>CM044310.1:242500-10242500 GCA_024291935.2 Okapia johnstoni | reverse complement strand
TATGCAGAAAGAACGTTTGGAAAGTGTCAACTCAAGATTGTCCACATTTTAAAGTGTCCGTTTGTCCCCATAATTTGCTCTGGAAGCTTGTCTTGGTCAGAACAGAGCTAGTCTTGACCCCAGCCTCCCATGAACCACCAGCCGTAGCTGGGGGAGGAGAAGCCATTGCTTGGTGAGGCTCTGCATTCCCCCCGCCGAGAGAGGGTGTGGGTGTGAGGAATCCCGACTCCAATGCTTTGGTCTACAGCAGGACTGCCTTGAGTGAGAAGAAGCCCACCGTGAAGCCCAAGTCACCCGAAAAGAGCAAGCCAGATGAAAAGGACCCCGAAAAGTCACCCACCAAGAAACAAGAAGGTAAATAAGCACTTGGGGCCTGATACAGGCTTGGGGCTGCTGCCCCCCTGGACAGGGGCGGCCCAGCCTGGAAACCAGTCTCTGTGCCTTTCCCTTCCTGCCTGGCTCCCTCGCGTTTTAGCTTAGTCAGGGCAGCCCTGCTCACGACACAGACCACATCCTTAGCCGACTCCAGTTACTTCTCCAGGCCTCCGTCTCCTCTGACCTGAACTTGTGGAGGTCAGATTAGTAGCTCCAGAAACGCCATATCTCCAAGAGAACTGATGATTGTGACTGAAAGTAAAGATTGGCAATCTGCTCAGAAATTTTTTCCCAGAGGGCACTTACCTGGGCATAAGAGCCTCATCTTCCTAAAGGTCCAAGCAGAGTTGGAGAAAACTGTTATTGTCACAAAAATTGCTTAGTCAGGAATGTTTGACATACAGGAAGATGGGACTGGAGGAGAAGCGCCCCACCCCTTGGTGACCACCTGTCAGGTTGAGGGGTTATGCATGTCCTTGAGCAGCGGGTGGAGACAGACTGCTAATAGACCCTGGAGTGACAGCGGGAGACAGAGGAGTTAGATGAATTGGGTCCTGAAATAGAGGGTGCACTGAGAGCATCTTGTGGGGCCCCCGCTTCTCACCAGATCCCTAACTCTGTGAACACTCTTTTGTCAGTCCCTGAGGAGAAGTACCTGACCTTAGAAGGATTTCACAAGTTTGTGATCGACCGAGCCAAGCAAGACATCCGCAGCATCTGGAGAGCGATTTTATCCTGCGGCTACGATCTTCACTTTGAGAGGTAAGAGGCCATCAGCCCAGTCAGTTCCTTGTGAAAACTTGTCCTCAGCCACTAGACACTTCCCAAGAGGTGATTTCCTGGGAAGCCATTCCGTCTGGCCTGTTTTTAATGCCTATTGAGTTATTTTCTAATTTTACTAAAGTGGGTTTTCTCACCCATTTGAAACAGTGCTCTAAACAACAGAAATCCAGTATCTCACAGTCTGGAGGCCGTTAGTCCAAGATCAAGGTGTCTGCAGGGTTAGTTTATCCGGAGGGCTCTCCTTGGCTTGCGGACGGCCAGCTGCTCACTGTGTGCTCACCTGGCCTTGCCTCTGCGCCTGCATCTTTGGTGTCTGTCCCTCTCGTGAGGATCACAGTCCTGTCAGATTAGGGCCACCCTGTGACCTCGTTTAACCTCATCTCCTCTTTAAAGGCTCTGCCTCAGCACAGTCACATTGCAGGGGTTAGGGCTCCAACATATGAACTGGTGGGAGGGGACAGGTCAGTCCCTTACAGGGATGACTTATTCCAAAGAGTCTTTTTTTGTCTGGCGTCACACTTCCTCTCCCAGTCTCTCCCTCCCAGGCAGGAGCACAGCAGGGTCACTAGTCGCCAAGGCTCCAGGGTCAAGCTAAATATGGTTTCCTACCGTGGCAGGGCCCTCGTTGGAGAAACTGTGCTGTAGCTAGGCAGGCACCGTGTCGTGTGCATTCACAGGGTAAAGGACACCTATGACTGGCACTCTCACTCAGTGCTCCTGATGGCACAAGGTCATGCCATCACCAGCTCCATTTTATAGATGGAGAAACTGAGGCCCAGGAAGTAGGTGTGCTTTGTAGCCTAAATTTCACCCAAGGACTCCACTCATATCTTTAACCCTCAGACTCTGTAGTCCATGGACATGAGGGAGGCACATGGGGATGCATATTGCCCTCCCCCCATCCCACCTCCACCTGCTTCTTCTGAAGAGCGCTTTCTGCTCAAGAGGAACAGTCCCTCCATCTATAGTCAGCACTTGGCTGAGCACCAAGAAACACCTGGGGAAGGCAAGGCTGTCTTATAAACAGGAGCTGGGACATGACTGTGGAGGAACCCAGCGTCCCCCAGTGGCCATCACCCCACCTTGCCTCTCCCTGCCCCCAGGTGTGCCTGCATCGACGTCCGGCACGCTCACAAGGCCTCCAGGAAGTGGACCCTGGAGATGGACGTGGCGCTCGTGCAGTACATCAACCGGCTGTGCCGCCACCTGGCTATCACGCCCGCACGTCTGCATCCCCACGAGGTGTATCTGGACCCTGCAGACACCGCTGACCCCAGAGTGGCCTGTCTCTTGAGTATGTGGGCCCAGGGGGATGCCTTTCAGGGACCACCACCTGGGCTGCCTTGTGGGGGCCTCACCCACAATGGCACAGGGGGTGTGCAGAAGGACTCAAAGCCCTTTACACATCCATTAAACAAATCCTTAGAAACCCTTGCTGTGAACCAAGTGGGTAAGGAAAGAGGGAGAGAAAGACAAGAGGCTGTGCTTGTGGCCAAATCAAAGTTTGTGAGGACTTATTACTTGCTCCTCGCAACCACGCCAAGCAGCAGACCCAGGAGTGCAGTGGCTGGGAGGTGAGAACCCCGCTGTCACACCCAGGCCCCCCCTGCCTAGAGGCCACCCTGGATGCCAGCCTGGTGTCAGGGGTAAGAGGCCATCTGGTAGCCTGTGTTGGAGGCACGATCTTTAATGACAGGACAACAGCATTTTTTATCAAAACCAGGGATGAACAGAAAAATAATACACACACAAAAACGGACACTCTCCAGAAATCCA
This sequence comes from Okapia johnstoni, assembly GCA_024291935.2. Classification (NCBI taxonomy): domain Eukaryota; kingdom Metazoa; phylum Chordata; class Mammalia; order Artiodactyla; family Giraffidae; genus Okapia; species Okapia johnstoni. The sequence continues at coordinate 10,239,566 of CM044310.1, read as the reverse complement.
CCCCTGGAGAGGGTGCCCTGTCACAACACAGCAGGCCCCGGGCTGGCTTTGGGGCTTTTGGTGCCCATGTGCTCCTCAGGCCCCTCAACCCGCTCACTCTCATCAGCCACACATCCGAGCCCTTGCTCTCTTGTGGACGCTGCGACATGAGCAAGAAGCTGTCCCAACGTCAGTCTCACGATCAGAGAGGGGACGCATGTGAGGGCGGACAAGGACAAGTCAGTGTCCCCGCATCACAGTTTCCAGTTTTGATGTGTGATGTCACACTGAGGGGAGCTAGGCGAAAGGTACACAGGACTCTACATTTTTTTTTTTTGCCATTTCCTTTAAGCCTATAATTATTTGAAAATTAAAAGTTAAAGGCAGTATAGCATGCAGCCCTGGCACAGCCGCAGAGTTGGCCAAGGGGACCCATGGGTTCCTTGAGAACCCAGGCCTTGCCCTTTGCTTCCGCCTGGCCTCAGTTCCTCACCGGCAGTCTCCTGCTCCTCCCGGTGATCAGGCCCCCCAAGGGATTCACAGACAGATGGAGAGTCAAGGCCTCACCAGACCGAGCCCCGCCTGACTGCCCCTCCCCGCCATGCCCCACAGATGTGCCCATCGAGAGCCTGCGCCTGCGCTTCGCCCTGCTGCAGTCCCTCAACACCACGCTTGAGACCTTCTTCCTGCCGCTGGTGGAGCTGCGCCAGACACCCATGTACACGCACAGCATCGCTGCCCTGCTCAAGGAGGCCAAAGGTCAGTGCCCAGCCGCCAGCAGCTTGTCTCCCCCCTCGCCCCCCAAGAAGAGACTGCATGATGCACAGGGGACAGCCTTGGGGTGACTGGGGCGGGAGAAGCCACCCACCCCGTCCCAGCCTCTCTCCCACCTTCCTCCCTCCAGGGCTGATCTTTTATGACACGAAGGTGACCGTCATGAATCGGGTGCTGAATGCCACGGTGCAGAGGACGGCCGACCACGCGGCACCAGAGATCACTCTGGACCCGCTGGAGATCGTGGGAGGTGAGATGAGCCACGCAGACCAGAAGATGCAGGCAGCGGCACCTGGCTAGTTGATTCCTCGCATGTGAAAGAAGCCTCTAGAAAAGGATGTGGGAGCTGCTTTGACAGTCCCTCGTGGGTGGGGGTGCTCCTGCTGCCCTGCTCTGAATCTCAGCCTGTGGCTCCCTGTCTAGTCTGTCCAGAGCTCACTGTTCTCAGTGGGTAGGAGGAGGGGTGTCAGCAGCACAGGCCACGCCTCAGTTCAGGGGATGGCGGGAGAGGTGGGCTTTGCTCTGGCCATGGACCTGCCAAATTCCAGGCTCAGGCACCGAAGCAGAGGGGAGGCTGGATGTTGGGGAGGCAGCCAGGAGTCTCCCTTACAGCACATGACCAGACAGACATCGGGAGGGGCACGAGCCAGGGAGTGAGAGGAGCCCAGGTGGGGGGCCTCCCCAAGACATGTGGCAGGATGGGAGGGGCTGACCACGTGGAGAACAGGGGCGTGGGCTCCTTGAGGGGACCCCCCCGTGATGGAGACGTGACGACTGAAGATGTTCAGGAGTCGAGGGGAGGCAGGGGCTGCTCCAGGAGGTGGGGGGCGTGGGAGCAGTAGGCAGGGCCTGGCCAGGAGGCTTTCCTGCCCTGGGAGGTGGGAGGTGGCCCCTGGGAGGTTTCAGCACCTCCTCTCTCTCATTCCAGGGGAGATCAGAGCCTCTGAGAACTCCTACTTCTGCCAGGCAGCCAGGCAGCTGGCCTCAGTGCCCTCCTCCCAGCTCTGCGTCAAACTGGCGAGTGGTGGAGACCCTACCTATGCCTTCAACATCCGCTTCACGGGGGAGGAGGTCCATGGCACCAGTAAGTGGAGCCCTCAGCCAGTTCAGGTTGGAGGCCATGTGTAGAATGTGAAATTCCTGGGGTTACTGTTAAACAACCAATATCTTCCCCATTAGCAAGAGGGAAGCCACATACTCATTACCCTGCTCTACACAGAAGCCAGGACTGCCCCCGAGTGACCAGTGGTCCCAGGCTGTCCAAACCAAGCCCCTGCCCTTGTCCTCTGGGGTGTGGTGCCACTGCTGGTTTGGGGCTTCAGCCCTGAGCCATGCAGGCTTGGGGACTCAGCTTCTGATCCCCAACTAGGTGCTAGGGGCTACGGTGCTAGGGGTGCGTCTCTGGCAGAGTGGACCCAGGAGAGATGCCCTTAGTGTGGACCAGACTTATTTTCCAGGAAGAGCCCTTGGCTGAGGGGTTGGTCAGGCTAAAAGCTTGTATGTGCCCCATAAGAGACAGGGGTCTGGGGAACCCTCAATAAAAATGGCACCTTCTGCCATTTCACACTGCAGGGATGAGGGACAGCCACTCAGAAAGTGCTCCCTCATGGTCTTCAGTTAAGCTCAGACATTCCGAAAATGCCTCCCATACTGGGTGGGAGAAGAAAGTTCTATCACTGGGCACCCTGGGCAGGAAAGTTGTTCAGCGGCTCTGTCTCCCATGCCTGCCCTGATCATGGGACACATTCCTGCAGCAGCCTTCCCTCCTCCCGGCGCCATGGCCTCCCCTGGGTACACCTTACTCGGAGGTTCTCTGAGGACAGCTCTTTTCACTTAGAGAACAAGCCAGGCCTAGGCTCAACAGCTTATACTCCTCCTGACACAGCACTGCCCTGCTTTAAAGTTGGGGAAACTCCCCAAAGTCAGCAGGCTCACTGGGGTTCAAACCCAGGCCTGTCCGATTCTGTCCCAGCCCTTGGTGGCTTCAGCAGGCAGGAGTCTCCTGCTTCTCCGTGGAAGCTATGAGGGCCAGGCCTTGACATCTGTCCCCAAGCAAGTCCTCCGTACACACAGCTCTTCTCAGAATGTCCAGACCTGAGGGCACTGACGGGCTGCCCAGGGGAGGGTGGAGGAGACGGGCCACAGACAGTTTTGTGAGACGCCCAGGGGCATGTTTGAAATGGCGGCAGGAGAGGAGCCGATCACTGCCCATTGCCCATCTCACTGTATCTGTGTCCGTCCATTTATCTGTGTTCTCACTGAACATGCCGAGCCCTGGGCTTGGCGGGAGGCCATGCTGCGGAAGCCAGGGGGCCCTGCTCTTGGCCCAGCGCAGGGACGGACACAGGTCCCTCAAGCCCTCCTATCAGTGTCAGCTTGCAGCGGTGACAGCTGACCCACGAAGGATATGCCTTTGATCTCGTGGACTCCCCAGAACTAGCCTGGGAGGTGGGTGTAGTGATGGCCCCCATCTGCTAGGGGGAGGGGCAGAGGCCGGCCTCAGCAATGAGGCGGTTCCCTGGGAGCCACCAGCCAGTTAGTGGCCCCTCAGGTTTGAACCCAGGTCCCTCAGCCCTTGGGCAGTCCTTTCTACTCACCAAAGCCCCAGTGCAGGGAGGCAGAGTGGCTGATGTCCCGGTGGGGTCAGGGTGTCCCGGTGGGGACGGGGCCTTCGGGCAGCAGGTCTGAGAGGTTCCCTTCTGTCCCGCAGGCGGCTCTTTCCGCCACTTCCTGTGGCAGGTGTGCAGAGAGCTGCAGAGCTCCTCGCTCTCCCTCCTCCTGCTGTGCCCCAGCTCCGCCGTCAACAAGAACAAGGTGAGACGTGGGGCCGAGCCCCGCGGGCGGCTCCCTGAGGGGCGGGGGCTCCACTCTGCGCCTTCCACAAGCCCCCGTGGTCCATTCCTTGCCCCTGCCTCGGCTTCCAGGGCAAGTACATCCTGACCCCCAGCCCCATCACCTACGGGGAGGAGCAGCTGCTGCACTTCCTGGGCCAGTTGCTGGGGATCGCCATCCGAGCAGACGTCCCCCTCCCCCTGGACCTCCTGCCCTCCTTCTGGAAGACGCTGGTGGGCGAGCCCCTGGACCCTGACCAAGACCTGCAGGAAGCAGACGTACTCACTTACAATTACGTCAAGAAATTTGAGAGTGTAAGTGAAAAACGCATTTTTCTGGGGGGCCTGTGGGGCTCTGGAGCAGTGCCCCTGCCCCATGTCTTCTGGAGGAGGTGTCAGCTGACCCACCCCCCACACAGATTGAGGTTGGGGGGGCAGGTCCTCGCCGCCAGGCTATGTAGTCCCCTTAGCTGCCACTTGAGGGCAGCCGGTACACAGGAGCCGCAAAGCCAGGGGCTAGGATGGCAGCTGACTTCTCAGCAGAAAGTGGCCCACAATGAATTGCTTAAAGGGTCAAAGCAGGACACCCCCCAGGGGCTGGGGGTTATGAATCACTGCCAGGCGCTGCTCTGAGAGGCCCTCCCAGAGCCGTGAGTGGCGCCAAGGGCCTGAGGGCAGGCAAGGGATGTAAGACGGTGTCCAGGCAGTCCAGCCAAGGCTTCCGTCTGGAGGGCATGGTCAAGGCCCCAGAGGGTGCTGGGAGACAGAACCACCCCAGGGTTGGCAGGGGAGGCAGACGAACCTCCTTTGGGGTGCCCTCAGCCTTCACCGCCCCAGAGCCACAGGCTGTTGTCGTCCGGGTGGCCCCGCATGCACCTTAGTGTGCCACACAGTGGAGGGTGGCCCATGTACTTTACACAGGTGGGATTAAGTCAGGGTTCTCTGGTGACAAGTGACAGGAAACCCCAGCTCAAAGCAGCTTAGGAAAACTTATTTAAAAAATGATTTGACCTTAAAACTGAAAGTATAGATATAGATTGGGCTTCAGACAGAGCTGAATCCAGGTGCTCTGATAACATCATCAATGACTCATCTCAGGATGTCCCAGCAGTACAACGCTCACCCTCCTTCAGCCGTGCCCGCACCAGTGAAAGAGGGAGGCTGTAATTTGGTCTTGTTAGCCAGGCCTTGGTCAGTGCCCAACCCTGAACCGAGGGCATGGCTGACAGGCCAGGCCAGTGCCACCTACCTGTTCATGGTGGCCAGGGTAGCCTCACCCCAACAATAACCGACGTTTGTCTCCAAACGGGGATGAGGTTCTATCACTGGGGATCTGGGGAGCAGGGAAATGGTCAGCCCCGCTCTGCCGTGCCCTCCCTCCAGATCAATGACGAGACGGAGTTGGAGGCCCTGTGTGCCGAGATCGCCTCCCAGCACCTGGCCACTGAGAGCCCCGAGGGGCCCAACAAGCCCTGCTGCCGGTTCACCTACCTGACCATGACGGGCGAGGAGGTGGAGCTGTGCAGCCGCGGCCGGCACATCCCTGTGGCGTGAGTGCAGGGCCTTGGGCAGGGACAGGCAGCTTTCCCGGGGGAGGATGTGAGGCAGGACAGGGGGCACCAAGAAAGATGGTGGAGTATCTTCAGTGGAAGGACCGTATTCAGAAACACCAGCTCTGGGGTGGGTGACACCCAGAGCAGGAGAGGAATTCCCTGAGCTGCCCGGCCTGGGAGGTCCAGGCAATGCCGCCAGCAGCCTCCTGAGTGTCATCCCTCACCCATGCCCCAGGTGGGAGAACAAGGACATCTACGCGGCCGCCATCCGGAGCCTGCGGCTGCGCGAGCTACAAAACGTGGAGTGTGTGACGGCCGTGCGCGCGGGCCTTGGGGCCATCATCCCCCTGCAGCTGCTCACCACGCTCAGCCCGCTGGAGATGGAGCTGCGCACCTGTGGCCTCCCGTACATCAACCTCGAGTTCCTGAAGGTCGGTGGCCGGGCCGGGTTGGCAGGCGCATGCGGCCTGTCGTCTGTACAGTACTCCCGTGTCCTGGTGCTCTGTTCCCCTCACGTAAGAGAGGAGCTGTGCTCATCCCTGTCGCTCTGCTGAGTAAACAGAAGCTGAGAGAGGTCACTTGCCCAGGGTCACCCAGCCAGGAAATGGCAGATCACCTGCCTCCAGAACCTGTGAATTAAGCTACTAGCCGGAGGCAAAGCCCCCCCACTGCTCAGCGTGGCCTGCTTTCGCTCATGCCAGCTGGGAGACCTTGCCCAAGTGACCTCACCTCTAACGGGAGCAGCGGCAGGACCCACCCAGTGGGGTCAGTGGGGTAACGTAGGTAGAACCCCTGCTGCCGAGCCTAGCGGGTAGGCCGGAGTCACGCAGCCTTTTGTTACCACTGCCTTTGCAGTCCTTGTCGTAGTTGTGACCTCCCTGTGTCCTGTGGTCATCACCGTGCCCTGGGGTTGGGCCCAGCCTGGGGTCAGGTGGGAGGCTGGGTTAGCAGAGGCCCAGGCCTGCTCACGTCTGGGGCCTCTCTCCACAGGCCCACACCATGTACCAGGTGGGGCTTATGGAGACCGACCAGCACATCGAGTTCTTCTGGGGGGCACTGGAGATGTTTGCCCAGGAGGAGCTGTGCAAGTTCATCAAGTTTGCCTGCAACCAGGAGCGCATCCCATTCACCTGCCCCTGCAAAGACGGGGGTCCTGACACAGCCCACGTGCCCCCGTACCCCATGAAGATTGCCCCCCCGGATGGCACAGCAGGTACTGGCCTCCCCTGTCACGTTCCAAGCAGGGACACTCAGGCCCTGTTTGGAGCTGGGGCTGCTAGGTGCTGCATGAAGGGGGAAGGACAATGGAAAGGTACCCCTGAACACCACTCCCCAAATGTAAATGAGAGGTGCGGGGGGTCGGGGGGGGGTGTCATGTGCTTCCCAAACCTGACTTTTCGCCAAGTGGCAGTATAGGCCCAAAGTTGACATATCCCTTGAGATTTTTAAAAACTTAAAACCCAGAAATGCCATCTTTTGACTTTTAAATGCAGCAAAAAATTTCAAATTTTTGAAAAATCCAAACAAAACTCTTTGCTGGCCAGACCTGCCTGTCACAGGTCAGCCTTCTGTGGCCTGTGCTGCTCTTTCCTGCCCCAGAATCTCTTCCTGCTCCACCCCAGCCTCCCAGATCCTCCCCCTCCACCTCTCCACCCGCCAGCCAACAACTGGGCCTTGGGGTTGTCTTAAGAGCTGTCCAAAGAGGCAAACCTGGAGGCGGAGGGGCCGGTCAGGCCCCCTGGGGTCCTCACTCTAATGCTGGTCCCTCCTGTAGGTTCCCCAGATTCTCGCTACATCCGAGTGGAGACCTGCATGTTCATGATCAAGCTTCCCCAGTACTCCTCGCTGGAAGTCATGCTGGAGAAACTACGTTGTGCCATTCACTACCGGGAAGACCCCCTGAGTGGCTGAGGGGAGGGAGCCAAAGTTAGGCTGTCACCGAGGCTCTGCTCTGCTGGCTTGGGAAGCCTGCCGCTGCAGGCACACCCCTCCGGGGCCCTGCGTGAAGAGTTGGCGACATTTTGCTTTTCCGAACTTTTGTCCACATTCCAGGGCCTCCTGGAAGTCTTAACCTTATGTATTTGTACGTTTCGTGATGGGTTGGTTCTTTTGCTACCTGTTTGTGGTATGTTTGTAGGATAGTTTAGCTCCCAGACAGCTCGTGTCTCATTTGATCTTCCTGGACATTTTCCTTTGTGGCCATGGGGTTCTGACGCTACATCACAGAACCACCCAGCAGGAAGCTGGCAGTGAGATGCCCTCAGCCCACAGAGCGCCCTGTTCGCGTCTCCACAGACAAGTCTGTGGCCAGCCCTGCCTTCCGCCTCAAGCTGGCGTTTCTGCTGGACATGGCTCCTGCAGGCCTCCTTCCAACTTGAAATGGTTGGGCCAGTGACCCAAACATGGGAGACACACATAGGGAGTTTTGTGTGTTGATCTTCCAGCTGTAGACTTTTGTCTATGGTCTGGGTTTTTCTGAGGAAAAGCCCACAGTGGTTCGCCCTTCCCTTCCCACCCAGACAACACTTCCGCTCTCCGACTCTCCTGGGCCCAGTCTGACCGGCTCCCACTGAGTGCTACTTAGGAGCAGATGACTGAAGGGATCCCTCCTGACCTTAGTCCACAGAGCCAGGCCAGGTGCGTCCCAGCTCAGGAGCTGAGAGGAGCCCGGGAGCTGAAGGGACAGAGCTCAAGTGGGGGCATTTTTCCAGGACTCTGAACATGAAAGCACATGACTCTTGCCTGCCCCCCACACCCCCAACCCTTCTGTCCTCAGAAATAGCCCTTCCTCACTACAGTGTTTGTGATGTGAGGAGCAGCGGAAAGGCCACACCCCATTTTCAAAAGAGCTGTCTGAGGTGCTCTGCTCCATTAGGGGTCTATTTCAGTGACTAAGACCTTCAAGTCCAGATGGAGACACCGGGGTCCTTCCGCCCCTCTGGCCAGGCCCGCCCTGCACCCCCTCCCTTCCCGACGTGAGTGTGTACCAGGGCTGAGCTGCCACAGCTCCCTGCAGCCCCAGTGCATCTGTGCCCGAGTAGGTCTCTGTCCAGTGGTACTTTGTTCGAGAGCAGCATACGCCATCCTGTTGGACCCTGTCATTTTTGGACCTTGCCAGTTAGTGCAAAATCACATCACTGTATTTATTGTAAAATATTGTGAATATTGGAAGTTCTGCGTGAGTGCTGTCTAGAAGGCTTTGGAGTGTGAATGCTGGTGAGAGAGAATTTGCTCTTCCTTTCTCGGCTGTGGCCCTGGCCTGTTGGAAAGGTGTGGATTTTAGAGTTAAAGGCATTAGCATCCACCACCTCCCTGTTCTTCTTAGGAAATGAATTAAGGACCATTATAGAAATGATTCCCTGACCTAAGGAAAGGATAAACCTGGATGAATTGTTCCAGTCGCATCAGTTACATTTGATGCAGGATCAGTCACATCTGGAGGTGCCTGCCAGCAGTTTCCCTGATGGGAAGGAACATGGTTGGCCACTGCCTCCCGGGGGCCATAGCCCCCTTGACTGGGGGTCTCACCAGGACATAGTCCTGACAACAAGGATCCTCTTACTTCATTTCTGCATAATGAAAGAGCCTTTGGATTTACTAAAAGTGGTTTTTCCTCCCTGTATTTTTAAATCTTTGTCCCCACCCCCCCATCCTTCCCATCCCTTGAGTGGACTCTGAATTGTCAGCTACCTCCCCAAGAGGAAGCTTTTGTTGGCCCATCTCTTGACTAGATGACAGCTGTGAGTAAGGTATCTGCTGCTAACACGACTGCTTCTCCCAGAGAACACACTGAGGTCCAGACAGATCCAAACCTTGGCCCTAAAAAATGTGTGCTGTAAAGTTACTTGATGTATATTTATTATAATTATTTATGGTTGCATCTAACAAACTTTTCATTCAGTTTGATGCTATTTACACCACTGCTGTGTAAAGAAAGCTCATGACAGGAAAAGTCACACCAATAAATAACCTTCATCTAATTTTGATTTACCTTAAGTGTTGTGTGATCATCTACTCTTGCTGAGAACATTCAAAGGCCAACATCCTTGAATGGCTCTGATGCTTGAGGGTCACCAAGAGGCTAGAAATTAAAAGTGTTTCTAATTATTATGGTCTCTTTGCACTTGGTGTGATTCTTAACTCCATTATGCTTGTAAACAATCTGTTGCTCCCCGACTGGACCCCTTAAGTCTGTGGTTTTCTTTTTTTTCTTAAGTTTTTTTTTTTTTGATGTGGACTTTTTTATAAAGTCTTTATTGAATTTGTCACAATATTTTTTCTGTTCTATGTTTTGGTTTTTGGCCACGAGGCATGTGGGATCTTAGCTCTCCAACCAGGGATGGAATCTGCACCTCCTGTATTGGAAGATGAGGTCTTGGCCAGTGGGCCACCGGGGAAGTCGCTCTGGTGTTCATACAGGAAGTCTGATCGAAGGGATGGAAATCCAAGGTCAAAGGTAAACCTACCCCTGCAGGTCTTGCCCACTCCTTGTCCTGGAGCTGGTCTATACTCTCATCTGGTGTGAAGATTTTCCTCAAGTGAACAGTTGCACTGGAAGAGTCTGGGCCCCTCTTAGACCACGTGTCCTCCCCTGGGCACAAGCAGTTGATTTAGAACTACTTTGTGCAAAAGGAAAATGCAGGGAAGAGGGAAAGACTTAGCTCAGGATCACTGCTCTGCCTTCTTGTCCTGTGTCCATCACACACATACTCCCCACCACACCACACACACACCCTACACACACACACACACATTTACATACATGCCCTCTGGTCTGCTTTCAGGAGACCACAGACCCACTTAATTCTCATTCTCTTGACTCCACCTTCTTTGTACTCAATAAATGCTCTTAGTGGTTGTGTCCTACATATTTATTATACAAAGATTAACAACCCTGTTGGACAAGGGACAAGCAACTTTCCTTTCTTCTCCAGTGTGTTGCTTCAGGGTGCTAGAAACAGAGCAAAAAAACCACCACTCACAGCAGAGAGACGACTCTATCAGACACACGAAGCTAGAGAATAAGACACCTCCATTGTCACATCTAGGATTCTCCTGCTGGCCGGATCAATTCAGTTCAGTTCAGTTGCTCAGTCATGTCTAACTCTTTACGACCCCATGGACTGTAGCACGCCAGGCCTCCCTGTCCATTACCAACTCCCCGAGTTTACGCAAACTCATGTCCATTGAGTCGGTGATGCCATCCAACCATCTCATCCTCTGACGGCCCCTTCTCCTCCCGCCTTCAATCTTTCCCAGCATCAGGGTCTTTTCAAATGAGTCAGTTCTTCACATATGGTGGCCAAAGTATTGGAGTTTCAGCTGGCCAGTATGGTGGAGGCCATTTCCTTTTTAAAAAGTTGTCTCAAATATATTCAGAATTACACCATCTAACGATGAGAACATACCCAGTCTCATTAGTTATATCAGGGGAATGCAAATTAAAATCACAATGAGCATACTGCACCACCAGCAAAAGGGCTAGAAAGACAGCACCATGGTTGGGGAAGACGTGGAACCAACAGAACTCTCACGCACTGCTGGGGGAATGGACCCTACACCTGCTTTAGTTGTTCTGGTTCCTCCTCTGAGACCAGCAAGTCCACTCCTAGGTGTAAATCCAATAGAAACACGGCACCAAACTTCCCTAGGAATCCAGTGGCGAAGACTCCGGGCTTCCACTGCAGGATGAAAAGGGGGAAAACCTCCAACCAAGAATACTCAACCCAGAAAGGTTTTCATTCAGATTTGGTGGAGAAATCAAAAGCTTTACAGACAGGCAAAAGCTCAGAGAATTGACAGCAAAAGCTCAGAGAATTTAGAACCACCAAATCAACCTTATAACAAATGCTAAAAGAATGTCTCTAGCTGGAAAAGGGCAAAACTAGAAAACAGCAAATAATGAATGGAAAAGCTCACCGGCAAAGGCAAACCTACAGTAAAGGTAGAAAATCATCCACACACAAATAGGATTTCAAAACCAGCAAGCATGAGGGAGAGTACAAATGCAGGACACAGAAAACGCATTTGAAATTAAGAGATCAGCAGCTTAAAATAGTCTTGTATATATACAGACTGCTATATCAAAACCTCATGGTAACGGCAGACCAGAAAGCTATATGGGAATAACCTTTCTTAAAAGTTATTTTGGCCATGCTGCATGGCTTGCAGGGTCTTAGTTCCCGGACCAGGGATAGAACCCACACAGCCTGCAGTGGAAGCACAGAGTCTTAACTGCTGGACCTCCAGGGAGGTCCTCCTTTTTCTTTTTCTTGGTATAACTCAGATCCAGATGAGTCCTGGCTGCCATGAATTAATAGCTGCCATAGCCTTATACAAGTCACCCCCATTTCCACATGTGAAATTGGAGCAGTTCTTCCTACTTTTCCCACTCCCACTAGGTTGTTGAGAGGAAAACAAATGAGGTCAAAATGACCTTCTAGATGTTCTGGTGCAAAGTATGAGGTGCCAGGGGGTGATGGATAATTTTGCTAAGGCTCAGCAACTCTCGGGATTGAGGGTTTTGAGGAATCTGCCCTCCTCTGTTTGGGGGTGGCCCCCAGCCCTCCCCAAATCAGCCCAGAGCTGCAGCCACCTGTCAGTTTCCCCTAACTCCAAGGAGACAGAAAAGCCGCATCTTGACTGGCCCTCTCTGAGAAGGCGCACCTTCCCTCGTTCTGCGGAGCCGACTCCAGGCACCCTTGTCCGCCTGCACTCTCCAAAGAGTGCAAAGCAGAAGGAACCACAAGACTCAGCGGAACTCCAAGTACAAAGTTTATTTCTATTACAAGGTTGTTAATAATAACAGTAATAGTAAAATAAAAAGAGGGGAGGAGGCTCTGATTCTTTATTTTCAGAGCCAACCACGAGTTTAGGCTTCAGTTCTGATTAAGGCAGAGCCCAGCATGGCTCTGGAGGGCACAGGGAGCCCCTGGCCTTCTCCATCAGAAGGCAGTGAAGACAAAGAAGCCGTGCTTCCCTCAGAAACAGAAGGCAGTGATGCCAAATGCCAAAGAAGCAGATTAAAACAAAGCCCGTAGTTCACTCACCTGAAACTCATCTCCAAAAGCCTTGTTCCTAACACATATTGCAACTGGCCTGAACACCTTACCAAAGCTCCTCCATGCATCCCAGAGCCCAAATTCTAGAGTGGGGATGGGCAGGACACACAAGAGGTTACCCCCAAGTTCCCAAATCCAGGCCACCACAGGAAGAGCATCGCCTCACTAGTGGGACCAGCTTTCCAGAACCTTCCCTCTTTCCCACCAGGACCCCACAGCACCATGATGCGACGGTGATAGTATGTCAAAAGATGAAGCCCTGGTGGGCGGAGGGGCCCTAACATACATTTCTGTGCTGTCAAAGGCAGCAGCTAAAGCTGAAACATTCTCAACAGCCTCCCTGCCAACCCTCCCTCAAACCCCCAAACTCCCACAGCACAATCTCAAAAGACACAAAATGGCCGTAACCTAGAAAATGTTAAAATAAAAGGTCGCCCCTGCCCACAGAGCCCAAGGGGCAGGGCTGCACCGTGACAAGTCGTGCGGAGAAGATGGAACCAGCACGTGAGTTCTCTGTGGATACTCGTTACTCCTCCTCCTCTTCCTCCTCTGCATCCCCAGCTCCCTGCTGCTTGGGGGTTTTTGCCTGTTGGACAATAGGACACAAACAAGGTTTACACAGACAGAAAGAAAGCAGTGATCCTCCTGAAGAGCGCCAGAAGTGCCAGGCTTCTATGAAACCTCCTCCTCAAGAGCCAGAGAGCGGTCCTTCAGCCACATCGGCCTGAGGCCCAGCAGCTTCTCTGACTTCAAGAACCACACTAGCCCACCCACCGGAGTCCTCACTGAGCTTTACGGGCTGGATCTCACTCACCTTTGCAGTTCTGCTGCGGTAGCTGGCGGCTGTGGGGGTGACCCGGGGGTTCCTGCCACCTTCACTCCTACTGCTGAAAGAGAAGGATTGGAAACGCATTCCTGAGGTGCCCCTGAGCCAAAGTTAGAACACTCAGGAGAGAAACAGCTGGAGCCAGACAAAAGCAGCTTTCCAGAAGATAAAACTAATGAATACAAAACCACAGAGGGACTTTCTTGGTGGCTCAGTGGTAAAGAAGTCACCTACCAATGCAGGAAGACGTGGGTTCGAACCCTGGTCCAGGAAGATCCCACATGCCTCAGAGCAACTAAGCCAGTGCACCACAACTACCAAGCCCGGGAGACACAACTACTGAGCCCACGTGCCACAACTACTGAAGCCTGTGCGCCTAGAGCCTGTGCTCCTTTAATAAGAGAAGCCACTGCAATGAGAAGCCCACGCACCGCAACTAGAGAGTAGCCCCTGCTCACTGCAACTAGAGAAAAATGCCTGTGCAGCAATGAAGACCCAGCACAGCCAAAAATAAATAAAAAACCAGCGAGCAAAAGGACATTATGAATCACACCACGATACAAGCAAAATCCACACTTCCATTCTCCTGAGCTACCCACAAGCTCCCCTCCCAGGCAATGTTTCTTACCTTGCCCCGTATCTCCCCGAAGGCCCACGGGGAAAAGAGGGCACAAGGTTTTCTGGGTAGAGACTCCGAGCGGGGTAAGCCGCTGGGACATGGCCAGGAGCCAGAACCCCGTTATGGCTGTTTCGACTGCGCCCCCGGACACCCTGGCTGTCTAAGTTGTTGAGCTTCAGAGCGCGAGGAGGGCTTGGCTGGCACCCAGGCCTGGGGCCTGATGTGGATGTTGACAGGCGGTTAGGAGGAGCTGTCATATTGTTAGGGGGTCGGCTGGAGGGGAGAGGGTAGGCGGGCCCTTTAGCCGTTTCCTGCTTGAGATCATCCATGTAACCAGAAGACAGGTCTCCTGAGAAGAGAAAAGAGCACCAGCTTCAGGGGAAAGGCTGCTCTTAGTGCTGGATTCGGGGCAGGAACAAAAAGATCCTGGGTAAAAGATGACTGCCTCACCCCTAAAGGATGCTGAAACCCATGTCTCCAGGACAGAGTTGAGAACATTAATCCATACTGTACACTTACCACCTAAGTCCTCACTAACTAGTCAACAACAGTGCATAAGCAAACTTTGACAAATCACTTCTAACTGGCTTTGGGTTTCTAATAGTGATTGGGATTCAAAAACAGTTTACTTGCCTAGTCCTGAAACTGTAAGAATACTGAGGATAATTTTGATCACCCTACTCTAGTTGAGCATATTTCAACTAGAAGCAGGGGCCCAGGGCAGCCATGGTAAGGTGTGAAAATTACCTCCCAGTCATCCACTAAGTGTACTGACAGGGACCGGCAGCTGAATAAGCACTGATGCTAAGCATATCTCATGGCTGTCCCCAAAGCAGCCGAGTCTAACCTGGAACCACAACTAGCCCCAAGGGGTCCTCAGTGAGCTCGTACTGCACTTGCTAATTTGGGGTGCAGGTAAACCCTGTTAAAGTAGCTGATGAGAAGTGCCACCTTGGCTCAGCCCTGGCCCATACCCTGGTGTCGGACACGCCTCTTGGGCAGCTCTGGTGAGGTCTCTCGAGGCTGGAGATCCTGGCTAGGGATTCCCTCCGATATGTGGTTGTTTGCTGTGGCTGGGCGTTGGTCACACTGGTCCTAACAAGAAAAATCAGAATTAGTACCCAGTCATTCCTATGAGACGAAGCACTGGGAGGAAAGGAACACCGGGCTGGCAGAACACAGCTGATGGTGGGTAGGAGGGTGGCAGGGTGTTGTCGATGGGACAGGATAACTTTGACAACCACCAAGAGGAAGGGCCTGGGAGCAAGAGGAAGCGATCTGGAACTGAGCAATCGTTCCTACTAGCACTGATTGATCAGGAAGATCAGGAAGCACTCTCTTGTCTGTGCAGGGATGAAGGAAGGGTTGATCCTGGGAGCCCAGAAAGGTCTGCCTACATTTTGACCACAGAGTATTGGCACCACTGCTTATTTTGTGGTCTCCTCTAGGAAAAGACAAGCAGTTAACTTATCGACTGCTTGATTCAAAGGCACACGTGTCTATTTCAGAAATGAAATGTGTGGTGTTCTAGCAACAGCTGTATGGCATCGATTACAGAAATGCCTCTGAAATACCTTCAGTGTTCACTCCCATAACAAACAAGATGGGGCAGAAAACATATCTTCCACTAAGACGCTGGAATCCCAGACTGTGAAAGCTGAAAAAGGACTTAAGATCGTCCAGTCTAATTCCCTCATTCACAGGCATCCCCTGTGAGGGGCTGGGACGGACCAGAGGCCAACCATAAGAGCAGATTCCAGATTCCTGGAATGCAAGATGTAAATGCCACCCCAACAGGAAGAACGCACATGGTCAAAATCAGAAATTGTCAGGGACCTCAGGGAAACTCCTCTAAACCCTCTGGCAAGTCCTCCATATTTGCTTACATGGAGTCCTGGTTCCTTGAGCTGCAGCTCGTGATATAACAGTTTCCACTGCCAGAAGGCAGGGGAAGTCCAAAGACCTGAGGTACTGTATACCTCAGCTCACAAAACAGGACACGGCCAGTAGCCAGATCAGGTATGCACGCAACTTCAAGGCCAGAGAGGCATTCTCAGCTCTGAAAGCCTCAGGTTCACTTCCAGAGGAATCAAGGGGATGGGAGAAGTGCCCGGGTCCTCAGGTTCTCTCACCTGGTGATGGAACAGCACCTCCTCCTCCAGCTGGACCCCACAGAATTCACACGGGATGACAACGCTGTCCTCCACGGGAGGAGAGCTCCTGAAGCCCATCAAAGACTCCAACTGGTCACTTGCAGGCTGCCGCATCAGCTTCTGGAAGATAACATCAGGGTCCTCCACCCCTCGGGGGGAAGTGCTGCTCACATTGAGTGGAGGTAAGGCACATGAAGGGTTACAGCTTGTCTGTCTCAAAAAACAAAGGTTAAAACAAAACAAAAAAAACCCAGAGGTTAAGGAACAAATTAAATTCTGAAAATATTTTCCGGAAGTCACATTTTCATAATGCTTAATTAATACTTGGGAAAAGGACTAAAAAGGATCAGGGGAACACAGATGGAACACTCACTCTGCTTTTACTTTAAACATTTCTGTACTGTTTTAATTTTTTTAACTGTGTTTATGTGATTATTCTCTCTATATTAATTTGAAAAGCTTCAAGATTCTTTCCACAGACATAGAATAAGAGAGGCCCATATAATTCTTCGTTATCCCTGTGAATGGATTTTCTTATGTTACTTCCAAACCAAATACTAGATGTATTCAAATGCTGTATTGTTCCACATATGGGGGAATGCGTGTTCCACTCAGAGCACAGGGCCCACTTACTAGCCATGGAAGTGCCAGACTAGGTCAAACCAAATCAGACAGTAAGAATGTTGAGAGGGAAAGGGGCTCCCTCCCCTAGTGGAGCCACTCTTCCAACACAAAGGCTATTCTCTAACCCTTCCTAAAGACCACAGGAACTTTCAATCATTCAAAAACTACCTGACACCTTTCGTATACCAGGTATTAAGATTCAGAAACCAAGAAAACCCAGAACCTGTCCTCCAGGAACTCCACCTAGTGGTACAGACCAACAGGGGATCAGCAGTCCACACCACAGGGTGAGGGTAACAGGCCGAGAGAGATGTGGGCACAGGCCGTCTGGGGAGCACACAGATGGGACCTCTGGCCTAGCTTTCAGAGCATTCCCCAGGATGCTTTCCTGAGAGTCATGTCTGAACCAAGTCTGTGAAGGAGGGGTCTGTGTGGCTAGGTGTGTTAAGGAGACAGGGGTAAAAGGCCACAGATGTCCAAGCAGAAAAAGTAAAGTGCAAAACAGACCCCTGGCCCTCCCAGGAACTGCAGGGACTTCAGCAGGGCTCCTGTAAATCAAACGTGGCACGACATGAAAGCTGATTACAAGATGGTCTCAAGAGACGTACAGTATCTCCACAGAATGGAGGCAGCAACTGGGCCTGCTAGCATGAACGTTACTTTGCCCAGAGAGAACGAGGCCGAATTCTCACACCCACATTTCAGTCACACAGTTACTACTGGATTTTCCCTGGCAGTTCAGTAGTTAGGACTCCATGCTTTCACTAGTGGTCATGGGTGCAGGTTCATTCCCTGGTTGGGGAACTAAGATCCCATATGCTGTGCAGTGCAGCCAAAAAACCCAAAATACTAAAAAAAAGAGAAAACGACACAGTTGCTTCTCTCATCACAAGACTTTTATCAGTTTGCTCAAGATTTCACATGGTCTGCAACATCAATAGGGCCTGCACACGTTCTTCCTTAAAGCTTAAAGCCCTCAAGTAACTCACCTGATGGTCAATCAGCAGTTCCTCTGGGTAGAGCTCCTCACAAAATTCACAAGGCAACATGGTCTCATCAACTGCACCTAGGTATCAGGCCACAGAGACTCAAAGTGAAAAACATACTTGATTCAACCTTTTATACCCCTTGGGGGGTTGACAGGAAAATCTGATTTCCTTAAAACTATTAAATATGAAAACAAAATATATTTTCAAACCCAAACAGAGTCTTTATAATCAACAGATACTTTCAGTAGAACTTATAAAGAATGTACCTCAGGAAGAAACGTATCCTAAAAGGGAATTTGAAGAAACAAGGAAGCAGGGGTAAGCAAAGAAAAAGGTGAACACATAATACATAAAATGATAAACATGAGTATATAAAACAAGAAAACACTACATCAGGGTGTTTAAAGGAAAACAACAGAGAACACTAATATCCATCAGTGCTATTTAAGTCATAAAGGGATGATCCACATTCTAAGGTTACTGTGTTAACCAAGAGAAGTGTGAGGAGGTGGACTAAATTTAGTCTTTATTAAATTAAATAAGTATGTTGAAATTTCCAGGGCAACTACTACAAGAACTACAAGAGAATATAAATTCCAAACCATTCATTCATGCAGGATCCGGAAAGATCCCACATGAGTGAATGAAACATGCAAACAGAGAAAAAAGTCAATAAAGCAATCTAAGAAATGACCAAGAAAGGAGAAAGTAAACTACACTGAATCCAGAGTCTTCATTTGTCACAACTATGCTATTAAAATTTTACTTTCTTCACCAATCTAAACGCTCTGATGAGGGACTTCCCTGGCAGTCCCATGGTTAAGACTCTGCTTCCATTGCAGCGGGCACAGGTTTGATCCCTGGTTGGGGAACTAAGATCCCACATGCCATGCAGCTTGGCCAAAAAAAAAAAAAAAAGACTCAAACTTAAATATCTGGATCCAGGACCAATTCCTATTCTCTCTAAATCAACAAAATATTCAAAGTTAATCCTACTGTCTTTAAGGTCATTATTCTTACAGTGACATGAAGAAAAACCACAACTGAGAGCTGCTTAATTTTCAGGTCCCTAAAATCTTACAAGTTGAGCATTTTAAATATGACACGCCTTTCTCAAACATTCTCTAAACAAGAGGCCCAAAGGGTGATTCACTGCCCATAATCCAACTTTTATTTTTAAAAACTTAGTTTTAATCCAATGATACTAAAAAAAAAAAAAAAAAAAGAATTGGTTTTAAATGGGGGTAAGGGGACCAGAGTTCTCTATAGATGAAGGACAACTAATAAATACAGAACAAAGGAGAGAAATACAAAAATTACCATTTTACAACTGCCATAATACTTGATTCAAGCAAGAAACATCAATGAATACTAAAACTGCTGGATAAGACTATGAGTATCCTGTTCCCCAGCAATCTTGAAACAGCATCCTACACACACTATTATGAAGCAAAAAGGCTACCTGCACAATGGAGGTATCTGACAGACTCCACTCTAACAAACAGGACAAGCTGACATCTTGAGAAAGACACAGCGTGGCTGGTATAGCACTCCTGCCAAAACTATAACGTGAACTTAAACATGGGGAAATAATCAGACACATCTTAATTGAGAAAGAAGTAGTCTACAAAACAGCTGGCCTGAACTCTTCAAAAATGCCAAAAGAAAGAAAAAAGGGGGAGGGGTGCTTCCCTAGTGGTACAGCGGCTAAGAATTCACCTGTCAATACAGGGGACACAGGTTTGGTCCCTGGTCCAGGAAGATCCCACATGCCGCTGAGCAACTAAGCCTGTGCACCACAACTACTGAAGCCCATGCACCCCAACAAGAGCCGCTACCGCTGTGAGAAGCCCGCGTGCCACAACTACAGAGCAGCCCCTGTTCGCTGCAACTAGAGAAAGGCCACACACAGCAACAAAGACCCAGCACAGCCAAAAATAAAATAAATAATTTTTTTTAAAAAGAGGGAGAGGGTAGGAAACCAAACTAAAAGAACCTAGAAAGAACTAAATGTATAAGGCATAACCCTGGCTTTCAAAAACAAAATTAAAAAGCTCTAAAGGACACTATATATAAGTAAGGAACTTTCCTGAAAATGACATCTGTATTGTGTTCACATAGGAGAATCCCCTTGTTCTAAAGAAATACACCTTAAGACCATTTAGGGATAAAATGTTATGTCGGCAACTTATTCTCAAATGGCTCAGGACGAAAGAAATATAAAGATAAGTGGAAATACTAAAACTGATGAATATAAATGAGGGATATATATTAACAGATAGTCACTGTACTTACTATTCTTGACAATTTTTAAAAAAGAGAGTTGAGAAAAGCAAACAAATGAAATAAAAAAAAAAGCCAAATTCTATCTCATGAAAAACTTGCAATCTTATATGAATTGAGACTTGGAGACAGAGGCTAGTGCAGAATAAACAAACACACCCCTGATGTCATTCAGAGCGCTGGGACCTTCACGGGACTGGTCTGCCTCATATATGACCCTCCAGAAGTCCTGCTCTGCCAAGGTGGGGGCCTGGCCTTCATTCTGCAGACTTAGGGCCAACATGAAGTCCAAATTTGCACTGTCTTCACCACGTTCTTTGGGGGTCTGCCGGCTTCTATTCCTTTCCTGCCTTTCTTGTTCTTCCACTGAGGGGGGAGAAAAAAACAACTAGTATTTAAGAAATGTTAGATATGCTGCCATCCCTTAGTTCAAGTCCAGGCCTAGCAAATATTCAAGGTTTTCAGGAATCTGTGCAGGAACAAAAGAGGCCCAGCCCTACAGTGCTCACAGGAATCCAAACATTAAGACTGCCATGATAAAAGGCTCCATTATTATTCTAATTGTTTTATTAGTAAGTAATATGAATGAGCTGTAACTATGAAACAGGCACTGTGCTAAGCATTTTACATGTATTTTCTACTCAGACAGTAAAAAGTCTGCCTGTAATGCAGGAGACCAGGGTTCAATCCCTGGGTTGGGAAGATCCCCTGGAAAAGGGCATGGCAACCCACTCCAGTATTCTTGCCTGGAAAATCCCATGGACCAAGGAACCTGGTGGGCTATAGTCCATGGGATCACAAAGAGTCGGACAAAACTCAGCGACTCACACATTTTCTGTGTGATAGCAGAATGGTTTTAAAGCATGGGATCAGACAGCCCGAATTCAAACCCGAGCTCTACCACTTACCTACCCTCAGAAAACTGTTGTGAGAACTGAATGAGTTAATACAAGTAAAGTACTCTGTAAATGCTTTTAGGCACACAAGGGTACACTCAGTAATGTCAGCTATGAACAGCACTGTCACTCAACAATAATCCAATAGCAAAGAGGTTCTATAGGAAAGTTAAGTATTCTTCCTCATGTTACAGTCAGGTTTCTATAATTAAGATCTATCTGGTTCCAAAGCCCTGTTCCCATTTGCCCAGATCCTGATACCATTCCAGGTTTCTACTCCCAGACACAACTCACGTAGATTATTCTGAATTGGAAACTGGGCTGTCATGCTCCTTTGGTTGGTGGTTCTACTTTGGAAAAGGTCTGATTCAAAGGCTCTCAGGGGCCTTCGAGGGAGCCTCATGGGTGGGTCCAGAGCCTCAATCTGTCTGAGCTGGGACGCAATCCAGATCCTATCTGGACCCCAAGATTCATCATACGCGTTAGGTGGCATGGCAGCCTCGACTCTCTTTTCCTCCACATCTCTCCCACACACTTCAGGGTGAGTCTTCAGATCTTTCACCAGGACATTGCGCCCACAGGTGCCACATAACTCCGTCCGGGCACCACAATAATCTTCATGGTCCTTCAGTTTGAGAACAGAAAGTTCCAGATCACAGTGCTGGCAAAGGGCAAGCCGTAGAGGACACTCAGTCTCCTGCAAAACAGAATAATGAGGCAGTTAATATTCCTAAGAGAGGTCATGCTGTCGCATAGGGCAAGGAAAGCAAAAAGTATTTACAAAAATATTCTCTTCCAACCCTAGCTTTGCCTGCCATGTATTTAAGAGTCACAACTTCCCTCTTTGTCCTGCTACCAGATTCTACAAAGGGAAAGAAAATCTTATGAGGAAACTACTCACTACTTACAGCCACCCTATCGTCATCTTGTGTACACATTACAAAGGAACCCAAAATCAGCTAGCGAAGTCCAGGGGCAAACAGCAAAAGCAGAGCAATTCCCATATGCTTGTCAAAGCTCCCCCAGACCAATTTCCCCTTACTACTCTGATTTAAGTACCTGGCAATGAGGAAAAGGGATTGTCCTTTAGAAAAGACACTGACTTTTCTAATCTGCACATTTGTATGTGGCATTGGCTTTCTTTATTTTTCGTTCTCTTTAAAATATTTATTCATTTATTTGGCTACACCAGGTCTTTGTTGCCACACAGAGGATCTTTAGTTGCTGCATATGGGATCTAGTTCCCTGACCAGCGATCAAAACTGGGCACCCTACATTGGGAGTGGAGTCTTAGCTACTGGACCACCAGGAAAGTCCCAATATTGCCTTTAAACTAACCAAATAAATCAAGAATCATCAATAAAGGGACTTCCCTGGCCTAATAAAATGTAGGTCAAATGCTTAGAAAAAGCAACGAGAGAGTGCCAAATTATTTATAAGATGGTTATCTCCGAGCTTTGGGGTCATGAAGTAGTTGTTTTTATATTTTCCAAGTTTTATACATTGACTGTGAATCACCTTTCAAAATTATAAATTAATAAGTTAATAGCTTTTTTCAGGTACATAGAAGGAAATGCACAAATCATAAGTACATACCTTAATGAATTTTTACATATATATATATATATATATATATACACACACTCCTGCATGACCACCAACTAAAGAGTTGTTGGGATTTATTAATTGGTGAATATGTTTATGTTCATTCAAAATATATACATACACACACACACACATATATATGGACTTCCCTGGTGGCTCAGACAGTAAAGCGTCTGCCTGCAATTAATTCGGGAGACCTGGGTTTGATCTCTGGGTCAGGAAGATCCCCTGGAGAAGGAAATGGCAACCCACTCCAGTACTCTTGCCTAGAGAATCCCACGGACAGAGGAGCCTGGTGGGCTACAGTCCATGGGGTTGCAAAGCCAGACATGACTGGGTGAGTTCACGTACATATATATATATTTATATAGGGCTTCCCTGGTGGTCAGGTGGTGGAGAATCCCCCTGCCAATGCAGAGGACACAGATTTGATCCCTGGTCCAGGAAGATCCCAAGTACCTCAATGCAACTGAGCCCATGGGCCGCAACTACTGAAGCCGGCACATCCTAGAGTCTATGCTCCACAAGAGACACCACAGCAATGAGGAGCCTGCACAACACAAGAGAGCAGCTCCCACTCACCGCAACTAGAGAGAGCCAAAGTGCAGCAACAAAGACCCAGCACAGCCAAAAATTAATTAAAAAACAGCAACATACTTATTCAACTACGCCCAATTTTATCTCAACCAGGACCAAATGATACTACGTTCTCTCTTGTCAAATACTGAGAATTTGTTTGGGTGTAAACAGCATGTCACCCAAGCGATCAAGAAGTCAAAATGGAATTAGAAGACAGAAGGCAGGCTGTGTGCTAAAGAGGCTGCACCACACTGGCCACCCCAGGCTTGGTTTAGCACTCAGTGAGCCTGCCAAGAGTCAAATCCCAGAAGGAAGGACTCGGTTCCAAAGGCTCTGAGGCTTGAGCCTGAGCCACAGCAGCCGTGCAGTCAGATCTGGCAGCAGACAGTCGAAATCTCAAGTAGGCTTAAACAGGCTTTGAGAGGCAGTGTGCCTGGTGCTGGCAGAGAACAAAGACTCCACAAGCCTGGCTTTCTGCTCTGCAGGCGGCTCTGTAATCTCACCAGGACTGACCCCACGGTAATTCCCTTCACGGTACAGGGAAACTAACCTCGTGCTTCTTTAGCTGCCTCTTCTCCAACTTCTTGTTACACTTGCAGGTCACCTAGGGTAAGAAGCAAGAATCAGTAAATGGGCTTTGTGACAACACGCTCACTTGCTGTTACACAACAGCAAGTCTGATCCATTTCTGAACATTTGAGTACGTGGTGGTTCACCTGACAGTGTTCTGTAGCCATGTGCGTCTCCATGTCCGATTTGGGAAATGGTTCCTTGCAGACAGGACACATACCGATGTTCCTTTGACAGTGGATCTCATGCATGGTAAAGTTAAACACAGGAATTTCTTTTTTGCTACAGAAATAGATCAAAGAAAAAGGCAAGAATTACTGACATCTATGCCCAGAGGAATCACAGGGAAATCTGTCTGGTCCCATCTTCAGACTCCATTACTTCTCTTTAGTGAGCACCTAACGTATAAGCTCTGTGACTGTTACTGCCCCTGCTTTCCAAGAATTAACTCCTGAAGGTTTTCAGTCTTCCATGCAACACTGAGTTCTCAGTGCTGTGCACAACCTCTAAAAGCTCAGCCTCACTTTCTAGACGTCAGAGTTCATCACAACCAACAACATCAGATGCCGCGAAGAGCTAGCTGATCTAGGCTTTTCCAAAACCATCCATGCTCCAAAGCACAATGATCCACTCTGGGATTATTTTTTAAAAATAAATTAAAAAAAAAAAGTCTACCATTTACTTTCAGTCTCAGCTACCTTTAATCACATTAGATTTTATGCCACCAAAGTCAAACCAAAAGGGGCAGATGCCAGCTTTGGGACAGTCAGTGGGGAAGGGATCCTGCCCCCTTTATGTCTCACATGTCTTTCAAAGCAGGCTGGACATGAACTGGGAACAAGCTCTCTGGTTGGGTTGGTATAAACTTCACTGCAGAAATGTACCACAAGGAAATCCTGAATCCCTTCCCCCAAAGTACACATACACTCAAACTAGAGGCACATAACATTCAAAGGCTTCCTTTTACTCATTTGGTTATGACTATTGGAAAGCTCCAATTTCAGTCTAACTAAAGGAAGCATTAAAAGAATGTGCCTGTAAGTATATCACCTAGGATAAATTTTCAGAAAACAAAACACTGAACAGGATAAATACAGACAGTTACACAACAAATCTGTAATAACCTGTTTCACCTCTGAAGCTGAATACTACAGAGACCTTCTCCCACATCAAGTTGCAGATTATTTTTCTTTTATAGTTTTCATCTTCAGACATAGTCTAAGAAACATTTCAAAGTAGGATGACAGGTATGCCTCCAGCTAGTCATACTCCCAATCTGAAA
Organism: Okapia johnstoni; assembly: GCA_024291935.2. NCBI lineage: Eukaryota > Metazoa > Chordata > Mammalia > Artiodactyla > Giraffidae > Okapia > Okapia johnstoni. Next base: position 10,214,942 of record CM044310.1, on the reverse strand, counting down.
GACTAAGACACCAAAAAAAAAAAAAGTAAATTCATTTTCATCCAAAGGTAGAACCATCAAGGCATGTACCTTGATGTCACTTGTACCCTAGTCATCGAGGCAGCTCTCAAAAAAAACTGGAAGGGGACGCAGAGTAACAATCAAGTGTGAGAGATGGGAAGAAAACTCAGATGGATAAGAGGGAAACTACCGATGTTTTGACACCCTTAACTTCCCCTATTTTACCAAAATTCCCAGTTTTCTAAGGAAACCGTCAGTTTTAAATTAATTCAGCTTAAGTTTTTCAAAACTGAAGAATATTAAAATATATAGTGGAAGGAGCCATAAATCAAAGTTATCATCTAAATCTATTTAATAAATATTAAAATTAGCAAATCCTACTATTAAAGATGTTATGAAACTAGTACTCTTAACAGGTTGCTGGTGGTAGTATAAAACCACTGCTTTTAAACAGTCTAAAACTGCATTTCTATTTCTAGGACCATTAACAGTTAAAGTGTGTTTAATAAAACAAAGATTCTGTCATTAAATTACTTGTTAAAGACCAATAATTCCACTCTTGGGATTATGAAGTTTTTCATTAGTATCATAAAACGGTAAAAAACTGAAAACCATTAAAAATACCTAAACTATAAGGCAACAGTTAAATACTGTATACCAACAAAGCGCAGGAAGCAAAACCGTATCCTGATTGCAAATCCTGTGTGCACAGATGCCACGAAAAATTAAAACCAGCAATTATCTCTTACAGTGCTGAGAGTCTAGATTCTTTTTTCGTACTTTTGACAACAACTTTCTTTAAACAGTCAAAGTCAAGAAAATAAACGTCTGGTCTTTATTTTACAGGGCTCTTCAGGACAATCTACTGACACAGAGCATTCATTCTACATATATAATGCCACTAAAAACTTTAGGATTAAAAAACATTAAGGACCATGACATAAAGAAGCAAGAATCAAAAGCAGTTGTCAGGTAAGATCACAGAGCATTTACAACGTCACTTCTTGGGAAACCTTGAAAGAAGATAAAAGACAGCTGCAGCAATTATACAAAATGGTTGCCTGATGGTTACCTTTTTTTAAATTTAGCTGCCAAGGTAGTCCCACCAAAAGTTCTAAAGAGAGACAAAATACCAATATACTTGCCTCCTACCTACAGATAAAATTAAGATGTTTTAAATGAGATAAATGAGAACACACTCAATTCTAGATAAAACTGCTAAAAGCCCCAAGGAAGAACCAGCCAAGTTAGAGATGAAATTTCATTTTCCAAAGTTTCCAGAAAATGGAAACTTTATTTTCCAAGGTTTCCAGAAAAATCCCCAGCAGGCTTCCAAATGACATAGAACCATGCAAAAATAAGAAGTCAAAGTCTTCTAACACTGAAGCTTCTGTTTTCTAGACTCAAACTCTCCCATCAACGGACAAAACAGTAAGAAAAGAGGTAACATGCAAAAAAAAAAAAAACAACACCTTCAATCACAACAAACTATTCTTTTCCTGGCCCAGGAGGTTTAACCACAGCACATACTCTGATGAGCACCTTAACTTTTCTTAGGGAACAACAGGAATATGGCTCTAAAGACACAATTTTAAAACCTGGAATTTAAACAGGGCTACTTAGATGGGAGGATTGTACTGGCTTGGTCAGATTTCCATGCTAATCTGCCTTTTTTCTTTAAATAAATTGCTTTGGCTTTGAACAACCTTGTTTTCATTAGCTTTCCATTAACTTACCCTTTCTTTTTTTAAAAAAGCCTCTTAGCATATTTATTTATATACTGTCCTAGGTTTGAGATTCCTTCAAAATGTAGTGGACTGAAAAAATAAGAATCTCTTAACTGATGTTAAAGCCAATATGTCTGTTTCTTTCTAAAAACACAATGTTTTCTTGTGATTATTTGTATAATTGATTATTACACTTGCATCAGAAACTGTACACATAAAACCTGAACAGAGCTAAAATAGGTTTTTAAAAGGTGAAAGGGACAGTGGCACAGCACCCAAAAAAATACCCTATAAGGCAAGACATCCTCACAGAAATAAAATCTTAATTCCATGCAGGGAAAGAATATTGTGACCAGCAGTTGCTCTGATTGTATCCTAATGCTGCCAAGAAGCTGAGCAGAAAGCAAAAGGCAATTAAAAAAAAAGAAAAAATTTTATCTGGCTCATCTTTCAACTGCCTCTCCTTCCACCACAATTTGGTAAGTTAAATATAGCACAGGTGGTTCTGCTTTGCTTTTTTCTTTTGCTTTCAGTAACGGAACTTGGATATCCCTAAAATGCCAAGTTCTTGAGAAAGTCCAACCAGAAATCATCTGATTACAAGCTGCACTCCTAAGTTTCATTTCAGCAGAAAAGAGTTGCTCTTTCTTGTCACTCTCGTCAGTTAAAAACACGAATATAAGAAAGCTTGACATTCAAGCCCGCACCCAGTCCTTCTACTAACAATTCTGGAATCATGTGGGACTGCTGAAAGACTTGACTAAACTTTTTTTTAAAGCAATGGAACATTCTTTCAGTAAAATCCTTTACAAAAACAGCTGAGCTGTTCTGGATGTATACATACAGCCAAGTTCACACTAAACCATGATCCCATTCAACGTCAAGATAGCCGCTGCAGCCATTCAGGGAGGTCCTTGCAACACACTTTGAAAAACATTGCTCTAGTCCAAACATTTCATTATATTTTTATTATCTTTAAATAACATACAATATTTTTCAGGAAGACAAAAAACAAATTCCTGAATCTATAGGTCAGAAAAGTGAGGATTCAAAGCAGTCAAGTGACTTGCCAAAGTCATTTTAACTAATTCACGGTAGGAACCAGACCCCTTACTCCCAGCTCCATCCCATCAGTCTTGTCACTGCTCTATGCTACCTAAACCAATCACCTTGTGGAATTTCTAAAACAGGCAACTTTATCCAAAATTGTTTAAAAAAACCTTTAATCCCATATATTTGCATGACATGTTATATGACTCCAATTTTAACCTGCCAACTACTAAACCAACTGTTTACATAACTGTCCTCCTTCCAATAATATTTCTTCGATTTCTTACCAATTGTCACACAGTCGAGTGTCCTGGTCATTTAGAAATTCAGCCATCTTTAGCTGTTCCTAAAAAAACAACAAAGGAAGAAGTAGCATCTTTCTATTTCATTTCTGCTTTAAGAATGACCATACAGACACACACACACACACACAACAGTGCACAGAAAATGTCACCAAAGCGTTCATTTCATTTAATACCCAACACACTTGCATCTGATTATTTTCATTTTCATTTTAAAATAACTTGACTTGCAGGGCTTCCCTGGTGGCTCAGTGGTAAAGAATCCTCCTGCCAATGTAGGAGACAAGGGTTCGATCCCCAGTCTGGGAAGATCCCAGGTGTCAGAGCAACTAAGCCCTTGTGCCACAACTACTGAGCTTGTGCTCTAGAGCCCGGGAGCCGCAACAAGAGAAGCCACCACAATGAAAAGCCCGCACACCACAACTAAAGCGTAGCCCCCGCTCTCTGCCAACTAGAGAACAGCCCACATAGCAGTGAAGACCCAGAACAGCCAAAAATAAATAAACAACAAAGAATAAAAATAATTTGACTTGCACAAACAGCACAAAGAACTCCCACGTATCTCTCACCCAGTACCTCATAAATAACCATAGTAAAATTACCAAAGGGCAGGAAACTAACACTAATACAATACTAACAACTAATCTACAATTAGTTAAGTTCACAAATCATGCACTAATACCCTTTCTTGGGTTCAGGATGCAATCCAGAGTCAAATATTGCATTTATTTGTTATTTCTCCTTAATCTTCTTTGATCAGGGATATTTGTTCAGTCATTCTCTTTTTTTTTTTTTTTTTTTGACCAAGCAGCATGCAGGATCTTATTCCCCAACTAGGGACCAAACCGTAAAACCCATGCCTCCTGTAGTGGAAGAATGGAACCCTAACCACTAGACTGCCAGCAATTCCTTCAGTCTTTCATCCTGCATGACCCTGTTAAATGTACTGGCTAGTTATTTTGTAGTATATCCTTCAAGTTGAATTTATTTGATGTTTTCCTGTGCTTAATACATTTTTGACAAAAATACCATGGAAGTGATGTTGTGCTCATCTCAGGGAATTATATCAGAAACCACATGATGTCAACAGTCATTATTACAGATGATGCAAACTTTGATCACTTCATTGAAATAGTGTCTGCCAGATTTTGCCACTATAAAGTCTTTGCTTCTTTCTAAACAAGATGTCAATGCAGAAAGCAAAGCTTTAGCAACTTTAATACCAGTTATTTACAGTACTCAGATTACCCCTTTCCATGACTCAAAAATGGTCTAAAATACTGCCCCTTGGTAGGGCTCTTGAATGGTTTACACGTTTCCAAACTAACACTTTTCAAAACACCTATTCATTCATTCAACATAATTAAGACCACGTGCCACTTGTACCCTAGTCCTAACAATACCAAATAACAAAATATATTGTCCAATCTCTAACACAACAACAATTTAGTGATAGGGAAAAATAAGCAAAGAAACTAATGAGTATTTTGATGTTAAAGTTAAGTAGACAAATGGAAATTGAGTGAAAGGAATCTACTCTAGATAAGGGTGGTCAGGGAAGACCTTACTGAGGACATGACCTATTAAAAAAAAAGACCTGAAGCACAAGGATCCATCCATGCAGAGGAAGAGGATGGACTAGAGAAAAACCCACTCAGGCACTGGGCCTAACAGGCAATGAGAGAAAGTACAGGTAGATCTGGAAGAGCATAATGAAAAAGAGGAATGATTCAAGCCCTTATCCTGTAGGACAGAAAGAATACTGGATTATATTCCAAGTTCAGTGATAAACCACAGAAGAGTTTTAAGCTAGGAAGTGACAAGATTAACGACATCCACTCTGATATGATGTAAACTAGTGACAGGAAGCACCTATCTATGAAAAACAAATCATGTTCCCAAACGGGGGAAGCCTGATACTTTTCTCAGGGCTGTCTGACTGACCCTAGGCATGCTGTATTCCATCCCACCAAAGCCAGGGTCAGAGCCTCGGAAGAGTCAAGTACCCGGTTCTCTAGCTTCAAGGGGGTTGGGGTGGCACGCAGGGCTCTGAGTTGGTCCCCTCTGAGGGTCAATTCTGGTTCTGCCGTTCAGCAGATGTGTGATTTAACCTCTCTGGGCCTTCGGATTCCTCACGCAGAAAGAGTCACTGGGAGAAGTTAAAGGAGCGAATGCATGGCAGCGCTTTGGTGGAGTAAGTTTCCTTTAAACCTTAGAAGGAAGTCCCTCTTAGGCGAAGGCCAGGACTCCCTGGACTTCCCTGCGCCCGCGGTGGGTGGGGACACCACCGCAGGGTCCACACACCGAGGAGGCAGTTTCCCGAGGGGGAGGGGTGATCCGAGATGGGGAGTGGAGAGGGCACCAACTTCGCAAATCGTACTTGACATTTACCGGCTGTTTACTGATGGCTCAGTAGGTAAAGAATCTGCCTGCAATGCAGGAGACCCGGGCTCGATCCCCGGGTTAGGAAGATCCCCTGGAGAAGGAAATGGCAACCAACTCCAGTATCCTTGCCTGGAGAATCCCATAGACAGAGGAGCCTGGTGGGCTGCAGTCCACGGGGTCGCAAAGAGTCGGGCACGACTGAGCGACTAACACTACTGATGGCTAAACGCTTTTTCATGGACAACCTTTTCATCCAGACCACAACCCGACGAGGTGAAAAAGTCATCACCCCCATTTCAGAGACCGCGCAAGAGGAAGCCCGAGGAAGGCAGCTGCTGCACGGTTCTGAGTCGGGGCCTCGAACCCGGGTCCGTCCTCCAACCGCCCACGCCAGGCCACCCGCGGCCCCTCTCAGGTTGGCCGCTCGGGACTCGGGCCCCGCCCTGCCCGGGGCGCGGTGCCCACCTCGCGCTCCGAACTACGGCCGACTCTCAGCCCCGCGGGGCCAAGGCCTGGAAGGAGCGGTACCGCCGGGAGCTGTCTAGGCTCCGCTTAAGAGGAGCAAGGACGGCCTTTCCCACTGGCCAGGACAGACTCCGCGACGCGGGCATCTTTCTTTTTTTTTTTTTTACGAGAAATCCCGCGATCCCGGGGGCCCACAACAGCCCACCGTCGGGATGCCGGCCTCCTCCCGAAACTGGAGACCGCAGGATGTTCCCCAGACGCCGGCCACCGCTTCTCTCACCTGGGACAAGACGAGGGACGAGACGAGAGACGCCAAGCCAACCCGCTAAGCCGCCAACACTGAGCCTCTACGATGAGCCCCCGCGGCTGAACAACGGCCCCCGAAGCCGCCTCACCACTTCCGACCGTCACGGAGGAGCGCGCCCATTGGCCAGGAGCGGACCCGACTCTCTATGCATTGGACGGCACCGTTGTCGTTCTCAGAGCCCCTCCTTCTGCGTGCCTATTGGCTCCGCAGGACTCTGCGGGGGCGTGTTCCTGGGAGTCCCAACCCCTGCACATCTGGAAGGAGAGGCAGAGACCTGAGCTGTGAGCCTAGATCTAAGACCGTGCAGCTCCTCCTGACACATGCTAATAATATTTGTATGAATAAACTCTGCACAAACATTACTAATATTCCTTATATATCAAGATAACTAATGACATTTGTTCTCTTGTCATGGGCCATTAATACTTATTACTCATTCTTGTTGCAGTTATAATGGCCTCGTGCCAAGACATCTGCAAGGCTCTGCCCATATTTGAGCACTTGGCTTTTTACAGTGGAAGAGAGAGTGCATGACAGGCAGGTTTCAGTTTCAGATTCTCCACTTGCTGCCTGAATAGATTCTCTGAACTCCTCCTCCCTCATGAATTGTATATATAAAATAGTTGAATATAGAAGAGAACATATTATTTACAATATAGCAATTTAAAGTAATGATTTTTTTTGTAGATTATAATTGCAAGATATTCATGACATAGTGGTAAGCAGGAGAAGCAGGTCACAAAGCATTGTTTGTTTATAGCAGGATAGAATGCTTAACTTAAATGGATCATAAATTCTCTGTGATTCCTGAGATATAAAGTTCAAAATCAGGCAAAATTAATCTAAGGTGAGAGAAGTTACTATAATGGTTCCCATTTGGAGGGTATGATCTGCAAGGAAATATGAGAGAGATTTCCAAGTACTGGAAGTGTTCTATACCTTGATCTGCAAAGTGGTAAACACAGATGTACTAATTAGTAAATGGTCACTAGGCTATACAGTTAGGATTTAAACACTTTTCACTGTATGTTAAAGATAACATACCATTCAATATTGTCCTGCACCTTGACTATTTTATTTGTAATACTACACATTCAGCCTTGAAGATCTATTCATTATTAGCTCCTATATCTGGAGCATCTTTACACTTTTTCAGCAGTCATTCCATTCTATGATGTGCAATGGTTTATTCTGCCAGTTCCCTATGGATAGACATTTTGGCTACAAAATGCTTTTTTAAATTTTTATTTATGTATGGCTGTGCTGGGTCTTCATTGTTGTGTGGGCTTTTCTCTAGTTGAGGAGAGCCGGGGGATACTGTCTAGTTGCAGTTGCAATGTCCAGACTTCTCATTGTTGCTGAGCATGGGCTCTAAGGACGTGGGCTCGGTAGTTGTGGTTCCCAGACTCTATAGCACAGGCTCTACAGGTGTGGAGGGGCGCACAGGTTTAGTTGCTCTGCGGCGTATGGTATCTCCCAGATCAGGGATCAAACCCATGTTTCCTGCATTGACTGGAGGAGCCACCAATTACCACTGAGCCACCAACGAAGCCCCAAAATGCTATTTTTGAACACAGCATAACCAATACCTGAAGTCCACAGCACCAGTCTCATTGATTTGCTCAGCAAATTTATAGAGGGTACCATATGTGCCAGGCCCCAGATGAGATCCTGGAGCTTTACTGGCAAACAACATGTCAAGCTCCCTGCCTGCCCAGAAGCTTGCCAGGAAGAGAAGCACAATGACAGTGACAATAACTGTGATATTGCTGTGGTATAATAAAGAACACAGTGTATCTGATTTTTGTTCCTGGCACAGAAAAACCTTGGAATTTCCTGAGCAAATAGGAGCGTCTATGTTATGCTAGTGAGGTGACTGAAAGTGAACCCTTAGATAGCTTCAAAATGGTGGGCTGGTCCCCAGAAAGACCAATCACATGATTAGAGGATTGGAATTTTCCACCTCCAGAGAGGGGAGGGGCCTGGAGGCTGAATGCAATCACGTGACCAGTGATTTCATCTATCTTGCCTTTAGTGATGAAACCTCAATAAGAACTCTGGCACTTAGGCTAGAGGGAGCTTCTGGGTTGGTGAACCTATTGTGTGCCTGGAGCATGACACACCCTGACTCCACAGGGAGAAGGCACCAAAGCTGTGTGTTGTCCCTGAGGCTGCACCCCATGTGTCTCTTCATTTGGCCATTCCTGGTCTCTATCCTTTACAATAAAGCAGTAGTTGTTAGTACTTCCCTGAGTTCTGTGGGTCATTCTGAGCTGTGCTGTGCTAAGTCGCTTCAGTCATGTCCAGCTCTTTGTGACCCTAGGAACTGTAGCCTGCCAGGCTCCTCTGTCCTTGGGATTCTCCAGGCAAGAATTCTGGAGTGGGTTGCCTTGCCTTCCTCCAGGGGATATTCCCAACCTAACGATAGAACCCTTGTTTCCTGCAGCTCCTGAATTGCAGCCAGATTCTTTACCGCTGAGCCACCGGGGAAGCCTGTGGGTCATTCTAGTGAATTATCAAACCTAAGAGAGTCACGGGAAACCCTAAATTTGAAGCCAGTTGGTCAAAAGTATGGTTAATCTGGGGACCCCTGAAGTGTGGCCTGCAGTTGATGCGAGTGCCATCTTGTTGAGGATTAGTAAGATCTGTTTTTCATGCATAGCAATTAACTTCTGACAACAAATGTGTAAGAGTTTCTCCTCACACTGACAACCAGTCCTCCAATCCATTGGTCTTCAACTGGTTTATATCCTACAGTTTAATTCAAGTCTCACACTAACTACCTGATCCCACAAGTTAAAGGCTCAGTCCCACAACACTGCTCCTCCTCCCTCCACTTCTGATGCCAGTCACAAGCCCAGTTTGTCACTGTGCTTCTGACCAACCAGCTATAAATTGAAGATTTCCCACAATTCCCTCCTCGTATTTGATAATTTGCTATATTAGCTCACAGAACTCAGAGAAACACTTTACTTCTGTTTCCTGGTTTCTCATAAAGGGTATTATAAAGGGTACAGTTAGTTGATCAGCCAGACTAAGAGGTACATAGGGCAAGGTCTGAATGGGTCCCAAGCACAGGCATATCTGTCCCTGTGGAGTTCAAGTGTGGCACCTTTCTGACATATGGAAACTCCCTGAAGGCCATAGTTTAGAGGTGTTTATGGACATGAGTTTGAGCAAACTCTGGAAGATAGTGGAGGACAAAGGAGACTGGAGGTCCATGGGGTAGCAAAGAGTCAGACATGACTGAGCGACTGAACAACAACAACAATGGAGGTTCAATTACACAGGCATGGTTGATTAAATCATTGTGGCCATTTGTGATAAACTCAATATCCAGCCCCTCTCCCTTCTCTAGGAGGTGGGCAAAGGGTGAGACTAAAAATTCTAACGCTCTAATCACCTGGTTGGTTTATCTGGTAACCAGCTATCTAGGCACCCACCAAGAGTCACCTCATTAGTATAAACTCAGGTGCGGTTGAAAGGAGTTTATATGAGCAACAAAGAATTCTCACCACGAACATTCAGAGGATTTTCCAAGGGTTCCAGAAGCTCCTAGGCTAGGAACTAGGACAAAGACCAAATATTTCTTCATTTTATCACCATGTCACAGGGACTGAGTCTGTTCATGTTTGGAGGCAGGGGCTGACTCCAGACCTTAGCATCAGAATTGAATCACTACACCCAGCTGGCGTTGAAACAGAACAATTAAGGTGTAAGACCACCCAACCCACGGTGAGAGGGCTCTTCATTGCCGTGGCTTCTCTTGTTGTGGCGCACAGGCTCTAGGGTGCTCAGGCTTCAGTAGTTGCAGCGCAAGGGCTCAGCAGTTATTTCAGGGCTCTAGGGCACAGGCTCAATAGTTGTGGCTCATGGGCTTAGTTGTGCTGAGGCATGTGGGATCTTGCTAGACCAGGGATCAAACCCATCTCTCCTGCATTGGCAGGCAGATTCTTCACCACTGAGCCACCAGGGAAGCCCAGGTTTCGGAAGTTTGAAACAGATTTTCCCATAGCAGCCATGTTACACTGGTGATTCCAGTCTCAAACTGATCCACGAAATGTTATTCAATTTATAACAAAGCTGTCCCCTAATCCTATGAACTAAACAGTATCCTTTCAACAAAACTCGAATTTCACTAAGTCAACCAGAGGTGGATTTTGTCTTGTCATTAATAATCTTATCTGATTTAAAAAAATATTATAAGAACCTGAATCCTTGAGAATGTATCTCCTTTCCTCCCCTGCCCCCGCCCCCACATACACATATCCTATAGCCACAGCAACAGAAAGGGAATCATTTTTTTCTCTCCTTGAAGCTGCTTTTTTGACCAAGAGACTTCTAGGAAACCAACTTACATATAGGAATCATGCTGTGCAGTTACAAGGATGACTAATACTCTTTTCAGCAATAAAAAATAAATGGACTTGGGACTTCCCAGGTGGTCCAGTGGCTAAGACTCCCTATTCCCAAAGCAGAGGGCCCAGGTTCCATCCCTGATGGGGGAACTAGATCCCACATGCCTCAACTGAGAGCTCACATGCTGCAACTAAAGACCTCACAAGCAACTACGAAGATGCCCCTTGAGCTGCAACTAAGACCCACTGCAGTCAAATAAACACATGGGCTGTGCTGTGCTAAGTTGCTTCAGCAATGTCCGATTCTTTGGGACTCCATGGACTTTAGCCCGTCCAGGCTCCTCTGTCCATGGGATTCTCCAGGCAAGAATCTAGAGTGGGTTGCCATGCCCTCCTCCAGGGGATCTTCCTGACTCAGGGATCGAATCTGTGTCTCTTATGTCTCCTGCATTGGCAGGCAAGTTCTTTATCACTGGTGCCACCTGGGAAGCCCAAATAAATACACAAATAAAATTAAATATTAAAAGAAAAAAATAGACTCAGCTAGCTACTCCAAGTCTTTGTGGACTCCTTCGCTGCTCCTCAACCTCACCATGGCCTCCGCTGGTCTGCAAATACTGGGGATCATCCTGACGCTGCTTGGCTGGGTGAATGCCCTCATGTCCTGTGCCCAGCCCCTGTGGAAGGTAACTGTTTCCATCAGCAATGGCACTGTGGTGGCCAGGTGGTGTAAAAGGGGCTTTGGATGTTCTGCCTGGAGGCAGTGCAGGGTGTCTACCTGGCTGCTGGTGCTACCCCAGGACCTGCAGGCTGTCTGAACCCTCTGCATCATCTCTCCACCTGTGGTCCCGCTCGGCCTGCTGGTCTACCTCGTGGGAGCCAAGTGCACCCCCTGCAAAGAGGACAAGGACTCCAAGGCTTGTCTGGTGCTCACCTTCCAGATCATCTTTGTCATCTCAGCGGTCCTGACCCTGCTCCCCACATGCTGGACAACCCACACCATCATCTGGAACTTCTACAATGCCCAAGTGTCTGAGGCCCAAAAGCGGGAGCTGGGGGCCTCCATCTACCTGGACTAGGTGACTTCTGGCCTATTGTTGCTGAGTTGGGGGCCACTGTCCCACACCTGCCCTTCTGAGTGGGGGGTGGGGGTCCTAGGGCTCCAGTCATTATATGGCCTGATACTCAGCATCAGCCCACACACTCGGAGTCCCTCCAAGTGCCCCACTAAGAATTACATCTAATTCGAGTAGGGAAGTGGGGGTTCCTTTGACAGTGGAGCCCAAACCTTTGAGCTGGAGTCAAGGAGATGGTGATCCGTGACAATTTGGGGGCTGTTTTTGCTTTTTATTGGGGGTGGGAGGGCGGTGGTTACTCCATTGATAATCCACGTGGGCTCTGTTACTGATGTTTCTCAGCTTTGAACGATGGAGCTAAAAAGGTTATGCTTCTGAGTTTCTGTATCGCTCTCCACCCTGGACAACCCTATCTTAGAGACCGGCCTGGAGCTCCAGGCCCCGTGTGAAGGGTGCTTGCTGTCCAGGTGCTCTCATCCTGTCCTCTGCTGATGCTGGCAGCAGGGCCTCCCTAGGTCTGTGGGGACAAGCCTTCCCTTGGTGGTCAAGCCTCTGGAACCCCCAGGGGCTCTTGAGCCTCACAGAGCCTCCAGAAGAGCAGGTGACAAGTTACTGAAGACCCGCCCGCCTCCATGTCTTCTGATCTCTGGCTCCTGCATCCTGAGTCATGTGCCCCCTGTGCTAACCCCTGACCCTCCTGTCCCCAGCTCCTGTGTACGTCTGCCCTGTCCTGCCTATACTCACCAGTTTTTACTGAATAAGCATGTTTTGTTAAATTAAAAAGAAAAAGAAAATAGATGGACTTCCTTGGTGGTCCAGTGCTAAAGACTCTGCTCTTCCACTGCAAGGGGGTGTAGGTTCCATCCTTGGTTGGGGAATTAAGATCTCACATTCTACACAACTTTAACTTCTTACAATTGGGTTACTTTTCTAAGCAGAAAAAAAAAAAAAAAAGAATCAAAATTTCTCTCTCTTCTCCTAATCTGCACAAAATGTATTGATGAGAGAATCCTAAGTCAGACTTTTATACTTGCTGACTGCTTTGTATACCTTGTTGGTTGAGTAATCTGACATAATATAGTTTTCTTTTTTACGTGATTTTTCAGTTTTATTGAAGCATAATTTACAAACCTAGCTGCCATTTTAAGTGCACAGTGCAGTTTTGACATCTATAACTACGACTACAATCAAGATAGAGTTCCGATCATTCTTCTCAGTCTACACTGCTCACCCAGACCCTGGCAGCCCCTGTGATGCTTTGTATACTTCAGATTGAAATTTCATAGAAGTGGAATCATACAGTATGTCCGTTTCTGTGTCCGGTTTCTTTCCCTCAGGATAATGTTTTTGATGTTCACCTATGCTATTGATCGTATCAATAATATATTTCCTTTTATTGCCTAGTAGCTTTCCATTGAGCTTCCCTTGTGACTCAGTCAGTCAAAAAATCCACCTGCAATGTGGGAGACCTGGGTTTGATCTCTGGGTTAGGATGATCTCCTGGAAGAGGGCATGGCAACCCACTCCAGTATTCTTGCCTGAAGAATCCATAGACAGAGGAGCCTGGCGGGCTGCAGTCCATAGGGCCACAAAGAGTTGGACATGACTGAGCGACTAAGCAGTAGCACTAGCTTTTCATTACATGGATATACCACAATTTGTGTTGATAGAATTGATTCCAATTTTTCATTAATAAAGATAAAGCTGCTAGGAACATTATGTACAAACATTTTGGGAGGACCTATGTTGTTTTTTATTAATTTTTTTAATATTTATTTATTTGGCCACATAGTGTCTTAGTTGCATGTGGGATCTAAGTTCCCCAACCAGGGATGGAACTCCAACCGCCTCCTTCATTGAGAGCTCAGAGTCTTAGCTACTGGATCACCAGGAAAGTCCAGGACATATGTTCTTATTTCTCTTGGATTAATACTAAGAAGTAGAACTGTTGGATCATATGGTAAGTCTATGTTTTAATTTTAAAAGAAGCTGCCAAACTGTTTTCCCAAAATGATCATACCATTTAACATTGCCCCCAGCAGCGTACAAGAGTTCCAGTTGTTCCACATACACACCAACTTGATATAAATATGCTTTGAATAAATAAACGAAAGAATAGTGTGCTCCTCTCTCCTGGGAACAACTCACTTTCTTCCCCTGCATGGGTGACCCAGAAGTTCCTCTGAATTCAGAGTTTAAAGTGGGAGGCATCATCCAGGGTACCAAGGAATAAAATAGAAATAATGACAAGCTCCAAGTTCACCAAACTCCCAGGGGTGTATTATTTTTACTGGCCTGTATCCAGCAGCAGAAATTTTTAAAAGTTTATCCAACATTTTATTGCTAACCAAAAAAGGCAGGTAGCATGGGGTGATTTACAGCAGCAGCAAAAAGAATTTAGGTGAGACTTGTTTACTAGGAGACAATCTGTAAAAGACGATTATTAGATGCAGTTCCCCTTCAGTTCAGTTCAATCGCTCAGTCATGTCCGACTCTTTGTGACCCCATGGACTGCAGCCATGCTGTGCTTCCCTGTCTATCACGAAGTCCTGGAGCCTTGTTTACTAGGAGACAATCTGTAAAAGAGGATTAGATGCAGCTCCCCTTAGGCAGTATTTCTCCAATTACAGTTTAAGAAACTTCCTCCCACTCCCCACCCACTTGTGCCAGGATCATTTAGGGGCTTGTTTAAGAATTGCAATATTTGATGCCAGACTACCCCTCATCTCTCATACCTGCAAACGCCACCCGGCTTTACAGATGCTGAATTTTGGGAAACAGGACCTGAACTTTTCCCTTCTTGGCTCAGGCAGATGCAGCACTGACCGGAGTGGAATTTTGTTAAAGCCCTCGGAATAGGTATTGCCTTGCTGGTCCTGGCTCTGCCAAACTCAAACTGTTGGATCACATGGTAAGTCTATGTTTTAATTTCACAGGAAACTACCAATCTGTTTTCCCAAAGTGATTGTACCAGGATGGGGAAGCGAAGGTCCCTCTCTTCTAGCTGAAGCTGTCTGAGAAGCCAGAATGGACTTTCCCCACCCCAGCACTTGCCCGACTTTTCCAGTTCACAAACAAACACTGTCCACTTCCCCCATCCTCTACCCCTCTCAACCTCAGCCCCAGCTCAAGGTTAGGGCTTTTCCTAACAGAATGAAGCTTTTGCTTGTGTCTCCAGCAGGCACCCTCGCGCTTCCCTTCCTCCCATGTGCACTTGGCAGCAGCTGTCTGGAGTCACATATTCCTGGCCTGGTGCCTCACGCAGACTCTGACACACAGAAGGCACTCAATTCATACTTGCAGGATTACAGCAAGGTGTTCCCGATGGTCATCTCTGGTCTGTAGAAGTTGCTGATTTTCTTTATGAGCTGCTTCATGTGAAATATTATAACGTAGTTTTATTTTTGTTTGGCCAAAATCAAATGTGTCTTCACTGAGTTGAATTCCGTTTGACTCTCAGGCACTCCATTTTCCCTTCCCTCAGGTCTTCCCCGGCTTCGTCCATTTTCAGGTCCCTTGTCCCACCTGCCTGCATGCTTTGTCTCTCTGATGCTCTTTGAGGTACACTGAGGGGCAACTCTGCCACTGAGCAAGTCCCCGGACACCATCTCCTTTACCACTCACCTTCTTCAATATCTTTGGAGCCAAAATAGTTTTGCTTTTTTTTTTTTTGCCACACAGCACAGCATGTGGGATCTTAGTTCCCCAGGGATCACACCTGTGTCCACTGCAGTAGAAACATGGACTGCCAGGGAAGCCCCTGTGTTTGTTTGTCTGTTTTTATTGAAGTATAATTGATTTACAATGTTGTGCCAATCTCCCCTGTACAGCAAAGCGACTCAGTTATACATATATATATACATTCTTTTTCACTATAGTTTATCCCAGGAGATTGGACATAATTCTCGGTGCTATGCAATAGAAACTTGTTGTTAATGGGACAATATAGTTTTGATTTGTTTTAATTTGTATTGGGACCAATGACACAATAAAGTGCAGAAATCTTAAGGGTATAGTACAGGGAAGTTTTCATAACAGCTCTCCCGAGATATAATTCATTTATTAATGCGATTCACTCAATTAAACTGTTTAGTGGTGTTTAGTATTTCACAGAGTTGTGCAACCATCACCACAATTAATGTTAGAATATTTTTGCCATTTCAAAAGGAACTTTTGAGCCCATGAGTTGTCACTCTCTATTTCTCCCTTTTCTCCACTCTGGGCCTGGCAACTACTATTCTATGCTGGACATTCATAGGAATGGAATCAGGCAATATGCACATTGTTGTGACTGGCTTCTTTCACTTAGCATGATGTTTTCAAGATTTATGTATGTTGTAGCATGGGTCAATACTTCATTTTTTTTCCTGCTGAATGATATTCTTTTATAATGGATATACCAATTCTACTTTTCCAGTCATCAGTCGATGGACATGTGGGTTTGTTATGAGCTGAATTACGTTCTTCAAAAATTAGGGAACTATACTCAAGAACTTATTAACAATGTATAATGTAATAACATATAAAGAATTTTAGAAAGAACACATTCCCTAGTGGCTCAGTGGTAAAGAATCTGCTTGCCAGTACAGGAGATGCAGATTTGATCCCTGGGACAGGAAGATCCCCCGGAGAAGGAAGTGGCAACCCACTCCAGTATTCTTGCCTGTAGAATACCATGGACAGAGGAGCCTGGGGGACTACAGTCCATGGGGTCTCTAAAGAATCAGACATGAATGAGCGACTAAACAACAATAAATATATATGTGTCTATACATATACATATATCTATAACTGAATCACTTTGCTGTACACCTGGAACTAACACAACATCGTAAGTCATCTGTATTTCAGTAAAAAAAAAAAAAAAAAAAATTCACATGTTGAAGTCCTAATTCCAAGCAGTTAAAAATGTGATTGTATTTGAAGACAAGGTCTTCAAAGAGGTAATTAAGTAAAATGAGAATGGGCCCTAGTCATTAGGATAGGCCCTAATCCAACTGCCCGGTTTCCTTAGAACAGGAGGAAATAGGGACACAGACACACAGAAGACTATGATAGATACAGGGAGAAGACAGTCAAGTACAAGCCAGTGAGAGAGGCCTCAGAAGAAACCGATTCTGTTGACTCTTTGATCTCTGCCTTCTAGCCTTCAGAATGGTGAGAAAATAAATTTCTATTTAAGGCACATAGTCTATGGTACTTTGCTACAGCAGCCCTGAAAGTGAAAGTGTTAGTCACTCAGTCGTGTCCGACTCTTTGCCACCCTATAGACTATAACCCACCAGGCTCCTCTGCCCATGGAATTCTCCAGGCAAGAATACTGGAGTGGGTAGCCATGCCCTGCTCCAGGGGATCTTTCCCACACAGGGATGGAACCCAGGTCTCCTGCATTGCAGGCAGATTCTTTACTGTCTAAGCCACCAGGGAACACCTAGCAAACTAATAAAGGGTTGTCTCCACCTGTTGGCTACAATGAATAATGCTGCTAGGAACAACATTTGGGATTTTGTTGGTTTTTTTGTTGTTCTTGGCCACGCCACATGGCATGTGGGATCTTAGTTCCCCAACCAGGGATGAAACCTCTAACCTCTGCAGTGGACGAGCAGAGTCTTAACCACTGGAACCGCCGGGGAAGTCCCTGAATATTTGTATACAGGCTTTTTGTGTAGACATATGTTCTCATTTTGCGAGGAGAAATTCTACCTAGATGGGAGTTTGCACAATGAATTTTTACATATGTCTACATGCCTGTTACCACCACCCAGATCAAGAAATAGAATATTTCCAGCACCAGTGGGTTCTTTTAGGCTCTTTCCCTATTTAACCCTATTCCTTATTCCTACAGGATAAACAGTCTTCTGACTTCCATCATTGTTTTGTGTTCTCATCACAAAAAAGAAATAATAATTGTGTGAGATGATAGAGGTATTAACAATTGCTAAGGTGGTAATCATATTGCAATATATGAATGCATCAAATTAACATATTTTATGCCTTAAATTTATAGTGTTTTATGTCAATTATAGCTCAAACAAACAAATAAATAAATAAGTTTTACCTGTTCCTGTAGATCATGTCAATATAATACCTCATTATATACTCTTCAGTGTCTAACTTATCTCATGCAATATTTGATTGTTATATTCACTCATGTTCTCACATATAGCCTTGGTTTGTTCATTATCATTTCTGCATAGCATTCCAAATAAATTTTGAGCATATCACAATTTATTAACCCATTCTACAGTTGATGAACATTTGGTTTGCTTCTATTTTGGTGAAGAATGAATTTCTAGTTCTTTGACTAGATATGACATTCATTTCAGTTAAATGTACATCCAAGCATGGAATTCCTGGGCAAGGCTGAAGGGTATGCATTTCTTGGTTATTAAAAGTTCCAGCCATCCATGTATTCATAAATATCTCCAGTTCTCATGAGTTGGTGATTCTCAAGTATTTATGGTTAGCCTTTGCTTTCCACCCTCCCCCCAACCTCTTAATTTCCACTGATGAGTTTTGGGTTCTGTCTTCTTTTATCTCTCAGTGACCCCAGGAGATGGCCCATTAGTTGGTTACCTTATGATTTCCTGGAGGTACTTAGACAATTGACAAGCTGGGAAGGGGAAATAAGGCCTTTGCCAGAGAGTAAAGGGGGAGGTTGCCATTTGGAATGACTTTCTTTCCCTTTGGCCATGCCATGGGGCTTGTGGGATCTTAGTTCCCTGACCAGTGATTGAACCTGGGCCCTTGGCAGTGAAAGCCCAGGGCCCTAACCACTAGACTACCAGGGAATTCCCAGGAGGTTGCTATTAGGGAGTCATCCTAGTGTCTGCTACAGGAAGGGCACTCATTATACACACCAACCCTGTCAATGGAGGTAGAACTTTCAGGACAGTCTTTAAAAAATCCTTTTTGTTTGATACTTTCCACATAGTCACAGGTATATTCATCTATTACAGAAGAAATACTTCTGAAAGCACTGCTAGAAAACAGTTTCCTAGTCAAGGTGCCAGGCCCTGAAACATGCTATTGGTATGCTCTTCAGGCTCTGAAATGTTTACATTATTCTGTCAATTCTGAAGCAGGTGGCTAGGAAACTCAGCTGACTTCTGGGGGCTCATACATATTCATAAGGAGAATGGAGATTGGACCTGAGTCCCCAGGACATGCTGGGAAATCGTCCAGAGCTCCTGGTTACTAGGCAGAGTTCCCAGAAGCTGCTGCTCTCTGCCTCCTGGCTTCCTCATCCCTTAGATGCTTGCACAGAGCCCTTCTAGATCCAGAGAAGGAGACACCAGGCTCACTTGCGTCATAACCTGATTTTCCAGAAAAACTCTCAGCTCTCTTGGCCCCATGCTGCCGAAGAAAGTACTTCCTGTTTCCCAGGGGGAAGAACCTTAGTGCATAGTCATTGTTTTTCAAAGGGTGGTTTGCTGGCTGGCAGAATTAGTGTCATGGGGGGTGGGGTGAGGAGGATTGCTTATTAAGATGCATTTTCAGGCCCACTTCACACCTACTAGATAAATGGGTAAATATTTCTGTGGCAGAGTCCCAGAATGTTCATTTTAGAAGTTGATGGGTGCTTCTTGTATACAATGAACTTGGAGAACCAAGTTCAGTTACAGGAAAATTAACAACATAGATACATTCTTAAACTATATCCAGTCCCAAGCACCTGCTCCCACCAGCTTGAATATATTGCAGTTCTACCCACTTTCTCTCATCCCTGCTAGGACTTTGAAAGCCCTGTTTCTGTCTGCTATGACCTGTCAGGCTTTCCTTATCCTTCAAGACTTGGCTTTGATCTCACATACTGCAGCAAGCCTTTCAAGAACTCTGGGTTAGGTACCCCTCCTCTGGCCCCCACTGCCTCCTGTGATCACCAATCAGAGCCCCTAGAGAGCTACAGTATTGTTGCCTGAGGAGGTGCCTGTCTATCCTCTTAAACTGAACCAGCTGCTCCAAGGCTGGACTGACATTTTTTCATGGGCATGTCTGGCACCTAGCATATGTAGTGCCCAGTAGGCACTATATAAATATTGAATAAAGGGAAGAATTATCTATTATAATTTGTGCTTTTTTGTGCTTATTAAAAAAAAAAAAAACTTGCTTACCCCATGGTCACAAAGATATTCTTCTATGTTTTCTTCTAGAAGTCTTATTGTTTTACTTTTTCCATTTCAGTCTGTGACCCATCTTGAATTAATATTTCTGTATGGTCTGAAGTTGGGATAAAGGACTTTCTGTTTCTTTGCCACACTTTGGCATGTGGGATCTTAGTTCCCCAACCAGGGACTGAACCCTAGCACCCTGCAGTGGAAACACAGAGTCCCAACCACTAGACTGCCAGGGAAGTCCCACAGGTTTTTTTTTTTTTTTAAGGTATATCCTGTTGCTCCATTTACTGGGGAGCAGGGAGTACCTTCTTCCATTGAACTGGACTTGGGCCTTTGTCATAAATCCAAGGACATACTATATCTGGACTCTCTGTCCTACTTATCTATTTGTCTGTCTTAGGCCAATACCACACTGTCTTACTGACCGTGGCTTTATGGTATGTCTTGAAATCTCATCATGTAAGTCCTCCTACTCTGTTCCTCTTTTTTGAGATTTATTTTGGCTACTGTAGGTAATTTGCATATAGATTTTAGAATCGGTTTGTGAACGTCTCAGTTTGTGAGTTTGAATCTCTTATCTTTTATGCTTTATCTTCACCAGAGACCTGACCACACAGCAGCACTACTTCCTAGAAGCTCCTTTTTCCTAAATCAAAGACTGCCTTCTTGGCATCTAGCAGCCATTTGCAGCTGACAAGGCTCTTCCCAGAGTTCAGTAACCCAGAGGCTGTATAGATAAAGTTCAGACTCAGAACACAGATTCCAGTCAGCTCCGCAGATTCCTTATTTGTGGCCCCCAGCATTGACCTGCCCTTGAAAGGATCCTGCAGACGGTTCCATGACTAGACAGAAATGCATATGGAAGTTTAATATATGATAAAGATGGCATTGTGTGTTTTGTGAAAAAGATGGATTATTCAATAAATAGGGTTTGGAGCAACAGGAAAAGATAAAATTGGAACCCTACCTCATTATTCATGCTGAGTAAAATTCCAAACAGGTCAAAGATTCAAATGTTAAAAACAAAACCATAAGATTACTAGAATTCCTAAAGCAATTGAAAAGTAATACAGCAGTGGGGAAAAGGCTGCAAAAAACAAAATACTTCTTCACGGCAAACCACCCCCTCCCCATATCCCAAAAGTCAAAAGGAAAACAAAAGGCCTTCCCTGGTGGCTCGGTGGTAAAGAATCCTCCTGCCAATGCAGGAAACACAGGTTCTATCCCTGGTATGGGAAGATCCCACATGTTGCCGGGCAACTAAGCCCCCTACGCCACAACTATTGAGCCCATGCTCTAGAGCCCTGGAGGCGCAACTAGTGAACCCACATGCTGAAGCCCGCCCACCCTAGAGTCAATGCTCCATGGGAGAAGCCACTGCAATGAGAAGCCCATGCACAGCAACTAGAAAGTAACCCCTCGCTCACCACAACTAGATGAAATCTCACGAGCAACGAAGACCCAGAACAGCCAAAAGTAAATACATTTTAAAAAATTATTAAAAGAAAATTATTTTTAAAAATATGAAAACGTAGAAGGAAGGATACTGGCCAATAGCAGAATGCTGGTTATTTCTGAAGAGCCAGGGAGATGGGCAGATGAAGAAATGTACATACAGTATCAAGTCTATGCTTGTTAAATGTAACATTTGTTAGGCCTGTGTGTATGTATACATGATTATTATTCTATCTTTAGATTTTGAAACATTTCATTATTTTTAAAGTTAGGAAACATAGCTTATAGAGGAATATTATTAAGAGGATGTAAGTGTTCTAAACTTAAACTATATTAATGGCTGCACAACTTGGTAAAATGTAAAACAGCACTGAATTGTGTCCTTGAAAGGAGGGAATTTTATGGTATGTAACTAACACCTCAATAAAAAATTGAGTGTAAATATTACAAAGATATAAGGAATTCCCTGGAGGTTCAGTGGTTAGGAGTCAGTGCCTTCACTACTGGGGCCCGGGGTTCAATCCCTATTGGGGGAACTAAGATCCCACAAGACTTGTGGGCAAAAAAGAAAAAAAGAAAATTTACAAAGATAACTGGGCTGCATGCAGGCTTTTACTTACACAACTAGGGATTGAACTCACATCTCCTGGAAATTGGGAATGCAGAATCTTAACCGCTGGACCACCAGGGATGTCTTCTGTTTTATTTTTTAAAAGACAATTAAAATGAGATCTATCCCTTCTAATTTGAAAGTTGCCTGGGCAATTTAGCATTCATATTCCACCTGGTGGACAGAATTGGAAATGCTAGAGTGAACAAAGGCTGCACCGCTGGGACTGAAAGCTGAAAGGGGCCCTCAGACCCATTCTCTTCTTTTTCTGTTGGGAAAAATGAAGCCCAAGGGTATATCTTGAATTATTGGCCAAAACAAGACCATAACCCTAGTTACCCCCAACTCTGGACTCTTGGTTCTGTGTTTTTCTGCCTTGATCTCTGCCTACTTTTAATTCTGTGCCTAGTTGGTATTTTTGTCCTTCTTTATACTAAGCATTGCAGGAAATTCCAAGCTGTTACTCGTGTGCCACAACTACTGAGCCAGTGAGCCGCAGTTGCTGAAGCCCGTGCACCTAGAGCTTGTGCTCCACAAGAGAAGCCACTGCAAAGAGAAGCCCTCGCATTGCAGCTTGAGAGTAGCTCCCACTTTCCACAACTAGAGGAAGACCTAGCACAGCAACGAAGACCCAGTGCAGCCAAAAATAAAAATAAATACATTTTTTAAAGGTCAAGGAATCCATGAAAAATATGAACTGTGTCACTGTTCTGTTTATTCTGTGGAGGATAAGGATTAGGCATTGGATCAAAGTGGAAAAGGAAAGCAAAGGAAAATTAGAAAAGTTATCCAGTGGAGATGCCCACAACCACCACATCCAAGTAATGCAGAGCCCTGCCTTGTGTGCCCAGCTACCAGCACAATGCGCTGGTGTGCCTCATGGCTCTTGAGCAAGAGGGCTTCCTACCAGATCAAATCTGCCACCAAATAGGACAAGAATGAAGGACTTAGCCCCCTGTTCTAAGTCAATATAATGGAAACCACCATTGAATGAACATCTGTTGTATACCTAATATTCTCCCATAACATCAGCTCTAAGGTACAGAGAGAAGGATAGGCTCTTGGCTCCCTTGGGGGGCATCTCGTTTGTTACCTGAAATGATTCAGGCCAAAGGGTGTGAAAGTTGCTGCTCAGAGAGCAGGTAAGGACAGGCCCAGAGCCAGGTGACTGCTTCAGGCTTAGGCTTTTGAGGACAAGGAGTGAGAAAAAGAAAAGAAAAAGGCTAATTCATCCTGCTTGTATGCCAAACAGGCTTTCAGGGTGGAGGGAGACATATTCTACCCAGCATGGTGACTCAAGGATCTAGAGGCCTCTCTTAGGTGCGTCCATAAAACTCCAGCCCTGCCAAGTTCAGGTAGCAGGGTGCCAAGCATCAGCATTTCTCTTGGGCCAGGCCAACAAAGGTAACCTGAGAATGTAGCTGAGTAACCACAGTCCTGGTCAGGAGCCTCCTGTGTGTCACTTTTAAGGTGCTGCAATTTTTCATTCTGGGAAATTCTTGAAACTCAGGTAACTCACCAGCTCTTTCATTTGTGTCATAGATGAACCCCAGGTCTCCTCCCTTCTCTCCCCTTTCCAAGCCCAAGTCCAACCCAGTCCTACCTGGCCACAGCACCTAAGAGCAAGCCTGGGATCAGCTTACTGGAGGCTCCTGAACTTCATTCTTGCTGGTTAGCATGATTTTGGAAGCATGGAGTTCTCCCTGGAATAGGGTTTAGCAAATAAATGTGTAGAACACCCGTGCACCTGAAACTAATACAATCTTGTAAATCAAGTATGTCTCAATTAAAAAATCTAGGTCACCTGGTTAAATGTGAATTTCAGATAAACAGTGAATATCATTTTAGTGTAAGTATGCCCCAAATATTGTATCATATTTGACCTGACAACTCTACCCTGAAGGTATCTGTTTATTCATTTATCCTGAGAGTATTCTAGAATAGGGATTGGCAAATGTTTTTTGTAAAGGGTCAGATAGTAAATATTTTAACCTTCTGGGCCACAAGGTCTCTGTTGTAACTGCTCAATTCTGCTGTCGTAGCACAAAAGCAACCACAGACAATGCATAAATGGATAGTTGGGTTCAATAAAATTTTATTATGGACACTGACCTTTGAAAGTTATATAACTTTCATGTTGTGAAATATTAGTCTTCTTATGATTATTTTTTCCCAACCATTTAAAAATGTAAAAATCATTCTTGACTCACAGACTGTACAAAAACAGTAGTAAGGTAGATTTGGCCTATGGGTCATAATTTGCCCGTGTCTGACCTAAAACAGGATGAAACTTTTGTCTGAATCCAAACTACAAGAGGATTCATAAAGATACAAATTGCTGACCGTACACCCAGAGCATTTGATCCATTATGTCTGGGGCAGTGTCTAATAACGTTTCTAAGTTCCCGGGTGATGCTCAAACCCGTGTCCTCTGGAGTGGAACGGGCAGGGAGGTCCCCATCTAGCGTATTTTAAAATTTCCTCAGCTTTAGGAACTGTTTTCTATGAGAATCAGAGATCATATCTTCATTTGAGGGACTCCCTCTCCCCAACCATCCTCATTCTCAATCAGAATTTTCCTGTGTAATTGCTTCTGGAATTTTCTCTTTCAGCTAGAACTCAGGATAGAATTGGGATGAGAGTTTCTAGTGCATTTGATTTTTAAAAAGTAGTCACCCCCCCCACACACACACACAAATGCCTTTAGGGACTTTCCTGGTGGTCCAGAGGTTAAGACTGCTTTTACTGCAGGGGGTTCGATCCCTTGTTGGGAAAATAAGATCCCACGTACTGCAGGGTGTGGCTGAAAATTTTAAAAAACAAACAATAAAAGCATTCTAAAATCTTTTATTTTGGAATAATTTTAGATTTACAGAGAGGGTGAAAAGAGGATTAAGTTTTCATATACTCCTCAACCACTTAACATCTTACATTACCATGGTACATTCATCAGAATGACAAACCAACATTAGCACAATACTATTAACTGAACTCTAGACTTTATTTGAATTTCAACTCTTTTTCCACTGATGCTCTTTGTTCTGTTCCAGGATCCCAAGGAAGATATCACATTATGTTTGGTTGTCGTGTCTCCTTAGGCATTGCTGGTCTGTAACTCATCTCACACACTAGTAAAGTAATGCTTAAGATTCTCCAAGCCAGGCTTCAGCAATACGTGAACCATGAACTTCCAGATGTTCAAGCTGGTTTTAGAAAAGGCAGAGGAACCAGAGATCAAATTGCCAACATCTGCTGGCTCATCGAAAAAGCAAGAGAGTTCCAGAAAAACATCTATTTCTGCGTTATTGACTATGCCAAAGCCTTTGATTGTGTGGATCACAATAAACTGTGGAAAATTCTGAAAGAGATGGGAATATCAGACCACCTGACCTGCCTCTTGAGAAACCTGTATGCAGGTCAGGAAGCAACAGTTAGAACCGGACATGGAACAACAGACTGGTTCCAAATAGGAAAAGGAGTACATTGAGGCTGTATATTGTCACTCTGCTTATTTAACTTACATGCAGAGTACATCACGAAAAACGCTGGGCTGGAAGAAGCACAAGCTGGAATCAAGATTGCTGGGAGAAACATCAATAATCTCAGATATGCAGATGACACCACCCTTATGGCAGAAAGTGAAGAAGAACTAAAGAGCCTCTTGATGAAAGTGAAAGAGGAGAGTGAAAAAGTTGGCTTAAAGCTCAACATTCAGAAAACTAAGATCATGGCATCCGGCCCCATCACTTCATGGCAAATAGATGGGAAAACAGTGGAAACAGTGGCTGACTTTATTTTTCTGGGCTCCAAAATCACTGCAGATGGTGATTGCAGCAATGAAATTAAAAGACGCTTACTCCTTGGAAGGAAAGTTATGACCAATCTAGACAGCATATTAAAAAGCAGAGACATTACTTTGCCGACAAAGGTCTAGTCAAGGCTATGGTTTTTCCAGTGGTCGTGTATGGATGTGAGAGTTGGACTATAAAGAAAACCTAGTGCGGCAGAATTGATGCTTTTGAACTGTGGTGTTGGAGAAGACTCTTGAGAGTCCCTTGGACTGCAAGGAGATGCAACCAGTCCATCCTAAAGAGATCAGTCCTGGGTGTTCATTGGAAGGACTGATGTTGAAGCTGAAACTCCAATACTTTGGCCACCTGATGCAAAGAGCTGGCTCATTTGAAAAGACCCTGATGCTGGGAAAGATTGAGGGCAGGAGAAGGGGACAACAGAGGATGAGATAGTTGGAAGGCATCATTGACTCGATGGACATGGGTTTGGGTGTTGCAGTTCATGGGGTCGCAAAGAGTCGGACATGACTGAGCGACTGAACTGAACTGAACAGCTTCTCAGTGTTTCCTTATTTTTCATGACCTTGACAGTCCTGAAGCCTACCGGTCAGGCATTTTGTAGAATGTCACTCAGTGCTATTTCTTTGATGTTTTCTTTGTAACTAGTCTGAGTTTATGGGTCTTCCAGAAAAAAATACTACAGAAGGAAAGTTCCTTTCTCATCACCTCAAACTGGTAATGTTAACTTTGATCCCTAGGATGCTTCTTAGCAGGCTGAGCACCGAGGAAGGGGTGAAGGGACCTCGAACTTTTCTGGCACATTTCTACTTGTCACTCAGTACCCCTTTTCCCCTACTGTCCCCGGGGTCACCCTCCCACAAGAGTTCCCGGTTCCTCAACAGTGAATCAAAGACAAGTCTAACTGGTCCTTCAGCACAGAGGAGAAACACGACGAGCAGCAGCAGCCGAGCCCTGTCTTGAACCAAGTTTCTCCCCCACTCCTTCCCTCACCTTCCTCCCTCTCTACTAAGCGACTCGGAAGCGATGTTAATAGTAACAGCTGCTTCTACCAGCTAGGACGACTCCACAAGCAAAGGGTGGAAAAGGAGCCACTGAAGTTAAACACCCGGGGGGGGCGGGGTCGGGGATGCAGTTTGGGTGTCTGTCTTTTCCGCGCCGGCGCGTTCTGTCGCAACCCCGCGACCATCGCGATAGAAGAGCGAGATCGGCGCTGGCCCTTTAACAGCCCCTTCCCGGGGGCCTGCCCCGCGCGTGCGCACTGCGGTTCTGCGCTTGTCATCATGGCGACGCGGGGCCATGTGCAGGACCCTAACGACAGGCGCCTCCGACCCATTTACGGTGAGTGCCTGGGGCCAGTCTGGTCGCCAGCCGAATGCGCCGAGGGCTTCCGAAGCCGGGGCGAAGGCCCGGGAGGGGCGCTGAGGGGCCAGGAGCCGAGCTGGCGGGCCCAGGGGGCGGGCCGCGCGGGCCTCTAGGCCGCAGCCACGGGCCTCGCGTAAGCGCCGGCCTGGCTTTCCCGAGCCCGGAGTTGGTAGCGGCGCGGCCACGGCGGCCGGAGGTCGGCAGAGCCGGCCTGACAGGCAAGCCCTGTGAGACACTCCTCTCGCCGGGACCTGCGCTACCCGCAGGCTGCGTTGGCTGTCCGCAGGTGGAAGCTGGCTCCGGCATGAGGGTGGGACACCTTTGCGTGAGGGAAAATTCCCCACTGAAGACTTTTTACTTGTGGGAGCGGGGCCTGAAGTGTTGTCTGACGGACTGTGCTCGGCGCACAGGGAGAAACAAGGGTCCAGGGAGGGGAAGGGGCTGACGCAAGGTCAACCCATATCGAGTCAGGAGTAGGCCCGGTTTTGAGGCTCCCAATACAGAGCCCTTTGGTGGAGGAACAGCTGCTCTGGGCACACGTGGGCAGGGGGGGCGGCGGGCGGGGGGGTCCTGGGCCCAAAATAGCGGTGAAGCGACTGCAATAGCTGGTGTCGGGGGGCGTGCAGGGAGGGCTCTTCCTTCTTGTAGCTTCTCTGGTGTTTCCTTTACAGCCTGCCTTCCGCGTGCTAAGTGGATCCCCCTTCATAACGCTTAACTTCAACCCTCAGGCTTTAAGACCTTGATGGCATTCTGCTCTTCCAGTTGGGAGAAATCACGTGTTTGAGTAAGGGACAAAAACCTCTTCAGTAACCGATACGTTCTGTAATTGAAAAGTGGTCCCGTTTGTATTTCCTTTACCCTTAGATGCTTGTGTGGTCTTGGCCTAGTTCATGGTGAGGAAGGCTTCAAGGTCAGTGGTTTTTGCAAAAGGAGGCCTCGTGTTCATAGGATAGATGTTACTTAAGTGGAGGCTTCTCCGCAAGGCTGCGATGATTTAACTTTTTTGGATGGGGGTAACTTTATGTTTCTGGTACAACTGGTAGTGCTTTTTGTAATTTGAATGATGTTTTGCTGTCGAGTCTTATTTGACTCTAGCAACAGCCTTGTTGATAACAACAATAATAATTATTATTATTAACAGCAATAATAATAATGTGGATAGTCTGCTAATTATGTCAGTCACTCTCCTTGGCCTTTTATATTTATTATTATTTGATCTTCACATTTTCTTCTGAGGTGGGTAGTTTTTCCCAGTCCCCTTTTCCCTTCCTCTCCGCCTCTTCTTTCCACAGATGAGGAAACTGGGGACTTTATTGATGTGTACTTTGTCTAAGGTCACTCACCTAACATGACACTGTCTTAACCCCTGTGGACTGTCCCAGACTTACTCTTTTAACCACTGTGTTAGAAATCACCTTAGTTTGAGCTGAAGACACTGATTTGCCAAAGGTCACATAGGTGGAGAGTGGTAGATTTCCATTTTCCCCGGGGCTGTAAAGTCTTGTGTCCTCCAGTATACATTTTAAAGGGCAGAGATGAAGTATACAAGGGTGACTTGAGGGTAAGTACTGAACCCAGAGTTCACAATCGGTAGCTCATTACTGCTCTGTAGCAGCTGCCTGCAGACTTTTTTTTTTTAAGATTGAATATTTTTAAGAATAATTGGATTTCTAAAAATTGTTCTTGAGGACCAAAGAAAATGTCTTTGGTGCCCCATAAGTCGCTTAGAATTAATAATGTTTTGAACTATCCAATAGGAAAACTAGTCCCTTTCACATTGTTAAGCATCAGGCTATGTTAACCAGATACGTAGATCATATTCTTAAAACTGAAGCCAGAATTAGGTAGCTTTTCTTATAGTTATATGGGAAGAAGATTAGAAGATACTTTCTTTAGGAGTTCCAAGGCAATTAATATACACTGGCAGAATTAGGAAAAGGACTGCCCTTGACTTCAGCACTTCTGACTTGGCCTCTGGACCTTGGGACAGCTTCTGCTTTTGTGTTTAAATACCTTAGTATCCCTAAACCACTATTGTCCCTTGAATTTAGACATGCATTAGCTGACAGATGAACGAGCTAATGCTTGGTGGTGCTTACCCACCAGCCCAAAGTTCAACAACACTCAGCATTGATTGAGCACTTGTTCGTGTGCTGACTGTCCTGTTCGGTAGGTAAGATTATTGTGAGCATGGTAGTAAACTGAAGGCCAGAGATTAACTTGCTCAGGGTTGCAGCTAGTAAATTGTAGAGCTGGAATTTGAACGTGGCCATTCTCACTGGAGAGCTCAGCCCTTCACTGAGTTTGGATTCTTCAGCCTCACTGTCTTCTGTGCAGCATTATTTATGTTACCAAGGTTTAGGATTTTACAACTGTTAGAAACTTTGCCTATGACCCCAGCTTTTGCCGATGCTGTTGAGGGTAGAAGCTGACAGGGTGATTAATTGTGAAATTATGGTAGGTTGAGATTCTGTTTTTGATGTCTCTGTATGTAATAGCTAGTTGTTTAGCCGAATGTCTTTAGAGTGCTTCTTTTTACTCATAAATTGGTAAGTTTGAGTATTGCATTTTTGGTTTTTGAAAACCATCTTGAGTTTCCCAGATCACCTACTTAATTGTTTTCTCCTTTTACTAAAATTATTCTCTTGTACTTTGTGGCTCTGAACAGAGTTTGTATTCCCGTGTGACTTGGTGAGCTCTAGTGCTTTCTTCTACCGTTATTATTTTAAAATGTTTTTAGTGGGTAGTAGGTGTGTAGAGTTGGAAGTGATGGTCAGATATGGCACTTAATAAATTTTTATAGGATGCAGAAATTGTAAAATAAAAATAGAGAAGTTTCAAAGAAAAAATATCTCCATAGTCTTTAGAATACACACACACATACTTCTATGGCACAAGATCCATTCTAATCTTTGTTACTGACTTACGGTCTTTTTTTTTTTCTTTTGTATACTTATTTTTAAAATTTTATTGGGGTATAGTTGATTTACAATGTTGTGTTTGTTTCAGGTGTACAGCAGAGTGACTCAGTTATACATATATTCATTCTTTTTTAGACTCTTTTCTCATATAGGATGTCACAGAATATTGAGTAGAGTTCCCTGTGCTACACAGTAGTCCTTGTTGGTTACTGACTTACAGTCTTGCTCTAGCCTGAATCATGTGTAACCTATTTCCTAGCTGTGTTTCCTGAATGATAATCACTTCTTTGGTGCGTTAGGACATTTCCCTTCCATGTGTGGCCAAACTCCAGGGAATTATTTTGCTATAGTTCGTTATTAAAACTTGCCAAGTCTTCACATGATTGTTCTGTGTATTCTGAACCTTCTGTTGGGCGGTGTTAGCTCAGTGAGTCTTGTCCTGTTTCGCCCCAGGAGTGACAGGGTGTCTTGGTGAGTGAATATTATCTTTTCTTTCTGCAGAAAAGTCACTTGGCACAACCTGTAATCTTCTGTTCTGAAATCTTGACCTTTTAAAAAGCTCTTAGACTTTGAGATTCTAAAAACATTTTAAGCTTAGAAAGACATGTTACTGCACAGAAGAGTCCTAGAAGAATGCACAGACTAGAGGGTAGTGGGTGCGCAGGGCCAGATTATGAGACTAATCATTCTTTCTGTGTTATACCTATTTGAATCACTGTGTTTTTTTTTCCCCCACTATGACTGTATTATTTTTATTATTTAAAAATTGACTGAAAAGACTTTTAAAAGTCCAATTTGATCATAGGAAGCCATCACTAATCATTGGCTCCTTGAATATCCTGTTGTGGTCACTTTGTATGTATTTATCTCTTTCTCCCGCATTGTAAAAGGATAACGCTGAATACCGTGTGGGAAATAGGTTTAAAAGAGACAGATGCAGGATGGAAGGCCATCAGTTCGAAGGCATTATTCGTTTTTAAGTTCAACCTCACTACCCCCCATCTTGCATGTTAGGTATTTAACAAAGGCTTGTTGATTAAAAGAAGGTTTCACCTACAATTTGTGTTCTTGGTAAAAGCAAGACTTCTGTTCTCAAACATTTAGGATTTTTAAGCAAAGGACATTGTAATTTGAAAGTGGAGCTGTCTTGTATTTGGTCTTTTTCTAAATTTGGAGTAATATCTTGACTAGTCTCTGAAGCCCTTGTAGGAAGTGAAGACAGCGCAGGTTGTCAATTTCAGCTACTCTGGAAGGTTTAAAAGCATTTGCAAGGACACGTAATTTAAAGGCTTTCCTTTTTATTAGGGAGACTGATCCCTTTTCTATTGTCAGTATTCCTAAGTATGATTGGACTTATGATTCTTAAGTATGTTGGTCCCAGGGCCTCTCTACAGGGCCAGTAGACAGTAGACCTGTATGTGTCAGGGCCTCCTGCTGTCTGTCTGCACCTGCAGGGAAGAGGAGCTTCTGTTGGCAGTATTACCCAGGAACGGGGCTAGCTCATTCGTTCAGCAGATTTTGATAGTCTCTTACCAGTGGTTTAACCCAGTGTTTCCCAGATTGCTATCATTCTTTTATCCAATCTGATGATTTTAGCTATATTATAGTGTCATTTGTACTATTATTTACTTAATATTTTTCTCTAAGTTGACTGTTAAATTTATTTTAAAATAATCTGTATTATTGGGCTTCCCTGGCGGCTCAGTGGTAAAGCATCCACCTGCCAGTTCTGGAGACGCAGGTTTGATCCCTGGGTCAGGAAGATCTCCTGGAGAAGGAAATGGCAACCCACTCCAGTATTCTTGCCTGGGAAGTCCCGTGGACAGAGGAGCCTGACAGACTACAGTCCATGGGGTTACAAAAGAGTTGGACACAACTTAGTGACTAGGCTTCCCTGATAGCTCAGTTGGTAAAGAATGCGCCTGCAATGCAGGAGATCCCGGTTCGATTCCTCGGTTGGGAAGATCCCCTAGAGAAGCGAGAGGCTATCTACTCCAGTATTCTGGCCTGAAGAATTCATGGATTGTATAGTCCGTGGTGTCTCAAAGAGTTGAACAGAACTGAGCTACTTTCATTTCACTTCACTTCACTTAGTGACTAAACAACAAAAATTCTTTATTATTACCGTTGGTGGAAAATCTGTCACTTGCCCTGAGAAAACAAACCATAAGAATAAATACATACAATGAAAACAATGTTATTAAAGTCTTAATTTTTTTTTTGTTGAACCAGTGGCATGTAGGATCTTAGTCCCCTAACCAGGAATTGAACCTGTGCCCCCTGCAGTGCAAGCACAGAGTCTTAACCACTGGCCCGCCAGGGAAGTCCCTTAACTAGTTTCTGTTGTGAAACTCTCAATCTGTGACCTGTTGCTTCTCTCTTTGAAAAAAATGGTGGGGGAGGGCATTAGCAAATGTTAAAGGAGTGACAGGCTAATACCAAATTGAGACTGTCTCCTTAATACAAAGGAAATATTAGAAGTCAACTTTCTCACTGTGTTATCTAGTACTGCCTGCAGAGATTACCTAAAAACAGAGTAGTTGGAGTGATAACTGTGCTTTGAAAAACACTGCTTTAACTGACACATCATCATCTTATTTCCTATGCCTGATTTGTGGATGGCTGACCAGCTTACTCCTCTTATTAAGGGAACTATACCAGTCCTCATGGTCAAGCCACAATTACCCTTGAGTAAGCTTTTAAAAAGACTTAAAAAAATAGACTTAGGATATCATTTTTTTGGGGCCTGTTTTCACCAAGTGCTACATAATTTATATTACGAAGTCAGTGATGTAAAATGGAAATAAACATTTCCCAAAGACTCAGCAACCAGTTAATCAGTAGGCTTCCAGGAAGGGGGAGCCTGACAGCAGGCTGAATGTGGTGGGGTGTCTTAGTTAAAATTCTTTTGGGTGCAAGGAGCAGAGACACTTTGACAGAAGCTCAAGTAGAGGGAGGTTGTTTATAAACCCTTGTGGGAGCCTAGGGCAGGAATGCAGTGTTCTAGAGCCTGATGGAAACTGGAAAGCTGTCAGGATCTGAAGCTTCTTTCTCAAACGCTTATCTCTGCTGCTCTTATCTGTTTGCGTCTGTTCTTTTCTCTGTTAGGTTCTTCAAACCTTTTTTTTTTTGGTTTTTTAATGTGCTTACTCATCACTTATGAAGGGCCCAAATGTTGGCTGAAGATAAAGTAGAGAGAGGTTGTTTGCTTAATCAGCACTGCCCCTACCCGCCCCGCCCCCCCATCTATTTTTTGGTAAAGATAACTGACATTATTCTTTTATAAATGTTATATGAATGAAGAGCCAAGAGATAACTCCCTTTTTCACTCCCCATTAACCAACTTGCATCTCCCAAGGCTCCTTCCAGATGAAAATTCTGGACCTGCCCCTGATAATCTTAAACTGGAAATATTTATTGCCTTCCAAATGGAGTCCTACATAGTTTTCTGACTCCAGGTTTCAGCATTGCAGTTATAGATTACCAGGTTTACCCAGCTTGGGTCAAATGTCCACTCCATTGGGCTTCAGTTACGTGATCTAGACATGCTCATCCGATTCTACCCCTTCAGCAGAGTCTGTGGAAACCATTCCCAGAGAAGACAGCAAGGGTACAGCATATGAATATATCAGAGCCTTGTCAACAACAGAGAGGAAAAGTTAAATATCCTTGTAGTCCTAACCTCTGGTCTGATCCGTTTACGGGGAGATCCTCAGAGCTGGGGTTTCACCAAAGATACCTACTCTTTGAGAAGGCTTCAAGATGTGGTCTATGAACCTTCAGTCTTACAGGACTGAATCAGACATAACTTAGAACTCACTCCACATGAGACCAACACCAGGTTATTAGAAAGAGAAGATATCATTTATTGAACTGAAACGTCTCTGTCAGATATTCTGTAAGGACAAATGGTGGCCTGTCGGCTGAACTAAGAATTTAAGAAAACTGGTATTAGGTATTCAGGCCATGATTTTGTGTGCTTTTAGATGTCCTGTGATTTCGTTCTGCTGCTGCTGCTGCTAAGTTGCTTCAGTTGTGTCTGACTCTGTGCGACCCCATAGACGGCAGCCCACCAGGCTCCCCCGTCCCTGGGATTCTCCAGGCAAGAACACTGGAGTGGGTTGCCATTTCCTTCTGCAGTGCTTGAAAGTGAAAAGTGAAAGTGAAGTCGCTCAGTTGTGTCCGACTCTTAGCTGAGTATTAAGTCTTTGATCTTTTTTAGATTGTGATTCCTCCAGAGTAAGTCTTAATCATTGTACCTAGCATTATTGGTGCTTATCGGTATTAAGTGCATTGAAGAAAGACTAGAGATGAAACTCATGTGTTCAATGTGGTGGTTTTTTAAAAGTTGTGGTAAAGTATTCATTGGAGAAAAATTGAAGCTGTCAGATAAACTGATAGTGTGTTTCTGTTATTTGGCCTTGAGCCACCAGGGCCGTAGATGATTTTGAGTTGTCTTTGCCTCCTCTCTCCCTTTTGCTAACTTGGTACCTTGAGGGGCAAAGAGGGACCAGTAGTAGTAGTAGACTGTGAACTAGCTTGTGTTCAGCCATCTTTCTGTATTCTGAATCAACAGCTACCACCCTATTTCCCAT
Source organism: Okapia johnstoni (assembly GCA_024291935.2). Lineage (NCBI taxonomy): Eukaryota > Metazoa > Chordata > Mammalia > Artiodactyla > Giraffidae > Okapia > Okapia johnstoni. Next base: position 10,180,400 of record CM044310.1, on the reverse strand, counting down.
TTGTAACACTTCTTACTTTCTTTTTCTAGATATGAATCTTTGCTTTTATTAGATAAATATTTTTCAAGTTAATCAGCTTTGGTTTTTTAGAGCTGTTTTTCCTATTCACCCCCTGCCCCCCCCGCCCTTCTCCTGGCAGTTTCACGCGTTACTAACATTTGCACTGGTGTGGTGCATTTGCTACAGTTGCTGAGCCAATGTAATATGTTATTGTTAACTCCCTAGTTTGCTAGTTTACATTAGAGTTCATTCTGTATGTTGCACATTCTCTGGGTTTTGACAAATGAATAATTGACATGTACCTTCATTACAGCGTCATATAGTTTCATTGCACTGAAAAATCCCCTGCTCTCCAGCTATTCATCCTTCCCTCAGCTCCTGGCATCCACTGACTGTTCCACTGTGCCTATAATTTTTGCCTTTCTCAGACTGTTATGTGCTTGGAATCATATAGTATGTAGCTTTGTCATATTGCCTTCATTCACTTGGCAGTGTGCATTTAAAAGTCCTCTGTTTTTTTCCTTTGACTTGCTAGCTCATTTGTTTTTATCACTGAAAAATATTTCATTATATGGATGGATGTACCACAGTTTTTTATCCATTTGTCTACCGAAGGACACTTTGGTTCCTTCCAAGTTGTGGCAATAATGTCATACAAAGCTGCTGTAAACATTCATGTGCAGAGTTTTGTGTGAAAGTAAGTTTTCATCTCCTTTGGGTAGATAACAAGGAGCTGGATCATATGGTTAGAGTAAGTTTAGTTTTTTAAGAAACAGCCAGTCTTCCAAGGTGGCACTGCCATTTTTGCATTCCAGCCAGCAGTGAATAAGAGTTGCTTTTGTTCCCTGTCCTCACCAGCATTTGGTCCATAGATTAGTTTCAGTTGTTCGTGTTTTGTCTGTTCCCATGCTGATTTGGGACCTCAATGAGCCGAGAGGGACCTGGTAGTAGTAGTAGGTTGTAGACTGGCCAGCGTTTAGTCATCTTCCTGTATATAAAATTAACATCTACCACTGTTGCCCATTTAACACACTTCTTATTTTCTTTTAGATCCTCTCATTTGGAAATTAATCTTTGCTTTTATTCTACTTTTGAATAATAATTGCTTTTCTTCCTTAACAAAATTTTATAGCAAGTCTCCATATTCCTTGAGTTTTGGAATGGATGCATAGGTTAGGGAACTTAGAAGTCAATTTTTCTTCAAAGTCAGTGCTAGTTTCTGTTTCAACTAACATATATGAAAGAACTGTTTTTCCTGCATCCTTGTCTACTCCTAATATTGCTGGATTTAATTCGTCACCCCTGTTACCGTCTCTTTTTTTTTTTTCCCCAAGCAAATTATTCTTAACTCTGTGGCATAGTAAGTACACATTACACATTTTGTTGAGGGAACATGGTCCATTTGGTAGAGTTGAAGTTTGAGTGTAATAAACCATTTTGTTAGATATTATAGTTTTTGTGTGACTAAACCCATTTGTTTTGCATGGGTAAAAATGCTAGTGTCGTCTGCCATCTAAATATATTTGGTCTTGAATCTTCATTAAGGACTAGTGTAACTGGATTATATTGCTTTTGGATGAGAAATGACTATAACAAAATATAAGATTGGGTTCTGGACCATCCTGGCTGTTTAGAATTCATATCGCTCCGTGATATTTTTAAATACCAAATTAGGACACCTTCTGAAATATCTGATACTAGCCTATGCATTTTTCATATTTGTTGTTGAAGGAATATAATGACCCTAACTTCTGTTTTCATAGATTATCTTGATAATGGTAATAATAAAATGGCAATTCAGCAAGCAGATAAGTTGTTGAAAAAGCATAAAGATCTTCACTGTGCTAAGGTAAGTTCATTTGCCTTCGAGTTACGTATATTTGGTGGGTTATGTATTGTAATCTTTAAAGGGAAAAGTGTTTCATTAATCTCTTTAGTGACTGTGTTTTTCAGAGTATTTCTTAGGCCATATATTTTCCTGATCCCTTAAATGCCATAAATAGTATTTAACTAAAAGCTCACTGCTTTTTTCTTTGGACATGACTTCTCTAATTTAATTATTCTATTTTCACAGGGTCCTTTTAACGAGTGCTGTACATAATTTTTGTTTTGCTTTGTGCATTCTTAATACGACTGAAATAGGAAAGAATCTTTATTTGCTGATATTTTTAGTAAAATAGTTGATTTGCAACCTAGGCATATCTTATAACTTACGTTGTGCTTTCAAATTGCCTTTCTTTGGTTCACATTTCCTTTTCTGTCCTTTAAAAGCAGTCTTGTCTTTTCTCTCAGGTGTTAAAGGCAATCGGTTTACAGAGAACTGGAAAGCAAGAGGAGGCTTTCATCTTGGCACAGGAGGTGGCCGCTCTTGAACCCACAGATGACAACTCGCTGCAGGCACTGACTATTCTTTACCGGGAGATGCACCGACGTACGTTTCTTTCTTTTCACTGTTTTTAAAACTGTGCTTAATTTTTTGGATATTTCTGGTTGAGTTCTATATTTGTCTGATTTACTTACCACTCATGATTTGATGGATGACAGCAGGTAAACTAGTGCATTAATCATGGCCTGCAAAGGCTGTGGACAGAGTGGCTATTTTGCACATATTAGGATCCTTGAATTGGAATGAGGACTTGAATTTCATTTATGACATTTTTATTTGCTAAATGAAAGAGTTGCTTTTTCCCCACTTTAAAAAAATATTTATTTTTGGCTGTGCTGGGTCTTTGTTGCTTCTTCGTTGGCTTTTCTCTAGTTGGGGTGAACGGGGACTACTCTCTGGTTGCAGTGTGCAGGCTTCTCATTGTGGTGGCTTCTCTTGTTGCAAAGCACGGGCTTCAGTAGTTGCAGCTCCTGGGCTCTAGAGCACAGGCTCAAGCATGTGGCACGTGGGCTTAGTTGTTTTGAGGCATGTGGGGTCTTCCTGGATCAGGGATCAAACCTGTGTCTCCTGTGTTGGCAGCTGGATTCTTTACCACTGAGCCACCAGGGAAGCCCCCTTTCCCACTTTTTATTATGAAAAATTTCAAACATAGAAACAGAAGAGCATAATAAACCCCAGTGTGCCCATTATTCACCTTCAGCAATTATTGACACATGGTCAGTTTTAATCTATACCCCTCTGCCTGCCAGATTATTTCTGACGATATCCTAGGTAGTCTACAGTTTCATCTGTAGATAAAGTTTTTCCTTGTTGATTTCTTAAATGTTTTGTTATGAGATACATATCTTTAACAATACATGTTATAGAAGAATATGTCTTATGTAATACACTAGAACATTTGATGTGAAGTAAATGAACATTCATAAACCTACCACCCAGCTTAAGAAATAGAGCATTATTAGTACAGGCATACCTTGGAGATACCATGGGTTTGGTTTCACATTAGAGTGAATATTGCAATAAAGTGAGTCACATAAATTTTTTTCCCAGTTCTCTCAACCTTCATGGAATTAAAGAGAGTTAGGGTCTTCTTCTGGGTTAGGCTGTGGCTTAAAGGAATATCATGGCTGGTTTGATTGTCTCCCCAGATCACTAAAACGTACTTCATGTCAGCAATAAGGCTATTTGACTTTCCTATCATTTATGTATTCACTGGAATAATACTTTTTTAGGGGAGAGCTGCACCTCTTGGCTTGTTGGATGTGGTTCCCCATCCAGGGAATTCCCTGGAGTAGTACTTTTAATTTCCTTCAAGAACTTTTCCTGTGCATTTACAACTTGGCTAATTGGCACAACAGGCCTACCTTTCAGCCTGTCTTGGCTCTCTACATGCCTTCCTCACTAAACTTAATCGTTTCTAGCTTTTGATTTAAAGTGCCAGTCATGTGACTCTTCCTTTCACTTCAGGCTGTTGTAGGGTTATTAATTGGCCTCATTTCAATATTGTGTCTCAAAGAATAGGGAGGCCTAAGGAGAGGGAGATAGACAGGAACTACCTAGATAATGGAGCAGTCAGAACACACAAACATTTGTTGATTAAGTTCAAGGTCTTATATGGGTATAATTCATGGTGCTCTCAAACAATTCCGATAGTAACTTCAAAGACTACTGGTTGAACTTGCCTAGTGGTCCAGTGATTAAGAATCTGTCTGCCAATGCAGGGGTCACAAGTTTGATCCTTGATCTGGGAAGATTCCACATGCTGCGGGCAACTAAGTTTGTGTACCTTAGAGCTGGTGCTTTGCAATTGGAGAAGCCACCACAGTGAGAAGCCCACGCACTGCAACTAGAGAGTAGCTCCCACTCCTCACGACTAAAGAAAGCCCGTATTCAGCAACAAAGACCTAGCACAGCCAAATAAATTAATAGATTAAAAAAATAAAGATCACTGGTCATAAATCACCATAACTTTATAATAGTGAAAAAGTTTGAAATATTGTAAGAATTACCAAAATGTAACACACAGACACAAAGGGAGCAAATGCTGTTGGAAAAATGGTGCCAGTAGACTTGCCTAGACACAGGGTTGCCACAAACCTTGTAATTTGTAAAACACACAGTATCTGCAAATCACAGTAAAGGGAAGTGCAATAAAAAATGAGGCATGCCTGCGATTAGAGGACTTCCTGTCTGTCCTTTGTCAATCTCATTTCCCCTTTAACTTTCTAAGAGGGATTTGCTGTCCTGAATATTTTTTTTATTCTCTTGCTTTTCTTTAAAAATATTTTCACATTTGTTTTTCTAAGTTTTGCTTATTCTTGGACTTAATGTAAATGGATTCATACTGTACATCTTCTGTAACTTGCACTTTTCATCTAATATCCAAGTGCTTGTAGTTAATTCATGCTCACTACCACAAAATACTTTGTTGGGTGAGTACACTAGAATCTAGGAGTGGAGGTGTTAGGTCATAGGGTATAGGTTCAGCTTAAAGATAAACATGATGTTAACTTGCTTCTAAATTTACCCTCCCACTAGCAGTGTATAAGAGTTCTAGTCGCTTCACATCCTTGTCATTGGTATTCTTAGACTTAAAAATTTTTTGGTCATCAAACCATCATGTTGTGCTCCTAAAAATATATAGTTTTTGTCAATTGTTTCTCAGTAAAACTGGAAAAAAACAAATTTTTTGCCAACCTAGCAGGCAGAAAATGTTATTTTATAGTTCACTTTTGTTTTTCATTCTTATAAAAGATTAAAACTTAAGAATTGAGGTATAGCTGATTATAGGGATTATGTCAATTTAGTGCTGTGGATTATCTCCTAGTGTTAAAGAAAAAAATTATCCTACAAGTATTGGTTGAATGTTTTTCTGTGACAAGTAGTGACTATAGAGTCATGAAGGAAAGGTAGTCTTTCTGCTCTCATGTTACTCCTAGTCTATAAGCAAAAATAGATCAATAGATAGTATATTGCATTACATATTAATACATTGTATAAGAAAGTTATTTAAAAGATTTAAAAGTGGCAGAAGGAAGCAGTGATCAAACTGAGGTGGAGGAGCAGAGATGGTGTTAGGAAAGGATTACATTTGAACTTGCATAGTTTCTGGCAGCGTGCATGGATGTGCGTGTGCTATGTCTTGTCCGACTCTTTATGACCCCATCGACTACAGCCTGCCAGACTCCTCTGTCCATGAAATTTTCCAGGCAACAGTGCTGGAGCGGGTTGCCATTTCCTTCTCCAGGGGATCTTCCCTATCCAGGGATCGAACACACCTCCTGCCTTGGCAAGTGGGTTCTTTACCGCTGTGCCCCCTGGAAAGCCCTGTTCCTGGCAAGAGGGGATTACATTTGAACTGGGTCTTAAGTGATATTCTCTCAGTAGAGAAGAGAGGAAAGGGGACTCCAGGCAGAGGAAACAATGTGAAGTCATGGAGTTGGATACAGCGCAGGGAATCTTGCGGGACTACAGATATTTTGATGTAGCTGGAGCATAAAGTGTCAGGCAGGAGGAATTTGGAGGAAGACAGAAAGGCTAGATAGATCCTGGAGAGTCTTATATGTTGTAAATGTCATCGGGGGGCTGACCTAGTCCATTCTTTATTGAAAAACACCTAAGCAAGGGAAGAGGAATGATCAGGTGAGGCAAAGCAGATATTTCTTCTTCCTTAATGATAGGAGACATCTATTTCCTCCAAATAAGGAAAAAAAAAATTGCTGCTAAGATTTGTTACAGTAATTAAAATCCTGTTTCTCTTTGTCGTAGCGGAGTTAGTCACAAAACTTTATGAGGCAGCTGTGAAGAAAGTTCCCAATAGTGAGGAATATCACTCTCACCTCTTCATGGCCTATGCCAGAGTGGGCGAATACAAGAAAATGCAACAGGTAACTTGATGCCCAAACCTCCTGGGCTGTGGGATTTTCTCTGAAAGCCTTTTTACTGTGGTTTAACTGCAGTTGTATGTGTGTGTCTGTACATGTATGCTTGCATACATGTATAGGAGTCATTCTATGTACTTGTGTGTGTGTATCAACCAGATATTTTTGTGTGTGTGTTTTAAAGATGAACAACTATTCAGATTCTTTAACGGATTTATTTGGGAAACGTGATTGTTCTTCTGTGGCCTATTGTATGTTTTGTTTGGTTCTAGTAAGAACAATCTAAAGGACGATCTTTAGATTTTCCCACTACATCAGATCGCTGGTATATTTTCAGAAAATGGGTAGAAATCCCAGAGCAATAACTGAACAGACTAGAAAGATTAGCTTTAAAAGTTTACATCTATTTTGTAAATTCAACCGTTTATATAGCCTGCTAAGATTTTTAAATCCACAGAAGGGGAAAAAAATCCCTGTTGCTTGGGATGCTTTTTTTTTCCCCCTGGATGCAGCTTCTCCTTCTCTGCTAGTTAGCACATTTTTCATGTTCCTTGTATACCTGTGAAGGTGCCTCATTTGGATACACTGGGGCTGATATGTAAGTAAAACTGGCATCCCAGAGAAATGAAATTTGCCCAGTTAAGCTCATAAAAGGTTATGATGTCAAGCTAGAATTTTTTAAAGAAATGCTTTGTGGATATAATATGTTCTGAAGGCAGATATTTCCTACTTGGGTTTTTATCTGGTCTTGTTTACTTGAAATATCAGGCTTCCCAAGCGGCTCGGTGGTAAAGAACCTGCCTGCCAATGCAGGATCTCCTGCAGGAGACACTGGTTTCATCCCTGGTCAGGAAGATCCTCTGGAGAAGGAAATGGCAACCCACTCCAGTACTCTTGCCTGGAGAATCCCATGGACAGAGGAGCCTGGTGGGCTACAGTCCATGGGGTTGCAGAAGAGTCGGACTCAACCCTAGCGACTAACACTTTCAGTTGAAATATGAAACTGTTTAACACTAGATGAACCAGGGAAGGTGGAAGATACTGTTTTAAGATAAATCCTTTAAAATCAATCTTTGTATTCACTTGGCAAGTTTTTAAACTGGAAGAATTTGGGGCCCAAATATAATTCTTTGAAGACATTTTATCATTTTTATTTATTGTTGGAGTCTGTTCTCAGGAAAAGTATTCAGAAATTGTAATGTTTCTTCTGTTGTAAAATGGGTATGTTTCTTAAAATTCGTAACACTAACATACACATATAAATCTTTAGTATAATTTTTACTTCTAGGAGTATGTCTTAAGTAAAGCATATTAAATATACATTTATATGGACACAGGTAAAGAAATTACAGTTCACGCATATGGTAGAAAAACTGCAACACGTCATTCTCACTCCCTGCACCCATCCGTGGTACTGTGTGTCTTGATTTGTTCACGTAGAAAGATATTCCCAGTAGTGATTGAGGACAGCAGGCTGTAGAATGGCTCTCCCACTCCTCTGCCGCCCACCTCTCCTTAGGAAAGGGTGTTGTTACAGGGATGTGCTGAACTATTGCCAGGATATAGGGCTGTGGGTACTCTCCATCTTACTTTCTGTTCGTTCTTTTTTTAAAAAGCTTTTGTTAATTTTATGATCCCACAACATACATTTTTGAAATATGTATTTTATAAAATATAAACATAAAATAACAAAAAGTAGAAGTTCATGCGATGGCAATATTAAGGTAAATCTTGGGAAAAGGAAAAAATAATCTGCCACTTGATCAGATTTTATTTTTGTACAGTTTGCTTGTTGCCAGAGATACGTATAATTTTTCAGTTTGCTTTTTGGAGACTGTTGCTTTGACGTGGCTTGGTAGTTACAGTTTCTCAGGGTTTTAACCATAGCCTGCTTTTGCATTGTCTTAGTCTAATGTATTGGAAGAATGGAGTCCTCTAGTGTTAAATGTCTTAGAACGGAATTTCTTAGTTCTTATTCTACCTTTGTTGCTGCTCAAGGTAGTCACAGTTCTTAGCTCATATGTATGCTTATTTTGAAATGAGTATGTCTGCCTGGGGTAATAGGTATTTTATAAATTACATGCTATGTTTCATAAGAGTGAGGGCTTTTGTTCAGTACTGAATCCTCAGTTCCTAGGATAAGATATGCATGATAAATATTTGTTAAATAATGAGCGATCTGCATAAAGAGGGAGGGAAGCCAGAGAATCAGAAAGTTTAACGATTTCTGCCCCACAGATATCTCCGGCAGGTAATATTTAAAGCCACCTTGGATAAAGAGTTGCTAGTTACTCATATGATGGATGATTAGACTTTCCTTTTTCTGTTAGTGACATTCCTATTCTCTAAGTCACCAATTTGTGGCCACATTTTTCCAGCTTCTCTGTGGTTGGAAATTCGCTGTAGCAACAGAATGTTAGCATCTGTAAGACAGTAGGGTATGGGCATGAAATTTTTCTTTTATGTTAGAAATTCATATTAATATTCCTTTTTACTTCTGTATGTCATTCATTATAAAATGTTTTCTTTACCCAAATTATCAAAAAAAATTTTTTTAATGCTTTCCACTTCATTTCTCCAGTTTGGTATTAGAAACAGGGACCTCAAGCCATCCTGGACTCTCTTTCTTATTCTCTATGTCCATTTTGTCTCCAGAGTCTTTTTTTTTTTTTAATTGACATATAGTTAGTTGCTTTACAATATTGTGTCAGTGTTGACTGTACAGCAAAATGAATCAGCCCCACATACACATATATCCCCTCCCTTTTGGTGTTTCACCATCCAGATCATCTTGATTCTGCCTCCAAGGTGTTTTTGAGGTCTCTCTTTCCTTTTTTGGAGGGGGGAGCACAGGGCTTGTAGGATCTCATTTCCCGACCAGGGATCATCCCATGCCCCCAGCAGTAAGAGCGTGGAGTCCTGACCACTGGGCAGCCAGAGAATTCCCTGTTTCATAGGCCTCTTGGTTTAGTTCTTCATCGCCTCCCCTATTCTTTCTCTCTATTTCCTTTCTTCACAGTACTGCTAAAACACTCTTCCTGGAAGAGTATAGGTTTCTACAATGTCACCATCTTAGTCTGTATAGCCTCCTTTTTGAATGCCTTAATAACAAAGGTACCTCTGTCTACCTCTTAGCCGTTTTCCCTTCTGCTGCTCTTAATTTTTTGCTTCAGCCAGATGTCCTACTTGTTCTTGTCAGCTTGTCTTTTCTTTAATGTTTTTGTTTAGTTACTCATTTTGCTTCTACTAAGAATTGATTCACTCACTTTTCCATTCACTCCAAATGATTGTATGTATTTTTACCCCCACATCTTGGCTTTTAGACATTCTGTTTGACCTTCAAGTTCCATCTGAAAGACTGCTGCTTTGGAGAAGTCTCTTCCCTACTTTTCCTTAAAAAAATAAAAAGGAATAAACGAACTTATTAATCTTGCTTTCCTTGGAAACACCCTGTTGTTGTTTAGTCACCAAGTCGTGTCCAACTCTTAGAAAATCCCGTGGACTGTAGCCTGCCAGGCTCCTCTGTCCATGGGATTTCCTAGGCAAGAATACTGGAGTGGGGTGCCATTTCCTCCTCCAGGGCATCTTCCTGACTGAGGGGCGAAGTCTTCTGCGTCTCCTGCATAGCAGGCCAATTCTTTTTCCACTCAACTACCTGGCAAGCCCCTGGAAACAGCCTAGCATGGTGTTTCTGTATAGGATTTTTTTTTTTGTTTGTGATTGTTTTTTTCTGTGGCTTATGGGATCTTATTAGTTTCCCGACCAGGGATCAAACTCGGCCCCCAATAGTGAAGCGCTGAGTCCTAACCACTGGACTGCCAGGGAATTCCCCATATAGGACGTTTATTTTTATTGCCGAGAATATTTTTAGTTGTCTGAATATTTGTCTTATCTCTTTCTCTACCTTTTAAGTGCCTTGGGGATCAGGACTCAGTCTTTGTATTCTTGGCAGGAATAGACATTTTCTTCCACTTAATGTAATAGGGGCTCCATGTATTTTTTTCAATAGTGACTGTGATGATAATTAGCTGACAGAGTTCTTAGCATTGATTACTAATTGGGCAATTATGGACAGATTCTAAGTTTTACATGAATAGATTTTTGCTCCTTTATGCCATGTTTCTGCTTTTAAGTATTTGAGTATTATACATTATACAATGAAAGGGTTCAGTTCTAATTAATGGTGTCTTGAAAGAACTTGGGTATTTTCCTAACCTAAGAATTATATTTTGAATAACGTCAGAGTAATTTTGTCTAACTTTGAAGTTTAAATATGCTGTACTTTTTTATTTTACTGTAATTGATTAGTGCAGTGGCTTCAGTGAAGTTTGTTTATTGATATATAGTCATAAGCCACATTTGTTTTTGCTTGGTAGTCTACCAGAACTATATTGGAATGCAGTATTCTCTAGGAACACTGGGCTTCAATTTGAGAAAATGCGATTTAAAAGGTGAAATATCATTCCTAATTTGTAAAAATTCGCCGTTTTGATTTCCTCTGTTGGTGGCCTATAGAGCATATCCATCAAGTTACTAGGCACTTGCAGTAAATGGCATATGTAAACATGTGGTTATTTTGCTTGGAAACTTCTTGCCACGTATTATTAACTGCTCTCTGTCTGATATTTTCTAAACCAAATATTTATGGCTCTCTGTCTTTCAGGCTGGCATGGCTCTATATAAGATTGTCCCCAAAAACCCTTACTACTTTTGGTCAGTGATGAGCTTAATTATGCAAGTGAGTATGGCATTCAGAATGGGATTGAGATTTGTTTTTATTTTTGTGTAATTGTCCTTAATGTGTCCTCTGAACATCTTGGGTAATATGTTGCAGCATGTGTAAAACAGGGACTTGATACACTGTCAGCTGATTTTTTTGAATTGGGGGGTTTTGGTATTCTTTATGAGTTGATATATTGGTTTATTTGTGTGTAATACAGAGTGTATTTCCCCTTAATCTTAGATCTGTTACTAGGTTGCTTGATCAAGTATGAGCCTGGAAATGTTTGATATTGTTGGTTAGTGAACAAATCATTGAACTGGGTGACCTTGTTTTATTACTTCCTTCTGAGCCTCAGTCTGCTCTTCTGCAGAATAGAGATGCTTATCTCCCAGAGCCACTGTGAGGACCAAAATGAGATACTGTGTATGAGAAGATGGGGAGGAAGGTGTTAAAATGTAGCAGTTTAGAACAGAGAAGCTCTGGGCTCAGACTGGTCTGCTTTCAAATACTGGCTTTACCCCACGTCTTGAGCTGTTGGGACATCTTTTTAACCTTAGTTTATCTGTAAAATAAGCATAATAACTACTCTGAAAGGTTGTTTACAGGAGGCGAATGAGCTCGGAGCGGAATCTTTGGCAATGTTAAAATGATTAATATCATATAGCGATTTTAATGATCAGTCTGAGGCAACTGTAGCTGTTAAGTAAGCCATGCTATAAGTAGAAGAAATTGGCATTTCCCTTATAATATGTGAACATCTCAAGAAGACATCGCAAAGGCTTTTCTCTTCAAATGCTTGGAACCGTTTATCTATAATAAACAGTATAAACATAACCCCTCTTAATATATTTCAAGAAAAATGTCTGAATGACCTATTTAAAAGTTAGGTCATATTGTAGAAACTGTTTCAAGAATGTGTAAGATAACAAATCTTTAGTAAAGAAATCTCTTGTAAAGCAAACCATCTCTAATGTATCTTCTTGGTAAATTCAAATTAGGTCTGATATTTGACATAGTGGTTTGTTAATTACGGGCCAGAGTCACAATAATAGTCTGCATGCCGATAACATAAATAGTGCAAAAGGGGAAGAAATTAGAATGAAACATGTATCTTTTCTCCTTCAGTCTATATCAGCGCAGGATGAAAACCTCTCAAAAACGATGTTTCTGCCCCTTGCTGAGAGAATGGTAGAAAAAATGGTGAAAGAGGACAAGATAGAAGCCGAGGCTGAAGTGAGTAATTTAAACCCCACTTTTGTATTTGCGTGTTTTTGATATTGTTACAACCTTACGAATTGTTGCTTTATTCCCTTTAGAGAACTAGTTCCTCACTCTTGAGTTTTGTGTAAATGTGAAACTGTGGAATTCCCCAGCCTAGGTGTAGTGAATGGAGGAGCTGTTGTTTCTTGCATGCTTCCAGCAAGTGTTCTCTGTTGAGATATACACAGATAGAGGAGATACTGTTGCCTGATTCTCACTGTTAATTTCGTCTTATTTGAAGATGGTGTTCTTTTCTATTAGACAGCTTTTTAAAAATATATAAATGACATATCTCTTTATTATTGAAAAGTGTCAGTGGTTACACTTTTTGTTTGTTTTTTCTATAAGGTTGAACTTTATTATATGATCCTGGAACGTTTGGGAAAGTACCAGGAAGCCTTGGATGTTATCAGAGGAAAATTAGGAGGTAATTGAGGGCCTGTTTCTTTATATACTTACCCATCTATATTATCAAACTGTTATATCAAACTTTTTGTTTTTCAGTTAGATAAAACGTACCTTAATGGTTTTTATTTAGCCGTGAGGGAGCATAACTACTTTTTCATTTGTTTAAAAATCATTAATATTTTCTTCTTCTCTGAGCTGCATTTCCTTAGTCTTTCCCTATTTCTAAAACTTTGGTTAATCTTCTTACTGATTTGCAAGGGCACTTTACATGTTAAAGAAGTTGGAGCTCTTTTCTGTTGTTGTGAAAATACTTTTTTCCTTTTTGTTGGAAAATTTATTTGTATGAACTTCATAGATGGTGTTAACTATTCCTCTATTTTTAGACATTTATGACAAACAGTTTGTTTCCTAAATATTTACACATCTTTGATTTCCTTAGGAGAAGTTCATGGGAATGCAGTTATTGTTTTGACAACTCTTTTTTAACTGTGACTTTATGGTCAGTTTCTTTTATGGCCTCATAACTCTCATTAGGTCCAGCCATGAAAAAGATTTCGTTTCATACAAGTAATGTATATCCTTTACTAAAACTAACAGTAACTGATAGTTTTAATTATTTTAATTATATAAAATGTAGGAAGAGTTTTGTTTTTATTTTTAATGTTACTTTCTAACTTCGGCCTCCTTGCAGGTGAGTACAAGTCAACTTTCTATTTTTATTCAGTTAGGTTGCAGTTCTATGGATAGTTAAAATTTAAATTCTCTGTAGAAAATTCGTAATGTAATTGTTGGCGTCCATAATCTGCTTAATCTGCTAAATTGTTTTGAAAGAATAGGGCAGATATAGTTTGGTCAGATATTTAGTCCTAGTTTTTTTGTTCCCAGCTGTTGGAAGAGTTTGATTCATTTCTTTTCTTTTAATCTTCCTCCTGACATCTCTCCTTTTTCATCTTGTTCAAGTCCAAGCTTATTCAATGTTTTGAAAGTGTGTGGATGGTCAGTCTATGGTCTAAATATACAAGTCCTCAGATACTCTTGGGATTTTATGTGTATCTCACATACTAGATCTTCAACTCAATATGTTCTGGATCCTTTTATTTTATAGGAAAACAGGATTAAAAAGTTTATATCAGAAATATACTATTTTTCTTTTCAGGAAAATACCCTTTGTGAGATAGAAGTTTGTGTCTAATGGTGGTCCCATTTTCTGAGAGAGTGAATAAGAACATGTGACAGTTTCCTTCTTGTATTTGGACTTTGTTCTGATTTCTGAGTGAAAATGAAACCAGTTTATTAACTTTTATTACTTTTAATTGTAGAGAAGTTGACAAGTGAGATTCAGAGTCGGGAAAATAAATGCATGGCTATGTATAAGAAGCTGAGCAGGTGGCCAGAGTGTAACGCCCTTTCCCGGCGCCTCTTACTGAAAAAGTAAGTAGATGCTTCTTGGACTATGAGAGTAGAGTGGGGCTTTTTGATTTTTTTGGACTATATCTTTTGAGATTTCTGGGCATAAAGTGAAGTCCTTTAGTTGTGTGTCCTGGATATTTTTTTAAAAGTTTTTGATGAGCCTTCATTTCAATAAAGAGGTATAGTGAAACTTTTGCCACCAGGATGCTGAGTATTCAGAATGAATGCTGAAAATTCATTAATTTGTCGAACTAAGTATTGGTCTCCCCCCAGCCCACCTAGGAAGCACTAATGTGGCGGGTTTTCTATAAAGAATATTAGTTTTTTAGACCTGGTCATTTTATTGAAGGACAGAATAGCTTCTAAGAAGTGTTTGACCTTGAAAATACCTTTGGAGTTGCTGCCCTTTTAGGGCTGTAGAAGAAACCCAGAGGGAAGATTGGATTTCTCCTAATGAAGACTAAAATATCACTTAGAAAATAAGTTGAGTATCATGGTTCCTCAGGCAGATTTGTCACAACTTGGGTTTAATCCTGTGTGCACCATTCAATCTGATTTTAGCTCAGATGACTGGCAGTTCTATCTGACTTATTTCGATTCTGTCTTTCGACTGATTGAAGAGGCCTGGACTCCTCCTGCTGAAGGTGAACAGTAAGTTGTCTCTTTCCTGAATTACAGTACTTTTTAATATGTTGTAGCAAAAAGATATCCTTATAAGCCTAATTGAATTCTTTGTCTCAATAATGTATCCCATTCAAAGAAAGATTTTTTTTTCCATTTTAAAATTTTAAAATAAATACATATCCATTATAAAAATCCTAAATTAGGACAGAAACGTATGGTGTGAAAAATGTTAGTTCCTAGTTATCCTATCATCCCAGGATGGTTTTTTTTCCAGTTTTATTGAGATATAATTGACACAGAAATTACTCTTGATAACAGTTTGATAGCTTCCAGATTTATTTGAAAAAGACGGTTTGGTGTCTTTTCTTCCAAATTTATTTATATTATGCATATACTACCATAACTATTCTTATTTAACATAAAAATCTAATAATTCTATTAGATGTAATGATTTACAACTTGGTATTCCGCCCCCTTAAAATGTATCTTGGGCATCTTTCCATATATAGTAAACACAGATTTGATTAATTCTTTTTAGTAACTTAAGAGAACTCCATTTTAGAAATGTACGAAATTCATTTACTCTGTCTCCTGTTGATGGGTACTTGTATTGTTGCTGATTCCTATTTTGGGGGCTATTACAGACATTATTCATAAATAGGATCTTTTAAAAAAGTGAATAAAGAAATAGGATTCATGAGCTGATGCTTACTTTATAATATTAACTACGTCTCTAATTTTTCTCAGCCTCATTTTCTTAGCACTAAACTTTACTTATATTTTTAATTAGGTAATATATGTGCAAAATATATAAATAATTTTTTTAAAGAAAGCAGTAGAGGTGGTTAGTCTCTGTAATAATCAGATGCCAGAACTGGGAGGAATCATGTGTCGTATTAAGTGTCAGAAGATGCTCTTAGCTTTTATTCTCATTTGTATTGTTCTATTGTTATCGGATACTTTTTGTTATTTTTAATTTGTTTCTTGAAATCAGTTTGGCTTGACTAGTAGGTTTTGGCACAAAACAATAGAGGCACAAAATACCTTTTTCATGTGTTTATGCCCAGCTCTTTAGAAGGAGAAGTACATTATTCTGCAGAAGAAGCTGTGAGATTTATAGAAGATCGGATAACAGAAGAAGCTAAAAATTCTCGCCATCTCCGAGGACCACATCTAGCTAAACTGGAACTGATTAGACGTTTACGACGTCAAGGTTTTAATGATGAGTACAAACTGGGTAAGAAGCTGTAATAATATTTGGGAACCATGGTGAAGGGGTAGGGACACACTCAGTACCCAAGGGCGGTATCTGTTTTCTGAGGCCTGCAGTGATAAAGTTGTGTTTTGCGAAGCAGATGTCTTCATAACCTGAAAAGACTTACTAATGAATGGATCGCTAATAAAATTAGGCCTCAGTCACACATGCAGCTTGGCTTAACTTTTACATTTCTCTCTGTGCCATCAGAGTCTTTGTCAGGCATTCTTTTGCTGACCTAACAATAATATAAAAATCAGTTTCAAAGTAAAATAGCCAGTTCTGTAAAAGTTCCAGGATTTCAAGAAGTGAGTGAATGATTTCTTGAAAATCTGCTCTAAGCACTCACAAAACCATTGATAAAATAACTTCTGGTCAAGTTAGCGCAGTTAACAGGTGAGGAGAAAATTTATAAGGATAATGACAAGATGGGAGAAAAGAATGATTTGGTTAGTAGAGCATTAAGAGAGACCTTCAGGAAATTTGATGAAGCCCTTAGACGTTTTTTTGTAAAATTGTTCTTGTTGAGCTAACTGCACAAGAAGTGAATGTGGTCATATTGTACTAGTTCACAGTTTTACTGGGGAAAAAGCACTGTTCCCAGCCAAAATCAGCTCATACTAAGAATTAGAATTAGCTTTAGTTTTAATTATACCCTAAATTTTGTTAGGTTTAGGATCGTGAACTTTAAAAACATTTTCAGTTTCTCTTTTTTTTTTTTTTTAAGATAAAGCTCCAAAGAACATCCCCCCCCCCCTTCATCATTATAGAAATTTGGTTCTCATTAAAACTTGATTAATTTTAAGAGGGTTTTTTTAGGGACCAGTTGTCCTCAGATGATGAGCACTTCTCAATACCTAAAACCTATCCTAGAACATCTCTGTCCCTTCTGATCATGTAATTAGTGTTCTCTGCAGTTTATTCTAAAATTAACTGGCTATCTCTCTGTCATTCTGTATGTCGATTATTCACAGCCAGTTTTGAATTCCATGTTGACTTCTTTCTTTAGGTCTACCTCAGTCACTTTAGTTTGTGTTTATTCCCGAATTGCAAATGAAAATTTTTCATGTGACTTTCAGCAAAATGTTGTTAAAATATATTTCAAAGAATTGGTTTTTTCAGATTTCCCTGGTGGTCCAGTGGTTAGGACTCTGTGCTTCCACTGAAGGGGGCCTGGGTTCAATCCCAAGTTGAGGAAGTAGGATCCTACAAGCTGCATGGTGCAGCCAAAAAAAAAAAAATTTGCTTTCTTTCCAAAGCTGGAAAGACAACTATTTGGATCTGTTTTCACACTTGCTGTTATTCAGTTCAGTCGCTCAGTCGTGTCTGACTCTTTGTGACCCTATGAACTGCAGCAAGCCAGGCCTCCCTGTCCATCACCAACTCCCAGAGTCCACCCAAACCCATGGCCATCGAGTCTATGATGCCATCCAGCCATCTCATCCTCAACTGTCCCCTTCTCCTCCTGCCCTCAATCTTTCCCAGCATCAGGGTCTTTTCCAGTGAGTCAGCTCTTCGCATTAGGTGGCCAAAGTATTGGAGTTTCAGCTTTAACATCAATCCTTCCAATGAACACCCGGGACTGATCTCCTTTAGGATGGACTGGTTGGATCTCCTTGCAGTCCAAGGGACTCTCAAGAGTCTTCTCCAACACCACAGTTCAAAAGCATCAATTCTTTGGCGCTCAGCTTTCTTCACAGTCCAATTCTCACATCCATACATGACCACTGGAAAAACCATAACCTTGACTAAACGGACCTTTGTTGGCAAAGTAATGTCTGCTTTTTAATATGCTGTCTAGATTGGCCATAACCTTCCTTCCGAGGAGTAAGCGTCTTTTAATTTCATTGCTGCAGTCACCATCTGCAGTGATTTTGGAGCCCCAAAAAGTAAAGTCAGCCACTGTTTCCACTGTTTTCCCATCTATTTGCCATGAAGTGATGGGACCGGATGCCATGATCTTAGTTTTCTGAATGTTGAGCTTTAAGCCAACTTTTTCACTCTCCTCTTTCACTTTCATCAAGAGGCTCTTTAGTTCTTCTTCACTTTCTGCCATAAGGGTGGTGTCATCTGCATATCTGAGGTGATTGATATTTCTCCCGGCAGTCTTGATTCCAGCTTGTGCTTCATCCAGCCCAGAGTTTCTCATGATGTACTCTGCATGTAAGTTAAATAAGCAGAGTGACAATATACAGCCTTGCTATTATATTCATCCCCTATCTTCCTCTTCCCTCTCACCCACCTGAATCTTACAAATTGGATTTGTCTAATCTCCACACACAGAAGAATTTTTTTTCTTTTTCTTACCAATGAGTGATTCTTAGTATCTTTTGGATCACAGAGACCTGTGAGAATCTGATTAGGAACAGAGAAGGAACCAAGACCTGAAATCTTAACAGAGATTTATTAAAAATCTCTGCTTCCTAAGTCTAGTTCAATTTGAGAGCATTGAACTTCTATTATTTTTATTTTTAATTTGAAGAAAAATAAAATGAGCTGGTAGCTTTCTGCATATCCAGGTTTAAATTTTACATTGTGACTTTGGAGTTATTGGCCCATGGCTCTTCCCATTGATTTTCTCTTCTGTTGGTGTGCCTGTTAACAAACATTATCTTTCATTCAGTTAACATTTATTTAATACTTGCTAAGTAGTTCAGGAACTGGAGAAAAGCATGTTTGTTTAATGCTTTCATATAGACTCAAGTATTTAAACTTTAACGAAAACTTTTTAACTATTTAAACTTCAGTTGAATGAAAAACTTCACATTTCCTCAGTGTAATAACTGAGTTGGTAAGATTCAATTTCTTTTTCAAGTATTCGTTTATTTTTAAACTAGCAAGCCATTTTCCGGCCCTCATTGTCATCCTCATTCTCAATGAAGCAAAATTTTCATTTAATTGAAATAAATGTTTCTCAAATCAGATTTATCACTTAAATTAGAAATTTCTTTAGCCCATGAATTATTTAGTGATATTTTACCCTTCTCTCTCTTAGGTGATCCAGAGGAATTAATGTTCCAATATTTTAAAAAGTTTGGGGATAAACCTTGTTGTTTCACAGACCTCAAGGTGTTTGTTGACCTCTTGCCTGCTACACAGTGTACAAAAGTAAGTAGCGTTCTGTTGATTACCTGTATTTATTGTAACTAGGTTAAGAGTTCATGTTTCTTTTCTAAAATGGCTGAAAGTAGTGAACATGAGATTATCAAGATATTGCTCTATCAAGCCAAGTAGTCTAGGTGCTGTCAGATTTAAGGCATAATTTCTTGTAAAGCTGAGCCTTAATGAGAATAAGCCCCTGGTAGGTAATTGAATTCTCTTGGGGGTGTGTGTGTGTGTGTGTGTGTGTGTGTGTATGTGTGTAGAGAGAGAGAGAGAAAATGCAGTTGTAAGAGAAATAATAGAGATCTGTATGTCTTTCACCCATTTTGCCTAATGGTGAGATCTAGCATAACTATAGTGTAATACCATAATTAGGAAATTGGCATTGATAAAATCCACTGACCTTATTCAGATTTCACCAGTTTTACGTGCATTCATTTGTGTGTCTATGTGTAGTATGTTTGTGTGTATATATTTAGTGTAGTGTGTAGTGCATGTGAATTCATGTGGCCACTACGTAGACCAGATGCATAGTAGTTCTGCCACCAGCATCCCCGCCACGTGCTGCCTACCCTTTTCTACCCACAGCCACCTCCCTTTATCTCCTCCTTTACCCATCCCTCTCCCTTAGCAACTGCTAAAATGTTTTCTCTTTCCACAATTTTATCATTTTAAGAATGTTATATAATGGAAACATATTATGTATAACTTTCTTTACTCAGCGTAATTCCCTGGATTTCATCTGTGTTGTTACATGTACCATGTTCATTGCTGGTACAGCAGTATTATTCTGAGTAATATTCCTTGATATGGATGTACCACAAGTTTCTTTAACTTGTTGAAGAACATCTGGGTGTCTCTGGTTTTAAGCTATTACAAATAGAGCTGCTGTGAACATTTGCATGCAGGTTTTTTATGTGAACCTAAGTCTTCATTTCTCTGCTCCCTGTCTGGGGGTCAAACCTCAGCAGGAGTTCAGCTGTGGGGTCTTATGGTAGCTGCATGTTTAGCTTTTTAAAGAAAAGGCCAAACTTTTCCACAGTGACTAGGTCTCTTAAATTCCTGTTAGCTATGTATGAGTCATCTGGTTTTTCTGCATCCTTATCAGCATTAGGTGTTATCACAATTTTTTATTTTTGCCGTTCTAGTAAATGTATAGTGATGTTTTGTTATGGTTTTAATGTGCATTTTCCTAATGCTTAATATTTTTAAACATTTTTTCATGTGCTGATTTGCCATCTGTATTTTCTCCTCAGTGAAATATCTGTTATTATCTTTTGCTCATTTTCTAATTGGTTTTTTTTTTTTTTTTTTTTTTTTTTTACTGTTGAAGTCACTCAGTCGTGCCTGACTCTTTGTGACCTCATGGACTATAGCCTACTAGGCTCCCCCGTCCATGGGTTTTTCCAGGCAGGAGTACTGGAGTGGGTTGCCATTTCCTTCTCCAGGGGATCTTCCTGACCCAGGGGTCGAACCTCGGTCTCCTGCATTGTAGGCAGATGCTTTACTGTCTGAGCCACCAGGGATTTTTACTGTTGAGTTTTGAGAATTCTTTAGATATTCTGGATATAAGTCCTTTATCAGATATGTGATTTCAAATATTTTCTCCCACACTATAGCTTTTTATCCTTTTAACAGGATCTTTTGCAGAGCAAAGTTGTGTTTTTGCCCGTGTCATGGAACTTGCAGGATCTTAGCTCTCCGTCTGGGGGTCAAACCTCAGCAGTGAAAGCACTGAGTCCTAGCCACTGGACCACCAGGGATTTCCCAGAGTAAAATTTTAAAGTTTGATGAAATCCAGTGGACTTCCCTTTTAATGTCTTGTCTCTGATTTTTTAAAAACTGTAGCAGTTAATTGCTGATTTTGTCAAATCATGATTTATTCTTGCTGAAGCAGTCCGAAACTCAAATCTTAGGGATTTTTAAAAAATAAACCTTGAAGACCCAAATAGACATTTCTCTGAAGAAGATATGCAGTTGGCCAACAGGCACGTGAAAAGATACACAACATCACTAGTTATTAGAGAAATGCAAATCAAAGCTACAATGAAGTATCACCTCATACCAGTCAGAATGGCCTTCAACAAAAAGTCTGCAAAAAAAAAAATCTGCAAATAATAAATGCTAGATAGGGTATGGAGAAAAAGGAACCCTCCTATACTGTTGGTGGGAGTGTAAATTTGTGCAGCCTCTGTGGAAAACAGTATGGAAGTTCCTTAAATAATTGAAAATAGAACTACTGTGTGATCCAGCAATCCTACTCCTGGGCATATAGCCAGAAAAGATGAAAACTAATTTGAAAAGATAACATGCATCCCAGTGTTCATAGCAGTACTGTTTATAGTAGTAAAGACAAGAAGGCAACCTAAGTATTCATCAGCATATAACTGTATAAAGAAGATGTGGCATGTGTATATCTATGTTTATCTGCACACACATATATACATATATTGTTGTTTAGTTGCTAAGTCGTGTCAGCTCTTTTGCACCCCTATGGACTGTAGCCCGCCAGCCTTCTCTGTCCGTGAGATTTCCCAGGCAGGAACACTGGAGTGGGTTGCCATTTCCTTTTCCAGGGAATCTTCTAACCCAGGGATTGAACTCACATCTCCTGCATTGGCAGGCGGATTCTTTACTACTGCACCATCAGGGAAGCCCTTACATACATACATACATCATAGACATACACACACATGAAATGAGATGTTAGCTATAAAAAAGAATGAAATGTTGCCATTTGAAGCATGGATGGACCTAGAGATTATCATACTAAACGAAGTAAGTCAAAGACAAATATATGATATCACTTATATGTGGAATCTAAAAACTAATGCAAATGAACTTATTTATAAAACAGAAACAGACTCACAGATGTAGAAAGCAAAATTATGGTTACCAAAGGGGAACAAGGGGGAAGGGGTAAATTAGGAGTATGGGATTAACAGATACACACACTACTATATATATGAAATAGATGAATAAAAAGCACAGGAAACTATATTCAATATCTTATAAAAACCTATAATGTAAAAGAATCTGAAAAAAAATACAGCTAAGTCACTTTTCTGTATATCTGAGACTAATACAATATTATAGCAGCTATACTTCAATAAAATTAAAGAAAAAAAAAAACCCCTTAATTTTGAAATAACTACATTTATAGGAAAGTTGTAAATATAGTAAAGAAAGTTACACTATACCCTTCACCCAGCTTTCCCCAATGTTAACATCTTAAATTACAGTGGTACATTTGTCAGAACAAAGAAATTGATAGATACATTACTGTTAACTAGCCTTTAGACTTTATTTGTATTTCTGTAGCTCTTCCATTAGTGTCCTTTATCTCTTCAGGAATCTAAGCCTGGGTACCATATTGTAGTTAATTGTCATCTATCAGGATTTTTTTCATGTGATTAAATCAATGTAAATCAATTACATGCTGAAGTGGCGAACCTTATTTTTAGACTCGTCATCCACAGCAACGTGTGTTGGATCAGATTGTTCACCCATTAATGAGAATTTCATACCTTCTTGCATATTAAAGGTTTTTAAGCATTTAGCCCCAAGTATCCTTGAGTAACAGGCAGTTGGGAGTATTCTACCAGTTGGAAGAACAGTGTGCCCGAGGTAGGATAGAGCTCTATATAAAGAAATACTGGTGTCTGTCAAGAAAGTCTGTGACCTTTGGTCGGCTTTACTTATAAAAAGCTCTTAATTAGTGGAGGTTAGAAGTCTTCCTGGCCCAGGGCTCCCACCATCTGTTCTTCCAGAAGGCCTCTGTCACCCCCATGTGGAAGGAGTGAAGCTCAGTGGGAGGGCAGTGGTGATGACTAGAGTGTTCGTCTCATGACCACACCCTTAGCCCACCTGCACTCAGCTCTCTGCAGTCTTGAGGCTGCACATCTAGGGCAAGTGGAGCAGTGCTTTCCCAAACTGCTAGGTAGCCAGTGTTCTCTGTTGGATTCTGAAACGACTACCACCATTCACTTTGGTTTAGAAAGGGTTATTCTTGGAGTGCTGTTAAGCTCAGACTAAGCTTTAGATAGTCAGACTAAGCTCTAGATAAATTGTAACATATCCAGAAAAGAAGGTTCTGGGTTATACTTGAAAGCCTTTGAGAGAGAAATGGTTGATTGGAAGAGAGACGTTTGGTCTGGTGCTGACACTACTTTGTTTCTCCTAATTTGAAAAGCTCTCCTGTAGGAGAGGGATAAGAACAGGGACCAGCAAGAAGTTGTTGCAGGGAATTAAGAATTTCGCTCAGTGAGAAAAAGATCTTTTTATAGTCACAATTCTCTAAAAATGCAGCATGTGAGTTTCATGCTACTGGAGGGATTAAAGCAGAAAATAGAACCATGTGGGAGAGAGAGATTAGTTCAGTAAGTGTCACCCATGTTGTTTGCTGAGTGCTAAGGTAGGGAACAATTGACCATGCTTCATAGTGCTTACCATCTTGTAAATTAAAGCATCAAATTATGGGAATGCATTAGAGGAGTGCTTACATTGCATTAAGCTGAGATTAATATAGGTTTGCTAGCACAGTTTTAGAACCAGAAGCTCTACTTTATTGACATGTTTGAAAATCTTAGGTCACCTCTGTGACCCCATGTAGTAATAATCGACTGGGCGAACCCTCTAGAAACAGCGAAATACTAGCAGTGTTGAGGTGGTCATTGTTCAGTGAGACAAAGGGTTGAAAGCTCTTGCAGTGAGTTTTGTAGTCCTTTGTAAACTTTTTAATTGAGAGGGGTAATTTTGCTGCCACAACTTTTTAAATGTAGGATGACTTCAGTAGCTAAAATATTCTGCCGCTCAGCAGTATGTTTGTAAGAGGATTGTGGACTCTCCAAGTAAGGCTCACACTGAGAACTGCTGTCCCACTGAATTAGGAGACACGTTCTAGAATGGGATTGGTCCCTAAGAATGGTACATAGAGTTCAGTTATCCCAAAGTTTCTCACCCCTGGTGACATTTTTATATTTTGTTTACTTTGTCTTGGGATTTTAAGTTAACAATAAAATGGTTCCAGTTTTTAAAGAAGCTTTTTGTATAGCAGAAAAACTGTAAAGACTAGAACAGAGAATGAACATAATTGTTTTATGACAAAACCTGTTGGAAGGCCTTAATAATAAACATAACTAGATATATAAAATTGTTTATAAGAAATATAAAATGGCTTACAGGAATGGAAGAGCTGGCAATAAAAATTATGTAGGCATTTAATCAAAAACATGAAAACTAATACCATAGAGTTCTAGTTACAAATGTGATTATCTGATCATAATAAAGTTAAGATTCATACAATTGTAGAGAAATTGAAGCAAAGTTATGACAGATGTGAAACTGCATGATGAGAATTTTATTTTAATGTAATTTTTATTTCTATCTAAAAATTACATGTATAAAATTGAAGAAATCAAGTGGTACTACAAGGCTTATCTTGAAAAACAATTGCAGCTCTTTGCCTTCTCCAGCCCTGGTTTTGGCTCTGTGCAGGCAAATTACTTTTAACTCTTAACTGTTTCTTTTGTTATTTAACACTGTATTTCTAAATTTTAGGCTCATATAATTCTTTATTTTTATGGTTACAGTCTTCATCTGTTGGTGTCCTAGTGTGTGTGTGTGTGTGTGTGTGTGTGTGTTTAGTTGCTAAGTCATGTCCGATTCTTTGTAATGCCATGGATTGTAGCCCACAATGCTCCTCTGTCCATGGGATCCTACTGTGGAAAGCAATAATTTCATTTCTAACATCCTACTTCTCCTCTTACGTACTTTCCCCTCAATATAATATAGTCATTATTCAGCGTTTGTATTTTTATGACTAAGTATTCACAGCTGAGCCACTTTATATATGGAGATTATAGCTTTTTTACACAACTTTCTTTCTTGGGGTTAATGTTTTTGTTTTTTGTTCATTTCACCCCAGTCAGTCTGACAGAACCATGAACGTTTAAAACTCCTCTTAGGGGGTTGTCTGAAATGTGAGGTTAATAGATCTGTTCCAGTCTCCCCTTGAGTCTATAGTGTCTGTGTTCAGCTTCTCCTGGGGATGAAGGAAAACCCTGACTTCTACTGGGTTTAGGAATTCACTCAGTGACCTTTGGAGGAGTCTAACTTTTTAGAATTTAGCAGATTCTCCTGTTGAAGTTCCACCAGCACTTTAGCTTTCGGACATACTTCCTGTCTTTAATTTCTGAGTCTTCCAAGGCTCCTCAGCTAGAAGAGGCTTGCTGCTTATTGGTGGCCTCCCCATTGCATACTGCTGGATTCCAGTGCTCTTGACCCCATACATTGGTTATTAATACCACCTGCCCTTGTGCCTTTTATCTTTTGAAATCTTGTTAATGCTTTTTACTCGCTGTCATCTCTTCACATTTTACATGTTCTGATCCTTATGAGTGAGTCCTTTTTTGTTCTTTACTGTCATCTTCATAGGATCTTGGAAGAGAATGAAAATAGCTTGTGTTTAATAAATGTGTCGTTGGAACTTTTTTTTTCTTTAAAACATTGTGTTAATTTTGGATCATAAAATATAGGGAAGATACAAAATATGGTGACCCCTTGGCTGCATTTCCCTTCCATAAACACCTTTTACAACCCCAGACTTGTGCTGCCCAAGCATTCTCTCACATCCTGACAGCTGCAAGGTATAGCATCCAAGCATGTGTGACGCGTAAACAGACACCCTGACCGCAATGTAGGGGTCCCTTCCAGTTAAGTCTTCTAACTCACTTTTGCTAGTATTGCAACTGAACTGGTTGTAGAACTCAACGTTTTTAAAATGTTACTCCATATTTAGAGAATTAAAAACATTTTAATAAAAGATGTTACCATAGGGATGGAATTTCCTGGCAGTCCAGTGGTTAGGACTCTGATTCCACTGCAAGGGACCATAGGTTTGATACCTGGTCAGGGAACTAAGATGTTGCATGTCACACAGCGTAGCCAAAAAAGATTTTACCGTTGGAAAAACTGGGTGAAGGGTACACAGGATCTGTGTTATTTCTTACAACTTCATGCAAATCTATAATTATCTCAAAATTAATGCGTTAATCACAAAAAGCAATTTAAGGCTATTGACATTCCCTTCAGTGTATAATGTTTCCTTTAAGAATTTATTTGTAATATAATAGTGTGTTTGTTTTAGGGTAATTGTTCTTTTTTACAGTCTTCCTAAATAAACTTTTTCATTGCTACATTGGATATTATGTTAATGTGTTATAATTTAAGAAACATGTTCACAGTTCTTTTCATCTTTTAGTGCTTATACTGCATGCTGTTAAGGTAATACTTCTGACTAGCAGTGAATGTGTCACATGTGCCCGTTTCACTGGAGTTTCGCCAGCACTGTGTGCTGTTAGAAGTGTTTTGTTGGCAATTTTGGTAGATAGAATATGGAGTTTTAATTTATATTTCTCCTTGATGTCTTTTTCTAGACCATTTCGGTATTTGTTAATTGTGACCTACTAGAGATGAGTTCTATTTTGAGACCTGTTCTTTTTTTTCTTTCAACTTTGCAGTTTATTAATCAGTTACTTGGAGTGGTTCCTTTGTCAACACCAACAGAGGATAAGCTGGCGCTGCCCGCCGACATCAGAGCTCTGCAGCGGCATTTGTGTGTGGTGCAGCTGACGAGGTTACTTGGCTTGTACCACACGATGGATAAGAACCAGAAACTGAGTGTGGTCAAAGAACTGATGTTAAGGTACCAGCATGGACTGGAATTTGGTGAGCAACCTTTCAAAGTGTTCAGTAGTTCCCTGCTCTGCTAAGACTTAGAATTAATTTTACTTATTTTAATTGGAGGCTAATTACTCATAGCACACTGTTTTAATGCTTTTGGTAAGAAAAATATTTTATTGAGTGGGAACACTATCCAAGTAATAAAATACAAAACCTTTCTTAAACTTGGAGTTTTAAAAAATTTTAATAGGCCCTCAGATAGCCATATTCTTCCTAATCTGGCGAGCCAACTTTTCATCACATTGAGACTCAGATGATGAATTGCAGAGTTTATGATAATTGTCACATTTTCTGCTTGTAGGCCTTAGTATTCCTAATGTATAGACTTATGTAGATGAACGAAAACTATGTTGTAAATTGTGAGGTATATATTTAGTTTAGAAGTAGATAATGTGTGATAAAATATGATATGTGTGATAAAATATCTAAGTGGATGATGTTAGTATTTCTCTAACTGTATTCTAAAAACTTAGGTGAAATAACGAGCATAGTACATTAGCTGTACGTAGCTCTTGATGTCTGTTCTTTTCTTCACTTGAAACCTTTCCCAACCTTTCCCATTTTGGGACTGTTTGGAGTACCACCTCTGTTCTGAAAGCCTTTTGCTCCAGCTGAGTGTGGTCTCACCTTTTTTTAACTCTTAATTCATGGCTTATATTTTCTTCTGGTATTTACTTCATTCTTAATAGTTTCTTTTACCCTTCTTCCTACTATCGTTTTCTTGCTTTAAATAACTGTTTGGGGACAGTAATCATTGAACAAATCCTAAAATATAGATACAATTTTTTCCCCCTATAGGGAAATCCTGTTTGAAAACCGAATTGCAATTTTCAGACTATTACTGTCTCCTTGCTGTCCATGTGCTTATTGATGTATGGAGAGAAGCAGGTAAAAAGCAATGATTTCAGTTTAACTTTATTTTTACTGTTTGTTTTTACTAATTATAAATCCTTAGACTAATTACATAATCCAAGACTTTGATTTATGCTTTTAGGTTTTTCTTCTTGCCTTTCTCCAGGGTGCTTCTAGAAGAACCCAAGTCACCAAGTATCCTCTATATATTCAGGATAATCTTAAATCAGTGGATATCTGTTCTGTTTTAAAATGTTTCTGAATAGTGAGTAAACAACCTATGGCAAAGTTATAATAATTAAAATGCAGAGAAACTGATTTAGAGATAGATGTATGAATCCATGGAATGAAATAGCCATTTTTGTTCATTTAAATTTATATACATGGATATATACTTTTTTTTGGAATATAGTTCAGATTAACCCATTTAAGACAAAAATAGACTACATGGTAAAGGAAACATCATGAATCACTGAGCAAGAGAAGGATGATTCAGCAGATGGTTCAGCCTTTTCTTTAGGTCTCATGCTCTGACATTTTCTCTTATTAGCAGTTTTTGAGAAAAAATAACTAGCTACTTACTGCATTATTATTAATGAAAATAAACTACAGAAGAAACAGGGCTGGGGAGACAATGCTGCGTGAAGACACAGCCCTGCTCTTGTGGGTCGTTTCACCAAGCACTCAATTTTGATGTTCTCCTCGTGCTTAAAATCCTTCAGAGATGCTCTGTTTTCTTGAGGATAAACGTCAGCCTTATTAGGGTGGTTTACAGTGCTCTCCAATCTAGCTTCTGCCTGCATCTCCAGATTCTTAAGTACTTAAAGCCCTAAATCTGCTTTTTTGTTGTTGCTGTTTCTGTCCCTGAACATCACGTTGCTTCTCTTTGAGATACCTGTCTCGCCTCCTCCATCTAATATTTACTCAAGAGCTCCTCTGACAAGTCTATCTTGATTTCACCCCTTTCCTCATTGCAGATTTTATGCCCCTTGTGAACTTTTGTAGCACATTGTATATACCCATATGATGCTGCTTGTTATACTATGTTCTACTGGAGGTGGGAATGAAATTCTTTTTATCAGAGTACTTGCTATCAGGAGCCCCAGATTCAGAAGGTTGCATAGAGCTGTAAAAGTCATCTTACTGTAAAAACCATAATGAACTGACTACTTAGTAATTTGGTCTCTACTCAGATACCCTTCCCCACTTATTCGTAGCATCTGTTCTTGCTCATAATGACATGGCTTTGCTAATCTCTTGGTTTTGGAGCAAGATATCTGACCATATAATAATAATAACACTTGACACTTGTTGATCATCAGGCACTTGAAAGTACTTTGTATGAATTAGCTAATTTTAAACCTTGTAACAATACAGTTAAGAAGGTTACAGTTTTACAGATGAGGGAAATACAAGGCAGAGAAATAAAGAAGGTAGGTTGTCCAAAAATCATACAGTGCAAATACATGTGAAGTTACAGATACTTTAAATGCAAGGTTCCTTTCTTTCTTTTTTTCAGGATTTTCGTTTTATTCTTTTTTGCTTTTTCCTTTTTTGGTTTCTTGAAGTCAACGAAAGTGATGCTGAATGTTCCAGTTGTAGACATAGTCATTGTTCAAGGTGGATCTGATAAAAATTAGAAATGTTATAGAGGGACTTCCCTGGTGGCCCAGTGGCTAAGACTCCACGTTCCCAATGCAGGGGACCTGGGTTTGATCCCT
Source organism: Okapia johnstoni (assembly GCA_024291935.2). Lineage (NCBI taxonomy): Eukaryota > Metazoa > Chordata > Mammalia > Artiodactyla > Giraffidae > Okapia > Okapia johnstoni. The sequence goes on along the minus strand of CM044310.1, from coordinate 10,151,035 downwards.
GGTCAAGGAACTAGATCCCACATGCCGAAACTAGAAGATCCTACATACCATAACCGAGACCAAAGATCCTGCACACCACAACTAAGACCTGACACAGTCAAATACATAAATACATTAAAAAAAGAAAGAAAGAAATGTACAGAAAACTGGGAGGATATCTAGAGAGACCAATTTGAATGTGAATGGATTAAGAAGAGCACTTTAAGGTTAAATTGATGATGCTCTCAGACACTTATTCAGGGACTTCCCTGGCGGTCCAGTGATGAAGACTTCACCTAGTCTAGGGGATGCAGGTTGGATTCCTAGTCAGGGAGCTAAGATTGCACATGCATGGGACCAGAGAAACCAAAACATAAAACAGAAGCAATATTGTAACAAATTCAATAAAGACTCTTTATGATTCTGCTACACAAATGAAATGAGGCATGAAGAATATAATTTTTCCCCCCTCTCTGGTTTTACTGGGATATAGTAGATGCATTACATTGTGTTAGTTTAAGGTACACTATATGATAATGTGTTGCAAAATGATTACCACAGTGAGTTTAGTTAAAGTTCATCACCTCATATAGCTACTCCCTTCCTGATGAGCATCTACTCTCTTCAGTTCAGTCGCTCAGTCATGTCCGACTGTTTGTGACCCCATGGACTGCAGCACGCCAGGCTTCCCTGTCCATCACCAACTCCCGGAGTCCACCCAAACTCTTCTCCATCGAGTCGGTGATGCCATCCAACCATCTCATCCTCTGTCGTCCCCTTCTTCTCCTGCCCTCAATCGTTCCCAGAGTCTTTTCCAATGAGGCAGCTCTTTGCATGAGGTGGCCAAAGTATTGGAGTTTCAGCTTCAACATCAGTCCTTCCAGTGAACACCCAGGACTGATCTCCTTTTGGATGGACTGGTTGGATCTCCTTGCAGTCCAAGGGACTCTCAAGAGTCTTCTCCAACACCACAGTTCAAAAGCATCAATTCTTCGGTGCTCAGCTTTCTTCACAGTCCAGCTCTCACATCCATACATGACCATTGGAAAAACCATAGCCTTGACTAGACAGACCTTTGTTGGCAAAGTAATGTCTCTGCTTTTTAATATGCTGTCTAGGTTGGTCATAACTTTCCTTCCATGGAGTAAACGTCTTTTAATTTCATGGCTGCAGTCACCATCTGCAGTGATTTTGGAGCCCAGAAAAATAAAGTCAGCCACTGTTTCCACTGTTTTCCCATCTATTTGCCATGAAGTGATGGGACCGGATGCCATGATCTTAGTTTTCTGAATGTTGAGCTTTAAGCCAACTTTTTCACTCTCCTCTTTCACTTTCATCAAGAGGCTCTTTAATTCTTCCCTTTCTGCCATAAGGGTGGTGTCATCTGCATATCTGAGATTATTGATGTTTCTCCCGGCAATCTTGATTCCAGCTTGTGCTTCTTACAGCCGAGCGTTTCTCATGATGTACTCTGAATAGAAGTTAAATAAGCAGGGTGACAATATACAGCCTTGATGTACTCCTTTTCCTATTTGGAACCAGTCTGTTGTTCCATGTCCAGTTCTAACTGTTGCTTCCTGACCTGCATATAGGTTTCTCAAGAGGCAGGTCAGGTGGTCTGGTTTTCCCATCTCTTTCAGAACTTTCCACAGTTTATTGTGATTGACATAGTCAAAGGCTTTGGCATAGTCACTAAAGCAGAAATCAGGTTTTTCTGAAACTCCTGCTTTTTCGATGATCCAGCGGATGTTGGCAGTTTCATCTCTGGTTCCTCTGCCTTTTCTAAAACCAGCATGAATATCTGGAAGTTCACAGTTCATGTATTGCTGAAGCCTGGCTTGGAGAGTTTTGAGCATTACTTTACTAGCGTGTGAGATGAGTGCAATTGTGCGGTAGTTTGAGCATTCTGTGGCATTGCCTTTCTTTGGGATTGGAATGAAAACTGATCTTTTCCAGTCCCGTGGCCATTGCTGAGTTTTCCAAATTTGCTGACATATCGAGCGCAGCACTTTCACAGCATCATCTTTCAGGATTTGAATTAGCTCAACTGGAATTCCATCACCTCCACTAGCTTTGTTCATAGCGATGCTTCCTAAGGCCCGCTTGACTTCACATTCCAGGATGTCTGGCTCTACGTGAGTGATCACACCATCGTGATTATCTGGGTTGTGAAGATCTTTTTTGTACAGTTCTTCTGTGTATTCTTGTCACCTCTTCTTAATATCTTCTGCTTCTGTTAGGTCCATACCATTTCTGTTCTTTATTGAGCCCATCTTTGCATGAAATGTTCCCTTGGTATCTCTAATTTTCTTGACAAGATCTCTAGTCTTTCCCATTCTATTGTTTTCCTCTATTTCTTTGCATTGATCTCTGAGGAAGGCTTTCGTATCTCTCCTTGCTATTCTTTGGAACTCTGCATTCAAATGGGTATATTTTTCCTTTTCTCCTTTGCTTTTCGCTTCCGTTCTTTTCACAGCTATTTGTAAGGCCTCCTCAGACAGCCATTTTGCTTTTTGGCATTTCTTTTTCTTGGGGATGGTCTTGATTCCTGTCTCCTGTACAGTGTCATGAATCTCCGTCCATAGCTTATCAGGCACTCTCTATCAGATCTAGTCCCTTAAATCTATTTGTCACTTCTACTGTATAGTCATAAGGGATTTGATTTAGGTCATACCTGAATGGTCTAGTGGTTTTCCCCACTTTCTTCAATTTCAGTCTGAATTTGGCAATAAGGAGTTCATGATCTGAGCCACAGTCAGCTCTCGGTCTTGTTTTTGCTGACTGTATAGAGCTTCTCCATCTTCGACTGCAAAGAATATAATCAGTCTGATTTCAGTGTTAACCACCTGGTGATGTCCATGTGTAGAGTCTTCTCTTGTGTTGTTGGAAGAGGGTGTGTGCTATGACCAGTGCGTTCTCTTGGCAGAACTCTATTAGCCTTTTCCCTGCTTCATTCTATACTCCAAGGCCAAATTTGCCTGTTACTCCAGGTGTTTCTTGACTTCCTACTTTTGCATTCCAGTCCCCTATAATGAAAAGGACATCTACTCTCTTAGCAACTTCCAAATACACTGTTGTTAACTGTAGTCACCATGCTATACATTATATCCTCAGAACTTAATGTATTTTATACCTTTTTGTTATATTATAAAATTAAATTAGAAAAATTTTGTCCCCAAGATCCTCATCAACCCTTCATGTTCTTTGATTTGGTGAAGAATTTGCATAGAGTTGTCAGTTCAGTCGCTCAGTCGTGTCTGACTCTTTACGACCCCATGAATCACAGCACGCCAGGCCTCCCTGTCCATCACCAACTCCCGGAGTTTACCCAAACCCATGTCCATTGAGTCAGTGATGCCATCCAACCATCTCATCCTCTGTCGTCCCCTTCTCCTGCCCCCAATCCTTCCCAGCATTAGGGTCTTTTCCAATGAGTCATCTCTTCGCATGAGGTGGCCAAAGTATTGGAGTTTCAGCTTCAACATCAGTCCTTCCAATGAACACCCAGGACTGATCTCCTTTAGGATGGACTGGTTGCATCTCCTTGCAGTCCAAGGGACTCTCAAGAGTCTTCTCCAACACCACAGTTCAAAAGCATCAGTTCTTCGGCGCTTAGCTTTTTTCACCATCCAACTCTCACATCCATACATGACCACTGGAAAAACCATAGCCTTGACTAGATGGACCTTTGTTGGCAAAGTAATGTCTCTGCTTTTAAATATGCTGTCTAGGTTGGTCATAATCTTCCTTACAAGGAGTAAGCGTCTTTTAATTTCATGGCTGCAGTCACCATCAGCAGTGATTTTGGAGCCCAAAAAAATAAAGTCTGACACTGTTTCCACTGTTTCCCCATCTATTTCCCATGAAGTGATGGGACCAAATGCCATGATCTTAGTTTTCTGAACGTTGAGCTTTAAGCCAACTTTTTCACTCTCCTCTTTCACTTTCATCAAGAGGCATAGAGTTGTAGTTATATTCTAAATTTCGCAAACTAAAATAGGATGATAAATGTCTTCATAATGTTGGGTGTAGTAGTTCAGAAGTATAAATTAAACCTTTTTTTTGCTATTTACTTTGAAATTTTGTTTCCATTTAAAAGAGATCGTTAAGTTAAAAAAAAAAACACCTCTGTTATGGTTATCGTTGAATAACATTGGACTTAAAAAATTTATCTGTAATTGTCCAACTGTCTCTTCTGCTCAATTCTGAACCTGTTGAGGCCAGCAACCACCCATGACTCTTATCTCTCGGTCTTATATCTAGTGTTATTGCAGATTTTATGTCACTAAGTGTTGAATTAAAGAAAATTACGATTGTGAAGACCAGTTAGCAACATGAGAAAACACAAAATTGGATGTATGCCATGATTACTACTGGTAAAAGTAATTATAGTTCAAAAGCAATACATTAATCATAGTGGTAGTTTGAATAGATCTTGGATAGTTTACATAGTTTGGGTAGGATTATAAATGATATTTATTTAAAACCCCAATTTTTAGTTATATTTTGTTTCTTTTCTCTTGGGATAAAAGCATATAAAATATAATCTCAAAAGCTCAGTGCGTGAAGCTTTTCATTTTAGATGTTTTTTTCCTAAATAAGAGTAGCTGGAAAATGGTATATTTTAATCTCAGTTTTCCAGCTTCCTAAAGACACTAACATTTTTGCATATTTCCTTCTCTCTTTGTGAATGCTTTATATACTTGAGATGAACTCTTTATACTCATTTGAATTCTGTATGTTTTACTGGTCATTACTGTTTAATTATATTTTTTTGCTATTAAAAATTCCTTGTTAATGTCAAATGGCTGTATGATACTTCCATGTGTAGGTATAACTAGTTTACTCTTCCTCTCTTATTAGTACAATGGATGTCCTTGTATGTAAAACTTTATCTGCATTTCGTATTATTTTCTTTAGATAATTTCATAAAAGAGAAATTATTTACCCATGAAGAATATTGATGTGTGTAACTTTTTGAATTTTGGTACTCCAGAAAAAGTGTATCATTTTAGTTTAATTATTAGAGGGCATTTTTTTTTTCAAATATTAGTTGACATCCTGTTAGAGTTACACGTGGAAGAGAAATGATGTCTAGAGAAAGCATCTGTCTGGGGTTTTATAGAGAAAACCCTGTACCTGGAAGCTTGGTGGATTCCAGTTCTCCTTCAAAGTCCATTTCTTCTCAGAATCTAGGATTCTATGAGATTCCAAACTTCTCTTTAAGACCCAGCAACTTAAAGTTGCATCATTTTTGCAGATCTTACCTCAATTAAGAACTGAGGTAACTATTGAGGGACTGTCTATTCAGGAAAATTCCCTATTTTGCTTTCAGATGTGTATCTAAAATTTGTTCTGTGCCACCCAGCCTAATCCTTAAAATAGTTAGTGGAGAGGATGACGTCACTGAGTTTTTGTTTTTTATTTTTGAGAACCCCCATTTGCTGTCAAAAACTGGATAATGCTATTATATTTTGGTTCTAGGTGATGAGACCGCTGTGTGGCAGGCTCTGACTTTGTTGGAAGAGGGACTGACTCACAGCCCTTCCAATGCTCAGTTCAAATTGCTGCTTGTCCGAATCTACTGTATGCTGGGGGCGTTTGAACCAGTGGTGGACCTGTACTCCAGCCTTGATGCTAAGCATATCCAGCATGACACCATTGGGTTGGTAGTATATACTCTGAATAATGAGCGGCCAGCTACAGCAGCGGGGGAGTCCTCATAAGTGGAACTCTAGTATTTTAATTTTAGCAGAAACATTGTTCCTGGTATTATGTTTTGTAGATTAAATAATCACCTGTTATACACCATTACAAAGCAGATTTTTATATCTTTCAGCATTTTGTGGTAATTTTAAATTTGTACAATTTAGAAATGGTTAAAAAAAATTTTCCCCAGATTCAAAAAAACAGTTAATGTACTTTGAGCTCTTTTTCCTTAGCACACATTGTTTTGAAGTCTACTTCTGCCTTGCAGTTGAGGTTGAGACTTCTACGTTATGCATTGATCTCAGAGGTCCTTTGAAGTTGTATTTTGATTGCTCTTTGTGGTGAATCAAGGGTATTTTCTCCATGTCCCATAGAGCTGTTTTAGGAAGACAGTGTTGTATGAAACTGAATTAAATTTGCTATTTTTTAAAAAGTTTGATTCTGTGAATTACATCATTTCTTTGGCAGAGTTTTTTAAACTTTTCTTATGCCTAGCTATTTGAATAATTTGAAGTGTAGTATTTGATACTAGAGGTGGGTAGTAATTTGAACTGTAGTATTTGATGCTAGAGGTGGATAGGTATAACATTTTTTTTTTTCCTTCTGACGTAGTTATCTTTTGACCCGATACGCCGAATCCCTAGGTCAGTATGCTGCTGCATCCCAATCGTGTAACTTCGCACTCAGGTTTTTCCACTCCAACCAGAAAGATGTAAGTGAAAAAAAATTTTTTCTTTCTTTTTTTTTTTTTTAATGTGGTCTTGGTCCACTGAATGCACATGATCCAGAGAGTGTCTTCCTTCAAGTCACAAATGCACACATGAAGGTGCACCATGCTGTACTTGCCAGTGCCTTAGGCCATACCTTCCTGGCCAAAGGCTGTTAGGCAGAGGTAGAGAGTTATTTGTGGTTGTTATAACGGGTGTGTTTAATAGAATCCTTGCAAGTGCATTTAAAAACTGGTTATTAACAGAATAGGAAGTGCCTATTAGGTCTGTCTTTTAATCTCTAAGAGACTTTCTAAGGGTATAAGAAATAGCCCGTAAGAGTTTATAGCCTGGGATGCCAAATATGATTTTGTAATAGCATTTGTTCTCTGTTACTTTTATGGATTTCTGAAGTTTATGACAACTGTGCTCTTTATCACAGAGAGTACACTTACCTTTTCTTACAATTATAAAATTGACCATTTGAAGGATATTTTAAGAAACTTAAGTCAATAATTTGTATTTTAAAGTGACAATAAATAAGATAGAGCTTTTATGTGCCATAATGAAAGGATGGGATTTGCACCATATTTTCCATTGCAAACAGATGTGGTCTTCACTTGTCAGTTAAGCAGAAGTTTTTGTGGGAAAGCCATATGGTCTCTACTAAGTCGAAGTATGCAGAACCACTCAGGAACATACGTGGAGAAAAGACATCCCTCTACAGTGGTCACTACCTGCTTGCTTCTCATGTGCTTCTAAGACTCATCACCTGGAATTTGGCCATGCCTGGTGTCTGCCCATAGCATTCCATTTTCATGGTCTAACAGCAACTAAGAAACAGCAACAAGGAAGCTGGTTTCTGAGGTTCTTCTTGGCCAACACTCATGAAGATTTTTTTAAAAGCCCTTTTGTAACTATGACTGCTATACCTAGTTTATCTTTCATCTATAATTCTTTATATGTGTATTAAATAGAAAGCTGGGACAGGACAGAAGCATTTCAAACCACTGGAATATAGGTTTGTTGCTCTCAGCTTGTGATAATTAAATTCTGCCACACTTCAAGGCATGGCCTAGAGGACTAGTGTAGCACAGAGTGGCGATCTTTGCATCATCAGTTGGGTTTTAAGCTCTATCCCTCTGCACCATGACTCCACTTCCCAACAGTGATTGTGTCTGTTCAGATCTCATTCTGTGCCTTGACTTCTGATTGGGGAGAGACGGAAGTGGGCAGCTGCACTTAAACGTATTGTTCAGAAGCTGCTGGCCTAGCTTTAGGGCCAGAATGGAATCTCTAGGACCTTGGTTCTAAAATCTCCTAGCATGAGTGGGCGGTCAAGTTATGAGTCTTTGAGTTTTCACTGTGCAGTCAAGTGTCTATGCTTGCCATTCTCTGTTTCACTACCTGAGGAAAGACTCGAGTGTATTTCAAATCTCATTATTCTGACTCTCATTACTGTGTTTCTAAGGGAAAGGTTAAATAAACATTGATATCCTGGAGAATCCTTTTCAAAGTTTTGTTTCTCAAATAGCTTTGATGTGGGAGTGGGGGGTTAATTAAGGGATTAATCCAAGTCTGGAGTTTGGTTTTCCTCCAGTTTTCAAACATCCAGCATTCTAGAGGAACTATATTGTTCATGAATTGGTCAATAAAGGCACATTATTTCATACTAATAAAAATTAAGCTTTAATATTTTTTCCCCACAAAATATATTTTACCTGAAGAAATGTTTTGAAAGCAATACACTCACATAAAACAACCCAACCAAAAGTACTGTAATAGGGAAAGGAGATCTCCAGGAGTGATTTGAGAAGGCACATTGTCCTCCGTGGCTTTTGGTATCTTTCTTTGATATTTTGCGATGGTCACGTGTGGCAGGAGTGACTAATTCACCTGAATGTACGAGATGCTGAAGATGATAAAAGTAAAGCAGTTATGAATCTGGGGCTAGAACTCTGCTTGAAATTTATTTGTATTATTACTACGTAGGAAAGCAGCTATTTAATCACATTAAAATATATAACTGAGGGGGAAGAGAGGGTGAGGACTAGGTCCTGGGGCTAAAAGTAAGACACAACACAGCAAGGCAAACACACCTTAAACTGTGGTGCCTAGGCCAAGTTCCAGAATAGGAAAATGGAGACTGTGATGTGGACTGTTCCCTTTAGGAGTTTGAAGCCAAGAAAGGTCATGGTGGTAGTGTTGTACTGTCTGTGTTAAACCTTCTGACAGTATTAGAAATACCTCTCTGAAAAGCTAAAGCTCTGTGTTCTACATCTTTTATGCTCAGTAGTTTTTGGCATCCCTAGATGATTTTTTGCTTGAGTGACTGATATATTTCAGTTCCCGATTAGTTCTTTGAAAGAACACCTCCTCCTTAAAATCCTGGAAAATCTGCTTTGTAAGGCTTTGTGCTGTGGGATTGAAAGTTCTGTTTGGAAAACTACATAGGGATTTTCTTTTTGGAAAGGTCATTGTCTGCCGTCATCTTATTTGGAGTAGATTTTTATAATACAAGAATTAATAGCTTTGACTCACATATCTCCAAAAGTAATGTACATGTTCATACTTAAAAAAAAAATTGCCTTTAAAAGTCTCTGTTTTAGGTATTCACGAAGATCATTATTCAGGGATTTGATGTCCATGTATTAATATTCTGCTAATTTTCAGTGACCAGGGTTCATTTCAGGCATCCGTATGGGATCCAAATAGCCTCATTGGTACATAAATGAATAGAAATGGGTATGGACAGCATTCTGTGATATTCAGAAGTCTTTAAAGTACCCGTGGCTTCCAGTTTTGCCTGCAATTCCAATAAGGCCTTGTCGCTTCAAAGCGTAGTGCTTCTTCAGTCTTTTTCCTGTTGGTAGCTGCCCAGGCCCTTTCCTGGCTCTGCAGTGATACTACACTGCAGTATTAAAGGAGGACTATCTCAAAAACAGAAGCCAGAGAACTCTAATTACGTTTAGTTAGTTAAAAGACTGCATTCCCTTTTTGTGGCCCCTTATTTTTCTCTTGCCTTTTTTTTTTTTAAAGTGGTATTCCATGGCCCACTCAGGAAATAAAAACTTCTCTGTACTCGGTAAAGCTGAGTTCTTACCTTTAATCACAGTGTATTTTGCAACTGTAATTAATAAAAATTCTATCCTGATTAGTCTCTGGATCATATGTTCCTAACCTTTTTTCCACCCTCTAAACAATAAGATCCTATTGCAAGGGCTGATGTTAAACCTTGCTGTTTTCCAAGCCAGGAGGCCATTGGATAGGCATATGTGTTTAGGGTATCCTGGCCTCTCCTTGATTGGGCGTATCACTGTCCCTTAATCAGGCTAGAAGGTACACTTGAGCTTTTTCAGGTAGTCCTTCTTTAAACCTGCAGGATCACAAGTAATCTTTTTAATTTTCTTGTGTCCGTCCGTCTTTAATTTCTCCAGATACTGCAGGCAAACAGCTCGCCGAGGTGTCCCATGGGGGTTTAAAAGCCGCATCGAATGCAGTTGAATTAGCGCCCGTGGCGCAACCCCGCGGCCTGAAATGAACCCTGCGAGGCTGTGTATCAGAGGGTATGTTGTTGACTATTGGCCTATTTTCCTATTGGGCAAATTGTTTGGTCATAGTGGAGATGGGGACAGAGCTGACTGAGGCTGTGCAAAAAGACTAGCTTTTCTGTAAAGGATCTTTGGGGCAGACATCAGCTTTGAGATTAATACTTTCCTTAGCCTGAAAGGGTGCCCTTCTGACTTCTGATCCTGATGGCATAGGCTCATACCCATGAAGTTCTTCCCTGAGGTTTCCTTGTGTTGTGCCAGAATTTCTGTTTAGTATTCTTCATGTTGCCTCTGTTCATGTTTCATCTGTATATATGCATTAATCTAATTAAAACAGATGTGGTGAGTGTTCCCTTTATTTACCTGTTTATAGAATTTCTAGCATAGTAGTTTGGATGGACTGGAAACCTGGTTTTTGAATTTTCTGTCTTCAGAATGGATTATGACATGAATTTTTATAGGTCTTTTGTTTGGTGAATTCTATCTTGACGCAACGCACGTATGTCCTGTGTTTATTCAGAAGTAAACAAAACCAAGAGGCAGCCTGTCTTTTTTTCTGAAGGAGAGTGCTTTTTATTTCTGGTGGTGGCAGGATGGTTATATTATACTGGTGTTTTGGTATAAAAGAAAATGTATCTTAGATGCAGAAAAATATGGAGTAACATTCCTTCCACTATGGCACTAATCAAAATTTTGTTTGATGTGTATAACAAAACTTTCAGTCCTGTTGAAATGAAAGGTATAACTGCTAGGAGGAAGTCTGTGTGGTGGTAGCAGCGGCTAAGTATTATTAGTAATGATACTAATGAAGAAGACATTTGACTCCAGTATATGATAGAAGAAGAACAACATTTTTAAAAGCTGATATTCTGCTTGGTGACCAAAAACTTTCAAGATTAGGTTCAACATCTTAATTTTAGTTTGAGTGTTTTGTTTTGTCTGGCAAGGTTCGTCTTCATTGCCTGACATGTGAAATATTTATACCAAGGTGATGTCTTTCCTTCTCCAGACCTCAGAATATATTATTCAAGCTTACAAATATGGTGCATTTGAGAAGATCCCAGAGTTTATCGCTTTTAGGAACAGGCTGAATAATTCTCTTCATTTTGCACAAGTCCGTACTGAGCGGATGTTGTTAGACCTTCTACTTGAAGCAAATATGTAAGTATTGCATGAGAGCTAATAAGGAACTAAGGGATTAGATCAGATGCTGACAGCCATTAATGGGCTCATGGGTGTCATTAGCGGGCTTAAGCTAAAGAAAAATGGTGGGGGGCGGGGAGTAGGAGGGAAAAGGGAAGTAAGGAGAAAGTGCTTGTCATGGGGAGTGATAGAGTACTGGCAGAACCATCCCAGGTTCCACACAGAAGCCCACTGGGCCATGGTCATTGTCCCTGGTCCATGTTGTGTTTACAAGGTTCCCCATACCCCACAGACATGAGATTTTGGGAATTAATGCTGATGAATTTTATTTTGGTTGGGCTTCCAGATGCCTTTCTCTAGCTGTGTAGCAGGCTAATAGGATCAGTGCTTGGTTCTATTTCATGTTATATGACCTTTTACTTCTTAATTGTAAAGCCTTCCTTTCTTCACTCTTTCCTTTTCTCTCTTTCTAGTAAAACAAAGTCCTGGCTAGCATGTTTTCATGGCTATTTTACTATTGAATAATACTTAAATAAAATTTCTATATCCCAGATCAACCAGCTTAGCAGAAAGTATAAAGTCAATGAATCTTCGGCCAGAAGAAGATGACATTCCATGGGAAGCCTTGCGAGACAACAGAGACTTAAATGTTTTTTTTAGCTGGGATCCAAAAGACAGGTAACTGGAATTTAACACCAAGAAATTTATTTTTAAAGAATTAGGATGATGTTAATAGTATGGCAAAAACCACTACAATATTGTAATTAGCCTCCAATTAAAATAAATAAATTAAAAAAAAAACTAGATACCAATATCCTCTATGAATACAGATGTAAAAGCACTCAATAAAATATTAGCAAGCTGAATCCAAAAAAAAGAATTAGGATGAATTTAAAGGTTTTACATATATATGTAAATATATATATATAATTATGTCATACAATAACATGTATATTGTAGGGATCAGAAAATACAGGTAAGCCAAAGGAAGAAAATAAACCTCACCCCTGTGTTGAAATTACTGGCTAATCTAAAAGTTCTTCCTTCACACCATACATGAAAACAAGTTACAGATGGATTAAAGATTTTATGTTAAAACTTAGAAATTCTAGAAGAAAATATAAAAAATATTTTTAAAAGGTTGGGAAAGCCTTCCTTAGCATTGCATCAGATCTGGAAACAAAGGATTTAACCCCTGTAAATATTAACCTGCTGTATAGAAGTAAATTTGTTAACAAGTTCTAGAGGTATCTGGTAAATTAGAAACTTCCTTCATATTTATTAATATCCTTCACATATACAGAGAACTCAATAAATCAATAAGAAGCAGATAACTGAGAAAACAAGTGGGGCAAAGGGTTTAACAAGAATTTCAAAGAAATGCACTTTATATCTATATTCATATGTTAACCTATCAGACAAAGATTTAACCTATTGGATAAAAAAAAGATTAATCTTTGTTCTCAGCAAGGTTATGGGAGAATGACTATTGTGCATTTACGTGGCAGTAAAACTTTATATAACTTGTGGCTCAGCTGGTAAAGAATTCGCCTGCAATGTGGGAGACCTGGGTTTGATCCCTGGGTTTGATTCCTGGGTTGGGAAGATCCCCTGGAGAAGGGAAAGGCTACTCACTCCAGTATGCTGGCCTGGAGAATTCCGTGGACTGTATTGCAAGACACGACCGAGCGACTTTCACTTTCACTTCTAGGAAAGTGGGAACTAAGGAGTTACAGAGACATGTACATAAGGTAGTTCTGAATATGCTGTGATTCAGTGACTTGCCAGGACTCATGGGATTCTGTATGTAGTTGGACTCACAGCTAAGGTCTTTTGTAACAAAAGGAAGGGTATGTGACAGAACCAGCAAGGGAAAGAGATTCAGGTGGAGTTTGTGGAGAACACTGTGTACAGAATTCCAGTGTTCTCTCCCTCCTGTGAAGGAACATGCTGGGCATGCTCCTTTCTCGAGCAGCGAAAAATGAAGTAACGTGTGTGCAGTATTTCTGCCCAGAGAAGCCCGTTAAAGACTTGGTGCCCTAAGTTTTTATCAACTGGTTATGTAGGCACCCACTGTGTAGCATGTACCAACATTTCAGACTCCCAGAAGGAAAGCGCTGTTCACCCTAAACCACATGATTGTGTAAACAGTCTAGGCACAGTGAGCCACTCTGATCATTTAGGGAATGGTTGGCACACCAGGTTCCCAGACCTCTGCCAGGGGCCAACCACTGCAGGCAGGCCTTTATAAATAAAGATAATAGCCCCAGGCTTACTATGTTAACTTTTTTGTACACACTGTCATAAAAAGATGCAGTTTACAAAACAGTATAAACACTACTGTGAACCCATTTTATTTGTTTAAAATATATAAATATTTGTAGTTCATTTTTTGTACATCTGTATTACAAATGTATGAAAAGATCTATTCCAAGCATGTTAATATTGTGAATTCTTGGGTTACTAGGGCCCATTTTCCTTCCATTTTTCTAATATTTTTTTATATCTATGTTGTTTGAATTTTTTATATTATGTATTTTATCATCAGAAAAATCAGTCTCACGTAAGGGGAAAATGACTTGTTAGGTAGGTTATCTTTCCATTTTATGGATACCAAGATGGTGACTTGGACTGTTTTGGTTTGTCCAAGATCATTCAGCTATTAAATGAAAGTTGGGACCATTCAAAGTCATCTTGACTAGTGAAAGTGAACTTTAAAAGATTTAAAGTTGACATGAATAAAATGGATGGTTTGGGAATGTTTCTTTTTAAGGGATGTTTCTGAAGAACATAAGAAACTTTCCCTGGAGGAGGAGACAATGTGGTTAAGAATCCGTTCCTTAACGTTGAGGCTAATCAGTGGACTTCCAAGTCTTAACCACTCTGTTGGGCCAAAGAACTCAGAGAAGACCACTGAGAATGGAGTGTCCTCCCGGATTGACATTCTCCGTTTGCTCCTTCAACAGCTGGAGGTGGCCCTGGAGATGGGAAAGCGATTTATTGAGAAGGACATTCAGGTATCATCAGTGTTTATTTACAATCAAAGCTGCAGAAATCTGTGATTGTGTTTTTGAAAATAGGAATTGGGGTTGGGCGAGTAGTAAAGTGGGGCTTCCCAGGTGGCGCTAGTGGTAAAGAGCCCGCCTGCCAATACAGGAGACACAAGAGACACAGGTTCGATCCCTGGTTTGGGAAGACCCCCTGGAAGAGGGCATGGCAACCCACTCCAGTATTCTTGCCTGGAGAATCCCATGGACAGAGGAGCCTGGTGGGCTATAGTCCATGGGGTTGCAAAGAATTGGACACAACTAAAGTGACTTTGCACATAACGCATGAGTAGTAAAGAACAGTATTTTGTCCCAGTTTATGGCATCTACAGGAAAAAGATAAAACTTTTTAAACTTGGTGAATTGCAAAGGCCTCCTCAGTATCCAACCTGGATAGTGAGGAAATGCAGAATAGTTTTTTTTGTGTGATGATTAACTTTTAATACCTACCAAGAAATTAATACAGTGTTTCTGTTTTCACCGTAATGATTTGGTTATTATTAGCTTGCAGATCAATGCTTTGCAACTTAATCATGGAGATAAATTTTTATTCAGTAGTTACTGTTCCTTGTTTTCTCATTTTGTATTTTATGAATTGAAATTTCAGTGGATTTAAAGAACATCACTTTTTCTCTTTTCCAGTATCCTTTCCTTGGTCCTGTACCTACCAGAATGGCTGGATTCTTTAATTCTGGCTGTTCTCAGTGTCAGACCAGCTCTTTTTATCTTGTTAGCGATATTTATGAGCTGGACATCAATGGTTTAGGTAAGTGTATACTTGCATGAGTATATTTACAGCATCTTTGTCACTGAAAACTTAGTGAATGCAACAAAATATCTATAACCTCACATATTTGGAAAAGTTTGGCAGAGATGGAAGCTGGAAGCTGTTCTGGAATGTCTGGTTTGATATAGAAGAAAATCCATTAACAGTTTACAAGAAAATCCATTAACAGTTTACAAGTAATGTTTTAGAAATTTAAGTCTGTTCCATATTTTATTTTCTCTACCCCTCTTCCCCCCCTCCACCACTCCCTGGGTAGGCACCTCTCTAAATACCAGTCAATCCCTTTTCTTCCTTTTTAAGTCCGTTCCATATTTAAAATCATTTTTTAGGTCCAAAAGTTGAAGAAATCCTTGGTTTGTTGAAATATCGTTGGATTTCAGATTGAATTCTTTTCATTCACTCATTTATTTATTTAAAATTTTTTAAAAAATTCAAAATATCATTGATTTATAATGTTATGTTAATTTCTGGTGTACAGCAAAGTGATTCATTTATATCTGTACATATTTTCATATTCTTTTCTATTAGGGTTTATGAAAAGATGTTGAATATAGTTGCCTATGCTATACAGCCGGACCTTGTCATTGATCCATTTTATAAACAGTAGTTTGTATCTGCTAATCCCAAACTCCTAGTTTATCCTTCCTCCACTCCCTTTCCTCTTTGATAATCATTAGTTTTCTATGTCTGTGAGTCTATTTCTGTTTTATAAATAGGTTCATTTGTATCAGATTGAATTTTTTACTTAAAAATGAAGGGCTAAACTTTGTAGAGAAGACATTTTTTTCCCTAAGCTGTCAACCCAGTGAGAATCACAAATGCCTTATAGATCATGTATTTTTCTTTCTGTTTGATTTTTCCAAAATCATAAGGTTTATCGATTCTGTCATTTAGTGTATTTGAAACACAAATTTCTAGTCCTCCTAGAGAATTTTAGATAGTGCTTTTGGTGGAAAGGTGATTAATACCTTTCTTTTCCTTTTCTTCTTCCTTTTCCTGTCCCTCATCTTTCTCTCAGTAATGGAATTTAGGTGCCTTTGGGTCTTAAGAGAAAAGAAAATGTCCTTGCCTATGCTTTCAGGTGTTGATTTTGCTTCTTTATCTTACTTTAAAAAATGAATTGAAAGGTTTTCATTGTTTTTCAATTTTAGAGGATACAGTGGAGATCCAGGAGCGAGTAGAGAATAGCCTTAAGTCTTTACTAGAACAATTAAAAGGTAAGTGTTCTAACTGTGGATTCCCATATGGTATCTGATTGTCTGACAGTAGCTCATTTTTTAATAGAAACTTGCAAGAGATTTTGAAAATAATGCACTTTTGGTATTTTTAAAGACTTGTTTCTATTTCCCTTGTGTTCTAGTGGTTTAAGACTACATGTTTTCAATGCAGGGGATGTGGGTTCAGTCTCTGGTTGGGGAACCGAGATCCCACATATGCATGGTATGGTCCCCCCCCAAAAAAAAACTAAAAAGTTTTGTTTACAAAAATAGTAGACACTTTTTGTAAAACAGTACAGTACACAAATGGGTGTGGTCTTTTCCCCTTTACCAGTCATATTCCTGCTGAGGTAAGTAGGTGCTTTTGACATTCTGCAGTCTATATTTGTAGAAATGTGCATAGTCATACACATGCATATGGAAATAAATAGTAGTGATTTTTTTTTTTAATATAGGGAAAGATACAATGCGTTCTTTTCTGGCTTTATTTTTTGTTATCTTGGACCTCTTACCATGTCAGTTATATCCACATCCCATTTGTTTTAAGAGCTGCGTAATATTGTATCCATGTACTGGTTTTATATATATACCCTGAGTACATAATATATTATGTACAACAATGCTGAAATAAATATCTTGGGACACAATTGTTTGGGTACTTATTTGAGTATTTCCTTGGGGTTAAATTCCTAGCAATGAAATTGGTAAAGAACTTAGGGCTTCCCAGGTGGCTCAGTGGTAAAGAATCCACCTGCAGTGCAGGCAGGAGACCCAGGAGACGTGGATTCAATCCTTGTGTCCGGAAGATCTGCTGGAGAAGGAAATGGCAACCCACTCCAGTAGCCTGGAAAATCGCATGTACAGGGGAGGCTGGGGGGCTACACCCCATGGGGTTGCAAAGAGTCGGAAACAGCTAAGCAACTGAGCACATACTTATGTGTTTCTTTTAACTCTCTTAAATACTTTTAAAAATTATTTTTTAATTATAGCTGATTTACAACACTGTGTTAGTTTCATGTGTACAGCTTCAGATTGTTTTCCTTTATAGGTTATTGTGCATTTAAATCTATAGGGGCCTTTCTTTTTCGGAGCCTAAATGGTTTTTTAGGCTAAATGACTTCCCTGGTGGCTCAGATGGTAAAGCGTCTGCCTACAGTGTGGGAGACCTGGGTTCAATCCCTCGGTCGGGAAGATCTCCTGGAGAAGGAAATGACAACCCACTCCAGTATTCTTGCCTGAAGAATCCCATGGACGGAGAAGCCTGGTAGGCTACGGTCCATGGGGTTGCAAAGAATTGGACATGACTGAGCAACTTCATTTTCAAATGGTTTTTTATTTTGTTGCTCAAATGAAGCGAAAATTAAAAGATGATCAAGATTATGAGAGCAAACACTGATATTTGTTATGAAGGTGCATGTCTACCGTGCACATTAGTCTTTCAGTCTGTAATGACACAAATTCTTTAAATCACCCACTTGAATTTTTATTTTTATTATGTGAGTGGCCTGTCTATGGAAAGACATAGCTGGTGTTTAGACCCTAGAATATAATTTATAAGTCTACCTTTTATGTTTTGAAGACAGTAGAGCTGTAGTCATGTGACTTTCTTAAGAGCTTAAAATAGATATTCTTTAGTGTTTGGTTCATTGGAGAGGGGGAGCTTTCTGGATTAAGTCTTTATATCTGCTTATTCTTGACTAGATTGTACAGAATAAACTGAAACAAAAGCGAAAGAAAACCATAAAATATTTTTCCTTTTTCAGATGTCTTCAGTAAATGTAAAGGTGACCTCTTAGAATTTAAAGATGGTAACTTGAAAACACATCCTACTCTTTTAGAAAATCTAGTCTTCTTGGTTGAGGTATGTTTTTGTTTCCATCCTAAAAACTCAGTTTTCCTTGATTGTGTGGAGGATTAATTTTCAAAAATGAACAGGTAATAGGCAACTTATACCTATAATTTAACCCATCATCCCCACCTTTTGTTAATTGAAAAGCAATTTCAATTTTATGAACTAAATCTTTCCAAGGATATCAGGAGAATTTAATTCATACTGCTAGGGTAAAACTCTGAAATGTGCTTTACAAATCTCTGAAGAATCCTCAGATTCACTCTAAATCTAGCTCTGTTCTGTTCGTCCTCTTTTTTGACTCAACCATTAATGTAGTTTAAGTTAATTCTTGTTAAAATTTTAATTTGCTTTTTAAATTTGTTGCTGCTCTTCACTAGTTGTTGAGATTCTGCATTATGAAGGAGAATCTAGGAGCTGATGTAAGAAAAATCTCTCTTAGGCAGAGAGAAAAGGAGGAGGATCGCAAACACTCATAATCCATTATCTTTTTTCCTTTAGTCACATGTTTAATTACTTTCTTTTTCTATTAGTCTGTAAGCTTCCTGAGGACTGTGTTCTCTGTTTTGGTGACTGGCACATTTCAAGTGTATAAGAGATAATGAGTGAATGAGAAATAATTGTGTATATATATACACATACATGAATATACTGTAAACACCTAACTTAATACAAAGGAGAATAGGTGCTGACCAACTCGGGGAGAATTCTTCGTACATAAGTTAAGGTTTGCACATGAGGCAGTGTCTTACCTGGATAGAGAAGTAGGTGTGGAGAGGCATATTTTATGGAACCTTTGGATTCCATGCCTAAATTTGGACTTTTAAGTGAAAAGGATGTTAATAGATCCCTATTTCCTGCAAGGAGGTGAAAGAAAATTGGACTGAGTAGAGGATTAGTTTAGAGCTGGGAGAGTGAGAAGAAAGAGTAAAGGCAGTATTCTGAGGAGGAGATGAAGAAGACGTGGATCAATGTGGTGACCGTAGAATTAGAGTGGAGAGTTATAAGAGAAATTGAAGGGATTTACAAAGAAGAGCTGCTTGCATAGAATTGGTTTAGTCCATAGTCTTTGTTCCTGACGAGTATCTTGAGTGTAATCCTTATTGATGAATTTGCAATTTGTCTTCTTTCAGACTATTTCTATTATCCTTTGGGTGTCCAGTTACTGTGAGAGTATCCTGCGACCATACAAATTAAATTTACAGAAAAAGAAGAAGAAGAAAAAAGAAACTAGTATCATCATGGTAATAACAGAGAAAACACAAGTAACAATCTGGCTGCATGCTGCTTTTTTTTTTCACTCTTTTCCTGCATTTTGTAAAGGATCTTAGGATCTTATATGCGTTCATTTTCTCTCCCCAGCTTTAAAAAAAAATTATACAGAAAAGCTGAAAGATTACTATACTGACAACCAAACATCCATACCTAGATTCACCACTTGTTAACGATTGTCACATTTCTCTCTTGCCCTTTCTCATTCTCTAACCTTGCCCACCCCCATTTGTTGAACCATTTGAAAGTATAGACTTTGTGATACTTAACACAACAGGGTAAAAGAAAGGCAGTCTCCTACAAAACCACGGTACTCAAGACATTTTCACACCCAAGATATTTAATATTGATACAATATTATTATGTTCACATTAACCTTTCCCCTGTTATCTCAGTTATGACCTTTATAGTCTTTTTCAAAATCCTAGAATTTTACTAAGGATCTGACACAGCTTTTAATTGTCATTTCTCTACTCTTCTTTCATTGAAAAGTACTTTCTTAGCTTTTTATTTTTGTCTTGTCATTGAAGAGTCTAGCTAGATTTTTGGTAGAATATCCCACAATCTGGATTTGGCTAATTGTTTCGTTAGATTTAGATGCCGTGTGTCCTTTTTAGCAGTTAAATCAGGAGGCACTAATGTTATGTCCCATTATTGATAATTTCAGATTAAATTATTTGATAAAGGAAGTATCTGCCAGATTTCTTTAGTATAAGTGTGTCTTTCCTCCCTGTGTAATTAGTCTGTGAGTTGAGACTGTGAGTATGCTGTTCCCCAGAGCTTTTCACCCATTACTTTTAACATTCATTATTAGTCTGACTTGCATGAATCACTTATTACTTCGATGGTTCCACAATGGTAATTAAAAAAAAAATTCTACTAATCACTAATCATTTATTATCTGGCATTCTGTAAAATAGAGTTGTATATTTTTAATATCAACTATTTTAGTATCACTGTATACTCATTATTTTTTAAATTTACCTTATAATCCATTGTTGTCATTTTCTTTTGGATGCGCAAATTTGGCTAATGGGAGCCACTTTAGGCTGGTTCCTGTCCTTGAACATGTCCTCACTGGTCTTTGAGCCCTTCCTTTCCGAAACCACAGAATGTTCTGAGAACTTTGTACTCACCCATTGAACTGAAATCATACATTTTTTCCGATGAGCCCTGGTTCCTTAATGGGGAATGGCTATTCAGAATACTAAGATCTAGTTGTTAGATGTACTGATTTCTATTGGGGTTTTATTGCTTCTAGTTAATGTCAGTGAAGAGAGACAAGAAATTTATTTAGATACATACACACAGAGTTTTAAATAATTAATTCGTACTGATAAGCTCCAGCTGTAGTCCAATGTTACAGTCCTCTTCCTTCCATTCCTTCTGTCATTCCATATTTCTAGCTTTCCTTTCAGAGTGAGAACAACGGTTCCCAACAGGATTAATATATTTATTCATTTGCTGTTTTACAGTAAACACTATAAGTAGTTTTGGAATTAGTACATTGGTTCCATTACCAGTTCCAGTAACAAACCCACTGAAGTTCAAATTTTTGCAGTTCTTTTTTGTCCTTAGAATATGTTCAGTGAATGTAGTAGTTGAGGTACTCTATATAAGCACTGGAGTTTAAAACTTGGATTATATTATTAATGTGATGTAGATAAGATTCATGTATTTCTGTTTGTATTCAACTTTGTAGTTTCCTCCCATCTTAATTGGTTAACTTTTGAATGTGTAAAACATTAACATAATTTGTATTCTTTTCATAAGGAAAGATGTTCAGGATTTTTTCTGCAGTGACATGCTATTTCATTAATGGGAGATTTTTGTTCATTGTAGCAATATAGTAACCATTGTCATTTGAAAATTTTGATGGTTTTATTAGTAATATTAATTTCCTGCACAATTCAGTAACAATTCAGGAATTCTTTAGATTTGACTCTTGTCCTGGGTATTACCATTTATTCACTTCTCTCCTTCATTGTTCAAGATAATTTTAACAGATCATGAGTGCAGAGTTTGAAAGTCTAGACCAGAGTTGCTCTGTTACTTTCTCTTCTGTGGAAAGCCTACACTCCTGGTACTTGTCAAAATAGCTTTTGGTATTTGGATTTTGTGCAAGTTTTTGTAGATACTGCTTTCCTAATTTCCAAAAATGAGGATAGCCTCCTTTTTTCTGATTGTCAAAGTAACCTAAAGATATGAATAAAGAGAAGATCACCCATTTTCCCACTAAACAGTGATAGCCACTGCATACAAGCCAGAAATAAACTTTCTATAGAACTTTCTATCAAAAGTTCTGAACTTGACTATTTGTTTTTGCTTTCACTTAATAAGGTATCTTAGACATCTTTTCATTTCAGCAAATATAGATGTATCTCATTACTTTAAATGATTATGTGCCATCCTGTTTTATTCATATACCATAACTTATTCCCAATGTTGAATGTTTAGTTGGTTCTAATTTTCTTTTATTGTTTTATTTAAAAAATTATTTTTGGTTGTGCTGGCTCTTCCTTGCTGTGCTCCAGCTTTTAGTTGCAGCAAGCAGGGGCTACTCTTCATCGCGGTGCACAGGCTTCTCACTGCCATAGCTTCTCTTGTTGTGGAGCACAGGCTCTAGGCATATGGACTTCGGTAATTGGGGCTTGCCGGCTTAGTTGCTCCGTGGCATATGGAATCTTCCTGGATCAGGGATCGAACCCATGTCCCCCGCATTGGTAGGTGGCTTCCTATCCACTGTACCACCAGGGAAGTCCTAATTTTCTTTTAATATTACAAATAGTACTGCTATTAAAATATGGACAAATATACAAGATGAATTTATAATATGATTTCCTGAGGCTATCTCTTAGGTCTGAAATTACTACATATACAGGTTTCCCCTGCTATCAAGAAGTATAGCATTCCTTTGAAACCTTTCATAAGCCCAAGTGGCATAAAGGGAAGAAGCAGTTACCTTAGGACACATCTTGCTAATGGGATACACAGAATAAATTGAGACACAGCACTGATGCTTACAGACAGAGTTCAAAGCCGTGGTGGCTTGATGTTGAGTATAGTTCTAGTGCCACTCTTGCTGCTCAGGGTATGCGCTGCTTCTATAACAGCTTGCTGCAAATGCTTTTCACCTTTTTCCTGTAAAAATGAAAGTCCACTTTGGATTTCTTTTGGTTAACAAAAACAGGTACTAATGTAGGTCTTTCATAAAAGCTAAGTGGCATGAAGTGAATTTTCCAAAAGCCAGAGATACCTGTTCTTCTGTTTTTACATTCTCCAATGGTGTGGTGTATCTTTATCCAATCGATAGGCAAACATTGGTACTCCTGCCCCTCGGCAATTGGTGTTAAAAGAATTCTGTTGATGTTGCACCTTCAAAGAAAACTTCTTGAGTGAAAAGCTAGCCTTACTAGTTGATTGGCTGGGTTTCTTGTGTTTATCTGTTGTTTTAATTGTACCATTGCTGGGATTTTTTGTTTGTTTTCTTTTTTCCTTTTTTAAAGATTTATTTATTTATGGCTGCACTGGGTCTTCATTGCTGTGCACGGGCTTTCTCTAGTAGCAGTGAGCAGGGACCACTCTAGTTGCAGTACATGGGCTTCTCATTGCCAGTGGCTTCTCTCGTTGCGGAGCATGAGCCCTAGGGCGTGTGGACCTGGTAGTTGTGGCTCGAGGGCTCTAGAGCACAGGCTCAGTAGCTGTGGCCCACGGGCTCAGTTGCTCTTTGGCATGTGGGATCTTCCTGGACCAGGGATTGAACCCTTGTCCCCTGCATTGGCATGTGGATTCTTATCCACTGTACCACCAGGGAAGCCCTGCTGGGATTTCTTTGATAGATTTTCTGTTTCTGTCTTTGGCCAAGTTTTCCCTATTGTGGTGGTACTATTTTTTCCATTGATATGTTTTGAGCTATTGACTCTTAACATAATTATGTGATATAAGCATTGGAGAAATATGTTTGATAATCTTTCAGCTTCTTAAAAATCTTTTTTTTTTTTTTAGCCACCTGTTTTTACCAGTTTTCAAGACTATGTTACTGGGCTTCAGACTTTAATTTCCAATGTTGTGGATCATATTAAAGGACTTGAAACACATCTAATTGCACTTAAACTTGAAGAACTTATTTTAGAAGACACTTCTCTCTCGCTGGTAAGAGACTGTAGTTGATCAGCAGTAAGTTATATAGAGATAGTCGAGTGTTCTCACCTTTATCACGGACCAGTTAGTTTTCAGTTCACCAGTCTCTCCTTGTAAGACTTGAGATTAGAAGGTCCCTGGCACTAGTTTTTTGTTGTGGTCTTGGTGGTGGGGGGGTCTCCTCCCCGTCATTCCCTCATCCCCCACTCCTCCCTTGTATACATTTTTGGGGGGTGTTGTTTTACTGTGAAAACTACTGACAGATTGTTGAGGAGTGGAATTATTATTGTCCCTATATTGAGCACCAGAGGAAACCAGACATACTTTTGAGAGATCCAGGGACAATCTCCTTGACTGAGAACTTCCCTGCTGCTGGATTGGCTGGTTTCTTTGCCAGCCCAGCAGTCATCACATGAGAAAGGAAAGATGCTGAACATCAGAAATAATCATGTCAGTATTAGTTAGGCCAGAGCAAGTCAGCCAATAAGGAATGGTAACAAGTATGGAATCAAAGGTACCAGTCATTCGTTTTCTCCTGATCATTGTTTTTAGGCTGGTTTCTTAAAATTCTGCAAGGAAAATCCTTGTAAAGTCACTTTTTAAAATGTAAGTTCTTTTTAAAAAACAAATTTAATAGAACAAACAAATGGTGTCAGGTGAGTTAACATGCACCAGCCTGGAGGAGGTTTAGGATTTTGGAAGGACCCAGAAGGGCAGTTGTGGAGCCACCTGTTTCTAGCTCATTGTTCCAGTGATGGAACTCTGATCTTAAGGAAATGATTTTCTTGAGTAGTTTGTCTAACGTGTGCCTCTGCTGATGACTGAGCTCCCCCAGTAATCTGAGGCAGCCACCATCCTAGCCCAAGGCCTCCACCCAGACCCTTGGAGGGAAGGGAATGAATGGAATCTTGCTTGGCACACCAGCTTTAAAAGATTACAAGCCCCTCTTTTGTAAAAAAATGTCAGTGTATTAGAGCTTTGAACAAACTGCTCACTGTGGGAAAGGGCTCAGAACATTTAACATTTCCACAGATTGATTAAAGGAAGCAGACAAGTGATGCCCAGAAGTTTGGTTTTAGCCAGTTAAGCTGTATATTCAACTGTTTTCCTATGTACTTCAGAATGAATATAGACTATATAGAATGAATATAGGTTATTAGAGGTACTAATTGATGGATTATTAATTTTTAGTATTTTTGTTTTCCTCTTTTTAAGCCTTACATTGTTTCAAAAAGTAAAATCTGTACATGGTAAAAAAAAAATTCTAAGAGGAAAGAAAGAATATGTAGTACTGAATAAAATAGATTTGTGTACATACCTTTTAATACATATTTGGGTAATAAAGTGTGCCTATCTGGTTTCTTTTGGGCTTTAAAATTCTGCCAAATTCACATAAAGCTAAACAGTTTTCAGCCAACCTTCTTTCCGTGTTTAAACACTCCATCCATCCCCTTTATTTTTTGTGCTTTCTACCACAGGTCAAACGAGCAGCAAATATTTAACTCACATATTTGAGGAGCCTTAGGAAAACTTTTTTAGTTGTTTGGCCTCTGGAATCTGTGGACTTTGTTAAAATGGAGGGAGGCGTGTCAGTATTGTAACTAGAAAAGATGATACTGGTAAATTTGATGACTTTACAAAGTGGCTGTGATAATGTCTAAATTAGTAATAAATTTCTGCTTTTTTCCTGTTTCCTGATGAATCTAATATTAAGAAATCTCAGTTTTTCTACTTTGTATAGCTCATCAGAAAATAGTAGTGACTTTATGGCCAAAGTACTTAGTAATAATTTTTCTAACTTTTTTCCTTGATCAGAAATCTCAATTTTCTGACTTGATATAATTTATAACTAAGATTACTTGAAAGAATAGTAATGCTAAAGCAACAGGGTCTCAGTGAAAAGTCACATAGAGAAATAGACATCTGTGATGAGTTTAGCCATCTTTGCATTTAATGAAATTGAAAATGACCCACTCCGTTGTGATGGAGCTTCTAGATGGAGTTAGTGTAATTTTAACTTACACGTGAAAAACTATAATCTGGGGGAATGCTTTCTGAGCAAGGCCACTCATTCTTATTTCCTTTGTAGGAAGAGAGAAAATTTTCAAAGACTGTACAAGGGAAAGTGCAGAGCAGTTATCTGCACTCACTTCTGGAAATTGGGGAGCTGCTGAAAAAAAGACTTGAGACCACAAAGAAACTAAAAATTTAAAAGTTAGTGTGAACCACGGGCACTGATGATTCTACAACAGAAAATGACATCATCTTCCCAGGCAAAAACTACATCTGGTTGACCATCATTTTAAATCCAGAACTTCCTCATAAAATGCATGAAGGACTTTGATTGTGAATTAATTTTTTAGGTATTAAATGTATACAACTGATTAAATTATTGTATATAAACCAGAAGCAGGACCCTTGTCTGGGTTTGACCACTTTTTATACATGTTCATATGCATATGGCAGCCACAAGAAAACCCCACTTTTCTTCTTCCCTTCTATCACCAGAAACATCTGGTGGTTGGTGGTGGGGGTGGAGGTGTCCTATAAAAGCAGCAGTAGAAATTAAGCATAAAGCATTGAACTCAGAGCAGCTGAATGGCCCTACCATTATAGCAGTGGGTGCTGTGTCTGGTCCTTGAGCCTTAGGATGCAGGAAGCCAGAAGCAGAGGGGGACCATGATTGGGAGCAGGCCCTCTTTGCAGTTGCTTGGCTCCCACAAAACCCAAGGTAGGTACTCAAAGGGCTTCCAATGAAATTTGCCCTAAGCACCTGCCACTGAAGGGCGTCACTCAGATGATCACAGGCCCTCGTTTTTCAGCTTAATAATGCCAGACATCCCCATCCTAGCTCCTGCGAGAGTTAAATCAGAGACAGGCTTCTGTTAACTTACAGCTGTTTGGAGGGGAAAGTAGTGCAGACCACTTATAAGCCTGCTGAGGACTAGCTTGCTATCTTTTGTCTGTTTGGGAAAGACAAGAATCACTGTTTTAAAGAAGAGAGGTGTACATAATTTATGCAGGCAAGTCTAATACCAGTGTCATTGGTTTTGTGAGATATATATATATATGTATATGCTTTTACATATATAATATATTTTCAAGCATATATACACATGTATACATGTGTATATATGCTTGAAAATAAAGATTTAATACTTAGTGTTTTTTAAGTGGGGGGTTTGGGAAGGAAGAAAGGAAAGAATGTATATTAATATGGATTTAATCTAGGTTTTAAGTTTTAGCCTGGCAAAAGAAACACCATCAGTTGGATTTGAGGTTGCATTTACTTTTTTCAAACTTTGCGAGTTATACCAGGATGGTGTTTACCTGGTTAACCTGGAGCTCCCCAGGACTGTAGCTTCAGAGGTTGGTCTGACAGAAAAGGTAAACATTGCTCTTCAAAATGTTACACATTTTATACAATTGCTTTGGTAATTTTTTTGTGTTGGGATCTATGCTTTAGTCTTTGGTCTTTGTTATCCAAATACCATTGAAGTTAGTAATTCTGAAAAAGCAAAGAAATGAATTTGATGAGGAAATTCAAGTATCTAATGGAGGATTGGTCTTGAAGACCTTCCAAGTCCTCTCCAACTCACTTCTCCAGTGAAATGTGATACTTTTTTCTTTTAAAAGCAACCAGAAAAAGCTTGGAAAATCTATGCAAAGCAATTGCATTTTGTTTCCATCATTTTGACTTTCTTAAGATTCACAATTTGATAGGGTGATAACTGTCTCAACTTGCAAGAAAACTTTTTTGAAAATTACTGAATTACCTTTACAAAATAAGACTTGTTGGAAATCTTAGTCCATCCAGTAATTTAAAAAAACTAGTTTTGATGTTAACTGGTAGCCACAACTGTCATACCCCATCCCAAAAGGAAAGAACTGCTTTGAACAAGATGAATTAAAAATTGATTGATTCCAAATCTAGTTTAATAACATAACATTTCATGAAACTATGGCCTATTTAGGTGGAACTTTGTGTATGGGGGGGTTGGGCTATGTGTGTATGGCGTGTGTTCTTGAAATGATGTTTCTCTGAATATCCAAAAATACTGTACATAGAAGAAGAAATGCGCTTTGAAACAAGTCTATCAACTGACCATGATCATTCTAGAATATGTGTGCTCGGTGAGCTGGCCTTGGTCCTCAGGGACAGTGTGTGACTCCAGTGGTCTACCTACCTATTTTCTTGCCTAGGGGCATCTGGGTCCTCTACTGGTTTTAGTGACAAATAATGTTACGTTGGGGTTATGCTTCTTTGTTACTTACTGATTTCCCTACTAAATGTAGCATTTCAATTAGATCCAACCTCTTACATTTTGAGATAATTATACAAAGAATGAAATTATGCAGAAATGGCCAATATCTTTTATTGATCTGTTCTTTTGGAAACTGTCATGCACTATAAATTGTGTACAGTTTATATATATATATATATATATATATATAAATATATATATATATATTCTTACATGAGTAAAAAGCACCCTCTCCAGCAATTGTATGTCATTGGTATTTGAAGAGAATTCCCAAATAACTCATTGCTGCTGCTGCTGTTTTTACTTTGTTTGGGTTTTTTGTTTTATTTTGTGTGGAAAATTGATATTTAAAAAAAAAGGAAAGGATAAAAAAAAAAGACTACTGTTTACAGACTGAAAATTTACTGCTTTTTATACTACTGAGATTCTAAGTTAAGACTCTCCAAAGCAAATACTTGGTTTAAATCATATATCTCTTGTGGATAAAAGGTAGAGAAATTTTTAGTGTTCTCCACATAATGGAAAATGTACAAATGCCTAGTTGTGTTGCCCATCAATTTTGTATATTTTCAGAATTTTAATTGTTCAAAATTGCATTATATTTTGCAGTCACTATGTTCAATCTGGATTTGTCTTTCATTTTAACTTTTAATATAAAAAGGGGTTTCAGTGTATCTACAGCCTTGTTATTGAAACTCTTCCTACTTTTTTGCTCTGATTTATTAACATGGGAAGCATATATTCTTCTTCAGAATTAAGTGAAGCATAGCAGATATACTTTAAACTGGGTGGGTTTATTTATATAAAACACTTTCAAGTTGGCACTTTTGCCTGGTTAATTTTTGTTCAGGTTCTTAGAAGCCACAACCTTTTAAATGGTATAATTCATTTCAATTTTGTATTGTTATATTCCTCAGAAAAATGATAATACTTGTGAATTTAAAATTACTCCAAAGCCACACTAGTCCTTTTGTTTAATAGCACGTTGCGTGCTAGTGTTCATTAATTAGATATATACATGTATTGGGCATTTATTTACTGTGTGCCAGATTCCATGTTAGGCTCTGCTGATATAATGGTAAATGAGACTGTGTATCCTAGTTATTGGCTGAAGTGGGGGAAGAGACAATAAAGATAAATATTAGTTTGTAATTAATTCCTGACTAATATAAGTCAGGGTATATGACAGGCAGGGTCACCAGAGGAGCTCTCAGGTGGTGCCATCTGACCTGAATGATGAAGAGTCAGCCTTGGAAAAGGGAATACAAGTCAGACAGGAGACTGCTGAGCATGTTCCAGTGACTGGGAAAAATGGTTCAAGTGCCTGGGACTTAAAGGAGTGGGAAAGGGGTACCGACTGAGATAGAAGGTGAAGTGGGGATTAGAGCAATCAGGATATTGTAGCCAGGGGAAGGAATGAGATTTCTAAATTTAGTAGGAAGTTACTGGAGGATTTCAGGCAGGTTGATGACATGGTTTTTTTATCCAAGAGTATGTGAACCTACAGGCTGAGATCAAATGTTTATTCATACATGCAACACAGTGGGAAGAAGAGCTGTTTGTTTTTTTTCCCAGTTTCCTTTCTGTCCTGTGATATTAAATGCCCTTTAATTGAGCCCTGGAAAAGTCAGTTTTTGCTTCTTCAGTTATGAATTAATGCCACCTCAACATTTTTTTCCCCCTTTAACAAAAAGTGGGCACTTGGCTGTTTCTCACTGCCATTTTTGAGTTCCTCAAAAGGTGGACTCAGGTTTATATTTTTTTCATGTTCCTTGTTTTTGAGATGCTGTCACTGCCTTGATGCAGACATGTATTTCATAGTAACAGGCAGAGGGTAAGCAACCATGAGCCAAATGCTCATAAAAATTTTTTGTGGGGTATCTGTGTTTATGCTTGAGCATAGAGGTTTTTTGCAACCTCAACTTCCACATACCTAGTAAAGTGGGTCCCAGGTAATGTACTATTTTACAGATGAGAAGAGCAGTTATTGCAGATAAGGCTACTAAGGCCAGGCAGAAAGGTAAGGGATGGGTAAGATTCAAACTCTTAAGCACTGACGAAATGAGCCAAAAATCTGAGCCCCCCCCCCCGCCCCGCCCCCCCATCTCACATTCTTCACCTTGATTCTATCTTAGAGGTTCTCTATTGAAGAACCAATCTTTCCTAAAGCAATTCTAATGCCTCTTTGTGTGTGTGTATACCACCAATTACCAAGGACTATTAGTAAAATTGCCCTTGGCACTATTTGAGATAACTTGCGGGTTCTTTAGAACAGGACTCATGTTGGCTCCAGGGGCTCATTGTGCTTCAGTTTATCTGGAAATTCCGTTAAAAACTGTGTATCATTTGATTCTAGGAAGCCATAGCCTTTATTACAGTCTAGTTAGTAGCATCTGAGCCATACAATATTAGTAATTATATGCTAAAAAGTAGAGGGAAGGAATCCATTGGACATGTTAGGGAAGATTTTTGTGTGGCACATACAAATCACTGCAGATGCTAAATAAGAAACATGGCCTGTCTTTAATCAAAAATATTTATGCGAAGAGTCTTTGATGTATGATAATCCAGTCCTGTCCAATAGCCCACATTTCTTCAACTCGACCCTAGGCTTATAATGATACGCAGCATGGACCCATCCAATGAAGTGACCGTGGGTGGGTTGCCACTCTTCTCTCTTTCCCCTTACAATTGAGAAATGAGATGAGACACATTGGAGGAACCTGTCATTTGTCTCACTCTAATTTCCATAAGACAACGAATACTTCATTCTTTTGAAGTGACTCTGTTTAAGGTAGATGAGAAAAAACTAGAACAGCTGAACAAGTTTACCAGTGAGAAGCATGGAAAAAGATCTTCCAGATTTTCCAGTTAGAACTGAAATAATGAGTAGGGGACACACTGAAATTATTAGGCCTAATATATAAATATTCTTTTGTCCAATGCTGAGTATCCATGCTGGCTATGGGCAGATGTTTTAGGTTTGAACATCTTTTATCTGGTTTGAATTGTTAGCCTAAGCTGTGCAATTTTTGTTGTTGTTGTTCCATCCAATTATACACATGAGTTTTCCTGTATTTTCTGTTTCCAGTGATTTTAAATACCCAATCTGGCTGAAATGGAGGAACAAACAATTTCAAGTTTTATTTGCCAGCTCTACTCAACTTAAATTTCTTTGTGTGGGTGCAGTTAGACATTTTATAAGCTGCAGTTTGATATTTTCAAATAGTTAAGTATCGAAGTGTGAATGTTGCCATGAAGCTTACTATTGTAGATAATTGCTCATCACTCCTGAGAAGAGATTTGAAAGTCAGTACAGTGCTCTCCCACTCTGCTTATTAAAAAGCTGGTGGTTACTGTGTAATCAACAGTGACAAGGTGACTTAGATTGACAACAATCCCTTTCTAAAGAAACTTTCAAATTGAACTGAGTTATGTCATTTAGCTGTCTAAATGCAACTCTTAAAGAAACCTAACATTATATTGGTAAAACTAAGAATCTGCTATATGTATCTCACGGAGTATGGGAAAGAATATACTGCTATTCAACTTCAAGGACCAGAAAACAGACAATGCATTCGACCAGTTGCAATCAGTCCACCTGAATCTGATCACCTGTGGAAAGGAAATTAAAGGTAGGTCTTGAGCTGGGACTAGTTTCCACAGTGTTACCAGGATAGTCTGTTACCCTGGTAGAGCAAAGTCCACACCACCTTAGCTTTAAAAAAATAAGTAAGTTCCAAGGAAAAAGCACGCCACAGGCCAAAGTATAATTTGTAAAAGAAAACTGAATGGCTACAGGTCTACTTAACGAAAACACAGAAACTTTAATTGGGATCAGAATCATACCTGTCAAGGACCTGGGCAGTCTACTCCTCTTTATAGCACCAATTCCTTCTGAGGGGGAATCTCATAAGCCATCTGAGTGTTCACCAGCTATCCCCGACCGGCTACAGAGGTGTTCCAAGCATAGTCACATCAGCATCAGTATCCACACATGCTCAGATTTCTGGTTTCGTGCCATTTTTCCTACAACTCCCTTATATCCCAGGAGAGCTTCACAGCCAGAAGGTAACTTACCCCTCCCCACCCCACCAAACCCTGGAGTGCCTTCTCACAGCTCCTCCTTCTCACCCCCCTTCTTCTGGAAGGCAGTCAAAATGTTCAAGCTCTTCTGGAGTTCTTCCTTCTTCCCATCGCTCATCTTGTTCTTCTCAATCAGCTTGGTGATCCTGGTCATCTCTGATGCTGGGAAATCCTCACCTTGGTCCAAGATCTTTCCCATGATCTTAAGGTACTGCTCGGCCCACTTCTTGTCAGTCTCCTTCACACTCGCAAGGTTGTCCTGCCCCTGTTTCAAGAGGGACTGGCGGGCCTCCACACCAGAGGCCCTGATGAACTCCCCAGCAAGGGTGTCATACGCGGGCAGGCAACCAGGCATACCTAGGTAGATCCCATGTCCCTTTAGCCAGCGCTGGATGGCTCCAACCTTAACTGCCCCACTATACAGGATTGGGTTCTCAAAGTCCCCATCCCGGAAGAGATAGAAGACTGGGTAGTTCTCTTTGTCCAGCTTGTATTTCTCACTCAGCTCCATATTCAGCTTGTCGCCATAATCTGTGAATGGAAACCAGAAATGAGGAACAAGACCCCGAGGAAGGCATGGCAGGAGGTTGCTGTGAGGCCTATCTGAGCTGAGGAGAATTTCGGCTGTCAGAATTCCTCCTCTGCTACTTCCTAATCACGTGGCGTTAGTCAAGTCCTTTAACCTCTCTGACCTTCACTTTCCTCACCTGAAAGGGGGAATTCTGCATATTTATTATACGTGCCACTATGTGCCAGGGACTGTCCTCTAAGTGCTCGGGATTTAGTTGTGATTAAGAGTACCACACTCCCTGACCTCAAGAGCTTACACTCTTCAACGGGTGAGAAGAGAGATAATAAACAAAAGAACATAAGTGATTAGTGCCATGACAAAAATGAAATGGTGACAGTGACTGGGTGAGAGGGCCTCCCTGTGAAGATGACACGAACCGATGGACCCGAAAACGAAGCAGCCAGACATACCAAGATGTGGGAAGAGTGTTTTCAGGCAGTAAGGGCTGCAAGTGTAAAAGCTCTGAGGCAGGAATGAGCTGTGTGTGTTCAAGGATTACAAAGTATAGTCTGGAGCTAAGGGAATGTGTGGTAGGTAATGAACATGGCCCTTCCCGACCCAGGGATTGAACCTGCGTCTCCTCCATTGGCAGGTGGATTCTTTACCACCGAGCCACCAGGGAAGTCCAACATGTGGTAGCTGTTACTATTTGCTATGTCTTTCCCAACAGGCAGTAGCAGCCCCAAGGGCTTACACCTCGCCAAGACCACCTGTCACTGGGTAGTCGTATGGAAGTGTGGGGTTCCAATCCTAGGTCTGTCGCTCTATAATCTTGAGCAAGTTTCTCTGTTTCTTCATTTGGGGATCATAAAACTTTTTTCACAGAGTTGCCACAAGTATGACATACATGTAAAACACTTAGCACAGTGGCCTGGCACATAGTAAACATTTGAGCTGAGGTTCTGTGGTCATAGAACCTGCTCAAGCTAAGCCTGCCATGGGTACCAGACTCCTTGAAAGGCAATGACCCCATTTACACTAGACATGTGTGGCTCAGACAGAAAGATGCTGGGGTGTTCTGACAAATAGGGAAGTAACCCCTAGTTTCTTCCCCCTCTGCCCTCCTCAGTCATTCCATACTTATCCATACCTGAGATCCCCACCTCTGCCACCAGGAGATCATCGCTGGAAGCTGAGTTTTCAGCCAGACGCTTGAACTCATCCTGCTTCTCACCATAGGGGTACTGGGTGTCAAACTTCACCAGGACGAACTTGCTTTTGGGAATGACCTGAGGGCATATAGAGCTGAGCAAGTGAGGGTTCCCAAGGACCTTTGGGGCTAATTCCCTTTCCCAAGGAACCTCTTTCAGACTGGAAACCAAGCCCACAAGGGAGACAAGATTTCACAAACATTCATTCATTCGTTCCTTCATCCCTCGATTCATTTAACAATTTGATGATGTTTGCTGTGTCCCGGGGACCCCATTAAGTAGTTGCTCACACTAATCCAACTGTCTGCAATAAACAATGCTGTAGACATACTAAGGCCTTCTCTTCCAGTGGCCCTTCTGGTAAGACTAAGGAAGCCTACCCTTAGCACACACTAGGTTAGCCCCTGTCATGCCCATCATCCCAGAGGGCCTTTCTGTGGCAAGGAACCAACCAACCATCTATAAAGGAGCTGGCACCATGAAAGATGCTCTGGTGAGGAGGTCCAGAGTTTGAACTGTGCAATTTCAGGGTTCACAGGAAGTGGCTGAGAGGCTAGGCTTGAGACAA
This sequence comes from Okapia johnstoni, assembly GCA_024291935.2. NCBI lineage: Eukaryota > Metazoa > Chordata > Mammalia > Artiodactyla > Giraffidae > Okapia > Okapia johnstoni. The sequence continues at coordinate 10,116,993 of CM044310.1, read as the reverse complement.
TGTCCCCTCTCTAAACCAGTTAGATCAGTTTAGATTGGTTAACGTAAGCAGTTATGTTAGATCTGTAGAATCTAAACTGTCAGGATCAAGATTTTTATTTTAATTGTAAAATTTACATCACATAAAATTTGCCATTTTAAAGTGTACGATTCAGTGGAACTTATTGCATTAACTATGCTGCACAACCATCACTAATACCTACTTCCAAAACAGTTTCCATTTTCATCATTGAAAAGGAACACATATCCATTAAGCAGTCATTCCTCAGTCCTCCTCCTAAGTGACCTTTTGTGTGCGGCTTCTTTCACTTAGCATGTTTTCAAGATTCATTCATGCTGTAGCATGCATCAATATTTCATTCCTTTTTATGGTCAAATATTCCCTTGTATGGATATATCATATGTTGTTTATCCATTCATCAGCTGAGGGATATTTGGGTTGTTTCTACCTTATAGTTATTTGTGAATAGTGTTGTTATAAACACTTGTGTAGAGGCTTTTGTCTAAACACCTCTTTTCAGCTCTTCTGGGAACATACCTAGGAGTGGAACTGCAGGGTCATATTGCAATTCTATGTTTAACTTATCGAGGAAGTGCAAAACTTCACTTTGACGGTTTTACCCAATGCACAGATTTTTATCTAATGAGCTCCCTCAGGTCAGTAGCACTGCCTTCCCTCCTCCTCCAAACTTTTATTTTTCTAATCAAAGTCATCATGACTGGTTAATTTTTCAACACAGGCAATCACTGCTGTAATTAAACCAAGCTGACACTATTCCAGTTTTTGTTAGTCCACGTTCCTTATTTTGTTTGATGTCCATTTGGTTTTAAAAAATATATAACAGTGCCCAACAAAGGTCCGTCTAGTCAAGGCTATGGTTTTTCCAGCAGTCAAGTATGGATGTGAGAGTTGGACGGTGAAGAAAGCTGAGCGCCGAAGAATTGATGCTTTTGAACTGTGGTGCTGGAGAAGACTCTTGCGAGTCCCTTGGACTGCAAGGAGATCCAACCAGTCCATCCTAAAGGAGAGCAGTCCTGGGTGATCATTGGAAGGACTGATGTTGAAGCTGAAACTCCAATACTTTGGCCACCTCTTGCGAAGAGTTGACTCATTGGAAAAGACCCTGATGCTGGGAAGGATTGGGGGCAGGAGGAGAAGGGCACAACAGAGGATGAGATGGTTGGATGGCATCACCGACTCAATGGACATGGGTTTGGGTAGACTCCGGGAGTTGGTGATGGACAGGGAGGCCTGGCGTGCTGTGATTCATGGGGTCACAAAGAGTCGGACACAACTGAACTGAACTGAACAGTGCCCAGGGACACAAGGGAAGAGGGAGAAGGGACCAGAATAGGTAATCTTTAAATGGTCACTGATCCCCAGAAGTCTGAGCTCTGGAGCCTAAAAAGCAGCGAAGACTTAAAAATATAAATCAGATCACATCCCTCTGGCCCATTTGGCCTTATTTTAGTTTCAACAAACATTCCCACTCAGGTCCTTTTCATTTGCTATCTCTACTGGCTGGAGTGCCCTTTCCCTGGTCCTTTCCATAGTTATCAAAGCTGAGTACAAATGTCCTTTCCTAACAGAGAGGCCTCCTGCACTCATACCATCTAATTCTGCTTCCTTTCCATCATACTCTATCATGCTACCCTGCACCAGTTTCTTCACTGCATTAATCACTCTCTGAAATCCTTACTTGCTTGTTGTCAGTCCTCTCCACTAGAATATACATTTACAAGATTAAGGACCCTCTCTGACCTGTTTTCTGTTGTATCCCTAGTGCCCAACAGTACCTAGCATGTGACAGATACTCCAAAAATACCTAATAAATGAACAAAACCAGGGTAGGCTTTGGTAGCATATGCAACAAGTCCAAGGAGAAAATTTTTTATGAAAACACATGATAACCTACCTTCAAAGGGAGCTCCATTTATATTATAGAATAATATTAATAATCATGTCTGTGTGTGTGTGTGTGTGTGTTAGGTCACTCAATCATGTCCGACTCTGTGACCCCGTGGACTGTAGCTCACCAGGCTCCTCTGTCCATGGAATTCTCCAGACAAGAATACTGGAGTGGGTTGCCATTCCCTTCTCCAGGATTAATAATCATACTGTGGTTTAATACTGAAATAGAATAGAGAGGACTTCATCTTTTATTTTCACCATTTTTAGCCATCACAGAATGGTTTTGAATGGCAAAGTGAAAGTGAAAGTTGCTCAGTCGTGTCTGACTCTTTGTGACCCCATGGGCTATACAGTCCATGGAATTCTCCAAGCCAGAATACCGGAGTGAGTAGCCCTTCCCTTCTCCAGGGCATCTTCCCAACCCAGGGATCAAACCCAGGTCTCCCACATTGCAGGTGGATTCTTTACCAGCTAAGCCACAAGGGAAGCCCTTGCTTGAAGGCAAATATTTGCATGATAAATTTTTTTCTTGTTCTTTTACTCAATCTGTACCTTTGAACTGCTTTAGAAATCTCTCTCCTTTCCTCATCCTTGAGGAATCTGCTCCACATTAACCTACATTTAGGTACCTTGTTTCTTCAATGTATTGATGAGTTCATCATTCATTCATTGAATAAAAAGGTACTGAGAGCCCATCATTGCCAGGCACTGTTCTAAGTGAACACAGAAGTAAAGGAAACAGACAGGGTCTCTTATTTTTAGTGACTGTAAAGGGCAAGAAACAAACAAAAAACAACACTGGAAATCATAGAAAGACCCCTGGATACAGTAACCCTAGGAAGCTCCTCTTTTGTTCTATCGTGATGGAAGAGAGTGAGATTTAGAAACAGACTGGAGAAAACATTTGTTCATTCAACAAGTTATTACTGAGCATCTTCTAGGTAACAGGTAAACTGCGAGGTCGTGCAGATGATCAGTGAACAAGATAGACAAGGCAGTTCTTCACAAGTATATAATATTGTAGTGTGGGAGACGATACACTAGACAAGGGAAAAAAAATCAGTGATGAGAGTTCAGAGAAATCAAACAGAGCAATGTGACTGGCACTTCAGACTGCAGGAGGGGGAAATCTGAGAAAGCTAAAGTGTTAGTCGCTCAGTCGTGTGCAACTCTGCAACCCTGTGGACTGTAGCCTGCTAGGATCCTCTGTCCATGGGGATTCTCCAGGCAAGAATACTGAAGTGGGTAGCCATTCCCTTCTCCAGGGGATCTCCCTGACCAGGATGGAACCCAGGTTTCCTGCACTGCAGGCAGATTTTTTTTCCTGTCTGAGCCACCAGAAAAGCACTTGGAGTGGAGGGGGTGGAGGTAATCTGAAAAGATAACATTTAACCCAAGCCTGAATGAAGAGGAGCAACCAACCTTTCAAAGATTGGGCAAGGAATGTTCTAGTCACAAAGAACTGCAAGTACAAGGGCCTAAGGCAATAAGGAGCTAGGAACAGCCAGAGGACAAAGCACCGCAAGTGTGGTTGAAGCAGAAGGGACAAAGAGGTGAATGGTTAAGGTTTGATGAGAGGAGAGGGAAGCAGGGATCAGATCATGCAGGAATTCGGCTACTGTGTGAGTGGACTGAGAGGCTTCAGAGTGAAAATCTGGAGACTAGTGAGGAAACTACTTAAGTTATAGCCTAGACTAGGGTGGTAGCTATAAAGATGGAGACACACCAATCGATGAGGAAATACTGCTACCATTAACAGTGAGAAGTTTCCCTCTAAGTCACATTTGGTCTGTGATGTTATCCCATATCATGTTTGGGTGGTAGGGGGTTCCTTTTGCCAAGAAAGGCCCCCAAAGCAAAGGGTGCTGTGGGGGTGTGGCTGACAACCAACTGGTCATATCTACACTTTTGAATTCTTGAAACTTTGCATTCAGTGAGCCACAGGTGCCAACTCCACAACAGGGAACTCTTGAAAATACTGAGTTAAACCAATTGAGACAGATTTAGAGCTCCACTTCTTGGTTTCACTTCCCAGCAATGGGTACAAATTAAGAAAATAAAACGACTGGCTCTTTCTCAACACTCACTATGGGCCCATCACTATGGGCGAGGTTAAAAAGGTGCCAGTGGGTGCAAAATTAGAGGACTGGGACTGCATTCAGCCTTCAACATTATCAACGTCCATTTACCCAGGCCAAGACCCCAGTTCTGTAAATATGGAGGCAGGGGTAGAGGCGAATCCTTCCATGTCTCGACCCGATTTTATCTGTCACCAGGCCCAAGACATTCACTACAGGGTGGACGAACAGAAACTTATTCTTAAAACCTGCACTTTTTAAGGAGACGCAGAACATCTATACAGTGGTTGCAATCGAAGCCAGTGCGAGAGGGGCGCTGAAACGAAGGCTAACAAGCCCCGTTTCGACCTTCGCTCCAGCTCAGCTTGGAGCCTGGTGGCATCCGCCTCGCACCGCCCTCCGGTTCTACTACTTGGGACTCAAGGATTGGATCTCGCCTGGCACCGCCCTCTTCCCATAGGCGACGGGAAGGCTGCATCTCTGCAGTTCTTTAGCAAAAGAGGAAGCAAGTGCAAATACTGCAAAGGTGCTTGGGGACCCTCGATCATATGCTCCATGGTCCGGATGCGGTCTCGGCCCAGAGCCCATCAGTCCTACAGGACGGTGGGGGGTCCCCGGACCGTCGCTACAGACCACCTCCTGCCAGCTCTCAGTCCCAAGCGTCCCCTCACGGGTGCGCGCTCCCCTGGGCGGTCTGGCTGCACCTGCGCGCGAGGTCCCCCGGCCCTTTACCTTGTAGAAAGTGACTGTATCCAGGGGAAGGGCGCCCTTGGTGTGCAGGCCACTGCTGTCTTGCGGAGCCGAGAAGAGAAACAGGAGAAGGGGAAAATAATGGGGAGAAAGAAGCGGCGAGGGGAATGGCGGCAGCCATAACGCCGGATTCTGGCAGTAGGTGCTGCGAAGGCTGTAGTGGAGGACACGCCGAGCTAGGGACAACGTAGTTTAGGCGGGCACGTTGGGGTGCGCGCACGTGTACAGCCCAGCAGGCACAAGCCGGCCTAGGCTGAGAGGGAGGAGCCACGCGAGGGGCGGGGAAATGGAGCTGCCGCGCGTGCGCACTCGGCGAAGCCCGCGCGGGTCGAGGGTGAGAGGGCGGGGCCGCGTAGGGGGCGGGGGAGGACGGCCGTGCCGGGGAGGCTGGGGGGGGGGGGGAGGACGCGCAGGAGGCGGAGAGTCTGCTGCTGACGTGCGCTCTGAGAGGTTGGCCGTCCGCCTGCCTTTTTCCCATCCTCCTCCGCGTGAGGCGCGGAGGGAAGCTCGTGTTCGGCGTGTTTGCAGCTTTTCGTTTGCTGTCCCTCCTCTTTTTCGAAGGCGACAAGGCAGGCCTCCATTTGTTTCTGCCTCTGGCCCGTCAGGCCGTCGGCTGGGACCTGTTGCTCCTTTGTTAGTCAGTCTTACAGCAGCAGGTGGCCCGGTGTTGTCCTCAGTCAGTCACACTCCGCTCCCTCAGCCGCGACCGCAGTTGGACAGCGAGACTCGACTCTTCGTCAGTGTGACAGTCAGGCCTTTCCTGCCGCTGCCCCAGTCCGGTATCAGGCCTGCTCTGTGGTGAGTGCCTCACCAGGGAGGCTCCGGGCTCCTATAAAAATAGGCTTCCTTGAAAGCTGAGTACTGGTCTACCCATGTCCTAGGCTCTCTGAAAAAGTTTTTGAAAGTTCTAGTAATTGTCTTCAACCGGTGTTTGTTCATGGTAGTTGGCACCATATCCTGGTTTTGCCCGCGGGAATACAGAGTGCAGAGCTGTGTACTGAACAGACACAGTGGTGGGAGGTGGAGACGCGGAAATAGCCTTATAACCATTATAATGTAATTGGTAGAAAATGAGACTATTAATTTCGTACAAACACAAGTGGAGATTCAGTCAGCCAGGAGTGTCAAGGAAAGTTCTGGATGGGAAAACCTCTGGTGGCTGGGTCTTGAAAGAAGAGAAGGTGTTTACAAGGCAAACACCAAAGGGTATTTCCAGCAAGGGGGAAAGCGTAATGAATCTGTGGCGGTAAACGGGGGTTGCGTTGTTAAGGGTCTCATCAGGATAAAAGGTTTGGAGCCACCAGAGGTTTTATCCAGGAGAGTGACTTAGATTTGCTGTCACTCAGCAATAAAGGGGGTGCGTTGGATGGCAGAAAGCTGAGGGCAGGGAAATTCATTGTGGTAGTCTAGGTGGGAGAGACTAAGATCCTGTAATAGATTCTAACAGTAAAGATGAAGAGATGAGGATGGAATTGAGAAACTTTTATAGGGTAGAATTCACAAGACTTGATGAACAAATGGATGTGCTGATAAAAGAATAAGTTATATAACACATTATAAGGGGCTTAGCACCAAATTAACCATTGTTGTGTTGTATTGTTGTATAGTCACTGAGTCGTGTCCAACTCTTCTGCCACCCCAGGGACAGTAGCGCACCAAGCTCCTCTGTCCATGGGATTCTCCAGGCAAGAATATGGGGGTGGGAAGCCATTTACTTCTCCAGGAGATCTTCTTCACCCAGGGATTGAACCCCTGTGTGCTCCATCTCCTGCATTGGCAGGTGGATTCTTACTGAGCCACCTGAGAAGCCCAAAGTAACCATTGCATGTGTTCAATAAATATGTGTGTGTGTGCATGTGTATATATGTATGTATAAGAGAGTCATCAAAGATAATAGCCAATCTTGGGTGGCCAGTTTAGATAGCAATTTTGAGAGAACCCTCTGTGTGTGAGTTGGGAAGGTTCAGAAAATTTGAGTTTTCCCTAGTAAATTATTAAATAAAATGCGCCACCTAGACAAATGATTAGAAGTTAAGAGGAAGGGATAATTACTGTGAGGTAAAGTGGTTTAAAAAGTTCATGTAGAAGGTGGAAATGGAGTTAAGCCTTAGAAGAAAGAATGTTTTAGATGAAGAACAAATTAAAAAGGAGAAGTTGCAATGAGCATGATGCTTTGGGGAATGACTGGCTTGGCTTGAAAGAGTTCTTGAAACACAAAGTTAAGACAGTTTTAAGCCCAGTTAGGCGAGGATCTTGAAAATCAAATGCTGTTTTGTCCTGTAGTCAATGTGTGCTTCTGTGCTTAGTCACTTAGTCGTGTCTGACTCTTTGTGACCCCATGGATGGTAGCCGCCAGGCTCCTCTGTCCATGGGGATTCTCCAGGCAAAAAGACTAGAGTGGGTTGCCATGCCCTCCTCCAGGGGATCTTCCCAACCCAGGGATCAAACCCAGGTCTCCCACATTGCAGGCGGATTCTTTACCATTTGAGCCACCAGGGAAGCCCCCTGTTGTCAATAAGGAGCTATTATCCACTTCTGAGTATATACATCTGTGGCAGTTAGATCAGGAGTGACTTTCTAGCCACAATTCGCTTAGAAGTGGGTTTTGAAAAAAGTGAAAGAAGTGGTTTGGTTGGAGAGGAAAGGGAAATGCTGGTACTTTTGCTGTGAACTGCAAACATATAGTAATTGTATTAAGCTCCCTTTTAATAGTGCACTGGTCCCAATTAGTTACCTCATGATATAATTAGATTTCTTGGCTTCAGGACCTTGACAACCATCATCTACACAAATAAGCCAAGTATAAGTCTCCATATTTAGGAAGTCATAAAATCCCAGTTGACGCTTGTGGAAAATCAAAAGGCTCACCCTGGGTATTGTATGGAGGTAGGAAGGAGGAGGAGAAGGCAATGGCTCCCCACTTCAGTACTCTTGCCTGGAAAATCCCACGGACGGAGGAGCCTGGTAGGCTGCAGTCCATGGGGTCGTGAAGAGTTGGACACGACTGAGTGACTTCACTTTCACTTTTCACTTTGTGCACTGGAGAAGGAAATGGCAACCCACTCCAGTATTCTTGCCTGGAGAATCCCAGGGACAGGGAAGCCTGGTGGGCTGCCGTCTATGGGGTCGCACAGAGTCGGACACGACTGAAGCGACTTAGCAGCAGCAGCAGCAGGAAGGAGGAGGTGGCAAGGCATGTTGCTTTAGTTAAATAAGAAGGAAGGAAAAGGACATGGTCTGCTGAGACGACTAATATATAAATTCTCCCATCTTTTGTTCCTAACATCATCAAGCTGATGACCCCCCAATCTCATTGACCTCTTTGCTCTTTCTCCTATACACAAGGCATGTTCCTGCCTCAGAGCTTTTATACTGGCTTTCTCTCTCTAGAACACGTTTTCTTCAAGATACTCATGTGGCTGGCTCCTTCATTTCCCTCAAGCCTTTGTTTAAATGTCAGCTTCCTAAGATCTATCCTGACCATCCTTGAAAAAATCGGTCCTCTCTGATACCTCCCAGCTTTCCATCTCTCTTCTCATTTTTTTCTCCATAGCACTCTTCAACTTAACATACTGTGTAATTTCCTTATTTTACTTAGTATCTGTTTCCCATGAAGGGTGGGTTTTGTTTTTGTTTTTGTTTTGTCTGTTGGGTTCACTGTTCCCAGCACCTAGAACAGTGTCTGGCACATGGTAGATGCGCAATACATTCTTGTTCTGTGAACAAATGAATCAAGTCAATGAGACAGAAACTATTCCATGGCTGTCTTTCAAAATTCCATTGATTCTCCATTCCGTTCTTAGATCACATATTGTTCTTCGGCACTATCCTCTCCCTTAGAGCTAATTGCTTTTCCCTTGCAACGTTTTGGTGATATTAACAGTAGTTCTTTCGACAGATGTCTTAATGAACACTTAAGGCAGACTTCTCGTTAAAAAATTGTTACAGAAGGAAGATTTGCTCCATAGTATGATTTTCTCCAAGCCCCATACTCCTATAAGAAGCTCTCAATATTTAATAATCATTTACTGAACATCTTTTACTCACACACTTCTGGGGACAAGTGTTAAATGCTGGTGAAAAAAACAGATGTGCCCCCTGCAGTCCTAGAGGAGAGACTAACATTAAGTACTTATACAAATAAATATACAATTACAAGTCTACCAGCCTTTCTCCTTATAAAAATGTTTTAGTTATCAACGGCTTTCTACACTTTCTATGACGTCTAGCAGTTTCTACAACTTGAGCTATTTTTACAGTTTTACATGAACTCTCACATTTCATTCAGTGGTTTATTGGGTTAACTTGCAAGTTTTACCAAAGCCCTGGAGTATAATTTGTTCAGGCGAGGAGTGGTGTATTCATTTAGAGCTGTCAGGTACTCGTTTAAAATGTTTATCTTCAGTTCCCTCTTAACAGTGTTTGTTTTACACTTTTTATTCTAAATAACATTCTTTTCAGTAAGAAAGACAGAAACATGTTATCCATTAATCGTTATATCATGAATTTCAGCAATGGGAAATATCCTTCCTTGATTTTGTCCCAGACTTCGTTTTTTTGGACATTAGTGTTTTGAGATACAATTTAGGTACCATACAATTCATCCTTTTAAAGTATACAATTCAGTGGTTTCCAGTAGAATTGTACAACTATCACCACTAGTTAATTTTAGAGTATTTTTATCACCCTAAAAAGAAAGCCTGTACCCATTAGCAGTCACTCCCCAGTTCCTTCCCAAACTTTCTTGCCTTAGGCAACAGTAATCTACTTTCTGTTGCTGTAAATTTGCCTGTTTTGGACTTTTTGTATGAATGAAATTGTATAATATGTTGCCCTTTGTGATTAGCTTTTTCACCTAGCCTAATGACTTCAAGATTCATCCATGATGTAGCATGTATCAGGACTTCTTTTAACTGCTGAATAATATTCCACTGTACTGGTATAGCACATTTTATTAACACATTTATGTGTTCACCAGTTGATGGACATTTGCGTTGCTTCTACTTTTTGTCTATTATGCGTAACAGTATTATGAATATTTGTGTCAAAATTTTTGTGTGAGCATAATGTTTTAATCTCTTAGGTGTATACCTAGAAGTAGAACTGGGTTTATACCTGGGAGCTGAGCCATACAGGATATATTTAACCTTTTGTGAAACTGACAGAGTGGCTGCAATATTTTACATATCCATCAGGAATATATAAGGTTTCCTGTTTCTCAACATCTTCATCCACTTGCTATTGTCTTTTATTACAGCCATCCTAGTAGGTGTGAAATGTCATCTCATTGTGATTTTAATTTGTATTTCCCTGGTGGCTTACGATGTTGATCATCTTTTCATGTGTTTATTGGTTATTTGTATAATTTCTGGGATAAGCTTCTAATTTTAAGCCTTTGCCTGTGAATTCCCTGGCGGTCCAGTGGTTAAGGCTTTGTGTTTTCACTGCCAGAGCTCAAGTTTGATCCCTAATTGGGGAACTAAGATCCTACAAGCCATGAAGTGCAGGAAAAACAAAACAAAACCTGTTGCCCCAAATTGGATTGTATTATTGAGTTATAGGAATTCTCTATCTGTATACAAATCTCCTTATTAGATATATGGTTTCTAAATACTTCCATTCCGTGGGTTGTCTTTTTTACTTTCTTGATGGTATCCTTTGAAGAACTAAAGTTTCTAATTTTGAAGAAGCCAATTTATATATGTATTTTTCTTCTGTTTCTTTTGCTTTTGTTATCATATCTAAGATGAAATGGTCTAATAAAAGAATTCTCTTGATGTCCCATTAATTTTTTAGATTACCTTTCCCTGTTTTCCCATTAACCAGTTTCCTATTAATAGCACTGTACTATTAAGAGTAAGAACTGTGATCAGACTGACTGAGTTTGAATGTAGGTGTTATCACTTGATAATTCTGTAATCAGAAGGAAAATGACTCAACTTCTTTAAGCCTCAATTTCTTCATCTGTAAAATAGGAATAATACTTCTTACCTCAAAGGTTGTGTTGAGAATTAAAATGCTTACATAGAAAGCACTTGATAATTGGTAATGATTATTATTAGGAATTTTCTTGAAGTACTATTTTTGCTTAATTAAAATACTTTATTTCATAGGTGTTTTTCTTGACTTTGTACCCACTGCAGTAACTTGATTCTGATAGAAGTTTAGTGAATATCTGTTAACTTAAATTGATAAGTCACATATACTAGTAGGGCTTCTCAGGTGGTGCTAGTGATCAAGAACCCACCTGCCAGTCCAGGAGACTTAAGAGACTCAGGTTCAATCCCTGGTTTGGGAAGATCCCCTGGAGGAGGGCACAGCAACCCACTCCAGTATTCTTGCCTGGAGAATCCCACAGACAGAGGAGCCTGGCGGGCTGCAGTCCATAGGGTCACACGGAATCAGGCATGACTGAAGTGACTTAGCACACATGCACATATACTAGTGCAGAAGAATTGTTGCTTTTGAACTGTGGTGTTGGAGAAGACTCTTGAGAGTCCCTTGGACTATAAGGAGATCAGTCCTGGATGTTCATTGGAAGGACTTGATGTTGAAGCTGAAACTCCAATACTTTGACCACCTGATGTAAAGAGCTGACTCATTTGAAAAGACCCTGATGCTGGAAAGATTGAGGGCTGGAGGAGACGGGGATGCCAGAGGATAAGATGGTTGGATGGCATCACCGACTCAATGGACATGAGTTTGGGTAAACTCTGGAAGTTGGTGATGGACAGGGAGGCCTGATGTGCAGTGGTTCGTGGGGTCACAAAGAGTCGGACATGACTGAGTGACTGAACTGAACTGAACATATACTAGTAGCCCATTACACTGTGAACTGGGATGTGTTTTAACTTGCTAAGGAGCTAAGTAAAAAGAAAAGGGAAAACTTAAAATATATATCACCCACTTCATCATTTGGGCTTGGATTAGCCCTTGTAGAAAAGGATTTGGGAGGATTATGTTTCCAAAGACGTTTCAGAGAGAAACGGTGCTCAATATACAGGCAGGGGATTAATTTATAGAGAAAAATAGAAAAGTAAATCCCCAAATGTTGGTTGGTGGCATAAGCCATTTTAGAAGAGAGGCCAAAAGAGAAAAGTTCTCTCGCCAACAGTAGCAGACTGATTTGCTGTGGTTGTTCTCTGAACAGTGTGACATTTGTTCTTGACTGAGACAAGAGTCCTTTGTTCAAAAGCATTCTCTTATCACTTGGTGAAACTGTTATTAGTCCCTCACCCTTATTAGATAGATGCGTGATTAGAGGCCTCAAAACACTCCCTAAGACTTTATGGTAGGAGTTTCTGATCCAGAAATATTTTAATTTGTTTATCTAATAATTTAAACAAAGTGATTAGAGCCTACCTCCACTTAACAAAGTCCTGTCTTCCACTGCACGTGATATTCTTAATTTCATGTTAAAAAATGAATAATATATTTAAGTTACTCGTCACACAAATGATTGAATTTACATTATCATTACATATTTGTAAAATGTATGAGGGAGTGGTTAGATGAAATATAAATAGTTATGTAAGTGAAATATTCTTCCTTCTGCTTACTCCTTCCCCCAGTTTTTGTCCAAATTTTTCCAATTCTTCCAGATAATGTTCAAACAACAATCAGTGTACATTATTTTTTGTGACAATTGTTCAAGATTTTGGAATTCAAATTATTTTTCTTACTGTAGTATAAGGTCCTGGAAGTCTAGGTCTGTATCTTTTTTGTCTTTATATATTTCATACCAGTGTTTTATACAAAGTTGATATATAAACATAAGCACATTAATTATGTAATTTAGTAATGAATTATATGGTGGGAATTTTGGTACAGAATATTTAAGAAAATGTTAATATTAAATAAATATGAGACATTAATAACTCCTCTTTCATACCTTTTCCAGATATTACTAAAAACTTACTAATTGAGTGAATATCCAGTCTCTCGTCCCCAACACAGGCTATTGTCCCTAAACAGGAACAGATTTCAAACATAACTCCTTTCTTCCCAACCTTTCTCCCCCTTTTTTCTATTCCATTTGCCCCTTGCGGCTCCATTTATCTTTTCTTAGTGACTCATTCTCTGTACTTTTTATTATTCCTACCTCTTGCCCCTTCTTACAATTCTTAATTTTTTTAGAACTTTGTTTCCTTGTCACCTGCTCTTTCTATTTTTGTTCTTTCTGCTTGGCTTTCTCCTCCACTTCTCAGTACTTTCTCTCCTTGCCCTCGAGAAACGGCAGGATTGGATAGGGAGGAGCCCAGCTGGGTTAAGGGTGGAGCTACCTGTTTACTGCTTGGAATTCAGAACCTGACCAGGAAGGATCAGGCTGCTTAAATTTAGCTGAGGCTCAAGTCTGTATGGCCTTCCTACTGGAGACTAGCAGTTTGGAGGATAGTTGGGATTTGGTGAGACTAGAAGCAGCCCCTCTCTTCCTTTTTGTTCCCCCTTCCTTCCTCCTTGTCCTGTATTTGTCACTAACAGTATCTCTCTCCATACGATTAACTTTTCTCCTTCCTTTTCCCCTGTTGCTTAACTATTCTGATTTTTCTCTGTCTAGCTCTGTCAGTCAACTTCATTTAGTGTCTGTTTGCCTTTTCTGTTACCCATTCTTTCCACTTACCTGACTGTTCTCTCTCAAAATTTAACTTTTTCTACCTCTTCTCCATTTTATTCTTGACTTTATTAATTTTCTCATCCAGCTCTCTTTTTTTATTCAGTCGTTTTCTGTCCACCTCTCTTCTCTCTTTATCTTAGTGTTTCCCAGCGATGTAGCAATAAGGGGGGAAAAAGGGCCACCCTGGCTTTCCAGGGGCCTATTCACCCCTTCTAGTCATTTTCAGACCTAGCGTGTTTTGATTAGGCAGTGAAGGGTTTGTGCTCTGCACAGATAGTTAATAAATAGTGAAATTAGAGTAAGGTTGAATATTAAAATTTAAAGACTTAATTTTATTCTCATTTTCTCTTTTTATTTAGTTTTTTTCTGCAATACAGTGGATACAGTTTGTCATGGCTACTCTGAGGTAAGTTTATTTAATCTCATGTAATGTGACTGTTTAAACTACTACAGGCAGAACTGGAGAATTCTGTAGTTTCTATATTTCCGCCCCCACCCCCTGGGGATTTACTTTTATTCTTTAGAGAGAGATGCTCTTCTTTACCATGCTGATTTTTTCTGATTAATAAAATGTAATAACATCAACAACTACAATAATAAAAAACAGATTGAAGAAATCAAAGGACATTTTGGTCAACAGGATTGATTTTCAAAACCAGTTGCAAAGTGCTCACTTTGGTAGCCCATATACTAAAAATTGTAATGATGCAGAGATTAGCATAGCCCCTTCTTAAGGATGACACACAAATTCATTAAGCATTCCATTTTTTTAAACTGTGCAGTTTATTTTATATCAATTATATGTCAATAAGTGTATAAAAACAATAGCAAAAACAAAGGAGCCCCAGTTGTCCTGTTTAATGATAGTCTTTTATCTCTGTCAGTGTTATAGGTTCAAGTTCACTTATTGCCTATGCTATATCCCAGAACATACAGAAATCTCCAGAGGTGAGCGATCTGTTTTTGTGTTGGATTTGAATTTTCAGTGACTTACCGTTTGAAATAAATAAGTGAGATGGGTGTCCCCTGTAAGTGATGGAATAATTCTATAAGTTGCTTGTAAATTTGTCATTTTGATACATTGGGATGCTTTAGACATTGCCAATAGATCTCTCTTTTCTTGTAGGTAGTTGTTTTAGCTATAATTTTTAATACTGCGGAATTGACTAGGTATGGATTAGTGGATAAATGTAGATTTTTTTGGAGTATGCGTTAATTATTAAAGTCAAGGAAATGGAGTGTTGTTTGAAGCCTACAGTTTGCTCTGAGCATGGTAGGGTCCTGCCAAGAGGTGAGTTTTCTGATGTTGATATCTTGGTAAAATTGCTAGTGGGGCTGGAAATAGTTCAAAGACTGCTATACAAAAGATATTTATTTTGCTGTTCTGGCCTTCTAGGCAATTACATTTAACGGTGAAAATAGAACAAAAATACATCCTATGTAAAACTATTCATACCAAAAAAAAAAAAAAAACCCTTCCTTTTATTGAGATGTAATTGACAAATAAAAATTGAATATTCTTAAGGTATTAAAAAAAACCAACCAGGGAGTGCCTTGGTGGCCTAGAGGGTAGGTTTCTGGGCTTTCACTGCCTTGAAAAAATATTATAAGGAAAATGGAAGAAAACTTTTTTAATCAGGCCAGGTGGCACAAAATTAAGCAAAATGTCATTTAGAACATGTATTAGAGAGCTTTTGTAATGTAGAAAATGTCATTAGGTTTTATTTGGCCCATTTTAACTCTGTATGTTAAATACTTACTGTGTTTTAACTATGTGAAGTGCTTTACATACTTTATCTTGTTGGTCCTCATCACTGTCCTATGAGAAGAATGGTATTAGCTCAGTTTTGCAGGTAAGGAAATTGAGGCTCAAAGTCATGAAATAAGTTGTTTAAGTTACACGGTAAGTAGCAGAGCAGGGATTTTACAAAAGTCTAGCTCTTAACTACAATCCCCCTTCAAATTAAACACAATTTTTCATACTTATTATATTATTGGTACATATGCCCAGTATTTTAAATACAATCTTCAGGACTTCCCTGGTAGTCCAGTGGTTAATACTGTGCTTCCACTGCGGTGGGTGTAGGTTTGATCCCTGGTTGGGGAAGTTCCATGTGCTGCTTAGGGTGGCCAAAAAAAAAAAAAAGCATTTTTTATTTAATCCTTAAAATAATCCTGTGAGGTAGATATTATTAGTCTGATACTATAGATGGAGAAATGGGATCCTTATTAAATTGATGGATTTTTCTAACATCTCATAGCTGCTGCTACGTCACTTCAGTCGTGTCCAACTCTGTGCGACCCCATAGACAGCAGCTTACCAGGCTCCTCGTCCCTGGGATTCTCCAGGCAAGAACACCGGAGTGGGTTGCCATTTCTTTCTCCAGTGCATGAAAGTGAAAAGTGAAAGTGAAGTCACTCAGTCGTGTCTGACTCTTAGCGACCACATAGACTGCAGCCCACCAGGCTCCTCTGTCCATGGGATTTTCCAGGCAAGAGTACTGGAGTGGGTTGCCATTGCCTTCGTATTAAAACTAGAATTTGGGTGCAGACTTATCTTGTTCCAAAGCCTCTCCTCACCTATACTTTTTTTTGTTTAAGATTTTTTTTTTAACGTGGACCATTTTAAAAGTCTTAATTGAATTTGTTACAGTATTGCTTCAGTTTCATGTTTTGGTTTTTTGGCCCTGAGGCATGTAGGCTATTAGCCCCCTGATCGAACCTGCACCCCCCCCCCCACACTGGAAGGCAAGTCCTGACTGCTGGGCCCCCAGGGGAGTCCATCTCCCAGACACTTCACACCACTGAGAGAGATGCCTAATGAAAAGGTCATTTTGAATTTCAGAGATAGAATGTGGCTATGTAAGTAAAACTAGAAAGTAGAAGTCTTGATACTGTATTTTAGTTGCCTGCCAAAGTAATCTTAGGCCACACATCTTCCTGTGAATTGAATTTCCTTAGTGTTTGTTTCCTGGATGTTTATTAAAATTTTCATTCAGGTGTGATTAAGTTAATAAAATAAAATGTAAGTTACATAGAGAGGGGTAAGCAGAGATTCTCAGTCTCATCCACTATTGACCTCTGGGGTTATATGGTAATTTGTTGTAGGTGGCTGTCCTGCATCTTAGGTTTAGCAGACTTTACCTATTGGATGTTGCAGAAACCTTCCTCACCCAGTTGTGACAACCAAAAATATGTTCAAATGTTGTCAGATGTCTCCTGGAAGAGACAGTCACTCCTGGTTGAAAATCGCTGCTCTAGGGTGCCCTCTGCCATGACAGTGGGTTAGAGCTTTATAAAGATGTGGGGTCTAGTTTGGCCTGGGATGCAACCTTTAATTTCTCTGGCTTCAGTGCTCATACCTTTCATATAACCAGAGCCTGAAGGATCTTAGTAATTATTAATTCAGTAGTTCCTTCACATTCTGTTTTCTTGGTTTAGGGAAGATTCCAATTTTTCCAGCTTAAAAATGTCAGCCATACTCCACTGTTTTATTTATTCGTTAAATAACATTTTTAACAAAGGTACATGAAAGCATAATCTGAAAAAAAAATAATTATTAAATTAATAATTATGGTAAATTGGAGAAATCCATGGGAAATCTTTGAGGGGACTAGCTGATTAGACAGTGACTCAGAGAGGCAACCTTAAAAGAAAAGAAAGTGGCTTAGGCCAGCCAGTGTTAACAAACAAAAAAAAAAGGCAGATGTACTTCACTGCATTTGTGTGACTTCATTTCCTTATGAAGGTCACTTTTGATATTCTTTGTAACTTGAGTTCACTAGAAATATTGGGAAGCAGGGTTTTGGAACAGTGTTAATATGGGTTGCTTTAGGTATTTTACCTTAACCGGATAGACCTGGACCCAGAACCTCCTCAAGGAAAGCCTTTCACATAATGAATTCTGTCTCTGCATTTTATTTTGCTCTTGATTTTAATTAAACAAGTACAAATATATGTTTTGGGATTTTTTTTTTAAGATTTTTCTTTCATGTTTGCTGCTGCTAAGTCGCTTCAGTCGTGTCTGACTCTGTGCGACCCCGTAGACAGCAGCCCACCAGGCTCCTCCGTCCATGGGATTTTCCAGGCAAGAGTACTGGAGTGGGGTGCCATTGCCTTTGCCAATGGCACCCCACTTTCATGTTTAGGATCATTCTTAAGCTTTTTCATGTCTTTCTTAACTACTATGCTGATTGTATTTTTATTAAAGCATTCTTTATTTTAAAAAAATTTGGCCATGCCACATGGCATGTGGGATCTTCGTTCCCTGACCAGGTATCAAACCAGTGCCCGTTATAGTGGAAGCATGGATTCTTTACCACTGGACCACCAGGGAAGTACCTTTTTTAAAAAGTTTTAAATTCTTTATGTTTTGTGTTTTTCTTAAAGTGTGGTCTCTAGCATACAATTCTTTGTATTACCTTTTATATAGTATCTTGTTAAACAGAAGAGGTGACATGTTTTTTTATTTCAATAATGGATGCATCAGTTTTGTTTTTTAATGGTATATGCTTTACATATATATTTTTAGAAATATTATTTATTTATTTGGCTGCTCCTGGTCTTAGTTGCAGCACACAAGATCTTTTAGTTCTGGCATGCAAACTCTTAGTTTTGTTATGTGGGATCTAGTTCCCTGACCAGGGATTGAACCTGGATCGCCTGCATTGGGAGTTGGGAGTCTCAGCCACTGGACCACCAGGGAAGTCCCAGGTTTTGTTGTTTATTTGATTTTGTCTTCTGTTACTAGAACAAATGATTTTCTAACCATGAGTGAAAGCATATAAACCTCTTTTTATCTTTTATTTCTCCACAAAAGACCTTAGGTATGTTTTAATGACCAGTGGTTCCCTGTGTTTAAGGTTATTTGTTGAATCATTGACTATAATTATGTTCTTGCTCACAAAAGTTGCTTGGCTGCCTTTCTGTTCCAGAGTTTATTTTGTATTCTGTTTTAATTTTTTACCCATTAACAGTTATAAACTGTGGTAGGTCATAGACGAGTAAAATCTGAGAAAGAATTTAGTTTTTGCATTTTGAACTTAATATAGATGGGATAACACTGTATTTTTGATAATGTATTGCTTTGTGATTTGCTTTTTTCCCTCCTTATTACTTCTGAGATTTGTCCATGGTGTTGTGTACAGCTCTGCTTCATTTCTTTTTCATTGATGTTTAGCATTCTGTATTATGAAGATACCACAGTTTATCTATCTGTGCTACTATAAACAATCTGGTAGGTGTCTTCTGATGCCCACATGCAAAAATTTCTCTAATGTATTTACCTAATAATAGAATTGCTATAGGATACGGATATCCTGTAGATGATGCCAAGCTTTCTTCAGATGGTTGTGCCGGCAGTGTATGAAATGTCTCATTGCTTCATGTTCCCCTCAGTATTTGATATTGTCAGACTTTAAAATTTTTTGCCATGGGTGTGTAATTTTTGTCTCACTGTAGATATTTTTAAAAACTAAATTTTATTTATTTTTGACTGCACTGGACCTTCGTTGCTAAACTTGGGCTTTCTCTAGCTGCAGTAAGTGGGGGCTACTCTCTAGTTGTGGCACACAGGCTTAGTTGCCTCAAGGCATGTGGGGATCTTAGTTCCCAGACCAGGGATTGAACCTGTGTCCCCTGCATTGGCAGGTAGATTCTTAACCACTGGGCCACCAGGGAGTCCCTGTCTCATTGTCGATTGATTGATTTGACTTTTGGTCCCCTTGTAGTTTATGATTGAATGACTTTGGTCTCCTTGTAGTTTTAATTTTTTAATTTCCTTGATTACTGATTGGGTCAGATGTATTTTCACGTGTTTATGGTTATTTGAATTTCTTTCTTAACTACCTGTTCAAATCTTATGTCCATTTTTTTCTATTAGTTTTTCTTATTGCATTTTAAGAGTTTTTGTTTGTTTTTAATATTGTTTGAATACTGTTCCTTTGTTAGTCATATATGTTACAAAGATCTCCCACTTTGTAGCTTGTCTTTTCACTTTCTTTATGGTATCTTTTGACAAACATTTTTCATTTTAATGTGGGCAAATTTTTAACTATTTCTTTTAGAATCTTGTTTAGGGAAAACTTTCCATAAAATTGAAGACATTCTTCTATATTACCTTTAAAAAAACATTTTAAAAAACCTTTATAGATTTTTGTCTTTCACATTTAGGTCTTTGTACTAGTTGAGACTAATTTTTGACTGTGTGAAATAGAAAGTTGGGGCACAGTTTCATTTTTATCCATATGGATACCCAGTTGTTCTAGTATCACATTTTGAAAAGCCTGTTCTTTCTCCATCCAGAAAGCTACCTCTGTCATGTATCCAAAGTTTATAAATCTTATGTATATATATTTGCATGCTTAGGCTTGTTTGAGACTCCATTCTGTTCCGTTGATCTATTTGTCCATCTCTGAGCTAGTACCACTGTATCTGTTTTATATTGTATCCAGCTTTATATTGTTTTGCTATGTGTAGGATAAGTCCTCTTTCTCCTTTTTCTTGAAGAATGTCATGGTTAACTTGATATTTTGTGTTTCAGTATCAAATTTAGAGCCAGCTTCATCAAACTATACAAGAAAATATGTTGAGATATAATGATTTACATTTAATCTGTGCATCAGTTAAAGGAGAACTGACATTTTCATAATACTGGATCTTACAGGTCATGAGCATTCACCTTAGATCTTTGGGGTCTTTTAATAAACATTTTATAATTTTCTCCATGGGAGTCCAAAACTGTTTTCAAGAAAGTAGGAGTGTGTAGACCAAAAGGAGAAGGATACTAGAAAGTGAGACAGACAAACCTCAGAATGTGGTTAGAAATTGAAGGCAACATATATAATTCTTGCTGGTATTTTTTTCCATCTTGACTTTCATTAACGTGAAAGCCTATAAGATGAATAAAATCTTAGGATCTGGTACATAACATGATAACCATAGTTGATAACACTATATTGTATAGTTGAAATTTGCTCAGAGAATAGAACGTAAATGTTAAATGTTCTCACACACATTTATGTTATACAGGTAAACATGTGAGGTGATGGATGTGTTCATTAACTTAAGGGAAATCCTTTCACAGCGTATATATACATCAAATCATCACATATACTTTAATTATCTTATAATTTTACTTGTCAGTTATACATCAGTAAAGAAAAATTACAGATTAAACTATATGAAAATTTAAAAACACCTGTTTTCATGTTCTTTGTGTTCTTAACCATATCCTAAAACACTCAGATCTCATTTCTTATTGTTAGAAGATGTTGGCTGTGCAGCTAGAACACTTAAAATTTCCTGTTTGAGTTATGTCTCCATTACAGAATTTTTCATTTTTTCATTCTTTCCTTTGACCCTGTATCTGAGGAAGGAATGTCTCTGTGAGGGAGAGGTCCCTCTGGTTCCAGAACAGTTGGAATAATTGAGATTACAGGTTCCTTCCTACCTGGACTGTTCATTTAGATTCCCTACAGTTAGCCAGCAGCAGAGGCCCCAGAGAAATCATGCCCAGTTTTATATTAGAAAGGTTAACATTATTGATTGTTACATTCTTTTGGCTGCATCATTTTTGAAATTATGAATTTTCTTGCTTTGGCAGAGAAGACCGCTCTTTTACCTGAGCTTCTCTGACCTCCTCTTGGGGATATACTGGCTCACTGAGGTGCTTCTCTATGGAACCTCAACAGCCAGTAAGGACATTGTCTGCTATAACCTGCAAGTAGTTGGACAGGTGAGTGCTCCTGGATTGTGACAGCATCCTGTATGAAAGGCACACTCGGATCTAAATAAGAAGTGAAGATAATCCATCCTGAAAAGTGGGACCCTTTTGTTTATTGTTACACTTTGAAATAGTAGCTTTTACTGTTTTTCCACATTAAAAAACTACTACTGTAGAAAATTTGGAAAATATGGAGAAGCAAAAAGGTAATTAAATCACCTAGATA
This sequence comes from Okapia johnstoni, assembly GCA_024291935.2. Taxonomy (NCBI): domain Eukaryota; kingdom Metazoa; phylum Chordata; class Mammalia; order Artiodactyla; family Giraffidae; genus Okapia; species Okapia johnstoni. The sequence continues at coordinate 10,095,691 of CM044310.1, read as the reverse complement.
TAATTACTCTTTAATATTTTATGTATATTGTGTATTTTCAATCTTCTTCTCTATAGATAAATGCATTTTATAGCAAATAAAATAATATATTAATACTCTTTATAATCTGCTATTATTATTCAACATACTGTGACCATATTTTCATGTAATGAAGTATATTTCAACATCTTTTGAGATTGTTGAATTTTTTATTAATATAATAAACATTGACTTCTAGAAATACTACATATGATTATATGTAAGTTATATATCTTTCATAGATTTTAATCAGTGGATTAGCCTACCTAGTACTATCAGTATATAATATTTCTGAGACTTGGGATGTGAAAAAAAGTAGAGGTTAATGTGCGGTCTATACTCACTGCTGGTTACTTCCTCTGGGAGTTGTTGCTAGAGGGGAAATTTGTTTTAATTTAGTAGGAAAATACTAATATGTAATTAGTGATATGAAATCCAGGTGCTAATAATATGTTACCTATCTCGTATGAATTTAAGCATCTTAGAGACATACTTTATTCAGTCCTGCTTATAACCTCATAAATAGGGTTAAGTCTGTGTTTTCTCAGGTAATAATAAACAATTATTATAATATTATAATCTTCGTTGTTGTTCAGTCGTTTCAGTTGTGTCTGACTCTCTGCGACCCCATGGACTGCAGCCCTTCAGGCTTCCCTGTCCTTCATCCAGTTCAGTTCAGTTCAGTCGCTCAGTTGTGTCCAGCTCTTTACAACCGCATGGACTGCAGCACACCAGGCTTCCCTGTCCGTCACCAACTCCCGGAGCTTGCTCAAACTCATGTCCATTGAGTCATTGATGCCATCCAACCATCTCATCTTCCGTTATCCCCTTCTTCTGCTTTCAATCTTTCCCAGAATCAGGGTCTTTTCCAGTGAGTCAGTTCTTCACATCAGGTGGCCAAAGTATTGGAGCTTCAGCATCAGTCCTTCCAGTGAAAGTTCAGGGTTGATTTCCTTTAGGATTGACTGGATTGATTTCCTTACAGTCCAAGGGACTCTCAAGATGATTCTTCATTCAGCACACAGTTTGAAAGCATCAGTTCTTTGGCACTCAGCCTTCTTTAGGGTCCAACGCTCACATCTGTACATGACTACGGGAAAAACCATACCTTTGACTATATGGACCTTTGTTGGCAAAGTGGTATCTCTGCTTTTTAATATGCTGTCTAGGTTTGTCATAGCTTTCCTTCTAAGGAGCAAGTGTCTTTTAATTTCATTTCATCAGTCACAGTCCACAGTGATTTTGGAGCACAAGAAAATAAAGTCTGTCACTGTTGGTATTTTTTTCCCCATCTATTTGCCATGAAGTGGTGAGATCGGATGCCATATCTTAGTTTTTTGAGTGTTAAGTTTTAAGCCAGCTTTTTTACTTTTCTCTTTCACCTTCATCAAGAGATTCTTTAGTTCCTCTTCACTTTCTGCCATAAGGGTGGTGTCATCTGTTTTTCTGAGGTTACTAATATTGCTCCTGGCAATCTTCATTCTAGCTTGTGCTTCATCCAGCCTGGCATTTCACATGATGAACTCTGTATATAAGTTAAATAAGCAGGGTGACAATATACAGCCTTTGATGTACTCCTTTCTTAATTTTGAACCAGCCCATTGTTCCATGTCTGGTTCTAACTGTTGTTTCTTGACCTATATACAGGTTTCTCAAGGCAGGTATGGTGGTCTGGTAAAATTCTCTGTAAGAATTTTCCACAGTTTGTTGTGATCCACACAGTCAAAGGCTTTACTGTAGTCCATGAAGCAGAAGTTTTTCTGTAATTCTCTTGCTTTTTCTGTGATCTGATGGATATTAGCAATTTGATCTTTGGCTCCTCTGCCTTTTCTAAATCCAGCTTGTACATCTGGAAGTTCTCAGTTCATGTACTGTTTAAGCCTAGCTTGAAGGCTTTTGAGCATTATCTTACTAGAAAAAAAAAATTTGTATTAGAATCCTGTACTTGATTAACTTTGTGACCTTAGGTAAGTACTTCATATTTCTGAACTCAGTCTCCTAAATCTGTAAAACTGTCACTAATAACAGTTACCTTGTTTTTGGCTCAGATGTGATTAATATTACTTTATTTTTTGAACTTTATTGAGCTATGTATTCAAAAACTACATATATTTAAAGTGTACATTTTTTATATATGTATGAAATCATCACCACAATCAAGTTAATAAACATTCCTATTTCTGTCACCCCCTAAAATTATTTCAAGTGTTTTTTCTCTTAAATGCATTGTAAATAGTTGCTTTTAAAAATACTGGTTGGATGTTTCCAACATCTGGCTCATTTCTGAGTTGATGTTTGATGATTATCTTCTCCCGTGAGAGTCAGTGACGTTTTTCTTTTCTTTATATATAGAAGGTAATTATCATCTCACCATCTTCAGGCGGTGGTTCAGATCTCAGTCTGTTTCTCTAAGCCTTGACTGTGCTGTTTTGGGACTACCATGCTCATGCAAGGTGTAGGGATTAGGCTGAGACTTACATGGAATCACACACAGAATCCGAGCATCCTCATTTCTGACTCTTATCATTTCTGGGATTCTCGTCATACTTCTCCACACCTTCCTACCTGATGGGAGCCCTTCTCCAGTTTCTGTAGCCTAAAGGATCGGTTTCTATTAGAGTTTTAGGTGCCTACATTGAACAGCATCATGATTGGGGTACACATTTGAGGCAAAACTGAGAGAGAAAAAGTTTGGGAAACTTATTTCTGTGCAGTTCACTTCACATTTGACTCCTTTCTGTAATCCACTTGCTTTTGTTTACTTTTCAGAGTCCTCAAGTAGCTGATTTTTATATTTTTACCAGACATTTTTTGTTTGTAATCAGTGGAAGGGATGGGCTATAGAGGGCTTAAACACAGTAGCTTATTTATTTAATGAGTTGGTTGTAGTTTTTGAAATTGTGGTAAAACACATTTAACGTAGAATTTTCAGTTTAACCATTAAAAAAATTTAAGGTTTTGGTAAAAATACATAACAAAATTTAGTATTTTAGCCACTTTAGTATACAGTTCAGCAGCATACATTCACATTGTTGTGCAACTATTATCACTATTCACCTCCAGATATTTTTATTATCAGACTGAAATTCTGTCTCCTTTAAATAATACCTCTCCATTTCTTGTACCTTCCAGCCTCTGGTAACCACCTATGAATTTGACTACTCTGGGTACCTCACGTGTGTACTAAGTTGCTTCTTCTCTGACTCTGCATGTCCGACTCTTTGCAACCCTGTGGACTGTAGCCACAAGGCTCCTCTATCCATGGGGATTCTCCAGGCAGGAAGACTGGAGTGGGTTGCCATGCCCTCTTCCAGGGGATCTTCCCAACACAGGGATTGAACCCATGTCTCTTTTGTCTCCTGCACTGGTAGGTGGGTTCTTTACCACTAGCGCCACCTGGGAAGCACTGGGTACCTCATAGCAGTAGAAAAATGCAGTATATGACCTTTTGTGTCAGCTTGTTTCACCCAAGCTTAATGTCTTCAAGGTGTATCCATGTTGTAGCATGTGTCAGAATTTCTTTTTTTTTAATTAAGATATAATTAATGTATAATATTTTATTAGTTTCAGATGTACAACATATTGATTCACTTTTTAATAGATTATACTTTGTTTAAAGTTATAAAATATTGGCTATATTCTCTGTGCTGTATAATATATCTTTGTATCTTGTTTATTTTATACATAGTAGCTTGTACTTGTTCATCTCCTACTCATTTTTTACCCCTCCCTCATCCGTTTTTTCCACTGGTAACCATTTGTTTATTTTCCAGGCAAGAATGTAAACAAGTGGTTACAATCCATAGGGTCCCAAAGAGTCAGACAAGACTGAGGCAACTTAGCACAACCAGTTGTTTATTAGGCGTATCTGTGAGTTTGTTTCTCTTTTGTTATATTTATTCATTTGTTTTACTTTTTAGATTCCACATATAGGTAGTAACATACAGTATTTATCTTTCTCTGATTATTTTACTAAGCATTATGCTCCCGTTCCATCTACGTTGTTGAAAATGGCAAGTTTTCATTCTTTCTTTTGGCTGAGTAATACTCTGTGTGTGTGTGTGTATACATATATGTATATATTTATTTATACGTCACATATTTTGTATCTGTTCATCTGTTGATGGACAGTTAAGTTTCTTCCATATCTTGGTTATTTTAAATAATGCTGCTATGAATATTGGAGTTTGAAATTGTCTTTTCAAATTACTGTTTTCTTTTTCTTTGGCTATATTTACTCAGGAGTAGAACTGCTGGATTATACAGTAATTATATTTTTTTCAGGAACCTCCATACTGTTTTCCATAGTGGCTGAACCAGTTTACAATTTCAACTGTTCTAGGGTTCTCCTTTTCCCCACATCCTCACCAACATTTGTTATTGATGGTCATTTTGGTGATATCCATTCTGACAGGTGTGAGACAATATCTCATTGTGTTTTATATTTGCATTATCCTGATAATTAGCAACATTGAACATTTTTTTGTGTGTCTGTTGGCCATCTGTATGTCTTCTTTGGAAAAATGTCTATTCGGTTCTTCTGCCCATTTAAAAATTTGGTTTTTTGGCTTTTTGATATTGAGTTGTATGAGCTATTCATATATTAGCTCCTTATTGGATATATCATGTGCAAATATTTTCTCCTGTTCTATAGTTTGTCTTTTCTTTTTCTCAGTGGTTTGCTTTGCTGTGTGAAAGCTTTTAAGTGTAGTTAGATCTCATTCGTTTATTTTGCTTTTGTTTCCTTTGCATGACGAGACATCCTAAAAAATATTTCTGTGTCAGAGTATTCTGCCTATGTTTTCTTCTAAGAGTTTTATGGTTTCCTGTCCTACATTTAGGTCTTTGATCCATTTTGAGTTTATTTTTGTATATGGTGTGATCATTGTTGTTGTTGTTTGGTTGCTAAGTCGTGTCCAATTTTTTGTCGACCCCTTGGACTGGAATGCAAAAGTAGGAAGTCAAGAAACACCTGGCGTAACAGGCAAATTTGGACTTGGAGTACAGAATGAAGCAGGGCAAAGCCTAATAGAGTTTTGCCAAGAGAACGCACTGGTCATAGCAAACACTGGATTCCAACAACACAAGAGAAGACTCTACATGTGGACATCACCAGATGGTCAACACTGAAATCAGATTGATTATATTCTTTGCAGCCAAAGATGGAGAAGCTCTATACAGTCAGCAAAAACAAGACTGGGAGCAGACTGTGGCTCAGATCATGAACTGCTTATTGCCAAATTCAGACTTAAATTGAAGAAAGTAGGGAAAACCACTAGTCCATTCAGGTATGACCTAGATCAAATCCCTTATGAGTATACAGTAGAAGTGACAAATAGATTTAAGGGACTAGATCTGATAGACAGAGTGCCTGATGAACTATGGACAGAGGTTCGTGACATTGTACAGGAGACAAGGATCAAGACAATCCCCATGGAAAAGAAATGCCAAAAAGCAAAATGGCTGTCTGAGGAGGCCTTACAGATAGCTGGGAAGAGAAGAGAAGCGAAAAGCAAAGGAGAAAAGGAAAGATATTCCCATCTGAATGCAGAGTTCCAAAGACTAGCAAGGAGAGATAAGAAAGTCTTCCTCAGCGATCAGTGCAAAGAAATAGAGGAAAACAACAGATTGGGAAAGACTAGAGATCCCTTCAAGAAAATTAGAGATACCAAGGGAACATTTCATGCAAAGATAGGCTCGATAAAGGACAGAAATGGTATGGACCTAACAGAAGCAGAAGATATTAAGAAGAGATGGCAAGAATACACAGAAGAACTGTACGAAAAAGATCTTCACAACCCAGATAATCACGATGATGTGATCACTCACCTAGAGCCAGACATCCTGGAATGTGAAGTCAAGTGGGCCTTAGAAAGCATCACTATGAACAAAGCTAGTGGAGGTGATGGAATTCCAGTTGAGCTAATTCAAATCCTGAAAGATGATGCTGTGAAAGTGCTGCACTTGATATGCCAGCAAATTTGGAAAACTCAGCAGTGGCCACATGACTGGAAAAGGTCTTTTTTCATTCCAATCCCAAAGAAAGGCAATGCCAAAGAATGCTGAAACTACCGCACAATTGCACTCATCTCACATGCTAGTGAAGTAATGCTCAAAATTCTCCAAGCCAGGCTTCAGCAATATGTGAACCGTGAACTTCCAGATGTTCAAGCTGGTTTTAGAAAAGGCAGAGGAACCAGAGATCAAATTGCCAATATCCGCTGGACCATCGAAAAAGCAAGAGAATTCCAGAAAAACATCTATTTCTGCTTTATTGACTATGCCAAAGCCTTTGACTGTGTGGATCACAATAAACTGTGGAAAATTCTGAAAGAGATGGGAATACCAGACCACCTGACCTGTCTCTTGAGAAACCTGTATGCAGGTCAGGAAGCAGCAGTTAGAACTGGACATGGAACAACAGACTGGTTCCAAATAGGAAAAGGAGTACATCAAGGCTGTATATTGTCACCCTGCTTATTTAATATATATGCAAAGTACATCATGAGAAACGCTGGACTGAAAGAAACACAAGCTGGAATCAAGATTGCCAGGAGAAATATCAATAACCTCAGATATGCGGATGACACAACCCTTATGGCAGAAAGTGAAGAAGAACTAAAGAGCCTCTTGATGAAAGTGAAAGAGGAGAGTGAAAAAGTTGGCTTAAAGCTCAACGTTCAGAAAACTAAGATCATGGCATCTGGTCCCATCACTTCATGGGAACTAGATGGGGAAACAGTGGAAACAGTGTCAGACTTTGTTTTTTTGGGCTCCAAAGTCACTGCTGATGGTGATTGCAGCCATGAAATTAAAAGACACTTACTCCTTGGAAGGAAGGTTATGACCAACCTAGATAACATATTTAAAAGCAGAGACATTACTTTGCCAACAAAGGTCCGTCTAGTCAAGGCTGTGGTTTTTCCAGTGGTCATGTATGGATGTGAGAGTTGGATGGTGAAGAAAGCTGAGTGCCGCAGAATTGATGCTTTTGAACTGTGGTGTTGGAGAGTCCCTTGGACTTCAAGGAGATCCAATCAATCCATCCTAAAGGAGATCAATCCTGGGTGTTCATTGGAAGGACTGATGTTGAAGCTGAAACTCCAATACTTTGGCCACCTCATGCGAAGAGTTGACTCATTGGAAAAGACCCTAATGCTGGGTAGGATTGGGGGCAGGAGGAGAAGGGGATGACAGAGGATGAGATGGTTGGATGGCATCACCGACTTGATGGACATGGGTTTGGGTAGACTCCGGGAGTTGGCGATGGACAGAGAGGCCTGGCATGCTGCAGTTCACGGGGTCGCAAAGAGTTGGACACGACTGAGCAGCTGAACTGAACTGGACTGGACTGGACTATAGCACACTAGGCTGCTCTGTCCATGGGATTGCTGAGGCAGAAATACTGGAGTGGGTTGCCATTTCCTTTTCTTGACATCTTCCTGACTCAGGGATCAAACCTGCATCTGATGCATGGCAGGCTGATTCTTTACTGCTCAGTCACTAGGGAAGCACTATATGGTGTGATAAAATGTTCGAATTTCATCCTTTTACACATAGCTGTACAGTTTTCCCAGCAACACTTATTGATGAGTATCTTTTCACATTGTTTATTTTTGCCTCTTTTGATAGATTAATTGACCATAAGTGTGTGGTTATTTTCTGGGCTCATTATTTTGTTCCATTGATCTGTGTGCCTGTTTTTGTGCCAATACCATACTGTTTTGATGACTTACCTTTGTACTGTAGTCTGAAGTCAGGGAATGTGATTCCTCCAGCTTTTTTCTTTTTTCTCAAGTTTTCTTTGGCTATTCTGGGTCTTCTATGGTTCCATATAAATTTTAGGATTATTTGTTCTAGTACTCCTAGGTATTTTTATAGAGATTGTTGCATTGAGTCTGTAGATTGCTTTGGATACTATGGACATTTTAACAATATTAATTCTTCCAATCCATAAACATGGTGTATCTTTTCATTTCTTTGTATCATCTAAAATTTCCTTTGTCACCATTCTATAGTTTTCAGAATATGCCTTTAACCTCTTTAGGTTTTTTTTTTTTTCGATGCTATTTTGAATGGAATTGGTTTTTTTGCTTTCTCTTTCTGATAGTTCTTTATTGATGTATAGAAAAGCAACAGATTTCTGTATGTCAGTCTTGTGTCTTGCAACTTTACTGAATTCATTGATGAGCTCTAATGTTTTTGGTAGAGATTTTAAGGTTCTGTATGTGTAGTATCATGTCATCTACAGGTAGTGACCATTTTACTTCTTCTCTTCTAACTTGGAAGCCTTTTCTTTTTCTTGTCTGATTGTTGTAGCTAAGACTTCTGTTACTATGTTGAATAGAAGTGGTGAGAATGGGCACCTTTGTCTTATTCCTGATCTTCGAGGACCACTTTTCACTGTTGAGTATGATATTAGCTGTGGTTTTGTCATCCATGACCTTTATTATATTGAGGTATGTTCCCTCTATACCCAATTTGTGGAGAGTTTTTTTCATAAGTAGATGTTGAATTTTGTCAGAGGCTTTTTCTGCATCTATTGGGATCATCATGATTTTTATTTTCTAATTTCATGATTATGATGTACCTGGTATGGTTTCTTCATGTTTCTTATGTTTGGTTTTATTAAGTTTCTTGGACATGGTGGTTTGTATTTTCATCAAATTTGGAAAATTTTTGGTCATTATTCCCTCAAATATATATTTTTTTTCCTCCCTTCCTCTCTACTTCTTTTGGAATTCCAGTCCCATATTAGGGATTATTAGCCTGCTTGTATTATTACGTAACTCACTGAAGTTTTATTCCTTTTTTTCAAAGTCTTTTGTCTCTAGGTGTTTCATTTTAGTTTCCATTTCTGTGTCTTCAAGTTTACTAATTTTTTGCAATTTCTAATTTTCCATATTGTAAATTCCATATATTTTTCATCTCTAGACTTGCAACTTGGGTCTTTTTTATATCTTTCATTTCTCAATGTTGTGCTAATGCTTTCCTCTACCTTCTTGGACATACTGAGTATACTTACAGTAGTTCTTTTAACATTTTTTTCTCCTAATCTTTATAATCTATGTTGTTTCTGGGTCCATTTCTATTGATTAATTTTTCTCTTGCTTATGGGCCATAATTTCCTGCTTATCTACATGACTTACAATATTTTAATAGATACCAGATATTATAGATTTTATATTGTTGTGTATTAGGTTTTATATATACATGTAAATCCCCTTTCGGAGAAGGCAATGGCACCCCACTCCAGTACTCTTGCCTGGAAAATCCCATGGACGGAGAGGCCTGGTAGGCTACAGTCCATGGGGTCGCTAAGAGTCAGACACGACTGAGCAACTTCACTTTCACTTTTCCCGTTCGTGCCCTGGAGAAGGAAATGGCAACCCACTCCAGTATTCTTGCCTGGAGAACCCCAGGGATGGCAGAGCCTGGTGGGCTGCTGTCTATGGGGTCGCACAGAGTCGGACACGACTGAAGTGACTTAGCAGCAGCAGCAGCAGCATAAATCCCCTTTCAATTCAGGGATTTTGTCTTCAATGTAGTTAACTCTGAGTTTGTTTGATCCTTTGTTTTTTTGAAGGCTTGCTTTTAAGCTTAGTTAGGGCAGTATTTCATGTACAGCTAATTTGGTTTGATTAGTAGGACAGTATTCTTACGATTTTACATTATTATTCTACAATACTGCCATTCAGCCTATGGATTAGGAAGTCCTTCCACACTAGCTGATGGAGACACAAACTATTCCTTTAGAGATTTTTTTTTGGAGGATTGTTGTACCTACTCCTTTCTGGTGCTTCTTTCTCTGTTTTTCATGGTTTTCTCTCCCATGTGTGTAGATTAATACTTAACTAAAGACTTGAAGGTACCTCTGCAAACCTCCAGAGCGCTAGGTCTCTGTGTATCTGCCTCTTCTCTGATAATTTGCTTCACACATTTTAGCTGCCTTGGCCTCCCTGAACACTGAAATTTCTTTTGGATTCCCCTTCACCAAAGTCACTTTGCCCAGCTAGTTAGCTGGGTTCAACTTGTTTGTTTTTCTTTTTTCAGGGATTACTGTTCTGTACTGATTGTTATGTGATGTTTGAAAACAGGGTGTTTTCATGTATTTGTCCAGGTTTTAGTTTTTTTAAGGCTGAGGTGCAAATTCTATTCCTTTTATTTCATCAAAGATGGAAGCAAAAGTTCCTTCTCTTGGATTTTTGTCCTGCTGGTTTGTTACAATCTTGTCAGCTCTTTGATGTTTTTAAAGATTAAAAAAATATTCATGTTTAGTTCTTTTGAATGGAAAGTTTGGTTCAGATAGCCTCGGCTTTCATTATTAGAAATGAAAATTCTCATTGGAGTATAGTTGATTTACAATATTGTGTTAATTTCAGGTATACAGCAAAGTGAATCTGTTATACATAAACAAATATCCACTCTTTTTTTAGATTCTTTTCCCATATAGGCCATTACAGAGTATTGTGTAGAGTTCCCTGTGCTATACAGTAGGTCCTTACTAGTTAACTATTTTATATGTAGTAGTCTGTATATGTCAATCCCAGTCTCACAGTTTATCCCTCCACCACCCCTTATCCCCTGGTAAATGTAAGTTTGTTTTCTACATCTGTGATTTTACTTCTGTTTCGTAAAAAAGTTCATTTGTACCCTTCTGATGTCCTTTTCAATTAAAAAATTAACTAGAAAAAGATTCTATGATATCCTCATAAAAATAGAACAGTTGAGTGAGAAGAGGTGGATAATGTTGTGGTTCCTCTGAACAGTCAAAAGGACAAAATAAGGACGCTGGGACATATTTTAGGTAGGCCTGGGTTGAATTCTCAGACTTGGCCCAGTTTTGCATGATAGGGATACTAGATGGTAAGTTACTAATAGACCAGTAGGTAGGATTCTTACAGTAGAAAATAATGAAATAAATTGAAAGAAGTCATAGTGGGACACTTATGATCGGTTGTTTTGGTTTTCATCTAGGTATTGTACGTTTCCTCATTTTTCTACACCATCAATTATATCTGGTATCTGTACAAAGAACTGAGGATGAAACCTAGCCAGAGTGCACAGAGCACATTTTCACTGGTAAGTTTTATTCAGAGCTGATAGTTAAGAACAGTATGCTAAAACAAATCCTCATGTCCTTGACAAATAGTTTAGCACTTAGCACTGACTAGGTGAGTTCATGGGAGTTCACAAAAGAGAAAACTCTTGGAGTTTCCATCTGTTGACATGATTTCTCTTCTGTTTTGCCACCATCATCACCCCTGCTGCCGCCACCACCACCACCACCAATAGGATTTGATTATAGGAAACATTATTTACAGTATTACCATTCCTACCTGGTTCCTTTCAATAAGGGAAATCCTTCTTGGCTCTATGCCAATCCATCATTGTTGTTAAAGAAGAAGATCTTGGCGAGCAGGTAGGGAAAATGCCCAGCTAGCTAACATGCGATTTGGGTTGTGGGTATTGGAAAGGCAGGATGTTGTGCTCTGAAGTATTTTGTTGGTATGTGTGGGTAACACATTGGTTTGCAGAAGGCAGAGGAATAAATGCGTGGTAATGAAATTAAAAGACGCTTACTCCTTGGAAGGAAGGTTATGACCAACCAAGAGAGCATATTTAAAAGCAGAGACATTACTTTGCCAGCAAAGGTCCGTCTAGTCAAGGCTATGGTTTTTCCAGTGGTCATGTATGGATGTGAGAGTTGGACGGTGAAGAAAGCTGAGCGCCGAAGAATTGATGCTTTTGAACTGTGGTGTTGGAGAAGACTCTTGAGAGTCCCTTGGACTGCAAGGAGATGCAACCAGTCCCTCCTAAAGGAGATCAGTCCTAGGTGTTCATTGGAAGGACTGATATTGAAGCTGAAACTCCAATACTTGGGCCACCTCATGCGAAGAGTTGACTCATTGGAAAAGACCCTAATGCTGGGAAGGATTGAAGGCAGGAGGAGAAGGGGACGACAGAGGATGAGATGGTTGGATGGCATCACCTACTCGATGGACATGGGTCTGGGTAAACTCCAGGAGTTGGTGATGGACAGGGAGGCCTGGCATGCTGTGATTCATGGGGTCGCAAAGAGTCTGACACGAATGAGCGACTGAACTGAGCTGAACTGAATTAGAAAACAGGATGGATCCAGGAAGCAACCCGTTCCTTCTTTGATTTAGAAGAGAGTTTTGGACACTGTCTAGCATTGCACAAAGAGAAGAGAACACTCGGTAAATAAGTCAATATACCTGGATCCTTTTCTGTGTATACATATCTTATATATATCACATAATTCACCTATTTCATGTGTACAATTCAGTGGTTTTAAAAGTAAACTTAACAGGTTGTAAAATTATCATAAATCAGTTTCAGAATATTTTCTTCACTCAAGTAAAATCCTTCATGCACATTTACTGTTAATTTGTTTTCCATTCCCTGCCCTTGTGTTCAGTCACTAAGTCGTGTCTGTCTCACCCTGCCCTAGGCAACCGCTAATACACTTTCTGTCTATAGATTTTCATTTTCTGGACATTTCATATAGATATTTTATATATCATACAAAATATTTTGGTGTCTGGTTTATTTTATTTGGCATAATGCTTTTGAAGTTCATTCATTGTATATAAGTAATTCATTCCTTTCTATTGCTAAATAGTATTCCATTGTATAGTACTCTTAGTTCCTTATTTCTGATTCTTTACTAGGTGATTTAGCAGAATACATTTTTATGTTGTTAGCACTGTTCATTTCTTTAACTGTCTTTGTGTGTATTTTATCTTACTCAATATTCTAGTCCTCTTATTTATGCCGTATCCATTCTTTTGTGGCTTTTTGAAGGAGAATTTTTGTTCAAGAGCACCATGGAATAAATGAATCTAGAAAGCCTCCCAGCATATTTTTTCCAAAGCCTACAGATCAGTTCTAGAACAAATGAAAGTGGTATCCTGTCATGCACATGATGAAACGCAGCAAATGTTTGTTGAATGAAAAAGTGGTATTATAGCATTGTGAAAAGAGCATTTGAAAGTAAATTAGGAGATCTGTCCTCTAAACCTATTTCTGTCATTTATGTCCTATATGACCTTGGGCACATCATCTTCCTTCCTTGGGCCTCAATTTTTCATCATAAAAATGAAGTGCTGGGGGACTTCCCTCATGGTCCAATGGTTAAAAAAATCCACCTTCCAATGCAGGGAACGTGGGTTCCTATCTTCTAGATAGATCTTATATTCAAGGTGCTTTTTTTTATTCTGTCTTATACTAACCCTGGGCTGTTAATGGTTTCTGCTGATCATCTTGTACATAGACTTTTACTCTACCCATAAGGTCTGGACAGTTTACACCTCCCTTGACCTAAAAGAGGAGAGGATTGAGCAGTTATTAGAAGATGAAGATTTACTCTTAGTTTCATATTTGCCTTTCTTCTTAAGAGAATTTGTTGTGGTATCCAAATCTTATATTAAGCTACTTCCTGCAGGCCCTCTTTGTGGCTACTGGTGTATTTTTTAATATACAGTAATACAGATAAAATTCTCTTTATCTTCAGTGCTAAGGAACTATCCATTTCATTTACTTTTATATCAAATATTGCTTAACTGAAGCAAAACTGCTATTGGTAATTTTTGTACTATCAAATAGTAAGTGATGACCTGGTAGTATTATAATATGAACGGCAGTATCCTAAGACATTACTCACATTTATTATTTTCATAGGTTATAGATTATACGTCCCGAATTGGTCAAATAGCCATCATTTTGTCCAGGTAAGATTTTTTTCCTTCCTAGCATGGTGTAGACTCATTATTCTTGGGTCCAGGTGGGAACAATTAAAAGGACAGAGCTCTTATTTCCATTCATTCTGTCACTCCTTGGTCCTCACATAGCCTTACTGAGTAGTAAGCAACAAATGTGTGATCACTGATTTCATTTTCCCAGGTAAAATAGGCAAGCAATTTGAAGTTACAGATTGGGTTTTAGCCCCAGTTCTGATGTTAACTGTATGTGACCTTGAATGAATATTTTCCTTTAAGTCTTTTGACTTCTAATTCCTTTTCATATATCATGAAAACTGTAATAGATGATTTCAAGAACTTATTCACCTTTATAACACTGGGTGAGACTCTTTTACTAAACTAAGACAGGATCTGGATCTCACCTAAAGTGATGGTCACACTGAGTTGATTTTAGACGTTGTTATCTTTTACTCCTGGATCTTTTCCACTTATAGGAATCTGCATATATTAAGCTAGATAAAAAACTGTTTGCTTAAGGCTGTATTTTGGAAAAATTCTCAGGGAACAGACAGATCACATAGCTCCTTGGTAGATTTTTCATTTCATTTTGACCCATTTGGGTCCCAGAGTGCGTGCTTAGTCACTCAGTCATGTCCGACTCTGTGACACCAGGGACTGTAGCCTGCCAGGCTCCTCTGTCCATAGAATTTTCCAAGCAAGAATACTGGAGTGGGTTGCCATTTTCTGCTCAGGGAAGCTTCCCAACCCAGAAACTGAACTCACATCTCTTATGTCTCCTGCCTTAGCAGGTGGCTTCTTTACTACTTTGCCACCTGGGAAGCCCACAGCTCCCAGAGACTCTCTGTGAAAATCTGTTAGGTTTTATTAACCTAGATATAAAATGCATTTCCTGCTTCATTTCACCAGGAACTTGAAAAGAAAGTATACTTAAAGTTTTTGAAGTATTTTTCTTGAAGAAATTAAATGTGTATGTTTTTGTGGAGAGTGGGTAGGGTAATGGTGTTGGGAGAAGGATAGGAAAATATTTTGCAAAGGGAAAAAGGCATAAACAAGTCTGAATATTAGGGTGATAATTTTTCTCTCCTCCCAGTCTGATACCTCTACTGTTGATGGTACCTGTCTTCTGTTTGGGCAATGTCAATGAATGTTTCCGCAACTTCAGCCAGAGCCACGGGTAAGTAAGGACCAGACCTATCGTCTTCATGGTAGACTACACCTATTCTTTTCTATAAATAAAGATGGAAGAAGACTTCGTATACCCGTGCTGGCCAAGGCGTTTGTACTTTAAATGGGCTATGGATAGGGGCTGTAGTCAAGGCTGAAAATACATTGAGTAGAAATATGACATAAAATGACCAGATGAGAGTGTTTCAGTGAGAAGGAACAAGGTATTGTGGGCAGGCTGAGCTAGATGACAAGTAAAATCACACATCATTAACTTCCTCACCAAATGGCTGTCTCTCTGGTCTTACACCTGTAGCAACACTCCTGACCATTGATTCTCTTCCTAGGTGTATCCTGATGTACTCATCACCACCAGCCATGGCTGAGCTCCTGCCTTCTGCCAACACAGCAGTCTGTAGCACACTTTATTTTTATGGGCTCATCATTTTCCTGGCCAGCTTTGTACTCAGCTTCTTCACCATTGTGGTACTGTACCTCCCTGTCTGCCTTTATGGAAAGCGTGATGGGGTGGGGTGAGGTGGCGCAGTATTTCCGAGCCTGGGAAAGATGTGGTACAGAGGCACTTCTTAGAGTCCTAGAACCAAGAAAGTGGCTGGTACATATTGATAATTTAATTACTTCCGCAGTCTTTTGTACTTCCCAAGGTCAAATGATGAGTGGGGAAAAGAGCCTGTATTCATTAGGTGGGAATTATGCTCACTCTAGAACTAGTATGTGTTCCTGTGGATCCTCATGAAGGACCAGACCAGACAACTAGTATGTGTCAAGTATATTCTTTATATAGTATGATTTTCTGGAGCATAGAACCTGTTCTTTGATTTACTTTTCCAAATAATTAGAGTTTTCTTTTCTCAGTTCTTGATTGAATATGAATTTGCGCTTATCCTATATCTAACTGAGTTTCAAGTGCTGAGTGGTTCATACAGTTACTAAATACTCCTTTGATATCATCAGAATGATGGACAATTAAATAATTATCTGTGGGACAATATATTATTTATATATAACTGCCTAGGACAAAATCAGTAAGCAAGCAAATACGCCTTTATATTTGCCAGATCTACTTTTCAGTATCATTTTCTCCTCTTTGCCTGCTAGTTCAGGGATTACAAACTATGCTTGTAAACCAACTTTATCCCACAAATTTTTTCTTTTTGCTAGCATACCTAGCATGAGTGAATGAAATGCAATTGTAGAGTATTTTCTTTGATAATTCAAAAATAAGTTATGGAGGCAGCTTTTATCAAATCAGCAACTTTGTAAAGCAGACTCAGTGACTACTTTATGTTAAAATGGCCTTTATGGTTTTCACTTAGAACTGATTGACAAGAGAGACAGGTCTCCCAAAATATGGGACCTTGGGGATTCCTGTTTCCTCCTTCAGAATAACCCAGACTTCAGTGGGCATTCAGAACTGGCATTCTGATTCTTTTTTAATCAGCAGATGGTGAGCTGATTTCTGCTAGACATAAATAATCTCAAATCAAGTTTCAGCCTCCTCTTGATTCCTATGTCTGTGGGTAAAGGAAAATATATGACTGAACTTAAGGAATTGGGTTATTAACTTAGAGAGTAGATCTGGATTATTTGAAAAAAGTTTCAGATTTGGTCACATTTTATTTTTTTGTTGTTTTACCTGTTTTAGTTGCTAAGCTGTGTCCAACTCTTTTGCAATTCCATGGACTGTAGTAGCCCCACCCAGGCTCCTTTGTCCATGGGATTTCCCAGGCAAGAATACTGGAGTTGGTTGCCATTTCCTTCTCCAGGGAGATATTCCCAACCCAGGGGTTGAACCCACGTCTCCTGCATTGGCAGGCAGATTCTTTACCACAGAGCCACCTGGGAAGATCAGGTTTATTACCTGATTTACTCCCCCACATAAAAGATATTTAACTGATTTATATTTATTTCATTAACTAAAGCGTATTCAAATTGCTCCCAAATGGAAGGGAAAAACAATCTGTTTTCCATCTAAAGATAGTAAGAAACTTCCTAAAACTTTTTTTGCTGGTAGCTGAGAATATTAAGCTCTGCCAAGTGCTAAAGTATTTATTTAAAAGGTATTAGGCTAGAACACTGTCTAACACAACCTCTAAGAAAGTGTTTTATAAGAGAATCTGGTTAGATCTTAGTTTTAACTTCCCATGCATATTGCAAGTAACCTCATTGAGAAAAATAAAAGCCTTAGAGTTGATGTAAATTTTACGTATTGAACATGATAACCACAAGTTTGACTAACATTTGTCCATTTCCCTGGCCAAGCAGAAGATCACTCTGGAGAATTTTCTCTCTCTCAAAAAAAAAGAAAAGCCTGATCTCAGATGGTAAAGACAATAAAGATAAGAGGATGGTCTTTCCAGCTGTCAGATCCTAAGACAAGGATCTCTCCAAAATGACTAGACTAGACAGGGAAGTTTTAGTAAGCGTTAGGCAGACTACTCACTGCTATAACCCATGTTTAGGTCTTACTTATTCAAGCCCAGACACTTTACAAGAAGTTTCTGAAATCGACTGGCTTTCTGGGGAGTGAACAGTGGGCAGTGATTCACATCATGGAGCAGCGAGTGCGCCTCTACCCAGTGGCCTTCTTTTGCTGCTGGAGCCCAGGTGGGTATCTTAACTGAAAGATCTGGGCAGTGAAAAGGGTAATTGTTAGACTGTAATCAAGTAAAGTAGTTTCACCAAGAAGTATGACTACAAATTCCTGTCCAGCATATAAAATTTACTTTGGTCCCACCCATATTTCCAGTTTTTCTCAACCTCCTTAACGTCTTTTCCTTCTTATGTTTTTAGAAATTGAGATAATTAGACATGAAATGATATGAGAGGAAATGTCATGACAGAACTCAGAGATATTAACACCTGCCCTTCCTACTAACAAAGTTATAATGTTAGGATCAGATTGGATAATGTTTATGAAAAGGCTTGATAAACATAAGTTAAAAAGTGTAACTTGTGTCCTTCCTATAGTATGTCTTGCTTCCATTACTACTCCTAATAATCTGTAAAGTTTAATCACTGAGGAATAGCAGTGGAGATCTGCTATTGGAGGAGACCTGAAGCCAGTGGTTTATATAACTGGTTTATCTCACTGCTAGTCTTCATTATGCCTATAATTCTCACAGTGCTTAAGTGTTTATACTGAAAAAATTTATGCTCAGGTACCCAGAACTGGCAACAAGATCTGTGCTTCGTGTTTTCACAGCTGTCATTTTGATGATCATAAAGCTGACAAAACTACAGGACACCAAACTTCATATGGCCCTCTGTGTTCTCCAGGTAACATCTTCAAAAAAACATCCAGCATGTCTGTTCTTACACTGTCTTATCCTGTTCTCTTACAGTGCCAAAATTCAGTAAGCACTTTTCCCCCCGTTAGGGTATTTCTTTCTACATTGCAAGAGAAAAATATATTATTTACATTCGGTTCTGAAAAATGTAACAATTTCCTCATTGATGAGGTAGATATCTTTATGAAAGTGCTGCCATGCATTTCAGAACTTGTGTATCTCTGGCCAATTTCATTTTATTGATGTGTTTTTTTTAAGGGATGGGTAACAAAAGACAAGTTCTACCAGGTAATGTTCTTATGAAACACTGATAGTGACAGGATTCTCTCTCATCCAGAGTGAAATGAATAGATAAATTAGCTATTCTAGGTGAACAGAGAGAAAGAAACAAAGAAAAGAATGATTCTTTCCCTCCTTGTCAGATTTAAGTAAATTTTTTGGGGCTCTCAGACTATGCTGCTTGGCAGTTTCCTCAAGTCTAACCCGGGAAATGGGGCAATAAGATGGGGCATTGAAACCACTTCATTGTCTGTATGTATATAGTAAGAAATACGACTAACTCTCATGACAAACAACAGTGTGAAAAGTGAGTTCAGAAAGAGATGAAAAATGGTTTTTAAAAATAACACCAAATCTTGATTTTTGAAGTGAATATAACAATGATTTATAAATAAGTGGAATGGAACTCTTCCCCAAATCTCTGAAAACCTGAAGGATGGGCTCCATCACCCCTTCATCTCCTCCAGGCTCTAACAACATCATCTCAGGGTCTGCTCAACTCTGGAGTATATGGCTGGACACAGTACAAGTTCTACCAACTAAAGCAAGAGGCTCGGCGTGATGCAGACACCCAGACACCATTATTATGCTCACAGAAAAGATTCTATTGCAGGGGCCTAGATCCGTTGGAGTCAACTCTTGCTTTTGCTACTAGTACCTCTACCATTCTTTGAAACTATAAAACTGGAACATCCAGAACTGGAATTATTCTGCACTAATGGTTTGGGCAGAATGTTTGCGGCCAACATCTTAAGTCTTTTCTAACTGTGCCTTAAGCTATAGAAGTGAAAGAGAATATAGTACCATGATTAGTAGCTACTCTAGTTGAAATAGGTGAAATCTATCCATTATTCTTAGATTCACAGATTAAGTCACTGTTCAGGGAGATGAAGCTACTTTCCACCTAAGAGATACACTCATATTACTTGAATAGATTTTAGATTTGTGGAGTCTCTTCTGGAAAAAAATAAATTCCAAGTTATTATTAGTTATTATTTATGCAGAGTATTTCCAGGCCCTCTACTGTGTGGTTGTGGGGGAAGCAGGGTGGCATGTAACAGCTTTCTCAGATATTTACATTGCTCTTCCTTCCTTTGAACAAAGAAGGTCCTGGTTTTACATTAGAGTTTTGGAAATTCAGAAGAAGCAAGGACAGAAGGTGTCAAAAAAGTAATAGGGAGATCCTCAGACAATCCACATCCTAGTCTCGTGTATATTCCATGCTGTTCTAGGTCTTAACAATAGGAACTGTTCCCTTCTAGAAAGTTAAGGCCAGTCTTTTGAAGTTACAGTGGATAATAAGATTTAAGAGAAATCAGGACTAAAACTGAATCAAAAACTTCTCAACTCTCATTTATAAGCAGAAGTCCTAGGTTGTAGGTTTCATAGTGCTTGGATGTAGAATTAGATTTAACACTATGAGCTTGCCATTTTTGTAGGTTAAAGTGTTCTAATGTTATCTATTTTACATGGTTCAACCTGACTAGAAGTGCTAAATATATGTTTATTGAATAAATGAGTAAACAGGTGAATGAATGACTAACAAGTAGAATTGAACCTTTGGGAAAGAAAAGACTCCCACACTGAAGAGGCTCGTTCATGGGTAGGGATGTTTAATGTTTCTTCCTCTTTAGTCACGTAACAAATGATGTTTGGTCTCTCCAGTTAAGTCGTGAGCAAAGCCAAACCAGGGCCAGGGCATCAGATACTGTGATGTCTAAACAAAGGGGAAAGCCAAATAAACAAAAACTAGAATGATAATCAACTAAAACATCTGGAATGTTTATTAAATCAGATACTTTTTGCCTAGTATATTTCCTTGGCCTGTGCAAGGTGAAATCCTTAAGATGAGAGAAAATTGACAGAGTATATTATAATGGGAGATAAGACAATATACAATATATTAGACAATATATTAGAAATCAGTCCTGAATATTCATTGGAAGGACTGATGCTGAAGCTGAAACTCCAATACTTCGGCCACCTGATGCAAAGAACTGATTGATTGGAAAAGACCGTGATGCTGGGGAAGATTGAAGGCAGGAGGAGAAGAGGACGACAGAGGATGAGATGGTTGGACAGCATCACCGACTCGATGGACATGAGTTTGAACAAGCTCTGGGAGTTGGTGATGGACAGGGAAGCCTGGTGTGCTGCAGTCCATAGGGTTGCAAAAAGTCGAACATGGCTAAGCGACTGAACTGAACTGAAGACAATATACTCTGAAAAGTAAGTACCAGAGATCTTTCCAAAGGAATTCTCAATAGAAATGTTGTTCAGTTGCTAAGTCATGTCTGACTTTTTGCAATCCCATGAACTGCAGCATGCCAGGCTTCCCTGTCCTTTGCTATCTCCGGAAGTTTGCTCAAACTCATGTCCATTGAGTTGGTGATGCCATCCAACCAATAGAAATGTTAAGGAACTCAATAATAGCTCTTTAGGTTTTAGGCCATGAGCTTCAACCTTTCTAAGGATGGTAACCTGACCTTATTCTATCAAGATATCTTGAGGCCTCTCAAGGTGTGTAGCACAGATTTTTGGGTAGCACAGAATGAGAAAGATACCTCACCTAGAGAGCTGCCTTAACTTCTTTTAATTTAAAAACTAGTAAGAATTCAGCATATAGAAAGACAGATGGAAACACGAATTCTCATTTCCATAGGCCTTGAGGGATACCTGAAGTAAGGAGCCCATTTCTTAAAAAGTCCTATCAGTATCACTTCATATTTGACTTTATTTCCAAAAAGAAGATAATTATCAAATGTCTGTCAGGTTTGTTTATCTTGCTTCTCTGATGAATTTTTTGCATTGACACTGGTCTTGGATATTCTATAGATGTAGGCAAGCACAAAGATAGTAGGAATGAAAAATAATAAAAGGTTAGGCAAGATTAGGATTATCAGCTCTTCATTATACTGAGAGTAGGAGGGCCACTATTCAAACTACCCCTCTGCCCTTGAATTCACATGTAGGAGGGGCATAGACATAGATACAGTGGCAGTTCTTAAAATTTCTGCGAACACCCCTCCCGTGACTCTGATACTTGTCTAGGTTGCAGTCCTAGTGGGATACAGTGATATCCATGCAGCTTTGATTAATACAGATCTTTCTTAGACCATATGTTGTATCATCCTTCACCTTCCCCTCATTAGCCCTGTTTGTGGCTTCAAAAGTCTCTGTACTGTAACACCATGTGTCCTGCATGGGGAAATGGGTAAGTGTTTGAGGGTTTTTTCAATGCATGAGAGCCTTTGGATATTTTCACATAGGCACCTCCCACATTTTACATCTTTGGCATTGCACTTGCTGAAGACTTCACTGCCACCGTTCCAAAACCTGTCTCCCTTGGTATTCATTCACATTAGCAACTTTCCTGGGCAACCTTTGTACCCCTTTCAAAGATTTTAACACAGAGATTCTTTAGGCTTCAACCCTGGCCTTGACAACATTAACCTTGTTCCTTGCAAGGGGTGCCATTTTGCTTATAGGCATCTGTGTGGCACCACTTGGGGTGCCATTACAGTATTCTGGGAGGTTGCGCTCATCCACACTGAGGTGGCAGGGTGTGTTTGTCTTTAGAGATTTGTGGTTTTTGCAGCAAGATCCAAATGCAAAATCTGAACCCTTCTTCAGCTGGCATGAGGGCAGACAACAGTGATTCTTTTGAACACTGCCATAGTCACATTCCTCACCCTTAGCTACTTTCTTTTTCCCACAGTAAGACTTTCAAAAGGAGTTTTGGACCTCAGATTTATTAAATAGGCAGCCCTTTCTATGCAACAGCTTGTGGAAATAGGGGAAGCTGCAGTTGCTGAAGCTCATATCTACAATAATAAATCCATGGGCTGTATAGAGATTCTGGCCATGGACTTTGCAGACCACATGGTCATGCTTCATTCCCAAGTGATGGCCAACCTCATGAGCTATGAAAGCTGTGAAAAGTTTGGTGTATCTTTTTTGTGTGTGTGTATCTTTTTGAAAGAAAGATGCAGTGCAGATACCACAGAAATAAATGCATGACCCTAGTAATTCCCAAAACTTTGGCCAGTAGTTATATGAGCAGCATCATGTTTCACCCCTCCCAAGAGATGCCAGTCTCTCCAGTGGTTAAAATTTTGAAGTGTTTCCTACAAATTCAGGAAGATTTGCACAATGTTTTTTTTTCTGTTCATATCTCTAACTCAGTAAGTACCACTTTCATGTTATATCCTTGGTGTAGCTGTTGACCAATGGAGAAGGAAATGGCAACCCAATCCAGTATTCTTGCCTGGAGAATCCCATGGACAGAGGAGCCTGGCAGGCTTTTAGTCCATGGGGTCTCAAGAGTCGGACACAACTTAGTGACTAAACCACTACCACCACCTATTGACCAGAGCATGGAATCTGTTACCATCTTTGGGGTCTTGGTAACTTACTATACTGCATTTGGAATCACTGTCAACCACAGTCAACTTGAACATACTTGGGAAGTGGTCCTGTTCTGCTCTGAAATTGTGAAATGCTTAAGAGTTCCTCTTGTATATCTTCACGGATTACACAAGACTAACCTGATTTTGAAGATATGCCATAAACCGTATGCTGAAGCTTGATGCCAAAGACTGTGCCATATAAGGTCAAGATTCCCTTTTGACCTGAGCAAGGGCTGATTATCACAGAAGAATCCAGGTCATCCTCTGAATACTCAGTCATCCTGAATAAAAGCAAGACTAGTTTCCCATTTTGATGTGTATGAACAGGGAACTTGTGTAAAACAGAAACAAATAATCCTTTCTTTTGCTTCAAATTAATAATAATATGTCATTTCCTTGTTTGGGCAGGACTTTGTACACTTTTTCTGCTTTTTCTTCTTGTTCTCTGAATATCATCAGGTTCCTAGGAAAGACTTTTATAATAAAGAGATTCCCACTACAGTGCATCCCTGGAAGAACAGTCAAGTGACACTAGGCTTAATATGAGAAGGGCCCATTCTCAAATGCCCTAAATGGGATTCCTAGAAGAGAAATCACTCCAAAACTTAACCCATTATCACTTTGGTAGAAGAAAGGATAGGAGGCAGGCAAAGTAACAAACTGGGGTTGTCATTATCATGGCCTAAGTGAAACAGCAAATTGATTGTAAGTTGATTTCCCTGGGACACAATTATTTGTCAGTGACACAGTTGTTTGGACAAAGATCAAAACTATGCTGCCTGCCAGAAGAATAGCTGCTCCCACCCTCAGAGTGCTACATGATAACACCTACCTTTTGACTGTGTCACTTCCTATTCCTCTCGAGTTCTCACTCTTTAGGGGTGTCCTCACTTTGTAACCACCCGCAAAAAACAGCAGTTGTAGTACTCTTTAGCTGAGTTCCTGCTGTCTTGTTTAGTCGCTCAGTCATGTCCTACTCTTTGCAACCCCATGAACCGCAGCACGCCAGGCCTCCCTGTCCATCACCAACTCCTGGAGCCTATCCAAACCCATGTCCACTGAGTCAGTGATGCTTCAACATCATCTTCCATGAACACCCCATCTCATCCTTGCTCTGTCTTCTCCAACACCACAGTTCGCATCAATTCTTCGGCACTCAGCTTTCCTCCAACTCTCACATTCATACATGACCACTGGAAAAACCTAGCCCTCGAATGGACCTTTGTTGGCAAAGTAATATCTCTGCATCTGTCTAGGTTGGTCATAACTTTCCCTCCAAGGAGTAAGCATCTTTTAATTTCATGGCTGCAGTCACCATCTGCAGTGATTTTGGAGCCCCAGAAAGTAAAATCAGCCACTGTTTCCCCATCTATTTGCCATGAAGTGATGGAACCGGATGCCATGATCTTAGTTTTCTGAATGTTGAGCTTTAAGCCAACTTTTTCACTCTCCTCTTTCACTTTCATCAAGAGGCTCTTTAGTTCTTCCCTTTCTGCCATAAGGGTGGTGTCATCTGCATATCTGAGGTTATTGATATTTCTCCCGGCAATCTTGATTCCAGCTTGTGCTTCCTCCAGCCCAGTGTTTCTCAGGATGTACTCTGCATATAAGTTAAATAAGCAGGATGACAATATACAGCCTTGACGTACTCCTTTCCTGATTTGGAATTAGTCTGTTGTTCAATGTCCAGTTCTAACTGTTGCTTCCTGACCTGCATACAGGTTTCTCAAGAGGCAGGTCAGGTGGTCTAGTATTCCCATCTCTTTCAGAATTTTCCACAGTTTATTGCGATCCACACAGTCAAAGGCTTTGGCATAGTCACTAAAGCAGAAGTAGATGTTTGTCTGGAACTCTCTTGCTTTTTCGATGATCCAGCGAATGCTGGCAATTTGATCTCTGGCTCCTCTGCCTTTTCTAAAACCAACTTTAACATCTGAAGTTCACGGTTCATGTATTGCTGAAGCCTGGCTTGGAGAGTTTAGAGCATTGTTTTGCTAGTGTGTGAGATGAGTGCAGTTGTGTGGTAGTTTGAGCATTCTTTGGCATTGCCTTTCTTTGGGATTGTAATGAAAACTGACCTTTTCCAGTCCTGTGGCCACTGCTGAGATTTCCAAATTTGCTGACATATTGAGTGCAGCACTTTCACAGCATCATCTTTCAGGATTTGAAATAGCTCAACTGAAATTCCATCAGCTCCACTAGCTTTGTTCGTAGTGATGCTTCCTAAGGCCCAGTTGGCTTCACATTCCAGGATATCTGGCTCTAGGTGAGTGTGAGTGATCACACCATCATGATTATCCGGGTCGTGAAGATCTTTTTTGTACAGTTCTGTGTATTCTTGCCACCTCTTCTTAGTATCTTCTGCTTCTCTTAGGTCTCTACCATTTCTATCCTTTATTGAGCCCATCTTTGCATGAAATGTTCCCTTGGTAGCTCTAATTTTCTTGACGAGATCTCTAGTCTTTCCCATTCTGTTGTTTTCCTCTATTTCTTTGCATTGATTGCTGAGGAAGGCTTTCGTATCTCTCCTTGCTATTCTTTGGAACTTTGCATTCAAATGGGTATATCTTTCCTTTTCTCCTTTGCTTTTCACTTTTCTTCTTTTCCCAGCTATTTGTAAGGCCTCCTCAGACAGCCATTTTGCTTTTTGGCATTTCTTTTTCTTGAGGATGGTCTTGATTCCTGTCTCCTGTACAGTGTCACGAACCTCCATCCATAGTTCATCAGGCACTTTGTCTATCAGATCTAGTCCCTTAAATCTGTTTCTCACTTCCACTGTATAGTCATAAGGTCATACCTGAATGGTCTAGTGGTTTTCCCCACTTTCTTCAATTTCAGTCTGAATTTGGCAATAAGGAATTCATGATCTGAGCCACAGTCAGCTCCCGGTCTAAACTTTTAGACCTCCAGCTAGTACAGTGACTCCAGATCAGGCCCCAAGAAAATAAAAATATATAACCTCTTCCCTCAGTCCTAGTTTCTGTGGAACAGCCTTCTCCTCCTGTCATCTAGTATGCTTTTGAATTATTGACACTATAAAGTTTCCAGAGCAGGGGTTTGTGGATTTCTCTGTAAGTCACAGGCCTCTACTGTTTAATGCCGTTTACACCATTCTCTCCTCTATATCTTATAGCCCATTTCAAACCTCCAGTCCTTTTCCTTTTTTCACATTATTCACAATATGTTTGTTTATTTGCTCAATCCTAGAATACATGTGAAGTATTTTTAGAGTAACTAACTCAGGCCTCTGTGAAAAGGAAGTCTATGAACTGGAGAACAGAGTTTATGTTCCATTCCTTTATCTTTAGCCTTACATACGATGTCAAAATAATGTTTCCCAGAATTATTTAGATTGGTACTGTTTTATCCATACCTGTTCAGTGTGGTCATGTTATTCATTTCTAATATAGTTAAGGTCATATGTTACTGTTTGTATTTCATTCTGATTTGCTCCCACATTTTGGATGATGCTTATTATTTTGGGGGAGTATGTGAAATGTTACCATGATTCTAAAAGTCAGTGTGTGCTAAGTTGCTTCAGTCATGTCTGACTGTTTGTGACACTGTGGACTGTAGCCTGCCAGGCTGCTTTGTCATGGGATTCTTCAAGCAAAAATACTGGAGTGGGTTGCAATGCTCTCCTCCAAGGGTTCTTCCCAACCCGGGGATCAAACCCACATCTCTTATGTTTCATGCATTGGCAAGTGAGTTCTTTACCATTAGTGCCACCTACCATACCAAAACAGTGTATTTAGAGTACACCTCCATAAGCCTTTAATCTGTTCCCATGTCTTCATTCTTTCCACTCAGTTTTCAGTTATCAGTCTCAATAGTACTTGGTTTATTTTTCCTGTATTTCTTTCTGCACAAATAAGCAGATACATGTGTATTTCCTTATATTCCCCCTTTTCATATGTAAATATAGCATAACATTTTCTACTTTCCTTTCTAAACTTAAAGATATAGCTTGTAAATCACTCCATATCAGTTTATAAAAATTTTTCCTCATTCTCTTTTTTATAATTGCATAGTACTTAGATTTATGGATGTACCATAATTTATTCAGTCACTCTCCTATATATGAGCTTTTAGGTTGTTTATTTTGAAATTATACACTATCATCAGCAAATAATGTTGCACATATATTTTTTTTTTGTGGAAGAATATTCCTAGAAATGAGAAGATAGTGTTCATACTAATTACATTTGTAGCTTGTCTGAAGGGAACTTCAGAAGCTTTTTGCCACTTTAAATTCCCACTAGCAATGTATTAGAATGGATATTTCCCCAAAATCTAAGCAACAGAATATATCACAAAATATCAGTTCACCAAACTGATAAGAGTATAAGTAGCATGTTAGTATTGTCTAACTTTTATTTTTTCTAATTTTGGGTGAATTTAAATGTTTAATATGTTTAAAAGCCATTTTTATATCTTTTAATAATTGTCTGTTCATATTTTTTCCTTTTTTTCTATCAAGCTCTTGGTATTTTTTTCTCCTCAGTTTTCTCCCTGTAGCTTTATTGAGGTATAATTCACAAATAAAATTTTATATATTTGAAGTGTACAACATGATTTGATATATGTATAATTGTGAAACATTTATTATGAGTATAAATTTTATAAAAGACAATAAATAGAATAGTTTAAATAATTTTGGGAATGAATAATGTGGGAGGAACCACTATACTGAGTTTCAAGACTGTGTGGTATTGGTGATGGGATAGACACATAGATCAATGGAACAGAATAAAGAATTCAGAAAAAGAGAACTCATGCATATGGTCATCTGATTTTTGACAAAAGGGGAAAACCAATTCTTTGGAGGAAGAATAGTCTTTTTAACAAATTTTGCTGGAAAATTGGACATACGTGGACAAAAAAGAGGAACTTTAATCTAAACCTAACACTTCATACAAAAATCACCTCAAAATGGATGATAGATATAAATGTAAAATATAAAACTTTTTAGAAGAAAACATAGAGTATATTTTGAATCTGTGACTTGCTGAAGAATTCTTAAATGTGGCACCAAAAGCATGATCCCTAAAATTTTAAAATCCATAAATTGGACCTAATCAAAGCAAAAGCTTTTGTCAAGAACCTTAAGTTGAGACAGACGAGATGGCAGAGTAGAAGGATGTGAGCTCACCACTTCTTACAAAAACACCAAATCTCAACTAATTACTGAATAACCACCAACAAAAATTGCTGGAACCTACCAAAAATGATCCCCTACATCCAAAGACAAAGAAGCCACAAATGAGATGGTGAAGGTGAAGTGAAGTGAAGTCGCTCAGTTGTGTCCGACGCTTTGCAACCCCATGGACTGTCGCCTACCAGGCTCCTCCGTCCATGGGATTTTCCAGGCAGTGAGATGGTAGGAGGGGTGCATTCGTGATAAACTCAAATCCCATACCCACCAGGTGGGCAGTTCACAAACTAGAATATAATTATACCACAGAAGTTCTCCCACAGGAGTGAAAATATTGAGCCCCATGTGAGGCTCCCCTGCCTGGATGTCTGGCAACAGGAGGAGGAGGCCCCAGAAAATCTGGCTTTGAAGACCAGTGAAGCTTGATTACAGGAATTCCACGGGACTGGGGGGAACAAAAACTCCACTCTTGGAGGACACATACAAGGTCTTGTGTGCACCAGGACCCAAGAAATAAAGCAGGGACCTCAAAAGAAAGTGTTGCTGAAGTTCCAGTACTTTGGCCACCTGATGCGAAGAGCCAATGCACTGGAACTTCCCACAGCAATTTCCCACTGTGTCTGGGAAAGATCGAGGGCAGTAGAAGAAGAGGGAGACAGAGGTTGAGATGGTTAGTTAGCATCACCGACTTGGTGGACATGAATTTGAACAAACTCCAGGTGGGAGTGGAGGACAGCGCAGCCGGTGTGCTATATATAGTTCATGGGGTTGTAAAGAGCAGGGCACGACTTAGCAACGGAACAAAAACAACATAAGAGACTGGGCTAGACTTAACTGCTAGTATAGGAGGATCTCCTGCGGAGACAGAGTTGAGGGGCAGCTGTGACTCACTTCCTGCTGCTCCCTGGGGAGAGAAAAAGTTGGGAAAGTCCCCGAGAATCTCTGGCCAGAGCTATTGGTGGAGGTCTTCTCCTGTATTTGGCCAGTCTGTGAAGACTGAGAGAGGTGCCTGTTTTGTCTGAAACACAGACACCAAGGGGGAAAGTTAAAGAAATCAAGAATCAGGCAAACATGTTCAACATAAAGGAACAAGATAGGTCTCCAGAAACTGACCCTAATGAAATGGAGGTATATTATTTACCTGATAGAGACCCCAAAATAACTGTAATGAACATGCTCACTGAAGTCAGAAGAACAGCACATGAACAGAGTGAGAATTTCCACACAGAGATGGAAGACGCGAAAAAGCCACTAGTTATTCATGTTCTAAAACTTTAATAGGAATGCAAAGATAATACATTGTTACTGTTGTTCAGTCACTAAGTCGTGACTCTTTGTGACCCCAGGGGCTAACTAACTAACCCCATGGACTCCATAACTAAGTCATGGAACTTAAGAACACAATAATTAAACTGAAAAAAAAAGTCAATAGAAGGGTTCAACATTAGACTAGATCAAGCAGAAGAAAGGATCAGTGAACTCAAAGACAGCACTGGAAATAATTCAGGCAGAGAAGGAAAAAGAATGAAAAACAGTGAAGAAAGCTTAAGAATTTTATGCAATATCATCAAGCCAACTAATATACACATTTTAGGAGTTCTAGTTGGAACAGAGAAAATAAGACCAAACACCTTGTTAAAAAATTTGAAAATTTCCCAAATGTAGAGAAGCAAATGGACATACACATCCACAAACCCTAGAGATCACCAAGCAAGATGAATCTGAAGATAAATCACACTGAGACACATATAAACAAATTGTCTAAAGTCAAACAGTGAACTTTGAAAGAGGCTATAGAAAATTGACTACTCACAATTTTTCTTTGTAAAGAAATGTCCAAAAATTCTCATTAATTTTTCTAGCAAAAACCTTGTAGGCCAGAAAGGAGTGGCATGATATTAAAAAGATATTAGCATTCCCTTGTTCACTGTGACCAAGATTCACAACAAGATAATGTTTTTTCAACAGATACAGAAAATGTGATATATATCATACTATTGAGCCTTAAAAAATAAAGATATCCTACAACATGTGACAACATGGATGAACCTTGAGGATGTTATGCTGAGTCAAAATAGACCAGTCATAGAAATACGAATACCTCATCATTCTATTTACATGAGGTATCTAAATTGGTCAAATTTATAGAGTCTGAGAGTTGAATGGTGATTGCCATAGAGTAGGGATGTGGGGAAATGCAGCTTTACCCATGAATGACAAAGTTTCAGTTCAGCAAGATTAATAAATTCTACAGATCTGCTGTACGGCATTGTACCTAGAGTCAATAATACTGTATTACACACTTAAAATTCTGTTAATTGTTGTATTCTTGCCACAATAAGAAATAAGTAAGATAGAAATGCGTAATATGGGTACAGAAGATTTTAAATTATACAAGACTATTTGTGCAACTCCTTCATTACTAAATTTTAAAATCTAAAGGAAAATAGGAAAAATTATTTGTGGAGGTAATATAATCTTAATTCCTTAACTTGATAGAGCTGGCATTTTTAAAAAGTCAGAAATAAATTTCACTTTTTCTGAATGTATATTAAAACAATTTAAAGAGATATATTAGAAATAAAATCTTGTACAATATTCAAGGCAAACAAATGCTAAAAAAGTTTGTGCCAGAAACATAAGCATGAGTTTAGCATTAAGAAATATATTATCGTAATTGATCACATCACAAACTAAAAGAGAAATAAATATGAACATATGAGTACATGCCCAAAAGTTGTTAAAAGTCACTAGCTATTCATATTTTAAAACTTTAATGGTAATACAAAAATACTACATTGTTATTGTTGTCCAGTCGCTAAGTCATGTCAGACTCTTCACAATCCCATGGAGTGCAGCCATGGGCTTCCCTGTCCTTCACTATCTCCCGGAGTTTTCTCAAACTCATGTCCATTGTGTCGGCCATGCTATTTAACCATTTCATCCTCTGTTGCCCTCTTCTCCTGCCATCAATCTTTCCCAGCATTCGGATCTTTTCCAGTAACTTGGCTCTTCACATCAGGTGGCCAAAGTATTGGAGCTTCAGCTTCAGCATCAATCCTTCCAAAGAATATTCAGAGTTGTTTTCCTTTACTATTGACTGGTTTGATCTCCTTGCAGTCCAAGGGACTCTTAAGATTCTTCTCTAGCACCACAATTCAAAAACATCAATTCTTCAGCTCTCAGCCTTCTTTATGGTCCAACTCTCACATCCATATATGACTACTGGAAAAACCATGGCTTTGACCATACAGACCTTTGTCAGCAAAGTGATGTCTCTGCTTTTTAATACGCTGTCTAGGTTTGTCGTAGCTTTCCTTTCAAGGAGCAAGCATCTTTGAATATGATGGCTGCAGTCACTGTCTGCAGTGATTTTGGAGCCTGAGAAAATAAAATCTGTTGCTGTTTCCCCCATTTCCCCTTCTGTTTGCCATGGAGTGATGGGACTGGTGCCATGATCTGCATTTTATGAATGTTAGGTTTTAAGCCAGCTTTTTCACTCTTCTCTTTCATCTTCATCAAAAAGCTGTATAGTTCCTCTTCGCTTTCTGCCATTAGAGTGGTATCATCTGCATATCTGAGGTTGTTTCTCCTGGCAATCTTGTGTCCATCTTGTGATTCATCCAGTGTGGCATTTTGCACGATGTACTCGACATATTAATTAAATAAGCAGGGTGACAATATACAGCCTCATCTTACTCCTTTCCGAGTTTTGAACTGGTTCATTTTTCCATGGTAAGTTCTAACTTGTTTCTTGACCTGCATATGGGTTTCTCAGGAGAGAGGTAAGGTGTTCTGGTATTTCCATCTCTTTTAAGAAATTTCCACAGTTTGTTGTGATTCACACAGTCAACGAAGCAGAAGTAATATGTTTCTCTGGAATTCCCTTTATGATCCAATGAATGTTGGCAGCTTGATCTCTGGTTCTGCTACCTTTTCTAAATCCAGCTTATACATCTGGAATTTCTCTGTTCATGTACTGCTAAAGCATAATTTAAAGGATTTTGAGCATTACCTTGTTAACATGAGAAATGAGTGCAATTGCATAGTAGTTGGAGCATTTTTTGGCATTGCCCTTCTTTGCAGTTGGAGTGAAAAAACCTTTTCCAGTCCGATGAGTTTTCCAAATTTGATGACATATTGAGTGCAGCACTTTAACAGCATCATCTTTTAGGATTTTAAATAGCTCAGCTTGAATTCCGCCACTTCCTCTAGCTTTGTCTGTAGTAATGCTTCCTGTTTGTAGTAATGCTTCCACTTGACTTCACACTCCAGGATGTCTGGCTCCAGGTGAGTGACCACACCATTGTGGTTATCTGGGTCATTAAGACCCTTTTTGTATAGTTTTATGTATTCTTGCCACCTCTTCTTAATCCTTTCTGCTTCTATTATCCTTCGCATTTGTACCCTTTACTGTGCCCGTCCTTGCATGAAATGTTCCCTGGATCTCTCCATTTTCTTGAAGAGATCTCTAGTCTTTCCCATTCTCTTATGTTCCTCTGTTTCTTTGCATTGTTCACTTAAGAAGGCTTTCTTTCTCATCTCTCCTTGCTATTGTCTGGAACTCTGCATTCAGTTGGGTTTATATTTCTCTTTCTCCTTTGTTTTTCACTTCTTTTCTTTTCTCAGGTATTTGTAAAATCTCCTCAGACAACCAGTTTGCCTTCCTGCATTTCTTTTTCTTTGGGATTGTTTTGGTCACTGCCTCCTATACAATGTTATGAACCTCTGTCCATACTTCTTTAGGCACTCTGTCTACCAGATCTGACCCCTTCAATCTGTTCGTCACCTCTACTGTATAATCATAATGAATTTGATTTAGGTTTTACGGGAATGGCCTAGTGGTTTTCCCTACTTTCTTCAATTTAAGCCTGAATTTTGCAATAAGGAGCTCATGATCTGAACCATGGTCAGCTCCAGGTCTTGTTTTTGCTGATGTATAGAGCTTCTCCATCTTTGACTGCAGAGAACATAATTAATGTTATTTCAGTGTTAACCATCTGGTGATGCCCATGTGTAGAGTCGTCTCTTGTGTTGTTGGAAGAGGATGTTGGCTCTGACCAGCATGTTCTTTTGACAAAACTCTGTTAGCCTTTGCCTGCTTCATTTTGTACTCCAAGGCCAAACTTGCCTGTTACTCTAGGTATCTGTGACTTCCTACTTTTCATCCCAGTCCTCTCTGATGAAAAGAACATCTTTTTGGGGTGTTAGTTCTGGAAGGTCTTGTAGATCTTTGTAGAACCGTTCAACTTCTTCTTCTTCAGCATTAGTGGTAGGGCATAGATGGGAATTATGGTGATGTTGAATGGTTTGCCTTGGAAACAAACCAAGATCATTCTATTGTTTTTGAGATTGCACCCAAGTACTGTATTTCGAACTCTTCTGTTGACTATGAGGGCTACTCCTATTTCTTCTAAGGGCTTCTTGCCCACCATAGTAGATATAATGGTCATCTTATTAAATTTGCCTGTTCCCAACCATTTTAGTTCACTGATTCCTAAGATGTTGACATTCACTCTTGCCATCATCTACATGACCATGTCCAGTTTGCCCTGGCTCATGGACCTAACATTCCAGGTTCCTATGCAATATTGTTCTCTAGAGCATTGGACTTTACTTTCACCCACAGACATTCTTTCTTCATTCTTTCTGGATCTATTTCTCCACTCTTTCCTTGTAGCATATTGGACACCTTCCGATCTGGGGGGCACATCTTCCAGTGTCATGTCTTTTTGCCTTTACATTCTGTTCATGGAGTTCTTGAGGCAAGAATTCGGGAGTGGTTTGCCATCCTTCCTCCAGTAGACTACGTCTTGTTAGAACTCTACACTGTGACCAGTCCGTTTTGGTTGGCCCTGCATGGCATGGCTCATAGCTTCGTTGAGTTACACAAACCCCTTCACCACAACAAGGCTGTGATCCATGAAGGGGACGATATGCGTAACCAGGTAAAGACTGTTTACCAAAATGTAATGCCAAAGAGCGTATTAATTAGTGAAACAATGAATGTATTTCCACTTAAAATCTCTTTGCTTTTTTTCCTGGACAATTCGAATTCTACTTTCAGTGGATTCTCCCCAGGATGCGGTTTTTGTCCTTTACTTTTTAAAGTCGTAGGTCCTAGACTCCTCTGGTTCCTTCAACCCTTAAAATCAACCCCTTGCATTCTCCCCAAGATTGAAATGTCAGAAACTTCAGTTTCAAGTACTTCTTTTCAGATTGGCTCACTATACTTTCCAGTGGGTATCTGTTGGATATTTGGGTTTTTCCTGGTCTCAGGTCCAGAAGGTGTCCCATCACTTCTCTCTACTTTCTCTGTGACAGTTACTAATACCACTTGGATTTTGGAGCTATTGGTAGTTTGACCTTTTAAACCATATCTTGAGGTTTGTAAGATGACTTATCATCATTTTTTGGTGTTTGTAGGGTTTAATTTTTTACCATCATAGTGCCTTATCTATTTTTATGCTGTGAGTTGAGATTTTTTTTTTTAAATTGCACTAGTGTTGCCACCTTCTGCAAATCTTCCTTCCTTATAATTAAATATGTTTCCTAGCCTTTAAGAAATTGAATGCTACATCTTGTGGTAAATCAACTTTTTCCATGCACTGTGATATGGAGCCTTACTGAAAGGTTGTTTTTTTTTTAACCTAGAAAACCCAAATTCAGGACTCGGTTTGGTTATTTACAGATTTTGATATTTTTGTCATTTAATCTCTCTGAGCATCAGCTTCTTGTTTGTAAAGTGGAAATAATATCTATATGAGCTTTACTGTTGATTCAATAGCGTTTGTAAAAATGCTTTGTAAAATAAAAAGTGCTACACAGATAAAGACACTATTATTAACTTCCCGCACATAGTCTCTTTTGACAGAACTTTTCTAGGATTTCCTTCTTTTTTTAAGGCTTTATTGAATTTGTTACAACATTGCTTCTGTTTTATATTTTAGTTTTTCGGCCCCAAGGCATATGGGATCTTAGCTCCCCAACAGGGGATCAAACCTGCACCCCCTGCGTTGGAAGGCGAATTCTTAACCCCTGGACTGCCAGGGGAGTCCCTCGAATTTCCTTTTTCCCATGCATTTTCCCAAAGTTTTATTTATTTTTTTGAAGTACAGTTGATATACAATGTATTAGTTTCCAGTATACACCAAAGTGATTCAGTTATACATGTGTGTACATATTCTTTTTCATATTCTTTCCCACTATGGTTTATTATGGGATATGAAATGTATTTTCCTGCACTGTACATGAGGACCTTGTGTTTGTGTATAGTAGTTTGTATCTGCTAATCTCAAACTTCTAATTTATCCCTCTCCTTCTCACTTTTCCCTTTGGTAACTATAAGTTTGTTTTATATGTGTGTGAGTCTGAAAGCAGTTTCATAAATAGTTCATTTTGTGTCATATTTTAGATTCCATATATAAATGATATCATATGGTACTTGTTTTTCTCTTTCACTCAGTGTGATAACCTCTAGGCCCATCCTAGTTGCTGCAAATAACATTATTTTTATGGCTGAATAGTATTCCAGTGTGTGTGTGTGTGTCTGTGTGTGTGTGTATCATATCTTCTTTCTCCATTCATCTATCAATGGACACAGGTTGCTCCCATGTCTTGGCTATTGTAAATAACACTGCTGTGAACAGTGAAGTGCATGTATCTTTTTAAATTAGAATTTTGTCTGGATATATGCCCAGGAGTGGGATTTCTGGATCATGTGGCAACTCTATTTTTAGTTTTTTAAGGAGCCTTCATGCTGTTTTCCATTGTGACTGTGCCAATTTACATTCCCACCGGTGCTGTGAGAGGGTTTGCTTTTCTCCACACCCTCTTCAGCATTTATTATTTTTAGACTTTTTAATGATGGCCATTCTGACTGATGTGAAGTGGTACTTTGTTGTAGTTTTGATTTTCCTTTGTCTGCTAATCAGTGATGTTGAGCATCTTTCCATGTGCCTGTTGGCCATCTGTATGTCTTCTTTGGAGAAATGTCTATTTAGTGTTTCTGCCCATTTTTTGATTGGGTTGTTTGGTTTTTGTTATTGAATTATATGAGCTATTTATTATTTTGGAAATTAAGCCCTTGTCAGTTGCATCATTAAAGAATATTATCTCCCAGTTCATAGGTTATCTTTTAATTATGTGCATGGTTTCCTTTGCTGTTCAAAAGCTTTTAAGTTTGATTAGGTCCCATTTGTTTATTTTTGCTTTTGTTTCTATTGCCTTGGGAGACTGACCTAAGTGTGGCTGTAATTTAGTCAGAAAATGTTTTGCCTATGTTCTCTTCTAGGAGTTTTATGGTGTCAAGTGTGATATTTAAGTTTTTAAGCCATTTTGAGTTTACTTTTGGTTATAGTGTCATAGTGGGTTCTAACTTCATTGATTTACATCCACTGTTCAGCTTTCCCAGCAGCACTTGCTGAAGAGACTGTCTTTTCAAGACACATATTTAAACTGCAGCCTGATTGACATTACAAGTTTTGAGTGAGACTACCTGTAATTGTTTCAAAGTATCCTATAATGCCTGACATAATCATTTAGCATTAACATTTTGGTATATATTGGAAGTCCTCTTACCTTTTACTTGCCTGCTCATTTCATTAACTGATGTTCTCCATTCTTTCTGTAAATCACAGTGATAATCACAAGTCACTGGACATTTAGCATTAGTAGGCTGTACTTTAATACCTACTTTCCTTATGTATCTGTTTCCACCAAGTACAAAGTTATGTTTATTTACAAACGTTTTTGTGCCAGTTGTACTTACGACTATGGTACTTGTGACTATAGTACTTAGTATTGTGCCTAATTACCCACTTTCTGCCTCAGCTTCTTCCACCTCAGCTTTTCCTATGAATTTGTCTATTCTAGGCATTTAAAATAGATGGAGTCATACAACTTGTGTCCTTTTGTGACTGGCTTTTTTCACTTAGCCTAATATTTTCAAGATTCATCAATACTGTTCAGTTCAGTTCAGTTGCTCAGTCATGTTGCCAACTCTTTGTGACCCCATGGACTGCAGCACACCAGGCCTTACTGTCCATCACTAACTCCTGGAGCTTACTCAAACTCATGTCCATTGAGTTGGTGATGCCATCCAGCCATCTCATCCTCTGTTGTCCCCTTATCCTCCCGCCTTCAGTCTTTCCCAGCATCAGGGTCTTTTCCAGTGAGTCAGTTCTTCGCATCAGGTGGCCAAAGGATTGGAGTTTCAACATCAGTTCTTCCAGTGAACACCCAGGACTGATTTCCTTTAGGATGGACTGGTTGGATCTCCTTGCTGTCCAAGGGACTCTCAAGAGTCTTCTCCAACACCACAGTTCAAAAGCATCAATTCTTTGGTGCTCAGCTTTCTTTATAGTCCAACTCTCACATCCATACATGACCACTAGAAAAACCATAGCTTTGACTAGATGGACCTTTGTTGGCAAAGTACTGTCTATGCTTTTTAATATGCTAAGTTGGTCATAACTTTTCTTCCAAGGAGCAAGCATCTTTTAATTTCATGGCTGCAGTCCCCATCTACAGTGATTTTAGAGCCCCCCAAAATGTAGTATGTCACTGTTTCCATTGTTTCCCCATCTGTTTGCCATGAAGTGATGGGACCGGATACCATGATCTTAGTTTTCTGAATGTTGAGCTTTAAGCCAACTTTTTCACTCTCCTCTTTCACTTTCATCAAGAGGCTCTTTAGTTCTTCCCTTTCTGCCATAAGGGTGGTGTCATCTGCATATCTGAGGCTATTGATGTTTCTCCCAGCAATCTTGATTCCAGCTTGTGCTTCCTCCAGCCCAGCGTTTCTCATGATGTACTCTGCATATAAGTTAAATAAGCAGGGTGGCAGTATACAGCCTTGACGTACTCCTTTCCTGATTTGGAATTAGTCTGTTGTTCCATGTCCAGTTCTAACTGTTGCTTCCTGACCTGCATACAGATTTCTCTGGAAGCAGGTCAGGTGGTCTGGTATTCCCATCTCTTTCAGAATTTTCCAGTTTATTGTGATCCACACGGTCAAAGTCTTTGGCATAGTCAATAAAGCAGAAGTAGATGTTTTTCTGGAACTCTCTTGCTTTTTCAGTGATCCAGCAGATGTTGGCAATTTGATCTCTGGTTCCTCTGCCTTTTCTAAAACCAGCTTGAACATCTGGAAGTTCACGGTTCACGTACTGTTGTAGCCTGGCTTAGAGAGTTTTGAGCATTGTTTTGCTAGTGTGTGAGATGAGTGCAATTGTGTGGTAGTTTGAGCATTCTTTGGCATTGCCTTTCTTTGGGACTGGAATGAAGACTGCCCTTTCCAGTCCTGTGGCCACTGCTGAGATTTCCAAATTTGCTGACATATTGAGTGCAGCACTTTCACAGCATCATCTTTCAGGATTTGAAATAGCTCAACTGGAATTCCATCACCTCTACTAGCTTTGTTCGTAGTGATGCTTCCTAAGGCCCACTTGACTTTCCATTCCAGGATGTCTGGCTCTAGGTGAGTGATCACACCATCGTGATTATCCGGGTCATGAAGATCTTTTTTGTACAGTTCTTCTGTGTATTCTTGTCACCTCTTCTTAATATCTTCTGCTTCTGTTAGGTCCATACCATTTCTGTCCTTTATTGAGCCCATCTTTGCATGAAATGTTCCCTTGGTATCTCTAATTTTCTTGAAGAGATCTCTAGTCTTTCCCATTCTGTTGTTTTCCTCTATTTCTTTGCATTGATCTCTGAGGAAGGCTCTCTTACCTCTCCTTGCTGTTCTTTGGAACTCTGCATTCAAATGGGTGTATTTTTCCTTTTCTCCTTTGCCTTTAGCTTCTCTTCTTTTCCCAGCTATTTGTAAGGCCTCCTCAGACAGCCATTTTGCTTTTTTGCATTTCTTTTTCTTGGGGATGGTCTTGATCCCTGTCTCCTGTACAATGTCATGAACCTCCATCCATAGTTCTTCAGGCACTCTGTCCATCAGATCTAATCCCTTGAATCTGTTTGTCACTTCTACTGTATAATCATAAGGGATTTTATTTAGATCATATCTGAATGGTCTAGTGGTTTTCCCTACTATCTTCAATTTAAGTCTCAATTTGGCAATAGAGGAGTTCATGATCTGAGTCACAGTCAGCTCTCAGTCTTGTTTTTGCTGACTGTATACAGCTTCTCTATCTTTGACTGCAAAGAATATAATCAATGTGATTTCGGTATTGACCATCTGGTGATGTACATGTGTCGAGTTTTCTCTTGTGTTGTTGGAAGAGTGTGTTTGCCATGACCAGTGCGGTCTCTTGACAAAACTTTTTCTTTGCTCAAAAAGATGAAAAGTTTTGGGAAGATGGAGTTATGAAGTTGCCTGAAAAATGGCAGAAGAGAATGGAACAAAACAGTGAATACGTTGTTCAGTAAAGTTCTTGGTGAAAATGAAAAATGTGTCTTTATTTTTTCTTTAAAACTGAAGGAACTTTTTGACCTACCCAGTATCTTAAAATTTCACTAAAAGGTTCTCCCACAAGTAAATACAAATTTTGTCTCTGACTCTGGGTAAGCAAAAGTTACTGAGAATTTGAAATGTCTGTAATATCGTTCATTTTGCCGCAGGTTTTAAAGACATAAAATCTATCTCACAGGTAAGGGTATAGTCATAGTATTTAGCTGCCCCCCAACCAATCAGCATCTGGAAGTAGAAGGATTTTCCTTAACAGAACATAACCCTCCCGCCATAAACGTGTTTGTGGGGGGAGGGTTATGAACCACTTATCTACTCATTCCAGAAAAATTATCTGGACCCATGACATATATTATGGGGGTGTAATAAAGGAGGTTAAATATTTGAAAGCTTTATGTACAGCAGCAGGCTGAAAAATTATTTTACAGCTGTTCAGCATTTTCATTGGTGGAGGAAGATTGCTTTTTTTTTTTTAAAGAAAACACTATAGTGAGATTTTGGTTCACCCACCCAAAATGACAAAGTTCTACTCAAGAATGAAATTTGAGCCCACAGCTAACATTATGCTCAGTGGTAAAAAGCTGAAAGCTTTTCCTCTAATATCAGGGCCAGCAAAAGGGTGCCTACTTTCACCACTTTTATTCAACATATTATTAGAAATTATAGGCAGAGTGGTTAGGCAAGAAAAAGAAGTGAAAGGCATCAAAGTCAGAAAGTAAGAAGTAAAATTGTTACTACTTACAGGTGACATATTACATATAAAAGAGCCTTAAAGACTCCACCAAAATACTGTTAGAAGTAATAAATGAATTTGGTAAAGTTGTGGGATACAAAATCAATATACAAAAATGTGTTGTGTTTCTATAGGTCAATAAACTGTCATAGAAAGAAATTAAGAAAAATAATCCATTTACAGTTGCATCAAAAAGAATTAAAATACTTGGAATGAAGTTAACCAAGGAGGTGAAAGACCTGTACACTGAAGACTATAAGACATTAATGAAGGAAATTGAAGAAAATACAAATAATGGAAAAATATTAACCCTTTATTATAAAGAATGTGTTTATGAGTTGGAAGAATTAATATTCTTATATTAAAAAAAAGTCTATATATTACTACTCAAAGAAATGTGTAGATTCAGTGCAGTCGCTATCAAAATCCCTATAACATTTACCACAGAAGTAGAATGAATAGTGCTAAAATTTGTATGAAACCTTTAAAGACCCCAGGTAGCCAAAGCAGTCTTGATAAGAAAGAACAAAGCTGGAAGCATCATGCTCCCGTATTTCAAACTATATTACCAAGCTGTAGTAGTCAAAACTATGATACTGGCGTAAAAATGGATATTTAAATCAATGGAACAGAATAGAATGCTCTCACATAGAAATAAACAGAAATAAACTCACACATATATAGTCAATTAATTTACTAGAAAGAAGCCAAGATTATACAATGAGAAAAGAACAATCCTTTCAATAAATGGTGTTGGGAAAATGGAACAGCCACATGCAAAAGAATGAAACTGCATCATTATCTTAGCCTACACAAAAATGAACTGAAAATGGATTAAAGATGTGAAAATAAAATCTGAAACCATAAAACTCCTAGGAAAATGCATAGACAGTCAGCTCCTTGACACTGGCTTTTTGGAAATGACACCAAAAGCCAAGGTAACAAAAGCAAAAACAGGTGGAACTACATCAAACTAAAAGGCTTCTTTCTGCACAGCAAAGGAAATCGTCAACAAATGAAAACACAGCCTATCCAATGGAAGAAAATACTTGCAAATCATGTATTTGATCAGGGGTTAATATCAAGATATGAAAAGAACTTTGTCAATAGCAAAAAAAAAATCCAATTTAAAAGTGGACAGAGGATCTGAATAGACATTTTTCCAAAGAAGACATAAAGATGCCAACAGGTCCATGAATAGGTGTTCGACATCACTAATCTCCTCAGAAATGCAAATCAAAACCACAATGAGATATCACTTCACACTTGTTATCAAAATGACAATAAATAAGTTTTGGCGAGGATGTGGAAAAGAACACTGTTGATAGATATGTAAACTGGTGCAGCCACTATGGAAAGCATTCTGGAGGTTCCTCAAAAAGTTAAAAATAAAACCTACCATATGATCCAGCAATCCACTTCTGGACATTTATCCAAAGGAAACAAAAACACCAACAAAGAAAGATATCTGCAGCACCATGTTCATTGCAGCATTATTTACAATTGCCAAGACATAGAAGAAACTTAGGTGTCATCTATCAGTAGATGAATGAATTAGAAAATGTTACACAGGACTTCTCTGGTGGTCCATTGGTTCAGACTCTGCATTTCCTCTGCAACCCAAAGCCTCATCACGGTGATGAGGAAAGAGGTCTATAAAATCATTTCTTTAATCTTTCCTATTCAGCTTCTTCCAAATGGGAGATTTGGGGATTCTCTTATCATAAGGGAGCCACCATTTAGCTGAAACAGAAAAAGGAGCATGCCTTAATGCCACTACAGTATGCTTAATGAAGCCTGCAGATTTCTCCCTCCCTTTCTTTCCTCTCCCCCTCTCCCTCTCCTTCTCCTTGTTCCTTTCAAGCTCACTTCGAAAGTTGACCTGAATCTCCAGCAGAAGCCCTGAACCAGTCCAACCCAGAGCTTAGGGCCCAGAGATGCACCAAAGCAATGATTTGCATTTCCACGTTATGCTCACATTGCTCACAAAAGCCAGCAGTTCTACCTTCTGCTGTGAAACACAATTGTTGAGAAGACTTGACTTTTAACTTCAGACAGACCTGCTCGGACACCTGTCTACCCTTCTCACCTACCATGTGACCTTAGGCAAATTGCTTAACCCCTCAGGTTCTTCATGGGGAGAATGGGGCCAATGACAGTGGGTACCTCATAGGACTATTGTGGAAATGGTGAGATAAAATATGAAAGTGCTTAGAACAGTGCCTGCCACATGGTCCATGCTCAATCAACTGCAGCTCTAACAGTTGATGTGGAAACCACAAACCTCCAGTGAGAAGACACCCACCTTGGTGAATGCCAAGGAACAGGAACCCTACATCATGAATCTCATATCTACAGTATCCGAAACACTTAAAAGACTAGTTCCCACCACAGAGGTAAAAGGACAGTGTGGGGGCCAATTTGGAGTTAATC
Source organism: Okapia johnstoni (assembly GCA_024291935.2). Classification (NCBI taxonomy): domain Eukaryota; kingdom Metazoa; phylum Chordata; class Mammalia; order Artiodactyla; family Giraffidae; genus Okapia; species Okapia johnstoni. The sequence continues at coordinate 10,053,019 of CM044310.1, read as the reverse complement.
ACTCCTCGGAACTCAAACGTTCTAATGGGGATTTTTGTGGCCTGAGCAATACATGCAAAAACACAGGTGTCTATGGCCAGTGAACTTAAATGTGAAACAATGACTACACAGCAACAAGTCAGGAACACCTGCTGGTGTCTGTTAGATGCCACCACATGGCACAAGCCTGTTGTTTCTTCCTGCATCATTGAGTAGATAAACTTTTTCATGTGACTAAGATACTAGTTGTCATCACAACTTCAGAAAAAAAAAAGAATCCATGTTCCCAATGCAAGGGGCCCAGGTTAAATCCCTGTTGAGGGAACTAGATCCTGTGTGCTGCAGTTAAGACCCAACACAGCTAAATTAAAAAAAATATGTTACATACACACACACACACACACACACACACACACACACACGAAGTATTACTCAGTCATAAAAAGAAGGAAATCTTGCCGTTTGTGACAACATGGATGGACTTTGAAGGCATTATGCTAATAAGTTACATAAGAAAGACAAATACCGTATTGTCTCACTTATATACATTTCAAAGACATCACTTTGCTAACAAAGGTCCGACATAGTCAAAGCTATGGTCTCTCCAGTAGTCATGTACAGATGTGAAAGTTGGACCATAAAGAAAGCTGAGCGCTTTCCAATTGATGCTTTCCAGTTGTGGTGCTGGAGAAGAGTCTTGAGAGTCCCTTAGACAGCAAGGAGATCAAACCAGTCAATCCTAAAGGAAAACAACTCTGACTACTCATTGGAAGAACTGATACTGAAGCTTAAGCTCCAATACTTTGGCCACCTGATGCAAGGTGCCAACTCATTGAAAAAGACCCTGATACTGGGAAAAACTGAGGGCAGGAGAAGGGGGTGACAGGGGACTAGATGGTTAGATAGCATTACCAATTCAACGGACATGAACTTGAGCAAACGCCAGGAGATGGTGAGGGACAAGGAGGCCTGATGTGCTACAATCTGTGGGGTCAGAAAGAGTCGTACACAATGTAGCGTCTGAACAACAACAACATTTCTAAAAGAAACCAAAAAAACAAAAAGTTGAACTCATAGAGAACAAATCAATCAGTGGTTGCCAGGGGCAGAGTGTAGAGGATTGGTGAAATGGATGAAGGTGGTCAAAAGGGGCAAACTTCCAGTTAAAAAGTCCTGGGAATAAAATATACAGCATGGTAACTATGAGTAATACTACTATATTGTGTATTTGAAAGTTGCTCAGGTAGTGGTGGTGGTTTAGTTCCTAAGTCATGTTCAACTCTTGCAACCCCATGGACTTTAGCCCACCAGGCTCCTCTGTCCATGGGATTCTCCAGGAAAGAATACTGAAGTGGGTTGTCATTTCCTTCCCCAGAAGTTGCTAAGAGTAGATCTTAAAAGTTCTCAACATAAGAAAGAAAAATTTTTGTAATGATATGTGGTGATGAATGTTAACTAGATTTATTATGGTGATCATTTCACAATATATACAAATATGATCCCTGAGTTTGGAAGATCTCCTGGAGGAGGAAATGGCAGCCCACTCCAGGAGGATCTTCTGGAGGAAGAAATGGCAACCCATTCCAGTATTCCTTCCAGAAGAATGCTGTGAACAGAGGAGCCTGGTAGGCTACAGTCCATGGAGGCACAAAGAGTCATACATGACTGAGCATCTGAGCACACCCCCACCATAGTCTATCTTTGATTGGAGTGTGGGGTTTTATAAACTTTTAATGTCTTATATGTCTGTTTATAAGTAATTTAGCAGTGTTGAATCTGAGCAAGATTTTGGTTGTGTTAGGGAGTGGCAAGAGGCATCCTGCCCCAAGAATGAATTTGGCCCTATATTTTAAGGTTAAATCATTCACTTGGTAAACACTTATTAAGCATGTACAATATGCTGGGCCCACAGCATTGAATAAGATGGTAATCTGCTACACCATAATGGATATAATAGGAGGAAAGACATTTTCATCAATAATGACTACATAATTTGTGGATTCATATGTAGTAGAAGTTAGTTAAGGACATTTTGAAGGTCTTCCCTGTCACTTTTTACTGAAGGAAAAGGTTCAGGAAGTATTGGAAATTGTACATTGAGTCATACATTGAGTCATACTTTGGAAAATATGCAAATACCACTACTTACTAGCTCTAGAGAAAATTCTCTTTGGTCTGTTTCCTCATGAAAGATGGAGGTTTCATAGGATGGTTAGGAGGATTAAATTAAGACAGTGAATATAGTGTGTTTAACACAGTTCTTGGCACAGAATAAATAATGTTAGTATTATACTTGCTTTGTACTTTCTTCACAGAGAAATATCTACTAGATCTAAAGCTATTACTTGTAATTGGAGAAGTTCCTTATGATGTCAGCCAACAAGTTATTTCAATAAAGAAAAAAGGAAAAATAGAAAAGATAGAATTTTAGTTTAATACATGTACTCATCACTGTGGTAGAGGCCTCTGTACTATATAAAATAAGTATAGATGCAGTTTTATAACTAGGTGATGTTCATCAGACATGACACATCTGAGGGTATGAAATTCATCCAAGGAATATTAGTTAGAAGCGAATTAAACATTCTCTAGGAGACAAGGGGGGCTTTCCTGGTAGCTTAGCTGGTAAAGAATCCACCTGCAATTCAGGAGACTTTAGTTAGATTCTTGGGTTGGGAAGATTCCCTGGAGAAGGGATATGCCACCCACTCCAGTATTCTTGGGCTTTCACGGTGGCTCAGATGGTAAAGAATCCACTGCAGTGTGGGAACCATGGGTTCGATCCCTGGGTTGGGAAGATCCTCTGGAAGAGGGCTTTTAACCCACACCAGTATTCTTGCCTGGAGAATCCCCATGGACAGAGGAGCCTGGCGGGCTGCAGTCCACGGGGTCACAAAAAGTCAGACATGACTGAGTGACTAAGCACAGCACAACACAGGGGGAAAAGGGCCACTCAAGATGGAGCGGTCATGGTGGAGAATTCTGACAAAATGTGATCCATTTGAGAAAGGACTGGAAACCACTTCAGCATTCTTACCTTGAGAACCCCATGAACAGTATGAAAAAGGCAAAGAAGTAAGATGCTGAAAGATGAACCCCCCAGGTCGGTAGGTATCCAACATGCTTACTGGAGAAGAGCGGAGAAATAGTTCCAGAAGGAATGAAGAGCCTGAGGCAAAGCGGAAATTGCCCAGTTGGGGATGTGTCTGGTGGTGAAAGTAAAGTCTGATGCTGTAAAGAACAGTGTTGCATAGGAACCTGGAATGTTAGGTCCATGAATCAAGGTAAATTGAAAGTGGTCATACAGGAGATGGCAAGAGTGAACATTGACATTTTAGGAATCTGTGAACTAAAATGGACAGAAATGGGCAAATTCAGATGACCATTATATCTGCTACTTGGACAAGAATCCCTTAGAAGAAACGGGGTAGCCCTCATAGTCAACAAAACAGCCTGAAATGCAATCCTTGAGTGCAATCTCAAAAAACAGAATAATCTCAGTTCATTTCCAAGGCAAACCTTTCAGTATCACAGTAATCCAAGTCTATGCCCCAGCCACTAATGCCAAAGAAGCGGAAGTTAAATGATTCTATGAAGACCTACAAGACCTTCGAGAACTAACACCAAAAAAAGTTGTCCTTTTTATCATAGGAAATGGAATGCAAAAGTAGGAAGTCAGGAGATACCTGGAGTAACAGGTAAGTTTGGCCTTGGAGTACACAATGAAGCAGGACAAAGGCTAACAGGGTTTTGCCAAGAGAATGTGTTGGTCATAGCAAACACCCGCTTCCAACAATACAAGAGATGACTCTGCACATGGGCATCACCAGATGGTCAATATTGCAATTAGATTTACTATATTCTTTGCAGCCAATGATGGAGAAGCGCTACACAATCAGCAAAAACAAGACCGGGAGCTGACTGGCTCAGATCATAAACTCCTTATTGAGAAAGTCAGGCTTAAATTGAAGAATGTAGGGAAAACCACTAGGCCATTCAGGTATGACCTAAATCAAATTCCTTACAACTACACAGTGGAAGTGACAAATAGTTTCAAGGGATTAGATCTGATAGAGTACCTGAAGAACTATGGACGGAGGTTCATGACGTTGTACAGGAGGCAGTGATCAAGACATGACATTGTACAGGAGGCAGTGATCAAGACCGTCCCCAAGAAAAAGAAATGCAAAAAGGCAAAACAGTTGTCTGAGGAGGCCTTGCAAATAGCTAACAAGAGAAGCTAAAGGCAAAGGAGAAAAGGAAAGATATACCCATCTGAATGCAGAGTTCTAAAGAACAGCAAGGAGAGATAAGAAAGCCTTCCTCAGCAATCAATGCAAAGAAATAGAGGAAAACAATAGAATGGGAAAGACTAGAGATCTCTTCAAGAAAGTCAGAGATATCAAGGGAACATTTCATGCAAGATGGGCACAATAAAGGACAGAAACATTATGGACCTAACAGAAGCAGAAGGTATTAAGAGGTATCAAGAATACACAGAATAACTATACAAAAAGAGATGTTAATATGCCAGATGACCTCGATAGTGTGATCACTCACCTAGAGCCAGACATCCTGGAGTGTGAAGTCAGGTGGGCCTTAGGAAGCATCACGACGAACAAAGCTAGTGGAGGTGATGGAATTCCAACTGAACCACTTCAGATCCTAAAAGATGATGCTGTGAAAGTGCTGCACTCAATATGCCAGCAAATTTGGTAAACTCAGCAGTGGCCACAGGAATGGAAAAGGTCAGTTTTCATTCCAATCCCAAAGAAAGGTGAAGTCAAAGAATGTTCAAACTACCTCACAAATGCACTCATTTCACATGCTAGTAAAGTAATGCTCAAAATCCTTCAAGCTAGGCTTCAACACAATGTGAACCAAGAGCTTCCATATGTACAAGCTGGATTTAGAAAAGGCAGAGGAACCAGAGATCAAATTGCCAACATCCGTTGGAGCATAGAAAAAGCTAGAGAATTCCAGAACAGAATTGACTTCTGTGTCATTGATTACGCTAAAGCCTTTGACCGTGTAGATAGATCACAACAAACAGTGAAAAATACTAGACCACCTTAACAGTCTCCTGTGAAACCTGTATGCAGGTCAAGTAGCAACAGTTAGAACCAGATGTGGAATAATGAACTGTTCAAAATTGGGAAAGGAGTGTGTCAGGACTGTGTACTGTCACCCTGCTTATTTAACTTATATGCAGAGTACATCACGCGAAATGCCGAGCTGGTGGAAACACAAGCTGAAATCAGGATTGCCAGGAAATATGTCAATAATCTCCGATATGCAGATGACACCACGCTTATGGCAGAAAGTGAAGAGGAATTAAAGAACCTCTTGATGAAGGTGAAAGAGGAGAGTGACAAGCTGGCTTAAAACTCAACATTCATAAAAAACGAAGATCAAAAAAAAGATCATACATCCGGTTCCATCACTTCATGGCAAATGGATGGGGAAACAATGGAAACAGTGACACACTTTATTTTCTTGGGCTGCAAAATCACTGCAGACGGTGACTGCAGCCATGAAATTAAAAGACGCTGGCTCCTTGGAAGGAAAGCAGTGACAAACCTAGACAGCATATTAAAAAGCAGAGACATTACTTTGCCTTCAAAAGTCCACATAGTCAAAGCTGTGGTTTTTCCAGTAGTCATGTACAGATGTGAGAGCTGGACAGTAAAAAAGGCTGAGCACTGAAGAATTGATGCCTTTGAACTGTGGTGTTGGAGAAGGCTCTTCAGAGTCCCTTGGACTGCAAAGAAATCAAACCAGTCAATCCTAAAGGAAATCAACCCTGAATATTCATTGGAAGGACTGATGCTGAAGCTGAAGCTCTAGTGCTTTGGCCACCTGATGCAAAGAACTGACTCACTGGAAAATTCCCTGATGCTGGGAAAGATGGAAGGCAGGAGGAAAAGGGGACGACAGGATGAGATGGTTGGATGGCATCACCGAGTCAGTAGACATGAGTTTGAGCTACCTCCAGGAGATGGTGAAGGACAGGGAAACCTGGCGTGCTGAGCCTATGGGGTCGTAAAGAGTCAGACACGGCTGATTGACTGAACAACAGCAAGGAGTAAAAGAAATATTTTAGTTAAAAAGGGAGTACGTATGGCTAGGGACTTCCCTGGTGATTCAGTGACTAAGACTTGGTACTTCAAATGCAAGGGACGTGTGTTCAAGCATTCAGTAAGTGGTCAGGGAACTAAAATCCCATATGCTGCTAAGTGCAGTCAAAAAATTAAAAATAAAAAAGAATAAAACTGGACGGAAAAAGAAACTGTGTTTTTTATTCTTGGATACATTTGATTTTTTCACTTTAAGTCCACATATACTTTAAGAGTGATCCGTGTAATAAAGAGTTAAAGAAAAGGAATAAAAAATGGAAACAACAAAAAAAGGGGAGTATGGCTGTAGAAAGGACCTGGAGATCCTGGGAAATAATGAATATGTAATATATCAATTTTAAAACATCTTCCCAGGTGGTGCAGTGGTAAAGAATCCACCGCCAATGCAGGAGACGCAGGAGACGTGGATTTGATTCCTGCGTGGGGAAGATCCCCTGGAGTAGGAAATGGCAACCAACTCCAGTATTCTTGCCTAGAGAATTCCATGGACAGAGGGGCCTGGTGGATTACAGTGCATGAGGTCACAAACAGTTGGACACGACTGAGCACACTCACAAACATCTGCCAGAATTGAAAACTAGCCCCTTGACCCTGGGGCAATTAGGGTCTTCTGACTTACTGGATATAGTCCACCCCACAGAGTCCCAGAAGAAAATAGACTCAATAAATATACCACATGGAATCTGAAGAGATATCTAATCTGAATAGGGTTTTATTTTTTGTTTTACAAAACTAATTTCTTGAATTCACATTTATAAAAGGCCAAATTAGAACAATGAGTCACAGGAACAGTTGTTCTCATATAGTAGGTAGCTGTTGCTTGAAAATCCAAGTGATAATAGTAAATGCAGGTACAAATAGTGGTATATGTCAAACAACTTAGATGAAAGAAGGAATTTCCTGAAAAAGATTCTGGTACCTGGAAAAATTAGCCCGAGACAAGGATGTTCATGTCAATAGGTTCATGTGAAGAGTTCAAATTTAAATGTGGAAAAGCGGTAAGTTATTTATAATTAAAACCATAAAACCTTAATGACTAAAGTGAGTGATAAAAGTGACAGAATCCCTTCTCCCACAGTAGTATATTTTTATAGAGTATATAATGGTAGAGCCACTGGAGTTATCAATTCCCACTTCACCTTTGTCTCAGTGAGCCTGTCGTTCCCACTCAGTGCTTGAGGTGTTTGATCTATTAGGCTTCTTTCTCCCATTGCTTGTCTTATGGCTCTGATTCCTCCTCTTCCTCCTCTTCCTCCTCTTCCTCCTCTTCCTCCTCTTCCTCCTCTTCCTCCTTTTCGGGAGGTTCTGCCACTTCTGGGACAGCCGCTGCTGCGGGAGCCGCTGCTGCGGGAGCCTCTGCTGGTTCCTGTTTTACTTCTTCAGCTTGTTTTTCCTCTTTACAAATTGTGACGACACAAAAAATTATAACTAGTAGTATTAAGATTAAAAATATTATAAGTAATATGAATAGCGTGTCTAAGAGACTTTTGGGAGTATTTCTAGCTGCATCTTCCTCCGATAAGCTAGTATCCGAAGGGGTGCCACTGTCTATACTACCACCAGTTCCTGGGTTTTTGCAGTCAGGAGGGGAAAAACCATCATTGCAATGGCAGTTCTTTTTATTGTTGCAAACTCCTTGCTCGTTACACTGTACCTTTATATCACAATCGTACCCAAGAACACTGACACATTTAGTATATGTTGAGTTACTCCCGCTGGAAATACCACAGTTTCCAAATCTGTCCCCTTTACTATTAAATAACCGAAAACATTCTTCTGAAGCAGCTTCTGCAGGAAACCCAAAAATATCACTACACTGAAAATTAGCGCTCATGCATACACCCTGAACACAATAGTAACCACCCTGACATACTGAACCATCTTGCTTGTAGGTGTCCTGGGGACACACCCCAGAGGTACCAAGACAAAATTCTGGAAGGTCACATTCTCCTGAAGCAGGACGGCAGCTGCGTCCAGTTGGTTCATACTGGCATGAAATATTACAGCAGGGTCCAGGACTACACAGTGCAGTTGACTTCAGTTTACATGTGTCCTGACAACATGGGTCAATGTCGCAGTCAGTACCACAGTCACACTGCTCATCTCCTTCTACAACGCCATCACCACAGCGGGAAGCCCTCCGTAAGCGGCCTTTGTGCCCAGGCTTGTTAAACAGGCAGGCTCCCTTGTGTTCCCAGAGGAACTGGTGGAAGAAGTCAGAGCTGCAGTTGCTGAAGCCGCTTTCTTTAGTGATGTTTTCATGCATGAGGCAGAAGGGCCTATCTTGACAAACGCAGGCCGAATGGTCGTGCCGAATACCCAAGTTGTGTCCAAGCTCATGGACCATGAGTGCTGCAAACAGAAGGACGTCCTCGTGGTGGAAGGATTCCACGGCTGCTGCAAAATCACTTGAGCAGGCACCACTGAGAAATGCCTGCCCCATATCCTCTTTAGGATGCTGTCCAACGATCATGTGGGCAACATCATGCTTCACACGATGGAAGAGCTGCTCTTGTCTCCAGCTGTTGAAATTCCTGAGTGCAACTTGCAGGTCCACAGGGACCTCTATGGGGTCCCCCTCAGTCCAGATCTCCATTCCAGCCAGCACCACCTCTGTGTTTATTCCCCTTGTGAAGCTGTTGGCCAGAGCTATGATGTCCATTACTCTCCGGACGGTCTGATTGACGTCACTGCCCCACATTTGGAACCGCTGGTTGTTGACCACGACAAACATCTCCACGTACTTGGTATGTGACCACAAGTCGGGTGGCACCTGCCAGCTGTGAGGCTTGCTGCTCTCTGGTTGCCGGCTGGTGGACGCCACTTGGCTGTCTTTGGACGTGATGCTACAGGAGACTCGAGCCTCGTGGGCCATGGCGTACAAGATGTGTTCAAACCGTTTGGAAGAGTGCACGGGCTCAACGCCATAGGATTTTTCCTCCTTAATCAGGAGGCCCCTGAGGCCTGAACAGGTGTTGACAGAAACAAAAGAACCTGGGACTCCTTCTATGTAGCCTTCATAGTGACAGTCCTGCGAGATGAAAGGCGTTTCTTGCCCCAGGATGCCATTGTGGTAGCTGAAGACTGGGAAGTTATCCACAAAATAGTCTCTCTTCGCCGTCAGGTGAATCAGCTGCCTCTGGCCCTGCATAAATAGCATATAGGAGAGCTTTTCCACCTGGTCTTCCCTTCCTTCCACTGTCAGACTCTTGGGAATGACTATTTCATAGGAAGAGTGATATACTGAGCCCAGGCCACAGTATAGGCTTGGCAGAGAAATCAGTACCAAGAACAACAGGATCCCCAACCTGGCACATGAAAGCCCTGGCACCAGGGCCAGCCTCAAGCCCTTCATCTGAGGAGCCCAAGTTTGAAGCACTCTGATAGCCTCAGACATAGCCACTTGCCTTTTCCATAGAGAAGGCAGTATAGAGGCAGAGTCTCTCACAGACGCTGCCACTGACATGGCCCTAGCGAATCAGTTGATGATGCAGGGCCTGTGTCCAGCAGCAGCAGCAGCAGCAGCTTTCCCTGACACACAGTACCCTCTGTCACAGGTACTCACTTCAGATCTATGCTGGCTGCACAAAGGGTGGCTCTTGCCTGCCTCTCAGAAGTCAGCCTCTGGCTGTGTCCTTTATCTCTCTGTTATGCTTGAAATAGTGTCTTTTCTCTGTGACTTCCCTCCTCATCATCAACTCCAGTGCCCTTTTGTTAAGGTCTTTCTGACATTAGGAAGAGCTGTAATCAAGAAGAGGGACTGCAAACTCTAAAATGCAAGACTGTACCTTGAGAAAGGAAACAAAACCTCCATGCCTTCCTCAACTGTACCCCAAGGAACGCCCCTCCCCCACTTCTCCTATCGTCCGTTGCTCAGCTGACTCCTAATGTTCTAGACCAGTAGGCTTGGAGGTCTTCGGTGGGCGCACTCCATTGCCCATTTCCTCTCTTCTCACGCTCTTGTTCTGTGTCACGTGGACATTATAACTAGATGTAACATGGCATTATAGATGCAGTGCACAACAGACCAATCTGTTAGATAAAGCCAGTGTGGTGGCTGCCTTGTGCCCCCAGATAAACCCCAGTGTGCTGGCCACCCGTGGGACAAATGATTGACATTCCCTATATTTTTAAAACATCATCAGAATTCAGTTTCTCAAGTTCTCTTTATAACACAGTGTGTATTTATAACACTAAAAGTGTGTATGGGAGATGTCAACAGAGCAGTCTCCCTTTGTGCAGTTATCATGGAAACCTTGGTTGGTAAGTATCTCCAGACCTATTACCATTCTTGGGCTGGTGCTGGCATAGCAGTATCTTAAGACTATGCCTGTTGAAGACTAGGTATCCTGAAGTCTCCCCTGTGTTCGTATATGACTTCCATGTGTTCAGTGGCCACTTCTGTTTGTTCCTCCTTATACACTCTCCCAGGTCTGGAAGAGTGCTGGTCCAAGAGTAGATGAACAAGAATTATTGAATGAATAAATAGCTCCCAGATATGGTTGCTGTGCTGTCTCATCTGCTGTATCTTCTGTGTTTCTACTTGGCTTTGTGCCAGCCCTGAGTATCTGTAAATGCCTTCAGAAAAACCCACGAAAACCATACTGGCACAGACATGATCTCAAAATGTACTTCTTTCTACATTTTGCTGTTCAGTTCACTCTCCTGATTTCTTCTGGCCTCATATTTCACTGAGAAAAATATTAATAGAAGCAATCAAAAGAATACCTCCACATATAAACACTAGCTGAGTCCACCACCTGTATCTAAATGTTCCCCCCACTATCGTGAATAAATTGTCCTTGCTGCAGTCTAAGACCAGTCCTTTTACTTGTGTGTGAAGTGTCCTTCCCTTTTAATTTCTCATGGACTTCACTCTTGCATTTCTCCCTTCTCTCTTTTACATCTTCAGCATCTGTTTGTCTGCTGGATCCAGTCCTATTATTTACTGTTATTTCTCACCTTTATGAAACCATCCCTCTCAGCCAACATCACCTTCCAGTCACCATCTAGTTTCTCCTTTTCTCTATTTTACAATGAAATTCTTTGAAAAAGTGTAGAGACATTCTGTTCTAATTTGTATCACTCCTTTATTTTCTGAAGTTTTTTAATTTTGATCGTAACACAGTCACAAAATATGCATAAAACATAAATGTGCTTTTCAGTGAATTAGTAGAATGAAAACAGTTAAGCCAGACACAAAAGGACAAATACTCTGTGATCTCACAAATATGAGATTCCACAAATACGAAGTTCATAGAGACATGCAGAATACATGTTGCCTGGGGTGGGGTAATAGAGGAATGGAGAGCTCTTGTCTAATGGGTGCAGACTTTCAGTTTGGGATGATGAAAAGTTCTGGAAGTGGATATTGATGATGGTTGCACAACAGTACGAATGAACTTAATGCCAATGAACTGCACACTTAAAAATGGTTAAGATGGTTGTTTGATGTTGTGTGTATTTTACTGAAAAAGAGATAAATAGGAAAGGAGGGCAAAGGGGAGAGAGAAATAGCTGTATATGTACAACTCTGGTGAGGTAATCTAAGTTTTAGCTTCATAGAAGTCATCTATGTGCCATTGCCAATCACATGCCCTCCTGCTTCAGCGAGATCATTATCTTATCTTTATGGTAACTACTTCCTCACCTTCTTGATTGTTTTTGCTTTCTAAATGTGTGCTTCCCAGAAATGTGTTATTTTAGTTATCTTTTAATAACGGCTTTATTGAAATATAAAGTTATATACCAGAATACTCATCCTTCAAAGTGTACTATTGAGAGATTTGTAGTGTGTTCAGGAAGTTATGCAGTCATCATCACAAGCAATTTTAGAACAGTTTCCTCATGCCAAAACAAAACTCCTCTGTTCATTCATAGTCACTCTCCATTCTCTGCTCCCTCCAGCCCCTGATTACCACTACTCCCTTTTCTGCCTCTATGATTTTTGTCTATGGTACAGTCCATAGGAATGTAATCCTGTATTATAATTCTAGTCTTCTTTGAATGGCTTATTTCACCTGTTTTTCCGCATCATCACTGGAATTTGTTATTTGCCTTTTTGATTGCAGTGGTCCTAGTGGAAGTAAGGGGGTATCTTATTGCAGTTGTGATTTGCACTTAATAATTAGTGGTATAGCAGAGTTTTTCATATTCTTATTACTCATTTATATATTCATTAGATAAGTGTCTATTCACATCATTTGCCTTTTTTAAACAGGGTGTCTTTTTTCCTGTTGAGTTGTAAGAGTTCTTAATATTTCTTGGGGTTACTCTCCCATCAAGTATATAATTTTTAAATATTTTATACCATTCTGTGGGCTTTTTCATTTTCTCAATGGTTATCTCTTAGAGTAGAAAATTATTTCACCTTTCCCTCTGATTTTTTTATTCTGTTAAAACATTCAGAACATAAAATATATCATCTTAATCATTTTTAAGTATACACTTCAATGGTATTAAGTACTGTTAACTGTTGTGCTACCATTACCACTGTCCATCTCCAGGACTCTTTTTATTGTGTAAAAATGAAAGCCTATACTCATAAAGTATAAAAATCCCCATTGTCTGCTTTCCCTCAGCCCCTAGCAACTACTATCCTACTTTCTATGATTTTACTACTCAAGTAACTCATTTAAGTGGGATCATACAGTGTTTATCTTTTTGTAACCAGCTTATTTCATTTAGCATAATGCCCTCAAGATCCGTCCATGTTGTGGCAGTTTGCAGAATTTCCCCTTTTTTTAATGGGTGAATAATATTCCATTGTATATATAGCCCACCTTTTGCTTCTCCATTCACCCCTCTGTGGACACTCAGGTTGCTTCCACATGTTAGCTGTTGTGAATAATGCTGCTTTGAACATGGACATACAAATCTCTCTTTGGGATCCTGCTTTCCATTCTTCTGGGCTTATACCTAGAAGTGGACTTGCTGGATCACATGGTCATTCTAGTTTTAATATCTTTCAGGAGCTGCCATACCACTCCACAGCAGCTGTAGCATTTTACCTTCCCACCAATAGGGCACAAGTGTTCCAGTTTTCTCCACCTCCTTTCCAACACTTGTTCTTTTCTGTTTTCTTTTGTTTTTGTAGTGGTCATGCTAATGGATATGAGGTGGTATCTCATTGTAGTTTAGATTGACACATTTCCCTAAGGATGAGTGACATTGAGCATCTTTTCATATGCGAAAGGCCATTTGTGTATCTTCTTTGGAGAAATTTCCATTTGAGTCCTTTGCGCATGTTTTGAATCAGGCTGTTTGGTTTTTTGTTGTTGAGTTTTAGGAGTTTTCGTTAGATATTTTGGATAGTAGTTCCTTATCAGATATATGATTCGCAACTATTTTCTCTCATTCTGTGGGTGGCCTTTTCACTCTGTGAATATGTAGTAATTTTGGATGCACAAAATTTAAATATATTCCTAAAGTCCATTTTGTCTGTTTTTCTTCTGTTGCCTGTGCTTTTGGTGTCATAGCTGAGAAACCTTTGCCAAATCCAATGCCGTGAAACTTTTGCCTTACGCTTTCTCCTATGAGGTTTATAGGAATACAAGTTTCTCGAATGGGGATTCTCCAGGGACCTGCCAGACACGCAAATGAGTAGTAATGCTATGGGTAGGCTTTTGAGGGAGCGCCACACTGTTCTGTCCATTCCACCAGGCTGCCTGTCTTCACAGCCATTGTGGTTGAGATGATGCAGTTGAGTTGTACTTGAGATGACTCGTGGGGACCTGAGGAGAAGGCTATGGGAATAGGGTCGTTAAAAGTTCACACACCTTGCTGCTCTCACCAAGATTCAGCTGTTATGTTGTTCTATGACTTAGACAGTTTCTACACTTGCAAAAAAGTTGATTTTGACTGTTTTTGCCAGTGTTACCACTGCTTTTCTGGAGGAGGGGGCTTCTGTAGACCCTTATTTTGACCTTTTGGAAGTGCTTCCCATTTTCCCTCTTCACTTCATATGAAGCCAGATGAATGCAGTGTTAATGTAAAGCCCCTTTAGTTCCACAGTAGTATTTCAGTTTGCTTAGTACTTTTGTGTGCCACGGTGGTTCATTCCTTTCCGTTGCTCTCCTCCTGTATTTCTCTGTGTGGGTCTGTCACAATTTAACGTCCATTGTATTATCTGTGAATGCAACGTGGAGTTCTTTTGGAATACTGTGAATTGTGCTTCTGTGTCCATTATTATCTAGTAAGAGGATGCAGATGTCAGGGTAGAAAGGTCAGGGGTATTCAGTATATGCTATTGCAAAATGGCATGCCAGTTTACATTTCTAAAGCAATTGATGCGAGTTTCCACTGTTCCACAGTAATACTTGGAATTTTCCTTCTTCTGTAATCAGTCTTGTGAGTGTATAGTGATATCTCTCTGCGGCTAGATAATCTGCATTTCTCTGAATAGTAAAGAGGTCGAACACCTTCACAAATGGTTTTGGGCCCATGTTTTGTATTTTGACTCCACTGGAATAAGCTTTCACCCCCATGCATGCATCCAAACTGCCAACTCCAGGATGTCAGTGGATAAACAGTTCTCCATTGTCAAATCAAATGATCAACACGGGGCCCTCAGGCTATGGCCCTACCAGCAGCTTTTAAAAGATAATAGGTGTCGTTTGCAGCAATATGAGTGGACCTAGAGAGGGTCATGATGGACAGGGAAGCCTGGTGTGCTGCAGTCCATGGGGCTGCAAAGAGTCAGAGACGACTGAGCAACTGAACTGAACTGAGAGAAGTAAGTCAGTCAGAGAAGGAGAAATATCATATGACATCCCTTTTATGTGGAATCTAAAATGATACAAGTGAAATTATAAAGCAGAAACAGACTCGCAGACTTTGTAAAGGAACTTATCGTTGCCAGGGGCGAGCTGTGGGGAGAAGGGATATTTAGGGAGTTTGAGATGGACATGTACACACTGCTGTATTTAAAATAGGTGACCAACAAGGACCTGCTATATAGTGCATGGAACTCTGCTCAACGTTATGTGGCAGCCTGGATGGGAGGGGAGTTTGGGGGTTGAATGGATACATGTATATGTACCACTGAATCCTGTTCACCTGAAACTATCACAGCATTGTTAATCTGCTATACCCCAATACAAAATAAAAAGTTAAAAACACAAACAAAAAAGATAATGGGTGTGTTCTGACTTGCTTTTTATTTTATTTTATTTTATTTTATTTTTTTAATAAATTTATTTATTTTAGTTGGGGGCTAATTACTTTACAATATTGTAGTGGTTTTTGCCATACATTGACATGAATCAGCCATGGGTTTACATGTGTTCCCCATCCTGAACCCTCCTCCCACCTCCCTCCCCATCCCATCCCTCTGGGTCATCCCATTGCCCCAGCCCTGAGCATTTGTCTCATGCATCGAACCTGGAATGGTGTTCTGTTTCACATATGATAATATACATGTTTCAATGCTATTGTCCCAGAACGTCCCACCCTCACCTTCTCCCTCAGAGTGCATAAGACTGTTCTATGCATCTGTGTCTCTTATTCTGTCTCACATATAGGGTTATTGTTGCCATCTTTCAAATTCCATATATGTGCATTAGTATACTGTATTGATGTTTTTCTTTCTGGCTTACTTCACTCTGTATAATGGGCTCCAGTTTCATCCATCTCAATAGAACCGATTCAAATGTATTTTTTCTAATGGCTGAGTAATATTCCATTGTGTATATGTATCACAGCTTCCTTATCCATTTGTCTGCTGATGGACATCTAGGTTGCTTCCATGTCCTGGCTATTGTAAACAGTGCTGCGATGAACATTGGGGTACACGCGTCTCTTTCAATTCTGGTTTCCTTGGTGTGTATGCCCAGCAGTGGGATTGCTGGGTCATATGGCTGTTCTATTCCCAGTTTTTTTAAGGAATCTCCACACTGTTCTCCATAGTGGCTGTACTAGTTTGCATTCACACCAACAGTGTAAGCGGGTTCCCTTTTCTCCACACCCTCTCCAGCATTTATTGCTTGTAGACTTTTGGATAGCAGCCATTCTGACTGGTGTGTAATGGTACCTCATTCTGGTTTTGATTTGCATTTCTCTATTAATGAGTGATGTTGAGCATCTTTTCATGTGTTTGTTAGCCATCTGTATGTCTTCTTTGGAGAAATGTCTGTTTAGTTCTTTGGCCCATTTTTTGATTGGGTCGTTTATTTTTCTGGAATTCAGCTGCAGGAGTTGCTTGTATATTTTTGAGATTGTTTGTTGCTTCGTTTGCTATTATTTTCTCCCATTCTGAAGGCTGTCTTTTCACCTTGCTTATAGTTTCCTTTGTTGTGCAAAAGCTTTTAATTTTAATTAGGTCCCATTTGTTTATTTTTGCTTTTATTTCCAATATTCTGGGAGGTGGGTCATGGAGGATCCTGCTGTGATTTAAGTCGGAGAGTGTTTTGCCTATGTTTTCCTCTAGGAGTTTTATAGTTTCTGGTCTTACGTTTAGATCTTTAATCCGTTTTGAGTTTATTTTTGTGTATGGTGTTAGAAAGTGTTCTAGTTTCATTCTTTTACAAGTGGTTGACCAGTTTTCCCAGCACCACTTGTTAAAGAGATTGTCTTTTCTCCATTGTATATTCTTGCCTCCTTTGTCGAAGATAAGGTGTCCATAGGTGCATGGGTTTGTCTCTGGGCTTTCTATTTTGTTCCATTGATCTATATTTCTATCATTGTACCATACTGTCTTGATGACTGTGGCTTTGTAGTAGAGCCTGAAGTCAAGCAGGTTGACTCCTCCAGTTCCATTCTTCTTTCTCAAGATTGCTTTGGCTATTCGAGGTTTCTTATATTTCCATACAAATTGTGAAATGATTTGTTCTAGTTCTCTGAAAAATACCATTGGTAGCTTGATAGGGATTGCATTGAATCTATAGATTGCTTTGGGTAGTATACTCATTTTCACTATATTAATTCTTCCAATCCATGAACACGGTATATTTCTCCATCTGTTTGTGTCCTCTTTGATTTCTTTCATCAGTGTTTTATAGTTTTCTATATATAAGTCTTTTGTTTCTTTAGGTAGATATATTCCTAAGTATTTTATTCTTTTTGTTGCAATGGTGAATGGTATTCTGACTTACTTTTTAAAAGAGTAACTGTCTGCTGGGTGGAAAATAGGCTCTTGTGTGAGAAGAGACCAGTTAAAAACTTTTGGAGTTGTCTAGGAGGGGGTGATGGTAATTTGCAGTGCACTGGAGAGTTGAAGGTGGTGGTAACGGGTTACATTTTGGATATGTGTTGAAGATAGGGCCAAGAGAATTCATAGATGCCCTAAGTTTGTGGTGCTGAAAGCTCAGCTTCCCTGTACCCTGATGGCAGATCAAATCTCAAAGACAGAGTTTTGGGTGAAGTAGAAAAGAGAAGCTTTATTGCTTTGGCAGGCAAAGGGGAACACAGTGAGCTAATGCCCTCAAAACCAAATGTCCTAACTTGGGGAAGACAGTGACTAGTTTTATAGTAATTGTTCAAAGAGGGCATGGTCAGCTCAGAGGCATTCTTCTGGTGGGTTGGTGGTGAGGTAAGTAGGAGTCCACATCATCGACCTTGAGGTCCAACTCATCTGGTGTCTACATGCTATAGGCAGTATACCATCATTAATCATTAACTTCTCCCACCTCAAGAGGGCTTCAGTATCTGCAAAACAGCTCAGAGATACTGTTGTGTGTATCCTTTGATGGGGAAACAGAACCTTGCCCCAAGGCTGCTCTTGACTGTTTTTCCTTAGCCTCTCATTCCCACCCTCCCCTAATAAGCAACTGTTCAAATCTGTCTATTGGAACTCGGGGAAGGTCCTGGAGGCTGACAGAAGGCTGTTTCCTGTCACCAAAGCAATGGGGGACACAAAGGCCTTGTGCCCAGGAGCCCTACAGGGCCCTGCACTGTACCATTTATAGAGTAAAAGTCCTCTAGAAACACATTCTTCTCTTGGTTTTCAGGGCAACACTCTCTCTTAGTGGTGCCCATACCATACTGGCCAATATTTCTCTCACTTCTTTCCTGAATTCTCCTCATCTCATCACCATCTACACAGAG
Source organism: Okapia johnstoni (assembly GCA_024291935.2). Lineage (NCBI taxonomy): Eukaryota > Metazoa > Chordata > Mammalia > Artiodactyla > Giraffidae > Okapia > Okapia johnstoni. Next base: position 10,034,861 of record CM044310.1, on the reverse strand, counting down.
GGCACCTTGGGGCTCAATCCTCACTGAGTCCTCGGATCTCTTCCCTTCTCTGGCTGTTCTTGCTCCCTTGGCAGTGTCACCTGGTCCCATTGCTTGGGATATCATCTGAACACTGACAACCATCACATAAAGAGAAGTCTGGCTGACTTCTCTTCTGAAGTCCAGACTCAGTCATCTTACTGCCAAGCTGACATGCCCACATTGGAGTTTAATGGGCATCTCAAACTGAATGTATCTGGTGTGTGCTCTCTCCACACTCATCCCCATCTCAGTAAAGGGCAACTCTCTTTTCAGTTGCTCAGTACAGCCATCCTCCTAAAAGTTTCCAACATTGCCCGCTTGGCAAATCACAGGAGTATCTAAGGGTTCTCCACTTCTGCCTTTCCCCTGTCCCTGCCTGTTCCTGACTGCCATAGCAGATGGGGTGATCCTTCAGTGCTTCTCAGCTCTGTTCACTCCTTTGCTTAAACCCTTCCCTTCTTCCCATCTCTGCTGAAATAAAAACATAATTCCTTTCCAAGTCTTCATGTGTCTGGTCTCCGCTCAGCCCTCACACTACTCTCCGTGATGCTCACTGTGTCCAGATATACTGACCTCCTTGCTGTTCTTCAAACATGCCAGTCAGGCTCCCATTTCAAGGCCTTTTCGCTTAGAGTTCCCTCTCCCTGGTTTGCTCTTCACCCTGATACCTGCAGAGCTTCTTCCCTCACTTTCTGCATGTCTCTCCTCCAACATCACCTTACCAGACAGGACTTCTCTGACCATTGGCCTAAAATAGCAGTCTACACTAATAGTATCACTCTTGTTCCCCTTGCACGACTTCATGGCGTTCCATCACACACATCACAGCCTGGCACATTGTGTAGTTTTCTGTTTATTTGTGTCAGTTTTGTAGGTTTTAAAATTTTCATGGGATCAGAGACTTTGTCTTATTGCCTACCATTTCCACAGTAATAGAACAGTTCATAGATGAAGACATTAGCAGCCAAATGAATGACTGAATGAATGTGTGATTAGAGGCAGCGGCAACAAGTCTCATTTTCTTATTAAAATGAGACTTGTAAAAGAATGAAACTAGAACACTTTCTAACACCATACACAAAAATAAACTCAAAATGGATTTAAGATCTAAACGTAAGACCAGAAACTATAAAACTCCTAGAGGAAAACATAGGCAAAACACTCTTCGACATAAACCACAGCAGGATCCTCTATGACCCACCTTCCAGAATATTGGAAATAAAAGCAAAAATAAACAAATGGGACCTAATTAAAATTAAAAGCTTTTGCACAACAGAGGGAACCATAATCAAGGTGAAAAGACAGCCTTCAGAATGGGAGAAAATAATAGCAAACGAAGCAACGGACAAAGAATTAATCTCAAAAATATAAAAGCAACTCCTGCAGCTCAATTCCAGAAAAATAAATGACCCAATCAAAAAGTGGGCCAAAGAACTAAACAGACATTTCTCCAAAGAAGACATACAGACGGCTAACAAACACATGAAAAGATGCTCAACATCACTCATTATTAGAGAAATGCAAATCAAAACCAGAATGAGGTACCATTTCACACCCATCAGAATGCCTGCTATCAAAAAGTCTATAAGCAATAAATGCTGGAGAGGGTGTGGAGAAAAGGAAACCCTCTTACACTGTTGGTGGGAATGCAAACTAGTACAGCCACTATGGAGAACAGTGTGGAGATTCCTCAAAAACCTGGGAATAGAACTGCCAAAGGACCCAGCAATCCCACTGCTGGGCATACACACCAAGGAAACCAGAATTTAAAGAGACATGTGTATCCCAATGTTCATCACAGCACTGTTTATAATAGCCAGGACATGGAAGCAGCCTAGATGCCCATTAGCAGACGAATGGATAAGGAAGCTGTGGTACATATACACAATGGAATATTACTCAGCCACTAAAAAGAATACATTCGAATCAGTTCTAATGAGGTGGATGAAACTGGAGCCTATTATACAGAGTGAAGTAAGCCAGAAAGAAAAACACCAATACAGTATACTAACACATATATATGGAATTTAGTCAGTCGATAAAGATAACCCTGTATGCGAGACAGCAAAAGAGACACAGATACGTAGAACAGTATTATGGATCCTATGGGAGAGGGCGAGGGCGGGACGATATGGGAGAATGGCATTGAAGCATGTAAATTATCGTATGTGAAACGAATCATCAGCCCAGGTTCGATGCATGATACAGGGTGCTCGGGGCTGGTGCACTGGGATGACCCGGAGGGATGGGATGGGGAGGGAGGGGGGGGGGGAGTTCTGGAAGGGGAACACACGTACACCCATGGTGGATTCATGTCAATGAATGGCAAAACAAATACAATAGTGTAAAGTTAAAAAATAGATAAACTAATTAAAAAGAAAAATTGGACGTCTGTAAAAAGCATCAAGCTTGGCCAGCAAGCTGTCCTGGGCCATTTCCATGTTAAAGATTGAGGTTAGTCAGAAGAGGGAGGAAGCTGGAATCCTTGACTTAGATAGCTTTGAATGCTACCATGATCTTGAGGAAAACAATAAAGTCCCCATCACTCTTACCCACAACTGCGCCCAAGGCAGTGACTGCCACACTAGCCAGATCTTGTGCCTCAGCCCCAGGGATGTATGATTGAGTAGGGGAGATAGAATATGTTTGCAGATGGTGATATGGTCAGTCAGAATGCCATCGATGTAAAGGAAAGTCAGTACGATGACTTGATAGTGGCTCAATCGTATCATTGCTGAGTAGCTTAGAACTAACAATACTGTCTTACATCCATCATCACATTTGATTTTAGATCATCTCAGAATTTATTTGAGCACCTGCTGTATGCCAGATACTGCACTAGATACCAGCACTTACGTGATCTAATTGAATCTCCCAGTCACGCTTTGTGGTTGAGAACCTTTGTGTGGTTATCCAACTGAGGCGGAAACCCAGGCCTGAGGTTAGTGAAGTTCCGCATCTTAGACCAATCAGCCAAAAAGTAACACTTGGGACTTGGGGACATGGAATATGAAAGCCCCCTCAATCAGAAGAAAGGCAATATTATCCTTTATGAAAAGGCTGTTTTTCACTCTCAGAAATTTTTTCCCAGTTGGATTTGTCAGGCTTGAAGAACACAGGACCTCAAGCTCACACAGCACTCATGCTCTTAGCTCCAAGCAGAAGAAGGGAGCTCTGACATTGCCTTAGGAAGGCTATCCTACTCTTTTCTCTTGTGCTTGAGTTGTTTTGGAAAACATTTTTAGAGGTTTACATGGGTTATAAAAACAGCTAATGGGACAATAAAGTTGATTAGAAATGGTATCTGTTCCTTGAAAAACTCTAGAATAAGACTAATAGATTCTTCTTTAGGTGTGTTGTTATATAAAATGTAAATTCTCCAATGCATGCTCTCAGTAGCTGGGGGAATTTAACATATATGTGTATCATTTTATTGCAGCAGTTTTAGTTTCCCAGTAGAGATTTCTGTCTGTGAGCTTTCCTTAGATCATGAAGGTCAGTTACCTCAAAGTCGAAATGCATTCTCATTTTTAAAAAGCAAAGAATTAATCGGCACCTTTTGCTTTATTTGGCATATTTATTTTCATTTCTGTATTTTTATAGTGACCTGATTTATCCGTGGAATGGTAAAGGATGGCTTTAGGCAGATTAAGATGGCTTTGGGCAGTGGAAGACATGAGGGAGAGCTTTTTCTCCTGTTCCCCGGCACTGACATTATGCCTTTTTCGTTTCTACCTTTCATGTGAAATCATCTGCAGCCAGCTCGTGATTGTTAGATGACTGAAAATGCATTACTGGAATAAATTGTAGTTTTGGAGTTTATTCCTTTTGTATGCTATATGGCTTTCTTTCCGTTTCCTTGCCAACAGAAGAGTATGTCCAGAATTTGAGATTCTGAGAACACGCTCTGTGAGTAAAAACACATTTCTCACTCTCCAGGTACCTTGGAAACTTCACTTGACCATAAGGATGCATATATGCTCCTTGTTCTACAGCAAACAACCACTTGATGATCTGTTTCAGGCTGACTTCCTTATAGGCTCTTCCCAACAGCATCCTCAGAGGGAACCCATGTTTTTATTAAAAAAAAATGGAGGTATGCAGGAGCAGTTTCAAGAGCCTCACTGGAGCTGTGACAGTTATGAACTTACTAGGGGAAGGGAAGGGTAAGGTCATCCAGTGGAAACAAGGCAATGATCAAAAGCCCAGAGTGGAAAGTGACCATGGTATGTAGTGAGGACAGAGGTTCTTCCTGTTAGACATACCGATATGAGGAAATACTTGTTTTCAAAAGTCGTGGGAGACAGTGGTTAGAAAAGGACAGGAGGTTGCAATTGTCACAGTCCTTTAACGTTTCACCAAGTTTATATTTTCTGCCCTAGATAATGGGGGCAGGGTCCAGAGGGCCCTGGGGGTGAGAGGGGCAATGCGAGTTCCTGAACTCCAGCCTGGCAATAGAATCAGTGTCTGGGGAATCACAGGTCAGATGGTAGATTGGCCAGGAAGATAGATTACAGCAATGAAACAGGCATGAGGTTGCAAACACTTGGTCAGCCATGATTCCACCTCTGATGTTTTCTTTTGGAATATTTTAAAAAATATTTTCTACCTGAGAGAGGAGTTACCATGGCTTTGTTATTCACAGAGTGATTCGTTACCCTCATGTATTTCATTCTGTCATAACCTCCTTACATAACCTCCTATGTAAGATTTTCATAGTTTTATTGAATAATAAAAGTAGTATTTGATCTGTCTTTCCTAGTCTTCCCTCCTGCACAGAATTTTAAAACTGAATGTCCAGAAGCGTGGGGAATTTTATTTTTAAAGAGTCAGCCATTTGCAATCATCCTTGAAGGAAACCTGCTCTGGGTTTTGAGAAAACCTTTTGGTGAGCGCATTTGCCCAAAGGAAACACCGAAACTGTACTCTGAACTGAAGTTAGTAAACACAAGAAGGTTTTTTTAAAATTTTTTAACACATTTTCAAAAAACTTTGCAAACTAATATAAAACTTTATTTTGTGCAGAATCGCATCCCTGTGAGGTTGATGATATCACCCCTGTTTATAAATCATTTTTTTTTTCCTTCAGCTGGGCCCAGAGAAGAGAGTGAAATTTGACTTCGGGTTATGAGGACATCCCCAAAAGCACTCTTACATGGACAAGAAGAGAGGTCAGGTTAGGGATATCCAAAGAGAGAACCTATCCAAGTCTCCCTGTGAGCGTTAATACTGGCTACATCAAAATTTCACTGTAATTTCCCTCCTTCTCCCTCCCTGCCAGCCCAGAGCCTGAACGTGTCTATGCTTTGCAAAGCTAAGGGGAGGGCTTTGATCTCCACTGGCCACAGGGAACACACGGAGGACAACAGCCACCCAGGGAAGGCAGATAAAGGATAGCAAGAAGTCACTGTCAGAATATGCTGGGGCAGCGACTGGCTGGGTCATGAGTCGCTGCCAACACAGATTATTGGAAAGTGTATTGGCATTTCTCAGAGTCCCCCAAACCAAACGGGCCAGAGAGTGCATTTAGCAGAGGCAGTCACACAAAATACAGAACACTGAACCTTGAACCTAGAGCTTTTTGAAGCAGGTTACCCTGTCTTCTCTCTCCTGCCCACATTAAAACTGGTCACTTCCCTCCTATAGTCTATCCTAAAGAGCTTCAGCCTTCAATCCCCAGACTGTGGAGTTTCCACGCATTTTAAGATTCACCTGACAACTTATAAATCTGTTCTTTTTTTTTTTTTATCATTCTTTCAGAAGAAGTTTATTTAAAGAGCTGTCCTAACCTTTGTTTCCTGCCTGTAGATCTGAGGGTTGATTGTAAAGACAGCAACTAAAAATTTTAAAATCTATACAGCTTCCGTATTTGCTAAATTTTGTTGTCAAATATTGTGAAATCCTAAATAAGGTTTATTGATTGATTCTCAATTATCTACCTGACTTTTGGGTCTTAAAGGACACCTTTAAGTTAGCTAAGCATAAGTACCCTGTACCTAAATCAGGATTCCCTTCTGTTTCTTCAGTTTTTTTAAAAAGACTGATGCTTACTAGGTTTTATTATAGTCATCAGCATGTGCACTTAGGAAGGCTACCACTTCTGTTCTGCACTGGAGTGCTTCTCAGCAGAAATCCTCCACATCTTTTTCAGAAGTCTCTAATGACAGGTTTACCTTTGGAGGCCTTCACCCAGTTTCACTCTTTTTCTCAAAGCCGCTACCAACTAATAGTGTGCTTTCACAAGTATCTTGACCTTCTGACATACAATGTCTAGAGATTTGGTTACCAGCAAATCTTGTGGCCTGGAAATTTACATAACTGAAGGCTTGAATTTGGATTTTGCTCTGAAGTTTGGCTTTGTTCCACCAGAAGTAATTAGCATCAGCTTCTTGAAAGCCTAAGCCAGGTCTTACCCTTCTTTTGTTTGCTTCCCCCGCCCCCCTGCCCCTCACATTAGGAGTGGGCAGTTAGAAGAGGGATTCAGCAAATGTACCATCAAAGACTGATGCTCTGGAAATTTCTCAAGGCTGGGAATACTTAACCTGTAGCAACACAACACCTGAGAAAGGTTTCATCTGTGCTCTGTCTAAGAACTAGCAAAGATATCCAGTTACATTACCATCTTATTTTAGGGTTGGCTCTGGTAAAGTCATTCACTTGGTCAACATTTCCTGAGCACCTAAGGTGATCTGGGCCCTCGGAGCTGAATAGGATATAAACCTATCACTCCATGATGGCAGGATGTAATAAGGGAAAAGATTCTTTCATCAATAATAACTACACAGTGTGGTAAGTTCATGATAGAGATCAACGTTCATTTGTAAGGCTTCTGTTTCATTAGAGTCACTGAGAAAGAAGTCACATCCTGGGCAATTAAGGATGTATCAGTTGTCTTCCCTCTCCCTTTTTTTTTTTTTTTTTTTTTTGGACTGAAGGAAAAGGCTCGTGAGGAAGTGGAGAATGTAGACTCTGTTATACTTGGGCAGAATGCAGTCCAGCTCTAGTTCTTCGTGGACAACATGGAGGTCTGATAGGGTAAATGGGATGCTTAAGAATTAATGTAAAGTATATAGCATGGTGTCTTGCACAGAATGAGTAATGTTATGTAATACACGCTTTGTGTTCTCTTTACACACAATTGACTCCCCTCCAAAGCTCTGTTTGTTTGGACTGTCAGTCGACAATATGTTAACTTAAAAAGGAAATAAGAAATAAATATAATAAGTGAAGTAGAAAAACAGAAAGAAAAAAGAATAATCAATACTTCCAACTGAACCCCACAGGTTGCTTCCTTTCCCCCATGAACCCAGACACAGGGTGATCAGACCACTCTGGGTCAATTGTAGCTTCCTCTAAAGCAAACTGGAAGAAACAGGTAATGGGCTCCATAAAGCCCATAAAACATATAGTGGCACCTTATCTGAAAACAAATATTTATCTACTTTTTCGTTTAAACATTTATTTAATGAATAAGGACGTCCCTGGTGGCTCAGATAGTAAAGTGTCTGCGTACAATGCATGAGACTCAGGTTCAATCCCTGGGTTGGTAAGATCCCCTGCAGAAGGAAATGGCAACCCACTCCAGTACCGTTGCCTGGAAAATCCCATGGATGGAGGAGCCTGGTAAGCTACAGTCCATGGGGTTGCAAAGAGTCGGACAGTATATTAATGAATATACTTCTAAAAGCAAATTAGAGGAACAAATCATATAAATAACTTTCTTAACGTAATATGTAATTGTGAATGAGGTGAAAAAACAAAGATAGCAGTGTGTATACCCACATACACACACACGCACGTGCACGCACGCACACAGATAAGATGTTAGGTCAAGCAATAGATGTAATATGGCATTCCTTGGAAAACAGAGGAAGTCCAATTTGCTGTACTAAGAAGAGATATTGATAAGAATAATCCATGAGAAAAGTGTAATTTAAATGAGTTTCATGAAATGTGAAAATGGGAAAAAGGAAAACATTGTCTTTTCAAAAACTTTACACATGTAAATATAATGAGTTACTAAAATAATTTCTTTCTAAACAAGAAAATCCCTCCTCCCACATTTGGACATTTGTGTAGACCATAGAGTCCCAATCAGAGCCTGTGCAGCTGTCAGTGCTCACAGCACGTTGCTCAGCTGACCTCCTTCCTACCGAGCGTATTGGGAGTTTGCTATGTTAGGACTTCTTCCTAGCACTACTCATTTTCTGCGCCTGGTTCTTCCACTTTTCTGACTGCCTCCTCTATTTGAACAGCTGCTTCTTCGGGTTCTTCTAGGTCCTCTTGTGAGCACTGTGACATATCCTTTCTAGCCCCAAAACTGGCAGCAATAACTAGAGCTAAAAACATTGCCAACAGAAAAAGGGGGACTATGTACAGTATCTTGTCAAGGCTCTGGCTTTCATCTTTATTTTCACTGTTTCTGCCAAAATTACCAACTTCTGCAGCATGACTTTTGCTTTCCTCTACACTTGGATTACTGTCAACACTGTCCCTTGGTTTACCGGGGGAGCCACTGTCTATACTACCCCCATTTCCGGGAGTTTTGCAGTCAGGGGGAGCATAGCCATCCTCACAATGGCAGTGCCTAAAATTGTTGCAAACTCCTCTCCCGTTACATGTCTCTGCTGACAGGCAGTCATACTGGAGCACAGCATAATGGCTACAGGAGTGGTTCATGCAGACTTTGTGTGGGGCACAGAGAGTGCCGGTGTGCGCGTCTCCATCATCAGGGACATCAGCAGTGTCATAGGCATCCATGCTCCAGCACCAGTCATCTTTGTGAGCAACCTGGATCAGTGTATGATTGGGTTTGATTTGTGGTATCTGTCTAACATTTGTACATACAAGTTTCCCACAAAATACGTTATCATCTGCACACTTCAGATATGTTAACCTCGGTGAGCTGGTGGTACCACAGTTTCCAAACCGGTCCCCTCTTGTGTTCATTGAAACGTAACAGTTTTCTGGGGCGGACCTTGCAGGGGACCCGTATATATCCATGCATTGATTGTCAGGGTTCTTACAGCGACCTCCAGCACAGTAGTGAATTCTGTCACACATTGTGCCATCTAGCTTATAGCTGTCTCTGGGACACTCTCCCGAGGAACCATTACAATACTCTGGGAGGTCGCACTCTCCCAAAGCAGCACGGCACATGAATCCCTTATATCTCAGGTGACATTTATCACAGCAGAGTCCATCACTACACTCTGCATCCTCTCTCAGCATGCATGTGGTGTCACAGCATGGGTGCATTTCACACTTAGAACCACAGTCACACTGCTCATCTCCTTCAACAACGCCATCGCCACAGCGGGAAGCCCTCCGTAAGCGGCCTTTGTGCCCAGGCTTGTTAAACAGGCAGGCCCCCTTGTGTTCCCAGAGGAACTGGTGGAAGAAGTCAGAGCTGCAGTTGCTGAAGCCGCTTTCTTTAGTGATGTTTTCATGCATGAGGCAGAAGGGCCTATCTTGACAAATGCAGGCCGAATGGTCGTGCCGAATACCCAAGTTGTGTCCAAGCTCATGGACCATGAGTGCTGCAAACAGGAGGACGTCCTCGTGGTGGAAGGATTCCACGGCTGCTGCAAAATCACTTGAGCAGGCACCACTGAGAAATGCCTGCCCCATATCCTCTTTAGGATGCTGTCCAACGATCATGTGGGCAACATCATGCTTCACACGGTGGAAGAGCTTCTCTTGTCTCCAGCTGTTGAAATTCCTGAGTGCAACTTGCAGGTCCATGGGGACCTCTATGGGGTCCCCCTCAGTCCAGATCTCCATTCCAGCCAGCACCACCTCTGTGTTTATTCCCCTTGTGAAGCTGTTGGCCAGAGCTATGATGTCCATTACTCTCCGGACGGTCTGATTGACGTCACTGCCCCACATTTGGAACCGCTGGTTGTTGACCACGACAAACATCTCCACGTACTTGGTATGTGACCACAAGCCGGGTGGCACCTGCCAGCTGTGAGGCTTGCTGCTCTCTGGTTGCCGGCTGGTGGACGCCACTTGGCTGTCTTTGGACGTGACGCTACAGGAGACTCGAGCCTCGTGGGCCATAGCGTACAAGACGTGTTCAAACCGTTTGGAAGAGTGCACGGGCTCAACGCCATAGGATTTTTCCTCCTTAATCAGGAGGCCCCTGAGGCCTGAACAGGTGTTGACAGAAACAAAAGAACCTGGGACTCCTTCTATGTAGCCTTCATAGTGACAGTCCTGCGAGATGAAAGGCGTTTCTTGCCCCAGGATGCCATTGTGGTAGCTGAAGACTGGGAAGTTATCCACAAAATAGTCTCTCTTCGCCGTCAGGTGAATCAGCTGCCTCTGGCCCTGCATAAATAGCATATAAGAGAGCTTTTCCACCTGGTCTTCCCTTCCTTCCACTGTCAGACTCTTGGGAATGACTATTTCATAGGAAGAGTGATATACTGAGCCCAGGCCACAGTACAGGCTTGGCAGAGAAATCAGTACCAAGAACAACAGGATCCCCAACCTGGCACATGAAAGCCCTGGCACCAGGGCCAGCCTCAAGCCCTTCATCTGAGGAGCCCAAGTTTGAAGCACTCTGATAGCCTCAGACATGGCCACTTGCCTTTTCCATAGAGAAGGCAGTATAGAGGCAGAGTCTCTCACAGACGCTGCCACTGACATGGCCCTAGCGAATCAGTTGATGATGCAGGGCCTGTGTCCAGCAGCAGCAGCAGCAGCAGCTTTCCCTGACACACATACCCTCTGTCACAGGTACTCACTTCAAATCTATGCTGGCTGCACAAAGGGTGGCTCTTGCCTGCCTCTCAGAGGTCAGCCTCTGGCTGTGTCCTTTCTAGTCTTTCGGATCTCTCTGTTATGCTTGAAATAGTGTCTTTTCTCTGTGACTTCCTTCCACACCGTCAACTCCAGTGCTCCTTTGTTAAGGTCTTTCTGACATTAGGAAGAACTGTAATCATGAAGAGGGACTGCAAACTCTAAAATGCAAGGCTGTACCTTGAGAAAGGAAACAAAACCTCCATGCCTTCCTCAACTGTACCCCAAGGAACACCCCTCCCCCCACTCCTCCTATCGTCCGTTGCTCAGCTGACTCCTAATGTTCTAGACCAGTAGGCTTGGAGGTCTTCGGTGGGCGCACTCCATTGCCCATTTCCTCTCTTCTCACGCTCTTGTTCTGTGTCACATGGACATTATAACTAGATGTAACATGGCATTACAGATGCAGTGCACAACAGACCAATCTGTTAGATAAAGCCAGTGTGGTGGCTGCCTTGTGCCCCCAGATAAACCCCAGTGTGCTGGTCACCCGTGGGACAAATGATTGACATTCCCTATATTTTTAAAACATCATCAGAATTCAGAATTCAGTTTCTCAAGTTCTCTTTATAACACAGTGTGTATTTATACACTAAAAGTGTGTATGGGAGATGCCAACAGAGCAGTCTCCCTTTGTGCAGTTATCATGGGAACCTTGGTTGGTAAGTATCTCCAGACCTATTACCATTCTTGGGCTGGTGCTGGCATAGCAGTATCTTAAGACTATGCCTGTTGAAGACTAGATATCCTGAAGTCTCCCCTGTGTTCGTATATGACTTCCATGTGTTCAGTGGCCACTTCTGTTTGTTCCTCCTTATACACTCTCCCAGGTCTGGAAGAGTGCTGGTCCAAGAGTAGATGAACAAGAATTATTGAATGAATAAATAGCTCCCAGATATGGTTGCTGTGCTGTCTCATCTGCTGTATCTTCTGTGTTTCTACTTGGCTTTGTGCCAGCCCTGAGTATCTGTAAATGCCTTCAGAAAAACCCACGAAAACCATACTGGCACAGACATGATCTCAAAATGTACTTCTTTCTACATTTTGCTGTTCAGTTCACTCTCCTGATTTCTTCTGGCCTCATATTTCACTGAGAAAAGTATTAATAGAAGCAATCAAAAGAATACCTCCACATATAAACACTAGCTGAGTCCGCCACCTGTATCTAAATGTTCCCCCCACTATCGTGAATAAATTGTCTTTGCTGCAGTCTAAGACCAGTCCTTTTACTTGTGTGTGAAGTGTCCTTCCCTTTTAATTTCTCATGGACTTCACTCTTGCATTTCTCCCTTCTCTCTTTTACATCTTCAGCATTTGTTTGGCTGCTGGATCCAGTCTTATTATTTACTGTTATTTCTCACCTCTATGAAACCATCCCTCTCAGCCAACATCACCTTCCAGTCACCATCTAGTTTCTCCTTTTCTGTTTTACAGTGAAATTCTTTGAAAGAGTGTAGAGACGTTCTGTTCCAATTTGTATCACTCCTCTCTTTATTTTCTGAAATTTTTTTATTTTGACTCCTAACACAGTCACAAAATATGTGTAAAGCATAAGAGTGCTTTTCAGTGAATTAGTATTCAGTAAAATGAAAAAGACAATACCATATGATCTCACATATATGAAGTTCCACAAATAGCCAAGTTCATGGAGACAGAAGGTAGAATAGAGGTTACCCTGGGTAAGGTAATAGAGTAGTGGGGAGTTCTTGTCTAATGGGTGCAGACTTTCAGTTTCAGATGATGAAAAATTCTCAAAGTGGATATTGATGATGGTTGCACAACAATATGAATGAACTTAATGCCAGTGAACTGTGCACTTAAAAATGGTTAAGATGGTTAATTTAATATTGTGTGTATTTTACTGAAAAAGAAATAACAAGAAAGGGAGGGAGGGGAGAGAGAGAAACAGCTGTGTTAAGTACAACCCTGATGAGGTAATCAGTAGTTTTAGCTTCATAGAAGTCACCTACATGCCATTGCCAATCTCATGCCCTCCTGCTCAGAGAGATCATGATCTTGTCTTTTATGATGAGTACTTCCTCACTTTCATTATTATTTTTGCTTCCTAAATGTGTGCATCCCCAAATTATATCACTTTACTTTAGTTGTCTTTTAATAACAGCTTTATTGAGATATAAAGTCACATACCAGAATGCTCATCCTTTAAAGTATACAATTCAGTGGTTTGTAGTATGATCAAAAAGTTATCCAGTCATCACCACAAGCAATTTTCGAACATTTTCCTCATGCCAAAATAAAACTCCCATGTCCATTAGCAGTCGCTCTCCATTCTCTGCTCCCTGCAGCCCCTGGTGACCACTACTCTCCTTTCTATCTCTATGATTCTATTCTTGAAAATCCATAGCAATGGGTTCCTATATTATAGTTGTAGTCCTCTGTGATTGGCTTATTTCACCTCACATAAAGTTTTCAAAGCCGTATATAGCAGATACCAATACTTTATTTCCGTTTGGCAAAGGAACATTCTTTTTATATGGATATATCATAGTTTTTGATTCATCAGTTGATGAACATCCTGGTTGTTTCTACTGTTTGACTATTATGAATAGTAGTGCTATAGACATTTCAGTACAAGGTTTTGCATGAAGTATGTTTTCATATCCCTTGAATGAATACTTTGGAGTGGAATTGTTTGGTCACGTGATAACTATGTTTAGCCTTTGAGGAACTGCCCAACTGTTTTCCAAAGCTGCTGGACAATTTTACACTCCTGCCAGAAATGAATGGGGATTCCAATTTTTCCACATCATCATTGGCATTTGTTATTGTCTTTTTGATTGTAGCAATCCTAGTGGATATAAAGGGGTATCTCATTGAGGTTTTGATTTGCACTTCCCTAATAATTAGTGATGTTGCACAGCTTTTCATATGCTTGCTTGCATGCTCAGTCACTTCAGTCATGTCCAGCTCCTTGTGACCCTGTGGATTGTAACCTGCCAGGCTTCTTGATCCTTGGGATTCTCCAGGCAAGAATACTGAAGTGGGTTGCCATGCCCTCCTCCAGGAGATCTTCCCATCCCAGGGACTGAACACCATGTCTTCTTGTCTCTTGCACTGCAGGTAGATTCTTTACCTGCTGAGTGACTGGGAAGCCCAGGTGATATTTTTATTGCTCACTTATTTCTTCTTCAGAGACATGTCTGTTCACATCCCCCTTCATGGATCACAGCCTTATCATAGCAAAAGGGCTTGCGTAACGCAATGAAGTTATGAGCCATGCTGTGGACCACCCAAGACAGATGGGTCATAGTCAAGAGTTCTGAAAAAATGTGGTCCATTGGAGGAGGAAATGGCAACCCACTCCAGTATTCTTGCTAGAACTCCATGAACAGTATGAAAAAGGCAAAAAGAGATAACACCAGACTGTGAGCCCTCCGGGTTGGAAAGTGTCCAGTATGCTACTGAGGAAGAGCAGAGGGCAATTACTAATAGCTCCAGAAAGAATGAAGAGGCTGGACCAAAGCAGAAACGACACTCAGTTGTGAATGTGTCTAGTGGTGAAAGTAAAGTCCAGCACTGTAAAGTACAATATTGCATAGGAACCTGGAATTTTAGGTCGATGAATCAAGGTAAATTGAATGTGGTCAAACAGGAGATGGCAATATTGAACATCCACATCTTAGGACTCCGTGAACTAAAATGTATGAAAATGGTGAATTTAATCGAGACGACCATTATATCTACTGCGGTGGGCAAGAATCCCTTAAAAGAAATGAAGTAGCTCATAGTTGTTATGGTCTTTACAGACCAGGACCTGGGGACTGGAGTTGACAAAAAGAAGGCAAAGAAAAGGACGCAGGGGACCCAAGTCTCGAGTGAAACAAGGGTACTTTATTTGTAGAAACACATGCTTATATATCTTCAATAAAATGATTACTCAGCCATTAAAAAGAATGAAATTTTACCAGTTGCAACAAAATGGATAGTCTTTTAAGTACAAGGTCACTGAAGGGAGTCACTGAAGGGAATCCAAGCAGGTGCCCTTTCTCATGATCTCAGTCCTGAGAACTGCGTGCAGCTCTGCTCGTTCCTGTTTTCCAGGAACTGATAAGGAACAGAGAATCCTTGAGAAACGGCACACAAAGGAAGAAAACATATTGGATCCCTTAAAGTTGAACGTCCCCTGACAGTAGTCAACAAGAGTCTGAAATGCAGTACTTGGGTGCAGTCTCAAAAACAACAGAATGATCTTGGTTTGTTTCCAAGGCAAACCATCCAGTATCACAGTAATCCAAGACTGTGCCCTAACTGTTGTTGCCAAAGAAGCTGAAGTTGCCTGGTTCTGTGAAGATCTACAAAACCTTCTGGAACTAACACCAGAAAAAGATGTCCTTTTCATCCTTGGGGATTGGAATGCAAAAGTAGGAAGTCAAGAGATACCCAGAATAACAGGTAAGTTTTGCCTTGGAATGCAACATGAAGCAGGGCAAAGGCTAACAAGTTTTGTCAAGAGAACATGTTGGTCATAGCAAACACTCATTTCCAATAACCTGAGATGACTTTACACATGAACATCACCAGTTGGTCAGTACTGAAATAAGATTGATTGTGTTCTTTGAAGCCAAAGATGGAGAAGCTCTATACGGCCAGCAAAAACAAGACCTGGAGCTGACATGTGGCCCACATCCTTATTACAAAATTCAGGCTTAAACTGAAGAAAATAAGGAAAACCACTAGTCCATTTAGGTATAACCTAAATCAAATCTATTAAGCTTATACAGTTGAAGTGATGAACAGATTCAAGGGATTAAATATGGTAGAGTGCCTGGATAACTATGGACAGAGGTTTGTAACATTGTACAGGAGCGAGTGATTAAAATCATCCTCAAGAGAAAGATCATGGCATCTGGTCCCATCACTTCATGGGAGATAGATGGGGAAACAGTGGAAACAGTGTCAGACTTTATTTTTGGGGGCTCCAAAATCACTGCAGATGGTGATTGCAGCCATGAAAATAAAAGATGCTTACTCCTTTGAAGGAAGGTTATGACCAACTTGGACAGCATATTAAAAAGCAGAGACATGACTTTGCCAACAAAGATTCATCTAGTCCAGGCTATGGTTTTTCCAGTGGTCATGTATGGATGTGAGAGTTGGATGTTGAAGAAAGCTGAGCACCGAAGAATTGATGCTTTTGAACTGTGGTGTTGGAGAAGACTCTTGAGAGTCCCTTGGACTGCAAGAAGATCCAACCAGTCCATCCTAAAGGAGATCAGTCCTGGATGTTCATTGGAAAGACTGATATTGAAGCTGAAACTCCAATACTTTGGCCACCTCATGCGAAGGGTTGACTCATTGGAAAAGACCCTAATTCTGGGAAGGATTGGGGGCAGGAGGAGAAGGGGGCGACAGAGGATGAGATGGCTGGATGGCATCACCGACTTGATGGACATGGATTTGGGTAGACTTGGAGTTGGTGATGGACAGAGAGGCCTGACGTGCTGCAATTCATGGGGTCGCAAAGAGTCGGACATGACTGAGCGACTGAACTGAATTGAACAAGAGAAAGGAATGCAAGAAGGCAAAGTCATCATCTGAGGAGGCTTTACAAATAGCTGAGGAAAGAAGAAAAGCGAAAGGCAAGGGAGAAAGGGAAAGATACACCCAACTAAATGCATAATTCCAGAGAACAGCAAGGAGAGAGAGGAAAGCCTTCTTCAGTGAACAATGCAAAGAGATAGAGGAAAACAACAGAACATAAAGACTAGAGAGATCTCTTCAAGAAAATTGGTGATATCAAGGGAACATCTCATACAAAGATGGGCATGATAAAGGACAGAAACGATAAAGACCTAACAGAAGCAGAAGAGGTTAAGAAGAGGTGGCAAGAATACACAGAAGAACTATATAAAAAAGGTTTTAATGACCTGGATAACCACAATGGTGTGATCACTCACCTAGAGCCAGACATGTGGAGTGAGAAGTCAAGTGGGCCTTAGGAAGCATTACTGTGAACAAAGTTAGTGGATATGGTTGAATTCCAGCTGAGTTATTTAAAATCTTAAAAGATGATGCAGTTAAAGTGCTACACTCAATTTGGAAAACTGGAAAAGGTCAGTTTTCATTCCAGTCCTAAAAGAAGGGCAGTGCCAAAGAATGTTCAAACTACTATACAGTTGCACTCATTTCACTTGCCAAGCAAAGTTATACTCAAAATCCTTTAAGGTAGGATTCATTCAGCAGTACATGAACTGAAAACTTCCAGGAAAAGCTTCCCAGGAGAAATATCAGCAACCTCATACATGCAAATGATACCACTCTAATCGGAGAAAGTGAAAAGCAACTAAACAGCCTCTTGATGAGGGTGAAAGAGGAGAGTGAAAAAGCTGGCTTGAAACTCAACATCAAATAAATTAAAATCACAGCATCCAGTCCTATCACATCATGGCAAACAGAAGGGGAAAAAATAGGAGCAATGACAAGATTTTGTTTTCTTGGGCTCCAAACTCACTGTGGATAGTGACTGCAGCCTTGAAATTAAAAGACACTTGCTCCTTGGAAGAAAAGCTATGACCAGCTTAGACAGCATCCTAAATAGCAGAGACATCACTTTGTTGATCAAAGCTATGGTTTTTTTCCAGTAGTCATGTATGGATATGAATGTTGGATCATAAGGAAAGCTGAGCGCCGAAGAATTGATGCTTTCAAATTGTAGTGCTAGAAAACACTCTTTGAGAGTCTTTTGAACTGCAAAGACATCAAACAAGTTAATCCAAAGGAAATCAGTCCTAAATATTCATTGGAAGGACTGATGATGAAGCTGAAGCTCCAATCCTTTGGCCACCTGATGCGAAGAACTGACTCATTGGAAAAGACCCTGATGCTGGGAAAGATTGAAGGCGGGAGGAGAAGGGGACGACAGAAGATGAGATGGTTGGATGACATCATCAGCTCAACAGACAAGAGTTTAAGCAAGCTCCGGGAGTTGGCTGATTGACGAGGAAGCCTGGCGTGCTGCAGTCCATGGGGTCGCAACTTAGTGACTGAGTAACAACTGCTCACATAATTTGCCCTTTTAAAACAGGATGTCTTGTTGAGTTGTAAGAGTTCCTAATATTTCATGGGAACTAACTAATCTCCGTCAGTATAAATTTACAAATATTTTCTCTGGTTCTGTGGGCTTTTGCACTTTCTCAATGGTTATCTCTTAGAGTGGAAAATTATCTCATTTTTTTCTTTGGATTTTTTTCATTCTGTTAAAACATTCAGAATATAAAATTTTCCATTTTAACCAGTTTTAAGTGTACACTTTATAGTTATTAAGTACTGTCCCCTGTTGTGCTACCATTACCACTGTCCATCTCCAGGACTCTTTTCGTTGTATAAAAATGAAACTATACTCATTAAAGTATAAATCCCCATTATCTTCTTTCCCTCAGCCCCTAGCAACCTCTATCCTACTTTTTCTCTGTATGATTTTACTACACAAGTACATCATTTAAGTGGAATCTTAACAGTATTTGTCTTCTTGTGACAAGCTTATTTCACTTAGAATAATGCCCTCAAGATCCGTCCATGTTGTGGCAGTTTGCAGAATTTCCCCTCTTTTTAATGGGTGAATAATATTCCATTGTATGTATAGCCCACCTTTTGCTTCTCCATTCACCCCTCTGTGGACACTCAGGTTGCTTCCACATGTTAGCTGTTGTGAATAATGCTGCTTTGAACATGGACATACAAATCTCCCTTTGGGATCCTGCTTTCCATTCTTCTGGGCTTATACCTAGAAGTGGACTTGCTGGATCACATGGTCATTCTAGTTTTAATATCTTTCAGGAGCTGCCATACCACTCCACAGCAGCTGTAGCATTTTACCTTCCCACCAATAGGGCACAAGTGTTCCAGTTTTCTCCACCTCCTCTCCAACACTTGTTCTTTTCTGTTTTCTTTTGTTTTTGTAGTGGTCATGCTAATGGATATGAGGTGGTATCTCATTGTAGTTTAGATTGACATTTCCCTAAGGATGAGTGACATTGAGCATCTTTTCATATGCGAAAGGCCATTTGTGTATCTTCTTTGGAGAAATTTCCATTTGAGTCCTTTGCGCATGTTTTGAATCAGGCTGTTTGGTTTTTTGTTGTTGAGTTTTAGGAGTTTTCGTTAGATATTTTGGATAGTAGTTCCTTATCAGATATATGATTCGCAACTATTTTCTCTCATTCTGTGGGTGGCCTTTTCACTCTGTGAATATGTAGTAATTTTGGATGCACAAAATTTAAATATATTCCTAAAGTCCATTTTGTCTGTTTTTCTTCTGTTGCCTGTGCTTTTGGTGTCATAGCTGAGAAACCTTTGCCAAATCGAATGCCGTGAAACTTTTGCCTTGCGCTTTCTCCTATGAGGTTTATAGGAATACAAGTTTCTCGAATGGGGATTCTCCAGAGACCTGCCAGACACGCAAATGAGTAGTAATGCTATGGGTAGGCTTTTGAGGGAGCGCCACACTGTTCTGTCCATTCCACCAGGCTGCCTGTCTTCACAGCCATTGTGGTTGAGATGATGCAGTTGAGTTGTACTTGAGATGACTCGTGGGGACCTGAGGAGAAGGCTATGGGAATAGGGTAGTTAAAAGTTCACACACCTTGCTGCTCTCACCAAGATTCAGCTGTTATGTTGTTCTATGACTTAGACAGTTTCTACACTTGCAAAAAAGTTGATTTTGACTGTTTTTGCCAGTGTTACCACTGCTTTTCTGGAGGAGGGGGCTCCTGTAGACCCTTATTTTGACCTTTTGGAAGTGCTTCCCATTTTCCCTCTTCACTTCATATGAAGCCAGATGAATGCAGTGTTAATGTAAAGCCCCTTTAGTTCCACAGTAGTATTTCAGTTTGCTTAGTACTTTTGTGTGCCACGGTGGTTCATTCCTTTCCGTTGCTCTCCTCCTGTATTTCTCTGTGTGGGTCTGTCACAATTTAACGTCCATTGTATTATCTGTGAATGCAACGTGGAGTTCTTTTGGAATACTGTGAATTGTGCTTCTGTGTCCATTATTATCTAGTAAGAGGATGCAGATGTCAGGGTAGAAAGGTCAAGGGTATTCAGTATATGCTATTGCAAAATGGCATGCCAGTTTACATTTCTAAAGCAATTGATGCGAGTTTCCACTGTTCCACAGTAATACTTGGAATTTTCCTTCTTCTGTAATCAGTCTTGTGAGTGTATAGTGATATCTCTCTGCGGCTAGATAATCTGCATTTCTCTGAATAGTAAAGAGGTCGAACACCTTCACAAATGGTTTTGGGCCCATGTTTTATATTTTGACTCCACTGGAATAAGCTTTCACCCCCATGCATGCATCCAAACTGCCAACTCCAGGATGTCAGTGGATAAACAGTTCTCCATTGTCAAATCAAATGATCAACACGGGGCCCTCAGGCTGTGGCCCTACCAGCAGCATTTAAAAGATAATGGATGTGTTCTGACTTGTTTTTTAAAAGAATCACTCTGTCTGCTGGGTGGAAAATAGACTATTGTGGGAGCTGAGAGATCAGGTAAATACTTCTGCAGTTGTCTAGGAGAGAGGATTGGTGTTACAGGTTCCACTCCTTACCAACTCTAGAGCAGAACTCTCCAGCCTCTGTTTCTTTATATACAAGATGGAGGTCTCATAGTGTGCATGGGAGGATTAAATTAAGGATGAATGTAGAGTATTTAGCACAGTGTCAGTGATATATCGGAGAAGGCAATGGCAACCCACTCCAGTACTCTTGCCTGGAAAACCCCATGGATGGAGGAGCCTGGTAGGCTACAGTCCATGGGGTCGCTAAGATCGGACACGACTGAGCGACTTCACTTTCACTTTTCCCTTTCATGCACTGGAGAAGGAAATGGCAACCCACTCCAGTATTCTTGCCTGGAGAATCTCGGGGACGACGGAGCCTGGTGGGCTGCCGTCTATGGGGTCGCACAGAGTCGGACACGACTGAAGCGACTTAGCAGCAGCAGCAGCAGCAGCAGCAGTGATGTTACATGTGCTTGGGGTTATTGCTCAGGGGTAGAGCATTTGACTGCACACAGTGTCTTGCATAGAGTTGGTGATGTTATATGTGCTTTGTGCTCTCTTTACACACAGTTGACCCCCCTCCAAAGCTCTGTTTCTTTAGACTGTCAGTCAGCAATATATTAACTTAAAAATCAGAAATAAATATAAGTAGAAAAACAGAAAAAAAGGAATAGGTGATAATTCCAACTGAACTCCACACTAGACAAGGTTGTCTCTTGCCTAAGTGCCCTCCTTCCCTCATGCACCACCCCCCATGCATCCAAGGTGATCAGACTACCCTGGATCAGATATAGCCCCTTCCAAGAGAGCCCCAAAATAAAGAAGCCCCAAAGACTAGGCAGTATGGAGTCTGAACTGCTGCTTCTTCTTAAAATAGGTTTTTACTTATTTAAAATAATTTTCAATTCATGAATAGTAATTGTTGAGGCAAATTAGATTACTGAACAGATAACATTCTTTAAATAATATTTATGAGTGGGATGAATGATCCTGTGATAATCTTAGGTGCAAGTAATACTTTATATCAAACAATGTATATGGAAGATAGTATGCCCTGAAAAGTAATTCCAGATCAGAAATTGGCCCAACTAAAAGATGACATTGGTAAGTATGATTCATGAGAAGAACTTATATAAAATTGATTCATGAAATGGGAAAAAACTGTAGAATATTTTACATACGAGTTCACATATGAATATATAACCAAATTAGTAAAACAAATACTGAAAGCATTATCATCCTGTTCCTATGTTGGTATGTTTTTGTAGACTATCCCTATCAGAGTTACAGAGTCCATCAATTCTCACTTCACCTTTGCTTCTGTGAGTGCCTTATTCCCACTCAGTGCTTGAGATATTTGATATTTTTGAATTCTTCCTCCAATACCCTTCTGCCTTTTGTTATCCTTGTCCTTCACCTGCTGCCTCTTATGGTGCTGGCTGTCCTGGTGGGGGGGCCTCCGGTGGGGGGGCCTCCGGTGGGGGGGCCTGTGGTGGTGGGGCTTCCGGTGGGGGGGCCTGTGGCGGTGGGGCTTCTGGTGGGGGGGGCTTCCGGTGGGGGGGCCTGTGGTGGTGGGGCCTCCGGTGGGGGGGCCTCCGGTGGGGGTGCCTCCGGCGGTGGGACCTCGGGCAGCGGGGCCTCTGGCGGCGGGACCTCGGGTGGCAGGGCCTCCGGGGGGGGTGCCTCCGGTGGGGGGCCCTCCTCTGGTGGGGGGCCCTGCCCTGATAGGTGTTCCTCCTCTGACTCCTCTCGTATCCCCACTGGGAGGAGCTCCAATAAGAATCCCTCACTAGTGGTTTCTTCCGAACTCTCCTCTGAGGTACGCCCTGGGGTCTGTACTGACTCAATTCCAGCCCTAAGGCTAATAAATAATACTATAATTATCAAAAATATGAGAAGTATTGCAGGGACTATGAAAATAATGTGGCCAACATCTGGAACCTCAGACCTACGTGTCTTAGGAGTTTCACTTTCACCTCCACTTGAAAGTTGAATCGATGTGCTAGGAGGACCGCTGTCTACACTGCCACCGTCTCCTGGATCTTTGCAGTCAGGGGGAGCATAGCCATCCTCACAATGGCAGTGCCTAAAATTGTTGCAAACTCCTTTCCCGTTACACAGTTCTGTTGTTTCACAGTTGTACCCAAGTGAGGTGTAATCAGTACACAGGTGGTTCATGCAGACTTTGTGTGGGGCACAGAGAGTGCCGGTGTGCGCATCTCCATCATCAGGGACATCAGCAGTGTCATAGGCATCCATGCTCCAGCACCAGTCATCTTTGTGAGCGACCTGGATCAGTGTATGATTGGGTTTGA
Source organism: Okapia johnstoni (assembly GCA_024291935.2). Taxonomy (NCBI): domain Eukaryota; kingdom Metazoa; phylum Chordata; class Mammalia; order Artiodactyla; family Giraffidae; genus Okapia; species Okapia johnstoni. The sequence continues at coordinate 10,012,196 of CM044310.1, read as the reverse complement.
TTTGTGGTATCTGTCTAACATTTGTACATACAAGTTTCCCACAAAATACGTTATCATCTGCACACTTCAGATATGTTAACCTCGGTGAGCTGGTGGTACCACAGTTTCCAAACCGGTCCCCTCTTGTGTTCATTGAAACGTAACAGTTTTCTGGGGCGGACCTTGCAGGGGACCCGTATATATCCATGCATTGATTGTCAGGGTTCTTACAGCGACCTCCAGCACAGTAGTGAATTCTGTCACACATTGTGCCATCTAGCTTATAGCTGTCTCTGGGACACTCTCCCGAGGAACCATTACAATACTCTGGGAGGTCGCACTCTCCCAAAGCAGCACGGCACATGAATCCCTTATATCTCAGGTGACATTTATCACAGCAGAGTCCATCACTACACTCTGCATCCTCTCTCAGCATGCATGTGGTGTCACAGCATGGGTGCATTTCACACTTAGAACCACAGTCACACTGCTCATCTCCTTCAACAACGCCATCGCCACAGCGGGAAGCCCTCCGTAAGCGGCCTTTGTGCCCAGGCTTGTTAAACAGGCAGGCCCCCTTGTGTTCCCAGAGGAACTGGTGGAAGAAGTCAGAGCTGCAGTTGCTGAAGCCGCTTTCTTTAGTGATGTTTTCATGCATGAGGCAGAAGGGCCTATCTTGACAAACGCAGGCCGAATGGTCGTGCCGAATACCCAAGTTGTGTCCAAGCTCATGGACCATGAGTGCTGCAAACAGGAGGACGTCCTCGTGGTGGAAGGATTCCACGGCTGCTGCAAAATCACTTGAGCAGGCACCACTGAGAAATGCCTGCCCCATATCCTCTTTAGGATGCTGTCCAACGATCATGTGGGCAACATCATGCTTCACACGGTGGAAGAGCTGCTCTTGTCTCCAGCTGTTGAAATTCCTGAGTGCAACTTGCAGGTCCACGGGGACCTCTATGGGGTCCCCCTCAGTCCAGATCTCCATTCCAGCCAGCACCACCTCTGTGTTTATTCCCTTTGTGAAGCTGTTGGCCAGAGCTATGATGTCCATTACTCTCCGGACGGTCTGATTGACGTCACTGCCCCACATTTGGAACCGCTGGTTGTTGACCACGACAAACATCTCCACGTACTTGGTATGTGACCACAAGCCGGGTGGCACCTGCCAGCTGTGAGGCTTGCTGCTCTCTGGCTGCCGGCTGGTGGACACCACTTGGCTGTCTTTGGACGTGACGCTACAAGAGACTCGAGCCTCGTGGGCCATGGCGTACAAGATGTGTTCAAACCGTTTGGAAGAGTGCACGGGCTCAACGCCATAGGATTTTTCCTCCTTAATCAGGAGGCCCCTGAGGCCTGAACAGGTGTTGACAGAAACAAAAGAACCTGGGACTCCTTCTATGTAGCCTTCATAGTGACAGTCCTGCGAGATGAAAGGCGTTTCTTGCCCCAGGATGCCATTGTGGTAGCTGAAGACTGGGAAGTTATCCACAAAATAGTCTCTCTTCGCCGTCAGGTGAATCAGCTGCCTCTGGCCCTGCATAAATAGCATATAGGAGAGCTTTTCCACCTGGTCTTCCCTTCCTTCCACTGTCAGACTCTTGGGAATGACTATTTCATAGGAAGAGTGATATACTGAGCCCAGGCCACAGTATAGGCTTGGCAGAGAAATCAGTACCAAGAACAACAGGATCCCCAACCTGGCACATGAAAGCCCTGGCACCAGGGCCAGCCTCAAGCCCTTCATCTGAGGAGCCCAAGTTTGAAGCACTCTGATAGCCTCAGACATGGCCACTTGCCTTTTCCATAGAGAAGGCAGTATAGAGGCAGAGTCTCTCACAGACGCTGCCACTGACATGGCCCTAGCGAATCAGTTGATGATGCAGGGCCTGTGTCCAGCAGCAGCAGCAGCTCTCCCTGGCATGCTGAGCCTGGGAAATTCAGCTGTTAGCCCCAGATCTATGCTGGTTCCCCTATGGGTGGGTGCTGCCCAACTCTTGAGTCTTACAGACCTTGGGGCTGTGTTTCTGTTGGTTCTCTCTTGGTCTTCAGCGGTTTCCTTACTGTATAATCTCCTTCCAACAGCAACGGTTTTAATGCTCCGTGGCTGTTTCCTTTACCCAAGTGGACGGCCTCTAATGATTTCAAGTCAGTACTTTTACTCAGGCAAATTATCCTTGTCCTCAGCCCAGTCCACACTACTCCTGATATCCGTTAATCTGCTCATTCTTTGAAAGCCAACATTCTGGCAGGAGGTCAGGGGGGAGGGGATGGGGATTCTTTGGGGATCCCAGAGCAGGATGATGTTCTTTGTTGCCCACTGCCTGTTTTCCTGGTATCTGTAGTACTGAGGGTATTGTTTCTCAGTCCAATCCTCCTTTGTCAGGGTCTGGTTTTTTTGTTTAATTTAAGCAAACTTCTACATGGGTGCAGAAATTCTCCCTCATTCACTTTTGTTCATAACAGATGAGTGTAGAAATTTTATATCTGCATATAAACATAATTTTCCTCCAATAAGAAGTGTTCTGAATGTATAGACATACTAACTGTTAAATGAAAGAAGTTCAGTTTCACTATGGAGACTAACAAGTGACTAGGATCAGAGTTCAATTCCTCCCAACATAAAAGCAAACTCTGGGGTAAAACTAAACTCTGAATAACCAGGTTATCTAGTTACCATTTCATCAAGAAAATAAAAATGCACTGTATAAGAATTTTTTAAAGACCTCTTTGCTTTTGTAACTAAAACTGAACCATAATGTCTATGAAAGTCTTTTAATTTGATTTTGATGTTGATCTGTTATATTTAGTAGTATAAAGTTACAAGGAAAAAAGGGAAAAAAAAGCGTTATCTATCCACGTTCCTTGCCCAGTTATTCTTTTTTGCATCCTAATATTAACTAAAATAAGACTCTACATCTTTTATCTTGCATAAAAATAATTTTATATTAAGTCAAATATTTACAATATAAAACCTTCAAAATAAGGGTTAGGAGTATAAGTACTGCACAAAAATGGATGCGTTATATAATTCAAAAAAGAATGGTATACAAGATCTCAGATATAAGCATGAGCACATCAACTCATTAACCCTTTACAGTTAAAAATTTTAATTCCTAACACAGACAAGGAAATTTATCCACATCTAGCAAGAAGAGTAATACCATCATATCACCCATTAAAAATTTACAGCAAAAATGGTGAAATGGTTTCTAGGTGTATTTCCTTTCTCCTTGTATTTTATATAAGAGAATAGCCTCTTAAAATTATGTAACTTGGAAACTCGCACAGATTTTAGATGTTCCCCTGTTCTTAACCAAACAGGCAAGACAAATTTGATCAAGTCATTTTGTGGGACAGAAGAATCAAATCAACAATGAAAGACCACTTCTACATTTTAAATAAATAAAAATATAATTAAAATTAAATATCCAGTTTTCCAATTCTCAAATTGAAACACATTTTCATCAATAAATACACATGTACGCAAGTATTCACACACAGGATCTGATTTAAATCATTTGACTTCAACCAATAATTCCTTCAACTTGTTCTATCTCGAATACAAAAACAAAATTCTTTTTAAAAAGCATTTCCTATCTGCATGTTTCAGACAATTAACTTCTGACAAGTGTTTCCTAGCTTATAAAATACATTAGCCAGAAAAATACAAATGTTGTTCCGCATCAAATAGATTAATGTGGTAAAATCTACAGGTATTTGAGTGATAAGTAATGGTTATATAGTAAGCAGAGGGTTGGCAAATCATGTAGGAAAACTGGACTCTAAACCTCCCACCTATGAGAACTGTTCTTAGAATGTGAACTTTCTGCAAATATAGGCATTAGAGGGACAGGTCAAAAGAGACAAGGATGATTTTGTTTGACGTCCAGTACATGTTAATTTTGCTTTATTAGCAAACCTGACTGGTAAAGTTAAAGCAGAATTTGCTACTGGCCTACAGACAAACTCCATAAACAAAACCCCACTTTAAAGACCAAACAGTGCTGAGTCTTTTGGAAGCTCCGGTTTTGTCATGGAGCTCTGTGTCAGGTAGGACCCCCTTTTAAACACCCTCCAGGGTATTCTATGGACTTCCCTGGTGGCTCAGATGGTAAAAGCGTCTGCCTACAATGCAGGAGACCTAGGTTCGATCCCTGGGTCAGGAAGATCCCCCTGGAGAAGGAAATGGCAACCCACTCCAGTACTCTTGCCTGGAAAATCCCATGAACCGACGGAGGAGCCTGGTAGGTACAGTCCATGGGGTCGCAAAGAGTCGGATACGACTGAGCCACTTCACTTTCAGGGTTTTCTAAAACTTTGAGCATGAACCTGTCTGGACACTGTACTCATTTAGGGGGCCAGTTTAATTCAGCCTAAAGAAACACGAGCAACCTCTGCTCAGAGTAAAAGGAAGCATCTTTTGGACGCCCTTTTAGATCATACCTAAAATTCAGAAGACACCCAAATAACAAATTTGAGAAGTTTATGGTAGACTTGTTCCTCTGCTAGAAGTTTCCTCTGAAGAAAAAGAGGAGTAACAAAGTTAGTTACTGCCTTCCTCACCCCAGGGAATACTGAAGTGAAAGTGAAAGTCGCTTAGTTCTGTCCGACTCTTTGCAACCCCATGGACTATACAGTCCATAGAATTCTCCAGGCCAGAATACTGGAGTGGGTAGCCTTTCCCTTCTCCAGGGGCTCTTCCCAACCCAGGGATCGAACCTAGGTCTCCCACATTGCAGGCGGATTCTTTATAAGGTGAGCCACAAGAGAAGCCCACAAATACTGAACCTCTGCAATAAAATAAGAAAAATAACAGGGATTCAGTTGTTCCAGAAACAAGTACAGTTTTTCCTGATTGCAAAAAGTGATTTATAAGACTGAATTTCATTGAAAAACAGAATAATTCAACTTTTAATTCAAGTCTCAGCTAAGTTTTCTGGTTTGTTTTTCTCTGCTGCCTATTAGACTTTGCCATGTTTAACAGTATTGGATTCTCCTTACAGGGTATCCATTTATAAGTTATCAGTCACCTAAGATTAGTGAGTCTTACCTCAAAAAACACCTTGAATTAAAAATTCTCCAAAATATAAGAGAACCAATGTATCAGGTAATGCCTAAGAGATACATTGTTTTTATCATGTATTACTACACCCATTCACACACATATGGGGTATACTAACCAAATGTCATCCTGAAGACATACTTACCAAAGTGTAAGAGTTAGAAAGTAAGTGAGCTCTGTAGGGTTGATTTTGATTGAAGAGAATGTGATGGGATGAAACGGAGTAACCGAGCCTACGGAGCCTTTCCTCCTCTGTGAACTGGAGTTTGCCTATTAGCTCTCCCATTTAACAACACAGAACCAACAACCAAGAACTACTAAAATAAATCAATAAAAACGGTTTGTTATGGAAGCCCATTGGACAACAGCAAAGTAGAAAAGCACTGAGCCTGGTTTCTATTCAAGTATCTGATCTCTGGGCCAGAACCATGCTTCCTGAAAATGAAGACTGCTAAATAAAATACATGCAGTCCAGGGGATGCCAAGATGAAACGCAGGCAGAAACGTTAGAGAAAAAAGGTAGCTTTAAGAGAAGAAACCCGGACCATCTTAGATGCTGACCTAATTGTTGTTCAGTCATTAAGTCATGTCCAACTGTTTGTGACCCCCATGGACTGCAGCACACTAGACCTCCTTGTCCCTCACTATCTCTCAGAGTTTACCCAAGTTCATGTCCATTGAGCCGGTGATGCTATCCAAGCATCTCATCCTCTGCCACCCTCTTCTCCTTTTGCTTTCAATCTTTCCCAGTATCAGGGTCTTTTCCAGTGAGTCGGCTCTTTGCATCAGGTGGCCAAAGTATTGGAGCTTCAGCTTCAGCATCAGTCCTTCCAGTGAATATCCACTAGTCCAGTTTTTATGATATGTAACTTTCTCAGAAAAATCATTCCATAAAAGGAGTCAGAAGAACAGGAAAAGGAAGTAAGAAGCAATGGAGCTGGTGAGGGCTTCAGGAAATGGGAAGGACAAGGTAGGACCTTGAAGGAAGTGTCAGGGCTGAAGCTCTGATTAAACATGAAAAGAATAAACTCAATAGAGAATCCTATTAAAAGAAACACACCAATGCCTTTTAACAAATATGACAAAAAAGAAATGGGACCACTTTTCCCTAAGGGAATTAGGGACAAAAGAAATGAGGGCTCAGCTCCCTGACTCTTCCATCATGGGAGTTGGCACCCTCTGAGTTCCATCAGGCAGTTTGCAATACGGATCCACAAAAAATTCTTGGCACCAGACCTAATCCATGAACAGTGCAGAGAGGAAATACACAGGGCAACTGAAACCAGATTCCACAGTACTTGGTTCAACTCTTTACTAAGCAGAGAGGTCAATATAGTTGGTCCTTTGCCTACCACTGGCAAATGGTTTTTGTATGCTTTATTACAAATAAAACAATCTTGGTTGACAGTACCATCTGTCAGCTTTACAACAGATGACTAAACAATCCTAAAGTAATAGTATATCTCTAGGAACTGAGCTTTTCTTAAAACAAATGAACTATATATACTATTAGTAAATCCCGTATCTAAATTTATACAGCATCTTTAAGCAGTGTGAAAATGAAATTATGATTTATTAATTTACATAAAAATTATACATTAATCAATAAATTTTCAAATTTTTTTAAAAAGTCTGAAGCTGTCATTATTGGGATTCGTGGGAAGTGGTTTGCTCTTCTATCACTTGCTTCACAATTTCAGCCAGTTTTAATCGATCTACTTTATCGGTGAATCCACGACCTGAAACCCAAAAAAGGAAAAGGTGAGTCTCCAAACTGTTTGGGCGGTGGTAAGACTCTTGACAGGGACCCAATAAGGTACACCTCACCAGTGTCAAATTCACCTTCACCAATGGAGGAACCGTCACCAACACTGATCACAAGCAGCTCAAGTCCCCCATTTTTCAGGTAGAATTGAGCAGCTTATTAACCTGGTCATAAAGATCCAGGGTTCAGTACAACAGCACAGAAGGAACCACAAAGAGGGAGAACTTCTTTGCTATACGTGTGTCTACAACAGAACTCATATCCAGACTATGTGAAGGACTCCTGCACGTTTGTGAGACAGATGCAAGTCAACAGAAAAATGGGCAACAGAATAGGCACTTCACAAAATCTAAGTGGCCAATAAACATTAAAAAGTGCTTAAGCTTATAAGTCATCAGGGAAAGGCAAAGTAAAATGGCACTGCAATACCAGCAGTACTTACTAATTAGAATGACTAAAATGAAAAAGACAACAGCAAGTATTGGTGTGGATACAGAATAACTAGAACCCTCAAGCCCTGCCCGTGGAGGTATACACTGGTATGACGACTTTGGAAAACTGGTGGCAGTACCTTCTAAAGCCAAACAGATGAATATCCCCATGAACCAGCAACTCCAATTCTAGATACATAAGAGAAACGAGCTCTCTGATGGCCCAGTGGTTGGGTGTCTGCCTGCCAATGCAGGGGACATGGGTCTGATCCCTAGTCCAGGAAAATCCCACATGCCACCGGGCAACTAAGCCCGTGAACCACAGCTACTGAGCCACAGCTCACGCACTTTGAGCCAATGAGGTGAGAGAAACCACTGCAATGAGAAGCCTGCGCACCGCAACTGGAGAGCAGCCCCTGTTAACTGCAACTAGAGAAAGCCTGCGTGAAGCAATGAAGACCCAGTGCAGCTAAAAATAAATAAATGGAAATTAATAAATCTTAAAAAAAAAAAAAAAAAGAAGATATACACTAGAGTGTTCAGAGCAGTGCTTACCAAAACCTGGAAACAACCCATATATCCATTTTCAACAGTAGAATGGATAAATATACAAACTGTTTATGTGGTGTATATGTATGGAGGAAAAAAACATGAATATACAGGGAGAACATATGTATATTTACATACACACACAGATATATATATATAAATGAGAAATGAATTGCTACTACACACAACAATATGGTTGAATCTCACAAACGTTGATGAAAAGAAGCCAGATACAAAAGAACACAGACTTGTCGGATTTCATATACATAAAATATAAAATCAGGCAAAACTGATACATAGTGCTAGACATTGGGCTCATAATTACCCTGTGGGGAAGGAGGTAGTAAGTAGTCAGAGGAGGGCACATATTCAGGTGCTGGTTATGGGAGAATGTTCACTTTCTGAAAATTGATTGGAAGTGTGCACCTCAAATGTGATCACTTTTCTGTATAGATGATTTCATAATCTTAAAAAAAAAAAAAAAATCCTAGAGAAGCTAATTTCCAAGTACAGAAATGGCTGGGCTAGCTTTTGGACTTCTCATGTCCAAAAATCAGGCTCCTTGCCTTGAGCATCCTAGACCTGAAGTCCAGCCTACTACGCTAGACAAAGCAGCTCAAAACATACACCTCTACCTTTGCCTGTGGGGGAAAAAATTCAACGAGCAGCAGATTTGGGACACTCTACTCTTCAGTGTAACAGGTGTTCTCTAAGCTGAGCAGATCTGCAGGGTGGACTCGGCAGTACTTTGCCTCTTTCTCCCCTTGGGACTGAACTGCTCTTTAATGAAGCAGTTAACAGCTCAGGTATCTGGAAGGAGTTCTGAGATCTGATGCTTTTTTTTGCCCAAGTGGTATATGATGGGGCTCTGGACAGCAATGAATCTGCAACACACAATTCATTGAACTCTGGAAAATAAGTGAAAGGGCCGGATGTCCAGATATGCCTGGGTAGTTTACTGCAGGATTAACCCCCTATCCCACAGTACTCCACTCACTCTCCAGCCCTGCTTCACCTGAACACAGCCCCAGCTCAGCCCCCAGAGATCCTACATAATCTAAACACAAATACTTCTCTGCATTCCTGGGGAAAGGCATAATTAAGGCTCCTACCATTCCAGCTGAAGCTTTGCAGAGTATCTCTCAGGAGTTTGCATTCTCGGTTATACTTCCAAGCTTCCTGCACTACTTCATTCAGCTTTTCATCTTCATTCTCTCCTATTGATAAAGGTGAAAAAGAAGTTGCATTCCTCTGCAGCATCATGGGGTTTCAGTGTCAAAGATGGAAAGGACAGGATGTCCAACTTATCGAGAAGTGATCATTAAAGGTGCAAGCTTTTCCAGACTATCATTACTGCTAGTTCCTACATTACATGTAGACTACTTCTGGTTTCTGAACTCTTCCTACTCTGACCACCTGACAGACATCCCCTGAGGCCCCCAGAGTCTTAGCCCTAGGGGATGGGAAATAGGCAATGTTGGGCTATTGCTAATCAGAAGCACCTGGTTAACCTACAAGATCATGAGAAGGAAGGAGAACAAGGCTGAGTGGGCTGCCTTCGTTCTCCTAAGCTCATTTCCTACTCTGGAAGGCTACCTGAGGTAGACTATGTGAGCTCTCTTAAAACCCAAGGAATCTAGGAAGACTGGTCAACTCAGTAAGGAAGACTGGTCAACTCAGTAGTTTTCAGGCCTACAACGTGAAGTATCTCATTCATCTGCTGAGAAAAGCCCGTCCTATCCCATTAAGTGGAAAGAGAACATACTGAAAGAGAGCACTCACTCAAAGGACTTACGTATATAAGTCCCAGTCTGCCTGTGATACTAGTAGCAGCCAGGGCCACTTCTGAACTTGGGAGGTCTTCTCTTTATATTCACAAGTTAATGACAATCTTGTACTCTAGATATGGGCTCTAGATATGGTGTTTCTCGACTTTCCTGACCTTCCCAACCTAATCTTGACCTTGTTCACATTTTCCATCCTCTATCCTGTTATTTCATTAACAAACTAAGAAAATACAGACTTAAATGTTATGCCTGACACTGGCAATTAAACTCAAACTATAAATTTCATAGGAAGCCAAAGCTGGGGCAGAACCCACCACATTTCTGAGTTCCCAATGTCCACTCTTTTCAGTGGGCTTACAGTATATAACGTACTTATTTTCTTTTAACACCGAGGTGAAACAGAAAACTTCAAATTAAACCACTCCTTCAGTCATGTGCACATGCACACACAGTCACGCACAGAGCATTCATAAATGGTGTGACCTTTACCAGCCTGGGGGAGAATACACTGAGCAATCACATCTCGGAGCTTTTCCAAGGCAACATTTGAATCCTCAGCTCCATTCTCACGGTCATGGATGTAAACACCATCCTTTGGCTTGGTGCTTTAGAAGTTTGGGAGAGAGGTAATAACAAAGTGAGACCCCAAAACCCAACTCTTAACAGATGTTAACTCTAAATACTAAACATAAGGCAAGATTTTTCAGATTTTTCAGATAATTATAAAGTATCTCCAACTTCTGATGCTATTTAAAGAACTTATCCTTTCTACCCTCTTAAGATAAGGCAAAAAAGGGCAAGACCCTTGGCTGACCTTTCAGAACCCTGTCCTTGGCCACACCAGCCATGAAGGGGGAATGAAGAAGTAAGTTCAGTTACCCGAGTAATTTCCTCTTCCTTAGAATGGGGTTGTTCACAGAGTGCAGGGGTTTGAGGCTGACTTTTAGTTCCTGGATTCGCATGTTGGCCAACTGTTCTGCGTGGGCCTGCTGGATCCCTGCAACCACCGCCTGAATGTAAACACTATTGTCAGTTTTTCATATTCATTTCTTGGCACCTAAAAAACCAACCTAACAGAGTGGGAAGGAGAATCTCAAAGAACTAAGCAGGTAACTTCAGTCTTGTGCTTGGCAGTATACAAATTTTGAAAAGGCAGATGACTCTTCCCCATGGGTCAGCAGGGCCCAGGAAATACCAGGCCAGCCCAGGGCCACACAAAAGCAAGCCCTTCTTCCCTGCAGGGGGACAGAAAGGCAAGAAGGAAAAAGGAACAAGGCTCATACTCATAGTCATCGGCAAGGGCAAGTGTAAAGAGAGTCAGACATGTACATCGGAGAAAGGCTGGCAGACTGCTGCCTGAGAAGACTCCCTGACTGGCATTTATTCGCTGCACTCAAGGTGGAAACAGTCACCTCAGCCCCAGTGACTCAGAACCCCACGTATTTCACCTGGTGAGCACGGAAGACCCTCACAAACTCATCTATAAGCCAGTCAATTAATTTACAATGAGAAATAACTGTCATAAAGTCTAGCACTCTTCAAGTCTGTCTTTATGACCAGTGTGTTCTCTCACTATGGGCAGACCAATGAGGGAAAGCAAATAATCAGCAAAAAGCTTTGTAAGAACAAAATGATCCCACTTTTGTATTAAAAATAAAAAAAAAGACAAACTGTGTGTGTGTCTCCCCAGAAAAAGATCAGGAAGGATACATCAAGTCACAGATCACCTCACCTCTGAGGGGTGAGACTGAGGCAGGGTTATTAAAAGGAACTTTTGCTTTTTATTTTATATACCTCTGTGTTATTTGAATTTCAACAACAAAATCTGACAATTAAGAAAAAAAAAATAGTTCCTTGGTAAGCACACAATTAGATCCAGAAGATTCAAACTCAATGAAGTAAACTACAGTAATTGGCCCTGGCTACCCATCTCCAGGCCCATGCATCTATTTCCTTCTTACCAGACAGCCCAGCCAAAGAGATGGGAACCTTGCAAGGTCATGAGCTCAGACTCCATCTCCTAGCCACAGCCGAGATGGACACTATTCAGCTTCTGCATGTGGCCATTTTTTCTACACTTCCAAAGCTGACCAGCCTGCATCTTGACCACATCATTTCTTTCAAAATGGGAATACACTGTCACACTCCAGTTCCACCTTAAAGGCCTTTTTCTTCATTAAGAAGATTATGCATATTCAAACTTGGCTTCGTTAGACACTAATCTTAAAGTAACTCCAGAAGGCAGTCTTACTACTTCATTTCCAACATCCTGAGGGAAGCCACACTGTAACACTCAAGTGCTGACAGTCAGAGGATATAAGAAATCCTGTATGTGGGACTGACCAAACAAACCATTTCTGGATTACTGGATACCTTTAAACCCGGAAAACAACTGCACACAGATCACAGATGGCAGAAAACTCTGTTCCTTCTGGCTCTCCTTTCTTCTCTCATACTCCAGCTAATCTAAGGGAGGTCTTAGCATTCTTTTTTCCTATTCACTTATTCTCTCACACTTCAACTCCATCCCTTCTAAGTGAGTAACTCAAGTCTGTGTCACTGCCTTTACCTTTCAGCCACACTCTGAATCCACACCACACATTCATTTGAATGTCTATCTACCATCAAATAATAATGAAAATCTAACATACTTCCCTTCACTCAAACCAGGCTCATTCCTGCTTTCCCTGTCAGTGGTATCACCAGATATGCCACTCACTGTCCCCTTATCTCTAGTCAGTCACCAAAAATTGTTGAAATTTGTCTTCAAAAATATTGAGCCTATTCATTCATCTCTACCTCTCTGCTCCTAGAGCAGCTTCCCAGCTTCTAGATTACTGTAAAAGTATTAGGTTGGTGAGTCTGCAAGTCTGACTAACCATCCCTAAATATCTTCCCTGTGGCAGGACTCTTCTCAAAAATCTGTAAGAGCCTCTCAATTAGGTCCTACTGAGGCTTACACCCCTCTGTCTACTTTCAAAGCCAGGCCCTTCCCTGCCACACCCGTTTCACCAACTTCCCATTAATGAAATCAGGCTGTTTTTCCCACTGATGAATTTCACTCTCTAATTTTTTGCTCATGTTATTCACCATACATGGGCACACGTGCTCTCTACTCCAATTCTTCTAAGGCCAGCTCATAGCTAAACATGTAAAGGGGTTAAAAAGTGCCACACAATAGTTAATAATTGTGCTGGGTTTTGCTTTCTCTCTGGGAACCCTTCCCTAATTACAGCCCTTCAAAGATCTCTTCTTTTTCTGAATTCCCATAAGAATTCACAGAAAATTTAGCATGCAAAAGCTCTGATGTCTGAGAATGTTCCCTCTTTGTTTTGTGTTTATTGGTTTTTCTAACCAGTCTTGTTTAAACCCCTTGGGCAAAAGGATGGTTGATGTATGATACTGCTCTCTGTGCCAACCCCACAGCACAAATGTGGAAAAGGATACTCTGAATGTTCCCTTAGTGTATGTACCAGGCTTTGATCTGGTCTTTATGAAAAGAAGCTCCTTATTTCCAATCCTGATCTGCAGGAGACCAGAGATGTTTCTCTGGGAAAGACTGTGTGCTCTGCATTGTTTTGCCTTTAACCCCCTCACTGAGTCAAGCCCCAGCATTCCTTCCCAGCACCACCATTTTGGCCAACAACATAAGCATCCTTCAGAACCTTATCCATCATCAGTTGAGCAGAGGGTAGCACATTATCCAGGGCCTCAGTTGAGTTGAGCCAGGGGTGATCCAACACTCCCTCGATGGTAAGTCTTTCCTCTGGTTTGACCTTCAAGAGCCTGTGGAGAAAAGGCCAAAAGGGCTGCCATGCACAGTTGCTTCCAGAAGGCCAGAAGTTCCTGAGTCTGGCTCTAGCCATCTCCAGCTTCTGACTTTCTACTTTCTGCCAAACCTTACAGCCTAGGCTTTCTGCAGGACAGAGGTGAGATTCTCTTCCCTAACTGTTAGTTGTGAGGGCACTGTGTTCTTAGGTGGTCCTTTCTATACTAAATAAATTGGGATTAAAAATGGTAGGAAAAGGCTTAATCCAGTGATACCTCAGACTTAGTTCTAGGTTCAGTAAGGTAATCAGTCTTACATATGGCTCACAGTTCCTGAGACACTGAATCCCCAGACTAATGTTTCTAGGACAATGGGCTATAATTTCCAAAAGGGACTCAAAGTACTCTTTTGGCCAACAGTGGCTGTAAAATTAGTTAAGCGATCATACAATTCTGAAAATCAAGGTTGCTACTTGTGATAAAACTCTTAGATATCACCATGGCAGGACACGAACCCTGAGCCATTTCTCCAAAGACATTCTAAGCTAAAAATCTATTATCTGAGAAGGGGACAGCATTTCTTTCTAAGCCTAATGTATTGTCTGTACCATCGGCTTTTGACCACTGTTCTTTCCATCCTGTACATTCATACTGATGCAATTCCTAGCTCACCCCAGCATATTCCCTGGACCTTTCACAGCACTCCTTCCAAATACATAGCCTCCCATTCCAAACATCAGTCAGGACAACGCGCCTACTTGCTCTTTCACGTTCTCTGTAACTTTCTGGATCATTGTGAACAGCTTCAGATTCTAAAGAAAGGATTATTTAGAAAAGACCCTCAATGCTGAGAGAAGATAATCAATGTTACTCTAGTGACAGGAAATACAGTCTATAGAACTGCAGAGAACCCCTTAGAGGATATTGATGTTTTGGTTAAGTAGCTGAAAATACAGCATGGAAAGAGCAGGGGAAGACAGATTTTAAATCGCCTCCACCCTCCTAAAACACTTTCACTTGGATATTTTAGAAACGAATCCTTTTATATACATAAACACCTAACCAACAGGACAAGTTCACTTCTGAAAGAGAGTAATCTGCATAGAGAAATAGCTGTACTATTAGGAGACAGTTCCCAGGTACTGCCCCTTTAATGCTCATTTTTATCACATTACAGATGAAGAAACTGAAACCAAAAGAGGAGCAATTACTCAGTGAAGACCAAGCAGTAGCAATGTCAGAAGAGCGCCTAAGTCCCAGGCAGCAGATCCCCTGACACAGGTGGGCAGAAAAACCAAGCACACCTCATATGTAGGCCTGACTTCTTAGTAACTCCAGCTAAGGAGCTGGAGCACGTGCCCATGTGCGAGGTCATTCTTGGGGAAGATATTCTGAAAGGAACAAAACTGCCACCCACTACCATGTCTGTAGCTTTAAGGTGATTTCATGGCCTGTAGTCACAGCATGCTTATTAATAACAGACTCCTATTTTAGTTAAACGCAGTTCCACCTGCCTCAGAAACTGTATCCACAGAGGCTTCAACCCAAGCCCCTCCTGAACGGCAGGACAGAACAGTGTCCGCCTGAGGAAGGCGGCCCAGGGAGCCTGCCGCTGTGGCCACTCGCGCCTCACATCACAGCTGTGCACTGCTCTGCAAGAAGCAAAGGACTCTCAATGTCACGTGTCCCTCATCCACCCACTTAGCCCTAGTTTTTGAACCTTTCTATCTCTATATGCCAGAGCAACCAACTAGCAACAGGGAGGCCGGGGTGGGGTTGAGGTCCTGGACAGCCAATCACACACTCCCACAGAAGCTAAGGAAGGAAAAGACAAAAGCGTCGTGGTCATTTTGGCACCGCAGTTCAGCTCCTGGCATCATGTCAGTCCCAAATGACTGGCCTCCGTGCAGGAAGGATACACCAGGGGGGTTACCATTTAAAGTCTGAATTAATGCTCACGGATACAGTGGCTACCAAGGGATCTGGATTCAACCCTAGGGACAAATTCTAGGAATGCAACAGGAGGGAGTACAGCTCCAATTTCACCGAGATGTGGATACTGAGAACTCTCATCTCAGACTCCAGGGCAGATTTTCTGTGATGATAATGAGAAGGTACATGCCTGGGAAACAAAACAATTTTCTCTACCCAACACTGCTTTGGGTTCCACCACTTTTAAGGCCACCCGCCCAGTGGCCCAGAGACTCACTTTCTCACAACATCTTTGGCCATCTCTGAGATCTGGCTCCATTCTTCCTCCGGGAACTCAAAACTGCCTGTCATGATTTTTCTCCGCATATCCTTTGGGATAGTCCGGCTATGGTGTTTGGAGTAAAAAGGAGGGTATCCGCACAACATCACATAGATAATCACCCCTAGGGACCACAAGTCACAGCTCTGAAAGCAAAAAAGAAAATGGTCACTCATACCAGAGGCACAGCTCTAAAATACAGCCCCCAGAACTGACCCAAAAACAGCCCTTGATACCCACAGGCTGATATCACCAAGAATCAGAGACTGGAAAAGTTTCAGGAAGTCTTAAGAGAATTAACCTTTCTATCCTTATTTGTTATGTGCTATCAATGCTACATACATGCACACCATATACACAAGGCCAATCTGGGATAAAAAGTCACTTTTATTCTCACTGCCGAGGCCCAAGCTGCTATCTGACCATTGGGTACAGATGTAAGACACTTTGACCCCAGCCAGGAAAGTAATTGATTTAAGCCAGCTGGTGTGAAACATGTCCTCTGGCCACCTGGGCAGGTGGAGGGTGCAGGAACAAATAGCTCGGATGCAGGTGGGCTGACCCCATAAAACAGCACCAGTCATTTTATAAAGGCTCACAGCAGTTCAACACAGATGAGGGACAAGCACGGCAGGGAAGAACGGGAGGTGGAAAGCCATCCTTTGGCCAAGAAGGACTCACTGTGCCCATGTGTGAGGCTATTCTTGGGAAAGTATTCTGAAAGGAACAAAACTGCCACCCACTACCATGTCTGTAGCTTTAAGGTGATTTCATGGCCTGTAGTCACAGCATGCTTATTAATAACAGACTCCTATTTTAATTAAATGCAGTTCCACCTGCCTCAGAAACTGGGTCCACAGAGGCTTCAACCCAAGCCCCTCCTGAACGGCAGGACAGAACAGTGTCCACCTGAGGAAGGCGGCCCAGGGAGCCTGCCACTGTGGCCACTCGCGCCTCACATCACAGCTGTGCACTGCTCTGCAAGAAGCCTGGAAAAGGAGGTACCTCAGGTACTCTCAGCCATGTCTCGGCATCATACTACTAGTAGAGATTCATAAACAATATGACCCATGCTGTAAAATTATAAAATCATAGAGGTGAAAAGAAACCTTAAAAAAAAAAAGTTCAAATGTGGAAAATAGTTCACATGAGGAAACTGGTGCTATAGAGATCTTGTCACCTCTAGGGTCATCTGTCAAGAGTGAAACTAAGCACACCAACCAACATCATGCAGCAGATTGGGGATGGAGTCACTGCAAGTCTCATGCCTCTTTTTTTTTTTAATTAAGATTGATGTATTTAGTTTTTGAAAATTTAACTACATCTTATTACATTATTTTTCTTTAAAAAATTACTTGCAAATGTAGCATTCAGTGTTCACTCAGCTGCCAATGTAAAGATTATAACTAGACGAATATATATATACACATTCAAAATTATTATGAGCTTATTATTTTAATATATTACTCATCTGTGGAGTGTAAATTTTATGAATGCCAAGCAAATTCACAAACACCACTAGATTCACAAAACAGAGTAGGAAGAGGAGAAAAAAATAGTACTGGGAAATAATATATCACACAAGAATCCATTGTATTCATGCTGAGAATAATGTATCAAGTAAATTCTGATCTCTGTTAGCTAAGTGCTTCTACCACTCAATTCCTGCCCACAGTGGGAAGCAGGAAGCAGTTTCTGACTGATACTATCATCAGCCTAGCCCTCACTTCCAACCTTCACTACATAAGGACATAGCAGCCTATAGTTTGCAGAGCACGAAGGTGTGGAACAGTACTTGCTTGGGGACTGAACAGAGTTAATCGTGAAAGCAGATGTGTAGGGTTCCAGTCATGTTGGGCCAGTGCCAAGTGGAGGGTGCTGAGTGCCACAGGAGCCTGTTTGCCCTCTGATATGTGTGTCTGTGTGTGCGTGTGGTAGGAATATGGGGGCCCTCTAGGGTGTGCGGCCAGGAGGAGCTGGCCTACCCTTTTGCCATCCTCAGCTCTCTGCCTGTCATCTGCATCTCCCTGAGTCCTCAAGCAGCATCGTTCTTTTCTGATCCACTCCGTGACTCCAGGATCTCTAGGACTTGTTTCAAGAGGCCCTAAGCCTCTTATACTTTAGGACAGAGAGGCCTGATGTTTAGCTACAGATTAACAACTGTGATAGGAACAGGTACCACTCAGGACACTTGCTGTGTGTATTAGACACAGTTCTAAGTTCGGTATTTTATTGGGTTAGAAAGAATGGCACCATAAATGGCCAAGAAATATTCTCTGAAATGGCCTCCACCTCAAAAAAGCAGGACAAACATATCTTTTAAATGTGATCAGTGGACTGTACAGCTAGTCAAATAAATAACCTCCAGGTGACCACACCCTTTGGTTCCTGCTGCAAAACCTAAACTGGTATGAATCTTACTTCATCAGATAGAAACTTGAATTCCAAATACTCTTCTGCATAGGTAGCTTCTTTCAGCCTCTCAGGCGGCAATATAATATCAAGGGATAAAAAGAGAATCTGCCACCTTCCCAAAGGACCACAAACACCTCACAGGAGAATACAGGCTACACCCAAGGGGTAGAGATTAGTTTCTCTTCTCCTACCTTGTTATAAGTGTAGGGTGTTGGCGAGGTAGGTATAATGCCAGATTTCTCCTTCTGATGCCTTCTCTGGGCTTCCAGTACCTGTCAGAGTCACATCAAAGGGGACAATTTACTGAACATCACATCAGTGACCTACAGCTTGAGACAGACTGCTATGTTAGAAGGCTTAAGAGGGTAGCCACTGGCAGTTAACAATCAGCAATTTTTAAAAATTCTAGATACTTTCAAAAACTTTTTTTCTCTCTTACAGTCAGCAACTTATCAGTATTTGCCTAGGTCAAGGACATGAAGATTCAGTCCCTGAAGGAGATTTATTTCTTCTTCCTGAGATTACTTTTTCCTAGGGGCGTCTCTTAATGCCTCAGCAAGCAGTGAAAGCAGACTTGCTGGCCAGTGGCTCAGGTTCAAGGTATTTGCTGCCATGGGGACTGTAATTGTCACACGGGTCTGGGTGCTAAGTGCTCCACAGAGGTAACCACTGCCATCCTCGGGGCCATCACCCTGGCCCAGCTCTCCACTGTCATGGGGAGTGGGGCTCCTGGGGACACGAGACTGGCAAATCCCACAGAGTTCCGTGACGGTGACACAATAGTGCAGCTCTCTGCCGGTAGGTATCATCCTTGTACCCAGATACACTGCTACTGTCTGGGCCTTCATGGCCACAGTACCATGCTGCTGACAGCAGGTACTGAAAACTGTTATACCTCGGCCAGGGGCCACACTGCCACCTTGGGCAACCTTGCCTAGGCCACCTTTGATGCCACCTCTAAGGCCTACAGCAATCTTACCCCTGACCTCTTGAAGGTGACTGTGCTCACTAAAAGCTCCCTATCAGGAATTCACTGACTATCTTGTCAAGACCCACACTACAGTCTCTGTGCAGAAAGGACCCAGGCTCATGTTCTCACACAAGTATAATAAAGTGAATTAATTAAACCTAAAAAAGAAAATACCACTTATTACAGCATTAAAAATATTAAGGATAAATCTAAAAAGAGATGTGAAAGACCTGTACACTGAAAACCAGATATTGCTGAGCAAAACCAAACACAAAAATAAATGGAATACAGCCTGCTTATGGGTCAGAAGGCTCGATGTTGTTATGTGGTCAATACTCCCATATTGAACTATACATTTCAAACAACCCTACTCAAAATTCCAGCACACTTTTTTGTAGAAATCGACAGCCAATTCTAAAGTTCATATGGAAATGCAAAGAAATTTGAATAGCTAAAATAACTCCGAAAAAGAACAAAGTCAGAGGGCTAAAACTCCCGTGTTTCAAAAATTATTAAAAAATGTCAGTTATCAAAACAGCATATGATATTGGAATAAAGGCCAGTCAGTGGGACAGAGTAGAACAACCCAAAAATAACCCACACACATACATTCAACTGGGCTTTGACAAAGCCTGAGAAGCAGTGCAGTGGAGAAAAGATAGCTTTTCAACAAATATATAGGAACAACTAGATATCCAAATGCTAAAAAATGAACTTGGATCTATACCTCACACCTTATACAAAAATTAAGTCAAAATGGATCACAGACCTAAATGTGAAACTTAAAATTATAAAACTTGTAGTAGAAAATCTTTGTGATCTTGGGTTAGACAGAGATCTCTTAGATAGAAAACCAAAAGCAGAACCCATAAAAATTTTTTAAAAATTAATAAATTGGTCTTCACACCAAAATGAAAGACACTGTTACCACCTCACACCAGTCAGAATGGCCATCGTCAAAAGTTTACAAATAATAAATGCTGGAGAGGGTGTGGAGAAGAGGGAACCCTCCAACATTGTTGGTGGGAACGTAAATTGATGCGGCCATTATGGAAAACAGTATAGCGGCTCCTTAAAAAACTGAAAATAGAGCTATCATATGACCCAGTGATCCCACTCCTGGGCATATATCCAGAAAAGATGATATGTGTGCATGTGTATAACTGAATCACTTTGCTATATACCTGAAACATTGTAAATCAACTATACTTCAATTTAAAAAAAAACAAAAAGCCACAGACTGGAAGAAAATCTTTCCAAAGCATGTATCTGATAAAGGACTTATATCCAGAACATATTTTTTAAAAAGCTCTCAAATTCAGCAAGAAAACAAACAATCCAATTTAAAATATGGGGAAAAGATCTGAACATATACTTCGAAGAAAATATACAGACAGCAAAGAACCACAATAGATGCTCAACATCATTAGCTATTCAGTTCAGTTCAGTCGCTCAGTCGTGTCCGACTCTTTGCGACCCCGTGAATTGCAGCACGCCAGGCCTCTCTGTCCATCACCAACTCCTGGAGTCTACCCAAACCCATGTCCATCGAGTCAGTGATGCCATCCAACCATCTCATCCTCTGTCGTCCCCTTCTCCTCCCGCCCCCAATTCTACCCAGCATTAGGGTCTTTTCCAATGAGTCAACTCTTCGCATGAGGTGGCCAAAGGATTGGAGTTTCAGCTTCAACATCAGTCCTTCCAATGAATACCCAGGATTGATCTCCTTTAGGATGGACTGATTGGATCTCCTTGCAGTCCAAGGGACTCTCAGGAGTCTTCTCCAACACCACAGTTCAAAAGCATCAATTCTGCAGTGCTCAGCTTTCCTCACCGTCCAACTCTCACATGCATACATGACCACTGGAAAAACCATAGCCTTGACTAGACAGACCTTTGTTGGCAAAGTAATGTCTCTGCTTTTAAGTCTGCTATCTAGGTTGGCCATAACCTTCCTTCCAAGGAGTAAGCGTCTTTTAATTTCATGGCTGAAATCACCATCAGCAGTGATTTTGGAGCCCAAAAAAATAAAGTCTGACACTGTTTCCACTGTTTCCCCATCTAGTTCCCATGAAGTGATGGGACCAGATGCCATGATCTTAGTTTTCTGAATGTTGAGCTTTAAGCCAACTGCTTCACTCTCCTCTTTCACTTTCATCAAGAGGCTCTTTAGTTCTTCTTCACTTTCTGCCATAAGGGTGGTGTCATCCGCATATCTGAGGTTATTGATATTTCTCCCGGCAATCTTGATTCCAG
This sequence comes from Okapia johnstoni, assembly GCA_024291935.2. Lineage (NCBI taxonomy): Eukaryota > Metazoa > Chordata > Mammalia > Artiodactyla > Giraffidae > Okapia > Okapia johnstoni. The sequence goes on along the minus strand of CM044310.1, from coordinate 9,990,960 downwards.
CTTGTGTTTCTTCCAGCCCAGTGTTTCTCATGATGTACCCTGCATATAAGTTAAATAAACAGGGTGACAATATACAGCCTTGATGTACTCCTTTTCCTATTTGGAACCAGTCTGTTGTTCCATGTCCAGTTCTAACTGTTGCTTCCTGACCTGAATACAGGTTTCTCAAGAGACAGGTCAGGTGGTCTGGTATTCCCATCTCTTTCAGAATTTTCCACAGTTTATTGTGATCCACACAGTCAAAGGCTTTGGCATAGTCAATAAAGCAGAAATAGATGTTTTTCTGGAACTCTCTTGCTTTTTCGATGATCCAGCGGATATTGGCAATTTGATCTCTGGTTCCTCTGCCTTTTCTAAAACCAGCTTGAACATCTGGAAGTTCACGGTTCACGTATTGCTGAAGCCTGGCTTGGAGAATTTTGAGCATTACTTTACTAGCATGTGAGATGAGTGCAATTGTGTGATAGTTTGAGCATTCTTTGGCATTGCCTTTCTTTGGGATTGGAATGAAAACTGACCTTTTCCAGTCCTGTGGCCACTGCTGAGTTTTCCAAATTTGCTGGCATATCGAGTGCAGCACTTTCACAGCATCATCTTTCAGGATTTGAAATAGCTCAACTGGAATTCCATCACCTCCACTAGCTTTGTTCATAGTGATGCTTCCTAAGGCCAACTTGACTTCACATTCCAGGATGTCTGGCTCTACGTGAGTGATCACACCATCGTGATTATCTGGGTCGTGAAGATCTTTTTTGTACAGGTCTTCTGTGTATTCTTGCCACCTCTTCTTAATGTCTTCTGCTTCTGTTAGGTCCATACCATTTCTGTCCTTTATCGAGCCTATCTTTGCATGAAATGTTCCTTTGGTATCTCTAATTTTCTTGAAGAGATCTCTAGTCTTTCCCAATCTGTTGTTTTCCTCTATTTCTTTGCACTGATCGCTGAGGAAGGCTTTCTTATCTCTCCTTGCTATTCTTTGGAACTCTGCATTCAGATGGGAATATCTTTCCTTTTCTCCTTTGCTTTTCACTTCTCTTCTCTTCCCAGCTATCTGTAAGGCCTCCTCAGACAGCCATTTTGCTTTTTTGCATTTCTTTTCCATGGGGATTGTCTTGATCCTTGTTTTTCGGTACAATGTCACGAACCTCTGTCCATAGTTCATCAGGCACTCTGTCTATCAGATCTAGTCCCTTAAATCTATTTGTCACTTCTACTGTATACTCATAAGCGATTTGATCTAGGAGGGAAAAGCAAATTGAAACCACAGTGAAATACCTCTACAAAGTCACTTAAATGGCTAAAATTATAAAGACTGTCCATGCCAAATGCCAGCAAGGATGTGGATAGCCCTGAAACTTTCTGATTGGGAATGTAAAATTGAACAACCACTTTGGAAAACAACTTGGCAATTTCTAAATAAGTTAAACACATCTACCATATGATAGAGCTATTCCACTCTAGATATTTACCAAAGAGAAAAGGAAATAAAGTGTCCATACAAAAACTTGTGCACAAATGTTTATAAGCAGGCTTATTTTTAACAGCCAAAAGTTGAAAACAACCCACCAATAGATGAGTAGATAAACAAACCATGGTATTTCCACATCATGGAATACTTTCCAGCAGTAAAATGAAAGAACTATTGATATACGAATAACATAGGTAAATAAACATAATTTTGCTGAGTAAAAGAAACTGCCCCCCCCGCAAGAAAACACATACGATGTGCTACTTCTATATATAAATCTAGAGAAAATAAAAACTAATCACAAAAAGGTCAAAAGATTTGTACCATACTTCAAAACAGAATGTTGTACTCATATTTCACAACAGAATAGCCAATAGACACATGAAAAAATATTCAACAACAGTAGCCATGAGGAAAATGCTGTAATTAAATCCATAACGAAATAACACTAAATACCTACTAGAATGACTAAGATTATAAATACTAACAAACTTGAGTTAGAGATAAGAAATGGCACAACCATTTTGAAAAAGATTTTACCTAAAGGGGAGGGGCATGTCTCCCAACACCTGTAAATGAACGTTCCCAGCAGCTTTATTCATAATAGTAAAAAACAGGAGACAACCCTAAATGGTCACCACTCACTGAACAGATAAAACAAATGTGGCTTAGTCATATGATGGAATACTACTCAGCAATAAAAAGGAACTAATTACTGATACACACAGCAACATAGATGAATCTCAAAAACATGCTGAGTTGAAGAAGTGAAACACAAAATGTACAGGAATTCCATTCTAATGAAATTCTACAACAGGCAAAACTAACCAATAATGACAGAAAGTACATCAGTGGTTTTAATTAAGGGGATTAAATTGGGAGCAGAATGACTGCAAAGGCACACAAGACGGTTTTTGAAGTGATAGAACTGTTTTACATCTGGATTTTGGCAATTTCCATGCAGAAGTATCCATCTGTCAAAACTCATCAAACTACACTTAAGGTAGAAGTATTTTTACAGTATACTAATCATACCTCAATAAGGTAGCTGTTAAAAGAATAAAATGCCTATACCAAATTAAGCAACCTATGGGTTTCTGAAGCTGAGTGCTCCCCTTTCCATTTGTAATATATGCCTGTTCATGCCGCAGAATGGAAGAAATATGAGTCTACAGGCAGCCTGGTGATACACCCTATGGAAGAAACAGCACAAGCTTACCTGAGGTGCTACATAATATGGGGTGAACTGAGGCGTCATCAAGTCACCTTGGTCAATTTTGGCAAATCCAAAGTCACACAGCTTAACTGGGGCATCCTGAAATCAGACAAATGGGAGTCACTGCCCCGGAGTTCTCAGAATAAAGGAAAATCCAGGTCTGAGACACGTCGCCTTGAGCTTGCATGAGTTTCTGGTTGGGACTGGAACCTACGAGTAGCATGTCCGCATGTCTGGACACAAAGATTCATATTGAGGAGCTATTCTTAGTAAAACACAAATGAGGGATTTCTGTCCACTCACAGTTATCCCTGTTTCATAACTTGTAAAGGCAGCACTCAAACCAAGATATTAGTCGCATGTGCCCTGATTCTGTCTATTGTGCATCATCTCTCATCAGTCTAGGGTGCTGCTTCACCCTTAACGTCAGCTTCATGATAGCCAGAGTCAGTAATCTGTAATCTGGTAGGACATAGTGCATGGGGCATGGGTTGGGGCTGGAGAGGAAAACACACCTTATTGGGGTTAACAGTAAACACAACCATTAAGTTTCAAGGTAACATATAACAGCATAAAGATTCCTGCCCCTTCCCAAAGTTCTTCCAAATGATATCCCAAATCTTAAGTCCTTCTGTACAAACATGTATCAGCATCATCCAAAATGATCGATACCAGGAGTATGGTAAAATTTCTCTTGAGCCTCTAGCAAGGGAACAGATGGGGAAAGTAAGCTGCCGGAAGCACTCTGGCCTAAAGGTTCTTCAACATGGATTCAGAGCACTCCAAACATATACACACCAACACACCTATGCACCATTCCTGAACTATGTTGGGAGTAGCGACACTGAAATACAGAAAAGCAAGTCATCTCACCAAAGAGTTATCCTTGAAGAGCAGATTTTCAGGCTTGAGGTCTCTGTGGGCGATGTTTAACAAGTGACAGTGCTGTAGAGCCAAAGCTATCTGGAAAAGGACATAATGGGGCAACTGTATCTTACAAGAGATTATTCTTGAATTCCCCTGGCTTATAAAACTCAGGATGTTAAAAAATGACCCTTACTAAGTCAATTAAGACTGTGGTCAGATTTCAGTTTTACAGCAGAAATTAAGTAAGACTTCACATACCAAGAAATACAAATGAAGTAAGCTTCATTTAATGGCAACCTATATTTTGTTCAACAAAAAGAAAAATACAAAAGGAAAATAATTCTTTGTCAGAATAAGCTGATGGTTAAATCCTATATTAAATGGGAAAAACAGAATACTTCCACTTCCATTAATGTGAGATGTGACGAGCACTGCAGAGCAAACACTGGGCCAGGCAGTCTTCCACAGGCCTGCGTTTCCCCTGGCAGGGCAGTGGCACTAACGCCTGGCTCAAGAGAGACCTGCACTCTTCAGGGAGCTGGACTTGAAGTTCTGCCTTCAAGAACAACAGAAGGCAGCTGAATGGATGTTTCCACCTGATGCTCCAATCTGCTCATCCCACTGGTTGAAAATGTTGCCTGTTTTGGTGGCTTTAAAGGGGTCTGGTTTTACAGATTATCAGAGCTCATCCTTTAGTCCTAATGTTTGAAAAACACAAGCTATAATTGTTTAAAATCAAACAGAACAGATTGCACCTGATCTTTAACACTCTGTATGGAATTGTCTTGGCATTCCAAAGAGCAGTTCTTCCCTACCAGAAAGGAGGCCTCAAAAAATGCTTGAGGCTCACAGAAAATTTGGAAGGATTTTTCTTTAAGAACCAACTGGGCCATATGTCATGCTTCTCTGCTTTGCTTGCTTGGCCTAAAGAGAAACCTTGAGGGTTTGGCTTTCCATCTCCTCATGAGGTTATTTCCAGTCGGATTCCTAGTATTGTTTGTGACACAGACCATACCTCTAGCAATAAAATGTGACGTCAGAATAGAAAGAACATATAACCAGGAATACCCCCAGAATTACAAAGACCTTAGAATACTGTGAAAATCTGATGAGAGAAAAGTGACTCAAGAGCAAAAAGTATCTTAAATGCAATTGTCTTAGAACATGTTTTCATACCACACAGTCTTTCAGGTAGTATCAGCAGCATTTTATCTCAAAGTCCAACAACAGTGGCTTGGAAGTTACATGCCTAAAGATTATCTACCATCTAAAAAGGAGTTAAGATTACCTTCCTTCCAGAGTTTATTTAAATCTTATGATAAGCAAACAATCAACAACCACCGAAGAGTACAGCCCCCTCCCCAAAGCAGAAAAGGGGGTCACATTCCTCCTGTCAAGGCATCTTTTCTAATTACATAACAAAGCAGGCAATGAGAGATCAAATAGAGCTTTTCTCCAAGCTTTCTTTTATTCCCCCCCAATGAAATTGTGCTTGTTAACCAACACTGTTGGCAGTTTGATTGGTACCCGGGGTCAACTTGCCTGCTTTGTTACTTGGCTGGCTTGCTTCTCTGTAAAGTGCCGGTGCTGGCTGATTCTGTGAAATAGCTCTCCCCCTTCCATCATCTCCATTACAATTAAGAGCCGAGCCCTGTTTGAAAGCATTTGATTTTGTTACATTAAAAAAAACTGAAACATCAAGTAGCTAACCTAGATACTTCATCTACAAAATGTGTCCTAAGTCTAGTCCTACCAGCCCCTTTGAGTTGGATCCCCTATCACTACCAGCTGGACACTAGGAACAAGGACTATCTCTGACCTAAAGGTTTCTAAGATGCTAAAAGAAAGTAAAAGAATTAGTTTTGAAGACACCGGTCCTTTTGAAGATTCTATACGTGTATATATATTTTAGGGACGCTACACTGAAAGTGTAATGAAAACAGAATATGACTTTGTGTAGGTTGGACTGTCTTCATTATTTATTCTCGTGTGTGTGCACGCGTGCGTGGGGGGGGGCTGTCTTCGTTATTTATTCTCGTGTGTGTGCGCGCGTGCGTGTGGGGGGGCTGTCTTCGTTATTTATTCTCGTGTGTGTGCGCGCGTGCGTGTGTGTGTGTGGGGGGGCTGTCTTCGTTACTTATTCTCGTGTGTGTGCGTGTGTGGGGGGGGCTGTCTTCGTTACTTATTCCCGTGTGTGCGCTGGGGGAGACGGGGGCGTGGTGTACGCAGCGCATTCTCTCCCTCCTCATCTCTCCTCTCCACCCCTGCTCCACTCGTTTTCCATATGACCCACAGCACGCCCAGCAAGACAGTCAGACAGGGTTAAACAGCTACTAAATAAAAGCAAAAATTCTTATGTTGACCAAAAAAAAAATCTGAATTTTGGTTACCATTCTTTGATACAAATGCTTCCACCTTTCATCCAAATGCTTTCACCAACAGAGCATAATTTTAAGAAATAATCATTTGATTTCCCATTTTTCTTTACAAATTCATATTTTTCCACCTGGAAAACTCCTACATATCTCCTTCAAGTCCAAGCCCCAAAACAACCATGCTAAGATGCCTCACCTCCCCAGCCTACAGACAGCAGCTTTCCTCCTTTGTAAGCTCAAAATATTTTATGCATGCCTGTCCTTGGTACCTACCACACTGCTAGAATGACCAGTTTACACCTCAGTCCCCTTGGTATTGAACTCCCTGGAAAAGATTTAGAATGACACCCAATGGTGTCACACTCGATAGGCTTTCCAAGCATTTGGAGGCTAAAGGAATGACGTGATCTCTTCCTTTAAAAGGAACGCCAGACTAAGCAATAAAGGCCTTTTGCCGTATCAGCTTCAAGATACTGCCTAGAATATTTGGTCTCCTTTTCTAATTTGAAATAGAATGTTTAAACTCCACGTGACATGCTTTTTCAAAAGAGAAAGTAATCACATATAATCGGGGGTGGCAGGGACAGGAGAGTGGGTAAAGTACAGATGAAACAAAACGGGCAAGGAGTTAATAAATGCTGAGGATAAGTGATGGGTTTGGGGATTCAGTACATAATTCTTCTATAAATGTTTGAAAATATCCAAAATAAAAAGTAAAGGAGAAAAGCAAAAGAAAGAAGGGAGGGGAGGGGCGAGAAAGCGGACACAAAAGAGAAGATCCCCTACACCCTGGCTTACCCATGGAGAGGTGAGCAGCTGATGATGACCCTTTGTGGTCTTACCTGGGGCTGGACTCATGAGGAAACTGTACACTGTTAGCAAACACTTCAATAATTTGAACTATATTTGGGTGTGTGGCACACATCATGTGCAGACGTACCTTAAAGAAGAACAGAGGAAATGTTTCTGTACATATGGGAGGCCAACATTTTCTCTCCCAACTCCCCCCCGACACCCTCACCAAAACTGACCGCACTAGGCCTGGGCATGAGCCTATTATGTAAAAAACCTGATCAACTGGAGTGACATTTAAAAAAAAAAAGTTTTCATATACAGATTACCTCCTTAATGCTCTTTCCATGAAAAAAAAAAAAAGCCTCACCAACAGACGTACTGTCTGCTGTCCTATTACCGAATGAAAAATTCATCTTATTTCAGAAATTATTCATGTATCTCTAAGCAAAAGAATAGTCCTTCATTGCATATAATTAACATGTCATCACCACATTCAAATAATTTTAAACAAATGCCTATTACTGAAAAACCAGAAACATATCTTCAGAGTTCTGCAGCACTTTTTCAATATATCATTCACTAGAACCTTCCTTATACTATTCTATCTCCACCCTTTTAGGACCTTTTCCAATAAGTAAAAGCTAAAGTAAACCTGACTACTTCAGAGTACAAGAATCACATTAATTGAAAAAGAACAAGAAAAGAAGTGGTTTGAAAGGAAGCAAGACTCTACTCACAGCTTTTGGTATTGATGGATGAAGGACTGCTTTATAACAACAACATGAATAGGGAAAAGTGAGTATGAACATAAAAAGAATAAGTATGAACATAAAATTCTTTGTGCATCTCTGTATTCTTTCTAGGAAGCTGCCTTACTTGTAAAAAGAATAAATTCTTAGGCACTTCAAATATTTAGACAAGTCTAGGCAATAAAGGCTCATACCTCATTTCTAGCTTTTGGACGATCAAAAAGAATTTTCAGTGCAAACCGTTCTTGGGTTGATTTCTTCACACAGACTCTAGATTTGGAAGAAAAAAAATTCAATCAGAAATCACCTATGTTACCATAAAAACTAATCTAACAAGCTGTTCTTTGAGAACTGTACTTCTAATCAAAAATATATCCAGGCACATCAGAACAAACTTGCCCCTAGGGCTAGCAGATGGAAAGGCAGAAAGAGGCATCTCACCCACCCTCCACAGGCCTCAGACACGGGAAATCAACTTGAGGCTGGTCAAGAAAGAAAAGAATGGCCTCTGCTGTTGACAAGCGACTCACACAGTGGCTCCCTGGTAACATTTTAAATGATCCTGTAACAGACCATGTCACTTAAATATATTTCTACGTGGATGAGAAAAAGCCTATCATAAATACTTCCACTTGTTAAATTAAGGCTATTTCACAAATCTGGAACACCTAATACTTCTAACTTAATGTGTATTATGAATGGCCCTTTTTACAACAGTTTTGTTGTGGTCTGCACATGGGTCTCTTACCTAACTGGACCACTAATTCCAGCTCCCAGCTTCTGAGTCCAGTTGATATTGTATTCTTCTAAAATGGAGCTTTCCTATTAAAATAAAAAGGGGGGAGGCAGAGAATGATTCTCCAATTAAAAAGTTGAATAGTTAAGCAGAGGTGGGACAACAGAAGACCTTAACAGCTCAATATCTTATTGAAACCTTCTGAAAGAAGCTGATAAGGAGAGCTTTGTGAAGGGCTCTGTAATTAGACATTTCACCTAAATGACTAGGTTAGGCATTGTTTTCCAACAAGAGAAGGCAAAAAACTTGGGGATGAAAAGAGATTCTTCAGCTCATCTGCAAGGTCCATGTGAGTCAATCCTCGTTGCTGGTTTTAGGGTGTTTTGGTTGTCGTTTTTTCTTCTTGAGTGTGGAAGATACCTTTTCAAAACGTTTCACTACTAATAAGGACTTATTTCCTCAAATGGTCAAGTGGATTTTCTGAGATTCTAGAAAGACTGGTCTTATAAATGCTGCTATGCCACAGAGGCCTATATCCTTGAACAAATTGATCAAATTGGAATAACTGAATAAACTGAAACTTATTAAGTTCAAATAAAATAACAGTAAATATCATAGTACATTTATCTGGTTTTCAAATGTTATTTTGAACACAAAGACATACATACATTGTGTAACTATATTCTTTATAGTTTTTTTAAAATAGATTCCAATAGCTTTCCATAGTTCCATAAAGAGCCTCTACAGCTTAAAGTTTTTATGGAATTACTGGGGTTTCCCAGGTGGCTCAGTGGGTAAAGAATCTGCCTGCAATGCAGGAGACGCAGGCAGATTCGACTTCAATCCCTGGGTTGGGAAGATCCCCTGGAGGAAGTCATTGCAACCCACTCCAGTATTCTTGTCTAGAGAATCCCATGGACAGAGGAGCATGGCAGGCTATAGTCTATAGGGTCGCGGAGTTGACACGACTGAAGCAATTGAGCACGCACACACACACTATATACAGAGCTTCTGTTGCCATGTTTTTAGGCAAGGAAGTCATGCATTTAAACTGTGGTAGAGTAAAATTCATTTTTCAGGGTTCCATGGGCAGTACTGGAAACCAACTGTAGACCTTGAGAAGTTAGGCCAAAACTCATGAGACTTTCAAATTGTTTTGTTGCAATGAAAATTGATAAGACTACAGTTAGCAACAGAATCCTGACTCCCAGGTATAGCAACAGGACATCTGTCCATGTAACACAAACTCACTGAGCAATTAGGAAGTGCCAGACACCAGGCTAAATTCAGAGATGAAAACAGAGCTTCTATTCAGTGAATATGTAAATGTGTAAAACAAGCTGAGAATAGTCTTCATCTCCACAACCTTCTGCTGCCAGTGTTTTTCTTTAACACTTGTTTAGTTGCAGGGGGTCTTAGCTGTGGCACACGGAGTCTTTGATCTTCACTGCTGCATGTGGGATTCACGGGATCCCCATCAGAATCCCAATACACATTTTTTTTGGTAGAAACTGACAAGCTGATTCTAAAATTTATTTGGAAATACAAAGAACTTGAATAGCCAACTTAATTTTGAAATAGGAAAACCAAGATGGTTCTCATGCTACTCAGTTTGAATTACTATAAAGCTTCAGTAATCACATCAGTGTGGCACTGGCACAGATAGTCATACGGATCAATGAAACAGAAGAGGGAATTAAAAAAAAAATAAAACCAAAAGAATGAAAAAGAGAGAATCCAAAAAATAAACTCATACACTTATGATCAACTGATTATCAACAAAGGTGGTTCAACAAGGAAAAGATAATGTTTTGAACAAATGATCCTAGAACAATTCCATTTTGGAAAAGTTTTACAGCTTCTTAAAAAGTTACTGTACTATCCAGTAATTCCACACCTAGGTATTTCCCCAGAAGAAATGAAACATGTTCACACAAAAATTTGTATGGACAAGTTTTATTTATCATTTTATTTATAATAGCTAAAAACTGGAAACAATTCAAGTGCCCATAGACTCCTCAAGAATAAAAAGGAGTGACCTACGAATGCATACACTAACATGAATGAACCTCAAAAGTAGGAGAAGTCAAATACATAAGACTACATGTATATAATTTCAATGATTTGGAATTTCTAGAGAAAACAAAATAATAGTGACGTAAAACAGGTCAGTAAAGTTGTCTGGGGTGGGGAGTCAGTGTACAGGCTGACCACAGTGAGGCAGAATGAACTCTCAGGGAAGTGGGGAGTGGATGGAAAAATTCTAAAGCTGGATAGGACAGATGCACAACTCTAAGTTTACTAAAAATGACTGAATTATACACTTATCTTGGGTGAACTTTATATGTGAATTATAACTGAAATTTTTTTTAATATTTTTTAAAATTATGGAAATGAATTTTTATTAAGTTCATCAAATATTAAAAACTGCCATATACAACAGAAAATAAATATGTAAGGCGATATCTAATCCCATAATCCCAAAACGCTCATTATCCAGGTTTAGCTAAGTGACCTGGGAGTAGTGAAGTCATGGGCTATGGCAGGAGAGACAGAACTGAGAAGACAGAGCCTATGGTTGTAGCCAGCTGGCCTTGTCCTAATATATTTAAGAGTAATAGGATGAGATCTTCAAGTCCAGTCAGCCCATTCTCAGGTCACGAGGCAGCAAAAGTTTAAATGTTGTAGTGAAAAACCCAGGAAAATAGCTTTTCCAGCTGAACTCTAGAGGTCTCAGTTCTCACCAAATGAGGGACAGCCTCAAAAAAGCAAAACAGTGAATACAAGACAACACCACAGACCAAAACTTTTAATTGATGTGATGCTGGCTTGCTTCCAAGGAGTATATCCTATTCAGTACTGCTTGTTAGATATTTTCAACTTCACTAATCTGTATTGGTTGAACACATTCAATAGGATGATTCACCAGTGATCTACTAATAAGTACAAGAAGAAAAGCTAAAAAAAAAAAGTAGAAAATCAGGTTGAACAAAAGTGAGCAATTGAGGGAAACTACATACAGTTCCTTCTGAACCATTCTTAAGCTGCTATGAGCTAATATCCATTGGGTTCTTACTAAATGTTAGGTATTATAAGCACATTTTTATTAAATTCTCAAAAAAAAAAAAAACCAAAACCCTGAGCTAGGGAGATTTTTTATCTTCCTATGGATGAGAAAACTAAGTGACAGAGAAGTAAAGTGACTTATTCAAGGACACAGCTAAATGAATGGCCAGGCTGAGATTTCAACTCATGAGTCAACCTGGAGAAACTACTATAACCACTAAGTAACACTGCTTCCCCATTTATATATTTGCCCACTATAACTATGTACCTCTTCTGTTCAAAACTCTCTCAGATTTCCCCTTCTACTCATGGTCAAGCCAAAGCTCCTGCAATGGCTAAAGGCCCTATGTACTTTCACTTCCGGTTACCTGGCTCCAACATAATCTACACTGACCCACTGCATTCCAGTCCCCCTGCTGGGTCACAGGAGACCTGCACCTACCTCAGGGCCTTTGTATCTTCTGTTCCCACTGCCTACATTTTTCCCCAAGACAATGGAGGTTTGCTCCCTCATTCCCTTCAAAGCTTGATACAGATGTCACCTCCTCAGGAAGGCCTTCCCTGCCTGCCCTATAGCACTCTCCACCTTTTTTAATGTGTGCTCAGTCACTAAGTTGTGTCCAACTCTTTCACGACCCCATGAACTGTAGACCACTAGGCTTCTCTGTCCGTGAGATTTCCCAGGCAAGAATACTGCAGTGGCTTGCCATTTCCTCCTCCAGGAGATCTTCCCAACCCAGGGATCCAACTGTGTCTTTTAATTATAATCACCTGACAATGTTTATTAACTAACTCCACCATCTAGATAGAAGCTCTACGAAAGAGGGACATCTAGGGCTCTTGGCTTTGCATCACAAGTGCCCAAGACAACACCTTGGACAAAGCAAATAATGCTAGTTGAATTTAAAAACCTGCCAAATGTATTTTGATTCACAACCCAATCATGTAACTTGATGCAATTCATGATGCTGTACCAATGAAACCCAAACCAAAAGAAAAAAAAAGTATCTATCAAAGGAGTCTTTGGGATCCTTTAATTCTATCATTTAAAATCTGATCTTTCTTAATGTATATGTTCCGTATCGATGCTTCCTTTAAAAGGTGAATTTTCTTTGAAATGACTGATGACTTCTATAAACTTTGTAACCCCCAAAATTGTTAGAAGTGGAAGTTCTTAATTAGTTATTGGTAGTAGTGATTGTGTCTTGATGAGGAAAATAACCCCAAGTTGCCTATCCCTCAAGGGAAAATGAAATTCCTAAATGCACAGATTTGACTTAATACTGTAAAATAAGTAAGTAATACATATCAAACTTGAAGCTTCAGTGTTCAATTTATATAAGAAACTTAATTTCCTCAGTACAGCTGAATGGTAACTTTCTGACTCCTAGTGACTCAATGCCTCAATGTTCGCCTGTTTAAAAAAAAAGTAAAAAGCAGGTTTTTTTCAAAAGGTGTCATTTTATTTGGGTCACTTTGGAACACACATATTTGATTTTTTTTTGGTTAACAGAGCAGTATGTTACAGGACACCATCAGCTCCTCCTAAGTAAACTCAACGCTCCCCAGGAGAAAAAGGAAAAGGACACAGGAAAAGGGGAGGAACCACCCGGAAAAGTGAAAACAACCTATTTGCCAAAGGGCAGGTTTACTTGTAAGGTGAAGCACCTCCTGCTGAAACTGCAGATTTCAAACAAATCTGGAGCGATGGGTAAGATTCAACTCTCCAAGTGCTGTTGCAGCAGGTCACCTGAAAACAAATTCTGATGGTACTTGGATAGTGATTGAATAGAGAGTAGCAGGGCCCCCTACGTGCTACTCGCATCAAGTATCTCCACGCCACTCACCCTCCATTCTAGGGAAGTAAAATCACATCCCCGCTTTAAGCAGGTAAGTCGGAGGGAGTCGGACGTCCCTCCCCCGCTCCTTCCACAAACCCTTTGCCCCCAGCGCTGTAAAACGCAGTCCACCGAACCCAGGGAAAACTGAAACCCAGAGTTGCTGGAATCTCTCAAAGTTCTCTCCGCTTTCTGAGGCTGAAGCCGAGAGGAATGCCAAAGAGACAAAGTGGGAAGGCATTTCCCCCCAACTTACCTTGATGGCTTTCTCCATATCGCTTTCCTCCGACATGCTCCGCAGGGCCCTCAGGGCTGGGAGCAGCGGAGGCTGCGCAGCTGCCCGATCCCACCGCAGCCGGGGGAACAAGGGGCTCAGCGCTCGAGGCCCTGGGTCTCGGGGAGAAGGGCAGCAGCCGCCCCCAGGGACCTGCGGGGACGAGGGCCCCGGCGCCGGCTCGGCTTCGGCAGGCGGCTCTAGGCTGGCGGCGGCGGCAGCAGCGGCCCCCGGGAACAAGCCTTTGTGCTGGGCCCCGCGCGGCCGCCTCCCGGCCTCATCCCCGGCCGGGGAGGCAGGCTCCCGGGGCAGGGCGAGGCGGGGAAGGCCCCGATCAGGGGCGCTGTGTCGGGGCCTCGCGGGGCCGCCGCTTAGGCCCGGGTTCGCCAGGTCCTGAGGAGGAGCCTGCGCCTCCGCCTCCGCCGCCGGCACCGCCGCGAAGCCGAGGCCGAGCCCGCCGCCGCTGCTGCTGCTCCCGCTGCCGCTTCAGCGCCACACATCGCCGGGACACCCGCGCCGGGCAGCCCGGCCGGCCGCCCGCCTGCCGGCGCTGTGCCCCGCCTGAGCTCCGGGCCGCCCCTCCTGTCGCCCGACTTCGTGTCCCCACGGCTCCACGCGCCCCTCGCCTCGGTCCGCTGGGGTTTCCGAGCCGCCCCCGAACCAAGCAGTCGACTTGCAGGCGTCCGCCAAGGCCTCCCCAAGGTGGCGCCACACCCAGGACAGGCCCCCGGGCCCTCCGCAGCGCTGGCGCCGAGCTGATGACGTGAGGGGGGTCAGGGGCCGGCGGGGCGGGGCTACGGGCCCTCACCAGCTGACTCTAGTGCCTGCAGGTGGCCCTACAAACTAGTTTGTCCCAGCGCCGGGGACACGGCTTCTGGTGAGGGAACTACCCTACGGAAGGTTCGGGGGATAAACAACTAGTGATGGAGGCGCGGAAACTGAGGCTCCGGGCGGGTCAGGCGGTAACAAGAGTTATATATATAATAATAGCAAAAATAGTTATATATATACGGTGCATTTCCTTTACATGAGGCTCTTTTCTTCCATTAGTTTCTCTCCTCTTTATAAAGTGGGCATTTGGCCCTTTGAGCTAAGTGTGTTCTTGTTCCCTGTTAACAGGTGAGGTAACTGAGGCGATCAGAGAGCGGAACTCATTTGCGCACAGCTGCGGACAGCTGAGAAGTATCAAGTCCGAACTGGAACGCAGGTTTGTGCTCCTTACTCTACCAACACAGGTGACCTTTTTTTTTTTTTTTTTTTAATGCCTGGCTCGAGAAAACAAGTAATCAATGAAAGCCGGACGCTGAAGCCTTTGCCTGTCAGCATCCCATCTTCGGACCAAATGCTGAACTGGGTGCAGGCCCTCCCTCCCTGCAGCCCCCAGGCCCTGGCAGCGGGGGGCAGCCTACAGCTCAGAGGGTCGGCCTAGGGGCATACCACAGGGGCCCCCCAGATCTCTGACCCCAAGGTTCGTTCGCTCCGTTCTTCCTCGGTATGTCGGCATTTAGCTGGGTATCTTTCCTTTTCGGAAAGTGGAGTAGCCGGCAAGTTCAGGCTCCCATAGCTCGTGGGAGAGAGGGGGGCCTCCCCAGATGCGGCTGTCTTCTGCCAAACCTCTCCTGGCCAGGGGGAGGGGGGTTAGAGGTGGGGAAGGTGGGTGGAGAAGCCAGGCTATACCAACAGCCTATCAAAGAACCTTGCAGGAGCATTTGGTTCATCACCTCTTGATGGTTCTTCATTCGTTCACTTATTTCCTGAGCACTGCTGCGTGCCAGGCCTACTCAACCCTGGGGAAAAAGTAGAAAAAAGACACAGTACCTGCTCATAGATCCTTTTTTTTTTTTGGAGAGAGAAGCAGAAAGTAAAGAAAGAAAAGCATGATTTGTGGATACTAAGAAAGTAAACAGAATGCTGAGTTAAGAGAATAACTGGGTGTGGGGACTTTTCAAGTAGAGGATCAAGAGAGGTCTCCTAGGCGGCAACCCTGATTCTGAGACCTCTGATAAATGAGAAGGAACTGTCTATTGAAGATCCAGGTCACTTTCTGGGCAGATGGAACAGCAGTTGTAAAAGTCTTCAAGTAGAAGCTAGGTAAATGTGGTCAAGAAGAAACATGATCACTGTAGCTGGAGCAGGGAGAGTAGGAGAGAGTGGTAAAGGATGAGGTTGGAAAGGTGAAAAGAGTTGTATCATCTACACCAGCGGTCCCCAACCTCTGGAATCTGATGCCTGATCTGAGGTGGAGCTGATATAATAATAATAGAAACAAAGTGCACAGTAAATGTAATGCACTTGAATCATCCCAAAACCATCCCCTCTCTCCTACCCTGGTCCGTAGAAAAATTGTCTTCCTAGAAAGTAGTTCCTGGTGCCAAAAAGGTTGGGGACCACTGATATACACCTTTAGGGGTCATGGTGAGAACTTTGGATTTTATTCTAAGCCACTAGAAGGTTTTAAACTAAAGAGGGATCTAATCAAATTTATGTTTTTAAAGATAAGACTGTGCTGTATGGAGAATTAAATATGGGCAAGTGAAAGTGGAGATGTGGACAGTTATTAAGAGGCTGTTGGAATAGCCCAGATTATTACGGTGCTTGAATTAAGACAGTGGCTGTAAAGATAGATTGGTTTATGATGTTTTGGAGGTGGAGTTGAAAGGGCTTCCTGAAGAACTCCATGTGGAAGCTGAGAATAAGAAACAAATCAAGAATAATTTTCAGGACTTCCCTAGTGGTCCGCTAGCTAAGACCCTGAACTCCCAGTACAGGGGGCCCGAGTTCAGTCCCTGGCCAGAGAACTAGATCCCACATGTGGCAACTAAGACCCAGGGCAGCTAAATAAAAGCAATAAAAATAAATACTTTAAAAAAAGAATAACTTTTAGGAGACTGCCTTGTGCAACTTGCATTGATGGTTGTGCCATTCGGTGAATGAAAGACTTGATGAGAGTGAGAAATCTAGAGTTCTTTTTTATCTGGTTAATTTGAGTTTCTTGAGGAATATACCAGAGAATTAGACACATAATGGGATATATTTTGCGGTGCAGACATAGTTGTCCTCTTTGTTGGCCATACACCTACAGGACATTCCCCACCCCCCATAAAGTCGGTGTGGCCATGTGTCTATGCTCTCCCCCAGTGGAAAGTGAGCAGAAGGAGACGTGTGCAAATCCGGGCCCGGCCTGGAAAATCTGTCGACAGATGCTCTCACTTACTCTGCCAGCTGGAAGATGATGACCAGGTTCTGGAGAAGGGAAGACTTTCAGATGGGAGATGCCTGGGTGGAAGAGAATCTCTGCCATGTTGACCTCAGCATCCTCTCAGGATTGTTATATGAGAGAAGAAGAAAAAAAAAATCCTCTTATGTTGAGCTTTCATGTATTTACAGCTTTTTGTTATAGCAGCTTTGCCTTTTCTCTCTCACACAAATAAGAAAGTGATTCTACAGTGAACTGTGGGAGAAAATTTGAAATGACTTGGATTGACATTATCTATGACAGTTAGGAAATAGAAGGTGCCTTGGATTCTTTGGTTCTTTCAGTAAGAATTTATCAGGTACCTCTCTGTGCCAGGAACTGTGCTGCAGAGATGAGGTCCAAGCCTTATGCATTCTGAGTCTTGCAACTAAACTCAACATCTGTCATCTGCACATACTGTCCCTCTATCTAGAAAGTTACTGTCCTTACCCAGCACACAGAGCCCAATTCCTACACATTCTTCAACCACATTCTAAATATTAATTCATCAGAAAGACTGGGCCTAACCCTTGTGTGTTTGTGTGCTCAGTCACTTAGTCGTGCCCGATTCTTTGTAACTACTTGGACTGTAGCCCACCAGGCTCCTCTGTCCATGGGATTTCCCAGGCAAAAATACTGGAATGGGTTGCCATTCCCTTTTCCAGGGGATCTTCCCAACCCAGGGACTGAACCCGCATCTCCTACACTGGCTGGCAGATGCTTTACCACTGAGCCACCTGGGAAGCCCCAGGCCTGACCCTTCAGTTCAGTTCAGTTGCTCAGTTGTGTCTGACTCTTTGCGACCCCATGTTCGCACCCCAGGCTTTTCTGTCCATCACCAGCTCCTAGAGCTTGCTCAAACTCACGTGCATCGAGTCAGTGATGCCATCCAACCATCTCAACCAAGACCTGACCCTTGGTTCAGTCTAAATCAATTTTTCCTATTACCTCATAATTCACTTCCTTGTACTTATCACCATTTTAATTTATATACCCACTTTTTTTTCTTTAGGGTCCTCTCCTCCATTAGATTAAATACTCTCAAAAAGGGAAAGAATCTTATCTGCATTATTAGTTCCATCGTCAGCACCCAGCCCACAGAGGTGTTTGATAAATATTTGTTGAAGAAATCAAGGAACATGGTAGACAGCCTAAGATAACCCTCAGAGATGCCTGCCTCTTGGTATTCATGGTCTTGTGGAATCCCCCCACTGTGCTCATGGGCTGACCTAGGGACTCACTTCAAATGATGGGCTGTCGTGTCTGAAATTAGATTACAAAAAGGCTGTGGCTTCCCTCCTGGGTACCCCTCTCTTGCTCTCCCATTCTCTTGCCCATTTGCTCCAAGGAAAGCCAGCTCAAATGTGAGCAGCTTTATTAGTTTCCTGGGGCTGCCATAGCAAATTACCATAATCTAGGTGACTTAAAACAACGGAAGTTTATTCTCGACAGTCCTGCAGGCCCAAAGTCTGAAATCCAGGTGTCAGAAGGGCCCTGCTCCCTCTGAAGGCTCTAGGAAGGGTCCTTTCTGTCTCTGCCAGCTGCTGGTGGCTCCCAGCAGTCCTTTGGCCTTCCTCGGCCTGTAGGTGTATTCCTCTAATCTCTGCCTTGATCTTCACATGACCTTCTCTGTGTGCCTCTGTGTTCTTTCCTCTTCCGAGGACACCAGTCATTGGATTTAGGGGTCACCCTAACCTAGTATGACCTCATCGTAACCTAACTAATTGGATCTGCAGAGACCTTCTTTCCACATTCTGAGGTTCCATGTGACCAGGAATAGGGGAGAGGATGCTAGTCAGCCCACTACGGTTGCCCATAGCGGGGCCCACATGTCGAGGAACTCATGTCTCACCAGCTGTCAGTGAGACCCTGAGGCCTGGCAAGGGGTCACATAAGTGAGCTTAGCGTGGATCCTCACGTAGTTGAACCCTGAGATGGTTGCAGCCTTGGCCAACAACTTGATTGCAGCCCTCTGTACCACAGGCACTCAGCTAAGCTATGTCCAAATTCCTGACCCGCAGAAACTGAGATAATAAATGTTTTTAAAGCGCTAAAGTTAGGGGCACTTTGTCATGCAGCATAGATAACTAACACAGATGTTGGTGCCAGAAAGAGGGGTGCTATCATAACAGCTCCCTAAAATGTGGGAGTGGTTGGGAACCAGGCAGTGGGCAGAGATTCTAAAGAGTTGGACGAGTGTGTTATAGAGAGCCTAAATTATCTTGAACAAACTTAGCAGATAGAGGTCTGGGTTTTGGTTCTCAAAGTGTGGCTGTCAGACCAGTAGCATGGGGCACTTAGTAGATGCACATTAAATATTTCTTCTTGGGGCCATAAGATTGGAAACCAGGAGGGCATATCACTGGGAAAAAAATCCTTTTACCATGTTCATTTCATTTTCAGAAGAAGTTTGATAAAAACAATGACTGTCGGTTACCTTTTATTCTTCATGAAGTAGCTGAATGAGAGTGGGACATGACTGGAGGGACGGTGAGGAAATGGAGCCCCAGAGGTAAGGCAATTTATTTTTTTTAATTAAGATTAAAATTCATGTAACATAAAACTGACCGTTTAAAAGCGAACAGCTCAGTGGCATTTAGTACTCAGTGTTGTGCAACTACCATCTCTGTCTAGTTCACAGACATTCATCATCCCCAAGGGAAACCCGTATCTCTCATCCATCAACTTTCCCTCTCTCCCTAGCTCCCACCAGAGACCCATCTGCTTTGTCTCTTTGGATTTACCTATTCTGAACATTTCATAAACATAGAATCAGACAATATGTGGCCTTTTATGTCCAGCTTCTTTCACACAGCATCATGTTTTTGAGGTTCATATATATAATAGCACGTATCAGTGCTTCGTTAGTTTTTTATGGTTAAATAGTAATTTCATTATGTGAATGGACCACATTTTGTTTACTCATTCATCTGTTAATAGACATTCGGGTTATTTCCACTTTGGGGCTGTTGTGAATAGTACTGCTGTGAACGTTCATGGAGAAGTTTTTGTTGGAGCCCTGTCTTCCGTTATTTTGGGCATGTGACCCTCGCCTCTTGCTTCACTGCATTTGTCTACTAGGTGTTGCCCCTATACAATCATGTTGCATGTAACGCCATCTTGTGTTTTGTTTCAACCATTTTTAAAATTGAAGTACTGCTCAGTGGTAAAGAATCTGCCTGCCAATGCAAGACATGTGGGTTCAATCCCTGGTCCAGGAAGATCTCCTGGAGTAGGAAATGGCAACCCACTCCAGTACTCTTGCCTGGAAAACCCTATGGACAGAGGAGCCTGGCGGGCTACAGTTCATTAGGTCGCAAAGAGTCAGACATGACTTAGCGAATGAACAACAACAATAGTTAATTTACAATGTTGTGTTAGTTTCAGGTATACAGAAAAGTGATTCAGTTATATAGATATACTTTTTCAGATTCTTTTCCATTATAGTTTATTGCATGATATTGAATACAATTCTCTGTGCTACACTGTAGGTCCTTGTTACCCTTTAGTAACGGTAAGTTTGCTGTGAGTCTTTTCTGTTTTGTAAATAAATTTACTCGTGTAACACTATCTTTGCAAGACACCAG
This sequence comes from Okapia johnstoni, assembly GCA_024291935.2. NCBI lineage: Eukaryota > Metazoa > Chordata > Mammalia > Artiodactyla > Giraffidae > Okapia > Okapia johnstoni. The sequence continues at coordinate 9,970,754 of CM044310.1, read as the reverse complement.
CCTGATTATTCGGTCTATCCTGTCAGATCTCGGAGAGGTTAGCGCTGTAGTTGTACTTACTAACCACAAGGTGGCGCCTAAGCCTAGAAAACCCCACGTGAGCCCCCTTCTCAGGGCTGCAGGAAGTTCCTTGTGTCCTTTATTCAGCCATTTCTTCTTGGGCACTGGGCAAGGCCAAAGGCAGAAACACCAGCTTTACACCCAATACTCCTGTGACTGACACACATCTAAAAACCCAGAGAGATTAGGTTGTTCATAACCTGAGAACTTTGTTTTTGCTTCCAGACAGCTACCTACTGTTCTACTAGGTTTCTGCCACTAAAAGCACAAGGAGATTAATGGGTCTAGGATGTCAGAATCAACATTATAGACATTTTCTTAATAGCTGGCATTTCTTTTGTTATTTGTCAGTTTAAGAAGCAGATTCTCTTACCATGAGTCTGATTCACAGGGATGGGGGCAAGAAACATTACATTTCTCTGTTTTCTCCAGTTCACCCCAACAGAGTTTTCAGCAGCACTGGAGTATTAAAATGTTGGCAGTTACAGTGTCTTATGTCCTCTCCTTCAGATAAGAGCCCACTTTTGGGGGATCCATCCCTTATTCTCAGCCTCAAATGGACTAGAAGGGCCTCCAGGGCTACAAGGGTGGACCATTACCACTCAGGTCGAAGTGAATCACCACATCTTTATCCCTCTGGCCACTGGTTGAGGGAAGGGCAGGATGTCACACCCACTGGACCACTTAGCATGAACCTGAGTCTTTGCTGGGGCTAGCAAACACGGACCTTCTCCTAGCCAGCGGACGTGAACCTTGCCTGGTGTGAGATGCGCGCTCTTGAAGTCAGTTTGTTCTTCTAAGAATCCAGACCCACCAGAACCAAAATGGGTATGGTTTAAACGTGGAGCCCACCTGGCAGAGATGGAAACTTTTTTTGAACTTCTGGATCAAGCCGTGGTCAGAGCCGAGATCTCAGGGTTTTGGAATATGAAGATCGTATTCTTTTCACACTGACTTGAACTGGGTCTTCTGATACTTGCAAGTAAAATCTTCTTAAGTAATATACCGTGTATAGAAAATCTTCCCAGAAGTACTCTCACCTATATCATGAGATTTGGATTGAGTTGGTGGTAAGGTTAGGCATAGGAAAGTCATCACCCTAAATTTTGAGGGTGCTGTTTCGCATCATGATACAGATTGCTGTTGGCCTTCCCAAATCCATTTCCCTTTTATTCTTTAGAATTAAGAACTTTAGTTTTAGATAGGCATACTGACTCCCAGCTAAAAAGACAAAATTCCTTATCCTTCTTTGCACCTGGATGTGGCCATGTATATTAACTTTGTCCAGTTCAGTTCAGTCGCTCAGTCGTGTCCGACTCTTTGTGACCCCATGGACTATAGCACGTCAGGCCTCCCTGTCCATCACCAACTCCCAGAGTTTACCCAAATTCATGTCCATTGAGTCAGTGATGCCATCCAACCATCTCATCCTCTGTCGTCCCCTTCTCCTCCTGCCTTCAATCTTTCCCAGAATCAGGGTCTTTTCAAATGAGTCAGCTCTTCACATCAGGTGGACAAAGTATTGGAGTTTCAGCTTCAACATCAGTCCTTCCAATGAACACTCAGGACTGATCACCTTTAGGATGGACTGGTTGCATCTCCTTGCAGTCCAAGGGACTCTCAAGAGTCTTCTCCAACACCACAGTTCAAAAGCATCAATTCTTCGGCTCTCAGCTTTCTTTATAGTCCAACTCTCACATCCATACGTGACCACTGGAAAAACCATACCTTTGACTAGACGAACCTTCGTTGGCAAAGTAATGTCTCTTCTTTTTAATACGCTGTCTAGGTTGGTCATAACTTTCCTTCCAAGGAGTAAGCGTCTTTTAATTTCATGGCTGCAGTCACCATCTGCAGTGATTTTGGAGCCCAGAAAAATAAAGTCAGCCGCTGTTTCCACTGTTTCCCCATCTATCTGCCAGGAAGTGATGGGACCGGATGCCATGATCTTAGTTTTCTGAATGTTGAGCTTTAAGCCAACTTTTTCACTCTCCTCTTTCACTTTCATCAAGAGGCTCTTTAGTTCTCTTTGCTTTCTTCCATAAGGGTGGTGTCATCTACATATCTGAGATTATTGATGTTTCTCCCGGCAATCTTGATTCTAGCTTGTGCTTCATCCAGCCCAGCGTTTCTCATGATGTACTCTGCATATAAGTTAAATAAGCAGGGTGACAATACACAGCCTTGATGTGCTCCTTTTCCTATTTGTAACCAGTCTGTTGTTCCATGTCCAGTTCTAACTGTTGCTTCCTGACCTGCATACAGATTTCTCAAGAGGCAAGTCTATTTATATGTCTTTGGACATATAAATAGAAGTTTTGTGGGCAGCCTCTGGGAAGTTGCCTTATAGGGAAAAGTGGCCTACCTTTCTTTGTCCTTTAACCATCTTGCTTCTTGGATGTTGTGATGGCTGGAATGTTAGAAGTCATATTAAACCTCAAGGATGAGGGTCATGCTGTAGGGATAATGCAACATTGAAATAGTAGGAATCACTTACTTAAAGACTCTGTAGAATCACTTTCATAGCCCTTCACTGCTCACCTTTGGGCTTCTTTTACCTGAGAGAGGTACATGAGTACTTTCTAGGGAGCTTTCTTCCCTGCCTACAGTCAGCAGGGGCCCTTCTTGTCCTTCCTTGATGTCATTACCTTATTGCTCTCATTGTATCTGGCACTTACATCATATTATAATCATCTCTTTTGAGAGTCTGTCTCCCCTCACCATATCCTTAGCTTCTAGAGATAGTGAGTCTCACAGGTCTTACTCGTCTTTGCATCATCAGTACCTAGCACTCAGTAACCTTCCAATAATTGTTTATGATGGATGTATGTAAGTGTGAAGAGCGTGGCCTTTTCTTCCATCAGGCCCAGGTTAGGCCAGGGCCTTGGCACTGTCAGAACACCCTCTTCCTGTTAAGTCTCTGTTTAATTCCTCTCTCTCCCTGGGTAGACCCAGGTGCTGTGAGAACAGGGACAGAGGTTTCAGCTGACCTGATGCCACCACGCACCACCTCATGCCTAGGAGACTGCCAAGATGGAAGAACAGGAGGCGGAGGGTGGGGTGAGCTCAAAGCTTTGCCTTTTGCCACTCATTTGTCATGGGACTGTTGCTGCTGCAGCTCATCATCAAAGCTAAAATACAGAATCGTTTTATTGGCGGTGAACCTCATTTCACCTTGAAGCAGCATGAACTGGAACATGTTACTGCCAACTGGTCATAAAATCGTCACCTCAATGAGACGTACCTATTTCAGCTATAGAATGATAAAGAGTTTTTGAATACACATATAAATATGTGTTGTCCTAAGTCACTTCAGTCATGTCCAACTCTTTGTGACCCTATGGACTGTAGCCTGCCAGGCTCCTCTGTCCATGGGATTCTCCAGGCCAGAATACCAGAGTGGGTTGCCATGCCCTCCTCCAGGGGAATTTCCCAACCCAGGGATTGAACCTGCATCTCTTACATCTCCTGCATTGGCAGACGGGTTCTTTACCACTAACACCACCTGGGAAGCCCATATGTAAATAATATATAATCTAAAAGGTTGAATACAAGTAAACCTAACAATCTAAAAGATTAGGTTTACTTGTATTTCATTGTTTAAAATTTAGTAATGTTGTTCTGCTTTCATTTTTCATGTCTTCTATTTATGACAGTTAAATGCTGTCCTTTTTCACGTACTGCAAATAAGGTATTTTTCAAAAGTTTTATCTAAATAAAAGTCAATTTAAAGAAAAAAATAATAGTACAAGTATATGTATATGACAAAAATTGTGAAGTGCTACTCAAAGAAATCAAATGAGTCTTTAGTGGAATAGGGGTCACTTATCAAGATGTGGCTTAGCCTCAGTGAAATAAAAGCAGGGGTCAACCACTGAGTTGCACCACTCCCCTGACACTGTCTGCAAAAATTATACAGGTGTGTTTCTCAGGAAAGGATCAAACTTTTCCCCCAAATTCTTATAGGAAGCTGTGACCCAATTGTGATCACTCACAAACTACTACTGTGATTTCAATTCTTTTTGCACCATTTTCATTGCTCACTAAGGAATGTTCAGATTCCTAATTTACTAATAGTACTGATTACTAACTTGCCAGGTCCCCTGACTAAAGGCAGGCAGTGTTCTGGATATGAGATTCAAAAAGTCTTAAAATACAGACCTCACTTAAAATGCGTAAATGGACATCTGGTTTTCAAGTTAATCTCTTATGAAACTGGTCTGGCAGGAATCTGTCTCATTTGTTCTGACCAAGTCTTTGAACTTACAACACTGAGAACCAACCTTGAGTATCAGGTGCACATTTTTCCCGGTTTAACCCTCCCCGTCTCTCAGGGCAGGGGCTGGGAGTGCTATTGAGGTATCAAGACTCAGCGTGTCGCACAGGGCCCGCCACATATGGGCAGGCCAGAGACACCCATTAATTACGTGCAGGTTACAAAGGGCAGGGGTGGTAGGTGTTTACAATGTGACACACACACAGAGGGACAACATATCTACGTGACAGCATCTCCCTTGGTTGAGATGGAGAGAGTTACTTGGAAAGGGAAGAGCAGCAGTGTCTTTATTGAGTTTTTAGTCCAGAATACAAAGCAAGGTGCTAGCTGTTGCCTCAGTGATAGTACAGCGGTCAACAATGGCTTTTCCTTCCCCTGTTAAGGCAAGTTACAGAAGTGTGTCAGATGGACAGAATGAGATATTTGAATCTTTGGAAAGTCACTCTGAAAGCTAGTAGCAATATTGCAGTGTAAAAGGCTTTCCGTATACCCTTTGCCCCACACCCAGCCTATGTACTGGAAGGAACTTTCTTGATCCAAGAGATTCTTCTGGCAGTTTCTCTTTCAAGACCTTTAGCGTGCAAGGGTCATTTTTCTTGGTCTTGTGGCTGATCTCCTCTGACCCTTCCGTCACTGGATGAGTAAGAAAGCCAGTGTGGTTCTTTAGGAGTTCTTCTGAGGAACTCTGACCGTGACCTGTGAGAGGGGTGCAGAGAAGCTGTTAAATCTGTGTGCTTCCCTGTGGTCCGCAGGCCCCCTCAGCTGGGTGCTGCCGGAGTGATAAGCAGAAGGGCTCTCCTGACTCTCCAACATCTCGACGACCAAACGGTCGATCCCAGCAATGTGCTAGGGTTGTGTTCTGCGTTAAGATCATACTCGGCCTCCCCCAACCCAGTCTTTCTCCACTGGAGGTCTTTCCCTTTTCTCAGGCTCTATAGAGCTCAGTGTATGACGAAGCCCAGTAAAGGACTGTGCAAGCACAGTGGTGGTCAAGTCCCTACTTATTCTTCACCAGGCATAGCAGAGACTGGGTCTTGACCCTCTTTGGTAGCTTCCATGGCTTAAAACAAGAAACCTGCAGTCAACACTGGTGGAGCCCGGCACAGGGAAAGGGGGAGAAGGTGCCCATACTCACAGTCTTCACTTCGGTGTACGCCTGCAGCCCGTATTCCCCCAGCTCCCGGCCACTCCCAGACAGCTTGTAGCCACCGAACGGCGACTGGGCCCCAAACACATCATAGCAGTTGACCCTACAATTTAAGATGAGATCTCAGGAGTAACTCGCTGGGGCAGGGATGAAGTATCCTGCCCCCTCAGATCTCCTGTATTGCTCTAAAATTTAACTTTAGAGCAAATTTTACTTTAGAAAAAGGGAGGTGGAGAACCCTACTGATATCTAGCCGTACAGGGGTTCAAAAGCAGGTCATGTGAAACAAAGCTGTAAGTTGCCTGGTCCTTCATGACATGGATGTCAATACCAGGGTGCACCAAATGCTAGCTTCCCATTTTAATGAATTGTTTTTGCTAACTAGGTGCTAAACTTTTCGGGGTTATTTTTTTTTAACTATTACATTTTGACTGAATTTAAAAACTTACCACCTTAAAGATGTACAATTCAGTGCTTTATAGCATAGTCACAATATTATATCCTCTCCATTTAATTCCAGAACATTTCTATCCCCCTAGAAAGAAACCCTATACCCAGTAAGCAGTTACTCCCCCGTTCCCTCCTCCTCCGGCCCCTAGCAGCCCCTAATCTACTTTCTGTCTGTATGGCTCTGTTCTGGATATTTCATATGAATGGAATCACACAATGTGTGACCTTCTGTGTCTGGCTTCTTTCATTTAGTATTACATTATCCACGCTGTAGTAGGTATCAACACTTCATTCCTTTTTATGGCTGAACATTCCATCGCTTGAATAAACCACAATTTGTGTATCCATTCATCAGTTGATGGACATTTAGGTTGTTTCCACTTTTTGACTATTGCGAATAGTCTATGAATATTCAGATACACTTTTTTGTGTGGATGTGTGGTTTTTTTTTCTCCTGGGTGTACACCCAGGAGTGGAATTACTAGGTCCTAGGATAATTCTATGGGGAACTTATGCCAGACTTGTCTGTAGTGGCTGCAACATTTTAAAGTACCACCAGCAACGTGTGAGGGTTCGTTTCTCCACATCCTAACCAACACTTGGTATTTTCTGTTTTTTAAATAACAGCTGTCCTAGTGGGTGTGACATAGGTGCTAAGCTTTTAAAACCAGGGTGGCACAGATATGGACCCTCAGTGCTGGTCTCCTCACAGCTTGGTAAGGAGCCCAATCACCCATTTGCTTGTCCAAGAACAGTGTCATGGACATACGCATCAGAGGCAAGTTTAATCCCCTGGAGAAGGGTGTGGGAAACCTCTATCCACTACCCCACACCTGGACCCAGGAGGCACTGAGCCTGGCACCCCAACTCCAGGATATGAGCAGGGAATTCCCAAAGACCCTGGCTTGGGCTCTCTGCCTGGGTTGTGAAGAGCTGTGGGAGGCCCTTACCACACAGTGCCGGCCTGGAGGGCCTGGGACAGGTAATTGGCCTTGTCCAAGTCCTTTGTGAATACAGCTGCGGCCAGCCCGTACTTGGAATTGTTGGCTCTCCCAACGACTTCCTCCATGGTCTTGAACTTCAGAATCTGCATCACTGGCCCAAAGATCTGGGATGAGAGAGCACGAAGGGTGGGCATGGCAGACGCAGACCCACCTGTTACCCAGCTCTCCCCAGCACTGAGCAGGTGGTTCCAGAAGCCCCCAGACACACTGTGTGGGTGCTGACGGCTCCCGAGGGAGATGAAAGCTCCCACGCTTGCTGGAACGTGAGGGAAGGAAGCCAGCTGGTGGCCTTCTATTACGTGCCACGGGCCTTACATACCGTAGCTTATCTCTAAACAGTCCTGTGAGGTAGGGATTTGCACTGACATGTTACATGTAGATTTAGTTTCAAAGAACTTAAGTCATTCAGCAAGGCACGCATCAGATGCTGAAGAAACAGCTATGAAGAACTTAACTATGCACAAAACAGGATCTCTGATCTCAAGATGTTCTAGGTTTATCTTACACTTTCCCTGTCTTATATCTGAGCCATTTCTTCCAGGAATCCCGCTTCCTTTTAAGTAGGCAATGGGATTCAGAAACCACAACATGGGAACCAGGTGTGCTTGTTGTGGTGGTGTGGCTGCGCTCAGCCCTGTCAGGGGAGAGCTCTGGGGAACGGATCCTGATGCGGTCAAGTGACTGGCCTGTGGTCAGGACGCGCGCAGAGGGGGAGCCCAAAGGAGCTACCCAGCCCGAATAAGTGGTGGGAGGCAGGCGGTCAGGGAAGGCCCCAAGAGGTGATAATCAAGCTGGGACCCCACAGGAGCAGAAACTGGCCAAGCCAGAGTCGGGGGGGAGGAGCGGGGAGGAGGAAAATGGAGTTTCAGGCGCCAGCGCCCATTCTTTTTTTTGGTGCCCATTCTTAAAAAATCCATTTGCCACTAAAATGAAGTTGGACTTTGTGAAGAAATGGCTGATTCCAGGACTGGGTAGAGAGTGTCAAGAGGGAGGTGAGAAGACTGCCAGGAGCCCATATCATAGCTGGAGCAAGAGATGGGGCATCATGCACTTAGGGCACTAGCAAAGCAAAGGAGCCCCTGCCCTCCTTAGAAAATGACTATTTTCCATTTCTGTTGAGAATGAAAAAAAAAGGACCAAAGTAGTTATGATGGGGAAAAGAGGCAGAACTTTGTTGTACTTTCCTATCCTGATTTTTGCTCTTTTTTTTTTTTTTTGAGTTATCAATGGAAGAGGGTGGCAGTGTAATATTTTCCCTGTATAAGGCCGCTAAAGTGCTTCATCCTCCCAGGGGAGGTGGAACGAGTCTGAACTCCATAAGGGCAGAGTACAGGTGCTGGACACCCCCGGCTCTCCAGTGTCTGTAGAGCACCTGGCACACAGTAGGCATTCAGAAATGATTTGTGAAACAAATGAATGAGACACTTGATGCCCTACATTTGTAATCAGTACCAAGGAGGAGAAGATCAAGGGACTCCAGCCATGCAGGGAAGTCTGGCTTCTGACCTAGTCTAGTGTCCTGCTTACATCAAGGCCATGAGAAGGGTCAGGAAGAGTCATGCCTTGAGTCACCGCTCACAGGGACCAGAACACACACAGGACCTATAGGCTTAGCCCGGGAATTCAGATACTCCCCCAACTGCTGGCAGCCAGAAGAGACTAAAGAGAAGCACAAGGTCAGAAGTGAATTGCAAATGGTTTGTCTTATGCACTGAGCCAGGATTTGACCCAAGGTCAGTGGATGGGTCACGGGTCAAGATGCCGGACTGAACTGTCCGTTTCTCCTCCTAAGAACATTCCCTCAAGTGCTGGACCCATACTGACCTCCTCCTTTGCGATGGTCATGCCATCTTGCACATCTCCAAACACAGTGGGCTGGATAAAGTAGCCACGGTCAGCAGCCGCCCCTCCACCACACAGCAGCTTCGCCCCCTCCTCCTTCCCAGATTTGATATAGCCAAGGACCTTCTTAAACTGCGTTTCATCCACCTGAGGGAGAAGGAGCCCAGAGTTATACAGATGCTACAGCCAGATGTCTCCTAGCTTCAGTCTTAGAACCACACAGGCAAGGAGACACCTGGGAAATGGGCCAGATCATGAATGCTCCACACTCAGTCACTTCAGTAGTGTCCGACTCTTTGCGACCCCACAAATTGTAGCCCATGAGGTTCCTCTGTCCATGGGATTTTCCAGGCAAGAATACTGGAATGGGTTGCCATGTCCTCCTCTAGGGGATCTTCCTGACCCAGGGATCAAACCCACATCTTTTATGTCTCCTGCATGGCATGCGGGTTCTATACCATTAGTGCCACCTGGGAAGCCCAGATCATGAATAAGCAAGGCCAAAAGCCTAAGAATAGACTCCACCAAACTCATCAGCCCTCAAAGAAATAAATTTAAGCCTACTATTTTTGTTTTTCAAGTATGAGTTTACTAAAAACTTTTAAGTAGTACTAAAATACATTGATGGTAAAGGTATGTTACATACTCTGTAATATTCATATACTGTTAGAAGAACTGATCAAAACAGGTCAATTATACCTCAATTTAGAAAGGGAAAAAAAAAACTGTAAGCTGGTACAGCTCTTTGGGCAAGTGGCTTAAAAATTAGGCAAAAAATTAGATGTTCATATCCTTTGACCCAGCTATTTAACTTCTAGGAATTTATGCTACGTGTGACAAAGGGACCTGAACAAGGATAGTCACAGGGGAACATCTTAAAGCAAAAAGCAGAAACAATTCTAAGTATACATCAGTAGAGGAGCTGGTTAATATAATTATGGTATATCCATCTGTTGTATCATCATTAACAACAGATCAGTCAACTAACCCAGAAAGATAGCCTAAGATATTTCTTAAAGGGGAGAAAGCTTGTAGAATGATACATATTATATATTCCAACTTTTGTTAAACATACCAAAATGTAACTCTGTGTGAGTGTGGTTGGTTACCTACGGGGAGTGGACATGGAGGAGAAAGGGGAATCTTACTTTTTACTTTAAACTCTTTTTTTATGAAGTTTTTAATACTAATCTGTATTACCTTAATAATTAAATAGCCACAAACTACAAAGAAAAATGAGAGAAAAAGAGATGTTGTCACGGTAGATGCATGTCTTGATTCATGTGTCGAAACCCACAGAATGTACACCACCAAGAGTGAATTCTAATGCAAGCTATGGACTTTAGTTAATAAAACAACAAATGTATCACACCAAGGCAAGATGTTAAAAACAGGAGAAACTAGAGAGTGGAAAGGTTCGGGGTTTATGGGAGCTGTGTACTTTCTGCTCATTTTTCTAAAAAACAGAATCTGTTAGTTTAAAAAAAAAAAGGGCTGCCTTGGCTGGCCCCAGATTCTGGGGAGTGGACACCAGCAGCACAAGTGGAGCCCACAGAGAAGCCCTCATGGGCCTCGTGGGCCCCAGAAGTGGGCTCAGGGCTGCACACAAGGGACTTGTGGGGACAAGCATCCCTGATCCCTGAACCTATGGCTCCTCCTCCCTGGGAGGAGGTGGCGGGAGGTGGCCAGCACGGGGCCCTGTGGAGAGCGAGCCAAGGACAGGCTGGGTGTAAGGACAGTGCTGGGAAAAGGACCAGGATATGAGAGGAAGTGGTGGGGAGAGGTACTGCTGTGTTTCTTACTGTCATTATTATTGACTATTAATTAAGATGAATACATGCTGATGGTAAAAAAAAAAAAAAATTTTTTTTTTTTTTTAAATTTTCAAACAGCTCAGAAGAGTATAAAGTGAAATGAAGTCCCTCTGCTACCCATACCATGGCCTTCTGCTCGCCTCCCAGAGGCAGCTGCAATGAACAGGTAATACGTGTATCTTTCTGGTCAAGGCATTTTTATGGATGGCTGAGATCCAGCAAACACGTGTTCCCTTTCCCATAGACACTCCTTGTATTTATTATGTGTGTGTAACTTACAAAGGGTAAGTGTAAGTGTAACTTTCCACTGCTAGTTTCCACTTCACAGCTACTCTGGGAGGTCGGAAGGGTAGGCATTACAGGTGAGAGACTGATGGCTCAGAGAGACCAGGTGGCTTCCCACAGACACACAGCTGGTGCCTGGCAGAGCTGAGCCTTGGAGCTGGGCCTGCCTGACTCAAGAGTCCAAGGCCCTTGCTGCTTCTCCGTGGCGGCTACGGACACTTGAGACCTGAGTGCAACCACCAAGCTTACCTGCGGCCCCTGCTCAGTCTGGCTGTCAAATGGGTTCCCAACCACACGAGACTTGGCCCGGGCAACACTCCGTTCCACAAACTCGGTGTAAATGTCCTCCTGCACAAAGGTCCGCGAGCCCGCACAGCAACACTGGCCCTGGTTGAAGAACAGGGCAAAGTGGGCCTGCTCCACGGCCCAGTCCACTGGGGAGGCAGAAGGCAACCACGATCAGCGGAGAAGCCTGGCCCTGATGGCAGCTGCTATCCATTAACACTGCCAACAGCACTCAGGCCTGCTGGGTGCCAGACCCCGTGTGGGAAAAAGACAGGCCTGACCTCTCCCTTCTCCAAGCATGGAGACCAAGCGGCAGACAGACATGAAGAGCAGGGGTCCTAAGCCACTACGGTCATGGAGCCAAGGGCAGCTGGAGGACAAGCCAGCTGGCCTGTGTCCATCAGGGAAGACTCTCTCAAGGCAGACAAATCTAGGAGCGTCTCAGTAGGACCAGGAAAGAGGACGTGATGGAGGGAAAGCAGTCTGATCTGACAGCAGGCTGCACAGCTGGGCGAGTCAGTAGCTTGCCCTGGCTGGAATACAGACAGCAGACAGGAGAAAGGCTGGGGACAGGCCACGGTCACACAGGCCAGAGGGCCACGCTGAGGAGTCTCACTTTCATCCTGAGGCCCTGGGGGCAGAAACCAATCCAATGGATGCTAAGGATTGCAAAGCCGAGTGGGACCACAGGAGACACAGCTAGTGGCGGGTTGATATCAGACCTCTGCCCTCCCCCCCCAAAAAAACCTTACTATCAGCATCTGACATGATGATATTGGGACTCTTTCCTCCTAGCTCAAGGGTCACTCTCTTGAGGTTACTCTTCCCCGCAGCAACCTGGATTAGGTGGCCAACCTACATGGAAGCATAAACAGGAACAAGCTCTTAGTGGAGGAGAAAAGAGCCAAACGTTCTCACAGGCACAGAACAGAAGTCCCCACGGTTGAGAGAGCAGCTGGATTAGAAGAAACCTGGAGAATTTCACCACATCTGGCCACTCACTCACACAGCAGCCCCGTCCTCTGAGCTCCCAGGATGACAGCAATGTAACGACGGGCAGAGTCTGAGTCGCTACTGTGTGGCTTCTACCTCCCGAGCACCATCTACACACCAGACACTGTGCTAAGTGCTTTGTGAGCACTGAGGTCAACCCTCTAAACGACCTCAGAGGGAGGGCCGACTCTCCTCGATTTAGAAATGTGGGAGCGGCAGCTCAGAGTGGTCAAGTCACTTGCCCACAGTAAACGCGGAATCAGAATTCACAACAGGCAAACTGCGTCCAGTACCAGTTCAGACTTGCCATCCCGCCTCCTCCTCACAGTGTTCTAAATGGTATCCCCCCACACACAGCAAGGATGGGGTGCTTCTCACCTCCATATTCCAAGAGCCTGGCACAAAGACACCCCTGTGCTTCTCTTTTGGGTGAACACACATTATCTCAGTCGGGAAACCATTCCCTTTGCCAGATTGCCAACATCCCCTTGAGGCGTTAATTTAGGTGGGGACTAACCCCAGAAAGAGTGGATAGAGTCACCTCCGCCACCATTCTGCCCTCCTGCAACCACGATCTCTACATACAGACTGAACGTTTGAAGGTATCTTCATCTCAGGGGAATCATTTTGAAGATCCCCTTTATTATGCTATTCAGTGTGCCTTCTCTAAAGTCATGGGATAAAGCCTTCCAAGAATTCAAGTTACCTCTTTAGAATGAATTTTGTCCCTGCTTCCAAGGTAATTATGTTTAAGGAATCCTCAGACATCTTATACATCTTTGTCTCTCCAGGGCCTGGCCCAGAGCAGCACTCACTCATTCATTCACTCACCGAGTACTTACTCTGGGCTAGACCTTTGCTGAATAAGCTTTATCTCACTCACGCCAACCCTGGGAGGTGGGCAGAGTTATTATCCGCATTTTACAGATGGGGAAGCAGAGGCTTCAGGATGCTAACTTGCCTAAGTTCACATAGCTAAGTAAGTGCTGCTGAAACACTTAGTTTGACTCCAGTCATCTCGGCCACTACACCACACCTACGTCTCTGTTGCATAGACACTACCATCCTCAGTCTAAACACAAATGAAGGGGGCCCCCAAAGACATGCAGTGAATCATCCCAGGTCATAGTGACAAGGCTGGGATTTGAACTCATGTCTCCCTGAAGCCTGCTCTCTTTAATCACTAGGACAGCAGCGCCAGTCAGAGTCTGACACAGCCCAGGTGCTTTGATCTTGGGCAGGCCAGCAGCTCTGGGCTTTAGAAGTCTAGACAGCCTTGGCTTCTTTATCCCACATGGGACATCAACCCAGCCCCTGGCCCCACGGCAGCTGAAGTGTCAACCAGTCTACAGAGGGCTCCACCCTGACGGTCTCTGCTGGCACACCTGGGCCCCTCACACGAGCTACTCAAAGGCAGTCCTGGGGCAGACCCCTATGCAGTGCCCAGAGGCTAATCTTATTACTTTTTTGTTTTGATCGTTCCACTTTCAGGATCTTAATTCCCCTACCAGGAACTGAACCCCGGGCCACAGCAGTAAAAGCACCAGGTCCTAACCACTGGACCACCAGGAAATTCCCCCAGAGGCTGATCTTGAACTCACCATCCTCTGAGGACAAGGGCGCTTGAGCCAAATGCACCACAAAGCCGAGGTCCTGGGATGCCTTACCTCAGTGGAGCCGGTGAAGGCCACTTTGTCCACGTCCTCATGGGAAGCGAGGGCAGCCCCGGCCGTGGGGCCAAATCCAGGAATAATATTGACCACACCAGGAGGAAAGCCAGCCTGTGAAAAAAACACCAGGGACACTGGAGTCATTTTCCTCCTCCACAGAGTCCAGCAGAGGGATACACACCCCTTCCGAGAGAGGCTGAGGCAGTCAGCCCAGCACCCAGGTAAGCAGTCTTTCTGGGTGCTGCTCAGGAGTTCTAGATGGTACAGCGAGCAACCTGTTTTGTGGGATTCCCTGTGGCTGTTGCCCCTCCCTCCATGGCACTCAGAATGATGATCTTCATAGGGGTTGTTGTGGTTCAGTCACTTAGTCGTGTCCGACTCTTTGCGAGTCCATGGACTGCAGTACGCCAGCCTTCCCTGTCCTTCACCATCTCCTAGAGGTTGCTCAAATTCACGTCCATTGAGTCGGTGATGCTATGTAATCATTCCATCCTCTGCTGCCCTCTTCTCCTTTTTGCCTTCAATCCTTCCCAGCATTGGGGTCTTTTCCAATGAAAAGGGGTGATGGGGGTCACCTAGGCTGAAGTGTGATGAGCAGAGGTGAAGGGGTCAGGCCCTGAGCTGCAAATACCCGGCCCCCCCAGGGGGCCCCTCATCAGAACTCCTATAGAACAAGCCTTTACAAGGGCGTTAAGAGGTCAAGATGGACACAAGCCACGCACCTCCTTAATCAGGTTGGCCACATAGAGGGCAGTGAGTGGAGTCTGCTCAGCCACCTTCATCACAACCACGTTTCCCGTCGCCAAGGCTGGGCCCAGTTTCCATGCTTGCATCAGGAGCGGGAAGTTCCACTGCAATCAACAACAGCCACTGCCAAAATCTCAGCCAAGAGCTACAGCAGCTTCAGAAAGTGGCAGCCAGAGAGCAGAGACTCTCTGAACCTCTCTTGTTCCCCTCCCAACTCAATTACAGATGTAAGACAGACGAACAGGCAGGTGGTGGGTGACAGTGACTCACGTTCACTGATGCTTTTACCAATGTGGAGGCACCACACTGCATTCAATCTTCCCTACCGCCCTCAGACAGCTACCCTCATTTCCACTTTTCAGATAAGGAAACCAGTTCCCAGGGGTATCAGTGACTTGCCCAAGGTCACAGAGTTCACACACGGCAGTGCTGGTTGGCTTTGTTAAAACCCATGTTCTCAACCACTGCCCAGGCCACCATCCAACATCACCCCACAGACCTTCCCACCTTGGCAATGAACTGGCCCGAGACTGCTGCCTCCCACAGCACTCCTGATAAACCTTCACGTGTTTGTTTTGAGTCTAAGACTCACTGGGATGATCTGCCCACACACTCCCACAGGTTCATGGCGGGTGTAGCTGAAGTAGTCCCCGTCGATAGGAATGGTTTTCCCGTGGTACTTGTCAGCCCAGCCGGCATAGTAACTTAAAAAAAAAAAAGAAAAGAAAAATCACAACTTAATCAGTGACTGTCGGAGACCCCTGTAAACCCTGGCAGAAAGCAAAGTCTCAAACTGGTCCAGCTGGGTCTTTCTGATAACTGCCCTTGCTCTTGGCTTCATTTCCAAAGAAAGTTAGCTAACCACTAGGGTCTCAGTAATTCATTCTAGATAACTAACCTTGAAGCCTCAGACTCACCTGGGGTGCTCGTAAAAAAAGCACCAAATTCTAGGTACCCACTTCGGACTTATTCAGCTGACTCTCTGGGGCCTATGCCCAGGAGTCAGTATTTTAAATAAACAGATATATTAAACTGTGACTGTCTTACCAGTGCAGCACCATAGGTTATCATCTGAGAACCATGGCTCCACTCTAGTGGGAAAGGGCAAACTCATCTAACAGCTGGCACTTGCTGTGTGCACAACACCGTACTACCACTGAGGGAGCAGTGACCAGAGACAAGTCAGTCACTGAGTTACTGTCCAGACACACAGGGACACCCCTGGTGAAAAAGCACTGTGGGCTAGTCGAGGGGAGGAAGAGCCATGTGTGTATAGTACGTAATGATTTTCAGGGAAGCAGGAAAATGAAAGATGGGGGAGAGATGCAACACGCAGTGTGAAAAAGAGATTTCAGAAATGAACGTCTCTGCTGAAGTTAGCCCAAGACCAGAGCTGACCTGGCTGTGAACATGGGTGTGTGACCCTGGGGGAAAAATAGCCAGGGAGTTATTTTACCAGTCTGTACAAATGAAGGCGTCGCTGTTCCCTTCCTCTTAGGCCTATACTGTGTGTGTCTGCATGCCTCAGGACAGATGTTGAATCAGCACAGAATTGTACTGCTCAGACTCAGGAGGGCCTGGCGCTCTGCCTGGGGTTCACCCTGCCACTCCCTCTTGGGCATTCTTGCAGAGCACTCTCGATCTTGGCATGCCTGTCATTTGGGGCTGGAAAATTCTTCGCTGTGGGAGTTGTCCTGTACCCTCTAGGATTTTTAAAGCATCCCTGGCCTCTATCCATGAGATGCCAAGTAGCATCCCTCCCTCCCAGTTGTGACAACCAAAAATGCCTCCAGACATTACCCACCATCCCCTGGGAGACACAGCGGCCCTGGCTGAGAACCCCTGTCACGAGAGAGAACCACTGTTTTGTTCTCCAGCCCATACGTCTCTGACACTGCTTCTTCCCCTCCACCCCTGTCCACATGGGCACGGGGCAGCAGCCATTATTTGTATAACGAACTGTCCACCTGAACCACAGCTGGTCACTCAATCAGAGCTGCTCCTCCAGGAATCTGGCACGAGGACTAAGGGGCTGAGGTCAGTCTGGCTCGAATCAAGCACAGAGAAGAAAGCCCAGGTGTGGGCAGCCAGGTTCCACCATGCAGACAGGCCCTAAGGAGGCTGGGGTAGTCGATCAAGAGAAGAACGCAGCAAGAGGGCAGCAGTGAGAATCAATGGCCTTGTTGGTTTAAGACCCCTCACTCTCTGTAGCTGCCCAAGTTAGCCTGAAACCTCTTATTCCTCATCTTGTATTTCTCGGTTATTAAAATGTTTATGGTTAAACCCAAAGCTAGAAAGAGGAAGCAAATAATGGAGAATAGAGCAAGATGAAATGAAAAACAGAAAAACAATAGAATCAACAAATTCAAAAGCCGGTTCTTTGAAAACAGTCACTAAATTGACAGACCTTTAGCTAGACTAAGGAAAAAAGGGAGGGACTTCTCTGGTGGTCCAGTGGCTAAGACTCCGCACTCCAAATGCAGGGGGCCCAGGTTTGTTCCTAGGTCAGGGAACTAGATCCCACATGCCACAACTCAAGATCCTGAATGCCACAACTAAGACATAGCACAGCCAAATAAATAAATAATGTTTAAAAAGAAAAAAGAGAGAAGCACAAATACCTAAAATCAGAACTGGAAGTAGGGACATTATGATTATAAAAAACGAGGTAGAAATGATTTTGAGAGAATGTGATGTGCTACTATAGCCAACAAATCAGATAACCTCAAAGAAATAGACAAATTTCAGCTAACCCATGAATTACCAAAACTGAAAGAGAAGACATGTACGACTCAATTACAGTTTTGGTACGGAGGGACGGTTCCCCCTGAGACAGAGTCTCACTACGTTCCCCCAGCTCCTGTGATCCTTTTACAGCCCTCCAGCAACACTCACCACCCACTTACCCACCCCCACCCCACCCTCCCCACCAAGTGGCACGGCCACAACAAAGAACAGGAAGCCTGAGCCCATACCGCAGGCACTTGAGTACCATGTCCAAATCCACCAGGTAGGAGATGACATAGGGCTTGCCGTTGTCCAGGGTCTCCAAGGCCTGAGCAAAAAAAAAAAACAAGATCAGCACAGACGGGTGGGCACAGGAATGAATCAGAGCAAATCAGGTGATGAGCAGCACGGAGGCTCAGCTGGTGGCCCCTTTGTGCTGAATTTCAAGACACTTCTGGGCCTCTTCAGTGGCAGGGAGCATGGGGGGGATGGGAGGAAGGAGGCACCAATTTCTCATTCAGTCATTTCACAAACATTTGTTTCAAGCTTCTGCTCTATGGCAGATCGATGTTAGAAATACAGAGATGATCATTGGGAGCTTATAGAACAAAAAGCCAGCAAATAAGGACACAAATCATTAGTCACAAGTGTTAGGACCAGGCAAGGTCTAGTAGATCATGTTGAGGGAACAAGGCTTTATCCTACGACTACAGGATGCCATGGAAGGCTTAAGAGCAAGAGTACCACGGTAATCCAACCAGTCCATCCTAAAGGAGATCAGTCCTGGGTGTTCATTGGAAGGACTGATGTTGAAGCTGAAACTCCCAATACTTTGGCCACCTGATGTGAAGAGCTGACTCATTGGAAAAGACCCTGATGCTGGGAAAGATTGAGGGCAAGAGGAGAAGGGGACGACAGAGGATGAGATGGTTGGATGGTATCACCGACTCAATAGACATGGATTTGGGTGGACTCCGGGAGTTGGTGATGGACAGAGAGGCCTGGTGTGCTGCGGTTTGTGGGGTTGCAAAGAGTTGGACACGACTGAGCAACTGAACTGAACTGAACTGAACCATGGTATAATTTGTCTTCTAGAAGGTTCACTGTGGCTGCTATGTGCAGTATGGATTGGGAGAGGTGAGAGTATTGCCTCCTGGTTTCTTCTGCCTCTTGCAGCCAGGGAGGAGGCCCAGCACACAGCAGGCTGTCCATCTTCGGGGCTGTCTCCCAGAAGGCCTCCCCATCACAGCCCCCTCCCCACCCGTCTCCTTTCTTAGCCAGACCCATCACATCAAAGGAAACACTCAAGAGGCTCCCCAGGTTGGTACAGGGGCGAACCCCAAAGGTATCCTGCCTACACCATTCTGGTCAGCTACTTGTCAGCAATGCAACCCTTCCAACTATCCGTGGAATGTTCATTCTCCATGTAGGTTGAGAAGGGAGGGGGTGGAGAACTCACTGCCAAGTAGGTCCGGTCTCGCTCAATCAGATCAGCCAGGCGGTTCAGCAGCCGGCCCCTCTCAGACGCGTCCATGCGGCGCCAGGGCGAGCCCAGCTGGAATGCGGCCCGCGCAGCCTTCACTGCCCTGTCCACGTCTGCCTGGAAAACACCCACCCAGGCACCTCAGGCCTTCTCAGCAGTAACCTCCTCCAAACACCTCCTGACCCACTGCCAAACGCACCCCCAGGGCCTCCAGTCGATACCGATGGAGACACTGCCCCAAACAGTTCCTCCCAGCCTCGAAGAGCTCTGTTGACCAGGTTCAGAATGAGCAGCTGGGCTCCTCTCCTTCCCAGGAGTCACAGTGGGAATGAGGATGCTGATGGTTTCTCATTTCAGAATCCCCCAAAGAGTTATGTAAAGAGCAGCAACACAGGGATCAGCACTTAGAAACTGGCCATTTCTTCCCCTGCTTCCTTCCCAAACAAGTCCAATAAAATTAACCATTCCTTCTGAGATGACTGGCAGTCTCCGACACATGCAGGTTTAACCAGCTTCTCTTTCCTTGGAAAGCAATAAAATCAACACAGCTGGCATTTTCCATAGAGCCAAATGTGTATCAGAAGGTGGGGAGCACAGTTGTCATTAATATTAAATACATTTACCATTAGACTATGAGTCAGAAAAGTATTCATACTTTCTTTTAGCAAAGGAAGCAAGGCTTTAAATGTGCATATAGAAGACTGTCTTAAAGCAGAGGACAGGAAACATTCTTGAATCATTTGTTAAAGCTTTTTTTGTTTTAAAACATGAAGTGTTTCTTTACTGAAAGTCTAATTTTTTAACTTTAATATTACTGTTTTTTAATTACCATGGGTATATGTAAATCAAAAATATACTACAGACAGCATAGCTAGATCTCAGAAGACCCAAACTGTGCTCAACAAGATTTCCAACCAGCTGTGCACTTCCCTTCTCTGAACTTCAGCTTCCAGGTCTGGGATGGAGAGACTGGATTAGATGTTCTCAAATCAAATTCCGAGTCTGCAGTTCTACAGCTGTATGAATTCTTGAACCAGGGTACAATCTAGCACTTTTATCTACAAGGAAGAGTTTCTGTGGCTTCACTTACTCAAAAATCTTAATGGGCATTTTAGTTATGAAAGTAATACATGGTAAAGTTTCAGCCAAACGAAAACATATGTTATAGAGTGAAACCACCCTTGCCCATCCCCAGCCCACTAAGCCCTGCCCTGAGGTTAAGTCACCAGTTCTTACCTTGTCCCCTTCAGCCACCTGACAGATGATGTCCCCAGTGGATGGATTGACGGTGGGGAAGGTTTTCTTGCTGACGGCATCATGCCACTCATTGTTTATGAAGATCTGCAATGAGAAGGAAGATAGTCCTGAGGAGCAGCTCTCAACCTGATACTGACCACCAGCAATGTTTAAAAAAAAAAAAAAATCAGAGAGAACAAATAGGAATTAGCTTCAGAGGTATGTGGGCTAGAAGTTAAAAGCACAGGCCTTGGAGACAGTCCGAGCTGGAGCACCCACTCTGCTAAAAGCACCTGATGAGGTAAGGCATCAGACCTTTCAATGCCCTGGTTTCTTTGGCCCGAAAAATGAAGACTACATACCTTCCTTATCAGTCATCTGTATCTACCACTGTGTGACATCACCTCAAAATCTGGTAGCTTAAAATGATTTATTACCATCTCTCACAGTTGGGTCCATTGATTGGGCTCAGCCGGGCAGGGCTTGGTCATGTGGTTGCAGAGAGAGGGCACCTGGGGCTGAAGATGCCTGCTTCACTCGGACGTCT
Organism: Okapia johnstoni; assembly: GCA_024291935.2. NCBI lineage: Eukaryota > Metazoa > Chordata > Mammalia > Artiodactyla > Giraffidae > Okapia > Okapia johnstoni. The sequence goes on along the minus strand of CM044310.1, from coordinate 9,950,188 downwards.
CTGGCCACATGGGTGCTTGGGCTTCCTGACTCCATGGCAGACTCAGGCTAGTCAGACCTCTCACACGACAGCTGGCTTCCCAAGAGTGTTCAACAATGCCAGGCAGAAGCTGGAAGGCTTCTTTTTTTTTTTTAAGTCTTCTTTGTTTTATTTATTGATTGTTATTTTTTGGCTGCACCAGGTCTTCACTGTGGTGCGAGGGCTCTTTGCTGTGGCACAAGGGTTTCTCTGGTTGGAGCACAGGTTCTCTAGTTAACGGCACACAGGCTTGGTTGTCTCATGGCACGTGGGGTCTTAGTTTTCCCCAACCAGGGATCGAACCCACATCCCCTGCATTGGAAGGCAGATTCTTAACCACTGGGCCAACCAGGGAAGTCCCTGAAAGGCTGCCTAAGATCTAGCTTCAGAAGTCATACAGCCTTATTTCTGCCACCAAATTCCATCAGTCACGTTATGTCATAGAAACCACCGTTCCTCTACCATACTACTGTCAGGGTCGTTATGAGAACTGAGTTAGATTCTTCTTTTCATCCATTCAGTAAATATTTAGTGAACACCTGCAGTGGGCAGGGCACTGTTCTAGGGCTGAGGACCCAGAGTGGGAACCAAACTCAGTAAGGACCTTTCTTTCATGGAGCTGGCATTCTGGTAGGCTCAGAAAGGAAAGACGCAATCAAATACACGAGGCAGCCTCAGACTGCAGTCTTAAGTGCAAAAGAGAAAAATGAGATCCAGAGAGAATACTGAACTGGGATAAGACAGAGAACTTTAGCTGGGATGGTCAAGGAGGGCTTCTCTGAAGAGCAGACAGTTGACTTGAGCCCTGACTGATGAAAGGAGCCAGCCATGGGAAGAGTGGGGGGAGGAAGAAGAGTCCAGGCAGCAGGGACAGCAAGTGCAAAGGACCTGGGGCAGGAGTAGGTCTGGTGTGTTAGAGAAAAAACGGTGGCCGGAGTTACTGTGAACAAGGAAGAGAGTGCTAGGAGATGGGGACAGAGAGGAGGGTCCTGTGAAGCAAGCTGTCCCCTGAGGCTGGGGAAATTGGTCTCAGGAAGGGGGCTGAGGTTGTTTCAGTCCCTTTAACCAAGGCTGGGGCAAAGGTCACAGGTAGGGTGAAGGCAAGGCCACGGATCCAAGGCCTCTCTGCCTTCCTTCCCCAGGGGCTCTCCTGGGCCCCAGCATCCCACCATGGCCTGGCCATGGCCGAGGACCCAGGCAGTTGTCTGCAATCACTCAGCCAGGTTCTCTGGAAATGTGTGTGGGTTTCACTTCAGTTGGCTGATCATCAATCAAGGGAAAAAAGACATCTCTGTTTCTTCCTGCAGGAGGGCTGGGAAGTGGGCAACAGGTCACTTCCAGTGGAGGGAACAGACGTGGCAGAAAGTTCAGCCAGGTGGACCCGAGTTCAAGCTGGACCGGCCACACCCTGCCTGCGTGCTCCCCTTCCTGAGAAATCAGCTTCACCTCCTGGTGAACTCAGAGGAGAGGGAAGCACAGGGGGAGGAGCAGAGATAACATCCGTGGAGGAAGGAGGAGGGCCTGGCACACAGTCTGTGACCACTCTGTGCATCTGTTCCCATCGCCACCCTGAGTGCAGGCTCAGGTTTCCAGCCTCACACCCACTGCTTCACGGATGCACTTGAAGCCAGAGATGAGTAGCTACAGAGAGCAGCAGGCTGCAGCGGTGGGGGGAGACTGGCTGGCCTTGAACTGTTCCCTCCTCTTGACCAGGATGTCAGCGCCTGGTCCCATAACAATGTTCCCCCCTTACCCCTACATGTCATGAAAATGGCTAATGACTGTTATTAGCTACTCATTATATGGCAGCCCCTGTATTAGAAGCTTTCCAAAACTGGATCATTCTCATTTAAACTTCATACCAAACCTAGGTGAGTTTCATCTGCTCTACAGTGGGGGATGAGGGTGAGGGACACTGAGGCACAGAGAGGCCAAGCCACCTGCTCAAGGTCACACAGCAGTGAAGGCAGAACCCAGATTTGAACCCAGGTCTTTGGAACTCTGAGACCTGTGCTCTTTGCCCAGTTCTTCTCAAATCCAGTCCAGAGCCCATGTCTGCCTTCAAGGAGGTCAGAACTCTTGTTTCTTAATCTCCACCTTTATGGTTTATTTACTGCCCTACTGCAAGTTTGATTTTAAGTTTTTATTATGGGTGCTGTAAAAAAGCACAGCCTCTAAGCCACACAGACATGGGTTGGAATCCTGGCTCTACCTCTCTCAAGCTGTGAGAGAGGTCAGTCCCTTCATCTCCAGATGCTTCATCAGTCTCTGGAGATAATACATCTGGGGGCTTAAATGTGAGGGTGAAATTCCACGAGGGGTGTAAAGCTTCTGGGCCAGGACCCCACACACACTGTGTCTCACCACCACAGTCCCTGCATTCCTCCAGATACCTGCATGGTAGCATGCAAAATTAGTCTATCCTGAGAAAGTCTCCACTGTTATTTCACAAACATCAGGAGGTATGAAGTGGACAATGGGCCAGTCTGGTGGAACTCTCCAGGTCCTCACCCCTTCCTCCCTGGGCAAGGCCCACACCGTCCCCTGATCTTAGTCCAGGATCCTGGTGAGACCGCTCCCTGGCACCGGCCTGCCTCTCAGTGGCCTGAATTGGCTGAGTCACTCTCCACTGTTGAGTTTTCAACAGTCCGTCCTCCCTTCTAACTAACAGGATAAGCTGGGGTTTGCAGGAACCTGGAATCTTCCTTCTGTTTATAGATTTCCCATTTCCCCTCTCCTAGAACCAGGCTTTAATGGTCTCCTCCTTGCGGGGTGGGGCGAGGGGCCAGGGTGGGAAGCGTTCCCAGACTGAGGCACTGCCAAAGTTCTGCTTCCTGTGAGGAGAGTTTCATAGCGACTTCGCTTGAATAAGCACAAGAGCAGACTCCAGGCCAAACTCTTCCTGACCTCTAAGTTATGTAACATGTTAACTCAGTCACCCTGGGAGGTGGTCCTACCAGGCTCTCACTTCCCCATTCTAGCCTCTAGAGCAATAAGGAGTGCCTGCGGGAGGGGCCTGGGGACAGAAGGAACCAGAAGGGCCCCGGAGCTGCAGGGTGAGGAGAGAGAGAGCGGAGGGGGCTCTGGGCTCCGCACCTGCTGTGTACCAGGATCTGCACTGGTGCTGGAGTTCTGAGGGGGATGGGAGAGATACGGGAACATCCGCTCTCAGTGGGGATCATGGACTCTTATTTTGTAAATTGCTTTTTTTATGAGTGAGTTTATCTTGGACATTATTCCACAGGCATATCTGCCTCACTATTTTAAGCAACATAGGAATCTTCAAAACTTAACAGACCGTAATTTGTTGAATCATGTCCTACAAATGCACTTTAGGACAAGTTTTCACTACAAGCAGACCTCAGAGAGAGATTTTATTTTCAGTTCAGACCACTGCAATAAAGTACTGTAATAAAGGGAACAACATGAATCTTTAGGTTTCCCAGTGCATATGAAAGGTTTGTTTACACTATACCAGTCTTTTAAGGGTGTAATATCATGATATCTAAAAAAAAACCAACACACCTACTTTGAACTGAAAAAAACCTTATTGCTAAAAGGTGCCAGTCATCTTCCATGCCTTCAGCAAGCTGTATTTTTTTTTTTGCTGCTGGAGGATTAGAAATACAGTGGAAATTACCAAAACATGACAGAAAGACAGGAAGGGAGCAAACGCCGTTGGGAAATTGGCACTGACAGACTTGCTCCATGCAGAGTTGCTACAAACCCAAAAAAAAAAAAAAAAACAAAAAACCCCCACAGTATCTTCAAAGTGCAGTGAAGCACAGCGCAATAAAATGAGGTCTGTCTATACTCCTGACGGTGCTGCTGCAGCGGACATCCTTTGGCTTGACGTGCATCTTTGCAAAGCTTGGGCAGGTTACTGTATAAAAATTAGAACTGCTGAGTTGCAGGATAACACGATCCTTGGCTTCCTCAGGTATCTTGTATTCCAGGTCCCCGGCACATTAAGAAATGCAAACAGAAGCTTGGGGGGAGGGGAGAAGCTGGGGCAGGGACAGTAGAGCCGAGAGCAGGACTGCAGGACCCTGGAGAGGAGTCTTAACCCAAGCGAGGACACAGGGATAGTCCAGTGCAGCCTCTACCCCATGGCAACGGACAGTCATAATCTGCCCATGGTCTCCAAGAAAAGGTTAAATGCCCTTCAGAAGCTCCAATTTATGGACACAGGACACATTCTAGAAAGACCCCATTTCCAAGCTCAGATGCATGAAAGAATTCGGGACCCATTACCTTGGAAATCTACATCCCCAGAATATGTTCTTTCCCCTAGGAGTGAGCAAATGCTTGGCTTTCTATCGTGGATGGCTCTGCCGACATCTGATTTTCCAGTGGCAGTTGAGTACTTTATGTCAAAGAGAAAACGTGTTATCTTTCGTATTGCAAGATCCTAAGGAGAAACGTTCAGGATAAACATGGCCACACGCATTCACACTTTTCCACACAATCATCTAGATACCTCCAGGTTAGTTTGGGGTTAAGGCCAAGGGCAGTTACCTGCCACCCCCCCCCCCCATCCTTTCTCTCTCTCCTCCTCATCCCCCAGGGTCTTTGGTCTCACATTCCTGGACTTTCACCTCTTTCAAGATAGGAGGGCTGACTCCACTGTGGACTGTTTGCCAGACAGGCAATTTCAGTTTGTCAACATTCTTGTGGGATTATGGTTGGGTAATCTCCATCTCACTGCAATCCCTTCTCTGGCCAATTTCAACTTTCCCAACATGTCCCCACAATCTTGTTCACATTAACTCCACAATTCTTTGCAAAAAGGCCCTTCTTAGTAGAACACTTAGGTTCCCACGCCTTGCTACTAGAACACAAGATTGTAAACAGTTTCATAAATGTCAACCTTCAATATTCACTGAGCAGTAATTATATTCCAGGGTGGGGAAGATCCCCTGGAGTAAGAAATGGCAACCTACCCCAGCATTCTTGCCTGGGAGATCCCATGGACAAGAGGAGCCTGGCGGGCTACAATCCATGCGGTCGAAAAGAGTTGGACATGACTGAGTGCACACACACACACAAATTATGTTCCGGTCTTGGTGTGGGAATACAAATGTGAACACAAACTCGGCTCCTCCCTTCCGATTTAAAATATTCAGTTCAACTATCTCATAAATATTTACATCCTTGTTTGACCATAGGGCCTGGTCATGAGGCATCACAGCATGGGGGTTTGTATGTTAAGAGCTAACAGAGCTAATCTTGAACCCTGGTTTCACACAAATGTGAACTTGACCTCCCTGAGCCTCAGTTTCCTCATCTATGCGATACGGTTCCTACAGTTGTTGGGAGGATGAAATGTGAAAATGTAGGTTCACGTTATCAGGCACAGCGCCTGACAGATCATAAGTAATCAATCAGCATGGTTATTGGGTCACAGAATTCACATTATACGTCCACAACACACATGGCTAGTCTCAACCTAGTCACCTCTAACCCAGTCACCTTTAACTCAGCAGGTTCCCAGCATGCTCTGTGCATACTGAACAGCATTTCTGTTCCTTTATAATAGAAGCAGAAAAAACCAAGGTGGGACCAGTGAAATCCTCCGATTCCCTGGGTTGCCTGAATCTATTGTTTCTACAAAGGCTCTCAAAACTCCTCAACAAGCAGTAAAATCCGTTCTATCAGTGTGGGGATATTTCACTTGACTCATTGAGCCTGCAGCCAACTCCGAACCATGGCCTAGCCCAACAGAGGTTTTGGTTCATTCCTTAAGACTCTGCAAGGAAAACAAGATAATTCAAAACTCCTATTCTGTATATATCACCTGTTAGCAGTGGTAACTCTTGTCTGGAAAATCCCATGGACGGAGGAGCCTGGTAGGCTGCAGTCCAGGGGGTTGTGAAGAGTCGGACACGACTGAGCAACTTCACTTTCACACATTGGAGAAGGAAATGGCAACCCACTCCAGTGTTCTTGCCTGGAGAACCCCAGGGATTGCGGAGCCTGGTGGGCTGCCATCTATGGGGTCGCACAGAGTTGGACACAACTGAAGCGACTTAGCAGCAGCAGCAGTGGTACTAGGAATCCATCCGGGACAAGTTGAAGCAAGAGGACCCCAAGAAAGTTGACCAAAGCACCCTATTGTACCTCTTCTAGTTAAGAAATAGAAGTGGGAGGAAAAAGATCTATTGCCTATGCCACCCCCTCTTCAAGGAGAGACCCAACAAGCTTGAAATGCAGCATTCTGCACCCCCAATCACCACCACCATGTCCTTGGGTGAGAAAATCCAGCGCTTACAGAAGCAACTTCAAAGCCTAGGTCACAGCTCCTTTGGAGGAGGCTCCAGGATCCAGAAGAGTTCACTGAACATCAAGGATTCAATAATCCCCAAGGAAATGTTGGAGCATATGATCTAGTTTGTACCTAGAGTCCCTGGTAAGAAACTTAAAATATTAGGATTAGACCATGGCATTCTTGCCAGCAGGGATTACAAGAACTCAACACTGAAAACCGCCCAAGGAGCTTTAAAATGTGCCTGTACAGCAGGATGTCATCCTCATGTGAACTGCTTTGCAGCCTTGGGAAAAGTAAGACTAGAATCTACTAATTTAGGAAGATAACCCAGATACATTGTTTAATGAGACAGAGCTTCAGAAGAGCAAGCGCAAGGATCTCATTTAAGTAGGAAAAAAAAAAAACCCACCTGGTGCAAGCTCACTTGCCCAATGCTCTTACACATGCACGTGTGTGCGTGTACCCACAAACTTACCAGCTAACATTGTTCTTGGAGGGAGTGCAATGGAATATGCTGGAAGTTTTACTTCTGCATTTGTAAACAGTGAGCAATGGTTACTTTTATGATCTCAAAGAAATGTGATAAAAGCAGCTGCAGGAAGATTTCACTCAGCGTTACAAACTAAATCTAGGGAGAACTCTAGATTCAGGACCTGTGCTATCTACCATGGCTATGTGCACGGACATCTGGACCCTGTTTCCTCACCTCCGCGTGAGCACAAAGGAGGAGGATCCTGAGTAGAACCTGTGGCCACAAAAGCTTGGGGTGCTGCTGTCTTTCCGTTGATATTTCTGCGTGATGTGCAGGTCTTTCAAGCATGAACTCCTTCCTCCTTAAACGGCCTACCGAGGAAGCAGCTGCTGCTGCCTTTTCGGTTTGTGTTATGCAAAGGGAATCTTATTTTATCCTTTGTTTTTATTCCCTTGCTAATGACGATTTGTAACACACTTTAAGGGGCTTCTCTGAAAACAAAACGAACTCTTTCATTACCAGTCTCCTTCTGGGTGAATTCTCCAGCACTTTACCCAAACTCAAAGGTCAAGAGAGAAAATGTGCCAAAGTCCTGGTTGACCAAGAAGTCAGCCACTGGGAATCGAGGTTATCCTGGAAAATCCTTGCTTTGATCAAACAAAGAACCCTTGGAAGGTGCAGACACCACCCCGGGATAGCACTGAGGTGGTGAAGGTCCCCGCCCTTTTCCAATTCCCAGCAGTGGAAGCAGCCAGGACGTCAAGTAGCCATGGCCGTGGCCTTGGCTTCTCCGTAGGCAAACTGGTGAACTTTAGTTGAAAAGAACCCCTTTTTCCTGTTTTCCCATTTGGTCGAGGGCATGAGTCAAGGGATAAAAGAGATGACGAAAAGACAAAACGGCTCCTGCAAAGAGGGTTTAAATGGACATGTCCTCTGGATGAGTGATGTCCGGATGACTCTGCGCAGGCACAGGGACGACTAAGAGACCCGAAAGCCGAGGACGATTTGGGGAAAGGGAGTGGAGAATGGAACCCAGAAAACCAGCAGCGGCCAGACAAGTAAGCGGCCAAAGCCAACAGCTGGATCAGGGAGCCGTGGTGTCCGAGGCGGTGATGGGGACAAAATGCTCGCGGAGAGGCAAAGGAAGTTGTGTGGAAAGAGCAACTGCGAGCAAACCCGTGGAGACCCAACGGGGTAAACTGAGGCCCGAACAGATCCAGTCCCTTCCCACCCGGCAGAGAACAAAGCACGGGGGCGGCCTCACCTGGTTGTAGAGGACCTCAGGCTGCTGGTTGGGGGTCGGCACGGCCTGGGTGGCGGCGGCAGACAGCAGGCGGCGGCCCTGGCGGGGTCCGAGGCGGGCGGCGGCGAGCGCTACGGCGCGCAACATGCCTAGGCTGGAGCTGGGGCGCCTGGGCTCGAGTGGGCGGCTGGAGGATGACTGCCTGCGGGGCGCGTCGCCGCGCGGGGTTACCTCTCCCCGCCTCCGGCGCGGCCGCCACTGGGTAGCCGTAGGGCGGGGACCCGGGGCGTACGCGCACCTCCCCCACGCCCGGGGCGGAGCAGCCCCTCAGCAGCTCGTCTCCAATGCGGAGGGGGCGGGAGTGGACCTCGGGGCTGACCTCCCAAGGGGCCACGCACTGCCCCATGCGGGGCGCGCCGGAATAAAAGGATCTCCCGAATTCAGCGCACGTTGACTGAACCCCTAATGAATATAGGCCTGAACTGGAGCGCCCTGACCCTGACTTCCAGGGGCTTACACTCTAGGGCATTACTCCCCAACCTTTGGGCACCAGGCACCAGTTTTGTGGAAGCGGGTGATGGATGGTTTCGGGATGATTCAAGCACATTACATTTTTCGTGTATTTTATTTCCAGTCTAATGCCCCCGCTGATCTGCCCGGAGGTACCAGTCGGTGGCCCAGAGGTTGGGGACCTCTGCTCTAGTGGGAGAGGCCAACCTTAAACCAAACACTAGATAATTTCAGATAGTGAGAAAGGATGCGAAGGAAAGGAAGGAAAGGTGAAGAGGGAGTTGGGGCTAAGGGCGCCTGTGGTCAGGAATTGACCCTGAGACCTGAATTGTAAAGGTCCTGTGACTAAGGAAGTGTGGCAGGGGGAGTGGGGAGAAGGGTAGAGCCGTGTGATGGGGCTCCCTGACTTAATGCTGCAGAAAAGACTGGAGGCCAGGAAACAGGGCGGAGTGAGTTGAGAGGTGAGGTGAGAGAAGTAGGCACGGCAAGAGCTGGAAGGATCTTAGAGGCAGTGGTGAGGAGTTTGGAAGGGAAGCATTCATCTAAGAGAGACAGCGAGTGGTCTTGTAAGAGGATCTCAATTCCCTGCTCAGGAATTGAACCCGGGGAGCCTGGATAGAAACCAGGAATCCTAGTCAGGGAACTAGATCCCACATGGTAGCAACTAAAGATTCCAAACGCTGCAACAAAGATCAAAAATCCTGCATGCCCCAACTAAGACAAAGCACAGCTAAACAAATAAGTAAACATTAAAATATAAAAATTAAAAAATAATCAGGCTTTTCTGGGCTAAGCCTGTTTCATTGGCTAGAGGTCAGTTATGTGGCCATTCCACCACATAAGGAGTCTAGGAAACAAGCTGTGCCATGCGCTTAGTTTCTCAGTCATGTCCGAACCATAGACTGTAGCCCACCAGGCTCCTCTGTCCATGGAGATTCACCAGGCAAGAGTACTGGAGTGGGTTGCCACGCCCTCCTCAAGGGGAGGAAACAGGGTGTGTGCCCAGAAAGAAAGGGAAATAAGTTTGGGGATCAGCTGTAGAGATAAACTGAAAACTGAGTCTCCCTCTCTTCCCTGAATGCAGCACCCAGCACCCACTTCCAGGTTCCCCTTCCCCGAAACGGCTTGCTTTTTCACTTCCTTATCTGTGTGGGTGTTTGCTATGACCAGCTCATTCTCTTGGCAAAATTTTATTAGCCTTTGCCCTGCTTCATTCTGTACCCCAAGGCCAAATTTGCCTGTTACTCCAGGTGTTTCTTAACTTCCTACTTTTGCATTCCAGTCCCCCATAATGAAAAGGACATCTTTTTTGGGTGTTAGTTCTAAAAGGTCTTGTAGGTCTTCATAGAAACGTTCAACTTCAGCTTCTTCGGCATTACTGGTCAGGGCATAGACCTGGATTACCTTGATATTGAATGGTTTGCCTTGGAAACGAACAGAGATCATTCTGTTGTCTTTGAGATTGCATCCAAGTACTGCAAAATCAGATTGATTATATTCTTTGCAACCAAAGATGGAGAAGCTCTATACAGTCAGCAAAAACAAGACCGGGAGCTGACTGTGGCTCAGATCATGAACTCCTTATTGCCAAATTCAGACTGAAATCGAAGAAAGTGGGGAAAACCACTAGACCATTCAGGTATGACCTAAATCAAATCCCTTATGATTATACAGTGGAAGTGACAAGTAGATTTAAGGGACTAGATCTGATAGAGTGCCTGATGAATTATGGATGGAGTTTCGTGACATTGTACAGGAGACAGGGATCAAGACCATCCCCAAGAAAAAGAAATGCCAAAAAGCAAAATGGCTGTCTGAGGAGGCCCTACAAATAGTTGTGAAAAGAAGAGAAGCTAAAGGCAAAGGAGAAAAGGAAAGATATACCCATTTGAATGCAGAGTTCCAAAGAATAGCAAGGAGAGATAAGAAAGCCTTCCTCAGTGATCAGTGCAAAGAAGTAGAGGAAAACAATAGAATGGGAAAGACTAGAGATCTCTTCAAGAAAATTAAAGATACTAAGGGAACATTTCATGCAAAGATGGGCTCAATAAAGGGCAAAAATGATATGGACCTAACAGAAGCAGATATTAAGAAGAGGCAGCAAGAATACACAGAAGAACTGTACAAAAAAGATCTTCACGACCCAGATAATCACGATGATGTGATCACTCACCAAGAGCCAGACATCCTGGAATGTGAAGTCAAGTGGGCCTTAGGAAGCATCACTACAAACAAAGCTAGTGGAGATGATGGAATTCCAACTGAGCCACTTCAGATCCTAAAAGATGATGCTGTGAAAGTGCTGCATTTAATATGCCAGCAAATTTGGAAAACTCAGCAGTGGCCACAGGACTAGAAAAGGTCAGTTTTCATTCCAATCCCAAAGAAAAGCAATGCCAAAGAATGCTCAAACTACCGCACAATTGCACTCATCTCACATGCTAGTAAAGTAATGCTCAAAATTCTCCAAGCCAGGCTTCAGCAATACATGAATCGTGAATTTCCAGATGTTCAAGTTGGTTTTAGAAAAGGCAGAGGAACCAGAGATCAAATTGCCAACATCCATTGGATCATCAAAAAAGCAAGAGAGTTCCAGAAAAACATCTATTTCTGCTTTAGTGACTATGCCAAAGCCTTTGATTGTGTGGATCACAATAAACTGTGGAAAATTCTGAAAGAGATGGGAATACCAGACCACCCGACGTGCCTCTTGAGAAATCTGTATGTAGATCAGGAAGCAACGGTTAGAAATGGACATGGAACAACTGACTGGTTCCAAATAGGAAAAGGAGTACATCAAGGCTGTATATTGTCACCCTGCTTATTTAACTTATATGCAGAGTACATCCTGAGAAGCGCTGGGCTGGATGAAGCACAAGCTGGAATCAAGATTGCCAGGAGAAATGTCAGTAACCTCAGATATGCAGATGACACCACCCTTATGGCAGAAAGTGAAGAAGAACTAAAGAGCCTCTTGATGAAAGTGAAAGAGGAGAGTGAAAAAGTTGGCTTAAAGCTCAACATTCAGAAAACTAAGATCATGGCATCCGGCCCCATCACTTCATGACAAATAGATGGGGAAACAGTGGAAAGAGTGGCAGACTTTATTTTTCTGGGCTCCAAAATCACTGCAGATGGTGACTGCATCCATGAAATTAAAAGACACTTACTCCTTGGCAGGAAAGTTATGACCAATCTAGATAGCATATTAAAAAGCAGAGATATTACTTTGCCAACAGAAGTCCGTCTAGTCAAGGCTATGGTTTTTCCAGTGGTCATGTATGGATGTGAGAGTTGGACTATAAAGAAAGCTGAGCACTGAAGAATTGGTGCTTTTGAACTGTGGTGTTGGGGAAGACTCTTGAGAGTTCCTTGGACTGCAAGGAGATTCAACCAGTTCATCCTAAAGGAGATCAGTCCTGGGTGTTCATCGGAAGGACTGATGTTGAAGCTGAAACTCCAATACTTTGTCCACCTGATGTGAAGAGCTGACTCATTTGAAAAGACCCTGTTGCTGGGAAAGATTGAGGGCAGGAGGAGAAGGGGACGACAGAGGATGAGATGGTTGGATGGCATCACTGACTCAATAGACATGAGTTTGGTAAACTCCAGGAGTGGTGATGGACCGGGAGGCCTGGTGTGCTGCAGTCCATGGGATCACAAAGAGTCGGACATGACTTGAGTGACTGAACAACAACAGGAACCATCAAATCACATAATTGTCATTTCTTTTTTGTGGTGAGAACATTTAAGATCTACTCTCTTAACAACTTTCAAGTATATAATACTGTATCATTAACTATAATTCCGTGCTGTACATTAGATCTCAAGATTTATTCATCTTATAACTGGAAGTTTGTACCCTTTAACCAATATCTACTCATTTCCCCCAATCCCCAACCCCTCATAACCACCATCTTACTCTGTTTCTATGGGTTTACCTTTTTCAGATTCCACATACAACTGTGGTCATACTTTGTCATTCTGTCTCTGACCTATCTCACTTAGCATAAAGTCCCCAAGGTCCCTCCTTGTTGTTGCAAATGGCAGGATTTTTTTTCTCATGGTTGAAGAATAGTCCATTACCCATTCATCTGTTGATGGACTTCTGTTGATTGTTGTTTCTGTTATCTTGGCTGTTAGGAATAGTGCTGCAATGAGCACGAGAGTGCAGATATCTCTTTGGGATGGTTCTTTTAGTTTCTTTGAATTTTCTTTGGACTCAGAAGTTGGATGGATGGATCATAAGATAGTCCTCCATACTGTTTTCCATAATGTGTGTGCTTAGTTGCTCAGTCGTGTCCGACTCTTTGAGACCCCACGGACTATAGCCTGCCAGGCTCCTCTGTCCATGAGATATTTTCCATAGTAGCTGTACCAATTTACATTTCTACCAGTGATATATAAGAGCTCCCTTTTCTTCTCATTCTCACCAGCCCTTGTTATCTTTGAGTTTTGACAGCCATTGTCACAGGTGTGAGTTGATACCTCACTGTTGTTTTTTTCCTTCAATATTTATTTTCATTTTATTTATTTATTTGGCCGCACCAGGTCTTAGTCGCCACCTGCAGGATCTTTAGTTGTGGCTTGTGAACTCCTAGTTGCAACACATGGGATCTCATTCCCTGACCGGGGATCGAGCCCAGGCCCCCTGCATTGGGAGCCTGGAGACTTAGTCATTGGACCACCAGGGAGTTCCCTCTCACTGTGTTTTTTATTTGCATTCCTCTGATGATTAGTGATGCAACTCTCTTTTCATGGTCCTGTTGGTCATCTGTATGCCTTCTTTGGAAAGATGTCTATTGGTTCCTCCGCCCATATTTTAGTCAAGTTATTTGTTTTTCTGATACTGAGTTATGTGTTCTTTGTACATTTTGGATATTAACTCTTTATCAGACATATGATTCACAAATACTTTTCTCCTTCCAAAGGTTACCTTTGCATTTTGTTGTTACTTTTGTTGTGCAGATGTAGACCCACTAATTAAGTTTTGCTTTTGTTGCTTGTGCTTTTGGTGTCACATCCAGACAACGAGAGCGAGCGTATTCAGGGTGGAATGGCCATAGACTGGTGTCGCATCCAAAAATAACTGTGGCCAAAATCAGTGTCAAAGAGCTTTTTTCTCATTGTTTTTTTTTTCCTCCCATAAGTGTCATGCTTAAGTGTTCACGCCAGTTAATTTGAGTTAATTTTTGTGAGTCATGTAAGATAAGGGTCCAGTTTCATTCTTCTGCATGTGGTGGTTATCCAGCTTTCCCAACACCACTTACTGAATATTTCTTTATTTTCTAGTACTTTGATTGCTCATATTTTACACTCTAAAGTTTGATTCTTTTATTAACTTTGGTACAAGGAAAGATTTAGAGATCCAGTTTTGTTTTGTTTTTTAGATGTTACTCAGAGCTCCTGACCCCATTTATTCAATAATTAATCTTTTTCCCACCTATGTGAAAAGCCCTCTTGTTTATTAAGTGCCCTTCGGTAGTTGAGTATTTCTGAATGGTATTTTCATGGATCTGCCTGTTCATATGCCAGGATGATGCTGTTGTGACCACTGTAGCTCCCCTTGTAAGTCTTAATCGCTCGCACCATCCTTTCTTTTAACCAAGATTTTTAAGTCTGGAAGTGAGGAGTTTACATATGTGTTTTGGATGGATCCCTCTAGCGATAGTATGGAAATTCAGTTGTAAAGAAGAGACAGGGTGGAAGCAGAGAGATGATATGGAAAACGGTGAAGGCCTGATTAAAAGCGACGGGTATGGGGAACTTCCCCGGTGGTCCAGCAGTTAAGACTTTATGCTTCCAATGAAGAGGGTCTGGGTTCGATCCCCGGTCGGGCAACTAGATCCCGCCTGCTTCAACTAAGAGTTCGCATGCTGCAACTAAAGATCCCACATGCCACAACTAAGACTGGGGGCAGCCAAATAAATAATTAAAATAAATATTTTTTTTAAAAAGAACCAATAAGGATGGTTAGGAAGGAGAGCATAGAGGTAGAAATATGACAGGTCACTCACTAGGTAGAGATAAGGATGAGGAAGGAGTGGAAGATGGTGCTGAGATTTCTACCTTCTGTTGCTCACTAAGAAGTGGAAGCCAGGAAAAAAAAAAAAAAAGCAAACAATAAATTTGGTTGTGGGGATGGGAAGGAGAAAATGCATTAACATAGAGACATTCATTTGTGTTGAGATGGCCTGCGGCGACATGCTTGGGTCCCTAGCAGTATGCATGGCTGTGTATATCAGTTTAGCATACACGTTAGTTCACAGAAGCATTTATTCTGGTTTGTCCATTGGTGGTGTTCATCGTACCCACCAGCAGCTTTCTGCCCCCTAGTCCCCTAGTTTTGGGGGCCCAACTTCCCCAAGCCCATCCTACCCTCTACTTAAGGAAATCTTACCTTCCAAGATTCAGCTCAGATCCCTGTCTTCTGGGAAAGTCTTCTGGAACCACACTAACCTCCTTTAGCTGCTTTCACACAATTTTCTGTTCAACATCCACCAAATGCTGCAGCCCAAGATGAAGTACTTGTGCTGAAACCCTAATATATCTGTGCCTCCATTTGGCTCCGGAGAAGGCAATGGCAACCCACTCCAGTACTCTTGCCTGGAAAATCCCATGGATGGAAGAGCCTGGCAGGCTGCAGTCCATGGGGTCACTAAGAGTCAGACATGACTGAGCGACTTCACTTTCACTTTTCACTTTCATGCATTGGAGAAGGAAATGGCAACCGACTCCAGTGTTCTTGCCTGGAGAATCCCAGGGACGGAGGAGCCTGGTGGGCTGCCATCTATGGGGTCGCACAGAGTCGAACACTACTGAAATGACTTAGCAGCAGCAGCAGCAGCCATTTGCTTCAGTCTGTCCAAAACACTAAATACAGTGTAACTCTCAACCTAGACTTCTCCCTGAGGATCTGTATTGGCTCATTCTTTCTTCCATCTTTCTTTCAATCTGTTTTCTGTGCTCTTATGTAAGTCTAATTCCGATTTTTTTTTAAATATTTATTTTACTTATTTGTTTGGCTGCACCGTGTGTCAGCTTCGGCATGCGGAATCTAGTTCCCTGACCAGGGATCGAACCCAGGCCCCCTACATTTGGAGTGTGGAGTCTTAGCCACTGGACCACCAGGGAAGTCCCTTCAATTTTTTTTTTTAATCTCTTTTTTTCTCTGGGTCTAACTTTGTTCCTTGTTCTCTAGTGCTCCTTGTCTGTGGACTCACTGTCAGGAATGGAACTGGCAAAAGCAAAATGTCCAGAGAGGGAAGAGGAATGAAGCCAGGGGAAGAGCTAAGCAAGCAAAATGTGACTTCTTTTCAGATGCCTCAGAGGGGAGAGGTGTGAACACTTGGACATGAATAAATGCTGTCCTTCCGCCCTGCTGAGATCATTGGGAGAAGCATGGAGTTGGGTAAGAAACAGTCATTCTGTTCCTCTAAGAAGTATGCCAAGTCTTAGCTTTGACATATTCCAGCACGTTTCATTGTTAGGGCCCAAGAGTGTGTTTTCAGATTTAAAAAAATCTAGTTCCCCCTGTTCTCTAAAAACAGTGGTAACCAAGGTATCCATCTAAAATGGTGAGATTTGAGATATTTGTATATTTACTCCCAGTGCTGGGACCCTGACACTATCAAATAGAAGATGTGTTATGTTTTGTTTTGTTTTGCAAAACATTGGCGGGAATTAATTCAAAGAAATATTTTAAAAAATATTTATTTAGTATTTATTGGGCCGCACCAGGGCTTAGTTGCGGCACACTGTATCTTTTTTTAACTGCAACATGCAAACTGCTCTTAATTGCAGCATGTGGGATCTAGTTGCCTGACCAGGGATCAAGCCGGGGGCCCCATGCACTGGAAATGCAGAGTCTTCCACCCGGCAAGTCCTTCAAAGCGACATTTAAACCGGAAGACAATCCTTTTTTTTTTTTTTTTTTTAAAGGCGGAGACTGCTTTATTTCAAACTTTGCTTAGGTGTTAGTATGTCACAAGTTGCCCTCCAGGAAGCTCTCTGTGAGTTAGTTTAAGTCAGTCAATAAAGCCTGAAACCACTGAAAGCGAAAGGGAACTTAGACGACTAGGCTTGAGCCGACCAGGCTCCTCCATCCCTGGGATTTTCCAGGCAAGAGTACTGGAGTGGGTTGCCACTTCCTTCTCCACGGAAGACATTCTCTCTCAAAACTAAGAGGAGAAAATGTGGTCCAGACTGCACAGACTGCCTTCCTTACTTGCGCGCGCGCGCGCGCACACACACACACACACACACACACACACACACACACACACACACACAGAGGACAGGCTGCCAGCACACCATGCCCCGCCTGCAGCCTGCCTCTTGGTGCAGATGCCCCCACACAGACTGCCCCCTAAGGCAGTGAGGAGGTACCCCCAAGATTCCCCAGCTTCAGAAACAGCCTCATACATTTTCTTCATGGCAGGACATGTCTCCTTGGCTGGGTGGAGCTTCTTTTTCCTCCTTCTCCTTTTCCAGTGAGGCAGCCAGCACCTCTCAGGAAGCCCACTCGGAGATGGTAAAAATCCATGCCTCCAAGGAGAAAGAGCTCTGCGGTCTCAGAGATTAGGTTTGAATTCACTGACGGGCTGTGTGATCTTAGGCAAGCTGTGTAACCTTTTTGAACCTCTGACGGGCTGTGTGATCTTAGGCAAGCTGTGTAACCTCTTTGAACCTCAGTCTGCTCACCTCTTAAATGGACGTAAAAAATGTACCTGCCAGTTATTGCAAGGGTTCAAAGTAATACATGTGCAGTTCTTGGCACCTGGTAGGTACTAGACAGCTAGCAGCTGTAACTCCATCCAGGTGATAAATTGAGGGGAATCCTGCCATTCTCCTCGCCCTGCTTTCCCAGATGGGGTCCCCAAACAAGCAAGCAGTAACGGTGAGCACATTAGGAAGGCAGACCGGCTGAGTCACATGGCACTATAACCAGATCTTCGGGTTCACTACCTGTGAGAGCTGCAGTCGTGGCTGGCCCAGCTGTGCCCGGCCTGGTGGGGCCCCCACAGGCCCTCATCTCAGCTTGAGCACAGCCTCCCCTTTAGTCCCTTCCAGACTCCAGCCACATGACACACTGGCGTGTACTGTGAGTCAACTCATTTAATCTTCGAATGGTCCTGGGAGGGAATTCTGCTCTCTCCATTTTTCCAAATGAGAAAACCAACCCCATGAGATGAAAAATCTCTTCCCTGTTGTCACCCAGCCCATCTATTATTACAGAGGCAGGATTGAAACCCAGAACTGTTTGAATCCAGAAGCATAGCTGACAAAGAGCCTCTCCTTGACTGATCTCTGGACAGGCTTCTCTCAGCTTGCTTTGCTTTTTGTGGTGCCGTGTGGCTTGCAGGAGCTTGTGAATAATTCCCCTGGCCAGGGATCAAACCCAAGCCTCTGCAGTTAAAGCGCCAAGTCCTAACCGCTGGACCACCAGGGAATTCTGTAAGCTCTCTTCCAGACTAGGCTTCAACCTCGGCCTAAAAAAACTGCAGACTCTCAGCACCAAAGATTTAGTCCACCCCAGCACGTCCGAAGACCTGGACAAACACTAACATTGTTTCTAGTAGCTCAAGGCCACATCCCTAGGATGGCCCAAGCCCAGCAAATGTGCTTGCCTGAGAAAACTCAAGGCTGCCAGAAGTTACTGTTTATTCCAGCCAGTGCCTCAAGATACAGCCCGTTTCCCAGTCTCCGGGAGGCTAGGAGCCTAATTTCCTTAAGCGCCAGTTAGCAAACCCACATAAGCTTCCTGTGGACCAGTGCCCTCCTCCTGCCCGCTTTCTGTAGATTTAGCAGGAATTTCCCTGTGTAAACCTCGCCATTGCCCCTGCCTGCTCTCTCAGTCTTCTCTTAAAATGCCCCCCGTACAAATGGAAGTTGAAGTGAGTTCATGCCAGCCCCTTGTTCCTACTCCAATTGTTGTTTAGTCAATTAGAGTTTGCTCAAACTCGTGTCCACTCAGTCGGTGATGCCATCCAGCCATCTCATCCTCTGTCGTCCCCTTCTCCTCCTGCCCTCAATCTTTCCCAGCATCAGGGTCTTTTCCAATGAGTCAGCTCTTTGCATCAGGTGGCCAAAGTATTGAAGTTTCAGCTTTAGCATCAGTCCTTCCAGTAAATATTCAGGGTTGATTTCCTTTGTGTCATTGATACTGTGATAGGATATTACTAATATTTGTCCTTAATGCTTTAATGTCTGTCTCTGTTTATCTGTGACAAACAGCTCTTTACCACTACCAGGTAATCTAACTAATGCTGGAAAGATAGAGAATTCCCTGAAATCATTTCTCTATTTGGCCATCTTTTTTTTTTTTTAATAGGATCTTAGTTCCCCAACCAGGGATCTAACCTGCACCCCCTACATTGAAGTGCAGAGTCTTGACCACTGGACAGCTAAGGAAATCCCTCAGCCATCTCTACTGGAACAGTGCCTCCAGAGTGCTTGTCCAATAGATGGTCACAGGTCTGGACTCCAGGTTTCTGAAGCTGGGACTCCCCCGTCTTTCTGCTGTGACTCCCACAAGTTAGCGAGGTGGATGGAGGGGAGAGGGCTGTGGCCGCGTGGCACCATGGAGGAAAGAGTAAATACTGACCCAGATGTCTAGCACCTCTGGGACATCTGTGAGAAGAAAATAATTAGTATATGATATAATCACATTTTGTTCCCTTTCCCAAGACACACTAATAAGAAAGCAGGCCCAGCCACGTAGGGACGGTGGCAAGCTGTTCACTGCGCCACAGATAAAACTGGTCAGGCACCCTCATCACCACGCCGAGCTTGTTCACATCCAAGCATACACTCACAAACCACACGCTGACTCCCACTCCAGAGGGCATAATGCTGGTGTTGCGCCACATTCATTACCTCGTTTGTCTGCCTATTCCCTGACAAGTGGGAGGCGGGCTGGGGAAGTCAGACAAGGACCAGGTTGCTTTTGGTGCAATCGTGTCCAACTCTTGCGACCCTATAGACTGTAGCCCACCAGACTCCTGTGCCCATGGGGATTCTCCAGGCAAGAATACTGGAGTGGGTTGCCATTTCCTGCTCCAGGGGATCTTCCCGACCCAGAAATCAAACCTGGGTCTCCTGCAGTGCAGGCAGATTCTTTACCAACTGAGCTACAAGGGAAGCCCGAGGACCAGGTTAAATTTCCTTTATTCTTTAGACTCTTTACTCATATCTTGTTAAGGCCCTGCCCCTATCCCTCTGTCTATCCTTGTCTTTTTTCCATTTTATATTAAATTTAATTTAAACATTTTAAATTTTATTTATTTACTTTTGCGCTGGGTCATCACTGCTGCACACAGGCTTTCTCTAGTTGCAGCAAGCAGGGACTACTCTCTAGTTGCGGAGCACAGGCTCTAGGGCCTGCAGGCTTCAGTAGTTGTGGCTCAGGGGCTCCAGAGCCTCAGGCTCAGTAGTCATGGCACACAGGCTTAGTTGCCCTGTGCCATGTGGGATGTTCTCAGACTAGGGACTGAATCCTGTCCCCTGCACTGGCAGGCATATTCTTAACCACTGGACCACCAGGGAAGTCCCTTTCTGTTTTCCTTTTAATTTTGAAAGTGGTTCTTTTGGGAGTCCTATGCAGCATTGAGAAACTAGCTCTAATCCTTCTTCATCCTGGTGAACTTTGGAGAGCAGAAGGATCTTTTCAAAATTCATATCATATAAAAATTCATATTCATACCCTGACACTCCAGCGGTTAAGACTCTGTGCTTCCAATGCAGGGGGTTTGATCCCTGGCCGGGTAAGTAAGATTCTGCATGCTGCATGGTGCAGCCAAAAAAAAACCCCAAACAAGCAAAAACTCAAGTCAGTACGCGTCACACCACTACCTAAACTCATATTTGTCACGATTAGGACTAATAGCAGACTCCTAACCAAGGCCCCTGAGGCCTCACATGACCCAGCACCTCCCACTGTCTGTGCTCTGCACCCAGACACACTGGTCTGCCCCCCCGGGGAATCTGCCTCTGCTGCTGCTGAATCTGAAACAGCCTTGCCTGTTGGCATCCTGCAGGTCCAGCCCAACTGCCTCTTCTGGAACCAGTCCCCCATTCTGAGCCCCCAGCTCCCTGCTCCCAGCAGTGCCTATCATGTCACCTACATCAGCACCCACAGCATCACCCACCACGGTCTCAGGCACTCGCCACCATCCCCCACTTGAGATGTGGGCCCCTTGATAATGGCAACTGGACAAGTTTGTTTTCCCGCACATTCCCCAAGGCCTACCCCAGCCCCCGGCCGAGAGGCAGGGTGCAGTTCACAGCGGTGAGTGGAATTATTTCATGGAATAGGAGACCGTGGATGGGGCATCTCTGTGACTCGCATCCTTCAGGCACTGTTCACTGTCCCCCACCTCCAGGGAACCTCCCTACTTTGCAGCACAGTATCTGAGGGAGACTCTGGGTCACCCCACAGCACGAGCTTCTATTTCCATCCCTGCAGTGCATGACTTAACAAGCAAGGGGAACCTCAGAGGCCACAAGAGAAATTCTAGAGCCATGTGATAAACCGGGCCACCAGCCAAAGCATTTACTTTTTCAGAACATCCTCTTCCTTTCTAAGGCTGGAAGTAAGAATCACAGGCTGCTAGAACCTTGTCGCAGTTTGCAAAACGTTGTTTGCCAGTGTGGCTGGTGTTGTGACAGCAATTTGTTTGGGGGCTTGAATTTAACTTTACCTTCTGTGAGCAGCAGGTAGTAGAGGAGAGCCTGGACCTGCCTCCCCAGACCACGGGGGCAGGAGTATCTGGGGAGCCCTTTAATAAGGCCCCCATGACTCCCCAGTACCCTGAATGCCCATAGCCCTGGCTGCAGCAGGTGGGCACTCTCTCCAGTAAAGTGGTTCCCTCGAGGGGGTCAGGTCTGCAATGCAGAACCACAGGAGAGGACGGTCCCTGCCCACATCGTCTGACCTGAAATGGGCAGCTGTTGGCCACATCGTCCCAAATCATGAGATTAGCAGACCAGGTTAACAGCCAGTGGCTTACCTCTGCCCACCACCTGGGCTCACAGGCATCCACTCCTTGAAGAGCTCAGACCTCAAGTGAGCAAGCGTGTCCACCTTAGTCCATGGGGAGAATACTGCTCTCGGAACTGTAGTGGCATACTACCCCCTACCTCCTCCCCACACAACCATTCTGACTACAGAGCAGATGGACAGTGGCCCTCACACACCAGAACACCATGGTCCTTTGCTGACCTTACCATGAGCAGGAGTGAGGTGGCTGATTCGGGGTTGGGGGGGAGTCACTGCGTCTGTGCCCTCCTTGTACATGGGTGGACCAATGCACTGGGCAGAATCTTGTGTGTGTGTGCTCAGTCGTGTCCGACTCTTTGCAACCCCACGAGCAGAATCTTGTGTAAACTCAAATATGGGGAGGCAACTGATGTACTGGGACAGGGGCCAAAGGACTGAGACCTGGGAAGGAGGCATGGCATGGTTAGGAGGCTGGGCCTGGTGTAAGAAGGACCTGAAAGCAAAGTGAAAGTGTCAGCCACTCAGTGGTGTCCAACTCTTTGCAACTCCATGGATTGTAGCCCACAAGGCTCCTCCATCCATGGGATTCTACAGTCAGGAATACTGGAGTCGGTAGCCATTCTCTTCTCCAGGGAATCTTCCCTACCAAGGGATCAAACCAGGGCATCCTGCATGGCAGACAGGTTCTTCACCATCTGAGCCACCAGGGAAGCCCCTAAGAGTGACCTGTTGCACGCGTGCGTGCTAAGTTGCTTCAGATGTGTCCGACTCTCTGTGACCCTATGGGTAGTAGCCCGTCAGGCTCCTCTGTCCATGGAATTCTTCAGGCAAGAACACTGGAGTGGGTTGCCATGCCCTCCTCCAGGGGATCTTCCCGACCCAGGGAAAGAAGGACCTAGGTTCCCCCAAATCTGAGCTGAGCTCCTTGCAAACTGAGTGACCTTGACAAGTCACTTCACTTTCTTGTACTTCTGTTTCAAATATTCAAAATGGAGGAGGGACTAGGACCCCTCCTAATTTTGTTCTGAGGAGGAAGAGGAAAGTCACATGTGGTGAGTGTGTGACAAAGAGAGGCTGTTAGTCTATAGGAGGTTGGGCAAGTTGAAGGAGAGGGAGTCTTGCGTCTGTTGTAAATGATTTAGAAGAACCAGCGATCTTAACTGTGCTCACCTGAATGCACTATCAGCCGCTCGGGAGGCCTTGAACAGGGCCACCACTTAAATCATGGCAATATCCAGAGCTGCAGACTTGAAGGACGAGGAGCCATGGTGAGGAGGGTAGACCCCAGGGCGGAACGCTTGGAAGAACCATCAGTTTCACAGGGAGGAGTAGAAACCATGGCTCAGAACAGAGACCCAAGGTCCCGCTGGACCATGAGGCAGCCCTGCCCGGTGTACGGTGTGTGTCCAGACCATCAAGGGTGGAGGGGTTGGCAGCGGTGAGCAGGACGGTGACTTAGCTTGTGGTATGGTGTGAGCAGGTCAAGGACAGACTCCGGGGATCTTCCCGGGTGACTGGCAGTGTTCCCAGAGTGGGAATGGCTTGTGCTTCTTTCGGGGTCATGGCCAGCTCTGTTTCCAACTGGACAGTGGACCAAGGCCAGCCAGGACTCTGGGGAATTGAGCTGCGAGGTCTGCCCTGAGTGTGGGCGTTTGATCCCCTTACAGCCCTCATACCTGGCACTAGAGTGCCACAAAACAGGGAACTTGAGCCTGGGTCACCCCCACCCCTCCACCCCTTCACCCTCCCAACACTGCCCCCCCCACCAAGGCCTCTCAGCTAAGGGGTGGAGGCCCCATGGAGAGCCAGAGCAGGCAGGGGTCAGCACGGCACCATGCCTGGTGTTAGAAGCACCGAGGAAGAGCTGCTTCAGGAATACCGTCATATCTGAAAGTAAGGCTTCTCCTCTGACTAATTCCTTTGCTTACTCTTAGTGTGCCTGATGTGTGGGCAGTCCAGGGGGGAGGTAGCTGAGGCTGGGGGCCATGTGGCCCTGTCAGGCCTGTTGTCTAGGACCCAGAAATTCATTGGGTTGATAAAACAGAAAGTTCAATCCTCTTTTATTGTATCTTTTCTTATTTATTTTTTTTTTTTTGGTAGCTTTTTCAGTTTTGAAGAGCTGCCCAAGCAGTTCCAAGAAGAGTTGATCACATTTATGTCAAGGAGCCAAGTGCTTTCTCTGAGGTGTGCTGAACCAGGAGGGAAGAGTCAGTATGTTCAGATTCAGTCCCTCACCATGACCTCAGGACCTGTCCTCTGTGAGGCCCCCACCCCTCAAGACCTCCTGCCTCCTTTCCACCCATCTGGGAGGTGGGCTACTCCATCTCTACAACGGACCGGGCTACTTCTGCCAGGACCGTGCCCTGCTCTACCAGGGACTTTGCCTGTGGACACAGGAGACAGGACCAGAGGCACAGGGCTGCGCCCTTCAGAGGAGGTGGGTGGAAGCACAGAAGAGGGCAGAGGGGCAGGGGATGGTAGCAGACTGCGCAGCTCATCTGCCACTTGGCCAGCTCTCCAGCCCCTAGAAACTTCCAGGGGGAAGAAC
This sequence comes from Okapia johnstoni, assembly GCA_024291935.2. Taxonomy (NCBI): domain Eukaryota; kingdom Metazoa; phylum Chordata; class Mammalia; order Artiodactyla; family Giraffidae; genus Okapia; species Okapia johnstoni. The sequence continues at coordinate 9,926,129 of CM044310.1, read as the reverse complement.
CAGACGCAGACAATGTTCGAGGGCACCATGGAGCTAGTCAAATTGGTGCCTGCACAAATTACCTCTGAGAACCCCTTTACTCCAGCCCTTCCGCCCCTTTTGGGCAGGCCCGGCCACCAGGCAAGACAGAGCTTGAACTGAGCCGCCTCAGGCCCAGGGCTCCCCAGGGAATCAGGCAGAGATGGTGGGCACCTCATACAGGCCAGGAGGACGCCCTCTGCTGACGGCGGGACCTGCTTCACATACTGCGGGGCCCTTGGGAGCAAAGTCTGGATGCCAGACCCCACTTATGGGCAACTCCTGTTGCAACAGGGATCCGAGCGTCTTTGAGAGCCACAAGCAATCAGGAAAGGTTATATAGGGTCCTTCCCCTCACCTTTTTTTCTTTTTTGACTCTGTCAGGTCTCAGCTGCACGTGGGATCATTAGTTGCAAGACGTGAGATATAGTTCCCTGACTAGGGATTGAACCCGGGCCCCCTGCATTGGGAGTGCAGTCTTAGCTACTGGACCATCAGGGAAGTCTCCCAACTTTTTTTTTAAGCTAAATACAGTTATGACACAAATAATATATCTCATGGCAGAAATAGTATACATTTGCAGACAAAAAAAAAAGAAAATACAAACACCTGGTATCCAATCATCTGTCACTTAGACCTGATATTTGGTGGATACCCCTTTGCACTTTTTGTACATGCATATGCATACATGGGCTGCCCTGGTGGCTCAGTGGTAAAGAACCCACCTGCCAATGCAAGAGACTCGGGTTCAATCCCTGGGTTGGGAAGATCCCCTGGAGGAGGAAATGGCAACCCACTCTAGTATTCTTGCCTGGGAAATTCCATGGACAAAGGATCCTGGCAGGCTACAGTCCATGGGGTCGCAAAGAGTCAGACACAACTGAGCACACACAGACACATACATACATCTGCATTTCTTACAAAAAAACGGAGTCATACTCTATATAATGCTTTATAGCCTGATTTTTTAAATTTAGGAGCATCTCTCTATATATTAAGAAATAAGTTTTCTTTTGGAATATCGCTGCATGCCCATACCGCAGTTATCTGACCAGGCTTCAACTGTTAGCCTTATAGGTTGTTTTCAACATTTTATAATCACTGCTGTGATGAACCTCCTAGTCAGTTCAGCTCAGTTCAGTCGCTCAGTCGTGTCCGACTCTTTGCGACCCCATGAATCGCAGCACGCCAGGCCTCCCTGTCCATCACCAACTCCCGGAGTTTACCCAAACCCATGTCCATCGAGTTGGTGATGCCATCCAACGATCTCATCCTCTGTCGTCCCCTTCTCCTCCTGCCCCCAATCCTTCCCAGCGTTAGGGTCTTTCCCAATGAGTCACCTCTTCGCATGAGGACTGGTTGGCCAGTCCAAGGATTGGAGTCTTCCCCAACACCACAGTTCAAAAGCATCAATTCTTTGGCCTTCAGCTTTCTTCACCGTCCAACTCTCACATCCATACATGACTACTGAAAAGCCTAGCCTTTAGACAGACCTTTGTTGGCAAAAGTAATGTCTCTGCTTTTAAATATGATCTAGGTTGGTCATAACCTTCTTGCTTCCAAGGGAGTAAGAGTCTTTTCCCCAACACCACAGTTCAATGGCATCAATTCACCATCAGCAGTGATTCTGGAGCCCAAAAAAATAAAGTCTTCACTGTTTAATGTGAATTGCGCCCCCTGGAGGAATATCCCAGCTCTGCAGTCCATAGGAATGATTTTCCCTCCCGTTCCCCAAGGTTGAGCAACAGGGTCAACAAAGGTCGGTCGGTCTAGCCAAAGCTACGATTTTTCCAGTAGTCATGTATCGATGTGAAGTTGGACCATAAAGAAAGTTGAGCGCCGAAGAATTGATGCTTTTGAACTGTGGTGTTGGAAAAGACTCTTGAGAGTCCCTTGGACTGCAAGGAGATCCAACCAGTCCATCCTAAAGGAAATCAGTCCTGAATATTCATTGAAAGGACTGATGCTGGAGCTGAAGCTCCAATACTTTGGCCACCTGATGCGAAGAACTGACTCACTGGAAAAGACCCTGATGCTGGGAAAGACTGAAGGCAGGAGGATAAGGGGACAACAGAGGATGAGATGGTCGGATGGCATCACTGACTCGATGGACATGAGTTTGAATAAGCTCTGGGAGCTGGTGATGGATAGGGAAGCCTGGTGTGCTTCAGTGCATGGGATGGCTAAGAGTCGGACATGACTGAGTGACGTAACTGAACTGAAATGAGCAACAGGGTGCTCTTACAAGCTGTGTGACTGTGAACAAGCCAGTTTATCTCTCAGTGACTTGGTTTCATCATCTATAAAAAAGAGCTAAAATTCAGTGCTTATGTCACAGGACTGTTGTAAGGGGAAATGCTATGTAAAGGCAGCACAGTGCCTGGTACATTAAAAATGTTCTATATACCTTAATAGTTGTTATTTTCCAAGTATAAACTCAATGGCCAACCTTCTTTAAGTTGGATCAGAGAGGCTGTCTTTCTACATATTGGTGGGACCAGCAGTAATACTCCTGGGTTGCTAGGAGTTTGGCTGGGCTGGGCTAGAAGATCCAAGATGGTCTCGCTCAGTGTTTGGGTGAGTGCTGATTGTCACCTGCGGAGCCTCATTTCTCCTCCATGTGACCTCTCATCCTCCAGTTAGCCATCCCTACACCAGCACTCATCAAGGAGAGACCAGAAGATATATTTTTTCCTCCCCTAAATGGTACGGCATGAAGATAGGAGATGCACTGAGAATAGCAGAACCCAGAGCAGCCACAGGACCACTGGTAGACTCTGTGTCACAGTGTTGTTGTAATAATTAAATGAAATAACACATGTAAAATGCCTAGAACAGTACTTGCACATAGTAGGTACACAGTATGTACGAGTAAGCAATTGTGCTCATGTTGGTTTTTAACTGAGATTAAAATCCAACCTCTTTATTGATCAACTACAAGGCGCTGCTCGAGCACTGTTCGCCTTCTCCATCTCATCTTCTCCTCTACTCCTCACAGACTTACCTCTCGAAAACCACACTGGCCTTTTTCTTTCCTAAATATGCCAAGTTTGTCCTTGCCCCAGGGCCCTGTGCTTGCCATTCCCTCAGGCTGCACTCTATCAGCAGCTCTTCAGACAGCTAGCTCCATCTTATAGTTTACCTCATGGCTCAAATATGCCCTCCTGTGTGGGTGACCACACAACCCCAAATTAGCCACCCCTACTGATTTAGTTCTTCTCTCTCACCACCCTGGCATTTCTACTGTCTGTAACCATCTCATCTGCTTAGCAGCTCTGTGATGACATCTTCTTAAGAGCAGGGACCTTGAACATCTCCTTTACGCCTGGAACCCAAACTCCTAAAGTAATGCCCAAGGTATAAGTCAGCACCCTGTAAGTGTCTGTTGACTGAAGGACTCGGGCGGGGCTTGCTTCCCTTTGGATATATCAGCATTGCACTCTGTGAGAAAAAAAATCTTCTCTATAAACTTGAGATGACAATGAATTTCTGCAGCAGAAATATTTTTCACATTAAATAATTGGATCCAAAAATGAAGTGGCTTTCAGGAGCCACGTTTGGAAGAAGTGCCGTTTTTAACAAAGGGCTGACAGAGTTGTCGTGCCAGCTGATCCACTTGGCAGCCTCACCACAGATGCCTGGCAAAGTACTGTACCTATGGGCAAATTTTTTCTGCACATTACTACCCTAGAGATAGCTATGCGCGATGTCCTAACAGTTGTATGTACACATACTTTCAGGAGAAAGATGATACTTACTGTAGGTTTTAAAATTTTCTAATTTCAGAAGAATCACAGGCTCAGGGTAGAGATTTTGGAAAGCAACAGCAAAAAACACAGAGAAAGCACTAGTCTGCCGAACAGTGAAACATTCCAATCTGTGTTTTTCAGTTTTTGTTTTTTTTCTCTTTGAATGTTTTATAAATGAGTCTGTGTCACATAAACTGCTTTGGAATTGTGTTTTTCCAGAGGTGGTATTTGCAGGATTTGGTGACTGATTGGCTGTGAAGGAGGAAGGAGAAGAAGGAGTCACAGACGACCCTGAGGTTTCTCCATTCGTGACTTGTTGGATGGTGGTGCAAACAAGGACATAGGAGCAAAAGCAACTTTGGTGAGAAAAGCAATGTGTTCAGTTTTGGATCTGATGCATTTGAGATGCCTCTGGGACAGCCGATGTGGATATTCGGTGAGTAACTAGATGGTCAGCTATGCGGTCAGGAAAGATGATGGACTGGTGAGGGAGGTCTGAGTGTCACTGGAACAAAGGCAATAGTCAAAGAAATGAAAATGCGTGAATTCAGTTAGGGCAGACTTCTCCATCCGCCCCAGGAGGCCCAGTGCTTAGTGCCCACAAAAATGTGAGCAGAAAGTGAGGGAAGGGGTAGACAGAAATTGGGGAGAAACGTCGGCTACTTTGTTGTCCTTTCATCAGCCACTAAGTTGTGTCTGATTCTTTCACGATCCCATGGACTGTCTCCCACACTGCAGGCAGATTATTTTACCACTGAGCCACCAGGGAAGCCCGCAGTTACTTTGTTGGTTGAAAGTGTGTTAGTCGCTCTGTCGTGTCTGACTCTTTGCAAACCCATAGACTGGGGGCTTCTGTCCATGGAATTCTCCAGGCAAGAATGCTGGAGTGGGTGGCCATTCCAGATCTATCTCCCTGACCAGGAATTGAACCTGGGCCCCCTGCATTGGGAGCGTGGAGTCTTGGCCACTGGACCACCAGGAAAGTCCCTGAGGAGGCACTGTTATCATCTCTACAGATGAGGAAACTAAGGTTAGTTAAGAAATTTAAGAGACCTTGCAAATAGCTGAGAAAAGAAGAGAGGTTAAAGGCAAAGGAGAAAAGGAAAGATATACCTATCTGAATGCAGAGTTCTAAAGAACAGCAAGGAGAGATAAGAAAGCCTTCCTCAGTGATCAATGCAAAGAAGTAGAGGAAAACAATAGAATGGGAAAGACTAGAGATCTCTTCAAGAAAATTAGAGATGCCAAGGGAACATTTCATGCAAAGATGGGCTCAATAAAGGACAGAAATGGTATGGACCTAACAGAAGCAGAAGATATTAAGAAGAGGTGGCAAGAACACACAGAAGAACTGTACAAACAAGATCTTCACGACCCAGATAACCATGATGGTGTGATCACTCACCTAGAGCCAGACATCCTGGAGTGTGAAGTCAAGTGGGCCTTAGGAAGCATCACTACAAACAAAGCTAGTGGAGGTGATGGAATTACAGCCAAACTATTTCAAATCCTAAAAGATGATGCTGTGAAAGTGCTGCACTCAATATGCCAGCAAATTTGGAAAACTCACAATGGCCGCAGGACTGGAAAAGGTCAGTTTTCATTCCAATCCCAAAGAAAGGCAATGCCAAAGAATGCTCAAACTACCACACAACTGTACTCATCTCACATGCTAGCAAAGTAATGCTCAAAATTCTCCAAGCGAAGCTTCAACCATACATGAACTGAGAACTTCCAGATGTTCAAGCTGGATTTAGAAAAGGCAGAGGAACCAGAGATCAAATTGCTAACATCCATTAGATCATAGAAAAAGCAAGAAAGTTCCAGAAAAACATCTATTTCTGCTTTATTGACTATGCCAAAGCCTTTGACTGTGTGGATCACAACAAACTGTGGAAAATTCTTCAAGAGATGGGAATACCAGACCACCTTACCTGCCTCCTGAGAAAACTGTATGCAACTCAACAAGCAACAGTTAGAACCAGACATGGAAAAATGGACTGGTTCCAAATTGGGAAAGGAGTATGTATGTCAAGGATGTATATTGTCACTCTTCTTATTTAACTTATATGCAGAGTACATCATGTGAAATGCTTAGCTGGATGAAGCACAAGCTGAAATCAAGATCGCCGGGAGAAATATCAATAAACTCAGATATGCGGATGACACCACCCTTATGGCAGAAAGTGAAGAATTAAAGAGCCTCTTGATGAAAGTGAAAGAGGAGAGTGAAAAAGTTGACTTAAAGCTCAACATTCAGAAAACTAAGATCACGGCATCCGGTCCCATCACTTCATGGCAAATAGATGGGGAAATGATGGAAATAGTGACCGCCTTTATTTTCTTGGGCTCCAAAATCACTGCAGATGGTGACTGCAGCCATGAAATTAAAAGATGCTTGCTCCTTGGAAGAAAAGCTATGACCAATCTAGATAGCATATTAAAAAGCAGAGACATTACTTTGCCAACAAAGGTCCGTCCAGTCAAAGCTATGGTTTTTCCAATAGTCATGTATGGATGTGAGAGTTGGACCATAAAGAAAGTTGAGCACCAAAGAATTGATGCTTTTGAACTGTGGTGTTGGAGAAGACTCTTGAGAGTCCCTTGGACCGCAAGGAGATCAAAGTGGTCCATCCTAAAGGAAAGCAGTCCTGAATATTCTTTGGAAGGACTAATGCTGAAGCTGAAGCTCCAATCCTTTGACCACCTGATGCGAAGAACTGACTCACTGGAAAAGACCCTGATGCTGGGAAAGATTGAAGGCAGGAGGAGAAGGGGACGACAGAGGAATGAGATAGTTGGGTGGCATCATCGCTGACTCAATGGACATGAGTTTGAGCAAGCTCCGGGCGTTGGTGATGCACAGGGAAGCCTGGTGTGCTGTAGTCCATGGGGTCTTAAAGAATCGGACACGACTGAGCGACTGAACTGAATTGAAGAAATTGCCCAAAGCTGCACCATTAATAATTAACAGAGTCATGCTTTGAATCCAGACAGTCCACTGACGAGAGTCCCTACTCTTGATTGCTTCATTTTACTACTTCTGAAAAGAAGCGGATGGTAACATGCACTGGAGTCAGTCAGTAGAGAGAGGCGGTGAGTGACATGGAGAAAGATGAAAAATAAGGAAGCTGAAAATTAAAGATGAGTTTTTTCCTGTTGTAAAATTTGCTGAGACCAGGCCCTGTAAGGGGGGGGGGAGGGGTTTCTTACGTTCCATTTTGTCATGCATTAAATTTCCTTAATGATAATATATGACTATTATTTTCCAAGGATCAGAATAGAAATAAACTAAACATGGGTAATTCTCACATTCTCACATTCACATTCTCAGTTGCATACTGAGCTACCCCTCTTTTTGCTAAAGTGCTTTAAATACTGTCTTTAAAACAAAGAGTCCAGGAAGAGAGGCTCAAAAGGGAGGGGATATATGTATACCTATGGCTGATTCATGTTGAGGTTTGATAGAAAACAACAAAATTCTATAAAGCAATTATCCTCCAATTAAAAAATAAATAAATTAAAAAAACAAAAAGGAGTCCAGAAGAGCTTGGGAGGGTGAGTTTTCCAAGCAGTTTATCTGGGCACTTGCAAAACTTTTTTACCTGCCATGTTCACTGCCCTCTTCCCAAATTGGGAAGACACGACTTCAAGTGTACCTCCCTGTGCCAAGACCAGCTGTTAGAGTGTGCTGCCTAAGTTTTTCTGTCAAGGCAAGTCTTCTTGTTGATACTTCTTTATATACAAAGACAAAGACCATATCCGTATGTACAGATGAGAGATTCTCAACCCCAGCTTTATTGAGAGTTTGAACCAGATGATTCTTTGTTGTGGGGAGCTGCTTTCTGTGCACTACAGGGTATCTAGCAGTATCCTGTCCTCCTGCCCACGAGAAGCCAGTAGCACCACCCTCATTTGTGACAGTCAAAACTGTCTCCAAACATTGCTGTCATCCCTGGGAAGTCACAATCACCCTCTATCGACAGCCACCAGCATAGATCAATGACAGTTTATGATTCAAGAATGCCCACCACCATCTGTGAGTAGGAGTGTACATTGGCACAAACCATGTCAAGAGTGATTGTGAAAGTAGGCTTTGGAAAGTCATCATTACAATATTCAAAATATTTTCATTTGGAAGGAAAAGGAAAGGATTTACTGTTTATAGCCCCCCAAAATAGAAAAAGTTTCGTTAGGAATAAAGGTTTGACAGTGTATTAAAAGATTTTATTTTCCTTGAATGATAGGCATAGATCTGGTGGCTGCCAGCCCCCCCAGATCCCTGAAGCAACTGTGAGCATGAGAAACCCTCCGGTAATTGATGGGAGGCGTGGGCAGCTGGCTTAGTCTGTACTTTATTTCCTGGACTACAGTGATTGGTCCAAGGGTGAGCCAATCAGAGTGCCCCACTAGGGTTCTTCTAACTAATCGGAGGGGGCCTGCTGGGGAACAAGGGCATGTCTCCTCTATGATCATAAAGAGGTAAAGATGTGAGCCCAGCATTTGATAGCCATGCCCCCACCTCGTGAAGAAGCTGTCCCGAGAAAACGAAGCGTAGAGAGCAGCGTGGGTAAGAGACACAGAATCCTTTCGATGTTCCAGTCTCAAGTTCTGGCCGTCCCTGTGGCCAACTCCGGCCAGCATGTTCCTGTGGTTTCATTATGTGAGCCAATTTATTCAGGCTAATTCGTGTTGGATTTTTGTCTCTTGTAACCATTGGATTTTTTATATACAGTGTTTTTTTTTTTTTTTAATATTTATATTTCTTTGTTTGGCTGTGCCGGGTCTTAGTTGCAGCACGTGGGATCTCCGATCTTCACTGTGGCAGGTAGAATCTTTAGTTGTGACATTCGAACTCAGTTGCAGTATGCAAACTCTTCGTTGCGGCATGTGGACTCTAGTTTCCTGACCAGGAATGGAACCCCGGGCCCCCTGCATTGGGAGCACCAAGTGCTTAGCCACTGGACCACCAGGGAAATTCCCAACTTCGGATTTTTTTTTTTTTAACTGAACTTTTTATTTTGTATTGGAATATAGCCGATTAACAGTGTTGTGGTAGTTTCAGGTGGACAGCAAAGGAATTCAGCCATACATATACCTGTATCCACTCCCAACCATTGAATTTTGACTAACACACCTTAGCAAAGACATAAAGAGAATTCACATAATGAACAGGAACACTGGTAAAATTTTCACTCATAAATGTTCTGTGCAAACCACATGGGTACAAATCTACCTATTTTGTAAATTCTAGTGTGGCTCTGGAAAACTTGAAGCAGATATGGCTGCCTCTTGCCACATACAGATAAAAACCACAATGGCTCCCATTGGTTCAAAGGATTTATACCTCCTGAAGCTCTCATATCCATTATCTCATTTGCCTTCTACCAAAACTTAACCAGACAGGGAAGGAGACTTTAGCATCCCCATATCCAGGTGAGAAAGTGGAGACACCATGTGGCTAAATGACTTTTTTATGTAACGCAGGGGTTTGGAACGAGATGGGCAGTTCTCAAATTCAATCAGTCACGAACTGTGTCACGACTGATTTGATACTGGTGGTTAAAGTACCGGAGCAGGAGAATGATTCATCTACATTTTAATTTCTACCTAATGTTTTATTAAAACTACTGGGGAAATGTCACAGCCAAAAATAAAAAAGGGGAGATGTGATAGCCCCCAAAAAACCCAATCCAGATAGCTATATGCCTATAACCTGCCACTTAAACAACAACTTCTTTCTTTCTTTCCTGTTTCGTTCTTCCCTTCCTTCCTTTCTCTGTGCTGAGTCTTAGTTGCAGTACTCAGGATCTTTTTAGTTGCAGCATGCAGGATCTTCAGTTGCAGCATATGGGATCTAGTTCCCTGACCAGGAATTGAACCTGGGCCCCCTATGTTGGGAATGTGGAGTCTTAGCCACTGGACCATGGGGGAAGTCCAACAATTTCTGATTCATGAGATATAAAGCAGTCACTCAGTTTCTAGCATCTGAGTTTCCTGGGGAACCCAGTTTCTCAATAGGAGTGTTATGAGAACAGCTTGCCAGGACACCTACAAGCAAAGATTGAGTTCACAAACAGGCTGCATTTGAGTTACCATTGGGTGTTCTGAGATGCACAGAGCCTGCTGGATATATACTTTAAAACACCATCTCTATATCTATCTTTAGTTCCTGCCTCCCAGCTTATTACACTCATGAAAATAAGTGCATCCACATGACAGGGGCAATTTTGCCCTTAGAAAACACACAATTCCAGTATGTTGATGGATTTATAAATGATGATTCATGGGAACCCTTATGGATATAGGTGTTCCAAGTACCATTCTTTCATTTAACAAACATTGGCTGAGCATCTGCTATGTGCAGGCAGTATTTTAAGCTCTGGGTTCAAGAAAGAAGGGACCAGAGAGTCCTGTGCCTCTGTTTCTGGTCACAGAGTCAGTTTATAAACCCACTGCATATCTTTGTGCTGCTCAACAGAACAATAATCAAATGCCTTCAATGTGCCCTGCACAATGCTAGAAGCAGGTAAAAGAGGCCCTGGTCCAAAAAGTTCACAGAAGGGGAAAATGGTCAATAAATAAAGGGAAAATGGTAAACCTTGCTAGTGTTTATTTATTTATGCACTGCTGTGTTCCAAAAAAAGATTTAAGGCAGCTTACAAGGATACATAAAACACAGCCAGATTGCATAAACTAAGTGGGAGAGAAGGGAGGGAAAGAAAAACAAGAATGAGGACTGGAAATAGGGCTAGAAATGAGACTATGTGATAACTTCCTCTATGCTTGATGCTGCTGGGGTCCTGCCCAGAGTCCCTCAGTCCTAATTGCTGTACACAAAAAGATGCTCATTGCCACACCTGTGACTCTCTGAATGAGGGCTTTGTTCTGGCTGTGGAAGGACACCTGGCCAGCAAGCAGGATGGCCTGGAAGTCCAAGGAGTTTGTGTCTCTAGAAACGGCCCCACCCAGTGATAGATGGAGTTGGTAGATGAATATCCCAGCTTCCTCTCCTTCCATGGAGATAACATGAGGCTTGTTCTCTGCAGCCTCCCAGTGCCCGCCCCCCCAAAGGATGCTGAGCTCCAGTTGCTCGCAGCAATAACTCGCTTGCCACATGCCCTTTATTGGCCCTCTTCCTTTCTGTGTCTCCCTTTCCATCCTCCTTACTGTGCTTCCTGGAATCATGTCCCAAATAAACTACCTGCCCTTGAATCCTTGTGTCAGAATGAGCTTCGCGGGGAACCCAACCCAAGATAGCTCACCATACTCATCTGCTATTTATTGAACCTGTATCCTCTGCATTGGAAGGTGGATTCTTAACCACTGGACCACCAGGGAAGTCCCTATGCCTTGTTTTGAGTTTGACTTATTTGACTGATCTTGTCTTTCCTTTTGGGCTTCCCAGGTGGCTCAGTGGGTAAAGAACCTGCCTGCAATGCGGGAGACCTGGGTTTGATCCCCGGGTTGGAAAAATCCCCTGGAGGAGGGCATGGCAATCCACTCCAGTATTCTTGCCTGGAGAATCTTCATGGACAGAGGAGCCTGGGGGCTACAGTCCATTGGATCGAAAATAGTTGGACACAACTTTTGATGAATTATCTCCTAGTGGCGGGGGGCAGGGGAGGTGGTCCTTGGGCCCTTGGTGCAAATAGTATACATTCAAGCTGTCTTAGTATATAGAAGTATTAACTAAAATACTACTGAATACTGGAGGACATCTACCCACACTGATCAGTTCTTTCTGGCAATTATAGAACAGGGTCAGCTGTCCATTGATGCTACTGCTGGATCATCTGTATGAAAAAAAAAAACCTCATCTGTTACTCTTGTGCTCTAAAACCACCAATGGCTCCCCACTACCCATAAAATAAACTGTAGATTTCTTAACATGACCTACTGGCTCCTGTTTGCCAGTCCTGTCTCCTGTTCTTTTCCCTTTTGCTCACCACACCCTCATCATATGACTTCCTTTCTGTTCCTCAGACGCATCACTCTTTCACAGTTCAAGCCGTTTGCTTTGCAGAGTGTGCCTTCTGCCTGAACTGCTCTTCCCCTGGCTATTTGTGTGGCTGACTCCTTTTTCTTCAAATGTCAATTGTCATCTCAGAGAGATTGCCCAGTTACCTAAATTAGACACACACACACACACACACACTCCCTGCCATTTGAAAACGTTACTCTTTATCAAGTCATTATATTGATACTTTGATATTCATTCCCACAGAACATGTCAGAATTGGTGCTTATCTTATTCATTGGTTTTCTGTCTCTTTGCACTGGAATGTAAGCTTCATTCAAGGACAGGCACCTTGTTTGGCTTTTAGTTCCTAAATACGCAGCAGAAAACACAGTGCACACAGTGTCCACTCGATATGCTGATGAATGAATATACATAAATAAGTGCTTATTTTCTGTTCTCAATAGCAGAAAAGTGCATACTTTTAGTTCATTCAAAACTCAGAGTGTATATCAATATGTATGCCTTAAAAAAACAGGGAGACCAGAAAGCATCCCTTATTTTTCCTCACTTAAAATATTTTAGTGACTGTGTCATAAGACATTTCCGACTTCGTATGAGCATCAGTAATTGGCAGGAGAGGAGGAAACCTTAATAGAATTCCCACAGCTTAACCGGTAACCAATTCTGGTCCAGGCTAAAGTCTAAAGAAAGATCAATAAAATTGCAAACATTGTTTCTAACCTAGTTTTTCACAGGATAGCAAAATTATATATAAAATTCATGGTGGGGGACTTCCCTGGAGGTTCAGTGGTTGGTTGGGACTCCGTGCTTCCACTGCAGGGGCACAGGTTCGATCCCTGGTTGGGGAGCCAGAATCCCTCATGCTGCTTGAGGAGTGGCCAAAAAAAAAATGTTCGCAGTAGGTACTTAAAAAGTTTTCTGAATTAGTATCTAGTTTGAGTTAGATCTTTTGATAGACCAATATTGTCCAGTAGAAATAAACGTCAATCACATGAATTATTTTTTCCCCACGTGCATAATTTTAAATTTTCTAGTAGCCACAATGAAAAGAATTTTAAAAAAGTTGAAATTAACTTTAGCAATACATTTTATTAAACTTAATATTTCCAAAATAGTATTATTTCATTATTAATACATTTATTTTTTAAAAAGATAAATAAGATCTTTTACATTTTTTCTTATTTTGTAGCGCACCTCAATTGAGATGATACATTTGTTGTCTTTTTTTGGTCATACTCTATGGTTTCTGGGATCTTCATTCCCTGACCGGGGACTGAACCCGGGCCCCAGCAATGAAAGCACAGAGTCCTAACTGCTGAACCACCGAGAAATTCCCGAGATGTTAAGTTTGAATTGGAAATTATTGTTCTGTATTTATTTTATTTTTTAAAACATTTTTTTTTATGGACCATTTTTTAAGTCTTTACTAAGTTTGTTACAATACTACTTCTGTTGTTTATGTTCTGGTTTTTTGGCTGTGAGGTCTGTGGGGTCTCCACTCCCCCACCAGGGATCAAGCCTGCACCCCAGCTTTGGAAGGCGAAGTCTTAACCACTGAGCTGTCAGTAAAGCCTCTACTCCTCTGTGGTTAGATTTCAGAAATGTCGAGTTGAAAAAGTAGATGCATGCACCCAAGGAATTCCAAACATATTTAAAAGTTTTTCCAGTAATGGAATCAAGTATCAATTTTAAAATCTAACATGAAAATTAATAACATTATGCTAAATGCAAGAAACCAGACACAAAAGGTCACATACTGTATGATTCTATTTATGTGAAATGTCCAGAGTAGGTTAAAGCCTAGAAAGAGAACATCGATTGGTACTCCTCCTGGGGGGGAGGGGAGAGTGAGGAGTACTTGCTTAAAGGATATGAGGTCTTTGGTGGGGGCGATGAAATGTTTTGAAGCTTGATGGAGGTGGCTGCACAACAGCATGTGCTGTGCTGTCACTTCAGTCGTGTCCGACTCTGCGACCCTGTGGGCTGCAGCCTATCAGGCTCCTCTGCCCATGGGATTCTCCAGGCAAGAACACTGGAGTGGGTTGCTGTAGGCTCCTCCAAGGGCTCTTCCCAATCCAGGGATCGAATCTGCAGTTCTTATGTCTAACCTGCATTAGCAGGCGAGTTCTTTACCACTAGGGCCACCTGGGAAGCCCAACATGGAGTTGTTAATTTTTAAATGTTTAATTTTTTGTTATGTGACTTTGACCTCAATTTAAAAATTTGAAATGAATACAATTTAATTAAAATTATGACATCAGTTCCACCTTCTCACTAGCCCCAATCCAAGTACTCAAGCACTCAAGTACCAAGCACTAGACTGTGATGTCACTCAACATGGGACCAACCCACTCCCACGCAGAGGCCGGGGCTTTTTAAATCATTTATTTCTCTTTTTACAGGACACAGCTTCCCAGCACTTCCTGAAAGTTTTCAAGGTGAAGTGCCCTAGTTTTATTTAAGCACCACCTGGCAGCCGCTGAAGTGTCACGTTTCCGTTTCACGAGAGGCAGCCACGCATCTGATTGCTACTGTTCCACGTGATTAGCACGTTTTGGGTGACATTGTGAGGTCAGTCACACTTCTGAACATGTTGTGATTCTTTCATAGTTTTTCTGAAGGGCGCCAGGCATCCGGAAGCTTGTGGCCTGTGCTTCAAAGGACATTATAAGTCATTCTCTCGGTTTCCAGAAGCTTTCCTCTCCAGGGAGCCGAGGAGAGCAGAGAAGGGAGGTTGCAGAGAGGAGGTACTGTGCTGTGACACACATGAAAAGAGCGGTTTAAATGAGGAGGGGCGTGAAACCCTAAGAAACTCCCAGGAGGATTCACAGGGCTCTGAAGGCTCTGATCAGCTCGCCCGGTCCATCCCGAATGAGTACCAGAAATTTGCTCTTTTCTCTCAACTGCCCGGAGATGAAGATCCACAACCACTCTCGTTTTCTCATTGCACTATGTCATACCTCTCGGGTATCAAGAAGTGTTCCTCCAGGTCTTTCTTATCCCAAACTCGCCTGTTAGTTTCTCTTCTTTTCTCTCGTAAACTTCCCAGCTAAGCCTGGGAGGCTGTTCCCTGAACATCAGGACCCTTTACCTGGAAATATCTCCTTAGCATCTTCTCATTTTCGATGCTTCTATATCCCAATATGATTATTCAGTTTGTAGACTGGACTGTTTATTCTCTTTCCATTTTTCTTGCTCCCCACTGCCTTTGTTTTTCTTCTCCTTTATCAGCTTGGAGAGAAAAGTGAATCAAGTTTCCACTGGTCAGTTTTTCCTTGGCCAGTCCTGTAGAGGAAATGTATTCAAAGTCTACTTTCTGATACTGCAGTGATAGCTGTCGCCTTATATCTACGCCTCTTATTTATTTATTTATAACACAGACAGTGGGTAGTTCCTTTAAACAGCGACAACAGTAAAATATAAATCATGGTGACGTATTCAATCCTGTTGCTGACAAAAGTGATATCTTTTACAGACGCCTCAGAAGAAATGACACCCTCCCCCAAAATTGCTGTCCTTTTACCTCTTTTAAGGTTAAACTTGGCTGTATGCAATGTCTCACTTTTAAAAGACTTTTTTTGGCCACACTGTGCCCCAGGCGGGATCTTAGTTCCCTGACCAGAGATTGAACCTACGCCCCCTGCATTGGAAGCGCAGAGTCTTCCAATGTCCCACTGGACAGCCGGGAAGTTCCTTGCTTATAAAATTTTGATGGCAATTAACAGAAGTGTCCCGTGGTTAGTGTAAACCAAAGAAGAAAAACTGGATGAGCAAGAAGAGGAAGTTAATGAAAGGATGCTGGAGGTATTTTGTGGCATCAAAGGAAGAGCTGAACCATTAAAATTTATAAAAGGAAGAATCCAAGGGTGAGTCTTGAGAATTCGATAGCAGCTCATGAGCTTTTTCTCCAGAGCCCTGCCATGAAAGAGCACACCACTTGGTTCCACCACTTGGTCTCCTTCTGTTTCCTTCCTTTCTATTTCTGAGCTCAGATTCCTGGGAGAGAGCCCAGGGTGGGTCAGGTGACTTTTAAGAAACTTGGTGCAAGCAAAAGATGAAACTAACGTTTAAGAGGGGTGACATTTGATTTGCTCAAATGATATAAAACATGTAAGGTGAATTGTGTTTTCCAAAGATGGCTATGACCGTATCTGCCACATACTCCTTTGCAATGTAACCTTGTCATGCCCTCATCAAGAGATGTTCTAATCCCTCCCCTTGAACCTGAGTTGCCTTAATGGTTCACTTGTAACTGATGCAAAAAGACCACACCAGTGACAAAGTGACAACAGTCCTTGTGCCCCACTGTTAGCGTTGACAGACAAAATACAGGACACATGGCCAGCTCTGAATTGCAGATACCCAACAAATAATTTTCAGATAAACAATGACTATGTCCAAATGGGACATGCTTACCCTAAAAACAGTTGTTTATCAGAAATTCAAAGTTAACTGGGATTATTATGCTCTAATTCTGGCAATCTTTTCCAGTTTCTAGTCTCCCTTTCTTCCTTTTAGTAGTAGTACCCACCCCCAAATCCAGGGGTTTTAGCCCAGCTGGAGATGGTTTCTTTGCCTCCCTTGCACTGGAAGTGGTCAGGTGACTAGTTCTTGTCAGCAGAACGACTGGAAGTGAAGTAGGCCACTTCAGCGGCTTGCCTAGTCAGTTCCTCCCCTTCCTTCCTTCCCGCAGGGTCAAACGCTGATGCTGTGCTGGAGAGCCAGCTTGCACCGTGTAGATAAAGACAGAACCCACCCGGTACAGCAGGGCAACAACACAGAAGGAACCTGGGTCCCCTTGCAGCTTCCTGGAGCAGAGCCGCCTAATCTTGGACCAACTCCTACCCATGGACAAGAGCGTGAGAAAGAAGGAAATGTCTAACTTGATTAGCCCTCTCTATTTTGAGGTCTGTTTGTTTTCTTTAATGTTTATTTATTTATATTTATTTATTTGGCTGCCCCAGGTCTTAGTTGCAGCACGTGGGATCTAGTTCCCCGACCAGGGATTGGGAACACAGGAACTCCATGGGAACATGGAGTCTTAGCCACTGGACCACCAGGGAAGTCCCAGGGTCTGTTTGTTACAGTAACTTATTCATGAAATAATAGAGCTGGGATCACTGCACTGGATCTGAAGGGCCTTACAGTTCCTGCCTACAATCTAGGCATTCAGAAGCTCAACAAGATCCAGTTTCCACACACACAGGGAAGCTGAATTGTGTGCTTTTATCTGGGTTCTCATGAGGCAGCCTTTTGAGATTTCTGCCTTCCTCATTTCCATTCATATGCTTGTGGTAATAGGAGACCATCTGTTTCTTGACACCAAAAGCCCCTAAAAAATTCTCCCCTTTAATTCTGTACTTCTCACTTGTCTGTGTCCTTTCTGTCTTCCCTACTGAAAGTGAGTTCCGTGAGGACCAGAATCACTATCTATTTCTCCACTGCTATTTCCTCAGCGCCTTGTGGGGTTCCCAACACATAGCAGGTGCTCTACAGAGGATGGGTGAAAGAAAAACTAGACTGTAGCTTATAGGAAGGAAAGCTTTATGAAATTCCTACCCTTAAGTTCTGAATTCCTTCGGCTTTAACCACCTCTGTGTCACTGTGGCATTTGAGTAGGCCACATTCCCTTTTTTTCTCCAGTTGTGGAGGAATGCTTCAACGGAAGTGTTAAGTTAGGAAAATATGCCTTTAGGATCTTCCTTTTTGGTGTTTTCTACAGTATTACAAGAGCTTCCCAGGGGGCTCCGTGGTAAAGAACACACCTGCCAATGCAGGAGACACAAGAGATGTGGGTTCAAACCCTGCGTCAGGAAGATCCCCTGGAGAAGGAAATGGCAACCCACTCCAGTATTCTTGCCTGGAGAATCCCATAAACAGAGGAGCCCGGTAGGCTACAGTCCAGTGGGGTCCCAGAGAGTCGGACGCGACTTAGTGACTCAAGTATAACAACAATCTTACTGCCTTCCTCCTAAGCACCTAGAGGCCTGATATTATGGACCTTCCCTTAATCAAAAATTCCTTTCCTTGGTTCTACTTACTTAGCCTGGTTCCTCTAGAAAACAGAAACAGAGACCAAGATTAAAGTGCTGACGCTTTATTTAGGAGGTAAAAGCCTACAGGAGGTGACGATTTGGAAAAGAAGAGAAAAGAAGTGAGGAAAGATGCAAAGCAAACATGATGCAATTCCGTACTGGCTACCGATCCCATTATGAGTCAGTATATGCCATCCAGTAGTTTCTGGTTTCTCCACCAAAGGGAAAGAAACCGCCTGTAAGGGAAATTTCCCACTTGCTGCTTGAACTGTTTCACCTTTCGTTATCCTAACCACCAAGGTTAGTTAATCACAAACAGGACTTTGAGACACAGCCTCTGTGATGAAAGAAAATAAGGTTACGAGGCAGGCCGGGGGCCAGCTCATTAGCAGGCTGAAGCCGGTGAGGGTGTCTTTGTAAAAATGAGGGGAGAGCAGGGGCCGACCAGGGAGAGGTAGACACTGGGAGGGAAGGTGGAGTGGAGTTTAAAAAAATTCGGCCAAGAATCTAATAGTACATCATTTTGTTTGCCTGGGTGTTTTAGGCTAAATGATACCTGAGATTTCAAACAGCAAGCATGAAAAGTGCATTCTTCATGAATTTTTAAAAACAACTCAGGCTTCTTGGCTAAGACCTATAAAGTTGGACGAACACATACATTCAGAGTTTATTTCCTCTATTTTCATTAAAGTTAAAACCACTCTGTATGACTCAAGCCGAAAGTTAAAAGTGGCATCAGGTGTCTTTTAGCTTTTCTTCACTGCCCCCACCCCCCTGCCCCCAGGTAGCCGGCTGAGATGAGAAAGTGATAAAAGTAAACTTAAAAAACCAGAACTCACTTTCTTAACGAATTTCTCAGCTCTGCAGCTCACCCACACAGAGCTCTGTGCAAGTGGTAATTGATACTGAATGCATTAATGGTTTCCTAAAATAAGCAGCACTGACCCACCCGGGTTGGGAAGGAGGCTTAATATAAATAAATAAATAAGATTCCCTCCCACAAAAGACTCACTTTTAATCATCATTTGAAATAATACCAGATAATTGTGCTGGACACTCCCAAGAATGCCCTCTGCAAAGAACAATCAGCCTCAAAAGTTAGTGCTCTCCAGTTCACTGAAAGCCTGAACAGAATAAAAAGGCGGAGCAAGCCTCTATTTACTCGTTTTGTTTTGTTTCTGCCTAAGCTGGGACTTTCATCTTCTGCCATTGAACATTTTTGCTTCTGTTTCTCAGGTCTTCAGACTTGGAAAGAAACGTACACCAGCAGCCCCACCGCACCCCCCACCCCCTTTCTTGAACTTTTGACCTTGGACTCAATTGCACCACCAGCTTTCCTGCTTCTCCAGAAGGCATATAGACAGATTGTGGGATTTCTCAACCACCATAATCATGTAAGCCATTGCTATAATGTTTCTCTTTCTCTCTCTCTCTCTCTCTCTCTCTCTCTCTCTCTCTCTATATATATATATATATATATATATATATATATATATACCTTATTGGTTCTATTTTCTTGGAGAATCTTGACTGATAACAGCCAACCTTCAGTAAAATAACACAGGGTATGTTATTAATATTACTTATTTCCGGTTAAATACTTCTCTTCACTCACATTTTCTTTGTAAGTCCTATTTACCAATTGTTTAACCATATTTTGTGATTCTCTGAACCATCCACTAGTTTTAGCATCTAATGCTGACTCATGATCAGAAAGTAGCAAAGTGAATGGTGGCTAGTCCATCTCTTTGCTCGAGGTCCCCTGGACCAAGCATAGTTTGCTCCAAAAGAAACAATATCCTAGGCTCAGACCAGCTCCATTTCATGTTATTCTTCTATACCTGCCCCAAACTACCTTATACTTACTATTCAGCAGCTCACCCACACCTGAAAACCCTAATTTAGTGCTAGAATTTCCCTAGTCTCACCCGAAGTCCTATAAATCTCATAAAACCCCTTGAATTTACATAAGAGCAAAACTTTTCTTGCTGTAATGGCCCAGAATTCTTTAAAGGACAGTGGGGAAAATTGTAAATTTGAGAGGTAGCACCAAACAGGCCTCATACGACCCAAAGTTTTCTTTTTTCCCCATTGGCCAATTTCAGTCAATTAAATTCTACAATTTGAGAGCGTTCCTTTGGATGTTAAAACATTGTCATTATCAGTTGTGACTTCACTGGCATCAATCAAGTTCTTATATTGGCTCTAGTGACCAGTCCTTATGAACATGCAAGTTGGGTCATGTGACGGCCAGAGCTTGGGGTACTGCCTGTGGGGGTGCTGGCTTTGTCTTGCCAGAGCACAAAATCCTGAGAGTGTGGGGTGCGTGGAAACAGAGGGAGGGGCACCAAAGGAAGAGGTAAGAATAGACAATTCAAATAAATCCCTCACAAGTTGGCTTGTGCTTTGAGAATAAGAGTTATGCAGATTCCAACAGAAAAGAAGCAAATGTGCTTCATGAGGTCAGACTTTGTCTACCAAGAAAACTCACACAGTAGTAACTCCTGGGAGAATTTCCCATCAATAACAAGATCAACATTTGATCAACAACTCCATAATGTAAGCACTATTTTTTTTTATTGAAGTATAGTTGATTTACAGTATTGTGTTAATTTCTGCTGTACAGCAAAGTGATTCAGTTTACCACGGGATACTGACTATAATTCCCTGTGCTATGCAGTTTATCCATTCCATATATAGTGGCTTGCACCTGCTAATCCCAAACTCCCAATCCATCCCTCTCCCACTGCCTCTCCCCACTGGCAACCATAGTTCTCTATGTCTGAGAGTCTGTTTCTATTTTATAGATAGGTTCATTTGTGTTATATTTTAGATTCCACATATAAATGATATCATATGGTATCTTTCTCTGTCTGACTGACTTCACTAAGTATGATAACCTCTAGATCCATCTATATTGTTGCAAATGGCATGGTTTCCTTTTTATGGCTGAGTAATACTCCATTGTATATATGTACCACATCTTCTTTATCCATTCATCTGTTGATGGACATTTAAGTTGTTTCAGTGTCTTGGCCTATTGGATAAATACCATTTTAAAACTTCATTTTCAAGTAGGAAAACCAGGATTCAGAGGTGTCTATGACCTGTCCCTGGTCTATTATCTAAAAGGCTCAGAAATCTGACTTTTGCCAGCATATCAAGAGTAGGTCCATATTTTAGAATAGGACTTACGCTAATTAAGATTATTAAGTCCAATGTTGAAAGCCAGGATGCAAAATTATTGATTTACAATGAGAAATGTAAGTTCTCAAAGACCATGATGCTGAGGTTCACATACCTAAAAGCACTCTCCCTATATAAACAGAAAAAGCAGATTACAATCAGATCACAGCTTAAAGAGCATATAATTAAAACAAAGAGAATTAGATGCATGAGCTAAAAGAGCATCCCTTGGTTTGGTTTTTGAGATGCACTCTGCTTGTCTTGCCAATGACTCAATAATGCTCTAAGTCCATTGCTGAACCATATTTGAATAGGACTCTCCATGTTTATTTCTATGATGCTCTTTTTACTATACTTTCAAATAGACAAACTTCTCTTCTGATAGACATTTTTTGAAGTTGTGTTGAAACCCTGAATTCAAGCCTTGCTCTGGCTAAGGAGTCGCTATATCTCTCTATTTTGGTTCATTTGGTATATTTATTTTACGTTGTTGTTGTTCAGTCTTTGAAGTTGAGTGTCCGTCTCTTTGTGGCCCCATGGACTGTAGCCCGCCAGTCTCCTCTGTCCATGGGATTTCCCAGGCAAGAATACTGGAGTGGGTTGCCATTTCCTTTACCAGGGAATCTTCCAGACCCAGCGATCAAAATTGTGTTTCCTGCTTAGCAGGTGGATTATTTACCACTGAGCAACCTGGAAAGCCCCATATTTATTTCATAGATCTCTTTTATACCACAAGATAAATCTTATTTATAAACTTCACAGAGCCTAGTTCAATCATTATATGAGGCAAGTCCTCAGGAATATTTGTTGAAAGGAGAGTGAAAGAATGAATAAGTACATCTCAATGACAGATGACTTAAAAATAGCTCTCCCATCAATGTGGAAAACAGTATGACAGTTCCTCAAAAAATTAAAAATAGGGTTACCATATGATCTAGCAATTCCACTTCTGGATAATACTCTAAAGAAATCAAAGCAGGAACTCGAAGAGATGTTTGTACACTCATGTCCATAGCAGAATTATTCACAATAGCCCAAAGGCGGAAGCAACCTGTCTGTCAACTAATGAAGGAAGGGGTAAACAAAATGTGGCATATACAAACGATGGAATGTTATTTGGTCTTTGCTACCACATGGGTGAACCTTGAGGACGTTATGCTAACGTGAAAGAAGGCACTCACTAAAGGGAGATACACTGTCTGACTCCACTTGTATGAGTTACCTAGAGCTGTCATATTCATAGAGATAGAAGGTGCAGTGGCGGTTCCCAAGAGGCTGAGGAGAGAAGAGAATGGGGAGTTAGTTTTTAATGGGTACAGAGTTTCAGTTTTGCAATATGAAAAGAGTTCTATGGTTGGATGGAAGTGATGGTTGCACGGTAGTGATGGTTGCACAGTGCTATGATGTATTAAATGCTTTCGAACTATACGCTTAAAAATGGTCAAAATGGTAATTTTTATGTTATGTGAATTTTACCAGAACTGGAAAAAAAAAAGAAAAATAGCTCTTTCATGCTGACTCATGACTTGTGTTTTTAAACCTGAGTTGTCCCCACAAAACCAGTGTATCAGCTTCTATATCTGTCTTCATGTAGTGCAGTGGTCTGTCTTGTTAACTTTCATTCTGTTTGAGACTATTATATAATATTGCTGTATCAGCAACACAAAACACACTTCAAAGTAAAACCACAAACAATACTGTCACTACTTGCCAATTAAAAGGACAGACTTTCAATCAAGAAAATAAATACATTATTCATGGTGGATAAATAAGGAAATTTTATATTGGGTTAACAACTTTGGCAATTTTCACATACTTGTTTTTTTTTAAGATCTGCAAGAAACAAATGTACCAGCTGAACGCTGCTGAAGAAAATCGGTATAGGATTAGCAGTTTTCTGACCCACTTACTAAAAATAAGTCGAATCACTCAACTGAGACCCCAGGGAAATGCAGATTTATACCTTTGACGTATTACTTGGTTTTTCTTCAATTAACTTAAATTCTGTAACCAGTTTTTGAGTCCTTGCCATCTTCTTTTCTTTTAATTGGGTGATTTTATATGCCTTCTTGAATGTAAGCCTTTGCAAATTCTTGGTTTTTCTAAATTCAAATATATAATGAAACCTGCATACGGCTTTCTTCTATGCAATTATTTTCTAAACCCATCAGGAGGCCTGCTTCTCTCCCTAATCCTTTCCTTTACTAGACTGGGGCTGGATGGGTGGAGTGGGCTGTCGAGAAGTCCAGTGCTCTTTGCTTCCAGATGGGAATTGGGGAAGATGGGGGAAAAGGTCTCTCCACCTATGGCCATAGTGGCCCAGTAAGTGAGAGGCGCTTCCATTCTCACGGGCATGGAGCCATGGTCAGCTGTCTCCTCGCCTGGCCTTGACTAATGCTTTTCCAAGCGCAGGGAACAAGCCTTCCCCTCCTGTCAAGTACTCTAGCCCTTCTCTTCCATCCAGTGTAGCTTTCTTTAAGAAGGTTTCTTTCAGTTGAGGAAACTCTTCATTTTCAAGCCCACTGATACAATTCCTGACCAACATCTCCACAACTCACTCTTATAACTGCTGTGTTTATGCTGATTACGGGCTTATTTCCCTGTACAGGCCAGATGTCCTCCGCCACAGCCAAATCCAAGGGCCTGATTGTAGGATTCTCTTTTTTCTGGCTTTATTATTTCTGGCAATAGCACCATCATTCTGTTGCCCCAGTTAGTAACCTCAGAGGCATTTCTATACCCTCCTTTTTCCTCACTCACACTCCCTAATCTCCAATCAGTCTCCAAATCCTAGCAGTTCTTTTTTATTATTATTTTTTAAACTTTATTTATTTTTGGCTGTGCTGGGTTTCTGCTGCTCTGTGGGCTTTTCTCTAGTTGCGGCAACCATGGGTTACTCTCTAGCTGCAGTGCACGGGCTTCTCATTGTGGTGGCTTCTCTTGTTACGGAGCATGGGCTCTAGGGCCCAGGCTCAATAGTAGTGGCACATGAGCTTAGTTGCTCTGCAGCATGTGGGGTCTTTCCTGACCAGGGATCGAACCCATGTCTCCTGCATTGGCAGGTGGATTCTTTACCACTGAGCCACCAGGAGAGCCCCCCAGCAGTTCTTTCTTTACAACCTCTCTGACTTCTTTTCTGTATTTCCCTATTTCTTTCATCCCTTTCATCTAGACTCTTCCAGCTGCATCGTAACTGTTCTCGCTGGTTCCCAGCTCCCACCACGAGCTCGTCCTTAACACCAGCACTAGGTGGGTCTTCCTGAGCTACAGCTTTATTCAGGTCACTTCACAATTTTAAAATCACCAATAGCCCTCTGTTGTCTTGGGGTTAGCATTCAAGGTTACATAGGTGGAAAGACCACAGGTTTTATAAGCAATCTGAACTCTGCTCACATATCAACTCTGCCCTTTACTGGTTGCAGGGCAAGACCCTGACCCTCTCAGAACCTGTTTCCACATCTATAAAATGGAGATGATAATACCCATATGGAAAGGTGATTGTAAAGTTTAAGCAAGATAATGCAAGCTAACCTTGGCCTCCCACAGTAGGCACTCAGTAAATGGCATCTTTCCTTCTTCTACAAGTCAATGCCAGCCTGTCTTTACCTTTACAACTTCATTCTCCCTCCTTGGTTCTTCTCCAACACAATTTCCTGCCTCCTGTGTCTTTGGAGAAGTGGTTCTCTCTACTTGCCTTTCATCTTTGCCTGTGGAGTCCCCTATGTCCTTTAAGGGCCAAAGTCATGAAGTGTTCCTTGATCAATTTTGTCAAATACTGTCAGTGGGACGCCAAGGGGGGAGGTGAGAGTGTGTTGCCACTGACATTGTTTAGAGTCACCATCTCATAGTGATAATAGAAAGCATACAGGGACTTCCCTGGTGGTTCAGTGGCTAAGACTCCTCGCTCCCAGAGCAGGGAACCAGGGTTCGATCCCTAGTCTGTGAACTGCATCCCACATGCCATTACTAAAAGATCCCTCATGCCGCAACTAAGACTTGGCGCAGCCACATAAGTAAATATATATATAAATAAAAGCACACAGTTTTTTTTTTTTTGGCCTCACCACACAACATGCAGGATCTTAGTTCCCCAAACAGGGATCTGAACCAACGCTCCCTGCAGTGGAAGCATGGAGTACTAACCACTGGACCACCAGGGAATTCCCTGTGCTCAGTTATTTTATGCATTTATTTATGTATCAGCCACCCACACCGTGCCTACCATGTGCCAGGTGCCATTTTAAGTGCTGTACATTTATGAAATCTTTTTAATAACAAGCTGAGGGAAAAGGGGGAAAGGGGGTGTGAGGTGGGGTTGAGGTCTTGGAGAGGATCCTAGGAGGGTGAAGGAAAATGTGTGAGGGGGCTGCCAAGATAAGAACCTAGAAATGAGAGAGGCTGGGTAGGAAGTCCCAACAAGGTAAGCTGGGGCGCAGTGACAGATAGCAGAGAAATCTCACTCCTACACCAGGCAGGGCATGGTACCTGCTAAAGACTGATGCTACTCAGCATCAGCCACTAAAGTTAATGTTTTTCCCTTTAAAATCAAGTTGAGAATCCCTAGAGGTACACATACCACATTTTGCAAAATGTTGAGTCAATTCATCTCCAAAAAATATAAAAAGCTTTTGGGTAACATTTTAGGAATTTTTGAGAATTTTATGTTCCCACTACTAGTTCATAAATAAAATATAAAACTTATAAAAAATGCACATGCACTTATAATTGCTGAATGAAAATACCAAGTGTAGAACTGCTTTATCACATGTTTTGCCAGCTCCTCATATTTCTTTCACACTTGACTTTTCAAAAACAAATTTTCTGGAATACTTTGTCTTCTACACTTTCCAGTTTTTGCAGATCAGGAGGCTAATAAAAATAAATAACTAGAGGAAATTTGATGAGTGTTATCACAGTTGGAAATGTCAGGATTCCTAAGAAAGACTATTTCATGCTTTGCTCTTAGGGATGTGGCAGCACTTTAATGTGGAAATCCATCCATGGCAGGTTAAGATGGGTCTTACCTAAGTTCACCAGAATATCCAGGTACCAAAAGCAACAGTGATGCAAATATATTATAAAGGAATATAAAAATGATAAAAATGCAAGACTTAGTAACTAAGAGCAATTCTTCATATATTTCAACCAAAACAAACATCACTACATTGAATGGAGAGGCAGATACAAAAATCCATTTCCTACTGTTAGTCAAACATTAAAGAGATTTTATAAAAATGAAAAATAATTCCATTCCTCTTGCTCATTTTTTAAATTTGGGAATTTCCTTGATGGGAGGGAAGTTTGGGGGAGAATGGATACACATATATGTATGGCTGAGTCCCTTCGCTGTTCACCTGAAACTATCACAACATTGTTTGTTAATTGGCTATACCCCAATACAAAATAAAAAGCTTCAAAAAATAAACTTGGGACTATATATCTTTTATTAACTACATTATGTTAACATTTAATAGGTTTATTATAAGTATTTAAAATAAGAATTAAAATTTTTTCAGTTTTAATTTTAATACAGTAAATATCAATATCTAAACCAATATAAACTAAAGATTTTTGAGATCTTCAATGAGTTTTAAGAGTGTAAAGAGGTTCTGAGACCGAAAAGGGTAAGAACGACTATTCTAAATAGTTCTCCAAACTTGGGCTGCTCTCCGTTGACTGTTCACAGAAAGATAGTACTTAGGGCAAAGCTGTAGTAGAAAATGATTGCTTCCTAGTCAGGTTAGGCAGGGGAACATTGTGAGGAAGTTTCTTCAGAAATGAGAGTTAGCATTGTAAAAATTCATTCCCACAGTAAGAGGAAAATCTAATAGAGTAGGACCACTGAGCTTAAGGAAGGCAAGACAAAGACCTCTGGGGAGAGATAGGCTGCAAGTCTGCTTCAAGGAAAAATAAATAGCTGAAACCCCTTTCGATTCGGATTCTGTTTGCTCTTGATATGCATGTCCCTAATCCATTTACAGGAGTAACTTCTTTCCTGATCAAAAAAGACAAAAGGTATTTGCAGTTGGGTCTCACCATGTACCTATGATTTCTGCTCAAGGGGGCATAATAAAAAGTGCTAGAACAATGCATTGTTGGAATGATACCACTGTCAACTTTCAACACTTGGTTCTAAGATGTGTGAACCCCTCTATTGTCTGTCTCCTTTTCAGTCAACTAGAGAACAGAGTCATCCCCGAGGCTCAGGACCTTCAGGATTCACACCTTCAGTTGGAAGGTAGCAAGTGATCTATGTACCGGAGTTTTGTTTAGGCTCTGACTCTAATAGGGAGAAAAAGCCATGAGAAACCATTTGACTCATTTCAGCCATTTGGTGTCCTGAAATATTCCATCTCACTGTGATGAAAAGAATCAAACTGTGATCTAACTCAAAAGTGGGTTGTTGTCCGTAAGAAAACAGAAAGAATAAGGACAAATTCTAGACTCAGATGGGGTTGTTTCTGAAAATAGGAGACAAAGCATCACCAATGAGGTCAAAACAAGAACTGACTGGAATCACCCATTAGGCTCTTCAGTCCTTGATTTGATCATTGCAGGAAGCTTTCCTGATAGCACGGTGGATACTGACCCAGGCCATCTTGGTCACAAATTACTACTTATCTTCAGCAAGACTTGTATGTGAGGAAAGTAAAGAATAATGGTATATATGTGAACCCTGGAATCAGCCTGCCTAGATCTGATTCTGTATCTCTCAGGGCCTCAGTTTCCTTCTCTGTAAAATGAGAAGAGAAACAGAATTGACTTTTAAGATTCTTGTGAGGATTATCTAAGATAATGTGTATAAAGCACAAGACATGGCACATACTAAGTGCCTAATAAACAGAAGCTATTAGGGAGGGTCTTTGCTTCGCATTCCCATTTGTGAACATTTTTTCCCGTTATTTCTCAACAGCACCCCTTTTTTTCGGGGCTGCTGATCCCCGAGGCTTCTAGCTCCTTATATCCCTGAGTCATCACCACTGAGATGCTGAATTTCTGAAGTCGTCCCTGTTACTGCTTTCTAGGGCTCCCTCTCCTGACGGCTTAGCTCTCGCGGGGGCTCAGACCCACAGTCCGTGGCTGCAAGTCTACGTCGGGCTTGGCCACCCGTCTTGGAGAAACGTCCTTAGTCCCTTTGGGAGACCAACCACCTAAGACTGAGACCCATCGCACCCACAGAAACTCCCCAGTCCAGAATCCCGAGAGAGGTCGAGGGCGGGGCCGGGCCTTGAGGTGAGAACGAGACTGGGGGCGGGGCCGTACGGGGAGGTGCGCGCGAGGCCACACCCCGAGGTGAGCGTGCTGGGGGCGGAGCCCACACCGCGAGGCGGACGCGAGGCCGGGGGCGTGGCCTCGCCGAGGAGCCGCCCGGACCGTTAGGGATGAGCCGGCCGTCTCCGCGGGCTGCGCACGCAGCCGCCCCCGGGCGTGAGGCGGCGCAGGGGTTAAGGCTGCCGGCGCCACCTGGGCGCCGCTGAGGAGACACAAGAATCGCGCGCGGCGCGGCGAAGGTGCCCGCGCGGGCGCTGCTGGCGGCTGGGGAACGGCCGTCCGAGCCCGGGGAGCATCCTCAGGCCGAGCCCCGGGCCTCCAGCCGAGGCGGCAGGACTGCAGCCGCTGCCCGCCCAGGATCCCGAGCTGCTGTCAGTGATCCGGCAGAAGGAGAAGGATCTGGTCTTGGCGGCCCGACTGGGCAAGGCACTGCTCGAGAGGAATCAGGACATGAGCCGGCAGTACGAACAGATGCACAAGGAACTGACAGATAAGCTGGAGGTGAGCACGGCCCTCCTGGGATAGGTGGGAAGCGGGGGCGGGGGGAGCCCAGGTACCCGCCTGCCGGCCCTGGGTAGTTTCGGGGGCCAGGCACTCACCCACCTCACCCCACCCCTTTCTTGCTTATCCTGTCTTAACGGAAAACCACCTGGAAGGTGGGTAGCGTGGAGGCTTTGGGGTTATCAGACGAGGGCATTCTTTGAACACACCTGGCTGTCCTACCCTGCTCACAGCAAATGGGTCCATGCACGGCTCCAAACGCTGTGGGCCGTTCTATATATGTACTGTACACAGCATCTAAAATAGAGCTTACAGTATGACTAATTTATACAGCACCGAGGTGATGTCTGCACACAGAGAAATTACAGAGTTGGGAAGCATTTAAAATAAGCTCCAGGTTTTCAAAGAGGTAGTTAATCGCTAATCAGGGTGTTAGCCTAAAGCTTTTTAGCTTTGGAGTTAAGGGCTTCCACATGCCCTTGTCTTAACTTCCCCGAAGCTGAGAATGGTGGGAAACAAGTGCCCCTAAAGGAGCTTTATATAGCCTTCAAATACTCACGGATTAGGAAATACGGTTCCACTGCAGAAATCAGGTGAGCCTGGGCTCAACATATGACAGTTGGTTGTGATTTGATTTGGACTTCAGTATACGTATGTATTTAAACAGTACTTTTGTTTTTGTTCTGGGTCTCACACATGCATTTGGACGGCCAAATGCAACTTGTGAGAACCATATAACTTTAACCATTATTATAAATACCCCTTAAAATATCTGTAAGATTTCTGCTAATTCTTTGGACCAAAGTCTTTTTCTTCTGTTTTCTTGTCCGTAACTAGGAAAGGGCCTTGAAACTGATACAAGTGGCCACGATTTCTAAAAAAATTTTTAGAGAGAGTCTTTTATTCTAAAGTGAAGATGGGGAGGTGCATCTGTGGCAGTGGCAATGAGCTTATCTTTTTCTGTCTATGCGTTTAATATTGTCTCCCAGTTTGGTGGCAATGAGTTCTTATTCTTGTTACAAGAGAATAGTACAGCCCTGAATAAGGTTTGAAACTGACCATTGTCTGGTTCCATATCACTGCTACTGGTCAAATGGTCAGAGTGTAGATTCAGAAACTTTTCTATAGTAAGTATGTCTGTAGTCCAACAACATATCAAAAATAAATCAGAGAAGAAAAAAAGGAAACCAGTGAGTGCCCTGTAGTTCAGTTGGCCTGTTAACTAGGTCTGCCAGTTGATGAACTCCTGCGATACCTCTCTGAAAAGTGGTTTGTGAAACCTATATGTAGACTGCCAAAAAGGAACCCAATGAATTGAAGTGTTTGATTTTCACTTGAAGTAGATGTCTCAGACTAAAAGAGTGTCTTTTTTTGAAAAAGAGATTAGATTACAGACTCTAAATACAAGTACTACTGCAGAGATGTATGCTTGTGATTTGAAATCCCTTCAGTGAGAGACTTGATTACAGAGACAGCTATCTTGAAAGGAACATCATATCAGTTGGTTAGATGAGTGATAGTTTTCAAGGGTAATCCTGAAGGTGTAGTTAAACACATCTTGGGTTCCACTTGGAACCTTTATACATGTCTTCACCAAAGGAAAAAGATTTTCAGATTCTGCAACAAGAAAGGTTATATTGTAGAAGAATAAATTACATTTGACTTTTTTGCTATTGACTTGATAGACAATATTAAAATAGTTTAAAACTCTTTTTAAACTATTTTTAAAAATTTTCACTCCTCAGGTCAGCATATGAACTCAAGTGTTAAAAGTTTATATTTAATTTCTGGAAGTTGGTTGCACAACACTATGAATGGACTTAGGGCTACTGAACTAACAGTACACTTAAAAATGGATAAGGTGATAAATTTTACGTATGCTATGATCTAAGGCACTAACTTACATTTATACACTTTTTTCTTCAGAGATTTTAATCTTTATTTTGTTTTTTAAAAATATGTTTTTAAAGTCCAGGATTCTCTTTTCCCCCCATTCCAAGTCAGAGTGAATTCTCTCTTAATGCAGAGGTAGTCTCTTCCCTAGGTAACATTTTCTTCCCTCTTCCCCAGGCCAATTCTAATGATTCTAGCACTACTTTTTTTTTTTTTTTTAAGAGGCAAAACAAGTATGGTGGGACTTCCCTGGTGGCCCAGTGGTTAAGACTCCATCTGCCAATGCAGGGGTCTGGGTTTGATACGTGGTTGGGGAAGTTCCACATACTGTTCAATATGGCCAAGAAAAAAAAAAAGAACAAATGTTCTTGTTAAACTTTTTTGTTTGAAAAAAAAAAAGTAAGGTGAAAATGATTACATAATTGGGTAGTAGATTTAGGTAAGCAAATGCAGGAGTCCTTATTTGCATTCAGTGCTTGATCCACTTAAATAGTATTTCTTTTCTTTGTACTTCTCAAGAACCATATCCTGGACTTAGGAGAATAGTATGCTTTTTTGGTTTGTGGTAGAAGTCCATTTATGTAATAACCAATTTTAGGTGAGCTAATGATACTAACTTCTTCAGAGTTTTAAATAAACTGTTTTAGAATGGTTTTAGATTTACAGAAAAATTGGCAAGATGGGACAGAGTTTCCATATGCCTTGCCCCCAGTACTTGCCATAATTAGTAAACCAATACTAATACATTATTATTAGCTATGAGGCTTCCTTGGTGGCTCAGATGGTGAAGACTCTACCTTCAGTGCAGGAAACCCGGGTTCCACCCCTGGGTCAGAAAGATACCCTGGAGAATGAAATGGCTACAGCCCAGTATTCTTGCCTGGGGAATTCCATGGACACAGGAGCCTGGCAGGCTACAGTCCCTGGGCTTGCAAAGAGTCCAACACGACTGAGCGACTAACATTTTAACTTTTCTTTGAGCTTCTCTTGTGGCTCAGTTGGTAAAGAATTTGCCTGTAATGCGGGAGACCTGGGTTCAATCCCTGGGTTGGGAAGATCCCCTGGAGAGGGGAAAGGCTACCCACTCCAGTATTCTGGCCTAGAGAATTCCATGGACTGTATAGTCATGGGGTCGCAAAGAATCCGACATGACTGAGAGTGTAGATTTCTTTAGCCTTTGCCAAAACAAATGTCTTGTTCTGTTTCATGATACCCTTACATTTAGTTTCTGTATCTTCTTAGTTTCTTTTTTCTTTGTCAGTTTCTTAAACTTCCCTTGTTTTTGATGACCTTGACAGTTTTGATATTAACTTTTTTCTTTTTCTTATTGAGGTATGATTGACATACAGCATTATATTAGTTTCAGGTGTAGATATTACCTTTTAACATACAGTGTAACCCCAAGAAGCAGGGAATAGCATGGACGGAGCCTGACTGCTACACTTTCTGATATTCTTCCTAGAGTTTACTGGTGAATTTAGCACTTCACTGAAAATGTAATTCTAGGATAAACCTTTCTTTTCTCAGAATAGACAGAAGGCTAAGTTCTGTATGTTCATTAATAGGAAAGTCTTGATTTTTTTCCCAGAGTGTTGGGAAACCTGAATTAGGAAGAAATGTAGGGACAGAATAGATTGATCAGCACTTGTCCTCAACCCTGCCTCACTCCCTGCACGTGGATTAGATTGTTTTAGTTGCTTAGCTGGGCTGTTCACTAACAGCTGTTTGCTGAATATTTTTAAGTCTCTCTGTTCTTTTAGAACACAAACCTAATTTATCTGGCCTCTCAGTAATACTGTGATTACTGAGTTCTTGCTGTTGCCTTCTGCTCAGTCTCTTCCATTTTGGAAAAACTCAATAAAACCAAGTATCACAATTTTAGAATTGTAATTACCATTTACTTCTGCATCTCATCTTTCTGAAGTTTGTATAGTGACTAAAACATCCTCATCTTTGGAAGCTTAGCAAAATGAGGGAAGCATAGAACAGAAAATTTTCATGCTGAGAAGTACAAGTCCCTCTCTTGAGAGAAAAATCTTTTTTTTGGCACATCTCAGATGTGAAGTAATGAGACTGATTTTCTTGTATAACTATACACTGCCTCTTAAGGCTTTCCAAAAGAAGCATCCCAAAAAACATTTGAAAGGTGAGAACTTGGATAGAATTAGAGTGTAGATTCACAAAGTGAAAAGATGTCTGAGTACGCTGAAGGAGAAGATGCAAATGCCCATCCTAGCTTGTTGAAACAATCTCAGTGCTTGATAGCCAGCCTTTAGTGCATCAGAATTTCCAATAGAACCTAAATAGATGAATGGGTAGATAGATGCCTTCCTAGGCCTTATCCCATTCTTTACTGAATCACAGTCTGGAATTAGTGTTTAAGTGGATATATTTTGAACAATTATACCAGAGATTTTCTGACAGCAAAGGTTGAGGGCCATTGCTTTACTTTTCATATGCATTTCATATACTCTGAGGTATTTACTTGGTTTTTTTGTACTTGCTATGCTTTTTTTTTTATTGTTTATTTTTTAAATCTATTTATTTATTTGGCTGCATCAGGCCTTAGTTGCAGCAAGTGGGATCTTTTGTTGTGTTGTGTTGCATGGACTCTTTAGTTGTGGGATGGGTCAGTCAGTGTGTCACGGAGGCTTAGTTGCTCCGTTCCGAGGCATGTGGGATCTTAGTTCCTGGACCAGGGATCGAACCCACATCTGCCTGTATTGCCAGGTGGATTCTTAACCACTGGACCACCAGTGAAGTCCCCATTCTATGCTTTTTAAGTAGGAGAACGTACTTGCCTCTGAAAAGAGGCATTCGTATTTATCTTACAGAAACAAAAAGATGTTCTTATTTCCTTCAATCCAAAAAGAGTTCTTTTCTGTTGTTGCTCCTTCAAACCATCTGTACTTTTCCTGTATACCATTTGTCACACTGTACAACATAATACTTTTATCAACCTCTCACTAGAGTGGAAACTCCATAAAGGGAAAGACCAAGTCTCTTTTGCTCAACATCATTTTAATGGCTAACCTATAACGGGCACTCAAGAATGAATGAATCAGAAATAAATATACAAGGATCGTAGGCCATGATTTAATAAAAGTAGGCCTGAACTTACCTTAATGATTTTGAAGTGCAGTGCTAAATATAGCAGCAAATATTTATTGAGTTGTAATTTAGAGCATTAAACAGTCAAGTGAGGGAGACCCCAATCCCAGCTCTCCCATTTGCTACAACAGACCTTAAGCTGGTTGCAGAGTCTCTTCTGTTGCTTCATTTTAAGAAGAGGTGGTTGATCTGGAGGATCTCTGAAGTCCTTTCTGTCTCTGAAAATTCTAAGTGCCTGGTATTATGCCAAGCATAACAGATGACAGCAAAAGAAGCTTTCTTAAGGGCTTATTTTAAGTTGCTTAAATGTATATTTCACCGATTAATAGATGACTTACTAAATATCAGGTGAGTTCCTAAGTCTAGGACCCCCATGCCCCAGGACAGAAATAAACATAATAATATTAAGTACTTCTTTGTGAAGTTAGCCTTCCCTACTCTGGCAGAAAGGGATATTTTTGCAGCTGTGAAATGGGCAACTTGTTCTATGTGGCAGAGTGTTTTGTTGTGCTGACTGACTAGGAAAAAGAAAAGTTAGAGTGTGAAAAGAGAAAAAAAAACGAACGACTCTGGAATTTTTAACAGTTGAAACATCCTCTTCATTTTCACCCAGCACTTAGAACAAGAGAAACATGAACTAAGAAGACGATTTGAGAACCGAGAAGGCGAGTGGGAAGGGCGTGTGTCTGAGCTGGAGAGTGACGTGAAGCAGCTTCAGGATGAGTTGGAGAGGCAGCAGGTTCATCTACGGGAAGCAGATCGAGAGAAAACACGGGCCGTCCAGGAGTTATCAGAACAGAACCAAAGGTTATTGGACCAACTCAGCAGAGTGAGTCACGAGTTAAGAACTTATGGTATTAGAAAAAAAGAATTTATGGTATAAAATACTAAAAGTTGAAACAGAGTTTCTGTTTAATGTCAACATATATTGGTAAGAGTAGTTCTTGTTTTTGTTGCCTTTGGTATTGATACCAGCAAATGAAGTGTTTTTCACCTCTAAGAATTTCGACTGTGGTGAACCAGGTGTCAGGAGCTAAGACCCTTGCTTGTCACCAGCCAACTGTGAGCTTTTGACAGTCATTTAACTTGGGAGTCTTCTCTTTTTTAAAATCTAAGAGTTTGCTTAATGATTTGATGTTCCTTACAGCTCTACAAGTCTGTGATTCTTTTACCTAGAGAAAGCCTGTCACTGGTAAAATGATGGTAATGCATTTAGTTCAGATATTAAATGGTGCCATCTTTTTTTAAAAAATAAACTTGCTTTTTTTTTAAATCAATTAATTTTTTTATTTTTGGCTTCCCTGGGTCTCGGTTGCTGTGCTTGGATTTCTCCAGTTTCAGTGAGCGGGGGCTGCTCTCTAGTTGCGGGGTGCAGGTCTCTCGTCGTGGGGCACAGGCTCTCGGTGCACAGGCTTCAGTAGTTGTGACCCGTGGGCTCAGTAGTTGGGGCATGCAGTCTCTAGAGGATGGGCTCAGTAGTCATGACATTTGGGCTTAGTTGCTCCCTGGCATGTGTGATCTTCTGGAGCAGGAATTGAACCCGTGTACTCTGAATTGGCAGGTGGATTCTTAACCACTGGACCACCAGGGAAGTCCAAATGGTGCCATCTTTAAACTGAAAAGCTTAGGGAAAATTTCTAGAGTAAATGGTTTTCATTGTGAATGTACATTTCTTATTTAAATATGAAAGGAGGTATGTGTAGCTGTGTATAAAATGTGTTCTTTATTTCCACATTAAATAGAAGTTCTTTATTTGTACCTTTATAGTGTGGTGTCATGGAAGTATTAATTAACCAAAGTCAAGATTGTAAAATCAATGCAAAGAAGCAGTATGAGAGCTGAGTAGGTGGAAATCTAACTTAAATACGAGCACACCTTTTAACAAATGCAGGAATGTTGTTAATGCCCTGGTCTCTAAAGCCACTTACTTTTGAAAATTAAGAGCTGGATTTACTTTTATACCTCGTGCCTTCTTATGTATTGAAAATAAAAGAATTCAGTTACTCGTTTTAGAGGAAAAAAGAACTTCTACTCTGATCACATCCCTAAGCACAGATGTTCTCAGGAGAACATCTGTCCTTGCCCCTGCCCTTGTCCGCATGGTTAGTGTTTGGTGCTTAGGTCTCTGGGAAAGGCATGTGAAGTTATTTCACTAGGTTGTGTCTTAGTTGCTTCTCATGGGAATCTTGTGCCATGCTTAGTCGCTCAGTCGTGTCCAACTCTTCGAAACCCCATGGGCTGTAGCCCGCCAGGCTCCTCTGTCCATGGGGATTCTCCAGGCAACAATACTGGAGTATTGCTCCAGGGGAGCAATACTGGAAGGTTGCCACGCTCTCCTCCAGGGATGTGGGGACCCTGAGACTGGTCTAAACCTCGTGCCTCACCAGGAAGTACGAAGTAAATGCTACCAGGAGAGGGTGGAACCAAGGGTGCTAGGGGACAGAGGGGTCAGAGGAGGGACTGAAGGAGAGAGATGCCAAAAACTTGGGAAAGAGCTAGTCACAGGAGCTCTCAGAATGTATGTGAAGGTGAGAATTCAGGTGGTAGTGGAGCTGCCTGCAGGTTTCTTGCTAGGGAATCAGGTCACCATTTGATTGGCTGGAAAGGAAGGGCTGGACAGTTCTTCTGAGAAGTCATTACAGGGCCAGCTCAGTAGCCTTTCAGAGTCCGTTCTAAAACCTTTTTCAGCAACTGGGAAGGGAATCTCTATCCTTTTAAGATTTTATAGGTTTTTGAGCCTTCATCCATCATTCATGAAAAAAATTTTTTAGATTATTGATTTATGGCTGTGCTGGGTCTTCGCTGCTGCATGGGCTTTCTCTAGTTGCGGCGAGTGGGGGCTACTCTCTAGTTGCGGTGCTCGGGCTTCTCATTGTAGTGGCTTCTCTTGCTGCGGGGCGTGGACTCTAGGGTGTGCTGACTGTAGTCGTTATGGCATGAGGACTTAGTTGCTCTGCAGCAGGTGTGATCTTAGTTCCTGGACCAGGAATTGAACTGGTGTTCCCAGCATTGGCCGGGACCCCTGGACAACCAGGGAAGTCCTTTCATTAAAGATTGACCAGGTCGGCCTGGCCAGATTGATTTATTTGTTGAAAAACATTTAATACTTATTCTGAATTAATGTTTCTTATGGAGACTTATGAAAGGAATACAACAAACCAGAACAATTTAAGAGGCAATTATTTTTGGGAGCTGAGTTCATGTTACGAAGTGACATGAGCAGAAGCCGCCTCAACTCTGCGTTTTGATCTGGTGAAAGACAGGTGGTGGGAGAAAGCAAGTTTTAACATGACATAGGGAGAGGCCTGAACTTGGAATTTGATCGCATGTTGAATCTTGACTCTGCTTCTCCTTAACTGGGTGACCTTGTTTATGACTCCCTCTCCTTATCTTTGAAATGGGGGTAAAAAGTTGTACCTAATCAAAGTACTGTTGAAATCAAAATGAGATAATGTGTTTATGTTAAGCAGAATATGAAGTTAAGAATTTGTTTCAGTGTTGATGGTTATTTTACTAAGGTAGTATTTTTATAGTTGAGGTTCCTCTGCCTAATTTTTCTGTAGAAAATTCCTGATAAGTGGTTCCCAGAAGAATTTGGGAGGATAACATTTCCACTAGATCTAGATTCTTGTTATCTTCTCTGGCCTTAAATGTAGGCCCTTGGTGAGTTTTGTGGCTTTTTTCCTTTCTCTCTTTAAGCAGGCCAAGCCCCTTGGGCTTCCATCAGCAGCCAGTTTAGATTGCATTTTATTATCATTTTATTAACTGAGTATTCAGGAACTAGAGGAGTGGAGTACTTTGAAGTGAATTAAAATTCTCTTAGGACAAGTTAACAACCAGCAAAAGTAGTAGAAGGCCATGCTTTTCTTAGAGTGAATAATGTGTTTTTATAAGCATGAAATGTATGATATCTAAAATGTGTTAATATTTTCGTGATGCTTTTGTCCAGAGTATTTTTTTGTTGAAGTATAGTTGATTTATTTGTCCAAAGTATTTTTAAATGTATTTCCTTTGCTGCCATGGCCTCCGTGTTTTTTTTTCTTAATGTTTGTTTGTTGAGATAGGATTCATATACCATAATATTTGCTTTTTAACAGTGTACAGTTTCACCATCACCACTGTCTAATTATAGAACATCTCACACCTCTCAAAAAAGGAAGCCTGTGCCCATTAGCAGTCATTTCTCGTTCCTTCTAACCCCCACCCCACACCCTGACACCTGGAAACCACTCATCTACTTTTTATCTCGATGGGTTTGTCTCTTCTAGACGTTTCATGTAAATAGAATCATACATATGTGACCTTCTGAGGTTGACTTCTTTCCCTTAGTATAATATTTTCAAGGTACACCCACATTGTAGCATATATCAAAAGCTCATTTTTATGGCTGAAGAATATTCCATTGCATGGATACAGCACATTTTGTTTATTGATTCATTAATAAATGGACATTTAGGTTGTTTCCACTTTTTGGCTTTTATAAATAAAGCTGCCATAAACATTCATGTTCAGGTGTTTTTATGACCAAGATTCTTTTCAGCTCTAAAATAGAATGCTGTGATATATATCTCATAAGTTTTCGGATCCTCGTCATGATGATGGAAGGGATGGGAATTGTCCTAATTTTATAGCTGAGAAAAACTGGAGGGACCAAAAGATATGTGACTTAATTAAGGCTCTTCCAATTCAAGACTGATGAGGGTTCCTTTCCCTCAGTTTCAAATTTCTGAGGTAGCAATCAAGGTCACAGGCTTTGGAGCCCAGACAGCCCTGGGATCAGACACCAAGTATGCTATTTACTAGCTGGGCGAGTACGGGACAGTTTTTCCACTTTTTAAAATCTTAGTTTCGTCTTCTGTATAATGGAAACCATAGTATTATTACGATTATCTGATGTTGTTAT
Organism: Okapia johnstoni; assembly: GCA_024291935.2. Taxonomy (NCBI): domain Eukaryota; kingdom Metazoa; phylum Chordata; class Mammalia; order Artiodactyla; family Giraffidae; genus Okapia; species Okapia johnstoni. The sequence continues at coordinate 9,887,477 of CM044310.1, read as the reverse complement.
GAGGACTGAATGAGTTAATGTACGTAAACTCTATGATGTCTAGCATATAGTGAGTGCTCAATAAATGGTAACCATCATATCCTCATCATGAAGATGAGATTTCTGCATCTAGTCCAATGTTGATTCTTTAATTTGAGAGGATGGAAGAATCTGAAGTGTCCCCAGCACTTATCAGCATGTGAAACTGTTTTGTCTAGTAGTCAAATCTCTTTTCAAAAATATTTGTGTAAAATTGACCCTCTTAGGAGTTTAGTTAGGTTTATCCTGTAGCACCTAGTATCGACATTGCTGCAGATGTCCTGAGGATACCTTTGTTGTTGTTCAGTCACTAAGTCGTGTCTGACTCTTTGTGACCATTTCGTGTACTGTAGCCCACCAGGCTCCTCTGTCATGGGGTTTCCCAGGCAAGAATACTGGAGTGGGTTGCCATTCCTTCTCCAGGGGATCTTCCCAATCCAGAGATTGAACCTGTGTCTCCTGCATTGCAGGTGGATTCTTTACCACTGAGCCACCTGGAAAGCCTTTGTTTCTTCTTTGTAGAAATGTCTCTTTAGGTCTGCTCCCTATTTTTCAGTTGGGTTGTTTGTTTTTTGTTGTTGTTGAGTTGTATAAGCTATTTGTATATTTTAGAAATTAAGCCCCTATTGGTCACATCATTTGCAAATATTTCCCCCCATTCTGTAGGCTGTCTTTTCATTTTGTTTATGGTTTGTTTCCATTGCTGTGCAAATCTGTCTGTTTTTATTTCTGTTGTCTTGGGAGACTGACCTAAGAAAACATTGGTACAATTTATGTGAGAGAATGTTTTGCCTGGTCTCTTGTAGGAGTTTTATGTGTTAGGTCTTATGTTTAGGTTTTTATTTTTGTGTATGTTGAGAGGATATGTTGTAACTTCAGTGATTTACAGGCAAGTGGCCAGCTTTCCCAACACCGCTTGCTGAAGAGACTGCTTTTTTCCATTGTATATTCTTGCCTCGTTTGTTGAAGAGTAATTGACCGTAGGTACATGGGTTTATTTCTGGGCTGTACCACGTCTTCTTTATCCATTCATCTGTTGATGGACATTTAAGCTGCTTCCATGTCTTGGCTATTGTGAATAAGGCTGCTGTGAACATAGAGGTGCATTATCTTTTTGAATTAGATAGTTTTGTCCAGATACATGTCCAGGAGTGGGGTTGGTAATTCTAGCTTTAAGGAACTTCCACAGTGTTTTCCATAGTGACTGCACCAGTTTACATTCCCACCAGTGGTGTTGAAGGTTCTGTTTTCTCTACACCTTCTCCAGCCTAGGAATGAATGGAAAGCAGGCTGAGGTGACTGGTGCCGTTGGCTTAGGAAGATAAGGTCAAAGGGGAGTAGTCAGTGGCCAGATGGTGTCGGGCCTTTCCTGCCATTCTACAGATTTGGGGTTTTATTCAGTGTGCTGCGAAGCCAGTGATCTGCTTTTGGCAGAGGAGCATTAAGACCTGATCGATAACTATTTTAAAATTTTACTCTAGCTACCATGGGAGAATGGATTATAGGGGCCAGCAGTGGAAGCCTAGAGGTCAGGGAAGAAGCCCCTTTCCAGTGGAGAGTTGATGGTTAATTTGGTTATAGAGGTGATGAGAAGGATTAGATGGGGTGTATATTCTGAAGATACAACCAACCAAGACTTTTTAATGGAATGGATGTGAGAAAGGGAGTTAAGAATAATAAAAGGTGACTCCTGGATTTTCATCTTGGGCTCCCTAGGGAATGGTGGCATCATTAACTTGAGAGACTAAAGGCTAGAGGAAAGATTGGAATATAAAATCAAATAATTACTGTTGGACGAAGTTTGAGCTACCCTTTAAATATCCATGTTGGTTTCATTTAAGTAGAACAGTGAGAATTCTGTCGGATTGAGGTGAAATATTGCGTTAAATTTCCCACAGCCATCTGAGCACTCTCAGTGCCTGAGGCTCTGTTTTATAGTGCCTTCTGTTGACTTCCCCTAGAATTTATTCAGAGTGACTGAAGCTGTATTCAGATGAGTGCTCGCTCCGTCCAACCCTGACTTCTGCCCTCTATGATCCCCCTCTTCTCGTTTGTCCCCCACACTCTCAGCCGCTAGGAGAACCCCTCTTCTGAGTTGGTGTCTGTGGGATGACATGAATAGGAGGAAGTTGGTACAAACAGGTGCTTTGTCTTCTGCCTGTTCTAAGCTGTATTCCTCAGTCCGCCTCTGATGTCTTATCCACACACAAAGAAGATGGGATGCACACTAGCTGGAGCTAATCTTCCTTGAAAAGACTAATTTTCCCCTGAGGAGTAAACAGATCCCTGTTCTTTAAACAACTCATTTGGGATTAGCAGCTCTGCATCCATGTACTTTTTGAGACAAATTTCTCCCAGGTTTCTTGCTCAGGGTTAAAGGCTTTAAAATCGTGCCCGGTGTGGCTCTGCCTGGTGACACACAGCCATCCTTGTTTCTGGAGCACTTTACAGTGAACAACAGCTGCTCTTCAAAAGCAGTTTTAATTACTGAACAGGCTTTTGGGGACAGGGGCCTGTATTTTACTTGTCTTCCCCTTGAAGTCTGTTTCATTTACAGGTTTTGTCTTGTAGAAAAAAAGACATGGCAGTTTTTAGTCAGCTTATCTTTGAAAGAAGTTTTGAAGACAAGATTGTTTCCCAACCAGACAACAGTAATTCAGACTTCCAAAAGGACACATATGGGACCTCATCGGATCTCATTACCATTCTGTGATGAAACTGGTAGCAATTATTCTTTATTTGACAGATAAGGAAACTGATCATCAGAAATACAGTGAATTGCTCAAGGCTTTAAAGTGGTTATGGGTTAACTAGTGGTGTTAAGATTGGTTTTTGTACCTTTTCTAGGAGAGGTGGTCAGTCAGAATCAAAAACCTTCTCACGCGTATTTCCATCTCACTGGCTTGTTTTCTTTTGTTGTTGTTATTGTTGATATTTGCTGCATGTTGGTTTGGATGCCCCTTAACTTCAGAGTCACTGAGTAAAATGAATCCAGAGGTTTAGGGTCCACTTTCAGCAGCTTGTATTGGTTTTATCAAGGAGGTACTGTGAAGATTGAGAAGGATTTGTTAAGAGGCTCACTTCAGCTAGAAGAGAAAAGGGGTTTTTGCCTATAGGAACTCTTTGTGAAGACAGCATTTTCAGCTTTTTCCAGATTGGTACTGTTGCTAATTAGTAGGTTAAGCACATTAAGGTGGTAATTGCTTGTTCGTTCAGCATATGGGTGTTTTTATGGGTAGATTTGTATCTTGATTATTTGAGACTGATCTTAATTATTTACCCAGAGAGAACCGTGCCTGATTCAGGAATCTTAGGTTGGTTCTGTTAGTTACAACTATATCATGTTTGATTATCTTTTTCAAAAGAGGAGAGCCAGAGGTTCTGGCACATTAGTTTGGGGGGTTGCCAGGCCCAAGATTTAGATGAATCACTGTGGGAGTAGATTTTCTTAATGCTGCTAGATTTGACTCAGTACATTGGTAGTCAGCTTTTTTTTTTTTTTTTTACCTTGAAATCTGGGTACCCTTGGTCTCTGTAGACAGATTAGTGTGTTGTGTTGGAGTGATGGAAACAGAATTAAACGAGCTGCCTCTGCCTGGCGTGAGGTGAGGCCTCTTAAGTTTTATACAGGGCAAATGATTGCAGGTGATAGTAAGGTTGGCCTTTACTGGCAGGGAAAACAAAAAATAGCCACAAATTATGCACTCTTTTGTTACCTATGCTGGCTGACCCACAGGTCTCGTCTCTAAATATTGTTGCCTTGAAAAATAGTGTATCTGTATTTGGTGAGTAAACATAATCAGCAGAAAACCTGATAATGTTTTAACCGTGACAGTGTCTTCCCCATTGCTCTTCATTGGCGTCCAGGACAATGATCCAGTGTTCTCATATAATTTTTAGAACTGAAAAAGAACTTCCGGTCTAGCTGGACTAGACTAGAAAATGTTTGTAAAATGTCTTCTTTTCAGAGATTCCACAGATTTGACTGTTTTTAAAATTTTGTCACCCTTTGAAGAGTCATTACCAGAATACACATTGTGTGCTCTCTTGAGATGAGCGCCACGTTAAGTGAGTGAAAGACCATAGTATCTCAGGTTGTGCTGCCAGCTTACCTTGCCTCTGCCCTCCCCGTTAACTAAATAGTATGACACTGTTGTAAGATGAGCTGTGTAGAAAGTGGTCACATTTGTAACTACTTCAGTGCTTTAAAATCAAAGCTAAATGCACAAACACATTGATACTGAGTAAAGCTAGTACTATCAACCTTATCCACCAATTTCAATTTTTTTAAGACCTAGTTATTTTTAATGATCTTATAAATCTTAGTTAAATTTATAAAATATTTAATATTAATAAAAGATTACCCTTATCTGTATCTGTTTATTGAGACTTCTTATAAGATTATATGTAGGAAAGCATATGGAGAGGGAAAACCCACCCCCACCACCACACTCATAACTTGGAAAGCCATTGGTTTAGATCAGTGGTTCTCCAACTGTGGTCAGAGGAGCCATAGGTTTCCAAGAGGTACCTCAGAATAGTTTCAAGGAAGGAAGAGCTGAAAGGGACATTTCGCTGGTGGACTCCTGTCCCCTCTCCCATTTCCATTTCAACCTGAGCAGTTTTATGTTTCATGTATTAAAGTTCTGCTTAATATTTTATTTGGAAAAAATGTTTTTTCACCTGTATATTATAACATGATTTGTAAATCACTAATCCGTTAGTAAGTAGTTAAGGAAGCTGAGTGGGATGGCAGACCGTTGTAACAGTGCTATGTATACTGTTTTGTTCCAAATAGAAAAGCTGTTGGTCTTTTTGTACTCAGGCATTATCTCTGATAATCACAGATTTGAATAAATTCCTTTGAAGCTATAACCTGGAATAGAATTTCCAAAGAAAAAGGATATGTTTTTCAAATTGCCCTAGGGTAGTATGGTGGTTTAGTCTCTAAGTCGTGTCCGACTCTTGGGACCCCATGGACTGTAGCCCGCCAGGCTCCTCTGTCCACAGAATTCTCCAGGCAAGAATACTAGAGTGGGTTGCCATTTCCTTCTCCAGGGGATCTTCCCAACCCAGGGATCGAACACAGGTCTTCTGCATTGCAGGCAGATTCTTTACTGACTGAGCTACGCCACACGTTCATTTTTGTATTAAGTAGGGTAACATTCGGAGAAGGCAGTGGCACCCCACTCCAGTACTCTTGCCTGGAAAATCCCATGGATGGAGGAGCCTGGTAGGCTGCAGTCCCATGGGGTCTCAAAGAGTCGGACACAACTGAGCGACTTCACTTTCACTTTTCACTTTCATGCATTGGAGAAGGAAATGGCAACCCACTCCAGTACTCTTGCCAGGAGAGTCCCAGGGACGGTGGAGCCTGGTGGGCTGCTGTCTATGGGGTCACACAGAGTCGGACACGACTGAAGCGACTTAGCAGCAGCAGCAGCAGGGTAACATTAACTGTTAAAACAGATTAACCCTAAGATCCCAGTGGTTTTTGTTTTTTATTCTCATAAAATCCAAATGGTGTTCCTCTTTAGACATGAAGGAAAAAAAAAAAAATGGAATTCTCCTTTAATGGAAAGGGATGGCCTGGAAAACAGAAGACCTCAGTTCTAGCCCATGCTCTGTCACTAACTTTCTGAGCTTAAAAAAAAAATTTTACTCTGCATCTCAGACTGTGACTGTAAAATGAGGGAATTGAACTAGATGGTTCTTCCACTCTCTAAATGTCCATATATATAGATATTTATGTGATCTCTATTGAAAAGAAAATGCTTAAGGGAAACATTCTCACATTTATGTGGTATATTGGGAATCTGAGAGCTTTGTAATGTTGCCTTCTTTACATATAGAACATATCCATCCTTCTCTGAGACCAGGGATGGTTTCTCCTCTCAACAAAATTCATTGCCTCTGTATAATGAAAGATAGAGGTTGAAATGATTGGTGCCACTACAAAATGTATTTTCCATTCTGGTCATGACGTGTAGGGTACTTTCCATGCACACAACTGATACTATAGGCAGTGAGGAGGTGTTTACATGCTTTTCCTGTTTAAAATTAAGCAGCATGGTACAAGCTGCTTTTTTAAAGCCTAACATTCCCAGTTCTCTACAGATAAGTCATATTTTCCACACTGCCCTAGTATTATTAGTCGCATTCAGTGTTGCATGTTTATCATTTGCTAAACTGGAAGAATTCCCCCTACACACACCTCTCGTCATCAGTTGCTAGGTTACAGCTTTTTACGTGGTCCCAGTCTGGTGATGTTTCTATGGATACCAGTCATTCTTTCCACTGTGACATTGCTGTGGTCAGGCTCAGAGTGCAGGGATGACATAACCATGATGTCAGAGGTGTTTTAGCATATGGCCTTCCCTCTAGATTCATGATAAGACTTAAGTAATAGATGCCAATTTCATGTTTTCTAATATTATATAAATTAAGGAAGCGAGGTATTAACTGAATTTTGGATATACCTCATCACATAAGATCTTTATTCCATAATTATTTCACAGGGATAAAACTAACAAAGTTACAAACTGTGCACAGAAGACTTTCTATTCTCTGTCCATCCAACTCAAGCTCCACACAGTCAGCCTCTGCCCTCCTGAAGGGAAGGCTGCCGACAGAGGATAAACATTAACTTGTCCTCAGAGGTTAGGGGCACTGACCTGTGATGCTCTTTCTCAGACTCAGTTTATCTAAATGATAAAGCCTGAGGTCTATATTTTCTTACCATTTGATCTCACAATGATGATGTTTGTTTTCCTGCTAGGCTTTAGACAATATGAAGGCAAGGACTGTGTCTTTCACTGATTTTTATCCCAACAATGCTTGGTATAGTGCCACACACATGGCCACAATCCTAAAAAGGTTTATTGATCTGAAGACTGAAAGCGTAGGTAATTACCACTTTGACTTCAGATTTCTAGCATAATGTTTTAAGATGGTGAGAATTCCTTCTTACTACAATTTTGAAGGTCAGGCTTAACCCGTTACTTAGCTTCTACCGTATGACTCTTTGATCTTACACTTGAGGAAACAATTGGGGCCTTAAGAGGATGTGACTCATCTAAGGTCACAGAGCAAGAAAAGCTGTGGTTTATGCAAATGTGTGTTATAAAAAGTCTGTAAAACACAGAGTTTAAATTCTTTGCAGTAAAATTAATTGTCTTTACTTAAGCAGTAGTGTTTTCTTTTATGCAGTCTGTATACAGACAGATTATTGAAAAGGAAGTTCAGTGTTTAATAGGAACTCTACGAAAAGCATACCAGTTTTTATTTAGAGTCGATTCAAAGCCTTGCCGTCTATTTAAATATTTGACTTATTCTTCAAAAACCAGATTGAAATTGAACATAGCATAGGATTGAGGCCAGTTTTTCAAAATTAACATCCTATTTAAAAACTGGCAGAAATGAATTAAAAAGTCATTCCTTGCATGCACTTCCTTAAAGTGAAAGGAATTTATTTGCCAAATAGAATCTTTTGGGGGAAAAACAAAGTGAATGAAAAATGTGTCTTCTGAAACACAAACTGCCAAAGACGTTAGTAACGGACTCTAACTGCCAGTGGGAGAGACAGACAGATCCCAAGAGCATTGGAAAAAATGACAAAGCAGAAGCTCTCAAGAGATGAATTGTAATTCAGCATGAACCTCCCCTCCTTCCTGGGATCAAAGAATCTGCCCCCTCCTTTCTACACTGCCACATCCTTTGTTGAACTTTAGGCAATAATCACACCTTTATCTTCTGCATTTATGCTCTGCCCCTTCATTTTTTCCTTTTGTCAGATTACCTTCTTCCATGGAAGTTCTGAACAACTCATTGCCTTCTGGGGACTCCCCTTTGCCAACTAGATAAAGTTGAGGCTCCTTGGCATGGCATTCGGGCCCTGTACCATCTGGACCTACATCTCCCTCATCTCCCACTCCCTCCCTATTTCCCAGCCTCATCTCCCACTCCCTCTCTATGCCCTGTGCTTTCCCACCTCACACTCTCCTCCTATTGCCACCTGTTGGAATTTCCCCAGGCCTTAAGGCCAAACTGAATTACTGCTTCCTTCATGAGGCCTTTGCTGTTCGTTCCCCACCTGTTTTAATCTCTCCTCCTACTGACCACCAAGAGCACTTTTAGTACTTTTGTTCTGTCACTTATGTTTTGTTGTCTGTTCTGGTTAATTCATGTCCTTGATTCCATTGAGTCGAGGGCTGTGTGCTCAGGGCATCTCCTGCAGGAGGCAGAAGATGTGTCTCTTATCACAATACACCTTGATAAAATAGAGTGAGTATAAGACGACATTCACAACTCAAATAGGCATATACTACTTAGTTGTGTTTCTTGACTTCCTACTTTTGCATTCCAGTCCCCTATAATGAAAAGCTCATCTTTTTTGGGTGTTAGTTCTAGAAGGTCTTGTAGATCTTCATAGAACCGTTCAACTTCAGCTTCTTCGGCGTTGCTGGTCGGGGCATAGACTTGGATTACCGTGATACTGAATGGTTTGCCTTGGAAACGAACAGAGATCATTCTCTCGTTTTTGAGATTGCATCCAAGTACTGCATTTTGGACTCTTGTTGACCATGATGGCTACTCCATTTCTTCTAAGGGATTCTTGCCCACAGTAGTAGATATAATGGTCATCTGAGTTAAATTCACCCATTCCAGTCCATTTTAGTTCGCTGATTCCTAGAATGTTGACGTTCACTCTTGCCATCTCCTGTTTGACCACTTCCAATTTGCCTTGATTCATGGACCTAACATTCCAGGTTTCTATGCAATGTTGCTCTTTACAGCATCGGACTTTGCGTCTATCACTAGTCACATCCACAGTTGGGTATCGTTTTTGCTTTGGCTCCATCCCATCATTCTTTCTGGAGTTATTTCTCCACTGATCTCTATTAGCATATTGGGCACCTACTGGCCTGGGGAGTTCATCTTTCAGTGTCCTATCTTTTTGCCCTTTCATACTGTTCATGGGTTTCTCAAGGCAAGAATACTGAAGTGGTTTGCCATGCCCTTCTCCAATGGACCACATTCTGTCAGACCTCTCCACCATGACCCATCCGTCTTGGGTGGCCCCACACGGCATGGCTTAGTTTCATTGAGATAGACAAGGCTGTGGTCTGTGTGATCAGATTAGTTAGTTTTCTGTAATTTTAGTTTCAGTGTGTCTGCCCTCTGATGCCCTCTCGCAACACTTACCGTCTTACTTGCGTTTCTCTTATCTTGGGCCTTGGGTGAACTTCCAGATGTTCAAGCTGGATTTAGAAAAGGCAGAGGAACCAGAGATCAAATTGCCAATATCCACTGGATCATCGAAAAAGCAAGAGAGTTCCAGAAAAACATCTATTTCTGCTTTATTGACTATGGCAAAGCCTTTGACTGTCTGGATCACAATAAACTGTGGAAAATTCTGAAAGAGATGGGAATACCAGACCACCTGACCTGTCTCTTGAGAAACCTATATGCGGGTCAGGAAGCAACAGTTAGAACTGGACATGGAACAACAGACTGGTTCCAAGTAGGAAAAGGAGTACGTCAAGGCTGTATATTGTCACCCTGCTTATTTAACTTATATGCAGAGTACATCATGAGAAACGCTGGACTGGAAGAAACACAAGCTGGAATCAAGATTGCCGGGAGAAATATCAATAACCTCAGATATACGGATGACACCACCCTTATGGCAGAAAGTGAAGAAGAACTAAAGAGCCTCTTGATGAAGGTGAAAGAGGAGAGTGAAGAAGTTGGCTTAAAGCTCAACGTTCAGAAAACTAAGATCATGGCATCTGGTCCCATCACTTCATGGGAAATAGATAGGGAAACAGTGGAAACAGTGTCAGACTTTATTTTTTGGGGCTCCAGAATCACTGCTGATGGTGATTGCAGCCATGAAATTAAAAGACGCTTACTCCTTGGAAGGAAGGTTATGGCCAACCTAGATAGCATATTTAAAAGCAGAGACATTACTTTGCCAACAAAAGTCCGTCTAGTCAAGGCTGTGGTTTTTCCAGTGGTCATGTATGGATGTGAGAGTTGGATGGTGAAGAAAGCTGAGCGCCGAAGAATTGATGCTTTTGAACTGTGGTGTTGGAGAAGACTCTTGCGAGTCCCTTGGACTGCAAGGAGATCCAATCAATCCATCCTAAAAGAGATCAATCCTGGGTGTTCATTGGAAAGACTGATATTGAAGCTGAAACTCCAATACTTTGGCCACCTCATGGGAAGAGCTGACTCATTGGAAAAGACCCTAATGCTGGGTAGGATTGGGGGCGGGAGGAAAAGGGGATGACAGGATGAGATGGTTGGATGGCATCACCGACTCGATGGACATGGGTTTGGGTAGACTCCAGGAGTTGGTGATGGACAGAGAGGCCTGGCGTGCTGCAGTTCATGGGGTCGCAAAGAGTCGGACACGACTGAGCGACTGAACTGAACTGAATTTAGTTGTGTGGTTCAAGTGTATAGTAAATATAACTGTTACTAAAAATTTTTACCCAGAGAATTTGTTTTACTTCGTTTATGCACCCTCACTCTTGCTGAATTTCTTCACTATTGTCTATATCGCTGGTTCCCAGTCTTTCAGTGTGATGACCCTCCTCTTTTACAACTCTAATCCAGTGACCTTCAACAATATTTTTGAACTTCAAAAAGGCTTTTGAGATATAGGGCTTCCCTGATAGCTCTGTTTGGTAAAGAATTCGCCTGCAGTGCAGGAGACCTGGGAAGATCTGCTGGAGAAGGGAGAGGCTGCCCACCCCAGTGTTCTTGGGCTTCCCTAGTGGCTCAGTGGTAAAGAATCCACCTGCAATGTGGGAGACCTGGGTTCGATCCCTGGGTTAGGAAGGTGCCATGGAGAAGGGAAAGGCTGCCCACTCCAGTATTCTGGCCTGGAGAATTTCTGGACTGTATAGTCCATGGAGTCGCAAAGAGCTGGACACGACTGAGCGACTTTCACTTTCATTGAGGGATAATTTACAGTATAAAATTCACTCATTGTAAGTGTAAAATTCAGTTATTTTTAGCAGATTTATAGAATTGTGCCACCATCACTGTGATCCAGTTTTAGAACATATCCCTGCCCCCGCAAAAGTTCTCTCCTGACCTTTTGCAGTCGGTTTCCACCCCCACTCCCGTTCCCACCCTCAGCCCCAGGCAAACACTAATCTGCTTTTGATCTGTATCGATTACCTTTCCTGGATATTTTGTATAAATAGAATCAGACAGCAGGTGGTTTTCGTGTCTAGCTTCTTTGGCATAATGTCTGTGAGGTTCACTAACGTTGTAGCACATATCAGTAGTTAGTTCCTTTTTATTGCTGAATAGCATTCAGTTGTGTGATTATACTGTATTTTGTTTATTGGCTCATCAGTTGATAGATCTTTGTATTGTTTCAACTATTATGAATAGTGCTGCTTTGATCATGAATTTGATTCATTTACAAGTCTGTGTGTGAACATTTGTTTCATTTCTCTTGAGTGAGATTGCTATCTGGTATATCTCTGTGCAACTTTTTAAGTAGCTGCCCAACTGCTTTTCAAAGAAGTCTGTATCATTTTATATTCCCACAAGCGGTGCCTGAGAGTTTCAGTTTCAACACAGGAGGACCCCTTCTTAATGTTTTTTAAAATTGTGTGCTCTCACGTGATAGTAGAGGTTATTTTAGCACCTGCAGGTCGATAAAAAGAGTAAAAATGACACAGAATTAGTGATACTTCTGGAAGGATATATATATTCTCTTATCACAACAGCATTTAATGACATGATGTATTTTGTCTATAGGCAGTGCTTTGTGTGCACTGGAATAGCGATTCAGTGCCCCCAGGATCACAGTTGGGTGTTACTGGTCCAGATGACTTGTTTAGTAATAAATGTAAGCTATCTTTTTTATCCATCTTTTGTAAAATAGAGACCTATTTCATAAATTTGTTTAGAAACTAAAACATTTGGCTCATAATAGGTACTCAATTAGTGATAGCTGTTACTTCTGGGGATAGTGTGACTTGTAGAGCATAGGCTTTGGAGCCTTACAGGTGAGAATTCTAACTTTCCTGAACCAGGCCAGAGGAATAGCAGTCTCTCCTTTAGTCAAAGTGCCTTTGAATGGAGACAGTGTAAATTCTTAGAAACACTGCTTTTCATACTTATTCCTTGCTAATGTCAAAATGCTGTTTGTTGTCTATCCATTTTGTTTGGTCTCATCTTTTTTGGATTGAAACCTTCTCCTCCCCGCTACCCTCCATTTATCAAAGTTGCTTAGTGAATGCTATTCTTGTATTCTAAAGCTAATTCTCATCCCTGATTGCACATAAGGATCACCCAGGCAGCTTTTGCACTGAATTCTGATTCTTGGGTCCCACCCCCCAGAGATTCTTATTTAGCTGCTCTGGGATGTGACCTGTGCATCAGGAGTTTTTTTTAAGCAGGTGATTATAATGTGTAACCAAGGATGAGAATTACTATTTCTGATGTGAAACTAGGATTGGTAACAGCTGTTCTTGCCTATTTGAGTATCAGCAGCCAGTGTTACAAGTTTCTTAATTCCTTCATCAGTAAAGGCAGTAAGCAGAATAGAGTCTCTGGGATACCCTGTTAGAATGACACAAAGTTGCTGGAGGAACCGCTCAGATAAGCACTTTCTTCCACCTCAGTGGCACAGTCAGTGTCTGAAAGGAGCTTGTGTGGAATGAAAGCAAAAACTAAGCCATGCTGAAGTTAGGGCATGTTTCATCCATCATCACTCCTTCTAGGAGACAACGTGGCATAGTGAGATGGATTCAGGTTTTGGTACTAGATGAATCTGGGTTTACTTTGTTTCTGTTGATTACTAGCTGTGTTGACTGAGATTCAGGGTTTGCAACTGCACATTTTTCTCATGTGGACAAAAAATAGGGATTATTAAAAACACAAGCAGGATCATACTATACACCTTACACGGAGAAGGCAATGGCACCCCACTCCAGTACTCTTGCCTGGAAAATCCCATGGACGGAGGAGCCTGGTAGGCTACAGTCCATGGGGTCGCTAAGAGTCGGACACGACTGAGCGACTTCACTTTCACTTTTCCCTTTCATGCACTAGAGAAGGAAATGGCAACCCACTCCAGTGTTCTTGCCTGGAGAATCCCAGGGACAGTGGAGCCTGGTGGGCTGCTGTCTATGGGGTCACACAGAGTCGGACACGACTGAAGCGACTTAGCAGCAGCAGTAGCAGCATACACCTTACAAGATTGTTAAGATTGTAGACTATAGCTCTTATCATACTTCCTGGTTTATTAAATAGCAGTTGTATGTGTTGATACAACTCATGCTACAGACTGTCTTTGACTCATTTGTATCTCTGGTGCCAGTCACAGTGCCCTAAAGCTCAGAAGTCTGTAAAATTTGATGATGATATAGAAAACAAAATTTGGTTTTATAAATCGATCTGTTTTCGTAGGTAAATAATTAACAGAGATGTGACATTCTAAAATTAGTGATCAGCAAGTAAATGTTGCTACACATTACTTTAATGGCAATATCCCTTCATTTTTGCTTAATGTGATTCATGGTCAGTGTCATGCAATGTTATATAATGCAGGGACAAAAATAGTAGCACCTCAGTATTTAGCAAGAGATGGGTTTAATAGTTACAGCAAGCATGATATGAGCAAGAGAATGGGTATGAGGGACAGCTGTGAAGAATAATCAGGCAAGAAGTTAGTATCAGAAAAATCAGAGATTAGGACAGATAGATAAACATAAATCAGAAGATACAAGACAAGTGAAGTTCATCATGTATTTTTTTTTTCCTAGTTCTGTCTGCAGAAGAACCTAAATTAATCACATGCTAGTAGTAATGAGTACCCCTAATGCACAGATTTTACTTTCTATATCATTCCCTGCCAGAAGGAACCAGGGCTCCTTGGAGAAAAAGAGAAATTCCAAGTTTGGAATAGGAACTCAACAGGGTAAGCCTGAGAAATCATGTTGTGCTAGAAGCAAGAAAGCTCTGCAAATCTAATGAAATAATTATATGTGTACTTCAGTTTAAATCAAACAAGCTAATGGAGTTGTGTCAAAGGACACCAAAGGCAGTTTGAAAGGACCTACACTGGCTGAAGTTGCGACAGTTGGAGCATTAGGGAGAATAATGGCTGCAGTTGATTTATTCACATGAATATGTAAAAATCGATGAGTCCTCAGAAAAGAGAAGCTTCCCCATCCACAATTGACCATCTTAAAAATTACTCTAATATCAACTCCTTACTCTAAAATACTGATAGAAGGAAATCACTGGCCATTTTTCTAGTAGCAACTGTTTTAAGGTACCCGAAGAACTCTAGGTAAAGAGGGTATTCTCTTTTTTTATGTAAGAATGCCAGCTAGTATGTGGAGAAGTAATGGTATAATTAGAGACTCACCATTTCAACTCCTAATAAAATATCCGATTTCAGGCAAAAACCATCTACATATGATAAAAATTATTAGGTGAAAGGTAGGTGGAGATCTGGAAATATCACCCCACAGATTATTTGGTTATTTCAAGGGGAAAAACACAGCTTTACAACAGAGGGATTACATCTTTAAAGGATTGTTAGAACAAGACAGAAATAAACCAGGGAGCAAAAAAGAGTATATGACGGAGGTAGGAAGTGGCCCACAAAGCCTAAACTATTTCCTATCTGGACCTTTAAGGAAGATTTGCCAATCCTATTTTAGAGGAGCAAGTTAATTGATTTTATAAGGAAGCGATTAAACAAATCCAAACTGATTAACTTTGCTGTATACCTGAAATGAACACAACATTGTAAATCAACTATACCCAATAAAAATTAAAAATAAAATGAAAACTAGGGACTTCCCTGGTGGTCCAGTGGCTAAGACTCTGCACTCCCAATGCAGGGGGCCTGGGTTTGATCCCTGGTCAGGGAACTAGATCCCACATGCTGCAACTAAAGATTGAAGAACCCGCATGCCCAGCACAGCCAAATAAATAAATACTTACAAAATAAATAAAATTAAATTAAGTTTAAAAAAACAGCATGAGAAAAAAAAAAGAAAAAGATTAAAAGAGACTTGAGATTTATTCCTAGGTATTTTATTTTTGGTTGTTGTTGCAGTGGTAAATGTTTCCTTAATTTCTCTTTCTGATGTTTTGTTTTTACTGTATAGCAATGCAAGAAATTTCTGTGTATTAATTTTGTATCCTGTGACTTTACTAAATTCATTGATTAGCTCTAGTAGTTCTCTGGTGGCATCTTTAGAATTTCTATGTACAGTATCATGTCCTCTACAAACAGTGACAACTTTACTTCTTTTCCAATTTGGATTCCTTATATTTCCATACTGTTCTCCAGAGTGATTGCACCAATTTACATTCCCACCAACCAACAGTGTAGGAGGGTTCCCTTTCCTATACATCCTCTCCAGCATTTATTTTTTGTGAGTTTCTGATGATGACCTTTCTGACCAGTATAAGGTGATACCTGTTGTACTACCTCATTGTAGTTTTGATTTGCATTTATTTGATAATTAGCGATGTTGAGTTTCTTTTCACATGCTTTGGGGCTGTCTGTATGTCTTCTTTGGAGAAATGGCAATTTGGATCTTCTGCCCATTTTTTTATTGGGTTTTTAGGTTTTTAAACTTAGATTTGCATGAGCTGTTTGTATGTTTTGGAGATTAATCCCTTGTCACTCTCTTCACTTGCAAACAATACCCTCCAGGTTCATTTATGTTGTTGCAAATGGGGAGATTTCGTTCTTTTGTATGACTGAGTAGTATTGCTATGTGCATGCATGCATGTGCGTGTCTATCACATCTTCTTTATCTGTTAGTCTTTTGATGGACAGAATGGTACTTGCCAGCACAGTGTCCACGGGGTAGAACAAGCTCCCCCAAACGGCTGCCACCAGTGTCTGTGTCCCCAGTGTGAGCTCCAGTTGCCCCCTGCCTCTTGGGGAACTCTACAAGTTCAGCAGGTGCGTCTGACTCAGGCTCCTTTCAAATTGCTGCATCTGCCTTGATTCCTGGAGCAGGTGGGATTCTGTGTGCACCCTTTAAGACTGGAGCCTCTGTTTCCCACAGCCCTCTGGGTCCCCTAAAAGTAAACCCCACTGGCCTTCAAAGCCAAACATCCTGGGGACTCATCTTCCTGACGCAGGACCCCTGGGCTGGAGAGCCTCATGTGGGGCTCAGACCCCTCACTCTTGAGGAGAACCTCTGAAACTGTAGTTACTTTCCCGTTTGTGGGTCACCCACTTGATGGTTTGGGTTTTAACTATATTTCCACTCTGCCCCTCCTACTCACTTTCTTGTGGTTCCTTCTTACCTTTAGCTGTGAAAGGTCTTTTCTGGAAGGTTCGGGTCTTTTTCTCATCAATAAGTTCTCTCTAAATAGTTATAATTTTAGTGTGCTTATAAAAGGAGGTGAGCTTAGGTCTTTCTCCTCTGTCTTCTTGGGAACTCTTCTTGTACATTGACAGTTTTTTTCTAAAGGTTTATTTATTTCTGTGACTGTGCTGCTGTGTGCAGGCTTTCTTTAGTTGCGGTGTGCAGGCTTCTTGTAGTGGCTTCTCGTTGCAGAGGATGGGCTCTAGGGCATGTGGGCTCAGTAGGGGTGGAATCTTCCCGGACCAGGGATTGAACCCACGTTCCCTGCTTTGGCAGGCAGATTCTTAACCACTGAACCAGGGAATCCCCCTGGCCATTGGCAGTTCTTATTTAACTTATTTTTTAATTATTACAAAAGCAGTGCATGTATCCTGGAGAAAATTAGAAAATAGAGACAAGTGGAATGATGAAAAAATAAAAACATCACATGTCCACCTTCCAGAGATCACCACTGAAACAACTTAGTGCAAATCTTTAGGAAGCTTTTCTGAGGTATATGTAAATTCATCTATACTTTTTTAAACCAAATCATATCATATACTGCATATATTGTTTTGTAACCTGCTTTTTAAATTAATGACCTATGCCTTTTTACTGCAGTAACTTTTCATTATCTTAACTTCAAGCTCATATTCAGATTTTCCTAATTAATCTCCAAAGATGTTCTTTTACTCTTGGTTTGCAAATCAGGATCCAATCCAGGATCATGCATTATGTTTGTTGTAATATGTCTGGTCCCTTAAGTGTTATTTATTCTAGTGCAATCCCTCTTTTTCATTGACATGTTGAAGAAACTGGGCCAGTTGTCCGGTAGAAAGTTTCAGCCTCTGAATGTGTCTGGTTGCTTCCTCATAATGACATTTAAATCAGTTTTCTATTCCCTGGTATATCCTACTAACTGGAGGTTACGTATTACAGCTTGCTGGATTCAAATCAAACATTTTTTCCTAGAAGATGTGCGCTCATGATGATAATGTGAGATCCCCTGTTATTCAGTTGTGTTTCTCACTTTTGACAAGACATGTAATCTGTGGAGTTTTCAGGCATTGACCTTTGCTTTATTAAACTTTTTATTTGTATTGGAGTGTAGCTGATTAACAGTGTTGTGCAAGTGTCAGGTGGATAGGAGAGGGACTCAACCACACACATCCATGTATCCATTCTCCCCCAAACTCCCCTCCCATCCAGGCTGCCTCATGACCCTAAGCAGAGTTCCTTCTGCTATATATATAGTAGGACCTTGTTGGTTATCCATTTTGAATATAGCAGTGTGTACATGTCCGTCCCAAACTCCCTAACTATCCCTTCCCCCCATCCTTACCCTTGGCAACCATAAGTTTGTTCTCTAAGTCTGTGAGTCTGTTTCTGTTTTGTAAATAGGTTCATTTGTATCATGACTTTTTAGATTCTGTGTGTAAGGGATGTCATACGTTGTTTCTGCTTCTCTGTCTGACTTCACTCAGTATGACAATCTCTAGGTTCCTTCATGTTGCTGCAGATGACATTATTTCATTCTTTTTAATGTCTGTGTAATATTCCGTTGTATATATGTACCACATCTTTATTTCTCTGTTGATGGACATTTAGGTTGCTTCCATGTCTTGGGTATTATAAACAGGCAGGCATTGAGTTTTGAAAGATTCTGCTTTCCACACCATCAAATACTGGAATACAGTTTCTCATCCTTTGTGGTCACTGAGCATTTTGATGAAAATAGCATATCACCAACTAAATTTTCACATGTTTCCTGTGGTTCCCTGTGGTCATATGGTTTTGGTTCATATAACCTAGTGTTGGAAAATGAACCAATATTACTTTTAGACTAACATAAATTGTATTTTATCTCCAAAAATGAGATTAGGAAGACTTTAAACATAATGAATAAGATTGCCTGACAAACCAGGAATTGTCTTTTAATGAGTACAGCTGTGGGAACATGCAAAATACAATCAAGGCATAAAGTTATAATACTAGAGTTAACTAAACACAGAGGGGTTTGAGAGCTGCAGCCTTGTGGGTGGGTCTCCTTCCCTGGAGTGGGAGTGCTGGGCTGGAACAGAAGTTTCTGGTCCTGGGCAGTTGATCCCTAGAGAGACCACGACATGTGACTCTGGTTGGCGTATAAGGACATCCATGAAACTCCCAAACTAGAATTTGGCTTCACATGGCAATTTCTTTGAAAGGATTCAGGGGTCAGCACACTTTTAATTTATTGTCTCATCATTGCTGGTGATCAGGAGTCAGCCTGGCTTAACTGAGCCCCATGTTCTAGGTCTTACAAGCCCCAGCACAAGCACACCCCACCCTCCGTACAGAGCAACCACTCCCCATACTAGGGCCCATCCCCTCCCAAACCCTCCTCCCACCTCCCTCCCCCTCCCATCCCTCAGTGTCATCCCAACGCTTCCATCCCTGAGCATCCGTCCCATGCATAGAACATGGAATGGTGTTCTGCTTCACATATGACAATATACTTTTGTGATGATCATTCCTTACCTTTGCTTTCCAGTGAGTTTTACTTGCTAAGTGTGAATCCATAAATAATACTTTTTTTTTTTTTTTGCCTGTTTTGGGATTTTGCACCAGTGGAATCATACAGCATGAATTATTTTGTGTCTAACTTCTTTTGCTTAACATTTTGTTTTTAGAGTTCATCTGTGCTGATACATGTATCTTAGGTAATTCACTTGCTTTGGTGTATTGTATTCTGCTGTGTGAATATATAACATACCTATTTTTCTGGTTAATGGTTGTTTATGGGGTTTAGCTGTTAACAAATAATGCTGTTATAAAGAATCTTGGATATCCATTCTAGTGGACAGAAACACGTATTTCTATAGGATATAACCATAGGGAATTGCTAGGTACATAAAACTTTGATGGCTTCTCTGATTATTCTTGAAGATAGATTCCTAGAAGTAAAATTAATGGATCAGAAAGTGTAACCATGGAAGATGATTTCAGGACTTCTATGAATTTACTCCATAATCAGGATAGCCTTTATTCTAGTTTAATTTTACAGTGTAAACTAGCTACACTTTGTTCAGTTGGCAGCAAACTATAGAATCAGGAATACAATCAGTTGCTTGTATTGGGAGCATCAGACTTGTTTTTTCCCTCAAGTTCATCTGTATTTTTCCATTTTCTTCTTTCTAATTTTGTCCCCCTCCCCCATTCTCTGCTTCCCCTTTGGTAACCATAAATTTGTTCTCTATCTCTGAGTCCATTTCTGTTTTATAAATAAATAAGTTCATTTGAACTATTATTTAGATTCTGCATAGAAGTAATATCATATAATATTTGTCTTTCTCTGACTTTCTTCACTTAGTATGATAATCTCTAGGTCCATCTAGAAGTATACTTCTGTCATGCTTCCTAAGTCCCATTCATGTGACTTTATGTAGTAATTGTGGCTGATTGGAAGGACATTTAGAACTGTTGAATCTCATTGTATAGAAATCATGATTATCCATGATCAAATGTATAAATACATTGATTCAGTATGCTTTATTTGAGGATTCACTTTCCAGAGCTTAAGTTCTGTCAATTGAATGTTTTAATATATGTGCTTCTATGTTGTTGTTTTTGCTTTAGCAGATGTGAAATGTGTTTGTTCATTTACCTGTTTCATGTCCTTCCTTGAATGTAGGGCTGCATCCTAATCAGTGCCTAACATCTTGCCTTTCCTGTAGAGGATGTTTAGTAACTGTGTTGGAATAGTATTGGATTACGACGTTACTTGGAATTACTGCCGTTTTGGATGTTTGCTCTTCCTTCGTATGTTAGGTGTGTTAGTGATTATTATTTTGATTTTTATAGCACCTTCCCCTCCACCTATGAGCTCTTAGGTGACAGGTTATTTGGATTGTTTTTGTTTTGGAATAATTATTCTGACATTTAAGCGAGCCTCTGTCTGAATGGGCCCCAATTTTCATTTCTATATTTTTAAGCTTCCCTGCTCTGAAGAATTTTCAGGCTTATTAGACTGCAGTTAATTAATCATCTCCATCATTCCATCCCAGATAGACATGGGAGGTGACAGAAAAGAAACAGAAACAAGTTTAAATAGAATAGTGCTTAGCCATGAGATAGCACCTTATAACTGAAAGCTTTAGCAGACATTAACTAATTGATTTTCTAACACATTGGAGAAGTAGGAAATGGGTTTTTATTATGTATGTAGTGGTTGAGAAAGTGAGGTATGCTTTTGATCTCTTAACTCTTCCTGAGAAGTGGACATTCACTTGGAACAACTTACTTTGTTTAAAGTCAGACATTTTTTGTAGCCAACTTTCCATAATAAATTTCTATTTTTCTTATTCTGAAGTTTTTGAAAGAGACTCATCCTCTGACCTTCTGTTTTTCTCAGAAGGAGACAGCTGAGTCAGCTTTAAGGCTTATGGGCTCCATTTTCATGAAGCCAACACCCTCGGCAGTTTCCAGAAGCAGTAAGCTCCTCTTGCTCTCTCACCATCTTGGAGAAACAAGAAAATAGACCAGATGCCAACTCAGAACACAAAGTAACATCTGATTGTCCCTGAAGGATGGTTTGGCCGTGGGTCGAGTTAGTTTGTCCCATGTGCTGGAAGGCCTGAGGAGACACAGGCCGGGTTGCTTACTTGAATTGCTTATGTTCACCCAGTTAGGAAAGGAGTCCAGTGACAGCCGATCCCTGTCCCAGTGCTCTTTCACTCTTAACCTTTTTTCCATCAAGACACGTGTTTAATTTGTGCAGAGGACAAGCTCTAGCTATAATACCTTTTTTCTTCTAGTCATGAAAATATAGTGAGTGAACATTTTGAATTTGCTGCTATTGAAATTTTTTTGAAGAAATGAAATATTAACTTCATTACACTATTAGTAATAACAGATGTCTTGCACTGTATCTCACAACTGATCAAGACCAAGCAACGTGTTCATAGAATATAGCTTTATATAAGATCTTTTATTTTTTTCAAAATAGTAAATGGACATTGTTAGAAATCTTTCAGTATGTTTGATTTCTTAAGACAAAAAACAAAAGCCCCAGCAATGTCTGCCTCCCCACTTGTTTATATCCAGGGTAGTCCTTTTTATTTATTTTTTTCTCTGTTGATTTTCTTTTTTTTTATCTGTTTATTTTCTTTAAGTCATTTTTGGCCAACTGATTGCCTGTTGTGAGCCAAGTCCTTGCTGAATCCTGGAGAAATAGCAAGAGGCAAGCCTCCCTTTCCTTGAGGAGCCTGTAATGATTGTTTTGAGGAAATAAACTTGACTGGGGAAATCACTTAACCTTTCCAGAATTTGGTTTCCTCATCTAAATAGTGGGTTAATGATACATGCCTAACAGGTATCATTATGAGGACTTAAGGAAATCATTCACGTGACAGTACCTTGCCTCGTGGAGGGCAGGCACTCAGGAACTGTTGATTTAGTTTGCATCTGGGGAACCAGGCAAAACACTATCATTAGATAAGTAAATTATGGTATGTAGGCCATTAAAAAATATGAAGCAAGAGACAGAACTGAGAGTTGAGAGCTGAGGTTTATTAGGAAAGACTCTGTGGAGAATGTAGGATCTAAAGAGGCTCAGAGCTTAGGTGATGAAGCTGTAGGTATTATCTGGATAGGGAATGGATTGGCTCTAATTTGGAGGAAGAGTTTGGGCTTCACTACTTAAATTTCACCAGTTTTTTATCCCCATGTAGTATCTGTATTGCTTCCCCAGTGACTTCACAGAAAATAATTCTGTGCCCAGTGGTAAAACCCTATGGGGCTAATCCTTGTTAGCATTACTGCTGTTTCCATGGCAACCATCAGATGATATATAATCTTAATGAGGCAAGATGTGAGAAGTATCTTCATCAACAAATGTCCAAATTTACTGGTGGAATGTCCAAGAGGAGATTACCCGACCACTTAGCTGCTGTCTCCAAAATCTAAACCCTGCTCTTCCACGTTTCCTTGTTTGACATTTAGTAGGAGTTTTTTTTTTTTTCAATCTTGCTGTGGATTATTTCCCAAAAGGGAATGTAGTTATGCTTGAATTCCATTTGAATAGTTTTTGCAAAATGGGCATAACTGATAACATGATTCTGAGGGAGGAGAAGGCTTTTATATCTCATTTGTAAATATTTTTGTGACTATTGATAGTTTGTGACTACTGTTAGTTAGCTAATTAGGTAGAAGAGTAAAAGACTTGACTCATCTTCCATCAATTTTACTCAAATGAAAGATTTAAAATAAAATTCTTAATATTTTCCTGCTGAAAACAGCTCATCCTGTAATATGAAGGATGAAAGAGCAGAGGGCAGGTGGGGAAAGGAATCTTGTAGAGTCTTATGATGTTGTTGCTGTGTTTAGTCGCTCAGTCATGTCCAACTCTTTGTGACCTCATGGACTGTAGCACAACAGGCTCCCCATCCTTCACTATCTCCGCAGGGTTTCCTTAGATTCGTGTCCATTGAAGTTGGTGATCCAATCTAATCTCGGCTGCCCCTTCTCCTTTTGCCTTTACTCTTTCCCAGCATCAGGGTCTATTCCAGTGACTCTGCTCTTTGCATCAGGTGGCCAAAGTATTGGCGCTTCAGCATCAGTCCTTCCATTGAATATTCAGGGTTGATTTCCTTTACAGTTGACTGGTTTGATCTCCTTATTGTCCAGGGGACTCGCAAGAGTCTTCTCCAGCACCACAATTCAAAAGTATCAATTCTTTGGCACTCAGCCTTCTTTATGATCCAACTCTCATATCTGTACATGATGGCGAGAAAATCTATAGCTTTGACTATATGGACCTTTATCGGCAGAGATGTCTCTGCTTTTATAATACACTGTCTAGGGTTGGCATAGCTTTCCTTCCAAGAATCGAGTGTCTTTTAGTTTCATAGCTGCAGTCACTGTCCACAGTGATTTTGGAGCCCAAGAAAATAAAGTCTGTCACTGTTTTCACTTTTTCCTCATCTATTTGCCATGAAGTGATGGGACTGGATACCATGATCTTAGTATTTTGAATGTTGAGTTTTAAGCTAGCTTTTCACTCTCCTCATTAACCCTCATCAAGAATCTCTTTAGTTTCTCTTCATTTCCTATCATTAGGATGGTATTATCTGCATATATGAGGTTGTTGATACTTTTCCTGGTAGCCTTGATTCCAGCTTGTGATTCATCCAGCCCAGTGTTTCACATGATGTACTCTGCATAGAAGTTAAATAAGCAAGGTGTACAGCCTTGAGGTACTCCTTCCCCAATTTTGAACCAGTCGGTTGATTCATGTTAGGTTCTAACTGTTGCTTCTTGACCCACATATTGGTTTCTCAGGAGAAAGATATTCCCATCTCTTGAATTTTCTACAGTTTGTTGTGATCCACACAGTCAAAGGCTTTGGCATAGTCACTAAAGCAGAAATAGATGTTTTTCTGGAACTCTCTTGCTTTTTCGATGATCCATGGATGTTGGCAGTTTGATCTCTAGTTCCTCTGCTTTTTCTAAACCCAGCTTGAATATCTGGAGGTTCTGGTTCACGTATTGGTGAAGCCTAGCTTAAAGGATTTTGAGCATAACCTTACTATCATGTGAAATGAGTGCAATTGTATGGTAGTTTGAACATTCTTTGGCATTGCCTTTTTGGGGGATTGGAATGAAAACTTAACCTTTTCCAGTCCTGTAGCGACTGCTGAGTTTTCCAAATTTGCTGACATATTGAATGCAGCACTTTAACAGCGTCATCTTTTAGGATTTTAAATAGCTCATCTGGAATTCCATCACCTCCACTAGCTTTGTTCATAGTGATGCTTCCTAAGGCCCACTTGGCTTCATTCTCCAGGATGTCTGGCTCTAGGTGAGTGACCACACCATCGTGGTTATCTGAGTCATTAAGACCATTTTTGTAAAGTTCATCTGTGTATTCTTGGCACCTCTTCTTATTCTCTTCTGCTTCTATTCAGTCCTTACTGTTTGTCCTTTAGTGTGTTCATCCTTGTGTGAAATGTTCCCTTGAGGTCTCCAATTTTATTAAAGAGATCTCTAGTCTTTCCCATTCTATTGTTTTCCTCTATTTCTTTGCACTGTTCATTAAGGAAGGCCTTCTTATCTCTCCTTGCTATTTTCTTTAACTCGCATTCAGATGGGTATATCTTTCCCCTTCTCCCTTGCCTTTCACTTCTCTTCTTTCCTCAGCTGTTTGTAAAGCCTCCTCAAACAACCATTTTGCCTTCTTGCATTTCTTTTTCTTGGAGATGGTTTTGGTCACTGCCTCCTATGGAGTGTTATGAACCTCTGTCCATAGTTCTTCAGGCGCTCTGTCTACCAGGTCTAATCCCTGGAACCTATTTTTTACCTCCACTGTACCTCCTGGAGTTTGCTCAAATTCATGTCCGTTGAGATGATGATGCTATCTAACCAGCTCGTCCTCTGCTGCTCCCTTCTCCTTGTGCCTTCAGTCTTTCTCAGCATCATGGATGGCTGCTGCTGCTGCTGCTGCTGCTGCTGAGTTGCTTCAGTCGTGGATGGAGATGTTAGTTAATGTTAAGGTGATAGTCATTTTGCTTTATATAAGAATATCAAAGCAACATGCTATTTACCTTAAATTTACACAATGTTACCTGTCAACTAAATTACAATAAAGTTGAAAAACAAGGTATAGATTAAGTGAAGAGATAAATGAGAACTGACAGAAAGTATTTGCACCACATGTGATAGAGCAAAGGTTGACAGCTTTGATGTAAGTACAGGCCCTACAAATCAATTTCAAAGAAACAAATAACCAATCCAATAGAAAAATGAGCAAGAGATGTGAACGGTTTGTTTGTAGCAGAGGAAGAACACCTGAATTTATACATAGTCAAGCAAATATACTCAAGCTCATTCCTAAGAGGAGAAATGCAAATTAATACTATTTTTCACCTACAGGATTAGAAAGGCTAAAAAAAAAATTAATCTGATTAACTGTATTTGTGAGGGTGTGAGAAAACTCAGACAGGACAAGGGGTAGGGCATAAATTGATGAAACCTGTCTGGAGGATGATTATAGCGACAACTGTATTTAAATTGTAAACGTCCCTTGGCTGGGTAGTTCCATTTCTGTGAATTTCTCAAGCCAGTCAAGGATATACTTTGCAACATTGTTTGTAATGACAAATGATAGGAAACACTCTACATGGTCACTCAAGAGCACTTTTTCTGGGTGCTGTTACAGAGGATCTCCCACACAGATTAGTTCAGTTCAGTTGCTCAGTCGTGTCTGACTCTGCGACCCCATGGACTGCAGCACGCCAGGCCTCCCTGTCCATCACCAACTCCCGGAGTTTACCCAAACTCATGTCCATTGAGTCGGTGATGCTATCCAACCATCTCATCCTCTGTCGTCCCCTTCTTCTCCCACCTTCAATCTTTCCCAGCATCAGGGTCTTTTCAAATGAGTCAGCTCTTTGCATCAGATGGACAAAGTATTGGAGCTTCAGCTTCAACATCAGTCCTTCCAATGAACACTCAGGACTGATCACCTTTAGGATGGACTGGTTGGATCTCCTTGCAGTCCAAGGGACTCTCGAGTCTTCTTCAACACCACAGGTCAAAAGCATCAATTCTTTGGCCTTCAGCTTTCTTTATAGTCCAATTCTCACATCCATACATGACCACTGGAAAAGCCATAGCCTTGACTAGACGGACCTTTGTTGGCAAAGTAATGTCTCTGCTTTTTAATATGCTATCTAGGTTGGTCATAACTTTCCTTCCAAGGAGTAAGCGTCTTTTAATTTCATGGCTGCAGTCACCATCTGCAGTGATTTTGGAGCCCAGAAAAATAAAGTCTGCCACTCTTTCCACTGTTTCCCCATCTATTTCCCATGAAGTGATGGGGCCGGATGCCATGATATTAGTTTTCTGAATGTTGAGCTTTAAGCCAACTTTTTCACTCTCCTCTTTCACTTTCATCAAGAGGCTCTTTAGTTCTTCTTCACTTTCTGCCATAAGGGTGGTGTCATCTGCATATCTGAGGTTATTGATATTTCTCCCGGCAATCTTGATTCCAGCTTGTGCTTCCTCCAGCCCAGTGTTTCTCATGATGTACTCTGCATATAAGTTAAATAAGCAGGGTGACGATATACAGCCTTGACGTACTCCTTTTCCTATTTGGAACCAGCCTGTTGTTCCATGTCCGATTCTAACTGTTGCTTCCTGACCTACATACAGATTTCTCAAGAGGCAGGTCAGGTGGTCTGGTATTCCCATCTCTTTCAGAATTTTCCAGTTTGTTGTGATCCACACAGTCAAAGGCTTTGGCATAGTCACTAAAGCAGAAATAGATGTTTTTCTGGAACTCTCTTGCTTTTTCAATGATCCAGTGGATGTTGGCAATTTGATCTGTGGTTCCTCTGCCTTTTCTAAAACCAGCTTGAACATCTGGAAGTTCACGGTTCACGTATTGTTGAAGCCTGGCTTGGAGAATTTTGAGCATTACTTTACTAGCGTGTGAGATGAGTGCGATTGTGGGTTAGTTTGAGCATTCTTTGGCATTGCCTTTCTTTGGGATTGGAATGAAAACTGACCTTTTCCAGTCCTGTGGCCACTGCTGAGTTTTCCAAATTTGCTGGCATATTAAGTGCAGCACTTTCACAGCATCATCTTTCAGGATTTGAAATAGCTCAACTGGAATTCCATCACCTCCACTAGCTTTGTTTGTAGTGATGCTTCCTAAGGCCCACTTGACTTCACATTCCAGGATGTCTGGCTCTAGGTGAGTGATCACACCATCGTGATTATCTGGGTTGTGAAGATCTTTTTTGTATAGTTCTTCCGTGTATTCTTGCCACCTCTTCTTAATATCTTCTGCTTCTGTTAGATCCATACCATTTTTGTCCTTTATTGAGCCCATCTTTGCATGAAATGTTCCCTTGGTATCTCTAATTTTCTTGAATAGATCTCCATTCTATTGTTTTCCTCTATTTCTTTGCACTGATCACTGAGAAAGGCTTTCTTACCCCTCCTTGCTATTCTTTGAAACTCTGCATTCAAATGGGTATATCTTTGCTTTTCTCCTTTGCTTTTCGCTTCTGTTCTTTTCACAGCTATTTGTAAGGCCTCCTCAGACAACCATTTTGCTTTTTTGCATTTCTTTTTCTTGGGGATGGTCTTGATCCCTGTCTCCTGTACAATGTCACAAACCTCCGTCTGATAGGCACTCTGTCTATCAGATCTAGTCCCTTAAATCCATTTCTCACTTCCACTGTATAATTGTAAGGGATTTGATGTAGGTCATACCTAAATGGCCTTGTGGTTGCCCCTACTTTCTCCTGTTTAAGCCTGAATTTGGCAATAAGAAGTTCATGATCTGAGCCACAGTCAGCTCCCGGTCTTGTTTTGCTGATTGTCTAGAGCTTCTCCATCTTCGGCTGGAAAGAGGATAATCAACCTGATTTCAGTATTGACCATTAGGTGATGTCCATGTGTAAAGTTGTGTCTTGTGTTGTCAGAAGAGGGTGTTTGCTGTGACCAGTGTGTTCTCTTAGCAAAACTCTGTTAGCCTTTGCTCTGCTTCATTTTGTACTCTAAGACCAAACTTGCCTGTTACTTCAGGTATCTGTTGACGTCCTACTTTTGCACCAGTCCCCTATGTGAAAAGGGCATCTTATTTTATTTTTTTTTTTTTGGTGTTAGTTCTAGAAGGTGTTGAGGTCTTCATAGAACTGTTCAACTTCAGCTTCTTTGGCATTAGTGATTGGGGCATAGACTTGGATTGCTGTGACGTTGAATGGTTTGCCTTGGAAATGAACTGAGATCATTCTGTTGTTTTTGAGATTGTACCCAAGTACTACATTTCATCCTCTCTCGTTGACTATGAGGGCTACACCGTTTCTTCTAAAAGGTTCTTGCCCACAATAGTAGATATAATGGTCATCGGAATTAAATTTGCCCATTTTCATCCATTTTAGTTCACTAATTTGTAAGATGACAATGTTCACTGTTGCCATCTCCTCCTTGACCACATCCAATTTACCTTAATTTGTAGACCTAATATTCCAGGTTCCTATACAATATTGTTTTTTATAGCATCGACCTTTACTTTCACCACTAGACACATCCACAGCTGAGCCTCAAGAAAGAAGTTCCTGCTTTGGCCCAGCCTCTTCATTCTTACTGGAGCGATTACTAATTGCCCTCCCCTCTTCCCTAGTAGCATATTGGACACCTTCTGACCTGGGGGTCATATCCGGTGTCATATCTTTTTGCTTTTTCATATTGTTCATATGGTTCTTGTGGCAAGAATACTCGAGTGGGTTGCCATTCCCTCCTCCGGTAGACTACGTTTTATCAGAACTCTTCACTATGACCCGTCCATCTTGGGTGGCCCTGCAGAGCATGACTCATAGCTTCATTGAGTTACACAAGCCCTTTCGCCACGACAAGGATGTGATCCGTGAAGAGGGTAGAGTCTTATAAGCCATGATAAGGACTTTGTTACATTTTATTCTGAGTAAGATGGAAAACTTCTGATGCTTTTAAGTAGTGACATAATATGACTTGGGTTTTTAAAAGATTGCTGCTTGGGAGTAGGCTTAAGGAGGACAAGGCTGGAAGCGGGGAGACCGCTTGGGTGATGACTTCCTATAGTCAATAGTCCAGGTGGGCGATGATGCTGGCCAAACCTGGGGTGGTGGAGTGGGGACAAAGAGTAACGGTAGGCTGGATATTTCTTTTGCTCCATAAGTACTCATGATGCTTATGCCGAGCACTGTTCTAACAGTGCTTTAAAAAAACATCAACTCATTCATGGTCATAACAACCCTCTGAGGTAAACTTCAGAGGTACAGCCCACAGGATTTGTACGTGGATTGGATGTGGGTAGAAGGGGAAAAAGGAGTGTGGGCTAATTCCCTTGTGTGGGGCTAAAACTCCTAAGAATGGAGTTGCCATCTGCTGAGAAAGGGGAGACGCAAGAGAAGCATGTTTGGTGGAAGCCCTAGGATCGGGGGTTCAGTTTTCATACCCACTGAGTTTGAGATGCAATCAGTGATCTGGCTGGACATGTGGAGTAGGCAGTTAGCTAGAGGAGCCTGAAGTCAGGGAAGAGGTCAGGGCTGGAGGTAAATTACACACGTGGTCTGAAAGCATTCAGATAGACGTGCCCACAGGAGGTCTGGTAAACCTAACCCCAGATCAGTCTGAGGGGTCTTTTCCTGTGGGTGTGGCTATAGAGTGACATTTTATTAAGTTTCACATCAGACTTGCATTTGAATACTAGCTCCGTCATTTACTAATTAAGTGACCAACTATGTAACTTAATGTCATTTAGCTTCACTTTCTTCATTCTGTAAAATGGGTTAACAGGACATATCCCGTAGCATTGTTAAGATAGAATGAAATAATGTATATTACCTGGAGCAGCACTTGGACATGGAAAATGCTTAGTAAATGCTCATTATCTTCCTTTTCTTCAGGTTTAGTTTGTTGCATTCAATGCAAACTAACAGAACATGAGCTTCTCTTCAGGATAAATAAATAAATTTTAATATAAAGCCCAAGTGTGTGTGTGTGCTTAGTTGTGTCCGAACCCGCGTCTCTTGTGTCTCCTGCGTCTCCTGCATTGGCAGGCAGGTTCTTTACCACTGTGCCACCTGGGAAGCCCCCAAATGTTCTCTTGGGAGTGTCTACTTAATGACAAGCTCCGAAAAGGACTTAATTTGAACCTATTTCCTATCAATCAATAATAACTTTATAAAAGAAAGGACTTTTGTGAGGTTTATAGAAGGCACAGGGGAAGAAATTGTGGGTTCTGAGTATTAGATTCCACACACACAGGCAGACCGAAGGTATAGGTAGAAGCACCAAGCAGTAAATCCCCAGATCAGTCACGGGTAATTTACATCAAAGTGGAAGTAAATCCGCCTGAGTCATGGTGATGACCTATAGGGGAAAGAGTGCCCTTTCCTGAGGATGGACTATTTAAATCAAAGGGAATTATGTCATTAATTACCTGGTGATCCTGCTGGAAATTTGCTAAAGGGACACTTCTGAGGTTTAGCTTAATCCCACTTCTATTTCCTCCAACCTTAGCTTGACCATCTCAAAAAGTACACACCTAAGGTATTCGGATTTTATCTCATACAGTAAACATTTGAGTACCTACTATGTGCTGTGTATGTTTTTAGGGAAACAAAGATGAATATGAGATACAATTCCTGTCCTTAAGTCCTTCACAGTGTAAGAAAGAAAACACACATGTAAACAAATAAACAGACTATGTAGTAAGCAAACAAAAAAGTATGTAATACTCAAAAGAGCATTATTACAGGACTGCAAATAATGTAGTCATTTTAACCTAGAAGATTATGAAAGTGATATAAGGGCCACCTTTGAACTGGGTCATTAAGGTTAAGAATTTATCAGGTGAAAATTTTCAGGGAAAGATATTCCAAAAAGGGAGCATGCCATAAGCAGAACCATAGAGGCATGTGCAGAGAAAAAAAGAAAAGACATAGTTTGATTGATAATTTTAAAAATAATTTTCTTTCTTGTCTGTATTGGATCTTCATTCCTGTGCGGGCTTTCTTTAGTTGCAGAGAGCGGGGGCTGTTCTCGAGCTGTGGTGCTTGAGCTTCTCATTGTGATGGCTTCTCTTGCGGTCTGTAGGCAGGTGGACTACACAGTAGCTGCGCACAGGCTTAGTTGCTCTGGGCATGGGGATCTTTCCGGACCAGGCATCGAACCCATGTCTCCTGCATTCGCAGGCGATTCTTCACCACTGAGCCACCAGGGAAGACTGATAATTTTGATTTTATGTTGGTGGAAAGTGACCACCAATTAGGAGAGCTGCTGCTGCTGCTGCTGCTAAGTCGCTTCAGTCGTATCTGACTCTGTGCGACCCCATAGATGGCAGCCCACCAGGCTCCCCCGTACCTGGGATTCTCCAAGCAAGAATACTGGAGTGGGAAGTGACCACCAATTAGGAGAGCAGATTTTCCTTAATCCTTCTCCAGCTCCAAACAGTAACATTGGAACATTCCAACCTTTCTTAAGGTCTAGATGAATCCCCTGGTAGGCCATATGACCAAAAGAAATAAAAAGCATTAAAAATACTAGAATTTTCTTTCTTTATTAGGATTAGCCATGACAGTTATTTTCTGAAGGAATCCTGAATGTGTCCCTGGGACACCACTGGTCTTCTGTGAAGGACTCCTAGTGTTTACTTAGCCCAGCCCATTCCCATCACTGACCTAAATTAAAATTTGTTAAGTAGAATGTCATTCAAAGTATCTGTCTTCCCCCTCAGCCTTCCTGTTTATATGAAAAGGTTCTCAATTTCTCTTCCAAGTACCTCCATGTAATCTTTTGAAAGCGTAAACATTTCAAATACTGGGAAATCGGCAGTGCTCAAGGTGTTTTCAACCCTGAGGGAACAGGGAAGCCTGTTCCAGTATAGACATGTTCTTGCAGACAATGCAGTTCCTCAGTTTAGCTGGGTAGTAATTCTTTTAGCTTAGCTTCAGGTCTATGTCCTCGCCCCCTTTACCCCTGAGACCTTTGAGGTTTCTCTGTGATCACCACACCACATCCACGGGTAAAGGAGAGCACATAGGTTCTCTGCAGCTCGGCCTCAATTCGGGCTGTCCTTCTCGCCATCAGTCTCTGCCACATTTTCTTAGGCTGTTGAGACCAGCCCTCTCTTACATTTAAACATTTCACTGCTGAGCCACCAGGGAAACCCGATAATTTTGTTTTTATGTTGGTGGGAAGTGACCACCAATTAGGAGAGCTACACTTTATCCTAATTTTACAAGTGAGGAAACTGAGGCACAAAGAGTTGCAAAGTTTTGCCTGTGGTTGCACAACTCTGTAATTGGTAGAGAAGAAAAACTGTTCTTTTCAGAACCTGAATTTGGAAGACAGTTTTTCCACAAGAATTGAGTCTTATTCATCTCTGTATCCTCAATTAAAAGCATAGAAAGCAAGTGTTTCATCCATGTTGGAGTTAGTGCAAAGCACCAGGCCGTCAAGTGAACACAGAGGATTGTGTCATTTTGGTTTAAAAAAAGATTAAAAAAAAAAAGCTCTATGTGAATCAAAAGCTCTGATTGTGAGTGCAGTGTATTGGGAATATCCAAGGCTTGTTTTATGGTATGGGTCCTCGTAGGACATTTAAAAATGTAAAATCCGTTTCCCTGACTTCTGAAATATTTTTTACTTAACGAGCAGTAGGGATCTGACATGGAACAAAAGCAGACTGACGTTTGTCCTTTTCTCCTTTTCAGTTAAAAGCCTGTGCTTCCAGAGTTGCTGGCCTTTGATACTGAGAGATTATGTTTTGACAGTGATTAAAAGGATGACAATAAAACTGTTATTGTGCTCTAATTTTAAAGTTCGTTCAAACAGAATTAGACATGGCCCCTATCTAGTGGGTATGCACCTTCTAAATGTCAAGGAGCAGCTTTCCACGTGTCTCATGTAAGCAGGCATTCCCTCTCATGAGGAATACACGCTGGTGGTGGCATCAGACTTTCTTCATTCTAGAGGATGAGTTTTGGGCATCCTTGAAAAGCATCTGATATGTGACTCTTTGTTATTGTCTAAAAGAAGGAAAAAATGGTATTGAAATGGAAAGAAACTGAAAATGGTAGTCATGTGTGGTCTTAGGCAAGACCTTACTTTGGTTCACTCAGATCACATCAAAGGCCTCACTCTGTTGACCCAGGCCTTGGTTTCATCAACCGCCAGATTAGGGGTTAGGACCAGGTGGTCTCTGAGGTTTCAACTTTGAAATTGCATGCTTTCCTTTGAGCAAATGTCACTATTCTATTTGGAGTTTTCACTTAATCATAAATAAGAGTAATAGCTATAACTTATTACATATGTAGTCTGCACTGAACATTTTAACTACATTACTGTGACTAGAGATGCCTTCCAGGCTCCAAGAGGGGCTTTGTCTAACACTTGGAAATGAATTGTCCAAAGAGACACACTTGCTGATGAAGCAAGACACTATTGAGAAGGGGCCGCTTGAGTGGAAAGCAGCAAGGTCAGGGAGCCCAGGAGGACTGCTCTGCCTCTTGGTTCACAGTCTGGGGTTTTATGGAGGAGGGGTTAATTTCTGGGTTGTCACTGCCCCATCACCTTGCTGGTGTCCGTGTATGGTCTGACTCAGGGCTTTTCCCGGCAGCATGCGAGTCTCCAGGTGGAGACAGATCCAGCGTGAGCGTTTCCAGGAGGTTGGCAGGACATATTATGGCCCGGCATCTCCTCCCTCTTTTCGGCCCCTCCCAAATTCTTGGGGTTGGCGGCAGCTTGTCATTTCCTTGTTCCTTATTGGAACCTGCTTGTGAGAGACAGCTTGTGCAAGCAGTTGTTTTCCTCCCTGGTCAGGGTAGAAAGTTTCAGTCCACGGTTCCCGAACATTATTTCATCTGAATGCTAAGGGAGATCTTTTACTCACCATTTTTCAGATGAAGAAACTGGGGTACAGTGGCTGTATAGTTTTCTCCAGATCACTCAGCTGTATGCTTTGCCTTCCTGAAGTCATCGACCATGTTTTGTCGTGAGCTGTTTGTGCGTTTCTCATCCACCTGTCAGTGTGCGCCAGTATTCTGTACCTTGTATTGGCTTTCTTCGTGAGCGTTCACCTCATTCTCCTTCAGTTGCTTGAGGGTGGAGATTGTGTCTTGTATTTTTTGGATACTTCATAGGGACATGAAACTTTGCATATTTTCAAACTTTTAAAAGTTTAAAAAATAAAATAACTTCTCTTCCCCTTCAGTCTTTCTAAGCTTATGCTGTCTGAGGTTTGTTATAATTGTTGTATCACTCTCCCCAGCCTCATTATTACTAAAATTTCTGATCTTTATTTGATGTTAATACACTTTTTTCCTTTCACCTTTCTCCCTAGGTTGATATCTGATAAATTTATCTATTTTTAAATAACTTTATTTTCCCTCATTATTAAAGATAATACATACTACTGTTGAATATTTCAACTTTACAAAACATTCTTTTCCAAGGCAAACATTGCTAGGAATATCATGCCCTAGAGGTAATCTCTGATAGTATTTTGATGAACAGCCCTCCAGGCATTCCTCTATGCATGTGTGCACCTAGATAAACATACACACATAATTTCATGTAAATAGGATCAAATATGCTTTTTAAAATATGTCACATTGTTGAAATCTTTCCACATTAAGGCAAGTAATCGGTGCATGGGTGACTCACTGGTAGAATTCTTCCCTGTCATATTAGTGCAGGTAGATTATATAGCATTTGATGGCACTGATACATACAGTCTGCTAATGGTGGACACTTTGGTTGCCTCTAGTCTTTTACAAACAATGCTGCAGTAAACATTGTTCTACAGAAGTTTGAGTACAAAGTGAGTCTCATCTGTCTGCATCACATACCTGCACTAAGATAGTATTCATTAGCAAAATAGTACAGCAGATGTCTATAGCCACACCATTATCATGTAACACCATAAATTTGCAAGAACCCAATAACCCAGCATGGTTAGATGGGCAAATGTCTACCTGTAACAGGTATGGAACTTGGGTTGTTCAGGAAAACTGAGATTCCATTAAGCTAAAATAAAAAGAAAAGCTTGATCAACATGAAATTTATCTTCATTTTGTTAAAATCTTGAATTTTTCACTTGAAAGAATTGTTACATATTTGTTTCTGTATTTGCTTTGCCCCCTTCCCCAAAAAAATGTAGTGGTTTGCGTAGTCTAGAGAGATACTCTGTATTCTAAAGTGAAAAATAGAACCTGATAGGAAAACTGATTTTCTGATAAAATATAAACCATTCATTGTGCAAATATGTTTTAAGAACCAGTGATGTACTAAATAATGTTGTGGATACTAGGGCTCAAAGTCTAGCAGAAGAGAGGTTAAAATAGTAAATTATATTTCAAACTAGTTGAAATCCAAGATGAGAGACCAGGAAAAGAAAATGTTTTTCTTTGAATATTAACCAGCATTAGGTTTGGTTTTGTTTTCTCATTCTCTAACCTTTCTTTGTCAACTGCCTTGCTATTAAAATTTAAGTTCCTGTTTCTTGTGATTTGTTTTCCATCCTTTCAAAAGTCATTCTCCCTAAATTGGTATCTCATTTTTTTTACCTTTCAGTTACTTGTTATGTGATCCTTATGGATTCCTTCTGGGCCTTAGTTTCCTTGTGTATGCAATGAAGGAGTTCAGTAACTGGTTTGTTTTTTTTCTAGTAGGGTTCCAGCTCTGAGATTTTTAGAGATCAGATCTGGCTCAGACAGTAAAGAATCTGCCTGCAGTGCAGGAGACCCAGGTTCGATCCCTCAGTCTGGAAGATCCCCTGGAGGAAGAGAATGGCTACCCACTCCAGTATTCTTGCCTGGAGAATTCCATGAACAGAGGAGCCTGATGGGTTACAGTCCATGGGTTGCAAAGAGGAAGACACTGACTGAGACTGAGCGACTAACACTTTCTGTCTTCCTCACTATTGTATCCCTAGTTTGTAGCATAAATCTAGCCACTCTAAAAGCTGAATAAACTTTGTTAACATTTTGACTTTAATTTGGGGGTGTGTGTGTCTACTCTGGTTCTTTGGATATTTTTACTTTTTTTTCATCCCATGGTAGCTATATTACTATACATTTAAACTTGATTCTTTTTTAATTACTCAAGGGCAGTTTCTAAGAGCCATGAAAGAGATACTTAGTTCAGACATTTTTTGAGTACTTATCATATGCCAGGCATTGTGCTATGCACTGGCAATACAAAAATGAGTTAGACACCATCACCCGCCGTCTTAAAAAGCTTAAAATGTGGTGAGGGAGAAGGATGCAAATGGGTAACTGTAATAACATGTAGTATGTGTTCTGCTAGAGGTATGTGTCCAGGGTGCTATGTGAACTAAAAGGATTGTTTTTTATCGCTAGACATCTTGTGCCATTTTCAGACTGCTTGGTTGTATTTTATATTTTACTGTTCCATAGAGATATTTTTAATCATGCCTTTATTTATCTAAACACAATCACAGTTGTCTTATAATCTGTAACTGATAATTCTAGGATCTAAAGTCACTGTGAATCTGTTTCTGTTGTTGCTAATGCCGGTTCTTGCTCATGAATCTTTGTTTCCATGTGTATTTTTGTTTTGTTTTACTATAACCTGCTTATTTTTATTAGAACATTATTTATGGAGATTATTTGATCTTGGATGACGTTACCATCCTTCCAAGATAACTTGTTTTCTCCTGCCAAGTGTCTAGGGGCACTACCAATCAGGTATTTTTTGTTGTTGTTAAACAATGTTAGCCTTACAGGAAAGTTAGGGAAAAAATAGAGATTCTCATATACCCTTCATCTAGTTTCCCCTAATGCTAACATCTTATGTAACCATAGGACAGTTATTGAAACCAACATTGAGGCAGTATTAGCTAATCCACATACCTGCTGGGATTTTGCCAGCTTTCCCACCTTTGTCCTTTTTTGGCCCAGGATCCAGTTCAACCTCCCATGTTGTGTTTAATTGTCATGTTTATTTTGTCTCCTTCAATCTCTGACAGTTCTTCAGTCTTGGTTTGTTTTTCCTGAAGTTGGTACTTTTGAAGAGTAATGATAAATTATTTTATAGAAAGTCCCTCAATTTTGGGTTTGTCTAATGTTTTCTCATGATTAGCTTATGCCATTTTGCAAGGTAGCACAGAAGTGCAGTTGTGCCCTTCTCAGTGTTCATACTGAGGACACATCGTGTTTGACATTTTTTTTTAACTGATGACATTAACTTCTAAAGTAGTATTTGCCAGGCTTCTCCACTGTGAAGTTACTCTTGTCTTCTTTGTGATTAGTAAGCCTTACAAGGAGATACTTTGAGACTGTATAAATACCCTGTTGTTGAATTTTTGCCACCAGTTATCAGCATCCATCCTCTAGCTCTTGCCTGCAACAGTTACTGCTGTGATGCTTGCCTGCTGGTGATTTTCTGTTTCCAGCATTCCTTCTACATTTATTAGTTGGAATTCTCTGTAAGGAAGAGCTGCCTCTTTTCCCTCATTAACTAATTTATCCAATTATTTACTTATCATTGTGGACTCATGAATATTTATTCTATGCATTTTAATCCATTACTGTCATTATTTGTCTTACTGATCAGATGGTCCCAGCCTTAGCCATTGGGAGCTCCTTCAGGTTGAGTTCTATGTCCATTCAGTGTACCTTTCTCATTTTTTGAGCACTTTCTTTCTTTCTGGCATCCTAAGATGGTCTAAGTTCATCTTGTATTCCACCCCCCACCCCGACCCTGAAACAAGCCATTTCTCCAAGGAGCTTTGTTTGGTTCATTTCTTAGAGATTAGTGTATTGAAACCAACGTGTGCACTAAGATGTCATTGCTTTTAGGCCCTCTCGGAAGATAGAATTAGGGAATGAGTGTGTAAAAACTTACCTCATTCATAAACAGATGCATATAATCATTTTTCCAGCCCCTCCACTCATATCTATATGTGTGTGTGTATATGTTAAACATGAGTTCGTTCTGATGTCTTCAATTCTAATCCAGTACCACAGGGTTCGTGTTAGCCTTCTCTCTTACCTTATTTGTAACTTCTTTTTCCACAAGAGAACCTGGTTCTCATTACCCATGATACATTTACTTATTTGTTCCGTTCTATTAAACACAGAAATGTTAGAATCGCTAACCCATACATCTATGAGAAGCAAGTTATAACCTACACTTCAGTAGCTCTGTGTAGTTCTTTCTTCCTGAACCTTAGAGTAAACAGTCGAGGATTGTTTTCCAAAGCCATTTAGCTAAGTTATTTTCTTCCCCACCCACTTTGCTTGCGGTTTTGCTGTTCATTTGTGGTGTAGTTAGGTTTATTTGTTACTGTTGTGTCTCATTGGTTGGTTGTAATAATGTGCCTGTGTGAGACATTCTTATGATTCCATCACTATCTTGTCAGCTCTTTGAGGCTTTTAAGAAGTCTTTTCCATTTTATCCAGTATTTTTAGCTGTTTTCAGTAGGAAGGTCAGTCCAAGTAACCTAACCCAACGTATTACCAGAAATGAAACCTTCCCTTTAGAAAAGTAGTGGTAAAAATCTAACTATCTATTACATTAAGTAAAATATAAATACATAACAAACTTAGCTTCTGAGTTTTATTTTTGGAAGGCTTTGGGAAGAATTGGCACACTGAAGCCTAGTGAGAACGAAAGACTACCATACCCTTTTGCATTTACTTACTGTCTAGTATGGCCATTGCTTTTTGTACTATAAATATCCAAGACAGTATAAAGGAGGCTTATCATGTAATATGCTCTCAATAGGCTGATGGCACCCATTACAAATTTGAAAGTTTTTATCAAGAACAATAAGACCTTGAAAATAAGAAAATAGAGACTTTTGGTTAATTGAATTTTCCAGTTAAGCATAGGCTAATCATAAACCCATTTTTGGTTCAAATCGGTATAGATTTCCTCTTCTAAACTGTAATCATCTACTTTTTTCAGTTTTTGCGTTGCACTGGAAAACTCAGGCTTTCCATTCTATTTCTATTAGTAGGAAAGCTCTACTACCACCATCACAGTGACATGTAGTCATTATAATTGCACAATTTGGGAAAATCCCAGGTGCTTAACAATAAAGGAGTGCTAGAGGAAATCATAATTTATCTTCTTGATGGAATATTATGCAGCCATTCAAAGTGATGACTGAGAAGTGTAATAATAAATAATTGGGCTTCCCAGGTGGTGCTAGTGGTAAAGAATCCACCTGCCAATGCAGTAGATGCAATAGACACAGGTTCAATCCCTGGGTTAGGAAGATCCCCTGGAGAAGAGCATGGCAGCCCATGGACATGAGGAGCCTGGAAGGCTACAGTCCATAGGGTCGCAAGGAATTGGACATGACTGAAGCAGCTTAACACACACACACAATAATAAATAACATGGAAATGTTTTTGATACCTGATGTTTGTTTTTGATATCAGATGTTTTGATGCTAAGTGAAAAAAGAAAAATCTATATAAGCAATATGATCATGAGTAATTTAATTGTACACACACGTACATACACACAGAAAGATTGGGGAAAAATCAACAAAATGTACTTTGAAAACAAACCCATTCTTCAGTGGGGTTCTATTACAGAAATTGAAAATTGAAAAATAGGGATTCCCTGGCAGTCCAGTGGTTAAGACATGTGCTTCCACTGCAGGGAACACAGGTTTGATCCCTGGTCATGGAACTAAGATCCCACACGGTGTGGCCAAAAAATATAAATAAATAAAAATAGGAAATTGAAAAATAAATTTAATTATTTTTAAATCCATGTCCTAATGCAACAGTTTTCAACTGTAGTAAATTGCAAATGGTTTTTAATAATTCACTCTTTGTCTTAAATTAGAGTAAATTCAAGGTTGTTGCTCTGATGTCACTTTCATTTTGTAAGCTTTTTTGAGAGGAAGCAAAGGAGAGTAGAAAGGGAGTGCTGTGTGTTGGGGCTGAGAATGTGAGGGTAGGAGCTGCAGATCTGGGTGTAAATCCCGGTTCCAGCACTGACAAGCACCAGTGTGCTGTGTTCATTATAGAAGTAAAACTGACTTTATAATCTTTCTGATACTTTATTTAGAAAGCGTTTAGAACATTAGAGTTATGGACAAACTTCAGCCATCATTATTTCATTTATGTGCAGAAACAGCTAATACTCATTCTGTTAGATCTAAAATATCTGTGCCAGTTTCCATCTCTGAAAAAGAAGGAAATAATATATTTTGGAAGGTGCATTAGCTCCTTGCAAATGGTGCTTATGTGTCTGATCAATGTGTTCCCCTCCATCACCATCACAGACAGGTGGTTGGCCGCCTGGCTGGAGGTGGCCAGGGTGTTGTGGGTGAGCACAGAACCAGGAGGGCGAGAGCAGTGCCACTCCCTCTTGGCCTCCACTTCCTTGTCTGCAAACTGAGGCCAGCAATTCCTGCTTCTTCGGGCAGTTGGAGATTCGAATGAGAGCTGTAGGTCAGCCTTTGTCAACAGTATATCCTTGGGCACATCTGAGGAGTCAGACATTTTAAAGAGACATTATAACATAGTGGTTAAGAGCTGAAACTCTTGTGTCATGATTCCTGGAGGGAACAGACAAATTTTATTTCTAGGAAGGTTGCTTTAAGAGGAGACTGTCTACAGGAGCCTTTCTGATAACAACTGGGCGGTATTTGTAGTCCCCAGTGCATCTCTTAGGCTTGGTTGTCTCATGATTCGTGTCAAGATGGTGATGCTCAGAATAAGGTCCCAGCTGCCTGAATTACCCAGTGCTTTGTAATCTCCAGCATGTTTGAAACTCTGATAGTCAACTGAATTTGCTGTAGGTGACCAAACTGCAGCATTTTTATTCAAAATTTTCTCTATTCAAAGAAATTTCAAGAATAATAAATAAAATTGCTTAGTATTAAAAAAAAGAAGAAAGAAAAAAGTCTAAATTGGACTCACAAAGTTGGTTTCAATAGTGAGTGATAGAAATAGGAAAAACTACTTCAAGGTACTGTATAAGAAGGGAGTGTTGCAGTCCTAGTACCAGAGTAAGATGGCCCCACACTGACCACTCTGCTGCTGTCATTCACGGAGACGTGGGGCAAGTCCTCCCCTCGCTGAGCTTGTTGCCTTGGGTGAGGGCGATAGGCCCCACTTTGGTTGTGACAATTGAGATAAAGCATTCAGCACAGTTCTTGGCACATAGTAAGCACTTGGTAAATAATGCTTATGTTATTTTTAGGCAGGAGTGACTAATACTGTGTTTCTAAGTGATTTGGGAATAAGCTGGTAGTGTCTAAAACTAAACTCAGAATAATAAGAAAAAAGAGATGGTTTGATTTTTCTTTTGCTGTGTGTCTTGTAATTGTTTAAAAATTAGCACTGTGGGTTGATTCTTGTGGCTCTGTAGTCTGGGGTCAGGGAGGGGGGCATGTTTGTTGAATCTATGGGACCAAGAAAAGATGGACAATTGATTACATGGCACTTGAAGATAAAAGGAACTATTGAACATGTGACCATTACTGTGAGAGCCTCATAGAACAGCTCGCCTACTATTTCAAGATTATTACCACCCGCCTCCTCTGAAAGCCTTCCCTCACCATTTCTCCATGCTGTGATCTTCCCTGAGAACTCATAAAGCTTACTGACCCCATTTGGCCTCTGAGAAGCACTGAGGCAGTGAGTTACCCTGTCCTGTGGCCGTCCTCCCCAGGGCAGCGCTCAGGGCTCTCCTCTGCGGGCTGGGCTGTCCGGACTC
Organism: Okapia johnstoni; assembly: GCA_024291935.2. NCBI lineage: Eukaryota > Metazoa > Chordata > Mammalia > Artiodactyla > Giraffidae > Okapia > Okapia johnstoni. The sequence continues at coordinate 9,845,865 of CM044310.1, read as the reverse complement.
TCGGGGATGACAGGGCTCGGATCTTTCCAAGGGCATGTTCTTTCAAAACCTTCTCCTGCGTATTCGAGAGAAGGTGCCAACACACTGAATGGTACTTGGTGTTTGCTGGGTTTCCACGTTAGAGAATAAATAGATTAGGGTGGGAAAGGAGCCCCTTAGCCAGCACGCCCCAAAGAATCGAGAGGTGCAGAAAACGTCCTTGAGAAATGAACAGCAAAAATCTTAACAGACATGACAGGGCATTTTAAATAGTGCCCACATTTGGGCAGTAAGAGGTATAGACAGATTATTTGCCTGGGCCCCACTAAGGAAATGGATGGGGGAGATAAAGGAATTTCTAAAGTTTAGGTATATTGGTCTTATTCTTTCATGTAAAATACTGAGACTGTCGCTCAATTTAGTAGATGTTTGTGGAGCTTCTGCTGTGTGCAGTCATAATGATAATAACTAACATTTGAGAACTTACTATTTTCTAGGCCTGTTTCCTCTGAACAGCAAAGTGGTCTTAGACCTAAACAGAGTCATTCATGCTTCAGGTAGGGGTAGGGGTTAGTCTCGTTTGGGCATGAGAGAACAAAGCGAACGGGGTAGAAAACCGGTTGTTTCTCATCCTGTGCTTCCTGTAGAATAGAGCTGCAAAGAGATGCTTGAGAAATGACAGCCAAAATTCTGAACGGCCTTCCTTTGTACAACCTCTGAATCAGCCCCATGGTCTCTCTTGCTTACAGGCATCAGAAGTTGAGAGACAACTCTCCATGCAGGTACACGCCCTCAGAGAAGACTTTCGGGAGAAAAACTCGTCAACCAACCAGCACATCATCCGGCTCGAAAGCCTTCAAGCCGAGGTCAGCCTCCCCGAGCAGCCATGTTGGGCGGAAGGACTTTTCTCATTGCGGGAGCTGCACGTGGCCTTTTAGACAAGGAGTCCTCTGAACAAAAACCTGCCCTATCTAACATCTCTGGAGAGAGATGTCTGTGCAAAACCGAATGGGGATCACTTGACCATGTTTCTCTGGGTAGCCTGTTTTTTAGAAAAGTAAGGTTGCTCAGAGTTACTGCTGAGTGTGCTGAAATTAGGAATGACCTACTTTTTACGGAATATGTTGATCCCTCCAAAAACATCCTAAATGGAAGATTGGAAAGAGAATCTTCCCTTTCTCCGTTCCATTTGGGTCCGGTTCAGTCCCTCTAAATAGGACCTATTATTCTTACCTATAAACCGAGAGTAATATCTATTTCCTCGGGTTGAAGTAATCTACTTCATAGTGTTGATGACAGGATTTGATGAGTTAACACATGGAAAGCACTGTGTGTGGTGTTTAGAAGAAAGTAGTGTTATTGAAAGCATACGAGAGGCCAGGCAGGGTCTGGGGCCCTGAGCGAGCAGCCAGAGGGGGAAAAGTAGCACTGAGGGGGTGAATCTGTGAGAAAGCAGGTTGTGGGGAGGTCAGGAGCGGGGAAGGGTCACATCACCAGCCCGAATGGGGCCTCTGGGCTGGGGAGGCTTCCACCTCCTCTGCTCCCAAGGCCCCTCAGCCAAGTGGCTGAACAACAGCCCTTTGACTGAGTTACATTTTGAGGGACAGTCCAGCGCCACCACCAGCCCGCATGGTCAGACCCAAGGGGCCAAGATGGCTGCTCCCCTGCTTCATACATGACGCAAAGGTGTTTTTCCTAAAGTCTGTCAATATCTTCTCTTTTCTCCTGGCTCTCACTCCCTTCCTCCCTCCCTTCCCTTGGAATTCCTACGGGTATTGAGCAGCAGGTCCTTGAAGTAAGTAGTTGGTGCTGGTGGGTTCGGCATGCCTGGGACAGTCTGTGTGCATGACGTGCTGTTCAGCCACCTCTGCCAAGGTCCAGCTCCCTCAGGTTGCCTGTCTGCCTTGTGACACAGGGTCATGCCCAGGAATGTTTGTGGCCAGATTGGGTCCCAAGTTTCAGGGTGTGTAGGGTCGGGTGAGAAAGTTGGCTACCTAATGCCAATTCCCTGCTTCATCTAGTAACACTTTTACGTTTAAAAGCCAAGCTATGAAATTGTTTATTTCAAATAAGTCACTTCACGTAGCTCTGAACTTCTGAGTTTGTTTTTTTCTTTTTTTCTGTTAAGGGGTAGGGTTGTGTATCAGAACCAGATTAGCTCATGACCTCACTGAGTAGAACCAAAGGTGATCCACGGGAAGGCAAATGTGAAGGTCAGATAGCATTTATGTGAAACGCAGCTAGAGTAAGAGCTCCCTTCACCTGGGCAGCATTGCTTCAGTGTGGAGAATAGGGGGCCATTCACAGGGCTGCTCCTGTCGGTCCTTCCCCGGGTGCACACCTGAGAGACAGTGTTCCTTTGTTTGGCTGGATACCTGATCCCTCTGGACAAAGGCCTCATACTTCATTTCCCCAGGATGGCATCCCATCCAATGGGGGGAGGTGGCCAGGGATGAGTTGTGCCCTCTGAGCAAGAATTCTAGTGCAGAGAGTGAGAACAGCCAAAGCGTGGAGGGGAGGCAGGTTGCAGAGGACTTGGGACATTCATTTCCAGATCTCTCCTGGAAATGATCTGTGGTTGCTCCCCTTAGTGAACTGTCATCATGCTAGACTAGAGAGCGTGGAGCACGTCTTAACCACGACAGGAGAATACTCGCAAGAAATGGGGTGAGAGATCAGTCTAGCAGGGAACTGATAACGGGAGGAGCCAGGGGACCTGCAGGACTCCAGAAGTCCCCCAAGGCCACTGGCAGTTGAGGGGACTCAGGAAGGTTCCTGTAGCGCCCTGAGCCAGGCAGGGTTCCTGGGCTGAAGCATCGCTGGCCTGGGGGGCGTGCTGGGTGGCTCTCACCCTGCAAACCTTGAGGCCACAGAAGACTTGGCATCTCTTTCCTCTTTTTCTCTGTTTTCTCACTGAAACGGAAGAGACAGAACAGACCTTCCTAAAAGAAAGTCTGTATCTCTCTTGCAGCTGGCTAGATACTTGGTGTACAAACATATCAGCCTGTTTAATAAAAGAAGATTGCTTCTATTCACAAGTTTCTCACTGAAGCAGAAGATACCTTGAGTAAAATCAGTTATTTACTTGCCAGTGTCCTGTTCCCTCCCGGGGCACGGGCTGATGCAGGCACTGCTGTGTTTTCTGCATCCTGGGGCTCCCCCATTCACCTGGGGCCCTGGGTCTGAGCCGTGACCTCTAGCGCCAGACCTGCCAGCAGTGGGGGAAGGACAGAGGAGAGAGATAAGAATATGAGAGTGCAGTGGCCCCAGGGGCTGTCTTGGACATTGTCTTATGCTCAGAACTTGAGAGAGAAGGGTCCCATAGGTTAGGTTCCACTACCCCATCAGCTGTTGGGTTGGAGTAAAGACATAGGCAGGGGATTTCCCTGGTGGTCTGGTGGTTAGGACTCCACATTTCCACTGCAGGGGGCACAGGTTTGATCCCTGGTCGGGGAACTAAGATCCCGCATGCTGCATGACATAGCCCCCCCCTAAAAAAAAGTTGTAGGCAGCAAGGTGGAGCCCTTCTCTGTGTTATCTGTGGAATTTCCAGAGCACTAACCTTCCTTGCCTCTGCCTGGCACCCCACATTCCAGCTTCCCCAAAGCTTAACTCCCACCCCTTCCCAGACTGGTTTACGAAGGGGAGGGGTTTCCTCCTCAGCTGGAGAGTTCACAGCTGTTCTGTCAGACGTGGGGGCGCCAGGGCAGAGAGCTGGAGAGAGGCCTGCCTTCGTGTTCCAGGGCTGGTCCCTCCTGCCCTACTCGTCAGCCTGGGTGTAACCCCACACCGCCCTGTGGCTCTCTCCCTGCTTTCAGATCAAGATGCTGTCGGATCGGAAGCGGGAGCTGGAGCACCGTCTCAGCGCCACCTTGGAGGAGAACGACCTGCTCCAGGGGACAGTGGAGGAGCTGCAGGACCGGGTGTTGATCCTGGAGAGGCAGGGCCACGACAAGGACCTCCAGGTGCAGGGGCGGAGGACCGGCTCAGGCCAGGCACGCTTGGCTGCGCTGCCCCGAGGAGAGGCTGGGAGGCCAGTGCACGGGCAGTGGGTGACGCTGAGGTCCCTCCTCAGGCCGGATATGGGTCTTCTCAGGCGTGGCTAACTGGCTGGTCTTTCTCTGCCAAGAACAAGTGCATTGCTCCAGCAGGTCATCCTTCCAATTTGTTCTGAGCCACTGGCCCCAGGAGCAGTTTCATGGAGTTCTTTCTGGGCTGTTGACATGGCTGGAGCACCCGCAGTGCTGTTCTGCCTCCTGGGGTTTGTGGAATCTGTGGGAGACTTCAGAGGAAGCCCATGACTATGTGCTGGGCCCGCAGTGCTCTCTGCTGCTGCTTCCCCAGGGCCCTGCCTTTAGTAGGACGGCCCCGAGCAGAAGCCCAGAAGCTGCCCACTGAACGCAGCAGGACATATCCTGATTCTGCCAGTTGTTAGCAAAGGCACAGGCCGACCCCTCTATGAGCCTAATTAGCCTCTTTTTTTTCCTTGCTAAAAGAAATTGTTTCATGGCTATATTTGTCCTTATTTGGGAACTGCCACCAGGCCTCAGCTGAATCCCAAAGCTCACACTTGACGGGAAACAACCCCTTAAACACTCAGCCTCCCCAGAAACAGTGCAGCATCTGCTACCAAGAAAGCTTTGCCATGCAGACCTGGGAGCACTGGGCCAGGGGCTCCAGGCCCTGCTTCCCTGGGGTGTCCTCTGAGTGTGCCAGGGAGCAGAGGAGATTGCAGCAGTGCTGTTCGTGTGCAGGTGGTCAGCCAGGGATATTCCTGTGCCAGGTGGGTCCCTGCCCAAAGACCAGGCTGCAGAAGGCCCCCTGGGCTCAGCAGTTGGCTGTTGAGGAAAGCCCTGGGTTGTGGGATGAGGAGACGTCTTAGGCTAAGGTCACATGATACCTTCAGTTAAACAGCCCTCTGAGTGATTAGCCTCTTTAAGGGCAAATTAACATTTTTTCTGTGTTTTTTACCTTCAGCTGGGAACTTTGTGTAAAGCGGAGCCTCAGTAAGTGTTGAACAGAAAATGATGCTGGCTAAAGCCTCACATCAGTTTTCAAAATGGAAAGGAGTTTGCTCATATTTTAAGGTTTATGGTGATAACAGCCATGGACATTTGTCAGCTGCTTTGCACAGAACAGAGTGTTTTTGCGGATGTTCTAAAACTGAGGCTGAGAAAGGTGAACTCTCTGTCCTAAGTAGTGTAGTAAGTCCTGGGTAGAATCCAGAAGGGGACCCTTCTGCCTGCTTTACTTGGTTCTCAGTGATGACTTCTGTGTATCACTTGCCTCTCCAAGTCAGTGTCTCACCATTTATTACCCCATCAGGCTCTCTCCTGAGGGTTGCTGAGGTAGAGTATGGAGAGGAGAAGAAAAAAGAAGTACAGAAAAGTGAGGAAATGGCCCTGCCTAAAAAAAAAAAAAAAAAAAACACTTCTGGTTCAACATGAATTCACAAATGAGTAGTCCTTATTTCAGATCAAGAATGGAAGACCTGGGGGTGAGGAAGAGCCAGGACCAGTGTGGACCGTGCAGCACCTGGCTGGCATGTGGGCTGTTTGTTCTCAGGCAGCCAGAGTCCCCAGTCACACCTCATTCACATCCTCACCCCCTGCATACGTGCTGCCTCCTGATTGGGCCTCTTTAAGAATGGGAGTAAAGCGCCTGCCTCAGGTCAGGGAGGTCCTACCTTGGGAACTCTGCCTTGGGAAAAGCTGCATTTATGGACTGAAATCTCTTCTTTCCCAACTATTTGTAATTTTTTTTCCTCCTCTAGTCATATAAAACTCTCTTTAAGGTGTTGCTAATTAGTTCTGTTGCTGAAATGGCCTATGCTGATACAGAAATAGAAATTCCAGCTCGCTCAGGGAGTAGGTGAATGGTCCTGACCCAGACTTGTAGACGGTAGAGCTCGCGGCCCCGGAATGTTTCTAATCCCTTGGTTTTAATCCTTTTCCTCCGACAAAGGGTGAGAGAAGGGCTGAGCGGGGCGGGGCAACAGGCTGCCACAAGCAGAGTAGCCCCCTTTGATCTGGCTCACTCTGTAATTGGGGTTCTACTGTCAAAAACAGGTTTTTAAAACACTGATCAAATCCAGCTCTGATTTTTTTTTTTTTCCAGTCTGAGAGGGATAAAAATGACTATTGAGGGCCCAGGAAGTTTAAAAAGCAGGCATTTTGCTAAACTCTTAATACCCAGTAAAGGATCTATCCCTCAAGAGGGCCACTTAACTGCTCTGTTTCATACCCATTGAGCATCTTACAGATGTGTGCAGGGGCCTCGTCCCAAGGAGTGGGTGGCTTTCATCAGCAGAGAACACAGGCACTGCTCCCTGTGGGGACCCAGGAAGCAAATGACCTGGAGTCTAGACCTCGGTGACTCTGGGTGTGTGCCGTTAGGCACATCACTTAACATCGGCCATCTCAGTTCCCTCAGCCTAAAATGGGGAGTGTCCCCACCTCTGCCCACTTTAAGGGCATGAGTGTTGTAAGCTTGAACTTCACATACTCTTCAAACACAAGGCATTTGGTGTCTTCTTCGGTCACACATATAAATTACATTTAGTTTCATCTTTGTTCTATAAAGGGTGATATTTCTTATGTGAAAAGGTTCTTGTATATAATAGACTCTTCCTTGGTTTGGTTTTTCTGCATTTATTTATGGATCAGTTATTGACCAAAGAGGGGGGTGTTTGTTCTCTTGCTGTTACAATTAATTAAGCACCTTTGAGTGTGCCTGAGTAATTGAACTAATGTTGTCCAGTGCCTAAGAACTTGTACTTGTCAGTGCTGAATTTCCCCTGCTGAGATGTATATGGAAGTTGTCTAGAAAATAATTGCAAAGCATTTTGTCACTTTAATATGCCATTTGTAATTGTGCCAAAGGCTTCCTGGGCTTATCTTAAAAGAAAAAACAAAACCTAATTTCTTCTTTCTGAGTTTCCTCAAAACCAGAGCTGGAGGAGTTCCCACTGGACCAGCAGGTATTGCTGACCCGCTGGAACCATGCAGGGCAGGCTTGCCAAGTCCTGTGTCATTTATGAGCAGCCAGGCTCCAAACCCTTCCTAGTTAAGGCACACCCAGACCAGTGGTGCCATTAGCCAAATGTTCTCTGATACTGACCAGCAGGGCACCCAGAAGGATAGCTGAAGGCTCTGCAAGGCAGCTCGCTCCATTCATGAGAACCACAGAGCTTCAAGTTGCTGCCTGCTGCCCCTGGGGCTCTGCATCTCTGCAGGAGCCACAGGCCTACCTCGATGACAGTCTGGCAAAGATAGTACAGCGTTCCCTCTTTTTAATGAACAGGGATGACCGGAGATGCTATTTTATTAAAGGATTAAAATAACTAAATTTAAATCCCAGGAAGTTCTTCTCCCCATCCCCACCTCCCAAAATATATTTTCAGTCGGGGGACGGGGGTGAGCAGTCCTCAAGTACAGGAGTAGGAAACATTGCTCCTGTCTATAGAATGTGGACATGTGCACAGCAGTTAGCAAACAGATTGATTCTGCTGTTCGGGTTTGTTTTGGTGAAAGTAAGTGCAGTGGTGGAGTGTACCAGTAAGAGTGTGGCATTTAGCAGCCGTAGTGGAGTCTCCTCTTACATTCAGCAATAATAACTTCATCAGGTGGCAAATGCCCTGTTTGGACTCCACAGGGAAGGAGCCACAGAGAATGCAGAGAGGGGTGAGGTAGTGGCAGTGAAAGACAGGGAAGGAGCCCTGGCCCGTGAGTCGTGGTGCTTGTGTTGCCGTCCCCTCTCTACAGTGGCGTCGCTCTCCTCCTCTGAGCCGCACGTGCTGTGGAAATCTATCACACACGTGCTCCTAAAATCTGTCCCCAGCCAAGGGCCTTCCTTACCTGTAATCCCTGAGGTGTGACACACAGTAGGGTGAGACTGCCTCTCCCATGAGTTTGGGAACTCTTGGTATTACTGCCCAGATGTTACTTCAGATCCTGCCTCTAGCTCCTTTCCAAACAACCCTTTTCCCCTTCACGTTTTCAGTAAAGTACAATGCACATATAGTAAAGCATACAGACCTTAGGTGTATAGCCCATCGAAGCTTTTATTGGTACCTGTGTAACCACCATCCAGGTTAAGACAACCCATTATCCGCACCCACAAGTCTTCCTCCTACACCCTCCCAGTCAACACACTGCTGCTTCCTCAAAAGCAGATCTCTCTTCTAACTTTTATCTCAAGTTTTGGAACCTTTTAGAATCATACATTATAAATTGTTTTGTGTCTGGCTTTCACTGAACATCAGTGTCTAAAAAGTCCATCTGCGGGGCATGGAGAAGCAGTGTGCTCCCTGTGTTCTTTGTGGCGTGCTGTGCAGTATTGGAGGATGTGAACATATCCATTCTGTTTTTATCGGTGTTCAGACTGTTCCTTGTGTATGGCTTTTATGAATAATGCTGCTGTGAACGCCCTTTTTGTCTTTCATGTACGTTTTCAGTCATTTATTACTGGGTCTGCACCTAAGAGTGGAACACCTTCATTAAAGGATACATGTGTGTTTCACTCACTAGAAACTGCCAGACCGTTTCCCGGAGGGGCGGTTCATCTTCCATTCCCACCAGCAGTGAGAATCCTAGTTATCTTACATCCTCATCAAAACCTGATATTATTATTCTGTTGTTATTATTTATCTCAGCCATTCCGGTGAGAGTCTAATGGTGCCTTATTTTGTATGCCTGTAGGTTTGTGTGTCCAACTTTTTATTCTGGAGAATTTCAGACAAACTCAGAATAGTACAGTGACACCCCCCGTACCCCACTGCTCAGATCGACACACCATCCATCCCTGGCCAGCCCCGCCGTATCTTCATGACATCCACTTGCTCCCCTCTCATATTATTTTGAAGTAAATCCCAGAATTTTTGTAATTTCATCTGTAAGTAAAGAATACTTTACAGATAAGAACTTTAAAAAACATAAACACAGGACTAGTACACCTAGAAAATTTAGCCACATTTCCCTAATATCATCAGATATCTAGTCAGCATTCAAGTTTTCAGTTGTCTTAATAATATCATAATTATTTTTCACATTTTTCTTTTGAGTCATATGGCAGTCGGGCGATATGTTTCTCTTTTAATCTGTAGGTTCCCCTTTTATCTTTTTCTTTTTTGAAATTTATCTGTGGAAGAAACTGGGCTGCTAGTCCTATAGTTTCCCAAATCTGGATTTTACTGACGGCATCCCCTGAACACCGTGTAGCTTGCTCCTCCCCGCTCCGTATTTGCCTGTAAATTGGTGGCGGGTTCTGAAAGCGTGGTCAGATTCGGGGTGGGTTTGTCTGCTGGGGCTCGGCCCCCTCACCCCTCTTTGCTGTCTCCCCGAAAGCTGCACCAGAGCCAGCTGGAGCTGCAGGAGGTGCGGCTCTCCTACCGGCAACTGCAGGTGAAGGTGGAGGAGCTGACCGAGGAGAGGAGCCTGCAGAGCTCCGCCGTCACCAGCACGTCCCTCCTGTCCGAGATAGAGCAGAGCATGGAGGCCGAGGAGCTGGAGCAGGAGAGAGAGCAGGTGCTGGCGCCCCCCCGGCCCTCCCGCGCAGCCCATGCCTGGGTGCCGTGGTCTGCATGTGTGCGAGCCCCTCGGCCTGCTGGCTGGAGATGTCCTGAAGCAGCCTCTTAAGAAATGATTGTTGACTAATCAGCCTTAGAACTCTGGTATTGACAGGGTTCTGGAACATTCGTGATCCATCTAATTGGCTTCTTTTCATATTACCCATAATCACTCATTCCCCTAATTATACGGGGATTTCCTCCAAAAGTAACTGACTATATCAAGAAGTGCTTTATGTGCAAATGGGAGGGACTTGAGGGCAGGGTATATAAGAACTGGGAGTCTGTGCAGTTGTGCGGGAGAAGGAAATGGCTACCCACTCCAGTGTTCTTGCCTGGAGAATTCCATGGACAGAGGAGCCTGGCGGGCTACAATCCATAAGGTCGCAAAGAGTCAGACACAACTGAGCAACTAAGCACACACAATTGTATGGGGCCCAGAATAAGTATATGTTTCTTGGGACAAGTAATTAAAAAAAAAAAACTTCCTAGAACTAGATTCTTGGATTCGTATACTAGAAAAAGACGGCTGCTGGCCATCTTCTCCAGAGTCCCTAACCAGGAATAATTCTTTGTGGGGCAGCTGAGACTGCAGCTCTGGGAAGCCTACTGCCAGGTCCGCTATCTCTGCTCGCACCTGCGGGGGAACGACAGCGCTGACTCAGCCGTCTCCACGGACTCCTCGATGGACGAGTCTTCAGAGACATCATCGGCCAAGGACGTGCCAGCGGGCAGCTTGCGCACTGCCCTGAACGAGCTCAAGAGACTGATCCAGAGCATCGTGGACGGCATGGAGCCCACGGTAAGAGGCCGTGCTGAGAGCTCCAGGCTCTACAGGGCCTGGAGGCTGAAACCAAGTCCAGAAGGTGAGGTTAGCCCTGGAACCTGGAACCTAATAAAGTCTGCAAGAATGCCTTCTGAGCCCTTATTGGAGTTCACTCCCCATGGGGGAGCAGGCACAGGGTCCGATGTGGGGCCAGGGGCCCCTAGAGTCCCTCCCTGCAGGCTCGGTGCGGACGAGGCCTTGGGGCCTCGAGTGTGAGCGCTTTGCTGAGAGGCTTTGAACATAGAAAGTTGGATCCTGATAAAAACTGCAAGTTGTTCTTCTGTTGCCACTGGTCCTGGTGGTGGAGGTAACCGTGAACAGGCAAACTTAAAAGATCTGAAGCTTCTGCTCAAAGGCTAGGGGTGAGCTCGGAAAGTTGAGACAATCAACAGCCAGTCCTTTTAGAATTCCAGACGTGGCTCCTCTGGTGCCGGAGAGGAACATTCCCACACGCTTCCCAAGCAGACAGGCCTTTCTTCCAGCTTCGTGTCAGATTCCTGTCAGACTCCCCCTCCATTTACACCCACAGCTCGAGGGCTGCTGTTTCTCTTCAGGTTCCTCCTCCTGCAGGATGGTTGTGTCTCTCTCCCCGTACTAGGTGAAGTTAGGTGAGAGGGTGGCTGTCCTGCCGAGGTGGTTCATGGGACTCACTGCAGTGCGGAGGCCGGGTCAGCGTGGGAAAGCGAGCTGGCAGAGGGAGGTGTGCTCTTGGGGCCACGCAGTTTCCCTTCTCCAAAGCCTGAAACAAAATAAACTTCTAGTTATTGTCTGCACATTGAAATTAGCAAGACAGCCTCTCTTCTCTAACCGTCTGTTTCTTCCTTCTTCTGCTTCTCTTCTCCCACCCCCCCACCTTGCTCTTCCCCAAACCGAACCATCTCCCTGCTCCCCCCACCTCTTCATCTCTCCCACTAACCATCTCCCCACTCCCCTCCACTCGCACCGCCTCTGCCTCTGCTTGGCCGGCTGACTCTTCTGCTGTCAGAGCTCCCGGAGAATTGACGATGACTCCCTAGAAGAACAGATAAGGCAGACCAGTGAGGATTCGAGAGCCCTGAGGGAACTCATGGAGGGAGAGAGGGGTAAACTGAGGCAAAGCCTGGAAGAGCTGCAGCGGCTCCACAGTCAGGTGAGCACCCCTGTCCTCAGCCCAGTGCAGGGTGTGCAGGGGCTCCTGCCCCCTGGGACCCCCGTGAGCCCCCCTCTCCATGTCTCTCTGAGAAGGGCTCTCCTCTGACGGTCGGACCCTCGGGGTAGTGACCTGAAGCTGAGGTGAGCTGGGTGTCTTCAAGAGAAGTCAGTCCTCCGGTTTAGACCACAGTGCAATCGTGAGGAATGAGAACAGCCGAGGGACTTCCCTGGTGGTCCAGTGGCTAAGACTCTGTGCTCTAGTGCAAGGGGCCTGGGTTTGCTCCCTGGTCAGGGAACTAGATCCCTTATGCCACAACTAAAAACATCCCGCCACAACTAAGAATAGCTGGCCCTCCATTTCCTCCAGGACTCTCGGCCCTCTACAGAGCCTCAATAACCGGGTGGATTCTGATAGTTCGAGTGCCACAGCTCCCAAGACACATTTGGATGTTTGTCCAGCAGCTTCTGAGCAGGGAAGTTTGCAAACCAGGGGACAGGTGATCCTTGAGGGCCTGAGCTCTCTTTGGGAGTGCTGTCACCTCTGCCACCCTGTGTTTCAGCTTTTGAGGCACTTCTGCTCTCGCTGTTCCCTTCCTGTTTGATCATGATCTCATCTCTCGAGAACACTGGAGAAAGACATCTGTATTCTGATCTGAAAAGTTTTAAAGGGCTTAGGAGCATCCCCACCCAAAAAGGAGCTTCTAAAATCTACCTAGGAGATAAATAAAAGCTCTTCCTTGTGATTGGAGTCCTGTATGGAGGTTCTGTCCCATTTGTGGGGGACACCAGACAGGTACCCCTTTAAACCCTGCTCCCTTCGGTCCTTGTCCAAAGCTAGTCCTCCCTTCCTGCTACAGGAAGACTTTCCCGAAAGATGGAATTTAAGCCGGGCTTTCACTTCATTCAGGATTTCTTAAATGTAAAGGAGCTTATAGAAATAAACTTCTGCCTTTTGGGGTTGTACCTGTTAGACTTCCTGGTATTATTCTCTTGGAAGAGACTGGGAGACAAGCCATTACTGCTCTCTTCTTTTTGTGAGTGACCAGATAAGAAGGGCAGAAGGATGCTTACTGAAAGCTGTATCTTGTTCCTGACCAAGCCCTGGGGAGTAGGTTTGGGCAGCTAGAGACACTCTTGTGCCTAAAACCTAAGACCTTCTGGTGGTCATTTGGCCAGAGGGGTTGGCGGCAGGTTCCAAACAGGAAGAACAGAATGCAAAAGAAAGTGGCCCTTAAAGTTATTTGGATTAATAAAAGCTGCTTTGTTGCTTCTAGAAGCCCAAGAGGGCATTATTTGACCCAGAAACATAAGGTAGAGGTTGCTGAGAATCTACTATGGAACTATTAATATTTAGGAAGCCATCTCTACCAGAGAATTTTCCTTAAAAGTTCAACTGATAACTGATTTAGATCAATTCCTATGGATTCCCTTTCAAAAAAACAAAACCCATCAAGCACATGGTTATGTTCAGTCTCACATAGGATATAGAGTTGGGCCTCTGCCAGGCTCATCACTCCCCACAGGCTCAGTCAGGGCCACAGACCTCTCAGCCAAGTTGTGTCATCCAGGAGCGTCCCTTAGGAGGAACACTGACTCCTAGGGCAGTGGGTAATGCAGGGGGAGTTGCCAGGGCCGTGGAAATGGCAGCCGTCAGGGCAGGCAGGGGTGCCTCCTGCAGTTAGCTTAGGACATGCCTGTGCCCCGAGACCCTGAGAGGCTCAGGTGGGTGTAAGATGAAGGGAGTCAGACCAGCTTTGTACCCTTTGGCGAGCCCGGCTAAGACAGGTGACGGGGGACTGAGGTCCAGCCTCACCAACGGGTGGTCCCACCTCCACTCCCGCTGTTTTCCTGCCTGAGTGTTCTCTCGTGGAAACAAGGCCGGAGGTAAAAGGTGTGTGGAACCTCGACGGTCAAGTGCCCACAGTTCCCCACCCCTCAGAAGCCTACCCAAATTCCAAAATAAAAGAGAGCCCAGGTTTAATTGATCATCACCTGTTTGAGGCAAAGCCCCATAGCCAGACCTGCAGACTTGCCCCTGCCCTCATGCTGGCTGTGGAGAGCTCCGTGTGCCCCGCCCGGCCCCCTCTGCCCCATCCTTGGCAGCTCTCCAGGGAGGGCTGGCCATGGGGTCTGGAGCTGCTGTCCGGAGGCAGGAGGACCTGCCGGCAACATGACAAAGCAGTTCTCCCAGGCCAGTACCCTGGGTCCTGGGGGACACAGTAAGAGAAACAGTCCCACCCCATCATTTGGCTCCTTTATGCTTGACTGAAGCACACGCCAGTTACTCCAGGGACGTGAACACTCAGGGGAGCGTGAGCTGGGAGCAGTGGAGGCTCTCACTGATAAGATCTGGGTGAAGATCCTCTGAAATCTCAGCATGTTCTGTCTCCTCCATCTTCCCAGCCACTGTCCCCTTCAGACCTTCATTCTTTCACACCTTGCCTTTGGTCATCACTTCCCCAGCCACTCAGCCTTCACGTGGTCTGGAGCTATCTTCCTGAAACATGACTTGAAGGTGGGACACCCCTTGCAACATTCTAGATTGACTTGCCATCATTGAACCCTCACGGGCCCATGGTCTGGCTGCGTCCCGCCGTCCGGCCTCTGCTCCTGTTGTTTCCCGCTAACCGCCTCTGCTTTAGCTCCAGATGGGTGTGGCACGGGCTGCCCTTGTGTTCCCATAGCTGGGTGTTTTCTCCCAATCTTTCTTTCTCCCCTGCATATGCAGCCCTCCTTGTCCTTCAAGTTCCTGATCAGGTGTCACTTCCTCCTCCAAACTCTCCTGCCTCCCTTGCTCAGGGAGTCCCTGGCCCTGCTTTGTCATGGTTACCCTCACTCCCTTCTCACCTTCCCAGTCCAGCCTTAGTGGACCGCCTACAAGGGTAGGCTCCAGGTCGGACACACCCCTCTCTGTCTTCTCCTAAAGCGTCTAGTGCATGCAGTGCCTTACCTAGAGCAGGCACTCAAATGATGGTCAGCCCTGGATGTATGACCTCAGGATGTTTCCTTTGATGCTGTTCAATTTCAAGGACACCCACCTTAATGGGGAAGAGTGGATTTAGGGGTGGCTGTAACCTAAGTCAGCAGATAAGCCAGCTGTTAGCTGGGAGGTCCTCCGTGGGGGGGAGAGAAGGGGTGGCGCTTACGCTCTGAGCTGGCCCTTGATGTTATTTATTTCATCTGATCCTCACAACAGCTTGCTGGCGGAGAATAGTTCCTTTCATTCCTGCTTTTTATCAAATTCATGTGCAACTCAGAGCGGGTAAATCCTTTGTCACTCCTAAGCTGGCAGTCTCTACCTTGGTCAGGTTTTCCAGGCTACAGCAAAAAGTTCTTGTGGAGTTTTATCTGGAGACAATGACATGTTGGCATTTCCTGCCTAGCACGTAGTTTTATCTGTCGCTGACTCAGCTGGCAGAACACCTGGCTGGCTTGAGGCCACGTCAGGGCTCATTTGGTCTGAGGAGGGCTGGCTTTCTCTGCCAGGTGCTTTCTGGGTCTTGGGTTCTGGCCTACTAGGCTGCAGAACCTGCTAAGAATAGGGTGAGGCTGGGCTTCTCACCTGATGCCTTGTGTGCCTCAGAGCTCACTGCACCTGCATGCCCTGGCCTCTGTGGGTGCCCAGCACCCTGAGGCTCATCACCAGCGCATCCCCACCATGGAAGCACAGAGCACCAGGCCCTGACGCTCCCTCCTGTGCACTTGAGAGTGCAGAGGCCACTGCACTCAGTGACAGGTTGTCCCGTATCCCTCTTCACTGGTGTGTGTCCTCTGATTTGCTCCTGAGTGGCTGCTACCCCCGGAGCTGGCACCTCTGTTGTCTCGGCTTACAGAGCCCAAGCTATCTCAGGAGAAGCTTGATCTTCAGCCTTAGTCCTGGGGCCTTTGCTCAGCTTCACTGTCAAGGTGATCAGATCTGGGCCTTGAAGAGCAGAAAGGTGATGTCTTTCCCCTTGTGGGAGGGACAGACCCAGATGGATGGATCCTTCCTTGGAAAAATGTCAAAGTATGTGTAATAGTTAATAAGAGGGCAGGGTCAGGCGTCCTGACTCCAGTCTGATCCTATCGACTGTGAGAAGGAGGGTTCCCCGCCTTCCATTCATTCAACAAATATTTATTGAAAGCTCTACCAGGCAGGGTTTCTGGTTGCAGACAACTGAAACTCACTTGGCTTAACTTGAGCAGAAAAATAATATACTGGAATTAAATCTGAAAACTCAGAATCAATAAGCAGGCTGGAGAACTGAGCTCCAAAAGAGGAAGGAGCCATGGGCAGTTGGGTAACAAGCCATCTGCTATCCATGCAGTAATCTCCCACTGGCCAGTGGCTTTGCTGTACCCCCAAGAGCTGTAGCCCCAGGTAGGAGCCCAGGTACCTAGGAAAGGAGGTCTCTTTGGCTTCCTTAGTGGGTGGGCATGCTCTGTCTCCTGCTGAGGCTAATGCAACTAAGAGTGCCCCAGATAGGAAGGAATTCTGGGTGCTTGACAAGCCCCAAAATGACAACCATCCACTGCACAGGCACTTGGGGATTAAGCATTGTTTCTGGTCAGGCTCTGAGACACACAGATGGATAGGAAACGCTTCTCGCCACGGCAGAGCACAAGGTGTGCGAGAGGGTGGGGTAATCTCTGGTCACCGAGGGAGCCACCAGAAGGCGCACCTCACCACCAAAGGTTGACTCCCTGTGAGTGGGCTCTGGTGCCATTCACAGAGGCATGGACCATAGAGAAGGTAAGAGGCTTGAAGTGAAAGGTGACGTTGTTTTTCAGCCTAAATCCCCTGTGGCTTTGACCTGGGGAGCTGAACGAAGAAGATGGAAAAGCCAGGCTGCGTCTAGTGCTGTCACAGAAATGGGAACCGGGTCCCAGGCTCTGGGGCCAGCCAGGGCCTGTGTGGGGCACAGGGCGGTGTTCCATGTCGAGTGGAAGATGACTGGAAACAAAACTCGAGTCCGTATCCCCCAAAATGTGTTCCAGGGCCACATTCCAGGGCCCTGGTGCGCATGTGGCCTTCACTCACCAGCTCCCAAAGAGTGCCTGCAGGTGAAGGAGGTGCCGTGGTGTGCACAAGGGGACCAGGCCCCCGGTGCAGCTCGGAGCTGAGCGCCCCCGTCCACCGAGCTCCAGCCTCTCTTTTTTTTTTTTTTTTAATTTTTATTTATTTATTTTAGTTGGGGGCTAATTACTTTACAATATTGTAGTAGTTTTTGCCATACATTGACATGAATCAGCCATGGGTTCACATGTGCTCCCCCTCCCGAACCCTCCTCCCACCTCCCTCCCCATCCCATCCCTCTGGGTCATCCCAACGCTCCATCCCTGAGCATCCGTCCCATGCATAGAACATGGAATGGTGTTCCGCTTCACATATGACAATATACATGTTTCAATGTTATTGTCCCAGAACGTCCCACCCTCACCTTCTCCCTCAGAGTCCACAGGACTGTTTTATGCATCTGTGTCTCTTATTCTGTCTCACATATAGGGTTACCATTACCATCTTTCAAATTCCATATACATGCGTTAGTATACTGTATTGGTGTTTTTCTTTCTGGCTCACTTCACTCTGTATAATGGGCTCCAGTTTCATCCATCTCAATAGAACTGATTCAAATGTATTTTTTTTTTAATGGCTGAGTAATATTCCATTGTGTATATGTACCACAGCTTCCTTATCCATTCGTCTGCCGATGGACATCTAGGTTGCTTCCATGTCCTGGCTATTGTAAACAGTGCTGCGATGAACATTGGGGTACACGCATCTCTTTCAATTCTGGTTTCCTCGGTGTGTATGCCTAGCAGTGGGATTGCTGGGTCATATGGCAATTCTATTGCCAGTTTTTTAAGGAATCTCCACACTTCTCCATAGTGGCTGTACTAGTTTGCATTCCCACCAACAGTGTAAGCGGGTTCCCTTTTCTCCACACCTTCTCCAGCATTTATTGCTTGTAGACTTTTGGATAGCAGCCATTCTGACTGGTGTGTAATGGTACCTCATTGTGGTTTTGATTTGCATTTCTCTAATAATGAGTGACGTTGAGCATCTTTTCATGTGTTTGTTAGCCATCTGTATGTCTTCTTTGGAGAAATGTCTGTTTAGTTCTTTGGCCCATTTTTTGATTGGGTCGTTTATTTTTCTGGAATTGAGCTGCAGGAGTTGCTTGTATATTTTTGAGATTAATTGTTTGTCTGTTGCTTCGTTTGCTATTATTTTCTCCCATTCTGAAGGCTGTCTTTTCACCTTGCTCCTAGTTTCCTTTGTTGTGCAAAAGCTTTTAATTTTAATTAGGTCCCATTTGTTTATTTTTGCTTTTATTTCCAATATTCTGGGGGGTGGGTCATGGAGGATCCTGTTGTGATTTATGTCGGAGAGTGTTTTGCCTATGTTTTCCTCTAGGAGTTTTATAGTTTCTGGTCTTACATTTAGATCTTTAATCCATTTTGAGTTTATTTTTGTGTATGGTGTTAGGAAGTGTTCTAGTTTCATTCTTTTACAAGTGGTTGACCAGTTTTCCCAGCACCACTTGTTAAAGAAATTGTCTTTTCTCCATTGTATACTCTTGCCTCCTTTGTCGAAGATAAGGTGCCCATAGGTGTGTGGGTTTATCTCTGGGCTTTCTGTTTTGTTCCATTGATCTATATTTCTATCCTTGTGCCAGTACCACACTGTCTTGATGACTGTGGCTTTGTAGTAGAGCTTGAAGTCAGGCAGGTTGATTCCTCCAGTTCCATTCTTTCTCAAGATTGCTTTGGCTATTCGAGGTTTCTTATACTTCCATACAAATTGTGAAATGATTTGTTCTAGTTCTGTGAAAAATATCATTGGTAGCTTGATAGGGATTGCATTGAATCTATAGATTGCTTTGGGTAGTATACTCATTTTCACTATATTAATTCTTCCAATCCATGAACACGGTATATTTCTCCATCTGTTTGTGTCCTCTTTGATTTCTTTCAACAGTGTTTTATAGTTTTCTATATATAAGTCTTTTGTTTCTTTAGGTAGAAATATTCCTAAGTATTTTATTCTTTTTGTTGCAATGGTGAATGGTATTGTTTCCTTAATTTCTCTTTCTGTTTTCTCATTATTGGTGTATAGGAATGCAAGGGATTTCTGTGTGTTAATTTTGTATCTTGCAACTTTACTATATTCACTGATTAGCTCTAGTAGTTTTCTGGTAGAATCTTTAGGGTTTTCTATGTAGAGGATCATGTCATCTGCAAACAGTGAGAGTTTTACTTCTTCTTTTCCTGTCTGTATTCCTTTTATTTCTTTTTCCGCTCTGATTGCTGTGGCCAAAACTTCCAAAACTATGTTGAATAGTAGTGGTGAGAGTGGGCACCCTTGCCTTGTTCCTGACTTTAGGGGAAATGAGCTCCAGCCTCTCATGTGGTCCCCTCACTCCTGGAGCAGGGGGCAGCGGGAAGTCACCAGCCTGCCCCGCACACAGGCCCTGAGCCCACCTGGGCCTGTTCTCTCCTCCCTCAGGAGAGAGACACCCCAGGCTGGCAGCAGTGGTGTGCTGTGTTCATCCCCTTCATCTCCCATTAGGTGACACTGCTGAGCGTGGAGATGACTGCCCTGAAGGAGGAGAGAGACCGACTCAGAGTGACATCTGAGGACAAGGAACCAAAGGAACAGCTTCAGAAGGCCATCAGGGACCGGGATGAGGCCATCGCAAAGTGAGTGGGCACGACTTGTTTAACTTTACCTTCAAGTATTAATAACACGAGAATGTGCTCAGTCTTAGGTGTTAAATCATACAGAAGAATACAAAACTCAGAGAGTTTCCCTGCTGTTCAGGAATTTCTCACTCCCCATCCCATTATTCTTCCCAGACAGACACTACTGTTAAAAGTCAGGTATGCATTTTTTGTAGATTTTTTACATACGTGTATGCAGGTGTATATGCAATACAGTTTTTGTGGACTTTAAAAAAATCAGTGAGATGATGCTCTCTACATGAATTTTTTTTTGTTATTTGTTTTCACTTATATCTTAGCATTCCAATTTCATTATGCGTGCTCAGTTGCTTCAGTCATGTTCGACTCTTTTCAACCCCATGGACTGTAGCCCACCAGGCTCCTCTGTCCATGGAATGCTCTAGGCAATACTAGAGTGGGCCAATCTCATTTTCTATATATACACACACACACACTCTTTTTTTGTTGTTTTTATTTTGCTTTTCACCATAGACATTTTCAAGCATACACAAAAGTAGAAAACATAAGACGAATTCCGACCTACCTACCTCTCAGTTTCAACACCGATGAACGACATGGCCAGTGTTGTTTCATCTGTAGCCGTCCATTTCTTCGCCCTCCCCTTCTGGACCATGTTAAGGTAGATCACGAGACATATCATCTCATCCATAAACATTTTCACAGAAATCTCTACCAGAAAAAGACTCTTTATTGTAAAACACACGCCAAAAATATCACACGTGAAAAAAAATTCAATTTCTTAATATCATCTAGTATCCAGTGTTCAGTTTTCCCCAGTTGTCCCATAAATGTCTTTTGATGCTCGATAAGAATCAGACGCCAAAGTCCAACATACTGTTTAGTTGTTATGTCCCTAAAGGTTGTAACTCTTCCCCCTCTCTTTTTTTTTCGATTTGCATTTATTGAAGAAACCTGCCCTTTTAATTGAGGCTTGCCTTGTAGCTAAGTTGGTAAAGAATCTGCCTGCAGTGCAGGAGACCCAGGTTCGATCCCTGGGTCTGGAAGATCCTCTAGAGAAGGAAATGGCAACCCATTCCAGTATCCTTGCCTGGAAAACCTCATGGACAGAAGAACCTGGTGGGCTGCAGTCCATGGGGTTGCAAAGAGTCAGGCACGACTGGCTCTTTTAATTCATAGTTTTCCTACATTCTGAGTTTGACTGCATCCCCAGAGTGTCACTGAACATTTTTCTTTATCTTTGTTAATTTCTAGTAAACTGGGTCATTTTTAAATAATGTTTGGGGCTTTCTCTGACGGAGAAGAAATGCATAAATGCGTTCTTGTGCATTCAAAATATGTGGCAGTACAAAGGCAAAGACCATATTTATTTCCCATCCTCCTGAAAATTATCTTTGTCACACATTCACTCTGTTCTGTTCATTGAGTCTAAGGAGATAAAGGGTACTAAAAATGTGTCTGCTTTGCAGGCTTTATAACACATTAATAACAACATTTGTGTATCACTTTACTGCTTACAAAGCATCCTTTAATCCTCCTAGCCACAGTAAGAAGTAGAGCTTTTTAATCCCAATTTTACAGATGAGGGTGTTTCCCCAGGATCACAGCCAGTGCTGATCACTGGCCTTCACCTCAGTCTCAGGCTCCTTTCCCCTTACCTCAGGGCTGCTTGGCAGAAAGCTAAAAGGAGCTTATTTAAAAGAATTTGTAAATAGATACTATTTGCCTTTTTAAGAAGTAATATGACATTTTAATTTCTGACTTTAAAACTCCCCACACCTTCCCTTTCCATTTTCATACACCATTGTCCTCTCCCTTCTGTTCTCTTCAGTCATTTGCATCATTTCCATTTTGGTTTTACGTTTGGGTACCCTTTTCTGTCTGGTCAGAATCTCCTAGCAGGTTGTCTTTCAATTTCCAGTTCATTTTGGAATTATCCTCAGTGAGAATCACAAACCTTCACTATCTTTGCCATTCCTGGTGGTTGTCGTTCAGTTCAGTCACTCAGTTGTTGCGAATCTTTGCGACCCCATGGACTGCAGCACCCCAGGCCTCCCTGTCCATCACCAACTCCCAGAGTTCACCCAAACTCATGTCCATTCAGTCGGTGATGCCATCCAGCCATCTCATCCTCTGTCGTCCCCTTCTCCTCCTGCCTTCAATCTTTCTCAGCATCAGGGTCTTTTCTAGTGAGTCAGTTCTTCCCATCAGGTGGCCAAAGTATTGGAGTTTCAGCTTCAGCATCAATCCTTCCAATGAATATTCAGGACTGATTTCCTTTAGGATGGACTAGTTGGATCTCCTTGCAGTCCAAAGGACTCTCAAGAGTCTTCTCCAATGGATGTAGTTACTGAATACTTGAATTGTTGTTCAGTTGCTCAGTTGTGTCTGACTCTTTGCAACCCATGGACTGCAGCACGCCAGGCTTCCCTGTCCATCACCATCTCCCAGAGTTTGGTCAGACTCATGTCCATTGAGTCAGTGATGCCATCCAACCATCTCATTCTCTGTCGTCCCCTTCTCCTGCCCTCAGTCTTTCCCAGCATCAGAGTCTTTTCCAGTGAGGCAGCTCTTCTCATCAGATGGCCAAACCATTGGAGCTTCAGCATCAGTCCTTCCAATAAATATTCAGGATTGATTTCCTTTAGGATTGACTGGTTTGATCTCCTTGCAGTCCAAGGGACTCTCAAGAGTCTTCTCCAACAGCACAGTTCAAAAGCATCAATCTTTCAGTGCTTAGCTTTCTTTATGGTCCAACTCTCACATCCATACATGACTACTGGAAAAACCGTAGCTTTGACTATACAGACCTTTGTCAGCAAAGGAAGGTCTCTGCTTTTTAATATGTTGTCTAGGTTTGTCATAGCTTTTCTTCCAAGGAGCAAGCATCTTTTAATTTCATGATTTCAGTCACCATCTGCAGTGATTTTGGAGCCCAAGAAAATTAAGTCTGTCACTGTTTCCATTGTTTCCCCAACTGTTTGCCATGAAATGATGGGACCAGATGACATGATCTTTGGTTTTTGAATGTTGAGTTTTAAGCTAGCTTTTTCGCTCTTCTCTTTCACCTTCATCAAGAGGCTCTTTAGTTCCTCTTCACTTTCTGCCATAAGGGTGGTGTCATCTGCATATCTGAGCTTATTGATATTTCTCCCGGCAATCTTGATTCCAGCTTGTGCTTCATCCAGCCTGGCATTTCACATGATATACTTTGCATATAAGTTAAATAAGCAGGGTGACAATATACAGCCTTGATGTACTCCTTTCCAAATTTGGAACCAGTCCATTGTTCCATGTCGGGTTCTAACTGTTGCTTCCTGACCTGTATACAGGTTTCACAGGAGGCAGGTCAGGTGGTCTGGTATTCCCGTCTCTTTCAGAATTTTCCACAGGTTGCTGCTATCCACAGTCAAAGGCTTTAGTGTAGTCAGTGAAGCAGATGTTTTTCTGGAACTCTCTTGCTTTCTCTGTGATCCAACAGATGTTGGCAATTTTATCTCTGGTTCCTCTGCCTTTTCTAAATCCAGCTTGAATATCTGGAAGTTCACGGTTCATGTACTGTTGAAGCATGGCTTGGAGAATTTTGAGCATTACTTCGCTAGCATGAGGGATGAGTGCAGTTGTGCAGTAGTTTGAGCATTCTTTGGCATTGCCTTTCTTTGGGATTGAAATGAAAACTAACCTTTTCCAGTCCTGTGGCCACTGCTGAGTTTTCCAAATTTGCTGACATATTGAGTGCAGCACTTTCACAGCATCATCTTTTAGGATTTGAAATAGCTCAACTGGAATTCTATCACCTCCACTAGCTTTGTTCATAGTGATGCTTCCGAAGGCCCACTTGACTTCACACTCCAAGATGTCTGGCTTTAAGTGAGTGATCACACCATCATGATTATCTGTGTCGTTAAGATGTTTTTTGCATAGTTCTTCTGTGTATTCTTCCCCCGTTATTAATATCTTCTGCTTCTGTTAGGTCCATACCATTTCTGTCTATTGTGCCCACCTTTGCATGAAATGTTCCCTTGGTGTCTCTAATATTCTTCAAGAGGTCTCTAGTCTTTCCCACTCTATTATTTTCCTCCATTTCTTTGCATTGTTCACTGAGGAAGGCTTTCTTTATCTCTCCTTGCTATTCTTTGGAAGTCTGCATTTGGATGGGTTTATCTTTTCTTTTCTCCTTTGCCTTTAACTTCTCTTCTTTTCTCAGCTATTTGTAAGGCCTCCTCAGACAACCATTTTACCTTTTTGCATTTCTTCTTCTTGGGGATGGTTTTGATCACCGCCTCCTGTACAATGTTATGAACCTCCATCCATAGTTCTTCAGGCACTCTGTCAGATCTAATCCATGGAACCTGTTTGTCACTTCCACTCTAAGGGACTTGATTTAGGTCATACCTTAATGGCCCAGTGGTTTTCCCTACTTTTTTCAATTTAAGTATGAATTTTGCAATAAGGAGTTCATGATCTGAGCCACAGTCAGCCCCTGGTCTTATTTTTGCTGACTATATAGAGTTTCTCCATCTTTGACTGCAAAGAACATAATCAGTCTGATTTCGGTATTGACCATCTGGTGACGTCCACGTGTAGAGTCGTCTCTTGTGTTGTTGAATAGCAGTGTGATATTTTAGAGTGAGACCATACTGTTTTGAATAACAAAGGGTGAAATTGTGTCAAACAATTAGGGAATAAAATGGTAAAATTAGGGTGCTAATTGTAGAAGCCCAGTAAGTTAGAAGTAGAGTCTGGTTTGTCAGCTAGAGAAACAGAAGAGAGCTGGCCATCAGGCTCTGACCACTCTCCGTCATCTGCACAGGGGGTGGGGGATCCACCCGGAGAAAGTACCAGGGTGTAGGAGAGCAGAAGAAAGAAGTTGTCCAGTCCCCTCCCTTAAAATGAGTGCACCTAGCCCAAACACCTGGGTGACAGGAAATTACCAAGTCTCCGTGAAACCTTGAAATGCATGCCCTCGCCTGCTGCCCACGGAGGCAAGTCAGCCTCCTGGGGTCTGACGAACAGATTTGTGAGTTCTCCTTCCTGAGTAGGGAGGATTTTGGAGTGAGGCCCTGTCCTTCCTGGCCCTGCCCTCGGAGTGTTACATCACTCCAGGAGGGTTCTTTTTCTGTCCCTCACAAGCAAAATTCTGGGTATACAGAATTCAGACAAGACCTAAGGAATCATTGAAGTGTGGGGCAACCATACATTTGTGTAGGGCCGTAAGAGTTTTATATACATCATCTCTGATTTTGGCTGTGTTTTAGAATCCTCCCTGCCCCAACCTCTCCAGAACAGTTCTTCAGACTGAACCTCTGGGTTTGGGGCAGCTCCCACCCCATGATTCTAATATGCAATAAGGGTGAGACTCTCCCCCAAGAAGAATAATTTCCCTCTCTTCACTGGACAGCAAAAACCTTAAGGTGTTCAGAAAAATTAACAATTTTATCTCCTTTTAGGTGAAAAGTCCTCAGTGAAAAGAAATCCCGGGCTGGCATCTGCCTTACACAAGCGGAGGGCTCAGTTACTAGTGGTTTCATTTAAACAAGGAATTCGCCTAACCCTTTGAAATATTCGTTTTTAAAACTTATTAATGTATTGATCAGGGGCTTCTGCAGCTTTGTTTTCCTTGTTTTGGGCTTTCTCATGAATGATAAGCTCCAAGATGCCCTAGTGAGCAAACGTTCCGAGGGTGCCATCCCAGGCTGTGAGTGACACCTAGGCCCTCGAGGTGGGCCCAGCTTGAGGGCTTTCTGGAAGGAAAGGGTTACCTTCTGTGCCCGGCGGGCTGCAACTGCCCCTGGACCTGTGCCCCTCCGGCAGCGGCATTAGTCAGCACATTCCGGGGTCTTCAGGCTGCTCGTGGCGCCACCTGCCGGGAGGCGCCCGTAAGCTCAGGAGTTTTCCCTGCCGCGAGGCGCCAGGGGTTTGTGCTGACGTTCCAGGAGCGCGGGGTGGGCCGGCCGGGCGTCCGTGGCAACCGGCGCCAGGCAAGGAGTTCCGCCGCTGGCCACCAGCCAATAGCAGCGGCCGTGACGGGAGCAGCTTGCGGCACTTGAGACACCGGCGCTCATTGGCCAGGCTCGGCTCCTGTCCTCCGCAGCCGCAGTGCGGGTGGGCGGGCCCGCTGCGATCGGCCTGGAGCATCCGGGGGAAGGGTAGGCGGGGCGCCGTTCTGGAGCTCCGGGGTGTCGAGGGAGATGACCAACTGCTAGGTGGACTTGAGGCCACAGAGGAAGTGCTGGTTACGCGGTGGCCCGAATGGTTCACCCCAACTGCCCTGCCTTCTGGTCGAGCTCGGCTTTGACGGGGGCTGGGCAGCTCTGAGGGTGGGTCCTCACAAGGCCATGCACGTTGGTCTACGGCCCTGGGTGATGATAGCCGTCTTCGTTTTGCCCTTTTAATGTGAAAGTTATCAGTCTCTGAAGGGCTAAATACTCATTTGGCAGCTGGACAACCACTGCCACCTTATAGAAGCTGCCCTGCTAAGGCTCTGCCACTTTATTCCTATTACCTGGCGTCCCTGCAAAGTTACCTTTGCATTGAACCACCATGGTTTAGGAAGACTGGGGAAGGTGAACAAAGTAGCATGTAAAACACATCAAAATGTGAAAATACAAAATGCAGAAGTGTGGGAGCAATTACTCATCAATGGTCATCATCCCAAGAGAACCAAGTAGACATTTTGGGGTGTGACCTTCAAATATACACAGGCAGGTTTTCTTGTACAAAGCTAGTATCATATGTGACCTCATCTCTTGGTTCTTTTTTACACTCAGCATAAATCACGAGTGTTTCCCCACTGTCAGTAAATATTCACCACTGTGGTTGTTACTGAGAGGTGACTGTTCATCATGATTTGCCACGGGTACCCTCACTATTGGCTGCAGTGATCAGCTGAGCTGTGCAGCACCCTGTGCTGCCACTGCACACACCCTTAAAAGAGGGGGTTGCTAGTGGAAGGGGGGCACCAGTAGGCTAGGTCCAACTTCCATGGGGACTGGTCTTTTGGGGGAAAGATGAAGGCAGCAGCCCCTTAGTGCTGTGAGAGGTCTTTGAGTTCCAGTGCGCAGTCCAGTTCCAGGACTGGATTCCAGTCCTGATTTAAGTATCCTTCTCTCTCAACTACTTCAAGATGGCGATGTCAGATAATCCTTTCACCTATAGCTTGTTTATGAAAGTTGAGAAAATGTGTATGAAAGCATGTTGCACAACTTTCCAGGCCTCTAGAAGTAACACTAATTACAGTTACTGTTTGTTGTGAGTTTGGAGTCAGAGACGGTTTCCTCATCCCGTGGACGCCAGGTGCCCTGGGCGGAGGATCTGATGCCCTGGTACAGGGTGTCAGCACTCACCTGGCTTGTGTGTTTCCAGGAAGAATGCTGTGGAGCTGGAACTCGCCAAGTGCAAGATGGACATGATGTCTCTCAACAGCCAGCTGCTGGATGCCATTCAGCAGAAACTGAACCTCTCGCAGCAGCTTGAGGCTTGGCAGGTAAAGGAGTCTGTGAACCCAGGCTGATTGTGAGGATGGGTTTGTTACTGGAGGGTCCCATGTGTGCAGGTGAGCAATCCGTCTTCAGAGTCGGGGCTCCAGGCCCCAGACCCTGAGTGCCTGGAGGAAGCTGCTCTCGAAAGTGAGGAGCCCGGCTGTGCCAACCTCCAGGCTTGAACAGCGGCCTCCTTCAGCCGCTTGCCTTGGCTTTGTTGAAATTAGCTCTAAAGATACTGCTGTTAATGCGGAGGGCCCAGGAAGCCCTGTATGACTGATTGGAAATTCATTACTGGATGCATGTCGTTCAGGCACCCTTGGGTTGTCAGCAGCCGCTGCTCTTCCCTTTCTCAGAGACCAGCTCCCTTCTTGCAGAGCACCGTCCTGGCGCAGGTCTGGGGAAAGGGAGTCAGTGTGTGCATCTCTAGCACCATGGGTGTCAGAGTCCAGTCAGCCTGCCCTGTCCCAGGCCCAATGCGCTCCCCACTGGGTCAGGGCCATGACTTGCTTTTTGTTAATGAGATTAGGGAAGTACAATTTCAGGATATGGGTGTGACCATCCGTGTTTCTCCCCAAGAAATCCTAACTAGACAGATGAAAAGGCCCCTGCAGCTTTCCCAGGCAAGCCCCTCGAGGGGGCCGCTTAGAAGTAACTGTTCCTCCAGGGCCCTGCCCAGCTGGCTGCAGGAGTGCCGGGGTCCCCCACCCCAAGAGCTGCTCCCTGCCTCCCAGCCGGCCGTGTCCTGGCTCACCGCGCCTGTTCTTCTCTTTTCTCTCGGCTACAGTTTGCTTCCTCAGGGCTTTTTACTATCTGGCTCCTTTGGTTTCTGATCTAGTGGCCTTTCTCAGTTCCCGTATCAACAGCTTTAGTTGTACACCCCTCCTGCCTTTGAGGTGAGCTCGAGCCCTCGTCCCCTCACCTCTCCCCTCCTGCCATCACGGTCCCGCCCCGCTGCCTCCCTCGTGGTCACCATGTCGTGTGTGTCGGTGCCGGCGTCATCTCGTCCAGCGTGCCATGCCATCGCGCCCCGGCCTCCCCCTCCCTCCACCGTCACGTCTGTGAGCGCGAGCGCGGCAGCACGTGGCCGGGTCCTGACAGGCTGACCCGGCCGACACTGGTTTCTTGGTTCCACCTCCTCACTAATGGGCTGTTTATGGACGTGACCCAGCATGGAGTTACGAGCAGCTTGTGTGTGTATGAACTTTTGACGTGATAGATCGCATGGAATTACTTTGCTGAATCTTACAGTATAAAAAAATGCAGTTTGCAATGTACCAGAAAAAACACTGGCAGCTCTGAAAGGGTTTCTCTCTGAAGGACCCTGTGACGTTCCTGAAGTTGCATTTAACGTAGATCTTATAGCACACGTCCCAAGAACGGAGCACTGGGCTGACGACTTGACACGGACCTTCAAAGTGAGGACCGTGTCACTTCACGAGGAGGGGGTGTAGGTAGGAAGTTGTATGTGAATAAGGGAGGGGAGGGGAGGAAGGCAGGAGAGCAGGACATGAGCGAGGGGTCCACCCGCCACCACCTGGTGACACGCTCAGGAAAGTCCCCAAGTTTCACACGGAAACTCGCAAAGACACCTGAGTGGCTGTGCGAGCTTAGGTGAGCGTGGGGGAGGCGATGGACACGCTGGTCAGCCAGCGGCCCAGCCGGCCCACTTCTGTGCTCACCGAGGGAGCGCCCACCCCGCGCGGGCCTCGGCATCTGTGCGCGTGGACACGGTAGCTGACTCGCACCAGCGTTCAGCCCGCGGCTCCATCTTTTCACCAGGACATCCCAGAGCCCAACCCCTGGCTTTGATGCTTGCGTTTTCAGCTGATGTTACTAGAAAGGGCTGCTTGTTTCTAAACCAGGACTTTTCATGGTCTGTTAGCAGCAGGACGCCTCTGTCCTGCACAGACTCAGTCCAGCAAGGAGCATGGAGCCGCTCTGGCCAGCAGCCGCCGTGGGGTAAGAGCTGGTTCTGTGAGGCTGTGAGGCAAAGTTGGGGTGGAGGGAGCATCTCCCTTGCAGCCTTAGGAGAGGTGCGGCCTCACTGAGGAAGCGCCTGAGCTGGAGCAGGACAAGCCTCGAACATGGCGACGCCCCAGCCTCCACCAAACAGGGGCCCCATCTGGGGGGCCGAGCGTGGATGGTGGTCAGCGAGGACACACCAGGGGGCCTTGACCTTGCATGCGGGCCTGCCAGGGGCGCATAGGCGCCGGCAGCTCGGGATGGTAGGAGCCTGAAGGGGGCAGAGGGGCAAGTAAAGCCCCGAGGCCAGGCTGTGAGGCTGGAGGGCTGGCAGGCCGAGGCCACCCTGGGGCTGCGGGAGGGGGACCAGGCGCGAGGGGAGCACTCAGCCCGAGACACACAGGAAGTAGGGTCGAGGAGGCTGTCCGCAGGCCAGGCTGAGCAGGGCTGGGGGTGACAGCCGGGCACCAGCGGCGGCCACTCCCGGGGCCACAGGGACACACCTCGTCCCGGTTGGCCCGGGAGTAACACCGCGCAGCCAGCCAAGCCCCGGGAGACCGGGAGGGCGGGCTGCCGCGTCCCTCTTGGTGCTTCTTGGGTGCGGGTCAGGGCAGCCGTGGCTGCAGCCGCTCACTCACGTCACCCTCCATCCTCTCCTCTCGTGCTGCCCCGATCCGCCGCCTCCCCAGCCCATCCTGCGCCGGCTCAGTCCTCACCCCCCCGTCTGCCCCGCAGGATGACATGCACAGGGTCATTGACCGGCAGCTGATGGACACGCACCTGAAGGAACGGAGCCGGCCTGCTGCCGCCCTCTCCCGGGCCCCGGGCCTGGGGCGTGGGGACGAGCCCAGCACCGCCGAAGGCAAACGGCTCTTCTCGTTCTTCAGGAAGATTTAAACCGGGAGGAGTCAGGCCAGCGAGGACGGGCACACTGACGCCGACTCAAACGGGGGCGTGGGCCGGGGCCCAGGGCACCACGTGTGCCCGCCGGTCCCCCGCGCTGGGCCGGGCTCAGTGGCCGCACTGCCCACTCGCACGGGGGCCGCGTCCTCAGGAGGCCCCGCCGCCTCTGAAGGTGGCTCTCACCGGGGCGGCCCGAGCCGTGTCCCCACTGCCGGGCCTGCCCTGGGGTCCACTGCCGCGGAGCGGGTCTCAGGCTGCTTCCAGAGTGGCTACCATGCCCGGCTCCAGGCACCGCTGCCCTCCTGCTCTGGAGTGGGGAGAGAAGTAGAGGCCCTTTCTGCGCGCCCCTGAGGCCCCAGCTGCCCACCACGGGCCCAAGCCGCGGGGGCCTCATCCTGCTGGGCACCAGGCCCGTGCCTGAACCCTGTCCTCCCACAGCCCCGGCCCGGGAGGCGGCCCCTCAGCCCGTGTGCATGCACCTCCGGGCCCGGAGCCCCGGCCTATGGGCCTGACAGCCGGCTCTTCGGGCCACAGCGGGCCCGGCCACGGCTCAGGCCGCCCCCAGCCTCAGAGGAAGCAGGGCCTGCCTCCCCACGCGCTCTGGTGCAGGCCTTCCTTCTCGGCAGGGCCCTCTGCAGGCTCAGCCCTGTCCCCTTCCCGGCGCCGGGCTTGGAGGGCACTTCGGCCCCCCTGTCCCCCCGCATACCCAAGTTCTCGGCTCGGCCGAGCACGTCCAGGCCACAGGACGGCTCCAAAGGGGTCTGCGCTCAGCCACACCGCCAGGCAGTGTCGGCTCCACAGGGTGGACGCCTTCAGAAACTGCCCACCAGGCCCACGGGAGGTCACCCCAGCGACCTCCCACTCCTGCTCGTCCTCAGCAACTGCTTCACCTTCTCTGCTGAGGCCCTGACTCGGAATCAGAGGCACTGGGCTGAGGCCGCCCTCAAGCTGCTTTACAAGGATCATCTCCCTCCCTCACGGGGAAAGCACAGCAGGGATGAGTGGAAAGAATGTACCTACAGATATGTACAGACACAGTGCTGTACACACAGTGCTGTAATTTTGTATGTAGCAACCATGTAAATACATGTATGGATTTTATAATATACATATTATATATGAATCTATAAAAGCATATTTTTAGAAAAACAGTGCACCACTGCTTCTTTTGAAAATAGTCTAAGAATAAAATGAATTTCTACAGAGCTTCCCGCCTCAGTCACTGGGTACCTGGGGCGGCGTCTGGGCAGAACGCAGTGTACAATTTCCATCCACTGGCTGGGTATGCAAAGGCAGAGTCCCCCATGCACCTCATACGTTGGTACCAAGTCAGTGGATGCAGCCAGGAAGAGGCGCACACCCCGCCCCCACCCAGAGGGTGAAGGCAGGCATCAGGGACAGCTGTTTTGTGAGCCGTGACCCAAGGTGCCGCATCCACCCCGGCCCCGGGCTCCCGGCCAGCACTACAGCTGCCTGGCTCCAGGCAGCCAGGCCCCGCCAGCACTGCTGACCAAGCCCCAGGCAGGCCCAACAGAAACCCCGAAGTAGAAAGAAGCCCCTGCAGGCACATCCTTCCAGAAGAAACACGGCGCTGCCCCTGGCATCTTATGTGCTGCAGTCACAGCGGGGAGCTCAACCTGGACCCACCTTTCGCAGACAGAGCCACTCTGGCTTCTCAGTGTCCCTCGGCCTCGACGGACACCTCTGCAGGACTCACAACAGACAAGGGCTGGACGCAACAGGTGGGGAGCAGCCCGGCCCACCCGGGGCACAGCTGGAGGAGAGCAAACAGACCCTGCAAGAAAATTTGGCAGCTTGAACCTTTATTTTTAGTATTTTTTTTTTTAAAAAGCATAATTAGAAACTTTCAATACAGAAATATTCCTAGCAAACCATTTAAAAGTGTTGTTGTTTGACAGGAAGTTCACATCAGGTCCACCAGGACGCGGTCCAGCCCTGAGTCCCCCCCACCCCCCATTCATGCGTGAGACACTCCACGGGACAGGCACGCTGCCACCACCGAATCTCCCCCCACCTGGGTCTGGGTGTCCAGCAGCCGGAAGCCACGGAGGCTTCTCACCTGCGCTGGAAACTTGCAGGACCCCCCCCTCCTCTTATTGCCTAAATCTGCACGCTCTGCCGCACCGGTGTCACCTGAACGCTCAGGGCCGAGCCCCGAGTCTCCACATCCTCCGGGGACCCAGGATGGCTGGGACAGTCCTGAGGATGGAGACCACGCTGTGGCCCCGCACACGCAACCGGACAGGGCTGCCTACTGCCAACCCCCAGCCCCGCCTCCCCAGGCCCAGAGCACCCCCACCTCATCCCGTGGCTCCAGAGTGCAGGCCTGTCACCCAGAACCATGAGCTTTCGGCAGTCGGGGGGGAAGTGGAGAGACAGGTCAGAAGAAACCCCCAGTTTTTGATTAAAAACCCATCAACAGTGACATGGGAAATCTGCAGTGAATCTGTGATGTGATTGTCCAATCAGGGCTTGACCTGGAAATCGCCTAGGAAAGGAAATCTAGTAAAACACATCATGGTGCTGAAATAAATTATTCCCAGGTTACATGATCTTTTAGGGGAAAGGTGAATGAAGTGTCTCGAGGGGGAAGGGGGTGACCGTAATCAACTGCAGAAGACCCTGATCGTTCCTCCAGGGCACCAGGGCAAGTCACGGCTGGTGCCCAGCCCAGGTGGCCAATCCTTCCCATCCACCAGGAAATTCTCATGCTGCCTTTGTACTAAAACAGTCCCGTCAGGGACCCAAGGCTGCCTGCATCCAGCTCAGAGGCACCATCCCCAGGGCCCAGCGGCCCGACACCCGCTGCCCCACACTGAGGGGTGCTGGGTGCTCACTGGAGACCCGAGACTCCAAGGGAGGCCCCTCCTTTCCCACCAACAAACGGCCAGGAAGGCAGAGCTGCTCGGCCAGGAGCCCAGCTCCGCGGCGACAGGAAGCCATTCGTTTTTTCTAAAAACACTGGACCCAGAGTGGGGAGGCTGCAACTTTTGCTGCTGTGCCAACCAAACCTCAAGAAGAGAAAAAAAGTATGAGGAACTTAATTCATTTGATTTGGCTTCACTTTTATCTGTTAAAACGACGCTCCTTAGCAGCCCCCCACCAGCAAGCCCATCGGTGCACAAACACACCCCTACCTTCCTGCTGGAGCCCAAACAGGTTGGTACATACAATAAGTCAGAAGCCATGGCTCCCCTGGGTTGTAGCTGAGGCATCTGGAAGGCAGGACAAGAAATCTGTGGGGCAAGGGCAGGAGTGATCCCTCCTCTGGAAGCGAAGGGCCAGGCCTCTGACAGGGGCCCTGGGGCCCACCTCAAGGCTGGGATCCCCCAGCTGCCGGAGCGGCGCCAGGGAGGGATGGGGAGGGGCGGGGGTGGGCTGGTGCGGGCCCCGCACACGGGCGAGCCCTCCACGCCGGGGAGATGCCGGCACCTGCGAGAGAGAACAAGTCCCATGGAGCCCATGGCACTAGCCCAGGTTGGCAAAAGGTACGTGTTCTAGAACATGATCCTGTCCTCTCCAGAGGCTGCTGGAGGTAAGTCAGGGTGGGGTGGGGTGGGGAGGGGGTGTCGCAGCAGGCTGGCACAAAGGAGGCAAAAGCCGGAGCGGGACGAGGGTGGCGCGCTGGTTAAAGCGATATACACTATGTACAGACTCCAGTTAATCAGTCCGCTTGGCTGGCAGCATCCTCGCCGGCCCCGGCGCTCAGCTGGGGGGCAGGGGCGCCAGAAGGGAAGGGCAGGCCGTCCCACAGCTTCTTGGC
The DNA here is from genome assembly GCA_024291935.2 of Okapia johnstoni. Classification (NCBI taxonomy): domain Eukaryota; kingdom Metazoa; phylum Chordata; class Mammalia; order Artiodactyla; family Giraffidae; genus Okapia; species Okapia johnstoni. The sequence continues at coordinate 9,812,548 of CM044310.1, read as the reverse complement.
ACTCGGGGGGAGGGGAAGAAGTCCCGACGGCGCCTCCCGGTACAAAAACGTGGAGAGAATTCTTTAAATAACGGCACAGAACTGAGACTGTCCCCCAGGAGAGGAGCCCCCGGCCCGGGGCAGGGGGCGCAGCCGCAGCGCAGTCTCTGCAGTGGGCTGGGGGCATTAGCAGCAGCGTTTCTTCCGTTTACTGTTCTTCGTGAGCTTCACCACGTCATTCTGTTGTTGCTGCTGCTGTTTTGCTAGGTTGTCCTTCTTTGCCCGGAGGACCAGCTCTGTGATGCAGTTGAACATCTGTGAGGGTGAAGGAGGCAGGGTGGCCTCAGACCGGGGAGGAGGCCCTGTCACAGCCGTGCCTCCCCCTGCTGGTCAGCGCGGCCCCTCCCGCCTCCCCGGGCCCAGCCTCCCAGTCCACTGGGGGCAGTTTCTGCACATCTGTCTTCAAGCCCCATCTAGGAGGTGGTGGTGAATGACAGAGGTCAGAAAGGAACAGCATCAAAGACCTCTGAGCTGTGTCTCAGGGAAGTCAGCCTCAGGGATTTTCCAGCCTTTCTGTGAAAGGATAAGCAGCTCCTTTCCTTCGGCTGACACCTCGGAGGACACAGATAAAGGTGCGCCTGCACTGGTGACGGACCAGAAGCAGCCAGAGTCTGCCCACTCCACGCTACCTCACTGAACGTCCCGCCAAGAACCTTCTCCAGACCACCAAGACCACCCCCAGCTCCCTCCACTCCTGGGGAAGGGATCAAGTACAACTTGGGGGGCAGGGCTAACCCCAACCCAACCTACACAAGAACTGGGGAGCCTGGAAAGGGCTCAGGGCCCTGCCGCAGGCCCCTGGAGAAAAAGCCCACGGTGTGACCCCAGGCGGACGCAGGGGCCCGGGGTCCCCACTGCTGGGCGGCCTGTGTCCAGGATGCAGGGGGCATTGGCCCCCTGGACCTCTGGGCTCCAACCCCATGGGCAGGAACCTCCCGAAGGCTCCCAACCACTTCCAGCAGCCCCAGCACACATGGCGCTCAGCCAGCCTAGGGTGTGCTCGGTGCCGGCCTGGACACCCACCCAAGCTCTGGAGACCACAGCAAAGCAAGCTGCTCTGCAGGCCAAGGCCCAGGGAAAGAAAGCTAGAGAGCGGGGAGAGGGGACAGTAGGGGGAGGGAGGGATGGGGAGGCGGAGGACTGAGCGGATCTGCGCCTGGCTGTGGGGGCAGGCCCACGTCTGAGGCAGCCTCTCCCTCAGGACTGCTGAGGTGCGAGGTGGCCCCGGCAGGGGGACACCCGGGCGCAGAGCCTGGCGCACACAGCAGTCACTCGACCAGTGGCTGCTACGACGATGCTGTCGGCTACCCGGGCGCCCCGGGCCGGCCAGGGTGAAGCAGGGGGCTGTGCCTGCACTCCTAGCCCTTCCGGCGCGGGCCTCACCTCTTCCACGTTGACATTCTCCTTGGCGCTGGTCTCAAACAACTGGATCCCCATCTGCCCGGCGAACTTGTAGGCGTCTTCCGTCTCCACCACCTTGCGCTCGGGGTCGTCGTTCTTATTCCCCACTGGAAGGCAGGACAGTCAGCCCGGCCCCGCCCCGCCCCCCGCGCCCCGCCCACAGGCAGGCCCCGCCCGCCGGCCGGCCGGCCTCACCTAGGATCCGGCACACGTCGTCACAGTTCTGGTTGATTTCATGAAGCCACCGCTTCACGTTAACGAAGGATTCGGCGCTGGTGACGTCGTAGACCACGATGACCCCGTGGGTCCCCCGATAATACCTGTGGGAGCAGGGTCGGCGTCAGAGCTGCGGCGTAAACAAGGGCAGCCCCTTCGCAGGACCCGCCGGCCCGCACCCCCGGACAGTGGGTGGGGAGGGCGAGAGGCCGGCGCGTTCCCCCAAGCCCGGAGGCCTCGGCTGGACGAAGGGACCCGGTCAGCACCGCCACTCACCCTGCTGCTCCCCGGGCGCGGTGCGTAGGGAGCGCCTGGCCCTGTGGGGTCAGCCAGATTTGTTCAGAGGCTGCCGAGGGCATGAAATTTAAGTTCTTGTTTCCTTTTTCAAGTTCAGGCAAGGGCCTTCCCTGATGGTTCAGCGCTTGAGACCCCGAGCTCCCAGTGCAGGGGACGAGGGTTCGATCCCTGGTCAGAGAACTAGATCCCATGGGCCGCAACTACGACCCTGACTGCTACAACTAAAGGTCTCATGCGCCGCAACCAAGACCTGGCATAGCCAGGTAAATAAACACAGAAAGAAAATACTCAGGCAAGGTTTGCATTCGACAGCATATTACCACTGTCCTCTTTAACATCCAAGAAAGTTTTTCTGTCCTCAAATCTGTTTTAGTAAAATGCCATTTCAAGGACAGGCAGCACTTGTGAGCCCTGCCAAGGTCTGTTCACACCCTGGGGGACGGGTGGGCACCTGCCCTCCTGCCACTCCAGGCGCGTCCAGGCTGGGCCCGAGGTCAGCGGGAAGGGCTTCAGGCGGGAGGGGCTGCCTCAAAAGTTCAGGGGGACAGACGGGGAGCACAGGCCTCATGCTCCTCCAGAGAGCCAGCTCTGACCCAGCGGCTGACACGTCACCTCACCCGGTGCGTGGAGACACTCACAGGAGCTTCTGAGGAGGAGGGGAAGACCCACTGCCCACAAGAGACGGGCTCACGGGTGGACAGTGGCTTCCTCAAGCCAGCCCGAAGCGCCTCCACCTCCTGGGCCCGCAGGACAGCGGGCCCTCCCTGGTGGCGGTCCTGAAGCAACACAGGCCCCGCGAGGACGGAGCCGGCCAGGCCACGCACGTACACAGCGTTCTCAGCCGCCCGCCCAGCAGCACTCTGGCAGACTCCTCACAGTCCCATCACGCGACAAAGGCAACCACGCGCCGTCTCTGAAAGGCAGTGTGGACCTGGGAAGGTTACTGCACACGCCTCATGGTGCCTTGGTTCCCTCAACTGTAAAATGGGGGTACCAGGACGTAACTCTGGGGGTGGCTGTATACATGTTTTCACTCTTTATCCTCACCATTAACAGTCCTTTAGCGGCACTCCGGGTCCCAGATGCAGGCGGAAGAAAACCAAGGGCAGTGAGGGTGGTGAGACTGCCCGCTCTCCACCGAGACCCCGGCTGACATCGTCAGCCCACAGCTCTGTCTTCCTGGGGACACAGCCCTGCTCTGAGCAGCCCAAATAATCAAGCCATCCACACCCTGCCCCCCTTCCCCCAGATCATCACCTGGGTCCACCCGGGGGACGCCCACCTGAGCAGGTGCAGGAGAGCAAGCCGGGAAACGCGGAGCGGGGGAGACAACTGTCCCCTGCTAGCAACGGACATGAGAACAGTGGACTGTGCTCTCAACCTGCCTTTGTTGACGACGACCAAAGATGCCGAGAAACGGCGGAGGGAGGATCAGTCTGGGACTCGGAGCTCGGGCGCCGGGGCTCCCACTCCTCCGCCATCAGGCACTGCATCCATGTGCCACAGCTTGGCTCTGTGCCAACACAACTGCGATGCTCTCTGCTCACCCAATACCACAGACAGGAGGCCACCACATCCCCATGAGGACATGAGGCTGGGTGAAGGAGCTGCCAGAAGCCACGGCCCGGGCCGGGCCTCCCCTGCCTCGGCCTCTCCCACCACCGCCAGACCCGCGCCCCCACCACTCGGGGTCAGCGAACCCCAGCTGCCACCAGGCAAGAATCAGTGAGGGGACAACAGGGCATTCGTTCTCAGCGGGCACACAGGATGCAGCTTTAGTTTCTCTTTTAGAGCCCTGAATCAGAAAGGGCCAAGCTCTTGCCCCCAGACTGCCCTACCCCTGACCTCTTCCCAGCTCCTTCCCTCAGCAACACCCCCCAGCCCCTCCGAGTGCAGCGCACCCCTCCTCCAGCCTCCTGGGACAAACCCAGCTTGCCCTCAGGAGGCCGAGGAACTCCAGTCTCCCCTAAAGGATGAAGCAGGCAGTTCACCCCCTTCCTGCCGCCCTGGAGGCAGCTGACCCCAGCCCGCTGCCCGGCCTGGAGCATCTCTTGTGGCCACACGCCCAGTGTCCTTGGCTGGTTTTAATCCACAGGAGTCACCACAGCATCTGCTGCTGGCTCAGCCCTAGTCCCTGGGGTGTGGGGCCAGCAGAGGGCAGGGCCATGGACCTGTTAAAACAGGGGTCCCCGACCTCTGGGTTGTGGACCAGCACCTCCTGTCAGATCAGAGGCGGCATTAGATTAGAAATAAAGTGCACAGTAAATGTCATGTGCGGCACTTCCCTGCTGGTCTAGTGGCTAAGACTGTGCTCCCAATGCAGGAGGCCCAGGATCGATCCCTGGTCAGGGAACTAGAGCTCACATGCCACAATTGAAAGTTCGAAAGCCGCAGTGAAGACCCGACACGGCCAAATAAATAAGTTTAAAAAAGTATATGTCACACGTTTGAAGCATCCCCAGGCCATCCCCCCCACCCCCAGACTGAGGAAGAACCGTCTTCCACGAAATTGGTTGCTGGTGCCAAAAAGGCTGGGGATGGCTGAGTTACAGGCAAGAGCCTTGGCATCGGGCAGACCTCAATTCAACTCCTGCCTAACTGACCAAGCCAGGTCCCTCCAGCCTCTGCGGGCCTCCGTTTTCTTGTCCGTACATTGGAGAGAACCACGGGACTCTTTACCAGGATTAAACAAGATGAAGCAGCCACAGTCCTTGGCGACAGTCCCGGCCTAGAGGAGGACCCTGGTGAGTGGCCACACCTCGTGACACCGACGAGATCCTGGTCTTATTCAGGCCTAGAAGCTCGGGCATCCAACCTACCCCAGGGAGCCTCGACTCCAGCTGCCCCCTCAGCTCGGGCCTCGCTGGCAGCTGCTGACACAAGGGGGCTCAGGCAGCTCATCGGGACGTGGCTGCAGAGACCTGCCCTGCGTAGCCCCCAGGACTGGGGACCCCTGGGCTCTCAGGGAGGCATGGACCATGGCGCGTGTGCTTGTTCAGGGCCGGCCCAGTGACCAGACCCCCTCCTGCTCCAGGGCGGCTCAGGCGCCGGCCCCCGAGCCCCTTTCAAAAGGGCCGCCCACCCACCGATCTGTCACCCCCCCCCTCCGCCAGCTGGCACCCCCAGGTTCCCCTGCACTTCCAGCCACCACCCTGGGGGCTCTTCAACCCTCACACTTCGCACCCCTGGGATGCTCGGGAGCCCTGGATGGTCGGCCAGCCTGGGGGCCACCCGCCTCCACCCTGCAGGGTGAAGAGGGAACCTGGTGGCGCCTCCCCGAGAGCCCCCCTACGGGACCCGCTGGGGGAGGCTGAGTACGGGCCAGGGGAAGCAGCGGCCACTCCAGGCCAGGCCCCGGCTCCTACTCTGCACACACCCTTCAGCAGCTCCCGTCTGTAAAACTGGGGTGACAAGAACACCACCCGCAGGGAGCTTGTCGGAATTTTCCACGTGAAGCCCAAGCCACACGGGACCTGGCATTAATGCAAACCTCAAAGACAAGCCCCCTGGGAAACTGAAGCACAGAGACTTTAGGCAACTCGCCCAAGCTCACACAGGGAGCAGAAACGGAAATTCCGAACCTCCTGCCTTCAAAGTCCTGTTCTTTCCCATAGCCTGTTCTATTAACAGCCCAAGAACCAAGAGCCACTCCACAGGCCCCTGCATTCTGCTGGTCCAGCCAGGTTTCCTCCCATTTACAGCAGAGAACACAAAGGTGCTGCAGCAGCAAAGGAGGGCGACCCTCAGGGTGAGCTGGGTCTGTCAGTCACTCAGTCCTGTCTGACTCTTTGCGACCCCATGGACTGTAACCCACCAGGCTCCTCTGTCCCTGGGAATTCCCAGGCAAGAATACAGGAGTGGGTTGCCATTTCCTCCTCCAGTGGATCTTCCCGACCCAGGGACTGCACAAACCCAGGTCTCCTGCATTACAGGCGGATTCTTTACCATCTGAGCCACCAGGGACGACTCCAGGGTGCACTGGGTCCCCAGTCAACAGCTTTGGGAGGCAGAGGAGGGGGCCGCCCAACAGCCTCCCACCTACCAGTGCTCCTTCCAGACCCCCGACAGAGAGACACCCCCTCCACATCAGGGTGGTAACGGAGCTGGCACCTCCAGCAGGCAAGCTGGACACTGAACAAGAGTACCCCTGCTGCCCGAGTGTCTGACCGCCTGGCGAGGCCAGAACCGCCACCGTGACCCCATTTTAAAGACAAAGGAGGGACTTCCTTGGTTGTCCAGTGGTTAAGGCTCTGCCTTCTAATCTAGGGGATACTGGTTCGATCCCTGGTTGGAGAACTAAGATCCCACGGGCCACGAAGCCACAAGCACTGAGCCGGTGCTCCACAGAAGGGGAAGCCCGCACACCGCAACCAAGACCCAGCGCAGCCAAAATAACTAAATACATACATAAATCTTTAAAAAATAAAAATAAAGACAAAGGAACCAGAGGCTCCGCTGACTGACGCTCACTGCCCTGCCAGCCCCAGAGGAAGGTGAGAGGCCACTGCCTGCCAAGGGCGGGACCCCACGTGCCCTGTCTGCTTCTCGGGTCTTCAAGGGGAAGAGCCGCACTCGGCCAGGAGCACACCTCCCCACAACCTCGGGGGCGCCCAGAGCCATTTCCCAATGTCAGGGGGCTGGGGGTCTGAGATGAGGTGGGGGGTCTGAACGGGGGCGGGGTTCTGAGCGGGGGGTGGGGGGACAGGAGGGTCTGAGAGGGGGCAGGGGGTCTGAGCTAGGGCAGGTGGGGGGTCTGAGAGGGGGTGGGGGGGTCAAAGTGGGGGTAGGGGGTCTGAGAGGGGGCCAGGGATCTGAGCGGGGGTGGGGTTCTGAGGAGGGGGCAGGAGGGTCTGAGAAGGGGTGGGGAGGGGTCTGGGGGGAGTCAGAGCGGGAGCTGGGGGGTCTGAGAGGGGGCAGGGGGGTCTGAGCGGGGGTGGGGTTCTGAGCTGGGGCAGGAAGGTCTGAGAGGGGGCAGGTGAGTCAGAGCGGGGGGTGGGGGATCTGAGAAGGGGTGGGGGTGAGGGGCCTGAGAGGGGGCGGGGAGGGGGGCCTGAGGTGGGGGGAGTCTGAGCGGTGGGCGGGGTTCTGAGCTGGGGCAAGTGGGCGGTCTGAGAGGGGGTGAGGGGGCAGGGGGTCGGAGCGGAGGTGGGCAGGGGCTCAGAGCGGGCTGGGCGGCCTGACTCACGTGGAGGTGATGGTGCGGAAGCGCTCCTGCCCGGCCGTGTCCCAGATCTGCAGCTTCACCTTCTCCCCGTTGATCTCCACAGTTCGAATCTTGAAATCCACTCCGATCGTGGTGATGTAACTGCCTGCATACACAGGGAAGTTAGCACGGCCCAGGGCTGCCCTGGTCAGACTGTGTCCTCAACAGCCCAGGTGACCCCAGGCTCCACCCCGCCCAGTTCACTCCAAGAGCCTGGAGCACTCAGCCCTGGACAAAAAAAAGAGTCTGAGCCCCAAGGTGAGAGCAGGATACAATGAAACAAAGTGATAAAGACGACGATATCAAGAGCAATGAAGCCACCAAGGAAATAAGAGAGGGGGCCGTGACTGCGGAGGGACATACTCCACCAGAGTGGCCCAGGAGCCGTGGGAGACCACGAGACACTCTAGGTTTCTCTTTTCTACTCCATTCCAAACATTTTAAATGACCCACAAAGTTACCTTTCTAAAACATAAACAAGTCCTATACACACTGTTATATACAAAATAGATAACTAATAAGGACCTACTATACAGCACAGGGAATTCTACTCAGTACTCTGTAATAGCCTAGATGGGAAAAGAGTCTAAAGAAGAGTGGATATATGTATACGTATGACTGATTCACTTTGCTGGACACCTGAAACTAACACAGAAATGTAAATCAACTATACTCCAATTTTAAAAACATACACACACAGATAAACAAGTCACAACCTGCAATTTGAAAAACTGCTCCAGGCAGAAGAGACAGCAGCAGAAATAGCAATGGGTGTGTGTGTGTGTGTGTAGGGGGGGTGATGTGAGGTTGAGCACACGTAGGGAGGCAGGTTGGGGTGGGGGGGTTCCAGATCAGCTCTCAGCTTTTGTGCCGTTTTCAAGAGCTTGGACTTTCTCTTGTGTGTGACAGGGAAGCATTGAAGGATTTAACCCAAGTATGAGCAGCATTGTAAATAGCTCTCCGGGGGCATCTGTGTGAAAGATAGTGCTGGAGAGAATTTCTGGCAACAGAACAGTCTCATCCAGGCTTTCAAAGGCCCGAATGCTAGGAAGCAGGGGTCCCCAGCCTCTGGGATCTAATGCCTGATGATCTGAGGTGGAGTCAATGTCATAAAAATAGGACGAAAGTGCACAATATAGGTAATGTGCTTGAATCATCTTGAAACCCTAACCCCTACCCCGCCCAGCCTGTGGAAAAACCGTCTTCCATAAGACTGGTCCCTGGTGCCCAAAATGCTGAGGACCGCTGCTAGGAGGAGCCCACATGCTCACTCCCTTTGGAGCTGACGGGGTGACCCAGGGCCGCAGACAAGACACACACACACCGAATGCACCAAGAGTGGAGAGTGGCCGGGAAAGGCCAAAGCTCAAAGTCGGGCGGAGCTCAAGGAAGGCTCTGGGGCAGAAGTCACATTTGGGCCTGGCCTAAAAGAACAGGTACAATTTCCAAGGCTGCGGCCAGGCTGGAGAAGGACATCCTCGCCAGAGGAAAGGGCGGAGGCAGAACCAGAGACCAAGGCGGCCTCTGGCTCTGTGGGGACCGGGCTCTGCCGAGGAGAGCAGCCCAGCACCCAGTGCTGTGGGCCCGCGAAACACAGCTGACCGCTGAGCGAGCGAGCGAGCTGGTGAAGACACAAAGGAGAGTGAGAAACAGCAGGAGGAAGGGAGCTGGACGGGCGTGGGAGGAGCTGAGGACATAGCATGAAGAGCAGCGGTTTTCAGCAGGGGTTGGTTGAGGCCCCCCCAACACCCCCCAGGATGCCTGGTGATGTCTGGAGACATTTTCATGTCATAGCTGGGTGGGGGGTGAAGGATGGGGGGGGTTCAGCACCCCTCTGTGCACAGAACAGCCTCCACAACAAAGAACTACAGGGCCCAGAGTGCCTGTGGTCCTAAAGTGGAGAGACCTTGCTATGAGCTTGGCTCACCTAAGAGAGGACCGCTGAGGCTTTTAAACAGAAGAGACTCTGACAGAGACAAGACGAATTCAGCAGCCTGGCATGGGGTGGGCAGGAGCTGCTGGGATGCCTCAGGTGAGAACCAACCACGGTCTGAGCTGGTAGTAGGAATGGAGAGGAGGAGAGGGACCGCAGCAAAGAGCCCTCCAGGAGCTCTGAGCTGACAGGGCGGAGGGGGAGCTTTCCCAGCACAATGGCAAGTGCCCACTGGCCACCGTTCCTGAACAGCAAGGACAAACCAGCGATGTTTACTGAAAGATTACTTGGTCCCAGGCCATCCTCGCAATAACTCTGCATGGCAGGCATGGTCATCAGCTTCTCTTTTAAAGACGAGCTGAGATTCAATCACGCTCACGATGACGCGAAGAAGACAACTCTTTCCAACGTCACACCACCGCTCTCAGGAGAAACCCACCTCTCCCCCGAGAGAGAGAGGTGCCTGCCACGTAACCATTTCCCTCCCTGGCATCGCAGGGCATTCCTTCAGTCCTCGGTCAGAGAGGCCAGGCCAACCCGAAGCCTCTACACTGAACTGATGAGCTCCACCAATGAAAACGTGGCCCACCGGGATCAGGGAAGCAAGATCAAACAGGCAGCACTTTCCGCCCATCAGCTGAGCAAGAATGGAGACCACTGAGACCCGGTGGCGATCAGCATTGACAAGGGGCTCTTCTGAGCCCTTCAGCTTCGCACAGGTGTGAAAGGCCAACTGGCAGGACCTGTGAAAGCCTGAAAAGCACGTACCCCCTGACTTCGTAACTCCGCTCATACAGGCATAAACGCAGTGTCCCAAGAAATGCGGCATCATTTGAGAGAGGCTTCCAGAAAGCATGCAAGTGCGCGTCAAGAACACTGTTGATGAACCACATGCACCCCTGCACAGCCCAGGAAGCTGCACAGCCACTCGAAAGAACCACAGGGCTGCATGTCGACGTGCAAGGACGATCCCCGACGTGCTGGGGGGGAGGCCAGTGGCAGCCCACCGGGGGGGGGGGGGGGGGGTGAGGGGTAGACCCCAAGCACCAGTGTGGGCCCCCACAGCAGGGCGGGGGACCGGGAGCACCTTTCCCTTTTCACTCTGTTGAGTCTTCCTATTTGACTCTTTATATGGGCATGTCCTAAGTGGCAGGTTTTTTTTCTTTCTTTTTTCAGTGTTGGGGCTCAAAAAAAGACCCTGAGTAGAAAAATGATGGGCCTGCAACTGCTTTTTTTTTTTTAAGAAGCAAGACGGAGACTGACTACAGAGACGTCTAACCTACTCGCCACTCCCCCCTTCTGTCTGGGGAGGCAGAGGCCAGGGTGTACCGGCGCCAGGGGGAAGGATTTAAAACCGAAATGCCCAGCAGCACCCCAGGGGCACACTCACCTGAGAAAGTGTTGTCTGCAAAACGCAACAGCAAGCTGCTCTTGCCCACACCTGCAGGGGAGAGAGCAGGGGGTGAGAGGCGGCCCGGGTCCCCACCCCAAGCCTGACCCCACCTCCCGCCCCAGCCAGCCCCGCACCGGAACACCTCTCCTTTCCATCTCTGCCTTGCCCTCCAACTCAGGGTGAGCCCCAAGCTGCCCCCAAGCCCGAGACGAGAAAGGGGCCCACGCCCAGGTCCAGCAACTCCTCGAGGAGACCCGACCACAGGAATGAGGCTGAGGAAGGCCGACCCAGTGCTCCTGGCCCCCAGGTGTGTCCAGAACACCGAAGGAGAAAACACATCACACGCGGAGCTTCAGCTTGGTGAGACAAGGGGCTGCACGGCTGCAAAGCACCCTGGAGACATCAGGGCTGGTTTGTAGGTGAAGAAAGGGAGGCCCAGACAACTTGAAGCCACTGCTGGCCACTCTCCCCCAGGCCGATGCCACCGGCGGGGAGGAGGCGTCCGCCTAACACTCCTCAGTCCGACAGCTCACGGTGCTCAGACCGTTTCCCTTACCACAGCCTCTCCTGTTCCAAGGACGGGCAGAATCCTCGTAAGGATTGCTGAAATCCCATCAACACCCACACCCGGCAGCACGAGCCCCCAGGTACACCTGTCCTGTGCCCTCCTGTCCTGCCCCCCACCCTCACGGGGTCAGCCAAGCGCAGAAGGAAGCCCGAGTGCACACAGCACTGCGTGCAGCCAGCGCGGACATCCCCGAGTCCCCTGCATCTCTTAAGAGAAGCTCCTGAGGCTCCAAGACGCTACACGCTGGTCTCGGGACCTTGGCACGGCTGGGGGAGGGTGCTGGATCTGAGTCCTGCCAATACATGCTGCTCTGGGAGTCTTCCTGCATCTGCTTCGGGAAATGGAATAATAAAAAGACCTGGGATTTCCCTGGTGGTCCAGGGGCTAAGACTCTGCAATCCCAATACAGGGGCCCCAGGTTCGATCCCTAGTCGGGGATCCCACATGCCCCAACTAAGACCCAGCACAGCCAAGTAAATAACATCTTAAATAAAGAGAGAGACCCAAAGTGGCTGCTCTGTCTCATTTCTGTTAGTTTTGGCAGCACTGCTAAGAGCTGGACACGAAAGTTCCTCACCTGGGGTCTCAGACGCCGCCCCCGCACATCCAGCTCAGAGCAAATTTTGAGTACATGTGTGTTCCCCAAACCCGCAGAAGGCGCGGCCTCTGCCCCTTCCCCAGCTGACCCAGGCATCCTCTCTGACCATCTCCTCTGGGGACCTCTCCCAGTGGGTGAGCCGCCCAGAGATGCCCAGAAGAACCGGTCGGTCTCACGGAGCGAACCAGGCTCGGGCCCGTCCCGGAGGCAGGCCGGCGCGCCGCTCTGAGCAGACAGGTGCCGCAGCCCTGGGCCCACTTCCTCATCGCTGCCCCTGCGAGGCTTCCTGCCGGCCGGGTTGGGGGGGTAGGTCCCGGGCTGGCCCCTCGCCACCACCCCACGGGCTGCCAGCTCCCTGCTTCCTCCCGGAGCCTCCTGGTCCGCTTACTCAGCAAAAACCTTGTGTCTGGGCCACGAGTTCCTCCAGGAAGGGGATCCCGCCTCATTCGCCCTGCTAGGCCCTGGGACTGGAAGCCGGGCCCAGCATTTACCAGGAGCCAACAGAACACTGTTCAGTGAACTTGTGACTAAACCAAGGCCTATCACAGACGGCCATGCCACCTGACACTACGGCTGCAGCAGGAAGAGAAGCCCAAGTGCGGTCGTTCAAACTTTGGTGGGGGGCAGCAGAAGCCTAAGGGATAGGGGTATGCTCTTTGCATGAAGCAGGAAAGCAGCAGCGTCCCGCCCCCCAGCCTGGCCTTCGTGGGGGAGGAGGAAGGGTGGGGCTTCATTCACTCCAAGCTCATCTGCAGAGCTGCTCAAAACCATTTCAGTCACCCCATCAACTGCTGCTTCAGGCCGACACCCACCTCTGGCCTGGCTGGTCCCTCTGAAAGGAAGGGAAACCCACCCTGAGAAATGCGTTTCCTAAATGTCCCTGAAGAGGCAGCCTTGGGAACACATGCAGCACCCACTGAAGTGGGAAAGTGCAGGGTGCTGATCAGGCTTCACCTCAGTCGAAGTCAACAGCCTCCCCACGGCCACCCCGGCCCATCACCCTCAACCCCACAGGGAGTATAAGCCCGGCCCCTGATGCCTTCTGGAAGCGAGGAGACACAGACTCATTCTGTAAAAAATGGACCCACCACTCTCTGTCTCCACCAAACCCCAGCCCTCCCCGCTTTTGCCCCTCGCCCAGCACAGATGCTCTGTCCTCAAAAGCCTCCACCACAGGCCCCACCTTGGCAGGGCTCCTCCCACGTCCTCCAGCTCCTCCACTCCTCCTTGCTTTAGTTCTCGACTGTTGAAGACCCCGAGATCTTTGAGTAAACTGCGCTCAGCTTTAATCCTGGCTCAGTAACTAACTCACTGTACAACCTCAGACAAGTCACTCCCCTCTCTGAGCCGCAGGTCACCCAGCTGTGGAGTCAGAGGTTTAACTTGATCTCCAACACAGACTGCAGGTTCTAAGAATGAGTTTGGTCGGCCCCCTGGACCGGACGAAATGCTGTTACAGAGCCAATGTCAGAAGCCCCTGTGAGACCATGTACAACCTTAGGCACAGGAAAGAGATGCAAAAGCTGAGGGGATGTATTCCAGAAGCGAGTACAATGCGGCAGAGTGGGAAGAAGAGCTCTAGATTTCTACAGAAAGAGACTAACATTCACGAGGGCCTACTGTTTGCCAGGCCCAACTCCAGCTGCTCACAACGCATCATGTGCATTAACTCCTGGCTTTGCCCTGGAGGAGGGCATAGCAACCCACTCCAGTGTTCTTGCCTGGAGAACCCCATGGACAGAGGAGCCTGGTGGGCTACAGTCCATGGGGTCTCAGAGTCGGACACAACTTAGCAACTAAACTACAAACAAGTTTATTATTAAACTATTTTGCTCTTTGTTGAAAAAAAAAACACCAAAACTCCTGGCTTTACCTTTGAGGAGCTGTGACTTGGGGCAAGTAGACTAGTCAGCTACTCTGAGCCTTAGTTTCCGTATCTGACAAACCACACAGGCAACGGCTAAGAACCAAATGAGAGAGTGTCTATGAAATCATTTGAAAACCCTAAGGAAGCATCACATAAAAAGCCAGATTCAGGGGAGGGCAAGACGCTAGTCGACCTTGCTCAGCTGCCAAAGCTTAGTGTGAACTTCCAAAGCTACCATCTCCCAGCCTCGTAACCACTGGGCTTTGAGTGTCAGCCCACAGTCAGGGAACGTTAAACTGCAAAGCCTACGTCTCCTCTACTCAACATAGTCTACATGCTCAGACTAACCAGGGAGTCAGATTCATAAATCTTGACCCAGTGAGTCTTCTCCCACAACTAACTTCAGAGTGAAAAATCAATACACCAGGCAGAATGTATGGTGAAAAAGAAGGCCCAAACCATGGCCTGGGTTTCACTGGGGAGAAGAACTGGGGAGAAGGTGCATCTTCTAGCTAAACTTATGCCTTCCATTTTCGTGTGGCTACACGCAGGCCCCAGGCCTCTTGCAAAGGGATAGGGACCTTAAGCGTGGTAAGCTGACCTTAACTCCAAAAGGACAGAAAATCATCCTGGTGCCAGCCCGTCCAGAACTGAGGTGAGGGCTGAGAACGAAGCCCAAAAGACATGAGCGTCCCAGAACCCTGGGACACGTCCGAGGCCGTGCTGGTCTCGAGGCTACACAGCTGGTCTGGGCTTCTCTCATTGACCCAGGACGAACCCATGCTCCGCCAGCCACAGCTACTCTTCATCTCCTTCATCAGCCCTTAACTTTTCTCCCTTCCATGGGCAACCACAGAAACCTCAGCCACCCTTCACCTGATCCGAATCACCAGCCACGGTGCAATCCATCTCCACGGTGAGACCACGACCTACCCACTCGCCTGCTTCTGCCAGGGCTCTGACACAATGCTCCCACTTCAGGGCCTAACAACCCCTCGATTCGGTCCCCACTTTCCCTAACAATCCATGGGCTCCACCACTGACCTGGCCTCTGCCTCCAGTCACATGATACTGTTGTCAGCACTCAACTCAGGTCCGGTCTGTAAATCTGGCACGTTCCCAAGCCTCCTTCCCCATTGTAAAACCCCAGCACCTCAGCTATACTCCTATAAACCTCCTAGGGCCTGTCTCCCTGACCTCTTGGTCACCCCATAAACCTGCTTACCTGCCACACTCCAAACACCTCTACAACCCTCCACCCTTTCTCAGAAACAAGCCTATCTTTTCTGAATATGTTGGATATCTGTTCATTCAATACACACATATTAGGCACCGACTGGGTGCCAGGCACTGGAGAGGGACCTAGGAGCCCTCCAGGAGGGCACACTTTTTTGAAATGTTGGCTGACCCACCTCCAGCTCTGTCCAGCAGACCAGTGTGCAACAGCAAACACACAGGGAGCGCTCACTATGTGCCCGTTTCTGCACACTGCGCGTGCATTACCTCCTTAAACACTCCATCAGCCAGGCGAGGCGGATCCCACTACTGCTCCATTTTACAGATGAAGACAGGGAACCTCACAGAGAGAATAATTCAACAGGAATGTGCCAGACCCGGCGCGAAGTGCTTTACCTGTCTTACTTCATTTAAACTTCACAGGAATCCCATGAGGCAGGTTCTGCGATTACCGCCCCCGCCCCACCACTTTCCCCAGAAGAAACCCAGGCTTACAAACGCTACTGACAACCACACACCAGGAGCTCCCTTTCCGCCAGGTCCAGTGCGAAGCACTTTTCCAGCTTCATCTCACCCAAGACTCAAGCACCACCCAGTGAGGCAAGTCCCCACGTCTCAGATGAGAGAACCGAGGTTCGGAAAGGCTTAACAACTCGCCCAAGGTCAGGGTGAGGAAGCTGGCAGTCCCGAGACTCGAACCCGGCTCCCTCCAACTCCAGAGAATCGCGCGACTGGACCAAGGTCACACGTGGGGCAGAGGGGCCGGCGCGGCGAGCGGACCAGGAGCCCGGACCCAAGCCCCGCGCGCCTGGCCCTCCGCTCCGCGGCCCCGCGCCCCGGCCTCACCCCGGCGCGCCCCGGAACCCCTCCACGCGCCCCTGGGGCCGCCCGGCCGCCCCGCCCGGCCGCCCGGCGCGGGCCGGCACCTCCCGGCCCGCCCGGCCGCCTGCCCTCCCCGAGGCCCCTGCGGGCCGCGCCCGGCAGGGCCCACGCCGCCTCCGGCCGCCGCGGCCCTCACCGCTGTCGCCGATGATGAGCAGCTTGAAGAGGTGGTCGTAGTCCCGGGCCATGGCGGGCGGGGGAGGCGCGCGCGCGCGCGCAGGCAGGCGGGAGGGTGGGGTCGGTGCTGGCCTCGGGATCCGCGGTTCCCTCCGGGCTGCTCCGGCAGCGGCGGATCCACTTCCCGAACAAACAGCCGGAACTGACAGAAACACCTCCCTCCGCTCCCCCTCCTCCTCCTCCTCCTCGGCAGCAGTCGCCGCTGCCGCCGCCTCGCTCCTTCCCGCCCCGCCCCGCCACTGCGCAGGCGCAGCGCCTGGCCCCGCCTCCGCGCAGCCTCAGTGGCGGCCGGCCGCGCCCTCTCCGCGCTCGCGCACGGCGCCTGCGCCCTGTCGGGGTCCCGCGGGCGCGAGCTGGTCTTGCCCGTGGCTCTTCGGCGACCGTCGCCGCTGGCGCTCGTCCGCCGTCCGCGGCCTGCTGCGCGGGGGCCTCCGAGAGCGTAGCTGCGGCCAGGCCCTAGCTGCAAGAATCCCGGAGTGCCGGGCGAGACCGGCCGTGTCCCGGGGTGGACTTGCTGCTGCTGCTTCATCTTCAAGACCCTCAAGCGCTGCGGAGAGGGACCGACTGGCACGCAGTGACCGGGCGGGGCGGGGCTTACGCCGAGCTCCCGGCTTCTCGGGACTGGGGACTCGGGACACTCCGCCCCCATCTTCCTGGACGCCGCCTCCGAGGTGCGGGCTCCGGCCCCCCCACCGTGTCCCGGGGCCCGTGGACTGGACGCCGAGGGCGGCTGAAGGCTGCAGGAGTTTTACCGGACCGTGTGAGCATTGTGGCCTTTGACGGCAGCGCTTGGGGCAGAGTCACAGCCCAGCCCCGCGACCTCTTGGAGCCTGAGATGCCCCGTTGGTAAAGCGGGCCGAGAGGTTCCAGATTCCGGGTCCCTTTGCAACTTGAGGCTGAGCCTGTGAGATGAATGGCCCGGTGTGTAAGATGCACCCTTGAGATCGATAGCAGCAGCGCCCTCAGCTTCAGTTGCACCCCACCTACAGATAAAACTATTGCAGATTGCGTAGTAGGAAGACCTGGGCCGCCGACGTTAAGCGGTATTCAGATTATCATCAGCCCTAGGGTTTTTGTGTGTGTGTGTGTGTGTTTTCCGGGTTTAGAGTAAATTCCTACCTGCAATAAAAACAGGTTGCGCCTACTGCCATCCTCATTTGTAGAATTGCAGGGGGAAAATGTAAGTTACTGATGAGTTCTGTATAGCTCTGTCCCTTTCTAGTCGAGTACCTGCTAGATATTTGTTCTTGTTTTCCCAAACTTATTTTGACTTTATACAAAGTAATGCCTGTGGAGTTTTTTTTAATGTACAGAAGCTTACCAGAAAGTACAAGTTACCATTTTTCCCCTCAGACCCACCCCTCACAGGTTACTGAGTTTCTTGATACCTTAAAATGGTTAACAAATATTTGAATGAATAAATGGCTTTCAGTGAATTGTCTTTGCCTGTGAACACACATGTATGTAAACTGCCTTTTCTCTCTTAACAGTATACTTAGACCTTCTGTCATTTCACAACCACGGAGCACTCTATCATTGGTGTACTATAATTTGACCACTCTGCTGTTGATAGGCATTCACATTTGTAATCTTATTATAAACACTGTTGCAGGGAAGATCCTTGAGTAGCACATGGGGTGTCTGACTCAAGCTTTAAGTTGTTTTTCCAGGAGCTGAGAATCGGCCTGGTGATGACCAAAGAACATGGGCTTAGGATCTGAAGGTACTAGCTGGGAGGGGAGCTCTTCCTAATGATCATTGAAACAAAATAGTCCTTCTTCCTCTGGGAAAGGTTAGTGGGATCCCCTTTGATCCAGCAGTTTTAGGAAATACAAGAGAAGAAAGAAGCCTCAGAGTTTTCCCCAAAGCAGGCACACTCCACCCTGCCCGCCCAGTGAGGCAGAAGGCTGCTCTGGGTCACCTCAACCTGCTCTGGAATCAGACAGGCTTTGGTTCACTTGCTAGCTTTGAAATCCCGGCACCATCCCTTAAAGCTTTTGAGTCTGGAAAAATCACATCACAGTGTCTCAGAGCCCCCAGTTTCCTCAGAATAGTTGTGAGGATGAAAAAGATGTTTGCAAATCACCCGGCTCCTACAGGCACGTGATACACAGTAACAGTAATGCTGTTAAACCTGAGGTCATTTTGCACTCACTCATTCCTGCTTTGGGCCATTTGCTGTTGCAGACCTGAGTGCACATGCCCAGGGAGGCCTCTTGAGAGCACAGCTGTAGGATACTTTGAAGAAGCGGAGCAGAATCAGCCATTATGAAGCCCAGACTCCTCTGATTTGCCTCCATGTGCCTTCTTGGAAGCAGTGGGTGCTAATCTGTGCCAGACTCTACGATAGAGTTTTTCCCATCCAGGAGCTTTCAGTCTCATCAGAGATAAGACACACTTGTGAAGAATAAAAAAATGCAAGACAAGATGAAATAGCTGTCAGATTAGCAGACTAGACTTCAGAGGAGAGCTATCACTTTTGGTTAGAATTGGGGGGCAAAGATTTCATCGTAGAGGTTTCATGGTGGAATTGAGAGAGCTGGGAATGGCAAGTGTGTTTTAATAGCTGCTGTCACAGCCCTGAGGATGATCTGTGTTAGCCTTGAGGGAGAATTCCCCATGAGACAGGGTGTGTGCCTCGCTCCCCAAAGTGAAAATCTGAGCACATTTTCCTCTAGAAACATTGTTGTACATGATCTAAATTACAATGCAGTGACTGGAGCTATGTTATGGTAGATAAAAGTCTATATTTAGAACAACATAAACCTTTGTGCCCCCCCCCCCCCCCGGAGGTAAGTAGCAGTATGTGCTGCCAACGGGCAACTGTTCTAAAGGGCCAGCTTAGGGATGATGAGCTTTGCAACACCACCTGTTCAGACCTTACAGCGACTACAGTGGGGAGGCATTGAAAGTTCCTGAGCAGAGGAGCAGTATCAGAATGTTTGGGGCGGCGGGGGTGGGGGGGGGGGAGTTATCTGGTGCAAGCACACAGGAGGTATTTTCAGCTGCAGAGCTTTAACGAAGGCTACTGCCAAAGCCCAGACGTGAAGTAACAGCAAGGACCAGGTGCAAAACACGGTATGCAATCAGTATCTATCAAATTTTTAGAAAACAATTTACCTGACAACTGGATCCCTTTACTAGTAAGGTAGGTAGTGTGCACCTACTGGGTGCCAGCACTGAGGACATAACAGGAGCGAAACAAAACTCCATCCTCAGGAATTTATGGTACAACTGGGGAAGATGAGGCAGTGAACATTTGAGGGCTCACAGCTGCCAGGCACTGATGCAGGAGCTGGGGAGGTGGCAGGAAATAAAGCTTTCAAGTCCCTGCTTCCATGGAGCTCACATTCTGATAGAAAATGCAAATATGTGTTAAAAGGAAAACCAAGGAGAGTAAGGGAGTATACAGAGGTTTATAGGACAGACAGTGATGTCCTGAAGGCAGTGGGTATATACTGTTCATTCAGTAAGTCTGATTGTGAATGAAGAGAAATGAAGGGGCTGCTGAAAATGGGTGAATAAAGTATTTTCCAGGATAGCGTAGGTAGAGGATTGGCAGCCAGTGAACAGTAAGGATATAGTAGTAAGGATGAGAGGAAGATGGGTTAAGAGCCTTTTAAAAAGCTCAACTGGCAAAGAGGAGAGTCGAGTGCAGCGGCGGAGGCTGAGGGGAAAGGGGAGGGACCCCCGAGCCCGAGGCCTGGGTTCAGAGCCAGTGGTGCCCAAGGTGGGAGGACAGATGTGGGCTAGTGCAGCGGAAACTGGGGAGGGACCTGGGAAATCCACAGGTCAGGCTGGTCAGCAGTGGAGTCTGAACTTGCTGAACTGTGTTGAGGGAGGAAGCAATTGCTGCAATCAGGTAACAGGAAGTGGGTGCAGATAAGAAGAGGGCAGCACCACCCAACACGCTGGTCCAGCAGGGAGGGAATAAATGGAACCATGGTCTCTCCTCTGATGGGGCTGGCAACCGGCCCCTTACTCCCCACCTGCACGCTGCAGGCCGAATCCTTTCAAGACTTGGCCCTGCCCTTTGGCCACCCTCTTCCCCATCAAGTGGACATGGAAGTCCCTAGATTGCAGGGACCATCCTGATACCCACTTGGACCTGGACATGGTGGGCACTTGGTTTCCATTCAGTTAAAGTGAAGCCACACCTAGAATTTACAGAGTTAGGAGCCTCAGAAATAACCTGATTGAACTTTCTCAAGTTTGCTTTCTGTGAGGTGTGGGCCAAATTTGGGGTCTCTCACTGTAACTCAGGGTCAGGCCCCCTTCCATTATCAATAGGATTTTTCTCCCATCTTCAAGATTCGATCAGAATTTTCTAACTGCAGTCTAGAGACACCAAGGCTCCCTGTGAGACTCAAAGGATTTGTGAAGCTGAAACATATTCACAAAACTGAGATGTCATTTGCCTTTTCCACTCATTCCTTAAGAGTGCATGATGGAGTCTCCCAGGGCCTGCACAACCTGGGACATCACAGTCGACTGAATGCAGAAGCAGACGTGAGAATCCAGAAATGCAGAGGCATGCAAAAATGCAAAGCAGTGCTGCTCTCCTCAAACTTAACATGTTATATGGTTATCTATGTTAATGTGTAATAGATTTAGGTGAATAGATTTTAGGTGAATTAGTGGAGCTTCTAAAGTTGACCAGTTTTTGCTAAGATGGTTAAGTATCAGTAGGCAAGTAACATATAAGCAAGAGTTCTTTGGGGTCCACCATCATTTTTCACAGTGTAAAGGAGTCTTGGGGCTGAAATATCTGAGAAACACTGTTAAATACCGCAGTACTCCAAGCGTCCCACTTCCCTTCTTTATGAGTCTAAATGGTAGTTTGTGACCCAGCTGCCATCTCAACCAGCTCTCAGAGAAGCATCAAAGTGAACTGGTGTTTCCATGCAGACACACTCAGGAATCTCACCCAGAAATCCCACTGAGCTGATAATCTTTGGACTAGTTTTTCCAGTTTCCTAAGATTTGTTAGTATCAACACCTTCCTTCCACCAGGGCAGCCTGCAGGGAACCCTCCTAGCAGCTCAGAACCGCCCAGTGAAACTGGGCTCCACCTCTTCTAAAAAGTGAAACCCAGTCACTCCACAGAACCACACGCCAAGAACTTGACTCGTTTGTTAAATTTGCCTTCCAAGAGTATTTTTATAGTATGGCCCTGGGGCTTGGTGACCACAGTATCAAGAAATGTGGGTTTGCTTTTCCAGTTCTGCAGCCAACTGGCCACATGACCTTAGTGACACTCCCTTCCTTCCCTACCTCAGTTTTGTTGTTGTTCAGTCATCCAGTCGTGTCTCTTTGCATCTCTGTGGACTGCAGCATGCCAGGCCTCCCTGTTCCTCACCATCTCCCGAAGTTTGCTCAAGTTCATGTTCGTTGCATCGGTGATGCCATCCAACCATCTCATTCTCTGACACCTCTTCTGCCCTTTATCTTTCCCAGCATCAGGGACTTTTCCACTGAGTTGTCTGTGCACATCAGATGACCAAAATACTGGAGCTTTAGCTTCAGCATCAGTCCTTCCAATGAGTATTCAGAGTTGATTTCCCTTAAGATTGACTGGTTTGATCTCCTTGCTGTCCAAGGGATTTTCCGGAGTCTTCTCCACCACCACAGTTCGAAGGCATCAATTCTTTGGTGCTCTGCCTTCTTTATGGTCCAGCTCTCACAACCATACGTGACCACTGGGAAGACCACAGCCCTGACTATATGGACCTTTGTTGGCAGAGTAGTCTCTGCTTTTCAACACACTGTCTAGGTCATAACTTTCCTGCCAAAAAGCACTTGTTTCTTGACTTCATGGCTGCAGTTACCATCTGCAGTGATTTTAGAGCCCAAGGAGAGGAAATCTATCACTACTTCCACCTTCTCCCCTTCTACTTGCTATCAAGTAATGGGGCCAGATGCCATGATCTTAGATTTTTTAATATTGAGCTTTAAGCTGGCTCTTTCCCTCTCTCCCTTCACCCTCATCAAGCAGCTCTTTGGTTCCTCTTTGCTTTCTGCCATTACAGTGGTATCATCCGCACATCTGAGGTTGTTGTTTCTCCCTCCTGTCTTGATTCCAGCTTGTAACTCATTCAGTCCAGCATTTCTCCTCATAAAACAGGGGCTGGCTCCCAGCCTCTCCTGCCTCCGCAATGACAGGACTGCTGTCCAGCCCAGGCAGAGTGAAGACCTGTCCATGTGCTTATGTGCCTCTCTTTCAGTGTTTAAGAGACTACATTCAAACACAGTAATCAATCCGCCGGAAAGATCTGACTCTAGGTTGATGGCTTTTCAAAACTTGGGCTCAAAAAATTAACATCTGCAAATTCTGGGTCCACAGTTACCCCCCAGATCAGAGCACTAGCAGAGCACTAGGTGCCCGGTCTCCTTTTGTCCACACATCTCACTCTACTCACACCATCCACATATGCGGTACCTCCTGTGGGCCCGGCCAGGTACTGAGGGCGTTACCTCACCCACTCCAGACAGCATGGGGGGGTGGACTGTCACTGTCCAGACGAGGACACGTTCTCAGAGAGGTTAGGGGACATGCTCTGGCTTAACATGAAGCAGTCAAGTTAAGGTTTAAACCTGACTTCCAAGTCCATGCGGCTCCACCAGGGTCCTCTGTATGAGAATTTTAAAGAAACGGCTGCATTTCCTTAAAAATATTTTAGAACCTAGATCTTTAAGTTAGGCTGGTTCCTGTTTTACCTATTGCTCTTATTTAGAAAGGCTTGGAGCAGTTAAAGACCGGTCCATACAGAACCCTAGTTAGAAGAAAAACATCCCCAACCACCTGTCTTGTTTTGACATCCGCTCTCAGTAAAATCATGTCCCCAAATCCCTGCCAATAAAATAGTGTTGACTCTGCAGGTCCCCTGCCCCCTCCCAAGCCCTCCAGCATCTCAGCAGTGGGATGAAGGGAACGACAAGGGATGTGAACCATGTCACACACCCCCACGTTTTAAAACAGTCTCAATGCCAAGATTCCAGAGGCTCCCAGAGTTAAAGGGTTGAGAATGCTCAGTTTTCTCCAGATTAGCTAAAGGCACACCATCTTGTCACTGCCCTTCTAACACCTGGCAGACAAAGATGGCGGTCCCCTCTCATAAAGTCTCAAAGAAATGTCTTTTCTAACAGGAAGTGTCCTATACGCAGGGTGAGGTATGGATCACCCTGCAGAGCCATGGGGGAAGGCCTGGGGTGGCTCAGGCCCCTGGCCAGTCACCTGGAGCCGCCTTGGCACTTCACCTCATGCGCTGCAGGACATGAGAGGCCTGCAGGAACCAGTCTATAGAGTGACAGGTGCTTGTGCCCAGGTAGCCAGCCCAGCAGGAGGAAGAGACAGGCTAAGGACATGAGTGGCTCTGGGGACAGACTGCCACTTATGACTATCTCGTGCCTCAACTTCCTCCTCAGGAAAACAGTCGTAACTAGAGAACCTACTCCATAAGTTGAGTGTATTAAGTGGGGGACAAAAAAAAAAAAGCCAAATGTCACCTGTTACAATTACTATTAACCCCTAAAGGATAACTTTAAGACATATGGGGAGCTTCCATTCCAAATTCCTCATTTTGCAGACGAGAAAACTGGCCCAGAAAGGCTGGGTGACTCCTCTGAGGCTAAACAGCCCTACCAACCATCAGGGCAGATGGCTTCATTCTCTGTTGCCAAGCTCCTTCTCCTCCAGAGTGTTCGGCCTGGGCAGCCGTTTTCAGGACCGCAGTGATTATGGGCTAGCGGGGTCCCCTTCACCTGCTCCACTGGCATAGCTGCGACAGCCCTTCACAGCCCACTTCCAGACTCAGGGGATGCGAGTCAGTGCACTCCAGGACTCTGAGTCATCTCCGTCTGTAAATCAACCTTCAACCGTCCACCCATCTTGAATAGAGAGATCTCATTGTCCTCCAGTCTCTGAATGGGAACCTGGTGTTTCTCCTTTGAAAATGTCAAAGTGTTAGTTGCTCAGCCATGTCTGACTCTTTGCAACCCCATGGACTGTAGCCCGCCAGGCTCCTCTGTCCGTGGGATTCTCCAGGCAAGAATATTGGAGTAGGTAGCCATGCTCTTCTCCAGGGGATCTTCCCGACCCAGGGACTGAACCCAGGTCTCCCGCATCACGAGCAGATTCTTCACTGTCTGAGCCACCAGGCAGGTTTGGACCTTGTTTACTGAGAGTCCTCCAGCTGTAAGTACATCAGGCTCTCCTACCAATTTCAGACTGAGGATGGCAAATCAGATGTGGACACAAGTGTCTGCTCTAAGATCCTGGAAGGAGCACTGAACACTTACCTCGGGAGCTGAAAAGAGGCTTCCCAGCCCACAACCCCTCCCATGAGAACTTCACCTGCTTCCCCAAGGCCGACCGGCAGAGGTGACTGCAGCTGCAACTGACTTGCTGGACATATGCCCCAGGCAGCTGGGAGCCTGCCAGCAATCATCTGAATCCCAGGAGCAGAGGACAGTTACCATGGCTACCAAAAGCTGTAACCATTGGCTGTTTTGGCTGTGGAGAGCGGCTCAGCTGCCCTCTCAAGGTCCCTTCCAGCCCTGGGACTCTACAGTTCCAGTGAGCCGGTGGAGACCACGTCTGCTGCAAGAAAATAGGAAGTCCTGTGACACACAAGGCTCAGGCACAGATAGCAAGCACCTCAGAGGTCACCTTGTCTTATCCATCAGAAGTGCTGAGTCACAAGGCTACTTTCTAGCTCTGCTGCATTATTAATAAGCAAAGCCTCGCTTTTGATTGGTTTTTGGTATAGTACTTCAGGCCTTTTATAATGTGAGCTCGCTCCCACCATGTTTCATTTTTTTTCTTCCTTTTACAGCTCATAGCAGAAATTTTGGTACAAGTTTTGTTCCGTATTGTGACCAGGGCAAACAGCCCAGGAACACTCGCGTCACTGGGGCCCAAAGGGGCGGGCTCTGTCAGACAGGACGCCTGGATCACGATCATTCTAAGAACCAGGAGGAAGGAAGTCATTCATAAAGGAGGCAGATGCTCAACTGCGACTTGGGTTTCCTCTCGCAATTCTGATTACAGGAATGTGGTTTGTTCTTATTCCACAGAAGGGAAGACTTTCTCTGTAAAACTCGACTCTCAGAAGCTGCCTACCTTTCTGAATCAGGATAGAATAGGGAGGCGGCTGATTTGACCCCTGGAATCGCCACACCAGTAAGATCTCAGGCCTGACTGCAGCCCTCTTGAGATCCGGTCTCAGAACAGACATGGCTGCAGGTATCTACGGGACTTCTGAGAGCAGGAGAGACGCTCAGAAATCAGAGAGTTGCCTGTGCTCACAGGGACAGCTGCATGAGGCCTTGCCTTGCTCCTGATGCACGAAGCTTCATGTTTAGTGGATGTTTGGAGATTTTTAAAACTCTGCTTATCAAGATCAAATCAAAGCCTTTATTCAATATCCCTCCTTCAAACTACCCGCGTTTAAACCTACTCCCTTCCCCCAACTTGCAAACTACTAGGGCTGAACGAGTTTTGTCCCTTTCACCTGATGGGTCAGATCCAGGTGGGCTTCACAATGCGGAAAAGCCACGCCAAGACACTGCACAGGCAGGCCTCCACGGTTCTGTGCCCCCTCGGGATCTAGGCAGAGGTTGGAAGCACTGGCCCTGGACCCAGAGCTCTGGCACAAGAGACCGGAAGGCAGATGTCTGAACCTCGCGTTCTGGACCCAGCCACACACGAGTGGATGAGCAGCTCCTGGTGACCACTGGGCGAGGCTCACGCGTGTGCTTTTTCTTCTCTTCTCCAAAGAAAAGGGTGAGAGATGGAGGAGGCAATTTTCAGTTGTGTGTAGGTTTAAGGCTTTGGCTGTGGTCTGTTGATATATTAAAATACTTTCTGGGAACGCCATCTCCTAAGCTCCCCATCAGAACAAATGTATTTTCAAAAATGAAAACAGTGAACAAAGAGGTGGAGCTGAAATGCTGATGCAGAGCCCAGCGGACGGGCCTGGGTCTGTCAGGTCAGAATGGTGTCGTCCACCTGCTCCGTGGAGTCGGCCTGGCCGGCCAGCTTCTTCAGGGACCTCCGGTTGCATTCATTCAGCACTTCCAAGCTGGCCACATCCAGTATCTTGCAGAGGGACTGGGGGGAGGAGGGAAACGAGGAGACAAAATCAGAAAATATGGCTTCCAATTTCTCCAGTCTAAGACAACACTGAATGCGAACCCAGAACTAGAACCACTGAGGGGAACCCTGGCAAAGTAAGGGAATCGGGTGGATCCAGGACAGCCAAGACATGCAGGTCTCATGGCCTGATGTGATGATGGAGTGGGGCCTGGAGCATTCAGCACTTTAAAGGTGGCTCAGCAGGCAGGGGGCTGAGAGAGAGGACTCTGGGCCTCAACAGGCAGCCCTGGGGCGTCTGTTACAGGTTTGGGAGCCACCTGAGATTCTACTTGAAGGAGGAGCCCTGCTGCTGAAAGGAATCTGAACACCTCAGGAATAGAGGGATGTGTTTTTAGGCACCAGACCAGTCACCAGATGACCATCTGCCCGTCAACACTCATGCCTATAGGGTGGCAGAGTACGAGCCTTAAACACTGTCATGCAGAAGGCCCACAAGACAAGCACCCAGAAGCCGTCGGGAGGCCTACCAGTCCCAGGCTCCCACCTGAAACACTTCCTCTCCCTGCCTCATCTTGAGGAGGTTGACAATCGCCTGGTCGCTATAGGCCCTGACGACGGTGTTTTTATCCTTGGTGTTGTCCAGGAGGGCCTTCAGGATGGGCTTGATGGCCTGGGGGTCCAGGGCAGGCAGCGGGTCCTTGTTTGCCCACCAGATCATCTTCTCAGCCACCAACCTGATGTCACTGGATGGGTTCTGCAGACACTGTGAAGAGGAGTGCAGGCTTTCCATCAGGCACATCCAGCCTGCTCCCTGCCACAGCCCAGGCTCTGCCCTGACGCTGCCCTCATTGTGGGACCTGACCCCCTGCTCCCTCCGCGGTGTCCCCACTGTGGGAAGGCGGCCGGGTGTGTACGGACCCTACCTCCTCCACATCATCTCACACCACCCTCTCCTTGGCTCGGCACGCTCAGCCCACATGGGCTTCCAACTTCCTCAAACGCCCCACGCTGCTTCCTGCCTCGCGCCCCTGCACTGGCGGGTCCCACTGCCTGGGACGTGCTTGCCCCAGATCCTCACCTGGCCGGTCCCCTCTCATCCTTCAGGCCTCAGCTCAGATGTCAGCCTTCAGGCATCTCCCCGACAGCCCTATCTAGATGAGGGCCCTCCCACAGGCCCTTTGTGTACCTCTACCTCCAGAGATCTTGTCTGCCCCGATCACCTCTGTACCTTTAGGGTCTAGCCTGGTCAGTAATAAACACTGACAACGGCTGCATGTGGGGTGATACAGGCTCAGTCCAGTCAGGGCCCTGTACACCCTCCTCTCTGGGTGTCTGCAGGGTGCAGACAGCAGCCGTGGGAACTGCACTGCTCAGAGTGAGTGAGGCCCTCAGTGCCCCAGGGCCACTGACACTGCCCAGGAGCTGG
Source organism: Okapia johnstoni (assembly GCA_024291935.2). Lineage (NCBI taxonomy): Eukaryota > Metazoa > Chordata > Mammalia > Artiodactyla > Giraffidae > Okapia > Okapia johnstoni. The sequence continues at coordinate 9,785,216 of CM044310.1, read as the reverse complement.
TTACAAAGGCAGGGGGCAGGGCTCGGCCACATTTCTTAAAATGCAGATTCTGGTTTTGTGTGCACGCCAACATTTGAGCAGCGTGTTTTATCACACAGATGCTGGAGGACCCTCTGCCAGGCTCCGCAGCTTTCCCAAGTGGGTCCTGCAGTGACCACAACAGTCATGCCTGCTAACTACTGTCATGCCTGCTAAAGGGAGGCAGGAAAGCGAAGATAAATTTGAACCCAGGTCTGTCCCAAAGTTTACAAACTTAGGGTGCCTAGAAAGAATACCTAAAATAGAGGTTCTTAACTTGATTTGGGGTCATGGATCTATGGGAGACTCTGACAAAAAGTTGGGCAAAAAAGAAAAAAAGCTGGGCAGTCTTCCAGAGACCACTCTGCATCCCAGCCCTACGGGCTCAGAGACCCCCTGCCCTGCAGGCCAGCCTCGGAGTGCCTGGAACACACAGACACACTTCTGGGATCTTCTAGTCATGGGTCCTTCTCACAAGCCAGGCTGCCCCGCTCACCTTAATGAACAGGCTGGAGAGCTTGGCTGGCAACTGTCCTCCTCCAGTCTCGATGTGGTGCTTCATCAGGAAGCCCATGCCCCGGACCCCGCTCACAGCGATGGGGATCTGGAAAGTGAGCGAAGAGCTAGACGGGGTGCCTCTGGCTCTCTCCTCAGGGCAGCAGGGCCAGACACCTTCCCTTCCCCAGGAATTTCTGGGGACCCTGGCTCTCCACCACCAGTCCCCACCCCACCCCCAACTACATCACCTCCAAGACCCTTTGACGGCTCTCACGGAGAGGTTCTGCCTGGCTGTGGGGCAGGTGAACAAAGCCTGAAACACTAGTTCTCAGGAACAGAATCAGAGACTTTCTGGCCTAGAAGGGACCTCTGGATGCTCCAACCCAAACTCCTCACTGTTTAGATGATGAAACTGGCACCCAGGGAGACCAAGCACTGGTCCCAGGGTACAGGAAATTACTGGCAAGAGTGAAATTCGAGCCTCTGACCACCTGGTCTGGCCGCCCCAAAGCCTTACCCTGTCCGCCATGGCATTGCTGAGGATCATGTCCTGGACGTCACTGCCGTACTTGCCTACGCAGAGTCTGCCGGGAGCCACGCTCACAGCCACAGAGAGAGCCAGGCTCCGCCCATGCCGAACCATCCAGTCAATGCCAGACACGTCCGCTGGGTGAAAGGACACAGCGGGGTCGACCTGCACCGTCTACCACCTGCGAAGCCCACCTCCCCGACCTGAGGCTCGTGTGTCAGCTCAGAGCCTGATGGTAACCCCAGTCCTCACTGCACACGGACCTCCCTGCCCCAACTGGCCACCAAGTGGCCATCCCTCACAGGCCACTCCCAACCATGGCTGCGTCCTCGGAGCAGAGACACTCCGGGCTGCAAGACTCCCAGAAACTCCATTTTGTTTTGACACTTCTAAGGAGGGGTGGTCCAGCTGCCAGAAGACCCTCTGAGGGGCAGGGGAGACAGAGAGGCCCCGAAAAGTGCACACAAGAGGCCTACCCAGCAAGTACTGCTGAAGAACGGTGCTGAGCTCCTCTTCCGTCAGAAAGGTGCATAGCTCCCCCAGGCACCCGGCCGAGGAGATGCGCGTGTTGTCCTGATGGGGCAGAGAAGGTGGTGAACCAGGGTGCCAGCCCACATGGGCTCCGCGGGCACCAGGGCGGGAGGGAGGCAGACACGAAGTCCAGTCCTCCCTCCAGGCGCGCGCACTCCCGCCGCCAGAGCAGGGCTGCCACTCACTGCGGCTGCCACTCGACGCCGAGTTAAAAATTACACACCCAGCACTTAACTTAATTATAGAAAACTCCAGCGTGTATGCATATGGTGATCATCATCATAATAGCAACAATAATTGTATTTACATAGCACCTTTCTTCTTACAAGCCTGAAAGCTTCACGTTTATTATCTCAGTTACTATCAACAGCCCTGTGAGGCGGGGATGGGTGCGAGCTCTGCCCACAGTCCTCAGGGAAGGCGGCTGGAGGACCACTGGGAACTCCACCTCACCTCACCCCACCCCACTCCCAAGCCTCTCGTGTGTCCACCTGTGTCCAGAGAGGCTCCCTGCTGCACCAACGTTGTGTGGGTCTGTCCTAGGAAGTCAAACTGAAGCCCTAACCGGCCCAAGGCAATAGGGAAAGGCTGAGGGTTCTGTGTCAAAACCAAAGTCCCGTACATAAGCGCTTCCTGGCCGCTCTCCCTGCTGGCTCACTACGGGATGTTGTGCGGAGGATTTTGGGTTATGTGCTACAGTATTCGAAGTGCCAACTTGGCGTGCCTCTCCCAAACAAAACAACCAACCAACCAACCAGGGCCTCAAGGGCCCGTGGGGATGCATGAGCCAGGCCAGCACCCTGGATTGCCATCTCGGATCCAGCGGAAGTTCTGAGTGGGAGGAGGGTGGCTAGCTGGCAGTCTGGGCCTCTGAGCTCCCAGGTGTCACGCGAGGCTAAAGCTGGTTCTCTCGGACACAACACCCACTCTCTCAAAGGGGTCTATTTTAAGCTCCATTGTGGTGAAATGCAAATTGGTTTACATACTAACTTTTGCTTGCACTGTGAGTGGCCCTATAAAAGCTCTGACAGACCGTGACCAAGAGAAGGCAGAGGCTCCCATGTGTACCCCACAAAAGGCCAGGGCCTCAGCTGCAGGGGATAACTGGCCCCGGGCATGGGCAAACAAGGTGTGGCCCCATGTGAACCCCGAGGCCTCTCTCCAGGGATCAGCCCCACAGTGGCAATCTGGCGACATGGCAGAGGGCCGTCTGTCAAAGGGGAAAGAGAAAATCCTTCTCAAAGACTCAACCGCTTCGGGGCTCACCAGAGCACAAGGCAGCCAACTGGTACTTCACAGATGCTTGCAGACAGGGCCAGGAAGGGCCTTGGGACAGAGAACCAGGAGTCACGAGCTCAGTCCCGGTTCTCTCTCTACCACGTGCTAGGGCACGGCCCCAGGTCAGTCTGCCCCTCACAAACAGTGCTGAGCAACCCCTCCCGGACAGACACCAGACACTGCTTCCTGAGGGCTGTGCCCACACTTCACCTCTGGGCGTGGCTCTGCACATCAGCAAATGTTTCCCGAACCAAAAAATGAAACTTCATTTTACAACTGGGGAAATGAGGGGCCGAGCGGGGGAAGCGACTTGTTTAAGACTAGAGAACAAATGAACATGAGGCCTGGGACTTTGGAAACCTTAGCTTCCCTTATCTATACGACACGCCGTCTGTATCAACACTAGGTGCCCGTCTCCCTCACGACCAGAGGTGTGGCAAACCAGAGTGACACGACTGTCGGGCATGATGGTCACTCCTGACCACGTTCTGCTTCTCGAGGCACAGACGCCAGCCCAAGGGAAGGGAAACCAACCCACCCTGCGCACCCCGCGTCCACCTGTGGTGGTACCTCATCGTGTCCCAGCATGCTCAGCAGGAGCAAGACGATGTTTTTCCGGATGACCACGTCCACTTTGGCCCCCGCTCCCTGAATCACAAACCTCAGGGCCTGCAGCATGGTGTCCCTGCAAAACCAATGTGCCCGACTCAAACCCAACTCTCCTCCACCCGTGCTCCCACTGCACAGGCAGGGCCGGGCCACCCCACGGCCACGGCTCTCCCCGCGCGGCGCCTCACCTGACGCCCGGGTCCTCCATGACCCGGATGCCATTCAGCAGTTCCGTGAACAGAGGATCCACCTTGATGTGGATAGAAATGAGCTTTCCCAGTGCGTCGGCGGCCTTCAGGCGCACACCGCGGTTAGAGTCCTGCAGGGCTTTGGTGAAGGTGGTCTGCAGCTGGGGCAGGAAGGGCTTCAGGGCGATCCCGACCTGTCGGAGAGACCCCCATCCCAGAGCCCGGCTGAGGGGGAGTGCGGGCCACAGGGCACCACAGGCACGAAAACAGAGCACCCCAAACCCGCGCGGCTCCACACTCAGGCCAGGAATAGAGGTGCCGCAAGATGGGGGAGCCCGGCACAGAGGGTCCTCTCAGCCTCCTCTTCTGTTTCCAGCTTCCCGCAGGCTGGGAGCTGTCAGCTCGGCTTAAGGGGGGCTCTGTCCACGTGGACAAGTGACTCGAAACCCCCAGCTCTGAATACATTACAGAGCAGGCCAGCAGACCTGTCAGTACTGTGGAAGAACATTCTGCAAAGGCAGGTAATCAAGCCAGGGGCCACCTACTGCACACAATCCTATGGAACAGGTGGACTTGGGAGGTCATCCCTGTATACACGTGCACCCAGGCACTGACAATCCAGTCTAAGTCCTGACCACATGGAGGTAAAGATGCATGTCTGTGACAAACTACAGATGGGTCCCAGAGGAAAAATCTACTCAAGGCTAAAAGGGAAGATCAAAGAGGCTGTTTGGAGGCTCAATGCCATTTAGGGTCTAGAGACACAGGGGTTGGGGCTGGCAGGCTGCTGGGAGGTGGACCACAGAGTGAAGCCAGCAAAGTTGTAGTGAGAGCCACCTGCCCACAAGTGACACCTGGCTCACAGCCTGTGGGACAAACTCCAGGAGAGAAAGGCTCCATTTGGACACAGAATTAAAACACACACACACACACACACACACACACACACACACACACACACACACACACACACACACACACACACACACACACACACACACACACACACACACAAGAACAGCACAGAATGGAAGGTAAAGATGATATTTAATTTAAAACAAAAAAAGAAAAGACAATTTCCAACAGAATGAGGCTGATGCTCACAGTCCTGTTTTTTAGCTGGGAAGTAGCTCCCCAACACTTTTCTCCCAGAAGGAAAAAAGCTGCAATTCTCTTAAGCTTTTGTTTCCAAACCACAAGTAAGAAATTTTTTTAACAAAATAAATCTTGGCTGTTTATAACTCTCTAAGCCTAAAGGCTTTAATTATTAGCCCTAAAGTATTAGAAACAGTTAATGTGTTACTTCACTCCTGACACTTTGAGCAAAAACTGAAGTTACTGCAGTTGCTCTCGAACTTCCTTTGCATTCTCTCCTCAGATTCTCTACATCTCCCTTTATGAAGTGCTCATAAAGACAGGAAACATATGTGAACAAAGTTTCTACTGTAGTCAGGTGGCCCTGGATTTTGTCCTTTGAACCACTTGTAATAAAAGCGATTATCAGACACACACATACTGATGTGTTGAGTTAGAACGTGTCATTAGATGTTATTTCACCTGAGCCCCATTTCTCATAGCCCTTTGAGAGACAAGCAGTGTTGTACTCTCAAAACACAAGTGAAGGAGCAGACTCAGAAGTTGCACGACCTTCTGAGGTCATTCTGGCCATACATCTGCCAAGTGGTAGACCTGGACTTGACCCTGTGTGTTGAGTCTAGAGTCCAAGGTCTTCGCTCCCTCTGTGCTGATTGCCATGCTAAGCTGTCACCCTGCCTGCACAGCACACCGTGTGCCCATCTCCTGTGCACAGATCTGTATTCTAATATCCGAGTGGACCAAGTGAACCTGTCAGTCCTCACCTTGGCCAGCAAGAGACTGAGCGTCTCGAGCAGAGCCGCCTTCACATTCCAGCTGAACCGGTCCCCCAGGATGCGAATCAGAGGGCCAGTGATGTTGACCACGGAGGGCCGCAGGGCGTCTGCCGAAGTCAGGCGGATCACCAAGCCTAACGCTTTGGCGGCTTCCTCTTTCTGTTCCGGGCTGCCAGTCAGGACCCCCTCCCGCAGCACTGGGAGGATGGAGGTTACCCCCTGACAAGAGAACCACACTTGAGAGTCCAATTGCCAAGGTTCTGGGCCCAGGTGTACCCCACCCGGAGCCAGGAGCTCCTGTCAGCCACCCTTTCTGCAACTCCACGAGCGACCGAGTCAGGCAGCCAGGGTTGCGGCCTGAGAGGCTGCTAGCTGGGGAACAGTCTCCCGACTTGACAGTGACGAGAGCAGAGTCCTGCAGGCCTGTCACTCATCTGCTCTGAGGCGACCGCCACAGCTGAAACTGGAGGTAGTGAACTCTGACCCTGTCCCCTTGGGGCCACCATGGGGAAGAAACGCTGCCCGTGGAGGTGCGCAACGGCATCTAGAGCACTATGTGGAGTAACACACAGCTGCTCCGGCGGCCCCAGCTCCGGTGACCCGGGGGAAGGCGGAGGAGAGCCACACGCCCGCGGGGCCCTGCCCAGGGCCCTGGCTCACCTTCTTCGGGAGGCAGAAGCCTGGCACGTGCTCGCCTTTGCTCTCATTTCCTATGAACCGGATTTCCTTGTGCAGTTCCTCAATGAGGGCCAGCTGGTTGCCCGCATCCAGTTTCTGTGAGAAACCGGGGAAAAGCAAAGAGGATGTCAGGGTTCTAAGTCAAGCCCTCTCAAGACGGCTTCAAAATAAGAGAGCAGGGGGAAGAAAGGGTGTAGGCGGAAGTAAAGACAAGACTGGCCACGGATCGACAGAGGCTGAAGCTGGCCGACAGCGTCTACTCTTAGAAACGCCCAGAACTGTCTGGCACTAGAGGTGGTCCAGCAGCCCCTCACCTTGGTGATGGCGTTCAGGGCATCCCAGCTCTCCTCCAGAACCACGGGACTGGAGTCATTGAAGAGGCGGATCAGGCCTGAGACCAGGCTCCGCAGGTGGCTAGTGTAGTCCGCCTTGGAGCGCGAGCAGTAGATGTTGAGGATGATGGCCGCGGCCTGCCTCATGCCCACCTCAGGGCTGCGGGTGGCTTCCAACAGGTCCTCGATGATGATCCGGTGCCCGGTGTCGTCCTCCACCGACAGGATCACGGCCTGACAGTTGGCCATCTCCTAAAACCACAGGTGACACCTCGGCTGAGCACGCACCTCCAGGATGGGACAGGACACGGATAGAGTCCACAGGGGTGACTGTGCCCCTCACCAGCTGCTCGTCTGGAGTCCCCAGCTTCTCCTTCAGGGCCAACATGACTGCCGGGAGGATCACGCCAAGATGACGTGTCAGGGCATCACCCGCCACAGACGAAAGGAAAGCCAGCACTCGGGTGTTGACGGGTGGGGTCGTCAGCTGCAGGATGATGAACATCAGCTCAGTGGGGGCTGCCCCGTGCCAGCCACGGCGCTGGGGACGGGATCTCCCAGAGCAGAGTCACCCGCCTCCCCCAGCATCCGGGTTCAGAGCTGGTCCTCACGTAGACCCGGGGATGGTGACGGGGCTGTGGCTGCTGGGCTAGAGGTTGTCGCTGCATGTGGGGACTTACCTTGGGCACGAGGTAGGGCAGCACCACACGGCTCTTGATGGCCATCACCTGCTTCAGACCGTCCAAGGCAAACTCGGACACCTCCTCGTCATCCTGCAGAGGGGCGCAGGGTGACATCTGGGAGCCGCTCTCCTCCCCGCCTCCGCAGTCTGGACCTCCCCAGCCCCGACACCCCCACCCGGCTCCCCAGAGAGCCGATGCCATCCCGTGCACCCACTCCCTCTGGGGCCCGCACTGGCTTCCTTGGCAGAGTCAGCCCCGGCGTGCGGCCTCCAAGGAAATGGTGGAGCCCCTCCTGGCAGGGGTGAGGCAGAGCCACTCACCAGCTGCTTCAGTAAAAACGGGAGGATGTCCTCCAGGGCCTGGTGGCCAATGGTGGAGTGCAGCTGCTCGAAGGTCTTGGCCGCTGCCTCTCTGACTTCCTCCAGCGGGTCACACAAGGCCTTCCTTGCCGTGGGCACAAGGGACTCGGAGAAATACAGCACCTGCAATGGCATGAGAGCGCTGAACCTGATGTGGTGGAGGGAGGGGAAGTCAGCGGGGGATGGGGACGGTGAGGACCTTTGGCCTAGGCAGGCTCCCTGGACTCTCGCTGGGTCTAGACTTTTCACTCAGCTGGTTTCTGTGGAAATGCACTAGTATGAGAAAGCAGACAGGATATATTATCTGCCCCTGAGAAGCCTTCCCCCAGAGGTGGCGGTTTTGTTGCTAAGTCATGTCCGACTCTTGTGACTCCATGGACTGCAATCTGCCAGGCTCCTTGGTCCATGGGATTTTCCAGGCAAGAATACTGGAGTGGGTTACCATTTCCTTCTCCAGGGGATCTTCCCAACCCAGGGATGGAACCTGCATCTCCTGTGTTGCAGACGGTCTCCTGCATTGCAGGCATATTCTTTATCAACTGAGCCACGGACTTAACAGTTAATAGTGCTGATTTTTTTTCAGCAAGTTCCCCAGATACTCTGGTCTCTCATGGGAATGCCAAACTCCTTCCCACAGCGAGGCCCCAAGTGACCTGGCCTCCACTCCCCAGGCTCCTTTGTTCATGCTCTTGGGAAACTCCAAGTCCTTCTTCAAGTCTCAATTCAAATACCTGCTCCCTTATGAACTCTCTGGGTCCACAGTGGGGTGAACAACTGCTCTGTGCCCTCCATAACCAATTCCACTGAAGCAACGCCCCTCTGTGAATCTAAGGACTGAATCTGAATATGGTGGCCACACAATGGGCAAGGCCTCAGGCATTGGGGCACCACCTATTTAATTAATCACAGTCCTATTTGATGACAGAATTTACCTTTGTTCTTTGAAAAATGCAACTATAAAAACCCCATATGGCACACATGTACTGACACACGCAGGAGGAGAAGGATCAGATGAGGCTGTTCAGGCTGAGCAATTGACCACATGCTCGAATCTCTGACCCAGTATCCACTCATCGCTTTGGCACTTTCATCCCAATCTAGAGCTCTATGCCTATGCTCAACCTACTCCCCAGGGATGTCTGGAAGCTCAATTACAAAAAGTAGGGTCGGTGACAGACTCCAACCCCCTTGACTGTCGCTATATGCAAACAATCTCACTGCTGGAGACGCGTTTCCACCCACCAAGTGCTCACTCTCATCTACTCTACGACCCCCTGCTCCCCGCCACCCTCCACCTCTCACACACGCACTGCCCTTCCCGGCTAAGCACACCACACACGTGAACTGCACTGACGCCCTGACACAAAAGGATTGATCTGGAGCCACCTCAGGAGTGCTGAGAGAAAGACCATCTCAATCTCCAAAAGCCACCCCAGGCCTCTAAATCGTTGAGGTCTTAGCCTGTAAACTGATGGGAAAGCTGAGAGGTGAGAAAGCCCAGGGCACTGTGACCCCGTCAGCACCTCACTGCCAACAGCACCCTCTGGAGTGAGGTTGGCATGTCCCTGAGGGTGAAGTGTCGTTAATGGAGCAGCTTCTTCAGGAGCCCCCGACCCCTGGCCCTCTGAGTGAGATGGGGGCAGGCCTGCGGGCCCCTGAGGAGATGCTCACCACGTCCCACCCCCTGGCCCTCTTGAGTGGGGGGCAGGCCTGCAGGCCCTGAGGACATGCTCACCGCGTCCCGGCTGGTGGACTTCATGATCTCGCTCAGCCCGATGCACACGCCCTGCCTCTCATCGCTCTTGGGAGACCTCAGGCCTTCCTCCAGGATGGGGATGATCTCTGGCAGGATTTTCTCCCCTAACTTCCGGACGAGATCTCCCAGTGTCCTGGCTGCGATCTGCCGGGCAGAGCTCAAGTCAGGATAGTGACTCCCTGCAGACCCCGTGGGCTACTCCGAATGAGGGCCCCAGGACCTCCCAGATGTTACCTGAGCCTGACTTAACTTTCCCCAATGCTCTATCCTGTGAAGAGCCCCCAGGGTGCTTGCAAAACACCACCAAATAAAATTCTCTCTGCGTCACACATGCCTACTCAGCTCAAAGAGTCAGCACCTTATGGATGAACAAGACACTCAACACTTGTTGTCCAGCTGAGGGCTGATCTCCCTGGATTGAAAACTAGGGCCTGGAAGTCACTTAACCCTCATGCTCTTGCCCAGGAAAGGACAGCTGGGTTTGTAATCAAAACTTTCAGGGAAAAAGACCCATCTCCTCTGTGGCCGTGTGCAAACCCTTCTTTAGAGCCAATTATGCAATCTGTTTGCCAGGGACGGGGGTTGGGAGTGGACTGGCAGAAGTGATCATTGGCCCTGGGGGCCCTCCCCCAGCTGCCCTGGCCTTCACTCAGCCCCTGCTGCAGGCAAATTCCTTGCCGACCTCAAGGCTTGTGCATGTCCAGTCCTGGTATCTCAAGCACTGGTCCTTTGGTCCCGAACAGTCTTTCATCACCTCCTCACCTGCTAATGCTCACTCATTGCTCATCTTCAAACATCATTCTTCTGAGAAGCCTTCCCTGAGCCCTCCAGCTGGTTGACCTGGTATAAGCACTGGCAGTGCCATGTAGCACTTGCCATAGTTGCATTTTCTACTTTTTTGTGTGATTGTTTGATTTATATCCGTCTCCTCTGCCAGACGGCAGCTCCACAAGGCTGCCTTTCTTCTCTACAAGGTGCTAGGCCCCCGCTTAGCACATGGTAGATGCTTAATAAATATTTCTTAAGTAACTAAGTAAATAAAAGTTCTCCTGCTAGATGGTGGACCCCACTGCTCTCCCATTCTCTGCAGACCCAGCTTTCTAGCCTCTGAAAGGAGGCATCAGGGCTGCGTGGGCAGAAGCTAGGCCCAGGACACTGACCGTTCTCTTATCCGCGCACGTGCTGGCCAGGAAACCCAGCAGGAGCCCAAAGAGGGTGGGCAGGATCTCACGCAAGGTGCGGGGGGTGTTGGAGACCACAATCTTCCAGACGTGCAGGGAGGCCTGCCGCACCACCAGCTGGGTGTCCGAGCGGCCCATGTACAGCCCCGCCAACACTCGGTTCCGCCGATCTACCCCCAGGGCGGTGATGATTGCCTGCAGTGGCAGAAGGGAGCCGAGAATGAGAGGCGGTGAAACCCCCACGGTTGTGAGGGCCAGGGAGTCTCCCCACTGGCAGCAGACGGAAGAAGGTCTGCTGGGGCTGCGCACCTTGTTGGACTGAGCAGTTCCAAAGTTGTCATCCTCCGAGGCAGTTTCTGTGGTCATCTTCCCAGTGACTCCTGAGATGTGGAACAGGAGATCGCCAAGGAGCTGAACAGAGCTGAACCTGAGGAGGAGGCCAAGAACAGAGTCACATGGGCGCAGGAAGAAGTCTCGGCCAAGCACCAGCCAGAAAAAGAGACTGAAAGGAAACGAAACACACACACTGGTGGTGGTTCTCTTAGAACGGGAGAGGTCACAAACGATAGTCATTTCTCGACAGTCTCCCAAGCATGTTCCTTCCAAGTTTTGTACTAATGAACATTACTTTAATAATGGGAAAGAACAAGCTAGTCTTAAAAGCAGATACGAATATTTACATAATAAAAGTTATTAAAGAGAGAGAGAACACAGAGGGAAGTATGAGCAGGGAATCCAGGAATGCAGATCGTCAGAACGCAACGTAAGGAGAGGCCTAGGAGAAACTGTTTCTCTTTGAATGAATGATTATAAAACTAACAGTCGTATTCAAACTGAAAATTCAATTGACACAAAAAAATATAAAGAGAGGGTAAACAAGCGCCCAGACTGCCGGCACCCAGGCAACCACTCTGACACTCCGGTGACACCCTTGTGCACATCAATCACCCTGTACACAGACACCCCTCCCACACACAGGATGTGCGATGTGGGCCTGCACATGACTGGGCCACAGCCCGCACCACCCCACCAGCCAAGAGAAGGTTGAGGAGCGTTCTCTGTCAGCGGACATGGTCCTTACATCACTCTTCGTAATGGCCAGATCAAAGTTCATGGTGTGGATGTGCTACCTGACTTTTTCAAACCTACCTCCAGGTTTTCAAATGATAAGCAGTATTTTTCGCAACACACATCCTTCTAGATACATCTTTAAGCACTCGACTAAATATGTCCCTGGAATGAAATCCTAGAAGGAGGATCTTCAGATGAGAAAGCACTCACATTTAAAATTTTGACACAAACTGAAGGACTGAAGAGAAATAATATCTTAAAAGAGAATTGGAATTACAGACACTACTGTAGGAAACCGGAGAGTTACCAAAAGGTGAAAAACGAGGGTCTGGAAAAGTTGACAGCTTTTGGCAACATTCTGCCTTTCATTTCTCAGTGCATGTGTGTCTGTGTGCTAAGTCACTTCATCTGTGTCTGACTCTTTGCGACCCTATGGACCATAGCCCACCAGGCTCCTCTGTCCATGGGATTTCTCAGGCAAGAATAACTGAAGTGGGTTGCCATTTCCTCCTCCAGGGGATCTTACTGACCCAGGGATCGAACCCATGTCTCTTACATTTCCTGCATTGGCAGGTGGGTTCTTTACCACTAGCATCACCTGGGAAGCCCTCATTTCTCAGTAAGTTCCCCAAACACAAAGCTATGGCCACTAGGTATTTCCGCCTGAGTTCTCACCTTATTCTCCAGAGGTCGTCAAAGAGGCCTTGTTCCAGCTGGGGCAGCAGTAGGGCGATGGCTGTCTCGGCGTACATGGAGATGACCCGCTGCCCTGCACGCAGGGCAGTATCACGCACGAACTCGTTCTCATCAGCAAGAGCCTGTGCACAGAGAGGGTATCAGCCAGACCTGCTGCCCCCTAGGCACCCAGACCCAAGAATAAACGGATGAGGATGAGTAGAGTAGGATGAGGGCTCCTGCCACCCAGCCGTATCTGGCAGACAGGCCGAGCCTCCCGGGAGAGAGCGTGCGTCCTGGCCCCCACCCTAGGCCCTATCCTCAGTGGGGGCACTGGTGCCTACTTTGAGGATACAGGGGATGATGGGCCCCACGTAAGGAGTGAATTTGTCCCCGAACGTGATGGGCAGGTAGTTGAACATCATGATGTAGCCGTCTCGGACGTGGGGGGCAATGTCCACTTTGCTGGCTGTAGCCACAATTTCTGGCATCAGCTTCTCCAACTTCTCCACCCCCAATCCAGCCATGACCTCGGCCAACCCTGTAGGAAAGGGTCAGAGTGAGCCCATAGGACCTGAGGACCCCCAGAGGGCCTCCCAGGTCTGGCCCCTGGGCCCGCCCTGCCTCACCCTGCGCGGCGCCCGAGCGATCCACAGAGCTCTGCTCATAGGTCAGTGTCTCCATCAGCCACGGCAGCAAGTCCTCAAAGCACGACTCCCCCATGCCCTTGACCATGGCCCCGAGAGCCTTTGCAGACACCGTCCGTACCTGTCAGGGAACCAAGAGTGGGGAAGGTGAGGAGATGTGACCACGCAGGAATGAGGAGGGGTCCCTAGGGTCTCCTGCCCTTCACCAGATGCAAATGCAGCTTCTAGGGCTTCTTAGCAATCGGTTGTCTGGGGTGGGGCTAAAACCATGAGCTCCCGCCCCCTCCCCTCTTGGACTCACCTCAGGCACAGGATCCAGGAGAGAGGCTTTCAGACCAGGCGTCACGCTTGGCAGATAAGGAGCCAAGTCCTGCAACAACGGAAGGAGCAACTCAGTGGAGGCCTGAGGCCCGCTTTCTCCAGACCGGTTTCTGGGTGGATCCTGACCACCACACTCTGTGACTAGGAGTGCTCTCATGGGTAGAGAACCCCCTCCATCCCCCTGGCTCCCTGAAGGGCCTGTGTGATTGCTGGGAAAAACCTCTGAGGGACCCCAGGCCCTCCTCAGGAGGCAGAGAGCCCCCAGCTGCCATTCAGAGCTCTTCCTCCTCCTGGGACTGAAGGCTGCCCAGCCTCAGGCATCCACGAGATTCTTTCAGCACCTTCCTTTCAGAGTTGCACGATCTTTACCTTAAAAGGTTTATGTCTTTTGATACAGCACTCAACTTTCAGAAACAGTTTTAAATATAGAAAAAACTTTACGTTCACTGCAGCATCATTTAAAATAGCAAGAAACCTTGGACACTATGTGACTGACAATAGAATTATGTAAGTTATGGTATATAAACTTGTTGGAATGTTACATAACTATTTAAGACTAGGTTTTATGAATAACTCCTTATAACTTGGACATATATTTATGTTCAGAAATATCATTTTTAAATGTAATTTTAAAACATAATTGTCTAGGCTTCTGGAGGGCTATGGGTAAAATGTTTTGGTTTTCCAACTTTCAATTTCCCAAACTTCCTAGGATCAACCTAACTTTCCACTTTATCTCTTGTGCCTGAAGCCTCAGCAAGCAAATCAGAGCTGTGGTATTGAGAGCACACACATCAGCCCCTGGGAGTGAGTAAAGAGAGATCTCCCAAACTAGGCTAATTTCCTAAGAGGCTCACAGAAGCCAGTGCTTATGACAAGAAGACACTGCCAGCAATCAAAGCGGCAGCCGCTTTCCCAACACAAAATCAAAGGCCAGGCTGGACCTTTCCTTCCCATCAGTCTGTAAAAGGAGCTCATGGGGACGGGCCTCATCTGGGGGTGGAGCTAATCAAGACTTGTGTGGCTGGGCTCTGCAAGATGTGCAGAGAGCCCAGACTTCCACCTTCCGCCACAAACAGTCCATTTCTGCCCTGATATCAGGGATCAAATGCCCACAGCTACCCCGTGTCTACTGTCGGTAGGGGCTGTGTGCCTGGAGCCAGCATCCAGTGGTCTGTCCTGCGCGAGCCCCCCACAGGCCCATACCTTCTGGTCTGTAAGCGAGTACATGTTGCCAATGATCTGAGCGGCCATCTTCCGTGTGTCCGTGGAACGGTCCTGGAAGGCTCTCTGGACGATGGGCATGATGAGAGCCAGGGACGGGGCATCGATGAAGTGGACAAACTTGGTGTCCAGCAAGGTCTGCAAGCACTTCTGGGTCTTCCGGGAGGGGTCTGTCAGGGCGTCCAACAGGACCGGGGCAATGGCTGTGTCCAGACAAGAGAGAGGCGGCTGGGTACAAGTCTGTGGGGCGGCTGCCAGAGCCCCAGCGCTAGACGGGTCAGAACAGAAGGAGGCCAGGGGCCCCTCTTCCGAGAGCTCCACAAGTCACCAGCTGAGGAAGCCAACCTGTCTGCAAAGAGCAATTCTATTCTTGCTCCCCGGGAGGAAGCGGTGTGGGGGCGGCAGCTGTCACCCCCTTGCACTGCAGAGCTGTGGCTGGTGGGGTGCCTGCCGGCTAGCTTCAGTGGCCCTGAGCTGCAGCCCCAGCGAGGCCTCCAGGGGAGAGCCGTTTAGCAACGTGGATCTTACTCTGAAAACAGCAACGACTCAAAGTGGTTTTGTGAAAAAAAACGTTTGGAGATGACAAAGGCCCCTGAACCAGTGGTGGGAGTGAGGCACACAACGCTCAGAGCAGCCACAGATACTACAAACTCTCCGAAGTCAGCACCATCAGCCCAGCAGAAGGAACTCCAAGAGGGGTACCTGGCTCATCTTTCCCACAAGCCCAGGGAATTCAACCCCTAACAAGATACATGCCGGTCAAGAGTTTTAAGGGAATTCCCTGGCGGTCCAGTGGTCAAAACTTGGCACTGCAGGGGCCCGGGTTAAATCCCTGGTCGTGGAACTAAGAATCCGCAAGCCACACAGAGTAGTGCCCCATCCCCACCCCCAAGTTTTTTTTAAATAGCCTAATTTAAAAATGGGCAAAGGATTTGAATAGACAATTTTCCAAAGAAGATATGCAAATGAAAAACAAGCACATGAAAAGACATTCCACATCATTAGTCATTAGGGAAATGCAAACCAAAACCACAATGAGTGGTTAAGACTCCGTGCTTCCACTGCAGGGGGCACGTGTTCAATCCCTGGCTGAGGAAGTAAGATCTCACAAGCTGTGTGGCATGGCCAAAACAAAACCACAGTGAGATGCCACTTCACACCCAATAGAATTTCTGTAACCAAAAAGACAGACGGTAACACTGTTGGCAACTGGAATACTTGTGTGTGTGTGTGTGTGTGTGTGTGTGTGTGTGTGTGTAGCTACTGGGAATGTCAAGAATGGTACAGCTGCCAGGTTAACAGTCTAACAGTTCCCTAGAAAAGGTAAACGGTTACCATATGACCCAGTTATTCCATTCCTAGTTATCTAACCAAGAAACCTGAAATCATGTCTATAAAAACAAAAAACAAACAAAACCTTGGACACAAATGTTCGTAGCAACATTAAAAGTCAAAAAGTGGAAACAACCCAAACATCCATCAGTTGATGTATGGATACACAAAATGGTATAGTCATACAATGAGATATATTATTAGGCCATAAAAAGGAAGGAAATATTGATAGATGCTACAACATAGATGAACCTTGAAAACATAATGCTAAACACAAGAAGCTAGACATAAAAGGCCACATAGCGTATGATGCTATTTCCATCAAGTGTCCAGATATGCAAACTCAGAGACAAAAAATAGACTAGTGGTCATCAGGGGCTAGAGGCAGAAGGGGAAATGAAGAGTGAAAGCTAATAATGGGTGTGGGGTTCCTTTCTGGGGCGATGAAAGTGCCCCAGAACTAGACAGTGGTGATATTTACATAATTTTATGAAGATGCTAAAAACCACTAAGTTGTACATTTGTAAAAAGTGAATTTTATGCAAATTACGCTGCAATTTAATAAAAAAAAAAAAGAAAAAAGGGCCCAGGCTGGATCCCCAAAATGAAGGCATTCATTTGATAAGAGATGAGACTGCTCTGGGCCTTAGAAATCCCCAGGGCTGTTGGACATTGTAAAGAATGACAACAAAACCCATATCTACCTGTTCCTCCCATAAAACCCCATCATTTTCTGATTAAAAACAAGTCTGGAAATACTCAGGCTGAAACACACTGAATGCACACCAATGTCCTAAGTTGAAGCTTAAAATTTAACAAGTATGGTGCTGCAAGTCAACATAGCTGGCTGGGGTTTATTTCTAGAAATCAGTCTTTCCTAATCACTCAAGAAACAACCATGCTAAAGAGTAAGCTCCCTAACCTTCCCTCCATCACAGGTCTCCTGGAATAAGCATGAATAGAAAGTTCCCTGGAACCTCTGAGGGGTGCTGCTGCTGTGATCCAGACCCTGTCATTCAGTTCTGTAGATCTCAAGACTCCCTTAGAGTCAAGCTGCCTCTGGGCCAACAACTCAGTTTCCCCACCTCTGTGGTCAATGACTGCTCCAGACCAACAGGAGAACAGACCACTTCCGAACTATTTTCCACTGATGATCGTAGGAAAAAGGCTTCCTTGAGTTTAAAGGCTGAACCGGTGCACGCTCCCCGCAGCGTCCAGGGGCGCAAGGAGAAGCTGGGCCTGCGCCCTCATGGGAGAGGCCTTACGTACCCAGGATCTCTGGGTTCCTGATGACAGAGCCGATCTGCCTGAGCGCCTGCTGCCCGGCCTTCTGCACTTTGACGTGGGAATCGGTGAGCACCTCTGTGAGCTTGGGCACGATGTTCGGTAGGCAGGAGGACAGCTGCTTGGGGGCACAGTAGGCCATGGCCCCGAGCAACTCCACCGACCCTGTAGACAGCAGACACATGCCCACGTGAAATCACGGGACACAGGCTGGCAGTTCGCCCAGGCTGACTGCCTGGGCAGGGGAGAAGCGGCCTGCTCCTCCCCAAGCGGAAGGGCACACGGCCTGGCTCCAGCCGAGCGAGCAAAATGCACCTGAGGCCGGCCTGAGCCCCGGCCGGGTCAGCCAGCCTTGGCACAGTCATCTGCAGCCTTGAGGGAGGAGAAAAGACGTTCAGGGGCCTTCCCAGGCACGCCAGGGTCAAGGCCTAAGACTGGACCGTGTGTCCCCCACGGTGATCATCACTCACCGGGGGTCTACCGTGTCAGACACCAGGCCCCGGCCCGCATAGGCAACTGACAGGAGGGACACGGTTTCTCACCTCACCAGGCTTCAGTACTGCACTGGGAACCAGGGGAGTCTGCACCAGTGACCGGCACCTGAGTGGCAGGCAGAGGGGCTCCCGCGGGGCAGGCCCCCCCACCCCCTGCTCCGCGCAGCCGCAGGACTTACCTCCCGCACGTACTGGTTCCCGTCTCCGAAGCACAGCAGCAGATGGGGCAGCACGTGGACCACATACGGCTCGAAGAGCTTCCCCAGCATGGTGCAGAGCATCTCGAAGGCAAAGAGGGCTCCTGCGGGCGGAGGCGGGGAGCGGCAGTGAGGCTGGGATCGGGATGTCCTCTGGGGACAGGGCAGCCACGGGACAAGCTCCTCGCCCCCTCCTCACCCTCTGGAAACTCTCAGGGCAGCTAGGGGGCTACAGAGGCCACTTAGGAGGGAGCAGCACCCTCTGCCCACCCCAAGCAGAAAGGAAGCGAGAACGGGAAGCACCACCAGTAAGAAAGGCACCATCTCCCTCGACTGAGGGTGCTGCAGAGTCAGAAACAAGGACGCCCAAGCCGCATTGGCGTGGCCGGGATGGAACAGCTCACAGCAACACACACCCCAATGGCAGCCTTCGGCAGGGGAAGAAATGCCAGGTTCCCTCCTCGGGAAGCCGGGGCAGGGAGGGGCGCTGACCGCCCACGCTGGGCAGCACCGAGCCTGGAGACACTCACCCTCCCGGCGGCGGAAGTTCTTCTTATCCTGGATGGCGTCGGTCAGCGCAGCCATCATCTCCTGCTGCTTCAGCGACAGGATGCCCAGGCCCTTCACCAGGCCCGCCAGCCCGTATGCAGCCCCTTTGCGCTCGGCGTACTTGTCTGACTCCAGCAGTTGCTGCATCAGCCTCTGGATCATACCCCCCGCATCCTCCTTAATGGCAGGGACAAGGGGCGGCAAGCAGCTGGCCACAGACTCCTGGACCTGGGGGAGGGGCCTGCCTGTCAGTGCCGAGGCTCAACTATGGCCAGTGCCTGGCGGCCGACGCAGTCCCCCAGCTCCGTCTCCGCCACTGCCTGTCAGCCCACAAGGAGCATCAGAAAGGCTGACGGGGGCCCGTGATCACATCTGAAGTGCATGCCCACAGAGTGCATGCTACATCTGTGAGCCACAAAAGCATCAGCTGTTATGGGGCTGTTTCTGGTCTGAAGGGAGAACCAAGGCCTGGGGAGGTGGGGTGAAGGCTCAGGAAGGTAAAACCCACTCACAGAGAAAGATCTCGAGAGAAGTGGGCTCCTGTGTCTTCTTAGAAATAGCCCGAGTCTCTCGGTTCTCAAATTTGTTAGAATCACAGGGAAGCAGGGCTGGGCCTTAGAGGACCAGGCCCAAATCGGGTGGTTCCAGAAGATGCTGTCAACCATCCCGACGCAGTTCAGGACGCCCAATCAGGCCCAAGAGGCGGACCGTGGCCAGGGGCCCTGGGCAGGATGCTTTGGAGGCTGGGTGCTCTGACAGCTTGCTTATTTGACCACAATTCCGTAAACCTATGGTATTCAACTGTGCCTTTGAGGAGGACACTATGGATGGCTCAAAATGAAGTGACCAAGATGCAAGTCACAGAAAATACATGTAATGCATTCTTCAAGAAAAAAAAAATCCTTTGCACTGTGGCCTGATAGCTGCATTAAAAGGCCCCCAAAACATGCAACACACACACAGAGAATCTCAGGAAAAGCCTAACACACCAAAGAGTTTTTTTTTCCCTTATTCTTTGTATTTCCAGAGCCAAGTTTATATTAAGTGCAAAAAATAACTATTAAAAAACAAGCAGAAAAAATGCGTATGTTTAAGAGATCTAGGAGAACATAGTAACAAACTGACTCTCCACTAGGGCATTCCTAACTGTAAATAAACTAGGCAGTCCCCTGAAAGAAGGGCAGAGAACACGGCTGTCTGGACTTGACACCCGACTCCGTTTGCAGCACCCACAGCCCACCCATACAGGGCCCAGGTGGTCGGGGGACATACCTGCTGGGAGGGGGTGGAGAGGGCAGCGATGAGCTTGGCGACAATCGGCTTCACTTTGGGGTCGCTCTTGTCCAGGTGCTTGGCTAGAGAGCCCATGAGGACCACCACGCTCTGCCGCACGGCGTCGTAGCTGGCATCATTGGGCGCGTTCTTCAGGAACTCCTCGAACACCGGCAGCAGTGAGTTGACGTTCTCCTGAAAGCCCGGAGCACCCGGAGCCTCACATCAGCCCCAGTGGCCGTGCCTGGGGACGATGGTCTCTGCCCAAGCCTGGCTGAGGGACGGGCATCCTGACCAGTCAGCCAGCCATGCCAGTGGACTTCCCGGTTTTCTAGCAGGATTGCAGCAAACTTACATCAATTGAACACCCTTTTGGGGTCTTCCTGACCCAAGAGAAATACAAACAGAATCCTCTGGGAGGCCAGCGCCTGGCCAGGACGTCCAGCACGGGGCCTCACCGTGGTACCATGGTGCAGCCTGCCGCCTGCCCCGGCCCAGCCTTCTCCCCCTCCTTGGGTGGCTGAAACCTTCTCCCCCATCTCCTCGCCTGGCTGAGATCTCCTACCTTCCCATGTGTGTTGAGCGTTGCAAGAGCTGCATCCAACATGCACTTCCGGACATCTGGGTTTCGGTCGTTGAGGGCGTCAGGGACAAAGAACTGAAAAAGTGGCTTCACCTGAGAACTGTCCAAACACTGGGAGAGCTTGTTCAGGGCCAAAGCCAAGCCACACCTGGGAAAGAAGCGGGAGCGTGTCAGGGGAGTCAGAGGCCTCCTGGCTGGGGGCCTCTATCCTGACATGTCACGAGGAGAGCGAGCCTGCCAACGGCACACACTGCTCCAGGGCTGAGCACAGCATGGAGCCCGGTGCCCTATGCTTGCCCCCGGGTCTGCCCGTGGGTCTGGAACCGCCCACTTATAGAGCCCTGCCATCTGCCCAGAGGTTACCCTACGGGGTGACTGCAGGCAGGGGACCAGCTCTGCCTCTGTTTCCCTCTGTGTGACTGCACTGCCTACCCTTCTCCTGCCAGGCAGGAGGAGATGAAGGGGAAGGAAGCAGAGGTGAAGACACGAGAAGTGGCCATATTCTACAGAAGCTCAGTATGGTGAATCTTTCAGCCATAGCAGTGAGGAGGTACCTGGAGACCTCCAGGGGAAAGGAGAAACATGAGCAAAGTCGCCCAGCTGGCCAGGAGGAGCCAGAAGTGGACCTCAGGCCTCTGACTCATAGGGAGGTCTGGTCCTTTCCCACCCCTGCTGACCCATCACCCTCTGCTGCCTCTTTGTGGCATGCAGCCTCTACCCGGCCACACGTCCAGAAGCGCTGAGTGGTACAAGACTGCAACAGCTGTCATACCTGGCTTCCCACTGGTCTGGAGGAGATTCGGAGATAACTCGTCCCAGAGCGTCAAGCACCGGGGGCGGCCGCTGCAACAGACAGGCGATCGATGCACTGCAGGGCTCTCTCTGGGCCGGCGGGGCCAGCCAGTCACCCGGGTGAGGCGGGATCAGGCACAAGCCGCCCTGAGCCATGGGGTGGCTCCTGTCTGGATTAGGTCGGAGGCTGATCAGGGTCCAACCCACCCTCGCATGCCCAGACCACAGTGCCCGGACGACTCACATAGAGCTTCTCCTGGTAGATCTCCATGAGCCTGCCCATGACCTCGGCCGCCTGCCGCTGGTAACGCGCCACCGCCTGGGAGAGGGCTTCCGCCCCAGCCTGCCTCACAGCTGCCTCGTGATAGATGACGTCGTCGATGAGCAAGGAGCAGAGGTCTGGCTGCAAATCTAGGCCCATGGTCGACCAGAGCCTACAACAGACCAAACGCGGCTGGTCGGACAAGGACCTTCAGTGCGGGCCCCGCCAAATCCAACCCCCCAGCCCTTGATCCCTCTGTAGGCTGAGCACACTGGGTCCAGTTATTCCACGAGGAGAAAGAGAACAGAGCAGGACAGGCCACCCTTTTGATGGCGCTCACCTCTCGGCCAGCTTCCGGATCTCCTCCTCCTTGTCAAATTTGACCACCCAAAGCCTACGCAGAAGGTTCAGTCCATTCTTCTCATCGGTGTCAGGTGCTGGCAACACCATGTGGAGTTCCAACAGGCCCTGAGAGGGGTGGGATCGCACCACGCACGTGAGGCAGGACCTTTGGGAGGACACTCCGACCTGCCCTCCCCCCGCCTCCCTTGAGGGCTGCACCGTCTAAGATGGAGCCACCAGCTACACATGGGTCTCCACAGAAAATCAATTAAAACGAACTCTAACTTCTTCAGCTGCACCAGCCACATTTCAAGTGCTCAGGAGCTACGTGATGGCTGGTGGCTGCCCCGCAGGATGACACAGGTAAACAGTCTCATCCCTGCAGACAGCTCTGCTGGACGGCAGTGCTGGTTAGGGGGTGTAATGAGGCACCCCAACTCAGTAGCTGCTCTGTCTCTTCATAGAGCTTCTCTTTCCTGAGATGATGGCATGCAGTGGTAAATTTTTTTTTTAAGTAAAATTTTAAAATTTAACTGTGCACACTCAAGATGGACAAAAATCTCTGAAAAAGGATGTTCCCTTTGTTTTAAGAAATATCTGCCACACTGCCATTGTGTTTCCCATTTTACCAAGGACCAGTGAACACTCTGTCACAGAGCGGTAGCTGGAGGCTGCAGACTGGCATTTGGGAAACACTGTCTCATACTCCAAGAGGATCCTTTAGTTTAGGTCCCAGAGCTCCAAGAAAGGGCCAGTATAAGGTAGTGGATTGAAGAAATGAGCCAATCCTGTGAGTTAGATCTGTCTACAAAACTACCAAGTTCCACAGGGCATTTAAGAAATTAGGTGACGTCTTCCGAGGTGAAAAAAAAACAGTGATACAACTGCTTAGTTGTTCCAATTCCCAGAATGACCCCAAGCCACCCTCTGTGACCTCTGCTCTTTGCCTCTAGGACACACTGGTCCACAGGCGCGGCACCTCCCACCAGGGCAGCTCAAACAGCAGCGCTGAGGGACAGGGTTGAGGGGTGGAGGTGGTGGCGAGACAGCCCGCGAGGGCATGGGCACGCACCCGGAGTGCAGTGTCCCGCACGCTGGCACAGGGGGACAGCAGGGCGCAGAGCAACACATCCACCTCTTCCTGCTCTGCAAAGGCACAGCCATCCTCGCCACTGCTGCTAGCACACAGGGTGGTCAGGGCATCTGAAGCCAGAACCTGAGGGAGACATCCAGCCAATGGGCTCAGTTCGACAAATCGTTTCCTACTACGGGGCCAGGCAGGGGAGTTGGGGGATGGGCTTCGGAGGGGGATCTGGACTAAGAATGCCCACCCCACCCACCCCTACTAGGCCTCAGACCCCAGCGCCAGGCCAAGGCCAGTGCAGGACCCAAGCAAAACTGCTCACGAGCTGAGAACAGTCTGGCTGGCTCTCATGAGCACCGCTGTGCCCAAGGCCAGAACTGAGGGCTGGGAGAGGCAATGAGGACCTAAGTGTGGGGTTGTGAACCGATCATGGCAGAAGCCAGCGGGGGACCAGATCACCTGAAGTCGGGGAGAGCCCGTCCCGATCACCCAAGTCAGAAGGCGCAGCATGGCCACACGAGGCAGCAACTCCGGGCCGTTCTACGGGAGAAAGCACGTGAGGTGGGACAAAGCTTCACGGAAGGTCTGTAACCAAGTGCCTGGCGGCACCTGAGTCCCTCTCACCCACAGGGAGACGTTCTGGGTCTTCCTGCTGACCACACTGGAGGGACCCTGTCAGGTCTACAACTCAATCCACAGAAGCCAACTGCAGTTAGCCTCGATCTCCGGGACTAAAAATAACTATTCTTAACCTTGGCTGAAATTCACAAACTATGAAATACAGGTGGCTCATGAATACACAAAGAAGTACTGAACTTTACAAGTAAGTAAAGAAATGCAAAATAAAACAAAACACTACATTCTTCCACCCGTCACTGGCAAGATAAACACTATGTGAGGCTGTATGAGGTTTGGAAAAAAAGGGAACATTTAGCAAGGGTATAGCTCAGAACACGTCACGTGACCTAACAATCCCACGCCCAAGAATCTGTTCTATGGGAATGTTCACATGGTGTGCAAGGTAAGTAAAATGTACAAGGGGACATATCACAACTATGTTCAAAACATGGAAATGTTTGCAACAACCTTAAAATGTCAATCAGCAAGTAAAAAGCTGACTAGAACATGGTGTGCTCACAGCATAGGGCCCCATACAGCCCGTAAAATGAGATCCACATGATGTGGACCATACAGGTCCTGACACTGGAGGAGGCCCAGAAAAGACAGTCCCACAGAAGGAGAGGTGCAATCCATTTTTTACATTACTGCATTTGCGGGTATGAGCTTTATATGAGCTTAAATAAAAAAAAGTCCACGAGGGTACAGACCAAACTGTTACCAATAGCTACCTCTGAGGAGGGACATTTTTCTTCTTGCTTCTGTACTGTTGGAATTTGTTAAAGTAGGGAAGCATTACTTGGGCAAATTTTTAGAACATAATCTATTAAAAATTGGGCTTCCCTGATAGCTCAGCTGGTAAAGAATCTGCCTGCAATGCAGGAAACCCCGTTTCAATCCCTGGTTGGGAAGATCCCCTGGAGAAGGGATAGGCTACCCACTCCAGTATTCTTGGGCTTCCCTGGAGGCTCAGCTGGTAAAGAATCCACCTGCCATGCGGGAGACCTGGATTCGATCTCTGGGTTGGGAAGATCCCCTGGAGAAGGAAACAGCTATCCACTCCAGTATTCTGGTCTGGAGAATTCCATGGACTGTATAGTCCATGGGGTCACAAAGAGTCGGACGTGACTGAGTGACTTTCACTTTCAATCTATTAAAAAAGAAAACTCCTCGGGACTTCCCTGGTGGGCCAGTGGTTAGGACTTCACATTCCAATGCAAGGGGTGGGGATTCCATCCCTGGTCAGAGAGCGAAGATACTACATGCCTTGTGGCCAAAAACCCAAAACATAAAACAGAAGCAATATTGTCATAAATTCAATAAAGACTTTATAGATGGTCCACACCCAAAAAGTCTTTCTTAAAAAAAAAAGGAAAAAAACCAAAAACTCCTGAATGAATGGAGTCCAGTCTCGTAAGCAAGTGAAAAGGACAGTAACCAGCACTGTCTTCTTAGGAACAAAATACAATAAATTAAAATCCTTCAACTCCTTTGGGTCAGAAACTATCAAGACACAGGAGACCCATAGCTTCTGTGAGGCCTTGACAGCCACTCTCAATAGAACATTTGAGGTCTCCCCACCAAAAGCTGCTGCTGCAGAATACCCTCCCCGGAACTGTTCATGGGTCAGGAAGTGTCAGAAGCCCCTGCCCCCTGACCCTGCTCAAGCCGAGGGGGAGCCGAGCTCCCCTGCCTACCTCGTCCACGCGCCTGGGCGGTTTGCTGGGGGAGGCCCTCAGCTGGGCGTGGACGGTGAGGATCTGAAGAATCTGGGCCATCCTTTCCTCCTCCTCCTCGCTGTGGTGGGGCATCTCGGTCAGCACCATCTTCAGAAACGGGAAAACCAAGGAGAAGGCTGGCGCAGACAGGGGCGCGGCATCTGTGAGAGCAAGCAGCAGACCGACTCTGCAGGCGGGCCAGGCCCCAAGCTTGGCCTAACCCTAACCAGCATCCATCCTCAGGGCGAGCGGGCGGGGAGATAGCTGGAGGCCCTTTCTGACACCCTGAAGCCAGCGGCATGATAAGAGGGACAAGAGTCGGCAGTCCAGTTCTAAAGCCAATGCCGCTCCTGCCCCAGACAGCGCCTGGTTCCAGAATGTGAGCGTTAAAACAGACAAGTAGATTCCAACAGCAAGAACTAAACCCTCAAGGGTGGGGGGTCACAGTGACTCAATACCAGTAACTGGACTCAAAAATCGTCCATCTGGTTCAAGGGGTGACGTGAGGAAATCAAGGCCAGGAAAGGGAAAGACCAGTAGAAGCTGCGGCCTCAGGAAGCCTGGGGGATGGGAGTCAAGCCCCTGCACAGCTCACACTACCTGCGCCCTTTGTCCACCCTATCCTGTCCCTTACCTGGCTCGCCCTTGCTCGCCCTGCTGGTGACCGTGTGACTGTGCAGCAGGGTCACCGCCCTCTTCACGGCCACCGACAGCTCTTCCTGGCACCATGACTTGTCCAGGGCACATTCCGGCTTCAGCAGGCGCAGAGTCACGTGGCTCACCAAAGTGCCTGTGTCCAAGAGAAGGGACCCACAGGGGATGACCCACGCAAAGACACACAATCTGGCTCAGGTGTAAACCAGGACCCAGGGCACCACGTCCCTCTGAGTTAACAGCAATCAGCTCTGCTCTGCCCATCTCCTCAACCTAGTTTCTTATTTCATCTCCGTGACACCCCGAAAGGGTGGGCAAGCCAGCAAGGGGCTGTCCTTCTGACATTAAGGAATCAGAAGGACGTGGTGAGGAGGCGTGAGCTACACCAGGTTACTCAGCTGGGAGTGAAGCTCTAGCCACAGAGCGCTCCCACCTTCCATGCAGAAGCCCAGCCAGCCGGATAACACTTCTGATAGGTTCTGTGTGCCCAGCCTGACTCCAGCCTCACCCATGGGAACGTATCCTTAAGGCTCCAAGGTGTCATACAATCCACAGAGCGAGGCTACCACAATTCCCAGCCACCTCACATGGTCTTTGTGGCTGAAGAGAAAGCTTCTCAAGGCCACACAGACCTCTAGTCATCCACACCTGGCTGCTCAGGAGCTCTGGGCTCCACGGATAGGCCACGTGGCACCAACTATTCCACTGCTACTGAATTTAAAACTGCTATAGAGAGATCAAGGGGTTCCCATGTAGCCCAGTGGTAAAGAAACTGCCTGCCAATGCAAGAGACATAAGAGATGAGGGTTCAATCCCTGGGTCAGGAAGATCCGCTCAAGCAGGAAATGGCAACCCACTCCAGTATTCTTTCCTGGGACACCTCATGGACAGAGGGGCCTGGAAGGCTACAGTCCATGGGGTGGCAAAGAACTGGATATGACTGAGTGACTCAGCACGCACGCCCGCGCGAGCGCGCGCACACACACACACACACACACACACACACACAGAAAGATCACTAACTAGCATCTAAAACTTGGCCCTCAGAGTGAAGACACAGCAGACGTAAAAGAGGAGAAAGGAGACGGCACCACGTGCTCCCTGGGATGTGCAGCTTGGGCTGCCAGAGGCTGCACCCACGGGAACACAGGTCAGTAGCCAAGGTCTCTGCGTGCCTCCCCCGAGCACTCGGGGCACCCCTGTCCGCCCTCCTCCTGCCCCAGGGCCATGCCCACAGCCAACCAATGAGGACTAACCCAAAGCCTTGAGCCTCAGGGGCATGACACAGGCAGCCAAGGAAAGGAAAGGGGTCTTGATCCTGGGAGCAGCCAGGGGAGACTTCAGCAAGGGCAGGAAAGAGTCGACCAGGACTGGGATGTACTGGGTCAGGCCGGATGGGTTCTTGGCCAGGATGGTGTCCAGCAGCCCCAGCGCCGCCTCCAGCTCGGCGTCCAGCTGTAGACAGAGTCAGCCCAGAGGCCCGGTCAGCGGGGCCCAGCCCGACAGCGAGCGAGGCGCGGGCGCTGGGGCAGCCGCTCACCTCCTGCAGCCGCCTCCGGATCTGCGCCTCCTTGTCCAGCTGGGCCTGCAGCATCTCCTTCTGTTTGCTGGTCAGCTGCACCTCCTCCTTTATGCCTTTCTTCTTCTTTATCTCCTGAAGGAACAAGCACAGCAATTCCGTCTCCAGGGGACAGACCTGCCTCCCTCCCACCATCAGGCAAGGTGAGCTCGGCACCACCGTTGGCCCCAGGCCAGCTCTGAGTCTGTGATCTGGGCCCCAAACCTGACGGCTGGCCTCCCCCACCTCCCACAAGCCCAAGGCCGCCTGGTTTCTACAGAACAGAGAGCAGTAGAGCGGCCATTTCTTGCCAGATTCTCTATGAGCAAAACACAAGAAGAGTCTTTACATGTTAAGAGAAATGGAAAGTTCCTCCAAGTGTTGAAGAGAGTATTCTGGGGGCCACATAGCTTCAGAATTCTAGCCTAAGCCTCTCCCACCTCTGACCAGCCTGCCCTACACTCTCCTCCGGCGTAAGCTAAAGCCTGGCAGAGGCCGAAAGCATTTGTTCATCTGATATTTACTGAGCACCTACGAGGTGCCAGATGCTGGGGAGACTGTGGGAACAAGACCAACTCTCTGCTCTTACAGAGCTCACCATCTTAATGGGGACAACTACACAAGGAATAGGCGAATAGATATATAAACAAGGTGACTTCAGATCATGACCAATGTTATGAAAGGAATAAATAGGATGCGTAACAAACGAGAAGGGGGCAGCTCAGCTCTGGGTAGGGTGGGCAGAGGGGTCACCTCTGCGGAAGGGACATGTGGGCAGAGATGTAGAAGACAAGAAAAACTCAGCCTATAAAGACTGCAGGAGAAAACAAAAAAGGCTGAGGGAGGAGCACAGGCTCTGAGGCAAAAGAAACAGCCCTGTGTGCTGTGCTTCCACCAGAACCAGCCCCGTCACCACTGAACACAGCCATGACTCCCAATGCCCCAGCGGCTACACTGTGCCAGGGCCTGTGCCCAGTCAGTTGGACAGACGGGTCCTGGCCATCCAGGAGCGGGGCATGGGGACAGGCATGGAGTCAAGCTACACCATTTAGCAGAGGAAATACACGAACTACTGACAGCAGAAAGAAAAATCTCTTTTCCTTGAGTTGCGGGTGGAGAAAGCTACTGAGAAAGGACAGATCAAGAGAGTGACAGGAGGACCCGGGCTGAGCAGGGAGGTCAGAGGAGCGTGCCACGGGTCAGGGTGACCCAAGGGACCAGCCTGAGGCCTCCGCGCACCCACCTCCTTCAGCTCCAGCTCGATGATCTGCTCCTTGAAGGAGTAAGCTTTGTTCTCTCGCTTCATGTTGGCCTTTTTTATGCTGTCCTGCTGGGCACTGAAACACCAGAGCAGGTGATCAGCCAGGTTCTATCCGGCCACAAGGCCCTTTAGCCTCCCACCAGCCACGAGATCCCTGCTAGCTCTTAAGTCATGGGTACCAGGCAAGCGCTGAGTCCTCCACATGCTCTCGTATTTGGGACCGAAGACTGTGTGTGGACCACAGCCAGCACTTCCCCAACCGACAGACTGTATCACTTACTGAGCCCATGAGCAGGCGGCTCACCTCTGGATGATGGACTTGTCATACAGCTCCCCTGCAGGGGTCTGCATGATAGCAAACTCCTCCCGCGTCACCTGGCACAGCGCTGGGTTCTGCACGGAGGCGGTGACAGCGCTGATGAGCTGTGGGAGGACCCGGTCTGGCGACAGGATGGAGAGGGAGCCCATGGCGTTCATGGAAGACTGCCGGGCAGACAGACACGGTCAGCACCTACCACGGCTGGCACGGGAGAGAGGGCCTGCTGTGTCTCACACCCCGGACAGCTGGCTCCCCTTCCTGACGCTGCTTTTTCCTTCTGAGCCCGCCCACTGGAGTGGACAGCTACAGGGTGTGCCTGCCTTCTCGGCATGCCGCACCCGGCCGTGGGGGACACCTTTCTCTCCCACTCTCAATCTCTGTGGTTCAGGCAGAGCCTCCCCAACCCTCGCTAGAGGTGGGCACGTGACCCAGACGGGAAGGAGGGGCCCAGGGATGAGCACAAGACCCGAGTCAGGTCAACCAGGGCGGTGAGGCCCCCTGCCAGCTGGAATGGTTGGAAAACGCCAGCTTTTCCCACTGGAGCTAAGGGGGGACGAGACGTAAGCCCAGAACAGCTATCCTGCTACCGAAAAGCGGAAACTGAGAATGGAACCCACACCACAGAAAGCAGCAGTGAGGCACAGATGGAGGAGGCAGAGAGACGGACAGAGAGCAAGAGACATACCACCTACGAGGTCTTGAGGACATCTGAGTCCCCGTCCCGTCACATCCTGCGGGTTACCAGTTAGATGTGGCAACTGCTCCTTGCTGGGCTCAAACTAGTTTGCGCTTTCTGTCACTTGCAACCCAACGGTCCAACCCACTTCAAATCACTCCATCTTCTGTTCCTCTGAATCTTCCCCGTCTGCCCACTGACCTGAGGCCAGAGCCAGCTCACAGGCCCAACTACCTGGTTCAAGGGGCTCTGTGTGGTGATGCTGGGGATGATCTGGTCCAAGTGCCTGGTAATGAAGGCTTCTGGATCGATCTTCATCTTGGCGAGAAGTGCTGGCCAGAGGCCAGACTGCACAGCCACTGAAGGGAAGGGGAGCTCTTTGAGGCCTTCTGCCCGCCTGCTCTTCCGACAGAGTCCCCACCCCCTACACCTGCCGGGGCCACGGACCTAAGGACGGGTGGTGAGAGATGATCAGCATCTCCTGCGCCAGCTGTTCCATGCCAGTGACACCGCCCTCCAGCCCTGGCACCCCAGAGATGACACACAGAGCCTCCTGCAGGACCCGTGGGGGCACATAGGCCTTGCCCGCCTCCGTCACCTCCCCAGTGTCGGTCACCAGAGCCTCGAAGGGCAGCACCTGTGGGGACACAACGCATGAGCCCCCAATGATCAGAGCCCCGTGCCAGCCTGGCCCCCGGGAGATGAAGACGCCGGGGACGCAGCTGCCTGTCATTCAGGCTATTCTCTGGGCCCCCTGCCGGCATGGAGACCAATGCCCAGAGCCCTGCGCTGGGATCCACAGGCTGTGAGACGGGCCTGGAAGGAAGCACCTAGGGTCCTGAGCCTCAAAGAGCCCACAGGGGAAAAAAGGCAACAGAATCCAATCCAGGGGGAACAAACCTGAGACTGCAAGTCTGTCACCAGCCCACAGCCCTCAAGCCGGCTCAGGGAAGCAGGGAAGCACTGAAATCAGGAGCCAGGTCCCAGTCCTGCCACCACCCACTGATGGGAGACCCTGAGCAAGTCATTTCAGCTGCCAGAACCATGAATGACTCCCATAAAACAAGTATGCCTGTCAGCCGTTGAAAGGCATTATGAAAAACGGACAGAGAGAAGGGTAGAAAAATGTTTTAAAAATGATAAAGTACTTTAAAAACGAAGTGTTTTCCATTACTCAAGAATAAAAAGGTTGACTTATGTGTCATAAGACATGGGAAGAAAAAAAGGCATCTGCAAAAGAAAAGGAATGGTATAAAACAAAGTGGTCCCTGAGCTGTGGGGCAGGGCAGAAGACTCTGCCATCACACAGAGACTGAGTGAGTGAGGACAGCTGG
This sequence comes from Okapia johnstoni, assembly GCA_024291935.2. Lineage (NCBI taxonomy): Eukaryota > Metazoa > Chordata > Mammalia > Artiodactyla > Giraffidae > Okapia > Okapia johnstoni. The sequence continues at coordinate 9,754,438 of CM044310.1, read as the reverse complement.
GGAGCATCCCAGGTGAGATCCCACAGTGCAGGCAGGGGCAGCTTGGGGGTCTGTGAGCCCCAGTTCTGGAGCCCAGAAGAGGCCCTGACCTTGTGAGAACTGAGGACGGTCTTCAGCTCCTCCAGCAGTCCGTACGCCAGCTTGAAGCCCCCAAGAGAGGACAGCAGCTTCCGGGCTGTCTGCTGGGCCTGCCTGCGCACGTGCCAGGTGCGGCTCAGGAGCACGGCCGCCAGGGCCCGGTGGTACTGCCTGCAGCAGAGGAACAGGGCGCGCTGGGGATGGCCAGGCGCGGCTCTCCGCAGCCAGCCCCCGCCCCTCACACACCGCTGCAGCTCGGGCTCCTGCCAGGGAACCGGGTTGTCTGGCCCAAGGCGGAAGGTGAACGAGCCCCACGTACTGAACTTTGTTGCCTGTGAGTCGGTGCGGATGGTCAAGAAACAGTCTCTCTGTCAGGTGCAGCACAGTACACAGGGCTGGCAAGGGGAGAGAAATAGCGCAAGTGTTTTTAAAATAGAGAATACAGCCACGGCCGAATCACCCTGAACACGCCCGATCTCGTCTAAAACAGAGGAAGCAGCGACTTCCCTGGTGGTCCAGAGGCTGAGACTCTGTGCTCCCAATGCAGGGGGCCCAGGTTCCATCCCTGGTCAGGGAACTAGATCCCAAATGCCACAACTAAGGCCCAGAGCAGCCAAAGACACAAAGAAATTAAACAGAGAAAATACCCAAAAAGAACTGGAAAAGTTGGAAATCAAAATGTAAGTGTAAAATTATAGTTTTACTTGAATTTTCTTTTTTTTTCAACTTTTTACTTTATATTGGAGTATAGTTGTTTAACAATGCTGTGTTAATTTCAGATGTACAGCCAAGTGACTCAGTTATACATATACGTGTTATCTATTGAATTTGCTTTTCTGCTAAAAACAAGTTATGCTTTTAGCATATGCACGTGTGTATTTTGGGACAAGCAAAAATTTTGCACACGTGTATTTTGGAACAAGCAAAAGTATACACTTTCTTTTAATTAAAACAGTGAGATCCTATGGTATAGCACATGGAACTATATTCAATACCCTGTGATAAACTATAGTGGAAAAGAATATGAAAAGGAATGTGTATATATATGTATAACTGAATCACTTTGCTGTACAGTAAAAATTAACACACGAGTGTATTAATAAATTCAACTATACTTCCGTAATTTAATTCGTACGCAGTTCTAAAGAACAAGAGCACTCATATACTGATGTGAAATAATTTCCAAATCTAGACAGCACAATGCATATAGCATGCATATTACCATTTGTATAAAAAAGGCAGAGAACTAACACATAAGGATATTTACTGGTATAAAAATAAAATATCAAAGATACACAGCAAGTGGATAAAACTGGTTTTCCATGGCTAGGGACACTGGGCAGAGATCAAAGCAACAGTGTAACTTTCAGTGTAGCCCCTCTTGGGGCTTTTATTTTTGTGTTATGTGAACACATTTCCTGTTCAAAGACTAGCTAAACGTGTTTTAAACATCAGGAAGTGACTAACAGTTGTAGCTCATTAACAGAATGTTGTGATGTGTGAGTCAAAAGACTTTTCAAATCACCAATTAGCCACAGATACTTCTAAGGCAACCTAGAATTTTAAACGTACACTTAAAGATCAATGGTTCCTTTTCTGCCAAGATAGAAACCAGTAGTTTTTCTATCTCCCGGTGGGGGAGTGGAGCCAGCCACACTTCACTAGAGCTTCTCAGCTGCCTCTGAACGTAAGAAAACTTCTGAGACAGCACCAATTACCCAATCAGCTATAATTACACCTAATATCACAGCTCTACAACTATTAGTGCTCTGTCTCCACAAACCTCCCACTTCACTCCCACCTCCCCAGCCTTCCAGGCCCCACAGGAATAAATTCATTCTTAGAAAAGCTGAGCTGTTGGTCAGATCGCTCTGCTCCAGGTCTCTGCCGAGCTGACTGATCAAAACAACAGGCAGTCTGGGAAGGGTCCTCTCTGAAGACCCACCAGAGAGACTCGGCCCCAAACTCAACTTCAACTAGGCAGGTAGTGACTCACCATCCTCTGAAGCCATGAGCAGGAATTTCTCGGAAGTGAAAACCTGCTTCTTCTCATCCAAAATGAGCTGCCAGAAACCGCTCAGTTTGGCCTCTGCGAGAGACAAAAGGTCACTCCACCACACAGCCCACTGCCTCTCTCAGGGCTGGCCCTGCCACGCTGCAGACGCCAGGGCTGGGTCGTCTGGCAGACCCTCCTCGGTGCAGCAGGCCAGGGTCCTCCCTCAGCAGGGAGGGGGTCACTCCCAGGCTCACTGTCCTCCCATGCCAAGAACTAACTAGTTCTTCTGATAGCACCACCTATTATGGAAACCTCTGGTGCTTCTCCACTGCCCACAGGAGCCCAGACGAGCTGCCTCCCACCGCGGATTCCCGCCTGCTCCAGGTGCCAGGCTGAGCTCCTTGAGGTCCTTGTAAGGTGCCTTCCCTTGCCCTTCCCTGGTCTGAACTCACATTGGGCCGTTCCCTTCCAGCCAGTGAAACCCCTTCTAGTCCTCAGGGCCCTAGTTCAAACACTCCTTCCTTCAAGAAGCCCTTCCTGGCCCCCAACCCCAAAACTAAAAGCCATCTGCCCTTCAAACCTGCTTTATGCTATGTTCTGCCTTTAACGGCAGACAATGTTTGCATATCCCTTCTCCCGTTAGAGTAAAGGCAGCTTAAAATTTGCTGAAGCAGGGTCATGTTCATTTCTGCCTCCCCTGCAGGAGAAGTAGCTGAGTGCCTTGGCATATACTCAGATGTCATGCAATAATCTATGAAAAGAGTTGAATCTTGTTTCTAACCACAGGAGTATGTCCAGCTATGTCCACACAGAGTAGCAGTTAGTCTAAACAAGCACGGAATACCTTGTAACCATAAAAACAGGAAAGCTCTTTTTGTTGCACTGATTTGGAATCTTTTCCCAGATGTGTTCAGTATATAAAATGGCATGTATAGTACGTTGTTGTTGTTTAGTTGCTAAGTCGTGTCCAGCTCTTTTGCAACCCCACGGACTGTAACCTACCAGGCTCCTCTGCCCATGGGATTTCCTGGGCAGGAATACTGGAGTGGGTTGCCATTTCCTACCCTGGAGGATCTTCCCAACTCAGGGATCAAACCCGAGTTTCCTGCATTGGCAGGTGGACTCTACCACTGAGCCACCAGAGAAGCCCACGTAGAGTACATTACCCAGCGTGTTTGGGCAATTACACATTAGCCATCTCTGGACACAAAACTGGTAACATCCTCCAAGGAGAGAAACTGAGTGTCTGGAAGGCAGGCTGGCTAAACTCAGGGGACACTGTTCATGTTACACCCTAAAAATGTATAACCAATCAAACACAAAGTCCCACCGCGCATCTACCAGCGATGAGCCTCAGGGTCGCAGTGAGTACTGGGAGGGCAGCCACGGGACGCCAGCACTGACCTCCTTCGCTCTGTCGCTCCAGTGCTCAGGGACAGGAGCTTGCGGATAAAATCCACCCCGGCAGGTGCCAAGTGGCCCCGGGGCTGCCCAGGGGTTAAGCAGCCAAGCTGACGCAGCCAAATCCTGAACGTTTGGCCCTCCTCCCAGGGACTGGAAGAGGCCCTTGTCTGTTAGCCTCCTGGACACCTCTGGACTCTTACCAGCCTGCGAATCGGCCATCGAGAGCTTCGTGAGCAGCAAGGCAGCGGCGACCCCTTCAGTGACGACGGGAACCTGAGTGCTTTGGGAGGCTGCCTTCTCCACTGTCTGGATGAGCAAGGGCAGCAAGTCCAGGGCCTGCAGCAGTGTGTCGCCTATGGAGACAGGACCAGCACCTTACAGAACACCTCCATCACATCAGGGAGGGGGAGGGAGATTACCCGAGAAAGGACATTCACCCGTCTGAACCAGCTGATGATTACCTTTCAAATACCTCGAAGGAGTGGAATAGAATCTAGGGCTTAAATCAAACTCGACAGCCTTACGGCTAGAGCTAGAAGGGTCCTTACTAACCCAAGAGTCTGGCCATTCATTTGATAAAGAAACAGAGCGATGAAGTGAGTTGCCCACGGCCACACAGCTGGTTGGGGGGAAGAGAACCAGGGCAAACCTCAGGCCCACCAATTTATTTCTGGGGCGCTTCCCCCACACCAGACAACCTCCAGACCCAAACCCCCCAATCAGAACCAATCTGCTGACCTATTTTAAAAACCTATGTTTTTTTAAAAAAAAAAGGTAAAAATCTACTAAAACCTGTAGCTAAACTCATAAATTACCAAACTGGTATTATCAGAATATCTCACAAAAAAACAAGCATTTCATCTGGACAATGTCATGCCTTTGAATCCAAGAAATGTGTATTTTAAATGTTTATTTTATGGTTTGCTTTTAAAGTCGGGAGCAGAACTAGAACTAGCTCCAGCTAAAGAGATGAGATTAAACCAAGACTTGGCTATTTAGAACTCAATCTAAAGTCAACTTTGATCAGTGCAGTGATACACAAGCTCAGACACAGAACAAAAGGGGGTCACCTTTCTAGAAGGCGCTCTGGAATCTCCCAGACATTTCTTTAGACACAGTCATCAACCATTTAAACTATAAGTGAAACATGAGTCCATCTCAGAGGTGGAAATCAACGTTAAGAGATTTTCACCTTGGGGATCAAGCTCCTACACAGATTTGCCGTGTCCCCTCACTGCACATGGAAAGGAGGCAAGTGCCCAGATGACAGGTTTGTTAGCCCTGACGCGAGGGCAGTGCTGGTTTCTCACAGCACTGATAAAGGGTAAAGATTATAAATTAACACCTCATACATCAGTCTTATCAGAATCATATCTTCATGATTTCAGAAAACAGTGACAGGTTCTAGTTGTGGATCCTCTCTGAATAAACTTTGTACTCTGAAGGTCTGATAAGGGGGAGAAGTCAAAATCAAACGGGGCTCTGATTCTAGGTTTTATGGGTAACTAAGCTGGATGCTCCCATGGACTCAGGAGGAAACGATGCAAAAAAGGCTGGACCGAAAGGGCAAGCCCAGAGCAGCGGCGATGCCCTGAAGACTAGGTCTCCTCTGCGGGGAGCCTCTCACCTCGGAAGCAGACCAACATGCACTGCAGGTAGGCGTGCCTCACGGCAGAGGTGGAGGTTTTAAGGCTGAAGGCTTTCTTGAACCACTCGGTGAGCTTCTTGGGTACTTCCGTGGTGAAGCGGTGACACCAGAGAGCCAGGACAGAGACAGCGTGCACCAAGGTGCCCTCATGAACTAGGGTGACAAGTCGGCGCCCAGTCAGCCGGACGTCTCACACCCACGTCACATCACCGTGAGCCGCACGCGAATGCAAGCCAGGTAAAGGGAGCGGAAGCAGTGATGCTGAGGGGGAGCAGGGCCTTCAGAAGGTGTCACCACAAGCTCCAACCGGGGTGAAAACCGGGCTCAAACACGGGGCCCGGCTGCAGCCTCACTGTCCTGCCCAGAATTACCTTCTTGCTGGAGGAACGGGATGAAGAGCTCAGCCACGGTCCCGCTCAGGACTTGACTGGAGGGCCCTGACACCACGTGATGACTGACACTCCCAATCCCTGGAAGGCGGAGGTTCCCTGCTCAGCCCCTGGTCAGCCCAGAACTGCCAACGCACCGTCTTCCTGCCGCTGCCCACCTCCCCAGCAGCCACGCCTCTCCTCTGCCCATCACTGACCCTCCCTCAATCCCCCGTCAGACGTCCTGCCTTTTACAGAAGCCAGGCTGGGACGTCCAAGACTGTCAGAGACGTCAGGATCCAATGGATTCGCTGTACCTGACGGTCGGGGTGACCCTCATCTACAACCACACTTCCTGACACCCGCAGAGAAATTCTATACCTGAGAGGACGCTCATCTTCTGGGCTACAATAGTTAGCTTCCCCTCCGAGCCTGAGAGGAGAGAGGGCAAAGATTCAGAATTCACATCTGCCATCTTTCCCAAGGGGGTGAACAAGGCAGTCATGTGTGTGACATCAAGACACACCAGGGGACTTCACTTCACCAGTGGCTAAGACACCGTGCTCCCAATGCAGGGTCCCTGACTTCAATCCCTGGTCAAGGAACTAGACCCCACAGGCCAAGTGATGTGGCCACAAAAGGAAAAAAGAGAAAGAAAGATACAGTTTCTGATTCCAAAAGTAGAGCCTCTTTATCATGAAGTTGGGTTTAAAACCACATTTACTGGGTTTTTTTTGTGTGTGTGACTAAGTAAGTAAATATGTTCTTGCAGAAAATGTGACAAACAGAAAAAAAAAATCTAAAACTCATCTATCTAAGAACATTACTTATATTTTGGTGTATTTTTCTCTATATTTTAACCTATGTGCACAAAAACATCTATACTTAAAACTGAGATCACCCCCATCCACACCGCTCTGCCTGTGCTTCTAGTCACACTCCTGACACAAGACTCAGAACACGGAGCTCCCATCAGGCCCCGGTGCCCAGCAAGTGCCCAGCCATCCCCATGCCCGGAGAGGCGAGCCCACCTCCAAGGATAGCAAACAGGTGCCTGGTCAGGGCTTCCATCGCTGAGGAGTCACTGCACTGGCGGGCCAGGTTCCGCAGCGCCAGCACGGCTTCGTCCATCAGGCGAGGGCTGTTGGACTTCAGCTGACCTGGACACAGAGAGCTGCTGCTCAGAGCTGAGCAGCCAGGCTCTCGTCTTTGTCTTCCTGGCTTCCAACTCATCCATCCTGGCTCTGCGTTCTCATGATCAAGAATCTCAGGAAAGAAACTCCACAACTGTAGTTTATTTCTAAACGGGGCTGTTTTCTGCCCCTTCTTCTACAATTGGGACAAGTGCAACCAAAAACCCAAGGTGTCACTCAAGGGGTGAGAGAGGCGTCGGGACACTCACCAGCCAGTCCTTTCCCGATGTCTAGGGCATACTGGCTGAGATCCAGAGTCACTGATGCCAGCAGACTGGAGATAGCTGAGGGGGACAGAAAGCACACACCATGTTGACCTCGGAGGGAAAATGCCTGTTTCTGCCCGACTCCCCAGCCAATACTCAGGCCCGCTGTCTAGCCACAAGGAACATGACCACTTTTCACCTCTGTAAGGTCACACCTTTGTCTCTGTACACTGCCCCATCCCAATAGCAAAAATCCATGCCCCCAACACTCCACCTATACCTCTTAACAAGATAAAAAGGGACAGAGACTCAACTCTCACATCCTCGGGTTTCAAATACCACCGCACACCAAGGTCAACCTGTCTAGAGCAGAGGTTCTTAACCTGGTTTCCAGAAGGTTCTCAGACCTCTAAAAATGTATGTATGTGGCATTTTCACTGGGTACACTTCCGCACACTCTTTCAGCAAGAGGGCCCATTACTTTCAACATACTCTTGAAAGGGTCCCTAATCTCCCTCTCGAGAGGCCCAACGAGGTACACAGTGAATACACTCCCCTCACACCCCCCATAACACTGCCTGTTGCCAAGCAGCTGGGATCTGGCTCATCGGGTGATGTCATCTCCCTCCCACCATCCTGGCCAGCAGCAACCTACTTTCAATGACATTCTCTGGACTCCTCAGTAAGGACTTCTGTATGGTGGGCAGGACCAGATCCTTAAACTCCGAGTGGGACATGTACCGGAGCAGAGGGGTGCAGTTATCCTGCCAAGAGAGAGGGGTCAGGAACCTGGCCCTCGAAGGAATAGACCGAGGATAAAGGATGGTTCTGAATCACAGAATTTAAAAGTGGATTCAGCTGGATGGACAAGGAAGGGCCACCGCTCACTCACCAACAGATGTTTCTGAGGCTTCACTTTGCTCGTCAGGATGTTCTTCACGTAAAAGTCCAGCAGGGCGCTCTGGGGAAGAGAGGCCTGTCAGACCTTGACGCCCTGAGGTCCCTCTTATGCGAGCGCTTCTGAACAGCACCAATCAGGGCCCCAAACGCCAGGGAGCCAAGCGTGGAAATGCCAGTGTCCACGCCATTCCCCAATGAAAAGCTCTCCACAGCTTTCCATGGTTCCTGGGATAAAGTCCAGGCCCCTGGCGTGGCTCACAGGCCTGCCGGCTCCTCTCTCACCCAGGCAGCCACGTGCTGCCCACGTTCCGGCCCACACACTGCACTCTCTGCCCCAAATGCCCTTCCTTGCCTCTCGGCCTCATTAACACCTCTTCACCCTTTAAGCTTCTTCATTAGAGATGTGTTGCCTGACCCACAGCCTGCTCAGGTCCCCGCCACAGAGTATCACAGCCTCTCACGCGGTTCCTTTTGTAGCGTGTTTCACAGAGATGACAACATGCCGCTCTGCCTAACAGTGGCCTCCTCAGACTCAGCTCTGCCTGGGCAGGGATCATGGCCCCCTCGCTCCCTGCTGCGCCCCCAACACCTGGCACAGAGCTTGGCACAAGGCAGCTGCTCGGGGGTGAGTGACTAAGCGACAGCACGAACAGGCAAATCCGCATCCCAGTAAATGCGACAGGGCCCACCCCCAGCCAGAACCAGAGGGGAAATGTTCCAGCTCCTCACACCACTGTGAAAGGCCGGGGTCTCGGGAGAGAAAACCAGCCAACTTCAGATAAGGCCAGCGGCCGGGGCCACCAGGGGAAAACGCGCTCCCCCCGCTCCCCGCCCAGTGCCCACTTGCCTTGTGCTGGTTGACCACGTCCATCTCCTTGTGGGTCGTGCAGAACTGCACCAGCAGCCCCAGCATGCCCGCGTAGCTCTGGCTGGGCTCCAGGCTGAGAATGGCTGATAAGTACTGTTCCACCAGCCCGGGGTTCTGAGGAGGAATGGGGAGGGCAGGGGTATCAGACGGCAGCGGGGGTGCGCGGAGGAAGCAGTGCCCGCCACCGGCCGCAGCCTCCTGTTACCTCTCTCCACAGCTTGGTGAGCTTCTTCACGGCACCATCCACGGCATGCTTGTGGGAGCCACCCAGCACCTCCAGCAGGAGCAGGCACTGCACCTCCACCTACAGGGACGGGGGGCTCGGGTCCGGACGTAAAACGGGAGCAGAGGACCCGTGGCCCTCACAGCCTGCCCAAGGCCTCTGTCAGGCTCACCGGCTGGATCCTGAGGTCATCTCTGCCAGGCCTCTCCCACTCGACTCCAGCCAGACCCTCTTCCCTCCACCACCTCCACCCCCCACTCAGCCCCTGTCCCAGAGTTACATCTGTTCACTCAAGCACTTCGTAAGTAAGTATCTGCTGAACACCTACTATGAGTCAGACAACAAAAACACCTGGAGAATAAGATAGATACGGTCCTTGCTTTCACGCACCTCACAGTCCAGAGGGAGAAAAAGATACTAAACAAATAAACACACGAATGAACACATAATTACAGCAAGGGAAGTGCCATGCGGAAAAAGGGTAAGCGTCCTGTTTCATGTATTTCTTCATCTGCCTCGACTATTTCCTCATTAATTCCCAGGCAGTGAGCGCTGATGAAACGGCAGGCACTACACTAGGCACTGTGGATACAGGAGTCAAGACTGATAGGCTGATCCTGCCTGCAGGGAGCTCACTGTCCAATCGAGGGTGAAGCACATAATAGGTGCTCGGTTAACAAGCCTCCCAGAGACCGTATGGGCCACGAGCACCTGAGGTCACTGGTGAGCGGTGTGGCCTGCCACCCCGAGAAAGAGGGCATGCTTAAGAAGTCGGCCAAGTTCCATCTGTATGTGTACAAAACGGGAGATGCACAAGGTTATTCACGGCAACGTTTTGTACGATGAGACTCTAAACAACATAAAGAGTTACCACCAGGGGACTGGTTATAGACCACGCGACATCCACTCAAAGGATTAGTAACAGTCGTAAAGAAGGAGAAGCTCTTTATATAACACTCTGGAACAAATTCTAAATCCAGTTAAAGAAAAAACACACAAGATGAGAGAAACAGTTTATATGTATGCTATCATTTGTACAAAAAAAATCTACTTAGTCATATACACAGGGAGTATCTTGACCTACGCAAGGAACTAGTTCTAGTGGGGGGCCGAGATGCCTAGAGAAGGGGTGGGAAGGAAACTGGTGTATCATTCTACACTTGTTGAACATTGCACTTTTTTAAAAAAATTATTATTAAAATAGCTTTTTAAGCTTGCTGACATCTCATTCAGAACTATACTGCTGTTCCTTCTTCCTGAAATGCTCTAACCCTTCATCCGGGCATGCCTTCTTCTTTCTTATCCTTCAGGTCTCTGCTCCAACAGTACCTCCTCCAGAGGCCTCCCTCCCACCATTAGCGTCCGCCCTCTCTATTACCCTGCCTGCTTTTCTGCTGTGTGACTCTAAACCTTATCACTCATGTGTGGACCTATTTGTGTCCAGCCTTTCCCCAGGACTGTATGCTATGAGAAAGCAAGGTCCTCTCCCTTGTCCACTGCTTTGGCCTCAGCTCAGCCAACAGCACCCGGCATGCAGGGGGCCCTCAACAAACACTTAAGCGACCGGATGAAGTGCAACCTATGTGTAGAGTCACCATCAGCAACGAGCAAAGGAAAAGCTCTTGATGCGTCCTGTCTCATAAACACCACACGACGGGGCCGGCCCCTCCAGCTCACTAACCCACAAGCACACTGACTTACCTCGGGCAACAGTTACGAGAACTCACTGGAGACGCACCAGTGAGTGGGCCTGTGAGATCAACCATCTTATAAGACGACCTTTTGGTAACAACAGAACCTACACTCCGAAGGTGGGTTTGGAGTGTATCCACTACTGTGAAGTTTCAGTGTTTTTATCCTCCTGTCAACTGCTGATGGCCAATCTACGGTCACCCCCAGAAGTGTGCAGGACAAGCTCCCAGGGGTGAGGCCTCAATGAGTTTTAAAAGCTGGCTGTGTCCGGCAGAGGTGCTTAGAGTTTTCTAATGCCACGTGTTCACCTGCACGGCCCTCTCTAAGTTTCCACAGCCCTTTCACACCTCTTCTGGGCCCATCTTCATGACAACTCTTTGAGGTGGATGGGTAGGTGGTACTTTTTCCCATTTTTCCAGTAATGCGAAATGGACTCAGAAACTAAATTAAGTACTTGGCCAAATCTCAAGGCCAAGAATCAAATCCACACAAAGATCCTCAGGCTCCTTTTTGTTAAAACTGTGACACCTTTCCTCTTGCCCTCCACTAAGCATATCGAGACATTCAAGAGAACCTCCCAATCTGGCCTACAGGGCCATCTCTGGTTAGCAGACATGCTGAAAGGCGAGGCAGGGAAAGTGGAAGGAGCAGGCATAGAACAGGGAGGAGAGAATTTTAAGGATCAAAGCACATGGCAAGAATCCCACTCCATTAGCCAGTTCAGCACTGAAATCCAAACACAGGGAAAGGAATGATTAGTCAGAAAAAAACAGAATGATTTACACTGTCTTCTGGTTTCCGAGTTTTCTGGCTGTCTTCCCTACTCTGGCCTGTCATGAGGGCAGGGACCGCGTCTCTCTTGCTCATCCCTACGATTCAGGTCCGAGGGCCTAGCCCACACCTGATCCAGGAAAGCTCACAGATATCTGAGAAGTAGATGAATATTATGCTGCACTCACGCCCATCCACCAAAGTCACACACCTCAGGGTAACTTAAAGCACCCGGTCACCCGGCCCTGAGGACAGCACTGGCCAGAGACGGTGGTTAAACACATCCCAACTCTGTGCAGGGAGCCGACTCCAAAGACACGGGGGACCTACCAGTTTGTTCCAGATGTCTCCTTGCCGCTTGGCTCTCGAGGGAAAGACGATGCGCACCAGCAGGCCGGTCCAGGACAGGGCCAGCAAGGCAGCTGAGCCGCTGCTCTTACTGGGAGGGGAGGGGAGAGGTCAGAGCAGCAGCCTCTACCTTGAGGACAAGGGCTCACTGCAGGGCCCTCCACTGACCTACGACTGGACGGAACCGGACACTGGTTCTCCACAAACCACCTGTGACAACTCAGGACGAGGAGTGCCGAGCCCCCATCTCTTAGCGCTCACAACTATAAAATCCGAAGGATGGTTTCCCACTTTTAGGGCCTGGGGGGGTGGGGGACACATTTGGTTTCTCCTTAAAATGGCCTTGCTGCCCCTGGTTTCCCAACCCTGCTCCCCAGGAAAGTGGTCTCTCTGCTGGGCCTGACATCCTGGCTTCTCCCTCCATCCAGAAGGCAGACGGCCAGCACCCCTGCAGGGCTGCAAAGGGGAAAGGGGCGGGCGTGGCCACCCCAGCTGGTCTGCACGGGCTCCTCCCGAGAAGCACTCTGGAGCCCCGGGCACCACCAGCTTCCCCTCTTACCTGGGGACGCCCGCTTTGGAGCCAATGCCTGAGGACTGCAGAGAGTGAAGAAGGTTCTTAGCAGTGGCTTCGGGCTGGGCCTCGGCCAGCTGCTGGATGGCTGCCTGCAGGGCCCGGCGCGAGGCAGCATCCCTGGGGGAGGGGTGAAGGCCAAGGTGAACACGTGGACCCAGGGCAGGGGGTGGGCGGGGGGCTTCGGCCAAGCCCTGTCTTTTCAGGAAAACGACATTGCACTGTATTCCAGCGCATCACAGATGAGGGGATTTGGAAGTAACTGGATAAGTCTAACTCATTCCAGAGTTCTGGAAGCAGCCAACAAGGGCCAAGAAGCCTTAAGGCTGTACGGGCAACATCTACATTTACAGAACACTCACTATGGGGCTCAAATCAGGCCAAGTGCTTTCACACACATGACAGGTGAAAACACACAGAGTGAGCAAGAACTTCATATGAACCACCATGAAAGCATGATTCCTAGTCCACAGAGGAGGAAACTGAGGCATAGACAGGTTCAGTAACTTGCCCAGGACACAAGCAATCTGGCTCCAAAGCCTGGGCTTTAACCACTGCCCTCTACCACCTCTCTACACAAAGCGCTCTGGACACTGGGCCGTTGGCCGGGACTCGCCTGTATCGATGCAGGGTCAAGCAGAAGAGTTTGCAGAGGCCTTTCACTGCTCCTTCCGGCAGATCTAAAACCAGAGATTCCACCGAGATTAGTCAATAAGCACTATCGATACTTCCTGGGCATCGGCCCAGGAATAATAACACCTAACACTGAATTGAAGCTCACGAGGCACAGGCCCTGCTCTAAGCACTTGACACACATTAACTCAGTTCCTGTAAGGTGGGTACTGCAACTGAGCCCATTTTTAAGAAGAAGAAACCAAGGCACGGAAGACTAAGCAGGCCAGTGGAGATAAAGAGGAGCTGGTGGAACAGCGGTGCTCAGTACCGGAGAGCCCACCTGTGACGGTTCTGCAGACCGGGCTGAAGCCCACGGGTGAAGGGAGGAGGGTCTGACGGGGGAAACAGAAGCTGAGTAGCAGACAGACCAGCGAGCAGGAGACTCAGGAAGGGCTCGCACAGGCCCCCGAGTGATGCGGGGGCGATGGAGGAGGAGCGCAGACCCAGCTCCCCCGGGGCCCTGAGGCTGGCACTGGCCCACCTGATTTGAGAATGTCTCAGTAACTGAAGAAAACAGGGACTGGGGCCAGGAACAGGTTGTGGCTAAGAGCCTCCCTAATGGCTCAGCAGGTAGAAAATCTGCCTGCAATGCAGGAGACACAGGAGACGCAGGTTTGATCCCTGGGTTGGGATGATCCCCTGGAAAAGGAAATGGCAACCACTCCAGTATTCTTGCCTGAAAAACCCCATGGACAGAGGAGCCTGGGGGGCAACAGTCCAATGGGTTGCAAAGAGTGACATGACTGAGCAACTAAGCACAGCAGAGAACAGCAGTTAGTAACAGCTAACAGATAACCGGGCTGATAAGAGCCAGGCACTATCCCTACATGTTCACATTCCCTCCTTACTCTCACCCTGTGAGGGAGGCACGGCCTTACTATCGCCACACTCAACGCCAAGGAGGCAGGCCCACAGCTGAAGGAACTTGGACCGGGTCCCACAGACTGGAGGCAACAGAGCCGTGGGCAGAACACAGAGCCCGTCACCTCCAACTGCGCTGAGGGCCTGTGACTGGAAAGGCCAGGCCCAGCAAACCCGCCTCGCTAGCCTCAGGCTTCAGGTTCAGGGCGGCAGGATGGAGGACAGCACCAGAGCCACGGGGCCAGGCAGGGCTGAGCCGGGCTGAGCACCGCCTCCAGGGTTTGCTGGCCTCTGAAGAGGCCTTCAGCTCCTTGCCCCGCCTTGGATGGACCCGCCTGGGGACCTGGGACCCTAACACAAGGAGAGGCCAGAATAACTATCACTACAAAGCGGCTCCGCAGACTCTGAAAATGAGGACGTTGAGAACTAACAATTTCATGTGAGGAGTTCGCTGCCCCCAAATGACCTGCACATCCAAGGCTAGCAAATATTTTACAAACATGATTGGCCCTGAACTGTAGAATCTCAGGGTGACTGGGGAGTAAAATCACCCTGGAAAGGCCTGAGTAGTTCATAAACTTCACCCACACGTGTCGAACTCCTTACTCCACAAATTGGGGGGAAAGGGTGGTACTTGGCAGTTACTTAGCGGGGAGTCAGCCATTAGGGTTGGGGTGGACAGCCACCGTCTGTCATGCGGCAGCCTTCTTTAACTAGAACCCTGCTGAGAAACGACCAGAAGGACTTCTGAAGGTACCACAAACTCATGCACTAAAGCTCTGATACACAGCAGAATCTCTTAGAAGCTCATGGACAGCAATTTACTTAATTTACACACAACTTTAACAAGCTTGGGTTTGTAACCAGGTGACAAGAGATCAGACGCAGCAAGTGAAGAGTGGAGGTGAGAGAGCAGTAGGAAGAAGGCTCTTTCCTAACAACAAGTGCAAGCTGACAGAATCGGAGTCCCAACTCTAGACCACCACGGTTCTCCAACTGCAGCAAACATGGGACTCGGCTGGGGGGCTTGTTAAAACACAGGTGCTGGGCTCTACTCCCGGCGTTTTCATGAATCTGCAGCTCTGGGGGTGGAGCTGAGATTCTGTATCTCAAACAAGTTCTTAGGCGATGCCGATACTGCTGGTCTGGGGACCACATTTTGAGAACCAACAATGCATAGGAAAAACACACCAAAAGGAAACTCAAAAACTAACGAGGATTTTATAGCACAGGGAACGCTGCTCAATTTTATGTGGTGGCCTGAATCGGAGGGGAGTTCTGGGGAGAATGGATATGTGTGTATGAATGGCTGAGTCCCTTCACTGTTCACCTGAAACTATCACAGCATTGTTAATCGGCTATACCCCAATACAAAATTAAAAGATAAAAAAACAAACTAATGAAGATTTATTGGTTGAAGGCAAACTAGTCTTATACATGCCCCCATAGTTTGCCGTAAGAGGCCTCAGTTATGGTATAGAATCAGAATAACTACATGTGCTCAGCATTTCCCAAAATGTGCTACCCAGACTCTGAATAGGTTTTCAGCAAAAAAGAGGTTCAAGGAAACACTGGATTAAAAGGTGACATCTCCGAAACTTAGATGATCTTGAAATCCTCCACTAGCCAATCACTAGTTACCATCTTGCTGATTTTCATGGAACACTGGGAAAAACAGCGCCTCCAGTCATTAAAAAAAAAAAAAAAGTTTTTGCATCTAATAAATTACTTAAGAAAAACTGTTGGCATCTATTACAACTATTTCCAGTCAAAATGGTTTAAACTGTTATAAGCTTTGGCACCTAGAAGGATAAACTCTCCACCAACCTAATGGCTTCAATGCACATTTATAACAAGCAAATATAGACAGTGAAGACAGAAGTTGCTGGGGGCGGGGAAAGAAGGCCATGGTTCTAAACAGAGAGCCCAATTTAGTCTGAAATGAAATCAGTGACGTGAAAATAAATACCTTTTCCGGCAACACATTTCCCCAGCTCACTGAGGATTTCTCTCCGTTCCTTCACACTGGCTGTTGTCACCTTCCCTGCAAAACGCTTTAGTGTCTCAGAAACCTGCGAAGACCAAGCCCACAGAGAAAATTCCACCAGTCAGACTACAAAACGCTAGCGGGGAGGGAGAGGGAGGGAGTGCTGGGGGAGGGCCGTGCAGGACTCAGAGAGGCTCCCTCTAACCCAAGGCTTCTCAATCTCCACACTCCTGACTCTGGAGGTTGCATAATTCCTGGCTGTGGGGGCTGCCTTTACACCCGGCAGGATCTTGAGCAGTGCTCCTGGCCTCTGCCCACTGGACACCAGTAGCAGCACACCACCCTCCCACCACAGCTGAGGCGATCCCAACTGTTTCCAGACATGGTCAAACGCCTCCTGGGGGACAAAATCACCCCCAGTTGAGACGCACTGCTTTTAACACAACCAGTCAGCCACTCAGTATACCTCACTTAAACTCTGGACAAAAAGAGGCAAGACCAAAGGCAAAAACCTCAAGACAGAAAACATCCTTTTGGGGACTTCCCTGGTGGTCCTGTGGCTAAGACTCCACGCTCCCAATGCAGGGGCCCTGGGTTCGATCCCTGGTCAGGGAACTAGAGCCCATATGCCACAACTAAGAGTTTGCATGCCCAACTAAGACTCAGCGCAGCCAAATAAGTAAATAAGTATTTTTTAAAAAAGAAAGAAAAAATGTCCTTTCTGAACTAAGCAAAATACAGGGAGGGCCTACTATGTGCCCAGTATGTTCCCTTTACATTATCTCTTACAAGCCTCCTGTAAGGAGGAGTATCCTGGCAAGTCATAAGCACAGTTGGCTCAAGGATAAAAGGTTAAGAAACTGAATCCCAGCTGGCCTCCTACCAGCTGTGGAAACTCAGTCAAATTATGCCATCTGCTTGACCTTCAGGTTCCCCATCTATTCAATGCAGAAAACAGCACCTATCTCATGACTGTTACGGGGAATAAATGAGAGAGTGTACATAGAGCATTACTCTCACCCTGAGCTCAAAATCAGCTACTACTAACCAGCAAGCCTTCAAGACAGGCATCGTATCCCCATTTTACCGGTGATGAAGAAACTGACTCCCAGAGGGGAAGCCACTGCTCAGACTGCAGTCGGGAGCCACAGCACCTGCATTTCTGAAACTGAACCTGAAACCAGCAAGTGTAAAAACTGATGCGAATAAGTCCTTAGCTATCAATCACCATCCATGTTACAACTGCCTCCCCTGCACAGGGACACAGCATAAGACCCGGAAAGAGGGGCGGTTTGCAAATACTCCTGAAAATCTGCTCCTGAACAATATTCAACAGCGGTGTTCCCCAACGTTTCTGGCACCTGAGACTGCTTTTGTGGAAGACAATTTTTCCACGGACTGGGGAGGCAGGGGGAAATGATTTGGGGATGATTTGAGCACAGTACATTTACTGTGCACTTTATTTCTATTGTTATTACATCAGCTCCACCTCAGACCATCAGGCATTAGATACCGGAGGGTGGGGACCTCTGTTCTACAGGCTACAAAGCAGGCAGGTCACAGATATATGTGCACTAGAGCAGGACCCAAGTGACCAACTCCTGCCATCTTTTTCTTCTGAGGGTATCTGACAGACAGGCCTTATTAGAAGAACAAGACTTAAGGATGCACAGAGAAGTAAAATAATGCCGAGTTCCTCTTATAGTTAAACCTTTGCCACACTTCTATCAGCAATGAATAAAATCATGTGCAAAACTCCATCTTCTACATTAAGGACCTGTTTACTGTCTTTTGCTTTTATAGTCATTCACGCATGTAATTAAAGAGTCGAAAAGTTCTGGGAGGTTTGCTCTAAAAACCAGTCCCGTGCCCTCACACACAAGCACAATCTCTTTCACCAACACTGGCTGATTATTTTGGGAACTACTCCTCAAGTTTCGTAATATGTGTTAGCCCAGTAACTCAGTGTTTACGTTACACGCAACTAGTATTCAACTTCGGTTTAATGAACTATGTTTGCTCTCTCGCACAGCTTTTTAAAACTAACCCTGGAGTTGAATAATGAGCCGTTCATTCTCGCCACTCTCAGTCTGCCTTGTTTTATTTGTTCTAATTAACCATTCAATCCCCCAGTTTGCCCCGTGTCTAAATCTCAATACACTGACACAGATCATGCAGTCTGACCAAATTCCACCTTCCCGAAGAGGCCTCTCCCAGTTTTCTGAGCTGTCCTGATTTGGCATATGATAGCTACAGCTGGGATGCGGTTTATCACCCTGAGAATGTACTCTTTCTGTGTGTCTGGGTGAACTATATACTCCATCTTGTGAAGTCCTTGCAGGTTTGAAAACGTTCTGACTTCCTACCTGAAGTTTATCTGGATACAGAATCCTAGATTGAAATTTTCCTTCAGAATACTGAAGACTTCTCCACTGAGTTCTAGCATTCAGTACTGCTAGGAACCCCCATGCCGTTCTGCTTCTCGATCCTTTCTCTGAGATCTGATTTTTCCCCCTGGAAGTTGCTAAGATCTTTTTGTGTCCAAGGTTCTAAAGTTTCAGGTTGGTACTTTCCCAGAGGTCCAGAGGTTAAGAATCCACCTTCCAATGCAGGCAACTAAGCCCATGCACCTTAACTAGAAAGCCCACGCGTCGCAACAAAAAGATCCTACATGCCGCAAATAAGATAGGCATCGTACGGCTGATGCAGCCGTAAATAAAATAAAGAAGAAAGAAAATATTAAAAAAAAAAAAAAATTCACATTCATGTGCTCTGTCATGAGTCTGTTTTCATTCACTGTGCTGAGCATTTTTGATCTGAAAACGCATGCTTCGATTCAGGGAAAGCATCTTGAATTACTTTTTGATGATTTCCGTGGATATTGGACCTCCTACACTTTTGTGTGGTCCTGTTTTACGCTCTCCAGAGAGGAAAACTTCCAGCCTTTTGCCAAGATGGAGAAAGAAAGCTGGGGTACTGAAGGCATGTGAACAGGGCTTTCAACCAATCCTCCTAACTTAGCCCCTCCCCACTCACCCTCACATCGAGGGGTTAGCGGATGCCACCAATTACCAGCTATCAGAGATTCTACAATGTATATCAGGTTGGTTCTCAGCTTTCCGAGCTGTTGGCTTAGGATCCTTTACCACTCCTCACTTTCTAGCTTCCAAAAGTTTGCTGCTGTTGTCTGCTCCCCATCTCCCAATTCTTTTTTTCTTTTTTTTCAACTTTTTACTAGTTTCAGTGAGGCTCGAGGAGATAGCAAAATTAGATGCATCTTTATATATATAATCCACCCTCTACCTGAAATTCCCACGTAGCTGTTTTTCCATGCTAAATTCCTGGCTACAGTTTCTCCCCCAAAGATGAAAGGGCATTTCAGGTACAAGGCTCTTCTTTTTCTTAATCAGAAAATAAATGTTACCCACTTGGGACCCTGTCAGAACAAAAGTGAGGAAGAGCACACTAAGATCCTTCAGAGAAGTCATTTGTTGGTTGAGATGAGATGCAAAGAGCTTAAAATCACAGGTTTCTCTCTAGAATCACTGTCCAGAAGCACTTTCTGCGATTGATGGAAATGTTCTTTTGCACTGTACAATGCAGTAGTCACCAGCCACATACAGCTACCCAGGTACTGAAATGTGGCTAGGGCAACCAAAGAACTGAATTTTTAATTTCATTTAATTTTAACTAACCTAAGTAGCTGGTTTGCTATTAATTAACTGGCTATCATACTGAACAACACAGTACTAGAGAGATTTTTTTTTTTAAGTGTTTATTTATTTGGCTGTGTCAGGTCTTAGTTGTGGCACCGTGGGCACCCAGGCTCAGTTCCCCCGTGGCACGTAGGATCTTAGTTCGCACACCAGGAACCGAACCCGTGTCCCCTGCGCTGGCTGGCATATTTAACCACTCGATCACCAGGGAAGTCCCAAGAGATGTTTGTTTTTTTCATTTGAGTTTTAATGTTACACATTCAGCATGTATTCTCCCAACCCCTTTCAAGATACCCAACAGACTATGATTTTTTTTTTTCCAGGATCCATTAAAACAAACTTTGAACAAATTACCAGCCCCTTCCTTGCACAGGAAACTCACAATACACACCTTCTGAATGATCAAGTTAAGGGCTCACTCTCTGGCTTCAGGGCCTTCATATCAATATAATTAAACTCCTCACCCCTATACCCAAGTGAGCCAAGCTGTCCTTTTGAGACCTGTTTCATTTCCCATAATATTGTCTTTTCTCTCTATAACACTCACAGCTATAAAGGAGGCTGGGGTGGAGGAAAAAAGTTTTCCCCAGTCCTTCTCCAAACTATAATAGCACCCAGGGTGACAAGACTCTTCCCAACTTGTGACAGCTCTTTTATCTAACGCTGGACCTAATAATAACCACCAACTGACATGGAGCCCTATTTTATTTCATTGATTCCTCACGACGACCCTAGGAGACAGGTATTAAGTTTAGCCCTATTGTATGGATGAAAAGACCGAGACTTAACAGGATTAAGAAACTTGACCAGCATCTTAAAGAAACTGATCAACCAGCACTCAAACTCAGATCTGTACAAATCCAAAGACTATGCTTTTTAAGTCCCTGCGCGTAGTAGGTGTCCGAGAAATATCTGCTGAATATAAAGTTTTAAGGCAGAGTTGGCGCTGGCCGAGGTTCATGCTGGACGGCTTCGGAGAAATGGAGCAGACTCTGAAAGGGGAACTGTGGCAACTTCAGGATCAAGGAGGGACAGCCGAAGCCGAGGCCGGAGTCCGACTAGTCGAGCCCACGGCCAGTCTGCGCCGCCCGGGCCGGGAACCAGGATGAACCCGGGTCCGTGAGGGGTTGGCCCGAAGCGGCCCCGAGACTGCGCCCTCCGCAGCCGCCGCCCCCTAACCCCCTACGGCAGCTGCACTAGCGGTCCGACCCTACCGCCGCCGTTCGCGCCCAGTCCCTGGCCGCGTTGGCCTCGCAGTCACCCGCCTTACCTGCGTGTCCGCCGCCATCCTGCCGGCGCTGACTCCGGATCCGCTTCCGGAGCGCTTCCGGGTCACAGCGCGGGCCCACGCGGCAGGGCGAGGCCGAGAGCCCGCCCGGGCCCGGGGCCTGGCGCCCCCGGGCGGGACGGCGGTCGCCGCAGGCCGGGCTTTGACTCGGGCAGCCGGAGTGGGTATCTGAGGGATACCGGGGACTATCAAGGGCTTGCTTTTCGACCCCCGGGTCCCAGGGCCCTTCTCAGCCCTGCCTCGTGGAAGACAAGGGTCCCTACGGCTCCGACCCACGTGTGCGCAGGCAGGTCCGGCCCAGGTACTCCCACGTGGGCCTCTCCTGTGTGGAGACCGTTTTACAGAAGTGTGGCCTACTTGTTTCCTAGAGGGGTTTCCTTGATGACAGAGGCTGAACTCAGTAACAGGCAGGCAGCGAACTCGTATCTTATCCCGTTAGTTTGTACCCGAACAACAGACAATGATAAGATTCTGGAGCTGAGGGAGGAAGCGGCCCAAGGTCAACTCCTTAAATCAAGGCCACAGGGTAGGAGGCTGGGGCTAGTTGTTTAAATTTTATTCTGTATGCAAACCTGACACCTCTTTAACTACTTTATTATGGTCTGCACAGATCAGTCCTTGTCCCTGATGTTAGCAATGGCTTTCAAACTTCTGAGTGCACACATGCTCAGTGGCTAAGCAACTCTTTGCAGGTAGACGGACTTGTACATAGACTGGTAGCAGGCCAGGCTCCTGTCCATGGCATTTTCCAGGCAAGAATACTGGAATGGGTTGTCATTTCCTCCTCCCAGGGCACCTCCCAGACCCAGGGATTCAGATTCTTTACTGCTGAGCCACCTAGGAAGCCCCTTTGGACTTCTGAGACCTGGATACAACTAGCACTTACCTCATGACCCAGTACAGGATAAGTGATATGTATGATTCACAACACCTACAGCACATTTTCTCTGCTTAAATACTCATTAATTGGACCACTACCCAGTCTGAAACACTCTGGCAGCACACATCTTATCTCAGTATGACACTAGCCTATATCTTAGAGTGACCCAGGCTCATGGTCTGATGGTCATGGAGGCAAATTTCAGTGTAATAAAAATATAGTTAAAGCTGAGTAGAAGCAAAGTATAGGGTGCTAGGAGAGCAACGTGTCACTTACAAAGAGGACACCAAAATGTCAGTTTCAAATCAAGCTGATTTTACCATGCCTTTGGTTTCTAGCATACAGCACTATTTAACCTTCAAATGCACAAAATGAGAACCTCAGAGACTCGTAAGATAAGTAAGCCTTTATTTTCTCATTTCACAAATAACGCTGGCCGGGTTGGCTGCTTTTTGGTGATTAGTCAAAGAGACCGAATCCCATATCCTCGTCCGACTCCTCCGACTCTTCCTTGGCTTCAACCTTGGCTGGGGCTGCCGTGGTGGCAGCA
The DNA here is from genome assembly GCA_024291935.2 of Okapia johnstoni. Taxonomy (NCBI): domain Eukaryota; kingdom Metazoa; phylum Chordata; class Mammalia; order Artiodactyla; family Giraffidae; genus Okapia; species Okapia johnstoni. The sequence goes on along the minus strand of CM044310.1, from coordinate 9,732,215 downwards.
GGGGCAGCAGTGGTGGCAGCAGCCACGGGGGCAGCAGCCACAAATGCAGATGGATCAGCCAGGAAGGCCTTGACCTAAAGCAAGGGAAAAGTTCACGGTCAAAAGGGTCATCTCACCACCCCTACTACCTACAACCCTTCAGCCTCTGCAGAGCCCTAGGTTTAAGGGCCTACTTCATGTCAGTGATGCCTTCCTCTGAAGTAACCAGGCAGAACAGCTTAGGTACAGCCTGGTGAGCTCAGGCCCGGCCCTTACCCATTAAACTAACCCAGACTGAACCAACTGAGGATCAAAACTCAAAAAAAAAAAAAAAAAAAGAGGGAAAAAATTCCCAAAAAGCAAAACTTGAATTTGCTGTACTGTAGCCATTATTTACACTCAAGTTACATTGTATTCACAACAATTTATACAGCATTCACACCAGATTAGGTATTGTAAGTAACCTAGAAATGATGTAACCTAACACCATTTTATATGAGGGACTCGAACACTCATGGATTTTCCTATCAGTGATGGAGGCACAGCTATACTCTTAAAAACGGATCTGCTACGTGAGACCCTTCTCTGAGAGCACTAACTTAGCAGGCAGCTATTCATCCTGCTGTCAGGTTTGCTATGGTCCTGGTGGGTTCTTTGTACCTTTTCAGCAAGTGGGAAGGTGTAATCAGTCTCCACAGACAAAGCCAGGACCCGCTTGTACCCATTGATGATAGAATGGGGTACAGATGCAACAGTCGGGTAACCAATCTGCAGGCATACGCTGGCAACATTGCGGACACCCTGTGGAAGGAAGGAAACAAATTCACTTTAGGTCTTTAGGTGTGATGTCTTAAGAAACAATGACAAAGCTCAATAGTACACTGATTTGCTCAGTTAGTATCTCAGTCTCACACAGGACATTTCACCTCACACCAAATACTTCTGGCAGGGAAATTCAGACCCAGTTTAATTTACAAATGCTTTTCGCCCTTATTCTCAACAAGGGTGTTGCTTATACCATAACAATGGTATTTACTTCAAAAGCCACCATTTTGTGAAAATATATAGTCATGGCATTCCGAGAGAAAAACGTTAGTTCCAGATGTGAATTTTATCCACTACTGAGCTATCCAAAAGTAACCAAAGTTAAGAGTACCTGCAATTACAATTGTCTATTCATCCAAGAAAACAGGAATCATATATTCCATCACCTTACTAGTTAAGAGGATATATTAGTGGCAAAAACTAGGCAAGACTAAGGATGGACCGAGAGAGTCCATTCTCCCAACATAGTAGGATACTTGGCAACACTTGTGTATTAATTACCTCATTTTCCTCATCCCTCTTTTGACTCACTGACACTCAAAATCTCACATTTTATTGCATGGCCTAAAATGACAACCCTTACTGTGTGCCCAGCACTGTTCCAAGGCCTTACACTCATTAATTCATTAGTTCTTTCAATGATCCTATATTGTCATTGCCGTTTTAAGGATGAGGAACCTGAGATACAGGTTAAACAACTTCCTGGTTATTACACTGCCAGTCAGCTGCATTGCCAGGATCCAGCTGAAGCCAGACAAGCTCTCAACTATTAATGAGAAGGGAAGGGCCTGGAATGGGCCCTCGGGTACCTCCAGGAAACGGGAATGCAGCGTTTCCTCTGTGATGTCAAGCACTTCAGGGTTGTAGATGCTGCCATTGTCAAACACCTGCTGGATGACCAGCCCGAAGGAGAAGGGGGAGATATTCAGCATGTTCAGCAGCGTGGCTTCGCTGGCACCCACCTTGTCTCCGGTCTTAATCAGCTGCACATCGCTCTGAAGAACAAGGGAGATGGCAGTTAACCCCTGGACATCTGGCAGGTCTGAGGCCACTGAGACCCCACCACTGGCCCGGCTAGCACTGGCAAGCCAGGTCCACTTACCAGGATTTCAATGGTGCCCCTGGAAATCTTAGTGGTGATGCCTAAAGCCTGGAAGAAGGAGGTCTTCTCAGGCCCCAGACCAGTGTTCTGGGCCGGCACAGTGACTTCGCACGGTGCTATGGCACCAGCACGGGCGGCAGCTGGCACCTGAGCAAAGGGGGAAAAAAAAATGTGAACAGTGAGATGTCTTCTCTCCAGACACAACCTGAGATCAGTCAGTTTTGTTGCTTTTCGAGAGCCAAAATAACAAGTTCTCTCCAGTCAACCTGATTCTCCCTTACCTTGTTGGCCAGCAGCATGTCCCTGATCTCAGTGAGGTCCTCCTTGGTGAACACGAAGCCCACGTTCCCCCGGATGTGAGGCAACAGTCTGCAAAGAGAAGTTTACGGGAGAAGGTCACTTTTCAGCACCGTTCCTCTCCAGGAAGAGGGAGGACACTGAGAAGGGAGGATAAAGACACTGACTTCTCCAAAGCGGGGTTGTTTTCCAGATGCCCTCGGATGGCCTTGCGCATCATCGTGTTCTTGCCCATCAGCACCACAGCCTTCCCACGAAGGGACATGCGGATCTGCTGCATCTGCTTGGAGCCCACATTGTCTGCTCCCACAATGAAGCATTTTGGATAATCATCCAGAAGTTGCTACAGAAACAAGCCAAAAACAGTGTTTCACAAGAAGAAAGAGGGAAAAGGTTAAGAGAAACCAAATCTTGCAATCACCAGCTTCCATCTCACTCCCATTCCTCTAAGCTTTTGAAATGACAGACATTGGGACAATTCCTCCTCCTATCGGCCACCTGAGTTAACACCAGATTTGCCAAAGATTTGCTTGTTGAGTATGAACAGTGAATGTTTCTACACTAAATAAAAGAAAACTATTATAACTTTTTCTTTTTCCAATTAGGCATGTTTGATTCGCTAAATGGCTGTTCTAAGTAAAGTTAGATTTACAGCGATCAAAATACAACATAAAGGAAGCACAACCCAGGTTGTGGGTATATAACCATTTCACCAAGTGTTTTGTTAAACTGAAAATCTGCATGATAAATGAGGAAGAACACAAAGGACTAAACTCCACAACGCATCCTAAGAGCAGCGTGATTAGCATTTCTGGCCAGGGAAGACCCAACTCAAAGCCACCTAAATGAAAGCACTCACATCAGTTTCTTGACTGACAGGCTCTAAATAGGCAACAATTTGCTCCATTATAATGAGTCACTCATCGCCTCAGACCTTCTCAAAGATGGAGACAGGGCAGTAAAATTAGGAGTGCTATTTGAACCTCCACAGACTTGGGCTTGAATGCTGTCACCTTAAGAGCCACTTCACCTGCCTGAGTCTGTTTATCTGCAACACTGGGAGGGGGAAGGGCACGGATCTCGGGAAATTGAGAAAATTAAATGACATTTGCCTAAAACGACCTAATGTGGTAGCTAGAGAGTAGGCCCTCAGTACATGGAAGCTGACTGTCCCCATTAGTGCCTGGGCCCGAGGCAGCACGGTGGGCGGCTGGGGCCTACCCCAAACTTACGATGATCTTAAGGAAGTAGTTGGACTTCCAGGTCGCCCTGTCTTCCCTGGGCATCACGGCGGTGCGTCAGGGATTGCCACGCAGGGTTTAAAGACGATGTCACTGAGGAGAGAAAAGGAGCTCAAGCCACCCCGACACGCGTCCCCACGGCACGGCGGGCTCCAAGCCCAAGGCACACGCGAAGTAGGCCACGCGCGGGCGCCCGCCGTCCCGAGCCGGGGCTGCACCTGTCGCGGCTGCCGCGCCCCCAAACCAAAGAGGCTGGACCCCTCGGTCCCCAAGAGCCCCCAAAAGAACCCCCAAGAACACCCATCCTTCCCGCCACAGTGGCAGGAGCCACCACTGCAAGCCAGACGAACCTCACACGAGGACGCCTGGCGAGAGGAGGGCCGCGCCCCGGCGGGCATCTTTTATAGATGAGCGAAGCAGCCAATCAGAAACCACGGGCAGAGCCCCCCGCCTATTGGCTGGCGCCAACGTCTGTCTGAAGAAATCGGATAGATGCAGGCAGCCATTGGGTAGCATCCCTGCCACTCCAACCAACAGGAAGCTGCTTTTAAACGAGGTAGTTAAGGAGGGCACTGCTATGTGCTGGAGGCGCTTTCTCAGAGCTGCTGCCCTCTGCCGGGCTGAAGGCGCTGCGGTGTAGAGTTAGCATTTGCAAGCTGAGTTCACGTTTCCTTCGATCACCTGGCCAAGTCGCAACTACAGAGTATGACGTTGAGAAAGAACTCTCATGCTTTAGAAACAGGATGGTCTCTCGTCTCCTCTACAGTTTGTTCTTCCCCCTATCGAAACAAAGGGATCCTTTAAACCTAAGTCGGATCACTTCCTCATCTGCTCGCAATACTTTCGAGTCTCCCCATTTCCCTCCCAGTAAAAAACCTAAAACGTAAATGGCCTACAAGGCTCTACATGATCTGTTCCCCACGTCCACCCCATCATCTCATCTCCAATTTGCCTACTGACTCATTTCCTCCCAGCTGGGTGACGCTCCCATTTCAGGGCTCATGCACTCTCTATTCCCTCTTCCTGGAAGGCTTCTTGCCGATATCCACACCTCTATCATGTCTTGGCTCAATGATCACCTGCTGGAGGCCTACCCGGATTGCCCTATTCAAAATTACCCCCAAAACCACTCCCACTTCCCTCTTCCTCCTGTTTAACTTTTTGGTAGCGCTTCCACCTAGCAACACACTAAAATAATTTCTCTCTCTCTCTGCCGTGAGCCTGGCACCTATGGGCATATAATAAATATTTGTTGAATGAATGGATGCAGAGTTTGCAGTCAGATAACCTTAATTCATATCCTTGTTCTGTCACTTGCTAGACTGGTCATCTTAGGAAGTGATTTCACCTTGCTGACCCTCTCTTTCCCTATCTGTAAAATGGGGATAATAGTATTCACAACCCATGAGGATTACGTGAGGTATGTGTTAACACAGTTCCTGTGGAAGGAAATCACTTAATGTCAATATATTTTATTACACTTTCATTCAACATTTGAACAATTGTGCTATATCATTAAATACATTTTTAATGAATAAGCTTAGATCCTAGGGTGAGAATGGGGAGGGTGGTTCTCCCCAATTCCATCCTTTTAACTTGACCAAGTTAGAAACCCTGGTATGTTGTTTTCAAGCCTCCTGATGATGAGCCTATATAGACAACTGCTAGAGTCCATTACTGCTAAGATCTCTTTTTACTGCATGCTCAGCATTGTACTAAGTACTCTGTGCACATTACCGCTGTTCATCTTTGCAACAAACCCCCAAGGAGATACAGTATTAGTACCATTTTACTGGTAAGAAAATTCACAGAGGTTAAATAATTCACCCAAGTGCCTCAGCTGGTAAGTGATGGCTTCAGAACCAAAATCTAAAAGCAAGTTCAAAGCCTGTGAGTCTCACTATGCTATACAGTCCCTTCCAAACCCTAAGGCTGTCTTCCTTCAAATGCACTTTTGCAAGGATATACATATTGACATAGTAACTTCCCAAGGACATCCTGCCTCTGATGATATTGTCTCTAATTGTAGTACATCAATATAATGGAAAACCATGAAGCCATTAAAAAATGATGCCCATCTCTATTTATTGACATGGGAAAACACAAAGTACAGTTGAGTGAGCCAGTTACAATGAAGTGGACCATGTTCATTTACATAAAGTAAGCCAAACATGAGCTGGAAATATGATCTTTGGGTGAGGGGTGAAGGTAATTTTCACTTCTGAGCTCAATATGAAATGGTCAAGGTTCAGACTTGAAATCGACATGCGGCTTTTGGAGGACCATTCCAAACAACAGGGAGACTGCAAAGCTACAAAACTGTCCAGGAAGCTTGCAAAGGCCCAGGACCGGAGTCATGGCTCTGACAAGAGCCAAGGAGGAAGCATGCATGCAAATACAGGAATGACCACCAGGGGGCAGTCGAGACCCATCCTCGACTATTAAGTCAGTTCAGTTCAGTTGCTCGGTCGTGTCTGACTCTTTGTGACCCCATGGACTGCAGCACCCCAGGCCTCCCTGTCCATCACCAACTCCCGGAGTTTACTCAAACTCATGTCCATTGAGTTGGTGATGCCATCCAACCATCTCATCCTCTGTAGTCCCCTTCTCCTCCCGCCTTCAATCTTTCCCAGCATCAGGGTCTTTTCCAGTGAGTCAGTTCTTCGAATCAGGTGGCCAAAGGATTGGAGTTTCAGCTTCAGCATCAGTCCTTCCTTCCAATGTTTAGGACTGATTTCCTTTAGGATGGACGGGTTGGATCTCCTTGCAGTCCAAGGGACTCTCAAGAGTCTTCTCCAACACCACAGTTCAAAAGCATCAATTCTTTGGCGCTCAAGCTTTCTTTATAGTCCAACTCTCACATCCACTTTCAACAGGGAAGGTTCTACACCCAAGGTGTGGTGCCAGAACTAGGGGGCAGTGGTGGTGTGTCTGGTCAACATAAGAACAGAGACAAGCCCTGGTTCACAGCCTGTGTCTGTGCTCGTTCACAGGATATCAGTTCTCTCTGAACCTCTTTCCCCATCCGTGAGTATGAGGCCACACCCCCACGCCCATGGGAGGCAACCCATGGCAAATTGCAGTGGGTAAGAATGCCAGGAGGCCCACAAGTGCCCCATGAGGGCTTTGGCCTCGGCTAAGTGAACTTCAGTGACTGACCCTCAAACTCTGGTTCTTGTGAGTCTGGAGAGGGTTTGGTCTCTCTTCTGGGGCTGAGCTGTTCATCTCCGACCACAAAGAAGTGGCACTAGCACCGGTGAAAATAATGGCAAACTTTATTGGCATAAATCACAGGAATTAAAATGGGGAAAAGCCAGGTTATAAGTTTACAGAGGAAAAAAAAAGTTAAATCATCAAATAACCATCGACCCAAAGGGTAGAACCTCTGGAAGCCCCAGATCCTCTAGGGGAGGGGTCTGGGGTGGGTCACTGTAAACAGAGCAATAAGGCCTATGGGTAGAAGTGGAGACATCAGACCTGTGGTGGGGCCTGGCCGACCTCTCCAGACCCAGGCTGCTCCCAGCCCTGCCTCCAAGGAAGCCCTCTTGAGAGGCTGAGCACACTCAGCCTCTGATGAGGTTAGTGGAGTGGGTCTGGCTTGTCCTCACTTAAGACCCCACTGGGGCCCCCGTTCCACTGACCTGGAACCCCAGCCCTGCCTGTCTCATCCTCGGAGGGTGAGGGGGGCTTCTTGTTGCTTCAGCGGGATCCTGTCCCTCCGCCCAGAATCCTATCAGGCCCCCAGGCAATAGCCTGGGTGGGCTCTCTCCCTGGGGGCCACCACCAGTCTCCAGGGAAGGCAGGAAGTTTGGGGAAGGGACACATCCAGTGGAATCAACAAGACTAATGGTCAAAATCAGATCCCAGCTTTCCTGAGGAGGCAGAAGAAAGGGCCCCCAGAGTAGCAGTGGGGAGGCCGAAAATGTTCTTTGTGGCCAGAAAGTTCACAGGGGCGTGGACGCTTCTAACGGCTTACACAGGGAAATGGCACCCCCAGAGTGGACTTCTCCCTTTCTCCCCGCTCAGAAACAGGACGAATGAAGTTCGAGATTCTAGGCCCCAGAAGGCAAGACCCCCTTCAGGGCGGTTTCAGTGAAGAGCTTGCTGGCCTGGGTAGTAAGGAAGGGGGTTTGAAATACAGCAGTTTATAAAAACAGTCCTGGTGAGCTGTGAAGTTAAAGATGGGGAGTCAACAGAGCTGCTCCCCATTCACCTGCTTGTGCTAAGAAAAAAATAAAATACGAATTGCTTCCCCGCCCCCGAGCCCTCAGTACAAAGCAGGCCCCGCGTATTCCGCAGCCACCGCGGTGTACACGGGACCAGCGGCGGTGCACGCGGGGGAGGAGTACAAAAGGAGATGTCTGTAAAATCTCTTCTAAATCATTTTTGTATAGAGAAATAAAAGCAACTCAGACGATACGAATTCAAACCTCAGTGTAGAAAACTATCAAAGTCGGTACAGTGTCTGGGCAACGGGGTGACACTAGCCACCTCACGCCGTCCCAGGAGATGGAGGAAGTGACTAGAAAATATTATTGCTGGAGAGGCCTTTCTCAGTAGAACCAGAGCAGTTGTGGGGTGGGGCGGGGGGCAGCTGCCCAGGCCTGGGGAGACAGGAAGGGCAGGAGGCGCGCAAGGAACCTGCCGTGGCCCCGTGGACACGTCCACCCTTGGGTGGGTGGATGGGTTGGGTGGATGCTGGCATTGTCTGGGGGGAGCTGGCATCCCCCCAGTACTCTCAGAACAAGGCTGATGAGGTTGGGGTTGAGGATAAGGATGCAAAGAGGGCCCCGTCTGACCCTGCCTGCCCTCCCCACCCCCGGCTCCACTGCCAAAATACGAGGAAGAGATGGCTCCAGTGTGGGGTGCTGGCTTGGCCAGGCGGGCTTGTGGGGACGCAGGTGGGACCCTCTAGCCTCCGCCTCGGGGGAGGGTGACGAGCTGGCAGCCTGGGGAGAACCTCCAGAGGAGGAAGGCAGCCCAGAGGCTCGTGCAGGGGGCAAGAGAAGCAGGCGGGTCCCCTCAAGGTCCTCTCGCCATCGCCGAGGGTGCGGTTCCAGTTTCAGTCAGGTGGGCCACCCCGGGACGAGGCCTCTGGGTCCCAGCAGCAGTGAGGAGGCTGGGCCGGGGAAGGGGCCACGGGAGGGGCTGGGACGCCTAGCAGAAGAGCTTGAGGAAGCAGTTCTGACAGTAGGGCTTGTCGTTCTGCTCCTTGAAGGTGCCCTTGTTGAGCTGCTTGAGGCAGAAGGCGCAGACGAAGTGCTCCGGGTGGAACTTCTTGGCCATGGCGGTGATGCAGCGGCCCGTGATGGGCTTCTGGCAGCCGGAGCAGAGCGAGCCCCGGCGCTCGTGGTAGTGCGCCTCGCAGTAGGGCTGCCCCTCGTGCTCGAAGAAGCTGCCGTGGACGAAGGGCGTGAAGCACTCCTGCAGACAGAGGCAGCGCGGAGGGTTCAGGCTGAGGGGCTGGGGGCCGAGGCAGCTCCCAGGGGACGGGCAGGGGACCGGCAGGGCAGTCACACTGGAAACGATTCCCCCTTGACACGCGTTCTCCGTGTGCTGCACATGGCGCTAAACCCTTGCTCAGTTCTCCCAATAATGACCTTGACTTGCTGCTGCCAGGCTGCACTGCTCTTTCTGCTGTTTAGTCTCTCAGTCGTGTCTAACTCTTTCGTGACCCCATGGACTGTAGCCCACCAGGCTCCTCTATCCATGGGATTCTCCAGGCAAGAATACTGGAGTGGGGTGCCATTTCCTTCTCCAGGGGATCTTCCTGACCCGGGATTCGAACCTGCATCTCCTGCATTGGCAGGCGAATTGTTTACCACTGAGCTACCAGGGAAGCCTGCTAAGTTGCACTGCCTGGAGTCCAACACAGGTCTGACTCCTGGGCACTGCAGCAGGTGTGCCCAGAAACCCTGGTGTCAAAAAAAAAAAAAAAAAAGGTTCTGAGGTCAAACTCTGCATTCTAGATTCCCATTTAGAGATCCGCAGGCACACTCAGGTATTAAAGGCTCTGAGAAGCCCTGCAATTAACAGCGTTTCCCAAACTTACTTGACCCCTGCTGGAACCCTCATAACATCTGGGGGCCATCACCCCCCAGAATGCAGTCTGGAAACCATTGTCCATTGTCTGCCGAGGCTGCTGAAGGCTTGTTACTTCATTTCACTCTCACACCCCCTTCTCCTGGACATGGCCTGACCTGGGGTGGCTGCACAGATCTGCCTTGCTCTCATTTCTCTCAGCCCCTGCACAAGCCCTGGCCCAGGACTGACTGCGCTTGAGGGAGTGTGCTGCCTGCCTTCCCACCTGATCAGGAACCTCGAACAGGGCCCTGTAAGTTGGATTCAGAAAGCACAGGGAGGCGGCCACTTCTCGCCGCAACGGCCCGCTCTCGGCACCCCCAGAGGAAGTGATGGGGGCTCCTTACCCGACACACAAAGCACTCGGGGTGCCAGAGGGTGTTGAGGGCCGAGATGTAGTTCTCCAGGATGGCCCGGGCGCAGCCGCCACACTTGGGAGCAAACATGTCAAAGTAATCCTTCCGGCAGTAGGCCTTGCCATCTTTCTCGTGGAACCCTGAGGGGCGGAGATTGGGGGGCAGGTGAGGCTGCGGAGAGGGGCCGCGCTGACTCAGCAAGGGCTCGCAGCCCACCCCAGCCCGCCTCCCCGAGTCCATACCTTCAGGGCCAAAGAAGGCTCCACACTGGGCACAGAAGAAGTGCTCGGGGTGCCACGTTCGGTCGAGGGCCGTCACCACTTTCTGCGAAAGCCAAGTGTGGGGCCCAAGCTGAGCGGCTGGCCCATGGGACAGACCCCAGCACCCCCAGCTGAAAGAGGCCCACAGGCCAGGGTGTCCTGCCCATCCCCCTCCACCTCCAGCCCCCGTCGAGGAAGGAGCGTGACGCTCCCTAGACGGGAGTCCCTCCTAGCTGTGCTCTGACCACCACCGAGAATTCCGCTTTACTAAAAAGGATGTAACGTGCCAGACACGCTCTGTCTCCTGTAATCCTCTCGGGCAGTGAAGGTCATAGGTTCTATTGGGCCCCCCATCTTGTAAGTGTAGACACGGAGGCCCAGAGAGGCTAGGCATTTCCCTAACGTCACACAGCAGAAGAGCGAGGGAGCCCGCACTCCATGCCACCTGTCCTCGGCAGAAGGCAGTGGGGCGGGGCTGCTTGATGGGCGTTAGGACGGGCCGCGCTTCAGGCGCAGGGTGAACCCGTTTCCAGGCTGTGTGCTCGGGCCTGCTGCGTGACCACTCTGGGCCTGGCCGGCCCCCACCCTGCACCCGGGCACTTACGTCCAGAATGGGCCCATTGCAGTAGTAGCAGCGTGGAGAGAAGAGGTTGTGATAGTCCTTTTCACAGTAGGGCTGCCCGTCCCGCTCGAAGAAGTTCCGGGAGCCGATCTCCTCCTGGCAGTGGGTGCAGACGAAGTGCTCCGGGTGCCACGTCCTCCCCATGGCCGTCACCACCTGACGGGGGACGGGGGGGCGGGATGTGGTTCGGGACCAGGCCCTGCCCCCCGGGCACCCTCCCTTCTTCCCTCCCACACCCCCGTGCCCCTCCCCACCCCTCCTCATCACCTGCCCCGCGATGGGCTTTTTGCAGGCCCCGCAGACCCCCTTGGCGACTGTGGCGACCCCCAGTTTGTTCAGGTCAGACTGCAGGCTCCCCAGCATGCTGTCTAGCTGGCTCCCGGGCTTCGGGGGGCCCCCTGGGGGAGAGCTGCTCCCCGTCTTCCCCTGGGCCATGAACTGCAGAGACGGAGAGAGAGTGGGTCAGGACACCCAGGCCTCAGGGGGTGAGGACTCTCTGCCCCACGTGGGTATCTCTCCCTCCTGGAAAGACAGGCTGAGGCGGGAACTGTAGCCCTTCCATGGGCTTCGGAAGCCCTCAGGTGGGAATAGTATCCGCAATGCATCCGGGGGTCCCAGGGGCTCACGGTGGGCCTGATCGGGCCTCAGAACACACAGCAAGCAGGACCTGCAGCCCCAGCCTCGGCACTGACCCCTCCCGCATCCTGCCCTTCGGGGTCGCTCTGCCTGCCGTTCAGAGGCCAGCCGGCCGCCCAGCACAGCTCGCCATCTGCTCTCTGTTCCAGACCCTGGATCTTAGGGGAGGAAACGAAAAGGACTGCTTTTATTTTTTTTAATTAAGGAAGAAAGAATAAGAGAACTTGTCACTAGACCATGTCACAAAAGGGACTTTACGATGAGATAAGAGGATGGATTTTTTTTTTTTTCCCCTACTGGCAGTAACAAAAATCAGGAGAAAAAGTCTACAGAAAAACCACCACGAGAGACAGAGAGGCCCCAGGGGAGATGAAGAGGGAGAGAGAGGCAAGCCCACCAAAGGCACAGGACTGAGGGAGCGGCGGTGATGGGGCCAGAGAGCCAGGGGGCCTCGCCAGGTGCCAGGCCTGGGGCTGCCAGGGACACAGGTTTGGTTTTCCTTCTGAGGATGGTGTCCTCAGAGGGAGCCTGGGGCGGGACTGAGGGGCGGCTGACACCTCAGGGGAGGGAGCGAGCGTGGACATCGGGTGAAGCGAGGGTCCAGGGTCCAGGCCAAGTCCAAGGAAGGGCTGTGGTACCTCGCAGGGCTTGTGGATAGAGGCATGAGGCCAAGTGCAAGGATGGATATGGCACCTTGTGGATGGAGGGACACGGGGCTGTGCGTGTGTGTTGTGTGTGTGCGTGCAGAGTAGGGACTGCTCGAGGATAAGGACAGGGACAGGTGGGGCCGGGGCCCCGGGAGGCCTGCCTGCATCGGGGGGAAGAGCGGATCCTGGTCCGTCTGGCAGCCTATGGACCTCATGGAGTGGGGTGCAGCCGTGGGCGGGGCGGAGCCCTGCACGCCGACTCCCCGCGGCCCCGTCCCAGGGCTCTGGACCCCAGAGGGGCTGCAGGGGACAGCGGGGGTCCCCGGGGCGGAGGGGGTAGGTGGGCTGGGTGGGGGAGGAGAGCTGCTGGCCGAGGAGGCGTCTTTGTGGTGCTGGAGCAGAGGGCTGGGAGGAGGAGGAGGAGAAGGCAGAACAGAGAAGGTTCTCCGCAGGGGAATAGGAGAGCCAGGAGGGAAGACGACCTGGGAGGGAGAGAAGAGGGACAGAGGTGAGGACGATGACGGTGGAGGAGACAGCAGCGCGGCGGCTGGGGGCTCCCGGGGCCCTCTCGCTCTTGGCATCAGGGGTGAGGCTGGCTTCGCGAGGACACAAGACCCCCCTACCCCCCGGCCCCGCCCCGCCTGCCCTCTGGCCAGGGCTGGGGATGAACCGGAGGCCCTCTCCACCCCGGCCCAGCCCGGGGGCATCTGCTCACTACCTTCTCCACCAGCTGCCCCCCAGCCCGCCTCCCACGCGGCTGCACAGTGATGACGACGCCCTCGGTCAGCCAGTCCTCGGCAGAGGCCCCTGCAGCCCCCATGGCCTCCTCTGCCTCCGGCCGGATGCCCAGCCGACCCTGCAGCTCGGCGATCAGCCGCTCCTGGGACGGGGTCCTGCTTAGGGTGGCAGGGTCCAGCCGGCGGCGAGGGGAGGGCTCCCGGGACATGGGGTGAGCGTGGCCGGTCTCCCGGCTCCTCCTGATCACCGAGCGGATCTAGGGGGGAGGCACGCTGTCACAGGCCGCTCTGGGCTCAGCAGAGGCGGCTCAGTCCACACTCGGGGGGCGGGGGGTGGCACCCAGGAGGGGAGGGCAGAACCAAACCATCAAGAGAGGAGCCGAGCGGAGCTAGGGCAGAGGCAAGGGGCCCTGACCTTGGGTAAGACCCTGAACTTCCAGGGCCTCAGCTTCTCCATCCTTGAAATGGGGTAATGGTATTTTTTTTTTCAATTGCTTTAAGGGGTTATTACAAGAATGATGTGAAGGAATATAAGTGGACATTCTCAAACAGGCTTGAGACTTTTCCTTCCTTTTTTGTTTCTTAATAGAAAAACAAAATGGTCTTTTCTTCCAGTAAATCCTTTATCCAGTTTTTTTTTCCCTTCATTTATATAAGTAGGATTATAACCTATTTGTTTCTAGTAGTTTGGTTTCATTTTGTTGTTACTTTTGAAAAGGAACTAAAGATTTCAATCAAGCAAAAAGCAGGTAATAACATAACGTTAGCCACAGCTTGCTGGGGACGGCATGCTGTGTTCTTCCGAAGCACTTTCCAGGAATTGTTTCATTTAATCCTTTGGACAACGTTGAGGGAAATGGTGTATTTTCCTCATTTTTAAAGATGAGAAGACTGAGGCTGGTTGCGGGGGGTGGGGGGTGGGGTTGCCCAAGGTCACATGGGGCGCACGTGTTGGAGGTGTGGTTTGTATTCATTCACTTCTTGCTGGTTCCAAAGCTCATGCTTTTAACCATTCCACACACATCCCATCAGGATGTGGGGCGAAGCTCATCTAAAGGAAAAAGCCTTCATCGAGCAAGAGGCCGGCTATCACTAGGAGAGATTCCAGGCCCAGGGAGCTCCGCCGGCCCCACAGAGCCCACTGCCCAGCGCTGGCTGTCAGGGTCTCAGGCCGCAGCCTCTTGCAACCGGCCGCCCAAGCAGACATGCGCAGAGAGGGGGCCGCATGCAGTTAGCCAGGTGGGGCCACGCTGAGCAGCCGGGCGAGCGCGCGCCTGCCTGGCCAGATGTGGAAATCCTCTCCGTGGTGCTGGGCGTGTCCACGGCCACAGCCTGTGGGAGCTCTGGCCGGTCCCTCCTGGCCTCGGTGGCGGCTTCGGTGGTGCCCTCTGAACTCCTGGGGGTCTTGGGCCCCCGGGCTGGCCTGACCAGGCCGCCCGCTGTGGGCGTCTCTCCATCTAGCTGCTCGTCCTCAACGGGGGTGTGGCGGCCGCTCTCCGGCGCCCCTGGCTCCGGCCTTGCCCTCTCCTGCCATCCATGTTCCTCCGCAAAGCTCCAGGTATCCGGGAAGACAGCCTGACGGTCCACAGCCACGATGGCTGGCTCAGTGACCTCATGGAAGCTGGGTGCAGCTCCCCGCAGGGGCTCGGGCCTGAGCGCCCCCAGAGCCCACGGCCCCTGCCAAGTGGCAGCCACCGCCTCTTCGGGGTGCAAAGCATTGGCCGACAGCGCTGGGGGGACCCCAGGCTCCTGGGGACCTGTGCCCGCAGCGTAGGATAGAGTGTGGCCGGGAGGCGCCCTGCAGAGCTCCCCGACCAGGTCTGCTGGGTCCCTCCAAACACGAGCCTGGCTCTCTACACCCAGTGGCCCCGGCCAACCCTCCGTGGAGGGAGACCTTGAGTTGGGGGTGTCAGGCATCACTCCAAGGCCAGCCAAATCGAGCCGGCCGGGGGCCACGTTGTCCTCGGCGCAGAGGACGCCCAGGGTGTGGCTGTGGCCTTGAGGGGAGGGCTTCCGAGGGGGTGGCAGGCCTCCAGAGGGCCCGGGGGGAGGCGGAGGGGGGAGGACGTGGTGTGAGGATGGAGCTGAGCCAGGCGGCAGCCCTGAGGAGCTCAAGGCCACAGCAGAGGAGGAGCTGGTCTAGAGGAGGAGAAAGACAAGAGACAGGGGGGAGGAGAGAGATGGGAGAGGTGAGGAGGGGCGCGCACTGGGGGTCGGGCCGGGCCTCAGGGCTCTGACAGACCCCAGCTGCGCTGACCAGACCAAGATGGCGGCAAAGCTGAAGCAGAAGGACTGGCCCTGGAAGAAGACTCAGCCCCCAGAGGGGTTTTCCTGGGCTCCACCTCCCTGGCTCCCATCCAAGCCAGGTAGTGGGGGTGGGGGGACTTCCCTGGCGGGCCAGTGGCTGGGACTCCGCGTTCCCCATCCAGGGGGCCCGGGTCTGACTCCTGGTTGGGGAGCCAGATCCCACATGCCGCAACTGAAGATCCCACATGTTGCGACTGGGATCCGGCATAGTCAAATAAAGATTTTTGTCTTTTTTGAAAAAAAAAAAAAAGAACCCAGGCAGTAGAAGGCAGCCTCTGACCCACTGCCTGTGGGGCCCCCAGTCCAAGTAGGGACAAGAGAGAAGAGGCTAAGGTGGGGTGGACCACGGGGAGGTCAGCCTAGGCACGATCGGGAGACAGGCAGCCACAGGCAGCTCCCGGCTCTCTCTCTCCCTGACGATCCCAGCTCTCCTACGTCCCCCCAAGACCTCATTCCCAGGGCGCAGTGAGAACCAGCGCAGCTTCTCAAGGAGGGTCTCGGAAAGCAACAAAGTGCAAAAGGCACTGGGGTGGGGCTCCTGCCTGAGTCCAGTACACGCTCCTGACTGTGGCCGCTCAGGAGGCTCACACAAGCAGGCCACCCCACCCACCCCACGTGAAGCCCTAGAGGCTTGGAGGTACCTCTGGGGCGCGGAGCTGGTGCCCCTCCTCCAGTTTCCTAACCATGCTCCCCACCCCGGGAAGGGTGGAGTCAGTAACGGTCAGAAACTGGAGTTCAGTTGCTATCAGGACCCATCGAGGCACTGCCTCCTCTACACAAAACTCCTCGGGGGTCTGGCAGGCAGGGGCTAGGGGATGGGGCACCTCCGGCAGGTGCAGCCCAAGAGCCTGATGGATGAGGTTTCCCAGACAAGAGCCTGTGGGCCTCAGAGGCCCGCAGAGGCTGGAAGGAGGCTAGTGAAGGAGCCAGAGGCAGAAAGAACAAGGACGCGCTGGGGACAGCCAGCCGGCGTGGGAGATAGGGCTCCAGGACACATGACCTCCGGGCGGAGGATCCCACCCGGCCCAGTGAAGCCCCCCTCCCCTGCCAAGAGCAGCCACCAACACTGGGCCCTTTGTCCCAGCCTCCTGATCCCTCGCCTGGGTGGCGGGGAGCCGGGAGCACCCAGGCAGGAAGGAATGTCCCGCTGAGCACGTCCTCAGCCTTCACAAGCTGCTCGGTGCCCCGCGTCCCAGCCAGGCCACAGCACTGCTGGCGGCGGGGTCCCGGGCTCAGGGCGAGGCACCCAAACCCTGAGCGGCCAAGTCCCAGCCACTCACGCTGGGGTACGGAGGGGGAAGACCGGGGGGTTCTGAGATGGCAGGGCAGGGTAGACAGGGGGCGACCTCAGGGCACCTTAAAATCCGACAGCGAGGCCATCAGCTCATCCAGCTCCCTGGTGGCGGAGGAGGCCGAGATGCGCGTCTGCTGCTGGCTGGAGGTGACTCGCTGGGGACTGCTCATCTCGCCCTGGTTCACAGTGATGGCAGGGCTGCGGGCAGGCAAGCAGGCATCAGTGGGGACCCCTGGGGCAAGCCTGAGCGCCCCCAGCATGGCCCTCCCCTCCCCAGGGGAGGGTCAACACCTCGCCTCTGATACTGGGATCCCACCGCCACCCAACTGTGGGGAAGCCCACCAGCTCCCAATCTCTCCTGGGGACCCGTCGCTGGGGGCGGGGTGGGGGCTGCTGTCAGCCAGGGGGACAGAGCGCCAAGCGGAGCTGACAGGGGGAGAGAAGGCAGCTCAAATGGCACCTTTCCCAGAAGCCCAAGCCGGCCTGTGCAACAAGCCCCAGCATCCTGTGCAGCCTCCACAATGCTGGATGCACACACAAGGCTGTTCCAGCCATGCAGAAACACCAGGAAGAGCTGACCCTGGGGAGGCACTTACCACATGGACTCGGTACACGTGTTCTAAGGTCTTATCAGGTCTCAGCCCACTGAGGTGGGTGGTCTTACCCCCACAACCTCACTTCCCCTTATTCCCTTCTACAGATGGGAAAACAAAGGCTTGAGGGATGACGCTCGCTAAGTGTAGAGCCAAGATGTGGCCCCAATTGCGTGGCTCTGAAGCCTACGCTGGGGGACTTCCCTGGGGATCCACTGGGTTGGACTCGGCGCTTCCACTGCAGGGGCCACGGGTTCCAGACCTGGTCGGGGAACTAAGATCCCACAAGCCACACGTGTAACCAAAAACAAAGAAAAAGCCTGCACTGACAGCCGCTGGGCTGGGGTGCCCTCGGCACACCCAGTGTCGGTCCTCCCTGAGGGACAGCAGCTCGCTGAAGGCAGCCTGTGTCCCTGTGACTCACTGCCGTCCCCCGGGGCCTGGTGCAGGGCCCAGCAAACAGCAGGGACTTCAGGGGGAAGGGGTGACACTGGGGATGAACACGGGATGGGCTGGGCGAGACCAAGACCCTTCCCGGCCCGGGAGGGCCCCGTGGACTCACACAGGGCTGGGCACGGAGCTCTCCAGCTCATCCAAGAGGTTCTCCACGCTGGGCCGCAAGTCCTCCAGGCCCCGGCCACCGTTCCGCTTGGGCTTCTCTTTGGTCAGCGGTCCAGCTTTGCCCCCCAGCGGGCTGTTATTCTCTGGGATGCCGTAGTGGGTGCTCAGAGCCCCCGGCAGCGGCGGGCTGGAGTTGGCCTCATCTTGGGAGAAGGAAAGAGAAGGGCTCAACCCTGAGCCCCGCGGGGACCTGAGGCCGGCAGGGAGGTTGGGTGGGGGGGGGCAGCCCGGTCCTACCTGCGGGAAAGCCCGGGGGGGTTATGCTGCACGGCGTTCAGCTCCAGCAGCAGGCGGTCAAGCTCAGAGAGGTTGCTGCCCCCGGTGGGCGGGCTCAGCTGATTCTGCTGGGAAGCTTCAAGAAGCCGTGGTGAGAGACTCTCCCCAAATCTTCCAGGAGAACCAGGAGGGGAGGGGGGGAATCCGACATCTCCAGCAGCCCGAGGACGGAGTGTGGGGAAGGGATGTGGCGAGAAGCGAGGAGGAAGGAAGCGTTGCTTCAGTTTCTGCACGGCTGTGGTCTTCCTCGCCGGCTCGGGGACACGGAGGCCCGCCGCTGTCCTGGGGGTTGGAGGCACTGGGAGTCTTGGCACTGGAGCCGTACACGGGAGATGAGGACTGAGGCTGTGGGGAGGACGGTGCTCAGGGCCTCCCCAGGGAGGGGGGTGGGGGTGGAGAAGGAACAGCCCATGTCACCCCCGGGAGCCTCCTGCTCATGGCCAGCCTCACCAGGGAGTTTCCACATTCTGGCCAGGAGACAGGTGATTAATACTTGGTCACTGTCCCTTCACGTGGCGTCGGGTGGGGAGGGCCGGACGCTTCCTGCCTCTGCCACCCCTCCCCCGCTGTCAACTTCCCAGGCTCCCCGAGCCACTGCCAGACCCACTCCGCCGGCCCCGAAGCTGACTTCTGAGCGCCCCGTCCCCCACCTTACCTGCTGGTGGGTGAATCGGGAGGCGCTGGGCGGCCAGGGGTCTAAGGGGTCGAGGACCGTGCCGTTGAGGGCCTCACTGGACGGGGGCGGTGGGACGGGGGGCGGCACAGCAATCTCCTGGTACGTGTGGTTCCCGGTCGGGTAGGAATAGGGGGTCTCCTCAGACAAGAACACCGGCCGCTTGGAGATGTGGGAGGTCGTGGACTCCAGGTCCGCCAGCAGGGCGTCTGCAGAGAGCAGGCGGGGAGTAGGTGAAGGAGAGGGGTCCTAGGAACTCAGCCTCCAAGGCCGGCACCCTCCAGACCTGCACCCAAGAGTTAATGAGCAACTTCTGAGCGCCTGCCCCACCCATGGGAGAAAAGACCAGCCCCGGGGCAGGAAAGTGCCAGCCCGGACCAGCCTGGCTAGGTCAGCGCCCAGAGCTCGGCTCCCGGCCAAGGAGGAGGTGCTCTGGGGGCTCCAGGGCCGCCCCCCAGGGCTCTCCTACCTCTGGGACCCGGGCACCGGTGCTCCCTCCCCAACAGGGCTGTGCGGCTGGCTGGCCGGGAGTCAGAAATGCCTGCCTGACTCCACAGGGCAAGGCGGAGAGACCAGGCGGGAGGGGCCCCACGTCACGGGGAGGGGCCAGGTCCCCACTTAATGCCCAAGAGCTTCAGCTGGCTCAGCCTGCAGCCTGGAGGGGTGGTACCTGCCTTCCTGACCAGGTAGAAGCAGACCCTCGGGCTCCAAGCTCCTCCTGAGTCTCGGGGCTACCAGGGAGGTGGGGGCCGGGATGAGGCTGGCACGCTGCTCCCCACTCCATCGGCAGAAAGGGGCAGGCAGGACTGCTCTGTAGGCTGTTTCTGCAGAAGACTGGCAGGCAGCCTGGCCCCAGAGGCTCCATGGCCCCACTACTCTGCTTTTAACAGCAGCCAGGGAGTTGGATCGGCCTTGAGGGCGAGCTTCCATTACCTGGGCACCGGGCAGCCAACAGTGGGGGCTCTACATCTCCCCAGTCCTCAGACAAGAAGGGTACAGCTGGGGGAGGGGGTGGGGGCAGGAACTTCCGATCCTCCCCTCCTGCGACCCTCAGCTGCCCCCAGCCTGGCCGACGTGCCACGCCCTCATTCATGCCCTGCCCTGTGCTCACCGACCAGCTCACTCTCACCCCAGTGCTGACCCGCTGGGGTCGGGGCCTGGTGATAACCATCCTCAGAAAACAATGGCTGGTTCACGGCCCTTTACTAGTAACGGGCCTGGTGCTGGGCACACTGCATCCACGGTCTCAGTTAACCCTTCTACAGACGGGAAACCGACTTCAAGAGGTGATAGGACTGCGCCCCCCCCTCCCGCCGCCATAACAAAGTCCAGTGCGTCACAGGACTGACTCCTTGGAGGCCCCCCCCAAAAAAAACAAAAATCTGCCCTGCAAGAGGCTGTGGTGATCACAAGATGATGCCGGGTTTAAACGGCACAGCTTCCTGAATGACAGGGCCCAAGCTCCAGGGCTGCCAGTCTGGTCCTTCCTGGTGACCCAGTCCCCAACCCCACCCCTGCTCAGAGGCAGTGAGGAGGAAGCAAGGGCCTCACCCAGGGCCTGGGTCTGCGGGCCCACACCGCCTCCCAGCTGCCTGCCCTGGTCTCTGACGCCCCAGGCTGGCCTGGCGCCACCTACCTCAGGTTCCTACCCCCGCTGATCAGAAGCTCGTTCCAAGGCCAAGGCTGTCCCTTGACTTCCAAGGAAGCTCAGGTCCTGCAGGTCCCCCTCCCCCTCCAGGTCCTTTGGAGGACGTCTGACTTCCTGTCTGTAGCAAACCGGAACTAGAGGGAGTCAGTGTGTGTCCAGGTAACAGAGGAAAAGGAACCAGCCTCCAGGGCCAATCCCAGTGGCCTCTCCACAGCCACACCTGCTGCCTTGGCTCCATAAGGCGTCCTGGCTTCCTCTGGGCCCAAGCCGGCAGGGGGGTGGGGGTCCCTCCTTCTCCACCATGGACAGAGCCAGCCCCCCAGAGCTGGCCACAAATGCAAGTCTGGTAAGGGTAACAGCTGCTATGCTTGAAGGCCCATTGCGTGCTAGGAGCGCCACCTGGGTCACCGCTCTTGCCCCTCACAACACCACTAGCGCGGATGGCAAAACTGAGGCTCAGAGAGGTAGAGGCACACCCCCGCGCTGTCTGAGCTGACCGAAGGGACGCCACTCGGACCTGAACGCAGTCTCTCGGGCTCCACTCAATCAAAGATAGATGGTTAACCTTCCCTGTCAAAGCTTCTGAGCTAGGGACACTGCCGCCCCTGCACCAAACACCTTCCCCCGCCTCGTTCACGAACTGACTCCGAGTCTGGCTCATCGGTTTATGATTTAAACAGGCTCTTTTCAACACAGCTCCATCTGTGGGCCGGAAGGAGCAGTCTTGGGGGATGGAGACAGAAGATCACAGGTTGTGGAGTCGAGCCAGACCTGAGGTCAGTCCCAGCGCCTCTGTCTACACTACCCACGGCCACAGGGCAGATCACCTGGCCCCCACCTGACGGCACTGGTGTGAGGCTTACATAGGAGAGCAGATGCTACAGGACCTGGGAGGGGGCTGCAAACATCACGTGTCATCTGCTTCAGAAATTCAGAGAAAAAAAGATTTTCCTCCAAGGAGGCCAGGTGAGGGTGCCAAGTGCTGACTCCTCCTCCTAAGTCCTCTCTGGGTAGGATCTGGGCAGGACAAGAAAAGGGCGACCTTGAAGAGAAAAGCAAGGTAATAAAGTAACACTCAAAGTGAAACGTCTGGATGTCAGAGAGAAGAGCCCCATCATTATCCAAACTTGGATCTGAGGGAGGGACATGACGCGTGTGGCCGCCGATTCCACCAAACCCCCCACAGGCGCCTCAAGGAAGATCGGGGAATACAGGAGGCATGGAGGGGTACTCGCTGGCCTCTACTTTGGTTCTGTGGCTGCTATCTCCCCAGAGGCTGCACAAGGGTACTGGGCCAAAGTCTCCTTGCAGGCTCAGCAAACTCCTCCCTTGCCTGAATAAGCAGAGGAGGCAGGTGGAGGACGGGACAAGGGAGTCTGCTTGCAGGCAGCGCCCCAAGGTGTCTGGGCAAGGCGGGGGGGGGGGGGGGGGGGCCAGTTTTCAGCTAGAGTTACTGCCTGGCGCCAGCTCTGGATCCCCTAGGGGCAGACTCAGAGATTGCTTAACATATGCCCCGGAGAGAGTGTCGGAGAAGACACCCTCCCACATGTTCGCAGGCTGCCTTTCATCCACACAGAGGTGGCATCTGAAACAGTTCGGGCTGAGGAAGGCCTCAAACTCCACTAAGCTTCTGGGTCTAGGCCTGAGTGCTCCAGGACAAGTCAGAGCCACCAGGAGGGCCCCGGTCACCCTGGGGAAGGATTCTTTCGGGGGCTTTCCAGTCCCCTTCTGGAGGAAACCACCCCAGATTCTGCAGGCGCTTGCCTCGAGGACCAGCTGATGCAGGCTCTGGCACTTCCATCCAAGGAGAGGGTCTCTGGGTACAGGTGTACAGGGTCTCTGGGTCTCTCCTTTTGACACTGGGTGGAGGGTGTTAACGCTAAGTCTCCAACCCACCAGAGGCAAAGGCCAGCCAGCAGCAACCCTGCGACAGAGGGGTGTGCACCGTCCTCTGCTGCCCGCCAGGGGGCACTATTCGCCTGTTGGCTCTCCATGGCCAGGAGTAACGGAAGGTAACCGCGCTGCAATCACGGAATTTTAGAGTCCGAGGGAAGACCCGGGACCCCCAGGCGGCCAAAGGCAGGCACACTGGGAAAGTTTCAGTGCCAGGAAGGCCTAACTGAGCTGGAAGGACAGCGCAGGCTGTGAGGAAGAGCACAACGGGGCCCGGGTGCCAAGCCTGCAAGCACATGTATCACTTGAAGGTGAGACTCAAAAGTGCCACAAGAGCCCGCAGGGACCCAAGAGAGACAGGCACGAGCCCTGGTTTCCAGGGCCCGGTGGCTGCACCTAAGCAGTAGCTCAGAGAGGTGGTGGCTTCGGCTGAGAGCTGCCCAGGGGTAGGGAGGTGGCTGGGTGCGCACAGTGCACCAGGGCCAGGCCAAGGTGACAGGCCTTTCTCCGGCTGGCTGCAGTAACCACCCGCTGGGTCTGCCGCTCAGAGCGCTCAGAGCGGGTTAACACTCAGGTGTCCAGGCTCTCTGCCCTAGGAGGGAGGAGACCCAGGGGCCGGTCTGCCTGCATTCCAGGGCCACTCACATTCCCAAACCTGCTCAGACACGTTGGGATGATGGGAGGGGGGCCCCGGGGTGGGAGGACCCCCTGATGCCCTCAACATAGGGGATTTCTCCCCCAGGCTGCAGCTCCTGGGGCCTGGGCTGACCCAGTAAGTTAAAGAGAAGCCATTAACCACCTCCACCCCCAACTGGAGTCTAAAGACAAGCCAGGCCTCTTTCGCAAGCCTGCTTTCCTCCTACCCAAGCCTGGCGACTTCTTAGAATGTGATAACGACTATTAAGATCAGAGGCCTAGAGCTGGCTGGACGCCAGAGAGAGATAAAAGGCCAGCCGTAACCCCTCAAGGGATGGGGTGGGGTGGTGGAGGCTGTATGGGGGGAGCCCAGCACGATGTCATTCCCCCAATCCCAGGCTCTGAGGACGCTAGATGTTAGAATTCACACGGTGACCGGGGATGGTTCTGAGTCACACAGACTCTGCTCCATGGCTGAGCTGCTCGGCCAGGCCAGGCTGCTTAACTGCTCCTATGCCTCAGTTTTCTTGTCTGTTCAATGGGATTTTCACCGTCTGACTCACAGGAGTAAGGACTACGGACAGAGTGGATATAAAGTGCCTGCTTTAGCACAGTCTCTGGGACAGACGGACGGACGGATACACACACGCACACTCTCTGTCTCTCTCTGTAAATGCAGTTCATGCCCACAGGGATGGTTAGGCCTGGACGGGAAGGAGAAAAGCGCTTCCCCACCCCAGCCCAGTCCTGAAGGCCAAGGATGCTGCAATCTCGGATCAGCAGTGAGGGGCACCGTTCGGGGTAGGGGAACAAAGTCGTGACGGGAGAAGCCACCCCAGTGGGTCTGCATACTGGGGCAGGCTCATGGGGGCATCATCGCATCCCAGAGTTTGCAGCACCCCCCCCCCCCCGCTGCCACACCAGCACTAGGCCAACTTAAAAGAGGTGGGGTTCTTCGGCCACCAGAAAGACCCCACCTCGACATGCCTTGTATTTTCAAGGCCTGGCCAAGGAGGGGCCCACAACAGGAACAAGAAGGTTCCAAGACTCGGCTCACCCACCTTCTTTCTGCAGGCCACTTTAATTCAGCTTCCATGGCCCAGGCAGGTGTCTCCTTAGGAGCTGAGAAGCCGAGAGAGGGCGTAGCGGATCCTGCCCCGAGAGCTCCGGTACAGGCCGTCCCAGCGGCCCAGGGCCAGCTGTCCCTCCCCGCCATTTATGGTGAGACCCAGCCTCTCACACAGACAGCAAGTCCCTTCCCCACTGGACCTGGAGAGGCCTGGCCTTCCGGCCTGCCCACCCTGCTGGGCTTGGAACACCGTGCGAGAGGTTTCCACCCCTGCTGACCACTGGGGCGGCCTCGGTCACCTCGAGGGTCCGAGAAGCTGCCCGAGCTCAGGACACAAGCAGGGAGCAGGGCTCGGCCCTGCCTAAGGAAGCGGCCGTGTGAACAGCAGGGCCGGCTCCCCTCCATGGGGATGGTCTCTTCTCTTGGTCCCCTCTGCTCAGACTTCCAGATTAGGAAGGCGGCGGCAGGAGGGCGGGTCTCCCCTCCCCCAGTCCCAAGCACATGAGCAGTAGGGGCAGAGGTAATCTAATCCATGGCGGCGGGGCACTTTTGCTCGCTGAGTAACTTCCCAGGAATGGGGAGCTGGGTATATTTATCCTGATAACTGTCCTGGGAGGACAGGCAGATCTGGGACTAGGAAGGGCCAGTCCGACCATTTCAGCCAAGTCCACTCTGCACCGCCCAGCCCCGGCGGGGACCCAGCCTAAGACCTGACTGGGAACTTGCAGTCTCTCGGAAGGGCCTTCCCCTGCCGATCTGGGTTCTGGGTTCTTGTCACCCGACAGCCTCCTCTCCAAGAAATTAAGCTCTGGGTGCCCTATCCCCGGCAGCTGGCATGAAGGGTTGAAAGACAGCAGGACGGTGAGGAGGAAGAAGATGGAGAAGGAGCCGTGAGCCAGAGAAAGCAGCGGGCCCAGCCTGCTAGGTGCCCGTCACTGAGTCGGCCTAAAATAAGCAGACCCAACTGGCTCCCATGGAGGAGGAGACGATATAATCTTGGGTGAGATTTATAGAGAACTTTCCTGGAGCTCTTCGGAGTTTGTCTAAATCCAAGATACTGCTATTATCTGAATCCCAGACAGCGAACCTGCGTTCCCTAAGGGGCGAGGAGGAGTAACGAGCAGTACTGGAGTGTCATTTAAATAGCCGTGCCTGGAGGTTATGAAGACTCAGCCGCCGCTCCCCTCCGCTTACTCACGCCTCACTCAACAGGAACTGTCGCTTTCCTCTCGGCCCTGAATCAGTGTAGGCTGGGGGTGACACACAGGAAACCGGAGCAGGCCGGAGTCTTCCAGGCTGCTGCCCCGAGAGGCAGGAGGCGGCCCTGAGGAGAAGGCAGCTCTCCCCTGGGCTTCCCACCTGCCTCGGAGGGCGGATTCCTGCCTGCCCTTCCTTGCAGGGACTGATACAACAGGAGTGCGCAGGCAGACTGGGTGCCTGGGTGGCGCTGAAGGTCAAAAGCACAGGTAACCAGAGACATGAGAGAATAAAGGCGTGAAGGCAACTCCAGGGGCCACCCTGAGCTCCAGGCAGAAGCCAACCGAGCCAGGCCCCCGTCTGCACCAGGCACCCAAGCAGGGTACCCCCAGCAAGTGACCCGGCCCCGGGCGGGTAGCAGCAGGTGGGAGAAGCCACCCAGGTACACACTGCACATCTCCACCACCCACAATGGGCACAGCAGCAGGTCCAGGGTGCCTGGACAGCCATGTCTCGTTTCTGTTGTGAAGAACTCATCTCTGGGTCCAGCATCAGCAGGCCCCGCCCTCCCCCAGAGGGGCCCAACCCCGTGGACGCATTTCATTGGTCAGATTTTATCCACCTCCTCAGGTGACCCGGGGACTCTGGACTTTCCTAAGGTCACATCTAGGGTTGACTCCAGGCCCATCCCTCAGTTTCTTCAAAGGGATTTACACACAACAAGTGAGACAGACTGCCTCAGACCCTGGAAGCTCAGAGGCCAGGGGTTTTTCTCAGCTAATTTCAAAGCCAGCCCATCCACACCTGCAATGTGGGCTCTTTGAGGCAAGTCGGGCTGCTGCAGAGCAGAGCTGCTCCGGGGGCCTCTCACCCCTGCTGATCATCAACAGAGGTTAGGAGGGGCTCTGCAGTGAGTCATCTGCCCTACGGAGACCCAAACAGAAAGTTCAAAAGTTTGCCTGTGTTCCAGGAACGAGCTGAGCTGCAGTCTTTTCCCGATGTGTGTGGATTTTGTAGTGCTAGTTACCCACTCTAGGCCAGTGAAGTTCTGACTGACAAACACGGCTCGCGGTGGCCCCAGCACAGGTCCCTGCTTCCCCATCTCTGGAAGCTGGGCCACTTCCCAGCCTTCCCTTGTTCTCCTGTAGCACCTGTGATCCCCACATGTCGCTATCAAGTACCATCAGTTCTTCCTTCATAGGGCCTCTCCCCTTTCTTTATTTTTTTCCCCACTTTTTGGCTGCAACTCAGGGCATGTGGGATCGTAGTTCCCTGACCAGGGATCGAACCCACGCCCCCTGCATTGGAAGACAGATTCTTAACCACTGGACCTCTACAGAAGCCCCCCTCTCCCCTTTACTTGCCTCCCTTTCTTTTCATCACAGGAAGCCAACCACTTAGATGGCAACCGAATCCATGCTCGGCCGCTTCTCGAACTCGCCGGCAGCCCCCTGCCCTGCGTTGCCCAACTCTAACCCTTGCAGCAGAGGCCTGGGTGTGAACTTCTTGAAAATCCCACCCTTGCGTGCGCATCCACTAGACCGCTCGCCCTCTGAGGGCACGAACCTCTTTCCCACTCCACAGATCCACAGCACGAGGCCCCTCATGAGCCTCTCGGGTGGTGACTGAGTGTGTATCAAGCAAGGGGGACTCACGATGCCCAGTCACTGATGACTCTCTCTGCCTGCAGGGTGAGATCGGAACCCCTGAGGCTGGCATTCTGGCCTTGAGCCTCTTAGAATACAGTCCCGTCCAGCCTTTACCTCCTCCTCGGCCTGTTCACTGCCATCTGCCTCTCCAGCCAAACTGGGCCCCCTCTTCCCTCTCCCCATCTGTGTGCCTTTATTCACAATACTGAACATGCCCCCACCCCCACCACCTACAGGAATGTCCATACCCCTAGGGGGCACGTGGAGGCCAGGGGCACAGGAGCCACCTGAGGGTAAACCCAGAACACCTTCGCAGGATCAAACTGACTCAGGAGCAAGAAACTGAGGTCACTGCCTTGGATTAAAGGGCTACTGTACAGTGGATGTGTTCTTAATCTGAAGTAACTCCTCTGGTGAAATTCCTGGCCTGGAGCACACAGATCTTGCCTGCAGAGAAGCAAGTGTTGGAAGAATGGATGTCCCAGTTAGGATCATTACACTGTCATCAGTAACTGCAGCTCGAATTCTGTCACTGAAATAGTTCTCAGGTGGCTGTTTCATATCCAGGTGTTTGGCTATCCATGTGGCAGATGTCCAACAAGTGACCCTAATACTTCTAGTTTCAAGATAAACCAGGCAAGGAGTTGGGGATTAGATCATACCCGCCAGGGCCTCAGGTGCCAGATTAGGAAGTCTGGACTTAATCTTTCTAGTTTGCATAACTCATTGATTTTAATCCAAGAAGTGACACAGTGTGTGTAGAGTATATCTGTCAGGGGCCCCGTGTGGTGGGTTAGGCTGTGGTGAGGCTGACAGGAAGGTGACCAGTATAGAAGTTACTAAAGTAATTCAGGGTCAATACCTCAGCTCAGATAGGGGCAGTGCAAGCTGATAGGAAATGATAAATGCAAGAAATATGGTGAATGAATATCAGCAGCACTTGGCCTTCACAGTCGTCGGGTCCTTTTAGTAAATGCTGGCAGAGTTCAACAACTGAAGATGGGTGAGAGGTACTCATCTCCTCCCTTAGCCCTAGATAGTGTCCTACAACGAAAGCAAGTCTCAGACAGAATAGTATCACACAAATATTTATCAACAAGCAGGCACACAAAATAACAGCAAACACACAATATTTTGTGACAAAGTACAAAACAGAAGTCTAGACTCCAAAGGAGCCATTCTGATGGGTGTCCCTCTGCTAGACTCAGCAGACATACCACATTTATGCAAAGACAGAAGTGCCTGTACAATAGTCTAGCCAGCCACATATCCTGATCACCAGTTATTTCCACAATGAAAAGTTCTAATCTTTTATTCTAATTAACATACCTCTAGTGAAGATTTACTTACTGATATTGTAGGCACTTGGAGAAGGCAATGGCAACCCACTTCAGTACTCTTGCCTGGAAAATCCCATGGACAGAGGAGCCTGGTAGGCTTCAGTCCGTGGGGTCGCTAAGAGTCGGACACGACTGAGCGACTTCACTTTCACCTTTCACTTTCCTGCACTGGAGAAGGAAATGGCAACCCACTCCAGTGTTCTTGCCTGGAGAATCCTAGGGACGGGGGAGCCTGGTGGGCTGCCATCTATGGGGTCGCACAGAGTTGGACACGACTGAAGCGACTTAGCAGCAGGAGCAGTACAGCGGATAGGAATCCGCCTGCCAACGCAGGGGACACATCTTCCCTGGGCCAGGAAGATTCCATGTGCCTCGGAGCAACTAAGCCTTTGTGCCACGATTACTGAGCCCATGTGCTGCAACTACTGAAGCCTGTGCACCTAGAGCCCGTGCTCCGCAACAAGAGACGCCACCGCCACGAGACGCCACCGCCACGAGACGCCACCACCACGAGAAGCCCGCGCACTGCAACAACCAAGAGCTGTCCCCGCTTGCCACAACCAGAGAAAGCCTGTGCACACAGCACTGAAGACCCTGTGAGATCAAAATATAAATTAAACTGCTAGAAAAGGCTATTTTATGGAGTCCGAGGCAAAATGCCGATGGACTGTGAGATTAAAAACTGAGGTGTCAAAGCGCCCTTCTGCACGTGCTCGTGGTGAGGGCTCAGGAGACATTTAAGCAGCCCGTGGAGTCATCCTGTCCAAAACATAGACATGGCTGCCCACGGGGTGCTGGGAGCTGGGCTGCTGACCACACAGCTCTCTGAAGCCCCCTCCTGGCATCCCAGCCCGCGTGGCAGTGTGGCTCAGTGGACAGAATGGGCCTCCAAGTACAGACGGGGGGTGAGGGGGGCACTTTCAAATCCACAGCACTCCCAGCCTGCGTGGCAATTCTGAGTTTTAGTTGCTCAGACACCTCACCGAGCGCAGGGTAAGGAATCAATGAAATCAACGAGCAGGGGGAGAACCTCCCGGGCATCCTGCTGGGACAGGGGGAGACACTCAGGAAAGAAACCAGCGGGCCCGCCCTGAGCATGGACGGGAGGGGGATAAGGCGGAGCCAGGGACTGTGGCCAGGAATCCTGGGAGCTGTGACAGGTCTGTCACTGACTCGGGCCTCCTTGCCGAGCAAAACCACTGACCTCATCACTCCATGCCTCGGGTTCATTCCAAGTCCTCCTTGGAGAACATCAGCTGAGCCCAGGAGCCTCCGACTCACTCCCGGGCAAGAACAGAGGCCCCAGGGGAGAAGCTTCAGAGCTTCCACAGCCGTGCCCCCAGGCCACTGCCCTCTGAGAGCCCGGTGACTTTGAACCTGGAACTGGGACAACTGGAGGAGCCCAGGGCAGGGCGGCCCCTTCCCCTGCCACGAGGCTCGAAGCCCTGCCTGCCAAGTGCCCCGAGGGGACCCAAAGCCAGGGCTGTGTGACCTGAAGGAAGCTCAGACAGGGGGGCACTCAGGCACAGGCAGAGGGCACTGCCCCCATTTTACGGAGCAGGACAAGGAGGCTCGGAGACAGACGTCTGAGGAGTGCACCCGGCGGCCTGGTGGAGTAGCCACCCCCACAGGGACAGCTCTGCCTGGCCACAGAGCTCACGCTCAGTCTTTCCGTAACACCCCACTGGGAGGGGAACAGCGCGGTCAGCTGTCCCTCCTTCTGCCTGTCGCCACTCTCCGAAGCGCCCATCTCCAGCGCCCCTGGAGCCATCCAAGAAGCCTGACCACTGGGGTGCCCCTCCACCCCACCCCTGCTGGGGGCCCTTGCTCTGGGCCTCCCTTCTTGTCTTTCCCCGCCAGGGGCAGGATCCTGAGCCACAGGTGAGCCCCTCGGTGGGGCACAGGGAGCTCCCTGTTCTAACTTGCTGCCTGGGGGTTGGGGGGGTCTACTTGCAAGAGTGTTCCCCCCACCACCACTGTGCCATACACACTAGCCCACTGGAACATCATGACCCAAGACAGGGCTGCCTTATCTGGACAGAGGGAGGGTCCCGGGGCTCAGAGAGATCAGAGGCTCCCCAGCCTTCACCAGAAGCAGGGAGAGGAAGCAGGAGAATCATCCGGAGACAGGCAGGCAGGCAGGGCTCCTCTGAAGGCACCAAACAGACAACTGAAAGAGGGACGAAGAATCTGGCGCGTGACATGGGATCGATCAGCCTGAGGTGTGCCACCACCTGTCCACAGCTCAGGATCACAGAGCACAGACACTTGCTACTTTCTTTGCTTTTACTTTTTGAGAATACACTGGCAGCAGGTTCACGACCATTGGCTCCACCCACGTGTGTCCCAACATGCCTTCTTGAGGGTGAGAAAGGGCTGGGAGGGGCTCGGAACCCCAGGCAGCGCCCTCCAGAAGAAGGATGGGCAGCTCATGATCCTTATCTGCCACGAGTGTCATCTGGAGGGTGTGAGCACAGTTGGAACCACTATCTGAGAAAGTCAAGAGCAGAGAAGAAGGGGCAGGTGGGCCAAGAAAGAGCACGGGCCAACTGGCCCCCAGGTGACCTCAATGACACTTTTGTTTCCCTAGAAGTATCTATGTCATCCAGCCCTGGTTTTCCCAGTCTCACCAGTTTGGAAGCCATCTGCTTGGTTTGGGGCAAGACAAAATTCTTGGGCCAGCTGACTGCCTGTTGGCACCTCCCTAGGAAGGGAGGGGCCCCGGGTCTTGTCCCAGTCCCTCCGGCGTCGCTGATCTACAGAGGAGAGATGCCTCCAGCGACCATTCCGAGGATGGCAAGACAGATTTCTCTGGAAGCCCAGATCCTTGCCCACTCTCTGCTCTGGGAAACTGGCCTCTTCCTGGACAGGGAGGGAGCGGATGGAGGCCGCGGTCCTCACGGCATTGGCTAACCAGAGTCACACTGCGAAACCGCGAGAGTGAAAAAGGAGGGAAAGGCTTTGCTGAGGGTCTTTCTCAGGGACAGAGGGACCCCTGTGGACTGTCAGTCTCGCTGACAGGGCTCACATGTAGGGACATCAAGGAACAGAGGAGGAGGATGGGGAGGGAAGACCCTGTAGTCTGCCAGCAAGAAACCCCAGAGCAAGGCAGGGAGCCAGCAGAGGACAGATCTCACGGGGGAACTGATCAGGGCCGTCTGTGCCCTGGGGAGCATGAAACAGACAGGGTCCGAGGGCTCCGCGTGGTTTGGCGAGGCTGGCCTCCCTCCATCACGCCCAGTTGGTGACATCAGGAGATGAATAGTGGGGGAGGATCCATCTCAGCCCTGGTTTGGATTTTAATGGAGGAGACATCTGGGGCTCTGGAAACCCAAAACCCAACAGAGCCAGGACAGGTGGCAAGGGCAGGCGCCAACCGTAACATCCCGAAACATCACGCAGGAAGCCCTCGAACGTCCTCATACCAGAGTATTCCAGAAGTTTGTTTGAAAGTTAGAGACTGTCTCTTCTGGGGGTGATGGTTCAAGTAGACCGTTTCTATCACTCATTCCACTGGATGCTAAGTTCTGCAGTTTGCAGAGAACGCGTTCTTATTCTGAGGGGGCCAAGGAGAAGGGCCACCCAAGGTGAAGCAGGGGGGCAGCCTAAGTCAGGGCCACTGGATCTCTCATTGTGCACTGGGGGGGAGGGGGGGGGCGGTGGCGGGGGGCATTGGCCGCACACAGCTGCCCTGGACAAGGCTGGTCTAAACTTGCCGAGGATGCACAGGACAAGAACCGCTGTGCCCCTGCCCCTGAACAACTGCACAGGAAACTGGGGAGCCTTGTGGTTAACTAGGCAACCTTTGATCTGGACAGAACTGCCAGCTGGGGCTGCTGCCTCTCCTCCTGTCCGCCACTGCGTGCAGAAAGGAAGTGGTCACCCAGGAAGGCGGCGCGCTGATCAAGCACAGCCGCTCCTGTCCTCTTTAACACCGCCTGTTTCTCCTTTTCAAAAAAGTGCGGGTCTCTGCATGGCTACCAGAGGAGAAAGCGGGGGAGGAATAAGTCTGGGGTGAGCAGATCCACACCACTATAATATAAAAGGGATTAAAGAGGACCCCCTGGAGAAGGGAATGGCAACCCACTCCAGTATTCCTGCCTGGGAAATCCCACGGACAGAGGAGCCTGGCAGCTCCATGGGGTCGCAACGAGATGGACCCACCGACTGACTGACTGAGCACACGCTGTATGGTATGGGGGAACTATGTTCAGTATCTTGTAATAACCTATACTGGAAACGAATCTGAAAAATAATGTATAACCAAATCACTTTGCTATATATCTGAAATGCTGTAAAGCAACCATACCTCAATAAAAAAAGAAAAATTACACATACACACAAAGAAGAAGATCAACTCTGTCCGCATCCACCCCTCCTGCTGTACCCTGAACTGTGACATCTTCCTCTGTGGAAACCCTCCCTGGCAGGAAATCGGGGTGGCAGAGGGGGGTTGCCTATAAGCAGAAGGGGTGCCTGGCCCCACTCTACTGTCCCATCCCACACCCAGTTGAGACAGATGCTGGGATGAGAGGAGTTAGCTGTCACTGGCTGTGAACAAGGATGCCTGTTTCCACGTGGAACGGACAGACTTCAACAGCCAGGCTCAGAGCACAGCCCTGGCGCTCTCGCCCGACGTCCGGGTCCTCTGAGGGAAGATCCCAGGGGCGGTGCCACCCTGAGGGCCACCAGCAGCTCAGTGTATGGTGGCAGACAGTGGCAGACAGGAGGAGATGCCCGCGGCCGCTGAGGGTGGGGCGGCAGGGCTGAGCCCAGTGGCTCCGGCCGGGGAGCACAGACTCTGATTTCACAGGGCCTTACTTTTTGGTGAAATGGGAATCACAAATGGCTAAGGGTTGGCCCAGATAACCTCGCAACAGCTCTTTCAAGTCAGGAACTCTGATTCTTCTCCTTCCGGAGAAAATTCTAGAGGCAGCAGAAGCAAGGGACAGTGGGTGCCAGTTCAAGGAGCCAACAGAGAACATGGCAGAGACCACCGGCCCGAGGCATGAAGGCTGCAGCTGGCCACACAAGCCCCTGGATGTCTGTGCTTTTGTTCCTTTCACTGTGGGATCTTATTGCTCTGGCCAGGGATTGAACTCGTGCCACCTGCAGTGGAAACACAGAGCCCCAAACACTGGACGGTCAGGGAAGTCCCTGTTTGTGCTTTTTAAAGAAATCTGAGTTAGCCTTAAGAAACTAAGAGGTTTCACACGAAAGCTAGAATGTCTGGCTTCCCGGGAGGGGTCACAAGAGCTAGCAGTTTGGGTCTACTTTCCTGCAGGGCCACCACTGGCTGTCTCTTGAAATCTAGCACCCTTCCTTTTGGGCCAACTCTACCCATTCATAACACCCACCGGCCTCAGTGAGTACATGAGTTTGCCACAAGAATGCAGTGTGCGTTTGGTAGCTGAACAACTTCGGTCGTAAGTCCTGGCTCTGTCGTTTGCTGGCACTGCACCTCTTTGAGCTCAGCCCCCACATCTGTAGACTGGGTCTGAAAACAGCCTCTAATATCACAGGGGTGGGAGGGGGGTTCCCCAGAACTCGTCTCCTCCTGTCCTTCCATCCCTCTCTCTGGGAGCCACCTCATCTTCACCTCTGGTGGCCCTGACAGTGTCTAGAAATACCACGCTGGGCACAGAGGTGACAGAAGTACAGTGTCTGGGGACTTCCCTGGTAGCCCAGTGGTTAAGGCTCCGTGCTTCCACTGCAGGGGGCACAGGTTTGATCCCTGGTTGGGGAGCTAAGGTTCTGCACGCTGGGCGGCATGGCCAAAACATGATGGTGCCTGTCCCCACAGAGTGCTAAAGAGTGGGAGACTGTCACAAACGGGGCCGGGGGAGGGAGCAAGGTTTTTTTCCTTCCCAGGCACAGGGAGGAACAGAGGCAGAGGTGAGACACAGTCAGGCAGACAGAGAGGGCCGGAGCTCCGAGTGCGCAAGTCCCAGCTTGGAGAAAGAGGGAAGCAGGAGGTGCTGTGGAGTCTGGATGTATAGGAGCAGACGGCAGGGGTGGGGAACGACAGGACCAGGCCTGTGTTGGTGCATCAGCGCGTGCAGGGGAGCCCCGAGGGAGGCGGGGAGCGCCCGAGGCGGCCCAGGAGCCGCAATGCTCTAAATAAAACTAGGCGAAATCCAGGCAACCTGGTAACTGAGCGGCCGTGAGGAAAGAGGAGAACAGGATGCCTCCCACGTTTGTTTCCTGAAGGCGGACAGGCCATCCACCAGATGAGACAGGGCAGGTGGGAGAAGAAGCAGGGCCGTGGGGAGGACGGCGTGCAGGAGGGTCAGGGTGACGGGGGCAGGTGACGACCTCGGACAGGCAGAGCCACGGGGCTACCGAGCCCCAGATCTTTCTTTTCCCCTGGCCAAGCCGCCTCTGAATCTCTCCAGGGCCCAGGAAGCAGAGGTTTGGGAACAGGGCATGCCTGTATGCTCTGGCTGGGTGTGGCGAGGCCGTGGACTGCATGCAGCTGGCTCAGGGAATTCTCGGGGTGCTCACCCCCCCCTCGGCCTGCTCCCCAGGGCCCAAGTCCAGCCCTGGGACCCAAATAAGAGCCAGCTCCATCCCCCCCACGGCCCCCCTCCGGAAGATGGGCCAGATCCAGCGTGTTATCACAGGAACCAGGTCCTTCCTGTCACACAAGCACATGGGCTCACCGCTGGGGCCGGCGGGCCTGGGACACTGAAATCTCAGGCCCCATGCTCTTGTGGAAATGCCCTTCAGAACGGGCCCTGGGCTCCACCCCGACTGAGCCCGGGAAAGAATTTGCCCCAACAGAGGCTCTACACCTGACTGGGTGTCCCAGAGACCAGCCCCATTCCAACTGCCATACTGAGGCCACCCAGAAAGGTCATTCCACTGAGGAACCAAAGGTTAGCAGCTGTCAGTGGTGGCCTTGTGGCTCAAGGCTGAGTTTGATGAGCCTGTAAGATCCAACTGGGATGACACACGGTGCCAAAGCAGAGCCCATGAATTCACCATCACACACACAAAGCCTCCTCCCTCTGGGCCTTTGCACTCACAGCACCGGCCGCCTAGACCACCCTCCTGTCTTCTTTACAGGGATAAATCCCCTGAGACTCCTCAAGACTTCAGTTTCCTCTTCTGCAACCCGAGGATAAAGAGGATCCGCCCTGCCTACCTAAACAAAAAGGAATGCATGGTTTTTATGCTGGGGGTGGGGTGGGGGCCTCTTTTGTAAGAGCTTCCCAAATCTTAGTGTGGAAAATAAGCATCTGAGGGGTGAGGGGATTCTAGCTTTTTAATTTTCCCCCTTGTACACAAAACAAAGTAAAAATAATACAGATTAAAACTTCAAAAGTAGTTAATGAGGAGAACACGGAGGCACAAAAAAATCCGGACAGGAAGCAAGCCTATTTACAATGAGGAAGCACACATAAACTAAGGTAGTCTGCTGTTTTCATATGAAACGTTAAAAAAGAAAGTCAAACATCTGCTTCATGGGTGACGCTGTTGAAAGAGAGAAAACAACACTTATTCAGGGATGGATATCCCAGAAAGTACAAGTCTTACAGCATCTTCTGTAAGAGATTCCCGTATCTTATTATAGAAATCCTTGTGATTTATATAAACGATGAAAGTTTGGGGCTTTTCTAAATGTCAAGACTCCAGTTAAAATAAACACACATTAGGGACTTCCATGATGGTCCAATGGTTAGGACTCTGTGCTTCCAGCGCAGGGGGCACCAGTTTAATCTCTGGTCGGGGAGCTAAGATCCCACATGCCGCATGGCATGGCCAAAAAACAGAAACAGCAATGAGAATGATGAAATAATTTTTTAAAAAGAAATACAAAATAAGTAAACAAATAAACCACAGCAAAGCGTCAGTTTAGGGTACCATTTCCTCCAAGAAGCCCTCCATGACTACATCCCCGGCATAGAATTCCAAGCCCCTCTCCTTTGAGTTCCCAAAGCACCGTGCACAGCCCCTATGGGAGCACATATCAAACTGGCAGAAACTGTCGGCCGGAGTGCCTCGGTCCCACTGGTCTGTGACAGTTTACCAGTTTATCGAGGGCAGGCGGACTGTTTCCATCCATCTTTACCTCCTTGCCTCCAGCAGAGCCATGCCAAGCCCATCTATCACCAAGACTTGCTCACCCCCGCAGTCCATGCCACTCCTGGCTTCGGTGAGCACTCAAGACCCGCCAAGCACAACGAGGGGAGGGGGGGGGATGCGGCATGCAAGCAGCAGGGCCCCAGCCCTTCCTCCTTTTCCATCCCAGGAAATCTCCCTCTACTGGGATCTAGTTACCACCACCCCTCCCCAACCCGCACCGCTCCTGCCCTTTAAATAAAAAAAAAAGAAAGAACAAAATCCAAGGAGCACTGCACAGGGCTCTGTGGCCGGAGCAGAGCAGCCCCTGGTGGGCACTTAGGGCTTCCACTCACTGTGTGGCCAGTCTGGCTTCCTCTGTGGGTGGGGGAGGGCAGGTCAGGAAGGGGGGCTGGCCGGCGGAAGCGAGGCAGCTGGCCTGGGGGAAGCTGGTACCCGGGGTAGCCAGGCCCTGGGGCGGGTGGGCACTCTCACTTGGAGCTGGAGGGCGGGGAGGAACAGGGTGGACCGCGGTCTCCATGTCCTGCGGACCTGCTCCTGTCTGTCACACCTCTTCCCGGGGCGGGGGACAGAGGAGGCAGGAGGAGACAAGAGCTGGAATGTGCTGATTTTCTGAACCCTGGGCCACTGGAATGTGTTAGCAACACCAGCCATGGGGCTCTGTAGCTGGGGCAGCTGATAGCATCATTGATTATCACCACCCAGCCACAGATGAGACAGCCAAAAAAGCACGCAAGGATTAGCGATGCAGAGGGAAGCCTCGCAGGCAGGGGAAACTTGCCAGTGAAAGAGAGAGGACAAAAAGTTTTTGGAAGAGAAACTGAAAGAGAGGGAAGGGGGAAAAGATAAGGTTTTGCAAACATTTTTGTTAATTTCTTTGGACTTAATATACTCAACAAATCCAAAAGAAGGCAAGAAAAGAAGAAAGAAGTCAGAAAAATAGTAGACGGACTTCCCAGGTGGCTCAGTGGTAAAGAATCCGCCTCCCGATGCAGGAGACAGGATGTCGATCCCTAATCCGGGAAGATTCCACATGCCACAGGGCAACTAAGCCGGTGCACCATGAATACTGAGCCCGCGCTCTAGAGCCCAAGAGCCACAACTACTGAAGCCCACGAGGCCTAGAGCCTGTGCTCTGCAACAAGAAGCCACCACAATAAGAAGCTCATGAATTACAACTAGAGAGTGAGCCCCTGCTCGCTGCAACTAGAGAAAAGCCCACGCAGCAACGAGGACCCAGCACAGCCAAAAATTTAAAAAATAAACATTGAAGAAAAAAAAAAGAACAAATGGTAGAAACACAAAACAAGTGGCAAGATGGCAGACTTACACCCAATCATGCTAATAATTACTTTAAATGTTAGAAGGTCCATACGCTTCCAATTAAAAAGTAGAAATTGTCAGATTGGATAAAAATGTAACATTCGAAATAGGATATTTATAAGAAACACTTTAAATAAAAAGACATAGATAAACAGTTCCTACCAGTTTGACAAGTATAAAGTGATGGGGGAAAAGATACCACACTCACACTAATATCAAGAAAGGTGGAGTGGTCCTGTTAATATCAGACAACATGGACTTCCAGACAGGAGTATTATTAGAGATAAAGCCCCTCTGTGATGATAAAAGGTCAATTTGTCATGAACATTTAATAGTCCTAAACACACATACATACAATAACTGAGCTTCAAACTAGATGAAGCTAAAATCGACAGAAATGAAAAGAAAAAAAAAAGATAAATCCACAAGTATAGCTGGAGAATTCAACTCTCTAATTGGAAAATAACCCAAAGGACTTCCCTGGTGGTCCAGCAGCTAAGACTCCATGCTCCGGAGATGCAGGAGCCTCAGGTTTGATCCCTAGTCAGGGAACTAGATCCCACATGCCACAACTAAGACCACGCAGCCAAATAAATAAATTAAAAAAAAAAAAAATAGGGTATGGGGACTCCTTTGGTGGTGATGGAAATGTTCTGAACTAGACAGAGGCAATGACTACACAACTTGTACTAAATGTACTAAATACCATTGAATTGTATACTTTAAAGTGGCTAATTTTATGTTATGTGATTTTCACCCGGGCTTTAAAAAAAAAGAAGGATATGTATATTACATGCATGCCTATATATTTATAAATATATAGAAGATGGGTGGGTAAGATACACACCAAACTGTTAACAAGTTATCCCTGGAGGGGGGAGGAAGGAAGGACTTTCACTTCTGTACCTTCCTCTTTTTTTGTTTTTATAATAAGTATGTATCTTCTCTGACATAAGAACTTTTACAAAGTAACAGTATCAGCCACATAATGACATAAGAAAGATCTCTAGAAGAAAACAAGGCCTGAGGCCACACTGTGGCAAGTGTGTGGTTCTACAAAGAAGAAGACTAGGACCCCAGATACACCCCCAAAAAAGGGCTAGAAAAAGAGGGAAAAAACAAAACAAAACACAGACTTGTTCTGTTACCAAGTGTCCTAGGCAAGTGCTTTCTCCTTGGAGAATTTCAGTCTGTCACTCTGTAAAACAGGTGGGCTGAACCTCATAAGTCATTTTCCAATATTTTTACATTCTTATTTTCAAATTTTTGGAAAACCACAAAACCCCTTTTGCGATTGCAGCCTCCGATGGAAGCTCAATACCTAAACAAACTGAGCAGCTCCGATGGAAGAAGTGACGGGCAGAAAACCCCAACCACAGGAGTGGGTGACATCCGAAGGCCCCTTCCACTCTAGAAGTGTAGGAGTCTAAGAAAGACTGAATCGGCCCAGAACCACAGGGAAGGGAGTGGCCACTGGTCACGCCCAGTAGAACATTTGGAAAAAAAACTTTCACAGACAGTAGAAGCAGCGAGAAGAGAAAGGGCAGAGCCGGGACAAAGCCCAAGCTGGTGACGAGGAAAGAAGCTGCTACCAGCAATGCCATCAACAGCCCAGGACCACACAGCCCAGGGTCCCCTGGAGGCAGACGGGCTGTGACACCCCCGGGCCCAGGCCTCTGCCCGAGGTTAGGCAGACAGACAACAGCTGGTTCCAGGCTGGTGTTCCCGCTGCACTAAGGGTGCAAACAGGATGTTTAGTGACAGATGACCACAAGGGATCACAGGGAGCGTGACAACCACCTCCAGGTGACCCTCCTCTTCTTCCCCAGCTTGCTTGTGGCGTCAGCACACCAGGTCAAAAACAAACAAAAAAAGACTTCTGGCGCAGCTCTCTATACAAAGTAGGGGAAGGATTCTTGGAAAGTTCAAGACATGGCAGAAGAAACCACCTGAGGGGTTGAGACAGGGAGGAGGCAAGGCCACCAAGCTCTTTCGACAACTCCCTCGCCCCCAAGATGTAGCTAGGGTGGCATTCCGCCAGATGGTGAGAAAACCACCCATCCACTTGTGGGGACAGAGGACTTTCCAAGATAAGCAGCAGGTGACCAAGTGAGCCCAGGGGGGTGGGGGCACCAGATCGGGTCCCCAAGGCTTGAGGGTTGTTTTCCAGGTGCTGTGGCTGCTCGTCCTTCACAACCACCCCAGATGGGCCAGCCTGATTTGGCTGTCCTGCAGCTCAACCGTGATGAGAACCCACCCGGGCCGGATGAGAACCCACCCGGGCCGGCGGGACAAATGGCAAATTCAGAGGAAACCAAGTGCAGGCTGTGGGACACGCCCATTTCCACCCAAAGAAAAAGAGGAATATTCCTGGAAACAGAGAGCAAGGAAAAAGCCTGGCCACGACTCTTTGAGCTGCTCCACACCCCAAATGAGGGGCGGCCCGGGGCTGATCCAACATTATCGACTGCCCCTAAACGGGTAGAAAGGCAGGCAGGGGGCAGCCCAGGAACCAAGTCCACTCCACTGACAAAAGCCACAGTTCCCGGCCCAGAAACTCTTCTGTTCTACTGCTGCTAGGAGCCTTACTGGCCTGGACCCGTCCTGGGAGGCCTTGTCTATGTCACTGAGCATCTTTCACGGCCTGCTTTGGCCAGAGGAAGGCCTGCGAGTTCCGGGAGGAGCCCAGGGCTGACCCCAGAGCAGCTCTCAAATTTTCATCTTAGATGAGTGATCAGGATAAACCAAGCCACCAAACAACCTCTGCCCCACCGCTTCCCCTCAAAGCCACCAAAGAGGCTTGGGGAAGTGGGACGTCACCTAACCAAAACCCAACCTAACACCACCAGCACTAGGACACGAATGACCATGTCACTTGCAGAACCCCAAATGCGTGTCAGTCACCCCACGGGGCCATGAACGGTCCTCCGATCACACTGCCAAGGGAGCTACTGGAACTCAGCGTTCCTCCTCCAGGCCCTGGCTGAATGGCCATCTAGGGCTCTGAATGCCACCTCCAAGGCCACAGCGGACACAGGTAGCTGGCAGCAGGCTGTGAAAGCAGGCGGAAAAGTGACAGAGAAAGCTGAACCCTGCCCCGCCCCCGTGATCCATGACTATATCATTCCAGGGATGAAAAAGAACCATCGTTACCATTTATCGAGCACTTTACCGCATTTCAGGAAATGCACCTGTTT
This sequence comes from Okapia johnstoni, assembly GCA_024291935.2. Classification (NCBI taxonomy): domain Eukaryota; kingdom Metazoa; phylum Chordata; class Mammalia; order Artiodactyla; family Giraffidae; genus Okapia; species Okapia johnstoni. The sequence continues at coordinate 9,691,631 of CM044310.1, read as the reverse complement.
CACAGATGAGGGGACTGATGCTCGGGGTGTCAGGTGACCTGTCTGGGCACACAGCTGGCGAGCGGCAGCATGGGTATAGAGTGGGGAGAGGCAGGGCTGACGGGGGACCCTGCGTTCTGCCCCTTGGCACCACATGGCCTCCCCACCTGCCTGAAACCCAGAGGGCTTCGCACTCAGATTCTCCAGCGGAGGGAGTGTTTCGATGGAGGATCAGCGTCTTGGTGGAGGTCCACAGTTCAAACCCATTTCATCATCAACCACCGTCAAATACTTAATAGGGTGGGACTTCCCTGGCGGTCCAGTGGTTAAGGAAGGTTTTGCCTTTCAGGGCAGGAGGCATGGGTTCAACCCCTGGTCGGGGAGCTCAGATCCCACGTGCATTGTGGCCAAATGACAAAACCATAAAACAGAGGCGATATTGTATCAAATTCAATGAAGACTTTAAAAATGGCTCACATAACAACAACAAAAACTTAAAAAAAACTTACTAGGCAACCACAGAGAGAACCAAGCCATATTTGGAGGTTAGGGACACTTGAACGGCAGGTAAGATCCCTGTCTTCGAGGGGCTTACAGGGCAGAGGGGGAAACACAAGGGGAAAAGCCCAATGGACACAGATCTGTGAAGTTACAAGAAAGTGGGAGAGTCAAGAGGTTGGCTAGTTTTAACTGAAAAGAAAAAAAAAAACTTTCCTAAAAAAGTGCCTGCAACTGAGACCTTAAAGAGAGAGAAAGGAGACGACAGGTCAGGGGGTTATTTTCTGCCAGATGGACAAGGGTCCAGAACCCAGGCAGAGCTAAGCGCTTGGAGTGGTGAGAAGTCAAATCTAAGTCACAGAATGGAGTTCAAGAAATCCCCTAGATTTGGCAACTGTGTGTTTGCCGTAAATGGAGGGCAAGAAGAAAGCATTTTTAGGGACTTCCCTGGTGGTCGAGTGGTTAAGAATCTGCCTGCCAATGTAGGGGACATGGGTTCAACCCCTGCTCTGGGAAGATGCCACATGCCGCGGGGCAACTGAGCCCGCGAGCGGCAGCTACTGAAGCGTGCTCGTTAGAGCCCGTGCTCTGCAATGAGAGAAGCCACTGTGACTAGAGAAAGATCGAGAGCAGCAACAAAAACTCAGGACAGCAAGAAATAAATAAATAAAATTTTTTTTAAAAGAGAGAGCATTTTTAGAACTTTTCAAAGTGGGCCTGCCGCAGGCAACGGAGAGAGCTGCTGTGAGAGCGGGAGCTGTCGAGTTCAACCCACCGGTGCCACGGAGGATGGGGATCCAGTGTCGCCAAATCTTGAGTTTCAAAAAAAAAACACAGCCTATGGATTTTGAGGTGCAATCTCCTGATATTTTCAATGCTGGTGTCTAATTCTGAGTATGTTTAAATACCATGAAGGCCGAGTGACACGGGTCTGCAGGCCACATGCAGCCTGTGACTTTCCATCCCTGCCTTCAGGTTTCCAGCACTGAAGGACCAAAAAGAGAACTGGCTGGGGCACTCGAAGACCTAAGATCAAGCTCTTGCAACATTATCTGTGGTGACACTTGGGAGTGTCCCCTTCCTCTGTGCCCCGAGCTGCAGTTTAGCTTCCTCACTTGTAAAATGGGGAAACCACCGCTTACCCCAAAGGGCTTCTGTCAGAATCATAAATGATGATGAAGCACATAAACATGTTTTCTAAACTGTAAAATGTTGCAGGAACAGTTTAACACAGGCCATGAGAAGGGAGGGGATGAAAACAGAGCGGACAATAGACTGAGGCGGTGAAGAGAGAGTGAGAAGGAAATGAGTTGGATCTTTGCTGGCGTGCAGACCGGAAGAATCTGGACAATAGAATCCACGTCAGGGGTGTAAATATAAATTTAGGCATCAACAGCATTCAAGTGATAAAGCAGGTCACAAAAGTAGATAAACTGACCTGGATACCTAGGAGAGAAACAGGGGGCCCAGAAAAAGCCTTCACAAAAATGCACTGGTGTTCCCCCAAAAAGGGATCAGAGAAGGAGGTGGGGAAGGAGGCTGGGGTGGGGGTGGGGGTGACGGAGCGGAGGGTGGTTCTTCGGAGAACGGGGGATCTTCAGGGAAGCAGAATTTAAGGAAGGGAGGCGGAAATATGGCTGCTAAAGAGTGGGACGCACTCTCAGCCAAAGAGAAAAACATGGAAGAACGGCCCAGGCTGCATTGAAAACAGGACAAGGAGGAAACTAAAGAAGTCATGAGGGGGATTTCTCGAGAGGTGCAGTGGTTAAGACTCTGTTTTCCAACACAGGGGGCGTGGGTTTGATCTCTGGTTGGGGAACTGAGGTCCCACATGCCACAGGGTGTGTCCAAGAAAACAATTAAAGAAGGAAAAAAGAAGTTAGGAAGGACAAACAGGGTGAGTGGGAAGAAACCAGAAGGAAAGCAGATCCAGGTGTATCTATGGATAGGTAACATCCAGGCATGGATGTCAACACTAACGGGAGATGCTGGGGGTGGGGTGGGGGGCACCCAGGGAGTTATAGGAGGTGTCGAGGTGGGAATGGGGGGTGCAGTGAATAACAGACACGTCTCGGAGGGTCTGTCGGCTGTGTGCTGAGCGCTCCCACGCACACATCACTCGGCCTCCCAACAACCAGGGAGGCAGCTTCAGGCTCAGTTTACAGCCTGCTTGCTGTAACAGGGTCTTACTGTGGTTGCAAGAGGCGTCTGTTGAGAAAGGCACACGGACTGGTGTCCAGGGGAAGAATCCAGCCGGCCGAGGATCCCCACGTTGAAGGGAGAGGAGATCCCCGGAGGCCTCCACCCACCTTGCTCATGCTCACCCCGGGCTCCACTCTCTTCCCAATTGGCCTCGAGTGTGTGACTCGCTCTCCCCAACGAGAAAACAGAACAAAACATGGCTGTTTCTGCCAAGCGCGTTCTGAATAAGCTGCATTCCATTTCATTAAAACAATTACCTGAGTCCCAGCCAAGAATTACATAAAGCTTCCTCCCAGCACCACCCCTCCCCATCCCCCCACCCCGCCCATAAAACATGTGTCATTCTGCTCCTCAAACAGGCGGTCAGGTCGGACACGCGGCTCTGAGACCTCCCTAAGGACAACCCTGTGATCAGGACCCAGTGGCCAGCCTCGGAGTCCCTGCTTGGGGACAGACAGACAGATGTGAGGCTCAGAGAAGACCCTCGTGTGAAGCATTCCACTAAGGAGGGCTGACTGGCTGCTAAATGCTCCTAGTGCACCAGGGGCCCTCAGAGCCCAGGGGGCCACGGGTGTGGGAATCCGGCTGTTTCTCCCACAGAGATGGAAGGCCCGGTGGACAGGCTTTTGAGTTGGCAGAAGCCAAGACAGGAAAGACCTGGGAGTGGGGACGCCAGGAGCGGGAGCTTCAAGTCTGGAGAACTGAATGGCCAAGTTGGGCTGCAAGCCAGAGCCTGGGGCCACTCTGGCCTCCGCTGCCCACAGGCTATGGTGTTCCTTTGGCCACAGATAAGAGGTTCTCTCGTGATGTGAAGCCAAAGGCATGTCGTCCCCTCCCCCCAGGCTCCAGCTGCCCAGAGGCAGCTCTCTGCATCCCACCCAGGCCATCCCTTCCCAACTCCCGCCAGAGCCCGGCATCTTGCTTGCCCGGACTGCGGTCCGGTTCACACTGCCACACTCAAAATAATCCCAGAGGCTCCCTCCACACCAGCGATGCTCGCTGTCTCTGCTGGGCCCTGTCCTTTCTCCTGCATGGGTCCCTGTGTGTCCCCGTCCCCGGCGGCATCAACAGTCACTCCCATGCCAGGCCTGCCTGGCTCCTGTCTCTACCCACCCAGTCTTTCCACCACCTGCGTCGGAGTTACGGGAGGCCGAGAGTCACTCGGGTCAATCACAGGGAGGCACTGATGCCCATCCCTGATGGAATGACTCCAAGCCTGCTGTGGAGAAGCAAGGTTTTCTCACCCTTTCTCCCCCAACTTTTTATATCGTGCAAATGTCTAAACATACAGAGAAGCTGAAAGACCACTACAGTGAGCAGCCACATGCCCTCTACCTAGATTCAGTCACAGTTGATGCTTTGCCATTTTTTTGTACACACACGCACAAGTTTCCTCTTTCCCTCTTTACATATACACACAACATATACACATCCTCCCTACGTTCTCTACTACATCATTTAAAACTGAGTTGCAGACATGGTGACACTTCACTCCCAAATACTTTCGCCTGCACCTAACAATAACAATGTTCTCTCGTAAAACCACAATACCACAATCACACAAGAAATAAGCATTAAGAGGCCATCTTTAAGGGGGAACTTGGCCACTGGGGCTCTGCTGGGCCTGGCCAACCACACGTTCTGCCTGCCTCTGGCCCAGCATCCACGGCCTCCCTGGAGAGGCCAGCCCTAAGCCCCACTGGTTAGGCCATCAGTCCATTAGTTGGGAGACTTATCTAGTCCAGAATGGATGCTTGAGGCCAAATGTGAGGCTCCCAACAGGACTGCAACTCAAAAGGCAAAATAGACCTGGGAGGCCATGGGGCTCCAGGCCTATCCCAGGTCAGGAGATGATCTCTGGACACTTATTTTATTTTACTTTATTATTTTTATTTTGGTCACACTGTGAGGCATGCAGGTTCTTAGTTCCCTGGCCAGGAATAGAACCCCCTGCAGTGGAAGCTTGGAATCCCAATCACTGGACCATTGGGGTAGTCCCCCGGCCACCCCTTTTAAGCTGTTGGTTTGTCAAGATTTCTGGGAAAATTCAACTTCCTAATGCTTTCTCTTCCTCTCTCCCTCTCACAGCATATCCTCAGTTCTCCACCTGAAAGGTTTCTTCTTCCTCCAGAAATGGGCTGGCTCCAAGTGGTAGCCACGTGCAAACACCTGAACAAAGACAGGAGAGAGTACGGAGTTGGGGGGCACAGAGGGCTTCTGACTCCAACCCCAAAGAGTAGAAGAGGGAGCTCGGAGCCTGCCCTGGGTTCTCAGCACCAGCTATGCTGTAAGCTCGCAGCTCTGTCTTGAGGCTGACTGGTAAGGCAACAGGTGAGAGAGAAGCGAGGTCCTCCACCAAGCAGGAGACACTGCCAAAAGTGCATGGCATCCTGTCCTCAGCATGGCATCCTCAAGAAAGAACCAACGAGAGGGAAGAAGCCGCAGAGAACAGGAAAGGACAGTGTTAGACTGAAAGAAAACGAGGGGACCCCCCTGGCAGCCCAGGGGTTAGGACGCCACACCCCTACTGCAGGGGACCCGGGCTCCATTCCTGAGCCGAGATTCCTGCGTGCTGTGTGGTGGTGGCCAAAAAAAAAGAGAGAGAGGAGAGACTGGGGGTATGGGAAGGGCTGAAAAAGATTTTTAGCATCCTAGAAACAGAAAGCAATCAAACCAACGGCAAACCAGATCCAATCCAGTATCAGGAACAGACGTGGAGAATGGGTTACAAGATTTAAATCCCAGCCCTGCCACTCGCGAGTTATAGAACTTGGGCAAGTGGGCTCACCCTATCTGTGCCTCCATTTCACCATCTGTAAAATGGGTGGTAGTAATAGTAACGGAACCTGCTCTTCATAGGGCCAACACGATTCAATGAGACAACGCAGGCAAGGTGCCCAGCCCAGGGCTCGCACATAGTAAATGCTCAATAAACATTACGGAAAGCGTTCTGCAAACACCATAAAAAAGCAAGTGTTCTACAGACGGCTGTGATCATGAATGAAGGCACCGAGACCAGGACAACCCAGGGGAGGGCTGGAATGAGAGTGAAGTGGAAGCGACTTTTTCCAGTCTTTGCCCTTGGAACTAGGGAAAGACCTCAGGGAAGCTCTGGGAAGTCAGTACCCTCAAGCATGAGGATCCTGGGATGTTCCCTCGGGGGGACTCAAACCCACAATGTGACTGAGCACACACGCACGTACGTACTACCTTATTATGATGATGACGAGGTCTGGAAGTGGATCGACCTGGGTTACAATCCCAGCACCCCCACTGAACTTTCCTGACTCAGATTTCTGCGTCCGTCAAGTGGAGATTAAACACCTCCTCCCGGAATCGCTATGATGATACCAAGGAGTGCTGAGTAGGACGCCTGGCTCCCATCAAACACACGTGATCACTATTAGCCCCCAGCTGTGGTCATGGTCCCCATCCCCCCACCCCCCAAGCACACTAAAAAACGTGAAGGAGGGGAGAGCAGAACATAACCAGAGTGCCTCTCCGAATTGTGAGAACTCGGTCCAGGAAACTCCAGCCAGAACTGGAACACCGAGAACTCCCAGCCAAACCAGCATCTAAACAGTAATGAGGAAAGCCACCGGCAGCCACCCCGTAGCACACAACAGGCAGAACACACAGGGAAGGGCAGGACGCTCTGTGTTTACTTACGGTTTTCTGCCCAAAGAGCTATAACTTTGTAACTTATTAAACAACACATGGTGAGTTTGTCACTAACAGCTACAGGGAGGGGAGGGTTCCCCAATTTTTTTTCTTTTAGACCAAAAAATAAAAAACGAAGTCACAGCACAGACTGACCCCTCTAGACTTGCCACAGGTCAGACTCTTCCGTTTTAGGGACCAAGAGGCTCACAGCTGACAGCACTCTCAGGAGAAAAATAAAAACAAGAGGTTTGGCCTCTGGGTCCAGCCTAACTAAGGAAAACAGCTGACAGGCAGGGTGCTGAGCGGCCATCTAGACAGCTGATGGGGGCTGAGAGCAGAGGCGAATTCCTCTCTCCTCCTGCACGCCCCATTCCGCCCACCCCAGGCTCCGGTTGGTCAGCCAGGCGTGGCTGGCCCCCTGGGAGCTTAGGCCAAGGAAGCCAGGCAGCCCAGATTGAGACAACTGAGGAGCCTGTGGTGGAAGGCAGGAGAAGTAGTTACAGGTGGCAGCCATCACCTCTCTGAGACCCCCTCGTCAGGAAGAAAGGCCTCATGGTGCACAGAGCTGCAGATGTAGGAGGGAGGGACTGGGCTTCCAGTCATGATTTTGTCATCCTACAACTGTGCAACCTTGGGCCAGTGAATCAACCTCTCTTAGCCTCAGTTTTCTCCATTTGTAAAAGGCCGGCAGTACTGATAGCAGGGACCCCTAAGGGGCTCTTCAAAAAGAGTTGCTGTGAAGATAGGACAGTTGAGGTAAGGGGAAATACTCCAGGAACAGCAAATTTAAATTGCTACAATCCGCTCTGCCAGGACACTTTCTTTCCTTTCAGAGACAAACTCAGTTTCCTGGCCCTAAATGGAAGACTGTCAGAGCACAGGAATTCCGGGCTTCAACAGGGAACTCTACAAAGACTTTCTCAGTCCTCCAAACAGCACAGGGCCTGTCTGGAAGCAATGGAACCCACACCAGCATTTCAGAAACTGTAACTCTGCTTGCGAGTTCCCACAGGGAAAGCATTGAGACTTTCAGATCCTGATTCGAAAAATATCCCACAGCCTCCTTTCAGTTCAGTTATTTTTATGCGAAAAAAAAAACCTGCGTGGAAGCCATGCCAACCTTGAGTGTGCTGGAAAAATGGGTGCCAAGCCTGACCCAAAAGCAGAACTATGCTTGGCAGCCATTGTACTCTGCAAAACTGGCAGGACCGCACACCCTCCCCAGCTCCAGGATCTCAGAGGTCAGAGGGTTGGAGAGGCACCCCGATCCCCAAAGGAAGCTTCTGGGAAGCAGTCACGCCCCAATCCTCCTCCCTGTTCCCTTGGAAGTCCAGTGCCTACAAATAACCAGTCTTAATTTAGTGCCCTGTGCGGCTCGGGGGAGGCCCATCAGTCCTGTCTGATGAATCCACCCCTAAGAACTTGAGACAGAGAAAGCATCAGTGGTCACACAAGCCACCCACAGTCCATAGAGGGAAGACAAGGCTCCTACAGAGAAGAAACTTTCCTCCCCCTCCTCAACTCCCTGGCTCAGAGGCCTCCCAGCTCCAGGCTTGAAGGGGAGGGAGGGAGAGTGAATCCTCCCATTCCACGGTTCACACTGCTCAAGGCATTCCTAGAACCCTGGTACCAACCCCCCTGGGTTTAGCGTCTCGTTCCAGAAGATACTTTCTCCTGCCCAAACTCCAGGTCAAGGCTGGACTGAAAAACAGTTTGGGAGCTCCAGTCACATGAAAACAGTAAAAACTCTGTTCTGGGCATCCTATCCTCCTTACCTGTGTGGCTACCCGCAAGGTACTACCAGCCTGGACAAGTTCAGAGATGGCCATACCTCGGGGGCCCACTTCCCACCTCATTCCCCTAGCAGTTCACCACTCTGTCTCCCCAGCTTATGCTTCTAGGATGAGGCTGGTCTGCGATATGAAAGTGGAGGAGCTGGTCCACAGAGCGGCCAGGGCAGTGAAATGGACCCAGGGCGTTAGTGGGGCAGAAGGGAGCCTTCTCTTTGTGGGGATGTGGTCATGGAGGCTCATCCCTAACCTGTGAATCTGCCCTGTGAAATGAACGGGGTAGACTCGGAGGGGCTACCCTTGAGGTGCGGATGTCCCTCTGTGAAGTGGGGGTGGTCCTCCAGGGGGTGGGAGCAGGCCCAAGATGCGCGATCAGGCAGCTGATCCCCAAATTGGGGGTTCCAACCGTGCGATGGGGGTGGGGGAGCGCTGTGTGAAGTGAGGGTCCCGCAGCGGGGGAGGTGGTCAGATCCCGGCAGTGCGGGCCCGTCCCTGAGGCAGAGCGGGCGGGTCCCTGACGAGCAAGCAGGTCCCTGAGGCTGAGCTGGGAGGTGGGGGTGGATCCCCGAGGTCGGGGGGTCCGGAGGTGGGGCTGTCCTCGAGGCGAAGGGGTGGCGGCTGGGAGCACGGCGGCTGGCCTGGCCTGGGACTCAGGCCCAGCCCGGGATCCGGTCCCGCCGAGCCGGAGCTGGCCGGAACCAGAGCCGGGACCGGGGCCGCAGCGGGTGGGATTCAGACGGCCGCTCGCGCGCTCGCTAGCGCCCGCCCCGGCCCGGGGCCCGGGGCCGCGCGCCCCTCGCCGCCTCCTCCCTCAGCCCCTCCAGTCACTCACCGAGGTCGTCCATGGTGGGGAGGCCGCTGGAGTCGGGAGCCGGCTCGGCGTCGCGTTCGCTGCCAGTCCCGAGGCCGCTCCTCGCCGCCGCGCAACTTTTCCGCCGCGAGCCTCGGCCCGGAACGGAACGCGCCGCCGCTGCCGCGCGCGCCCGCGCCCGCCGTACGGCCGGCCCCCGGCCGCCCCCGCCGCGCGCTCCGCCCTTGGGCGCCCCCGCGAGTCTGTCGGCCCCGCCCCGTGCGCACGCTGGCCACGCCCCCTCCGCCGACCCGCGAGAGCGCGCCCAGCCCGGGCGACAGGCGCCGCTGGGCGGGGCGGCGGCGCCGCCTTGTGGCCAAGCCGGCAGGTGGGAGGCTCCCGGGTTTCGGGCCCTCTGTCAGTCTTTCTGTCTCGGGGTCGCATGCCTGATTGTCTGGCTAACACATCCATCCGCCTGTCTTGACGTCTCACAGTCTCACCTGTGTCTGTCCGTCCATCGGTCACTCACTTATCACACCGCTGTCCACTGGAGAGTCAGATTTGTCCGCCTGTCCGTCTACGTCCGTCTATCTTCCAGTAATTTGTCCTCCCCAAAAGAGGACCCTAAATTAGTACCAGGCAAGGCTGGGGACGTTTGAAAGACCTTTCCTGGGATCGCCCTCTGGATCTGTGGCAGTGCAATCTCTCAGCCCAGCCGTTGAGGCCAGATTCAATATTTTCAAGGTATGTTGTTGTTTAGTCACTAAGGCATATCTGACTCTTTGCGACCCCATGGACCTGTAGCTCACCAGGCTCCTCTGCCCATGGAATTCTCCAGGCAAGAATACTAGAGTGGGTTGCCATTTCCTTCTCCAGGGGATCTTCCAGACCCAGGGATCGAACCCACTCTCTGGGGTCTTCTGCATTGGCAGGTGGTTTCTTTACTGCTGAACTACCCAGGGAAGCCCATTTTTCGACGTTATATATTCTTTAATCTTATACCTATCCATCCTCCCTTAGAAGGAGACTTTTCCAAAACTCTGCATAGAGCAAAAAGGACCCCACCTTAGACTCTAAGGGAAAAACTACAAGGAGGTTACACCCAGGGCTGGGCACAGTTTCCTGAAACACCCCACTGCCACCCCAGGCCTCAGAGGGGCTTTGCTCTCACAGACTCAGAAGTCATGTAATAGCACCACCTGCCACTTTTTTTTCCACCTGCCATTTATTGAGTGCCAGCACTATCACTAGAATGAACAGGCTGTGAGCTGGGTGCTTTCCATGCTTTCTTGCATTTAATTCTGACCACAAGCCTAGGAAATGACCACTAGTATCCCCTTTTTTAGTTGTAAAAGTTAAGAACAGAGAGATTAAAAAAAAAAAAAAAGAACAGAGAGATTGAGTTACCCAAGGTCACGGAGCTAATAAGTGGGAAGACTGAGATCTGAACCTGAGAAGGCCTAGCTATGGCCTCTGCAGGACACCTGCCACTCTGCCGGGTGAAACCATTGTTCTTGAACCAATCCTATGGCATACACATGTCCCTGTCTCAAAAGTCTCAACCCCTTCTCTTTTTAAAGGTGGATCAACTATTTTTTTTAATATCTGTTTTTTTGTTTGTTGTGTTGGGTCTTAGTTGTGTCACGTGGGATCTTTCGTTGTGGCGCTCAGGCTCTCTAGTTGGAGTGCACAGGTTTAGTTTTTCCCTGGCATGTGGGATCCTAGTTCCCCAACCAGGGATCAAACACGAGTTCCTTGCATTGCAAAGTGGATTCTTGACCATTGAACAACTGGGGAAGTCCCTCACACCTTTCTTTTCAAAGCAATATTCCTTGAAAAGAAAAACATCAATTAAGCTGGCAATTATGCCTTTTGTAGGTGAAGTTCTAAGAAGGGGCTTCCCTGGTGGCTCAGATGGGAAAAAAATCTGTCTGCAATGCGAGAGACGTGGGTTTGATCTATGGGTCAGGAAGATCCCCTAGAGAAAGGAATGACTACTCATTTCAGTATTCTTGCCTGGAGACTCCCATGGACAGAGGAGCCCAGCGGGCTACAGTCCATGGGGTCACAAAGAGTCGGACATGACTGAGTGACTAAGCATGTCAAGGTGAATATTCTAAAGAGAACTGAGGCTTTGCGGTTCAGTTCTGTGACCCTCACAGAACTCAGTTCTCAGTCCCTTACCTGGGATTTCCTCCCCTCGGGGACTCCCATCCCCGAGTCATCAGACTTGGTTAATTCCATCCAGGTTTTCTCGTAGTTTCTCAAGATGAACTGACGTTGCCTCTCCTCACTACCCAGACAGGGGTCCATATGGCATTGTTCTGGATTCCTTTCATAACTTAAAGGGAAATTTTCACCATATCCAGAGCCCTTGATGTCCTGCAAATAAGGAGGAGGGTGTCCTCAAATTCCCTGCATCAGAAACTCACTTGTGTGTGTGTGATCAGTCACTCAGTCATGCCCAACTGTTTGTGACCCCATGGAGCCCGTCAGGCTCCTCTGTCCATGGAATTTTCTAGGCAAGAATACTGGAGTAGGTTGCACTTCCTCCTCCAGGGGATCTTCCTGATCCAGGGATCATACGAATCTCTTGCTTCTCCTGCACTGCAGGCAGATTTCTTTACCACTGAGCCACCAAGGAAGGGAAACCCATTAGGTGACACCAACTTTAACTTCCAAATGAAACAGCATGTCTACAGAAGGAAAAGTCATGGCATCTACATCATAAATCTGAAGAGAACCTTGCAGAAGCTTCGGTTGGCAGCTCATGCCATCGTTATCATTGAAAACCCAATGGACATCAGTGTCATTTCCTCCAAGAATACTGGCCAGTGGGCTGTGCTGAAGTTTGCTGCTGCCACTGAAGCCATTCCTGTTGCTGGCCACTTCGCTCTTGGAACCTTCACCAACCAGATCCAGGCAGCCTTCCAGGAGCCACGGCTTCTAGTGGTTACTAATCACAGAGCTGACCACTAGCCTCTCACAGAAGTCTCTTCACCTGCCTTCCATTGATCTATGTGACACAGACTCTCCTCTGTGCTCCATGGACCCGGCCATCCCATGTGACAACAAGGGAGCTCACTCAGTGGGTCTAATGTGGTGGGTGCTCGCCCGAAAAGTTCTGCGCGTGCATGACAGCATCTCCGGTGAACACCCTGGAAGGTCATGCCTGATCTTTCCTTCTACGGAGATGCTGAAAGGGATTGAAAAGGAAGAGTGGGCGGCAGCTGAGAAGGCTGTGACCAAGGAGGCATTTCAGGGTGAATGGACCGCTCCAGCTCCTGAGTTCACCGATGCTCAGCCTGAGGTGGTGGACTGGTCCAGAGGTGTACAGGAGCTCTCTAGGCTTATTCTGCAGTTCCCCACTGAAGACTGATCTGCAGTTCCCACCACTCAGGCCACTGAATGAGTAGGAACAACCACAACAGTCTTAAGCTGTTCTTCTACAAACTTTTTTTTTGTGGCTGCACTGGGTCTTAGTTGCAGCACGCAGAATCTTTAGTTATGGCATGCAAATGCTTAGTTGCAGCATGTAGGACCTAGTTCCCCAACCAGGGATCAAACCTGGGCCCCCTGCATTGGGAGCACAGAGTCTTAACCACTGGATGACTGGGAGGCGGGTGGGGGGGTGGGGAAGTCTCCACAAACTCTTTTTTTTATTTTTATTTTTATTTTTTTTATTTTTTTATTTTCCACAAACTCTTTAAGTGGAAATAGGTTGATGGGAAATAAAGAGTCTCGAAAAAAAAAGAAAAAAGAGCTGACATTGACAGGACACTGAGGGACAGCACTGCCAAAACTGAATTCAGGGTCCCCGTGAGGAGAAAACCACCTCCGAGGAGGCAGATGCGCTGTGGGACCAGCTGGAATGTCGGTCTCTTCGTGTATGTTGTTCTTTCCACGTTCGTGGCTCTGGATGCCTTTTCCTGTCCCAGCCCACGGGCCCCTCTGCTCAGCAATGTAGGGTAGAGGTTAAGTACACAGCTCAGTGGACTGAGAAAGACCCAATTCCAGCTATCTTTCTTGATGATGATGAATCTCGGTCCATTTTACTCTTTGCACCTGTTTTTCCTCCTCTGCAGAAAGTAGATAAATAATAGCTACCTGTCAGAGTCATCATAGGATTAAACAAGACACTACACATTTACGCCTTAGTATATCCCTGGTCATCAACAAGCACTGTCTAACTCAGGGATAGGTATGCCGTACTCAGTCACTCAGTGGTGTCCAACTCTTCAAGATCCCGTAGACTGTAGCCCACCAGGCTCCTATGTCCATAGGATTTTCCAGGCAAGAATACTGGACTGGGTTGCCATTTCCTACTTCAGGGAACTCAGGGCTTATCCCCTAGAAACAAAATGCAAGCCATATATGTAATTAAAAATTTTCTAGTAGCCACATTGAAGATCAAAACAAACAGTTAAAATAAATGCTTAGTATATTTTATCTAATCCAGTCTATCCTAAATGTTACCATTTCAACTTGTAATCAATATAAAAATATCAGATAGCTCACTTCTTTAATAGGGAGTCTCTGAAATCGCATTTGCATTTTACACTTAGACCACATTTCATTTCCACTAGCCACAGTCCTAGGACTCAAGATCCTCATGTTGGCCAGCGGCTACCACCCTGGACAGCACAGATTTAAATGTTAGCTGGCATCATTATTTGGAGGAGTGGGGAGATTTCAACCTAAAAGCCATTTTCTCAGAAAACCATTCCTTGGCTGGTAGACTATGTCAGGGCTCCTGTGATTATGACCTGTTTTTAGCACTCCTCATAATAGTACAGTTGACTCTTGGAAAACACTGGTTTGAACTGCACAGGCCCAGTAATAAGCAGGGTTTTTTTTTGTTTTTGGCTGCTTGGCTTGCAGGATCTTACTTCCCTGACCAGGGATTAAACCTGTGATCTGGGCAGTGAACGCCCTGAAGAATCCTAACCACTGGACCACCAGAGAATTACAAAGTGGATTTTTTTTTTCCAACAAATTTAGATAGTACTACAAGACCTGAGATTAATTGAATTTGTGAATGCAGAACTGGAGACACAGGGCTGACTATGGCACTTAAGCATCTAAGGATTTTGGTATATTGGGGCTCCTGGAATCAATCATAGGTACCGAGGAACTGTAATGAAATACTTATGCACTTCCTTGCATCTGTCTGTCTCTTCCTAGATTCTAGGTTTCAGGAAGGTAGAGGCCAGGTTTGTCTCATTCACTGCTCTACCCAGTGCCTGGCACAGGGCACAGGATACAGTAAGTGCTCAATAAAAATATGTTGTCTGAATAACATCTATTAATTGAATGAATTAAATTTATCACGGCACTAATTGATGTTGGGAATAAAGAGGGGATGTGTGTGTATGTTAGTCACTCAGTCATGTCTGACTCTTTGTGATCCCATGGACTGTAGCCCGCCAGGCTCCTCTGTCCATGGAATTTTCCAGGCAAGAATACTGGAGTGGGTTGCCATGTCTTCTTCATGGGGATCTTCCCGACCCAGTGATCGAACCTGCCTCTCCTGTGTCTCCTGCACTGGCAGATAGGTTCTTTACTGCTGCACCACCTGGGAAGCCCAAAAAGATCCCTGTGGTGATAGTTTAGTTGCTCAGTAGTGTCCGACTCCTGTGACCCCATGGACTGTACCCCTCCAGGCTCCTCTGTCCATGGGATTCTCCAGGCAAGAATACTGGAGTGGGTTGCCACTTCCTTCTCCAGGAGATCTTCCCAACCCAGGAATAAAACCCAGGTGTCCTGCATTGCAGGCAGATTCCCATAATTCCCCCCAAATTAATGACCAGTTGTAGATTCTTACAGGCCATTCTTTTTCACACATATTGAGAACACTTATTGCTTAGCATGTGGGAAACTCCTATTATCTCATTGAATTCTTGCAAAGATCCAATGGAGGGTTCTATGCCTGTTTTCCAGGCCAGGAAACTGAGGTTCATAAATGAAGCCACCTGCCCAAGGTCACACAGGTACGATGTGGCAAAGCCAGGATTCAAACCCAGGACCGTCTGACTTCAGAGTCTAGGTCATGGCTCCTGAAGAGGGGCTTGGGGATTGTGTCACACCCCTCAGCAAGTTTCAACTTCCCCAGAAGGCTTGGACACAGTGCCTCAAGAAGTCTCTGCTATTCCTGAATTTGGGGGGAGGCCACCCCCTACTCCCCTGGAGCAGGAAATGGCAACCCACTTCAGTATTCTTGCCTGGAGAATCCCATGGAGAGGGGAGCCTGGCAAGCTCTGGGGTCCATAGGGTTGCAAAGAGTCAGACAACTGAAACAACTTAACACACACACACCCCCCACTCACTGTGCTGCTTAAAACCTTGCTGACACCAAAATAAAGCCCAGTGACTCCCCAGGACCTCTGACCTCATTAGGGGACCCAGTGCAAGGTATCTTCTCAACTCTCCTTTCTCAGCTCCAGTCACTGGGAATGACTTTCAATTCCCCCAAGAGGCCACATCCTCCTGGCTCCAGACCCCTGCTGATACCTTGGCTGAAATGCATCCTGTCCTCTTTCTCCTAGTTAACTTCTCTCTTCCCTCATTTCACAGCCCAACCACCCCCTCCTCCAGGAAACCGAGGGGCCCTCAGTGTCTGTCTCAGAAGGGAGATGACTCCCAGTTCTTCATTGCTGGGGAAATGAACTGAGACCACCACCCAGGCTTGGATAATTGATCCTACAACACCCACCAAAGTATATAACTCTATGGCAGGCACTACAGGGAGCCTTTTCCCTATATGATCTCATTTAACACCCATAAAATCTTTACAGCACTGGCACATCAGAATGATTGGGAAAGCTTTAATTTTTTTTTTTTTGCCCCAGAACTAACACTCAGAAATTCTGATTGAGTTGACCCAGAATGCGGCCTGGGCAACAGGATTTGTTAAAAGTTCCCAGATGCTCTGCGGCATGTGGGATCTTCCCAGACCAGGGATCAAACCCAGATCAACCCGTGTCTCCTACATTGGCAGGCAGATTCTTTACCACTGAGCCACCAGGGAAGCCCTGCAGCAAGGATTTGAACCCAGAAAGTCTGTTTTCATGGAAAAAAAAATCAATTGGTCTCAGTTCATTTCCCCAGCAATGAAGAACTGGGAGTCAGCTCCCTTCTGAGACAGACACTGAGGGCCCCTCGGGCATGGGATATTTTTAACCAAGAGAGGCCAGTGATTCCTGCAGCAGCCTGCAGTGACTCGAACACTGGGAAGATTGTTTCGGGGCTTATGGACCCTCTCGCTGCTGAGATATTCCTCTGAGTCCAGCCTTCCATCCCCTGAAGCCAGTAGGTCCCAGCTGGCTCAGGCGACAGGGGTGGAGGGGGTGGGGTAGGGGTTGGCTCCATCTGGAACCGATGTTTCCAAGCATATTTCCATACATGGTGGAAGGGGAGAGGGTCAGGATTACCTCACCCAACCCAGCCCCTTCTCCCTGCTTTCTGCCTGGAAAGGAGAACAAACAAGTGCTGGAACTGGATATGAATTCACCCTCCTCCTTCTTCCCCTCCCCAACCCAGAAGAGTCCTGTGAAAGCTGCAGAACATGTCCAAACACACACATCGAACATTCTCCAGACGCTCTCCTATGTGGCTTTGTGGGAGGATGCATTGGTATAGTGTTGGGGGAACCCAACTTGGGGGCACCTCTTAAAATGCAAACTATGGAGAATTCCCTGGTGGTCCAGTGGTTAGGATGCCACGCTCTCACGGCTGAGAGTGCCCTGCAGTGCAGCCAAAGAAAAATTAAAATGTAAAATGTGGGAATTGCCCTGGTGGTCCAGTGGTGAGGAATCTGCCTTCCAATGTAGGGGAGGAGGATTCCATCCCTTGTTGGGGAACTAAGATCCCACATTCTGTGCAACACAAGGAGAAGCTCGTGTGTGGCAGCAGACCCAGCGCAGCAAAAAAAAAAAAAAAAAAAAGAACTACTAAATAAAGTTCTAAGAAAAATAAATAAAATGCAAAATATGAGTGGCTTTTGTGCAAGCAATCTCACCTACAGAATTTCCCCTAGAGATAGCTTATTGGGAGGCAGAATTCCCCCCAAAATACCCCATGAGTTGGCAAAGATGCACACTGAAGGATGTTCATCACAGCAGTGCTCATCATTGGAAAAACTGGCAACCACCCAAATGTCCATCCATAGGAGACTGGTGAGCTGAAGTGGGATGTATCTATATGGGAAGAGGGGAGCTATGTGCTGACATGGAAAATAGGTCCACCATCTATCAGTTTAGCAGAAAGAAAAAGGAAATAGTAGAACTGGATGTGGAGTTCCCCAGTGGCTCAATCTGTCTCCAAAGCAGGAGATGCAAGTTCGATCACTGGGTCAGGAAGATCCCCTGGAGGAGGGCACAGCACCCCAGTCCAGTATTCTTGCCTGGAGAATCCCATGGACAGAGGAGTCTGGAGGGCTACAGTCCATGAGGTCACAAAGAGTTGGACACGACTGAAGCTACTGAGCATGCACACACTCACAGAAATGAATGTAGAGTATAATCCAATGTTTGTTAATAATTAGGTTGGCACATAAAGAGAACAATTTGGAGAAATAATCTCACCTATCTGTGGCTGTTTCCTCTAGTCCTGGAGGTGGAATTATGGTGATTATTGACTGTCACTGCTGTGTGTGTGTGTGTATATATATATATAATATGTGATTTGATATACCAACATGCAGTAATTTTATTACCAGATAAAAGTTAGATAGTGAAATAGAAACTTATATGAAAATCAAATGGATCCACTTGAAAATTTGTTCATTTTATGTTCTGTGAATTTTACTTCAATTAAAAAAAAAGTCATTGTAACTCAAACTATCCAAAGAAAAATTCCAGTAGAGCTGAGAGCAAAATATTACATGTATGTTCCATGAATTTTACCTTTAAATAAAACACACTGGGGTGTTCCTAGTGGTCCAGTGGTTAATTCAGGAGATACTGGTTCGATCCCTGGTCCGGGAAGATCCCACATGCCTCAGGGCAACTGAGCCCGTGTGCCGCAACTACTGAGCCTGTGCTTTGGAGGCAGGAAGCTGCAGCTACTGAGCCCATATGCAGCAACTACTGAAGCCCTCATACCCTAGAGCCTGTGCTCCACAGCAAGAGAACCCATCGCAATAAGAAGTCTGTGCACACACCTAGAGGGTAGTCCCCACTCTCCGAAAGTAGAGAAAGTTCGAGCGCAGCAATGAAGATCGAGCACAGCCAAAAATAAATAAATAAATATTTTTAAGAAACCATTGTTTGGGTTCATATTTTTGGTGCTCTTTCCATGCTTTTCTTTCTTGTAATTGCTTACAAATGAGTCATTACTTGTTATTATGAATTCTAAGAAAATCACACACACAGACACACAATCACATGTTTGCTAGAGCATCATCTGACTTTCCAGTCAACACAAAATTTGCCATGGGAGGGAGCATTCTTGTTTTGTCTCTTCCAGACCTGTTTTGACACCCAGGTTAGCCATCTTGGCACCCAACTAAGGTGAAAATAAATGGTTGGAGTGCATTTTTAGACCACACTATCAAGGATATTTTTAGCTCCTTGAAATTTCAGTCTTTGGGTAGCACATGTTGGCTCCTCTTGTAGTTCCCACAGTTCAGATGCCCCTTTGGCAGCTATCACTGACCCCCTCTTTCCATCAATTCTGATACATTTGGGTCAATCAGGGACTCTTCTTCCCTTTTCTGGGACCACAGGGTATTCCTTGGTCTTACCAAACCTGCCCTGGGTTCCAGAGAAGTGACGTTAATTTATTTTACTTAGCCATATTTTGATGACAGGTCAGGAAGTGGTTTAAAGGCATGGTTGTGGAAAGAAAAGGGCTTTTTTAGTACCAAACAGTTCCTATGTCAAGGATTGTTCATTCCACAGATTACTGACTACACAGGGGAAAGTGCACTTTTACAACAGAGAGAGAGCAGTTACTGTTTACCCTGGCATTTAAACTCAGCATTGATTATAGTGGCAGGTGTAATACCAAGTTCATAAGGCCGTCTCTGAAGTCCTGTTGAATCAAATCAAGCTGTGGTCTTGGTTACAGGAAATAAGGGAAACATAGTCAGTGAAGTTGGAATGTGAGAGTCAGATAACTGTCTTGGACTCTTTAAAAAAAAATCACTGTCATGAAGGAAAGAAAAAAAGGCAGTGGGACTTGCCGAGTTTTTTGGGTTTTTTTTTGCTATACGATAGGTCCTCATTGGTTATCCATTTTAAATATAGCTGTGACCTTCCCAGAGTCACTGCTATCCCTTCCCCATGGTTGCTGAGATTTTTAAGAACTATAGATGGAAAATGACATGGAAATGAAAGCCACTCTGGAAGATAATTTGGCAGCTTCTAAAAAAAATAAACATGCAACTGACTATACAATCTAGAGAATTTAAAAAAAAACTTATGCTCAGGGACTTCCCTGATGGTCCAGTGGATAAAAATTCACCTGTCAAGGCAGGGGATTGGGGTTTGATCCCTGGTCCAGGAAGATTCCACAGGATGCGGAGCAACTAAGCCTAGAGAGCCACAACTCCTGAGCCTGTGTGCCCTGGAGCCTGTGCTTCACTATAAGAGAAACCATTGAAATGAGAAGGCTGCACAACACAGCAAAAGAGCAGCCTCCGCTTTCCAAAATTAGGGAAAGCCCTATGTAGCAACAAAGCCTAGCGCAGCAACAAAGACCCATCACAGCCAAAAACAAACAAAACAAACCTTTGCTCACACAAGAGCTTGTACAGGAAAACTCTTAGCAGCTTTATTCATGATAGCAAAATACTAGGAACAACCCAGTGTCCTTCCACAGGTGAATGGTTGAACAAACCCTGGCACTTCCATTAATGGAAAACTATTCAGCAAGGGACAAGAATGCACCAGTGATACATGCAACAACCTGGATGGACCGCAAGAACATATTTTTCATTAGAAAAGTCAGTCTCAAAAAAAATCACATACTGTAGATTCTGTTTATATAAAATTCCAAAAAATGAAAACTAATCTATAGTGACAGAAGCAGGAGGGGTCTAGTGGGGAGAGATGCCGGGGAGGGATGGATTGCCAAGGAACACCACGAAACTTTGGAGAGTCATGGATATGTTCACCAGCTGGTTTGCAGAGATGGTTTCATGGGTGTACATGTTTTCAAACTCATCAAATTGTATGCTTTGAATATGTGAAATTTATTGAATTTCAATTATCCCTTAATAGTGCTGCTTGTAAAAAAGAAAAAAGGAAATAGCAAGATGGTTTCTGTGAGAATTAAATGAAATAAAGCATATTAAGTAAGCACTTTGTGTGGAGTCTGGGATATGAAGTAAGTGCTTCAAATAGAGTCTGACACACAGTAAGTGCTCAATAGTTGCTGCTGCTGGATCTTGGCTGGATGACTCCGTCACATGTCCCTGTTTCTTTTCTTTATAATATTGAAATAATCTGTAATTATTTTGTTCATCTGTTTATTTGTGGTCTGTCTCAAGACTCTGAGATCTCTGAAGCAGAGAAGAGTCTGATGACACTGGGGTGTTCCCCCGCACCCCCCCCCAACATGCCCGGGCTGCTTTGAACCAGTGGATGCTCGCCCACCACCTCCCTGCTTAAGCGGCATCCTTTTGCTAGAGACCAGAGGAATGATTCATAAGTGGCAGCCTAAGCAGGTCAAGGATCTGCTATGCCAGGGGTAGGACTCCTGAGGCCTTCTGTCCACAGACACGCCTGGCTTCCTAAGAGGACAAAACTAGAGGTAGCCACTATAGTGGAAACTAGCATCCTATTAAGAATAAGGAGACTTGGTTCCAAGAGCAGCTCTGCCCGGGAATCCATAGTGGGACCTGAACAAGTCTATGGTGTCCATTCCCCTCCTCTTAGTTTTTTTTTTTTTTTTTCCTTTAAATATATGTATTTATTTACTTGACTGCACCGGATCCTAGTTATGGCATGTGATTTTTGTTGTGGCATGTGAGATCTAGTTCCCTGACCCCGGATTGAATCCAGGCCCCCTGAGCTGGGAGTAAGTAAGTAAGTGTTAGTCGTTCAGTCGTGCCCAACTCTTTGCGACCCCATGGACTGCAACCCACCAGGCTCCTCTGTCCATGAGATTTTCCAGGCAAGGTACTGGAATGGGTTGCCATTTCCTTCTCCAGGGCATCTTCCCAACCCAAGGATCGAACCCGGGTCTCCTGCAGGCAGATTCTTTACCGACTGAGCTACAAGGGAAGCCCGAATTGGGAGTATGGAGTCTTAACCGCTAGACCACCTCCTGGTCCTTTTAAAAGGAAATAGATGAAAAATTTTCAGACGTTAGTCTGGTTCTGCGCATCTGTCACCCTCTTAAGAGTCCTTGCCTCTTCAGGGGTGATGGGAGCTGAATTGGTCATTTGGCAACTGTGAGCTCCCAGGGGATAACTACAATATTA
Source organism: Okapia johnstoni (assembly GCA_024291935.2). Lineage (NCBI taxonomy): Eukaryota > Metazoa > Chordata > Mammalia > Artiodactyla > Giraffidae > Okapia > Okapia johnstoni. The sequence continues at coordinate 9,670,282 of CM044310.1, read as the reverse complement.
CAACCAAAATCATGTATGGTACTGTGGGAAACCTACAGGCTGGACTTCCAGGTGTGACAAGGTGCATGCATGCTCAGTCATGTCCAACTCTTTGTGACACTTGTGGGCTTTTAGCCCGATAGACTCCACTGTCTATCGGTTTTTCCAGGCAAGAATACTGGAGTTAGACACGTACCCCTAAATCACAGTGACTAGAAATACATAAAACGCCGCAACTGAAGCCAACAAACTCCGTGAAGCATGCTTTACCTCGAAGAGACGTAAACTCCCCTTCAGTTCAGTCGCTCAGTCGTGTCCGACTTTTCGTGGCCTCATGAATCACAGCACGCCAGGCCTGCCTGTCCATCACCACCTCCCAGAGTTTACCCAAACTCATGTCCATCGAGTGGGTGATGCCATCCAGCCATCTCATCCTCTGTCGTCCTCTTCTCCTGCCCCCAATCCTTCCCAGCATCAGGGTCTTTTCCAATGAGTCAACTCTTCCCATGAGGTGGCCAAAGTACTGGAGTTTCAGCTTCAGCATCAGTCCTTCCAATGAACACCCAGGACTGATCTCCTTTAGGATGGACTGGTTGGGTCTCCTTGCAGTCCAAGGGACTCTCAAGAGTCTTCTCCAACACCACAGTTCAAAAGCATCAATTCTTTGGCGCTCAGCTTTCTTCATAGTCCAACTCTCACATCCATACTTGACTACCGGAAAAACCATAGCCTTGACTAGACGAACTTTTGTTGGCAAAGTAATATCTCTGCTTTTGAACATACTATCTAGGTTGGTCATAACTTTCCTTCCAAGGAGTGTCTTTTAATTTCATGGCTGCAATCACCATCTGCAGTAATTTTTGAGCCCCCAAAAATAAAGTCTGACACTGTTTCCACTGCTTCCCCATCTATTTCCCATAAAGTGATGGGACCAGATGCCATGATCTTAGTTTTCTGAACGTTGAGCTTTAAGCCAACTTTTTCACTCTCCTCTTTCACTTTCATCAAGAGGCTCTTTAGTTCCTCTTCACTTTCTGCCATAAGGGTTGTGTCATCTGCATATCTGAGGTTATTGATATTTCTCCCAGCAATCTTGATTCCAGCTTGTGCTTCTTCCAGCCCAGCATTTCTCATGATGTACTCTGCATATAAGTTAAATAAGCAGGGTGACAATATACAGCTTTGACGTTCTCCTTTTCCCACTTGGAACCAGTCAGTTGTTCCACGTCCAGTTCTAACTGTTGCTTCCTGACCTGCATACAGGTTTCTCAAGAGGCAATTCAGGTGGTCTGCTATTCCCATCTCTTTCAGAATTTTCCACAGTTTATTGTGATCCACACAGTCAAAGGCTTTGGCATAGTCAATAAAGCAGAAATAGATGTTTTTCTGGAACTCTCTTGCTTTTTCGATGATCCAGCAGATGTTGGCAATTTGATCTCTGGTTCCTCTGCCTTTTCTAAAACCAGCTTGAACATCTGGAAGTTCACGGTTCATGTATTGCTGAAGCCTGGCTTGAACAATTTTGAGCATTACTTTACTAGCGTGTGAGATGAGTGCAATTGTGCAGTAGTTTGAGCATTCTTTGGCATTGCCTTTCTTTGGGATTGGAATGAAAACTGACCTTTTCCAGTCCTGTGGCCACTGCTGAGTTTTCCAGATTTGCTGGCATATCGAGTGCAGCACTTTCACAGCATCATCTTTCAGGATTTGAAATAGCTCAACTGGAATTCCATCACCTCCACTAGCTTTGTTTGTAGTGATGCTTTCTAAGGCCCACTTAACTTCACATTCCAGGATGTCTGGCTCTAGGTGAGTGATCACACCATCGTGATTATCTCGGTCGTGAAGATATTTTTTGTACAGTTCTTCTGTGTCTTCTTGCCGCCTCTTCTTAGTATCTTCTGCTTCTGTTAGGTCCATACCATTTCTGTCCTTTATCGAGCCCATCTTTGTATGAAACGTTCCCTTGGTATCTCTAATTTTCTTGAAGAGATCTCTAGTCTTTCCCATTTTGTTGTTTTCCTCTATTTCTTTGCATTGATTGCTGAGGAAGGCTTTCTTATCTCTCCTTGCTATTCTTTGGAACTCTTCTTTCAAATGGGAATATCTTTCCTTTTCTCCTTTGCTTTTCGGTTCTCTTCTTTTCAGTTATTTGTAAGGCCTCCTCAGACAGCCATTTTGCTTTTTTGCATTTTTTTTTCCCCTTGGGGATGGTCTTGATACCTGTCTCCTGTACAATGTCACGAACCTCTGTCCATAGTTCATCAGGCACTCTATCAGTCTAGCCCCTTAAATCTATTTCTCACTTCCACTGTATAATCATAAGGGATTTGGTTTAGGTCATACCTGAATGGTCTATTGGTTTTCCATACTTTCTTCTTAGAACGCACCTAAAATTAAGGAGTTTTCACATCAATGTGGGTGTGAAAGTAGAACCATAAAGAAAGCTGATTCGTTTGAACTGTGGTTTTGGAAAAGACTCCCGAGTCCCTTGGACAGCAAGGAGATTCCAACCAGTCTACCCTAAAAAACAGATCAGTCCTGAATATTAATTGGAAGGACTAAGGCTGAAGCGCCAATACGCGGGCCACCTGATACGAAGAATCGACTTACTAGGGAATACTCGAATGCTAGCTAAAATTGAGAGAAAAAAACGACAGAAAACGACAGTTGGATGATATCAACCCACCCTAGGAACACGAAGTTCAAGCAAGCCTCGGAAATCGGTGGTGGTTAAGGAAACCTAACATACTGTAAAGTCACAAGTGAAGTGAAAGTGAAGTCGCTCAGTCTTGCTCGACTCTTTGAGACCCCAGGGACTGTAGTATAGCCTATCAACCTTCTCCGTCTATAGAATTTCCCAAGCAAGAATACTGGAGGGGGTTACTCATCTTCTTCTCCAGAAGATCTTCCCCACCCAAGATCGAACCTATATCTCCTGAAATGCAGACAGACACTACTATCTAACCGCCAAGAAGATATCTCAGATAAGTCACAAAGGCAGCCGCAAAAGAGCACGATAAAAATCAAACTCCCGGAAAAGGAAAACAACTTAAACTTTCTTTGTACAAGAAAAATTCAGTCTCCGTAGAGACTGTCAAAAATTGCCAATGCCGACTATATTTCAAGTCGTCATGGCGGGGTATTGGGAAAAGTTTTCAATTAGCAATAATCGCGCCTCGGATAAACCTCATTGGCTACGATACTGCCACTGCGCAAAGCTGGAGAACGTGAGCACGCACCCGCCTCCCCCACGGATGACAACGCCCTTTACACTGAGGGTGAGCGACCGCCAGCGAGTTCGTGGGTTGGATACGTTTTCTCGCAGATAGGTACACCCAAGGCCCATTCGTGCGGGGGTCTTCTTGTGGTTGGGCCGTCCCTTCTCGAACACGATTATTTTGGAAATCAGAGCGCTTTCGCTGGGGATGCTGGGGAATGTTATGCAAATCAGCATGACGTCACAGAGACAAGTCGGTTAAGACTTGTATTCTAAGGGGAAACAACAGCACCGGAAAAGCGAGGACAAACCGAGCAAGAACCAGGAATTGAAGGTGAGGGTGTTGGGGCCGAAAAAAAAAAAAAAAAAAAGCACTTTCAAAAACCGAATTAAAAATCTGAATTAAAAAACTCAATTATTAGTATTACAAAAATAATAAATAAAATGCAGCACAAATAGGAAACTGGGCTTGCCTATCAAGTTGAATTAAGCGATCTTCACCAGCGAATTACTAAAAAAACGTGAAAAACTTACATAAAATGCAAAACCAAACAGATAAACGGTTGCGGTGAATAAAAACAACACCTACTCACACAAAACGCTTTCCAACACTTAGTTTATTAATGAAACAACACTTTCTTTTAAAACCACCTTATTCAGTCTCCGTAGAGACTGTCAAAAATTGCCAATGCCGACTATATTTCAAGTCGTCACGGCGGGGTATTGGGAAAAGTTTTCAATTAGCAATAATCGCGCCTCGGATAAACCTCATTGGCTACGATACTGCCACTGCGCAAAGCTAACAAGTAACGCCCCTTCTCATCGTTCCCAATAAGCAAGGTTCCTATTTCAGAAAGGTGAGTTGGCGTCTCATGGCAAAACCTTTAATTATTGAATGAATAAAAATTAGACAACCATATGAAGAGCTCTCGGAAAGATATAAGCTGATTCAATTGCTTGGTTTCGCTTAGTTTTTAGTGGAGAATGAAGCAAAGCATTGTGGGAGGGAACATGCTAATAAACTTAAGGCTACGAATTGGGGAGGAAAAGAAATGTCCTCTGTGTTGAGTGCTGTTCACTTGGCTTCTGATTCACGATGTGACTATCCTCTGAAAAGGTGTTGGTTATCATTATTATTGTTGTTGTTTTTAATTGTAGCAAAGTGTGCATAACATAAAATTTGCCAGTTGAACTATTTTTAAGTGTGCAGTTCGGTAGCAACCATCACCACTGCACACCTCCAGAACTTTTTCATCATCCCAAACTGTTTCCATTAAACACTAACTCCCCATTCCTCTCCCCACAACCCCTGGCAACCTCTATTCTACTTTCTATGAATTTAGTAACTCTTAAGAATCTCATGGACAGAGGAGCCTGGCAGGCTACAGTCCATGGGATCACAAGAGTCGGACACAACTTAGCGACAAAACCACCGCAAGTACTTCATATAAGGGAATCACACAATTATTTGACCTTTTGTATCTACCTTATCTCAGAGCATGTTTTTAATGTTCGTCCATGTTGTAGTTGGAGAAGGCAATGGCACCCCACTCCAGAATTTCATTCCTTTCTATGGCTGATATTCTACTGCACAGAATTTTATTATCCGTTTATTCTTTGACAGGAGGTTTCTTCCTTGCATTGTGAATAATGTCTCTATGAACATTGGCATACAAGTATCAGTTTAAGTTCTTATTTCAATTCTTTTGTGTATATATCTAGAAGTGGAATTTCTGAATCATATGGTAATTTAATATTTAACCTGAAAAGGTTTTCTCTGAACAGGACATCTTAATTCAGTGGAGAGAGGTTATTTCCACAGAAATGCCCACGGTGCATGAGTTTGAAGTAACTGTCACTCTCATTGCCTTGGCGAGTGGAAGGCTGCTAGAAACCTTTATCTGGACTTGTTTCAGCTCTGAACTATAAAAGACTTTTGGTTTTTGCTACTCACTAAGATGAAAACGGTAGTCTCTGAGAAAATTATATTTCCCCCAACATTTCATTATGAAAAACTTCAAACACGAAATGTTCAATGTATTGCTTACTGAATATTTATGTAGTCATCAACTAGATGTAAAAATGACATAAAAAGGCCTGTTTGGGGATTTCCCTGATGGTCCAGTGGTTAAGAATGCGCCTACCAATGCAGGGGACACATGTTCCGTCTCTGGTTGGGGAAGATCCCACATGCTGCAGGGTAACTAAACCCGTGCGGCACAGATACTGAGCCCATGCTGTAGATCCCCGGCTCCTCAACAAGGGAAGCCAGTGCACCTCAGCTACAGAGTAGCCCCCAGTCTCTGCAACTAGAGAAAGCCAGTGCACAGCAGCAAAGACCCATTGCAGCCAAAATTTTTTCTAAAAATGGCCTGTTTGATGCTGATGTCTAGTTAATTTTTTTTTTTTTTTTTTTTTTTTCACAGCCAGGGTAGAGAAAAACAGCAGAGAGAAAAGAAAAGATTAACAGTGTGATTAACTTAGGACTTTGTCATTAATGCCCGGTGCAGTGGATTTGTGAGAAATGAAAGGACTGACATCATCCAAGGAACTTCTCAGCCCTTGAGAATGTCCTGATTGGGTGGCTCATTACACCCTGTCAGTAGCTACCAAGGGAAATTGTATTTCACCAGCTGTCTTGGATGACTTCATCCTCCATGGATGACTTCTCAGGACTAAGAAAGCTGGAAAACTCAGCTAATTTCTCCCCAGAACATGAGATTCTTTGGGGCCTAAAGGCACAATAATCTTGTGTTCCTGGCCAGTCTCTTAATGATGCTTAGTCCCCTTGGAGAACTGGGGAACTGAAGTTTTCCATGATAATATTGGCCTGAGATGCGGTAATGTCATGTTTTGACATTTCCATAGGTTTTGATCAAACCCTCATTTGTGCAGAAAATATTCTGGATTATAATTTTTTGCCTTAGTTTCCAGTCTACATTTTGATCCTATTTTTTCAGCCAGGGTTCCCTGTGGCTTCCCTGTGTCTCAGCTGGTAAAGAATCTATCTGCAGTGCGGGAGACCTGGGTTCTATCCCTGGGTTGGGAAGATCCTTTGGAGAAGGGAACGGCTTCCCACTCCAGTATTCTGGCCTGAAGAATTCCATGGACTGTATATTCATGGGGTGGCAGAGTCGGACACGACTGAATAACTTTCACTCACTTTCAGCCAGGGTGGTCAGGTTAACTAAGGCACAAAATGTCGTGTAAGGTGATTCTCCCAGCGCAGGGACCTATTTGAGGTGTGACTGGAGGTACTGAAGGAAGAAACAGAACAGGCTCTATCTTGAAAGCAGGACTCCATCTGGGGCCGGACTGTGCACTTTGAGCTATACGCTCAGTATGGAAACGACATACCAACTGGAAAACCAGACCCCCCCTCCAAGGAAGAGCCCCAGGGCTCTCCATCACCTAAAAGAATACCCTAATTATCTGTATAACCAAATAGAATCATACACTCTGTTATGCTTATTGGGATATGACCACAAGCCTATTGAGAATTGTCCCCTGTTAACTACCTAGGCTTAAGGCTTATGAATGATGGGTTAACTTTGATTGTATCTTTCTCTTTCCTTTGTTCAGACTAGTTTCAGGGAATTTGGGGGAGGTGGGTTTGAGCACCTACGCTTAGGGTATATAAGTCACAAAAAACTGGTCGGGGTCCTTGGCTAAGAGGAGACTCTGCTTTGGGCCCGCCGGTATAATAAACTGCACTCCACTACCTGCATTGTCCTTCAGAGTGAGTTTGTTTCCCAGAACACGTGGCTACAACAGTACTGCTCCCAAAGTGATCTCTGGTAGCCTCGGCCGACAAGGCTCTGGCTTTGCAAAAAAGAAATTCCCACAAAGACGAAAAGTAGTGAGACAAGTTAAATGTTTGTTAGGAGGAAAAAGAATACAATACGTCTAGATAGACACACAGGCGGACTCAGAGTTGCAACCTCATGGTAGTTTGAATCACTTATGTGGGGCATTTCTTCTGGGTTTCCTTTGGCCAGTCATTTCAATTTGCCTGGTTCTGAGTCCCTATTCGGTACCTCTCAGTATCCTCCAATGTGTGCGCGTGAATCTCTGTCAGGATAGATTTCACCAAAAAAGCTTATGGGTAAATTTAGCATCATTCCTCTTTTGACCTCCAAAGAGTTTTCTGGCCTGGAAGTCAAGGTTTCCTTGACTTGAAGGATGAGAAGTATTTGTTCTCTTATTTTTATCTGGTCAGGGGCCAGCCTCCCTTCTTGGTTGTACTGCTATTGATATTTTGGAGTTTGTGTCTGCAGGAAATAAACTCAAATTGCTTTCCTTGTGGGTGAGTGGGGGGGCATCTGCCTCCTGCTTCAAAACTACTGAGCTTGCTTTACCAATATTTACCTGTATGCATTCAGTGAGAGTAACCTCTGACTCCAGCTTGCATACTTCTTCTCTGGGCCTCGGTGGTGGTGGTGACGTTTTGTTTCGTTTGGCGGTGTCCAGTGGCTTCCCTGACCAGGGACTGAACATGCAGCATCAGCAGGGAAAGCTCTGAGTCCTAGCCACTGGACCATCAGAGAATTCCCCTCAGTTCTTTTTAAAATGGGGGAAGTGGGTCTTTAGAGTAGTCTTCAAGGTCAATGCTAGCTGTTTTGATGTGTTCTAAAGCACAGATTGATGTCTTATTCAGGCAATGCTACAGATCAGTGGTTCTCACTGGCTGCATGTTAGAAACAACTGTGAAGTTTGTGAAACTACTTGGTGCCCAAGTGTCTCCCCAGACCAGTTAAATCAGAATTTTTGGAAGACTCAGGCATTGTGTTGGTTAATTTAATAAAAACACAAGATGAGAAATAAAATTGGAGAAGCCACATGTATAATCATATTAGTCCCTGTATATTATATTTCACTTTAATTGTTCCTTTCAACTGTAAAAACATCAGTTTTCCAGACATTTGTGAATGAATTTCTTCACAACTGCATGGTGGGAACGTGATTCCATTTCGATGCGTGGGAAGGATCGTAAACACTGACGTTGAGGATGAGTCAAACCTAGATCCATCACTGAAGCTTCTCATGAGAGGGTGAATTCCCATTTGGATTGTCAACTAAAAAAGATACACAACGTGAGAGTTGCGAGTAAAGTTTTATTTGGGGTAAAATGAGGACTGCAGCCTGGTGGACAGCACCTCAGGTAGCTCTGAGAAACTGCTCCAGAGAGGTAGTGAGTGAGGGAAGGTCAATATATAAGATTCTGGTGAAAGGGCAGCTTAATGCAATCAAGCGCTTACTTTACAAAAGGTGTTCAGTTAGTGATGTCACCATGAAGGGATTTAGTGATTTTCTAGATAGGAAGAGATGCAAAGATTGGGATCATGAAATCAGTTCCTGAAAATATCTAATTATCTACAGACCTGTCCCACCAGATCCCCTGGAGCACAGAGTGCCTCACTCCACCCTGAACTCCCCTAGGGGTGTTGAAGGTGAACAGCTGCGGCAGCACAGGGTTCAATCGCCTTGGTTTTGTTCAGTCGCTGGCAAATGCTCGTTGCAGCTCTTTGCAATTACAAATTTCCAAGTGGCAATTTGTAATTGACAGGATGTACTACTTTTAAAAAATATTTATTTATCTGGCTGTTCTGGTTCTTCGCTGTGGCACGAGAGAGGGATGCATGATCTAGTTCCCTGACCGTGGATCGACTGGGGCCCCTGTATTGGGAGCGCTGAGCCTCAGCCACCGGACCACCGGGGAAGTCCTTGGATGTACTATTTTGCACTCAGGACACTGGCATCTAAACTAACCTCTTCTCTCTCAAAGACACGATGGCTTAGGAGACAGCTGCACGTTGCGTACCTGGGTTTGAAATCTCTGACCAGAGAAGACCAACAGGGGGCCTTACTGGACAATCTGGTTCCCACAACTGCGAAGCCCAGAGGACGGTGGGATTTGTAGTTTTTCTTGCATCATTTGGGCTTCATGAACTACATTTCCCAAAATGCAAATATAGCCGGTCTGTCCCTGTTGGGCGTAAAGTGTCCCTCAAGCTGTGGAAGGTAAGTGTGTTCTGTGCGGGCTGCAGGTTTCTAGACATTGTGGATTCCATTTCTCTTCTTTGCTCTTTGGTGGAACCTGGGAGAGAGCAGTTGTTCAGTAGAGCATGTTTTCAACGGGGTTTCCCGAGCCCTTTGGTCTCAGAAGTCGGGATCCTGTATTTGTCTAGCTGTTCACGTGTTGCTTTGGAAAGTCAGGGTCCTGATCCCAGATCTGGAAAGCCCAGTATAAAATAATGTTTACGTATGGGGTGAGTGTCACTGGAGAATGTCTACATTTTATCAAAATCTATGTCAAGGCCTTGTTTTTTTTACAGCTAGAAAAGCTGAGGAAGACTGTCTTGTCATGTCTCACGACTCTTCACAGTGTCCAGGCACCTGTATTTGCAATTGAGGGTAAACTAATAGAATATGGGGGGAAATAGAATAAAAGGTAGGCGTGTGCTTAACTACATTAATAAAATCCTGAAAAGTCTGAGCAACAGTTTCATCAACTAAACTGGAACTCAAATGTGCTTCCTTAGTTTATGAAGAAATAAGATAATTCTAATTTATAAAATGGGAAGTAGGTTTTGGGGACACACAGTCCCCTGAGGGACGGTTTTAACTAAAAATATAAACGTGCTCCTCTGATAGAAACGTCTTTAGATGGAGTCATAGATAGGTTAACAATGAGCTATTAAAGGACTTAAATATTTTTTTTGTCTGTGTCGGGTCTTCATTGCGGCTCGTGGGATCTCAGTTCCCGGAGAGTGTTGAAAGTGAAGTCGCTTAGTTGTGTCCAACTTTTTGTGACCCCATGGACTGTAGCCCACCAGGCTTCTCTGTCCATGGGATTTCCCAGGCAAGAATACCGGAGTGGGTTGCCATTTCTTTCTCTAGGGGATCTTCCCGAACCAGGGATCAAACCCAAGGAATACTACTTTTAGTTCCTGGACCAGGGATCAAACCCACATCACCTGCATTGGAAGGTAGATTTTTAACCACTAGACCGCCAGGGAAGTCCCAGCCACTCACTTTTTGAAGTTTATAAGAAATTCAGTTTGGACCAGCCAGGTGTTACTGGGAGAGAAAGAATAGTTCTTACATTATGTTAGAATTCTGCTTTATCATTTTACCTCCCTCCTTTTTAAAATAGGTTTTATTTTTTAGAGGCCCCCTGCTCTTTTTTTTTTTTTTTTTTAAGGAAACCAAAATATAGAGTTTCCCTTGGATGCAGAAAGCCTTGGCAGATTTGCTAGTCATAATTAATTCCCATCTGATGGTCAGAGCATAGGAGAGCTGTGGCTCTTAGGAGACCAGGAAGATAAGATAGGTTTGAGCTATTATGAAATAGTCTAGTGTAGGGACAATGTTTTATTTTGTGAACAAGGTTGTCGTTGTTTAGTCGCTCAGTCATGTCCGACTCTGTGACCCCATGGACTGTAGCCTGCTAGGCTCTTCTGACAGTGGGATTTCCCAGGAAAGAATACTGGAGTGAGTTGCCATTTCCTTTTCCAAGACATCTTCCCAACCCAGGGATCGAACCTGCGTCTCCTGGGTCTCCCGCGTTGGCAGGCGGGTTCTTTACCACTAACGAACGCCACCTGGGTTCGGGCTTCCCTGGATCAGGAAGGACCCCTGGAGAAGGGCACCAGATAAGGATGTTACCCAACCTTTTCTTTTAGTTTATTGCCTAGAGTTAAGGTTTGTCTATATGAGTTTAGGCTAAGCTTAGCCCTTGTTTGCTGCCGTACCGTGGATAATCATGTGCTCTTGCTGTCATTTTTGTGCAGGTCAAGGGCAACATGAGGGAGGTATACATTTTAAGTTATCTGCCCTTGTTCACTACGTCTATTTATTTCAAATATGTTTTCTCCAAATACTATATGATTGCTAATATCGTCCAGATATTGGAATTTTGTCTACCGTTAAGGCAAAATATTCCATATTTTAGCTTCTCATCAAACTTTTCCATTCTTCTTTCTTCTCATTAAAAAAATTATTTATTTGGCTGTTGGGTCTTAGTTGTGTCACATGGGATCTCCCTTGCCATGCGACCCTTGAGCTCCAGAGCATATGGGCTCAGAATGTTGCAATTTAACGGAGAGTAGTTGTTGCAGTTTCCCTGCATTAGAAACAGGGAGTCTTTACCACTGGACCACCAAGGAAGTCCTTTCTGATTTTTCTGATCATATCCCTTAAGCTTATAAAATATGGGTATAAACATTTTACATGGCTTTTGGCATTTTCATGGCTTTTAGCATTTCTGTACTTCCACTGTCCAGGGCACACTAGGGCATCTGCAATCCAAACATTCCTCTAAGAAATTACTGTTAAAAATTTTATTTTTTATTGTGGAGATAGGTAATGTAACGAACCCCCATCTGTGGATCTATCACAAAGCTTCAACAATGAACAGCTCTTGGTTAATCTTGTGCTATTTCTATACTCCACCTTTTGATTATTCACTCATCTGTTTTGTGTGTTTTTTAATTAAATTAGAATTTTTAGGGACTTCCCTGGTGGGCTAGTGGCTAAAACTCCATGTTCCCAATGTAGGGGGCCCAGGTTCGATTCCTAGTCAGGGAACTAGATCCCACACGCCACAACTGAATGATCCCACGTGCTGCAACTAAGACCTGGTGCTGCCAAGTAAATATTTAAAAACCTTTTTTTTTTACATTTAGTTGAAAGTTTCAGGTGTACAACATAGTGATTCATAATGTTTAAAGGTTATATTCCATTTATAGTTACTATAAAATGTTGGCTATATTTGTGTTGTACTATATATCCTTGTAGCTTATTTATTTTATAGATAATAGTTTGTACCTCTTAATCCCCTCTCCTATCTTGCCCCACCCCCCTTCTCTTGGTTATCTTGATTTTTAAAACCAGTTTCTGGACTTCCCTGGCGGTCTAGTGGTTAAGATTCTGAGCTTCCAGTGCAGCGGGCACAGGTTCGATCCCTGGTCTCAGGGGAGGTCCCTGCATCTTATGGGATGCACCGTGTAGCAAAAAAAAATTAATAGATAAAAAACAAGTAATTAAAAAAAAAAAAAAACAGTTTATCCTGTGATGCTTCTTTTCTCTCTAGCATGAGGATGAACTTTGGGTTAACTTTCAAAAGGACAGCAAAAGTCCGCTGGAGGGCAAACCTCAGCCAGCAGTGCTCACTCGGATCCACTGGGTTATTCGTGCCACCAAGTCCTCCTCTGGACCCTAAGAAGGTCAAAGAGTTACAACGCTTCATCACCCTTTCCAAGAGACTGCTAGTAATGACCGGGGCAGGAATCTCCACCGAGTCAGGGATCCCAGACTACAGGTCAGAAAAGGTGGGACTTTATGCCCGCACGGACCGGAGGCCTATCCAGCATGGGGATTTTGTACGGAGCGCTCCTGTCCGCCAGAGGTACTGGGCTAGAAACTTTGTGGGCTGGCCTCAGTTCTCCTCCCACCAGCCTAACCCTGCACACTTGGCTCTGAGCAACTGGGAGAGACTTGGAAAGCTGCACTGGTTGGTGACCCAAAACGTGGATGCCTTGCATACCAAGGCGGGGAGTCAACGCCTAACAGAACTGCACGGATGCATGCACAGGTATGGGAAAACCTAAACAGTGAATGCAGAAGTGTGTGCTCCGTCAGAGCAGGGACCCTGGCTGTCCTGATCACTGCTGTCTTCCCTAGACCATGAGGAAATGATTCGGGAGGAAGTTGTTTACTTTGGAGTTGATCCTAGCAAACTCAGTGAGGGAATGGGACGTGAAACAGGGAAGATGGGAGAGCTAGGGAAAGGTTATGCTAATGAATGGGTTACTGCTTGGGGCAGCTGGGGCTCAAGGCTGTCAGGGGCCCTCTGACTGTACAGCAGTTTCAGAATCATCTCACTGAAAATCAAGGGACCTGGGGCATTTATCCATCATCTCTCACCCTTCATTGGTGGAGGGGGACTCTGGGAGAATTAACTCCCTAACACTGACTCTGCTCCTGCAGGAAAGCTTCTATGGCCAGAGAATTAGGAAGCCACTTATAAGAGATCTGTATGCAGGTGGCCTCTGAGTGTTCCCAGGGAACTGTAAGCAGACCACCAACAGCACGTGCTACAAACGGTTGGGTCCCCAGTGCCTAGACACAGATCACAGGATAGCCAGGACCCAATAAAGACCAATGAAATGAACATATGTAGCCCTGGTCGTAACTTGTAGCTAATTAGAGCCCATTTCCTTATCTTTAAGCCTGGGAGACAGTTCTCTGCGAACTGAAATTAGTCCACCAATTGTAAACTCTTTATTGGGTGCCTGCAACATGTGGTGTGTACCGGTGTGCTCCTTGCTGGTGTGGAGGGGTCAAAACCAAAATATAAAATGTGGTCTGCTTTATATGTGAGAATTGGGTAATCTGTTTGTTGAGGGGACCCCAAAATACCAGGTTTAATGACAACTCCACACATGACTGTTATTTTATGTGGTCCTTGATAGACATGTTTTACAGGTTCAGAGAAACAGTTAGTGAAGACCAGAGTAATTAAGAAAGCTTTTATAGGCAAGGTAGGGCTGGAGAATAGCTCAGGTTTGACTTGACAAAGGAGGGGAAAGAGGGCTTACCATATATGAAGGGAACTTTTGTAGAATGTGGCCTGGTCTCCTTGGAGACTAGTATGAGATCAGCTTGTCTAGGAAGGCTAGACCTTTCAAAGCCTGGATGCGTTTGAAAATCACGCAGAGCTGATTTGGGTCTGTTGTGAGAGACCAAAGGGGGCTGTTGGTGGTTTCTGAGCAAGAAAGCAATATGATAAAAATAACATTTGAGAAAGGCTGGACAGGATTAGGAAGAGTGGCTCAGGGAGGTCAGCCAGAAGGACTCAGACTAAGGTGGTGTCAGGGAATGAGCTGGGGATGGCTGTGGGTTCATTAAGTTTTTTTCTGTGATGAAAATTTAAAAAATCCACAGTAGAGTCGTATAGTGGACTCCCATGTACCATCACCCAGATTCAAAGAGTTTTATCAAGTCTACTTTATCCTTTCTCTCCATCTCTTCTTAAAAAAAAATTTTTTTTTTTTTGGCCTCACTATGTGGCATGCAGGACTTAAACTCCCAAACCAGGGATCAAACCTGTGCCCCTTGCATTGGGAGCTGGGGGGTCTTAACCATTGAATCGCCAGGGAAGTCCCATCTTCTTAAATATTTTAAAACAAATCTGGGACCTGGCAGTGAAAGCCTGGAATTCTAACCACTAGGCCACCAGGGAACTCCTGGAAAAGTGTTTTTATGGGCAGCAATAATTACAGCAAATGATTAGAGCAGAAAATGGAGGGGGGTGGAAAACCCAGGTTTCGGGACTAAGGAAATTATCTGGTAGTCTTCGCAGTTGTGTTAAGGATAAAAAGTGAGCTGCAGCAGATTTAAGCAGGGAGTGGGTTGTGAGGAAACAGATGCATGTTGTTCTAGAAGGCTGGCAGGCACTGGAAGGAAGGTGGTAGCTAAAGAGGTCATGACAAGGTATTAATAAAATGGGGGGAAACGGTGGGTGTCAGGGAGAGAAAGCCATCGTGATGGAGGAGCTGGAGATGGCTGGGATGAAAGGTTTCTGGCAGCTTTGTGCCTCCCCTGGGACAGTCGGCCTCCTCTGTGGTTTCAGGGTCCTCTGCTTGGACTGTGGGGAGCAGACTGCCCGAGGGGTGCTGCAGGAGCGGTTCCAGGTCCTGAACCCCACCTGGAGTGCCGAGGCTCACGGCCTGGCTCCCGATGGTGACGTCTTTCTCACCGAGGAGGAGGTACAGAGCTTCCGGGTCCCATCCTGCTCTCGATGTGGGGGCCCCCTGAAACCAGACGTCGTCTTCTTTGGGGACACGGTGAAGTCTGACATGGTTGATTTTGTACACAAGAGGGTGAAAGAAGCCGACTCCCTCCTGGTGGTGGGATCTTCCTTGCAGGTAACTGGCTTCTTGTTACTGGTAACTGACTGCAGGCTGGGGGGCCCTGGTGGTGGTTTAGTCACTAAGTCGTGTCTGATTCTTTCTGACCCCATGGACTGTATCCCGCCAGGCTCCTCTGTGCATGGCATTTCCCAGGCAAGTATATTGGAATGGGTTGCCATTTCCTTCTCCCAGGGATCAAACCCTTGTCTTCTGAATTGGCAGGCAGATTCTTTACCACTGAGCCGCCTAGGGAGCCCTGGAGGGGCTACCTACTTGGTCTAGCTCTTCCTACGTCTAGAGAGCTCTTACCTGCCTCTTCTGCCCCGACAGGTGTACTCGGGTTACAGGTTCATCCTCACTGCCCAGGAGAAGAAGCTGCCCATTGCGATATTGAACATCGGGCCCACGCGGTCCGATGACTTGGCGTCTCTGAAACTGGATTCTCGTTGTGGAGAGTTGCTGCCTTTAATAGACCCACGCTGACCACAGCCTGATGTTCTGGAGCTGGAAACTGGGGCTTTCACTTGAATTCTGCTGCTAAGGGTAAAAAGCCTTCTTAGATACCATATTCCAGTTCCCACTCAAACCCAATACCACGCTTCCACTGCAGAGGCATGGTTCCATACCTGGTCAGGGAACTAAGATCCCACATGCTGAGGGGCATGCTCAAAAAAAAAAAATGGCCATTTTATTATTATTTATTTTTAGCTTTGCTGTAGGGGGTTTCTCTGGGTTGTGGCGAGTGGGGGCTACTCTTCGCTGGGATTCAGGAGCTTCTCATTGTGTTCGCTTCTCTTGTTACTGAGCACCACCTTTAGGTGGGAAGGCTTCACTAGTTGTGGCATGGGCTTAGTTGCCCTTCAGCACGGGGAATCTTCCAGGACCAGGGATCGAACCCTATTCCCTGCATTGGTAGATGGATTCTTAACCATTGAACAAACAGGGAAGTCTTGGTATGGCCATTCTTAACTGAAACTTAAGTGAAATAGTTTCTTAATGGTTAAGTGAAATGGTTTAAACTTAAGTGAAATGGTTTCTTAAATGAAACCACTCTTAACTTTTTGACGTACGTTAAGTGATACGGTTGGAAAGAATATGATTTTTTAATTCTAGGCGAATAGCTGTTTAAGACAATGCTGCAAAATCTGCCATTGCCTTTTTCTCCCATTACCAAAAATAACAGCTTTATTGGGATATGATTCCCATACCATAAAGTTCATCCTTTAAAAAGTATACTTTAAAAGTATATAATTAATGTGTTCTTAGTATACTCACAAAGTTTACACATGAATCACCACTACTTCTAGAACATTCTCATCATCTCAGGAAGAAAACTTGTACCCATTAGCAGTGATTCCCCATTTCCCACCCCCCTGGTCCTGACAACAACTAATCTTCTGCTTTTGCCTGGACATTTCACACGGTAGGTAGCCCTTTGTGTCTGTCTTCTCCTCTTAGGATAACGTTTTCAAGATTCACCCATATTGCAGCAGGTGTCAGTACTTTACGTCTATATTCACCTATGAGTACAACCACTTAAAAAAAAAGTTTTTTTCCAGCTTTGAGATATAATTCATATATCATACAGTTCACTCACTTACTGCATACAATTCAATAGGTTTTAATATATTCCCAGAGGAGTACAGCCACTTTTTTAAAAAACAGATTTTATTTTTTGAGGTTCATGGCAGAATTGAGCAGAAAGTACAGGAGGTTCCCATACATTCTTTCCCCCTGTTTACTCACACAGTATTTGTTGTTTATTTACTGAAGGGATCTTTGTTGCTTCCAACTTTTTGGCAATTATGAATAAAGTGGAGGTTTTCTGTGGACGTAAGTTTTCACCTCATTTGGGCAAATACCAAGGAGTGAGATTGCTGGATCACATGATAAGAATATGTTTAGTTTTTAGTTCTTTGATAGTAAGAAACTATCAAAGTGTTTTCTCAAGTGGCTGCATCCCCACCAGCTATGTGTGAGAGTTCCTGTACAACTACTTTTTAAAAACTATTTTAATGAAGATGTAGAGCATCAAGATCAAGGAACAGCACACTGCTAGCCCCCAAGAAGTCCCCTTGGCACAATCACTTTTTGAAAGTGTGTCATTCAGTTGTGTCCAACTCTTTGTGATCCCAGGGACTGTAGCCCATCAGGCTCCTCTGTCCATGGATTTCTCCAGGCAAGAATACTAGAGTGGGCAGCCATTCCCTTCTCCAAGGGATCTTCCTGACCCAGAGATCAAGCCCAGGCATCTCACATTGCAGGCAGATTCTTTACCATCTGACCCACAAGGGAAGCCCACAATCACTTTTAACTAGTGTCTTATGCCTAGAATAATATATATTTATTATGGAAAGTGCAGATGATACAGATAAGTAAAAAGGATTTTCATATAAATTACCCATAATCTCACCGCCAAGGTAACCAAAATTTAACATTCTGGTGTAACTGAATCTAAACCTTTTCTTACAAAAGTTGAATCAAGCAGTACAGTGGGTTTTTTTACATCCTGTTTTCACCTAACAGAGGTGACATGCTCTAAATTCTATGGTTTTTTGAATAGGGAACTGATGTACACAGCCATTTCCTCCTCCCCACTTTTGGCTTATTTTGGCATTAACTCGTTTCATCTCTTTTCAGATCCCTAAAGATTGATCCCGGCTTCCTCGATCTGATCGAGGCTTACCAACTGTAGCCTGCAGAGGGCGGCAAAGCAACATCTCTGCAGGACCGTCTCAACCCAGCAGGTTTCAGAGCTCAGGAGTTAAAATCTTCAGGCTGATGAGATTTGCCCCTTAAGATGGACTTGCAGATTCTTTTGATAGGAAAACTGCTTTTTAAAAAATCTCATCAGGCAGAAGAAATAGCCCAGGAAATATGTAAACCAGAATGACCTCCAGAGTGCTGACCTAGGGATCTCACTAATATCGTTAGTAAGAGGGGGAAGGAAATGACTTAATTTATAATTCCAAATGGTTAAATGTATTTAACTGAATCATTTTGATATACATTTTTCCCCAAAAAAATGATGAGCAATAATATGAATTAATTTTTTACTAACCAAGGAATAAAGAAAACATTTTTAAAATAGCACATTAGGTATGTGGGTTGTACTTTTATAGTTTTTTAATCAGCTGAAAGTGAATGTAGCTTTATGACCCAGTTCTCTAAGGATTTCTGCTTGATTTCAGCTGCTGGAATGAGACCGGCCTTGAACCTGGTCTGTAGAGAGGAAACAGTGAATTCCCAAGTGGGTTCCTAAATTGATTTGTTTCTGCTGAGGGAAGCAGCAAGCCTTGTTTGATTACTGTGTTATCCAGAGAGAATCATTGTCCTATGCTAAAGCTTTCTGCACAATCTCATCAAAAAGTGAAGTGGGTGAAAGATTCACAGCCTGTTCTGGGTAGTCTTTTGTCTGAAATTGGGGCAAGCAATACACATTTATCCTGCATCTGCCTAGGAAGCAAATTTCAGTTAACTGGGATAAACCAAGATATTGAAAACACACAGCTTTCTTTTCACCTGCACAATAGAGGTTTGCTCATAACCATTCATTAATTCTGGAGAGGTGTTAAGTTTGTTGTAAATCTCACTCCAGCTTTTTTGCATCTAAAGATACAAAGATGCTCTGAGCCAGATTTTCTCAGTTACTGAAAGTCGGTACCACCAATAATTGCATTCAAATCTGGGTCTTTTGAATTCCAAGCTATTCTCCTCCATGAATCTCATAAATGGTTACTGACCAACAGTGTATTTATCTACTGAGGCTACAAAGATACAGCCCCTTGCTCTCAAGTGGCTCACAGAAGATGTGTTATCTCGCCCACCCTCATTCCTCACCAAAAGATGTCACAAAATCAGACATGAAATGACAGGAGAGAAAATTTAGTCCATCCCCGATTCATTTTGTTTCTGGGGAAACCAAGATCCAGACTTAACTAAGGCCACAGTTTTTAAAGAGCCAGGACTAGAATCCCAGTAGATCTTCCTCCCAGTTCTTTTAGACAGCAGTGCTTGCTACTTCTCTGAAGATTCCAGTTAGAAGGAAGTTAGCCTGAAGTCGAAGTCAACAACACCCCTGGCCAGGAATGGTTACAATGTGGGCAGTGGAGACCAAGTTAGGCTGCCAGGGAGAGAAGGCAGGCTCTTTTATCACCTAACGTTGGCACAATTCATGAAACTGAGTCTTGAGGGCCTTGGGAATGTTTGTTTTGGTTCTATTTCCTCTGGAGATGGAATTCTTTGCAAAAAAATTTGTCTCAAGAGGAACTTGCCATTTCCTGAAGCTGACGCTTCTCATGTCTCTTACTTTGCATCTTTTGCTTTCTTCTAGCTTGGCAGTTCCCAATCTGCTTTAAGTGCCCTGAGTTGGACTAACAGACTTCTACTAGCGGGTGCTGTCAGCTTGTCACTGCCCTGGTTACATGGTTCTGATTGCATCCATCCAGCTTTGGCCGTGACTTTCACTCATATCTTTCCTAGTTGCTTCCACAACTGCTCTGCTATCACAGTTTTATTACACTGTTTGTTTTTTAATCAATTTATTTATTGTGACTGTGCTGGATCTTCTTTGCTGCACATAGGCATTCTCTAGTTGCAGTGAGTGAAGGCTGCTCTTCTCTGTGGTGTGTGGGTTTCTCATTGCTGTGGCTTCTCTTGCTGCAGAGCACAGGCTTTTCAGCGCAGACTCAGTAGTTGGGCCCCATGTGCTTTAGTTGCCCCAAGGCATGTGGGGGTCATTCCCAGACTATGGATTGGACCCATGTCCCTGGAATTGCAAGGCAGATTCTTATCCACTGTACCATCAGGGAAGTCCTCACGGTTTTCATAAGCAGAAGTCGTGAAGGAAAACAAGCACAGAATACTCAAAATCTCCTTCCCACTAACACATGCTCCTTCTTTCACAATGTTAAAACTGAGTATCCTCTCGGCTCTCCCTTAAATGATAGCATTTGTTGAACACGCTATATCCCAAGCATTGTGCAAAGTATTTTACAACGTATCAGCTCAGTTGTCCCCAGCAGAGATGCTTGTGCATGCATCAAGGTCAGTCTTCATTGGGTGCCAAATGTTTTCTGAGAGGATCAAAGGCAGGATGGATAGAAAATGCAACACACCTAGGTAGGGTGACCAGCCATCCTAAATTTCCCAGTACTGAAGGAGTTTCCTGACACAGGACTTACAGTGCTAAAACTAAGATGGCCTGTTCACCCTGCTCCGAGGAAGAGCAAAGATTGCTGCCAGCTATAATAGTTAATTCCAGATACATTATTTTTGTTGAGATTCAAGATGGTCCTCTGAGATCCAGATTGTTTCCTTAATTTTTTTTTTCTTAATATTTGTCTGCGCCAGGTCTTAGCTGTGGCATGTAGCATCTTTAGTTGCAGCACGTGGGATCTAGTTCCCCGACCAGGGATTGCACCCAGGCCTCCTGCGTTGGGAGCACAGAGTTTTAGCCACTGGGCAACCAGGGATGGCCCCAATTCCTTAATTTTATGTCACATGGACAAAACAAAATTTAAACTCATTTAAGAAAGCAGAGTCTTTGTTCTCAATTTATTAGAGGAGGAATACAACAATGCACTGGATGAAGCACAAGCTGGAATCAAGATTGCTGGGAGAAATATCAATAACCTCAGATATGCAGATGACACCACCCTTATGGCAGAAAGTGAAGAACTAAAGAGAGTTGGGCTATATTTCCTATAGGAAATCAGTCCTGAATATTCATTGGAAGGACTGATGCTGAAGCTGAAACTCCAATACTTTGGCCACCTAATGTGAAGAACTGACTCATTGGAAAAGACCCTGATGCTGGGAAAGACTGAAGGCAGGAGGAGAAGGAGATGCCATCCAACCATCTCATCCTCTGTCATCCCCTTCTGCTCCTGTCTTCAATCTTTCCCAGCATCAGGGTCTGCCTCCAGATGGAGGCAACAAATGCAAACACATGGTCAGAATGCAAATCCCTTCACCTTTTCTTCTTCTCTAGAGGTGGGGATGCGGATTCAAGTGAGAACTTGGGACACCCCAGAGGCCATTAGTTCGTCCAAAATTCACTTGCCACTCTGCTTCGCCCTTCTCTCTTTTCTCCCCATTTTGATTCCATCTAGTCAAAGCTATGGTTTTTCCAGTGGTCATGTATGGATGTGAGAGTTGGACTATAAAGAAAGTTGAGCACAGAAGAATTGATGCTTTTGAATTGTGGTGTTGGAGAAGATTCTAGAGAGTCCCTTGGACTGCAAGGCGATCCAACCAGTCCATCCTATAGGAAATTAGCCCTGAATATTCATTGGAAGGACTGATGCTGAAGCTGAAACTCCAATACTTTGGCCACCTCATGGGAAGAGTTGACTCACTGGAAAAGATCCTGATGCTGGGAAAGACTGAAGGCAGGGGAGAGAAGGGGACGACAGAGGATAAGATGAGTGGATGGTATCACCGACTCAACGGACATGAGGTTGGGTAAACTCCGGGAGTTGGTGATGGACAGGGAGGCCTGGCGTGCTGCAAGTTCATGGGGTCGCAAAGAGTCGGACACGACTGAGCAACTGAACTGAACTGAACTGACTTTCCTGGTCTCCTAGGTGCCTACCCAGGATAAACGCAATGGAGGTGTTCCTAGCAGAGGGAGCTGGAGAAGGAGGCGCATGTGTGTAGAGAACGAGAGACTTAGTGTGTAGTTCACCCTCTTCTCACACTTGACTCGCCTACTCTATCCTTCCTGCGGGATTCTGTAGAACTCTGGGCCCCACCCTCCACGGACACGGAGCACTGCGCCTGCGTTGGCTCGCCCTCAACCTCTATGCGAGAGGGGCAGGACCGGGGCCCAGGGTAAGCGGTGGTAGACTGGGGCTGGGCCACTGTTCACTAAAAGAACAGAGGAACCGAGAGCCACGTGGCCATAAGAAAGCCAATCACATTTGCTACTGAAATCCTCCATCCCTGGAGTGTGGCCAGCAAATTGGCAGGCCTGGGAGCACCTGATCACGTGATCAGAAAAGGTAAATATGGCCACATGGTTTTTCTTCGATTGCGGCAAACCGTTGAGTGTCGCTGTACCTTCAGTGAAAGACTATTTAATGAACGTGTGTGATGTGCCAAGCTCTGTGAAGATACTGTAGCTTCTGAGATATACCTAATCCTGACATCGAATTACTCTTGGTCCAGTTTATGTATTTATTCATTTAAATCAAACCAGGCGTTGTAACAGTGTTTCCGGTATTTCGTTTCCTGTAGTGAGCACCCCGCAGATGCTCATCAAGATTGTTACAGGAATATGTTACAGGAGTTCTCACTCCCCCAACTCTTGGGATAATAAAGAGGTACGTTTTTACGTAAGAGGGTATTTTTAGAGCCCAGCTTGAGTACTCAGGGGACTCTTGTTTATCAACCGAAAAAATAGGAATCAGAAACAGTCCCCTAAAATCTTATTTTTCTTTCATCCAAACAGGGACTTGCAGTTTCCTTCCATTGAAGGAAGATATTTATAGGGACTTCTGGAGCGGTCCAGTGGTTAAGACTCCTCCCTGCCAATGCAGGGGGCACTTGGTTGAGTCTCTAATTGGGTAACTAAGATCCCTCAAGACAGGCAGCTAAAAAGTAAAAAAAAAAAAATTATGACCTTTACAGTTCTTTGAACGCCAAGGTCAGGTCTAATTTAATTATTTATCCCTTGCAATGATACTGTAGCACAGTATGTATAAAATAGACATTCAATAAATGATGAATTTCCTTTTGAAAATAGTCCCGTTCTTGCCTCTGGAAAGGTGCTGAGCACTAATGACCAACACTTCATTCAGTTCATTCCCTCAGTCGTGTCCAACTCTTTGCGACCCCATGAACTGCAGCATGCCAGGCCTCTCTGTCCATCACCAACTCCCAGAGTCCACCCAAACCCATGTCCATTGAGTCGGTGATGCCATCCAACCATCTCATCCTCTGTCATCCCCTTCTCCTGCCCTCAATCTTTCCCAGCATCAGGGTCTTTTCCAGTGAGTCAACTCTTCCCATGAGGTGGCCAAAGTATTGGAGTTTCAGCTTCAACATCAGTCCTTCCGATGAACACCCAGGAATGATCTCCTTTAGGATGGACTGGTTGGATCTCCTTGCAGTCCAAGGGACTCTCAAGAGTCTTCTCCAACACCACAGTTCAAAAGCATCAATTCTTTGGCACTCAGCTTTCTTTATAGTCCAACTCTCACATCCATACATGACCACTGGAAAAACCATAGCCTTGACTAGACGGACCTTTGTTGGCAAAGTAATGTCTCCGCTTTTTAATATGCTATCTAGGTTGGTCATAACTTTCCTTCCAAGGAGTAAGCGTCTTTTAATTTCATGGCTGCAATCACCATCTGCAGTGATTTTGGAGCACACTTCATTCAGCATTTAGCAATTATTCATTGAGTACCCTATATATCAAGTACAGTACCAGGCAGATAGAGATATGAAAGTGATTAAGATACCTCACTCTACCTTCAGCAATTCACGATGTGATGGCATTTTTCCTCTAAATGACCAGATTTGGGTTCCAGTGTCAGCTATACCATCTATGAGAGGGTGACCTTTGACAGATGACTTGCCTCTTTGAGTCAGTTTCTTCATCTGTAAAATGGGGAGGTAATAATACTTTCAACTATAGAGCTGTTGTAAGGATGATGAGGTAATTGTGCAAAATGCTTGGTATAGTCTGGAAGGTAGAACATAGCATATGTTACACAGCATATGCCAGTTTGACAAGCAAGGGGAAAAAAAAGTCTCAGAGAACACTAGACTGGTGGCAGTTACTAACAATAAATCATTGTCTTCAGGCCAGTCCCAGGTACACTGTATCCTCAGCATTTTGTGCAGTGTCTGGCCCAGAGTGAGTATTGAATAAATATTCTTTGAATGGAGGAATGAAATGAAGGAGAAATTGGGACCAATGACAAATCCACATGCACTCTTTTACTGCCTACCACACACCCAGTAGTGTGTATTCTGTTAGTCTCCAGTGGTTTAAAACTGCTCAGTTATGGCTTTTCATAGTCCACGTGGTCCTTTCTCATCTTTGCTTTTCCAGTTCAATTCTCTCCTGTGCCCTTCTCCATTCTCTCTGGTGAATTTCATTGCCAGTGTAGTAATAAACCTTTGTAGAGAAACTTGGCTGAGTGACTTAGTGGTTAACAGCTCAGGCATTATCAAGGAGACTTACATGCTTCCTAAGTTGCCTCAGTCGTGTCCGATTGTTTGCCACCCTATGGACTGTAGCCTTCCAGGCTCCTCTGTCACTGGCATGGATTGCTATGCCCTGCTCCAGGGGATCTTCCCAACCCAGGGGTCGAACTGGTGTCTCTTCTGTCTCCTGCATTGGCAAGCAGGTTCTTTACCACTAGCACCACCAGGGAAACCCACCAAAGAGACACATCTGGTCACATCCTGAGTCTGCCATTTGTGTGATCTCAGGCAAGTGACTTGACTTACCTGAATTTTTAGTTCCTCACCCACAAACTGGAGGCAGCTGTATGGATCTCACAGAACTGGTTTGAACACTTAGTGAGATGAGACACGGAAAACACTTAGCACAGTAATATATAGTAAGTGCTCAAGAGGTAGCAGCTATTATTGTTAATTATATTTTAAGACTACAATGTAAAAAATCAGCTTGTACAAATTCCTTCTCATCTTCCTCCTCTCAGAAATCCCTCACACCCTCCTTCTCTCAGAATTCTCTCTCACCATCCCTCCCGCAGGCTTCCCAGGTGGTGCTAGTGGTAAAGAACCCGTCTGTCAATGCAGGAGACAGAAGAGACTTGGGTTCTATCCCTGGTTGGGAGGATCCCCTGGAGGAGAGCATGGCAACCCACTCCGGTATTCTTGCCTGGAGAATCCCATGGACACATGAGCCTGGTGGGCTACAGCCCAAGGGTCACAAGAGTCAGACACGACTGAAGTGACTTAGCACACAGGCATTCTCCCTCCCTCAGAATTCCCTCTCACCCACCTTTTCTCAGGAATCCCTCACACCCTCTCTCACTCAGATTTCTCTCTCACTCTACTTCTCTCAGAATTCCCGCTCAGTCTCCTTCTTTGAGAATTCCTTCTCAACCGGCCTCACTCAGAATTCCCTCACTCAAATTTCTTCATACCCTCCGTCTCTCATAATTCCCTCTCGGCCTCCTTCTCCCAGAATTTCCTCATATCCTCCCTTACTCAGAATTTCCTCACTCTCTCACTCTCCTCTCAGAATTCCTTCTCACCTGCCTTCTCTCAGCATTCCCTCTGACTCTCCTGCTCTCAGAATTCCCTCTCACTTTCCTCCTCTCAGATTTTCCTCTGACTTCCGTTCTCTCAGAATTCCCTCACTCAAACTTTCTCACACCTGCCTTCTCTCAGAATCCCCTCTCACCCCCCTTTGCTAAGAATTCCCTTACTCAGAAATCCCTCACTCTCCTCCCAGAATTCCTTCTCACCTTCCTTCTCTCAGAATTCCCTCACAGCCTCCCTTGTCTCAGAATTCCCCTCGCTCTCCCAGAATTCACTCTCCCGTGCGTGCACGTGCATGCGCACACACACATATACACACACATCAGCTTGTAGACTGTGGTGAAGGCTTTGTAGAGTTTAGAAAGGAATTATAGGGGGGCAAAAATGGTTGAACACAGTTGGAAGTAAAAGACAGAGAAACAAGGTTAGGTCTGACTCAAACTGAAGAGCCCACCGCCTCAGGCTGGGCAGGGTGTGGTTAAGAGCTGGTGTTCTGTTGGACTGTCTGGCTTCAGATCCCTTCTTTGCTGTTTACCAGATGCATCTCTTTCGGTGGGTGAATGACCTTTCTTACTGAAGCTCAGCTTAGAAAAATAGAATTTGCTAATACTGTCTAAATCTTATAGGGCTGCCCAGAGAATTTAGAGACACACAGTTCTGGCACAGAGTAAATCATCCGTGGTTATTAATCATTATTCAGGTCTCGTGGTACTCACTTCCTAGAAATGTCCCTCTAATTCAATTTCCAGATCTGGAACGAATGATGCTCCCAAAGGACCAGAAAGAAATTTAGTCATGTTCAGTAGGCAGAGAATAAAACAATCTCCAAGTGGGAGGCCTTTCAATAGGTGCTTTATTGGAGGACATGGTATAAGGTCAAAGCCATGGGGCCCAAAGGGAACCCTAATTTTCTGGGAAGATGCTCAGATCTAGCAGTACGTTTTGTCCAGGTTCTTGTACTCCTTGTTGTATGGGACCTGTGAGAAGCAGATGGCGGCCTTGCGGTCACAGTTGCAGATGAAGGCCTCACAGGCATTGTTTTCGCCTGGAATAGAGCAAGAACAGAGGACTGAGTCAAGGCGGTTCATGCTTTGTATGATCCAGGGGCAGGAAGAGTGAAATGAAACGATCTGCTGGCAATTCCACTGGTGCAAATTTAGGGTTGACAGATAAAGCAAATAAAAATAGTGGAATTTCAGATCAACAATAAATGCACTATTTGGGACACAGACTTAAAGAAAATCATTTCTTGTCTATCTGATAATCGAATTTAACTGGGCAGCCTATTTTATCTGATGATCCTAAGGTATGAGAGCTGCTTTTTGGACCTTCTCTGTTTCTCACTTCTAAATGAACTCACTGCTTTTAAAACCCATATATCCACAGAGCGCTGATAACATAGATAAGCAACTGCAAATCATATGGGAAATACTAAAACACATACTCAAGGCAGCAAAATATTTTACATTTCAACTTAGTGAAGTTTTGTAAGCCAATTTCTCTACTTTAAAGCACATATTCTTAAGATTACAGAATGTCCTTACAATAAAGTATTATACAGACGTTTAAAATAATTGTGTCTATATGTGGAAATGTTTCCAAGATATTTTATTAACAGTAAAAAGTGCATAGTATATGCTGAAAAAATCTGAAGTGCAATACATCTAACTGGTTTTCTTGGGTGTTA
Source organism: Okapia johnstoni (assembly GCA_024291935.2). NCBI lineage: Eukaryota > Metazoa > Chordata > Mammalia > Artiodactyla > Giraffidae > Okapia > Okapia johnstoni. The sequence goes on along the minus strand of CM044310.1, from coordinate 9,643,233 downwards.
GGATTATAGGTGCCTTCTGCTTTCTATGACGTACATTTCTGGAGAATTTGAAATTATATTATTTTGACCTCATTTACATTTGTAACCAAAAGAAACAACACAGATAACATTTAAAATGCATTTCAGCTTTATTATCCATAATTTAATTATGTATATCTGCTTACCTGCAGTAATCTTATTCAGGTTTTGTTTTTCTACTCCTTTCTTTTAAAAATCATGAATGCTTTCCTCAACCACTCATTAAGCATAAATTAGTGCTTAGTTAGATTATAAAGTGTGCATAATGAGATAATTATTTAGCGAGTTACTGTTTTTTTCTTGTAATTTTGTTTTACTGAAGTTTAGTTGATTTACAGTGTGTGTTCAGGTGTACAGCAAGAGTGATTCAGTTATACATTTATATTTTCTTTTTCAGATTATTTTCCATTATAGGTTATTACAAGATACTGAATATGGTTCCCTGTGCTATATAGCTACTTGTTATTTATCTATTTTATATATAGTAGTGTGTGTCTAGCAAGTTATTGTTTATAATTTGAATCAGTGCCTTCTGCTGCAGGCTTCTTGACCTCCTTTTAGGGGAAGAAGACAGTTGCATTAAAAATAAATTATTTGCAAACATGTATGTGTGGTGTGTGTATTTCCCTGGGGAGAGTGTCTATAGCTTTCAGCAGATTCGTAAAGGAGTACAGAATCCATAGAAAGAAATTCTTACTGAATAAGTTTCAGGGCAAAAATATGATTTCCTGTATATCTGGCTTTCTGAAGTAGAGCACAACTGAAATCTCTGTTACCAGGGGACTGTGTAAGCAAATTAAGCTATTTTATGCAGCTTTGAAAGAAGTAATAAGGAAGACTGTGAGACAATGGAAACATGGTCATAAGTGAGAAAAACACAGAATGCAAGATTGTATCTAGACTGTGCATTCATCAAACATTTACATCGAGAGCACCTATGATTCCAGGCTCTGATCTAGACTCTGGGGACACAGCCACGAAGAGAATAGACAACCTCTGATCTTATGAATCCTTTCTATTGATGAGAGACAGCAAATGAAGGAATAACATTAATATGTCAGCTGTTAGGAAATTCTGTGGAGAAAATAAAGCAGAGAGAAAAGAGAAAATGCTGGAGAGATGGAGAGAAGGTGTATATGATTTAAAGGAACAGGTTGAAGGAATTCTCTGGTGGTCCAGCGGACTCTGCGCTTCCCCTGCAGGGGTTGGATCCCTGGTTAAAAGAAATACAGAGGCATGAAACTTAATTTCTAAGGGTGATGGGATGCCAGGTCGGTCGTTTCTTGGCACTTTGGGAGTTGGACTATGGTGATTCCAGGGTTGTTAGTACAATTTTCAAAAATTGGGATGTATCTGTGATTGCAAAATTAAGGGCAATGAAAATCTAGAATGCTGGTGTCACAAGACAGTACCCTACACCTCTCTGAATTGTCTTGCTTTCCAGAACTGTCTTCATGGAGGGACATGTTTCATCCTGAATGCTGCATAACTTAGTGGTTAAGACCCGAGCCTTTAAAATCAGAAGAACCGAGTTCAAATGCTGGCCCTACCACTCATAGGTTGTGTGATTTGGAGCAAATGACTACTTTGGGGCCTCAGCTTCCTAACCTGTAAAATGGGTTTAATAAAACTATCACATATGCACACCTTGCCTACTACCTGGCATATAATGAAAGCCTGATATGTGGCAGTTCTAAGCTCTTTTTATGAAATAAACAAAGCAGTATGGCCTGGCAGTTAAAAGCAGAGGTTTTGGAGTGATATAGACCTATATTCAAAAACCAAACACCACCATTTATGAGGCTGTGTGCCCTTGGACAATTGGTCCGGCCTTCTGAGCCTCAGTTTCCTCATCTGTAAAATAGGGATAATAACAGTACTTATTCCATAGGGTTGTTTCAAGAATTAAAGGAGATACTGCCTGGCACCAAGAAAGTGATCAGTCAGTGGTGGCTATCATTACTATTATTTCCCTCCATGCCCACTAACAAGAGCCAACAAGAGGGTAAACCTACTGCTGCAGGTGACCTCATTGTTAGAACAGGAGTACGAGTAGCTGTTGGTGTAGGGATTGTCCACGAGGACTTTACAGCTGTCCAGTTTCTTGGCTTGTTTGTAGCAGTTGTCGTGTGTCTGGCAGCACCTGAAGAAGGGGAGGAAGAGAGCTGAGGCAGGAGGGTGGGTAGGGCGGCACATCAGCTTGAACTTGCTCCCTTGGAACAGGTGGGGATGTTTTAGATGACCTGCTCTGAGAGGTACTGGTCCCGTGGCTTGAAAACAGTCATTTAAAATGGTTGCAGGAATACAGCTGCAGCCTATATTTTGAAGAGGCAGTGATGGTTTCACCCCGGCTGGAAGATTGAATCCTTGCAGTCACTAGAGGGCAGCATTTACACACACACACACACACACACACACACACACACACGCACGCACGCACGCACGCACGCACGCACGCACGCACGCACGCACGCACGCACGCACGCACGCAAACACGCCAACCTTCAGCTTCAGGTGAACATGTGAACATGTGTTACTTTAGCAAATAGGCAAATTTTTTTTTTCCTTTTTTTCTTTGTGCCTCGTGAGACCTTTGTCTTGTGCCCTCCCCCCACCTCAGGGATACTTTCCCAGCAGAGCAACTCACCTGTCCAGATCATCCACTGGAGTCCCTGATCCACCCAGGCCACAATAGCAGCCGTAGTTGTTGAAATCCAGCAATGGTTCACTGCTGGGGATCGTGCACTTAATCACGCCGTTGAACTGCCATAACGCCCTCGAGTTGAGGCCGGCCTGGCCAGCGCCCACTGCAGGAGGACACAGCCAGAGTTCAAATACACCCTGGTTGGCTGCCGGCGCCCCAGGGACCTTACTACCTGCTCTCTCTCAGGCCCTATGCTGTCCCCCTGGCCCCCCATTAGCTGCCTCCTCTGAAAAGAGCTGAATACAGGAACCTGGTAAAGTGAGTAGGCATTTTCTAAACAACTCACAAAACGTGAAACTCGCCATTTTAACCAAAGTGTACAATTCAGTGGTTTTTAGTATATTCACAGAATTGTGCAGCCATCAATACTAATTCCGGAACATTTTCATCACCCCAAAAGGATGCCCTCTGCCCATCAACAATCACTCCCCTTTCCCCCCTCCCTTCTGGCAACCACTAATTTGTTTTCTGTTTCTATGGATTTGCCTATTCTGAACGCTGTGTAAATGGAATCATACAATATATGGCCTTTTGTGACTGGCTTATTTCACTTCACATATGATTTGAGCTTCATCCTTGTTATCACAGGTATCAGCATTTCAGTTCTTTTTATGGCTGATTAATATTCCATTGTATGGACAGATCACATTTTTTTTAGTTGTTCATCATTTGATGGTCATTTGGGTTGTTTCTACTTGTTGACTGTTATGGATAGTGCTGCTGTGAACATTTGTGTACTGGTTTTTATATATATTGTGAATATATAAAACTATTTCCATTATTTACCCAGTAAATATTCATTGAGCACCTATTATATGCTAGTCACTGCCCTGGAGACACATCAGTAAGCAAATAAAAAATCTGTAACCTCATTGAGCTTATGATCTAGTGCAGGAAAAAACAGTAAGCAATAAAGGTAATAAATAAGGGAATCGGATATTGTGTTAGAAGGCAGCAAAATTGGAGCACAGTAAGGGATCTAAATGGGGGGTTGAGTTGGGGGATGACGAGGTTGAGGGGGGCCAGGAGTGTGAAGAATGGTGAGGAGGCCCATGTGGCCTCCATTCTCAACAGCACAGCGTCTTTTCTTTTTTAAAATTATTTGGCCATGCTAGGTTTTGCTGCTAAGCTGCTGCTAAGTCGCTTCAGTCATGTCCGACTCTGTGCGACCCCATAGACGGCAGCCCACCAGGCTCTGCCTTCCCTGGGATTCTCCAGGCAAGAACATGGGAGTGGGTTGCCATCTCCTTCTCCAGTGCATGAAAGGGAAAAGTGAAAGTGAAGTCATTCAGTCATGTCCGACTCTTAGCGACCCCATGGACTGTAGCCTACCAGGCTCCTCCATCCATAGGATTTTCCAGGCAAAAGTACTGGAGTGGGGTGCCATTGCCTTCTCCGGTGCTAGATCTTAGTTGTGGCCAATCTTCATTGTAGCATGCAGGATTTTAAGCTGCAGCATGTGGGATCTAGTTTCCTGACCAGAGATCGAACCCGGGCCTCTGTATTGGGAGCACAGAGTCTTAGCCACTAGACCAACAGTGTAAGTCCCTAGGACCTCTTTACTTCAGGTGTAGAGACCTACTTGTGAGATTTGGTGCCATAAAGATGGTGCTAAGTGATTTTGGCCCCCAGTGTTGTCTCTTTGCCCCATGCCTGGCCCTTCCTGTCCTTGATATGCTGTGGACACTGGAGTCGCTCCAAGTGCTTAGGCTCCAGGGCTCAGGAAGGGTGGCAGCTGGTCACTTTCTCTCAAGAGCAGCCTCCACGGTGGCAGCTGATAGTGGCTACATCCAGGAGCAGAGCCTGGAGGAGTGGTGAAGCTGTGCTCAGACAGGAGTGGCCTGACTGCCTTGGCCCCTCTCCAGACCCCTTTCCTGCTTTGCTCCTCTTTCTTTCTCTCTGATCCTGCAGTTCTGCTCTTTGCAGAGGCCAGACCTGCATGCAGGTACGGCTCAAGTGCATGAGCGCGCAGGGAGCATGGCTGAGTCCCCAGTCTCAACCCTGAGCCTGATATCTTAGAGACTCTGATACCATCAATGTTGAATGAATGAATAATGGCAGAATGAGGTGTGATTTGAATTCTAGTTAATTCTGATTCTATTAATCCATTCATTAAATGGTGCAAACAGCACTATCACTGCTCTCAAGGAGTCCGTGCTTAGGTGTGGGTGTGAGATAAAAAATGCAATGAATCAACAAGAGACATGCTGCAGGCCAAGACAGGCACTGAGAAGCCCTTGTACCAAGGCCATGGCTCAGTGGTAAAGAATCCGCCTGCCACGCAGGAGATATGGGTTCCATCCCTGGGTTATGAATATCCCCTGGAGAAGGAAATAGTGGCCCACTCAAGGGAGAGGGAGAAAGGGTGCTCTTAGCTTGGATGGACAAGGAGGGTAAGCCTTTCTGAGATGGATCATCTGAGTTCAGACCTAAAGGTGGAGAAGATGCCAGATGTGGGGGAGTTTGTGTGTGTGTGTGTGTGTTAAGTCACTTCAGTCATGTCCGGCTCTTTGTGGCCCCGTGGACTGTAGCCCGCCAGGCTCCTCTGTCCATGGGGATTCTCCAGGCAAGAATACTGGAGTGGGTTGCCATGCCGTCCTCCAGGGGATCTTCCCAACCCAGGGATCGAACCCTCGTCTGTTAGGTGTCTTGCATTGGCAGCTAGGTTCTTTACCATTAGTGCCACCTGGAAAACCCATCGAGGGGGATATGAGGAGACCCCAATATGGGAGCTCTTAAGCTCCACGGTGAGCCCTGAAAAAGACCCTAGATCTGGCCATCCCTGTGACCTCTGGCCCCCATTGCAGAGGAGAGAGATCCCAGGGCAGGAAGGGATGGGGCTGAGGGCACTCGCCTACCTGTGAGCAGAGTGGCCAACACCAGGAGTCTCATCCTGTTGTCAGGTTGGTGAGCAAAAACTGATGTCACTATGGGCTCCCTCCTTATAGCTGCCCTGCTGCCCCGAGATAAGACTGTTGTGTTTGCTTTGCTCCCTGCTGACTCTGAGTTGGCCTTGAGTCTGTTGCAGAAATAATCCCGAGCAACAAGCAAGCCCTGCCAGCCGGGGGTCCTTGGAAGTAGTGTGCGTATTTGTCATTCGCCCTTTTGAATGAAAGGGATTATTTGTGGAGTTGCACGCCTTGGAATTTTGACCCTCATACCCACTCCTTTTGTGTGTGTGTATGTGTGTGTTTCTTTTTCTCTTCTTTTTTTTTTTTCTTTTACCCACCCCTTTTTACTCAGTCCAGCTTCAACATTGTGTGTGTGCGTGTGTGTGTGTGTGTGTGTGTGTGTGTGTGTGTGTGTGGAGGGGTGGCTGTCAACCCCGTTGAACAACTGGGAGAAGGGGGATGGGAAGGAAGTGACTGTTGCCTCCAGGTTCTCTCATGAGCCTGAGTCTGGGCTGTGGGTCTCATTGAAAGGTTCCCATCAATCACGCACGTTGCTGTTGAGGAAACAGGCTCAGAGAGGTGAAGCCACTTGCCCCAGATCACACAGCTAGCAAATGCAAAGCAGGCACTCCAACTGAGGTACATCTGATTCTAAGGCACACCTTGAATTTTTTTTCCCACTCCAGCAATACCACTCCCTCTCCCAGTCCCCCACCGGGTTTGTAAGAAAACCCTGGACTTGGGAATTATAAAGGCTTGGATCTGACTTGTAGAATAAAAAGAATTTTACAACTGTCATATCAAAGATCTATATAACATTTTTTAGATGAAATTCACTTCGTAAGACATGACTTATTATTATTTTGGACTTCCTAGGTGGTGCTAGTGGTAAAGAATCTGGCTGCAATGCAGGAGACACAGGAGACATAGGTTTGATCCCTGGGTTGGGACGATCTCCTGGAGGAGGAAATTGCATCCCACTCCAGTATTCTTGCCTGGAGAATCCCATGGACTGAGGAGCCTGGCGGCTCTGACCAGGGGTCAAACCCACTTCTCTTCATTGGCAGTGCAGAGTCTTTACCACTGGACTGCCAGGGAAGCCCCCTGGACCTGGGCATTTTGAGGAATACTAGTCAGGTGTATCGTAAGATGCCCCTCTCTTGGAATTTGTCTTGTGTTTTTTCATGGTAAGACTGGGGGTTGGCTATGGGTTTGGGGGAGGAAGGTCACGGAGGTGAAGAGTCGTTTTCATCCATGGCCATGCTGGGTTTGATCATCTCTTGTCTTGGAATGCATCTTGGGCACTTTCTAGATGAGAACGCTTTCCAGACGAGAACTTCTAGATGAGGTTCAGCCTGGGGTGAAGCTGGGAATGGCCATGCCAAGACTTGAACCCACACCTGCGCCTTCCCACTGAGACACCTCTATTTGCCCTTGGCAAGTTTATGTTAGGTTATGTCACATGAATCAGAGCAGAATCGATAATTCTGACTCTTGTGACCTCTGCTCACACATGCACCCCAGGATTCTAGCTCTGTACTTTGCCCTTGAGCAGGTACTGGGGGCAAGAAAGAAGAAATCTGTCTGGAAGAGCTTGCTGGTTTCATTCCAAGTTCAAGAGCCCCAGAAAAAGGTCCTTCAGCTAATGCGATAACACTGAAACAGCATTTAGTAAGCAGATGGGGAAACTGAGGCCCTGAAAGGGGAATTGATTTATTTGCCTGGGCCTGACTCTGCCCTTATTTGATCCAGGGTTTTCACCACCCATCTCTTCCTACTTGCCTGTAGATATTCTACATCGGTCCATTAGCCAGTGTGCATACCAGTGTACCATAGCCAATGGCTATGGTAACCATTAGCCACAAGTAGCTATTTAAGTTCATTATTGTCAAATAATATTGAAAATTGGCTTCTCAGTCCCACCAGCCACATTGCAAGTGTTCGATAGCTACACATGGCCAGGTGCTGTGGTTTTGAACAGCACAAACTTAGAAGGTTCTATTGCATAGTGCCCCTCAGGGTGTCACAGCACCTGTCCTGGGGCCGGCCCAGAGGTGTAGGGAGGAGACGTGTGAGAGCTCCTGGAAGAAGAACAGGGTTAACTCAGGACCCAACTTCAGCCTCGCAAGTGGTTCTGCCTCTTCAGAATGAGTGAAGGCTGCCCAGGAAAAGGGGAGTCGTAGCCAACAACAGGCCAACTCCCTCTTGTGTGGGGTTCTTTGGGGCTGAGAACAGAGCAGAGAATAGGCACTGATCCTGTTTGGGGGTGATCTGAAGAAGGAATAGCTGATGCTATAAAAATCCTCTAAGGCTAATAGTATTAACTATCATTTACTGACCGCTTACTAGTCCAAATTGCATACTAAGAACCTGGCACAGCCCTCTGAGGCAGGTCCAAGGACGAACTCCACTTTACAGAGATGATAGAGGCTCAGAGAGGTTAAGTGACTGCCCCAGTGTCACACAGCAGGATGTGAGTTGGATCTGGCACTGATGATAACCCAACGTCACCTCACAACAGGGAACTGTAGTAGCAAGTGGGAGTGTCAAAGGCCCCTGGATGCCAGAAGGAGGTTTAGTCCTGCCTGCTTCTCCCCCTGCGACCCCAGCCAGCTGGAAGTCTTCCACAGGGGCAGGCTGGACAAACTCCCATGTGCAATTTGTGCCAGGGCTTAGGCAAAGCAGCTGGTGGGAGAGGGGTCAGACTGCTACTGGAACCCTCTCCCCCTGGAAAGAGACAAGGTAAATGTGACAATCCAGACCTCTTCAGGGGGCACAGAGGTGGCAGAGGGATGGCCCTGGCAGGTCACTGATAGCCCGCCAGGGCCCTCGGATCTGCACCGTGACCAGCTGTTGCCCTTGCACAGGTGTATACAGCATAGCTTCTCCCAGCCTGGGAAAAACACACTCTCCAGTGGAAAGAATGGCTAAGTATAGCTTCTTGACTCCTTCAGGTGATGACATACCCACACTCCAGCAAGGTCACACCTGGCCAGCCCCTGGAGGACATGGCTCCTGCTTCTAGGAAATGCTTAAGCACACCTACCATTTACCGAGCGCTTCCGTCTGTTCAGTCCTGGCGAAGAGTGTTATGTTGTTTCTCATCCTAACAACCATCTTCTGACATAGTTATTATTTTGGTCGTCATCTCGTTTTTATAGATGATTAAACAGGTTCAGAGAACTGAAGTTCTGGCTCAAAGTCAACACAGCTGAAAAGTGATGGAAATAGGATTTGAACCCGTATGTTCTTGCCTCTTAATCCAGCACTGAGCCCAGAATGTGGGCTGTTGGGAAGTTCCCAGAAAGCCTTAGGTAACACTGGACTGGGTTTAACTTGGCTGGGATCACCTTAAGGGGCTGTTTCCCATCCCTCTCTCTCATCACTCTGTTTCCAGTACATCTGGGCTCAGCTGAAAATGTTTCTCAAACTGAGCACAACCACCAAGGAAGCTGACCTTCTTCAGAAACTCAGGAACTCTCCTCGTACTCCCTCTCCTCATTCTCTTTCCCGTCCAGTCCCTTGCAAGTCCAGCTCTCAAGCCACACCAACCTCCAATACCTGGTACCTGCCCCAGCATCCCTTGCCCAGATGGTGGCAGCAGCCTCCTCAGTGACCCTGTGCTCCCCTCCACAATGGTGTTCCTCAAATCTCTTCCCTATGGTGTGGGTTGATGACATGTTCAAATGCAAACCCGATTACATCACGTCATCAGTCTCTCACCGTACTGCCTAAAACCCTTCACGCCTTCCCAGTGGCCCTTATACAGGAAACAAAATCAGCCTAGAGGCCCAGTTTCCTCTGCCCCTACCTACCTCTCAGCCCAGAGTGGGGTGGACTATCCTCTTCTCCAGCCACAGGGAGCCTTCTCTCGGCTCCCTGATTGAAGTCCTTGTGCTTTCTCCCATTTCAAGGCTTTTGCAACTGCTGGTCTCTCCTCCTGGTATGCTCCTCCCCTGTGAGCCTTGCCTAGTTAATTCTTATCCTTCTTGCAGATTTTAGCAGAACTCGACCCCCCTACACACCCAACTGAAATCACTGCCTTCAGGTGACTGATTGTTCTGATAAGGGAATATTTGTTGAATGAGTGTGGGAGCCAGTGGGGACCACCCAGGAGGGGGCAGCCACTGCTGAGCCCCAATCACCTGGAGGAACCTTGGGATTCATAGCAGCTACTATTCACTAAACACTGACTTCATGCCTTGCCTGGAGTTGAATCTCTGTCTGCCCTCCCTGTTTAATTAACAACCACCCTAGTTACTGCTGCCATTCTCTTTTTAAATTTGTTGAGGCGAAACTCCTCTACACATTAAAAAATAACCGTTTCAAAGTGACCAATCTAGTGGCTTTTACTAGATCCACAATGTCATGCCACCACTGCCTTTGATGACATTTTCATCACCCCACAGGAAATCCCTTAACCATTGAGTTTACTCCCCTTTGCCCCTCTCCCTCCAGCCCCAACCAATATGTTTTCTATCTCTTATGGACTTGCCTCTTCTGTCTATTTCACATAAACAGAGTCTTATCATGTGAACTTTTATATCATTCCCATTAATAGACGAGAAAATTGAGGCTCAAAGAGGTTGAGGACCCTCAGCTAGGAAAGGGAGGAGCCAGGAGTTGGAACCACATCTCACTTTTGGGGATTACCTATGCCCACCTGAGCCGGTTTTCCTGCCTCACCCTCTTAGGATTCTCTTTAAGGTGAACCAGGGTAAGGGTGGTGCTAGTGGTAAAAAATCTGCTTGCCAATGCAGGAGACTTAAGAGATCCCCTGGAGTAGGAAATGGCAACCCGATCCAGTGTTTTGCCTGAAAAATTCTCTGGACAGAGGAGCCTGACAGGTTATAGTCCATGGGGCTGCAAAGATCCAGACACGACTGAGCACGTGAGAGTAAGGGGTCCGATGCCAAGGTTTTTTCCAGAAAGTGGCAAAAAATATGTAACAAAACTTACCGTTTTTTACAGCCCCTTCCCAATTTATCATTTTTCAGTGTACAATTCAGTGGCATTAATTATATTCACAATGTTATGCACAATCCGGGAGAAGGCAATGGCACCCCACTCCAGTACTCTTGCCTGGAAAATCCAATGGACGGAGAAGCCTGGTAGGCTGCAGTCCATGGGGTCGCTAAGAGTCGGACACGACTGAGCAACTTCACTTTCACTTTTCCCTATACACTGGAGAAGGAAATGGCAACCCACTCCAGTATTCTTGCCTGGAGAATACCAGGAACAGGGGAGCCTCGTGGGCTACCGTCTATGGGGTCGCACAGAGTCGGACACGACTGAAGTGACTTAGCAGCAGCAGCAGCAGCATGCACAATCCATTTCTTAAATGTTTTCATTATCCCAAACAGAAACTCTGTAACCACTAGGCAATAACTAACTCCCTAGCTCCCCACTCCTTATGGCTGAATAATATTCCACTGTATGGAAGGGCCTTATTTATCCATTCATCTGCTGATAGATGCATGGATGGCTTCTATCTTTTGGCTATTATGGATAACGCTGCTGTAAACATTGGTGCACAGCATCTTTTTGAGCCCCTATGTTCAATTCCTTTGGGTGTATACCGAGGAGTGGAATTGCTGGATCATATAGTATTTCGATGTTTAGCTTTTTGAAGAACTGCCAAACTGTTTTCCACAGTAACTGCACCATCCTACATTCTTACTAGCAATGCAACAGGGGTTCCCATTTCTCCACATCCTCACCAACATTTGTTATTTTCTGGTTTTCTGATGATGGCCATCCTACTGGGTACGAAATGGTATCTCATCATCAACACTAAGTTTTGAGGCTGGTCAAGGAATTGGAGGTGGGAGCTGGGTCGACAGGAGAGTGAAGATTATTCCAGGCGGAAAACAGAAGTTAAGGGAAAACAGGGTGTCACTGGGGTACTGAGTTCTGAACGCACAGAGAGATACAAGACACAAGCTCAGGCCCGTTTTCAAATAATTTATTAGGAATTCAAAACTGAAAATACCACGAACAGCCGCGCATCTCAGAAAAAGAAGCCCCCCCTTGGTGGGGAACTTCAGTGAGAGAATGTGGGGGTTCCCTGAGAAGCCCTTTGCTTTCCCCTGGGGTCCGCCCCTTCCCAAAGTGCCCACCCCCAATGCCCACTCATGGGGGGCTCAGGGCAGAGACCATGAAGGCCTGACCAGGTAGGAGGCGGAGGGGGGGTGACCTTTGGAGAGTTAATTCCTTTCCAGCAGTGGCTCCGGGCGAGCCCTTCTCTTCCCTCGCCCCCACACTGGGGTTTTTTTTTGGGGTGAATGGGCCCAAGGCCTTTGACCCCATAGGGCCTGAGAGAGCGGGGCCTGCCTTGGCCACAGTTGAGGCCTGCAAGCTTACAGTAACGGTGTCTGAGAGGAAGGTACAGAAACGCAGGGTGGGGTGAGGCGATGCCCTCGCCCCCAAGGGGTCTTAGAGACGGGTGGGGGCTTCACCTCACAGTATTTACATATATGATACAGGACGGGATGGTTCCAGGGGCTCGGCCTGGCCTCCTCAGCCTGTCCTCCTCTCCAGGGCTGGAGGGAGCTGGCCAGGGGCCCACACCCACATAGACATTTTGTTCTCAGCTGGTGGGGGGGCACCTGGTTCCTTGCCCCCTGCGGCCTGGGGCTTCACATTCACAAACCTAGAAATAGTTTAAAAAACGGTTTCTTTAAAAAACAAAACAAAACAAAAAAAAAAAAGGAAAGAGAAAAGGAAGGAAAAATCAGAATAAAAAAACCAGGGTTGTGGCTGTGGCCTGTAGCAGGCCCTCTCCGCCCTCACTCTAGCTATGCACAAATACAAAAGCCTTCTCGGGGGGGTCCTATGGGGGCGCGGCGGGGAAAGAGGGGCGCAGACCCGACGTGGAGGGGCGCGGAGAGGAGAACCGGGGGGACATTGGGGGGGGCATCCGGCTAATCCAAAATAAATAAAAGCAGGTAGGAAAGGGGAGGTGGGGGAAAGGGCCAGGGGCGGAAGAGGGGGAGGTTAGTAGGGGAGCCAGACATGGATGTCCGGGGGGTGGGGTGGGGGGGCAGCAGGGCAGGGGCCGGGGGGCCCAGGGAGTGGGGGGCAGGCAGTAGCGGTCCGAGTCGCTGCGGGGAAGGGGGCGGCGGCTGCGGCTGAGGTGTCCCCGCCCCCTCGCTGGCTCACTCGTGGTCCTCAGTCAGCTGCAGGCCAGGGTGCTGGAACACAGCAGTGGGTTAGGGGGTCCTGCCCCCCGCCTCTCTGCAGCCTGCAGAACCCACATCTCCTCGTGCCTAAGGCCTCTTTCCCTAATCCCTTCCTAGGCAAGCTTTGTGCCTATACTTCGCATGTCCTGCTCCTTGTCTGGAACCCTCTTTTCCTAGATTTCTGGATGGCTGTATTTGTTCCAATGTCACCTTCTCAGGGACTGCGCTCTGAACCCCTGAAGCAGGTAGACCTCTCATGTGCAATTTAGAATGATCTCAATTGCTCACTTGATTTTTGTCTCTAGAGAGAGGGGAGTCTTCTTGGTTTTCTACATCTCCCTCTCCCGAAACAAATGCTCAATAAATAGTTGCTGGAATGCACAAACGGACAAACAAAGGAAATGTCACTGGGACACAGAGCGCCCCACTGTACACAGCATGATGGCTGTGTGTGCGGGGTCGTCCCCTCCCCCTCACTCTCTGTATATGTAGATGTGTGTACACATATGTGTATATGTAGATATGTGTTTTACCGGTTGGATATTCCAGTGCATGCATGCAGTCTATTTAACCGCTCTCCTGTTGATGGGCATTTCGATTATAAAAATAAATGCCTAGAAGTAGAATCGCTGTGTTATGGGCATGAAATGTTTAGTCCAGATAAACCCTGCCCTTTGAAAAACCTGAGCCGATTTGCACAGGTTCCTCTCCGCCCTCATCACTGCAGAGCCCCATCAGTCTTAAAAAATCTTCGCCTGAGAAGCGGCATGTGCTGCCTTACGGTGGCTATCCTTCACATCCTTTATGGAGCAGTTTGAGCAGCTTCTCCAGGTCTTTGACCATTTCTAGGAGGAAGGGCTGTCTCCCCACTGGGGCTGTGGGTTCCGTGAAAGTCTATGTTCCAGACTGCGCTGCTCAGCACTAGCCTCCCAGGTGGCACCCACACCCCAAAGCCCCAGCCCACCTCCTCACCTCCTGCTACCTGTTTCCTGCTTCAGTGGTACCCATTGGTGAAAGCTGTGGCAATCAAGGGGCCCTGGAAAGAAAACGATTTGATGCCTAGATTCCTGGGGGTGGCTGAGAAAGCCCAGGGGCTCCTCCTTTCTTCCACAGGAGCCTCAGGTAACGCACAGACCTTGTCTAGCCCTGCCTGTATCGCCCCTACTATCTACTAGGGTAGATTCTCCAGGGTAGGGCCTGAGAATCTGCAGATAACCAGCACCCTGGTTAAAAGCAGGGCACCCCTGAGCTAGAATCTAGCCTCCACGCAGGCAGAGATGCTGATCCTCATTTGCACAGTATTCCCAGAGCCCACCCAATGCCTGGCACACAGAGGGCGATCATTAAATGCCCACTGAATGAGTGAATGATAACTCGCACTGATCCCGGGTCTCCCATCCATTATCTCTTGCCTCTCTTCTTCCCCTCCCGCAAAAGACAGACAAGGCCTCTCCCTCCTTCAACTTCTGGGGCCTCCAGGTCTGGGGGCCACTCACCCCAAGACTGTGGCCGAAGCCAGTGCTGGGGGCGGGGCTGGCAGCGCTGATGTAACTGCTGACCCCCGAGTCCTGATTGGCTGCCCCGTAGAGCTCGGCCATGGGGCCGGGGCTGGTGGTCCCCAGGAAGCCCCCTGTGCGGCTGGGAGTCGAACCTGGAGGGGGAGCCATCGTCCAGGGGTGAGAGCCTGGCAACCCAGAAAGAAGACGGTGATAGCCCCGGCGCCCACTGCGACCCTGCAGCAACACCCCCCAACCAATCCTACCCCCTCCCCCGACCTTGGCTCCGCCCCCTCGGCCTCACTCCCACATCCAGCAGAGTGTTGTGGAACCACTGCCTGGAGATTGCCCAGAGTCCATCCACCCCCACCAGCCTCACAGCCCGGGGTCCCTGTTATCTCTGGTCCCACAGCTCAGCAGCCTCCTTACTGACTGCCCCTCCCTTCTGGAGCCCTTCCCACCTGTCCCCACCCTGCAGCTGCCTGCGCTAAAATGACCATCACTCACTGTTTAAAACGTTTGGTGTTTCCCTAGAATTTGGTTCCTTGTCTCCACTCCTCACTCCTCCACTCCACTCATGCTAACTGGCCTCCAAGCCTTGGCACTTGCCCATCCCTCTGCTGGGAATACCTTTCCTCCTCTTTGCCCTCAGATCAGAAGTTAAGAGGAGCAACCTCCTGGCAGCCTTCCTGAGAGGCCCCTCTCTGACACCTGACTTCCCCCGGTGGGGCTGTAGCATGGGATTGCCTTTTATAACACTTGCTGCCCCACCAGCCCGCAAGCTCTGTCTCCTTCCTGGCTGGCCTGCCAGGTGCTCAGTTCATAGTCCTTGAGTGAATGAATAAGTGAGTGCCTCTGAAAAGCGGTGGCCATGGCCGCCTCCTCTCCCCTCTAGACTTCTCTGTCCCCCATCCCCCTCACCCTCTGCACCCCAGAAGGCCTCACCTGTCCCTCGAACCACAGCCGCTGCTGCCGCCGCCGCTGCCATGGGTCCGTAAGCGGTGAGGGGAATGGCTGGAAGGAAAGGTGTGGGCGCTTCAGCGTGGCAGCCAAGGGGCAGCGGGGGTGCGGGCAGAGCCTCTCTGGCCGTACCCCACCTCAGAGGGGTCAAGCGCAGCCCCAGGGTCAGGCAGAAAGAGCTCCCTTGGACAAAAGGAAGAGAGATGACGGCCTCCCAGGGATCGGGTGGGCCTCATCTTCAACCTGGACTTGAGGGACACGTGTGCACAACCCAAATGTCATGGGTGGGGGTGGGGGGTGATGCACAAGCCACATCTCACAGGGGGTGGGATGGGGGCGGGGCACCCCGAGCTGCCCTGAACATTGCCCGCTGCTGCCATCTTCAGGGAGGGCCCTCAGCCGAACTGGGGGGCTCCTCAGCCCAGGGCTATCCAGAGATATGTCCCTCTTTCCAGTCCAAGTCAACTGGAGCCAGTAACTGACTGACACAGGCACCAAAAGCCAGGCCTGTCGCCCCAAGGACCAATGGACCAAGGATTGCATTCTCGCCTTCCCTGCTCTCCTACTCCCCCCGAAATCCCCCCCCCCCACCCCCCGCCATGAGATCGGGCTGAAGCTAGACTCCAGGCAACAACCCCATTTCGCTCTTTCTGCTGCCTGGCCGGCTCCCCTCTCGCCCCTCCTCCTGGCCCCGCACCCCTGAGAGCACCCAGGAGGAAACGACCACTCCCTTCCCAAGTCTCCCCATCCCCTCTTCTCTGACCCTCTCTTCAGACACAGGGGTCTAGCTATTTCCTAGTTTGCTGTCTCCCCACACGCCCCACCTCTACAGCGCCTAGCACCCTGCCTGTACACAGCAGGTGTTTAATAAGTGTCCGGTAAAGGAATAGCAGTGATCAAGACCATCCCCAAGAAAAAGAAATGCAAAAAGGCAAAACAGCTGTCTGAGGAGGCCTTATATATAAATAGCTGAGAAAAGCAGAGAAGTGAAAGGCAAAGGAGAAAGGGAAAGATACTCCCATGTGAATGCGGAGTTCCAAAGAACAGCAAGGAAAGATAAGAAAGCCTTCCTCAGTGATCAGTGCAAAGAAATAGAGGAAAACAACAGAATGAGAAAGACTAGAGATCTCTTCAAGAAAATTAGAGATACCAAGGGAACATTCCATGTAAAGATGGGCACAATAAAGGACAGAAATGGTATGGACCTAACAGAAGCAGAAGATATTAAGAAAAGGTGGCAAGAATACACAGGACAACTATACAAAAAAGATCTTAATGATCCAGATAACCACAATGGTGTGATCACTTACCTAGAGCCAGACATCCTGGAATGTGAAGTGAAGGCCTTAGGAAGCATCACTATGAACAAAACTAGTGGAGGTGATGGAATTCCAGTTGAGCTATTTCAAATCCTGAAAGATGACGCTGTGAAAGTGCTGCACTCAATATGCCAGCAAATTTGGAAAACTCAGCAGTGGCCACAGGACTGGAAAAGGTCAGTTTTCATTCCAATCCCAAAGAAAGGCAATGCCAAAGAATGTTCAAACTACCACACAATTGCACTATCTCACACGCTAGCAAAGTAATGTTCAAAATTCTCCAAGCCAGGCTTCAATAGTACGTGAACCATGAACTTCCAGACATTCAAGCTGGATTTAGAAAAGGCAGAGGAACCAGAAGTCAAACTGCCAACATCCGCTGGATCATCAAAAAAGCAAGAGAGTTCCAGAAAAACATCCACTTCCGCTTTATTGACTACATCAAAGCCTTTGAATCTGTGGATCACAACTAACTGTGAAAAATTCTTCAAGAGATGGGAACACCAGACCACCTTACCTGCCTCCCGAGAAATCTGTATACAGGTCAAGAAGCAACAGTTAGAACTGGACATGAAACAATAGACTAGTTCCCAATCGGGAAAGGAGTAAGTCAAGGCTGTATATTGTCACCCTGCTTATTTAACTTATATGCAGAGTACATTATGCAAATGCTGGGCTGGAAGAAGCACAAGCTGGAATTAAGATTGCTGGGAGAAATATCAATAACCTCAGATACTCAGATGACACCATACTTAGGGAAGAAAGCGAAGAACTAAAGAGCCTCTTGATAAAAGTGAAAGAGGAGAGTGAAAAAGTTGGCTTAAAACTCAACATTCAGAAAACTAAGATCATGGCATCTGGTCCCATCACTTCATGGCAAATAGATGGGGAAACAATGGAAACAGTGAGAGAATTTTTTGGGGCTCCAAAATCACTGCAGATGGTGACTGCAGCCATGAAATTAAAAGACTCTTGCTCCTTGGAAGAAAAGCTATGACCAACCTAGACAGCATATTAAAAAGCAGAGACATTACTTTGCCAACAAAGGTCCGTCTAGTCAAGGCTATGGTTTTTCCAGTAGTCATGTATGGATGTGAGAGTTGCACTATAAAGAAAGCTGAGCGCCAAAGAATTGATGCTTTTGAACTGTGGTGTTGCAGAAGACTCTTAAGAGTCCCTTGGACTGCAAGAGCAAACCAGTCAATCCTAAAGGAAATCAGTCCTGAGTATTCATTGGAAGAACTGATGCTGAAACTGAAACTCCAATACTTTGGCCACCTGATGCGAAGAGCTGACTCATTGGAAAAGACCATGATGCTGGGAAAGATTGAAGGCAGGAGGAGAAGGGGACGACACAGGATGAGATGGTTGGATGGCATCACCGACTCAATGGACATGAGTTTGAGCAAGCTCCTAGAGTTGGTGATGGACAGGGAAGCCTGGTGTGCTGCAGTCCATGGGGTCCCAAAGAGTCAGACACGACTGAGTAACGGAACTGAACTGAACTAGGAGGAATATAACTATGAGGGATCCATGCTTTAATGATGGGTTGTCGTGAGCCTGGAGCAGCTTCTGGCTGGGGGTGAGCACCCCCTACTGCTTGACTCTGCCACTGCAACCCTGAGAGACCACACTCCCACCCAGAGCCAGCGTCTTCCCGTTCAAAGATGCGCCCCTGGGGGCTGTTTTAGTGACCCTAGCCCTGAACTGGAACTGGAGGTGGGGCGAGGAACCCTGGAAAAAAAATCCTTGTGAAAATTCTTGGGTAGGTTGTTGGGCCAGGAGATGAAAATCTAGGACAGCATGCCTGCACCACTGGGAGATGCTTTGCCTAAGACCTTTAGAGAGCTGGCACTTTCTCACTCAAGACGTCACCTCCTTTGAGAAGCCCTCCCTGACTACCCCTGCTAAGGCAGCCCCTGGCCCCGACCCAAGCACCTTAGCACGTCTCCCTGTTTCACTTTCCTTGTGGAAGCTCTCAGCCGGTACAAGTCTCTTGATTTACTTGTTTATTTACTTGTTTATTCCTGTCTCCCTCCACCGGACTGTCAACTCCAGGAGGGCAGGGAGCTTGTCTGTCTCGCTCCCTACTGAATCCCCACTGCCTGGAACAGCGTTTGGCACAACAAATATTGATTAAATGCATGAGGAAGTACTGTCGTCTCTTGAAGGTGAGGGGAAAGTTCAGACCCCACACCTCCAAGAACTGCTCAGCCTCGAACCCACTGCCTCCCCAGGCCAAAACGTCTGCAGCAGAGCTATCCCTTCCCTCAGTTCTTTAAGGGCAGGGCTGGGCCCTGAGGTCTGGTCTGGGGCCCGTTAGGCATTTCCTCAAAGCAAAACCAGCATACTCTCATCACAACAGTAAAGCATTACTCATTTGTATAATAAGTATTTATCTCTCTCTCTAGAGCATGGCAACCCACTCCAGTACTCTTGCCTGGAAAATCCCATGGACAGAGGAGCCTGGTAGGCTACAGTCCATGGGGTTGCAAAGAGTCGGACACGACTGAGCGACTTCACTTCACTTCACTAGAGCACAAGTTCTGCAGATGAGAGCCTGGCTTTCTGGTTCCTTCTTTGCCTCCAGGGCTTGGCTGTCTGTCTCACACAGTAGGCCCTCAACACCAGTTCTGAGATGGGTAGGAAAGACCCCCATCTGCTCCCCAACTTACTCTGCTCAGGGAAGATCCTCTATCACCCCCACCGCCAGGACTCCCTCCCCTTCCTTCACCCCAGGTGCCTCTTTCCCCTTCCCCATTTTGGGGGCCCCCTGAGCACCCCTTGGAAGCAAGATCTCATCTAAAGCAGCATCCACGCTTGTGTCTTCCACACGCAGATAGGTTCAGGGGAGGAGTCTGGGGGTGGGGTGAGGGGAGAAGCAGGTTGAACAGAGAAACCCGTTGCAGCCCACCTCATCTGCATCCGCCCCTTGCCCCATGCTGTGTGCCTCCGCCCTGGCCCCAGCTCCAGAGCTGAGCTGACAGGCCCAGGTGAAAACTCCAGCTGGAAAAATGGCCCAGGATGGCTGCACACATCGCCCTACTTGCCCATGAGTTGCAAATGGGCTGGATTCGGCCCTCAAATAGGTTTCATTTGGCCCCTGGGGAACTTAAAAATTTGAAATTCGTTGCTAATATTTGAAAATAACTTAAAAATTCATTTGAAAGTGAAAGCCGGGTTTCTGGCTTCTCTTGGAAAAATGGGATCTGAACCTCCTGGCAAGGGCCGAGAGGAGCCACGCCCACTGCCGGAGCCACGCCCTCCACCCTGTCCTGACTGGGGTCGAGCGGAGCCACGCCCTCCGCGTGTCCAGATGTCCCCACCCCGCCCACTCCGCTCAGAGTTTGAGACCCTGGCTGGTTCACCGCTGGATCCCAGCGCTGACACGGTGCCTGGCATACGGGAGGCGCTAGATAAATATTTGTCAAATGGATGAATGAATGATTTCGCCCCCATCTGCTGGGCTTGGCCCTGTGCCCTACCCTTAAGGACCATGTAGCTACGCAGACTGGCCAGTGCCCGAGGCTGCTGCACCAATGGAGGACTGGAGGGCAGGAGAAGAGGGTCCCCCTAGCCTTCCCGGGGTCGGTCCCTGGGTCATTCTCTTTCTCCCCCATGTGGCCTGTGAGGTGTACGAAATCCGAGCGACTGACCTGTAAGCTCGGGGAGGACTGGGGCGCTCGGGAGAGGGGTCCGCTCTACACGGAATTCTAAAATGAAACGTAAAACAGCTTAGGACGATGCAGAGGCCCCTCGGGCGCGGCCCAGGGAAGACGAAAGGCGCCCACGGGACACTGGGTGGGGGGACGGCCATGCACAGGACCCGAGAGCTGGGGATGGGGAGAGCACGGTCGCCAGCAGGCCAGGGTGGGGAAGGAGACAAAGACACAGAGAGGCGAGACCGACAGGGAAGGGACAAGCGGGTAAAATTGCCACCTACACCCCGGGCACTGAGAGATGGCAGTGCCCCTGGGCCAGTGCCCCTGGTGTTTTTCTTAAAAGGTCTGAAGGCACTAAAACATCTCCCAGAATCCATCTTTTCTTCTATTTTGGCGACAGGCAAGCAATGACCCTAGAGCAGCTCTGCCACCTTCTAGATGAGTTATCTTTGCAGTCACTTTTCCCCTCTGAGCCCATTTCCTCACCTAGAAAATCGAGCTCATCCTGCCTCCCCCTGGAGATCCCTGTCAGGACTAGTCTGCGTCATGTGCACAGAGGATTCATAGCTGGACAGCCCAAGGTGCAAGGACTTAGGGGACCCTCCAGAGAAATAAGAACAAAAAACAAACAAACAAGAGCCTTCCAAAAATATGATATTTGATATTAAAAAAAAACATTGAATAGTCATCATGGGAAAGGCTCAGAACTTTGTTGGGCTTCTTGCCACGTATGGGAACGGCTAGTGTTGTTTTTATTTTGAATTGCAAATGAGGGTGGTGATCATCTTGGTTTTAAATTGCTTTTCAGCATTCAGGGTCTCAAAAGGTCTCATCTGCCTTGGAAGGGGCTCAGTGTAGCACATGGTCATTACAGGTGAGTCCATAAGGACACAGCCAACGCAGCCCTCAGGGGGGACTCCCCACCACAAGCCTGATGCCTTTTTGGTGGAAGTGGCAACCCTGGAGGTGGGTAAGGAGGACAGGCAAGAGACAGGCAGAGGTCAGCCTGGGAGGGAGGGGTGTCATGCAGGGCCACACAGGGAGCCCCACCTCCAGCTTCTCGGAAGGGGAGGGGGGGCTGGGTGGGGCGAGGCGCTCCTTCTTCAGACATGCCCTTCCTTCCAAGACTCCAGCAGGCAGACCTCCCCCCAGCCATGCACCACCCCGTGAACACTGCCCTGAGTCAGACTGCCCGGGAACCGGGGACATGCTGGCAACAGAGGGACACTGGGCAGGACTTACCGGGGAACTGGTAGGTGTAGCCGGGGGCGAGGCCTGTATAACTCCGGCTGGCATAGGTCGTGGCTTGGAAACCAGGGTAACCTGATAAGGCAAGGGGACCAGTGTCAGATGCTTTATCTACAGCTCGGTGGGGGAGATGTATCACAAATTCCCCTCCCCACCTTGTCTCATGAATAATAATTACATTTACCACACACCATCTGCATGCCAAGCCCTGTGCAAAGCCCACTGCACACTTTGCTCTCTCCTTAACCCTTAATCCCAAGCGGCACAGTTAGGAGTCTCATTTTATAGGTAGAGAAACTGAGGCTCAGTGAGGTGACATTTATTAGCTGAGCATAATCCAAACCCTTATCAAGGTTCTTCATGCTCTGGCTCCTGCCTCAATCCTCTCCTCATCTACAGCCTGCCCCTCTCTCACTCTGCTGCAGCCACACTGGCCTCCCTGCTGTTTTTCAAATTCACCAGCTCCTTCCCACCCCAGGGCCTTTGCACATGATAATTCATCTGCCTGGAACCCTCTTTCCCAGATTTTCACATGACTATGTCCTTCTCATTGTGCAACAGGCAGCTCAAATGTCACCTCCTCACCCACAAAAGACCTCTCTCTCATTAGTTACAACAGTATTTATCATGTGACTCCCTGGTTTTTCCCTTTCAATATTTATCACGTCACCCTGGTTTTTTCCTTTCATAGCACTGATGACCAGTATCTGAACTTATCCCACGATTTCTTCAAGAACTGATTTGCTGTCTTCCCCATCTTTTATTTCTGTCTCTCCATCACCAGCACAGTGCCTGCTACTTAGTATGCATATACTGTAATAGATATTTGCAGCTTTGAAAGAAAGATCACATAGTGAGTAATAATGGTATAATTGGGATTCAAAATCAGATCTGACTGGCTCCAAGTCGCTTAACCATGATTCTCTATTGGTTAGAGGTGTTCTTTTCTCTCCCCCACCCACACTTTTTTTTAGGGGGCCTCAACAAGCACATGTGGGATCTTAGTTCCCCAATCAGAGATTAAACCTGTACCCGCTGCAGTGGAAGCATTGAGCTTTAACCACTGCACTGCCAGGGAAGTCTCCCTCCCCCACTTTTTAAAAGGGGTAAAACCAGCTAATGAATTGTTTTGAAAAGAAAATTTTCTCAAAGTTCCAAAGGACGCTTAAGAAACAGAACAACTAAATTCAAAAACTGATTCTGGTGGATCTTGTTCTGGAGGACAGAAATAGCTATAAAGAACAGTACTGGATAAACTGATAAAATCAGAAAGTAGATAGTAGATAAAAATATTGTATCAATATAAACATATGAAGTTGATAATTATAACGTTTCATGGAAGCACACCCCTAATCTTGGGAAATACACGCTGAAGTAATTTACCCTCAAATGATTTAGAGAAAAATTATAAGCGTATCATATATGTGTGTGTGTGTACAGATACGTATGTATATATATGTATACATATAGAGGAAATGAGAAAAGCAAATATGGTATGATGTTAACAATAAGTGAATCTGGGGACTTCTCTGGTGGTCCACTGGTTAAGACATCACCTTCCAAAGGGAGTAAGAGTTCGATCCTTGGTTGTCCCCCAACCAAGTCTAATATCTCACATGCCTCTCAGGCAAAAAACCAAAACACTAAAAAAGAAGCAATATTGTAACAAATTCAATAAAGATTTAAAAATGATCCACATTAGAAAAAAACAATCTGTAAAAAAAACACACAACAGGTGAATCTGGTAAAGGGTGTATGGATTTTTTGGTACTACTTTATTTTTCCAATTCTTCTGAAAATGTCAAGTTACTTTCAAATAAAAAGTCAAAAAACAAAAACAAAACTTCAGGAGCAGACAATGTTCCACTTGGTGGGCATGCTCCTTACCCCCTTTATCTGGGATCCTGTTCCTGACCCTCTAGCCCAAGCTGTACCCCCTTCTCTGAGTCCCCAGGGTGCCGCCCCCCCCATCTCCAGCATAAAGACCCCCTTGTTAGTGTTCTCCTCCTGTGTATATACAGCTTGTCTCTCCAGGAAGACTGTGACCTTCTTGGGGCCCCAAGCACTGCTGACTCCTGTTCAACTTCTCATGGTGACCTTGACCCCACCCCCGCCAGGGAGCTTCCCCAGCCCCCAGGTGGATTTAGGTGCCTCCTCGGGCCTCCCACAGCCTCCAGTCATTCTGTGGTGACACGGTCCATTTAATCTTTTCTCTCACTTGATGGGAAACACAATGAAGGCAGGTTCTATTTCTCAGAAGCTACTCAATAAATATTAGTCGAACAAACAAGAAGAAATGGGCTTCTCTCTACCTTTCCAGAGGCCTGTGCGTCTGTAAATGCTGTTCCATCTGCCTGACCACTTTACCCTCCCCTGCTCCCTGCCCTCCCATAACTTAGCTCCTGCTCAACCCTCAGACTCAGCTTAAATGTCACTTCTCTCTAGCATCTCCAAGTCTTGGTCACCTTCACTGTGACCATGCTCCCTTGACACCCTATACTTCTCCGTCCCAAACCTATTAGGTTTTTGTTGTTTAGCCACGAAGCCGTGTCCGACTCTTTTGCGACCCCATGGTTCCACTGTCCAAGGATTTTCCAAGCAAGTATACTGGAGTGGGTTGCCATTTCCTTCTCCAGGGAATCTTCCTGACTCAAGGATGGAACCTGCATCTCCTGCATTGGCAGGTAGATTCTTTACCACTGAGCCACCAGGGACTTATTTGTTTTTCCTGCCAGACCGTAAAGCTCCAAGAAAAGTCACCGCTGTAATTCTTGGCATAGGGCCTGGCATTTATAGTTGCTCAATAACTACTTACTGGATGGAT
Source organism: Okapia johnstoni (assembly GCA_024291935.2). Taxonomy (NCBI): domain Eukaryota; kingdom Metazoa; phylum Chordata; class Mammalia; order Artiodactyla; family Giraffidae; genus Okapia; species Okapia johnstoni. Next base: position 9,618,930 of record CM044310.1, on the reverse strand, counting down.
GAGTGGACAAACAAATCGAACGGTGGGATGGACAGATGGACCAATTAATAAGGAGCAACTGGACCATTCTTTATGTCACCACCAGAGGGCAGCACCCCACACTCAAATCGCCCACCTTCATTAGGACTGCCAGACTGAGATCCTTGGTCCACACACGCTGGGCACTGTCTGCCCAGACAGGAGGGCAGACCACAGAGGAAAGGCAATACCCACACAGCTCCTGGTAGCCCCAGGTGCAGTTCTGGGTAGGAAGAAGCCACAGGTGCAGGCCTAGCACATACCCAGCATGCCGATGCCCAGCATGAAGGCGTCCATCCCGTAGGGCATGACTCGAGACCTTCCCCGGGCCGAGCCCGTTGGTGACATCACTTCTTTTGGCTGAGCTTTCTTACATTCCACCTGCAATGAGATCCGGCGGTCAGTCCCTCCTATAGACCCAGGGTCACGGACCCTGCTATTCCCTGGCAGGCCTCTTATTCATTTCATAGTTACTATTTTTGGCATGATCGCAGTGTGCTAGAGATGAGTTGAGCATGCAGTGGTTCATTAAATGCTTACACTGGCCCTAGGATGGATGGAGGTACTACTGACACTTTCGTTTTATAGACAAGGGAACTGAGGCTCAGAGAGGGGAAGTCATCTGTCCAATGACTAGACTAGTTAAGTGGTAGAATAAGGATTTCAGCCCAAGTCCCTCTGAGCCCACCAGCCATGCTTTCTAACCACCATGTTCCTGTACACACTTTCAGCGGGTTGAGAGAACTGGCTCTGCCCCACTGACTGTGAGGCCTCTCCGCCTGCCTCCAGAACCTCCAAGCATTCCCTGGCTGACTCAGGCTAGAGCCCCAGCCTCCGTCTGCACATCATGCACAATGATCCCCACCAGGGATTGAACCTGTGCCCCTTGCAGTGGGAGCACAGAGTCTTAACCACTGCAACGCTAGGGAAGTCCACCTGCTCACCATTTTGTTGTTGATTTCGTGGAAGTGGATTTCACAGACTTTCTCCACGATGTCCTCACTCTCAAACGTGACAAAGCCAAACCCTGGAGGGCAAAGGCAAGGTCAGAACCGGGCTCCTGGTCAAAACCCAGCCCCAAGTCATACCAACAGCACCACTCCCTTCTTACAGGCAAGCGTCCTAAGAATTAATGAGAGGCTTCGCCCGCATCCTGGCAACCTCTCAATTACGTGATGAGACAGGATTTCAGTTCCCAAATCATAGACGTGAAAATCAAGGCTCAGTGAAGTGACTGGCCCAAGATCACACAGCAAATTAGAAAGAGGCAGGGCTGTGACGCAAATCACACTCAACATGCCTTTTCTCTTCCTCAGATGATTTCCAGAGAGGGAAATAGAAATTCTTTTAAAATACACACACAAATACTTTTAAAAACGTACATGAACATGGACAAGTATATTTTTGTATACAGATATACACACACACATACACACCCCTAAGTACTCATACATCACAGAGACACTCTAGCGCTCACAAAGGCATAAAGGCCCCTGTGTGCATATGAGAGTTACCCTGACGTGCTAGGTCTACACAACTGTTCAGTATCAAATACGCTCATGTGCGTAGATACAACACATACACACACACACACCCCAGCACATACCCCATTCCCCAAACAGGCTAAAAGGCCCAAAGCTCTGAAGGCACTGGAGAAACAACCCTGCCTCCTCCTGGGTGTGCCCCAGGGGCTGGAATGGGATTTCTCAGAAGGCAAGGCCCTTGGGAGAAAAACAACCAGGCAGTGCGTACCCGGTGGCCCAGATGCTCACAGATTCAGGGGCAAGGGGGCTGGGCTTGGCCCAGGGGTGGGGCGAGGGGGCCAGTGGCAGGAGCAGACTGTAGAGTCAGCCTGACCCTGGGGTGGCCGGGCCCCAGCTCTGGTTACCAGGGACAAGGTAAGCCCAGCAGACACCGGCTGGGGCGGGGGCGGAGGGCTCAGTTGCAGGGGGAGGAGAGGTCCACTCCTCCATTCCTCTCCTCTCGGGTGTCTGCAATTCGGCAAGTTTCTAGCACAGGAAACGGCGGGACAAAAGCCTTCTGTAAGGCCAGGCCCGGGAGAGGATGCAGATCCTCGGGGATAGGATGTCAGGAGGCGAGATGAAAGGGCAGCTGTGACCTGCAGCCCCCTGGCTGACCACAGGCCCCCCAGCCCGGCCTAGGAAGGGGGAGGGGGCACACTCACCTCGGTGCCGGTTGGTGGTTTTGTCAAACATCAGCATGGCATCATCCACCTAAAACAGAGCTCCCATGGAGGACCCACCAGACCCGGGGGTCTCCACCGCAACCCAGGAGCGAGGGCTCCGACACCCACTCCCCTCCTGCCCGGTTCGGGCTTTATCTTCAACCTGCTCCCTGGGTGGGGGACAGCGTTCCGTCTGCAACCCCAACTGGCTGCCACAGCACCCCCGTTCAACCACCAGATTCTCCTACAAATATTAAGCGCCCACTATATCCCTGGCACTTTGCCCCACCATCTTCTCCTTGCATGGTAAGAGCCTCATTCTGTCGATGAGGAAATGGACTCAGAGAGGTGAAGTCACCTGTCCAGGGTCACACAGCACATCCCAGATCAAGCCTGGGAGGAGCAGGAGGAGGCAGACAGTGGGTGCTAGAGGAGAAAACAGAGGAGTAGGATAGGAGATGGGGGAGTGAAAGCCTCTTTCCCACTTGCAAAAGGCCAGGAGGACAGCAGCCACTCCAGTCAGACCCAACTCCCCTCTCCTTGTACAGATCTTTTCCTCTAATTGAGGTTTCCTTTTGCTAGAGGCTGTAATTAAAGCAAGTAGAGTTCAGTGCTTGGGCTGCTGGCCTCCCACTGACTGGGGGAGGGGAAAGGGGTGGAGAAAGGGGGAGGTTCTGCATTATCCCCCATCCCTTGGACCCCAAGTCTTCTCTTCTTGCTGCTCCCTCAAGGCATCCTCCTAGATGCATGGACAGCCAAAGGCCTTCTCTTCCCTTCCGCAGTCCCAGCTTCCCTCTGCCTACATCTGCTGCTTCCTCCTTGCCCTCTTAACTCTTCAGCCAATGTCAGCTGTCTCATGGGGTTAAGCTAAGGTCGGATTCATCCTGGGTGGAAATCAAGGGCTGCCTCTGACACTGCCTCTCCCCACTCCACCTCCCACTCCAGCTGCTGACCCTCCCCCAAATGGTCAGACACCCAAGGGATGGAGGAAAACTTCCTGAGGCTTTGGGGCACAGCCTCTTCCCCACTAGCCTTTGCTCTCTTTCCAGGCTGTCATCTGCCTTGTTAAAGTGGAAAGGGCGGCCCCTGAGCTGGGTGGTCCTCCAGCTAGGCAGCAAGCAACAATTGGGCCCCTGACTTTCCCCAGGGAGAACCAGGATCCCCCTACACCACGGAGTCAGGAGGCAGCTGGGTCCCTGGAGAATCTCAGGAGAAAATGACATCTCTCTGCCCAAAGAGGCGCCTGCCCTAGGGCCACGCAGCTTGGTGTCACCCTTGCTCCCATCCTTATGGACCCATTCTGAGTCCCAAATCAGCTTAGCCGTCCAAACCGGATGGACACTTCATGTTTGGCACAGAGAAAAGAGAAACCCAGAAAGGGGGGGCTTGTGATAAAAGCACAGGCTTTGAGTAGGACCGGCTGGAGCTGGAAACTAACCTTGGCCAGCAGCTTTAGGTCTCTATGATTCAAGTTCCTTAAATGGGCGTTAACTGTGTCTTATAGGGAGGCGTTAAAGGAGATAATGCATGGAACACTCCAAACTCACAGCACCCAGGATAGAGTAAGCACTTAATAAATAGCAGCTGTTATTATTATTACCTTTATTAGAGAGAGGCTTGCCCATAGTCACATGGGGGAGGCTGGCAAAGCTAGAGAGTAAACAACTGGACACCACTGGCTTTGAAGGTTCCATGAAGGCAGTGCCAGGTCAGTCATGACCACCCTATCCATCACGGGACTTGTGCTCCCTGATTACTTTTTGAACCAATGAATAGATGAACCCAGCCACACCCTCCTTCCCTATCCCGCCGCTGAGTTCCTGATTCAGCCCAAATCCACCGCCCTTCCGCCAACCAACCCCTCTGGCTCCACCTGCCCTGGCCGCTCTCCCCAGACCCTTCAACCTGGGCCTTGGCTGGACAGACCCGGAGTGGGCAAGCGGGGTTGAGGCCAGGGCACAGAGCAAGGAAGGATGGTTGGGAGTCCAGGGGACCCCCCACTGGCGTCCCCTCCTGGGGCCAGCAGAGGGGAGGGAGGCTCCCGGCCCAGTGTCCTTAATAGGCTTTGGTCTCCATGGGAACCCGGGGGCAGGGGGGCTTGGGCGGGGATGGGGGGGGAGGGGAGGCGGCCGAGGCCTGCTGACCAGTGGGAGCCGCCAAGTTCGGAGGCCGCTAAGCCTGAGTGGCAGCCATGGCGGCTGACCATTGTTCCCCCCTCGGCGGCGGCCCCTCGATCCGGGCGGGGGGCCCCCCGCCGCGGGGCCCTTGGCATTCCCGGCTGTCCCCCTCGCTCCCTGGCAGCCTATTCTCCGGCTCCCCCTGGCCTCCCCGGGCCGGTTTCACATGCCAACGCCGATTTAGGCCCGAACAAAAGACGCGGCCGCTGACGGCTTCTCCTGGGGCCCGGTTGCCATGGCAACGCCGGCCCCGGGGGCAGGCGGCCTCCAATCACAGCTGCTGGATCAGATTAGTGCGAGCTCTAATGCTCGGCGCTCAGACACAAAGACACCCCACCGGAGCCCGAGCGGGGCCTGCTGCTTCCCAGGAGCGCCCTTCCCTCTGGGGCCCAGGCCGCCCGACCTGCCCTGGATCCGGTACCCGGGTCCCTGCGGAGGCGCCTTGAGCCTAGGCCTCTGGCCCCTTCACCGCCAGCATACGCTGGCCAGGGGACCTCCCACCCGCTCCCCTTCTACCTTAGAGGCAGGGGGCTGGAAACCCACCCAGTCCCCAGCTCACGTCCCATTCCCAAGCCACTGTTCTCCTGTGCCCTGTGCCTAATATAGGGAACTGAAAGGGCCTTGATGAGGTGAGACCCAGCCGGCAGCCTGTTTCACGTCTGAAAAGCCCAGGGACCCCAGCACTCGGCACAGCAAGCTCTACTTCACCCAGAGGCTTAAGTAAAACTTGGTCCCCTCGGAGCCATCTCTCCATGGCACCTTGAGGTTCACACGCTCCCCTTTCTGGGGGGGCGGGGAGACACGCTATTGTCTGATGTCACCACATTGCTTCTGCATGGACTAAATGGCCCAGAAATTTAAGTTCCAGGCACCGCAGAGCTGAGAACCAGTTCTCTGGGACTGATCAGGAATTTGGGGTGGTCTCTGCGGCCCCTCCCCGATAAGCTAAGAGATCAGCACCACCCCCCCACCCCAGCTTGCACCTGCACAAGCAGGGTTCTGAGTACAACTGGGAGTCATGTTTATTGCCTCGTTATCATCCTTAGCGGGAAGGAGTGGGGGAAGGTACAACCTGGACTGGACAGGTGCAGACTCCCAGGAGGCCAAGGGGGTGACTGGATTGAACTGGCTTCGGGAGCACAGCCTCCCTCAGGAGAAGGAAGATAAGCAGGAGAAGGGCAACAACAGGGATAGCTGCTGTGTGGCTTCCCTCCCTGGGGACGTGTCCAGAGTCTGAAGCCCACAGATAGGCCAGGAGCCTGAACACTGGGTCTGGCCCAGCCTCACCCACAAAAGGACCCAGCCCCCTTTGCGACTCTTGCAGAAACTGGAATGACCTGGCTGGACTCCGCGCTTGCTACCGACCAAAATTCCACAGGGCTTTCATACCCCGCGCCCAGCCTGCCTCCTCCCGCCCTGACCCCCAGCCAGCACTCCCCAGTTCAGACCCACCTTCCCAAACTGCTCAAAATACTGCTTCACGTCCTCCACCGTGGTGTTTACTGATAGGCCCCCAACAAAGATCTTCTTCGTTCGAGTCACCATCTGTTCGGGGAGGGAATGAGAAAGTGGGCATCTGAGTCCTGTGGCCTACCGCCACCAGCGGGGGCTCCAGCCCTCCTGCCGGGGTGCCAGCTGACAAGCTCTCTGTGGCCCCAGCTACTCTGAAGACTCCCCCCACCACCACCTCGAGCTCCCCCTTGGACTCCCACCTCTGGGCCTGTCGCAGGCAGCTGTACACCCCACACCCTGGCTCGCTCCCTGGGGTCTGTGTCAGGAAGCGGGTGGCTGGCTCAGTGACCCAGACCTACAGCCGTACCTCGAAGACCCCACCAGCGACTCCTAAAAGAGGCCAAGGCCCATTCCAGGGTCCCCCTGAACTTAACACCGACATTTTCCTCATCAACCTCTTCCCAAACCAACCTCTGGCAGCCCTGTGGCCCCAGCCCTGTTTTAGGAAGAACACATGGTCCTAATTACCCCAGGAGCGCATGGCTAATCCACGGCAATTCCCAGCCCCATCCTAGCACTAAAGCACCTTCTGTCACCAAACTGCTTAATGGAATTAACCCAATTCCGACCATGTGCTCCCTGGTGCGGCTTCCTTCCAATACCTGCTCCATAATTGCTTTCAGGCCCTCTGCTGGACCCTGCCAGGGATGCCCTTTTCCTGTCTCCCCAAACCTGCCCCTCTCCCTTCACTGTGGCCGGAGCTAGACGCCATGACTCAGAATCATAAAGCCACCAATTCCCACCAACCCCTTGCAGAGGGGGAAACAGATCTCCTTAAGAGGGACCTAGTCCCAGGACACATGATAAATCAGCCGACTCAGGGGTCCTGCTCCCAGGACTGTAGTCAGCCCACTGCCTGTCTCCTGTTTTCAACTGCTTAAAAATTAAGATGTGGCTAGTTGCCCTGGGAACTGGAATACCACTGTTAGGCCCCTGTGCTGCACCAAAAGTTTTGAGTTCTGTATGGCTCCACTGCTCAGAGAGCTGTTTTGCAGGTACCCAGAAAAATTTGCCACATTACCAGGGACAAAGAACACTTAGGAAGGCAGCCACAGTCACCCAAGTTGAAAGATAACAGGTGACAGGTGCCAGGGTCCCTTCCTGCTCTGCAAACCCAATGCACCTCATCCCAGAGGTTAGGGTAGCTGGGGGGGTGGGGCACTGGGGGTCAGAGGTCACTCCCTGACCTGACTCTAGTTCAGCTTCAGCGGGTAAGTCTGGGCTGTATTTGAGTGCCTCCCACCTCAGAGGTGTGGGCACAGAAGCTGTGATCTCCAAAGTCACAGAATTAGAGTCCAAAGTGTGCGTGCATGCATGCTGTCACTTCAGTTGTGTCCAGCTCTGTGCGACCCTGTGGACCGTGGCCCGCCAGGCTCTTCTGTCCATGGGGATTCCCCAGGCAAGAATATTGGAGTGGGTTGCTATGCCCCCCTCCAGGGGATCTTCCCGACCCAGGGATCGAACCCACATCTCTTGTGTCCCACGCACTGCAGGCAGATTCTTTACCCTCTGAGCCACCAGCGAAGCCCAGAGTCCAAAGTGTACTGACTTCAAATACAGAGCAATGAATCCCCTGAGGGGTTCCTCTTTCTCTCAACACATGCAGCCCCCTCTCCCTAGTTCATCCCGGAGCACAGATGGAAAAATGCATCGTGTCTGCAATCCAGAGAGCAAGGACACCAAGAATCCTCCCTCCTCCCATCCCATCCCATGTCATTAGCACTCCACCCAGAAGCTTCTTCCATAGAAGAGAATGATGGGAAAATCTCTACTGGCAGTACAGAGCTGCTCCCAGACACAGACATACGTACCTTAGGCTGTGCTCGCCGAGGAAAGGCCACCTTGGGATCAATCTGAAAGAGAAGACGGAGGTAGAGGAGCCTTGGTTATCACACACAGCCTGAAGATCTGAGGACCTCTCTCATCCCAGGACACAGAGGTGATGCAGAAGCAACAGAAAGCACCATGGCCTCTGGCAGGAAGGTGTAATGGTTAGAGCTGGGCTGTTGGGTTCAAATACCACTTAACACTGCTTCCCAGCACAAATGACTTAACCTCTCTGAGCCTTAGGCTTGAGCTCACCCGCAAAATGGGCCAATACTGACATCCACCTCAAAGGGTCCTCTGCAGATTATTTGAGGTAATGCTTACAAAGCACTTGTTGTCTAGCCCTCAGCAAGAACCAGAAAAAAGTAAGCACAGACTTATTCCTTCCAGCACCAGGTATATTGAAGTCCTTCCTGCCTGAGAGATACCTGTCCAGGTGAGGCAGGTGATCCAGACTGTGGGAGCCTTGGGAATGGAAACAATCTTTGCCTGAAAAAGGCTTTGAGATAAGAGTTTGTAAACCACAAGGGTAGACTCTGGTCAGTTTTCCCAATACCACCGCCATCTAACAGTCCTTCCTGATGGTGCAAGCAAACAGTCCCCTGATAGTACAGGTCGGCTTGGGGTGAAGCAGAGCACAGGCTTTGGTGACATGCAAGAGCATGGGATTTGGACTCAGAAACTTTGGGCCCCTGGCCAAGTCTGTGATCTTGGTAACTTGCCTGACCCCTCTGAGCCTCAGTTCCCTCATCTGCAAAGTGGGGACAATAGCACCCACTTTTCCCAGAGGCAGCTGCATGGAATCAAATGAGATAACGCAGGTGAAAGCGTCCTTTGTGAACTGTCCTTCTTTGCACAAACAAAGGTGCTATTACCAGCAGGCCACCTTTGCCCTTGGCCGTGAACAACCAAAGGGGAAAAAGCAAGATGCACCTGGGTACTCCCAGGTACTATATTCGTACTAACAAACATCAAAAGGCAGAGCTTGAGATACTGTGATCAACACAGGACCTCTGAGGCCCAGTCATTTCAGAGTTTCTTGCCACTCACGTGGGTGGACACCACTCAGAAGTTCACCAGCCAATCGCAGGGAACATCTGTCTTTCCCCACAGTTCCTTCCGTTCAAAACTCAGCCTAGTTCTAGGCAACAGACTCTGGCTCCTCACTGCTTGAATGGCACGAACCAGGGAACAGCCCTCCTGTTTCCCCCACTGGAATCTACCCACAGAGAAGGAACCTCCAAACTCCACACTGGACAATGCCTCCTCTCTCCCCAAATCCCACGGGGCTCCAGGGATAATGACAGCTGACCACCGAGGTACGATTTTGTATCTCAATGGACATGTTCATCGTTCTGTTTCTCCTGGAAGCCACCAGAACACATCTCTGACAGTCACCCCTGCGCAGACACTGATGGAGAGATGGTACCTAAGCCATAGCGCACAGACCCACGCACAACCAATCCCTGACACACCCTACCTCCACTCTGACTCACAGCTGGCAACATAAAACCCAACAAGTAAATAAAAGGTGAAAGTCAGAACCCAAAATAGACTCCCCACAATAAGCCTCCATTCCACCCCCACCCCTTTCCCAGGCTGGAGAATGCCAAACACAAAGCCCCTGCCCTTTTCAGAGTCCTGCATCTCAGAAGGATGCCTATCTCTTGCTCCTTCCTCCCCTCTCTCTTCCTCTTGTCCATCTTCCATGCCCCCGCCCCCCAGCTCCAGCCCCAGTCCCAACATCTCGGCTTCCTGAGTGCCGCAGAAGCCATCAGTGCATTCTGAGGACAGGGGATGGTAGGAGAACAGGCAGCTTGATGGCAGATAATCACCAAAAACAATAGGCCACTGTCTCTCCATTCCCAGCTTGGGTCACTCAGTCTGCGCCAAGAAGATCCTTTCAGGGCCAGCAAAGTTGAGGCCTGGCCTCATTGGCTCATTACCGGGGGCAAGAGTGGGAGCCACTGGGCAGAGATAACAGGAGCTGGGGACAGGCGGTAGTTTAACAAATTCTTGGGCACAACCAGCTATTGTTGCAGGTAAGCAAGAGCCAGTGACTGACCCAAGCAGGGAGGCCCAGCGCTGGAGGAGAGTGGGGGAGTGTGGAGAGAGATGGCACCGTCCCTGGCAGACAGTCACCCCATCACCGAGGAGCCCTTCCTCGGTTTTCTCCTCTTCCCTCTCCCCTTGAGCCGGGGTCTGGGCTAGCGCCCCCTGCAGGGCCCAAAACACTGGGGAGCGGTGGGACAGCAGCAAAATGTTCCCAGAGTCTGAATGCCCAGTCAGCTTCTCCCCAGACCTAGCCGGCAAGAGTTGTTTCCAGGCAAGCTAGGGCCCTCCTCATAAATTCCTCCACGGGCAAAGCAGGTTCACATCTTCCACACAAAGCCAAGAGCTCAATGACCAAAAGTCAGGGGAGGGAGGGAGAGAAGGAGGGGGGATTCACTGATGCTTTGCCATTGGTCTGGAATGGGGGGGGGGGGGGGAGCCAAGTACTAGTTAGAGTTCAGAGAAGCCACGGGTGGGTCACTGCAGCCCTGACTCACCCCATTTGGGCTAGGGGAGGGACCTAGCCCCACCCCAAGCTCCTCTCTGAGGCATCAAGATTAGTATGTGCAGGGAGGGGGTGGCAGCCTCGTCTTCCTCCCCGGTCCTGGAGGGACTGGGGAGGGGTGGGGATGTAACATCGCTTAGCAGGCTTAGGATTTTGCAGCTCCGTCTCCCCTCAACTCGACTGACAAAGTTTCAGAGCGTGGCAGCCCTCCTACTCGGCAAACTCCCTCCTTTCTCCCGGGATCCCATCCAACTATCCCACCCCCAACCCCGGACAGAGTACTGCCCCTCTCTTCGAGCGACCTCCTTCTCCCAAAAGATCCCCGAAGCCCCGAGGGCCACTCACTGTTTTGGAGTCGAGCTCGTGCCGCGACTGCGCCAGGACTTTATCCACCCCCGCCTGGTCCATGAAAGTGACGAAGCCGAAACCCCTGCGCGCCGTAGTGAGGGAGAGGCAGATGGTTACAAGGCAGAGAGTGGCGGCGGAGCGGGGCGAGCCGGGAGCCGGAGGAGGGGGTGAGGGGCTCACCTGGATCTCTTGGTCAGGGGGTCCCGCATCACCAGACACTCCTTCACCTCCCCGAACTGGCCGAAGTATTCGCGCAGCCCTTCTGTAACCACACACCCGCCTTCGGACCAGCCCGCGCCCCTGCGCCCTTCCCCCCTTTCCCCCGTCCTTTGCCCCCAGTGACCCCGGCGCGGCCCGGGCCGCCCCCCGCGCCCGGCAGCCTGCACGCTCTCCAGCGCTTCCCCCCCCACCCCTGGTCTTCACCCGGCTCCCCTGGAGCCTCCTGGCGCCCACGGGGGCCCCAGGAAGCCGAGGGCCGAGCAGGGCTGGAGGGGGGACGGCTCCGGCCGGGTTCCCGCCGCTCCGGGAGCCGCCTCACAAAAGTTTGAGCCGCAGGTGCGAGCGGAGTTGGCGCTGCCGCCGGCGGGTCCCCCGGGGCCCAGCCCACCCCCCACCCCCGATGCCCCCTGAACCCCTCATCTTCTCCCCCTCCACCCGCTGGGCCGTGCGCGCTTGCCGATCGCCCTGCGCTCTCGGGGTCCCCGGGCGGGGCGCGAAACGGCGCAGGGGCGCCCGGGGTCAGCGGGGCGCAGGGCTGGGCTGGGGTGTCCGGTTCCGGGGCGCCGGGGGGTCCCGGGTGCCCCGCCGGGCCGGCGGGCGCTCCCGGGCTCGCTCACCCTGCGTAGTCTGCCAACTGAGTCCCCCCGATGAACATCTTGCTGCGGAGGAGGAGAGACACAAAGGGCCCGCGTGAGCGCCGGGCGCCCGGGCGCAGGGGGCGCGGGCCCGGGCCCCGGGGAGGCCCGGCCCGACCCGGATCGGCCATGTTGGCGGGGCCGGGGCGGGCGCGGGCCAGCGAGGCCGGGCCGGGCCGGGCCGGGACGTACCAGGGGTCGTGCGGCGAGTCCGGGGAGGCGAGGCCGGGCTGGGGCGCGTCAGTCTCCATCGGGAGCCGCGGGCGGCGCGGGCAGCGGAGCGGCGGCGGCGGCGGCGGCGGCAGCGCTCGGCGCGGGGCAGATGAGGAGCGCGGCGAAGGGGGCCGGACGGACAGGCCATGCTGCCCCCTCCCCCGACCCCGCTCGGGCGGGCGGGCGGGGACGGCCGAGGGGAGGGCCCGCCGGGGGCCGACCTGCCGGCTCCTCCCCCCGCCGCCCTGCGAGCATAAAGCCCAGCGCTCGCCAGCCCGCCCGCCCGGGCGCTCGCGGAGGCGGCGGCGCCCGGACCCCCGCTCCCGCCGGGCTCCCGGGTCCCCGAGGGCGAGAGAGACCCCCTTGAATCCCGAGGTGGGCCGGGACCTGGGCGCGGCCGCACCCCCCACCCAACCCGGCACGGGGGCCGGGCCGCGGGAACGCCCTCCCGGAATCAAGCGCCTCCCGGTGCCTTCAAGGTAGCTCGGTTCCGGATCGGGGACCCCCCCCCCATGCCCAATCCTCCCTCTCAGTTCCCCGCTATCTAGAATCTAAGAAATCCCCAATCTCCCTGGGTCGGGTGGGAGAGAGCCCCCCAATGCCCTCACGTTCCAACTGGTGAGGATCCCTTCATTCCCCCAGTCGGAGCGAGAATCTCCCTCCGAGCCCCCCAGTTTTCCGCTAAACCTAATTTAGAGTTCCCCCCTCGGCGGCCCTCGGTCCACTCCCAGTGTCCCATACCGCCCCCCACCCCGCAAGTCCAGTTCGGGGAACCCTCTCGGTGTCTCGCGTCCCGAGCGGGGAGCCTCCATCAGCACCCCAGTAGGAACCGTGTTAGTTTCCCTCGACCCTTTCTGAGACTCCCTCTCGGGTCCCCCTACCCCCAACCCCTTCCATCCACAGCCGTGGAGCCTTTTTGAGGAAACCCTCCTGCTTCGAGCTCGGGTTTTTGGTTTGCCGGTTGCCCACTGCCCCCACCTCCCCAATGTGAGGAATCGCCACCGTTTGCCTCACTCCCCGGCTAACTCTGGTCAGCCCTACTCGAACGTCTGTCTAGATTCGGGAAAGCAGGTCCCAGAGGCTCACTGCCCAGTCCCTATGGAGGCTGGGGAAAGGTCAGCGCCTCCAGAGCCCACCCCCCCCACCTCCGCTTCCAGTTTAGGAGCCCGTTGGCTCAGCTGTGCACCTTCCTCTTTGAATGACCGCCCCCCCACCTTTTTTTTTTTTTTTGCAGAGTTCTAAACCCCACCCCATCGGATCGGAAGAACCTAAGATGCCTGCCCAGTGCGTTTGGAGTTGCTTCTCTTGGTCCGTCTCAACTTAAAGGGCTCCCCATGGAGTCAAACGCCTTCCCGTCTTCCCTCTCCATACATCCCCATCTTCTGGGTCTCTGAGACCCTCTAGTGCCTTTGCCCTAGGCTGTTGGGAGCCATCTCGACCACCCCTTAAACGCCCTCCCTCTAGCCCGGCTAGTCCGCCCTGGATCGCAGGCATATTCAGGCCATTCTCCCTACCCCATCTCACCAAATCCGTAGGCTCTCGTCAATTCCCTGGCAGAAACCAGTCAAGAAAGGGTCAAAGCAGGAGGCTAAGCAGCCACTCCTCCCCAAATCCCTAACCCTGCTGGGGTTGGGGGGGCGGTCTGAGCGCCACACAAGGCCCCCCCCCCCAAACTCACCTCCACTCCTTCCCTCACCCCCACTCAGTCCACTCTCCCTAACCCGGTGACAATCCTCGCTGACAAGCCCCTTGCTCACCTTGACCTCCACCCTCAAGTCAACCACCTTTTATTAATGTGTGCAGGAGCTCTGGGCAACGTAAACCTGACCTCTGGAAGGATGCCCATCCCCCTCCTCTCAGTATACTTTCCCCGCCCCCCACCCCAGCCACCTCTGGTAGAAGAACGTGAAAGACTCAAGTTAATGGTTTCCTTAGGGACTTTCTGGGAACACTCAGCAGGTATATCCTGCCACCCGGTGTGCATAACACTAGAAACAAACTTGCTTTTTTCTGTTTTTATCATCTGATTGGTCCCACAATTTCTCAGACACCCCCAGACTGGGGGTGGAGGGGTGCCCTCACACATGGTATTTCTCACCATCTTAATACAAACTGGAGCATCAGGTGTGTCCTGGAAGAGACACAGATAGGGGTCAGCAGGGTGCATCTCCAGTGTTAGGGAACTGACCATTCCTAGGTCTAAATTTCAGGTTTCCCGTGTGTAAAATGGGGCCAATGGGGAGATAGGAGGAGGGAGCCCCAAGCGCCCATGAGCATTGCTTTTGGTGCTTGTGCTGTTGGAGGGTGGGAGATGGGTAAGGATCATTTGTGCAGAGCCAGCCAAGCCCTGTGAGAAAGGATCCATTTATTCTCCTCGTGCAGGACCTCAGAGGAGGAAGCTTCTACTTGTCACTACCTGTCACGTGTGGGGTGAATTTACAGAAGTCCCCTCTCACTGCAGGTTCATCTCAATCTCATTGCTTCCTTCCACTTTGTTCACAGTAGGGGCAAGGAGTCCTTCGAGGGGTAGCCTTCATAGGACAGTGCAGCTGTAAATGGATGGTCCTCATAGTAAAATGAAGATCTCAGAGGTATTAAGGAAAAAATGATCTTTAGAGCAACTGGCCCAGACCCCAGAATTAGGAGATTAAAGGATTCGGTTCCAGTTCTTTCTCTCTAGTATGACACACCCTGAAAAATCACTCAGAAAATTAAAACATAAATTGTTTTATACTTAAAAAGAAAAATCCTCTCGAGAAATACAGTGGGCCAAAGACATTCCACCCAAGTACCAAGATGCAACTTGGCACATTCATTCATTCCACAAATATTTATTGAACACCTGCTACCTACCAGACACTGTCTTAGGTGCTATATTCCTAGCAGCTACCTTGGCGAAACTTGCTTACTAGTGACAGGAATCAGACAATAAATAAATAGATAAATAAATTGGTGATTTGTCAGTTACTTAATGGTAAGTGCTGGGGAGAAGGAAGGGAGATGATGAGGGTAGGGAGCATGGGGGAGAGGGTGATAAGCAATTTTACATCAGAAACGTCCTCAGAGGGAGGGTGATGTTTTAGTCAAGACTTGAAGGAAATGAGGTCCATTAATCCGTTATCCAGAACTTTCATTTAAGCAGAATGCCCGCATCTCTTAAGTGCAATGATAATTGATATTCATAATTTGGTTTTCACTGCTCCAAAGCAGTGGTTCCCAGTCTTGAATGTGCAATAATAAAAAAAAAAAATCACCCGGTGATTTTCAGTAGATACAGAGTGGACAGGGGCTCTGAAAACAGCAATTTTAGACAAGCATCCAGTGATGCTGATAGCTGAGGTTTTCCTTGGACCACTCTTGAAGAAACACTGCTTTAAAATATACTAAAGAGTCTTCTAGAATGACAACAACAACAAAATTAAAGATTAAATTACAGCCTGTGCGGTTTTGGTGTTGAGAGAATTTCACTATGTTCTCATTCTTCGAAAATGCAAAACCCCGGATTACTCAGAACATCCCATTTCTTGTCCATGCAGGAGGAGAAGGGAAATTTTATCACAAGCTGATTAGGAGCCAAACATTTATAATCAATCTGTTTTACATCCTTCCCCCCACCCACAATTTTGCCCTAATTTCTCTCTATACTTTTTACTTTCCCCAAATTTCTGGACTCAACCAGCAAGCAATCGGCAGGGGGTAATGAGAGCACTTGACCAAGAGTCCTAGGATCCACAGGTTGGTCCTGGAACCACCACTATTTCTGATTGTGTGGGTCTAGGTATTTGCCGCTCAGCCTGCTGGACTTGCATTTACTCCCAGAATCGCTACAAGACTTAAGTGAGATCATGTATACGAAAACACTTGAAATACTCTGAGGCATTGCGAAGGAAGTTCTGTGACTGTGTATCCCCAGGTCCAGTTAACTTCGTCCAGTTCAAATTCAGTTCCCTTCAGGACTGTGTGGAACTGGCATAAGGGTATACATAGAGATCAACAGAACAAAACTGAGAGTCCAGAAATAACACCTCACATTTATGATCAACTGATTTGCTGATAAGGGCATGAACACAATTCAATGGGAAAAGAGCAATCTCTTCAATTGGATGTCCACATGCCAAAGAATTAAGTGTCATCTCTTCATTACACCACATACAAAAATCAACTCAAAATGGTTCAAAGACCTAAAACTATAAAAAGAAAGACCAGTTGGACATCATTAACATCGAAACCTTTGCACTTCAAAGGACACCATCAAGAAAGTGAATCAAATAACGGGACTTCCCTGGCGCTCCAACGGCCAATGCAAGCTTCCAATGCAGGGGTCTGATCCCTGATCCGAGGACTAAGATCCCACATGTTGCAGGGCAAAGCCAAAAAATGAGAAAGTGAAAAAAACAACCCAAAGAATAGGAGAAAAATTTTGCAAGTCATGTATTTGCTAAGGGACTTGTATTATATAGAATACATAAAGAAGTTGTGCAGCTCAATAGCCCACCAGGCTCCTCTGTCCATGGGATTTCCCAGGCAAGAGTACTGGAGTGGGTTGCCATTTCCTCCTCCAAGGGATCTTCCAAACCCAGGGATCGAACTCACATCTCCTTCATTACAGGCGGATTCTTTACCAATGAGCTACCAGGGAAACCACAATAAAAAGATAAATAACTCAATTAAAAATGAGCAAAGGATCTGAATAGACATTTCTTCAGAGAAGTTATGTAAGTGGCTGATAAGCACATGGAGAGATGTCCAACATCATTAGCCATCAGGAAAATACAAATCAAAGTCACAATGAGATACCACTTCACACCCACCAAGAAGGCTATAATCAGAAAGAAAGATAAAACCAACTGTTAGTAAGGATGTGGAGAAACTGGATCCTTTGCGCATTGCTGGTGGGAATGTAAAATGGTACAGCACTGTGGAAAACAGTCTAGAAAAGCAGGTCCTCAAAAGGTTAAACTTGAATTACCATATAATCCAGAAATTCCACTCTTGGGTATATACCCCCAGAGAGAAAGGGACACATAATCCTCACAGAAATTTATACATGTCAGTTCATAGCAGCATTATTCATAATAGCCAAAAAGTGGAAACAACTCAAATATCTATCAAGTCTATACAATGGAATATTATTTGCCCATACAAAGGATTCAGTACTGAGACCTGCTACAAAGTGGATGAACCTTGAAGAAGTGATGCTAAGTGAAAGGAGCTAGAAACAAAAGGCCACATAACTGTGTGATTCCATTTACCTGAGATGTCCACAGAATCAGGAAATCCACAAAAACAGGAAGTAAACTGGTGGTTGTCTAGGGTTTCGGCGGTGGGAAAACTGGAGATTTAGGGAAAGCAAACTGACTGCTAGTGGATATAGGTCTCTATTTGGAGTGATGACATATTCTAAAATTGATTATGGTGATAGTTGCACAATTTTGTGAACACACTAAAAACTATCGAATTATAAACTTTTAATGGGTAAACTGTACTGTATGTGAATTGTGTATGTATGTGCTCAGTCGTGTCTGACTCTTTGTGACCCCACGGACTGTAGCCTGCCAGGCTCCTCCGTCCACGGGATTTCCCAGGCAAGAATACTGGAGTGGGTTGCCATTTCCTCCTCCAGGGGATCTTCGTGACCTAGGGATCGAACCCATGTCTCCTACACCTCCTGCACTGCAGGCAGATTCTTTACCCACTGAGCCACTGAGTATGTGAATTATATTTCAATAAAGTTGTTAGAAAAAAAAAAAAATCATTTACCTGTTATAAACCTTTCTCTTAGCTCTGTGTCTATCCATCAAAATGAAATTTACTCTTTTCTCCTATAGCACCTTTTTTTAAAATCATTACTGTTACTATTACTATCATCTAGAAATTATTTTTTTTTCTTACCAGACTGCAGCAGGTTTAATAGCGGCCCCAAAAGTATCCCCAAGTTGTAACCCCCAGAACCTACAAAGAGGACCTGATTTGGAAAATCAATCTTTGTCCATGTGATTGTGGATTTTGAGATGAGCTCAGTCTGGATTAAGGTGGGCCCCTGTTTGTGCTCAGCTGCTCAGTTGTGTCGACTCTTTGAGACCCCGTGGGCTGTAGCCTGCCAGGCTCCTCTGTCCATAGACTTTTCCAGGCAACAATACTGGGGTGGGTTGCCATTTCTTACTCCATCGTCCAGAAATTATTAAGTACTTTCCACATACCAGCACTGTGCTAAGCACTTTTCAGGGATCTTCCCATTTCATCCTTCCAGCAATTCTTCAAGGTAGGAACTCTTGTATTTTTATTTTACTGACCAGGAAAAAGTCTTAGAGAAGTTTAGTAATTTGTCCAAAGTCACATAGTAAATGGGAAAAGTAACAGCTAAGAGCTGCCCTGGTGGCTCAGATGGGTAAAGAATCTGCCTGCAATGTGGGAGATTTGGGTTTGATTCCTGGGTTGGGAAGATTCTCTGGAGAACGGAATGGCAACCCACTCCAGTATTCTTGACTGGCAAAATTCATGGACAGAGGAGCCTGGTGGGCTACAGTCCATGGGGGTCCCGAAGATTTATTGAGCAATTAGTATGTTCAAGGCTGAGTGACTGAGCATACACACACACACAGACACTTCGCTTCACAAAACTCATTCAGTCCCCACAGCAGTTTTGTTAGGTAGGCTCCTATTTTACCTGTCTGGAAACAGAAGCATCGAGAGGTAAACCTGCTAATAAAGATCAGAACGGTAGCAAGTTTGATGCCAGAATCTCCACCATGAACCGCTGTATTACATAATCTACCTATTTCATGCATAACAAAGTGTTTATTATTCAGAAGTTCTGGACTCTTAGGCTGGTAGGAGAGCTACTTAAGGGCAAGGTATCTGTGCTAAGCTGCCTTGCAGTCTTGTGCACCATCATCTCCATCCTCAGGACCATACCTTAGACTAGGTGTTCAGTAAGTCCCTGCCTACAACTCGCCACTGTGCTACTGCTGGAGGATGCGACAATGAATGAGACAGGCAGCTCTCCCCGCCCTGGCAGAGCTTACAATCTAGAGTCAAATACAAGAGATAAAACTGCAACTTTTTAAGCAAGTCGTTTTAATCACTGCAATAATCCAGTAAGTAGGTTTGTTAACCCGCCTGTTTTACAGATGAGGAAACTGAGACTCAGATACCAGAAATGACATGCCCAGTGTCACACGGCTAGCAAGGGTGTGGGGCCAGTCTAAACCCAACTCAACCCAACTCAAACATTAGGCTACATTCTGTCTCCACTTTTTTCTCTCTGACTTTTCCCCCTTGCCCTGGCAGGGAGAGAATTAAATAAACTATTCTGCTTGCCCAGCTGAGAACACCCACAGTCTGTCCAGACCTGCTGACTCTCCCACTTTCTCACTGTCGCTTCCAATGACAGCCAGAGTCAGTTTGATGTGTTGGTGAAAGGCAGATGCTTTGGGGAGTTTCACGGTTTCAGCATCTGAAGTCGCCTCTCTGTTGTAATTAACAGTTTGATTTAGTATGGTCAGTTAATAATTCCATAATTCTGGGGCTGAAGACAAAGATGCTAAGAGCCTGCCTCCTTTATTTATTTTTTATTTTTTTAAATGTTTATTTTGGGAAACTGAAACCGCAGACCTGAAGCACAGAAACCGCAGGTCTGTGGGGGAAGGGATGCCAGTCTGTTGGCAGGGGCTTCCGGTTACAGTCAGGCAAGGCATAAAGATGAGGGGCTGCCTAGAAGAGAGGGTCCCATCTGTGACCACTGTTCGGGGAATAAATTGCTCTTTCCCTAGAGACGGGTTTTCAGGTATCCCAGGGAAATCATTTCTGGAGTCAGTGAATATAGTAGAAAAAGCATTAGACAGGAAGTCAGGAGCTTGGGGCTCCATCTCTGACCTTGAAGCAGGATCTTCCCCTGTCTGAGCCCTAGTTTATTCATCAGCAAAATGGAAGGTGGCCAGATTATTTCAGACATGGGAAATTGGTTTCAGTTTTTCTATTGATTAGTAGTGGCTGGGGCAGGGCAAGGATAGAAAGCTGTGATTGATTAGCGATGTCTGACATGGATACAGGTAATGAAGGAATATAGAAGAAGTGCCACGTATTTGCCTACCCAGGACCATCCCTATCTTTTCCAGTTTTGGTCTTCTAGGGACTTTAGAACAAGCAGGGCAAGAATCAAGAGCCATGCAGCCATCTCCAGAGGTCAGAAAGTCAAGGGAGGAAGTAGCAAAGAGAGAATTTTATTAATAATGATAATGGGGGGGTGTGTGTTAGTCCGACCCTTTTCGACCCCATGGACTGTAGCCGTCCAGGCTTCCCTGTCCATAGAATTTTCCAGGCAAGAATACTGGAGTGGATAGCCATTCTCTTTGCCAGGAATAATAATAATACTTGATTCCATACATGGAGGAAAAGGTTTGAAAAGATTTACACCAAACATAAACCATTAACATCAAACAGGGGTGGGGGCCCACATTGTATGTTAGTATGCAAATGGATTTTTCCTGTCGCTGCATGCTGAGCTGATTCAATCGTGTCGGACTCTTTGCAACCCTGTGGACCATAGCCCGCCAGGCTCCTCTGTCCATGGGATTCTCCAGGCAAAAATACTGGAGTGGGCTGCCATTTCCTTCTCCAGGGGATCTTCCTGACCCAGGGATCGAATCCACATCTCCTGTGTCTCCTGTATTGGCTTGGCAGGCAGGTTCTTTTACCACCAGCACCACCTGGGAAGTTTGTGGATATGGATTCATCTTAACAATAAGAAAAAACACAGTAAATATAATTGATGAGACTATTGAAAGACTTTTTTAAGAATGGTCATAGGAGCATTATTCATAATAGTCAGAAATTGGAAGTAATTCAAATGTCCATTAATAGGAGAATGAATAAACTGCCATATGATCTATTCATACAATGGAATACTACAGAAAAATAAGAAGGGATAATGACTGATACGTGGATGAATTTCAAAAACATTATGTTGAATAAAAGAAGTTGAACCCTTAAAAATATATACTATGTGATTCCATTTATATGAAGTTCTGGAACAAAGCTTCTGAATCCATGGGGAAAGGAGTTGGAATAGTGTTTGTCTGGGGGGAGGAGGGAAGGGAGCAGATATTGCCTGGTAAGCAAGGAAGAATTTTCTGGAGGATGAAAATGTTCTTCTATACCAGCACTGTCCAATAGAACCAGGACACAAACCAGAGCTGTCGACCAAATACAATTGTCAAGATATCTTCTACATTAGTTGATATCCAATGTATACTTTACGGCACTTCCTAGGTTGGACCAGCCCCATTTCAAGTGCCCAGTAGTCACATGTGGTGAGAGGCCACTTTAGTAGACCACACAGGTCTGCATCTTATTTACTGTGGGTTGTAGTTATATATAAAAATTCATCAAGCTCTGCACTTAAAATCTGTACATTTCACTTTATTAAAATTATAGCTCAATAAAAGAAAGAACATCATGCTTTACTAAAATGGCAAAATTTAAAAAAAATAAATAAAAGGAAGATAGGAAGAGACAGTGGGGAAAAGAGTAACCAGGCAAAGAAAGAATGTGCTATTGGGAATTCCCTGGTTCATTGGCTAAGACTCCAAATACAGACCCTCACCCTTGATCCCTGGTTGGGGAACTAGATCCCACATACCTCAACTAAGACTGCAAATGCTGCAGCTGAAACAAACAAACAAACAAAAAAACCTGCACGCACAACTAAAGATCCTAAGTATTGCAACTAAGACCTGGCACAGCCAAATAAATATTTAAAATTTTTAAAATCATATTTAAAAAAAAGAAAGAATGAGCTACATCCATAAATCTGCTTAGCATCTTAGCAGAGAAATCTACTTGTACTCGAGACCTCCAAGAATGGGTCAGAAAACCACAAAAGATTAACCTTGGAGAAGCTAATCAAAAGCGTAGTTTTCAGCCTTCAGCTTTGTGTCCTACTCTCCTGGTGTGTTATGTGTGCGTGTGTGCTCAGTCATGTCCGACTGTTGCGACCCCACGGACTGTAGCCTGCCAGGCTGCTCAGTCCATGGGATTATCCTGACAAGAATACAGGAGTGGATTGCCATTCTCTTCTCTAGGAGATCTTCCCCGCCCAGGAATCGAATCCGAGTCTCCTGCATTGGCAGGCGGATTCTTTACCGATAAGCCACTGGGCATGTAACTAATCACAGTACATGTAGATACAGACAATCTTTCTGAACCCTTGACACCTGGTCCAGATGATGCTAAGAACTTTCCTACATGATCTTTCTTAATCCTCTCCATAGTCCTCTGAGGTTGGTTCTGCTCTGATCCTCCAATTGTGCAAACCAGAAAACCCAGGCTCAGAGTAAACCAATAATCACAATAACAATGGGAGAAGGAAATGGCAACCCACTCCTGTATTCTTGCCTGGAGAATCCCAGGGACAGAGGAGTCTGGTGGGGTCTATGGGGTCTCACAGAGTTGGACACAACTGAAGCGACTTAGCAGCAGCATAATAACAATAATAAAGAAAAAAGAAAGAAAAAAGAAAACCCAGTCTCAGTAAGTTGTCCAAAGTTACTCAACTCAGAAGTGGTGAAGAGGGGATTTCTATGCAGGCCTCCTGGCTTCTGATCTGGTGTTCTTTTTTTTTTTTTAATTTAATTTTGGCAAAGGGGATCTTTGTTGTGTCATGTGGGATCTCTTGTTGCAGCTCAAGGGCTTTCTTCTTGTGGCGCATGGGTTCCATAGCACTTGGCCGTAGTTGCTTCGCAGCATGTGGGATCTTACTTCCCTGACCAAGGATCGAACGTGCATCCCTTACACTGCAAGGCAGATTCTTAACCACTGGACCACTAGGGAAGCCTCTGACCGGGTATTCTTAAATGCTCCCTCTACTGAAGCTTGAAAATGCTTTAACTTACTTTCAAAAAAAAATGAAAGGAAGAAAAGAAGAGAAAGAAAGAAACAAATGAGGAATGGTAGACTCAAGGTTATGTCTATAAATAATGTCACACTTGCTCCCTGACCTTCAGACGTGCTCTCCAACGTGCTTTCCAGGAAGAGTTGGGGTTACACAGGGCTTCTGACTATCTTATCTGAATGCCTATGGAATTATGCATCATATGGGATTGTCATTCCATCAAGAGTGTCCCAATTTCAGAAAGGTTGAGAACAGCTCCCATGAAGAGCCTCTAAAGTCTTCTTGCTTTACAGATGGAAAAACTTAGAGATCCAAAGAGAGAGGGGTTGGGACATCCCTCGTGGTCCAGTGGTTAAGACTCTAAGCTCCCAATGCAGGCCACCTGGATTCCATCCCTGATCAGGGAACTAGATCCTGCATGCCACAGTGAAGATTCTGGATGCCACAACTAAGACTCAGCACAGCCAAATTAAAACAAAACAAAACAAAAAATTGGAAAGACTCTTGTCCAAGTACTCAATGGTTCCATACTTGTCTCTTCACTTCCCACACAATAAATCCAATATGCATTTTCTACCAAGTCAGTTCCCTTGGAGAAATCTACACCTGAATGAGACTTTCTGCCAGTTCTTGAGGAGTTTATTGCTGTTTTGTTGAGTTGTTGTGTCTGACTCTTTGTGACCCCATGAACTGCAGCATGCCAGGTTTCCTTGTCCTTCACTATCTCCCAGAGTTCACTCAAACTCATGTCCCTTGAGTCGGTGATGCCATCCAACCATCTCATCCTTTGTTGCCCTCTTCTCCTTTTGCCTTCAATCTTTCCCAGCAGCAGGGTCTTTTCCAATGAGTCAGCTCTTTGTGTCAGGTGGCCAAAGTATTGGAGCTTCAGCTTCAGCATCAGTCCTTCCAGTGAATATTCAGGGTTGATTTCCTTTAGCATTGACTGCTTTGATCTCCTTGCAGTCCAAAGGACTCTCAAGAGCCTTCTCCAGCACCACAGTTGAAAAGCATCAATTCTGCGGCACCTAGCCTTCTTTATGGTCCAGCTATCACATCCATACGTGAGTCCTGGAAAAACCATAGCTTAAGGAGTTAACACTCTAGTAAAGGGACAAATTACAGTATATTAAGTAAAGTAGGAGGATCATAAGACCTTAAGAGAGCTTTGTAGGCTCAACAGAGGGAAGGCACAGCAGGTTGGAGAAGAAAGGAAGATTGGCATTTGAGCTGGATCAGAAAGCAGAAATAGAGGAGTGGGCACTCCCTGAATGAGAGGCAGTGGGCACCCGTGTTGACTGAACTGTGTATGCATTTCCTACATCCACTGCACAGCACGGTGCTGGGTCTACACTAAAGCTCAAGCAGTGTTGGTAGACTGGATGTAGGATGGAATTCTCTCACCAGAAACAGTGGTTTCTGGTGAAACTAAAACTCTCATTCATTCATCCATCCATTCATTCAGCAAATACTTACTACATGTTTATTATGTTCTGACCATACTGCTGAATGTTTTGCCTAGGATTTAAGTCAAATATTCCATCACTAGGCCTACCTCTCTTTATTGGACATACAGAAAAACAGTAATAGTAAGAATAGGAGCAATAATTACCATTAGTCGCAGCTTACAATATGCCAGGTGCTCTGCTAAGCAGTACACATTAATCGAGTCATATCGCTTTCCCTCCCAAACTGAGGTAGGTGCATTTATCAACTTCACTTGGCAGAAGAGGAGACCCAGACACTGAGAGGAGACCCAGACTCTGATCCCAAGGTCGCATGGCAAAGAAATAGGGAGCTGGGATTTTCACACAAGTTGGTTCTTCTTTAAAGATATTTATTTATTTGGCCGTGCCAGGTCTTAATTGTGGCATGGGAGGGTCTTCAATCTTTGTTGCGACATGTAGGATCTTTAGTTGCAGCATGTGGGATCTAGTTCCCAGACTAGGGATCGAACCCTGGCTCCTTGCATTGGGAGTGGAGTCTTAGCCGCTGGACCACCAGGGAAGTCCCCAGGCTGGTTCTAAGCCACTTCAGAATCCAATCACTTCTATGCATTGTCTCATCCGCCATCAGGTCTGGGTACCATGCCCTCAGTAAGATGTCTATAAAGCACACCTGATATTCTAGCGGTTGCTCTGGTGCTCTGCCCCAGGCTGAAAACCCTCCAACAGGTTCCTGCAGTGATAGAACAAAATCCAAACACAGTGGCCCAGAAAACTCTAGATAAGCCAGCATCTGTCTCCCTCTCCAGCCTCATCTCCCCCACATCCTACCTCCTCTCTTTTCTCTGATCACTGGCCTTTGAGAACCTGGAATCACCAAACTCTTTCTCCACGGAGGGCCTTGGAACCACTGTCCTCCAGCCAGAAGCATCTGTTTCCATCTTGGAATGCCTGTTTTTCGCCCTCTTATCTCAGCCTGCAGCCCCCTTTACTCAACCTGCAACACCTTTGCCTGAGCCTGAACACCCTTCCCCAGCATCTGACCACGCTGCCTCCAGCCGGGAACATCCCTTCCTTCTCTGCCTGCTTCCTTTCTTTCCATCTTTTGCATTTCCGGATAAATGTCACTTCCCCACGGGACTTCCCCTCATCCCTTCTCTGATCTTTTATTCCTTTGCCTTTTCCCCACTCCTTCTCCCTCGTAGCATCTGCCACAGTGAGGATTCACGTGTACCTATTGCTTGGTTAATGCCTGTGTATCCCTAGGTTGTAAGCTTCTTGAAAGTAAGGACTGTCTTCTCCTGTTCCCCATCATATGGCTGGCACATAATCGGCACTGTATAAATCTCAATAAAATGAACAAATGGGTAAATAGGGTGTATCCTATTTACAGATACAGTATCCTCTTTAGGTGTCAAGTAGTAATAATAATCACTGCTGTGTTTCAAGCTCTTCTGGCAGGGCAAGCACTTTCACGTGCTGTTTCATTTGCTCATTAGATAACGCTACGGTCCAAGGGCAGTTATTATTGTCTCCCTTGGACTGATGAGGACGCTGAGGTTCAGAGAAGTGTCACTATCTGGCCAAGGTCACGTGGCTGGTAAGAGGAAGAACAGGCCACCCAGGCCTTTCCACTCAAGACACCTCTGTTTCACCCATCACAGTACACTGCTCCTCAGAGTGTGGGCCGGCCCATTCCAGGATGGCCTCTCCCTGCTTCCCTTCCCTATCCCTTCCTTCTGTTCCTCCAACCAGGGGTACCTGCCTTGAATTCTTTTGCTAGAAGAAGAGGATCAGAAGGTCTGTCAGGACTTGGCCCCTTAAGTATAGAAATAATGATCATTGTTATTTTTTTTTTCATTATTTGGCTGTGCCGAGTCTTAGTTGCAGCATGTGAGATCTAGTCCCTTGACAGGGATTGAACCCAGGCCCCCTGCCTTGGGGGCATGGAGTCTTTGCCCCTGGACCACCAGGGAAGTCCCATTATGGTTTACTGAGACATTATCAGGTGCCAGGCCCTGTACTCATTTGTATCACAAACCATCCCATGAAGTAAGTAGTGTATGTGTGCATGTTCAGTTGCTAAGTCGTGTCCGACTCTGCAACCCCTGGTGTTAGCCCACCAGGCTCCTCTGTCCATGGGATTTTAAAGGCAAGAATACTGGAAATGGCTTGCCATTTCCTCCTCCAGGGGATCTTCCCAACCCAGGGATGGAACCCATATCTCCTGCCTTGGCAAGTGGGTTCTTTACCACTTGAGCCACCTGGGAAGGCCATGAAGTAAGTGAGGACTATGTTATCCGAGGGCTTCCCTGTGGCTCAGCTGGTAAAGAATCCGCCTGCAATGCAGGAGACCTGGGTTCGATCCCTGGGTTGGGAAGATCCCCTGGAGGAGGGAAAGCTACCCACTCCAGTATTCTGGCCTGGAGAATTTCATGGACTGTATAGTCCATGGGGTCGCAAAGAGTCAGACATGACTGAGTGACTTTCATTCACTCACTCACTCACTCATGTTCTTTGAGGCTCGGAAAGCAAAGCCATTTGCCTGAGTTTACACAACTCAGGAGATAGAGCAAGGGTTCAAACACCTGCCCCTCTGACACCAGACTTTGTAACCCGGAAGAGGGACATCAGATCCAACCTGGAGTGCTCACTCTCCCACCATCCCACCAGCAGCCCCAGCCGTCCCTTGAGAAGGACAGCTGACTTTGCTCTGTCCTCAGGACCAGCAGGCTCCAGAGAGGGGCGAGAGCCCTGGAAACTCTCAAGATGTGATCCACCAAGAAAAGACCAGGCCTTCTACATTTTGTCTGATTCATCTTTTTTTTTGGGCAGCACTGAGGCTGATTGTGGGATCTTAGTTCCCTGAATAGGCATTAAACCCCTGAGCCCTTGGCAGTGAAACTGCAGAGTCCTAACCACTGGGCAGCCAGGGAATTTCCTATTTCGTCTCTTAAAATGATCCTTTGTATACATGTTATGACATAGATATTATAACTGTACACCTATATACTTTATAAATAAGTACATCTACAGCAACTTACTTGGTGGTCCAGTGGTTGAGACTCCACTGGAGGGGCCAAGTGTTCAATTCCTGGTTGAGGAGCTAAGATCCCGCAAGTCTCTAGGCGTGGCCAAAAAATAAACAAAATAAGTACATCTACATATACTAGAGATACGGGCTCAAAGATGATTTCCTCTAGGGATGTCTGATCATAAAAATTTGGAGATCATTGGTTAAGATAGTAAGGACAAGGATTAAAAACAATCATGATAGAATGTCTACAAGGAAAAGAATGAAGTTAGGTAGGTCCCTACCTCACACTACATTTAAAAACTTACTCAAAATAGATCAAAGACCTAACACTATAAAACTCTCAGAAGGAAACATAGGAGTGAATCTTCATGACTGTGGATTTGGCAATGGATTCTCAGTTATGTCACCAAAAGCACAAACATAAAAGAAGAAATGGATAGACTTCATGAAAATTGAAAATTTTTGTACAGCAAAGGACACTATCAAGGTGAAAAGACAACTGAAAATATGGGAGAAAATACTTGCAAATTATATATAAGGGTCTAGTCTCCAGAAGGGGCATGCCTGGTGGCTTAGGAGTAAAGAATCTGCCTGCAATATGGGAGCTTCAGGAGATTCAGGTTCAATCCCTGGATCAGGAAGATCCCTGGAGAAGGAAATGGCAACCTACTCCAGTATTGTTGCCTGGAGAATGCCATGGACAGACGAGCCTGGTGGGCTACAGTCCATGGGTTTGCAAAGAGTCAGACATGACTGAAGCGACTTAGCACGCAGCACAGTCTCCAGAATATACCATAAGAACTCTATGTTGTTGTTGTTTAGTTGCTAAGTTGTGTCTGACTCTTTGCAATCCCATGGACTGTAGCCCGCCAGGCTTATCTGTCCATGCGATTTCCCAGGCAATAATACTGGAGTGGATTGACATTTCCTTCTCCAGGGGATCTTTCCGAACCAGAGATGGAATCCGAGTCTCCTGCATTGGCAGGCAGATTCTTTACCACTGAGCCACCAGGGAAGCCCACAGGACTCTTACAACTCAATAATAAAAGGATAAACAACCCAATTAAAAATGCACAAAAAACTAGAATAGATATTTCTGTAGAGAATATACACAAATGGCCAATAAGCACATGAAAAGATTATCAACCTCATTAACCATCACAAACACAAATGCAAGTAAAAACCACAATGAGATGTCACTTCACACCCACTAGGAT
Organism: Okapia johnstoni; assembly: GCA_024291935.2. NCBI lineage: Eukaryota > Metazoa > Chordata > Mammalia > Artiodactyla > Giraffidae > Okapia > Okapia johnstoni. The sequence goes on along the minus strand of CM044310.1, from coordinate 9,590,652 downwards.
GGCTACAGTTAAAAAAAAAAATTAAGAAGGAAATTGCAAGTATTGATAAGAATTCAGAAAAATCGTAATCTCTCATGCACTGTGGTAAGTATGTTAAATAGTGCAATGTTGTAAAAACACTGGCATTTCTTCAAAAAGTATAGAATTACCATATGACCCAGCTCCTAGGTACATACCCAAAAGAATTGAAAACAAGTATTCAAATGAAACTTGAAGACAGACTATAGAAGCACTATTCACAAATACCAAAAGACGGAAACAACCCAAATGTTCATCAAGGAATGAATGGATAAACAAATAGTGGTGTATCCATACCGGGGAATATAATTCAACCATGAAAAGGAATGACGCACTGATACCTGCTACAACATGATGAGCTTCAAAAACCTGATACTAAGTGAAAGAAGCCAGACCACAAGAGGTCACATATTTTATGATTCCATTTCTATGAAATATCCAGAGAAGGCAAATCCATAGAGACAGAAAGGAGGTTCGTAGTTGCTAGCAGCCAAGGGAGGGCGGAATGGAAATAACTGCTTAATAGGTACAGGGTTTGCCTTTGGAGGGATGAAAATATTTTGGAACTAGATAGAAATGATGGTCACGCAACACTGTGAATGTACCAAAGGCAGCAGAATGCTACCCTTTACATGGTTAAGTCAACCTCAAAAAACAAAATTAAATGTTATAAAAGAAATACATGATTGTGGTAAGAAAATATTTTTTCCAACAGGACGGAACGGTCCTGAGGTCTCTTCCTATTCTCCATTTCCACTCCCCAAAGGGAATAAAGAAAGTGTTAGTCGCTCAGTTGTGTCCAGCTCTTTGCGACCCCATGGACTGTAGCCCGCCAGGTTTCTCTGTCCATGGGATTCTCCAGGCAAGAATACTGGAGTGGGTTGCCAAGCCCTCCTCCAGGGGATCTCCCTGACCCAGGGATCAAACCCAAGTCTCCTGTATTGCAGGCAGATTTTTACCGTCTGAGCCACCAAGGAAGCCCAAAAGGGGGGAATAAACACAGATACAATTTATTATGTATTTGTCTTAAATGTTTTCTGCCCGTATAGCACTGTGCAGTAGGTGTATACGTGTGTCTCTGTGTGTGTCCATATTTCCTTTTTCTCTTACACAAATGGGATTACGTTATGCTCAGTATTACCTTTTTTCTCTTGGCAATGTATCAGTGATCATTCCGTTTCAATACATCCTTCTTAAAGGTTCCATTATATGAAAGTACTCTCCTGTCTCTCCATCCTCCGAGTCCCGAGTTCCAGCTTACCCGTGACTTTGACCTCAGTTGTTGCTTCTTCGCAGGCATTGTGAGGAGTCTCTAACACCCAGCAGGTGCCTGGCCCCGTGGGCTTTGTGAAAATGACAGCTCCCTTCTCCCTCACCCTGCCCTACTCTAGGACCAGCCGAGGGTACTGAAGCGTAATGCTAGGGCTCTAGAGTCTGGACTCCTCCTCTTACTAGCTCGGTGACCTCAGGCAAGTTTCCTAACCCTTTCGAGCCTCAGTTTCCTCAATCGCGCTGAGGACTGTCACAGCTCTCCGGGAGGATGCACGTCAAGTCCTGAGCCCAGCTCAGAGGCTGGCGTCACAGGAGCTTTCAGGAAGAGAAGGTGGGTTGAGCCCTGGGTCTGTGGCCACCTGCCTTTGGGTAGGGCTCTAATACGGGGTGCTGAGGCGGGAAGGTGAGGCCCGGCTGGGCGGCCCTGGGAACCCGGGAAGGAGGCGAGGCTGAAGTGGAGACGATTAGAATGAGAACAAACTGGCTCCTGAATAGAAGCTTTTATTCCTGCCGGAGAGGGCTTTGTTCCCCAAACACGTGACACACAAAAGCCTCTACTTGAATTCGGGCACCCTAATTGGTTCTCAGGTGGGGGAGGAGAGGGGTGTCCGGATTTAGGGATTCCTTAAAGGGACAAGGCTGGGGAGAGCTGGGCTCAGGGCGCGTTCTCGCTGTCAGGGGGAGGGGAGGGGTTGGCGGGGGGGGGGGGGAGGCGGGGAGCTGGACCAGCGGGGGCGGGGCAGCAGTTCCGAAGAGGCGGGGGTGGGGACAGGAGGGGAGATGGGCAGAGAGGCAGAAGCCTGAAGAAACTCACGGGGCCCCAGCCTCTGGCCCAGGGCCTGGGAAAATAGGCGCGAGGGGAAGAAAAGGAAGGGAAGGAGGAAGTGAGGGAGAGATGGAGGAAAGGAGGGCGGGAAGGAGGAAGGCAAGAGAGACTGAAAGGAGGAAAGGAAAGAAACTCGGGCTTCTTACCAAGTCCCACAAGCCCTGCCTGGTTAAGGTCCTCCCTCCCTCCCCAACCTCTTCCCATGACGCCCCCTCCATCCTCTCTCCCAGTGCTGCAGGCCCAGGGCTGCTCCACCCTGCCCCAGGATCTTTGCACTTGCTCTCCCCACAACCTGGTATGCTCTCCCGCCTCCCTCTCCAATCTTCCCACAGCTATCCTGAAGTTCACGTGTCACTTCATCAAAAGACAACTTCCCAGGTGCTCCCCACTGCCGCCACCACGACTCTAGTCTTCAAGGTCCTTATCACTCACAGAAATTACTTGCTTATTGTCAGATTCCAACTCCAGGAGGGCAAAATGACAGGCTATGTCTGTCTTGTGCCCATCGCTGTCTGGCCCCACCCCACCCCCACCCCCACCCCCACCCCCGCCGGCTGGCACGCAGCACAGAGCTTAACACACACGGATGATCAACACACCTGAGGCTGGCTGGCTGTTGAGTGGAGAAGGGGCCTTGTCTGCTGTCACTTCTGGGACCCCAGAGCCATTGTTTTTAGGGGTCAGCTGGCCTCCTGCCTCCCTTTGAAACTTTCTAGCTAGGTGGCCTTGGGCAAGTCACTCTCTGCCTTTGTTTTCCTCTTCTTCAAACAGTATAAAACCCACTTTGCAGGGTGTGTTTTGAGAGTTGAAGAGAGAATCTAGGCACTGAGCAAAGATTGGCATATAAAGGGTACCTGATAGACCACAGGGCTTCCTTATAGCTCAGTTGGTAAAGAATCTGCCTGCAGTGCGGGAGACCCCAGTTCGATTCCTGGGTCGGGAAGATCCACTGGAGAAGGAACAGGCTACCCATTCCAGTATTCTTGGGTTTCCCTTGCGGTTCAGCTGGTAAAGAATCCTCCTGCAACGCAGGAGACCGTAATTCGATTCCTGGGTCAGGAAGATCTGTTGGAGAAGGGAAAGGCTACCCACTCCAGTATTCTGGCCTGGAGAATTCCGTGGACTGTCCATGGGGTCGCAAAGAGTCGCAAAGAGTCAGACACGACTGAGCGACTTTCACTTTCGCTTTCTTGATAAACCATAGCCATGTTGGCAATGATAAAGTAGATGTTTCTATGGAAGGTGAAGAGAGGATTCCTATTAGCTTGTCCCCAGCCATGTGACAGGCACTCCCATATGGCGTTTTAGTGAATGCTTATAAATAATATTTGAAATATATATTTTTCTGGCTGCACCTTGCGGCTTGTGGGATCTTAGTTTCCCAAACCAGAAATTGAACCCGAGTTCCTGGTAGTGAAAAGAGTCCTAACCACTGGACCGATAGGGAATTCCACTGAAACAGTTTTGTTTTGTTTTTAATTTATTATTTATTTATCTGTGGCTGTGCTGGGTCCTCTTTGCTGTGTATGGGCTTTTCTCCAGTTGCAGAGAGCGGGGGCTACTCTCTAGTTGCGGTGCATGGACTTCTCATTGTGGTGGCTTCTCTTGTTGCAGAGCATAGGCTCTTGGGCTCGTGGGCTTCTGGAGTTGCAGCAGGTGGGCTCAGGAGTTGTGGCTCACGGGCTTGGGCTTAGTTGCTCCACGGTGTGTAGGATCTTCCTGGATCAGGGATTGTACCAGTCACCCCTGCACTGGCAGGCAAGATTCTTTACCACTGAGCCACCAGGGAAGCCCCCTGAAACAGATTTTGATTGTCCCCATTTTACAGCTGAGAAAACCAAGTCTCAGAGTGGTTAGGAGACTTACCCGAGATCACACAGGTGATAAATAGCAGAGTTAGGACTGGAACCCTGCTCTATCCCTGTGCTCCGCCCATTCTCACCCGAAGTCTCTCTCTGCCTTCCAGTGTCAGGAAGCTGGAGGGACAAGGAGAGATTCAGGATGCTGAGGGTGGGGATGGGCAGAAGGAAGAAGACCCTGAGGGACCGGCAAAGATGAGGCTGCCTCAGTGTCCTCCATCAGCAATGTCTGCGGGCCTCATTATATACAGGTAGGTCGAGTCCTGCGTTCTGAAGCCATGGGCTCTATGCTTCAGCTACTTATCAGAGCACCTACTCTGTGCCTCGCACCAGGATACAGCTGTGAACAGTTCATACCCTCCAGTTGTGCACTAATGGAGCCAAGGAAGATTGAAACAAGAAGCACTTTGAAATCCCTAGTGAGGATGAACCTTTTCCCTATGGCCTGGGGTGATGGCACCCACACTTGGCTAGAGCTGAAGGCATTGTTGGGGTCCTTTCCCCACTCCCAGCCCCAGCGTGGGCCCTGGGTGCAGGGGCCCTTTAAGAAGATCCTGTTCCTCTCCCTCTCTGCACCCGCCCCCCCCCCTCCATAATTAGCCCGCTAAAGAAAGAGCTGGCTCAAAATGGGATTGTGCAGACCCAGCTTTGGGCCCCGAGGACGCAGGATCGGGGATTGTTATGCTAATCGCCTGAGATCAGCAGATCCCCGCGTCCTTCAGATGGCAGGTAGCGATGCCCAGCGGCTGTGGCTGCAGCACTGTAAGGAGCTGGCCTTTTCCTCCTGCTTCCTGCTTCCTCCTCTGCCTCCCCCGTCGGACCCACCCTGTCTGTCCTCCAACCTGCCTGGTGGCTGTGATGCTTGGCCTCTCCTAGAAATGTCCAGCCCTGCTCCTTCCACTCTCCAAAGAGAAACGGGTCCCACTGTCCCCTGCCTGCCTTTGGAGCGGGTGCTGGTGGAGTACGCAGGGGCAGGAGGAAAAGGTACCCAGATCCTCCGTAGAGCCTCATCCTTCCTGGGTCCTTCCTGCCCCACCTTCTGTAACTGGGACTTGGCCACTTACTAACTTCGCCAACATGAGCAAGTGACTGCCTCCCAGAGCCTGTTTCCTCATCAGTAAAATAGGTTGATAATAATGGTACCTATTACAAAAGATTGAAATGCAGATGGAATGAGAGCTGGCATCTAACAGACCCAACTCATCAGTCGCTACTGTCAATCCCATGCTTGACAGTATAGCAGCCTATGCTGAGTCCTTTTTTATGGCATTATCCCATTTTGCCTTTCAACCATCCTGAGAGGCAATTATCATTATCACCTCCATTTTACAGACGAAGAAACTGAGGGTCAAAGGATTCACTTACCCAGGATCCACCCCGAGCCAGCCTATTCTCTTAACCTCTATTCTGCAGTTTGGCAGGTAGCTGTCAACCTTGCAAAAGGTGAGCTTGGTTGGTACAAAAAAACAAATAAAGTATAAGATGCTCACATAAACATGTAGAATAGTTACATATTTATAAAACTGGCACGTCAAGCCTGTGAATTCACAAGTAATCTTGCTTAGGTTAAATGTGTTTAAGTCTGTACAAAGACTAACACAAGTCTGATCATAGCAGTGTTATTCATAGTAGCCAAAAACCAGGAACAGCTGAGACATCCATCAAGGAGAAGAATGGATGAACAAACCGTGGTACAGCTATACAATGGAATAAACTTACTGATCCAAGCCGCAACGTGGACAAATCTCACAGACGGAATATTGGATGAAAGAAGCCAAACTGAAGACAGTACATACTATACGATTCCATGTATATGAAGTTCAAGAACAGACGGAAGTCAGATTAGTGGCTGCCGACTGGGGAGGGTCTCAAGAGGGAAGTGATCCAAGGGAACCTTCTGGGGTGATGGAAATACAGTGTATCTTGATCGGGTGCTATCACATGGGTGTCTGCATAGGTAAAAATGCATCTGGAGGTACATTTGATGTTTATTCAAATTGATGTGTGTAATGTATGCACCAGTAAACCACTGTTAATAATTTAAGTTAAAAAATAATGAGTTCGTGTAAAGAAAAATAGTGAATAAATAGTAATTGTTCAGGGCACATGCAGATATGACCAAAACCAAACCAAAAGGAAAGAAAAAAATTAAATAACAAAAAGCAAAACAAACAAAAAACAACTCCAGCGACTAAAGTTAGGAGAAGTATAAGCTTAAGTTGTATTCGGCTTCCTCTTCCCCCAGAGTGCCAGATGAATGTACAGGAAGCCTGGTTAAATTTGAATTTCAGATTAAAAAAAAACAAATGCTTTTAAAGTATAAGTATGTCCCATGCAATAGTTGGGACATACTTAACACTAATTTCTTTTTGCTTTGCTTTTTATGTGTTGTTTGCCAGAAACACACATTTAATTGGGCGTCCTGTATTTTTATTTGCTAAAATCTGGCAACCGGACCCTCTCAGGACCCCACCCGGTCTCGCAGCCCGGTGCCCACCGCAGGCGGGAGAGCCCCGCGCGGGGCAGTCACGCCCGGCGCAGCCTGGCAACGCAGCCACAAAGGGAGCCCGGGAGGCGGAATCTTTCCACATGCCTGATCAATGGGGGCGCGGAGACGGCGGCGCAAACAGGCCTGAGACAGCCGCACAAAGAGGAGGCCCCTCGGCCGCTCCCGCCTTCCATTGATCCCGGCCCTTTGTGGCTCGGACAACGCGGGCACGGGGAGGCGCCTCGCGGGGACTCGGCCCATTCGCATTAGGGGGAGAAGGCCCGGGAGGACCCCCGCCTGGCCAGCCCGCCCCACCATTCCCCCTCCCGTGGGCTCCAGGATTCAAGTCTGGGGGCTTCCAGATCCCTTCAGGGGCACAGAGTGGGGTGGGACCAGGCCAAGGAAGACCCTGTAGTCCATCTGGAAAGGTCTAGAGCCTGCCAGTGGAGTCTGCCACCCAGATCCGGCCTCCCGAGGACCCCCCAGTCTGCCCTGGCAGGCTTTCTCTGTCCCCCTGGTTACAGGCAGGCCTTGCAGTTTTGGGGTTTTTTTTTTTTCTTTTTGAACAAATATTTGTTGAGCATTTGCTCCAAGCTGTTCCCACTCTCCTGCTCCCATGGCCACTTACACTGGCTAACTCCTCCTCCAAGTCTCACCTCTCTGGGAAAGCACCCCTGACCCCTCTCCCACCCCCTGGGTTGGGCAGGGAGTCCCCTTCTCTCTGAGTGTGCCACCTTCCACCATGGTAGGAACAGTTAACAATTATTGAACACTTTCTGTGGCTTCCTAGGTGGAGCTAGTGGTAAAGAACCTGCCTGCCAATGCAGGAGACATAAGAGATGTGGGTTTGATCCCTGGGTCAGGAAGATTCCCTGGAGGAGGGCATGGCAAACCACTCCAGTATTCTTGCCTGGAGAATCCTCATGGACAGAGAAACCGGCAGGCTACAGTCCATGGGATCGCAGAGTTGGACATGACTGAAGTGACTTAGCACGCACTCACGAACACTTATTATGCTTGCTGGGCTAAGCATGCAAGGTTGCCCTCTTGTTTCATCCTCACAACAGCCCTCTAGGTTGAAGCAGCTTTGATCACTTCCAGGAGGTGGGAACTGAAGCTTGGTATGTTAAAGTGGTCGGTCACCCAAGGTCACACACCTAGCAAGGAGCAGAGTGAGGATTTGAACCCAGGGAGTAGATTCCAGAGTCAGAACTTCCTCCCCACAGTGCAGGCTCCAGGTTCTATACAGGATTCATTACTGTGACCCAGCTGGCACACCCTTGATGTCTCACTTACCCCATCAGAACACTGATCGCACTGTCTTGTTGTGTATTTGAACAAAAAAAATGAACATTTTCTTCTGTTTTCCTGACTAGATGGATAGGTCTGTGACCTCAGCACCCAGCACAAATAAGATGCCCAAGGTATATTTATATGTGTGTGTGTGTGTGTTTTGTCTGGCTGTACCATGCAGCTTGCAGGATCGTAGTTTCCCAAGCAGGATCGAACCCAGGCCTCCTGCAAGTTCTAACCACTGGACTGCCAGGAATTACCAAGGTATGTTTGTTGATCTGCGCTATTGAGTTTGAGAATAGTTTGCTAGACCCTGGAGGTCGGAAGAGGGAGAAAAACCTAAAGATGAATCTGATCCAGTTTCTGCCCACAAATGGGCTTAAAATCAGACACTCAAAGAATATAAGAAGGGTTGCAGGACTTGGGAGTCTGGTGAACAACTTTTTCCCCTTTAAAAAAATCAACTTTATTGAGATACAATTTACAGGCAATAAAATGCATCCATCTTAAGTGTCCAGTTCAGCGAGCATTGGCAAATGCATACACCCATGTAACTAGCATCTCTGTCAGATGTAAAACATTTCTATCTCCCCAAAAGTTCCCCTGTGCCCTTTTGCAGTCAATGCCTACCCTCCCCTCCACCCCTGGTTCCTAGGCAACCACTGATCTGCTTTCTGTCACTAAAGGTTAGTTTGCATTTTCTAGAATTTCATATAAATGAAATCATACAATGTATACTCTTTTGTGTCTGGCTTTCTTCGCTCAAAAGCTAGTTTGGAGATTCAGCCATGCTGTTGAATGACCCTTAGTTTCAAATCTCCTCTCTCCTGACCTCTTTGAGCCTCAGTCTCTTCATCTGTAAGATGGGAGGGGATGCTGGGAGGGCTTGTTGAAGGATTGTCAGCAGAGTGTCCAGAACCTACCCATAGTAGGCACATAATAAGTGTTCTATATTTGTATAGCATTTCTGATAGATGGCAAGTTCCATGACACGGTAGGCACGGGACCTGGACACAGTAGGCATTCAGTAAATGCTCTTGATTAGCATTAACTTTCTGCTTGACTGCAAGCTCCACGAGGACAGGTACCTTACTAGACGTGGTGAATCCAGAGGTTCAGAGAGGTATAGCAACTTGCCTAAGATCACACAGCTGGTAAGAGGCAGAGGTGAGATTGAATTCAGTCAGTCTAGTCTTGGGGTTCTTATCATTTACTATTACTGTTGTTATAATTGCTGTGAAATATATAGGATCTTCACTCTTTCTTTTTCTTTCTTTGATTTTGGGCTGTGCCGCATGGCTTGTGGGGTCTCAGTTCTCCGACCAGGGATTCAACCTGGGCCACGGCAGTGAAAGCTATGAGGTTTTGCTGTTAATCACTATACAAAACTGCCTCACAAATACTTTTCTCGTCTCCCACCATCTCCCTGAACCATTTTGTCACCATCATCTTTACCAACAAAGTGGCAGTATTCTTGCCTGGGAAATCCCATGGACAGAAAAGCCTGGTGGGCTATGGTCCATTGGGTCACAAGGAGTCGGACATGAGTGAAGCAACTTAGCACATACGCACACATGGGGGCAACATAGTGTAAAATAGAACAACTTTACTACCACTAATATATTTTTTGAGTTTGTGTGCCAGGCAATATTCTGAGCCCTTCATGTATAATAACTCGTGTAATTCCCCAACCACACTGTAAGGTCAGTTCAGTGTTTCTTCCAATTTTACAGGTGAGTCGGCTGAGAGGCTGCAATTTTGGAGTCAGGACAAGCCTGGCATGGCCACGCTCTCCATGATGGGCAAGGCTCTTCCCTCCCCAGCCTGTGTGTTCCCCCTGCCAAGGCTTCCTGAGCCCCCCTCCCTGGCCTGCCTTCTCCTTTCTGACCCCTAGGCAAGGTTTTCTCTTCCTGTCGATTCTAAATTTCTTTCCCCAGTCACTCCCTGGGCCTTGGCAAGTCCAGGCTACAATTTCAAAAGGAGTTGGGTTCCTTCAGGAAAGGGGCTGGGTCTGAGCCCTCCCCACCCTCTCGTCTCTTCCCATAAATACCCCCTGTGTGCAGCACCCAGGGGCCCCAGGGAGTCGGGCTGCTGACCTGTAATTAGAAACTTTTCTCCCTTCCCCAGCCAGGAGGAGGAGGGCCAGCCATTTTGCTTGTCATGAATTATTCAGGAGATGGGAAGTGGTGTTGAGAGGGCTCCTCTGCTGACCAGACATCTCAGGCTCTGCCCAAAGCAAGCTAACCCACCAGCTCTGCCCCTTTCTCTGGTTCAGACCCAGAGACTAAACAACCTATATGCCAGGCTCATTTACAGAGGAGATATTCATTGGATCCCATGAGGGAGGTGTGTCCTCCAGCTGAGCAGGGCGACAAGGACTTACCCAAGAACACAATGCTAAGAAGTGGACCGCTGAGCTGGGATGCAAACCCAAGGACGATGCTGAATAGAGGGCCAGGGGGCAGGCGCTGTGGGGAGCAGGCTGGAAAGAAAAGACAGAGGTGATTCCCTTTTTCTCCTTTGCCACCCTTGCTAAATCTCTGGGGGTGTTGAGAAGGGAGATAATGTGAGAAAACTAGCACCAGCTAGGTGACAAGCAGGCATTGTTTTGCAGACAATGCAATTTTCACACCTTTCTAAGGAATGTGTTATTATGCCCACTTTATGGATTCAGAAACTGAGGGGAGACAAAGGGAGTTCATTTAAGGACACATAGAGCTGGTTAGTGGCAGAATGGGCTCAAACCTAGCACATCCCTCTGTGGCACTCTCTTTTCCACCACTCCTGGAGGGTGGGTGGGAAGGTATGGCTGCAGAGATCCTGTCTCTTAAACCCATAATGATCCTTGGATCTGACTTCCCTGTTGTCAAACTTCTCAGTATCCAAGGCACCAGATCCATGGCTCTGCTCCAGGAGAAATCCTTTGAGAATCATAAACGAGCCTCAGGATGCTACCTGCCATCCCACACTGGTTAGCCTTTGCAAGGTAACCCTTTAGAAGACTCAGGGCTTCCTCTGTGGCATGGAGTTGGCAATTCTGAGCAGACCAGCTCTAAACGTAGTTCCCAGAGGAGCTAAGATCACAGGATTTGGGAAAGAACCACCTAGTTCCACCCCTTACTATCTGTACCAACTTGGCCCAGTACCTTAAACACTCTAAACATCAGTTTGCCCATTGGTGAAGTTAGAGGATGCCAAGGAAAAAAATATGAAGAGTAAATATGATAATGGCTACAAAGCATTTAGCATAATGCCTGGCACACGGTGAGTGCTCAGTAAGAATTATTTATTATTATTATTATTGATAACAGCCTGTCCTTAAGCTTGGTTAACAGAAGAGTGGGAACTACCAGATAAACATATATCTTCTTCAGGGAATAGCACCCAAGTTTCCCTGGGGAACTCTCCCTCTGCCAGTATTAGTCTGTGTACCTTGGATGGGGTTTACTCCACCCCTGTAATCCAGCCTGGGCATAGGATTGTTTGGAAGATGGACCTGTGACCCAGTGAGAGCCAATCAGAGATAGCCCTGAGATTTTGGCTGGGAAGAGGCAATTTCCTTTCCACTAGGAGGAGAAAGCAAGCATGGGGCTTCTGAGGGCCATCTTGTCACCCTGGGGATGAGTGTATCTGCCAGAGAACAAGCCGCTGAGGAAACCAGAGCCAAGACATGGCAAGAAAATTGAAATCTTTGAATGCCTGCATCCAGTTGTGAGCCACAAAATAATAATTATTATTAATTATTACTTTTTTTGTTTGCGTCAGTTTAAGTTGAGTTTCTGCTGCTTATAACCAACCATTCTGACTAAATAGCTCAGTGGTAAAGAATTCTCCTGCCAATGCAAGAGACTCAGGTTTGATCCCTGGGTCAGGAAATGGCAACCTACTTCAGTATTCTTGCCTGGGAAATCCCATGGACAGAGAAGCCTGGCAGGCTATAGACCATGGGGTGGCAAAGAGTTGGACAGGATTTAGCAACTAAACAACAACAACAATATACACATACACACACACACACACACACACACACACACACACACACACATACACACACACACACACATACACACATACACACACACACACACATACACACACATACACACACACATACACACATACACATATGCACACACATATATCTGTGCATATATATCTTTAATTAAAATGACAGTGTACATTGAAGACTCACTTCTAATTATTACTTTTGTTTTACAAACTTAGGTCAAGAGGTAATGCCGAGTAAGACTTTTGAGATTCACAACACCTACGTACAAATTATGGGCCTTTAACTCCCTAAACTTATCCTGTCATGGAGTCACAGACTTAGAGTCATGGCTTGGCTTTAACCATGGTTTTCCTTTCTGCTTTCAGGAAAACATTTAATTTCCACCCTGGGCGTAGTCTATCCCAGCTTCCTTGTGGCGCGCTGTTTCTGTCTGCCTTTTGTCTGTGTGCTGGTGGTGTCAGAGCCGGTAACTCTCTGTTTACAGTTTCAGGCAGCAGCATTAATTGCCTTTTGAACCTCTCATTTTCCTCTAAGAGCTCCCCTTGACTGTCTCAACTGTCTCACTTGTGTTTCTTTCTGTACAAAGAAAAATGTCTATTTTTTTCCCCATAAAGTCTGAGCACCTGCGAATCCCTGTGCATTCTCTCGTGAGGAGGCAACATGAGAGAAAAACATGTAGCCAGCAAAATATCTGTGTTGAACAGACTTTACAGGACAAGTTGTCACAACCCAGAAGCTTCGAGGCCAAACAAGGAGGCAGCTGTGGGGTGATAAGAAGACCCCTGGAACTGGAGTGAGACCAACTTTTGAAATCTGGTGTTTATTTATTTTTTGCTCATTCGCTGTGTGACCTGGGGCAAGTTACTTCATTTTGCTGAGCTTTAGTTTCCTCATCTATAAAATGGGCATGATAGTACCTGCTTCACCAAGTTGGACACAACAGCTGCCAGACAAAATCATTTTCCTCTGGAAAAACACTTTCTGATGGCCTTTACTTGTCGGGTATGGGTTGAAAACAATAACAAAACTAGCATTTATTGAATACATACTATGGCTCAGCATTATTTCAAGTGGTATTCAGCCTTACAACAAATGCTATGAAGGAGCTACTTTTTAAAATATTAATTTTAATTTATTTATTTGGCTGCACTGAGTCTTGGTTGCAATACTTGGGATCTTCTATTTTTGTTGTGATGTGTGTGTGTGTGCTAAGTTGTTCAGTTGTGTCTGACCCTATGGGCTGTAGCCCTCCAGGCTCCTCTGTCCATGGGATTCTCCAGGCAAGAATACTGGAGTAGTGCAACCTACTCCAGGGGATCTTCCCAACCCAGGGTTTGAACCCAAGTCTCTTATGTCTCCTGCATTGGCAGGCAGGTACTTTGCCACAGAGCCACCTGGGAAGTCCTTGTTATGGCATGAGGGATTTTTAGTTGCAGCATGAGAACTCTTAGTTGCAGCATGTGGGATCTAGTTCCCCAACCAGGGATCGAAACAGGGCCCCCTGCTTTGGCAGTGCAGAGTCTGAGCCACTGGACCACCAGGGAAGTCCTGAAGCTACTATTATTAGGCACCCATTTTACAGAGTGGAAATGGAGGATCAGAGAGGGTAAGTAAGCTGCTGAAGTCACACAGGTCAGAGGCTAAGCTGGAATTTGAACCCAACAGTTTCACTCCACAGCCTTTTCTTATTGATAAGTACATGGCTCCCACTGAAGTAGCAGATACCAGCCACCCTGGCTGGAAGCCAGGCAAGGTCAGAGGCTGGGACTGCTGCCTCTGGAGCAAACTGCATCATTCTGACTTCCCTGCCCTGATCTCCAAGTCTACTCCTCAGAGAACTTGATGTTTCCAAAGTCCAGACTCCACCACTCTTGGAAGGCATGGTGGGAATAAGGACATGATATTTTGGGTTTGGAATCCAAATCCTGCCCCTCACCCCTGAATATTCATTGGGAGGACTGATGCTGAAGCTCCATACTTTGGCCATCTGAGCCTACTCATCGGAAAAGACCCTGATGCTGGGAAAGATTGAGGGCAGGAGGAGAAGGGGGCGACAGAAGATGAAATGGTTGGATGGTGTCATTGGCACAATGGACATGAGTTTGAGCAAGCTCTGGGGGATAGTGAAGGACAGGGAAGCCTGGCACGCTGTCGTCCATGAGGTCACAAAGAGTCAGACATAACTGGGCGACTGAACAACAATGTCTTGTACACATACTTACTCCTTCTGTATACCAAGGGGAAGAGGGAGAGAGCAGGGAGACAGGTCCTGTGGGAGCCTGAGTGGGGGACCCTGGGTGCACATGCATCCCCACATGCCTTGCCCAGGTACACTCGTGTCAGCAGAGCACATGTTTTTGTTTGTTTGTTTTAATGTTTGTATTTATCATTTATGTATTTGACTGAACCTGGTCTTAGTCATGGTACGTGGGTATCTAGTTTCCTGGCCAGGGATTGAACCCAGGCCTCCTGCCCTGGGAGCACGGAACCTTAACCACTGGACCACCAGGGAAGTCCCCAGAGCACATGTTAACACAGGCACATGTTACACGGGCACGCACTCATGCCACCACACTCACAGTGAACACGTGGGTACGTGCATCACTCCCCCCACATTCACACCTCCACCCACCCCACCCTGCACTAAATTCCTGGGTTTGGTCAGACCCCAGTAAGCAGTGTAGTGTACTGGTTAAGCACACAGACTCTGGCTCTTGACTGCTGAGTTTGAATCCACGCCAGTTGTGTGGTTCTGGGCAAATACTCTCCGCGATCTGTGCCTTGACTTTCCCATCTGCAAATGGGAGCCATAAGACTATCTACTCCCTAAAGGTGTTATCAGGCATTTTGTATGTAGCACATAGTACACACACAAGTGATGTCGTATCCTTTACCCAACAGAGGCAGACTCAGAGACAGAGAGCTTAGCACGCAGAACTTTATTAGGAATTGCTCCTGGGGCCGAATCCTGTAGAAAGGGAAGGAAGGAAGTGGGAGTGGGTAGAGGGAAGAGTTGGGCTCTAATGAGTCTCATTGGGGGCCCCAGCCAACCGTCTGGGGAGCTCTGAAGCTAAGATGGTCCATCAGAGCGGTCCTGAGTTGACATGAGGGGGCCGAGCATTTATAGCTGCATTGAACTAGCCCAAGCACATAAGTTACCCTGAGAAAGGGGCATGACCTTGGTGCAACTGCTCCCTTCAGCTGTGAGGAAGCCACAAAAAGGACTCAGCCACGACTGGTCAGCCACCAGCACCTGGGAAATGCATGCCTACGGGACCAGGGCAGTGGCCCACGACATGTGCTACACAGGCCCCAGATCACAGCCGGGTTGGGGGGCCTTCTCCCTTCCTCTCATCTCTGGACTCCAAACAAGGACCCTGAATACAATGAGTCAAGGAGTGGAAACCTCTGGGACTTCCCTGTCATTTCAGTGGTTAAGACTCCACGCCCCCATTGCAGGGGGCATGGGTTCGATCCCTAGCCAGGGGAACTAAGATGGTGCAACTCAAATTTCCCTGACTTGACCAAGGTGTTTGCTTTTGCCTTTGTTATCCATGGCACCTTATTCAAACCTCGGGGCCCTATATAGAACATTCTTGAATAATAATAAGTGGCATTGGGCTTCCCTGGTGGTTCAGTGGTTAAGAATCTACCTTGCAATACAGGGGACCCGGGTTCGATCCCTTGTCTAGGAAGATCCCACATGCCGCAGGATAACTAAGCCCGTGGGCCACAACTATTGAGCGTGTGCTCTAGAACCTGGGAGCTGTAACTACTGAAGCCCCCATGCCCTAGAGCCCAGTGCTCTGTGACAAGAGAAGCCACCGCAGTGAGAAGTCTGCATACCACAACTAGAGAGTATTGCCCACTCGCTGCAACTAGAGAAAAGCCTGAGCAGCAGTGTAGACCCAGCACAACCATAAATAAATAATAGATAAAATTATTAAAAAAAAATAAGTGACATTAGACTAAGGAGCATGTGCCCAATAGATATGAACCAGTTCTGAGTACCTTAAATGGATTAACTCATTTAAGAATTACAACAACCCTCTGAGGTGACTGTAATACTGTTATCTGTACTTTATGGATGAAAGAACTAAGACACCAAAGAGGCTAGGAAATCTGTCTAAGGTCACATGATTATGGGCTTCCCTGGGGGCTCAGACAGTAAAGAATCTGGCTGCAATGCTGGAGACTCAGGTTCAATCCCTGGGTCAGGAAGATCCCCTGGAGAAGGGAATGGCTACCTACTCCAGTATTCTTGCCTGGAGAATTCCATGGACAGAAGAGCTTGGCAGGCTACAGTCCATGGGGTTGCAAAAAGAGTGGGACATGACTGAGCGACTGACACTTTCACACAGATTATATGTGTGGTAGAGCCAGGATTCTAATGTGGAGAGTCTGATTCTAGCACTCCATCTTAACCAGCATGCCCACTAGTAAACTAGTGGTTAGTGTTAGCATGGATGATGGATACCCATGGATAGATGGATGGTTGGAGAGAATGACTGGCAAATGGATGGACAAATCAATGGATATATGAATGCATGAACAGATGAATGGATGAGGGGACAGATGGATGAATACATGGATGAATGGATATCTATTATCTTGACCTTTTTTGGAATTTTCCATTCTACTAGTTGTCTTCCCATTAGAGTAGCTAAGTCCATATGTGAGCAGGGAGTGTGGCCCAGGCCTAAGCAAGGAAGACAGAGCTAGAGTTTCACCTCCTGCAACTCTGATCGTCAACCAAGAGATGATGGGACTGAAACAGAAGGGACTCAAAAGCAATGACAGAACCCAGGCGTGCCATCCATGTGGCTGTGGAGAACCTACCTCTCTCTACCGCAGAGACCTTATCTGTAAAATGCAGTGACTGGAACTTCTAGGTCAGGCACACTACAGTTCTTTGAAGTGGGAACTCAGGCTGGGACACTTAGTCCTCTCTCACCTGTGGGGACCAGCCAATTCTAATTTATTTCTTCCAGGCATCAATCTCCTCCACTGCCTGTTTTTTGCAGCCTTCCTGCAGAATGCACTCATTTTTAAAGCATTTTTCCTTCTCCTCTTCTATTACCTCTTTTCTGTTTATCTTAATACTTCATGCTCCCAACCATGGAATGGCCATGGCTGAACATGCAGTGGGGCTGCCCGATTTCCTCCCTGTCTGGGCATGTGGGTGCTCAACTGCTATTTCCTTTTTTTTTTTATGTAAAATGAGAGCTTGATCAGCCTGTAAATTCAGGGAAAGGAAATCATATTACCTGGTTCAAACCTTAGGTGAACCACTTGCCAGCTATGTGACCTTGGGAACAACACTTGCCTCCCTAAATCTATGTTTCCTCGTCTGTAAAATGGGGATGGTAAGACCACCCACCGAAGAATTGATGCTTTTGAACTGTGGTGTTGGAGAAGACTCTTGAGAGTCCCTTGGACTGCAAGGAGATCCAACCAGTTCACCCTAAAGGAAATCAGTCCTGAATATTCATTGGAAGGACTGATGCTGAAGCTGAAACTCCAATCCTTTGGCCACCTGATGCAAAGAACTGACTCACTGGAAAAGACCTGATGCTGGGAAAGATTGAAGGCGGGAGGAGGAGGTGGCAGAGGATGAGATGGTTGGATGGTATCACCGACTCAATGGACATGAGTTTGAGTAAGCTCCGGGAGTTGGCGATGGACGGGGAAGCCTAGTGTGCTGCAGTCCATGGGGTCGCAAAGAGTCAGACACGACTCAGCGTCTGAACTGAACTGAACTAAACTGAAGACCACCTACCTAAAAGGATTCTTGGAAGAAGTCAATGAGATAACGGGTTTACAATGCAAAGCACAAAGTAAGTGCTTAGTAAATCGTGGTGGTTGCTGCAATCCTAGAGAAGAGAAAGAAAGAGGGTAGCTGGCAACAGACAGGCAGAGATATATATTTAAATTTCAAGTGTTCCCACCCAGTCTTGCTGAACCCACCCTCCTCCATAATGCCTGTGCCCATCATACACAGTGAAATGGACAGGACATTTTAGAGACTGTAGGTGAAATGTAAGGGAGGGTAAGGCTTGAGAAACACTGGACAATGCTTTCTAAGTGCCAGAGAAATGGATATTGCCTGTAGCCCAATAGCTCCACTGCTGAGATACAAGGACATTATTTGACACCCGCAAAAAAAGATTTAAGTACAAAGTATTCATCTGAACTGCTTATAATAAAAAATTTGGAAACAATTTAGCAGTTATTAATAGGGGAAGATTTGAATGAAGAATATTTTGTAACATTAAAACTAGACCTGCAGGAATTCCCTGGCAGTCCAGTGGTTGGGACTCTGCACTTCCACTGCAGGGGGCATGGGTTTGATCCCTGTTCTGGGGAAATAAGATCTTGCATGCCACTCAGCAGAAAAAAAAAAAAGACAACAAAAACCTGCAGTTGCAAGTCATTTATAAAAACATAGAAGAGCATATAAAAATAAACTAATGCATTAAAGGAAAACACAAATTTACATATATAGAAGGAATAGAGTCTAAAAAAAAATCAACTCCCCAAAGAAAACGCTGCAGAGAAACATTCAAAGTTTATACACTAAAATGTAAACAGTGGTTATTTCTGAATAGTAGGGCTTGAGTGGTATTTATTTCCTAACTTTGCTACAAATATATCTTTTGTGTATATTTTTCCACTAGTGTATTTTTCAAAGTTAAAAAAACTTCAGAAATAAAACTAGAAGGAAATAAACCAAAATGTTAACAGTAGAGTCTTTGGATGGTGGTGGTGGCTAGGTCGCTAAGTCATGCCTGACTCTTTGCAACCCCATGGACTGCAGCCTGCCAGCCTCCTCTTGTCCATGCGAAAGATTTCCCAGGCAAGAATACTGGAGTGGGTTGCCATTTCCTTCTCCAGGGGATCTTCCCCACCCATCAAACCTGAGTCTCCAGATTGGCAGGCAGATTCTTTACCGCTGAGCCAGGGAAGCCCTTTAGATGGCATAAAGGATGATATTTTGAACTGTGGTGTTGGTATTTTCCTTAGTCAACACTGTATTTCTTTAATGAATTTTGTGTTTATTTAGTAAATATTGTACTTTCTTTAATGAACATATATTAGAGTCATATATAGCTAAACTACATTTTTGTTAACTGGTTTAAAAGTATAAATATAACATATGCTCACATTAAAAGAAAAATTCAATCAGTACACAAAGGTGTAAGGTGAAAGTAAAACTTCCTGGACCCCTCTTTATCCTTCAGTCTCTTTCCCCAAAAGTAATTGTTATCACTTTCATGTGTGTCCTAGAAATTTCCTGTGCGTGTACACTTAGATGTGATTATACATTTTAAAAATGTGTTTATATATAGAGATTCATACAATATAATTTTGGAACTGGCTTTGTTATTCAATGCAATATAGATTTTTAGGTATTTTTGCATGTACGGTATTCTGTTACAGTGGCTACAGAACATTCCACTGTAATGTGACATAGTTTATTTAATTAATCCCATCAAGGTTGATGATGAACACCAAGAGTGTTGCTAGATTTTGCTTTTATATTATAAACGCTGCTGCAATGAACTTATTTGTTTATACTATTTCTCTTTTTCCTACTCTTGTGACTACCTCTGTAGAACAAAATTTTATTTTATTTTGTTAATTTATTTATTTGGCCATGCTGCTTGGCCTGCAGGATCTTAGTTCCCTGAGCAGAGATTGAACCCTTGATCTTCAAAGTGAAGGCACAGATCCCAATCACTGGTCTGCCAGGGAATTCCCTGTGGAATAGAATTTAAGATATGGAATTGCTGGTGCCCAAGGGTTTGTATATTTTAAATTTCAAGATATTGCCATCCAGTAACATAAATATAGATATAGACATTTATCATATTTAAATATATAACTTTATTACATTATATTTATATAATAAATGATATACAAATGTATACTATATTTATATAATGCATTTAATATATTTAAATATGAAATATATATAAATACATGTATGTTTTTATACATGCTTCTGCTGCTGCTAAGTCACTCCAGTCGTGTCCCATTCTGTGCGACCCCGTAGACGGCAGCCCACCAGGCTCCACCACCCCTGGGATTCTCCAGGCAAGAACACTGGAGTGGGTTGCCATTTCCTTCTCCAAAGCAGGAAAGTGAAAAGTGAAAGTGAAGTCGCTCAGTCGTGTCTGACTCTTCGAGACCCCATGGACTGCAGCCTACCAGGCTCCTCTGTCCATGGGATTTTCCAGGCAAGAGTACTGGAGTGGGGTGCCATTGCCTTCTCCGGTTTATATACATACATTTATACAAATTTAAATATATACTATATAAATACATAAAACACATGAAGAGACAAGACAAATGGAAGAAACCTCAATATGTTAAGTAGCGCGCAAGTATGCAGCATAAGCATGCAAAAAAAAACAAAATAGAATGGAAAAAGTTTGAAATAAATCATCAAAGTCCATATCCTAAATATTAAAAGTGACTTTCTTTGGGTGGGAACATGGGTGGTTATGATTATTTCAGTGTTTTATGTTGAATATGAATTTCTTTTCTAATTAGAAAACAAGATCACAGATATTATGAAAAGTATCTCTTTTTTAATTACAAAAGGCAATATGTAGCCATTGCACTAAGTCAAAAATAGAGAAAAGTGTTAGAGAAGAATGTTAATAACGCTCCTCTCCTCACCTCCAAGTTCGTTCCCAGAGGTTAACAATGTGCAGGGCCTGGTGAGACTACGTCCATACTTCTTTTCTGGAGCAGGTTATTTTTACACCGGAAAAGAAAGAACGAATAAAAGACCTTCAAAAACTAATTTTTTTAAAAATTAAGACCCCCACGGCCCTTTCGCAGATCATCCCTCCCTTAACACCCACTGTGCCAAACTGTATACCCTCTTTCCACGTCCAAACATCTTGCCCTCAAAGAAACTTCACTTGGGGCCCAGCTCCCCGGAGGCACCTGCGCCTCTGCCTGATGCAGCCCCAGCCCCGCCGGCCCCGGGCTGGGCCGAGTCAGGCTCCGCGCGCTGGGCCCCGCCGGCCCGGGGCTCCCGGCGAGGCCTCCCTCCCACGTGGGCGGAGCCTGCGCCCGGCCGCCCTCCCGCCCGCTTTCTCTAGGAGTAATTAAGAGTGAAATCCCCCTCCTGGTGACCCCCGTGCTCTGGGCCCGGGCTGATTTACACATGAAAGGTCTACGGAGGGCCTGGGCTTTCTCCTTTTCACATTCACAATGAGGCGCGGCCTATAAATAAAACCTCTCTGAGAAACGGGAGGCTTCAAAAATGTCTTTGTGTGTGTGTGTGTGTGTGTGTGTGTGTGTGTGTGTCTTTGTGTGTGTGTGTGTGTGTGTGTGTGTGTGTGTGTGTGTGTGTGTGTGTGTGTGAGAGAGAGAGAGAGAGAGAGAGAGAGAGCAGAGAAAACGGAAAACGAAAAAGGGGCCTCTACCAAGAGTTGGGATTTCTTGTTGAGTGCTTATTCTGCTCAGCGTCCTCGCTTTGCTCAGGTGAGAGAGACACCATGGTGCCTGTCTCGTACATGAAGATACTGAGGCCCAGGCAGGGGTCTGCCCCACATCCCACAGTGAATCAGGCGGAAAGCTTGGGCTCAGAAAGTGGGTTGAGCATGAGATATAAATGGTGTTCTCCATTATGACGGTTACGGGACTGTGTGGCGTGGTCAAAACTCGCGGGACTATATGCCCTCAAAAGGGAGAATTTTACTCTATGTAAAGCATACTGTAATACAGTGTTAGTCGCTGAGTCGTGTCTGACTCTTTGCAACCCTGTGGACTGTAGCCTGCCAGGCTCCTCTGTTCATGGAATTCTCCAGGCAAGAATACTGGAGTGGGTAGCCATTCCCTTCTCCAGAGAATCTTCCTGACCCAGGCAGGGATCAAACCTGGGTCTCCTGCGTTGCAGGTAGATTCTTCACTGTCTCGGCCACCAACGAAGCCCATACTGTAATGATTCTGACTTCAAAAAGGTAAAGGAGGGGAACTTCCCTGACTGTTCAGTGGGTAAGACTTAGCCTTCCAATGTAGGGGGTGCAGGTTCGATTCCTGGCTGGGGAGCTAAGATCTCACGTACCTTGTGGCCAAGAAAACCAAACCATAAAACAGAATATTGTAACAAATTCAATAAAGACTCAAAAAAATGGTCCACATTAAAAAAATCTATTAAAATAGAAACAGTAAAGGAAAATAAAATACACATACACATAAAAAGAAACAAAGGTACTCATGGGCCAAGAATGAGTGAGGTCCCCTGGGTGCTTGGGGCCTTTCTGCACCTTCCATCTAGCAGGGCTGTTTCCTTATTCACCTCTGTATCCTCAGGCTCAGGGATGTGGATACTGGGGAAATGTTTGCCTGCTTCGATGAATGAATGAGCTAAATAATTCTCGCTGAACCCATTTCTCCATCCACAAAATGAGAAATTGATGAAACACTAAGGTGAAGTCCTACCCAACAGCTCAGAGGTCACCTCCTCGGGGAAGCCTTCCTGGATCCCCTCCCACTCTTAGGCTGGATCTGGTACCTCTCCTTGGCTCTCACAGAGCAAGGTTATACTCTCATCTCTGCACTAATACTGGATGGTATTTGTTGCTTCTGTGTGCTCTTCACGTGAATATTCAGGTTCTTTGCAGCAGGGCCTGCGTCTGTTTTATACTCCCAGTGCATGGCACAGAGCAGGTGCAATGTCTAATGAATTAATGAAGTGATGCCTTTATTAATTCTGATCTGAAGTCCAAAACTGAATCATGCTGGTGTTGGCTGGAGCTGGGCAAGGGTCTGAAGCAGCAGAAATGGTCCAGGGCACAGAACCAGGAAATCCCTGTGCAGCAGAAATGAGTTGAAAGGCTTGACTTGTAGAGCACCAAGAAAACAATCCTGCTGTGACCCTTGCTGGAAATCCAAGCCTCCTCTTGCACCAGGCAGGGGGGCCCAGGAGGAGAACAGTCAGCCTTCTCCAGAGGGCAGATGGTTTGGAGGAGGAGGGCTCCCCTGGCACCAGAAGCTGGCAATCTGCCTGCATCTGTTTGGGGCAGGGGTTGGGATGGGACATGTGAGGTACGTGAATGTTGTTAGGCCCCAGCTCTCCTATTTCTTAGCTGTCCTTCAGCCTCACCAAGCCTCAGTCTCCACGTCTGTGAAGTGAGCAGAGAGTAGACTCCTACCTACTTCAACCCATTTATCAGGAGGGCCAAGGGACTTAGTGAGGTTGAAATGCCTGCTATCTTATGGTGCTCAAAAAGCTTTTCAACCTCCTAACATCTTTTCCGTTTTCTCCCAAATGTATTTCACCCTAATTAGAGCGGCCACTCATGAGTTCCTAATAATATCATTAACTCTCTCTAAGGTTTATTGAGTAGCTGCTGTGTGTTAGACACTGTTGTTCAGTCGCTAAGTTGTGTGTGACTGTTTGTGACCCCTTGGACTACAGATTTCCCTGGTGGGCGCTGTACTATGTGCATTTTCTCATTTCCTCTTCACAACTATCTTGTAGGTTAGGTTTGTTTTTATTCCCATTTTCCAGAGAGAAAACCGATTTAGAGAGGTACTCGTCGGAGATCACAGAGCCTCTAAGTGGTAAACCTGGGATGTGAAACATCTGTTAATTCCGGGGAACGCTGTAATTCCCTGGGAGGTTTGTTCAAACACAGATGACTGGGCCCCACCTCTAAATTTCTGATGCAGCGGGTCTGGGGTGGAGCCTGAGAACTTGCATTTCTTACAAGTTGCCAGGTGATATTGCTGCTGCAGGTCCCAGGAGCACAGTTTGAGAACCGCACTTTGAGCTTCATACCAAGGTAGCTCCACTGTCATTATCCCCATTAGGCAGCTTATGTCATGTCCAGCCTGTTACATTAGGCTCAATTCAAAGAGTTTTGGTGGTTTTTTTGAATTTATTTTTGGCTGTGTTGGGTCTTTGTTGCTGTGCTCGGGCTTCTCCTTGCAGTGGCTTCTCTTGTGGGGCAAGAGCTCAGTAGTTGCAGCTCTCGGGCTTAGTTGCTCTGCAGTGTCTGGGATCTTCTCAGATCAGGGATCAAACCCACGTCCTTTACGTTGGCAGGTAGACTCCCAACCATTGGACTACCGGGGGAAGTCCTCAAAGACTTTGAAGTCTAGTATAATTTATTTGGCACTTGGCACCTATGACCTTATATTCCTCATTAACTCAAAAATAAATAAATAAAAACAACTATCAGCTGTTTTAAAGGGTGCAAAAAATAACTTGAAAATATAAATAAGCAGAAAGGACAGAATTAGTTCTGGTTTCACCAATTACTCAGAGAGATAGCTTTTTGTTACACATGATTGTATGGTAGAGGCTCTCTGGATTAACTAACTTACTGAGGAATTTACTGGTGTCTAGTGTTCAGAACTCAGTGCTTTCACTAATGGGGCCTGAGTTCAATCCCTGGTAGGAGAACTAAGACTCCACAGCCATGACGAAGCCAAAACAAAAAAGCAAAAAAATACCCAACTCACTGGAGCTGGCTCCTGGATTAGCCGTCAACTCACCTTGCCTACTGTAAACCCCAGAACAGTATGAAGCCCACAGCAGCTGGAGGACTGATCTCTAGGACAACCAACCTCTTACTCCTCCTGCTGACTTCACAAGGATGCAACTGGGCTTCCCAAAAGTCAGCTGGGTGGGTTCTCCAGTCACTTACCCTTGTTATTAAATCACATAATTGTATACGACTGATAAAGTAGGAGTGGGAAAAGAAAACTGATGTTGGGACTTCCCTGGTAGTCCAGTGGTTAAGAATCTGCCCGCCAATGCAAGAGACACAGGTTTGATCCCTGATCCAGGAAGATTCCACATGGTGCAGGGCAACTAAGTCTGTGAGCCACAACTACCGAAGCCCCATGCTAAGCAGTGAGAGAAATCACTGCAAAGAGAGACCTGCTCAGCACAACTAGAGAGTAGCCCCCGCAGCAATGAAGACCCAGCACAGCCAAAAATAAATATATAAATACATTAAAAAAAAAAAAAGAAGAAGAAGACTGATGTTTCTCCAAATGCAGTTAAATGCTCCGGAAAGATTCATTTAAAAAGTTAGTTGGCATGTGTCATTACAAACGTGTCCATACTCATAGACAGTACAACACTGTCAGTCACATCAGAGTGAGCCCTAATGTAAACTGTGGACTCCGAGTGATAATGATGTTTTAATATAGGTCCATTCATTGTAACAAACATACCACTCTGGTGGGGGATGTTGAGAACGGACGAGGCTGGGTATGTGTGTATTGTTGATGGGGGGAGGGTTATGAGCAATCTCTGTACCTCTTGATAATATTGCTGTGAATCTAAAACCGCTCTGAAAATAAATTTAAAAAGAAAGAAAGACGGAGCAAAGCCCCAGCTTAACACACAATGACCACATAATAGAAGCCCAAAGTAAACTTTGCCATAAACCACTGGGGCTGGGACTAGGGATGGGGGGACGACGGGGTCGGGGAGCCTGAAGGGAGTTATTTGAGTGAGGTGTGGCCTGGACAACTAGAGACTATTGGGTGGCGATGGAACTCTAAAAATCTAGACAACAAGGGCCTTAGGATCTACATCAACTTAAAGAAGCTCAAGCTAGAACTCAGAGGAGTGGTTTCTGCAAGAAGGATGTGGGGGAACGCCAACCAGGTAACTCAGATCAAGCTCAAAGAAAAGGCTCTGGTCCTACATCAAAAGATGGGTGAATGAATATACAGCCATAGGGGTTTAAGTTAAAATAGAATATTTCAGGGCTATATCCTTTTTTTTTTTTTTTATCATTTCCTGCTTCGATGGACTTTTTCAATAGACTTGCCAACTGCTCATCTGATCAGATGGAATGAGAGACACTCCTTACAGATTACTTTTTAAAATTGGAGACAAGAGGGAGGGGATGGTGCAGTTCTTGATTTTTTAATTCTTTTTTGTGTGTGGGGGTGGAGGGCATCTTGCCTGTGGGATCTTAGTTCCCCCAACAGGGGTCAAACCCATCGCTCGGCAGTGAAAGCATGGAGTCCTAACCACTGGACCTCCAGGGAAGTCCCACTTTCCCATCTTTAAATGGTTAAAAGCTAATGTCCTCTTTAGGAAGTGGGCAGGCATAGAAAATTTTGCACTCCATTTCCAGATGTTCATAGAACACCCTCTTGACCTCCCCCCGCCCATTATATGTATATCTGCTCTCCCCCACCCCCGTGCAGGACCAGGGATTGAACTGGCGCACTCTTCAGTGAGAATGTAGAGTCCTGATCACTAGACTGCCAGGGAATTCCCAACCCCCACTATGAAGAGGGTGATCCATGGAACCTTGAGTAGGGAGCCCCTGAATTTGAGGATCTAAAGTCCCTCAAGCCCCTCATTGGAAAAGACTCTGACGGTGGGGAAGATTGAGGGCAGGAGAAGGAGACAACAGAGGTTGGATGGCATCACCTACTCAATAGACATGAGTTTGAGCAAACTCCGTGAGATAGTGAGGGACAGGGAAGCCTGGTGTGCTGCAGCCCGTGGGGTTGCAAAGAGTTGGACGTGACTGAGCAACTGAACAGTAACTAGCCCCTCTAGCTCTGATGTTAATAGCTGTAGTAAAAACCACAGCAGTAATAATAACAGGGTCCAGAAGTCTTCAGACACTGACTCTGGGCCAGCACTGTTACTTCATTTAATCTCTTCACAGCCCTGTGAATAATAATGATGCAAGCACTCTTATTATTATCACTTCTACTTGCAGATGAAGAAACTTAGGCTTAGAGGGACTCAATAACTTGCTCAGGGAGTACAGCCGAGAAGTAGGGGCGCCGGTTTCCAATTCGGCACTGTGAACACGAGAATTTCAACACTCTCCAACAACCATTCCAGGAGAGGATGGAAGCCCCATGGGGATGGGGTTCTTTCAAGGTGAAAATCAAGTTGTCGTGTTTGGAGAACATAGGAATGCTGGCAACCATTCATTCCTTCAAACATTCATTCAACCATCATGCACGTGTCAGACACAGGCTGACTAATGTGTGGCTTATGATAGATGATTGATGATGGTCCCTGCCCTCAAGCAGCCCCGTTTACTGCATCCTTCCTCTGACACCCCCAGCACCAGACTCAGGGTGTGAACAACCCCATGGCAGATCCTCAGGCCCTGTTCCAGTCCCTGGAATCAGACTCTCTGAGGTTGGAGCTGAGAATTTACGTCTGACGAAGTTTCCCTAGGGTGACTTATAGACACCAAGATGCAGGAACTCCTGGATGGAGGGTGAGGGGACTGGACAAGCAATGCTTATACAGAGCAATGCTTACACAGAGAAAATTGTCTCTCTGGATTGTGGAGGTCACCAGGGAAGGCTTCTTGGAAGAGGTGACCTTTTGAGATGAGACCTGAAGGGTGAGTAGGAGTGAACAGATGGAGAGGAAGGGGAAAGAGACAGAGCAAGGAAGAAGACAGTCTCTGGCTTTAGGGAATTCACAGCGGGGGAGGGGGTAGTGAGAGGAGAGAGGAGGGAAGGGGACAGCAGCTTAGCAGAAGAATGCGCCCAGGAGGCTCTGGGAAGGTGGAAGAGGCATCTGACTCAGGCTGAGGAATCAGGGGTGACTCTGCAGAGGAGGTGACTGTCTTCCAAAACCCAGATGTAAGTATCTGCCTCATTACATTTTTTTTTGTCACATGGCACGGCATGCATGCTCCTCGACCAGGGTTGAATTCCAACCCCTTGCACTGGAAGCACCAACGGAGTCTTAGCCACTGGACCACCAGTGAAGCCCCTTCATCGCACGCACCTAAAGTGAAGAGAATGGGTGTGGAAAAGAACCAGGACTGGCCAGTCTCCCAGGACATTAGAGGCCTCTTATCAGCCTACTAACAGTGGGCGGAAGCCACATCATCCTGTAATCGGGATGCTATTTTCACCTCCATTGTCAATGCTAAGCCTTTGTTTGTTTGAACTAAGTCCTTCCATCTAGAGTCCTTAGTGCCCAGTAGTAAATGGTGGAGCCGAATTCCTTTGTAATGGGACCTGGAGCACACCTGCTTAGAACCACCCTATCACAGAAGAAGCACCTTCCCCGCTCTGAATAACCCTCCTAGACACCACTGATGACTCAGATTAGGTGAATGGTAAGTAGCACTGGCCCTGGTCAGCCTGGACTCAAATCCCCTGCCTTCCATTTTAAAACATTACTTTTTATTTACTTATTTGGCTACTCTGGGTCTTAGTTGTGGCATGCGAGATCCCTAGTTTTATCATTCAGACTCTTAGTTGCGGCGTGTGGGATCTCGTTCCCCGACCAGGCATGGAAGCCGGGCCCCCTGCGTTGGGACCACAGAGTCTCAGCCACTGGACCAGCAGGGAAGTCCCCCAGCCATTTTCTAATGACCTGTTCTCGTGCTATGTGACTTGACTTTCTGATGCCTCCATTTCCTCCTCCAGCAACGCAGTCTACCAATGGTACCTCCTGTCTCCAAAGAGTTATGTTGAGAATGGAATGAATTTTCCTATGAAATGCTTAGAAAAATGCCTGGCGTACAGCAGGACCTCAGAAAATGCTGGGTAATTAATAAGAAGCAAAAGCATAGATTATGATTTGCTCTATTAAAAAAAAAATGAGACTTCCTATAAAGAAAGAGGTGCTCTTTTAGAGAGAGGAACCAGGGAAGCCCTCTCCAAGAAGGTTCCTCTTAAATAAGGGGAGACATAACCACACGACAAGTTGGGGGAAGAAGATTCCAGGCAGGGGGCACAGCATTTGCGAAGGCCTAGAGGTGGGGATGAATTTGGCTTGTGCAAGGAACAAGAAAGCCAATACAGGTACTTGCCTGGTGATCCGGGGGCTAAGACTCCGAGCTCCTAATGCAGGGGTCCCTGGTTCCAGCCCTAATCAGGGAATTAGATCCCACATGCTGCAACTAAAGTTCCTGCATGCCTCAACAGAGATCAAAGATCCCGTGTGCCACAACTAAGACCTAGTGAAGTCAAATCAATACATAAATATTAAAAAAAAAAAAAAAGGAAGAAAGCCAATACAGCTGAAATGCGATCCTATCATTACTGCTGTCATCTTCCAGCTGAAGAAAAATGGCTCAGAGAAAGCAAATGACTTGTCCAAGGGCACAGGGTTAGAGGGAAGATTTGAATCTGGGTTCAACTTGACCCAGGAATTTTATTTTTTTCTAGCAGTGTTCAAGTTCATGCAGTGTTTACAAATTTGAATGGAGACCTGGAGCCTGATTGAAACCTGAGAATGGGCCTCCATTCCAGGTGTGATTTAAACAGACTTCCTCTTCACCAGAGCCACTGGTGCCAATGTCTACCAACTCTAATGCAGAAGATGTATAATGTTAAGATCAATGCTATGTGCATGAACAACTACAGGGTGGGGTGGGGGCTAGAAATTAAGAAGAGAAACAGATCCTCCAAGATCAGGCTCACAGGCAGGTGGATGAGTCTTCTCTTCCTCCTCTGAAAAGTCTACAGATGGAAACAAGGATATAGGAGCCATTTAAATCAGCAGTGGTGAGACTTCCGCAGGCAGTCCAATGGCTAAGACGCCACGATTACAATGGGGGACATGGGTTAGATCCCTGGCTGAGCGGACTAAGATCCCACATGCCACTCAGCATGGCCAAAAGATAAAAAATAAATCAGCAGTGGCTCTAAAAGGGAGGGCCCATGGGGAACTCGTACCTTCTAATTTATTTCTACCTGTAGTTTTTACAATTGACATATTTTCTTTTGTCACCAGAATAAGAACAACAGCAAAATAATAATAAAACTCTTAAATGTAAAAAAAAAATTAGAACAGTATTTATTACTGGGCAGCCTAGCATGGGAAATGCAAACAGGCTGACTACCTGGGTGCAGTTTAGGATATAACTATGGGGTACACCAAATCATTAGATAAAAACAAAAGACATGGTGTTATATTGCATGAAAGTGAAAGTGTTAGTTGCTCAGTCATGTCCAACTCTTTACCATCCAGTGGTCTGCCCATGGAATTCTCCACACAAGAATACTGGAGTGGGTTGCCATTCCCTTCTCCAGGAGATCTTCCTGACCCATTTTGCACGATAGAGTCCAAACGTTGTGTCAAAATGTAGCAAGCAGAATCATTTCATTAAAAAAAATATTGATTAAGCACCTGGTTTATGTCAGGGACTGGGTTTGGTGCTTGGATACAGGAGTAAGCAAAGTGGACAAGGTCCCTCCTCTTATGAAGCTCCCTGGCTACTTTAAAGTTATCAAGACAAGGAGTGGGAAGAGAATTACTGGCAGAGGGAACAACACGAGCCAAGGCCCTGAGGTTGGGAGGGACTTGCCATATTTCATAAACAGAAAGAAGGTTAGCTCAGATGATGACTGAGGTGTCTTTAGTGAATATGGTGGCCAGAGGCAGTGATGGCCCTTTAGAAGAAAGATGGACTCCTAGTTTGCTAGCTTGGGGAGTGGATGGATGGTGGTGCTATTATAAGGCCAGCTACCCAATGACAAGGGACCCCTAAAATGAATAATCCAGTAAGAAAGTCATGGACTGAGACAAACACCCATTACTGGATTATTCATTTTAGGGGTCCCTTGTACCATCTTTCTCATGGTCTCCTCTTTCATTTTTACAACCAATCAACCAGCAAGTGAAAATGTCTCCATCCCTGTTTCGTCACAGCCCCTGTTGCTCTCTCCACTGGACTAGTGCATTAGCATGAGGGCTGCTCTGTCCCCTTACAGGTTCACTGCCTCCAGTCTGTTCCCCACAGAGCAGCTGGGGTGATCCTTCTAAAGGGCCAATCTGACCAGACCTCTCCTCTCTGCAGCCCTTCAACGGCTTCCTGTTTGATTAGGATAAAACCCAGCACCTCACTCTGACCTCCAAGGTCCTGTAGGCTGCACCATCACTATCCAATGAAATATGCTGGGAGAGGCTGGCAGGGCCTCTGGGGGCTGGGAGGGGGGTAGATTCTGCCTGGGGAGATTCAAAGGGAAAAAGATCCCAATAAATGGAGCTGTTGGAGGGAGGCTAGAGGCTAGGAGGCTGGGGAGATGGCAATGTGATGCGGAGCTTGGAGACCTGTGTGGGTGACGCATAGAGTGGGTGGAGGCGCCCCTGGGAGGCCCTGCATGCCAATCCAAGAAGTCAGTGAAGAGAAATTACATCCTGTTCTAGAAGAAGAGGACTTGGTCCTTCTTAAATTTTAGGAAGTCACTGATGAGTGTGTGAGAGGCAGTAATATAGGTGTTTGTCTACATATCAAATATCTCTAGAAGGGTGATCAGAAATCTCTAGTATGATGACCTTCTTTGGAGTGAAACTGGGTAGCTGGAGAACAGGAATGGAGGAGGCTTTTAAATCTTTTTTATTTATTATAATTATTTTGTAATTTGTACTGTATAGATGTATGTATTCAATGCTTGAATACTTAATATAGCTTTCAAAAAATGATTTAATTAATTTATTTCGGGTGTGCTGGGTCTTCGTCGCTGCCAATACCACAGGAAGGGTAGATTAAACAAATGCTATTAGTATTTTCTTAATGTAATTTAGATTGGAAGACACCCTCTCCAAGGATGTCTCGGTTTGACACAGGATGTGGGGGTGGAGGGAGCTGGGGAGGCAGAGATAAGAGAGGGGATTGTAATCAGACTCAGCTGCGGTCCGCTTCTCTAAGCAAGCACTACCTCTCTGAGGCGCAATGACCCTTGTCCGCAAAATGGGACGCTAGCACACCTCTCTTCTAAGATCAAAGAGCTACTGGGTGGGGGCAATTAGTCCACTGCCAAGCGCAGCAGGCTGTGAGTTGTGAGTTATGAGTTGTGAGGATGACGATCTTCGGGGGGGACCTCTTTCTGTCTCTTCCAGGTCCGGGGGCCTTTCAGTTTCTCCTCTCTGCCTCTCCTTGTGGGGTGAGGTGGCGTGAGGGGACATTCTCTAGAAAGTAAGGTTTTCGTTTCCTTGTTTCAATCAGGGGAAGATGCTGGAGACGTCTCAGAGGCGAGGCCTTAAGAAGGAGTCCCCGAACCTGGGCTCTCTCTATTCCTCTCGCAGATTCCACCTCTCTCCCGCCTACAAGGATCCTGAGATCAGACAGCCACGTTGAAGGTCTCAGGCGCGACTCATCTCTGGCCAGACTCGTGGGCGGCGCCCGCACATGCGGAGCCTGCCACCCACAGGGAGAGTGCGGTACTGCAAGTGAGGGTCCCAGAGCCGCCCCCATCTATCCGGTCACCTTTCCGTCCATTACTCCGCGCCTTTCCGGCGCCAGGCAGAAGGGATTCCTGCCCTCATGGGGCTTACAGTCTAATGGGACGAATACCAACAACAGAAGTGCTGGGAGCAACTTCATGGTCTGCTTTTTGGTGAAAGTCTTTGTTTTCATAGCACAAGTAATAAATATTCACTGCAGGATTTTTTAAAAGAAAATCAAAACCCAGACATACCTCTTTTAACCTGTAAGTATAATACTTATCAATCGCTGAATATTCATTGGAAGAATTGCTGCTGAAGTTGAAGCTCTGATACCTTGGTCAACTGATGCCAAGAACTGACTCATTAGAAAAGACTCTGATGCCAGGAAAGATTGAAGGCAGGAGGAGAAGGGGACGACAGAGGATGAGATGGTTGGATGGCATCACCGACTTAATGGACATGAGTTTGAACAAGCTCCGGGAGATGGTGAAGGACAGGGAAGCCTGGCGTGCTTCAGTCCATGGGGTCACAAAATCAGACATGACTGAGCGACTGAACAACAACATAACCCTATAGCATTTTCCCTGTGCATTTTTACAAAAATAGAAACACACATTTCACCATATTTTGTAGCCAGTTTTGTTGTGTTTAATAGTTTTATTAACATATATTTCACAGACCAGACACTGGTTCTGTTTTTAACTTAATGTAACAGTGGTGGTGGTTTAGTTGCTAAATTGTGTCCGACTCTTGCAACCCCATGGACTGTAGCCTGCCAGGCTCCTCTATCCATGGAATTCTCCAGGCAAGAATACTGGAATGGGTTGCCATTCCCTTCTCCAGGGGATATTCCCAACCCAGGAATTGAACCCGGGTCTCCTGCATGGCAGGCAGTTTCTTTACCGACTGAGCTATGAGGCAATCTCAGTGTAACAGTAGATGATTAATAATAATATAATACAAGTTGCTGCTATTTGTTAAACAAGATGCTAAGTGCTTTTACACACATCATCACTTTCAGTCCTCCCAACCAGCTTATTAGGTGAATATATACTATGATTCTCCTTGTTCTGCAGATGAGGGAACTGAGTTCCAGAAAGGTGAAGGGGTTTGTCCAACAAAGGTAGCAAAGCCAGGATTTTAATCCAGCTTTGACTGAAAAACTGAGTTCTTAACCATTTTGTTATGACTGCTTTGTGTGGCAGTTCAGAGGAATCTTAGGAAAGGGTGGGGGGAGGGGAGATCTGGAGCTCAGAGTGGAAAAGAGATGGAATAGTTCTCAAATACAGTGCAGTGAGCTTAAACCTCCGTAGCGGACCAGAGACCAGGGGCTGGGTGTAACCAGGAAAGGCTTCCTGTAGGAGGTGAAGGCTGAGGGGAGTATGCAGACAAAGATGGACAACAGATCAGGAAGGGTATTTCTACCCAGGAGAGGCCAGCCTATGCAAAGCCTCAGGTGCACAGCTGAGTAGCTCTCTCCTTGCTTAAAAGCAAGTCTTCTCAGGGAATTTCCTAGTGGTCCAATGGTTAAGGCTCTGCACTGAGGGTGAGAGTTCCATCCCTGGTCAGGGAACTAAAATCCCACAGGCTGTGTGGCCCAAAAAACCCAGAAAGTCTCTTCAGTACCTTTTGGATAAAACCCTAACTCAGCATAGCCTGCAGGACTCCTATGGGGTTGCTACTATTATTATCCCCATTTCACAGATGAGGAAACTGAGGCACAAGGAGAGGTGAGGCCAGAATTCTTGGGTTTGAATCCTGGGTCAGTCACTTCAAGGGCTGTGAAACTTAGGCAGATGAATTCACCTCACATGATTTCATAGCTAAGTAGCTGACCTGAGACTTGAACTTGTACTAAGGTTCATGCTGTACAGCCTCCCCTTGAAGAAACCTATCACACTGACAGTAACTGCTTATTTGTCAGTGTCTCCCTCTAGACTGGGTGTTCCATAAGGTCACTGCTGTCGTTCCAGTTCAAGGATGTAGTTGAGAATCCAATTAAATGAATTAATGATGCTGAGCAGC
Source organism: Okapia johnstoni (assembly GCA_024291935.2). NCBI lineage: Eukaryota > Metazoa > Chordata > Mammalia > Artiodactyla > Giraffidae > Okapia > Okapia johnstoni. The sequence continues at coordinate 9,556,701 of CM044310.1, read as the reverse complement.
TCAGACAAGTTATTCAGATGATGGAAGTTTTGGTCACTGCACCCCAACCTCCCCTGCAGCATACTTGCAAAAATATTTCATGCCTTCTGCATAGTCCAGGCCCCTCTGCTCTGATTCCATAGAACCTATACCCTTACCATGATCATAGCAAAAATAATAGTGAACAATGAGTGAACATGTAATTGAGACACAGCATTAGTCTCTTGGCAGACGAATATTTATTGGTCCAGGAACTAGATGAACTCTTAGCTGGGAGAAACCACAAGAGAAGTAGCAGGCAGAATGCCCCAGATAAGCTTTCCCCTAAGCAAGCCCTGTCCTTGGCTAGGCAGCCTCCCCTAGCCTCTCTCCAATTACCCCACCAGCAGCTGGCCCCAGGATTGAGGTGCCTGCCTGCCAGCTCTCTATTTCAAGGAAATAGAGTGCCAGAGACCTTAGTGGCTTCAGCATGAGTGTAAACATCACCAGCTGCCAGAGAAGATGACGTCAAATCCAGGCCTGGCTGGCCATGGCCTTGGGGAGACTCCTTACACACAGAGACCAGATGCCCTGGGGGTCACTGTGAGAGGCAGCACAAGGTGGGAACTTCCAGCTCAGCACCTAGAAAACACATCTGATGGTCCCTTTCATTCTCAAGGGCCCCATGATTTGAAATATTTTTCTTTCCAAACCTACTGAAATCAGAAATTATGTAGCTCTCTCTCTCTTTTTTTTCTTACTCATCCCTGTTCAGAGCATCAGACTAACATGAGCTTGACAGGGTGACCTCTCAGAGTTGATGTCGTTCTACCTACAGCAAAGTCTACATGGCTTTGAGGTTAAAAGAACTGACTTGACGGACTTTCCTGGTGGTCCAGTGGTTAAGAATACGCCTGCCAATGCAGGGGGCATGGGTTCGATTCCTGGTCGGGGGAAGATTCCACATTCTGCAGAGCAACCAAGCCTGTACGCCACAACTACTGAGCCTGCAGGCCCTAGAACCTGTGCTCTTCAACAAGAAAGCCATCGCAGTGAAAAGCCCTCTTCGAAACTAGAGAACTCTCACAGCAACGAAGACCCAGCACAGTCAAAAATGAAATTAATTTAAAAAAAATTTTTTTAAAAAAGAACTTGAGTCCCACACTGCCTGGTTCCACCAACTGCCTAAAGCTTGGGGATCTTGGGCAATATCCTCACAACTTCAAGTCTGTTTCCTTATTTGCAAAGTGGGGGGAGAATAGTATCTAGTTCATAGGTTCATAGCTCAGTTGGTAAAGACTCTGCCTGCAATGCAGGAAACCCGGGTTCAACACCTGAGTGGGGAAGATTCCCTGGAGAAGGAAATGGCAACTCACTTCAGTATTCTTGCCTGGAGAATCCCATGGACAGGGATGCTTGGCAGGGCTACTGTCCATGGGGTTGCAAAGAGGTGGACATGACGGAGCAACTAAACCACTACAGGTTCATGGTTGGGATTAATGTACATTCAGCGAGGTCATATAAAGGGGCCAAGTGGTCACACCAGTGAGCAAATCATAGTCCCCGCCCCAGGCAGACCATAAACCAATAAATATTTAATACAGCAGATGGTGGGAAGTGCCACAAAGATAGCTAAGGCACAGTAAGGAGGATAAAGTGTCAGCGTGCGGAGGAGCTATTTCACTTCAGGGTGGTCTGGGAAGGCCTTCCTGATAAGAGATGACTTCTAAGACAACCCCTGAGTGAAATAAGGAATCAATTCATGCAGCTACCTGGGGGGAAACTCTTCCAGGCAGAGAGATGAGCGTGTGCAAAAGTCCTGAGTCAGAGGCATGCCTGGCACGTTCATGGAAAGGCAGGAGGGTCAGTGTTGCTGGCGTGAAGTAGGCAAGCGGGCAGGTAGACTAGATGGTCTCAGAGGGGCAGCTGGGGACAAGGTGTATAGGATCTGGCAGCCTACGCTCGGGGCTTTGGCATTTACTCTGAGTGAGATGGGAACCACTGAGGATTTTGAGCAGAGGAGGAAGATGACAAGTGTTAGAGGATTCCCCTAGCTGCTCCCTAAGAATAGACTGCGGAAGGGCCAGGAAGTAGGGAGACCAGTCAGGAGGTTTTGCAATTGTCCAGGTGAGAGCTAACACCTTTGATCAGATTGGGAGCAGTAAAAAAAAAAAAAAAAAAGATTGGGAGCAGTATATGGTAAGAAATGGTCAGATTCTGAGTAGAAATTGTATGTGTGAAAAAAATAATAATAAAGTACAATACAATAAAATGTGTGTGGGGGGGAATTCCCTGGGGGTCCAGTGGTGAAGACTCTGTGCTTCCACAGCAGGGGGCATGGATTTGATTCTGATGGTCAGGGAATTGGATCCCACATGAGAGATAGAGAAGAGAGCAATCAAAGATAATTCCAAAGTGTTTCACTTGAGGAACCGAGTCACCATTTTCTGAGGTGGGGAAGACGATTTATGCAAAGTGCGTGTCATAGATCTGAGCATGAAGTAAATGCTCAGTAAATATTAGCTATTTGTTGTATTGATGACTTTGGTTTCCTAGACTGTCTAAACTCAGTCACCCAAGGCTTTGCAAATGCTGAGCATACTTGGCAAGAATATCACAGGTATCATGCCTGAGGAGGTACTGTGTTCCAAACATATGACAATCTTACTTAGCAGTACCACCTTGCAAGATGTATTAAAGTCCAATGGGAAAATAAACATTTGTTGAATTTTTAACAAATCCCAGGCACTGGGTATTTTTTGCTTAATCCTGTCTCTGACACTGAATCGTAAATTGCATGAGAGAGTTCTTACAGCTTTTGCATACTACTGTGTACACTTGGCACATGGTAGCCACTGTAGTTAGTATTTATTAAGTTAACCATCATTACTATGATTGGAGGTTGAATAACTTCCCCAGGTGGAGCTGTGTCTTAAATTATTGTTTGTCAGATAAAGGAATAAATTAAGTGCATATTACATTCCCACTTTAGAGAAAAGGAATGGCTGAGGGCAGACCAGATTTGAACCCAGAATTCCTGATCCTTGAGCTCAAACCCTTTCCATGGCTACACTGTAGGGCTTCACAGACCCTTTGACTCTGTTCAAAGATACCTAGAGATTTGACAATTCCGCGGAAAAGGTACCGTCCAATAGGAACTTCCTTTTAAGATTGTGGTCCCACCCCCTAACAGCCAACTTTCTGTTTCCGCTTCCGGCGCGGTGGGGGACCCAGGTCGAAGATGGCGGCGGCAGCTGGATCTCGGGTTTCTGGGCTGCTGGGTCGTTCCCAGCTGCAGCTGAGTCGGTCTATGTCCAGTGGCGCCCATGGCGAGGAGGGCTCAGGTACTAGGACCGGGGTCGCAGGGAGGGCCTCAGGTCTACTGAAGAGAAGAGCGGCGGGACTTTGACCTTGGCGTGAGGACTTGGGGGAGGGAGGTGAGAGGCGGGCGACTCCCCGCCCGTCCTGAGCGGTCGTGCCCCCTCCGCAGCTCGCATGTGGAAGGCCCTCACCTACTTCGTGGCGCTCCCCGGCGTGGGAGTGAGCATGCTGAATGTCTTCCTGAAGTCGCACCACGGAGAGGAGGAGAGACCCGAGTTCGTGGCCTACCCCCATCTCCGCATCAGGTCCAAGGTACTCCCTTGAAGTCTCTAAGTGTGTGTGCGCCTTTCCCCAAATGCCCTAGTCCAAGTTCTTAATTCTCTAAAACTGTGGGTGCCGGGCGTGTGCAATTTCTCATTTAATCCTCCCAAACACATTTTTATTTTCTCCGGGCAGGCCTGAGTTTTCTTTTTTAAGGTCGTACAACAAGTGCCCTTCGGTTTTTTCTCTGAGTCATCCCACCGTTTACCAAGTACCATGCAGAATAATTGAGGGTATGTTGCAGTTTCCAATCCAGAGATTTGTTTCAGGTCCAGAACTCTGCATTGAAGTCAGCATCTCCTCCTCTGTACCTGCCTCTACCATTCTGATATGGGTGATGGGAGGACTGCACTTTCAGAAACACAGCACTGAGGTTTAGTTACAAGGACGAGGCTTCTGAGTAACAAACTTGAGTTTGCCTTTCCTACTGTCTTCTTTACGGGCTCCCCTGGAATTTATAAGAGCTCTCCTTAAATTATGGGAGCACTGAAACATGGCAGTTATGTAAAGGACTAATTTCCATTTTGTTTTTATGTATTTCCTGTTACTTGCCCTGTTTTTAGCAGTTCATGGCAGTGCTGAATTGAGAATTGCCTAATTGCCATCTTCACTCCACAGCCCTTTCCCTGGGGAGATGGTAACCATACCCTATTCCATAACCCTCATGTGAATCCGCTTCCAACCGGCTATGAAGACGAATAAAGAGAACCTGGACCACTACCCAGTGGGGACCACAGCACTGGTTTGGACCATTACTCTGCATGCATGGACCAGAAAAGTATACGGGACCTTAAGCTCACCACCTTGTATCCAGTGATGACCATTACACTTGAGGACCATTATACTGATCTTCCATCCCTTTGCTTATAGCAGGAGGAGATGGCTTAAATAAATAATTTAGTCATGACCTGAGAGTTTCATTCTTTGGTTGTTTTTCCCTCAGAAATTAGCATTAATATTCTGTTTGTGCAGTGACAGTCTGTGGCTACTGTTGACAGTGTTTCAGGTCCAGTTCAGGCCTCCTGAAGAACAGTGTTTGTAACAGACCTGGTCTTGGTTTCTTGTGCCTGGGGTGGGTAAAGAAAAGATCTAAATTGAGCTAATAGTCAAAATTGGGCCCTGGCAGACTTTGGATGGCAAAGACAGTAGCATTTGCTGAAGGATACTCCCTAAAGTCAGACAGTTTTCTCCAGAGGTGGCAAGTTGGCATCTTGGGTCCTCTCTCAGCTCCCTTCAGGCTGGAAGGGTTATAAACTTCTGGAGAAATAAAGGCAGTATGACACTTCCTACATATAGTACTAGTTTTGTTTGTGGAATTAAAAATTTCCTGCAGCCATAAGAATTAGGAGAAACAACAATCAATAGTTACAAAATCACCCTTAAAGAGCAATTAAGATTTTCTCTTCAAAATTTAAAACCTTTGAAATAGCTCAGATAGTTGGTCATTTTATGGGCAGGATAAAGTAAAAATAGCATGAGGAACAATCAGAAAAAAAATATTCCCTCAGCAGCAATTACAGTAAAATGTTTTATTCTCAAGGCTCAACCAGTTTTGTGGTAAGATTCAAGAGGCCACAAGGTTTTGACTGACTTGTGGCCAGGCTTATTTCAGGGCAGTTACACCTAACTCCAGTTTGCTGCCTGGCCTCCCTCAGCTGGGTTCCAAATATCTTTTGTATAATGGACTTGAGCCAGCCAAAATATAAATGCAGAATGTACTGCAATGGCATTAAGGACTTGTCACGTTAAATATGAAGTTAATAACTGGTAAAGTGGAAAAGAGATAATAGAATCTAGGCTTTCTGTAAATCAAGTTTCATACTGTGTGGGCACATACAAAATTTTCTGGGTTGGGTGCCATTATATAAACATTGAAATCAGGTTTCCATTTGCTATACCATACTACCTAGCTTACATAAATCTTCATTTTTAAATTATAAAGCATATAAAACTTCCTCTGTACATATGAGATGTGTGGGGTTCATAGGATGGAAGTCGTTCCATAAAATGCACTGAGTTCCAGGAACAAATAATGAATATAAACTAAATGTTAACAATTTATTCCATCTTCATGATTTCAGGCATTAAAGGGCAGAGTGAGTAAACAATGCAAGTAAAGTAACCTCTTCACCCCCTCCATTTAATCATGTGCAGCATTTTGGCATTTTTGTGATACGCAGGTTGACTTTAATTCATTGACTTAAGTTGAAAGCTGGCAGCAGCAAATCTTGATAATTTAGGATCTTCCTCAGCCACTCCAAGGATTTTAATTCCTGAACTACACCAAGTGCTCTGACATGGTGTTCATGAAGCTTTCACATCTTGGTGTGAAATCTGATACCTCTTGTTAAGGTAGGAAACTGTTGAAAGCTGTCTTCCTCTTGGCTAACCCAGTCAACCAACAATGTTTTAACAGTTAAATTACTATATAAAAATATAACTGTGCTTCCAAGCATTGACTGAAACTGTTGTGCTGGGAACCCTTTCTAGAGTATTAGCTCCCTCAGAGAAAAGAGATTTTAACCAGTTGCTTCCATGAACAAATAACCCCAGTAGAGTGTACGTAATGTCCTTCAGAGAATGACTTGAGGTCAGGCAACCTTAGTCATCCTGATAAGCTTACGAGAGTTTTTATACAAGATATATTTAAAACTGATCCCAGACCAAGTACTGCAACCATAATCCCAAATAATCCCATTATTTAGAATACTGAGTTCTTGCTGTGATGCCAAAGCCAGAAATCTCAAAGCAAAGAGTGATAGTTCATCATTTTTTACAGATGAGAGAAAGATATCAAGGAGGAAAGGAAATTCCTCCCTCCTAAATTCATCAAATCAATGCTGTCTTCAGTTTTAATTGACATGATCCAGAGTCCTCAATTTCCTGATTTGAGGAGTCCACTTTCAAGGTGACTGTCAAGGTCAAGAAGAGCTTTCAGGCTTTTCTTTGCCATGGCCCATGAACTCCAGTCCTTCAATAGGAATCTCCTTCTCCTTTATCGCTTTCTGATGGAAGAAAACATAGGATAAAGGGACTATGTGAAGCCTTAAGTCCAAACTTTAGTGATATTTTGTACTTAAGGTACAAAAGTAAATCCAACTGTACTATAAGGACTACCAAACATGACAAACCCTAAGTATGATTACAAAGAAATTAAGGCCAGAGAGAGATTGGAGAGTTGTAACAAAATTCAGAAGTGCAATTTAAGCAGTATCACTACTCTGTTATGACACTTGTTTAGTCACTAAATTGTGTCTGACTTTTGTGACCTCTGCCAGTCTCCTCTGTCCACATGACTTCCCAGGCAAGAGTACTGGAGTGGGTTGCCGTTTCCTTCTCCAGGGGATCTTCCCAACCCAGGAATCGAAGCAGCATCTCCTGCACTGCAGGTGAATTCTTTACCACTAAGCCACCTGGGAAGCCCCTATTATGACAGACACAAGTTCACATAGGTCCCAGGACTTACTGGCTATGTAACGTTGAGCAAGCCTCTCTTTCCAATCTGTATATAGGACAAAGACAGCAACTCCACCTGGACTTATTGAGGATGTTTAAGTTAACTAATTGGGAATGCCTTGCTCAGGGCTGTTCTTATAATCAGATATGTTTCACATTCACTGTGCTGGAATAAAGATGTTCTAACTGGCCAAGAGAGAAAAAATAGGCTGGTGAAGGCATTGTGACAACATAAGGGGACCCTCCATGAGGTCTAACAGGCCAGAGAGACTTAACACCCCGTCTTTCCCCTCAGCAACAGTGGAAAAGTGCACCACCGCAAAATCCAAGGACACTTGATTCTAGTGAACTTCGACTACTCTAACTATTTCTGGGCGTGAGTGTTCCACGCATAAAATACAAATAACGGCTCACTTTGCAAGTTCAGGTTCATCACCAAATGAACCAAAGAATGTTACTGGGCTCCGCAGAAAGTAAGGTGCTGCAAAAAGATTTACCTTTGACATTCGGAGAGATACCAGGCATCCTGGGTGGTGAATGGTAAGGGAGAGAACTGCTGCCACTGGTCTCATCGAGGCTTTTCTTCCACCCTGCCCGTCCCAACCCCCTCGAGCCGGGGCCTAGGGCAGAGGCGAGAGGGCCCAGGTCGGAGCTCACCTGAACACACTGCTGGTAGCGCTTGAAGAGGTCGGTGCATGGGTCCCCGGAGCCGTCCCCCTTGAGGAACTTCTCGGCAAACCAGCGATTGAAGCACTGGTCGTACTCGCGCTTCATGTCGGTGCAAGCCTCCCCTACGCTGTTCATGGCGTCTGCGTCCGCGGCGGTGGCGGCGCTCTCGGATGTCATCACTTTTAAGCGCGTCGCGCGGCCTTAGGAGAGGATGCGCTACGGCGGCCGAGACGGAGCGAAATGTGGGCGCGGGCCGTGCGCCTGGGTCTTCGGGCTGCGGCGCGCCGGCGCCGGGGCTTCACCTCCGAGGCGGATCCTCAGGTAGAGGCCGGGGCTCCCAGGCGGGTGTCGGAGCGGGGCGGAAGGCGGAGCAGGCCCCACCCGTAACCCACACCCTCCACCTCATTCCCCCCCAGGGAAGTGGCCGGGTTACGGGCGAGCTGATCCAGCACCTGGAGCGGCTGTCGCTGGTGGACTTCGGCAGCCAGGAGGCCGTGGCCCGGCTGGAGAAAGCCATCGCCTTCGCCGACCGGCTCCGCGCCGTGAATACCGACGGAGTGGAGCCCATGGAATCAGTCCTGGAGGACAGGTAAGCTCGCGGCCGCGGCCCTCGAAGGCTTGCCCGCGGCGCCTTCGCTACCAATTAAGGCTGGAGCTTAGTGTCTCATTCCACCGAGGGGAAAAAGAGCATTAGCCACACGCGAGAACTTGCCCACGGTCACCCTGCGAGTAAGCGCTTTCGCTCTTTGCCTCGTTCGTTAAGGATCCTCTCCCTCTCTTTTAAAATCCTTGAGCCCTCCCAGTGTAACTAGGAACAGAATCCAAACGGCTAAGCTTTCACCGAGGCCCAACTTCCTAGAGCGCCCCCTACCTCATCACTCCGACCACGTTGACTTCCTGCCTGTTTCTGCTGCACGCCTGATTCGTGACTTCGCTAGGTCTTTGCACTTGGCTTTTCTTTTTGTTGGACAATTCATCTCTTTTGCCTCTCCTAACCACTCTAAATTCTCCCTCCACTCCCTCCAGTCACTACCTCCTTATCCTGTCGGGTTTTCTTCCACTGTTTTTCTTGATTATCTTATTTTTGTTGACTTGTACTATTTCTTGTTATTGGAATGTGAGCTCACATCTGACTTGCTCACTCCTGGATTCCTGTCTCAAAAATTTTTTAGACACATTTTCTGACCTAGTGGTTCCCTGTCTGTGACATATATCTGTGACAATGCATCAAGATGTGTGCACGAGCATTCAGGGTATGCAAATCTGTTGATAATACAGAACAACAGAAAAGAAACAATCTAAGCATCCTTCATGGCTAAATACATCTTCATATACTGAAATGGGAGTTAAAAATAATGAAGTAACTATATATGCTGATATGGAAAGGTTTCCAGGGTATACTTATTAATAATAAAAAAGGCAAAGTTCAGAATATGGTGTGTGGGTTTATTGATACTTTATGTGTAATCTATTTTATATACTCTGGTGCATGCATTAAGTTTTGTTTTGTTCCCTGAAAGGGCATGCAAGAAACTGTTAACCATGGTTACTGTTAGAGAAGGTGTAAATGCAGAGGGAAGTTTTACCTTTGAATGCTTAAGGGGGCAGAGTAATAACCCAAGTAGTGAAGTAGTGTAATGTAACCGGGAGTGCTGGGTCTTTGACAAAGCAGCTTGTGTATACTGTACTTAAAGGGTGCAGCCCCTGGCAACCTCTACCAGTTGTTGCCAGATTTTAATACATTTCTAAAGAAAAGACTCTTTTTTTGCAAAGCAGACTTGTTTGCCATTTGGGAGTGCAGCTTCTTGGGAAGGACAAGTATGCAGCTTATAAAGATAGGGGCAATCTACAATCCTGTCCTAGCCTTTTCCTGATGGAATTTTTAAAAATAAATTCCTGGTAGAAGTGGGAGAAAGCGGCCATTAGTCAGTGCCAGTCAGGAGAGCCACAGTGCTTGCTAGCCTCAGGACTTCCCCGGGGTCCCAGTGGTTAAGACTCTTCACTTCTACTGCAGGCGTCATGGGCTCATGGGTCCAGAACTAAGATCCTGCAAGGAGTATGGGGTGGCCATAAAAAAAGTCATCCCATGGAAACTATTTTTTTTCATCTCAGAGCCAGAGACTGATTCACATGGCATCTCTGATTGCAGTCAAATAACTTCAATACTTAAGACATCCCTCAGGGTCTTGTTTGCCACATCGATTAGCTCTCATTTCAATCTGCATGAAACTAAATTAAAAGGCTTGTAGATGGAAGTAGACTGGTGCCCAGAGAAACAGCTCCTAGCAGCCGATAGCAGGGAAGAGGCAGAAAGAAGCCAAAATAACAGCAGAACTGTCCCATTGGTCAGCCCCAGGGCCAACTGAGGCACTTCTTCCATCATGCTGCCATAGTGCTTTCCATGAAATTAAGTGCAGTGCCCACAGTTACTGGTTTAAGTGCCTTGTCCATGAGCTTTGGAGGGCAGAAATTTCTAATTCACAGTTGAAACTGTTCTCAACCAGGGCTTTTCATCTGATTGAGAACACAGAAAGATCAATGGACTCTTTTTCAATTCTTCCAAGGATGGTACACAACTAACAACTAGACCGGATGCATAGAAGTTGTCCTACATTTCTGAACTAAACTCTCTTGTAGAATCCCGACTGAGAAAGATGAGGTGAGGTAGACCTTCATAATTGACAGGCACCTGAAGAGCTCATCTGGTCCTGTTTGGTGTTTTATGCATGATTCCAGGGTCAAGAAAAGTTAAGCAACTTGCCAAGTGAGGGGTCTGCTTGGTGTGCCACCCTCACAGAGGCTATGGGTTCAGTAGCCTATGGTTAAGAAAATAGGGAGGTGTAGATTTATTCTACACACAACTTCATCTTAAGCAGTAATTAGGTAGAAATGTGTGATAGTTAAAGATGTGAATTTCATCCTTCAGGAAACCTTACTAGGAAACCCAATTACCAAATGAGTGAACCTGGGAAATTTTTTATATTGGCTGCACTGGGTGTTCGTTGAGGTGTGCGACCTTTGCTTATTGAGAAGCACAAGTTCTAGAGCATGTGGGCTTAGTTGCCCCCTGGCTCAGACCTTTTTAAACATCATCCCAGAAATTCTCTGAACCTTTTTAGAAATAAGGTAACTAACACATGGAAAGGATAAGTAACTTGCATACAGGCCATGTGCAGCTCTAGGGTTTGAATTCCAGTGATTCAGGGACCTCAGCTCTTAAACGTTTTGTTACATTGCCCAACAGAATTATAAACTCCAGAAAGTCCAATGGTCACCTTTACAGATGATTTTTACTGTTGTTTTCCAAGTTTCCTTAAATGAGTATGAGTGCATATTCCTTATATGGTTTAAAAAAAAAAAAAATCTAGTGTAACCTTCACTTTTTTGGCAAGAAACTTAAGGTCTAGAAAGATCATACTTGTCCAAGGTCACACAGTTAAGACAGTGCCAGTCCTAGAATAGAGTTCAGCTTTGAACTCTTTGTACCATTAATAAGTGTTTATCATGTCTCCTTCAGGGCTGGGTGCCCCAAAGAAACAGAACCAATTCTTTCCTAAAAGAAATTTATGATTACATCTTGGCCTTCTGTACAGCCTCTACAGATGTTCGTGTCACATCCTTGCCCTACTACGTTTAGCCCTCAGTCTGTGTCTGGTTCAGAGCAGAAAGAGCTTGGCTGCTACCCTGTTAGTGATTGAGCATACTGCTTACTTTTCAGCCCAAGTATCTGGAAGCCATCTCAAACCTCTTGTCATGCACTTTCAAACCTTAAAACAGTAGTAAAGCCCCACAGATGTGTTCAACTCCTGTTTGGTTTCACTAGTCTGCCATCTGGATAGTTAGTGGCTTCATTAAAGCCACTAAGCCCCGAAAACAGTACAAGATTCTTGGGCTATGTTTGTGGTACATCTTGCAAGGGAAGGTACTTTTATATCCAAAGGTGGTTGTGATGAAGAAACCACTCATCTTAGGGGTACCAGAACCAGGCTCGGATCCCAATCCTGCCCCTTAGCAGCTTAAGTCACTTATAACCACTGTTGAGAAAGTTTCTGTACCTTACTCATTTCCCATCCCCGTCATCCCCCACCCCTGAAATCCAGCTCTTTCTTGACCATGGTTAAGGGGTGACATCAACCTGAGGACCGCACACGGGTGAGGTCCCCTTATCAATTTCCTTGGCAAGCGTCGCTTACCTCATTAGACTTAATACACTGTATTGTAATTGCCTTTTTACTATCTCCGCCAAAAGCACCTTACCCATAGTAATCATCAAAAATATTTATTAAAACTTGTCAATACCAAGGAATAATTATTAATACCACTTATCTCACAGGGTTGTTGGGGAAATCAATAAACGGTAGGCCGTTATTTGGTCTGCTGTTGACCATAGCACTTCCATCTTTGAGCAGTGACCGTAACTCGAGGATATGCTGCTGTCTTCTTCTCATCCCACCCTTGACCCTTTCCACCCATGCCCTTGAAGCCACGTTCTGAGAAGGTAATCTTAAGCTTCTGGTTTTGTAGATGTCTGTACTTGAGGTCTGACAATGTGGTAGAAGGCAGCTGTGCTGAAGAACTACTACAGAACTCCCACCGAGTTGTGGAGGAGTATTTTGTGGCTCCGCCAGGTACGTGCCACCCAAAATGGCTTAACAGACTGTGCCACAGTAAACTGAGAATGCCGTAGGAACTGTGAGGCCCAGATCTGCTCTGTGAAAGCACTCGGACCAAGTATAAAGGGGCAATGGTGGCTGTCCAAGGGTACAGACTTCTAGTTATAAGTTAAATAAGTCCTGGGGATGTGATGTACAGCATGGTGACTCTAGTTAACAATACTGTATTGTATATTTGAAAGTTGCTAAGAGATAGATCTTAAAGTTCTCATCACAAGAGAAGAAACTGAGAGATGATGGACATTAACTAACCCTGTTACGGGAATCAATTTGCAGTATACACATACATCGGATCATTGTGTTGCACATCTTAAACTTATAAAATTATATGTCAGTTATCTCAATACAACTGGGAATAACAAAAACACAGTATGTACAGGTGGCAAGGAGGCAGGAGATTCCGGAAGTCACATTCACCTCTAGGGGTCAGCTGGTAACAGAAATGAGCAAAACAAAAACAGGACTGGAGTGGGGAGGGCTGTGCTGGAGCTCTGCCTTAAAGGGACAGCTGGTATGTGCTACTTCTCTCGTTCAGGGCCAGCCAGGGAGAGGAGCCCAGAGAACCTGGACATCTGGCATTCTGTGTGCTGGTTCCCAAATTTTAAGTGTTAATTGAAGATTTTAAAAAAGTAAAATACCATGAAAATAAAAAACATACCTGCAAGCCAGATGCATCCTGTGAAACATCAGTTTGCAACCCCAAGTGTGGAGATTTGCATCTTTAAACCTCACTGTAACTATTTTAAAACTCTGGGCCAATAATAACACCCAGAACTTTGGGTGTTAATCTCTGATGCTTGTTACTGTTTGAGCAGACATAGCCATTGATCACATACGCTGTTTCTCACATAGGACCTTGTGTCAGGTTTTACTTCTTGGGAAAAATTGAGTTCACAGTCTCTCCTTCCTCTCCTATATGCATACAAATGTCTAATTAACCTGTCTGCTACTTATTGAAAAGTGTGCATTAATTAGGCTTCACTTATAACTGTGGTTCTTTCACAGTTATACAGGGTATAAAACAGGGTAATAGCTACACTTACGTCCATTGTTTATTTTTCATAGCAAATCAGTTAGCTCTTTGTAGAGCCAGCTGGGAAGCAGACTTAAGTATAACATTCCCTTTTGTTATTCTTTTCAAACAGGTAATATCTCTTGGTCAAAGCTGGATGAAAAACAGCCCTTCTCAGATCACTGAGGAGCTATTCTGGGAAGGGGCGTTCTATGAACACCTGGAAGTGTAGCAACTATTTTGCAACAACTATTTTGTTATTATGAACACTAATGTACCACCTTCCTTCAGTCACTGAAAAAAGTGATGGCTAGGTATCTTTTAGTAACTAATTCTTCTGAAGATAGAACTGGGAAAGATCTAGCCAAAATAAGGCAGAGTCCCTGATGCCAACAGGAAGTGGAAGGTATGGCCGATTTCGAAGGAAATGGATCAAGTATATTCATAGATACTCACAGACCATTCAGTATGGAAGACTTTATCCCTCCCCAAAAGTCTGTCTACCAAACTGCACTTAAGTGAATCTTTCTATTTATGTAACTGTTACAGACCTTGCATCCAGTCACTTCGTGACAACCTTCTCAGTTGCTGTTTCCATCAACCTGAGCAGCCTTTTATCTTTACTAAACATACTTAAATTTGTTCTTGGGTACCCACTGTGTTTCAAGCGGAGTGCTGACTTTCTGCTCCAGTTAAAGGTGCAGGGCAGCAGTTTGGGGAGGTGATGGGTGTTTATGACCTTTACGGTTGTCATTTCATGTGTGCATACTTCACCCCAAACTCATTGAGTTGTATAGCTCAATGTAAAAAGTACAGCTTTTTACGGTTTCATTATACTTCAATAAAGTGGTTTAAAAAAATAGCCTGTGACAATGTAGCCCCCTTCCCCCTGCTCCCTGCCCCATGATTACTGAACTAAGCAGAATCCAAGACAGTGGGAGGTTTTGGTTTTGTCTTTTTTTAAATAGATACCAAGGACAAATATGAGACAGATTTAGGAGTGAAAGTGACAGAACCAAAACTTAAATGAGTTTTTTTCCCTAACCAACTGCTAAAGTTGGTTTTGGTTAAGAATTTCCCAGTGATCTTTATGCTGGCATCCACTTATAAAAGCCTGTTTTTAGCCTTCTCATTCCCTTCCCCTATCTGCAATGCTCCCCTTTTCATTAAAGCAGCTTAGTTTACATGGTTGGCCTTGAATTGTAAGAGAACCCTGAAACTTCCCTTGGATGTGACGTTCTCAGACCACCATCAGAGCAACTAACTTTATCCCCAAATAAGTAATCCACTCCTGCTCCTTACCATTGGGCACAAGTTGCCACTGCAACTCAATGTTTTTTGTTTTTTTTTAAACACATCAGTGTGCCTGTGTGCCTGTTGGTGAAATCTATGAACACAATCAAAGACAACCACACCTGTCAGTTATTAAACGTTTAAAATATATTTCTAAACAGAATGGGCCGACTCGGTCACAGTAACTGCTCATCTCCATAGAAGAGCAACCCACAAGGATACAGCACTGATTTTTTTCCCATCATCGGGGTGAAAAATATACAACTCGTTTCTGAACCAAAACCACAATTTCTGCAGTTAAAAATGCTTCACTGCTAATATGGCCCTGGTAGAAATTATGTAGTTTTATTTCCTTTAAAAAAAAAAAATTAAAAAAATCTCCTAAGACACTAAATCATCAATCTGGAATGTAGATTCTGAGCATAAAGCAGCTCAGTTCACCTAAAAAATGAAGAAAAAATTCCCACCACCTGTCTCAGTAGGGTCTGAAAGGAGAGAAGTAGTGTGGGGAACCCCTGCTTTGGTATGGAGAGTCACGGCCCCTCGACCCAGACCGAGACCGTGAGTAGCCATAGCTGGTGCTTCTCTCTGGATAAACTCGGATGTAGGATGTTTCACCCTGAAAATCAAACAAAAAAGTAAAGGAAAAAATAAGACCTAAAAGAGTAAAGCACACCAACACCTAATATGACTGCCTAACAATAATGTAGTGTTGAGCACCGTTTGGCCCAATAGTGCCACAGGTAGGTATTCTTGCTCAAGGTAACACAAATAATAAATGGCAACTCAATTATGTGGTAAATAACTCAAATACTGGCTACTATGGTTAACGAACCTAAATTACTACCACTGATCCCCATAATCGAAGAACTGGAAAGGCTCTCAGAGGTCATAGATCTATGGTTCAATCCCCTGCCACCTTTTCTGGTGGGTACCCACGGAAGAAGCTGACCAGTATTCAGCACCTCCCAGGTGTCAGGATCTGGGCAAGATGCTTCATAATTTAGCTTCCTGACAAGTCTTATAAGACAATGTTATTACTGGGAACTATTTGCATATAGAGGAACCAGAGTTCGAAGTTGCTCAGCTAAGATTTTAATAAGCAACAGAGGAGTTTGTGTCCAGGCAGGCCTATCTCCAGGCTCTTTGCCCTCAGCTACCATTCTCAGATTTAAAGATGCTAAGATGAGAGAAGCCAGATGCCTTTTCCCCTCAGTGAACTCAAGAATTTGATTACCCTAACCAAGGCCCCGCTCTGTATAACTGAGAAACAGGTGCTGTTTTGTTTCTGCTCCAAATTCAAGTCCTAGAGGATAGTCTGAGCAACAGCACTGTTAAGGCATGCAGCCTCCGAGCCATAAAGTTAGGGAAGTGAATCCTCAGAAAAAGAAATGGGCCCCCAAGTTGATGTTTCAAGACATCCTTAAACCCCACAGCAAGCCAGGACAGTGTAACCAGAAAAAAAAAGTCCCATCCGTGGTATCAAAGGAATAGCTACCATGAGAATCAGACTGCGGTCCAAAACAGCAGCCACCTACTTGAAGGGAAGAACATGGAAAGCTAAGTCCCCAGGGTGAGATGATGAACAAGAAAACCTGAGCCAAGGGCTCAGGTTTCAAAGAGGCTTCTGCACCACTTTGGGAAAGGCAAAGGGAAGAGACAACCAGCCCCAACAGCAGTACCTAAGAGGGTAAGGTGATAAGGCTGGCTTGCAGAGTCCAGACCAGACTCAGAGGAGGGAGAGCCAAAATAATTAGGTTCATGGAGGGACACTGTGGATTAAGTCAGTCACCAAGTGACAAACTGTACCAGTATTCTCTCTGGATTAAAAATATTATGGCTGCAGACTTCTCTCTGCTATGACGCTGCATTGCCTGGCCATGAGGAATTCCGTGGCTTTGTCCACTTAAGATAGATCTTTAATGGTATTATAAGGTCATCGAATGGCAAACACATGGCCTGTTGCTACTTCTGCTAGGTCAGCTTCAGGTGGAGTGGTCTAGGAACGAGCTCCTCAACAGCAGGTGGGGACTCACCTCATGAGAGCGGAATTTGGTTTCATCCAGTTTACGGAGGGCATATTCCATGTCTTCTTTTCTGAGATACTCAACCATCCCCATGCCATCTTTCTGCACATCTGCGTAACAGACGTCCCCAGCTTCTCGCATGTGATCTTTCAGGTCCTGCCAGCTGCCTGATGGAGGAAGTCCTGGGCACACAGAACACAAGAGAAGAGGCCACATCCTTCATCCATGTTAAGAGCCCCAAGACCTAGGGTCCCTTCCCCTACTTTTAAATCCTGATGGTCCCCAAATCACAGATTTTGACAAGGGACACAAAACCAAAGAAGAACACTAAAGTATGGGTGATAAACCACCATAAGAAGCTGGTCCTAGGCTACTCTTCTAGAGACTAAGCCTTTCTTGACACAGCAAGAAGTCCATCCCATTACAGATTTAGTATCTCTAAGAATTCAAAGCATCTCTTTCTCTGTCCTTCACAATTAATAACAAACTCCCAAGACTTTGAGTTCTAAATTTTTCCATTATGAAATTTATCGGTACCAATTATTTCTTGTCTGATTGGGTTCGCAGGACATGGGAATTTTCAAACCATCCAATAAAATAACCAAGGTGTAGATGAAGTAACACAAGAAAAACCTTAAGTTTGTTTTCTTGTAGGTGGGAATGACTGACAAACTAGACAAAATACCTCTTAAAAGATCACCAACACTCTTCAATACAGTAGGGGGAAAGGTAAGACTCAGACGCTAAAACTAGTCGGGAGTCATACAACCCTACCTGATGTCATGAAAGGGAAATGTGCTCCTGCTCTCAAAGGCTGTGTTTACCGCTCACAGCTCAGGACTGCAGCCATTTCCTAATAGTTTTCTAAGCAGGATTTCAGAGCAGCATGGAGAGAAAAAAAGATATGTATGACATCCTGAAGGAGGGAATAGAGTTCTGGGGTTAAAAACTTACAAAGGGACACAGGCAGCTACTGACAGTATCCCTCTTCAGCACCACGGGAGTCTGCTGCAACTGTGTGACATTCACATCTAAGGTGCCAGGTTCCTCAATACACGTCACTCTGCCAGGGGCCTAAAACACCCAACAACGTGCAGAAGGCCCCAGGTTTTTACCAGTGTGTTAATATTTCCAAAAAATGCATAAATCTCTGAGCTTAGCATCTCATCACTTGTCAACACTAGACATTTTGTTCTGTCCTTTGCAATACAATCCCTAAGACTCCAAGTTGTTGTTTGGTTTCTTTTTTAC
This sequence comes from Okapia johnstoni, assembly GCA_024291935.2. NCBI lineage: Eukaryota > Metazoa > Chordata > Mammalia > Artiodactyla > Giraffidae > Okapia > Okapia johnstoni. The sequence goes on along the minus strand of CM044310.1, from coordinate 9,538,720 downwards.
ATAATTCCAAAACCATCACAAAATCTGGCTTATTTTAGGATCCAAGGCTAGGTATAATTTGTTCAAATCTGGCTTCCGGAATGTCTTTCTAGCAAGTCAGATGCCAAGGTACATTTCCAGAAGAAAATGTCTTTAAAATGCTGGCTGAAGAGGTTTGGCCATCATCTTCTCTTTCAACACTAGAAAAGTCCTTTTCTATAAGAAGCAAGTTTATGTTCTATCAAGGCTGCACTATCAGTGCAATTTCATTGGCAAGGTACCTGCCTCACTGGCAAGGCTTCAGACTGTCACTGTGCATGAGAAGAAAACCCCACACATCCTTAGGCACTGAAAAACAGCTAACATTTCTTGGAGGCCAGACTCTGTGCTAAGTATTTCACATGCATCATCTCATTGAGTTTGAAAGGAACATACCTGAAACAAGAACTCGGAAATCAGATCTTCTTGTAGGAGGTCCACTCCTCCCACCGCGGGGCCACCCACCCCGACCTCCGTAAGTCCTGGGGAACTCCACACGAAGCCGACATTGGCCATAATCATAACCGTTCCTTCCATAAATTGCATCTTCAGCATCTCTGCAGAGAAAAGTCTGGAGTTAGTGTTGCCCAGGAGGACCGATTGATTTCCCTGTAAGGGGCATGAGTAACAGGTATGAAAAAAAAACCTGAAGTGAGAAAAAACAAAAGAACAAAAACCAGGAATTTGATGTACTACTGCTTTGGTTTGAAGACCTTTCATGACACTGGAATTAAACTTACAGCTGTCACACACAGGGTTTTCTAGGTATGAAATGATAATGAATAAACAGGTAAGAGAATTCAGAAAAAATAAACTGTTGGCAGATGATTGATTTTGCCAAAGAACAGTGTTTCTTTGACCTTGAGGAGCTGTTTCTCAAAATGCACACCACACACTAGTCCTTTAACATTCTTCCTCAAGGCCTAGTACATTCAGGTCTACAGAAGTAAAAACTCATTTAAAAATAGGTAAGGCTCAAAACACAAACGAATATTAGTGTTTTGTGAGGAATACGGAATTCCCTCAAGTGCACCTTTTCAGCGTGGCTTCGAGGACTAAGTTGTCAAAACCACTCTCTGGGTACAGTTTTGCCAAAAGAGATAAATATTCAATAGAGTAATACTTTAAAGTCTTTCCTAGGGTCTAGGAGAGTGAGGAACACCAAGCTGGCTCTCCAGATTTGATAGGAAAGAGAATGCTCTGAGGCTGGGGGGACAAACAGCTGAAGACATACTAATGAAAGCATCATTCAGATGTCAGAGGCCCATAATTGCTTATGAAGATTCTAGTCCCAGGATGAAAAGGAGGACCACATCCAGTTCAACCCTAGCTATATTCAGGATACACTGGGAGAGAGGCAGTACTGCTAGGGTTTAATGTTGTGAATAAATATTGACCTCAGTTCAAATCATTCTGCTACTTACTAGTAGTTGTCTCTGGGTAAGTATGTGATCAGGATTTTACATCTAAATGTAAAATGCTAGTTTTGAAAGGATTAAATAAGATAACTATGTGTGCAGTGCTTTGCTTGAAACTTGGCACTAGTGTATCAGAAAGACAGCTTTTCCATTATGAAAGGAGAGGGGAAAAAGACAATGTAGCACATCACACAGTAAGTGTGTTCTAAAGGGCTGAACAGAGGGTTCAAATCCTACCTTCCCTGGTAGCCCTCCCTTTTATCAACTCTATCCTCAGTTAACTCATCTGTCAAAAGTAACAGCCTACCTAGTAGGCTGTTGAAAATGCTTAGTAATACATAGTATATAGTACATGACACATAGCAACTGTTAAAAAAAAAACCAAAAACACCGGTAGTTAATAATTCTTAGAGGTGCAACCTTTTCCAGTTTAGGTGTGGAAACGCCTAGTTCCATTTTTGAGGCAAATGGCAAAGATACTAGGAACGATTTCTGTCAGAATCTTCAGTCATCAAAGCCTCAGGGTGCATCCTGCCTCCCCATCCTCAGACGCTCCCCTTGCCTCGTATCACCCGCCCCCATCCCCCAAGATGGGCAAGACGCCTGCAGGGCGCAGACTAGGCAAAGCGCTCCCCGAGCCAATGCTGGAAACCAGGGAGCAGGCTCTGAGTCACCCCAAGCGTAGTAGCCAGCACAGTGCGGTGGCTTCTAAGAACCAACAACTGCAGTTTTGAAAGTTCCCAGGCTTTTTCTGGGAAACAAGGGCCGACACTCTGCAAAATCACAAAGACTCCTTCGAGCCCGTTTCGGATCGAGCGCGTCCAAACCCTCGGAGACCTTCATTATCTATCGGTGCCTCCTCTTACTAGGGAAGGAAGAGTGAAATCCGAGACCCCATCAGACTATTTTATAAGTCTCCCCAAATCCCTGATGCTTTTCTCAGAGCGAGGCTCTGGCCCCTGCGGGGCAGGGCGCGCGTGAATGGAAATCCGGTCCATCCAAGTGCCAGCCCGCTTTCGGCCCTGCAAAGGCATCCACATTGCCCCGCACTGTGCGCCCCCACAACGGTGAGTTCCAGGGGAGGGGAGGGGAGGGTAAAGAGGACAACCGGTCTCCTCACTCCTCAACGAGTCCTTTCCGGGCGGCCTCAGGGGCCAAGCTTCCCAAGCTCTGGGCCGCTTCCCCCTAAGGGTGCCTGGGTACCAGCTTCGAGGGTGATCTGGGCGGGCTTGAGCCCTCCTCAGACCCGGCTTTTGTATTTAAATAAAAAAAATAATAATAGAGGAAGTGACGGAGCAAAGGACTGCCTAGAGCCCCGCGGTGAGAGAAGGCCTCAGCCTCCACCCGGGGGCGCCCTGAGGGGTCTGCGGCGAGGGGGGAGGGGAGGCCCTGGAAGCGAAGGGAGAGAAAGGGAAGGCGGGGGCCCGGGGCCTCAGGCTGACTGACGGGCGGGCGGGAGGCGCGGGGCCCTCACCGGGGGTCCTCGAAGCGCACGAAGGCGAAGGGCACGAGGCCGTGCCGATTCTTGAGCTCGATCTCGCTGATGCGGCCGTACTTGTAGAACAGGTCCTCCAGATCCTTCTCGCGCACGTCGCTCGGAAGGTTCCCCACGTAGATGCGCCCGTCGCCCTCGCCGCCGCGCTCGTCCGCCCAGCCCGACATCCGCACCGCCCGACGCCGCGGGCCCGCCGCAGCCCACGTCGCCGCCGCCGCCGCCTCAGCCGGTGATCCCCCCACAGCGCCCCCGCGGGCTCCGAGGCACTCAGCCGCACAGCATTGTGGGAACGAGAGCGGAAGCGGAGGGGTCGGGAGGAGGCAAAAAAGGATCCTCTTAAAGGGGACGCGGCTGCGACGACTGCGCGTGTGCGTGCGCCCCCTGTAGGCGCCCAGGGGACTCGGGGGGCGACGACGGAGGGGGATTTTAGAGTCCGGCGATTTGGATTCAGTTCCTGAGGGCAAGTCACACTCCCCAGCTGTGTCGACTTGGGCAAGTGACTCAGGCTTCCTGGGCTTCGATTTTCTCCCTCTGGAGCGCTGCCTATCTCACAGGCTTTTGTGAGCGTTTGCTGAGGTAGACGCGGGTGTAGCGCCCGGGGTGGGTCCCTCGGCCGTCACTCCGTGTGCGGGGCGCCGGAGGGAGGGAGTTGGCTTGGGCCTCAGGCTGACCCCGCAGCGACCTGGAGGAGCCCCCCGATCGCTAGGCTGAGCGGGGCCGTCGCAGCCCTCAGCCTCAGGTCTGTAGTCCCCTGGGCCACTCTGTCCCTGTTTTACAATCGCTTAGAACTAAGAGTGTAAGGTGGACTATGATGAGTGCAAAGAGGCCAGAGCTGGCCTCCGTAGCTTGGACACGAAGTTTATCGGAGACCAAGAGGGAGTAAAAGAATCAGAACTGGGAATTCTCTGGCGCGCGCTTCCGCTGCAGGGTCACGGGTTCAATCCCTGGACTGGGAACTAAGATCCTGCGAGCCGCGCGTTGCGGCCAAAAAAGGGGGAAGAAAAAAAAAAGAATCATAACTATAGCGACTGTCATTATAGGGTGCGACTTGTGCTTTTAATACACAATTTGGAGGGATTCCAATATTTAAGGGGAGAAAACGGAGGTATCATAGTGGGTCAGGATTAGAACCCAAAGCCATACTTCCAGCCTATGCGCCGAGTCCTTCAGAAGTTGGGGAACTCAGATTCTCATCTTGGAACGTTTCCACACTTAGGTTCCGTAATGCAGAGCATTGAACCTGGGGACGTTACAAGAATGAGTCTTGATCAAAAAAGGTTTTTCATGTTAAAAATGAAACCCCTGGGGGATTTGCTGGAGGTCCAGCGTTTAGGACGCCCCGCTTCCACTGCTGGGATCTGGGTTCTGTCCCTGGTCCCTGGTCAGGGAACTAAGATTCCCCTCAGGCTGCCTGGATTGAACGATGAGTAGATTATAAGAAGGCAAACGCGGTAGAATGTTGACTGTAGAATCTAGATGGTGGATGTGTTCGGTGTGTTCACTGTACCATTCCTTCAACGTTTCTCTGTATTTAAAAACTTTCATAATATTGCAGGGAGTTATGAAACAAAAGCAAGCTCCATTAATGCATAGCAATAGAGAGAGAAGAAAACCAAACATTTAGAGCTCAGTTGTAGCTGATTTGTAGTTATACCACCTCTGAATCTTTTACAATCAAACAAAAAAATGAAACATCCACATATAACTACTGAGTGGATAGCTTTTTGGAAGTCAGATTGATGGTATATATTAACTTTTGATCATATACTTCTTGACCCAGTAGTTCCACCTGTAGGATTTTATCACAAGAATGTAAGAAATCCTCACAAATTTTGTACGTTTGTTGCATTCTGTGCAATTAAAAAATTAAACTCCTGATAATAAGGAGGTGGTTCAGTCAATAATATTGAATGTTACGCAAGTATTGAATGATGTTTTGAAGGATATTAAAGTCATGCTAATTTAGTTAAAATTAAATGGCGCACATGTACGCATATAACTATATATTCTGAAGAAATCTATTAAACTGGTTGACACTAATTGTCTCTAAAAAATGCAGTTGTGAGAACTTTCAATTTAGATGTCATACATTTCTATAAAATTGAAGATTGTTATTGCAGCTGTTTTATTTTTATTTTTTAGGGGTAAAAATGGAAATAAAATGTTATGCAATATTGTTCATTTCTGTGCAAGAGAATACATCTTTTTTTTTTTCATTGCTAACCTCCCAAATGTTTGTGGAGATATCTCTTGATGCAAGTGGTTTCTGTATTTTTATTCGTGCTTTTTCATGTTTATTGTCTGTAATTGGCATGTACTACTTTCATAGTTGGAATAAAACAATAAATTATTTCTAAAAGAAAACAATCAGAACCATTTGTTGTATTCTGGATTATGTAAAGCTTCTAGATGTTCTTTGCTGGCCTTCAGAAAGCAAGCAGGAAAGAGCCCTGGCCAGAGTATATAGCAGCTTATGTACCCTAAAGGCATCCTTAAGTCCAGAGGCCTCCTCATTTGAGGGGTGTGCTTAGGTATATTAATACCATTCTCTGAGGCCTACCGCTCCTATATGGTGTGGCCTGGAACGTGTTGGTGGAGACAGTTGGGTAGTCTAGAGAGAGAGAGACATGGAGTCAGCTAAGTGACCTAATAAGACTCTAGGTATAAATAATAATGATTCAACTTGTATTGTGCAAAGCTTTGCAGCTTGCGATTACCAAAGGCGTTCATACCTAACATTGAAAATGTGCCCAGATATGTGCTGTGACAAGTACAGCCTTTCTGGATTAGGAAGAAGACAGCTAAATTGCTAAGACGCATTATCCAGGGAACCCCAAAGAACCTTTGCAAGTTGTAACCCAAGTGAAGGCAAAATTATGGTCTAATGCTTAAGGGGCCCCTGGGCTCCATTCTCTACTAAGGCCACAGACACTAGGCGGGGACACCCTTTTGAGCTTTTGCTCATCTACTTATTCAGCATTATCAAGGGCATGCTATAATTTAGGCCCTTTTTGCATGCAGTAATAATCACTCTGACCTGTTGCTAATCAGTCATTTAGAGCACAGCTGTGATAAGGGTAAACTACTGTGAGACTACCTAATGCTGTGTTAGAGATGATAAGAGAGGCTTCCAGGAGATGTTTAGGTTGAGCCTTAAGGGACAGTAGGAGTTAACCATAGGGAAGAAGGAGAAGGCTTTTTAGACAAAAAGAACAGTGTGATCAATTGCCCAGATCATGAGATTATGGCAGAGTAGGGGCAACCCCCCATCACCCTACAGTATGGCTGTGGCAAAGAGTTCAAGTAGGGAAAAGTGGGGGTGAAGGAGCTAGGGCTGGGGGCCTGCAAGGTCTAGTAGACCATTTTATGGAGTTTGGACTCTACTGAGGGCAGTGAGTAGCCATTAAAGGGTTTTAAGGAGTTATGTCGGGATGAGACCTTCTCAGAAGGAAGTGGCAGCTGAACAGATGGAAAATAAAGAGTAGGGGAGGAGACTAAGAGCTAATTTGAATGGAGGGCAGCTGCAGGATAGTGGGGAAAGGAAAGGGAGTCGGGGAGAGATGTGGCGACAGCTGCCATTATAGGAGAACTTGGGGAAAAAGGAGAAATAATTAAGGGGTCAGTGTAGGAAGTGTTGCTGTGTAATCACAATGTAAGCCCCTTCCTATGACTTCATTAAAACTGCATTCTCAGGACTTCCCTGGGTCCAGTGGTTGAGATTTCACCTTCCGGTGCAAGGGGTGCAGGTTCGATCTCTGGTCGGGGAGCTAAGACCCGACGTGCTTGTGGCCTAAAGACCAAAACATAAAACGGAAACAATATTGTAACAAATAAAGACCTTAAAAAAAGTCTGCATTCTCTGTTAATGATTTTGATTAGAGTTGGATTTGTGTTGTTCTGGAAAGATAAGACAGTGTGCTCAGATTAGCCTAAAGGTGAACATAGGTAAGAACAGGGATAGCCCCAGGTGGCCTATTGACTAGCAAGATAAACGAGGAAGTAACATAGGAGTGGGTGCAGGGAGACACCAATGGGGAGACCACAGTGGTCATCCATGAGATGCCAGTCGCCTGATGAAAGGTGATAGCGTGCTTGTGTGCTCAGTCTCTTAGTCGTGTCTGACTCTTTTCAACATCGTGGACTGTAGCCCGCCAGGCTCCCCTGTCCTTGGAATCTTCCAGGCAAGGATACTGGAGTGGGTTGCCATTTCCTACTCCAGGGGGTCATCCCCATTCAGGGATCGAACCTGCATCTCCTGCATTGCCGGTGGATTCTTTACCACTGCATCACCTGGGAAGCCCAAGGTGATGGAGGTAGATGCTAAAGATGAGATAGCCCAAGGACAGGGTCACAGGACTTGGAGATAGATTGGTCACAGGGGCTGAGAAGGAGGAGGAGTCTAGGTCGATTCCCAGGTTTCTGGCTTGGGGCACTGGCAAGGCAGTGGTATCATTCCGAGATGGGGAATGAAGCAGATGGAAGTGATCTGCAAAAGGACGGATAGCAATGAGTTCAGATACACGTGGAGGAGGTAAGAAGGAAGGATAAGAAGTGTAATGACTGGGCCTTCCCTGGCAGTCCAGTGGTTAAGAATCCATTTTTCCACTGCAAGGGGCATGGGATCGATCCCTAGTCAAGAAAGTAAGATCCTGCATGCCGCACAGTGTAGCTAAAACAACAACAAAACCTGTAAAAGGAAAAAAGAAGTATGATAGCTCTAGGCTGTATGTCCCCTCTCCACTGAAAACAGAATCCCAGGTGCATGAGCAGGTGATGGTGGGTGGGCACTGGAGTCTTCAGGTACATGGGATAGACCTGCTCTTCCTACAGGGAGGAGCTTTCATTTAAACTAAGTTGTTGTTCAGTCGCACAGTTGTGTCCGACTCTTTGTGATCCCATGGACTGCAGCTTGTCAGGCTTTCCTGTCCTTTACCATCTCCCAGAGCTTGCTCAAACTCATGCCCTTTGAGTCAGCGATGCCATCCAACCATCTTGTCTTCTGTCGTCCCCTTCTCCTCCTGCCCTCAATCTTTCCCAGCATCAGGGTCTTTTCCAATGAGCTGGCTCTTCGCATCAGGTGGCCAAAGTATTGGAGCTTCAGCTTCAGCATGAGTCCTTCCAATGAATATTCAGGGTTGATTTCCTTTAGGATCCCATGAACAGTCTGAAAAGGAGGAGAAGGGGACAACAGAGGATGAGATGGTTGGGTAGCACCACCGACTCAATGGACATGAGTTTGGGTGAACTCTGGGAGTTGATGATAGACGAGGAGGCCTGGGTGCTGCAATTCATGGGGTCGCAAAGAGTCAGATATGACTGAGCGACTGAACTGAACTGAACTGATGGTAGCTCAATAAAAATCATTCCTAACATGATGATAAGAATGGCACCAGTGGGATTGTCTTCAGATTGAAAAGAAGCCTTTGACCTTGGCAGACTGTTAAGAGTTAATGCATTTCCCACAGCAAGCCGTGCATTTACTCCCTACTACAGAGCAGGGCAGTGCCCAGTAAAAAATAATAAGAAAACAATTAAAACTGGGGATAAAACATTCTACGAACCTGCCCATCTGGTTTCCTCCCTTTGCCTATGACATCAGTCCCCTCTGGCATTCAGGCAAAATATTTTCTTCTCTGCTAGGCTCACTCATGAGCTTCTCCCAGACCATGGCCCTTGGGAGTTGTGGGCAGAAGAGGAAGTGATGGGGCAGTAAACCATCGGTGGGAATATGAGTCATCTCAGAGAGACTAGTCCAGGCTGGCAGGGAGGGCTTCGGCTGGATCACTGTGGAATGTGTGTCTGGCCGCTGCACCCTGGGAGCTTTCTGTCATTTTTTGCCACTATATTTGTGCGCTGGAGTCAAGAGAAACATTCTGGAGAGCTACATCATTAAGAACTGAGCTGTGCAGGGGAGGAAGGGGACAAGCAGCAGCAGAACTAGGAGATCTGAATAGAGTTTGGAAGGAGGAGCAGAGAGCTTTAGGGAAGCAAGTGCCATGTGTGGGAGGATGAGAAGACAGAAGAAAGATGGGCAAGATAATTCAAGTAGAGTTGCAGTACACCGTGAATATTTGGTCTTTTCTTAAGAGACTGTAGAATCATTAATATCTTCCATTGTTTTTGGATAATGAACTGACGTTTCTTTTTTTTTTTTCCAACTAATTTATTTATTTGGCTGCGTCGGGTGTTAATTCGAGGCGTTCGAACTCCTGATTATGGTGTGCGGGATCTAGTTCCCCAGCCAGGGATTGAACCTAGACCCCTGCATTGGGAGCTCGGAGTCTTAGCCACTGGGACCACCAGGGAAGTCCCTGAACTGATGTTTCTGTGAATGTGGCCAGACGGGTAGGAACACAAGGACCTGATTTTATGGGAGGTATATCTAAAGCAGTGAGCATGCTGAATTTGTAGCGCCCTCCTTGCTTTAGGTTTGCCAACATCCTGTATCCTGAGACGGAGGCATCAAATAGCTTGTTGTGTCAGGGTCCTTTTTCTTGGATCCACAGGCTTCAATTGTCAGCAGAGCACTGCCTCCCCACCCAACCCCAACAGACACCACCCTGCCAAGCTGTAAAAGTTGTAGAGTTGGACACAAAATAATGCACATGAGCAAGAAAGTCTTGATTCTGGAAGGATATCGGTGCAGTGCTAGAACTTTGTATGAAAATAGAAATGTTCTCTTATCTGAGTTCTGTATAGTAACCACATGTGGCTACACGTAGCTCTTAAGCACTTGAATGGTGGCTGCTACAGCTGAGAAGCCAAACTATTAATTGTATTTCATGGTAATTAATTAATTTTTATTTTAATAGCCAAATATGGCTAGTGGCTACCATACAGGTCATTGCAGCTTATCATTTTCAAAGATCTGTGAATCTACACCCCTCACCTCCTCGCAAAAAAGGTTAAGAATCACTGGGACCAATGCTTTCCTTTTACAGTCCTGTGTGTTGGCACACAGTGAGTGTTTAATAAACGCCTGTTTATTTTATTAACTAATACTTAAAGAAGACTTGTTCTAGCTCTAGAAAAAGGCGAACTGAAGTATGAAATGACAAATGGACTTCTCAAGTTCACCAGGTTTTGTTTTCTAAGCCCTAAATTCCTTACCCTCAACCCAGAATTTTTCCCTTAACATTTTCTAGTCACATACCTTGGAAACCAGAGTGAACCAGAAAGACGAGCAAAGGGTAGAAGGGGTGCGAAATAATTAATGACAGCCCTGATAATGTTTTTTGATGCAGCAAGAAGATGTGTTGATTTAATAGAATCCTATATTTTACATTCAATTTTTTATTAAGCGGATTTAAAAAATATATTTATTTATTTATTTGGCTGTGCCGAATCTTAGTTGCGGCACATGGGATCTTCAGTCTTCATTGCAACATTCAGGATCTTCTGGTTGCGGTATGTGGGATCTGGGGCTTCCCTGGCGGCTCAGACAGTAAAGAATCTGCCTGCAATGTGGGAGACCCGGGTTCGATCCCTGTGTCTGGAAGATCCCCTGAGGAAGGAAATGGCTGCCCATTCCAGTATTCTTGCCTGGAGAATCCCATGAACAGAGTTGCCTGTGGGCTACAGTCACACAGAGTGATCTGTAAAGATCACAAAGAGTCGGACACAACTGAGGTTTGTGGGCTCTAGTTCCCTGACCAGGGATCGAACCCATGCCCCCTGCTTTGGGAGTGCCAAGTCTTAGCCACTGGACCACCAGGGAAGTCCCTGTACTAAGATGATTTTTAATGAACTGCATCAGTATAACTTGGTAACAGCACCTCAAAAGTTCACACACTCCTTAAAGGTAAAAACAAATATGGAACATATTTGGAGATTTTATAAAAGTAAAAAACAAAACAGAAAAACCCAGCCTTCCGAGCCATCCCTCCCCCAGTGCTAACACGTGCACAGTAGCTGAATTTCTTTCTGTCTGGCTGAGGCTGACTCTCCCCCTCAGCCAGCACATGTGCAGGGCTTCTGTGAATGTCACATTGACAAACGTTCCCTGGAGCTAGGCAGCTGGGGACCAGTTTCTTTTGTTATTCCATCCTTCTCGTGGGCTGCCAGTTTTTCTCGTTGTGGTGCACTCCTTGACCGTGCCTGCAGAAGACCAGAGGTTTTTTTCCCCCCTCGTGAAACGCCCTGACCCCAGCTCTAAAAAGCCCAGGCTTGTGTCTCTGGCATCTGGACTTGGATGGTTTTCCCCACTCCTTGCCCACTTGACATTTGTTCATTCATTTAACTGGATATTTACTGAGCCGCAGAACAGCCTGGCTCTGTGCTGGGCTCCAGGCACACAACAGTGATTAAGACCCGCACTGTTCACAGACAACTAAAGGGACAATGGCAATGGGTGCTCCTGCAGCCCCTTAACCTAGAGCTGAGTGGGGTGTTCAGGGAAGGCTTCCTGGAGGGGGTGGCTTCTGAGCTGAGACCTGAAGTTGCAGCTGGTGTTAACCAGGTACATGAGGAGAAGAGAAAAAAACATTCCAGGACTTCCCTGGTGGTTCAGTGGTTAAGAATCCACCTGCCAGTGCAGGGGACTCGGGTTTGATCCCTGGTCCAGGAAGATCCCACACCTGGGAGGCAACTAAGCTCCTGTGCCACAGCTAGTGAAGCACATGCTCTGGAGTCCACAAGCTGCCCATGCACCGCAACTGAAGAGTAGCCTCTGTGGCTGCAACTAGAGCAAGACTGCATGCAGCAAGGAAGACCCAGTTTATTTTTAAAATTAAACAAACAAACAAAACTAAAATAAATAAATAAACGTGTTCTAGGCAGAAGGAGGAGCATGTGCGAAGAAAGCTGGGAGAACAAAAGAGCTTGGTGCTTTTCCTAACCGTAGTCAGGTGGGGGTAGGGGGGCGGGGCGTTCTTCCTTTTTCACTCTAAAGCCACCGGTGACTCAGGGTGAGAAGCCCTAATGTAAGTCAGAGCCCGGCTGGGTTAAATTATACATGTAAATCCTAAGTATTTCAGCTGCTCATACACATGTTTATTGTATATCCCTGACTAGGATGATTGTAAATGGGATGAGACACTCAAAGCTGGGGGAAGGCGAGAGCCTGAGGGGAATACAGTCTCACAGTCTCCTAGGGGAGCTGCGCAGAGCAAAGGGGTGTTTGTTGCGAAGCCAGAGAGAAAGCAGAAGAGGACCAAGCAGAAAGCCGGTGATCCCTCTCAGGCCTGAGGAAGAAGGGCTGCAAGAGGGGCTATATTCAAACTGCTGGGATATTTATTCATAACTATGATTCCCTAAGAAACTGGAAGCATCTCAGGGTCCATCCAGAGGATCAGAACTACGTGGGAAACGTGCAGTTCTGAATACCATGCAGATGTTAAAACAACCAAGTCCCTAAATGTAGTTATGAAAAGATCTGCGAGATATTTCTGGAACACCTACTGTGTGCACTGCGCTAGATGCTAGGGTCCCAGTGGTGGAGGGGACAGTGTCTGTCCCTCTGGAGAGAGCCCTATCTGTTCCCTTTTATCTTGACCCTTTGTGATTTGCCTCCAATCTCTGCCTCATCTCCCATTACTCCCAGACTGCCAGCTTCTCCAGGATCTGCTGTGTCTCAAAGCCTGTACTCTGTCTTGCAGGGGCTACTTCTTCTTGGAACATTGATTTCTCCACCTCTGCCTCCTCAGTCTTTAGCCTGGTCAAACCCTCCTTGACCTTCAGGTCCCTGACTTAGTAAGTTAGTCTTCAGTGGTGCCAAGACCCGTGTGACCCCAGCCTCGTACTTTCCTCCCAGTCTGTAGCTGAGAAAAGCCTAGGTATCCCCTACTGTTCCTTTCATTCCCTCAGTATTTTTGCCAGTTGATTTGTCTAAGTACATTCTAGAATCTTTTTATCAATTTATATATGGCACCTTCTTGTTTTTTCACTGGAATTGTGTTAAATCTACAAATTTACTTGGGGAAGATTTTTAAATTCTTGCTATTTTTGGCTTTCCCATCCAGAAGTTTGGTATCACTGTTTATCTTTTTTTCTTTTCTCCTATTTGTGGCTTATAATTTTTGTCTTTATTGCAGTCTATATCTCTAGCACTGGGCAGATACCCAGGGACTACCCATGGTGTCTTCTTTTGACACCACCTCTAGCACCAAATGTGTCATTTTTCCACATCAATTCTCCAGTGTCAACTCTGTGTCCAGTAATTCACAACTACCCAATGTTAGTGCAGACCTCACCCACCCCAGGTTAAGGGCTTAGTCCCACAAGAATTACCCTCAGTTCAGATGCCAGCCACAAATGGGGTTACCAGTCTACCCATACTTCCTCCTGGCAACTACAAATTTGCGGTTCCTATAGATGTTTATGTATCCCCCAAAATTCATATGTTGAAGCCTACCAGTCTCCTCTATCCATGGGATTTCCTAGGCAAGAATACTGGAGTGGGTTGCCATTTCCTCCTCCAGGGGATCTTCCTGACCAGGGATTGAACTCGGGTCTCCTGCCTTGCAGGCAGATTCTTTACCATCTGAACCACCAGGGAAGCAACTAACACACATAGGCTATTTATGTATGTCCCAAAATTCATATGTTGGAACCTAATCCCCAATGTGATAGTATTAGGAGTTGAGGCTTTGGGGGAGATAATTAGGTCATGAATAGGATTGGAACCCTTATGGAGGCAACCTCAGAGAGTTCCCTCACCCCCTCCACGATGTGAGGACACAGAGAGAAGATGGTCATCTGTGAACCAGGAAGTGGGCCCTCGCCAGAACCTGCCCATGCTGGCACCTTGATCTTGGACGTCCAGTCTCCAGAACTGTAAGAAATAAATGTCCATTGTTTATAAGCCACCTGGTCTCTGATACTCTGTGACAGCATCCTGAATGGACTAAGATAAGAGTCATGAGTATAGAGGTGGTATTCAAAGCCTTGAAAATGGAAACTATGGGAAGTGGTCCAAAGAATGAGGCCCAGGACACTTCATCCTTTAGAGGTCAGGAAGAAGAGCTGGAGCAGGTAGATGAAGCTAAGAAGGAACAACCAGTGAGACAGGAGGGGAACTCTTCCAGGGATGCTGGAAGCCAAGCGAAGAATGAGCTTCAGAGAGAAGGAGAGCAATGGGGACGGTGACAAGTACATCAATGAAGGATGCTGAGAACTGGCCACTGGATTTAGCAGCATGGTGGTCACTGGTAACCTTGATAAGCTGGTTTGGTGGAATGGACTGAAAAGTGAATGGACTGAAGTGTCTTAGTCTGTTTGGGCTACTATAACAAAATACCATGTGCATCTCATTGTCCAATTCCTCTACACACAAAATGTAAACTCCATGAAGAACAGGAGCCACGTCTGAGATGCTCCCTTTCATGTCCCTCCTGCCTAGTTGGGGGCCTTGTACCAAGTAGGTGTTCGATAAATATCTCTTGAAAAAATGAGCAAGTGACTAAGACACAGGGCAGGAATTCTCAATGTTTATCCTCTAATCGACCAAAGCACTTAGGCAGGAAAAATTAAATAAGTAATGGAGATTCTCTTGGGCAAGTGCTGAGGGATTTACATCTCTGTACCTAACACCTAGCTTGGGGCCTGGCCTACAGTGAAAGCTCAGAGAATATTGCTACCTGGATAAGCCTTACCTCTTCTATCTACACATACTCCTCCCACTGGTGGTGATCTCATCAAGTCCCATGGTTTTAAATGTCATCTGTAATCTGATGACTCCCCAAATGATAGCTCTAGCCTGGACCTCTTCCCAGAACACATATATCCAACTGCATATTTGACATCTCCACTTGAAATTCTAATAGGCATCTCAAACTAACATAGCCAAAACAACTTTTTGTTTCTCTTTTGGCCAGCATTCCCCATCTCAATCCATTCTTCTCACTGTTCAGGTCACAAGTCTTGGAGTTATGCTTGACTCCTCTCTTTCCCTCACACCCTGCATTTAATCAATCAGCAAATCTGTCAGCTCCACCTCCAGAATATATCCAGAATCCAGCCACCACTCATCCTGCCTCTGCTGCATCTGTCCTGGTCCAAGCCACCATCACCTCTCACCTGGACTATTGCAGGGTCCTGTCCTGGCCTCTCTGCTCCCACTGGCTTCTGCACACTCTATCCTCCACCCAATAGCCAGGTCATAAAGTCTTGACTCAGATGGCACCTTCTCAGAGAGCCCTGCCTGGAAACCTCTACTTAAGACAAGATCCCTCACTCTATCCCTTTTGGTTCTCTTATTCTATTTTTTTTATCCATTGCACTTATCAGAGTCAGACATATTTTTGCTTGTTTATTATCTTTGTTCACTTGCTAGAATATAAGTTCCATGAAGAAGGGGTTTTGCCTGTTTGGTTCTCTTGTGCATCCCTAATAGGGTTCTGGTCACCAATTACGATGTGTGTGGGGAGTGAGAGTCTCCCTCACACCAACAAACAATTCTCTGGACATGAGCTGGTGTCCTAGAATTCAACTCAATCCTGACACCATCTACCTGGAGATGACATCAGATTCCACTGTCCAGTGTTCAGTTCTATGAAACTACCCCTCAGCCCCACTTCAGAAACCAGTTGCAAGCCTGGGTTGTTACCTGTACTTTTGACCAACTGACTGTAAGTCAGAGGTACCCACAGCTCCCTCCTTGAGTTCAATTAATTTGCTGGAGCAGTTCACAGAACTCAGAGAAACATTTTACTTACTAAATCACTGGTTCATTATGAAAAGATATGTCAGGAACAGCCAGATGGGAGAGACACAAAGTATGGTGGAAAGGTGAGAGGTCTCACATGTCCTCTTCAGCACACTGCCCTCCCTAAACCTCCACGTGTTCACCAACCTGGAAGCTCTCTGAACCCCATCCTTTTGGGGTTTTATGGATGCTTTATTACACAGGCACGGTTGATTAAATCGTTGTTTAGTCGCAAAATCGTGTCCTACTCTTTTGTGACCCCATGGACTTTAGCCCATGGACTTTAGTCTCCTCTGTCCATGGGGTTTCCCAGGCAAGAATAGTGAAGTAGGTAGCCATTTCCTTCTCCAGGGGATCTTCTCAACCCAGGGATCAAACCCAGGTGTGTTACATTGGAAGGCAGATTCTTGACTACAGAGCCATCAGGAAAGCCCAACTAAATCATTGGTCATTGGAATCTGAACTCAAACTCCAGCCCCTCTTACCCCCTTGGGGGCCAGGGATGGGACTGAAATTTCCAAGCCTTTAATCCCATCATTGACTCCACTGACAACCAGCCCCCCAACCTTAGGTGGTTTCCGAAAGTCAACTCATTAGCAGAAACCCATTTGTAGTGGAAAGGAGCTTATTATGAATAAAAAGACACTCATTGTACCTTTATGGCTCTGAAATGATTTCAGGAACTGAGGACAGGAGACCAAATATTATAACAAAAGATGTTATAATGCTCTTGTTGTTCAGAAAATTACATGGGTTTGGGAGCTGTGACCTAGGAAACCGACGAAGAAAAATACATATTTCTTTCTATTTATTATTTATTTATTTGGCTGAGCTGGGTCTTAGTTGTGTTGCAGAGAAGAACCAATTCCGACTCCGTGTTAGAACTGTTTCTTTGACTTGCTTTTCATTGCGGTTGCCTCAAAGGATGCTGCTTCTCCGCCAGACTGTTAAACTCAAGTTCCTCGGTTCAGCTGATAGATTAACTAACCCTGCCCAACTGTGAATGGCTGCGGAAAAAAAAAGAAGAGATTAACATAACCATTCCAAAGGCTGGCTCTTCTCAGAGATATTTTGCAAGACTGAAGACCCTTTTTTTCTTTACTTCCTTACTGTCTCTCCCTCTCTATTCTGCCTTTTGACTTAAGTTTTTCATTGCTTCTCTCTCTAGTTCTATAGGGTTTCCGTGGTGGCTCAGCGGTAAAGAATCCGCCTGCAATGCAGGAGCCTCCAGACGCACGGATTCAAATACCTGGATCAGGGAAGACCCCCTGGAGGAGGGCATGACAACCCACTCCAGCATTCTTGCCTGGAGAATCCAATGGACAGAGGAGTCTGGCAGCCTACAGTCGAGTAAACAACTGTAGCTTACATGTGGCAAGCCTAGGAAGCTTGGACTCGGTAAAAATTGTGATATGTTGGATCTTTCGTTGAAGTATGTAGGATCTAGTTCCCTGACCAGGGATCGAACCTGGGTCCCCCTGCATTAGGAGCATGGAGTCTCAGTCACTGCACCTGTAGGGAAGTCCCTACTGATTAAAAAAGAAAAAATTATTTATTTGGCCGTGCCAGGTGTTATGGAGAAGGCAATGGCAACCCACTCCAGTACTCTTGCCTGGAAAATCCCATGGACAGAGGAGCCTGGTGGGCTGCAGTCCATGGGGTCGTGAAGAGTCAGACTCGACTGAGCGACTTCACTTTCACTTTTCACTTTCGTGCATTGGAGAAGGCAATGGCACCCCACTCCAGTATTCTTGCCTGGAGAATCCCAGGGACAGGGGAGCCTGGTGGGCTGCTGTCTTTGGGGTCGCACAGAGTTGGACACGACTGAAGCTTCTTAGCAGCAGCAGCAGCCAGGTCTTAGTTGCAGCATGAGGGATCTTCAGTCTTCATTGTGGCATGCGAGACCTTTAGTTATGGTGTGTGGGATCTAGTTTCCTGACTCGATCACTCGGGCCCCCTGCATTGGGAGCACGGAGTCTTAGCCACTGGACCTGGTTCTCTCTCAGCCGTCATGAATCTGATGCCCCAAGGATAAAGCAACATGGTGAAGGAGAAGGGTCTTGGAATGCAGAAACAGAAAAAACCAGACCCTTATCGCCCTTCCTGCCATGCTGTAACCACTGCGGAATTTTTGAGCCCTCCTGAGTAGTATGTCCTGTTTCTCCTCCTACCCCATATAAGGAGAAGGTATTTGCCTTATTCTTCTCTCCCCCAGTATATGTGCGTGTGAGTGCTAAGTCACTTCAGTCGTGTCCGACTCTTTGCGACTCTATGGACTGTAGCCCGCCAGGCTCTTCTGTCCATGGGATTCTCCAAGCAAAAATACTGGAGTGGGTGGCCATGCCCTCCTCCAGGGGATCTTCCCTGCCCAGGGATCTTACCCACATCTCTTACATCTTCTGCATTGGTAGGCAGGCTCTTTACCACTAGCACCACCTAGGAAGCCCTTATCCAATCAGCAAATGACTCTCAAGACCCCTACCCAGCTCCTTGTCCCCTCTTGGCTATAGAAACAGACCAAGGACTCGCTTTCAAGGTTGGCTCTCCCTGACTGTCAGGAAGTCAGCTCTCTGTGCTGACAGCAACCCTGTCTTCCCTGCTCTAATAAACTTTATTCTCCTTTCTTTCTGCCTCGTGTCTGGAAGTTCTTTTTCAACCTGGACCACAACAGTGAATGAAAGTCTGAATGAACTCGTGAGTTCTGGGGAATTCAGGCTTTCTCCCAGTCAGTGAACAATAATGGAGATGCCAGAAGTCAGATACCAACTACCTGTCCTATTGTCTAGAGCCCTAGAATAACTGAGATTTTACTTGGGGCCACTTTGCATATAATTGAAGAGTGACAGCAAGGTCACCTAGTGAGTCAGAGGCGGCTCATACGCAGAGTCAGGTCCTGCCCTCAGTCTGTGCAGGAGGGAACTTGTTGTGTAGTTGGTAGACATTCCATCCCTTTGTAAGTAGGCCTGCCTGCCCTGGGGTCCTTACTCAGGGCTCTGAACTGAGGGATCTGAGGCATTCAGACTCATCCTCGATTATGTAGGGCACTGGTTCTCAACTGGGGGGGGGAGCAATTTTACTCTCCAGGGAACATTTGACACTGTTTGCAGACTGGCTTTATTTTGGTCATGGACTCTTAGTTTCCCAACCAGGGTTGAACTGACACCCTTGGCAAGGAGACCGCAGAGTCCTAACCCTTGGATTGCCAGGTGATTTCCTGTCTGTAGACATTTTTGGCTAACAACTGGGAGTGAGTGCAATTGACTTCCAGTGGGCAGAGGCTAGGGATATGATGCTGTTAAACATCCTTCAATGCCCAGGACAGCCCCCCCATAATAAAAAACTTTCTAGTCCAAATTGTTGGCACTGAGGTAAAGAATCCTGGTTTAGGGAACCATTAATGATAATTGATAGCTAGCATCATTGACCTTTGCTGTGGTGGTGGTCGCTAAGTCGTATCCGACTCTTTGCAGCCCCATGGACTGTAGCCCGCCAAGCGCCTCTGTTCATGGAATTTTTCAGGCAAGAATACTGGAGTGGGTTGCCATTTCCTGCTCTAGAGGATCTTCCTGACCTAAGGATCAAACCCACATCTCTAGCATTGGCAGGAGGATCCTTGTATCTCTGAGCCCCCAAGGAAGCCCTGCCAAGTCCTTTACCACTTATTTTATTTTTTATTTATTTTTATTTTTAAAAATATTCATTATTTGACTGCACCAGATCTTAGCTGTGGCACTCAGGATCTTTAGTTGCAATATGCAGGATTTTTGATGATGGCATGCAAACTCTTAGTTGTGGCATGTAGGATCTAGCTCCCTGACCAGGGATTGAACCTGGGCCCCCTGTATTGGGAGCATGGAGTCTTAGCCATTGGACCACTAGGAGATTCTCTAAATCACCTGCTTTATATGTACCATCTCAATCTTCACATAGTCCTTGAGAAATAAGGACTATTACAATCCCCATTTCACAGATGAGGAAACTGAGTCTCAGAGAGGTACACACACAAGGTCAAACATCTTAGTAGGGGCAGGGTAAGGCTGCACACTCAATTCTGCCTGTCTTCAAAGTCTGCACTTTTAGCCTCTCCTCTAGGTTGTTCTGCTTATTGACTGGGAGCTGCTTACTGACTAGGGCTCTCTGGACGTGCTTAAATTTATCTGCTGCCCCCATGTACAGGAGGCTGAGCAGTCAGGCCTTGGACGTATCTGTCCATTCAGGCAAGGCTTGGCTGTGGGCCAGAGGGAAGCGTTTTGTTCCCTGAGTTGTCCCAGGTCTGCCTGGCCTCACTCTCTCTGCACTGCAGTACAGTACTTGGCTCCAAAACTCAGTTCCCCTGCCAGCACCAGGGTAATGCCAGCCCTTCTTCATGGGGAGAAAGGTTCTAGATTGAGACCTAAGCCTTGCACACTTTTCCACTGAGCCCTTCCTTTCTGGACAGGGGTTCTTGAATCAACTCTGGGGACTGCAAGGTCATATTCCTCACACTTCCTTTCAGATAAGGGAGAGCTGGAGCTGCTAGGTTGGTGACAGAACTCACAGCCCAATGAAAGGGCTTGAGGTCCCAGAAAATCTTGAAAAGTGATTGCTGGACAGGGCTGGGGACAGTGCAGTCCTGGGCCAGTGGACAGGTGGAGGTGGAGCAGGCTGTGGTTTTGTGTCGCCTATTTTGGGAGGGTTGAGCTCCAATCCCTGCAGGAGATCCCTCAGTGTGCTTGTGAACAATTCCAAAGGGCTTTCTGAGGGCCCTGGGAAAGTCTGGGGACTAAAGTACAAGCAAAATTTGTTCAGAGCAGAGCAAGACAGTCAAGGACCAATCTAGGGTCAAGTTTGAGAGGAAACAATGCTGAATTTGTTTGAATTATTCTTTCTTCCATCCATCCATTCATTCATCCATCCATCCAACATATATTTAGGGAGCTCCTGCCAGGAGCCAGAGATGCTGAGAATCTCCAAGGACACTCACGGGCTCCATTTGTCTTGGGTGGGGGGGTGGCGGCAGCTCAGAGGCTCCATCTACTATGTGGGACTGTGGAGTCAAACAGAGCAGGGCTCAAATCCCAGCACTGTCATTTTCTAGTGTGACTTTAGGCAAGGGACTTCACCTCTCTGAACCTCATTTTCCTCATCTGTGTAAGGGAGAGACCAACAGCTCTTGACATCTGCCTCACAGAGTTGTGAGAAGTCAAGGAGATAATGTGTCCTAGATGCCTGGCACATAATAAGGTCTAAGTCAGCAGTAGCTACCATCTTTTGGACCTTAGCTAGGTCTTTTTTTTTTTGTCTGTGCTGAGTCTTAGTTGTGGCAAGCAGGATCTTTGCTGCAGCATGTGCGATCTAGTTTCTTGACCAGGGATGGAACCCAGGCCGCCTGCATTGGGGAGCTCAGTATTTTAACCACTGGACTATCAGGGAAGTCCCTTGGCTAGGTCTTTAAGATGTATTCTTTAATATAATCCTTGCCACCACCCTACAATGAAGGTATTGCTAAGTCCCTTCAGCCATGTTCATTGACTCTTTGCGGCCCTATGGACTGTCACCCACCAGGCTTCCCTGTCAATGAGGATTCTCCAGGCAACAATACTGGAGTGGGTTGCCATTTCCTCCTGCAATGAAGGTATTGCTACTACTGCTGCTGCTAAGTCGCTTCAGTCGTGTCCTACTCTGTGCGACCCCATAGACGGCAGCCCACCAGGCTCCTCCGTCCCTGGGATTCTCCAGGCAAGAACACCGGAGTGGGTTGCCATTTCCTTCTCCAATGCATGAAAGTGAAAGTGAAAGTGAAGTCGCTTAGTCGTGTCCGACTCTTCGCGACCCCATGGACTGCAGCCTACCAGGCTCCTCTGTCCATGGTATTTTCCAGGCAAGAGTACTGGAGTCGGGTGCCATTGCCTTCTCTGAATGAAGGTATTATCTCCATTTAAAAGTCAAGGAATTCCCTGGTGGTCCAGTGGCTAAGACTTCAGTGGTCCCAAAGCAGGGGGCCTGGGTTAGATCCCTTGTCAGGGAACTAGATCCCACATGCCAAGACTAAGACCTGGCACAGCCAAATAAATATTTTTTTTAAAAAATAGGAAACTATACCTCTGAGAGGCTAACTAACTCATAGGAGGACACACAACTTAGGTTTTTCCCAGGTATGTCTGATTCCGAAGGCTATGCTCTCAGTTTTGCCTCCCCCTAAATATGATTTTGGAGAAAGCACTGGCAACCCACTCCAGTTCTCTTGCCTCAAAAATCCCATGGACGGAGGAGCCTGGTAGGCTGCAGTCCACGGGGTCGTGAAGAGTCAGATGCAACTTCACTTTCACTTTTCACTTTCATGCATTGGAGAAGGAAATGGCAACCCACTCCGGTGT
Organism: Okapia johnstoni; assembly: GCA_024291935.2. Classification (NCBI taxonomy): domain Eukaryota; kingdom Metazoa; phylum Chordata; class Mammalia; order Artiodactyla; family Giraffidae; genus Okapia; species Okapia johnstoni. The sequence goes on along the minus strand of CM044310.1, from coordinate 9,516,790 downwards.
TCTTGCTTGGAGAATCCCAGGGATGGAGGAGCCTGGTGGGCTGCCGTCTATGGGGTCGCACAGGGTCAGACACGACTGATGCGACTTAGCAGCAGCAGCAGCAAATATGATTTCCGGTAGTAAGAGTAGAAAATGCATGTTTTCAGGCTCAGAAGGGTTCTCAAGAAAATTTAGCAGCTAGAAGTGGAACAGAGTGAGTTGCCCAGGTATATAATGCTATGGAACCCCAGATGGGTCAATTCAGTAGGACATGGTGAGAGAATCTTGCATTCATTCCAGGAGTACAGGTTATTGTAGAGCAATTGTTCTTTATCCTCCTTGGGTTCTGAATCCCTTTGTGACTCTGATGAAAGGTATAGATCCTCTTCCTGGAAAAATGCTTGTAAGCACAACACATATATTTTTTTTTTTTTTTTTTTCAACACATATCTTGTACATAATTCCTGGGGACTTGTGAAACCTTTGCAATCCGTACGTGGACCCCCCCACCTTAAGAACTCTCCGCTAGGACAACATTGCCCAAGTGTGGGACACATATCACTAGTGGGGTCCCAGGTAAGTTCAGCACTATGAGGACAAAACCTTTTATATTCTTTTTAAATTTAATGAATTAATTTTTGGCTGCACTGCATCTTCACTGCTGCACGTGGGCTTTCTCCAGCTGCGGTGAGCAGGGGCTACTCTCTAGTTGTGGTACGTGGGCTTCTCATTGTGGTGGCTTCTCTTCTTGTGGAACATTGGTTCTAGGACACGTGGGCTTCAGTAGTTGTGGCCCATGGGTGTAGTTGCTCCACAGCTTCTGGAATCTTCCTGGACCAGGGATCGAGTCTATGTCCCCTGTATCGATAGGCGATTCTTCATCACTCGACCACCAGGGAAGTCCCAACATTTTATATTCTAATATTATTTATATTTTATAGTTATATTTTACTTATGATGAATGAGACTAGTTTTCCACTTATGGAATGATCCAGATTCACCTTTTAAAAATACACTTATTAAAAATAGGGAGTTTAATTAAAGAAAAATATTGAAGAAATAACAAAAGTAGGGTGCAGGTGTGGTAAAAATCATAAGGGTAAAAATCATGATTTAGGATATGTCTCAGGGGTTTCTACTTGGTGGAGTCATTGGGTTTACTGTAGCATCATCTGAACTTCCAGAGGACTGTGGAAATGATCTATTCCTGGGCTCTCTACATCTGATGACATGGTGCTGATCAATCAAAAATGCTGTTGAGTCTCCACTTTCTTGCCTTCTCATGGAACCCCACCCCCACCCCCTTGTGATGAGCTGAACCCTCCCTGCTGCCAATCAAAACTACATCAGATACTGTCTTCATGTAGCTCTGAGTGCAGGCATTTTGGTGCTGTACCCACTCATTTATTCAGCATCTATTCAGCAAACATCCTATGCCAAGTAGTCAGCACAGGCCGAGCTCCATTCATTTCCAGAAAGTGTGAAACCTCCAGCACCCAAGGGTAAATAAAGCCAACCTGTGTGATGTGATGGAAAGAGCACTAGGTTTAGAGTCAGATCAGGATCTTAGAAACCTGGTTCCATAACTAACTCACTGTGTAATCGCAGACAGACCCCTTTGCCCCTTCCCTTCTGTGGTGTCTTTTCTGACATCACTTCTGATGCCATGTTTATTTATTTATTTCTCTTTCTTTTTTTGCTGCACTGTGGGGCTTGTGGGATCCCAGTTCCCCGACCAGGGATTGAACCCACTGCTCTCGGCAGTGAAATCATGAAGTTCTAACCACTGGACCACCAGGGAATTTCCTGTTTGTTTTTATTACATCAAATACTTATTTTTCCACATCACTTCTCCAACATCAACTAGATGTCCAACAATTCCATTCTGACACTGATTACCAGTGTTAATGCAGACCCACAGGCTAAAGGCACAGTCCCACAAGACTGCCCTCACTTCAGATGCCAGCTGCAAATGGTATTCCCAGGTTACCCTCACTTTGCCCGGCTAACTACAAATTTGGGTTCCCACAGTCGCCTCCTCAGGTTTGATAATTCTCTAGAATGACTCACAGAACTTAGGAAAGTACTCTCCTTACTATTACAGATTTATTATAAAAGATACAACCCCAGGAACAGCCAAATGGTGGAGATGCAAAAGGCAGGATATTGGGGGATGGGGTGGTAGAGAGTTCCCATGTCCTCTCAGGGTGCACCACCCTCATAGTACTTCATGGTTTTGGAGTTTATATGGAAAATTCATTACATGGGCATGGCCACTGGTGACTGAACTCAATCTCCAGCCACTCTCCCCTCCCAGGAGGTCAGGAGATGGGTAAGTAGGGGAAGGGGACATGGGAAGGAAGACAGGGTTGAAAGTTTCAACTCTCTAATCACATGGTTGTTTCTTTCCTCTGGTGACCAGCTATCCAGATATCTGAAACTATATGTATATCTGAAAGCATCTTGTCCCCCTCCTCACAAAGAGTCACGTCACCACATTACCTAAACGCCAGTGTAGTTAATAGGGGCTCATCATGATAACAAATGATGCTCTTAGCACTAAAATATTTTTCAAAGGTTTTAAGAGTTCTGTGCCAGGATCCTTGGACAAAGACCAAATACATACATACATACATACACACATACATATACATACATACATATATATACACACACACACATTTATGTCAGTTCAGTTCAGTTGCTCAGTCATGTCTGACTCTTTGCAGCCCCATGGACTGCAGCATGCCAGGCTTCCCTGTCCATCACCAACTCCTAGAGCTTGCTCAAACTCCTATCCACCGGGTTGGTGATCCCATACAACCATCTCATCCTCTGTCGTCCCCTTCTCCTCCTGCCTTCAATTTTTCCCAGCATCAGGGTCTTTTCCAATGAGTTAGTTCTTCCCATCAGGTGGCCAAAGTATTGGAGTTTCAGCTTCAGCATCAGTTCTTCCAATGAATATTCAAGACCGATTTCCTTTAGGATTGACTGATTTGATCTCCTTGCAATCCAAGGGACTCTCAAGAGTCTTCCCCAACACCACAGTTCAAAAGCCAAAAGCATCAATTCTTCGGCACTCAGCTTTCCTTATAGTCCAACTCTCACATCCACACATGACTACTGGAAAAACCACAGCTTTGACTAGAGGGACCTTTGCTGGCAAAGCAGTCTCTGCTTCTTAATATGCTATCTAGGATGGTCATAGCTTTTCTTCCAAGAAGCAAGCATCTTTTAATTTCATGGCCTCAGTCACCATCTGCAGTGACTTTGGAGCCCCCAAAAACAAAGGTTGTTACTGTTTCCATTGTTTCCCCATCTATTTGCCATGAAGTGATGGGACCAGATGCCATGATCTTAGTTTTCTGAATGTTGAGCTTTAAGCCAACTTTTTCACTTTCCTCTTTCACTTTCATCAAGAGGCCCTTTAGTTCATAGCTTTCTGCCATAAGGGTGGTGTCATTTGCATATCTGAGCTTACTGATATTTCTCCTGGCAATCTTAATTCCAGCTTGTGTTTCATCCAGCCCAGCATTTCTCATGATATACTCTGCATATAAGTTAAATAAGCAGGGTGACAATATACAACCTTGACATACTCCTTTCCTGATTTGAAACCAGTCTGTTTTTCCATTTCCAATTCTAACTGTTGCTTCTTGACCTGCATACAGATTTCTCAGGAGACGGGTAAGGTGGTCTAGTATTCCCATCTCTTGAAGAATTTTCCACAGTTTGTTGTGATCCGCACAGTCAAAGGCTTTGGGGTAGTCAATAAAGCAGAAATAGATGTTTTTCTGGAGCTCTCTTGCTTTTTTGATGATCCAACAGATGTTGGCAATTTGATCTCTGGCTCCTCTGCCCTTTCTAAATCCATCTTGAACATCTGGAAGTTCACGGTTCAGGTACTGTTGAAGCCTGCGGGCACAGAGACTCATTAGTTGTGGCTCATGGGCTGTAGAGTGCAGGGTCACCAGTTGTGGTGCATGGGCTTAGTTGCTCTGAGTCACGTGGGATCTTCCTGGACCAGGTATCGTACCTATGTCTTCTTCACTGGCAGGCGGGTTCTTATCCTCTGCACCACCAGGGAAGTCCTGCACTGTGTTTTAAGAAATGAATTTGTGACCAACATTTGAAAATGATGGCATTTATAATAATTCTGATTTCTGGTCTCTTTTGAAAATCAGATGATTTAGCAAAACTGGGTCAATATTCCAATGTGGCAATATGGCACCTTTATTTTTTGGCCCCGCTGCTGCTTTCAGAATCCCCGACCAGAGATTGAACTCATTCCCCCTGCGGTGGAAGCACAGAGTCGTAACTGCTGGACCACCAGGGAATTCCCTGCCTGGCACCTTTAAATGGGTTTTTCTGTTTGCCACAGCCCCCTCCACCCCCTATTCTACCACCTCCCTCACCTCATTCAATGTTAGCTGCTTGGCCCCTATGATGTTGGAAAGATTAGGTTATTGTGAACCTGAAACTCGAGGATGGCACTGTAACTGACTCTGGTTGTATATTTCAAGCATCCAAATCCTGCACAGTAAATTTCATTTACAACTAGGAGATATTTATTGCCTGCCTCAATAAATATCCTATAAGAAGATAGGAAATGAGAAATGATTCTGCAAAAATAAATGGTAAAGGAATGAAAAAGGCAGTTGGTTCCTAGAAACAATAACCCCCAAAAGATCTCTTGGGGTTAAACACAGGCCAGAAAAGCATGAGTTTCTGACAATGCTCTTCCTTCCATTACAAAGGAAATAATTAGGGTCAGGAGCTTGTTGAGATGGGCAACAAACACAGGAGACTCTAGGGAAGGCAGGCGCTATAAATGGAAAAAAACCTACAGGCATTTATTGAACAAACCCTCTTATCTGTTAGAAAACCTTAATGTCATCCTATTTCAATCTCCTTTTCTTCAAACTGTAAGAAAAATGCACAGTCTCCTTAGCTCCTTAGCTAAACATATTAGAGTAATATTGAAGTTAAGAGAATGGTTTTTAGGGTCATCCAGACCTGGAATTTATTCATTAATTAACAGCTTGAGCTTTTAGTGAAAGTCAGTTTTCTAATCTGTAAAATGGGGAAATAAGACTTGGCATTTTTAAAAAATATTCATTTATTTGACTGTGCTGGGTCTTAGTTGTGGCACTTGGAATCTTTAGTTGCAGTATGTGGGATCTAGTCCCCCGACCAGGGATAGAACCTAGGCCCCCTGCACTGGGAGCGCAGAGTCTTTGCCACTGGACCACCAGGGAAGAACCAAGACCTAGAATTTTTAATTCAATGCATATCTAAGTCAATGTATGCTATGTGGAAGACTCTGAATTCGATGCTGAAGATGTAGCAGTGAACAAGACAGGCAGGGACAGACAGATAGTAACCAAGCAAATAAACACATGAGATAATTCACGTGAATTTATTCTGAAGGAATAAATGAGGCAAGTACCATAGAGGAAATAAATAATAAAGTTATTTCAGTAGAGAGTAACTGAATGTGGTGGTAGAGGGTAAGTAGAGATGATTCCCTAGGGAGGGAGGCATTTGAGCCCCCTTCTGCTCAAATCTAAATGAGCAGAAGTTATGGCAAGAGGGAGATGGGAGCAAAGGGGTCCTAGGCACAGCTGTTGTGAAGAACAACTGAGTGAATGCAAAGCACTGGGAGGCAGGCAACCACTCAATACACAGCTGCTGTCCTACCTCATCCCTTTAACAACTCTCAGCTCCTTCTGTTCAAACAAGGAGAATCTGGCCAAACCATAGATCACAGGGAATAAAACTGTATCTATGAAAAGTAAAGGCCCCCAAGAGAGATTCAGGCTCTGGCATCACAGTTAGATTCCATAGCTCTCAATCATACACCCAAGTCAGGTAGAAGCACTAACCCAGCCTCACTCCTGTTGCCAATTCAACTTCTTCCTCAAGAGTGACACCAGGTAGAACTACATTAACTCCTCAAATAAATAACCCCACCACTGGAAACCTGAAACTGGGAAAAGCCTCTTAATTTAATTGATATGCATGTGTCCTACCAGAGTTTCTGATTATTCCCACCGGTTTCTCTTTGACTCTTGTGTGCCTTTGATCAAATGCTTTGAACGAAAGCGTCCAAGTGTTAGTCTCTCAGTCGTGTCCAACTCTTTGTGACCCTATGGACTGTAGCCCTCCAGGCTCCTCTGTCTGTGGAATTCTCCAGGCAAGAATACTGGAGTGGGTAGCCATTCTCTTCTCCAGGGGATCTTCCCATCCCAGGGACTGAACCCGGGTCTCCCGCATTGCAGGCAGATTCTTTCCCGTCTGAGCCACCAGGAAAGCCTATAAACAAATTACCAGTTTAACCATGTAACCAAAAGCTTTCTGTTTATATTTCTGCCTATTTCTACTTGACCACCCACTCTCACTAATTCAGGGGAAAAAAAAAAGTGAAGTCACTCAGTCTTGTCTGGCTCTTTGAGACCCCTTGCTATGTGCAGAGACCTTCAAATGCATTAGTTTATTTAATACTCCCAATATACCTATGTAGTGGTTTCCTTTTATATTTAGTTCCTTTACAGATTAGAAAATCCGAGGTCCAAAAATCTAGTAAGATGACAGGGCTAACATTTAAATATTTAAAACCAGACTTGACCCTGCTCCCAAATCCCCCACCCAAGTCCCTGTTGTTGTTCTTTTAACCACTTAGTGGTTAGTCTCCCTAAACCAGAGGAAATACCTCTGAGGGATGCCTTTCTATTCATTAGGACACCACGGCCCTAGAGGTAAATCTCCACCAAGAAACTCCCACACCGGAAAGACTGCCTCATCAGAGCAAGAAGCCCTACCCTGGTCACACCCCACATCAGCACTCCCAAATCCACCCAGAGGGTCCCCCACCCCCTTAACGGAGGTCAGCATTGCCCAGCCGGGAGATCCCACTCTTGGGAATAATCTTTAATTTATAAGGAAGCCCTCTTCCATTCCTGAGGTTCTCCGACTCTCCCCACCCCCTATATTTCAGAGGCGGTCCGGCTGCATGATTTGCATGGCCCGATGCAATATAAAAATGTGGCGTTCCTTGTTTAAAAAATAAAAATAAAAAGGAATTTCAACAGTGAGACAGCAGAGGATTAAACCAAACCCTAGGGCTTCTTTTCTGAGACTGACCTGATCACTTGCCCACGAAGCCCTCTCAGCTTAAGAAATACCCTTTAGTGAAGGGACTGACTACCTCAGTCGAAAGGGTAGTTCTTTCTGACCTGGCGGGGCGGGGCGGGGCGGGGGGGGGGACGTAGGATACCCAACTTCAAAAGACTATCTTTATTCGCGAATGCATCCTGGGACAATCTCCGAAAATTTGTAATCACTTTTCTCGGCCCTGGCGGAAGCTCCCTTTGCACCTCTCTAGCTCCGGGTACATCCTCGGCACCCCGCCCCTGCACCATCTTCGCGGTGTTTGGGCCTCACCTCGTGCGGCCCATTGCCGGGGTAACCGACGCCTAGAGCGGTGCATTGTGGTCTGCAACAAAATGCAGGAGAAAGATCCTGAGGGAACCATTGAGTCTATGGGCCAATGGGAGAGTTCTAAGGGCTGCGTCAAGCCAATAGGGACGTTCGGCGGGGGGCGGGGTCGACGGGAGACGGGCGGGGCTTAAGTACTAGGCGGCGGCGGCTGGCGTAGGGCTCCTTAGATGCGCCACGGCTTCGGTAGCGACCGCCTCTCTACGCGGGTGAGAGCTTCGCCAGCCCCTCCCCCAGGAGACCGTTGCAGTCGGCCAGCCCCTGCTCCTTGGTGAGAAACTCAGGGGGCTCCGCTCTCTAGCTTCGTCCCCTGAAGGACTTCTCCCGCCTTCTGTTCGCGCGGCCCGCGCTTCCTGAGAAGTGGGGTGGGGGGCGTCGTCCCGGGGTGGCGTGGGGAGGGCGGAGTGGACAGGGGAAACTGCGCCTGCAGCCCGTACTCCCAACTCCTCATTCTTTGCCTCGGCCTTGCCCCTCAGGTAGCCATGTGTGACCGAAAGGCCGTGATCAAGAATGCCGATATGTCGGAGGAGATGCAACAGGACTCGGTGGAGTGTGCTACTCAGGCACTGGAGAAATATAATATAGAGAAGGACATTGCGGCCCATATCAAGAAGGTAAGGACGGGGCGCGGGCGGGGGGCTCGGGCAGTTTGCGCACTGTTGGGGCGAGTCACAACTGCTTCCCCTCGATAACACGTCCCCAGAGCGCTGGCAGGGATCCTTGGGGGCACGCAAGGTGGCGCGGTGTAGAGGTTTCCAGAAAAGGACGCAAATGAATTTTGCACTTCTCTTGAAGACGGCCCCTCGGCGCCCGAAGTTTTTTTTTTTTTTAACCCAGCTCTACGGGGAAAGCGCCACCTAGCAACGGTTTCTAGGATCAAGGAGCAGCGGTTCCCCCTTCTACATGATTGCTGCGCCCAGGATCCATCTGGATGTTAGAGACGGGGGAGCTGCGTGGGTGTTTCCAGCAGGGCAGGAGGGAGGTCTTGCCAGCCTCCAGTGGGGAGTCAGTCGGCAGTTGAGGGAAGGTGGGTGGTGGTGGTTAGGGACTGGGTTGGGGGATTGGTAAATGGCAGTCTGTAGAAAGCTGGCAGGTCTGCCAACTTCTCGAGCTGTTTTCTAGAAGGGAAGGAAACTGGCAGCCTAAGCCGTAGGAGGGTTCCAGTCGAGAATGAGGAGATGAAAGATTTCAGAGGGAACAGAAATAAATACCTTTTCTGACAAAAGCAGCAACAGCAGTACGTTTGTCTAGTCTGTAAGAATGGTATTCCCTTAATCTAAAAGACGTTCCCACTGTGTACAACACCGTAGTAGCCAAATTTCGCCCAACTCGCCAGAGACTCGTAAATACTTTTATAGAGAAAGATTTCAGAGAAAGACTAGCTTTGGCCCCTACCTAGAGCTATCTAGTGATGAAATTAACACAGGCATTCTAGTTCCAAGAGCCTCTGGGGGTGGGGAAAATAGGGGAAAGTTGTTAGTGCAGTTTGCTAGCCTTGAGGACCAGGTGGTAGGGTAGATGGGCACCATCAGGATAGATGTGGGAAGAAGGGCTGTTGACAGTAAAGATAAAATTTGCCCAGGTGTCTGTCAGGTTCTGCTTCCAGCATTCTTTTTACGGGGACGGTGGAGTGCCAAGTGTCTTGTCCTTTTCAATTTTGATCTCCAGTGGTTTAGCTGCTCACTGAGGCTCTGTTCTTTCGGAAACCTTTTTGTTTTCAGCAATACTAAAATGAGTTATAATGGCGGTATTTTGGGCTAAATACTATTCTCTTGGATTTGGGGGTACATGTCATACGGTAGGATAGCTTAGTTCTTTTAGACATAAAAACTAGAGGGTAAAACTAGAACTGATGTCACCTGCCGTCCCTGAATATTATAGAAGTTAGAAAGTGTGATTACTATGATAACAAAGCACTCTCAGAGGCTGCCCTTTCTGACTTTTACCTCCCCAGCCCCCATTCCCAGTTTAGCTCAGGCTGCAAGTATGTTTGCATTAATGCAGTATGTAGGCGATTTGGAGCCGGGGAACATTCTTTCATTCTAAGAATTTGCAGATGCCGAAGTTCCTCCTTTCTGCTCCTACAGGCTCTGTTTATCTAGGAGGCAAATTCTGACCTCAGGTTTAGCACTAAAATTCTGTGTTTTTTCTCCACCTCCCCCCCCCAGGAGTTTGACAAGAAGTACAACCCCACCTGGCACTGCATTGTGGGGAGGAACTTCGGTAGTTATGTGACACATGAAACCAAACACTTCATCTACTTCTACCTGGGCCAAGTGGCCATCCTCCTGTTCAAATCTGGTTAAAAGCATGGACTGTGCCACACACCTGGTGATCCATCCAAAAACAAGGACTGCAGCCTAAATTCCAAATACCAGAGACTGAAGTCTTCAGCCTTGCCTAAGGGAACACCTCCATCTTTGAACCTTGATTGTGTTTTGTACAGGGCATTTTCTCTGTACTAGTTTGTGGTTATAAAGCAATTAGCAAAACAGCTTACATTTGTATTTATTTTCTATTCCATACCTCTCTGCCCCATGTTTTTTCTCCTCAAAATCCATTCCTTTGAAGAAATAAATCTGTTGAAGTGTGCGTTAATTACTGTTTGTTCAAATCTATTGAAGATGGCCTACTACTTGATCTTGGGTAGGTTGGTGGGGGTGATTCCTTGAAGTTTCTGTGGGATGTAACAGACTAGCCTATTCAACACTCGTGAGTTTCATTCTTGCCCATCCTGCTCCTGTTGTGCATGGAAGACTACTGCTCAAAAGTGCATGTTGAGAAATGCATGGCTGAGAAACGACTGGATTAACTCGTACTCTTAACCTGATAAATACATTCCTTAAGTGCTCCTTTTGTGATAACTGCTATAGAGTGTTCTGGGCCTTAGGCCTCAAGAGATGATGAATGTGTAGTAGAACTCTCCAAGTTTTCTATGGCTGTGAAATGGAAATAAGCTGGTGAGAAAGTTGGGCTAATGAGAAATTTACTGGGCTCTAGACATTTCCCCTCCCCTGCCTTGGCCAAAGTATACTCTAAAGATTAAAGGTGGTCTTAAAGGGAAAAAGCTTTTGAGCAGCCGCCCTCCATGTGATTCTAATAAAGTCTGCAGGAATTTAAACTTAGAAGCCTGCTGTGCTGTGCTTTAACTAGCTGTGTTCACATGTGAGTTGAAGCTTTCATTAAAAGGCCCAATTAAAGCTGTGTATAAGTAAAGTTTTCCTGCTATTAGTTTTAGGAAGACAGATCTCTGAATAAAAGCAAGTACAGCAGACAGCTTTTGTAGATAAAGGAAATGATGCCGAGGCTAAAACAACTCACATCTTGGGAAGCTGCGAGGAAGGTCCTGGCTTTTAGTTTCCCTTTGTTTTCAGTATTTACATGAGGTAAGGCTCTTTTGTTTTACACCTTGCAGCCAGGCTACAGCTATACAGAGGAAGTGATAGATTTGAACTGATCAATGACTCCATCTTAAGAGTGGTATTAAGTCTGTAACATCTTTGGGAGACCATCTTAATGAGAACTTTGGGGGTTTTAGAAGTTCTGATGAAGCTGAACAATGTTAGGACTGGGAAAGTTTCAGGGTAGAAAGCAAAAAATTAGGATAATGAAAATGGAAAAAGTTTTCCTGCTTTCTGCAGGAAAAGGATAAGGAGGTACTGTGGAACAGGGGGCTGCAATTGGGGTGATTTAGGTTTGGATTTATGTGAACAGACTGAAAAGGTTCCTGTAATTCATCTTTCTTCTAGCTCCTTTTCCACTTTTGTGATCTGGCTATATTTGTTTGAAACCCAACAGGTATTGAGCCTCCAAAGCTGCATCAATCTTGTCGATTTTAGCTCTTCTTAGAAGTAGTCCAGCAAAGAGCCTAAAGCTGCTTTCAGGCCATAAACAGCTGGACAGTGGAAGTTCTAATTTGACCTGGCCCATATCACCAGGAAGTGACAGCTTTTAACTTTTATTTCTTGATTCAGATATGAGAATCACTGCCACTGAGATAGGACTGGGTTGATCGCCTATGAGGATTTTTCAGCGCCTGATCCTTGTTAATTTCAAAGGCTTCAACTGGCTGAAAACGTAAGCTGAAAGTTTTTCTAAGGTTTAGCATTGTATCAAAAGTTCTTAGGTGCTGTTGTTTGAGACACTTGTATATAGAGAGCTGTATCTGGAAGCTTTTCAATGACAGGTCAAGATCTTGTGAGTGAAGGTACATAAATGACCTCTTATGTGCTGGGGCGAGAGGTAGCCTATCTGAAGACATTTCAAATAGCCTTGAACTGAGGTCTCTGCAGGACCTCCCTGATGGCTCAGCAGTAAAGAATCTGCCAGCCAATGCGGGAGATGTGGGTTCGATCCCTGCATCGGGAAGATTCCTTGGAGAAGGATGGCAACCCACCCCAGTATTCTTGCCTAGGAAATCCCATGGACAGAGGAGCCTGGTGGGCTACAGTCCACGTGGTCACAAAGAGTTGGACATGACTTTAGTGACTCAACAACTACAATAGCAATGTCTCTGCAGTTAAACTGCCAGCAACTCCCAGGTCGATTTCTGTAATTTCTTACCAGCCCTTCTCCCACCCCTACACCCCTGCAAAAAAGAAAACCCTTAAATTTCATCTGCACTGAAAATATTTATGGTTTGATTTTAACATCAAACAGTGGACTGTATTAAGGAGACAAGAGCTCTGCCCAGCTCTGCCGAGTACTGGAGGGGGCTTGGCTAGATAAATAGTTACCAAACTTTTTTTTGGCTATAAGATCCTTTCTTCAAATGTATTCTGACAAGCTCTCAAATTTTTAGATGTGAAAGCAGGAGTCTGCTGGTACATGTATTCTTTCAACAAGGATTTGTCAAGTTATTTTCTTTATGACAGGCACTGAGGACACAATAGTGGCTTTTGGTAGAAGAGTACTGAATGAATGATGAAGAAAGTGTATTTCTTTCACCTCCCTCAAGAAGAAACTGACAAATCCATGAAAATTGTAAACTCATTTAGTGTTTCAGTTGCACAGTTCTAGTTATGATCCTTAGCCCTCTACTTTGGGCCTTGGCTTTTGGCCCCAGTCTTAGTCCTAGGCTGAAAGGTGGACTTGGGTATAGCTAGCAAGTTTTCTGGTTCAAATCATCATTGGATTCAAATGATTCATTATCCCTCTGGAAGGCAGCACTGGCACAGAAACTACAAATACACTTCAAAATTGAGTTTTAGTGCTGGTTTTACCTTAACCACATACTGCACAGCCAAGAAAAAATAGGAGTTAAGCAAAAAGTACAGACCAAATAACTCTGGGAGAAGGCCTGAAGCAGCCCCTAAGGAAAGCAGTCAAGTGACAGGAACTTGGTTCTTTCACTTTGAGATTGGTCACATCAGAACATGGGTCCAAGGCACACAGCCTTAAGCGGAGATGTTCTGCTGCTGGTCACACTAACCGGATTATCCTCCAGCTCCAGACTCCTGACCGGATATAACTGGTTCACGTTTCAGAATCTTAAAGGAGTTACAGTTTGAAACCAGAATGAATGGCTACAATGCCTGATGTGAGATTTTCATAAGTCACCTTCTGAAAACCTGCATCTTCTATCATCTCCTTGAACTCCTCCTAAAACACAAAGAAAGATACAGCAGAAATTGCCTGGATTTCAACTGTGGGTCTTGGGTTGTAAGCTATAGATTTTTTTGTACCTGAGATGGGAACTGTCGGATACTCTCTACAAGGTATTGGTAGGACTTCCAATCTCCTGCAATGACTTCTCCCAGGACAGGAATGACCTGGAAGCTATATACATCATAGAGGCTAAACAAAATGGCAAAAGATTAAGATTAGAACATGACCGTTAATAAGCAAGAAGGTCTAAGCCTGGGATTATAAACTCAAAAATGCTTATAGGGGTCAAGCAAGTTCCTGAAATAAGTGACCCAGTTGAGGGTGTGGTGACAGGCACAATTAGGAAGGTCCAGAAAAGTGGGGAAGGGGCAGTTACTATCCAGCTCTGATTATTGCCATGTGGGAATATGGGCTTAACCAGGGTTGCCATATTTCTGACTTCTCAAGTGAAGTTGGAAATCCAAATTTCTATGTAAAATTCTCAATTTTAAAATATAGACATCTAAGTCAATTTTCTAAAATAACCATGAGCCAAACAAAATTCATATGCAGGCCCACTTGAGTCTCTGGTTACTGGTTTGAGACTCTTCTGGTCTAGATGTTGTCATTCAGAACTGGCTGACCTCACAGGTGGCACTGTCCCTCAGGGACTCTGAGGTTCATGCTTAAAGCTACTGGCTATTTTCTATCCATTTGGGGATGGGAAACCCTTGGCTGGATGGTGAAAATCAAGCCCTGTTAACAATACCAACCTGGATATGAGGGGATTGTTTACTTGGCTGAACTCCAGACAGAGAAACCTTCCCCCTGGTTTCAGGACCCGATGGGCTTCCTGTAGTGCCTGAGCAAGACAAGAACAATAGGACACACTCCTCAGCACCCCTCACTCATCTCTGGAAAGCTGAGGCGGCGCTAGCTTCTGTGGGCGTTATAAAGAGCGCTTCCCACAGACCCCACGTTCAATCTCAGCTGGGAAGCTGTTAACAGCAGAACAAACCCACAGTCTCCTAAATCTTTCAGACATTCCGCTGCCCATGACTAGCGGTTACCTGGAGTAATCTAAACTGACTCAGATTGGGTGAGGGCAATTTTTGAATTACTTCTCAAAATTACGATGGATATCCCTCTTTGATCCAGCAATTTTCCTTCAAAGAGTCTTTCTTACAGAAATGCTTCTACTGTAGAAATGACGTGGGGTTATTCATTACAGCACAATTTGAACAGCGTAAGAGCAGAAGCATCTTAACCATCAATGAGAGACTGGTTATATTAGGGAATATGTATACAAACGGAATCTATGCAGCTATTTAAACAAGGAAGAGCCAGAGTTCTTTATGTGCTGACATGGAATCCAAGTTTGCAGATATATACATATATATATATTTTTTGCAGGTATTATTTTTAAGGGGAAAAAAAGCAATGGGCAAAATGTTTCATATGCTAATATTTGTATTAAAAAAAAGGAAATGAATACACTTAATATGCACAAGACATCTTTGCAAAGATATGCCACTCAGAAATTGGTGACCACGGCGGGAGGAGGCACTGACTGGTTAGCACACAAGGATGAAGATTTTTTAGTGATATATCCCTTTTGTGCTGCTTGAGCTTTGAATTTATTAAAATTTATTTTTTTTTTAATTTAAAAAGAATAATAAACTGGCTTAGGCACAGGAAAAAAATGAAATTGAAGTACACCATAAACAACTTCCCACCCAAAGCAGGCAACCAGGCAACTGGAGTGCACGTTACAGAAATGAAACTGGGGGCCTCGCCTGTCATCTTCAAATGTTTGGACAGAATGTTCAAGTAGAAATAAAAGAAGAGCTGCATCAAATTAAGGGCTGAACATTCCCTTCTTCCAACAGAGGATCCGTGAATCTAGACACCTTCTGCCAAAATAGGGGCTGAGTGCCTTTTCCTGTGTCAGCCTTGGGAATTGCTCTGATCTGCAAACTCTGAGTCAGGAGGCGTCACGGAGAGAGAGGAAGCAGATGACGTGAGAGAGCGAGACTGACAGGCTCGAAGACGTGAACACCAGCTCAGACTCAAGCAACAAAGGCTTCTATGGGGATCTGCTCTGTGGTTTTGGTTTTTTCAATTTTGTGAGCAGGAAAATTGGCAATTTAAAGGATTAAGACCGCTCAGCCTGAAACATTCAACTCAGGAGCTGGGCCCAGAGAAGAATCTCTCCCTTTCCTCATTCACTGTGGGGCCACCCCCAGAGAACTAATATCCTGGGTCACGCCAGCAGATGCGGCCACTGGTTACCTGATCAATGTGTGTGACATTCCGGATCCCAAAGGCAATGGTGTAAACATCAAACTTGTCATCGTCGAAGGGCAGTTCTTCTGCATCTCCCAATATCCAGGCAAGTCCTGAAAGAGAAAAGCAGTTTCGGCCTCAGCCTAGGCTGCTGTCTCCTCTGCACCCAGGGAACTATCAAGCTTGAGAATGGGGTTGTGGGAACCCCTGAATTTGTAGTCGGCTCGACAGAAGTGTGGGTACCCTGGACACCCTGTTTGTGGCTGTCTTGTGAAGTGGGGGCAGTCTTGTGGCAATAAGCCCTTAAACCTGTGGAATCTGACGCTAACTCTGGTAACTAGTGTTAGAACTGAATTGAACTGTCGGACAGCTGGCCGGTGCTGGCGAACTGGAGAACTGTATGGTGCTGGGGGAGCATCGCACGTGTGGTGTCTGAAGTGGTGTCAGAAAACACACCTGCCTTCTCCAGTGGGTTCCTGGCCACCGTCTTCAGGGTGTCCTTCAGTCCTGAGAACTTGAAGTTTCTGCTGTCCTTGGAGTTTAGAAAGAAGTTTCCCCCCAGGTTCTCAGAGTAGGCACTGGTTCCTTAGTTATGCCTTACCCTTAGGCAATTATCCAATTAGGGGTAAAGCCCTGTGGTTAAGAGCCCAGGTCCTGGTGTTGCCTGGGTTCTAATGCCAGCTTCCCCAATTATTAGCTATATAACCTTTTTTTTTAAATAATACAAGTTTTTGAATAGAGTTATTTTTTATTTTTGGCTGTGCTGGGGCTTTGTTGCTGTGTGGGCTTTTCTCTTTTTTCAGAGAGCAGGGGCTACTCTCTATTGTGGTGCGTGGGCTTCTCATTGTGGTGGCTTCTCTTGTTGTGGAGCGCAAACTCTAGGCTCCCGGGCTTCGGTAGTTGCAGTACGTGGTTTCAGTGGCTGCAGCTCCTGGGCTTTAGAGCACAGGCTCAGTAGTCGTGGTGCATGGGCTTAGCTGCTTCATGGCATGTGGGATCTTCCCGTACCAAGGATCAAACCCTTGTCTTCTGCACTGATAGGCAGATTCTTTACCACTGAGCCACCAGGGAAGCCCCTAGGTATATAATCTTGGATAAACTACGTTGCCTCAGTTTCCTCATGTGTAAAGTGGAGTCAATAGTAGTACCTACTTCAGATAGTCATTAGAATTTATTCTAAGTACTTAATTTACCATGGTTATAATGGTTCTATTGGACTCACAGAGAAGCAGAGTGTCTTGACCCCAAGTCTGGTCATGAATTCAGAAAACACCCAAGGTAGCTCCCTATCAGGGTTCAGCTTCAATATTATTTGACCTGCAGTGAATCAAACACGAAGTATGATTCAGAAGGGAGGCTTCATAGAGGAAGGTAAATGGAAATAATCTTCCTGGGAAGCACACTAACAGTATTTAACAAGAGTCTCGGCAATGAGCATACCCTTTAACCTAGACATTATCATCAAAGCTACTGCTTACTAAGCCCACGATGACGAGGTCTATGTAATCACTTTACATAATCTTCTACAGGCCCTTTGCAGTGAGAATGCAGAGTCCTAACCACTGGACCACTGGAATTCTCAGAAATTTTTCTTTTAAGACTTTTTTTTTGATGTGGACCATTTTTAAAGTCTTTATTGAATTTGGTTACAATATTGCTTCTGTTTTATGCTTTGTTTTTTTTTGACTGTGAGGGGCATGAGGGATCTTGGCTCCCTGACCAAGGACCGAACTCCCACCTCCTGCATTGAAAGGCAATGTCTTAACCCTGGACCACCAGGGACATCCCCAGAAATTTTTAATAACATAGAAAAACCTCATGATACAATGCTGAATTAAAGCAGGATACTAAATTGTATCTCCAAGATGTTGTCAATATTATAAAAAGGAAGTGATTAGGAAAAAGCTAGGGAGGAAATCGGAGAAGGCAATGGCAACTCACTCCAGTGTTCTTGCCTGGAGAATCCCAGGGACGGGGGAACCTAGTGGGCTGCCATCTATGGGGTCGCACAGAGTTGGACACGACTGAAGCGACTTAGCAGCAGCAGCAGCAGCAGGGAGGAAATATACTAAAATACTGAGGGTCATCTCTGGATGCTGGAACTGTGGTTAATATTTACTTCTTCATACTTTTTCAAATGTTTGATTTCTAAAATCCCAAATTTTCCCAAATATATCACTTTTACAACCCATCAAAGCTTTTTAAGGTTTCTGCCCTCCAAGCTTGTACTTTGGGAGGAAGTGCTACATGTAAAAAAAATACATAATAGTGCTACACACAAAAAATACCTTTATATATTAACTTTTATAATTATTAAATCATTTCTAGGATCCTTCTACTTAGTTTCAACTTTATTTTGGCATGATATGTGTTGCAAAGGTATTATTATTGGAGACTGGTACTTGGTAACTCAGCTGGTAAAGAATCTGCCTGCAATGAAGGAGACCCTGGTTCAGTTCCTGGGCTGGGAAGATCCCCTGGAGAAGGGAAAGGCTACCCACTCCAGTATTCTGGCCTGGAGAAGTCCAAGGACTCCATGGGGTCGCAAAGAGTCGAACATGACTGAGCGACTTTCATTTCACTTTCAAAGCAAGGAGGAAAAATAAAACCAAACTCTGCAGCATATAATGATTCCTACACTGGTGGATCTGTCTTGGCTGTTAGGAGAGCCTGAAGGGCAAGCTATGCTATAGCAGAGATGATTCCAGAAGTGGAACGTTACCCATCATTCCCATCTTTGTTCTCCACTCTTCGTGGCTGAGCACCAGAGAGAAGGGAAACACGTTTCTCAGTAGGAGTAAGAACACAGTGCCTTTGTCTAGAAACACTAGTGACTGTCGGCCTTCTCATCAGTGTTAATGGTTAACAAAAGAGCCCTTCCTTCATCTGGGGGGCCAAATGGGCTGCAGTTCGTCTAGGCAGCTCGTTCTGGGGGTGGAAGTAGGAGGAGGAAGAATTGAGCTAAAATAACCATAGACACTCGTGGTGGGGAGGTGGTGGGGGAGGAGAAAAGTGCTGATGTTGACCCAAGGGACTTGGGTTCTTTGTTGGGTACCACTGCCTCTCACGGGGGCTGCCTGCAGTGCTCGGCCAGTGTGGAAGAGGGCAGTACAGTGGCTCTGAAAAGCTGGGTATACGTGCTGCAGCTGCCAGATCAGTACGTCTATTGGGGCAAAATACTGGGGGCAAAAGTATTTCAAAATATTAAAACAGAAAGCCAAATGTAAAACATGTATCTTTAAGCTAGAGCAGAAACTGTCCATTTGGGAGCTGCAGCAGCTGCCTGGAGACACCCAGTCACTTTCCCCTTGGCTGTAGAGTGGACCGTGTGAGGGAAGTTTGAAGAGTACCATTTATGGGTGATTCTCCAACTGAATCAGTTGCGCCCTCTGAGGTGCAAAATTTTCTTTTTGGGGGGGGTTGATTGGGGGGTGAGGGGAGACACCTGGAAAAAAATAAAAAGAAGAGGAAGCCAGGATGTGTGGGAAGAGCCATGAGACCTTGATGCAGATCTGAGAAAGGCCCAGCTGACCAAGCAGGGAGCTCTGGAAGAAAGACTACCTGTGAAAAGAGCCCCCCGTGGCATATGGTCAGGCTCGGGAGCCCCATGGTCCTCAGTCACTGGCTGGGTGCTGCCAGGTTGGAAAGCTGAGGCAGAGCTTCGTTTTGGGAGGGGGATGAAATGGCTCAAGAACAGGGCATTGGGATCATCGGAGAGCTGCTGGGAATTGAAAGCCAAACTTCTGTCTCAGGGTGCAAGAGCTGAGACCCAAAGAGTCAGTCCCCATTTCGGATCTGCCATTTAAACTGCGTGACTTGAACAAGATACTTAACCTCTTTCGGTCTGGGTTGTCTCCCCTGTCACTTGAGGCTGATAACTGGTTGCTGAAATAACGTATGTAATAGTACACATGCTGGGCTCGGCCACACAAATTATCTTCCACTCCTATGTATCTATAAGTTTTTGAAATCTGGAAAAGAAAGCACTTCAGCATTGTACACATTCCATCTTATGAACATCTCCTCCAGGTCCACTTTCTGCAGGACTTACCAGCTTTGTATCCTCGAGCATGGGCTTTCTGTTTTCCAATCTTTAGCATCTCCTTGTTGATGTCACAGACCATGACACGAGAACCGCACAAGGAATCCTCTTCATTCTGGTACTTTCTGGCAATTTCTTCCCAGGATAAATTTTGCTGGGCCCTTAACTGCCTCTTCTGCTTTCTCTGATTCTGCGCCTGAACATAATTAAGGAACCGGAATGCAATGTCACCTGTGGGAAGCCAACAGGAGGAAAGATCAAAGACAAACACAACTGCAGCATTTCTCAAACCCAAAAGGAGCAACAAAGGCAGAGGGGTTGAGGAGTGTATGAAAACTGAAGGTTGTACTCATTTCAATGGTTAATTTTTTTTTAACAGCAATTTTTTAACTGCTAAGATTCTTTAAATAAAAAACCTTGAAAAATGGCATATGTAATGCATGGACACATTCTTACTCTAAAAGATTCAATACTTAAATATATAGAATAAAACATGAAAGTTGCCATCTCTGTCCATACTCTGTAGACATAACAAGTGTTAAGAGCTTAGTGTACTGCTTCCTAGTCTTTTTCTAATAATTTTCGTGACGGTAACATGAAGGTACACTCACAAGCAACAACAAGTCACTGCCCATCACTTCCCATAACCAGTTCAGTTCCCCACAGACCATCTTTCCCAATCCCTTTAGCAGTTTCTTCTGTTGGTTACAGCTATTTCTTTACTCACAAAATTTATAAAGCTATCCTGCCCCCATCTCTGCTTGCCTCTGTCCTCCCAATATATTTATATCACTTTTAATAGTTCCTCACAGATACCTTGGTAACCTAGAGTAATAAACTAATCTATATTTTCTTTCTTTTTTTAATTTTTATTTTTTAATTAGAAGTACAGTTGATTTACAATGTTTCAGGTATATAGCAAGGCGACTCAGTTACACATATATTTTCTTTTTCAGAGTCTTTTCCATTATGGTTTATTACAAGATATTGAATATAGTTCCTTGTGCTATATCATAGGTCCTTGTTGCTGATTTTATATGTAGTAGTATATATCTGTTAATCCCATTCCAAGTTTATCCCTCCCCCTTATTTTATTATTCCATCAACTATGGATAGTATCTCTTGACTCCTTTCAACCTTCCATCATATATATATTTGCTCATATATATATATGTGTTCTGTCAAGCCTGATAACATTGTATTTGTTCTATAGCTCTGAGTTTTCTGTGCTTCGTTGATGGTTTGAGTTTAAAAGCAGAAAATCAAGTGTTTACATTATTGTGACCATGTCGTAAATACTGTTTAGGCAAAGCCAGTGCTTTCAGGATCATATTTCCCTTTCTATAATGTTATTTCCTTGTCTTTGTTTTCTTCTTACACTGTTTGTAGGAAATACAGCCTTAGGGTTTTCCATTTTCTCCATCCAGTTAGGTATTCTTCAGTCACTTTCCTATAAATTTATATATAGTTACATGCACTCACATGAAACAGCTTAAACACAAATGAGGGTTATATTATATCCATTGTATATAACTTTTCTTTTTCTTCCCACTTAATATGTCCTTGATACTGTTCCATCAGTATTTATAGGCTTTTCTCATTCTTTTAAATAGCTACCTAATGTTAATATTTTACAGTGCTGATGTATCTTAAAGTCATTTCTTCATTGAGGTAGAAACAGGTTACTTCCAACTTTTCACTATTACTAAAAATTATGCAGTGAGCATATTTGCAGCTCTATGTTTTAAATGTCTCTTTAAATATATGGGCTTACTTTTTCATTGCATTTTCTAAATGGGCAGTTGCTGGCATGTGGTAACGTTACTGGCTGGGTGCACTGGAGATGGCGGCAGCTCTGACTGAACCTTTGCTGTGGCTCTATCTCTGCACAAGGTTTTTTTTTTTTTCAGATGAAATGTCTCAAATTGGAATTATGGGATCCTAGACTAAAAAGCATTTTAGATTTGGATAGATTTTGCTAAACTGTTCGCTACCTCACTGCCCTCTCTGCTTCCTTTTGGGGAGAGGACCACACTAACAAAGCCAAACATAATCGTGAACATGATTCTATTCCAATTTATTATTATACATTATTCTATTAGTATAGATTATTACATTATTACATTATATGACATTTTTCTCTCCAAATGACTAGTCTGCACCAAGAAACAAAGGACCATGCATAAATAAAAGAGGTGTTTTTTTTCAATAGAAGAGCTTTTGATATCTGATATGATAGTAGATTAGGCAGAAAAGGCTGCCTTGAAAGCTTATACGATAAAAGCCCCTCCCCTCCTCAGCAAAGAAAGAGGGCAAGTGGGCTAAAGGTTAAACAGAAAGTAAAAATAGTTGTTTAGATGGGGAAAGGACACTGGAGGAAAACAATTCGTGAGTTTACTTTGTAATCCTCTGGATTTTAGAAAAATAATAGGCACAAAGGTGATATTCTGTGTTTCTGACTGGCATGCAGTAGGGCTTCCCTGGTGGCTTAGTGGTAAAGAATTCACCTGCCAATGCAGCAGACAAGAATTCACTTCCTGATCCTGGAAGATCCCACATGCTGTGGAGCAACTAAGCCACAACTACTGAGCCCATGCTGTAGAGCCAGGGAGTTGCAACCGCTGAGCCCACGTGCTGCAGCTACTGAAGTCTGTGCACCCTAGAGCCTGTGCTCTGCAACAAGAGAAGCCACCACAGTGAGAAGTCCATGCCCACAACTAGAGAATAGCCCCTGCTCGCTACAATTAAAGAAAAGCCTGAGCTTCAGTGAAGACCCAGCACAGCCTAAATAAATAAAACTAAAAAAAGAAAGAAGAAAAGAGTAAATTTTTCTGAGAAGTGTACTGATTTTCAATCACCATGTTCAGCCTAATGGAAGGTGAGCTAGCTCATTACAACAAGAGAAACTAGTTTTTATAAAAGGAGCTCAATGTTACCCACGGAGACCACACTGGACATTACCTGTGCCTCCAGCAACATCCAGCAGCTGGGTCCCAGGAAACGGGCGCATCTTCCAGAGCAGCAAATCCTTCCAAACACGATGGATACCAAGACTCATCATATCATTCATCACATCATACTTCTTGGCCACACTTTCAAACACCTGATAGACTTGACATGAGAGAAATACATGACTGGGCTACTAATAATATTAACCTGGAAAAGTCCTAAATGTAAGAAAGTTCCCCGCTCCCCCCATAAAATTAACTACCTGCAAGGTGGAGCCAAGTCATAATGCTTGATGCCCAAATCTGCACGTTACCGCTTTTAAAAAAAGGCTTAACTAGGGACTTCCCTGGTAGTCTAGTGGCTAGGACTCCACACTCCCAATGCAGGGCACCCCTGTTTGATCCCTGATTGGGGAACTACATCCAACATGCCACAAGTAAGAGTTTGCATACCACAAGGAAGACGGAAGATCCTGCCTGCCGCAACTAAGACCCAGTGTAGCCAAATAGATAAATAATTTAAAAAGGCTTAAACTGCTTCAAGGAAGAAATAAGTCAACCTCTTTTCTGTTATCTTAGCTTCACATAGGACCATTACCTTGCAATAATGCCATGCACATACTTGGTAGTAAATCACTTTCTTTTTTGGCCACGCTGCATGGCTTGCGGGATCTTAGTTCCCTAACCAAGGATCAGACCCAAGCCGAGTCCTAACCACTGGACCTCCAGGGAGTTCCTCAGTTTCCATTTCTTAGAGGAAGGGGCAGGGGGATTGGAATTTTTCTAACAGTATCATAATTAAAGACAACAAAATCCATTAGAAAGACATGAAAAATGGATGGGAAGACCTCAGCTCATCTCTGCCTGTGTCACTGAGAAAAACCTCAGGTTCAACTTGGTGGGCAGATGAATGGTAGGATGTGAGTCAGGGCCAAGTGGAATTGTAGAGGGTCCTCGTGACTCTCCACAGGACCAAGGAAGAATGTGGAATATGGACTGGCTGAAGAGTTAAGGAATTTACTATCTAAGATGCTTCAAAGCACAGGCTACATTTAACTTCTTTGCATCTCCATTTCTGTTCATGAGATAACAATATCAGTGCCAGCCTCCTACCTACCTGCCAAAAGGACTGAGTCAGGTAAAGAAGGGGAGGTATGTTGAGTTCCTCAGATGAAATGTGCTGCTAAGACCCACAACATTACTGTCCTCTGCTGAATCAGCAGACGATAGAGCCCTCCTCCTTTCACTCAATCTTGAACATCTATTCTCAACCCTGGGATCCTGTAAGCTTGCTCTTTGCTTTTGAACATCTGGGATATTTAGAGGGACACTGAGGCTCAACCCACTGAGTATAAGCTCTTCTTGCTTTATGTGGTTCTAATATGCAAGAACTTCAGTTATTGTGGTTTAGTTCAGTAACACCAGTCCTTTAGCAACATCATTCAAATACAATGGCATATTAACTGTGATTAATTGCAGAAAGTACTAATCTTGCTAGTAGTCCTTCAGTCCACAAATCATGCATAAACAAGAGATACGCATCATGATCGGAAACCAATTATGTCACTTCTCTCATAGTTTGTAGGGGGTTGGTCACTATACATCCCTTATTCACACGCAGACAGCAAAGCATGTAGCTGTGTTACCTTCTGATCTCAGTTGTGAATCTCTGTGGCATTTTACATAACTAGATAACTGAAAGAGGAAACTGGACTACAAAAATGAAAGTGCAACAAAATAATGAAAAGGGATAACCTTGGAGGTGAAATTTGAACAGAATGTCAATGGAATCATAGGAGAAACATTACCATGGGGATGTCGATACTGCCACCCCACTCATTTTGGAATTGCAGCCATAGGAACTCGGGGAAGATGAACTTATGGAGTTTACTATCATTTTACCTGGCTCCACTTATTTCACCCCACAACCAGTTATCAAGCTCCTAATGTGCATCAGATGCTGTGAACACAGTTATGAACGAGTTGTAACTTTCTGGGGATTCACAATGAAATGTGTTAATTTAAATTTGATATTCAAAGAGTTGTAGTAGAGCTATGTATTTAGTAAGGTTGAGGTGAAAGGTAATACAATATACTAGCCTATAAGAGGATAAAAAATTCAACTGTAGGCTCTTTTTCTTATTTCCTGGGTGACTACAGGCCAAGTTAAGGAACCTCTGAGAGCCTCACCTTATCTATCTGTAATGTGAGCATAATACCTTTCTCATTACAAATGGTACAGCTGGAATTTTAAAACAGATCTTTTCCTTTCCCAAGTCTTATGGTGAACACAAAGAAAGTGCAGAACAATATCTAACACTTATTGAGCAATTAGGAAGTGCCAGGCATTATTCAAAATTCTTTAGTGTATGAAGTAATGTAATCTTCAGAAGAACTCTATGAAAGAAATTACTAGCTTCCCTACCTGGCAAATTTGGAAGCTGAGGCACATATTAATAGAAAATAGTTTTCTTCTTTCTTTCTATAAAAGACGGCCTATCGCTTTAGCGAGAGATTACCAATATGGACTCAGTAGTCAGACCGAATTGGGTTGGAATACTAGTGCCACCACTTACTATGTTAAACTGGGCAAGGTTTTGCTTAACCTTTAAGTCTATTTCCTCATGTGTAAGATAGAATAACAATACTCACCATCAGGAAGTTGAAATGAGAATTGTAAATACTGTCTGCACACTGCCTGGCACATCATAAATTCTCAACAGATAGGGTTCTGTGATAATTACTTGAAAAGAGGAGGCTCTAAGTCTGGCAGAGACAGACTAAGGGTACTCCTTGGAGGTCAGGACTGCACAAGTTAATGCATCAGAGGCGCCTGCGTGCGTGCTAAGTGGCTTGAAGCAGTCGTGTCCGACTCTGTGCGACCCTACGGACTGTAGCCTGCCAGGCTCCTCTGCCCGCGGGGATTCTCCAGACAATAATACTGGAGTGGGTTGCCCTGCCCTCCTCCAGAGGATCTTCCCGACCCAGTGGATTCTTTATCACTAGCGCCACCTGGGAAGCCCCTCAGCGGAGCTCACAGGACGTTAAATCAACCCTTGGTTTGGGCAGAAGAAACTAGATCGCAGACGGTCAGATCCTCCCCATTCACCCTCTCACCCCTTTCACCTTTGCCCCCCTTCTCCTCTTCCGACACAGTCTCAAACCCGAAGTGCGTTTCGGTTGCCTCCTTCTCTTGGGACAAGAGCCGTGCACCCAGGGGGCCCCTAGGCGAGGAGCTACGAAGCCCGGGGAGCCTGCAGCCCGACACTGCCCGCGACCACCCACGGCCGCAGACGCTCCATAGAGCCCAGCTCCCGGGGGCTGCCATCTTGACAGTCGGGTGACCGCTGTCAGACAGGACGTAGCGTTGCATCGCTAGATGGCTGACGGCGGCCGACCGGAGACATTATTAGCTGAACGCGTCTTGGAACCTGATGTTAAGTAGCTCTGCAGGATCTCTGGGATCCCGAGGCTATTTGGTCTTTGAGTACGCAAAATCCCTTTCTCTCTGCCTTCAAATTAAATATAGAATTCACAAGGAATCAACGGACCTTAGGGAGAGCCCCCAGTCACTTCAGATGCCAGGTCTCTGAATCCTGCCAATTTGTAATATGTGTTAGTGTCGCTCAGTCGTGTTCGACTCTGCGATCCCACGGACTGTAGTCCGCCAGGTTCCTCTGTCTATGGAATTCTCTAGGTGAGAATACTGGAGTGGGTAGCCATTCCCTTCTCCGGGGGATCTTCCCAATCCAGGGATCAAACCCCCATCTCTTACATGTCCGGATCGAATCCGCGTCTCTTGCGTCTCCTGTATTACAGGCGGATTCTTTACTGTCTGAGCCATTGGGGAATCTCTAATCGGTAGTACTAACTCCGGAGATAGCAAGTAGCTCCCTTTTTCCGATGAGGAAGAGGGCAAACGGAGCTTTTAAATCAGTAAATGAATGAATGGAATGGATTCTAAGAATCTTTTTGATCGAAATTCTCTGGTGATTCGTATGCGAGGGATGTGCAGAATAACCTTGAGAAACATGCTAGATTACTATGAATAATCGACATAGGAAAGACAGTTCTTTGGTCTTTTCATCTTATGAACCTAGGAAGTTCATAAATGGGAAGGACAGATCTGGTATGTATTTAACTTCCTTTTATTTATTTACGTTTTGGCTACGCCCTGCAGCACGCAGGATCTTAGTTCCTGGACCAGGGATCCAATCTGTGCCACCTGCAATGGAAGCTGGATTCTTAACCACTGGACCACCAGGGAAGTCCTTCTGGTATCTGTCTATTTAGTAAGTCATAACCAAGCACCATTCAGCCTGTCTCCTACTATCACAAAGCTACATTTCTAGCTCCAGCTGGCACAGAATGAGTGCTTTAGTTTAACCTCAGACTTTCCCATTATTTTCTATGGAAAGGGTAACATAGACCATCTTGTGGAAAAAGAGGATGGAAGTGGTGAGTTTTATTTGGATTTCTGTGTGTTTCTGCTTTACTTCTCTGTAAATGTATGTTTCCTGTAAATGTTTCACAAGGAGAAAGTGCCAAGGCCCCTAAGAAACTACTTTGAAAGTGGAAAATCTTTTCTTGGCTTAATGTAACCTAACAGATGGACACCTACTGCTTTATTTTGGAAGAATTGCACGGGGCTTTCTCTCTTTTTTTCACTTCTAAGAGTGTTAGAAGAAAGAAATGATTTCCCCATGTCATCAGAGTTCCCACACCTTTGTTAAAGGAAATAAAAAATCATCCAGGAATCTTAGTGTATCTTCCAAATCTAGTCATACATAAATATGGACTTTTAGGGTTTTCTAGACTTAATTTGATGCATTATGTGGCCATTCTCTCATTTCAGTATGATTTGTGGGGGGGGGGACTGGAAAAGAAAAAACAAGATAAGAACTGGTGGAGGGCATTTAAGAAACATTAAAAAATATGAGATTAGTATCTAATTTCTTTTATCCCAGCTAAAACTGTTAAGTTCAAGAAATTGACTTCTATATACTTATTAATGTTTTGTATAACATATGATGATTAAAAAGAAACCCCAAAGGGCCTAATTAGGAGATGTCTAGGATTTTGTCTGTTTATTTATTTGTTCATGTGTGACTGCCAAAATTCCACTCATCTTTCTATGCTCAGCTCAACTGACATCACCTCTGGGGAAGCCCTCCTTTACTCCTCCTAACTTTTTGTACTTCTCTCCTTCAGGCCTCTCTTCTGGTCAGCATTTTGTGTTAACTTTATTATAGTCCTTATCACATTCTCCCATTAATGTATTTTGGAATTCTTTGTTCTCAGCACAGTGCCTGGCATATAAGAGGTTTCCAACTAGCTAAGGTTAACCTTATTTACTGTAATAAGAATTATTTATCTTTTTCACAGTGTTTTCCTGTGATCCTTTGAATCTCAAATTGCTATGGTTGGAAGGAATCATTTATAATGTTTCAAAGTATGGGTGGTTGTCATATGATTTCTAAAATACATATATAGTTTTCTAAGTCTCAATGTCCTTATCTGTAAAAGGGAGAACTGCTTATCTTACAAGTAGTTGAGAACATCACTTATTAGCTGTGTGATCCCATTTCCTCATCTTTAAGTTTGAGTTATTGTGAGGAAAGATGTGATACTTCATATAAACTGCACAGAGCAGTGTCTGCTAATAATAAGCGCTCAATGATAACTATTAGGGGTTCCCTGATGGCTCAGATGGTAAAGTGTCTGCCTGCAGTGAGGGAGACCCAGGTTCAATCCCTGGGTTAGGAAGATCCCCTGGAGAAGGAAATGGCAACCCACTCCAGTACCCTTGCCTAGAAAATCCCATGGACAGAGAAGCCTGGTAGGCTGCAGTCCATGGGGTCCCAAAGAGTTGGATAACTATTATTATTAACAAAAAAATGAAATGTTAACAATGATTTATATTAATAAGTGACAACAATAAAAAGAAGTAATTGTATGAGGAAGTGATATTAAATGTAAAGTATTGTCATTATTGTCACTATTATCATTATTATTAGGGGACTGAATAAGAGCCGTAAATAAATTGATATTAATATTAGAATAAGAACTACAAAATAATGAGTCAGTAAAGGAATTCCACAGGTAGTCCGATGTTTGGTTGCATTATTATAAGGACTGATGCTGAAGCTGAAGCTCCAATATTTTGACCACCTGATGAAAAGAACTGACTCATTAGAAAAGACCCTGATGTTGGGAAAGATTGAAGGCAGGAGGAGAAGGGGACGACAGAGGATGAGATGGTTGGATGGCATCACCGACTGGATGGACATGAGTTTGAGCAAGCTCCGGGAGTTGGTGATGGACAGGAAAGCCTGGCGTGCTACAGTCCATGGGGTCGCAAAGAGTCGGACACGACTGAGCGACTGAACTGAACTGATCAGTAGTTTCTATTATTATTACGTGCATTAGTGTAATATGACTAAAACCTGGACTGCAAGTCCAATCACTCTGTAAGCTCTCTCACACATTGAGGAGGAAGGAAAAAAAAAAAAAAAATCCCTGGACCCGGATGTAGACAGAAAACGACATCTCCCAGCATGCTTCACGCTCACACCTCCACTATATATATAGTCCATCCGGGTTCTTCGAGATGCTGTTTGGCGACTCGTCGCCATTCCCGGAGCAGCTCGGCCTCGGCCCAGAGGCGAGTGTCGGTCGCTGTGTCGGAGACATCTGTCCCCGACACCAAGAAAGCCAGCCCTCTCCGCTGCCCCGCGGCAGGAGAGCGTGTCCGGCCGGCCGGCGGGGCTCGCGCACCCTCCCTCCTCGCCTCCCCTTCCCCCGCAGCCTCCGCCCCGCCAGGCCCGGCCCGGACCTCCGAGCCCCGGCCTCCTCCTCCTTCTTGGTCACCGCCGCCGTCGGGCTCAACAGCCCCTCCCGCCGCTTCTCCTTCCAGTTTGAGAAGCCGAGAAAGGAAACAGGGAAAAATGTCGCCATGAAGGCCGAGAACCGCTGCCGCCGCCGACCCCCGCCGGCCCCGAACGCCATGAGCCTGGGTCCCCGCCGCGCCCGCTCCGCTCCGACCGCCGCCGCCGCCAAGGCCCCCGTTGATGCCGCAGAGCTCTCCCAGCGCCGCCGCCACCGCCTCCGACATGGACAAGAACAGCGGCTCCAGCAGCTCCTCCGCCTCTTCGGGCAGCAGCAAAGGGCAACAGCCGCCTCGCTCCGCCTCGGCGGGGCCGGCCGGCGAGTCTAAACCCAAGAGCGGTAAGGGCGGGTTCCCACGGCGGTGGGCGAGGTGGGGGGGCGGCGACGGCCCCTAATGCTGGGGTGGGGGTGCGGAATCCTTGCTCGGATGTCTGCTGGGTCACCCAGGGACAGGCTCCGCATTCTACTATTCTGATTTCTTTTCCATGGCTTCCATTACTTCCAGTTAACGCTTAATGAGAACTGCCTGGTTTACATAAATGCTTGCATTAAAGTTGGAAACACCTCGGGGAAGTAGGTGCTGTTCTTATTCCCATTTCGCGTATAAGTAAGCTGAGGTTCAGAAAAGGTCAGGTCACCCACCTAGTCTGTGCAGCCAGGCCCGAAGACCGGTTTGTCTGACGCATCAGTGTACAGCTCCTAAAACCATCAAGTTGATCTACCCTTTAATGTTGAATTAGCATTGGATAGTATTCAAGTATAAATAGAGGAGGCTGGCCTAAATATTTGTTAAACTCAAATTTTCATGTTGAATAACTTGACCCCAGATCCGCTCAGACGAAGAGGACTCATCTTAGAATGGCTTTGTTTAGTGTGGAGTAGGAGTTAAGAGCACAGGCTCTGGATTCAGTCTTTTTAGGTTTAGGTTTAGACTTTGAGTGAATGTCTCAGTTTTCTTACCTGTAAGATGGAGATGGTGAGAAAATAAATTAGCAAACAAATGAACTAACTGATGGCTCAGGAGAGTACCTGACACCTGTTATGCACAAAATGTACATGGACACCTGTTAGGCTAGAGTTGTGTCCTTTTATGGGAAAGGTTTTGTCATTTCTGTAACCATGTCTCTCAATATTGAATTTCGACCATCATGATGGTTATAGCTACCGTTTATTGAGGGCTTGCCATGTGCAAAGTGCTGGACTAGGCTTTTACTTGTTTTTTTCCAATACTCCAGTCACTAACCTGTCCAGCAAGGGGGAATTGTTCACATCTAAAGAAGGAAAAAGGTGAGAGGCCAGGAATTCAGGAGTTGGCAGAGTCTGGAGTTGAATATTCTTTGCCTTACTTCAAAGGCAGAGACACTTGTCTCTGCTCTTTTGTATTTCTGATTATATTAGCAGTAATAGGAAAATGTTTTCCGTGGGAATAGGGGGGATGTATGGCAGAGAGGGGAACATTCGGAGTCCCGAAATGTGGAACTCCAGTTGTTCAAAGTGTAAAAAGATTAAGAAAACTGCCGAGCTAACTTAGAAACCACATAAACAGCCATAATGCTGATTTTGGTTCAGAGTTAATCCACTTGATAAAGCAAACTTGTTTACCTGGTATGTTGAGGGTTTCTAGAGCTTGCTTTTGGAACTCAGGTGGAAACGAGTTGTCTTGATAAGAAATGAATGCTTTTAATATATTAAGCAGAGATTAGTGTAGACTCTCAGGCCACGTCAGGCAGTATTATGGAGACGACTTTTGGAATTTTGCACATGTGTAGGTTTATCTCAGATCCCCTAGATCTAGAGATTTGCCAGTCCTCTTGGCTCATGTTGGAACTGCTTTAGAGTGAGTGGTCTGTCTATTTTTCAGTGTAGTTGATAAATTACTTTTGCATTCTGTTCCTAGATGTTAAAGTTTCTGGTCCTCTAGCTATCTGAATTCTCAACTGATTTTTCTGGGGGCTCCTGTTTAAGCCACTAACATACAGTCATGAATCAGTTGCAATAAATGCCTGAAGTTGTTTTACTGTTCAGTGAGGCGGCAGGTGAAAATTTACCAGAACCTGGACAAAGTAAATTGGAGAAGGAAATGTCAACCCCCTCCAGTACCCTTGCCTGGAAAATCCCATGGACAGAGGAGCCTGGTAGGCTACAATCCATGGGGTCGCAAAGAGTCAGACAGGACTGAGCAACTTCACTTTCACTTTCAGACAAAACAACAACAAAAAACTGAGGCATGTAAAGCGTTTCCCTCATGTGATCTCTGACTTTGTGACGATGTTGACTAGTGGAACTGTCGTTAACCAACAGGATGATAACAATTCTCTTGTGGTTTGACCAAAGCAGGTATTTGTCAGACTTGTACAGAGTAAATATAAGATGTTGGGTTCATTCTGACTAAAGTGGATTTTTTTTTTTTTTTTAACAAGTACATAAAGGGACTTCCTGACTGTTGAGTGGTTAAGACACTGCTTCCATTGCAGGGGCACTGATAATCCGTGGTCTGGGAACTAAGATCCTGCATGCCATGTGGCACGGCCAAAAACCAAAAACTGCTCCCCCCCAAAAAAAACCAAAAAACAAAACACGCTATAAAATACTCTTAAAACACTATTCAGTTTATTAATTGAAAGCTTCTGAGGAAGGAAGTAGAAACTCGATTCAAGGAGTTTTTCGCTAGGTTTTATGTGATACACAGGTGTCCCCCTGTAGCATTAGTTTTTGTTTAGTGTGTTTGTAAGAGAGCTTAAATGTTTGCCATTGCTGTTGCCTACTTTTCTGACAACTGTTACTCATTAATATATTCCTTCAGCAAAAAGGAAGGATAGGTCTGTAGCAAAATAGAATTCTACATAGCATATTCTGCCTTAACAACATTACAGCTAAGACCAGTGCAGATACCACAGCAGATACCACTCAGCACCTCTTATTCAGTGACTTCTTCTAGGTGGCCACTCTTAACAAAACACTAGATTCAAATTCGGCATAATTCCGTAAAAGGATTTCTGTAGGAAAAAAGCTGACGCAACACTTGATGTACTTGATTCAGCTGGAAATTGTTGAAAGGACCTCTTGAGTTTAAGAGTACTAAGTTGAAGGAAAAACAGGAAAAGTAAGGTGAAAAGACATAACTTGTCTTTCTGTCACCAAAATAAGCTTTTCAGTTTTTAACTATTTAATTCCCTTTTCCGCTCCCCTTTCCCTGCTTCCCATGAGAAAAAAACCTTTGGTTTCTAGTCTCTAAACCATGCATGTCATAAATGGCTATTTGCTTCCTAGTTACATGATTAATATACTTGAAGTTTTGTTACTTCGATTGGCCTAAGTTTGTCCTTCATGCACATAGGAAATAAGTCAATTTGGCTACCAGGATTTACTTGATCTTTCCAGCCAGATTGGCATACCAGTTTCTTTGCTTTGATTAATTGCTTCAAACATTCCCATAATACGTCTTTTCTTGGCTCTCTTCCTACAGTTTTGTTCCAGTAGAGTTAAGATGTAGTTCTAAGAATGTTCAACAGTGAATATCCCAGGAATGTAGCCCAGAGGAGAGAGGTGGGTT
This sequence comes from Okapia johnstoni, assembly GCA_024291935.2. Classification (NCBI taxonomy): domain Eukaryota; kingdom Metazoa; phylum Chordata; class Mammalia; order Artiodactyla; family Giraffidae; genus Okapia; species Okapia johnstoni. The sequence goes on along the minus strand of CM044310.1, from coordinate 9,484,011 downwards.
AGAGTTTGGGGAAAGTTGTTTAAAAAGAGCAAAGCAAAAAGAGGCAAGAGAGAAACCTGGCTGTTTATAGGCAAACAATGGCCCCTGGCCCAGAACCAGGTTCTTGCTCCATCTTCCTGGGTGGGGGATGGTACTGCCATGGAGGTTAAAGGAAGGTCAGGTATTATGAAGCAGTTATTTTCAGGTTGGCGATATAAAGCATTGTCCTAACCCTCTTCCTCTTATTCTGGTACCAGAAGCCAGGTTGCTGGTGGTAATCTACCTTAAAGAAAGCCTCTGAGCTGTAAATGGACCTGGAGGTTTAGATAGATTTGAAAATTGATGTGACTTGAAACCTTCAGTAAGCACCACTTAGTGAAGTTACAAGAATTTCCAAGCTGGTTGGCTTGAGTCCTTAGTTCTGTGGCTCTGGGGGACTCTAATAGTTGCTCTTGACAGGAATTTTGGATTTATTAACAATAGGCTTTCCAAAAAAAAGAGTAGACTTTCAAGTGACAGTAGCAACTGTGTGCCAGCCATCATTGTAGGCATTTTACAGAAATTTTCTCTTAATCCTTGTGACCCTATGAGGAGGGAGGAGAGAGGATTAACCCTATCTTGACTGCCGAAAACCAGAGCTTAGTTAGAGTGATTGTCCAAGTAAATTCCTAGGAAGTCCCAGGCAATATTCCTGAATATACTTTGTATAAATTCACTCAGCAAGCATGTAATTTACTGGCATATGCATATTCCTGATATCTGCCCTACCCCCTTCCTTTCATTCAGAATGACTAATTTCAGCTGGAGTCAGTTCGTTATCAATTGATTCTGTAGTAAACCATATACTGCCCCTCCGGAGGTGCTTGTCAACCACCCTGGATGATGGATAAGCAGTTTGCTTGTGGCTACAGTATGAATCAGCAGCAGAAACTTCCTGGCTGGTATTCTGACCTCTAGGTCGTGCCACCTGTTAAAACATCAACTAGAAATGTTGATGATGCCATTTTTTTTCACTAAAAAATTTATGGGCTGTGATTTGGTAATGAGGAAGAGACTGAGATATGCTTCCTTTTACCTGGAGAGACCTTTCTTGGAGGGAAATGTGGAACAGCTGAGACACACCGGATTGTTTTCAAGTCTCTTGTCGACTCTGGGATCCTGAGTGCTGAATTTGAGCCATTTAACTAATGGTCCGGTCTGGAATGTGTCTCGACAGTAGTTTTTGGCAGTTCTCAGCTCTGGGTGTGCATTAGAATCTCCTAAGGACTTTTTTTTTTTAAAGTAAGGATGTGTGGGAATGTTCTCTAGCAAATTCTTTCTGATTCTTTGCGTCTAGGTTGGGCCCTGACATCCATAGTTTTAAAAGCAGCAGCAGCAGGTGATTTCTTCTATGCAGCCAGGACTGAGAACAACCACTTTGAAATCTAAAACTTTCATCAGAGAATATGTTTGTCCTAGGAGCTTTAGTTTGACTGTTTTGTCTGTTTTCCAAAATCTGAAGCAGATCACCTCATTGCTGTCTCCTATCAGAGAAGGGAGGGCAAGTTCAACCCCCCAGTTATTCACATGTAGATTCTGGCAAGTTGCCTATAGGACACCTCAAAAACAACACTCTTGAGTTTTATCTCTGGGGCCCAGGCCTGACTGTTCCTTCAATCTTGAGCTGCCTGTTGCCTGGGTCTAGAGATAAGAGCCAGCCTCTCACTTTAGATGCCTGACTTCATTGTTGTTGTTCAGTCACTCGGTCGTGTCTGACTTGGCGACCCCATGGACTGCAGCACGCCAGGCTTCCCTGTCTGTCTGACGTCATACCTGTAGGTAAATATAAGATGGAAGAGTTGGTTTTAGCAACTAAAATCGTGAATCCTTATGTGGTCAGTTGTTGAAATGTTCTAGGAGTGAGCAGTTTTCACTGTCAGAGAGCAGTTCTGTAAGATGATGAAACCGTTTCCTGGCCAGTGTGGTAACAAGTGAAGAAAGGGAAACAGCCCTTCTTCAGAGTGCCAGCTTGCCTGCTTGAGCCCTTGCAGTGTAGAACCTGACTTAACCTACAACTGCACAGTCTAAATCTGTTAAGTTTTGAAAACAGCAGGGTCAAATGCCAGGTCATCTGAAATAGTCTTGGATAGTAAGGTTTGGGGAACATACGTTTTCTGTATATGCCTGTCCTCTTCATAAAAACTCACTTATTTTCATGGTAAAGTTAGCTGGAGTTCCTGTATCCCTCTGAATTCTCTGTTTATTTGAAATGTTACTATGAACTAATTCCATGGGTTGAGAGCAAGGCAAAATTTGTATGAGATTTGAAGCCTCACTTTCTAGTTGTTACTTCTGATGGCCGTGTTTGACAGTAACTGTTGCTAATGGAAGTAGTAGGTGAAAGTCTAGTTCTTAAATTCTAATTTAAGATTAAACTTGGGTCACTTTCCGTGACTGGGATTAGAAGGTGACGGACAGGAGTGAACCCTAGCCTGGCAGTGCCTCTTGGACCGTCTGTCCTCTGTTTATAGTGCTGCCATCCCCCAGGACTGATGGCATGCCTCTCATTTACTTTCTGTGTTGCCGGCAAACTGAGGGTGAGGTGCTTGCTTTCAAAATTTGGACTCTGGTTTATCAGCTACCATTTCCTTTTCTCTGAAGATATGCTTCACCTTGGATTTATTTAGTCTGCTGTAAAGAAGCTGGTCATCTTGCTAGAAATAATTTCTTCTGGGTACTTACAGTTACTAAATTATCCAGATCATTAATATACAGAACAGTAAAACTGTTCATTTAAGCCAGAATCTTAGAGGGTGAGGCCTCGGCACAAGAATCCCTTAAAAGCTCATCTTGGTGATTCCTGTCAACTGTCAGGGTTGAGAACCGTTGTATTAGGCCAGAGTGAGTAGTTTTGTTTCCCAAAGGTTACTGTCATCAACAGCCTGCTGTGTTGTCTTTGTAGACATGTTTCTATTAATTGTACATTTTAACATAAACAGGATTAAACTATGGGGGGCGAGGATTTGTAGTTTCTGAGGCTCATGCTGGCGTCTTCTTGATGTTGAAATTAACCACCTCCTTCAAGTTTGAGGTAAGCCTAGTGGATTTCATTAATTGTCCCTCCAACTTCTGTTTTCTGTTTCTGTTAAATTAAAAAAAAAAAATTATTGAAGTATAGATGACTTAAAATGTTTCAGGTACACAGCAAGGTGGTCCAGTTATACAAACACACATATGTTATTTTTTAAAATTATTTTCCATCATAGGTTATTACAAGATATTGACTGTAGTTCCCTATGCTATGTAGTAACCTTTGTTTCATACCTATTTTTTAATTAGTAATCTAGCATTCTAGTCCTACTAAGTCAAACAAGTGGAATCAAAATGTCATAACTTTTTTAGTTAGGCAAAAATTGCTAAATTTTCTGAAGTATATATACTAGACATGTTTATATATGTATATACAAAAGCTTTTCTACTACACTTGATAAAGGCTTGAGAAAGAACATCAAAAAAAGAGAGAAATTGGAGAACATAAACTAAATGAAATGGGAGCACTGAATATGAAATAGAAAAGTGAAACAGATAAAAGTAAAACATCATTATATAGTCCAGTTTAAACATGACTGCTCATTAGAAACATATCTGGAGCTCTGGAGGAAAAAGGCAATACCTGAGTGTGTGTATTTTTCAAAAATTTCAAGATAATTCTAAATCAGTTTTCACAATCAATAGCTAGAGAAAAAATAAAAGATAATTACAGTTGCAAGCTATAATGAGAACATGATTACCTTAACAATATAGTTACCTACACCTTGGAGGGGTCAAGCAGAGTGATGTGGTAAGTGGAGGTGCGTGCATGCACGTGTTGTCATCCACCCAGCTGGTCTGCGTCTTTTGGTTGGTGCATTTAGTCCATTTACATTTGAGGTATTTATCAATATGTATGATCCTATTACTGTTTTCTTAATTGTTTGGGGTTTATTTTCTGTAGGTCTTTTCCTTCTTTTGTGTTTCCTGCCTAGAGAAGTTCCTTTAACATCTGTTGTAAAACTGGTTTGGTGGTGCTGAATTCTCTTAACTTTTGCTTGTCTGGAAAGCTTTTGATTTCTCCATCAAATCTGAAGGAGAGTCTTGCTGGGTGGAGTCTTCTTGGTTGTAGGTTCTTCCCTTTCGTCACTTTAAATGTATCCCACCATTCTCTTCTGGTTTGTAGAGTTTCTGTTGAGAAATCAGCTGATAGCCTGATGGGAGTTCCCTTGTATGTTATTTGTAGTTTTTCCCTTGTTGCTTTTAGAATTTTATCTCTGTCTTTAATTTTTGTCAGTTTGATTACTCTGTGTCTCCGTGCGTTCCTCCTTGGGTTTATACTGCCTGGGACTCTCTGTACTTCCTGGACTTGGCTGACTATTTCCTTTCCCATGTTTGGGAAGTTTTCAGCTCTTATCTCTTCAGATATTTTCTCAGATCCTCTCTCTCTCTTCTCTTTCTGGGACCCCTATAATGTGAATGTTGGTGCGTTTAATGTTGTCTCAGAGGTCTCTTAGGCTGTCTTCATTTCTTTTCATTCTTTTTTCTATATTCTGTTCTGTGGCAGTGATTTTCACTATTCTATCCTTCAAGTCATTTATCCATTCTTCTGCCTCAGTTATTCTGCTGTTGATTCCTTGTAGTGTATTATTCATCTCTTTGATCTTTAGTTTGATCTTTAGTTCTTCTAGGTCTTTGGTAAACATTTCTTGCATCTTAATCTTTGCCTCTATTCTTTTCCCGAGATCCTGGATCATCTTTACTCTCATTATTCTCAACTCTTTCTGGAAGGTTGCCTGTCTCCACTTCATTTTTCTGGGTTTTTCTGGGGTTTTGTCTTGTCCCTTCTTCTGGAACGTAACTTTCTGCTTTTTTATCGTGGTTAACTTTCTGTAATATGGTTTTTGTTTTAGCTCCTGTGAGATGGTGCTTCTTGCTCTTCTGTCTGCCCTCTGATGGATGAGGCTAAGAGGCTTGTGTAAGCTTCCTGATGGGAGGGACTGGTGATGGGAAAAACTGGGTCTTGCTCTGGTGGGTAGGGCCTTGCTCAGTAAAGCTTTAATTATCTGTTGATTGTGGGGTTGCACTCCTTCCCTCGTAGTTGTTTGGCCTGAAGCAACCCAGCCCTGGGGTCAGCGGGCTCTATGGTAGGGTTAATGGCAAACTCCAAGAAGGTTTATGCCAGGGGGAACCTTCCAGTGCCCCCGTCCATGTGGTGAGCCCCTGCCAACCCACGCTCCACAGGAGGCTCTCCAACACTAGCAGATAGTTTTGGTTCAGTCTCCTGTGGGGACTCCTCTCCTCTGGGTCTTTGTGCGTGCAAAATTTTGTTTCTGCCCTCTGAGACTGGAGTCTCTGTTTCCCACAGTCATGTGGGAGTCCTATAATCAAATGCCGCTGACCCGCAAGGTCAGATTTCCTGGGGATTCCCAGTATCTTTGCCGGATCCCCAGACTGGGAGGCCTGACTTGAGGTTCAGAATCTTCACAGCAGTGTGAGAACTTCTTTGGTATTATTGTTCTCCAGTCTGTGGGTCACCCCCCCATAGGTAGGTATGGGATTTGAGTTATCGTGATTGTGCCCCTCCTACCGTCTCACTGTGGCTTCTACTTTGTCTTTGGACGGGGGGTATCTTTTTGGTGGATTCCAGCGTCCTCCTGTTGATGGCTGTTCAACAGCTAATTGCAGTTTTGGTGCTCTTGCCGGAGGAGATAAATGCATGTCCTTTTGCTCCATCGTCTTGAACCAGAAGTCCTGTTTTGGCTTTTAAAGCCATTGAACTAGTGTACAGAATTGATTGGGTCAGATCTCTATGTTGAAATAAGGCAAACTGGAGTGAATAGTGAAGGAACAAGGAAAAACTAGTCTTTTTTTTTTTTTTTTTTTTTTTTTGTCCAAAGACTAATCTGGATTCCTTCCACTGTTACCCACCTTTATTTACTTGGTGTGGTTCTCAGGTTTCATTTTGCCTCCCCTTTAAGCTGGTAAATTTTAGCACATGTTAACTGTGTCTGGTCAGTGTTCTTTGTTCAATTTGGGACGAAATAATCTATGCAGTTCAGCTCCCCAGTAGAAAAAAATGGGGCAAAAAATACAAACAAACTCTACACAAAATACAGATGGTTAATAGAAAAAATGTTTGCTGCTAGTCTTCAGAAATTCACATTTAAAACAAATTATTTTGACCTTTCAATTTAGCAAAGTTTATCCAATTCAGTATTATAAATAGTGTAGTAAGATATTCTCTTTTGTAGTGTTGTTAGAATATAAATAAACTGGTATGGCGATTCTAGAAAGCAACTTGAGGATTTTGTAAAAGGCTTTATGATCATACTTGATCTGCTAATTCTACTTTGAGACTTTGACATAATCATGCACACAGGTCTGTGTATGAAGAGGCTCCCAATGCTGTTGATGGCATCGTGGTAAAAGAATCCGCTTGCCATGCAGGAGATGCCAGAGAAATGGGTTTGATCCCTGGGTCAGGAAGATCCCTTGGAGAAGGAAATGGCAACCTACTCCAGTATTCTTGCCTAGAAAATTCCATGGACAGAGGGGCTTGGCAGGGTACAGTCCATGGGGTCACAAAGAGTTGCAGTCAAAAGCTATGAAGCAAGTTGGTTATGTTACACTGTAAGGATACAGTAGGTACAGCGTGGCCATTAATCTTGCTTTTGAAGCCTAGGGCTGCATGAAATAGCTCATGGATTAACAAGTGGAAGACGGTATATCTTATATGCCTATCACTTTGTGGAAGTGTGTGATGAGTGTATAAAATGGAGAATAAAAGGAAATTCAACACTATAGTTTGGTATTCTGTGGGCAATGGCAAATTTTTTCTTTCTGAATTCCAAAATTGAACATATGTTCTGATAACTGGAGAAAAAAAAAGCAGGAAGCAGTTTTTAAAAGGATATAACTTAGGCTGATATACTGTTAGAGTCCTTCATTTTGAGAATTTAGTAGCCTCTCAGTTTGACCCCTAAAACATTATGTAATTATTGTTTTGTTTTTGTGCCTCTTGAATATATATGTGCTGCAGTATAGAATCTAGCTGTGCTGCAGTAATTTAAGAAGAATGTCTTTCTTCCTGCCTCCAGATAAAGTACTTTCCCTGATATAGACAGACTGTTCCTTTTGTATCACTGTGTCTGAATGGACTTTTGCAAGAGCAGTGGTTAAGCTATGTTATAAAGAAAGACATTGTGAACTGAGTCTACGTGGTTTGATCTGTAGTGTGTCCCTTCTGAGGAGGGGACCCTTTAGGCTTCACTAAAATAAAAAAGGAAATCACCTTACTGTGTAATGTCTTGCCCAAAGCACTAATGGTCTGGGCCAACCCAGATTTCTTGGAGGTTGTGGAAGGGACCATTTCTCCTTGTTTAAACACAGTTTCGTTGGGAGGTGGAGGGTAATTGGCCAAGTATGTGTATCATTTCTTAACTAATTTTTGCCCATTTCTTGCTTTCAGATGGAAAGAACTCAAGTGGATCCAAGCGTTATAATCGCAAACGTGAACCTTCCTACCCCAAAAATGAAAATTTTATCAACCAGTCCCGTCGCTCCAATTCACAGAAAAGCAAAACTTTTAATAAGATGCCTCCTCAAAGGGGCGGCGGCAGCAGCAAACTCTTTAGCTCTTCTTTTAATGGTGGAAGACGAGATGAGGTATGGAATTTTAGAATGTCCTTTCTAAAGCATAAGAAGCATGAGGTCTGACTCCCCCACCCCCAGTTTATTAGTGGCTGGAGGAGCAAGAGGTCCCCACTTCTCAAACTGTTTGAGTAGTTGAAGAGCCAGAGGAGCAGTCTTGAGTAGTTGAGGGTTAACTCGGTTTGGAACTTTGCCTCCTTTCTTCTCTAAGAGATTATGAAAATTTCCTTGGAGGAAGAAGACATTATAATCATGGATTGTGAGACATTGTAGCAAATTTGTTGTTGTTCAGTGCCCCAGTGGTGTCTGACTCTTTGTGACCGCATGGACTTCAGCACGCCAGGCTTCCCTGTCCTTCACCATCTCCTGGAGTTTGCCCAAGTTCATGTTCATTGCATCGGTGATGCCATCCAGCCATCTCATCCTCTGATGCCCTCTGTAGCAAATTTAGGATACCTTAATTTGTATCATCCTTTTATTACTGCTCTTGATTTGTAGGTACCCCTTGGAATATTTAGGTAATAAAATGGCATTATTTAATGACATTAATTTGCCATGTGAAGTGAAAGTGTTAGTCGCTCAGTTGCAGTCGACTCTTTGCGACCTCATGGACTAAAGCCCACCAGGCTCCTCTGTCCATGGAACTCTCCAGGCAGGAATGCTGGAGTGGGTAGCCATTCCCTTCTTCAGAGGCTCTTCCATGAGTCTCCTGCATTGCAGGTGGTTTCTTTACCGTCTGAGCCATGTATGGTATCCAGCAGTCCCAGGTACTCTGATTTTCGGAGTTCCTTAGATATCTTCTGAAAGTGCATGAAGACTTAACATACAAGGGAGTTCACTGACATGTTGTAATTGCATGATTAGGAAACAGCCTAACTGCTCTCAAAGTTAAATATATTATTGGTTAAATATATCATCCTGCTGTTCTATACTGTGTTCATACATAACATTCCATACTGTGTAACAAGTATAGAATAAGATTTAATGGATGCACTCATGGAAGAATTCATTCATTTATCAGAAATTTATTCCTCACTTACTGTGCACTAAATACCATTTAGAGCTTGAAATACAACATTGGGTTGAGTTTATATTTTAGTTTGGGGAGACAATTGTTTTGTAACAAATATAATGGTAATAAGTGCTTATTAAATTGAAAAACAGTAGACTGAGAGGAAAAGGGATAGAGAGTAATAAAGACAAGTTTTAGGAGGTGGGTGAGGACAGCTGCCCTGAGAAGGTAAAAGGCTCTCTGAGGATTCTGAGTCCTGAAGGAAGTAAGGAGCACACAGTACAGTTTTGAGGAAGGCTTTGTTAGGCAGAGCGAATTTACAAGTACACAGGACCAGAGATGGTAGTGTTTTTTCTGTGTTCAAGGTCAAGCAGATAGGCTACCGTGGATGGACAAGTGGAAATGAAGCCAGAAAGGGAGAGAGGGGTCAGATCACATGGACCCTCGAAGGACTTTGGCTTTTGTTCAGAGAGATGGGAAGCTATTGGGGGCTTCAGAAGAGAAGTAAGGTAACCTGTCCTGGAGTTTAAAGGGGAGAGTGGGAACAGGGAGGCTGGTTAGGAGCTTATTAAGGTATCCCTGGTTCGAGTGATTGAAACAGAGTGATAGTGATTAGAGATGCGCAGACTCGGGGAGATATTTGCAGAAAGAGCCAGCAGAATTTTTGAATAGACTAGATGTGGGGTCTGAGCAGAGAAATAGTGACTAATGTTTTTGACAGGGGCCCGATTCAGGTACCATGTGCTGAAATGGGGGCAATTTCAAGAGGTACAAGGTTTTGGGCTGGGGAGGAGAGGGGATTTTGAGATAAAGAACTTCATTTACAAGTGTTGCCTGTTGGATCTCTAAGTATAGCTAGGCTCTTAATAACTGAGTCTAGAGTTCAAGAAGACCTTGGCTAGAGAGCTGTCCAGGTACACTTGGTGTTTGCAATTGTGCAACTAAGTGGGATCACGAAGGAGTGAGTGTTGCAAAAAAAAAAGGGAGTGGATTCAAGGACTGAGCTGGAGTCAGGATGATGAGGAACCTGCAAAAAAGGAGAAAGAACTGAAACCGTTTGGAGAAAGTGATCAGTTTTGTCCTGTTCTTCCAGGCTGGGTAAGATTGAGTTGGACTCAATCTTCTATTAGACTATTAGATTTGGAAATATGAAGGTGGATTAGGCTGTTGGCCTTGTGCTGCTTTGGTGGAGTGGGCGAGGACAAAAACCTCATTGGCATAGATTTAGAGAGAATGGGAAGAAGAAAGAGCAAGTTTAGGTAATTACTTTCTAGTGGTTTTGCTCTTGTAAGCGACCACCTCTTGTAGAGTTAAGGCAGTGGCTTGAGGGGATTGTGAGTTCAAAAGAGATTTTAAGGTTCAAGAAATTGCGGCATACCTCTGCTCATGGAATTGTTCTGGTGAGAGGGAAAAGGTGATGGAGAGAAAATGAAGAGAATTGCTGGAAGTGACCTTGAGTTCTTGAGGAATTGGCTTAGGAGCTTCCCCAGTTCATCCACAGTAATAGAGGAAGGCAGGCGACTGGGAGGAAGGTGTGGGAGTTCTCTGATTGTTCTTACTGTCTCGGAGACATATCAAAGAGGAGCTGAGAGAGAAGGTTTGGAAACCTGAGGACTGGAGAAGTTGTCTGGGGGACTGAGGGGAAATCAGCAGAGCACAGAAGTGTAATCGGATTGTAGTGTGACTGCTGGGCAGCACAAAAGTCTGCTTTACTGAGGCTGGTTGGCACAGTATGGTTGGCATGGCATGGCTTCAGCCGTGTTTACTTGCTCTGATGTTGATACGGATTAATCAGGGGAAAGTTTTGCCAGATGAGTACAGTCACCAAAGAGAATGGGGCAATGGACCATAAAATCAGAGCCAAGGAAAGAAAATTTGGGGAGAAGGGGATTGGATCACTGGTTTGGAGATCCCAGTGGAGGTGAAATTGTCAGAATCAGAACTAACAGAAACAAGCTGAGAAAGGAGGGAGATTCTGGTAGAGTGCTCAAAGCTGAAATGGTGGAAGAGGTGGAATTGTTACCACCACGGTCTGGACTGCAGAGCAGCATCTATTTGAGATGCTAATCCATTGGGGGAGGGGAGGGTGGGAGGCTCAAGAGGGAGGGGTTAAATGTATACTTAAGGCTGATTCATGTTGTAGGAGAGAAACCAACGGAACATTTTAAAGCAATTAACCTCCAATGCAAAAAAAGAAATGAAAGGCTAAATCAGCCACCTGTGTAACAAAATTTTCTAGTTGCCACAGTAAAACAGTAAAAACAGTGAAATTAATGTTAATATAGTTAATCCCCTATAGCCAAAATGCTGTTTCACAGTGTGGTACTGGCCACATATCAAGTGCTGAGTAGCCAGCATGCCTGGATAGCAGTGGCTGCTTTATTGGACCATGCAACTCTAGGTGGTGTGCTCATGGGCGTGGGTAGCAGAGGTAGGGTAGAGGGTAAGCTGATCAGAGGAGAAGATGTCAAGGAACTGAGAGGTGACAGGTTGGAAGTTGTAATCAGGAATTATGATGGGCAGTGTCAGCGACAGTGGGCCAGTTAGAGTAAAAAGATCAAGGTAGAGGTTGAGAATGTGGGGGGTTTTGTTGAGTGAACACAAGCTCTTATCCACGTTTGGGGCATTTGGGGTAGAAGACTGATTGGGGGAGGTGGAGCCAAATGGAAATGAGAGTCTAGGAAGTAAGAGAGAAGGGACGACCAGGAAGTCCTGGGCTTCCTGTGGTGAGTTACAGAAACAGTGACGCCGTGGGGGGGTGTGGAGTGTTGGGAGTGTTGTTTCCCAAGACATATTATTACGATAAGAGCTTGCCTGACTGTATTGTGTGCTGTTGTATTTAACCATAAAGGTCATATACTCTGATTCCATAAGCCTAAAAGATCTCAAGAGGGTATATTGGTTGCTTCTGGAATGGAAGGTATCTTTGACTATATCCTATTTTGTACTCTTTCGATTTCTTTATCACATATGTACAAGTGCTGCTTGTATACTAATAAGCAGCAAAACCCTTAAATTTGCATTTCCTTTGATTCAATAATTCCTACTATACATTCTAAAGAAATAATCACAGGCGCTCAAATATTTGTGCACAAAGGTCTGTCAAGTGTATTTATCATAGCATTCTTTTGTTAACACTGGAAAAGCCGTGAATAGTCTGTGTCCGATACTAAGGCTTAATAGGAGACTCATGTAATGTAATGGTACATAGTCTTGTAAGGTGACTGTTTACTAGTATTTAGTGACAGGGCCAAGTGCTTTTGACATTAAGTGGAAAAGTGGGGTTAAAAAATGCACTGACTGACTCACAGCAGGTACCTGTACCACTTCAGTCTGGGAATGTCAAGTGGACTGAAAAAGCCCCAGCACCATAAAGATTCCATCTCTGCGTGCAGCGGCATTTCTCATAGCTAGTTTCTTGCTAAACTGTTTTGGAATGTGCTGATTGGATTTATTTCTGGACACAGAGCTAGTCTGCCTACGTGTTCTAATTCTGTCGGTTTTAATTAACAGTGAATAGCAGTGTGTGTCTTAGTCGGGAGGTCTCTGGCAGGATCCTGAAGCCTTTGGTAGTTAGCAGCTGCCTGCAGGCTGCCTCCAGAGTGTAGTTCCACAGACTCAACGTTGGCCAGAAACAGACCAGAGAGCAAGTAGCTAGCAAGAGTGAAGGTATAGGAGTCTTATGGGACTGTGGAAACATTAATCCAGTAAGTAAATCTCTGTGCTTCAAGATAGCTAGAGGAGTTCAGTTCATGCTGGGTTTTGTCATGTAATGGTTAATTGCTATTTAGGGCAGACTAAACAGTTTATAAGTATCTGTAGTTGTATGTTAGAGGCTCTTTTTCTCTTTTCCACTCCCATCTAGATCTTGGGTGGCCTTTTCATTACCCCCTCCCTAGGAAGATTGTTTACTAAATATAAGCGTGTGTTTTACTTAGTTCATAGTTTAAGCCGTGTAGGAGGAGGGGTGCACTGGCTTCTGCTGTCATGCAGCAAGTGTCATCCTAACCGGAAATCCTCTGCTTCGCTCTCATTCTCTCTAGGTAGCAGAGGCTCAACGGGCAGAGTTCAGCCCTGCCCAGTTCTCTGGTCCGAAGAAGATCAACCTGAACCACTTGTTGAATTTCACTTTTGAACCCCGTGGCCAGGCCGGTCATTTTGAAGGCAGTGGACATGGCAGCTGGGGAAAAAGGAACAAGTGGGGGCATAAGCCTTTTAACAAGGAACTCTTTTTGCAAGCCAAGTGAGTACGTCTGCTCTTAGGAGGGGAGTGAAATTGAGCCTCTGGGTGTTTGTGGTGCTGAGAGGCTTCATTTAAGCAACTGTAGGAGAGAGAGGCAGAAACGGAGTTGGTTCTCCCTCTCTTTCTCACCTGGCCTTGAAAACACAGATATGTTTCAAGCAGGTGTTCTTAGTGTTTAAAAGAATATAATGCTTAAATAAATAAAGTAAGTAATGCTTTAGTATTGTGATGAGGTAGTAAAAATGTTTCCTTTGGAATTGAATCCAGATTTGAATCTTATTTTGGCCTTAGACTTTGAGTAACTTACCTAACTACTTTGAAATTTAGCTATTCCTCTTACATATAAAGGAGGAGAAATTACTTAAGGGAGAACTGAATGCCATGCTGGAGTGTTTGGCATGCCTTTGTTCAAATACTGATTCTCTTTTGTTTCCTTTTGTGTGACCTTAGTTCATGTAAGGTTTGACCTTGGGTCTAGACTGAAGTAATCATTTAGTACTTTATGTAAAAAAAACTGGTAGGAATTCCTGGTGGTATGGTGGTTATTCTGGGCTTTCACTGACGTGGCCTGGGTTAAATCCCTGATTGGGGAACTGAGATATCCCCCAAGCCACACTGTGAGGCCCAAAAAAAAACCTCAAACAAACAAACAAAAAAATCCTGGTACTCAAATGATTGAGTGGGGACGGTCTTTTCTACTGCCTTGGAGACTAGTAGTTTCTGATGGTGAGAAGGACATCTGGCTTCCCTTCTCGTTGATGGAGCCACATTCTGGGTTAATTTTAGTTCAGGGGAGGGCCTGCAGGCAACATGGCTGGGCCTGGAAGCAAAAGAAACAGAGTTCATGGACTTGGACTCTCCCCGCTGAGTCTTTGGATTCCCTCCAGAGCCAGGACTTGGAACTCAGGCTGAAGTCCTAGTTCAATGCTTCACAAACCCTGGCTGCTAATTCCTGCGTTTGACTTCTAAGTGAAGAGATGGTGACTTTCTACTGAGGGCCTGTTGGTGATTTCTGACAGTCTGCCTCTTGCTTGTCTCGCCCTGTTTCTAGCTGCCAGTTTGTGGTGTCTGAAGACCAAGACTACACAGTCCATTTTGCTGATCCTGATACCTTAGTCAACTGGGACTTTGTGGAACAAGTGGTGAGTAAGCTGAGAGTGAGCTAAACAGAGGGACTGTGGTGACAGCAGCCTTTGGCTGAGTTCACTGCTAATCCATCTTTCTGTCTGGCCTTACTGTGGGCATTTTCCAGAGATCACTGCTGGTTTCACCTAAAGTTGACTTTATGTTAATTGGCTCCTGCGGGACTAGGCATTGGAAGGTAATAGGGTAATAGCAGTCCTGTCTGCTACCTCCTCTCTTCTGGGAAGACATAACCAGGGGAATAGAGAACTCTGGTTATCCTCCTGACCCTGGATGGGCTCACTGAATGTACACTGCTTCATTGGTAGCCATGTAGTCATCAGTATGAGATTAGGCCTTGGCCTTGTGACAGGTGAAATGAGCCCCACAGCTGTACTGTCCAAACTACTGCTGTATTTGTCTTCTCTTGAAGTTATGGGCTCTGGGTATCTCTTTGTCACTCCTGGTTATAATGATGTAGAATACCTTTCAAAGTGATAGACTCCAAGGCCTGCCCTCTCATTACTGTGACAATTCATAAAATCATCTGAAACTGACATAGAAAGCCATGAAACTTAAGTTCTATATGCATTGGTTTAGGGAAAAAACAGACATACTGTGGAAGTCTCACTGACTCCTTTGTTGGAAGTTACTGGTACATTACTTCTAGACCCTTTTTATGCGTGTGTGTGTGTTGTGTGTGTGAGTCACTCAGTCATGTCTGATTCCTTTCGATTCCATGGACTGTAGCCCACCAGGCTCCTCTCTCTGTGGGATTCTCTAGGCAAGAACACTGGAGTGGGTTGCCATTCCCTTCTCCAGGGGATCTTCCTGACCCAGGGATCAGACCCAGGTCTCCTGCATTGCAGGCAGATTCTTTACCATCTTAGCCACCAGGGAATCCTGCCTTTATGTATGTGTACATATGAGTCTTTTTTTGTAAATGGGAGATCTATATTGATTGTCATTTTTTCCTTTTGGTGCTGAATGCCGAAAATAGCTGTTCTCTGGAGGTTTTACTGTATTATTGTTTTGGTTTTCTTAATGATTTGCTTGAGGTGCTCTTATGCATATACCTGCACTGTTGAACAGTATTATGAAGATGTGTTGTTAGAGATGTAGAGGGATGAGGAGGGGGATGGAAGAAGCTTTGACAGTCCCCAGTCAGTTCTGAAAGCAGTTTAACCTGTGGTGGTGTTTGTTTCAGCGCATTTGTAGCCATGAAGTGCCATCTTGCCCAATATGCCTATATCCACCTACTGCAGCCAAGATAACCCGTTGTGGACACATCTTCTGCTGGGCATGCATCCTGCACTATCTTTCACTGAGCGAGAAGACCTGGAGTAAATGTCCCATCTGTTACAGTTCTGTGCATAAGAAGGATCTAAAGAGGTACAATGGAAGTGTTTACTAGATTAGACCCCTGTCTGCCAACTGCTTGCCCTTCTACATATGAATGTCCATGTTACAGTGTTGTTGCCACAGAATCACGTCAGTATGTTGTTGGCGATACCATTACAATGCAGCTGATGAAGAGGGAGAAAGGGGTATTGGTGGCCTTGCCCAAATCCAAGTGGATGAATGTAGACCAGCCTATTCATCTTGGAGGTGAGTTTTGTTAATTTGGGGAACACATAATGGTGGGTATATCCGTTAAGGCTACTTGAGTATGTCTTTCTACTGTCAAAAACTGAGCCTTTAAGCTAGCCATTTCTAGCATTTCCAAACTAGACATAGAATTCCAGTAGGTTGGGGGTGAAGTTTGCAGAAAATGATTTAACTCTTGGTTTCGAGTTTAGTTCATTTGTGAAATGAAAAATTAAAATACATATAAAGCTTTGTTGAGTAGTATCTAGTGTTGTGCCCAGTTTGAGGGGGATTCCACAGCCAGCCAGTCTTGGCACCTGTCATCAAGGAACTTGGTAGTCTAATCGAAGAGACAGACTGGTAGCCAGACATTTGGATCTAGAGTGTGGTCAGTGCTTATGGTGGGGAAGTGCAAGGGGTTGTATTCTCTGTGTTCATATGGAGATGAGCATTAAAGTGACATTTCAGTTTTGGGGCAAAAGAGGATTTTCAGTAAATGGTATTGAAACAATTGACTCGTATGGAAAAAAAATTAGATCCCTATCTCATACCATTCATAAAAATCAATTCCTGATGGATTGAAAAATAAAATATAACAAAATTCAAAACTTTTAAAAGAAAATATAGGAAAATATCTTTATAAATCCTTGAGGTTTTACCTGGGAGGGTGTTTGAACCAAGCTGAAACCATCAATGCTATAAAATAAAAGATTGATAAATTTGATTTTATGAGAATTAAGATTCAGCAAAACTCCTTAAAGTCAACAGGTGATAAATAGGGGAAGATTTTCATGTTTAAAATACAGATTAATGTCTAGAACATACAGATGTTCTATAAATTAACAGTCTAGTAGAAGAATAGGCTAAGCATGTGGCAAAGTATTTCCCAGGAGAAGATATCTGAATAACCTCCCAAGTATCTACAGAGGTTTAACTTTGCCTAGAGTACACACATGCAAATCAAAATGCCTCTAATAGTGACACACACACAGGATGAGGCAAATACAGGCATACGTCATTTTACTGTGCTTCACAGATAGGCATTTTTTACAGATTGAAGGTTTGTGGCAACACTGCATTGTCAGATGATGGTTAGCATTTTTTTGCTTTTTGACTGTGCTGGGTCTTCATTGCTACGTGGGCTTTTCTCTAGTTGCGGTGCATGGGCTCCTCGTTGTGGTGGCTTCTCTTGTTGTGGAGCACATGCTCTAGGGAGCTCAAGCTTCAGTAGTTGTGGCACATGGGCTCAGTAGTTGCAGCTACCAGGCTCTGGAGCACAGGCTCAATGATTGGGGTTTACGGGCCTAGTTGCTCTGAGGCATGTGGGGTCTTCCTGGACCAGGGATTGAGCCCGTGTCTCCTGCATTTGCAGGTGGATTCCTTACCACTGAACCACCAGGGAAGCCCATAGTTAGCATTTTGTAACAGTGTTTTTTAATTAAGGTATATACATTGTTTAGACATAATGCTGTTGCTAGCATATAGACTACAGAATAGTGTAAGAATAACTTTTGTATGCACTGGGAAACAAATCTGTGACCTACTTTATTGTGATGCTCACTTTATTATAGTGGAACCAAACAGGCGTATCACTGAGGTGTGCCTGTGCTAGGTTTTGGCAGGGGTGGGGAAGTGGGTACTCTTGTTCTTGGTAGGAGTTTAAATTGATACAGCCTAGCGTGTGTATGTAGTGGGGTGGGTAGTATATAAAATAGACCTAACCTTTGATTCAGGATCATGAATCATTTGTACCAAAGAGCACATACAGGGATTTTTTTGTTACAGTTGTTTTTTTGTTACGATCGTAATAGAAATTGGCAATAACCTAAATGTCCACAAGAAACTTGCTCCTTAGAGTATATCTTTATGTCTAACACAATACAGAGGGTAAAAAAAGAAATAGATCTAGACCTTTCTTTATGAATGTGAATATATAAATGTGTAGGAAAAAGTGTGAAGGACACACATTCAGATTTGTAAATAGTTATCTCAGGGTTTTTTAAGTCCATAAAATATGGGAGATGGATGTTAAGGAAGTAAGTCATCCTTGATCCTTTTACCCAGAGGTACCTCAAAATGTTAATTGTAGTTTTTTCCTATACATGTTTATTTTTGTGAGATTGGAATTGTTTTCTTGTTTGGCATCTGTTTTTTTTCCCCCATGTAATGTGGGTGTTTCTCCATGTCACTAAATTCTTCCTTCTTAGAAAAACATTTTTAATGTCTGCAAAATTCTCTTTAATGAATATATCATCTTGTCACTAACTATTTCTTTATTGGACTTACTAGTCGGTTGCAGCTTTTGTGTTACTAAAGTTGGGGGGGGGGGCGGCGCATCATATTACTTTTTGAATCTTAGTTCCCAGCCAAGAATTGAACCCAGACCTTCAGCAGTGAAAGTATGGACTACCAGGGAATTCCCAGAACATTAATTTTTTTTCTACATCTTTGGTTTTCTTAGGATAGCTGTCTTGTGTTACGGAGTCAGAGTTGTAAACTTTAAGTTAAGGGTCACTGCTAAATATTTTTTTTAAGGAAAATTCACTAAGTCATTGTTTTTCACCTTAGAAAAAAAGCTGTATATGAAAGTTGTTATTTAGCCACACAGCCGTGGGCTCAGAGTTTTGCCTCTCTGTGATCTCATTGGCGTTGTTGCAGATGAACAGCACAGCCAGTACTCCAAGCTGCTGCTGGCCTCCAAGGAGCAGGTGCTGCGCCGGGTGGTGCAGGAAGAGAAAGCGGCACTGGAGCGGCAGCTGGCAGAGGAGAAGCACACGCCCGAGTCCTGCTTTATTGAGGCAGCTATCCATGAGCTCAAGGTGAGGGGGAGCCCTAGAAGTGGGGCACGTGGTGGGAATTAGCTACTTCAGCCCCACCCATGTTTGAGATGATGAGCAGGGAACGGCTAAGAAAGCAGGTTTGCTCTAGGCTTTGGTGATAGGAGGGGAAGGTTGACCTAGTTTTTCAAGTGCTCCCTGGAACTGAAAAGATCAAGTCAGGGTGATCTTACAACTCTGGAGTTTCTTAGATTAGCTGTGTTCTTTTTTTGTTTTAAGATTTATTTATTTTTGGCTGCTCTGGGTCTTCATTGCTGTGCGTGGGCTTTTCTGTAGTTGCGGCCAGGAGGGGCTGCTCTTTGTTGAGGCGTGCGGGCTTCTCATTGCAGTGGTGTTTCTTGCTGCCGAGCACAGACTCTAGGGCGCTCGGGCTTCAGTAGTTGTGGCACACAGGCTTAGTTGCTCCGTGGCACATGGGTTCTTCCCTCACCAGGAATTGAACCTGTGTCCTCTGTATTGGCACATAGATTCTTAACCACTGGACCACCAGGAAAGCCCTAGCTGTGCCCTTAATTAAGCAGCATAGGCTTTTGTTTGTTTTTTAGGAAAGCGGCTGGATTAATTTTTGGAGATGTTTTATTTAGGGAACATTGTGAAGAAATTATTATGGCCTCTCTAGCAGGCTCTACTAATGCCTGCTGAGGATTTTGGAGCAGCAGTATCCAAATAGAGAATTTCCTATGTCCTGTATCCTCTACAATAGGAATTCTTAAACTTTAAGAGGCAGCAGAATCGCTAGTTGTTGGGTTCTACCCTGAGAGACTGATTCAGTAATTCTAGGTTCAATAAGGTTAATAATTTGCATTATAACAAGTTGCAGGGGAGTCTGATGCTGCTCACCCCCAGATCACACTTTGAGAATCACTGATCTGTATTGGAACAATGAAAGCCCTGATGAAAGGGCATGTGACAGGCCCTCTGCTGAGGTACTGCTCTTGTATTTATCTCATGTAAGCTGCATGACCGAGTGTGGTAGAACAGCCGTCCCCTTTCACGGATGAGGAAAGTGGAATCATGGGTTAGGTAGTTTACTTGAGGACATACAACTAGTAAGAGGTGAAGCTGGTATTTGAATTCCTCTCTCTCTTACTCACAAGTCCTCTTTGGGCAGGATTCTGTGTATCCACTTTTTATTTTATTTCTGTAATGCAGGACATTAGTTCAAATGCATTTCAGGGAGAAGGAAAGCTTCATATAAGTAGATCTGTCCAGGTTGAGGTGGGGGTTGCCCAAACCCTTGTTTCCCGCAATGGTTCTCACTCTCTAAGCTTAGTTCATAAAAACGAGAAGACCACTTCTGTGTCCTTGAATTCCGTTCAGGAAGCTTTTTTGTAGTATTGTCATCATCACTGTCAGAGATGCTAAGCAGAATACCATCCCATTGGAGTACCAGATGCTTTTGCTTCCTGCCTTCTTTAAAGATTGAGAATTTTAAGTACTTATACTCTTCCTTTTTGCCTTTTAACTTTTGCTCCTGTCGAGAGGCCATTGTAAACTTTGGTCCTTCAGACTCAGTATGTTTCTGGTTTTCTTTCTGGTGCTGTAGGCTCGGGAAGAGGCTCTGTCAGGATTGGCTGAAAGCAGAGGGGAGGTCCCTGGTGTCGTGGCTGCTCTGGAACAACTGGTGCTGATGGCTCCCTTGGCGAAGGAGTCCGTTTTTCAACCCAGGAAGGTTGGTGTCCTTGTTACCAACTGATCACCATTCTGCTCCAGCTGGTAGGCACTGTTAGATCTGGAGAAAAGGGAACTATGAGTATTTCCTATGTGCTTTTTTTTTAAAAAAACTTACTGTTAAGTTTTTCCTATGCGTTTGTCCCAGGTGTGTTCTTTCCTCAGCAGTGTTAAGTCCGTGACAGCTAAGATAGACCTCGAGAGCCTGGTCCCTGCCTTTGCCCCAGGTTCGTTCTGTAACCCTCAGTTTGTCCCAGCAGGGCGTGTTGGGGTACCTGTCTGCTTTCGATGAAGACACCACCGAAGTTTGTTCTCTGGGTCCTCCTCGTCCTGTTGCTCTCCCTCTGGTAGAGGAAGAGGAAGCAGTGTCTGAACCAGAGCCTGAGGGGTTGTCAGAGGCCTGTGAGGACCTGGAGTTAGCAGAAGACAATCTTGGAGAGGGGACCATTTGTACCGAGTCCAGCCAGCAGGAACCCATCACCAAACCAAGCATCACACACCTGAGCAGCTCTCCTTGTTACTACTTTTACCAAGGTGAGCCTCCCTGAGGGGGACGGCTGGGTGCCACTGGATGTCTCAGAGAAGTGGTCTGGCTCTCTAAGCAGAGGGAGGTTGGGGCACTAGACCCTGGTTGGTTGGACCTGTTGTGCCTTTCAGCCTGGGGAGGGAGAGTTGGGCCGGGTAGGAGGAGGGCCCTGATTGGAGGACTGGCCGAGACCTTGGTGTGACAGATACGCTTGTCGGCAGCGGAGGATGGGCAGCACATGTTCCTGCACCCTGTGAACGTGCGCTGCCTCGTGCGGGAATACGGCAGCCTGGAGCAGAGCCCCGAGAAGATCTCGGCCACGGTGGTGGAGATCTCCGGCTACTCCGTGTCTGAGGTAAGGGCCTGCCTGCCTTGCGAGGTGGAGGGGCAGGGAGCCGCGTTAACCTCGACTCTCTGTGCTGGGCCTAGCCGATCCAGGTTCACAGACCTTCAAAGGCCTTTAGTTTTTGTGTGTGTGAGTGTGTGTGTGTGTGTGTGTGGGAGCCTGTGAATTTTTAAAAACTTAAATGGTGCTCCCCTGCCACGTGGGGGTTCTGTTAGGTCAGTCTGCCACTGCTGTCTGTATCATAGGTTCCTTTATTGTGGTTTGGGGATAAAGATGTCTCCTGCTTTCATTTGAGATGAGTTTGTTCTTGTTTGTCTTTCTTCCTACTGCTTGGGAGAAATGGCCAAGAAAACAGTCCTTGGAGGCTTTTAGGAAGCTTATGAATTTTGGCTTAGCAGATACCTGTGAATTATTGTCTGATAATTTACATATGTGAATATTTGCCCTTTGAGAATTACCCTTGTATTGATCACAGTTTAAAAGCGTAAGAGACTTTTTATGTACTATAAACTTTCCATCAAATGTGAAGAAAAAGGGTAAAAAGAAAATTAAATAAGTGAGCTTAATTTTTTATTGTTTTAGGCCAAGCTTTGTTCAGTAGGGAAACCTGCTTTATCTGCCTTCCCAGTTACCATTAATTCTGTTGGTGGTTCCCAGATTTTTTGCCAATAAGTAACTCTTGTCTTCCTTATTCTCCCTGTTTGTTGTGGACCCCTAGAAAATCAGAAACAGCTGATCAGCTATGGATCATTCATTACCGGGCTCAATTAATTTATTTGCATCACAAACCCAATAATTGCTTTTGGTTGCTTATTCTACCTTACTGTAGGTTAATTGACAATTTCTGTTCAGCTTTTCAAAATGGCGATAACTTGAGCACTGCTCTGAGCCGCAGTGCCATCTGAGTGAGAGTGTTTCCCTGCTGGATATCTGAGTGGGAATCTCTGCTCTCAGAGTCATAGCTGGTCTTAGTTGAGCATCAGCCCCTTTTCCCTTGTAGGATGTGCGACAGCGTCATAGATACCTCTCTCACTTGCCGCTCACCTGCGAGTTCAGCATCTGTGAACTGGCTCTTCAGCCTCCTCTGGTCTCTAAGGAAACCCTAGAGATATTCTCAGGTGAGAATGCTCTCTACTTTGCTTCCCTTTTTTAGTGGAATTCAGGGATTCTTAGGACTAAAAACCCAGTGTAGAAGGAAGTGAGGGCTTCTGTCATGAATCTCTGAATCTCCTGATACTCTCCGTCCGTTCATCCAGTCTGGCTGGGCCCTCCCTTGTGCCCTTGGCTGCTAGTCACCTAGGGGGAGTTAACTGCCAGGCTGTCCTGGGTCTGCCTCCTGACCACCTCACCACCCCACAGATGACATTGAGAAGAGGAAGCGCCAGCGCCAGAAGAAGGCCCGGGAGGAACGCCGCCGAGAGCGCCGGATTGAGATGGAGGAGAACAAGAAACAGGGCAAGTGTAAGTTCAGGAACGCTCGTGTGTGAGGAGCACAACTGTGCATCATGTACAGAGGCCCTGGGCCCCGCCCAGTCATAGCCCAGCTCTGCCACTTGCTTTCTCCAACTCGTACACGTGAGTTGTGAGAGCACCTCCCTCAGGGGCTTCCTGAGAGGACTGGAGTCGGCGCTGGTCCAAGTGCGTAGCACATAGTAAGGAGGAAGAGTAAGTTCATCCTTGGCAAAGTGGGTGAAGAAAAACCTGGGGTGGGGGTGTGGGTATGGAATTGGACGTCTGCTGAATGCTGGGGATAATTGGCCCGTGAGCTCTCTGGGTACGTTGTTGACCTCGCCTTCAACTCCGGAGACATCTATACATAGCCAGTCTACCAGGGGAGTCTGAAATAGTAGAAACCTGTTGACATACTAGGAAATACATGTAGGAATTAGACTTGAGCTCTCCCATACCAGTAAGTAGAGTCTTTTAATCTGGTTCTGCAACATAAGTGTCACTGAACCAACGATTGTATGACATGAGGCCCTCCTTAACCTCGAGAAACAAGGAGTTGAATCCTTGGCTAGGGAAAAGACTTGACTATTTTGACTCCACTTGGTATGGTAAATATAAATTTTACTTCTGTAACTGGGATAAGTATGTAGCTGGCATTCTGGTGTTGTGTAGCTGTTTGGCACAAGTCCTAAACAGTTGAGAAAACTGATGTTTCAAGAACAAAGACTTTTAACTTTTTTACTGTGGGAATATTCAAAAATAATTATACAGAAGAGTATAATTAACCCCAAGGTTTATCACCCAGCTTTAACATGAATAGTTAAAACAAGGGTTTTATATTAAAGACATAAAGTGGCAAATATTACAAATTTGGGTTTTAAAGCTGTCTCCATCCTTCGTACACTTAGGAGATTCATATTGACCATCCATAACTGTTGCAAAGATTCAAAGAATTCTGTAAATGGGCCTACTGTTCTCATCTTGTCTTTGCAGACCCAGAAGTCCACATTCCCCTGGAGAATCTACAGCAGTTTCCTGCCTTCAATTCCTACCCCTGCTCCTCTGATTCTGCTTTGGGTTCCACCAGCACTGAGGGCCGTGGGGTGCTCTCCCTTTCTCCTCTTAGCAGAAGTCCAGGTTCCCAAGCAGGTAAATGGAGTTGGGATTTAGAGAATAAAGTTGAGCACCAGCCGTAGACCTTAAGCCGGGCCCTAGTGTCTGAGTTTACAACAGTGACCTCAGCATGGTGGGGGTCTTTAGGGGGACTAATTTTATTTGGGTAATTAATAGATTCCTGAGATACACCAAATTCTACCGTTCGATTCACTTTCCCATTGGCTGTATGGACTGCTTTATGCCCTGCTAGCTTCTGAACACCTCAGGCAGCCTGTACAGCAGGACAGTTAAACCTAGATTCTTCTCTGCAGCCCAGCTGTTTTATTTCTAGTTCTACCTTTGAAGTACTCCCTCAGTATGTGTGAACATCTTTATATATTTCTTCTTACTGTAACACTGTTGATGGTGGGGGGTGGAGGAAACAGCCTGCAAAGTCTACTGGTAGGAAAAGGCTTAATTACAGCATTTTTACTATGGAATTCTTTACACCTGCTGTAAAGGGAGATAGCTCACTTCCCAAACCTTTAAGATGAGAGGAATTTGTGGGGAAAGACAAAGCATGACACCATTTTTGGGTTAAAACAGCCACACAAAACAAAGCATTTCAGTGTAGGTTTATATATATCGATGCATAGAAAAATCCTGGGATGATTGTGTTCCAGACCACTAACAGTGTTCCACTCTAGGGACTGAGATCGGGATTCAGAGGCCGTCAACTTTTTTTTTTTTTCCTGTCAACTTTTAAAAACAGTTTTGCTTATATATAGAATATATTATTGTGTTATGAAATTAAACACTTAAAATTTCAGAGAGCTGTCTTCTGATCTTCATCCACCTGGCAGATAGTTTTCGATACTTAAAATTTATTTTTCTCAGGCATTTTCAGTGAAATGTCCAAGATCAGAACAGTTGGTGACTCTTGTGATCATTTGCCTGTCACTTTGCAGATTTAGGAGGCTGAAACGAAGGCCGGGGCTTGGTTAGTGGCAGGGACTGGGACTAGAGTGTAAGGGCTGCACAGCCATCATGCTCTTCAGTTTAACTGAGACGAGAGCTATTGTACAAAGGGACATGGCAAAACATTGACTGCATCATCTGTGGCACAGAGATTGTGTTTTGACAGACTAGCTTTTCTGAAGGTGTGTGGGCTTTAACACATTCAGGCAAGAGCAGTTGGTCAGGCCTACAAATAAAAGTACCATAGAGCCCTGGCTGACTGTGGAAAGGCCTCTCCCTCCCAGCAGTGATCAGGGCAGTGGGTGGACTGATCTGTGGGAAATGTTCAGCTTTGGGTCAGAAAGGATGAAGATGACAACCTAGGGAAGGGAGTAATAAGGAAAAGCTTGCATTTTGCTGGGTTTTGTTGCTGTGTGTGTTTTGAATTCTAACTGAATATTCCCCAGGTCATAGACATCTGCTGGCTAGAACATAAATGCTGACCTGATTACATTTCATTTCTTTTTCTTGAAGCTTTTTATCCATATAAAACTAGTCCATGACATCCAGTACCTACGCCTTGAGAGCTGACTCACGTGGAAAGGGTTTTTCTTACTGTGGGAATGGATTTTGCAATGCCTAGTTTTCTCATAACCTTGAAACTTTTTTCTCCCTATTCTGATCACTTGTGTGTGAACAGTAGGCCATGTTCTTGGCTTTATAAGCACATGGCAGAGTTGAAGGTAGATCAAGGGTTAGCTTTTTGAGGCAGTGTTGCTAATTATCCAGACCTGATTCGGGATTAATCTCTTCTGTCTTATTAATTTGACTTGTATAATCAGGTCTCCGGTTCCTTTTCAGACTTTCTGCTGACCCCTCTGTCACCTACTGCCAGTCAGGGCAGTCCTTCATTCTGCGTTGGGAGTCTGGAAGAAGACTCTCCTTTCCCTTCCTTTGCCCAGGTAAACCCTCTGCTTGTAAAGCAGCCCACGGGCATTTAACATGAACTCTGCTGCTTGTTCTTCCTGGAAATTTCTCTGCTGGAGACAGGGAGATTTACAGGCTAATGTTGCACTGACTTTCAAAATCATGGAAGGCTTTTTAAAGAGAGAAGCTCATGGATTTAGTCTCAGATACTACCATAAACTTACCAAGGAAAGAGGCCAAGAATAGCTGAGGAAGAATCAGAGTTTTAATTATTTAACAAGTCACTAGATTATTCGTGCACTAACACTGATCTAGGGCCTGGGGATATGTCAGTCAATTTTAACTGGCCCCTAGTTCTGGGACCTCTGACTTAGGTGGTATATATCTGTTACATATAATAAACCATTCTTTGCTTTGGGAAAGGAGGGTTGTCTTGGTTATCCTGTAACTAACTAGCCAAAGTGGCTGTCTTGAGATGGATTGAAGGCAGCACTAGGCTAGTAAGATTTGATGTCAAATCAGTATCACAGTCTTTAAAATAAGCAAACAGTCAGCATTCCTGCATTTGATAACTGAGGAAGATGGACAGAGAGATTGACAAGCACCCCATAGGAAGTTGGTGTTCACTTCTTTGGGACTAGTTTGGACTCATTTGCTTAACAGCTCTTTAAACCAGGTAGTTGATACAGACGTTTCTCACATATAGATGGCAGTTTGTGCTGAGAAATAAGCAGGAATTCAACTTTGGTGAGGAGAGTCCTTGAAGTCAAGGATGAAATAATTGAGAGTGATCCTGAAAATGAATTACTTGGTTTCAGAGGTTATAAGCAAGTGGCTCCCAGGTGTTAGGTCAATGCCTGAGTTGTTTTTTTAGCTAGGTTTTACTGCCATTGCGTTTTTCATCTTTATATTTTGAAAAACTTCAAACTTAAAGAGTTGAAAGGATAGTGTAATGAATATTCATACTTTTCACTAAGATTTACCAGTAGTTACTGTTTTGCTATGTTTGCTTTTTCTCCCTTTTTTTTGCTGTGTTGAAAATAAGTTACAGACCTCATGAATGACATTTCACCACTAAATACTTGGGAGATACATACCACTCAAATGACATTCTCCTATATGCCCACAATTATCATTGTTACATCAAAGACATTCAGCTGATTTAATACTAACTAAGATGGCATATATTTCTATTTTCCCATTTGTCTCAGTGTCCTGTATTTTCAGTCAGATTTAATCAGACTATTCATTGCATTTAGTGTCGACTCTCTTCAGTCTCCTTTGACCCATAACAGTTCCTCTGGCTTCTGTTGTTTTTTTTTTTAACATGTGGCATGGATGTTTTGGGGGCTTCCCTCATAGCTCAGTTGGTAAAGAATGCCTGCAATGCAGGAGTCCCTGGTTCTATTCCTAGGTCAGGAATATCCCTTGGAGGAGGGCATGGCAACCCACTCCAGTATTCTTGCCTGGAGAATTCATGGACAGAGAAGCCGGGCAGGCTACAGTCCATGAGGTCACGAGAGTTGGACACGACTTAGTGACTAAACCACATGGGTATTTTTGAAGCATCTAGGCCCGTTGTTCTATAGATGATCCTACACTGTAGATTTTCTGATCGTTTCTTCATGAGTGGAACCAGGCTAAACATTTAAACATTTTTGGCAAGATTAAAATACAGGTGATATTTTAATGATCTTATAAGATGATTCAGATGTTGTACTGTTAGACCCCAAACTCTTGGGGACCAAGGGAGCAGATTCTCACAGTAGTACATGATGAAGAAAGTTTATCAGTGAAATCAGTATCTGCCAGTTGAATTCATCTTGCACAATATGCAAGCCCCAGTTTGGGACACATTCAGGACAGGCATGCTGACGTGAATGTTGTGGGGTTTGTTTCTTGGTACAAAGCACCCTGCTTTAAGTGGCATGGCATGTGTGGTAGATAGGATGCAAAGTGACCCTCAGCACTTACAGAGTTGGCCTTGGCCAACTGAGATGAAAAATTCCTCTCTCGGGAGGGATTGTTCTGATGTTACTATACTTTCAGGAATCTGGTTTATGGCTGAATCTAAATGTTAATAGTTAAGGAACTACTGGAAAAGCAAAGACTGAAAGGTAATGAGGGCTGTGGGAGCAGTTTCAGGATAAAGTTAAATTGGTTTTTGTGGCCTTAGGTAACTGAGGTTTGCTTGGCAGGTGGTTTGTTTTAAACTTGGAAGGTCCTGTACACTCCTTACTGCAAGAGGAGTAATGTTGATGTTTTTAGGCGTCTCCAGAAGAGGAGGAAAATTTTGCCCAGAAGAAAAGAATGACACAAAGTCGGGATTCCCCACTTCAAAATCAGAGTATAAATCTCTTGTGCCTTCTTTGCAGTATTCTTTACCTGTTTTCCTAAGGAACAGAACAGCTTCTGGTTTCCCACCTTGTTAGTTTCACTGCCAGTTCAGGATATAGGGGACATGACGAAAACACTGTGTTCGGAAAAGAAATATCTAGAAAATTTTTTCCCAGTGTGGGTAGTTGATTCTTTGTCCCCTGTATCAGTCAGTGTCAAGGGAGGAATCTGGAGAAGAAATGGGATCAGTAACTTAAATTCTTTTCCTTCCTTTTCCCACTTTGGCAGATGCTGAGAGTTGGAAAAGCAAAAGCAGATGTATGGCCCAAAACTGCTCCAAAGAAAGGTGAGAATGGCCCTCTGGTAAAGGGGAAGCTTGGCCCCTTTTAGAAAGTAGAAGGCTCTGGAGTTGCTGCAATTTTAACACTGGTGTTTTTTAGATGAAAACACCTTGGGTCCTCCTGCCCCTGTGGACAGCGATGGGGAGAGTGATAACTCAGACCGCGTTCCTGTGCCCAGTTTCCAGAATTCCTTCAGCCAAGCTATTGAAGCAGCCTTTATGAAACTGGACACACCGGTGACTTCAGATCCGCTCTCCGGTAAAGGCGCAGGAGCGGGGTGCTCGGCTCAGGGCTGTGGTTCCTTCCTGGACCCAGGGGCACTGATCGCTAATCACTGGGCGCTTTCCCTCTGAGCCTCAGGGCTCACATTCTAGTGTTAACTAACATTCCATCTGGTATATGAGATGGCTCCTCTTTGCACCCCAGATTAATTCTTGAGGCTTTTGTGAAGTTCTGTATAATTTTTTCCCCCCAGCCTTACAGATTTCTGAATCCTGAGGTGGTGAAGGTGGCTAATAGATAGATGGAGGTCAAACTCAAAGCACACCCCAACTCTGTGGTATTCACTACTAGCATTTATGATGTGCTTCCCACACGCCTAGCATTGTGCTATTTTTATTCTCCCAGTAACCGTATTAAATGGGTGTAACTCACGTTACAGATGAGCTGGGCTGGGCATCTAAGTGATGTCTCTGAAGACAAACACCCAGAGAGTGCAAGGTCCAGTATTTGAATCCAGGCAGTCTAATTCCAGAGCCTGCACTTGTGTCGCCTGTGACTCTCATCAGTGGAAACTGGCCAGGGGGCAAAGGGGTGGCATTCTAAGCTAAGTTCTTTCTGTTTTCTGTTTAGAAGAGAAAGGAGGAAAGAAAAGAAAAAAACAGAAACAGAAGCTCCTGTTCAGCACCTCCGTCGTCCACACCAAGTGACACTACTGGCCCAGGCTAATTTCTCCATCTGGTTTTCTTTTTATTTGCGCTTTTGTTTTGCTGCTGTCATTTTTAAGTATTTGAGTTTGAACAGATTAGCTCTGGGGGGAGGGGGTTTCTACAATGTGAGGGGGAACCAAGAAAATTTTAAATACAGTGTATTTTCCAGCTTCCCGTCTTTACACCAAAATAAAGTATTGACACTCACAAGAGAGCTCTTCCTGCCAAGGTTTTTAGTTTGTTGCCAGGTAGTCTTTTTGACCCATGTGTAGTTTGTCTCAACCCCAACTTAAGTTTTAGTCTCTTGGAACAGCCCAAACCAGTGTTAGGGCACCTTGCTTTCAGCACACTTACCAGTGTGTCTTTTAAAAATAGTTGAATCTTTTCTATCTGTTCAGTACTCCTTTCATTAAAGAAACAGAGGGATGGGAATAAAAAGGATATAGGATACCCAGCTTGAATTGTAGTTTTTCTTTTGACAACCAGGCTGTGGTGTCAGACCCAGGTTGCACTTGTATGTGTGATGGAGGGTTTTACCTTCTGTTAGGCACAGAAAGTTGTAACTGTCATTGACTAAGGAGGCCCTAGGACCTGATAGCCTTTAGGTCAAGCTTGTTTCAAGTGATAGTGGCCTGAATGAATTACAGAAACGGAGGAGTCTGGCACACCCGGAGGCAGAGCAGGACAGGTTTGAAAGCAGTGGGGATGCCTCCCCCCACCCCTGCCCCCCACTGCCTCCCTGTTGTCTAGAGCAGTCTTATGCCTTGGTTTGAGCTGAATGAATTTGAGTGATGTGAATTATTTTGCTGCTTAATAAAGTGACCTCTAGGTATAATAGACTATGAAGGCAAATAGTTGCAATAAATCACCTGCATAAGCATTGTGAGCTTTCTGGTTTCTTTAAGATTTATTTCAGGTCAGCTAGACATATACTTCTTAATAGGTTAAGGTAACAGCTGCTGTGAACTTGAACAATTCTGTTTTCATGGAGTCATGTCTTTCCTAGTGTCAGGCCTAAAGGGTTCTTGATCTGGGCTTATTAGCTCTAACCTCCCATTCTTAAAATGACAAATGTTTGTTAAACATGTTAATATGTAAGGAACTTTTGAGTGATGTCCATTTTATGAAGGAGAGAATAGGTCCTTGAAGTGTCTCTAGTAGGTAGCAGATCAAAATGAGTCATGTCTCTTGTCTTTCCTAATTCCTGCGAGTGCATTGTCTCACCTACCTTCAGGTGCCAGGCATGTATAAGGCAATAGAGAAGGGTGGAACTGCAGAAGACAACCAGATGTTGGCAGCTGCTATTTGACTTTGTAATAATGAGGTCAGGTGACATCATTATTACAAAGATATTTTCCCCCACTCAAAAGTGTAAGAATTGTATTAATTATTATTTGTCAGGTTACCTGGTTAAGTATTGGCAAAGAATCTGTTTATTTTTAAGGTCCTTTGGGTCATTGAGACCAGCTCTAGATCTGTGCCGGTTTACTATTACTATTACTATTACTGTGTCTCATAGAACACTATTACTCTGGGGACTTCCTGGATGTCCAGTGGTTAAGACTCTGAGTTTCCACTGCGAGGGCCCTGGGATCAATCCCTGGTTGAGGAGCTGAAGTCCTACATGCCCCGCAGTGTGGACAAGTAAACTTCAAAACTGCTACTCCTAATGACCTGGATTGCTTAGGGCCCAACCGAGGGGCAGGGGTATATCGGGTCTCCAGTGGGAGGCTATACATCTAGTACCACACAGGGAGCTGGTCTTGCTACTGAGGCCAGGGATAGAAGGAGAAAGAGACTAGGCCAACCACGAACTTCACATGCACACAAAGTGCTAACAGAAGCCAAATACATTTATTAAACCTGCTCTCAGCCAGGCAGTTAGATACAAAGATGTCTATAAGGACAGGGGCTTCACAACCTGCAGAACCACTTAACCAGGCAATGCTGAGTAGAAGTGACTTCGATTAGTTTTAAGTGAGTCCATTTTGAGCTGGTCACCTGGCCTCTGGTCAGCAGTCATCCAATTTGGGAGCTGCAGAAGATGCTGCTGCCTCAGAATGTCCCATCCCAGCGAGTGAGGCCTGGGCACAGCACAACGTGCAAAGGTTCACTCCATTGGCTCAGCAGCCTCCTCGCCGCCACTATCAGAAAGCTCCTCCCCAACTGACTCCTCCTCCAGTAAACAGCTTTTAGTGACAGACTTCTGGATAGCCTCCCGCTCTCCTAGAGAAAGAGCATGGTGAAGAGCATGAGTGACCTCTCATTCAGCCAAAGGCCAGGGCCAGTCCCTGCTCAGTGGGCACAAGGCTAGCATCCCTTACCTTCATCAGTGCAGTTCTGCAACAGGATCAACAGCTGTCTCCTGTTGTACTGAATCAGGAACTTCTGGCATGTTCTAATTGTACCTGGCACAGGTAAGAGCTTTGTGGTCAGCAGCTTGTGGAAAGTTACTTGCCTCACAGTCTTGCAGAGCTCGGAAAAAGTATCTTGCTCTTAGCAGGAGAGCAAGAATACCCACCTACCACAGAATGCCGAACCTGCTACAAAACCAGCCATATCTCATGCACCCCTACCTCCCACGTGTAAGGTGTTGAGAAAACACGGGTAGCGGTGTCCTTTGTTCTCCAAGTATGTGATGAAGGGAAGAGCTGACCACACAAGCCGGTAGAATTCCTTCCTGCATCGAAGTAGCACTATTCCGGTATAGGCATTGAGGTATCGCACTACAGCAGGGGAAAAAAAATCATTTGGGGAAACTGGACTGTCAGGAATGTGTTAAAAATCTTTGGATAATTGAGCACCTATGTGCTAGAGATCAGAGATGGCTCAAGACAGTGGCACTTGGAATGCATCAGTAAGTAAAAACGGTTTCTGAAGGGGAAAAAAATTAGTAGGACAGCCCATTCACAGACAGTAAAGAATCCCCCTATAATGCAAGAGACCCAGGTTTGATCCCTGGGTTGGGACGATCCCCTGGAGAAGGGAATGGCTATCCACTCCAGTATTCTTACCTGGAGAATTTCATGAATTCCACTGACCAGAGGAGCCTGGGTCGGATAAGACTGAGTGACAACGTTTCATTTACGGAAGGGAGAAACATACAGTGCCTTGCACACCACTCAGAATTGGTGAATTTAGAATTTAAAGTGTTCTTCTAATTCATTGACTAGTTAATAAATGGGTGGGGAGTGCAGAGAGCCACTTTCCTCAGAAAACCCCTGGCTGAAAGCCAAGTTGTCCTGTAACTGGGCTATGTAGGTTTTTCAGTCAACTGAGTCTCACCTAAGGTAGGACAGCTATGCCTATGTGTATATCACCTCATTCAAAGAATCTGATAAAAGGATATGACAGTAGTGTGGCTGTTGAGAGGGCCTGATCCTGTTTACATACAACTATGTGTCCAGTACTCTTGCCTGGAAAATCCCATGGACGGAGAAGCCTGGAAGGCTGCAGTCCATGGGGTCGCTACGAGTCAGACACGACTGAGCGACTTCACTTTCACTTTTCACTTTGATGCATTGGAGAAGAAAATGGCAACCCACTCCAGTGTTCTTGCCTGGAGAATCCTAGGGACGGGGGAGCCTGGTGGGCTGCTGTCTATGGAGCCCACACAGAGTCGGACACGACTGAAGCGGCTTGGCAGCATGTGTCCTGTACAGGCCCTTTTCAAGGGTAATCAGATACAAGGGGTTTTTGCCCAATGTCCCACTGCCTACTAAGTTGCTTCATTCGTGTCCGGTTCTTTGTGACCCATGGGCTGTAACCCGCCAAGCTCCCTCTGTCCATGGGATTCTCCAGGAAAGAATACTGGAATGGGTAGCCATACCCTTCTCCAGGGGATCTTTCCAACCCAAGGACTGAACTCATGGCCTACTATTAGCTAGCTCTCCGCCTAACTGGATTCACCCAGACCTCAGGATGGGATACTGCTAAAAAGAACGGTATCTTACATAGGACAGTACACAAGGCTTGGCAGTTCCCAGGGTCGTTCGTGCCCCTTCTTTCTTCCTCCTGTGGCCACCGCCCCTTCCAAACCCCGCAGTCCGCCCGGTTCCCAAGCACCCTCGCACCCGCGAAGCCGATGGAACAGGCGGCAGCACCGAAAGTCCCGTGCACGCGGGCGATCGTGTCCCGTACCAGGGTGCCCAGCACTCGATCCTCCAGAGTCAGGCGGCAGCGGGGGTCATCAGACACCACTTCGCAGAGCAGGTACCTGCGGCGGGCGAGAGGGGACTGAGCACGGGGCCAGGCCCACGGGGACCGGGCAAGGGGCTGTTGGCAAGAGACTGCTTACCTGTGCTTGAACCGCACCATGGCTGCTTCCACCTCCGGCGGCCAGACGCGCAAACCGGATGTCAGCTTTCTCGTCGGTGGCCAATAGGAAGTTGGCTTGGCAGCCACTCAGGGAGGCGGAGCTAGAATGTAGGCGGAGCCCTGTGTCAGTCTCCCCTGAGCTCCGCCTCTCTCTGCAGTGCGCAGGCGTCCTGCTCAGTTCCGAACTGATGCAGTTGGGAGCTAGGCTGCGCGATTGGTGGATTTTTGTGCCTGTGATAGGTGGTTGTGCCCACTCTTTAATTCTGTAGGATGCACCCGCGGCATTTGGAGCCTCCACGATGTTTACTTTCTATTACCTTACAACACAGTCGTGCGTGCATTTATATTTTCTCCCCAGGCTGGAATGTCTTGAGGGCAAGATCTTGCACTCATAAGCCAAGGATTCACAGAGGAGAAATTAGGACTCATATTCAGATTACAGCTCTGTTCAATTTCCCCTTACAGCCAAATATGTTATTACTGTTTAGGCCTTTCAACAGCCTTATGGAGTCAGGTGTATTGCCTCATTTTTTGTGCAAAAACTATCTGTGATCATTATATTTTGTTTCTGTTTATTCTGCGTGTACTCGTTTTTTAAACAGAAAAGCACAAAGAAGCAAATAAAAATAAGTTATAACCCCGGCACCAAGAGAGAATAATTTATCATGTAGTGGGTTTTCTTCCCTAGTTTTCCCCCCTGTGCCTGCAGTTCTCTATGTGAGGTCCAGGAACCACTGAGTTTTCTGAGATTCTTTCAGAGAGTCTGGGATCAAGTTACTTTCATACTACTACTAAGATGCTATTTGTTTCACTCTCTCAGAGTGGACAGTAAAGTTTTCCAGAGGCCACATGACATGTACTGACATTATTGCTCTGATGGTGAAAAGAATTGTGCGTTGTGTTTTAAATATTTCTCAGGTTTAATAAACATGGTAAATATCAACATACTCCACGAAACAAAAGCTCTTTGGGATCCTCAATAATTTAATGAGTGAAAAAGTGTCCTGAGACAAAAAAAAAAAAACCAACTGAGATAACTTCGGCTGTATGTTAAATTATATTTTTCCTCTTATTTTCTTTTTAAGAATAGAATCATACAGTTTAGTATTCTTCCCCTCCACTGCCAGAATATCCTTTAAAAAATAAAGGTTATCTTAGTGAGGCATAACATAAAGTGCATATTAAGTGAATTTTTACATATGTAGAGACTTTTGCAACTCTTGCCCAGGTAAAGAGAGAGAACATTTCCAGTGCCCAAGAAGATTCCTGTGCCCTCTTCTCAGCCAAAAACCTTCCCAGAAGTGACCTCTATTCTGATTTCTATCATGATTGATAAGCTTTGCCTGTTCTTGAACTTTGTGTCTGTGTGTGTGTTAGTTGCTCAGTCATGTCTGACTTCTTTGTGACCCCATGGACTATAGCCTGCCAGGCTCCTCTGTCCATGGGATTCTCCAGGCAAGAATACTGGAGTGGGTTGCTATGCCCTTCTCCAGGGATCTTCCTGACCCAGGGATCGAACCCAGGTCTCTGGCATTGTAGGCAGATTCTTTACCACTTGAACTACAATTTTCCCATGTCCTTGAACTTTATATAAATATAAATCTCCAACAGCGTGTTTATGTGTGCCTGTGTGTATGGCTCCTTTCTCTCAACATATTGTCTAGATTCATTCTGTCATTTGACTATATTTTCATGTCAACTACGATTTAGTGACTGAGCCACAAAAACAATTCTTCAAGGTTATTTTTCAGCTGCCCCAGACGGCATTGTTTAGATGTACCACTGCTAAACATGTCTATATTTCCATGATGGACATTTAAATTTGTTCCAGAATTTCTTGTTATACCCAGTGCTTTGATGCTCAGCCTTATATCTAGCTCTTTGTAGCCATCCTTGACTAGTTATTTGTAGACCTGTCAGGGACCTGGCAGGCCCTGTGAAGACCATGAAGGGAGTCGGATTTCACAACCGATTGTTTGCAATATTTGGAATGAGTTCTCAATTTTTCCATCTCTCACTCTAAATCACCTTAAAGGAGGGACAGCTGTGGCCCTGCCGAAGACTCTCTTCTCCTCAGCCGAAAACCACCTTATTATCTAAAAACGGTCCCCGCCAGCGTCCTCCTTTGGCCAGCAGGGGGCGGCAGATGCTCGTAATGTGTGGAGAAAGTCTCGGCCTCTGCGCTTCCCACCTCCCCTTCCATCCTTAAAATAACTCCCGTAACTCCAGCCTTCAACTCATTTAATCCCCAAATCGCGCCATTTCATAGATGCAGCTGGGGCTCTAACCAAAGTCACACGTTCAATAAGGAGCAAGATCAGAATTCCAACTCCAGGTCATCCGACTTCGGGGTCCTGGCTCTGGTCTACATCGCTGAAGTCTTCTGTGAGCGGTTTCGCCGTCCACTTTGTATATACATTGGAGAGACTATAGATGTAAGAATCTCCTCTCCGTCGTTTACCAGACACGTGCTGTCAGGGCGATTAATTCATGTCTCCAGATCTCAGTTTCCTCATCTGTGCGATGAGATAATAATGGTTCCTCCCTCGTGCGTGGCACATATGAGATTTTAAACGAGATACCACGGGCAAACGCCTAGCTAGCACCTTGAGTGCACTGTAAACGCGATTTTGAGCGAATGATTTACTGCCACCCGCAGGCACAGCCCCGGGGGAAGCACACCGGGTCCGTCCTGGGCCTCCTCTCCTCGGATCCTGCCCGGTGCCCTGCGTCCCCGACCGACCAGGGTCCCGACACCCGCGGGCCGGGCTGCGGGGAGGGGAGGCGTCGGCGGCGAAGGCCGCTCCCGGCTGTAATTAGCCGGTGTCGGCTCCCGCCCTGCAAGCCGCTAATTACACGTCTCCTAATGAGGCCGGCGGCTGTTTGCAATCACTCGGGTCCCCGCCGCGCGGCGCGGGAGGCCGCGGGGGAATTCGCCCGCGGGGGCGTGGACGGAGGCTGCAGCCTGGGAGCGCGAGATCCGCTGGGCGGCGGCGGGGGTGCGCCCCGGCGGCGTCTGCCCCGCAATGTCCGCCTGGCTCAGTCCGTCTTTGGAATCATTATCATCCCACTTTACAGATAAGGAAGGGAGCTGAGGCTCGGAAAAGCAAACTCAGGAGCAAAACTCACGCTGGAATAGTCTAACCCAGTGCTCTTAACACGGGACGGCCTGGATCAATGGGGTACTTGCTGTTGTGACTCCTGGGACTTTCAGAAGCGTACGTCCCAGATCAGATAAAAGAGGCGGCGGGGGGCGGGGGTGTGGACATAGAGGGGGACTTCCTTTGAGCTCTTTCCCTCCTTTCCATTTGAAGGTTCTTACCATCAATTTGCCCTTTTGGATCAGACACAAAACCGAGTATCAGCACCAGTAAGGCCTTTAAAGTTTACTTGGAAACATAAATCACACAACCCATTTCACAGACTGGGAAACCTGGCGCATTTCCTAGTAAGTGGTTGGGGCTACTGCTAAAATGCTCCCATAGTGATGCATGTGGATGCATCTGAGATTTAAACGAGATACCATGGGCAAACACCTAGCACCGTGAATTCTCTGGGGATCCAGTGGTTAGGACTCGCTGCTTTTACTGCTGATTGCCCAGGTTCAGCCCCTGGTCGGGAAACTAATATCCTGCAAGCCATGTGGGGTGGCTAGGGGGAAGGGAAAAGCTCCCATAACATCAAGGTGGGCTTCCAGGATGGCTCAGCCTAAAGAATCTGTCCGCAGTGCAGGATCCCTGGGTGAGTAACATCCCCTGAAGGAGGAAATGGCAACCCATTCCAGTATTCTTGCCTGAAAAATCCCATGGACAGAGAAGCCTGGCCGGCTACAGTCCATGGGGTCACAAAGAGTCCAACACAACTGAGCACATAGTTCAGAGGTTCAGCATGAGGGTAGGAAGCTACATCTGTGTTTCTTGTTCTCTTCCGGGATGGGATCCAGAGTAGCTGCTTTCCTTCTTCTTTTTTGTTTTTTAAATATTTATTTTTGACTGCATCAGGTCTTAGTTGCACTGCCCAGGCTTCTCTCTAGCTGTGTCCTGAGGGTTTAGTTGCCCCATGGCATGTGAAATCTTAGTTCCCTGACCAGGGATGGAACCTGCATTCCTTGAATTGGAAGCAGATTCTTAACCACTGGACCACCCAGGAAGTCCCTAGCTGCCTCTATTCTTCATCCTTATGTTCTGGGCTACCACTTATTAGGCTCTCACTATGAGCCAGACACTGTCCTGAGCACTTTGTGGGCTTGACTTCCTTTAGTCCTCACAACAACCCCAGGAACATAGGCCCCATTATTCTCTGAGGCTCAGGGAGGAAAGTGACTTGCCTGAGGTCACACAGTAATTATGTATTCGAGCAGGCAGTGGTGGCCCTTGCAGGGCGCCATTGCTGTGCCACCCATTACCAGGCAGTGGTTATCGCGAGACCACTAACGTGGACCAGTTAGAGCGGCGGTTAGAAGTCCCATCAGCCACCGGGCGGCGCCACAGCGGGCCCCTCTTCCAAGTGAGCAACTGTCACCGAGCGACCCTTCCTGGGCTATTCAGCCAACAGTCGTTGAAGTGGTGGTCTGTCAGGAGGAGAGTGAGGTAAGAGACCGTCACCATCTGCTCTCCGGGGCCCTCCAGCTCACCTGGCCTCAGGCCAGCTAACAGGGGACCCAGGGAACAGGCTGTGTCCTGCAGGGCTCCAGAGCCCTCACCATGGCTGCCCATGGCCGGGCTCAGGCCTTAAGGTGGCGGGGACTCTCTCCCGCTTCCCCGCCTCTACGCTGTGACCTACTGGCGGTGGCCGGCTGTGTGGGATACCATCTGCGGGACCTGGCCCTGGTCATTTGGATGGCCTGAGAAGCCTGAGGGCTGGCTGGGTTGATGCTTTTGAACTGTGGTGTTGCAGAAGACTCTTGAGAGTCCCTGGACTGCAAGGAGATCCAACCAGTCCATCCTAAAGGAGATCAGTCCTGAATGTTCATTGCAAGGACTGATGCTGAAGCTGAAACTCCAGTACGTTGGCCACCTGATGTGAAGAGCTGACTCATTGGAAAATACCCTGATGCTGGGAAAGATTGAAGGCGGGAAGAGAAGGGGATGACAGAGGATGAGATGGTTGGATGGCATCACCGACTCAATGGGCATGAGTTTGAGTAAATTCTAGGAGTTGGTGATGGACAGAGAGGCCTGGAGTGCTGCAGTCCATGGGGTCGCAA
Source organism: Okapia johnstoni (assembly GCA_024291935.2). NCBI lineage: Eukaryota > Metazoa > Chordata > Mammalia > Artiodactyla > Giraffidae > Okapia > Okapia johnstoni. The sequence goes on along the minus strand of CM044310.1, from coordinate 9,445,468 downwards.
AAACTCGGACATGACTGAGGGATTGAACTGAACTGAACTGAGGAGCTTGAGGGCTGGCTGGTTCCAGGTGCCTGGCTCCCTCAGCGATGATGACTGGGCAGGGCCTGGGGACCTGGCCCTGAGGGCGCCGCCAGCTGAGACCTGCCTCCTCAGCAGGGCCTGAGCACTGGCGGGAGGACCCAGACTGGGTGCTGGATGAAGGCTTCGGGACAGGGTGACAGCTCCTGCAGGGACACCCTTCTCAACCAAGGCCTGGACCTTGAAGGTTGACAGGTGTGCCTTTGGGACCTTGCCCTTTCTCCCCAGAACAGAGAATGACATTTGTTTGGTGGAGATTTATAGGAATGTTGTTACCTGATCGAGACCTGATCTCAGGAGCAAAGACTCTGACACCAAGACGTTTGCAACTCACCATGCCCCTCCCTCACCTTTCCTAGAAAAGGGCTTTGCTGAGAGCTTTCTGGGAGTTTGGGGTTTGTTTTTTTGTTTGTTTTTTTTTTTAGTTTCCTTATTGAAACCAATTTAATCAGGTTTTGTTACATGCAATTGAAGGTAACAGATAAATTACTTCATGTGAATGCTGTGAAGATGCAACCAAATTATAGAGGATACTGTATAAAACACCTGACCAAGTACTTCAAAGTACCCACTTCCTATTCCTTTTCCAGTTCACCTCCATTAACAACCCCAAAACCTGCCTTTTTTATAAGGAAAGTTCCTTTCCTATAGAAGGTAAGGAAGGTTCCTAAAAAGAAAGGTTCCTCAAAATTTCTTTGTCCCAAAAAGACACAGCCAAGAGGATAGTGGTGAAGCTGCTACAGTCCAGAGTAACAGGACAGTGGGTTTCTACAGAGTAAGCCACAGTAGCGTCAAAGTCTTGATCTGGTATCCTGGGAAGGTCGTTATGGTACTTAAATGGAGAGCTTCGAAATGCACCTCATCCTCAGCAAGTCGACTTTTCCAGCTTCTTGACATTGCTGCTTTAAGAGTGCTTCTGTCATGCTCTGTGCACCTTCTAAGCCTGCGAGGTTTCCTCAGCTTATAGCCAGAGGAATAAATACCCTGAAAGCTAGGATCAAAAACAAAGCCGATTGTCCAGTTCAAAGCTACTTCACATTCAAGCAGTAGAGCCAGTAGTCTGAGGATGCCCCAGGCTCCAAACTTGACAACATTTTTTTTTTGCACTAGAAAACACTTTCCTTTAGCTGCCAAACGTACTCCATGATTCTGGGGTTTGTTAAGCCAAGTGATACCCAACAAATATACAACCTCATTCTATCTTTTTTTTTTGAGAGTTGTGAGTTAAGTTTTATTTGGGGCAAAATGAGGACTGCAGCCCAGAAGGCAGCATCTCAGATAGCTCTGAGAGACCGCTCTCAAGCAGCAGTGGGGGAAAGACAATATATAAGGTTTTGGGGAAGTAGTAGTAGTAGTAGTAGTTTAGTCGGTAAGTCATGTCCAACTCTTGTGACCCCGTGGACTGTAGCCCACCAGGCTCCTCTGTCCATGGGATTCTCCAGGCAAGAATACTGGAGTGGATTGCCATTTCCTTCTCCGAGTTTGGGGTTTTAAACACACGAGCCACTGGTCTCCTTTAGGGCCCTGCACCAAACCTTTCTCTGTTCCAAACTCTGACGTTTCGGTATCGTTTGGCCTCACTGTGCATTGGGCACATGGACTTGTGTTTCCGTAACAATTTCAGCAGAGACCTTTTGTCTTACTCCTCAAACCTGTGCTCTTGACCTCTTTGTCTCTACCTCTTCTGGGATGTCTGGGACCTAGATGGATGTTCAAAGGAGGTATATGCAGTTGGGGTGCCATTCTGAAGCATCTTTGGCATCCATCCTGATTGGAGCCTGCATGCTGCCACAGTGGATGGTGGCAAAGAAAAATGGTTTAGCGTCAGCATCTTGTTAGGCAGCCGCTGCTCATTAGGGGCTCCTGCTCCTCTAATCCAATCAACCAGTATCCTATAAAACCTTCATGGGGACAATCTGGATAAAATTAAAGCTTCCATCTGCTTGGAAAGGGGCCTGGGGGGCTGCTGCATACTCTGGGTTGCTGGGGCAGGCACAGCCTTCCCTGAACCTCAGAGACAAAACATTCTGCTTCTCCCTCATCCTCCCTGCCTTGTGGACCTCCTTTCCTTTGCCCTGCCTACCATGAGGATTCACTTATCCCCAAATTAATTGAAATTACAAGGGCACTACTGTTTGACTGAGCAATTTCTCCACCAGCAATTTATCCCATTGAGATTCTTGGGCTTGTACCCAATGAGAAGTGGACCAGGGTGTGTCTTGAATCATTGTTTGTGATAGTAAAAGGCTACCTTATTGTCCACCAGAAAGGATCCACTATATGTGTACATTTATTGGACAACCACGTGCCAGAGAATTTGCTAAATGCTTCACGTCAGTTCAGTTCAGTTGCTCAGTTATGTCCAACTTGTTGCGACCCTATGGACTGCAGCACGCCGGGCTTTCCTGTCCATCACTAACTCCTGGAGCTTGCTCAAACTCATGCCCATTGAGTTGGTGACGCCATCCAATCATCTCTTCCTCTGTCATCCCCTTCTCTCTCTGCCTTCAATCTTTTCCAGCATTGGGGTCTTTTCCAAGGAGTCAGTTCTTCGCATCAAATGGCCAAAGTATTGGAGTTTCAGCTTCAGCATCAGTTCTTCCAATGAATATTCAGGACTGATTTCCTCTAGGATTGACTGGTTTAATCTTGCTGTTCAAGGAACTCTCAAGTCCTCTAAAAAAAAAAAAAGTAAATAAAAATAAAAAACATAAAAAATAAAATTTAAAAAAATAAACATAAAAAAAAGAGTCTCCTCCAACACCACAGTTCAAAAGCATCAATTCTTCGGCACTCAACCTTCTTTTATGGTCCAACTCTCACATCCATACATGACTACTGGAAAAACCATGGCTTTGACTAGATGGGCCTTTGTCGGCAAAGTAATATCCCTGCTTTTTAATATGCTGTCTAGGTTGGTCATAGCTTGGTCGTATGCTTCACATAGATTGACTCATTTAATCCTCACAGCTACCCTGTAAGTCAGGGACTTAGTTTTTTTCTTTCTTTTCATTTTATTTATTTATTTCTGGCTGCGCTGGGTCTTTGTTGCTACTTGGACTTTTCTCTAGTTGTGGCAGGCAGGGGCTACCCTCTAGTTGTGGTGCATGGGCTTTTCATATGATGTCTTCTCTGGTTGCGGAGCATGGCTCTAGGGTGTGAGGGCTTCAGCAGTTGTGGCACATGGGTGCAGTAGCTATGGCTCCTGAGGCTCTAGGGCTGTTAAGTACAGTCTCAAGAGTTGTGGTGCACAGGCTTAGTGGCTCCGTGGCATGTGGAATCTTCCCAGATCAGGGATTGAAGCTGTGTTTCCTGCACTGGCAGGCATATTCTTTACCACTGAGCCACCAGGGAAACCCGGGACTTAGTTTTATTAACCCTTTATGACAGATGAGGACACCGGGGCTCAGGGAGAGCTAGGAACTTGCTGCAGCTTCATATAGCTGGTAAGGAAGGTTGGCTGAAGATGGCAGAGTAGAAGGACATGTGGTCATTTTCTCCTGCGAGAACATATAGCTAGCTGGTAAGCAGCAGGGCCAGGCTTTGACCCAGGCCGTTCTTGTTCTTAACCACTGTCCTAGTCAGCTTCTCTGTCTTTATGTGCTTGAAAAATTTCCAGAAGGTGACACAGAAGTTTTAATAGTGGTTACCTCTGGGGAGTAGAATTATAGGTGCAAAATAGAAGCGGAACATCACTTTTTACTGCGTCCTGCTTTGGACCATATTATTTTACCATGAGCATATGTTAGTTTCATAATGTAGAGCAGTTATTGAGCCCCAGTTGCCACAGTGTGTTATTATTAATCCTTCCTTCAACTCTGATTGTGGGTTCTGTCATGATCCTTGTTTTGCAGGTGAGGAAGCTAAGTTCACCGGTGTGATTTTGCTCAGTGACACGTCTGGGAATGGCAAAGGAGGACTGATCCTCAAGCCAGTGCTCATTCCCCTAATTTTTATTAGCCTCTTGGCAAAGAGGGAAGGGAAGGTCCAGAGGGCAGAAAAGTAGTTAAAAACAGACCCCAGAGCCTGTGGAGTTCAAGTCCTGACTCAGCCACTTACCAGCTGTGTGCCCTTGGGCAAGTCACTTCTCCTCTCTGAACCTGTTTCCTTTCTGTGAGAATTAAATGACTTACCTCCATGTTAGGGCTTCCCTGATGGCTCAGACAGTAAAGAATCTGCCTGCAATGCAGGAGACCCAGGTTTAAGAGTCAGGAAGATCCCCTGGAGAAGGGAATGGCAACCCACTCCAGTATTCTTGCTTGGAGAATCCTATGGACAGAGAAGCCTGGCGGGCTATAGTCCATGGGGTCTCAAGGAGTCTTTCACACACACACACTTCCTTGTCAAGTACTTAGAGCCTATCTAATTGTGGAGACTCAAGAAATGTTGAGTATTTTTACATATTGTCCTGAATGCTGTCTTCCCCAGTTTCAAGCTCAGAGCAGTCCTGTCTCCCAGCTGGTGGGTCCAGCTATGGCTGCTCCAGCCCCCTCCCTGAAGGGAGAGGCCCAACCCCCCCTGCACCCCAGCCTCCAGCAGAAGTCCTTCAGGATTGGTTCTCCTGGGTTATCCCACTGTGGTGTGGTGTGATCAGAATCGATCACATCACCAGAGCTGGAAAAAGGGGCAGAGCTGCAGGGCTGGTGTGGCCCAGATCCAGGGTGAGGCTGAGACGGGCGGCCTCCCAGTTCGGGATGTTCCCAGCGCCTTCCCACCGCTCATGCTTGGAGGGAGAAGGGTCTCAAAATAGCTGTTGCTTCCCCAGCACGGCGCTAGGCCAGGGACAGGAATAGACATCTGGGGGTGGCCGCCTCAGCTTCCCTCAGGAGCCCTAGGGGACCAGGAATAGGCAGAGGCCAGACTCCCCCCAGGGTGGGGAGGTGGATAGTGCATCTGTCAATATGCAGTTACCCCCCCCCCATGACAGTCCAGCCCCTGCAAGGTGTCGCCCCAGCTGGGCTGGGGGGTCAAACAGGTCACCAGCACTGGCTAGATACTGGCCATGGCCTGGACTCTTAGACCAATAGGAAGTGCCCTTCAACATTGACTCCTGCAGTCGTCTCTTGACAAGTAGGGAAACTGAGGCCGGGAGAGAAGTTCATGTGCTTGAGATCACAACACTGGTTAGAAACCAAAGCTGACAGAAGAGGCAGACCCTGGGGCTTTGAGAGGCTTTATAGCATGGTGATTAAAAGGTTAAAGGGCTCAGACTATCTGGGTTCAGATCCAGCCTCCACTACTTATGACCTGTATACATTCTCTTGGACCTCAATTCCATTGCTTGTAAAATGGGCTTGATAATAGTTCCCACCTTCTTTAGTGATTCTGGAGGATTGAATGAATTCATACTTGTGGCTATTACGATTGTTAGTGTTTTCTCATCAGATTCCTCCCTTCTTCATCCCTAAGGCATTGGTTGAATACCTGCCCTGTGCCAGGCACCGTTCTAGGCCTAGATCAGTGTAGCTCACGGTGTGGCGAGAGGAGATTGGTTGATATTTCAGGGAACCTGCCAGGTGCCAGCTACTATACAAAGTATTTTTTACCTACAGCACCTCATTTATTTCTCATGGCAACAGAAGAGGAGCCATTGCCATGCCCTATTTTATGCGTGAAGGGAGTGAGGCTCAGAGAGGTGAAGTCACTTCTCCAGGGTCACATTTGCCAGGAGGTTGCAGAGTTAGGATTTGAAATCTGGACTGCCTGCCTGCAGAGCTCATGCAAACCAATACATAATGCTGTCTCTTTACTGGGGATATGGACAAAGTCGTTCAGTAGGTACAGTCCAGAGATTGGGTACAAGGTGTTTTTTGTTTTTGGCTACACCTCACAGCCATGCGGGATCTTAGTTCCCCGACTAGGGATTGAACCTGCTTCTCTTGAAGTAGGAGCAGCATCTTTAACCTCTGGACCACCAGGACCACCTGGGTAGGAAGTTTTGGGTGCATGGAGGAGGGCTGCACTCTGTCAGCCTTTAGCTTATCACTCCTGCCCCCAGCAGCCTCTCCCTGACTTCTTTCTTCTCCAGGCCCCTCCTAGTCACCAGGGCCTTTTCACTTAAAATAGCAATTTATTATAAAACAGCAAGCTATTATTTTTCATGATTCTATGACAGTACAGTTCTTCTTTGTGTGGCTGGGGGCACTGGGATAGCTGGAAGTTTCTGAAGTGGCCTCACTCACAGAAGCCTGGTAGTCGGTGCTGGGGGGTCTCAATTCATCTCCATGTGGCCTCTCCATGGGGCTTGGGCTTCTTACAGCATAGCAGCTGGCTTCCAAGCAGTGGAAGTTGCCATGCTCTGTAAGGCCTGGCTCTGAAGTCCCAGAACATCACTTCTGCTGCATCATAATGGTCAGTCCTAAGACCAGCCTCGTTCAAGGGGTGAGGAAGTAAGCGCTATCTCTTTATTACTGCACAATTTAGTGGCATTTAGTGCACTCACAATGTTGTGCAACCAGCACTTCTCCCTAATTTTAACTTTCATCATCTCATAAGAACATCCTATACCCATTATGCCATTGCTCTCCATTCCCCCTCTTTGCAGCAATCACTAGTCTGTTTTCTGTCTCTATGGATTTGCCCATTCTACATGTTTCATATAAAAGGAATCACAAAATGTGACCTTTGGTGTCTGATTTCTTTAGCCTAATGTTTTTGAAGTTCATCTGTGTGCAGCAAGTATCAGTGCTTCATTTTTTTTTTTTTATGGCTTAATTGTATTCCACTGTATGGACATAATGCAATTTGCTAATCCATTCATCTGATGGACATTTGGGTTGTTTCCATCTTTTGGTGATTGTGAATTGTGAATATACAAATGATCATTTGTGTATAAGTTTTTGTCTGAATACCTGTTTTCGGTTCTTTACCTGGGAGCTGGGTCATATGGTAATTCCATGCTTAACTTTTTGAGGCCCCAACAAACTTTTTTTCACAGCAGCTGTACCATTGTATATTCCCATAAGCAATGGGAATTACTGTTTCTCCAGAAACTTGCTAACACTTTTTAAAAAATTAAAGCAATCCTAGTGGGTGTGAGGTGATAATGTCATTGTGGTTTTGATTTGTATTTACTTAATGACCAGTGATCTTGAACATCTCTTCATGTGCTTTTTGACCATTTGTTTATCTTCTTTGGAGAAATGCACTTTGTTCATTTTTCAGTTGGGTCGTTTGTCTTTTTTGTTGCTGAGTTTAAGAGTTCTTTGCATATTCTGAACACTAGACCTTTATCTGATTTATGAATATTTCTCCCATCCTATAGGTAACCTTCTCACTTTCTTCGTCCTTTGGCGCACAAAAGTTTTTATTTTTCATGAAGTCCCGTTTATTTTTTATTTTCTTTCTCATGTTTTCGGTGTCAAATCTAAGAATTCATTGCCAAATCCAAAGTCATGAAGATTCACCCCTATATATTCTTCTACTTGTTTTATAGTTTTAGCTCTTTGGGTCATTGATCCAGTTTGTGTTAATTTTGAGGCACAGAGAGGTTAAGTAACTTACCCAATGCCACCTAGCTAATAAGCAGCAGAGCTGAGACTCAAACCCAGGCCGTCAGGCTTCATTGTGCTGACTCGTGGGGAGAGCATTAAATAGGGCAATTTGTTCAGGGAAGAATACTCTAAACATGTGATGGTTGAGTGGAGGCACATAGACATCAGTCATGGGAAGCCCAGGAGGCTGTGTATATGGAATGAAGTAGGGGTCTAGATTCCTTCTTTGGCATGTGGTTAAGCTCTATCCCTTGACCAATAGTCAGCATGCCCTTACTGGAAGGGGAGGTATAGTTAGGAGCCATCTTTGGAGACAATCCAACCCAGCAGGTCTTGGTGATGAGCTGGCCATGAAGGCTTGGGGAGGGAAGAGGGAGGAGAAGGCAGGCAGGATGACATCCATATTTCTGGACTGAGTTACTGTCATTGGTCAGATGGGGAAGCCTGAGGGAGGAGAAAGATATAGGTGAAGGAAAGAACTCAGTCCTGGACATGTTGAGTTTGAGCCCCCTAAGTCATCCAGGCACCAAATGATAAAGGAAACATTGAAGAATGCTAAGGTTCTCGTTCACTCAACGAATTGCTATGGGACACCTAATACTAATACCAGGTAACATTTATGTGGTGCCAACCATGGGCCAGGCACATAGCACTTTTTTTTTTTTTTTTAACATTTACTGTGTGCTCATTGCCTGGTACTTTACAAATATTATCTAAAATTCTTACAAAATTCAGAGTGATGGATATTCCTAGCTCCATTTTTCATGTGAGAAAACTGAAGCTCAGTTTGGCTCCTTAACTTGTCCAAAGTTGCATAGCAAGTTAGCAGCAGAGCCAGAATTTAATTGCAGACCTTCTGTCTGTAAGATCTGAGCTTTCTCACTTTTCAAAAAATTGAGCTGTAGGCCTTCCCTGTGTTAATCCCTCAGTTGTGTCCGATTCTTTGCAACCCCTTAGACTGTAGCCCACCAGGCTCCTCTGTCCATGGAATTCTCCAGGCAAGAATACTGGAGAGGGTTGCCATTTCCTTCTCCAGGGGATCTTCCCAACCCAGGGATCAAACCCTGGTATCCTGAATTGCAAGCAGATTCTTTACCATCTGAGCCACTAGGGAAGCACCACGAGTGGTCCAGTGGTTGAGAATCCACCTGCCAATGCAGGGGACTCAGGTTCAATCCCTGGTCTGGAAAGATCCCACATATCACATGACAACTAAGCCTGTGCACCACAACTACTGAGCCTGAGCGCTGAAACTACTGAAGCCCAAGTACCCTAGAGCCTGTGCTCCACAACAAGAGGATAGCCCCCACTTGCTGCAACAACAGAAAGCCTGCATGCAGCAGTGAAGACCCGGCGCAACCAAAAATAAATAAATAAATAAATTTTTTAAAAATTGAGTTATAAGGTACATACAGTGAACTGAACAAATCTTGAGTTTGTTCATTAAATTTTGTATATGCCTCCTCCCAGGTATAGACGTAGAACATTTCCAGCCCCCTAGAAAGCTCCCTCTCAGGCATATTTAATTCCTACGGTAACACTAGGAGGTAGGTATTATTATTTTCCCCATTCTTCAGATAAGGAAACTGAGGCTCAGAGAGGTAAGACCACATGCCCATGACCCCCTCTCCTCCATGGGAGGAGAGGTGGTGGAATCTGGATTCTAACTCAGACCTATAGGACTAGGAGCTTAAAGTCTTTTCTACCTCCCCTCCACCCTGAGATTGCTCCTGAAGGCCAAAGCTCAGACTCTCAGGCCCTCTGAGGCCAGGTTGAGGACCACCTCACCCCTCATGAGGCTGGGACTGGACTCAGACCTGGTAGGGGGTTGGTTCTTGAGGGCAGGAGCTGGCCTCTGCTGAAGGATGGGAGGCCCTCATTTGTGGCTTTGTGGGGCCAAGGAGGAGGTGGATTTAGGATGAGGAGAGAGGAATGCAATGTGCTCTTCCTCGTGCCCCATCCCCATCAGTCACAGAGGATGAACAGTGGGCAGGAGTCCAGCTGGGGCCCTTGCCCAGCATAGGCCCCAGGGGAAAAAGCTCAGCTCTGTCTGGAACTGATTGGCCCGAAGTGAGGGGAGGAGGGGGCTCTGGACCATTTCCTCAGCATCCCTGGAGCAGCTGGAAGGACCCCAGGAATGTCCTTGGCATCTCTTCCCACCTCCATGTGTCTGCCCTGCACCCCACCCTGACCTCCTCTCCTGTCCCTCTGCTTCAGCTAAAACTGACCTCCTTGTTTTCTTTCCAACCCGTCAAGCTCCTTCCCGCCTCAGGGCCTTTGTACTCAATGTTCCCTCCATCTGGATCCTTCTGCCTCCTGGACTTCCTAGCGCTGGCGTCTTATCATGCGTCTCTACTCAAATGTCACATCGTCAGAGTGATCCTTCCTGCACAAGTTGCCCTACTTAATGCCCTTCCCACCAGCCAGCACAAAGGAGCCAGACGGCCTGGGTTTGAATCTCAGCTCTGCTGCTTATTAGCTGGATTGCACTGGGCAAGTTACTTAACCTTTCTGTGCCAGTTTCCTCAGCTATAAATGGGGCTGATGATAATAGTGCCTAGCTCATAGAGTTGTAGTAAGGATGATGCTTTCTAAAACTGTGCTCCCCGTGTTAGATGCTTTATAAAATTGTGCTGTTATTCACAGAGCACTCATCCCATTCTGAAATTATCCCTATTACTGATTTACTTGTTACCCCGATTAGAATGTGAGCTCCGGACTTCCCTGGTGGTCCAGTAGTTGGGAGTCTGCCTGCCAACAGGTTTGATCCCCGGTCCGGGAAGATTCCTCATGCCGCAGGGCAACTGGGCCTGTGCACCAGAACTACTGAGCCCTTGCGCCCTAGAGCCCGCATTCCGCAACAAGAGAAGCCACCATGATGAGAAGCCCACGCACCTCAACTAGAGAGTAGCCTCGTTCGCCACAACCAGAGAAAGCCGGTGTGCAGCAACGTGAAGATCCAGCCCAGCCAAAAATAAATAAACAAAAAGTTTAATAACTGTAAGAAAAAGAATGTGAGCCCTGCATGTTGGAATCTGTCTATGGTGGTTCACTGCTCTGCGCCCAGTAAGGGCCTGGCCCACAGTAATGCATGTGGGTTGAATAAACTGAATGGACAAATAAGCCAGGCTGCTAGATGATTTTGCTTGCAGCTCCCTGAACATGCCATGCTCCCTCTCATTACTTAACCTTTGTGTTTGCTGTTTCCTCTGCCTGGAGCCATCCCCCAGAGGAAGGGAGGGGAGCGATGAAGAAAGACTGCCTTGCAGCCGTCCAGGTCTCTCTCTTACCCCCTCCTCCACCACCTTCTGCACGAGGCACCCACAAGAGAGCAGGGAGTGAGAATCTAGACTCTCTGGAACTAGAATCACCTGTTACTACCCTCTTACTCTGGAACTGGGGAAACTGGCCCAGAGAGAAGGACTGGGCCAGTTGAGGGCAACATTCTCACCATTGGACGCCCCGGTACATCACCTGGAGGCCCCTTCCAGTGTCCGTGCTGGTCCCACCTCCCCTCATGGGGCCGGAGACAGGTGGCAAGTGAGGGGCTTTGGCTACTGCCCTCTGCCCCCGGGAGGAGGGGCCAGGGCAGCTGGGCCTAGTGAAGGGACATGCTTCTGACTCTTCTACTTCGTAATCTTGTGGCCTTGGACTCTCTGAGCCTCAGTTTACACCCTGGAAGATGAGGAGATGGAAACCCACCCTCTGGGGTCGCTGGGAAGATTTGCATTAAAAGCCCTCATGCATCCAGCACGTATTCGCAACTACTCCATGGGGCAGGAATGAATTTTATGCTCAGCTTCCAGATAAGGAAACTGAGGCTCAGAATGGGGGCAAAATGACTTGTCCAAGATCCCAGAGCCAGCAAGAAAGCGCAGGGATTCGAATCCAGCAGGCTGACTACAGAGCTCCCGTTCTCAGCTGGGCACTCTATCCTAGGCGGATGGTAGGCACCCCCTGATTGAGCTCCTAGGAAGACCTCGTTTGCAGGTTGGCACCATCTTCGAGGACAGGAGCACTGCAAACCACATCTTTCCCTCATTTTCCTCCCCTCCAATCTCCACTTGGAGGGCTCTCGCAACCTCTCTGATGAGATTTTCAGATTATCCCTGCCTTGATTAATTCCAGTCTCCTGGCAGAGGCACAAGTTATTTTGGGGACTTGATGGCTCCCTCTGGTTGCCTCTGACCTCCCCTCACCACCCCCCCCCCACCACAGTTGCAAACACCTCTGTCAGTTTGTTTAGGGTTCATTAGCTGCCTCCCCGCTGCTCACTTTCTGCCCCTGCGGCTCAGACTCTAGCTCAACACCTGCTCTCTGCTCCCCTCTCCCGCCCCACAGCCACTTCTGCTTCCCCACGATTTGGTAGGGGTGGTGGAACGTCAACTCTCTCCTAATCCTTGGCCCCCCAGGACTTTGCCTCAGAGCGGTGACCCTCTCTCCAATTTCAGGATTTTTCCAGCCAAACCTCATGCACCGTTTGGATGCAAGTATTTTCTCCCTGTTCCTTTTGGAATTGAGTCCCCAGTGTCGTTTAGCATGCGGTGGGAATAGCTCAGAAATTTCCAAGGCTAAATTTTATGGTATGTATATTTTACCACAATTAAAAAAAAATCCCTAAAGGGACACAGGATGGGGGGAGGGGGTTGCCCATGTTATGTCACAGAGCGTGGGGTCGACGTCACACAGGGACGTGGTGTGGGTTCTGCTCTCGCTGTCTGTTCTCTCTGCTCCTGGCTCTCCTTTCCAGCTCTGAGCTCTGCCAGGGCCGCCCGCAGGCCTTGCTTGCTTTTCAAAAATAACTCTGGAGTCTCCTCCCGAGGTGGGGTGGGGGGCTGCTTCCTTGGCGTCCCAGGCTGTGAGTTAATCCTTTCAAGGCAAGACTTCCTGAAGCCAACTCAGGTTGGGCCGGTGGGGGAGAAAGTCTTTGGTGGTCTCTCTGAAGTAATTCAGTTGCCAGCATCCGGGTCTAGCACCTGTTACCTTCAAGGAAGCAGGGTCCTCCCTGGTGCCCACTAGGTCATTCATTCATTCGTTCAACAAGCATCATTAGTGCCCCCTGGCTGCAGAACTCACCTCTGGGTGGCCTCTAGTCTTCCCTCCTTTGTTTTTGCTTCTCTTTGAATTCCCACTTCCTTCTCTAAATTAGGGGATCTTAATTAGGGTGGCCAGTCAGTCCCACAAGGAAACAGATGGCATGCTCAAAATCAGGCAACTTGAGAAAGACTGAATAAAGGACAGTTTAGGTGTGAGCAGAGGGTAGGGAAATTGCTGCCATCTTGCTAGGAGCAGGCTGAGCCCAGGGAGCAGTTCTCCTTCCCAGAAGGAGTTGTGTGCAGAGGGCCACCTTTCAGAGAAGCTGTGACCTTCTGTTGCGGGAGCAGCCGGCCTGAGGCGCCCTGCAGTTGAGAGGGGATTGAGGGTGCAGAGGAATAAGCATCCTGACTTCCTTTTCCCTTCCCGTCTCCACCTCCTCCTGAGGGCTCCTTGTTGGCCAAACCTGATTAGAAGCCAAAGGACATGGGAGATTGTTGAGTCTGAAGTGGTCAGTCTCCCTGGGCACAAAGCAGGGTGGGGGAAAGTGGAGCCTGCTCCTGGATGGACGGAAGAATGGTGGATTATCAACTTGATCACCATCTGGTAGTGAACAATAGGAGTCATAGTAGGTCTCATGACACATGTTCAGTAAACGTCAGCTGCTATTATTAGTGCTCCTATTTAGTTATTTACTGCGTGTAACAAGTGACCCCAGAGGACTCCCTGGTGGTCCAGTGGTAGGACTGCGATTTCCACTGCTGAGGGCCTGCGTTCAATCCCTGATCAGGGAACTAAGATCCTACAAGCTGCACGGCGTGGCCAAAAAAAAAACAAACCAAAAAACCCAAACCGTTGTCCCGTTATCTGATAATTTATACATGTGAATTTTTGCCCCAAACAAACAAACCTCCAAATTACTGAAAAAACTTAGTGGTTTAAAACAAATACGTATTACCTCACACAGTTCCTGTGGGTCAGCTGGGGGCAGCTTCACTGGATGGTCCTGACTCCGTCTCTCCTGAGGTTATAGCCAAGCTGTTGGCCACTCATCTCAAGCAGTTCACTCCTGAGGCTGGTGAGGCGGTGCTGGCTGTTGGCAGGAGGCTTCAAGTTCTCTGCCATCCAGATTTCTCCACAGGGCTGCTTGAGAGGCCTCATGGTGTGGTGGGTGGCTTGCTTCCCTCAGAAAGAATGAGCCAAGAGCAAAATCCTCAAGATGTTTTCTGACCTCGTCTGGAAATCTACAGACCATCATTTCAACAATACCCTGTAGGTTTTACAGGTCAGCCTATTCAATAAGGACAGGAGTGGGGTGCCGGGGAGGGGCGAGGGGGAAGGAATGCCAGGAGGCAGGAATCATTGGAAGCCTTCTTGGAGGTTGGCCACCACAGTACCCAATACAGTCACTCATTTAATCCCTTCCAATCCCTGATGCGAAGAGCCGACTCATTGGAAAAGACCCTAATGCTGGGAAAGATAGAAGGCAGGAGGAGAAGGGGACAAGAGAGGACGGATGGCATCACTGACTCGATGGTCATGAGTTTGAGCAAGCTCCAGGAGATGGTGAAGGACAGGGAAGCGTATAGTCCATGGGGTCGCAAAGGCTGGACACAACTGAGCAGCTGAACAACAACAACAAAAGTTCTAGGAGGTTATCTAAAGAAAATGAAACAGAAACCCTCTGAGTATTATTATTATTGTCACTTCTCTGTTGAGGAAACAGAGGCACAGAAAAGTGAAATAACTTGTCCAGAATTATATAGCTAAATGGCAAAGCCAGAAATTGAACCCACATGGAGTATTTTTTTCAGTCAATTTTGTTCAGTTCAGTTCAGTTGCTCAGTCATGTCTGACTCTTTGTGACCCCGTGGACTGTGGCAGGCCAGGCTTCCCAGTCCATCAACAACTCCCGAAGCTTGCTCAAACTCATGTCCATCAAGTCAGTGATGCCATCCAACCAAATCATCCTCTGTCGTCCCCTTCTCCTTCTGCCTTCAATCTTTCCCAGCATCAGGGTCTTTTCCAATGAGTCAGTTCTTCGCATCAGGTGGCCAAAGTATTGGAGCTTCAGCTTCAGCATCAGGCCTTCCAATGATTATCGGGCTACAATAAAAACACTCCAATATAGATATAACTATTTTTGTTCCCCCGAATTTTCCCTCATGCCCTTTGCAGTTAATCCTCCTGGGCCCTGCTCCAGGCAATCTCTGATCTGCTTTCTGTGACTATAGATTTTTGCTTTGTCCATTCTAGGACTTCATATAAATGAAACCACACAGTATGTCCTTTTTTGTAACTTTCTTCTTTTTTGTTTATTTTTACTTTTGGCTGCACTGGGTCTTTGTTGCTGCACACGGGCTTTCTCTGGTTGCAGTAAGCCAGGGTCTACTACTCTTCATTGTGATGGGCAGGCTTCTCATTGCAGTGGTGTCTCTTGCTGAAGAGCACAGGCTCTCTAGGGCACACAGGCTTAGTTGCTCTGCGGCATGTGAAATCTTCCCAGACTAGGGATGGAACCCGTGTCCCCTGCGTTGGCAGGTGGATTCTTAACTGCTGGACAACAAGGGAAGTCCAACTTGCTTCTTTTGCTGAACTAAAATGTTTATGAGATCCATCTACCACGTTGTTACATGTGTTGGTAATTCTTTTTTAAATTGCTGAGTAGTATTCCACTGCATAGATATGATGTAAATCTTTTATCCCATTCTCCCGTTCAATGGCATTTGGGTTGTTTCCAGTTTGGGGCTATTATGAATAAAGACCCTATGAAGTTCATGTAAATGTCTTTGTATGGACATATGTTTTTTGTTTATTTCAGGTAAATAGGTAGGAGTAGAATAGCCAAACCATATGGTAAGTTTATATTTAATAAACTTCATAAGAAGCTGCCCAACTTTTCCAACGTAATTCTACCATCTAATACTCCCACCAGAAGTATATGTGAGTTCCAGTTACTCCATATTCTCACCAACATTTTGTATCATCAGTCATGTTAATTTTAGCCCTTCCATCTGTGTGTAGTGGTAGCTTATTGTGGTTTAAGTTTGTACTTCCCTGTCAACCACTGAGCATTTTTTCACATGCATATTGGCCCTTTGTTTGTCTTCTTTCAGAAAATAGTTGTTTAATTCTTTTGCCTATGTTTTACTGGGTTATTTGTCTTCTCCTTATTTAGTTGTAAGATTTTTTTATGTATTCTGGATAGAGAAGTGCTTTGTGAGAGACACACACATAATGAATATTTTTGCTTAGTCTGTGGCTTACAGTTTCGTTTTTTAATAGGCTTTTTTTGAAGAACAGAAGTTTGAAATTTTGATAAAGTTCTACTTATCAATCAATTGCTTTTACTGTTTACTCTTTTTTGTATCCTAAGCAATTTTTGCCTACCCCTAGCTCACAAGTTTTTTCTTATGTTTTCTCCTGAAACTTTTTACGTATGGTATGATGCAGGGGTCATAGCTCTTTTTTTCCTTCTGTGTTGATATATTTAAGTACTAGTTTCCTTTTTCCACTGAATCATCATGGCATTTCAGTAAATAATCAATTGATTGTATGTATGTGGATTTACTTTTGGACTTTATTCTGTTTTGTTGATCTATATGTGTATTCTTATGTTAATACTACATTCTCTTGATTACTACAGATTCATAGTAATTCTCAAAATCAAGTAGCATTAAGTGCTGCAAATTCATTCCTGTTTTCAAAAATTGTCTTGGTTACTCTTTATTTTCATATGTATTTTATAATCTACTTGATAATTTCTACAAAAAAAAAACTCTGCTGGAATTTTTTTTTTTTAATAAATTTATTTATTTTAGTTGGGGGCTAATTACTTTACAATATTGTAGTAGTTTTTGCCAAACATTGACATGAACCAGCCATGGGTCTACATGAGTTCCCCATCCTGAACCCCCCTACAACCTCCCTCCCCATCCCATCCCTCTAGGCCATCCCACTGCCCCATCTGCTGGAATTTTGATCAGGATTGTATTGAATCTATAGATCAATACGGGGAGAATGACATTTTACACATGAACGTGGTATATCTCTCCATCTATTTAGTTCTTTAATTTCTCTCAGGAAGGTTTCATAGTTTTCAGACTGCAGATCTTACATATTATGTTAAATGTATCCCTAAATATTCTATATTTTTTCATGCTATTGGAAATGTTTTTATATATTTAACTTCTCAATTGTTCATTACTAGTATAGTCTGCCCTCCTGTACCCACATGTTCTACAGCTGCAGATAGGGAGAGCTGGCTGTATTATCCCATTTTTGTATAAGGGACTTGAGCATCTGTGGATTTCAGAATCCATGGGCAGGTGGTTCCCAGAACCAGTCCCCCATGGATACCAAGGGATGACTATATAGAGAATTACATTTTTATATAGTTACCTTATGTCCCTTGATCTTGTTAAATAAAATGATTAATTCTAGTTTTGTTTTGTAAATTCTTTAGGGTTTTCTACACACATCATCATGTCATCTGCAAATAAAGATCATCTAACTTTGCCCTTTCCTCCTTTTTTTTCTTGTCTTATTGTCTTGGCTAGGACCTCCCAGTGTTGCAAGAAGTGGTGAGAGCAGATATTCTTGCCTTGTTCCCAATCTCAGGGAGGAAAAATGAAAGTGAAAGTTGCTCAGTGGTGTCCAACTCTTTGTGACCTCATGGACTATACGGTCCATGGAATTCTCCAGGCCAGAATGCTGGAGCCGGTAGCCTTTCCCTCCTCCAGGGGATCTTCCCAATCCAGGGATGGAACCCAGGTTTCCCACATTGCAGGTGGATTCTTTACCAGCTGAGCCACCAGGGAAGCCCTCAGGGAGGAAAGTGTGTAGATTTTCAGGATTACCTGAGGTATTTTGCAACAGGTTAAGGAAGTTCTCTTCTGTTCTGACACTGCTCAAGTTTGTTTTTGTTTTTAAATAATGACTAGGCATTAACTTTTATCAAATGTTTTTTCATATCAATACCATGTAGTCAACCCTTATTGTGTGTGTGTGTGTGTGTGTGTGTGTGTGTGTCTTGCTTGCTAAGTCCTGCTAAGTTGCTTCAGTCGTGTCCGACCCTGTGCGACCCCATAGACGGCAGCCCACCAGGCTCCACCGTCCTTGGGATTCTCCAGGCAAGAATACTGGAGTGGGTTGCCATTTCCTTCTCCAGTGCATGAAAGGGAAAAGTGAAAGTGAAGTTGCTCAGTTGCGCCTGACTCTTAGCGACCCCATGGACTGTAGCCTACCAGGCTCCTCTGTCCATGGGATTCTCCAGGCAAGAGTACTGGAGTGGGGTGCCATTGCCTTCTCCAGTGTGTGTGTGTGTGTGTATATATGTAAATTGAGATGAACATAAGATTAACACACGATTAATCTTTTATTTATTTTTTTGGCTGCACCACACAGCATGCCAAATCTTTGTTCCCCAACCAGGGATCAAACCTGTGGCCCCTGCAGTGGAAGCATGGAGTCCTAACCACTAGACTGCCAGGGAAGTCCCCTACAATCAATAATTTTAAAGCAAACAATTCAGTGGCATTGCATGACCACCATCTCTCTCCAGTCTATAAAGACAAAATATCTTTAGTCACTACAAAAGGAAACCCTGCACCCAGTAAGTGGTTATTATGTCCCATTGTCTCTCCCCAAGGACTTGGTAACCATCAGTTTGCATTCTGCCTCTATGGGTTTGCCTACTCTGGAACTTCATATAAATGGAATATTCGACCTTTCGTGTCTGGCTTCTTTCACTTAATATATTTTTGAGGTCTATCCACATTGTAGCATGATCAGTACTTCATTCCTTTTCATGGATGAGTAATATTCCATTATATGGACACACCACATTTTTTTTAATTGAAGTATAGTTGATTTATAATGCTGTGTTAATTGCTTCTGTATAGCAAAGTGACTGAGTTATATATATATTCTTTTTTATATTCCTTCCATTATGATTTATCATAGGATATTGAATATAGTTTCCTGGGCTCTATAGTAGGGTCTTGTTGTTTATCCATTCTATATATAAAAGCTTACACCTGCTAACCCCAGCTTCCCACTCCAGCCCTCCCCCAGTACCTTCCCCCTTGGCAACTACCAATCTGTTCTCTATGTCCATGATTCTGTTCCTGTTTCATAGACAGGTTCATTTGTGTCATATTTAGATTCCACATATATGTGATATCATATGATATTTGTCTTTTTCTTTCCGACTCACTTCACTTAGTATGATAATCTCTGGGTCCATCCTTGTTGCTGCAAATGGTATTATTTTGTTCTTTTTATGGCTGAGTAGTATTCCACTGTATAGATGCACTACACCTTCTTTACCCATTCACCTGTCAATGTACATTTAAATTGTTTCTATGTCTTGGCTATTGTGAATAGTGTTTCTGTAAACTTAGGGTTGTGTGTCTACCTAGACAGATTCTTTTTTAAAAATTTTATTTATTATTTATTTGGCTGCGTTGAGTCTTAGTTGCAGCAACCAGGATCTTCGTTGGATCGTGAGGGGTCTTTCATTGCAGTGCATAGACTCTCTAGTTATGGTGCACAAGGCTTTTTTGCTTTGCTGCATGTTGGATCTTAGATCTCTGACCAGGGATAGAACCCATGTCCTCTGCATTGCAGGGTGAATTCTTAACCACTGGACCATCAGGGAAGCTCCTCCCAGGTAGATTCTTAACCACTCTTCTATGCTATCTCGCGATGTGCCAGGTGGTGTCTTTAGCTCTACAGATATAGTGGGAAACAAAGGAAAACTAGCTTTGCCCAAAGGGAGCTTAAGAATTTTTTGGAACTGAAAAAAAAAATCTTCTGGAACTTAGTCCTCTCTGTGGCAATTATGTGTGTCCATCTTTGATCACACTGGGAGCCGAAAGTGTTCTTGCTCACTTGTCTCCATAGCCCCAGTGTCTAACCCAGTGCTGTCACCTGAAAAGACAAGTTGTAATCTGGGAAGGCTTCATGGAGGAAGCAGCTTTTGCAGGGAGTCTTAAAGTTTGAGGAGTTGAGAGGTTTCCTTCAGCCCACAGTGACTGATAATGACAGCCACTATTTGTGTGCCGGGCATGGTAACGAGCACATCAGCTTCCTGGGGGGCAGCCAGCTCCTGAGGGGCAGAGGAGAGACTGGATGTGAACCTAGACCCCCACTCTTAACAAGTGCCTTACACAATCTTTCCAAGCCTGGTTCCAGATTAAGGCTGGGGTCTTTCTTTTCCATATTCCGTCCTCTCGTCTTTTTTTCTGGGGATACCTGGACAGGACTAGAGAGTAAGAGGATGATGGGCAAAGCCTGGACTTGGATCACCCCAAGTCCTGGGAAGAGTTCAGCTCCTACCCTTCCGGGCCCTCCTGACTTGGTGGAGACCCGGGCCCCTGGGAGACGGCACTGTCTGCCCCTCGCACGGCTCTTTCTTCCCCAACCCCTGTCCCCCTCCTCCCTCCTTAGCCCCTCTAGCTCGTCGGGCTGTGCCGGAATCTGTGGGGAAAGGAGCAGGATTTCAGCTAAATATAAACCAGGCTGTTCCAGTTTCCAAATAGAACAAAGGAGCAGGGTGTTAAGTTGATTTTTATAAATAAAGAGAGAAGGAGTGAGAGAATATTTTTTCGAGATGTTTAATAAAATCGCCTTGTGAGAGGCAGGAAAATCACTGGGCTGCGGTGGGAGGGATTTTTTTTTGGGGGGGTGGAATTGAGAAAGAGAACGGGAATGCTTCCTCCTTCCTGCTGTGACACTTGCCGACTCCCAGTCCTTTTCCCGGGACCAGGGAGAAACGGTGGGGCAGAGGTGGGTAAGATGCAGGGGAGGGACACGAGGGTCCCTAGGAGGAGGAGGAGGAGGGTGAGGAACACTCATCATTGTGATAGTGACTGCGTATTGAGCACCCACTGTATGCCAGGCCCTGTGCTAGATCTATGCATCATCTCCCCAAATGCAGACAAGCGTGAGGAGTAGGGATCCTCGTCACTGGGAGCTCTGCAAACTAGCCCCTGCCTACTCTCTGACCTCACCTCCCTCTCTCCCCACCCTGGCTCACTCCAGTTCCACCACACAAGCTCCATACAGCAAGCTTATTCCCTTCTCGAGGTCTCCCTGCCTGCTCTTTCCTTGCCTCTAGGTCTTTCAGCCAGCCAGGTCTCTAGGTCTTCTCATCATTAGGGTCTCAGAATAAATGTCGCTTCCTGTCTGACCACGTTGCTAAATATGCATTAGCTAAATGATTGAGGCTCAGAGAGGTGAAGTGACTTGCCCAAGGTCACACAGCTAGGAAGTGACAGAGACAGGAGGGAGCCCAGATTTACCTCACTGCCAAATGCGTGCCCTTTCTGCTATTTTATAAGGCTTCTAGCATGGTGGGGGTGAGGGAACAGGGACTTAAGGAGATTTTTCTGGAACCTGGAGGTTTTGGAGGATGACCAGACAAAACCCTGGAGGATCAAAGTTGAGGGGTGGTGTCAGGGAAGTCAGAATGTCACCATCACCTTCATCCTTGTAATGTGCGTAACATATAAAAATTATTAACCAGACAATCTTTTGGCAGCTGTTAGGCAGAGAGAGTTTTATTCAGTATCACCCAAAGGAGAGGTAGTCCAGGCTTTGGGGAAGTGGCACAGAGAGAGCTTCTCATCTCAGGAGGTGGGAGGGATGGTCAGAGGAAGCAGTGATATCTTGCACCCCTGCCCACCTGTCCCCCTTCTTTCCCTCGACCTCTCCACTTCTGCTCATTGGCACATCACGTGTGGGGTGGGCTAGGAGAAAGTGTCTGCACATGTCCCCAGAGTCAGAGGGGGCTGGTTAAGCCTTTCTACTGATGTCAGATGCTGCCTCACCAGGTCCCGTGGGGCTTGGACAAGTCATCCAGCTCTCTCTGAGTCTCAGTTTTTTCCTGCGTAACACAGAGATGGTGAAATTTGCTTGGTTATGAAGATGAGAGATATGGCATTATATGTCAGGAACCCATACTACAAACACATGGTAGATGTTCTGTGGACTAGATGAAAGCTGTCATTTTCTAATTTATTATTACCCTTCTCCAGATTAAAATCTAATTGAGCACAGTGACAGTCACTCCATTAATTGATGGCCACTATATGCCAGTCTCTGGGCTAAGCATTCTATGTGGAGTATCTTGTTGAATTCCCCATATCAGTTCCATGAAGTAGGTGCAGTTATTGTCATCGTAATATCACAGCAGTATTATTACCATAATACTATTATTGTTATTATTCTTCATTATTGAATGAGGAATATGGGGCTCCCAGAGTGAAGTGACTTGCCAAAGGTCACACAGCCAGGAAGTAGCTGAGTTGGGCCTGAAATCCAGGTAAGCCCAAGTGCAGATCTTGGGCTTTTAAATATTATACAATCCTGCCTCCCAGAACTAGTGAACTAGTGGGCCTTCTGGTGCTCCAGGGGGTTGAGCCTGGGGTCAGGGGAGAGTGACAGGGTCAGAGAGGGTCATGGTAAAAAGCAGAGGCCAGGCCTTGATTAGGAGGTCAGCGAGGGAGCCTGGGATGGAATGGTGGGATTCAGGAGTGATGCTGCAGTTTGGGGGGCTGTGGCTCTGAGCCTCTGACTCATTCAGACTGAGCAGCTTGACTCCCAGCCGAAGGAGATACTATTTATAACTTGCAGGTTCTACCAGCCTCCGGATCACGGAGCCCTGCAGCTACCTGGGGCCCTTGGCCCTGGCCTGCAGGGCAGAGAGGGGAGGCAAGTGGTCGGGGAAGGCCATGGCCCGGCCTCCCTTCTCTTTGCTTTGGACTCTCCAGTCAGCACAAAATACACTCTCAAGTGCCCTGTGGCTCACTCTGGGGGTGTCTGGCTTGTCATCAGCAGAGTGCCTGGTACCTAAGAGGCTTGAATGAATGAATTAACGAATGAATGATCGTCGCTTCAGACTTTTTTCTTGGGTCAGATGATGTCATTTCTCTGCCCCAGACTTTCCGGTGGTTTTCCATCTCATCTGAAGTAAAAGCCACAGTCCTTACCAGCAGCCTACAAAGCTCCTACCTGACGTGGCTCCTTTACTTCTCCTGGGAGCACGAGTGGAACTTCCCTGCCTTGGGGTCTCGCTCTGCTTCCTTCTCCTGAGACTCTCTTCCCTAGATCCCGGCCTGTCTTCTTCCCTCACCTCTTTCAGGTCTTTGCTTCAGTGCCAGCTTCTTAGTGATGCTTTCCTTGACCTTTAGACTTAAAACTGCACCTACACAGAATACTCCTGATCCCCTCTCCTGCTTCATTTCTCTCCGTGGTGGTTGCCATCATCTAACACATTACATACATTACTAATTTATCATTTTATTGTCTGTTTCCTCCCATTAGAACATCAGCTTCAGGGGAACAGAAATTTTTGTCCATTTTGATTACTGCTGTAACCCTAGTGCCCGGCACATATATGGCACTCAAGAATATTCGTTGGCAACATGAATTCACTGGGATTTTTCACATACTTGTTGTGTGACCTTGGACAGCTAACTTCACCCCTCTGGGCCTCAGTCAGTGGCCTCCCAGTTTGGATAGTCATTGGGCTCTATCCCATCATCCTGGTTCCTATGATATACTTTTTTTAAAAAACGTGTACTGAAAGGAGAGCTGGCCAAGGCCTGGCTTGGTATTTTTCTCCCAGACTGGGCTTCTCTCTGCAGACCTCTGGGGCCTAAAAGCAGGCATATACCAGCACTCTTGTACCTACACTGGGGACTTTGAGCAGATGCATCTGTGTGAGTGAGCCTCTACGTGTGTTCGGGAACCTGGCCGAGATGGGACATGGCAGCAAAATGTCAGCACAGGCCCCAATTCCACCTTCCTGCTTCTTTTTGTTTTCAATGGAGCAAAAATCAGACATTGTCAAGGGCATGGCAGATCCCTCTGCAATTCACTGATGGGAACACCCACTTCTCTGGAGATGCAAGGGGAGAGCTTGTTGGCTGTGAATCCTCATACCTGTAACAGGCTGCTGGTACTTCCTCAGGAGCCAGCCAAGAGGAACCCACCGCAGCGCTGCCCACTGTTGGACGAGAAAGGCCCGTGGTGCACAGCGGGCTTCATGGGGATGCCAGGCCCCGTTTAGATCTCATCTGTTCTTAAGGGGAAATGGATCCAAACTTTCCCAGGTTTCTTCCCTCAACTCCTCAGGTTTTTTTTTCCTCAAATCCCGACGTCTCAGGAGAGACCTAGCCCTGACCCTTCTACTTAAAATCGTACCCATGCAACACACTCCTTATTCCCTCTCCTTGCTTCATTTTCCTGCATGGTGCTTGCTATCATCTTGTAAACCCACTACATATCCTGGCAGAACCCTTTTTAAAAAAAAATTATTTTTGGTTGTGCTGGGTCTCCACTGTTGCACGGGCTTTTGCTCTAGTTGCAGCGAGTGGGGGCTACTCTCTAGTTGTGGTGCGCAGGCTTCTCATTGCGGTGGCTTCTCTTGGTGTGGAGCTCAGACTCTAGGGAGCAGGCTTCAGTAGTTGTGCCTCTTGGGTTCTAGAGCACTGGCTCAGTAGTAATTGTGTGCATGGGCTTAGTTGCTCTGTGGCATGTGGGATCTTCCCAGACCAGGGATCAAACCTGTGTCTCCTGCATTGGCAAGTGGATTCTTCATCCACCAGGAAAGCCCCTCTTTTTTTTGGCTACAGTTCAGTTCAGTCACTCAGTCATGTCTAACTCGTTGCAACCCCATGGACTGCAGCATGCCAGGCTTCCCTGTCCATCACCAACCCCTGAGCTTACTCAAAGTCATGTCCATCATGTCGGTGATGCCATCCAACCATCTCATCCTCTATCGTCCCCTTCTCCTCCCACCCTCAATCTTTCCCAGCATCAAGGTCTTTTCTAAGGAGTCAGTTCTTCGCATCAGGTGGCCAAAGTATTGGAGTTTTAGCTTCAGCATCAGTCCTTCCAATGAATATTACACCATGGGGTATTAGGAATCTTTGTTTCCCAACTAGGGATGCAACCTGCATTCCCTGCCATGGAAGCACAGAGTCTTGATCACTAGACTGCCAAGGAAGTCCCAGAGCCCACTACATATATTACTAAAGGGCTTTGGAGTTTGTTAGCCTATTCATACACTATCTCATTTACTCACACGATTGCTTCTGTTTTTGCACACCCTGAACTTACCTAGCACAGTACCTGGCATCTGGTGGCTAGAAGAATTCATTTTTCTGAGTAGTGGAAGGCAGGCAGGAGTCTCATTTTATAACAATGATGAGGTTCAGTGGTGACATGACAGCTCAAAGTCATACAGGTAAGACATGAAGCCAAGCAGGCAGGCGGCTCCGAGTTACTAGGGAAGGAGAGCAGGAACTCCTTCCCAGGGATGACCACACTTCAGGAAAACAAACTTTACTTTTGAAGGAGGAGTAAGGGCCTAAGAGAGCTTGGGTGTTGGGGAACTAGAGAAACTTGGGTTCAAATCCCAGGACTGTCATTACCTGTGGCTGTGGTCAAGTTCCCCAAGCCACAGGAGCCTCATTTTCTCTATCTGTAAAACAGACACATTGGTCCCTGCTACACAAAGTCCTTGGGGTCATTTAGTCCAGTGTCTGCCACTGGGTGATGCTCACTACATCCCAAGCACACCTTGACTGCCTCAGTGACTTTCTGAATCTCTCTCCCATTCCAACACTGCCTCCTGCTTTCAATCGGACCAGGCTGAAATGCACAGCTGCAACATCTGGGTGAGGGTGGAGAGATAACACAATAAATAATCCTCTCGCATACAAGCAGCGTCCACAAGCCATGGGGCAGGAAGCCAGACAAGTCCAAGGCATGAAGCGGGAGGAACGTTATGCTCCCACTGGGACACTGGGTACTGTCATGTTCTCCCCTCATCTCAGATCTTGGGAGTGCCTGGGTATACACTTGAGGGGAAGAGAGAAAGCAAACACCTTGAACCTCAGAGGTTCTTTTGACCTTTTTCATTATTGAAGGATGCTTCGCCAGGCTCCGGGAACCAAAGGAAACCTGGGTTCAAAGAATTGGTAGAGAAATGGCCATCATCGGGCAGGGCAGTCCTCCTGGGTTCAGTTAGGCAACAACTGAGCATTCAGCTCTTTACTGGTGTTCCGATCTGGGGGTGCAGTGACACCCCCAGCTGGGGAGACATACATTCCCTGGCAAGTGTCAGCCAAGTGGAAACCGGACGGATGCGTCTCAGTCTGCAGAAGAGGGGAGAGAGAGGCTGCTGACAGATCTGGGAACAGAGCACAAGGGCCTTCGAGTGGGGAGAAGCCAGGATGGTCGAGAGAACTGAGGTGGAACGGTGGCACTTTGAAGAATTTTGGACGTGATCCTAAGAGCAGTGGGAAGCCACTGAGGTTGGGATAATGCAGTGTTTATGGCCCTGCACTGAACAATATTTTTGCCTTGTTTTCTAATTTAAAAAAAAAAGTGGATTTTTCAATTCCATACCTGCCAAAATAATTTTTTTTTTCAGAAGAAAATAAGGGAATGATAGAATATGCATTTACCTCCAGGATTAAATGTGCTAACAGATGCAAATTGCCTAGCATTCTATGTGTGGTCTATAAATGGTAGTTCCCTTATCTTTCCTCTGAATTCCATTTCACAAATTCTGCTATTCCAAGAGCACGGAAGGAGACCAAGTCTCCCTACAGACTAAAGATAAATTTCATTTGAAGTACTCTGGATGGATGAAAAAAAGTGGGATTGGTTCATAAGATCAAAGGATGATTATTTTACAAAATTATTATTCAAATAGTGAGGTCCCCTGATCCAACTTATTACTTGATTTATGGAAATACAGTCCATATTCAACTTTTTAGGAACACATTTGTTGCATAAAACAAGACCACATTTCACCATGTCAGAGCCCATGGTGATGTTATTCCTCACTGTGAGACTTCCATCTTTCTGGCCATGTAGTAGACATTTGAGTACTTGGGTGGTTGATTTAAATACTGGAATAAATCTTCTGCTAAATCTCAAGTTGGGGGCATCAGTTCTGTAGCTCTCTCTTTATAGTTGTTCACATGAATTTTGATGGCATGAAAAAGCTTGTTCTCAATTTATATTTAGCTCATACAAACGCTACTGCACAATTATGTTGTAAGGAGGAATTAGGTTTTATCTTTAAGTTGTTATTATAGCATTGTGAAAAGGTGAACATTGAGAATAACTATAAAGTAGTAGCATATTGTATTATTCATTTTGCTACTCTTTAAAAAAAAACTGTGGTGCAGGGCCTAGAACAGACTGACACGTGTGGTAGGTGTATCAGTCAGGTTCTGTATAAGGAGCAGATGGTACGTTCAAATTAGATAATTAGAGGAGGGTTTTATAAAGGGACTGTTTACAAAGGTTTGGGCCAAGTGTAGGGAAATCATAGGGGTAGTGGAGTGTCCATAAAGCTGAGTACCAAAAAACTGATCCTTTTGAACTGTGGTGTTGAAAAAGACTCTTGAGAGTCCCTTGGAGAGCAAGGAGATCCAACCAGTCCATCCTAAAGGAGATCAGTCCTGAATGTTCATTGGAAGGACTGATGCTGAAGCTGAAACTCCAATACTTTGGCCACCTGATGTGAAGAACTGACTCCTTAGAAAAGACCCTGATGCTGGGAAAGGTTGAAGGCGGGAGGAGAAGGAGACGACAGAGAATAAGATAGTTGGATGGCATCACCGACTCGATGGACATGAGTTTGAGCAAGCTCTGGGAGTTGGTGATGGACAGGGAAGCCTGGCGTGCTTCAGTCCATGGGGTCGCAAAGAGTCAGACAGTACTGAACTGAGTGCAGTATCCAGGGGGCTAGGAATAACTGGGGTCTTTACCATTCCTAGAGCTAAAAGTTAAAAGGGAGGGAGAAATTCCTGAACCCAGAAAGAGAGCTGTGTGGAAAGGGCTGCCTTGAGAGGGAGCAGTGACCTTTCATCAAAAGACAACCAACCTGAGGCCATCTGGCAGGGAGGGAACCAGGGAAATAAATACATCACCCTCAGTGTCCTTCTGCCCTCCAGTCTGCTGCTGCCACCTCCCACTGGCTGCACCCAAATGGAAGCTAGAGTGTCAAGTCCACGGAGTCTATACGGGGGTGCATCCCAGGTCAGACAGTAGATCAGGAAGGGCAAATGGAAAAATATCTGGTACAGCGGGCTTCATTTCCAAGCTGAATAAATACCTGACATTTAAATCTTGAGGTCTTAGACAATTAAAGCTTTAGGGATAGCCCCGTGGCAGTAGGTTCAAGGTTATCATGTGTTCATTCTTTGGATCTACTGAACATTCTATAAAAAGTATTAAGCTGGACATTTTGAGAGAAGTCCAGCTTTGACAAAAGAATCCCAGAAATGCAAGGAATTCTTCCTGATGCACGTATTTTTCAGAGCACCTCCCCACCCTATCAAAGAAGCACTTGTTTAGAGCTCGGAATATACTTATGACCCTACTGGACTCAAAATTAGACGCTGCTTCCCTCCCCAGACGCGAGCGAGTTCAGCTCAGGCAAAGTGCCCAGGTTCTGAATCTTGTGGCTGGCAACTGGCAATTATGTTCCTTGCGTGTTGGTACCTTTTAGGTAGTAGCTGAACAGTCATTTTTCAGGCCAGGGGACCAGAAGCGGGTTTGTCAGTGCAGTTCCGGAAATTGGACTTGGTCTTGTGAATGGAGTCCATCGTGGTCTCACATTTTCTGAATCTGTGAAACCATCCCCCTCTTTAATGAAGTCCTCTTGGAAGAGGAGGGAATGGGTCTCCTTTACTGACATGACTCTGACAAGCAAATCAATTCGTTCCATTTGTTTCCTCTTTGAAAACAGCAATCCTCGAGCATTACATAATCTAGTCTTCATGCCTCGCTGGTTTGTTCTGTCCTCCTGAGGAACTGGCAGATGGTGCCAATGCGGAGACCCGCACACACGCCTCGCGAGCCTCGTGGTAACGGGAGAGCTGCTCACGGTGTCTGTCTCTTTGCTGTGGGGTCTCTCGCTGGCACTGGTTTCCCTGGCTCAGTCTGCTCTTTAGCATTCCTCAGGCACCGCTGGCTTCTTGCCTGGGGCTCTCATTCCAAGATTAATTGGAAATACTGAAAGCAGATAAAAAGAGAACAGAAAGTGAAGTTGCCAGGGCAGAGAATTTGCCGCATCTCTTCTAAACGCCCTCCTCCATTAAAGTCTGAAGCATCTTTGCCAGTTTTAGCTCCAGACCTTCCTCACCCAGCCTGGTCCCTGGGTCCATCCTTGTTGCTGGGTTACACATAGCCTGGGGATGGGGCTGGCTGTGTCAGAGTGGGGAGAGCAGGGATCTGCTTGATAAGGTCTCTGAATTTCTTTCTCTCTTTCTCTTGCTCCTGTGAGTCACATACCTGCAGGAATGATTGTTCCCCAGATAGGGCAGTTGCCTGGATCCACCTTCAGGTCAGTGATGTCATCTTTGCTTAAGGAAAATTATCTCATCACTCTGTAAGAGAAGGAGCTTCCCAGCAAGGCCCTGTCAGCGAAACCACAATGTTTAGATATCCAGGCAAAGATGCTGCCTATATAGCTCATCTAAAAGGGAACAAAGGCTTCTCGAGCATCCTGTGGTGGGTACAGTTCTACGTACATTAATACTTAGGACCGGAAATGAGCTGACATGCTCCAGTTGTGAAAATATTGAAATACATTCATATCAGTTGGTAAATAGTTCTCCCTTTGCGCTCCCAAGTGCCTCCCATCCTTCTGCTAATTTTTAAGTCTGTTGAGAGGCTCTTATTTTAGGTGATTGCATGAGCAAGCCCTACCTTTCCATGCAGCGCTGTGAGTGGCCATTGCTACTTTGTTTTCAACCATGCAGAACAAGGAGGTCTGCTCGGGTGTCGAGCCAAGCTCAACTCCAAGTGCCGCAGATGTAACCGCCCTGCTCACAGACCACACTGTTGGCTGACTCGAATTTTGGATGGAACCTTCAGGCAATTAAAGCATAGAACCCTCCTGCCTGTGGCAAAAACATGCCTGGTCCTTAAAAGGTCACATGTACCTTTACGCTGGCTGGTCACTCAGGATTCAGGCTGCACATACAGACGACAGAAACGATCTGTCTGATGGAGGAAAACAAAGCAAACCACGTGGAATCTTCTTCAGTTCCATTTCCCCACCACTGAGTCCAAACAGAGGGAACTAATTTCTATAAAAACAACAAATGTTTTGCTGCTTTCAATTTGTGACTCATTCACTCAATGTCAGGTGAGCACCTACTGTGCTATTATGTGTCCGTCATCTTGCTAGATGCTGGATATCCAGTAGTGAATAAAACCCTGTCTCTGCTTTCATGGAACACACAGTCTAGTGGGGGAGATAGATAATAAAGGAAGCCAGCACGGTTGGAATGTCCTTAGGTCATCTCAACATGGGTTGCATTTCAGCTGATGGAAACTGTATGGATGTAATGGTGACTTCCGGTATGTTGTATATGGAGTATACGTGTCTACGCTGCTAGAGTAGACAGCAGCGTAGGGGTGTGCCAGGGGTGTGTGGCAATTGTATTAAAGGAATAACACATGGCAGGGTGAGGGTGGGGGGTGAGATCACTTCCTGTATCCAGTCAAGATCTCAGAGAGGCTGGGAATTGCTTTGGGTTAGGGGAAGACAAAGAGGAATGCTCTGAATGAGAATG
This sequence comes from Okapia johnstoni, assembly GCA_024291935.2. Taxonomy (NCBI): domain Eukaryota; kingdom Metazoa; phylum Chordata; class Mammalia; order Artiodactyla; family Giraffidae; genus Okapia; species Okapia johnstoni. The sequence goes on along the minus strand of CM044310.1, from coordinate 9,415,248 downwards.
ATGGTGATGATATATTTAATATTTGGAGATCAGATAGGCTGTCCTTAAAAGAAAATGGTAACTTCTGACCAATCAGTCATCGGTTCAGTTCAGTTCAGTTCAGTCGCTCAGTCGTGTCTGACTCTTTGCGACCCCATGAATTTCCCTCATCTATGCTTTTTATCTCCTTTGCCCTTGAAACCAGGGAACAAGTAAACACAGAATTTGCTAGCTAGGAGGAGGGGTACAAGCAAACTGCACCCCCAAAACCATGGATGGCTAATGGCCTACATAGGAATCAGTTGGTGAAAACCTTGGCCTCACTGTCAGAGCCTCTTCCAATAGAATTCAGTCCCCACTATTTTGAAAATCATAATTCATGTCCCTAAGACAGTCTGGTAGTTGGTTCTACTTGTCAGTCTTGATTATTTTTGCTCTGTCTGTCCTGCTTGCTTGATTTTTCTTTGTATTGAGTTATAATTTATACGCAGCAGGAGGTTTAGCTTCAAACGTTCAGTTCAGTGTTGACATCTGCATGTATATTCTTATAATCCACATCCCTTTTCACTTTATTTTAAAAATCTTGGAATCCTCTTAAGTGACCAACGTTTGGCAGATATCCGAAAAGGAAGCCCCTATTCAGTTCACTGACTGTCCCCTCCCCTCTGACCCCTTGAAAAAAAATTCTCATCTAATCCTTTCTCGAGTTCCCCAATCACCACAGAGGACTTAAAGCCATAAGAACATTTTGTAATCCCAGCTTTCTGAAACCTAAAAGAGAGATTTTGTCATCTGAAAACAAGGGAGAGATTAAGTACGAAATTTGATTCTGACAGTGGCAGAAAGGAGCCAGCTTGACAGGAAACGTCACGAGAATTAATCCGAGCACCGCTGTCCACCTTTTTCATGACTCTGAACATGACATAAGTTCTGGTCAGGACGGAACAGTTTTTAAAGGAGTTTGCTACAGGGACATGACATCATCAGACTGAGGCATTTTAAATGAGAGATCTGTGTACATTTTAAAAAATTGCCTTTCTTCTCTGACTGCATGCTGTTAGAAATGAGACACTAAGACAGCTAAACACACTGTTCTCTCTAGACTAATGTGGTCCCAGACCCAGCTTCTCTTTTTAACTGTCCTTTTGTCTTCCCAGCACTCCACAACAGCTCTTCTTTTGTATAACTTTCATCATGGGTTATGCAGTCAAATAACACAACAACATATAATTAGTTAATAATTGCAATTTGTGTAACATTTAAAGGCAAGTGAGAGGCTTTATGTGACAATGCTTTTAAAGATATAAAAATATGTATAATCCAAAAGGATTAGTTAAAAAATTATTTCTACATGGCAGGATACTTTGCAGTAACTATACTCCCATTAATGGCGAAAAAACAGAGAGGCAAGCCATTCTTATTTTCTACATGCAGAACTTCCCATGTCTTAACAGTGACATTTCTGAAATATTTCCCGAATCTGACCCAGAGTCTACTTTTAGTCCTTATTACCTCCCCATCAGACCTACAATCCATAAAGAAAGGCACAGTGTTCCCTTAATTACTGCTCTGTTTCCAATGCCTAGCACATGGTGGGGACTTGAGCATTTATGTTAAAGAAGTGGACCTAATTTCCTGGTTGGTCCTGCCTTCAGTGTCCTTTTAGTCTATTCCACAATGCATCATCATTTTCTTCAAAAACACAGTTCTGCTTATTTCCTATATGCACGCATAAAACCGTCAATATCTGTCTTGTCTGTAGAATAAAGGACAGATTCTTGACTATATCACATTCCAAAGCCTTCACTGTTTGGTCCAATCACCTTTCCAGGCCTGTCTTCCAGCCCTTACCCCTCCTCCCCACAAACCATACATAGTTCCCAAATTCCCTCTGCAGGTTCACACTCCCAAGCCTTCACAGAAGCTGTCCCCCTTCCTTGGAATGACCTTCCTTTTACCTTCCTATTCACCTGGTGGAATTTCACTTCTTCAAAACGCAGCTCAAATGTCACCTTCTCTGATGCTTCTCCAGCTCCCTTAAGGGTTCTGCTTGGTGCTCCCGCATAACCTAGCTTGTCCTGCCCTTATTGCACGTTTCCCATGATATCATAGCAGGGTTTATCTTCTTTTTTGTTTTTGCTTTTTTGTGTGTGCAAATTCCTGGAGAGCAGGAACGGAAGCTTACCGATTCTTTATGAATCTCCTGACTCTGACCGCCCCTTCCTGCCTCCCCCATTTTCGGCCTAGTCCAAGCCACCATCCCCCCTCACCTGCTCCACACAACAGCACCTGGCCATCTCGCTCTGCCGCGTCTCCATCCGGGCAACGGGCTTGCTGCGAAGCCACCAACGCTCCTCGAACGATGTAGACAACCAGGTGCCTCGTCTCTGCCACAAACCTGCTAGCGGTTTCCCTTGATACTTAAAAAACGCCTAAAGCCCTGGACTCTCTGGCCCCTGCCTTCCTCTCCAGTTTCATCTCTATCGCTCTGCCGCTTGCCCACCCCAGCCCCACTTATCTCTGCTTCTCCGGGAATGTGCCAAGTCATTCCCTCTTTGGGACTTTCTTTCTTTTTTTACTTTTTGGCCACATCATGAGGCATGTAAGATCTTAAGTTCTCTGACTAGGGATTGAACCCTCGCCCCTGCATTGGAAGCCTGAATCTTAACCACTGGACCGGGAAGTCTCCCTTCTTGGGACTTTAGACCTGTCTCCTCTCTGCCAGAAAAGTGCCGGCTCTGGATATATGCCTGGGTGCTCCCTTACTTCTTTGCGATCTCTGCTCAAACATCCCCTCCTTAGAAAGGGCTTTCCTAACTACAGGCTAAGGTAACACCCTCCATTAAGTCTTCCTCTCCTACCTGCTTTATATCTCTTCACTGCACTAAATGCCACCAGTTGGTCACCATTAATTATCTGTGCATCTCCAGTTGTCCATCTGTCGCTAGGGATACAGAGTTTTTGTTTATCATCATGTTCCTGGTACCTAACATGGTGCCTGGCAAACAGCAGGCACTCAAGTGTTTGTGGAATGAGTGGATGAATCTTTATATCCCAGGTGACTAGCACAGCGCCTGGTTCTAGAAGGATTTGTCAAGTGAATGTCCAAATTAACGAATTTTATAAATGAAATGGCATCTTGGCCTATATCCAGGATAATCTAGGATCTGAGGGCAAGTGTTTCATCCACTTGTCCCATGAACATAATTTTGATTTGTTTTATTTAAGATCATAAGTGATGTAACCAGATTCTTCACTTTTTCAGAAACTGGTCGCTGACAGATGCCTTGCCCAAGAATATTGAGGGAATTTCAGAAAGCTCATCAAGAGGGGGTACAGTGGGGATTTAGAATACCCTTCAGCCCACTGCTTTCAGAAGCTCTGGAGGGATTCGGATAAGGTACTTTATCTCCTGTGATTTATCCAGAATGGACGTTGGTTGTTAATCCTGCCTGACACTGATTACTCTGAGGGCTGGAACAGGTAAGACACTGACTGACCTCGGACTCTGAGAGAGTGGACATGTCAATGAGGCACCCCAGCCTGCCTCAGGGTTTGTGCTCTAGGAACCCAAGTGGCTTTGCTGTGGCAATTCAGGCCCTCAGAGTAGGTGAAAGTGAAAGGTGAAAGTGTTAGTTGCTCAGTTACATCCGACTCTTTGCGACCCCATGGACTGTAGCCCACCAGGTTCCTCTGTCAGTGGGATTTGCTGCGGGGAACAATTTGCTGGAGAACAAGAGGAATTTCCTTTGTTCACTTTGGCCTCCGGGCAGCTGTTTTTCCCATCCTGTTTTTCTTAAATCCTTGCGCATGGAAGGAGATGTCTGCATAGGCAGACAGTACAGAGAGGGGTGAACCCTTGGCAGGAGTGAAGTGTAGCTTATTGGCAATCTGTCCATCTATCCTTCTGTGGAGTCAAAGCTGTGATCAGACTTGCCCTGTTCTCCTGCATGGATGGGTTTCCCTGTTGGCTCAGCTGGTAAAGAATCCGCCTGTAATGCGGGAGTCCTGGGTTTGATCCCTGGGTTGGGAAGATCCCCTGGAGAAGGGAAAGGCTACCCACTCCAGTATTTTGGCCTAGAGAATGTCATGGACTGTATAGTCCATGGGGTTGCAAAGAGTTGGACACAACTGAGTGACTTGCACACTTTCCTCCATGGATGGCATCATCCACGTGATTTGGAGAGACCAGAACAGGGAGAGCCTGGGAGGTTCACACCCCATCCTTTCAAGTCTCTGGTACCCCATTACTAAACATGAGTGGGGGATGGGGCTGATAAGGTGCAGAGGGAAGGGAACTTCCTGAACTGCACTTGCAGCCCTGTTGGGAACACTCGGCTAGGCCTTTTATGTGATAGCATCATCAGATGTTACCAAGAAGTTAGTTATGACTATTATCGGCATTTTACAGAACAGGAAAACAAGGTTCAGAGAGGCTGATGACACTTGCCCAAGATACCCAGATGGTAAGTGGCAGAGCTGGGGTCTGAAATTCAAAGCAGGCCTACGGGACTTCCTGCCTGCCTACCAAGAGCAGAGATTTCTTTACCATCTAGAAGGGCAAGAGGGCGGGAGGGGGACAAGAGCTGGAGGGGCAGCAGATGGGTCCTACCTGAGACTTGAACATCACCAGACCCTGCAAAGCCCAGGTTATGCGGATGCCACCTGGCTTCTCTTCTGTTCTGAGAACTGTCTTCCTCGTCCCATTCCAGGGTACTGGGAATGGTGAAGCCCCCATATAGGGGAGCCGTTCCTTCCAGCAGTGTCCTTCCACGCCATTCTGGCTGCGGGGTTCGTGGGGCGGTATCATACACAGCCTGCCTTCACCCTCCTTGCGTCTCGAGTTTACTTCCTTCACTTTTCTCGTCACCTTTTCGAAAGTTGCACCCCCTGGACAGTGCACCCCGCCAGCACTTCTGGAGGTTCCGGCGGTTGTGGGTCATTTGGGAACCTCCGGGCGTGCTCCCGGGCACTGCCGGCGCCACCAAGGTCTGGGCGTCTTTGGGGCCTTTCGCGCCGAGCCCCTTCCCTCGCGCTCGCGGCTCCGTGCCGCAGCACCCCCTCCACCGCCAGGGGCCGCCCGGAAGCGGGGCTCCTCGAGCGCGGGGCGGGGCAAGGGGCGGGGCGCGGCGGTACCTGGGCCGCGGGGGAGCTGGGGGTGGACTCTTTGGGGACAGCCGGCGGCCCCCCCAGATTCGCACCGCCAGCCGCCGGGGAGCTCGGGGCTCCGGGCGTAGAGGCTGTGCTGTCACATGGGCGGCGGCGACGGGGCCGCATTTAAGCGGCCGGGGGACGGCGCCCGCCTCCAGCGCGTCCTCGGGCTCGGCTCCCGCCGGGCGCCCCGCTCTCTGCCCGCCGGGGGCCCAGCGCCGCGTCGCACCGCGCCGCCCCCGCCGGGCCATGCGAGCGCGGGCCCCGCCGCGATGAGCTCGCACATCGCCAAAAGCGAGTCCAAGACGTCTCTGCTGAAGGCGGCGGCGGCGGCGGCGAGCGGGGGCAGCCGGGCTCCCCGCCACGGCCCTGCCCGGGAGCCAGTGCTGCCCAGTCGCCGGCTGCCCGGCCCCTGCCCTGGCACGCCGTCACCGTCCGGGGACCCCAGTTCGCGGAGGCCCCTGTGCCGGCCGGCGCCGCGAGAGGAGGGCGCGCGGGGGAGCCGGCGCGGCGGCTCCCCCAGGCGCACCGCAGGCCCCTGGAGGCGCCGCCGACCGCGGCGTCCCGACCTGCGCCGCCGTCGCCGCTGCCGCCGGCCCGCGGGCGGGATGGGGAGGAACGGGGTCTGTCCCCGGCGCTCGGTCTCCGGGGCTCACAGCGAGCCCCGGGTCGCGGGGACTCCGCTCCAGCCGCCGCGTCCGAGGCAGACCCGTTCCTCCACCAGCTGCGCCCCATGCTCAGCTCCGCCTTCGGCCAGGTAAGGGCCGCGCCTCCCACCCGCTCCCTGGAGAGGCGCTCGGGACCCTGCCGCGGCTGCGCGCCCATAGCCCTCCCCCGCTGCCCGCGGCCCCCCAGGTCACGCTCCTTTGGTCCTCCCGCCGCCTGGCGCCCTAGTCCGCGCGCCTCCTCCTCCCCCGTGCCTGATTCAGCACCCTGTGCGCTGTCCACGCTCCGGGCCTCTTCCGGACCAGGCACCACGGCTTAGACTCCCTCCACCTGCCAGTACGGGCCAGTCTTGGAAGGGAGCGACCTCCACAAACCGCCTGGAAATTTGCAGGGGTCAAGGAGGGGTGCTCCGAGCAGGTGGCGCCAAACCCACTCTTTCGGCCTCTGACCGAGAAGACCAATGAATGAGCATGGAGTCTGGGGGTCAAGAGAGGGGACTTTGGTGTACACAGCCTTGTCAGGAAATGAGGGACCCTAGCCATTGCCTGTGGTGGCCCCAAAGACCTGGGAAAAGTTAGGAGAGCTAAAAATATGAGAAAAGAGAAGTGTGTGGGTAGACATGGAGGGCTGTAAGAACTATGGCTCAAACTGGAACTTTGAGGGTATTTCAAGGAGGTTGTCATCTTGGAATGCCACGAGGATGGCAGTGGGCAGTTGTCAAGTTGTGGGATGTGGAAGAACACCCAGAGATCCCTAGTCAGAGTTAGTGTGCATTCTAGAGTCAGAAAGATCGCTAAAGGGTCATGAGTGGCTCGTTTTGTTTCTTTTCTCTCAAGAGCCCCAAGCAGCTGGGCACCTGCCCTTTAGAAATGGCCCTGTAGTCATAATACAGATCTACAGTTTGAGGCCGTGGTGCTGGGGAGAGGGTCTCAGCAGAAAGGGACCTGTGAACTCCCTAGCGAAGCCAGGATTTTGTCTAGTTCCAAGTCCATAATTAAGTCGAACTTGTTGGCACAGCATGGACACTGTTCTGCGGCAGCCCAGGAGGGGTGTAATGCATAGATGTGATCAGAGTGTTTGCATGGTGTGTGGGGGATGGACGGTGCGGGTGGGCCTGTGCGTTTCTGTGCTGGGATGTAGCGTAAAGAAGCCGTTTCAAGCTCCTGGATTGCCAGGCTGGATCAGAACTCCAAGGAGGCCGTGTGTGTTTTGCTTCAGATGTGCACAGTTCCTTTTCAAAATACTACTCAGCTGCGGCTGATGCCGGTGGAGGTCTGACATGAAGGCGGCTGCACGTAGGCTCAGGTTGTGCGGGGCTGCGGTGGTGGTGTGATAGGGCAGCAGTCTGGCTTTGTTCCTGCTGGGAGCCCTCGTTAGTTGAGGCAGCTGGAAACAGTTTCTCCAGAGTAGAGATGTGGATGCAGAGCTGTGACAGTGCAGCGCTATGTTGACTGCGGTGGCTTCTGTATGACTGAGGGGGTGTCAGGTGTTAGGGCAGGAGTAGGCTGGCTTGCGAAAGGCATACCGTGCCAGTTGAATCGGTGACAGCTATCGGTTGCATTTATCAAATATTTTTGGATTGCCTGCTTTGTCCAGGCGTTTGCTGAGCACTATGGAGATGAAAGCAGAGGGGATAGCGGGGTCCTGACTGTTTTGGAGATAAGCAGTCTAGAAGTTTGGAAGGGCAGGTCATTGAGGATCACACACTTTCTGATTACTTAGTTTGCCAGTGATCTGACTTCATTCCTAGAAAAGGAGCCCTTTCTTTCCAGCCTTGCATAATTTGCCTGCCTGGGCCCTTTGTGAGCACAGAGCATTTCCGCTCACGTGCTTTTCTTTCTTCTTCTTTCTCAGTCATGAAATGAAGGCTGTTCTCCAGTCCAGTGTTCTGAAATGTCACCAGGGTCACCTGAGTCAGGAGGAGCTGGAAGGTCCCATCAAATATTTACTACCTCCCCCTGGACGCTCTTGCCTCTGGAGCTGCCGACTTTCTCTGTAAAGCTGGGCACATCCAGTCTGGGCTTCCTGCTGATGGCTCTGAGACATCTGCTCCAATGACAGTGACAACAACAAAACCCTGCCTGGGACTTTGTGTCCGAGTCTCCAGTCTCCTGCGAGAATTAGTCTTTCTGTCCCTTCTCTCTGCATGGAGATTTCTGTCCTTAGAGACAGGGTCAGAACCAAGAGAAGGGAAATGAGGTTCTGAATATAGAAACTTTCAGATAGGATCTGCTTTGGGCAAAATATAGTCCTGGGGAAATATATTTTTCATGTCTCCCAAGTTCTTTTTTTTTTTTTTTTTAACCTTTGGTGAATCGCTTAACCTCAGTAAACCTAAATCCTTATCTGCATATTTGGGATAATCATAGTATCTCAGGTGGTGCAGTGGTAAAGAACCTGCCTGCCAATGCAGGAGCCTCAGGTTCAATCTCTGGGTCGGGAAGATCCCCTGGAGAAGGAAATGGCAACCTACTCTAGTATTCTTGCCTGGAAAATTCCATGAACAGAGGAGTCTGGCAGGTTACAATCCATAGGGTCCCAAAGAGTCAGACACGACTGAGCACACACACACACACACACGCACATAGTATCTCAATGGGTTTGGGGGGGAATTAAAGGGGATATGAAGATATACACAGAGCTTGGCCTAGAGCAAGGGTCTGTGGATGTTACTATTATTGTTGTTGTTGTTGATTCACTACCAAGGGCTGTGTCAGAACTTGTTTCCATTTGTAACAGAGTCAGGGAGGGCCAGGGGCCAAAGTGACACTGAGGGTATCAAGACAGACTCCCTTACTAGGGGGAACCGGCATTAGGGTTCTCCCAGTGACCTCACAGAGCGTCCTTACTGCCTGCAGGGAGAGCATGTGGTTTTGAGGCTAAAGCATGGATGGTGGGTTGGGAGACAGCTGCAGATTCCTACTCCAGCAATGTCACTTCCCATTGCTGTGACCTTGGGCCTGTTATTTTCTCTCTCTGGTCTGGGTTTCTTCATCCAGAAATGAGACTAACAATAACAACAACAAAAAACTACCTTGCAGAAATCTTATGAGGGTTATACAGGGTTAAGGATGCCAAACGGCCTGGCTCAGAGTGGGTGCTGGAAAAGGGCTCAGGCTTCATTCATGTTACTATTATTATTATTATTATTATTATTATTATTATTAATAGAGTGATTGTCAAAATGAGGGCCTGTAAGAGGTAAGGTAGTCTGAAAGCTGTCTCTGAGCCAAGTGAGGAAGGCCACTAAAGGAAGGAGCTGAACGACCAAGGACCTTCCCTGGTATCCTCTTTGTGGCCAGCTAACGACATACCCCCCAACTGCCTAGAGAGAAGATGTGGTATCAGAAAGTAACTCAAAACTAGCAACTCTTGGCATTGGGTCTTGGAAAACTAATTAAAAATTTTTTCGGCCATGCAGCATGTGAGATTTTAGTTCCCTCACCAGGGATTGAACCTGCGCCCCCTGCAATGGGAAGCACACAGTCTTAACCACTGAACCATCAGGGAAGTCCAAAAATTACTCAAAGAATAGTCTTTTTGTTCCTTGTTCTAAGTTTGGGAAGAAACACCTCTTTAGAGGAGGCAAATATGAATAAAACCCATAGATCCGTCCCATCCTTCCCCTTTTTCTAACTATAGGGACATCTCTTCTGATTTGAGTAGACCAGCCCAATTCCTAAACTGCTTTGTGCATAACAGGATCAAAGATATTTAATGTATGAATGAATGAATGATGGGTATCTCCAGCCTCTGGACTTTAGAGTTTCTTAGTTCCCATAGTTAAAATGAGGGAGACAGACGATGACAATTTGGGTCCTAACAGATTCAAGTGCACTAGGCCTGTGTGCCTAGGATGACGGCTTGGGTGTATTGCCTACTCCTTCCCGGTCAGGTCGCTTCCTACTGCTCTCTTAGAGGGCTGGGAACCCCTGTGGCCTTTCTCTGGGGCCTGGGAAAGGGGAAGAGAAGGCCCATTTGTGGTTGACATAGATTATAGATGATAGGAGTGTCTTGGTGTCAGTTCGTAGGTTTTGCAGAAGCAACATTGGCACTTTAGATCTCTGTGTAGAGCCCAGTAAACAATGGACAAAGCATCTTCTCATTATCTTACCTTCATAGCAAACTGTGAAATGTAGCATCATCTCCCCCCATTTTAGAGATGAAGAGACAGGCTCAAGAGAGGGGAAGTAGCTTGACCAAAGAGTCCCAGAGTAAGTAAAAGGCAGGACTGTGATGTGCTGTGTCTCTCTCCAAACAGTCTGCCAGTCCCACACCATACCAGCTGGTAGAAAGTCACAGAAGTGTGTTTCCTATTTGTCAGAAGCATCCACAAAGCACCTCTCAGGTTACGACCCAGCTTTCCCCAAGTCTTAACACTGGGCTGCCATCCAAGTTCAAATGCTGGTGTTAGGACTGCTCAGGGCCCAAAGCCAGCCTCCCTCCTAATCAGGAATAAGCAGCAACGGGTTTATCCTTCTCATCCCTCTGATCCTATTATCCCATTCCAGAACTCTAAGTGTGGCTTCCGAAGGCCCAGGCCTGCTGCCATAGTGCATAGGGATCGGAAGGTGGGGGCCATGCGATGTGCTTTGCTCCTTAAGGAAGCCTCCACCATTCAGCCCTTTATAAAACTTTCTGCTGACGGTCAAGCCATCTTCCTCATCAAGATCAGTAGCTACTCTTGTCATGCAGAACCACCACCACCCCATCTGTCCAAACTAAAATAGCTTAAGCGAGCTCTGGGTTTGAATCCTGAATCCCTTGTTTCCGTTAAGGCCCCAAGCTAGTGTCAGCACTCTCTTTGCTAAAGAAGGATGGGATTTCTTCAAAGTAGGTGGACTTTTCCATAGGGGGAAAGTCCTGTCTCCTGTCTCCCAAGGACAGAGGCATATCCCAAGGTTGACAAGTGGGTGCTGTGCTCTGGACTGGCCTGCAGGGGGAAGGACTCACCAGGTCTGACCTAGTGGGGGCCGTGCTAGACCAAGGCTGCTGGGCAGGGGAGGGGGCACCTTCCAGGTGCTTGGCACTGTGCCAAGCCCTTTGCAGGCATGATCACATTAACTCCTCATAAGTCCTATGCGGGAAGGGTTATTAGAGTACCCGTTTTGTAAATAAAGAAACCGAAGCTCAGAAGGATGAACAAGTCCTCAAGGTCACATGGGTTGTAGGCAGCAGGGCAAGATTTGAACTCAGGTCTGTCTGACTCCGCATGCTGAACTCTTTACCTCTAGATCAGTGGTTTTCAACACTGGCTGGAGGTTAGAATTACCTGGAGTATTAAACAACACCGGTGCCCAGGGCTCACCTACACCTATTCCATCAGCATCTTTGGGGAAGTTCCCTGGTGATTCTAGTCTGCAGCCAGCACTGAGAACACACCTGCTTCACCCTGTCCAATCTTTTCATATATCCACCCATTTAGCTCATATGAATTGGGTTTGTACCTTACCTGGAGCCTAACTCATCTCCCCTCTGGGCTCCGTGGTAAGCCCTAGCTTTTCAAAAGAGTCTGCAAGACTCTAGATTTTGTGTGCAAGTCTTTCCTGATCCCCCTACACTAAGTCAGATCCCTCTGGCTCACATTCTCAGAGTGTTTGTGTTTCCCCTTCGTGGCATTGACCTGAACCGTGATTCAGTACGTTGATAGCTCTTTAGTATCTCCTGCCCCCCTGCTAGAATGTAAGCTCCTTGCAAGCAGTGAAAGTGAAAGTGTTAGTTGCTCAGTCGTGTCCAACTCTTTGTGACCCCATGGACTGTAACTCTCCAGGCTGCTCTGACCATGGAATTCTCCAGGTGAGAATACTGGAGTGAGTTGCCATTCCCTTCTCCAGGGGACCTTCCGGACCCAGGGGTCAAATCTAAAAGCAGGGACTGTATGTATCTTGTTCCTATAACATTCCCAGAGCCAAGCACATGGGACAAATGATACTTCCTGCTTCCATGTTAATAATTCCTCATTCCAGTACCTGTTCTGTGTCACGCACATCTTATAACCAGGTGAGCCCTGCCAGGTGAGGGAGTGTTCAGAAGCCATCAGAGCCAGGACTCACGCCAAGCCTCCAGACCCTTCCATTTCATCTGAGTTCATTGCTCTTCTCACGACCCTGCCTTCATGCTTTGTTTCCAAGAAACAGGTCTTTGAAGAAGGCATTTTTGTTGGCTCTTCCCATACCAGCTCTGCCCCCCGCCCCCAAGTGTCTTCACTCCCCTTTCTTGCCCTTTAGATGTCAACAACCTCTCCTCCACCCCAGGCTTCTCCTTGTGTCCTCAGGGGGTGCCCCTCCTCCTCCATATCCCCCTCCGGAGGCCAAACCAGGCTGCTGAATGACTCCGCTAATTAACCCATTCCATTGCCGGCACTGCACGGTTGTCTACAGCCACCCAGGGACCTGCCTTCCCAGTTCCCTGGGAGCCGGCCTGTGGCACCTTCTGGTCAGCATCCCCACCCATCTATCCCTAACAGGAGCTCTGATCAGCCACCCAAAACTGGACCAAAAAACCCCAAAAATTCCTGCGAGAGGACCCTCTCTGGGCTGAAACTCTTAGAGCGGTGCGCGGAAGGGTTTTTGCATCAGGGCTCGGAAGGAGCTTGGCGTCCCAGCCTGTCTCTGGTGCCCCCTGCTGGGAATAGCAGGGGTGCAGGAAAAGTGGATACAGACTCTCCTGGGTCATCTGGCTCCGGGCTGTAGGTCTCGATGATGACATCTGAGGCTTGAGATGAATTCACATCACAGCTGGAACCCGGAGGGCCGAGGACGTGCCGGCTACCTAAAAAGTTCCATTCATGGGACCGTGACGACCCCTTTGCAAAGGGCGGCCTCTCTGCTCTGCGCCCCGAGGAAGCCGGTGAAAGATGCTCTATCAGGGTCAGGCAGAGGGTTTGGGAGAAGGTTCGCCGCCCTCGCTCGCTCACGCCAGCTGGGCCAGCACTGCCTCCGTCAGGACCCCCTCAGGGCCAGCTCTTGATTTCTCCTGGGTCGGAGAGACCGCACACGGTGAAGGGAGCCAGCGGAAGGAGCTGCTGTTGGCTCAGCTGTGCTTGCAGCCCCGGAGCCTCACCCCATTTCAGTGAGGAGGCAAGTGTGAAAAATGGAGCGTGATGGAGAGTCGTCACAAGATCTCCAGGCCTCGACTGGAGCCGCCATCTCTCGATCTAGCTGCGATGGCCGGGGGAGATTAAGATGCCTGTTCGTCCCTGGGTGTGTGTGTGTGAGAGAGAGAGAGAGGGAGAGAGAGAGAGAGAGAGAGAGAGAGAGAGAGAGAGAGAGAGAGAGAGAAGAGAGAGAGAGAGAGAGAGAGAGAGAGAATGCACACACAAGGTTGGGAGCTGCGAGGCCCCGTGGATTTGGGGGCCCAAACTAGCCTGCTTCCCCTTCTGGGTCTGCTGGCCTAATTCCCAGCTGCAGCTGCCATTCTGGGCTCCCCTCCCCGAGGCAATCTCCCTGCAGATTTGACAGCGGGAGGGGAGGGGCCGAGGGAAGGGGAGTGAACTGGGAGAGGACTCGGCTGTAATCTCATGTAGCTGATCCCGCAGCCTTCTCCAGCTCGGCTGCCCTCTGCCATCAGCTCTCCAGGCGATTTTCTCTGTGCCTGCACTCTCCCCTCCTGCCTTCATCTCCTTAAGAAAGTGTCCAGAAAGTTAAACCCACACACACGAACACACACACAATCCACCAAAAAAAAAAAAAAAAAAAAAATCAGGGAGCAGGAACAGGCAGACGAGTAAGAGAGCACGCGCGCAGGAGAGAGGGCTCAGCCGGTCTTGGAGGAAGCACGGCGCAGGCAGAGGGAGTCTGGGGTTGGCGGGACCGGGACTCAGGTCTCTTAGCCCCCAGGAGCCTCCTTCATGGACCCAGGGATCCTGAAAGGGGCTGCCTCAGCTTAGGATGGGCAACTGTGTCAAGTCTCCACTGAGAAATCTCTCAAGGAAGGTATGTTTCTGGAGTTCTTAAGACCCCGGGTGGGAGATTGGGGCATCCTGCCATCTGTCCCAGAGGTTGGGGGCGGAGAGGGTGGACGTTTGAAGCTCGCTTCCCTTCCTGTGGGTTCTGTCTAGGGCGACTTCCCTGTTCCTCCCTCTGCATTCCCTCCTATCACAGTTGTCTGTGTCCCGGGGCTCTAAGCTGAAGTTGGGACTTAGAGCTGCATGGGGGCCGGTGTTTGGAAATTTGCATAAGATTTAGGAAAGAAACCACGTAGGGTCCTTAGGATGTGCATGGACAGACTGCCTTGGGATAAGCAGGATGAGAAGAGGGTTAAGCTGGACTTTGACCCTGCTGCTGGAGGTTCTTTCCCAGCGGTAGAGGAGGGGTGCGTTCATCTCCTCTGAGGGACTCTGACCCTCTCTGGTGGTCTCTAAGGTCTTCAGAGTTGTGGGGTTTGAAGTAGATCCCATTGTTAATGAGAGGAAATAAGCCGGACATCCCCTTCTACCCTTGAGAATTCTTGAGTCAGGTCAGAGACTCACAAATAGGATCAGTCTGGCTCAGGGCCCCAGGGTTGTTTCCATCGAGAAACGGAGTATACAGCAAAGGTGTCTGTCAATTTCGTCCTGGAGTGGATGCATTGCTTATACACCGGGATAATATTCTTTTGCAAGAATCCCTTTTGGAAAGCAAATAATCACCTTCAAAGCATCTTTCTTGCAAGTCTGGGCTTACGTCTGTAGGATCTTGCTTTGGGTGGGCTCTGCCTGTATTTCTGGCCCTCTGTAGTCAGGCCATAGAAGAAATTTGTAGATATTTTGCAAAGGAAGAAGGAATGTGAGGAATGGTTTCCTCCAATTCTTTCATTTTCCAGAGAAGGAACTTGATTGCTACTCAGGTTAAGTGACTTATCCAAGGTCTCAGGTTAGCTAATGGCTCCTCCACCCCCAACCCCTTCCTACCCTGTCTGTTAGTTTGACAGCCTCTCAATTTAGGACATTTCAAGCTTTTCTGCTCATCTTCTTCCTCATTTAGCTAAGCTGCTCACATCAAATTCCTTTTAATCTTTGCTGTTCCTTGGATCTTTCCGAGGGTTGACTGTTTCTTCTGTGTACATCCCCCACCCCCAGTCATCTGTCATCTTAAAGGAGAGTTCTTTGCATCAGATGTGGCCTCCACACTGTTGCAGAGAAGTAGAAATGGATCTGAATTAGTCTGGAGGACCATCGGGCGAGTGCCCTTTCCCTGAGTTCTGTCCAGACCTTCAAGAGGTGAATTCAAGAACAAGAGTTGTCCTTCTGTCCTACCCTGCCCGTGACTCAGACTTCTTAGGTCTCTTCTTTCTAGCCATGTGACCTTGGATAAGTTATTTGACTCCTGCTGGGTCTCAGTTCCCTTGTCTATCAAGTGGAAATACTAACATCTACCTCCTAAGGTGATTGTGGGGCCTAGAGAAAGAGCTGGGATCACTGCCTGGGATGCAGTACTCAGTATATGTTAGCTAGTGTTAATAGCATTATAATCATAATTTTTCCATTCTGGGTTTTCTGAGAAGGGGGATGAGGAAAAAGAAATAGGAGAGGCTTTGAGTCCATGGAATAAGGCAAACGATCATAAAAGGTATTGCATTCAGTTTCATTTTTTTAAAAAATAATAGTAACCATTGCTTTTCCCTGAATATCTACAAGATTTCCAACATCTGTTATCTCATTTGCTCTTTTCCACCGAGTGGTTCTCTTGGCTGTTTTCTAGAGAAAGGAACGAGACTCAAAGATAAGCGTGTTCCTAAGATGCCACAGCTGACTGGGAGCAGGGCTGAGATGTAAACCCTGGTCTGTGTGAATCCAGAGCTGGGGTTTTGTTTTTAATTTTGCCTCTCTCTCTTTCTCCTGCTGTTAAAGATGTTATTCATAGATTCGTGAACCTGACCTTACAGGTCATCTTAGTCCAAATTCTCACTTACTGGGCAATGCTGTCTCCCACCACATCAAGCGCTTCCTCACTCAACTCCTCCTTCGGTGAATACCTTCGATGAGAGGGAGCACGGTCTTGGCTGGCTTGTCTTGTTAGAAAGCTGTTAGGTCAGGAGGCATGCCGTTTCCTCCTGTTGCCCTGCCACACTCAGGAGATGTCCCCTTGGTGCCAGGAAACATTGTCAGTCCATGGGCTGCTGCCCACTTGGCTTCCTGTGTGGTGACCAGGAATTGGTGATGGAGAGAGGCGGCCTCCTCCAGGCTCTGAGCTAGGCAGGACCGGGCTGTCAGGTACCATCACTGGCCAGGGAAGAACAGCAGCCTCCTGGGGCAACTGAGTGCCAGGGTGGGTTAAGATCAAGAGATGCAGTGGAAATTCCCCAGCCATCACTGGGTTCTTCCTTCGTGGGAGCAAATTTTTCTCTGTCCTCCTCACTTCTTTCCTGATTGGCAAATATTCTCCCACTTCTTCTGCAGCCAGAAGTAAATGCCTTCTGGCGCCCAGCATCTCTCAAGTTGCATCATCATCATCATCGTCATCATCGTTGTCATCATCATTGTCATCACCATGGCAACTCCACATATTCGGCTCTTGCCATGCTCTAGGCACTGCGCAACGGCTCATTTGCCTCTCACAGAATCCTGTGAGTGGCCCTGATCATCCCCCGCTGGACAGAGAAGGAAACCAGAGCCCAGAGAGGTGAAGTGACCTGCCCAAGGTCACACAGCGAGTGAACGGCAGAGCCAGAATTTGTCCCCAAGACTTTCTGAGTCCAGAGCCAGTTATCCTCAAGCTCTCTCTGAATTCCCTACTGCCTGCTGCCTCCTCCTCCTGGGTATGCTCATCTGAGCCAAGTGAATGAGAGTCAGCCAGAAACGAAAAGGCTGATTCTCTGCAAATATCTCCTGAGTTTTGTTTCCTGGGGCTTAACCACAGTTGACTCCCTGGCTCCCTCTGTCCAGAAGGTCTCTCTGGTCCTGCCCTCGCTCTAGCCAGGTCCCTGTAGCCTGTGTGAGTGTGGCCAAGGCTCTTAACCTCTTTTGGTCATCAAACCAGAGTGGATCCTGATTACCCCTGAAGTTCTAAGACTACCCGGGGTGACCCTTATTGCATTCCCTGGACTTGGGCCTTGCACTGAGGTCCCGCACCTTGGGTCTGTGTGGCTGCTTGCCCTTAGAGGAACCAGAATATTTCTCCTTCCTCTCTAGGCCTAGAAGAAGCTTAGAAGTTTGACAAGAGTCTAGACTGCAGCCCCACACTGTGGGGCTTCGAGGAGAATGAGCATGAGGACAGGGTGAGATGGGGGAGATTGCTCTGCTTGTCCACCTGGGAGGACCGGCTACCCCTTAGGTCTTAGCATCTTCTCCTGAGCGTGACCTTCTTGGAGCTGGAGGAAACTGGCAGGAAGAGGGTGCAGTAGAATGGATGGGTGGGACATGCAACTCTGGGGTCCTTGACAGAGGCAGCCCTCTAAGTTTTCACTGCTCTTTCCTTGGAAGGTTTGGCTCCAGCTCCTCACTTTGGGGGTGGAGACATCCAAGCTGGAGGCTGAAGCCAGACCACCTTGACTTGGGGGGATGCTGGGCATCCTGGCAGAGAGGCTGGGCTGGGAGAGAATGTTGTGTCTGGACGCTGAGGTTGTCCTAAGGGGACGGTCTGTGGGCAGTGCTGACTTTTTATAGCTGCATGGGAACCATTAGGGAGGAGGATGGATTGGCCGGGCCAGGGAGCACAGCTATATTTGGTCAGCACAGAGGGCCCCTGCCTCAGCCTCCAGAGGTCCCTGGACCAGGCACGGAGCCAGTGGAGGCGGGAGGAACGAGGAGGATTGCTGATGGGAGAGAGCGTCTAGTCTTGAGGCCACAAGCTGGGTGGAAGCTGACTGACAGAAGTGCTTTGTTTAGCCCACCCAGTGCTTTAAATCGGAAGGTCTGGCAACACCGGGCTGGAGTTACGTCATGCTGTCCCTTCAGAGGGGACCCAGAGCATCCATCTTACCCCAGGCTCTGCCTCTCACACCTGCCTGCTTTATTTTTGTTTGCCATGGCCCCTGTGTCGGCAACCTCCAGTCTCGCAGACTACCTGAGCCCACTCTCTACCACCAGTTCTGATGGTCCTCGTTACCCTCCAGTGGGTTCCAGCAGGGGTGGGGTCAGAGGTCCATTGGGGAGCTTAGCCCTGAGGATTTTGCTGGGATATTGGGAGCATCTTAGGAAAGGACATTATTCCCTGAATGAACAAAAGCCTCCCTCTGCCTGCTCCTCTCTCTGAGCTTCTGTCTGCACATGGGGGTGTGTTTCTGTGCATGTGTGTGTGTGTGTGTGTGTGTGTGTGTATGTGTGTGTGTCTGCAGTTGTGCCACACAGTGGGTATCACACCCAGCTCTCCCTGGAGCATCCGTTTCAGCCAAAGATCCAGGACTCCATCCATCGGACCAGTTTGCTACCTGCCCCCTGTGCATCCTGAGGGCTCTCTGCACCCTGGTGTTTGCCTCTCAAGGTCTTCTCTTGAGAAGGGCCCCTTCTAGGGCCGGGAGCCAGGCTGGGGCCTGGAGGACCCAGCTAGGCCAGAGAGGTGACACCTTGCCTCTGTTTTGTATTTGCTTGGTGCTGGTTGAAGATGCGCCAGGAGGAGACCAGCTACACGGTGGTGCAGACGAGTGAGGAGGGGCTGGCGGCCAGCGGCGAGCTCCCTGGACCGCTCCTGATGCTGGCTCAGAACTGCGCGGTCATGCACAACCTGCTGGGCCCGGCCTGCATCTTCCTGCGTAAGGGCTTCGCGGAGAACAGGCAGCCTGTACGTAAGTTGGCCCCAGTGGAGCCACCTTCGACTTGGCTTCATGGGGCGTGAGGAAGGAGGTGCTGGGAAGAAGAGGGGCTCTGTACACAGTGGTGTGTATCCCTCGGCGGACGCACTTCACACCCTCAGCTTGTGAACCTGACCCCCAGAGTTTCCCACTCATGGCTGCAGAGCCCTGGTGAGTCCACATCCACCAGCAAAAAAATAATAGCATCTATAGTATTGTTTGGGGTTTCGTTGTTTTTTTTTTTTTTTTTTTTTGAGCACTTAATATATGCCAGACATTGTGCTCAGTGCTTTGGTGCTTAAGCCTCAGAGCAACCCCAAGAGGTAGGTACTATTATCCTCCCCATCTGCAGATGAAGAAATTGAGTTGGAGAGTGTAACATGCTCACAGTAACAGCTGGTGGGCGTTAGTGGTAGGATTCAGACTCAGGAATCCTGACTCAAGGGCCCCCTGGGTTCTGAACAACAGTACTGAATACACGGCACCAACCACTAGAACTTTCTACGATGATAGAAACATTTCTTCAATCAGCACAGCCCTCTACAGTAGCCACTAGCCCTTGAAATGTGGCTAGTGCAACTGAGGAAGTAGATTATTAATTTTCTTTTATTCCAATTCCAATTTAAATAGTCACATGTGGCCACTGCTTTGGAGGGCCTCTTGTACGTATCTGAACAGTTACAGAGAGGAGGGTATTGATGATTCAAACAGATTCAAACATTGGTAGGTTTACTGAATGGTGGTGGTTGAGTTGCTAAGTTGTGTCCGACTCTTGTGGCCCGCCAGGTTCCTCTGTCCGTGGGATTTCCCAGGCAAGAATACTGGAGTGGGTTGTCATTTCCTTCTCCGGGGTTTACTGAATGCCACCTGCTAAACACTTTACGTTATCTTGCCTCACAGATGCTCACAAAGACCCTGTAAGGTGGTTTCTGGTATTAACCCACTTTACAGATGAGGAATCTGTGGCTCATACAGTGGAAGTGACCTGTCCAAGGTCCTACATCTAGGAAGCAGCAGACCCGGGCTTTGTCCTTGAGTCCATCTGACTTTAGAGGTCAAACTCATCCCTCGACTGGAGAAGTTGGGGAGTGAGGGCTGTGGTGGGCTCTGTTCCCACCTGACCCCCCTAATCGGTGTTCACGGTTTCCCTGTCATGTCGGTGAGCATCCCTAGCTCTGTTCCACATCCCCCGCCACTCTGCCCTGGGGAACGTGTGATTCAGGGACCAGCCACCAGGACTCAGCCGGACCAGCTCTGGCCACAGGCAAGTGCCCAAGGGGTACTGGCTTTTCTGCACCCTGGTTCTGGGTTTACAAGAAGCGGAGAGGGGGCTGCAGAGCTGATTCTGGAGATATGAGAGGCTGCAGGGTGGGAAGGGACTTGTCGCCTGTCCCAGTGAGCATACCCTGCATGTGTGTGTACACGCATATTCTCGCTGATGCTTTCACTTACTGGGGATACCAGGCATTGTGAAAAGCACCCTTTGTGGTCACTCAAGATCCCAATCTGACTAAGAACAGCTAGTGGGTGATAGGGGTAGGAATAGGTTGGTTAGAGGGAGTGACAACCCCTCCTTGTGCATGGTGACAGGCTTTTTAAGAGGAAGTCCTTCCAATCATCTCACAGAGACAGAAGCTTCAGCTACAAAAGCTGCAGGCAGGACCTGGGAGCCTGCAGACTACTCGTGCCAAGCTCACATACACTCTCGGCATGGTCCTGCCATGTATGGCCCCTTCCGAGAGCTGAGTCCTTCCTGTGCAGCTGGTGGTCCTGCAAAATGTTGCTCAATAGCACCTTTCTAGAAGATTCCCAGGTTTTCTGGCACTGGGATCCCTTGCCCTGGGACCAGTTTGGAGCAGGTGGGCAGCAGCCTCTCACCTGCCCTGGCCCAGTGGGCTAGAACAGCCCGGGTGCACAGCTATGGCACGTCCGCATGTCTGTGTCCCTGACTGGTTTACCCACACCTGGTGTGTGCTTCCTCAGGGCGGGCACACCCTGCCCCTTTGGGCAGGGAGCTGTGACATATGGGCAGGATGAGCCCTGTGGACCAGTTTTGGAGCCTGCTAAGCATGTCCAACTGGGCACCGCATCCATTTCATGCCAGTCTGTCTCCCTCCTGGGCAGGCCTGGGGCAGCTGGCATGTCACCAGCCATAGCCTGCCCCCTGCTTCCTCTGGGCCCGCTCTTTGGAGATTTCTCTGCCATCTGTTCGGATGCCTCACCCGGGGGCTTCCTTGACTCCCCAAGGAGACCTGGGCACTGCTTGAGGCTGGAGACTTGTGCTTTGGACTCTGGAAGCCGTCAGAGGCACTGGCAGCCCCCAGGGTCCTATGCTGTGTCCTGTGACTGGGCGAGGTCTGCAATGGGGGCCCAACTGGAGAAGGTGGGGCAGTGCCCAGGAAGCAGGGCGCAGCCCTAATCCTGCCTCCACTCCCTCTGCTCCTTCTCTTCCTCCCTCTCGTGCGCTGGTCTGCACCCCACTTCCTCTCCTCCAGCCTCTTGCTTCACCCATTGCCCCCCTCAGCTCCTCTTCTCCCCCACTCTTCCTGGTTTTATTGTGTGTGTGTGTGTGGGTGCTCAATCATGTCTGACTCTTTGCGACCCCATGGACTGTAGCCCTCCAGGCTCCTCTGACCATAGAATTTTCCAGGCAAGAATATTGGAGTGGGTTGCCATTTCCTTCTCCAGGGGATCTTCCCAACCCGAGGATCGAACCAGCGTGTCTTGTGTCCCTGCACTGGTGGGCGAGTTCTTTACCAGCTGAGCCACCGGAGAAGCCCTTGGTTTTATTGGGTAGAGCCCTCTTCTGCCTGTTGGGATCCTCCCAGTAACCCTATTTTATTTACAGGTTTTGGCCTCCAGATCAGCTCTGTTCCCTGCTGACCACATGCTTGTGTCTGGAATAAGGGGTTAGGGGTGCAGAGATTCTGAGCCCAGGCTCGATGGGGCTTCTGGCTCCCTGGGCCTCTCCCATGTGTGTGGGACAGGTGGGGTGCACCTTTTCCCCTCCAGGACATGGTCCAGGCACACCTTCGCAGCCGCCCCATCACCTCCCAGCCAGTGCCTGCTGCCACTGGGACAGCCCTCAGCTGGGCATTGGATGACTTCCGGGCCCCTCCTGGCTGCTAATGGCACATGTTCTTTTGTTTCAGGACAGATCTCTGCGGCCAGAGGAGATTGAAGGTGAGATCTGGCCTCTTAGAGGAGGGTGTTGCTCACCCATCCAGGAAGATGAGGGGAGGGAGGTGGGTGGGAAGAGGGCAGAGACATCTCGGCTTCCTGTGAACAAGGCCTGGTGCAGGGCCAGGCATCCTCTGGGGAGCTGGATGTTGGAGGAATGCATGAGTCGATGGGCCCCTCGGGGCCGTCTCTGCCCCAGAGGCTCTGCGGGTCACCACATCCACCTTCCTTCTCTTCCCCAGAGCTCAGGGAGGCCTTCAGAGAATTTGACAAGGACAAGGATGGCTACATCAACTGCCGGGACCTGGGTAACTGTATGCGCACCATGGGCTACATGCCCACCGAGATGGAGCTCATTGAGCTGTCTCAGCAGATCAACATGAACCGTGAGTCCCTCCGCCAGGCACCCCCTTCCCTCCCTGGCCTCGCCCTTACTGTCCTCTGCCTGGGTTCAAGTTCTGAGCTCGCCCCCCCTTCTTCCTAGCTCTGTGACCTGCGGACAAACCACTTACCCTCCCTGTGCCTCAGTTTGTTCACCTGTAAAATGAGGGGGGAAATGGGGAGTCAACTGGGGGTATGTTTATTTATGGTTTGTTTTTTCTTGGTTTATTTATTCATTTATTTTTTGGGGAAACAGCTTTATTGAGATATAATTGATAAACCATACAGGTGACTCACTTAAAGCATTCCCTTCAGGGACTTCTGCAGTGGTCCAGTGGTTAGGACTCCTTGTTCTCACTGCAGGCGACATGGGTTTGATCCCTGGTTGGGGAATTCAAGTATACATTTCAGTGGCTTTTAGTATATTCAGAGTTATGCAACCATCACCCTAATCAACTTTAAAATATTTTCATGTCCCCCCCCACCAGAGAAGTCCTATACCACTTTGCCATCACCCCCAAGTCCCTCCTCAGCCCTAGGCAACCACTAATCTACATTCTGTCTAAGCAGGTTTGCCTATTCTAGACATTTTTTTTTTTAATTGAAGTATGGTTGATTTACAATGTTATATTCGTTTCAGGTGTACAACATAGCGATTCAAAATTTTTATAGACTATACTGTATTTAAAGTTATTGTAAAATATTGGCTCTATTCCCTGTGCTGTACAATATATCCCTGTGGCTTTTTTATTTTACACAGAGTAGTTGACATCTCTTAATCCCCAGCCTCTATGTTGCCCCTCCCCCAACCCCCCTTCTCCTCACTGGTGACCGCTGGTATGTTTTCTGTATCTGGGAGCGTGTTTTTCTTTAGGGGAAAGATTTTTTTTTTTTTTAATTATTTATTTTGGCTGTGTTGGGTCTTCGCTGCTACGTGCGGACTTTCTCTAGTTGCGTCGAGCAGGGGCTACTTTCTGGTTGCAGTGTGTGGGCTTCTCACTGCGGTGGCCTCTCTTGTTGCAGAGCACAGGCTCTGGAGCGCGAGCTTTAGGAGTTGCGGTGCATGGGCTCAGTTGCCCCATGGCAGCTGGGACCTTCCCAGACCAGGGATCGTGTCCGCTGTATTGGCTGGGGGGACTCCCAACCACTGGACCACCAGGACAGAAGTCCCTAGAGGATATTCTAAACAGCCCAGTAATCAATACCTGGCACACAATGAGAGCTGAGCAGAGGAGGCTGTCATTATTATGTTTTTCTCTGTCTCCCTTTGGGTTCTCCCAGGAGACCAGGAGACGAGGGTTTGAGCATGGAGTTGAGGTAGTAGGGGCAGGACAGAGTCAGTAGAGAGTAGGGAGGCGGGAGGGTGGAGACAGCTGCCACCATGGGTGATGGAGCTCAGGGTGCTGGTGTCTAAGGCCCACTGTGGGGCGGTCTCTACGGGCTGAAAGTGTTGTGGGCAGGCCTCGGGGGCAGGTCTCCTGTATTTCTAGCCTCTGAAGGCTGGTTGGGAGGTGAGTTCCACTTGCATGGTCAGGGAGAGAGGGGGGCAAGTGGGCAAGTGGGCCAGTGGGCCAAGCACTCACGACTCCTGCTTCCCTTTCTCTTTCTGCATGTTTGTCTCTGTCTCTCTCCTGCTCTGAAATTCTTCGCCTATCTCTGTGACCTTTCTCCCCTCTGTACCCCTGTCCAGTTCCTGACTTGTTCCCTTAGTCAGCCCCCGGCCACTCCTCTGAGCTGTTCTGTAATAACCCCCCTGTCCATGGTCACGTCTCTGTCCTCATTCGGCCTCTGCTTTTACCCTGGGCCTGGCGCTGGGCAGGTCAGGGAGGGCTGACAGCTCCCCGGTTGTCTAGTTGGAGGTGGGCGGTGGTTGGATGGATGACCCAGTCTGTTCCTCTGTCCCCAGTGGGTGGCCACGTGGATTTTGATGACTTTGTGGAGCTAATGGGACCTAAACTCTTGGCGGAGACGGCAGATATGATTGGAGTAAAGGAACTGCGAGATGCCTTCCGAGAGGTAAGTGGTGGATAGTGGACAGGCAGGGGTGGGGGAACTTGTTAGAATTCCCAACCTGAAAGGAAACTGGACCTCTGGATCCCACACCAGGGGAAGAAGCTTGGACAGAGAAGTGCTCTGGGGAAGGGGTAGCAGGGGACAATGATGCTGGAGGAGGGGTTCAACCTTGGGATCTGCTTCTGACAGTCTCTCTGTTGTAGCTACTCTTCCTTCCTTTGTGCCCTCTCTAGTTTGACACCAATGGTGATGGGGAGATAAGCACCAGTGAGTTACGAGAGGCCATGAGGAAACTCCTGGGTCATCAGGTGGGACACCGAGACATAGAAGAGATTATCCGGGATGTGGACCTCAATGGGGATGGAAGAGTGGACTTTGAAGGTAGGCGGGTCTTGAGAGTGGAAGAAGAACCAAGACAGGAGTGGGCATCCACAGAGTGTATCCCTCCACATGTGTGTCCTTCATGCAGTCATCAATCCACCCCAACTTTCCATCCCCTTACCCTCCCATCCTTCCACCCCTCTAATCCATCGTCTATTCCTACACCCATCCATTCATCCATCTTTCCAGATCTCTCTTTCCATCTGTTCATCCATCTGTCTCTTTTTCTGTGCAAGTGCCTATTTATCCACTAACAGATCTCCAAATAATTATCCATAGAATCATTTACCTATGGCCTTACCTACCCATCCAGGCATCTATTCATTCTTCTGTACATTCACCCATGCCTCCATCTACCCGTATACTTCCTCCCATCTATCCATGCATCTGTAACTCTCAACATTCATTCATACATTTATTCTCTACCCATCCGCCTATATCTCCACTCATATTTCCATTGATCTTTCAGTCGTCTGTACAGTCCTTTCCCCATCTGTTTCCATCTACTCATCCATCTATCCACTCCTGTGTCCCTCTGCCCTTACCTGTCTCTTTCCATGTCTGTTGGTCCACCTTCTCCTGCATCCGTCCATGGAGGCATTTTCTAAACACCACATTCCTCAACCTGACACTCAGACCCCTTAAGATCTATCCACAACTCACCTCTCTGGCCACAGCTTTCTCCATTCCTTCACTCACACTCCACCTGGAAACCATAGGTGATCCAAAAGCCTGCCAAGCTCTCATTTGATTACACTATTCTTTTTGTCAGGGTGGCTTGTGTTCTATTCTTCACTGGGACTAAAGTCTATTCCATCTTTAAGACCCAGCAGTGGGGCCACTTC
Source organism: Okapia johnstoni (assembly GCA_024291935.2). NCBI lineage: Eukaryota > Metazoa > Chordata > Mammalia > Artiodactyla > Giraffidae > Okapia > Okapia johnstoni. The sequence goes on along the minus strand of CM044310.1, from coordinate 9,389,944 downwards.
CCTCGGTCCCCAGACTGAGCTTCCTCTTTTCTGGGCTTTCACAGCACCTCAGGCTTACCCTCGTTCTTCACACTGGCCCCTAAATGCTGGTTATATCTCCACTTAATTCTGAACTTTTGGAGAAAAGAGGAACCCTACTTTCTTTATCTCTGAGATTCCCACAGAGCTCAGTACCTGACACATAGTGAATGCTCAGTAAAAGTGTTTTTAAAATATCAACAATCATAATTAGTGATCATCTCTAATTGTACATGCTCTATACAGTCAGCAAAAACAAGACTGGGAGCTGCTGTGGCTCAGATCATGAACTCCTTATTGCAAAATTCAGACTTACATTGAAGAAAGTAGGGAAAACCACTACACCATTCAGGTATGATGTAAATCAGATTCCTTACAATTATATAGTGGAGGTGACAAATAGATTCAAGGGATTAGATCAGATAGACAGAGTGTCTGAAGAATTATGGACAGAGGTTCGTGACATTGTACAGGAGGTAGTGATCAAGACCATTCTCAAGAAAAAGAAATGCAAAAAAGCAAAATGGTTGTCTGAGGAGGCCTTACAAATAGCCGAGAAAAGAAGAGAAGCAAAAGGCAAAGGAGAAAAGGAAAGATATACCCATTTGAATGCAGAGTTCTGAAGAATAGCAAGGAGAGATAAGAAAGCTTTTCTCAGTGATCAGCGCAAAGAAATAGAGGAAAATAATAGAATGGGAAACACTAGAGATCTCTTAAAGAAAATTAGAGATACCAAGGGAACATTTCATGCAAAGATGGGCACAATAAAGGACAGAAATGGTATGGACCTAACAGAAGCAGAAGATATTAAGAAGAGGTGGCAAGAATACACAGAAGAACTATACAAAAAAGGTCTCTATAACCCAGATAACCACGATGGTGTGATCACTCACTTAGAGCCAGACATCCTGGTGTGTGAAGTCAAGTGGGCCTTAGGAAGCCTCACTATGAACAAAGCTAGTGGAGGTGATGGAATTCCAGCTGAGCTATTGCAAATCCTAAAAGATGATGCTGTGAAAGTGCTGCACTCAATATGCCAGAAAATCTGGAAAACTCAGCAGTGGCCACAGGACTGGAAAAGGTCAGTTTTCATTCCAATCCCAAAGAAAGGCAATGCCAAAGAATGTTCAAACTACCACACAATTGCACTTACCTCACACACTAGCAAAGTAATGCTCAAAATTCTCCAAGCCAGGCTTCAACAGTACATGAACTGTGAACTTCCAGATGTTCAAGCTGGTTTTAGAAAAGGCAGAAGAATCAGAGATCAAATTGCCAACATCTGTTGTATTATTGAAAAAGCAACAGAGTTCCAGAAAAACATCTGCTTCTGCTTTATTGACTATGCCAAAGTCTTTGACTGTGTGGATTACAACAAACTGAAAAATTCTTCAAGAGATGGGAATACCAGACCACCTTACCTGCCTCCTGAGAAATCTGTATGCAGGTCAAGAAGCAACAGTTAGAGCCAGACATGGAACAACAGACTGGTTCCAAATTGGGAAAAGAATACGTCAAGGCTGTATATTGTCACCCTGTTTATTTAACTTCTAAGCAGAGTACATTATGCAAAATGCCAGGCTCGATAAAGTTCAAGCTGGAATCAAGATTGCGGGGAGAAATATCAACAATGTCAGATACACAGATGACTCCATCCTTATGGCAGAAACTAAAGAGCCTCTTGATGAAAGTGAAAGAGGAAAGTGAAAAAGCTGGCTTAAAACTCAACATTCAAAAAACGAAGATCATGGCATCCGGTCCCATCATTTCATGGCAAATAGATGCGGAAACAATGGAAACAGCGACAGACTTTCTTTTCTTTGGCTCCAAAATCACTGCAGATGGTGACTGCAGCCATGAAATTAAAAGACACTTGCTCCTTGGAAGAAAATCTATGACCAACCTAGACAGTATATTAAAAAGCAGAGACATTACTTTGCCTCCAAAGGTCCATCAATTCAAAGCTATGGCTTTTCCAGTAGTCATGTACAGATGTGAGAGTTGTATCATAAAGAAAGCTGAGTGCCAAAGAATTGATGCTTTTGAACTATGGTGTTGGAAAAGACTCTTGAGAGTCCCTTGGACTGCAAGGAAATCAAACCAGTCAATTCTAAAGGAAATCAGTCCTGAATATTCATTGGAAGTATCGATGCTGAAGCTGAAACTCCAATACTTTGGCCACCTTATGCGAAGAACTGACTCATTGGAAAAGACCATGATGCTGGGAAAGATTGAAGGCAGGAGGAGAAGGGGATGACAGAGGATGAGATGGTTGGATGGCATCACCGACTCAATGGACATGAGTTTGAGCAAGCTCCTGGAGTTGGTGAAGGACAGGGAAGCCTGGTGTACTGCAGTCCATGCAGTCGCAGAGTCGGATACGACTGAGCGACTGAACTGAACGTTTATTATATACCAGTCACTGTACTAAGTAATTTTACATGTATTATCCCATTTAATTTTTACAATGACTCCAGGGACTGCACTATTATTACCTCATGTTACAACGGAGTAAACTGAGCCTCAGAGAAGTAATATAACTTGCTTCTCTTATAGAGAAGCAGAGCTGGGTCATCAACTCAGGCCTGGAATCTCAGCCATTCCATACATTACACTGTTCATGACACTATCCGAGGCACCATGGGATACAGGGGGAAAACACCATAGCAAAACACTGCTTCTACACTCCATAAACTTGCATGCTGAGCAGAAAGGCAAGATAAACATGAGCTAGACTGTGAATATGTCCAGAACACAAAGGCTCGGAGGCCTTTTCTGGGCAGTAGCTGATCTTCAAGGTAAAGGACAGAGTGGCAATGGAGAGGCTTGGCTACCAAAGGCTTGGCTATCACCAGAGCTGAACATTTCAGGTACCCCGTGTCCAGGTAGTGACCCCCACAGATGACAGCTCTTCCCTGAAAGCCTAGTATCTCCCATTCATTCTACCAGCATGTGTTGGACACCAGCTGTGTGCCAAGACCTGATCCCCACCTTGAGGAGCCCATGACCAGTAAGGAAAAGAGAAGCTGACAGTATGGTCCATGTCATTTGGGGGGAAGTACAGCAGGCTGTTGCATACAGTGGGGGCACCTTTGCCAAACTGGCAAGGATTAGGGAAGGCTTCCTGGAGGAGGCTGTAAGTAAGCAGAGCCCTAAGAGGTAAGTAGGAGTCACCAGGTGAAAAAGAAGGAAGAGATATTTGCTCTATGGAATTGAAAACTCATATCTACACAAAAACCTACAAACAGATTTACTGTTTATAGCAGCCTTACTTACAATTGCCAAAGTTTGGAAACAACCAATATGCTCTTCACTGGGTGAATACATAAATAAAACTATGGTATACCCAGGCAATGGAATATTAGGCAGCATTGTAAAAGAAATGTGCTATCAAGTGATGAAAAGACATGGAAGAAACTTAAATGCACAGTAAGTGAAAGAAAATCTGAAAAGGCTGCAAACTCTGTGATGCAATGATATGACATTCAGGAAAAGGCAAAACTATGGAGACCAGAGACAGTGAAAAGATCAGTGGTTACCAGGAGTTGTTTGTGGCAGGAGGGATGAATAGGGGGAACACAGAGGATTTTTAGGCAAGTAAAACTATTCTGTGTGATACTATAATAGGGATACATGTCATTATACATTTGTCCAAACCCATAGAGCCTCCAGGGCTTCCCAGGTGGTGCTAGTGGTAAAGAACCCGCTTGCTAACGCAGGAGACTCAGAGACGTGGATTCAGTCCCTGGGTGGGGAAGATACCCTGGAGGAGGACATGGCAACCCATTCCAGTCTTCTTGCCTGGAGAATCCTCATGGACAGAGAAGCTTGGGGGACTACAGTCCATGGGGTCATACAGAGCTGGACACGACTGAAGTGACTTAGCACACGCACAGAGAGTCTCCAACACCAAGGATGAACCCTAATGTAACCATGGACTTGGGGTAATAAATGATGAGTCAATGTAGGTTCATCTGTAAGCAACATCCTACTCTGCTCGGGGATGTTGGTGATGGAGGAGGCTGTGTGTGTATGTATAGAGGCAGGGGGTAGATGGAAAAACTTGGACTTCCTGCTTAATATTGCTGTGAACCTAAAACTGCTCTAAAAAACAAAGTCTAGTTAAACAGAAGGGAGCGGGACAGGCTGCAGGAAAGCTGAGAAGTGAGGGGAGGGGGAGTGTGTCAGCTCCACCTGAGGTGCTGACACGGGGATCTGTGGAGTCGAACTTCGTGGTGGGGGGTGAGTAGTGAGAGGTGAGGCTGGAGCTGTCAGCTGGGGCCAGAACAGGGAGGCCTTGGGGTCGTGCCCCTTATCCTATGGGGACCATGAGAGGTTTGAAAGGGGTCATATATACAGATAGAAAAATCCTGCTGGCTGCTGCAAAGAAGAGGGATTGGAAAATGCTGGATGGGGGACTTCCCTGGTGGTCCGGTGGCTAGGATTCCATGTTCCCACTGCAGGGGGCCTGGGTTCAATCCCTGGTCGGGGAACTAAGATCCTGCATGCCACATGGTGGGCGAGACCAAAAAAAAAAACAACCATGCCGGATGGACATTGGGGACCAGCACCGGTCAGAGGCAGTGGCCGCAGAAGGAGAGGGAGGCGTCTATCTGAAGAAGGTGTGAGGCAGTGTGCTGGACCCTCACTACTGCTTTCTCCCCACCCCCGCCGCAGAGTTTGTCCGGATGATGTCCCGCTGAGGCCGCCAGGGCCCCTCCAGGACCGCCAAGCTCCACGGGGCGGGAGAAGAAGCGCCTGAGCTCGCCTCACCCCGCCGCCGCTGCCGCCGCCGCCCGCCGCTGCCCAGAGCCCAGGATGTACTGGCGGACGGGGCCTGCCTGCACCCCGGGGAGGTGCCCACCCCGGACCCCCCACCCCTCCGCACTGTGAAAAAGACTCATGACTCCTGCAACTGGAAAGGGGGGGCGCCCGCCAACGAGGAGGCCACCATGCCAGGCCGGCAGAGGTCAGGCCGGGCGCCGAGTGCCAGGGACCCAGCCGCCGCTGGCTGGGGTGGGGGGACCCACAAAGCATGTCTGCCCGGGCAGAGCCTCTCACCACCTTCCTTAGCTCTGTGCCCGTCCCAGCTTGCCTCAGCCCTGTTATCTCAGAACCAATAAAAATATTTCCAAGAGGAAGGTGGCTCTGGGGGTCCTTTGCTTCTCCCATTGGGTTAGATGATACATGCATTTCCTGAGTACCAGCTGCACGCAGGGAACTGGCTGAAAAACTTGCCTGCACTCTCCTTGTGTTGAGTTCCATGAGGTTCCCAGCCTCTTCTACACTCATCTCAGAAGCCAGAACCCGGTACCTTTAACTGAAAGGGAGACTGGGGCATATACGGATGAAGCTGAACATGCCGCTGCCCCAAACAGAGTCAAGTTCTGTAAGAAAAGGAGACTGGATAGGGCTTGGGCAAGCCCTGGAGCAGGGTCTGCCTCACTTCCCGCCTCCATGGAGCTTTCACACTGGTTGGGGAGACCGACAGGAGATAATCACATCCATATGTGACTACAAATTGTGATCCTGCTTTTAAGGAAAAATGCGGGGACCTTCGGTGAGGTAGAATAAGGAGGTCTGGACTACTCTCCCAGGAGGTCAGGAGAGGCTTTCCTGAGGAAGTGATAACACGGTTTTTGCCCTGGAGGAAATCCCAGAGTGTGTGAGGAGACAGATGTACAATCAGCCTTCATTCTCTCTGCCGAGCGAGAAGCAGGATAGTGTTGGGTCCTGGATTTATTGTGCTCGCTGTGTGACTTTGGGCCAGCCACATGTCTCTGAACCTCAGTTTCCTCATGTGCAATAAGGGGATAATAAAGTCCACTGTAAGTGATCTCGGAGTATTGCAGTGCCCACCTCCAGAGGCCTCGAAATAGTGCAAGGTGGCATTATTAAACAGGACCCATTATAATCACTGTTATTAATTTCTGTAATCGAAGGCTTAAAGGAGTCTGAAGGAGAAGTTTGTGGGCAGAAGTTGCCCAGAATCTTTGACAGGCTTGAGGCATAATCTGACTGGTGTGTGGGATGGACCCATGGACTCCAAGCCAGTGGTTCTCAAACTTGAGTTCGCTCATCAGGAGTACCTGGAGGGTTTATTAGGCACCCCTACCCCAATGACTCAGATCCAGTGTTTGGGACAGACTTCGTGAATTTGCGTCTCTCACAAGCTCCAGGGGATGCTGATGCTCTCAGGACCTCAATTGGAATAACACAGCTGAACATCCCAGACACATGGGATGTAGCTCATGGAGGCTGTGGGCTGCAGGCTGGAAGTGGGAGGTAAGTAGACAATCCCCTGCCTTTCTGTAGCCACAAAGAGAGGATCCATGTTATCAGATCCATTAGGAAAGGATGGTGGGCTCCCCCATGGCCCCACCCCCTAGAGGCTTGGGTAATCCCCGGATCCCCAGAGCCAGGGGGGCTGGGAGCTCCAAATTCACTGGAATAATCCAATTCTGAGACTAAGCCCTTGGCTCTGTGCCTTGGTGGGCAGATCTTCAGCCTTGCCTGCTCCTGTACCCAGCTCTGCCCAGAGACTCCTGATCCACACTGTTTCAGAAATCCAACGGCCTGGAGCCACTTGTAGACAGAGATGAGCCCTTGAGGGCACCACAGGGAGAAAATAGAGTTAGGGTGTCAACTGAGGACACTGTCCTCAGTACTGTGGTTTGCTAAAGTCAGACACGGCAGCTATGATAAACGGACTTGAGAAGGTGTCAGGCCACTGTTCAGAGGAGCCCTCATGTCCAGGACCAGGGGAAGCCCAGAGGCAGGGCTTCTGCCTCCTCCATTGCTGAAACCCCTTGAAGTTGTATATCTAGGCATTCCTAATAAGATCATTTGAAGAAGAGGTTCTCTTTCTTTCTAAGAACCTAGGCTCATTTTCCTAGATGAACCCTATCCCAGGCAGGAACTCTTTCTATATCTTCTTCCCAGGCAGATGTGTCATCTTAAAAGAGCTCTCATTGTCTGTGAGGTCTGAAACGGAGCCTGGATTTGCCTCCTTGGACGTGTAAAGTCCAATTTATTCACTCATTCAAGCATGCATTCAACTGATTTTTATTGAGCACCTAGTATGCGCCAGGTCCTCTACCTGAGTCCCTGTCTCCTACAAGCTCAGACTCTAGTAGGGGAAACAGATAAGAAGGCAGACAAGGCTAATGTAGTGATAGAAGTGCTATTTACCAGGTTACTTATGAGGTTAGCCTAGGAGAAGTGAGCGTACTAGAATCTACCCACCAATCTGGTGGGGCAGAAGGGACAGGTTTGCTAGGACCTGAAGGATCAGCTGTGCCAAGTCAGAGGAATTGAGGTGAGGAGTGTTTCTGGTTAAGGGAACAGCAGAAGCAAAGGCCCAGGGATAAAAGAGAGTGTGGCTTCTTTGGGAAATGAAGCAGAATTCCACTTGGCTGGTGTACAGGGCTGGAGGAAGGAGCAGAGATGATGCTGGTCAGACAGGCAAGGCCTGATCCCACCCAGACCATGGAGGGTGGAGCGTGATTGGGACGGGGCTCAGGGGGGACTTATGAGGGGCAGCTTCCTTGTGTGAGCCAGGCCCACGGCAACAGAATACCTGGTGTTTAGAAAGGGCTCATGTTTAACAGATAGGTCCTGACCATGGAACAAATTCACAGGGCACCTGGGGGGCAGCCAGGGGCTGCCAGGAAGCATCCTTATAGCAACGTGGTTGAGAGCCTGGTTCTGGCCAAAAGACAGAGAAAAACAGACATCCTGTGCCCTTAATAGAAGAACACACCCGTTGGGGGGTTTGCCGAGAGGAAAGAACCGGAGCCCTGACTGTGCCTCTAGCTCCAGTGGGCAAGTGGCTGGAAATTCAGAGTGCGGAAGAAGATGTTGAGACATACCGTGAGTATTCCATCAGCAAAATTCAGACCTGAGAAGCTTCACAGGTCAAAGGGCTCAAAAGCATCCACATATAAATGACAAGAAAAAGAAAGGGATGGACGGAGGACTGGAAGTTTTTTTTGTTTTTAAGTGGGCCTACATAAATGACAGTGTTTAGAGATGTGCACTTGAGCTGGAAAAAAAAACAACCATAAACAGAAGAGAACTATTCTTGTAAAAGTCTGAATAGTGGTTCCTTTTAGGGAGAGAGAGAGGGAGGGGACTGTGATTGGGCTTCCGTGGTGGCTCAGACAGTGAAGAATCCGCCTGCAATGCACAAGATGTGGGTTCAATCCCTGGGTGGTGAAGATCTCCCGGAAAAGGAAATGGCAAACCACTTCAGTATTCTTGCCTGGGAGATTCCATGGGCAGAGGAGCCTAGCGGGGTGTTAGCAGAACGGAGTCCACGGGGTCGCAAAGAGTCGGACGTGACTGCCCAACTAACACGCTTGGGGAGAGAGAGAGGGACGGGACTGTGATTGGGGCAGGGCACAGAGAGGGGCTTCTGAAGAGTGTGACAAACTTCTATTTTTTCAAAAATATCTATTTATTTGGTTGCCCTGGGTCTTAGCTGCAGCATACTGGATCTTTAGTTGTAGCATGAGGGATCTAGTTCCCTGACCAGGGATCGAACCCGGACACGCATTGGGCACAAGGAGTCTCAGCCATGGACCACCAGTGAAGTCCCACAAAGTTCTATTTCTTGATCCATATGGTAGTTACAAGGTTGTTTGCCTCTCACTTAGTTGTACATTTATTCCAGGGTATTTTTCAGTTTGTCTTATTTTATGATAGAAGTTTTGTTTTTTTTTTTTAAAGTATGAGCTCAGGAGTCAGTCACCGGGTTTCAAATCTCAGCTCTGCCACTTACAAGCTGTGTCATTTTGGGTAAGTTATAAGATCCTCTGGGGATTTCCCTGGTGGTCCAGTGGTTAAGAATGAATCTGAATAAATTTTTTAAAAAAAGAATAAATTTGCACTTCTACTGCAGGGGGCACGGGTTCCATCCCTGATGAGGGAACTAAGATCCCGCAGGCCTCAAGATGTGGCTGAAAAAAAAAAGAACCCTGGGCCACAGTTTCCTCATCTGCAAAATGGGGATGATGTTACAGTGTTGTTCGGAAGACAAAACTTGCTAGTTTACTCGAAGCCCTTGGAACAGTGCCTGGCACACAGAGAGTCTGGTACAAATTTTTGCTATTTTTGTTACCATTACGTTGTTATTCCTTTTTCCCCATCCCTCTCTCCTAAGTGTCTTCATGCCTCCGTGATTCCCTCTCAAGGAAAGGGGAATGGAGAACTGGCCTTGGCATTCCTTAATGGCTATGGCTGAACCTCTCACTGACAGTGACAAAATAATCACAGCTTAAGTCCGGGATCTGGCTCTATGACCAGGCAGCGACAGTCTGCACGGTGTGGACCTGCGAAGCGGCCCTGCTGCTGTTGGCTGTGCCTGCGGCTGAGGCTGTGGGGCCAGGATATCCCTTCACCCCTCTGGAGGTATCTGCCACCTGCTCCCATGATCTTGCTGATGTCTGTCTTTCCTAGGAGGAGGACAAAGGGGCTGAGGTTCATGATCAAGGCATGGGCTTTGATGGTAATATGAACTTGCTTTGTAGCCCATCTCTGCCACTTAACCGAGTTAAGGGATATAGATGTTAAGGGAGTCCCTAATCCTCTTTGAGCCTTGTTATCCATTAGTTATGATAATAAGTGCGTGTACCTAGGTCGGGGGGGGGGGTGGGTTTGGAGAAACACCCCCCCCATGCATAATGCTTAATAGAGGGCCTAGCTCAGGGCCTTCACATGTGCTGTTCCCTCTGCCTGGAATGCTTTTCCCTGCACTCATTGGGTGGCTGGATCTTTCTCATTTCTAGGGGTTGGACTTAAATCGTTCCTTGGCTTCCCTTCTGAAGTAAGAAAGGAGCCACTGCCACATCTCGTTTATATCCTTTAGAGCATATATGAAATTTCTGGCCTGACATACTTTATTATATTACAGTATATTCTTCTTTTCATTCTTCGACACCCCCTGCCCCTCACTAGAATCGAGAATCTCTGTGTTGGCAGGGACCACGTCTACCTTGTTCACTGCAGTATCTCCAGTGTCCAGTAGATACCCGGCAATTATTTACTGAAAAAAATGAACAAAATCCACAAATCTATAAATATGCATTATTTGCTTCTCTGTAGTCTGTCTTTTCTGACCGGTTTGTGAGGGACATTAAGCACAAGGATCTTGTCTGACTTGTTCTCTGCTGTGTCTCCTGAGCCCCTTGCACTGGTCCCTGTGCCCTGCATGATCTGTAAATACTTGTCAGGTGGACACGAGCCAGGGGTGCAGAGGGTGGCAGTCATCTGTGACCACAGCTCTCAGGTGCAGGAAGCACTCCAGGCCCTGTCCCTGGTGGCTTCTCGACGCAGGTCTCACTCTGTTCCAATGCTGGAATTTTTGCGGACCATTTCTTTGTGCTGGGGGGCCCTCAAAGTGACAGGCAGTGCCCTGTATTGGGAAAACAGACAGAGGATTGGGAGCTGGGCAGACCTAGACTCTAGTCTCTGATGATCAATCATTAACAGTCTCTGGGACCTTGAGTCAGTTGCTGAAGCTTCAGTTTTCTCATCTGTAACATTGTCCAATATAGTGTGGCTATTTAAGTAAAGGCAAACCCAGTAAAAATTTACTTCCCTAGTCATACCAGCCACATCTCATGTGTTCAATAGCCACGCGTGGCCAGTGGTCGCTGTGTTAGATGGTGCAGATATGGTATGTTTCCATCATGGTGGGAAGTTCAAGTCTAAAGGGACAGCTGACAAGTAAACTGGCGGGCAAGCGTTGGCTATTACATTTCTTCTTGCTTCCCTAGTTTGCCCATCTCACGGGGAGGGAGTGGAAAGGATACAGCAGCTGCTTCATTTGTTTATACAGTGTTGTTGGGTGTGTTAAGTCCTTTTCATTCCTCATTTCACTCCATCTATACAACCACTCTATTTTACCGACAAGGAAACTGAGGTTCAAAGAGAGGTTATGACTCATCAAGACTGTCCCTGGTGTTCCCAACTCCAAAAAATTGTGTCCTTAACACAAAGAAGAGTCTGGGAGATAGTGAGAACAGCTAATATGTGGGAAGTGCTGATGATGGCCGTGTGAGGCCCTCTTGGAAATTTGCTTTATATAAATCTCATCCCAACCCTGGCGGCTGAGCGCTCTCAGCACCTCATTTACAGGTGAGGAAACCAGAAACGCAGAGAGGAAGTGACTTGCCCATGGCTACCCAGATGGGAAGACGCTTGTTGTTTCTGACCTTGTCCCAGGCAACTTCCCAGTGACTCATATCCTCCTGGGGGAAGCCAAGAAAAGCCAAGTCCATACGCCCTCCCGTGAAGTTGGAGACCCAGCCAGGTTTCTCTTGGTCCAAGCTGCCTATTTGGGACAGGACCAGGAGACACCATAGGCTGGTTCCCTGCCTCTCTGGGTGGCTCTGGTCTCCCTGCTGTCTAACTGCTGGAGGCCCTAGGCATGGAAACTTGGCTTTGGGACCAGACCACCCACCTCCAAGACCAAGGGCTGGCAGGGCGGGCTGAGCAGAAGGCAGGGCTGGCCCCCACCCCCTCTCTGTGTTTACCTTTTGAACTTTTATTGTGAGCATATCTTTAAAGTGGAAAAATATTCCGTAAACTTAAAATAGGCAAGACTTAATTAATAGCATGCTTTGTTCTTCTGATCCTTATCCGTACAGGAAGACACACCCCTTTTCGGTTTTGTGGGTCAAGGTGAAATTACCCCTGGGGGCTTCCAAACAGCTGCTGCATTTGCTACTTTTGAACTCCGAGACCCTTTGGCTTTTCCCTCCCTGGGGTGGAAAGGTTTTTCCCAACTCATTAGCCTAAGGATTTCACCAAGGCCTTTTCTATTTACCGAATCACCAGCCTTACATGTTATAATTATTTCTTCTCATGTGATTAATAGCTACTATGCATTGAAGACCTTCTCTGTTAAGGGCTCCTAGGGGACCCTGGTGGGCTTCCATCTATGGGGTCGCACAGAGTCGGACACGCCTGAAGCGACTTAGTAGCAGCAGCAGCAGCAGCAACCCTCTTACATGGTAGATCTTATTTCCGTTGTACAGATGAGGAAACAGGCCCAAAGAGGAAAAATGACTTTCCCAAGGCTGCGCAACTCTAAGATGTGGAGCTTGGCTTTGAATCTGGGCTCCATGCCTCTACACACCCATGACTAATATTTTACTGACTGCTTAGCTCTGCGCTCAAGGGTCTAAAACTTGTCCTTTTTATTTTCCTTGTTTAAAACATCTCTTTTTACTTCTTACAGTCCTACAAGGCATGTATAATTATTCTCACCATTTCACAGATGAGGAAACTTTGGCTCAGAGAGGTAAATTCATTTACCCAAAGTCACACAGCAATCAATGGTAGAGCTGTGATTTGCACCAAGCTGTGTCTGATAAGTAGCTTGGCTCAGGAAAAGCAGTAGATTAGAAGCCAAAAACCCCCACAGATTTTGGCTCCTCATTGTGTGGGCAATCCACTTAAGCCTTCTGAACTTCATTTCTTTTTTTTTTTTTTTTGAACTTCATTTCTTATTTGCGAAATGGGGACACTTTGTTTTCCTAACTTCTTGAGGTGGTTGTGAGAATCAAATGGCTGGGAAACAGTGGTTCTTGAGAACTCTTCCCTCAGGGCCTGAGTTTATCCCAGTTTTGGATGGAATTGTAGTAAATTTTGTCTTTGTGAAATTCTCTTCTGAGTTTTCCAACAAAATGTGTATCTCTCTTCCACGAACAGAGAAAAATAATCTATGTCCTTTTTTAAACCATCTCATTCAATCCTTACAACAGCCGTGAAATGGATGATCTTTTTTGCATTTTAGGAGAGAAGTGATTAGAAAGAAAAGGAGTGAGAGCTGGAAAGTTGCTGAGAAAGAAAGTGAACCCAGTTGTGTCTGACTGTCAAATCTCCATGCACATCACTCCACGGAGGGCAAATTCTCCATTCTGAGAAGGTTCTGGAGGGTTTGGAGCAGTGCTTTTTTTTTAGATAGACTTTATATTTTAGAGCAGTTTTAGGTTCACAGCAAAGCCGAATGGAAAGCACTTAGAGTTCCCATATTACTCCCCATCCTCACTCCATACACGGTTGTTCTGCCATCAACATCTCTCACCAGAGTGCTCCATTTGTTACAACTGATGAACCTACACTGACATGTCATTATCACCCAAAGTCCAGTTTATACTGAGGTTCACTCTTTAGTGCTGTATATTTTATGGCTTTAGACAAAAGTATAATGACATGTCCCTGGAGGAAGGCAAGGCAACCCACTCCAGTATTCTTGCCTGGAGAATCCCATGGACAGAAGAGTCTGGAGCACCATGGTCCATAGGGTCACAAAGAGTTGAACAGGACTGAAGTGACTTAGCAAACACACACACACACATAATGATGTGTGTCCACCATTACAATATTATACGGAGTAGTTTTGCTGCTGTGACATGACTGAAGCAACTTAGCATGCTTTGTCCTTTAGCATCTCTGTCCTTTGCTTATTCTTTCCCCCATCCCCCACAATAACCCCGGCAATCACGGATCTTACTGTCTCCATAGTTTCGGCATCATACAGTGTGTAGCCTTTTCAGATTGGCTTCTTTCACTTAGTACTATGCATTTAAGTTTCTTCCACATCTTTTCATGGCTTGATAGCTCATTTCTTTTTTAGCACTGAATAACATTAGAATATTGCATTGTTTGGAGGTACCATAGTTTATTTATCCATTCACCTACTGAAGGACATCTTGGTTGCCTCCACGTTTTGTCAGTTATAAACAAAGCTGCTGTCAACATCTGTGTGCAGGTTTTTGGGTGGATGTGGGTGTCACCTCCTTTGGATAAATACCCAGGAGTGTGATTGCCGAATCTCACAGTAAGAGCATGCTGAGTTTAGTAAGAAGCTGCCAAACTGTTTTCCAAAGCGGCTTACCATTCTCACCAGCAGTGAATGAGCACTTCTCCTCCTCTGAAGAGCTGAAGTAGTTTTTGGAGAAAACCAGCTCCAGCTGAAGGGGGCGGGGATGCAGCCACTCTGAGAGTCCTTGTCCTCTGAGATGGGGCTGACCTTCCACAGCAGGCAGGAGACATTGGAAGCTGGAGACAAATGCCTGGGCCCGGTGCCACCAGGGAACTGACACCCTTCTCTGCTTTCCTAGAGCTCACACTCCCTGCCGTGTGGACAGCCAGCCTTGAGAGGAGGCCCAGGGCTATTTGGGGACTCCTAGGTCAGCGACTTTGGATGTAATCCTGCCTTGGGGTCAGGCCCTCCAGTCTAGCTTGGCAGCTGGGACCCTGACACTTTTGTCTCCTCCCCACCCCCATCCCAGGGGGCTTCTGTGTGGCGTAGATGGTAAAGAATCTGCCTGCAATGCAGGAGACCTGGGTTCGATCCCTGGGTTGGGAAGATCCCCTGGAGTGGCAACCCACTCCAGTATTCTTGCTTGGAGAATCCCATGGATGGAAGAGCAGGGCAGGCTACAGTACATGGGGTTGCAAAGAGTTGGACATGAATGAGCCACTAACGCATTCATTCAATGCCACCCACATCCCAGCCCTGAGTCCCGCTCCTGATAACTCTTCAGCTGCTAGAAGCTTAACTCCCCCAACCTCTATCACCACTTGCTCCCATAAAACTGCCCCTGAATCACACTATCTCAGATGAGACCCACTCTATAGGTGCCAGCTTCTTCTTGCAGAAGCAATGCCTGCCATTTGAAATCTGCTGGCCCCTGTCCCCACAGGCTTGCTTCCTCAGTTGTATGAGGAGAGTAGGTATGGGGCTTTTAAACGCTGTAAGAATCTCACAGGGCTTCCCTGGTGACTCAGTGGTAAAGAATCAGCCTGCCAATGCAGGAGACTTAGGTTTGATCCCTGTGTCAGGAAGATCCCGTGGAGGAGGACATGGCAACCCACTCCAGTATTCTTGCCTGGAGAATCCCATGGACAGAGGAGCCTGACAGTCTACAGTGCATAGGGTAGCAAAAGAGTCAGACATGACTTAGCGACTAAACAAGACTCTCATTAGATAAGAAAAGAGAAAGAGCTTGGTGAGTCGAGGGGCTCAATACTTCTGTTAGGAAATCCCCTGTTAAATAGTACCACCAAATTTCACCAGCCCCAGGGTTATGGGATGTCAGCTACAGAAGACAGGGGGCATAGTGTCCTTCAGCAGAAAGGAATTGGAGGCGGTTGCAGGCTCAGTGATTATACTTACCACTCCTGGGATTCCTAAAAGAGCCTAACTCTGGCAACCTTTCACAGGACAGGTGGAGGTACAAATTGCAGAAAGCATGAACTCGAGACCCTTTCATTCCAGGATAACAATTGGCTGATTGCTTGACTTGTGCCAGGCACTACTCTAATCTCTACTCTAAAGTGTATCACCTTCTCCTCTTCTTCCTCTGCCCCCTCCTCTCCCTCCTTCATCTTCTTTTTGGTATCAGTTTTATTTAAATATAATTCACATACAAGACAATTCATCTGTTTGACATGTACAGATCAGTGGTTTAGTATATTCACAGAATTTGTGCAACCATACCACAATCCATTTTAGATATTTTTGTTACCCAGAAGGATAACCCATACCCTTTAGTTATCACGCCCTAATCTCCCTACTTCCCCAGCCCCAGGCAACCACTAATCTACTTTCTGTCACTCTAGAGTTGCCTATTCTGGACATTTTATATAAATGCAGTATTAGACTTTATAGCCTTTCTTTTTTCTGGCTCTTTCTCTCAGTACAGTGTTTTCAAGGGTCATCCATGTTGTAGTCTGTACCTGTACTTTGTTACTTTTTCTGGCCGAATAGTCTATTGTACAGATATACTATTTTTAAAACCCATTCATTAGTTGATGGGCATCTGGGTTGCTTCCAGTTTTTGGCCATTATGAATAATGCTATGGACATTCATGTACAACTGTTGGTGTGAACATGTGGTTTCATTTCTCTTGGGTGAAATGGAGTGAAATTTCTGAGTCAAATCACTGCATTACCTTCTCTAATTCTACATCTACCCTTTGAAGTCAAAACTATCTTTAAGTCACAATTGAGGAAACTTGAAACTCAGAGAGGTTGCCTAAGACCACATGGTGAGTGAATGGTGGAGCAGGACTTGGAACTCAGGCAGTCTAACTCAGATCCCATGCTTCTTATCCCACCTTCAGGGTCTTAGAACTTCTGTTTTACCTAAGAGGTAGCCTCAACTACAAGCATCTGAATCTCAAAAACGGGGCCGGGCCTCTGGGTACTAGGATAGCTCAGCCAGGAATGAACTCTGAAGAGCCTAGTTTTGGGGAGGGGTTTGGGGTGGAGAAAAATCAGGCATCTTGTTCCTCGCCTGGGGTGGCCAAGGATCTAAGGTACTGAGAGAAGGCTTAAATTTAGGCTTTCTTTTTTGTGTGTGTGTGTGTGTGTGTGTGTGTGTGTGGTCAGTCATGTCCGATTCTTCATAACCCCATGGACTGTAGCCCACCAGGCTCCTCTGTCCATGAGATTTCCCAGGCAAGAATGAGAATAACGAATAATGCTGCTATGGAGTGGAGCGGGTTACCATTTTCTACCCCACAGGACCTTCCTGACCCAGGGATCGAACCCCAGTCTCTTGTGTCTCCTGTGTTGGCAGGTGGACTCTTTACCACTGTGCCACCTGGGTCCTCTTCAAAAGTTTAACTGTTTCTAAAAAAAAAAAAGTTTAATGGTTTTTGTTATAGTTTCTTTTAGACTAGACTGCCTTGAGGATGAAATAAACACGAGTTTCTGGAAGCAGTGTAGTAAATGGCTGGCACATGGGCTTTACAGGTCAACTGCCCAGGAGGGAGGAAGTCCTCTCACCTCTCTGTGCCTGGGTTCCCCGGCTTGCACCACACACACCCTGCTCTGTGGGCTCTTTAAGCTCTGACAGTTTTCAGAGGAAAGTAGGATTAGAAACTCCGGAGCAGGACCCCAGAGGCCTTGGGAGGGGAAACAGGTCCCTGGAAGGAAACAAGTTCATATTCTTGCAAAAGAAGGGGGGAAAAATAGGTCTAGGAAGAGGATACTTCAAAAATGATCTCCGTGGGAATCTGCTTTTAGGGGCTGGGGAAGCAATTCAGGTGCATTTAAATTTTCTCCCTAGCACTTCTCTGGCAGTCCAGTGTTTAAGACTCTGTGCTCCCATCGCAGGGGCCGCAGGTTCCATCTCTGGTCAGGGAACTAAGACCCTGCGGTGTTTCCCAGCAGGCACTCCACCCGCCGGGCCAAAAAAAAAAAAATTTCCCCAACTATATTTCATCTTGGTACCTCACTTTGTTCCTTTAGAGTACTCATCATTGTTCTAACTAACTAATTGAGTAAGGACTGTGATTCTCATATGAGACCCTGAGTGTAGTTTTGTTCACTGCTGCCCAAAACTCATTGCCTGGCAGGTAGTAGGCAGCATTGTCAGAAAAAATCCAAAAAGCCCAGTTAAATTTCAGTTTGAGACAAGCAATAAATTATTTTTAGTGTATGTTCCATTTATTTGAAATTCAAATTTAACTGTGCTTCCTGTATTTTACCTGCTAAATCTGACAACCCTAGGAGTAGGGTCTCGATATTTGTGGAACAAATGGATAAAGGAGGTTTTGCCTTGGCTCCGCCCTAAACTTGTGGTTTGACCGTTTGAGCAACGCTCGGTCCCTCTCTGGGCCTGTTTCTCTGACAGGTGGGAGTTCGGGCGGCGACCACAGCGCAGGGATCGCCAAGGCAGGAGAGCGTGGTGTGAACGGCCAAAGAAAAGGAGGTCATCGGTCATCTCTGTGTGGGGCAGTCTGGACCTCCAGACTGGGTACCGCTCTCAAGTCCTTCTGCCGGAGCCGGGGAAGCCCCAGTCCCGTCCCTCCATAGCTGCGGCCAGCCTGAGGCTGTCGCCATGGAGATACGGGTAGCCTGGAGCCCCTCCCCGCCAGGCCACGCGTTTCCGCTGCGTTGGAGCCTCCTGATTGGACGGCCATCTGGACGCTACCACCAGCCCAGAGCCCGCTAAGGGGTGGGGGCGGGATCTTGTCCTCGTGGGACCCTTGCCCTGAAAGCCTGTGCCTGTGGCCTTTCTAGGGGAGGATGGGTTCTCTGCCTTGCGTGGGGAAAAAGGCTGGGTATCAGGTCGGAAGCGTGATCACTGCTTCTACTACTAGAGCTTATGTTCATTCCTCTCCCTGAGAAAGAAAGCGGGGATGGGGAAAGTCGGTAACGCCCCGCTCGAGAGCCTATTCGGCCCCCAAAATCTGGAGCACCGGAAGTGCTGGCGACGTGTCAGTGCGCCCTATCCTAAACCTTCCCCCCCTAGGCCACCTTTCCTATTCAGCTGCGGGGTTCCGGGGCCGCCTGGGCGCTACACCCCGCCACTTCCGCATTGAACCGCCGCTTCAACCGAACTCCCAGCCTCTGCGCGCGCTCCCTCTCAGGCCTGATGGTTGGGCCGGCGCCTGAGAGTAGCCACGCCCTCTCCCGCTCCTGGCGGCCAATGGGCGGGCGCCTCTCGGCGGGGTGGTGGGTAATTAATGAGGACCGGGCGCTGATTGGCTACAGGGTCAGCCGGGGGCTGGGCGGTGGGGTAGGTTGTTCCTAAGGTGGGAGGCGGCACCCGTGGCTGAGAAGGAGGCCTGAGAGCGACATGTCCCCGGCGGCTGAGGCACAGCGGTCCGTGGCGCTGTTTTTCTGAGTCCGGGGCGACCTGGCGGCCGGCTGAGGACAAGACTCGGTGGAGGCTGCCCCCGCTGCGAAGGCCGCCATGCTAGGCGCTCGGGCGGTTTGAGGGAGCCGCCGTGGCGCTCCTGCGACTGCTGCTGCTGCTGCTGCCGGCGCTCGGCGTGGTCCGCTTGGCGGGGGCCGGGCTGCCCGAGAGCGTGATTTGGGCCGTCAACGCGGGCGGGGAGGCGCATGTGGACGTGCACGGGATCCACTTCCGCAAGGACCCTTTGGAAGGCCGGGTGGGCCGAGGTGAGAGCCCCTCGGCCGACCCGCGGGATCCCGGGCCTGCCGTGCCGGGCGCAGCGCGCCGAGGGCTGCGGGCCCCGAACCCCTTCCTCGACCCCCCGGGGCCACGTCTCTGGAGCGAAGTTTCTCTCTACAGTTTCCTCGGGGACCCCATCAGAGCCTAGAGACTGGCACTGGCTCGAAGCAACCAAGAGCCATCGAGGCAGAGAGTTGGCGAGAAGTTATATTTGGACCTCGCATCTTGTATTTTCTTAATCCCTCACCTCCAACCGCTCTGGGAAAGTAAAGTCGTAGGCAGCCTATTGCCACCTCGAGGCCTCACGGGTTTTTGGGTTTTCGCTGTTCCTGGCCTGGTGGTTCTGCTCTCCAGTCAGTTTCTGGTCGATTTCTGCCGACCCAGAAATCGGCCGCTCTCTTTACCCTCTCTGCAGGAGCGGGGCTTGATTCTTAGCCAGAATGGAAAGCAATCTTCGAAGAGGATGGGCCAGGAAAGTTTGATGGTAGCCTCCTCCCCCGCCCTCCCTCCTTTGGAGCGGGGCATATGTGTGCTTAAAAGTAGAAGCTTTAAGGCCCTTCCCAGAGGGTGGTTATGTCGCCAACCCTACTGCACATGGGGCTGGTGGTGTGTCAGCTGGGTCAGCAGCGTAAGGTCTGAATATTCTGCCTGCCTGTGCGGAGAGCCTACCCCTCAGCGGTCCTGAGAGGTGTGATTCCAGCTTATGGGAAAATTGCTTTTGGCTTAACTGATCGAGCAACAGTAGTTTTGAGAGAGCTGCACAGTTCTCAGTGTAAGAATTGCTGGGGGAGCTGGTTAAAAATACAAATTCTAGACCTGTAGATTAAACCCAGGTTTCTGCACCCCTGGGGCTTCTGATGTAGGTCATCTGCAGACCATTCTTCGGGAAAATCTAGACTCTTGTTTCTTCTGTTCGTAGGATTGGAAAACAGGTTTAAGAAGGAAGTTCCGCGCTTCATGTATTGGAAGGAGATTTATTCTGTAGGCTGGGTTCAGAGGCTGCCAGCTTTGCAACATGCCATCTCCAGAAAAGTAGGAAACAGACTTTCTCACTCTTTTTTCCGCGATGCCCACATTTGGCTCTTGCCTTTCGTAAAAGGTTTAACTTGGTTCTTCCAACCAAGTTAATTGCCCTGGCCTGCCTGGAATTTGTTGTATGGGGGGAGTTTATTGCTTCCATAGACATGGGGGTGTTGGGGCACAGAGCAGTTTTCCAAAGCTCCACGTTTGTCTTCAGTTTAGCTCTGGAATTTATTTAGCCCTGGCATGTAGGTCTCAGTAGCCTGGGTTCAGCTGAGTCAGGGCCCTGGTCTTTAGCAGCCATCACAGCAGCCAAAGGCAGACTTAATAGCAGGAGGTGGTTGTTATCTCAAGCCTGGACCCTTCCTCTTTCTTCATGGGTGTGGGCAGGGCGGAAGGAGCCCTTGAGGAAATTAGAGACCGTTTGTGGACTTTGCCTCTGGAGATAGCTGTGGTGAGGCCATGTACAGATGGTTCCTTTTCAGTTAACAAATACCAGACCTTTCATAGGTGACCTTATTCTTTTTGGTCCCTAGTGCAGAGGAGGGAGCTGAGCCACACAGGTTTAGTCCCCAGCTACTTTACTTCCCTTATTCAGAAATCCTGGTTTTCATTTGCTGGTACCAGTGGGTTTGGGTTTTTGTTTTTTTCAGTCTGATCAGCAGTCAGCCAGGCTGCCTGTCCTTGGGTTACAGGGTCATAGTTGCAGTGCCTTTGGAAGAGTTTATTGTAGCAGGTAAAAGTGTGAGACTTACCAGATTACCAAAGCTCACATGTCCTGGAATCCTGGCTGGAACCCTGGCACTCTAAACGGAGGTTCCCTGCTCCACGCTGGTAGTCCACTTGGGTATGAATTGCAGCAGTGTTAAGGGTTGGATGAGAGTGAAGGGTGGTTGTCGGCCTGTAGGTTGATGTAGCTTGGGCCAGCCAGTTGCGATGTTGCACTTGGAGGGCTCCCGAGAGCAGCATTTTGCTGGCTGTAGGTCTGGGGCTGAGAAGTGATTAGTCTTTGTCTCAGAAGGCAGCTCTTTAGATTCTTTCTGTGCAGGGGAGTCATCAGTACCACGAAGGGAAGTGCAGCTGCTCCCTCTGCCTGCCCTTGGCTGGCTCTGTTTGGATAAGAGTGTGCCAAGTATTTGGACACCCTTGCCCCCCCACTCCCCTGCTGCTATTTACACTAATTTTGGTCAGAGCTGAACGTCTTTATTCCTTTCCCACATGCCTGTGATGTTTCCAGCACCCGAGGAAAGTCCATTTTCATGTTTAATGAATTCAGGTATTTGTTGCCAAGTTAATCCAGATAAGAGTTTGGCCTGCTTTTGAACTTGCTGTCTCTCTATAGTGTCTTTGTAGTTTGGCATTCTCGGAACTGTAAGTGGCCCAAGGCACCTAGTGGCTTTTGCTTTCAGAGGCACTTCACATTGTGTATTGAATTTCATTTCTGCCTTGAGGATAGCTAGTGCTCATAGAAGATGCTGACAGCCTGGGAAAGGCTTTTTTCAACCTGTGTGCTTCAGCAGACAGAGGTACCACTATGGAGAATGATTCAGAAGCGCTCTGTGTGGGATTCTGGCGTGCTCTGCATCCCAGGTTCTTCGGAAGTTGTTCTCTGTGGGTTCCTCTTGACTCTGATGGAAAAGACTTGGTTATTTGGCCTGAAGGTGTAGAGGTTGGCTTGGTTTTAGGAAAAAGGCTATTTCTTCATAGAAAGATGCCCGCTAGTTAATTGTATGGCCTTGATGAATTTGTGTTCCCTCTCTGAACCTTGTTTTCCTTTTTCATAAAACTTGTCATGCTTTAGGAATCAGTGACATGAGTCTGAAAATTCTCCTGTCCAGAGCAGGTTCAAGTGTCTGTCTTTTTCTTTGCTCGAAGATCTTTTACCAGGAATTACAAGTGCTCTGGAGGGGAAAAAGCTGGCCAGGGGCCTGAGCCCATTGGATTACTATTTCTCTAGACCTAAGGAAGACCCTGCAGGGGCTCCCTGGTGGCAGTGGTAAGGAATCCACCTGCTAATGCAGGAGACTCAAGTTTGATTACTGGGTTGGGAAGATCCCCTGGAGAAGGAAATGGCAACCCACTCCAGTATTCTTGCCTGGGAAATACCATGGACTTGGAGGAGCCTGGTGGGCTACACTCCAAAGGGTTGCAAAAGATTCAGACAGGACTGAGCGACTAAGGAACAACAAAGAAGACTCTTCCCTTTTGGCTGGGGAAGGATTTGGCTTTGGAGAGATAAAAGCTTGAAAGATAATGTGAGAGGGACACTGCTACTTCTGATTTGCTTAAGGCCAAGGGATTTGTTTAAAATTCTCTTCCTATACTGCTTCCCTGGTGGCTCAGACGGTAAAGAATCTGCCTGCAGTGCAGAGACCTGGGTTCGATCCCTGGGTTGGGAAGATCCACTGGAGAAGGGAATGCAACTCAGTTCAGTATTCTTGCCTGGAGAATCCCCATGGACAGAGGAGCCTGGCGGGCTACAGTGTATAGGGTCGCAAAGAGTCAGACATGACTGATTGACTAACACTTTCATATACTGCTACATAAGAGGCCAATTTCATTTGCAGGCCCTCCTAGGAGCAGTTCACTGGCAGAGAATTTAGGTAAATGATACCCTATTTTCCTGATGAAAAAACACCTAGAGACGACAACTTGTTCTATATCACATAGTAGGTAGCAGAGCCAGAATTCAAATCTAGGCCCATCTTCCCCTCAAACCTGGACTGAGTTTTTCAAGTAGCCTGGCAACTCCATTGTCTAGAGCTAAGAAGCTGTGGACAGAGTGTGGACCCTCTGGCCTCCTTCCATCTTTGGTTAACCGTCTGACCTGTCCTGCTAACTTGAAATTTTAATTCCAGCTGCCATTGTATGCTCCCCATGTCCACTTCACTGTTAAGGTAGCCATGAAGGCATAAAGGCTTGGAGGGGAAGTTGGGGAAGTTGCTTTTGTCTCTCTTGAGACTTGGGCAAATTCAGCTTTCCATGTGGCAAATTTCTTGGGAAAGCCACTTGGGAAAGCTTTTAAAGGTAATTCCAAGGTTGTTGAGTAGTTTTTTGCTCACATGGCTGAGTTTTCTTAGCTGTGAGACTGAGACTGCCACAGGTTACGTTACCGTCAGTTTCTCACTTTTTCCATGCTGGAAGGGGGGAAAATAGATTCTCCACACATGCATAACATTTTCTGTGTCTCCGAAAAGCAAATTGAATGACTATTCCAAATTTGTAAGGATCACGGTCCTTGTGAAAGAGGGAGATTCTTAGAACTCAGTTGGAAGAGGACCAGCAATCTTTTAGTCTTTATAGGTTTGTGGTCTGATCCTGGGGGATGGATCTGGGGCAGTTGGCAGCACATCCTTTGTAGAGCTACTCAGCACTCCCCCCCCCTTCCCCCCACCCCCTTGATTTCTCAAGAAGAAATAGGAAGAAAAATGTCTGGAGACAAAAGTGCAATAAGTTTCCTGTTCATTGTCTCATCAGTCCATCTGATCTGGCTGCTATTCACTTACAGGAACTGTTAACAGTTCTGTTTATTTTTCTGGAAGGCTTGACCTTAGCTACTGGATCTTCTAGTTACTCTTTTACCTCCCATGGAGATAAAAGATCCTGTCTCTTGGAGTCTCAGAAGATAAAGCTGCCAGGATGACCACTCTCAAACATTGCCCTGGGGATCCAGGTGCCAGATGTCTTCAGAGTCACCCTGTGAGATTGGAAGGTGGTTTGTGACATCTTAGCTCCAAGACTCCTCCTCCCAGGTGGAGGAGAGACTAGGCCCGTGTACCAAAATCACTGCCAAGTCTGTGGTTTGGAAAGTAGATGAATAGAGCTCTGGAAGGCATAGCTATTCCCCTCTGGGCCCTGAGTGTGGAATCATATTTGAGGAAGGACCTGGGTTTAGTTTGTTGTGTGGGAGAAAGACACACAGAGTCATCTCGTAAGACAGAGCAGGCGGAGGGCAGGAGAGGCTTTTGGCTCTTCTGAAACCCACCCACAAGTAAAAACTTTTTATTTTTACTCTGCCTTCTTCCTCATCTGTTTGAAATGGGAAAGGTGGCTCAGTGGTAAAGAATCAGCCTGCCAGTGGAAGATCATCTGGAGGAGGAAATGGCAACCCACTCCAGTATTCTTACCTGGACAGAGGAGCCTGGCAGGCTAGAGTCTGTGGGGTCGCAAAGAGTCAGCCACGACCGAGTGACTGAGCATCACATGCACGCATTCCTCATCTGTCTGAAATGGGGAAGGTGGCTCCTTCTGGACCTGGGCATCGGAGGCCAGAGGTGCGACGGGACCGTGGACCATTTTCCTTCCCTGCTAGGATGGTTCTGGCCCTGTGGAGAGGAGCGTGTGACTTCCCTACGCTGCGGGCACCTCCTTTGTTGCCATTTGTTCAGTGGATCACACTGAGCGTGCTGACGAATGTGCCCAGGACGATGTTAGGTGCAGGGGATACAGTGGGAATCTTGTTGCTTCTTTCAGTTTGTCTAGGAGAATGTTCGAGACCGCGGGTGAGGTTGAGTTCTGTGAGTCTGTGGGAAGTAAAGTGTTAGACCCAGAGGAATTAGAGAGCATCACATCCTTTTTTTAACGACCTTGTTGCTTTTGACCAGCCCTGGAACTTTTTGAATGAAAACGTTGTAAAAAGCAACGAAAGCTGGTTTCTTATTTGCAGTAAAGACAATGAAGAATGACTTTCCTAACAGATATCCTGTTTTTTTTACTTAGACTGAGCTCTTCCAATGAGGGAAAAAAAATTCTTTGAACTTAATCATCTTGCAGTGTTCCTGGCCATCCCCCTGCTTTTATGAGGTTTCTCTGAAGCTCGGCAGCTGTAGGGCAGTGCTTTGTTGTAATAATGAGTTAGACTTGTTCCTTGCCCATCACTCTGGATACAGCTAGGGAAAAGTCAATTTGACGAATGTTTGCATGTTTTGCTGTGAGGGCGGTGGGAGCTTGTTGGGGTGATTCCTGTGTTGGTTTCTTTCATTTAACTGTTCCTTGGTAACAGCTACCTGACTCCTGCCTTTGTGGCTGGTCTCTTTGGAGCCAGGTGCAGTGGGGGAGGGTTATTAGCTTTGCCCAGGGAAACGCCCCTGGCCATTCTCGGGTCTCCGCTCTGCTTTTATGTTTGGCCTCTGATGTGGTGTTTCTTGTGTCTTTTGTCCCCAGCCTCTGACTATGGCATGAAGCTGCCAATCCTGCGTTCCAACCCGGAGGACCAGATCCTGTATCAGACGGAGCGGTACAATGAGGAGACCTTTGGTTACGAAGTGCCCATCAAGGAGGAGGGCGACTACGTGCTGGTGCTGAAGTTTGCCGAGGTCTACTTTGCGCAGTCCCAGCAGAAGGTGAGGCGGCTCAGGCCACCGCTTGACCAGTGGGACCTCGCCACTCTGGGAGAAACCTCCCAGAGAATGTAGGTGCTCAGGAGGGAGGAGCAGTTGAGGTTTGAGGAGAAGCTGGGTTTTCTTTTTTAAGGTCACGCCACATGGCTTGTGGGATCTCAGTTCCCCGACCGAGGACTGAACCCCAGGCCACCACAGTGAAAGCCCGGAATCCTAACCACTAGGCCACCAGGGAACTCCCAAAGCTGGATTCCTCTTGCTCAGCTGTGTCCCATTACTACGAGGCTGCATTTGCCTTGGGGTGATAGAAGGTACCTGTGACAGGAAGACCCTGATGCTGGGAAAGATTGAAGGCAGGAGGAGAAGGCGATGACAGGATGGGATGGTTGGATGGCATCACTGACGCAATGGACGTGAGTTTGAGCAAACTCCGGGAGTTGGTGATGGACAGGGAAGCCTGGCATGCTGCAGTCCATGGGGATGCACAGAGTCAGACACACATGAGTGACTGAACTAAACTGAACTGACAGAAGGCAATGCCAGAATCCTAGATCTTAGCAATTAACTAATCTTCTTAAGGTCCTCCTGGTTATAACCTCTCCCTTCTTGGTCATCCGCGCCTTCTTGTTTTTCGCCGTGATATTTTCCTGTCCCTTGTTCTGACTTTCCTTCCTTCCACCTTGAGTTTTTTGTTTGCACTCTTTGTTCCCAGTTAGCAACCTTGACAGTGAAGGAATGTGCCTTTGGTTTGGCTCAGGTGAAGGTCTCTAGCCACCCTGAAGTCTACCCAGCCTTGCCTGTCGTTCCTTAAATTACTTTTGAACTTGAAGCCCAGGCAGATGCCTAATGTCCAACTTTTGAAGGAGTGTGCCGCAGACGGTTTTTTGTTTGTTTGTTTGTTTTGGCTGTGTCGAGTGGCATGGAAAACTTGCCCTACCAGGGATCGAACCTGCCACCCGTACGTTAGAAGCGCAGAGCCTTAACCACTGGACCCCCAGGGGCGTCTGAAGTAAGTGGTTTTGACACTGTCTCCTTGTCTCGTCTTGGCAGGTGTTTGATGTGCGGTTGAACGGCCACGTGGTGGTGAAGGACCTGGATATCTTTGATCGCGTTGGGCACAGTACTGCCCATGATGAGATCATCCCGATGAGCATCCGGAAGGGGAAGCTGAGTGTCCAGGGCGAGGTGTCCACCTTCACAGGCAAACTCTACATCGAGTTTGTCAAGGTAACGCTCCTCGTCTGCCCCCTCGCAGCCGAGGACGAGCTCAAAAGGACGGGTGCCAGGGGTAGACGGGAGCTGTTTGCTGCTGTGTGGGGGTGACCACTGTTTCCCTTACTTTAGGGATACTATGACAACCCCAAAGTCTGTGCACTCTACATCATGGCTGGGACAGTGGATGGTAAGTTGTGTTTCTGGTCTACTTTTTTTTTTTTTTAATTATTTATTTTTGGCTGTGCTGGCTCTTCATAGCGGTGCGGGCTTTTCTCTAGTTGCGGTGAGCGGGGGCTCCTCTCTAGTTGTGTTATGCAGGCTACTCATTGTGGTGGCTTCGCTTTTATGGAGCACAGTCTCAGGTACTCAGGCTTCAGCAGTTGCGGCCCAGGTGGGCTCAGTAGCTGTGGCTACTGGGCTCTAGGGCACAGGCCCAGGAGTTGTGGTGCAGGGGCTTAGCTGCTCCCCAGCACATGGGATCTTCCCGGACCAGGGATCGAACCCATGTCTCCTGCACCGGCAGGTAGATTCTCTACACTGAGCCACCCAGGAAATGCCTCTGATCTGCTTTTTGACATGGGCTGAAGGATATGATTAAGGGAACCGCTAGGGGGTGATTTAGCTGATCACTGTTTTGAAAACACTAACACTTAGAATGTGCGGAACCTGGAGTCAGGTGGCTGGGGATGAAGTGTAGCAAGCACAGTGCTATCCCTAAGCTTTGCAGCAGGGTCTGTGTTCAAATCTTCCTGTCACCATTTAATCAATGAATTGGTTTTGGACAAAAATCCTCTTAACTGCTCTGTAAACTGGGACTGGGTGTGCCCTGACCCTTGTAGTCATTTGGAATTGCCTAAACCTCACCCTTATTCTGTTTCTTTGACATCTATGAATGGGGGGCGGGGCAGGTAGGTAGAAAGAAGAAAAAGGCAGAAGAAGGGCCCTGAGTGTTGGGTGTGCTTTAAGAGCACAGTGTCGCTGGGCTGCATTGAGCAGAAGTTCACTTATTAATGTCTCCTTGTTCCTGGGATCCAGCCCAAAAGTACATCTCTTTCTCGGGGTTGAAGGTCCTGCCTGCGAGCTTTCCCAGGCTGGTTTTTGCAGGGAAGGCATCTGTCTCAGTGACTTTGCTCCCCCATCCCACCTCCATGCCTTATCCCACCTCTGTGCCTTTTCCCACCTCATCTGGAGGCACATCCCAGAGGATGTCTTACTCCCAGACTGATGGGTAACCAGAATCCCTTGGGAGGGGACAGTGAACAGAGGGGGAAGGTGTGCGGAGAACCCAGAACTCGGTGGATCAGCTTTTCCTCGGTTGCTGTGTGCATCAGAAGGGAATGTGGGGTTGGAGGAGGGAGAAGGAGAGATTTGAAAAGGTTAAGCTTGGGGTGTTGGGTCACTGTCCTCATTCAGTTTGGTTCTCTCCAGACTCTGAAGAAGTAGGACAGGGAAGGGAGACAGGGAGCCTCTTGGTGCAAGGCTCTACTCCGTTTTAGTTAAACCTCAGAAAGACCCATGTTGGCAGCAATCTGCTCTTCTCCAGGCTGGGAACTGTGGCTGCTCAGTCCTGTGGATCCTGCTTTAGGTCATAGGGTCTCTTTCTTGTGGCTCATTTACTTCCCTTAAGGGCCTCATTTAAATGGCCGTGAGTCTTACTTAAAAGGTGTTCTTGTTCTCATGTCAGATGTGCCAAAGCTGCAGCCTCATCCAGGACTGGAAAAGAAAGAAGAGGAGGAGGAGGAGGAAGAATACGATGAAGGGTCTAATCTCAAGAGACAGACCAATAAGAACCGAGTGCAGTCGGGCCCCCGCACGCCCAACCCCTATGCCTCGGACAACAGCAGCCTCATGTTTCCCATCCTGGTGGCCTTCGGAGTCTTCATTCCAACCCTCTTCTGCCTCTGCCGGTTGTGAGAACTGATCACCATCCTGAACAGGTGGAGGGGTGTGGGAAAGAAACCGAACGTGTTGGTTTGGGTTTCTGTATTTTTTACAGTGATTAGCAAAAACAAATGAGAAAACACACACACACACATACACGCACACACACACACAAAATTAAAGGAGGTGAAAAGAGGCAGAGTGACTAGAGAGCAGTCCTCATCCACTGCCTGGTCCCAGACCTGCTCTAGTCCTCGTCCTCTCCCTGGGGCAGCCCCCAGCCATCTCTGTCCTTTCCAGGATACGTAGGGTAAACTGGATCCCACCTGGCCAAGGGTCTGCATCCAGTGGAAGGGACTCTGAACTCAGAGCCGACCTGGTTCCTTTTTTTAGGTTAGAAATTAACAGCAGGGAAATACGATCTTCTTACTCCAGAAGACCAGCGCTGGGAGTTGGGTATGTTCTGAAGTGACGTCCAGATAAGTTTTTAGACGTCCTGGGATTCCAAGTGGGTGTGTGGTCTCTGTGTGTGTGTGTGTGTGTGTGTGTGTGTGTGCGTGTGTGTGTGTGTGAAGGTGTATAATTTGTATGATAAGACAAAAACGGAAGGGGGATTCAAAAGAAGAAAGTCGATACTTCCTTACACGGAAGCCTGTCTGGTTTTAGCCCAGTGACAGTTCCACCTTAAGTGTTTGAGCTTTGTCACCGCTTGTCTCCCTGACACGTGCCAGTTAGAGGACTGTCTGGTATCCAAGACGATTTGTTTCTATCAGGTCCTTGAGTTGCCTCTGACTTCTTACCACAGCAGATCATTTTGATTTCAGTGCCTGTTGGGGACTTGGTTTCCTCTCTCTCTCTCTTTTTTCTGAACCTGGCTCCTTTGGAAATCTCTTCTCACTCTCTCTCAACCATCCTGCTAAGTTATTGCCGAGAAGGGAAGGAGACATTGGGGATCTGGAGTTCCCTCTGCTTGAATGTCTTCTCCTCCACCCCCTCACCTTACTGGTACCTCCCTCCCTGGATCTCTGAGCCAGCAGCCAGGAGGACCTGACCGAGCAGCTCTTTTACAGGCCCCTGTGTAGGGGCTCGCTGCCAGGGGACAGAGAGGCTTTCCAGCCTGCGGCCACAGAACACTTGACCTTAAAAGTCTCTTCTGGTCTTTGGATTGGAAAAGGCTTACGTTAGCATAACTTAAGAGCAACCTCAGAGACCTGAGCCCTACTAAGTGACTGACCACTGTTGAGAGTTATCTAGTATCTGACGTTCATTGATTCCCTTGTCGTCCTGTGTCATGGTTCAGCCAGTTTTGGTTTAAGGCTAGAGCTGCCCCAAGGAGCTAGACTGATTGTATCTGGCCCAGTGACGCCTCTCACTGACCTTAAGAGTGCGCCCTTATGACCTTTCATTTCCCTGTCCAGGTTGCTGCCAAGTTCTTGGTTTGATGGGGCAGGAAGGTTGCCAGGCAGCCCTAGTCCTGGCAGCCCCGGATATGTCTGTCTTGAATTCCCTGCGACAATTTTCTGCGGGAAGTGAGGCTCCCCTGTTGCCCTCCTTTCTGATCCCCGTCATCCTTTTCCCTGTTAGGGGAGCAGTAAGCTGGGACCCAGCCAAGCTACAAGGACTTTTGTGGATGGAGAGCCGCAGGATGAGCCGCTGCTGGGGCTGGAACAGCACAGACTCAGTCCAGGCCCATCTTTAGAACCTGTTGAATTTTGAGTTTGTCTTTTTGTTTCTGGTTTCCAAGAGCTCTGTGTATTTGAACTGCTCCTTTTGGGACAAAGGAAGTAGCCCCTGGGCTCCCATCCTGGGTTTTGGGTTCTGACCGAAGTTACTCCAGGTCCTCCTTTAGTCCTTCGAGAGAGTCAAAGCCCTTCATTTCAGCTGTGACTTAGACGTCTGTCCTAAGGCACAGAGTCAGGCAGCCGGGTGGCTGCAGCCTGAAACTGTAACTAAAGGTGCACTTGGAGTGCTTCACAAAGCCTCCCATGTTTCGGGGGGACGTCCTGAAGCCTCTGTCCTGGGGACCACCTGCCTGGGGCAGTGGGCATACTGACGGTCACTCGGGCTTCTGACGGTGGCTTGGATTCCCATCCCATTGCCGCTCTCCTCAGGCCACTGCCCACAGGGTAAACAGGATGCGGGAGGGCTTGCGGCCGCCATCTTGCCTTGTCCATTAGTTTGCTGGGTCTCTCCGAGGAAGGAGGGCTCCCCGCCTCCTCACCTCAACCCTTCCCTCCAGTGACTCAGAGTCTCAGAAGGAAACCCTGACTCCTGGGGCCATTTCCTCATGGTACTGTAAGCCAAGCAGCCTCACTTCTGCCTCTGTTTCCCAGCCCACTCTTTCCCTGAGCTCAGGGACAGGGATGGGCGCTTTCCTCTTTGGTCGTGTCTGAAAGGAAGGAACAGCTTTCTGTGGCTCATAAAAGCTAAAGGGGAAGTGAGGAAACAGGAAGAAGTATGGCGGGGGCTGGGGTCGAGTCCCCTGGAGCCAAGCCTACCCACCTCTCAGAGCCACCCAGGGCTGGTCACAGTTGGCTTGGGATGCTGAACTTGAAAGCTTTTTTTTTTTTTCCTCCACGATGTTATAGGTACATGAAGTTTAGGTTAAAGGGGTGGGAATGGGGTACTGTTTGTTTTTATTTTTTTGTATTGTGCGTGTCAAGAATTACTCTGTTGTTTATCCTTTGCTCTTTGCACTGTTTGTCCCCGCGTCTGTGTCTTGAGCTGGTGCTAGGGCTGGGGATCTGCGCTGTAGGGGAGTTGCTGGCTGGGGTTGGGGAGGTGAGAAGTCAGGCCCGTTAGGGGTGGGAAAGGAGAGGCCTCGACTCTTCTCTAAGGGATCCACGCTCTGTCCGAGCTTCTGAGATCCTCCTCAGCCCAGCTGGCCAAAGCCAAGAGCAGACGCTAACCGAGATGAAACTCCTGGTGCCAGAAGTGTGACTCAGGTCCAGTTTCCAGTTGGACCAGGCACAGATGTTCGTGGGAGGTGGGCTGAGTCTGCAGTGTTGCCCTGATTGGAGTCAGGGACCAGCTGGCCTCCAATCAGACTTTTTGGGGGCTTCACTCAACGCTGATTGAAACATCATGCCAGGAAACAATCTGTGGGACCCATGTACCCTAAACCAGATATGTTATTCTGGGGGGGGTGGGGAACCCTGTATGATTGAGAAGAAGCTGCTCAATGTTTACCTTGCGTTCCAGTGACTTGAAAGATGGGTCTCTTTGTTTCAGTGATGTTAAACTCACAGGAGGACCACAGGTCCTGCAGGCCCACCTGTCGCTTGGAGAGTGTGATCTTGTTTTCCTGTTCCCACTGTTTGCCTAAGAGATACTGGCCTGAAATTGGAGGATCATATTAGAAGTCACTTAGGCTTTGAAGAGATGGGGTAAAGTTTGAGTTAAGTTAAACGCCCCCTTTCTGTGCCTGGGGACTGTTTAATCCAGTTTTAGAATCGCGTTGTGACTTCTTTTCTTTTTGGAGAAGCTTCTGTTTTAAGGAATTTCTCGCCCTTCACATCCTGCTTCTGCCCTCTCCTGGGAAGGCCTGGCCATGGCTTCTAGGATCTGACTTGAACTTGGGAAAGCAGCAGCAGTATTTTCCCTTTCCTAGCACTTACGCTCCTTTCCCTAGAAATGGGCTCACTTTGGGAAGCCCAGGGGGAGAATCAGCAGGTTCTCCACCCTCCTTGGGGGTTGGGGAAGGACCCACCCGGTCAGCACAGTGCCTTTTCCTCTCCTGCTCTGAGCCAGGATGGGTGTTCCCGTGAGATTCAGGTCTGGGCAGGGGGTCTCACTGTTCCCACTGTGGGGCTGCCTCCCCATCCCTCCCTCCTTCCCCCTTTGCTGGCCGGCTCTGACCTAGTCCAGGTGTCTTCTTGCCTCGGGGAGCCTTCATGGCATCAAGTGGCAACATATAATGCTGTCCTCCACGTCTCTCCAAAAAAGAAGAGCAGGTGAGCGTTCCAGAATGAGAGACTAAAAGAGATACTCCTGTGTCACAAAAACAAGGTGGGGAGGGAGGATAAGCTTAGGGCCTCCTTCTGCTGTGACCTTGGGGGAAGGAGCCTCAGGGATGGTGCAGAAGTAGAACCAGGGACGCCCGGGATCCGTTCAGAAACCAGAGGAGGAATCTGCTCCTCTTCTATGGGAAGAGACGATTACGGATGAAAGAGCTCTAAGAAAATTGCAAAGAAGCCTTAACGTTCAAGCTTCAGAGAGATCAGAGTCGTTTCTCCCTTTCAGTCCGAGCTAGGGCTCCTTCTGTATTTAGACCTCTCCAGAGGCAAGAGGGCTAGATTTCCTCGTTTTGTTACAAGACTAGGTTGGCACCAGTGGGTCCACTGCCCGGTGAGGGTGGTTTCTTCTCTGTTATGCGGGTGGCTCACTGCCAGTCTGGTGTGTCCTTGCCTAGCAGCCTTTGGCTAGCTGGCTTTCAGCTGCTAGACCATTTGGATAAGGGCAGGCAATTTGGGGCCTGGCTGGATTGGCAGGGAAAGAGCAAGATGGATCTCTTGGGACGGGTTCCCCGTTCCTGCCCCCGCCCCCCAGGAGTATAAAAACAAGGAGCCAGGATGACGCTGGCAGCCAGGGAAACAGTAGTGCCTGTTGGAGTTGGCAGAGAGGCCCTTGGCACCTCTTGCATCCAGGCAGTCTTGTGAGACGGGGGCACGCAGCACCAGGAAAAGCAGGACTCCATTCTCACCTCTATTTTGAGCTTCGGGCCTTTATTTCAGTACTAGGAAAAACAACAACAATCTGAAGTGCGCTTTCCATCCTTTCAGAGGACAATTGTCAGGAAAGGAGGGCTGAGTTGCCAGGTGAGAGAGGAGTTGGCAGGGTGAGGCAGGAGGACAGGCCCAGGAGTGAAACACCCTTGACTCCTCTCTTCCCTGGTGCATCGTGATCCGGGGAATGAAAAGAAATTGGACCCTGGTTCAGTCCCCTTGGAGGATTTTCCTTCCCTCAAGCTCTCCCATGCTTGGACCAGCTGTCCCTTCAGAGCTCAGGGCAGCCTCTTCACCCGTCATCGGCCTAAGCTGGGCATGTCAGGACACCAGCCTGCCCCTCTTGGTCAGTCGATTCTGTACCAACTGCTGGAGCCACAATGTCTGGTTCATGGTAGCCCCCGTAGCTCCTATGCTAGAAGCCCATCCTTTCCCCGCGGAGGCCAAACCTGCTCTCTGCCTGTAACCACAACACGCATTTACATGACACAGCAGGGTGTGACTGAGGGGCTTTGAACCTGGCTGGCCCGGGAAAGCTGCCTGGGTGCACAGAGCTGTCTTTCCTTCTGGGCTGTCTCCATCTGTCCCTACCCCTCCCGTGCCCCCACCCAACTCCCACCAAAAAGTGAAGAAAAAAAAAAATCAGGATGTTTTTCACTGTCCATTGCTTTGTGTTTTAATAAACAATTTGCAGTGACACTCAGTGTTGGGATTGAGTTTGAACTTGATCGCAAAGAAGTGAGGTGGAGACCCAGGGGTTCTCTCGGCTGCAAAGGGTTCTCCCTTGATGCATCAATCAGGGAGCTTTCTTTTCTCTTCACCAGGATGTTTGGCTAAGGGAACGAAGTTTTGTAAAATGCTGCTGGGCCTTTTCAACTGGCAGCAGCTCACTCAAGGAAAAATAAACAGTTATTTTGTTTTGTTTCCACTTTCACTGGAACACCAGGCTGGGACTCTCACTTCCAAGACACACTGAACTGGTTGCTGCCTCTCCTCCAGTTTTCCCTCAGCTTCCACAATAACCCATGGACAGACTCAGCTGTGAGATGGTTTTCTCTGCTTTCTCCTCTTCTGGTGTGCTGTTAAGTGTTGACAAGCTCAGAAACACAAAGCTCAAAAAACTTCAGAAGTCTACCCCAGACTAGTCAGTAAATGGTCAAGCCAGCATTCAAACCCAGTCTGTCCGGCTGCAAAGCGCATGATCTTGCTAAGGCTACAGGAATCATCATTATAGATACTTTTGACTGAGCCTTTGAAATGGGCCTGGTAGAAGGCCCAGCACTTCCAGAGACGTTAATTTGTTCAGTTTTCAACCAGCCAATTGGTATTCACCTGTAAGAGGTGAAGTGACTTGCTGAAGGTCACAAAGCCAGCAAAAGGCAGGGCTGAGGTTTTACACCAGGACTCTCGCTCTTGACCGTGACTCCGACCTTCCATAACCCCTCTGATGCCATGTTCTGTGTTTCTCCAAGCAGGAACCAAGGCTGCTGGTTTAGGGAGAGGGAGGGAGAGCGTGGCCTGCCTCCCCTCAGTTATCCCTTGAAGGGCAGAATTCAGTGCTTGGCTCTGAGAATGAAACCACTGTTGATGGAGTCTGTTCTCAGGGCTCAAATAAGCCAGGAGGCCCACAGAGCCTCATTCTTAGCTTGAGCCCACCCATAACTAGAGTTCTTGACTAATTTAGACTTGGCTGTTACTATTTCAAGTAGCTTCGCGTGAGCTGCCAAATGGGGAAGAGACCTGAAGAAGCCCTACTCTAGGGACTCACAGGGAGGGAAACTGTCTGACAGAAGGTCTTGGGCCAAGTGCCGGGGGTTGGCTTAAACCACTCTTGGGTCCAGATCTTAATCTCGCTGAGGAAATCAGGCTCCCGGTTGGCTGGAGCCGATGTGTCGGACCTTTCTCCATACTTAGTACCCCACGCCCCTCCACCGCCCCCATAGAGGAAGAAAGAAAGCGTTTTTCCAACATTTACTGGAATGCCTGTTGCCACAGCAATGGTAAGAGGTCAAGGCAGAACAGAGGCGGAGCACGGAGGTCTGGAGCAGGCGGGCCTCTGCTCTCTAGCAACCGGAAATGGTAGGTACCTCACCGCGGTTGTTTGGCCCAAGAGTCTTAGTTTTGTTTGTTGTTAACCACTTATATTAGTGAAAAACAAACCCACTTGTTTTTTGGCTTGGGCCTTAAGACTCCTCCTGGGTTTTCTTTTTTTTTTGGCCACATGGCATGTGGGATCTCAGTTCCCTGACCAGGGTTTGAACCTGAGCCCCCTACCTTGGAAGTGCAGAGTCTTAACCACTGGATCACCAGGGAAGCCCCTCTCCTGGGTTTTCTCATGGCTTCTACTTGACCCCGTCTGTTGCTTCCTTAAACGTTGGTCCCCGGCGCATCTCCTCTCTGTGCTGACCTGACTGTACTGCATTGCATTCTCCCATCCAGCTCCGTGGCTTCTCCCTGCCCAGGGTGCCTGCCTTCAGCAGAGGGGTCATGGAGAGAGTGGGCACTTAAATGTATTGCCATAGCGACTGTTCATGAGACACTGTCCTTGGCACCAGCAGAGTGCTTTTTGTTGCTGTTTTCATCTCCTCTCAACCCCAGGAAAGACCAGTGACTGGCCTGACGTGTAAATAAGAAAACAAAGGCTCAGAGGGCATACGTGACCTACCTGAAGTCACATAGCTGGTAAGTAGCAGACTGAAGACTGGAACTTGGATTCTGTCTAACCACAAAACCTGTGTTTTAACATTATGATGTATTACTTTTTTTTTTTTTTGAGATGGAGTTTTATTATTAAAATTCTTTATTTTTTAAATTATGAGAGTATGATAAAACATTTACAGGAAACTTGGAAAATACAGAACAAGGTTAGATATAGTTCTATATATTACAATTATTTTTTAAGTAGATAAATTTAAGATTTTTAGTTGGTGTTTCAATATCAAACTCTCAAAAATTAATAGAATGAATATACAGAGAAGTGGAGAAGGAAATGGCAACCCACTCCAGTATTCTTGCCTGGAAAATTCCATGGACAGAGGAGCCTGGCAGGCTATGGTCCATGGGGTCCCAAAGAGTCAGTCATGGCTGAGCGTCTGAGCATCAGTGGTCTCCTAGGCTGTCATCATTTTCTTTTCATTCTTTTTTGTATATTCTGTTCTGCAACAGTGATTTCCACTATTCTGTCCTCCAGGTCATCTATCCATTCTTCCCTCTTAGTTATTCTGCTATTGATTCCTTCTAGTGTATTATTCGGAGAGGGCAATGGCAACCCACTCCAGTACTCTTGCCTGGAGGATCCCATGGACAGAGGAGCCTGGTGGGCTGCAGTCCATGGGGTGGCTGAGTCGGACATGACTGAGTGGCTTCACTTTCACCTTTCGCTTTCATGCATTGGAGAAGGAAATGGCAACCCACTCCAGTGTTCTTGCCTGGGGAATCCCAGGGACGGGGGAGCCTGGTGGGCTGCCGTCTATGGGGTCGCACAGAGTTGGACACGACTGAAGCGACTTAGCAGCAGCAGCAGAAGGATATAGTAGATTTGAAAAGCACTATGAACCAGTTCCACATAATTTAGATTTTTATACAGTTTTCACACAGTAGGATACAAATTCTATTCAAGTTCCCATAGACTGTAAACCAGGATACACTGGAACATATCCAGGGACATAAAACATGATGTACTATTTTTAAGAAGGAACCTTTTGAGGGTAGATAACTGAGGAAGCTGGGTGTTGGTTACACAGAGGTTTATTATATTATTCTTTCTCTGAAAAAGAAAAAGAACCTTTTAAGGCTTAGGGATACAAAATGCAAAAGTATATTTAAAAATTTTATATGGGGTACAGGATGTGAAAAAGATTCATCTGTCTTAGCCCTACCTCTTTAATCCATAGAGGATAATACAAATGTATTATGTTTGGTGTATATCTTCCATTTTATATGTATTTATATATATTTATATGTACATATACAGTTCATGGAGTCACAAAAAGTCAGACACGACTGAAGCGACTGAGCACACATGCATACACATATTTACACATATGTATTTATTTTGCACATGTGCAAATGTGCCTTTAGAATTCCATTAAGGAATTACTGAAAACAGTATATGCAAACAGTATACGGTTAAGACTCCTTAGTTCCACTACAGGGACTGCAGGTTTGATCCCTGGTTGGGAAACTAAGATCCTGTGTGCCACGTGGTACAGCCAAAACAAAAACCAAAATCAATATATGCACTTAAAATGTTGAAATTTCTGCCCTCAAGAAGACTACATGAATGTCCCCACCAGTCTTGTGCTGTATGACTTTGGAATATACCACGAATCTTTTTTGGAAGCAGGTGGCATAAAAGTAATAAATGAATGCTTTAAAAAAAAAAAAAAAGAGCCCTCAGCCAGGGAGAGAAGTGACTTGGGAAATTACTAGCTCTCAGTTTCCCAGACCACAGGGCCCGCCTGCAGTCCCAGCCACGACCCGCCGATTCAGTGGATGCCACCTCAGGGAGGCTGCAGGAATGAGGACTGAACTTCCCTGTCTCAGCAGAAAAAAGCCCTGTGATGTCCTGCTTACCTTGGCTGCACCAGCCCTGGGCCCCACCTGCCTGGCCTGATTTGAGGCCGACTGCCTGGCAACTCAGACTGTCCTGGAAAACAGCCGCTGTCACACCTCTTCCAGTGAAGAAACTAACCAGGTGAAGGAGAGGGACCTGAAGAGGACTGAGTTGGGGCGAAAGGGAGGCCGGCCCCTCCACTCCTGTCTTCCCGTGTTCTGGCCTAGGCAGACACAGGGGCTGTTATTCAATGCAGTGAATCTCTATTTTCCCTATTCCACCAAACGGAATGAGAAGACGTACTTTTCAAAAAACACTTTTTATTTAAGAGCCTTTTGACATACCTTGGGAAGATTTGGTGAGGAGAGGCAGATTGGAGTTTACAGCCCTGATTTTTCCAACTCCTTTTTAAAAAGGAATAATTACAGATATTTTTTCTTTCTTTTTGGTGTGTTTGCTATTCTCCTAAAGACAATCTTTTTAACCACAGTTTACAGATAGTGATCAGAGAGAGTACAGGCCTCAACTCCCATATATGGCAGTATTTGTTTAAATTTCTTTTTGAACAGAAAAAAGTGATCCAGTCTGAGGTAGCTTTCAAGTTTTTAAGAGATAATAAGGCTCCTTTGACTTAGAATCTACCTTCCAGACACAGATCCAAAGTTATTTATTTATTTCAAAGTAAACAAGCAGCCCGTGATCATGTGCTTGTTGTGATAAAACAGCATAGAAGCAGCTCAAGAGTGTTGAAAGAGAATATATCCCCCTTCAGTCCCTTCTAATACTCTGCTTCCCAATGGGAACCTCACTTAATACTTTATATCCAAACCCCTTCCAATTCAGTCACTTACAAATATTCATGTACTTTTAAATTTTAAGTGAATGGGATTATATGCCTTGTCTACCTCCCCCTACAAACTTAATCTATCTTTGAGGTCTCTCCATACTAGTACATAGAGACGGATCTCATTCTTTTTAACAGCTGTATGACATGAATAGATGCAACTGTAACTTACTGTAACTTTTCAGTGTTAGAATGGTCCTGCATCTTTGTGAATACATATCAGCTAAATTCCTGGATGTGGAATTTCAAGTAAAGGGGTCAACACGCTTGTCATCATCCCTAAAAAGAGAAAAGCTGGGATCCAGGTAACTCGAGTTCTGGTGCTCCAAGAACAGATTCATGGAGCAAGTGATTGTGGGAAACGGCTGTATGCTCACCCCCACCCCATCCATCACCACCTTAGTGATTCACAATCAGGTAGCATATTAACAGTTCTGGAAATTCTTCAGTAGCTACTTACTGCTGAGTAGTTTAAAAAGAATTGTTTGCAAAGGGAAAGAGCTTAATTCTCTGTACACATCTTAAAATCCCCTGAACAGTTTGAGAAGTCCCACCCAGGGCTGGGGCGGGTGGGGGGGGTGGCGGGAGGGGGGTGGGGAGTGGGGGGGGTAATCTCTCCAAGACAGGACAGTGTTTTGATAGGAACTTGACCACATACTGTTTCACCCTGCTGAGCAACTGAGGTGGAGTCAGGTTTGGATTTTATCCAGAAACCAGATGAGGCTTATCAGCCGCTCCCAAACCCCTCATATCAGGTGAGAGGACCCAGCAAGTCCTGCATAAATCCAGTCTTTTGAGGCTAACCGTAGAGAGATGGGTAGAGTTTCACTTTGGCCTGAGCCTAACAGGTGACATCAGCCTAGCAGACACATTTTGCAGCACTCAGGCCGGGGGCCTCCCAACACAAAAGAGAGTGGATCCTGACTCCAGCGAAGGAGCCACTTGGGGTGTAAGAGGGCAGCGTCTTCCCCCCTCCCACTCACCTGCAGTTGACATAACGGTGAATTTCCAAGGCTCAGTGCAGATGTTACCCCTGAAGCCTCTCTCCCACCCGCTAGACCTCACCTGTGTACTCTGGGAGCATCTCTGCTGCCACAGTTAGCAGTCTGGTTTGTCTTCTAGTTGATTCACACTAGGCTGGTCAAGAGGAAGGGCCATGTAGTGAATTATGTACCTCACAGTCTTCCCCAACAAAATGGGTGCTCTTCCATAGCACCATGCTGTGCAGGCCTTCCTTCACTCATTCATTCATTGTCAGTCATTATTGAGCACCTGGTGCTTTTAAATTGTGCCGCTGGAGAAGACTCGAGAATCCCTTAGCAAGGAGATGAAACCAGCCAATCCTAAAGGAAATCAACCCTGAATATTTGTTGGAAAGACTGAATCTGAAGCTCAAATACTTTGGCCACCTGATGCAAAGAGTCGACTCATTGGAAAAGACCCTGATGCTGGGAAAGATTGAGGACAGGGAAAGGGAGCGACAGAGGATGAGATGGTTGGATGGCATCACCAACTCAACGGATATGAGTTTGAGCAAACTCCAGGAGGTAGTGAAGGACAGGAAAGCCTGGAGTGCTGCAGTCCATGGGGTCTCAGAGAGACATGACTTAGCCACTGAACAACAGGCATTAGCTCAGTTCAGTTCAGTTGCTCAGTCGTGGCGGCGGAGCGATGAGCGGGTCGAACTCGAAGGCTGCGGCCGTGGGGTCGGCGATTGGGCCCGGGGGGCTGGTAACTGGCAAGGAAGAGAAGAAGAAGGCGGGCGGCGGCGTCCTGAACAGGCTCAAGGCACGGCGGCAGGCGCCCCACCACGCGGGAGACGACGGCATCGGGGCAGCGGTCACGGAGCAGGAGCTGCTGGCTCTGGACACCATCCGACCCGAGCACGTCCTGCGCCTCAGCCGGGTCACCGAGAGTGAGTGCGGGGCCGGCCGCGTCCTCCCCTCGGCGCCGGGCCCCGGGGCCCCGTGTCGCCTTCCGCAGAGCCGGCCGCTCGGCGGGCCCGGGGGGTCCACCCAGGCGCCCCCGAATGGCCAGGCCTCGCTGCCCACTGCTCTACCCTGCCGAGTCGGCGCTCCCCACCCTCACCTACACCTGATTGGGATGGGTCCCCTTGAGCTCGACTGCCCTCCCCTGGCTCCGGCC
Organism: Okapia johnstoni; assembly: GCA_024291935.2. Lineage (NCBI taxonomy): Eukaryota > Metazoa > Chordata > Mammalia > Artiodactyla > Giraffidae > Okapia > Okapia johnstoni. The sequence continues at coordinate 9,349,259 of CM044310.1, read as the reverse complement.
ACGCCAGGCTTCCCTGTGGCCCATCCCGGTTGGGCCCTCAGGCCCGGCCGACCGCTCTCCTTCTCAGCTGGATCTCTTTGGGTGGGGACGGACCCCGTCTTGGCTTCTTAACTAGCTCCTCCTGATCCTGGGAAGTGGACCGCTGCCTCTCCCCCACTCCCTCAGCCCCCAGCTCCCTGCTCTCAGTGAAGTTCCTGCTCAGCTTGGCCCCCTCGACCTGAGCCAGCTTCTGCTGCCCTCTGCCAGCCCAGACGCCTACCTGCTTTCTCCGCGTTTACCTCCACTCCGGCCCCCTCGACAGCCCCTCCGCGTTCCAGCCTGCCTGGGCTCCTGCCTCGGCCCCCTGCCCCTTTTGGGTCCCAAGCGTTGCCCTCGTTGTGTGCAGGTGGGCTCTTCCTTCCTTAAGTACATTGCCGCGGCGTTTCCTGCCGCATTTATATGTATATAATGTATATATTAATAAAGTTTCATTTCCACGTATAAAACCGAAATGTGAATCCTGCTTTTGACACTTGTTCTAGTGATTGAAGAATATGTCAGAGATGCATTGCTTGCATAGAATGCAACGGTTTTACACTTTTTATTGATAGAAGAAATATATAGCCCGCTCCCTGTCCTGGTTCTCCTCCCTCTTCCTGTTCTCTTCCAGGTCATCCTCTGACTTGATGCCCATTCTCTTGCTGCTGTTTTCCCCTGAGTTTCCAGTCCATTGGTTAGATCCTGCTTGCCCAGCCCACCCACCTGCCCCATCCTCCAGGCTTCTAACTTTGAAGCCCCAGCACCAGCTTGATGGATAAAGGCTGCTCTCCTTTTATCTGTTGACTTGCTTTGGTCAGCAGCTCAGGTGGCCCTCAGGAAGCTGGAGGCCACCCCAGGGATGTGAGGATAGCAGTTTGAGGGGATGGGCCTTGGTTCAATCTGTGTGAAATGGAATTCCCATCTTCTAAGACAGTTTTAATTTGATTCTGAGTATTTTCATGTGTCCATTTTCAGTCACTCTTTAGCTTGGGACTGTCCTTTGCACACCTGAGTGTGTCTTTAGAAGGTCATGCTATTCTGTTCCACAGAAACATTGTGAAAAAGCTGCTTCTGTTCTGACCCAGTTGTCACCAGGGCTTCTGAAAGCACGGAAATGCTCACCACCTCGCCTTTTCTCACTTCCTGCTTTCTCCTGATAGTAAGGGTGAATCCAGCCGCTCGTGCCTGTTGCTAAGTGGCATGCTCAGAGGGCACTCAGGCCCTGTGCGGGAACTTGAGCTTGGTGCCGTTGCTTCAGAACACCTCCACAGCCTCTTGGAGAAAGTCATAAGTCAGCTTGGTGACCTCTGGATTTTGTTGCTTTTCTTAAAGTCTGTTGCGTTCAGCAGGGTATTTATTGAGGCCCCTGTAAAGGTGCAGAACCAATATCAGTGCCTTGGGAAGTTACGGAATAATCAGTAGCTCTTAATTTTGCCATCTTATCAGAGAGTCACCTTGTAGAACACGAAACAGTGAACACAGCGGGCAATATAAGATAAAGTACCAAAGTGAACTGTGGAGAAGATGCTCTCAGGAGCCATGGTGGAAAGAAAGAAATGAAATCATCTTTGGTCAGTACTGTCTTGATTAACAGAGGAAGCTATTGGAGGCTCCATTTCCCTTTGGCCTCATGCCCTCCCCAGCAAATCTGTCCAGCCACCTGGGTGGGTATGGCCCACCACCTGGTTTTGTGCAGCCCACAACCCAAGAATGATTTTTACCTTTTCAAATGCTTGGGGAAAAAAATCTCTTGGGACACACGGTTATATAAAATTTGTATTTTTTTTGTCTGTAAATAGTTGTGTGACTGCATTTGTGCTACAGTGACAGAGTTGAGTAGTTGTGATAGTGACTCTGTGGCCTCAAAAACTAAAGTACTCATTTTCTCACCCTATACAGAGAAAGCTGGCTGATCTCTGCTTTGTGATACAGTCAGCAAGTATGCACCATGTTCGCCATTGCATGCGTGCATGTGTGCTTGCTCAGTTGCGTCTGACTTTTAGGTCAGCATAAATGTTTTTAAATGGATTTTTTAAAAAGTTCTGTCGTGTTGTGACTTCTGATGAAAGGTTTGTAGGTCATTTTTGAAGTGTTTCCAAAGAAATTCCCTTCTACCATCCCTGTTTCTAAGTATTAAGATAATCTTCCACCTAAACCAAGTCCATGCACTTTTCTCCTTTCTTGGATCTCATAATTCTCTCCACGCAACTTTTGCCTATAACATAAGAGGAAGTTTTGGGGTATATTTTAAGTGAATTATGTAAGAAAAAAAAAACAACCCGAGTTTGCTTCACAACTTGAGAAAGAAATGGTAGTTTTGGAGGATTATTTAACAGCATTGGTCTCTCTCTCATTTTCAGATTATTTATGTAAACCCGAAGACAACATCTACAGTATTGATTTTACCCGCTTCAAAATTCGAGATTTGGAGACAGGGACAGTGCTTTTTGAGATTGCCAAACCTTGTGTTTCAGGTAGGTCTCAGTATTGTATCAACAGTAGTCAGTTGACCGTTGCAGCACAGAGTCTTTGAGGCTTGAGTTTTTGCGTGCCATCGTATCCTGTGTCACAGACGCCAGCAAGGCCTGCCTCCAAGCCTCCTCCTAAAGCCTGGCCTGCGGGCTTGAAGCTGCCGATGTTTGTTGAGTTTCTCCTCTGCACTGGTTATCGTGTTTATGTCAGCTCATGGAATCCTCACACCTCTGTTAGGGGTTATTATCCTTATCTTACAGATAAGGAAACTGAGGCCCAGAATTTCCAAGTGACTTTCCTAAGGTCCCATGCTCTTTGATCTGATCGTGTCACTTCCACTTAGGAAGGAATCCTTGAAATGAAAGTATAATGAGGAAAGCCTGCCCGAGCCTTGAGTCCTGGGGACACTCTGGAAGTGGAAGGGCGATAGGGAGGCTTCCAGTCTGCATCATGAGGCAGTCTCTTTCTCGTCTCACTCCCTTTCCATTGATAAGTGTCTCAGATTTCCCAGTTAGTCCCGGTTTGGATTTTAATCTCCAGCATTTTCTGGATGAACAGAAGGCCCAGGCCTGTGAACTCTTTTGCTTGGGACCCCTTCAGTTAGCCTTGAATGAACACTGCTTGTGGTTGTGATGTGGTTCCAGGGCGCTTCATTTCTGACTGGGGGACCACATGTAGGTCTGGGGAGCATGCACTGGAGATTGAGCACCCCCTGAAGTTTGTTTTTAGAACACCAGCCCAGATAGTCCAGAGTTGCAGCCACAGTCTGTGTTAATGACTCTTTTTGCCAAGCTTTTCGCATCTATTTGCTATTCAGAAAGAGCCTTTAAGTTTGGCAAGACAGCTGTTAGTAACCAAGTAAGTCAAAGGCTTTCATGAAAAAGTCTCAGCCAAGACTAGAGCACCTGTCTCCTGACCCCACTTGAGATTCCTTGTGCTGCTGTCATCCCTGACTGACCAGGGCACTAAAGGCGCGGGCTTGTAGGTACTTATCTTGTATTGGGAGGGTCAGGGCCACCTAGTTTCCTGGATCTGTACCATTTGCATCTCTAAGCCTCCTATCCTTGTTGTGTTAAGATGTTCCCAGGACCCAGGGAATACCAGGGCTACTTCCAGTGTATGGATTGGGATGAGACAGGACTGAGAGTAGTCATTTCAGTACAAAACTGAACTGTCACAGGAAGGTCAGCATCAGACACTGTAAAAATACCTTGATTTTCAGCCCATCCCGTCTTTAAGGTTCTTGATTCACTAAGGCTCATGCCGAACCAGAGCCCTCCTGCAGCGCTTTTCTGGTGAGCCCGAATCCCCGAGATCTGCTCTCTGTTTCTTTCTGTATCCCGTAGTTGGAGCCAGGGCTCTGGAGTCTTTACCTTTGAACTCCCATTCAGTCTGGTTGTCCACTGCTCTTGGGATGTTTGATGCTAAAAAAGACTTCTCTTTGATTGTACCTTTGTTCAGCTTAGATCTGGAAAAAAATGCTCTTGCTGGACACTGGGTGGCTACCAGAGAGGGCGCCAACTCCTGGTTCACATTAGAATGTTTGCCAGTTCCTTTTACAGATCCTTCATTCCTGGGTTCAGGAATGGGCTAGACCTGAGCCCATCATTACTGGTGTGGACCGTCTCCTTTCTTGGGTCCCCTAGGTTGGTTTATGGCCCGTCTGCTTCATGCTTCACCCTTTACCAGATGGTCAGAGTGTTGGGCCTGGTATGGCCTGGGATAGGCAGCAGTCCAAGGAGGTGCAGTTCCCCAAGGCTGAAGGTCACTGTCTTCTATTTAAATAGCAGAATTATTTCTAGGGATTTGTCTTTGCTGTGTCAGAAATTTCTGCATTCTTTGAAGGTGGCTTCTCGATAGTTTCAACTTTTGCAGCCTCATTATTTTGCTTAGCAGCAAGCACATTAACTTGGTCAACAGCAGACCTGGTCTGTATAGCACAGACTACCTCAGGGGCCTGGTACCCAGCTGGTGTTTCAGGTTTCAGCGTTAGGACATGGCCCAAGGCCTCAGATTATATAAAGGGCAAATAGCTCGTGTTTAAGAATAGGCCTCGAGTCTGATGGGCCTGGATCCATATCCCTGCTGCCTCAATTTACTATAGGCTCAGTTTGCTTTATTGAACTTCACAGATAGTGTGTTGTTTTTACAAATTGAAGGTTCATGGCAACCTTGTATTGAGTAAGTCTGTTGGCTCCAGTTTTTTAACAACATTAAAAAAATTTTTATTAAAGTGTAGTTGATTTACAGTGTTGTGTTAGTTTCTGGTGTATAGTTACACATATATATTTTTTCATTTTCTTTCCCATATGGTTTATGTATGTAGCATATTATTGTATGTAGCATATTATTGTATGTAGCAGCATTATTTATTTATGTATGTAGCATATTATTGTATGTAGCAGCATTATTTATTTTTTGCTATGTTGCGTGGCTTTGCAGGATCTTAGTTCCCTGACCAGGGATCCAACCCATGCCCCCTGCAGTGGAACCACAGAGTCCTAACCACTGGACCACCAGGGAATTCCTGGCAGCATTATATTCTTTTTTTTTTTTTTTTTTTAATATTTATTTATTCAGTTTACTTCTTTGGCTGCTCTGAGTCTTAGTTGTGGCATGTGGGATCTAGTTCCCTGACCAGGGATGGAACCCTGGGGTTTTGATTGAAGACTGGGGGGGACTTTGGACCCGAGAACTCACCTGTCTGGGTCTGTAAAGTGGAGATAAAATGAAGACAACACCTCCAGGGTTGTTAGGACCCTGTGAGGTGTGCAGGATGGAGCCAGGAATCCCACAGGTGCTCAGTGAGCACCGTCGTCCTGCTATGGGTGTCGGCACCCCCTGCTGGTCGTGCTCTTTGCTGAGCCGGTGTTCCGTGTGCCCTTTCAGACCAGGAGGAAGAAGAGGAGGAGGAAGCGGAGGCAGGCGGAGATGTGGACGTCAGCGCAGGCCGCTTTGTCCGCTACCAGTTCACACCAGCGTTTCTCCGCCTCCGCACCGTGGGCGCCACGTGAGTCCCGGCATCTCCTGAGGGGAGCACCTTCTTCTGGTTCACAGAGAAGAATGTCCTCTGTTGGGTTGGGGTTGGCTCTAGTGGAGGGAGGAGGCAACAAAGCCGGGTTCATGGAGATTGTGTTTCGCAGGGTGGAGTTCACGGTGGGAGACAAACCTGTGTCAAACTTCCGGATGATCGAGCGGCACTACTTCCGGGAACGCCTGCTGAAAAATTTTGACTTTGATTTCGGCTTCTGCATCCCCAGCAGCAGGAACACTTGTGAACACATCTATGAGTTTCCCCAACTTTCTGAGGATGTCAGTATGTATCCCCTGACTTGTGCAACGTTCTGGATCTTTCAGCTTAGCAGGAGTGGACCTTGAAATGAAATCCATCTGGTCTAGCAACCTCGTTGGCAGAGAAACAGGGACCCGATGGGTCTCAAGTCACTTGACCTCAGGCTTCTTGTTTCCTCTTGCTCCTGTCTCATGTTTCACACTCTGGCTCTGCTGGCAGTGGGACTCTGAAGGTGTTAATACAGGCCATCCTTTAAGAAGCCTGCTGTGGGGAAGGGTGTGATGGAGGGAGATGAGAGGAGACCCCGACCCTCCCCAGGGCGCCCATTCCATACCCAGCCAGTCACAGTTTCGCTGTTCTGGACCCCAGTTCCTGCTCAGCACTGGGCTGGCCCTTTGCTTCCTCCTTAATCAGAGCTATGTGTGAAACTGTGAGGTGAGGATTCTTGATCTGAGGACCACCTCTTTCTCATTCTCTGCCAGTAGAAGGGTCATGAGATAAACTGTCAGAATAGATCAGGCAGAAAATAGCGAGCTGGTCGAGGTCTGGGAGCAGGAGTGACAGAATGGAAACAGGGTCTTAGGAAGAGATGCAGGGAGGAAGACCTAGGGGAGGCACCAAGCAGGGAAGGCCAGGCCAGGGAGGAGATGGACTTGATGACAGCGGACGAACCGGCTGTATAGTCCTGTGGCTTCTGCCTGGCTCTCTCACGTTAGCATTGCCTGTGAGTCATGAGGGGATGTTGTTCTGGAGCAATGAGGATACAATGGGATCCTGTGAGTAGCGGTGGAGTTTAGTTGAATTGTGGGCAAGGGTCTATATACACTGACCAGTTTTCTCAGAGTCCCAGATCCTTGAAAGTGTTGTTTTCTGACAAGTGTTCTGTGCTTGTGCAGCAGTGCTATTGGCAGGTAAAGTGAGGATTGATGAGGAGTGGGCAGGGTGTCAACTGCATCCGCTCTCATCATGATCCTATTTTTAAAGCCTGCTCCCCAAGCTGGGCTGGAACGTGTTGAAACTTGCAAGAGAAGATTAAGTACAGCATTTCAAGTTTTCTATCAAAGGCCAACCATCTAACTTTCTTTTCTTGAAACCAGATAAGCTAAAAGAGGATGGGGGTCAGTTCTCTGGATGTGAGCTAAATAACTTCAGTGAGTTCAAAGAACTTGAAGCAGTCAACGCGCCTTTTGAGAACTGTAGTCAGCAACAGCGTTTCCTTCAGAGGATTCAGAATAGCACATGATCACTGACTCAGAATCAACCAGGGGTGGTAGCTCACAGCTCCCTTGACCCTCCAGTTATAGTTAAAGACCTGGGGCAGCTGCCTCAACACACAGAGGATTCGAGTCTGTGTCCCAGGACAGGCTCACCATTGCAGGATCGTTGGCAAGTTAACACCATGCGCCATCTCCGGAGAAGACGCCTTGCCCCCTGCACTCGTGCACACCTAGCATTCCTTTGTTGTTGGGGCGCCTGTGGGTGGGCCCAGTGAAGCACTGCTTTCTAAATTTGGACCAGAATGTCTGGAGGTGGGGGCCAGAAGCACCAGTCAGCTGCTTTGATGCATGTTGGCAGACGGGCGAGCTCCTTTCCCTGGGGTTCTGACCGAGCACCAGGCTGGCAATGGCCGCGGAGGGCCAGGCCCAGCGCTGGTGGCTTCCTGCTGTGGAAGTGGATTCCACGCACCATTTGGGGGCCTCTGTGGTCCCAGGTCTCCCCAGCTCTCCAGGCCTGGCTCCCTCTGTTCTGACCTCATTATTATTTTTTTCTATGTATAATTTTATTTAATTAATTAATTTTTTAATTAATTAATTTATTTTAGTTGGAGGCTAATTACTTTACAATATTGTAGTGATTTTTGCCATACATTGACATGAGTCAGCCATGGGTTTACACGTGTTCCCCATCCTGAACCCCCCTCCCACCTCCCTCCCCTGACCTCGTTATTCTGACAGCATGTGCTCACATATTCAGGAAGGGCTGGTTTATGCATTTTTGTGTGTGGGTGCTCAGTCATGTCCGACTCTTTGCAACCCCATGGACTGCAGCCCACCAAGCTCCTCTGTCCATTGGCTTCTCCAGGCAAGAACACTGGACTGGGTTGCCATTTCCTCCTCCAGGGAATCTTCCTGACCCAGGGATTGGACCTGCGTCTCTTGCATCTCCTGCATTGGCGGGCGGGTTCTTTACCACCGAGCCTCCTGGGAATTTAGAGGGGATGCTAAGTTTTTTCCCACCTGGCCCACAGGGTAGACTCACACATAACTCTTTGCATTTTTTTCCCTTCTCCTAACTTGCAGTTCGTCTGATGATTGAAAATCCCTATGAGACCCGTTCTGACAGCTTTTACTTCGTCGACAACAAGCTGATAATGCACAACAAGGCCGACTATGCCTATAATGGGGGCCAGTAGTGGTGGCCAGAGCAGACGGGGAGGTGCTTTGCTGTGGCCCAAGGTCCTGGCGCACAGAGGTGGTTGAAGCTGCTGTCTGTCGACACTTATCTGGAACCTGGCCCCAGGAAGACGAGGCTGGGGTGGCAGTTTCCTGTGCTCCAAGAGAGGTGCCAAGCAGTGATGTGTCTCTTTCCCCCCGTATTTTGTCCTCCCTTTTCCCCCTGCCCCTTAGGTCGCAGAGGTAGTAAAACTTAGGATAAGACTCCTGGAATCCAGATAGAAAGTTTATTTTCCCGGCTCCTCCAGGATGTCCTGACGAGCCTGGGTCCCTGCAGGCACAGCTGTACCAGGGAGAGAAGGCTCTTCTGTAGGTTCAGGGGCCCTCTGCGAAGCTGAGATTCCACCCTCACCTGCAGGGCCGCCGTCAGCACACTCTGGCCTCAGCCTCAGCATCGCCTTAACCTGCCGGAGAGGACCTGGAGTGGAGCAGAGGGGAGGATCGGGCGGGAGTTGAGGCGAGGGGGTGGGCAAGGCTGCCCAACCTAGGGAGCCGCTTACTGTCTGACTTCCGGGATCTTGGCTGCTCCTCCTGGGGCGCCCCCGAGGTTTCAGCCTGGCCGTGCCTTCCTGTTCTCCTTCCAGATGGAAGACGAGCTTGCTCTGCTTCTCCCAGCTCCTACCTTTTGAGTTTCTCCTGAAATCTTCGCTCTGGGAACTGTAGTGTCGCTCGAGGCCAGCATAGGCCTCGTTGTGTTTTTTTTTATTTCTAGGCTTCTTGTGGGGAGGTTTTACAAAATGTCAGGGGTGCTCCAAGCGTACGTGATGTGTGGCTAGACTTCTCTGAATACTGATCAGGCTCCCGCAGCTCCTCTGGCTCTTGTCCCCTCTGCTTTTGTACTGAAGCTGCTCTGGAACCATCCTAGCCGGTCCCACCTAACTAAGGCGGATTCTGGTCCTGTGGACCGCTAGTCGGAATGGTCTCTGTGTTGGGAAAGGGGGAAATGGGCTGAGGTGGCCTGGCAGAGACATGTGTTCTCCAAAACGTGTCTGCTCGCACTTCCCTCAGGCCCTCATTGGACAGACTTGCCCCGCCTCAGCTCCCTACCGATGGTGTGGCAGATTTAGGTGCTCAGGCCAAACTCCTGCCCTTCTGATGAAATTGTTGCCATGGCCAGGGCTCAGCATTCATAGGAAGGTTGCAGCAGGAAGGGCCCAGGCACATGGTACCTCTGACAGGAGCGCCGTCTCCCCGGTGTTGGGGAGAAGGGCCAGGCGGGGCCGGGAGAGGCGGGTCAGCGCTGTGCCGCAGGTGGGCCTGGCCTTTCGCTGCCCCGTGTTGCACCCTGTTTGGTTTCTAGAGCGTGAGTGGCCTCAAACTTTGGCCCAGTGCTGTGTGCCAGGGCAGAGTCTGGGCTGTGCCAGAGGCTGGCACCTTTCTCACTGAGAGAACCCTGGTTCATCCTGGGTGCCGGCCCTCGACCCAGCCCCCAGGGAGGAAGAAACCGGGCTCCCTGAAGGGCAGGCTGTTCACCCCAGACCCAATGAGCCCCAGAACTGGAGTCGGCTGCAAATCCAGGTGCCGTAGGCGTGGCTCCGTGTCCCGTCCCTCGTGGACAGACATTAGCATTGCCTCTTCACCTTCTCTCTCACTGGGGCACCTTCAATAGATCTGAGTTTATTGGGCTTCGGAGTAATGCCTTCTCTCTGTGACAGAAGCCCTGTCAGGAGAGTTTCTACTATTAATTACTATCTCGGAAATGGTTTGGAGCTGCTCAGAGCTCTGTGTAGGAGAGTGTGTCCCAGGCAGACCACGTCTTGCAGGCTTGTGGGTTGTCCCTCACCTTCAGTGTTAGCGGTTGCTGGGAGGAGGGCAGGAGCGGGGAGGAGGCCGGTGTTGGCTGGAAGAGTGCTGCACCCTGTTCCCAGGAACTTGCCTTAGTCTCACTGGAGACCACTGTGAGGCCGAGTGCCCGCTCTGTGCTCGGCAGGGTAGGGATTGGTCCTCTTCCACACTTGAAGGTCTGGTGTCTGCACCTGGGATTCCAGATTCTTGTGTCCAGCTACTCAGGAAACCTTGAGAAGCATCTGTGGTGTTAACTAGGATAAGTCTGAAATTCACCCTTCTGTACCCGAACTGGGGAGAGAATTGGAAATTATACTTTCTCTGAAAGTAGCTGAACTCATCAGAAGCTGAATCAGGAGGCCGTGGCGTTGAAAAGTCTGGACTGTGGGCAGCAGTTACCTGTGGGCACTGGGGGGGCAGGACAGAGACTGCCTGCCCAGGGAGACGCGCCCTCCCTCTGTTCAGGGCTGGCACCGGTGAGGCAGCTCCTGGAGGGCACACATCCCAGCAGGCCGGCTCGCCCAGCTGTGACCAGAGGGCCTGCCGCCTGCACCCCTCCGCCTCCTGTCTTGCTCCTGTCGTTCTGCCCTGGAGGCTCCTGGGAGAGCACCTTTCTTTTCCTGTGGCGCCTTTGGGCTGAGATGCCCTTTCAGCTTCTGCAGAGAAGACCATGGTTTATTTTATTCTATGTTTTAAAGAGTAAACAGGAAATAAGTAAAAGTAGTTCTGGGATAAAGTAGGTCATCCTCTCCTCATATGTCAGCTCATAGCTGTCTTGCAGGGAATGCAAGTTTTCAGGGCTTTGCAGGACTTCCTGAAGGCACTCACAGTCTATGGGCCACCCTATTCTCAAATACGGGCAGTGATTCAGGGGTCTTGGAACTCTCCTTTGACTGGAGAGTCTTGACATGGCAGTAGCTGGGGTGATCTTCAACTTGTTTTTTTAGTCGAAGTGGGACTCATTTCTGGAATGGCCTTAATAGGCTGTGTCCAGTGTACCAATGGGGTGTCTTGCCACCCTTGATACTCTTAGTTTAGTACTCCCAGTGTACTCTTAGTTTTTTGTTGTAAAGTCACTTTCTTCCTGGTGGCCGTTGTCACTATGACGTCAGTGAGGTTGGGGAATGGGGACCGTTCTCAGAATTACGGCACAGACTCAGTGTCTGTGGGTGAGGACCCCTGATGCAGAGGGAGCCACTCTACCCATTGAAGGAACCTAAGTGTCGATCATGTTTCTCACATTCCATGTCACGGAACGTCTTAGGCACAAGAAGGATCTGATGGAGGTGGATTTACCCCTTGTTGTACAAAGGATCACGTAAAGTCGTTGAACTTGTGAAAGTCTATTTTTTTCCCCTGTACATCTGTTTTTCACAGAATATAAGAAACGTCAATGACCAAATCTGTCCTTCCTCCCTTTCCCCTTCACCTAAGATCCTCATTCCAGTTTGTATTGTCTTTGTGTCCAAAGTAAACTAGGTGACTTATTTGTATAAAATGTTATTTTATACAAAAAGACAGTAATAAAAGAAAGATTTTCACAGTATGTGTGCCCTCTCGTGTCTCCTGACTGGGCCTCTTGCTTCGCAGGGGGAGTAGGTGTGGAGTGGGGGTGGGCTCTGAGTTTCTTTACGTGGCCTTTCTGTAAATATTGGTTTAATGAGTAGCGTTGGTTTCTAGAGTGATTAGGACACAGTATTGTGCTTTAGGTTTCATGTGTTTTTGCTCTACATTTTAATGAAATGCTTTGAGAATTTAAAATGCATATATATTTTAAAGTTAGGTTCATTGAGGTGTGTTTTAACCATACCTCATTTAAGAGTAAATTCAACCCATTTAAGAGTATGATTTGATGAGTTTGATAAATGGATACGCAATCACAGTCATGATAAAGGACGTTTCCATCACCTCAGAAAGTTTCCTTGAGTTCCCGGTGTCTGCAGCCAGTTCCCTCCCTCAACCCAACCCCTTGCAACCAACTTCTGATTCTGTCTTTTTTGAAAAACATGCATACTTTTAATGTAAAACTTACATCCATGTTTAAGGTCACAAACAATGCAAGTTAAAAATAACTCTGGTGTAGATAGTTTGTGGCACCTGAAGGTCTGTTGGCTTCTGCCTACAAACACATTTATTTTCCCCTTTTCTTCCCCCTTTTCTTCTACCCAGGGCTGGTGCCCAGGTGCAGTGGTAAAAGGTGAGGAAGCCTCAGAGGAGCATTTGCTAACAACAGTAAATGTACTGTAGGTTTAGAGGCTTTCTTTTGAATGCATTTCTTTTAAATGCAAGGTAATATAGAAGCACCAGCTCAGTGGACATGAATTTGAGCAAACTCTGGGAGATAGTGGAGGACAGAGGAGCCTCGTGGGCTACAGTCCATGGGGTTGCAAAGAATTGGACATGACTTAGTGACTTAAGCAACAAAACATTTGAAGGACTGCCACATCTTTTAATAGATTTTCAGAAAGCAGAGCAAGTTCTGGTTTCAGCCTGTGCTGCGTCTGTCCTGGAGACATGCCTGGCTGAGTTAATGGGAGAAGAAAGGCAGCTGGAGGGACTGGGTTCCTGGGTGCATGTGGGTGGTGCCTGGAGCCTGTGGAAGTCTGACTCACACCTGGGCCCATGGAAGATGCTTGTCAGGCAAGAGAAATCACTAATTTTGGGGGGCAGGGTGAAGGGGTCCTGACAAGCTAAGGACAAAATGCAGGGCATTAGGGCATAGCGTTCAAGGCTCCTGTTGGAGGGGTAGGTGGGGTGCTCTGCTCCACAACTGGGAGTGAGATGCGGGACCACAGAGGGACAGGGAAGCAGCAGTGCCACCCCACCTTCACAACCTCCTAGCACCCCAACTCCTTAGGCCAAGATAATGAGCAGCAGCGTAAGGCCCTTGCCCCACCGGGCACTCACAGGCTAGTAGGGGACTTGATAAGATTTCAGATGCTACCAACCAGAAATAAATAAAACAATGGGATGGAGAGTTCTCGAGGGGAAGCACCGGCCTTCTCAGAGAGGTGTTGATGGGAAGGAGTCTAACAGCGGAGGGAATGGTGACTGCAAAGGCCCTGAGGCAGGCAGCAGCTAGGGATCCTGGAGAAAAGCTGCACTGGGAGGCTTCACCGGGGACAGCGAGGGGCGGGGGCGGGTGGGTTTGGGGCGGGGGAAGGCCAAGTGGAGTTTTTTAGATCACTGAACTGGATTTTAGGAGAGAGCTAGGCTCGCACCCTGAAGAGTTTTAAGATCAGCCTAGAACCAGGAAATCAACCCTGAATATTCATCGGAAGGACTGAAGCTGAAGCTCCAATACTTTGGCCACCTGATGCGAAGAGCCGACTCATTGGAAAAGACCCTGCCTGATGCCGGGAAAGACTGAAGGCGATTGAAGGCAGGAAGAGAAGGGGACGACAGAGGATGAGATGGTTGGACCGCATCACCGACTCAATGGACATGAATTTGAGCAAACTCCGAGAGATGGTGAAGGACAAGGAAGCCTGGCGGGCTTCAGTTCATGGGGTCGCAAAGAGTCGGATACGATTTAGCGATTTAGCGGGCTGAACAACAACAGAGACTTTCCCTAAAGGGCTGGATTATCTCTGCGGTGGGGGTGGCGGGCTGAGGCGGGGCTTAGGAGCACCCGCAGCCGGCCCCGCCCCCGAGGGGCGGGGCTCCTGACTGGCCCAGGTCCCTCCCCGCGCCGCCCGGAACCGATGCTGCGGCCCCGAGGTCACCGGGAAGAACCCTAGTACCGTCCAACCCACCGTGTCGGCCCTCCATGGCTGCCACGCTGCTCGCCCGGGCCTGTGGCCTTGTCCGCGGAGGTGAGTGCGTTCCGACCCCGTACGGTGGGGCGGGCGTGGGTCCCGGCAGCCGGGTCACCCCTGCGGCAGGGCGGGCGGCCGGGCTGTGCCCACTCCGGATCCCGAGGCCTTTGACCCAGTTAGGCTGCTCCTCGCGCCTGCGTGGCCGCGGCCCCTGCTCCGACCCCTAGTCCCAGCCCGTTTCTCACGCTGCACCCTCCCCCCAACTAATTGCACCTTCGGAGGAGGTTCAGGGTGCGCCATTCCTAGAGTGCCAGGCCTGGGGTTGAACCCAGACTGTGCATCTGTGACCTTGGGCCCTTGTGTGAAACGACCACAGTAATACTGCTGTTCTCACAGAGTTGTTACAAGGATTAAAACACAGGTGCCTGGCAGATTACAGGAGCTCACTGGTAGCCTCCTTCCCATCTTCTAATTTCTCTACCCTGTAGCAGCAGTGGCACCTGTAGCCAGGGCTTCTTTGCCTGATCAAGACCCACTTACCCTGAATAATAATAAAGGGGACCCTCTTTGAGAGCTGTCGCTACTCTCAGCAGGGTTAGGGTTAAGTGCTAAGTGCTACAGTTAGTTTTCATGGTTCTAGCCCAGGAGCAGAGTACTGTTGTCCTCTACATTTAGAGCAACCAGTGAGGTTAAGATCCTTGCCTGAGGTCACAGAGCTGTGCTCTTACTGTTACTGGTGTTATACTGGCCACTGAGTAGGATTGTTGTACAAAGTATTCAGCAAGCATGGTGAATATTCCATTCTATTCTCAATAGCAGCATTAGTGACATTTTGGGCCCCTAGTTCTTTGTCGTGGGTTCTGTCCTATACAATGTTTAGCAGTATTCCTGGCCTATACCCACTCCCTACCGCTTTTCGTTTGAGACAACCAAAAATGTCTCCAGACATTGCCAGATGTCCCCTGGGGGACACAAGTCATCTGTGGTGGAGAGCCACCCAGTAAGTGAAAAAGTAAACATGAAAGTGTTCATCACTCAGTCGTGTTCAACTCTGTGACTCCATGGACTGTATAGCCCGCCAGGCTTCTCTGTCCGTGGAATTCTCCAGGCAAGAATACTGGAGTGGATAGTCATTCCCTTCTCCAGGGGATCTTCCCGACCCAGGGATCCAACCTGGGTCTCCTACATTGCAGGCAGTTTCTTTACCATCTGAGCCACCAGGGAAGCCCACCCAGTATGTAGATCACCGTTATTGTTTTAATTACTACATGAGACCTCTTGCATTCCCCTTCCACTGACTCCTCTTCTCTCTGGCAGCCCCCTGGCCTTGGGGCTGGCGTCGCCTACATACCGTCTACCAGTCTGTTGAACTGCCTGAGACTCACCAGATGCTGCGGCAGACGTGCCGCGACTTTGCCGAGAAGGAGCTCTTTCCCATCGCAGCCCAATTGGACAAGGAGCATCGCTTCCCAGCAGCTCAGGTGAGAATTCCGACCTCAGCACCCAGTGATGGAATCTGCCCTCTGCTCCAGGATAACTGGTGACAGTGACAGTCAGAGGCGGTGACACTGCAGTCAGGGAACCCTCAGGGGGCGCGATCCTGGGAGCCAGAAGATGCCCTGGAGGTTTCCGCTCTCCAGCATGAGGCCTGTAGCTGGGATAATAACTTCTGGGATAACAGTAATCATGGTGGATGGTTGCTATGCTTACTATATACGAGGCATGGTGTTGATAATAATAGTTAACACTTATAAAATGCTGACATGTGCTTGGCACTCTCCTAAGTGCTGATGGGTTAGCACACCTGTTTCTTTTGGGTTTTTTTGGCCGCACCATGTGTTATGCAGGATCTTAATTCCCTGACCGGGAATCAAACTCACACCCCCTTCAGTGGCAGCTTGGAGTCTTAACCACTGGACCACTAGGGAAGTGCCTAGCTTATCTGTCTTTTAAAACTGTCCAGTGAGATAAAGGTGCCATTATTACTATCCTGTTGTGTAGTTGATGAAACTCAGATTGATGAAGGGATTAAATAATGTGCCCAAGGTCATGGAGCTAATGAGTTACAGAGCTAAGGTTCTAACCCAAGTCTGTCTTCTGCCAGCCACTGAGATCCCAGTCAGTCCCGTCCTCCCTGGTGAGGACAAGTTTGAGATGCTTCTGTTGTAGCCTCCCATGAGGTTTAACAAGTTGTCTGGTACAGGATTATAAACAGTAGATATTTGTTGATATACTGTGTGATAAAACGATTCTGTCAGGCCTTCGTGCCCTGTCTGCCGGTCTGGGGAATTCAAAACTTATGGTCACTATTAACATGCTTCTTCAGCCTTGGGGCCCCTTTCCCAGCTTAGTGCATGTTGTGCGTTCACAGTGTACTGGGCACTGTGCCTGGACTGTGGCTATAACATCTAAAGAGCTCCAAGTAGGGTAGGTGGGTGGCATTCTGAACACCAAAATGAGCTGGGCAACTTTTAGGTGGTAAGCCTTGAAGTCGTCACATCATTGCATTTAGTCCTAAAGGCATCCCCCAGCTACAGGTCTAATCTCCATTTGGCTTCCTGGAACGGTTGTGAGGATTGTAGGCCATCACGTATGTCAAGTTCATGGTGCATTTGAAAAACAGAAGCTATTGATACTATTATTATTTTTATTGCAATTGAGAAAATTGAAGCACAGAGAGGGGAAGTGATTTTCCAAGGCTTACCGGTCTGTGGAGCTAGAATTCACACTCCAAGTGTAGTAGGCTCCAAAACCCTACTCCACCCACTAGCCACAGGGTTGTCCCAGAAGCCCAGCTGGGAAGCCCCATTCTGGTTGGAAATATTATCCTCCATAGCCACACACTCTGGTGCTGCCCCAGGCCCGTTGTCCATGACATGGCCATATATCGCAGCTTTTCCTGCCTAATGACGACAGACCACTTGATTTTTTTTTTCTGTATTCCTTCAGATTACTTATTATGTTAACAGACATAAGACTTGCTTTGTGCAAGAAAGCTGACAGTAGCAGCAGGTTTTCTACCAACCTACTCTTAACCAGTTCTTTGGCTTTATAATCTCTTATTTACTTTATAGGGCTGGGGAATTTACAAATTAACCCTGCTGCTAAATAGTGGTAGAAAGAGATGTGGAAGGAAGAGACCAAAGGCATCAGCCTCCTTCCCTTCTGGCACATTCTAGCACACAGAGGCTGTCCAGTCCAGACTTGGTGAATGCATTACCTAGCTTAGAGTAGTAATACCATTTGTTATTTTGTTTTATCTTGGATAAGTGTCTTCATATCTGTAATCTTATTAGATTATCAGGAGTCCTGCCATTATTTCCTTTGCCTAGAGGAAAGAACTGTACAAAAAAGGTCTTAATGACCCAGATAACCACGATGGTATGGTCACTCACCTAGAAGCAGACGTCCTGGAGTGCAAAGTCAAGTGGGCCTTAGGAAGAATTACTACCAACAAAGCTAGTGGACGTGACAGAATTCTAGTTGAGCCATTTCAGATCCTAAAAGATGATGCTGTGAAAGTGCTACATTCAATATGCCAGCAAATTTGCCAAACTCAGCAGTGGCCACAGGACTGGAAAAGGTCAGTTTTCATTCCAATCCCAAAGAGGGGCAATGCCAAAGAATGTTCAAACTACTGCACAACTGCACTCATTTCACTTGCGAGCAAGATAATGCTCAAAACCCTTCAAGCTAGGCTTCAACAGTACGTGAACCGAGAACTTCCAAATGTGCAAGCTGGATTTAGAAAAGGCAGAGGAACCAGAGATCAAATTGCCAACATCCATTGGATCATCGAAAAAGTGAGAGAGTTCCAGAAAAACATCTACTTCTGCTTCATTGACCATGCTAAAGCCTTTGACTGTGTGGATCACAACAAACTGTCAAAAATTCTTCAAGAGATGGGAATACCAGACCACCTGACCTGCCTCCTGAGAAATCTGTACAGAGGTCAAGAAGCAACAATTAGAACTGGAACAACAGACTGGTTCAGAATTGGGAAAGGAGTACATCAAGGCTGTATATTGTCACCCTGCTAATTTAAATTATATGCAGAGTACATCATGTGAAATACCTTGCTGGATGAATCACAAGCTGGAATCAAGATTGCTGGGAGAAATATCAATAACCTCACCCAGATGACACCACCCTTATGGCAGAAAGTGAAGAGGAACTAAAGAGCCTCTTGATGAAGGTGAAAAAGGAGAGTGAAAAAGTTGACTTAAAGCTCAACATTGAAAAAACTAAGATCATGGCATCTGGTCCCATCATGTCATGGTAAACAGATGGGGAAACAATGGAAACAGTGATAGACTTTATTTTCTTGGGCTCCAAAATCACTGCGGATAGTGACTGCAGCCATGAAATTAAAAGATGCTTGCTCCTTGGAAGAAAAGCTGTGATAAACCTAGACAGCATGTTAAAAAGCAGAGACATCACTGCCGACAAAGGTCCGTCTAGTCAAAGCTATGGTTTTTCCAGTAGTCATGTACAGATGTGAGGGTTATACCATAAAGAAGACTGATTGCCAAAGAATTGATGCTTTTGAAGTGTGGTGTTGGAGAACACTCTTGGAGTCCCTTAGACTGCAAGGAGATCAAACCAGTCAATCCTAAAGAAAATCAACCCTGAATATTCATTGGAAGGACTAATGCTGAAACTCCAATACTTTGGCCACCCAGTGCGAAGAGTTGACTCATTGGAAAAGACCCTGATGCTGGGAAAGATTGAGGGCAGGATGAGAAGGGGACAACAGAGGATATGTTTGGATAGCATCACCGACTGAATGGACATAAGTTTGAGCAAGCTCTGGGAGATGGTGAAGGACAGGAAAGTTTGGCATGCTGCAGGCTTAGTGACTGAACAACAACAGAGGATAAAGGAGCAGTTGTAGGAATTGCCTGAGGTTGTAGGGCTTGGGGAGAAATAGCGCTAAATCTTCTCATCTCTGATCTTGCTACCGCCTCGCATGAATTGGACACTCTCATTTTGGTCGCTGATGGGATGCAGCGGTTGCCCAGGGTGTCCCTTCGCTGAGGATCAAAGGGTATTGGCTCATTGCTTTTCTCACTGTCTCTTTTACTATGGGTGGTGCTCAGCTATAGTTACAGAAGGAAATCCAGGACTTAAACAAGCAGAAGGATCAAAACAGTAGACACAAGGGTAATAGGACAGGTTGCAAAATTAAAAATAATAACACTCGTGTTTTAAAATGACAATAGTAATAATAACAGGAGCAACTATCATTTGGGGGTTACCATATTCCAGGTTGCTGTCCAGTTGCTCAGTTGTGTCTGACTCTGTGACCCCATGGACTAGAGCCTGCCAGGCTCCTGTGTCCTCCTCTACCTCCTGGAGTTTGCTCAAATTCATGTCCATTAAGTTGGTGATTTTCATGTACTTACCCTTAAATCATCAACAAAACACTCAGGCAGTTTCTTCATTGATCTCCAGTTTTCAGATGAGCAAACAGAAGCCATGAATTACATTTCTCAGTCAATAAAGCCATGGGGCTGGGATCAGAGGAGCCAGATGTAGATTCTGTGCTCCCCCAACCTGCAGGAGATGCTTAGTTAGTGTTTTCTAATATTTCTTTTCCTGAAGAACTTTTTCTCCCAGGAAAAGTGGGTTCTTGAGGAAGAGTCAAGGGGAGAAGAATTGCAAGGTGGACAGGCCCGGAAGGCTAGTACTGGTTCTGCTCACTTGGCTGGTTTTGTAATCTAAGTTGAACTTTGGTATTTCTGTGTGTTAACCTACCCCCTACAGCTCCCAGGGGGAAAAAAAAGGAACAGTTATGAGTCTACAATGCTATTACATAACAAAGGGAAATTAGAAATAGAATGGTGTTTCCAAACAGCTTTGGACTCTGGAGCCTGGGGATGTAATTGTGCATTTTTATCTGTTTACTTTCGGCCGCACTGTGTGGCCTGCAGGATTTCAGTTCCCCGGCTAGGGATTGAACCCAAGTCCCCTGCAGTGGAAACACCACGTCCTCACCCCTGCAACCACCAGGGAAGTCCCTGTATGTACATGTTTATATCTAGAAAAGTGAACCCAGTTTCTTTTCCTTCACTCAGTGAATGTTTATTGAGTAAGTTTAATATATTGGGTGCAAAATCTGCTTTTCCTCCTCTTGCCCTAATCTCAGATGATAGTTCACCACATAGAAGCCTCTTGAACTATACTCCATTTTTCCTCTTATTCATATGCACAGACTCTTGTTAATGCCACCCTGGTGGTGTCCCCTGAATAGCATCACCTTTCACCTCTCCCACCAAGAATTCATTACTCTGTGTTCATAATCCCTGGTTCTCTGGGTGTGCTTATCACACAATTGTGTGTGTACTATGTCCCAGTTATTTTCTGAGGTTACCTTCCTGAAGGCCAAGCTTGTTCAAACCCTTACCTCCTGGCCCAGCAAAACTCCTCCTTGCCAAGTAAGTGCTTTGCATTCAGCAGATGTTTGCTGAATTTATGGGCTTGAACTTTATGGTCAAGTCGTCCTGAATGTTCTTACTGTCCCAGCACTCGGCACACACCAGCACAGAGTAGAAGCTGGGGAGGTGGCTCCCGTGGCCCTTTCCCATGAATAAAGCAACAAATCTTCAACAGGTAAGGAGACGTGATTCTCTAAAGGGAGTTAGTTTGGACTCGCATGAGCATCGGCAAACTCAGGACAAATTTGATTTTTTAGAAATGTGAGCTTTAGAAGTGACTTAAAAGCACAGCTTTTTATACAAAGCATCCTGTAAAACAGGTCCCACATATGAAGGCAGCAGGTGCTGAAGGCTTGCTCTGCTAGGAAAGGGGTCTTTCTCTTTCTCACATGTTCTCTTGGGAGTTCTGTTTTTTTTTAAACAAACTTCATGCATTTAAAATATTTATTTATTTGTTTATTTATTTACTTTTGGCCATGCAAGTGGGGCCTCCCCAGGTGACTCAGTGGTAAAGAATCCGCCTGCAATGCAGGAGACTTGGGTTCTATCCCTGGGTTGGGAAGATCCCCTGGAGGAGGAAATGGCAACCCACTCTAGTCTTCTTGCCGGGAAAATCCCATGCACAGAGGAGCCTGGTGGGCTACAGTCCATGGGGTCGCGAAAGAGTGACCTAGTGACTGAGAATGTACACAGCACGTGGGAACCCTTAATTCCCCAACCAGGAATTGAATCCGCAACCCCTGCATTGAAAACGGGGAGTCTTAACCACTAGACCGCCAGGGAAGTCCCTCTCTTGCGGGTTTGGAGACCCCTAGGCTTGGCCCGGTCAGGGTTGCAGGTCCACACTCCTGGTTCACAGACACAGGCATGAAGAATAACACCATGGGTAGCGTCTCTGAGGGGTTCCCCTTGAGATCGCTCCAATTTGGCAAAAATATTAGGGAGGCTGGCTGCTGTTAGCCAGTTACCATCAAACATGCCGAGATCAGAAATGATTTCTACAGCTGGAGGCACGGTCTTTCTGTGTGTATGTGTGCGCTGCTTTTTATCTTGTCTTCGCTTTCTTCTTGATCACGCCGTCTCTTCTCTCCACTGCCTTTCTGTCTCCACATGTTCCCTAGGATGTTCCTGCAGCTGGCTGTGGCGTATTGCCACAAATCTCCAGATACACTTGGGAATGAGAAAGGTTGGGGGGAAAATAGCATGCTGGTGAGGCCGCCACTTGGGTGCAGTCATTGTGGACTCCGGCAGCTTTCTGTTCTGGTACAGAGGGCACTAGAGGGCAGGGGTGAGGGGCAGAGAGCCAGGGGCCCTGGCTTTCTCATCAGACTCCGGGTGCCCCAGGAGTGCCACCATCTGCGCGAGAGCCCCTACCCGTTACAGGAAAATGGGGTCATCCTTGTCCTGCCTGTACTCCACCTGGGAATTTTGGTTCCCCTTCTGTCTCCTGGGGTGAAATGGAATCTTCTTGGTGTGATGGGCTGATGTGTCATTTATCCCACGGTCATGGACCAGAGAGAGAGAGAGGCTGAAGAGGGGTGTGTGTGTCTTAATGCCTAGAAAAGCTGGATGGTGCATGTAGGGTGAGACAAATGGGGCTTTTTTTTTTCCTACTTCAGTTTG
This sequence comes from Okapia johnstoni, assembly GCA_024291935.2. Taxonomy (NCBI): domain Eukaryota; kingdom Metazoa; phylum Chordata; class Mammalia; order Artiodactyla; family Giraffidae; genus Okapia; species Okapia johnstoni. The sequence continues at coordinate 9,327,421 of CM044310.1, read as the reverse complement.
TTTTTGCTGTTTGGCCACAGAAAGCCCTCCAGTGGGGTTCCTGTCTGGGCCTGAGCATGAATTTTGGGGACCCTGTGTATTTCTGGCTCCTGGTAGAATGCAGCCCTAGCTGGTGAGCCAGCACAGGCCTCCCCAGTAAACCACCACCTCACTCTGGAATAGGTTTGCCAGAGGCCCTAAATGTGGGTTCGAAAGGGGCTCTGTTCTGAGGCCACCCCAGGGCTGGCACCGGGCTCTAAGTCCCCAGGTCGTGCTCAGAGACAGAGAGTGCCTCAACTGCTCTCTACTCCCCACCTTTACCCACTCCTTGATCTGACAGCTTACAGTGAACCATGTCGGATTCAGTGATCTCCCAAGAAAAAGATTCAGCTTCAGGACCAGAAACCAGGCTTGACCACTCAGGGCTCTAGTGTGGCAGAAGTTTTATTACAGTGAGAAGGGACAGAGAAAGCTTCTGACATAGACATCAGTAGGGGCCGGGAGTGCTAGTCTTAGCAAGGGAGCTATATTACTTTTTAAATTGGTTATTACAATAAATCAAAAAATGTCTCAAGGTTGTAAAGATCTTACTAGACCCACTGCCACAATTTACATTTTAAGATGACAGAATTAGAACAATAGAAAGATTTTACTAGAGCCCCTCCCATAATATACATTTTAAGATAACAGGATTAGTCGGAAGGTTCTCAAGAAAGAGAAACATGTCCTCAAGCAGGATACATTGTTGTTACATCCTTAGGCTTCCCTCATAGCTGTTAGTAAAGAATCCACCTGCATTGCTGGAGACCCCGGTTCGATTCCTGGGTTGGGAAGATCCACTAGAGAAGGGATAGGCTACCCACTCCAGTATTCTTGGGTTTCCCTGGTGGCTCAGCTGGTAAAGAATCTGCTGGGTTCTTGGAGAAGGAAATGGCAACCCACTCCAGTAGTCTTGCCTGGGAAATCCCATGGACAGAGGGCTACAGCCCGCGGGGTCGCAAAGAGTCAGACTCGACTGAGGGAGGAGCAGGGGCTCGCCAGAGGCCCCAGAGCTTTTGATGGCAGAGCCAGGACTGTGGCTGAGGACTCCCAGCTCCCAGACCTCTCTCACCAGGTAGGAACGTGGAAGACTAGAATCTAAAATACGCCTGAGTGCTTTCTTGGTGGCTCAGTGGTAAAGAATCGCCCCCTGCCAATGCCGGGGACGCGAGTTCCACCCCTGGTCTGGGAAGACCCCACATGGCAGAGCAGCTGAGCCTGTGCATCGCAGCCACTGGGCTCTGGAGCCTGGGAGCCGCAGAACTGAGGTCTGTGGGCACCATAGCCTGTGCTCTGCAACAAGAGAAGCCACCGCAGTGAGAAGCCCACTCCCCACCACTGGAGAGCAGCCCCTGCTCACTGCGGCTAGAGAACAGCCCATGCAGCATGGAGACCCTGCACAACCATAAATAAAATCATTAACAAAACAAAACAAAACAAAAAGAATCTGCTGGGTTCTATCCCCGGGTTGGGAAGGTCCCCTGGAGAAGCGAAAGGCTATCCGCTCCAGTATTCTGGCCTGGAGAATTCCATGGATTATATAATCCATGGGGTCACAAAGAGCCCTACCCGACTGAGAAACATCATGTTCAAGAGAACAAGATCATGGACAAGAGAAACATGTCCTCAAGCAGGACACATTGTTGCTTTATATATAAAATCCTCAGTACAGAGTTTAAGCTGAGCTGTTTCGTTGTGTAATCATCAGCTCTGGGCTTAAAGAAAAGAACATCTTATGTGACAAAGAATGTAGGAATGTAGGGGAAAAATATTTGTCCTTTTCTCCTCCTTGAGAACTCCAGACCCCTATCTCCTCTTCAAGAGCCCCAGGCCCCTCTTCCCTCCTCGGAGACCCCTGACTTCTTATCAATTTACCTAGAAATTGACTCAGACCCTCCCACCCTCGCCCACTCCTGGGTTCCCGCCAGCTTTCCTGAAGTGTCACCCCCTGCTGCCCCCAGGTGTGTGATGACAACAGAATTTGTTTTCTTTAGTGAGTCTCGAAATGCCACATCCCTGGTGGCTCTGAATCCTATTCGTCACTGTGTACCAGCTTCCTATTGCTGTTGCAACACCTGGCCCCGGAATCAGTGGCTAGAACAGTGCACACTTAGTACCTGACCCTGCCTGGAGGGCAGAAATCCACAGCTGGTCTCTCTGGGCTCTGATCAAGGTGTGGGCAGGCCTTTGGGCGGGCCCCAAGGAGAACCACTGCCTGGCCTTTTCCAGTTTCTCCTCTTTCCCTTATAAGGACCCTGTGAGGACACTGGCCTCCCTGGATAATCCAGGGAAGCCCCTCCTCACCTCAGGGTCCTTTGCTTAATCTCCTCGGCAGAGTCTCTTTGAACATACTCAGTCTCTTTGAACCCGGGGATCAGGGTGTGCTTGTCTCTGTGAGGCTGTCATTCTGCCTCCCAGGCACGGGCCATCTCCTCCCCTGTATTACAGGGGAGACCCTGAGGTGGGTCAGGCCCACGCCAAGCCTAGAGTCTTGCAAATTGTCTCCCATGGGAACAACCCAAGGTGGAATCAAGCACCCAGTTTCATAGAAGGACACAAATCTGTGTGAAAGTTCAACAGACTCACCAGGGCCCCTCTTCCCGGACCTTGCTGCCAAGTCAAGGACTTCTCAGTCACTTAATGATGCCGTTCTAATTCTTGGAGAAATGCAGATGGAAACTACAAAGAGGTACCACCTCACACCGGTCAGACTGGCCAACATTAAAAAGTGTCTGAATAATAAATGCTGGAGAGGGTGTGGAGAAAAGGTGGGAATGTAAACTGGTGCAGTGGATAGCAGTAGGGAGGCTCCTCAGAAAATTGAAAATAGAGTTGCCATGTGGTCCAGCAGTCCCAGTACGGGGCATATATCCAGACAAAACTGTAATTTGAAAAGATACATGCACCCCTGTGTCCATAGCAGCACTGTCCACAATAGCAAGACATGGAGACCACCTAACTGTCCATGGACAGATGAATGGATACAGAACATGTGGTACATATATACAGTGGAATATTACTCAGCCATAAACAAGAATGAAAGAATGTCATTTGTAGTACCATGGTGGACCTAGAGGTTATCATACTAAGTGAAGTAAATCAAAGAGAAGGACAAATACCATATGATACCACTTACATATGTTATCTAAAATACAACACAAATTGAACCTATCTATTAATACGGAACAGAAACAGACTCACAGACAGGGAGAACAGACATGTAGTTGCCAAGGAGAAGGGGGTGAGGGAGGGACGAATTGGGAGTTTGGGATTAGCAGACGCAAACTATTGTATATAGGATGGATAAACAACAAGGCCCTACCGTACAGCACGTGGAACTGTATTCAGTATCCTGTGATAAACCCTAATGGAAAACAATATGAAAAAGAGTATGTATAACAGTTACTTTGCTATATAGCAGAAATTCACACAACATTGTAGATCAACTAGCATTCAATAAAACTTTTTTTTCAAATGCTGTTCAGGGATCACTCACCTTGTGCAGACTGAGCTGGTTGTGGTCCTGGAGTCAGTGCTGGGTTTCAGTCTCAGCCCCACCATTTACAAGGTCCACCCTGTGCAAAGTTCTCCAGCTTCCTCATCTGTGACATGAGGTTGACTCAGTGAAGCTTCAAGCTTCAGAGAGACTCGACCGAGAATACACATGAAGCACTTTTCAGCGTTGAGCATGTAAAAGGCACTCAATCATTAACCCCAGCCACTCTCGATTCCAAGTCAAACATTCCAAGCTCTTCCCCTTTATCGACTCTTTCACTGGCACTGGAATACAGCAGTGGGCAAAACTGCGCCGTCTCTGCCCTTGTGGTCAGGGAGAGAGACTGTAATCAGAACAAGCACATGAAGAGGTGTGAAGTTAGAGGTGCTGCGGGAGTGTGTGATTAAAGGATTTGACTCAGTGAGGTCCGAGATGGCCACCCAGCAGAAGTGATGCTTGAGCTGAGACCTACAGACGGGAGGAGATAACAACCAGTTGATACAGGGCATCACTGACAGGAACAGCATGTGCAAAGGCCCTGTGGTGGGGAGGACGGGCTGTGTGGTGAGCATGAAGGGCTGAAAGAAGGTCTGTGTGGCACTGTGCTGCCCTGCTCCTTCACCTCGCACCTCGGAGGCCCCTGAAGCCTTCTTGTGCCTTCTGCATGTTCACTGATTGTGACTGTAGACACAGAGATGAGTGAGGGCAGAGTATGGGGGCAGGACTGCCTGAGAGAACAGGGCTGTCATACAGATCCAGCCTTGGGGGTTCTGGGCTGGGTGGATAGGGTCACCTGACCTGAGTTTCTGCGGGCACCAGCCTGGGAGCAGGTGGGTTGGGGTTGGAGAGGTGGGCCTTGGCCACACCCCCACCCCCCTCTCCCAGGAGCTGCCTTTGCCATGACATCCTTTCCTGGGGCCAGGTGAAGAAGATGGGCAAGCTGGGGCTCATGGCCATGGACGTGCCGGAGGAGCTCAGCGGAGCCGGCCTCGATTACCTGGCCTACTCCATTGCTATGGAGGAGATCAGCCGGGGCTGTGCTTCTACGGGAGTCATCATGAGTGTCAACAATGTGAGTCTCCCACCTGGGCTGTGGACACATGGGCAGAGGGGAGGCTTCAGGCGGCCCAACATCCAGGGCACAGCCCTCCCTTGGCTCCCTGCTCCTGACTGCCTCTGGGCCTGGTCCTTTGCATGGGGCCTCTGGAAAGAGGAGGCGGTGGGTATGCGGGTGTGCTGGGGCCTGCGACGACCGCCTCCCACTGTCCCCCAGTCCCTCTACTTGGGGCCCATCCTGAAGTTTGGCACCAAGGAACAGAAGCAGCGGTGGGTCACTCCCTTCACTAGTGGCGACAAAATTGGCTGCTTTGCCCTCAGTGAACCAGGTACCACCGTGGGACAGTGGTTCACCTACCCCCACCCCCACCCTGCCCGGGGTCCACCTTGACTGAGCTGGGAAGGAGGGACTTGGACCCCAGGGTCCCTTTGTCTTGGAGACAGCCAGGTGCCACGTCCCCCCACCCCGAGAGCTGAGGGAGCTGGTGTGGCCCTCCAGCCCCTTCTCTCAAGAGCCAGACCCTGATTCCCTGCACCTGGGTCTGTCTCACCAGCCCGGGGGGGGGGGGCGGAATTGGGGGGTTGCTTGGCGGGGTTGGGGGGTGCTTGGTGTGGGAGGTGTAAGGTTGGGTCCCGGCGAGCTGGCGGCGGTGGACTCCTGAGTCGGCGTGTGGGGCAGGGAACGGCAGCGACGCAGGGGCCGCGGCCACCACCGCGCGGGCAGACGGTGACTCGTGGGTCCTGAGTGGCACCAAGGCCTGGATCACCAACGCCTGGGAGGCCTCGGCCGCCGTGGTCTTCGCCAGCACCGACAGATCCTTGCATAACAAGGTGGGGGCCCGCAAGGGAGGGGCGGCGAGCCGTTCGGAGTTTCTCCAGCCGAGTCTCTGGCCGTTCCGGCTCTGGGGCGCTTGACGGCTGACCCTTTCCGGCCCCGGGGCGGCGCTGTCACCGGAGGAGCCAGCAGAGGGCGTCACAGCGAGGTTCTGAGGGAGGTGGAAGTTGTTGGGGGGTACCTGAGTGGGAGTCTCGGGTGGTTCGTGCGAGGGGCGTGGCCTCGGGCCGGCGAGCAAGTCAGGGGCGTGTCCCGGCCTCCAGGGCATCAGTGCCTTCCTGGTCCCCATGCCCACACCCGGGCTCATGCTGGGGAAGAAGGAAGACAAGCTGGGCATCCGGGCTACGTCCACGGCCAACCTCATCTTCGAGGAATGTCGCATCCCCAAGGACAGCCTGCTGGGGGAGCCGGGGCTGGGCTTCAAGATCGCCATGGTGAGCCCGGCAGTAGGGGGCGGGGGGTCCCTAGGGTGAGGACCTAGGGGAACGGCCGGCCCCTGACAGGTCGGTCCTCACAGCAAGCCCTGGACATGGGCCGCATCGGCATCGCCTCCCAAGCCCTGGGCATTGCCCAGGCCGCCCTGGACTGTGCTGTGAGCTACGCGGAGAACCGCAATGCTTTTGGGGCGCCCCTCACCAAGCTGCAGGGCATCCAGGTAACAGGTGCCGCCATGCCTGGACGCCAGAGGGAGGTGATTTCGGCCTCTCCTCTCTGCCTCCCAGACAGCCGCTGCCCTGTCCTCTGCCCTCCTCCGTCCCGCCCCTCAGGGAGAGGGGAGGGCGGGCAAGCACTGACCGGTGGGGCGGGTCTGGATTGTTGCAGTTCAAGTTGGCGGACATGGTCCTGGCCCTGGAGAGTGCCCGGCTGCTGACCTGGCGCGCTGCCATGCTGAAGGACAACAAGAAGCCTTTCACCAAGGTGCCAATGGGGCAGGGGTCCCCCCGGGCCCAGCCCAGAGCTTCGGAGGGGGCAGAGGCACTGAGGGAGACGTCTGGGCGGGGTCCCAGTTCCTTGAGCCTGTGGGTTTATCTCTCCAAGGGGCGGCTTCCCCAGGCCCGCCCTGTTAATAGGCCAAGTGCTAAGAATTTCTGACACCACTGTCCTTTTGTGGTTAGGAGGCGGCAATGGCCAAGCTGGCTGCATCGGAGGCCGCAACTGCCATCACCCATCAGGTGAGCGTCACCACTGCCTGGGTGAGGTCCCCAGGGTTGGGTAAGCGGGAGTGTGCCGGCTGCCTCTCCCTCCCCGCTGGTCCTTCTGTGTGGATGGTCTTGCCCCGTCTTTCCTCCATGAGTTGGGGAGGGTGGGGGGGGGTCTTCCTTTCCTGAGCCCCCGCATTCCCCCTCAGGCCATGCAGATCCTGGGCGGCATGGGCTACGTGACGGAGATGCCGGCCGAACGGCACTATCGCGACGCCCGCATCACCGAGATTTACGAAGGCACCAGTGAGATCCAGAGGCTGGTGGTCGCCGGGCACCTGCTCAAGAGCTACCGGAGCTGAGCCCTCTCTGGAGGGCTGACCATGCGGGCCTGGGAGCGGGGCTGGCCTGAGGACCCTGGGAGAGCGGGCGGGAGTCACGTGGCCTTCCCCCGACTCCCCCGCCGGAGTCTGCGGGGCGGAAACAAGGGCGGGGCCACGCCCCCTCTTGCCAGGACCCCTCCCACCACCCAGGCCCAGCCTCCTGGGTGGACCTGCCGCCCGCCCTCTGTTCCACCCCAGAGCCGGCTTCCTGGGAGTCAGCGGAGGCGGGGCAGCCACCTGGCCCGAGAACGCCCATCTCCAGCTTGGTTTCTTGACTGTGTTCCCTCTCCACCGCTGACCGTGCCTTATTTTCTTCATCTGGGGGCTAGGCCGTGGGAAGGGGGAAGTGATCCCGCCGGGGACTCCCCTGTTCTGTCCTGTGGGTCCTGGCGCTCAGCAGGAGACCCAGCGTCTGCTGTTTCCTCTGAGATCAGGGTCTGGAGAAGTGGGGTGGGGGCTCGAACGACCACATCTCAACGCAGAAGTTGTGTTCTCTGAGGCCCCGCCGCCCTGGGGCTGGGTCGTTATGGAAGCCTTCCTGTGCACCGATAACCCTTGTAAAGTATAAATGAGTACAGGTGCTTTGGGACAGTCATACGTGGGAACCAAGTAATAAAGCATACCTGTCCCCTGACCCGAGTGTCCTTGCCTGGGTGCTGTTGGGGAAGGAACGATGGTCCTTTAGTCTGCTCCCTACGAACCCCCACCCTATGTGAGAGTGTATCTGTGTGAGAGGGGCTGGCTGCTGCAGCAGCAGGATCCAGCTCCACCCTGGGAGAGCTCCGGCGCGAGGCAGGAGACTAGGGAGCCGAGTCCCATGGCCGTGGGTGTCTGGGAGACTAGCCGCTGGGCAGGGAGGGCCAGCCAGGTCAGGACGACTGCCAGGCGGGCAGGCAGGTGGACCTAGCCTGGTGGACCTGGACTCGGGGCTGGAGGAGAGAGTATGCCAGAGGGTCTGGGGGTAGAGGAGAGCAAAAGGAGCAAAGCGAAAGAAATGGAAAGTTTCATAGCATCGTTTTGCTTTCTGTCTGTTCACGGAGGGCCGCACTGAACCTGTAGGGAGAGGGTCCCGGTGCCAAGCCAAACTCAGGTCCACTCAGCTGACATGCAGCAAAGCCAGTCTACTGACACTAGGCTGTGGTGAAAGGACATACAGGGTTTATTGCAGGTGCCAAGCGAAGCAGTGGGAGGCAAACCCCAAAGTCACTGCCTCCCACGTGGTCCTTGAGGTGGGGGTCTTTAAGGGGAAGAGCAAAGAGGCCGGCATTAATGGTTTCTGTGACTTTTCTTAATAGCAATTTTGAGATTTGGGGATGTCTCTGATTTACAATTCTCTGCCCCGGTGGCCCATGACTGGGGGTCTGTGAGCTCCTCTTGCCCTGGAGAAGCAACCTGAGTTTGTAAGATAATGATAGGATCTTTAATAGCAATTTGAGCACATTAGCGATGATATCAACAGCAGTTGTAGCCATCTGACTTGGACTGGTTAATATTCAGTTAGCAGAGGACTGAGGTCAGGAGGACCAGAAAGGGGATAAAGTTTTGGAAAGTGAAAGTGTTAGTCTCTCGGTCCTGTCCCACTCTTTGGCAATCCCATGGGCTGTAGCCAGCCAGGCTCCTCTGTCCATGGGATTCTCCAGGCAAGAATACTGGAGTGGGTTGCCTTTCCCTTCTCCAGGGGATCTTCCCGACCCAGGAATCAAACCAGGGACTCCTGCATTGCAGGCAGATTCATTACCGTCTGGGCCACTAGTGAAATGAAGTGGCTCAGTCGTGTCCGACTCTTTGCGACCCCGTGGACTGTAGCCTACCAGGCTCCTCTCTCCACGGGATTCTCCAGGCAAGAATACTGGAGTGGGTTGCCATTTCCTTCTCCAGGGGATCCTGAGCCACTACGGAAGCGCAAAGTTTTGGAGAGAGAGATTAATCATAAACTCAGCAAGGAAACAGGTTTTAGGAGGGTTGGGTTTTCAGTCCCGGTACTGCGGGGCTGGCGTTGGAACGGAGGAGCCTCTGGAGGGGTGGGGGGGAGCACGCGATGATCACCGCTGTGGCCCAAGGCAGAGAAGAGAGTGGAGTTGCTGGAGAAGAAGACGGAAAAGGGAAAAGTGTGGTGGGGTGGGAGTGAGAAGAGCCTGCAAAGGGAGCTTCAGAGGAGGTGGGGACGGCCTTCCGCCGCCCGAGCAGGAAGGGCTGAGCCGCGTGGACTTGAGGTCTCTGGAGGGAAGAGGGGACGGGGACATGATCCATTTGGAGCCACCATCCTGTGGGCGCCTAACCACGCGGGCCGTCGCCGCGCGCGGGTTCCGTGCAGGTTTGGGAGGCAGCCTCCAGCCCACTGTCTCCCGGGTGCCCAGGCCCGGCCTTGCTTTTGACGCCCGAGCCGAGGCTCCTGCGGGAGAGAGCGGCTCTCTGGGCTCACGTTCCTTGGGGGCGGGGCGGGGCACCTGGTCCAGGTGCGCTGGATGAAGGAGCCCGGCCGTGCGGGGCCGGGAGGCGCAGCTGCGGTGGCATGTTTCCCCACTGCGCAGGCGGGCGGGGCGTGAGTGGTAACAGGTGCGGGATCCCGGGATCCCGAGACGCCCAGGCTCACGGACGGACAGCTTCGCTGCCGCCTCGGTGTCTGCGGAGCTGTGCCTCCTCCTACTCCAGGTAAGCGGCCAGGGCACCCCTCTGCGGGGCCCTGGGCTGGGGTGCAAGTTGAAGGTGCAGGGGAGCAGGTTGGGATTCAGGGCTCCTGCCCCGGAGCAGCCACGGTTAAGCCATCCCACCTGGGAGTCAGGGGCAGGACAGTTTCTCCCCGACTCAGTGACCTCGCCAACTGGGGCACCACAGGCGTCCAGATGGCACCACGACGCCTCCAACGAGGCAGCCCTGGCTCCTGGCCTGGGTGAGGGTGTGGGCACAGGCACAAGGTTGAGGCGGTCTCTGGGCCTTTCCTCCAGGCAGTGGTGGAGGGCAAGGGGGCTTCGAGGTTCACGGGAGAACAGAGGGGCCCCAACCTGAGCCCCCGTTCCAGGGGTGATGCCAGGGTGAGAACCTGCTTCTCTTGTCCTGGACTCCAGCCCCTCCTGGCCTGGCATCAAGCCCGCCTGGCCTACCTGCTGAAAAGTCTCCAGGCTTTGAAGGGCCAGGCAGCCAGAGCCACAGAGCTCCTGCAGGGCACAGGGCTGGGCCAGCGGGGTCAGCCCTGGAAATATGCTGGTTTGCCCAGTGGCCGCCCCAGCTGACCGTGTTCTTCTCAGATGGGGCTGGGAAGAACCTCAGCAACAGGGCCAGATAGAGCCATACCACCCTCCATTTCGCTGGTGAAAAGCTAGGGTCTCTGAGCCAAGGTCCATTGTATGCGCTCCTGGGCTTCCGAAAGCTCTCAGAGGTCTCGGGTCTCCCTTTCCAGCTGAGGGGGCAGAAGTCAGTTCAGTCGCTCAGTTGTGTCCGACTCTTTGCAACCCCATGGACTGCAGCACGCCAGGCTTCCCTGTCCATCACCAACTCCCAGAATTTACTCAAACTCATGTCCATCTAGTCGGTGATGCCATCCAACCACCTCATCCTGTCGTCCCCTTCTCTTCCCACCTTCAATCTTTCCCAGCATCAGGGTCTTTTCCAAGGAGTCAGTTCTTTGCATCAGGTGGCCAAAATATTGGCCTTCAGCGTCAGCTGAAAATTCAGCTTCAGTGTCAGTCCTTCCAATGAACACTCAGGACTGATCTCCTTTAGGATGGACTGGTTGGGTCTCCTTGCAGTCCAAGGGACTCTCAAGAGTCTTCTCCAACACCACAGTTCAAAAGCATCAAGTCTTCTGCACTCAGCTTTCTTTATAGTCCAACTCTCACAGCCATACATGACCACTGGAAAAACCGTGGCTTTGACTAGATGGACCTTTGTTGGCAAAGTAATGTCTCTGCTTTTTAATATGCTGTCTAGGTTGCTCATAACTTTCCTTCCAGGGAACAAGTATCTTTTAATTTCATGGCTGCAGTCACCATCTGCAGTGATTTTGGAGCCCCCCAAAATAAAGGCTGTCACTATTTCCATTGTTTCCCCATCTATTTGCCATGAAGTGATGGGACCGGATGCCATGATCTTAGTTTTCTGAATGTTGAGTTTTAAGCCAACTTTTTCACTCTCCTCTTTCACTTTCATCAAGAGGCTCTTTAGTTCTTCTTCACTTTCTGCCATAAGTGTGGTGTCATCTGCATATCTGAGGTTATTGATATTTCTCCCAGCAATCTTGAGTCCAGCTTGTGGGGAGAGTCAACCATGAACCCTTGGTTTTGAGCAGGGAGCAGGCCTTCCTTAGTTGAAGCTTCTCCAGCTCAGAACTGTGTGTTGAACTCCGCCTGAGGTCCCCTTGAACCTGAACTACACAGGTGGGTTGCAAACATCATGTCGCTGTGTGCCTCTCATTCTAGGATGGTTTCTCAGACTGTTTTTTGTGAGATTGGCATTTTTGAAGTATACAGGCAGGTTAATTTTTATTTTCTTTTTGAATTATGAAAGCATAACACATTTACAGGAGATTTGGAAAATACAGAGCAAGGTTACATATAGTTCCACTGTATATTACAGGTATTTTTTTTGAAGTAGCTAAAGATCAGGCTGGTTAGTCTTGCAGACTGTGTATCTGACGTTATCGATATTTCTCCCGACAATCTTGTTTTCAGTTTGAAATTTATCCAGCCCAGCGTTTCTCATGATGTACTTTGCATGGAAGTTAAATAAACAGGGTGACAATATACAGCCTTGACGTACTCCTTTCCCAATTCTGAACCAGTCCAGTTCTAACTGTTGCTTCTTGATCTGTCTACAGGTTTCTCAGGAGACAGGTAAGGTGGTCTGGTATTTCCATCTCTTTGAGAATTTTCCACAGTTTATTGTGGTCCACACAGTCACAGTCTTTAGCATAGTCAATGAAGCAGAAGGAGATGTTTTTCTGGAATTCCCTTGCTTTTTCTAGGATCCAGTGGATGTTCGCAATTTGATCTATGGTTCCTCTGCCTTTTCTAAATCCAGTTTGTTCATCTGGAAGTTGTCAGTTCACATACTGTTGAAGCCTAGCTTGAAGGGTTTTGAGCATTACGTTGCTAGCATGTGAAATGAGCACAGTAGTCTGAACATTCTTTGGCATTGCCTTTCTTTGGGATTGGAATGAAAACTGACCTTTTCCAGTCCTGTGGCCACTGCTGAGTTTTCCAAATTTGCTGGCATATTGAGTGCAGCACTTTCACAGTATCATCTTTTAGGATTTGAAATAGCTCAGGTGGAATGCCAAAAAGTTAAAAACAAACAGAAGGCAACTCCATACCCACTGATAATGAATTTTTTTTTCTTTTGACCTCATATGTGATCTTAGTTCTCTAGTTCCCCTCCCCCCAACAGGAGTGGGAACACCCACCCCACCCCAGCCCGCCCCCTGCAGTGGAAACCGATTCTTAACCCCTGAACCTCTAGGGAATTCCTCCATCACTATTGATTTTTACCTTAGTTGCATTGTAGTCTCAGAACATTTTCTGTTTTTTAAAAGATTCTTTCTTTCCCCACATTGATACATTTAGCTCTAGTTCATTTATTTTGATTTCTCTATGGTGTCCCCCTGTGTAAATATATTTAGGTAGTTTCCAGTTTTTCTCTGTTATAAACCATGTTGCGGTGAACATTCTGGAATGTGTCTCCTTGTTCCTGTGTGAGAGCTTCTGAGTGTTTAAATAGAAGTGGGCTTGCTGGTCTCAGGCTGTTGGTTGTTTCAGCTTTACAGGGGCCTGCCAGATTGCTCTGTACCATTGTTCCATTGGCACACAGCCTCCTAACGGGGGAGGAGAGTGTCCGTCTCTTGGTACCAGGAGACTTGACGACTTTTCTTCATCCTCATTGTGATGTTAACCTGCATTTCCCTGGTCGATAGAGGAATTGCCCATCTTTTCACTGTTTATCGGCCATTCCGGTTTCTGCTGTGAATTGCCATTTATGTCCTTTGTTTCTTCCATGGGTTGTCTTCTCCTTGTTGATTTTTTTTTTTAATATTTATTTTTATTTATTTGGCTGCATAGGGTCTTAGTTGTGGCACGTGGTATCTAGTTCCCTGACCAGGGATCGAACCCAGGGCCCCTGCATTGGGAGGGCAGACTCGCAGTCACTGGACCACCAGGGAGGTCCCTCCATGTGCATGTTTTGGATGCTAATCCCTTGACAACTGTGGAGTTGCCAAAAGACTCCTTTCTTGTGTGACTTCAACTTTTTAATGGATTTATATTTATTTATGGCTGTGCTGGGTCTTTGCTGCTGCGGGGGCTTTTCTCTAGTTGTGATGGGCGGCCCTCTCATTGCAGGGCGCCCCCCTTGATGCGGAGCAGGGGCTCTGGGGTGCATGGGCTTCAGAGGTTGGAGCACCAGGCTTGAGCAGTGGTGGCTCCTGGTTCTCGAGCACAGGTTCAACAGTTGTGGCGCACGGGCTTCATTGCTCTGAGGTTGCACGTGGAATCTTCCCGGACCAGGGATGGAACCCATGTCTCCTACTCTGGCAGGTGGATTCTTTACGACTGAGCCAACAGGGACACCCTTAAACTTTTTAAAGTGGTTTTACATTTTAAGGGCTTCCCTGGTAGCTCAGATGAGAGAGAATCCACGTACAGTGCGGGAGACTCAGGTTTGATTCCTGGGTCGGAAAGATCTCCAGGAGAAGGGAATGGCTACCCACTCCAGTATTCTTGCCTGGAGAATTCCATGGACAGAGGAACCTGGTGGGCTACAGTCTATGGGGTTGCAAAGAGTTGGACACGACTGAGTGATTTTCACTTACATTTTAACGTCCACTTTGAAAATTAAAAAACAAAACAACCTTTCAGAAGATTTATCTAAATGTTTCAGACACACATTTCATGATAAAAAGTGACAGTTTCCCTCTGGGAGCAGTTTGGACACATCTTTCTAGACCTTTTCCTGTGCATCTAGGATCAGTTATTTACTTTCCCCTCAAATGGAATGAATACTCTGTATATCATGTGGTCTTTACACCAAGTGACCTCTCTGTACCTCTCCTTAGGACAAAGATTTCCCCCTACGCCTACACATATATACACATGCATACACACATATACAACCCGCCACCACCCCGCTCCGCCCTGATCCAGGACTTGCCTGGCGCTAGGAGAGAGCCAACCAGCCAGCTTGTCTACACATATTCCTTTTTAAAAAGGTTGTGGTAAAATATGCGTAACACAGGATTTACTATTTTAACCATTTTTAAGTGTACAGTTCAGTGGCCTTAAGTATATTTGAAACAGGAGGGAAAAGGGCAGGGCACAGCCTTTAAAAGAATGACATAAACTGGTCAGAACTAATGAAGTCCTAGGTGAGGGAAGACTTTACTTGACCTTGAGCCTCACTATATGCTCATCGTAATATATTAGCATATGCTAAACGACACACCCACAAATGCCTTGGCAGTTCCAAAGGCGACCACAGAAGGCCAAAACGTGGGGTGGCCCCATTTCTGGAAATCTCCATCCCTTCTCCAAAATATTAGGAATAATCCTCCCACTCATTGGGCTTCCCTGGGTTCAGCTGGTTAAGAATCCGCCTGCAGTGAGGGAGACCTGGGTTTGATTCCTGGGTTGGGAAGATCCCCTGGAGAAGGGAACAGCAACCCACTCCAGTATTCTGGTCTGGAGAATTCCATGGACTGTATAGTCCATGGGGTCGCAGAGAGTCCGACACGACTGAGTGACTTTCACTTTCCCTATTAGCCTATGAAGTTAGCCAGCCCATAAAAACTAACCACCCTGTATTTCAGGGCCTCTTGCCTTCTGATATGGCCCATACCCTGTCTGCAAAGTATGTTTCTCCCAGGGACACTCTTGCCTTTTGCATTCTGTCTATGAAATGTGTGTCTCTCTATTTTTTAAACTGAAGTATAATTGTTTTACTATGTTGTGTTAGTTTTTGCTATACAACAAAGTGAGTCAGCTGTATGTATATGTGTATCCCTCCTACCCTGGCTCCCACCCCTCCCCTCTAAGTCATCACAGAGCACTGAGCTGAGCTCCCTGTGCTGTGCAGCAGCTTCCCACTAGTTGTCTGTCTTACACATGGTCCTGTGTATATGTCAAGGCTACTCTCTCAATTTGTCCCACCCTCCACTTCCCCCTCGGTGTCCACAAGTCTCTTCTCTACGTCTGCATATGTATCCCTGCCCTGCTGATGGTTCATCAGTACCATCTTTCTAGATTCTATATAAATGGGTTAATACATGAAATTTTTCTTTTTCTGACTTCACCCTATATGACAGACTCTAGGTTCATCACAACAAATGACCCAATTTCATTCCTTTTTTATGTCTGCGTAATATTCCATTGTATATATGTATTGCATAGTCTTTATCTATTTCTATGTTGATGGACACTTAAGTTGCTTCCATGTCTTGGCTATTGTAAATAGTGCTGCAACAAACATTTGTTGTTTAGTTGCTAAGTCATGTCCGATTGTTTTGTGACCCCATGGACTGTAGCCCACCAGGCTCCTCTGCCCGTGGGATTTCCCAGGCAAGAATACTGGAGTGGGTTGCCATTTCCTTCTCCAAGGGACCTTCCTGACCTAGGGATCGAACCCAAGCCTCCTGCATTGGCAGGTAGATTCTTTACCACTGAGCCACAAAAGCAAGCCTGCAATGAACATTGGGGTGCACGGATCTTTTCAACTTACAATTTTCTCAGGGTATATGCTCAGTAGTAGGATTGCTGGGTCATATGGTAGTTCTATTTTTAAGGAACCTCTATACTGTTCTCCATAATGGCTATATCAATTTACATTCCCACCAATAGTGTAAGAGGGTTCCCTTTTCTCCACACCCTCTCCAGTATTTGTTATTTGCAGATTTTTTGATAATGGCCATTCTGACCAGTGTAGGGTGATACCTCCTTGTGGTTTTGATTTGCATTTCTCTAACAATTAGTGATGTTGAGCATCTTTTCATGTGTTTGATGGCCATCTGTATGTCTTCTTTGGAGAAATGTCTATTTAATTAGTCCACCCATTTTTAAATTTTTTTAAAAAAATATTTATTTGGCTGTGTGGGGTCTTAGTTGCAGCATGTAGGATCTTTCATTGAGGTGCACAAACATTCTGGTTGTGGCAGGTGGGCTTTTGGGTAATAAGCAGTTCCTCTGCTGCGTGTGGGATCTTAGTTTCCTGATCAGGGATCAAACCCACATCCCTTGCATTGCAAGGCAGATTCTTAACCACTGTTACCACCAGGGAAGTCCTGGGTTGTTTGCTTCTTTGATATTGAGCTGCATGAACTGCTTCTATATTTTGGAGATTAATCCTTTGTCTGTTGTTGAACATTGAAATGTGTACCTCTCATCACTTCGCCTCTCACTTGTTTCCTTCTACAATGAGACGTAAAGAACCTGAGTTTCGTTAAGTTCTGAGATCAGGTTTGTGATCTTATTTCAAGACAGTGGATTTGAATCTCAGCCCTTGGGTTCAAGTCCCAGTGTGGGTTTTGGCCAGAGTTCGAGTCCCACCTGAGCTGTGCAGTTTCATGTTCACATTCTTGGGCAACCATCACCACCACCCATCTCCAGAACCTTCTCTCCTTGAACTGAAACTTTATACACATTTAACAATACCTCCCCATTCCCCCCCTTTCTCAGCCCCTAACAACCACCTTCTACTCTCTGTCTGTATGGATTTGACTCCTTTGGGAACTTAATGTAATGTGATCATACAGTACTTAGCCTTTTGTGACTGGCTTGTTCCACTTAGCATAATGAAAGGTTGTTGCTGAACCACGAAAAGATGCCAGGATTCTTGGCCTCTGGAGGAGAAGAATTCAATCCGGGGCCAGAGATGGGGCTTGATCGTTCAGAGCTTTTGTGTAATAAAGTTTTATTAAAGTATAAAGGAGATAGAGAAAGTTTCTGACATAGACATCAGAAGGGGGCAGAAAGAATGCCCCCCTGCTAGTCTTTAGCTGGCTGTTACATAGCTACTAGTAGTCTGATAATTAAAGAAAGGAAATGTCTCAAAACTCAGAGAATGGCACCAGGCCCGTCACCCGCAAGATGCATTTTGAGATAACCTTGGCACCAGGTGAGTCATCCCGGGCCATAAAACAATTGACATGAATGTTGAAGAAAGGCAGATTCCCATACAAATATATAGTTTCATTAACATAGATTAAGAGAACAATGTCTGAGTATAACATACTGGTTTGTCAAGTTAGTTCTGAGCCTTTAGACAAACCAACTTGAAGACAGAGTCTGGGGTAAATGCATATAGTACATTAACATAGCTTAAGACAAACATTTCCATAAGAAAAATGCTTTGGTTAGCTCAAGGTTTGAGAATAGTTAAGTTCAGGTGGAACCAGGTGTCATTATGGCAACACAGTATTTTAAGAGGAACTTCTTTTTAAATTTGTATAGAGAAGGGAAAAAATACATATCACTAGTTTGTTTCCTCCTGCCGCTTAAGAGAGATGAAAAATGTCTGACACTTGCAGCCTATTTCCTCTGTTTGGAGACCCTTGGCCTTCCTGCCTGTTACCCTTTCAATAATGTCCTCAAGATTCACTCGTGTTGTAGTGAGTATCAGAATTGCCTTCTTTTTTAGGGTTAAATCATATTCCATTGTTTGGATAGATGTTTGTTTGTTTTTTTCCCCTACGCTGAGCAGTTTGCAGGATCTTAGCTCCCCAACCAGGGATTGAACCTGGGCCCTCGGCAGTGAGAGTCCTAACCACTGGACTTCCAGAAAATTCCCAGTAGACCACATGTTGTTCATTCATTCATTGATGGACTTTCGGATTGTTTCTATCTTTTAGCTATTGTGAATAATACTGCTGTGAACATGGACTGGATAAATATCTGTTTGATTCCCTGCTTTCAGTCCTTTTGGTTGTATACCCAGAAGTGAAATTGCTGAATCATATAGTATCTTCTGTGTTTACTTTTTTGAGGAATACTGTTTTGCACAGTGACCACACCATTTTCCATTTTTACCAGCAATGCACCAGTGTCCCAATTTGTCTACATGCTTGTGAACACTTGGTATTTTCTGGGTTTTTTGTTGCTGTTGTTCGTTGGTAATAACCATCCTAACAGGTTGAAGTGGTCTCTCACTGTGGTTTTGATTTTTATTTCCTTCATCACTAGACGTTGATCAGCCTTTCGTGTGCTTACTCACTTGTGTACCTTCTTCAGAGAAATGTATATTTCAGTCCCTTTGCCTGTTTTTCAGCTGGACCATTTGTCACTGAATTGTAGGAGTTCTTTGTATTAATCTCTTATCAGATACGTAATTTGCAAATATTTTCTCCCTTTTTGTGGGTTGCCTTCTTACTCTTTTTCATTGTTGTTGTCTGTATTTATTTCTTTATTTGGCTGCACTGAGTCGGTTGCAGCCTGCGTGATCGTCCATCTTCATTGTGGCATGTAGGATTTTTAGTTGCAGCATGTGGGGTCTAGTTTCCTGACTAGGGCTTGAACTGGGGACCCTTGCACTGGGGGCATGGAGTCTTAGCCACGCACCACCAGGGAAGATCCTCTTACTCTGTTGATGGTGTCCTTTGATGTACAAAAATTTTTCATTTTGATGAAGTCACGTTTATCTGTTTTTGTTTTCTGGTGCCTGTGCTTTTCACGTAATATCCATGAAGTTGTTGCCAAATCCAGTGTCACGAAGCTTTTATAGAGTTTTATAGTGTGGACTCTCATACTTAGAACTTTGATCTATTTTGGGGTTAATTTTTGTGTCTAGTGTAAGGTAAGGATCCAACTGCTTTCTTTTACCTGTGGATATTAAATTTTCCCAGCACCATCGTTGAAAAGACTGCCTTTCCCCCATCAAACGGCCTCGGTACCATCCTCTTACACCTGTTCTTATCTACTCTTTACACAGCCATCCCTTCACAGTGTTGGCTTGGGGCTGGGCTCCCTTGGCTGATTCTCTGTCCTTCAGAGGTGGAGAGGTGTCTGCAGAGGCAGACAGAGAAGTGCAAAGCCCAGGGCTTTCCCTCAGTCTGGGTGTCTGCTGTAGGTGGAGAGTTTATGCAGTCCGCCTGCTTCACTGTCTTTGCTGTTCTCCAGTGGTACCTGGAGCCCTGGTCCTAACCTGGACAAGCTCTGAGAACTAAGCTCTAGGAATGTTCATTGTTGTTGTCATTCAGTTGCTCAGTCGTGTCGGACTCTTTGCGACCCCATGGACTGCAGCACTCCAGGCCTCCCTGTCCATCACCCACTCCCGGAGCTTTTTCAAACTCATGTCCATCGAGTCAGTGATGCCATCCAACCATCTCTTCCTCTGTCGTCCCCTTCTCCTCCTGCCTTCAGTCTTTCCCAGCATCAGGATCTTTTCCATTGAGCTGGCTCTTCGCATTAGGTGGCCAACATATTGGAGCTTCAGCATCAGCATCAGTCCTTGCAATGAATATTCAGGATTGATTTCCTTTAGGATTGACTGGTTTGATCTCCTTACAGTTCAAGGGATTCTCCTGATTAATGATGTTACTGTGTAGGCTTAGGGCAGTAGGGGTACGTTGAAGCAGATTATCAGATATCAGAATGTTTCATGTAAACATTAATTTAGGATGTACACCTGATATCTGTTCTGGAGCCCTGCATTTTAGTTGCCATGGCTGGTCATGTAGCAGGAACATGTCTGTGTGACCATCTTGTGAGGTTTTTTTTTTTTTTTTGTAAGCTTGACTCTTTAAAAAAAAAAGAAGTTTTATTATTTGGTTGCTCCAGGTCTTAGTTGAAGCATGCAGGATCCAGTTTCCTGACCAGGGATTGAACCTGTGCCCCCTGCACTGGGAGCATGGAGTTTTAATTGCTGGACTACCAGGGAAGTCCTGTATGTGACCCGTCTTCTTATAAGAGCTCTGTTCCAAGACCTGAGCGGCTTTCACCAGGCAGATAGCTCACACGTCTGTGGTTGACAGAGGGAACCAATCTCAGAAGGCCCTCAGAAAGTGCTGTTCCCCAAAGATGTGGCCAGCAGGATGCTGAGGAATGGCGGTTGCGTCTCCTGTCCGTCACAGCCACCTTCCGCTACCTCCTAACTGGATCTGGCTTTCCCTGGAGTCTGCCACGCGGGTACATGGCCTGCTGGAGGGACCTGCTGTCCTTGGTCTGCCTCAACATCAGTTTCCGGAACCACCCCTCCTACTTCTGGTTGCCCTTATTTCGGCTATGCCACAGAGCTTGAGAGATCTTAGTTCCCCGACCAGGGATTGAACCTGGGCCATGGCAGTGGAAGTGCTGGCTTTGATCTGCCCTCTGCTAAGACCTCATGCTCGCACAAGTCACAGAGCGTGGGCAAGGGGGGCAGGAGAGAGTAAAAACCTCCCCTCCCCTTGCCATGCTCCTGGCTGCCATGGGGATGCTGTTATGATTACCATTTGTGTATTGAAGTTGTTTTTTTTTTAAGGGAGGGGTGTTTTTTGTTTATTTATTTTTGGCCGTGCTGCGTCTTCGTTGCTGCGTGGGCTTTTCTCTAGTTGCGGCGAGCCAGGGACTACTCTCTGGTTGTGGCTTCTTGTTGCAGTGGTTCCTCTTGTTGCAGAGTGCGGGCTCGAGGGCAGGGGCTTCAGTAGTTGTGGCGACGGGCTTAGTTGCCCTGCGACGTGTGGAATCTTCTTGGCCCAGGGATCAGACCCGTGTCCCCTGCATTGGCAGGCGGATTCTTGTTTTTTTTCCTCCCTTTGGTTCTTTTTTTAAAAAAATTGTCTTTAATCAGAGGATAATTGCTTTACAATGTTGTGTTGGTTTCTGCCATACATCAACACAGGTATACGTGTGTCCCCTCCCTCTTGGAACCTCCCTCCCACCCCTCTAAGCTATCATGGAGCACCAGGTTGAGTTTCCTTGTGTCATACAGCAAATTCCTGATGGCAAACTATTTTAGAAATGGTAATGTAGGTTCACCACTAGAACTGACTCAAATTCATTTCTTTTCACAGCCGAGTAATATTCCATTGTGTATATATATGTGTGTGTGTGTGTATACCACAACTTCTTTATCCATTCATCTGTCGATGGACATCTAGGTTACTTCCATGCCTTGGCTATTGCAAATAGTGCTGCAGTGAACATTGGGGTACATGTATCTTTTAGAATTGTGACTTTCTCAGGGTATATACCCAGTAGTAGGATTGTTGGGTCATATGGTAGTTTTATTTCTAGTTTTTTAAGAAATTTCCTTACTCTTCTCCATAGTGGCTATATCAATTTACATTCTTACCAGCAGTCCAAGAGGGTTCCCTTGTCTCTACATCCTCTCCAGCATTTATTGTTTGCAGATTTTTTGATGATGGCCATTCTGACTGGTACGAGGTGATATTCCATTTTAGCTTTGGTTTGCATTTCCCTAATGATAAGTCATGTTGAGCAATTTTTCATGTGCTTATTAACCATTCGTATGTCTTCTTTGGAGAAATGTCTGTGTAGGTCTTCTGGCAGGTGGATTCTTAACCACTAGGGAAGTCCAAGGGAGGGATGTTTTAATAGCCTTTGTATAATTGTGGATTTTTTAAAAATTACTGTATTTATTTGGCTGTGTCAGGTCTTAGCTGTGGCTCTCAGAATCTTGGTCACGTCGGGCGGGATCTTTAAGCAAAGGTCCTGAGACTGCTCAGGCTTCAGTAGTTGTGGTGTGTGGACTTAGTTTCTCCATGGCATGTGAGATCTTCGTTCCCTGACCAGATATTGAAACTGCGTCCACTGCATTGCAAGACGGATTCTTTACCCCTGGGCCACCAAAGTGAAAGTCACTCAGTCGTGTCTGACTCTTTGCGGCCCCATGGACTATAAAGTCTATGGAATTCTCCAGGCCAGAATACTAGAGTGGGCAGCCTTTCCCTTCTCGAGTTTTTATATTAAATCTGTTCGGTTCGTTTAAAAGTGAAAACCACTTCATCTGAACGACACCACCACCAACAAAACCTAATTTCTATACTGCAGATGACCTCTGCCTGCATTTGAACTTCATATAATTACGGTACAATGTGAACTCTTTGGGGTCTTTTTTCACTCAGCATTGTCTGTGGGATTCATCTGTGATGTCAAAGTATGGTGAGTATTTTATTGTTTTTTCCAAGCTGTGTATTAATTGTCTGAATATGCCATGAGTTATTTATGCATTCCACCGTTGATGGGTTTTTAGGTGGTTTCTAGTTTTTCACTATTACAGACCATGCAGATATGAGCATTTTCTTGCCCGTGTCTTTTGAGACAAAGCTCTCAGTTGTGTTGGATGTATGCCCGGTGGGGTGGAATTGCCGGTCATGGGGTATGGATATGTTTAGGGGTTACTGGGCACTGTTTCTCCACAGCAGATCTACCTATTTACCCCCCTGCTCACAAGAGGGAGAATTCCAGCGGTCCCATGTCTCAACTGACCCTTGTTATGAGATGCCTTTTTCAGGGCAAGGGACAGGTCTTTTTTTTTTAAATTCAGTTTTAAGACTTTATTATTATTATGGCCTCATGGCATAGCATGTGGGATCTAGTTCCCTGACCAGGAATCGAACCGTGCATTGGAAGCACGGAGTCTTAACCCTTGGACCATCAGGGCAGGGAAGTCCTATTATTATCATTCTTATTTGAAGCAGAGAAAGATTTATTGCAGGGCCACGCAAAGGAGAACAGGCAGTTTGTGGTAAACAAACAAACAAAACCCCCAAGCACAACTGAACCTAAGACTTTATTTTCGAGCAATTTTAGGTTCACAGTAAAATGGGGAGGAAAGTACAGAGATTTCCCGCACCCTCCCCTGAGCCCCAACACTCACAGCCTCCACCATTGTCAACGTGCCCACCAGAGGGGACTTTTGTCACTGGTCATGGCCCTAGGGTGACACACCCTTACCCAGAGTCCAGAGTTTACACCACGGTTCACCCTTGGTGTTACACAGTTTGGAGAAGTGTATAATGGCATGTACCCTCCTTTATAGTATCACACGGTGTTTTCTCTCAGAGGGCAGGTTCTTAACTGTCTTTTCAATTTATTCTAGACTAACTGGTCTATTCCTTTTTCTCCCCCCTCTGCTGCTTCTAGGATCAATTCTGTTGTTAATTTATGTTTCCCCAGAAAATAGACCATTTGTGTAGATTTAAAATTTCACTGGTATAACTGTTACAGGTTTTGACATACACTGTTTTCATTTTATAGTAATTTTTTCCCCAAAGTACAATATGCAAAGATTAAATCGTATTGCAAGGCTTCTAACAAAACAAAACCCTTGGTGTCCTGCCTCACTTTCTCACTTCCCCAGATTGGTTCAGTACTGATATATATATGCTTTCTGAAAATAAGTGAATGCTGGTGTTTACATATTTATTCCATTTAGCCTGGGTTTTTTTTTATATTTATTTGGTTGCATCTGGTCTTAGCTGTGGCATTTGTTGTTGTCCAGTCGCTAAGTCGTGTCTGACTCTCTGACCCCATGGACTGCAGCACTTCAGGCTTCCCTGTCCTTCACTATCTCCCAGAGTTTGCTCAAATTTATGTCCATTGAGTCAGTGATGCTATCAAACTATCTCATCTTCTGCCGCTCCCTTCTCCTTTTGCCTTCAATCTTTCCCAGCATCAGGGTCTTTTCCAATGAGTCAACTCTTTGCATCAGGTGGCCAACGTATTGGAGTTTCAGCTTCAGCATCAGTCCTTCAATGAATATTTAGGGTTGATTTCCCTTAGGATTGACTGGTTTGATCTCCTTGCAGTCCAAGGAACTTTCAAGAGTCATCTCCAACACCACAGTTCAAAAACATCGATTCTTTAGCACTCAGCCTTCTTTATGGTCCAACTCTCCTCATACATGACTACTGGGAAAACCATAGCTTTGACTAGACGGACCTTTGTCAGCTAAGTGATGTCTCTGCTTTTTAATGCGCTGTCTAGGTTGGTCATAGCTTTCCTTCCAAGCAGCAAGCGCCTTTTAATTTCATGGCTGCAGTCACCATCTGCAGTGATTTTGGAGCCCAAGAAAATAAAATCGATCACTGCTTCCACTTTAACCCCTTCTATTCACCATCAAGTGATGGGACTGGATGCCATGATCTTAGTTTTTTCAATATTGCATTTCAAACCAGCTTCTCCACTCTCCTTTCACCCTCATCAGCAGCTGTGGCACGTGGGCTCTTAGTTGCAACATATGGAATCTGGTTCCCTGACCAGGAATCAAACCAGGCCCCCTGCATTGGGAGCACATAGTCCTAGCCACTGGACCGCCAGAGAAGTCCCCTAGTCCGTTTCTCGATTTATAATTTTTGACTTTCCTTGTTCATGTCCCGGTTGTAAAGGCTGAAACTGTAGCACTCTTTCCCCAAACCATCCTCCCACCCTCTCCCTCACATCCTCTGTCTAGTTGACCGTCTCCGTCTTGGCTTAGTTGGTGCTCAATGTCAACCCTTGTCACACTGAACCAAGTTGATGTGATTTCCTTTTTCTTTTTTTTTTTTTTAAACAATGCTCTTTTTCCTGGAGTTAGTAATTGCCTCATTTTCCTGTTTATTACGGAGAAGGCAATGGCACCCCACTCCAGTCCTCTTGCCTGGAAAATCCCATGGGTGGAGGAGCCTGGTAGGCTGCAGGCCACGGGGTTGCTAGGAGTTGGATACGACTGAGCGACTTCACTTTCACTTTTCACTTTCATGCATTAGAGAAGGAAATGGCAACCCACTCCAGTGTTCTTGCCTGGAGAATCCCAGGGATGGCGGAGCCTGGTGGGTGGCCGTCTCTGGGGTCGCACAGAGCTGGACACGACTGACGCGACTTAGCAGCAGCCTGTTTATTAGCTCCGTGTATCGATCATTAAGTTTTCCCACCTCTGCAACAGAAGGAAACAGCTCTTCTGATTATATTTTCTACATATTCACACACATCACTTGTCCTATAGGTTCTGAGTTTTTCTTAGTACCATCCCTTCAGAAGGCCTCCTGTGTTGATCCAGGACCTTCAAGAAGGGACACCAGAGTGGGACTAAATGTGCAGGGTTGTGGGGGAGGGTTATCTGGGGAAATACCCTTGTGAGAGACAAGGAAGGAGCTGGTCAAGGCTGCAAGGACTCCAGCGAAGATGAGCAGGAGAGAAGGGTGGACAGAAGCTCCCAAGATGGCCGTGCACCCCCAGGAAGTTTCTGCAAAGCTGCCAGGGAGTCCTCAAACCAGAGCGGCTCAGAGGCGTCCTGGGTCCCCCAGCAACCAGCCTGCCTCGGTGTCCCTGATGTCCTGTGTCCGTGGCAGGGGGGAGGCCCGTGGGCGGCGTGGCCTCGACACAGACTGAAGGCTGGGTTTCAAAGCTCCGCAGCGGCTGGGGCTCTTGGTCAAGGATCGTCCCTAAAATCAGAGGGCTTTGAGACACGTGTTCAGTTCCTTTTCTCCACACGGTTTGGGGAGCAGCAATCCCGTGGTTTCCGTGGGCCCTCCTTCCTCAGGGGACACTCCAAAGTGTGCTCGTCCTCCCCCTTCCCCACCGTCCCATCCAAACTCCTCTCACCCCCCGGCCATCACCCGAGCAGGCGCCGGGGGCCTGCCTGGAGGAGCGGCCCAAACCTGCATTTCTGAAGGGTCTGAACATTTACCGTGAGTCTCCGGCGGGGGTTCTGCAGATCTGTTGGCTGTTGCAGTGGGGTGAGGGGAGACCGGCTGCGTCCAGGTGGATCACCTGAGGTCCACCCACGTCATCTTCTGTCCCCTTGCCTGCTGAGGGTCACCCCCACCCACGTGGCAGTTCCTCTCTGCTCCTGCCGGTCCTTGAGCAGCAGGAGCCGCCGTGTCCTGGCGGGAGCTGCAGCTTGCCAAACGATAGGATCCGCGCTGTGGGTCCCAGGGCCGTCCAGCCCTGCAGAGCCCAGAGTGGTGGCAAAATGGGAGTGGGGCCACCCCTGTTGCCCCTCTCTGTTTCAGCCAAGAGCCATGTGTCCTTCCTTTGGGGACTCAGAACCGGCTAGAAACCTCTGATTTAATAAAAATGCGACATCTGGATGGACAGCACTCGTCCTTTGAGAGGGCTTCCCCAGCTGGCCTTTCAGCTGTGCCTTTCGGCTATTCCAGCACCCCCAGGCTGCCTCTGGGTGGTGCCCGATCTGAATGCCCTCCCATGAGGAGGCTCCTTCACGGCTACGTGCTGTGCGGGGCTCTGGGCCCCTTCCCCGCCAGAGCCAGGATCGCCATACGGTTCTCTATAGTGCCTGTATCTGTTTTATTCCCACCAATAGTGTAAGAGCGTTCCCTTTTCTCCATAGCCTCTCCAGCGTTTAGATTTTTAGATTAAGTGTTTTTAGATCTTTTTGGTGATGGCCGTTCTGACTGGCATGAGGTAGCACCCCACGGTAGTTTTGAGGTGCATTTTTCTGATAGTGATGTTGAGCCTATTTTAAAGTAATGCTCAAAATTCTCCAAGCCAGGCTTCAGCAATACGTGAACCGTGAACTTCCAGATGTTCAAGCTGGTTTTAGAAAAGGCAGAGGAACCAGGGATCAAATTGCCAATATCCGCTGGATCATGGAAAAAGCAAGAGAGTTCCAGAAAAACATCTATTTCTGCTTTATTGACTATGCCAAAGCCTTTGACTGTGGATCACAATAAACTGTGGAAAATTCTGAAAGGGATGGGAATGCTAGACCATCTGACCTGTCTCTTGAGAAACCTGTATGCAGGTCAGGAAGCAACAGTTAGAACTGGACATGGAACAACAGACTGGTTCCAAATAGGAAAAGGAGTACATCAAGGCTGTATATTGTCACCCTGCTTATTTAACTTATATGCAGAGTACATCATGAGAAACGCTGGGCTGGAAGAAACACAAGCTGGAATCACGATTGCTGGGAGAAATATCAATAACCTCAGATAGGCGGATGACACCACCCTTATGGCAGAAAGTGAAGAAGAACTAAAGAGCCTCTTGATGAAGGTGAAAGAGGAGAGTGAAAAAGTTGGCTGAAAGCTCAACATTCAGAAAACTAAGATCATGGCATCTGGTCCCATCACTTCATGGGAAATAGATGGGGAAACAGTGGAAACAGTGTCAGACTTTATTTTTTGGGGCTCCAGAATCACTGCTGATGGTGATTGCAGCCGTGAAATTAAAAGACACTTACTCCTTGGAAGGAAGGTTATGGCCAACCTAGACAGCATATTTAAAAGCAGAGACATTACTTTGCCAACAAAGGTCCGTCTAGTCAAGGCTATGGTTTTTCCAGTGGTCATGTATGGATGTGAGAGTTGGACGGTGAAGAAAGCTGAGCGCCGAAGAATTGATGCTTTTGAACTGTGGTGTTGGAGAAGACTCTTGAGAGTCCCTTGGACTGCAAGAAGATCCAATCAATCCATCCTAAAAGAGATCAATCCTGGGTGTTCATTGGAAGGACTGATGTTGAAGCTGAAACTCCAATACTTTGGCCACCTCATGCGAAGGGTTGACTCATTGGAAAAGACCCTAATGCTGGGTAGGATTGGGGGCAGGAGGAGAAGGGGACGACAGAGGATGAGATGGTTGGATGGCATCACCGACTCGATGGACATGGGTTTGGGTAGACTCTGGGAGTTGGTGATGGACAGAGAGGCCTGGCGTGCTGCAATTCATGGGGTCGCAAAGAGTCGGACACGACTGAGCGACTGAACTGAACTGAACTGAAGATGCCATCTGTATCTCCCCTTTGGAGAAATGACTAGGTCTTTTGCCTATTTTTTGATTGGATTGTGTTTTTCTCTTTTGGGGGGGAGGTATTGAGCTGCATGAACTGTTTGTATATTTTGAAGATTAATCCTTTTTTTTTTTAATAAGTTTTAAATTTTATTTACTTATTTGTTTTTGGCTGTGTTAGGTCTCCGTTGCTGTGAGGACTTTTTCTCTAGCTGGGGTGAGCAGGGACTGCTCATCATTGCAGTGTGTGGGCTTCTTATTGTGGTGGCTTCTCCTGTTGCAGAGCTCAGGCTCAGAAGTTGTAGCACTCCGGCTCAGTTGTTCCGTGGCATGTGGAATCTTCCAGGACCAGGACTCGAACCCACGTCTCCTGAATTGGCTGGAGGATTCTTTACCACTGAGCCACCAGGGAAGCCCGAAATGTTTATGAATTTTAATTTGATCTTCTCAAATAGTCGGCTTTTGGTTTAACTCATGTCTCTCTTATTTTTCTGTATTTAATTTCATTGATCTGTGTGCCTTTATCTGTATTATTTCCTCTTGTGCTGACTGTGGTCTTTGTATTCTACTTTCTTAAGAAGCTTAGGTAATTTGAGATTTTTCTTCATTTAATTATAAGCATTTAAAAGATAAGTTCTCGGGAAATCTCCGACAGTCCAGTGGTTAGGACTAGGAACTTTCACTGCTGGGGCCCGGGTTCGATCCCTGGTCAGGGAGCAAGATCTCACCAGCTGCACGGTGTGGCCAAAAAAGCAAAAAAACTCCTGCGTATCAATGTTTATTTTATCCTTTATTAACCCCTTATTTGTTTGGCTGGGTGTAGAACTCTAGTTTGGAATTATGTTTCTTCAGAATTTTAAAGCTATCCATTGTCTCTCAGCTTCCAGTGTTACCATTTAGGCATCTCAGGTGGCGCTAATGGTAAAGAACCTGCTTTCCAATGCAGGAGACACAAGAGACATGGGTTCAATCCCTGGGTCAGGAAGATCCCCTGGAGGAGGGCATGACAACCCACTCCAATTTTCTTACCTGGAGAATCCCATGGACAGAGGAGTCTGGCAGGCTATGGTCCATAGGATTGCAGAGTCAGACGCGACTTAGAAATGCAGTGCCCTTCGGATTCTTGAATGTTTGTAGGTGACCTGCGGAAAACGCGTAGCATCTTTTCTTTGTTTCCAGTGTCTGAAATGTTAAGGTGGCATGTGGGCATTTTGGGTGTGGGTGATTTTCCTTTTTTTTAGTTGACATATATTTGATTTACAGTGTTATGTTAGTTTCTGGGGTACAACAAAGTGATTCAGTTATACATGTATATGTGTGCATGTATTCTTTTTTTCAGATTCTTTTTGATTTTAGGTTATTACAGAATATTGAACTTAGTTCCCTGTGCTGTACAGTAGCAGCACTGTTTCTGTTTTATATGTAGTAGAGTGTATATGTGAATCCCAAACTCCTTAATTGTCTGCCCCTCTTCTCCTTTGGTAACCATAACTTTCTTTTCTATGTCTGTGCGTCTGTTTCTGTTTTATAAATAAGTTCATTGGTCATATTTTAGATCTGCCTGTAAGTGATATCATATGTATGTTTTTTCCATCTTAGTATGATAATCTCTAGATCCAACATTGTTGCTGCAGATAGCATTATTTCATTCTTTTTTATGGCTGAGTAGTATTCCATTTGTGTATGTATATCTCACATATATTTTTTCATCCATTTAGTTGGGTGCCTGTCGGGATTTCCCTTCTCCACGGGATCTTCCCAACCCAATGCGGGTGACCCGGGTTCAATCCCTGGGTCGGGAAGATCTCCTGGAGAAGGAAATGGCAACCCACTCCAGTATCTTGCCTGTAAAATCCCCTGGATGGAGGAGCCTGGTAGGCTACAGTCCACGGGGTCGCAAAGAGTCGGACATGACTGAGGACTTCACTTTCACTGCTGGGCCTTCTCAATCTGGAGATCTA
This sequence comes from Okapia johnstoni, assembly GCA_024291935.2. NCBI lineage: Eukaryota > Metazoa > Chordata > Mammalia > Artiodactyla > Giraffidae > Okapia > Okapia johnstoni. The sequence continues at coordinate 9,297,888 of CM044310.1, read as the reverse complement.
TGTTCTCAGCTTCTTAGAAAATTACACTATTTCTTTGATCATTTTATTCTGTTTTCTTTCTAAAATTCCTGTGATTATTCCTTCTTGATTGAACCTCTAGTTTTCTCTCCTATTTTCCTTCTTGTCTCTCTGTCCTACTCTTTGGGGGGTTGTCAATTTCATTTCCCTGTTTTTGTGTGTTCATTTGCAAATATGTATCAAACACCTGTTTTCAGTGCTGGCGATTCAGCAATGAATAAGTGAATGCCCTTGCTGTTTCTAGTCTTCCTATGTATTTCTAGTCATTTCCCAAAGCAATATGCTAGTGCTTTGGCTCATTTTTCTGGCCAAAGCACTAGCATATTCTAGTTCTTTGGAGAGAAAGCAGTCAGTTGTTTGCACATTACAGAATATGCAATTTTGTGAGGGTGTAATTTATGATCAATTTCCATTGCTATTCCATGAGAAACTAAAAAGGTTATGTTTTCTGTGACATTAAATGAGTTGAATCAGATTGATCTAATAAGTATTGATACTTTGATTCAGAATCATTGATGGTTCTCATGTTTATAGCAGCACCTACTACATTTGAGATACTGTGCAGGCCACTGGGGGAAATGGTAGGTGAGCAAAAGCAGGATTTTTTTCTTGGAATCGTTATTGGTGGTGGAAGTCGTGGTGGGGGCAGACATTAATCAGATAATGGGAGACGTTCTGTGCAGGAAAGGAGTCGAGCTCTCTGAGAGTATAACACAGAGGCATCTACCTGAGCTAGAATGGAGGGTCACAGAAGGCTTTCCCGACAAGGTGAGCTGAGATCTGAAGGTTGAGATGGCCTGGGTGAGTCAGAGAGCCCAGAGGTGAGCAGTTCAGGTCCAGAAGATGGCTGGTGCAGACGAATGCTCCGAGGTGGGAGAGGAGCCTGATCTTTAAGGAATGGAAGGACGCCTTGAGGACAGAGTGATGACACTTGGTGTGAGAGGAGGGGAGGGCCGTGCGGGACACAGCCCTGAGGGTCACAGGATCGGTTTTCTGCTGTGTCCTGAGAGCAATGGGAAGCTCTTTGCTCCTGGACCTAGAAGAGTGGTGCAAGAAGGATTCCAGACGTCTCTGGCTGTGGGGTGCCAAGCAGGTGTCTGGAGGTGGAAGGGGAGGTTAGTCAGAGCGAGTTAGAGGCTCCTGTCATAATCCTGGGGCTAGATGTTAGTATCTGGGATCAGGGTGGAGACAGAGGTGATGGCGAGAAATGGACAGATTCCAAGGGCATCAGTTCAGTTCAGTCGCTCAGTTGTGTCCAACTCTTTGCGACCCCATGGACTGCAGCATGCCAGTCTTCCCTGTCCCTCACCAACTCCTGGAGCTCACTCAAACTCATATGCATCGAGTCAGCGATGCCATCCAGCCATCTCATCCTCTGTCGTCCCTTTCTCCTCCTGCCCTCAATCTTTCCCAGAATCAGAGTCTTTTCCAATGAGTCAGTTCTTCGCATCAGGTGGCCAAAGTATTGGAACTTCAGCTTCAGCATCAGTCCTTCCAATGAATATTCAGGACTGATGTCCTTTAGAACTGACTGGTTGGATCTCCTTGCAGTCCAAGGGACTCTCAAGAGTCTTCTCCAACACCACAGTTCAAAAGCATCAATTCTTTGGTGCTCAGCTTTCTTTATGGCCCAACTCTCACATCCATACATGACTATTGGAAAAACCACAGCTTTGACTAGACAGACCTTTGTCAGAAAAGTCATGTCTCTGCTTTTTAATATGCTGTCTAGGTTTGTTATAGCTTTTCTTCCAAGAAGCAAGCGTCTTTTAATTTCATGGCTGCAGTCACCATCTGCAGTGATTTTGGAGCCCAAGAAAATAAAGTCCAAGGGCACTCAGGAGGTTAAGTGGACAGGAGTCAGTGATGGACTGGCTGGTCATGGGGGTAGTGGGGCTCGTCCTGCTGTTTGGTTGGTGATGTCATCGGTGCCCAAGAGGGACACATCTGTTGGATGTAGTGCTGGGAAGAGTACTAACCTGACTCAGGCGTGATGACCATTTTCTTTCCATGCATTTTCCTCTTACGCCCTATACACCGCCACCCCCACTTTGCTTGTCCAGGACCGAAAGAGATTATGTAACTCTTCAACCAGATTTTAATTTCTAGCCTTTCATTTTTTTCTTGTAGTTTGATATGTTTGATAGTAAAATTTCATGACGTCAAATGTTAACATTTCTATTTTTAATTTCTGTAGTAAGAACTGAAAATGTTATAATTCAAGACTAGACATTATGGACAGTCCATAGTGATGACATCCAGTTCCATTCCGCTTTCTGAAAGCCATGCTGGTTCACAGCTTGAGCTGAATAATGAAATACTGAGTGGAGTATGGGCCTCACACTATGAAACCTGTGCTTCACGCTTTTTACCAAAATCCAGCTCTTCTGGGCGTGACTGTCACATCTTGCTTTCATGTGTATGTGCTTGCTGTATCTTTGCTCTAACTTTTACTTACAAGCATTTGGATTTATCTTTTTTTGGTCAAATATGAACTTTTTCTTCTAATAAATGACTTTTTCCCTCCTAGGCTAGTGCCAGACACTTGACCTTCACTTCCCCATTTTTCACACTATCCCCCTTATTAATGCGGCCTGAGTTTTTCACCTTTTGCTGTAATGTCTTTCCCTGGGTAATTTGGAAAATTAAGGCATTTTTAGTTCTAGTTGCTACCTCTAACTTTATTTTTTTTAATTACTTTTATTAAGCATAGTTGATTTACAGCAAGATTACTCAGGTATATACATATTTTCCAGACTTTTCCATTATTACAAGGTATTGAATATAGTTCCCTGTGCTATACAGTTGGTCCTTGCTGTTCATCTTATTTTGTACGTGTGTTAATTCCAAACTCTCACTTTATACACACCCCGCTGCTCACCTTTAACTTAAATAATACCCTCGGGTCCACATTTCCAGTTTCTCATCATCAGAACTGGAACAGAATACTGGCTTCTCCTGGACACAAATTGTCACCATGCATTTCTGCTCCTTCTCTGCCTTTCCCCTCACACTTATGTTGGTGCATCCCTGCATTCTTGATTGTTTAAACTACACTTTGGATGTGTTTTGCTTCTCATCACCATGGGGAGTGAGACTGACCTTAGGCACCTCCTTCCTGAGGGGCGGGGTTCTGGGACAAGGTCGGCTTGGGCAGCCTCATCCAGGGCAGAGCCCGGCCTGTGGCCTAAAGTCTGTGGTCAAGAGCAGGGCTTTCCTGGGGACACCGGCCCCAGTTAGGATCCACTTGGTGACCACTGACTGTTTCCTGCCTCCAGGCCCTGTGCTGGCTGTTCCCACCACTTGGCAAAATTTTCTCGTAATAAAATATTTGGGCACTTCTCTGGTACTCTAGCGATTAAAACTCTGCAGTTCTGCTGCAGGGGGCACAGTTTTGATCCCTGGGTGGGGAATCAAGGTCTCACATGTCTATTGGTTTGGCCAAAAAGTAAAAAAAGTTAAAGATAGGTTTTTCAAAACTTTACTACTTAAATATAGGCATTAGTTAAAGCCTCAAAACCGTACACAAGTGCCTAGAGGGAAGCCAGCCTTCTTCCTGCCCCAGCTCCCGGCAGAGCAGTGGCTGTAACCTGCTGAGTTCCTTCCGTGTCACTTCCCAGAGCTGTCTGCATCTGGACAGCTGTGAACAGGCCACACTATGTACCACTCTGCATCTTGCTTTTCCCTGTTGACAATGTGTCCTGAAGATCACCCTGATATTAGCACTGGTAGACCTGCTTGTGATTCTCTAATGGCTCCACGGTGTCCACTTCCATGGAGGGACCGTGATGGAAATCCACTGATGAGGGGACATTTCGTCAGTTCCTCTTTACTACAGTGATGACTGCACGGAACATCCTTGGCACATGTAAACATTGTGCATGCCAGCTTTTCTGATCATCTTTCTAATTCTCACAACAAACCTAGTGGCAGGTGCTATTATTTCCATTGGGAATTCCTAACAGATGCATTTAGACTTTATCTTCTAAATATGTGACATATGTCTGCCCCTGTCTCTCTGTGTACATTCTGGGTAATGTCCTCAGCCATCTTCAGTCCCCCCGTTTATTCAGTCCATCCATTACAATCTTTTCTTATGGTTGTTTTAGCATTTGTAAGTTTATCTTCATATCTAGAAGATTTTTAAGGATAATTACAAGCACAACTCTATATAAGATAGAACATCTGATGATGTCAGTTATATAGTTGATTGATTAAAGCAATGCTGAGGGAAATCATGAGCAAAACTTTATCTGTATGTGTCTGGAAACACGAATTCCTGAATAACCTTGTATTTCTTAGATTCCTATTTTCTGTTGATTTCTTTCAATATTTAGTATCACTCATATTTCAAATTAATTTTTATTGGAGTATTGCTGCTCTACTGTGTTAATTTCCACTGTACAGCAAAATGAATCAAAATGAATCAAAATCCCTCTCTTTTGGATTTCCTTTCCTTTTAGGTCACTGCAGAGTATTGAACAGAATTTCCTGTGGTATACAGGAGATTCTCATTAGCTACCTATTTTATACATAGTGTCAATAGTATAGATATGAAGTATGACTCATTTTTTGTAAGTGCTGTTATCAAACAAGGACATTCCTTTCTATTGCTAGTTTGCTGAAAGTGTTTATAATGAATGGATGTTGGATTTTGTTAAATGCCGTTTGTGAGTCTACCTTTTTAGTTTGTTGATATGAACGATTGATTTAAAAAAAAATATTTATGTTTGGTGTACTAGGTCTCTTGTTGTTGACCATGGGCTCACAACAGGGTCTCTAGGGCACTAGGGGTCAGTTGCAGCATGGGGTTTTCTGGATCAAGACTGCAGGCTCATTAGTCATGGCGAACCATCTTAGTTGCTCCGCACCATGTGTAATCTTCCAGGACCAGGGGTTGAACCCGTGTCCCCTGTTTTGCAAGGCAGATTCTTAACCACTGGACCACCAGGAAAGCCCTGAATAATTGAATGTTAAGCCAAACCTGCATTTGTTGAATAAACTCCACTTGGTCATGACACATTATCTTTTTATATGTTGTTGGATTCAATTTGCTAAAATTTTGTTAAGGATTTGTATGTCTGAGTTCACGAGGGATACTGGTCTGTAGTCTTTTGATCTTGCAATGTCCTTCCGGTTTTGTTACTAGGAAAATGCTCCCCAAATAGGGGAAGTAATTCCTTCTCTTCAATTTTCTGGAAGAATTTGTGTAGAACTGGTAATGTTCCTTTCTTAAACGTTTGTTAGAATTCACCATTGAAAATACCTGGGTCTGGAGTTTTCCCCGTGGTAAAGTTCTTACCTATGAATTCAGTTTAACAGATACTGGTGTTTTCAGGTCCTCTATTACCTCTTCAGTGAGCTCCAGTAGTTTTTAATCTTTTGAGGACTTTGTCCATTTCAGGGACTTCCCTGATGGTCCAGTGGTTAAGATGCAGTACTTTCAGTGCCATTTGATTCCTGGTGGGGCAACTAAGATCTTGCAAGTTGTGTGTGTGGTATGGACAAAACACTTTTTTGTCCATTTCAGTTAAATGCTTGAATTTATTGTCCTAAAGGTTTTCATAACATTCTATTTTAATGTCTATAGGCACTCTGGGAATGTTCCCACTCTCATTCCTCATATTAGGTATTGGTGTCTCCCCCACCCCATCCATTTGGTTAAATGTCTATGAATTTATTGATCTTCTCAAAGAATCAGTTTTTCTTTTAACCAATTTCTCTGTTATTTTTCTGTATTTCATCGATTTTTGTGCCTTTATCTGTATTATTTCCTCGTGTGCTGACTTTGGTCTTAGTATTTGAGTTCCTTAAGCAGGAAACTTGGGTAATTTGAGATTTTTCATTTAAATATGAGCATTTAAAATATAGATTCTCAGGAATTCGCCAGCAATCCAATAGTTAGGAATTTTAACTTTCACTGCTGAGGCTAGAGTTCAATCCCTGGTCAGGGAACTAAGATTCCCAAAAGCCACCTGGAGTGGCCAATAAGCAAAGACAACACTTGTGTATCTTAAGTATTTTTATTTTATTCTTTATTAAACCCTTAATAGTTTGCCGGGTGTAGAACTCTCGTTTGGAATTGTATTTCTTCAGAATTTTGAAGGCATCAATTGTCTTTAGCTTCTGGCATTACCATTTAGAGGTGAGAGCCCTTCTGATTCTTCAGTCTTTGTAGGCGATCTGTATTTTCCCTAGGAAAGCTTCCAGCACCATCCCTGTGTTTCGGTGTTCTGAAATGTTAAGGTAATGCATTGTCATTTGGGTGTAGGTGACTTCTATTTTTTAAATCAGTATGTATTTGATTTACAATGTTGTGTTAGTTTCTGGTGGGCAAAGTGATTCAGTTATACATACATATGTGTGTTCTTTTTCACAATCTTTCCCATTATAGGTTATTACAAGATATTGAATACAGTTCCCTGCGCTGTGCAGTAGTAGATCCTTGTTGTGTATGCTTTATATACGGTAGTATCAGTTATTCCCAAACTCCTAATTTATCTACCCCTCTTTCCCTTTGGTAACTTGTTTTCTATGTATGGAATCTGTTTGTTTTATAAATAAAGTCATCAGTCATAGTTTAGATCCACATGTAAGTGATACAATATATTTGTCTCTGACTTAATATGATAGTTTAGGTTCATAATGTTGCCGCAAATAGCCTGGTCCACTCTTTCTTATGACTGTGTAGTATTCAATGGTGTGTCCTCACGTTTTTTTCATCCATTTAGCCAGGTGCTTGGTGGGCTCTCTCAATCTCGAGATACATGTTCTCAACTTCTTGCAAATTTATATTATTTCTTTGATCATGTTATTCTATTTTTTTCTAAAATTCCTTTAAAAAAATTGGTGTATAATTGCTTTACCCTGTTGTGTTTCTGCTGTACAACAAAGGGATCAGCTGTATGTACACATATATCCCCTCCCTCTCACCCACCCCTCTGTGTAAGAGTACTGAGCTGAGCTTCCTCTGTTGTGCAGCAGTTTCCCACTGTCGGTTTTACACATGGTAGTTCATTTATGTCAATCCTAATCTCCTAATCTGTTCCTTCCTCCTCTTCCCCCATCATGTCTATATGTTCATTCTTGATGTCTGTGTCTGTTCTTGCCCTGGTTCATCTGTATCATTTTCTAGATTCCACATATATGCTTTTCTTTTTGACTTAATTCACTCTGTATGATAGACTCTAGGTCCATCCAAATCTCTACAAATGACCCAGTTTCCTTCTTTTTTATGGCTGAGTAATATTCCACTGTGTATATGTAGTACATACACCTTTGCATTCCTCTGTAGATGGACATAAAACCCCTAATGTTATTCCACTTGATTGACCCTCAAATTTTATTTTCCTTCTTGTTTCTCTGTCCTACTCTTTGGGAGGGCATAATTTCATCTCCGTATTTGTTCATTTGACAAATATGTATCAAACACTTGTTTGAGGTGCTGGAGATTCAGCAGTTAACCAGACAATGCCCCTGCTGTTCTTAGTTTCTAGGTTTCCTATGTATTTCTAGTCATATTTTGCTTTTTTCAGAGAAAGAAGTGAGTTGTTTGCACTTTTTGGAATATGAGATTTTGTGAGGGTCTAATTTATGGTCAGTTTCCATTGATATTCCATGAGAAACTAAAAAGTTTATTTTTTCTATGACAGTAAACAGAGACTAATAAGGATCTGATATATATTGACAGTTTGATTCAGATTCATTCATCATTTTCATGTTTATTGCAGCACCTACTATATTTGAGATACCATGCAGGCCACTGGGGGAAACAGTAAGGGAACTAAAACAGGACTCCTTTTCTCAGACTCCTAATAGACTAGTGGTGGAGGTCGTGGTGGGGGCAGGAAAGGAGTGGAGCTCTCTGAGCACGTAACACAGAGACATCTGAGCTAGAGTGGAGGGGCACAGAAGGCTTTCCCAACAAGGTGACAGGTGAGCCGAGATCTGAAGCATGAATTGGCCTTAGTGAGATAGAGCCGGAGGTGAGCAGTCCAGGTCCAGGATATGGCTGGTGCAGATGAATGCCCAGAGGTGGGAGAGGAGCCTGGTCTTAAAGGAATGGAAGGCTGTCCAGAGGACAGAGTGACGATGCTTGGTGTGAGAAGAGCTGGAGAGGCAGGGACGGCCATGGTGGACACGGCCCTGAGGGTCACAGGATGGATTTCTGCCATATCCTGAGAGCAAGGGCAAGTCCTTGGATCGTGGACCCAGCAGTGGTAAAAGGTTTCCATTTTGTAAAGATGGGACTGGCTGTGGTGTGCAGAGCAGGTGATAGGAGGTGGAAGGGGAGGTTTGTCAGAGTGAGCTAGGAGGCTCCTGTCATAATCTAGGGGCAAGACGCTAGTGTCTGGTATCAGAGTGGAGACAGGTGATGGAGAGAAATGGACAGATTCCAAGGGCATTCAGGAGGTTAAGTAGACAGGACTCAGTGATGGGTTGGTTGGTCATGGGGGTAGCAGGGCTCATCCAGGTACAGAAGAGGGACATGGCTGTCGGAGGTGGGGATGGGGAAGCACTGACCTGGCTAAGGTGTGATGAGCTTTTTCTATGCACATTACTTTTATTCCCCACTCCCCACTTGTCGAGGACTGAAAGAGATTATGTAATCCTTCAACTACATTTTAATTTCTATCAATTTCTTGTCTTGCATTGTTTTCTTAGTTTGATATGTTTGACAGCTAAGGTTCATAACGATGTCAGATCTTAAGATTTCTATATTTAATTCTTGTAGTAATGCCTGAGACTGTTACAAAATATTTGAAATTATGGATAGTCCATATTTGTGAACCCCCCAGCCCCGTTCCCCTTTCTGAAAGTCATGCTGGTTCACAGCTTGAGCTGAATGATGGAATACTGAGTGGAGTATGGTCCTCACACTGTGGAACTTTTGTTGTGCTTCATGCTTTCTACCAAATTCCAGCTCTTCTGGGTATGACTGTCGCATTCTTGCTTTCACATGTATGTGCTTGGTGTATCTTTGCTCTTTTACTTTGGAATTGAGTCATTCACAGCGTTTTGGGTTTATCTTTTTGGTCAAATATGAACTTTTTCTTATAGTAAATGACTTTCCCTCCTAAATTAGTGCCAGTCGCTTGACTTTCACTTTCCTATTTTTCACACTATCCCCTTATTAATGCTAAGTTTTTCACAGGACACAAGCACAAGTATATATAAAACATGTAATGATGTCAGTTATACAGCTGACTGACTAAAGCAATGTTGAGGGAAATCATGAGCAAAACTTATCTGTGCGCATCCAGAAACATGAACTCCTGGTTAGCCTTTTATTTCTCCGATTCCTAGTTTCTGTTGATTTCTTTCAATATTTAGTATGACTCTTGTATTTCAAATTAATTTTTATTGGAGTATTGTTGCTTTATAGTGTTGTTAGTTTCCACTGTACAGCAAAATGAATCAGCTGTATGTACACATATATTCCCCTTTTGGATTTCTCCCCTTTTAGATCACTGCAGAATACTGAATGGAGTTCACTGTGGTATACAGTAGGTTCTCATTATTTATTTTATACCTAGTATCAGTAGTATAGATATGAAGCATGACTCATTTTTTGTAGGTGCCGTTATCAAACAAGGACGTTCCTTTCTATTGCTAGTTTGCCGAAAGTGTTTCAAGTGAACGGATGTTGGATTTTGTTAAATGCCTTTTGGGTGTCTGCAATTTTTCTTGTGTGTTGGTATGAATGAATTTAAAAAAAAATATATATGGTGTGCTGGGTCTTCTCCTGTTGTAAAACGTGGGCTTACAACAGGGTCTCTAGGGCACTCAGGGTCAGTTGCAGCATGTGCTGTGCTGGATCAAGACCGCAGGCTCATTAGTCATGGCAAACCATCTTAGTTGCTCCGCACGCACCGTGTGTGATCTTCCTGGATCAACCAGGGGTTGAACCTGTGTCGCCTGTTTTGCAAGGCAGATTCTTAACCACTGGACCACCAGGAAAGCCCTGAATAATTGAATGTTAAGCCAAACCTGCATTTGTTGAATAAACTCCACTTGGTCATCATGATACATTATCCTTTTTATATGTTGTTGGATTCAGTTTGCCAAAATTTTGTTAAGGATTTGTATGTCTGGGTTCATAAAGGATGCTGATCTGTAGTTTTCTGATCTTGCAGTGTCTGTCTGGTTTTGTTATCAGGGAAATGCTTCCCTAATAGAGGAAGTATTTCCTCCTGTTTAATTTTCTGGAAGAATTTGTTTAGAATTGATAATCAGTTTAGTCACTCGGTTGTGTCCGACTCTGCAACCCCATGGGTGGAATTGATAATATTTCTCTTAAATATCTGTTAGAATTCACTGTTGAAGATATCTGAACCTGGAGTTTTTTTGTAGGAAGGTTTTTAATTAGAAATTTAGTTTAATAGATAAAAGGCTTTTCAGGTTATCTATTTCCTCTTCACTGAGCTTTGGTAGTTTTAATCTTTCAAGAAATTTGTCCATTTCAGGGACTTCCCTGGTAGCCTTCTGATTAAGACTTAGCACGTTCACTGCTGTGGCTGGGGTTTGATCCCTGGTTGGGGAACTAAGATTCCCACAAGCTGGGTGGCCAAAAGAAAAAAATCTGTAAAATATACATACACAGAGACACACACACATATGTAAATTCTCTATATAAGCATTGCTTTTGCAGTATCCCACAAGCTTGACATGTCATGTTTTTTCCATTCAAAATATTTTTTTTCTAACTTCTCCTGTGATTCTGTTTTGATCTGTGAGTTATTTGTGCTAAGTTGCTTCTGTCATGTCCAACTCTTTGTGATCCTATGGATCGGGGCCCACGAAGGTCCTGTGTCTGTGGATTCTCTAGGCAAGAATACTGGAGTGGGTTGCCATGCCCTCCTCCAAGGGATCTTCCTAACCCAGGGATCAAACCCCCATCTCTTATGTCTGCTGCATTGGCAGATGGGTTCTTTACCACTAGCGCCACCTGGGAATTAGAAGTGCGTTATTTAGCTTACAAATATTTGAGGATTTTCCATAGTGTTAGTTTTGGTGTGGAGGACATACTTTGTATTGTTTCATTATTTTCTCACTATCTTACTGCTCAGACTAGAGTGTATCCTGGTAAGTGTTCTTCATGCACTTGGAAGGAATATGTATCCTGCTATTGCTGGGTGGAATGGTCTATAAATGTTAATTAGGTCAAGGAGTTTGATTGCATTAAATCTTCTATGTCATTTCTCATTTTCTATCTACTTGGTCTAAAGATTAGGGAGGGAGGGATATTGAAATCTCAACCATACTTGTGGGTTAGACTATCTTTCTTGTTTGTTTGTTTCTGCTTCAAATATTTTGAAGTTTTACTATTAGCTACATAAACATTTAGGATTATTATGTACTTCAGATAAAGGAACCAATTTATTATTATGGAGGGATCTGCTTTAGTCTCAATAATATTCCTTGTCTTGAAATCTATTTTAATATTACTATAGCCACTCCATCTTGCTAATGATTGGTGTTAACATGATGTTAACCTTTTTAATCTTTTATGTTAATCTTTTAGTGATAACCTTTTCATCTTCAGGTCTTTATGCTTAAAGTTGGTTTCTCAAAAGTAGCATATAATTGAACCTTGCTTTTAAAATCCCATCTGAGAACTTCTGCCTTTTAATTGGGGTGTTAAAATGTAAATAGTCCAATGTGCATATTTATGTTTCGTTATATATCCACCCTCCTGCATCGTGTTTCCTATTTGCCTCGTTTCTTCTTTCGGATTATTTTTATGATTCCATTGTCTCCTTCACTGGCTGACTTTGTTTCTCGAGGATTTACAATATGCCTCTTTATCACAGTTTATTTTCAAATAATATATTACCTGATATGTAATACAAGAATGCTGATGCTCCTCTCTCTGAACCTCGCGTGACAGCTATCATACATTTCTTTATATTATGAACCTCACATCTTCCTGCTTTTGCTTGAAGCCATCAGTTATTCTATCTTCCATAAAAATAATTATTTCTACTTAAGTAGTTAGGACAGAGGGAAATAAAACAACTGGAAGACAACGAAGGGGAGCATCTCAAGATTGTTAGAGGCTCATTTCCTTAGCGCTCTCACCTGGTGGCTCAGAGGGTAAAGCGTCTGCCTGCAATGTGGGAGACCCGCGTTCGATCCCTGGGTTGGGAAGATCCCCTAGAGAAGGACATGGCAACCCACTCCAAGTATTCTTGCCTAGAGAATCCCATGGACAGAGGAGCCTGGTAGGCTACAGTTCACAGGGTCGCAAAGAGTCGGACACGACTGAGCGACTTTAGTATTATACTTGATAAGGTCAGTGTGATGTATTAGCATTGGGAGGAAATGCTCACCCCCAGACTTACATGATAATCAGACAAGTTTTCCTGAGCCTGTGAACTCACGATGATATTCCTCAGGCTGCACATTATCCATCTGCCTGAGGTCAAGATCTGCTGGCACTAATAAATCTCAACCGTCCAGCAAGGTCTGGTGTAGTGGTCATAGGTGATTGTATTGTGTGTTGCCTTCAAGGTCCATTCATCTGTCACAGATGGCACAATATCACTTTTTTTTATAGCGGAGTAGTATTCCATGTGTATCATATTTTTAAATTCTTTCACCATCAATGGACACAGGTTGTTACAGGTAGATTAACTCAGGGAGAGCCAGAGAGACAGACACGTAGGGTACTGTATGGGGAAGGGCACACATTTTATGCAAGTCACAGCTATTTCATCTTTATACACTATACAACACATAGTGTGTCTACCAGACGATGTAAAATTTTTTGCTCAGTTATATGCATGAAAGAAACTGAGAAAAGCCTTTTTTATATTTAATCCACACATTTACTATTGCCAGTTTTATTATGCATTGCTCCATAACAAATTACCCCATAGCTTAGTGACTTAATGCAGTAAATGTTAATTGTCTTCCGGTTTCTGTGAGTCAGGAATCCAGAATTGGCGTGGCGATCCTGGCTTGTGGTTTCGTGTGAGATTACAGTGAAAATATTGGCCAGGGCTGAGTCGTTTGAAGGTCTGACTCAGGCTGGAGGTTCTGCTCCAAGATTTCATATCACAGCCCTTTGATACAGCTCCTCCCCTGTATGAATGACCCAGAAGAGAAAGACAGAGGGGGCCTTTTTGGGTAAGTTTAGATATAATTCTCATATAAATCACCCTTTAAAAGTATACAATTCAGTAGTTTTTTTTTTTTAGTATAGTCACAAAGTTGTGGGATATTTCTTATAATTGCAACCTTGTTTCCTCATATAATGTGGCATTTCTATCTTGTTGCTTTCAAGATTTTCAATTTTTAGATTCTATAATCATTAAATTTGATTATGAAGTCTCTGGGTATGGGTTTCTTTGTATTTATCCTATCTGTGGTTTGCTGTGATTCTTGAACTATCCCCCAATTTGGGAAAATTCAGCCATTCATCTTAAAAAAAAAAATGCCCCAATTCTCTTCTCATCCTGGGAGTACAATCATGTCTATGTTAGGACTGATTTTGGGCTTCCCTGGTGGCTCAGTTGGTAAAGAATCTGCCTGCAATGCAAGAAACCTGGGTTTGATGCTTGGGTCGGGAAGATCCCCTGGAGAAGGGAATGGCAACCCACTCCAGTATTCTTGCCTGGAGAATCCCAAGGACAGAGGAGCCTGGCGGGCTACAGTCCAAAGGGTAGCAAAGAGTTGGACACATCTGAGCAACTAACACTCACTTTAGACTGATGTTAGATGTTTATGTTAGATCAATGAGACCGATGTTTACAATCTTTTTTCTCTCATTAATTTTTTTAATTGGAGTATAGTTGTCTTACAGTGTTGTATTACTTTCTGCTGTACAGCAAACTGAATCACTTATACATTATCTCCACTTTTTAAAAACATTTCCTTCCCACATAGATCATCACAGAGTACTGAGTCGAGTTCCCTGTGCTGTAACAGTAGGTCTTTATTATCTATTTTATATACAGTAGTGTGTATATGGGGAGAAGAAAATGGCAACCCACTCCAGTATTCTTGCCTGGAGAATCCCATGGACAGAGGAGCCTGGTGGGCTCCCGTCTGTGGGGTTGCACAGAGTTGGACACGGCTGAAGTGACTTAGCAGCAGTGTGTGTATGTCAATCCCAATCTCCCAATTTATCCCTCCCCTAACCCTGGTAACTGTGTTTGTTTCTGTATCTGTGACTATTTGTCTTGTTAAGTAAGTTCATGTGTACCCTTTTGTTAAGATTCCCCCTATAGGTGACATATGATATTTATCTTTCTCTGGCTTACTTCACTCAGTATAACCTCTAGGTCCATCCATGTTGCTGCTAATGAATCGTAATAGTTGATTTAAAACTTTTGAGTGTTAATATTAACATCTGGGTCATCTCAAAGTCAACTTCCATTAATAGCCTTTTCCCTGGAGTATGGATCTGTTTTTTTTTCATATGTACAATGATTCTGAATTACAGCCTGGCTATTGTTAACAATACACTGTAGAAACTCTATGTATTTTTTCAACATGAATCAGCCATAGGTGTGTATATGTATGTCCCCTCCCTCTCCCACCTCCCTCTCCTGAAGAATACTTTTAAAGTAGGCAGTCAACTGGGCTGAACTCAGACTTCAGACTCTGGCTCTTCTGTGGTGGGCAGCCGCTGATAACTTCCCTTTAGTTCTTTTAGCTGGCTGCTTGGAGCCTGCTCTGGGGGTGTGTATTTACAGATCATAGTGTTGGGCACAATTTATACACAGGCTGTGGGGCTCCCCCTCTCACTTCTGGATTTACTCCCTCACTGTGTTGGGGTCATTTCAAACCTTTTCCTTTGATCATTGAAGCCAGAGTTTTAAATAACCCACATAGCGCCCCTTGGGGCCTGCCTGCAGGCAAAAAGCCATAAAAGCGGGCACTAACTTGGTGCCATTCACGTCCATCTGTCAGCTCCCCTCCAGTCTCTCCTGAGTTTGGTTGTCCTATGCTGCCTTAAGGTTGCTTCTGTATTTTGTTGAGAATTTATAGCTGTCATTTGTGGGAGGGTTAGATGAAACAGTTCTTCCATCATTAGCAGAAGCAGAAGCTTCTTCATTGCTTTTCAAAAGGTATTTTGGGTATTTCATCTTATTTTTACAGGAGGATTGGTCTGAATTACAACCCACCATTACTGGCGATCAGAACAGCAGCTGACGGTTGTCTTCATTTATTTTTATGGTTGGCTGTTTTAATGACAGCAAGGAGGAACACTGAAGTCTGGTTGTGGCTTGCCAGGAGGCATGTGTCCTGGCCCCAAGTGCCCTAGCTTAGTGAGTAGTAGTTCATGTTGCTACAGCCTTCCGGGGAGGGAGGCAGGCCTGCACACCCCTGTGGGCAGCAGCTGTGCCAGCGTTAAGGCTCGGGCAACCAGACCCCAGCTCCTCCCTGCCTAAGAGGGTCAGTGGTTTCCCCACTTCCAGTAGGAAGTTGTTGGCAATGTCCTCTGTTTACAGAAACTTTAAGCCAAACAAAACGCGGGTGTGACTACCTTCTGATAATGAGCGCAGGCTCTGGAGGCAAGAAGATCTGCGGCAAATGAGCTACCATGAACCTCCTTGTCTGTTATAACATGGGTAATAAAATCTGCCCTGCCTACACTGTAAGATTTTACTACAAGTCTGAGATGACTGACCACCACTCTGGCCCGCAGTGTGGAATACAGACTGGATTTGGATCTGGGAAGACAAGGACAGAGGTGGCTGTAATAGCCCTGGATTCCTATGGGCAGTGGTTGGACTGAAAACGTCTCTGAGACAGCAGAGTGTGTAATGACTTCTCTGTATTTCCTGAGGTGGGGGGCTATGAGGAGTTCCGTGATGGAAGGAAGGACAGTGGTGAAGGTCACAGGCCTGTGTTTAGTTTATTCTGCCACTTACCAGGTGCTGACCTCAGGTGAGTCCTCTGCAAACTGGTGACAGTGGTAGCACCTACCTCAGGGGACCCCTGTGTGCTGTTGGTGTGCGGCTCTCAACTCCAAACTTCCCCATGTCTGATCTGACCCCCGGTTCTACGCCTCAGGGCTCTCTGGATCATGGCTATGGTCCTTCTCCTTGCTTCACATCCGACCCAAATTTGCTAAGCTGTGTCTGCAGCCAAATTATCAAGAGACGTGTTGGGCAGGGCTGGGGACAAAGGCGAGAACCTTTGGGATAACAGGGTCAATCAACTAGTTAGTTATTTCATCTGCTTCATCAATGATACCCTGGATGACCCCATTTCCCCACCTTAACCTAGAGGACAGAGTCTCTCCCAGATGCTTTGTTGACATCTTTTATTAAGAGTGGGCTTCTTGAGAAAAGACAGTCTATTCATTAGTGGTGCTGGGAAAACTGGGCAGCTATATGTGAAAGAATGAAGTTAGAACACTTCCTAACACCATACACAAAAATAAACTCAAAATGGATTGAAGACCTAAGTGTAAGGTCAGATACTATAAAACTTTTAGAGGAAAACATAGAACACTCTTTGACATAAATCACAGCCAAGATCTTTTTCGATCTACCGCCAGAAGCAATAAAAACAAGGACCTAGTTAAACTTGAAAGCTTTTGCACAGCAACTAAAATCCTAAACAAAACAAAGACAGCCCTCAAATGGGAGAAAATTATTTGCAAACAAAGCAACTGACAAGGGTGTAATCTCCAAAATATACAAACAGCTTGTGCAACTCAATATAAAAAAAAAAAAAGGGCAGAAAATCTAAAGACATTTCTCCAAAGAAGACATTTAGATGGGCCAAAAGACACACAAGAAGATGCTTAATATCACCAATTCTTACAGAAATGCAAATCAAAACTATAATGAGGTTATCACTTCACACCAGTCAGAATGGCCATCATCAAAAGTCTACAAACAATAAAATGCTGGAGAGGGTGAGGAGAAAAGGGAAGCCCCCTACACTGTTGGTGGGAAAGGTAAATTAGTACAGGCACTATGGAGAACTGTCTGGAGGTTCCTTAGGAAACTAAAACCAGAATTACTGTATGACCCAGTGATCCCACTCCTGGGGATGTTATTGGGAGAAAACCACAATCTGAAAGGATACATGCGCCCCAATGTACATTACAGCACTGTTTACAACAGACAAGACATGGAAGCAACCTAGGTGTCCACTGACAGATGAATGGATGAAGAAGACGTGGTACATATACAACAGAACATCACTCAGCCATAAAAACGAATGAAGTAATGCCATCTGCAGCGCTATGGATGGCCCTGGAGAGTGTCATACAGAGTGAAGTGAAGTCAGAAAGGGGAGGTATAATAGTGCTTAATGCGGAATCTAGAAAAATGGTACAAGTGACTTAATGGCAAAGCAGAAAGTCACAGGTGCAGAGAACAAACTTAAGTTATCAAGGGGGAAGGAGAGGCGGATGAACTGGTCGATTACAACTGACCTGTATCCACTAATATGTATAAAACAGACAACTAACGAGAACTTACTGTATAGCACAGGGACCTCCACTCAATGCTCTGTAGTGACCGAAATGAGAAGGAAATCCAAGAAAGAGTGGTTACGTGTATACATACACATATAACTGATTCACTTTGCCGTAGAGCAGAAACTAACACCACCGTAAAGCAACTGTGCTCCAATAAAAATTAATATTAAAAGAGTAGACCGCAACCTCTCCCTAGCCTGGTCTCTGTTTTTCCCATCTGCGGACTGACCTGAGCCAAGAGGCTTACGATGACACTGCTCTTTATTTGCAAACAGGCTTGGAGTTTGGTCCATTGAATCTTCTGTTACAAAGGGTGTTTAAGAAAAGCTTTCAGGTTTAAGACCCATGATGACTGACTGGGACCTTTACAGTGGAACAGTTACCTTTTCCCTCAAAATAGGCAGATCTGTAAAGTACAACAACATAAGAGGGCCTAGACAGCATTTATTATGAAAAAGATAATCAAAAGGAGAGAAACATGTCAACATTGGACAAAAATATGTCAATATTGGTTTGTTTGCAGAATCTGGCCAGAGGCTGATAATTATGCTCGGCTTTAAGCCCCACAATGTGAAGGATCCGTTTGGCAGACCTGGCCCCAGTTGAGTTCCTGCCAGGACAAGTCCAGGACCCCTCGCAGGCCCCCTAAGTCCCGTTGTGAGGACACTCCCTGCTTCTGCTGTGAGCAATCTGCTCAGACGGAGCTGCAGGACAATTAAGGCCTGAGGTGACCTCTTACGAAAGGGCTCAAGGAAGGCCCTCAGGGCTGCTCCTCAAACCTGACCAGGGTGACCCCTGGGCCCTTCCCCAGAGAAGCTGTGGTGGCGGACACGCGTCCAGGCACCCCAGGACATGTGGACATGGGGCACCTCTACTCAGGCTCACTCACACCCCCTCCCTGCACCAGGTCCTCCAGCGTGTCCAGAACATCAAGACCCTGGAATGGCCTAGGCTTATGGCAGCGGCCCTGCTGTTGATCCAGCCACCACTGAGATCTGAAAGCCGAGACGAGGAAAGAGGGGCTTTCACCCCTCAACAAGGGAAGGGCAACCAGCTTCCTCAGTGACGAGCTGGAAGTATTACAGAAGCTGTGGTCATCTGAATAATGGAAGTGTGTCTGTTTAAATCTGATTTTTAAAAATTGTAACTCCATGAAGACTGGCAAATTGTCCGTGGAGTACATGAAAAACTCAATAAACCTGAATGGTGCCTAACATTCTTGCGATACTTCAAATAGAGGCTCTTTATTCCCGTTCCAGACTGAGAAACTAAGGTTCCAAAGAGCTCTGTCATCGAGGAAGGTCCTGTGTGGCCGTGAGGGCCATGTGCTGCCAGGTGCCTTGACACACAGAACCTTGTGGGAGCGATTCTCTGACCTGTCACTGTTGAGTACAGTTTGTATGAATATATCCCCCAAGGCTTTAAATGCCATTTCTAAGCTTTCATCCTGATGCTGGGAAAGATCGAAGGCAACAGGAGAAGAGGGTGGCAGAGGATGCATCACCGACTCAATGGACAGGAGTTTGAGCAAACTCCGGGAGATGGTGAGGGACAGGGAAGCCTGGGGGGCTTCAGTTCATGGGGTCACAGAAGAGTCGGATGCAACTGAGCGACTGAACAACAACAACATGCTTTCATCCCAATCTTTTGAGCTTTAGTTACTCTACTGACTAGAACGGGACTCCCTATCTTTTCCTTATCTTAGTTTTGGCAATTAACTGTTTTCAGGTCAGAAGCCTGAGTCACCTTCTAGCCCCCAACCTCTGCATCCACCGTGGCACCAAGTTCTGTCTGTTCTTCCCACCCCAAGAGCCCAGGTCAGCTCTCACAAGAAGGCCTATTGGCAGAAGAGCTCAGTGAAGGACAGAGACATGAAGGGAGATCCAGCAGGTGACACTGAACGATGCAGACCCAGAACGCACCTGTGGCAGCACTGTTCCTGCCATCGCGCAGCTGGCGAGGCCGTGACTTGCCTGCGAACACACCATCAGCTCAGAGGCCAGGGCCGCTCCTCCCACACAACCGGGTCCTCCATCTCCTCTACTGAAGCCACGTTTCTGTCCTCCCCTGTAAGCCTGCATGGCTGGGCACAGCTACCCTACACTCTGGGGGAAAAAACTGAAAACAAGCCACAACGCTGACCCAAAGTGTGCAGAAACCCACTGCCTCCGACAGAAAAGGTTCGGCTGCCGCAAGTTAGTGCATAAGCTCGCCGTGCCTGGGAGGATCCAGTGAACTCTCCTTGGAAGGCTGACACATAACCTGCCTGGGGCGAGGCCCCCGGAATCCCGGGGTCTGGAATGCTGGCTGGGGGGGGGGGCCACCCTGCCCTGTGCTGCCCTGTGCCTTTGTCCTCTGGACACTCACTTCTTGCCCCTCATTCCTCACAAGACAGAAGTCTGCGCCCATTGCCTGGCAGACCTCCTAACTCCCCTCAGCCTCCCCACTCCTCTGTCTTCCTAGGGCCCAGTGGGCACTGGAGGAAGCCCAGGCACCCCGCACCCCCACCTCAGGACCCTCAGAGCCTCTGTTCATCTGGGAACCAGCGGAAGGCTTCACAGGTTCTACCCAACAGGGGGCGGACTTCCTAGATGTTAAGAAACTGACCAGGCAGAATCCATCTCTCAGCCGGAGTCCTCCACGTCCATCTCCACTAACTCGGGTATCTAAGAGAGCCACTGCACAGCCAAGGGTCACCGCTGAAGAGCGCCACACCAAGTGAGATTTCCACAGCGGACCACGCGGCACTGAGATAAGACATCTGCTGACCGCCGGCTCTGAGCAGTAAGACATCCAAGCTGGGCTCGGCGCTGCGTTCAGCGGGCAGGGAGACACTTTGGCCCAGTGCGGGCCTGTGTCTGTCAGGACAGAGGAGCATTCCCGACCCTGCTTCCAACCTCCTCCTGGCTGGCACACCCAGCCCTGTGGATTGGCATTACTGGCCAGGCCCCTGCTGTTTACAGCCAGGCCCACAGTCGTGCACAGAGAGCTATGGCTGCAGACCCACCTCACGGGAGGATGCCCGCCACCTCACCTGCCTCACACATCAGGTGAGCTGAAGCAAGGCTGGCATTAGACCACGAGGGTGGGATCAGGGTATCTGGTTCTGTTCAAGGAGCACCTAGTGACTGACACAGCTTCAACTGAAATGTAACTGAAATACCTCAAACGGAGGCAAAGGGTGTTGAATTCCAAGGAAAAGGTTGGGGAGGACACAAGTCATGGCTGACAGTCCTGGGAGAGCTCCATACACCAAAGGCTGGATTCCAAACCTGGAGAAGTTAAGACCTCACAAGTGGAAAGCAGTGTGTAAACTGCATGGGAATAGAAAAGGATTTCTGGAATAAAAAAAGTCTCTTACCTGGCTTATCCCTCTGAGAAGGGGAGGGCCCGGGTTCTGCTTCTAGAGTCACAGCTCTTCAGTACAAACTTCTGTGGCAGGTTCACACTGGTGTTAGAAGCCCTGGTTCCTGAACTGATTCCATCGCTGGAAACTGCCAAAGCAATGGGACTGAGTGAAGGAAGGAGGCTGTCCAGGCCCCTGCGCGCTGGAGGACCAGAAGCCGGGCGGGCTGGTCTCCTCCTCAGCCTGTCCTGTCAGGCTGGCCTCTGTGGAGGAGGAGAACTGCACAGCTGACATTCACGTATGTACCAGACTGCTACATTCCGAGGCTGTGACACGTCAGACGCTACAAAACGCAAACATCTGCGAACGACGCTGGATCTGGCTGGCAGTAACATGAGCACTGCTATGCAGACATGGCAGATTCTATTTTTAACACTTTATTGGCAAAACAGAACTCCCCTCCCTCCACCCTCACAGAGAACCAGTCCTTTTGTTTTTCTTGCGGGTAACATAACTTACCTGCTTAACCAAGGCCTGTGCTGGCATACTACAAAGGCAGTTCACACAGTAGCCTACCGCACCCCGGCACAGCCCCCCCCGTTTGAACTGCTCCTACACAGCGAACTGTGTAGCTGTCTTATTCAGGAAAGGCGCAAATGGTGGTAATATTAATGGGGCGTGCTAGGCTTTGGATAAACTGCTGTCGTGTCTCCATTAGCTCAAATTAGAAAGAAGAAAGTGACTGCATGTTAGTGGGAGTTCCAACTTGCAGACTCGTTGCACAAAAAACATCCCCAGTCTGGGGGGGTGGGGGGCAGTCCATGATGGAACTTTGTCAACATCCCTTGCCTAATTAATGCAAGCGACTTCTTAGACAGAAAACCCCCAAACTCAGAGTATCTGAGAAACCAGGAAAAGACAGACCAAGACGTAAGTGTATCAAGCAAAGCTGAGAGGGAGGCTGGAGGGAGAAACTGGAAGCACGCACTTTAACAGCACCCCGCCCCCCACCTTTTCCCGTCAGAAGACCACCCCACCTCCAGAACCGGGCAAGTTCTGGTGTGGCTCCTGGGCTTAATTTAAAACAAAAGAAACATCTGTGGTCGCTCTGCCAAAGTTTCAAGTGCTCTGCAGACTACAGCTGGTATCCGGATTACATTCAGGAGTCCTGTATGGGTATTCCCCCCACTAAACCTGCACAGGAGTGATGACAGAAATTTACCTTCTGTCTGGAATTTAGTTTTGTAATGAAAAGTCAAAAAATGAAAATGACCAACTGCCAGGAGGTTATTTTTGACTATGGTCGGCACTTGCCCTTAATCAGGGTCATTGTGGAAGAGTCCCCCCACCTCTCGCCCCGCCCCTTGGTTAGCCATCAGCATCCTTGAGGGCTTAAGGAAGAGGGCCGGCTCCTCAGCAGGGGTCGCACGCGTGTCCTCCCGGTCTCCGCTGAATCCAGAGGCTGCCGAGAGCTGTGTGGACAGCAGAAGCCTCCGTCCTGGGACGTGTGCAGGATGAACCATAGCTGCAGGGGGCACCACCGGTCTCCTGGACGGGCCGAGCAGGTAGGTGGTGATGGGAGCTCCGCTTGGTACCAACATCCAAAAGTGAAGGTGAGGTAAGGTAACAAAGGCTAGAAAGGAGGCACTTATTAAAAAAAAAAAAAAACAACAAAACCACCAAACAGCCTTCAGCGGGACTGAAGACACGGAGGAATGTAGTACACTGACGGCCATGTGCACCGCCAGCCTGTGAATGCCATACACCACGACCTCCGGCCACAGGGCCCCCAGCGCCCCCATTTCTACACAGGTCACCTGCCTCAGGGAGAGTCCAGGACGGTGGGCCCCTCTCCAGCCTGTGTTCTCAGGTGTATAGGCCCATTCCCGGCTTCTCTCGATCCAGATGACGGGCAACTCCCTATCAGTCCGTGGACGCCACTCACACTAGTCACCGCCTGGATGCTGGCCCCCCAGTCGGGGCCATGGTTGCAAGCTCAGGCCGCGATTCCTGCAATGGAGGGCCCGTCTCTGGGGGGGCGTTTGACATTTGTCCCCAGTACCCAGCTGTCACCACAGGGAAACCAAGACTGTAATCACAACAGCAAGGACAGGCTCGTGTTGCTTTTTTCCTTTTTTTTTCTTAAAGGAGTGAGGGCATGGAAAATACAGCACACCAATGAAACAAAAGGCCAAAAAAAAAAAAAAAAATACAAAAAAAAATAGAAAATAGAAAAATGTATTTACAAGTAGTACATTACTATGATCAGAAAGCACAGAGACACCTGCTGCTATAATACATGCATTGGTTCAAGAAGAAACTACTGAAAACCCTGCGAGGAAGAAGCCTGTAAAAACAAAACACAACACAGGAACGGGTCAGAAAGTTTTAACTTTTCATCCCTAATTTGCGTGTAGCGTATCTGATCAAAACCAGATGAGAGTCCCCTATAGTCCATGAGTCTATCAGTACAAATACTATACTGGTTTTTAACTGCACGTTCAGTTGTGGAGGGAGAGACAGCAGCTTGTCTGTATACAAGGAAGCCAGCGTGAACTGCTCTACATGCTAGAAATTACAGCAAGCCCCTGTCTGCTACACAGCATGAGCTTAGCGGGTTTTAATTTCTGTTTATTCATATATATCTATGTGCATGTGGGTGTGTATGTACGTATAAAAACCGTGCCCTCGTTCACTGCCAACACGACGTCTGGGTGGACATGAACTCATTACAACAAATTCTTATGTGTATGTTGTAAGAAGTCACTCAATGTCTGTGGATTTAATAAGTCACTTCACACCACAGAAAATATTTAATAAATCCAAAAAAAGGAAAGAAGAATATAACGACAGAAGAGCTTCTGTCTCAGTTCTCCGAAACTGAGTCCCCCATAGGAAACTGGTCCCAAAGTTCTTGAGGGTTCACTGAAGAAACCAGTTTGCTAAGGTTTTCATCCTTTTAGTGTTCAAAGGTACAGAACGACTCCTTGCCGTTGTCAGTTTCAACAGTCACATCTCCGTCCCCCACAGGTAACAGTCTGGTGCAGATCCATAAAAGTGGGGGAGGGAGGAGCACTGGGGGGGTGGGGGAGGACCTGTCACTCCAGGAGGGGCTCCACCTCTCCGGCGGCAGGAAGAGAAGGAACCAAGCAGGCTCCAGCACCTCGCTCCTGAAAATGCAACATCTGGACACACAGCAGTCCTTACACAGGTGCATCTCCAAGTACCAGACCAGCTCTAAGAGGAAACAAACCACACGTCGACAGAGGACTGAGAGGCCATTCTGGTCGCCCGCTGTGATCCATCATACTTCCAGGAATCGGGAGCTGCTGGACTTGGAGTGGAATGGCTCAGACCACATTCGCCGTAGGTCACCCTGGGAAAGACAAAACCTCAGCCACATGTTTCAGATCGAGGCACACCTATCTATGTACAAGCCCTTCCTGACTCCTGACCTCAGAGCAGATTGATTCTGTGCAGAATCAAAGAACATTCACATTTTACTCATTGAAAAGTAACCTCCCAGTTCTTTGAACAACTCGCTAAAAGGGCTCTTGGCCCCACCCCGAGCAGGAAAGGGCTCTGACTCTGTCCTAGGGGGCAGTTCAACCACTTGTTGAGTCAGATGATCCAGGCTCATACTTAACCTCTGTGTTTGCTTCCTCGTCTATAAAATGTGGGTGATAGTATAAAACTTGTAAATCAGATAAGGCCCTCAGGTTTTACATGTTTTATTTGCAAACTTTAATGCAGAGTACTAAAAGAGCTATTAGGTGGCAATAGCACGCTGCTTTAGAGAGAAACAGGAAGTCTCTGCAGCAGGGTTTTAGGGGAGTTCAGTTAACTAATCCCTGACTAGGTGTTGAGGGGTCTAACTCATCAGTATTTTCAGCCAATGGCTGTTAACAATCTGGAAGAGGTTGCTAATAGCAGGTTAGCAGAAACAAAACCCACCCAAATACACACACACACACAAAGATCCCAAGATCAAGAGCTCAGGGTCTGAAGCAAGGGAAATTCCTAGCCAAGTCCAGGGTCAATGCTGCATTATTGCTTTCACTGGCTTATAACTGCCTCCCTCACCTTTAAATAGGCCATCGTGAGGAGTGGCAATAAGGTAAATGGCACCAAGTAGAGAAGGGCAGGCTGGGCTGCTCGGTGAATTCGAGACGCCACAGTTGCAGTGAGCAGACCTGCGGGGAGAGAAACGCTGGTGAGTAACTCCGGGCAGCCAGCTGAGGGAGGAGAACCTGTTACCTGACGTCTTTGCGGCGCAGTCCCGAGACTGTACGGCTCTAATGTGACAATCCCTCCAGTGGTAGGGAGTGGCATCCCTAGCTTGAGCAGGGAAAGAAACAGGGAGCAGCACAGCTTTTTAAAAACGTAGAATTCCAAGGACCTGTAAGTGGCCCAAGTCCCTGGTTCCAGGCCTCATTTCAGCCCCAAGTGTGTCTGGTCTCCCCGTCTCCTACATATATGATGATGACAGGCACGTCGACGTGCTAAGTTGTGTCAGTCGTGTCCGACTCTTTGTGACCCCATGGACTGTGGTCCGCCAGGCTCCTCTGTCCATGGGATTCTCCAGGCAAGAATACTGGAGTGGGTTGCCATGTCCTCCTCCAGGAGATCTTCCCAACTCAGGATGGAACCCGCATCTCTAATGTCTCCTAAATTGGCAGGTGGGCTCTT
This sequence comes from Okapia johnstoni, assembly GCA_024291935.2. Lineage (NCBI taxonomy): Eukaryota > Metazoa > Chordata > Mammalia > Artiodactyla > Giraffidae > Okapia > Okapia johnstoni. Next base: position 9,272,386 of record CM044310.1, on the reverse strand, counting down.
TACCACTAGTGCCCCTGGGAAGCTGGATGACAAGAGACTTGGAGGCAGATGACCTAGGTTCAAGTTCTAACCCTGCTGCTTATGACAGCCGTGTGACTTTGCACATCTCTGAGCCTCAGGGCAGTGGCCCTGCCCCACTGGGAGCTGCTGGAGTGGAAATGAGCGCAGGCCTAGGAAAGCGCCATGGAACTGTGCAGTGCTCCCTCAGCAGGAGGCACCGAGGGGAGCAAGGTGCTCCTCTCCACTCGCCGTCGCAGCTCCTGCAGGGCAGACATACAACGGTCTCTTCCTGTCCCACCAAGACAGAGCTGGCTAGAGAAACACTAGCCAAGGGAGAGTCCAGGTCAGAGGTGACGGAAATGTTAGAGCAGATTAAGGGAAATATCTGTCAAACAGCACAGGAAATAAACATGACATCCATTAAACTCATGCTGAAGATGTAATTAAGTACACACACTGCTCCACTGCCGTGGGGTAGGTGTTCTCAGCTCTGAGGCCTGACCACACTTTTCCTACAATGTCCTTCAAACATACTATTATTGGAGAGGGAACGAGGCTGCTGGCCAACACAGAGCATCTTTCACCTCAGGGTCGGGAGTTTCTTTTCCCTTTGTGGTTGTTTATAACAACGACTAGAGTGACTGCTCTTCTTCCTCCAGCATCTGTAGCTGCAAGATCTGGGTTAACTCCAGGGCTTGGAGGACAGTCAGGGAGGGGATCGTATGCAGTCTCCCCGGTCCTCTTACCTACAAAGTATCCAATGAGGGTGCAGTGAAAGTAGGAAACCTTCTGCATGCGCCCGGAGATGTTGGCGGGTCCGGAGGCACCACAGGAGTCACCGTTGGCTTGCTTCTTATAGTTGTCGTAACGCAGGACAAAGCACAACAGGAGTCCAGGCATCACAATGTCTCCAATGCCCAACATAGAGAAGTGGCTGCCCGTGGAGCTGGAACGTGGTGTCACACGTCAGGGGTTTCGCCCTCTATAACCCCACTCCTCCTCCTGCTCAAAGCCTGTTCGCTTTTTAAGAAGCCAAAGAATTTATCTGGCGGCTGATGGCAATCACTACTGGTCTAACAGCACTAGCTGTTGGATGAGTGTGGAGACTGGATGCACTAGAGCACTGGAGGAATGGTCGACAGCAGCCAGCGCCCCAGGACAGCGCCACCTAAGTGGGTGCTGAAGCGTCTGCGTAGTGCTGCTGCCTCTAGAGGTGTCAACTCACCATGGGTCACACATTCACTGCTGGGATTTCCAGTAAGCACCCGACTACCACCAGACATGGGAGATGAAAGCAGCACGTTAATTTTTCTAAGATTATAGTTCCAGGGACTCTGTAATTTTAGCATTAACACATTTTTACAAATGTCTGAAAAGTAAAAAAAAAAAAAAAAAAAAGACCCAGATCCTCCTGTTAATTCCCTCTAGCCAACTTTAAACTGTGGTACAGCAGTAACGTGTGGCTGCTTGATAACATTAATCAATTATTAAAAAGCTGCACCCACATCACTTAATGACCCATCTCTGAAAGTTGTCAGTACTCCTGTCCTGTCATCTGTAAGGTGGAGTTGATTCACAACCCTTTCCTGGTCCACCATCAGAATGCTGATGACGACAACAAAGTGAGGACCAGAGGGGCAGAGGAGGGCGGGGTCGGGGTCCTCGCCCTCCCGAGACAAGGCCACCAGTCCTACCTGGGGAAGACCAGTTTTCCAGGCAGAGACAGGCGCGGGACGTCGCGCCCAACGTTGGGCCCCAGGTGGAGCTTCCGGGATAGGACGTCAAGGGGATTGTCAGCCGGCTGCGTGGCCACCTTCACCATGACGTTGCTATTAAAGATGTAGGCGGAGAAAAACACCTGCCAGGGGAGAGTCACCTTTACCAGAGGGAGCTGGAGGCACCCTGATCTCAGCACCAGCCCTCTTTGTTCCTGAGAGCAGAGTCTCAGGACTGCAGCATCAGGCTTTTCAGATTGCACGCTTCGAGGAGAGAGAAAATCTCTGCTCTCACGTGTGTTGCAGATTTCTTCTCTCCACACCCAGAGAGGGAGCCCTGAATGCAGAGCTGGCCTTGCTCCAGGGTGGAGAGCCTTGCTCCTCTCCAGGGTAGAGACGTGTGCTCCCTCCTCACCCAAGAGTCACCCGCAGACTCTCTACTCTGACAAGTCCCCATGCACACAGGCCTGCTCCTCTTCCAACAGGTGCAGTGCCGGCCCGGAGGAGTGGTCTTGGACAGGAGGTACCCTGGCCAGCAGACTTGAGGTATTTAGAGTACATTTTCAGGAGTGAATATTCTAATCAGACCCAAAGGAGAGCAGCAGCTCTGGGGAAACACTCACCCAGAAGACATCGTAGATGAGAAGCCCTGAGAGAAGCAGGCAGGAGACCTTGAGGCTGGGCAGGCGGACAAAGGCAATCATGGCGACACAGAGACCCATGGCCAGGGCTGGGGAGGAGACGGCGGTCAGAGCAGAGCACAGGCACAGCCTCCCTCCACACGTTATTCAGCTCGGAAACCTAACAGAGCTTTTTAAGTCCCTCAGCCCTAAGACCCAGGTGAGGTATTTACATTCCACTAGTGCAACGTGCCCACCTCAGCCCATTCTGACCTCCTGGTATTTGGGAAACCCTTTCCTTATGCTGGAGATGGTGGTCAACTAAGACCTATGGGGCTGTTTTGAATGATAAAGCTCTAGGCCAAGCCCAGCTCTTCCAGCTCTGTCTCCGGCCTCCCCCACTACTTCACTGCATTGCCCTCACTCCTTTAAAGCCACATCCTAGACCACATCTTCTTCACTTCCTTAAGGACACGGTTCCAGTCAAGTCACTCCTTCATGCTCATCCTCCCCACCTGGGGCTAAATAAAGGGGACAAGACAGAACTGCTCGATGACAGGGTTTTTCATGACTCCACACAATGTCATCCTATCGCTCATCTTCGAAGCAAGACACCCTGCGTTCCTTTTCAACTCATCACAACCTTCCTCACGCACACGCAGGCTGCTGCTACCATCTGGGGCGCGCCTCTTTACCGTCACCGCACGCCTCGGTCGGGATTCCCCACTTCCTGCTCTGCTGTGTGTGTCCGCTCCCGTTTCCTCCCTCCCCCACTTACACTCTTCACTGCCCTTGTCAAAGATCAGTTCACACCATCCCCTGCCTCAAGTCTCTGTGATGGATCACCTCTGACTGAGGAGGCACGGCTCACCCACAGAACGGTGCTACGCCGCAGGGGCCTGGCCTCAAGTCTCCTCTTGTGTTCCTATTCCTTCACCGACTCCTCTCTGAGTTGAGCGATAACCTCTTTCCAACCATGCCAACCAAGTCTCCCCACCAGACTCCCAAGTTCCATGTTTGAAGAGGCAGCATGCATCCCGTCTGACTACTTCAGAGAAGGTTCTCAGCACAAGTATGTTCAATGACAATAATCAGTCCCACCAACCAAATAGCACCACCAGCCGGTCACAGCCCCGAAACACACTCTCAACTATTCATCCGGGTGGCCTTTCTTCTTCCTTCTTTCATTCAAGTCATCCTTAAAAAAATCTTACCCGCTCTTCTGGGCTCTTCTAAGGAATAGAGGTGATAACTTTCCCTCACTGCATGCTGCCTGAGAAAAACCAAGACTTTCCCTAATAGATTTAAAAACAAACTTAACTTCGGGTTAAATGTAAATTAATCAAAAATTTTAGGGAGGTAAATTATTAATCTCTGCCATTTAGTTATAATTATTTTTAATATACTATTGATAGAATATCACCTTCTCTTTCTCAACCAGGAGGGCCAAGAACAAAGAAAAGGACACCAAGCCAAGCTGCCATGTTCTCTGAAAGGACTGTGTAACCTGGAAGGTCTTAAGCAGTGCTCACATCTAAGACAAAGGCTTCTGGAAAGCTAATCTGGATGTGGACCAAGCGCCAGAGTCTAGCATTTCAAAACAAAAAAAAGGTCAACTGCTAGATTCTGGGATTGAGCATTTTCTAATCCTAGGTGAACACAAGTGCTATAAAATGAGACATCTATCTGTCAGGGCTCTTCTAGTCCCTGAACTGCTCAGGGGAAGTAGAGTATGAACCTGGCTCAATGGTCCTTGAACATGAGGAATGTGTGTACAAGATTCATCAGCCTTTGCAAACATACCACACCACTTATTGGTCAAATTCTTTCAAGTCCTTCCAAATTTAAAAGGTTAATTTGTTAAGAGTAGGAAACTGAGTAGGTAAAAAAGAAGCTATAGATTTAGTTCAAGAAGTACCTTTTTAATATTACTGCTTCTCAGCATAATTCTGAAAACAAGCTTCATGCCTCACCCTTTAAAATAACCACATTTATCATTCTGTTTTCACTGTAAATTAACTTCAAAGAACAGGATTTAAATGATAAAAACGCTCCTTTAAAAGAAATCCACATTATCGCTACCTACAAAATGATACCTAATTCTGCACAGAAGTCTGGAAAGATAAGGTTTGCATGTCAGGGGAGAACATATTTCAGAATGTTACAGACGCGCGGCTAGCAAGCTAGCTTTTCTGTAACAGCAGAAAACAAGTCACATACACATCAAACAATGAGATATATGAGAAACAAACAACTAAAAGCTCAAAGGCTCTCTCTTTTTTTTGGGGGGGGTGTGGAAACGGTAAGCTTGGTCACAAGGACAATTTAACCAGTATAACCAGTAAGAGATCCTTATCATTGGGGGAAGTAGCAAAAATGATAGAAAATGATAAAAGTTTACAAGTTAGGGCCACTAAGGGTTTGGGGGAGCCTAGATGAACACTCAAAAAGATTTCAACTATTAGGTACATTGCACAATGGAAATTTGTTTCTGATCTTGGTCTCTGGGAAAATAAAGCTTGCCCTTTGCGGCCAATTTGTACTGACTCTAGTCTAGAGGCAAGAATCCCGTGGTGAGACGGCCCCTGTAGAACAGGTCCCTGTAGAACACCGTGTGAAGAGCTGCTGCCCCCACTTTCCTACAGAGAGTCTAATAGGATTCTCCCCACCCTGCCTGCAACCGTGCGGTGAAGACCATTCAGCTGACTGCTCTCAAAACTGAGCTTCAGATGGCTGTGAAAATCAATTTACCTGGAAAAGAACGTCCCCTTCCCTCACGCCAACCTCTTCTTTTTTTAGAGGCACACTCCTTTGCTATCTTCCTGTTCTACATAACGCTCGACGAGAGGAGAGAAGAGAATGGAGCATGAAGGACACACTGCTTGTGGTTTTGAGAGGTACCTGATCTTTTAAAAACTGGGTCAGCAGCTCAGTAAACTTCAAATCCTTAGCAAAACCTGTAAAAAGTATTATGTGTGTCCAGTTGTTGTTTAGTCACTCAGTCGTGTCCGACTCCTCTGTGGCCCCATGGACTGTAGCCGGCCAGGCTCCTCTGTCCATGGAATTCTCCAGGCAAGCATTCTGGAGTGGGCTGCCATTTCCTTCTCCAGGGGATCTTCCCAACCCAGGGATCAAACTCGTACCTCCTGTGCTGGCAGGCGGATTCTTTACCACTGAGCCACCCGGGAAGCCCCAGTTCCATGGAAGCAGAGCCACGGACAGTCTGGAGTGGGATTACAGAGAGCTTCAGACTACCCAGGGGCTAGAGGCTCCAAGGTTGTTTAAGCATCACCATCACCACACCAACTACGAGTGCCAGGATGGAGACTAACCAGTTCAGGGTAGGTGACTATGGTTCCCAGAGGTCTAGGTAAAACTGTATACTTGGAGCTTTCTTCCGTGTAGATGAACTTAGGGGTGCCATTTATGGGAATGGGTTCTGTCATTTAAGGACATCATCGTAGAACATTTTCTCTTGATATGTAGCTAATAATCATCCAAACTGTCAATTTTATATGGGACTGAAATAATCCAGTTTAGATTTTAATCAATTAACCAACATTTATATCAAGTTTTTGTTCAGAAGTAGTAGAGGAGAAATGTCTGTTTGCGTCCTCATCAGGAAGCACTGGACTGGATGAGATTAAAGGGCTATAATCACTAAAGCAGCTGTGAGACTGACTTACTGACACTACTCCAATCATTAACAGGACCAACACTCCTTAATTTTCTACAATACATATTTTAAAGAGAAATGAGGTTCTATTAAAGTCTTTCAAAATCACCTATGTGCTCAATTTCAATACTGCTTTTGGTTAACAAATCAGCCCTTGGAAGGAATCAGGAGTTAATCTTAGGAAAAGTCAAATGCAGGTTAATGGCTACATTAATACTACTAACTTCTAGTCTCTATAAAACAGTTTTTACTCTTCTGCTATAATCTGGCCAAGCCCTACTGTGACTTTGGATGGAATTTCTTCTTCTCAACTTATTATTTATCAACCTTCAGAAGCACTTAAGTTATCAACCACCAATCCACAAGGATACTGAAAGCACAGGTACTTGAATTTGGGAAATTTAGCAGTTCGATAAACCATTTAAAAATTCTAAACACTGCACTTCAGAATGCATATTTATATGCACAGTGGGTATTCAAGTACTGAAACAAATGATCATAGTTAATTTTTTTTTTTTAAATCAGGCAATATATGGCACTACCACAAGAGAGCAAGCCCGTCACTACACAGACTGGGCCTGGTGACTGAGACTGACTTCCTACTGAGTCATTTAAAGCTCTGTACGCAAGTCTGAATGGTAACTTGATCTGCAACTTCAAGGAACTGCTTTTGAGTTCCCATATGTGGTCTAGGTAGGCACTAAAAAAAAAACAAAAAAAAAAACACTCAGCAAGTATGACAGCAAGTATGTAGAGTCATATCTCAGCCACAGGTGCGAGGCCTTGTACCACGGCCACAGAAGCAGAGCCCAGAACCAAGGTCACCTCCAAAGCTAACTGAGCCCCTTTGTAACCACTGCCAAAAGCCCCTGATCATCACTATCAGGCTTCCTGACTCCCAGTTAGGCAAAGATGCCCACTCAAGTAAACACCCTGTAGTGCCCCAATCTGTCACCTAATGCCAACCTTCCGGCAGGAAGTTACTCTGCCCTCAGGCTATAAAAGTGGCTATTAACTCATGAATACTGTCAACTCTCCCTGGTCTGTCCAGAGGTCTGCCCACTGTGCTCACAGTGCCCACAGTATCTCTGCTCTTTGTTGTTAATAAACTCCTTTCTGAGATGCTCTGTGTCTGGAAATTCTTTTCTGACCCACACCTGGACAGCCTCAAATGTATACAAACAAGTTATATAAAATCATAAGTATGTATATTTAACGTTTTACAGATTATCACCGGCAGAAACAGCAGTTTGGCTTTAGATGTGCAGTTCTGTGGATGTGAACACGTGCACAGGTGTGCAAAGCCACCCTCACACTCAGCACAGAACAGTGTGTCACCCCCACAGAAGCCCCGTGCCGTTTCTTCACAGCCACACCCTGCTCTGGGCTGAGATGGCACCGAGCGACAGCTCCGATGCAGGTGTGCTGGCCTCCGAGCTGCAGGGACACGGCGCCTGGCAGGAAGAGGAGCCCCTCAGACCTGGCAGTGCCTTCAAGGAACTCTGTTCCAAGGTCAGGATTAGCCTTGCGGTTGCTTGGAATGGGTTTGAGGAAGAAGTGCCACCCATACCCATCTCTCTGTTTTGCAAATTCCTCCCTTTAAAAAATTCTTTATATCATGTTGATACACATTACAACATGGATGAGCTACAAACAGCATAGAACTGACTGTAGTGTTTCAACTTCCTTCCCTTCTGAAACACCGAAAGAAAGGGTGAACAGACTTCGTGGGGCAAGGCAGTTAGATAAAATCTCATGAGATTAGTAAAGTGAACTGTGAAAACGAGAGAAGGACTGAATGAAAAAGGAGGTGAAGATGGTTACAGGGTCTTAAATCAAGAAGAGACTAAAAGCACTTCTCTGAACTTATTTCCTCTTCTGTAAATTAAGAACAACAGTACCTACTTCAAAGAGTTGTTTTTAGGATGACATGAGAAAATCCATGTAAAACACTCAGCAGTGCAATGTTAGCTATTATTACCCTTTATACAGTGATATAGACATGTATTTATATCAATACACTATTATATATTCCTCATATTTATATATAATATGGATATTAATTACAGTATAATCCCATTTACATTAAGAAAGTACAAAAATTTGTACTCCATTTCTCTCAGTAGCATTATTCACAAGTCAAAAAAGTGAAAACAAATAATGAATGGATAAATAAAATTGATACATCTATAAAATTAAACAATATCTGGCCATAAAAAGGAACAGAGGAGTAATGATGTATGGCACAACATGGATGAACCTTCAAAACAGTATGCTAAGTGAAAGAAGAGACCAAAAAGGTAATGTATGATTTCATTTATGCAAAATGTCCGTAAGAGACAAATTCACAGAAACACAAAGTAGACTAGGGGATATCTGGGGCTGGGGTAGGGAACGGGGAAGTGACTGCTAATGGGTGTGGGTTTTGGAGGGTGGGTGTGAAAAGGCTCTAAAGTGGTGGCTGCCCAACTCCGAACATACTAAAAACTACTGAATTGTATACTTTAAATACATAAATTGTATGATATGTGCATTACATCGCAAAAAAGCTGTTATCAGAAAGTATCTTAAGAGTGGGTAAAAACTGATACAAAACACCATCTCTGGACACCTAACAATTCGTGGTAATCAGAGGTGATATATTACTAAAACACAGAAAGTAGAGGAAGAGAGGACAAATTTAAGCATAAATGATATTACAATTTCAACTTGTCACCCCGTAGTTACTCACCATCCATAAGAAGCCAATGGCCAGTGAGAACCCAGATGAGGACGAGCATGACAGACAGAGAGAATGACAGTAACTCAGCAGCAGTGAAACGTCCACAGCAACCAAAGGAAATCCTGGAAAACACACAACATTGATTGGACTAACAGACAGTCAATTATGTTCAACAAACAAACTCTCCTTTGGTTCTTGATGATCAGAATTTGTGATGGCCAGATTAAAATAGCAGGCAATATTGAGATACCCAGAAATCCAAAATACTCAAATTTCTTTAGAAGAAACTACAGAAAGTTCAGAAGGATTATATTTCTGCACCCATTAGATAATGTACCTTTTATCCCAGCTACCAACATAGGTATTGAGAAGTTTAAAGTGATAATATCAATATCTGAAAAATCTAAATACAGAGAAATTTCTAATTTTTATGAGGAAAACAAAATGAGGAAAGTCAACAATTCAATTCATTAACCAAAGATGAATAAAATTAAGATAGTCCACCTATTTGGTTATCACTAATTCCTGGGAAAATCAGCCACCCCAAGCAACTGATTTCCTAAGAACATACAGCATCTCCATTAGCACAGCATTTTGTTTCCATGAAGCAATAGCTTTAGGAGTTAAGCTGTGAACGCTAGAATTAAACCTAAGTGGCTAGTATATATTCTAGGTCATCAGAGACAAAAGGGAAAGAATGTCTGAGCCAAGCATTATTTTCATATTCTATTAACTAGTAAAGGGATAAGAAAACTGCTCGTCTTTCAATAATCGAAGCAAGGAAGTATGCCGCAATGACTGTGACTTCCTAAGAACTGTTTAGATTTCCTCTGCCATGAGAAGGTGCAAAAAGAAGTACCACTTTCCAGTTTTAAAGATCAGACATCTCATTTTCCAGTCTTCTGGCATTTTCGTGCTTCAGTCAATATCAGAAAATGTACTCTTAATATTGCTATCAAGTACAAAGAAACAAAACACACACGCTTATAGTTTAGAGGAAAATCCCAAGTCCTTACTTGTTCTGAGGTGAACAAGGCCTTGTTAAATACTGGCACATCGGGAGAAGAAGAAAAGCAAAAGCTATCGTTGCAAGAACTAGAGAAAGAAAATGTATGGTTAATTTTTTTGTTGTTTAATGTTTTACTAATCATAAGAAAAATGGCATGACTTATGGAAATAATTATCGCCTACAATACTTTCAACAAGTGCATACAATAATATTCATTAACTAGAGAAAAGAAAAGTCTCTTTCTTTAGCATCGCACAGATAACCTCTTTGCATCCCTGATTTGAGGTAGGGGTAGCATTGGCAGGTTTTCTCTTTCTCGTCTACCTCAACAAGAAATAATAAACAGCGGGCCAGAGTATGACCTAACAAGGCTAGCATTTTTTTTAATTGATTTATTTTAATTGGAGTCTAATTACTTTACAATATGGAAGGCTAGCATTTTGATGTTTTATATTGATACACGTCCACCATCAATCATCTTGAAAACTGATCAGATAGCTGACAGTCGAATTACTGTGATTAGCTCTCAGTGTTTCTATCTGCAGAAAAAAACATGGGTAAGGGTTGCCAACAACCACTCTACCAAACTGGACCTTCCGGTAACTTATCTGACAGGGAGTCACAGCCAAAGCAATTCTGCTCTGGTGCCACAAAGTTCTTGAGTTTTTAACCCCTAGCCTTTTGTCCAGACTGAGTTGGCGAGTTGGAGCTGATGACAGAGGTATTAAGTGGTTCAAGGAGGGGTGGGGGGAGAAAAAGACAGACTTGGGGAGAAAGAAGACTTAGGAAGAAAAACTTGCATGGGGTGGTGTATAAATCTTAACTGTTGAATGGTGATTTTTAAAAACATTAAAAAATTTCCTTTTAAGCTTAAGACTAGATAGAAGAACTCATTTACCTGCTGTACATATTGTAAAAACTACTTGAACCGAGTCAAAGAAGAAGAACATTACTAGGAGAGAGACAGATGCTCCAATTGGAAGGAACAGGGCCTGGGTAGAGTCAATGGTCTGGATACCTGAAAGAGAAAGGGGCATATTAACAGCTTACATAACAGGCTCTGCGCCCATGGACTTAAATACATTGACTCATCAAAGTGCAGACGGTTCTAGGGATTAGTACATATGATAAAGAATACCTAGGCCCTCAGATTCTTTCCTAGGAAACGAGACTACGAGCTCCCTGCTGTCCTCACAGCGCCTTCACTATAGCAGGCGCTCGTCTCCTGCTCTGTGCCTATATGCTATGCTCGTCCAGTGATCCAAGATCACGGTTGCATGTCAAATTCACCTTCTCTAGGGGAATCCCTTACTAACTTGACCCACTGTTGCCCATCTTGGCTTATCTTTCTCTCTAGTCTCTTTGTACATGGATATCAAAATGACTTCACCTCTGGTGCTTACTCTGACCTACTGACAGCAGATGCTGGTTCAGAAGGACTCTGAGGCTATGGTAAAGGTCCATTAGAAAAAGCACCTGTTCCAGGTATAGGGTGGAAAGTGGTATTTGCTGTCTTAGTACTTTAGTAACACCTTGGGAGTATTTTGGCCACATTGCCTATGTGACAGCTTGAGTACTAGCTCTTTTTGCATCTTTCAAAATATCTAATAAATGTCAAGTGAATGGTAGGTACCCAATATCAATATCTTAATATTATCAAGTCTCTTTACATTCTATAATAAGCATTACTAATTTTCTAGTATAATTCACACACCATAAAACTTACCCATATTAAGTAATTCAGTATTTTTTTTTTTGGTAAGTTTATCAAGTGTGAAGCTACCCAGGTGGCACTAGTGGTAAAGAATCCGCCTGCAAATACAGGAGACATAAGAGACCGCGGTTTGATCCCTGGGTCCGGAAGATCTCCTGGAGGAGGAAATGGTAACCCACTCTAGTATTCTTGCCTGGAGAATCCCATGGACAGAGGAGCCTGGCGGGCTACAGTCCATAAGGTCGCAAAGAGTTGGACACGACTAAAGCGACTTAGCACGCACCAAGGGTGAAAGGATCACTATAATCTAGCTTTAGAATGTCCTCATCTCAAGAAGACCCCTCATGCCAGTTAACTGTTAATTCTCCCTCCCATCCCTTGCCCCAGGAAGCCACTAATCTATCTTCTGTCTCTCTATATTTGTCTTTTTGGAAATTTCATATAACTGGATTCATAAAATACGTAGTTTTTTTATCTGGCCTTTTTTTTACTTAACAATGTTTTGATGTGCATCTATGTTGGAACATGTTTCAGTAATTCATTCCTTTTAATAATGAATAGCATTCCACTGCATGGACATACTGTATGTTGTTTATCCCATTAACTAGTTTATTGATCTTTGAGTTGCTTCTACTTTTTGGCTATTATGAATAATGCTGCTGAACACTTGCCATATAAGCATACTTCTGTTTCTTCAAAGCAAACATCCTTTAAAATCTGAAGTACAAGAAGAGATACAACAGTTCTACAAGTACTGCAAGCAGCCATCTTTAAGAGTCACTAAATGAATTTATGATCAACACCTACAAAATTATCAATCTCACCAAAGGACTTAAATGAAGTTATAAGCAGACAAATATCCATCTATCTTGCTTGTCTTTAAGAAAATAAAGAATCTTGGCTGCAAGCTTTGAGGCACAAATTAAAAGCAATTCACAAGAAATCTGTAGCTCAGATTCAGAACATAAAACTTTAACAAATTATACCATACAGATTCAACTGTATTATTATACCAACTGTAATCCTTAAACCCAGTAAATTATCAATTGGGGTTATAGAAAGAATCAAATTAAGACCACTACATGTAGATAGTTAATTGTCAAAAAAATGCCTTACTATTATTGGTGCTGTTGCCATTGAAAGACCCAGAAGAACTGTTACTGTCTTTCTCCTTATCTTGGTTTTCAAAGTCCATATTAAGGGACCTGTGGAGAAAATTGTACAGGGAAGTTTTAGTTTCAAGAAAGCAGTAGACCAGAAAAGTCAGTAATGAGACATAGTTTTAAATATTAAAGCACTAGGAAAGAAAGGAAGATTTCTTTTGAACAGCTCTGCAAAACAGTTCTCCATGCCAGTTCAAGAGTTTTCCTGACAGCAGATAAAAGCATTCCACTGTGGCTAGATATTCCAGCCGTATCTCTGTGCACATGTTTAATTACTTCCTTATGATAAATACCTAGAAGGAGAAACACTGGGTCAAAAGGAAAGCACAGTTTTGAAACTTTTACATACCACACAACTGCTTCCAAAAAGGGTGGACCAATTTACTCTCTGAGCAGTACGTGAGAGTGAGAGATAGGCAGGTTGGTAAGTCTGGGGTCCCCGAGGAGGAGAAAGGGGTTCTGGGGCTCTTAAGGAGGAGACAGGGGTCTGGAGTTCTCAAGGAGGAGAAAAGGACAAACACTTTTTTTCTTTAAGCCCAGAGCTGATGATTGCACAACAAAACAACTCATCCTGGTCAAGGATATATGTTTTCCCTTAAACTCTGTACCAATGACTATATAACAACAATATATCTTGCTCAAGGATTTGTTTCTCCTTAACAAGTACCTTCTGACTAATCTTGCTATTTTAAAACTTGTATACTGTGACAGTGGGTCTGGTAATACCTTTCTATTGTTAGTTCTAATCTTGTTAAGATGTATGTTGTAGGAGTAGTCTGGTAGAAAGTAGGTAAGGCCTTGCTAAATAAGACTAGGGATGGGGCACTCTCCACCCCTCTTCTGACATCTGTGTCAGAAGATTTCTCTGTCCCTTTTTCACTTTAATAAAACTCTGCTACACAAAAAGTCTTGAGTGATCAAGCCTGGTACCTGGTCCCAAAGCTAAATCTTTTTCTTCGGAGATCACGAATTCGACATTGTACACCGTAAGCTATCAAGAGCACTTGTTTCTCTTCACCGTATCAGCTCTCCCTCAACAGCAACATGTACTGAGTTACTGCTGTATCCGAGAGTGTTTTAGGTACTGGAGAGACAACAAGTAGAGAGAAGAACAGGCTCTCATGGATTTTATATTTGAAGAGTGGGGAGACTGACAATAAACAAGAAAAATTAAATACTGTATATAGTATGTTAACGGTAACAGCTAAGGAAAAAGGCAGGAAATAGGGTAGATCTCAAATTTTAAACAGGCATGCAGGGCTCATCGGTATTATTTCTGAGTCAAGACCTGAAGAAAGTACACACATTCAATCTGGGGGACTAAAAATGCTGTCAGTTCAGTCACTCAGTCGTGTCCGACTCTTTGCGACCCCATGAATCGCTGTACATGTCCTAATTTAGAATCCTTTAACCACTAACAGTTTTATGTACTGACCTTGGCTATTTCTTTCTCTTTGTTTGAACTGTTCAAGTCCTTAGCTCATTTTCTACTACTGCCTTCACTTACAGTGTCTGTGTGTCCAAAAGAACTTCCTGTGATGGTGGAAATGCCCTGTACACTGCACTGACCTATTTGGTGTAGACGTGAGCACATGAACACTTGAAACGTGCGAGTGCAGTGCAACTGAAGGACTGAATTCTGCATTCCATTTCATTTAAATTAATTTAAATTTAAATAATTTGATAGCTAAAACTATAAAGCTTGGGACAAAATCTTTCTGACCGTGGATTTGGCAGCGGACTCTTACCTGTGACACCAAAAACCACAAATGAGAAATAGATACACTGGACTCCAACAAAATTAAAACCCTTGTGAGCTCCAAGGACACTTAAAAGAGAGAGACAACCCCAAAAGATGGGAGAAAATATGTGCTCTTACGTAATCTGAGAAGGGCCTTACGTTTAGAACATAGAAAGAACTTCTCCAATTCAATAACAGAAAGATAACCCAAATAAAAAGTGGACAGACAGTGAATAAATCTCTCGCCAAAGAAGATAAGCACATGGCCAGTGAGAACATGACAAGTTCTTAGACAACACCAGTCATCAGGGAAATGTAAGTCAAAGTCACAGTGAGGTTCCACTACAGAGCAATTAGGAGGGCTGTGACCAAAGCGTCAGATAACCACCAACGGTCAGCAAGGCTGTGAAACTGCAACCATCACACACTGTGGGTGGGGCTGTCAACTGCTGCAGCCATTGCGGAAAACACTGTGGCAATTTTCTATTTCTTTAGTGAGTACAGGCCTACTCAGGCTACCTGTTTCTTCTTGAGTGACCTTGGCTATAGACTGTGATTTACAGATAAATCAAAAAATTTATCCATTTCATCTAAGTCGTCAAACTTACTGGCATAAAGCTGTTTACAGTTGTCCCTTATTATTCTTTAAATGTCTGTACACTCTAGTAATATCACCTCTTGTCCCTGATACTAAGTCTGTGTCTTCTTTTTTGCCCCAGGTTAGTCTGGCTAGAGGGTTACTAACTTCATTGACTTTTTTTTTATCAGCTTTTAGTTTCAGCTATTTTTCTCCACAGAGAAAAATCTATTTGATTTACTTCGGCTTTGATCTTTATTCTTTCCTTCTGTCTACTGAATAGGGTTTAATTTGCTCCATTTTCCTAGTTTAGTCAGAAATGGTAAAAGGTTTAAGTCATTGAAAACTTTTTCCTCTATTGTAATCCAGGTATTTGGAGCTACAATTCCCTTTGCTTTAGCAGCAGTCCATAAATTTGGTATGTCGTGTTTTCACCGTAATTCAAAATATTTTCCAATTCCTTCTTGATGTCTTGTTTGATTCATGGAAGAGTGTTACTTTTTGTTTCCAAACATCTGGGGATTTTCCAGAGCTTTCTCTGCTCAATCCAGTTGTGATTTGTTAGGAATCAAATATTTGGGTCCCCCACAAGGTTCATTTGTGGAAGCCCTAGCCCTCAATGTGTTGGATAGTATTTGGTGATGGAGCCTTTGGGAGGTAATTTTCCTAAGGTCTTGAGGGTACGGCCCTCCCAAGAGAAGTGGCGTCCTTCTAACAGATCTCTCTCTCTCTTCCTCTCTCCTTTTCCCCCTCTCTCCCTCCCAGAGCGGGCATACGCCCAAGAAAGACCATGCACATGAGTGCCTGGTAAGAAGGTGGCCATCTGCAAGCCAGGGAGACATTGCTCACCAGAACCCAACCATGGTGGCACTCTGACCTTGGATTTCCAGCCTCCAGAACTATGAGAAAATTTTCTGTTGTTTAAGCTACCCGGTCTGTGGTATTTTGTTATGGCAACCCCAGCTGACTAACAGAGATCAGCAATCATACTTTGTATGCCTTGAATCCTTTTACTGAGACTTTTTTTAATGTCCCCAAATACATCCTATCCTGGTAAATATTCCACATGCACTTGAGGAACATGTGTATTACATTGCTGAAGTGTTCAATAAATGCCAGCTTGACCTGGTTGAGAACACTGCTTAAACCACTACAACCTTACTGATTTGCTGCCTACTTTGTTCTTTCAATTATTGAGAGAGAGGTACTGGAATCTTGAGCTACATCTGTGCATTTGTTTTGTTTTTCCTTGAAGCTGTATCAGCTTTTGCTTCATGTATTTTGAAAATCTCCTGTTAAATGCATTAACATTAGGGATTATTATGTCTTGTTGCTTAACTGACCCCTTTTATCATTATGAAATAAGGGTTTCTGTCTGTGGTAATATTACCTGCTCTGAAAGTTGCTTTGTCTGACATCAGTATAGCCACTCCAGCTTTTTTTTTTTTTTTTAATAATTTTATTTATTTCTTTACTTTTGGCTGTGGTGGATCTTTGTCGCTGCGCTGGCTTTTCTCTAGCCGCGGTGAGTGGGAGCTACTCTCTCATTGTGGTGTGCACGCTTCTGTTATTGCAGAGCACAGGCTCTAGGGCACACGGGCTTCAGGAGTTGTGGCACATGGCCTTAGTAGTTGTGGCTCCCAGGAGCTAGAGCACAGGCTCAATAGTTGCAGTACATGGGCTTAGTGGCTCCTGGGCACGTGAGATCTTCCCGGAACAGGTATCGAACCTGTGTCTCTTGCGTTGGCAGGCAGATTCTTTACCGCTGAACCACCAGGGAAGCCCTCCAGCTTTCTTTTGATGAGTATAAGTCTATCTTTTCCCAACCTTTTACCCTAAATCCTTTTTCTGGCTTTATAGTGTACTTTCTGTAAGTATCATGTAATCGGATCTTACTCTTTTATGCAATCTAACAACACTTGTCTTCTAATTGGGGTTTTTAGGCCAATTTCATTTAATGTGATTTTTGTTATGATTAGGTTGGAGACTGTTTTTTGTTGTTGCTCGCCTGTACCTGCCTTCTTTTGGATTAACACAGTATTTTTTAATGACTCTTTTATTTCCTTTGCTGTCTTATTAGCTATAACTCTTTGTTCTTTTATTTTAGTGGCTGTTGTAAAGTTTATAGTGTACATCTTTAATCAACAGTCTCAAGTTATATGGCAGTACTTTATAGTATTAAAACCTGACAACAGTTTACGTTTATTTCCCTCTCAACCCTTGTACTATTATTACCGTGCATTTTATTTTTACATGTTATGCTATGAACTTCATACTATATTATTATTTTTGTTTATACAATCCATTATCTTTCATAAGGAATTTTAAATAAGGAAAAAAACCTTTTTGTGTTTATCACTGTAGTCAATTTTTCCTTTTTTTTTGGCTTTGCCCTGTCAAACATTACCACGGGTCACTATTACACAAAACAGAAATCTGGCTAAATGAGGCTGTGAGGACCCATATATTTGCTAAACCATGGAAGATACATGTATTCCAGCTTCCTAAAGCAATATCCACGGACCTAGGTTTAACAGATCCCAGGCTACTGTGACTGGGGCCCAGTAATGGTCACCTACACCGCACAGCTGCCATTTCACAAATTAATCTTCACTCAATAGCATGCCAAGGGTATATTTCCACATCAGTACATACAACTCCTTTTCATTGGAAAAAAAAAGGGGGAACTTCCTGGTGGCACAGTGGATAAGAATCCACCTGCCAATGCAGAAGACACGAGTTCAATCCCTGGACGGGGAAGATCCCACATGCCAAGGAGCAACTAAGCCCATGCGCCACAACTACTGAGTCAGTGCTCTAGGGCCCAGGAGCCGCAACTACTGAGCCCATGCACCCTAGAACCTGTGCTCCGAGGAAAAGCCACCGTAATGAGAAGCCAGCACACAGCAATAATAAACAGTAGCCCCCACTTGCTGCAACGAGAGAAAGCCCTCGCAAAGCAATGAAGACCCAGCACAGCCACAGATAATTTAAAAACTATTAAAAAAAGCCAAGAATACTTCTCCTTGAGTTAACTTGATCTGATACCATTTTTGGCTCAACTCCTGCCTTACTAGAGACAAACAGTAAGAAAAGCAACCTTTTACAGGTAGATGATACAGTTTTGATCTTGAATTGGGTGGGGTATAACCAACAACTGAGACTGCCAGATAACTAGTGTCAGAAAGAATGACAATTGATCAACATTCTTCAAATTTAAGTTGATATACAAGTACAAGTCCCAGTGTGCATTTTTGGGTCACTTTGATGTACTGGGTTAGCCAAAAAGTTCATTTGGGTTTTCCCATAACATCTTATGGAAAAACTCAAAACAAATTTTTTGCCATCCCAATAGTTTGATTCAGATACTACATCAGGAAGTAGTTTAACATTCTCTGAGTGCTTTACTAAGGTTTTATTGGGGTGGAGGTGGAGATCTAGTGATATTTGCTCTAAATGTTTTTTCAGGCTAAAACTGACTCAGTTGTAAAGAATAGAACTTAAGGAAATCAACTTTTAGTATCTTTAGGTACCAGACTGAATTACAGGGGATTTTCTGGGAAAGTCCTAGGCCCATAAGAACTTCCACTGCTTGCTCGGGACAAGGGGAAATGTGGGCTTACAGTTAGGCCGTTGTAGGTTCCTAGGTTGTGATAAAAACGCAAATATGCCGTGGGAACTGTTAAGACAAAGAGGCCTATATTCAGCCAGCCATGGATTACACGTCTGGACCACTGCCCACGTTTATCAAGAGACCAATATTCAGGAATAATCAGTTGAAGAACTAACAACCCACTGATTTCTCTAGATATTATAAAATGTAACATTAGATCACAGTAAGCTAGCAATCTACACCACAACTTTTTGCTACTGGTTGTGTCTCCTCAATTTTGGCAAAACTGCTTTTGCTGAAATCTAATTGCATGAAATGCCACCAGGTTATACTAAAGAGTACTATAATTCAGTCAACAATCAATGTCTGTTATGAAATGCTATGAAATACAATGTTGCACTGTCTTTCTGAGGGTCTTTGGGATAAACCTATGTCTGATCTTAAAAGCAAGAATAACTGCAATTCACCTGCACAATTTGGTTCTTTTATTCAAGGACATGGTAAAGTTTAAATTTCTTTCTTTCTTCTGAAAGTTGGCTGCTAGAAAGCTTCCTGTCCTATCTGTGGACCACCAGGAGGGGTGGTGGCCACTATGGTCTGCATTCTGTGACCACCAGGAGGGGTGCTGGCCACTATCGTCTGCATTTTTAGACTTATTTTTGGCTCTACTTTGTTTCCACCCATACCTTTTCTTTGGCCCCATTTCTAATTTACCTTATCTCATCACAGCTTGTAAAACTTAATGGTGTGAAATACTTTTGAACAGGGCAGAGTGAAAATAAACAATTGACAATTGCAGGAAGCAAAAGGGTGCTGAGAATACATTTATTGAAAGTTATACTGGTTCACCTGTTTGAATTCTGATAATGGAATACAATTATGAATACTGGAGGAGAGGCAAATGGAATTTTTTATTTTAGTATTTTAAGAATACCGTGCTTTTTGATCATTCCAATATTGGAAGGAAGCACAATGAAAGGGAGCATTCACTTGGTCAAGGTAAACACTATATGGTTGAACTTTGTTGTAAGCTAAATGTGTGTTCCTAGAAAAATTACAGTGGTTTCTATAAAGGGAACCTTAAAAAAGGAACTGATGAGGCTGTTAAATATATCAAGGAATTTGTCCATATACATCACAATATATATATATAACCATTCCCCACAATATCTGATAAATTCAGATTTCTGTAATGTTTTCTTAAGGTAGGACAGGTTATGAGATGGCAAAAGAAAAATTCAAAAGATAAACACATCACACATCAGTGTGTGATAAATACATCATGACATTTGTGAACCACCAGTTCAGTCAGTTCAGTAGCTCAGTCGTGTCTGACTCTGGAGACCCCACGGACTGCAGCATGCCAGGCTTCCCCGTCCATCATTAACTCCCGGAGCTTACTCAAAATCACGTCCATTGAGTCGGTGATGCCATCCAACCATCTCATTCTCTGTTGTCCCTTTCTCCTCCCACCTTCAATCTTTCCCAGCATCAGGGTTCTTTTCCAGTGAGTCAATTCTTTGCATTAGGTGGCCGAAGTATGGGAGCTTCAGCTTCAGTATCAGTCCTTCCAATGAATATTCAGGACTGATTTCCTTTAGGATGGACTGGTTGGATCTCCTTGCTGTCCAAGGGACTCTCAAGAGTCTTTTCCAACACCACAGTTCAAAAGCATCAATTCTTTGGCACTCAGCTTTCTTTCTAGTCCAACTGTCACATCCATACATGACTACTGGAAAAACCATATCTTTGACTAAACGGACCTTTGTTGGCAAAGTAATATCTCTGCTTTTTAATATGCTGTCTAGGTTGGTCATAACTTTCCTTCCAAGGAGCAAGCATCTTTTAATTTCATGGCTGTAGTCACCATTTGCAGTGATTTTGGAGCCCCCCAAAATAAAGTCTGCTACTGTTTCCATTGTTTCCCCATCTATTTGCCATGAAGTGATGAGACCTTCATTTTCTGAATGCTGAGCTTTAATGCAACTTTTTCACTCTCCTCTTTCACTTTCATCAAGAGGCTCGTTAGTTCTTCTTCACTTTCTGCCATAAGTGTGGTGTCATCTGCATATCTGAGGTTATTGATATTTCTCCCGGCAATCTTGATTCCTGTTTGTGCTTCATCCAGACCAGCATTTTGCATGATGTACTCTGCATATAAGTTAAATAAGCCGGGTGACAATATACAGCCCTGATGTACTCCTTTCCCTATCTGGAACCAGTCTGTTGTTCCATGTCCAGTTCTAACTGCTGCTTCTTGACTTGCAGGAGGCAGGTAAGGTGGTCTGGTATTCCCACCTCTTTAAGAATTTTCCACAGTTTGTTATGATCCACACAGTCAAAGGCTTTGATGTAGTCAATAAAGCAGAGGTAGATATTTTTCTGGAATTCTCTCACTTTTTCTGTGACCCAGTGGATGTTGGCAATTTGATCTCTGGTTCCTCTGCCCTTTCTAAATCCAGCTTCAACATCTGAAAGTTCACGGTTCACATACTGTTGAAATCTGGCTTGGAGAATTTTGAGCATTACTTTGTTAGCATGTGAGATGAGTGCAACTGTGCGGTAGTTTGAACATTCTTTGGCATTGCCTTTCTTTGGGATTGGAATGAAAACTGACCTTTTCCAGTCCTGTAGCCACTGCTGAGTTTTCCAAATTTGCTGGCATATTAAGTGTAGCACTTTCACAGCATCATCTTTTCAGATTTCAAATAGCTCAGCTGAAATTCCATCACCTCCACTAGCTTTGTTCGTAGTGATGGTTCCTAAGGCCCGCTTGACTTCAGACTCCAGGATGTCTTGCTCTAGGTGAGTGATCACACCATCGTGGTTATCTGAGTCATTAAGATCTTCTTTGTATGGTTCTTCTGTGTATTCTTACCACCTCTTCTTGATATTAGGTCCGTACCATTTCTGTCCTTTATTGTATCCATCTTTGCATGAAATGTTCCCTTGGTATCTCTAATTTTCTTGAAGAGATCACTAGTCTTTCCCATTCTATTGTTTTCCTCTATTTCTTTGCACTGATCACTGAGGAAGGCTTTCTTATCTCTCCTTGCTATTCTTTGGAATTCTGCATTCAAATGGGTATATCTTTCCTTTTCTCCTTTGCCTTTTGCTTCTCTTCTCAGCTATTTGTAAGGCCTCCTCAGACAACCATTTTGCCTTTTTGCATTTCTTTTTCTTGGGAATGGTCTTGACCCCTGTGTCCTGTACAATGTCACGAACCCCTCTCCACAGTTCTTCAGGCACTCTAGCAGATCTAATCCCTTGAATCTATAAAATCATAAGGGATTTGATTTAGGTCATACCTGAATGGTCTAGTGGTTTCCCCTCCTTTTTCAATTTAAGTCTGAATTCTGCAATAAGGAGTTCATGATCTGAGCCACAGTCAGCCTCTGGTCTTGTTTCTGCTGACTGTATAGAGCTTCTCCATTTTTGGCTGCAAAGAATATAGTCAATCTGATTTTGGTACTGACCATCTGGTGAGTCCATGTGTAGTCTTTCTGAAGTTGTTGGAAGAGGGTGTTTGCAATGACCAGTGCTTTCTCTTGGTAAAACTCTGTTAGCCTTTGCTCTGCTTCATTCTGTACTCCCAAGGCCAAATTTGCCTGTTACTCCAGGTATCTCTTGACTTCCTACTTTTGCATTCCAGTCCCCTATAATGAAAAGGATATCTTTTTTGGGTGTTAGTTCTAGAAGGTCTTGTAGGTCTTCACAGAACCATTCAACTTCAGTTTTTTCAGCATTACTGGTCGGGGAATAGACTTGGATTACTGTGATACTGAATGGTTTGCCTTGGAAATGAACAGAGATCTTTCTGTTGTTTTTGAGATTGCATCCAAGTACTGCATTTCGGACTCTTTTGTTGACTATGATGGCTACTCTATTTCTTCTAAGGGGTTCTTGCCCACAGTAGTAGATATAATAGTCATCTGAGTTAAATTCACCCATTCCAGTCCATTTTAGTTCGCTGATTCCTAAAATGTTGATGTTCACTCTTGACATCTCCTGTTTGACCACTTCCAATTTGCCTTGACTCATGGACCTAACATTCCAGGTTCCTATGAATATTGCTCTTTACAGCATCGGACTTTACTTCCATCACCAGTCACATTCATACCTGGGTGTTGTTTTTGCTTTGGCTCCGTCTCTTCATTCTTTCTGGAGTTATTTCTCCACTGATCTCCAGTAGCATATTGGGCACCTACTGACCTGGGGAGTTCATCTTTCAGTGTCCTATTTTTTTGCCTTTTCATACTGTTCATGGGGTTCTCAAGGGAAGATTACTGAAGTGGTTTGCCATACCCTTCTCCAGGGGACCACGTTTTGTCAGAACTCTCCACCATGACCTGTCCACCTTGGGTGGTCCTACACAGCATGGCTCATGGTGAGGTGGTTTGCGAACCATAATAAGACTTACTTAGATTAACCTGGTCTAACTTTACAGTTTCATGCATTTGGTATGAAGGTCAAAAAAATCATACAAAGTACATTCCTTATCATCTCTGCACTGTCTTCCTCGAGTAGGTTTGGGCATAAGCAAATAAACTACCCTCAAAATTAAAGAAAGCACAGAGAGGTGCTTGCCTTAGAAAAAGGTAGTAGTTACTCTATATAAGTTCCATTGTTCCTTTATATAGTAACTTTACATAAAGAGAGACATCTGTATTATATTTATGTATTACCTTTTTATTAATTATAAAGTATATCTTCCTTTTGATTTCCTTTTAGATCTACCTCAAACCTGCTGTTCTTTTGTCTGTGATTCCTGTGGGGACAGAACTCAAGTGTCTTGACAGTAATAAGCTGCCTAAAAAATTCTAAGCCATCTCACACTGTAATTCCTGGGTCCTTATGCCCATCTGAATGGTCCCTTTCACCTCCCCTGCCCCTCCATTAATGTTTTCCTGTTGGTTTGTCAAAGGCTGCAGGGAAATACTTATTACATGAGTAATTCTGCTATTTTTCCCTCCTGAGCAGCTGGAAAGATTAAGGAGATCAGGTGTCATCTTTAAGTAACACAGGAAGTCTAGCAAGCAGAGCTCAGCCAAAGGATGCCAAATGTAAGGGCTCTTAGATTGAGGATCTGTTTTGGGCTTTAGAATCTAGTTTTATTTGGTACAGTTCTCCTCTCTGTACTTAGAAACGTGAAGGCCTGGGGGAAATAACCAGCACAGTGCACAAACCTTTCATCCTGTGTTTTATGATTTTCTCCATGTCTTCAGAGCTCTATATAAAATGTATTATTTAAATGAGCAAATAATGTATTTTTTATGGTCCTAAGTAAGAGGAGGTAAGAACATTTGGCTGGGCATCAGAAGAGACAACAGGGATAGGGCTGATCAAATTCAAGAGGCATTTCTTGTGCAAGTCCTATATGGAAGGCCACATGAAAGCGGAGGCCAAGGGAGGAGAAATCTGCAGTAAGAAGTGGTGGTAAAACCATCAAGGCCTATCAAGGATGAAGACTGAGAAGAAACTTTTTTGACTTAGTGAAAAAAGGAGACTCTGAGAACTTCAGGAGAGCTTCAATAGAATTGTAAAAGGTTAAAAACATATCAATGAGTGGGTCCATAAAGTGCCACCAGCAATGAAGAGCCAACAATGCGCGATAACGGAAAGAGTTTATCCAGTGTGCAGGTCACCTGAATGAGGCTAGAGTACAGGGCTCCCACCCTAAGCCTACCGAACAACCTTCCCCAGGTGGTTCTTATGGTCGGAGAACCACTACTGAAGGAAAAAAAAAAATCACAAAAAGGGATTTTTAAGAAACTTCTCATTTCTTCTGACTTTACTACCAGATCAATTTATTTGCTTCACAAATGAAACGTTATTGTCCTCAATAGCCAGCAGCAGTAGAGTACTGCCTGAGTTTAAATCCCAGCTTCATCATTTATTACTTGGGTGAGCCACATAACATTTCTGAGCCCTAGTTTCCTCATTTAGAAAATGGGAATAACAGTATCTATTCTGTTGAACTGATGCAAGGATTAAATGAGACTTTAGGTAAAGCATTTAGCACCGTACGAGGAACATAAATGCTCAGTAAAACATTAGCTATTTTCTTCATCAGGTTTCTTTAATACAGTCAACGTCTAACCAAAAAAAATTCTAGTAGCCAATTATAATCATACATCTCTAAACGACCCCCTCAGAGTAACAAACAGAAGTCACTCACAACATCTGAGAAGCATCGAAACTGGTAGAAATGGCAGAAGTGAGACAGCAAAATAGACTAGTAAGCATCATTTAGCACCCTAGGGTACCCAGAAGAACTATACAAAAAGATCTTAATGACCCAGATAACCAAGATGATGTGATCATTCACCTAAAGCAAGACATCCTGGAGTCTGAAGTCAAGCGGGCCTCAGGAAGCATCACTACGAACAAAGCTAGTGGAGGTGATGGAATTCCAGCTGAGCTATTGCAAATCCTAAAAGATGATGCTGTGACAGTGCTATATTCAATATGCCAGCAAATTTGGAAAACTCAGCAGTGGCTACAGGACTGGAAAAGGTCAGTTTTCATTCCAATCTCAAAGAAAGGCAATGCCAAAGAATGTTCAAACTACCGCACAACTGCACTCATCTCACACACTAGCAAAGTAATGCTCAAAATTCTCCAAGCCAGGCTTCAAGAGAACATGAACCGTGAACTTTCAGATGCTGAAGCTGGATTTAGAAAAGGTAGAGGAACCAGAGATCCATTGGATCATAGAAAAAGCAAGAGAATTCCAGAAAAACATCTACTTCTGCTTCACTGAGTATTCTAAAGCCTTTGACTGTGTGGATCACATCAAACTGTGGAAAATTCTTCAAGAGATGGGAATAAGAGACCACCTGATCTGCCTTCTAAGAAACCTAAAATACAGGTCAAGAAGCAGCAGTTAGAACTGGACATGGAACAATGGACTGGCTCCAAACTGGGAAAGGAGTACATTAAGGCTATATATTGTCACCCTGCCTGTATAACTTATATACAGAATACATCATGTGAAATGCTGGGCTGGATGATTCCACAAGCTGGAATCAAGATTGCCAGGAGAAATATGAATAACCTCAGATATGCAGATGACACCACCCTAGTGGCAGAAAGCAAAGAAGAACTAAAGAGTCTCTTGATGAAAGTGAAAGAGAGTGAAAAAGTTGGCTTAAAACTCAACATTCAAAAAACAAAGATCATGGCATCCGGTTCCATAACTTCATGGCAAATAGATGGGGAAATAATGGAAATAGTGACAGTATTTCTTTTCTTGGGCTCCAAAATCACTGCAGATGGTGACTGCAGCCATGAAATTAAAAGACGCTTGCTCCTTGGAAGAAAAGCTATGACCAACCTAGACAGCATCTAAAAAGCAGAGACATTACTTTGCCAACAAAAGTCCATCTAGTCAAAGCTATGGTTTTTCCAGAAGTCATGTAGGGATGTGAGAGTTGGGCCATAAAGAAGTCTGAGCACTGAAGAATTGATGCTTTTGAACTGTGGTGTTGGAGAAGAATCTGGAGAGTCCCTTGGACTGTAAGGAGATCAAACCAGTCATTCCTAAAGAAATCAGTCCTGAATATTCATTAGAAGGACTAATGCTGGAACTGAAGCTCCAGTACTTTGGCCACCTGATTCAAAGAACTGACTCACTGGAAAAGACCCTGATGCTGGGAAAGATTGAAGGCAAGAGAAGGGGGCGACAGAGGATGAGATGTTTGGATGGCATCACTTACTCAACAGACATGAGTTTAAGCAAGTTCCAGGAGATGGGGAAGGACAGGGAAGCCTGGCGTGCTGCATTTCATGAGGCTGCGAAGAGTCGGACATGACTGACTAAACAACAACAGGGTACCGAGCTGCAGGTGCCCTAATGAATTTCCTGTAATTTTCAAGTAATCCATGTCCAAATAAGTAATAGGTCAGTTCTTTATTCAGCTATCCCTCGTTTACATTAAAGCAAGAATCAAGGAAATCACTCTAGCCGTTTTACTCACTGACTACTGCAATTTTTGTTTCTGCTACCATGAAAAGATTTTTTTTTTTCTGGCTGCACTGGGTCATCGCTCGCGTTACCACCTGAGCTCCACCTCCTGTCTAATCAGTGGCAGCATTAGATTCTCATAGGAGTGCAAAACCTTTTGTGAACTGCGCATGTGAATGATCTAGGTTGCATACTCCTTATGAGAATCATCCAGAAACCACCCCCAGCCCCCTCACTCTGCCAAGGTCTGTGGGAAAATGGTTCTCTATGAAACTGGTCCCTGGTGCAAAAAAGGTTGGGGACCGCTGATCTAAACTATAAAAATGTACACAGTATACAAGTATATGCCAAATAAAACATCATTTGAACTAACAAAAGGAGTTTCAGAGTTGTGAGTCTGAAGTTTTTTTTTTTAATTATAAAAACTTCTGAAATGTTATTATATACTCAAAAAGAAGAAACCAAAAATCTGTCTAAAGCATAGAGATACAAAAAAATACAGGATCATGCTGATGAGATTCTAAGCTGCTCTGGCTTGACTGATGCTTCCTGAGGGTGGCTACGAACCTAGGGTTCTCAGCAGAAGTCTCAGTGAGTAAAACATTTATCAACTGATACTGGAATTATCAACAGTATTTTACTTGTTCTACTCAGTGCTGAGATAAAGCCTGGAAGTCTGTAATTTTATCAAATACTCATTAAAATCCAAATATAATACTGGATAATTCAAAATCCTTAAGCTTGATTATTTCCTTTATCACTGCTGCTCCCTTTCAAGTTCTCAATTTAAAATTTCCAAGGCAGCCTTCATTTTTAAATGTATCCACCACAAAACTATCAGTTATACAACCACTAAGATTTCTCTAAAGTAAGAATAGTGAAAAGAAGAAGGCAGTGAGCATCTAGCTTCCTTATCTTTGTATTTCTATGGCTGTCTGCTAGGATGGGAACTTCAAGAAGATCCAGTCTCAGCATTCCTAAGGTCAGCAGAGAGAATACTTGGTAAATGCAACCATGCACAATTCTTGTAATAGTAGCCTGAACCTTATGAAATTACATGTGTATGTCAAAAAGTTGACTATCCACTGGCAATTTCATATATGGCTCAACAGAGGTCAATGCCTTTTTTTTTTTAATTAAGAAGACTATTCTGTCCGTTTGAGACACAGCAGAATCACTGTGAAGGACTCTCTCCTTAACTCTCTTAATGAGTATACTTAATGTGAATCAATTTTCCCCCAGAACCAGAATTTAAGCGATTAGTTTTCACTTATTTGCATTAAAATGCCAAAGCCATAAGCAAAACCAAGAAGTGTTTTAACAGGCAACCAAAGAATAAATATCAGAATTATCCTGTTCAACTCAGTTCCTGTCAAAGTCATGTTTCTCTTCAAAGAAGCAATAAATTCTGGTGCCAACACCCAGAACAAAGCATCTTCCACCTCCAACAGCAATCAATCCCATTTTGACAGCATCTTACCTGAAACTACCATAGACGATAAGTAGAATGGAAATCAGAAAAGTAGACACTTGACTGGAATCCACCAGGGAATAGGCCCTAGAGAAAAAAGAGGAAAAAATAATTAATCACATGGCAGCAAACTCATGGAGTTTACAGTGTAATGGAGTTCTATAAACTCCACTAAGTTTTATTTTTGTCTAAGAAGGAAAAAAGGTATAAATTGGCATGAACAAAATATTAATTGAAACACAGATCTGGTAGTTTAGCATAAAAAGTAAATGTACAAGTTCACAGTTTTTATTAGTGAACCTCCACCAGGCATTCAGTGGTATCAATGTACAAACCCCGTCTCAGTATAATACACACACACGCTTCTACTCCCAGGTACCAAAATACCTACCAACTCTGCACTTGTGAACTATCAGTAGTATCTTAGTGGTTTTACTCAGTAATAAAAGAAAGCTCATGTCCCCCCTGGATTCTAGTTTTGTTTTTTTTTTAACTGCCTATTGGTTCTCTTCATGTGGGTATCCCACAGAAGGTTCTTGAAAGTCAACAGGTTGAAAACTCAAGTCATTGTTCTTCCCTTCATACCTGACCCTCTCAAGGCACATCACGATTCCTTCAGCATTCTTGACAGCCTCTCCCCTTCCTTTCCACATTATGATGACAGTTAGAAAGTCCCACAACTTCCACCTCCCCAATAACCTCCCCTTCACGGATCACAGCCCTGTGATAAAGGGGCTTGTGTAACTCAATGAATCTAAGAGTCATGCTGCGCAGGGCCACCCAAGACGGATGGGTCACAGTAAAGAGTACTGACAAAATGTGGTCCACTGGAGGAGGGAATGGCAACCCACTCCACAGTATTCTTGCCGAGAGAACCCCACAAATTATATGAAAAGGCAAAAAGATATGACACTGGAAGATGAGCCCCTCAAGTTGGAAGGTATCCAATATGCTACTGGGAAGAGCAGAGGGTAATTACTAATAGCCCCACAAAGAATGAAGCAGCTGGGCCAAAGCATAAATGATGCTCAGTTGTGCATGTGTCTGGTGGTGAAAGTAAAGTCCAGTGCTGCAAAGAAGAATATTGCCTAGGACATGCATTTGAGCAAACTCCAGGAGACAACGAAGGACAGGGAAGCCTGGCATGCTGCAGTCCATGGGGTCACAAAGAGCTGGACACAACTTAGTGACTGAACAACAACAATAAATACCCTATTTCTCTCAACTGTACTGCCAATTCCTTAGCTCCGTTCTATGGCTTGACTATCAGAAGCAAAAAAAATTTTTTTGGCCACACCATGTGGCATGCAGGATCTTAGTTCCCCAACCAGGAGTCAAATATGGACCCCCTGCAGTGAAAGCTCAGAGTCCTAACCACTGGACTGCCAGGCAAATCCCAATGTTTTCAAGTCTGTCTTCAGAAATTCACCCTTCTGAGTACCCATTCATGTTAGGGATTTTCCCAAAACAAATTTTTCTTCCTCTTTTCATTCATCAAATATTTAATGAAGATTCTGTGCCTGGCACTCTGCCAGCCCCCAAGGATGGACTAAAAAATAAGGTTGTCTTGGTTCTGTCTCTTAATGTCTTTCTAAAGGAATTTAAAAATTAAAGTTTGGTCTAAAGGAATGAAAACAAAAAGCTAACATAAGCAAGTGAATGTAACTGCTGAAAATGTTATAAAGGGGAGGAAGACAAGTACAGGATACCCTGAGAACGTGTAACAGGTGAGCCTGTTGAACTGGGGCTGGGGGGCTTCCTTAGGGAGGTAGATAATGAGAGAGAGACAGGACTCAATAAAAGAGGATTGGGTGACTCTTCCGGAGGCCTGAGAGAGGAGCCCAGGTTTCTGCTAAGCAGCTGGTGGATGGCTGTACCATCTGGCAAAAAAAGGCAACAACAACAGGAGGAGCCGAGTCGAAGCTCCCAATGTGCCGAGAGCAGCTGGCTCTCTGGGTCCAGAGTTCAGAAGCAGCTTTATGCTAAGGACACAGACCGGGAGCTCACGACCCTCCACGTGGCAACTGAAGCCACGGATGTGCACGAGAGGAGGACCCAGGATGAAAGCCTGAAAAGCCAGAAATCTAAAGATCAGGAAGAAGGAGGAGCTGCAAAGAAAACATCGTAGGACTGAGAAAGAGGAAGAAGACCCAGGATAGCAAGGTGAAGTGTTTCCAAAGAGGCAGTAGGATCAGATGAGATGGTACCTGAACTTAAAACTGCTCTACCGCTGACCCGCAGTTGACCAGTTACTTAACTTCTCTAAGCTTTAGCTAGTTCCCATCTGTAAAATGAGGATGATGACAACACCTCCATCAAAGAGCTGTCAAAGGATTAAATGAGGCTTCCCTGGTGGCTCGGTGGTAAAGAATCCGCCTGCCAATGCAGGAGACATGGGTTCGATCCCTGGTCCGGGAAGATCCCATATGCTGTGTGACAATTAAGCCTGCGCCACAACTACTGAGCCTGCACTCTCGATCCCGCGAGACGCAGCTAATGAAGCCCTGCACCCTAGAGCCCATGCTCTGCAACAAGAGAAGCCACTGCAATGAGAAGTCCACGCACCGCAATGAAGAGCAGGCTCTGCATGCCACAACCAGAGGAAGCCCACACAGCAACCAAGACCCTGTGCAGCCCAAAATAAATAAATAAATAAAAATTTACAGAATTAAGATTAAGACAAAGTTCTACATTAGTAAAACAAATTGCTTAAAAAAAGAATGAAATGAGAATTCACACACAGAGCTGAACCCAGTAATTACTCAATGTTCACTGCTTGTATTAGGAGGGAAAGGTCATGAGTGCTGAAGGTGGCTGAGATGTCAAGTAAGATGAAAACTGCAGAGTCACTGGGTTTATTTAATGTGTGAGTCACTGATGACTTTAGCAAGAACAGTTTTAATGGAGTGAGCGGTGGGGATAGGAGTCAGGTTGGAATTGGCTGAGAAGTTAAAGGTAAGGAAATGGAGATAGACAGCTTTTTGAAAAGTACAGTTCCGAAGGAAACAGCAGCTAGAGGGGAATGTAAGGTAAGGGAAGTCTTAATTTATTTTTAAAGACAGGAGAACTCAACCTTTCTTGTATGTTGACTGGAAATTATACCAGTGAAGAGGAAAGACAGATGAAGAATAAGTTTCCTTTAACCTTTATAAAAAAACCCAGGACATATAATGAAATTTCATAGGAAGACACTGTGGCCTGTACTGTCAAATTTTTTTATCTTTAGTTATTAAAGATACATGCTGAAGTATCTCTGGGTAAAATGATATAAGGTTTGCTTTCAAATATTCCAGGAATAAGAACAGGTAGGAAGGATAGTTGTTGTTTTTTTTTTTTTAAAGGTGAAATTGTTTTCAATTATTGAAACTGGAATGACAGGTATATGGGGGTTCCTTATACTCTTCTGCTTTTGCATATTTTTTGAAAACCTCCACACACAAAAAAGAAAATTTTCTCTTTTTTACAGCAGTCTTTGAGAAGGTGAGACAATGAAAAGCATGAGGTGGATGAATACAGCCATTTATTTTCTGGATCATGAGTTCTGTCCCACAGCACCCCACAGTGGGCACCCACAATTTCCTAAAATTTCAGTCAGCAAAGGGGATGCAGATGCAGGAGACAGCGGATGGCCACTCTAGCCTCTTCGCTAGCTTCTGTCCAGCTATCAGCTTACCCACTAAGAGATACCTGGGACAGTACATTTCCTATATTGGGAAAACTGATTTCAATTTCTCTTTAAAGTTATCTCTTGCTCTGCCATAATCTTTGCACACATCTTTCAAAATTCTCAAAACAAATGACCTCTCTTTAGAGGGAGTATTTTCCAGAAGTTAAAAAATATCTTCGGGGGGAACAGGCCATATATTAACATGGCACAAAAATCAAAACTATGTACAGTGCACACTGACAAGTCTCACTGCCACCTGGCCTCCTCCCCACATCCTCTTTACATAACCGCTTTCATTAGTTTCTTCAGCAGCCTTCTAAAACAGATAAACACATAACTTCTTACCATTTCTTCACACAAAAGATAGGCCGTTACATACACCGCTCTGTACTCCCCTACCTTCCCCTTTACCATACAGCCTAGAGATCTCCCCGTGTCAGTATACAGAGACCTTCATTTTTCTTTTAACATCCGCACAGTACCCCACTGTGGGGACACACCCCATTTCTTTTTTCAAAAAGCAAATCCCTTTTGTTTCTAGAAGTTCTGCTATAATTCTGTTATAAAGAGCTTTGTAAGTTATACTCGCAGTCACACACAAGAAATAACACATCTACAGAGAATAAAGTTCCTGAAAATAAGGTTATGGGACAGAAGAGGAAATGCAGTGTGATAAATGTGGTCAAGCTGCCCACTAGAGAGGTTTTATCATTCTGCACTATGACCAGTAACAGACCAGTGTCTCTGTTTTCCAAAGTCTTGTCAACAGTGAGTGTTGTCCAATTTTTGAATTTTTAACCAATCTAACACAGGAAGATTCATATTTCAATACGATTTTCATTTGCGTTAATTATTTTTGTGATGTAATTAATTTCAGAGTGAATTAAAGTGAGACTGAGTAGCTTTTCATATGATTAAGAGCCTGGTCTATAAAGCATGAAATAAGCACGTGTGCGCGTGCACGTGTGTGTGTAGGAGGAGGACTTGACTTTTCTTTTGCTAGTGTTTTACTTGGATGACTTGACTTTTTTGTACCCGTCACATTCTGAAGCATATTGTCATTCCCTAAAAGGTAGATTAAATGTTTAAACTTGCCAAACTCCAAGTCTTAAGTCTGATACTATTGTTTCCTTGCTACAACTGTCAAATCAATACAGATTCTCCAGAGGTATCACTTAAGACTTCTACAAGTCTGGGTTGAAGTTTTGTTAAACCAGCTTTCCCTCCTCCACAGATCCCCTGTGCTCTGCTCTGTGTGACTAACTATACTGAGTCACTGATGCTCTTCACAATCTACTTTTCAAGGTGAAGTCTTGGCCATGTGCAAAATATCTTATGAAAAGGCTGATTAGCACTATCAGCTCTCATCTCCATTTCCTGGCCCTGCACACTACCCACTAGAGTGCTAAATGCATGGTTTCATTTAATGCTTTCTTCTATACTGGACCATTTTATTTTCCAAATAAATCTGTGCTAAAGAAATCTGGTTAAAGCTGACTCGTAATATAGTTCATGGCATAATTTATAATAAAACTTGAAAAAACTTTTAACAACTTTGCAAACTGTACCAAATTTCACATAATTAGGAATTATGATTTCACAGTGTTATTTGAAATTTCATATACTTTCAGTTCAACCTACCACTATGGCAGTTTTACAAAAAGCCTTTAACAAAAAGTATTATAAAATACAGAACATGGATTAAAATCGAAGCCCAGTGGTCTACCTTACTTTACAGCCTACCCTGTACTTCAGACTCCACTAAAGCATCAACAGGCATGTATCATTTCTCAGGCCCCCCAGCAAGGTGTCTGTTTCCAGGGACTCTGGACTCACATTAAAGACAAGAACGACTCTACACTCTGAAGTAAAAGGAATTCTTACAGAAATGCAAACAGAAACTAAATACACGCATTTGAGACACAACTGAGATCAGGTTAGCCAAACGTACTGAAAACAGACTTGAAGACTTGGCCAAATGAGGTAGGAGTATTGGTGAGCTGTTGAGCTGCAATATTTTATATGGTTATTATGAAAACCATTAATTCTTTAACTACATTTCCCCCAAGCCTTAACAGACACAGACAAAGAGCTATCAGAAAGCTCTCGCATATGTAAGGTTATATTCCACACCCTAAGATTTTTAGAACCATACTGGATTTTAGTAGCTGCTCTACAGTCAAGCATCTATTTCTAGCTGCTTTACCAGCAAGTGCTTAGACACATATCCTGCTAAAAATCATGCCAAACTGAGACACAGAGAGTACTGTTCTATAACGTGTCCTGTGTGTCAGCCTTCCAGCTATACAATGAAAGCATTCTTGTCCACCCAACAAACCAAGTCACTACTATTCCAACCCTGAACATTGACTGAGAATAGCACTTGGCAAATTTTTTGGTCTTGAGACCATCTACACTCATAAAATCAAGGACCCTGAGAACTTCTGTTCTTATAGGTTACATCTACTGATATTTCAGTTCAGTCGCTCAGTCGTGTCCAACTCTTTGCGACCCCATGAACTGCACGCAGCAGGCCAGGCCTCCCTGTCCATCACCAACTCCCGGAGTCCACCCAAACCCATGTCCATCGAGTCGGTAATGCCATCCAGCCATCTCATCCTCTGTCGTCCCCTTCTCCTCCTGCATTCAATATTTCCCAGCATCAGGGTCTTTTCAAATGAGTCAGTTCTTCATACCAGGTGGCCAAAGTATTGGAGTTTCAGCTTCAACATCAGTCCTTCCAATGAACATCCAGGACTGATCTCCTTTAGGATGGACTGCTTGGATCTCCTTGCAGTCCAAGGGACTCTCAAGAGTCTTCTCCAACACCATAGTTCAAAAGCATCAATTCTTCGGCACTCACCTTTCTTTATAGTCCAACACTCACGTCCATACATGACCACTGGAAAAACCATAGCCTTGACTAGGTGGACCTTTGTTGGCAAAAATGTCTCTGCTTTTTAATATGCTGTCTAGGTTGGTCATAACTTTCCTTCCAAGGAGCAAGCATCTTTTAATTTCATTGCTGAAATCACCAGTGATTTTAGAGCCCAGAAAAATAAAGTCAGCCACTGTTTTCACATCTATCTGCCATGAAGTGATGGGACCGGATGCCATGATCTTAGTTTTCTGAATGTTGAGCTTTAAGCCAACTTTTTCACTCTCCTCTTTCACTTTCATCAAGAGGCTCATTAGTTCTTCTTCACTTTCTGCCATAAGGGGGGTGTCATCTGCATATCTGAGGTTATTGATATTTCTCCCGGCAATCTTGATTCCAGCTTGTGCTTCATCCAGCCCAGTGTTTCTCATGATATACTCTGCATATTAAATAAGCAGGGTGACAATATACAGCCTTGACGTACTCCTTTTCCTATTTGGAACCAGTCTGTTGTTCCATGTCCAGTTCTAACTGTTGCTTCCTGACCTGCATACAGGTTTCTCAAGAGGCAGGTCAGGTGGTCTGGTATTCCCATCTCTTTCAGAATTTTCCAGAGTTTATTGTGATACTGATATTTATATTCAATACTGATATTTATGACACTAGAAATTAAAAGTGAGAAAAGTTTTAAATATTTACTAATTCACTCAAATATAATAAAACCGTTACAACATGAGCACATAAATTACATTGCTAAAGGAAAGATAACAGTTTTCCGAAAGAAAAAATTCAGATGAGGGGCATCCTTTTACGTTTTCATAAACCTCTTTAATGTCTGACTTAAGCAGAAGTCAGCCAGATTCTCATAATTGCTTCTGCATTCAATCTGTTGCTATATGTTATTGAACTTTATGGGGGGGGAAATCTGGTCACACATAGATGGGTAGCTGGAAAAGGGAAGAACATTGGAATAATCTTTTCAGATAACTAAGGATACTCTTCTTTGATACTACCCTAAAATTCAATAAGTGGTCATTTCTTACAGGTTACTTGAAGTGTGAAATCTGAAACCTTGTCCATGAAATTAAAAAAAAAACAAAACTATTACATTAAAATCTCATGGACTATGCTATCAAATGGTTCTTTTACCCATGGGTGATTCTGTAACATCACACACTGGTCACTAAGTCATGCAGCTCCTCCAGATGTTGTCACATTTCATTACACAATATCTGAAAAACCTCATTTGTTAATTTTGCTCTTGAGGCTAATGATAATGGGGGCAAAATTTCCAAAATGCCTATTTTCATGCAAATTTTGTCACTGGCAAAAATAACTTTCTCCCCCTTGAAGTGACAGGCTCACTTCATCCATTTGTGAGAAACTGTCAGCCACACACTGAAGTGTGAATAACTCCATAGTCTACTATTTCTTCTTCAAGTAAAAATGGTGTCCCAAGAAAACAGTAGCTAGTTCAACTAGCATTTTAAATGACCGCACAAGGTTTTTTTTTTTTTAAAGAAAACTAATGGTACTTTTATTATATAGCTGAAGTGCTTAACAATAACTTTTGGGTTTTTTTTCCTATTTGGTTTTGTTTTGCTTTAAATTGAAGTATATAGTTGACTTACAATATACTAGTTTCAGGTTTTTATAGATTACACATCATACAAAGTTATAAAATACTGACTACATTCCCTGTGCTGTATATTACACCTCTGTGACTTCTTTATAACTGCTGGTTTGTACCTCTGAATTCTTCACCTATTGTGCCTCTTTCTCCCTGTGCTACCACTAGTTCATTTTCTGTTTTGTTAATTTGTTTGTTTGGTTCTTTATATTCCACACATGGTATTTATCTTTTTCTGATTTATTTTACTAAGCAAAACACCCTCCAGAAGGTCCATCCTTGTTGTCACAAATGGCAAGATTTCATTCTTTTTTATGGCTTAGTAATATTCCATAGTGTGTGGGTATGTATGTATACACAGGTCCCCACATTTTCTTTATCCATTCATCTATCAATGGACACTTAGGTTACTGCCAAATCTTGGCTATTGTTAATAAGGCTGCTATGAGCATTAGGGTGCATTACCTTTTCAAATTAGTTTTTTGTTTTCTTTGGATAAACAGCCAGAAATGGAACCGCTGGTTCATATGGTAGTTCTATTTTTAGTTTTTTGAGGAACTTCCATACTGTTTTCCATGGTGGCTGCATCAATTTACATTCCCACCAACAGTGCAAGAGGGTTCCTTTTTCTCTACATCCTCACCAACTCTTTATTTCTTGTCTTTTTGACGACAGGGATGCTGACAGGGGTGAATGGTATCTCACCATGGTTTTGATTTATATTTTCCTGATGATTAGTCTCAATGAGCATCTTCTCATTTGCCTGTTGACCATCTGTATAACTTCTTTGGAAAAGAAGGTCCTCTGCCCATTTTTTTTTAATAAGGGGAAATTGTATTATTATTTTGCATTATATATATTTATATTATTATTTATTTAATATTTATATATTAAATATACACTATATTTATAAATATATAATATAAATACTATATATTATAAATATACTATATATTATAAATTAATATTTATATATTATTATTCTGCATTTTATTAGAGAAAAACAAGTGTGCTCAAGCATTGAGATTTAATAAAAGCAATTTTCACTGCTTCACCCTAAGTGAAACTTTTTTTTTAAAGCAGTATGTGCATGGTGGTAAAGATTACAATGATTACTAGTTAAGCTTGATTCATGTTACAGCACAGCAGTGATTTTCTCCTTTCTTAACCCACCACTGCTTTTCACCGTAAGAAAAACAAAAAATGTCAAAATGAAAAAGACAAATAAGTAGCATTATTAAAACATTCTGACCCTGGAGATTCCCTGAAACGGTCTGAGTAAACCCCGGTGATCCACTGGTCACAATCTGAGAACTACTCCCTTATACATTTACCCACAAGACCTGGCTATATAAACTACTGTTTTTCTCATATGCAATTCTAACAGATCACAAGACACCAGGGTAGCTACAATTCGTTTTCTGCTTTGCAAAACATCCAACTTCAAATACAATATGCAAAATATGACTTATATTCCAGGCCTAAGAAATGGTACAATCTTTCCCTTAATGGTGAAATACACTGAAACAGAATTTAATTTGCATTTTTATCTAAAATATTGTCTATCATAATATTCATAGTAATGGTCTTTCATAGTTTTTCTTATTTTCAGGGAAAAAAACAAGCATGTATTCTAAACATAGTAATGGAATAAGTATCTTATGAGATGAAATTTTAACAAATCTTCATGTGTAAGATACAAAACAAAGAACAAAGCTAGTGGAGGTGATGGAATTCCAGTTGAGCTATTTCAAATCCTAAAAGATGATGCTGTGAAAGTGCTGCACTCAATATGCCAGCAAATTTGGAAAACTCAGCAGTGGCCACAGAAATGGAAAAGGTCAGTTTTCATTCCAATCCCAAAGAATGTTCAATCTTCTGCATAATTTCACTCATCTCACATGCTAGCAAAGTAATACTCAAAATTCTCCAAGCCAGGCTTCAACAGTACATGAATCGAGAACTTTCAGATGTTCAAGCTGGATTTAGAAAAGGCAGAGGAACCAGAGATCAAATTGCCAACATTCCGTTGGATCATCAAAAAAGCAAGAGAGTTCGAGAAAAACATCTACTTCTGCTTTATTGATTATGCCAAAGCCTTTAACTGTGTGGATCACAACAAACTGTGGAAAATTCTTAAAGAGATGGGAATACCAGACCACATTACCTCCCTCGTGAGAAATGAGTATGCAAGTCAAGAAGCAACAGTTAGAACTGGATATGGAACAACAGACTGGTTCCAAACAGGGAAAGGAGTACGTCAAAGCTGTCTATTGCCACCCGGCTTATTTAACTCGTAGGCAGAGTACATCATGCGAAATGCTGGGCTGGATGAAGCACAAGCTGGAATCAAGATTGCCGGGAGAAATATCAATAACCTCAGATATGCAGATGACACCACACTTATGGCAGAAAGCGAAAAAGAAATAAAGAGCCGCTTGATGAAAGTGAAAGAGGAGAGTGAAAAAGTTGGCTTAAAGCTCAACATTCAGAAAACTAAGATCATGGCATCCAGTCCCATCACTTCATGGCAAATACATGGGGAAACAACGGAAACAGAGAAAGACTTTATTTTTTGCGGCTCCAAAATCACTGCAGATGGTGACTGCAGCCATGAAATTAAAACATGCTTGCTCCTTGGAAGAAAAGCTATGACCAACCTAGACAGCATATCAAAAAGCAGAGACATTACTTTGCCAACAAAGGTCCACCTAGTCAAGGCTATGGTTTTTTCCAGTAGTTGTGAATGGATGTGAGAGTTGGACTATAAAGAAAGCTGAGTGCCGAAGAAATGATGCTTTTGAACCGTGGTGTAGGAGAAGACTCTGCAGAGTCCCCTGGACTGCAAGGAGATCCAACTAGTCCATCCTAAAGGAGATCAGTCCTGAATATTCATTGGAAGGACTGATGCTGAAGCTGAAACTCCAAATACTTTGGCCACCTGATGCGAAGAACTGACTCACTGGAAAAGATCCTGATGCTGGGAAAGACTGAAGGTGGGAGCAGAAGGGGATGACAGAGGATGAGATGGTTGGATGGCATCACTGACCTGATGGACATGAGTTTGAGTAAACTCCGGGAGTTAGTGATGGACAGGGAAGCCTGGCGTGCTGCAGTGCATGGGGTCGCAAAGAGTCAGACACGACTGAACTGACAGAAGATACAGAAAGTAAGACAGTCATTTAAGACAGTTACAATCTAGTAAAGAGACACTGTACAAGGCAAGGTGGAAGAATGTAACACTTAATAGAGAAATTGGGAAAGTTGGGTTATTTTCCAAAAGAGGGTGAGATGGGGTTTAGGGAACCTGGAATTCAAATAGGACCTGTATTTTTTTAGCTGTCCTTTCAGATGAATTAAGGTATGGAAGTTAGCTGCTGTTTCCTATGTGAGAAGCAGCATTAATAACCAGAATAGCAATATTTACCTGCAATAGTGTTTAGTGCCGAATCAAGATCTCAGTTGATGTTATGTGACTAAATAAATCTTAAAATATATATGTAATTGCAGTGTTGTTGATGCTTAGTTTTAGAAAAACTTCATCTTTAAATATACCCCACTTACATGACATTCTAGAAAAAAACTCATGGGAGAAAAGAGACTAATTTCCAGGAGCTGGGAGGAAGGGATGATTACAAAGGGGGATAACGGAACTTTTGGGGGCAATGGAAACATTCTATTTCTTGACTATGATGGTTGGGCCAAAACTGTGTGTTGTGAAAATCCACAGAACTCTACAGCTACAAAAAAGTGAATTTTACTGTTTGTAAATTGTACCTTAAGAAATCTGACTTCAAGGAAAGTAGAGGGAAAAGGGATGACTGGTCCATGTATTAAGAACAGATTACAGAAGCAATCTAAGTGTTCATCAACAGATGAATGGATACAGAAAATGTGGAAAATATATATTTTATATAAAAATACATTAAAAAAATGACTACTCAAACATAGAATGAAATTTTGTCATTTGTAACAACATGAACAGACCTGTATTATGCTAAGTGCAGTAAGTCAGACAGAGAAAAATACTGTAATGATATGTAAGTGTACATGTGGAATCAAAATAATACAGCTAGTGAATAAAATACAAGAAAAAAGAAACACAGATACAGAGAACAAACTAGTGATTAACCGTAGGGAGAGGGACTGGGAAGGAGAAGATGGTGGAGGGTCACGAGGTACAAACTACTGTGTGTAAAGGAAATAAGCTCCAAGGATACACAGTGCAACGCAGGGAATATAGTCAATCTACAGTAATTATAAGTGGAATGTAACCTTTAAAACTGTGAATCACTATGTTGTACACCTAAAATTTAGATAAATATTGTACATCAACTATACTAAAATAAATAAATACGTATCAACCTGGAGGGTGGGGGAACAGATTCTAGGGGGGTAAGGCAGCAGCAGAGAGAACGGGCTACTGTGGTAATCCAGGCACAAGGTGGCAGAGGTGGCTGGCACAGGGGTAAAAGTCACGGTAGTGATGAGAAGTGATCTGACTCCAGTTCTATGCTGAAGACACAGCTCTGCAGAATTTTCTGATAAGAGTGAACATGGAGCAGGAGAGAAAGAGGAGCAAAGGATTTGATTACCATGGTTTTAGCCAGGTCAAGTGAAAAGGTGGAGCCACCATCAAGGGAGATGGGAAGGCTACAGATGGAACAAGTGTGTGTGTCTGCGGAGTGGGGCAAGGG
Organism: Okapia johnstoni; assembly: GCA_024291935.2. Classification (NCBI taxonomy): domain Eukaryota; kingdom Metazoa; phylum Chordata; class Mammalia; order Artiodactyla; family Giraffidae; genus Okapia; species Okapia johnstoni. The sequence continues at coordinate 9,231,527 of CM044310.1, read as the reverse complement.
GGTTGGGGAGTGGGGATCAGGAACTCAGTTCTAAGTTCCAGTCTGCTTTAAAACAGACATAATGCCATTACTTAACTCATGGTTTGTTTTTTCTATAAACACCACTGCATTCTCCATTTCAGTCAGAAGTCCTACTGTGTAGACTTTGTTGTGCCTCTGGAGGGAAGCCCAGCCACCATACAGTTCTGCTCACTGCAGCCTGAAGAATTTACCAGCTCTCACCCCCAAGTTAAGCCTGCTCCTCTTACAAAAGGGAAAAATGGGTTCACGATCTTTGGCTCCTTTAATCAGGTTCCACTCACACCACTCTGGAAGAAATTCCTCCATGCTACTATTTCTGTATTTCACTCCTTATGTTCACTGTTTACCCTACCAGTTTATGTGAAGGAGAGGTTGTATACTTTGGGAGTTCAGATCTGAACCACTTATATTTCTCATACAGCTTTTCCTTCCTATCATGGAGTTTTTCATTTCCACTAATAAAGTGCATGCTTAATAGAAACAAAAGTAGAAACTAAAGTCGCTCAGTCGTGTCTGACTCTGTGACCCATGGACTGTAGCCCATCAGGCTCCTCCATGCATGGGATTTTCCAGTCAAGATTACTGGAGTGGGTTGCCATCTCTTTCTCCAGGGGATCTTCCCGACCCAGGGATCGAACCCGGGTCTCCTGCACTGCAGGCAGATGCTTTACCATCTGAGCCACCAGGGAAGCCCAGCTTCTCATTTCTGCCATCTCTTAGCAGCTCCTCTGAAGTTCTGTAGCTCCCGATCCTTTCTGCAGGGGCTCTCTATTCTCTCCTTTACACTGACTATCATTTTAACCTGAGAGTTGAAAAGACAGAAAAAGCTACTATTGATTCCTACTGAAAGGTTTCTTCTCTAAAGGGATGCCAGTCCTGTCTCTGATGGTAGCACTGTCACCTAGAAACCAAAATTCTCAGCTGACATAACATTTCCAGGCTAATCTAATTCCTAGGAAACTACCTGGCACAGTTCAATCCATAAACACCAGCAGTACACTCGCCTTGATACCACCAACAATCCTAACTCTCAAACTGTAAATTCCTAATCGTGATTATCGCTGGTTTCACTGACCGTTTAGTATGTGTGGGGTGCTGTGCTATGTGCTTTAAATAAATCAGTCCATGTAACACTCAAAATAATTCTGTGACAAAGTTATCATTACTGTTAATCCTATTTTACACATGCCAAATTAGCTTTCAATTTGCAGTAACATTCATAAAAACAGGAGGTATTACATCAACCTTAGAAATAAAATAAGCACCAAGTACCTAAAGTTTGGTTTGAATGTCCAATATTTAGACTGTATACTAAAGAGTAGAGTATGACATTTAATTAATCCCCAAAGGATCATGAAAGATCAGTCTCTGCCTTAGACTATTATTTCCTGGCTCTAATGTTTAAAAGAAAAAAGAAAAATAGAGGTATGCCCCCTCTTAGAGAAAACGGTTTGTTTGAAAATGTCAAGTTGCTCTCACAGCAGTTCAGGGCTCACTATACTGTACAGGCAACTTGTTTCCACATTGCTGCTTAATATAAGAGACCTGACTGCAAGGAAGACTCTTCAAAAAACAAGGGTTTGGGACAGATGTTTTACTGAGCCCTTCTGAAGTACAAGGGTTACTTTATGCACTCTATCAGCCCCGTGGCAATATGGTGATAACTCTTAGCTCATGACCTCAAGACTACCATCTAAGTGGGAAGAGAAAACACCCATAAACAACTCTAAGTGACCCAGCAAGAGAGCTAAAATTCAGTAAAAGGAACAATACACGAACGACAGGAGAGGAGGAAGAAGACTACTTCCGACCACAGAGTTCAATTTAGCCTCTTTTAAAGAGGTAATATTTGAGTTGTTCTCAAAAGATGAGTGGGACCTGAATATGCAGAAACCAACGGGGAGAAGAACATTCAGAAGCAAAGGCTACAAGAGGAATGCGGCGTAATGACAAGGAAGTGTGGGGTATGCTAAGTACCTGCAGGTAACCTGGAGCACAGGGCCCAGAGGGGAAACAGAGGAAAACAAGACTGGTTAGGCTGCGGGCAGACAGGCAACAGGCCTTAAAAAAGGGGGAGTAACCAAGAGACAGGCTAGACAGGAAGACTATCTGAATCATTTTAAGAGGAAGAAGACAGGCAGAATGGACAGCAGTTGGCAGCTGACTTATACAGTGGAGTAAGAGAGAAATCGGAGCAAAGCCGGGTAAACAAGAGGGTGGTAGTACAGTAACACAAATAAGCATGAAGCAAAGGAGGAGAACCAGATACATGCGAGAAGGACAGGGAAAAGAATTTTTTTCTTTATAGCTTCAAGCGACGGCTATGGAAGTGGTGCGATCCACTTCTGTTTGTTTTATATAACTAAAGTGGGCTGCCAATGTGGGGCTACGGCTCAAAATTGAGATTTCATCTTAACATACACATATGAAAGGTGATTATAAATTTGCAGAGCCCTGACCTATGAAGGATGAGATGGTTAGAGAGCATCACCGACTCAACGGACATGAATTGGGCAAACTCCAGGATGCAGTGGAGGAGAGCGAAGCCTGGAGTGCTACAGTCCCTGGGGTTGCAAAGAGTCACATGTGACTCAGCAACTAAACAACAACAACCTTTGAAGACTCAGAATAAACATGTGTCAAGGATTCGACACTTTAACTTACATTCTCCTTTAATCCTAATGAGATAGTACTTATCTCACAAGATTACTTATCACTATTTCCTGAAATTTTAATACTTGGCCTATCAATTCTTCCTAGCTTGTGAGTTCACAGTTAGTACTGGTTTATGTTCCCCAGTCTGGAATGCAGAAACAAAGCAAACCTCACCAGGCTGAGTTTTAAAAGTATTCAGTCCATAACAGGCAGACAAGCTAGTATATGAGAATCTTTTAGTTCACTTTTATTTCTCTGAGCTCCCTGATCTCTTTAACACCATCACGTGCGCTACCCAATTTCAAGCCAAGTATGCCATGCATGGTTAATAAGGGGCCGCAGTAGTGAGAGGGGCTCAACGGTCCAGAAGTCGGCTTGGTGATCTCCTACAGCAGTGGTGAGCAGGGTGGTGGGGGGAACGGTACCCTTTGAGACACTGCGGAAAAGATCGGAGGCAGGGCCATGACAGCATCCACCTGGACACCTAACATTCAGGAGGTGGGCAGCAAAAGAGGACCATGGGTGTTACCACAGAAGGAGAAGTTAGCAAAGTCTATTACAACAAAGGAAGACATTTTCTCCCGATGGCCTATGTGACACTGCCTTCTGCAATTTTAAAACTCTTTTCCTACCAGAGTGAACAGGGATCAGTTGTGCTATTCTCACCATTATGAATGGTATGAAAAGCACTAAATGAAGGTCTTAAACTACTCTGGTTTAACCAAAGATAAAAACAACCTTTTGGGTCTCCCTTTCTATAATTCTGTGTTTCATTAATGAGTAGTAAAACAAGTATTCGTCTGTGTACACAGTGGGTAAAACATGCCAAAAATACACAGTAATAAATCTTCCATGTCATCACATGGAATCTGATATATCTTCAAAAAAAGTACAAGCCTCCAATGATTGAAACGTTTCAGAATTACAATACTTTAGAGATGGAAGAGAACTGGTCTACAATTATTTTACAGCAATGAAAAATGAAGTTCAGCTTACTTAGCTTGTTGCTTTAATATTTTCTCCTGGTTTTGAACTTCAATGTTGTCACCATAGGGGTGTTATAACACCAGCTATCAGTGAACATCTTTTCTGTCCTGGTGGACCACAATCTCCTGGAAAATAGGGACCCTCTTCTAATTTTCTTTTAATGATGTCCAACAGAGTGTCCTATGCATACAGAAAGAAAGTGAAAGTGAAGTTGCTTATTCATGTCCGACTCTGTGACCCCATGGACTGTATACCCTACCACGCTCCTCTGTCCATGGGATTTTCCAGGCAAGAGTACTAGAGTGGGTTGCCATTTCCTTCTCCAGAGTATCTTCCTGACCCAGGGATCGAACCCGGGTCTCCCACATTGCAGACAGATACTTTACCGTCTGAGTGGGAAGTACAGAGTGCATAGTAAATGTCTGTGAAATCAGTCATCACTCAGAAAGGAAGGAAGGAAGGAAACTCTCAGCCAAATAACATATTGTTCTAAATCTCAGAGTGAAAAACTTCTCTCTACAACAGCAACCACACTGTACTTAACCATCCTCGAGATTCACAAAGGCTCTCTAAGCATGTAGTCCTCGCTGAGCAGTAGCTCTGGTCATCTCTCATTTCACAAGTTCCATGAGAGCTTATTCCTTACAGTTGAATAGATGATTGAGAATTCTTCCAGCGAAGTCCAGAATCTCTAACCTTTAACTTACTCAGCTGCCACTCTCACAACAAAACAAAGGAAGCGTAACATTTGACAGTCAAAAAAAAATCTTAAGAGAAAACGCTCTTCTGGTTTCAAATCCTTTGCTGAAATGAGGGTCTCTTTCCTTCTACAATTTTATTCCCTCTTAAAAGATCTTTTATATGAAGTTGAAAATACCTTGAAAAAAAACAATATCCTTACGTCCTACCCAAAAAGCTTAATGAAAAAACAAAATTCTGTATGGTTTCTTCAAGTTAGTAATATAGAAAGTTGGAACAATATATACAAAAAAGGCCCTGGTATTATAAGATCACAAGAAAACAGCTAGCCTGGGAAAATAAAAAGAGAGGTGAACCCTTCCTAACATCTTAACAGCCACTTCAAGCAACCACTTGTTCTGCAAATACCACAGGCCCCCTGGGAATTCTTGGATCTGCTTGGTAACTTGAACTTAGCAACTTGTCTTGCAAAGGAACTGTTCTATTTGAAACAGGCATTAATGGAAGGATATTATGTAATCTTACCATATTCGTTGCAGTTTTTACGGAATTCAAACAAATTCATGATTCAAAATGAAAATAACATTTATAACAGATCCAAGCAGACACATGTGCCATCACTTCTATAATGCAACTGTCTTATCTGGAGCGTGCAAAGCTGGCCAACCAGCAATGCTGCTCATCCCTGCACATGCCTGCGGTTCCTCCCATGACGAGGCAGAGTAGATTTTCCCTCCCCTTGAGTCCTGCTTACCCCTGTGATCGCTCTAACCAACAGACTGCTACAGAAGTAAGGCTGTGCCAATTTTGAGCCTAGCTCAAAACAGACTTGGCAGCTTCCATTTTTGCTCTCTTGGAGCCCGAAGCTGGTAAGTAAAGAAGTCCAGGCTCTACTGCTAGAAGCAAGCGGCATGGAGAGAGGCCCTGAAGCAGAACAGACTACATGAGAGGCTGTAGGGAGGAGCATTAGACACCTAACGGAAAGCCAGTACTGAGGCTCCAGGCATGTGGCCGAGCCCACTCTGGAGTCTCCAGTCCCGGTAGAGGCCAGCAGATACCACATGGAGCCAAGACAAACCAACTCAACTGAGACCCACCCCAACTGCAAATCCACCGAGCAAACACACTCTTTCTGAAAGGACAGAATTTAGCAATGGTGGACAGTGGTTGCCAGCAGTTAGGCATGGAAGCGAGGGTAGCAGATCAGCATCAAGGAGGAGGTGGGTGTGGGGTATGCTCATAAAAGGGCAACATGAGAGGAACTTTTTAATGTTTTTAACTATTTTAAAAATATTTATTTATTTGGTTGCTCCAGGTATTAGTTGTGGCATGCAAGATCTTCAGTTGCAGCATGGGGGATCTAGTTCCCTGACCAGGGATCGAACCCCTGAGCTCATGGTGTTAGCCACTGGTCCACCAAGATGTCCTCAGGGGTATTTCTAGTGTTAATCCTGCTCAGAACCTTGGCTTGGTGGTGGCTTTATGGACACAGGTGATAAAATTGTGCAGACCTTAACACATACACATGTGCACACATACCTGTGCAGATAAAATTGATAAAATCTGAGTAAGATCAGTGGATTGTATCAATGCCAATATCCTGACTGTGATACTATGCAACAGTTTTGCAAAACTTACCAATGGGAGAAACTGGGCAAAGGAGAAATGGGATCTCTCTACATTACTTTTTTACGTTTTTTAACAGCTGTATCTGAATCTACAATTATCTCAAATTTAATGCCAATTAAAAATTGTTATTTTAAGCTATGAGATTTTGAGGTAAGTGGTTATACAGTAAAACATAAGTGACACAGAGCAGTAATACTTTAAAATAATGAACAGCTCAGTTTTATAAGAGTCGTGTCTGACTCTTTGCAACTTGCAACTCTTTGTGACCCTATGGACTATAGCCCTCCAGGCTCCTCCTCTATCCATGGGATTTTCCCAGCAAGAAATACTAGACTGGGTTGCCGTTTCCTTCTCCAAGGGATCTTCCCAACCCAGGGATCAAACCCTCATCTCTTGCATTGGCAGGTGGATTCTTGACCACTGCCACTGGGGAAGACCAAAGAGATTTATTGGGTATGTAACTAATGTTACCACGTGCTATTCGTAGTAGTAGTATATTGCATCATGTTCACCTAGTTTATTTGCCTTTAACCAAACAGCTCTCAATTACACACAGTAATGTTCCCTCCAACTGGTTAAAGAGACATGGGAAGAGACAAAAGTCACACATGAAAATGTTTAATACCGTCAATAACACACTTTCCCCACATTTTAACATCTCAGAAGTTGAAGTGTTTTAAAATTGACAGCTTAAAATTTTTTTTTAAATATTTATTTATTAGGCTGCTCCAGGTCTCAGTTGCGGCATGCGGGATCTTTAGTTGTGGCATGTGGGATGTAGTTGCCTCATCAGGGATGGAAATTTGGACCCCCGCACTGGGAGCCCGAAGTCTTAACCACTGAATCACCACCGGAAGTACCCACCCCCCCCTTTTTTTTTAATGGCACAAACATAATGGGGTCATTTTAAATCAGCAGTCTTTGGTTAACTGAAATACATAAAATATGAGTTTTGAAGTTCAAATATGTTATTTAGCTGCATTTTAAACACAAAACATTTGTGTTTTTTATAGCTGTTTCCTGTTTTCTAAGTCACTATTATCTTCAGTTTTTATTACAGATGTTGTTCAGTGGCCCAGTCAGGTCCAACTCTTTGCAACCCCCTGGACTGCAGCACATCAGCCCTCCCTGCCCCTCACCATCTCCCGGAGTTTGCCCAAGTTCATGTCTACTGCATCAGTGATGCCGTCCAGCCATCTCATCCTCTGATGCCCTTTTCTCCTTCTGCCCTCGATCCTCCCCAGCATCAGGGACTTTTCTAATGAGTCATCTGTTTGCATCAGACAGCATCAGTCCTTCCTGTGAACATTCAAGGGTTGATCTCCCTTAAGAGTGACTGGTTTGATCTCCTTGCTGTCCAAGGGACTTTCAGGGGTATTCTCCAGCACCACAGTAGGAAGGCATAAATTCTTTGGCGTTCTGCCTTCTTTACGGTCCAGCTCTCACAAATGTACATGACCACTGGGACAACCAGGGGTCTTATTACATATTACTTATACCTCTTACACATAGTTAAAACTTATGTATTACATAAATATGGTCTACAACAGTATAATCCAAAATGTATCTCGTGGAATCGTAGTTTTTCAAAATATCCTTTTCTTCTGGAGAAGGGTTCCATAGTTCAGTTAGTAGGGAAAATACTGTCTTAGCCATTAAAATCTAGATTTCTCTAAGTCTACAAGTCACTCCTCCGCCAACACTGGAATTGGAAACTCTCAAAAAAGACAAAAACAAAATGATGATTCTCTCTATGGGAACTGCATACAACATTCCTGAAATGTTCCTTAGATGACCTAGATGTTTCTAAATATAATTTTAAATGCCCCACCTTTTCATTGATTCTATATTCTAGCAGTTACGAAAGTCTTAAAACAACTGATGTATTATTAATATAAACTGACTGGGGCTTCCCTGGTGGTTCAGTAATGAAGAATCTGCCTGCCAATCAATGCATGAGACACAGGTTCAATCCCTGGGCCAGGAAGATCCTGGAGAAGGAAACGGCAACCCACTCCAGTATTCCTGCCTGGGAAATCCCTTGGACAAAGGAGCCTGAAGGGCTACAATCCATGGTGTCACAAAGAGTCAGACACAACTGAGCGACTAAACAACAACAGAAGCAATTTAGTAAAGGTCTTCAGACACTGAGGTGAGGAACTGAACATGGTACCACCATGGTTGCTTTCTCAGAGACAGCAGTAAATAAAACATCATTTAATAATTTAGTCTGAGTATTGTTGATGGTTTTAATCACACTACTAAAATATACCCAAGTATGTTCTTACATAATCGTAATCTACTCACTCTACAGAGAAATCTGTTTTTGTCACAGTGTTACGCACCTTTATTCCTAAAACAATACCTATGACTAAACAGATTGTAATTCTCAGTTCTTCACTCCATCCTTATTAGATTATACACCTGTGTTCACCGCCATGGGACTGCAATCTCCCACTGCGGGAACAGTGTATTCCCGGCCCCAATGATACTGCATTTGGCCATATAATTTCCTTTCGCTACTAAAACTGGGAGAAGTTATCAGTGTGCCAGTTCCCAGATGAAGCCTTAACAGACAGTGCATGTTTCTTAGTCACCATCTTAAACTCCTGCAACCCTATGTGAGAAGAACATGTAGCCACATGCTCAGGGAGCCAGTGCTTCTCAGCCTAGGCTCCAGAGCACAAACTCATGAAAGCGACCTGAATCTGGCCAGAAGTTCAAGCCCAGCCTGGCCTAGACAAGTAAAGCCTAGATCAGCGGAACTACACCAACCTCAATACCCATAAACAAAACTAAATGTTATTGACTGTAATCCACTGAGGTTTTGAGGCTGTTACCCAGCAAGAGGGGAAAAGGCCACCAGAGCTATACCAGGAAATTAACTTGGATACAATTCACATGAAATGCTGAAACCCACTCAATGCTCATCTCTTTCTCCTCACTGATGCCCAGAGGAGGATGTTTAAGCCACCTTATTCACTTCTTTGTCCTGTTACTTATCAGAATTAACTGGTAGGGTCATAAAGAGATGCTGTTTCAGACAAAACTCAAGTTACCCTGACCACTAAAAAAGCCCAACCCCTGTGTCAAACAAGACTATCACTGAGCAAAAGTAAAAACATCTCTTTAGAATGAAAACTCAGACAGTGATTATAAATACGGCCCACGCTTATTATTTAAAACAAAGGAGTCAGTTTTGCTTTAAAAAAGCTACAAAATATTTTACCAACACAAATACTTAAGAATTAAAAGGCACAGGGCTTTCCTGGTGGCTCAGTGGGTAAAGAATCTGCCTGCCAATGCAGGAGACACGGGTTCAATCCCTGGTCCGGGAGGATCCCACGTGCTGCAGAGCAACTAAGCCCGTGTACCACAGCTATTGCGCGCCTGTGCTCTAGGGCCCGTTCTCCACAACAAGAGAAGCCACCTCAATGAGAAGCCTGCACACTGCAACTAGAGAAAAGCCCATGCAGCAACGAAAACCCAGCACAGCCAAAAATAAATAAATAAAATGATTTAAAAAAGAATAAAAAGACAGAGACTTCCAAAGGATCTGCAGGAAAGGCCAGAAAAATAATAGGGCTGGTTCTCTGAGGAAAGATGGGCTTTCTGAACTCAGCAGGTCACCAGATGCACTCATGTGCGCAGAATACACACTTATTTTTTTCTTAACAGCTCTACAGAGAGAGGGGTGACTCTGCAGTGGGCCCTTGTTGGTACCTCTCCAGCACATGCTTCCTTTCCTAACAGAATGCTGACCTGGGTTGTACCCGAGAAGCTCCAGCTCATACCAAATCCTGACCAAAGATAAGCATGCAACCTAAGACAGATCAACAGGATCAATAAGATTCAACTGGGCCTTCTGTTTAAGCCACCAAGGAACTCTAAGACTGAAGAAACAAATCTTGCCCGAAGGCAGTGCTACCTGGACTTTTCAATTACTGTTCTAGAAAAGCCTTAGTACTGCTTAAGCCACTGGGCTTTCTATTTTATTATTTGTTTCCAAACATTCAACTGATAAGACTTTTAGAGTTACCAAGGAGCACATGAGTATCAAAGTACTCTACATCAGCCACCAGTCCAAGAAAGTGGGCAGACCCAAAACATTCAATGAACTACCTTCAACTCATCTTTAAGAGTCCTTCTCTTTCAATAACCAAAGGTGGAAAATAGCATACTACTCCTCCTAACTCCATGGCTACATTATATGTAGATACATATGGTAATTCCATTCAATGAACTAGTCAACAACTATATTACCTAACAATAAGATTATGAAATGGGGCAATTCTATTCTTAGGTATATACTCAAGAAAACTGAAAACACATGTTCACACACAGAAAGAACATGTACACAGATACTCATAATCACTCAGGAATGGATAAACAAATTGTGCTTTATCCATGCTGTGGGCTAACGTGGGCCATAAAAAGGGATGAAGTATTGACATATGCTACTACCTGGAAGAATCTTCAAAACACTATGCTAAGTGAAAGAAGTTGGGTACATAAGGCCACATATTGCATAATTTCAATTATATGACATGTCAGAAGAGCCAAATCAATAGAGACTGAGAGTAGATTAGTGGCTTCTTAGGGCTAGGGTGGGGGATAGGAGAATGGAGTGACTGTACATGTGAGTTTCTTATGGGAGGAATAAAAATTAGATCATGATGGTGGCATAACTAAAAACCAGAGAACTGTGTACTATGAAATGATGAATTTTATATGTTAATTACATCTCAATAAAGCTGTTATTTTAAGAAACAATAAAAGCTTTGAACTGTTCGTATCTTTATTATTCACTGGTTTTCTTGGCTATGCACTTTTAAGCAAAAAGAATAGATTACTTATATGCAAAACATCTGGGCTGTCTCCTTACTGCAACTCAGTTTATTATTATAGATTCCTGAAACCTTGTTGCAAGAGGATAAACAATAAAAGGCCACATTACATATTTTCCTTAAAAAGAGTGAAAACAGAAACTGCCTCATTTGTTCCTTCATAGGAGTTAGGTTAAATTACTTGACTGTGTAAGTCAGAAGTTCTGGAATATGAAAAAAAAATGTGTTAATTGGGCAAGTCCCAGTCTGTGCTTTATACAATTAGCCCAATGTTATAAAAACAACTACCCCTTGTTATCTAAATCTATTCAGTTTCTGAGTCTGGAAAGTGAAAGGTCAGACACAGAGTGATAACTGAATTTTCCTTCGGTTGCAGAGTCTCAGTATCTGACTGCCTCACAGTTACAACTTCTTTCTTCAAAGCAAAATAAGCATCAACGTAACTTCTCTTTCTCCTCTGACTGCTAATCAGTAAATAGCCTGAATCACAGAACTATTGGCTTGCACATTTAAATATGCACCAGTACTTTTAGGCATTTAAGGAAAACATGACATAGTAACTATGACATCCTAAGCTTCTACCACACCACAGTACTAGCTTACTATCTGGAATAGCAAAGCTAAGGATAAGATCTGCAGGCTGGATTTATTTTGATCACCACCAGAGACTGTCTTGAATCTCTTCTACTGGACTGTAGCAGTACAGAGAGAAAATAAAGTGCAGCTGCAAGCTGTGGTGGCAAAAAGAAGGGGAGAACTCGATTTTTGAGATGGTGGGTCAGAAGCAAACACAGGAAGTTGATCCTTAGGTGGAGTAGTAAGAGAGAAAATAGTCATGAAAGTTCTCTGATGTCTGATTGATAAAAGTAACAATGCCAACGCATACTACAAAGTTAAAGATATCTATTAACACAAACAAATATCAGAAAACTTTTGTTCTTCAACAGAACAAAACATATTACACTCCGAGTTACAGAGGGCGGGTGGAACCTCAACGATAGCTTAGAAGACGTTCCTATGAAAAATATTTCCGAACAGATTATTTTTCAAAAATAGAGAAAAGGAAAAAAATACAGTACTAAAAACAGCGCTAATGTTCAGTTAATGGAAAAAAACACCAAGGCATTTTTTCTTTTTTTAATGCAAAAGAACAGGAGCTGATCAGTGATCTGGAAGCTCCAAGAGGCAGTACACACAGACACAGACACACAACTACACATTTTGCACTATTTCCAGCTTGAAATATATTCAACTATAGCCTCAAACTAGTAGAGTGAATTCCTGAGCCCACTGCCAGGAGTGCAGCTACATGAAGGACCACTGAGCCTGTGCTCCATTCAAGAGCATTCACGCCATGAGGGCTCATAGTTCTACTAATATACGTCTGGGTCCCCAGGTGGCAGATACATTTATTATATAAATTACATAGGGACCTTTTTGTTGACTTGTGTTAGGAACAAAATATATGTCTGGTATACCTGTTCTCTCTTAGAAAGCATAATTACCTGTTCTATCTATTCTTGATACAACCCTTTTTGATTCAAGAGTTGTGTATAACCACTGTCTCCTTCCTCACTTCTAATCCCTGACCGCCAAGAATGCTCTCGTCAAGATCATGTCTGACTCTCAAAACCAGTGTCACTGTCATTCTTATTTAACTTGACCTCTGAGTAGCCTGTTGATTTCTACGCCTCTTTCTTGAAACTCTCCCCTTTTGGTCTCTGATGCCGCAGTCCACCGGCTTCCTCCCACATCAATGGTCGTTCTTCTCCAGTCACCTTCGCTGGCTCTTTCTCTCGGAGTCCTCAGGGGTCTGTCACCTACAAACTGGCATTTGCCATTTACCTCTACAGGGCTTCCCTGGTGGCTCAGTGGTAAAGAGTCCACCTGGCAATGCAGGAGATGCAGGTTTGATCCCTGGGTTGGGAAGATTCCCTGGAGAAGGAAATGGTAACCCACTCCAGTATTCTTGCCTGGAAACTCCAGGCAACAGAGGAGCCTGGTGGGCTACAGTCCATGAGGTTGCAAAAGAGTCAGACACAACTGAGGTATAACAACAATTTACCTCTACAAGGATAAAATGATGAGCCATTGTAGCTGCTGACCTTCAACACCCCCTGAAATGAGCTTAGGGTGGAGATCAGAAATGAGGCCCCCTGGGCTCTGGGAAAAACTGGCAGAAAAGGTCTTCACATAGACATCTTCAAGAGATGACTTTATGAGTGCAATTCTTGCATCTCCTCGTATCTTGAAAAGCACTAAAAGCCTTCTTGGTGAAGTCTGATCCTAGTGACTATCAGAAACTTTTTCCAAAAATATGTACTTGATTGCATGTACTCCCCCTTCACCAAAATCACATATAAACTGACCTACCCTCCTACCTCTAAGCAGTTTCTCAGAGCTATCTGAAATGCTATCTCCCAGGCTACAATCCTCATTTTGGCCCAAATAAAATTTAATTCATTAAGGCTCACACTGAGCAGTTTTTTTTCAGTTGCCAGTATTAGGTCTTCCTTTCTCGATCTACAATTTCCCAGCAGTTTGAAATAGCACTTGTTCTCTACTGCCTAGTCCTAAATGTGTACTCATAGACCTGGCCTCTCCTGAGAACTCCAGAGACATACACCCAATTGCTATTTTGAGATCTCCAGTTGGCTATCTAGTAACAGATTATATTGAGCTTAAAATGGACAAAACAGAAACACTTGGTTTTCTCCCAAAGCTGCTCTTCCCCCCAGTTTTACCGTATCAAGTAAAGGGCATCAGCCACCCTGGTACTCAAATCAAAATCTGCAACACAAGCGAATCAACCATACCTCCAAAACCTATCCCAAATCCTTCCACTGTAATCTCCAGTGTAAGCATCCTAATTCAAGTCACCACCATGCCTACCCTAAAGTACTGCAATAGCTCCAAACTAGTCTGTTTTCCATTCTTTCTCCCAACCCACACAACCAATTCTTCATGCCTCTGTTAAATCTCTCTCCATGGCATGCCACTGTTTCAATAAAATCCTTACTCCTGTCTGCTACCTGACCTCAAACTTACCCTTATTCCCTAAAACATCCCCTCCCTCACCCCATGCTATACCAACACAAACACTATCATTCAGCCTCACTGCCCATCTTTCTGTTTTGAAAACCTGACTCATTCCCACCGAAGAGACTATGCCCTCTGCTTAGAACATGCTGCCTCTGATCGTGGTATGGCTGGCTCTTGTTAGACATCAGCTTAAATGTCACCTTCTCAGACAGGCACTTCCTGCCCACCCAATTTTGGGGCCATCCCCATTACTAGAAATCATTCTTTATTCGTTCTCTGCTTAGAATTCCTTCTTGATACCTTTCTTACACTAGTTTACTGCCCCCATGAGCAGGGAGGCTCCCCCAGAGCAGGGGCTTTGACACAGTGATCACTGCTGCATCCCTACCACCTACAGCAGTGCCTGGCACACACCCAGAGTTCTGATAACATTATACATAACTGAAAAGTAGGGACATGCTACAGGGACTGATAAAATAATTTTCTAATTTCATAATGCCATTTGCAGCAACGTGGATGAACCTAGAGACTGGGATACTGAGTGAATTAAGTCAGAGAATGACAAATATCATATATTGCTTACATGCGGAATCTTAGAAGTGGTAAGGGGATAAAATTGGGAGACTGGGACTGACCTATACACACTACCATATATAAAAACGATAACTAATATGTACTGCATAGCCCAGGGAACTCTCCTCAAGACTCTGTAATGACCTACAGGGGAAAAGAATCTAAAGAGTGGATGTAGGTGTATGTGTAACCGATACACTTTGCTGTACGGCAGAAACCTATGCAATTCTGTATATCAACTATACTCTAACAAAAGTTTTCTACATCAACTACACTCTAACAAAAATTTTTTTAAAAAATGAAGTGAAAACAAAGTCTTCAAATTTCATAAAATCATTTCAAATGCATGCAAAGTATGGCATATTTGTTTAGTGTGTCACCATTTCATCAAGGGTATATGTCAAGCTCTTCAAATAGATTTTTAATTGTAGTAAAGGCATTATTTTACTGTTTTAAATTGATGAAACATGAACTATACTAGTTTCTGGTTTACTCCCACAGCTGTGATTTCACTTTAAAATAGTCGCATGAGAATCCTAAAGCCTGAGCATGTTTTACCCTATGAAGGCTTTGGACAATAAACTAGTGAGCCAAGGATGTTCTACTTATTTAGCGTATGCTACTTAAAAGTTGAAAGAGAAAGGAGTTTTACAATTGGAGTTTAAAAAACGTGCAGCAAAGTAGGTGAAATACAGAAAGTTTTCAAGAAAAATAACCATTTTTTTAAACTAAAAAAAAAAGGCTTAGAAAAAGCTGGCAAAAGAGAAGAGAGGCAGAGTTTGGAGCATTCAGCTGAGTAATTTATAAGGTTTCTAAACCAGTTTCACAGAAGCTCTTGGAATGGATTTCATATTTTTGTTTGCCAGACAAGAGGGCAGGATCAGGAAAGCCAGCGAGTTCACAGGGGTGGAAGTGTGGAGGCTTCTCCCCAGCTTTCATCTGGGTATTTATACTGTGACAGCAAACTCTGTGGTTAAGCCTGTGCAGTAATTAAGTGGTGTGTTTATAACTTAAATCTCAATGGACTTTTTTGAGATTTTCCCTCAGGCTTGGGAAAAAGTGAAACAGGATTCTGACTTAAAAACATCAATAAATGGAAGTTTTATGTCACTGAACACCCGAACCAACAGCCTGGAGCTTCACTCTGCACAGTACCAAACATCAGGAAAAAGGAGATTCAAACAAAGGAGACCCCCTCACACACACAAAAAAGACTTAACCCTGATTTCAACACTAACCTGAGAGAAAGAAAACAAGAAAGGGGGAAAAATCCCCACCGAATCTCGTTAGGCCTCTGGGAAGGCTGGAAATACAGATTAGGTTTATTTTTAAAGTAGCCATTTGAACCCAATTTTAATCTAATTAAAAAACGGTGCCAATATTCACAACTAATGTTCCATAGCAGAGTACTGGTCTTCCTGTACTTCTGTACTTACATGCCATAATCAGTTTGGGTGTGTACCCTTACTTTCTAAATGCCACAGTAAATGGGAACCTGTAGGCATCTTAACTGCTAAGATAAATGGGAAAATCTCTATTTGGATCAGAGTCATTTTTATAGGTAGTTGAATGTCTGATGACAGAAAATAAGTAAGGCATTTTGCAACAAAACTAGTCTTGTTGATAGCACTGGAGTGGAATGGAGAGGGGGGTCTATGTTTACAAGAGTAGATTCTGACCTGTAAGTCCAATGCTGTAAAGAACACTACTCCATAGGAACTTGGAACGTTAGGTCCATGAATCAAGGTAAATTGGAAGTAGTCAAACTTGGACATGAGCTTGAGCAAGATCCAAGAGTTGTTCAAGGATAGGGAAGCCTGGCGTGCTGCAGTGCATGGGGTCACAAAGAGTCGGACATGACTGAGAGATTGAATTGAACTGAAACAGGAGATGGCAAGAGCAAACATAACATTTTAGCAATCAGTTCGGTTCAGTTCAGTCACTCACTCGTGTCCAACTCTTTGCAACCCCATGGACTGCAGCACACCAGGCTTCCCTGTCCTTTACCAACTCCTGGAAGCTTGCTCAAACTCATGCCCATCCAGTCAGTGACGTCACGCAACCATCTCATCCTCTGTCGTCCCCCTCTCTTCCCACCTTCAATTTTTTCCAGCATCAGGGTCTTTTCCAATGAGACAGCTCTTCCCATGAGGTGGCCAAAGTATTGAAGTTTCAGCTTCAGTGTCAATCCTTTCAATGAATATTCAGGACTGATTTCCTTTAGGATGGACTGGTTGGATCGCCTTGCCGTCCAAGGGACTCTCAAGAGTCTTCTCCAACACCACAGTTCAAAAGTGTCAACTCTTTGGCTCTCAGCTTTCTTTATAGTCCAACTCTCACATCCATACACGACTACTGGAAAAACCATAGCTTTGACTAGATGGACCTTAATTGGCAAAGTAATGTCTCTGCTTTATAATACGTTGTCTAGGTATGGACTGGAATGGACGAATTTAATTCAGATGACCACTATATCAACTACTGTGGGCAAGAATCCCTTAGAAGAAATGGAGTACCCCTCATAGTCAAAAAAAAAAAACAACAAAAAAAGGCCTAAATGCAGTACTTGGGTGCAATCTCAAAAACAACAGAATGATCTCTGTTCCTTTCCAAGACAAAACCATTCAATATCACAGTAATCCAAATCTATGCCCCAAGCATTAATGCCGAAGAAAGTGAAGTTGAACAGTTCTATGAAGACCTATAAGACCTTCTAGAAATAACACCAAAATAACATGTCCTTTTCATCATAGGAGACTGGAATGCACAAGAAGAAGTTAGGAGATACCCGGAGTAACAAGCAAGTTTGGCCTTGAGAGTACAGAATGAAGCAGGGCAAAGGCTAACAGAGTTTTGCCAACAGAACACACTGGTCACAGCAAACATCTTCCAACAACACAAGAGAAGACTCTACACATGGACATCACCAGATGGTCAATACTGAAATCAGACTGATTATATTCTTTGCAGTCAAAGATGGAGAAGCTCTATACAGTCAGCAAAAACAAGACTAGGAGCTGACTGTGGCTCAGATCATGAACTCCTTATTGCAAAATTCACTCTTAAATTGAAGAAAGTAGGGAACTAGACCATTCAGATATGATGTAAATCAAATCTCTTACAATTAAATAGTGAAGTGACAAACAGATTCAAGGGATTAGATCTGATAGACAGAATGCCTGAAGAACTACGGACGGAGGTTCATGACATTGTACAGGAGGCAGTGATCAAAACCATCCCAAGGAAAAGAAATGCAAAAAGGCAAAATGGTTGTCTGAGGAGGCCTTACAAATAGCTGAGAAGAGAAGCTAAAGGCAAAGGAGAAAAGGAAAGATATACCCATCTGTACGCAGTTTCAAAGAATAGCAAGGAGAGATAAGAAAGTCTTCCTAAGTGATTAATGCAAACAAATAGAGGGAGAACAATAGAGTGGGAAAAATGAAGAGATCGCTTCAAGAAAATCAGAGATACCAAAGGAACAATTCATGCAAAGATGGGCTCAATAAAGGACGGAAGCGGTATGGACCTAACAGAAGCAGAAGATATTAAGAAGAGGTGGCAAGGATACACAGAAGAGCTATACAAAAAAGGTCTTACTGACGTAGATAAGCACCATGATGTGATCGCTCACCTAGAGCCAGACATCCTGGAATGTGAAGTCAAGTGGGCCGTAGGAAGCCTCACTATGAACAAAGCTAGTGCAGGTGATGGAATTCCAGTTGAGCTATTTCAAATCCTAAAAGAAGATGCTGTAAAAGTTCTGCACTCAATACACCAGCAAATTTGGAAAACTCAGCAGTGGCCATAGGACTGGAAAAGGTCAGTTTTCATTCCAATTCCAAAGAAGGGCAATGCCAAAGAATATTCAAACTACCACACAATGGCACTCATTTCACATGCTGGCAAAGTAATGCTCAAAATTCTCCAAGCTAGTCTTCAACAGCACATGAACCAAGAACTTCCAGATGTTCAAGCTGCATTTAGAAAAGGCAGAGGAACCAGAGATCAAATTGCCAACATCCCGTTGGATCTTAGAAAAAGCAAGAGAATTCCAGAAAAACATCTACTTCTGCCTCATTGATTATACTAAAGTCTTTGACGGTGTGGATCATGACAAACTGGAAAATTCTTCAAGAGATGGGAATACCAGACCACCTTATTTGCTTCTTGAGAAACCTGTATGCAGGTCAAGAAGCATTGTTCCGGACATGGAACAATGGACTGGTTCCAAATTGGGAAACGAGTATGTCAAGGCAGTATATTGTCACCCTGCTTATTTAACTTATATGAAGAGTACATCATGTGAAATGTCGGGCAGGATGAATCACAAGCTGGAATCCAGATTGCTGGGAGAAATATCAATAACCTCAGATATGCAGATGACACCACCCTAATGGTAGAAAGAAAAGAGGAACTAAAGAGCCTCTTAATGAAAGTGAAAGAGGAGAGTGAAAAAGTTGGCTTAAAACTCAACATTCAGAAAACGAAGATCATGGCATCTGGTCCCATCACTTCATGGCAAATAGATGGGGAAACAATGCTAACAGTGACAGACTTTCTTTTCTTGGGCTCCAAAATCACTGCAGATGGTGACTGCAGCCATGAAATTAAAAGACGCTTGCTTCTTGGAAGAAAAGCTATGGCAAACCTAGAGAGCATATTAAAAAGCAGAGATATTACTTTACCAAAAAAGGTCTGTATAGTCAAAGCTATGGTTTTTTCAATAGTAATGTACAGATGTGAGAGTTGGACCATAAAGAAGGCTGAAAAACAAAGAATTGATGCTTTTGAACTGCAGTGTTGGAGAAGACTCTTGCGAGTCCCTTGGACTGCATGGAGATCCAACAAGTCCATCCTAAAGAAAATCAGTCCTGAATATTCATTGGATGAACTGATGCTGAAGCTGTAACTCCAATAGTTTGGGTACCTGATGCAAAGAACTGACTCACTGCAAAAGACCCTGATGCTGGGAACGATTGAAAGTGGGAGAAGGGGATGACAGAGGATGAGATGGTTGGATGGCATCACCGACTCACTGGACATGAACCTGAGTAAACGCCAGGAGTTGGTGATAGACAGGGAAGCCTGGTGTACTGCAGTCCATGGGGTGCAAAGAGTTGGACACAAGTGAGCGACTGAACTGAATTGAAACTACTTTAATCATATTTAAAATTGCTATATGACTTTAATCATCTGCCTATCTCATATAGATTAACTGCAGAATTAATCTACATATTTAAGATTAAAGGAAGCCAAATTTATAATTTTTGTAACTACTTCCTTTCATTTCCAATGGTTCATTTCTAAAAGTCAAACACAGACTAAAGAGAAACGCTAGGTTTTTCACAGCTGTTTTTTTTTAATTGGAGACTAATTACTTTATAGTATTGTGGTAGTATACATATGTTCCCCCCATCCTGACCCCCCCTCCTCCCCCCCAACTCCATCCCTTTGGGTTTTCCCAGACCACTGGCTTTGAGTGCCCTGCTTCATGCATCAAACTTGCACTGGTCATCTATTTTATATATGGTAAAATACATGTTTCAATACTATTCTCTCAAATTATCCCACCCTCGTTTTCTCCCACAGAGTTCAAAAGTCTGTTCTTTACATCTGTCTCTTTTGCTGTCTTGCATATAGGGTCGTCGTTTCCATCTTTCCAAATTCCATATATATGCGTTAATATACTGTATCGGTGTTTCTCTTTCTGGCTTACTTCGCTTTGTATAATAGGGTACAGTTTCATCCACCTCATTAGAACTGACTCAAAAGTGTTCTTCTTTATAGCTGAGTAATATTCCACTGTATATATGTACCCCAACTTCCGTATCCATTCACCTGCTGATGGACATCTAGGCTGCTTCCATGTCCCAGCTATTGTAAACAGTGCTGCGATGAACACTGGGGTACATGTGTCTCTTTCAATTCAGGTTTCCTCAGTGTGTATGCCCAGCAGTGGGATTGCTGGGTCATATGGCAGTTCTATTTCCAGTTTTTTAAGGAATCTCCACACTGTTCTCCATAGTGGCTGTACTAGTTTGCATTCCCACCAACAGTGTAACAGGGTTCCCTTTTCTCCACACCCTCTCCAGCATTTACTACTTGTAGACTTTTTAATGGCAGCCATTCTGACTGGCATTTCACAGGTATTTTAAAATACTGCTGTTGCAGCATATCTTATTATATCTAAGAATAAGGAAATGATGAAGTAAGCAAACAGTAAGGAAAATAATTTTTTAAAAAAACTGCATGAACTATTATCACATCTGTTGTAACACCAATGACAAAGAACGAGCACACCAGAGATGATCCAAAAGCCATTCAGTTATTTATTTATTTTAACCATCTTTCAGGGTCCAAGGTGTAATGCAAGTTTGACTAAGGTATATGAATATTTTTACATTAACGAAAGCAAAACTAACGTTAAACTTACATATACTACCTCCCCCACCCCCTGCACAAGTACTCTTCCCCTAACAAAGTTACCACAGATGGGCTCATCAACTCTAAATAGCTTTATCATTTTGTTCAGTGGCTAAGTCGAGTCCAACTATATTTGCGACCCCATGGACTGCAGCATGCCAGGCTTCCCTGTCCTTCACTATCTCCCAGAGTTTGCTCAAACTCACGTCCATGGAGTCAGTGATGCTATCCAACCATCTCATTCCCTGTCACCCCCTTCTCCTCCTGCCTTCCACTGTTCCCAGTATCAGGGTCTTTTCCAACAAGTTGGCTCTTCCCATCAGGTACCCAAAGTATTGGAGCTTCAGCATCAGTCCTTTCAATGAATATTCAGGGTAGATTTCCTTTAGGATGGACTAGTTTGATCCCCCTGCACTCCAAGGGACTCTCTAGAGTCTTCTCCAGCACTACAATTCGAAGGCATCAATTCTTCGACGTTCAGCTGACTACTGGAAAAACCATAGCTTTGACCATACGAACCTTTGCTGGCAAAGTGATGTCTCTGCTTTTTAATATGCTCTCTAGGTTTGTCATAGCTTTCCTTCCAAGAAGCAAGCGTCCTTTAATTTTATGGCTAGTCACCATTCACAGTGATTTTGGAGACCAAGGAAATAAAACCTGTCACTGTTTCCACTTTTCCCCCTCTATTTGCCATGAAGCGATCAGATCAGATGCCACGATCTTAGTTTTTTAAATGCTGAGTTTTAAGCCAGCTTTTTCACTCTCCTCTTTCACCCTCATCAAGAGGCCCTTTAGTTCCTCTTCACTTTCTACTACTAGAGTGATATCATCTGCATATCTGAGGTTGTTGATATTTCTCCTGGCAATCTTGATTCCAGCTTGTGATTCATCCCGCCCAGCATTTCACATGATGTACTCTGCATATAAGTTAAATAAGCAGAAGCAGGGTGACAATATGCCCAGTGTGACGACCCAAGTCAGCCTGGGTGACTCGACGTTCTCCTTTCCCAATTTGGAACCAGTTAGTTGTTCCATGTCCCATTCTAACTGTTGCTTCTTGACCTGCATACAGGTTTCTCAGGAGACAGGTGGTCTGGTATTCCCATCTCTTTAGGAATTTTCCACAGCTTGTAGCTTTATGGCACAATATATCAAACTACTTGGGCTTCCCAGGTGGCTCAGTGGGTCAAGAATCCACCTGCAATGCAGGAGATGCAGGTTTGATCCCTGGGTCAGGAAGATTCTCTGGAGGAGGGCATGGCAACTCACTCCAGTATTCTTGCCTGGAGAATCCCATGGACAGAGGAGCCTGGCTGGCTTCCACAGGGTGGCAAAGATTTCATAGGGTCAAAAAGACCATTTGGTCCATAGAGTCACAAAGAGTCAGACAAAACTGAAAGGTCTGAGCACACACCACACATATCAAACCACCTAAGTCAGTTTTCTAAAGGTAAAAAATTCATGTAGTTCATACCAACTTCTACAAAGCTGTGGCCAACCGGCAGGACATCTCCTAAGCTATGTTTACCTAGCTACTGACGGATTAATGGGTCACCAAGAAGGCAGATGAAATGGTGATCTGTTTACAACAGCAACTGTTTAAAAAATCATGACTTTTACTACGAAATCAAAACTGCTGTAAAAAGAGAGACCAACATACTGTGTATGATTTTTGCATATGGCATCTGAGAAAATCTCTAAGAAACGATCTGGCTTTGTCTGAGGCATTCGAGGACTGGGCAAATGCTATTTAGCAAGTATTTTTATTGGAAAATTTAAGACTGAAAAAAATGTAGACAAGGACTCAGTAAAAACAACCATTCCTAACAGTGTAACAGACATATTCTGGCAGGCACTGGTCAGATGCTCCCCTCAGCTGAATCACCAGGCCTCGGAAAACCCCAAGTTTTCACTTCAGAGGTTCTGAAATACTACCCTCTGGTGTACACACGTAAAATATACTAAGCTTGGAGAAACTGTTCTAAAGTAAGTGCCTGGACCAAACTAAACTTGGGAATAGGATGATCAGTAAACAAACAAACAAAACAACCCAGCTCCAGAAGCTTCCAGGAGAAAGTTCTAAAACCCTCTTCACTAAATTAAGCCTTCTGGAGACACTCTTATCACAGATGCACCAGAGGTTTAGGAGTCCTCCCCTTTGCCCCTTTCCAATCTAATCACTTACTCGATCTCTAGAGACAAAGGCAGTCCTCCACATGTCCACACCACGGAAGTTTATGCCACAGTAGGGAAGTCTGAAAAGCTGACTGCTGCTATCCCAGACTTCACACTAGGAAAAAGAATGTTGAATAATGGACTAACAACTTATTAAAATTTCCCCTTTTCAACTTGAGTAATACCCTGTTAGTTTTCTACTACTCCTGCAACAAACTACCACAGACGGACTTAAAACAACAGAACTTCTTCTGGAGGTCACAGACCTGCAGCGAGTCTTATGGGGCTAACGATCAAGGTGCTGGGAGCACTGGTTCCTTCTGGGGGGTCAGAGGTTAAAATCAGTTTCCTTGTCTTTTTCAGTTTCCAGAGGCCTGCCCTTGAACACACAACTCCAACCTCTTGTTTCTGTCATCAAATCTCATCTCCTACCTCCCCTTTCTAAGAACCCCTGTGATTCTATTGGGCTCACCAGTATAATCCAGGCTAATTTTCTCATCCACAATCCTTAATTACATGTGCAAAGTCTCTTTCACCATATTCACATACAAAAGGAATTGGGATGTGGACATCTCTGATGGCCATTATTCAGCCTACCACACAGCTGTACAGAGATTTTAAATTCTATAAAGTATATTTATCAACAATACCTCACTCAAACCTTATGAGGTGTTGTCATTTTTTTTTTGGGGGGGGGGGCTGCGCCTCAAGACATGCAGAACTTCCCCAACCAGGAATGGAAACCACACCCCCTGCAGAGGAAGCACAAAGTCTTAACCACTGGACCACCAGGGAAGTCCCTGATTACTTTTTTTTTTTATTAAGGATCAAGTGGGTCTAGAAAACTAATTTCTCTGGCGTCATAAAATTAGCCAAAGAATCGGGACTCAAAACCAGAGCCACATACTGCCTTCTCCACGCTGCCGTTTATAATTCCCTGGCCTTTCTCCTCTTGTTTTCAACAATTTTTTAACATAATGAAAGTCCAAACTGCAAAGTATCAAAAAAAATTCAGCCCACATCAGAGGTCCCTAAACTGTCTCAGGTCATTGCCCCCTCAGAATGTCACTCACTCATGGCACGCCCAAGGGCAGAAGAAACGACTCACAGTCTGTTGGGTCCAAACTTCATAAGCTGCTGCTGTTTAGTCGCTAAGCTGTGTCTGACTCGCAACCCTATGGACTGTAGCCCACCCGGCTCTTCTGTTCATGGGATTTCCCAGGTAAGAATTTTGGAATGGGCTGTCATTTTCTTCAGGGGATCTTCCCAACCCAGGGATTGAACCCATGTCTCTGCCTTAGCAGGCAGAGACTTCAACACTGAGCCACCAAGGAAGCCCAAACTTAATAAGCATTTATGACCTAACGACTTAGCATCTTTTGGGTACTCCACAACTTCTCAACTTCTGATTTTAATAACTTATGAAGTAGACTTTCCCAGCGGAAGAACTTCCAGATAGCTCGATAAATGAACAGAAATAACATAGATTAATGGTATTTTTCAACTACCCAATTAGAAACTGGCAAACATATATAAACCAATTTTTATCAAATAAATCATAGATCCCTGTTAGATAGCATTATGATTTAAAAGCTTAAATTTCAAAAAAAGTTACTGGTCTCAAGGAAAATAATACTTGCTTCAGAAATGTGCTGTCTTCTTTGTGGCAGTACGACAGCCTTACTCTTCTCCATACATGGATGCATTAAGTCACTCCTGTAAGGAGTGGAGGTGTACCTGAAGCCCAAGGGCCACACCAGGATGGAATCACTGCTAGATACTGTACATATTCACCACACAGACGTCCCTAGAAGGTAGCTGAGAGAATTCCAGTCTTAACAGTGGAATTCTAAAAGGCCCAAAGGGTGACTCCTGATAATCATAAGCCAGCACTGTCCAACAGAACTTTCTGCGATGATGAAAACATTCTGTATTTGCACTGTCCAGAAAGTAAGCACTTGAAAAGTGGTGAGTGTGACTGAGGACCTGATTCTGTCATTTTACTTTAAATTTAAATAACTACATGTGGCTAGTGGCTACCTTACTGAATAAGAGAGATCTAGGACAATCCTGGAGATTCCAGTCCCCCTTGGCAGTGATCTGGCTTGGGCTTATGATGCAATTCTGACCAATGAGAAAGGGGGAAAAGGTTTCTCTTGTACTGGGGGGTGGGGTGGGGCGGCGGTTTGCGGGGGGAGGACACAGGACACACACAAGGCAGAGAAGATTCTTTTCTCTGCCTCTGAATATGGTCTTGAGGATGTGATGTCTAGGAAATGCTGCAGCGATCTTCCAAGTAGTACGGCAGCAAACCTACAGATGAGACAAATATGGTGAAGGGAGCAGAACAGAAGAATGGAAAAAACATGACCCCTTGAAACTAACATCAACGAGCTCTGCCTGACCACTCCTGAAAAGATAACATTTTCATCTATTAAGATATTTACATATTTTCATTTTTTCAGATATTTCCTAAGCACTGATTAGAGATACAGCACTGATCATAACAGATAAAAGTCCCTGTCCAGAAGAATTAAACAAATTCTTACTGTTTAAGTCAGCCAAATTAGGATTTTTTGGTTAACTTCAGCTGAAGAGGTACTAATTCACAAGATCAACAAAGTAAAAGTGGATGAAGTAAACTCTCTTCCTTAGAACAGTAGTGAAATAAACCTAGGTATTTAAATATCAGATATTGATGTCAATTCCAAAGAAAGAAATTCTAGAATTCATCCTAAATAATGGGTCATAAGTACTTTGCTAAAAACAATCACGTTAGCAAATATTAAGGCCAGACTACCAAAGGAACATAAATAAATACATATCATTAATAGTAAACTAAACACCTGTATACTACCATCCAAGGACTCATTTAAAGTTATAACTTTAAATGAGGTAAGGTGTAAGTACAAACAGAAAAATTTTCTAAATTTCTCCTCCACTCACCTCCCTCTGGACCATTTTATATTAAACAATTACAAAATATGTATTATTTCATTGTCTAAGTGTTCTGAAACCAAATAATCATCCAATAGCACATTATGAATTTTACTAATCATATAAACACAGACTAAGTGAAATAATTCAAATCTGTTTGGATCAAGTAAGTGATCACACTGGAACTTTCCTACTATATTGTGTTAAACAGGGCATATGCATAATGGAAGTTCAAAAACAAAGCCAGAACACTACTGCCTACAATTTTTGGCACTTCCGTGCTAAAAAAAAATTTTTTTAAGAAATTTAATTATGGGACAGGACCTCCAGAATGACACCAACAGCCAGGACACAGTTGTTTTCTGAATCCTCCTAAATTCTCCCATAAAAACACACTGAGCGATCTAGATGGCAAAACTGACTGCACTCACAACACTACTAAGGGAGAAGGTATCCTCACAAAGCCCCAAATACAAATAGGTGGGGAGGAACTACTGACTGCTAAAGGCTCATGTGGAACTACCATCTGCGTGAGAAAAAGCAACAGGGTATTTGATGAACCTGAATTTAAGAAAACCCCAAAGAGACAAGAGATAGTCACTGGAGAGTGCAGTGGGCCAGAATGAGAGTAGCTGGACAGTCTTGTACATTTCCACCTATGGGTGAGACTGGCAGTCCGTCTGAAGGGGATGGAGTACTCTGGGCCCTACAAACTCAAAGTTAACCATCTGAGACTTCCCTGGTGGTCCAGTGGTTGAGTAACTGCCCGCCAATGCAGTGGGGACAGGTTTGATCCCTGGTCCAGAAAGATCCCACAGGCTGTGGAGCAGCTAAGCCGATGAGCCACAACTATTGACCCTGTGCTCTGGAGCCAGGAAGTGTTACTGAGGCCCTCAAGCCCTAGAGCCCAGCTCCGCAAGAAGAGAAGGCACCGCAATGAGAAGCCCCTGATCACCACAACTAGAGAATGCCTGAGAAGCAACAAAGACCCAGTACACACACACACACACACACACAAGTACACAAGAAGCACAAGGTCCCCCCACAGAAAACTCAGAAGAGGGAGCTCTAGAACCATGAAGCTAGAAAAGTTTTCAAGACTCATCTTTTTTTCTAATAGTTTAGAAAAATTAATCTCACTTTAAAATGAGCAAGAAATAGTAGTACAGTTATACCTAAAAGATATTATACAGAAAAGAAAAAAAAATGGGGAGGAGGTACAGATAGCATACCTAGAACAATGAAAGCACTAGAAAAACAATCTTTTAAAGCACATGAAAATTGTATTTCAAAACAAGCTTTAAAAATTTAACAAAACGATGCAATAATGTCCTAATGCCCCAAAGGGGGAAAAAAGATCAAAGCAATGCAACATAATACTAAAAAATAATAATAATGATAAGAAAAACGTCATGAAAAAAGTCTACATTGAATCACTCAATCCCTAATGACCAACTCTAGAAAGAGTGTAGTATAATTACTGGATCTTTTATAAAGCGGAAGTCCTGGCATGCTGGCAAAAAGTCAGTCACTTGTAATGTTAAGACTAGCAGAATATTGTTAGTCTTTGACAGCAATGTTACATGTCACTGAGGAAACCAAATATAAATCAAGAATTTACAAGCAGTCAAACTAGGAGGAGTGAAACTGCAGAGTCATATGGCAAATTTGCTTTTTAAGAGCCAGTTTCTTTTTAGAAACTATTAGTGTTTCCTTATTTATTAACTGAACAGAATTATATTTTCATTTTTTTATTCCGTCTCATTACGTCTCTTGGAGGCAGAGTACAACAATTTTCCAATGGGAAGATTTTATGTATGCAGTAAATTTATAGTGTGCTACACACAAAATATAAAGCTAAGTGCTAACATGTCCTCCTAAATAAAACAAAGATTGCCAAATCTACATGCTTTCATCAAGCAGTAACTGAGGTTAGAATTGTGACAGTGCAGTAGTGTGTGTGTTTGTGTGTATAGATTACTTCGCCCTCATACCAAAACAAAACAAAACAAGTACCTGAAACAGAAACTTTTTAAGAATTACTGATTTAAAAGAATTTTTTGAACACTTCTGCCTACAGTCATACTGTCCCCATTAATAAGAAAGCTCTGTTAAATTTCAATAAGAAATATACAGAGTCCAAAAGTCCCCTCAGTTGCTGAGGTGATGAAGTACACATCATGTGATCCAGGAAGGGCGTGACTCACCCCTGGAAGAGTCCCATCACTCTGATGATGTAGCTTCATCATCTTTCGGCACACTTAACCACAAGTGTACAACACACCTGGTCTACAAAAATACTTGCTAGAAAGGGATGAGTAAACTGTATAAATGCCAAAGTTTTCTCATAATACACTGACTGCTAGAACAGGACTATTCAAAATGTGGTTTGGCACTGGTATTGGTCCATGAACCATTCATAATCGATCCATTTAAAAGTACGCTTAAAAATAAAGAATAAATGTTGCAAAGTATTTACACAAATTGGTAATTTTATGTCTGTTGACCCTGATAATGAAAATTTGGGACATGCATTTTGTAAGGTTTTTTTTTTAAATCTGGTAATCTATGTTTAGTGTATTTCATCCAAAAACCTGTTTGTGACAAACTGGGGGGAGGGAGGAAGGAGGAACTGGTATTTTTATCAGAAATAGTTTAAGAAGCAGAAACCAGCAAACTTCTTTAGTAAAGGGCCAGAGAGTAAACATTTCAGGCTTTACAAGCCATACAGTCTCTACTGCAACTACTCAACTCTGCTATTACAGCATGAAAGAAGCCACAGATGACATGCAAACAGAATGGGTGTGGTCGTGCTGCAACAAAACTCGATCTACAGAAACAGGCGGTGGGTCAGATTCGGCTTGCAGATCATAGTTTGCTGATTCCGCAGCATAACATAAAGAAAAATAGGCTAAGGAAGGAGACAAAGCACAAAATGTTCTGAAAGGAAAGAACCTTGGGAAGGGTTTTGGAAAAGAGTATGATTTCTGGAAACCAATCCTGAAGAGACTGCTACCCACGTGATCCCGACTTCCTTTAGCTATCCATCAGCCATGTTTCCAGTCATTCGTGAGCCAGACTGTGGTGGACTCTTGCTTTGTTATAATAAACTACAGTGCCCTAAGATGACACTACATAGATAAAATGTCTTTGTTTATACACTTTTCAGCAAAGGACTGAATCCTGGCTTAAATGGCAGGGGAGAACACTGTCTGACATTACACCTTACAATCAAATCTCTGGTAGATTTTTTAAAAATCACATTCTTGAAAAAACATATAAAAAAACAATCCAATCTACTAACAGATTAGTCCTGTCCCTCATTATTCGTGTTCTGAAATAGTTTTTGTGCCTAGGAAGTACTGGTGGTATTTTTATACTAAGAGTAAAAATAAGATTTTACCTACAAAAAAAGTTATATTCTGGTGATTAAGTAAGATACATCCACAAATAACCAAAATGCAATGCAAAACTTCAGGCCATATAAAGAGGCTATGTGTATGCGTTCTGGCCAACAGACTAAGTGAAGGTCTCAGAGAGCCTTAGGTGCTTGACAAGTGAGTGAGCAAACCTTCGTTGTGTAAATCCAGTCCCCAGCTCTGAGCTGCCTCAGGAGAGGCCACAGACACCACAAAACAGCGACAAATCATTCACACTGTGCCTCATTCAAGGTTTGCAAAATTAATAGCATAGTTTTAAGGCACTAAGTTACTGGTGGTTTCTGATTCCATGAAAGTAACTGAAACAGGAAAAAGTAAAGTATACCGCTGCAAATTCCTTAAATTTTAGGTGAAATTGCATAACATTATTTCAAAAGCAATGGCAATAAATTAAAGATGTACACTGTAAATCTTGTATCAACCACTAAAATTATAAAACAAAGACATAAAGTTAGTAAGCCAAGAAAGCCAAAATGGAATCATAAAAATACTCAGCTAATGTTAAGGGGCAGGAAAAACGAGAAAAGAGGAAGAAAAGATGGAACGAATAGAAAACAAAAAGCAAGAAAGAAAATATCTTAATATGAGAATATCAACAATATAGTAAATGTGAATGACTTAACTAATTAAAAGCCAAAGATTGGATTGGATTTGAAAAGCAAGACCCAACCATATGTTAACTATAACAAACCCAGTGTAAAAATAAAGACAAAAATAGATTAAATGTAAAAGGATGGAAATATACATATATACACTATGCAGGCACTAATCTGGAGTGGCACAAACATCAGCAAAATAGACTTTGGAACAAGAAATAACAGAGGATATTACACAACAAAGGAGGGGCTGACTCATCAGAAGGACATAGCAACCCCAAACACATACACTGAGCAGAAATTCAGCACTCACTGAAAGGAGAAAGAGGCAAAGCAATTAAAGGTGGAAGCTTCAACAAATCTTTATCAGTAACCGACAAAATTTTTAAAAATCAGCAAGGATCTGAACACTACCAATTAACCTGACCTAACAGATATTTACATAATGTTTTACCCCAAAACAGCAAAATACACGTTCTTTTATTAAGAGTACCTAAAACATGACCATATTTTGGACCACTAATAAAAAGTACATATATACAATGAAATATTACTCAGCCATAAAAAGGAACGAATTTGAGTAGGTTCTAGTGAGGCAGATGGACCTAGAGCCTGTTATACAGAGTGAAGTAAAATCAGAAAGAGAAAAACAAACATTGTATATTAATCCATATATGGGGACGATAGAGGATGAGATGGTTGGATGGCATCACCAACTCAATGGACGTGAGGTTGGGTAAACCCCTGAAGCTGGTGATGGACAGGGAGGCCTGGCGTGCTGCAGTTCATGGGGTCGCAAAGAGTTGGACACGCCTGAGCAACTGAGCTGACTGAATCCATGTATATGGAATCTAGAAAAGTGGTACTGATGAACCGATTTGCAGGGCAGGAACAGAGACTCAGACACAGAGACCAGACTTGTGGACAGCAGAGGAAGGACAGGGTGGGAGGAACTGAGAGTAACAATGAAATATATACATTACCATGTGTCAAACAGACAGCTAGTAGGAAGCTGCTGTACAGTCAGGGAGCTCAGCCCGGTGCTCTGTGACAACCAAGAGGGATGGCGTGGGAGGTGGGAGGGTGTGAAGGAGGGGACAGGTGTATACCTATGACTGATTCATGTTGATGTATGGCAGAAACCAACACAACATTGTAAAGCAATCTTCCTCCAATTGAAAATAAATTTTAAAATAAATAAATGAATTTTAAAATAAAAATTTTGCAATCAGAAAAACAAAAATTGGTGAGGGACAGGGAGGCCTGGTGTGCTGCAGTCCATGGGGTCGCAAAGAGTCAGACATGACTGAGCAACTGAACTGAAACAATAAAAAGCACATTCTCTAACTATAAGAAAAACTATAAATTAATAGAAAGATACACTTCTAAATATATAAGCCATGGGTCCAAGGAGACTGTCAGAGAAATAGAAAATATTTTGATAAAGAAAACAGATTGAAGTTTATGGGCCAGAGGTAAAGAAGTGCTGAGGGGTAAATTTATCACTTTAAATGCTTATTTTGGAAAAGAAACAAGATTTCAAATCAATGACCTAAGCTTTCACCTTCAGAAACCAGAAAAAGAAAAACAAATAAAATACCACATAAGAAGAAAGGAAATAATAAACATAAGGCCAGACATTAAAAAAAACCACAAGCAATCCACTGGAGAGTCAACAATATAAAACAAAAGTGACTCTGAAAAGATAAAATTAATAAACTAGCTAGACTGATTAGGAAAAAGAAGGCACAAATTACCAATACCAGAAATGAAAGAAGGGATATCATAACACACAGCACAAATGTAAAAGGTAATGAGAAAATAAGAAATAATATTATGAGAATTAAGAAAATATTATAAGGTGGGAGGAGGGTTCGGGAGGGGGAGCACATGTGAACCCACGGCTGATTCATGTCAATGTATGGCAAAAACTACTACAATATTGTAAAGTAATTAGCCCCCAACTAAAATAAATAAATTTATTAAAAAAAAAAAAGAAAATATTATAAATTTATGCCAACAAATGAAGACAACTTGGAATAAATGAGAAGACAAACTACCAATTGCAATACTAACAGCAATCAAGATATATACCATAAATCCTAAATCAACCTCCAGAAGAAAGAAAACCAAAATAGCCCAGTTTCTGGCAATAAAATTGAATTTACAGTTAAAAAATCTTTCTATAAAGGAAACTTCAGGCCCAGCTGGCTTCACTGGTGATCTACCAACCATTTAAAGGAAGCAATAATAATACCAAGTCTACACAAACCTCTTGCAGAAGAGGAGGAAACATTTCCTCACTCATTTTATGAGGCCAGCACTGCCAAAAGCAAAGACGTTACAAGAAAATAATAGATCGATACATCTTATGAATATAGATGCAAAAGTCTGTAACAAAACTTCAGCAAACCAAACCTTGCCACAAGTACATCATAATTACAGGAATGCATGATTGGTTTAACATTCTAAAATCAGTGTAATTTACCATATCATGATAAAAATATATATAAGATCATCTCAACAGACGCGTACAAAACATCTGACAAAATCCATTCCTGATAAAACCTCATGACAAACTAGGAATATAAGGAAACTTCATCCTTATAAAAGGCATCTAGGGGAATTGCTTGATGGTCCAGAGGTTAGGACTCCATGCTCTCACTGGCAAGGGTCCAGTTTCAATCCCTGGTCAAGGAACTAAAAGCCCACAAACCGAGCAGTGCAGCCAAATAAATAAATGGTATCTAAGAAAAACCTAGATCACAGAGAATGTAACAGGCTCAATCTTTTCTACCTAAGCTCAACAACAAGATCAAGATGCCCACTCTTGTTATCTCAACATTTTAATGGAAGTCCTAGTCAAGGCAAAATGAGGCAAGAAAAAGAAGAGGCATCTGAATTAAAAAGGATTACATAAAAGTACCTCCATTTGCAGATGATATAACCGTGCAAGTACAAAATCCTAAGGAACCCACAAAAAATTACTACAATATGTGTATTTAGCAAGGTTGCAAACTACAAGAGCAGTTAGAACAGTTATATTTTTATATATTATCAATGAAAAACTGAAAATTAAAATTTCAACACAAGCACCATTTGCAATTGCATCAAAAATATGAAAACGGATACATTTAACAAAGTATGAGGAAGAACTATGTACTGAAAACTACAAAGCACTGCTGTAACAAATTTAAAGACAGTCTAAGCAGAGATACTGTTAAGACTCGATATTCTTAAGATGTTAATTCTCCCAGATAGATCTTGAGACTCAACAGGATCCTAGTCAAAATCCCATCTGACTTTTAAACTAGAAATCCACAAGTTGACTCTAAAATAGAAGGACCCAGAATAGGTCAAACAATTTTAAAACAGAAGAAAACTGAAAGATCTTCGCTCTCTGATTTTAAGACTTACGATACAGATATAGTGATATAGTCATTAAGACAATGTAATAGGTGCTGTAAAGATAAAAACACAGATCGACAGAACAGAGAAACCACGAATAAATACACGTGTTTACAGTCAACTGTTTTTGACAAAAGTGCAAGTAATTCAATGTGAAAAGAACAGTCTTTTCCAAAAATGGTGCTGGATCAACTGTATATTCACATGGAAATGAAAATAAAAAACAAGCAGTATCTTACCTCTCACACCATACACAAAATTTAACACAAAATGGATCAAACACCTGAACAAAGGACATAAACTTTTTGGAAGAAACCTCAGAAAAGAAAAAAGTATTATGACCTTAGGTTAGGCACATTTCTCACCTAGTGCCTGAAAAGTATACATAATGAAGGGGGGGATAAATCAGACCATCAAAACTTTAAAAACTTTGTTCTTCAAAAATGCCATTCAGAAAATGAAAAGGCAACTTATGGACTTGCAAAGAATATATCTGACAAACAACTTGTATCCAGAATTTATATAGAACTCTTATGACTCAATGAAACAAAAAACCAATGGAAAAAATGGGTAGATTTCAACAGACATTAACAAAGACGACAGACTAGTTTCGACTAAATACGTGTAAAGATGCTCAACACCATCAGTCACGACGGAAATACAAATTTAAACCAATAGTGAGATGCCATTACACACCACTAGAACAGCTAGAGAAAGAAGCAACTAAAACTGTCTGCTATGAGATTGGAGAAACTGGACCTTACACTCTGCAGGTGGGAATGCATTAAATGCTACAGTCTTTTTGGAGACTATTTGAGAAGAGTCTGACAGTTCACCAACTGAGACAGAACAACTGACTCAACTGATAGTCAGTTGAGAACTGACAGAACAGTTTTGACAGTTTCTTTAAAATTCAACATATTATGACATGACCCATTTCTGCTCTTGGGTTTTATGTAAGAGAAATAAAATCATGTGTCCACAAAAAGATTTGTATTTGGATATTCATAGCAGTTTTATTTATAATAACCAAAAAAAAAGAGAAAGTCTCCATCAACTGACTGGTGAATGCTAAACATATGGAGATATATCCACACAGCAATTAAAAACACACTTCTAGAGAATTCTCTGGCAGTCCAGTGGTTAGGACCTGACACTTTCACTGCCAGGACCTGGGTTCACTCCCTGGTTGAGGAGCTAAGATCCTGCAAGTTTTGCAGCAGAAAAACAAAAACAAAAAACCTCACAAACATTCCTGCAAGCAAAGTGAAGAGTTACACTAAGTGGAATAAACAGGTCATATAACTAATTTCACATCAGTTCAAGTCTTGTATTTTTACTACAGAAGAGCTCTAAATTAGATTTTACTACCAGAGGAATGGAATTATTTAGCTTACAAGACCAGAGAAGAAGTAAGGCTTTCAATTCTGCCCCCACTGGCCCAAACAACTCAAAGCTTAGCCACTTGCAGATTGTGCATTCAGCTGAGAACAGGCATTAATAAAACAGCCCTTAAATTAATATTTCATCATACCAACAAACCAAAGCATTTAAAACTCAACAGCTAAAAAGCATCATTATTTTTCTGTCAGGCTAATGCTTGCAAGCCCATTTCAAAAAGTTAATGAAGAGTCAGACTTTATTTGGAAATTATCAAAATCATAATGCGTGCCAAAAACACAACAAAGCCAAAGAAACTGTTGACACCTCCCCCCCCCAAAAAAACAGTACCACTCACAGTATTCTTTAATCCCACAATTGTGCACTAAGGACCTACAATACACAAGGATTTCACATTGGCTTCAAATTCAAATCCATGAACTCAAAAACGGGTCCTGGGTCCACATTATCAAAAATGCCAAGAGCACAGAGATGAGTGCAGCAGGCTGTAGCAGGTACATGTGTACATTAAGTAGTGATCTTTGTTTCCTTGGTCAGGACACCATTCACACACCCCAATCCAAAGGCATGTGAATTTCATTTAGAGTAACTGCATTTCAGCACTCAGAAAACCACAACGATGGCTAATAGGACATTTGTTAGAACATTAAGGTATCCAAGTCAGTGATACTGAAGGCAATGGTCAGATCTGGTGATAGTATCTGTGTCTTCAACACGCAAGTGTCCATATCCAGTGTCACTGGGGCACTGATCCGCTATCTCCTCATCCTTTTTAAAAAAAAAAATTATTTCATTTATCTTTATTTATTTGGCTGCTCCGGGTCTTAGCTGTGACATGCAAGGTCTTCAATCTTCGTTTCAGCATGTGAGATCTAGTTCTCTGACCAGGGATTGAACTCAGGCCCCCTAGAAGGAGAGCACAGGGTCTTGGCCACTGGACCACCAGGGAAGTCCCCTTAACCCATCCTTGAGGCAATGAGTTGATCAGACCCCATGAGGCCACAACCTGCCTTCAGGGCTAAATAAAAAACACAAACCAGTGGTGTAGAGACTCAGTGTGCAGGAACAGCAAGTGGTAGGGACTGGGGCAGATCAGAGACTGTACACTATGAGCAAGGACACTCAAACATTAAGACACCTGGCCAAATTTAGTCGTCCTAGTAATCAAGTGATTGGGACACACAGGCCACTCTGGACTTCTCCTTGCTCTCAAGGCTGTCTTAATTACATTTGCTGGCATCTGACCCAGCAAATGCCAAATAGTCTCTAACAACACTGCAAACTCACCGAAGAGAGAGTCCCAGCAGGCTTAAAGTCATTAATTAATTATAGAGATCAAATCTACAACTTTTAATGTCTAACCAAGTGAGTTATGCGGTCAAACAGTACAAGTAGTGTGTAAGTGCCAAAGCAGACACTGAACATACAGAACAATTATAATTAGGACCAAACAATAGCAGATCTAACAGATTTCTTTCATTTGCTAAGAACAATGGAAACTCAAACATCCTTAATGATGAGGGAAACCAACTGTTTTTTCCCTCGTGCTAACTAATCTTTATTCACAATAAAAAATCCGACCTATGAGGAGTTGGCCTCTCTGTACCTCTAGAGACTGTTCCACATTAAAAAAGAGCAACAACCCACGGTCGGGCATAAAACAACAGTATCAATTTAAACTTAAATGCGCTGTTAGGAATTGTATGTTAACAATGAGAATTTAAGAACCAGAAATACAGGCTGATCAGCACTCATCTGTTTTTCTAGAAATACACAACCATCATACATGTGAGCGGAAAATCCAGCTCAAAGCTCTTAGACCTTCAGGACTGTGTTCTACAGCATGGTAGCTGCTAACCACGTGCAGCTACTGAGCTCTTGAAATGTGGCTAGTCTGAATTGAGAAGACTTTGTACTAAAAATATAAAGTATCTTGCTAATAATTTTGTACTGGTTACATACAATAAATGACACAACAAATACTTTTGATATATCGATAAGTTAAGTGTTGGTCGTTCAGTCCTGCCTGACTCTGTGCGATCCCATGGACTGTAACCCACCAGGCTCCTCTGTCCATGGAATTCTCCAGAACAAAATACTGGAGTAGGTTGCCATTCCCTTCTCCAGGGGATCTTCCCAACCCAGGGATTGAACCCAGGTCCCCCACATTGTGGGTAGATTCTTTACTGTCTGAGCTACAGGGAGGAACCATATACTGGTATGCGTGGTAAATCGCTTTAGTCATGTCTGACTCTTCGCAACCCTATGGACTGTAGCCCACCAGGCTCCTCAGTCCATGGGATTTTCTAGGCAAGAATACTGGGCTGGGGTGCCATTTCCTTGGTCAGGGGAATTTCCCGACCCAGGGATCAAACCTTACGTCTTACGTCTCCTGCATTGGCAGGCAGGTTCTTTAACACTGAAGCCACCTGGGAAGTCCTATATATTGATATATATATTAAATAAATAAATGATATTATTAAAGTTAATTTCACCTATTGCTTGTTACTTTTTAATTTGGCTACTACTCAAGTTTAAATCATGTATGTTCCTCATATTATATTTCTACTGGACAGTGCTGCCCTAGAATTTTACAACTAATTCCTCCAGTGATTACTTTTCTGGCAAAAAGAGATCTGGAGACTCACCCCACTCACACAAACAACAACAACTTCAGTCATTAAACCAGTCCCTTGACTACTGACAATGCAGCAGGTTGCCAGAGTAATCTGGTCCCTCACAGACCCAGAGGTAAGTAACTAGTTTAACAATCACTTGAGGCTACTTTCTTCCTAAATGATTCTAGCACGCAAAAGAAACAAGGAGTAGGAAGAAAAATCTGCGAGTCAAAAGATTGTATTTTTTACCCTCAATGCTCGATTTTTATGTGACTAAAACTAAGGTTCAATTCTGGTACTAAACTGTTAAGAACAAACAGATGTAACATTCTAAAACCACCATTTTCTTCCTCTTCTGTAAATCCTTAAACATAAATTACAGAAAACCTCTTCACACCCACTAGGATGTCTATAATTAAAGACAGACAATGAGGGACCTCCCTGGTGGTCCAGTGGTTAAGAATCCACCTTGTTATGCAGAAGACTCAGGTCCATCTCTGGCCAAGGGACTAAGATCCCACACGGCACAGAGTAACAAAGCCAAGACCCACGACAAAAGCTCCTGCATGACGCAACAAAGAGTCCATACACCGCAGCTGAGACCTGACGCACCCAGATGAATAAACACTGAAAGAAAAAAAAAAAGCAGACGGACAGTGACAATAACTGGTGAGGATCTGGAGATCAGAACCCGCATACACTGCTAAGGGAATAAAAAATGGTGCAGCTATTTTGGAAAACA
Source organism: Okapia johnstoni (assembly GCA_024291935.2). Taxonomy (NCBI): domain Eukaryota; kingdom Metazoa; phylum Chordata; class Mammalia; order Artiodactyla; family Giraffidae; genus Okapia; species Okapia johnstoni. The sequence goes on along the minus strand of CM044310.1, from coordinate 9,193,334 downwards.
GTTCGGCAGTTCCTCAAAATGTTAAAACACAGAAACCCTAAGAGCCAGCAATTCCACTCCTAGGTATCTACTCAAGAGAAATGCAAACTGTCTTCACTAAAGCTTTTACAAGAATGTTCACAACATTATTGTACATAATAGCCAAAAAGTGAAAACAACCCAAACAATTACAACATGTATAAACAGAATGTGGTATATACATACAACTGAATGTCATTTGGCAATAAAAAATAATGAAGCACTAACACATGCTACAACATAATGGACCCTGAAGACATTATGCTAAGTGAAATTAGTCAGAAGACATTATTTTATTATTCTATAATGATATGAAATAGACAAGTCCACAGAAACCAAAAGCACATTAGAGGCTGCCAGGGCTGGGGAAAAGGTAAGAAAGGAGTTGCTAACAGGTACAGGGTCTCTTTGTGGGTGAAAAAATGCTCTGAAATTGATTGTAGTCGTGGTTGCACAACTCTGTGAATGTATGAAAAACCACTGGGTTGTACATGTTAAACTAGTGAATTGTATAGCATAGTATGTGACAGCAGCCATGAAATTAAAAGACATCTGCTCCTTGGAAGAAAAGCTATGACAAACCTAGACAGTGTATTAAAAAGCAGAGACATCACTTTGACAGCAAAAGTCTGTTTTATTAAAGCTATGGTTTTTCCAGTGATCATGTATGGATGTGAGAGTTGGACCATAAAGAAGGCTGAGCGCCGAAGAATTGATGCTTTTGGCCTGTGGTGTTGGAGAAGACTCTTGAGAGTCCCTTGGACTGCAAGGAGATCCAACCAGTCCATCCTAAAGGAAATCAACCCTGAATATTCATTGGAAGAACTGATACTGAAGCTCCAATATTTTGGCCACCTGATGCGAAGAACTGACTCTTTGGAAAAGACCCTGATGCTGGGAAAGATTGGGGGCAGGAGAAGATGGTGACAGAGGATGAGACGGTTGGATGGCATCACAGACTCAATGGACATGAGTCTGAGTAAGCTCAGGGAGATCGTGAAAGGCAGGGAAGCCTGGTGTGCTGCAGGCACGACTTACTGACTGAACAACAATAGTACGTGAATTTTATCTCAATAAAGCTATTATAAAAACGTAAAACCTTAGAATGAAAACCATAATGCTCCAGAAAGGGATCTATATGAAATGCTTCATTTTAGAATAGAAAGAACAAGTGATAACTAGCCATATGAAAAGAAAGAGAAAATTTCAACTATGACTGACTGCCATTACTGGCCCAAATACCTCACTCCTTCCCAAATCTACTCCTCAGCCCTGTGATTTTGCAGCTCCTCCCACCAAACAGGCAAGGTTTAGTTTTGCGGCTCCTTGTCTTTGGGTTCCACCACATGACTTGTTCTGGCTGAAAGAATGAAGCACAAATGGCAGTGTGACACTCCTGAGCTTCAAGAAGTCTTGCACGTTTCCATGTGCCCTGCTGAGCTTCTGCCACTGTCATGAGAACTTCCCTTGGGCAGCTGCTGCCCATTCAGCCTGAGCTTCAAACTAAACACACGTGGAGCAGAGTCACCTAGCTGACCGACAGATCTGAAGCCAAGAGCAAAGTTGCCGAAGTCAACGTGCAGATCAACGGCTATTTTAAGCACTGAGTTTTGGGGCAATCTGGTATGCAGTGGTGGTGGTATTAAACTAATACAGCAACCAATTCTCTCACTGCATTTTGAAGAGGTTCCATGAAAGCAAGTGATTATCAAGGTAGGTCCAGCTTAACACCTTGAATAAAAAGTTTCATTTACTCAGCTTAAGAGAATGATCTATGTATCTCAAATGATATTTAATGCTTGTCCCTTTAAGCTCTTAAACTAAAGGTTGAGAACAACTTAAGATGTTACACACTTTCATCTTACTAATTTTATTATTTTAGGATTTTTACTTAAAAAAATTAAAGACGGAATAATACTAATTTAAATAAACTATGTACTAAACCACTAGGGATAAAGATATGCACAAAGTATAACCCACATCCTCAAAACTTTACAGGGATATAAACAAGGAAGCAACAACTGAAAGAGGCAAGTGAAGTGTTCTAAGAGAACACGAAGGGTCATCCAGGAGCAAAGATAATGAAGAGGAGGCAAATTTTTAAAATTATATACATGTAATATATAACTATAAAAGGGCTTCCCAGGTGGCACTATTGGTAAAGAACTCACCCGACAATGCAGGAGACCTAAGAGATGAGGGTTTGATTCCTGCGTTGGGAATATCCCCTGGAGGAGGGCGTTGCAACCCACTCCAGTATTCTTGCCTGGAAAATCCCATGGACAGAGGAGCCTGGTGGGCTACAGTCCATGGGGTCACAAAGAGTTGGACACGACTGAAGCAACTTGGCATGTACGTACAAAGGTATCTCCATCATCAGGACTTACTGACATGTTTGATGAAAATCAACAATGTCTTCAGGGTTTCTAGCTGTGACGCTCAAACCAGATGCTTTCAACAGCTATGGGACAGGCTAAAAGATGCTGACTCATCATAAACTTGTTACGTCTGAACTGAGGCACAAAGCTGACTTTCCAGAGTTCCGTGGAGCCTTGTGTACCTTTGCACACGATGACTGGTTCAGTTTCCTGTCCTCTGGTAGCTGGCACTGGACCATTTGGTCTCACTACTGGAAGCTTCCTGAGTCTCTAGCCTTTGCCTTTGCTTCCACTGTCCAATCATGTCTGTTATTCACTGCTGTCCACTGCTACGCACTTCTCTCCTATCTGTAATTCCTTTCTAAGTTCGTGATAGCCTTTAGTTCAGCTTTTAGAACTTCTGCTATCCATGAAAGCCAGACCTTCTGCTAGCCAGGCTAATACATCATCCTTAGGCCTGCAGGTTATTTTTCACCATTGCACAGAATGCAGAGGTTCAAAAACAAGCTCCTAGTTCCCCAAACTTCAGGTTTATGCCTACTCCATATGACTAGGTTATTTAATTCTGACCTAAGACTGACTCACTACTGTATCTATGAAATTTAAAACATGCACACACCAATTCAGATTTTTTAAAATTGCCCTTTCTGACAAATATCATATGATATCGATTATATAAGGAATCTAAAAAAATGGTACAAATGAACTTATTTACAAAACCAAATTAGTCACAGACACAGAAAACTTATGGTTACCAGGGCGGAAGGGATAAATTGGGAGACTGGGATTGACACACTATTTTATACAAAATAGGTAACCAGTAAGGATCTACTGTATAGCACAGGGAACTTCTCAAAACTCTGTAATGACCTATACGGGAAAAGAATCTAAAAAAAAGAGTGGATATATGTATATGTATAACTGATCCACTCTGCTGTACAGCAGAAACACAAAATTTTAAATCAGCAATACTCCAATAAATTTTAAAAATTAAAATTACAACTCTAATTGCCATTCTGAATAATTATTAAACAAAAAAACCAAAAAAAAAGAGTTAAGCCTTTTAGAAACAGGAAAAAGATGAAATGTAAGCTTCTATTTTTAAAAACATTAACTTTTTAAACAGAAGCTTAAACACAAAAAATATGAATTTCTGAAACAGAAGCAAAAGAGAGAGAAAATGTTAAATTGTTCAGAAAGTAGTTTCCATATAGCTTTGAGCTCTCAAAGGAAGTTTCCTGCGAACTATCTTCATTTGAAAAAAAATTTCCCCAAAACTGTTTTGCTAATTGCAAAAAGAAAACAGCAGAGCTCCTCTACTTGTATATGTGTCATATATGTCCTATATGTCACATATTTAACAAGTGCCCATTTAGGAGAATTATAAACAAATAGTTAGCAGTCAGTGTGTGGGAGCTGAGGACTGGAGATAAAGGAGGATGACTACCCTAAAGGGCCTGTGGTCCTTTGTAAATGTCTCCCTTAGGAGTTCAGTTCCCAGGCTGAGCCACTTTCATTCTCTGTGTGCCGAATGGATATAAGGAAGTAAGGTACATCTGGCCACAACAGGTGACCCAACTTAACAGTAACAATTTTACTCTTGTATTTTCTTCAAAGAGTAATGAGACATCAGGCAAGTATCACTTTCTCTCTTCTGTGTGCCCTGTCACTTTATTTTTAAGGACACATTCTATTGTAAAATCCTGCACCTGACAAACTTCACCTCTAAAATAATCATTCTTTGGAGGAAAATTAAAAAAAACCTGATCATCTATCATGTATTATAGGTCCTTAAACCATGAAATTAATGACTCTGATCCTACCTTTCCCGAGTTCACCGCCAAGGTGGGAAGACAACCACATAAATACATTCAATACAAGGTCAGAAAATCGTAAAAGCACAGCCATCTGACAGGATCAGATAAAGAAGTGCAGGCATCAGAAGAATATTTCTCCTGGGCCAATCAGAAGGCTGTAACAAGAGGACAGCATTTCAGCTGGACCTTGAAAGACAGAGAAAGGCTAACCAGGTATACCAGCCAGCTTAAAGAAAAAGGGAACCAGTGAGTAGTCCAGCCTGGCAGAAATAACAAATTTTTAAAGAAGATATAGAACAGTAGGTTTAATAGGCCAGATTATTTTGATAATCAGAAAGAAGATTGGATTTTACACTGTAGGCAAATAAAAAACCTAGGAATTCAAATGCAATACAATCCAAACAAGTGACAAGTAAAGATCAAAAGAAACAAAGACTATATGTACACTACACAGCTTTCATTCCCCACTGAGTCCTCTTCACAACTCCTAACTGAAATCCATGACTAAAAAAAAAAATCTCTAAACTACAGAAAACAAAAAAACCCCAACGATTTCTTTCTAAGATCAATTTCTCCTCCTTGGCTTCAAATACACAATTCTCTCCCTTAGATGAAATAAAAACAGAAGACCCTAATGGCTCTGCTGTCTCTCTCAACCACGCCCCTTCCTTGTGTCCTCCCAGCTCGTCTCTCAGACAAGCCGCCGGTGCGCAAAGGACGCCTTTATTTCTTCACTACCCGCCCCTGACTTGGTTTCACCCCCTCTGCTCTGATCTTTATTAGTGCACTTTCAGGAATGACTTCCTTTGCAAATTCAATAGCCTGTTTCTTTCTTCATTCTCTTTGAATCCTGAAGCTTTTTACACTACTGACCCTAAAAATTCTCTGAGCCTTTTCTTTTGTCACCATCACACCTTGCTAATTATCCTACCTTTGATGAAGCTTCCCTTGACTACTCTTCTTTCCTCCATTTCTCAACTGAGTATCCCAGGCCTCAACTTGAGTCTTTCATTCTGTCCTCTCTGTACTCTCCCTTCAGCTATCCCACCTGTGGTCCCAGGAAGTATTCCTGTAATAAGACTCAACTGAGCCCTATGAAGTTAGGTCTCAAAATGTTTTTAAGGTTATCAGACCTTAGTATTTTTAAGATATTAGTGCTTGTACTACTCAGTGACATAGGTAAGAGAACTTATTCTCTAAAATTAGCTTTTACTTCTAACAGTAGTATTTTTGCAAGCACTTCTAAGGAATGAATGTAAATTTCTGGGTGTTTACAAAATCAGAGCATACAGTCAAAGGTTTAAAAGACTGTCAGGCAAGGCTTGAAGATTTAGCCAAGTTTGGAAAGCCAAGCAAGACTATTCTGGACAAAAATTAAAACAAGGAAACAACAAAAAGTCATGCACTGTACTTGGGTCAAATGTGTATAACCAGGTTGAAGAAACAATTAACAAAACTTGGCTACACACGTCCTATTTATCTCAAGCGTGAAGCCCAAGCCTGAGGCCCTCAGACAGAGGGGAAGTGGGTGTGCCTGGCAGACATGAAGAGTGAGGAAAACAGATAACCCACCGCTCACAGCCCCTCCTCAAGCATTTTAAGGTAGAAATATTTCCTATGCATTTCAAACAAAAACATGCAAAGAAGAGGATTATCCACAATTATGAAGATAACTACCTTCAAAAGATCAAAATAAAATACACATACAAAAACAATTTAACCTTAACTCAAGTCACAATTTTTCTTGTTTTCTGGTTAAGCAGCAGTGGACTGTGAAACTTGTTACTAAAAGATGATCTTACAACACCAACACCTCCCTGGTGGCTCAGATGGTAAAGAGTCCACCTGCAATGCAGATCTGAGTTCAGTCCCTGGGTTGGGAAGATCCCCTGGAGAAGGAAATGGCAACCCACTCCAGTATTCTTGCCTGGAGAATCCTATGGACGGAGGAGCCTGGCGGGCTATGGTGCATGGTGTTGCAGAGTCAGAAACGAATGAGCTAGCATTTCACTTATAACACATTTCAAAGGCAACAACTGAAATCAATGACAACTTGCAAACTAACAGTTCTAGTTCTTTTTATGCAGCATTACTCAAATATCTCCACCGAATTCTCACTAGAATAAACATCTCAAAGTTTAAATGTTGGTTAAATTGTGAAACAAGAAAAATCTTTTTTGGTGGGGAGGGACAAGAAAGGGAGAGGAGATGAAGAAGTACAAGCCACTATGCATAAAACAAATAACCTACAAGGATATACAGCACAGCACAAGGAAAACAGCCTATATTTTCTAACAACTTTAAATGGAGTATAATCTATACAAATATTAAATCATTAAATCACTATGTTGTACAGCTGAAACCAACAATGTTGTAAATCAACTATACTTCAATTTTAAAACATATTTTCAGAAAAAGAAAAATCATTTCTGCAAGAGGAACTCTACCTGGAGCCAATTTGGGTCTAAAAATGTAGAGAACAAATAACTTGCTTTTATATTGCATGTAGCAATTTTCAAAGCCTTTCCACATATATTATCTCACTGAATACTGGCAATAACGACTCAATGGACATGTTTGAGTAAACTCCAGGAGTTGGTGATGGACAGGGAGGCCTGTCCATGGGGTCGCAGAGTCGGACACAACTGAGCAACTGAACTGAATCAGAGATGAAAATCACCCTCCAACTAAAGATTTCTCAATTTAAGGAAACCATAACAGAATTAGACCCTATCTCAGGGTTTCAAATAAAATTTAATGAGTGATCACTTATATTCAGTATAATTTACAAACACGTAAAAAACAATCAAGACACACCTCTACTTTAGTGCCTTTTTAAAAAAATCCTTTAGTGGTTCTTCATCATATCAAACCTGGAACTCCAAAACAGAGATTATCAAGTTTTCTTTCCAAGATAGAATGAACTGAAAAAACCAAGAAATGGGATTTTCTACTAGGTCTCTAATAGGCTAATGCATATTCATCAGACTAATACCTTAAAAGTATTTTCAAACCTAAGTTTTTCAGAGGAGCTCAATCTAGTCTTATCACGGCAAATGAGTGCATCTGCTTTACTTTAAGCTGTGGCTCTAGTGAGACCTATTAACAAAATCTGAGAGGTAATTCATTGTGAGCATCACGGGAACTAACTGTAGATTTTCCCTGTAAAATTGAATTTGATCACCTGGAGCCCCTCTAGATACCCAAGGGGTTAACAATTCCAGGAGAGGTGCGCTCTGCCTCTAATTCTTTAAGTGAGGATTAGGAAATAACCTATAGAAACTCAAAGTTGCTAAAGTTTCTTGATTTATACATACAACAAATAAAACCACTACTTCCCTTTAAATCCTAAGAAGGAATCATTAAAACTCCAGAAAACCATATTATAGAATTCTGAAAAATCAAATTATACTTATGACTCTACTGTCAGGGGCAGCAATCACAAAAAGTTTCAGGTGCTAAACACAGCCAACTAAAACAGCACCTCATGAGACACTCTTAGGACATCCTTGATTTTTCACAGGACAGTTTAATGAAACAGGTAAGAATGATGAAAACTAAATTATTAATGTTAAAGTAAAATACAATTATACAGAACTACGTAATACCTCAACACAGTCACATTTATATCTCTAAAATAAATGATTACTGAAATGTATTTTGAGAAATGCTTGAACAGTAGACATTTTAATTCATAGTACTACTTGATAAATTACAGGCTGACATGGTTACCAACTCTTCAGCTCTCCCCCTCCCCAAGGCTTTATAAGAAACACTGAGGAAAATTATTTCAATACAAATTCATAGTCTTAGCTTCAGCTAATTTTAGCTTGAATCATGTATCACCAAAACATTACTACCACAGCACTTTAACTACAGGCAGAACATGTTTTAAAAATAAAGAGCAAATCTAAAGTCTACAATGCTGCTCACACATCTTCAAGTAAACAGTTTCTCTGAAAAACTTTCAGCAGATGCAATGATCACAAGACACAATCAGGTACGATCACAACAGATACAGTGATATGTAACAGAAATCCAAAAACAGATGTAACTTCCATTTGCTCCAGAGATTCGCTTTGTTTTTCATTCTCCAATTTTAGCATTATTCGCAAACATCTGACATGACAATGTCTTTTATCACAACAACGTATCACCCCAATATAATGCAGTCCTCAGAGTAGATCTTCAGACAGGCAGCCCAGGGGGAGGTATGCACATTCACTTGTTCAGTAAATATTTGCCAAACCACCTACTGTATGCGAGACACTGGACAGAGCAACAAAAGAGAAAGACTTTCATCTGTGTAACTCACGGTTTACTGACATCCTTCCGAGTCAGGAGCCCTACTAAGGAATTTGGATTCTATTCTAATGTGGCCAAAAACCACTGAAGAGTTTTAAACAGAGCACTGAGGCGATCTGAATCAGGTTGTTAGAAGACTACTCAAGAGAATGGATGGAACCAGTGCGGAGACTAACAAGAAATTCAAGCAAAAGAGGGCAGGCTGAGAGTAGTGACTATGGACAAAGCAGCGCACAGTCAGTGTTAGAATCTTGGTATCCAATAGTCTTGACTTAGAACCATTTTTCCATTTATATACTTGGGCAAGTTACTTACACCCTTGAGCCTCGGTTTCCTTATCGATCAATGCTTCTAAAGCCGTAGCACACAGAAAACACACAACAAATTATGATATACTATCGATACTTCGCTACAAATTCATCTGAATGAGGTTCACATGGGCTGACTTCCTCCCCCCTACCTCTGCTTGCACCAAAATTAACCCTAACGTAAGTAATTTTTACTAAGAGCAATTATACACAAGTACTACAGTGACTCCATCAAGAGAGAAGGATGTTTCTCACCCACCTTACGCTAAAACAACTGCTCATAAATATACACTGAGCAAGGTGTTTTTCTCAAATTAATAAAACTCTAGTTTGCACCTTCAATGTGTGTTTTCACACGCATTCTTTTATTTCCTCATTTTTTATGAGTAAAAACGAGACAAGGAGACTCTTGCGGTTGATCGTGATAAAGACTGTGGTGTTATTATCAATTATTTTAACTTCTTCTGTCAATTGCTTTTATTTAAAACTATTAAGGGACGGTACCCTCACTCTGACAGCACTGAGACACCAGGGAACTAAGTTACCAGAAGCTTTCTTTTCTAACTATAGGTTTACAAACATTCAGCTATCTGCAGCTTCCCCTTACATTTTTTTCTTTTTTCAGTGTTAAAAATTTTTTTATTGAAGTTGGCAGTTAATAGCTTATTGGTGACATTAACAAAGTAATCTGCTTAGTATTTTGGTTGAGGAAGCTAGATTAATGTAAGTTTAGGCTTGAACTGATATTAAGTAAATGTATTCTACTCTCTCTAGAATATAGTTGGGAAACCTGTGCACAGGAAAGGATTATTTTCTGGGTTTTTTTTTTTTTTTAAAAAACTATCTGAGGCTTGGCTGCATGAAAAAGGGGAGGTGGAAAACTGAGCAGAGAGGTAGATAACTGATGACATCCAGCCCAGAGAGGTAGATGCAATTCAAACTGATGACAACATCAACAGCCTGGTGTAAAGGTTCTGGATCTGCCCCTGACACTTATCCTTTCAACAAAGGACGAACCACCCTGAAAACCTATATATTCAATCGGTTTCCCTGGTGGCTCAGTGGTAGAGAATCCGCCTGCCAATGGAGATACAGGAGACTACGGTTTGATCCCTGGGTCTGGAAGAGCCCCTGGAAGACGGCATAGCAACGCATTCCAGTATTCTTGCCTGGGAAATCCCATAGAGGAACCTGACGGACTACAGTCCAAGGGATTGCAAAGAATCAGACAAGACTTAGCAACTGAACAGCAAACCTTCAAAACGCTTAGCTGGGCTCAGTGACGTGCACCTGTAGTCCCAGCTACTCGGGAGGCTGAGGCTGGAGAATCGTTTGAGTCCAGTTCTGGGCTATAGTGTACTATGCTGATCAGGTGTCCACACTAAGTTTGGCATCAATATGGTGACCTCTCAGGAGTTACCTAAGGAGGTAACCGGCCTAGGTCGGAAACGGAGCAGGTGAAAACTGTTGCTGATATAAAAGCTTACCATCCAGTGAGGAGACTAGGTATTCACATGTGAAAAGGAAGGAGTGAGGCAGACAGAACAAGTGTCAAAAACAAAGCGCTCACTTTCAGCCAGGGTGGTCAGAAAAGGTATCATAGCTGGGTAACAGAACTGACAGAATCTGCTAGGAAAAAAGGCAGGCACAAGAAACAAGAGAACAGCATGAACATATGTGTAGGAGCTTTGTTAAAAAAAAAAAAAAAAACTATCGTGAAAATTTCAACATGTAAAACGTATACAGGATAAATGGACTCGCCACTGAGCTTCAACAATCGTCAACTCAAGGCCAATTTTCTTTTATAATTTACCTGTCTGCCTCACAAAAACCCTAAAGGAACCTATTTCGGAACATTCCTACATTTTCACTGACTCCATCTTCAGACAAATCCATACCACAGTAGTCTCCACAGGCTGACTTTCCTAAAGGCCACATACAAATAAAGTGCAAGACTATTTTCAAAAAAATCAACTCTTGATTGTTTGCCCAAACCAACGGAACAATGACAAAGATATTCCAACATGATAAGACAATCCAAAACGGTTTGCACGTACTTTGAGATTACCTTTTCCATACTTAATAGTTCAATGAGCATGAATAAAATGATGGAGAATTCATGTCCTGAAAAAAAAGCAACACAGGTGAAGTATCTTGGGACAAATCATTCGGGCTCCTGAGCCTAAGTTTCCTCCTCTATGAAATAGAGAAAGATCACCTACCTCAGGTACTTGTGAGAATCAACTGAGTGTATATGTTAAATGCCACATGATTGGCTCTTTACATTACCCCCCGACTGACTTGGGAAGAACTAGTCAGGAAGAAAGCTGCCTTGTTTCCCAATCCTCTCTCCCCTTTCTCAAGATGATGCCTGGTTTCCCAACTCTCTCTCTCAAGATGATGTAAAAACTTTCTCCATCTCAAAACGTGCTAAAGGTGAGGAGCTAAGCGTTCTGGTTTCAGGGAGCTTCTTTCTTCACCTGTAAAGCAAATTAAGGGACCTGAGCTTGAAGCAAGTATTCAGGAGGATAAATCTCATACAGTGTCAAACTTCACAAAACACCCCCTCCTTACAAAACTATCCTCCCCCCCACCTTAACTAGCAGAGCCTTCCAACATCACCCAAGAGTGTGGCCTACATAGTACCTAGTAAAACACTCTCACTATCCCCACTTCTCGGCTGCTGTGCTTACTACTCTCTGAACCATCCACAGCCCCTCTACAGCACACTACAGACAGCAGGGCAGCCCTCAGGACACTCAGCGGGGCCAGCGTGTTAAGAAGCTCAAGATGAGGCACACAAGGGGCACCTGCACTTGCTTTCTTACTCTGTCCACGAGAAAGTGTGAATTCTAATCCGGTGTCCGAATCACGTGCTACGGAGAGGCAGTTCACCGCTGCTCAAAATAATCAAAGTAGTTTAAACGTCTTTTAAAAAATATATGTTGTCACAACTGCTCATTAAGATTTTCATTCTTCCTTTAGCATTGCTTTCTCTAGGTTATCATCTCACTCTCTTTTTTATTTTTTGTATGCACAGAACTGAAGTTCTCTTTTGAATTATCTTCTTCAATCACCAATCCTCTTTCCCTATGAGAAGACATAATGCATAATGCGTTCCTCACTTATCATAACCCCAACCACCACAAATCATCCCCTGGGTTAAAGCCTTCATCCAAAGCCATTCTTTTCAGGTATTACTCATTTCTTTGCTGTTCCCCAAGATAATTATAATGTAGTAAGGTAGAGCACCTTACAGTTTACCCTGTAGTTTGTAAACTTAATTCATTTACTCCTACAGCTTATGAGAAAAATAATTCTATTTTGTAGGTAAGGGGAAAGGAATGGAGAACTTACTATCTTGTCTAGTTATAAAGCAAATTAAGAGGTGAACTCGACCTCCAAACCAACTCTAAACGCCAAGCTCTTCCCATTCTACTATGCTCTTTTCTAAGAAAGGAAAGCCTACAGTTCTATCAAAAACCACATTTGCTTCCAAGAGAAAACGATCTTCGAACAACCGCTCTAGATTGCAACCAGATTTTCCATCTCTGCACCTACCACCAATCCCATTTCTCGCTTCCTCTCCACTCCACTCCTCATGGATACATACTATCATCACTCCTTCAACCCCCTCCAGCATATATTCCACCTCAGCCTGCTAAAGGGAGGTGCATTCCCCTCTCCCCAAACCTCAGCCCCCCCTTCTCAGGACAGGTATAGTTCTCACCCCATGAACTACACAGTACGCTTGTCAGCCCTTAGCAGGCTATTTTATAACTTTTAAAAAGTCTCTTTAAAATGGACATGATTTGTAGCTCCTTCATCCCCATACTTGCCCCAGGGCACCAGGCTACTTCCTATTCTACAGAATAGGGTAGCAACCCTCACAAAGACTTCTGCCCAGTCCCCACTGTCATCAGCGACTTGCTCCCCAAAATCTAGTTATCTAAACACGCTCCCCTTCCAAACTCTTCAGCAGGGTGTCCCCTCCAGGGTTCCCTAGACTCGCTCCTTCCGCAGCTCTCCTCTGCTCACGTCTGGGCCTCTGCCCACCTCACCAACTCTTCCCTTCACTCCCCGTCCCAGGGGTAAGGAGCAGCCCCAGTGGAGGTGGCTCCTCCTCCCTGACAACTTCCAAGTTCGGCCTCGTATCACCTGTTCTCAGAAGATGCCTCTCGGCCCGGTGGCCCCCCGCCTTTGCCCCGACTCGTCCCTCTCCACCTTGTCCATTCCTCCTTTCCAGCAGCCTCCCCCTCGGGTCGGTTCCGGAGTGCCCGTGGGGATCTATTTCCCTCGCGTGGGCTTCCCACCTCGGGGTCAAGCTCCCCTTTCTCCATCACCTGCTCCGCCCATGACCAGATGACATCCGCCGCGGCCGCCGCCTCCTCCAAGCCCCTCCTCGGACGCCGGGTCCCCGGCCGCTCACCGCCTTCCGCGAGCGCCAGCCGCCCCCTCCTCCGGCGGGGGGCGAGGGGGGCGTGCACCCCTATGCCGCGGTCCCCAGCCCCCTCCACCCCCGAAGCGCACCTGTTCCTCCTCCTCTCTTCCTCCCCGGCCGGCCGGGCCGGCGTCCCGACCCCCACCCTCGCCGCGCCCCGGCCCCCGAGCCCCGCACTCACCACGAGTAGGTCTGCTCCGCCATGGCGCTGACTCTCGAGGGCTCTGCTGCAGGCTCGGGCCGGGCCGGGCCGGGCCCGGCGGCAGAGGAACAAACGGGCGGCGGACTCGCTCGGGCCGGGAGCGGAAGGCGCGGCCGCGGCCCGGCGCTCGTTGTCTCGCTCCCTCGCTCACACCGCGGGCGGGCGGGCCGGGGAAGTGACTGGCGGGGAGAGGCCGGGCTCCGAGGCGGCCCCGCTCCCTGGGCCCCGGGGCGGGGCGGGCTCCGCTCTCGGCCTCCCTCACCGGCGGCGGCGGCGGCGGCTCCGCTGCGGCTCTAAACCCAACATGGCGGCGGCGGCGGCGGCGGCCCTGAGAACAAGGGGGCCCCGGGGCGGGCGAACGGCAAGAGGGCCCCGCGCTCACTGCGCGCTGGGCCGCAGGGCGCCGCCGCGCTCGTGCGGCGGCGGCGGCGGCCCGTGGACATGGCCGGCGGGCGGAGGCGGAGGCGGCGGCGGCGGCTGAGGGGGGCGCTAGGCGGTGAGGCGAGGCCGCCGGGCTCACACCCGCCAAGAGGAGGCGAGGAGGGGGCGGGGGGCGAGCCTTGGCCCCGCGCGGGTCACGTGCCCAAAACACGCTCACGTGACGCGCGCGCCCCGCCCCTCGCGCCGGGCCCATGCGCGGAGACGTCTGTTCCTCGGTTCGAGGCGACTGTTGCTCGCTCGGTTTCTGGCGGTTGCGCCGCCTCCCACCGCTTGGTGCCGCCCCCTCCCCACGCGGGGCGGTCGCCTCGGGGGGGCTCCTTCCCTTACCCTTTCCGAGGGGCTGCTGCAGCCACCCAGTCAGGAGCCCCGTGCGCGGCTGTTGACTGCCACTCAGCTGTCACCCATCCATCAAGAGTCTGCTGGCCACGGGCTCCCAAGTGTCAGTCAACCTGTCAGTCAGCAGGCGGGACGTTGCCTCGCTTAGTTGGTCTGTTCCTTGGTTCATTCATTCGTTTAGCAAATAACTCCACGCAGCCAGCTTTTATTGCGCCCAGGCTATGTGCCAAGTCCTCGAGGGGCCAAGTCGAATACCCCATACTGGCCTTCATGTGATCCATCAACAGATATTTATTGGGTGCCAACCATGTATCAATTCATTCTGCTGGGTCTGCCCTCTGAACGCTTACATTCTAGAGGAAAAGACAGATAGCTCAAGCCGACAAATAAGTGAAGGTGCTTGCTTGCAGATGGGGCTAAGTTTTATGAAGATGATAACACAAGGTAATGGGACACAGCGTGAGTAGGGGTGCAGCCTAGTTTCCATGGTGAAGGAAGGCCTGGCAGAGAAGGTGACAGCTGACACCTGAAGGAGGAGAAGGAGCTGACGATGCAAGAGCACAGCTCAGGGGACAGTCCATCTGGAGTCAGACACAGAAGTAAATTTAATGGAGCTAGACCAAAGACCAACAGAGTGAATCTAAGGCTTAGGAGGAAAGAGGAGGGAGAGATGAACTGAACTCCGGGGCACTGGGGAATGCTTTGCCAGGAGTTGATAAGGCAGTCTGAAAGAGTGAGCGAGTTACTAGGAGAAACGACACTCTTTAGAAAGAGGACATGAGGCAAGTCCCAACGATGTGAAGGCTTGGAGTGAGCTTGGATCCAGGAGTGGGATGGGTGATTCCTGCTGTGGAGTGGTCAGAGAAGAGACTGCAAGACTGCTCTGAGGCTAGACTTTGAAGGGCCTAGCTAAGCCTCCCGGCCACTTACTGTGTTCATGAATGAAAATGATCAGTCCAGCTCCAGGCTTTAGAAGCACACCTGGGCAACAGACGCAGTAGACTCCGAAGACCCCCAGTCTCCACAGGGAGCAGAGCTGGCACACCCAAAACCAGTATTCTCAAGATCCTCCGCAGCTGGCCCAATTTCAGGCCGGGATCAAGCGCTGCTCCAGTTTCCCAGGACCTGCCCAGCCTTACGGGGGAACACCACGCCCTGAATCTTTCTTCAAATGAATCAGTTGGCCATTGCCCATACATCTGCCGCTTGCCTGTTCCCCAAGGGGAATCCTTTCATGAGAAAGCCAAATGTACTTTTTGTTCAGAAGCAATCTCTCCTTCCCCCACTGCCGGCGACCAGGACCAGTTAGGTTCAATGGGTTTCCTGAAGCTCCACCAGCAAGTCTGGGGAAAGGGCCAGATGATAAGATCAGGGTTCCCCAGACATTTGGAGGCAGGGCCCCAAGAATATACCAGACCATCAAGGGCCCTTCCTCTGACCTTTCACAGAAAGATACCAGCCTGCAAATATCTGCCCAGCTCTAAACGATGCTGGATGTGGGGATATCATGGGGAGATGGAAAAGCAAAGAGCCTAAACTTTTGACGTTCATTTAGCGCTTACTACTTTTCCAGATGCTCTTACAGCATGCCAAGTGTACCCTTGAATGTGACACGTAGTCATTCTGAGTCTCAAAAACATGAGACTTTGGGGCCCTGAGAAAGGCTAGAAGCTACTGGCACAAATGGCTTTGGGAGGTGAGGAAGCTCCTTCCCCGAAGAGCTGAGAACAAATCAGATCAGACATGTCACTAACAAAACAAAAAGACACACTGCGCCCCTGGGCAATTCACCTGGGCTTTCATTCCCTGTGAGTCAGAGGACGCAAAGCCAAGAGAAAACTCAGTTTTGGAGGGATGGAACAGGAGGTGCTGATGAAAGAAAGTCAAGGCCTTCCCAGAAGCAAAGGGACCCTTCTAGGCCCTGAGAAGAATCTACTAGAAGAAAGGAGCGAGAAGGGTTCTGGGAGAAGGTATGGGGTGAGAAGTGAAAAGAAAGGTTTCCTTCTCTTCCATGTAAACTAGAGGCCCCTCCAAGTGTCTCTTGGGAAAATATGTGAACGCAGACCATTATAGGAAGCCAAACAGCACTGGCGGGGCTGGAGGACACCCAGGCCATGGAAGCCTGTGTATGTGGTCCAGGCAGATGGAGTGTGCGCCCAGAAACTAGTGGCTGGAGTATGTCAGGCTAAGGTTGCCCAGATGCAGAAGACGCCTCCAGGTGTTGGTCAGGACTGCTGCAGGCTTGAAGCCTTCAGGAGAAGGCCAGGCTGGAGTAAATCTGAAGTCTGTGCATCAGCTGGAGGCTGCCCAGCCTGGGGCACCTGGGGAGTCACTTTCAGTCCTTCTGCCAGCAGCACTCAGCTCCAAGCTGGAGCAGCCCCAGGTGGTATCCGTGCACCTCTGGGCCTCAGCCGGGGAGTCAGGCGTGCTTGGCAGGAGACGCAGGCACTGGCTCTCCCCAGGAGGGGTGCCCGGCTCCCTGCACCCCACCCTCCACTGCTGCACAGGTGAGAGGGCCACAGCTTGTGAAACTTTTGTTGGAAGAGGCAATGGAAGTTCCTCTAATTATCACCAGAGTAATTATAGGATTGCTCCTCCCACCCAGTGTGTTCAAAAGAGACTTGGTGAGTCTCCCCATGACGTGTCACCCGCCTCAGGTGTAGACTCCAGGGAGCGGGCATTGCCAAGTTGGACTGGGCTGCGTAGGCGCTGCTTCTGAGAGGGTCAAGGGCTCAGGTCTGACCGGTCCCCGCCTGCCTCTCCAGCCCACTTCTCACCTCTTTCCAACACTCCCTTCCAATACACACACACACACACACACACACACACACACACACACACACAGAGTGAACCGCTTGCAGCTTCCAATGGGCTGTGCTTTCTACTTCTTAATAGCTGCTTGTAAGCTTGAGGCTTGGTTTCTATGTCCCCGGGATTCCCTGGTGGCTCAGTGGTAAAGAATCTTCCTGCCTATGCAGGAGACGCAGGTTCAATCCCTGGGTCAGGAAGATCCCATGGAGGAGGAAATGGCAACCCACTCCAGTGTTTTTGCCTGGAGAATCCCACAGATAAAAGAACCTGGCAGTTGCAGTCCATGGGGTTGCAAGAGCATCAGAAATGACTGAGCAAGTTCTATGTCCCCTCCTTCAGAAAGTCTCACTTGACCAAATCCAGGCTGAGTTAGACACTCCTCTCCCACATTCCCACAGACCCCTGAGTTTCCCCTGTGTCCTTTAACACTTAGCACAGTGAACTGTCACTGCCTGTTGACTTGTCATCCTCTCCCTTGGACTGTGCACGCCTTGTGGGAAGGGACTGTGGCCTGTCACCAGTTTCACCTTCAGATCCCAGTGCAGAACTCAGCGCAAAGAAGCTCAGAGTTCATGGAATGAATGCTTGAGTGAGCTAAAAGGCACACCAGGTTTCAAAACAACTGGTTCTACCTGATAGTCCCATGACTCCCATGATCTCGAATTCAGCATCCCTTCCCGTTCCCCACGACCTCCTCTTTGACTGAGAAAGAGAAGCCTTAAGGGAAGAGAAATCTCTGTTAGGGATGTGGGTAAGACAGAAGATTGGAGGGAAGGTACATCATGCTGAGCTTATTAGATGTCAGGTCACTTACAGTCTTTGATCATGAGTTCCTTTTTAAAAAAAAAAATACTTTTTAAGACCAATTTTAGGTTTACAGAAAAATTGATGGGAAAATTCAGAGAGTTCCCACACACCTCTTCTTCCCCAACAAGGTTTCCCTTATGATTTACATCTTGCATTAGCATGGTACATTCAGTACAGTTGATGAACCACTAATGGTACATTCTTGTTAACTAAAGTCTGTAGTTTACATTAGGGTTCACTCTCGGCGTTGTACATTCTATCTGTTTTGACAAATGTATAATATGTATTCACCATTATAGAGAATACTTTCATTGCCCTAAAATTCCCTTGTGCTCCCCTTATTCATCCTTCCCTCCCTCCTTCCCACCCTCTCACTCCCCCCGCCCCCCACTCACTAAATCCTTGGCAACCACCAATCTTTTCATTGTCTCCATAGACTTGCCTTTTCTAGAATGTCATACAGTTGGAATCATACAGTATGTAAACTTTTCAGATGCGCTTTTTTTTTTCTTTCCACTTAGCAATATGCTAAGTCCTCTCTGTCTTTTCATGGCTTGATAGCTTTTCTTTTTTTAATTACTGAATTATATTCCATTGTATGAATGTACCAGAGTTTGCTTATCCATTCACCTATTGAAGGACATCTAGGATGCTTCCAGGTTTTGGCAAGTATGAATAAAATAGAATAAATATCCTTGTGCAGGTTTTTGGAATACCATGGGATTTTTAGAAGTGTGCTGTTTAATTTCTAAATATGTGGGGCTTTCCCAGCTATCTTATGGTTATTAATTGCTGATTTAATTCTGCTATGGTCAGAGCACATCCTCTGTGAGGCTTCAACGTTCTGGAATTTGTTAAAGCTTGTTTATGGCTCAGTCTTTGACTAATTTTGGTGAATATTCACAGAGATTTTGGAATCTATACATTTTTTATGTTCAATTTATGGCAAAAGAGGCAAGAATATACGTGATGAAAAAAACAGTCTCTTCAATCAGTGGTTCTGGAAAAACTGCACAGTTACATGGTATGAGAACATTTTATCACACAACATATAAAAATAAAGTCAAAGTGGTTAATGACTTAAATACAAGACTGGAAACCATAAAACTCCTAGAAGAAAATATAGGCAGGACATTCTTTGACATAAATTGTAGTTTTATATATATATATCCTAAGATAAAGGCAAAAATAAGTCAAATGGGACCTAATTAAACTTAAAAGCTTTTGGACAGCAAAGGAAACCATTGACAATACAAAAAGACAACCAACTGAATGGGAGAAAATATTTGCAAATGATATGACCGATGAGGGATTAATATCCAAAGTGTATAAACAGCTTATACAATTTAATATCAAAAAACCCAATCCAATTAAAAATGGACTGAAGACTTATATAGATATTTTTCCAAAGAAGACATAAAGGTGTTAAACACATCCATGCGAAGATCCTTAATGTCACTGTCATCGTTCATGTGCGTGCTCGGTTGCTAAGCTGTGTCCAGCTCTTTATGACCCCATGGACTCTAGCCCGCCAGGCTCCTCTCTCCATGGGATTTTCCAGGCAACAATACTGGAGTGGGTTGCCATTTCTTTCTCCATGCATCTATAAATGTATCTATTAAATTTGAGAAACCATCAGGAACTATATCTTCAAATATTTTTCTTTTGGTCGCACCACATGGCTTTCAGGATCTCAGTTCCCTGACCAGGGATTGAACCCAAGCCACAGAAGTGAAACTTGGGGTCCTAACCACTAGGCCACCAGGGAACTCCCTCTGAATATTTTTATGCCCCATTCTTTCTCTTTTCTTTTTCTAAAGTTTGCATGACATGTGGTATGTAGATCTTTGAATGTTGTCCTGCAGGCCCATGAAACTCTGTATAATTTTTTCCAGTGATTTCTTTTTCTCTCTGGTCTTAAGGATGGATAACTTGTGTTGATCTATCTGCAGATTCACTCTTTCCTGTCATGTTCATTCTGCTATTGAACCTATCAAGTTAATTCTTCATTTCGGCTATTGTACTTTTTAGTTCTGGAATTTCCATTTGATTTTTTTTTTTAATAGTTCCAGTTCTCTGCTGAAGTTCCTCATCTGTTCCTTCATTATGACTATATTGGGGAGGGGGAATGGAGTTTGAAAATATTTATAAGAGTTGCTTTAAAATTCTTGATGCTAATTCTAACATCTGGTTCATCACTTTTTCTGTTTGAGATCGAATCTGTTTTCTATTTCTTCTTATATCTAGCACTTGATTTTTGTGTGCTGGTTATTGTCAGTGATACATTGTACAGACCCTGGATTCTGTTGTTTCTCTCAAGAGTGTTAATTTTATTCCCTATTTGAGAGACAGTCATTCAGGTGGTGCAGCAGTAGAAGAGTTCACCTGCCAATGCAGGAGATGCAAGAGATGCAGGTTTGATCCCAGGGTCTGGAAGTTTCCCTGGAGGAGGAAATGGCAATACACTCCAGTTATTCTTGCCTGGAAAATTCCATGAACAGAGGAGCCTAGCAGGCTACAGTCCATGAGGTCACGAAGAGTCAGACACGACTGAGCCCACACACACAAAAAAATATTCTGATGAAACTAATTGGCCATTACCACCCTCTATGTTCTTTAACCCTTTTATTAATCAGGGTGTCCCCTTACAGTCAGTATAATTAGCCCCCTTTATTAAATTGAGGCTTTGAAAAAACTGAACCCGTTTGTCCAAGGTCACATACCTAGTTCACGGCAGAGTCACAATTTGAAACCAACAAATGACATAACTGTATACTCGATCCACTTCACACCCATTCCCAAACATCTTTAGGATGGTTTGGATTCCAGCCTAGAGCCCACTGGAATTGGGAAGAGGTCAGCTCCCTCAAAACCCCCATTCAGGGTAGGGCAATAGTTTTCAACCCAAATCAACAGAATCATTTACAAAACTGAAAAATAAGGATGCTAGGCTCCATTTACTTCCCTGGTGGCTCAGACGGTAAAGCGTCTGCCTATAATGCAGGAGACCCGGGCTCAAACCCTGGGTCGGGAAGATCCTCTGGAGAAGGAAATGGCAACTCACTCCAGTACTCTTGATGGAAAATCCCATGGACGGAGAAGCCTGGTAGGCTACAGTCCATCGGGTCACAAAGAGTCGGACACGACTATACGACTTCACTTTCACTTTTCAGGCTCCATTTACTGGATTAGTATCTCCGGCAGTAGGGACTAAGAATCTACATTTTATACTGTTTCCCGGTTGTTGTTGTTTTTTTTTTCCAGCAGTGCTGAGAGGCTTGTGGGATCTTAGTTCCCCAACCGGAGATAGAACCTGAGCCTCCTGCAGTGGAAGTGAGAGTGTTAACCACTGAAACGCCAGGGAAGTCCCTGTCTCCTTATGATTCTGATGCCCAGTCAGGGTTAAAAATCCCTGTGGTATGGGAATTCCTTGGTGGTCCAATGGTTAGGACTCGGCGCTTTCATGCCTGTGGCCTGGCTTCAGTTGCTGGTGGGGGAACTGAGATCCCTCAGGCCACGCAGTCAAATAATAAATCCCTCTGATAAAGGCACAGTACCTCCCACCAGTATTTCCTTTCTTCTGTAGCTCAGGACTCTGACTTTCGCATCATGCTTCACCTGGGCAGTGACAGTGGCGCTGGGGTTACGGCTGAGGGCTCTCGAGT
Source organism: Okapia johnstoni (assembly GCA_024291935.2). Classification (NCBI taxonomy): domain Eukaryota; kingdom Metazoa; phylum Chordata; class Mammalia; order Artiodactyla; family Giraffidae; genus Okapia; species Okapia johnstoni. The sequence continues at coordinate 9,171,805 of CM044310.1, read as the reverse complement.
CCCTCCCTTTAGGGGCCCACGTCCTGGCTCTGTCACCTGTTAGCTAAGTGGCCTTGGGCGGCTGACCCGACCTCTCAGCCTTTTGCCTTCTTTCCTCTTAAATGGAGATGAGAACAGCAGCAACCTCATGAGGCTGTTGTAAAGATTCCATGAGATAATGCACATGATGTATTTTGCACAGCACCTGACACCTGTAAACACTCCACGGAGAGTAGCTATTATGATAAACATCCTCAGCTTTTCTGCTGCCTGGAGCTCTGTCCTGTCTCCTACCTAAATCCAACTTCCAGATTTAAACCATATCTATAACTTCTAAGGTATTTCAAAATCCCTCTCTTCCCAAAGTTAACCCAACCTCTATCTTTGCAACTGATCCATCCCCACTGATGTCCCTCTGCCCTGGAGCAAGAAGGTGTTTTGTTGTTTTTTTTTTCACACTTCCAGGTCTTCATTTTGGTGAGCAATATGAAGTTGCCCCAAGGCATGTGCGATCTTGGCTCCCCAACCAGGGACTGAACCCACTTCCCCTGCATCGGAAGATGGATTCTTAACCATTGGGCCATCAGGGAAGGCCCAAGAAACATTTTAAGTTGAGCCCAGAGCCTGGAAGTGCTTCTTAGAATGGACTCAGATACCCTCTGCCTCAGTTTGTGCTCTTTCTTGCCTATAATTGGGACCTCCTAGGCCATGCCCTCTGCATGCATGGTGGTAAAGAATCTGTCTGCCAATGCAGGAGACTTGAGTTTGATCCCTGGATCAGGAAGATCCCTTGCAGAAGGAAATGGCCACCCACTCCAGTATTCTTGCCTGGAAAATCCCATGGACAGAGGAGCCTGGCGGACTACAGTCCATGGGATCACAAAGAGTCGGAAACGACTGAGCAACTAAACCACCACTATCACCGGGCCACACCCTCATGTGAAGCCCTGAGTGGCAAGTCTGAACTCCAGAATGAGATGTGAAAATTGCAAAACAGGCTTAAACTTTTGAGATGAACTAACTTTGTTGCTGAGAATCAGGCCTCAGTCAGTGTCCTAAGAGGAACCTGGGCCTGACCAAGAGGACCCACGGAAGGCAAGCTCCTGGAACCCCATTTCTAGAAGCTGGCTGGGCAGTTCAGGGGATATGAGAAAGGACTCCCCACCACCCTCAAAGTTACCCCCCATCTGCTAGACTTCTCCTCAGGGCCCCTCCCCAGGGAAACCTTTCTTAGGTGGCACATGGCCCACCCCAAGGTGACTAGACACTCCAGGGGCTCTACCACCAGCCAAAAGCATCCTTCAACCTCCATCTCAGGTCAAGTCTATAGGTTTGGTGAACATGGAGGGCCAGAGGGGTTCTCAGAGCTGGGAATGCTCCTGGGAAGAAAGGTGGGAGGATCCCCTTACTTATTGGGGGTCCTTAAGTGTCAGATGCTGCGCATCTTTTATCTGACCTCATCCGCTGTAATGTTGTCTTCCTCACCACTGAATCCCCAGGGCCTAGCAGAATAGACACTCGGTAAATATTTAATTACAGTAATAGTGAAATAGCTACCATTTATTGAGTGCTTATTACATGCCAGGCACTTTTCAAAGGGCTTTGGGTCTCTTAACTCACGCAGTATTTGCTGGATGAAAAATCTGATAACTACTCTATGAGGCTAGACTGTTCCTAGTTTACAAATAGAGAAACTGAAAATGCAGAGGTAATAAGTGGACAGGGGCCAGGCTTTGAATCCAGGGAAAGGTGATGACCTGGGAAGCAAAAGGTTGGCGGGGTGGCAGGGGCGGGGTGTCCTGTTTGAGTGAATGCAATACGGGTGCAAAGGCAGAAACAGAGTTGACTTTGAAGCAAGCACTTCTGAGGGAGAAGGAGCAAAGGGGGTGGGGAGTGGGACAGCCAGCCGGTTGCCTCCTAGAGCAAGTGTTCTGGATGTGGCAAGAGAGCCCAGGCCACTCCCCTGAGAAATGCTGATATCATGTCCCCTCAAACCACGCCCCCTGCCCACAGGAAGGGGTGGAAAGGAGCCTTGAATTTCATCACGGCCACAGTGGGGCCTGCAGAGGGGAGGGTTTTGGCTGCTGCCCCAGTGATCATAAGCCCCCACTGTCATAAACACCACTGATCAGGTCCTCTCCTAGAAGTCCTGAGCCGGGGGTGTGTGTGTGTGTGTGTGTGTGTGTGTGTGTGTGTGTGTGTGTGTGTGTGTGTTTGGTGGAGGTGGGGGCATGGCAGGCTGCTCCCCAGCACCACCTGGGATGAGTCACAGTTGACGCCCCAGCCCTGGAGCCTGGGCAGGCAGAAGCACACTGCCAACCCCACCAGTGGTTCTGAGCACGCTTGCCCACTTGGCCTCATTCCTAAGATGAGAAGACCAGGGTGGGCTTGCTGAGGGGCCACGGGGCTGACCTGCCCTCCTGGGCAGGCCATTCCGCCAACCTGACTTCTCAGGTGGGCCAGGCAAATCCTGGGAGGGGAAACAGCAGTGGCCCCTCTGCCCTTCTCTCACTCTTCCCATGGTGACACGAAGGACCAAGTCTGCCCTGGGTGCTCAGCCCCACCCACCTGATCCATCCCAAGTCACCAGTGACTCACCCGATCGCCTGATCACTTGCTTCTTACCTCCGCTGCTGCCTTGAAGCTCTTCCCCGTCGCTCCCACGGTACACCTGGGGTGGAGCTTGGCACAGAGCTGGTGACAAATAGGTGCAGATGGGCCTCGAGTACAGCAGGGACCACGGCTACAGCCAGACCTACGCCGATGGTCTTGATGCTCCGAGGCCTCCATAACCCCTCATGCCCCACCCCACTGCAAGGCAGGACCGCAGGAAGTCCTGTCCTGGACACGGTCACTGTCACCGAATATCCTAGTGATGCTCTGGGTTCTGATGAGCACTGTGGCGCTTTGCGGGGTCCCAGAAGAGAGCAGTTACTTCAGGAGAGCTTCAGCTGCTGTCTGCTGTCTGGAGGGCGGGGGTGGGGAGGTGTCTCAGGCCCTGTCCCCTGCCTGTTGACTAGGGAGGCTATTTGCTGACTGCTGCCGTGTTTCCTGTGGACCTTCTACAGGGAGGAGGGGGGACCCCTTGCCAGAGCCCCACGTGAGCCCCTTTTAGCCTTCTCACCACAGGCTTCTCCATCCACAGCCAGTGAGGACCACGTGGGCAAACACAGCCTCCGATTGTTCCCAGCACACCTGTTCTCTCCCATCTCAGCCCCGTCCTCTGTCAGGCCTGCCCTCTCTGCCAGCTGCCTTCCTCCTGTGATTTTTGCCTCAGGGCCCTGTTCCTCCCTCTATCCAGCTTCTTCCTGCCCCTCCAAGCCTGCTGGGCTGGTTTGAGCCTGTCTGAATCCCAGATTCACCCGCCTGGACAGGATATCAGTTTGTTTCCAAGAAGCCCACAGGCCATACCTTGTACCTATGGTCCCCAAGCCATTCGGGGACTAGTCTATTTCTAACCCACAGGGCCTCACTGGAGGGCACTGTGGCCTGAGCGCCCAAATCTGGCTTAGCCAAAACATCCTTACCTAGGAACTCCACCCAGCCATCAAAGAGCTGGGGAACAAGGATTTACTGTATAGCACAAGGAGCTATATTCAATATCTCATAGAGACCTATAACGGGAAAAAGAGATTAAAAGTGTGTGTGTGTGTATATATCTCTCTCTCACTTTGCTGTACATCTGAACCTAATACAATATTTAAAGCAACTGTATTTCAATCAAAAAAGATTATTTTGTCCTTCTGTATAGCACAGGGAACTCTGCCCAATGTTGTGGCAGCCTGGATGGGATGGGAGTTTGGGGGATAATGGATACATATGACTCAGTCCCCTCTGCTGTCCACCTGAAACTATCACTACACTGTTAATTGGCTACATACCAATATGAAATTAAAAGTAAAAAAAAAAGTTACTTCCAAAAAAAAAAAAAGCTGAGGGAAGAGAAAGCACATTTTCAAAGCACCCACTCTGAGCCAAGTCTTCTGCTATGCCCTTCCAAATTTAAGATCTCAGAATCCCCTATTTTTCATAAACATTTAATGAATACCTCCTCGGTGTCAGGCTGATCTTTTTCACAACATTCTTGCAAACTATTATTTCCATTTGAGAGGTGAAGAGACTGAGCGTTAGAGAGGTTAAGGGACTTTCCAAGGGTTACACAGCTAGTGAATAACTCCAGAGTCTGTGCCCATCTTACCCTGCCACATCCTATCCCATTTATGGCCTTAAAAGACACACTCAAGGACAACAGGGGCTTCCCAGGTGATGACAGTGGTAAAGAACCCACTGACTGATGCAGGAGACACAAGTTCAATTCCTGGGTCGGCAAGAGGCCCTGGAGTAGGAAGTGGTAACCACTCCAATACTGGAAAATTGGGAAATCCAATTTTAGTTGTCTGGAAAATCCCATGGACAGAGGAGCCTGGCAGGCTACAGTCCATGGGGTCACAAAGAGTCGGACGTGACTGAGCATGCACGCACACAGGACAATAAGGCAGAAACTACAGCATTCTACCCACCAAAACAAGAGATGTAAATTCCAGTGCCTCTTGAAAGTGAAAGTTGCTCAGTCGTGTCTGACTCTTTGTGACCCCATGGACTACACAGTCCATGGAATTCTCCAGTGGGTAGCCTTTCCCTTCTCCAGAAGATCGCCCCAACCCAGGAATCGAACCCAGGTCTCCTGCATTGCAGGCAGATTCTTTGCCAGCTGAACCACAAGGGAAGCCCAAGAATACTGGAGTGGGTAGCCTATCTCTTCTTCAGAGGATCTTCTAGACCCAGGAATCGAACCGGGGTCTCCTGCACTGCAGGCGGATTTGTTACCAACTGAGCTATGAGGGAAGCCCAAGTGCCTCTTGGACCCCAAAAGACCATTTAGATGAATGAAGTTGTCCAGATGTAAGACAAAAAGGTTGAGTAGGGAGGGTGAATAACTGGAGAAGTCACACTCATCCAAAGAGGGTGAATGCTGCTCTGTTCTAACCAAGTGTTGTCATGTGGGACTTCAGGTCGGTGTGGCCAGATCTTCTGATTTTTCAAGAAAGTCTGGACATCTCAAATTTTAATGTGAAATCTGCAAAGGGTTTCCACATGCTGGCTATATCAGGCTGACAGTTTGACCCCCTAGAAGATGCTTCATGAACTTTAGAAGGATTCCATTTCTATGAAACACCTGGGTTTGATTTTTTGCACTGCTTTGGGGCCCTCAAGATACCCCTCTATCTGGGGAGGGAAGGTTAGGGGTGAGGAGACATAAATCACATGCATCCAAAAGACAAGACACACTTGAGGAAAGACACATGGGGGGAATTCCATGGCTGTCCAGGGGGTAAGACTCCATGCTTCCAGTGCAGGGGGTGAGGGTTCGATACCTGGTCAGGGAACTAAGACCCCACACACGTAAAAAAAAAAAAAAAACTAGGGCTTCCCTGGTGACTCAGTGATAAAGAATTCATCTGCCAATGCAAGAGATACAGGTTCCATCCCTGATGCGGGAATTTCCCACATGCCACAGAGCAGCTGGGCCATGTGCTGCAACTACTGAAGCCCTCTCGCCTAGAACCTGTGCTCGGCAACAAGAGAAACCACCATGATGAAAAGCCCAAGCACTGCAAATAGAAGGTGACCCCCACTAGATGCTACTACAGAAAACCACGTGCAGCCACAGGGACCTAGCACAGCCATAAATAAGATAAATACTGTTTTCAGAAAAGACAAGACATTAAAAAAAAAGAATTAAAAAAAAAAGACAAGACACACGGTTATGTCACAGGGACCACTTGAACCTCTGAGCCCAAGAGTTGCCAACAGAATCCAACTCTAGGTAACTTAGGCAGAAAGGAGGTTGTTGGAAGGATATCTGGAAGCCTAGAGAATTGACGAGTGAGACAGGTCTGAAAACTGGCAGAAACCCTGGGGAGCGGAACTGGATGACTGGAACCCCAGCTAAGGATTTTGCCACAAAGAGCCTGCTGCCTCCCCGGGACACTGGCGGCCACCCGAAGTCCAGACCACCTCTCCTCCCATGGAGCCGTCTGCCTGTGCTTCAAGGAATTCCATCCAAATGATCCAGCCTGGTGAGAACAAGTATTTGATATTTTTGTTCCGTACAAAATCTGATATCTGATCTACAACGTGGATCCTCCAAACTACAGGAATGAGATTCGGGACTGGACAGGCGCACACACACGCAAACATAGACAGTCCCACCCATGGTCTGAGCTGGGAGGGGTCTTGAAGAGCTCTTATCTTTCAGTTTCAGGATGGAGAAACTGAGCTACGGAGCAGACCAATGACTCGCTCAAGGTCACAGAGAGAGCCTTGTTTAAGCGACATGTTGAACCCACGACTCCTGACTCAGGTTTTCTAACTGAGCTGTAAAGCGCTTCAGGACTCATGAGTAAGGAGACAAACGTGGGGTGTGGCAGAGAGGAAGCCCTCTTGATGGAGGAGGATGGAGAAAGACCGAAGGACCTCTTCTTTATTTTTGGCCATTCCCCCTGCCGCGTGTGGGATCTTAGTTCCCTGACCAGGGATTGAACCCACACCCTACAGTGGAAGTTCTCAGTCTTAACCACTGGATCACCAAGGAGGTCCAGGGGAGACCTCTTAAGATGGCTAAAACTGCGGTAGGCCGTAATAGAGAAATGCAAATAGTAATATGACAGCCATTGCTTTGTTGAGGGCTTCCCAGGTGGTGGTAGTGGTAAAGAACCCACCTGCCAATGCAGGAGATGTAAGAGATGCGGGTTCGATTCCTGGGTGGGGAAGATCCCCTGGTGGAGGGCATACAACCCACTCCAGTATTCTTGCCTGGAGAATACCACGGACAGAGGAGCCTGGTGGGCTACAGTCCATAGACTCGAAAAGATCAGGACATGATTTCACATGCACGCACACATGCATCACTCTTTCTACAGGGTAAGTTCTACAGAGACAGCAATGAGATCTCAGTCCCTGCTGTATCCCCAGCATCTACCATGGGGTCTGGTACCCAGCAGGTCCTTCATCAATGTTTTTGGAATAAATATGTTACAGGGTATGTGTTGACTATTATATAATAAAATGTCTTTAAAAAAATAAAAAACAGTTAGGGACTTCCCTGGTGGTCCAGTGGCTAAGACTCCAAGCTCCCAATGCAAAGAGGCCTGGTTTGATCCCTGATCAGGGAATTAGATCCCTCATGTTGCAACTAGATATCCCACATGCCCCAGTGAAGACTGAAGATCCTGCGTGCCACAACTAAGAACCAGCACAGCCAAATAAATAAATATTTTTTAAAAATGAAAACTGTTAGTGGAAGTCACTGCATACCACATTGTGGGTTGAACACTTTATGTGCCGAGAAATCTTGAATCCTTGCAAATCCTCGTGATGCAGATGGTGAAACTGGGGTTCAGAGAGCCTGTTCCCCACCCCAGGTCACAGCTAGGACACAACAGAAGCAGGATTTGAGCTCAGCAAACACAAGAGCCTGGAATGATCCTGGAGGCCGGCTGGCGACAAGCCTGGACTCAAGAAACCACGGAACAGAGGTGCGGTCCTGGAGCGCAGACACGCTCTCCTAACATCGCGCTCTGTCATTTAAGAGCTGAGGCTTGGCCGGGCGGGGCCTGGAATTTACCTTGAGACTCTGAAGCCACGCGGAGGAGGCTGTGGCGTGGGGACTCCAGCAGTTGTCAGCACAACCCGAGGCTGTTCAGAGTACAACGTGCTGAGAAACGCTGAGAAGGCAGCTCAGAGCCTCACAGCCTCACCTCCCCCAGTCCATCCAGAGTCCCCAGAGGCCCAGAGAGGGCAAACTATTTGCAGATGGACACACAGTCGATAAGCCATTGAGTGTGTGTGTGTGCGTGTGTGCTCAGTTGTGTCCAACTCTTTGCGACCCCATGGACTGAAGCCTGCCAGGTTCCTCTGTCCATGGGATTCTCCAGGCAAGAATACTGGAGTGGGGTGCCATTTCCTACTGAAGGAGACCTTCCCAACCCAGGGATTGAATCCACCACGTCTCTTGCATCTCCTGCCTTGGCACGTGGGTTCTTTACCACTGTGCCCCCTGGAAAGCCCAATAAGCCATCGAGGGGAGGTCTCAAAGTCTGAGTCCCAGAGCTTCGTGGTCTCTCCGCTACCCTGAGCCGCTCACACTGGGAACCGGCGACTCTGCTACAGGCTTCACAGTGGCCGCTGCCGCTTCTGCTTTTCTCTTCCTAATAATTGTGCGAAGGGAAGCAGGGACTTGGCAGAGAGGATATTCCCTGCTCCCCTCTGTCCCCCTTAGTCAGCGATCTTCACAATATACCCCCAATTTGGCCACTGTCCTCTGTTGGGTCGTCCACTGGCTTTCTGCATCGTGTCCACATTTCTTCTCCCATCTGTCTTAAGGTTCTCCTCTCTGCCTGTCCCTTCACTACCCCCCACCTCTTTGTTCACCAGCACTTCCTCAGGAAAGTCCCTTTCTCTGACTCCCCAAACCAGAACGGGTTCCACTTCTCTAGGCCTGAATAACTTACCCCCAACCCCGCTTTTCCTTTATGGAGATGATAGAATTTTTAAAGTTATGTATTTATTTATTTGACTGCTTTTTATTTGATTAGCACAATGATTTGACTTACAAACATCACGAGATGGTGACCACAATAAATTTAGTGAACATTCATCATCTGTCAACATTGTTGTTGCTGTTCAGTCGCTGTCGTGACTCTTTGCGACCCCATGGCCTGTAGCCCCTTAGGCTCCCCTGTCCATGGGATGTCCCAGGCAAGAATACTGGAGTGGGTTGCCATTTCCTCCTCCAGGGAATCTTCCTGACCCAGGAATCAAACCCATATCTCCTGTCTTGGCAGGCACATTCTTTACCACTGAACCACATGGGAAGCCCTAGATACACCACTAAAGAAATAGAAAAAAAAAATTATTTTCTTTCTGATGAGAATTCTTGGGACGTACCCTCTTAACTTTCGTATATAACATACATCAGTGTTAATAATATTTATCATGTTGTACATTGCACCCCTAGCCCTTATTTATCTTATAACTGAGATTTGATAACCTCGTTTTTTGTCCACGCCCGGAAACTTTCAGGATCCTAGTTCCCGCACCAGGGATCTGGGTCCTCAGCAGTGGAAGTGTGCAGTTCTAATCACTGGACCTCCAGGGACTTCCCTGAGGGTTGTACCTTTTGACTGCCTTCATCCAATTCCTCCTTGCCCTACCCCCACCTCTGATAACCACAAATATGTTCTCTTTTTCTATGAGTTTGTTTGGTTTTTTCTTTTTTAAAAAAATATTTATTTATTTGTCTGTGAGGGGTCTTAGTCATGGCATGCAGGATCTTTAGTTGTGGCATGCCAACTCTTATCTGTGGCAAGTGGGACCTAGTTCCCTGACCAGGGATCGAACTTGGGCCCCCTGCATTGGGAGCGCAGATTCTCAGTCACTGGACCACCAGGGAAGATCCCCAGTTTGTTTTTTGAAGTGTAATTGATCCACAACACTGCTTTAGTCCCTGTTACACAACACAGTGACTCAGTATGTCTATACATTTTAAAACAATCAGGATGATAAGTCTGGTTACCATCTGACACCATATAAAGATATTACATAATTACTGACCATAGATAATAGCTTCCTTAAACTTACCTGCATTATATCCTAAGATATTCAGACACAGATGAACTCCTTACAAAGGGAATTTATTAAAAAAAAAAAAAATTGGAGTCATAACAGGCAGTGTTTCCAACTCTTTTTCTTTCCCTGTAATGTCCACCAGGGGGCTTCTTGAGCTCTTTCTCCTTCCAGAATACCCTTGGTCTCAGAGGTGAGCACTGTGAGAATGGAGAGACCGCTGAGTTTTCTCCACCAGAGTAACAAAGCTAATACAATCAGGTTCAGCTGGATGGGGAAAAACTCAAGCCTGGGTGAGAAGCAGCAAGGCAGAGTCTTAGTTTCACTGGCCCTGGATGGGAGTCCTGGTGAACATCCATTTCCTCATCTAGAAAATGGGGATAATTCTACCAAGCATACAGCATTGTCAAGAGGACCGAATAAAAGCATGTTGTGAAATGTCAGTTGATGCTGCAACTCCCTGACAGTCCAGTGGTTAAGACTCTGCCTTCCAATGGAGGGAGGGAGGGTTCGATCCTTGGTCGGGGAACTACGATCCCACATGTCATGGGGGTGTGGTCAAGATTTTATTTTTAATATAAAAACAAAAAAATGTCAGCTGTTGCTATCAGATCACTAAGTTTCAAGGACCTGCTTGACCTGATGTATTCTGTCATAGGGATAGTTCAGTGAGTGCCATGCCACCCCGTACCCCCAAACTTGCCCAATTCAGCCCACCCATGTCTGCTGTTTAACACTTAGAACGGAATGCTTTTGGACCGGACATAAATTACCTTTGCCATAGTCTCTGCCGTTGTATGTGTGTTTGTCACTCAGTCGTGCCTGACTGCAATCCCATGGACTACGGCCCCCCAGGCTCCTCTGTCCATGGGATTTCCCAGGCAAGAATACTGGAATGGGTAGTTGTTCCCTTCTCCAGGGGATCTTCCTGACCCAGGGATTGAACCCAGGTCTCCTGCACTGCAGGTGGGTTCTTTTCCGTCTGAACCGCCAGAGAAGCCCAGTCTCTACCATTACCTATTATAGATGCTTGTCTCACTGTTGCTTTATTTCACCTGCCTGGGCCCTAAAGTTCTCTGAATTTTCAGCTTCTGGTATAAATAGAGAATTCATTCAGACAGTACCTGGAATGCTGCATTAATAATCCCAGTCACTGCTTTTCACTGAGCCAGGCACCAAGCTGTCTGCGTAATATGTATAAACTGAATATACCCAGGGCTTCTGGTGGCCTTGTCACTGCATGGTGACTTATTTGTCAGGAAAAGTGAAAGTAATTAGGACCCTTTCCCAGTGTCTCAAAAGAATGCAAATGGGTGAGTACATTTTTAACAAAGGCTCTGTTGCAGTGTAATTGACATACAATAAACTGTACATGTTTAAAGTATATAATTCGACAAGTTTTGACAGAAGTCTACCTGTGAAACCATCACCACAATCAAGATAATGAATATACCTGTAACCTCCAAGGGTTTCCTCCTGCGTTTTGTAATTCCTTCCTCCTGCCTCTCCCGCTCTCCCTCCGTACCCAGTAACCACTAGATTGCCTTCTGTCACTGCAGATGACTCTGTATTTTCTGGACTTTTATCTAAGTGAAATCACACAGTAATTCTCATTTTCGCCTGCCTTCTTTAACTCCGTATAATTATTTTGAGATTTGCTCACATAGTCGTATGTATAATTAACTCCTTTCACTCTGTTGCCAAGTCCCATTCAATGGTATGGATGGAACACACTTTGTTTACCCATTCACTGGTTGATGGTCACTGGGTTGCTTCCAACTGGGCTTCCCTGGTGGCTCAGATGGTAAAGAATCTGCCCGCAATGCAGGGAGACCCAGGTTCTATCTCTGGGTCGGAAAGATCCCCTGGAGTAAGGAATGGCTACCCACTCCGGTATTCTTGCCTGGAGAATTCCATGGATGGAAGAGCCCGGCGAGCTCCAGTCCATGAGGTCGCAAAGAGGCGGACAGGACTGAGAGACTAAAACACTTCTCACTTTCACAGATAAAACTGCTAGGAACTTTAGTGGTACAGGTTTGCTTCTGGACATATTTTCATGTCTTAAGGATGGATACCTAAAAGTGAAACAGCTAGATCATATGGTAGTTATATAGTCAGCTCTTTAGGAAACTGCAAACTGGGAATTCCCTGGCAATCCAGCGGTTAGTACTCTAGTGTTCCCCGCAGTGTAGGGAACACAGATTTGATCCCTGGCTGGGAAACTAAGATCCTGTAAGCCCTGTGGCCAAAAAACAAAAACAGAAAAACTCCCCCCAAAAACAGAACTACAAACTACACAGTATTGGCATCACTTTACATTTCTTGTGTGTGTGTGTGTTGCAGGACTGAACCTGTGCCCCGGCAGTGGAAGCATAAAGTCCTAACCACTGAACCACCAGGAAATCCCCCCACTTGACGTTTCTAACAGTAGGGCATGAGAGTTCCATTTGCTCCACATGCTCACCGGCACTTGAGTAGGTCTTTTTCGTTGTAGCCATTCTAATAGGTGTGGATTTGGATTTGGAGGGAGCTCATTTTCAATGCAGAGTATGACTTCTTCAAAACACAAAACACTCCTTCCCTTACAGAGAACTCTCCCTAGGGAAGGCAGTCCCTTAGACGCACTCTCAGATCTCAAAACTGCCCGACCCCTTCTCTCCCAAGATATAACCCAGGACTAGGGTCCTGCATAATAAAGACAAAGTATCATGGAGCTGAGTTGGCAAGAATCCTCTCCGCTTAGAAGGTGGGGAGGGAATAATGATGAATAACCACACCTCAATAAAAAATAAAGTAGCTCATCTAATCTTCATATTAACCCTAAGAGATGATAAACATCCTTAACCAAATTGTAGGGACGAGGAAACACACTCAGTGAGAAAATGACCTGCCCAAAGTCACATGGCCACATCCCGGATTTGCAGTCAGGCACACCCGATTCTAAAGCTTGCGTTGGCTCGCCTCTCCTGCAGAATCCTCCTCTCTGGATGCCACAGTCTTAGAAGGCCTCCCCTAGGCTCCAGCGGTGACACTGGGCAAGCAGACATCTGAAATGTGTCAGCTGAGGAGTGGACAAAGGAATTAGGGCCATTCAGCCAGGAAGAGAGAGCTCTCAGCAATGACATGAAATAATCTTCAGACATTTGAAGAATTGTACTCGACCCTGCATATATCATCTTTAACACTCTCGAAAATCCCGTGGACAGAGGAGCCTGGCAGGCTACACGCCATAGGGTCACAAAGAGTCTGTCTGCCTTTTGCCTGTGGAAAACTTTAGTCAAGGAATAAGCTTAATCAGAGAAATGAGAAATGCAGAAACAGAGGAAAACAGTCAAAGGAGACCAAATAACTGCAGTCATTAAGGATAGTCAAAGACCTTTAGTTCTTTCTCAAGGGCTACCAATAATATTCTCAGCCACATCCTGTGAGCTGTCTTATAGATACTAGAACACCAGAGTGAAGAAGTTAACTGCATGATGACCAGACTATACCCAGGACATAAACTGCCACAGTTCCAAGAACAGGCCTCAAAGAAATGTGAACAAGTGAGCCCCGGAACTGAAGATGAAGTGCCCTTAAAACAATCTAGATGACACTGGGCAGACCACTGATGACCAATCTGAAGATGACTGTCGGAGCCGACTGTGCTGTTCCTGCATGGAGCCTCCTCCTTCTGTCTATAAAGACTCTTGTTCCACTGGTTGTCAGCGGGGGCGGAGTCGGCCTTTGCCCCCAGTTGCTGGCATCTGAAATAAAGCAAACTTTCCTTTCCACCAACCTGGCCTGTTGATTGACTTTTGAGCGACAAGCAGCTGGACCCCTCACCTTTCGGTAACATCTAGATGATAAAAATATTTTCACTATTAATCTTCATCATCATCATTTTCTTGATTCATCCTTTCATTTTAAGACTGTCAACAATTAGGAAGTAGAAACACATTTCAATTTTAAAGGTATTATTGACATTCAGTAAACCATTTCATGCATGAACTACATTAGCACTGACTGAATGAAAGCATTCCACCTTGTCATTTTCCTGCTGTTTCACTATTTTAAATTCTAAACACAAATAAAAACTCCAAGTGACCATATAGACTGACAGAAATGAAGTAGGCTAGGTTCTGTTTCTTCATCTTGGCAATCACCATACTATTTGTTTTTTTAATCTACTGTTTAAATGAGGGAGATGTAGTACCAAAGGGGCTGGAAGTGATAAACTCTGCCCTGTGATTTCGTATTATTGTAAACTTTCTTTTGAAACCAAGGTGGCTGAGACCAACTGTGTCAGGGATCAGCTGTATAACAGAGAATGCTCTGAATTAGCTCCCTACATGGAGGGCTTCCCTGGTAGCTTAGTGGTAAAGAACCCACCTGCCAATGCAGGAGACAAAAGAGATGTGAGTTCACTCCCTGAGTTGGGAAGATCCCCTGGAGGGGCATATGGCAACCCACTCCAGTTTTCTTGCCTGGAGAATCCCATGGACAGAGGACCCTGGCGGGCTACAGTTCACAGGGTCACGGAGAGTCAGACACAACTGAAGTGACTTAGCACAGAGACTACAATGTTTGCTAAAAGAGGAGTTATTTAAAAGTGCTTGTTTTTAATTTATATTATTTGTGTCATATTTTACCTTTTATTTTGTCTTTTTTTTTTTTTTTTGCCATGCCACAGGGCTTGTGGAATCTTAATTCCCAGACCAGATATTGAGCCCAGGCCCTTGGCAGTGAGAGAACAGAGTCCTAACCACTGGTATGCCAGAGAATTCCCTATATCATCATTTCTATTATTAAAATTCAACAGTTAACCACAGAGATTGTTTAGAACCCGAAACCAACTCAGGGGAGAGAATTTTGCCTCTAACCTTATTTAGAACTGCTATTACATTTTTTTCTTTTATTATTTTTCCCCAGTTTTTTCGAGAAATAATTAGAATTGCTATCGCATTTTGATCATTAAAAACTGACGTTACACTTTCACAATGAAGGACTTTTAGCCTGCTTTGTTACAGTTTTAAAGTTGTCTACACCAGAGGCTCCCCTTTGTTGCCCAGGACTCCCACTGCCCCAGCCACTGGTACATCACGTGGATACGAAGCTGGAAGAGATGCATGTGGAACAGGTGGCTGTGTGTAGCCTTGCAGCAGCGACTTCTCTGAATCTCGATTTCCTCATCACTAAAAACTGAGAATTTAATAACATCCCTTCTCGAGGAAAGCTGTGAGGTCAAATGACCTAGTATGCGTGTAGTGTTTTTTTTTCTCCTGTCCGTTGGACTTATCCTTTTCCTCTAGGGTGGGGGTCGGGGCGTTGGTCCTAAGAGGAGACTTTAGCCTTGCTGTCTCCTTACTGTAGATGGGGACTCCTGAGTCCACTGTCCCTGGCATCTCGCTGTCCACAGCGGGCGCTGCAATGCCCACCGAAGAGAGTATTCTTCCCCTCCCCCACCCTCAAACCGCCCCACTATCTTCCTCCAAAGTCCTCCCCCCGCTTAGACCTTGATAGCAGTTTCAGAAGACCTTTACCTAAGGCAGGGGTTCCTGAATCAGAGTCCCTGGAGAGCTCGTGAAAATGCAGCCCGCTGGGTCCCACCCCTAGGGTTTGTGATTGGGCAGGTGTGAGACAAGGCTGAAGGATCTGCATCTCTAACAAGTTCTCAGGAGATGTGCATGTTGCTGGTCTTGGAACCACACTAACAACAGCTGACCCAACTTTGTCACATAATTTCATCTCACTTTGCTAGCGATAGATTCAGAATCTGGCCTGAACAGGTGGACCAATGAGATGCAAGGAGGGGCGTGGTCTGAGCTAAGGGGTGTGAGCAGCTCCTCCCTCTCTTCCCCCCACCCTCTGCGAAAACAAGGTGCCTCAGTGAGTAGCGGCAGCCACTTTGTGACCATCTGGGCAGTTGACTTTCAGGGAAGCTGATCCTGCGGGCTGCTGAGAGGGGAGATGAAGAGAATCTGGGATCCTAATGATATCAAGCCCTCTCAGCTTCGGGATGATGGTGATGGTGACTGGAATCTGGGAACATCACTTAAGCTTTCTGAAATCAACTTATTCCTGACCCAAGACTTCCACGTGTTGGGGGTGCGGTATGTACGCTTAGGCTATGGCTCAACGGTAAAGACTCCCCCTGCCAATGCAGGAGCCACAGGAGACGCGGTTTCCATCCTTGGGTCGGGAAGATCCCTTGGAGGAGGGCATGGCAACCCACTCCAGTATTCTTGCCTGGAGAATCCCCACGGACAGAGGAGCCTGGCGGGCTGCAGTCCATGGGATCGCAAAGAGTCGGACATGACTGAAGCGACCTAGCACGCACACATGCACGCTTAATCGTAACTCAGGGCTTCCTATCTCTTGTCGGGGGTGGTGGGATTCCTATTCAGGCAAAACAGTTTGGGGGAAGCCTTCTGGCCTTAGCTCAGACCACGGCCCTCCTTGCATCTCATTGGTCCACCTATTCAGGCCCGACTCTGAATCGGGCCTGTAGCAAAGAGAGATGGAGTTATGTGACAAAGTTGGGTCAGCTGTTCTTTGGTCTACACTGGTGACCCTGACGTGCCCTTTGATCAGTCCTGCGGAACCCCTGAACACTGGCAACATCTCTATCTCTGTGCCAAGTGTTGGCTCAGGGGCCTTTGTTCAGACTGGCTGCTTGTAGTTCAGATGCAGCCTCCCCAGATGCTTGGGAACCCCAAGCCTGTCTCCATTCCTGGGACATCTCCCACTGCTTCAGCCTCTAGCCCTCCAACGGTTCTTCCAACCCCTTCCCTCTCCTCCCACCTCAATCCCCTGCGTCCTAAGTCTTTCGAGCCGGTGTCATCGTCTCTTCTCTGTGGGTGGGCGTGACCCTGGGGGTGTGCGAAATGGTAGCCGTGCGATGCTCCCTTTCTCTGAACCGCCTACTTCTGCCTCCGACCTTTTCACAACTCATGAAACATCACCCTTCTCTGTAAAAATGTCAAAGTCCCTGGCGAAGCCCCTTGTTGTAAATTGCTAAGCACACAGTTCGCGGAGTCTGCTGACTGTTAAAAGTCTTTCTTCTCCGAGTTTCTGCTGACTCGCAGAGGGGGACAGAGGGACTTTGGTCCTCACCATTCGTTGACCCTCTGGGGGCAGGAGTGGGGAGGATAGGGGGTGGCTGGAACCGCGGGGGTTTCCACTGTCAGGTAGTGGCTGCTTTTCTCTCGATGTATTTAAAATCAAACATGTCTGAATCCACAAAAATTAATTTCCTTTTGAAAACATCCCTCCCCCTTACTTTCTGTGCGGGACACTCATATTTCCTCCTGGTTACAGATTTTGATTTGATTTCAGTAATCTTGACCTTATTATGCTAAGGGGGCATCGCCCCTCTCTGCCTGCTGGATCACATTACAGAGACTTTCCACATCAATGGCTCACAGTGAGGGGCCGAGTCTAAAAGGCTTCTCTGTGTGTTTGTGTGTGTTTTCCTGGCTACCGGAGGGCAATCTTGTTTGACCAGACCACACTTATTAAGTGCTCTGCACTGCATTTGCTGCACAGTAAGTGCTCAATAAAGGGAGATGCTATGGTTATCCTTTGTAGCTAGTTACATACCTAATATACATTCTCCTCATTTTTTTCTTTAGTAATAGAATCCTGGTCTCATTACCTACAATAAAGATACTTTTCAGCCTCTCTCACACCAAGGTGTGGTCGTGTGATTTTGTGTTTTGTTCAGTGAGCCATAGGCAGAAGTACTGCAGGAGACTATTTTTTTTTTGGCTGCACCACTCGGCTTGTGGAATCTTAGTTCCCCGACCAGGGATTGAACCTGGGCCACAGGAGTGAAAGCTGCTAAACCCCCTGCCTGAGACTTTTAGAAGCCTCAACCTTTAATTCAATTTAATTAAAGGTTATTTTTAACCTTAATTAATGAATTCAATTAATTAACTAATTCAATTCTAAAACTAACCACCCAGGGTCCATGCAGACCCAACAGGTTAGGGGGTTTATATCACAAGATAGCCCTCACCCCAGACGCCAGTCACAAATATTGGATTCATAAGTATTGGGGCATCCACGGTTCTACTCAACTTGGCTACAAAATCAGGGGCTTCCGTGACCTCCTCCTCAGATTGGATGACCTGCTATAACAGCTCACAGAGCTCAGAGATACACTTTATATACTACTGTGAGTGTTTGTACATGCTCAGTCATGTCTGACTCTTTGTGACCCCATGGACTGTAGCCCTCCAGGTTCCTCCGTCCATGGGATTTCACAGGCAAGAATACTGGAGTGGGTTGGCGTTTCCTCCTTCAGGGGATCTTCTCAACCCAGGGATCAAACCCACATCTCTTGCATCTCCTGCATTGGCAGGCAGATTCTTTACCACTAGCACCACCTTACCAGTTTATTATTGTCACTGCTTTGGCTGCACCATGAGGCATGGGGGATCTTAGCTGCCCGGTCACGGATCAAACCTGCTCCCTCTGCAGTGGAAGCACATGGAGTTTTAACCACTGGACTGCCAAGAAAGTCCCAATTACTGGCTTACTATAAAGGATATTTGGGCTTCCCAAGTGGCACTAGTGGTAAAGAATGTACCTGATAATGTAGGAGACTCAAAAGACATGGGTTTGATCCCTGACTCATGAAGATCCCCTGGAGTAGGAAATGGCAACCCATCCAGTATTCTTGCCTGGAAAATTCCATGGATAGAAGAGCCTGGTGGGTTACAGCCCATGGGATTGCCAAGAGTCGGACACAGCTAAGCACGCCCAGCACGCATAAAGGATATTATAAAAGGACACACGTGTCCCACCCTCCAGGCTCATGAAACTATCCCCAAGCACAAGCAAAGTCAGTCCTTTCATTTAGGATTTTCATGGAGATTTCCTTATATAAGCATGACTGAGTCACCCATTCAGGTGATCACCTCAATCTCTAATCCCACCCCCAGAGGTCAGGGGTGGGGGTGGGGCTGAAATTTTTAACCTTCTAATCATGCTCGGGTCTTTCCAGTCCAGATGAGGACCACCTCCCTGCCCCGCCACCGGAAGTTCAAAGTCATCTCCTTTATATACAGAAAGACACTCAGTCGCTTTGGAGGTACAAAGGTCTCAGACTCGACGTCAGGAATGGGGACTAAGATCAAACAAAAGATGTTCTGATCACCCCATCGCTCAGTTTTACAAGGGTTTACAAGCTCTGTGCCAGGAACCTGGGATGGAGACCAAACATACATGTCTTATGACACCACCAGATCTCCATAACCATGCCTACAGTGCAGGGGGCTCGTCTGCTCTGCACAGGTGGTCTCTGATCGCCTCTACCCTGCTCTGTGCCCCTCAGAGTCCCCCCCAGCTCCGCCTGGTGGTTGATTTCAGCAAGTGGAGTGGCCAGCAAGAGACTGGAGGGCAGAGCTAGGGATGGCATGTCCGGGGGTGGGGCTGGGGTGGGTAACAGTGGGGAGCTGTTGGCAGGCCTGGTGGTCCACTGGCTGAGACTCCCAGCTCCTCATGCAGGGGGCTCGGGGTTTAGCCCTGGTAAGAGATCCCTTGTGCATCAACTAAAAAACCTACATGCCACAACTAAGAACTGGCACACCCAAATAAATAAATATTAAAAAAAAAAAAAAGACTGGAGGGCAGGACAGGAGCGAGGCGGAGGTGGAGGTATTTATTGCCCCTCCCCGCCTCTGGGCTTTGAGTCACCGGTCCTCCCAGGACAGCCCTTCCCATGGCACTGGTAGCCATTCCCAGCACCCCCCACCCAGCCAGGCCCAGGCCTGCCAACAGCTCCCCACTGTTACCCACCCCAGCCCCACCCCCGGACACACCATCCCTAGCTCTGCCTACAACTGCTCCCACTTGGGTAAAGATCCCAGGCAGGAAAGCCTGTTTGCATCATCTCACTGGATCTGGAATATCCCCTGGAGGAGGAAATGGCAACCTGCTCCAGTATTCTTCCCTGGAGAATCCCATGGACAGAGGAGCCTGGCGGGCTACAGTCCATGGGGGTTGCAAAGAGTGGGACACAATTGAAGTGACTGAGCACGCACGCACGCACTTAAGAAAGTGCCAGCTGTATCCCGCCAGGACCCTGACCACCTCGCTCAGCTCCGCGTGTAAAACTGGAAGCTGCACAAAAGCGAAATCTTTGTCCCACCCTGTCCTCCGGACGCTGGGTTCCCCTCCCCCAGAAAACAGTATTCCCAGGCTCCATTTCGTCTCTCCATCCAGAAACGTGACTGCGAGGTTTCTGTTGACTTGTTCGGGATTATCAATAACTTGTGAGTCAAGCCAGGCCAGCGAGTGGATGTGATCCCAACTCTGGGTCTGGAGGACACTGGTTCAGTGTGATTTCCCTCTCGTCCTCTTGTGTCCTCACAAAGGCCTTGCTTCCAGTGGGCAGAGTCCAGAAACCACAGCTTTTTGGAATTAACCAGGTCCCCTGTTGAGAATGCAACTAACAGACATTAGTGCAAGGGAGGTCAGCCAACAGGAACCGGCTTTAGCAAGACCCTAAGCCCTTCCTGTTAATTCAGGTATTTAAGAGTCAATCTGGGAAAACTCGTTAGGACGAGGAATCCTGGCTAGCAGCCTGCATTTGGCCCCTCAACTCATTTTTGGACTCTCCTACCTGAGTGGTCTACTTCTCCCCAAAGAAACTAAGGGCAACTTTTTTTTTTTTTTTTTGGCTACCCCGGGTCTTACAGGATTTCAACTGTGGCAGGAGCATGTGGGATTTAGTTCCCTGACCAGGGACCAAACCTGAGCCCCTGCATTGGAAGCTGGGAATCAACCATTGCACCACCAGGGAAGTCCCAATTATTAGGATTCCTGAAAGATGTAGTTTTGTTCCACGGAGTCAGTTCCTTCTGGAGCTTGGAGCCACATTTCTTGAATTTAAATTCCAGTTCTGCCACTTCCTAGCTGGGAAACAGTGGGCCAGTTTCTTAACCTCTTTGTCTCAGTTTTCTTATCTCTGAAATAGGGAGAGAAACAGAACTTACCTCTTAGGGTTGTTTTGCATGTTAAAGGAGCAAATAAGGGACTTCCCCGGAGGTCCAGTGGTTAAGACTCTGTGATTCCAAGGCAGGGGGCACAGGTTCTATCTCTGGTGGTTGGAACTAGATCCCACATTGTTGTTGTTTAGCCGCTCAGTCTTGCCCGACCCTTCCCAGCCCCACAGACTGCCGCATGCCAGGCTTCCCTGTCCTTCACCATCTTCTAGAGTTTGCTCAAACTTGCATCCGTTGAGTCGATGATGCCATACAACCATCTCATCCTCTATCACCCCCTTCTCCTATTGTCCTCAATCTTGCCCAGCATCAGGGTGTTTTCCAATGAGTTGGCTCTTTGCATTAGGTGGCCAAATATTGGAGCTTCAGCTTTAGCATCAGTCCTTCCAATGAATATTCAGGGTTGATTTCCCCTGAATCAACCAGGGTTGATTAACTGGTTTGATTTCCTTGCTGTTTAAGGGACTCTCCAGATCCCACATACTGCATGGTGAAAAAGAAAAAAAAAGGAGAAAATAAATGTAAATCATTTGAATGTAATGTAAAGCAGGGCTTGGCTGGTAGTAGGTGGTCGAAAATTAGCTGATTTTACAAGGATGACAACTGACATTTAACCAAATGCCTGCTTGCTATATAAATACAATTGCAGTTTATCTCACTGAATTCTCATAGCAGTCTCTCAGGTCCACATTGTCCCTACTTTACAAATGAGGAAACAGGTTTAAAGATCATGGGAATGTTCAGATCAACAATTGGTGCAAGGCAAAGTGCCAGAGTCCTGCTCCAGCTGGTCCAGGGTTCCCTCAGGATGGACAGCATCGGCGATGTGAATGAGAAGACACAGCGAGTCTTAGCGTTTCCAAGTGTCTCCTTACTTTATTGTTTTCAAGACAGCTTTTATGTTTTTAGTGGTACATGGAAACAAATGTAAAGTGCAGAGTCATACCAAATCAGTTTAATGGGTCAGCAATTTTGACCTTTATGGAAACCAGGATACTATTTGCATATCTTAATTACCAAAGTTTCAAGTTATCTACATCATCTTCCTGCCTGGAGGCCTGCTAACATCTTGTGACTCTTTATTGATAAGGATTGATCAGCCAGAACACTTTTGTATCAGGCACAGTAGATTATGACAAAGAAAGAATTCATTAACAGAAAGTTTCAAAGTACAAAGTAAAACCTGTCTTCGGTAATCTATCCTATGCCTTGAGCCTAACAGAAAAGAATGTGGTTCCATAAAGTCATAGTACAGCAAGCTGAAGGTCAGCTCTAAGTAAGAATCATCAATTGTCTTATTATTTGTATTAAAGCTAAACTTTTATTTATATAAATTTCTAACTATTATGCTTTTATTACATAGGCTAAAAACGTTAAGAGTAAAAACGTAGTGAGTAAATATAGACTAAGTAACAGTTTCATAAAGCAATATTTCTTATATTTCCTAACAAGCCTTTTTTTCTACGAAGGGTTCTGTGCCCATTGGGGCTTTCTGTGCGGAGGCTCTCAATACTGTTTTATTGTTAAGGAGCAGTCATGCACACTAGCTCCAAAGGCACAGGCACACTTGTTAAACAGACTAAAATGCTAGCAAGGGAAGTTGAGATTACAATACTCTATATCCTAGATAATCTAATAGGGTGCCACCGTTCGGGGGCCCTGTCGATTAAGGTTTTACATTGATCTATTTGGGAGAAGTATCCATCTGAATTCAGAGTTCCAAAGAATAGTAAGGAGAGATAAGAAAGCCTTCCTCAGTGATCAGTGCAAAGAAATAGAGGAAAACAACAGAATGGGAAAGACTAGAGATCTCTTCAAGAAAATTAGGGATACCAAGGGAACATTTCATGCAAAGATGGATACAATAAAGGACAGAAATGATATGGACCTAACAGAAGCAGAAGATATTAAGAAGAGGTGGCAAGAATACACAAAAAACTATACAAAAAAAAGATCTTAATGACCCAGATAACCATGAAGGTGTGATCACTCATCTAGAGCCGGACATTCTGGAGTGCGAAGTCAAGTGGGCCTTAGGAAGCATCCCTAGGAACAAAGCTAGTGGAGGTGATGGAATTACAGCTGAGCTATTGCAAATCCTAAAAGATGATGCTGTGAAAGTGCTGCACTCAATATGCCAGCAAATTTGGAAAATTTGGCATTGACCACAGGACTGGAAAAGGTCAGCTTTCCTTTCAATCCCCAAAAGGGCAATAACAAAAAATGTTTAATCTACTGCACCATTGCACTCATCCCACATGCTAGCAAAGTAATGCTCAAAATTCTCCACGCTAGGCTTCAACAGTATGTGAACCAAGCTGGATTTAGAAACAGCAGAGGAACAAGAGATCAAATTGCCAACATCCCATTGGATCATAGAAAAAGCAAGAGAACTCCAGAAAAACATCTACTTCTGCTTTATTGAGTATTCTAAAGCCTTTGACTGTGTGGATCACAACAAACTGTGGAAAATTCTTAAAGAGATGGGAATACCAGACCACCTTACCTGCCTCCTGAGAAATCTGTATGCAGGTTAAGAAGCAATAGTTAGAACTGGACATGGAACAACAGACTAGTTCCAAATTGGGAAAGGAGTACATCAAGGCTGTATATTGTCACCCGGCTTATTTAACTTATATGCAGAGTACATCATGTGAAATGCCGGGCTGGATGAAACACAAGCTGGAATCACGATTGCCGGGAGAAATATCAATAACCACAGATATGCAGATGACACCACCCTTATGGCAGAAAGTGAAGAGGAACTAAAGAGCCCTTGATGAAAGTGAAAGTGGAGAGTGAAAAGTTGGCTTAAAACTCAACTTCAAAAAACTAAGATCATGGCATCCAGTCCCATCACTTCATGGCAAATAGATGGGGAAACAATGGAAACAGTGGCAGACTTTCTTTTCTTGGGCTCCAAAATCACTGCAGATGGTGAGTGCAACCATGAAATTAAAAGATGCTTGCTCCTTGGAAGAGAAGCTATGACAAACCTAGACAGCGTATTAAAAAGCAGAGACATTACTTTACCGACAAAGGTCCCTATAGTCAAAGCTATGGTTTTTCCATGTATGGGTGTGAGAGTTGGACCTTAAAGAAAGCTGAGCTGCAGAAGAATTGATGCTTTTGAACCGTGGTGTTGAAGAAGACTTTGAGAGTCCCTTGAACTGCAAAGAGATCAAACCAGTCAATCCTAAAGGAAATCAATCCTGAATATTCATTAGAAGAACTGATGCTGAAGCTGAAGCTCTAATACTTGGGCCACCTGATGCGAAGAACTGACTCATTGGAAAAGACCCTGATGCTGGGAAAGATTGAAGGCAGGAGGAGAAGGGGATGACAGAGGACGAGATGGTTGGATGGCATCACTGACTGATGGACATGAGTTTGAGCAAGCTCTGGGAGCTGGTGATGAACAGGGAAGCCTGTAGTGCTTCAGTCCACGGGGTCACAATGAGTTTGACACGACTGAGCGACTGAACTGAACTGAAAGCTTGTAATAGCCTGCCCTCTGGGCAACGCCAGCACGCCCTCACATAGCCCTGGGGCTGAAGTGTGACAACTTGGCTAAAGAATTTGTTTCCTTGCTTTGATTCACACTCTTGTAGGTCTCTCTGGGCTCTTTGCTTGTAAACACCTGGAGGCTATATGAAGAAAATGAAAGCAGCTCAGTCGTGTCCCACTCTTTGTGAAACTCTCCAGGCCAGAATACTGGTGTGGGTAGCCAATCCTTTCTCCAAGGGATATTCCCAACCCAGGGATTGAACCCAGGTCTCCGTTATTGCAGGCGGATTCTTTACCGTCTGAGCTACAAGGGAAGCTCAAGAATGGTGGAGTGGGTAGCCTATCCCTTCTCCAGGGGATCTTCCCAATCCAGGAATCGAACTAGGGTCTCCTGCATTGCAGGCGATTCTTCACCGGCTGAGCTACCAGGGAAGCCCCGAAGGGTTGTGTGACAGTTTTTTACAATTTGCTTGATTTAGAGAAAATTTCCTGAGGTGTTTGTTCAAAGGAGGGATTCCCTGGCAGTCTTGCTAGCAAGTCTGATTCAGGAACAATGCGGGCGGGGCCTTGCATTTCGGGACTTCCCTATAGCTCAAACGGTAAAGAATCTGCCTACGATGCAGGAGACCAGGGTTTATCCCTGGGTTGGGAAGTTCCTCTGGAGAAGGGAATGGCAATCCACTCCAGTATTCTTGCCTGGAGAATTCCATGAACAGGGAAGCCTGGCAGGCTACAGTCCGTGGGTTTGCAGAGTTGGACACGACTGAGCAACTAACACATACACACACATGCTGTGGTTTATACTGACGCATGTATGTACACCCAGTCACTTTATTATACATGCAGCATTTTATTCAGGCTTTTTTCCTTTTTTTATTAAGACCTTTATTGACATATAATTCATATATGTAACTCATCCACTTAAAATGTCATTTCAGGGACTTCTCTGGCCATCCAGTGGTTAAGACTCCATGCTTCCAATGCAAGGGGCATGGGTTCGCTCCCTGGTCAGGGATCTGAGATCCCGCATGTCCTACAGCCAAACAAATAAAGTCAGTTTAATGGTTTTAGTATATAACAAGAGTTCTGCAACCATCATCATAATCTAATTTTTTCCCAATTTTTAATATTGAGATTTACTTGACTTATAACATCGTATTAGTTCAAGGTGCAACGTGACGACTTGATTTATGTCTATTCAGTTCTCAGTTCAGTTCAGTCACTCAGTCGTGTCTGACTCCTTGCGACACCGTGAACCGGAGCACGCCAGGCCTCCCTGTCCATCACCAACTCCTGGAGTTTACCCAAACTCATGTCCATTGAGTCGGTGATGCCATCTAACCATCTCATCCTTTGTCATCCCCTTCTCCTCCTGCCCTCAATCTTTCCCAGCATCAGGGTCTTTTCAAATGAGTCAGTTCTTCGCATCAGGTGGCCAAAGTATTGGAGTTTCAGCTTCAGCATCGGTTCTTCCAATGAATATTCAGGACTGATTTCCTTTAGGATGGACTGGTTGGATCTCCTTGCAGTCCAAGGGACTCTCAAGAGACTTCTCCAACACCACAGTTCAAAAGCATCAGTTCTTCGGCACTCAGCTTTCTTTATAGTCCAACTCTCACATCCATACATGACTACTGGAAAAACCATAGCGTTGACTAGACAGACCTTTGTTGACAAAGTAATGTTTCTGCTTTTGAATATGCTGTCTAGGTTGGTCATAACTTTCCTCGTGAAATGACTACCACAGTAAGTTTAGTTAACATCTATTACTTTATATAGTTACAAATTCTTCTTCCTTTCTTTCGACATTTATTTCTCTTTGTTTCCTCCTGCTACTGTTTTTGGTTTTCTTTATGCATACCTCTGTGTCAAAGACGTTGACAGCTTGGATTATATCCTTTCTCATCTTTCCCAAACACACATATACAACCCCATTTATTGTTGATTTGCAGAGAAACACGATTCAGTTTTCTACCCTTTGATGCAAGGAGCAGGCACACTTTGGGCTTCACCCCAGATCTACTAAATCAAACCCTTTGAGTGTGGAGTCAGTAATCTGAGTTTCTAATCCCCAACCCCAGGCTTTCTGTGGCTGCTGTTTCCGCTCCCTTGGATTAGGGAAGGCTGTCTAGTGAAGGCTCATGTTGCTGTGGGCAGCAGAAGGAGTCAAGAGGAGACTCGGGAGGATCCTGAAGACAGGTTCACAGGTGAGGGTCTCCAGGTAAACAGTGTGTGCAAAAGCCGTGGATGGGAGACAGTTTCAGGTAGGCTGTGAAGAGGACACATTCTGTGATTGGATAGAGAGTGGGGTTGAGGTATTGATGGCCTTGGATGCCAGAATCAGGGCTTAAGAATCAAATAACATAGGGAGCAGGAACTCTGATGTGGAGAACTTTTGCAAACGAAGGAGAAGGGGGAGGCAGAGGATGAGATGCTTAGATAGCATCACTGACTCAGTGGACATGAATTTGAGCAAACTCCAGGAGATGGTGAAGGACAGGAGAGCCTGGCGTGCTGCAGTCCATGGGGTCGCGAAGAGTCAGACATGACTGAGCGACTGAACAAGCAACAAACAATGGGAGTGGAACAGCTGTGTTACATATCAGGTAAGGATACTCACTCAGCCAAGGGGAGCGCTTGTAGTGTGTCAGGCACAGAGCTTTCTGTGAATTACTTCATCAGTCCTCCTAACAACTCTCGGGGCAGATAGCATTTTCATTCTCGTTGTACAGAAGAAGGCAACTGAGGCACAGAGGAGTTAAGTAAGTTGCCCAAGGTCACACAGCTGGTCAGTGGGTTGTTGCTGTTGAGTTGCCCAGCCACGTCCAACTCTAAGTAAGTTGCAGAGCCAGGCTCAAACCCAGGCAGTTGGACTTGAGTCTCTGTTTTTAACCACTGTGTCTTTTTTTTTTTTTTTAGTATTCAGTTATTTATTTGGCTGTGCAGAATCTTAGTTGCAGCACAGAAGATCTTCAGTCTTCACTGCAGCATACAGGATCTTTAGCTGGGACATGGGAACTCGTAGTTGCAGCATGTGGGATCTAGTTCCCTGACCAAGAATCAAAGCTGGGCCCCTGCGTTGGGAGCGTGGACTCTTAGCCACTGGACCACCAGGGAAGTCCCTAACCACTGTGCCTTATTTCCCTCAGCACCTTTAGTCTCTTCATCTGTAAAAAGCAGCCCAAAGATGACAAGGCCAATGGGCAGCAACACTTACCCAGAACAACAATGAGGACACCGACCAAAATAATAGTAACAAGTATTTAGTGAGCGTGAACTGCCTCAAAGGCAGGGTGGCGTGGAGGAGTGGCCAAGGGCTTGGGTTCTGACGTCAGGGAGATCTGGGATCAAATTTAGCTCTGCCAAGCACTAGACCGGCAGATTATATAGCCTCCTAGAGCCTCAGTTTGCTCATATGTAAAATGGGGCTAAAAGTACCTACCTCATGAGGCTGCTGAGAGGTTAAATGAAAAAAGCATGAAAATTGCATACAGCAGCGACTGTTCGATACAGGTTAAAAAGCAGTGGGGCTGGGAGGAAGAATAGTCTGAGAATGAATACAGATACCTCCTGAGGTGGGGTTGGTGGGGGTGGTAATTAAATTCCAAGAGAGCCCTGAGATTGGATGACAGGGCACCCCTCTTGTGCTGCTTCCTAAGTAGAAGCCTTTGCCAGAATGTTGCAAACATCTGCTCATGCAGTAGGCGAGAACGGTGATAAAAGTTCACAGTTTACTGAACACCCTCTGTCCAAGACCATCTCTTAGGTCTGTAGTTCCCAAACTGTGCCTCCAGGTGCCCCTGGGCACCACAGAATATTTTAGAGGATTTTTGAAAGGAACACAGCGACATCTGTCTGCCAACGTTCAAACTACCAGGTCAAGGTAATTTGCAACTTTGAATGTTAGATGTCATAACTCTGTGCTGCTGCTGCTAAGTCGCTTCAGTCGTGTCTGACTCTGTGTGACCCCATAGACGGCAGCCCACCAGGCTCCCCTGTCCCTGGGATTCTCCAGGCAAGAACACTGGAGTGGGTTGCCATTGCCTTCTCTGCATAACTCTGTGAAGCTGGGTTTATGGCAGTTATTCTGATTAAAAGAAAAAAGTTTCATGTAAAAATTATTGTGGGATGGGAAATGAAGGGGCTCATGTTCAATCTAATTCCCAGGTTTGAGCAGTTGTATAGAGCCCAATAAGTCCATTTATTTCATTAGTACATACTTAGGATTATTTAAGAAGAAACAGTATGTGAACCGAGAACTTCCATATGTTTAAGCTGGATTTAGAAAGGGCAGAGAAACAAGAGATCAAATTGCCAACATCCGTTGGACCATAGAAAAAGCAAGAGAGTTCCAGAATATCTACTTTTGCTTTTCTGACTGTGCCAATGCCTTTGACTGTGTGGATCACAACAAACTGTGGAAAATTCTGAAAGAGAGGGGAATACCAGACCACCTTACTTGCCTCCTGAGAAATCTGTATGCAGGTCAAGAAGCAACAGTTAGAACTGGACATGGAACAACGGACTGGTTCCAAATTGGGAATGGAGTATGTCAAGGCTGTATATTGTCACCCTGTTTATTTAACTTATATGCAGAGTACATCATGTGAAATGCTGGGCTGGATGAAGCACAAGCTGGAATCAAGATTGCCGGGAGAAATATCAATAACCTCAGATATGAAGATGACACCCCTCTTATGGCAGAAAGCGAAGAAGAACTAAAGAGCCTCTTGATGAAAGTGAAAGAGGAAAGTGAAAAAGTTGGCTTAAAGCTCATCATTCAAAAAACAAAGACCATGGCATCCGGTCCCATCACTTCATGGCAAATAGATGGGAAAAAGTGGAAACAGTGACAGACTTTCTTTTCTTGGGCTCCAAAATCACTGCAGATGGTGAGTGCAGCCATGAAATTAAAAGACACTTGCTCCTTGGAAGAAAAGCTATGGCAAACCTAGAGAGCATATTATAAAGCAAAGACATTACTTTGCCAACAAAGGTCTGTCTAGTCAAGGCTGTGGTTTTTTCAGTAGTCATGTATGGATGTGAGAGTTTGACTAAAGAAAGCTGAGCACCGAAGAATTAATACTTTTGAACTGTGGTGTTGGAGAAGACTCTTGAAAGTCCCTTGGACAGCAAGGAGATCAGACCAGTCGATCCTAAAGGAAATCAGTCCTGAATATTCATTGGAAGGACTGATGCTATAGCTGAAACTCCAATGGTTTGGCCACCTGATGTGGAGAATTGACTCATTTGAAAAGACCCTGATGCTAGGAAAGATTAAAGGCAGGAGGAGAAGGGGAAGACAGAGGATGAGATGGTTGGGTGGCATCACCGACTAGATGGACATGAGTTTGAGCAAGCTAGGGGAGTTGGTGATGGACAGGGAGGCCTGGTGTGCTGCAGTCCATGGGGGTCACAAAGAGTCACTGAAGAAGAAACCAAAATATTATTTTTCTTTAAATTTACATGCATTTTTCAAGGGCTTCCCTTGTGGTTTAGCTGGTAAAGAATCTGCCTGCAGTGTGGGAGACCTGGGTTCGATCCCTGGTTTGGGAAGATCCCCTGGAGAAGGGAAAGGCTACCCACTGCAGTATTCTGGCCTGGAGAATTCCATGGACTGTAAAGTTTTATACATAAGTCAATAAAGGCAAACTCATTGCCTGAGGCCACCCATTGGGGTCGGGTGTATGTGTGGGGTCCGTGAAATTCACACCAGGTTCAATGTGATTTTCAAGAAGGCAGAATGCCGTCAACCTCTATGTCCATTCAGATGTGTCCCCTGATTGTGAAGAAGGGCAGATTGGGGCCTAGATCCACCCCTTTCTGTTTGCCAAGCATCAATATCTGACACCCTTCTCACTCAAGAGCGGGAGCCCTACTCAGGGGGCCCAGGACAACAGCCTTTGTGTGCAGTGGGAGCTGAAGTTGGGCCCTGGGGGGCCTCTCTCCTTAGACACCCTGGAGGATCTACCCACTCCTGCTCTTGGTCCCCCTCCCAACTAAATCCACCTCCCATCCCCAAGTCACTGGCTCAGGCCCCTGGTTTCTGGGGGCCCCAGAAATTAAGGAGTTTAAAAGTCATGCCATGGGACTTCCCTGGTGGTCCAGTGGTTAAGACTGTGCTTCCACTGAAGAGGCACAGGTTCGATCCCTGGTCGAGGAACTAAGATCCCACTTGCCTCTTGGTGTGGCCAAAAAATGTCGTGATGGGCATTCAAGTCCCACCAAATCTGGCTCCACCTTCTAGGTAAGAGTCTCCGAGGGGCAGCTGCAGGTGGCAAGCAGCTTCCTGGAGGGGGTAAGAAGGGGGAGAGCCATGAGGTGACAGCACACGGCATCCTCCCTGACCTTCGGCTGGACTTGAAGATTCTGCCCCTAGCGGTGAGGTGCCTGACCCCAAAGCTACTTTTACTTGAGATAAAGGGAAGAGCTGGAAGAAATGTGGGGGTACCACTTTCCCAAGGGGCAATTGCCAGCACCATCCTGTGCAGCTAGACTGCCAGGCTTTAGGGGGACTCTGAGCAAGCCGTTCCACCCCTCTGAGCCTCTGTTTTCTCCTCCGCAGAATGGGAATAACAATACCTGTTTCATAGAGTGGTTCTGAGCATTTCATACATTACTAAAGCTTAGTGCAGAGCTAAGTATACGTGGTCGGTGTGCAGCGAAATGTATTCATTCCATGAATATTTATTGAGTACCTACTAAGTACGGATGAGGCAACATTCTAAGCACTGGGAGTGAACAAGACAGACAAAAGCCCAGCCCTGGGAGGAGTGAGGCAGACAGACCATAAATAGCAAACATCATCCTGACTCAATGGACATGAATTTGAGCAAACTCTGGGAGATGGTGAAGGACAGGGAAGCCTGGCGTGCTGCGGTCCATGGGGTCACGAAGAGTGGGAACGACTGAGCAACTGAACAACAGCAATGCAAGTAAATGACAGAGCGGTACAGTCCAATAGAGATAGGATGTGAGCCGTAAACGTGATTTAAATGTTTCCAGCGGTACCATTATAAAAGTAAGAAGAAATGGGTGAAATTAAGGTTTCTAATTTTTAATGTAAAATGTTTAAAAATGTAGTCTTAAGATTAAAAACTTTTGGGACTTCCCTGGCAGTCCAGTGGTTAAGACTCCATGCTTCCAATGCAGGGGGCATGAGTTCGATCCCTGGCTGGGGAACTAAGGTCCCATAGGCCATGGAATGTGGCCAAAAAAAATTTTTTTTAAATACACACACACATAAAATAAAATTAAAAACTTTCACCTAAAATATTGTTGTTTCGGCCAGAGGCATCAGCCACATTTCGGGTGCTCAATGGCCACATGGGCCTCGCAGTTGCCGGATGCATCAACTAAATGCAAACATGAAGACTTGACCAGCCCTCTCTTCCCTCTGCTGGCCTGGCCTGGTCTGCAGCGAGAGCCTCCTGGCCAAATGACGCCTTCTCTCTCCCACTGTTGTCAAGCTTGACTCTGGTTCCACAGACCCCTGAGAGGTGCCCCAGCCCGGGGGCTCCTCAGCACCACCCTACCCACTCCAGGCAACGGAGTGCACCCCTTGTTCTGGGGGCTTACGGCCACCCCAGGGAACAGACAGCAGGAAGTTTTGTCCAGGCTCTTACTGGAAAAGGGAAGAGGTGGGTCGGTGGGGTGTGAGGATGAGTTTTTGTCCAGGGCTGGGATCAGTGGGAAGTGAGGGAGGGCTGGAACCTGCCTCTATTTAAAATTTGATATTTTTTGTTCATCAGACTTTTGGCATTAATTAAGAAATATATTTTATTCATATATTATAAAGTTTGTCTGTTTAAACTACAAAATTTAGCATTTTTTAGTAAAGTCACAGAGTTGTGTAACATCACTCAATCAATATTAGAACATTTCCATCGTCCCCAAAGAAACCTTGTTCCCACCAAATAGCTATTCCCTGTCCCCACCCCATCCCTCCAAACCCTGGCTACCGTGAATCCACTTCCTGTCCGTATGGACTTGCCTATTCTGGATGCTTCCTCTACGGGGGATCGCACAATCGATGGCCTTTTGTGTCTGGCTTCTTTTCACTTGGCATAATGTCTTCCAGATTCACGCCTATTGTAGTGTGAATCAGGGCTTCACTCCTTTTTGCTGTGTGTGCTCAGTCGCTCAGTCGTGTCCAACTCTTGGCGACCCCATGGGCTGTAACCCACCAGGAATTCTCCAGGCAAGAACACTGGAGTGGGGTGCCATTTCCTTTTCCAGGGGATCTTCCCGACTCAGGGGTCGAACCCGAGTCTCCTGTGTCTCCTGCATGGCAGACGGATGCCATCAGAGAAACCCTCACTCCTTTTTATGGTCAAATAATCTGCCATTGTACAGACAGACCAGATTTTTTTCTATCCTTCTTTCACTGATGGATATTTATGTTTTTTTGATTTTTTGGCTATGGTGAATTATTCTGCTGTGAACATTCATGTGCAGGTTTTTGTGTGCATATTTCTTTTAAATTCTTTTAAGGTTTGCATTAATTTAGAATTTTTAATATCCTTATATAAACTACTATTTTATCTAGATTTACTGAGTTTTTCCATCATCCCCTTAAAATTTGCGCCTGAGTCAAGAACTTGAGTAGGCTCACCCTGCTTCCACCCTGCGGGTCCTGTCCCTGCTAGCTGCGTGACTTTAGGTGAGTTGCTTACCCTCGCAGAGCCTCAGTTTCCTCCTCTGTAAAATGGGCATAATCCCTGTACCCACTCACGGCTGTTAGGGGGCTGCGTGGAGGTAATGACGTGAGTTACAGACCCAGTCCACAGCAGACATGAGTCAACGCGTTTTTCCTCCTGGGAAGGCCTGGTGCTCGGGCTGGCTGTGGGGGGCGTCCCCAAATGGATGTGACCTTGCCCTGCCCTTGAGGAGAGTTGGCCCAACAGCCTGGAAATCCTTGCTGCTTCTGTTCCCAAGGGGGACCTGCTGTTTGGTTCTCTTGCTCCAGCCTGACCCACTACGAGGTCCTGAGGGGGTGGGACCGGATGCTGGTCACCCAGAGGCCTCCCCGGCTCCCAGCACCTTGCACCCCAGCTGTCTGGGCCCCCCATTGCCACCTCCCCCACCCTCCACTCTCCCCACTCCCGTTGAAGGCCGCGGCTCTAGCACTCTCTGCACTGCCATGAGGCCTGCACTGCGCAGGGTGAAGTCCAAAGTTCAGTCCCTTCGCTAAGCACACGGATAAATATGAACCTTGGAGAATTTCCCCAGCTCCAATGTAAACAGAGCGGGCAGGGGCCCTGATTCACTGGCCACTGGGGCCAGGGTTGGGGGTTGGGGGTGCCCACAGGGCTTGGTTAGTGGGGTTTGGGGGGGGCAGCGGGTGCAAGGAGCCTGGCTGGGGCCTGCCTGCGGGCCGGCCAGCACGGAGCCAGCCCACGCGGTTGGGGGAGGCGGCCGGCTCGGTGGCCCCGGGCCGCGTGGCCCGGCGCTAGTGGAGCCATGGTTTCTAAACTGAGCCAGCTGCAGACGGAGCTCCTGGCGGCCCTGCTAGAGTCAGGCCTGAGTAAAGAGGCGCTGATCCAGGCGCTGGGTGAGCCGGGGCCCTACCTGCTGGCTGGAGATGGCCCCCTGGACAAGGGGGAGTCCTGCAGTGGTGGCGGCGGCCGAGGGGAGCTGGCCGAGCTGCCCAATGGGCTGGGGGAGACCAGGGGCTCGGAGGACGAGACGGATGATGATGGGGACGACTTCACGCCACCCATCCTCAAGGAGCTGGAGAGCCTCAGCCCGGAGGAGGCGGCCCACCAGAAGGCCGTGGTGGAGACCCTGCTGCAGTAAGGACCCCTCCCTTGTCCCCCACTCCTAGGGAGCCCCGAGAGAGGGACCCACCCTCGGCTCCTGCCTGGCCCTTCCCAGTCCAGAGTCCCATGGGCTGTAGCCTGGTTGTTGCGACGGGGACAGGGCCTGTTAGAGCTTGGAGGTGGTGGGAGGGGGTGTTCTGGCTTGGAGCTCGGAGTCTCCAGCGGCCGATCTGGCCCTCTGCAGGGTTCCGTCCCCATGAGCCAAGGCTTCCAGCCCAGAGCTTGGGAAGTGGGGCATGCCCACTGGGGAACCCCAGATGATAACAAAGCAGAAAACCCACAATTTGAGTACCCAGGGAGAGAACCAGGGAAGGGGTGGTGGTGGGAATTTTTAGCTACCAGGTGCATTTCTAGTTCCCCAATCCTAACTTCCCTGCTAAGCATCGGGACACACCCCTGGCTGGGGTTTTGGGGGCCCCCTTGACCTCCCCAGAACTTGAGCTTTCAGCCGGGAGAACCCAGGTCTTTCTTACCTGCGGGAAATGGAGCCTCAGGAGGGGAGCTGCTCCCCTTTCCAGCACAGCCTCAGGCACCCCCTCCTCCACTAGAAGCCTCCGTACCCCCACCCACCGGCTGGCTCTCCCCATCTCCCGGAGGACGAGGACGGGGTGGGTCTGAGCCCGCTGCTCCCCTCTCCTCAGCAGAGCTGAGCTGGTTACTAATTACCCACGGGCTTATTATTTCTCTTTTGTTTTATAAATTTATAAATGGCAAAAGGCTCTGATAAGGCCTGTGATCATTAACTTGTAGGGCTGGTGGCCTGGGGAGGCCTGAGCCAACTCCGACTTCCCCCCTAGACGTGGGTGGGGGAGGTTGGAGGTGAGGGAAGGGGAGCCTGGGGGCTGCAGGGACAGCCCCACCTCTGAGGCTCTGTAACCTCCCTCCTAACAGCCCGGGGAG
This sequence comes from Okapia johnstoni, assembly GCA_024291935.2. Classification (NCBI taxonomy): domain Eukaryota; kingdom Metazoa; phylum Chordata; class Mammalia; order Artiodactyla; family Giraffidae; genus Okapia; species Okapia johnstoni. Next base: position 9,136,980 of record CM044310.1, on the reverse strand, counting down.
GGGTGCCAGGCTGAGGTTTCACAGGTGTCATTTCGGGCAATGTTGAGATGAACTCTGGAGGAAGCTACATACAGATAAGGATGAGGAAAGGAAACTGGGGCTCAGAGAGGGGAAGGAGCTGGACTAAGGCCACACAGCTGGGGCTCCACGTCCCTCTCTTGGGTGCCCTCAATCGCCAGGGCCGGGGCCAGAGCTGGGGGTGACTGGGGGTGACTGAGGGGGCGGTGGTTGCTGAGGAAGAGTTCCCAAAGACCATCTCTTTTCTGTCCAAAGTCCAGATCCCAGCCTGGGGTGGGGGAGGGCAGGATCCATCCCTCAGGGAGCCCTCAGGACCTGCCAGGCCTTCTGAGGGCCGGGGAGGGGGCAGGGGAACAGCCAGGGCCCCCTAACTTGGCAGGAGGGGGAGGGCAAAGGGCCTTGCTGGGCTGCAGGGGAGGGGCATAGAGTCAGGCATCACCAGACCCAGGGAGAGGGCAACCTGGACAGGGTGGGGCTGGCCAGAACTGCTCAGGGCCCCAGATGGGCCTGGGGGCTTTCAAGGGGGAGTAGGGGGCAAGGGGGGGTACCAAAGGCCTTACCTGACTGGGTGGGGCCTCTTGACCAGTAGCCCCTTCAGTGGAATGATGGGTGGATGGGAAGGCTTGATCCACAGCACTCGAGCAGGAAGCAGGGGTCAAAGTGCTCCCTGGGGACCAGCAGAGACCTGGAGGCAGAGGGAGAGAGGGGAGACAAGAAGGAAGAGATGGGGGGGCGCGTCTCGGAAGATGGAGAGAGAGACCTGGAGAAGCTGAGTGGAGCGGAGGAGCCAGGAGGGGCCTGGGGCTGACACGCAGCTGGGAGAAGGGGCTCGGGAGAGAGCGAGGTGCCCCAAGCTGCGAGGAAGCTGGAGTGCTTGCCTCCCTCCCCGATTGGGTTTTCTTTAATGCTAACAGCATGCTATTTACTTTCCATTTAAATTTGAGATGTTGCTATAAATTATCAACCAGCTCCTTGTTCCTGCGGAGTTTATAACTAACTACCTGGGTTACTTATTGTTCAGGTAACAAAAGGGATCTGAAAACGCCCCGAGGGGGGAAAGTGGGGCCTTGAGCCTCAGGACACAGGCTGCAGAGGGGTGGGGGACCCCCGTGTCGGCCCTGGGCAGTGGGGGAAGTTGAGGCTGGAAAGGATGGCGAAGGGGTAGGACTTCCCCAGGAAGCCAGGTGTGACCCAGTGTTACCTTGGACATGTCTCTTCTCGTCCTGCCTTGGTTTCCCTGACCTGGACAATGAGTAAAATTCACACTCCCCGCCCACCCTGGTTCCCTGACCTCTTCCTCAGGTACCTTCCCCACCCCCACCACTTTCCTCCTCTTACACTACACTGACTTCACTGATTCCCACCTCAGGACCTTTGCATGTGCTGTACCTTCTCCCTGGAACCTTCTTTCCAGATCTTCCCATGACCAATTCCTTCCCCTTTTTGCTCCAATATCACCTCGTTGGGGAGGCCCTCCCTGATCACCCCATCTAAAGGTAGGTCCCAGCATCATCACTCTCTCTTCCACTATTTTCGTTGACTTTCTCCTGAAATGTATCATTACTTATGATCATCTTATTTGTCTGTTTTCTGTCTCGGGCCGTGACTACTGAAGCTCTTCCGGAGCTGTGTTCACCACTTAGAACCCCTGATCTCCAGCCCGGTAGCTGACACACTTCATGAATGAATGAATGACAACTAGGTTTCTCTGAGCCCTGGGGACATCTGCTGCTATGGCCAAGGGAGGAGCCTGTCCCCAGGGCTCCTTCCTGAGTGTCCTCCTAGGCCCTCCTATCCCTGAGGGGCTCAAACTTGAGGGTCTCTGGTCCTCTCCATTGGGCAGCACCAAGGCCCAGAGACACAGGAAGACAGGGGCTGAGGTGGGACAATTTGACACCCCTGACTGAGGCCAGCCTGCCTGGACTTGATCCTCAGCTCGGCTGGGGCAAGCAGTTTCAGTTTTCTGAGCCCAGTGTTCTCTGCAAGGCAAAGCTGATCATAACGCTTACCCACAGGGTTAAGCAGCATGTAAGTGCAACAAACAACTATTATCAATGGTCCCATTTTACAGATGAGCAAACTACGGCTCAGAGAGGCAAAGTGACCTGCTCGAGGTAGTCTTACAAAGCAGTAAGGCCAGGACTTGGACCCAAGTCCTCCACACTTGACACAGCACCCTGAGGTCGCATGTCTGTCTTTGACACGTTCATCTCCCTCTTTACCCTCCTCCATCAGTCTCACTGTTAACCATTGACTGACTTCCATGCAGTGCTCTAGGGCTCATGCGTGCAGGCATGCTCAGTTACTAAGTCATGTCCGACTCTGAGATCCTATGGGCTGTAGCCTGCCAGCCTCCTCTGTCCATGGGATTTCCCAGGCAAGAATGCTGGAGTGGGTTGCCATTTCTTCCTCCAGAGGATCTTCCCAACCCAGGGATCGAAACTGCGTCTCCTGCATTGGCAGGCGGATTCCCTACTACTGAGCCACCTGGGAAGTCCCCTAGGGCTTATGAAGGGCTTACAAATGCATGAAACTCATTTTCTCCTCCTAATAACCTATGAAATATTATTAGCCCCCGTCACGGTTGAGGAAACTGAGGCACATGGAGGTTAAGCAACTTCTCAGAGCCACCTGGAGGGTGAGTGGTAGAGCTGGGGTTCATGCTGAGAACTCAGCTCCCCTCTAGATAAATGGCCCTTCAGGCTGGTCTCCCAGCTCTGCAACCCACCAAAATCCCATGGGCCTGTGAGCGAGAGGCTCAAAGTCTCAAACCTCTGAGGGACTCTAGAACCAGCAGGAGGTGGGAGGAGGGAGATAGGGGCAGATCTCCACCATTCCTGAGCCCTCTTCCCTCTGCTGTGGGGCTGGGAGGCCCCAGGACTAAGTTGTGGATGGTGATGATGGAGGTGGTGGTGGTAACAATATCGTTCCACTTACTGAGCACTTACTGTGTGCCTGGCCCTGACCTCAGCATTTCACCCCTACTAGAAACTCATCCAGTTCTCCCAACAGACAACTGGGAGGCAGGAGTGGATCTGTCATCCTGTTACAGGGCAGATGAGAAGCGTGTACACGACAGGCATGAAATCACAGTGGTGGGATTCAACCCAGGGATTGGTTTGACTCAAACCCATTAGCGTGAAAGCAGGTGATGCCTGGAGACCTGGCCTCTTAGTTCTGCCTTGGGGAACATGTCCTGAAAAGAGCCCTGTTCTTGGAGACTGTGTGTGTGTGTGTGTTTCATGGAGGTGGAGAAAGCGGAAAACAGAGACACAGGACAGAAAGAGAGAGTGTGTGAAACAATGACAGACAGACAGAGACACATCGGGTCAGATGGACAGGGAGAGACAGCACATCTTTAGTTTGAGCCTGGAGAGGCGCTGCTGAGGAAAGACTGGGCTCCTTCTCTCTGGAGAAGAGACGGAGGGAGGGAGGACCTCTCTCTCAGGAGGGGGATGATTGCAGTTGGGGGAGGAGGAAGGCCAGGGGCAGCCCAGCCCCGGAATCAGATAAACATGTTTGCCGTGGAGCACAAGGCTGGACTTTGTCCTGCCCTTCCCTCCCAGGACTGACTGGCATCTGGGGAGCTGGTGGATGGGGGTGGGTGGCAGGGAGGAGAGGCTTCTAAGGGCCCCTGAAAGCAGGGAGACAGCGTTCAGGGAGATGTCAGGGGTACAGGCAAAGCAAAATAGTCCTGAGTCCCAGTGAGGGCCCCTTGGACCCAGCACGTACCTTTCTGAGCCTCAGTTTTCTCCCTTGTGAAATGAGCAGACAAGTAGTACCTTCCTCCTGGGGTTATGTTAAGATTTAAATGACCAGCCCTCAGCGCAGTGCCTGGCTCACTGTGAATACTCAAAAACATGCATTCTCCCGGCTACTATTTTTACATGAAGGGGACTTTGCTGGACTGACTGCTGATTGTTTTAACTGCATCTGTCCCTATCTTCCCTTCCTCCCCGCCTGTATAACTGCTGATAAAAAAGGAGGAATTCAGAGGGCCAATGAGGATGAAGGTCTCTGTGCCCTTGTGTCTCAGAAGGGCACCGTCAGAGGGGCAGGCGAGACTGGTTCTTGGAGGAAAGAGAAGGGCCAGGGGAGAAGGCACTGCAGGGTGGGCTTTAGAGTGCTGGGGGCCGGGTTAATTTGCTTTTAGATTTTTTTTTTTCACAATTCAGTTTTAAACATGATCTATGTAGTATATTATCAATACATGATATTGATATATATGATACATGATCCTGTATCATATAATTTACAAAATGCAGAAGAGTAACAGAGAAAAGCCCCCCACCCCGCCCTGTCCCTAGCATCCAATCAGTGTCTCCAGTTCATTCTGTATCCTTCTGGTATTTTATGTGAACACAAGCAAATATGTAGAAATCTTCTTTTATCCCACTTAAAATTTTTTTTTTTAAATTTGGCTTCACCGGGTCTTAACTGTGGCATGCAAGAGCTTCGTTGCCTCGTGCGGGCTCTTAGCAGAGGCATATAGGATCTAGTTCCCTGACCTGGGCCCCCTGCCTAGGGAGCACAGAGTCTTAACCACTGGACCACCAGGGAAGTCCCTGTCCCACTTTAAATTTTATTTTATTATTATTTTTTAAATATATAATTTGTTTATTTTTTGACTCTGCTGGGTCTTCATGGCTGTGTGGGCTTTTCTCTAGTTGCAGTGTGTGGGCTTCTTATAGTGGTGGCTTCTCTTGTAGGGGAGCACGGGCTCTAGGGCACGTGGGCTTCAGTAGTTGGGGCACCTGGGCTCGGGAGTTGTGGCTCCCAGGCTTTAGAGCACAGGCTCAGCAGTTGTGGCGGATGGGCTCGGTTGCCCTGAGGCCATGTGGGACCTTCCAGGACCAGGGATCGAACCTGTGTCTCCTGTATTGGCAGGTGGATCCTTTAGCACTGGACCATTAGGGAAGACCCCGCACAGCAGATGTATCAGACAAATTGTTCCAGCTGGGCTTATACAGAGCTTTCTCAGTGGGCTTTTATGGCTGCATTCGAGGGAGGCACCGCAATTTGGTTGATCAGCATCCTTTTGCTGGACGTTTAGGTTGTTTCCAATCTTTGGCTGCGGCACGTGACACAGCAACACATCACCTCCTGCACATGCCATTCGTCACACGTGCCAGTATCGGAAGCCTCCGACTTCTAAAAGCAAATCACTGCAAAAAGGTGGTGGGAATACAGGCTTGGGATTGCACAGACCTGGGTTCAAATCCCAGTTTTGCCTCTCTCAGCACGGTTGTATCTGACACGTGAGGTAATCGAAGCTCAGGAGAGGATGAAGGGAAGAGGAAGGTTGAGACAGAGCAGGAGAGGGAGAGAGAAGAATTTATATCGTACAGGCAGCCTGACCTTTTCTGTTCCCCACGGTGAGCAGAGGACAGAAGGCTGAGCCACAGTGGCCTCAGGTCCCTTGAATCCCTCCAGTGACAGAACTATGTACATTTTTTCTTACAAGAAGTTCTTGGGATGCCAGCCCCTAACCCTGGGACTCTTGAAAAACTAGCCATCCGCCTCAGGGCTGTGCGGATGCTGGCCACGCAACTGTCTAGGGCTTAGTGCAGATTTTCAGGAGGCATTCTGACACTCTGTAATTTCTACCAGATAAGCCGAGTTAGAACTAAATCCCTTCAGCTGGTGTGGGACTCTACTGGGCTGACCCATGACCCTGGGCAAGAGATACATGTTACACAGTGCTTTGAGCCTCAGTGACCCTGGCTGTCAAGTGGGAGAATCATGTTTCTCACCTTGTTGGCAGATCCAATTTTTTTCCAGTAGATCAGTCTCATCTATCCATCCACCCACCCACCCACCCACCTATCCATCCACACATCCATCCATCCATGCTTTCAACTGCTCATCCATCCATCTACCTTACCACCTGTTCATCCATCCATCTACAATCTACCCATCAACCATCATATTGCTTCATCCATCAGCCATCCATCCTCTCACTCACATCCACCATCAGTCCATTGATCATCCCATTACCTATCCATCCACCCATCTATCCATCCATCCATGCTTTTATCCACTTACTCACCCATCTACCCTACTATCGGTCCATCCATACACCCACCTATCCATCCATTTATCTACCATCTACCCATCAACCATCCCATTTATCCATCCATCCATCCTCTCACCCACCACCCACCATCAATCCATTGGCCATCACATTACCTATCCATGCACCCACGCATCCATCCATCCATATATACATACACTCCTTCATTTACGTAGTCACCAAGGGCATACTCCATGTCAGGCCTATGTTGGGTGCTGAGAACCAGACAGTTCTTGCCCTCCAGGTGTTTACAGTCTCTCAGTGGATAAGACACAGTCACAATAACATTTCTAGGTAGAATGGGGAGGGGTCTTTAACGGAGGCACAAAGGTGAGGATCCTCCCCATGGGCCTGTGCAGCTTCCAGGGGGAGTCTGTTTAAGTCTACATGTGTGTCCGTGTGTCCCTGTGTGTTTCTAAACCTTTACCTGTTCCTGTGTGTGTGCAGGGCTGGTTGGGGCCTGTGTCTACACGTCTGGCACATGTATGTGCCTGCGAGTCTCTGCCCCCATGTCCTTGTGTCCTGACACTCCCTGTCCCTGAGTCAGCTGCAGGCCCCTGGGCTCCACACCTGCCTGCATCCAGCATCCCTGCCTCCTGGGTGGACAGGGCTCCCAGCACCCACCCTTGGCTCAGCAGACCATCCTTCCCCCAGGGAGGACCCGTGGCGCGTGGCCAAGATGGTCAAGTCCTACCTGCAGCAGCACAACATCCCACAGAGGGAGGTGGTCGACACCACTGGCCTCAACCAGTCCCACCTGTCCCAGCACCTCAACAAGGGCACGCCCATGAAGACGCAGAAGCGAGCCGCCCTGTACACCTGGTACGTCCGCAAGCAGCGAGAGGTGGCCCAGCGTAAGTAATGACCGGCAGCAGCCCCATCTTCCCGGCAGGGCCTGGGACTCCCTGCAGCTCGAGGGCGGGGGCTGGAAGTTTCGCCTCCTCCCCATTCCTCGGATAGGCAGATGGACGAGGTCGAGGGGCCGGCGGGGGTGATTCAACCAGCGTGTATCACCTGTTCTGTGGGGAGGGGAGGAGGGTTGATCCTGGGTGTTGAGAGATGGGTGAACTGGGTCCCTGCCTTCTAAGAGTGTCCTGTGCGGAGGGGAAGCCGGAGGACAAATCCGCATGATTTGGTGAGACAAGAATTAAAATGTGATAAGGCCAATGACAGCCAGCATTTCTGGAGCACACACCACGCGCCAGGCCCAGCGCAGGGCACCACAGGGAACATTTCCAAGTGTTGAGCTCTCAGAGGAGCAGCTCCTCTTCCTCAGGGAGGCAGGGGCATCAGGAGGGATCACAAAAAGAATATGACTTCTTGACTAAGTCTTGAAGTGTCCACTGAATTTCGACCCCTGAAGATGCAGGGAAGGGTGTTTCAGGTAGAAGGAACAGCATCAGTGAAGGCTCAGAGGCGAGGTGTACACTCAGGGAACCCTCCGCAGCAAACCTGGGGAGAGCTAGGAGCGTCCTCATTCAGGGCATGGTGGGTTTTACCACCTGAGCTTCATACCCTACAGAATCCCAAGCGCACTTCCACACTTTTGAGCCTAAGTGTAAAAAAGATGTTTTTTGATGTTTATTTTATAATTATCGAGGTTTTTTTTAAAGGCAATGCTCATACCTAGTTTTAAAAAAACAGAAGAAAGATTTTACAAGAAAAATTAGGTGTCTTCTCCTAAAGCAGCCACGGGCATTCCTAGTCTCATACAGATCCTTCCAGAGGTAATACATGCATATACTGCTGCCGTTTAGTTACTCAGTCATGTCACTTTTGTGACCCCATGAACTGTAGCCCTTCAGGTTCCTCTGCCCAAGGGGCTTCCCAGGCAAGAATATGGTGAACATTGAGCCACCAGGGATGACCCCGTGCATACATGAGCCATATAATATATATATATTTCCCCTGCTGTTTGAAGGGCGGCTAGCTGTTCTGTTATTTGGAGGTGCCATTAACTGGCCTCCTACCAAAGAATCAGCTGAGAAAGTGGCTAGGTCTCTTCTCTCCTGGCTAATACTTGTACTTTAAGCTTGATTTTCAAGTCTCGAATGTTGAAAATAACTCTTGAATCTACTCAGGAGATACAAGTTCAGGTTTCTGCTCTACTGTGTGGCCCTGGAAAAATATTTAACCTCCCTGACCCTCAGTTACATCATCTGTAAAATGGGATGGCATATGTGTCAAATGTGAATAAAAGGTGATACTTACCTGGAGCCTTGTATTGAGGACTGTGAGATTATGTCTTGGCCCAGTAGAAAAGTGTGCAGGGGTTGATTAGTGATGTCTGCCTTGGACACAGGTGAGGCAAGGGGTGACATATGTGCTGTGTGTTTGCCATCATTGGATTAGGCGATTTCTGGGTTCGAGCTGTAAGTTCCTCTGGCTCAGCACCCTAGGAATGAGAAAGAAGCAGGGGCATGCTCAGGCTGATGTGGGAAGGTGGGACTGCCCAGTATCCTGCTCACAACTCTCTGTGCCCACAGAGTTCACCCACGCAGGCCAGGGTGGGCTGATTGAAGAGCCCGCGGGAGATGAGCTACCAACCAAGAAGGGGCGCAGAAACCGTTTCAAATGGGGCCCAGCATCCCAGCAGATCCTGTTCCAGGCCTATGAGAGGCAAAAGAACCCCAGCAAGGAGGAGCGGGAGGCACTGGTGGAGGAGTGCAACAGGTAGAATGGTTGGCGGCCAGCAGGGCTGGTTGGGTCTGGGCTGGGGAGAGGCTGGGGAAGGTAAGGAGGGCTCTGGATCCTGAGGGAATCTCCCTTGGTTTTGAGAGCTCCTCTTGTTGGCTCAGGAGTTCTCAGCTCCTGCTCAGGGCCTGAAACCTAGCTCTATTTCTGGCACCCAACCCCTCACCCAGGGGTCCCCAACCTTCAAATCTAATGCCTGATGACATGATGTAGAGCTGATGTAATCATAATAGAAACAAATGTTAGTCACTCAGTTGTGTCCGACTTTCTGTGACCCCATGGAGGCCTGCCAGGCTCCTCTGTCCATGGAATTCTCCAGGCAAGAATACTAGAATGGGTAGCCGTTCCCTTCTACAGGGACTCTTCCTGACCCAGGGATCGAACCTGGGTCTCCTGCATTGCAGGCAGAGGGAAGCCCCAACAGAAACAGAGTGCACAATAAATGAAATGCATTTGAATCACCCCAAAACCATTCCCCACTCCCCAGCCCATGGAAAAACTGTCTTCCACGAAACCAGTCCCTGGTGCCAAAATGGTTAGGAACTGCTGCCCCGCCTACCCAAGCGCCCCTGAGTGGGGCTGCTTGTGTCACTCACCCTCCGCTTACTGTGCTCACTCTGTATGAAAAGACTTAAGAGAGGCTAAGCCATTTGCTCAAGATCACAGAGCAGACTGGGCTCGGGAGCCAGGTGTGTCAGCTTCAACAGACACTCAGGTAGACAGCCCTGCTTCTCAGAACCCTCCCCCAGCCCCGGGAGGCTCACAGCACCCATCTCTGCAGGGCGGAGTGCATCCAGAGGGGGGTGTCACCATCGCAGGCCCAGGGGCTGGGCTCCAACCTTGTCACAGAGGTGCGTGTCTACAACTGGTTTGCCAATCGCCGCAAGGAAGAAGCGTTTCGGCACAAGCTGGCCATGGACACATACAGCGGGCCGCCACCGGGGCCAGGTCCCAGCCCCGTGCTGCCTGCCCACAGCTCCCCTGGCCTGCCCCCGCCCGCCCTCTCCCCCAGTAAGGTCCATGGTGAGTGCTATGTGGGCAGGGGGACTGGGCAGTGGGCAGAGGGAGTATGGGGGTAGGTGGGAGAGTTGGGGAGCACCGCTCCAGGGGCAGCAGCCCCGCAAACCACTTAGCACCTCATTATGGCTCCAACTCCACTATTCAGCATTGCCCTATCCACTCCACCCCTCTCCACTCCTCTGACCACTCAGCTCCAACCACTGCCCTCTCTTCCATCCACTCCATTCACTCCCACCCCACTGGATTTTGGTTACTGCAATTCATTCCCGATCAAGCCAACTCAATTCCTTTCAGCTCAGTTCAATTCAACTCAATCCAGTTGAACTCACTCTAATCTGAGTTTCATTTAAATTTCATACAGTTTGGTCCAATCCCATTCCCAATTGATTAATTTAACTAAATGTATTTCAAGGAAATTCAGTTAACCTCGTATCGCTCAGTTCAATTTCAATCCAATGTGATTTGATCCAGTTTGATTCAATCAATCTCAGCTCATTTCGGGTTTGATTCAGCTTGATCAGTTTCATTCAACTAATTCCAGTTCATTCTATTCAAGTTTGCTGCGGTTTAATTTCATTAGCCTCAGTTCAGTTTGGCTCTGTTGTCTTTCATTGAGCACCGACTGCATGTCCGGTGTAGCCCTGGGCAGTGGGGGCCACAGAGCTAATAAAACACAAAGCTTGTGTTCAAGGGGTTGAACAAGCAGCCAGCACAGGGACTGGCAGGAAGTGGATACTCCAGCAAAATCTGCTGGCTGCATAGAGAAAGATGGTGCGAGTGGCCCAAGCAAGTTTGGGGTGTTGGGGGCCATGGACACACGGGCAGGGAAGTGGGGTGCTGAGGCTGGACACTGCTCCCACTCCAGGCGTGCGCTATGGACAGCCTGCCACCAGTGAGGGGGCGGAAGTGCCCTCAAGTAGCGGTGGTCCCTTGGTGACGGTGTCTGCACCCCTGCATCAAGTGTCTCCCACTGGCCTGGAGCCCAGTCACAGTCTTCTGAGCACAGAGGCCAAGCTGGTGAGTGTCCTCCCACCCTCCCCCCATCTCCCTTCGGCTGGGAGATTCTGGGGAAGTCCCCAGGGAGGCAGGGTGGGGCCCCACCCTGACTCAGTCTGGCTTCTCCTCCAAGGTCTCAGCCACTGGGGGCCCCCTGCCCCCGGTCAGCACCCTGACAGCACTGCACAGCTTGGAGCAGACATCCCCAGGCCTCAGCCAGCAGCCCCAGAACCTCATCATGGCCTCGCTTCCCGGGGTCATGGCCATTGGGCCTGGAGAGCCTGCCTCCCTGGGCCCCACATTCACCAACACCGGAGCCTCCACCCTGGTCATTGGTAAGCTGGTGGGGCTGGAAGGGGGCCAGCTGGGTGAGGGGCTCATGGGGGCTCCCGCTGAATCCAGGAATGGGGAGAGCCACTGGGACTCATTCATTCATAGATTTATTGAGTGCCTGCCCCATGCTCCACCAGTGATACACAAGTGAACCAAAGAGCCCCAGAACTTAAAGTCACCCAAGTAGGGGAGGCAGATGATAAACATAATACATAAGTTACACAGTACCTGAGATGGTGAAACAGCTACGGGAAAACAGAGCAGTGTAAGGGGGACTGACGCTTTCTAGCTTTGTTTTTTTTTTTAAAGCTCCAAAAGACTTTATTCACAGAACTATTCTGCAGAAGCTCAATATATGACAGACAGGGAGTTGCTGGGGAAAAGGGGTGCAGAGAGTTAAGCTCCAGGGCCTTTGCACTGCTGTGGAGCCCCAGGGCACCAGGGAACCCTCTTTGACACACTCCCTGCCCTTATAGTGAGCTAGCAGCTCAGAGAGGGGGAGTCACTTGCCAGGGCCTTAATGCAGTGCAAGGCTGTTTCCGGATTACCTCATCCCCTCCTCCAACCCACTGGCTCTAGGAGGGAGGGGTGGTGCCCCTGGGGGTCCGGGCTGGGCCTGGGGATGCCTCGGAGGTGGCCGGAGGCCTGGCCGACCCCTGCCCCTCCCACTGCTCCAGGCCTGGCCTCCACGCAGGCACAGAGCGTGCCAGTCATCAACAGCATGGGCAGCAGCCTGACCACCCTGCAGCCCGTCCAGTTCTCGCAGCCGCTGCACCCTTCCTACCAGCAGCCGCTCATGCCCTCTGTGCAGAGCCACGTGGCCCAGAGCCCCTTCATGGCCACCATGGCCCAGCTGCAGAGCCCCCATGGTGAGCACCCCTTGGCCCCCTGCTGGGGGGTGGGGTGGTGGGAACCCAGGGGAAGGGGCTGCGTGGCAGATGCTGTGGTCTGGGTGTGTGTCTGATACTCAGAAGTGTGCATGCTTCTGTGACAAAGGCTCTGGGGGTGCTCAGATGCACGTCCATGGGCTAAATACATTTCAGGGTGTGAATCCATGTGGTCATGTGTACACACCCATGTGTGCGCTTGGGGCCATGTGTACCTCTTGGCTTTTAGAAAGGTGATATGGTGCACACACCATGAGGACATACAACACTCCCAGCAAGGCTTGGTCCAACACCCCTTCATCAAACACCACGGTTTCTGCAGCCAAAGGGAGAATTCCACGAAGCAGGGTTAATAGGCTCAGAACCGACTTCGCCAGCAGATGAGCTCTAGTACCAACCTGATGAACACCTGTTGGTTTTCAGACCTTTCTGGAACTTGGACTCTTGGATGAGGGATTTGTGGACCTGAACGTCTGTGTGTGTGTTGTGGAGGGCACCATTTATGTCTGTATCTGGGTGGCTGTGTTTTTATCTGAGTCTACGTGAGCATACCTGATTTGTGTTGCTTTTCTGCTGGTGTCTGTGTGTTTTGGGGGGGCTGGGACTGCAGATGAAATGCTGGGTTACACTGTGGAGGGGGTCCTGGAGGTGGGGGATAAGATGCGCCCCCCTCACCTGGGCGCCGACCCTTCCGTCCGGGGCCGGTACTGAGTACCCCATCAGCACCTGCATCTCTGGTTCCTTCCCACACCTGCGCTCTCCAGGTGACGGCGGGGGTGGGTTTGGGCTCCCCGCCTCCCCCAGGCTCCTCCCCACAAGACAGGCAGAGCAGGCCCATGCAGTTGGGGACAGCGCCCATCTCTTCTATCTGGAGCTCCCAAGTTTTAGAAATCAGCCCTGAGTCCCCGACCATTGCCTCACTGGGGGGCTCACCAGGCCCACGCCCCTGCCTTGAGGCCCCTCCTGGGAGGAGCCCAGCTGGACCCAGGTGCCATGTCTGTAACCTCCTCTTTCTTCCCTCCTGGCCAGCCCTCTACAGTCACAAGCCCGAGGTGGCCCAGTACACCCACACGGGCCTGCTTCCGCAGACGATGCTCATCACCGACACCACTAACTTGAGCGCCCTGGCCGGCCTCACGCCCACCAAGCAGGTAAGGCCTGGGCTGGCCCCGCCCGTCCATGGGCCCTGCCCCAGCCCAAGCCTGGGGAGGCTCAGGAGCTGCGCTTCCGCCAGGTCTTCACCTCAGACGCTGAGGCCTCCAGCGAGTCTGGGCTTCACACGCCGGTGTCTCAGGCCACCACCATCCACATCCCTGGCCAGGACCCTGCTGGCATCCAGCAGCTGCAGCCCACCCATCGGCTCAGCGCCAGCCCCACCGGTGAGCCCCCTTGCACCGCCCCACCCCTTCTCGCTGTCGGCACAGCTGAGGAGGAAGGTAGGCAAGGCGGGTCGGGGGGAGGGGTGGACATGCGAGGGAGCACCTGTGCTCCCCTGCAGTGAGACGAGAGGGGTGTGAAACCACAGGAAGCGGGCCTGTCTCACCGGAACATCCATTAACTGGGTTGAGGAAGAAAATAACCGGAAGTAGGGCGGAATCAGGAGCCTTGGCAAGGGCTTGCTGGGGGCGCCGGAAGTGACTCGTGGATGTGCCGCTCTGGTTCAGTGTTTAGCGTTTTTTGAATCTGTTGCCAACAGTTAGAAAATTAAGAGCTTTCACACATTTCTGGCTTCTCCTGGGAAGTCAGGACTCATGTTCCCCCGTAGCAACCACAGAGCCCGCCACGTCCCACCCGAACTCTGCATTTCCGTCCCCCGAGAACCCGAGTCTACAGCCTGCAACACCACGGTGACGAGCAGGCACTGTGGAGTCAGGCTGCTGGGCTCTGAGACCCAGGGCGGCCACTTGCTAAGTGTGAGTCTTGGGGTCCTCCATCCAGCCCTGGAGGCTGCAGGGATGGTCCCTGAGGTCTCCGCGGTACAGGCTCAGTGCTCCACCCATGAGGTGGGCGGCAGCATCCCTGTTTTCCAAATGAGAAAGCACTCGAGGAGGAGAGGGACTTGGAGGTGGTGGGCCAGGACCCAGTCTGAAAGCTGCAGGGCAGGAGGCCCTGCTGCAGTCTCCTCTGGGAAGCCTCAGCTTTTGTGCTAAAGACTTCGACTGATTGGATGAGGCCCACCCACACTGTCAAGGGAAATCTCTACTTAACATCAACTGATGTAGGTGTTAACCACATCTGCAAAATACACAGCAATGTCTAGACTGGGCTTTGGATCATGACTGGGACTAAAAGGCAAAGCTGACGCATGAAACTAACCATGACGCCGGTTCACCAGGGCTCCTCTGACGTGCTTGCTAAACTGTGCTGGGGCCGTGGGGGCCACACCCTGGTGGCCCTGGAGCTGGGCTGGGTTAATAAGGCCTGAGAGCTGAGGTGTGACTTTGGGGTTATAATAACCTGCTGAGACTCAGAAGTTGGTGGGGTGCTACTTTCCCATCCCAAATATCCTCAGGGACGGTGGTGGTGGGGCGTGGGGTCAGGACGGGCGTGGTGGGCACCAGCCGCCTCCTCTGCCTCTGCAGTGTCCTCCAGTAGCCTGGTGTTGTACCAGAGCTCCGACTCCACCAATGGCCACGGCCACCTGCTGCCATCCAACCACGGTGTCATTGAGACCTTCATCTCCACGCAGATGGCTTCTTCATCCCAGTAACCACGGCCTCCCAGGGGCCCTGGAGCCTCCATAGTCTGCTGGAGAGGTGACCAGGACACCTGAGCCTGCAAACCTTTACTGCTCACCAGGCAGCTGCTCATCCCTGGAAAACGGTGCCTCAGTCCCCATCCCCATCCTGCCAGCTTCAGAAACGGGGGCTTCTGAGGCGCCCCAACCTGAGGATGGCTGCTTCAGTGCACAAGTGGGGACCGTGGAGAGCTGGAGAGCAGAGCCTGTTCCTGGTGGGAGATGGGGAGGGGCTGTCCCTGCTGCCCAGGGTAAATCTTGTTGCTTGGAACACAACCACCCCAAGGCTGGGAGCCCTTGCACCCCGCAGGGAACTGCCAGCCGCACTTCTCAGGACAGCAGTCCATGAAGCTGGCAGAGGTCATAGGTCAATGTGGCCCCAATTCTGTCACCTATGCCCCAATCAGGCCATTCCACCCAGCCCCCCTACTATTAACCGCACGTCCCTTTGGACCTACCTGTCCCCCACTCACCTAAGCCTCACCTGAGTGGCTGCTCTGGGCTGGGGCCTGGGGAAATGCAGGCCTCTCCAGCTTTCCTCCTCCAAAGCTAAACCTCTCCCCGGCCTGTGACCTCTGGTTTTCTTCGGCATTTGTCCCCCCTGAGCACACCTTCTGAGGCCAGCCTGGCATCCTGCATCTACTGGAAAGCCCCCCACCCCTGCAGGCCTAGGCGTCATCCCTGCCCCTGGTGGGAGCCTGGTGCCAAGTAGAGGCTGTGGGGCGGCAGACCCTTCCCGGCTTCGGAAGTGAAGCTGCTGAGCTCAGAAAGCAGCAAGGCCGGGGAAGCAGAGCTGAGGGGCCCAGAGGGAGAAGAGAGGCAAGATCAGTGGAGGGGTTGCACCTGGGAGCTAGGGCCAGCTGGCTGAGGGGAGGGGTTCTCAGTTCCCCCCCATCCCCCTCTGAGGAGGCTGAGGTCCTGAGCGACAAGGCAGCTGTGTCAGCCCAGGGCTCACATGACCTCATCTCCCCGGGGGGCTGCTGCAGATAACCCAGCCCTCATAGACCACCTCCATCCTGGACTGAGGACGGGGCGAGGGCAGAACTAGCATCAGTGCAGCCTGCAGCACCTCTGTCTTCCTGGCTCCACTGAATCTGAGGCCAGGCCACTGAGCTGGAATGCCACCTTCACTGTGAACTTCTGCTCCTTCTTGCAGGACACGTGGGTCCAGGAGTCCCAGGCCACGAGTGCTGTGACACTTCCTGCAGTCTTGAAGTTGGGGTGTGGGAACACTTCCTGGGGTGTAGGCAGGACCCCACCTGCATGATGCTCAACAAGTTCAGCACTGACTCAGGGGCAGCACCCAGATCCCTGTTACATTTCCGTTCCCTCGACAATTTATTTTCCATAATCTGGCTGGCTCAGAGACATGATCACGCATGGCATATTCACATTGTGTAGACAGAAAATTCTGGAAAACCGGGTTTGGGGGCAGAGTAGATCTCTCTCTTTCTTTTCTAGACAGTGTTTTATGAAGTCTGTGTGCAGGGAGACACACAAGGGGCTCTGGGGCCTCAGGGACCCACCCCACTTGTTTTCTTCAGGTCGTCTCCTGCACCAGGCTGAGGCAGTGGGAGCTCTACTACTTGGCCTTCAGCCTTGAGTAACTGGGAGTCTCCTTCTTCCTGGAGTCACAGAACGTTCTGGTACCACGGGTCTGCCGCGGCCCAGGGGGAGCACAGGAGGGCAGGCCCTGCTCACCCTATGACCACTTCTTGGCCCCGACCCTTGGGCTGGCCCCAGTCACGGGCAGAGCCTGGACTTGCCAGCCAAGTTCTTGCATTGGAGAGGGACTCAGGGCTCAGATAGGCTCGTCCCTGTGGGAAGCCTGAGCCAGTGGGCTCCCGGCCCGCACGCTGGGCTCAGTTCAAGAGCGCGGCATCAGCGCTCTTTGTTGGTGGGGACGGGAAGGCCTCACTGGCCTTCTTTGCCTTTTTCTTCCGCTTCTTCTTTTTGGTCCCAAGGGGTGCTTGGTCTCCGTTGAGCTGGGGAGACTCCTTTTCCCGCCTCCCGAATGCGGCCTTGCTGGTGGCAGTAGTGGCCACATCGGCACTGTCCTCCTTCTTGGCTTTCTTTTTCAACTTCCTTTTCTTCTTTTTCTCCATGGGGACAGAGCCGTGGATGGCGGACTCCTGGAGGATGTCAGAAGCGGACACAGCCGCCTCCCGGCAGCGCTGTAACTCCTCGCCACCATCATCGCTGCTGCAGGGGAGGGCGCAGGGAGTGTTAGTTGGACTCGGGACGGGGACCCAAAGCTGTCGCGCACTGCCCCAGGCCAGGCCACCATACGGAGGCCAGGGAGAGACAGCGGTATGTGGAGAACTCAGGCTTGGCTGGGGTGCAGACCTGGGTTCCCATACAGGCTTCTCTCCTTCCAGGCTGCATGACCTCGTTTCCTGACTTAACTTCTCCAACCCTCAGGGTCTCAACTATCAAGTGGGGATCTTAACAGAGCCCAGGCCTCACAGGGATGTCCCAGGCGTGTGGTGTTGGGCACGAGATGGGTGCTCCGAGAGCAGTCAACATCCAGCCCCCAGTGGAAACTCTCCCCCCTGCCACTGAGCTACTATGTCTCCAGCTACCTGGAGGGACTCCTCCTGGGTCCAGGCCTGACTGGAGTCTGCTTGGCTATCTGTGGGTGGAGGTGGGGGGGATCTGGCCAAAATGAGGGAACCTGAGGAGAGGACGTGTCATCTCACCTGGAGCTGGAAGGCAACCGTTTCCGGCGGGGCTGGGGAGCAGCTTCCTTCTCAGGGCCTCCGGGGATGGACGTGAAGAAAAGGCGGAAGCCTGCAACCCACAGGGACGGAGTCGGCACGGCCAGGGGCCCCAGGTGCCGAGGCTGCCCCACCTCTGCCCTCATGGAGCCCCCGGTCCAGAGGGCATCACTCCTGTCTAACAAGAGAGTGGTGCCTCGCAGGATGACAGGCATCATGCTTCTGCCTGCTGCAGCGAGGGGACCGGATGCTTAAGGGGTTGCTGGCCACCAAGTCAAGCCAGCAAGTCTCCCGAGGCTTCTGGGACTCAGCAGCTGAGCTGCCTGCCTACGGCAGCTTGCAGAGTGGTGAGTAAGTTGGGCAGGGGACAGAGACTCGTGTGCAAGAGGCTGTGGGGTGCAGCAGGCAGGCTCTCCTGCTCAGGGTCACCTCAGGCCAGTGGCTGCATTTCTGGCCCTAGCTCCCCTCGTGAGTCCCCCTGTGAACAGGGTCACCATAACATCTGCCTCGGACAGGGCCTGCAGGCAAGAAGGAAGATAATATGCCAAAAGGGCATTTCGTAGCTCCAGACTCACAGGAGGGGCTTAATAAAGGAAAGCTGTTATCAACAGTCGAGCTGCTCACCATCATCCTCCAGGGCGCCTCTCCGCACCTCGGCCTTTCTTGGCTCCTTCACTACTTCTGAGATGGTAATGGAACTATGGGATGAGACAGTAGATTTAGGATGAGATTTTGGGTAGGAACAACGAAAATTCTTTTTAATTAAAACTTCTTTTTGTTGTTGTTAAGTGGAGGGGACAGAGTAATGCAATGTTACAGGTGAAGGCAGAGGGCCCCCAGGCTCATGGAAACATGCCTCACAGCCATAACGTGGTGAAGAGCCCCTGTCATCTCAAACGACGGTGACTCACTGGTTCAAACCCTACTTTATCCCACAAGGTGTTGAAGAAGTTTTGAATATACTCACAATACAACGGAATGCAACTTCAAATGAGTCAAAGAGAACATGAGAGCAAGAGGGACAGACAGAGCCAGAAGTGTGGCCAGGAAGCCCGGCAGACTTGCTAGACAGAGGGCACACGTTTGGTTCTGAACTTCCTGGCAGCAAGCACAAAAAGGGAAATATGACCGGTTGAGGAAAGAACGTTTCAGAGGTTCAGCTACTAGAACAGGCAGACCTGCTTTTTGATTTTTGCTTTTTTTTTAATTTTTAAAAAGCTTGAGTTAATACATATTGACACTCAGTGCCAAGAAATAATATGGGGAGACCCCATGTATTCCCCACCTGGTTTCTCCCTTGGGTAACACTGTGTGTAACTAATATCCATGATCACAACTGAGAAACTGACTTTGTTACAATTCACTGACCTTTTTCAGACTTCAGACCTGGGTTTTGAGTACTGATTTTTGTCACTTGCTAACAAGGGACTTCATCTCTCTGAACCTGTGTTACCCCTCTAAACACTGGGAGTGATGAGACTCCCGGCCTCCTAGAGCTGTTACAAGGTTCAAAGGAGAAAGTGGATTCCAATCTCTGAGCCCAGAGCCCAGCTGTGAACTAGTAAACGACAGCTTCAACGGTGATGAAGATGATCACTGGTGTAAGATAAGCAATCAGTGGGGTTCCCTGGTGGCTCAGTGGTAAAGACCGAGCCTGCCAATGAGGGTTCAATCCCTGGACCGGGAAGATCCCACATGCCATGGGGCAACTAAACCCGTGAACCACAACTACTGAACCTGTGCAGGGCCTGCGAGCTGCAACTACTGAGCCCATGTGCCACAACCACTGAAGCCCACGAGCCTAGAGCCTGTGATCCCAACAAGTGAAGCCACTGCAATGAGAAGCCCTCGTACCTCAATGAAGAGACCCCGCTCGCCACAACTAGAGAAAGCCTGAGCAAAGCAACGAAGATCTGGCACAGCCGAAAAAAAAAGATAAGCAATGAGCTCCACAGGACCCCTTTCTCTAGCACAGACAAAGCAGGGCGAACTGCCGAGACCAGGAGGCAGGTCTCGGGGAGTGCTGGCGAGGCAGTCACCTTGCAACTGCAGAGACCAACACTCTCAGCAACGTCCTTGCAACAAACAGGACGATGCACTGGGCACTTCTCCTAACTGCCTTGTGTAGGTGCCAGAGGCCTCATCCTGCACGGGACACGGTCTGGGGAGAGGGAAGAGACGATGCCAACACGGTCCTGACCCTGACCTGGGTATCTAACCCGGTGGTTCAATGTCAGTCGGTGGGGACAACAGGCGATGTCTGGAGACACAGCTGGTTGTCACGGCTGGTAGAGCAATGTTACTAGGATCTTGTGGGTAGAGGCGAAGTACGCTGCTAACCCTCCTACAGTGCACAGCACAGCCCTGCACAACCATGAACAATCTGGGTCAAAATGTCCATGGTGCCAAGATAAGAAACCCTGATCTAACACAAGGGACCAACTGGGGTATCATTTCTTTGTGCGTGCTACATTGATTCAGTTGTGTCCAACTCTGTGTGACCCTATGGACTGTAGCCCATCAGGCTCCTCTGTCCATGGGATTCTCCAGGCAAGAATACTGTAGTTGGTTGCCATTTCCTTCTCCAGGGGATCTTCCCCATCCAGGGGTCGAACTCACGTCTCTTATGTCTCCTGCATTGACAGGCGGGGTCTTTACTGCTAGCACCACCTGGTAAGTCCTTAAAACACAAGACACTGGCCCAGGATAGCTGTGCGTACTGTGTATGTGCTGTCATTTCTTTGGAGAGAAATAACTACAGGAACACTGCAGGAGCTATCCTGATGGTGGGTGACCAATACCCTGGTGGATTTCCACCTGGGGAAACGTTCGTCGTGGATCACTGCAATGCCAGGTGGCCCTGGTTACCTGAGAGCTGAACGGTCACTGAGAAAAACCACTCCCTCAGACTGAGATGCCAACTGACCTTCCTAAATATGTTAAGCACATTCCCAGGTTGGGGACTGGCACTAAGGCCGTGGGAGGTTAATTAACCTCCCAAGGCACAGTGGGTATGCAGAGTACAGCGTTTCTCCATCTCCTCTTTGCCACTGGAACCCTGGTGCCCAGAGCCACACTCTGGACTCGAGTTCCTGGGCACCTACTTTAGGAATGCTGATCTGGGTTTTTTTTTTTTTAAGTCTTCTTTGGCTGCACTAAATCTTATTTGTGACATACAAGATCTTTTCTTCAGTTGTGGCATGTGGGAGCTAGTTCCCTGACCAGGGATCAAACCTGGGCCCCCTGCACTGGGAGCACAGAGTCTTAGCCACTGGACTGCCAGGGAAGTCCTGCTGACCTGGATCTTCACAGATTATATTCTCGCAGCGCCTGGCGTACAGTAAGCACTCAAGAAACAGGAATTCCGCCGGTCCCTTGCTCTCTTGTGGTGAGAATAAGCTCTTGCATCTCGGGGTCCCCTCTTCCTCTTGGGGCAGCAGGAGAGCACAGTGGTTAAGAGCAGGGCCCTTGGAGTTGAGCCCACCCTGCTCCCTCCTCCGTGACTGCAGGCACATGCTTCTTCTCACAGATGGGAGCCTTTTCCCAGCTGGAGAACAAGGACGACGACAGGATCTGCATGGTAGGGTGATGCCTTGTGCTTACCACGCTGGCGACTTACATGTGCTGAGCTCCCAGGCCTCGGGGGCCATTACTCCTGGAGTGAATGAATGAGGGCAGGAAGAGAGAATGTAGGTGCTTATTACCTGTCCAGCAGGGCTCCCAATTTCTTGGCTACATGGGCTCGGAATCCGAGGGTGGTCTGAAGCTCGTTGCCGTCTTGTTCGTGCTCATCCACCTTGTGCCTGCAACACATACGACAGGACCTCACCTCCTGCCAGTTTAGAGGCTGCCCCCAAGAGGGTGGGGAAGACATGTATCCTACTCACCCTGACATACCATGGTCTAGCAGGGAGTGCATGGGGTGTGTGTGGGGGGGCGGTGGGGGCAGGTGGCAAGGGCCAACATCCATGAATGAACAGATGAAACTCGAACCCAAAGTGCACAGTACCTGAGGCTTGGCTGGTTGGCTGGCAACTTAGCATTTGTAGCACCTGTGGAAATAATGAACACTGAGGTATTTACAGAGGAAACGACTATACCATCTGTTGTGTGTTGGGCCCTATTTTATGTGATTTATGCCTATAACTTGTTGAATCTTTCCAACAACCCGATGGGACTAATGGGGGTGGGGGTGGAGGTGGAGCAGTCACCATCCCCCATTTACAGAAGAGGAAACTGAGGCAAGGAGATGTAAAATAGCTTCTTGTTGTTCAGTTGCTAAGTCGTGTCTGATTGTCTGTGACCCCATGGACTGTAGCCTGCCAGGCTCCTCTGTCCATGGGCTTTCCCAAGCAAGAATGTTGCCATTTCCTTCTCCAGGGGATCTTCCTGACCCAGGGATCAAACCCGTGCCTCCCGCATTGGCAAGTGGATTCCTTACCACTGAGCCACTGGGGAAGCCCTGTTAAATAGCTTAGCCAAACAAACAAGCGACAAGCATTGGGATGAGGATCCAGGCTGTCTGGCTCCGGAGCCCCCTCTTCATCACCACGCTGAATGACCACGTCTAAGTGTACTTTGACTCCAGCATTTATTGGGTGCCCACTGTGTACTTAGCTGTGTGCTAACTGCTCTGGAAGAGAGAAACGAAGGGGGCTCAGTTATACTGATCACGGGACTGGGAGTCTGGCTGGGGTCTCAGCCTCCTCACTCCTTAGAGGCACTTTTCTGGCAAGTTCATTCATTTAAGAATTATTTTGCTGAGCAAGGTATAGGCCCTGGGGATACCATGGTGAACAGACACCAGCCCTTGTGAAGTTCACATCATGCAACCTCTCACTCAATAAATATTTGTGGAGCAAGTATGAGCCAGAGTTGACTCTAGGTACTGGGGTTGGAAGGGTGAAAGGAAAAAGGGCAGGGTAAGTAAAGAAGCAATTGTAGAAGAAAGGAAAGCATTACATATGAAGGGAATCACATAAAGTATGATGATGGTAGAGAGAAGGCATGTAACCCAGTTCTCCTGAAGAGATGGTGTCTCAGCTGTATTAAAGGATAAATGGGAGCCAGACAGGAGGGGGAAATGAGTCCATGACTAGAGACCAACCACATAACTGCTGCTCTTTACTGGGCCTTTAATGTGTGCCAAGCACTGCAGATACATCATCTCCACTCCTTACAGGGTGGGTATTATCCTTACCCCCACTTTACAGATGAGGAAATTTAAATACAGTGAGACTTAAGTACCCTGCCCAAATTCTTCCTGCCAGTGAGTGGTGGCAGGACTTTTATTTTGGGTCTCCAAAATCACTGCAGATGGTGACTGCAGCCATGAAATTAAAAGACGCTTGCTCCTTGGAAGAAAAGCTATGACCAACTTAGCATATTAAAAAGCAAAGACATTACTTTGCCAACAAAGGTCTGTCTAGTCAAAGCTATGGTTTTTCCATAGCTTTACGGATGTGAGAGTTGGACTATAAAGAAAGCTGAGTGCCGAAGAATTGATGCTTTTGAACTGTGGTGTTGGAGAAGACTCTTTAGAGTCCCTTGGACTGCATGGAGATCCAACCAGTCCATCCTAAAGGAAATCAGTCCTGAATATTCATTGGAAGGACTGATGCTGAAGCTGAAACTCCAATACTTTGGCCACCTGATGCAGAGAACCAACTCACTGGAAAAGACCTTGATGCTGGGAAAGACTGAAGGCAGGAAGAGAAGGGGACGAAAGAGGATGAAATGGTTGGATGGCATCACTGACTTGATGGACATGAGTTTGAGTAGGTTCCGGGAGTTGGTGATGGACAGGGAAGCCTGGCGTCCTACAGTCCATGGGGTTGCAAAGAGTCAGACACGACTAAGTGACTGAAATGAACTGAACTGAACTGAGTGAGTGGTGGAGATGGAAAGGCATTTCTGCACACAGAAAATAAAAAGAAAATGGCAGAGTTATGGTGGCCACAGATGAAAGGACACAGTATGGTCTGGAGCCTAGCTGTGGAACATGTGGCAGGAAAACAAACAGGGACAGGCAGGCTGGGAATGGATTACCAAAGGGTTTGTAAGTCCTTTTATTTACTTATTATTTTAACTTTTACAGAAATTATTTATTTATTCAGCTCTGCTGGGTCTTAGTTTCAGCACTCCAGATCCTTAGCTGCGGCCTATGAACTTCTTAGTTGCAACATGCAGTCTAGTGCCCTGACCAGGGATCCAACCCAGGCCCCCTGCATTGGGAGCATGGAGTCTTAGCCACTGGATCACCAGGGAAGTCCTGAGGGCTTGTGAGTCCTTTTAAACAAAAGCAGGAGTTAACCTTGCTTTGCCATGGCCTGATCTGGCAGCCTGGATCCCTTCTCAGAATAATCTTTTAGATGCAAAAATACAACACATAGGATTACAAAGAAAACGAGTGATGGTGAAATTCAGTTATCATTAAGAGTAAAAAACAAAATTTGGGATACTGTTAATATATGTGCTTCTTCATTAATGTATTAAATAAGATCTAATGATGGACCTAAAAATTACTGTAATTTTTTAAAAACTAATTAATTTATTTCTGGCTGCTCTGGGTTTTCGTTGCTGTGTGAGGGCTTTATCTAGTCACAGCAACTGGGGGCTACTCTCTGGTTTCCGTGCTCTGGTTTCTCATTGCAGTGGCTTCTCTTGTTGCAGAGCACTGACTCCAGAACTTACCGGCTCTGTGGTTTTAGCGCTCAGGACTTAGTTGCCCTGTGGCATGGGGGATCTTCCGGGACAGGGATGAAACCCGTGTGCCCTGCATGGGCAGGTGGATTCTTAACCTCTGGACCACGAGGGAAGTCCAAAATTACTTTAATTTTAAAGCAGGGATGAGTGGAAACGATTTTTTCCCCAACATTTTATTGTGAATAAAATATTTTTGATATATCTGAAAGACTAACGGGATTTGAAAGTCTGAGGCTTTTGTTAAGACAAAGTAACAGGTATTGCCAAAACTACTGCGGTTGTTCACATGCATGATGGAAAGAGAGGCTAAATTTCAGAGACTAGTGAAAGTGAGATGAAATATTTTTCCCATTCCGACTCACAGGCCTCTGCATTCTATGCACCATTGGGTACCCTTATGTTAAGGGGTCTGGGATTTATTTCCGGGCACGAGGGAGTCAGTGAAGGGCAGGGAAGACAGTGAAGGACGGGGAAGCCTGGCGTGCTGCAATCCACGGAGTTGCCAAGAGTCTGACATGACTGAGAGACTGAACAACAAACGGAGTCATGGTCAATGAGGTGTAGGACACAGCTCGCCGGCAGCCCCAGGGAGTGAGAAAGTGTTGAAGCCGAGCACAGGCTGGATGCAAGAACCCAGAAAGAAGGCTGTCGCAGTCATCAAGGAGTGGCGGGCCGCCCAGGGGGCAACAGTTAGGATGGCCCCAAGGAGGCCGAGTCAAGAGATACTCCGGTGCCTTGGTTTCCCTGACTGGGATAATGGAACAACCCGCCCCGCTGCCCTTATCCGTCTTTTGACTCTGAATCCTACTCTGAACCCCACCCAGACCGTGGAGCCTCCTCAGGGAAAGAAGTCGAATCCCGGTGACACCCTCTTCACCGTCCATCCTCTCAGGCCGCAGGGGAAGATCATACGCTCTTCAGCCAGACTCCCCGAATACAGTCCCCTACCGACTCTTGGCTTCTCCGGACCCCTCGGGCGCTGCTCCAAGCCCCAAGCCGGCATCGCTGCCTCGCGGCACCGTTTCAGCTCCTCTTCATCGCTGCTGCTGCTGCTACTCTCCAAATCGCTCATGGCGCCACTGGGTGCCGCCACCTTGAAGCACCGCAAAGGACTGTGGGGACCGACCCGGGAGCGGTTGTCCTCATAAGATCCCAAAAGGGAGCTGGAAAACGCAGAGCATTGTGGGGATTGTAGTTCTTAGGCTCAGGCCAGCATGGGTCCTAAATTGTCCTGAAGAATTTCCTGAAACCTGAGAGCTGGAAGGGCCTAAGAGATCAACAGATCTACCCTTGATGAGGAAAATAAGACCTATAGACAGGAAGCAATTGCCTAAGGTTACACAAGGGGTTAATGACAGAGCCAGACTTGGTTCCCACGTTTTGGTCCAATGCACTTTGACTATTATCCACTTATTCTAGTAATTCAGAAGTCTGTTTGAGCATCAGAAGTACCTTAGGGAACTTTGTGTCTGTGGCGGGGTGAGGTGGGGGGCAAGGGGCTTCCCAGGTGGTGCTAGTGGTAAAGAACCTGCCTTCCAGTGCAGGGGATATAAGAGACACAGGTTCAATCCCTGGGTCAGGAAGATCCCCTGGAGAAAGGCCTGGCAACCCACTCCAGTATTCTTGCCTGGAGAATCACACGGACAGAGGAGCCTGGCGGGCTACAGTCCACGGAGTCGCACAAGACTGAAGCAACTCAGCAAGCACGCATGCACGTCTCTGGTAAAAGTCACATAATATTTTGCTGTTGTTTAGTTGCTAAGTCGTGTCTGACTCTTGCGACCCCATGGACTGTAAACTGCCTGGTCCTCTGTCCATGGAAGTCCCCAGGCAAGAATACTGGAGTGAGTTGCCATTTCCTTCTCCAGGGGATCTCTCCAACTCAAGGCCACCTCCTGCGTTGCAGGTTGATTCTTTACTGCTGAGACACCAGGGAAGCCCACATAATATAAAACATACTATTTTAAGAATATTTAACAGTACGCCTCACACTGCTGTGTAGGGGACTTTTTAAAATGCAGATTGTTGAGTCTCACTGAAAATTAGGCAAATCAGAGTCTCTGAGAGGTGGGACTCAGGAGTCCGTATTCCCTTCAGTATCCTAGGGCTTTGCTACTACTCTCAGTATAATCCATGAACAAGCAGCATTGGCAAACTCCAGAGCCTGTTAGAAATTCATAGTCTTGGTTTCAGCCTAGACCTGAATCAGAACCTGCATTTAAACAGGATCTCCAGGTGATACAGACTTCCCTGGTGGCTCAGCAGTAAAGAACCTGCCTGCCAATGCAGGAGACACGGGTTTGATCCCTGGGTCAGGAAGATCCCCAGGAGAAGGAAAGGGGAACCCATTCCAGTATTCTTGCCTGGGAAATCCCATGGGCAGAGAAGCCTGGTGGGCTACAGTCCATGGGGTTGCAACTATTTGTACTTGACTTAGCAACTCAACAGCAACAGCAACAACAATAGGCTATTACAGAGTATTGAGTTGAGTTCCCTGTGCTATATAGCAGGTTCTTATTATTCATGTGTTTTATATGTAGTGTGTATATGTCAGTTTCAGTCTCCCAATTTATCCCCCCCTTTCCGCCTTCACCCCTGGTAACCATAAGTTTGTTTGCTACGTCCATGACTTTATTTCTGTTTTGTAAATAAGTTGAGGGGATTTTTTAAACTGCATCATCCTCCATCTCCCAGACTTCCCTTATCTCTATCTCACTTTCTGCACAGTCCTTACTTTCCAGAGTTGAGAGGCTCATATGCTTAGGCTATAACTCCCAGGACAGCCTTAGCACCTGTGGAAATAAATGAAGACCACCCGAAAGAGAACAAACGAAGATTATTTATTCCCAACTCACTATAGCCAGGGAGTTAGCCACCATCCCTTGCCTTTGGCAGAGACATCAAGGTAAGGAGGGCGGTGAGACAGCTTTATAGTGGCATAAAGAGGAGGCTTCAGGTATACCCCGATTGAGGTTGTTTGCATGGGAAGCTGGAGGTGGGCTAATTAGAAGCAGAGCATCCTATATGATTGGTCAGCGAGCTTGTTTGGCTTTCTTTCATCAGTCCTAAATTGGAAGGGAGGGAATAGGGAAGCTAATAGTTGTTGACCAAATCCTGATGGTTTCCAGTTAATTGATACAATGGTTTGGCTTCCAGGCTGGTGGCTGTAGAGCTTGTGGGTCAGAATTCTATTGTCGAATATGCTCTGACCATTGTTGGTTTGCATATCTAGTCTCATATCGCTTGTCATCGTCTACTGGCAAGGTTAGGTGAAATAGATGGGACCTAGATTAAACGGCAAAAATGCACAGGGAGATGTTTCAGAGGAAACTAACTGGGGAGAAATGGAACCTATTGAGCTGTCTTCTTGGAGAGGATGAGGGTGGTGCTGTCTTGGACAGCATAGCAACTCAAACTCCACTCATCCTGCAGGACTTGGCCTTGGAACTCTAGCTGTTGCTTCTTTATGAGTATCCCCTCCCTCACTTCAATCTGACACTTCAGGTCAAGGACCAAGCTGCTGGAGTAAATGGCATAGGCGTGGCTCCCACCACTGGGATTCTTCACGAAGACCTGCATCTCGGGAGAGACGGTCTGCAGCAGAGAGACATTAATGTCAGAGAAGATACTGTAATCTGCCAAGGAGAAGACGTTCCTGAGGACCTGTCGCTCCCCACCAGGCTCCTGGAAGGACAGACGCTGCGGGGCCAAGGACACCAGCTTATACTGGATCTTCTCTTTAAGCTTCTGTATGGACTCATAAGGGTTCACCTGGATGATGAGATCCACACGACCCCACTGCTCCACTGTCACCTTGATGTCTCGTGCAAACTGGAAGGGAGAGGACAGAGAGGGGTTAGGTTCACCTTCCGCTATGTGAGGACAAACGTGCCCTTCAGGGATTTCCCTGGTGGTCCAGTGGTTAAGATTTCACCTTCCAGTGCAGGGAGTGTGGGTTCGATCCCTGGCTGGGGAACTAAGATCCCACATGCCTCCTGATGGAAAAACTGAAAACATAAAACAGAAACAACAGTTGTAACAAATTCAATAAAGACTAAAAAAGTAGTCCACACTTAAAAAAAAAATCTTAAAAAAAAATTCTATTGTGTGGATGGACATTAAAAAAAAGTGCCTTTCACTTGTCCTTGTCTTTACAACAGCAGCAGCTGCAAACATTTTGTTTGGTTGTTAAGTCATATTCGACTCTTTGCAACCCCATGGATTGTAGCCCACCAGGCTCCTCTGTCCATGGGATTTCCCAGTCAAGAATACTGGAGTGCGTTGCCATTTCTTTCTCCAGGGCATCTTCCAGACCCAGGGATTGAACCCGAGTCTCCTTCATTGGCAGGTGAATTCTTTACCGCTGAGCCACCAGGGAAGCCCATGGAGGGGGTACTTCCCTTCCAGGGCCTGGGCTGGGCGCCATTCATACTTTTCTCAATGCATTCTATTCTCACAGCAGCCCTATGAGTTTGGTTCTGTGATTAGCCCATTTTACAGATGAGGAAATCGTGGTTGAGCAGGATAATGTCATTTATCAACCATCACAAAAGTAGTGAAGAGCAGAGCAGTTATTTGAACTGAGGTCAGTCAGACTCCCAGGTCTGTTTTTCACCACTCAAGGGCCCGGGGGCCCCCGATGGTTGCAGAGCAACATCTGCAAGGTGCTGGGAGAGGGGAATGCTGTGTATACCTCCCGCTGATCCTTTCAAGAAGGGATATAGGTTCAGCAATGCCAAGTCTTCTGGTTTTTCAAGATAAAAATCTTTACATGATTTAAAAAAATCATTTTTTATTTTTAAAGATTATTTTATATTTTGGCTGTGGTGGGTCTTTATTGCTGCTTGCGGACTTTGTCTAGTTGCAGTGAGCGGGGACTACTCTGCATACTACTCTGCCGTATGCAGACTTCTCATTCTGGTGGCTTCTCTTGTTGTGGAGCACAGGCTCTAGGCACAGGCTTCAGTAGTTGCAGCACTGGGGCTCAATATTTGCAGCTTACAGGCCCTAGAGTGCTGGTTCTTAGTTGCTCCATGGCATGTGGGATCTTCCGGGACCAGGGATTGAACCAATATTCTTTGCATTGCAAGGTGAATTCTTAACCATTGGACAACCAGGGAAACCTCATGATAGTTTTTATAATCAGGAAGAATCCAAAGGCACATATTTTTCAGCCCATTGGTGGCCCTTTTATGGCTGGTGAGCCCCCAGTTTGTAGTATTTGCTCCTAATTAGGGAGACTTGATTCTGCTTCTGCCTTCTGCTATAAGTACCTCAGTCTTTCGCATACAACTTTAGTCATTTGCCCCTCACCCCCTACCCTGACCCTCTACCTGGATGGAGGGTACCCTCTACCTTTTTTTTTCTGAATGCCTACATCCTTCCCTGGCTTTTAGGGCCCACCTCAAGCCCTAACTTCTTCAAGAAACCTTCCTTGGTGACTTGAGTGACATTTACTTTCTGATTCCATGGCCCCAAAAGATCTGGGTATGAATTCTGACTCTGCTGCTTCTTAGCAGTGTGGCTTTGGTTAATTAACGTCACCTCTCTAAGCCTCAGTTTTCTCATCTGTAAAATGGGGATAATAATGCTAAAGATAATAATAATACTTTTCTATGTTACAGACTTGTCCCTGAACAAGTGCTTTGCCGGTTGTAAAGCACAATGCCAATAAAATAGATTCCTTTGCTCTTTACCTGCACCGTGGGTTTGGCATTTTTTGTTTTGTGAGTAGTTTCTCTGGTAATTCCATTTCTCAGTTTTGTGCAAGTTTGTCTCATGGACTTGTTTTCTAGCAAAATTTCTTAAGGGTAGGAGCTGTGTCTTATTTCTGTACTAGTGTTGCCCCTCTGGTCATCCCCTATCAGCCCCAAGCCTGGTACTGGCACAAAACAGCTGACTAGGGACTTCCCTGGTGATACACTGGGTGGGGATCTGCTTGTCAGTGAAGGGGACACAGCTTTGATCCCTGGTCCTAGAGGATTCTATGTGCCTCGGAACAACGAAACTCATGCGCCTTAACTACTGAAACCCGTGCACCATAGAGCCCGTGTTCTGCAGCAAGGGAAACCATTGTAATGAGAAGCCCGTGCACTGCAACAAAGAATAGCACCCCCACACCACTACACCAACGAAGACCTAGAGCAACCAAAAAAATAAAAATAAATAAATTATATATATAAAAGAAACCAACCAGCTGATTAAATTGACTTGCCTGGACTCAGCTTATGCAAAGAATGATTGAGCCCAAAGAATCCCAATGACTCTTTGGTGAATTATGGGAAGAGGAAAAAACGGGAAAACAAGAATTTGAAGATAAGGAATCTGAAGCTCAGAGAGCTGAATAATTTCCCCAAATTCACAGAGCTGGTGGGTGGTGCAGCCAGGTCCCAAAGTGACACTAAAGCCATATTGGCTCCCTTAACACAGAAGTAAATAAGTGAATTGTTGTTGTTTTGTCTCCAAGTCCTGTCCGACTCTTCTGCAACCCCATGGACTGTAACCCGCCAGACTTCTCTGTCCATGGGATTTCCCAGGCAAGAATACTGGAGTGGATTGCCATTTCCTTCTCCAGGGGATCTTGTGGACCCAGGGATTGAACCCGTGTCTCCTGCACTGGCAGGTGGATTCTTTTCCACTGAGCCACCAGTATCTCATTCTGAACTTCTAGCCTCTGGCAGCCAGAGAGGAGACATTACCTTCAGTTTCCAGCTGGGGATGCATATCCCATTGTTGTCATGGCAACAGTTCTGTTTCAGGCAATGGCGGGCCCTCTCAGCTACTATATCCCATCTGTAGCCTGTTGCCACATTGTAGGTGGGGTCAGCCGGATCCAAGATGATGGGCCTGCAACACAGAGAGAGGGAGCCCAGGTTCTTTCTTGTTTGGAAGCCTGAAAGCCAGAAAGAAACCTTCTTGGCAATCATCTGAGCATCTACTATGTTCAGAGCCCAGGGCAGTTAGTCCAAGAGGGTCCACAAATATTGCCAGAGAGTAACAGAATGACGAGGGCTTCCCAGGTGGCTCAGTGATAAGGAATCCGCCTGCCAATGCAGGAGACTCAAGAGACCTGGATTCGATCTCTGGGTCAGGAAGATCCCCTGGAGGAGGAAATGGCAACCACTCCAATATTCTTTCCTGGGAAATCCCCTGGACAGAGGAGCCTAGCGGGCTACAGTCTGTGGGGTCACAAAGAGTCAGATTCGCCTGAGCGACTGAGCAGCAGCAGCAACAGAATGAAGAGGATTCTGTTTCCAAGAATTCCTCAGGACTTCCCTGGTGGTCCAGTGGCTAAGACTGCACTCTCAGTGCAGGGGTTCTGGGTTTGATCCCCAGTCAGGGAACTAGATCTTGCATGCTGCAGGTAAAGATCCCACAGGTAGCAACTACGATTGAAGATCCTGACTGAATGCCACAACTAAGTCCCACTGCAGTCAAAATAAATAAATAAATACTTAAAGTAAATTTCTCTTGGGGAGAGTATTTGAGGTGTTGGTAAGGAATCTTTGAGGTGTACAGAGGTCGAGACCCCCAAAGCCATGATGGAACAAGAATAGCAGTCCCTCAGGCAGACCACACCAGCGTGTGGGCCTCTTAAGTTCAGAGCTTTCACTTTGCTGAACAGGCTACATAAATGAGTTCAAACCTAGAGCTTCTGAATTGCTTTGGATGATAACATACCGTTGGTACCATTTACTGATGTTTCCTGAGGCGCAGGGTCAGTCTCTAAGTAACCTATTTTAATCCCTGCAACAATTCTCTAAGGTATGATGATGACGGTAGTGGTGATGATGATGATAATTTCTCCCCACTTTACAGATGAGAAAACTGAGGCACAGACCTCCCTAGGTTCTCCCAACCTAAAGATGGGATTCTGATCCATCTCCTCTGCCTCAACAGAGGGGAGGTTGAGCTTCCTCTAAGCGTCTATCCTCTAGGTAACTGTTGAATAAATATTTTCAAGAATATTGGCTTGAAGGGGTCTAATAGCCTACTGAGGTTGTGTGGGGTGACCATAGGTCTTGGATATCAAGCCCATGATGAAGACCCGGCCCTTGTACTCTAGGAGCTTTTGACTTAGGCAGGAGCTGAGACTTTATCTAAGTGACAGAATGTGTTAGCAGGCTAGTGACATGAACTGGACACTTTAGGCTCCATGCTTTCAACCCCCAGCATCCTCGGCTCCCTGAAATGGTCCTGCCTGACGGAGTCAGGGAGCAGTGCCACTTTGTCCTGTGGATTCGACTCACCTGATTCAAGTGACCCACCAGGTGAGCTGGCATATAGAGCCTCTGCCTAGTAATCAAATTAGTTTCCTCTGGAGTTTGGACCAGAGATGATGGATGTTCCTCATCACCTTTGAGTAAGAGGGGGGCAGGGCAGGTATGGAGAGAGAAACAGAGGCAGTGAGAGGGGAGGGAGCACATGGGACGTGAGAGGGAATGACAGAGAAGGGGAGTCTATACAAATTTGCCTCAGGTCTCAATGGTTTTCCCAGGTCAATATTCCGGGCATCCATACAATAAATTGTCTTTTCATAAGGAAACCTGGTTACTCCTTCTTGTTAAAAAAAAAAGACCTGACACTCACATAAGGGAACAATAAATATTCTTATGATATTTCTTACAGTGACCTAAAGCTTCTAATATAACGAGTTGTCTCAGGCTGGGTTCTCCCAGAAGCAAAACTTAAGATGAGGATTTGAGTGCAAGTCATTTATTTGGAAGGAGGTGCCAGGAAGCACTAAAGAGCAAGTGGGAAACTGAGATAGGGACAGGAAGGATGCCAATAAAGGATATGTATCAAAGTGATTACCCCTGTGAGCAGCTGGGGGTTGGACTCTGAGAACTAGTGTAGAACACATGACCCAGAAAGACTCCCTCCATCTGAGATGGGAGGGAGCTTAGGTATTTACACACCAACCTCTACCAGTCACTATGGGAAGCTAAAAACCCACAGGCAAAGGGACACAGGTGCTGACAGTTGGAGGTTGAACCAAGCTTCCCTGAAATGGTAGAGGCCCAGGGGATACAAAAGGGTACAAGCAGCATGTGTTACAATACTGAACGTTTAGCTGGCATCTATCATGGGCTCGATACAGTGGCCCTTTACGTATATTTTCTCTGACTGTCCTAAGAGTCCTGCATGGCTGGTGCCAATTACTCCTGTTTTGGGCTTCTCTGGTGGCTCATCAGTAAAGAATCTGCCTGCCAATGGAGGAGATGGGTTCGATCCCTGGGTTGGGAAGATCCGCTGGGAAGGAAATGGCAAAACACTTCAGTGTTCTTGCCTTGGAAATCCAATGGACAGAGGAGCCTGGAGAGCTATAGTCCATGGGGTCACGAAAGAGTTGGACAACAACAACTCCTGTTCTACAGATGAGGAATGAAAGCTCACAGAGATGAGAAAATGGCCGAGCTGGGATTTAACTTGGGTCTCTATGGTTCTTTTTAGTTTCTCATGCTGGGAAAAAGCACTGAAGTGGTCTTCTGAGGGCAAGAGGATGAACAAAGAGTAGAGTGATAGCTCGAGGAATAAGGAAGAGGCTTATAGCCCCTAAGGCCCTGGTGATTTGAAAGGCAATCAGCTTGAGATGTCAACTGTGTCAGGGTGAGATATCTGCTTTTCTACTTAATAAAGTCCACCCAGGCTTCCCTGGTGGTCCAGTGGTTAAGAATCCACCTTGCAATGTAGGGGACACAGGGTCGATCCCTGATTCAGGAAAATTCTACATGCAATGAAACCCATAGTAGCCACAACTACTGAAGCCCATGCACCCTAGAGCCAGTACTCACCAACTAAGAGAAGCCTTCGAACCACAACTAGAGGGTAGCCCCCACTCGCCGCAAGTAGGAAAAGCCCATGTGCAGCAACAAAACTCGCCACAGCCAAACACTAAAATAAATAAATCTTTAAATATATATATTATATATAATGATTTTATATATAAAATAAAACCCACCCGGGAAACTCGATACCACCTTTCCCTCAATTCTCTTTCTCTGAGATGTGGTTGGCACCCATCAATCCAGTACCTCTCCTCTTTGAGCTGGATTCTGACAAAGTCCTCAATGATCGGGTTCTGCAATGTATAGTACTCGGTCCAGTAGATGCAGAGGCGCTGATACTCCGTGAGCAGCCGCAGCACAGTGACCAGGCCTCTGTCCAACCTGAAACACTTGCTCTCCTGAGTTCCCGTTTCCCAGGCATAGATGGTCAGTAGCTCAAGGGCATACATTGGGGGCAGCTCTGCCCTAGGACACTTGGCTTTCACATACTGTTGAAAGATATGGGAAGAGAGAGAGGGGGACCCCAAGATTCCTTAGAAGGATGACATTGGGCCCGAAACTGGAAAAATCCAAGTTCTTGTCCCAGCTTTGCTACCTACTGGCTGCGTATTCTTGGCCAAGTCACTTTTCCTCTCTGGCCTTAACTGGGTTTCCCCATCTTAAAATTAAGCAACTGGGGGAGTCTAGTGGGTTTCAAACTGTACTTGACACAACTTCCGGAATGGAGTGATGAAGAAGTATCCCAAGGAGTGAGCAGGGACTTTCCTGGTGGCCCAGTGGCTAAGATGCCATGCTCCCAGTTTCCATCCCTGGTCAGGGAACCTAGATTCCACATGCCACAACTAGAGATCATGCCGCAGTGAAGGTAGAAGATCCCGCATGCTGCAACTAAGACCTGGCACAGCCAAACAAATAAATACTTAAAAGAGAAAAAAGAGAGTCAGCAGATTGGGCTCTGTCACCAGCACCCCAACCGAAATAACTCTATTTTAATCTATTTGGGCTTCCGGAAGATTTCTTTAAAAAAAAAATCTTCTTAGCTAAAGAGAAAAAAATATGTTTGTGTGTGTGCTGGAGAACTATGTTATTGTTGCTGTTCAGTTGCTAAGTCGCATCTGACTCTTTGCGACCTCGTGGACTGTAGCCTGCCAGGCTCCTCTAGGACTAGGTAATAGCTGAGAATCTGTAGTGGACGTTGGGGTTGCTTCTCTAACAGGCATGTCTTTCTTCCCCATTGTATAGTGGTCATGCTGTTTGGATGCGATTGGCCCAATCCTCATCTCCAGGGTTGGCCCTGACTGGGCAGGATCACTAGGATAAACCTATTCCTTTTTGCCAAGTGGTTGGGTCAAGAGATGCCTTGTGATCTAAGCTGGCTCAGTTTGAGTTAAATCTAGTTCTTCTGTTCTGTGGATGAGAGAAGAGAAGTCTAAGTGAATGTGAGGGCAGGAACAGATGTGGCCATTTTGCCACCACGAGGGAAACCATCTTGGGGACCAAGTTGACATATAAGATTCAGAGAAGCTGTTCCAGGTGGTGCTAGTGGTAAAGAACCTGCCTGCCAATGCAGGAGACGTAAGAGATGCAGGTTCCTTCCCTCTGTCGGGAAGATCCCCTGGAGGAGGAAATGGCAGCCCACTCCAGTACTCTTGCTTGGAGAATCCCATGGACAGAGGAGCCTGGCAGGCTACAGTCCATGGGGTCGCAAAGAGTCAGATATGACTGAAGCAACTTAGCACACACGCACACACAAGAGAATTACAGAGAAACAGCTGGAGCCTTCACCAAACAGTGCCTGAAGCTCTCTCCACTGTTGTAGGTTTTCACACATGAGCTGATAATTCTCTATTGGTTAAGCCAGTTAGAGTTGGCTTTTCTGTTACTCTCAATTAAAAAAGGAAAAGAAAAAAATTAGAATCAATTACCCAGGTTAATGTTCTATTTTTGATGGCTATATGGGGGGGGGGGAAGCTTTCTTTCTTTATCTCCCACCCTCAGTATTGGAGAAGGAGATGGCAACCCACTCCAGGATTCTTGCTTGGAAAATCCCATGGATGGAGGAGCCTAGTAGGCAACAGCCCATGGGGCCGCAGAGTCAGACATGACTTAGCGACTTCACTCACTCACTCACCCTCAGTATATGGCTATACATAGTGCAAACTAAGATATGCTCCTTAAATGATATATTATTCCAACTGACATCTCAAAAAAAATTAAAAAAATGACTTTGTGCGTGAGCATGCACAAACTTGGACATCTTTGAGATCAGTGATATTCTTACAGTTAAGATTTGGTGAAATCAAATAAAACCCAGAGAATCTAAGTTACACTTTCCTTGGCCCCAGTGGATGAATTGGTAAGAATCAAAAATTATTTTTGAATCATGATAGTAAATGACAACTCCTGGGATGTTACAAAGTCTCCAGATAAAAATTAACTAACAACCTTTTTAGCATCACAAGACTCTAGTTCTGTTTAACGTATAATACAAACTCTTTGTGTCCTTGAGTATTGATCAACATGTCTTGTAACACTTGGCTGAATAAAAATTCTCAAATAAAAGAGAACATCAAATGAATAATACTGGGTCAAGAAGCTTTCAAAAAACCATATGCAGCCAATTTCTTGCCTTAGAGGCAGAGTCTTCTAGGTTGTTTGTTTTTAGGCTATGTGAGGACTGAGTTTCCCTGACCGGGGATGGAACCCAATAACCCTGCAGTGGAAATGTAGAGTCTTAACCACTGGACCACTGGAGAAGCCCCTTAGAGGCAGAGACTTGTACAAAGAAAGGGCTATAGAAGTAAAGCTGGTATGTTTTTCTGTGGACATTGCCAATAAATGTGCATGTCATATTCAGGAAGAAAACACTTTGTACACTTAGTCAAACAAACAAAACAAACAGATCATTCTTTTGAGTTCTAGCTCTTCAAATCCACAAAACTTTGAATCATTTCCTGTTTAAGTGACCGACTGGCCAAAAAACCCAATTTCATTCTTGACTTCAGTGTTGCTAATATCTGAAGATACATCATAACTTTTGTTGAAGTGATAATTATGTAAGAAAACACTATTTTTCTGCCATAAACATACTAACTATAAACAAACTTTCATAGTACCTTGTTTTTTATCTTTAAATACTTTTTTTTTTCTCTTTTGGTTAAACTGGTCGTTCTAAACTCTGACTCTTACCAATTTTTTTTGAATAAGAAATCATTTTTTTTCTTTCTCATTTTTTGTTTCTGAGTCTTCCTTTCATAAGCTGAGACGACTCTGCTCATCTGGGTATTTGGAAATACCCTTGGTACCGTGCAGACATCCTATGTGAAATCTAAAAAGGAGCTTGTCATAAAATAGGTAACTAACGAAATTCTCTCTCTCCCCAGGGCCCTTGCCCCTCCTCGCGGTTTCCCCCTGATGACAAGTCTGTTTCCTGCCTTTTCTTCTCCTCCATCCCCATCTTCTGCTCCTGCCCCCATCAGGCAGCCTCCTCACCTCTAGGTACCAGTGTTTTACCAGCCGCAGGAGGCTCTTCACCTTGGTTGGCTTGTATTTCACGAAGTTTCTTTGCAGCTCGCTGAAGGATGGGGAGAAATGTCCAAGAATACGACAGGCCTTAATCAGTCTCACATAGACTGAGGGCTGAACGTTGGAAACAGAAGGCCCTGAGGAGGTAAAGGGGAGACTGTGAGGGTTTAGAAAGACCTGGTTGCTAACAAGTCCTCAAGGGTTTTTGTTGTTCAGTCATTAAGTCACGTCCGACTCCTTGTGACGCCATGGACTGTAGTCTGCCAGTCTCCTCTGTCCGTGGGGTTTCTCAGGCAAGAATACTGAAGTGGATTGCCATTTCCTCCTCCAGGGGATCTTGCTGACCCAGGGGTTGGATTCATATCTCCTCTGTTGGCAGGCGGATTCTTTACCCGCTGAGCCAGTAACGAAGCTCTCAGGGGAGAGACTGCTAATTCATTTGAGTATCTATCTCTCCAGGGAAGCCTGGAACCACACAGCTTGAGAGACTAAAGGTTTGCCTTCTTGACATCCTTTTGGAAAATGAAAAGTGAGTTTTGCAGAAATAGACTCACAGATATAGAGAACAGATCTGTGGTTGCCAAAGTGGGAGAAGGACGGGTGGGGTAGGGATAGACTGGAAATTTGGGTTTAGCCGATGCAAACTATTATATATAGCATGGGGAAACAACCACCCCCAGGGTAAGTGTTCCAGAGTCATCCCGGGGGTCACTCTAATGCTTTCCCTTCCTTGACTCTCCCTTCCTCTCCAATCATATATTTTTCTGCGTGATACTTTGATAAATCTGTTTGCCCCATTGAACCACAAGGATAGCCAGAGCTGAGTCAGTCCCAGGCATTTCAGTCGCCCAGCACCCAGCACGGGATATGGGTTGAATGGGTGCATGCAGGTGTCTGCACGTGGCCACAAAGGAGAGGGGAGGGAGCTGTGGGTCCTCCCCCTGGGGGGGCAGGAGTGTGAGGCAGGTGGGCTTTCCCTTACCCAGGACCCTGTAGGCCGGCACAATGGTGACAGTGACTTGCTCTTCCATCTCCCAGATCTGAATGGTGAAGGCAGCAGCAGAGGTGACTCCGTGGACCAGCCTCAGGTTCTGGGCCTGGAGGCTTAGCAGATCCAGGCAATCCATGAGCTTTTCATGGAGAATGCTCAGAACATGCTCGTGGTGTTTGTGGTTGCTGGCTTCCTCCTGGAAGCTGCTAAAACCGCTCAGGAACATCACCAGCTCCACCTCCGTGTGGTTCCTGAGCACCGTGCCATTCCCGAAGGAGCCCACCTGTGGAACACAGAGTCCCATCACCCCGAGGCCACTGCCAGGACCAGGGAATCCCTAGGGCTCTTCCACGGAGGATCCATTCATCACTACCCACCTCACCGATGGGTGGGGAGTACCCACATCACCTCTTTACAGGGGAGGAAAGTGGAGAGGTCAAGACGGCAAGCCACTCGTCCAGGGTCACACAGGGGATGTGTCAGAAACTCAGACCCATGTTTCTTTACTCCGCTGCCTTGCTTCCGAGACTCAGCCTTATCTGCAGAGTGATCCCCACTCTAAGGAAACCATCATCCTCTACAGGGTGGCAGTTGGAGGATTCTGGGGGGTGGGAGGGGTGGATCTGAATAATTTTGTGCTCTGTGTGTGTGTGCAAAGTCACTTCAGTCGTGTCTGACCCTTTGCGACCCTGTGGACTGTATAACCCACCTGGCTTCTCTGTCCATGGGATTCTCCAGGCAAGAATACTGGAGTGGGTTGCCATGCCCTCCTCCAGGGGATCTTCCCGACCCAGGGATCGAACCTGTGTCTCTTACCATCTCCTGCACTGGCATAATTTTATGTCATTAAAAAAAGGGTGTGGAGACCTAGGTGCTTCCCAGTTGGCGCTAGTAGTAAAGAATCTGCCTGCCAATGCGGGAGACATGGGTTCCATCCCTGAGTTGGGAAGATTCCCTGGAGAAGGGCATGGCACCCCACTCCTGTATTCTTGCCTGGAGAATCCCATAGACAGAGGAGCCTGGCAGGCTACGGTCCATAGTGTCGCAAAGACTCATACATCACAGAAATGACTTAGCACACACGCATGCCCTTGGTGATCTAGCTGGGTGGGATGAAAGCGATGGGAGGGAGGTTCAGGATGGAGGGGCTATATGTATATATAGGGCTGACTCACTTTGTTGTACAGCAGAAACTAACATAACATTCTAACAGCAACTATACTTCAGCAAAAAACATTTTTTTGAATAAAAAGGGGGCACAGGATTTCTTGGTGGATAAGAGTCATGGGTTGGGGAATGGGGCAGCCTGATCTTGACCTCCCCTCTCGCCCCTGTTCCTCAGAGGTGCGATCTGAACCCTGTCCCTCATCAGTCATCTCAGAGTAACGGCAGCACATGAATCACTGGGTTATTGGGAGGATTCGGTAAGACTATGTGTGTCAAGGGCTTGCCGTGGTGCTGATTACACAGGAAGTTGGCCATATAGCTCTCTTTCTTCTCTTTCTTGAGTTGACTTAGATCACCTCTTCCGCCTGAGCTTCAGCTTCCCCATCTGAACTGAAGGAGACTGAGCTGGATGCTTTTAAAGGGGTCTTTCTGATGTTCCGAGATCCTGGACTTGCTCTCCAGTCCTGCTGCCTCTGGTATACAAGGCCCCCAACTCTTTGGCCTTCTCTCTTTCTCACTCGGGATCTAGAGGTGGAATTGCCACAGATGTATCAGACCTCGGGTGGGTTACTTCTGCTGGTGGGTGGAGTCATTGAACATTGACTATGACCCAGCTGCCACCAGCTGAGCCCTCACTGTGTGCGGCACCACTGAAAGCCTTTTATTCACACAATCTTTTAATCCTCACTCTCACTAATTGAGGCGGCATGTGTCAGTCGCTCAGTCGTGTCCGAGTCTTTGCGACCCCACGGACTGTTGCCTGCCAGGTTCCTCTGTCCATGAGCCTTTTCAGGCAAGAATACTGGAGTGGGTTGCCATTTCCCATCCCCAGGGGATCGTCCAACCCAGGGATCAAACCCATGTCTCCTGTGTCTTCTGCATTGCAGGTGGAGTCTTTACCTGCTGAGCCATCAGGGAAGCTCCCAGTTGAGGTGGAGGGACTAGGATAATTATCCCCATTGTACAGATGAAAAAAGGGAGGCAGTAGAGGGTTAACTGATTTGCCATGGACTCATAGCCAGGAGTCATGGTCACAGTCAGACAGAGGGTCAGAACACAGGGTGTGGTTCTTCTGCCTCTTTATTTCTGGTGACCCAAGTCTACGTGCCAGGTCCTGCTTCTGTGGAAGAGAAGTCTGCCATCTTTAATTTCCTCTTCCTTTTTTTTCTGGCCTCACCATGTGGCATGGAGGATTTTAGTTCCCCATCCAGGAATCCAGGAATCGGACCCACATTCCTTGCATTGGAAGCGTGGGAGTCTTAGCCACTGGACCACCAGGGAAGTCCTCCTCTTCCTTTTCCATTTTTCTTTCTCCACTTGGATTCAGAGTCAGCATTTCTGCCTCACGTGAGAGCATTGGGGATAGCACTCTGTGTGTGGATGAAAGCCACAACCCCCTGAAGGCTGTGCCCTTCCTACCTTTCCCAGTGGGAAGATACAGGCAGAGAGGGAAGAGCATTCTAGAACAGGCTGCATGACTTGCTTCAGTCCAAACCTTTTCCAACCCAAGGATTAGCATTCACTCATATGGACCAGCACAGCTGACCAGATTTTCACGGGAGGGAAGAAGGTTTAAAACCCCAAATAAAGTGCTAATTTCTCAATGGTCATTGCTCTTTGGGTGTCTCTATTATTTATTAGTTTCAAGATTGGAGAAGGTTGCAGGCAGGATTTGAGGGCTGGGTTAATACCACTTCCTGCCATCAAAACTCATGTTTGAAACATCCTTCCGTCCCACTCACTTGCCCCATGTCATCTGCATTATTCTCAGGGTTAGTGGGGTGGGTTTGGTCTGGGAGGATCTGCATGAGTCATACTGGTGCTCCAGGCCCAGAAGAAAGCTTGAGCAAAAGTTGATAACAATGCTTTTATTTTTGAACATTGACTAATCATTTAGCCTGTACCACTCTATTTGGTTGACGAGGGACAGATGATGATGATGGTGTGTTTGCGTGCTCAGTCGCTCAGTTGGGTCCGACCAGGTTCCTCTGTCCATGGAGATTCTCCAGGCAAGAATACTGGAGTGAGGGCTTTCCCTGATGGCTCAGTGGTAAACCATCCATCTGCTAATTCAGGAGACGCAGTTTCAATTCCTGGCCCGGGAAGATCCCACATGCCACAGAGCAACTAACCCCATGTGCCACAACTGTTGAGCCTGTGCTCTAGAGCCCAGGAGCCACAACTACTGAGCCCTCGTGCCACAACTACTGAAGCTGGTGTGCCCTGGAGCCTGTGCTGCAACAAGAGATGACACCACAATGAGAAAACTGTGCGTTGCAACGGAGAATAGCCCCTGATCTCCACAACCAGAGAAAAGCCCATGCAGCAAAGCAGACCCAGAGCCCAGCCAAAAATAAATAAATAAAATTATATATATAAAAAAAAGAATACTGGAGTGGGTTGCCATTTCCTCCTCTAGGGGATCTTCCTGACCCAGAGATGGAACCCGAGTCTCCTGTATTGGCAGGCAGATTCTTTACCACTGAGCCACTGGGGAACCCCTGCCCCCCACCTCCACTGTGATGCCGGTGATGTCATCCCAATTACACATGAGAAGACTGAGCGTTTGAGAGACGAGATGATGACTCTAAGGTCACCCAGCTAGTGAAGGAAGAGGCCAAGAGTCAAACCTGCGTCTCGTGTCAAAATGTATAGCTTCTCACTTTTAAATCACATGGCTTCAGGCTCCGGGTGCTGGGGCTGAGAGTAAAAACGTAACATGGGCCTGCGGCTTCTAAATCCTTCCCTGAAGTGACTGCTCGTAAAGGCAGAACTAGAGCACTGAGCTTCAAGTCAGGAGTCCTAGTGCTAGTCTTGCCTGTACCACCAGCTTGCTGTGTGAACGTGGAAAGTTTCTCACCCTCTCTGTGCCTCAGTTTCCTTAGCGTTTACGGGAAGGATTGGGTGAGACTGTCTGCCTCCAGGACCTTTCGTGTTGGGAAGCTGAAACTGTGGATTGAATTAAGAACATGTAGGGTTTCCCTAGTAGTCCAGTGGTTAAGAATCTGCCTTGCAATGTAGGGGACATCGGTTCGATCCCTAGTTCGGGAAAATCCCCTATGCAGTGGGGCAACTGCGGCCCTGTGCCACAATTGCTGAAGCCCACGTGCCTAGAGCCTCTGCTCTGCAACCTGACAGGCCACTGTGGTTGAGAGGTCCATGCAGCACAACTAGAGAAAGCCCAGGTGCAATAACAAAATCCCCAGTGCAGCCAAAAATAAAATAAATTGATCAATTAATTAAAGAATACGTAGATTTTTACCATGCGGGCAGGTAGCTCTCCCAGCAAGCTCCCCTGTAGGGTAATGAAACTCATGGGGCCATTTGGAGGAAAGACACAGTTTCAGCATAGCCATACAGAGGAAGTGGAGTCATAAGATTTATTACTTACACAAACAGATGACTAATGAGAACCTACTCTATAGCTCAAGGAACTCTACTCAGTGCTCTGCGGTGACCTAAATGGGGAGGAAATGTAAAACAGAGTGGGTATATGTGTATGTACAACTGAGTCGCTTTGCTGTACAGCGGAAACTAACATTGTAAAGCAACTATACTCCAATAAAAATTCATCAAAAATCAATCTAAAAAAGGCTTATTACTTACAGATCCCAGAAGCAAGGGGACTCAGGGAACTGGGGAAAGAGCAGGCCTTCTCCCCAGGTCACAATTCAGCAGGAGACGGAGCAGGGTAGAAAGCGCCTAGTACTTACAAGGTGATTGGGGCAGAGGTTACTAACTTTTCGCAGGCTTAACTTTGAAGTGGTTATT
Organism: Okapia johnstoni; assembly: GCA_024291935.2. Classification (NCBI taxonomy): domain Eukaryota; kingdom Metazoa; phylum Chordata; class Mammalia; order Artiodactyla; family Giraffidae; genus Okapia; species Okapia johnstoni. The sequence continues at coordinate 9,093,558 of CM044310.1, read as the reverse complement.
TTATTTTTTAATTAGAAAATCCATCTTGACTCTATATTTAAAAAACTTTTTTTTAAATTTCGTTATTTATTTTGGTTGCATTGCATGGCTTGTGGAATTTCTCTGACCAGGAATCGAATCCATGTTCCCTGAAGTGGAAGTTCAGAATCTTAACCACCGGACCATCGGTGAAGCCCCCAAACTGGTTATTGTAAAAGGTTCCACCAGGAGAAGCAAAGCATAAACTTGCAGGGTACCCAAAATTTATCTAAAGGTCCAGACTCTGGACTTTTGGTGTTAACAGGATCATCATACTGTAAGGCACCTAGGCAGCAACTCAGAAAAAGAAACTTGATTTTTGTTTTTTCTCATCACACCTTTCTAGTTTTGACCCTCTTGGAGTATTATCCTAGTTAGGACCGGAGGTGATGAGAGGCAGCTGCTGAAAGGGCTTGGGGGACAAAAACTCAGTGGGGTCAGCCTAGAATGGAGTAAGAAATCTCAGCTTCACCACCAGCTGTGTGACCTTCGGTAAGTCCCCTCATCTCCCTGATCTTCCGTTTAAAACAAACAAACAAACAACAACTTTCCATTATCAAAAATTGTAAACCTAAAAATAGAAAGAGAAAACAAAGAACACTTATGCCTCCGCCCCGTCAGATGCAACAAGTCTAAACTTGCCATGTTTGCTTCAACTAAGCCACTTTAAGGTAAATTACAGGGACTTGCCTGACTGTCCAGTGGTTAAGACATCGCCTTCCAACACAGGGCATGCAGGCGCAATCCCTGGTCAGGAACTAAGTCTCGAGACCAAAAAACCAAAACATAAAACAGTAGCAATATTGTAGCAAATTCAAGACTTTAAAAATGGTCCGCATCCAAAAATCTTCAAAAAATAAAATAAAATAAAATACAGACACTAAGGACCATTGTCCGTAAATACTTTGGCATTTGTGTCCAATCAAAGAGAACATTTGCCCCCACAACCACAAAACAATTACACTTCAAAAAAAAAATTCCCATATATATATATACATGTATATATGTTCACATATAAAATCTAATATTCTGGCCATATTGAAATTTCCCCAATTGTTCCCAAATTATATTCTATGGATGGTCCATTCACACCAAGATTCAACCAGAGACCTTGTGTTGCATTTAGCCATTATGGATCTTAAGTCACTGAATTTGCCTTGTGCTCATCTGTAAACTGGGAAGACTAGTGCTTACCTCGGAGGATGTACAAATTAGAGACAGTACATGTGAAGGGCTTAGGCAAGTGCATCCAAAATGTGCACTACTATTATTAGCTTCCTTACTCAACTTGCTGTGCTTAAGGCAGCAGTGTGTTGGGATGCTGTGTCTTGAGATGTCAGTAGCATAGACTCGGGATAATGAGGCAAGAGGTCCCTAGCATCCTCAAAGACGTGGACCCACGGGTTGGGGTTTGCCCAGTTCTGGCCAGGAAATGGAGGGGACCGGTCTCACCTGGATCACCTTCAGCACCTTCTGGTCCAGCCCATGGTCCCCCTGGAAGTGCTGCTCCATCAGGAACTTCTTCACGGTCTGCACAGCCTTCACCACTTCTTCTTTCCACTCCTTGATGTTATGCTGGCACTGAGCCACAAAGGAGTTCAGCCTAGAAGCTGGGGTGTTAAACAGCTCCAGGGATACTGCCATCTCTGCCTTGAGAGTACCACTGGTGGCTAGGTATACAGCTATGCACCTACCTACCTGCTGGCACACTCACCCTTCTTTAAGGACACTCCTCTCCAGTACCCTGTGGAATAAAGGACCAGAGTGGAGAGGAAACCAGGGGTGTCCGGCTGCCCTGGGGCTCCTCTTTATTGAGGCTGTGTACTGTGGCGGGGCACCCCAGACACTGAGTGATGACTGGAAGGTCAGGTGCCACCTTAATGGGTGTGGCTTTCAGTCACCCTTCCTGTGGCAGTTTTCGTGTCTCAACTGTTAGTTTTCCTTTTATAAGTTGCAAACTGACATTGGCTTGAGGATGGCCCTGAAAGAGGCAACTCCCTCAGTTGGATGGTATCCACCAGTCCCATCCCCCTACGTTGTCACCCAAAACAGGCTGACAAAGAGCAGGGACTCGCTCTAGGCTGAGCTGAAGCATGGGAATTCTAGGGTCCCCAGTACAAACTCTGGAATTCCAGCCTGCCCTTTGTCAGACTCTTAACCTCTCTGACCTTCACATAAATAATCCTTAAGATGGGTTTAGGAATAATACCTATCCCATAGGGTGTGTGGATTAAGCCTGAGACCATTTAGAAGAGAAAGTATTAAGTAAATGTACATATTGGACTTCCCTGGCGGTCCAGTGGTTGAGACTCTGTGCTTCCAATGCAGAGGGCATGGGTTTGCTCCCTAGCTGGGCAACTAGGATTCCACATGCCTCGTGGCCAAAAGCAAAAAATAAATGCAAGTATTGTTATTCGTTTACTATACATCTAGTGAGGCTTCCCAGGTGGCTCAGTGGTAAAGAACCCGCCTGCAAATGCAGGAGACATGTGTTCAATCTCTGAGTTGGGAAGATCCCCTGGAGGAGGAAATGGAAACCCACTCCAGTATTCATGCCTGGGAAATTCCATGGATGAAGGAGCCTGGTGGGCTATAGTCCACGGGGATCGCAAGAGTCTGACACAACTTAACGACTAAACCATCTTCCATTCCACATGTGTGGATAGTGAGATGCACCCAAGAGGCTGCTGGTGATCATGGTGGTTCAAGTGTAGGGAGAGCTGGGAGCAGAGGCCAGGTTGAGGGGTGTTGAGTAGTAGGTTGTGTGAGGGGCATGAACACCAGGAGTGGAGACAACCCTTTCAAGAACTGTGTTGTGAAAGGATGGAGGAAGACAGGGTGTGAACTGGAGGAAGTGGTGAGGTAGTCTGTTTAGCATCTTAAATACCATTTGTGGACAAATAAAACAAAAACCCTCAATCATGACACATTTTCGTGTAACTGTTCCAACTGGCTAACCCCAAATGAAGAGAATCACATTTTTAATTACATAAATTCTAAGCATCTCCAGATTTCCCGGGTTTGGTGGTGCTTGGTCCTTAAACAGTCCTGTATTACAATGGTTTGAATGACAGAGCAGTTTTGCAAAGGGTGGTCAACAATAAACTGAGATTGCAGACATTCGTCCACTGTTTATAATGACAGATAATGAGGTTTGAGGCAAAATAGAAAAGTTATTCAAGCAGTGAACATTCAGACCCGACATCTTGGTTAAAAAATTTTTTTTTGAAATATAATTGATTTACAATGCTGTATTGGCTTCAGGTATACAACATAGTGATTGAATAGTTTTACGGATTATACTCCATTTAAAGGGCTTCTCAAGTGACTCAGTGGGTAAAGAATCCACTTTCAATGCCTTAGATGAAGGAGATGTGGGATCAATCCCTGGGTTGGGAAGATCTCCTGGAGGAGGACCTGACAATCCACTCCAGAATTCTTGCCTGGAGAAATCGATGGACAGAGGAGCCTGGCAGGCTATAGTCCACAGTGTTGCAAAGAGTCAGGCATGACTGAAGTCACTGAGTATGCACACACTCCATTTAAAGTTACTATTAAATGTTGACTTTATTCTCTGTGCTGTGACTTCCCTTGTGGCTCAGACGGTAAAACATCTGCCTACAATTCGGGAGACCCGAATTTGATCCCTGGGTCAGAAAGATCCGCTGGAGAAGGAAATGGCAACCCATTCCAGTACTTTTGCCTGGAAAATCTCATGGACGGAGGAGCCTGGTAGGCTACAGTCCATGGGGTCACAAAGAGTCGAACACGACTGAGCGACTTCACTTTCACTTTCTGTGCTGTAGAATAGATATCAGTTCAGTTCAGTTCAGTCGGTCAGTCATGTCTGACTCTTCAACCCCATGGAAGCACTCCAAGCTTCCCTGTCCATGACTAACTCCCGGAGCTTGTTCAAACTCATGTCCATCGAGTCGGTGATGCTATCCAACTATCTCATCCTCTGTCATCCCCTTCTCCTCCTGCCTTCAATCTTTCCCAGCATCAGGGGCTTTTCCAATGAGTCAATTCTTCGCATCAGGTGGCCAAAGTATTGGAGTTTCAGCTTCAGCATCAGTCCTTCCAATGAACATTCAGGACTGAGCTCCTTTAGGATGGACTGGTTGGATCTCCTTGCAGTCCAAGGGACTCTCAAGAGTCTTTTCCAACACCGCAGTTCAAAAGCATCAATTCTTCTGCACTCAGCTTTCTTTATAGTCCAATTCTCACATTCTTACATGACTACTGGAAAAACCACAGCTTTGACTAGACAGACCTTTGTTGGCAAAGTAATGTCTCTGCTTTTTAATATGCTGTCTAGGTTGGTTATAACTTTTCTTCTAAAGAGCAAGCGTCTTTTAATTCCATGGCTGCGTCACCATCTGCAGTGGCTTTGGAGCCCAAATAGGATGGACATATCCTTGTGCGTGTGTGTTGTCACCTCAGCCGTGTAGCCCACCAGGCTCCTCTGTCCATGGGAGTCTCCAGGCATGAATATTGGAGTGGGTAGCCATGCCCTTCTCCGGGGGATCTTCTCGATCCAGGGATCAAACCTGCAGGGCGGGGGGTGGTGAGGGAGAACAGGCTAACACCAACAGGTTCCCTTGCTTCCTCCTCCCCAGGGGGGATGGGCAAGTTTCTTCCTTATATGGGGTGAGGGTAGGGGTGTGTCTGGGGCTCGGGCCAGAGGGGTGGCTTAGGTGTTTTGCCCACCCCTAGTGGGGTGGAATGGGCAGTACCCTGCTTTTGCTCCCTACACCCTGTTTTTTTGCTCCAGCCTCCTCAAAAGTGGCAGTTGGGTCTTTTTGATCTTTTCGGTCCAGAGTTTGCCCCAATGGCACCCACGGGCAGTTATTTTTATTCCCCTGCAGTTTCGTGGTATTTTGTTGCCTGAGGAGAGGTGTGTCCAGGTGCAAGCAATGGAGCAAAGTGTCCCAGGTTCCAGCCTGTCTCAGATTGTGTGTTGATTTTATGGTTTGTCAAATGCCACCCAGTTGAGCACGTTTCTATGGGGGTGAGGGAAGAGACAGTGGTTAGAAAGGGTGTGGGCTAGGTCTTAGGAAGGAGGAAGATACATAAAGATGGGTTTTCTTTTCACTTGTATACCTCTAAATGCAGACCCTGAGACAATGATTTGCGTAAGACTTGTTTTAGGAAATGATCCCAAAGGATGGGTGTGGGGGACTGAGAAGGAGGGAAAACCAATCCAAGAAATATCACAAAGTCAATCACTATTGTGGGCAGCTGAGGTTTTGTTAGGGGAAGCACACTGATTGAAACTGCCCACCCTGGCCAGGCACCATAGTGACCATTTGGATGAGTTGTTTTATGACAGGAGGTCCTGGTAAGGAACACAGAACTAATAAACCACCACTAACCAGGAGAGCTCAGGAAAGGTCAAAAAGTGACACCATGTGTCCAACAACCTCCCAGAATCCTTCTCGTTGGCATCCATCTTGGCTGAACAAGACATGTACCACCAGGAGTCAGAATGACTGGCTAAAGACAATCTGGAAACTAATCCCATCACCATAAAACCCAAGACTGCAAGCTGCATGGCAGAGCAGTTCTCCCGGGTTCCCTTAACCTGCTGCTCTCCCTTCCCAATAAAGTCTCTTGCTTTGTCAGCATATGTCTCCTTGGGCTATTCATTTCCGAGTGTTAGACAAGAGCCCACTTTTGGGCCTTGGAAGTGGTTCCCCTTCCTGTAACAGTTTGATCCCACTGGAGAGAGCAATGTAGAACATGCATCAAAATTATCTACCTGAGAGGAGGAAGACGGGATTATGTACTCACTAGTTCCTGTCTTTCCATGGGGCAAGGCTTGCCCCCTTGCAGTGTTAAGTCCCTAGAACTTCCATATGTGCTCAGAGTTACTTGGAAGGCTTGTTAAGACACAGTCTGGTGAGTCCCATCACCAGAGAACCTGACTCAGGTAAGTCTGGGATAGTTGCTGAGAATTTGTAGTTCACAGAGATTCCCAGGTGATGCCGATTCTGCTGGTCTGGGGTCCATCTCTACGTTTGAGAATGAATGATTTAGAGGTTTGAGTAGTGAAAGATAATAACATGTGGGAAGATGGTAGTTGACTCAAAGTCATGGAGTTGTGAGCCAGCATTAAATGTTCTGGAATTACAAGTGTTTGGCCACATCTGATGTGTTTTGAGAGTGATGAAGAATGACTGCAGGACCAGCAAGGGGTAGATGATCAAGGATCCTAAATACCAAGAAAAGGAACCTGAACTTAATTCTGTAGGTAATAAGAGTCTATCTGAAGGATTTATTTTTTTACTTCTTGGTTTTTTTTTTTTTTTTTTTTTTAGAATCCCTGACATCTACCAAGTCTCTCAGCATTTTATTTTATTAATAATTTTGTTTACTTTTATTTTTGGCTGTGCTGGGTCTTCACTGCTGTGAGGGCTTTTCTCTAGTTGCCATGTGTGAGCTTCTCATTGTTGCAGAGCATGGGTTTTAGGGCACGTGGGTGCAGTAGCTGTGACTCCCAGACTCTAGAGCACAGGCTCAATCGTTGTGATGCACAGGCTTAGTTGCTCCTCAGCATGGGGGATCTTCCTGGATCAGGGATCGAACCTGTGCCTCCTGCATTGATAGGCGGATTCTTTACCACTAGCACCATCTGGGAAGCCCAGAAAGGTGAGTGAGAAGCAGCAATTCCAACAGACAAGAATGATCCTGTTTATCCCTACCTTGGCCTCATTTTACCCTGGGCTTCATCACTTAAACTCAAAACACACTTTTAATATTTGGTGCTTGTAGCCATCACAATGTACTGCTCTCCACAACCCATGAATGAGACCACAGGGAACTGTAAACAGGTCTGGCTTTCCATGTCACCACATGCGTGCTCAACTGCTCAGCCACGCCCCACTCTTTGAGACCCTCATGGACTGTAGCCCGCCAGGCTCCTCTGTCCGTGGGATGCTCCAGGCAAGAATGCTGGAGTGGGTTGCCATGCCCTTCTTCAGGAGATCTTCTCAACCCAAGGACTGAACCTGTGTCTCTTCGCGTTGGCATTTGAGTCACCACTAGCCCCACCTGGGAAGCCCATCCACTCATTTCAGCCGGTACTTACCCACACTCGATCAACAGATCACTGACACTTAAGGACTGTGCAAAGTAATGAGAAGGAAACTTTATTATACGTTATGAAGCTAACAAAGGTTCTGGAAGGAAGACAGGGAGAGGGAAGGAGTCAGCTGTAGGCAACGGGGGGGGGGAGGGGTGAGCAGGGGAGGGAACAAGACTAGGGCCTCTGCCTGCTGTCCTGAGGACTGACCACTGGGATGGCACAACAGCCTCAAACCACCCGCCTCTGAGAGGGGAGGATGGCAGGCGGGGGAAGGGAATGGAGCGCTGTGTCTCCAGGCGCCTAGCTTGCTCTGGAATTAGCTTAGGGCTAGGCTTGGGTTTCACATGGAAACAGGGCCCACAGGAGGCCCAGCCTGGGAGGAAGGTAGACACTGTCCCCAAAGTTCTCGGCTCAGGTCTTCATCGGCCTCTTAGACTCCAAGGGAGTGGATCTCGCTCCGGAGGAGGAGGACTTGTTTGTTGGCCCAGTGGTCTCGTGTCCAGCCAAGTCCTGAGCAGGCGATGATTCCCTAACAGCACGGTGTTTCCAGCCCCTGGAGCTGGGGCTGCTGGGGGTAGAGGCTGGGGTGGACATGCCCCTGAAGGCAACCTTGGCTGGGGGTGGGCTGTCTTCTCGGCTGGAACTACGGGGTCTCTGCCTGGGTGCACCCCCAGGCATGTGATTGAAGGTGGGGGCAGTAGCACCTCCAAAGCCAGGCTTATTCTTAGGGATGGGCTTATTTTTAGCACTGGGCCCCATGGTCACCATGAGGGGGCTCTGGCCAGGAAGGCCCCAGGTGTTCCGGGCCACTCTTCCCGCTCTGCTTTGTGTGGTTCTCCTGGCTCCCCTTCTTTCCGTTGAAATACTGAGAGCTGCAAAGGGGCAGCTCAGACCCAGGACAGACGCTCTGCTCCCAAAGCCCCGAGGTTTGGCCAAGACCCCCGGCCTGCAGGGGGCTGTGCTTGATCTGCCAACTGTGGAGCAGCGCGGCCCACTGCTGGGCCCAGCACTGGGCACGGCAGGGCGCACACAGGTGGCAGCTGCAGACCCAGGGGAAGGGGTTGGGCCGGATGGGAATGCAACTGGGGTGGCAGCCAAGGCTGGCTGGGTGCTGGCGTGGGTGCCCATGGGGGAGCTGGTGGGTGGAACTGGGGGGCCTGGAGCAGAGGTTGGGTCCCCGGCTAGGCCTGGAGCTGCCGCGTTTCCATAGTGCGGAGAGTGGTCCCAGGAGGGGGCTCTGCGCTGCTGCACATCAGGGGCTCCAGAGATGGGCTGGGCAGGGGCTCCAGTGTGAGAGGAGCTGTTGAACCCGAGTCCAGGCAGGCTGGTGCTGACTGTGACAGAGGCCACGCTGTCCCTGGAGGGCGTCTGCAGGGTCTGAGAGAAGGGAAGAGGCTCCTGCTGGAGTCAGGGGGAGACCCGAAGAGGGGAGACTGGGAGGGTGGAATGGTGTCCATGGGGGTGACCTCAGTGTCAGAAGCTGGGTAGGAAGCCAGGGCCCCAGATGTGCAGGGTGAGGGTCTGGTTTGGCGAGCAGACGGGATGAGCTGGCTGGTGGGGGCCAGGGATCGAGGGTCAGATACGGGAGGGGGGCTCTTGGGGGTGAAGACAGGAGAGTCTAGGCACATGGGTGTGGGGGACCCCATGCCAGCGGAGCCGGGTGCTGCAGGGAAGGCCCGTCTGGCATCCTCTCCTCTTCCTCCTGGCCCGTTTGTAAAAGGCCCCCAGACGGGCTTCTGCTGGAAGCTGGGAAGCCAAGCCGTACCCGGGGCCGGAGCCAGGCTTCCCGTCGCACCCCGCAGTGCCTGGCGCGGGGGCCGAAGCAGGGGCGGAGGGGCTTGGGGGCCGAGCACACAGGCCCGCGCTGCCCGATCCTGGGGAGGAAGCGGGGGTGGGCAAGGTGAACGGGGCGGGGGGCCGTGAGTGGGAAGGAGGGCCGGGGGGGGGGGGGGGCTGGGACCGGGAGGAGAGGGGCCCGGGGGAGCTGTGCCGCCGCCCTGACCAGGGATGCGCAGAGGAGGCCCCTCCATCAGATGCCTGGGTGTCCATTGGCGCTGGGGAGGCCGACTCCTGGCCTCTCTCGGGCCGAGGAGCCCTGCCGAGGCCCGGAGGGTCGGCCGGCGCGGGGAAGGGACGGCAGGGCTGCGCGGCTGGGGTCTCCTCCCGCAGCGCGCTGTCGAAGCGCCGGAACGCCGCTGCTTTCTCCGCGTCCAGGTCTTCGGCGGTGACTCGGAAACCCAGCTCAGGGGGTGGGGGCAGCCTCAGCGGCTGCCCTCGCCTGCGCGGCAGCAGAGGAAACCTGCGTCTTCGGGGCCTGGGACTGTCCGACGTGGGGGCGCTGTTCTCCCACGTTCGTTTCTGCCCCCTGGTTGCCTCCGCGTCCTCATCAGGCCGGCTGTTGCTCTGGGAAGCCAGAGGCGCGGCACAGGGCGGCGGCGGGCCCTCCTCGCTCCCTTTCCTCGAGGACCTCCGGGGCAGCCCTCGCGGTATGGGGGGGCCCGTCCTCCTCTGGCCTGGCGGGAAACCTCGGGTGGAGCTGTAGGAGCTCGTGATGGCGTTTCTTTGGGGGCAGGAGCTCACACAAGAGGTCTGGAGTTGCTTGCTGGATCTGTCTACTGAGCTCTTGGAGTGGAGGTTTTTCCGCAGAGACCCAGGCCTGGGCACGAAGGCAGAGAGGTCTCCCGGGGCCCCCAGGGGCCTAAATGCTGATCGTGCACCTCGAGAGCCATCGGGGCCCGTTTTCTGATGGTCCTCTGTGAATGCAGGGTCTTCGTCCTGCTGGGCCATCCCCTTCCCGCTTTCTCCCAGGGCCCTCCTCACCATCTTCTCTGTGCAGGAGCCCGGGGCACACCTGAGTGTGGTGGGCGGCACGGGGGTGACCTGCTGCTGGCACCCACTACACACAGTGACCGTGCCCACTGCGGACGCTAAGCTGCGGCACATCGTGGCGATGCGAGCACCCAGCACCGCCCTCCTCTGATGGTGTCGCCTGCAGAGGGAGGTGAGGACCCCCAGGAAGGAGCGCAGGGTCTGTGGGATAATAGAACACCGTCTCAGAGACGCTGTGACAAAGCGCAGATGAGGAGTCTCCGGATACTTGTGGGCTGGCCTGCGAGTGGACAGCGGGGCACGGACACCTGGGTGACCTGGGACGGCCACGGAAAATCGGCGGGTGCGGGGGTCGGACTGGGGGCGGCCGAGCCCTCCTGGTAGGTGCTGGCCCCCCAGAGCCTGGGGTGGGGGTGAAGGGCAGGGCCTGCCCAGGTAAGTGCCCATAAGGCACGTGGATGGGTGATCGGCGCTTGGATAGAGAGCTGGGCTCAGAGAGCTCTGGTTCAGCTGCCAGCTCAGCCAAAGGCCAAGCGAGCACTGTTTGGCGCGTTGCTAGGACGCAGCTCTAGAACCTGTGAGCAAAGAATGGGCGCGCGTGCGCGGGGGCCCACGAGGACCGGGTGCGCGCGAAGGTTCTAGAGGGATGGCGCATGCGCGAGGGGGGAACACGTGTGTGTGTGTGTGTGTGTGTGTGTGTGTGTGTGTGTGTGTGTCCCTGAAGTAGGGTGTGTGTGTGTTTGTGTCCCTAGGGCAGCATAGGGATGCACTGCTGAACTTGGGCACTTCCAGATCTCTGGGCTCTGTGGGTTGGAGGTGTTTGCTCTGAGAGTGATGAGTTTCTTGACAGGACAGGTGCCCCTTCTCCCAGGCTGGTCTCTAACTGTACAGGATCCATCCCTGCCCAGTAGAATGGGAACCCTGGGGAGCAGGGTGCCTGGCTCAGCAGCCGCTGCATGGGATGGCAGCTTTGACGTCAGCACACTGCGCCCTCCTGCCCTCTCACCTGGTTACATCGGAGAGGAGAGCTGCTAAGAACAGAAGCGCCGACGCCACTCAGATCTGCTGGGGTGACAACTGAAATGGTGGCCAGGGCAGGTGGGAGGGACCTATACTCCATGTATATTTCCCAGTCCATGTGGGAGAGTAGGAGTCTAAGTTCCATGGGTACTAAATAACACACAGAGATGTCCTAATCACGGAGGAAATCCACTGTGGACTCAGGAATAACACTGCGCTGGACACACCCCATAGGTCAATCCCACCTCAGCACTGGGAAACTCTCCTGCCTTTTGTTTCAGCTGAGCTCAGACTGAGTCTTAGCCTTTCTCCATTACTACAGTAGTCTTCAGTATCATCTTCCTTGCCTGTTTTACTTTTTTTCCCTATTTTTTAGCCACACCGGGCATGAGGGTTCTTAGTTTCCCACTGGGGTTGGAACCTCCACCCCCTGCAGTGGAAGCATGGTAGACACCGGACCTCCGTGGAAGTCCCCTGTTTAACTTGTTTTGGGTGCAATTTTTTTTGGGGGGGGTGCAATTTTTGCTTTGACCACAGTAAAATGTAGAGGCTTACAGCAATATAGATTTTGTTACTCTTTGCTCTTTGTTATAGTTGTCATGGGCTTCTCCCCACCCCCAACCGCACCGACCCCGCCCTGGCTGTGTTAAGTGTTAACAGCTTGGTGTTAAGTCCCCAGTGGGCAAGGGAAAGAGAACGCTTTTACAGAGGGGGAAACGGAAGTTGGACGGGCTCTGAAAAAGAGGTCATGGCTTTTCATTGGCTGAAACCTTGCCAGGAAATAAAAGGAGTCTTCCTCTTCTGTTGTGCTCTGCTATGGTCAAAGGGCATGAGAGCTCCCCCTCTGGCCTCCCAACTCTATTTGATTGAGATTTCTGTTTATTAATTTTTTACAGAAGCATCATGATTGAGGTTGAAAACAAGTCTTGTCTTCTCTAGGTGTCCTCAATGAATTAAACAGCAAACAAAGTGACATACAGTATACCCGTCTGGGTCATAAAATAAACATGAGTGGATAAATACCACCCACTTGGTCAATGAATCAGTTCAGTTCAGTCCCTCTGTCGTGTCCAACTCTTTGTGACCCCATGAATCGCAGCACGCCAGGCCTCCCTGTCCATCACCAACTGCTGGAGTTTATCCAAACCCATGTCCATCGAGTCGGTGATGCCATCCAGCCATCTCATCCTCTGTCATCCCCTTCTCCTCCTGCCCCCAATCCTTCCAGCAGTAGGGGCTTTTCCAATGAGCCAACTCTTTGCATGAGGTGGCCAAAGTATTGGAGTTTCAGCTTCAACATCAGTCCTTCCAATGAACACCCAGGACTGATCTTTAGGATGGACTAGTTGGATCTTCTTGCAGTCCAAGGGACTCTCAAGAGTCTTCTCCAACACCACAGTTCAAAAGCATCAATTCTTCGGCGCTCAGCTTTCTTCACCGTCCAACTCTCACATCCATACATGACCACTGGAAAAACCATAGCCTTGACTAGACGGACCTTTGCTGGCAAAGTAATGTCTCTGCTTTTAAATATGCTAACTAGATTGGTCATAACCTTCCTTCCAAGGAGTAAGCGTCTTTTAATTTCATGGCTGAAGTCACCATCTGCAGTGATTTTGGAGCCCCCAAAAATAAAGTCTGACACTGTTTCCACTGTTTCCCCATCTTTTTCCCATGAAGTGATGGGACCAGATGCCATGATCTTAGTTTTCTGAACGTTGAGCTTTAAGCCAACTTTTTCACTCTCCTCTTTCACTTTCATCAAGAGGCTCTTTAGTTCTTCTTCACTTTCTGCCATAAGGGTGGTGTCATCTGCATATCTGAGGTTATTGATATTTCTCCCGGCAATCTTGATTTCAGCTTGTGTTTCTTCCAGCCCAGCGTTTCTCATGATGTACTCTGCATATAAGTTAAATAAGCAGGGTGACAATATACAGCCTTGACGTACTCCTTTTCCCATTCGGAACCAGTCTGTTGTTCCATGTCCAGTTCTAACTGTTGCTTCCTGACCTGCATACAGGTTTCTCAAGAGACAGGTCAGATGGTCTGGTATTCCCATCTCTTTCAGAATTTTCCACAGTTTATTGTGATCCACACAGTCAAAGGCTTTGGCATAGTCAATAAAGCAGAAATAGATGTTTTTCTGGAACTCTCTTGCTTTTTCGATGATCCAGCGGATGTTGGCAATTTGATCTCTGGTTCCTCTGCCTTTTCTAAAACCAGCGTGAACATCTGGAATTTCACGGTTCACGTATTGCTGAAGCCTGGCTTGGAGAATTTTGAGCATTACTTTACTAACATGTGAGATGAGTGCAATTGTGCGGTAGTTTGAGCATTCTTTGGCATCGTCTTTCTTTGGGATTGGAATGAAAACTGACCTTTTCCAGTCCTGTGGCCACTGCTGAGTTTTCCAGATTTTCTGGCATATCGAGTGCAGCACTTTCACAGCATCATCTTTCAGGATTTGAAATAGCTCAACTGGAATTCCATCACCTCCACTAGCTTTGTTCGTAGTGATGCTTTCTAAGGCCCACTTGACTTCACACTCCAGGATGTCTGGCTCTTGGTGAGTGATCACACCATCGTGATTATCTGGGTCGTGAAGATCTTTTTTGTACAGTTCTTCTGTGTATTCTCGCCACCTCTTCTTAATATCTTCTGCTTCTGTTAGGTCCATACCATTTCTGTCCTTTATCGAGCCCATCTTTGCATGAAATATTCCCTTGGTATCTCTAATTTTCTTGAAGAGATCTCTAGTCTTTTCCAATCTGTTGTTTTCCTCTATGTCTTTGCATTGATGGCCAAGGAAGGCTTTCTTATCTCTCCTTGCTTGCTGGGAGCCGGACCACGAGATCCCACCCGTGACAGAGTCATGAGGAAGAGGACTGATTTGAGCACGGTTTCTCAGCCCTCAGGGATTCTCGGAAGGCTGCCTCAGCGCTCACCTTAAAGGTAATATCTGTCTTTCTGATGTTTGCTATAATAAACCTCTTCTTATTTTCTGTGACTTAGGCAAAAAGCTTTTCCTGATTCTCTTCTAAAATGTATCAATCTGAAGCCTCAATCAACAAGGCCCCTGAACGATAGCACCCTAATAAATTTATCTGAGATATAGAGTATGCTAATCTAAATTCCTCTTGCTAGCATATCGGTTTGCTTAGTAAATGTACCTGTGCCTTTGGAGCTAACGTGCATGGCTGCTCCTTAACAACAAAACAGCATTGAGAGCTTCCACACAAAAAGCCCCGATGGGCACTACAGAAAACAGGTTTTACCTTGAAACTCTGAGTTTGTGAATCCTTTCTTTGTCACAACCCACTGTGTGTGTATTCTTTAAAAAAAATGTAGCCCTGGTACTTTCTGTGCCTGATGCAAAAGTGTCCTGGCTGATCTACCCTTATCAATAAAAGAGTCACCAGATGTTAGCAGGCCTCCAGGCCAGAAGATGATGTAAACAACTTTAAACTTTTTGTAACTGAAAAACACAAACAGTGTCCTGGTTCCAATAAGGGTTAAAAACTGCTGACCCATTGATTTGATTTGGCGTGACTCTACACTTTACATTTGTCTCTATGTACAACTAAAAATGTAAAAGCTGCCCTGAAAACAATAAAGTTGGAAGACACTTGGAAACACCACGACTCGCTGTGTCTTCTCATTCGCATTCGCCGACGCCGTCCATCCTGAGGGAACCCCTGGACCAGCTGGAGCAGGACTCCGGCACTTGCTAGTCTTTGGAACTCTGCGTTCAGATGGGAATATCTTTCCTTTTATCCTTTGCTTTTCACTTCTCTTCTCTTCCCAGCTATCTGTAAGGCCTCCTCAGACAGCCATTTTGCTTTTTTGCATTTCTTTTCCATGGGGATGGTCTTGATCCCTGTCTCCTGTACAATGTCACGAACCTCTGTCCATAGTTCATCAGGCACTCTGTCTATCAGATCTACTCCCTTAAATCTGTTTGTCACTTCTACTGTATACTCATAAGGGATTTGATTTAGGTCATACCTGTATGGTCTAGTGGTTTTCCCTACTTTGTTCAATTTAAGTCTGAATTTGGCAATAAGGAGTTCATGATCTGAGCCACGGTCCGCTCCTGGTCTTGTTTTTGCTGACTGTATAGAGCTTCTCCATCTTTGGCTGCAAAGAATATAACCAATCTGATTTCAGTGTTGACCATCTGGTGATGTCCATGTGTAGAGTCTTCTCTTGTGTTGTTGGAAGAGGGTGTTTGCTATGACCAGTGCGTTCTCTTGGCAAAACTCTGTTAGCCTTTGCCCTGCTTCATTCTGTACTCCAAGGCCAAATTTGCCTGTTATGCCAGGTGTCTCCTGACTTCCTACTTTTGCATTCCAGTCCCCTATAATGAAAAGGACATCTTTTTTGGGTGTTAGTTCTAAAAGATCTTGTAGGTCTTCATAGAACTGTTCAAGTTCAGCTTCTTCAGCGTTACTGGTCTGACAGAATGTGGTCCACTGGAGAAGGGCATGGCAAACCACTTCAGTATTCTTGCCTTGAGAACCCCATGAACGTATGAAAAGGCAAAAAGATGGGACACTGAAAGATGAACTCCCCAGGTCGGTAGGTGCCCAATATGCTACTGGAGATCAGTGGAGAAATAACTCCAGAAAGAATGAAGGGATGGAGCCAAAGCAAGAACAGTACCCAGCTGTGGATGTGACTGGTCAATGAATAAAATCATGCTATTAATTCGTAACTTTTTTCCACCTTAAAACAATAGCCGTTTATCATCACACAGTTCTGTAAGTCAGAAGTCCATTCTGGCTAAGGTGGATTCCTGACTCCTTTTATTGTTTTAGATGACACCCAGAGAACCAGGAAAGTGTAGGGAGGATGGAAATCAGGAGAAAATAGAAAGGAAGTCAGACTGATTTCAAATTATTACTTTTTTAAAAAATACTTTTTGTCCACGCCATGAGGCATGCAGGATCCTAGTTCCTCCACCAGGGATTGAACCCATGCCCCCTGCATTGGAATCACAGAGTCCAACCACTGGAACACCAGGGAAGTCCCTGAAATTATTAAATACAGTTGCTTATCATCCAACAGTGACTGTTTGTGGCCTACTTTTTGCTGGATATCTTTGTCCAAAATCAAGGCCACAGACTCTGCTTTCTACTAAGTGTATCTCTTTAAAGAATTTTTAAGATCACACCAACAGGCTTCCCTGGTAGTTCAGTTGGTAAACAATCCGCCTGCAATGCAGGAGACCAGGGTTCAATCCCTGGGTTAGGAAGATCCCCTGGAGAAGGAAATGGCAACCCGCTACAGGTTGCCATTCTTGCCTAGAGAATCCCAGGGAGAGAGGAGCCTGGAGGGCTACAGTCCATGGGGTCTCAAAGAGTCAGGCACGATTGAAGCAGCTTAGCATGCACAATCCAAATAAAACCGGTAACAGATTCTGTTAGAAATGTTTATAAATTGTCCTGGGACAGCAACATAAAGCAACGTTTTGCCTGGAGACAAAAGGAACGGTTCCTAGAGCAAAGAGCAGCTGATCACTGGGAATAGGGTGCAGTGGAATTTCGCTGTCATTCAGGGTTAAATGCCTCCAAGAAGAAGGAAAGCTGAACATTTACCTATGCATTTAAACTGCTGTAATTTTTAATATTGTCACCCTGTTTATTTAACTTATATGCAGAGCGTATCATGCGAAATCCTGGGCTGGATGAAGCACAAGCTGGAATCAAGATTGCTGGGAGAAATATCAATAACCTCAGATACACAGATGACACCACCCTTATGGCAGAAAGTGAAGAAGAACTAAAGAGCTTGTTGATGAAAGTGAAATCGGAGAGTGAAAAAGTTGGCTTAAAATTCAGCATTCATAAAACTAAGATCATGGCATCCGGTCCCATCACTTCGTGGGAAATAGATGGGGAAACAGTGGAAACAGTGACAGACTTTTATTATATCCTTGGGCTCCAAAATCACTGCAGATGGTGACTGCAGCCATGAAATTAAAAGACACTCCTTGGAAGAAAAGCTATGACTAACCTAGACAGCATATTAAAAAGCAGAGACATTACTTTGCCAACAAAGGTCCATCTAGTCGAAGCTATAGTTTTTCCAGTAGTCATGTATGGATGTGAGAGTTGGACTATAAAGAAAGCTGAGCGCTGAAGAATTGATGCTTTTGAACTGTGGTGTTGGAAAAGACTCTTGAGAGTTCCTTGGACTGCAAGAAGACCCAACCAGTCCATCCTAAAGGAAATCAGTCTTGAATATTCATTGGAAGGACTGATGCTGACGCTGGAATTCCAATACTTTGGCCACCATATGCGAAGAACTGACTCATTTGAACAGCCTCTGATGCTGGGAAAGATTGAAGGCAGGAGGAGAAGGGGAAGACAGAAGATGAGATGGTTGGATGGCATCACTGACTCGAAGGACATGAGTTTGAGCAAGCTCCAAGGTTGGTGATGGACAGGGAGGCCTGGCGTGCTGCAGTCCATGGGGTCGTAAGAGTTGGACAACTGAGCGACTGAACTGAACTGAATTTTTAATAATCTTGTGAGGAGTAGATAGTCAGGATATTGTAGTTATCAAGACAGAAACGGTTACAAAACTAAGCAGTCACAGGATCAATGGATCCTTGCCTTCTGGTGGATATTTCAGAACGTGGAAGGGAGGTGAGAGGTCTGGCCTAGAACAGGGAAGAACAAGATCCTTTCATAGACTTTGACACAGTGCCACCTAGCGGGTTGCTGTGAGATGGCTAGACCCTTTTATGATTACTGACTCAACGGACATGTTGAGTCCCTTATATGCGGAGCACATTATGAGAAAAGCTGGGCTGGATGAAGCACAAGCTGGAATCAAGATTGCCGGGAGAAATATCAATAACTTCGGATATGTAGATGACACCACCCTGATGGCAGAAAGTGAAGAACTAAACAGCCTCTTGATGAAAGTGAAAGAGGAGAGTGAAAAAGTTGGCTTAAAATTCAGCATTCAGAAAACTAAGATCATGGCATCTGGTCCCATCACTTCATGGGAAATAGATGGGGAAACAGTGATAGATTTTATTATATTCTTGGGCTCCAAAATCACTGCAGATGGTGACTGCAGCCACGAAATTAAAAGATGCTTACTCCTTGGAAGGAAAGTTATGACCAACCTAGACAGCATAATAAAAAGCAGAGACATTACTTTGCCAACAAAGGTCCGTCTAGTCCGTTCAGTTCAGTTCAGTCTCTCAGTCATTTCCGACTCTTCGCGACCCCATCCGTCTAGTCAAGGCTATAGTTTTTCCAGTAGTCATGTATAGATGTGAGAGTTGACTGTAAAGAAAGCTGAGTGCCAAAGAATTGATGATTTTGAACTGTGTGGTATTGGAGAAGACTCTTGGACTTGGACTGCAAGGACTCTCCTTGGACTGCACGGAGATCCAACCAGTCCATCCTAAAGGAGATCAGTCCTGAGTGTTCATTGGAAGGACTGATTTGAAGCTGAAACTCCAATAATTTGGCCACCTGATGCAAAGAGCTGACTCATTTGAAAAGCCCCTGATGCTGGGAAAGATTGAAGGTGGGAGGAGAAGGGGACGACAGAGGATGAGATGGTTGGATGGCATTACTGATTCAATGGACATGAGTTTGAGTAAACTCCGGGAGTTGGTGGTGGACAGGGAGGCCTGGCGTGCTGCAGTCCATGGGGTCGAAAAGAGTCAGACACGAGTGAGCAACTGAACGGAAGTGAACTAAGCAGAGCCTGGGAATCAGAGCAGATCAGCTCCACGCCTCTGTGTGTCCAGGACACATGTTCAGGGACAAGAGGTGGGAATTTAGCCCCTGCTGAGTGAGATCTTGAAACATGGGTTCCAATCAAACATAGGAGGCTTTTATTGTTATTTTACTTATTTTTTTTAATGAATTTTGGCATGCCTCAAGGCATGTAGTTCCCCAAGTAGGGATTGATCCCATGTCCCCTGCATTGGAAGTATGGAGTCTTAACCACTGGACTGCCAGGGAAGTCCAAACATAGGTAACTTTGAAAGTCCAGAACTGCCAAGGACAGTGGGCAAAGAAACACTTTACCACTGACCCAGGGGAAGGTGGGCAATCATCTCTCTGTGCAAATCTCCAATTGGGAAAAATATTGTAAGTAACTTCAGGATCAAAGGGTTGAGTCCCCCCCACCTGGGCTCTGCGTGGAGCAGGAGGTCTGCAGACACAGGTGGGACTGGTGACCCTGGTCCTCCCAGATCACACTCAACATTATAAGACCCGCCCAGTAGAAATGAGCAGAGACCTGGAATGCACCTTGTCCCCTAAAAGTAATTTTTCTTTTTAATTCCCCAGTCAAACTTTACCCCTCAATTAAAAGAAAATTAGAAAAAAAAAAGAAGAAGAAAATAAGAATGCTTTAAGGGCTTCCCTGGTAGCTCAGCTGGTAAAGAATCCACCCACATGCAGGAGATCCCAGTTTGATTCCTGGGTTGGGAAGATTCCCTGGAGAAGTGATAGGCTACCCACTCCAGTATTCTTGGGCTTTTCTGGTGGCTCAGAGAGTAAGGAATCCCCGTGCAATGCGGGAGACCGGTGTTTGATTCCTGGATTGGGAAGATCCCCTGGAGGAGGGCATGGCAACCCACTCCAGTACTCCTGCCTGGAGAATCTCATGGACAGAATGGCCTGGTGGGCTACAGTCCATGGGGTTGCAAAGACTCGGACACAACTGAGTGACTAAGCACACAGCAGAGCACAATGCTTTAATAATAAAACCAAAAATGTTATGGCCTCAGTCTATTCCAGTAAGAAAAGGTCACAGAACATACTGTCTTTGAAAATAGCACACAAATTGCATTTGTTTTATTTACAAAATTGGGAAGTAAAAAGAAATGCAAGTAACTTAGAATCCTAACTCCTTAACATACCCCCGAGGTAGCACTGCATTGAATTTCTTTCACATTCTTGTGTTTTGTTTGAATTTTATTTGTATGTAGAAAGTTGGCAGAACCTCAGCCCGAGAAAGAAACGGTGCCATGAGGTGACCCAGGCCGTTCCACGGGGCTCCACAGAGGCTGAGGGGGTCCCCAGGGGTTGGGCAAATCCCAGCCAGGTATGAATCCTGCAGGGTCCCCTACTTGATGTCAGGGTGACCGCTTGCCCACAGGGAGCTGCCTGCTTGTATGAGCAGGAACCTTGGTGCCTCTGTGCACCTTAGCCTTTTCCAAGGAGCCCTGAAACGGGGGGGGGGGCGTCAAGGGCATCTCACACTGTCACCACACTGATCAGTTGAGGAGCTCCCTATTCACCTTGAGAACGTCAGGAGGGCAGAACGTTGAACCAGACCAGGGACGCTTTCCATAAAGAACGCAACTTGACCTGCCCCTCCCAGAGTCATGCATATGACGGCCCTGCAGGCACATAGAGCCCCCTCTTCGGGGCCTGGGAAGGACGGGGTATCCATTCCCTGGGACATGCAGTCAGTTCACCTTCAGTCGCTGGCACCCATCACTCATCTTCCCTGCATGGTCACGTGCTGTGGTGGCCACCCCAGGGCACTCCTCTGGGCATTTCCACCCTTGGGAGCACCCTTAACCCAGGGTTAAACCTGAGGCTTCCCAGGTGGCTCAGAGGTTAAGAATCTGCCTACCAATGCAATAGACTCTGGATTGATCCTTGGGTCGGGAAGATCCCCTGGAGGAGGGCATGGCAACCCACTCCAGTATTCTTGCCTGGAGAATTCCATGGACAGAAGAGCCTCGATATATAGTCCAGTTCAGTTCAGCCGCTCAGTCATGTCCAACTCTTTGTGACCCCATGGACTGCAGCATGCTATATAGTCCATGAGGTCACAAAAGAGTTGGACACCATTGAGCAACAGAGCACATGATCAGCACACGTAGACCTGAGGATGTGGAGGTGCTGCCACGAGACCTGAACGTGCAGAGGGAGAGCCTCTGCTTCTCCCCCAGTGCCTGGAGTGCACACTAGGGACTGTGCCTCCAAGTTCCAGTGTTTGTGAGGGAGCTGTGTCCCACCACCTGCCTTGTAAATCAACACAAAAACCCAACCCCAGGACGCTAGCACTCAATTCCTGAGAGACGCCAACCAAAGATTTTGGGGTTTGGCACTGTCAGAATCAGGAAACAGCAGGTCTTGGGGGGAAAGATAAACTTTCAATACCAAAGCGAGAAAACCAAGGTCCCCAAAGCAAGAGACATGACAGCTCTTATTCTTTTAAAGCTTTTTTAAAAATTTTCTTGGCTATGCAGCATGGCGTGTGGGATCTTAGTTCTCTGACCAGGGATCAAACCTGTACCCCTTGCATTGGAAGTGCGGAGTCTTAACCACTGGACCACAGGGAAGTCCCAGTGAGCTCTTAAGTCATACAATCATAAAAGGACACACATTTCCTCTTTCTCTCTCATTTTACACCCTTCCTCCTCTGTCTCTAAAGCAACAGGTATAGCCCAACCGCTCCCAGGATCCTTCTCCCCAGGAGTCCTACCTGAGCGGTTCCCTACCTGGGGAGTCTTCGTCCTCACTACTTGAGTCATATCTTCGGTCAAGAATCCAATCTTTAGAGACACAGATGAGCAACAGACTTAATAGAGTGGCTCACTCCTTTCTTCTACTCCAGCTGGGGCCATGCTGAGCCCCCCCACCCCCCACCCCTGCCCCACTCCTTCCTCTGAGGTCCCAGACCTTCCCCAGGCTCCCTGGAGCCACAGCCCTCCACCCAGATGTTGATTACAGTTGCAAACCCTCAAATGAGAGAGGGGATCCCCCTGTAATGTCTCACTTCCCCATTTCCACCATATCTTTCTGGCTCTAGCCTCCGAAGGGATAAGCCTTAAATTCCAACTGCTATGGACACATTCAGACGCGGTCTGTTCACTTGTCCTCTCTCAGATTCCTCCAGAACTGAGAGGGACATGAGGGTTCCCCTTGGGGCTCCTGCAACATACAGGAACTCTGCCCCCGAGCCCCACAGATGAGGGAGGTTTAATGATGAGACCTCCTGTATTCTAACGGCTTAGGGAAGAAGGGAAAGAGGAGGAGTGAAGCATCCTTGGGGGAAATATCCATTTAGTACTAAAATATCTGAGGGAGAAAGGGCTGGGGTTACTTCATGTCAGGTCCAGAGAGCATCCCACACAAACAGGCCCAGGAACATAACTGATGCCAAACTCATAGAAGAAGTTGAGCTTCTCCCAGGCCGTAGGGGTGTGGGAGAAAGTGCACAGGCTCTGGATGGCAGAGTCTGGATGGCCTCACCCAGTTCTGCACCCACAGTCTGTGCGACTCTCCATAGTTCATCTATCTTCCCCAGTTTCTGTTTTCTCTCATGAGAAATTAGGACAGGAATGACTTCTTTTCACTTATCATCCTGTCAAACTGAATACAAAAGGTTGGATGGAGGAGAAAATTATTAACAGAAGTTGTCGTTGACCCAATCACAGTGCTTCTTAGAACCCTGTGGACATTTGCCAAGCTGGTGATGAGAATTTTCCACTGAGCTTCCTGAGGTCTACCTGCCATACAATGAACTGCAGACATTTTAAGTGTATGGTTTGATACATTTTAAATGCATTTCATCATATGAAACAGTAGCAGTGGGATCTTTTTCATTTAGAACTCAACACTAGGGATTTCCCTGGTGGTCCAGTGGCTAAGCCTCCGAGCTCCCACTGTGGGGTCTGGGGTTCAATCCCTAGTCAGGGAACTAGATCCCATGTGCTGCAACTAAGACCTGGTGCAGTCAAATAAATAAATAAAAATATTAAAAAAAAAAGAAGAAGTTGACACTGGCAGTTGTGTTGTTGGAAGCAACATCAACCTAGGGAAGTACACGCACACGCACATACGGGGTCACCACTTAGAGGCAATCTAAATTTAAAAAATTTTAAAAATTGAACACCCGATGCAGCCAAAAATAAATGAATAAAATTTAAAGGCAACGAAACTGCTTGTTGAGAAATAGCCATGGGGGCGTCCCTGGTGACTCAGTGCTAAAGGATCCACCTGCCCACCCAGGAGACACGGGTTGGATCCCTGATCCAGGAAGATCCCACCTGCCTCAGAGCAACTAAGCCCTCGAGCCACAACTACTGAGCCTGTGCTCTAGAGCCCGGGAGCTGAAACTTACTGAGCCCACGTGCCACAACTACTGAAGCCCGAGGAGAGAAGAGAGCCTGTGCTCCACAACAAGAGAAGCCACTGCCTTGAGAAGCCTGTGCACAGCGACCAGAGAGTAGCCCCCGCTCGCTGCAACTAGCAAAAAGCCTGCATGCTGCAATGAAGACCCAGTGCAGCCACAAATAAATAAGTGTTTAGAAAAGAAAAATGGCCATGGTTCTTTTCCCAGGAAGTCAGCTTCTCTCACCCCATCCTCAGCTCCCGTTCCCAGCAGGAATTCAGAATCAGGGAGGCTCTCCAGATGAAAGCCTGCAAACAACAGCCCACCTTTCTCATTATCTGCACTCTCCCCTCCCCCCTCCCCAGTGAAGCAAATGAGTAATTCCAGGGTACATACCATTTTCAGTTGCTCCTGAGGTCACCTGCAATGACAGAAGAGAAAACACTATGGGTATCAGATCATGCTGTGTACTGTCGATGTGGGTCTTTGGTCCTACGGGTGACTTTAGAAAAATAGGTGGGAAACTGTCTAGTCAAAGGTCCCAAAAGATAGTGTAGAAGACAACACTGGTGAAAAAGGGATAAGCTTTGCCTGCACCATGGATCTTTCTGTACTGGTCCGCCCATCGCAAAATTCTTACTCCACTGAGGAAACATTTCTGACGAGGAAAGGTCCCTGCATGATCTCTAAACCCATGCTGCCTTTGCAATGGCCCAGGGCACCCTCGTGGCTCAGATGGTAAAGAATCTGCCCACAGTCCTGGAGACCCGGGTTCCATCCCTGAGTTGGGAAGATCCCCTGGAGAACGGAATGGCCACGCACTCCAGTATTCTTGCCTGGAGAATCCCACGGACAGAGGAGCCTGGTGGGCCACCATCCACGGGGTGGCAAAGGAGTCAGACACAACTGACCGACTAACACCTTCCCTTTCTATTCTGGAATCAGGGGTCATAGGTGAGAGACTCAACGCTCCTGATTAAGGAAATTGTAAATCCCACCTCTACTCGGATTTTCCTACGTGAATTCAAATGAATTAGAAGAGAAAGAAAAAAAAACAAAAAAAGCAGCTCTCTTATCTCAGACAAAGATGGGTGAACTTGGACTTCCCTGGTGGTCCAGTGGGAAAGAATCCACCTGCCAATACAGGGGACACGGGTTCGATCCCCGATCTGGGAAGATCCTGCATGCCCAGGAGCAGCTAAGCCCGTGCGCCACAGCTACTGAGCCTGTGCACCCTAGAGCCCGAGCTCTGCAACAAGAGAAGCCACCGTCGTGGGACGCCGGCACACCGCAGTGTGTAGCCCCTGCTCGCCACACCTAGAGAAAGCCCGAGCGCAGCAACCAAGACCTGGTGCAGCCAAATTTTAAATTAATTAATGAATTAAAAAATGGTTGAGCTTACCTTGGTGTTAGACGGGCTTTCTTCCTCTGCCCTGTCCGTGGGCAGCTCCTCCACCAGGCCCTCGGGGGGAGCTGGAAAGACACAGAGCGACTGTCAGTCTTTGGTGACGCTGCTCAGGAATCACTCAGAGAGGTCTGCTTGATGTGGACCCCGGGCGAGAGTCTATGGCAGCGATCGGTTAACAAGTAAGCACTGAGAGTTAGGGGCCACCCTCCTTGGTGGGTGAAGAAAGGCAAAGGAGAGGAACAGGAAAGAAATGAGAAGCAGGGTGTTCAGGCTAACAACAAAGCCAAATCCTAGGTTCTTATCTATCACTGTTCTGGGGGATGAAGCTCACATAAGTTATAGAGCTTGTGATCATAATATTATTGGATACACTAAAATATCTCCCTGATTCTTTTTCTTTTTTAACAAAACGAAGTCTTAACAATTTTTAAAAATTTTATTTATTTTCTTGGCTGCCCTGGGTCTTTATTACTGCACAAGGGCTTTCCCTCTAGTTGTGGCAAGAGGGGGCTACTCCCTAATTTCGGTGTGGGGACTTCTCATTGCAGTGGCTTCTCTTGTTGTGGAGCACAGGCTGTAAGCACATGGGCTCAGTAGTTGCGGCTTGCGGGCTCTAGAGCTCAGGCTCAGTAGTTGTGGACCACGGGCTTAGTTGCCCCGTGACATGTGGGACCTTCCCAGATCAGGGATGGAACCCGTGTCCCCTGCATTGGCAGGTAGATTCTTTACCACTGAGTCACCAGGGAAGCCCTCTCCCTGATTCTTATATGGTTGGGGCCAGAGGCTGAGGAGTGACCCCAGCACCGGTAGATGTCAACCTGCATTGTCTACACAGGGTCTCAGACTGTGGACTGACCAGGAATGCGTGACTTCTGATGGGCATTCACACTCACATCGGTGCCAAAGTCAGCTTTAAAGGCACCTATAGCTGCCTTGGCTTCCCTGGTGGTTCAGATGGTAAAGAATCTGCCCACCATGTGGGAGACCCAGGTTCGTTCGATCCCTGGGTTGGGAAGATCCCTGGAGAAGGGAATGGCAAAACACTCCAGTATTCTTGCCTGAAGATTTCTGTGGACAGAGGAGCCTGGCAGGCTACAGTCCATGGGGTCACAAAGAGTCAGACACGACTGAGTGACTGTACTTTCACTTTCATAGCTGCGCTTGGTTTTGGGACCACCGAGGCCCCTTCTGATGATAAGCAGTGTCTGTGGCCTCCGTACACCGATGCCCAGACCGTCTTGCCCTTAGACGAATGACCCCATGGTTGAGTGATAAGTGAAAGTCAGTGGTTTAGTGCCTCGGCCACGCGCTTGGATTCACATGTTGCCTCTTCCACATGGGGAGCTCCTGAGCATGGGTCAGTCATCTCTGCGCCTCTGTTTCTCTCTCTGAGGAGTGGGGATAGTGGGCCATTGCCCAGGCACAGTGGAGAGGGTTGAACGAGATAATGCACATAAAGTGTTCCGTGCTGATGGCACTTTTTGAGAAACGTGACGCTGGCAATTGTGATGTGCAAGTGGGTCATATGTACGGGGGAAACGTAGTTTTAAAAAATGTATTTATTTGGCTTCTCTGGGTCTTAGTTGCGGCATACCGGGGATCAAACCTGGGTTCACTGCATTGGGAGCACGGAGTCTTAGCCACTGGATTACCAGGGAAGTCCCGGGAAACACGTATTTTTAACTTACACGTTGCCCGCACATTCACAATCACTTCACACAGATCCTCCCCCGCAACACACACCTCTAAAGCCCCATGTACGCAGACCCACACCCCTTCAAGGGAACAAAGCTATTCCCAGGGGCTGCTGACCTAGGCCATAGTGCTTTGCTTGGGGATTCGGTCCTTATCCCATGCTCCCAGTCCTCATCCCCAGCAGGAAACTGGAAACAAGGTAACTTTCCAGACCCAAGACCAGCAAGAAAGCCCCGCCTCCCTTTTCCTCATTGAGTAATTCTAAAACACATACCCTTTTCATTGGTTCTTGAGACCACCTGCAGATACAAATAGAAAAGAAGATACTATGAGGGTAAGATCAGGCTTTTTTTTTTTTTTTTTAGGAGTTTGAATTTCCTTTCCTCGACTGCACACGGCTTTTGTTCTCTTGGTGAATCTAGAAAACCAAATGGGAAACAGCAGTTGACTCAAGGGCACCCAAAAGCAAAAGGGGCCAAACCTACTCACGCCAAAGGCACCGACTGGTTTTTCCTATAGAACGTGTCCCTAAAGTCCATTTTGGTTGGCAATCACAGAATCCTTGTCCAAGGAGGAGAGGAGACATGCCTGCCTGTGGAAGCGCTTGCTACAGTAGGACAGATGCTGCCGTTTTTGACTGCCTTCTTTTTATTTTATTTGTATGGATATGTATTTGACTGCATTGGCTCTTAGTGGCAGCACTCAGGATCTTTTGTCACAGTGCACTGGACTCTAGCTGTGGCACACAGGCTTAGTTGCTCTGCGGCGTCTAGGATCTTAGTTCCCCAACCAGGGATTGACCCTGCAGCCCCTGCATCGAAAGGCAGATTCTTAACCACTGGACCACCAGGGAGGTCCCTTGAATGCCCCTTTGAATCAGGTGTCAGTTGGTAAGAGATCTGTGAGGGGCATTCTCCCCATCACGGAAACTGTGTAAACCATCAATAATCTTCCCTGTCAGATTTTCACGGGTGAATTCAGTTGAACTTGAGATAAAAGAACAAAGCAACTTATTCATCTCAGACAAAGACAAGCGACCTTACCTTGGCATTAGATAGGGTTTCTTCCTCTGCTCTGCCATGAGGGAGCTCCTCCAAGAGGTCCTCAGGGGAGTCTGGCCAGCAAGGATGGGGGGACACAGAGTGACTGTCAGTCATTGGTGGTGTTGCTCAAGAATTACTCGGTGAGGTTTTGTTGCCTTGGACAAGGAGATAGGCTGCATGGATGTGGTGGCTAAAACAAGCATGGACTCAGCTGCTGCTGGGCCATCTGCCTTGGTGGACAAGGGAAGGCAAAGGAGAGGAGCCAAAAAGAAGTGAGAGACCAGAGCCCTTGGCTTTTCAGCTGAGGCAACCTATATCATTGTGAGATATTCAATCTACAAATGGTACTAAACTCCAAGTTATGATTCAACGACAGAGTCCCATTACTCATCCTGCCCATTTTGAAGTCCAGCTAAATTGCTTTTTTTTTTTTATGTGGACTGTTTTTAAAGTCTGTTTGAAGCCTATTGAATTTGTTACAATATTGCTTTTGTTTTACATTTTGTTTTCATTCGGCTGCGAGGCATGCGGGATCTTAGCTCCTAGAGCAGGGATGGAACTCACACCTCCTGCATTGGAAGGCGAAGTCTCAACCTCTGCACTCCCAGGGAAGTGCCCGCTGCTCTATTTTTAACATCTGCCAAAACCACGCCTGCCTCCATGAATTCACATAGGCTGCTACCACACTGAGCATCTGTTGTTTAGAATTTTGCAGGTGATTACAAGCACACTTTTATTGGGGGACCAGATTGAATTCCAGGCAAAATAATCTATTTTATTCATCCGACTAACATTTCATCATAAATATAATCAATTATAGAAGTTTTGAAAATACTGATATCCTACTATTTAACCACGACTGGACTTCCCTGGTGGTCCAGTGGATAAGACTCCGTGCTCCCAAAGCAGGGGGTCCAGGTTCGATCCCTGGTCAGAGAACTAGATCCCACATGCCACAACTAAGAGCTGGCACAGCCGAATGAAAAATAAAACAACCCCTCCCCCAAAAAACCTGTCCTAAATACTAACATCCATTAATTTAAGAAAATAACCTGACTGCACTGTTTCACGGAGAGACCTACTTCTGCTAATATTCAGCCATCAGCTAATATTCAAATATTAATATCCAGATATTGTTGACTATTACATGTAAACAAACCTGAGTTGCAATACACCTTTACTTTTCTGGTCATGGCACAAATAACTTGGCAAATTTAAAATTTCATACATGGAAAAAAAAAAGAATATGGCTTAATATTTATATAATTTTCTCTTACACACAGTATACTAAATAAACTTCTATCATTGTTCCGCAGTCTATTTAAAGACTGAATTTCCAAAGTACCTTCAATTGACTGGTTTGTAGGGTGCACCTTGGGGTGTGGCAGGGTGCCCACTTTTCTGACCCACTGCTGGGGGTGAGGTGCATATCTTCTTAACTGAGGATCAAGTTTCCTTTTTGTCTCCATCAGGCCAGGTCTTGGGAAATGCATACATAACAAAGAGAGGTGTTGACATCTTACTGGCAGAAGAACACAGGAAAGTCAGTGATAACTTATTCACAGTTTAAACCTTTGATCCCTTTATCTGACCGGCTGCCTAGCAGAGCCTCCTGAATCAAAGTTGGGCCTTAAGAAGATCTTGGAGTTTGGAGTGCACGTAAAACACTCAAGGGACAGATTATGTGGGCAAATACCTTTAATTTTTTCTTTTGGCCTCACCATGTGGTATGTGGGATCTTAGGCCCCTGACCAGGGATCAAACCCACACCCCTGCATTGAAAGCACAGAGTCTTAACCACTGGACCGCCATGGAAGTCCACCAGATACCTTTATTTAGATGAGGCAATATAGGAAGGCAGCACAATATAAACTGAGAGCATGGGCACTGGTTCAAATCTCTCTCGAAGCACCATGAACCTAGGAAGATGATGGACCGACCTCTCCCCATGGTTCTCTGCACTGTTCTTAAATAGAACCTATAGTATCGTGGTATGAGGCTTAAAATGGTTAAATACAAGGAAAGATTAAGAAAGAGTACTTTAGAATTCCTCTTTAAGTGCTTGCTCAATAAATGTCCAGAAGAAAAAGCTAGAAACTGGGTAGGCTTGCCTCCAGAGAGAGGACTTGGATGGCTATAGGACAGGGAAGGGTGGATGTTTACTTTTCATTCTGTACATGGGAAGGGTGTTTTTGAGGCTCATGGAGAATATATCTTAATGTTTCCCATGACTCCCCATGTCAGCCCTGTGGAGGGGGCAGTGCAGGGGCTGTAGCCCACATCATGTTGTTGGTGTTTAGTCATTAAGTTGTGTCTGACTCTTTGTAACCCCATGGGCGGTAGCCTGCCAGTTCTCTCTGTCCATGGGATTTCCCAGGCAAGAATACTGGTGGGGGTTGCTAGTTCACAGCATTGAAATTTCGAGATTTAAGTGCCTCGTCCAGAGTCACACGATGCACAATGGAACTGAGACAGGAATGTAGTTGGTTTCTTGAGGACAGAGATCCCTGAATCCCTAAAACTTCCTGATGATGCCCTATCCACGAACCAAGGGCTCGTCTCCTCCTCTTTTTCAAAATATCCTGCCCCAGGTTTCTGCAGGGAGAGTCGATACCTTGGAGGAGGTCTTGAGCCAAAAGAATGGCTCAAACCCTGACCCAGCCCCCCACCTCTAGGATTTAATCCCCGACCCCAAATATGACAGATTCCTCCAAATGAAGCCCCTTTGAAGGACCAGGGGAAGTACAACCATGTGTTCATCCTCCCCCAGCGTCTTCACACTGTCAGCCGTCTCACGCCGAGCCTTCTCGATGACCAGGTGACCACCTGCGTGACCAGCAGTCTGTTTGACCCCTAAGCTGGCTCAGAACTTAGGACATTCCAAACCAACTGTCACAGGATGGCTCTGCCCAGATTTAACTTCCCTTCAACGGACCAGCCTTGGATGAGCAAGGAGTTCATATAAATTTAACTGGGAAAGTAGCCATCTCGGCTGGTACACTGGGAATTTAATGAATTGAGTCTGTGACCCTCAATGTCTTACTGACTTAAATTTTTTTTTAATTTATTTGTTTATTTTTGTCTGTGCTGGATCTCCACTGCTGCACGGGCTTTTCTCTAGTTGTGGTGAGGGGGCTCCTCATTGCAGTGGCTTCTCTTGTCGTGCAACACAGGCTCAAGGGCAGGCGGGCTTCAGCAGTTGTGACATGTGGGCTCTAGAGCACAGGCCCAGTAGTTGTGGTGAATGGGCTTAGTTGCTCCAAGGCATGTGGGATACTCCCAGATTAGGGATCGAACCCCTGCCTTCTGCATTAGCAGGTGAATTCTTTGCTATTGAGCCACCAGGGAATCCTCTCACTGACTACTAATGTGAGCCATTG
Organism: Okapia johnstoni; assembly: GCA_024291935.2. Lineage (NCBI taxonomy): Eukaryota > Metazoa > Chordata > Mammalia > Artiodactyla > Giraffidae > Okapia > Okapia johnstoni. Next base: position 9,062,970 of record CM044310.1, on the reverse strand, counting down.
TCTGAGCAGCCTGGGCTGGGGAGGGACTGAGGAGGGGCCCCAGCTGCTCATGCTCTGAGGGCTCACCCTCCCTGTTCATCCTTGCTCGCCAGAATCCAGGCCCTGCAGATTTCTCCTCCATCCCTAGACCCGGTAGAAGCAGATGACACTCTCCCATCTCCTCCTCCGAGAGGGACCTCTGCACAGCCCCACCCTAGAAACCCCACCCCAGGACTATCCCTGAGGAGGACCCAGGCCCTTCTAACTTCTGTCACCAAATGTTTATTTCACTAACCCCAATGGTTTTGTCCCTCCTCTCTAATCAAGTAAGTAAGCATAAGCGAGCATGCTCAGCCATACTAGACTCTGCAACCCCATGGATTGTAGCCCGCCAGGCTCCTCTGTCCATGGGACTCTCCAGGCAAGAATACTGGAGTGGGTTGCCATTTCCTTCTCCAGGGGATCTTCCTGACCCAGAGATCGAACTGGTCTCTCCTGTGTGTCCTACATTGGCAGGTGGATTCTTTACCACTGCACCACCACTCTCCAAGGCAGCCTCCAAACAGCCAGTGATCCTGATGGAAATCCTGCCATGAAATCCCAGTTTCTTTCTAAAAAATCTCTGAATCTGTGGGACTTCCCTGGCCATCCATTGGTTAAAACTCTGTGCTCCCAGTTTCAGGGGGCACAGGTTTGATCTATGGTGAGGCCACATTCAGCAGCCAAAAAGTGAAAAACAAACAACCAACCCAAACTCTGAATCTAGACTGCCAATGATCGGTATTGGGTTTTGCCATCACCATTCAGAAGAGTTTGGCCTGTGATTGCCCTTTTCCTGTAATGTGTATTGTGAAGATTGTATCAAAACTGATGAAAACAGAGTGGGTGTGGTCCCCTTAAAGCTGTTCTCTGGAGGAGTGTGTTGAAGATTGGCTTTATTTCTGTCTTAAATATTTGTAAGGATTCAGGGAGGAAACACCAGGGCCAGAAGTTTGCTTCGTGAGAAACATATTCTTGGTATTTGTTTTTCATCTGATGACTGCTTTACATATTATAGAGTACATAGATATTAAGCATACGGCTTGATGACTTCTTGTATAGATAAATGTGTTGTGAAAAGTGAAAGCAAAAGTCGCTCAGTCTTGGCTGACTCTTTGTGATCCCATGTACTATAGTCCATGGAATTCCCTAGGCTAGAATACTCGAGTTGGTAGCCTTTCCCTTCTCTAGGGGATCTTCTCAACTCAGGGGTGGAACCCAGGTCTCCTGCATTGCAGGTGGATTCTCTACTAGTTGAGCCACAAAAGAAGCCCAAGAACACTGGAGTGGGTAGCCTATTCCTGCTCCAGCGGATCTTCCCAACTCAGGAATTGAACCGGGTCTCCTGCATTGCAGGTGGATTTTTTTACCAATTGAGCTATCGGGGAAGCCCCAACGTGTGTATGGCCAACACCCAAATCAATATACAGAACTTCTGAAACGCACAGACAGCATGGTTTTCACCATTTCCCAGTCAGTAACCCCCCAATAGGAACCCACTGTTCTGACTATGATCACCGTATTTTAGATTTCTCTGCTTTCAACATCAAATAAATGGAAACACAAGTATGAACTCCTTTGTGTCTGGCTGAATATTACGTCTGAATAGTATTTGAATTCATTGAGGTTGTTATGGGAAGCAAGAGTTTCTTCTGAATTGCTGGCTCAGTATATAACATTGTACAAATAAGAAAATAAGTTTACCGCCTCTGTGTCTTATGTACTCTAACCCATGTCGCTTCCCACGGTGGTTACTCAGAATGATTCTGCAATGAATGATTTTGTATAGGCCTCCAGGAAAACATAAGCATGTCTCCTTTATGTAGCTAAGGGAGAGAAGTTAGTCCAAAGACAAATAAATAAAAACATATTGTATGAGTCCACTTACATGAACTGCCCAGATCAGGCAAGTCTATAGACATGGAACATAGATTAGTAGTGCACTGGAGGTAGGGGGCAGAGGAGAAGGTTTGTTTCCTGTTGATTGAAAGTAAGTGCTTAGTGACAGGTTCCAAATGGTTTACTAGTTGTAGGAATTAGTTCCTGAGTCTTAACACAAACTTCTAAAGATCACTTACACAAAAGAGGTTCTTTTATACAGATCGCCCCCACCCTACCAGGGACGTTGTTCTGTGAAGTAGAATTGTGACTAGTGTCATCAAACAAAAGAAAAGAGGTGATTTTCAAAGTGCTCGAAGTAGATGTAGTCAAACTGATGGACAGTAAAATTTGCCAAGTTGATGGTTTTAAAATTAGAATGTCAATGAGGCTAAATTTCACCCTATCCTAGGACACAGGAGCATAAACATGTTTCTGTTTGAGAAAAATGAAAAATGCAAACTTGACTAACAACAAAAAGGGACAGATGGTACAGAAGACAGCTGCTTCCCTGCAGTGAATGTAGGTGAAAATATACATTTGCAGCTGTACTTTAAATATAATATATAACTTTCTTGGAAGCCAGTCTCTTATCATTATTCGGCACTCCACGTTTTTTTCTTTTTTTAACCTCACTGAGTGGCATGTGGGATCTTAGTTCCCTGGCCAGGGATTGCACCTGGGCCCCCTGCACTGGGGGTGCAGAGTCTTAACCATTGGACCACCAGGAAAGTCCCTTGACATTCGACTTCTGCTGGGATTTTTTGAAAATGTAATCCCAAGTGCCCAAGTAAGAAAAAAAAATGGTCTAAAAGAACATGAAGATCACGTGTGGATTTCCTGTTTCAGGTCAACATGTGCTGAAATGAATTAAGGACAGGAGAGGGAGGAGGTGAGAGTAAAGCTGGCTGGGTCCTACTTCAGCTGAAAGGACAGGTCAACAATTGAGACAGACCTACCCTTTGCTAAAAATAGTTGGATAAAATATTTCTTTTTCAACTCAGAATAAGTGCAGGTCTACCACGTAGGGATCCTTTGGGGTGAAAATCACAGCCACCTGACTCGCCTAATAAACTAAAGAAAAAAATAAAAAAAGAAAGACTTCCTTGGTAGTCCAGTGATTAAGATTGTGTTTCCAAAGCAGTGGGTGTGGGTTCGATCCCTGGTCATGGAACTAAGATTCCATGGTGCAACCAGAAAATAAAAATTTTTTAAAAAGAAAGAAATTTATCAGCTTAAGTGACTGCAAAGTCTAGCCTAGGTGTCTGGAGCTATATGCTAATGTCATCCGACTTTATTTCCATCTCTGCAGTTGTCTCAGACCTCCTTTCTTTTGTGTTGGTTTTGTCAACTGAAAACAAAAATATCCACAACCTAAAAGTTGAGAGTTATGTTTCATTCAGTGGGAATATTTAGGACTTAAGCCCCGGAGACAGCATCTCAAGTAACCCTGAGAGAACTGCTCTGAGGAGGTGAGGGAAGAGTCAGGTTACATAGAAGTTTTACAATAAAGGGCAGGTAGTCTGAACATCAAGAGATTATTATTGATTAAAGAAAAGCAGATATCCCAAGTTAAGGAATTCTGTGTTTTTCTATGTATGGGAAGATGGAAGAGCCCGGATCACCGAAATCATTCCTTTCATTTGCATGTCAGCTATCCTGGGCCAGTATACTGTGTTTGTCACATCCCCGGCTCCCTGGGGGTTCACCATAGGGAGTGGGCCAATGGCTGTCAGATCACAGGTGGTCTTCTCCCCCGTCACCCCAGTGCCCTTAGGGCTCACGAACTCACGCTGGAGGGCTACAGTCGCTGATGACTGTGACATACTTATCTACTGATATGGCAGGAAACATTCCGTTTCTCAGTTTCATCTTCTAACCAAATGGTAAAAGATTCCGAACTATACCTGAGACAAGGTGTAGCTCTGCCACTTACTCTGTGCAGCATTGGGCCAAACACTTAACTAAACTCTTTCCTCATTTATTCAGCCAACATTCATAGAACATAATATGCTCTCCTTCCAGACTCTGGGACAACAGTGAGAAATGACAAATCTCTGCCCCTACAGACCTTACATCCTAGGAGGGTGGCAGGTACTCAGAGCCAACTAAAAATTGTCACTTGCCTTCCATGTTCACACGGATGAATTCTTGAGCCACTGAAGTCAGTGACTTTCAACACATCTGAAAAGAGTTCAGGGCAGAGATCAGGAATGAGGCACTTTGTGTTTTGGGAAAAACTGGTCTTCAAATAGATAAATATTTTTTTAGGATACTTTATGAGCCCAAATCCTTGAACCTTCTCAAATCTGGAAAAGCACTAAAGTCATTAAGAGATATCAGCTCCTTCTGACTAGCAGTAAACCTCTGCCCAAATGTGTGCCTGACTGCACGGATCTCTCTTTGTTAAAGTCTTATAACGGAACTGGACCCTGTGGGGCCTTCCCAGGACAGGCCTTCTCCATATCCTCTGCTTTATCTCCTCTCTAAAGTACCTAGATAATAGGATTTGATGCACACTTCCGGGATTATTTTACGGATGTGAAAACCCCCTACCAAATGGAAAATGTTAACTTCTTGATGACCATGAGCACACAGCCCCAGGCCTCCTAGAGACCAAGGACTGATCAAATTAACCCCTGTAACACTACCCTGTTCCTGCACTATCAGCCAGAGAACTGTGCATGAGCTGATCACATACCCTGTGACCCCCTCTCTCTCCCACCTCAAGATGGCTTTTAAAAATGCTTTGCTGAAACTCTTGGAGGTAGTGAGGGGCTTTTTAGGGTATAAGACATGTGTCTCCTTAAAAAGCCCTGCAGTAAACCTTTCTCTGCTCCAAACTCTGACGTTTGGGTTTGTTTGGCCTCACTGTGTAAAGTGAAGAAGAACTAAAGAGCCTCTTGATGAAAGTGAAAGAGGAGAGTGAAAAAGTTGGCTTAAAGCTCAACATTCAGAAAAATAAGATCATGGCATCTGGTCCCATCACTTCATGGCAAATAGATGGGGAAACAGTAGAAACAGTGGCTGACTTTATTTTGGGGGGCTCCAAAATCACTGCAGATGGTGATTGCAGCCATGAAATTAAAAGACGCTTACTCCTTGGAAGGAAGGTTATGACCAACCTAGATAGAATATTTAAAAGCAGAGACATTACTTTGCCAACAAAGGTCCGTCTAGTCAAGGCTATGGTTTTTCCAGTGGTCATGTATGGATGTGAGAGTTGGACAGTGAAGAAAGCTGAGTGCAGAAGAATTGATGCTTTTGAACTGTGGTGTTGGAGAAGACTCTTGAGAGTCCCTTGGACTGCAAGGAGATCCAACCAGTCCATCCTAAAGGAGATCAGTCCTGGGTGTTTATTGGAAGGACTGATGTTGAAGCTGAAACTCCAATACTTTGGCCACCTCATGCAATGAGCTGACTCACTGGAAAAGCCCCTGATGCTGGGAAGGATTGGGGGCGGGAGGAGAAGGGGACGACAGAGGATGAGATGGTTGGATGGCATCACCGACTCGATGGACATGGGTTTGGGTAAACTCCGGGAATTGGGTGATGGACAGGGAGGCCTGGCGTGCTGCGATTCATGGGGTCGCAAAGAGTCGGACACGACTGAGCGACTGAACTGAACTGAACTGGACTGTGTCCTTGGGCACACGAGCTTGCACTGACAATCCCATATATACCAACCTGCCCCCTACCACTTCTGAGCGGTTTCTTCAGAGTTATCTAAGAGGCTGTTTCCTGGGATATAGTTCTTATTTTGCCCCCAAATAAAACTTAACTCACAACTGTAACATTGTGCACTTCTTTAGTCAAAATAACAAATGTCGGTTAAATGTATAGGGTAAATGGGACAGGGTTATGAGGGGATGAGAGCGGTTAAAGAGTAGGGAGTGTACACACGGAAGGAGTGGGAAGGTTAGCAGTTTAGAAAACCATGTCCAGGTAAAAACTCTCTGAGAAGGTGGCATTTGTAAAATAGGAATAGTGTCTTTTTTTTTTAGGCCTGTGGTGAAGATTTAATAAGAAAATACATGGATTCGTAAAAAACCTTCCAGAGGTCCAAAATGGACCTAAGAAACCTCTATGCAAGAGGGCCCACCTGGAACTCAAAGGAAGGGGGAACGTTGGTCAGGACGGAACTGTGATGGAGGTGGACACTGCCTTGACGGAACGGTGATCCCCTGAAAATTGGGCCGGGTGGAAACGTTGGTCCTAGGGGAACGTGGATCCCCGAGGAACCTTACTAAGGGCTGAACTCTGGCGGGGACGTACAGTTACCCTGGCAACGACGCTCTCCCGATGCGACAGAAGATAGTACGCGGGAGGTGACGGGACAGAGCTTCCGGCGGAAGTGGCTCGGCTTCCACGGACTGTCAGGGAAGATGCTGCGTGCAGTGTGGCAGTGGGTTTGCCTCGGACTGTGCAGCTGCTGGGACAGGCGGAGGCCCCGAGCCCCGTGGAGCCGCCAGAGCGGAGCCGGCCGTATGCGGTGCTGCGTGGGCAGAACCTGGGTGAGTGGCCGCGGGCCGGCGGGCGGCGGGTTCGGGTCTGCGCTTTCGCCGCTCTGGCTGCCGGAGCCTGGTACGCGCGGTGTGGACGGTGGCGGCCGTGTGAGGGCAGCGGGTGCTGGCAGCCCTCTCCGAAGGCCTGGGGCTCAGCGGAAGGCTTGATCCACTGTGGGCTTGATAGGTGCGGGTTGCATGAATGCCCTGGATAACTCAGGTCGCACTCTGGGTCCCCTCCCTTGTGACTGTGTGCGCCCGAGCTCGGCAACACGGCGCGTAATATACCTCACCCCCTCTGCTTTCCTAACGGGACTGGTAGTCATAGTCCATAATGATCATTGACATTTGTTGAGCATTTCCTATGTACCGTGTTGTACTAGGTACGTTATATACATGATTTTATTTGAGCCCCACAGTAACTTAACGAGAAAGGTACGGTTTCTCGGCCCTGTTTACAGATAAAGGAAGTGAAACTCAAAGAGGTGAAGTTATTGGCCCAAGGTTACACAGCTAGCCAGGTGGACAGACTTCCCTGACAGTCCAGTAGTTAAAACTCTGCCCTTCCACTGCAAAGGGCACGATTTCCAGAAGTGAATAAATAAAGGAAGTGGTGGAGGCCAGTAGGAGAACCTTCGTTTTCTGGGGCTTGTAACATCCTTTTGGGAGGATGTCATCACTATGCGCACACACATATAGACATACAGGAGTACCTGGCTTTGGACCGCGCCCTGGAGCTCAAAGCTTGGCAAACTTCAAAAAGTCTTTTGCGCTGAACTTCATTGGTAGGTCTGTATATCTACAGCGCTGCCACGTGGTACTGTTTCTGGATTACCTCGACTCTCCATGAGTTCATTGTCATGTATCGACCACTTACTTTGTACCCAAGTACTTTGTACTTGCTTCGTGGTTTCCATACATCATCCTGCTTAAACCTTTAGAACTGGATTCTCATCCTGGGTGCTACTGACATGTTGGACCAGATGATTCTGTTTGAGGGGCAAGGGCAGTGGAGGGGGGGTGGACATACTATTCTGAGCACACGCTGTCTGAGCACTCTGAGATATTTAGCAGCATCCCCAGCCTTCACCAACTAGATGCCAGGAGGACACCACACTCCCAGTTCAGAGAATCAGAATGTCTCCTGACACTTGCCAAATGTCCACTGGAGGCAAAATCCCCATGGTTGAGGATCCACTGCTGTTCTGTAGAACAGTACTATTCAAGGCGTGGTGGCAGAGCCCTGTGAAGTCTGCAGACTGTTATCTGCAAAGAGATGTCATAGAGCACTTGAGATTATTTAGAAATTTAACAGTGTGACATCGTTGCAACATCCAAGGAACTCAAAACCACTTCTAGGTCTCTAAATGGGAATGCTTTCTAGGTAGTGGGAGCTGCTAGTTAGTCATGCACAGTAGGGCTAGGTAGTGGCACTGGGACAGACAAGTTACAAAAACTAGTCCTTTACCACAGATTGTTTGAGAAACACTCCCCTGGACAGTTCCATGCAGTGGGAATTTTTATCTCCATTTATACAGAAGAGGAAACAGAGAGACTGTGTAACTTCTGTAAAGTCACGTAGCCTGTAAGTGTAGATGGGAACCCAGACAGTCTAAACCTCAAACCATGTGTTCTTGACTGCTGTGCCGTACTGCCTGTCTTGGTGATAATAACGGCTTTCATTTATCATGTGCTTATTATCTGTCCGGCACTGTGTTAAGTGCTTTTCATATAAAATATAAAAAATTTTTTGAGACCTAAAATGCAATTTATTTGAGTAAGACACAATTGACAGTAAAAAAAAAAAATAATGATGTGGAGGTGCTTTTAAATTTTCTAGTATTTTGGTTGGTTGACAAACAAATACACAGAAGTATTCCAAATACTAGTTGGAACTGCCAGGAATATTGTAGAAAAAATGTTCACATTCAGTGGAAAGCTGGACCAGATGTCCTTTGAGACCCTTCCAAGGCTAAGATTTTAGCATTCTTTTAGAATATGTTGGCCACTTTTAATATTCTATTTAAAACAATGGATTCCATGTGACAGTGTTAACTGAAGCTAAAAAACAGAGAAAAAAGAACAGTATTAGAATAGTTGCAAAACAGGACACAAACAGTTCACTTGAAATTCGCTGTTTAAATGACAGTCATCTTTAGGCCTCGGGAAACTCACTCTTATGAGATGAGTTTCATTTGCCCCATGTTACAGGGTAGAAACAAGGCTTGAAAAGGGGAAGTGACCATAAGGAAGGCCCTAAATAGCCTTAAGGGCTTCCCAGGTGGCTCAGTGGTAAAGAATCCACCTGCCAGTGCAAGAGACGTGGGTTTGATCCCTGGGTCAGGAAGATCCTCTTGGGATGGAAATGCCAACCCACCCCAGTATTCTTCCCTGGGAAATGCCATGGAAAGATGAATCTGGCCGACTACCGTCTATGGCGTCGCAGAAGAGTCAAGCACGACTTAGCAACTAAACAATGCAACCACCAAGTAGTCTTAAAGTTCTCCCAGGTCCTGCCATTCAGGTGACTTAAGGGGAGGGAGAAAACAACGCTGACGAGTGGCAGGTTTATTAAGGCCCCAAAGGTTAGCCATCCAGCAGATTATCGCGAACCTGACAACTCGGCGTTTAAGCTCTTCTTCTTTTTGTTTTTTAAAAAGAACACTTACATTCTCCAATTCTAGTCCCCTGCATTCCTGCTGGGAGGTTTGGTTTTGTTTAGAGCCTTTCCAAAATGGGGAAAAAATTGGTTTAAATGGAATAAGACAACTTTAGGTCCAGTTATAGACAGAGCCTTAGAAACTCATGGAATTCAGAACTTTGAAAATGAGTACAGGTGTTTAGGTAATGAGTGCTATTTTGAGATAGGTTTTGTTTAACAGAGACCCTTAAACTTCCCTCTGGCCTCTTGCAGTTTTGACCCACCGTATTTGTTACCTTCTTCATCTTTCCTCCCTCCCTCTCCAGTAAAAGGTGATCTCCCTATATGGCCAGTTTTTAAATAATAACTTGGTTCAGTGAGTGTGTGGGTGGGGTAGATAGTTCAGTTCAGTTCAGTCGCTCAGTCGTGTCCAGCTCTTTGCGACCCCATGAACCGCAGCACGCCAGGCCTCCCTGTCCATCACCAACTCCTGGAGTCTACCCAAACCCATGTCCATTGAGTCAGTGATGCCATCCAGCCATCTCATCCTCTGTCGTCCCCTTCTCCTCCTGCCCTCAATCTTTCCCAGCATCAGGGTCTTTTCCAATGAGTCAGCTCTTCGAATGAGGTGGCCAAAGTATTGGAGTTTCTTCAACATCAGTCCCTCTAATGAACATCCAGGACTGATCTCTAGGATGCACTGGTTGGATCTCCTTGCAGTCCAAGGGACTCTCAAGAGTCTTCTCCAACACCACAGTTCAAAAGCATCAATTCCTCAGCGCTCAGCCCTCTTTATTATAGTCCAACTCTCACATCCATACATGACCACTGGAAAAACCATAGCCTTGACTAGACAGACCTTTGTTGGCAAAGTAATGTCTCTGCTTTTTAATATGCTGTCTAGGTTGGTCATAACTTTCCTTCCAAGGAGTAAGCGTCTTTTAATTTCATGGCTGCAATCACCATCTGCAGTGATTTTGGAGCCTAGAAAAATAAAGTCAGCCACTGTTTCCCCATCTGTTTGCCATGAAGTGATGGGACCGGATGCCATGATCTTAGTTTTCTGAAAGTTAAGCTTTAAGCCAACTTTTTCACTCTCCTCTTTCACTTTCATCAAGAGGCTCTTTAGTTCTTCTTCACTTTCTCCCATAAGGGTGGTGTCGTCTGCATATCTGAGGTTATTGATATTTCTCCCAGCAATCTTGATTCCAGCTTGTGCTTCCTCCAGCCCAGCGTTTCTCATGATGTACTCTGCATATAAGTTAAATAAGCAGGGTGACAATATACAGCTTTGATGTACTCCTTTTCCATTTGGAACCAATCTGTTGTTCCATGTCGAGTTCTAACTGTTGCTTCCTGACCTGCATACAGGTTTCTTAAGAGGCAGGTAAGGTGGTCTGGTATTCCCATCTCTTTAAGAATTTTCCACAGTTTGTTGTGATCCAGTCAAAGGCTTTGGCATAGTTAATAGAGCAAAAATAGATGTTTTTCTGGAACTCTCTTGCTTTTTCGATGATCCAGCAGATGCTGGCAATTTGATCTCTGGTTCCTCTGCCTTTTCTAAAACCAGCTTGAACATCTGGAAGTTCAACTTCGGTCAAATCTTGCTGGTTTTTTCATAGGAACAATAACCAGCCTGGAGACCAAGCATGGTTAGGCCCCAGGTAGAACCCAGGTTACTTAGCAACACATACACGTACATTTACTTATTAAGGTAACTTCATTTTGAGCTCCCTCCGAGGTTTCTGGGATAGACACACAAAGAGGGCTGCTCATCACTTCCGGCAGGTTGGTAGTTAGGTTAAATCCCACGTCCTTATATCTAGTCTTGCACTGGGGGCGGCTAACAGTAGGTTCCATTTCTCACCTAAGCAACTTAGAAATTTTTGATGTGAAATTCACTCTCAGTAACATAATAGATTTATGAAGTTGTTTCATTGCTTCTTTGAACAGAAAGCCCTTGTCAAGATGCCCCAAGAAACTGAAACACGTTCTTCTTATTGAACCTCCACTCTTTATGAATGGCTTTAAAAACATAGCTGGGCTCCCTGCTTCTGTTCTTGTCCCCCTGTAATGGGGCGGTTCTCCATGCAGCAGCCAGAGGGATCTTTTTTCTAACTAAATCAGATCACGTCCCTCTTTGCCCGTAATCCTCTCTTGGAGCTTCCTGGTCTACAAGGCCCTGCGTGAGCTGGCTCCACGCTTCCTCTTTGGCTTCATTCCCTGCCTTTCTTCCTTCACTCCTTCCTCCCAGCCACTTTGGCCTCCTTCCTGTTCCTTGGCTTTCTGGCTCGTTCTGGCCTAAGGGGCTTTCATTTGCGATCCTCTGGCCGGCAGATCGTCACATCTCTTCCATTAAGGCCCCAGCTTGTGTGTTCCCTCGTCACTGGCTTCCTCCACCACCCCTCCCCCATCACCCTCACATTCCCATTTTCCTCGCAGCACTTAAAGCCACATTCTCTCCCCACGTGCACAGAGACAGCCCCAGAGAGGTCTGTCATGGCTGGTTCCCCCACACGGGGCACAGTGCCTGGAACCGAGTGACATTGGGCGGACAACTTGAACTTGAGCTGCCCTCGGGCAGTAACCTGTTTTCCTTTTGCAGTGTTGATGGGAACCATCTTCAGCCTCCTGCTGGTGACCGTGATCCTCATGGCATTCTGCGTCTACAAGCCCATTCGGCGCCGGTGACAGCCGAGCAAGCAAGTCCTTCCATGAGCATCTGGGGACGGAATAAGTTGTGTTGCACACGGGTCAGTGGAGAAGCTGGAATCAGAACTTTACTGCTTGGAAAGGATCTTTGGTCTGGACAGTTGGTAAATTCTAAACAACTTAGAAAAAAATCTAGCCATTGTCTTATCCTAACGCTGAAAGGCAAGCATTGGGCCACCGAGCCTGCTTCTCAGTGTTTCTTCTTCTATTTGACTGTGCTTGTTAAAAGTAAGACCTGAAGCTCCAGGTTCAGCGTAAAGATAGAGTGCTCACGAGAAAGAAAACATAACTTTGTGAGTGGTGAAAAAACCACCCTGGATAGGAAAAGTTGTTCATGTTTGAGACTGTTAAGAGAAGGAAGACTTGACCTGTAGACATTCCCTACTTGAAAATCATTTGGTCACAATGGGATAAGAATAACAAATGTTTTTAATTATCCAGAGTTGGCCTCGATGCCCCGTTTGCAAAGCTGTGTCAGCTGTGGGGAATGTAGGCGGTACTTCCCCATCCCCCGCCCCGCCCCACTCCTCATGCTGCATGGAGTTCTGTGCTCAGATGCCTCCCCGAAGTCGGGGTCACCAGGTAGGCCTCTGACCATGGGCACCCTTGGGCTGGGAGGCTCTGGAGGTGGCCGGAAGCATAGCAGTTGGCCCATCTCAAACACGTTGACTTCCTTGTCCTGCACTTAAGTCTGCCCAGCCCATGGCCTGGAAGTCAGGGCAGCTTTTCTGACTCTCAGCAGGCGCTCTTTTCTGCCCTGGGTGGGAGGGCTCAGGGGCGCAGCAGATGTGCGTATTCACTGTCAAGGCCAAGGGGCAAGTAGGTGTGTGTTTACACAGTTTAATTTCAACTTTGAAAATGCTGCTATTCATTTGCACTGTTGGTGAACTGGCACATCCGCCCATGGAAATGATACTTTCATTCTTAACAGTATTTATTTTAAGGGTGCTAGGCTTATCTGTGTTACTAAATTAAAATGCTTGTTTTGTGCTCCATTCTAGCACAGCACTGATTTTTTTTTTTTTAAACAACCTGAACTAAATGTGAAATAACTGAAGTGAGATACTGTAACTGACTTAACGATTTTGTGTGTAACCCCAGCACTGAGCCGCTGACATGTTCACTGTCCTGTGCTTCTGAGCAAAATGTCCACTGAAACTAAAGTAAAATCTTACGTGCTGTTTTATCCTAGTCGTTATTTCACAAGCATTTAAAATGCAGGTGTGTGTGTGTGTATGTGTTGGAATCTGATTTAATCTCTTAAGGAGACACTGTGAAGCAGAGCTCTAAGCTACTCAGAAAACTGAGCCCTAAGCAAGCTCTTAGGCTGGGTCAGGGCCAGAAGACCTGGATTCTTCTTCCGGCTCCAGTTACAAACAGGCTTAACTTCTCTTAGAGCCTTGGTTTTCTTATCTATAAAATAGTAATATACACACTTCATCTTTCTTTATTCTAGTGAGGATCAGACGATGTGAAAACTAACACAAATGGAAGTGGGGTCACGACTGCTGGCCTGTGAGTGCAGGGCGGAGTGGCAGGGATTCTGAGGGGCTCTGGCAGGACAGAGGCACATCACAGGAGCCCACATCCCCGCCTCATCTGGGATGCCCGTGTTTTGTTATCTGCCTAAACTCTTATTGCCATTTTTAGAGTTTTAAAAGGAAACAGTAAAAACTTGTCAGCCTCATAAACCTTGTGCCCTGCCGTTTGCCCAGTAATCACCAGCCAGGTAAACCAATCATGTTTGGTTTTTTGAAACAAACTTGCCGTAGTCATTCTACATACACATCAAAAACCCAGCCTGCATCTTCATCCCAGTGTTACCATCTGTTCAGTATGAGAGAGAGTAGTAAAGGTGAAAGAAAATAATCAATTCTGGGAGCAAGAGAGAAATAAACTGAAAACTTTCATGCCCAGCTGCTCTTCCAAGTAGAACTATTCTCCTGGCCTTCCTCTTCGGGGGGCAGGGGGCAGGGGCCAAACCCTAGGCTCCCTGAGCTGAACTGCACTCAGGTTACTTGTGACGCCCTTAGCAAACACATTAGACTAATATACACCAAGGTGGGTTATTTTAGCAAGCACTGATCTTAACGTCCTTTAAAGTGGACATTAAGAAGTTTGCAGGTTGTTGCTTGAGATTATAGGGGCTTGGAGTCTTATTAGTGGATTACACTTTTTTCCCTTGCAGGATCTCAATCTTAAATCCACACTCATTTCTAGACATGGGTCTCAGTTCAGTTCAGTTGCTCAGTTGTGTCCAACTCTGAGACCCCAAGGACTGAAGCACACCAGCCCTGTCCATCACCAACTCCCAGAGCTTACTCAGTCTCATGTCCACTGAGTTGGTGATGCCATCCAACCATCTCATCTTCTGTCGTCCCCTTCTCCCTGCCTTCAGTCTTTCCCAGCATCAGGGTCTTTTCCAGTGAGTCATCTCTTCGCATCAGGTGGCCAAAGTATTGGAGTTTCAGTTTCAGCATCAGTTCTTCCAATGAATATTCAGGACTGATTTCCTTTAGGATGGACTGGTTGGATCTCCTTGCAGTCCAAGGGACTGTCAAGAGTCTTCTCCAACACCACGGTTCAAAAGCATCAATTCTTCAACGCTCAGCTTTCTTTATAGTCCAACACTCACATCCATACATGACCACTGGAAAAACCATAGCTTTGACTAGATGGACCTTTGTTGGCAAAGTAATGTCTCTGCTTTTTAATATTCTGTCTAGGTTGGTCATAACTTTTCTTCCAAGGAGCAAGTGTCTGTTAATTTCATGGCTGCAGTCACCATCTGCAGTGAGTTTGGAGCCCAAGAAAAGAAAGTCTGTCACTGTTTCCATTGTTTTCCCATCTATATGCCATGAAGCGATGGGACCAGATGCCATGATCTTATTTTTCTGAATGTTGAGCTTTAAGCCAACTTTTTCACTCTCCTCTTTCACTTTCATCAAGAGGCTCATTAGTTCCTCTTCACTTTCTGCCATAAGGGTGGTGTCATCTGCATATCTGAGGTTATTGATATTTCTCCCGGCAATCTTGATTCCAGCTTGTGCTTCCTCCAGCCCAGCGTTTCTCATGATGTACTCTGCATATAAGTTAAATAAGCAGGGTGACAATATACAGTCTTGATGTACTCCTTTCCTGATTTGGAACCAGTCTGTTGTTCCATGTCCAGTTCTAACTGTTGCTTCTTGACCTGCATACAGATTTCTAAGGAGGCAGGTAAGGTGGTCTGGTATTCCCATCTCTTTCAGAATTGTCCACAGTTTGTTGTGATCCAAACAGTCAAAGGCTTTGGCATAGTCAATAAAGCAGAAGTAGATGTTTTTCTGGAACTCTCGCTTTTTCGATGATCCAACAGATGTTGGCAATTTGATCTCTCGTTCCTCTGCTTTTTCTAAATCGAGTTTGAACATCTGGAAGTTCATGGTTCATGTACTGTTGAAGCCTGGCTTGGAGAATTTTGAGCATTACTTTGCTAGCGTGAGGGATGAGTGAAGTTGTGCAGCAGTTTGAGCATTCTTTGGCATTGCCTTTGTTTGGGATTGGAATGAAAACTGACCTTTTCCAGTCCTGTGGCCACTGCTGAGTTTTCCAAATTTGCTGGCATATTGAGTGCAGCACTTTCACAGCATCATCTTTTAGGATTTGAAATAGCTCAACTGGAATTCCATCACCTCCACTAGCTATGTTCGTAGTGATGCTTCCTAAAGCCCACTTGACTTCGCATTCCAGGATGTCTGGCTCTAGGTGAGTGATCACACCATTGTGATTATCTGGGTCTTGAAGATCTTTTTTGTATAGTTCTGTGTATTCTTGCCACCTCTTCTTAGTATCTTCTGCTTCTGTCAGGTCCATATCATTCCTGTCCTTTATTGTGCGCATCTGTGCATGAAATGTTCCCTTGGTGCTCTCTAATTTTCTTGAAGAGATCTCTAGTCTTTCCCATTCTATTGTTTTCCTCTGTTTCTTTGCATTGATCACTGAGGAAGGCTTTCTTATCTCTCCTTGCTATTCTTTGGAACTCTGCATTCAAATGGGTATATCTTTCCTTTTCTCCTTTGCCTTTTGCTTCTCTTCTTTTCACAGCTATTTGTAAGGCCTCCTCAGACAACCATTTTGCCTTTTTGGATTTCTTTTTCTTGAGGATGGTCTTGATCACTGCCTCCTGTACAATGTCACGAACCTCTGTCCATAGTTCTTCAGGCACTCTATCAGATCTAATCCCTTGAATCTATTTGTCACTTCCACTACATAATCGTAACGGATTTGATTTAGGTTATACCTGAATGATCTAGTGGTTCTCCCTACTTTCTTCAATTTAAGTCTGAATTTTGCAATAAGGAGTTTCATGAGCTGAGCCACAGTCAGCTCCCGGTCTTGTTTTTGCTGACTGTTCAGAGGTGCTCCATCTTTGGCTGCAAAGAATATAATCAGTTTGATTTCGGTATTGACCATCTGGTGATGTCCACGTGTAGAGTCTTCTCTTGTGTTGTTGGAATCCATTGTTTGCTATGACCAGTGCGTTCTCTTGGCAAAACTCGATTAGCCTTTGTCCTGCTTCATTCTGTACTCCAAGGCCAAATTTGCCTGTTACTCCAGTTATTTCTTGACTCCCTACTTTTGCAGTCCAGTCCCCTATAATGAAAAGGACATCTTTTTTGGGTGTTAGTTCTAGACGGTCTTGTAGGTTTTCATAGAACCATTCAACTTCAGCTTCTTCAGCATTACTGATCAGGGCATAGACTTGGATTACTGTGATATTGCATGGTTTGCCTTGGAAACGAACAGAGATCTGGACATGGGTCTAGCTTGGCCTTTAAACTCCATCAGTCATGGCTTTGGCAGAGGGTTTCTTTACCACTAGCACCACCTGGGAAGGCCAACTCCATCATTCAGGGCCCCGCAGCCACTTGAAGTTGCCATAGTTCAACTCGTCTTCTTTGATGTCATCTGCGTTTGTGAGGAAACCTTAGTCACACACAACTGAGGATTGGGAGGCGTTCTAATGTTCCAATAACACACACAACAGGAGGGGACTAGAAAAATGTGGAGAGGGGAAAAAAAAAGACTCGAAAGCATTCAGAGTGTTGTACGAGCACCCTCTAAGGAAGCTGTCTTTATTTGTTATTTTGAGAGTGAACACAGATATGGAAAACGCTGTGATGGTGACACAGGCTCAGTCCCTTTTTAACTGACTTCCTGGGAGAAAGTCAAAGACGTGGGGAAGCAGAACAATGGAATGCAAACACAGAAATTACCTCTGTTCACCTTGGTGAGTAAACACATGGCCTAAAGGCAGCCCTTCCCAAGATGCGTCTTTGCTGGAGGTAAAGGCTAAGTAAACAAAACGCCAGGCTGTGTGTCTGAGACAGATGTGATGCTGCATATACTGGCCTCGTGTGGGGAGAAGGAATTTTGGTCAGACCATGACGAGAAAGGCAGATGGTCACATGGAATCAAAAGCCCAGTTCTTTGTGACCGGGCACGTTTCCCTGGCAACAGTTAACTGTACACACGGCCGTTTACTGGAACGGGGGTTTCGGTTTCCCGTCCCATCCCCAAAGCAGCACAACAGGTAGGAAACGGACAGAGGAGCATGTTGTTACCTGGGTGACTTCAGTGCAGCCTGTGGGAATGAATCCGTGGGCCGGGCTGGAGTGACGGTGCCCTTGGCCACATTCCCCAGGGTCCTCTTATGTTGTGCAATGGTTATTTACAGGAGGGTTAGACAAAATAGTTAACTACTAAAGGTATCCCAAAAAGGGCCTGAGAAAATCTGGTTAAAAGGTATAACCTTGTATTGCTACGGATGGGAGCAGTCGTTTTTATCTCTTTTAAAAATAATAAAAAGATTCTGTTAAAAAATATATTTATCCAGAAAGATGTTGATTTGAACTCTAAAAAGCAACGTGGATTCACCATTTTCCCTTCTGAGTACAGAGCCACTGCGTTCTGTCTGTAGCTCCCTTGCTCATTTCAAGCTCACCCCTTCCTCTCCAGTGTGCCCAGGGCACGTGGTGGGGCCTTCCCAGGCCTCTGGGTGGAGACCCCTCACCAGAGAAGGCGTGGAATACAGCCCTGCTTTGGTGATCCTTTGGCCAGCCTGCCCACTTCGAGAACAAGCCTCGGGCTGTCCTGGCTGCTCCTTCAGGGTCAGGATTAGCTGCCTTGGGTTTAGCCTAGAGGACCCTGCTCTCAAAGGAACTGCCTTTACAAATTCAAATCAGACCCCTCCTCGACAAGAAGCGGAGTGAGGCGGTTTGAAACTATCAGTAATTTTTAAGGCTAAGGCAACATCCGTTGTCATCTGTGTATCTTAATTTGATGCAAATAGTTAACCCTAAATCTAAAATAGATCCTGTACTTATCTCCTCTTCAGCTGGGGCCGGAGGGGTGGAATAAGGTGGGGGTGGCTTAGGAACAGCGAGGGTGCCCTGGAAACCCTGTACAAAGGTAAAAATTAAAGAGCAGATCGGTACAGGTGATCCATTTCTTTGGTGAACTGTTAAGAAGTGTCTCCTCCTCATACACCACGCTCTGCAAAGGCTGCTGCTCTCCCACGCTCTGCAAAGGCTGCTGCTCTCCTCTATAAAAGCACCCGACTCTGCAAGAACTCGGCATCGCTCCTTGATAAAAATTAATCTACAAACCTGGGGGAGGGGCAGTGGGAGGAGGGACTGGGTTTATATATAAAGCTGGTAAGTAAAAAACGTGACCTGCAAGCCAACAGAGCTAATGGAAAGTGACGATGCTCTCCTCCCCTGATGCCTGGAGCGTGGGGGCGGTGGGACCCCAGCCCCTTCACTAGGGAGCGTGGCGGGTGGGCCCGGAGGAGCCCTGGTCTCGCACCTCTGCAGAAAGCAGGGGACAGCTGCCTTCTGCCGCACCCGTGTGAGGGGCAGTCCCGCGCAGGCGCAGTCCCTCGGCCGGGAGCTCAGACGGGGCAGGAGGCAGGCGGGCCTATTTCTCGGTGAGTGACAGCTGGAGGACTTGCTGCAGCTCCGCCTCCTCCTCGCGCAGCCGGAGCTCGCGCTCCTCCAGCTCTTTGGCGGAGAGCTCCATGGCCAGCTGCAGGTCGCTGTCAAAGCGGCTGGTCTCACTGGAGGCGCCGGAGCCCAGGCCTTCGGAGCTGCTGAGAAGGCTCTCCTGGATGGCCCTGCGTTAGAACCACACAGGGGAAGAAACAGTCACCCCCACGGGCCAGCAGCACCTATGTTTCTTAGCCCGGGACCCAGTACCCGCCGTGCCAGGCGCTTCCTGGCCGCTCAGTGTGCATGAAGCCATCAATCTCACCTAACTGGGGGTGCAGGTGCTGGGTGCTGGTACACACCTGCCCGAGATCACCCAGCCTCTAAGGGCAGGGCTAGGAATTGAATTTGGATCTATTTTAAAGCAAATCCCAACTTCTTCAACAGGTTTTCATATGTGCCAAGACTATAGGAAGATGTTCCATAAAATGAGTCTTTCCAGTTTAACTCCTCCTCAAACGGATCATCTGGCAACTCCCGGTGGTCCGCTGGTTAGGACTCCGAGCTTTCATTGCCAAGGGCGTGGCTTTGATCCCCAGTGGGGGAAATTGTATAAAGTTCCCACTCGGGGCAACTTAGCCCTTCTGCGATATTACATTCTTCACAGAAGATCAGAAAACATTTACGGACTGCCTTGCTGCCCATGACACTGATAGAGGAACTGGTCAGCAATTCTATCACCAGTTCCTGGAAGCTCAGCCACTGCGAGCTGAGAGCTAATTCAATGAGGAACTGCCACAAAGGAAGCAGGAGAGCCAACATTTTATCAAGTCTCTCCCGCCAGGCCTGCTGCTGCGTGTCCTATGCACCTGCACCAACCTCGGGTTAATCAAGAGTCATGTCAATCACCTCTCATACTGGGCGTCATAGGCATGTGCCTGGCTGATCCCGCCATTAGAAGCTGGTCCTGAAAGCTCCTAGGAAAGACAAACGGATGCATGTGAATACCCCTTAGAAGGAATAAAGTGTTGTACTGACAACAAAATGAAAGCAGCAAGAACAAGATTAACAATATTTCAAGTCCATTATCATCGGTGCTGGGTGAAAAACTAACAGGGACTGGGATAATCTCTAAAGTAACACCCAAACGTCACGTAGTGTAGGGCCCGCTACCCTAACTGACAGCTACCAGTTTCTCTTACTTGATATCAAACCAATCTATTAAAAACTACTCAACCTGAGGCAAAGTTTAAATGAACAAAGCAAGTGATTCTTCTAGAGCAAGACCGGAATATGTAACTCATTATTGGTCATCTTTGGCTACTCCTCTTTTCAAAATGTATGGCCAAGGTTGATGTAGCTGTTGGGGGGAAAATAAGCTCACTTAGAATGGGGAAAGGAAAAGCACACTGGATTGACAGTGAGGGTGAGGGGAGGGAAGCCTCTCAGGGGAACATGCCAGCACTGGGGTCTGGCCCTTGGCCCAGCAGCCTCAGAAAACAGGATGGCTCTAAGAATGGGTCCATGGAAGGCACGGCTCATGCTACCCAAGCTCTGAGACTCCAGAAAAAGCAAGAATGTGAAACACCTTGGCTGGGAGGACACTGGAGTGGACACCGTTCTCAAAGCTTAATGGCTCCATGAAGGCAGGCGCTGGAGCTGCTTCACCATGGAACCTCCCAGCACCTGGCACAAGCCTGGCACAAAGCAGGCACCGTGCAAACATCTGCTGGAGGAATGATGTAAGGAAACCAGTGGATAGCAGGAGCCCAGGACCACACCAAAGGGCAGAAGCAGACCCCCCTCTTGTAGAGCAGGAAGCCACCAAGTCTGGCAGGGAACATCCTATAAATGATGCTGACTAGGGCTATGCGGGCAGTCTTATATAAGAAGCTTTCATAAAAGACCAGGGACATAAAATACAATCTAGGTAAATACCACAAATGTGCCAAACTTGTCATTTAGAACCAAAGACTGAGGCCAAACAGGAGGGTAAAACCTTCCCAGCCCTGCCATTGGTTCTGATACATGTACCTGGCTTCGGCTGGACTCCAGTAAGCTCTGCTGGATGGCAAACTGCATTATCTCATAATCTTCATCCTGCAGATGCACGTTTCTGCCGTTGTCTTGAACGTGGTAGGACTCAGGGATTTCAAACACAGACTGATCGACCTCGAAGTTTGTGAGAGGGGAAGCTGCAACACAGAAGGTGACAGACAGTCCAGTGCCTGAGTTAGCAGAATAAATTTCCACTTCAACTTTTATAAAAATTTTTTAAATTAAAATGATTAATATCAAGATTTGCTGCTAGGTGAGAAAGATTTCGAAGAAGAATAACCTCGACAGGGAAAAGTACCAGATTTTGGTTTTCTTCCTTTGTACCTTGACTTGTTTTTTTAGTAATATAATGCATAATCACCAAAAAAAAAAAAAAAAATACACACAAGACTGCAAAGTTAAAAGTGAAGATCTCTCTCCCTACACCCTGTCTCCTATTTCCAAACGCCAGAGGTAACCAGTGTTTATTTGTGTGTCCTCTGAGGATTGTGATGTGTGTGTGTGTGTGTAGATATACACACAATCACACCAATGTCTTTATCTTTTCCTTTATTATTATGAAAAATAGTAAACATATAAAAGAGTATATAAGACACCTGTAAACTCAAAAGTGATAATAATAAAAACCTGCATAATAAAGGCCTGCATATCCTTCAACTAGCCTAAGACACAGAACACTATTGTACCATAATAAAAAAGAAACTGAAAAAAATCCAATTAAGTTTCAGCATATGATAAGTGAGTGAGTAAACTGGAAAATAAAACTAAGAAACAAATCCATTTACAACAGCATCCAACATCTGAATGGGACTGATGGCAAAGGAGCCTGAGGAAATTTGGGGGGTTGATGGAAATGTTCTGTATCTTGCCTGTGGTGATGGTTACATGAGTTTGTATACATTTGTCAAAATGCAATGAACTGTCACATTTAAAATGGGAGGATGTGATTACATGTCACACGTCAGTAAATTCATTTTTTTAAGAATAGGCTGTCTTTTTAATTCAAGTGGGGTCATATTCATACGTTTCTACAAATTTTTTGTTTCACTTAATCGAAACTAAATCTAAAATTTTCTTTCATTCAGGACAGAAATCAACTTCATAAGATACTCTAATTTCAAACTGAATAATCAGTATAATGATTAAATGTATGAATTTTTTTTAAATCACAAAATCCAACTTTTCTTTTTTACCTGAATCAGGCTGGCTCCCTTCCACATGTTGAGATACAGTTTCTTCAGCAGTGCTACAGCCATTAACATTTCCAAATGTAATCCGTGCATTTAAGACATGAAACAAGGGAATTTCTAACAAAATAAAAGCTTTTATAAATAAACTTTATCCAGAAGAGTAACAGCCACCGTTTACTGAGCACTTACTTTGCTGGTACCACGCTAAGTACTTTCTGTAAGTATGATTTCATTTAATCCTAACAACGCTTTCCCAATATTCAGATAGGAAGACTGAGATTCAGAGAGGTTAACGACTTCTTCTAGATCACAGGAAGTGATCGAGCCAGGATTCAAGTGTCATGAATATACAACTATCCAAAATGTAAATTCTTCACAAGCAATTATGTATTATATGTGGTATCATGCACACTAATTCAAGCCCTAAAACATATTAATGTATCAAAGGATCTTAGTGTCAACTGTCTTCTTCAAATATTAAGTCTAATTTGAAGTTTCACTTCAGTAAGGTCTGATCTTAAAACAAGGCATGTGTACCCTTTTTATGCCTTTTTCATCTGTCAGCATCATCTGTAAACAGCACTGATGGCTGGGGGAAATTCCTAATTTTGATGTGCAAAATGAACTAAGAACCAGGACACTTCTGTAAATCACACTGAACTCAAGGACAAGTCTGCCCTCTCCCGTTAAGTCCCCTGTTGGGTGCTCCTCTGCTTGACTGAATGGTACCTATTTTGACGGGAAATCCGGGCGGAAATTCCAGTTTGATGAAGTCTCTCAGTCGGGCAAAATGCGCGCTGGTGCGGGCCATCAGGTCAATGATGGGGACCACCTGCTCCACCAGGGACAGCGGGAACTCCTCACACATCCACAGCATTGCTTTAAACCTGCCGGATTGGGTGAGAAGAGACGACTGAGGCCGGCCCCCAAGACAGGGAGGCTGTGACTCCTCTGCAGTAGCCTAGACAACGCCCTCTTCCCTACGCCCCGGTCTCCCCAGTTATCTCACATCCCCTTTGTCAGAGCTGGGAAGAGATGAGAGCCACAAAGAACTCACATCACCCCGAAATCAGGGCAATTTGGGGAAGACGACCTGCACCATGAACCTTCATCGACAGTAAGCAGAAAGTATTGGTAGCTGGGGGAGACTATTTCATTTGATCAGCTGAGGCTTGTCGGTGGTTAAAAATCAAATAAGGAATTCTTATATCCAGTCTATATTCTATTTCAAGAGGGGCTAATAATAAGACAGGAAATTTACTGTCACCTTTCATCAGATAAAGTAATTTTAATTTTTTTTTGGGGGGGTCATTCGGAAGGCAGGATCTCAGTTCCCCAACCAGGAAGTGGCAGGGCAAGAGCCTTATTAACTAAAGGAAATCCCAGTAATTTGAAATTATTTTTCAAGGGAGGGGCTGGAAGAAGGACCAAACCATGACGTGGGAAACAGCACAACTTCTCAAACAAATAAGAATCTGTAAGTTGAAAATGACCACCGAGTCCCTCTTACTTTTGCGTCCTAATCGTCAGCTCCTTTGGCCTTCCGATGTCCCTGTCTTTCAGATCGAACTCTCCGTTGAAGTACTCGTCAGGCGTGATGGCTGTGGGGTTGTGGGCTGTGGCGCACTCTGTCGTGAGGTCCTGCCGAGCCAGAACTCAGGGGAGTCAGAAATGCCAACGCTGCTGGCAAGTGGAGGTCTATGGCACCCAGCCTCTGAGGTGGCTGTGTTAACCAGCTACAGAGCAGGAAGTTCTGGTCATTAACTTTTTTTTTTTAATTAAGTTACTGCACAGAACACCTACAAACCTATTACCAAACTACATGGCCAAGCCTAATGGATTTCTCCATTTCAAATCGTTTCTCCAATCTCGTCTGCCTTTTTAACCTCCTGATTAGAGAAAGGAAAAAGAAGAGAGATATAGACAGAAATATCTGAAAGAATATCTTCAGACTGAACACAGGATTCAATCCCTGGGTCAGGAAGAGCCCCTGGAGAAGGAAATGGCAACCCACTCCAGTATTCTTGCCTGGAAAATCCCATGGATGGAGGAGCCTGGTGGGCTACAGTTCATGGGATCTGAAGATTTGAAGATCGGGTTCCAGCTCTGTCCTTCTCTAGCCTGTGACACTGGAAAGGTCACTTCATTTCTCAGACCCTCAGTGATATCCGCGGCAGCAAATTTCACAGTTATTGTGAGGACCGAGTCAGAAAATGTTTGTCAAGGTGCTCTATTAAAATATAAAGTCCCGAATCCTTTTTTTTTTTTTTGGTTCCATTTTCATAGAGAGGTCCTAGTTTAAAACAAATAGGAGAGAAAGCACCTGATTTCTATGTTCACTATCTGCCTCTAAAAATCTCTTATTTTCCAAGACTCACTCATCTTATTCTCTTCTAAAAGAACATCTCAGATTCCAGCTGGGGAGTGCTCTTAAGCTTTTTCAAATAAAGTGGCCTGCTCAGGATATAGGAAATGCCACCACAAGCACAGAAAAGTCATCTCCTGTTAAACCATGCTCAAAATCACGCTTTGACTTACCCCTTGAGCACCAAACTGGTGTTCCACAGTCCCGAGCAGAGATTCCAATGGGTTCCTGTCAGCTACAGAGGGGGGAAAGTTTATTTGACCTTACTTATGATTATAGAAAAAGATTCCCGTTCTACCTTCATGTTTCTCCATCATGCATTAGGAAATCCATCCATGAACAGGCCAATAAAATCATCTCTAATAACCATCAGCTAACATTCTTTCTGGGGGCTTCCCAGGTAGCTCAGTGGTAAAGAATCCGCCTGCCAATGCAGGAGACCTGAGTTCGATCCCTGGGTCAGAAAGATCCCATGCAGGAGGAAATGGCAACCCACTCCAGTATTCTTGCCTGGGAAATACCACAGACAGAGGAGCCTGGTGGGGCTACAGTTCATGGGGTTGCAGACAGTCAGATACAGTTGAGTGACTGAGTATTTTTATGACACTTTCATTAAGGTCTCTAAGCTTGATGAACAGAGTTTTAAGAATTCAATCAGAATTACTAAAAAGAGTTTAGAGTTAGGAATGAGCCAGATCTGGACTCCAACTGCACCTTGTGGGTCACCTCTTGTGTGACTGAGGCCTTAGCTTCCTCATCTGTCAAAGTGGACTAAAGGGAATAGTAGTGGAGGAGGGAGTTAACAATGATTGCATGCTTACCACGTGCTGCAGGCCCTGGTCTCCAACGTGCAACAAATCATCTCATCCTTGCAATGACTCTTAAGGCAGGTCTGGTAGCTGAGGTGACCACGGCACAGAGTGGGCAGGTAACCTCACAAGGCCCCACTGGCCTCAGCGAGCTGAGATAAGGCGGCCACATGCTGGCCACGTTTTGGTTCAGAGCCCAAGTCCTGTCTGAACCTCCCACTGTGATGCTTTGCACTAACTCACTTCAGTGATAAATATTCTTCAATATCTTTATCTACTTTTTCAACTTGAATTCAACAACTGTTCTTCATAAAACATCAGCAAGGCCTTGTGAATGGCTTTAATTACAGCTGATGCCAACTACAGGGAAATGCCACCAGGAGTGAGTCAGACTAGGGAGAAATTTATAAGGAGGAAATTCAGACTGGCATGACCCCATCACACTGACCCCCGAGTTTAACAGAGCAGACGAGGGTGTGCTCTAGGCTAGAAATGGGGTGGGGGGGGGAGAAGGGAAGAGATTACCTTTATATCTCTTTTTTTCTTCCTCAGTTAGATGTTCTGTCCGTATTTTGGTGATCACACTCACATTGTTCACCGTGTAAACCTTGAGAGGTGTGTGCAAAAGGAAACAGTGACATGGGGAATCAAAATTCAACAGATGAGCAACAGCAAAAGCAAGAATGCTGAAGCCAAAACAAAACAAAGCCAAAAAAAAAAAAAAAATCCAGCAAAATAAAAATAAGAAATGGTTAAACATTCATTAGGATTCTTCAGAGAAAATACAACAGCTACCAACTTAGAAGTGCTTCAGTAGTTACTCTGCATCCCTGACATCTTTCATTACCCCTGAGGAGTTAACAGGGACAAGCTGCTCCCGCCTACTTGCCCTTCGTGTTGCCAAACCCTCTCAAAGAGGGGCCTGCAGTGTAGGCCTCCCAGCTGAACTTCTCCTAGGGGAACTGAACCTGCGTCGTGTCCTTGGACTGATTTTTGGTAATCTTATACTAAGACTGATCTGGACAGCCATCTACTGGGGCAGAAGGAAAATGGAAAGTACACAAGGTTTTCTACACCAGTAAGATTTAAAGAAAACCAGCAAGCCACTGTTTAAAAGGTATTCCGTTTATTGGCCCCAAATTATTAAACTGCCAGGGTCAATGCTCTGTTTTCAAGGTTGACTGAGGAATACTGGGGTCTGGACAGTCAAACGTTATGGTTCACAGAGAAGTAACTGAGGATGCCTAACACTGGATTCCCAATGTTCAAAGATTCAGGGGACACTCGCAGCACCGGAGGGACTATTTCTAAGTGCATCTCGCTGAGCGTGACGTAAGCCTTCCTTGCTCACTCAGAGGTCACCAGAGGACCCTGCCGCTCCTGGCAGTGTGGCCGTGAGCCATCAACCCCCGCTGTACTGCAGGCCCAGCGAGAGGCCAAGAGACAGCTTCTCAGTTGACAAAATGCCGGATGACTCGAGTGACTGTCGTCTCCACTCTGACAGCTGTGTTCCAAATTCACTGACGTCATGTGAGTGGGCTGGGAGCCTACTGATTTACAATGAGGTTGACTTAAGAATGTTGGGAGACTCCTAAAAGCTATCTTGCAACATATATTTTTTAAACCTATTCAGGTGATTAAAAAAGAAAAAAAAATGAACAAGCATGTTACGTCTAGTCCTTTCTTTTCCTTTTGTTTTTAAAGAAAAAAATTGTCACTCCCACCAGGACAACTGATACTGGGACTCATTTCTCTACAGCAGTTTCTCTTTGGCCTAACTAGAGACCTCCTTGGGATGTGCTAGTTCACCTGCCGTGAGTCAAATAAGATACAAATCCAAGGAAGAGACATGCTAGACAGAACTTATTTCCCAGAGCACCTCCTCAGCACAGATGCATGACAAAGTCTGAACAGACCCCTCATTTACATAGAAGCTAAAGAGCCGTATGAAATCTTATTTTAAGAGTGTCCTTTTACCTTTGCTTCGTAACCATTAACAACTTCTGCTTTATCTGTCCTCCAGCCCCAGAATCCGGATTTAGTTCTGATAAAAAGTGAACACCACAAATTTCCACATGTACAATATGCCATTCAGATTCATCCCTGCAGCCTTTAAGGTTTTCTTCCCCCAGCTTAAGTGAGCGGAGGATGCTTGGAAATTAGGGTCCCCCTGTCCACAGAAGGATGTTCTTAATGACAGATGGCTCAAGCAGCCCCCGCACCCCCTCCCCTCAGCTAGTCATCAATCTGCCTCGCCCCCTCGGCAGAGAAAGCCTCCCCTCTTGGCTTCGTGACAAAAGCTGCCGGCAGAGGCAACAAAGGTGGTGACACTCGTGGAACAGCTGTCTCGGAGGAGTGGCGCAGTGACCAGCGTCCTAGGGCTCGCCGCCAGGTGGGGGAGCCTTTACCGGGTCATCCCGACTGTGGGCACCGGCAGAGTCGGCAGCTCCAGCCCCTTGAGCAGCCGTATCTCAGTCTAGGAATTCTTAGATCCATGAGGCACAGGCCGTCCTGCTCCTTGGGACGGAGAAAGCAGGTGGGGCGGGAACTCATGGCTGTGGGGAGCTGCTTGCAGAAGCTGTGAGCGCCAGCAAAAAGGCTTGGGAGGCATGCTCTGTGTCCGGTTTGGTGCAGCAGTGGGGGGAACCATGTCTCAAGCAGTTTTTCAGCCTAGCCCTTGGGTCCAGCTCCGTTGGAGCTGCTTTTAAAGCAGCCAGCACTTCAGCAGCAGCTGCAGCTTTGGTTAAGTGCCTGAACCCCTCGTTACTGCTCTCAATATACGCCTGGAAAAAAACGCATTTAGGAACCAAAAGCAGCCAAGAGGCTGTGGATCGTTTTCAAGGCAGCTCACCATGGGAAATGCTCCCATGGCCTGGGGAGCCCTGCCCAGATGGCCCCTTTGTCTAGGACATCACATCCCAGCTCCGCTGTGACTACTGCGCTTGGGCCTGCCTCCCGCCCCGACCTGGGGTGACGCGGGGCACACACAGGAGGCAGGGAGGCGGTGACCTGCGCCCTGTGTTTACAAACAGTCTGCTTTTCTTCTGATGAGATCTGGTCAAAGAAATTAGTCCAAGCTGGGGAGAAGGAGTTTTAGGTGTGTATTACAGTCCATCACAGAAAGGAGGGGCCAGAGCCTTAGTTTTCCTATTCATTATCCGCCATTAGTGCAACATCAGTCAGCAAAAACAAGACCGGGAGCTGACTGTGGCTCAGATCATGAAACTCCTTATTGCAAAATTCAGACTTACATTGAAGAAAGTAGGTAAAACCACTAGACCATTCAGGTATGACCTAAATCAAATCCCTTACAATTATATAGTAGAACTGACAAATAGATTTAAGGGATTAAATCTCACAGACAGAGTGCCTGAAGAACTGTGGATGGAGGTTCGTGACAGTGTACAGGAGGCAGTGATTAAGATCATCCCAAAGAAAAAGAAATGCAAAAAGGCAAAATGGTTGTCTGAGGAAGCCTTACAAATAGCTGAGAAAAGAAGAGAAGTGAAAGGCAAAGGAGAAAAGGAAAAGATACACCTATCTGAATGCAGAGTTCCAAAGAATAGTAAGGAAAGATAAGAAAGCCTTCCTCATTGATCAATGCAAAGAAACAGAGGAAAACAATAGAATGGGAAAGACTAGAGATCTCTTCAAGAAAATTAGAGATACCAAGGGAATATTTTATGCAAAGAGGGGCACAATAAAGGACAGAAATGGTATAGACCTAACAGAAGCAGAAGATATTAAGAGGTGGCAAGAATATACAGAAGAACTATACAAAAAAGATCTTCATGACCCAGATAATCACGATGGTGTGATCACTCACCTAGAACCAGACATCCTGGAATGCAAAGTCAAGTGGGCCTCAGGAAGCATCATTACAAACAAAGCTAGTGGAGGTGATGGAATTCCAGCTGAGCTATTTCAAATCCTAAAAGATGATGCTGTCAAAGTGCTGCCCTCAATATACCAGCAAATTTGGAAAACTTAGCAGTGGCCCCAGGGCTGGAAAAGGTCAGTTTTCATTCCAACCCCAAAGAAAGGCAATGCCAAAGAACGCTCAAACTACCGCACAATTGCACTCATCTCACATGCTAGTAAAGTAATGCTCAAAATTCTCCAAGCGAGGCTCCAACAGTACATGAACTGAGAACTTCCAAATGTTCAAGCTGGATTTAGAAAAGGCAGAGGAACCAGAGATCAAATTGCCAACATCCGTTGGATCACAGAAAAAGCAAGAAAGTTCCAGATAAACATCTACTTCTGCTTTATTGACTAAGCCAAAGCATCTGACAATGTGGATCATAACAAACTGTGGAAAATTCTTAAAGAGATGGGAATAGCTGACCACCTGACCTGCCTCCTGAGAAATCTGTATGCAGGTCAAGAAGCAACAGTTGGAACTGGACATGGAAAAACAAACTGGTTCCAAACCGGGAAAGGAGTATGTCAAGGCTGTATATTGTCACCCTGTTTGTTTAACTAAAATTCAGAGTACATCATGCGAAATGTCGGGCTGGATGAAGCACAAGCTGGAATCAAGATTGCCAGGAGAAATATCAATAACCTCAGATATGCAGATGACACCATCCTTATGGCAGAAAGTGAAGAGGAACTAAAGAGCCTCTTGATGAAAATAAAAGAGGAGAGTGAAAAAGCTGGTTTAAAACTCAACATTCAGAAACTAAGATCATGGCATCCGGTCCGATCACTTCACAGCAAATAGATGTGGAAACAATGGAAACAGTGACAGACTTTCTTTTCTTGGGCTCCAAAATCACTGCAGATGTTGACTGCAGCCATGAAATTAACAGACACTTGCTCCTTGGAAGAAAAGTTATGACCAACCTAGACAGCATATTAAAAAGCAGAGACGTTACTTTGCCAACAAAGGTCCATCTAGGCAAAAGTATGGCTTTCCAGTAGTCATGTATGGATGTGAGTTGAACCATTCAAGAAAGCTAAGCTGCTGAAGAATTGATGCTTTTGAACTGTGGTGTTGGAGAAGACTCTTAAGAATCCCTTGGACTGCAAGGAGATCAAACCAGTCCATCCTAAAGGAAATCAGTCCTGAATACTCATTGGAAGGACTGATGCTGAAGCTGAAACTCCAATACTTTGGCCACATGATGTGAAGAACTGACTCACTGGTAAAGACCCTGATGCTGGGAAAGACTGAGGGCCAGAGGAGAAGGGGACGACAGACGATGAGATGGTTGCATGGCACCACCGACTCAATGGACATGAGTTTGAGCAAGCTCCAGGAGTTGGTGATGGACAGGGAAGCCCAGCATGCGCAATTCATGGGGTCGCAACGAGTCGGACATGACTGAGAAACTGAACGGAACTAAGTATAACATGACGGACGCAAGGAAACAAAGGGCTCCTAAAGGGATGACCCTGCAGGTTACCTGTCTCCAATTCACATTCCAGAAACACATTTAGGGACCACACCTGATGGATCAATAAACCCAAGACCCCTTTTTGTCAGCGATCAATGAAAATCCAGATCTTCCTTTGGGGGAACCGATCGATCCTCAGTTCCTGTCTCTCAGTAAGAACTCGATATCCTGGCACAAAAAATCACGGCTTTCTGGCACCTGGTCTTATGAGGGACCAAAGGATGACCCAGTCTGCTCCACGGCATTCTTTGTGGATGCTGAGAAATCAGAGCTGCGTTTCTCCCTGGGAACCGCCAGGCCCCTCACTCACCCACCTCTGCGCCATCCGCCATCCCGGCTGCTCCACCGCCTTCCCCATATCCACTGACAGCTTAGTTACTGAACTCAACGTCTACATCCTGTTTTAAAACCAAGATTCTGGTTTTAACTTCTTGATCAACTGTATGTGCAGAGGCATCTGAAAATGACAGGAGGAAACCCAGCCCCCTCTTCGGCTGTTTTCCCTCTGCCTGTCTCCACTGAGCTGGTGCTGGGCTCGGAGGCTGCTTCACAGGCTGGGGGCCGGGGCATGTTCCGCTTGAGGTGGGCAGGGCAGGAACCCTTCAGATGAGAGAAAAATCCAAACTGCAAACGGAGGATCTATACCCACAGGGCAAACTTGAACGCGGGAAAAGTACATGTTTGCAAACATCGAGCTCCGAGTGACACAGATGAGGAGAAAGGAAGGGAAGAACAAGACTATCCAAATATATCAGACCCTCATCTGCTAAATTTAATCAGCTGAACACTCGTTTGCACCTCACTAGGGTAAGAAGAGGCAAGCACACTTTTTCTATTTCTAGCAGCAAACCTCACCCCCGCGAGGGGCTCAAGTCCTTGCTTGAAGCACGAGAAACTCACTGAGCACGTATTTCATTCTGAGCCCCACCAAAGACAGCAGCTGCTTTCCAGAAAGTTCTCTTTCAGCAACCCTCCGTCAGTTGCAAAAGGAGGGTTAGCCTGAACTATCGGAAAACCCCGAGGCCACAGGAATACAAAATGCAACTCAGTACAAACAGGAAGGCGCGGTCATCGTCCGTCTACCCGCTGGGTAACAGCCAGTAACCATCACCTCTCTGTAAACGACACTTCGGACCAAACAATGACCCTGCAACTCTGCTGCTGAACTAGAGGGAACAGTGGCTCTTCTCATGACATCTGAGATTTCAGCTCAAGATTCACTCTTTTTCTCCTTTCAGCTGAGAAAACAGAAACCCAGAGATGAAGCCGCTGGCTCAAAGCCGCACAGGGAGCAGCTCCGCCAGTGGCGCCAGACTCCTCCAGCCCTCCCTCTCCCATCTTCCAGCTTTCGGAGCAGAGCCCTAAGCTGGTGGCCCTCACGTCCTGCAGAGGCGGGTGCTCAAGCCTGGAGATGTCTTCCCAAGACCCTTCCAGGTATGGGCAGTCCCTAAACCTTCCTGTCCCGGGAAGACAGCAGCTGTCACCTGGTAAGACTGGTGCCCAGAGGCTGGCAAAAGGGCACTGACCCTGCCTCAGGGGTGTCGCTCCCCAGGCAGCAGATACCTGGCCTTTTCTCTTCTGCTACCAACAAGCCCCCGAATTCCACAGCTTGGTCTAAATTAGGGGGAAGGGGCACTGAAATCTTAACGTCTGACTATACAGAAGACTCTTGGTTTTAGTAATAAATTTTCTACCAGAAAGAGAGATAAAAAGAAAAAGAGGGAACAGTTCATATACTCATTAAGAGAGAAGACAGCCAAGCCCAGGAGAACGCTGTCTGTTGGCTCAGACGATGCGGCTTTGGTCTGCAGGGAGTGGGATGTGACATCCTAGGCAAACACTCAGGGCTCATGTAGACTCCTTGGTTTCAGTATGGTCTGTGGAACAAACTCTCAGTCTAACTAATAGCTGTGACAGCCTCTGTCTCCCTCACAAAGCCCTCCCTGCCTCGGCGCCGCCCCTGGAGAAGACATCCAGAGTCGGTGTTCTCACCTGGCTTAACCACGGCGCAGACCTCCCCAGAGGTTGCTCCAGATGAAATCTGGAATCAAACTGAAACCCTCCAGACTCTTGCTCGAAACTGTTAGGCCTCATGGGAAGCAGAGGGCGGGCAAGGGGGAGAACCACATTGAACTGTATGCCAAGTGTGAATCTGACTAATAACTACATTCGATACTGGATTGCTTCTGCCTCAGAAACTCAAAGCTCCATGGTTTGGGACAAGGGAGTCTTGTGGACTGCCAAACACAAAAATCAAAATCAAGTAAAATCTGTTAGAAAAGGGCCCATAAAAGAATATGAAGATGTTTCTCCAAGACTTTACCAGTGTGTGATAAAAATACTATATGGTGGAGGATGTCAGCTGTGGTTTCCATTTGGTTGTAGCAGAGATCAACTTTAAAGCCCATTAGTGTTTCTTACGCCATAGAAGAAAAACTATTCGAATACACCCATAGTTTCCAATTAATATATACATGCTAAAAAGATGGCAGTAATGGGATTAGACATGAAAATGCATAACTTAAATCCATACCTTTCAAAAGCAATGTTTTTAGTATCGAGGCTGGTGTTAATGACGGGGCTTGTGAGCCGCCTCTCAACCTCCCTGCTTTTAGGTTTCATCAGGTCCAGAGTGAGACGTTCCATTTCCTGGGAAAGGTCAAAGTGTTCAGTGGTGACCACTTTGTCATCATGGTTGACTTCCATCAACTCTGCCCAGTTGTCTGTTAATGGAAACAAGGGCGTAACTAAGCACAGTGCAAGGAAGATGCAAAACCAAAGAAGCTTCGTATATTAAACTGCATCATCTTTCACACACACACACACGTGCAAACATTTCGATGGTGAAAAATCACTCTGAACTTAGCAACAGCACTGAGGACAACAAGGGAAACCACTTACCTTCTCCTTTAAAGATGAAACTCCGCCTCCCTCTTATCCAGCTCATGTTCTCAAAGCCCAGCAGCGTGATATCCACACGCAGTTTGGCACCGCTTTTCCAAATGCGACAGACATCATTCGGGCATATTCGGGAAACCAAGGGCACTGTAGAAGAGATGTGTACTACTGAGAAAAGCCTGAGGGCCCGGCAGAACAGTCAGGCCAAGCAAATCAGGACCGCTGACTTTACTGCAAGGACAGGAAAGGCGAGATGCCGACGGTCATACAGAATTGGGCCTGGCTCCCATGCTTATGATACAAGAAGTCATTCTTAAAGAATGAAAGTGGACTTTCAGTTCTAGAGCCGTTTATAAAACTGCAGATCTATGTCTTGCTCAGAGAAAACGCTAAATCAATTTCTCAAGTGTGTTCTCAGTCCCAAATGAACCCCTCTTATTGACCGCCATCAGGGCTAGTGTGTGTCCATCTGGCCGTCCTCATCCAAAACACATGCTACTCTTGCCATCTGGCCTCAGCCCACTATACTGTCATTCCCACGGTTCACGACATCAGATGTCTAAAGTATGCTGCTTTTTAACAAAACCTGGGGTCAGGGTGATTATCTTCATTAAAAAGAACTCAGATTTATAGAAGACTCTGAAGTTCTCTTCCTTCATATACTTTTTACTTTGTTTAAATGTTTCATGGCAAATATGACTTCTTCCCTGAAAGGGAAGTCTGGAAGTGAAAATAGCTGAGGCTCTGGGAGCTGGAAGCTGTCATTAACTGATCTACAAGACACAGAAGTAGAACATCTAGGAAAATTACTGTCAGTCAATTTGCCTTACATAAGATTTTGGAGCAATACATCCATTTTGTTAAAAAACGAGCTATTCCAATATTCATCTCATCTTCTTCCTTAGAAAAACAAGTTTAAAAGAATCACATTGAACTACATAAGGAAATAAGTAACTGAATTATGATAAACCTACTTACTAAAGACTTTAGCCCCTTTAAAGTGACATTTAAAAAAAACGAATAATATG
Source organism: Okapia johnstoni (assembly GCA_024291935.2). Classification (NCBI taxonomy): domain Eukaryota; kingdom Metazoa; phylum Chordata; class Mammalia; order Artiodactyla; family Giraffidae; genus Okapia; species Okapia johnstoni. Next base: position 9,028,498 of record CM044310.1, on the reverse strand, counting down.
GATAAATGTCAGCCACAGGTAACAAAAGGAGGAGACAAAATTGTCTATATATTCTATTGACGAATGCTTGGGAGAAGAAGTCCCATGTGTGTGGGATAAGATTGGAAAGAACACACCTACAACAGTAAGCACTTGTGCTTAAGTAGGACTGTGGGCGACTGTTACTCTCATCTATGCATTTCCTAGATTTAAAAAATAAATATATAACTTCCATAAAAGAAAAATAAGCCTATATTCAAGCTAAATAAATTTGAAGCTCACAGCCACTCACCCCAGCTGGTGAATTCCCATTTCATCTGCACGTAAAAATCCGGAGCCTGAAGGACAAAGGTTTAAAAGAAATCACTCCTGCTATCAGAAACTAATACAACATTGTAAGTCGACTATACTCCAATAAAAATTAATTTAAAAAATAAAACAAAATAAATTACCCTTGGTACCATTAGCTAAACACAAACACAGTCAGGGTTGATAGGGTTGTTCAAAAGAGAGAGGAAGAAAGAACAGAGAAAACAAGAAGAAACATAAATTGCAAACCCATCAGACTAAACGCCTATTTTTATATTCAGGCTGTTATTTTATCTCACTATAAGATACGTCTAGACAGTTAATAAAGTTAACTGCAGGCGACAAGGTTGGAGGGAGATAAAAGTCAAATCCCATTTAAGGGTTCAATTGGGCTCCTAGCAGTGAGGGTCACAGGCTGGTCCAAGTAAGGAGAGGCGCGTGGACCCCACCTGTTCTACAGGGAGCTTGACCGCAGAAGGCCCGGTGTGCTGGGAAGGGTGGGGTGTTTATCAGACCGCTCTGAAACCAGGAGGGCGTGAGACATCACTTCCCCCAGGAAGCTGAGTTTTCCCTCCAGACTTTTGCCCCCCTTTTTTCTCTTAACCTTCTAGAATTTGGCTTTTTGAGGTTTCACACCACCACAGCAAGCCTGTTTAGAATCATTTTCTGACCCACCATGAATTCCTATAGAAGGTTCTGGGAGAGCTACTTAAGAAACCCAAGAAGACAAAAGCTAGAAATTCCAGATTCCAAAGATGGGTGAAGTCAGTCCAAGGGACAACGGAAAAGAAACACGGACATGCAGTGAGGAGACGCTGTTGAGAGACAGGCTGTTAGGCACGGCCTCTGGTGCCACGGGGCACCAGGTCATCTGTGGGCTGTCTATAACCTCCAACACAGGGTATGATTCAGGGCAGTTCACGGCTATGGATCAATACAGGTGAAAAAAAAGTTTTACATGGAATTTTAAAATGGGAGGGGACTCTAGGTAAAATAAGTCATTTTCTGCTTTGTCAAATGGACAGATGATGTTTTTAGTTTCTCCTACAGTGAGTTAGATAAGAAAACAAATCTATGTGATCTTTGTCCACCCTAACACACATCTATTTTAAAATCAGTGGATACAACAACTTATATTTCACACATAGTTTCTGTGCAGTATGTGGAAAATGAATGTCTTAGGCAGGATTTAGCTTAAGTGTTAAATAATATTTTTTTTAAGAAGAATGCTCAGATTGTCTTACAGCAAAGTTATTCCTTTTCTCAACAGAGCTGTTAATTTTTCTCAAGAAGTGTGGGAAGCTGATTTATCTAGCAAGTATCTTTGGAAGTACTTGGGGGGAGCTCACTTCTGTGCTTAAACTGAGAACAAATGATCTGAAAACTGAACCGCTGGCTGCCTCATGAATACTGCACATGGCTGACCAATAAGACAGCTATTGCAAGTGACGAAGACTATCTGAAGAATGGTAACCATCATCCCAAACAATCCAAGAGGGACTTCCCTGATGGTCTAGTGACTAAGACTCCGCACTCTCAACGCAGGAGGCTGGGGTTTGATCCCAGGTCAGGGAACTAGATCCCACATGCCACAACTAAGAGTTCCCATGCTGCAACTAAAAAACCTGCATGCTAGGTCGCAGATCCCACGTGCTGCAGCTAAGACCTGGTGAGGTCAAATAAATAAATAAATATTAAAACAAACAAACAAAACAATCTTGAGAGCCTAGAAGTAAAATCTTAAGAAACTTCTCCAAGTGTTATAGAGCCCATACCCTTTTACTCACAAGACAGATAAGCTGCCCCAAAGCTAGTAACTCTAAGTTCAGGCAATGGATTAGAAGTCACAAAATATTAACGGCTAGAAGTGACAGCGGTGTCAAGGAGAGTTGCACACAGACTTCTGAGCCTCAACAGGCCCTGAAAATCCCCAGACAGTAACAAAGGTCATTACAATTTCCCCAAGATGGCCTGAGCTCAGGATGCTACTGTTAAGAAAACAGGCAGCTAGACAAATTAATTGCCCGATGTCGATTTGTCCTTAGTTCTAACTTTTAAATAGCACTTGAAAAAAGTCGGTCTAGTGACCTGGAAACATACTTCGTGAACGACATCATACATTTAACAGATTGCAAAAGTGAGGAACCACACTATTTGGTATTCAGTACATCGTTTCCACAATTCTTAAACTGTTTGGGAAGGCGCACAAGGATGTCAAACTCTGTCTGCAGCTGCTGTGTCAGCATCTAACTCCACTGATGGCGCTGTCAGTTTTTATGGCTACCTCGAGAATTTTCTGGAGCAGCTCCGGAACTCCCTCGAGGGCCATGGACGTGTTGTGGAAGTCCCGATGCTGAAGGACCGTGTACACCATCTCGGGGTCGCCGGTGCTCACAGCCTCGTGCAAAACTGGAAGGCAAAAAGATGTAATCTGATCACCCTATAGTCTCATACTTACTCACAAATTCCAAAGCCAGCTTGAAAAGTATCTCTCTGGATTGAAGGCCAACAATTCCTTTAAAGTGGGACAGAGGCTCCAGCCCCGCCCAATCTTCATGACCGTGACTACTTCCTTTAACCCCTACCTGACTGAGAAGAAAACAGAGCACTCTCAGCCTCTTGAGCAAACCTGCCATTATTCTCTTTCCCATTTCTTCCTACTGACTCTGAAATCCTGACGGTGTCTTCAGAGCTGGCTTTCACTGTGTGACCACACAGCAGTGGAGATGGGCAGGCAGGGAGTATGTATTCTTGCTCAGTCAACCCCAAATTACTCGGAGTAGTAAGAGAGCTTGCAGAATAAGTGTTGTTGTTGTTTCTTTGCTATGTTGTGTCTGACTCTTCACAATCCCATGGATTGCAGCACTCAGGCTCCTCTGTCCTTCACTGTCTCCTGGAGTTTGCTCAAATTCATGTGCATTGAGTCGGTGATGCTATCAACTATCTCATCTTCTGCCACCCTCTTCTCCTTCTGCTCTCAATCTTTCCCAGCATCAGAGTTTTTCCCAAATGAATTGGCTTTTCGATCAGGTGGCCAAAGTATTGGAACTTCGGCATCAGTCCTTCCGATGAATATTCAGGGTTGATTTCCTTTAGTATTGACTGGTTTGATCGCCTCAAAGTCCAAGGGAGTCTTAAAACAAGTGAAGTGTCAGGATTTCACTGCAAAAGGATACTATTTTCAGCTATAATTTTTTTTTTTTGGCTGGGGAGGAGGGGTGAGATATGACCTTTATTTAGCTTATCCACCACATTTTTTCTTTTGGTACAGAAAAAATGTCTGTACCAAACCAAATGTTTGTTACTATAATTTCCACATCATAATTAAAATCCAAACAGTTCTTCAAAAACAGTCAACTGAATCAAAACCCACTACTTCAGAATCAATAGCTTCTTTGAAGCCACAGTAACGCTTAAACATGGTTAAAACTCGAATGCAGAAATTTGGCTTGCTGGAAAGCTAATTAAGCTTCCAACTTGCTCAAATAGAATTACAAAAAAGGCAAAATTGTGTTATTTCCAGAGATACAGTCTACTGGAATCACCAACACTGAATAGCTGGAGGGGTATTTAGAGTCCTGAGATTATAAGGAATCCAGGCTTCCTTTAGAGTCTTCTGTTGTCCTCTCTTCCCAGAGATTTGGGGATGTGTGGACTGACATCACCACCAGCAACTGTAGCCTTGATGAGAGAGTCCAACTCTTCATCTCCACGAATAGGAAGTTGCAAGTGATGAGGCGTAATACACTTAACCTTCAAGTCTTTTGATGCATTTCCCGCTAATTCAAGTACCTCTGTGGTGAGGTACTCCAGGATGGCTGTGCTATACACAGTGGCAGTCACGTCTACACGTCCATGGCTGGTGGTCCTAGATTTCAGGTATGGATGAATACGGTCCCCCAGGAACTGCAAACTAGCTCTCTGCGAGTGAGAAAGCACCTTTGTGTTGGCCTTTCCAGAGTCCTTCCCAGCCTTACCGTCAGCCATTTCAAATTGTGCTGAGGCTCAAACAAGCAAGGCAGAAAAAGGACTAGTCAGACACCCAGCGAGAGCCCGCCACCTACTCCTTCGTCACATGGCGATTCAAACTGCCTATCACTTCTTTCTGATTGTCCATCATGATGGACTTGCTGGAGTTACCACCACGTTCCTCAGGGGAAACCAAGCATTGGCACTCGTGTCTGGTGCACTGAGAGCTGCTTTCTGGATGAAGAGTCACCCTCTACCCTGGGCGCCTGGCCCAGGACACAATTGGGACCATTGTGCTACAGACAAGCCAGCGGCCTCGGAGGCTCTCAGCTCCTTCCCCGGCCCCGAGGCCCCAGAGAGACAGAGCTCAAGATAAAGATGACTCTGAAGACAATGAGAGCTGAGGTTGCCCTTTATTCAGAGAGAGAAAACAAAATGGAAGGCTTTACGCTATTTCACAAGTACACTTGCCTGTCCAACCCTCGCGATTTTCCTTTGTCACATCTGCTTTATGTCGGAGCAGGACTCTGGCAGATTCCAAATGTCCCAAAGAAACAGCAAGATGCAACAAGGTGCGACCTCGCGGATCCAGGGCCTCCACGTTCTGTAAAGTAAACACTGGCATTTATATAACTGGATATATTACACAAAAACGTGGAAAGGAGTTTCGGAGGTTAATAGTAAGTATAGAAATTAAAAACAGTATTTGCACACTCAAGACAGCAGTACATGGGAAAAACAAATGCTTACACGTGGGCACGAACTGAAACATGACTCTGGGGGCTATAAATAAAGGTGACAGTTACTGAGTTCCTTTTTCTATAAAGTTAAGAGCCTCATAAATAAACACTGGCTACAGGCCTCCGATCATCAAACACAACCCGAAGCACAACAGCACTCAAATGAAGTCTAAATAAGGCTAAGGGCTTGCATGGAAACACAGGCACCCCGTGGTGTGGAACGTGGGGGATTTCTCCAGCACATCTCAGCACTCAAGTCCAGACAGGAAGTGCAAGGACTTTAATCAAAACTGAAAGTACAGAAGATAATTTGGGTCAGAATAAAAGTACGTTCTCTAGCTGGATTCCTACCAAAATACCACTCTCATTATTGTGTGTTGAGCTCCAAGTGTCCCGAAGTGGCAGCATCCGTGGGTCCCACACACAACGAGCGTGATCCACCAGGCAGGCGTTTGGACGCAGATATACATTCACTTGGCTTTTACTCTTCACTCCTATTCTGGTCCTCCCTCCGGCACCTGCCCTGGGGTCCAGGGCTCCGTCTGAACGGGTCAGTGCTGCCTTCCAGGGACGGCCCTGAACGCTCGCTCTTCCAGGGATACAAGAAACTTCCGTGGGGCTTTTGGAAAATAAAAACCTTTAAGGGGACTCCCCTGGTGGTCCAGTGGTTGGGAATCTGCTTGCCAACGCACAGGATACGGGTTCGATCCCTAGTCCAGAAGATCCCACGTGCTGCGGAGCAACTAAGCCTGCGAGCCACAACTACTGAACCCATGGACCACGACTCGGAGCCCCTGCTCCCCAACAAGAGAAGCCACAGAAATAAGAAGCCTGCGCGTCTCAGTGAAGAGCAGCCCGCACTACTAGAAAAAAAGAGCCTGTGTGCGGCAATGAAGGCCCACCACAGCCCCAAATCATGAGACCGCCTGCTTAGAAAATGTGCTTTATGGGGATGCGCGATGTTAGTTGTGGCGCAGCCTCCAGAGATCCAGGACAAGCCGCTGTCGGCCACAGGAGAGGGAGGCAAGCAGGACTGTGGGTAAACAGCCGCTATCCAACAGCTACCCGACCTCCCAGTTTTGCTAACTGTATTATGGCCATCGTGAAGTGAAGACCGACTGGTACTGAGGAAAAATAGAACTGGCTGAACTCATTCCGCTAAGTGAACACATGTCCTCCTAGACCAACTCCAGGCCTCAGTGTTCTCTCAGGTGCTGAAATGCCATCATGTCTCCTAGAACGGGGCCCACACCACCTCCTGGGACTCCCTTACTTTTCCAACGGGATGGCCTATTTATCTCACTAGAGAATTCCAAAGGGCAGGATCTGAATCATCTACTTCTTAGCTTCTGCCACCCTAGTCTCTAATTTGTATTAAATCATTGTTATTTTTTTTTTTTTTTGTAAAGTAGTGAGTGCTGCACTCAATATGCCAGCAAATCTGGAAAACTCAGCAGCGGCCACAGGACTGGAAAAGGTCAGTTTTCATTCCAATCCCAAAGAAAGGCAATGCCAAAGAATGTTGAAACTACTGCACAATTGCACTCATCTCACATGCTAGTAAAGTAATGCTCAAAATTCTCCAAGCCAGGCTTCAGCAATATGTGAACCGTGAACTTCCAGATGTTCAAGCTGGTTTTAGAAAAGGCAGAGGAACCAGAGATCAAATTGCCAACATCCGCTGGATCATCGAAAAAGCAAGAGAGTTCCAGAAAAACATCTATTTCCGCTTTATTGACTATGCCAAAGCCTTTGACTGTGTGGATCACAATAAACTGTGGAAAATTCTGAAAGAGATGGGAATGCCAGACCATCTGACCTGTCTTTTTAGAAACCTGTATGCAGGTCAAGAAGCAACAGTTAGAACTGGACATGGAACAACAGACTGGTTCCAAATAGGAAAAGGAGTACGTCAAGGCTGTATATTGTCACCCTGCTTATTTAACTTATATGCAGTGTACATCATGAGAAACGCTGGGCTGGAAGAAACACAAGCTGGAATCAAGATTGCGGGGAGAAATATCAATAACCTCAGATATGCAGATGACACCACCCTTATGGCAGAGAGTGAAGAAGAAGTGGCCTGGCGTGCAGCGATTCATGGAGTTGCAAAGAGTCAGACACAACTGAGCGACTGAACTGAACTGAACTGAATGTGGCTTAAAACTATTAACTTAGCTGAAGTTTAGCAGGAAAGAAAGACTTAGCAAATTCATTCTTATCTTTCACGCCTCTTATAGATGATGCTTTCTTACTCAACAAGTTTTACATACTACATGAAAGGTGCTAGGGTCAGCATGCTGCCGGACACAGGAGATGCTTAACAATATTTACCAGGCAAAAGGGAAAGCTACTTACTTTAATTCACACCCTAGAACAAAGCCAACACCTGGGACTAAGGAGTAATGCTCAAGTTTCTGGGCCACTAGATACGATGTATACATTCAAAGTCAAATATATTAAGTTGTTGACTTTTTTCTATTTTTGACCACAGGGTGGAAGTGGGGGAAAACTGTGTGTCTGAGTCCCATAGCTGCACACTTTGCATAGATAATTATAACTGTGCAGGGCCTTCTATGTCCCTCCTTTTCATCTGAAAGGAGAGAAAGGAGGAAGAATGATATATTATAATGACAGTGTGATTTAAAACAATGGGTGAATAATGATTGTTATTCACCAGTGGAAACTAGTGAGGCGAGAAAAGGATAGAAAATCAACAGAGAAATATCAACAAAACCAAAAGTTGGCTCTTGGAAAATATCAACAAAATTGACCAACTTTCGGCTAGATGGACCAAAAGAAAAAAGAGAAGATTCATGTTACCAAAATCAGAAATGATAAAGAGGATATTACTGTCAACTCAACAGAAATAAGAAGTATTGTAAATGAACACTATGAACAAGTGTATGCCAACAAATGAGAACTCAGATGAAAGGCACATATTCCTAGGCAGCCACAAGCTAGCAAAACTCACCTAGGGAAAGACAGAAAATGTGAACAAATTTATAACAAGCAAAAAGATTGACTCAGTAATTTTCAAATTTCCCAGGAAAAAACCTCAGGCCCAGAATGGCTTCACTGGTGAATTCTACCAAACGTTCAACAAATTAATTCCAATTCTTCACAAACCCAAAAACAGAAGGAGGAAAACCTCCCAACTCATTTTATAAGCCCAGTATCATGCTGATGACAAACAAATCACACAAGAAAGAAAACCACAGACCAATATCTCTTATGAATATAGATACAAAAATCCTCAACAATTTTTTGGCAAAATAAATTCAATAATATATGAAAAGGGTTATGGTACACCGTGACCAAGTGAGTTTATCCCACAAATGCAAAGGTGGCTTAACATCCAATAATCAATGTAACACATCATATTGATAGAAAAAGATAAAAAAACATATGACCATCTCAAATGCATGCTGTGGTCTGAATGTGAAGTGTTCACCCAAAATTCATATGTTGACATCCTAACCTCCAAAGATGATGGTATTAGGAAGTGGGGCCTTTGGGAAGTACTTAGATCATGAAAGTGGAGCCCTCATGAATGGAATGGGCTTTTTTAGAGAACAGGCTCCAGAGAGCTTGTGAAACCTCTTCCACCAAGTTAGGACACAGTGAGAAGACACCTGCTATGAACCAGGAGGACAGCCCTCACCAGACACCACACAAACCCGCTGGCACCATGATCTTGGACTTCCAGGCTCCAAAACTATATAAATTTCTATTGTTCATAAACTGTCCACTTTATGATATTTTGTTACTGCAGCCCAAATGGACTAAGATGAGGTAGAAAAAGCATTTCACAAAATCCTACACCCCTTCATGATTAAAAAAAAAACCCACTCAACAAACTAGGAATGAAGGGAACTTCCTCAAACAGCATCCATCTATGAAAAACCCACAGCTAACATCATACCTAACGGTGAAAGAATGGGTGCTTTCCCCCGAGATAAGAAATAAGACGGGAATGCTCTCTTCATCATATCTATTAAACATTGAACTAGAGGTTCTAACCAAGCCAATAAGGCAAGAAAAAGAAAGAAAACGCATCTGGACTGAAAAGGAAAATGTAAAACTGTTTCTACTCATAGACAACATGACCTCACGTATAGGAAATCCACTTAAAAAATACTAGAACTGATGAGTTCAGCAAGTTGTAGGCTACAACAGCAATACAGAAAAATCAACTGTATATTTATACACTTGAAACAACTCAAAAGTGAAAAATTCCATTTATAGTGACACTGAAAAGAACAAAACATCTATAAATAAGTAACAAAAGAAGTATAAACCTTCTACTCTGTAAACTATAAAGCATTGTTGAAAGAAATCAAGATCTAAATAAATGGAAAAACATCCCATGTTCATGGTTCAGAAGACTTAATACTTTAACATGTCAAAACTCCCTAAACTGAGCTACAGAGTCAATGCAATCTCCATCAACATTCCAGCTTATTTCTTGCAGAAATGAACCAGGTGATACTAAAATTCTTAAGGAAATGCAAGGGACCCAGAATAGCCAAAATCATCTTGAAAAGAAGAGTAAAATTTGAGGAATCACATTTCCCAATTTCAAAACTTACTACACAAAGCTACAGCAATCAAGACTGTGATACTGGCAAAAGGATAGACATATAAATCAATGGAATACAATTTAGAGTCTAGAAATAAACTTATACATTTATGGTCAATTGATTTTCAACAAGGGTGCCAAGATAATTCAACGGGGAAAGAAGAATCTTTTCCACAAATGGTACTTGAACAACTAGACATCCACATGCAAAAAAGAATGAAGTACTGTATATACTAAATGCAAAAAATAGCTCAAAGTTGATCATAAACCTGAATGTAAGAAATTAAACAATAAAACTCTTAGAGGAAAACATATAATTATATTTGTGTGACCTCGTGTTAAGCAAAATTTTCTCAGATACAACATCAAAAGCTAAGAGACAAAAGAAAATATAGGTAAATTATACTCCATCTAAACTGAAAACTGTTGAACTTCAAATGGTATAAAGAAAGTAAAAAGACAACCCAAAGACTGGGAGAAAATATTTGTTAGTCATATACTTATTAAGGGGCTAGTATTTAGAATATGGGAGCTTCCCAGGTGGCCCTAGTGGTAAAGAACTCGTCTGCCAGTGCAGGAGACACAAGAGACACGGGTTTGATTCCTGGGTTGGGAAGATCCCCTGGAGGAGGGCATGGCAACCTGCTCCAGTATTCTTGCTTGGAGAATCCCACGGACAGAGGAGCCTGGTGGGCTACAGTCCATGGGGTTGCAAAGAGTCAGACATAACTGAAGTAACTTAGCATGTGCACATCTAGAATATATGAAGAACTCTAACAACCCATGAATAAAAAACAAATGATCCAGTTTTAAAATGGGTAAGGGATTTGAATAGACACTTCTTCAAAGAAGATATGCCAATGGCCAACAACCACATGGAAGATGCTCAAATAACTAATCATTGTGCTGTGCTGTGCTTAGTTGCTCAGTTGTGTCAGACTCTTTGTGACCCCATGATCTGCAGCCCGCTCTGTCCATGGGGATTCTCCAGGTAAGAATACTGGAGTAGGTTGCCGTGCCCTCCAACAGGGGATCTTCCCAACCCTTAAATGGAACCCAGGTCTCCCGCATTGCAGGCTGATTCTTTTACCATCTGAGCCACCAGGGAAGCCCAAGAATACTGTAGTAGGTAGCCTATTCCTTCTCCAGGGGATTTTCCCGACCCAGGAATGGAACCAGGGTCTCCTGCATTGCAGGCAGATTCTTTACCAGCTGAGCTACCAGGGAAGCTTAGGGAAATGCAAACCAAAACCACAATGAGATACTACTACACATCCATTAGGATGGCTACAATCAAAAGGACAATAATAAGTGTTGACAAGGATGTGGAAAAACTAGAACCATTATACATTGCTGGTGGGAATATAAAATGGTGCAGTCAAATTGAAAAAACATTTGGCAGTTCCTCAAAAAGCTAAACACAGGATTACTATTAATATAAGACCCAGCAATTCCTCTTGTAGGTGTTTACTCAAGAAAAATAAAAACATACAGTCACACAAAAACCTGTACACAGATAAGCAGAGCAGCATTATTCTTAATAGCCCAAATGTCCACCAACTGGCAAAGGAATAAACAAAATCTAGCATACACACACACACACACACACACACACACACTCGGGAATATTATTCAGCCATTAAAAGGAATGAAGTATTAACACCTCCCACGACATGGATGAACCCTGAAAACATCATGTTAGGTTAAAGAAGCCACACACAAAAGGCCACGTATTGTATGATTCCATTTATAAGAAATGTCCAGAAGAAGCAAATCTATAGTGGTATCAAGCTGCTTAACGTTGCCTGGGGCTGAAGGGGTTGGGGGGAAACAGTGACAGCTAATGGGTGTGGGGTTTCTTTTGGGGGTAACAAAAATGTTCTGGAATGTGACTGTGGTGATAGTTGCACAACTCAGGGAATACACTAAAAACAGTGAATAACACACGTTAATGGGTGAACTGCATAAGGGAACTGAATCTCAATAAAGATGTTTAAAAATCAACCTATGTATGTGTTTTATATAACACATAAATCTAATCTACCATCTGTATGCTCTTTGATGAGTTGCTTAACTCCTCTGGAGCTTCAGTATGCTCCCTTGTAAAACAGGAACAATAAGAACAAACAAAAAACAAAACCCACCTATCTTACAAGGGTAAACCTCATGGCAAGCTCTTAGAAGAGTCAGCTCTTACGATTATACACCTACACTACATTGCTTCACATAAGCTGTCACTTTCTCCCTAAAAGGGATTTGTTCAAATTTCCTTACAGCTAATAGGGGAGCTGAGGGTCCTCAACTAATGACGTGAGTTGAGTGAGCCAGAGCTCTCAGAATTTCACTGGAAGTCACTGTCACAGTTGATCATTTAAGTTTTTCCTTTAAGTTTCTCCGATGAGCTGCACCAAATTAAAACTGCCAGCTCTATAAACGATCATAGCGCCCCCCAAAGAAGAAAAGGCATGAGATTTCTCCATGTCTCCTCCTTATGTGCTAATTTTTAAGCCCAACAATTTTTCTTATCCAAGCCCTCTTTGGTAGCCTGCTGTTCTCCAGCTGAGTGTGGGCTGCAGCATCCAACAGCAGGGTCTACTTCCAGGTCCCTCACTAGCCTCGGTGGACCCACTCTGAGTGGCGCACAGTCAGAACTTCAGAAACTATTGCAGGTACCTCCTGGGGGAAGGCCTCAGGCAAGAGGCTGCTAACTGGTCCTCCCTTTGCTCGAGAGAGTCAACCACCCTCATTTCTGTGCGCTTCCACACGGCCCTGGTCCTCTGTGGCCAGCAGGGGCCTGAGCTGGTTCTCCCACCCCAAGTCCAGGGGAGGGGGAGGTATAGATACGAGCCTGGTTTCTAAGATGCGGCTGAGCCTGAGGGCTGAGGAGGAGAGCCTGAGAGCAGGCTCCAGGCTCTTTCCCTTGGATCCAAGGCTCTGGCTCAGGGCGGGCCTCCAGCCAACAGGCACTGGCTTGAATGAGTGCCCGGTGGCCTCACCCAGCCTTGCCCCAGGCTGGGATGAGAACCCCCGGGTGGTTCCCAGTCAGGCTCCGAGCACTGCCACTGCCTAGAACGTCCTCACTCTTTTGCTGATTCTGTGCTTTCACTGCTGGCTCCCTAACCGAGGGCTGGCCCTGGAGTCAGGCCTCATCTGCCCCCATCTACCCTACTTGATCCCACAGGGCTTTCCCTCCCCTGCTAAGGTGCATGGACTGTCCTTTGCATCTGTCCCCTTAAATTTTCATTCATTCTCCCAGCATCGGCAGGAACGCTGAAAGATGTTTAACAGACCTCTCTGGCTAAGTGACAAACGACATAACCAGGACACAAATCATTTCAACTGCACCGACCAACTTAAAGGCCCCACTGAATATTAAAGACAGTAGAGCTGATGGGTTAAGAGGCACTTAATAAAGTGCCTCGGCTGAGTAAATGTTGAAAGCTTGAAACAATCTCATCTCTGGCAAAGTTACACAAGCAGTGAACTTCAGCTAAATGAACAAGACATGGTGGGACTGGGGCTGACTCACACACACTCAGAAACACGTGCTTATTCTTCTTCATCTGGATAAACTTGATTCTTTCTGTGCTGCTGTTCCTAGAACAAAATAAAAATTCTTACAGCTACCAGTGTGCCCGCTTCATGTCTCACTCGTGGGATGGAAAGAATGAAGAACAGACTGCAGAAAAGTACTGGCAAACAAAGCCTTAAGTGAAACAGCTGGCTTTATTGCTGGGGTGATGGGAATTTTTTGTTTTTAATTATGTAGCCAATACGGGTTCCTTGTAGAAAAATCGGAACATACATAAAAGGAGCTACATTCCCAGGATGATGATGATATTAACAGCAGCAGGTATGATAAATGTACTGCTTCCGGGTACTCTGGGCCCGCACCTTTTGATCTGTTCCCTGCCTGTTTCTCCAGAATCCTGAAATGGAGGCACTTTTACCAAAAGAAGGAAAGAGGGAGGGTTAAGAATACAGGATTCTTATTCTGTGAGAGTGACTTGCTCAGGCTTGACATCTTGGTTTGACGACTTGGTAAGTAGGTGACTGAACCTCTCCACCTCTGTCTCCTCATCTGTAAAATGGGAATCACACAAGCACTAACCCCTGGGGACTGATGTGAGAATTAAATCTAAAACTGCACATAAAACATTTTAAGGGACTTCCCTGGCAGCCCAGTGGTTATGACTCCATGCTTTCAATGCAGCGTGCACGTAGGTTTGATCCCTGGTAGGGGAACTAAGATTCCACATGCAGTGCAGTGTGGCAAAAAAAAAAAAAGAGAAAATATATATATATATATATATATATATATATATATATATATATTTATGTATGTATGTATATGTATTTTTTACCTACAGTATAACACAGGGAACTCTGCTCAATGTTAAGTGGCAGCTGGGATGGGAGACAAGTCTGGGGGAGAACGGACACATGTATATGTATGGCTGAGTCCCTTTACTGTCCACCTGAAACTATCACAACATTGTTAATCAGCTATATACTCCAATATAAAAGAAAAAGTTAAAACAAACCAAAAACAACAAAAACATTTCAGCACAGTGCCTGGCAAAATAGTAAGCGTTTAGTGTTAATGCTCCGCATTTTGACAGCTCATGAACTGACCTGGTAAGGGTGAATTAAGCACCCAAGCTTACAACTTTACCAGCATTAGTACTGGCCATTAACCTGACTGCCTCCAAGGCAGAGGAGTAGATGCTATTTCATAATTAACAGATGATCTCAATAAATATGAAAGCAACAAAATATTCCCTGCCTTGTGTTTTAATGGTATCCATGTTCAACTTTTTGATCCTGACGCAGTTGCGTAATTCACAGGATCCAGATAAAAATCAACACGCAAGGCCCCTTCTTCAAAAGAAGATAGTAAGACTTTCCAGACGATGACAACAGAGCACTGAACCAAGCATGAGCCACTTCTGAGGACAGGGCCCTGTGCAACTGTTGAGCCTGCACACCCGTGAAGCCAGCCCAATCTCCACCCCTTCAATGGCCAAAGTTTCAGGATTGCAATTGGATTGCATGGTCATGACAGTCCAACTTCCACAGTCAAGATGTTTTTTTCTGAGTACACTTCAACAATCTCTCCCCCAGAGAAAACAATCTTGTGGCATGATCTACAGTGATAACAGATAACAAAGTCAAAACCAAATAGTTAGCAAAGATGCGTATTCTTTCTTGACCTCCTTGACACTCAAAGGCACTAAGGATCAATGTATCCCAGGACTACTTTGCTGCAAAATCTGAATTTGCTAATCACCAGTGTCCTTAATATTTTTCAAAGTTAAGAGGCAAAGAGAACTTTTGATGAACGTTTCTATCACAAGTTGCAGGAAAAAGAAATAATTCAACCATGCCACATTTTAGATCACAAACCAAGACTTTGTTCTTATCGACTGAGTTTTTCTATAAAGAAAAACGGTGCTTCACTTTAACTCGCTTCCTCACCTCCCATGAACAGAAAGCCTGCTGTTTTCTGAAATTGGTATTGAACCTGTGTGTGGTTCAGTGACAATGCTGAACCACTCTATCAGATAGGATTTTAGTTTTGTGACTTTCCTTGTACTTTATCTCAATATTTCACAAGAAGCTGTGAGGCTCCGATACTGAGGAAGTGCAGAGGCAAAACACAGCAGGCCTAAAAACAAAGACTGTCTGGTCATTTTTAAAGTGTCTAAGGTGAGACTTAAAGCCGAGAACAAAATGATGGCGGACTCCCTCTGAGCTACATCTAGTAAGAGAAAGGGAACTGAATCATCAGGTATACTGTGATGCCTAACTGTTGAATCATTTACTCTGGGGGCATGATCTAATTAGGAACAAGGACTCTTAAGACAAAAGTTTATTCTGTGTGGACAGAGAATTTAAAAGAAAAGAGGGCAACTTTTGACTTCCAGTGGGTGCTCAACAGACTTAAAAGAAAGATGGCAGAGTACCAGAACACACTTAGGGCTTCCCTGGTGGCTCAGTGGTAAAGGATCCGCTTGCCAGTGCAAGAGACATGTGTTAGATCCCTGATCAGGGAATATCCCACGTGCCGCAAAGCAACTAAGCCTGGGCTCCACAACTCCTTAGCCTGTGCTCTACAGCCCAGGAGCCACAAATACTGAGCCCACCTGAGCTGCAACTGCTAAAGCCCACTTGCCTAGAGCCAGTGCTCTGCAACAAGAGAAGCCACTGCAATGAGTAGGCCCCGCTCACCACAACTAGAAAAAAGCCTGGGCAGCAGTGAAGATCCAACACAGCCAAAAAGAAAGAAAGAACACACTTAGCAGTAACTGTTCATCAAGTGAGGGGTGTGTGGGGGGGAATGCTGACCTTGCTCAATTTTTGCAAATCAGAAGAAAACCAATGCCCTCTTTCCTCTAGAATTTCTTGACAATTAGAGCATCAAATTTGAGCCATTCAAAAACCAGAACTTTAACACAGTAGATAAAATGAAGTCAACCAGAACAATTACATGAGGTAATTACAAGTCTCTATCCTAACTGCTTGGTGCTTCCCTGGTGGCTCAGACTTAAAGAATCTGCTTGCAATGAAGGAGATCCAGCTTCGATCCCTGGGTCAGGAAGGTCCCCTGGAGAAAGGAATGGCCACCAGCTCCAGTGTTCTTGCCTGGAGAATTCCATGGACAGAGGAGTCTGGCGGGCTACAGTCCATGAGGTCGCAAAGAACTGGACACGACTGAGTGACTAAAACACACACATACACATCCGAACTGCTAAGTCTGTCGGTTTGTAACTTGAGGGTACCAATACCTCCCAGAATCACTGTGCTGCTTTGAAGACAGGGTTTCTCAAGCAAGATGTTACTGACATTTTGGGCAAGACAAATCTTAACTGGGGAGGGGGATGTCTTACACATGTGTGCCTTATAGGATACTAAGCAGCCACTGTGGCCTCTACCCATTAGATTCCAGTAACACCCACTCCCCACGTGTAACAAACAAAAATGTCTCTATTAATTATCAGATGTGTGAGATGAGGGAGGAAATCACTTCCAACTGAGAACCACTGCTTTTAAAGCTGGGAATAAACAAAAAAGGAATCAAAGCACTTTAGAACAGGAAGTGATTTTAAGGATGTTGTGCACCAACGATTCTCAAACTTTGGTGTATATCAGCCTCCCTGGGGAGCTTTTCCTGGGCATCACCCCAGACCTATTGGTAACAGTCAAGTACAGAATTTGCCCACAGGGGTATCAACACTCTCATTCCACAAAGAAGAGGACGTGGGCCAGAGAGGGAAAATGCCTTGCCCAAGGTCACAGGGAGAGTTAGAACCTGGACTCCAAACCCAACCAAGCCCTTCCTGACAAAAAGAATGGGTGGAGTGAGAGGTGTGTGTTGTCCACACATTTTGGAGAGAGGCATGCGTAACTGGTTAAGACGTTGCACGCTGGAGCCAGTTGGCCAGAGTTACAATCTCGATTTGGTGTTTATTAGGTAAGCGACCTTGTGTAAGGGACATAATCTCTGAGAGCCTCAGTTTCCTCCTCTGTAAAATGAAAGGACAGTACCTACCTCCTAGGGCTGCTGGAAAGGTTAAGAGGGAGGATGTATATAAAACCTTCGACACACGGCCTGGCACACATTAAACACTCACTACACATCCTGCTGTTATTATTATTGTCCCTCGACTGCTGAGTGGAAGGGGACGGCGGTGCCCCGAGGGTAGAGGGCTGGAGATGGGCTCAGGGAGGCGATAGGATCCCCGACTCCCCGGCTCCTCTCGCCGGGGGAAAACGCCCGCCTCGCCCCCTCACCTGGTCCCGCAGCTCCTTCTCCAGCTGCCGGTAGTCGTTGTTCCAGACCAGGAGGTGCAAGGGGAAGTCGCCGCTAGCGTCGCGGGGCGAGGACATGGTGAGGGAGGCCGCAGCCGGGCCCTCACCGCCCGCTTGCCAAGCCTCAGCCCCCGGTGGGGGTCTCCGGCGCCCGCCCGCCGGGCGGCCGGCCAGCGAAGAGAACCAGGCGAGCGAGCGAGGGGGCGCGGTACGCGGCCGGCCGGCCTAGCGGGCCGGGTGCAGGGCTCGCGCGGGAGGTTGGGGGTCGCGGGCCGGGTCGGGGACGGGGTCGGCCGCGCCCACCCCGCGCCCCGCGGCGCTCCCGCCCGCGCTGACAGCTAGCGAACCGACTTCTGCGGGCCGAACTGCCCCAAACAGGGAAGTGCGGGGAGCGGACCACCGCGCGCAGCGGTGCGGGGGGAGGCGAGGCTAGCCACCCGACCCGGGGTCCGCCCAACCCTACCCACCCCCGACCCCATACCGGGAATCACAGCATCTTACGAAAACAGAGACAAAACTCTCTTCCTTAGCCTACGATCTCGACCTGGAAAACTCGATCTAGCCTTTATCATCCCCTTTACCCCTGCCCCAGGTCCCTCATATGGTTCGGTCCACAACTGGGCCTCTTCCATCGGCTCTGCGGTCGGGGGTGGTGACAACAGGCTCCTGGATCAAACCATTCTAGTTCCTGACTCTCTTGCAGCCTTTTTGGACCTGGGCAGATCCTGCCACGATTGGTCAGGAGCCATTTTGGAAGTGGGCAACACCAACCAATTTTCAAGTAGGCATCATAAACTCTTGGAGAAGTGGCGTTAATTAGTTGCCCCATGAGAGGATGGTTCTAGCTCAGAGTTTCTCAACTTCAGCACATTTTGAACCACATAAATTTGATTTATTTGTTTTTGCTGTTCTGGTAACTCTTTTATTTTTTACTTTGGATTTATTTTTATTTTTTATACATTTTAAAAAAGTTGCTTTCCATTTACAGTTTTTACCAGATATTGGTTATATTCCTGGTATTGTACAATACGTCCTTGAGTCTATGTTACATCCAGTGGTTTTGTGCCTCCCACCTGCCCACACTTATATTACCCCTCTCTCCACTGGTAAGGACTAGTTTGTTCTCTGCAGCTGTGAATCTGCTTCGTTTTTGCTATGTTTACAACTTTGTTGTAATTCTTAGATTCCACATGTAAGTGATATCATACTGTATTTGTCTTCCTCTGTCTTATTTCACTTAGTATAATGCCCTCAAAGTCCATCCTTGTTGCTGCAAATGGCGAATTTTCATTCTTCTTAATGACTGAGTATTATACCCTTGCAGAATGCTACATACTGCAGGGAACACACTGCAACATAATAAAGACCATATATGACAAACCCACAGCTAACATCATACTCAAGGGTAAAAAGCTGAAAGCATTTTCTCTAAGATCAGGAGCAAGGATGCCCACTTGCATCACTTTTGTTCAACATAGTTTTGGAAGTCCTAAGCACAACAGTCAGAAGAAAGAGAAATAAAAGAAATCCAAATTGGAAAGGAAGATAGGAACCACATAATACTTTATGTGGGGCTTGGCCTGTGCTGTGTAGGATGTTGGGCAGAATCCCCGCCATTTCTACCCACTAGATGTCAGTGACACTCCCCCCAAAGTGTCTCCAAATGTCCCCTGGAGGAGAAAAATTCACAAACACCCCCACCCCCTTTGAAAAGCACTGTTCTGCCTCAACTCCAAACTGGGTTATGATTCAAAGTTACCTAAGTTGCTGGTTTACTCCACATATGAGTGTCCTTTATTTTTGAATTTGCGGTTATGGCCGAAAGGACTAATAGATAATACTTACACGACCACAGTCAGCCAAACGTAAGTTCATTCTTT
Organism: Okapia johnstoni; assembly: GCA_024291935.2. Lineage (NCBI taxonomy): Eukaryota > Metazoa > Chordata > Mammalia > Artiodactyla > Giraffidae > Okapia > Okapia johnstoni. Next base: position 9,009,227 of record CM044310.1, on the reverse strand, counting down.
GGGTTTCAACCTAAGACACTATAGCTCCTTGATTCAGTGAAGAACCAAGTCAACTCATGGATGCTTGCCAGCCTGAGCTTTCTGCACAGCTGTCCACAACTAGACCACATAGCTGGGCAAAGTTATTTGATGCATCCTGAAAGCATACCCTCTGCCTTCCCTGCTTGTGAACATCCAGCTTTTCAGACGCCTGCAACAACAGCTGTTCGAGAACTCTGGCCTAATCCTTTCTCCACACATGTTGAGGCCAGAAGATTTGTGAGTCTGTGAACCAAAACAGGATGCAGGAGCATCAGGATGGAACCCAGAGGCTCTAATTGTGGAATGTGTGGGATTTATGTGGTTATGCCCACACCACACATTTATAAAAATGGAGAGATGAACCAAAGACCAGTGCTCCTGAGACCCCTTCTAGGACTTCTTATCCTTTCAGAAGTCTCAGGCAATTTAATCCTCTGTCTCGTCATCTTTGAACATTTCTCTCAATTTATTAGTGAAAAAACTCCACAATGGCTGCTCACCAGAGTACCTGGAAGTCAAGATAGTTTCTGGCCCACAATAGCCATGGAATATTTGCCGAATGGTGATCACAGTTGTGTTTACACATATGTAATACATACAATGTTCATTAGCATTAGGATCACCTCTCTGCTCTCTTTCAGACTGATTAAACTCATCTCATTGTGTTCATGTAGTCCTGTAAATAAGGTTATCTATTCTCACTCGCAAAGAACAAAAACAAAAAAATCTGTAATTAGGAAATAATAGCAATATCTAATTCCAACAATAAGAGCAACTATTATTGAGGGCTCACTATGGGGCAGGTACACTATATGCTTCTGTAAGTTATTCCATTTGTCCATAGTAAATATTTAGCTTTTGCATGTCATGTAAGAGTTTTGTTGAATATTCTTCGTCCTCTCCCTCCTCTTTTTTTCCTCTTTACACCCCTTTAAAAATGTAAAAATCATTTTCAGGTAACAAGCTATACAAATGTGAATCATGGGCTTCAGGTAGACAGACTATCTCCACTTTCCAGATAAGATTAAAACTGCAGCATAGGGAAACATCTAATATATTCCTACTTATTTTATTGTAGATCTAGCAGAGTTGAGTGTAAGCTCCATAAATACAGAAAATTTCGTCTTCTTGGCTCACTGCTCCTTCTCCAGTGCCCAGAACAGTGTGTGGAACATAGTACATGGGCTTCCCTGGTGGCTCAGATGGTAAAGTGTCTGCCTGCAGTGCAGGAGACCTGGGTTAGATCCCTGGGTCGGGAAGATCCCCTGGAGAAGAAAATGGCAACCCACTCCAGTACTCTTGCCTGGAAAATTCCATGGACAGAGGAGCTTTGTAAGCTACAGTCCATAGGGTCGCAAAGAGTCGGACACGACTGAGCGACTTCATTAAATGTGTGCTCAGCCGCTCAGTCCTATCTGACTCTGTGACTCCATGAATTGTAGCCCCCCAGCCTTCTCTGTTCATGGGGATTCTCCTGGTAACAATACTGGAGTGGGTTGCCATGCCCTCCTCTAGGGCATTTTCCCAACCCCAGGGATCAAACCCAGGTCTTCAGCATTGCTGGCGGCTTCTTCACCGTCTGAGCCACCAAGGAAGCCCAAGAATACTGGAGTGGGTAGCCTATCCCTTCTCCAGGGGCTCTTCCCGACCTAGGAATTGAAATGGGGTCTCCTGCATTGCAGGCGGATTCTTTACCAGCGGAGCTACCAAGGAAGCCCTGGTCAATAAGTATCTGTTGAATAAAGGAATGAATACATAAGTGAACTTGGCCAAAGTTATGCTAAATGACTTGACGATTGATTGCCTCAGGAAGGCTGTGGCTGCACACCTCTGGTCACTACATTTTGCTGCTTCCCTGGTATTAATCAGCACTGGGAGGAAGTGAATCTCTTCCAGAGAGGGAGACCCTCAAATTAAGGAGGTTTGGAAACTGAAGAGGAGACACCTGCCCTCACTCAAAATGGCGACAAGGAAGCGTGCCCTTTCCGGTCACATGACCTGCCCGTTACCGAAGGGCACCTCCCCGCGCGTGCGTGCTACGCCGCGGCTGTGAGGCGCTGAGGGGAGAGGCGGCCGCCGCCAGCGCCGCCGCGGGGACCCGTTAGAGCGGAAGCGCAGCCGCCGCCGCCGCCTTCGCTGTCCCGGGGCCCCAGGTTCCCGGCAGGTGGGAGGCGGGAGCCATGTCGAAGCGGCTCCGGAGCAGCGAGGTGTGCGCTGACTGCAGCGGGCCGGGTGAGTCGCACCGGCCGGGCCCGCTCCCCTCAGCTCTCCTGGCCAGGACCCCTGCCCCGGGGCCGCCCCCTCGGGCCGGGCGGGTCCGGGCGGTGGAGCTCTGCACCCCATGCCCCGGGTCGCGACGAGGAGGAGCCTGGGCGGCCGTGGGGCGGAACCCGTCCCGGGCCTGTCAGAGCCGGGCTGGGGGGCCGCCGCCCTCCCGTCACTCCCGTCCCTCTCTTTCTCGTCCCCTCTGTCCCAGGCCGGGCGGGGAGGCGGCGGGGTCGGGGCCGCTTTCCCAACAGGAAGGGGCTTGGGCAATCCACGAGGAGGCCAGTTAGAGAAATCAACTGCGAGCGTCCTCCCGGCTGCGGCCCCCAAAGGCTGCAGGTGTCACCCCCCCTCTTCCCCACAGCCCCCCAGACCCCCGCCCCGGGGTGGGGGGAGGCCCTGTCCGGAGTGGGCGACGCTCGCCGCTTCCTTCCACTGAGACTCGCCAGAGGACCCCCAAGGATGAGTTTTTCCCCCGCTCCTCCAACATCTCGTCTGCACTCCGCCGCGGACAGTCTCCCGGATGACGGGGTCTTGCAAACGCCGACCAGCACTTGAGGAAGCAATGCTTGTCTCAAGTTCTGAGATCTGAACCGGCCGAGTTCAAACTAGATTTTGCCTCTGGGTGACCTTGGGCTGGTGACTTCATTTGGCCAAGTCTTGATTTCCTCATTTTTCGAGCGAGGATGATTGAGAGTACGGTGCTCAGGGGTAGAGCAGTTTCAATGAATATGCTTAGGATCGTCTCATCTAAGGTGGGTTTGGGGGTTGTTGTGTTTTTTTTTCCCCCTGTTTTTTGTATTGTGTACAGAACCTTCACAGCCCCTTAAAGCTATAGTTGAATTTCTAAATTATACATTAATTACTACTTACAAAACAAACACACCAAATCATTGGCAACTATACCCATTTGGGTGTTCAGGCAGTTTAGGCATATGGGAACACTGGAAGGACGGAAACCATCCCTCCCATGTTTAGTATTCAGATTTAGAGTTCAGATCTCTTAACGGTTGGAGCCCGGTTGACAGGCCTCTGCTGTTTTCAGTGCTTGGATTTATCTGCTTTGAATTTGAAGTAATTCAAAAGGTAAGATGGCTTCTTTGGCACAATAGTGTCCAATAAACAATCTTACTGAAGTCATTGAGCACCACTCTGTTTTAAACTTCATCTTGTCATATGGAGGTGGAGACCTTTTTTAAAAGTACTATGATAACTCAAACTTTACGTGGTTATTTCACAGCCTGTATAATGTAAGTGGAGTTACCAGTTTCCTTTGAAGATAGGGAGAACGGGTGGAGGAGTTTAAAAAGAGGTATTTTAGAAACTAAGTTAGCTTGTCATACGAACTCCATCGTATTCTCTAAAAATGTTATTTGTTCCACTTCCTTATTTTCTTGCCTGTTTTCGGTTGAACTTTCTGTGATGTTTGATTCACATGAATCTAGATTCAAACTTCCTCTTGAAGTGCACGTTCTTTGCTTTTCAGTGGATGGTATACAGGGCACAGGAAAATTGCATCTCTGTTGTCACGATGAATTCTGTACTAAATACTGTCTTGCACTTCTGCGGCATTTTGTGCGTTTGCGAACATTTTTCTCTTCCATTGTATCTTTTTTAGTTGTTGTCTCATATGCCTAATCTACAGAGACTTGAGTCACTTCCTTCCTGTTTTGAATATAATTAGGCTACCTTGAAATGTTCTGAACTTGAGCAGCTAGGAATTTGTGCTGCCTTTTCTGCAAAGCCCTAGCGAGAGAGTTACGTTTACAGTTCCGGATCCCTTTGAGATTCTGATGAATGCTAAGACCTTCTCCCCCCAAATGCACATGCACTTCACCTTTCACACAGAATTTGTTAAGATTTCTCAGTGGGATAATAGATGTTTCTGAAGCCCATTGGTTGTGTTCCTAGAACCCATGTTAAGAAGCCCTAGCATAAAATGTTCACATAAATTGGAAGGGGGTCACTGGATTTTACTATTTCGTTAACATTCTGATATTCTCTTCATGTGATTCTGATTCATGATGTTAAGATGACTAGTAGAAAGCCTTGTAGTGGAGAGCCTTGCTTAGTGTGTGTTAAATCCTTGCTGTCTTGTTCCTATTTGATTTCTTCCAAGAGGATCGTGACTTCTCTGAATGATAGGTGAAAACCAAGGCTGATCTTCAAAATAAAGTCTTTTTGTATGTGTGTCAGTAGTAGTAGTACCATACTGCAAAAAGCAAAGTTGTTATGTATCTTTGCAGGGATCTTTCATCTTGATGTTTCCAGTCTTTGTTTTTTAGAATGCTTTAGTAGTACTGACATAGTTGTACTTCATTGAAGAATTTTGTTTCAGTTTTGTTTCATGGCAAACTTTTGATGGTTGCTGTTCAGTCCCTAAGTGGTGTCCAACTCTTTGCAATCCCATTGACTACAGCATGCCAGACTTCCCTGTCCTTCACTGTCTCCCAAAGTTTGTTCAAACGCATGTTCATTGAGTTGGTGACACCATCTAACCATCTCATCCTCTGTTCTCTGTCGACCTCTTCTCCTCCTGCCCTCAATCTTTCCCAGCATCAGGGTCTTTTCCAATGAGTTGGAATTCTAGTGCTGTGCAACATGGCAAAAAATAAAAAAATTTAAAAAATAGGTAAACTAATTTCTAAGATTTGATGATAGTTAATCAAATGTTTTGGAGCTTCAGCATTGATCCTTGCTCCTTGCAATGAATATTCAAGGATTGATTTCCTTAACCAGTCAATCCTAAAGGTAATCAACCCTGAATATTCATTGGAAGGCCTGATGCTAAAGCTGAAGCTCCAAAACGTTTGATTAACTATGATCAAATCATAGTAAATAGTTTACCTGTTTGTTTTTTTGCCGCGCTGCATGGCATGCAGGATCTTAGTTTCCTGACCAAGCATTGAGCACGTGCACCCTGCAGTGGAAGTGCAGAGTTTTAACCCCTGGATCGCCAGGGAAGTCCTGGTTTACCTTTTTTTTTAAAATGAATCTAGTTCATATCCTATTCTGAGTTCAACTACCTGAAAACCCCACGAGGTTTTTCAGTGTAGTAAGATAGTGTTCATGTGGAACATTCAATGTTTCGAGTATTAGCAATCAAAGACTTTCTCTAGTGGCCATGAATTGCAGTGAGCTCTTGAAAATACTTGAATGGTGCTTACAAAATAATTGGGAAAAGTAATAACAGCTCACATTACCGAGTACTTACTATATGCAAAAAGCTTCACTTACTCTTTATATCCTCACCGCCCTGAGATGTGTTGTTCTTCTATTTGATCCATGATGAGCACCCTCAAATAACTTGCCTAAGATCCTTGCGCAAGAAGTGGCAGAGTTGGGGTTCAAACCCTGGACTGCTTGTCTTCAGAGCCAGCCCTCTTAACCACCACACTCTCTGACTCCCAGTTTGTCTTTGATTGAAATCCCATAACTTTTCATTATATGGTTGGAAGGGGTTTGAATAAACTGTTAGAAATGGTAAAGATGGTGTACATGCATTTTAGAGATTTTTGTGGACATTGAAGAATTTTTAAATATAACCCTCAAGCCAAGCAGCTTGAGCGGCACCTATTGTCACCCCTTGTGTGAAGCTGATGAAATGTAGAAGGTCTGTCTGTGTTTTGAGTTTCTAAATATTTAGTTTACTTTCCCAGCATGGGTTATTCTTCCTGCTTACCAAGTGTGCGTTTTTCCTTGTTTCAAAGGATGTCTAATGAGGCTTTGTTGGACTTCACAGGAAAAAAAGTATCATGCGCACATCAAAAATATTGCTCATTTGTATTTTGCATCTTTTTTTCTGTGAGGCCGATGTTTTTACAGCATCTGTTCTTTCAGGTCTGTGGTGAGATCAGACTCAACAGTTTATTTAAAACAGCCAATGGATATTCTAGCACATTTCCTAGTGGAGGAGGCCAGGTTTCCCAGTCTGTTTTCAGAGCCACCACGGCTGAGCTGTTTTATAGTTGCGTCGCTTGCAGCTTTCTGCTAAGCCCAGAGGCATGTTGACGTGCAGCAGTATTAGGGTAGCTGTCTTTTCACCATTCACTTCACATAATTCTGTGTGGATTGTTCACAGACAGTTTTGTTGTCCTGCCATTTGTGGAGATGGAGTCAGAATGATTCAGGTGAACCCTCTCAATTTGCTTCTCTTACATTTAATGAAAGAGCACACATTTGAGATAGCAGATCTTGTTAGGGCTACAGATTGTGGCCCTGGACCAGAAAGCAGTTAAGGACTCACTCAGGGCTTCAATTCATGTTTTCCATCTCTATTAACACTGTACCCCCAGCCAAGATAGGTGGTCTCATCAGACAAGCTCCCCAGCTTAACATGTTGACTAGCATACCAACCCAACAGAAATGTCTTGTTTTTCTGAAACACCAAACCTTGGTCATCTTTTGCCACCTGGCAGAATAGCAACCACCTGGTATCCTTGCCACTGATCTCACTCTTCTTTCCAGATCCTTCCTGGGCATCAGTAAATAGGGGAACTTTTATATGCGACGAGTGCTGCAGTGTCCATCGGAGTCTGGGGCGCCATATCTCTCAAGTGAGGCATCTTAAACACACACCGTGGCCTCCAACATTGCTTCAGGTAAAGAATAAGAATTCTCCTCACGAATTTAAGTTTTTAGGAGTTACTGTTTTAGCAACTGAAATTACACTTCTTAAACCTTACAAAAATGTTTGAATCCTAATTGAGTAGAGGTGCCATGCTTATCAGTGCTATATATAAGTATTGAATTCATTATTTAAGATTATTTTCCTCCTAGTGAAATCTGGAAAAGCTCGACTATAGGTAGACAGGTAGTCATTAAAATTTCTTCCTTATGTTTTACTGCCGACTTTCTAGAATATCGCCAGAAATTGTTTTTAAACAGTCTGTCTTTTCCACTTACCACGATGAATGTTTCTGAAAGCAACTGCCTTAGAAACTTTTCATGAAGCTTCCTGCTTTGATAGGAGTCCTCCGAAGTTTCTGACACATCTGACTTAAGTTCTCTAAAAGTTCTTGTAACCTGTTAGAGGCAATCAAGTTCTGTTTTGATTGAATGCCTAACACCCTGCCAAGTATTCAGTGGGCTCTTTGTTTTCTTTGGGGGTCCATTGTCATGTCACCAGCTACTGCTATTTTGGGGTACACATTCTTTCAGTTCTGTTGGAACTCAGACTTGGGCATGTGTTTCGCCTTCATTTGTCTTGAGTACATATTTTACTAAATCTGTGGCAGCTGCACAGCCTGTCCCAAAAGGGTGAGTTTAGATCTCTGATATGACAGTATCTGCACTGTTGTAAATATCAGACGAGCCTTGTCAGGAGTCATGCTCTGAAATGAAATCGGGAGATATGGTTTATTATTAATAATAACTTCTGCTCAGAAGTTTCTAACAGCTCATTCCCATGTGAAAATGGGTGTTTACTGCTGTCAGATTATACAGAGTACAGATATTATGTCATTATCCTATATTATATTATAGGATATGAATAAAGTCCAGAGATGAGTAGTTTAAAATGCCAGACTTGACCCTAGAACAGCAGTTCCCAGAGTGTGACACGTGGACCACTAGTGGTACTCGAGGTAGATGTGCCTGCTGAATCGTTAGTCGGGTCCAACTCTTTACAGACCCACCAGGCTCCTCTGTCCATGGGCTTTTTTCCCGGCAGAAATACTGGAGTGGGTTGCCATTTCCTTTTTCAGGGGATTTTCCTGAACCTGTATCTCCTGTGTTGGCAGGTAGATTCTTTACCACTGATCAAGGGTAGATGTAGGTAATACTCAAATATTTATTTCAATGGTTGCATAAAACTATAACTAGCGCATCAGATTATAATTGCTAGTGAAAGTTTTAGAAAGTAAGTGGATTTAAAGAAAAAGATTAAGACTCTTGGAAAATAGTATTTGGATGCTCAGGCTTGGGCAGTGCTGTCCTAAAGTGTCAAAGTGCTCTTTCTTCATCATGTATTAGAAAATGTAATCAAACCCATTGAAGTATTTAGCTATCCTCCTGGTCAAACCTGAATCCTGCATGTAGGTTCTTCTTTCTCATTCTAAAACAGAAAGTAATGAGGTGTGTGATCTCCTAGTCATGCTAGTGTTTGTAGTGGAATCAGTTCAGTCACTGATTTCCACGGGGTGTTTGTAGAAAGAAATTAAAATGTGATTTTATACTGCTTGGTTTTAGATGGTTGAAACCTTGTATAATAATGGTGCTAATTCTATATGGGAGCATTCGTTACTGGACCCCACCTCTATTATGAGTGGAAGACGCAAAGCTAATCCGCAGGATAAAGTACAGTGAGTGGAATGTTTATAAATACTCTTATTTCTTCTTAACCTCTGGGGCCCACTGAAAGGAGCGCAGCTGTTTTGGACCAGCCTCCACAGGGGCAGTGCAGGAGGTGGTCACCCAGTTGTGCATTGAACTCTTTGCCGTTAGGAATGCAGAACGAAGCCAGGCATGGGACCGTCTCTTCCGCATGGCTACCCAGCACAAGTCTGGTTTCTCCAGTTTAAGACTAAAGCTTGGTGGCTGTCGATGTCACTGGATTTGAGCTTAGGTGCTCAACCAATAGTCAGTCAGACCAGACATCTGGATTCTTACAAGATGGGACAAAGAGCTGCTTCCTCCCAAGGTTGCTAGGCCACTTCAGAAAATTACACAGAGAAAAAGGATACTATAAAAAGCAGGTATTCTGCAGTCCTGGCCATTATAATGACTAATGTACGTTTTCAGACTTCAGGTCTTAACACACTGCCAAAGCTTACTTCAGTATTGTTCCTTTTATTCTTGAGTGGGATATATGGGTCACTTCCTCTTCTCTTTACAGTCTGAAGAATGGGGAATGTTGTATCTGAACTGCAAGTGAACTGTTTTCTCTTTTTGTTCTCAAACCAGTCCTAATAAAGCAGAATTCATCAGAGCCAAGTATCAGATGTTAGCGTTTGTCCACCGCTTGCCCTGCCGGGATGACGACAGTGTGACCGCCAAAGATCTCAGTAAGGTGGGTCACACCTTTTAGAATCCTGAAATTACCGGATGAAACAGCACATTGTCCTGTTTGGAGAAAAAAAAGACACTTAGAAAGAAAAGAAAAACAACTCCTTTCTGTACACGAAATAATTAGTAACAGCTTTTTCTTGCAGTTGGTTTCTTCTCTCATCTTAATTCAAATGGCAACCATCCATATTAGTGGAGGTATACTAGTGGGACAAAGGAAAAAATAAGTATCCAGGAAACTATTTGTGTTTTCTAGGTCTGGTTCTAGAGTTGTATTTCTGTAAGTTTTTGTTTGCGGAGCTTTGAAATAGGAGACATGTCAGAGTTTGTTTCTAGGAGGGACTACAAGGTCTGTGGGACTTCTGCAGGTTTCTAGGTTGCATGCTGAGTGAGTTCTTCAGGAAGTAGGGCATCACTCAGCCGTAGTCCATGGGATGGCTTATTAAACTCACAAGATGAGTCGATGGCTTTCTTTATGTGGGCCTTTGCATGTTTTTGAGAGATGCCACAAAAACACGTATCTTTATTTTCAAAGCGCTGCTTTTGGCAGATGCTCATACAGAGCAGAGGCACCCACAGTTCACAGTTTTAAACTTTGCCTGAAGGTGGATGTGATTGTTACTTCCATTCATTGTGTTTTTAAACCACAATTTTTAAAAATAAAATTAATTAGGAAAACAAGACCTGGATGCAGATGTTAGAGTAGCTTTCTTCAATCCTGTGGTAAGGATGGTTGCATTTTGGACAATTCTAGGGTTGAAGGAAGAGCTGAAGGAAGGCAGCTTATCCTCTGAATGTATAAGGGCTTTTCTGCAGTGCTACAGAATTTGATATGCCACAGGCCTGTTTCCACCCCGAAAGACTTCATTAAATCATTGTACACAAGGCCAAGACGAGTGTTGTGGAGAGGGTGTGATATAAGGCAGAATCCTGTGATTTACACAGTCTAGGATCTGAAGCTCTAAAGCCCTAGGTTCAATATTAACAGCTAATAACAACAGCAATAATAATAGCAGCTGTTTTCTTTGGTCATCTCCTGTGTACCGGGCTCCGTGCTCTGTTGTATCATCGACCCCTTATAGTTGCCCGTGAATAGGTGGCATTTTTATCACCATTTTAGAGATAAGGAAACAGGTTCAGACTGCTTTAAACACTTTCTCAAGTTCACACAGCTTGAGGGGTATATGGTTTGAAATTCAGGTCTGTCAGACTTCAGAGCCATGCTCAAACCCTCCTCACACTTCCTCTCACTCAGAGACTGATTGCGCCACTTAGACAGATCACACCTTTGGGCACACCAGCCTTCCCAGCCCTAGTTTCCTTATCAGTAACGTGGGCCTGACTCTGCCTTAGAGCCCAGGGGCAGCTGTGACCAGCATGGGAGAGATGGCTTCATCTACCTTGCTAAGCAAGGTAAAGATGATGTAGTGCTGCGATAATGTGGATTGCAGTGGTCTGCCAGCTGCTTTGCTCCCTCATTCTTTATGCTCTTAACAAACATTCTTTTCTTGTTTGTGTGTTTTTCAGCAACTCCATTCAAGCGTGAGAACAGGGAATCTCGAAACCTGTTTGAGGCTGTTATCTTTAGGAGCACAAGCCAACTTTTTTCACCCTGTAAGAAAGCACATATTGGTTCAGATATTAAGTTGGAACTAAATGGGTTGCATTTGGTTACCTTTCCGGTTATTTAATTTGTTTCTTTTTGTGTACTTGTATTAATGATTCTTAGGAGAAAGGAAACACCCCCCTCCATGTGGCCTCCAAAGCAGGGCAGATTCTACAGGCAGAATTGTTGACAGTATACGGAGCAGACCCGGGCACCCAGGACTCCAGTGGGAAAACTCCTGTCGACTATGCCAGGTGAGAGACTCAACTCTGTTACCTCTCTCTGTTTGGGATTATTTACCTTGTGTATGATTCATTGTTAAAAGTGGCTAAATTGTGCCTGGGTAGCATTTAGCTCCCTCAAAGATTTGAATTCTGTTAGTTTGCAGATGAAGGTATTTCAAGTGCATATAATCTTAGAGCCAGTCAAAGTCAGGGAAGGTAGAACCATTAACCATTGTGCTTTAGCTTCTAATCTTTCTTTTTTTTTTATCCTTTGTAACATAGTGGTATTTGAGCCATAGTTGGAGTCCACATCAAGTGTAAAGAGTTGCAGAACCCACTCCTCAGTGTTTTTTTAAATACTTTTAGCCATTGCTTGAACTTAGAAACAGATCTGTGTGGATGTGCATGTGTGCTCAGTCGTGTCTGACTCTTTGCGACCCAGCAGACTGCAGCCCACCAGACTCCTCTCTCCATGGAATTTTCCAGGCAAGAATACTGGAGTAGATTGCCATTTCCTACTCCAGGGGATCTTCCTGACCCAGGAATTGAACCTACATCTCCTGCATTGGCAGGCAGATTCTTTACCACTGGCGCCGCCTGGGAAGCCCCTGTATGGTTAGAGGTGTGGTTCAACAAGTATAGTGAAATGTTAATTGCAGAATTTAGGTAGTGGACATCTCAGTGCTCCCTATAAAATTCTTTAAATTTTTCTTCGTTTGAAAATTTTGGCTGTGAAGTAGTGGAAAATAAAAAAGTAAATCCATAGGTTAGTCTTCAGTATCGTTTAAATGACAGAAGATGGATCATCTTTCCTTCTTTTTCCAAATTAACTTGGTTAACTGCAAAGAACGATGCTCTGCACAGGGTAGAATGACAGTTGACAACTTGAAAATGACAAGTGAAATGACAAAACTCTGCCCCTTTAGACTTGACTCTCATGGAGGAGAGGATTCGTAACTGCATGTAAGAGTTAAATGAGGCAAGATAATGTAGAACTCATTACCATAATGGATATACATAGTATTTCTTCACTGTGGCCCAGATCACGAAGTAATGTCTTTAGTTGGTCTTTGAAGAATGGATTGGATTTGGGTGTCTGAAGAGGAGCTGAGGTATTTCAGATGAGAAGAAGGATGTGGGTCAAGTTCTGAAAGGAGGGGTGGACAGGGCACATACGGCACAGCAGAGGTCCTGACTGGATAGAGCAGAGTGTGTCTGGGAATAAGAGCTCAGGTGTTGAGGAATGTAGTATTTCATCAGGTCTAACACGCCATCGTTTATATGTGTGCGTGCTAAGTCATTTCAGTCATGTCTGACTCTTTGTGACGCCATGGACTATAGGCTGCCAGGCTCCTCTGTCCATGGTATTCACCAGGAAAGAATACTGGAGTGGGTTGCCATGCCCTTCTCCAGGGGATCTTCCCAACCCAGGGACTGAACCCGCGTCTCTTAGGTCTCCTGTATTGGCAGGCGGGTTCTTAACCCTTGGACCACCAGGGGAGTCCCCTGTCTCATAATTAATAAGAGAAAGGGGGTAGCTGAGATTGTGAAAGCAGTTTTATACAAGTGGGAGTCAGAGTCGACCTTGACAGTTTACCTCACACAAAAAGGTTGATTACTCTGAAAAGTCACGTTTGATAAACTCCTCAGGTATCTCAGGGGATGTCTCTGTACTTTTCTCTTCTAGCACCCTTGGCCAGTGAGTAGTATAAACGGCACTTTGTTTTTTCTTGTAGGCAAGGAGGGCACCACGAGCTGGCAGAGCGCCTTGTAGAAATACAGTATGAGCTGACGGACAGACTAGCCTTCTATCTCTGTGGCAGGAAACCAGGTGAGTGAAAGGAGAGCAGCCTCTCCATACCTGCAGCCAGACAGTCCCTGGAAGAGCAAGCCGGGACACTGCTGTTTATGGTCTGTGCTCTAACGTATCCTTGAGAAAACTGCAAATAAGGATTTCTGTGTGAAATGATGACTGTGGCATTTTTTGCTATATGTGAAATACATAACATCGATCACAGCTTGAAATTTTAGTTTTTAAAATGATTGCTCTACAGTAGCGGCCGTTTCAGGAATCAGAGAGCATCGCTGAATCCAGCGTGAATGCAGCACCACAGTTCTTGTGGTTAATGGGAGTCAGCATGGAAGAGCAAAGCCTTAACCTCTATAGTTGTTTGCAGAATTCTGCTAGCTAAGGAATGGGGAAAAGGGAAAAAGTGAACTTTACCATTAACCTGCTTTGTTCATGAGATAGAACTGGGGTCAGCAAACCTTGGTCCGTGGGCCAGATAAGCCTATTATGTTGATTTTTAAAAATAAAGTTTTATTGCAAGATAGCCATGCCCACTCATTTATGTGTTGTCTGTGATCGCTTTCACACTACAGCAGCAGAACTGAGTAGGGTGAGTAGTTGCAACAGATACCATATGGCCACAAAGCCTAAAATATTTACAGTCTGGCCCTTCGCAGAAAAAGCTTGCCAACCCCTGATATAGCATATCCACATATGTGTATAATCACATAACCAGTAGTTCTCCACCCTGGTTGTGCAACAGAGTTAAGAGCCCCTAGTGTGATACCAGTTCCCGGTGAGATGGAGTAAGCATACTTCACCCTGTCTCTCCTTCTGAACACAATAAAAACTTGGGACCAAAAATGCATGGAGTAGCTATCTAAGGACTCCAGCAGGCAGGTTAGGGAACTCACAGTGACATCAAGCTGGTGGTGAGTGTCCCCTTTATTTTACTTCTGATACGGCCTCCAGGACAGCCCCAAACCTGGAACTGCACAGTGGGTGCAAAGAAGCCTTCTTGGTGTGGTCTGAGGAGCAGGAAATGGGATTCTGATAGGACTGAGAATCGGGGAGTTCCCACAGGACTTTTTTCCTTTCCCCACTAGTAATCCTGTGGCTTCAGTAGTGGCAAGCACAGATGCCTAAATCTCTGACCCAAGAGCCTAAGGAAAACCCTGACAGCTTTTGTTTTATCTTTCGTCTCTCTCACCACTTGGCCCAGGAGGCAGAACCTGCCTGGTCAGGTGCCTGCTAAAACAAAATATTAACATTCACCACCGAATTCAAGGAAAACTCACAAGAGTCTCCACAACATACTATGCAAAATATCTGGGATGCCATCCATAATTACTTGACATGTGAAGAAACAGGAAAATCCCAAACACTTGCATGGAAAAGGTAATTATTAACAGATACCAACCCTCAGTGACTGCGAGGTTGGAATTATCAGATAAAGATTTTAAAGCAGATAGTAATATCATGCTCTAAGAAGTAAGTGTGAACATTCTTGACGCACATGAAATAAAGTCTCAGCAGAGAAACAGAAGATACAGAAAAGAACAGAAATGTTAGAACTAAAAAATACAATAACTAAAATTTTAAAACCCACTGGATGGGTTTAATTAGGATGGAGATGACAAAGAAAAAAGTCAGCAAATTGAAAATAGATCACTAGAAATAATCCAGTTTGAGCAACAGAGAGAAAGAAGAGTGGGAGGAAAAGGATGCTTAGCAGAGCTTTAGGGACCTACGGGACAAAACCAGAACATTTGTATCATCAGACTGTCAGAAAGAGATGAGAAAGAATGTGGTCCGGAAAAAATATTTGAAGAAATATTGGGTAAAAACTCTATAAATTTGGCAAAAGACGTAAAATCACAATTTGAGCAGCCCAGAGACCTCCAAACAGAATGAACTCCAATCATCACTCAGACACATCAAAATCAAACTGCTAAAATATGAAGAAAGAAAATGCCTTGAAAGCAGCCAAGGGAAAAAAATTCTATATAAAAGAACAATTATGTGTATGACTGTGGATTTCTCATCAGAAACCGTGGAGATGAAAAGGAAGTAGAACAATATTTTTTAAATGCTGAAAGAAAAGAACTCTATTTCCATGAAAATAACCTTCAGGAATGAAAAAAAAAAAGACATTTTAAGATGGAAAAAAAATAAGAGAATTAGTTGCTCTAACAGAAATACTAAAGGAAGTTCTTTGGGTGGAAGGGGGTTGATAAACCAGAGCGAATCTCGGAACTTCAGGAATGAAAGAACAGCAACAGAAATGATAAGTATTGGATAAATACAATAGCCTGTTTTCTTCTTAAGTTTTTTAACGGTATGTATGACAGTGTAAAGCAAAAGTTATAGTATTGTATGGTGTGGTTTTCAGCATGTGTCAGTAATATATTTGACAGTTACAACATGAAAGGGGAGAGGGTAAAAGAAATATGAAGGCAAGTTTTTGCACTTTTCTTAAAATGGTAAAATATTATTTCCAGTAGATTGTAAAAAGTTATGCATATTATAATCCCTAGCATTGAAAAATAGACCATACAATCATATATGGTCAGAAACTCTAGAGATAAATTAAAATGGAATGTTGAAAAATTACCCAAATAATCAAAAGATGTTTCGATTCAAAATATTCAAAAAAAAAAGAGCAAAGAGGAGAGAGGAAAGAAAACTGTGTAGTGAGAGGAGCAAAACATAAATTCAGAAAATAATGGTATTCCTTTACAGATCTTATTAGTATTTATACAAATGAAACTCCGGCTTGGTTTCTGTTTCAGATCACAAAAATGGGCAGCACTTTATAATACCTCAAATGGCAGACAGGTAAGGCCATTGAAATACCAATCAGTTATATCTGTCACTAGTATTTTCCTTGGTTGTTTAGTGTATAAATATATTATATTTTGTGTTTAACAAAGCCCATACATTTTTCTCTTTTATGGCTATGCACTTTGGAAATAAGACGGCTGTAAGTAAACCACCATATAAAATTTTTAACTTTGAAAGAACGCAAGTAACAAATTTGCTAATAAAAAAATCGGAGTCTGTGATACTGTCATAGTTTTAGCCAGCTGTGACGGTATATTGTGTCTCTGGATATATCGCAGAATATTTCTGTGTTATAAGAGAATATATCCTTTGTCTATGATAGGGATCAACAAATTTTGTGGTTGTTGTTGTTAAGGGCTAGATAGTAAATACTGCAGGCTTTTGGGGCCACATACCCTCTGCCACAGCTACTCTGCCAGTTGTAGATGAAAGGCACGTCTGTCCCAGTGAAATTCTATGTCTGGTCACTAAAATTGGAATGTCATATAATTTCCACATACTACCAAGTATCATTTGTTGTGGTTTTTTCCCCCAACCACCTAAAAACGTAAAATCCATACTTAGCTCGTGGGCCGAACAAAAAGAGGGATTATAATCTATTGACCTCTGGTCTATAAGGTCAGATGAGATCATGGCTATAGAAATGAACTTTAAACCCTTATATAGCTAATAACCTTTGCACAGATCCTGTCAAGAGTTTGTGAAAAGATTAATTGCTATTCCATGTGTAATCTTGCCGTTCTGGTTTTTAGCATTTTCCCCCTTTTGTATTTTTCTTCTATCGTACTTTTTAAAAAAATACTTTAAAAATTATGATTTCTCACATACACACCCTGGGGACTAGCATGGCGATAGTTTTTGCCTTTTGGTTAGTAGGTGGTTATTTTTCTCTTTACCATGAGAAATGTTTGCACAGTTATGGTATTTCTAGGAGATAGTCTTACCAAGTTCTGTTCAGTTTCCTCACTGACTGTTGGAGTAAAGAATTTTGACCTCTGACCTTGTCCATGAGCTGTAATGAATATCTTGATCCCTTGGCTACCTTAACCTTCTACAGAGCTCATGAAAATGGTTTTATTTGTTTGCTTATCACTGTTGTACATTTTCTTAGCAGCCTGGATTTGTCTGAATTGGCAAAAGCTGCTAAGAAGAAACTTCAGTCTGTGAGTATCTCTATTTCCTAGTGAACTCCCCTATGGAAAACCATGTGTCCTGCTAATACCTGTTCTCAGCCTGTTACCTAGTACATCAGATGACTTTGTTTCATCCTCTCAGACATTAAATCAGAAGCAGACCATCGAGTCTGCAGTAAAGAAGAATGGAAGTACTAAGTGTAGTACATCCAGTTCACTGGCTCTGCTTCAAATACTGCCATCTTTCTCTGTCATTTTAAAAGTGAGGCCTGTGCCTTTGACTTTAGAAAGTTGTTTCTCCCTGTAAGAGTTCCCTAGTTTCTCTCAATGTAAACTAGTAAGTGGGGCACTCCTTGGGATGACTTGTAGCCTCGTAGGATGCTAGAGACTGATAAAAAGCTCACTGCCATTTGGGATCCAGCCCCCACTCACTGTCAGGCATGTTCTATGCCATTCATCAAGCTTTGTAAAATGTAGGCTTTTAATGGGCAGTTCTGCCCTGGCTGTGTGCTCAGAATTTACCCAGTTCTTCAGGTCACAAGGTCACTTTAGTCTGCATGTTTCTTTCCAGCCTGTCCATTTCAGCTTAAATCAGGCCCCTGAGAAATCTGTTCCTCTGGGAACACAATCTCTATGTTAAGTCCCCACAAATGAAGCCTCACCTGGCGCTTCCCCAGCCATTCTAACCACCTGATTCAGCCACCTTAGCTGTTCTCTGTGCTCTCAAGATCAGAACCAAGATCCTTCTTGTCATAACCTTTAAGGGCATCATCTTGCTCTCACTCTTCAGTTCTGGCCCCTCTTCCCATCTGGTTCCCACTGTGTGTGGGTGTGAGTGTGTGCATTTAAATATTTCTTTAAGGGTTAGCACCCTCTCAGGCCACCTTCAGGTCTTCTTTCAGGAACGCTCTTTTCCCAGCTGTCCTCCCTTTCATCATTCAAGTGGCTGAAGTCTGACCACCTTTGCAATGTAGGTAGGAGTTTTCCCAAAGCTCAGCTCTGAACTCACAACTCTCCTAATTCATGTCTTACTCTTCATCCCCCTTTTTATAGGAGACTCTTTACTAGAACTTCATATAGTATTAAGTACTACGTAATACATTAAATGAATTTCTCATTACTAGCATTTACCTGTAATATGCAATAAATGTATTTTATGCAATTTGTTTGGTGTCTCTGTGTTCTGTATCTGCAGTTCTGTGTGTGTGTGTTTTTACTGCCTTTCTTAAACTAAGGAGGTTCTGTAGTTAAGATGATAAGCTTTGGAGTCAGCACTGAATATTCTGTTTCCTTTTAATTACTTACGGTATGTAAGCCAATTTTTATTTTAAATAATACAAACACTAAAGAGAAAACCCCAGCTCCCCTTACTATGCTGTTTTGCATTTGCTTGGCTGAAAGCTGCGGTTAGGTCTGTAAGATCTCTAGATGTTAAAGGCACTAGATAAATATCTGGGACAAAGTTGAGTGTAGCTGTCTAGACCCTGGGCTCTGGGTCACACGAGCTCCGCACTGCCCTGTGTCCTCTCCTAGAAAGTGAGACGGTGGTCCAGCGAGCTGCAAGTCAGAGCGGCTCGGTGAGGGTCAGCTGCCCACACCCTGCAGTCTCCTCCTTGTATCAGGGCCAGTTTAGTGTTTATCCTACGGTATCTCCCTTTCTCCCTCCCTCTTTCCTTCCCTCCCTCCCTGATGAACAGCTGGGAGAAATACAAGATGACTAATGTATTCCTTGAATTTGTAAATTTTAACATTTTGAGAGAAACTTGCATCTCCAGTCCCTCACTTCTTGGCTCTGTGACTTGAGGCACACTAACTTCTGTGCTTGGGTATCCTTCTCTGTAAAGTGGTATAACAGTAGTTCTGTCTTCAGAGAGCTGTAGTATTTCTATGATGATATTAGCAAGGCACCTCCAGTGTAAGCCCTCAACAGTATGCTGTTGTAGTGATTGTTAGTAATGAGGACATTAGCTTGTCAGCCCTTGGAGGAATCGCACTGAATATTTACGATGCAAGTTCAGTTCCCGATCCTTCACCATCTTATCCAGCAAAAGTCTCTCAGAGCTGATTTTTAATTATAAATGTAGTGTAACCACATTAGAGAAAATCTGGAAAATAGAGAAAGGGAATCATCTTCATTTACTACATTCTTAATAAGTTCAGGCTCAGTAGTTTGGTATATTTTTCTGATTCTTGTTTCAGATGCCTGTCTTTTTTAACTGAAGCATAATTACAGAATTGTTTATTTTGCCTTTGTCACCTAACAATGTATTGTAACCATTTTAACAAGTCCCAATGAGGTGTGCACAGGCAGGTTTAAATTGTGCAGGAAATACCTTCTGGTCAGTGAATGAATGGATATTTAGAGTCCCGTCTCGGTGCTGGGGGCTGTATGGGAATGAAAGGAATAGTAGAGAATGGAACAGATTCAGCATCTGCCCTCAGAGTTTGGGGCAGCAGTCACCCCGGAAGTAGCACCCACTGGGCAGCAGGGTTTCATGAGGGAGGAAGTCCAGGGAGAGCTGGGGCCAGCCTGGCAGGGGCTTAGTCTCCTTTGGTTTGAAGAAGACCTGGCTGCTGCCAGGCGGGCGCCCCAGGCTGTGGGGACTGTTTTGCTGGGACACTGCACGGTGTACTGATTAGACAGGCAGTCCTTGGTAGGGGACGCTCAGGTAGTTCTTTGGGGTTTGGAGGACCCCTACCTACTGAGGAAGACAGCAGAGAGACTTAACCCCGAGGTCTGGGTGGTATTTTCCTGCAGGGCACGCTTTATCCTCTTGAAGTGGTGTGTTTTGACTTATTTATCCTACCAGGGGTTTAGGATCCCTTACAATGGGAGCAGGAGGGGGGTCACTGGCAAATGTTCTCCAGAAAGAGCAGAAGAGACTTTAAGGTGATGTCATGCAAAGAGCGGAGAATGGACCCTGTCTTTGAGATGTGCACTTTAGCTGCCTTGTGCCTCTCTTATCTGCATGTCTGGAGGGAGGCTGCAGTGGGTGGCAGGCATTTTTAGAGGATCTGTACCATTTTGGAAATGCTATTGTCTGTTTAACAGTGGGTATTTGCTAAGTAAGTGCTGGCTTTGGATAAGACGTTGAAGGTAGAAGGGTGAATAAGTCACAGTCCTCACTCATTCTCCTAGCGTTAATCCTTGTCCCTTGTGTCCCTGATATGTTTTTGCTTCCAGCTAAGTAATCATTTGTTTGAAGAACTTGCCATGGATGTGTACGACGAAGTTGACAGGCGAGAGACTGATGCAGGTGACTTAACATGTGGCTCTATCTGCTAAGCTTCTGTTACCGTAGGCAGCAGCAAGCTGCCAGCCTCAGTGTTTCTCCTTGCCCAACTCCTGCTGTCCTGATAACACGTGTGTCGACTTTGACTCTTGTGTATGTTGGCTTCGAAGTGCGCTACCCTGTCTCCCTAGTAACGCGGGAGCCGCGGCTCTCAGAGGAGCAGTAGTGCCCGTGGTGATGAGATTCTATCTCTGGCTCTTTCCTCCGGCTAGTCTGGCTTGCCACGCAGAACCACAGCACCCTGGTGACCGAGACAACTGTCGTCCCCTTCCTTCCGGTCAATCCCGAGTACTCATCGACACGGAACCAGGCAAGTGGCAGAGTCCAAAAACACACTAGTAGTGATCTTTGGGGAATGACCGATATCGTGGTGTTGTATTTTCCCAGGACAGTTATTTAAAATGTTTTTTGGCTGATTAAAATGGTAATATCCTTTACGTACACACACACGTCACAAATTGATAAGAAAAGCAACAGAAGTTAACAAGTGACTGAGAAAGAACGGAAGACAGTTCACAGAAGAATTACAAATGGGTTTCAAATGCCTTTTAAAGAAATATTTCACCCCATTAGTAATCAAAGAAGGCAACCTGAAGGCATTAATGAGTGTTTCATCCATCAAATTAATAAAGTACGTGATAAAGGAGACTCCACACTGGTAAGGATGTGGCATTCTTATGCTACAGATAAGAGTTTAAACGGCTGCAGACTGCAGAAAGGTAGTTTGTTAACTGGTTACAGAGGCCTCAAAATTAACTGCATCCTTTCACGCAGGATACCAAATACCTTTCATCCAAATACCTTATTTGGGAATATGTCCTAATAAAAGTACAAAGCTTTGCATACTTTCATCGAAGCGTTGTATGTAATGATAGAGCACAGAAAAAAGCCTAAGCATCCATCAAGAGGAGAGAAGTTGAATAAATTATGAAGCTCTTTTCAGTTTTATTGATTAATGGTTATATATAGTGATAGAGTCCCAGCATCTAAACTCTGACTTTATCTTGAAATTTAAAAATCTGTCCCTTCAAATTGATTTTTGACTAGTAGGCCTATTTCAAAACAGAATTGATAATGGAAAGAAAGCATTAAAGTAGAACCATTTCGTTTCAGTTCACAAAAAGAAATATGCCTTGTGAAAACTTAAATGTTACATCGTTCTATTATGTAAATGGTTTTAAACTATCCACAGAAACAAAGTTTGATTCAGTTATGGCTGTGATTGATGGTACTTTGAGCATGCTGGAAGGTCTTTGCTGAATTCTAACAATAGTCTGACTAATTTTATATGAACATGCGTGTATTTTTATATCTGGGAATATTTCCAATTATTTCCTCACCCTCAGGGCAGACAGAAACTAGCTCGGTTTAACGCCCATGAGTTTGCTACTCTGGTTATTGACATTCTCAGTGACGCCAAGAGGAGACAGCAAGGCAGCCCTCTCTCTAGTTCAAAAGGTAACTGTTTCAGACCTCTAAATGTTTGCTTCTTTGGCCTTCTGAACTTCACACACACGTTAAAGTTACAAAAATAATTAAAGCAGTTATCGATACCACAGCTTAAAGCCCTGTTAAGTTTTATCGGTACTATGCTGTGATGACAAGTTTCTCTCTTTAAGTCCTGGTGAATTATGAATATCTTAACATTATTAAGTGTGATTCATATTTATCTTATATATGTTTTTACCCCTTCAGTCACCTACCTTCCGTATAAAGTTACATTCTGAAATTAATTCAAGTCTGACTTAGATCTTGTTAAAGGACAAAGAAAATAAACCCCCTTTATTGGAATTCCCAGTCACCTGCTATTGTTTACCTACAAGACTGAGTTCTACAAAATTGGAATTTGTGATTATAAACTTTAGATATCTGTGGGGAGAATTTTTGTGTTTAAAGTTGTGAAGAGAGCACCTAGCGCACATTTCCAAGGTGCCCTTCCAGACTTGTTCAGTAGCTCAGGGTCCTGTCTCGGTGCTTGAGAACACACTTCCTCCCCAGCCCTGATACTGTATTTTTGTTGTTTTCATTTTAAATTTTAAAAAATTTGAACAGGAAAAATACATACAATAAGAATTCAGTTTTCAGTCAGCATCTTGTCCCCAAAGATAGTAATCATTAACTGACAGCAATTTGTCCTTCTTGATTTTACTGACTCAACCAGACATAAACAAGTTCTAAGAAACTCCATTAAATTTTGGTGAAGGTGCAGTGTTAAGGGTCCGTTCATAAATTTGAAGTCTCAAAATGTACAACTTCCTTTGACTTGGTGGGTCCATCTCTAGGTGTCAATTGAGGAGAATTAGAGATGTTACATGCATGTTACATATTACACTGGAAACAAATAATAATAGAGCAATGGTTAGTTTCATATTTGTATAGTGCACACTTTTTTTTCAGGGACTATGTAATGACATAATATAAAATAATTAAATCTTTTGAAGGTTTAGTATAATCCCAATTTTGTAAGGAAAACATTTATCTACATGCATATGTACAAGTGAATATAAAGATGCCATTTATCCCCATTACTCACGGATCTCATATTTGTCAGTTCACCTTTTCATTAAAATTAGTTTGTTACCTTGAGAATTCCCTGGCATCCCAGTGGTTAGAACTCTGGGCTTTAACTGCCAAGGATGCAGGTTCAGTCCTTGGTTGGGGAACTAAGATTCTGCAAGTTGCATGGGGCAGCAAAAAGATAAATAAATTAAAAATTGTTACCTTAAACTCTTACAGCACTCTGATGGTAATTTGTGGATCTGTACAGTGTGGTAAAAAATTTGAGTTGCCCAAAACACATGTTCCCATGTGAGATTGAGCAAGGCCACGCTCTTCCTTTTATTTCAGCTCTTATACTATAAGCAAGTAGCCTTTTTGATATTTATTTAGTGCCACAGTTTTCACATTTTTTGATAATTTCACTATTTAAAGTGGTCCCCAAGTACAGTGCTGAAGAGCTGTATAGCATTCCTGAGTACACGAAGGCGGTGACATGCCTTACAGAGAAAATACGTGTGTTAGATTAGCTTTGTTCAGGCCTGAGTTACAGTGCTGTTAACCATGAGTTCTGTGTTAGTGGATCAATGATATATATTCAAGATGTCTTTAAACAGAAATGCACCTGAAGCAAGGTTATGTGTTTATCAGTTGACAAAAATGTGATCAGAGGTTTGCAGGAACCTAACTGTATTTCCACTCAGAAGAGTGGTTCAGTATTTGCTGATTTGTTCGTCACAGCAACTTTATAGACCGTGACTGCTACAAATAGTAATATTTACTGTATGTATGTGTATATGCTTGGGAGAAAGACTGGCAGGAAATAGAACAACATGTATCGATAGCTGTGAATGACTACTCTTATTATTAGTTTCAATTTTTCTATATTGAGTCCTTACTACTTCTGTAATCTGATGGTATGTATATTTTACATATTCATTTTGAAAATTTAAATTCCCTTTGAGTAAACATAATTTATCACCCAGATACTATCCTTCAGAATGTCTGTAAACAGTATTGGAAATTCGAGGTTTGCTTGAGTTGCCTGAAAGAAAGCTGAGAGACTTGAATAATTTGCGAAATCTTTCGTTCATAATGTGTCAGAGCTGATAGAACCATCGCTACCTCCCAGTAACCATATGCTCTTGGTCTGCGTGGGTGTGTCCGGTGGGTCATTTTCTTTCTCTCTCTCACTGGCGTTCAGTTAAGGAAAGGCCAGCGTGCCTATTCAATGATCTCCTAGTTTCTAGGCTTCCTTTAGTGGTTTTCTTTCTGTTTTGATTTGACATTATCTTGTAAAAAAGTTACAATTGTAACTGAATTGCAGTTAATCGTACTTTGGTTACAGCTTTATTTTCATGATTTGGAGCTATACTGTTTCCTTGAGTGATTACAAATTTGGGAACGTGCCACCTTACATGAGCAGCTCTTCCCTAACCATCTAGTTCATGTGCCCACTTTTGGCAGGTAGCTCAGATGGTTGCTTCACTCTCCCTCTATAGTTTTCAGTAGACTCTGTTATCCCTTTTTGGGGTGAATAGAACCTTGCTATTTCTGTCATTTTTCTTCCAGTCTTTTAAATGGCTCGTTTTTTTAGGGAAAAAAAGTTTTTTTCAAAGCTGAAGTAAAGTTATCTGCTTCTGTTGATAGACAATGTGGAACTGATATTGAAAACAATTAGTAACCAGCACAGTGTTGAGAGTCAGGACAATGACCAGCCGGACTACGACAGTGTGGCGTCAGACGAAGACACGGATCCGGAAGCCACTGCAAGCAAGGCCCACAGGCAGAAGGTAAGGTGGTGCATTGCATAGAGAAAGTGAGCCTCTGTTCTCTTTCAGATCTTTCCTCCTAAAAATTTGCCTGATTTGTAAAGCGTTTGAGGGCTAGGCCTGGGAAAAGTGCTCTCTGGAGGTAAAGTTGGGTTTTCTACCAGTTTGGGCCAAGCAAAGGTCAACAAGATAAATAGTTTTAAAATAGGGGGTCCCTTGCCCCTGAGTCAGTTGCTGACTCACAGCCTGGCTGCAGTATTGACTTTATAAAACCTGTGAGGAGGGATGGGTGGGTTTTATTCTTTCAACAAATGTTTACTTTTGTTGGGTAGTTACCCCAACTTCTCTGGATAATACTCTCTCATTATGAATGAGGCCTGGTCTCTTTCCTCTGTGAGGCCGTCCTCACCGAGAGGAGAGGGAACTGTGGTTCAAGGATCCTAAGTGCAGACAGGAGTGGAGGGGTGGGGACAGGCGGTCCACAGACACAGCCTGTCACTGAGGGGGAGTGTTGGGGAGGCTGAGAAAGCCCGGGACGTGGCCACGTGGAGAGGCGGGGAGGGGTCAGACTGAGTGGAGGTGAGACAGGGGCACCTGGGGGAGGTCTGGTTACGTGGAGAGGCGGCCTGAAAGGAGAGGGAGTCCGAGCTGTGGCAGAGGGCGGGGGTCACACCGTGCAGGAGCGTGACCCAGACTGAAGAGCTGAGACCTCGGCCGGCAGCGCAGAGCCCAGGAAGCTTTTAGGAAGGGCAGGAGGACCGTGTCCACCTTGTTGGGTCCTCTGTTTTGGGAGGACTATTCTGGTGGGTCAGGAGCGGAGGAAAGGAGCCCAGACAGGGAGGTGCCAACAGGGTCCAAATAAGAGCTGACACAGGCTCACCTCAGGGCCTCTTTAGCTGGGAGGGTCTGGATGGGAAAAAAGTCACTGTAGCAGAGGGTGAGCCCGAGGCCAGGGCAGCAGGGGCCTGGCTGGCCCACCTAAGGCTGAATATCCCAGATCTGGCCCACAGCGGGGCTCAGCAAACACGTGAGAATGGACAAACAGGAAGACAGAAAAGGCAGGGCTTGGTGACAAGTTAGACGTTGAAAGTTGGAAGGTAGACTTACCTGAGTTGTGTCCAGAGTTTTCCAGCTTACACAGCTGTGCGAGTCAGTGGTGCCACACCGGCAGATGCAGGGAACATGGAGGGGACGGCAAGAGTCAGCTGTCCCATCTGAAACATCTCTGCCAGTCTCCCCAGAAGTGCTGGGTTCAGTCGAGTGAAGGCGGGTCATGACTGGACCCTGCACCACAGGGTCCCTGCCCTGGCCGGCCTCCCCCTCCTCTGGGCCTTGCACACGCATACCCTCTAGCTGAGTCCTGCCACAGGCTGGAACGCTGTCCTCCAGACAGCCACCTGACTGGTGACCTCCCCTCTTGCAGGCTGTTGCTCATGTCTCCCCACCCAGCTGTCTAGTTGAAATGCACCCACTCCTAGCCCTCCTTCAGCTCCCCAACTCCTCACTCCCCCTCCGTTCTGCTTATTTTCCATAGCACTTATCACATTCCCCTATACTATGTAGTTATTTATTTTTATTTTTTCCCTCTCTCACTCAGTTGGGATGTAAACACCATGGAAGCAGGAATCTTTTTCTATTTTCTTTTCTTAGGTAACCTAAGCCCCTAGAACACTGCCTGGTGCTTAGTAAAAATCTGTCAGAATGAGTGAAATAATGAATCAAAAAAGAAAAATGAACGAACAAGAGAAAGGCAGATGAGACAGGTGTACAGAGTCACTGTTAGAGTAGATTTGTGGCCCCACTGTCTGATCGCCAGAAAATACTGACTTGAAAATTTTTCATCTATTATAGGAGCCCTACCTTTCTGTTTTATTTTTGCATTCCTCTCAGAAGCCTTGATTTGGTTTGATTAACTTTGTGATCCAGCTGGCACAGTCAGAATTTGAAATTCTTGAGCTGTTAGTCTTGAATGTTATCATCGTCTCAGATTGTGAACATTTTCCCCAATTTATTTTTAGAGCCTAGATTCAGATTTATCAGATGGACCAGTCACTGTGCAGGAATTTTTGGAGGTCAAAAACGCTCTAGTGGCTTCTGAGGCCAAGATACAACAGCTAATGAAGGTGAATAACAACTTGAGTGACGAGCTGAGAATTATGCAGAAAAAGGTAACATGTCAATAAATGCCAGGATGGTTGCTCTTTAACCCCATAGTATATAAGGAAGAATCCCAGGCATAATGCTTTTGATCAGAGGGAAGAAAAACAGACCTGAAAATCTTTGGGCCAAGCTGTCTCTTTGGAAGCAGTATGTATTATGGATATTTTCAACAAAGTAGCTTTGATTAGAAATAAATCCAGTGTTAAGTTTCGCAGGTAGGAGAACATCATAACCTGTTAAGTGTTCATATCAGTTGTAGAGACCCTTGCATGGATCCTGTGTTTCCTGGGAAGCTAGACACAGCTCCATGGATGTGATTCTTACTGTTTATTGCTTCTTCTAATCACACCATGAGACAGAGCAGATGAAAGCCCAGGACAGGGTATGTGTTTAGCAGCGTTACAGAGCCCACCCCACGCCACACGGGCCGCTGTCTCTGTTCGCTCTCATCTATTGTTACTCACCCCCGCTGGCGGCCCGGTCGCACAGTCCCACTTCACTGTTCACCAGGACTTAATTTATGATGTCCTCAGAGTCGCAGAATAGATACTCCGTAAATATAAGAAAACCTTTCACGTGCACAAGCAAGAACTGTACACTGGTAAGAAACAATCCCATTTGCTCAGCATTTCCTTGTTTGCCACCTTTTGAGAGAGTTAGAAATACGTGAATATATTGACCTCTAAAAAAACGTGTGGCTAATGGTGGCAAAGAATATGTTTAAGAGAGGATTATGTATGTCATTCTTTGTAAGAATGCTAAGAAGAGGAAGTGGAAGAATTCTAAATTCTGCCCTAGACTTTGTCAGTACTGCTCCCATCATTCAGTGCTCTAGAAAACAAGATGCACGCACGCTTCCCTTGACCGGAAACAAAACAAAGTCTGTATCTGTGTCTTCCTGCTATCACTTGGAGAGTAATGCTTCAGAATCATTAACAGCACCAGAGGACGTGGTGCACCTTGTTTGTGGCCAAGCCGTTTTCCCTGGTGCTTCCTAAAGGAAAGCTGAAGAACTAAGGGGCCCATGCCCCTCTGCTTGTCAGGGAAGGACACAGCAGTGCACCCTCACCTGGGGCTTGGTCCAGGATTCTTTTTGAGTCTAGATCATTTTTTGGAGACATTTTGAGATAGATGGCTTCAATACCTGTAATAGAAAGGGATAAGAATACCTGAAGATCAATCAGATTTTAATCAGACATTTGTTCTCTGTCACCCTGGCCCTGTCTAAGGCTGGTGTGCAGCCATGAACAAGGCAGACCCAAGTGCCCTTTTGCTATAATGTACAGGCCTTGCCCTTCTCTGAAATTTCTTTTGTTTAATGAATTATAGTTTGTCTCATTAGTTGGACTAATACATGGATTTGGGGAGACTTTTTCTGAAACAAGCTGACTTTGCCACTGCAAATCAGTTTGCTAAGCATTACCATTTTTATTCCATTATGTTCCTTTTAGTATTTGTAGAAATCACCAGAGATAACCTCGAATCTCTGAAAGCAAATGTCTCGAGCTTCTTTAATAAATGTTGAGTGGAATTATTTGTCATCATTCATAGATTATCTCCTCGATTCTTAGAAAATGCTCTTGATTTCTGAAACTATTATCTGTAACTTTTCATTTCCTGTTGTACTCCTTCCAAACAGAAAAAGTATAGCCTGGTTCTTATTAAGATAAGCATCATTCAGGTTTATCCAAGGACATCTCGCTAAATTCAGAGTACTAAAACTTTTTCAAGTTGAGGCCAGGAACTTGTGCACATTCAGGTGAAATCCAGACTGGAGGTTCTAGAGTGAAAAGTGTGACGTAAAGTTTCAGATTTCAAGACCTTGTCTAAAATCCTCTAGGAGGTTTCCACATAGATAAGCACATGACCAGACCCCCCTGTCCTTCACCGAGGGCCATGTGTCAGATATGTTCCTCACTTTTTGGACCTCGACCATTTCACTTTAGAACATGGGTTCCCTAGTAAGTAGTTTTGACAGGCACTTTATGCCTGTCTGTCTCCTGGAAAGTAGGACTTTTCAGTAGCTGCTTATCACTTTGCAGCTGTTCTGTCCTTGGAAAGGGAGTTGCAGATACAAGTTATGGCCTGAAGCATACGTGTGAAAGCATCCTCTCATTTCTCAGGGGTCGCGCTTCGAGAAAATAGAAAACAAGGGTATTTCTGTGGCGAAGATAGTAAGTCAGACTTTCACAGGCGTTTGGTGCTACTGATATAAAGTATATGGAACTTGTTTATTCAGTGAAGAAACACTGATTTTATTTCAGAGCCAGGTAAAGTTTTTTAATATAGTAGTCGACAAAGTAGCATGATTTGTGTCTGATCTTTCACATTTAACAGTTGCTTGGAAAAGATGCTAATTAATGAAGAGGAGCAGCCACTATTGGTGTATTTGTCACAGAGCGGTGCTTTCTAAAATAGAAATTGAAAGTAACTCCTAACACTGAATGGGTTGGCTATTGGAAAAAAAAGTAATGATCTTCTGGTGCAGACACAGTTGCTTGTGGACTTAAGCCTTGGCCCCGGTGGGGAATTTGGTCAGATTTTTACTCTCTGTCAAGGAGTAGACAGCTGAACTCACACCACACCCAGCTTATAAAATGCCCTGGAGGATGGAGGAGCACCAGAGGGGAAGGACGTTGTACAGCCTGGACTCAGTTACTTGTGTCTAACATGCCAGATGGCTAAAGAGGAACCCGATTCCTTGCCGATCCCTGTAACTCTAATTCATCCTGCACCATGAAGCAGCCTGCATGTGAGCAGTGGGAAGAGCGTTCAGGGCCTCCAAGTGCCAGCCTCTAACTAAAACGGGGTGGTGCCAGGCAGCTTAGCTTGTTTAAAGCTGACACCACCACGGTCGCATTTCTGGGCGACAGAGCCAAAGGAGAGCGAGGCCAGGTCTTCCGGCCCTGGCTGCAAGATGACCGATCACCAGAGGGCAGCGCGCGCGCCAGTGGAGCGTTCAGATGAAGATGTTGATAGTTCAATAGGCCTCCGGTTCTCTTCGTGATATGTTTATAGAGCAAACTTACCATGATCCGGTTCCCTTTCTTTAAAAAAAAATACTCATTTGTTTGGAATTTCAAAGAATATATTATGTAATAAAAACTTGTTGATCTTAATTTTTCTTGTTGGCTTTTTGGGCAGCAATAGCTCATCTGGTTTTTTTTTTTTTTCCGTAAACTGGATTTCATTGTCTTTCTTGCTTTGCAAAGCAACTCTAAGTTATCTTTGTGCTGCTTCCATGGTGTCTGCTGACATTTTTGGCATTTCCAAACTGCTCAGGGCTCATCTGAGAAGCAGGTTACCTAAGTGATGTCTTAATGATCTCAAGCTGTTGCTTGAAACAGCCTTAGAACCATCTAGGGCACAGCCTGCCTGCAGACAGTTTCCAGGGCCACCATGACCAGTCTTTAAGTGGTGAGATATTTTTGCTTTTAAAAAGTCCAAACTGCAACTTTTCCACATTCAGAAATGATTTCATTTGCTTAAGTGGTGAAGTGAGTTGATTGCATTTCACTCATTCTAGAAGAAAGAGTTTGTGTTTGTGGTTGCCTTTGACTTTCAGCTCAGCAAGCTGTTACTGTTCTTATTGTTAAAGCTAGTAGTCGTATGCGTTTACTTGGTGTTTGCTTTTTCTGCTTGCTATAGAAAAACACAGTCCCACTGCCAAACATGTCTTTCAGCTTCAAACACTCCAGAGTGAAAATTCGAACCTCAGGAAACAGGCCACAACCAATATATATCAGGTGCAAACTGGTTCTGAGTACACAGACACTTCCAACCACTCTTCCTTAAAGCGACGTCCGTCTGCCCGGGGCAGTAGGCCCATGTCCATGTACGAGACGGGATCAGGTCAGAAACCCTATCTCCCAATGGGAGAAGTGAACCATCCCGAAGAGAGCAGGACGAGACTCCAGCCTTTCCCGGCACACGTAAGTAACACCACCAGCGCTTCCCCTCTTTACTCTCTGTCTGGCCTGACCCCTGCCTTTCCTCTTTTCAGCTTGCAGATCCCCAGTCTCCGCTTTGCAAAATTGGGCTACGAGAACCGTCCTTGTGTTTGCTGTATTAACGTGTTGACAGGTGCTTGTGATGTTCCCATAAGCACTCAGGGCCCGTGGCCGAAGGTGTCCGAGCAGCCCTGGGGATACTGGCTCTTGCTTGACCCCTCTCCCCCTTTTTCTGCCCCATATCCATAGTATCTCTCCAGGGCAGCCACTGTTGGAACTTTTTGGTCATGAACTTCCTTCCCCATATCCAAAACCAAAAATTTATAAAGGTTACCACTGGAAGAAAGTACCGTCTTCTTCCAGGGTAGGCGGGTATGTGCCCGCTTATGCACCAGAGCCCTTAGAATTCAGAGTGCCTTCTCCACACTTCCAAGTGGAGTGGGTGGCATCTGTGTCCTGGGGGTGCAGGCCTGGTCTGGAAGCCTGTGGGCCTCAGCAGCCCTGCACCTGTGGTCAGTGTGCCGGCTTAGCTGGTGCCTCCTCCTCCTCCCCTGCAGGGAGAAAGTGTTGCTTCTTCATTTCATGAGAACGAGATGTAAAACTCATATATCGACTTTACCAGCTTTATGTTCCAAAGATGGTATTCTGTAACAGGCTGCTAACAGTCTTGTTTTTTCCTTGGAATAAGTATTATGTTGTGAGGTTTTCAAATTATATATCTTTTGGATTAATTTATTTTAAAAACCTATGTTTTGACAAAGTGTTGTCTGCATTTTGAACCTACGTGATTTTATTTTTTTCAGAGAGTAATACTTACCTTTTTGAATGTCAGTTGTTCTTCAGTCCACTTTTATAAGAATTTCCAAAGAAGTTCTCAGAGTCAATAGTAAAGGATACAGCCTGGGAAATTATACCCTATTCAGTTTTGTGAAGCTTTAGTGTGATAAAATTACAGTGTTGTTATATTGTAATTGGGAATCTGCTGCTTCAGCTTTTAAAGTTGTTTGGGCTAAACATTCTAAAGCAATTGATTCGACACATTTGATGTAATGGGAATGCCATTGAACTAAGAATCTTATTTTTGTATAACTGAAAACAAAATTTAGGAAAAGCCACTTTGTTCATTTTCACAGTGTACTTTTTGATTTTAAAAACATTTACAATGTAAAAATGTCCTATTATTTTAAAAGTCCTATATCTGTGCTGTATCTGATATATATAAACCAACTTTAAACCATTTGTGCAGGTTTTCATTTCATATCATCTGTCCTGATTAAAAACAAAAAAACACCAACCATTGGCACAGTTGACAGATTATGCTAGGTATTGTCTTTTCCCTCATAGAAAAGTAGCCTTACAGATTCCGAGTAATTTCCGAGAAGCATTTATTTCGCTTGGGGATTAAACATCTCTGGGGATCTGTCATTGGCTAGCATGGGCGTTTCAGCACTGATCCCACGTAGTGAGTTGCTCCTTGCTGCTGCTGCTGCTAAGTCACTTCAGTCGTGTCCGACTCTGTGTGACCCCATAGACGGCAGCCCACCAGGCCCCTCCATCCATGGGATTTTCCAGGCAAGAATCCCGGAGTAGGTTGCCATTGCCTTTTCCGAGTTGCTTCTTAGGAGTCTTTTAACTGGGAACCTGGGTGAAGCCAGAGTGGGTGGCGGGGTTTCATGTTTGTTTTGTGTTTTCCCGAGTGTGTCTCTTTTTCCCCTTCCAGATCGGGAGGAGTGCGTTTGTGACCTCCTCTTCGTCTCTGCCTTCCTTCCCCTCCACACTGTCCTGGTCGAGGGACGAGAGCACCCGAAGGGTTAAGTACACTGAATGGTCTGCTCTCTGGAGGAGGGGCCTTGCTCCTGGGTGCTTGGTGCTTCTCCTTGCCCCCTTGGCCTCCCTTCTCCACTAACCACCCTTCTGTTCTGCATGAGGCCTCGAACGCACACCTGCCCGCGTGTCTGTGGAAGAGAGCCTCACTCTCAGCTAACTCCACATTGCTCAGTCTCACGTGACATTTAACACAGTCCACAATTGACCCTGTAACATTGATTCTGAGCATTCTTTTTAAGCAATCAGAAAATTAGCTGGCTGCTAGTTAAACATAATATGGCAAATCTGTCCAATTTTGTTCAGAGTGTATTAGGACTAACGGAAACACTGAGACACCGTGTTTCTTGTTTTTTATTTTTTTTAACATCTTGACATGTGTTATGTCAGCACCTGGCTTGATAGACCCAGGTTTTGCAGTCCCTGCATTCCATGTCTGGATTGGAGGTGTAGGCAGCTGTTAGTACGAAGCTGTTCACTCTTAGTTGGTCAAGTCCAACTTACTAGTGTATAATTTACATTCCCATTAACAGCACGTGATTCAGGTAAGCTCCCTTTAGAGTAGCCAGGCAGCAAGTATTTATCAAGCGCCTCGTCCACACCCTGCCTTTCAGAAAGTCAATTAAAGAGTCCTAGGAAGTTAGGTGACACCCCTGCTCCCAAAGGCGCTGTCAGTTTAAAAAATGCCTTCGTGCATGAAGAGTACATGACAGCAAGCTGGGAAAGTCATGGAAGAGCACAGGCTTTGAAGGCCTGTGTTCAGGTCCCAGCTCTCACGTCTTACTGGAAGGGTGGTGTCCCTAAGTGAGAGGAGGGAGGGAGACTGTGGGTGAGGGACCACCTTCACAGACCAGGGGGGATTTGCACCAGGCCTTTGTCTATTCCCTCCACATTGGCTGGAACTATGGAGAGTCTTCTTTCCCACTGAGGAGAGATTTCCCAGTGCCTTACGGCTCATTGAGGCCTTTCAGGGGCTCTTTTCTGCACTTCTGAGGTAATCTATTGAAAAGAAACCTCTTGACATATGTTTGCTACTATCTTCTGAGCAGTTCTGAAGTTGAACTGCACACTGTTTTTACTACAGTATTTCAGTTAAGGACTTCCCTGGTGGCTGAGGGGTAAAGAATCTACCTGCAATGCAGGAGACCCAGGTTCCATCCTGGGGCAGCTAGATAGAAATGATATCTTTCTTGAAATGTTGTTGCTAAGAGGTAAACCTTTTTGTCCACTGTGAAAAAAATTTTTTTTAATTTTTGGTAGTTTTGAGAATTATTGCCAGGACTGCTTGCTGAGACAGTGTTTTATACACATCCTTTACACTGGTGATCCCAGTTGCTCCTGACAGCTTCGTCATGAGTTTAGGTTTTTATGGCGCATCTGTATTCAGAGAAAGCTACCAATCTCTTAAATAAACTGAACCAGCACCAACTATAAGGTAACTTTTCTATTAACAGCTTTGAGAGAGCAGCACTTGTAACTAACAGACCTGAGTTCTGCATGTTGACAATAATTTCCTTAAAATTAACGCTGACTAATTTGAAAGCCCGAAATACGCTTTTGTTGACAACGGTGAAGGATTTAATGTAAGTAACCGATTTCTTGGGTGGTTATTGTTGTACATTGTTCTCTGTATTCAAGAAGCATTTCCTGAGTGCTTTCATCAGATGCATGAATCATGACTCTTCTAACGTGCTTCAGTGAAACTTGGTACTTTCGATCACGGGTGATGCATTTGATTTGTAATTATCAAATTTACATCAAGGAAGGCAAAAAGATCCATTGTAAAAAGATGGGATTTTTCTGGGTTTAATTCTGTTTTCTAGCTTTTTCCACTGGAACTACTCTGGACAAGTTTCCCAGAATACTTATTTAAATACAAGTTTTTCACATTCCATTTTATGCTCTGTATATGTGTATACACATGCAAGCACACATTCATCTTTGTTTGTATGTATATATAAAAACTAAAGGAAAAGAAATTTAAAGATTATTCAAACATGCACTGTGAAAGGTAAGAAGAGTTTTCTTTTTTTTGGTTTTGTTTTGTCTTGTTTTTGTTTTGTTTTTTTGAGATCATCTCTGGAAGAGCCTGGTTTCACTGTTCCCTTCCTGGGTTATAGTGCCTGCTCTGGTCTTCCATCTAGACAGCCAGTAGCCAGTAACTCACTGATTGGTTCATGAAACCAGATCAGAGGCAGCAAGTGAAGCAGGACTGGTTGCTGGTAGAAGATCAAAACAAAGAAATCTTGAATGCTGTGATTTTTACAGAACTTAGCTCTGCAGACTGTCTGTACAGCTGCCAGCTAACACTTTCAATCACTTGCCAGATGAACTCGAGTGGTTAAAGCACAGACTCTTTAGGAGCCCATTGCAAGTGTCTTGCGTTAAGTGGCTGGAACCAAATAGAGCATCTGAGGGAGACTTGAAAGACAGCACACACAGAGAAAGAGCATTCCACCCGGGAGAGGACAGAGAGAGGCTAGCAGGCAACACGTATTCCGACAGAGAAGGAAAGAAATCATTTCTGGATCCACTGTTCATCAGTTACTGAAAAAATTTTTTTTAATTAAAAAAACTTTTTGGCCTTGCACATAGCTTGTGGGGTCATAATTCCCCGACCAGGGAACAAACCCAGGCCCTGAGCAGTGAAAGCACCAAGTCATAATAGTATTCTGCTTCTAGAGAAGCAGAATAGGGGCTGCCTGCCTGCCTGCTCACATAGGGCCTTCAGAAGGCCAAGCATGTCAATGTATGGCAAAAACTACTACAATATTGTAAAGTAATTAGCCCCCAACTAAAATAAATAAAAAATAAATAAATTAATTAATTAAAAAAAAAAAAAAGAAGGCCAAGCAGCATGATCAGTAAGGAGCAAATAATTAAACTTTAGGGAGGCTTTCTTAACTGACTCACTGTAAGGGAACCATTCTTATGAGTGAAGCTACAGGGACTCCATGTGTTTAAACAGGGCTCTGAATTTACACATGAAGAAATTCTGAATCTGCAGCTATCTCTTACTACAGCTGTAATAAAATTCCTTAGTCACATGTTTTGATTCACTTGGATTAAATTCAGGGTATAGAACTAGAAATAGCTCACGTTTTGTCTTTTGCAGTTGGTCATCAACCTAGGTTTTAAATCGGCTTCTACTGATTTCTATTCAAATGAAGAAATTCTCAAGCACTATGGATAAATACTGAGAAGAAATTCTCTGTATTAAATACTCCAGAACTAACACAGTTCCCTTCAAAGGAATGTGGTCCCCTCTAAATGTAGTACTCTCCCACCCCACCCTGAAGGCCCTGTACTTTAGTGGTGCTTCCATTTGCTCAAAACAGTTCAAGGGTTCCTGCATCTCTTTTATTTTACACTGTATCTTTATGTTTTAAGGGATAGATGTTTGGGGAGACGGATGAAAGTGTTTGTAAACCAATCCTCACACTGGCTTCATCCATTTTGGCTCATAAACAATGTGTGGCAATGAATGAGTCATTTCTGGCTTCCTCTGTGGCTCACAGAAGCTGTCTCTGAGGATGGTTCTTGGAGAGCCAGGTTGAGAGCAGTGGTGGGCCTCAGAGCCCCAGACTGGGGCATCGCAGGCAACAGGAGACAGGAGGCCCAAGTTCTTGGTCCAGGTTTTCTGTTGACTTTTTGGCCTTGGGGGTGACCCCCAGTCTTTTGGCCCTTCCTTTTCCCATTTGGTATTAGATGAGCTAATCTGCAAGCAGCTCCCAGCACTGACGATCCAATATGTGGGTATACGACATGTTTGCTTCTTAAATGGGTCCCTTTGTATTATGGTTAAACTCCATACTTCTTAGAGGGCTGAATGTGAGCATTGCCTTGCATGTCTGTGTTAATTTGTATCAGGGATCTGGGTGCAGAGCAGCTAAGGAGTGAAGATGAAGATCGGGTAGAGAATGAAAGAAAGCATTCTGGATCCACTGTTCATCAATTACTAAAAAATTTTTTTTCAATTAAAAAAAACTTTTTTTTTTGGCCTTGCACATAGCTTGTGGGGTCATAATTCCCCGACCAGGGATCAAACCCAGGCCCTGGGCAGTGAAAGCACCAAGTCCTAACCACTGGACCACCAGGGAATTCCCCATTACTAAATTTCTAATAAAGCATTGACCCCTGTCCCAGATGAGGTCTAGGGCATGAAGGCCACGTGGCCTGACAGGTAAGGATTCCTGGGAGGGCACCCAGGAAGTGTCTGGTGCTCTCACCTAACGGGGTCAACTTTTCTCTTGTAGGCATCCCGGCTGGAGAAGCAGAATAGCACGCCTGAGAGTGACTACGACAACACTCCCAACGACAGGGACCTGGATGACATGGGGTACTTGTGCAGGAAGGAGGCCTCAGGGCTGGGCTCTGTAATCAGAAACCCAACAGCGTGGTCACGCCCTTCACCACCTCCACCTGCTTCTCTGTTTTCAGACCCTTAAGGTCCTCAGATACCGAGAAATAAGTTCGTAGTTCACACCTCTTCTCATCTCACCTAATTGCCCCAGGGGCCCTTTTTCCTTTTACCAGCAGGTTAGACTTGTCTCTGAGACTCTGTATTAACACTTAAAGTCAGTCCTTCACTTCAAGTCAACGTTAGGTTATACCCTGCATCTCTGTCCCAAGGAATTGCCTTGATTCAAGTGACTTCATAACCACACACGCTCCCCATTCTGTTTGCTCCCTCCCTTTCCCTGTCGCTAGCCCTCCTACGAGGGTCATCCCATTCAGCCTCGTGGTAGAGTGAAGCAGCCTCCCCGTGAGCAGTGGCTGCTGCTGCTCAACCAGTCTTACCCCAAGTCTCCTGCCAGACAGGATAAAGGAAACCACAGTAGCAGCCCGCTCGTGCCTCCAGCAGATGCACACGCCGCGGCTCCTAGAAGCAGAGAGGCCGCCCATCAGCACCTGTCACGTTTAACCACTTCTTTAACGCTCACAGGTCAAGCAGGAAAGGGAAGCAGAGGAGCTCGGTGTGGCAGGGTGACAGCTCAGGCCTAGACACGGCAGAGCCCCACACGGCCCCCAGCCCCATCCTCCCCAGCACCGAAGACGTCATCCGGAAGACGGAGCAGATCACCAAAAACATACAGGAGCTCCTAAGGGCAGCCCAAGAAAATAAACATGACAGGTAAGGGGGCTTGAGAATCCTGCCTGGCAGGACGTGCGCACGTGCTCTGGGAGAGATGCTTCTGCTCTAGTTACAGACGGGACTGGCTTTTAACATGCTGACTTCAGAAGGTGTCGGAAATTTCAGGTTTATGTAAGGCGCTTAAATTTGTAAATTTGGGAGGTTTTTTTTTGTTTTATACAGTACTTTTTTTTCTTTTTAAAAAATTTATTTTTAATTGAAGGATAATTGCTTTACAATATTGGTTTCTTTTCTGCTGTGCATCAAAACATCAATTAGCCATAGATGTATATATTTCTCCTCCTTCTTGAACCTCCCTCCCACCTCCCACCCTTTACCACCCCTCTAGGTTGTTACAGAGCCCCCATTTGAGTTCCCTGAGTCCTACAGCAAATTTCCACGGGCTATCTATTTTACATGGTAGTGTATATGCTTCCATGCTACTTCTCTCCATTTGTCTCACCTGTTTTATACGGTATTTTTAATTTTTCATCTTCTTATGAAATGCTCCAAGTAAAACTGCATCTAGAGATAGAATTACAGCATCTTTAGGGTGGTGACATTCCTAGTTCTCGAGGTGAAAGAAGCTCCCTCAAAACTGGCAACAGATTCTCCCTTCCCCTCTGCTTAGCTGGGGAGGAGTGTGTGCCATAGAAGGTTTCCTGAAATGAACCTGATTTCCTACCCAACTCCCTCACGTGTGCGTGTGCATGTCTAGGAAGCACGTGGTTTACAAATAAAAGTGGGTCTAATCATCGCCCAAATCATTCTCTGCTGCTGAAAGAAAAATCTGCTCAGTCTGGGCAGAACAGCATCTGACAGAGTTCTTTCCAGCTGCAGAGAAGGGCCCGGCCCCTGTTCTAACCCACCCCTTTGCTCTCGGGTAAGTAGTTAGCAGTTGTGAGTTGGCCCAAGTTTCAGGTGCTAGGCCAGCCTGCTCCAGACACCTTGTTTAACATCATCCCACTGAATTTGTGAAAGCAGCAGAATTTGATCAAAATCCGAGAAAAACCTTATTTTTTCCAGTAGGTCAGCAAAATTTGGCCTTCCCAGGTGGCCCAGTGGTAAAGAATCCAGGAGATGTGAGTTCAGTCCCTGGGATGGGGAGATCCCCTGGAGGAGGAAATGGCAGCCCACTCCAGTATTCTTCCCTGGTGAATCCCATGGACAGAGGAGCCTGGCGGGCTTACAGTCCATAGGGTCGCAAAAGAGTCAGACCCAATTCAGCGACTAAACAACAGCAAAGTTTAGCACTTCTGTGAAGAAATTCTCTTCATGCCTTTGCACAAACAGTTGTTCAAGGAACACAGTACTGCTCCTTCTTTTTCCTCTGTGTTCCCTTCCACAGAAAGATGAACCAGTGTCTCTTGCAATCTCCACGTCCCTGGCACTGTCCTGTTCACCTCCCCGTTTTCTACCCTTTTCATTTTGCTGTACAGCTCAGACTTCTCCCAGTGGCATCATTTCCCACTCACTAGGAGAGGAGTGGGCAGTGTTTATTACCGGATCAGAGTTAGTCTTCATGGGGGATGGCTGGAGGAGCCTCAGAACAAAAGAGGAACCTGCACAATTTCTCAGCCTCCTTCCACGAAAATCATATAGCTATTCATCTCTCCTTCCCCCAGACATCCTGTTCATCACATGCCCCTCCTGCCTCACATGCTATAGGTGTGCAGTACCTCTGCTCAGCAACACGGCCTTGACAGCAGGCCCCTTCATTCCCTTGTTACATGAAGCAAAACGTTTCCCACCTTCCCAAGTACGGTCTGTTAGGGCCCCTCAATAACAAGGTGAACCCCTCTCCTGGCGCTCTCCCACTGCCAAGCAACATGCTTCACTTCCCATCTCACCCGGCTCGGAATTGCCCCACTCATATTGCAAATGACCAAACAAATATGCTTACATTATGTTTCTTTCTTTGATGGTTGTCAAGAGTATAAATATGTGTCCTGGGGCTGTTTTCTGGCTTCAAAGATTGCAATATGGTGCTTGGTACAATCTGGGAAGTTTTTTTTTTTTTTTTTCCAAGATGTACAAATCCATTCAATGTATGTTGTGATCTCAGTGTTCCGTGGCTCCACCAGCCTGTTATGTACGTCACCTGCATTCATACCTGGAGGCTGTTTTTATA
Organism: Okapia johnstoni; assembly: GCA_024291935.2. NCBI lineage: Eukaryota > Metazoa > Chordata > Mammalia > Artiodactyla > Giraffidae > Okapia > Okapia johnstoni. The sequence continues at coordinate 8,969,580 of CM044310.1, read as the reverse complement.
TGATGGAATCAACTTTGAAGAATGGGGGCCCCGGCTTTATCCCCAAGTGCCTTGTGTTGGAATGGGATCCACAACAGGCTGGCTGTGGCCTCAGCCCCTTTATTACCGGAGTTTAAATGGGAATGTATTCATGTCTGAATGTTCCTCTGTCTCTGAATTATTTTTGCTGTCTTTGAATAACCTTTTCAATATTCTTGCAGTTATATTCCCTGCTCAGAGAGGATACATGTAGCTGTTACAGAAATGGCAGCGTTATTCCCCAAAGTAAGTCGCTCCCTGCTAACTTGGTTTGGATCCTTTTCAATGAGCTCCAAGAAATTTCTTGATTATATAATATAATATATTATATTATATTAATATAATTAAATATATAATATAATATAATATATTAATATATTATATTATATATTATATTAATTGTATTAATATATAATATAATATATAAATATATTATATTATAATATAATATATTATATTATAATGAAATTTCTTCATTATATTCATCTTTTTGTAGCACAGAGTTTTAAATATGCAAACAGCCATATAGGGCTATTGGTTTGGGTTTAATAAGACAAGAATATATGAGCCAAATGCTGCAAGGCAAAGCATTAATAGAAAAAAAATTTTATCTGAAATATTTCATTCGTGTAAATACTTTTTCAAATACTGCTTCAGAATAGCACTAGTAAATGCATACTGCTAAATATACTGTGTGCACTGTGAACTTTGAGTCAGAGCCCCACATCCCCTACACTGCGGGTTGCCAAGCTTGCAGTCTTTCACGCATCCCCAGTGAAAACATGCAGGACGCAACTGCCATTCACTGCGGAATAGCTTGAGTTGTCTTCCAAGGAATGCTTGTCCCTGTTCTCGGAGGTGTCCACCCTGCACTCCACAGCTAATGGCTGTTTTTCTGTTTAGAAACCTAAGTCCGACATGGTGAGGACCTCCCTCCGCTTACTGACGTCCAGTGCCTACCGACTGCAGTCAGAATGCAAGAAAACCCTCCCGGGGGACCCGGGCCCGCCCACGGACGTCCAGCTGGTCACACAGCAAGTCATTCAGTGTGCCTACGACATCGCCAAGGCCGCCAAGCAGCTGGTCACCCTCACCACCAAAGAGAACAGCAGCTGAATGGCGGGGCTGGCCCTTCTGCTCTCTAGGCTTCTCCAAGTCCGGTTTCCACTGTAGACATGGAACTCTTGCAATTTTTACAGACACAAACATTTAATGAAACTTTAAAACTTTTTGAAAAGAAAACTCAGTATTATTTTTGCATGTTTTCTAACAAATTTTCAACTATTAATTTAACCCACTTGCCTTATTTTGTGCCTGTTTGCCAGTTTACCTTCTGACATTCTGTTGTGCTGTCCGTGACCGTCGAGTTAACGATCATAGACTCTCGAAAGCAGAGCTTCGTTGTTTAAAGTTTGTTAGACCTTCGCCATCCCTTCAGACTCCTTGCCTATGGCTAAAACTATAAGTGAGATTCTTAGTGAAACATTCTCTGGGGAGAGTCGTCTGATCCCTGTCAAGCATTGTGCAATAAGCAAGTTTTCCAACCTCTGTTGCAGAATCTCTTTTAAGTTTGGGGTATCTCCAAGCAGGAGTGTAAAGAAAGGACTTTGTCACTTTCTAAAACTAGTGTAACAGTCTCGCTTGGAAGGAAACAATTAAGTGTTCCGTTTAACTGTCCTGTCACACTCGGTGTTCTCTCATCTAATTTTTCTATCTTGTCTTCTGTCCGTTTCTCTTTTACTGTCACCCTGAAGTCTCCACAGCGATAAGCACTCATCCTCCATGTCCTGTGTGCCTTGACCACGTTGTCAACGGACAGGCTGAGAAGCCCCAGTCCCATGAGCCATAGCTAATTTCATCCCACCCCATTCAGATAGCAATGCTGTAAACTGTGACAAGAGAAATAGTCTACTCCCCTCACGCCTTTAGCCGCTTAAAGCCTTCTCACACGACCAGCCCTGCACGTCTCACCACCTTTAAGGACTTCGGATAAGGTAAGGTGCGTACAGTCACCGGGGTTCGCTTCTCCTCTGGCACCTCCTCGCTGGTACTTCTGCATCAGACATCACATTTCAGGAATTCCTGCAGAGTGCTCTAGCTGACCGTGCACCATCCCAAGGCTACAAAAGCCTGCAGGTGTAAGGTCTGGGATTCTCCGAGGTTGCCTTCTAAGTTACTAAGAAGAGCTTGGTCATTCTGGAAGCTGAAAGTGTATTCCTTCCTGCTCCTAGCCGCGGTTTTGTGTGGGTACGGCTCAGACTCTCACCTTGACCAGTGGGGCCAGGTGGTAGTGACAATGAAACAAGCCTGGTGCTGGGGACAGAGGGGAGCCCACGGCATGTCAGTGGGGACAGCAGCTCCCCAGCTCCACTCAGGCTGCTGGGTAAATGAAATGGGCCTGGGGTTGCCGAAGCTTTTGACTTGTCAGAAGATATCAGGTATTTCTCCACCTCTCCATCTGTAAACATCGGGGACTTATCTAAACGTGTTCACAGCACGCATGTGGGCCCGCTGCGGCCTGGAGGCTGCCAGCTCCCGGCTCTGCTGTGGATCGTGAGGCCTGGCTTCCCTGGTCTCCCCGGGTTTAGCCTCTGAGCCTTACTACTTTTTGCGGGGCTGCCGTACCCTGTGTTAAGTTGCTATTGGTCCTTGTTTCACCCATCTGTTCTGTCCCGTAGCGCTCGTTCACACACATGGACAAGTCAAAATCAGCACAGTTGCCCCAGAACATGCTCGGTAAGCCTGTATTTTCACAGAACTGTTTGATGCACAAACACCTTTGAGCCTGACCGAGTGCTGTCGGAAGGAGCGTGGTGATGGTGTTTGGTTACTAAGTCACTGCGCTGGGTGCTTCTGCCGGCTTTTGCTCTGCTGAGTAGTGGGGAGAAAGGGTCCATGTCTCTAAGACTTGTCTGCACAAACCTAAGTGCCACGCTCTTGTCAGATGCTGAGGGGCGTCTTCTCGAAGGAGGTCTTCTACCTTCAGTTCAGTCACCGTCTGAGAACCATCTCTGCATGCTGCATGTACGGGCTGTCCCTCCTCTTCCTGGTGAGCACCTGCTCTCCCACCGGGCCGACACGGTCTCCTCAGGCAAGACCTGGCACAGCCTCAGGTCGGTGCCCTTGGCCTCCCAGAGAGGACGGCCTTCTGGATGATGAGTTGCTGCAGTGGGCGAAGCGGCGTCTTCACGCACACACTCAGGACCTGGAGTGGGGGACGTCATTTCGTGCCCCTGGAGAAAGTCAAGGAACATGGGGGCCAGCAAAGCATGTCCAGCTGTGAGCACACCGCAGTTTGCCCTGCCGACCCACAGTGCCAGCACTCGGGGAGGGCAGCTCCCAGGTGGAGTGACCCTGGTGACAGGAGGGCTGACGGTGGCCCTTCTTCTCCAGCCCCCTGTGCGTTTCCTCGAGGCTGAAGTTGGAGACCCCCGGGGCCTGTGGACATGCGCACCTTGTCTCAGCGGCCGTTCACCACCTTTTGCACATGGGTTCCCTGGCCTTGCACTAGTATCTGAGCTCTGTCATGTCATCCTCTTCCCCTTGATTCTCAAATCCCCGCCCCCTCAGATGCCCTGAGGAGCTAGGAGGACACAGGTAGGAAAGCAACCGGGAGGCAGCTCCACCTGAGCTCCTCCCACTGAAGTCCTCCCCTGCCTCAGAACGCAAATAGTTCTTATTTGCCAAAGAACAACGACTTGGACCCAAAGACCAAACACAGCATTTCACCGACGGGAACTGAAAACGCACAACTCAGGAGCCGTCCTCCGACTCCCCCAGCGATTTCAGCTGCAGAACCCGAGCGAGCGCAGCTCGGGTCTGTCCCCTGCAGCCTCCCTGAGCTCCCCACGCAGAGGATTTTCCTTCTTTCCTTGTCCTGGTTGAAGGTCACCTTGATTTTCCAAAAGAAAATGCTGCATAGGAAAAATGAAATGCCTTTTCTCCCAGTGTCTTCTACCCATGTCACCTGTGATTCTGTACTTATTTTTCCTGTTCGTTGTACATTTGTATCCCTGTAATTATTGTTCAACCCTGTAAGCGTTGTAAAATCGTTTTGGAATTTGTGCCTGCTAGTTATGCAATAAACAGGCTCTATAAGTGTCCTTGGGGTATTGTGTCGCCCATCAGTTAGCTGGTGTTTCCAGATACTTGGTCAAAGTTCTGAGGAAGTTCTCCTCGTGGAAACCCGTCTTCCGTGGGAGGCAGTACTGCAGGTTCCTCCACCCTGGGGGCTCTGTCGATGGCCTTGTTCCCCTCTGTGCTCAGCAGACAGCTTTCTTACAAGAGGTCCTGCATCATGGAGTCACTTCCATGTATCTGATAGTGAGGCCTTTACTCCTCACATTAAATTTTTAAAATTCGGCAAAAGCCAGCCAGGCATAGGTGCCGTCACCTCTCCTGAGTGAGTAACCGGTGCACAGTCTTCTTTTGCCAAGAAGTTGTGCCTTACCCTTGAGCCCCAGGTGCCAGGAACCCCCCAGCATCTGTGAAGTGACCTCCACTGGCCCCCAGGCACCACGGGCAGTGCTTTGCCAGCCTCGGGGCCACACAGAGGCCACTGGCCTCACCACAGGGACAGGCGGGGGCCATCAAGGGTGACACTCTGGGAGGCTGTCCAGGAGCCGGTCCCCGTGGCCAGAGCCACGGAGATGGCACGGACTCCACAGCTTTCTGGGGTCACGTGGCAGCTCACCACACAGCAGCTCCCTGGCAGAGGGGGCGCTGGGGACAAGGGGAGGCCTGGGGGAGCTGGGCTTCATCCTCCCGCCCCCGCTCCCAGGCCCTTACTCACAAGCACAGCTTCCCTGACCACACTCCCCAGAATCCTCAGTCCATCTCCCACCCCAGGGCAGCTGCTCCCCAAAACTCCTCTCCCCCCTCACCCAGACCTTCCCTTGCTAGGCCTCGTCTTCCCCCTTCCCTCAATCCTCTCCCTTCCTCCCCAGTCCTTGTAGCATTGCCGTGTCCTGCTGCCTGCCAGCTCTCCACCTCTGCCTTTCAGAGCCCCAGGTAACTAATTCCCTCCTCTCACCTTTATCCTGAAAGGACCGACTGGGAGGACCGTCTCTCCCAGGCCCTGCTTTCCTCAGGAGCCCACAGTACATTACAGACAGGGAAGTTTTGAAATCTAACTTGGTCTTGCAATTTGCACAAACACACACACCCTGCTATGGCCCAAGAGTGGCTCTTAACCCCCTCTTGCCCCACACCTTGCTATCTGCTTCCCTCTCCTAGCCCTCCCCTCCCAGGACCTCGTTCTTTCAGTATTTCCTTACCCCACCCAGCCCCCTTCTTTTCTGAGGGGCTGAATTACCTACATATAGGCGCTTATTGTGGGCAGTCCCTGGCTAAGTGCAATTGCCTACAGTCACAACTCAAACGACCTCCCGTTTTGCAGATGAGGAAACGGAGCCCAGTTGGTGGTGGTGCAGGTCAGAGCACAGGGCCTGTGCTCAGCCACAGGGTTCTCAATGTCCAGAGGAGCCTCTAGGGTGTATGCTGCAGGAACGTAGTGGACGGTAGACCTTCTGGAAGCAGGAGAAAGTGAGGGATGGCTGCGCCCTGGACAGAGGTGAGGTGGCGGCGGGGGCAGACCCAGAGGCACTCCTCTGCTCTGGGAGTATCAGGGCGGGAAGGCAGGGGTGCTAGTCTCTGTGTAGGCCTCTGCCCACTGTGGGTGCTGGGGGCTTTAAAGGAATGTTGAACACCTGGGTGGCCAAGCTTGTGTTTGGTTTCCAGTTCCTTGTTTTTTTGCCATAAGTATTTCTCTTCTGTTGGTTTCAAATTGAGACATGTGGAAACCGCTGCTCAAGTCAGACTCTAATCCCTTGAGTGGGGGACACTGCCCAACTCAGCTGTCTCAATGTTCAGGGCAATGTTCTCTACACAGTGTGTACAGAGAGGGAGGACTGGGTATTTAGGGGCAAAAAAATGAACAAAAGGGAACTGCAGCCTTTTAAATCAGCTAATAACCAAAATAAAGGGAGGGAGAGAAACCACTACCGCACTGCAAGGAGAGCATCACAGCATAAGACTTTCACGTCGTCATCACGGAAGGCTGAGAGGGCTTCCAGCTGTCTAGCTAGAGATGGCCCTAAATGCATGCAACTCAAGTTATGTGTCAGTATGTTCACAGAAACTCAGTTTTTAAAAGAAAGAAAATAGAAGCCAAATGAGAATGAATGAATAATACTATTTACATTAGCACCCCAAAATGAAATACTTAAGGTATAAAGTCTTAATAAAATTTTTTTTTAATTACATGCTTATATCCTTTGAGGTAGGTTTTTTTCCTACCTTTTAGCACTTTTGAGTAATCATAACATTAAGTCATAAAGTAAATAACCCTCTAAAATGAAGACATGATGGTGTCAGACTCCCTAAAATAAACTCCATGTGGCCTCATGGCCAAATTTCATCAGTCAGCAAGCACTGCTAATGCTAATGTGTTTGAAGGCATTATAATGATGCTCTGTATTTTATGAAGACTGAAAACTACCTAAAACCCAGATTGTAAAAAAAAAAAAATTCATTATGGGACTTCCCTGGTGGTCCAGTGGTTAAGAATCATCTGGCAGTGCAGAGGACACAGGTCCAATTCCTGGTCTGGGAAGATCACACGTGGGACAGCTGAGACCGTGTGCCACAGCTACTGAGCCTACGCTCTCTTAGAGCCTGTGAGCCGCAACTTTTGAGCCCATGCACCACAACTAGAGAGTAGACCCTGCTTGCCACAATTAGAAAAAACCTGGACACAGCAATGAAGACCCAGTGCAGCCAAAAATAGATTTTTTAAAACATAAATATTAATAAGGAAACATAATAAGGAAATACGGGTGCACTGAATCTATTTATTGCACAAAGAGTTCCTTCAGGCCCACGAGTTACAGCTGGCTCTGTGCCTGCCAGGGACATCTGCTCATACATGCACTTGTTTGATTCCTGTCCCTGTTCTTGTTCAGCTTTGTAACTTCCCCAGGCCTAGCAGCACATCCTCCCTAGAGAGGATATATGTGCTGAGTGAGCAAAAAGAGTGAAAATCATTCACATACAGAACATGTGAGTAGTGGCTTCAACACCATCTGTTCTAAACAACTTGAACCTTGCAGGAGAATCTGCTGTAGAATGATTTACAATTCATTAATTTTATAGAAAGTAGGAAAAGTTGCTTAAAATAATAAAACCAACATACATGTATATATAGCTACAACATAATCAATAGTTATGAGCTAAGAAGAGTACGTGCTACACGAGAAATAGTTAAGACAGTGGAAGCTCTAAATCTGGAAACAAAGATTGAGGCCCAGTTTAGAGAGGAGACATTTAAATATATTAGGGTAGAGTACTAGTGTAACAGAGAATGTGGAGTCCCAACCACTGGACTGCCAGGGAGTTCCCTATAATAAACTTGAATGCTAATAAGACTGCTGCCAGGCTTCACAAACAAAAAACTCAAGGAAATAAAAAATATTCAGTAAATACATGAGTGCCTATTTACCAGGCATTCTGTCCATTTTGAATTCTATCCTGGAGCTCGGACAATGTATGACTGCTAGTAATTCCCTGTAGTTTTTACTTAGAAGAGGTTCCAGTGGAAATGAGAATGGAGACAATACCACTGACACAAGAAAGTGAAAATATCCAAACCTGAAAGAGATGTGGATTGAATCAGTAAAACTCTTATCATTCTACACAACCCACTTCGCAGCAGTTATTAAAAGCAACAGTGACAAAATCTTGGAAGCAGTGCCATCAAACCAGAACTTTATTTCACAATTAATGAACATCTGAGAGGAGGAAAGTAAATATGAACATGCATAATGAAAGCAGTGCTCAGGGGATCATAGTCAAAAGAAATTTAAGACAAGAAAATGGCAACCAGACTGAGGATGTAGTTTTCAGCTCAATTTGTTTTTATGGCATAATAGAAATGAAAGGCAGTGCTGCCCTGAGACTAGGGATTTTTTTAATAAACTCTGGTTTTTAATAACCTGGAACAGAGCCTGGTAATTAGTTGTAATTTACTGAGATATGGAATCTTGAGCACAATGTAATGAAAACTGAAACCTCAGAGGAAAAATACGAAAAAAAAAATACAAGTCATAAAAATATGATTATTGCTGCAAGGAACTTATAGCTATTTATAGAAATTAATCTAGGACTATGTCACATTGATAGAACAGTGAGAAGAGACATTTTTGGCTGATCTGCAGTTGAGTCTGATCTAGTTTCTTCAGGTTCAGTGCCTCTTCCTCTGGGGACATAAATCTCAAAAGGCTGCACATGGCTGAGCCCTTTCCAAGACACGAGAGGCCCAAGGTGTCCTGCCAAAAGGTTAGCCAGCCAGGTGACCTTTTGGGGCTCAGTTACATACATGTTGGGGTCACCCATCATCCCCGACAATGCTCTATGCAAATTGTACCAAAATGCTTCTAAAACGAGGAAAGACTCATTTCTCACCACCTTTTCAGAAAGCATCCATAGATGCCACCAGACTATCTCAGGGTTTATAATTCTTTTCTTCCAGAAAATAAGACGTAATCGTTTTGGGACCACTAAATTAATAAACCCTGAAATTAATAAACTAGACCAAGACCCACAAGTTTGTTTTCAATAGAACAATCAAATTTAAATGGCAATTTTAAAAACTGAAGAACTTGTCTCCTGTCTGTAGTTAAGAGTCCTCACTGGAGGTCGACAATTAGGGGTGAGACAACAGGAAACCTGTAGCCTGTCATGAAATACAACTTGTAACTCCTAGCACCGATTTAGAATCTAACATTATTTATCAACATATTACAAGACTGTGACAGCCCTGTCAACGTGTGACTATGAAGTCCCTTTCTGGGATAAATAAGGCAGGAAAGGGCCTCCTGTATAGCCATCACAGCTTAAAGTCCAGCCAGACCCTCACTCCATTTAATCGTGGACCTGAACATTCGCTGAACTATTTTACAGTGACCCGAACACTGGAACACAGCCTGTAAAACGGTCTGGTGGCTGCGTACCAGAGACCTCACCATCCTCACTCTCTGTGCTTACAGTACCAACGAAGTCAGTTCCAAGCAATTCTGGGATGTCCATAAGGCTGAGAAGAAAGAGACAACATAAGACTGATTAAGTCAGTAGTCGCTGGAGCATTAGAAATTAATCTCATCTCAAGAAACAGCTAAAAGCATAGTTTTATAAATGGCTGTTTTCATTTACAGCTAAAAAGTCTTTGACCCTAAGCCATAAATGAGGCATTCTGACTTTTTTAAGTACCAGCCCTAAGTAACATTTCACGTGGCTCTGTGAGACCCTAATCTGAGTCAGGCACTGATCCATGGTGGAGGACATTTAGAAAATGCTATTCCCTGCACTCGAGAGCCCCAGCCAGCTAGGACACTGACGTTCTGCAGCAGGTGTGGGACCTGCTCTGCTCCATCAGCTTCCCAGAGTTTCTGACCAGAGGAGCCGGCCTCTCTGTCTGGCAGCATGTTAGTGCCAGGGTGGCCAGGGTGGTTCTGGTCAAGGAGGGACAGTGGTGACATGCCTGCTGAGCCCTCAGTCACTTCCCCGGTGCTTTACTCATCAGCTCCCCCAAAGCACGGATGATGGCTTTTGCTTATCTGTGCTCCCCTGAGGTCCTGCACCAGAGGTCACTCCAGTACTTGGGGAGACAGAGAAAGAAGGAAGGAGAGGACCAGACGACAGGGAAGGGGTGACCATAGTGCCGAGAGCAGGAGAGGAAGGGACCCAGGTCCTGGTCACCCCACTCAGCTGGGCTCTGCTGTCTGGACAGCTAGGACCCAGCCCCACTGCACCTTCCCCCCTCACCAGCCGCCCCAAAGCTCTTCCCAGATTGCTCGCTGTCCCAGACAGGGTCGCCAGGCACCAGCAGAGCAGTCGGGACCTCAGTCATCGGGCTGCAGCGGCAGGAGCCAGAGCAAAGTTGCTGCAAGGTCTATTTGAGGCCCAACGAAGGATCGAACAGACCCCTGCCCAGGCTCCCTTCCAGTCAGGAAAGGAAGAAACACACAAGAAGAGGGGCAAGGAAGAGTCCAAGGTGCTGGGAAGCAGCCCTGTGCCTGGGGCTGTGAACGTGGGACCGGCAGAGCAGGGCCGGCTGAGCAGCTCCCTACCTTGGGCTGGTAGCCCTGCTTGGCCATCATCTTCGCCTCCTGCTGCAGCAGGGTGGCCGTGAGCTGCTCTTCCCGCCTCGCCTCCTCCTCCTCCTCCTTCTCCTGCTGGTCTGCCTCCCACGCCTGCAGCTGCCGCTCTGCCACCTGGGCACCAAGAGGAAAGTCACCCCGGACGGACCACGGGCAGGGCCCTGCCTCTGATCTCAGGGGACAGCCTGGGGTCCCCTTGCTGGAGCATCAGTGCTGAGCACCAGTGCCCTCATGGGAAGGACGCTCATGGAGGTTATGTGTGTGGTCGTATGTACCTTGTGAAACACTTTGGATGTGGTCACGTGTTTGGAAGATTCTTTTGTGTTAACTATTAGGTACTGAACTGAATAAAAGAGACTTGGGGCCAGAGAGCCAAGTGCTTATAGAGGCAACCAGGAAAGAGAGGTGAGGGGCAGGAACTGTAAGCTTTGCTTTCCTAGGAGATGGAGGACCCAGAGTGGGGCTGGACCTACAACCAGAAGGGTCAAGGTTCCAGTGGGAAACAAAAACGGATGCTCTGGGCTTCTGATTGTGGGCTTCCAAGACAAAGTCCAGGCCAGGCTATAGAAGTAAGTCAAGGGCCCCTGAGCCCCATGCCTTGATGGCGCAGCAACCCCGGCAGGGCCTGCTGCCCATGCGCTTGTCCCAGGGCTCAGCCCCACCTGGGCTTCCAGCTCCTGCTTCCTGGCCGACTTCAGTTCCTCACTCTCCTCTTTCTCACGACGAGCCGACTCTCTTGCCTCCTCAAGAGCTTGAATAAGTTGCTCTCTGTGTCTCAGGGATTCCTCCTGTGCCCGTCGGTTTTGTTCAATCTTTTCCTGGATCTGTTGTTGTCTTCCTGTCAGAACCTATCCTCAGCAGAAAGGAAGAGGGGAGGTTTTAGTTAGACTTTAACAGATGCCTCTTCCACCAGCCGTGGACCGCTCTGCAGCTGCATGGACACCAGCCTGATTTCTCAGCCTCGGGCCCAAACGCACCAGACAAGCCGACTACAGGGTCAGCCCAGACAGTCGGCTCTATTTCCCACACGTCCCCGTCACACACAAGGTGCACACGGACTGTGCGCGTGGAGGTAGCCGAGCACCAGAGAGATGGGAGCAGGCAGGGGTGGAGCTCCGTCCCCACAGACACACAGCAACAAGGTAACTCTCACTCCCTATCAGTGAGTGCCAGAAAAAGCAAGAAACCACGAGCCATGCAGGTGGCCAGAGGTAGAGTCGGGTCATCCCGCCAACCTTGTGGCTGTGAATTCACTGCTCAGAGCAACAGAAACCTGGATTCTGGAGGATTCTGTCCAGACAATGGTCCAGTCTCAGCAACCACCTGCCATTCCAGACAGTCAGGCTCTCTGGACAGGATGTGTACAGTGGCCACAACAAGGAGGGATGTTTTAAATGGGGGGAAAAAACATCAAAAGATGCAGAATATCTGGTATTCCTAAAAGTAAAAGAGCACCAGCTGGGACCCACTTTCCCACAGGTTCTAAAATGTAGCATGCTGGCATGCACAGAATACAAGGTCCATTTTAAACCACTTTAAGGTAACTTTCAATACATGGATAATAAAGACTTTTTCCCCCCAAAAGATTTCCTTTGAATTGGGGTGTGTCTTATAACATACTACTTCTAAATGACAAATGAAACAGTCATGTTCGTTAGTCCACTTCTGGTGTTGCACCCCAAGAAAAAATCCTAAATATGGAAAAAGTTTCTGCAACAGGTGTGCATCACAGTGTTTCTTAAAAGGCTCAAATTAGAAAAAAATGGACCCACAAAAGGAAATAGAAAAACTGTTGTCTACCCACGTGATATATGTCATCAAAATAATATTTACAAAGAAGATATAATAATATATTAAAATGACAGAAATCAAACAGCTCAGTATAATAAGTAATATGTAGAAAAAATGTTATGCATAGAAACAGAAGCATAGAAGGAAATAAATAGTGGCTGTGGAGATGATAGGGGTCTAGGTGACTTTTTGGTATTACTTTTCTGTACTAAAATTTTTTTCTAGTCAACTTATATTACTTTTATGATGATATTAAAAGTTGACTGAAAATAACCTGAGAGGACTCTGTTCCCCGAGCATTCGGCAGGGTCAGCTTGTGGTCACCAACCCCAGACACCTGCCCGGCCGAGCTGCACGCCCTCCCGGGATTACCTCTCTCATTAGCCGGTCTCGAGCGCTCCTCTCGCGGGCCCACTCTGCCTCTCTCTTTTCCCACATTTCCTTGGCCTCTTCCCTAGGGAGACACAGAGCGGATGGCAGCGAGCTCCTTACCACCACCAGAAGAGAACCAAAGAACAATCAAGGCTCCAAGGCGCCAGGTAACGCACGCTTTCTGCAGGATCAACCTCCAAGTAAACTTTGAGTGGGTTACAGGTAAGGATAACTTCACAGAGAATACTACTGTCATAAGTACTTTTAAGTTCCCTTTTTTAACACTCCCTCTCCTTACAAAAAGCACTGGTGATGACATGCACCCAGGACATTTAAACACAGAAGTGAATGAAACCACTGGGACTGGAGAGGAAGAGGGGCACACCAGTGCCTGAGCTCTGTTACCACGTTCCTGCGGTCACTCTAGCTCACCTTGTGGTCCGGGCAGCTGAGTGGCCTTAACTCCCCATGGCCCAAGTACTCTACGAGCCCAGCACCAGCCTGAACGTCAGGACTAAACAGAAGGAGAACTGTAATGCACTTAGCACTGTGTCTGGCACACAGTAAATGCTCAATAAGTGTTACCTGTTATTCCGTTACTTCCCTCTACCTGATGAAGTTTTAGGATCCAGGCTCATTTATATAGGCCTAACATGCATTCAATGTCTCCATAATTTATACAATTTCCTTTCCAATTTCTAAGGTTTCAGATGAACAGATCCTTACTTTAAACCCTAGTGGTTTCTACCTTAAATAACCCGAGGGAAACACCCACAAGCCAGGTCCATTAGCAAAGGCGTGCTCCTCACGAACGACGGACAGCGGAACAAGGACGGCTGTTTCAACAGCAGCAGATGACCCTCCCGGCAACCTGCTGACCTGCGGGGACCGCGGCGCGAGGGGACGCCAGGATGCCACCTCTCACCTCAGCAGCATCTGCAGCTCCGCCTCCCGCGCCCTCTCCAGCTCCAGCTGCTCCTCAATGACCCGCTTCATCCAGGCCACGTCAGCCAGGGCCTGCTCCCGCCGGGCCTGGTGCACACGCTGGTTCTCATCCTCCTCCTCCAACAGCGCCTGCAGCATGCGCTTGTCTGCCTCCTAGAGGACAGATGAGGAAGCGCAGTTACTGCAGGCCTTCTGGGGAGTCGTGGGCTGTTTCCAGAGCAGGCAGGGTGTGATCGCTCAGGGCCACTTTAGACACCACAAACGCCCAGGAGCTTCTCTCTGCCCACCACTGGGAGAGACCCTCTGCACCACATGCACATCCTTGCCCTCGGACACACCTGGCAGCCCAGCTTTCTAGAACACAACTTGCAAGCAGTTCCACTGCAGAGGACATAAGTTACAGAAATGCTCAAAATGCTCCCTGCAGCTGTTCCGTGAGAGGACAGCCAGCCAGGATGAAAGATCTCTCCTGTCCCGTCTCAGTGAGGGAGCCCGTCTAAATACTTCCCAGAAACACTGAGCAGCCAGCCAAAAAGGGCAAGCTCAGTTTAAGAACACTGGTCTTGAGGTCTGAGGTGTACTGTTAGGTACTGTGTTGAGCAATGCCATGTCAAGTATGTTCAAAAACGAAACCCACCACTTCCCTGAATGTGTACAGCTCACCCCTGAACAACATGGGTTTGAAGTGGGCGAGTCCACTAACCACAGTTTTTTGTCAATAAGGATAGTACTTGTATTTTTAGTTTACAGATCTTCAATATTTAAATTTTTATTTTATCTTGGAATATAGTTGATTTACCATATTGTGTTAGTTTTGCGTGTACAGCCAGGTGATTCAGCTATAATGGAATATATCCATTCTCTTTCAGATCTTTTCCCATATAGGTAATTACAGAGTACTGAGCAGAGTTCCCTTTACAGATCTTTATATTACCTAAGTGGGGGAGAAGTGTCTGACTAGAGATTACAGTATGCAGACTCAACTGGGGTTTGAGCCCTGATTCTATCCAAACTGTCTTAGCTTCTTGCCTTTCAGTGAGTCATTTATCAGTTCCTTTGTTTTTGAGGCAGAAATAACAGTACACAGGTTTTCAATTCCATGGGGTCAGTGCCACTAACCCCCATGTGGTTCAGGGGTCAGCTGTATATCCAGAAAGAGGCATACGCAAACAGACACCTCTGGGGAGGGATCGCGGGGGCTGCTGGTCAAGAGGGGATGTCCCTTGGTGTTTTCTCATGAGAATGCACCTGTTACTAAGCAACGAAAAACATGCTTTTCAAAAGAAAGTACAAGCAACACCAGGCTGTCACTTCCGACTTACCAGTTCCTCTTGGATCTGCTGTGTACGTCTATTGAGCTTCACGTTATACTGATGTCTCAGGAAGCGTCTAGAAATGAGAAGATATGGGTTGCCTTTAGCATTTATGATCATAAAGAATTCTGCAGAGATTAGACTGTTACTTCTGACGGATTGTATCCCTTCCGCTTTCAGGGTTACCGGGGCAAGCCTGAGAAAGTGAGAGGCTCGCCAGCCTGTGGCGGGCAGGCGAGGGGTGGGGGTCTTCCCACACGCACCCCAGTTCTGCCTTCTGCCGCAAGGCTGCCATCTTCCTCCTCTCCTCTTCCAGCCTCTCCAGCTCCCAGCGCTGCTTCAGCAGATTCTCCTGCTCCTTCTTCAGTTTGGTGGCCTGTGGTTATAGGACAGCAAACCCGGTTAGGCTCGTCATCCCTCATCTCCCTTTCTAGCAGACACAATGCAGCAAGAGCAGCCTAGCCACCTGGTACCCAGGATCCCCTCCCACCTCCAAGGCACTAAGCCCCTTGGCCCAGCTCACTCAGTCATCCCAGCTGGGTCTTTCCTAACCCCACCAACAAGAATGACCCCACACGACCGTGCACTGCCCACACTTACTGCAACTTAACCTCTGTCTCCCCGACCTGACACAGCCCCCAGCTGTATTCCCAGCAGCCAGTCCAGTGCTCGGGCACAAAGGACCCAGTTCTCGAATCATTCAGGCCTGGGGGAGGGGGGCTGCTCCCCTCAGCTGGATGGGAAGATCCAGCCCTCAGCACTGCTGGGCACAGGATTCTCAGAACAGCCTCCTGGACCAAAGATCCTCATGGTTTGTCCCCAGACCCCAAAACTGCTAGCCGAGAACTGTGAGCTGGCTCATCCAAGTCAAGTCTTCCAAGCGCACTTGAACTCCGGGTTCTCAGAGGCCCTCAGACAGCAGGCCACTACCCACATCTGCGGGGACAGGGGTGATCCCCCGAGGGTTAGCGTTCAAGAGTCCGGCACACAGCGGAGGTGCGGGAGAACCACCAGTGGGAACACACGTCAGGAGAACGCAGCGTGGCTCCCCTTCTTAGAACCACCCCCCAGCTGGCGTCTCCGTCTCCGTGTGGAGCAGCTTCTTAAATGCCTGTGTCCCCATGAGCAGCTGCGAGCGAGGGGGCCCTGGCGGCCGGGGCGCGACCTCACCTCCATCTCCTTCGCCTTCAGCTCCTCCACCTGCTGACGCAGCGCCTCCGCCTGCTGCTTACTCTCCAGCTGCCTCCTCTCCTTTTCCGCCTTCATCCGTTCCAGCGCTTCCCGGCGGGCCGTTTCATACTCATTTTCAAATCGTTTTTCCTTTTCCTCTTCGGCGGCTTCTTGCTGCATGGAGCCAAAGGAACGTGGGGGTCAGCATCTGTAGCACAGAGCCAGCGAAGACCCCACCGCTGGTCAGCAGGCCGCAGGGCCCATTCTTCACTCCAACACGTCTACCCCTGAGCAGGCTGTGCACTTATCAGCCATGAGGCCCGGGCTCAGCTCTCAAGGTGGGAACCATGGGAATGGTGCTGCCCTCAGAGACAAGGCTGGCAGCACAGTGCCCAGCATGGAGGAGGGGCTCAGGGACACCGGGTTCCTTCCCTTTCACAAGTCAACAAAACACTTTCCAAAATGAACCCAGAGGCAAAGTGATGGGTCCACGAAGTGTGGACTTTCATCACCAGAGATGCTGCTGTCAACCCAGGTTGAGAGTTTATGATATAAATTATATCCAAAGAGGGTGCCGGCAACAGAACAACCTTTAAGGATGCATGTTGCATCTACCATCAACCAGCCCTGGACACCTGGTCTTATTCTGCCCCGAGAGTGATCACGCGGGATTCTTGTCTGTGCAAGAGCAACAAACATTCTATTTTAACAGGTGTTAAGTAAACCGAGCAAAGGTCTATTCTTGGATTGGAGTCATTGAGATGGAAAACAAGAAACCAATTCAAAGACTTGGAGAGAGTCTCCCAACACATACCACACCTGTTTTTTTTCCTCTTTCTGCGTTTCCCAAGCGTTTATCACATGCCTCTTGTGAAGGTCCGATTCGATCTGAGGATGAGAAGGCAGAAAATATAAACTTCCTCACTGGTTCACAGGATGGATGTTCACTGCTGAGCACCGTACCGTGGCCTGGAATGTGACCAGGTGTCTTATAAGGAAGTGCATGGTGTCCCCAACATACACAGTCTAAATGCAAGTCAGTAAGAAAACCAAAGGACCAGGCAATTCTAAGGCATCTCAAGAACTGGAACAAAGTATCAGAAACTTTTCTCCCAGTCCCCTTGGAGCTGAGCAGACACTGAAATGGAAATCCAACCTCAAAGGCTACCATGGTGGGTCTAAAGCCTGCCATGCCCCAGGGCAGCAGGACCTGGGTGAGAAGCAGACTCAACTTTTTGCCTGGCTCCCCAAAGCTCCCTCTGCAAAGGAGCAACTGTGAAGACACACACCACCTGTATCGATGGATGCAACAAATTTGGGGTTATTAATAAGAGATCTTGGGTTTAAAGAATGTTTTGGATCAGAAAATGAATTGCAACAATGTCCAAAGGCTTTTGTTTGGGAAATTGTTTATACAAGCTTTAAATTTCTTTCTCAACTTACAAACGTAAATATTTGCAACTAACTTGAATGTTCTGAGTAAACAACTGAGTACCTGACTTTGGAGGATCAACTGAAATCTACGAGTGGCCGAGGAGAGGTTTAGTGCTAACCACATGACACACCAGAGCAGCCAGATGCTCTATTATGACTGGCAACTTCTAAATGTAGTTATGTGCACATAAATTAACACCACCAAATAAGTTTCTCAGATGGTAAAGAATCTGCCTGCCAATGCAGGACACCCAGGTACGATCCTTGGGTCAGGAAGACCCTCCTGGAGAAGGGAATGGCAACCCACTTCAGTATTCTTGCTGGGAAATCCCACAGAGAGAGGAACCTGGCGGGCTACAGTCCACAGGGTTGCAAAGAGTTGGACACGACTTAGAGACTAAATACAAATGTATACACAAATTGTAAACTGAACTAAATTAATGATTTCTGTCATCGGATTCTCTCCCTGTAGCCCAATCTCTGCTGAATGATGTCACCCCAGCCACAATGCCCCCCTTCTCTCCTCGCCCCAAAGTCTTGTGGATCTGCCCCCTTTCTCCTGCCACTGCAGTTCTGACCACCATCACTCACCTGGGCTGCAGCCACAACCCCTCAATTGACATCACCCCTTCCCGCCCCCTCAACACTGCTGATGCTCCCCAAAATGCAGCCAGGACCCCACTGCACCTCTGCTGAAAATCTCGCAGGCGCTCCCGGGTGCCTCCAGGGAAAGGCCACCCAAGGCTGTCCCAGGTGGCCCCGTCTGCCTACCCAGCCTCCACTATTGGGTTTCCCCCTTCCTATCAGATGTCCCAACCTCTCGCAGCCTCTTGTAGATGTTAAATAACCAAATGAACCAGATCTTCTGTGTGGAGCCTCTTTCCAAAGTGGCTAGAGTGATCTCTTTTTCATCCCAGCACAAGATGCAGGTTTAAAAACAAGGCAAGCAACGTGATTTCATCTACTTAGGCAAATCAATGGGAGGATCTCTTTGGTTTTCACCTCTCGAAGTTTGGGGTCATTCTTTTTCCAGTGTTCATACAAAAGTCGTTCAGCAATCTGCCAAGAAAACACAAAGAGGGGAGACCAACGTCGCTTTTCCAATCCATCCATGATTCAGGTAACCCACAGTGAAGTCAGCTGAGCCTGAGAGCTCCTCCACTGGCAGCCAGCACTGCACCTGCCCTTCAGACATCCCTCGGGCCTCAGGAGGTGTCTGGCTCTCAACAGACACCAATTAGGTGCTGACAAATGACTCATTTCTTTGGCTACGCCGAGCGACGTGTGGGATCTTGGTTCCCCGATCAGGGATTGAACCTGGGCACTCAGCAGTGAGAGTGTGGAGTCCTAGCCACTGGACCGCCAGGGAGTTCCCACAAGTGACTCTTATAATGGTGATAAAAGGGGCCAAAATCTGATGCTACAGAGGGGTCCTAGATGCTAAAGATCTATTTCAAAATGTACAGCAGCCTTAAAAACAGAGCTTGGAGACCACCACTATACATGACTGCTTTGGAAGTTAAGTTAAAATACACCAGTCCCAGGCTTTCATGGGACCAGAAAACTAGAATAAAGATAAAGGACTCAGATATAACGATTTAAGGGGCCCAAGAGAATAGAGATGACTCCTGGAAAACACACACGAAGAACGACTCAGAGTCAGCACTTTTCTCAGCTGGCTCTAGTGAACTGCCATCTCATCATGTCAGAGCCCCCAAAGGGGACCCCTCCTGGCCTCACTGACAGGCTGGGGTCTCGGGCTTCGGAGCCTCCTAAAGAGCTACACAAAGTTACCAGCTTCCTCTGCTCCTCTCGGGCTGCCTTCAGGTTCCCGTGCTGCTCCCGGATTCTCCCTTCCCTCAAGTTCACGCTCAGCCTCAGCTCCTCCAGTTCCCTGGCCAGCAGGTCCTGCTCCTCCACCAGAAGCTGCCTGAGTCTCTGCTGTCGGGCCTCCAGACGCTTCCTCCCCTCCTCCTTCATTTTCTCCCGCTGGTAGGCATGCATGCTGGGCGAGAGGGGCCACCATCAGCCAGGCGTGCTACAGCTACACGGGGGATGCAGTGTGTGTGGGTGCCAGAGGCTACGGCACACAGAACCTGGTGACCTGGGAAGGTGTCCTCCGGCCACAGTGAACAGACCAGGTAACAGAACCACTATGCATAACAGAATCTTGTTCTTGCAAGAAGGAAACGTACAAGGGGTGTATATATGCACGTGTTAATATTATCTGAGCAGTTACCATGTACTACATAACCTGGATGGTTTTTATAGTAGCCATGACACAAATCCTATATAGTAGGTTCTGTTTTAACCCCACTTCACTGATAAGGAAACTGAGCCTCATTCATACAGCAAGTGACACAGTCAGAATTGCTATCTAGGTCTGGCCGACTCCAAAGCCCATGCTTTTAACTTCCGTGTTTTTGTATCTATCTCTCTATACAAAAGACTTCCCTGGTGGCTCATACGGTAAAGCATCTTGCTTACAATGCGGGAGACCTGGGTTCGATCCCTGGGTCGGGAAGATCCTCTGGAGAAGGAAATGGCAACCCACTCCAGTACTCTTGCCTGGAAAATCCCATGGACGGAGGAGCCTGGTAGGCTACAGTCCATGGGGTTGCAAAGAGTCGAGTGACTTCACTTTCACTTTCTTTCTCTATACAAAAATGGGTGTGTGCTTGTATCTATATTTACACACAAATACAGATGAAGAAGTGTACGGGAGGATATGGACCAGACAGTTCACGGTGGTTCTCTCCTGGGGAAATGGGGCTACCAAGGGACTTCCAGATTCTACATAAATGTCTCATCATCTTATCTTTTTCAGTCAAATGTGTTAATTCACTGATGACCTTTTTTTCAGTTTCCAGCTGGAAAGACATAACCATGTAAGTATCCATGGAAATCATCACATTTCCATGCAAGTATCCATGCCGGCCAGCCACCCTCCCCCAGGTCCTTGAGTCAGTCACATCTCCTAGCAGCAGGTGGCCCTCCAACCCTAAGGGAAGGTCATCGCACAGTTACCTCCGCTGGTAGGAGGCCCTGGAGCTCCACTCTGCCTGTTTGGAGCTGCAGATGTTGGACACCTGGAAGTAGCGGCTGTTCCAGTCCCACTGCTGCCGAAGATGTGCCTCCTGCTCCCGGCGGCGCTGTCGGGTGGCCTGCTGATCCAGGAGCCGCCGGCTGCACCAGGAGGAGGGCAGCGTGGGGAGTGCCATCTGAGGAGAACAGTGGCGCTAAGAACAGGAGCCTGCTGCAGCCCCTCATCCCTTTGAGGCCCGGTCCTCACCCCTGGGCTGCACACTGGAATCGCCTGGTAGAGCCTGGGCCCCACTGCAGACCAATTAAGTCAAAAAAAGTCTCAGGGCAGGCTCCCAGACATCAGCATTTTAAAAATGACTTGCTACCAGGACCGCAAATCATCTAGCTGAAGAAGCCTGGCCTGCACCCAGCTGTGAGCCTGACATCATCAAGGGCAGTGAGAGACAGGGAGCCAGTCCTAAGGACACTGGACTAGCACACCGGGGTTTCTGTGCTCTGTCTAAGGTAACAGAGAGGATAACTGAAGATATACCTTCAGTTATCATATACCACCTTGGATGTGGGCCAAGCCCTTGACTTATATGACCTTTTCCATTGTTACTATCACCCCAATTTTTCTTTTATTTTTGGCAGCTGAGAAAACTTAAATTCAAAGAAGTACAATGACTTGCTCAAGATCACAAAGCCAGGAAGCAGAGGAAATTTATACAAGAGCTGGGAGCCTAATTCCTGTTAGTCTAGGATAAGAGCCCAAGCTCTGTAGACTGCAAGACGGTACCTGTTGGGACCAACATGCCCTGGCTGTGAAGTGAAATGAAAGTGGCTCAGTCGTGCCCCACTCTTTGCCGACCCCATGGACTGTAGCCCACCAGGCTCCATGGTATTCCCCAGGCAAGGATACTGGAGTGGGTTGCCATCTCTAGATGTCACAGCTGGTAATGTTCTGGATGAGCATGGAGGGAGATCCCTCCTCTTACAGGTGGAGAAACTACCACTCAGAGGGAAGAACCAATCTGCACGGGTCAAGGGGCTATCTGGGGGCACGGCCGGAGACTCGAAAGCAGAACCAATCTCTCCGGACACCTCCCCCGCACCACCCCCGGTCCAAAAGCTGCCCCAGGTGCAGGGTCTACACAGTGCCTGGCGGTGACAGTGCTCAAGGAGCTTCTGGTGGATAAACAAACTCAGAGTTCTCCGAACCGGGAGGAAAATGATCAGCGTCTATAAGTCAAGCTAAGCCTGAGGCTACCAGGTCATGATCGGTCTTCAGACTGTGGCAGCCCTCAAACATTTTTCTTTGCCCCATGGGCCGCCTGCGGATAAATCTTTGCAAGAGGATTCAAGAAAACGAAGACTCCGGCCCCAGATAAACCATCAACAAGCTGGGCGGCTCTCTGAACAAGCTGCATCCCTCTCTCAGACACATATGACAAAAGCGGTTATAGAGGAAAGGGTCGGACCCAGGCCGCGCGGGGAGCCGAGTGACGACTGGGAAGCCGAACCCCCGGGGCGCCCCGCGACCGCATCCCTGCACGGCGGGCGCGCTTCCCGCCAGCGCGGGGCCGACTGCTGCGAAGCTCTGAGGGTCCCGACCCCAACGCCGGCCCCCGGCCGAGCCCAAACGCCCGACTCACGTTTCTCTGCGCGCTGGAGTTTCCCAAGACTGCCCGGGCCCAAGGTCCCGCAAGCCCCAACCAATCCCTGCCCGGCCCACGGCGATCCTCTCAGGCAGCGCTGCACTTACGCCGGCCGTTTCCCCGCTCGTTGCCGAGGCAACGGGCCGGCGACGGAGCGCCGCGAGGGCCAAGTCTCCTGCAGCGCGATTACTCGGCGTGCGGAGAGAGAAAAAAGGAGCCTGTGTTTTTCTCTGGTGCCCCCTCGCGGTGGACGGGAGCTCAACCGCAAACGTCGCTCGTCTGAGGAAAAGGATCCATTCACTACATCAAATTCAGGATGGTGGCTACCTGAGGGATGCAGGTGAGCGTTGGGGGCAATCAGAGGGACATGATAGGGAAGGTAATTATAAGCCAGTCGCCCTTAAACCTGGCTGCACAAGAGAATCATCTGGAGAGCTCTGAAAAATCCAGATGTCCAAACCGGACTCCAGACAAACCCCATGGAGCTCCCTGAGGGAATCAGTGGTTGTCTAAGCCCCCCAGGCGTGTTCAACGTGCAGCCAGCTCGAAGAACCGCTGGTGTAAGTAGGTTCGAGCTAGTGGCAACTTTCTATTGTCTTAGGATGGTGGTGGGTTCAAGGATGTTCCTTCTATTATTAGTACGTTTTGTAACTCACATGTTACGTGTATCATTTTATGTATCAACTATTGTCTTAAAAAATAAAATTAACAGATTGGAAATTCCCCGGCAGTCCAGTGGTAAATACTCCCCGCTGTCGCTGCTCAGAGCCTAGGTTCAACCCATGGTTGGGGAACTAAGATCCCACAAGCTCTGCCGTGTGACAAACATACATGAAAACAAAAGTATTAACTCTTTTATTCATGCTCTTTTCATTTTCCCATTTTTGTCTTCGTTCATTCCCTTCACTCTTTCCTCCTTTTTTTTAAAAATTTTATTTATTTGGCTGCCTGGGGTCTTAGTCGCAGGCACTCCCTTTTCTAGTTGTAGCATATAGGTTTAGTTGGTCTGCCGCATGTGGGGACCTAGTTCCCCAACCAGGGATCAAACTTGGGTCCTCTGCATTGCAGGATGGACTCTTAACCACCAGATCACCAGGGAAGTCCCCTCCTTCCTGCTTTTATTCACTTCTCTGTTTTTCCTGGATGCAGTATAATGTCTGGTTGAACAGAGTGATCTCTGTTGCAGCCTCCACCACAATAGTCGTGTAGTCTTGGACACGTCACTTCATCACTCTGAGCTTCCATGTCCTCATCTGTGAAATAAGAATGTTCAAGTAATTGAAAAAGAAGCCCATTAGACTGGGAAGGCTGTGACACTTCCATGCCTATGCAAGTCAACCTCAACCTAGGCCAGAGCCAATGCACCCAAATTGGAGAAAATGAAGCTTAGCAATCACAAACAGCCAATTGGGCTTTCCCAAACAAAGCAACCTCTTAAGTTACAGTCAATCAAATTATTTCCTTGCTTTCACATCTTCTTTCTAAAAACCTCTCTCCTAGATCCTGCCGGTGGAGTGTTCTGACCACCTTTCCCTTGCCTGATTCAGATCAGCAAGTCTTGAAAGTTTCACTGTGCCTCAGGGTAGCTTTAAACAATACCAACGGGCTGCTTTCTACAGTTGCCCTTAGGAGAGGAAATGAAAGTTCAAAGGAGAGGACTCAGGAGCAGAGCACCTGGTGCATCTCAGGTGAGTGTGCTCTCTCATATCTCCCCCCCTTTTTTTCCCTAGTTTTTTGGCAGCAATGCAGGAGATGCAGGATCTTAGTTCCCCGACAAGGGATTGAACCTGTGCCCCTCTGCAGTGGAAGCACAGAGTCTTTACCACTGGACCACCAAGGAAGTCCATCTCACATCTCCCTTTACTCAACACATGTTTACTCAGCATCTGTCCTGCCCCGTACGTGAGATTCCCCCAGAGTTAGCCTCTGATTGGTCCCAACCCCTTGGGCCAAGCTCACGGCCAGTCATCCATATTGTGTCCCCAACGGAGAAGGGAAGCAGCCATCCACTCTGCTCAGCCCTGCCAGAGCCGCTCACACAGCAGAAGAGCCTGATTAATACATAGTTGTTGATGGGCCTCCTTGAGTATGATAAGAACTTCAGAAATGCGTGAATTGTGCTGTGGGAGACTAGCCTTCAGGTCCTGGTTTTGCACCTCTTGGCAAGGGCCTTCCTCTCTCTGGGTCTTAGTTGCCTCATCTGTATAATGGCCTTAAAGGACCAAACAAGCTCGACTACTGGGATCAAGGGCCTAGGGCTTGACTGACCTTGTCCTGGAAGCCTGAGGCCCCAGGCCATAGCCTCTGTCCTTTCTTCTGGGACAGGAACCGCAGCTTGTAGGTTGTGGAATTTGCCCAAGGAATCACAGCTTGTAGGTGGTAAGCCCAGCCTTGAACCCAGTTCTGTCTGATTCCAGGGCCTGGACTTGCTCTACCGCTCCACAAGGTTAGGGACCATTACCTTTCCTGCTATGGTTCTAGTCCCCAACACAGTGTAGTCACTTAATAAATATTCACTGAGAATGAATGAGTAGATTTCCCCCAACTTTGAGCCCCTTATTTTTCTCCAAGAGAAAGAGGGAAAGATGGTGTTGAAAGAAAAAGAAAAACAAAAAGGAACTAACATGTTTGAATGCTTACCACATGCCAGATGCTTTTAGATGTATTTTCTTGTTTAAGCTTCCCTCCAGCAGGTGAGGTTCCTGCCCTTGTTCTGCAGATAAGGAAACTGAGACTCTGAGAGGTCAAGCAAGCGTCTTGCCGGCACCATGAGAGCCAGGATTTATATCCAACTTCCAGAGCTTGTGACCCTCTTTTCAGTCTGCTTTTCCAAAAGTGTGTGGCTTACAGATATAGCTCTTAAAAGAGGCCAGTAGATGTGGACCAGTTGGGCCATATAAAGTGCTCCGGAATATTAAATATTTTGTGACAGGTTGATGACTATGGTCCACAGAGGGGTAGCCCTGGCAGGTAGCCATCGAGATGGACACTGCATGCACAGGCCCTGGGCCAGCGCACTGTTTCTTGGGGCTGTTCTTGGGCTTGTTTGGAAGTGTTCTGGCAAGAGAAGAGAAAACAGGAATGGGAGTGGCATGGTAACACTGGAGCGGCTTCCCTATTAGCTGAACGGTGACCGTGCTGGAGGCCATGCAATGCCCTACATAAGCAGCAGGTGGCGCTGCCGAGGCACGTTTATCTAGGCTGGGTTTTCACAGCGTTTCATCAACCACCCTGGGTTCTCTCTTCGTACCTAGGCTGGCCTCCCCACCCTCCCTGAAGACAAGGATGTCTTGTAGACAGGGAAGCTCAAAGACTCTGGGGCTACAAGGCTGCCTCTCAGAAGTCCAGTTTTGTGTTTTAATAATAATAACAACAGGAATAGTAATAAAGGTAGGTATTATCCATGAGAAAAAAGTGTAAAAGGACTTTTTCATCCGAAACAGTGGTTGTCACTAGGGGCCAGGATTAGGGGTGATTTTAATTTTTCTCTCTGGGTTTTTAATTTTACAATGGTCACTGTTACTTGTATAATTTTGTTAAAAATAAAGCACTGGGCGACTTGCCTGGCAGTCCGGTGGTGAAGACTTCGCCTTCCAGTGCAGAGGGTACTGGTTTGATCCCTGGTGGGGAAGCTAAGATTTCACATGCCTCTCAGCCAAAAATCCAGAACATAAACAATAGAAGCAATATTGTAACACGTTCAATAAAGACTTTAAAAATGGTCCACCTCAGAAAAAAACAATCTTAATTAAAACTTCGGTCGGTTGATCATAACATATTGCACGTCCCCCATGCTTTATACTTATGAGGTGCTTTCCATGCATGAGTTGTCCAACCCTGGCAGTTCTGAATTGCCAGGAGAGCTTTCTGATAAATCCTAATGCTTGATCCCCGAAACAGAGGTTCTGACTGCATTGGTCAGGACCGGGGCCTGGACATCTGATATTTTTTAAACTTTTAATTTCAGAATAGATTTAGATTTACAGAAAGTTTCCAAAGAAAGTACAGAGAGTATCCTTATACTTCACACCAATTTCCCCTGTAATTATTAATAACATCTTATGAACATTTCATACACCCGTAGGACAGACATATGACATGAGTTTGGGGGTAAAATACACATAAAAGAGACAAAAATGACCACTTTAACCATTTTTAAGTGTCCAATTCAGTGACATTAAGTATATTCACAATGTACAACCATCTCAAAGTAGGATTTTTTAATTTTACTTTGTATTTCTTTTTTTGTTTTTTTTTCCTGTTTCAACTATTTAATGTAAAAAATCTGGTCATGGGAATACAAATCATTATTATCATTATCACTCTGAGGCTCAGACATCACACTGTGGGTATGTTTCCATAACCGGGGTGTTACTGGCAAGAGAAAGCACGAGTAAACAAAATAACTATTCAAACACTCCTTTCCTCGGGCAGGTTGGCAGTCAGCTGCAGCCCACGTGCACAGAGAGAATTCCGAAAGAATGCCACTCGGTGGCAGCGAGGCAGGGGTCTGGATTAGCGTGGTTGCTTGAACTCCACTGTTTCATCACTCGGGCTGGTTTCCCTTCCCATGGCGGAATTTCTAAAGACAGGAGTCACCGCGTGCACACAGCACGCTTTCTGGAAAACAGGTGATGTGTGCATCTCTTGCTTTTATAATCAAAGTGTAGTTCTTGAACCATGCGAACCGCTGGGGAAGAGATGTCAGGGGTTCTCCTCCTGCTCCCTCAGGGGAGGTGAAGCCTAAAAACACTCTCTTGACAAGTCCCTCAGCTGGATCTGACATCACCACAACTGGAGAACCACCTGGCCCTGCGAGGCGGGGTTCACCCATCCAAATCCCTTCCTCTCTAGGGGAACCGAGGCCCAGACATGGGGAGGTCATACCCAGATGAGATCAGTGGCAGAGCCAGTGTCTCTAGTGAGACCCACTGGTGGCCTTAGTGCATGGAGGCAGCAAAGAAGAGGAGACTCGGTCGGCACCTGCTTAACACTTAGTGTCTCTAGGAATTATGGGTTATCACAACTCCATTTTTTAGATGGGGAAACTGAGGCTTAGCGTGGCTGGCCCGTATGATGTGTGCCAGGCTCCCACCCCAAAGCTTACGCTGGTTCCATCCTGCTGGACCATCATCAGATCTGGGCACAGTCCACAGAGGTGGGGCGTGGAGCCAGCCCTGTGTTTTCCATGCCTTTCCCAGACATGGGCACCCACTAGCCACCCCCAGATGGCAGAGAGCCTCCCGTTCCAAAGTACAAGGTGACTGGTGGCTGGTATCGGGGCAGCTCCCTTTTCTGCTTGACCTTGAGCCCTCCCTGGCTCCCCATCTCCCTCCACATGAAGCCACACTATGAACAAGCCACTGAACCTGGCATGGTCTGGCCCCTGGCCAATTTTGCCCAGCACACTAGCCATCATTTTTTTGAGTCTCACGGCACTATTTCTGCTGTGCTGTTCCCCCTGCCTAGAAGGCTCTTTCCCCTTCTGACTCTTTCTCATCCTTCAGGTCTTGGTGTAAATGCCTCTCTTCCTCTGAGAGGCCCTCCCCTCAACCCCTCTAACCCGATCAGGTCACCTAGCCTCAGAACACAATGGATTTTTCCTCCATAATGTTCATTGCAGTGCTCAGTATATGATTTTAATGAGTAACATCCTGCCCACAGTGGACTGCAAACTTCATGAGAGCCAGGGACCTGGCTGTCTGGATTCTGGTATGTGTCCCAGCCTCTGCTGTGTTGCTTGGTATACAGTAGGTACTTAATAAATACCTTGAGAGTGGGTGAATAAAATTGTGGCCAGTGGGGTGCTACATCCTCATAGTCAGGAGTGTGGGGACATGGACTGGAGGCCACACCTCTGCCAGAGAGGTTTGCCACACAACCTGGGCAGTGTGCCGGACCGGTTTCTAAAAATTCAGTGTGATCTCTGTTGAGCAAGCACCTGGGATGTTCCCAGACTCTTCTGATGAGTTTCAGGAGCCTTCTTTCTGTCCCCTGAGCTGCGCCTACACTCCACTCTCTTTGGCACAGTGATGTCCTCACATTACTGGCCTGGGTCCTGCAGCCAAGCCAGCTACCTGGGGCAGCAAGAGCAAGGGACACACCCCCAGAGCCACTAGTGGACCCAGAAGGCAGAAGGGGCTTTTTTTTTTAATGGCTTCAGCTTAGTTCATTTATTTTATGTTTTAAAATTTTATTGGAGTGTTGCTGATTTACAGTGTCGTGTTAGTTTCACATGTACAGCAGAGTGAGCCTCTTATACGTATACATACGCTCACTCTTTTTTTAGATTCTATTCCCACATAGGCCATTACAGAGTATGGAAGAGAGTTCCCTGTGCTATACAGTAGGTTCTTTCTTTTTTTATTTGGCGGCATCAGGTCTTAGTCACATCTTCGTTGCCTCATGTGGACCCTTTCGTTGCAGCACGTGGACTCTAGTTGTGGCTCGCGGGCTCTGTAGTTGTGGCGTGTGGGTTTAGTTGTTTCGAGGCACATGGTATCTTAGTTCCCGGACCAGGGATTGAACTCACATCCCTTGCATTGCAAGGCAGATTCTCAACCACAGGACCATCAGGGAAGTCTCAATAGGTTCTTAATAGTTATCTGTTTTCTGTGTGTAGGAGTGTGCACATCCCAGCCTTCTGACTTATCCCTCTCCCCCTAGAAAGGGCTTTTGAAATACTTGTTCCAGACCCACCTGCTCTGTGGGGAAACTGAGACTCACAGAGGGAAACAGAGTCTGGAAACTGGTCAACAACAGAGTCAGGACCAGATCCATGGGGCCCCTGAGAGGTGGGCCTGGCTGCTTTCACTCTGCTTCCACCCAGAATTACTGAGAGCTGGGCAGGGCATTCCTAGAATCATCAACAGTCTCACCTTCAGCATCCCCAAGTGACTTAGGCCAAGCACCAACCTGTGTCCCAGGTGGCTCCTTAAATCCTTATGTGCCATCTCCTTGAATATTCTCAGTACGTTGTAGGAGGGGCTATTAGGATACCCATGTTACAGACGTGGGAACAGACTCAGAGGGGTTCCGTGCTTTGCCCAGGGTCATACAACTAGAAGGGGCAGAGCTACAGGGTCACACAGCTAGAAATGGTAGAGCTACTAATAGCAGTGGTAGTTTGTTGTGACACTGTCTTAGGTCAGTGACCTGATTGGGTTCCCTTACAGCATTTTTTCCCGAGGCTGCCCCTATGGGTAGAAAATGAAGCAGCGTTTCACCCTTTCCTCTGTGCTGTTTACATGCCCCAAATACTATTTTCATGCAGCAACTGAAACAAAAAATGTTCAAATATTTAGCTGTCGTCTGTGGCACTGTTTTCCTGGGATGGCAGCAAGCAGGCCTGCTGGCGAGCGTCGCCGACGAGTTAATTAGGGAGAAGTGGCAGACGGCCCCGCAAAACTGCAAGGCGGGTTGGCTCGGCGGCTCTTCACACCCAGAGGAGTTGGCTCAACAAAGCCAATTTGGCACGTTTAATCCTGCTGAAAACCTGGCAGTTGGGGAGGTGACATCACTGGAATCAGTTCCCCCCACAATTGCTAGTCCTGGGTAGAAATAACTCAAGAAATCGATTCATAATAACCACACCATTCATCGAGGGCTGCCTCCCTGCCAAGCTCCCCCCACACCCCCGCCTCCACTGCCAGGTTTCCATTAACCTGTTAAGCCCCACATCAGCCCTGAGAGGTCATTACCGTGATTACCATCCTCATTTTACTGGTGGGATAAACTGAGGCTTAGAGAGGGGAAGCGTGGCCAGCTGAGGAACAGCCCTCAGAAAGATTAGGTGCTATCCCCTGAGCCTCTCAGTGTGACCTGATTTGGAAAAGGGGTCTTTGCGGATGTGATTAAGGGTTGAGATGGATAAATCATCTTGGATTATCTTATGGGCCCTAAATGCCATCACAAGTGCCCTCCTTATAAGAGAGAAACAGGGGACCTCCCTAGGAATCCAGTGGTTAGGACTCTTGTGTTTCCACTGCAGGGAGCACAGGTTCGATCCCTGGTCTGGGAAGATCCCACAAACCACATGGTGTGGCCAAAAAAACAAAGAAGAGAAAAAAGAGACAGAGAGAGACTTCTCATACACAGAGGAGAAGACCATGTGAAGACAGAGGCAGAGGCCAGAGTTACGCAGCCACAAGTCAGGGACACGTGGAGCCACCAGAAACCAGAAGAGACAAGGAACAAATTCTCCTCTAGGGCCCTCCCAGTATGTGCAGCACTGCTGACACTTTGACTTTGCCCCAGAGACACAGATTTCAGACTTCTGGCCTCCAGACTGTGGGAGAATAAATTTCAGTTGCTTGAAACCGGCAGGTTTGTGGTCATTTGTCACAGCAGCCACTGGAAATGACTTGCCCACAGCCATACAGCTATGAAGTGGCTCAAAACATAGTAAGTGCTCAATAAACGTTGGTGTGGTTGTTTGGACACTATGTCGTGTCCGACTCTTTTGCGACCTCATGGACAGTAAACTGCCAGGCTCCTCTTCCCATGGGATTTCCCAGTCAAGAACATTGGGGTGGGTTACCACTCCCTTCTCCAGGGGATCTTCCTGACCCAAGGATCAAAGCCACATCTCCTGCATTGACAAGCAGATTCTTTACTGCTGAGCCACCGGGGAAGCCCTCAGTAAATGTCATCTGTTACTATTATTATGACCATATTATGACCAAATCAGCCTTGGGAAGCTGATTTCTAGGGTGAAATGTCCAAAGGACCATGAACTTGGTCTTCTTTATCCATCCCAACAGACACTGTTGGGAAGGGACCATCTGAGTCACCCAGATTTGATTATTTGGTTTGGGAAGAAGCTATTAACACAGGTGGAGTCGGTTCAGGAAAACAATGAAACTTGGTAGGATGAACACCTCACTCCCACTGAGTCAATGCCAAGCACTAGAATTAACTCCACTGGCCAAGCTGGTCCTGCAAATCAATTTGAGAGCAGGTTCGTAGCTGATGGAGCAAGTGTGATGGCCCAACAATTCAAAAAGATGAGGTGGCTCCTCTGTGTCTGGAAGTATCTCCCACACAAAACCTTATTTATTGTTGACTACATCCTCTGTCCTCTTTGGTTCAGAGTAACACCCAATACACATGTACTGAATTTGTGAAGTTTGCCCCGCTACAGTAAACTAAAGGTGGGGCTTGACGGTCCATAGCTGACGGCCCCAGCTTGCTAACGTTTACGTGGCTCCTCCCTGTGCCTTCCATCCCCTCTTCTCCCTCCCCTTCCCGCCCAGTCCTTTCCCTTCCATTATGCTTTGCTGTTGTTTAGTCGCTAAGTCATGTCAGACTTATTGTGACCCCATGGACCGTAGTCCGCCAGGCTCCTCTGTCCATGGCAGGTGGATTCTTTACCACTGAACCACCTGGGAAGCCCCCTCCTCCCACTTATATTCGATTAGAGTTTGATCCAGGAGCTTCCCTGCTGGCCCCGTGGTTAAGAATCCATCTTGTAATGCAGGGGAGATGGGTTTAATCCCTGGCCTGGGAACTAAGATTCCACATGCGGGGCAACTAAGCCCATGCACGTGCTGTAATAAAGAATCCAGCGTAGCCTAAACAAAAGTTTGATCCACTAGGGGGTCCCAGCAACATCAACGTGAGCCATAGGGGGAGGGGGATAAGATACATGCTGGTCCACAGAGGGGTGTCATAGCCCAATGGGATAAAAAGAGTGTCCACATGTGGTGAGGGTGGCCCCACCATGGGGGCCAGAGCTTGTGTGAGTGAGGAGGGCATCCTAATGGAAAAGCAGCTTGGCATGGGGGGTCAGGTGGCCTCTCAGTTGGCATCAGTGGTAAGGAACCCAGCTGCCAATGCAGGAGATGTAAAAGATGTAGATTCGATCCCTGGGCCAGGAAGATCTCCTGGAGGAGGGCATGGCAACCCACTCCAGTATTCTTGCCTGGAAAATCTCACGGACAGAGGAGTCTCGCAGGCTACGGTCCCTAGAGTCACAAAGAACTGGACATGACTGAAGCAACTTAGCACACATGCATGGGGTGTCAGAGATTGAGAAGGGTGTAGAGGGTATCCCTGTTGAATAGAGGGCAGCATCAACAATAAGAAGTCATGATATATGGGGTGGGGGTTGGTCAAATAAGTGAACAGACTGAAAATACTAGGTTTGTCACTGTCGGAGAGGTTACCAACATGAAAAGACTAGAATTAACCCTGTGGAGTTAGGTTGGAATTGGATCTATTAGGGTGAACTCATGTTTTTCAACATCAATAGAAGACCATGGAAACAAATATAGATATAAATGTATGTGTGTATGGACTTCCCTGGTGGTCCAATGGTTAAAAATCCACCTTGCAATGCAGGGGGCTTGGGTTTGACCCCTGATCGAGGAACTAAGATCACACATGCCGCAGGGCGTCTCAGCCCACATACCCTCAACTAGTGAGAAACCTGAAAGCTGCAACACAGATATCACATGCTGCAATTAAGACTCAACGTAGTCAAAAAGTACAAGAAGAGCCTGGAATATCTTGTGCCAGACAATAAGGAAATGTTTAAAGAATGATAGGGAGACAAAAGCCAGCTGAAAAGGACCATCACGAGCTGAGTCTAGGATACACTGGGCGCCTGAATAAATAATAACAGCAATGGATTGTAACCCATGGAATCAGAAGTCTGTACTGATGAAAATAAATAAATGGAAAGTCTGATGAGAGATGGGATAGTAGTCTCAAAGTACCTCCCTATGAACTATGTATTATTTTAAAAGAGGAGATTCAGAGGCTCTCTGAGAGTGGTGGGGATTGTGGAGAGCTGGAGATTTCATCCCAAAGCAGGCACTTAAAAATTTTGTTGTATTGATGGGTAGGCATCAAGACATCGCATTCACTCAGAACAACGACCCATCTCACCACATCAAACCCATATTCCATGGCAAGACAGTTTTTCTAGACTTGAATTTTTGATATCAGCCACAGTCTCCGGTGGTTTGGCTGAGATGGAGCAAGTTGAGAAATCGGGGTGTCGTCTGAGGTTGGCGGTCCCCATGTAGGCTGTGATCTCTCTGTTGAGTTAATGGCAGGGCTGTGTCTGAAATATGGGTGGGGGTTCTGGGTCCAAGTTCTGGGCGGGCTGGTGAGGGAGGCTTCAAGGAGATGGTATCTTAGGATGCCTGAGGGGGGTGAGGTTGGGTGGGGTGGGAACAAACCAAGGTTGACGGCTTGGGCTTCTATTCGTGGGTGAGTTGACTTGATGGAACATGTCAGGGTTTGGGTCATGAGTAAGACATGATGATAATCTTTTTTCCCCCAGACCCTTTCATTTCCTGACTGTACATGGGTTTGGAACAATCTCTTTTCTCATTTTCCCCTTGCAAGATTACACTGAAAATATTGAACAAAGTTTGGCAATTATTTTTACTGACACCGGTGAGTTCTCATTGCCCTTAGCTTAAAATCCAAACTTTATACCATCCTCTACCTAACCCAACAAGCCCCTGCTCACCTCCCTGGGCTCAATTCCTACCCTCATTTCTCTGCCTCATCCTCTCACTCACTCCACTCCCATTTCCTCCCCTGGTTGCTTGCACACACCAAGCTTTGTGTCACCTTAAGGCTTTTGCATGTGTCCCAGACACTCTGGCTGTCTCCTACTTCTTCTTCAGGTCCTGGATCAAACGTCACCACTTCATAGGTACTTACTGCCCCTCACTCCCTACATCCTATCACAAGCACATCCTCAGTAATCCCTGCCACTCCGCCTTATTTTATTTTCTTCATTACACTTAGCATTTGAATTTGTCTTATTTACTTATGTACTATATTGTAATTATAATGTATTATCTTGTCTCCTCAACTAGAATGTGAGCCCCACAGGAGCCAGGATTTTGCTGTACTGTTCATCACTTTACCCTCAATGCCTAGCACAGTGCATGGTGCATGGTGCATGGTGGGAGCATAGTGAATTGTTTATTCTGAGAATGAATGAGAAGCTCTCAACAGCTATGTGCTAGATTTTAGGATACAAGCATCAAGGTGGGTTGTGACTGAAATGAACTGTGCTCCAGGTTGTGGCAAGCATGTACCCTGGACTATTGGGGTGAAGTCAGGTTTGAGGAAACAGGCACCAGTCAGGTGGTGATTGAGTTGGACTGTAAACTGGGCTGAGTCCATCAGGTAATATCAGACTGTACAGGTCAGACGACCCCAGATTTCAGGTGACAGGAGTCCTAGTTAGGCATGGCTGAGTTAACTTGTGATTGGCCAGTGTCCAACAGGCAGAAGATCACTAAAGAAGAATCAAGGATCCCCACTGGTTGTAGCCAAAGAGAACTTTGATCACAGCAGGGTCCAAAAAGTCTCTTGGGACTGTTAAAGATTAGCCCGTTTGTGGGGTAGCAAATGTCCTGAAGGATGCTGGCAGGATTGGGCTGTAACCTGGGCTGGTGGATGGGTTGTGAGTTGTGACCTTGCCCATCAGGCGAGGACGCGGCCCGAGCCAGCTCACCTGGTTGCGGGGTGCCACGCCGGGGGTGGCAGGAAGCACTTGGGGATGGGTCCCCTGGGAGCGGCTCACCTGGGCGTACCTGGATGTTGGAGTCGGCGCGCTTCCGCGCCGGGCGGGCTGGCCCCCGCCCCCCGACCAATGGCGGCGCGGAGGTCCACTGCCGTGGGCGAGGATTGGGCGGGCGGGCGCGGCGGCGGACGCGGATTGGGCGCGGGTGGGCGGGGGCGGGGCGGCGCGGCAAGCAGTTTAGGCGCTCGGCCTGCGGGCGGCGCTGAGCGCTCGGCTACGCGGGCGCTGCGCGGGGCGGAAGTGGCGACGCTGGCGTCCCCGGAGGCTGCGGAGGGCGGCAGTGACGGCCCCAGCGCTGACGGCGGCGGCCCGGGGGGCGGCGTGGACGCCCGCGGCGCCGGCTGGGGCATCACTGCGGGCCTCGACCCCGAAATGGCGCTGCTGGCGGAGCACCTGCTGAGGCCCCTGCCTGCGGACAAGCAGATCGAGACGGGCCCCTTCCTGGAGGCGGTGTCCCACCTGCCGCCCTTCTTCGGTGAGCCGGGGTGAAAGGGGGAACTGGCCCGGAGCCCTGCCCCAGGGCGCTCCCAGATGCACCCGCTTCCTCCGTCTCCAAACATCCCAAACCAGCCCTTCCGTGGACACCCCAAATCCTACTTCCCCAGGCACCAAAGATCCCCTTTTTCTGCAAGCACCCCAGATTTCCCCTATCCCAGACCGCTCCCAGATCCTCTCTGCCCAGAACATGTCACATCCTCATCTCTTCCCAGACATCCCCAAATCCTCCGTCTCCCTCAGACACTCCCAACCCTCTGTCTCCCTAGACACTTCATCCGTCAGATGCCCGCAGTTCTCTACCCGCTTGTGCGCCCCAAACGTTCATCTCCCCACAAACACCCCTACTCTACCAGATCCCCAGTTCTGCAGTCCTCCGTCTCCCCCAAAGCGTCCCACCGTCCCCCACCCCCCAGGTCTTTTATCCCTCACCCCACCCTCCCTTTCTTCCCCTTCTGAATGGCACTCAGCTCCCTCCCTTTAAAATGAACCCCTCATTTGATAAACCCCATCTTTTCTGCAGATTCGCCCATCCTCTCCCTCGTGGGACGGTGTGAACCCTTCTTTTCCTCAGAATTCCAAATCCAAGACCCCCAGCCGCCACCTCCACTGCAGGGGCAGAAAGCCTGGCAAAGTGAGGAGGGGGTGTTTGGAGATGGAGTCGCAAAACTCTCGGGACCCCTTCCTGGGAGAACCACCTAAACTTTTCCCTCTGTTTGGAGCAGGGGTCGGGACCAGGGGACCTGCTTTGTGGGGTGACATCAGACACGGGGTGCTTGGGGTGGGATCCAAAAGAAAAAGTCCCCTCCCCCCATTTGTCATGCCCTGGGAGGTCGCAGGAACACTGGGAGGCGGCCCTAAGCAGGTTTCAGACCCTCGTTTCTCCCGTCCTCCAACCCAGCCCACACCCTGGATGGAAAATGGGATGGGAAAAGAAGACAGTAGGGCCCTGCCCTTTGCCTCGCTGGTCTCCAGAGAAGAATGCAACCTGAGCTCTGCCTTCTCCTCTTCCATGTGGGCTTTCCCCGAAACCCGCCCTGCTGGTTTACTTGGTGGCCTGGCTGGAAGAGACCTGTCCCCAGGGCAGAGTCCAGCAGAAACATGCAGACTGACAGAACCTGACACTAACTTGGACTAAAGGGATGGTGGCACCCATGGCAGTCACTCCCTTTACCCTGGAGGGTGATCCGCGCTCCCAGTGGGCAGTAGTTCCTACAGTGCCGTGGGCTCTGGGGTGGTTATGGCTACATGAAGTCACATCCCTGTTCTCTTCCTCCACCCTTTGAGCCTCAGCGTCCCCATCTGTGAAATGGGTATGCTGATCTCTGAGGCTAGCGGCAAGGACTAAATAGGTGGAGTGTGTAAGGTTCTGAGGCCTTTAAATGCCAAACACATCTTAGCTGTTGGGGGCGTGGTTGTTATACAAGTTCCTGAGTTCAATATTTGTTCCTTCATAGCGTAGATGATTGATTAATGAGTGTTTGAGTGAGTGCCATTGGCTGGTTTGTACAATTCTCAGACCTGGGTCTTTTACGTCTACTGTTGCATCCCTGAGACCCAGAACAATCCCTGGTGCACAGTAGGTGCTCAGTCAGCACTTAAATGTACAGAATATTCTTAATATCGGTATCTCCATGTTGAGATAATGCTAAATCTCCAGGCAGGAGCTTGGGAACTGTCTGATTTTAGCATTGAGGAGCTGTTGGTTTTTGTGATGGGTTTTCCCCTCCTCTTTTAGTTCTATGAACATTTGCCCTGAATAAGGATTCAGAATCTGTTTAGGCTAGTCCTTCTCAACTCAGAACAGTTTTGCCCCCTCAGGGGACAACGGGCAGTATCTAGAGACATTTTTGGTTGTCACACCCTGGGGGGGGGGGCATGGGTGAGGGGCACAGGGAGATGGTACTGGCAGCTAGAAGTCAGGGATGCTGGTAAACACCCTCCAGGACACAGCACAGTCCCCAACCACAAAGAACTGAGCCAGCCCCAAATGTTAGCTGTCTCTCGAGGTGGAGAAACCCCCAAGGTAAGCTTTGTGGCCTTTTCCTCCTGCATCTTCAGCAAGGTTGTCCATCAGTTCTGCGTTCAGGGGCAGCTTCACTTGATGCGAGTATCGGGCCAGTTTTACAGGGAAGGGGGTGGTGGTGGCTGGAGCCGGCGGTGAGCTGGTGCCAGGGTAGGAGAACGTCCCCTCCCCCATTCCCTGATCTCAAAAGACCCTTGTCTTTGCTGCGAACTGGGTGCTGTGGGCTGTCACATCTGTTGACAGAGCCGCCATTTATACAGAAGCCTCAGTGGGTCAACCCACAGAGGATAATTCTTAGCACTGTTTGAAAAATGTAATGATCCATTCTGAAGCTTTAAGGCTCTTCTTGGAGGAGGGTTCCCCCTGAGGGTTGAAGTTTGGGGAGGATGCTCCCACCAGTGGCTTTCCCTGGCACGCGGGGGTCGATGGAGATTGGCTCATCTGTTCTGACACATGGGTTTTGTCCAGGCCTTGGAAATGTCTGGTCCCTTGGGTGATCTGTGATCTGGGTGCCATGTGTGTCTCCAGCATGGAGCAGGTCTGAAGTCTGAACTCAAGAAGTGTGAACGGCATTGCGGTACCAGTTCCTTCCAAAGCAGGGTTTCTCTACCGTGACACTGCTGACATTCCAGGCTGGGCAATTCTTTGGGGCGGGGCTGTCCTGTGACTTGTAAGATATTCAGTGGCATCTCTGGCCTCTCTCTGCCAGCTGCCAGCAGCACCCTGTCTCCCCAAGTTGTAACAACCAAAAATACCTGCAGAGAGACAGAGTCACCCCTGGTTGAGAGCTTCCGCTGTTGATACAAATAGAGCCAAGGGCTGAAAGCAGTGATTTTAAAAAGTATTTAATTCTTCAAGGAAGATCTGTTTCTCAGAGGAAAAATTGAGCAAAAAGAAATGATAAATTAAAAATCTCCCTGCCATTTTTTATTGAGCATTTACTCTGTGCTAAGTAGTTTATGTAGATGAGTTCACTTAATCCTTTCATGGCTTTTTGAGGCAGAGTTTTTTGTTGTTATTTTTAAAAAACCATTATTTATTTGGCTGCATTGGGCATGGGTGCTTAGTTGCTTCTTGGCCTAGGGGACTTTAGTTCCAGGACCAGGGATTGAATCTGCGTCTTCTGCATTCAATATATATAGTCAAAGTCGCTCAGTTGTGTCCGACTCTTTGCGACCCCATGGACTATATGGTCCATGGAATTCTCCAGGCCAGAATACTGGAGTGGGTTGCCATGCCCTCTTCCAGGGGATCTTCCCAACCCAGGGATCGAACCCAGGTCTCCCGCATTGCAGGCGGATTTTTTCCCAGCTGAGCCACAGGATTCTTATCCACCAGACAACCAGGAGACCACCGGACCCCAGGAAAGTCCCGTTGTTTTTGTTTTTTAAGAGAAATCAGTGGTGACATTTCCGAGTATTTTCCTTTCAGACCCATTTGTATCTTTATCTATCTTTAAGGGAAGAAGGATAAACTGCTTTTTTTTTTTTAACCCAACCGTATAGCATAACCAGCTTTTCATGTCAACCATCCTTTTCCAGAACTACTTAGAATTTTGTTGTTTGAATGTAGCCGTAAACTATTTAACCAGCTCCCTGGTGTTGGATATTTACATTGTTTCTTTTTTTCCTCTAGTAAACCGTGCTGCGGTGAGCATTCTTACCTATATTTCTTTGCATACTTCTTTGGTTATTTCTAAGTTTTTGAATGGAAATTGAGGGGTCGAAGCAGGTGAAGGCTTTACACATGTTTAGCACAATCACATCTCCTAATGGTTCATGGGATGTGGTTTGGGACAGAATTGGTTGGGCTTGATGAATGCTGATTTGGGCTGCAGGTCATGTGTGGTTCAGAGCACCTGTATCCTGGGCTCGTTCTTCCATATCTCTGGTCTGAGTCTCCCAAGCCAGACAGGTTTTGCTGTGTCCACCTAGAGGTCAACAACCCTTTGTCCGTCTTCTTTCTCCACCTTGACCCAGTAACTGGATCTCACCTCTGATCAGTTTGCAGCTGACTTCTGTGAGGCCCTGCTCTCTCAGCTTTTATGGTCGATTACACAGCTGTTCCAGACTGTTAGCAATTGGAGGGTGGGGAATGGAGGGAGAGCGAGAGGAGAAGGGAGAGACTTAGTTATCATTTAGTTTTGCCACTCTCTGTCTAGCAGCTGCAGTGGCTCCCTATTACCCCACCTTGAAATCCATGTGGTAGCCTTTCTGAATGGCTTGCAGCCCCAGAGATGGTACCATGACATCGCTTGCTTCTGGCTCTATACCTGCATCAATCTCACTGCCTGGGGGTACCACTCCTCTCCAGCCCATCACCTTCCTTTCACCTGGCTGGGTTCCACTTATACTAAAGCCACTTAAGACAATGGGTTTTGCAATTTTTTTTTTTTTTAATTTTTATTGGGGTATAGTTGCTTCCCAGGTGGTTCAGTGGGAAGGAATCCGCCTGCAATGCAGGAGACGCAGGTTCCATCCCTGGAGTGGGAAGACACCGGAGAAGGAAATGGCAACCCACTCCAGTATTTCTTGCCTGAGAAATCCCATGGACAGAGGAGCCTGGTGAGGTCCCTAGGGTTGCAAAAGAGTCAGACATAACTGAGCCACTAAACCACAACATAGTTGCTTTACGATGTTGTGTTAGTTTCTGCTGTACAACGAAATGAATCAGCTATATGTTTAGACATATCCTCTCTCTCGGACCTCCCTCTCACTCCCCCACTTCCCCCACTCACCCCAATCCCGATTTTGCAACTTTGAACTGAACCAGCCTGAAGACTCCTCTTATCCATTGGAGGTGTATTTGCAAGTAGGGAGTGAGGTCTCAACCTTGAGAAGCATCTCCTGTGTGTCGGTGAGAACCACTCCTGAGCTCACCTGGTCCAGATTAGAGCCAAGCAACACCTGAACAGAGGGCTACCTCTGGCCCCGTTCTGTTAACCTGTTCATCTGTTTGGGAGGCTTAGGGAGAAGTTGCTTTGAACCCAGGTTTATTGTTGGCTGAAGTCCCTAAATTGGAGTCTCTAGATAGGTGGAAATTGGTATCAAGCAGAGCTAGCCTGAGCTTGAATGCCGGTTCCACGGTGTCCCAGCTGTGTGTCCTCAGCCAGGAGCTTCCCCTCTCTGAGCCTGAAGCCCTGACTGTAAAAGGGGGAAGCTAGGCCTCCCGGGGGGGCCAGGGGAGGCAGCCTCCCCCAGATGATGTTGGTGCCCAATGCGAGAATCTCTCCCCCTTTTTGCCCAGGTGGAGCAGACAGCCTCTGAAAGCCTGAGAACCTACACCTCTTGCCACACTGCCCTTGGGCAACAAGGTTCTTGCAAAAAGAAGCTGCCTTGGGCTCTTGGTGACCAGCTGCCAGGCCTTGGGGCCAGGTGAGCGGCTTGGCTGCTAGAGCAACTCTCATTTATAACATCCAAAGGCCAGCGCAGAGCACGGACCAGTGGTGTCCACCGCCTTTGTTCCTTTTGTGATAACGGAGATACTCTTGATCCTCTGGGTTCAGAAAAGTCCGGCCCTGAGGTCAGGGATGGAGGTCTGGCCTCTGCTCCTGGAGGGAAGAAGATGGAGAAGCCAGAGGGAAAAGACCCAGACGTCCGCTCTTGTCCCCTGTGAGCTTGTCCAGCCCCCACCTCGTTCTCATCTCTGGGGTGTCCGCTGCGTAGGGCTGGTTGCAGGAACAGTGCCCCATTGTGAATCGTGTCCCAGGCCCCAGGAACGTGCCTGGCAGAGCGTCAGTGCCCAGCCAATGGTAACTTGAAAGGGAGTGGAAAGAATGTGTGACAGCAGCTTTGTAAGGTATAATGCCTGACCCCATAGCTAGTGTAACCCGTGTTGTGAGTGACTTCCTTGTGCTTAAGCATTGAACAAGCCGATCTCTCATTTCCAATCCCCCTCCTCACGACCTTATGAATTAGGAGGAATGGGCGCCACTTTACAGAAGAGGAGACCGAGGTTCAGAGTGGTGAAGGGATGTGACCAAGTAACGGACCGAGGAAGGGCTTTGTAGGGGGCCAGCCCTCCAAACAAGTCTTTCATAGCAGAAAGAACCTTTTTGAGCTGTTGTGGGGGAGGGGAAATGCTGGAAGTTCCCATCTGGCATTGACAGTGTGCTTATTTCAATGAGCCTACTAGAATGGCAATCTTGAGTTCTAGTCTTAGGTTGCATTGTTTCAGTTTTAAAAGGGCCTGGATGGATGTTAACTGCTTGTGTTACATTCTTACCGAGTTACTTGTATCAGGGCTTTTTTTTTTTTTTTCCAAATTGTTATTGTGTTAACTGTATCTGAGCAGTTACAAGTCCTTACAATGGATCAGTGCTCCCCAGGGTCCTATAAAACCTCTTTCTGTCTGCAGTTCTGTGGTCAGCTCACTTCCTCTGGCTCAGAAATGATTCATTTTCTGCACTGCTGTTATGCCACCTTCCTTTCACCACTCCCTGTTGAGATCTCAGACTGTAATGGTCAGGAGTGGACAGTCCTTAGTTTATAACTGGAAAGTTCCTGCTAATTTCACCCATATCTACACCTTTGTCTACCTCTCTCTCCTCCCTGCCTTCATCTCTTTCTCTTTTGATTTTTTTTTTTTTTTTTTTTTTTTGTCGTGCCTGTGGCATCTTAGTTCCCCAGCTAGGGATTGGACACAGGCCCTCCACAGTGAAAGCACAGAATTAGGAGGAATCCCAACCACTGGACCACGAGGGAATTCCCTTTTTTGACATCTTAGTCATTGGAATCATTCTTGCCTGGATTTCTTTCCTAAAGAATGATGCTATAGTGTATGATAATAATTATTATAATCATAAAGAATAACTTTAAAAAACATTGAGCCAGAAATTATGCTAACCCTTTTATTTCTATAACCTCATTTAAGCCTTGCAAAGGCATAGAGCCCTAAGCTCTATGGGGTGGGGTCTATTACCTCATTTTACAAATGTGGAAGCTGCAGCTCAGAGAGGTTAACTTCTCCCAGGCCACACAGCAACTAAGAGAACTCATTTTTCTGTTTGCATTCCCAGTTGCTGGCTGGATTTTGCCAAAGGGGACAATCGTGGATAACAAGAGTTGGCATGTCACGGGGCTGATTTTTACTTATTTTAATTTTAACAATTATTTTAAAATTTCTTTTATTTATTTGGCTGCACTCAGTCTTAGTTGCAGCATGCAGGATCTAGTTCCCTGACCAGGGATCGAACCTGGGCCCCCTGTATTGGGAGCACAGAGTCTTAGCCATTGGACCACCAGCGAAGTCCCAGGGATGATTTTTAAAAGTACCATTTGGGAAACATTCTTTCCTCTTAGATAGAATTTAGAGTGGGAACTAGTTTTTGAAAAGTGGGCATTCTCAGGGCTCCTATGCTTCAAAATAGGCCTTCTTGCAGATTGAGCCATCACACATGCACACGCCACATACCATCGGATTAATAAATGATTCATCTCCATCAACTGTAATATGAGTGCCTCCCATTATGATCCTTGTAACCTAGGATCTGTAAAGTGGTGGTGCTGACAGAGTTGGCTGTTTGTTCTCCCAGTATTTCACAGAATCAAAGCACTGCAGAGAAAGCAAGAGGAATTTTTAAAAAACTACACAAAGCTGGGGACTTTCCTGGCAGTCCTGTGGCTAGGACTCTCCACTGCCACTGCAGCAGGCACAGGGTCCATCTCTGGTTAGGGAACTAAGATCTCACATGCCACAGGGCACAGCCAAAATAAAAATAAAAGAACAACTACATAATGCTGTCCTAAATCCCTGGAAACATACCATGTAGACCCATTTAGGGAACAGTTGAGGGGGCCTGTGATATCACTGGGTCACACCTTTATCATAATTTCTATTTTTGATGATGGCCCTGTTTAGTACACTGCAAATGGCTTGCTGTACAAACGTAGGTACATTTGACTTGCATTTGGATAAGTTCCATCTGGGATGGCTGAACTAGAGAGAAAGTTGGTACATTCATCAAATTTGGTAGATGGAAAATATTTCACTGCTTTTTTTCCATTATTGAGATTAAATGTCTTTTAATTGTCCATTTTTCTATAAGGAAGTTATTATTAATTTGTTAGAGCTCTTCTACATATTAGGGATAATAGTCTTTGGTCTATGATATTTGTTACATGGATCACCCCCTCTCCCAATCAGTTTGCTGTTTGGCTTTGATTGGTGTTGGGATTTCCTCCCACGCCCTCCCCATCCCATATAGAAGGTTTTTGGGTTTGTAATCAGACTTATTGGTCTTTTTGTTATGTCTTTTGGGTTGAGTGGCATGCTTAGGAAAAGTCTAAGCAGAAGGGGCCATTTGCCACGTGTTCCCGGTGATCAAGGCTTGACTGTGCTTAGAATCCATGACCATTTATGAAGTAAGATAGTGGGATGGGACTTGATTTTTTCTTTTGTTTTTGAGACAACTTTTTTTTACTCTAGATGTGAGACAATAAACTAGAAAGCCACCCAAGCCCCCTCCCTCCCTTCTGGCAGGTTCCGGGTGCCGTTCTAAAGAGCCCGTTGGCTGACAATAATGAAAAACAAGTTTGGGATAACTGCAAAACAGGTAAAACTAGAAAGGTAATTTCGAGGCAGGACTGTATTCTGTATGAAAGGTAAAACTGGGTAATCTGACAAGAATCGCATCGTGTCCAGAGCAGGGACCAGCATGCGTTTCAGCTCTTCGGCCACGGTGTGCTCAGGGGTCAAAATCATTTTCGGTTTTCCGGTCAGAGTCCTCTCACTTTTGTCGAGCTCACACACACACAGATGGAAACGTTCTAGAAGGAAAGGCTAGAGGGGATAGTGGTACCAGCCTTGGGTCTGGAATTGTGTGTGAGTGCCTGTCTCTCCCCAGGTAGCCCCGCACCAGTCACGTCGCTTTTCAGTGCCTGGTGGCGTCAGGCTGAGCCAAAGCAAACAGAAGCCCAGAGCCTTCCACAAGGCGTGTGGAGGCCGGCTTCAGGTCACCTGGAGTGCCTCCTGTTTGCCCAGCATCTCGGGGCTCTGGAAAGGGAGGGGCCTGAGCCCAGAGCAGTTAAGTCACTTGTCCAGAGTGACGCCAGAGCTGAGATCTGAACTCAGGACCAAGGCTGCGTAGCTCTACCCTGCTCCTCCTCTGATCACAGGCAGTCCAGACGCTGCCAACCCAACTCTCGTGTGTGCGTCTATGTGTACACACCACCCCGCTCTCCTGGGGGCCATCTCCCAGCCCCGCCTCGCGCCTCTCTCCTTCTGCACCATTCCCAGCTCCAGAAGTCCATCCAGGCCCCACATCCCACCCCTCGCTGAGCAAAAGCCTGGTCTCTGC
Organism: Okapia johnstoni; assembly: GCA_024291935.2. NCBI lineage: Eukaryota > Metazoa > Chordata > Mammalia > Artiodactyla > Giraffidae > Okapia > Okapia johnstoni. The sequence goes on along the minus strand of CM044310.1, from coordinate 8,925,330 downwards.
ATGGTGGCCACGACCTGTGAGAACAGCTGCCTAGGGGCTGGCTCCTGCTGACCATGCTGGCCTCGGGCCCTACGTGGCACAGTGTCGAGAGAAGGTGAGACAGAAAGCCTTTCTCCCCGCCATCCAGGGGTAGGGGGGACACTCAGAACCACACAGAAGCCATTTCCAGAGCCGGGGAAGCCGAATGTTACTGTCTGCGTCTCTAAAATGCCTGTTGACTGACCTGAGCCACTGTGAGAAGCTGGTAAGCCACCCACACATCACTGATGATCGCCAAGCCCTGGTTCCGCATCTCCACGCAGGATGGCGTTACTTGAAAATCAGCCCGCAGTGGTAACCAAATCACGGCCAGGCTCTGAGCCCTGACTTGGAGCGCACAGTGCCTCCCCACCCCCCACCTCCCCATCACAGCAGCCGCACAGGGACGGTCCCTCTACGGATGGGGAAACCGAGGCCAAGCCCCTTCCCATAGCCTCTGCCATCTTAGTCGTGTGGGTCCTCAGACCCGTGCATTGGGTCAGTCTGCCCTACAAGAATGCGGCTAGAAAAAGACCCTGTTAGGGATGCCTCTAGATTCATGTTTCCCACCATCTGCCCCCTTGTTCATGCCACTTGCTGGGGTCCAGCTTCATGCCAGGTACAGGAGTGGAGAGCAGACCAGGGGACAAAGCCCACCTGGTCTCTGCCCTCTCAAAGCTCAGGGAGAGGTGGACAGAAAACAGATTTACACGTGGAACCACAGTGATGGTAGCAGTGCAGTGAACTTGGAGGAAAAGTGGAAGGAAGAAGTCCGACTTTTATGAACAGAAAAAAAAAAAAAGCCTGACATTTTCTTCCAGTATTTTATATGAAAAATTTCAAACATATAACAAAATTGGAAGAATTTTACAGCAACTATTCACATACCCGCCATCTAGATTCTACCACTAATATCTGACTGTACCTGTCTGTCCACCTCTCTGTCCAGCTGTCAACCCGCCTCATGTCTTTGGACAGCATATATTATTGAAAGACGAGAAGGTGAAGCCATGGCTATACCTTTAGAAGGGTTTTGCCAGTCCCCAGAAAGCCCATCCATGGCACCTACCTTGCCCCTGTGAGACTCAGGATTGGTGACCCTTGGATGCATAGTCAAGAGGGAAAGAGTCACTAGCGGTGGAGAGTCTTGATTGTCTTGCATCATTTTTTTTTTTTCTTAAGGAGGTTTCTTTTTATTTTTTGGCCACGCCGCTTGGCATGTGGGATCTTTGTTCCTTGACCAGGGATTGAACCCGTGCCCTAGGCAGTGAAAGCACTGAGTCCTAACCACTGGACCACAGGGAGCTCTCTGCATTATTACTGTGCGTCATTATGCTTAGGGGGAGTCGTGGTAAAGCGTCCTGGTGGAGGACACGGTGGAGGGCTGGCAAATTGCACAGGCTTCCCAGGTTGGCCTGGAACAATGAGGTCAGCTATACCTCAGGGAGGATGAAAGGGTGGGTGGAGTCATTACCTCACTAACGCCCTCGGCAGGATCTGGTGGGATAGGATGCCTGCACCCCCTCCTGGCACCTCAGAGCAGCTCCTGCAGCCACCCGGGAAGGGAGATGTGACCCCACAGGGGTGGGAGAGAGGCTGGTAAGCTGAGGGTTTTTTCCATTCAGCCTGAGGATCTTGTACCTGGGAGCCTGCAGTTGGGCGAGGCTGCTGCCCGGGCCCCAAGGGGGCCTCGGTTGGGAATCAGGGGAGTAGAGGTGGCCAGGGGCGCAGGCCCCATGTTCCCACTCAGAGGAGGTCCTGGAGGACCTGGTGGCTTCCAAGCCTGGGTGACGTTTGCTGGAGCGTAAAGCCTAGCCCTAGTCATGTCACAAAGTCATAAAGACAGTCAGAGTTCATTTACTGAGGGTTGCTGCGCCAGGCACTCTGCTAAATGTGTTCAGTGTGTGAATTTCAATCCCCACCACAACCCTATGAAATAAGTACAGGTGGCACTAGTGGTAAAGAGCCTGCCTGCCAATGCAGGAGATGTAAGAGATGCAGGTTTGATCCCTGGGTCAGGAAGATATCCTGGAGGAGGGCATGGTTGGTACCCACTTGTGGCCTGCTCAGCTGTCTTTGGCCCCTGGGCTCTGTATTGAGGATGCTGAGAGGCGGCGGGGAAGCCCAGCCGAATTCAGGTTCTGAGGCTGAAGTCCTTGTTGAGTCTGCTCAGGAGAGAGCCGGCCCTTCCCTGTGTCTTCCCTCTGTGCCCAGCCCTCAGGAGGGAGCTCTGACCCATGGGCTGTCTCTGGTTCCCGTGACGGCCTAAAAGGGGGGTCACAGAGGAGGAAAAGGAGGAGAGACAGGCCATAGGCTGCTTGTTTTTCCCAGGGAGGCCTGAGTTCCAGGCACTGCCAGTTTCTAGGTCCACATTTCATCAACTCCAAGGTGCCACTTATTTTAAGGTGCTCTGTTTTGTGAACCACCAAGAAAGGAACACTGCCTCCAAGGGAGAGCATTCGGATGTCAGAGATGAACAAAGTATGTGTCTCGGAAGTGGGTGGTTTCAAGTCATCCTCGTAGCAGCTCCAACCAGCTCTGTTGGCTTACTCGCTAGAAGGGAAAACTGAGGCTCAAGGAGCAGAAGGGACATTCCCAAACCTCCACTGCCGGTGTCTGCTGAGCAGGTGTGGAGCCCCAGTTCATGAAGCTCTGTTAAGTGACGGGGGTCCCCCTGCTGGTGGGTTCTCCCGGGCTCCTATGCAGAGTCTCAGGACCGTGGGGCCTCTGGGTTGCCAGCTCACTTCTGCCTTAGAAGCTGGTGAATGAGGTTATCTTTCATAAATCCGGCCCCTCTTTTCCCATGGACTAAGATTCCTCAAGCTGCTTCCTGGCCAGCTGGTTTGTTAGTGGCCATCCTCCTTGTTGGCCAAGATGGTTTCTCAGAGTGCTAGTTTTGTGAGATGCTCTACACTGTACTGTCCAGTAGGGTAGCCACTGGCCACATGTGGCTATTACATTTAAATGAACGAAAGTTAATAAAATTACAAATTGAGTGCCTTGATCACACCACATTTGGATTGCTCAGTAGTCACATGTGGCCCTTATCAGATGGTGTAGGTATAGAACTTTTTATCCTAGGATGAGAGGGTGCTGTGGACAAAAGTGTTTGCCCCTTAGAGACTCTGGTTGTATTTTAAAGGCTCTGATAAGTCCTGCAGTAAGAAACCAGTCTCACTTGGATCCTAGGACTGCAAATTTACTTGCCCACGAACCGTCTTAACACCTACAAACAGTTCTTTCCTTAAACACATCAAGTGACCTTTCCTCCTGTCCCATGGCTGTCCTGAATATCACCCTTGTTGGGATTCTAACATCTCTCTTCTTGTTTTGTCCCCAGATTGCCTCGGCTCCCCAGTGTTTACTCCCATCAAGGCGGACATAAGTGGCAACATCACCGTACGTACTTGGCCTGGCAGCCCCGGTACCCAGATCGGGACTCTAATCCTGCCCTGGTTACCACTGCCCTGCTCCCCACTGCAAGCTCCCCAGGCTGAGGAACGGAAGGAGCCATGGAAAACAGGCCTGGCCCCCAGCTCCTCTGACTCAAGGCTCCAGGTTCTTGGTCCTCCTTGCGGTCATGCCATCCAGTCACAGCCAAACTATGATTCGCAGTCTGGAGGGTTGATCTGAGAAGGAACTGGCTGGTTTTTGGATTCACTCCACCAAACAAAAAATAACCTCCAAGGTCCACAGTTGCACCCAGCCCTTCCCTTCCTCAATCCTTAGAGCTCCCGACGGCATCCCCCAGCCAATGACCCTCCCCTGGCAAGGACCCACCATGAGGCTGGTGCTGTGTCATTATCCCCATTTTACAGATATGGAAACTGAGGCCCAGAGCTGTTGAGGGACTCCCAGCAAGGAAGTGGCAGAGGTGGGATTCACATCCAAACTTCCTGCCTCTGACTCAGGAGCCTTCTTCCTGTTGGACATCTCTGAATCCTAAGGACCTACTTGTGTTTGTCCACAGAAGCAAAACTTCAGATACTTGGGGTTCAAGGTGCTGTCAGTAGTGGTTGGAGAACATGGACTCTGGGGTCTGGTCAGGACTGGAACCTGTTCCCACCTGCACCAGCTGTATGACCTTAAGCACATCACTTTGCCTCTCTGAGCCTGCTTCCTCATCTGTAAATTGGGATGATGGCAGGCATGTCAGGGTTGCCATGGAGATCAGAGAAGGCTATGGCTATGAAGCGCCATGTGCATCCAGTGAATGCAGATGGTCCTGGGGATTATCACTGTCACAACCAGCCCCCACTGCTGGTCCTGGCGCCCGTGGGCAGGAGAGCGAGGCTCTAGCGGGGCGGCATCTTTGGAGGCAGCCTTCCCCAGGGGGAAACCCTGTATGCTCTGTTTCAGAAAATCAAAGCTGTCTATGACACCAACCCAGCCAAGTTCCGGACCCTGCAGAACATCCTGGAGGTGGAGAAGGAAATGTACGGGGCCGAGTGGCCCAAAGTGGGGGCCACGCTGGCACTGATGTGGCTGAAGAGGTGATGGGCTTGGGTGGTGGGGTGTGTGTGGGACCGGAGGGGCAGGGTACCGGCCCTGCAGAGGAGGGACAGCCAACCCCGCCACTGCCCCAGGGTGTCTGCTCTGACGGGGCGGATGGGCACTTCCATCTTCCACGCAGGCGCCCTTCTTGTGCAGTGCTACTTAGTGACAGAGAAAAAGAACCCTGGGGGCCAAGTTCAGCCTGATGGTGACACTTCCTTGTTGGTTCCAGTCTCACCAGAGGCGTAACAAACCCATGGATACTCCAGCCGCTGTGCTAAGCTCTTTGGACACCTGATCATATTTTATGTGCTGTGAGTTAGGTATGATCATCCCCATATATCCCCATGTCCTAGAGGAGGCTGCTGATGGCTTCTGGGGGCCAGTTCATGGGCTCAGGGCACAGGGCCAGTGCTGGGACAGCGTGGCTGAGCTCTGCAGTTGTGCAGGTTATGCACTGCACAAAGATGTTCTGTCTATAGCCAGCCAGTCACATCATGCACATGGCAGATTTGTATATTATGACAGCTTATTGACAGAACCATTGCATCTAGAGGTAAAAGAACTCTAATTCACATAAATTCGACCTGTGGGCTGGGGGCAGGATACCCCGATATGGGATTTGAACTCCGATAGTCTCACCCTAGAGTTGACAGTGCTTGTGACCATGTTACGTATTGTCCTCGTAGCACATACTTGGAACCACATATAGTTATTCCATCTTACAGATGAAGCCACTGAGGCTCAGAGAGGCCAGGCAGCTCGTTTGCTGAGCTCATGCTGCTCTCTGCCAGCTCCCGAATTCCCTCAGCTGTGCAGACTCCACAGTCCCTGGCAGCAGCTACAAAGCCAGGGACCCATTCTCTACCTCACTGATGTTCCCAACATTGCCCCGTCTCTGGGGCCTGGAGTCAGAAGCCAGGAAAGTTGCTCTTTCCCTGGCTCCCCATCCCCAGAAGCTAACCCTCACCCCACACTCTTCTGCACTTCTTTGGTGAAATGGAACAGGAAGAGTCTGCTCCCTGGAGGATGTGGCCAGTGTGGGCATCAGAGTGTAGGTGGGCTGTAACTAACACCCTTATGGCCTATGACTTGTCCATGCCAAGCTGCCCTACTCTTGTCTGTCAGCTGGAGAGTCACACACCTGGAATGAGGAATGCCCCTGGGTCCATCCACTGGCAGGTTCTGTAGGTTTCTCAGGAAGAGCCAGGCAGAGATGTACAGGTCAGGTAGGTTGTTTGTGTCCAGAGGAGACATGGGCAGAGCCCGGTGACTGGGAGAGCAGATCCTGGTGGATGTCAACAACTCGAGCACATAATAAGCACCTGCTGTGTGCTGTGCCTGGTGCCGGATGCATGGGATGCTCCTTAGAGAGGCGTGGTCCCTCTTAGGGTATCACAGTCCAGCCCAGGCAGGGGGTCAGGCTGCGGGGTGGGTCATGGCAGCAGGATATCAGAACCTAGAGTAGAGAGAAATCAGGGAGGGCTTCCTGGAGGCGGGTTACCAATTAGCATCTCCAAGACTGAGCAGCAGGGTCCCAGGAGGAAGAGGCCTTGCAGGGCTGGACGGGCAGGAGAGGTACAGAGTATCTGCCCCTCCAGGAGGATCTGGTCCAGCCAAGGCCCTGGATGCAAGGTGGGAGCAGGGAAAGATGAGGTGGGATTGGGCAAGGATGAATTCCAGCCTCCTCGGGGGTCCTGGGGAGCCACGGAGGGGCATGAATCTCAGCAGCAACGGGGTAAGATGGGGCTTGACAAAGACTCATCCTAGCTCTGGGCAGCGGGGGGATCGCAAAGGCTGGGAGAAGCAGGGGCTCAGGAGAGGTGGCCAGTCAGGGCAGGGCTGGGACTGGACCCTGAGCTTGGTTCACGCCCCAGGCTGATCCCCAATGATTGAGAGTTGTGATCCAAGTATGGAGGAGTTCCCTTCACCTCACAGGTGATAAAGCTGAACTTTATCCTTTCAGTCCTCGGGCCCAGCATTTCTGCTCCCAAGAACCCCCCAAACTGATCCCCATTCCCTTGCACGGAGGGAGCAGAGGAGCCCAGTTAGGGAGTGAGACAGGCTCTCACTGTCTAAGATATGAGACTGAGGTATGAACTCATATCTCAGCCTTTGACTGAGGCTTTCGGAGTACCTCTGTATTCCCCTCCGTGAAGTGGGCAGATTGTGCTGAGCTCAGTCTCACCAGAGGGGCTGAGGGAGCAGATGAGATGATGTGGAATAAAGGGCTGGCACTGATCTGATTCTCAACTTAGTGGCCCTGCCATGACCCACACCCTTCTCCTGGCTCTTGGAGCATTATCCTACCCCAGAGGAAGGGCTCAAGTGGCCACTGGAGGATGCAGACCGTGGCACAGGCAGGGATGGAAGCGGGGAGCCCACGGGATCAGACTCGCTCATGTTCTCAGCATGTCGCTGGTCTGTGGTCCCTGAGCCCTTTGAGGACCAGCACTGAGGCTTCAGCCCTGTATTGATTAGCTTCGTTCTTCAAGCACTGATGGCCACGTGGCCATAGAAATGGGCAAAGCGTGTTCAGACCCGCCCTCAGTAGACTTCACAGCCCAGCGGAGGCCATAGTCAGGAGTCAGCCCCAGGCCTGGTGTAGACGAGGTACTTGGGACACGTGAGTTGATCCCATGGGGATCCCCTTACACGGAAGCTCGTGTAGACATGACAGCTGAGCGACTGCCCGCTTTGGTATTCCAGGGTCACGGGAAGTGCTTTATTCAGGGTACATCCGGGTCAGGGTACATCCGGGTCTCTGTGCGGTGGGTGGGCGGGGCCGGCGGGAGCGTGCAGGGCCCTGACGTACCCTTTCCTTTCCGGCTGCAGAGGCCTGCGCTTCATCCAGGTCTTCCTCCAGAGCATCTGCGACGGCGAGCGGGACGAGAACCACCCCAATCTGATCCGCGTCAATGCCACCAAGGCCTACGAGATGGCCCTCAAGAAGTACCACGGCTGGATTGTGCAGAAGATCTTCCAGGTGAGCCGCCCCGCGGGCGCAGAGGGACCCTGGCTTGGGGGGTTTGCCCTCCGCCCCACGCTCCGTCGCTGTGGCCCCCGCTGCCCCATGTCCGTGTTTGCGCCGCCCATCTTGGGCTCAGGAAGGGCTCTTCTCCGTCTGTCTGGGGTGAGGCTGGTGCAACGAGGGGCCTTTGCTGCGCGGTGGGCATTTTCCTGTGATCTGTGGTGGTTCTGACGAGGGGCCCGATTGGGAGACCATGAGAAGAACTAGGGCAGAGACGAGGCCCTCAGGTTGACGGTGGGCTGACCTCACTGGCCCCTTGGATTCAGCTGGGACCCTGGCACTGGGGGGGAATGGGGAGGGGAGGAAGGGCCCCTGTGCTCATCCACGGGGGCGTCCACTGAAAGGACATCTGCTCACGAGGCTCTTGGTGACTTGTGTTGGGATGATGGTGACCACACGCCTTCGGCACCAGCCCTGCTATGGGAGAAGCCCACTGGAGAGGCATCGAGAGCCCACGGGTGCACTGCACACTGTCCTGGCCCCCCTTTCTCCTACAGCGCCCCCTGCCCGCCCATCCTCTCTGCGGAGAGAATGGGGCTCTGAGGGCGGGTCTCTTTCCCCCGTGTCACAGGTCATGGGCAGGCTGGGTCAGGCGTCAGCTGAATCCAGGCAGGAAATATGGCACCTGTGGGCCGTCCGCCCTGGCAAGGCTGGGGACAGCACCCATCCCAGGCACGGACTACAAGAGCCCTGCCCCCCTGCTGCCCACAGAGCCTTGTCCCCTGTGAAGGCCTCACACCCACCACCTTAACTGGGTGCTTTGGATGCCTAGCTCAAGGCAGGCTGCCCGTGGAGGGTCACTTTCACGGGACGCCCTGTCCTTGCCTCCATTTCACAAATGAGCAAACTGATGCCCAGAGACGTTAAGTATCTTGCTAGAGGTCACACAGTAAGAAATTTCTGAGCCAGGATTCCTGAGCTTCAGTATCCTCATCTTGCAAATAGACATAAAACAGGCCCTGCCTCACAGGCTCATTGTGAAGAGTCTATGTGTTATTCTGTATACAGTGCTTGGCATGTTGAAACTATTTCTATTTTGATTTTTTTTTTTTTTTTAATTGGAGGATAATTGCTTTACAATGGTGTGTTGGTTTCTGCTGTACAAGGTGAATCAGACGTGAAAGTGAAAGTTGCTCAGTCATGTCCGACTCTTTGCGACCCCATGGACTATACAGTCCATGGAATTCTCCAGGCCAGAATACTGGAGTGGGTAGCTTTTCCCTTCTCCAGGGGACCCTCCCAACCCAGGGACCGAACCCAGGTCTCCCGCGTTGCAGGTGGATTCTTTACCAGCTGAGCCACAAGGGAAGCCCAAGAATACTGGAGTGGGTAGTCTATCCCTTCTCCAGAGGATCTTCCTGACCCAGGAATTGAACCGGGGTCTCCTGCATTGCAGGCGAATTCTTTACCAACTGAGCTATCAGGGAAGCTGAATCAGATATAAGTATACATATATACCCTCCCTCTTGAACCTCCCTCCCCCCCCCCCCCATTTTGATTCTTAATGATAATGTTATTATTTGTAATTTCCTCACCTTCTCAAACTTGTAGCCTAAGCCTTTTTAGCCGGTTGCACTGTTTTCCTTCTGGCTCGGAAATTCTATGAATTTCTGGTTCTCTGGACTTTTCAAGTTGTCAGGGAAGCCCGGAAATTTAGGGAAGTCTCGCCCCCTGAAGGTCAAAGGAGGAACAGCACAGATCCGCCATCCTCTCCCACCCTGCCCCTCAGATAGTGGGTCTCGGGAAGAAGCTGTTCACCTTCTCCAGAGCAGGGAACCCCCCGGGGGGAAGAGGCCCATACTCGCAGAGCACCTACTGTGTGCCTGGTGCTGTGCTCTGCACTTGGCACGACTGCCTTAATCCTCACAAGAGCAGCTCAGTTGGGTGGGTGCCATTGTTATCCCCATTTTACAGATGAGGAAACTGAGGCTCAGAGAGGCTAAGTAACTTGCTCAAGGCTCACCGCTAGTCGGCAGTACAAGCTGGAATTTGAAGCCAGGTCTGTCTGTTCCCAAAGCTTCCTGCTGTCCCCCTCCCGGTAGAAGGGGACACACACACACAACATCCCCCCACCCACACACCCTTGGCCTTTCCCATCCAATGCTATGAATAACACAGACCTCCTGCCCAGCACGGACCTTGGGGGTGTCCCCTTCCAGAACCTGACTGGTGGCTGGGCTCCCCCTCCTCTAAAACTGTGCCACCCCCTGTCACCCGTCTCAAGGCAGCGCTGTACGCGGCCCCCTATAAGTCCGACTTCCTCAAAGCGCTCTCCAAGGGCCAGAATGTGACGGAGGAGGAATGCCTAGAGAAGATCCGCCTCTTCCTGGTCAATTACACGGCCACCATCGACGTCATCTACGAGATGTACACCAGGATGAACGCTGAGCTCAGCTACAGGGTGTAGGCCGGCTCTGCAGCAGGTGCTCCCGACGGCAAACCCCTGGATCGCAGACCCCTCGCAGGAACAGGCAAACCCTAATCACTGTGAATCTGGCTGGCCAGCAGCCCCCTGCCCGTGGCGCGCCCCCAGAGCAGCCTACAGTCGGGCCAGGGTCCGCAGGGGGCTGGCCCTGGTCTTTTAAAAGTCACGTTTGGGGTCTGTCTTCCTGGAGCAATAAATAACCATCACACTTCCGAATCTCCTTTGAATTTCACAACAGCACAGACTGACTTTATGCCTTCATTTCAGTGTGGTAAAAATCAATTAATATTTCTAATAAATCAAGTCCTAGGGTTTTTTGGTCCCCTCCAACCCCCACTCGGAGCATGACTCTGGGGGAAGTGTTAGATTCGTCACTTTGAAAATAGGCACGTGTCTTTCTGAGGAGCTGGCTGAATGATGTTTTGAGTATTTTAAGGACCATGAAGGGGTTTGATCTGAAATTATACAGGGCCCCTCTTGTGGGATTTTTTTCTTTTTAAAGCAAACTGGTGTGTGTTCTCATGTGGTTTGCACAGCCGAACCTCCCAGCACTGTCATTAGAGCCCTCTCTTACTGTCTTTTGCCAGACAGTGTTTTTTTATAGCTGAAACCAACCAGCAAGCCTTTGATGACCAAGGGGAGGCTTATTTTAAAGCTATCAGGCACAAATAATCGACCGTAGATGACTGTATTTGCATTCTTCTGCATAATTACCTTCTTCAGGGACAGCCTTTCCAACCTAAGCAACTACCTACCATGTGTATTCTTTTGAGGGGGAGAGGATGAACCCATGAACACGCCTTACTGCCTTAACTGTCCTTCCTGGCTCGAAAAAGAATTGTCTTTTTAAAGTGTTGGGATGACCAAAGCAACCCACAAAGAATTGATGTATGTTTAAAAACCCAATGAGGAACAATTGGTGATTTTTATGCAGAAACTAAATAATCCTTAATAAATAAATCTCTATTTTGGAATCACATTGGTGTACTGTCTTGATGCTTTTTTTTTTTTTTTTCTTGTTCTTTCTGAATCAAAGGATACAACTGGGGACCAGCCAAGGACTTGCTTTTTAGTCTCTGGTTCCTATTTTCTGGTTTTGAAAAATGGTACTGACTGCCACATTGAGAAACTGACATGTCCCAGAAAAATCTTTATTTCTAGCTTCTTAGAGAAATCAAACTGCCTGGCTGGAAGTGAGAGATGACTGCCCCCTTGGCTGGATGGGGTGATTGGGTGGATATACTTTTCACTTTGCCTCAGTCTCCACCCTGTTGCCTCCTCAACCCTGTAACCTTTGGTTATTTGCACTTTATCATGGGCAGGTGCTTTTTCTGGTACTAGGGTTAAATGTGGAGGAAAATATTTTGCTTCATTCCTGCTCCTGCATAACATACAGTCTAGTGGGCAAGATGGACCAATAAATAAGCAGAGGTAATATAGGCTGGTCAGTGCCCAGAGGGAGCCTGGGTCCACAGATTGGGGTGCACACTGAACCTCGATGGAAAAGTTGGGGTTGCAAGGATCCCAGTAGAGGAGGAAGAGGGGACACTCCAGTTCATAGGCAATGTCCTTTCAGCTTGACCCAGAGCAGGCTGTATGTATGTGACATCATGCCACTGAGGAATTTGAGCTTGACTCTGAAAACTGTGGAACACCTTCAGAGGTCTTGTGCACAATCAGTCAGATATCCAGTTTGGAAGGCTCCCTCCGATGTGGCCAAGGGTTAGAAGTCTCAACTAAGTTTTTTGCTGTCTCTGATTTCATGATGTCTCCTAATATTGCTGATAGGAAGAATGCCACTGATCTTTCTAAGCTCTTAACTGCTTTTTAGGATTTTTCCCTTTGAATATAAAATTCTGCCAACAAATTTTTAAAATTCTGTGTGTATGTGTATATATATTTTACAAAGAGCTTTCTGGGACTTCCTTGGCAGTCCAGTGGTTAAGACCTCACTTTGTAATGCAGGGAGTACAGGTTCGATCCCTGGTCGGGGAGCTAAGATCCCGCATACCTCATGGCCAAAAAACCAAAACATAAAACAGAAGCAATATTGTAACAAATTTTCAATAAAGGCTTTAAGAAAGTTTTTCTGTGTGTTTCCAACATAATATAGTGACACCAGGAAGGCAGTTTCTCTGTGGAAGGTCAGAATTTTCCCAGGACAGCCTTCTTTATTCCTGGTACCTGCCTGGCCCCAGGAGCACTTTGGGATTGTGACCCCAGAGATGAAGTCAGCAGTGCATCTATGCCTTCTCATGTCATCCTTGTCAGAGTGGGACTCAGTTCTGCTTAGGGCAAGGAGGAAAGAACACACATTGAGCACCAGCTGTATACCAGGCCCTGCACAAGTACTTTGTACACATCATTTCACAAGTGCCCTGACGTGGGGCATCAGAAGCTGCACTTATCAGATTAAGAGACTGAACACCCCAGGGATGGGGCGAGAGGACTCAGCCAAGGTGATCCTGCCAGGTCTGGGGGCACCTCGGGCTCTTATCTGACTCCATATCTCCCCCGAGTTGTGCCCATTTGGGTGCCAGTGGACGGAGTGAGCCCAAAAGTTTGATAGAGACTGACTCTTGGGACTTCCCTAGTGGTCCAGTGGTTAAGACTCCAAGCTTCCACTGCAGGGGACACCGTTCCCATCCCTGGTTGGGTAAGGTCTGCATGCTGTGTGGTGTGGCCAAATAAATAAAACTCTAAAAATAAAGTATATTAAAAAAAAAAGAAAAAGCTCTTTACTCGTTGCGGCATTTAGTTAAACCTCACTGGACTGTGATTCAGATTCTCTATTACAGACAAGGAACTGAAGCTCACTTCTCCATAAAAAGCCTCCGTTTCCTTTTCTGTACCAGGGGGGTCCCACCAGTACCCATTCTCACAGGTTGTAAGGCTTACATTAAATACTTGTAGGGAATTCCCAGGCGGTCCAGTGGTTAGGACTCCCAGCACTCACTGTCCAGGGCCTCTGTTCAGTTTCTGGTCAGGGAACTGAGATTCCACAAGCTGCACAGTGGGGCCACACAAGAATGAATGAATGAATAAATACTATTTGTAAAGCAATTAGAAACTTATGAAATACGCTGTCTTAGTGTTAAACTGCACGAATATTTTGGTGTGTGATGTGTATGGTAACATGATCAAGTGTTGGAGTCTGGCTCTGTTATCAGCTGAGTGACCTTGGGCAAATCGCTGCACCTCTCTGAGCCTCAGTTTCCTTGTCTGACCAATGGGGATACTAAGAATTCTTAGTTCACTGAGAATCAATGAAACCGCCCAGGCAAGCTCTTGGCTGCTAATTGTTCAGTGTTGTCCCATTGATCATCCTCTACAGAAGCTTATAGGAGAACGGAGGACGATTCCATTTCCTGGGTTTAGTTGGTTGATCCATGGGTTCCTTTGGCTCGGCGTCACGGCTTTGGGCGCTGCGCCTGCGCGCCGACCTCCTGCAGGTCCCGCGGGTCCCGGTAGGTGGCGCTGTGAGCAGTGAGCCTCTGCCTGGGAGCAGCGAGTCCCCCACGCCTGTCCGCACCTTCTAGAACTCCAGCCCGCGCCCAAGGCGTGCCCCACTGACGTGTTCGGGGTGGCTTCCAAGGGCTACGTCAGGAGCCCTATTTGAACACGGTTGGAATAGTCTGAAGCCTCGTAAGTGGGTGCTTTGGGATTCTGACTGAATGTCAGCCGCTGGGTCAAAGGTATGTCCTAATACTTCTGCTGCTGCTACTACTACTAGTAATATAGCACCGCCTCTGCTGCCACTACTACTACCACTACTATTGCTTTACTTCTACTGCTACTACTACTATCACTACTCCTATTAATGCTGCTGCTGCCACTGTTAACTGCTAGTAGTACCATCACCATCATCACCTCACAATTTAGGGTTCAAGTTCAGATTCTATGACTGTAGCCCATGTAATCCTGGGAAGTCCAGTTCACCACTTGGAGCCTCAGTTTCTGCATCTGTAAAGTGGGACAGGAACACCTCTACCTTGCAGGATTATATAAGGTGATGTGTGTGAAGTGCCTGACACAGAAAGATGTTCAGTAAATAGCATTTACTGATATTTTTACTTATTATGATGTTGTCGCCTGCCAGGGGTTCCTGAGGGGCAGCTGGCCCCCTAATGCAGTTAAACCGTAGCATGTCCACTTACTCCTTGTTTTGAAAGATAACGGTAGGGCACACAGCGACACATCAACAGGAACACCCCAGAAAAAGGCAATCTGGCTGTGATTCCTCGCTTTGCCCTAATCGGCTGTGTGATCTGGACACGTTCCTTCTCCCCTCTGGGCCTCAGTTTCCCCCTCTATAAAGTCAGGAGACTGGACAGTTCCAAGTGCCCTCCGAGCTCTGGTGATCGACAGTGGACTGTCACTGCAACAGTCCCTGGTTTGTATTCATAGTTCCAGGGAAATCTCTCCATCCACAAGTGGGCACATGAGTTCCTCCTTGTGACATCTAATGGGACCGCATGTGCAAAGTACTTAGCACAGCACCTGGCACCTAGAAGGTGCTGGATAAAGGGCAGCTATGATGATGAACACTTAATCAGCTCTCCTTCTAGCCCCTAGAGGTGTCTGGAAGGCGAGTCATTCAGTTCGGGTTTGCTGAGCACTTTCTGTATGTGAGCCCCGAGTTAGATAAGCCTGCACCCTCCAAGGGGCTCATGGTCCAAGGCAAGAGATTTAGATGGGAGGGAGGGGGACAGGGAAAGCCTTTCTAAGGTGATATTTGAGCTGAGATCTGAAGGGGGAGAAAGAGCCGACCATGAAAAGAAGCTGGCTACAGCTGGTCTTTTCACTGGAAAAGACCTGATGCTGGGAAAGACTGAAGGCAGGAGGAGAAGGGGGTGACAGAGGGTGAGATGGTTGAATGGCATCACTGACTCAATGGTCATGACTTTTGAGCAAACCCCGGGAAATGGTGAGAGACAGGGAAGCCGGGCGTGCTGTAGTCCATGGGGTCGAAAAGAGTTTGACAGGACTTAGCGACTGAACAACAGCAGCTGGTGCAAAGGCCCTGAGGCAGAAGAGAGAGCACTGTGTTCTTAGAACAGAGAGAGACCAAAGTGTCTGGAGCCTGATAATCCAGGGCAGAGGACAGTGAGGGAGGAAACCTAGCAATGCCGAGGCCAATGTGACTTTGGTTTTTGTTTCAGAACAAAGTTAATCATAAGCCTCTGTGAGTAGAGAGTGACAAAGCCAGTTCTCTGCTTTAAAAGCTGTTATCTGGGATCCTTCCCTCGTCCCACCCTCTGCCTCTTCCTGGTCGGGAAGGTTGACCCTTCATCACCTATGTGCCCGGAGGCCGGGTCCCAGACCTCCGTGAAAGTCCTGGGCCTCTCAGGAAAGTGCTCAGGCCCCTTCACAATTTCAGTCACCATTCCAGGGGCCTCCCAGGATCCCCCATGGCCCACCCAAGGACCCCATTTGGGAAGGTCAGAGTTATTCAGATCCACTGGCACCAAGGTCCCCCGCCCTGCCCCCTCTAGGCTGCAGCTCCAGATGAAGCTAACTTTGAAATGCCCATGGCTGGCTGTGGCCTGGCGACCACACCCACAGGCCACCAGGCCTGCTGCCCAGCAGACTGGAATCACAGCCAGTGGCTGAGAGCGGAGAGTGGCTGTGTCCGTGGCAACGGGCATCTGAGGGGAAGGGCTTCCTCACCACCTGGCCTCAGGTTTCTGCCCCAGGGAGAATTCCAGAAGAGCCCCATTGACGGTCCCTGGCAGGGCGAGGCCTCTGGTCCTTGGACAAAGCCAGCTCTTTGTAGGCTCTAGATAGACAGGCCAGCTGATTGTCCCCAGTCTCTGGGTATCCTGTCTCTGTAGCTTCTGGGTGCATGTGGGGGATGTGATCTCATGGGGGGAGCCTGGTCCCCACTGGGGCCAGCTCCCAGAGGAAGACCATCAGACCCCACAGCCTCCCAGCTGTGTGACCTGGGGCAGGTTCCCTCACCTCTCTGAGTGCCTTCCTCTCTTGTAGCTGGAGGGGGGTCAGTGAGGATCAAGCCTTATGAAATGGCTGGCACACAGCAGGTGCTGCATAAATGTACCCTTCCCCCCTCCCCGCCCCCATTGTTTGTCCTCATCATGACTTGAGCCCATCCCTGGCACTCAGAGAGAGAGCTAAAAGGCCAATCAGAATTGCTCATCCCCACAACCCCATGCTCCACAGTCTCACCTCGGTGGATGCGGTGGATGCGAGCGGGGCTTCCCACGTCAGAGGTGAGGGGACTGAGGCCCAGGGGGCAGTGTGGCTGCTAGAGGGGCTGGAGAGTGAGCATTTGAATTCAGACAGCCCTGTTTCAGACCCTGACTGCATCAGTAGCAGGTGCCTCTGGCAGAGGGCTTTTCACTGTGTGGAGCCTCAGTTTGTCCATCTGCAAAAAGGGCTGGAAAAAACCCACCCGTCTGAGGGTTGTAGGGAGGAGGGGATGAGATGGCTGAGGTCTGCAGGTGTCCAGCCCCGCGTGGTAGTTTTGGCTGCATCTCTGGCTCTGAGAACCACTCCAAGCCCCCAGGAACCTAGACACCAACTCTTGGCCTAAACTGAGCTCTGAAGCCATGAGACCACCAGCTGCGCTAAAGAGGTGCCTAGGGAGAGAAGGAGGGGAGAGGCAGAGGCAGAGCAGCATGGGGTGTGGGGAGGGAGAGGAAAAAGGCTTCTGCCTGGGGGTGTCGGAGGGAGCCACTCTCTGCCAGGGAGGCCTGTTGTCTGCTGGACTCAGTAGTTCTCATCTGTAAAATGGAGACGCTAATGCCAACCTCACCAGATTACTGGGAAGGAAGATGCATAAGGGAGAGTGTTGGGGAAACATGGAAGCGCTCCGAGGGGTACGCTAGTCTTGGTGAGGACCCCACGGTGCCCCCACAGGACTATTTACTAAGAGTTGCTCTGTCCCGGCATTGCCCGGCCCTCACGAGCATCATCACATTTAACCTTCCCAACCGTGTGAGGTAGGAGCGGTTACTATCCCCAACGTTATAGATGAAGGAATGAAGCTCACAGAAGCAGGGGTACCTGCCTGAGGTTACACAGCTTAGAAATACAGTACAGCCCCACCCAGATCCTCCAGATCCTTTTGACTCCAGAGATCACATTCTTTTTTTTTTTTTTAATCTCTTGTAACAGCTATATTGAAATATAGTTTGCAAACCGTGCAGTGCACTCATTTGATGTGTATTATTCAGTGGTTTTTATATATTCACAGGTAGATGCAGTTCTTACCACAGCAATTTTAGTACATTTTCATCATCCTAAAAAAAAAAAAACAACCCATCCCTTTAACCATCACCCCTCCAAGCCTCTCCAGCCCCTTGAAAATACTAGTTTAAACTCTGTCTCAGTGGATTTGCCTCTTCTGGACATTTCATGTAGAGAGAATTATATGATATATGGCCTTTGATGTCTGGCTTTTTTAACTCAGCGTAATGTTTTCAGGGTGTTTTTTTTCACTCAGCATAATATTCACCCCCATTGTAGCATATATTAATACTTTGTTCTTTTCTTTTTTTTTGCCTAGCTGTATGGCATGTGTGCATGCATGCTCAATCACTTTGTGTCCAACTCTTTGCAACCCTATGGACTGTAGCCTACCAGGGATTCTCCAGGCAAGAATACTGGAGTGGGTTGCCAAGCCCTCTTCCAGGAGATCTCCCTGACCCAGGGATTGAACCTGCTACTCCTGCGTCTCCTGCATTGCAGGCAGGTTCTTTACCTGCTGAGCCACCTGGGAAGCCCGCTCTCTGGCATGCAGGATGCTAATTCCCTGACCAGGGACTGAACCCAGCCTCCCTGCTGTGGAAGCTCACACTCCTAACCACTGGACCACCAGGGAATTACTTCATTCTTTTTACTGTTGCACGATATTCGGCAGTATAGATACACCACATTTCAGTTATCTGCTCATCATTTCGTGTTTCAGTTTTGGCTAGTATGCGTGATGTTGTGTGAAAATTTGTGTACAAGTTTTTTGTGTTCATCTGTTTTCATTTCTTTTGGCTGTCTCCCACAGAGTGCAATTGCTGGGTCATATGGTAACTCTATATTTAACTTTTTGAGGAACTGCCAGACTTTTCCACAGTGATCGCACCATTTCGTATTCCCACCAGCAATATATGAGGGTCCCAGCTTCCTTACTTCTTTTCTAAAACATGTTATGACCTGCCTTTTTGAGACTGTATTCTCATTGACTCTGCTGTACTACAGAGTCTGCCGGGTTTGGGTTCAAATGCTACCAGCCGTAGTCTCTTGGGTACACGGGCTGTCTGTGTCCTTTCATAGGAAATGACATAAGAATCTTAATTTTACAACCAAGGACCTACTGTAGAGCACAGGGAGCTCTGCTCAATGTTACGTGGCAGCCTGGATGCGAGGGGAGTTTGGGGGAGAAGGGATACATGTATGTGTATGTCTGAGTCCCTTCATTGTCCTCCTGAAACTGTCACAACATTGTCAATCAGCTATACCCCAGTACAAAATAAAAAGTTAAAGAAAAAGAGAATCCCTCCTTCCTGGCTGTCAGGAGGTGAACTGGCAGAATCAGGGCTATGCTAAATGTAAAGTGAGGTACACATGTCTTGTTTTTATAATCCAGGGCCGGTGCAGTCTGTATAAAGTTCCTGAGATGCAACCCACCTGACTCATGGTCTCTCCCCAACACTGGCACTGATTCTGGCATACAGCAGGCACTTGCTAAGTGCAGACCCTCAGTGCTGCCCAGGAACCTCCCTTAGTAGAAGTGGCTGAGCCCCCCGCCCACCCAGGGACTCTGAGACCCATGTAGACAAGGCGCTGGGCCACCCTGCAGCCTCTACAGGACTCTCCCTCTGCTTTAATGGCTTTGGAATCTTTTCCTGCCCTAAGAGGGAAAGTTCTTTCTGTCGAGAGTCTCAAAGCAGAGGCTGGAGAGTTTTGCCAGCGACAAAAACAGTGACTGCCACTGCCGTCACATCCTAGCAGTGACTCTTGTTCATATTTAGTCAAACCAGTGAGTGTTTGCTGGGTGCCATGAGCACCCCACTTTCTTTTCCTACGCCCCTTTTCCCTGCAAGGCAGGCCCGCAGGCTTTCGATCAGCCAGTACTTTCCCCCCAATTTTTCTTTTATTGTGGTAAAACACATGTAATGGAATTTGCTGTCATAAGCCATTTGTGTGTACAGTTCAGTGGCGTGAAGAACGTTCATACTGTTGTACCAGCATCACTGTTGCAGGAAGGGGGGACCCCTTCCAAGGCCCGAGGGTGGGCTCTTGTCTAGCACTCAGAAATGAATTGTCCGAGGAGACACACGTGCCGACGAAGCAAGAGACTTTTTTGGGAAGGGGCACCCAGGCAGAGAGCAGCAGGGTAAGAGAACCCAGGAGGACTGCTCTGCCCTGTGGCTGCAGTCTCGGGTTTTATGGTGATGGGGTTAGTTTCCAGATTGTCTTTGGCCAATCATTCCGATTCAGGGTCCTTCTGGTGGTGCACGCAGAGCTTAGCTAGGATGGATTGCAGTGGGAAGGATTCTGGGAGGTCAGCAGGACAAATGGACTGGAGTCTCCATTCTCCTTTTGACCTTTCCTGAATTTTTCTGGTTGGTGGTGGCTTGTCAGTTCCATGTTCCTTACCAGGACCTCCTGTCATAAGATAACTCATGCAGGTGGTTACTGCAGTGCCTGGCAGTTTCAGTCAGTGGTTCCCCTAACATCACCACCATCCATCTCCAGAACTCTTGTCGTCTTGCAAAACTGAAAGCCTGTACCCATTAAACTCCCACCTCCTCCAGCTCAACCAACCAGTATCTTGAAAGCACCTACTAAGTACCAAGGACTGATCCGACAAACAAGACAGACATGGTCCTTGCCTCGTGGGAACTGATACCCGTTGTTCAGATGAGAAGACCGAGGCACTGAGACGGAGATGCTGTTGCTCACGGCCCCCACCTCATTAGCGGCAAACAGAGTTTGAACTCACAGTGGGTGCAGGGGCCAAGATCCAGCCTCCTGGCCCAAGATGAGTCACTTCCTGGTATGGGACCTCAGTGGGCCAGTCTGTGAAATGGGGGTCAGGAGGGAGTAGGGTTAGCCATGCTGATGCTGAGGGCTCCTGCCTCTTCCCCCTCACTCTGGAGAAGAACAAACATCATCCCTGACCCTATCTCCTCCAGTCCCCTCCAGCACCCTCCTAAGCCCGCCAGGCTCCTCTGTCCATGGAATTCTCCAGGCAAGAACACTGGAGTGGGTAGCCATGCCCTTCTCCAGGGTATCTTCCCGACTCAGGCATCAAACCCAGGTCTCCTGCACTGCAGGCAGATTCTTCACCATCTGAGCCACCAGGGAAGCCCCCAGCATCCTCCAGCATCCTCCTACTGAATTATTATTATTTTTAATATTTGTTTATTTATTTGGCTGTGCCACTTGTGGCACATGGGATCTAGTTCCCCGACCAGGGATTGAACCTGGTTCCCCTGCATTGGGAACACAGAGGCTTAGCTACCAGACCACTAGGGAAGCCCCTCTTTTTCTTTCTTTAAGAAGGGGCTTTCTCCAGAAATGGGCTCCAGACTAGATATGCCCAGGACTTCTCTGCGTCCCGCCCTGACCCACCCCCAGCCCAGAAGGCCCCCAACAGAAGGGCTTTTCCTCCTCAGGGAGGTATGAGGGGCCGTCTGTTTACATTCCTCACTGCCAGATAACTGCCTCTCTGCTCTGTTTAAGATCCTGGAAAGCTAGAGGAGAAATTCCTCTCTCTCAAACCCACATGGAGAGAGCTTTGGAGAGGTCACGGTTCCTTCCAAGCCTCAGTCTCCCATCTGTAAAATGGTCACAGCAATCCCCACCTCACAGCCTGGGGGGAGGAAGGTTTACTTGACACCCCCCACCCCTACATCTTGCTCAGTGAGTTCATTATTAAGGTTTCTTTTTTGGTAATTGTTTCAGACAGGCGGTTTGAATTTTACTTTATTTTTTGTTGGTTTTGGCTGCAAGGCATGCAGGATTTTAGTTCCCTGACCAGGGGCTTCCCACGTGGCATTAGTGGTAAAGAACCCACCTGCCAGTGCAGGAGACATAAGAGACTCAGGTTCAATCCTGGTTTGGGAAGATCTCCTGGAGGAGGGCATGGCAACCCACTCCAGTATCCTTGCCTGAAGAATCCCATGGACAGAGGAGCTGGGCAGGCTGCAGTCCGTAGGGTCTCAAGGAGTCGTACGTGACTAAAGTGACTTAGCACGTATGCCCGACCAGGGACCACGCCCGTGCTCCCTGCAGTGGAAGCACAGGGTCTTAACCACTGGACCACCAGGAAGTACGCAACGGGTGGTTTGAACACATCACTTCCATTAAGGTTCTCTCTCCAACAATTCTCAAATTCCACTTTCTGGCTGCTGAACCAGCGCACCCTGGCAGCTATTTCTGCTTGCAAGCTGTTGAGGAAGGACCTACCCCACCATCTTCCCAGTGGGAGTCAGCTCAGTTTAGAGAAGAGAATAACAATAAAAAGGGTTAAGGCTGTTCTTTGGCCTCTGCATGGACCTGGTGCCCTCAGCCTCTTCACTGTGATGTGAGGGGAAACTGAGGCACAGAGTAGGGACTCTGTAGGCACTGAGTAGGGCTGCTCAGCTGGTGAGTCACCGAGCCAGGGCTTGGGTTCGGGGAGTCTGGCTGGAGGATTCGAGCCAGTCTTGATAGAAGTGAGCTGCCCGTCCATGAGGGTATTCAAGTGTCTGGGGTAGAAGGTGGGACTGCACGGTGGGGCTCACCTTCGCCATAAAAGAACACTGGTTGGTGGCCTCCTCAGTGCCAGGTTCCGTGCTAGGCGCTGGGTAAAGAGGTGAAGTTCAAAGGCGCTCGGGTTGTTTAGTCCTGGCCGGTACTGTCTGTAACACAGGTGGCTCCCCGGCTGGACGTCTGGAGCTACCCGAGGGCCGGGACCTAGCGCGCACCTGTCTCGGAATTGACTGCTGAAGGAATGAATGAGTGGAAGCGTGGAGGAATCCGCGACGAGCTCATTAACAGATGGGGAAGCAGTCCCGGGCTGACGGATTCAGGAGCCGGTGGTCCAAGGATTCCAGCCAGAGCCCCCCTCTCCACGCCCCCACGAGACGCCTGCCCCTGTACCTGGGGTGATGACGCCCGTTTTCCAGGTGAGGAAACTGAGGCCCCGCTTCCGCCCCCCGCCCTTCCCGCAGGGGCGCGGGTCCCGGGCGCAGGGTAGGCTCGGTGCCTCGCCTCCGGGCGGGGCGGCGTGGGCGGGGTGCAGCCCGGGGCGGTGAGCGCGGTGGAACCTGAGCCCGGGGAGGAGGGACGCGGCGGCGGCGGGCGGGCGCGGGGCGGGCTGCCGGGATTCAGGAAGCGCCGCGCTCCCGGCCGCCGGCGCCCGCCAAGCCCTCTCGGAGGTGAGTGGGGTCTGGGCCTTCGGGGAGGGGACCCCCGGGAGGGACGGCACAGCCAAGGACCCCGGGCGCCCCCGGGTACATCTTGGAGGCTGCGGAGTGCCAGCCTGTGGTGCGGGATCCGTGGGGGTCCCTTGGGCCGGGCACCACCTCTCTGGGCTTCCCTTTCCTTACCTGCGAAGTGGGCGCTATCCTCGGCTCCTGGCTCTCGGGAATGCAGGCCTAGGGGAGGGAGGTACCCGCCCCCCCCGGAGATCCAAGCCCAGGAACCAAACACAGGAGGCCCTGCAGCCCACCTCGCGGCCACCTCCTTTTTGGTGGGGTTGGAAGAGGGAGTTGGGGGCCTGGGGGGTTGCCTTCCGGCTTCTGGAGGGGTTGGGAGTCTGCAGCTTCCAAAGATCATTTCTTCGTTATTGAGCCCCAGAGAGAGGGCTCTGCTCCCAGGAGGCAGGAAGATCCCTAATCTCCCTTCCAGCTTGACCAGGACACCCTGGGAGGTCTCTGAGAACTGGGAGAGACCGCCTACCCTCCCACATGCCTGGCAGTTTCCAACCACAGACACCCCTGTCTGGCCCAGCACCAGTTGGTTTCCTCCATCCGTTCTCCCCATTTTGCAGATGAGGAAACTGAGGCCCAGGTCAGGGATATAGCCAAGTGGAATTTAAACCCAGGGCTGTCCAGCTTCAACGTCCTCCCTGCCTGGAGCCCAGGGACTGTCATGGAAGTGGCCGAGGAGGGGGTGGACTTATGGCTGCCTACTGTCTAGAACCAAGGACTTCTGCTGGGAGGTGGGGCGTGATCTCAGACACTGAGACCCTCTGGAGGGTTTAAACTTTGCCCCTTTATCGTAGGGGCAAGGATGGGGTCACTGGGTGAAGAGGTGTCCTCTTTAGAGAGGTCAGGTATGAGGGTCAAGCCCGGATCATCTGTGAGGTTGAAAGTGGGTCCTGTGTGGGTCTGAACCCTCACTTTGCCAGCTACTACTATGTGACCTTGGGCTATTTCTTTAGCTGTCTGAGGGACAGACAGCTCATCTATAAAATGGGGGGTGGGCTGAGGGCGCCCCTGGGCTGGAGCGAGGACAGCTGACCTGTGAGGGGCCCCACACTGGGCCTGGAGCTCCAGCCTAAGGATATGATGTTTGCGCTGGTGGTTGTTGCCCCAACATCTTCTTAACGGAGGGGGTGAAATGTGAAATGTGAAAGTCACTCAGTCGTGTCCAACTCTTTGGGACCCTATAGACTGTAGCTTGCCAGTCTCCTCTGTCCATGGGATTCTCCAGGCCAGAATACTGGAGTGGGTAGCCATTCCCTTCTCCAGGGGATCTTCCCAACCCAGAGATCGAACCCGGGTCTCCCGTGTTGCAGGCGGATTCTTTACCAGCTGAGCCACCAGGGAAGCCCAGTGGAGGGGGTGAAAAAAGGTAATTGGCCATTTCCACGTTTATCTAGATCATTCTGTTTGAACAATGATGGGAGCCAGAAAGGCCGGGGACCCCGTTCCCCACTTTTATTGGTAAACCGAGTGGGGAGGGGCTCCTAAGACAATTGACAGATCACAGTCCTGGGCCGGTCAGGTTCACACTTGTATTAATAGAAGCAGGGTGGGGTCATTTCCAAGTGGAGTTTCCCCAGGTTTAGAGAACGGGCGCCTGAGGAAGGGGTGTGTGAGAGACGAGTAAAGACGCCTCGAATCTCCCAAGCGAAATCCAGACCAGACGCCTTCTATCCAGGCTGGGGCTGTGGACTCCCCTCCCACCTCATCAGCTGTGCCGGTGTGAGCTGGGCCTCTGCCATTTCCTCCTTTGTCCTTCAAAACCCTCTTGCAAAGCCGCCCTGGGCCAGCCCTTGACTGGGCACTGAGACATCGGACCCCCGCCTAGCCCCAGCCCTGGGTCGGGGGGGCTTGAACTGGGTGGTCCAAGAGAACTGGAAGGGTGAGAGGGAGGGCTGCCTCCTCCCCCGCAGCTGCCTCCCTGAGCCTGGCATTGCCCGCAGGCAGCACCCACACCAGCACCCAGCCAGGGAGCATGTGTGCTGCGGATGGCTGGGGCCCCGGGGAGCGCACTGTGGGTGGGATTGTGGTGATCGGGTACCTGGAAGGGCTTGATCGAGGTGACCTTGGAGGCTCACCTGGAGGAATAAATGCAGACTCTGGGGGAAAGGGTATTCAGGTAAAGACCTGACTTCTACTTGTCACCAGGTGGTAAAACTAGCAGAACTGAGACGTTGTCCCGTATGTCTGGAGTGTGACACGAACAGGAAGGACAAGGGATCAGACAGGCAGCGGGCTGGGTCAGACCCAGAAGCCCTGCAAGTCCAGCCTGGGAGGGCCATGCCGGATGTGTGGTCCGGAAAGGCCCACGGAGTCAGGGCTGGGTGGGGAGGCCGGTCCCCCGGCGGGGAAGTCATCCAGCCAGAGGTGTGAGGCCCCAGGTAGGGGCTGGCACCCCCCATAGGCGGCTGGAAGATGTGGGAGGGAAAGCGCTATGCAAGACTTGGTCTCGGGGCGCCTGGCACGTTGTGCGCAGTAAACCCCAGTTGCACGGTTGAGTGCCTGAACATAGCGTTTGAGAGGGCCAGAGTCCTTTGAGGTCCTTTGTGTGTCCCTGGGAGGGAGGGGGCCACATGGAGAGCGGGCAGCTCGACACCTCCCAGGCCCTCGACCTGCTGTGTGCCTCAGTTTCCCCCATTCAACTCTAGGAAAAACACTCCAGGCCCCTCCCCAGTTCACGGGGGAACCCGAGGACCAGCTCCTCCTAACTCAACGCAGGATCTGGGGAGCCAAGGGAACATTTCCTGCTAGCAGGCCCTCTGGAATGCTCTGTGTCGCCAGGTTGGGGCGGAATTCACCTGTTAAAGATTAATTCAGACCTCTCAAGATGCCTGTGGTGCTGGGACCCGCAGCTGCCGCTCTGAACTCGGTGCAAGGTTCTGTCTGGCTTCAGCCAAGCATGGGCTGCGTTAGCGGTCATTATGATGATAGCAAGCATTTAGTGAGCACTTACTGTGTGCCAGACACTGAGCCCAAGACTCAGTACATTTGGATGCGAAGCTAGGATGGTACCCATTTTTGAGAGGGAGGAATTGAGGTCAGGATGGTGAAGTTTCTGGCCCAGCTGGGAAGGGCGAGAACTAAGATCTGAGCTCCATTTATCTGACTCTAAATCCGTGCCTAGGAATTTCCATGGTGGTCTAGTGGCTGAGACTCCACACTCCCAATGCAGGGAGCTCGGGTTTGATACCTGGTCAGGGAACTAGATCCCGCATGCCGCCACTGAGACACAGCGCAGCCAAATCAATAAAAGTAGATACATATAAAATCCACGTCCCTTAACTTCCAAGGTGGCCTGTCCCCATTTGTCTAGATCTGGGGTCATGGGAAGATAGTCTTCATTTTAGAGGTAAGAATTGTTTAGACAGGCCCGGACTTAACTCCTGTGCCTGCTGCCTTCTCACCAGGGGAGCTCAGGCATGTCACTGCATCTCTGAGTCTCAGTTTCCTCATCTGCCAAATGGCGCTGTCAGTCCCCTTGCTGCAAGGACAGTCCAAAGCACATGGAGGGGGGTCCAAGCACCGTCTGCTTCCTCTTCCTGTCCCCCAGCCTGTTCCAGGGTGCGTTTTCCTCCAGCTCATCCCTCTGAGAGCCCCTCTGTGCCAGGAAGGCGCGAGGAAGGAAGCAGGGGCAAAGCTGGACTTGCACTTGGACAAGAGATGCTGCCTTTGCCGCACGGAAATACTTACAGTCCTTGATTGAGCGCCAGGGGCCATCAAAGTTTCCTACTTTCCTGGTTTAGTGCTTACACACAGGGCTGGAGCCTGGCTACCTGGTTCACACCCCAAGTCTCAGGAAGCTCCCTCACTCCTGGGGCCTCGGTTTCCTCACCTGTAAAATGGGGTGATGATTGTGCAGCCTTTGTGGGGGTGGTCGTGGACAATCTCCAGAGCATCACAGACTGTTCAGTGTGTAACCAGTGTCTATTGCCTGACAGTCTATTGCCTTGATGGGGTCATAGCATCACCCCCACTGGAGTTGGGCAGGGCAGGAATGCTGAGTCCCATTTTACAGCAGAAGAAACCGAGGCTCAGAGAGAGGAACAATTTGACAAGGGATGTTCCCCCTGGCTTATGGAAGAGCTGGACCTGAAAGCAAGGTCCCAGTGACTGAAAAGCCTAGCTTCCTTCCCAGAAAGCCACTGTGACTGTCCTCTCTTGGAGTCTGACCCATTTCCGTTCACATCCCAGCTCGGCCACTCGCTGCCGTGTGACTTCAGGAAGTGGCTTAACCTCTCTGTTCCTGGGGCTGCCAGCCCTGGGGTTTGCAGGAGGTCACAGCAAACCAGTTGAGGGGGATTTGGATTCCTCTGGCTGCCCACTCCTGCCCCGGCCTGGGCTCCCCCTGCTTCAGGTGCCCTGGAGTTCCCTTGAGCTGTCACCCTGGCGTAGCAGGAATGAAGAAGGGAGGCCAGGCCCTCGCTTTCACCGTGACTCCGATTTCCTTCCCACCTCTGAGCCCCGTCCTGGTCGTCGGCTTCCCCCTTCTGCCCTTCTAGCTGTGTGACCTCAGGCCGGTCATGGCATCTCTCTGAGCCTGTTTCCTCATCAGTGACAGTCACAGACGGAACCCCAGGGGCATCGGAGGCCCTCACAGGTCTGCTCCAGATGAGATCAGAGGGCGGGAAAGGCTCGGGAAGGAGGTGGTGCTGTTGGGGGCAGACAGGAGGGCCATTGACCGAATGGGAGGACGCTTATTTTTCTTGGGGTGGTGAGTAACGGCTATCCCTCCTGACCCCGCCCTGCCCACCCGCGGCACAAAGAGCTCCTTAGTCTCACAGGATGCCAGCTTTTCCCCGAGGGTGGAGTGGCCTGGCTTCCACCCGACTGACCAGGAAGGCTGACCACCTTCTGGGACAGCTCGTCAAGGGTGTGTATGGAGCAGGCACTTCCAGTGCGTGTCCCCGATGGGCCCCCCCCCCCCCCAGGTTCAGGGGAGACCCCGACGGCCAAGAGGCCCACAGATCTCGGACGGGGACCAGCTGGCCCAGTTCACTCCTGTCCCTGTGCCCCCTGGCAGAGAGGAGGGACTCGGGAATACCTGTGGACAGAGCAGACGGATGAAGCAAGGAAGGACTGAGTGACTCAACAGACATATCAGCCAGGTGGAGGCATCAGGAAAACCTGCCTGCTCAGATTCAGACGGGCTCGGGCAAGGGTCCTGGCCTGTCTGAGCCTCAGTCTCCTCATCTGCAAAATGGACACATGGTAGCTGTTGCCATCACGGGAGGATGTTGAACATAATAGGTGAGAGAACCCAGCAGGCAGTAGGTGCTCAGTACGTCATCTGTTCAAGGATGGGAAGGAGGGGCTGTCCAGCTGGTTGGTTAGGCAGAGGCGCGGCTGTGAAGGTCTGTCTGTCCTATGGAGGACTTAGCTGCGACTCCTTTCATGTATATCTCTGCGTTCATTCATTCGGTCGTTCGGTCATTCATTTGGCAAGTATGTCTTGGGCAGCTACGACGTGCCAGGCCCTGTTCTAGGCCCTGGGAACTCAGGGGTGACTGGAGCAGGAGAGGCCTCTGCCCTCCTGGAGCTGGCGTCCAAGTTCCCATCATCTGGGACAGCATTTTATGAGCCTCCCTCTTGACACCCACAGTGACCAGGCAACCCAGCGGTGGGTGCTGTGATTAGCTCCCTCTTAGAAGTGAGGGGACTTCCCTGCTGGTCCAGTGGCTAAGACTCTGCCCTTCCAATGCAGGGGGGTCAAGGGTTCAATCCCTGGTCTGGGAACTAAGCTTCCCACATGCTGTGCTGTGCAGCCAAAAGAAAAAACACACAAAATTAGAAATAAGGAAACTGAGGCTCAGAGAGGTGACATAATCTGCCTGGGATCACACAGATACTGAGTGGCAAAGGCACAATCGAAACTACAGGTCTGTTCTGGGCCACCCCGTGACTTCCAAGGGGCACGGCATTTAGAAAGGTGACCCCAAGGAGAGGGCTTCATACACTCTAAAGGCATGAACTGAAATGGGCTTAAAAGCAGGTGGTTGGAATCCCAACCACATTCCTGTCCTGTTGAGTTGTGACCTCAGCTGGGTCTCCTGGTCTCTCTGAGGCTCAGTTTGCTCATCTGTGAAATGGGGGTGAGAGGTCAGTGCAAATGTGCTCAGTGCACGATGGGTGTTGGATAAATGTCAGTTCCTCCCCTTCATTCTCCCCAGACGTAGTTTATTCCTCTGAGAATGGAGATGATGATAACTTCTCGAGCTATTTTTTGGTTTAAAACAGAAGGTGTATGTGACAAGTACCAGTGGGGTGTGGGCATTGCTAACGTGGGCATTCAAGCAGTTAGCCAGAGACACAGCCTCCTGTTGGCTTAGGCTGCAGGTGAGGCGGGCCTGGGCAGAGAGAGGATCTTGAATTGGTTTTCTGCTGCCTGGGGCACCCTTCCCTGGCTCCTGCCTGGCCCATTCATTCCACGGGTATCTGCTCTCTTCTCTGACTTTTGCCCATGGGTGTGAGATGGAGGGGTGGGTATTGGTCTGCGTGGGTGGTTGTCCTGCCTCCTCTGGGCCTCAGTCTCCCAGCTGGGAAACAGGGCAGTGATGGAGGAGAGAAGGAGATGAGGAGGGGAGAAAAGCCTTTCAGAAGGCTAGGTCTCCGAGCAGAATCCCGAGTTTTGGCCTTGGACCTGGGATGTCTGGTTCCCAGCGCGGCCTCCGCCCTGCCCTCTCTGGTCTATGTCTCCCTAGCTGTTAATTGAAGGAACATTAACAATGAAAAGGCAGCTGCCATTGTTAACACTTACCACGCACCAGGCACTGTCTGAAACTCGTGAATTATCAATTCAATCCATTATCTTCCATGATCATTCAGTCCTCACGACAGCCTTTTGATGTAAGAGCCATCATTTTATTTTTTCATTCAAAGCATGAATGTAGAGTCCAACCAGTAACTATAAAGCACATATGTGAGTTTAGCCATCCCAGGTGGCAGTGATTATCTTCCCCATTTTACAGATGAGGAAACTGAGGCCCAGAGAGAAGTGACTTGCTCCCGGCCGCCCTGTCAGGAAGTGGCAGGTGGGGAAGAGAAAATGAGTAGGGTGGTTTCTAAGGCTATAGAATCCTCCCTGGGCCGGGGGTGGGGGGTGGTCTCTGTGGCTGTAACTGTCTCCCAGTAGAGGGGCTGGGCTAGAGAGAAGGGGCTTCCATCTTCCTGGGCTGAGGCTGGGTAGCATCGCGCTCTGAGCCGGGCTGAGTTAGGGGGGCGAGGCCTTGGAAGAAGGAGCCAGAGCCTCCTGGGACGGGGACTTCATGTCCTCGAGCCCCCGCTATGCACCAGTCCCTGTGCTGCCTCCTCTGTGAGCATCTAAGCTCATGACGTCCCTTTGTCGCAATGAGGAAACTGAGGCTGGGGAGGGTACGTGACTTTCCTGAGGTCATCAAGCTGCAAAGGGTTTTTGAGATGTAACTCACATGCAACTCACCTTTCCAGTGTGTGCAATTTGGTGGCTTTGTAGAATGTTCAGGATTATAGAGACATTGCCACCATCTAACCCCAGTACATTTTCATCACCCCCAAAATGAACCCCATCCCCATTAGCAGTCACTGTCCCCACCCCCCTGCCCACTCCCCCCAGCTCCTGGCAGCCACCCCTCCGCTTCATTTCTGTGGACGTGCCTGTTCTGGACGCTTCATGTACGTGGGATCCTATTATACGTCGCCTTCTGTCTTGCTCGGAATGCACTCTTAACTCATTCAGCCGCACCACCTCCCCGGTGCTTCCCACCCTGGGGCTGGGGAACCTTGGAAGTGAATGGGCGGCCGCGAGAGCCCAGAGGGATACTTGTGTGCGCTGTCGGAATCCTTCCTGCAGGACTTCCAGAATGACCAAGTGAGGTAGTGGTCACATCAGCCTTGCCCTCTGCGGGGCCCAGTGAGTCACCCCAGCCCTGCCCCTCCTGGGTCGGGGGGACCCGACGGGACACTGGGGCTCTGTCCGCCCTGGACAAGCAACCACTGTGCAGCAGACAGGAAGCAGGCAGGGCCAGGACCTGCTGGGTAAATATGGGCTGCCTGGGGAAGGTGCCCGGTGTGGCGTGATGCCCCCTGCTGCCACCACCCACCGGGCCAGGGGGAGCCTCGGGCAGCCTGGCCAAGGGGCTGAGCTCCCAGTGGAGGCTGCTCTGAGGTGGCTGCCAGAGTCCCAGGCTCTGGGCCCAACCACTCGGCCCTCCCTAGCTGTCATACCTTCCTTGATCCTCAGTCTGTTCATCCATCTTCTAGTAAAGATACCACAGTGACAGTGATGATGCCGACAACAACCATCTCCTACTGGGTGTGTACTCCTTGCCTTCCCTGGTAGCTCAGCTGGTAAAGAATCCACCTGTCCTGGGTCAGGAATATCCCTTGGAGAAGGGGTAGGCTACCCACTCCAGTATTCTTGGGCTTCCCTGGTGGCTCAGATGGTAAAGAATCTGACTGTAATGTGGGAGACCTGAGTTCGATCCCTGGCTTGGAAAGATCCCCGGGAGGAGGACATGGCAACCCACTCCGGTATTCTTGCCTGGAGAATCCTCATGGAGAGAGGAGCCTGGTGGGCTACAGCCCATGGGGTTACAAAGAGTTGGACACGACTAAGCACAGCACAGTGCTCCCTGCCTGGTGCTGGGCTCAGTGCTTTACATACTATCGTATTTGACTCTCTCAACAATTCCAGGGCAGGTGCTATGGTCATCACCACTTACAGGTGAGAAAACAGAGGCACAGAAAGGCCGGGTGACTTGCCCAGGGTCACACAGCTCGTGAGTGGGCAGTTTGCCTCTGGGGCCCGTGGTCCCCACCACCCACCCTGAACCACTCTCCCTACACCCCCGATCATCCATCCTTTTCTTCTCAAGTCCCCTGGTCCTTGTAAAGTAGTCACTGAGGGGACTTCCCTGGAGGTCCAGTGGTCAGGACTCCATGCTTGCAGTGTGTGGGGCGTGGGTTTGATCCCTGGGCAGGGAACTAAGATCCCACATGCCCTGCGGTGTGGCTCAAATAAAAAAATAATAAAGTGTCCACTAAAGGCGCAGGTCCTGGGGCCATGTGAGTCCTAGACCTGCTTCCCCATCTAAGGAGCTGGGCAACCCTGTAAGAGTGACTCTACCTCTCTGAGCCTCCACTTCCTTACCTGGCAGGTGGGGGGTTGGATAGAGCTGGCGTTTTCCCTCTCAGTGCCAATAGGCCTTGGGATCTGTCCTCGTAGTCCCTTCCCCACCCACGCCATCCCTCCAGGACTGATCTAGAATGATAGGCTAGTCCAGGTTACCGCAGGAAGTGGGGGACCCCACAAATGGGGCAGAGAGCCCCAGAATGGAGGGAGGAGTCTGTCTGGGAGCCCAGAACCTCCGCCTGATCTTCCTGCCTCCCCCAACTTCCCGGTCTGCCCACCCACTCACCCATCTCTTCTCTCTCCATTCCTGTCTTCTCCCGATGCCTCAGGCCGCCCGTTCCTTGGTGCCCCCTGCTCTTTCCCAGCCCCATACCCCGGACCTTGCTGTCTCCTCTGCTCTTTTATCTGTCCCACATGTCAAGCCCTCCTCCTCGCACTCTCTTCCTGGGTCCATCAGGATCAATCAGTGCTGCTTCCTCCTGCTTGTCTCCTTCCAGAACTTCAGTGGACCTTGCCTGACTGTTTAGGCAAGCAGATATTTACTGATGCCTTGGCATAATTCCGAATGCCGGGGAGACACCCAACACAAAATAGTCCCTCCTTCATGGAGCTCACACTCTAGAGGAGAAGAGAGAAAATGAATGAAAGAATGATATGAGTAAAGGTCAAAGTTTAATCATGAAAAGTGCCGTAAAGGGAGGCCCAGTTTGCTCTAAGAGTGAGCACAAGGAGCTGGTTTAGACTGGGGCGGGGTGGGCTGGGGAGGGGAGGGGGCTTCTCCGAGGAAGTGCTGGTTAAGATGACACCCAGAGAAAGGGAGCCGGTGGAGGAAGACCAGCCCAGTTGAAGGCCCGGAGCAGGTCAGCCATCTGGTCCCCTCCTAGACTGAGTTCCCCGAGCTTCCACTCTTTTCTGCTTCCCCGGTGGCCCGCACACAGTTGGCACTCAGCAGACGCCTGTTGGCGTGCATCGGTCCCAGCTCCCTGAAATTCCTCCCCCTGGGGTGGAGCAGCGCCTGCACGCCTGAACTTGCCCCCAGATCTAAGCAGCTTTCCTCGCTCACGTAATCAGGAGGATGGGATTTGACAAGGACGTGCCAGGGTTTCCATGAGATCAAGCAAAGCCCCAGGGTAATGGCGAGGGTGGGCCCCTTCTTCTGCCGGAAGAAGGATGCGGGGTATGGAGCCAGAGACCTCCAGCCCCCACTGCTGAACCCAGGATTGTCAGGGAGAGGGCACCTGCCGTTCGTGCAGTCTTGCGGTTTGCTCTTCAGTGAGGGCTTACTGTGTGCCAGGTGCTTGACTCAATTCCTATAATCCTCACGATGACCCAGTTAAGTCCCCCAGGGGCAGGTGAGGCCTGCGAGGCTCAGAGAGGCCAAGTGACTTGCTCAGGCTCACCAGGAATCATTTGTTAATGAGCAGTAGGGCCTGGGTGCCAACCCCGATCGGTCTGACGTCAGCACGCACGTTCTTTCCCTGACCCACCAGCTCCCACCAGGTGCCCCCTCCTCTGTCGGGCCAGGGAGCATGGGTTTAGCAGTCCTGACCGAGTCCCCAGGGCTATCAGAGCCGAATGCATGACCTTCAGCCATGTTTCTGGAGAGACTGGGGTCTGACCCGGGCAGAGAGGAAGACCTGGGGGACCCTGGCTCAGCCCTGTGTTTCCTTGCCCTGCACCCGTGAACTCACTGCTCCCAAGCCCTTCCTGTCTAACCAGCTCTCATCCCCAGGCATGCCTCAGCTTCTTGCTCTGTCTGGCTGTTTGCTCTGTTTTCTCACCAGGTCAGCCCCAGGAGAGCAGGAGTTCTTTGTCTTGCTCACGTCTGTGTCCCCAAGACCTGGCACACGATAGATGCTCAGGAAACATTTGTTGAGTAAATACATAGGTGAATGGTTTCCAGTCCTCTCCTTTGGGCCCTGGGATTCAGACCCGTCCATCCTGCCACAATTACTTTCTGTGTGTGGACTACTGTCTAGTATATATTATGATGTGGGTGTGTGTGTTAGTGACTCAGTGGTGTTCAACTCTTTGTGACCCCATGGACGGTAGCCCACCAAGCTCCTCTGTCCATGGGATTTACCAGGCAAGAAAGCTGGAGTGGGTTGCCATTCTCTTCTCCAGGGGATCTTCCCAACCCAGGGATTGAACCCAGGTTTCCTGCATTGCAGGTGGATTCTTTACCATCTGAGACACCTGGGAAGCCTATATATGTGTGTGTGTATATATATATATAGGGTTTGGATGCTTAAAAATGTTTGAAATCCGCTACGTTAAACAAATGCAGTGGTCACACAGTGTGTGGGGACGTCCACACTCGGCGTAAATGTCCTTCATTGAGCCTCTGATATGCTCCTGGTGCCACCTGGGTGCTGCCCCCTGCAGAGGCATTCCCCCGGGCTCACAGCAGGCACACGCATGCGCATGAGCACAGGAGAACGAGAGGAGGAAACACACGATATTTACACTCAGAGGAGAGGCAGGAGGACTCTTAGCTTCCCTTCCCAGCCAGCACCCCTCCTTCCCCCTAAGTCTGGCACGGATTTGGAACGTGTAATAACAGCCTACAGGGCAAATGAGAACAGGGAGTGAGCGCGATCCCCAACCACAGAGAACAGGGCAGTGTTTGGGGAGGGGATTGCCACAGAGCAGGCTGTGTGTGTCCGCGTGTGAACAGAAGTGTACGTGCACGCTGGTGTCTGTACACACTTGGGTTGTGCGGTGTGGAGGGAGTCCAAGGTTGGGAGTCCAGAGTCCAGTTCTTCAAGGTCACTTACTCTGTGTGGCGTCATCTCAGAGGCCCCAGTTTTCTCAGCTGTGAAATGGGAGCATTGCAACTTTGCTCACCAGGCCCCGGCGGATTAACTGAGGGAGAGGCCGGGAGGACTTGGTGAATGTTAATAAGGACTGTGAACACCCGGCTGTAGGACCACCCCATGTGTGTGTCTGGGGAGGATGGGTACGCTGGGATTGTGTCATAATAGCAATGATGATTAAAGTATTTGTCAAGGGACCTCCCTGCTTAAGGTGCTTAACCGGGTTTTTCCACTGCAGTGGGCAGAGGTTCGATCCCTGGTCAGGGAACTAAGATCCTGCATGCTGCACAGTGTGGCCAGAAAATAGACCAAAAAAAAAAAAAAAAGATAGCATTTGTCAGGTGCTTATTAGGTGCCCAAGAGACACCTGCCCTGCCCGTTAATAGCAGCCTTATAGGATAGAAGTATTTTGCAACCTTCATTTTATATGCAGGGAAACTGAGGCTCAGAGAGGTTAGCATAGGCTGATGGTAATAATCCTTCTCTCGGGGGGCCGTTGTGCACCTTGAACAAGATACTCTAAAGGTTTGGTGTGGCGCCTGGCCCCTAGGTCTGCTGTCAACCGAGGAGTTAGAGTAGCCCAGCCTCCACAGCCAGCCACCTGGGTTTGAGCCCTGGTTTTGTCACTAAGGGCTTCCCTCATGGCTCAGACAATAAAGAATTTTTGCCTCCAATGCAGGAGTGCTATGCTGTGCTTAGTTGCTCAATCATGTCCGACTCTTTGCGACCCCATGGGCTGTAGCCCGCCAGGCTCCTCTATCCATGGGGATTCTCCAGGGAAGAATATTGGAGAATACTGCAGTGCGTTGCCATGCCCTCCTCTAGGGGATCTTCCCAACCCAGGGATCGAACCCAGGTCTCCCACATTGTAGGCGAATTCTTTACCATCTGAACCACTAGGGAAGCCCAAGAGTACTGGAGTGGGTATCCTATTCCTTCTCCAGGGGAACTTCCCAACCCAGGAATCGAACCGGGGTCTCCTGTATTGCAGGCAGATTCCTTACCAGCTGAGCTACCAGGAAAGCCCTGCAGTGCGGGAGATCCAGATTTAGTCCTTGAGTTGGGAAGATTCCCTTGGAGAAGGAAATGGCTACCCACTGCTACCCCTGGCTTTGACTCACTAGATGCCATTAGCCCTCTCTCCTCTGCACAGTGTGACACCAAGCATGTGGAGTCCCTGAGGAGCCAAGTGAGAACCACTGATCTACCAAAGCTGGGGAAAGATTTGAAGCACTTGGGCCCCCAAGAGCCCCGTGATCACTTTAGCTGACTGCTGACATTGATCCCCCTTGTTGTGGAGCCCCCAGATTTGAACCCTGGCTGACTCCAGACCCCTTGTTGTGGAGCCCCCAGATACCCTGGATGCTGTCTGGGCTGACATTTCTTGGGGGAGGGAGTACAGGCATGGTAGGGGCTGGAGGGGCTGCCACATCTGGCCCCCACCTTGGGTGGAGGGTGTCTGGAATCCCATGGGGACCTGGGAGAGGGTGCAGTAATTAAGAAGTATGTGCCTAAACTCCTTCTCTTCCCTGACCTTGGGGTCCCCAGTGAGGTGAGCAGGACTGTGCCCAGGGAAGTCTAATCTCCCCCTCAGTGCCTACACCCCGGTGGACAACCCTCCCTGCCTCAACATACTCCCATTCCTGCATCACAGAGCCTGGACTCGGGGCAGCCACTAGGGGGCTCCATTGCCCGCCCGGCAGGTAGATTGGAACTAATGTCTCCTGACTGATACTAGGTGCCAGCACCCAGTGGGTGCTTCAGATTCTTGAAGGCACTTGGCATCTCCCAAGAACTTTAGGAGGTGGTGTGGTTACCCTGGTTTTACAGGTGGGGAGGCTGAGGGCCAGAGAGAGGAAGTGATTTGCCCAAGATCTCACAGCTGCTGATTAACCAGGGCCCAGAGGGGAACGGGGTAAATCTGATTTCAGCACCTGTGCACCTAGGCCTTCCTTCCCTCTCTGGTTGTGCTCATCGACACTGGACATGCCTGATCTCATTTAATTCTTCCTGCAAATGTATGAGAAAGCTACTACTGTTGTACCCATTTTATAGATAAGGAGACTGAGGCTTGGGACACTCTCTCAAGGTCATTCTACACGGAAATAGCTTAGCTGGGATTAGAACCCAGGCCTGGAAGAGTCTAAAGTCCAGGCTCTCCCTCCCCGTTTGTGCCCAGAGTGGGGCCCATCTGAGGTAGGAGCCCTGACCCTCTGTGTGCCCTGCTGTGCCCGCCAAGAGAGGCCTCTTGCAGGGGCCCTCGCCTTCTCTCCTGGCAACCAAAAACAAACAAGGTTGGGACCAATCTTTATTTGTTCTTCTGCTAATGTGCGTGGAGGGAGCGATGTAGAAAAGAGAGCTTTTCAGACATTTCTCTGCAGCCCGGGCAGGATGTGAGGAGTTCCAGGAAACTCGCCCTTGGTGTGCAGCCCACCCCGTGGTGTGCTGCAAAGGGCAGGGGGCTGACAGCCAGCAGGCCCTCGTCCCTCCCTTGCCCTTCTCCTAAACATTGGGCCTGGGAGCCAGAGAGACCTGGGTTCAAGTCCAACTCTTCTCCTTACAAGCTGTGTGACGTGCCCTCTTCAAGCTCCATTTTCCTCCCCTGACAAATGAGAATAAATAATACCTTTGTCATCAGGTCGTGTTTCCGTGTGGCACCCTTCAAGGTGCGGGGAATGCAGGCGTGGACAAGGTAGAGGCCTTCCCTACCCTCTGGTATGGACATGAGTTTGGGTAAACTCCAGGAGCTGGTGATGGACAGGGAGGCCTGGCGTGCTGCGGTTCATGGGGTCGCAAGGAGTCAGACACGACTGAGCGACTGAACTGAACCCTCTGGTACTCACAACCCAGGAATTAACTAATCCCACAAACAAATGGTCAGGGGGGCTTCCTAGAGGAAGCGACACGAGTTGGGAACACAGGTGGGCAGGAGCTAACCAGGCAAAGAGGGAAGGGAAGGGGTCAGCGCTTGGCACTGGGGAGCAGAGTTTGGGCACGGCTAACTAAACCCTCAGAACCTCAGTTTCCTGTTCTGTGAAATGGGCTCATAATGATGGCTCTGGGAATTTGAGGGCTACTGACTCCCACGGTGAGTTCATGTGTATTTCCTGAGCACCTAGTGTGCCTGCAGCATGCATTCAATGGTTATGTTTTAGTAGGTGCTTTCTGTGTGGCAGGCACAGCACAGTCCACTGGGTCGCGTGTGCTCTGCTTCATCCCCAGTTCACGGATGGGGAAACCGAGGCTGTGAACCATCGGCTTTCCTGTCATATGGTGGCTAAATGCAGAACTTGGATTCAAACCCTGCTCTGGGTGCTCCAAAGCTGGTTTGGTTGGCCAGGAGTAAGCCCCAGGCTCTAGGTGTGGAGACCTGGTGTGATTCTGAGGCCCTTTCTCCTCTAGCTGATGTCCAGGGTAGCTAGACCCAAGGTGGACTTGTGTTTCCAGGTCCCTGAATGGGGCTCCTGTTGCAGCTCCTGCCGGGGGCTGGCGGCCAACCACATCTGGGAGTGGCCACCCTGCACCCCTGTCATTACAAGGGTGGCTTTGAAGCAGCTGGCAGCAGCGCTGTTTGCCCACGTGGGAGGGGGGCTTCCTGGAGCCCGCCTGACACCCCTCCCATTCCCTTTCAGGCCGAGCCGTGTGGACGGGTCCCCGGGGCAGCATGGCGGATCCCGGCGAAGGCCCCCGCGCAGGGCCGGGGGAGGCGGCCGAGTCCCCTGGGGATGAGACTGGCCCCCCCGGTGGGGAGGCCTTCCCCCTGTCATCACTGGCCAACCTGTTCGAGGGGGAGGACGGCTCCCCGACACCCTCGCCGGCTGATGGTGGTCGCCCCGCCGGCCCCGGCGACGGGCGACCAAACCTGCGCATGAAGTTCCAGGGCGCCTTCCGCAAGGGGGTGCCCAACCCCATCGACCTGCTGGAGTCCACCCTGTACGAATCCTCGGTGGTGCCCGGGCCCAAGAAGGCGCCCATGGACTCGCTCTTTGACTACGGCACCTATCGTCACCACCCCAGTGACAACAAGCGGTGGAGGAGGAAGGTCATAGAGTGAGTATTGCTGGCTGCCTGGCCAAGGGTCTCCTCTGTATTGAATTCGCCCATTCACCCATCCACCCATCCACCCATCCATCCATCCACCCATCATCTACTCATTCATTCATCCAGCTACCTGTCTTTCCACCTAGCCATCCACTTGTCCAGTCCATCCATCTATCCATCCACCTGTCCATCATCTACTCACTCAAGTATCTGTCTACCCATCTATCCATCTGTCTATCCAGTCATCCTCTCTTACAACCATTTGTCCACCGTTTAATCCCCAAACAACCACCCATTCTCCTATCTACTCACCGTTTCTATTCATCCAGCCAGTCAGCTATCAAACTATTCATCATTCATTCATTTATTCCATTTCCATATCTCTTTCTTGCTATTTCTCTTTCCTTCTCTCTTTTTCTCTTATCAGCTACCTGCCTTTCCACCTGTCCATCTGCTTGTCCAATTTTCCTCCATCATCACTTATTCGGATACCTATCGACCCATCTATTCATCTGCCATCTCTCTGTCTAGCCATCTCTGCATGAAAACCACTAAGAACTCCTCTCAGGCCTCTGTGTGTGTCTGGAAGACAGCCTTGAAATCTGCATATGCCCTCTTGTCACCTGGTCCTCCTCTGTCCCCCCTTGCTGATCAGAGACTCACTTATGCCCTTGGATGAAGCCCACCCACCTCCTCAACCCCTGCTTGGTCAGGAGCTGTCTCCTTTATTTATTCACTGAGTCACTGGTTTGTTCAGTGAATGTTTCTGGAGCACCCACCACATGCCAAGTTAGGGGAGGGGTTGGCCCTGGGGCTCCAGGAATGAGCCAGGCCAGATGCTGCCCCTACTTAGCTTAGATACTGAGTAGCTGTCACTGGCCTTTCAGTTTGGAGGGCAGAACACTTAATAAGCAGGTGAGCAGACAGTTCACTTTGGACTTACCTGGTGGTACAGTGGTTAAGACTCCACATTCCCAATGAAGGGAGTATGGGTTCAGTCCCTGCTCGGGGGAGATCACGCATGTTGCTCGGTCAAAAAACAGAAAAAAGAAAGAAAGAATTCACTCTGGGAGAAGGAAATGGCAACCCACTCTGGCATTCTTGCCTGGAAAATCCACGGACAGAGGAGACTGTTGGGCTGCAGTCCACAGGGTTACATGACTGAGCATGCACACATGACGAGGGTGGAGGGAGATGGGTTGGTAGCAATAAACTGGTAGAACTGAAAAAAAAGAAGTAGTTGACACTGGGGGAGGTGCTGAGGTGAGAGACGGAGCTGATACAGGAAACAATCCAGGTAGACTTCCTGGAGGAGCTGACATTTAGGCCTAAAGCTAAAGAGTGAGAAAGGGCAGCCACATTGGGGATTCATTGGAAAAGCTCCTGATGCTGGGAAAGATAGAGGGCAGGAGGAGAAGGGGATGGCAGAGGATGAGATGGTTGAATGGCATCACCGATTTAATGGACATGAGTTTGAGCAAACCCCGGGAGATGGTAAAGGACAGGGAAGCCTGGTGTTCTGCAGTCCGTGGGGTTGCAAAGAGTCAGACACAACTGAGTGACTGAACAACATTCCAGGTGGAGGCTGGAGAGGCTCGAGGTCTCCAAGGAACACAGTCCACAAGCTGCAGGATGAACTTTGTAACCTCCACTCAGAAGTGGAGACAGGTCCAGGGCAGTAAGGTTGCCCAGTGCCCTCTCCTTTTGGAAGCTGGTGGGCTCTTCATCTCCCTTTCCCCCTCCTTCAGGCCCTCATCCCCACTGCTACCTCAGACAGCCAGGGCTAATGGCTTTGGAGGGGCTGCAGAGGAGTTGGAGGGGGTGCGGCTGAGCAGCTGAGGTCTTCAGAGACCCCAAAGACTGCCTCAGTAAGGACAGGGGCGGGGCGAGGGTGTCTTTTCATTTTTTGGCTCAAAGGTCACAGTTCAGGAGCAGATGAAATGGGGGCTGCCCTAGCCTGTGTGTCCCCTACCCCAATGTCCAGAAGCGCCTCTCCTCCCTTCCCTGGCACCCCATCGCTGGAGGCCCCGTCCTGGGGTGCAAGGTCTGGGCCCGGGCAGAGGAACAGCTCGGTGACCCCTCGTCCTTCAGCCCCGCCTCCTCCTTCCGGCTCCCTCTCTGCTCCCCTCCACTCTCCCCTTCGCTCTCCCCGTCTCCCCCTCTCCTGTCTGTCCTGTCTTCATTTCACAGGCTCCTCCTGCCCCTTGTATGTGTTGGGCACTGGGTGGGTGAGGACGTGACACAGAGCGTCCCTGCCCTCTCGGTGCCCCTAGGCTAGCTCTGCGCCAGGTCTTTGTCTCTTAAAACCTAGAGCACAGTAGGTGCCCAATGAATCTTATTGAATGGCTGAGTGACTGTCTGTGGTGGGGCCTTGCACTAAGCATCTATGGGCATGGCCTCACTGGTCTCAAATGTTTGTTGAATGGATAAATCAAGCAGTGAATGATTTGAATAAATGATAGAGTTGCTTTATCTTTTAGTCTGGTGTTCCTCCTTTCTGTCCTTAGTATCTTTGTCTCTTCCAGTCTCTGGCTTATTAAGCACTTAATAAATGACAGATGGATGAATGGATGGGTGGGTGGGTGGGTGAATGGGTAGGTGGGTGGAGGGAGGAAAGAATGGATGGGTGGGTGGGTGGATGGGTGGTTGTGTGGGTGGGTGGATGGATGACTGGGTGCGTGGACGGATAGATGGATGGATGAATGGATGGGTAGATGGGTGGGTGTGTGGGTAGATGGATGGATAGGTAGATGGATAAGTGAGTGAATGGGTGGATGGTTGGATGTATGGATGGGTGGATGGATGGATGGATAGGTAGATGGATAGATGGATGGGGACCTTGTGAGCTTCTTTCTGTCTGTCTCCACCCAGCACACAGTAGGTGCTAGGTAGAGTGTTGGGGTAAAACATTCTTCTGTCTCCAGATGTCTCTCCCCTCTCAGCCTGGCCCCTCCCTAGGGCTCCAGCTGCCCTCCCCTACAATCCTCCAGTCTCTAAGGCTGGAGACCATGAGGGTGGACAGGGGATGAGCCCTATCACCCCGCTTCCTCCCCCTTCAGGAAGCAGCCACAGAGCCCCAAAGCTCCGGCGCCCCAGCCACCTCCCATCCTCAAAGTCTTCAACCGGCCTATCCTCTTTGACATCGTGTCCCGGGGCTCCACCGCTGACCTGGATGGGCTGCTCCCCTTCTTGCTGACCCACAAGAAGCGCCTCACGGATGAGGAGTTCCGGGGTGAGCCACCCAGGAATAGCAGGCGGGCCAGCTGGGGGTCGGGGGAGGCCTGGCATTGGGGGCCCCTTTCCCGTCAGCGTCTTCTCTTGGGTCAGTGGGCTCCAGGAAGAGCACTGGACAGGGAGTCTGGTCCTGTGTGTCCTTTCCCATGTTACTTAACCTCTCTGGGCCTTGGCTGCCTTTCTTCATTCATTCAGCTTTTATTTATGGAAGGTGTCATAGGTAAGCAGGGTCACATTACAGGCTGTTTCTTTACCATCTGAGCCACCAGGGAAGCCCAGAGTCTATCCACCTGGGTTCAGATCCCACCTCTACCACTTAAGGGAACTGTGGCCTCTTTAAGCCTCAGTTTCCTCATCTGTACCCTGGGGAATAATCACAGCATAGCCCTGGCCTCTGCGGACAGAGAATCCCATAGTGCCAAGCACGAGGGAGCCAGGGTCCCAGAAGCCCCTGTCCTGTCTCCAGGAACCCTGGAAGGGGGAGCAGGGCATTCCTGCTTCTGCTCTCCAGGTTCGAGCCCCACCCCTGCCCAGTTTTCTGGCTCCCCACTGTAGGCTGGAGCCTAGTCACCACTGCCCTGGGACGTAGCCCAGACAGCTCCCTCCAGCCTCGTCCAGGCTCAAGCATCGCCTCAGGGCACTGGCCCCCTCCACTGCCCCGGCCTCTCTGCACATTGGGGAGGGTAGCCTGTGAATCCCTCCATCCTAGTCAGCCACGTGCTGTGTGCCAGGTACCAGGTGAGCTGTCATTAACTGGCCAAGTGACCCCACAAATCAATATAAAATGTTGAGCATTGTGGCATCTGCCAGGAAGGAGGGCCTGTCTCAGGTGGGCCGGCCACAGTAACAGGGCTGACAAAGCTCCAGGGAGATCAGGTATTTGGAGACTTTAGGTATTTCAAGCAAATTAAGTGCCTCAATGGACTGACCGGGTCTGCAGTGTGTTTTTCACATATACCTTTACCAGCCAGCCTCTCTGAACACCAAAATGATACTATGCTGTATCACTGTGTCCATCAGAAGAGAATTACCAGACTTACAAAAAGCATTCATTCATGGTGCAGATGGTATGGCCTTGTTTGGGGCATGAGCTTAGAGTTAGGGGGGGGTGGGGTCCCCCTCTCCCCTCAGAAGGTCTCCGTGATGCTGCAAATCTAATTTGGAGATCAACCACATATAAGCTGTGGCCAAATGGCCCCACCTAGCCCCCCAAGTTCACCAGGCAAAAGTGGGGAGCCTTGGGGTAGAGGGAGAGCCCCCATGAAGAAATCATGGTGCTTTGCCTTTGGTGGGCAGAGCAGCGCCAGGCTGAACTTGCCAAGACTTCTGGTTTCTCCTGAGTTCAGGACTGGGTCTCTGAGCACAGGCTGAGTTCGGGTGAGTGGGTCTGTGTGAGCCTGGGTGGCGGGCTCTAAGACCGGCTGGGGTAGGTTCCTGACATTGTACAGAATAAGGCAGGTGTAGAGGGGGATTTACCGTGAGGCCTACTGCTTAGGCTTCAGGACTCTCCCTTGCTCTGGCCCCTGGTACATCCGTGGACCTAACTTGGAATTTGTAATTATGTGTTCATTTTCATAAACAGGATCCCCAAATTGTATGTCTCAGGCTCCACAAAAACTGGCTCCACCCCTGCATGTTTTTCTAGCCAGAGGTTCATGAGCTCATTGATTCTTAGGGGAGTCAGTGACCACCCCCGCAAAAGTTTGACAACCTCCAACTGAACAGTTTATTTAGGGCCCCTGGCTCCAGCCTCTCCAGTGGGCAAAGCCACTTCGCCACCTGGTGGTGGAATCCTGTGACTGCAACCACTTCTGATTTCTGGCTGAGCCCTGTTCTTGGCTTATCCCAGGACCCCCAGGTCAGCAGCCCTGTACCCTGCTACAGCCTGGGTCTCGGGTTGCGGAAGTCCAAATCAACGATGTGGTCCCACATCCTACATAAACCACTTGAGCCCTTGTGGTTTGGAATTCCTTGCAGTGCACAGCTTGCCCCTTCACTGAATGTGTATTTACTCAACAAGTGGTTATTGGGCACCTACCAAGCGTCAGGTACGGTGCTGGCCTGGGGCAAAAAATGATGAACAAAGCAGATTTGACCCTGTCCTCAAGTTTCTGTAAGTCTCAGGGGTGAGACCAACATTGATCAAGCAATCACAGAAACAAATACACAATTACAACCTGTAACTGTGTATCCAAAAAGAAGCTGTGTTGGAGGATTTGACTTGATCAGGAAAATCTGGGAGAGCTTCCGGGAGGAGGTGACACTTGAGCTGAGTCTGAACGAATTAGAGTTAACCAGGTAAAAACAGGTGGGGGAAGGATTAGAGAGAAGGTTAAAAAGCAGCATGTGCAAAGGCCCTGTGGCTGACCATGACCAGAGTTGAACTCAGTTGCTATGTGGAAAGTGGATTCAAGGGTGTCCGGAGAGGCTGGTGGAAACCAGGCAGGTGTCCTGGGCATGTGA
Source organism: Okapia johnstoni (assembly GCA_024291935.2). Lineage (NCBI taxonomy): Eukaryota > Metazoa > Chordata > Mammalia > Artiodactyla > Giraffidae > Okapia > Okapia johnstoni. The sequence continues at coordinate 8,881,268 of CM044310.1, read as the reverse complement.
GAGAGATGCTGGCTGGGCCAGGTGGGTGGCAATGGAGATGGAGAGTGGTGGAGGGCTTGGAGAAACAGGTAAAACTTGTGGGGACTCGCTGGGGGAGAGGGTGTGTGGAAAAGGCAGGACTAAGATGAATGACAGGTTTTGGCTGGCTAGGACATCAGTGTCTAAGAAGGGGACACATGCAGACCGGGTTGGGGTTTGGGGAATGAAAGATGATGAGGTCAGCATGGAGAGTTGCGACAATTCTAATTTTCTAATTCCCTGTCAGTTAGGAAACAGACCGATCCACCTTGAGGCACGTGGGTCTGAGCAGACTCCCCAGGGGCCTCGGCCAGCATTCAGCCCCCCACCTTATGCAGATGGAAAGCTGAAGTCTGTTCTTATTCAGTACATAGTTACCTGCTGTCAACACTGGGCTGGGTGCCAGGGATATAGCAAGAAATAGCCAGAATGAGGCTTGTCTGAGCAACTTCACTCTTAGGGGCAGTGGGACTGGAATTCAGGTCTCTCTGAGTCTGCGGATTTTTCCCATTCTCTCCACTGATTGCTGGTATCTAAGGAGAGCCTGGAAAGCATTTCTGGTAGAATAATAACTGCAACAGTATGACTTATTGAGAATGCCTATCTACCTGGTGCTGGACTAATCAACAGCTATCTATTAGCCTATGATTTCCCTTTATAGGCTCAATGTAGTTAGATAGGAAATGGAAGCAGAGAAAAGGTCACACACAAATCAGAAATGGGGAGTAAAGCCTGATTTGAGCCCCAGGGGTCCTGGCTCCAGAGCGAGCCTCTCAGCCCACCCCTGCCTCTCCTATTCCCCGTCCTGTTACTGGGCCCCTTCCTGCATCGGGCTGTGTTGCCCTGTGCCTGGTTAAAAGCCAGTTCTCTTTTCATTGACTCTCTTTTAAAGATATAAATCCATTCATGTCGGCATAAAAATTAATACAAGGGAAAGAAAATCGCAAAGAGACATTAGCAAGCGTTAGGGGGAGGTGTTAAAGACCCCTTAGTACCAAACGGAGACTGACTTCATGGGAAAGATTTGACAAAGGGCTGACACTTTGCACACCTGGGAATTTGCTGTTTTTATTGCTGCCTCTGCAGGAGCCCCCAAATCCTCTAAGATTGTTTCCTGTCTATTATGGCTCACAGCCCCCACTTCGGGGAACTCTGCACTCCCTCCGCTCCCCTCTAGGGGCGCTAGTGCAACCACTTCATGGGTAAAGCATCTGTGTTCAAGCAAAGGCTGCCTCCTGGGTACGTTTTTAGAGGTTCCCGGTCCTCATTAGCAGACTAAAGGCTCTGAGAAGTCCTGTAGTGAAGAAATGGCAGCGGTTGGCTTTGATTAACCCAGCAGTCCCCCCTTTTATCTGATTTTTAAAAGTCCCCTCTAAGGACTCCCCTGGTGGTCCAGTGGTTAAGACTTTGCCTTCCAAAGAAGGGGGCCTGGGTTTAATCCTTGGTCAGGAAACTAGATCCTGCTTGCTGCAAATAAACCAATGCAGACAAATAAATATATTTTTTAAAAAATGGTCCATATTTAAAAAAAATCCTTCCAAATATGCTTTGGTAAGTACCATCTCTCTACAGGCTGCAGCTTCCCATGTTTTAAAGACCTTCTGCTCCTCTGAGTTTCTTTGACCTTCTCAGTATGTTGGGGTGGGGTCGGGGAGCAGATAGGGGCCAGGCTCAGAAAGGAGAACACGGCCAGGACCTCTGGCTCCCTGCCCAGTGCCCCGTCCCCCGCCGCCCAGCAGTTTGGGCCTCGGGCCGAGCACTCCTCTTGTTGCATGTGTCTCCCCGCAGAGCCGTCCACTGGGAAGACCTGCCTGCCCAAGGCCCTGCTGAATCTGAGCAACGGCCGCAACGACACCATCCCCGTGCTTCTGGACATCGCCGAGCGCACGGGCAACATGCGGGAGTTCATCAACTCGCCCTTTCGAGACATCTACTACCGAGGTGGGGCCCCGGGCCGGGCGGGAGGGGGGCTCCTTCCCCACTTGTCCACCGCGCGCCGCCCCCCACCCCCCGGCAACACCTCATTTCAGTCTGGGCCGCGAGTGGCAGCATGTCCTGGAACCAGTTGTCGAATGAATGAACGAACGGACTGAAGAGCAACTACCTCTTCCAACTTAAATTCTGAGTTTCAGAGTCAAGGATTCTAAGGTTCTCACGTGCAATGAGCCGAAGGGGGTTGTGAACCTGGAAACCTGGACCCAAGATGCTCTGGTTGTGGAGACTCTGAGGCTTTGTGATGATAGTCCTGTGAGCCAACAGCTCAAAAAGGCAGCTCCCTGGGTCTAAATTCTGAGATCCATGAATCCACCTTGACGTTTCGGATTCCTGGATGTCAGATTCAGAGGCTGTGAGTTTTGCGTCCCGAATCCTGTGAAACCACGATGCCGTTGTTTCCTCTGGTGTGAAAGACTCTTACGAGTCTGCAAAGTCCCCACATTTGGGGTCCTCCAAGTCAGATCTCCCTTGAGCCTAAGCTCCTGCAGGTGTGATGCAGCAGGTCTGGGACCTCAGGCCTCAGAGACTCCACATCCGGGAACATCTGAAGGTCCCCTTGCTGCCCTGGGGTGGATCTCCACCTTCTGCGCCCCAGCGTCCCCGATGCCTGGTCAGGGCTCTGCCCCCTACCCCCACCCCCCGGTGACTGTCCCCCACCCACCCTGCGGTGACTGTCCCCCACCCCCTCCCAGGCCAGACTGCCCTGCACATCGCCATCGAACGCCGCTGCAAACACTACGTGGAGCTGCTGGTGGCCCAAGGAGCCGATGTCCATGCCCAGGCGCGGGGCCGCTTCTTCCAGCCCAAGGACGAGGGCGGCTACTTCTACTTCGGTGAGGAGGGGCCTGGTGGGGGCTGGGGCAGATGGGGAAGAAGCTGGAGGCCACGGTGGGGTACATGATGGTGCTGGCATCCTGACACCTCCCAAGACACCCAGGGCCACGCTGACCACTGGCCCAGATGATGCCCGGTGCACAGGCCGCCTCATTTGTCTTGGTCATTGAAGCCTCTCCTTTGAGGGGTGGAGTGTCACCTCGCTTGCCTGAGCCTCAGCTGTCCCGTCTGTGCAGTGGGCATCATGACAGGATCAGAGGGCTATGGTGGGCTGTCCCCCACCCCACCCCCACACACCTTATCACTCGCATCCTCTGGTCTGACTTAAGCTGGCACTGATGGTCAGATGCAGGGTCGAAATGGCATCACTGCCATGGCCCAGTTGGACCCATGAAAGATTTTAAATTTCACCCCTACTTAGACGCATGTTATTTGGGGTTCAGAGACAAAGTCCCTCAAAGAGTCCCCCACAGCCTCCAAGTCCTGTGGCCATACCTCAAATAGCCAGACAATCGCCCCCAGACAATTGCAGTCAGCCAGGGCTTGTTCACGTTGACCATGGGCGCTGTGTCCATCATCACGGCATCTCCCCAGGATGGGGACCCGTCACTGACCCGGCCCCCCCGACCCTCTGCCTCGCAGGTGAGCTGCCCCTATCGCTGGCTGCCTGCACCAACCAGCCCCACATCGTCAACTACCTGACGGAGAACCCGCACAAGAAGGCGGACATGCGGCGCCAGGACTCCCGCGGCAACACGGTGCTGCACGCGCTGGTGGCCATCGCCGACAACACGCGCGAGAACACCAAGTTCGTCACCAAGATGTACGACCTGCTGCTGCTCAAGTGCGCCCGCCTCTTCCCCGACAGCAACCTGGAGGCTGTGCTCAACAACGACGGCCTCTCACCCCTCATGATGGCCGCCAAGACGGGCAAGATTGGGGTGAGTGTGGGGCCGAGGTCACTACACACACACACGTGCATGCATGCACGGTGGCGGGGAGGGTTGGCTGCTGCTGGCATGTGTTATTAATGTGCATATCCACCTCCCATCCTGCCCACCCCAGAGTGCAGATGTTCTAGCTCAAGAACTTGCTGTGGCTCCCTATTGTCCAGCAAGCCTGTTCAACTTCATCCCAGAGCCTCTCTGCTCATCCCACCCTGCTGGATGCTCACCGCCCCACTCCCACCAGCCAGGGCACGCCACTGACAGAGAGCTGTGCCCCAGAGCTGCAGCCCTGAAGTACTCCTCTGCCCTATGTGGCTGGGGTTCTGGCTCAGCCCCTAACCTGCTGTGTGGCCTCAGAGAACATCCTCCTTTTCTCTGAACCTCTGTTTCCTCATGGGGGCTTCCCTGATCGCTCGGCGGTAAAGAATCCACCTGCAGTGCAGGAGACTCAGGAGACATGAGTTCAATCCCTGGGTCAGGAAGATCTCCTAGAGCAGGAAATGGCAACCCACTCCAGTATTCTTGCCTGGAGAACCCCATGGACAGAGGAGCCTGGTGGGCTACAGTCCATGGGGTCACAAAGAGTCGGAAACCACTGAAGTAATGTAATACACATGCTATTTGCTCATCTGTCAAACAGGATGGTAAGGGTAAGAATTAAACCAGGTGATGTGAGGAAAGCATCCAGCAGGTGCTCAGTAAATGTTTTCCCTTGCCCATCCTGCTCTCTGGGGAGGCGCTGTTTGCAGGGGTCCCTCCTATGTGAGTGACCCAGCGGCAGTGCCCTTGCCCACCCCCCCCAACCCCCCTGACCCTCCTCCTCCCACACAGATCTTCCAACACATCATCCGTCGGGAGGTGACGGACGAGGACACCAGGCACCTGTCGCGCAAGTTCAAGGACTGGGCCTATGGGCCGGTGTACTCCTCGCTCTACGACCTCTCCTCCCTGGACATGTGTGGGGAGGAGACCTCCGTGCTGGAGATCCTGGTGTACAACAGCAAGATCGAGGTGGGCGCAGGGCAGGAGGGGCCAGAGCAGTGAGTCTGTGGACTGGGTGCAATAGAAGAGGCCAACTAAGTGCCCAGAATGGCATCTGGCACTGGGGGGAATGGCAGGATTGTAAGGGTCAGACTTCAGGGGCACGCAGGACTGGTTCAGGATCCTGGCGCTGTAACTGACACACTGTGTGACTCAGGACAAACTCCCCAATCTCTCTGAGTCCCAGCTTTCTCTTTGGTACCATGATAAAAATAGAGCATTTCCCATTGGGTTGCTGGGAGGACCAAATGAACAGCCGGGCGCAGGGTAAACATTATGTGTCAGCTATTATCATTAGCATTTGTTATATGAAGTTTTTAAAAGCTCTCTTTTTAACTTAGCAGTATTTTATGAACATCGTTCTGCACCATTAACTATTCTTCTGCAGTATCATTGCTGTGTGGAAATGTACCACGTTCTAATTAACCATTCCTCTATTCTTGGTCATTTGAGTTTGTTTCTGCACTTAACTATCAGGAATAACATTGCAGTGGCATCTTTGTGGCTACATCATTGCACATATCCTTGATGATAAAGAAAGTCAAGTCCTTAAAGAGACAGGATGCTGCACAAATGGGGCAGAAAGCCCTGGGGCCTGCGTACAGAAGGTCTTCTTTCCAGCCCCGGCTCTGTGAGTTTGGACAGATGCCTTCTTACACTGGAGCTCACATCCCTCGTCTTTCAAATCAGTGACCAACCTGATTTAGACTGAGGGTGGTGGTAGGTTTTAGCATCTCTGCTGCAAACTCTGATTGATTGGTAGTGTCTGCCCAGGAAACTGTATAGAGAACTATTGTGTGGGACTCAATTATTGCTGTCTGTCCTGGGTTCAGACTTGGAAAATTGTGGTGAGTAAAGTATTTATCATCATGGGGCTAAATTTCCCAGTTCCCACTTCCTGAATCAGAATGTCTGAGGTTGAAACCCAGGGGTTTATTTATTTATTTTCACTAAAGATTTTTTGGCTGCAGCGTGCAGCAACTTAGTTCCCTGACCAGGGAATCTAATTCGTGCCCCCTGCCTTGGGAGTGCGGAGTCTAAACCACTGGACCAGGAAAGTCCCCGGGGATTTATGTTGTTTAACAAGCTCCGTAGGTGATTTTGGTGCCAGCAACGTGGCAACATCCACTGATTAGAGTCTTGGGACCACAGGAATAGGTGTTCTTTCAGGAGCTTTCTAGCTCTGGGTTCTGTGTGTCTAGAACAGGCTAGGAAGGTAAGTTGGGACAGAACTGGGCAGAACCTCAAATGCTGAGCCCAGAAGTCTGGGTGTCTGAAGAATGGGTCAGGAGGAGAAAGAGCTCTCGGGGCAGAGAGTGGGGGGAGGCATACTGGAGTCAGCCTGTCCACCCCCTGCCTACCCTGCTCCCCCACAGAACCGCCACGAGATGCTGGCCGTGGAGCCCATCAACGAACTACTGAGGGACAAGTGGCGGAAGTTCGGGGCCGTCTCCTTCTACATCAACGTGGTCTCCTATCTGTGTGCCATGATCATCTTTACCCTCACTGCCTACTACCAGCCTCTGGAGGGCACTGTGAGTGACTGTGAGCACGGCAGGAGCTGGGGCACAGCTGGGTCCCCTGTGGGAGGGACTGGCGAAAGCTTGGAACAGGATGGGAAGTGCCCCCCATGCCCAGGGGGAAAGAGGGGTGAGGGAGGAGCCTCCATGGGACCCAGAGGTTTGGGCTGTTGGGGAACATCTGGATTTGGAGGGGCTGGGTGAGGACTTACACGCCCCTTGCCTGACCCCCCAGCCGCCATACCCTTACCGCACCACGGTGGACTACCTGAGGCTGGCCGGCGAGATCATCACGCTCTTCACTGGGATCCTGTTCTTTTTCACCAACGTGAGCGCTTGGCCCCAGCCTCACCCTGCCTGGACCCTCCTCTCTTTCCACCTCTTTAATTTGTTTAATGTTTGGCCACACCCCATGGCACATGGATCTTCCCTGACCGGGGCTCAGACCCTGCCCCTGGCATTGGGGGCGCCGAGTCTTAACCCCTGGACCTTCAGGGAAGTCCCCCTCCACCTCTCTCACCCGCCCCCTTCCCTCCTCCAGATCAAAGACTTGTTCATGAAGAAATGCCCTGGAGTGAACTCTCTCTTCATCGACGGCTCCTTCCAGCTACTCTAGTGAGTAGAGGTCCCTGGGGTGGCAGCTTCTGGGTGAGGAAGGTGGGGTTGGGAGGGACATCCTCGAAGTTTGGTGGTAGGGGGTGTGTGTGACTCTTATTAGGAGTGAATTCACCCAGTCTGATCAGCTGCTGTAGCCCAAAGTCAGGCCATTGTCAAGTAAAAGAGTCCTCTGGTTAAAGCAAGATTCCGGTTGCTAGAGAGTTATCACTATATGCACCGTGGGTAGAAATAAATTTAACCTCTTACGTTTGTGATTGATTGTTAATGTCTGCCAGGAGTGCCCACGTTAAGAAGCTTAAGGCTGTGTCTGTGTTCAGTGGGACAGAGTGCTGGGATTGATTAATGATGTCTGCCTGGGGCACAGGATGAATTGCTGCATGTGTGTTACGTATTTTCTCTTTTTCTTAGAGTTAGAGCACAATGAAAATTCTGGGGGCAGGGGTAGGACTCCACGCATCCACTGCAGGGGGCACAGGTTCGATCCCTGGCCGGGGAACATGTCACATGTTAGGGCCAAAAAAAAATTTCACTTAGCCACAAAATCTCCACTGAACACCACTGAATCTTCCTCTAGTAACTCCAAGAGACATCACTTTGGGGTCTGGTAGGGCCCCAGAGCAATCACACACACATCGGTTGCCAATTAATTTTTTAAAGTAATTATTTATTTAATTTTTTTTGGCTGCACTGGGTCTTTGTTGCTGCATGCAGGCTTTCCCTGGTTGCAGCGAGCAGGGGCTACTCTCTAGCTGTGGTATGCGGGCTTCTCCTTGCGGTGGCTTCTCTTGTTGTGTAGCACGGGCTCAGAAGTTATGGCACACAGGCTTAGTTGCCCCGTGACATCTTCCCAGACCAGGGATTGAACCCGTGTCCCCTGCATTGGCAGATGGCTTCTTAAGCACTGAGCCACCAGGGAAGCCCAGTTGCCAATTAACTGAGGATTCTGGTTAACAGGATGCTGGGGAACCCCGTGAAGCCACACGGTCTCACGGTCTCTCTTCTGGGTGTCATCGGGATGCCCTAGTACCTAGAGGGCTTGGGGGCCTGCCTCCCCGTCCAGGGTCTCATTTCCCCCCCTCCCCTCCGGCTCCTCTCGTGGTCTCTGCCGCCCTGTAGCTTCATCTACTCCGTGCTGGTGATTGTCTCGGCGGCCCTCTACCTGGCGGGGATTGAGGCGTACCTGGCCGTCATGGTCTTTGCCTTGGTCCTGGGCTGGATGAACGCCCTTTACTTCACCCGCGGGCTGAAGCTGACAGGGACCTATAGCATCATGATCCAGAAGGTACGGGGCGGGTGTTTCCCCTTGGACTCTTGTGTGTCCTTGGAGGGAGCCACATACACCACATAAGCACAGACAGTGCCGCTGGCCCTGAGGCTGTGGGGCGGTGTGGGGGTAGCGGGCCGGGCCTGGACATGGGGCGGGGCAGGGTGGAGCTGGAGAGACGGTGTGGGAAGAGGAGTTGGGAAAGCAAGAAACCATGTATCTCATCTCTGCCTCCGTATTCCCACTGGGGTGTCTAGATCCTCTTCAAAGACCTTTTCCGCTTCCTGCTGGTCTACTTGCTCTTCATGATCGGCTATGCGTCAGGTGAGCCCCGGGTGCCCAGGTGGGCCTGGCGGGGGTGGTACCTGGGTTGGAGCAGCCACCATGGTGTGTGGAGGAGAATATCCAGCGTTTGTACTCTGGTTCTCATTGTGTGCCTGGCATTGAGCTAAGTCCTCTCCCATCCCTGCCTCGTTTAATCCTCCCAACAAGTCTATAAGGGAAGTGCGTTTCTTATGACCTTTTACAATTAAGGAAACTGAGGCTTAGATTAAGTAAGGTTAAATAATGTGCTCAAGTTCAAAAACTAGGAAATGGTAAAACTGTCATCTTAGCTACTGTGGCAAAAGAAGCCACCCAAAAACTTAATGGGGTTTAAACAACCACCATTTTTATTTTTGGCTATGTCCTGTAGCATGTGGGATCTTAGTTCCCAAGTAGGGATCAGACTGGTGCCCCCTAAAGTGGAAACATGGAGTCTTAACCGCCAGGGAAGTCCCCCAAACAGCCACCATATATTATTATGCTCAACTCCATGGGTCTGCTGGGTGCTTGTGCTGACCTGGGCCAGATTTGGGCCCCCGTGTCTGTGCTCAGCTGGCGGATTGGCTGCGGCTGACTAGTGTAGCTAGGGGTGGCCTTCATTGGGGGTGACTTTGCTGTCTTCCTCGGGGTCACTCATCTCTAGCCAGCTAGCTTGGACTTGGTCACACGGTGTCTGAGGGTTCCCAGATGTAAGCGGAAGTGTTTGAGGTCACTGCCTGGCACAGCGTCACTATCTGTCTCACCTTGTTGGCCAAAACAAGGCTCAGCCTGATTCACAGAGTGGGGAAACAGGTGAATTCCCTGGTGGTCCTGTGGTTAAGACTCGGCACTTCCACTGCAGGGGGCATGGCTCCAATCCCTGGTCTGGGAACCAAGATCCCATATATCATGTGAACAGCCAAAAAATAAAAGGAGTAAAAATCAAAGAGTGTGGAAATAGACTCTACCCTCTTGGTGGCAGGAGCTACAAAGCCTCTACTAGGCTGTCTCCTTGATGTCATGATGCCTTGGGACCTCAGTGGCACAGGCCATGGGGGCGAGACTAGGATTGGGGAAGGTAATCACGCTGTTGGGCTGGTCCCCAAGGGGCGAGTGACCGGCCATCCTATGCCCAGGATCTAAAAGGGAGCAGGACTCGGAGGCTTCATCTGGGCTTCATGGAAAGGGATGAGCACCACAATTAGCTGATGTCTGGAGGGGGTGACAGCCTTAGTGAGCACGGCTCTGTGGGCAGTCAAGGCTGGTACTCAGTTTCACCTTCTTCCCTTCCTTTCTGTGCTGCTGTGAGCTGGGAAACAGGAGCATGAGAGCGAATATGCCCCTGGAATGCTGGCATTCCAGACTCCCAAGACCTCTAAGAACAGTCAGCTCCCAGCCTTGGCACTGTTGACATTTGGGGTCAGACAATTCTCCGTGGTAGAGACTGTCCTGCGCATGGCGGCATGTTTGGCAGCATCCCTGGTCTTGACCCAATAGGTGCCCGTAGTGTCCCTCCTCCGCTTGTGACACCAAAAATGTCTCTGGACCTGCCAAAGGTGCTCCAGGGGGCAAATTATCCCCGGTTGAGAACTAGACTGAGTCCTGGGCCCCTCTTCCTTGTTAACAAGAGTTTGTGGAAAGAGCAAGGGCTTTGTGTGCAGGAGGACCCAGGTTCAACCAACAGCTTGGCTTCCACTCCCTGTGACCTTGGGCCAGCCTTCCTCGCCCCCTAGGCCTCAGTGTTCCCCTCCATCCAATGGGAAGGGGCCTCCCCCCCCACCCTCCATGACCGTCACTGCCGTCCCTCCCGCAGCCCTGGTCTCGCTCCTGAACCCGTGTGCCAACTTGAAGGTGTGTGACGAGGACCACGCCAACTGCACGGTGCCCACCTACCCCTCGTGCCGCGACAGCGAGACCTTCAGCACCTTCCTCCTGGACCTCTTCAAGCTCACCATCGGCATGGGCGACCTGGAGATGCTGAGCAGCACCAAGTACCCCGTGGTCTTCATCATCCTGCTGGTCACATACATCATCCTCACGTTCGTGCTGCTCCTTAACATGCTCATCGCCCTCATGGGGGAGACGGTGGGCCAGGTGTCCAAGGAGAGCAAGCACATCTGGAAGCTGCAGGTGAGCCCACCCCGCCGGCCGCTCTGCCCCTCCTAAGCTGGTGCCGCCTGGCCTGCTACACTTCCTTGGCCTGGTGCTCTGGGCGAGCCGCACCACCCTGTTCCGCCTCCACTTCCCTGTCTGTTTAATGGGCACTGACGAAGCCTGCAGGTCTGTTTCCTGGAGCACATTTCCGGGTGGCTTCTTGCCTGACTAGCAGCTCAGCTTCCCTTGCGATCCCATTCATGGGATGCAATCAGCTTCCCCCGGCTCCAGGGAGGGAGCGCTCTGGGCACCGGAAATGCTCAGAGAGCCTCACATTTCAGTGGGGGTTCTGCACAGAGCCCGGGGGCAGCTTCCGTGCCCCAGCCGGGCCCAAGACACCAGGCTGGCATGGAAGCAGGCCAGCCCAGAGCCGGGAAGCATCAGCATCCTCATCAGAGGGGCTCCCCACTACCACTGCCCCCACCCCCCCCCACCGCCAGCAGACGTGGCCGGGTGTGGATGCAATGGGGAGCTGCTGCCTTTGTTTCCCTGCAGGTTTCTGTGCAAGCTTAGGGAGCAGAGGTCCTGGGGGGAGGGTGTCATGGCCTGCCTGGCTGCAGGCAGTTTAAGAACCGGGGTTCCCAATAAACAGCATTACCACAAGGCCTGGGAAGGCTGCACCCACACTTATCATGACTTGGTACATTTTCAGGAAATGGCACAGTGAGGAAAAACAACTCCACAAGGTCCTCCCCCCAGGTCTGGGTCTCAGGGGACCATCTGACCTGCTCTTACCCTTTATCCCTACCGCTTCCTCTCCCAGGGCCTCAGTTTCCCCGCTGGGTGTAACCAGTAATATGCAAACTCACAGCCTGTGGACTGGATTTGACCAGCAAAGATTTATTTTTTTTCTGCATCACTATATATTTTTTAAAAACTTAATGCAAAAAAATTTTAATTGAGAGATTTCATAGAAAAATCCAAATTTCTGGCCTTTCTTGAAAAGTGGGAAGTCTGGCAAGGCGGGCCCACATTCCTGGGTGGATGAGAGGCAGCTGCCTCCTTTACACGGGGTGGGGGTCTCCTGCACCCCCTGGTCTGCCCCAGTCCCCACTCCTCCCTGGGGCACCCAGCACCGAGGGGACACCTGGTGTCCTGGGGCATGGGCTGCTGACCCTTCATTCATTTTCTCCAGCCAGGCGCCTGTGGGTATTTGAGTCTTTAACGCAGGGGTGGTGGGAGCTAGAAAGCCTGGTTCTCTGCGTCATTCCTGCCTTGAGAACAGTTAGGCGAGGCCAGGCGTGGCTCACCCACCGCCTGCCCACCCTCCCTCGCCACAGTGGGCCACCACCATCCTGGACATCGAGCGCTCCTTCCCTGTGTTCCTGAGGAAGGCCTTCCGCTCCGGCGAGATGGTGACCGTGGGCAAGAGCTCGGACGGCACTCCAGACCGCCGGTGGTGCTTTAGGTGAGGCTGGGTTGGGGGGGACCACCAGGCCTCCTTATGCTTTCTACCCATTGCCACTTCTGAGCTGTTGAGGCCCCTGTGGGCCTGACCAGAGCTCAGTTCCCACTGGCTGGTCCTGTGGGTTCAGTTCTCAGCCTTGGTTTTTTCATCTGTGAAATGGGGACAATGATAGCATCACTCTCTTGGCCAGCTGTGTGCATTAGATGGGTTGGCACGTGAGATGTGCCCAGCCAGGCCCCAACGCACATTGGGGCAGACACCCTGAAGCAGCTGGTGTTACTGCTCTCTCCTTTGCTGGAGGAAGCAGACTCAGAGGCAATGCTTATCCCGTGGCACCACCCTCTATTGGTGATACAATGGAATGGGTTTCAGGGCTTCGATTTTTTTTTTTAATATTTATTTTTAAAAAATTTAAAAATAAATAAATAGATAAAATTTTATTTGACTGCCCTGGGTCTTAGTTGTGGCCTGCAGGATCTTTGATCTTCCAGTTGTAGCTTGCAGGATCTTTAGTTGTGGCATACGAACTCTTAGTTTCTACATGTGGTATCTAGTTCCCTGACCAGGGATCGAACCCAGGCCCCTTGCATAGGGAGTGCGGACCTAGCCACTGGACCACCAGGGAAGTCCCCTCAGGGCTTTGATTGAAATGGAGAAACTGAGTTATCAGCAGCTTCCGGGACTTGGGACTTACCCAGATGCATGGGGAATGCCAGCTTCTTAGGGGGAGCCCCTGGGTGAATCTTTTCTTTAACGAGGACTCACTCTTTGTAACGTGGTTGCCAGCATGGAGCATCAGCATCATGCTTGGAGTCACGCAAAGTCAATTTCTACTATGACAGACCCCCACTGCACAGCCTTGTTTTAGATCCAAAGTTCAAGTCTCGACTGTGATTTATCAGCTTTGTGACCTTGGATGAATAGTTCAACAAGTCTCAGTTTCCTCATCTGTAAAATGGGAGCAAAGGATGTATCTTCCTTGCTGGGTCCTAACCCATAGCAGTTGCCCCCCCAAAACAGAAATTGAATAAAAATAACTTAAAAAGAATCTTAGAAAGTAAAAATTGGGACGTCCCTGGTGGTCCAGTGGCTAAGACTCCTCGCTCCCAATGCTGGGGACCCGGGTTGGATCCCTGGTCCGGTAACAAGATCCTGCCTGCCACAACTAAAGATCTCACATGCCACAATGAAGATCACATATCCCACATGCCACAACTAAGACCCAACACAGCCAAATAAATATTTTAAAACAGTAAAAATTGGCCAAGAATGTATAACCTGACTTTATGAGTGTGTCTCAATAATAAGACTGAGAATATCAAGAAAGAGGATGTCCATCCACAGATGAATGGATATACAGCCATATAAATAAGGTCTTTGCAGCCAATGGGATATTATTTAGCCATGAAAAGGAATGCAGTACTGATGCAGGCTACATCGCGGATGGATCTTGAAAACCTGATGCCAAGTGAAAGCAGCCAGACACAAAGGCCACATACTGAATGATTCTACTTGACACGAAATGTCCAGAATAGATAAATCCATAGAGACAGAAAGTAGAACAGAGGTTGCCGGGGGCTTGTGGGAAAGGGGATGGGGAGTTACTGCTTAATGGGTATAGAGTTTGGGGTGATGAAAAGGTTTTGGAACTAGGTAGCAGTGATGACTGCACAATCTTAGGAATGTATTTAATGCCACTGAATTGTACACTCTAAAGTGGGTGAGGGGCTTCCCTGGCAGTCCAGTGTTAGGACTCAGAGCTCTCACTGCCGGGTCCCGGGTTCCATCCCTGGGTAGGGAACTAAGATCCTGCAAGCTGAGTATAGAGGGCAAAAAAAGAAAGAAGAAGAAAAAGTGAAATAGCAAATTTTATGTTTTATCTATCTATCTATCTAACTATATTATCAGAAATTAAAAACAAAAAACAAAAAAACAAGGACTTTCCTGGTGGTATAGTGGCAGAGATTCTATCTTCCCAATGCAGAGAGCCTGGGTTCAATCCCTGGTTGGGGAACTAGATCCCAAGTGCTGCAACTAAGACCTGGTGCAGCCAAATAAATAAATAAACAATAACTTTTTTTTTTTAATTTAAAAAAAGAATAAAAATAGTAGGAGTGTGTGCTGGAAGGCTGGAGCTTGGAGGCTGCCTGAGGGTGGGGAAGGGGTGCTGTCTCTGGGTGGGGGGCTCTCCTTGACCCTCTGTCTGCTGTGGCCCCACCAGGGTGGACGAGGTGAACTGGTCTCACTGGAACCAGAACTTGGGCATCATTAACGAGGACCCCGGCAAGAATGAGAACTACCAGTACTACGGCTTCTCGCACACCGTGGGCCGCCTCCGGAGGGGTGAGTGAGGGGTGGTCAGGGGAGGTGTAGGGGAGACTGAGGGGCACTCCTGACCCAGGCTTGAATCCTGATTCTTTCATTTTACTCCTGTGTGTTCCGAGGTGGGCTCCATGACCTCTCTGAGCCCCAGTTGCCACCTCTGTAAAACAGGGATAATATACCTCCCCCTTTAGAGCACTGACTTCCCTGGTGGCTCAGATGGTAAAGCGTCTAACTACAATGCGGGAGAGCTGGGTTCAGTCTTTGGGTTGGGAAGATTCCCCTGGAGAAGGAAACAGCACCCCACTCCAGTACCCTTGCCTGGAAAATCCCATGGACCGAGGAGCCTGGCGGGCTGCAGTCCCTGGGGTCACAAAGAGTTGGACACGACTGAGCGACTTCACTTTCCTTTTCCTTTAGAGCACTGCTGAGTGCCTGGTACACCAAAGGCGCTCAATATATGTGTGCATGCGCTCTCTGGCCACCCTCACCCCGCTCTCACTACAGATCGCTGGTCCTCGGTGGTGCCCCGCGTGGTGGAGCTGAACAAGAACTCCAACCCGGACGAAGTGGTGGTGCCTCTGGACAACATGAGGACCCCCAGCTGCGACGGCCACCAGCAGAGTTACCCCCCCAAGTGGAGGACTGATGATGCCCCACTCTAGGGCCTGCGGGCAGGAGCAGGGTCCCCTTCGCCGCCCATTTCTAGTCCAGCTGCATTTCAGAGGTGCCCTCCACCAGGGTGTGCTCCCCCCGTACCCTCCTTCGGCTCCCAGAGGTGAGGGCCGGGCAGATGCTGGGGAGGCCCCAGGACCCTCTGGTCCCCAGGCTCCTGCCTCCCCATACACCTCCCTGGCCTGGGCACGGGACGCCTGGTCGCCTGTCTCACTCCCATGGAGTCACAGTAAGGGACACCAGGGTCTCCGCCCACCGGGACTCAGCCCCCTGCCTCTTCATTTATTTATTTGCTCTGCTCTCAGGAAAGTGGCCCAACCTCCAGCCCCGAACGAGAGCCTGGCCGAGGCCTCAGGACCCCATCCCAGGTGCAGGGCTGGCTGCGCAGGCCACCCTGGGCTGAAGTGCAGTGGCTCTGATGAGGAGCTGGGCCCTCCAGGTCAGGCCGTGCCTTCTGTGCGTTATGTCTGGGGGTTTGGGATTGTCGGTGCTCAATAAATGTTCATTGATGGTGGAGATGGTGGGGAAGATGGTGGGGGGAGTGGTAGCCGGCATGGGGGGAAGGCAGCACGGAGATGGGTGAGCGAAGAGATACCTCTGTGGTTGGGGGTATGGTGGGGATAAGAACGTGGGGCAGGAGTTACGACCAAGGCGGTATTCAGGGTGATGGTTGGAGGGGCTGGATTCGGGGGGCGGTGGTGACTGAGAGATGCGGGTGAGCTTGGGGTGTGATGGGGAGGTAGAGATGAAGAGAATGAGGAGGAGAGAGTACTGGTAGAGGCATAACGGTGCTGTGGGGAGGCAGTTAAGTGTCCGGAGGTGCTGGGAGAGGTGATGACGTTGGTGGGGAAAAATGATGCCAGTGGGGAGATGGTAAAGCTCATTATGGCAGAGTGATGCGGGTTCAGGGGGAGTAGGCAGGTGGCTGGGAGGGGCAGAGCAGAGGTGGAGATGACAGCCACGCAGGTGGGTGAGCCATCTGGTGTCCAGTGGGGTGATGGTGAGGGTGAGAGCAGCCCTAATAAGGACCGTGGTGCCCGCTGGAGTCGACAGAGAACCTTTGGTTGGGACCACGCACTAGTGGGGCCATGAACGTGAGCTGGAGCTGAAGGCCGACCCGCTTCCCTTCCGAGGGCCAACCTTCTCCCCAGGGCACACCCCACTGCCGATCCAGTCTCGGGGCATCTCCAAGCCTCCGGGCATCTCCAAGCCTCCGGGCATGAGAAGGGGCCCCCCAAATACCCAATCCTGCTGCTCCACCCTGGGTGAATCCGCAGCCAGCCAGTTTCCCTCTGACCTCCCAGGTCCCCGATCCCGGCTTGGACCCAGTCTTAGGTCCCATCTGAAGCTTCAGTTGAGAACAGCTTGGGACTCTGGAGGACCTGGCCAAGGACAGCTGTAGTGGGAGACACACAGGGCGTGGGGTCTGAAGACCCAGCTTTGCACCCTCTGCCCAAACAGTGGCAATAGGTCACTTTACTTCTCTGGGCCTCCATGTTTCCGGTCTGTTAGAAGGATGTCAATTACTTGAAGGACGGGAGTCGGCTTAGCTCTCTGAGAATGAAGGGGAGACTCCTTGTATTACCACTAAGGGTTGCTAGGGGGCGCCAACCTCCCCACAGACCCATTCTTCCCATCTCCCTCTAAGTTGGCTTCCAGGGGCTGATGTGCTGCCCTTGTGGTCCAAGGATAACCGAGCTTCTCCCAAGGCTACTTGCTTCCTCATTCCAGCATTCTTTTTTTTTTTTTTTTTTAAATTGTTGCTGCACAGGCTTTTCTCGAGTTGTGGTTAGTGGGGGCTACTCTAGTTGCGGTGCACGGGCTCCTCACTGCAGTAGATTCTCTTGTTGCAGAGCACAGGCTTTAGCAGTTGGGCTTCAGTAGTTGCGGCACGCGGGCCCTAGAGCACAGGCTCAGTAGCTGTGGCGCACAGGCTTAGTTGCTCTGCGGCACGTGGGATCTTCCCAGACAGGAATGGAACCCGTGTCTCTGGCATTGGCAGGCAGATTCTTTACCACTGAGCCACCAGGGAAGCCCTCCAGCATTCTTAATGGAGCTCCCAAGAGCCATTCTGTTTGGATGGACTTGGGTCATATGTCATGCCTGAGCCAATTCGATCCTGGGAGATGGGATACCCTCCCCAGCTGAGCCAAGCCTTCTGGGAAATGGTAGGTAGTTCCTAAACTCTTGAGACTCAGTGTCCTCATCTGTCAAATGGGCAGTGACTTTGTGAAGATCAAGTGATTTCCTGGGCTTTTCAAAGAAGAGAGAATTGTGGTTGTGGTGTTCATACATTTACGTGTTTGGGGCACCAAGTCACAGAAAACTTACGTTGGCTTGAAGAAAAGAGTATTTATAATCTCAGCAAGATGTCCCAGGTTAGGGAGGGCAGTAAGGCTGGTTAATTCAGTCTCTGTGGTTCATTAAGGGTTCTGCCAGCTCATTTATTCTTCAAGGATTTATCAGGCACTGTGCTAGTCACCACCCACCAAGTGTGCTGGCTTTTTCCTCACATGTGCTGTGCTTAATCACTCAGGCATGTCCGACTCTTTGTGGCCCCATGGGCTGTAGCCCACCAGGCTCCTCTGTCCATAGGATTCTCCAGGCAAGAATACTGGCATGGGTTACCACGCCCTCCTCCAGGGGATCTTCCCAACCCAGGGATTGAGCCCAGGTTTCCCACGTTGGAGGCAGATTCTTTACTGTCTGAGCCACCAGGGAAGTCATGAGTCTCAATCAAAGACACAAGATGGAGCCACTATTTCAGACATTTCACCCAGATTCAGAGGCATCCAGGGCTTCCCTGGTGGCTCAGACAGTAAAGAATCCACCTGCAATACAGGAGACCCGGGTTTGATTGGTGGGTTGGGAAGACCCTCTGGAGAAGGAGATGGCAACCTATTCCCATATTTTTGCCTGGAGAATTCTATGGACAGAGGAGCCTGGCAGACTACAATCCATGGGGCTGCAAAGAGTCGAACACGACCAAGCAACTAACATTTTTGTTGTTCAGGGGTATCCAGATGAAGGAGAAATGGTACTTCCTGTGTCTCTTTCTATGAGAGATGTTTTCCCTGAAGTCCCCCAGCCAACATTCCCTCTTGTATTAT
This sequence comes from Okapia johnstoni, assembly GCA_024291935.2. Classification (NCBI taxonomy): domain Eukaryota; kingdom Metazoa; phylum Chordata; class Mammalia; order Artiodactyla; family Giraffidae; genus Okapia; species Okapia johnstoni. The sequence goes on along the minus strand of CM044310.1, from coordinate 8,863,059 downwards.
TGGCCATAATTGTGTCCTGTGGCCCATGCTTCAGCCAGTCAGCAAGCTGGAAGCAGCAGTTGTCCTAAAGCAGCAGAAAGCAATATAGAGAAAGGAAGTTTCCCCGGCCAGGTCTCAGTTCTGTGGGAAAGGAGGATGTGGAAACCGCTATTGCCTCTGCAGCCAGATGTCCTCCCCGCCACCCCATCTTTCCAGTGGAAGGCAGGCAATATTGTCACGGAACATGACTGCGACTTATCCTGGGGCCATAAGGAGGTCATTTCCCTAGGAGTTTTGTGATGGGTTTGGCCCACAAAATCAAAACACCTCTTAACTCAAAAAGACTCCATAAATTATTGAGGTGAATGGAGAATGCATTCTTTTTAAAATAATGAAATCATTGTAGGCTATGAATTTTCCTCTGGGAACATTTTTAGCTAAACAGATAGCAACTTTTTCCATTGTGATTTTCCAAATAATTTGATGGTGTGGGTGTTGATTTTCTGTAAGGTTTTCAAAAGCTGTTTCAGGGGAATTTCAAATATTTTCCAGCCGTTGAGATTTTGTTTGTTCCTGTAAGATCCTAATGATGACCTTTGCCAATGTCCTTCAAAGGACAGGGCGTGAACTGGTGGTAGGTCAAAATGTTTTCAGGGGACACATTGGCCATAGAATCGCTTAGAGGAAAATATCCCTCCTGATTATGACGTGGTCTCTGTTTGATGCTTCTGAGCTTTTAAGGCCCTCCTAACACGAATCTCTTTATGGAGAAAGACCTGAGGCCCAGAATCTCTGAAAGGCAGAGCTAGAACCAGGGATGATGTTAACTTCTCCAGGACCACAGGGACTGAGGATAGGGTGAGAGAGATCCCGAGGAAAGTTGGAATGCTGATGATTGTGCCAGACTGCAGCAATGGCCCTGACTCTCCCCTTTAGCCGTTCCTTTCCGGGACCACTTTGTCTTTCCACTGTGGGCAGAGCAGGACTTGTTCTAACCAATGGGGTATTAGCAGACCTGCTGAGGCCAGCACCTAGGAAGGTGAGAGGTATGTGGAACAGAGCTGCGTCATCCCAGGCAAGCCTCACGGAAATGAGAGGGCCCCCAACCGACGTGGGACCAAAAACTTTTTTTTTTGGTATGCCATTGAGTTTTCGTGATTTTGTTCAAGTGCAAGGCATCAATTTTGTGGCAATAGCTAACGAACACAGACAATAGAAAAAGGAGTAACTGCAACCTGGTCAGGCCGCAAAAACCTGAATGTCCATTGCTCTCCATGTTACAGATGGGGAAGCAGAGGCTCAGAGAGGAAAGACTTGTGCCCAGGGCACCTGGCTGGTAAGTGGTGGAGGTGGGATTTGAACCCAGGCATTCAATCCTAATGCCGGAGAGAAGACAGTCTGACCCCTGGAGGGGTGAGAGTTAGTGAGGCCAGATCACTTCTGCTGTGGGTGAAGACCCTGGCTGTCTCTTATCGCTAATGCTGAACCCTGGAGACTGTCAGTTTGAACATCCCCCTAACTTTATTCCAACAAGCTTCTTATTATGTGCATGTGTGTGTATTTAATAATGATAAAGCACTTGTATGTCATATTTGACAGCAGGGCTTTTTTCATCCCAAGTTTAAAGCACTACTGGGAAATAATTAGTGCTACCAAGTCAAAAACAAAGGGACCCCATCAGAAAAGACAGTCTCAGAAACTCTCGGATTTTAATTGAACAATTACCTCTTATGCCTATGAATAGTTCATTATTACATGCCCTGTTATTATTAGCTGTTATTATTGTTTTAGATGAATGCTGGGAATTTTTTTTTTAAATCAAAAGCCATTTTCAACCACACTGTTCATCTCCCCCTGGCTTTCACACGCTCCTGACATTTCTGATGTAATAATGTCATAGTCGGCAGTCAATTTTCTACACCTCTCCTGGATAACGGTGTATTCGGTTCACTTTGGTTGTTTGGATGGAGTGGTTAAATACTCCAGGCTTCTGTTCATACTGTTATTAATTTTTGACTCCTTGGTGAAAGCATTTGCATGAGAATCAAGCACCTCCTGCTTTTTATTTTTTAGGAATCTGAAGTCCTGGGGAACAATGGGGAGATCCTTGTTCATCCCAAGCTTTTGGGACAGAAACAAAAGGCGGTGGTGGTGATGGAGCCAGAGGACAGAGTAAAAGCCGCCTTGGGCGGTAGAGACCCAGGCCCCAGGGAAGGAGGGCAGGAGGCTAGGTCAGGCGAGCTCTGTGTTTGGCATTCGCATCCCAGGAACTATGTGTGAGCGCTTTTGAATTGGTGCGGATGCCTCTCTGGAAGTCAGACTCTCTTCCTTATTCACAGCACCTCCTTTTGTTCAGAGTTCTTCACTCTGCTCTACACTCAGGGCTTTCCCCAGGCACACCCACCACTGTGATTCTATTTCCGTTACTAGGTACTGGCATAGGAACAGCCATAGGTATAGTATAGATCTAGTGAATGAGTTCTGGACCATGAGACAAAAGAGAAAGTCTGCTGAAGGAGGAGGAATTTGGGGGAAATAAGAGAAATACAAGAAACACTGTCTTCTCTTTTGCTGAGCACCATCAGGACTGAGTGTGATGCCTGGAACTTGTAGCAGCCATTTTGTGACCATGAAGGGGCTTGGTGGAGCAGAAGGAAGAAGAGGACATGGGTCCTTGATCTCACCATTGTGCTACTGAATCAACCAACTCTGGAGCCACCCCACTTTAGGGTTTCTTATGACTGTTTGAGATAGCAATTTTTTTTCTCGTCTATACCAATGAGTCAGGGTTTCCTATTACTCTGCCAAAATCATGAAGACACAAGAACAAATTTGTCTTCCCATTTTATAGATGAAGAAAGTGAGACTCAATGAAGTAAATGCATTTGCTTACGTACACACAGCCTGAATGTGGTGGACTCAGAATTTGAACCCTCTGTCTTAGAAGAAGACCCCTGCTGGGAGGTGGCAGGATTTTTTTTTTTCTTCAGTCTTAGCTATTTGGCCTTTCCACAGCACAGACTTTCTGTGTTTTCCACAGGCTGTGATGGCTTCTAACAGATGAAAACAGGACAGGTTAAGTGGAACTGGGACTCAAACCCAGGTTCCCACATCCGAGCTCAGAGTCATCTCGAATCTCAAGGTTCTCGGTGATGTCAGAGAGCCTCCTGCTCTATCTGAGAACCCCACAGTCTAGGATATACTCACTGGATCCCACAGAGCTGCCTTTGGCTGCTATAGGGTGGGGCAGCTGATTGTGGAGACTGGCCACCAGAGGTTGCTATAGTCACACCCAGGAGCCTCCTCAGAGAAGGAGGCCTTAGGGAAACCTGGCCTGGTGCCATGGTCCAGGAGGAGCCCCTAGTGTGAGCTCCCCATGAGGTGAGGCTGAAGCTACAGACTGAGGAAACCCCACCATTACCACTCCCGCAAGGTGAAAAAGGAGTCTCTGCCTCTGGGAAGTCTAGGATCTAGTTGCTGTGTGCTCTCAGGCAAGTAGCCTCCCTCCTCTGAACCTCACTTTTTTCATTTTCAAAATAAGGACATCATATCAACTTCTCAAATGAGGGTTTCTTCTCTCTCCCTGGTGGTCTTTCCCCTCTTTGGAGCCCACCTCAACACAGTGGACAAAAACCAATTAGGGTGTGAGGCCCAATGACTCCAGGGCAGGTCTGGATCACAGTTCTGGCTCTGCCGCAAACCCATGAGGAGTCTTTGTGTTGCAGATGGGAAAACTGAGGCCCAGTGGGGAGAGGGGACTTAGTTCCCCCACTTGCAACACAAATTAGGACTCAGTATATCCTGAAGTCCCATTTGTTCCTTGGGAGGCTAACAGAAACAAAAACTTAGCTGGTCGGAAAAAGTTAGGGGAATGCTGGGTTATATCTGGAAGGGCATCCTCCCTGCAGGCTTCCCAGGTGTCACTAGTTATAAAGAACATGCCTGCTAATGCAGGAGACATAAGAGATGTGGGTTTGATCTCTGGGTTGGAAAGTTCTGGAGAAGAGATAGGCTACCCACTCCAATATTCCTGGGCTTCTCTGGTGGCTCAGACAGTGTGGAGATGTGTGTTCCATCCCTGGGTTGGGAAGATCCCCTGAAGGAGGGCATGGCAACCCACTCCAGTATTCTTGCCTGGAGAATCCCATGGTCAGAGGAGCCTGGTGGGCTACAGTCCATGGGGTCGCAAAGAGCCAGACACGACTGAAGCGACTGAGCACGCACACATGCACATCTCCCCTGCAGGACTTTTCAGAGCCTTTAATATGCTAATGTTATTTAGCATATTAAATCCATGTGCAAATAATATGCTAATATGCATCTCCAAGGTGCTGGAGGGAAGGGGAGACAGGCCTCGGTTTCTCAAACTCTTTTAACCTAGAAACCCACTTTCCAATGTGAAAATCAGCCTCTGGTGATGACAGGAATAATCCACCTTCAGAACAGGCTTTGTGCCACCTAGCAGACTTGACTGCTGCTGCTTAGTCACTTCAGTCGTGTCCAACTCTTTGTGACCCCGTGGACTGCAGCCCGCCAGGCTCCTCTGTCCATGGGATTCTCCAGGCAAGAATACTGGAGTGGGTTGCCATACCCTCTTCCAGGGGATCTTCCTGACCCAGGGATCGAACCCAGGTCTCCTGCATTGCAAGAAGATTCTTTACCACTGAGCCACCAAGGGAAGCCCCACGGACTTGACTACCCTTTTCCTACGTTCAGCCCCATGTGGTACTTGCTTTGTAATAGCAGGCTCACTTTACACTTGAGAAACAGGTGGCTCAAAGATAGGCAGTCCCTTGCCAAAGGCCACATGCTGGTGGGAGGCAGCCTAGGACTGGAACCCCTGGGCTCCACTGCTCTGGGGTGGGGGGGGGCAGGTCCCACTTACAGCACTAATTTTCCCTGTCATCCTAGTCACGCATCACCTGATGCTGTCCCAGCCCTTCAAATGCCACCACTCCTTCTGACCGAGGCCCAGGGCCACACATGGAGTCTATGGGAGCCGGGCCAGTTTTCCTGCCTCCTGCCTCCTCTCCCCTTGCCACTCTCTGGTGAGCAAGTGGTGATTTAAAAAAAACCTTTGTTCCCCCGGGCTTGCTCACCCCCAGTGGCTGGGCCCCACCTTCCACTGGCCAGCGAAGGGGGCCCCGTAGCGACTGCGTGGGCCCTTTAAAGCCTCCTGGGTCGCGCATGCGCACTGCAGCGCAGGTAGGGGCAACCCAGGCGCAGGGCACGCAGGGCACGTGTAGTCCCAGGTGCAGCTCAGCGCTGCGGAGCAAGGTCGAAGTTGCTGCTTGGAGGCTAGGCGGGGATGGAAATGGTAGCGGGATCTAAAGGCTGGGATGAGACAAGAAGACATGGAGCCACCCCGCAAAGGTGAGTGTCCCCGCCATGGACTCCCGCCACTTAAAGTTTTGCAGAAGCTCTCTCGCGCGTCTGAGGCTTCTGAAGATGGAGTGATCTTCTGTTGTTATGATGGGAAGTGATAGCAATATATGTGGTTCTAGCGCATGGCTACGGGACTAGACAGCTCAGGTCTGACTATAGGGATGAACCCCAGATACCCAGAGAGGGAGAAACTTCTAGTGTCTTTATAAAGGGAAGGTGGGCAGCTCTGGTAGGGGAGCAGGCGGCTCCTCTCTGCCTCCGTCACCCACAGGAGGTCCCAGCAGCGCAGGGTGTGAGAACCAAGGCTGGACCTGCGTTCTGGAGCCACACAAGCCTTGTTCTGGGTCGGTGGTGATTTTAATCTCTGCATAGCAGTTAAGAGCTTCGATTCTGAATCAGAAGGCTGGTGTTCTGCCCCCCGCCCCCCACCCCCTTCTCTGAGCTCCATCCTCAACTGTGTGACGTTAGGCAAAGTGATCTCTCTTCTCTGGTCTTGCTGGCCTCAAGTATACCACGTACACCTGAACTGTGGCGAGACCTACCTACTACTTAGCGCTGAGCCTTGGGGCCTGTCTGCCTGCAATAACAGGGCTGTCAGTAATTGTAGTGATGACAACATCGTTATCACCTGCACTGCTCCTCTACGTGGTTTTAACGAGGCTGGAGGGCCCTTTGCGCTCAGCTCCCTCAGCTCCCAGGGAGAAGAAACCCGGCCAAGGCACCCAGGGAGCTCGTGCTGGGATGGAGCGAGAACCCCAGCTGGGTCCTGGGGTCAGGCCTGGACTGGCTGTGCTCCGTGGCCCCACCTGCTTGCCTCTTCACTCGCCTTGCAGAGGGGTCAGGAGGTTTTCCTCTGATAGGGGATGGGTCCTCACCCTGGATGTGAGGGACCTGGCCTGGAGGGTGGCTGCAGTCTCTGTCCCCTTGCCTGGTGGGCCTGCTGGTAGGCCCAGGACCTGGACTACCTAGAATTGGTGCTGAGGTGGCCTCAGTGGTGGCCCTGGGGACAGCCAGGCCGCAGGCTGCCCACCCCCAGCGCTGAACCTGCGCTGCCCTGCCCCTCTTCCAAGTACCCACACTGTGGTTTCCTTGAATTCCATCCCTGGTTCTGGCATTGCCCTCTTTGGGGATGGACTGGTTCTGGGTCACTTAAAGTACCTATGCATTTGTGCCCAGGGCATGCTCCCTCCAGAGGCTGAATAGCCCTGGGTGCTGCGATGCCCCTGGTGAGCTTCAGGGATGCATGAAGGTAGAATGTCTGGGGGCAGCCTGGCCCCAAGTGTGGGGCTTGATGCCAGAACCCGCCTCCTTCTTACTCTCCTTGTGGCTGTTTTTCAGATCCTCTGTGTCCTCATCTGTAAAATGGGGGTGATCTTATTATGACCTGAGGGCCGTTGTGAGACTTGGTTACATGAGGTCACCAGCCGTTTGCATCCTGTCTGTGATCACGCCCAGTGGTCTTAGGGCTTCCTTGGTGGCTCGGTGGTAAAGACTCCACCTGCCAATGCTGGAGACATGGGTTTCATCCCTGGTTCAGGAAGATCCCCTGGAGAAGGAAATGACAACCAGCTCCAGTATTCTTGCCTGGGAAATCCCATGGACAGAGGAGCCTGGTGGGCTACAGTCCATGGGGTTGCAAAGAGTCAGACACAACTTAGGGACTAAACAACCGCCACCAGTGGCCTTTCACGCAGCGATGGCTTCCCTAGCCTGCCACCCAGCTGGACCCCTGCTCCTGCTCTTCAGGCCCTGGTGACATGTCTGGCTCACTGACCCAGCTCAGAAGGGCCTGGGTCCTGCCCTGGACACAGCCTCTTCTTCTCGAAACCTCCATGGGCTACCAGGCTCTGGGCCTGGCCTTAGGGAGGTGGATGTCCCCACTGCAAGGTCACATCCAGGGTGTCCCCTCTGTCCCTCTTCTTCCCCAAACCCTGCTATGCCAGGCATCCAGGTGGGGCTCCATGAATGAGAGGGCAGGCCTGAATCAGACTGGGGACACCCCCTGGCCCCCACTGTTAAGACATTAGGCCAGCAGGTCAGGGAGGAAGGATGGGACAGGATGTGAACAAGAGTCTATGCTGTGGGGTTTGAACCCCAACTTTCCGCAGACTTGCTGTGTGACCTCAGGCAGGTCACTTCACATCTCTGAGCCTTAGCTTCTTCCTCTAGAACACCCCCTACCTTACAAGCTTCCTTCCCAGGTGGCGCTAGTGGTAAAGAACCCGCCTGCCAATGTAGTAGACTTAAGAGACGCAGGATCATCCCTGGGTGGGGAAGATCCCTTGGAGAAGGGCATGGCCACCCACTCCAGTATTCTTGCCTGGAGAATCCCATGGACAGAAGAGCCTGGCAGGTTACAGACCATGGGGTCACAACAGAGACAGACAACACTGAAGTGCCTCAGCACAGCACACCTTACAAGCAGTGGTGAGGCACCCAAGAGATGCTGTGTATAGGAAAATGCCCAGTAAGCGCCTGATACACGCTGAGCATCCTGGGGCAAGGATGGTCTGGACATCCCCAGGCCCCTGGGGCACGGGGTGGGTATGTGCTGGGGCTAGCCAGGGAGATGGCCACTGCTCAGCCACTTTGGCCTGTCCCCAAGCCACACTGCCTCCAGGAAAGCACAGAGGGTGCCAGGCACTGAGGAGGGAGCTTAGTGATGCAGGGGGACACCAACCCCAGACCACTTCAGTACCCCTCAGGGAATGAGCCAGAGGGGCCCGGGCTCGGCTCTGTCTCGGCTGCCCTGTGGACCGATCGCTGGCCCTGCCGAGTGGCTGACACTGTTAACAGGTCAGAAGAGCTGGGGGAGCAGATGAAACATCACCTACAACGTGGCCCAGCAGAGGGGGTGCCAGGAGGCTCCCGGCCTGCTCTCCAAGGCTCCAAGCCCCATCGGGGGAACAGACAGCCCGATTTACTCTTGGCGGGGGAAGGGTGGGGGGCGGTGGAGGAAGGAAGAACGAACAAACACAAGAGCTTAACGAAACAATCCCACAGCTGAGACGCCATCTGTGTTTTCCTTTTTTTTTCTTTCTCTTCGTTTTTAAAACAATATAGTGCAGACCGTACTTCTCACAGTAGAATATAATGGTCAATTTTAGTATATAAAAAAAAACATTCTCAGAGATTCATAAATGCACTTAGTGCTTGAACAGGCCTTGGAGAGAGATACAGTACCGCTTCCAGAGTGCCAGAGGGGCCAGGACTTGGGGAAACTGGGCCTTAGGGACTTAATGGGGGGCCCCCCATGCCTGCCTGATCCCCCCCACAAGTGGTGTGGGGCAGGCCTTGGAGGGTGGCTTGAAGAAAAAGGGGGTGGATTGGATCTCCCAGTTAAAGCCAGCAGGTTGCCCCAGCACTGGCTCCTGGGAGGACCCCTGAAGGAGGCAGGGTCTGAGCCCTCTGACACTGTTAGCCCCTATGGCGCCTTTGTGCGAATAGGTCAATGCCGCCCCTTCCTCGAGATTCAGAAAATTTGCTGTCATAAACACACACGTCTAGGATGCAAATGACGTCTCCTCGGATGAGTTTGCCCTTGTGCAGTACACAACCTGCACAACTGTGCCTGGCAGCCCCCCGTAAGAGGTCCTGGTGGAAAGGGGGAAGGTGGTGGTCCAGGGTTTGGAGAATGGTGATGGGATTCTGTGTGGAGAAGGCATGGTGGGGAGGGGAAGAGGGTCTAGAAGGGGAGGAGCAGGGGGACCGCAGTCCCCAGAGCCTCTATTAGCCTGGTCTTCACTGGGAGTGGAGGGGGGTGCTGTGGGCCCCCTCTGCTCTTTCTCCCGGAGACTGGGACCTCAAGAGGGAGGAGCTAAGCCCGGGGGGCGGGGCCTGCTCTGATCCCATCCCCCACCCCCAGACCATCACGTTTCCTCGTTTCCTCGTGCGCCCCACTGCTGCCTGAACCCCTCTCCTGGACAGCCAGGAAGAACTGCTTCTGTTCTCTCCCGGCCTCCACCAGCTTGGATGGAGGGAGGCGTGGACCTGGGGGACGGCTGCCCCTAGACCTCCCCAGGGGGTGGGCCGGGACAGCCGATGGTGGGGAGGGGCGTTGGCGAGCGAGAGGTCACCTGGCCAATTCCCCATCGGCGGCAGCTGGCGGGCGGCCAGCCTGGCTTCCCTGTGGGCGTGGGTTGGGGGGCACTCGGACCGGGGGCCGGGCTGTCTCCCATCCCCACTGCACTGCGTGCCGCCCACCCTGTTCTGCGGCCTGCTTCTCCCCGCCCGCCCCCTCGGCGCCCTGCCCGTCTGTCCGTGCGTGTGCCGGGCCGGCCTTATCTGTAGACGGGCAGGCGGATGTGGGCGTGCTGGTGGTCGAGCAGCCGGGGGCACGGCCACCGTCTCATAGCCCTTGCCCAGCATGCGCTCCTTGATGCAGGGCGGCCGGATGTCGTTGATGAGATACTCCAGCGACTGCAGGCTGCTGCTGAGCACTGCCGTGTTGCACACGCTCTTGCTGGGCAGGCCCGAGAGGGTCTCGGCCGGGGGCCCCGCCAGCTCCCGGGCCGCCCCCGGCCCCAGCTCGGTCCCGGCCGCCGCCGCTGCTGCTGCTGCTGCCGCCGCCGCCGCCGCCGCCGCCGCCGCAGCAGGGTTGTAGCAGTCGCTGGTGGGGGTCACCAGCACGCTGTTCCAGGGGGCGGCGAAGTACTGGCCCACGGTGAAGCTGGCGGGCAGCCCCACGCCGCAGTTAAGGGGCGACCCGCTGGCCCGCTCGTACGCCCGCCCCCCGCAGGCCTCGGGGGACTTGCTGGCCAGCGCGCCGCCGCCGTAGGCCCGCAGGGCTGGGGGGGGGCGGCGGCGGCGGCGGGGGCGGCTTCTGGGGCCACAGCAGGTAATCCAGGCCGCCGTCCGCGTACCCTGCGGGCTTGGCGGCCCCGGCCAACGTCAAGGCCGCCGGCGTGCTCCCCTGACCCAGCTCGGCGCCCTTCCGGCACTCGGGCGGGCCGGCCGTGGCCGAGTAGGCCGCGCGGGGGAAGCCGGGCACCGGGCCGTGCTTGGCCGGGCTGGGCGGGGGCCCGGGCACGGCCTGGCAGGCGGCGGGCGCGGCGCCGGGGGCCTGGCACTGCTGGTGGAGCTGGTAGAGGAGGCTGTGGATGGAGGGCAGGTTGGAGGGTGGCAGGGGCAGGCCGCGGCCGGGCAGGGGGATGACGGCGGCGGCGGGGGGCCGCGGCCGCGGGCAGGCCGGGCGGCGGGGCGGGCGCCTCGGGCGGCTTGGGGTAGGCCAGGGGCCCCAGCGTGCTGGGCGCCGGGTAGGGGGCGACGCCCACCTGGACGGCGGCCGGCGACAGCTTGGTCCGCTTGCCCTCGGCGCTCTTGAGCACGCTCTTGGCTGGCCCGGAGGGCGCGGCCGCGCCGGAGGAGGAGGAGACGGCGGCCTTGACGATGGCCAGCAGGCCCTGGTAGCCGGCCGTGTGCGGCGGGTAGGGGCTGTAGCGCTGGCCGCTGGTGTCATAGCCGTTGACTGTGCGGCTGAGGTGCTTGTGCTGGGGCACGCGGATGTTGGTGGGGAAGATCTTGATGGAGAGCGGGCTGTTGGCCACCTTCTCAGCGTAGGCGTCCAGCTCGGCCGGGCTCGGGTAGCGGGAGGAATGCATGGAGCTGGCCACCGTCTCGCCTGCAGGGGGGGGGACACGGGGAGGGGAGGACGCACAGGTGAGGGCAGGCCCCCTACTGCTCCCTGGAAGGGCTCCCCAGCCGCCCCTCCCTTGCTTTTTCCAGCCCCTCACTTGCTCCTTCATTCTAATTTTTTAAATTAAAAAAAAAAATTGGGCTGTGCCGTGTGGCATGTGGAATCTTAGTTCCCCGACCAGGGATCCAACCCAGGGCCCCTGCAGTTGGAAGCACAGAATCTTAAAGCACTGGACCTCTGGGCAAGTCCCCCTTCTGAATTTTTAAGCTTTGCATCACGGCGTAAAGTACGTCAGGGAAACTGCATGCCTCACAGACTTGCTGCACTTTCACGCATGGAACACACTCGTGTGACACTCAGGTAGGGGGAGGGGGGCCAGTGGCCAGTCCCCGGAGCGGACCCTGCGCCTGCCCTCAGACAGGAACCACAGCAAGGGGACCGAGGGGGCGGCCCTCCGGGCTCCTGACCGCTCCTGGTGTCGGCACAGGTGGGAGGGGATCACACACTGTCGGGTCTCTCCCACTCAAGGCTACTTCTCCAGGTTCATCTGGGGAGCTGTGGGAGCGGGGTGTTGGAGTGTGACTGCTCGTCCTTCCTACTGCTGGTGGCATTTGGGTCATTTCTGGTGTGCGTGCATGCATTCTAAGTTGCTCAGTCATGTCTGACTCTTTGCAACCCCATGGACTGTAGCCCGCCAGGTTTCTCTGTCCATGGAGTTTCCCAGGCAGGAATACTGGAATGGGTTGCAATTGCCTCCACCAGGGGATCTTCCTGACCCAGGGATCGAATCTGCATCTCCTGCCGGGCTCTGCACGTCCCCCTGACCCCCACCGCCGCGCCAGGAGTTCTGGGGGCTCCACCCCACCCTCCTGGTGCCATCTGTCATCTTAACACCCCTCGTGGGTGTCCCTTCCTTCTGCCCTTTCCCTTGTCCTCTCAGTGCTCCCCTTTCCTCATCTGTAGAATGGGGTGATGACGACCCGCAGCCTCGGGGAGGGTTCCGTGGGTCGCTGTGTGAACAGCCCAGCACAGGCCTGGCGCGGGGCAAGCTGCCACTGTTAGCTTTCGCCCTGGTGCTCACGGTCCCTCATTCAACCAACAGGTGGCCGGGGAGGAGGGGTTCTGCCCCTGATGGCTGCCCGTCCCCTCCCCGGTCTACCTGTCACCTGCTAGTCCAGTGTGGCAGCCCCTGCCTTTTTTTCTGAGCCATCAGCCTGTCAGCTGAAGGATGCACTCCATTTTTAAATTTTTTTGACCATGCTGTGCTGCACGTGGGGTCTTAGTTCCGTGACCAGGGATTGAACCTGGGCCCTTGGCAGTCCTAACCAGTGGACCACTAGGGGATTCCCTGAAGGGCATACTCTGTGTGACAGGCTGGCTGTCCCCACTGTCAGTGGGCACAACTGACCCCCGTGGTGGGGGAGGCAGGTGGCCTGGTAGGCAGACCCCCTTCTCCCCTCCAGAGCCCCTCCCGGTCCTGAGACCTTCCTCGGGGCTGTCTGTGACCCTCTCTGGGGTGGGGAGGGGAGCGAGGGTCCTGCAGGAGGCAGGTGGAGAGACCCAGGGCTTTGGAGCTGGCAGCCTGGGTGGAGTCCTGCCTGCTTGTGGGGCTGTGTGGTCCTGGACAAGTGGTTGGTCTGGCTGAGCCTCAGTTTCCCCACCCATGGAATGGGGATGACGACTGTGCCAGGTCTGCAGGGCGGCCTCGGGGAACGTCTGTGCCAAGGGGCCTACTGGGGGTGCAGCATACAGCAGGCACTGGGAGACCGAGGCTTGGCTGGGCCCTTGGGCGAGGAGTACCCTACAAGGTCTCACAATGCACTGCCTTCCTCCCCCGCCAAGGGCATCCCCTGGAACTCAACTGTGAGTCTTGGGGGAGGGGAGGGAGGGGAGGGAGGGGTTTACCACCCTGAGCCTCAGTTTCCTCACCTGTAAAATGGGTTTATGTTGCTGCTAACACTGCCTCCCCTAGCCGCTGTGAGGTTTAACAAGTCGTGTGGCGGAGCCTTAGCAGAAGCGGGTCTCTCCACGTGTGTTATGACCCTACCCATCTGCCCGGCACAACAAGGGTCTTCCCAGGAGAGGAAGGGGCAGGGCATGTGCACGGGTGGGCCTGGCATCGTGGCTGGGACAGAGTGCAAGCCCCACCGCCTCCCCACCAACAGGAAGGTGACCTGCCACATCCCACCTTCCCCGAGCCTCACCCCCAACCCCTTGAGATGCGAGCGTATGTGCTCAGTCGCTAAATTGTGTCTGACTCTTTGTGACCCCAAGGACTATAGCCCACCAGGCTCCTATGTCCAGGGGATTCTCCAAGCAAGAATACTGGAGTGGGCTGTCATTCCTTTCTCCAGGGATCAAACCCACATCTCCCGCGTTGGCAGGCAGACCCCCTCGAGGACTCACAGCCAATCTGAGTGAACCGCGTGCTATGATGGGGACACAGGGAGCCTCACCCCCGGGGGCTCCAGAGACAGCTTTCTGGAAGAGAAGAGCGTCTCTGCTGGCACAGGGCTGAAGGGGTGAGGAAGGAGGAGAGGAACGTATTCCAGGCAGAAGTCACACAGGCAAAGGTGCGGAGGCGAGGTGGCCTGCCCCTGCCGGAATGATGAACCAGAGTAGGAGCAGAAGCGCAGGGCAGGCGTGCAGGGAGGAAAGACCTCCCCAGGCAGCTCAGGAGGGCATCAGCCCCGAGCAGGGCCTCTTCACCGTGGGACAGAAATTCTTGATGGTTCTGTCCCCCAGGCACATTGGCCATGTTGTCCGCAGATGAGTTCTGTCATCCTAACTTGGGGAGAGGGTCCCATGGCCTCTTGTGGGTATGGGTCAGGGATACGGTGCCCAGGACAGAGACCTGGCCACAAGGAACTGCCTGGATCCGGGGTCAGCTGTGCTGCGTCGGGAGCCCCGGGCCAAGGCCTCGGCGGCCATGGAAGGTTCTCGGCTGGGGAGGGGCAGGGCAGGAAGACCGTGTATCAGGAGGACCGTGCTCCTCTGCCCTGAGCTGGGCAGGACAGCGAGGAAGGAGGAGGCTGGTGACAGAGTACCCACCCATCCCTGTGGCCCCGATGAGAGCCGGGCGGGTGGAGCTGACCCCAGGTCCCCCATCCTGACCCTGCCTGGGGCAACCGCTACACGCCCCCACCACAAGTGGCCTAAAATAAACTCGGTGTGGAGAATGGAAATGTCACTTTGGCCAACGGGGGAATCTTTCTCCGAGATTGGATTTAAACTACATTATACAAGCAATTTCATGGGCACTTAGCGCCGCTCGGAAAGTCCCACAAAAAAGGGCCCAGTTCTTCATTTACCAGCCATAAATCAGCAGTTGCTATAATGAGCACAAAAATGTCACTTTTATGCAATTTTACAGATGAACAAAACTGGTGAAATTAACTGTGGTAACCTACTATAGTCAGCAAAAGCAGCTGCTGGGGGAAAAAAATGATATCTGTATGTATTTTTGTTCCCCTTAAACTCTCTTCCCAAGCAAGTTTCTGCCATTGTGGCGTGAAAACTCATTTGTCCTCACCATTATACTTTCACTTGGAGTTTATCTTGAGTATCCAATGAGCCACCAGCTGTGAAAATGATTAAATCTACAAAATCTATCTAATGGATGGAATAAATTAGGTGTTTAAAACCTTAAGAAGGAGGCAAAAAAAAAAACCCCAGAGCAATGCCTGTTTCTCATTCCCATTCATGGACAGAAGGGGCCTGCTTGGCCCCCCACTGGTCAGCAGGGCTCTCAGCCAGTCGGGGTCCCTCCAGCATTTGTGGGAGCCGATGGTGGTGGTACCCCAAGAGAGGCTATCCTCTGTGAGCACTTAGTATGTGCGAGGCTCCGGGCCTACAGCTTTGCCCCACACCTCTTGTTCGCCGCACCTGATAGCTCCCAGGGGTTGGGAGATGGTCCCACCATTTCACAGATAAGGAAGCAGACAAGTTGTGGCATTTGGCAGGCGGCCTCCAAGACCTGTCCCCAGACCCCGGTGGTTCTCTCCTCGCGGTATGCACGCCCTTCCACTTCCGATGGGGCTGGCCCGGGTGGCCCCTCAGGCAGTGGGGAGGCCCGGCAGCCATGTGAGCCGTCTGGGGAGGCAAGTCCTCCAGCCCTGGGCAGGCGTTTGAGTGACTGTAGTCCCTGCCGACATCTGCCCACAGCCTCACGAGAGACACGGAGCAGAGCTACCAGCTAAGGTGCTCCTGATCCGCGGAAACCATGCGAGACAGTATATAACGACTGACTGGTTTAAGCCAGCGGTCCCCAGCCTTTCTGGCACCAGGGACCAGTTTCGTGGAAGAGAAGTTTTCCCTAGACCAGGACAGGGCTGGGCAGGGGGTAGGGGTGGGTGGGTGATAGTTTCAGGATGATTCCAGCTCATTACATGTACTGTTCACTTTATTTCTAGTATTATTACAACAGCTCCACCTCTGATCATGAGCATTAGATCCCGGATTGTGGGGACCCCTGCTTTAAGCCACTAAGTTCTGGAGCGACTTGCCACACAGCAGTAGATAACTAACCCCAGGCCCCCAACTTACAGAGGAAGGAAATGGGACCTCCCCAAAACACAGCTGGCGAGGGCAGAGCTGGGGCTCAGCTTCCATGTCATTGTCAGCTCCCCCTGTACCCCAAGGCGGGCCCCAGCCGAGGCCGGGAGACCCAGGAGGCTCCCCCGCCGCTCCCCCGCCTTCTTCCATAGACCAGGGAGGCAGACACTATTGAGGACAGACCATCAAGTCAGCCTGGAGACTCAGAGAGACAGGAGGCGTTCCGTCCAAGGACACGCGACAGGGCAGGCAGCCCCGGGCAGAGCTCCCCTGGACACGTGCTCACCTTTGGGTGGCCAGGGACCAGAGTCACCCTGTTCCAAACCTGGCGTGATCACTGAGCCCTGTGAGCCTTGGCATCCGCAGCCTCTACTGCTTCACACCTTGTTCCTGAAGGGCTTTCTCCTGAGCCACCTGGGGCCTCAAATGCAGCCTTGCCCAGCAGAGCACAGTGGCTTCGGCTTGGCGGGGGGGGGGGGGGGGGTTGTCCCTGGCCACTCGGGCCAGGCTGGGCATCCGAGCCCCACTAGGAAGAGGCTCCAGACCCTCCCCTGTAAGTGAGCCCAGCCACTAGCGTTCAGGGGCATTGCACAACCCCATTCTGACAAATACCATGGCACAAAAAAGGCCTCTCACAGAGCACCCAGCCAAGCCAGCTGTCTGCGGTGGGCTTCTATGCAGTGGCAAAGATTTGGGGGCAGGGGGCAGAGGAAGGGACCTGTGGCCCTTGTGGGCCTTACCTTTCTGAGTTCCCTGAGCTGGGTCAGGGGACCCTGGCGAAGGTTCGGTGGCTGCCTGGTGTGGCCACAGGCAGATGCCGTCTGCCCTGGGCTCGTCCTGCTTCCCCAGCAGACGGGGCTCCCAGGGCTGGTGTGCCCACTGTTCAGGGAAGCCTTGCTGAACGCACAACGAGGCTGTGGTCGGCCAGAAGGAACCTGTCCAGCCTGGGAGGCCCTTTAGTCTCCACTGCATTGACAGGTGGATTCTTTACCACTGAGCCACCAGGGAAGCCGAAGTTCTGGGAGACAGACAGTAACGTATAACGTGTCAGGCAGCGACAGCCCTGTGAAGGAGACAGCAGATGTGGTCGGTTTTGTTCTGTTTTTTTTTTTTTAAGGTAGTTTAACCTGAAGTTCTACAGGACTCTTTAAGTCGGGTGATTTCTCAACAACATTGTTTTTTCTTATTTTATTTTGGCCACACTGTGAGGCATGTGGAATCTTAGTACCCCCTGACCAGGGATCGAACCAGTGCCCCCTTCCATTGGAAGCGCCGAGCCTTAACCACGGGACTGCCAGGGAAGTCCCCAGGTGCGGTAGTTTTAAAACTCGCCCACAGTTCTTTGGCACTTCTCCCCATGAGCAGCGGAGCCTAACTTTCCTCCACTTAAACATGAACTAAGCAACTCGATTTTAATGAATGAAGGTAGCAGAAATGGTGCTGGTGAGTGTCGTGGCTCAGTCCTAAAGGGATCTATGGCTTCCACCCAGTGTATCTCTGCCTCTCAGGATGTCCATTCCTGGTCTGGGAAGCTCAGGCCACGTGGAGAAGCCACGTGTGGGTGTTTCAGTTCCCCAAGGCCCCGAAAGCCGGCATGTACCACCCAATTTACGAAGGCGCGGGCCTTCCAATGCTGGGAAAGAGTGAAGGCAGAAGGAGAGGAGAGCGGCAGAGGATGAGATGGTTGGATGGCATCACTGACTCAACGGACATGAGCTTAGGCAAACTCCGGGAGATGGTGAGGGCCAGGGAGGCCCGGCATGCTGCAGTCCATGGGGTTGCAAAAAGTCAGACATGACTAAGCGACTGAACAACAGGCCTTCCAAAGATTACGGCCCGGGCCTGGGTCTTCAGCAGGGCTGCCTCCCCTCAACCCCGTCCCCAGTGACATCACGGTGCAGACACCCCACCCCACCGTGCCCTGTCTATAGTCTGAGCGTATGACACGGCGTGTGAGGCCACTGGGCTTTGGGGTGACCTGCTACGCAGACAGAGTAGCCGGGACAGCTGGGCGTGGGGGACAGAGAGGGACGGGATGGGGGAGCCTGGTCTGGACACAGTGGTCAGCAGTGAGGCTTCCCTGATTTAAGTGACCCCTCAGGAGAGCAGAAGGAAGTGAGGGCATGAGCTCCGTGAACTCTGATGGGGGAGCAGACCAGCTCGTGTGGAGCAGCAGAGCCGGCAGGGGTGGCCGTAGGAGATGGACCGGAGAGGCAGGGGGCGCACGGAGGGCCTCGGCGGAGGGGGTCCTGAGAGGACCCGGGCTTTGCTCCACGTGGGAGGGCTGGGAGCAGAGAAGACCTGATGAGGGTTTCAACGCGACCCCTCAGAGGCTCCTGGGTGGGAAACAAGAAGAGGTCACCCTGGGAGCAGCCCAACCATCCTGGGAGACAGAGCGCCCAGTAGACCCCCGCCGTGTGCCAAGCTCGGGTGTCGGGGGGCTCTGACGAGGCAGGGAAGCGGGGACGTGGAAAGAGTTCACAGAGGGGGCCGTCTGCCTCCTTCCTCTCTCAAAAGGGGTTGGACCAAGACACCAAGGGAAAAAGGCCTGGATGCCAGCAGCGTCTGGCCTGGGAAGGAGGTGTTTTACTTCTGCTCTGTGCTTTTCTGTAATTGCCATGCCGGCGGGGGTGGGGTGGGGTGGGTTGGGGTTGAGCCTCCCGGGGCTCAACATCTACTCCTGGGCACAGCACAGAGGGCGGTCGGCCGCTTTCTGGGAAGGCCTCACGGTCAAATCCCGGCCTGCCACACTCACTTGGCTGTGTGACCCTAGGCAGGCTGCCGCCCCTCTCTGAGCCTCGGTTTGCTCTTGTGTAGAATGGGGATGAGACTGCCATCACTGACCTTGGAGAGCTGTTGTCAGCACTGTCAAGGGTGCCTGCCCTCAGGGGGTGCCCGGGTTGTTGGTGAGCAATTCACTAAAGCCCGCACTGCCTCTCCCTGTAAGACACTCCCGTGAGCCCACTGGCATGAAGCCTGAGCTGCTCAGGGTGGCATTTAGGCCAGCTGGCCCTGCCCTCCCTCTGCAGGACCCCCACCCCATGTCCCCTGCACCGTGTCCCCAGGCCTCCTCTACATACTGACCACCTACCCCCACTGTTGAGGGTCACCTCTGGGCCCGGCATTGCCCCAAACACCCATGGGTTCACCCTTCTGCCAGCCCCTTGGAAGCCCTGGGAGGTGGGCCCTGCGTTTCGGAAAAGGAGTGGGACGTTCACGGAACAGGGTGTCAGATGGGGGTTGCAGACGCTGATCCCTGCATGTTTCTGCTGACCACTGGTGGGCAGATGGACTGCGAATGAGCTGGAGGTCCCGGAGGGGCAGGGACCGAGGTGGGGTGGGGGAGGCATGCTATGCTCAGAGGGGAACACTTGAGAGTGTTCAGACACCAGCAGGACACACCACACACCGATGGGCGGGTTGTGGCTCGCAGCGCCGCCAGTCTGAGACTTCTGGTGGCAGAGAAAGGATCAGTGGGCCAGGACTCAAGCCCCGGGCATCCATGTCCCAGAACCCTGCTGTCAGCCACTGGGCACCCTGGATGCCACGGTTGGACGGGTTCTCTCGGGTTGATGCTGATGGTCCGGACACCCTGCTCATCTTGGATCCATCTCCCCCACCCCACACCCCGGGAAGAAGGGCCCCATGTCCGGGTACCCCCAGGATCTGATCTGGAAGGGGAATCTGGGATGGGGTGGAATGGTCCATGTGGTGCCTGGCGCACGGTAGATGCCTGAATTACACACCGGGAGGAGAAAGAAGAGCTCTGGTCTTCACCTACCCCCTGGTCTGCTGGCTTTGCCCCTCTTGGTCTCAGCCGAGATGCCCCCTCCTCCAGGCAGCCTTCCCAGCCTGCCCCCTGCACCGCTTGCTATAGCTGTTGACTTGTCTCTTGGGCTGGATTAGGGGGCCTTTGAGGGCAGGCCCTGCTCTTTCTCAGCACTCTCATGCCTGAAAGAATGCCTGGAACCACAGCAGGTGCCCCGGGAGCATCGCACAAATGATGGTGTGGGCTCCAGCGAATCGCAGAGAGCCTGCAGGGCAGCTGCCAGCCAGAGCCCGGATCCCGTGTACAGAAACACAGGCGGCCCCTCTGTGACCTGCCCCCCACCCACCCGCCCACCCGCCGTGGCCCCTCCTTGTCAGGAAATTTGAAAGGCTGCCTGGCTGGCTGGCTGTGCGGGTGAACCGTCGCTGCCATTAAGTTAATGTTATGGGCCTTTTACAGGTGTGTTAAATAGACGCGGTTATTAACGAGTATATTAAGCCAATTAAAAGCAGCCCTTTGAGTGGGATTTAATGTGGCTACAGGGAGACCTCAGCGGCAGCCTGCCTTCCAGAAGTTGGAGGTAGGGGGAGCCTGGGTGGAGGGTGGGGGGCTGTGCTGCTGAGACCGGGGAGAGGTGGGCAGTGGGACCCCGGCTGGAGGCAGGCCCATGGCTTTCTGACACTAGGCTACTCGTGGGGGTGACCTTGGGCAGTGGCTGGGTGTGAGAGTCTCAGTCTCTCATCTCTTTGGGGCCAAAGGGGTGGGCGCATCCAGGGTACTCGCCCTGGCAGGCATGGGGTACCTGCCCATCAAGGGGGTCAGTGGAAGTGGTGGGAGGGGGTTGGCCAGGCCAGGACCCCAGCCCAGGATTCCTGCTCCCACGCGCCAGGCTGCGCGGTGTATGTCCGCGCCTACTGGACAGACGCCGGTCCCTGGGCAGTCAAGTGCGGCTTCCTGTTGAGACACTGGACGCCCCCACTCCGCCCTCCCCCGGCAAACCTGTCCCCTCGGTGGACCTCATGCTTTGTGACTGTGACGGGGGCTGACTGCAGCTTTCCTGCAGGAGGGGTGGTGGGACCATTAAAGGTGCGCTGGGCGCCTGAGCACAGCAGGCCCTGAGTGCTCCCAGGTTTCGCCTGTCGCCTCTTCGCTAAAGCTTGGGAAGTGGACATTGTTATCTGTGTTGAGGTGGGGGTCGGGGGGTCCCCGGGCAGAGGGCCTGGCCCCAGCCCACCGGAAGGAGCCAGCCCACATCTGCATTCCCCTCTGCTGCCGACACTCTTGCCCTTGGAGGTGGCAGCCTTCTGAATGCTCAATTAACGCGACACTAATTAGCTGGTGGCACCGGCAGAATCCCTAATGAGGCCGCCCAGGAAGGGGGCGGGGAGCAGCTGTTCTCCGGCCTCTCTGCTGGGAGGGAGGTGGGGAGGCCCTGGGCGGTTGCCAGCCACCTCGACCTGCCCAGCCTAGCGCCCCGGTGGGCCTTGGAGGTCAGACCCGGGTGTCACTCCAGGTGCCCTAGCTTCCGGCTGGGGGACCCCAGCTCCCTGGCCTCCGTTCTTCCTGAGGGGCCAGAGTGAGGATTAAAGGGGAGGATGTGTGTCCGAAGGCTGGGTACCCAGCGGTGCTCAGAAAAGGCTGGTTGCCTGCGTTCGAGATCTTTCTGGGCCAGGCCGGGGGGCAGGGGGTGCTCATCTTGACTTTTTCATAGTGCATTTTGCTGAGTTTTAAATTGTAACCTGGTCCAACCTGTCCCTGCACTTGTGCTTTTATTCACTCTTGGTTTGTAAATCCTTCCTATCCCGAGGGTGATGTTCTATCATTTTCTTCAGAGAATGTCATCTGCTTCCCATGGTGTGGGCTTTTTGGTCTGCCCAGAGTTCCTGTTGGTGAGTGCTGGGTAAGGCTCCAGTGTCATTCACTCCATTCGGATAACCAGCGGTCCTGGCGATGCCTACCCACCCGCCGTGATCCACAAGGCCTGCTTTGCCCACTTCTAGGCACTCTGCTCCACCCCCGGTCCCCTCTTTCCCTTTGCTAGTCGCACGGCTTCAGCCTTAAGCCACGGCAGAACTGGCCCCTGCACTTCTTCATCAGAAGCACGTTGGTTGGTCTTGGCCCACTGTTCTTTATCAACTTCCGTGTGAGGTCTTCAGGTTATGCACAGGATGGCTAGGACAGAGGGACTGGATCAAATCTTTTCCATATTGAATATCTGTCCATGCACAGGACGTAAGTCTAAGTCTATTTTAGTCTTTAGAAACTATCATTACATAAACAGGTTTTTCTCCGTAGAGGCCATTGACCTTTTTGTGAATTCACATTCCTTAATATTTAATAAATTTAGGTTCCTTAGTAAATGCAATAGTATCATGACTTAGATAAAATGAACGATTCCTAGATACACACAAACTACCAAAACTGACTTAATATGAAATAGAAAGTCTTTATAGCCCTATAATAAAGAGGGACATTGAACTAGTAACCAGAACACCCACCGAGAAAAGCCCAGGCCTAGATAAGGCTTCCCTGGTGTGTTCTACAGAACATTGAAAGAATTAATGCCAGTTTTCCCACAAAGTCTTCTAAAAAAGAGACTCAGAGGGAACATCTGTAAACTAATTCTGTGAGGCTAGTATTTGTTGTCGCTGTTTAGTCGCTCAGTCGTGTCCGACTCTTTGTGACCCCGTGGACTGTAGTCCGCCAGGCTCCTCTGTCCATGAGATTTCCCAGGCAAGAATACTGGAGTGGGTCGCCATTTCCTCCTCCAGGGGACCTTACTGACCAAATAACTATACACTAATATCCCTTATAAATATGCACTCAGCCCTCCGTATCCACAGGTTCTGTATCCAAGGGTTCAACAGACGACTGGAAATTCCAAAAAGCAAAAGGTGGATTTGCTGCGAACTAGCAATTACTTTCATAGCCTTTACATTATACTTACAACTAGTTACTCCCCAGGTCGGTAGGTGCCCAATATGCTACTGGAGATCAGTGGAGAAATAACTCCAGAAAGAATGAAGAGACGGAGCCAAAGCAAAAACAACACCCAATTGTGGATGTGACTGGTGATGGAAGCGAGGTCCGATGGTGTAAAGAGCAATCTTGCATAGGAACCTGGAATGTTAGGCCCATGAATCAAGGCAAATTGGAAGTGGTCAAACAGGAGATGGCAACAGTGAACGTCTACATTTTAGGAATCAGTGAACTAAAATGGACTGGAGTGGGTGAATTTAACTCAGATGACCATTATATCTACTACTGTGGGCAGGAATCCCTTAGAAGAAATGGAGTAGCCATCACGGTCAACAAGAGAGTCCGAAATGCAGTACTTGGATGCAGTCTCAAAACACAGGATGATCTCCGTTCGTTTCCAAGACAAACCGTTCAATATCACAGTAATCCAAGTCTATGCCCCGACCAGTAATGCTGAAGAAGCTGAACGACTCTATGAAGACCTACAAGACCTTCTGGAACTAACACCCAAAAAAGATGTCCTTTTCATTATAGGGGACTGGAATGCAAAATTAGGAAGTCAAGAAACACCTGGTGTCACAGGCAAATTTGGCCTTGGAGTACAGAATGAAGCAGGGCAAAGGCTAACAGAGTTCTGCCAAGAAAACGCACTGGTCATAGCAAACACCCTCTTCCAACAACACAAGAGAAGGCTCTACACATGGACATCACCAGATGGTCAATACCGAAATCAGATTGATTATATTCTTTGCAGCCAAGGATGGAGAAGCTCTATACAGTCAGCAAAAACAAGACTGGGAGTTGACTGTGGCTCAGATCATGAACTCCTTACTGCAAAATTCAGACTTAAATTGAAGACAGTAGGGAAAACCACTACACCATTCAGGTATGACCTAAATCAAATCCCTTACGATTATACAGTGGAAGTGACAAATAGATTAAAGGGACTAGATTTGATAGACAGAGTGCCTGATGAACTGTGGACAGAGGTTCATGACATTGTATAGGAGACAGGGATCAAGACCGTCCCCAAGAAAAAGAAATGCAAAAAATTAAAACAGCTGTCTGAGGAGGGCTTACAAATAGCTGAGAAAAGAAGAGAAGTGAAAAGCAAAGGAGAAAAGGAAGGATATACCCATTTGAATGCAGAGTTCTAAGATAAGAGATAAGAAAGCCTTCCTCAGTGATCAGTGCAAAGAAATAGAGGGAAATAATAGGATGGGAAAGACTAGAGATCTCTTCAAGAAAATTAGAGATACCAAGGGAACATTTCATGCAAAGATGGGCTCAATAAAGGACAGAAATGGTATGGACCTAATAGAAGCAGAAGATATTAAGAAGAGGTGGCAAGAATACACAGAAGAACTGTACAAAAAAGATCTTCACAACCCAGATAATCACGATGGTATGATCACCCACCTAGAGCCAGACATCCTGGAATGCAAAGTCAAGTGGGCCTTAGGAAGCATAACTATGAACAAAGCTAGTGGAGGTGATGGAATTCCAGTTAAGCTAGTAAAAATCCTAAAAGATGATGCTGTGAAAGTGCTGCACTCAATATGCCAGCAAATTTGGAAAACTCAGCAGTGGCCACAGGACTGGAAAAGGTCCGTTTTCATCCCAATCCCAAAGAAAGGCAATGCCAAAGAATGTTCAAACTACTGCACAATTGCACTCATCTCACATGCTAGTAAAGTAATGCTCAAAATTCTCCAAACCAGGCTTCAACAATACGTGAACTGTGAACTTCCAGGTGTTCAAGCTGGTTTTAGAAAAGGCAGAGGAACCAGAGATCAAATTGCCAACATCTGCTGGATCATCGAAAAAGCAAGAGAGTTCCAGAAAAACATCTATTTCTGTTTTATCGACTATGCCAAAGCCTTTGACTGTGTGGATCACAATAAACTGTGGAAAATTCTGAAAGAGATGGGAATGCCAGACCACCTGACCTGCCTCTTGAGAAATCTGTATGCAGGTCAGGAAGCAACAGTTAGAACTGGACGTGGAACAACAGACTGGTTCCGAATGGGAAAAGGAGTACGTCAAGGCTGTATATTGTCACCCTGCTTATTTAACTTATATGCAGAGTACATCATGAGAAACACTGGGCTGGATGAAGCACAAGCTGGAATCAAGATTGCCGGGAGAAATATCAATAACCTCAGATATATAACACTGAAACATGTATATTGTCATATGTGAAGCGGAACACCATTCCATGTTCTATGCATGGGACGGATGCTCAGGGATGGAGCGTTGGGATGACACAGAGGGATGGGAAGGGGAGGGAGGTGGGAGGAGGGTTCGGGAGGGGGAGCACATGTGAACCCATGGCTGATTCATGTCAATGTATGGCAAAAACTACTACAATATTGTAAAGTAATTAGCCCCCAACTAAAATAAATAAAAAATAAATAAAAAAATTAAAAAAAATGGTGAAAGAAAAAAAAAATAACCTCAGATATGCAGATGACACCACCCTTATGGCAGAAAGTGAAGAAGAACTAAAGAGCCTCTTGGTGAAAGTGAAAGAGGAGAGTGAAAAAGTTGGCTTAAAGCTCAGCACTCAGAAAACTAAGATCATGGCATCCGGTCCCATCACTTCATGGCAAATAGATGGGGAAACAATGGCAGACTAACAAAGGTCTGAGTCAAAGCTATGGTTTTTCCAGTAGTCATGTAAGGACGTGAGAGTTGGACTATATAGAAAGCTGAGTGCCAAAGAATTGATGCTTTTGAACTGTGGTGTTGGAGAAGACTCTTGAGAGCCACTTGATGAAAGTGAAAGAGGAGAGGGAAAAAGTTGGCTTAAAGCTCAATGTTCAGAAAACTAAGATCATGGCATCTGGTCCCATCACTTCATGGGAAATAGATGGGGAAACAGTGGAAACAGTGTCAGACTTTATTTTTGGGGGCTCCAAAA
This sequence comes from Okapia johnstoni, assembly GCA_024291935.2. Classification (NCBI taxonomy): domain Eukaryota; kingdom Metazoa; phylum Chordata; class Mammalia; order Artiodactyla; family Giraffidae; genus Okapia; species Okapia johnstoni. Next base: position 8,837,835 of record CM044310.1, on the reverse strand, counting down.
TCACTGCTGATGGTGATTGCAGCCATGAAATTAAAAGACGCTTACTCTGTGGAAGGAAGGTTATGACCAACTTAGATAGCATATTAAAAAGCAGAGACATTACTTTGCCAACAAAGGTCCATCTAGTCAAGGTTATGGTTTTTCCAGTGGTCATGTATGGATGTGAGAGTTGGACGGTGAAGAAAGCTGAGCGCCAAAGAATTGATGCTTTTGAACTGTGGTGTTGGAAAAGACTCTTGAGAGTCCCTTGGACTACAAGAAGATCCAACCAGTCCATCCTAAAGGAGATCAGTCCTAGGAGTTCATTGGAAGGACTGATGTTGAAGCTGAAACTCCAATACTTTGGCCACCTCATGTGAAGAGTTGACTCATTGGAAAACACCCTAATGCTGGGAAGGATTGGGGGCGGGAGGAAAAGGGGACAACAGAGGATGAGATGGTTGGATGGCATCACCGACTCGATGGACATGGGTTTGGGTAAACTCCGGGAGTTGGTGATGGACAGGGAGGCCTGGCGTGCTGCGATTCATGAGGTCGCAAAGAGTTGGACACGACTGAGTGACTGAACTGAACTGAACTGAACTGATGTGAAGAACTGACTCATTTGAAAAGACCCTGATGCTGGGAAAGATTGAAGGCAGGAGGAGAAGGGGACGACAGAGGATGAGATGGTTGGATGGGATCACCGACTCAATGGACATGAATTTGAGTAAACTCTGGGAGTTGGTGATGGACAGGGAGGCCTGGTGTGCTGCAGTCCATGGGGTCGCAAAGAGTTGGCCACGACTGAGCGACTGAACTGAACCTAGTATTTACATTGTACTAGTTATAAGTAATCCAGAGATGATTTAAAACATATGCAAGGGACTTCCCTGGCGGTCCAGTGGTTAGGACTCTCTACTTTCACTGCCAAAGCCTGGGTTTAGTCCCTGGTTGGGGAACTAAGATCGCATGAACCATGTGGTGCTGTCAAAAAAAAGTATACACAAGGATGTGCATAGATCCTTGGGTATACTTTATATATATATATATATATATATATATATGTACATATATATCTTTTATATGTTTTTAGATTTTTTTCTATTATAGGTTATTATACTGAGTACAGTTCCCTGTGCTATACAGTAAGTTCTTTATATTGTATGTTGACGTTCTGAGAATCTTGCTGAATTCTTCTCTTGGAACTTCTATGCAGTTTAACTTCTAATCCTTAGTTGCTCAGTTGTGTCCAACTCTGCCACCCCATGGACTGTAGCCCACCAGGCTCCTCTGTCCATGGGATTTCCCAGGCAAGAACACTGGAATAGTTTGCCATTCCCTTCTCCAGGGGATCTTCCCGACCCAGGGGTTGAACCCGGGTCTCCCACACCACAGGCAGATTCTCTAACCCTTAAAACTTATTTTCTCTGTCTTGCTGAGCTGGCCAGCACCTCCGGACAGTGTGGGAAGGCAGTGACTTGGGTCTTCGTCCTCCTCTGACTTTATCAGCCCTCGGGTTGGTTTGTAGTGGATTGCGGTGGAAACCTCTGTGATAGAAGTAGTTGCCTGTTGTCCTAGTTTGTTGAGAGCTTATTTTTATTCGTTCAATTGTAAAAGGGGGCTGCCTCCACCCGGCCCTGTCCCAGCTGTCACCTCCGAGCCTCCGTCCCCTCCTGGCTCGGTTCTGGGTGGGGGCGGCCCTGGACTGTCCCTCCATCTCTCGGGCTGCGCTTGGCAACAGCTACATAATTGAATCTGCTGCGTGGCCAGCGGTGGGTTTTTCATTTTATTGGAATTTTAAATCGCTTTGTTTCTTCCGTATTTTATTAGTGTCAGTGGAAGCAGCTGTACCTGCAGGAATACTCGTGGAGCTGGTGGCTCCAGCCTTGGGGGTCGGGGGTGATGGGTGGGAGTCGGGTGAGGAGGGGTGGGCACTGGGGAGAAAGAGCTGCTCCAGGACCTTCTTGGGTTCACCAGCCCTTGGAAGCTTTCTCCGTGAAGATGCAAGAGACAGGCTGGGGAACCTGTAGTCCCCCTGTGGGCTGGGTGTGGGGAAAGGGCTCCCAGCCTCTGGGAGAGATGGGGCAGGTAGAGGGTTTGAGTCCGCTGCCAGGCTCTGGGGGTTCTCGCCTTTTCTTCTCAGTCCTACATCACAGTGGAGGAAATTGAGACCCTGAGAGGGCTAGTCACTTGCCCAAGACCACACACACATCCCCTTCAGGGCCAGCCAGGATTTGACCCCCAGCCTATCACGTCTCAGAGCCTGTGCCCTGGGGGCTCAGGGGGACGAGGGTGAGGTGGTCACTGTACCCGCATCTACAGAGAACTGGCCGAGGCACAGACAGGCTGCACCCCTCCCCCAAGATCCCGCAGAATGAGGGCGGAAGCTCACACCATCTCCCAGGGCAGCCACCTCTTGGACAACAGATCCCTGAGTAAGGCCCCCATGCCCTGCACCAGCCAAGCCCCCATGCTGCCACCTGGGACCCTCTGCCTGGCCTGTGCTCTCAGGGGAGTATGACTCAAAGTTTATGTATCAAAATCATGATGAGAAAGTCAAATATTCATTAGGGGGACGGTCCCCGGGTGGGCAGGTCCTGTTTGGGACCCTGCCCAGCCGGGAGCAGCCCTGGGTCTCAGGCCTGAGGTAGGAAAGGGGAATGGACTTTCCCTCCCTGCCTCACTTTTTTCCCCCCCTTTCTTTTTTGTTTCTCCAGGTCACTTTGTCCAGTCAGCTGGAACAGGCTACAGCAGCTAGCCTCCTGGGCTCCTGGACACATGGCTGCCCACGCCCCCCCGGGTCCTCCACCTGCCGGACCTTGGGTCCCAGGGGTGAACTGCAGCCGTTTCTGGTTCGCTGGGCACATTCAGGGCATTCATGGAGGTCAGTGCTGGGCAGCCCTGTGCAGACAGGCCACTCTGATGCCATCACTCAGGAAAAAGCGGGAGGGGGGCTCAGACCGGGCCACGTCTTCTCCCCACTGGGTTTCTGACATCATCATCATCACAGGGGATGGCTTCTTCGGTGCTCTGGCCCCTCGCTTCACAGAAGGGAGCATGCCAGCCCTGAGGCCAATGGGCTCACCCAGGGTCACACTGCATGTGGCCCAGTCAAGACTTCTGTGCCTTAGTGAGAAAGAGCACAGCCCAAGGTCTGGCCACGAGGCTCAGGGCCAGCCCTTCCTGTCTGGGTTCTGCCTGGGGGAAGTGGGGGGGGGGTGCCACGGGGACAAGTGGGTCAGCCTAGGCCTGGGTGCTGGGGAGTCTTGTCCAGGCCTTAACTGGGCAGCAGGGCACCCGATTTAATTTGCTTATCTCTCTTCCTGCCTCCCTCTTTCCTGTGCTCTTCAATTACAGGCAGAGTCAGCGACTCTTCCAGTAAGTGCAAAGATGTCAAAGGGTCTGAGCGGGCAGGGTAAGTGGGACATCTTTGGTGACCCCTCCACGTTCTCGTGGGGCTTCCCAGGTGGCGCTAGTGGTAAAGAACCCGCCTGCCAATGCAGGAGACATAAGAGATGTGGGTTCGATCCCTGGGTTGGGAAGATCCCCTGGAGGAGGGATAGGCTACCCACTCCAGTATTCTTGGGCTTCCCTGGTGGCTCAGATGGTAAAGGAATTTGCCTACAATGCTGGAGACCTGGGTTCCATCCCTGGGTTGGGAATATCCCCTGGAGGAGGGCATGGCAACCCACTCCAGTATTCTTGCCTGGAGAGTCCCATGGACAGAGGAGCCTGGTGGGCTACAGTCCATTGGGTCACAAAGAGTCGGACAGGACTGAAGCAACTGAGCATGCATGCACACCACTTTCTCTGGTTCCGGCCTTAGAGCAGGGAGGACCAGCCTCGGTCGTCGTGCCCAGCACTTGCCTCCAGACAGCTGGCAGCAGAGGGCAAGTGGGAAACCCTGGTACCTGGACAGTGGTTAAAATCAGAGGTTAAAATGCACAGACCCTCTGAGCCAGCAAGCCCATCCTGGAATATTATTTTTGCACAGATACACATACACGGATGAAGGTGGTATTCACTGCAGCCCTGTTTGGAAGAGCAAGAGACTAGAGACAACCTAAATGCCCATCAACGGAGAAGACGGGTAAAAACGTTATGTTCACCTGTACAACAGAATACAGCGAGGGCACACTTTCTGTCAGGTGGGAAATAATCTCCAAGTTACATCAGTAAGGAGAAAAAGGCAAGGTGTTGAGAATCATGTCGGGCTGTGACTGTTTACATAAAAGGTATTTGCTGTCCCTCCTACATGCATGCATTTTTCAGGAGGGTATTTAAGAAACTGCTAATGCTGGTTTCCTCTGGGAAGGGGAGTTATTTTTCACTGTAAATTCGTATGCTTTCTGAATTATGTGCCACGGACAATCTATTCAGTGAAGTATCTAATTTTATAAAAGAGAATGTGTTCTCCCTGGAGGCCGTGTAAAGGAGGGAAGAGGGGCTGTGCATGGAAAACACTTTTCCTTGAAACTGAAAGCCATTCCAGAGTATCTGTCATTGTTCTGTTTTTGATGAGGCAGACAAATATTTCTCTAAACCCCTATCTCCGAAAGAACACCATCCGAGGACCTTCAGTTCTGAGGATGTTGATATAACATCTTAGGTACCCCACCCCGCACCTTGTCTTCCTGGAAATACCCTCCGGAGGCAAGTAATCAAAACTGAACCAGCATAGGACCTAATCAAAATATATAAGAAAAGGGAAGGAAAAGGCCATGATGGTTGGCAAAAAAAAAAGAAAACCACTTCGCATCAGGAAAAATGTGGCCACAGAAGAGAGGAAGGTTATGGCTAAATATTTCATTGTGAAGCAAACAATGTAGTAAGCAAATGTTTCTCTAAGGCAAAAATGCAAAGAGTAGGATAAAAAAAACTTAGGAGAAGTGGAGTGAGAACAGCGAGAAAAAAGGTGGCACAGAAAACAGGATGAAAAGTGAGCAAAATGCAAGCGAGACAGAGTTAGGAAGGCGTTAATTAGAAGCGAGTACATAGGGAAGACAGACAAAAGACAGAAGGAAACTTAAATAACAGAATACACGTCTGGGATCTGCCTGTCGAAAGGCACAGACTCCAGGAAAAAACAGACTCTGAAGGGTCAACCCCAAGACACAGGCTCGGAAAGTCATGACATGAAAGATGTGGAAAGATCAAAATGAAATCTAGAGGAGGAAGGGGCAGGCTTCAACTTCTCCATGGTAACATTCAACAGTTGAAAAGAACAGATCAAGGTCTACAAAAAAATCCTCAAGGAAACAGAGTGACCCAGGAATGATTTCTTTGCTCATTCAAGTAGAAAGTCGGCAGACTGTGCTGAACGTGTGGGGATTCCAGAAGTGTGGTTCACAGGAGGCCTTAAGCCGTAGACTAGAGGGCAACTTCAGATGATGGAAAAAATAAGGCAAGAGAACTGGTGGTGAGCACCGACCCTATTTATCTAGGAGCCTGAGATGGAAAGGCCTGTGGTGATGTAACCAGATGCTAACACCACAAGCCCTTGGGAGTAAGGTAATGGTATCAGTAAGAAGGGAGGGGATCAGAGATATAAATAAATACACAGGTGTCCTTATTTTTAATAGCTCAGATCAAAAGACATTTAAAGCTGAAGTCAGTTAATAGAGGTTTAAAAGGATGACGTGAACACTGAGAAGATGCTCTGGAGAGAAGAAGGATATACACTAATTGCATCACTTTGTTCATTTTAGGGTAGATGGAATAGATGCCGTGTCAAAGAAATAGAAAATTAGGGAACTGTTTAACGCTGCACCACTGGAGGAAGGATACGAGCCTCTCCCATAATTGGTAGGTGCACAGAGAACTTAGATCACACGGGGAAGGACTTTTCACAGCAAGTAAAACAAGGCTCAGCATGACTGAACTAATACCAGACATCTGTTGCATCAATAAATGCGAATGGGCTAACCTCTTCTATTAAATATGTTTTAAAAGGCATTCAGATTGGATCACAAAGGTTAATTCAACTCTATATTATATGAGTCACAGCTAAACAAAGTAATTCAGAAGGGTTGAAATAAAAGGACTGGCAAAGGTTTCAAGAAGAGCTGTGAATTAAAAAAGCATCTTAATAGGAGGTTACCATCTTAATAGATAAAATTGAATCCAGGCCAAAAAGTATTAAATACAGCCAAGATGGATGCAATTCACTATGAAGATTTAAGGTGCTAATATCTGTGCATTAAATAGCATTGCATCACCATTTATAAGGCCAAAGCTTTAGGAGCTACAAGAAGTAGACTGGCACACATTAGCAGTAGACATCCAATCCATTTCTCTATCGTGACAGGTAAGTGCAAATACACAAGACCTAATTAAGGGGGCCATCCCCAAGAAAAAGAAATGCAGAAAAGGCAAAACAGCTGTCTGAGGAGGCCTTACAAACAGCTGAGAAAAGAAGAGAAGTGAAAGGCAAAGGAGAAAAGGAAAGATATACCATTTGAATGCAGAGTTCCAAAGAATAGCAAGGAGAGATAAGAAAGCCTTCCTCAGTGATCAATGCAAAGAAACAGGAAATCAATAGAATGGGAAAGACTAGTGATCTCTTCAAGAAAATTAGAGATACCAAGGGAACATTTCATGCAAAAATGGGCACAATAAAGGATAGAAATGGTATGGACCTAACAGAAGCAGAAGATACTAAGCAGAAGTGGCAAGAATACACAGAAGAACTATACAAAAAAAGATCTCAATGACCCAGATAACCATGATGGTGTGATCACTCACCTAGAGCCAGACATCCTGGAATGCGAAGTCAAGTGGGCCTTAGGAAGAATCTCTACAACAAAGCTAGTGGAGGTGATGGAATTCCAGTTAAGCTATTTCAAATCCTAAAAGATAATGCTGGAAAGTGCTGCACTGAATATGCCAGCAAATTTGGAAAACTCAGCAGTGGCCCAAGACTGGAAAAGATCAGTTTTCATTCCAATCCCAAAGAAAGTCAATGCCAAAGAATGTTCAAACTACCACACAATTGCACTCAACTCACATGTTAGCAAAGTAATGCTCAAAATTCTCCAAGCGAGGCTCCAACAGTATGTGAACCAAGAACTTCCATATGTTCAAGCTGGATTTAGAAAAGGCAGAGGAACCTGATATCAAATTGCCAACATCTGCTGGATCATCGAAAAAGCGAGAGAGTTCCAGAAAAACATCTACTTCTGCTTTATTGACTATGCTAAAGTCTTTGACTGTGTGGATCACAACAAACTGTGGAAAATTCTGAAAGAGATGGGAATGCCAGACCACCTTAGCTGCCTCCTGAGAAATCTATATGCAGGTCAAGAAGCAACAGAACTGGACATGGAACAACAGACTGGTTCCAAATTGGGAACGGAGTACATCAAGGCTGTATATTGTCACCCCGGTTATTTAACTTATATGCAGAGTACATCATGAGAAACACTGGGCTGGAGGAAGCACAAGCTGGAATCAAGATTGCCAGGAGAAATATCAATAACCTCAGATATGCAGACGACACCACCCTTATGGCAGAAAGTGAAGAAGAACTAAAGAGCCTCTTGATGAAAGTAGAAGAGGAGAGTGAAAGAGCTGGCTTAAGACTCAACTTTCAGAAAACAAAGATCATGGCATCCGGTCCCATCACTTCATGGCAAATAGATGGAGAAACAATGAAAACAGTGACAGGCTTTTTTTTCTTGGGCTCCAAAATCACTGCAGATGGTGACTGCAGCCATGAAATTAAAAGACGCTTGCTCCTTGGAAGAGAAGCTATGACAAACCTAGACAACATATTAAAAAGAGACATTACTTTGCCAACAAATGTCCCTCTAGTCAAAGCTACAGTTCTTCCAGTGGTCATGTATACATGTGAGAGTTGGACTATAAAGAAAGCTGAGGGCCGAAGAATTGATGCTTTTGAACTGTGGTGCTGGAGAAGACTCTTGAGAGTCCCTTGGACTGCAAGGAGATCCAACCAGTCAATTGTAAAGGAATCAGTCCTGAATGTTCATTGGAAGGACTGATGCTGAAGCTGAAACTCCAATACTTTGGCCACATGATGCGAAGAACCAACTCATTGGAAAAGACCCTGATGCTGGGAAAGATTGAAGGCGGGAGGAGAAGAGGACGACAGAGGATGAGATGGTTGAATGGCATCACTGACTCAATGGACATGAGTTTGAGCAGGCTCTGGGAGTTGGTGATGGACAGGGAAGCCTGGCATGCTGCAGTACATGGGGTCACAAAGATTCAGACACAACTGAGTGACTGAACTGAACTGCATTAATGGGGTAGATATAATTGGTAAATACTAAACTCTGAGCCCTGGAAACAAAGCCACATCTTTCAAATTCCCATAAAAAGTCATAAAACTCACAAAAACCCAGAGATAACATGGCAAAGAAAAATTCACTGAAGTCCAAAAAAGTAGAAATCTTAGTATTATCTGATTATAATGCAATAGAACTAGAAATAACAAAACACAAAAGCACCTACTACCTGGGCTCATAGATGGAACTCAGATGAGCTTGAAGCCAAAGAAGAAATCAAAGTCAAAATTCTGTGGCCCCATGGACTGTAGTCCGCCAGGCTGCTCTGTCCATTGGATTGTCCAGGCAAGAATACTGGAGTGGGTAGCCATTCCCTCCTCCAGGGATCTTCCCGAGCCAGGGATCAAACCCGAGTCTACTGTGTCTCCTGCATTGGCAGGTGAATTTGTTATGCACTAGCACCATCTGGGAAGCCCATAGAGTATTTAGAAAGTACTGATAAAAATATATGTTAGAACCTATAGGATACATCTAAAGCAGTGCTCAGAGAATTCATAGCCTTAATTTTCCTTTTTTTTCTTGTTTAGCAGTATAAAGATCTAAGCCTCTCAAAAAATTTTTTTAAAAGCAAAGCAGGAGCATTTTAATAAAGACAAATGCATAAATTAATGAATTAGAAACCAGAAAAGGATAATTACTAATAAATGGATCCTAAAGATGTTTCTTTCTGGAAAGGAGGGGGGTAGATAACCTCATTAGCTAACTAACCTAATCAAAAAGGGGGAACACAAAATATACATATCAGAAACAAGGGTAACATAATCATTTAAAAGAATTTATTTTCTGCAGCCTCAGGCAAATAAATTTTAAAACCTGGATAAAATGGGTACTTTTCTAGAGAAACATAATTTACCAAATTCATTCAAGAACATTTAAATCAGTCATTACGGAAGGAATGGCGAGCATCTCAGTGCTACCCAGACCTCCACCGCCCCCAAATAAATGCACTGGCCTAGACTGCTTCATGGAGGATCAACCAATCTTTAAAGAACAGATAATCCATTTCTACTTACGATGTTATAAAGTACAGAGGAAGGAGGAAAGCCTCCACTGTCTTTGTAAAGCAAGTGTAACACTGATGGTAGAACCCAACAAAAATTGTTCCCAAAAAAGAAAACTAAAGACTAATGTCACTGATGAAATTGAAGTAAAACTCCTACCAAATAGAAAACCTAACCCCATGGTATGTTACAAAGAAATATTTCTCATGACCAAGTGGGAACCAACCAGGAAGGCAAGGTTGGTTCATTATTGAGAAATCTGTATTATTATTCATATTAAGAGAACAAGGGGTGGGGGGAAACAACATATGATCAGTTTCACAAACACTAAACAGTCATTTGGTAAAGTTCAAATTCCATTCTTGATTTTTAAAATTCTTAATACAACAGGAATAGGTAGACACTTATTTTTAACCTGAGAAAATATCTGCCTCTAAACTAGTATTTTGTATTATGAGGAAATCCTAGAAGCTTCTGGTTAAAGTCAGAGACAAAGCAAGAACGTCTATTGTCGCCACTATTATGTTTTATTGTTCCAGGGATAGTAGGCAACATTAATAAGACAAAGAAATCAAGGTATAAAACGTGCAAAGTAGGAGGTCAAATTATTGCTTACGAATGATTTGATAGTATAACTGGAAAACTTAAGAGACTAAATTAAAAAGCTTTATAAACAAGAAAATTCAGTAAAGTGGCAGGAGTTAATAGCCTTTATATAAACACTTATGGAAGAAAAGATTAGCCAAGAAAGGTTAACGTTCCAGAGGCAGGAAACTTTAAAAACGTGCAAAAGTCTAAATGAAGAAAATACTAACATGTTCCTGAGGGACACGGAAGAAAGTCTGAACAGAAAGGTACAGATCATGTTACTGGAGGGAAAGACATCATAAAAATGTCATTTCTTCCTAATTTATAAATTGCATGCAATCCCAGTAAAAACCCAAACAGGATTTTTTTTCTTACCTAGATAAGTTGATTCTGTGATCCGGACAGAAAACTAACAGAACAGCCAAGGAATTTTTGCATAAGAGAATGATGAATAACAAGCAGGAAGCACCATCAAATAATACAATGTGTTACACACATGCTACAACATGGATGAACCCTGAAATCGTTGTGCAGAGGGCGAGAAGCCAGTCACAAAAGGCCACACATCATACGAGTCCCTTCTCAGGAAAGGCCAAAAGAGAGGAATCTATAGAGAATGGAAGATGAAGGAGTGGGTAAAGGGATTTCTTCTGAGCTGATAGAAATGCTCTAAAATGGACTGGGGTGATGGATGCAAAATTCTGTAAGTATACTAAACCACTGAATGGTATACTCAGATGGGTGGATTGTATGGTACATGAATAATATCTCAACAAAGCCATTAAAAATTTTAAGATGTAGTATAATACTACAATAATTAAACCAGTATTGCACTGATATTTGAATATACTTGTATCCATATCTCAACTTTGCACCAGATAAATTACCAAACATATCAGAGATTATATATTTTAAAAATTAAACCAGAAAAGAACTAAAAGAAACCCTGGGGAAGCTCCCTCTCATTTTTTTTAAATAACCTCAGCATGAGAAAGGACATTAAATATGACACAAAATCCGAAGTCCATAAAAGGAAGTACTGACAAATTTCACTTCACCAAAAAAAAAACCCAAAAAACCACACACAAAAAAGTCCTCCGTGACAGAATCAAAGACAAATGACAATCTGGGGGAAACATCTGCAGTTCATAGGAGAGACAGAAGTCTAATTCCATCATATACAAAGAGCTCCTATAAATCAATAAGGACAAAACCCAGTGGGGAAAAAATAGATCAAGAGGATGAAGAGATAAACGACATCCATCAAAGTCACAAATGCACGTACCTGCGACCCCGTGTTTCCTCTTGTAGAAATTTATGCTGTGGTTTTATTCACATCTTTGCGACACACATCCAGAGACAAAGTTTGTTGCTGCACTGCCTGTAATGGCAGGTTGGGTATGGTTCTCCTTAGGGGGCTGGACAGATAAACGATGGATCATCCATGCTATGAGAAACTATGTGGCGAAAGAATGAGGAAGCTCTTCAGATGCTGACACGTAGGATGTATGGCTAAGTGAAAAAAGTGGATAAAATACGTGGAGACATATATCTGCTTGGATGTGCATAAAACATCTGGGAGAACAGACAGGAGCGGAGAGGAAGACTTGGTCTCTCTACCCCTTTATTCCTTTGGAATACTGGACTACATGAGTATATTACCATGTCTAAAGATTGTTGTTGTTCAGCAGCTCTCTTTGATACCCCATGGACTGTAGCCCCCCAGGCTTCTCTGCCCATGGGATTCTCCAGGCAGGAACACTGGAGTGGGGTTGCCATTTCCTTCTCCAGAGGGATATTCCCAGACCAGGAATCGACCATGTCTCCTACATTGGCAGGTGGATTCTTTACCTCTGAGCCACCAGGGAAGCCCCTGTCTAAAGATAAATACATATTAAAAAAAGAATAAAGCGACATTGTAGACACAGTGATAAATGATAACTGATCCTGTGCTATATAGGACAGAGGGCAACAGGGAAGGGTGGGGACTGGGGACTGTGGTGAACTGGAGACGAATATCCCTTTAAAGATGCAGGCATTCTGTTCTAACCAATAGCTGTAGCACGGGAGGAACACAGGTCTATGTTACCAGATTCTCTGATTTGTATTGAAGACACACTAGATCCAGATCTTTATGCATAGCTCCCTATTCTTTTTTTTTTAAATATTTCTAAATACTTAAAAAATAACAACAAAAAATAACAACAACAAATCTATGGTGGTTAAGAATAACCAGATCAGAGGGCTTGGGACCCCTCTCCTGGATGGTAAAGGAGGGCAGACCCTCGGAGGTTACCAAGTCCAGCTCCCTAACTTGACCCATTGAAAAAAGCAAGGTCCAGAGAGGGAAAGGACAGGCCCAAGACCACACAGCAATTCAAGCCCCAAGCTGGGATCCCATTCGGGACGACAGTTGACTTTTGAATGATATGGGGGTTAATTTGAGCGTAATTTACCGTTGGCCCTCCACATCCTCGGCTCCTCCACCAACCACGGACCCTGGAGTACTGTAGTGTTCACCACTGAAAAACACCCGTGTATGAGTGGACCCACATGGTTCAAATCTGTGCTGTTCCAGGGTTAAGCGTGTTTGCTTTCCTGTGACCCTGCTCTGCTGACACAGAGACAGATGGCATGTGGTGGGCCATGGAGGAAGTGCTGGGGTTGGGGTCCCGGTGCTGGTAAGTGGCCAGAGGAGGCTACTGGGGAGGAAGGTCGTGCCCGGTGGGTGTCAGCCAGGCAAAGGGAGTGGGTGCCACTGTCAGGGAGGGACTCCAGCCTCCCAAAGGCCTGGGAGGGCACAGAGTGTCCAGAGCAGGCTGGCGATGCGGGGACATGCTGGAATGGGGACCATTTTCCCCACCTGAGAGCTGCCCTGCCACGGCCCAAGGTGGGGAGAGCTCAGTGTGTCCCGGAGGATGCCAGCCGCATGGGCTCGGAGCGGGCAGAGGAAGGGATGGGGGGCTGGGGCCGCGGGGAGGGCGCGTCACTCACACTTGCGCAGCTCCAGGCTCTTGGTCGGGCAGGCCAGGTGTTGGCCAGGGGCGTTCTGGGTCCTCTGCAGACAGGCCAGCATGGCTGAGCTGGGGGCCCGCAGCGGGGCGCGCTCTGTGGCGGGGTCCCTGTGAGGAGGGGAGAGGAAGTGCTGGTCACACGGGCCACTCCAGGCCTGCCTCCCAGCTCCCCGCCCGGCCCGACTCGGTGTGTGGGTCACCCCTGCTCCGAGGGGCTTCCCAGACGCCCCCAGGCATGCCCTGACCCTCGCCCACACGTGCTCTCTCAGCAGTTCCCCTCCATGTGCCTTCGGGTGGCGGTGGGCTCCTCTCTCTCGCAACCACCTGCCAGCAAATCTATACCAACGCCCCTGCCTCCACCTCGCCGCTCCCCACCTTCAGCCTTGAGCTCATCAAGGGCACAGACCTCCCGTCTGTAGGGTCATCTTGGGAACCTACACGGAGGGGAGGGGTGTCCGGGAACTGCCCGTGAAGCCCGGAGCTCCCACTCACTGAAGTGGTGGTCTCCCCACTCCCCCGCCCACCCTGGAGACTTCTCACAGTGCTCCTGGAGGGGTGAGATGTCCAGGGTGGGGTACCCGTGAGAACCGGGGATGACCTGTGCTGAGCCTGACCATGGTCCCAGACTGAGCCCTGAGACCAGGCCCGAAAGGCCACCAGGCCCTCTGACCGAGTCCCCGGGCCCAAACGGAAAAGGCAAGGCCCACCCAGGGTGGCTCAGACGTGGCTCCAGACAGGTCCACGTGGGCTCACTCACCCAGATTCACACGGAAACGAGCATTTTTATCTACACAAAACCTCACTTTCCCCGAAAACCTGGAGCCTGTGAGGGGCAAGATGACATGGGCAGGGCCTTCCCTGGATGGATGGGGAGAGGGCGGAACGTTTCCGGCCAGGGAAAGGCGGGCCCAGGTGTGGGCTCAGCCCTGGACACTGCTGGTGGCCACCCAGCCTGGGTGCCCCATCTCCACCCCCTCCTGCCCCACCACCCCCATCGCCAAGGCCGGAGCTGCCAAGCAGGGCGGCTGGTTTTAAAAAAGAAGAAAGCAGAGTGGAGGGTGTGTTGAAGGGGAAGAAAGGGAGGTTATTTAATACTAAACAGGTGTCTGGAGCCCTAAATTCTGCCGCTTTCTTCTGATAATGAAGTATTCATGAGGAAAAGCCTTTTTTCACTACTTTCTTAAGATACTAATTTCACAACAAGCTCCTTGTTACCGAGCAATTATTCCAATCTTGTATTTCCCTGAGACGGTTGCAGCCTCCTGTCTGTCCTGGACTCTCGGTAAATGAAAGACAATCACGTACGCACCTTTCATTATGCTCTATTTTACTTTCAGCAAAGGTACCCTGAAAGAAATGATTTACTCTGAAAGGGACTTTTATTCAGTTTCAAAACCAATTTTCTCCTATTACTGTCTCAGAAAAAAAAAAAGAGAGAGAGGGAGAGAGAGATGGGGGTGGATGGGGGAGGGTCGGTGGGTCTAATGCCTCCCCTCCCCAACCCCCCAATCGCCAGCCTTAACACAGAGACGCGATAAAAGCTTCGGTATCCGCTTCCTGGCTTTGATTTCTGGTAATTTTAAAATATGCCATTACAATCAGGCAGAAATTACACAGTTGAAGAAGGGAATGAAGTGGGGCTTACTGCAGGGACGAAAGCCCTTGACTGCGGAAGGAGGCACCGCTCCCCAGGGACTTGGGATGTGAGTGAGCTGGCAGCGGGCCGCGCCGGGGGCCCTTGGGGACACACCGCACTCCTGGGGCAGCCGGCCCCTTTGGAGGTGCCACCCACCATGCTGGGCGTCTGCATATACCCGGAGGCGCTCGCCACATCCATTTTCCTGAAGGTGGGCACACCCCGACGCACGCTCACCCACCCCAAATGACACGCCCGTCGGCACCTCTCAGCACACACGGGCCGTCCACGGAAACACACACACCATCGTGTGCCTGCCTGGAAGGTGAGAGGCCTGGGGGCACCCTGGCAGACCGGCCTCTGATCCCCAGTCTAGCCCAGAGCACCGGCCACCTCTTGCTGCTCTGATGGAGACTTAGGGGGACAGAGGGGAGAGGCCAGCCGGCCCCAGGGCCCCAGCAAGCCCTCTCTGTCCGAAGACGAAACCCAGAGGGAGACGGTGCCCTCCCCGGGGCACTAAGCAGCCAGGGGCTGGGTGAGCCTGGCCCCTCTCCACTGGGCTGCACTGCTGCCCACAGGCTGGGGCGGCGCTGGGCAGTGAAGGAGGGAGGTCAGCCCCTAGAGGAAATCTGGGCTGGAAGCCCAGAAGCCCCCCCACCTCCGTGCCTATGTGACCCCCGGGGAGCCCCCCGCTGGCCTTGTAAAAACACCTCCGTGATCCCTCCCAGGTTGTTCTTCTCCAGAGTCCTGGCCCAGCCCAGCCCCACCTTGGGGGGCTTCCCCACCTCTGGCCATTCACCAGGCACCCCTCTCCAGCGGCCCCCCTTCCCCAGGGTCAAGCACCCTAGCCTGCTTCTCAGTGGAAAAGGGCAGGCCGGGGGCTGCTGTGCTTATTGGGTGAGGGGTAGGCCGTCTATTCTGGGGCCTCCCCAGACATCCTCAGGCTCCCCTGGTGGCTCAGTCAGTCAAGAATCTGCCCACAACGTAGGAGACCTGGGTTTGATCCCTGGGTCAGGAAGATCCTCTGGAGAAAGGAATGGCTACCCACTCCAGGATTCTCGCCTGGAAAATCCCATGGACAAAGAAGCCTAGTGAGATACAGTTCATGGGGTCACAAAGTCGGACATGACTGAGCAACTAACACCAGACCCCAGCAAATGCCCTCCCCGTGGGGCTCTGGTTTCAGCATGCTCAGATGGTGGACACCCAGGCAGTTCTAGGGGCTGTGAGAGACCACGAGGCCCAGCTCAGGGCCCACAGAGGATTCCCCAGGGGAGACGGAGTCCACGGGAAGGCCTCAGCTCAGCTTTCCTGGTGCAGCCGCCTGGCTCAGTGTGTCCCGCGCCCGTGGAGGACCATCCGTCTGAGCAGCCGGCTGCACGTGGGGAAGAGGGATTTCTTCCTGGGCCCCCAGTACCCCAACCCCCTGCCCCTTCTTCCAGGAACCCTGTGCCCTGCTGCTGGGGTGGGGGGGGGCGGAGTCCGGCGAGGGAGGGCAGAGGCCAGTTTGGTATCACCCACATTATCTACTGCTTCCCAGGTGGCTCAGCAGTAAAGAACCCGCCTGCCAATGAAGGAGACATAGGAGACCTGGGTTCGATCCCCTGGGGAAGGAAATGGCAACTCACTCCAGATTCTTGCCTGGAGAATCCCATGGACAGAGGAGCCTGGCGGGCTATGGTCCATGGGGTCGCAAAGAGTCACACACAACTGAAGCGACTGAGCACATGCACACACATTATCTACAAACAAGGCAAAACAACCTTCTTATTGGCCCTAAAACTTCTCTCTGGTGCTAGAAGAGAGCCTAAGCCTCTTTACCTGGCCCTCAAGGCCACTATGACCTGCCCCCCTATCCTCCACCATCTCTCCTTGCTCCCTCCAGCCTGCCAGCCCCCAAACCTTTGCCGGCGCTGGTCTGTCCACTTACAGCGCTGCCATCTGATCCCTTGTAACTCAGACTTGGGCTCCCCTCCTCTGGGCATCCCTGCTCATGGCCCTAATCACACAGAGTTGTAATTGCCAATTTTCATGTCTGTCTCTCTCCACTGGACTGTTGAGTTTCTCAGGGGCAAGAGCCATGTCTTATTTGTCTCTTTCTTCCCAATCCCTGGCAGAGACCAATCACTTAATAAATAGGTGTTGAATGACTGGCCAAATCCATGAGTTTGTTACTGTCAGATGAAGTGATGGGGGGCCCAGAGAAGCCAAGTGTCTTGCATAAGGTCACACAGCAAACCGGAGACAGGACTGGAGCAGGTGCCTAAGACAGTCATGATCTTTCCATGACCTCCCCCACCCCATCTCTGCTTGGCCATCACCCCTGTCTGCAGAAAGCCAGCGGCCCAGGGCCCCCACCCTGACTCATTACTACTCCCTCAGCCAGGGACCATCCTGGGAGAGCTGCTCATTTTGAAACCCTATCTGCAAATCGGGCTGTTTAGAAGCCCAAGGTCTTTTGTGACTTTAATAATATAAAAGTGGAGGGGGGGAGAGGGGGGAAACGTCGCAAGCCTCAATGATTAGACTGATTTGGCTACCGTCCCTGACATGGGGGCTGATAAGACGCCTTATCTCGGAGGCACCCCTAGGAAAAGGTCCCCTCCACCAGATAATGCCCCCAGCTGTCGATATGCCCTTTCATAGCTGAGGATTTAGATAAAGGAAATGTGACAGGGGAGGGGAAAGAAAGGAAGGAACTTCCAGAGTCCGAGGAGGAATCGAGTCTGCTGCTCGCCTTGGCAGAACAATGCACAGCAGACGGATGTCTAAAGGCTGCCTTTATATTTATTAAAGGAACAGGGAATTGGGGCCTTTGGCCTGGCCCGCCTTTTGTCATCTCTCCCAGCCTGTCTGGCTGCAGGGGGTGTTGTGGAGCCACCCCTCCCCATGCTGCCAGTGGGAACAGGGAGCTTGAAAATGACAATACACATGCTGGTGCTAATAATAGCAGCGTGCATTTACTGAAAGCTCCCTCTGGGCCACGCCCCACACGCATCCTGTCTGTTACACCTCACCGTGTCCCCTGAGCAGCCTCCCTGGTGGCTTCTATCTCTAGGCCCATTTCACAGATGAGGAACCGGTCACAGAGAGGGGATGTCACCTGCCCAAGGTCACACAGCTTTCAGGAGGCAGAGCCTGAGGGCATCAACTCCAGCCAGGGCCTGCCCCCTCGGGCCTCCAGCCTTGGCTCCATGTTGGGAGCTGGGGTCGACCCCCATCTTGCAGGCAGCTGGGCAGGAAGGAGCAGAAGTAAAGTCGTGCTTCTCCCCAGTCTCTGGTTCTACTCCAGGAGGCTCCAGGATCACAGAGAGAGAGACGAAAGGCAGGAAGGAGGAAGAGGGGGGCCCCCAGGAGGCCACTTATTCATCCCATGAACATTCACTGAGGACAATCTGAGAGGCCCATGTGGGCAGAGCAATCCCGAGACGGCTAGAACAAGGCCCTGCCTCCAGGAGGGAACTGTTCTGAGGTGGCCGTTGTTTACCCAGCCATTCATTCACTCATTCAGGCAGCAAACACTTCTGGAGCATCTTCTGGGGACCAGCCCCGTGCCACATGCTGGGAGGATGGAAATCTGTGAGGACGTCCTGCCAAGATAGAATATCCAACCAGACTGCATGTTCCGAAGGCCGGCCAGCTTGAAGTGGAATTCCTCGGCCTCTCCCCTTGGCCTCGGATATTTCCCTGAAGAGGCAGGTGGGCAGAACTCTCCCCCAGACATCCGGTAGGTCAGAGTCTGCCCTCACCATGCCAGCTGGGCTGGCCCTGAGCAGCGGGAGGCAGGGACACACTTCCATAGCAGGAGGCGGCTGTGACCCAGCCTTCCCTCTTCCCGGGAGCTGCCCCTTCTGGCCTCTGTGGCTCCACTCAAGGCCAAAGACGGGTTGTGGCTGACAGGAAGTCATACCAGGCTTTCCTGGCGTCCAGTGGGACTAGGAGTTCAGAATAGAGGGCCAGCCCCGGAGGCCTTAGGATGGCACCTGCCAGGCAGGGGCCAAGCCCTAGGGTTCTGACTGGCTGAGTGACCCTGAAGTCACAGCCCTTCTCTGAGTCTCTGTTTCCCTTTCGGAATCCTGATGGCAAGTAGCCCAGCCGATCGGGGGAGGGCCTTCGAACCTGGACACAAGGAGACGTTACAGTGTGGTTTTCCAACACACTCCAGGGCACTAGCTGTGTGCAAGACACAGGGCTGAGTCCACACCCAGTGGGGTTTAGATGCAGTCTAAAGGGTTTTAGATGCAGTCGAGAGGGGCGCAGACAGGAGGCTGATAAAACCCAGGATGTTAAGTGCCAAGTGGACAGTCAAGACTCTGAGTTCCGTAATAACAGGTGAAGGAGATGCCTGCTATTCCCCAGGCCTCATGACCTTCACTCGGAGTGCCCTCCCCTGGCAATTCTCACCTCCAACCCCTGCACTCCACTTGAAGCCTTGCTCTCCTTCACCCTGTCTCTGTCCCCGGCCCAGCCGCACCTGTCGGGAAGAATTTGAAGTGGAGGCAGGAGGACCAGCACCTGGGAGGGGCAATGAGCACTGGACTGTGAGCCACAGAGAGCTGAGTTGGAGCCCAACCGTGTGGCCTGGGTGGCTCCCTTCTCTGGACGGGTTCCTACCACCACGAGCTGAGCCGGGCCAGCACAAAGCCTCAGAAAGCTCAGTGGCCCCTATACCGCAAGAGGCAGGATCTCTCTGACCTTGACCAGGACAGAAGGGTGGAGGGACCCTCACCCACAAAGGTGAGTGCCACAGGGATGCACGGCCCTTCCGCTACAACAGGCGGATCCACCATCTGTCTGTCTTTTGCTCCTCTGTCTCTATCTCTGTCACTTGCTCTCTGCGCCTCTATCCTGGCACTTCTCTTCTTCCTTGCTGTCTCTCTCACTCCTTTCCTGACCCCACTCTCCCCTGCCCCTTCCCCATCCAACCCCTGCCCCACCAACTCTCTCTGCAAGGCAGCCAGAGTACTAGCCCACCCCACCCCCTCCTACAGCTCCCTCCCCCATTCCCATTCCAAGCCCCAAGCCCCAGGCCTTCCAGGGGACCCTGTTAATAATTAAATGTTAATCTAAAAAGCAATTTGAGCTTCGGCTAGGCAGATCTGGTTAGAGATTACATTAGCATGGAGGAGGCGAGGGTAATTTTCTTTAACCCCTCTCCTGATCTCTCAAGCCCAGGAATCTTCAAGTCACACTGGCACTGCTGATTAAACGGGAGCAGGGCTTGGCTGTGGATAAGAGGCCTGTGAAAAGTGATTATTTCCCACTGCCGTTTGGGCTGCAGCAGCACCAGAAAGGGGATTTTCACTCTTTTTAAGGTTGGGGGAGGGGGAGGGCACTAGCCCCTTCAAGAGGAGGCCTCATCCACAGCCAGGATTACCACTGCATCCATCCCCGCCCCACACAGGCTGGCGGCCTCTCTAAAATGCTAATCGGGCCACAGAACACGACCTGGCTCCCTCTGTTTCCAGGACAGAGATGCTAGCCTGCTGCTTAGGGGTCGGCACCCCTCCATTCCATCCTCATAGTTTCTAGCACCTTGTCTGGGCCCCACCCTGGGTGGCAGGGCATTGGAGCCACTGATGTTGGTGGCTCAAGGCTGCAGGGGATGCCAAAGAGAAAATCACCAATCACAAATTATGGATGGTGGACAGCAGAGTCCAGAGGCGGGCATCCCTCAAGACATGCCTCTTGCCTCCACACCTGCAGGCCTTAGCCCATGCTGTCCCTTCTGCTTGAAGCCCTTGAAGTTCTACTTGGCGTTCAACTGAAGCCCAGGTTCCTCAAAGGCTTTTTGGAAACATAAAGATGCCCCATAAATGTTTGATGAATAATTGGAGTGTCCTAAGTGGCTGTCCCTGATCCCTCCTCCATGGGTTCACGGAGCCTGTGCACAGCAGGCCCTCAGGAAACCAGCTCATGAAGGAAGGATGGGCTGGCCCAGGGAGCTGGGGCTAGGCAGCGGCTCAGGAAGTAGCCAAACTGGACGCCGGGCTGAGGACTGGGTTGGGCTGCTGGTCCTAGACCCTTCAGCACCACGGCCAGCTCCCAGTGCAGGCACCCGGGAGAAAGGGGCGTGGCAGAGGTTGGGAGCCTAATGTCAGTTGCCACGGGAACTACCTTGCCTTAACTGGCCTGGGGAACACTCCAACCTTTACAGATGATGACTTGACAAATTCGGCACCTACTATGTGCCAGGTCTTGGGCTAGATGCTAAGGCAGGTGCCAGGAGAGGGCTGTGTGTTTCAGAAGGGCAATTACGAGGCAGGGAGACAAGCGTACCCTTGATGGAGCCAACCTACCTGGCCTGGGGGGTAGGCCAGGGACAAGGGACAGCCCCACTCCCTCATAAGGAGGGTGACCGTACTGTGCAGGTTTCAGAGCCAAATGCCTGAGCTTCATTCCTTAACTAAACCCCAGCTTTATCTATTATAAGTCTTCAGACCCTCAGTGGTGTCTGACTCTTTGCAACCCCATGGACTGCAGCACGCCAGGCTTTCCTGTCTATCACCAACTCCCGGAGTTTACTCAAACTCCTGTCCATCGAGTCGGTGATGCCATCCCACCATGTCATCCTCTGTCATCCCTTTCTCCTCCTGCCTTCAATCTTTCCCAGCATCAGGGTCTTTTCCAATGAGTCAGTTCTTTGCATCTGTTAAGTCTGGCCTTGGGCAAATGCCTCCATCTCTCTGAGCCTCAGTCACCTCGTCTGAAAAAGGAGTAACTCCTTACCATGGCTTAGTACAAATAAAGTACTAGGGTCACAGTAGTAACTCCCTAAGTGGTACCTGTTGCTAGTATCGTTTGTGATTATTATCAACAGGTAAGTAAGAAAGGGCCAAGTGAAGGCAAGGAGAGGAGGTCCCAAGCGGAGAATCACACAGGCAAGTGTATGGAGACTTGAGAGAACCGGAGAGTATAGAAAACCTGAAGCAGCTTTGGGCTGCTGGGAAGATCAAGAGCATCCCACCTGTGCCCGGCCAGGCAGGTCACCAGGACAGAGAGGATGGGGGCAGGTCCCCCAGACCTCAAGGTGGGGAGAACCATTTTCTCTGGTCAAGTGCTGGGTCAGGGCAGGGAAGGCTAAGAGTGGGTGCCGGGTGCATGGGTAGTGGCAGTTTCACAAAGGCTTGAGAGTTGCACCCCCCACTCAATGATGGGATGGGATGGGCTGGGCACTCACTGCCACCAGCCACAAGCCTGGCTGGTCTTCTCCCAGAGCCCCCTACCACAGTAAGTGAAGGGTGGGGGGTGCTCATTCTCATGCAAATGAACCTCCAGGAAGCCTGAGCTGGGAGAACAAAGACCTCAATCCTCTGAAGCCCCTACCCAACTTTTCTGAGAGCACTCTTCTCTGACAGCCAGATCCCAAGTAGGGGGAAGTCAGGGGCAGGGTCTGACCCTACAAGTCATTTGTTCCTCTCCTAGCTCTGGCTTTGGCTCTTTAATGGCAAGTGGCAGTTGCCTTCCAACAAAGGGGTGGGGTGGGGTGGGGAGTCTGCAGCTGGGAATCAATACCCAATGTCATCAACGCTATGATACTATCATGGGGGATGGGGGAACCCAGCAGAAAGGCCCCAACTCAGTATTTTGCAGGGGGCGTTCATCAAACCTTCCAGAGGAGCAACAGGTTACCAGATGACTCTAGGGATAACGGGTCTGGAAGGAGGAAGAACTAGTGCAGAGCTAAGAAGGGCTGGGTGCACCCGGCCATCCTCCCCTTTCTCCAGGGCCCTGCATCCATAGTTCAGGGTTAACCCAGCAACAGGGAAGGAGAAAATCTAATACTCTGAGGAGTAATAGGAGCTTGTTTTTATTTTTTGTGTTCCCTATGGGCTCAGCACTTTACAGACATCATCTCATTTAGCCCACCTCAGGCCTGGGAGCAGGAGAGAGCCGACTGTTGGTGTGTTGGTGCGTGGTCTGTGTACCCAGGAGGGTTAGCGGCCCGAGGAGGGGGAGGGGCTGGAAGAGGTGGGCCTAGGTTGGGCGGGCATTTGGATTAGACCCTGGGGGAAGGGGAAGAATGGTAGGGAATAAAACGTGGCTGGTGAGGGCTAGTCTTTAAGCCAAGGAGCGACAGATGCTTCTGGGGGTCAGGCTGGGGCAGAGATGAGCACAGCCTTCCGGAGAGGGGTGGGGAGACAGGACAGGGCACTCGGGCACAGAGTATTACAGAGTATTACCCCCCGAGTGGCAAACCCCACCCCTATGTGGGCCAGGTCTCCCATTCCGGCATCACTGTGAGGGAGGCTGGGGATGTGGTGTCCCCAAGCCCTGCCCGGGTTGGGGAGATCCCTCCCTGTCCTCTGGCCACAGGGCGCCTGGATTTTTGTGCTGGGGTGCAGGGGCCAGACCCCCTGGGTTCCAGTCCTATCTGTGCCACAGTGCCCACCCTCCTCCTCTGGGGACTCTGGTTTTTCCTCTTTGTGCTTCTCCTGTATTCATAATTTTTCTATGGTAAATAGGCCATCATTTCTGGCTTTTTTTTAAATAACTTTTCAGGGACTTCCCTGGTGGTCCAGTGGCTAAGACCCTGTGCTCCCAATGCAGGAGGCCCGGGTTCAATCCCTGGTCAGGGAACTAGGTCTTACATGCCACAACTAAGACCTGGCACAGCCAAATAAACTTTAAAAAAAAAAAAAAGGAAATTTTTCGAAAGGGATTTCAACCACTGACCGCCTGGAGACAAAGCTGGGGTGCTCTGTAAATTCACAGACTCAACAGGGAGCAGCTGCTCAGGGAGGCAGTGGCCATGGAGGGTAGAGGTGGCGGGGCAAGGGAGAGGCAGGAGGAGAGAAAGGCCCGGAAGCTTTGAAATCCAGGAGTGGAGGGATGGACAGACGGACACAGTAAACTTTAGCATAGGGAAGCAGGGAAGCATATCTGGTCCAGCCAACCTTCCAGCAGGTCCTGTCAACGACTCTTCTGTAAGAAGCCACCCTGGTGGCTCTGTGGTAAAAGAATCTGCCTGGCAATGGAGGAGACACGGGTTCGATCCCTGATCCGGGAAGATCCCACATGCCATGGAGCAGCTAAGCCAGGGGGCCACAGCCACTGAAGCCCATGCACCCTAGGTAGCCCATGCTCTGCAACAAGAGAAGCCACCATGGTGAGAAGCCTGCCCACAGCAAACAGAGACAAAGCCCATGCAGCGACAAAGACCCAGCACAGACAAAAGTAAATTAAAAAAATTATGAACAAACAAACAGAAAGAAGCTCCTCTCCCCCCTACACCGTGTGGCCCATGACCTCCAGGCCTCCACTCAGGCCCCTCAGGCCACGCTACGCCCTGCAGGGGCCAGGCTGAACCTTCCCGTGAACATCACTGCCTTTCCCACTCAGAACTCCCCCACTGGCCTCAAGGCATCTCTGACAGTATCCTCTGAGGTCCTGCGCGAACCCCTTCCCCACTCCCTAGCCACTGTCCCTCTCTGCTGGCTCACCTGTTCCTCTAAGAAGCCAAACTTGGTCTCACCCCAGGACCTTTGCAATCACCATTTTGTTTCTATGTAAATACTCTAGCGCAGCGGTCCCCAACCTTTTGGCACCAGGGTTCAGTTTCATGGGAGACAATTTTTCCAAGGACTGTGGGGGCGGGGGATGGTTTGGGGGGTGATTCAAGCACATTATATTTATCGTGCACTTTATTTCTAATCTAATGCTACTGCTGATCTGACAAGGAGTATCGATCCATGGCCTGGAGGTTGGGGACCCCTGTTCCAGATCCAAGGCTCTCCAATAGAAATATAATGTCATTATAAACTTTCTAGTACCCACAGGGGGAATTATGTTCAATAATATATGTCTTTAATCCAATATATCCCAAATAGTATCACTTCAACATATAATCAATATTCAAACTGACTAATGAGATATTTCTTTTTTGGTAACATGTCTTTGAAATCTGGGGAAGATTTCACATGTAGAGTTCAGCTGGGGTGGCACTCGCTGGACCAGCTCTGACCCCTCATTCACACCTCAACTCAAACGTCACCTGCTCCAAGAGGCCCTCCTTGACCACTCTGTCTAAGCTGGCAACCCTCTGGCCCTGCCACTATCCTGTCACTGCTGTAGGTCTTTCACTGCCATGGCCACTTTGAAATGATCTTATTGATGAATACTTTAACATCTGTCTCCCCTACTGGTGCCCAGGCTCTGCTGGGTTTGCACACGGGGGCGCACAGTAGGTGCTCAGGGTAAGCAGGTGGCAGGGGGTGGGGGGGCAGCCTGGGGCCCTCATCCCCCTACCTCATTTCAAATCCTACCTTCAGTGATGAGAGGCAGAGGCTTGTATGTGTACGCACATGTTGTGTGTGTGTGTGGGGGGACATGAACACACACACACACACACACACACACACACACACACACACACATATAAAGACCCTCCCTGCCTCCCCCGGCTTCTGAAAAGCAGGCCCAGAAGATGGGCCTCCTTTCAAAATCAGCCCGGCGCAGAAAAACGGCTGTGACAGCACAAAGCCGAGATTGAATCAGCGACCGGGCCGATTGCCTGGTGACGGTTACAAACGATCTGATGTGGAAAAGACGGGATCAGATGTGTGCAGAACAACGGCTGCTCCGAGCCCCCCCACCCCCGCCACCAGACAATGGGCGGCTGGGCGGGCGGGCGGCTCCAGAAGCCGGGGGCTGGAACGTGCCGATCGGTGCGGGGCCCAGGACCGCCAAGGCAGTGTCCGCGCACCCACTCTCGTGAGCCCAGCTGGACTGAGACGGCCATTCACACCATGCAAAGTCAGGCCCTCCCCGCGGGCCTTATATCCGGGTGTGAGACCAAGTCTCCAGCTCTGGGCAGCTGGGTGACGGTCGAATTTCTCTTCATCAGACTCATTTCCCAATGACAAAATGACTAAAAGAGGGATGTTACTTCCATTGTGGGGGAGGAAAAAACTTTCTCCCCGCTTCTTGAATCCCACTGGCTCCGGGCTTCTGTTCTCAGGGTCAAGGGCTACGCCCCCTGCCACATACAGCCACAGAGCTAGCTTCCACCAACCCCCAAGGGGTGGGGTGGGGGTCTGAACCTCCAAATGTGTTATTCCCTGGCTCTCACCCACCTTGTACTGAATGTCACCCTACCTTGACCCTCTCCACAGGCCCCCGTGAGGAAGCTGGGTCCAGAGAGACTGCCTGGCTTGCCCAGAGGTGCACAGCAGGGAGGTGGCCAAGGCTGGGGACTCATACACCCATTTCTAGTCCACTCCATCATTTCACTGCCGAGTTGACCACTTCCATCCAACAGACCCCTCCACACATCTGGAATACCCAGGCCCCCACAGAACCAAGCCAGTGTTAGTCAGTGCAGGTGAGTGAGCAGAGAATCGGCTGGAGGCCATGCCGGCCTTGTTCCAAGGATGAGATGCAAGGGCTGGGAAGGCTCTGGAAGGAGGGGAGGGCTGCTTCCTCCAGCAGCGACAATGCGCTGGAGCCACGTCCCATCCTGAGAGGTGCGGGCACAGCCATGCCCCCCATTCTCCCAGGAGGACAGAGCATGAGGGTTCATCTGATGCCACGCACATGGCAGGGTTGGGGTGTGAAGCCTGGTGACAGTGCCGTGCCAAGGGAGGGCTGAAATTCCAAGTGGGCACCAGCCATCCCCGGGGTGGGCACTAGGTTACTGTCCCCCAGGAGGGGGCACCCTGTCCCTGAGTGGTGGGCGTGACTGTAGGCAAAGCTGATGCCAGAGGGGCCATCCTGAAGCCAATGGAGTTAACCCTCTACCACCACCACCACCAGGACAGTGCCCTGCTGGTCCCCACTGTCCAGACCTGGGAGGCACATCCCCTGTCAGCTCCAGACCAGCAGCATCCAGGAGGGACCAAACACCATGGCATCTAAAGCACAATCCAGAACGGCTCTGTTTGAACCCCAGCTCTGTCACGTACCAGGAGGGCTCTCTTGAGTCTCACTGAGTCCCTTGGGGTCTCAGTTTCTCCATGTGTAAAATGGGGCTAGAAACCTCCCTTTCCTTGTCCCATCGTGGTGAGGACCAAGCCGCGTGATGTGTGCTCATCAGTGCGGTCACTCACTCAGGGGCAGTGGTAACTCAGCTGCTCACTCAGCAACTTCAAATCTACCGCCCACTGGGAGTCCACCGTGTGGCAATGTCCACCCCCAGCTCTCACAGTCATTGGCCAGAGACGACTGCTAGGGGCTTGGAGAGGGGAAGGGGTCTGTCTGCAGTCTTGCAGGACAGGGGGAGGGGGCTGGGCGACATCCACAGCCCCGGTCTGGGGACCCCTGGGCTCCAAGATCTTAAACCCCAAGTCCTTCCAGCACTGTTTCTCCATCAACTCCCAGGAACAAGCCCCAGTGTGCACAGGTTCAGGTTGAGGGGACTAAATCTCCCACTGACTGAAACTGCCTGAGCACTGGCGGTGCGCCAGGCTGAGGGGACCCGGAGAAGAATCAGCAAGAGCAGCAGTGATCAGGCACGTGCCCAGCAACCCCATCCCCGGACCAGACAGAGCCTTGAGGGAACCCAGACAAGAGGGGTCGTTTCCCGGGACAAGCAGCTTCCTGGAAGAGAGAGCCCTCTGAGCACCCTTGATTGTGGGCTCCGGGGGGTGCAGCACCTGGCTCGGAGCCCAGAGGCACCCAACTGGGGCCCCTCTGAAGAACCAGCTGAATGATGTGGGGCCGGGAGGGGACCCCACCCCGAATGATGTGGGGCCGGGAGGGGACCCCACCCCACAGGCAGATGCCAGAGGTAGGACCCTGCAGGCATTCATTCACTGAATCTCCTCACCTCCCTGAGGAAGGGACTATTATCATCCCAATCTTTCAGGAGGGGAAACTGAGGCACAGAGCAGGAAAGCCCCTTGGCCAAAGCCATCCAGCAAGAGACTGATGGATCAGGGATTGATCCATTTGGCTCTGGCATCCTGACCACCACACCCATAGCCTTCAGCACGAGAGAGCACGCAGGGGGAAATGCACACAGGCTGGAGGGGCTTGAAGGGGGGCGCCTTGAAGGCCAGCAGGCTGAGGCGTCTGACACTTGACCCGCAGACAGGAGGAAGCCACAGAGAAGGTGTGGTGGTTGCAGCGAGGGCGCCAGAGCTGATCGGTCCAGGTCCAAACCCCAGCTCTTCCACTCACCAGCTGTGCAGCCTTGGGCAGGTCAGCTAACCTCTCTGTGCTTCAGTTTCCCCATCTGAAGAACGGGCTTCAAGTTCCATGAGGCTGAATTTTGGCATACACTGAATTTCATGTGTTTATTAAATTGGAAAAGAAAAAAAAAGTAAAGACAGCAAAAGCTGGTGGACTTAGTGCCTAGCCAGGTTTGGGGACAATCGAGTTGCCGGGCCAAGGGCACATGTTGGCCCCGGGCAGTGGGCCCAGCCTGGCCCAGTGCAGCCCAGCCAGGTGGATGCCGGGCCTGGGGAGGGGTGGCGTCTCCCAGCCTTGCTGGGGCACGCGCCAGCATGTGTGTGTGCACGGCTGTGTGTGTTGCTGCAGCAGCTTCTATGCAAACATGTTAATTTGTTTTCATTTTGTTTTTTTTTTCCCTCGCAGGATAATTGGGTGAGTTTGAAGTCTTGGCGAGGCTGCTGATTATAGCTATTTGGGTGGTGCCCTCGTGGGGCTGGGGCCCTGCCTCCTGCCTCTGGCAGTGAAGGCGGCGGCTGGGGCTGCCTTCGGGGGCGCGTGGAGCTGCCACTGGGTTCTGGGGGGCTCTTGCTGGGCAGGGGTGTGGATAGGGAGGGCGGGACACCCCAGGATCCACATCATCCCCCCGACCCAGACAACATCATATCGCTGAAGGGTGTAAATACCGCCCACAAACATCTTTTTCTTTGCCCTGTTGGCTGCAGTAAAAAGAAACTGTGATGTGGTTGCCAATATTGAAAAGAAGAACTAAAATTTCACCCAAAATTCCCATCATCTGGTTTCTCTTAAAAACTAACTAGAACTGGCAGCTCTGGAGCCCACATTCCCACAAGACCCAGTGGCAGCCGCTTTGCTCACTGTGTCACCTGGTTGGTCCCTGTGGGCACCGGAGTTTTCCACCGGGTGGGGGGGTGGGGAGGGCACTGGGTTTAGGGTAGGATGGTCCAAGGCTGCAACAGAGGCTCCGCCCACAGAAGGTGTGTGACCTTAGCCCGCACCTGCCTTCTGGAGCCTGCAGCCTCCTGCCTCATCCATAAACTCCCTGCCTTCCCCTGAGAGGATTAAACCAAGGTGGCTGAGCTTTCAGGAGGAAGCATCCTAAGGGCTCAGGAGTATTCGCTCCTCTGGGTGGAGGAGGGAGACCTGGGGTGAGCCCTGCCAGATCACTGGATGTCCTGCACTTGACCCCAGCCTCAGAAATGCAGCCTCGTCACCCATCCGTTTGTATCTGTTTCTGCCACGAGGCCAGGCAGGGGCCCTGAGTCTGATGGCCAGGCCTGCGTCTTTGTTTCGACTTCACTGAAGACCTCCTACACACCACACTGTGGATCAAGAGCGGGGAGAAAGAGGTTCGGGGCTCTGGCATTGGTGAGTCGGGTACGGGGCCCAGGGGAGGGACTTGAAGCCCCTCTAGGGGAAAGGAGAATTGGAGTCACTCATGCAGAGAAGGCGCGTGATTGCCGACATGAACATGGGGTGGGGAAGGTGCTCCACGTGGGAGCCCTGGCCTGAGCAAAGGCACAGAGGGGGGTGTGGCCTGGCGGGTGAGAGCTGGTCCCAGGTTCCTGGGATGTGCCATGGGAAGCCACGTGGCCTTTGGGGGCTTCCTGTGGGCAGTTCTGGGCCTCCCACAGGCTGGGCTGACAAACAGGACTTGGTCAGTAGCTGCAGTGGGCACCTGTCCAGCAGGCTGGGGGGAGGCCAGGAAGACACTAAGAGTTGGGCTTTCTGGGAAGCCACCTTCCCTGTGTTTCTGGGCTCCTTAGGGCTCTGGGACCCTTGACTGGCCAGTTCAGAGTGATCTGAGCCTCAGTTTGCTCACCTGCAAAATGGGGCTACGTCAGGGATCCAGTGAGTCAACCCCTGTCACGTGCTTGCGCTCCTAAGAGTTACCCTCACACCCCTGCTGCCCACCCACTTCCTTGCCCTCTCACCTCTCCCAGGAGGTGGTTAAGGATGCCCAGAGACCCCAGGCCACCTCTGTGGAGCCTGGTGTGTGCAGGTAACTGAGCTCAACGCGTTAGCTGCCCCCTCCCCAGCCCAGATCCCTGATGCTCCCAGAGGTATATTCTATTTCATTCTCATTTTCAAGCTAAGGGAAGGGAAGCTCAGAGAAGGTTTAATGGGTAGGGCAACCCTCAACAGGTTCCTGGGCTTGGTCTCCACTTAAAGCTGCAGGCACTAGCCCAGACCCTGGCCAGGATGGAGGGATGGATGGACGCCTGGTACCCTGTTGCCCAGGCAACAGAAACAGCTGGCAGCCTTTCTCAGGCCACCCCGGCAACTGAGGCAGCATCTCAAATTGCAGCCCTGAACCCAGGGCACACAGGGCAACTCCATGGGAAGAAAAGGCTTTGAAGTTGGCCCGATACTGGCCCTAGGACCAGCTGTGTGGCTAAGGCAAGTCACCTGTCCTGAGCCCCGGTGTCTTCACCTGTAACCTGCAACTACTGCCCTTGACCTGCAGGACTGGTGGACCATCTGGCCCATTGCTGGCACATACTGGCCCGCGGCAAATCAGGTTAGTGGCTGACCTTGGCTTCTCTAGCAGCCAGGGGTTCCCAGGAAACAAGAAGAAGGCAAAATATGGTGGAAGGAGGTGGCAGGGAGATGGCAGGCTCCCCGGCCAGTCCGCTGGGGGTGGCTGCAGGCCTCTGTGGAGGGCTCAGGCCTCCCTGGTCACACAGGGTGGCAGCTGGCAGCACCCCCTCCCCCACTGAGCCCCACACAAAGGGGCCTCTATTCCTGCTCTGAACATTTGTCCCTGGCCGGCTGGGCTACACCACCCTCGCCCCACTCCCCTGGCTGCTCCGCCTGGCCCGAGCCGGACACAAAGGCCAGCGTGTCCCTGCCAAGCCGGCCTGGCCTCAGAAGACCCCATCCACAGAGAACTAGAGCTCAAAAGGGTAGATACGTAGAGCTGGCCAGGCCTCCATCCAGGCCACAACGATGATGGGGCTAGACAGGAGGAAAATGGCTTTGGAGCAACCAAACCTGAATCTGGCTCCAGCTTCCCCACCTTCTCGCTCTGCAGCCCTAGATCACTTTGGTCCTCGGTTTTCTCATCTGAACAATGGGAACAATGACGACAACCCACCCACCTTCCTTGGGGTGGAGGGTTTGGTTAGGTGTGTGAGCCTGGTGTGCACCCAGCACCTCAGAGGCAGATTAGAGGCAATTAGGGCTGGGGGAGCAGGCAGCTTCCCCCCCCGTAGACCACTCCCCTCCTCTACTCTTCTCCCAGCAAGGCCCACATGTGTTGGTGCTGACCCTTTGGCCCATCTTCAGGCAGCAGGATAACAACAGCCACTGCTTATGAAAACACCTACTGTGTGCTGGGACTTTTAGTTCCATCATCTCTTTTCAACTGTCCAGTTATTCTGGAAGGGGATACCAGGGTGGGCTCCAGAGGCCAGCGACCCAGGTCCAGTGATCCTGACTGCAAGACTCTGAGCCTCATGCTCCCTGTTGCTAACAGCTGCCTACCCTCAAGAGGTTCCTGTGATGATGTCATCGATTCAATGGACATGAGTTTGAGTAAACTGTGAAAGATAGTGAAGGACAGGGAAGCCTGGCGTGCTGCAGTCCCTGGGGTCACAAAGAGTTGGACATGACTAAATGACTGGGCAACAACTAAATGAGAAAAAGCCTGCTTTGGGACTTCCCTGGTGGGCCAGTGGCTAAAACTCTGTGCTCCCAATGCAAGGGGCTTGGGATCGATCCCTGGTCAGGCAACTAGATCCCATATGCCACAACTCAAGATGCTGCAATGCCACAACTAAAGATGCTGCAATGCCACAACTAAGACCCAGAGTAGCCCATCCCAATCTCCCGAAAAAAAGCCTGCTTCATGCCTACAGCCCAGAACCTGGCCCCAGTAAGCTTCAAATCCTGACCTAGAGGGCTATGACTCCCAAATCAGGCAGGGAAACTGAGGCCCAGTTGGCAAGTGGTTCGGGGCCTGGCATGCTGTGGGCGGGCAATGAACCTTATACCTGGCGCATCAGCCTAGGAGGTGGAATCGGGGTTCCCAGCCAAAGTCGAGTGGGCACTGAGCCCCTCTTTTCTCCTCGAGGACTTTGCACATCTATTTCAGCAGGCTTTTCTTTTCCCTTCTCGCTTCACAGTCATTCTCCGCCTGTGGAGGGCAGGGCCGGAGACCCGGGCCTGGAGCCCGACCCATCTCCCTGGCTGATCCCCAGGAGCCCTCACCCTACAGCACAAAGTTCCCCCTTCTCCCTCCCACCGGCGCAGGACAGCCAAGTGAACAGCAGAGTTCCGAGTAATTAAGCCGGCGCACACCATCCGGGCGCCCGGGAACACTGTGGAGTTTCCCTTTTATGTTTATAGCAATTGTATGAAAATGTGCAACGCGGAGCGGCACCAGCTGACAAATGAGACGAAACAGACAGGATTCCAGGCCGGCTTTTTTCCGGGCCTGATTGGCATTAATTGTGAGCGTTTACAAAGCACAACTCGGCGCCTGACATTTGCTTCAAGCGAACGTTTCCTTCTAATAGTTTTAATGATTACAACGGGAGCTGGTGATCACTGCTGGGCGGGGACTGGGCTGCCTGGTGTCTGGCCTGGGCTCCTGCCAGGGGCCTGGCTGGTCCATGCTTGCCCAGGGGGTCCCACTTTCCCCACCACCTGTTGCAGGAGGGCTGCACCAAGCACGGGGCCTTGGGCATCAGCACCCCAGCACGAGGCCTGGGAGCTGCCAGTTTATGAAGGTGATGGGAAAACCCACATGCACAGGGATCCTGGGGCAGACCTGGGGGATGGGGGGTGAGCAGGGGACAAGGGAGGAGCACAAGGGCTCCCCTGGCCCTGAGGTTGGAGAGGCTGAGTCGCCTCAGCTTACAAGGGACTAGGAAGGACCCCACAAATGCTGCCTGCTGTTTGCTGTGTGACCTTGGCTGAACTCCTTGCCCATTCTGGGCTTAACCATCCTCACCTACAATGTGAGAGTCAGGGACATGGTCAGATGAGGGTTCTGGTCCCCGCTCAGGCCTCTTTTCAGCTGCATGACCTTGGGAGAGTCCCTGGCTCTCTCTGAGCCTCAGTTTTCCCCATCAGTAGAATGGATCCCCCATAGTTTGCAGAGTGGTTTCTAGACGCCAATAAAAAGGGTGTAAAAACCCTAAGTTTCTGGCAGGCCGGGAGCCTGTGTTTCATTCCCTCCCCCAGAGAGTCTTCCAAATATCTTGCTCACACATGCGTTCATTCACTCACTGACTCATTCACTCATTGACTAAATGTCAAGTGTCCTGCTTAGGAACTTGGGAATACATCAGTGAACAAAGACCCTCCCTGGGGCAAGGGATATGACAGATACAGAGGCTTTTCATACGCAGTATCGCATCCATTTCTTACCCCCATTTTATAGACGGAAAAACTGAGGCACAGAGAGGAAGAAACAACAAGTTGACGTCCCCCAGTTGGGATGAGGTGGTGCAGCGACAGGACCCTGGCAGGCTGCCCCAGAGGCGAATGCCCTCAAACAACCAAGCCCACCCAGCCCTTCCTGAGGTCTGCTGACCCCCTGGAGAGGGCTCATCTGCCCAGTCAGGCTGGGTACCAGGGCAGGAGGCCAGGACCACTGGGAAGAGGGCAAGTCTGTGAGAGCTGGGCGACCTGGGGGAAATGAATTCCTGCAGCTATATCTCCTGGGCAAGAAACAGAAGAAGAGGTGCCTCATCCGTGAACCCCACTGAGGCCCACATCTATATCGACACTAGGCATGGCTCGCTCTGTGTCAAGTCCTGTCCTTCAAGTAGCATTCTCGGGGTGGCTGGGAAAAGAACCGTAGATACTCAGACAGCTCCATGGGACGTGCAAAGGCCCAGTGCCCAGAGAAAACCCGGTGGGTTCAGGAACTTCTGGCAGTTTGCTGAGGACCTCCCCCCTGCAACCGTGGCCTCCTCTTAGCAGTCGGGCCCCAGGGGCCAGCTCACCCCTGCCCTGCCCCACCCCGACTTTGCCAGGCCCACACTGAAGGAAGCCCCCATGGTGGGGCCCAGCTCCATGCCTGGCTCCAGCCAGAAAACCCCTGGCAACTGCTTCTTTTGGAGTTTGTTTGGGGTATGGGACAGGGAGAAACACATTTTTTTTTAACGGGGATTTTTTTTTTCTCTCCTTTTGCATATGGTGGCACAGATGGGCCCATGATCCATAAAAACTGTTTGCAATTAAACTCCCACTTTGCATGGCTGGATTTGTCAGTCGTGTGAGCCATGAGCGCGGGGCTCCACACTGACGGAGAGATAGGACTTGGGGCAGGGGCGGGGTGGCATTCTGCAAGACAGCGTGGAGGCCCGGGAACCTGCCCTGGGCTCGGGGCCCAAGCTGACGGGGTGTTGAGACGGCCACGCCAGCTCCCTCTCTGGGCATCCCCCAGCCCTCGCCAGGAGCCGGAGTGTGGCCAGGAAGCTGGGGTGGGGCTTGGCAGGGCCTCCCTGCCCAGCAGAGACTTGGCCAGTGCTGGGTGCCCCAGCTGTGGGGGTAATGAGGACGGAGACAGTGCAGGTAATTATCACTCAAGACCCTGCCAGACACTGGGGCTGGGGCCCAGGACAGGCGGGAGGGTGGTCGGGCAGTGCAAGCCTTAATGGGGGTCTAGCAGGTGGAGTGCAATGCCAGGTTCAAGGACCTCTGGCCCAGTTGGCAGAGAGGGTCTTGAGTGGTGCCAGGAAGAGCTGCCAAGGGCCAGAACCAGCTCCATCCTCACCCTCAGGGGACCTGGTACTGCCTCCTTGCGCCTCTTTGAAGCAGGTAGGAAAATCAAGGCAGTCACTCAGAACATCTCCAGGGCCTGGGCTCCCCCTTGACACACCTAGGGGCTCTCTGCATATGGAGCCTCTTCCAAGGGCTTCCAAAATGGGGGTGAGGGGTCTGTACCCCTTCCACCAGTCCCGGCCTCCGAACGCCAGCCTGCTGTCCCAGCTGCTGCGCCGGCATGTCTGCTTATTTGGGTTAACAAATACATCATTTGGCTTGGGGAAATCCTGCATTCACTCATAATTGTTCCCTGATGAAAAGAAGTAAGGCCCCGATACCCCCCTTTCTCCCCACTCCCCGACCCCTCCAAACTGGAAAAGAAAAGTCATAAAAATAGCTTGTTATCTCACCTATTGAGGCTCCGACTGGATGTTACTGCTAATTGGGTATAACATCCTTGTCTTGTTCTCTTAGAAGCTAAATCAAGAAAGCGCCACTGCTGCGAACTAATTATATCTCCGGCCTGCAGCCTGCAGCTTGTCTCTCCCTTTATTGAGTTAAAAAATGGTCATGAACCTTCATCTTTTATCCCCCCATAAGCGCTGGGTCCAGGCTGCCTGCCACGCCTGGCAGTGAAGAGAGCAGACAGCCAGGCAGGAAAGTCTAAGAGGGCTCTGGGGACAGGCAGCAGGGTTAGGGAGGGCAGGAAGCCCCCATCCCAGGTACCTGCCCAGCTCACTCCCCTGGTCCCTGCCCCCAGGCCTGATGTTCAGCTTTTCCTGGAGAGGAAGACTCCGCCTCTCTCCTCCTTGCAGCTGGGGAGGCTAGCTATCAGTGTTTCCATCCGGCAAGCATTTTCATTCATTGATTCATTCAGCAGACATTTCTTGGATGCCTCCCTACTACATGCAGGCAAGGTTCTAGGCTAAAGTTTCCAGCTGACCAGAGGTAGCCCCAAGCATAGGCTGACCTCACCCAAGGTTCGTGGAGGTGCTGAATAAATACACTTAGGACTGGGTCATTCCTCTGCTCCAAGAGTTGCCATCGTTCCTGACTATGGGAGGGCCAAGTCTAAATGCCAAGGCCACCACGGCTCCCTCCCCGCCAACTTTCCAGCCACCTCCAGCCATACCCTAGTCCCACAACCTAAACACTGCTGCCTATAGCCTCTGAGCTGCTTCTCATGCTGTTCTCTCCACCCAAAAAGCCCCCTTCCCTTGCCCAGAAGGCCCAGATCTGCCGGTCAGAAGCCCATTGATTTTTAAGGCTCTGGCCTTTCACTACACCCCCTCCAGGAAGGCTGCCTGGTCTGTACCGGGCTGTGGACTTCCAGACCTGGATCGGGATGATGCCAGCTCAGCCACTCAGCAGGTGCGTAACCCTACTCTGCTTATTGGCTCTTCGTCTCGGTTTCCATGTCTAAAATGGGTTAAGACTTCTTCCTAGGAGTGCTGAGAGGCACGCTGCTGGTGCTTCTGAGGAGTGATGAATGAGAGAGGATGCCCAGGAAGGACCTGACTCTTGGGAAGAGCTCAATAAATGCCATTATTATTATCCAGACTGAAAGCATCCTGAATCTGCTCGAACACTCCATGCTGAGCGTGTGCTGGGATGTGCAGACAGGGACGTGGGTCTCTCTGGGAGCTGGAGAGACAGACTCACAACTCCACAGCCCTCGTGGCTGCAGAACCACCCACATCCTCAGGAGACTCCCCCAGAAATCCCTCGCTCTGATACCCTGGGTCCTCTGAACCCTGCAGAAATGGGTTGAAGGGACCCCTCGAGATCATGGAGGCCAGGCAGGCAAGCAGGCTTCATTCAGCTCATAGGCCCCTGCTGATTGACTGGTGTAGCCTGCCCTGAGCCTTGGCAAGAACCCAAGGTCAGGGGAAGAACTCAGTGGGGGGAAGAGGGCAGCAATTGATTGGCGATGTCTGCCAAGGGCACAGCAGTCTAAGGCAAGCCAGACCTGCCACGGATCTGCCATCCTTGACATTTTACAGAAGAGGACACAGCTTAGGCCGGCCTGGAAGGTCACTTGCTCAAGGTCGTGAGCTCATAAAAGCAACAGCTGGCCTGGAACTGGGTTCCCTCAGTTTCAGATCCTCTTGTGACAGCCCCACTCAGCCCAGGGCCCTCACAGGCAGAGGACTAGTAAAAGCTTGTGCCGACCTGACTTCCCTGGTGGTCCAGTGGATAAGAATCCACCTGTCTATGCAGGGGACATGGGTTGGATCCCTGGTCCGGGAAGATTTCATATGCCATAAGGCAACTCAGCCCAGGCGCCACAACTACTAAAGCCCGCACGCTGTAGAGCCCATGCTCCACAACAAGAGAAACCAGTGCAGTGAAAAGCCTGCACACCGCGACGGAAAGCAGTCCCTGCTTGCCGCAACTAGAGAAAGCCCGCACACTGCAAGGAAGACTCCCCCCCCAAAACAGACTTAATACAAATAAAAAAGCTTGTGTGGATAATGAAGGGGAGTCTGTTGACCTGCCATGTGGTCCTTGCTGAGCCTCAGTGCCTTCACCTACACACCAGGGACCAAAACACCCTTCCCAGAACCATAAGAGGATTAAAATGCCAAAGCGGAAAGCTGTCTGGCAAACAGATGGCCAGCAGGGTCCTATGATCCCCGTAATCGGTGAAATGTTTAGACAGAAGTCCCTGAAGCTAGCAACAGAGAGTGCTTCCTCCTCCAGGGAGCCTCCCTGGCTACTACAGCTGGAAGTAGTCATGTCCATCTCTCATCTCCTAGTGAGCTTTGGAAGGCTGAGGGCCCCAGAGGGCAGGGGCTCTATCTGGCTTGTTCTCTGTTGTCACCTAGCTCCTGGCACGGTGCCTGTACACTGTGAATTCCTGTATTATGGTGATCCACCCTCCGTACTGGGATGGTGTGTGTCTGTCTAGTTTCAAGGCAACTAGGCTTGTTCATCTGTGCATCCCCAGCTCCTGGCAGGGAGCCTAGCACAGAGCAGTGAATCTCCCTGAATGAACGGATGAATAA
The DNA here is from genome assembly GCA_024291935.2 of Okapia johnstoni. Taxonomy (NCBI): domain Eukaryota; kingdom Metazoa; phylum Chordata; class Mammalia; order Artiodactyla; family Giraffidae; genus Okapia; species Okapia johnstoni. Next base: position 8,800,446 of record CM044310.1, on the reverse strand, counting down.
AAAGCCAAAATAGCAGTTCCTGTTTACTGCCCACTTGCTGTTGGTTCCTGCCAAACCACACAGCTGCCCTCTGAAGTGGACCTCTGGCCCACCTGACAGATGAGGAGACTGAGGTCATGTGGGAGCTGACGGGGAAAGCTGAACCACCACTTCAGGCCTGGGGACTGCAGGCCAGGAGGCCCTGCCACCTCGGCTTCTCCCTGTGCCAAGCTCAGGCCTGGACTCTATGGGGCAGCTGCCCCTGCCTTGGCAGCAAATCCTGGAGCCGACAGCTGGTGGCTGGACCTCCCTCCTCCTCCTCCAAGGGAGGCCCCGCCCCACAGACTCTAGGTCATTAAGTACTGAGTCATTAAGTCCCCATCTGCAGGAGCCTGTTCACAGTCAGCCCCGGCCTTACCCCCTGACCCCCCAGGCCTTTGTCCCCAGTGCCCTCGGCACAATGGCAGGGGCTCTCAGGGCCCCAAACAGCTGCTGTGGCAGGGATGCTGGTTTGCTGTGGGGCCAGGAGGACTGCCTGGGGCCTGGGCCTGAGCCCACCTAGCTCTGAAAGGCTCAGTCTGAGCTCCCCGAAGCTTGCCGCACACTCAACCTCATCCCACCCACAAGCCGGTGAGAAAATTGCTATTACACCCTTGAACAGAGGCAAGTGAAGCCCAGAGAGGTAAGTTGAGTTGTCTGAGGACACACAGCCAATGAAAATGGAGCCAGGGTTCATCTCGGTCTGCGACTGCAACACCCAACAAGGCTGGGAGACTGGCCTAAGGGCGCCCAGATCACACTGCACCCCTCCCTGCCAGGCACGTTCACTGGCTTTTGGCTGCTCCTCTGGACAAACCAGATACTTAGCACTCGAGGCCCTGCACACTCTCATAGCTTAACTCCTTTTAACCTCCACCCTCCTATAAGCTCTCCCTGCCCTTCTGGTCATGCCCCTGGGTTGTCCAACTCCCTCCCAGTGACATCCCCATTCGCTCCACAATGGGCAGATCCGGCCAGTCCTCAGGGCAGAGAGCAGAAGCCTCCTCTATCAGAAAGCCCTCCACGACCAGCTTCAGTTTCCCACCCTCTCAGTGTCTCTCCTCCAGCTCTACTCTGGCTCTGTGAAGAATTTAAGTCAGTTGCAGACTCATTTTACACCTTGTGGAGGCTGTGGGCCATCTGATTCTTTAGAGCTTTGCCACCCAGACAGTAGCCGGCAGGGAACCCTTAGCCCACAGCTGATGCCCATTGTTTACTGAATGGAACCACAAAGGGGCAGGGGAGAGGGGAGCAGGAACCCACGCTTGCCCGTCCACCCCCATGCTGCACCCCTACTTCTGGCCATCACACTAACAGACCTCACGCTTCTGCCCCTCCCTGGCTGTGTGACCTTGGGCAGTAATGTAACCTCTCTGTGCCCGTTTTCTCCCAGGTAAAATGCGGGTAGTAACAGCACCTGCATGTCTTAGGGTTATGACATAAACCCTGGGAGGTACCAGACAGGAATGATTACTATTATTATGTCTGTCTACACCCCACTCCAGTGGCCAGCACATGAATTTAAGGGTCAGACAGACTTAGATCCTGACCACTTACTGGATGTATAATTCTGGGCAGGTGGCTAGTTCCCAGGGCCTCTATTTTTCCCATCTCTGAAATGGTACTAACTCCATCCCCAGGAATGCGCTCCTCAACTCCCCAATATCCACAACCCGCCTTTTGTTCCAGGCACGCAGTAGACACTCATATTTCTCAACTAACGAACCAAACGGTCCAGGTGGGAGGAATCCATCCGGCTTCCAGCCTCCTCTCCGTCCTCCCATCCCCTCCAGCCTCCAGAAACCCCCTCCCCACCCTCAGCCTGTGCAAGACTAAAATAGTCATTAGGCAGATTTCAAAAGATGTCAGTAGCTTATAATTACAGTCGACATCCTTCTGAGATAAAAGTGATTACCTTGGATGCAAATCACTTAGCAACCAATCAGGGCGGTGGGCGGCACCCGCGGAGGTGACCGGCCGGCGCACAGCCCGCCCCGCACCGGGAGAGAAAGCGCACAATAGCTCTTGACACGCAAATGGGTTAACACAATAAAGGCGGCTCCGGCCGCTGCTGGGGGAGAGCAGCAATTCCCGGCCCGCGGGAGGTAATAAAGCGGCCCTTTTGTGCGCGCCTCCCCGTTCTCACCCCCGCCCCGAGCCCAGAGGAATCTCCGCCTGATTGAATTACGGTTCATGAATCTGAGCTGCTCCGCACGCTTCCTCCCGGTTTGCGAGGGGCTGGAGGGAGGAGGGGGCAGAAGGGAGATTGGGGAAGGGGGCCCCATGGTCAGGCCCCAGGCCCCCCTGGGAGTCAGATGGGAGCCACGTGTGCTCACCACGTGGGGTGCCCTGGGAAGGTGGGTAGGAGACCCAGCACAGGCAGCTGGAAAGATGAGGGTCCCTGACCTGCCCTAGGGTCTTTGATCTTTGGCTCCAAAAGGGACTGGAAGAGCCATTCAAGGCCCGGGCTCTGCAGATAAGGCTACCACTGGCCATGAGCATGTGCATTTATGGAAGGCTTGTGATATGCCATTGCCTGTCCTCAGCCCTCAGTGAATCCTTTAACACAGATGCTAACCTCCTCACCGATGAGGAGACTGAGGCTCAGAGAGGCAAAGCTACTCACCCAAGGTCACACAGCCAACAACCGGGCTCTTAATCATGAGCCCCTGGATGTTAAGAAACCCAGACTAGTCCAGCCCCGGTCCACAACTGTGAAGCTCAGAAGGGATAGGAGGTGGGTGAGCTTACATGGAATTAAGGCCTGTTATAAGGATTACTGTGGGGGTGGGGGGGAAGGTATGAAGCTAACCTTGAGAGAGGAGACAGCTCAGAGGTTTCTGCCCCTCCCTGCACGGGACTGGAAGGGATGTCCAGAGTCACTGTCCGAGTCAGAGGAGCCCACACTGGATTCTCTCCCCTGCTTAAATCTCTCCTATCACTTAAATCTCCGGGACAACCCCCACCCCCAAGGACACCTCGTCCCCTCATCCAGCACACCCCAGCACTCAGGCCTGCTACGTGGCCCACTCCCAAGGCCCAGAACACTCTTCCACTCCCCTGCCTGGCCGGTCTCCATCCATGGCACCCCTGCATAGGGCCCTTCCTGACTCGCAGGCTGAGCGGGGAGCCAAAGCTGCCACTGCCCCATTAGCATCCTGTCTTCACCACCAGCTGAGGCCAGCCAAGGGGGCCCCCGGGTGTGGGAAGACACGTCAGTGAGGCCAGACTCCCTCCATAGCGATGGCCCCTGACTCGTAGGGGAACCCTGGCTAACAAGTGGCAGTGCTCCCCTCTACCTACGGAACAGGGTGCGGGGGGCGGTGGGGTGGGAAGACCTGGGGACTCAGAGTCAAGGCAGTTCACAGCCGAACCTCTGTGGCTGCCTGGCTGAGCACCTCTGTTTGAGCCTTAGTTTCCTCATCTGTAAAATGGCACAGCACATGAGCTACTGTAAGGAGTCACTGAGATCCCGTGAGATGCCTGGCACAGGGGGAGACACCAGGGAGGCTGGCATTCCCTCCTGCTTGTCGCCTGGTGTTGTTGCCAAGCCCAGGGAAGGGAACAGAAGGAATTGCCCAATTCTGACAGCCGCTCCCTCCGCCTTGGCTGTGGAAGTGTAAATACTCCACGGAAGACCTCCAACTGCCTGTGTTTGTGGGTCTCTGGCGCACACTCTGAGTTTGTTTCTAAACTGGGAAGCTTCGAGAGGCGGCACAAACAGCCCTTCTGCCCACCTCTCCCACTTCTACCCCCATCTGCCGTTGCTGTGTCCTTGGAAGCCTGTGTGTTTAACGACACCGTTTCAGCTGAAAATATCTCCCTGCCAAGCCCCCACCACCACCACTGCAAGCAGATCCACTGATATTTATCGACTTGTTAATCTAGCTAGAGAGCCTGGTAGGAGAACACGGTTGGGGGTGGGGGGGTGCTCGCTGCGTAGAGACGGGGGCCTGGCTTCTCATAATGAGCTCACACACACTCCCCCTCTGCTGTCATCCCACTCCACGCCCCTGAAGCAATGACAGAGTTCTCTAACCTTTTCCTAGAAATCTGATCACAGCAGTTTCACCCACATCTGACACCAGCAGCAATTGCTGGAAGGAACTTAGAAGGAGAATCAAAGAGCCGGCAGCAAAATGCTGCTCTGGGCCTTCACAAGAACAGGGCTAGGGCTGGGGTGTGGCGGAGAAGAGAAGGCTGCTGCCTGACCCCCGTCCAAGCTGGCCCCTGGCAGGGGCACGCTTATCCAGACCCTGGCACCGATGGGCCTGACTTACCCTCCATTCAACTTAATGAGCACCACACTGTGCTTGTCAAATCATCTTAAACTCCAACAGGAGAATGGGGCAGTCAGGAGTTCAGGCTTGACCAAGGTCCTGTCATCTTGGGGTTGAGCAGCAGGGGTAACCTCTGGACTGGAGGGGCAGCAAGCAGCAGCCCCTCTGTTCCTTCCCTGGCTGGGGGGGGTCACCCCTGTTTCCCGAAGCAGAAGCAGCCTGATTTAAGTCTGGGGGCCCGCATCTCTCTGGAGACCCTGGGAACTTCAGCCTGGGGTTCAGGGAGATCTCCTCTTTTGAAGTATCCCTTTTGAAAGCAGAAAGTTGCTCAGCTTGGGAGTCTTCTGCCCCGCGGCACTGCCAGGCTATACTGGCAAAGCTAAACACCTGTCTTTGGGGGGGGAAGGAGCATTAACAGGGACAGACAGCTGGCACTCTCTCCCTCCCCCACCCCATCAGGGCGCTGGGGATTTAGATCAGAGGACTGCAGTTGCGGTTGGGGAAGTCTGTTTTCACCCCTCCAGGACCCAAAGGCATCCAGCCTCGCCCCAAGTTACCACGACCCCACCCCCTCCGGCCTTGGGTCAAGATAAGTCGCGTTGCCAAGGCAACCCCAGTGACGTCAGAGGTCTGGCAGTGACGTCACAGGCGACCCCACTGGGGAACCGATCGTCCCTGCGAGTTCTTTGTAGGAATGCAGGCGGCCAGGTGAACCCTGCTACAGTCTAGCCTCAGAGGGCACAATCGCCAACGCAGCTACAGGCATGGTGGGGACTCCATGTCCCCTTCTGAGCTGATGGCCCTTGAAAGATTCCAGAGGCTACTTGGGAGAAGCCCAAGGTGTCCAGTGCCGCCCCCAACCCCTCTAAGACGCGGGAGTTCCTGGGGAATTTTCAGACGACTGAGCTGCTACCTTTGTCTGTTGGCTTTAGGGGTGGGGTGACCTTTCCTCTCCAGCAAACGCCCCACCCAGGGCTCTGCCGGAGCCCTCACAACCGACCCCCGATATCCATTCTGGCCGGCAGGCCGGTCTAGACAAGTTGTGTGTGGAGGGGGCGGGGGGAGGGGAAGGGGCAGACAAGGATGCTTCAGGATCCCCCACAGCCCAGGGCCTCTTTATTTCCAATCCGGCTGCCCCGACACCCGAGAGTGCCCCCAGCTTCACCCCAGAAGCCCGCCCCGCGGAACTCACCGAATCAGCCAGGCTGTCGAAGGGCACCAGGTCTCAGCGGGGACGACTCTCCGCTCGCTGGGTTGCAACCATGCAGAGGTGGCAGAGGCTGCCTGAGGAAGCCCCCCTTGGGGGCCGATGCCCCTCTCCAGGTGGGAAGGGACGCTGTCGGTGAGCTCGATCCAGGCTCCGGCCCGCGCCGTCCGAAGTCCGGGGTGGGGGTTCTTTCGGCTCAGCGGGGGTCGTGCCCGCCGGGCACCCGGGCCGCTCGGGCGCTCAGGCTGCTCATCCTCTCCGGGGCCTGTGCTCACCGCGTCCGGCGGGCGGCGCTGCGCCTCCCCACGGGGTCCTGCTCAGGGCTGCAGCTCCCCGGGGCGCCCTCTCCGCCCGCGCCAGGAGCCCGGCGGCCGCGGCCCCTCTAGCCGGCCCCAGCTGCAGCTTGTCTTTGTTGCTTCCTCTCGCTCGACCGCCTGCCCGTGGCTTGCAGCTCTCTGGTTCGCCCGAGGGTGGGGGGGGGGGTCTTCTCCTCCGAGGCTGCACGCACCTGCAGCGGCCCGGCTTCTCGCCGGGCATGCACCGGCCCCCGCAGGTTGCAAAGAGCGGTGGCGAGAACGCACCGGCCCCTCCTCCTCCTGCTCGGAGCCCCGGGTGTTGGGGGAGGGGAAGCTGGAGAGCAGCAGCAGCAGCGGCGGCTGCAGCGGGCGGTGGAGGCTCGGGTGCAGCCCCTGGGGCCTCGGCGCCGAGAAATAACCAGTCCAGGTGGCGCTGGGCGGATGTGGGGACGGCCCGGAGAATGGTGCACTGGGCGTTCGAGCTCTCGAGCTGCAGCAGAAGCGGCGAGCGCCGGGCTCTCAAGCGCCCATGGCCCCCGGCGGCGCGCGGGAGCTCTCGGGGCCTCAGCCTTACGCCGCCTGGCGCGCGCCGGCGCCTCGCCTCGCCTCGGGCCCGGGTGCCGCGCGCCGCGCCCCACAAGCGGCGTGCCCTGCTCTTCGCCTCCCCCGGGTGCCGCGCGCAGCCTCTCAGCGGAGCCACCGACTCTGCTATCCTGCTCGCTGCTCCGCTCCGGTCCGACTGACAGGCGCTAGCGCCGGCAGCAGCCGCCGCGTCTCGCCCCCCTCCCGCCCCCTGGAGCCCGGTCCAATCAGTGGCGGCCGAAAGGCGGTTACCAGGGTGACGCGGCGCCGCGTCCTGCGGGGGAACCAGGAAGGCTGGAAAAATCCAGTATCGTTTTATTGAGCATCTATTCGGTAGCACAAACTAGGTGTGTTGTGTGCATTGTTTCACTTATTTTGGGAGACACTCCAATGAGGAATTTGTTTAAAAAAAACATAAAAGAAGCTAACACTTATGTAACCAAGTACTTTACGGACTCCTCACCCACAACTCTATAAAATAGGTATTATCACCCCCATTTTACAGATGAAAAAACTGATATAGCATTCACTATCATTATACTCCCAACTTACAGAGGAAGTTGAGACTAAGAGACGTGAAGTGACACCCCAGAGTGTTTTTGCCCCAGTTCTTCCTGTTGGCAATGGCGGATTTTTGGCATCACAGCTGAGATGTGTGGAGCACTAACTACATAACGAGGCCCGGTGCTGAGCTCATTGTAAGTTTCACCTCAGGAGATCCTCACCACACACGTGGCAGGTAGGCATTGGTGCCCCCTCCCCTCCCCTTAATAGATGGATGGGGAAACAGGCACAGTATCACCTGAGGTCCAAATTTTGACTCCATCAAACGATATGCACCTTGCCTTTTACTTTCAAAGCAGTTTAATAAGCTCCCATTGCTTCTGCCTGATAGCCTCCCTGCAGGATGGCCCATTTAGCAGTCCCATTTTACAGCTGGAGAAACTGAGCCCTGGGAGGTACATTTCCCTCAGTTGTCATATGTCCATCACACAGCAAGTTGAGGAGCCTGCTTTCCAGGAAACATCTCAGGATCCCTAAAGAAATGCAAAGCAGCAGCCAGAACTCCTCCCACCATACTCAGGCTGTGTCTGTGTGACTTTCCCACCCCACACACCCCCAGTCCCACAACACCTGGATGGGATTCTAGCTCTGGCCTGTGGACTTGGGAATTTATCTTCCTGGTTCTGTGCCTCAGTTTCTTGTCTTTGCATCACAAGGACCTTACAGGCTGGTGTGAGAGCAGAGTGAGTTATTGCCTGGAAGGGACTCGGGACACAGTAAGTGCTCAATAAATGCCAGCTGTGGTCATTCAGGTGCAGAGGGCTCGGAGACCTTGGCGAATGTACCTGGTGGGATGAGCTGATTATAGCCGGGCCCTAGCCTACTTCTAGGAGCCAACCCACACCTACCCAGAGCCTGGGAGAGGTGCCCACCGGGGAGCTCCAGCGCCGGCTCAAGTAGGCCACCCGCCGCCTTATCTAGGACAGATACTGGCCCTGTTTCAGGCTGCCTGCCATGCACGCCATTCCCAGCAGCTCCTCGACTCCGAGCCCTGCTCTATTTCTCCCCCGCTGCCCCACCCACACCCCCCGGGGTAGGGGGTGGGGAGTTGGAGTGGGGGAGAGGGTCCACCTGGAAACGTGATCAGGACACCAGCTGCTTCAGCTCCTGGGCCAGCTGCCAGAGCTGCCAGTGACGTCAGGGTGGGTTGCCCAGGAGACCTGCTGGGTGGACTGGGTGTGGACAGGTGGGGAGAATGCTTGGTGGACCCGGGTCAGGTGTAGGGCAAGGGGCAGTGACGATCAAAATTCAGGGAAGAGAGGGCTGGAAGGGGAGAAGAGAACGTCGGGGGTGGGGGGACCACACCACTGCCTTTGCAAAGTTTGGGATATTTTTCTATGGGAGGTTACCATGACTTGATACCTACTATGCGTCAAAGCGCATGCTCAGGGCTATTTATATCACATATTTCTATGTCCTTTTACACTCACTGCAACCCTGTAAGATCTATTCTGTTAGTATCCACATCTTACAGCCAAGGACGGCCACGTGACTTGCACAAGGTCATGAGATGACGGATCAGGATCCCCAACACCAGAGCCCCTGACCTTGATTTATTATGCTCTGTGCCAGCCACTGACTGACTGGGTGTGACCTTGAGGGCAAGTTTCTTCTCCTCTCTGGACCTCAGTTTCCTCTGCTGTAAAGTGGAGGGTGGGGCTCATAACCCAGTCCTGCCAGTCAGACTCTGGAGCTGGCACCCACTTACCACCTCAGTAGTTTCCAAAGACCCCCGACATGATTCCAAAGTGCAGCCACCGGGTTGGATGATCTCAAAAGGCCCCTGCACCTCTGAAGGTCTGTGAGTCCATGATGTGCTAAATGGTGTGATTTCAGGCCTTGGGAGCTATGTAGGGAACTCATCTTTCAGGCATCCCTCTACCCCTCCAGGCAGCTGGGTAACCCCAGAGATGCTCACTTATACCCCATATACAGGCTCAGTGCCACCATCCCACACCACTCCCCACAACCCACCTCCCTGAGGTCAGACCCTCATACCACTGCCCCCTAGCCCCCCAACTCTCAGCCTTGACCCAGCCTTTCGTTCCTCTTGGTTGTGTCCAATAACTCCACATTATGTGAATGGAGCCAGCGTCAAGATGGATTTGCCATGGTCCGTAGAATCACCAGGCGGGTCAGCCCTTGAACATTGCACTGGCTCCAGCCAGGGGTCCAAGAGGCCTCAAAGGGGAAAGGAGACAAGGGAACACCTCGTTCCTCACTGTACTGTATGCCCCAGCCTTCCTAAAATACCTGCACATCCGCCCAGCTGTGTCTCTGGCCTCCAGGCCTTTGCCCAGGCTGTCCCCTCCACCTAAAACATCCTCCTTCCTAGGTAGCTGACGCTTGTTCCACCTTCGGATTTCAGTTAGGCTGCCACCTCCTCCAGGAAGCCTTCCCTGACTACTGCCCTCCAGGCTGGAGCATTTCCCCTTTTATAGATGTACTCAGTCTGTGTCATAAACGCCCACTTATGTGTCAGTCTTCCCCACCAACCTGAGGCTCTGTGAGGGCCGGGGCTGCATTCAAACTGCTTTATCTCCAGCATGGGCCTGGCATACAGTTGGCACTCCATACAGGTTTGTTAAATCCATCTCTGAATCAATGGATGGATGTAGATGTAGCCCAGGTTTGTGTTTTGCTTTCTTGTAGAGGAGGAGCAGGGAGAGGAAGAAGAAGAGCGATCAGATGGACTGGGTTTGAATTCTAACTCTTCAGGTTACCAGCCTTGTAACTCACCTGCTCTGTGCCTTTACTTTCCTATCTGTGAAGTGGGGTTAATTGCCACCTTGCTACTGCTCAAGGGACCTGGAGCCTGGAACCCTTGCACCCACCCTCCTACACAGATAAGGTTCATCATGCCATGCTCACTGAGGCCTGATTATTTCCCCTTTAACTCTGCTCATCCTTTCATTCATCATTGCCTAAGGACCTGCCATGAGTGAGGCCCTGGGAGTGCAGCAGTAACCCAGATGCAGCCCCTGGCCTTGCGAAACTCAGGTTCCATGAGGGGGCAGACAAGGTGACTAGCAGTTATCACCCAGGGTCACACGGAAGGAAAAACACAGAGCAGGCCCCTGACCCAGCTGATGGGCTAGTGATGGTGGAAAGGCTGATCAGGTGTCCTGGGAAAACTGAGTAGGGGGTCATCAAGGGCACAGGTGAGGGACAAGTTCTCTTGGCCAAGAGAATGGCCACTGCAAAGGTCCAGGGTCTCAAGTGAATGTCCTCAGAGTGGAGGTGGCTCTCAGAGGCTGAGCTGGAGTGAGGGAGGGAAGCAAGGAGGCCGAGACTGAGCCTTTATTCTGGTAGGGGGAGCAGGCCTGGCCCAGCCTGCCTCCCCAGCCCCCAGTGGCCTCACCTGCCCTCACTGCCGTAATCTAGGCCAGAGCCCGGAGGGAGCTGAGCTCCCATTGGTGCACGCCACATAGGTTTTTCAGAGATAATTTAATCAGAGCTATTAATAAGCAGAAAAGAAAGAGCTCTTTATGCTCCTTCTGGAGAAAAGGAGAAAGAAGAAGCACGTGTAACCTTGTTACTCACTTGGCCCTGCCCCCAGTACCTGAGCCTGTCTCTGGGCCAGGCCTCGGGGGGATGGGGCAACGGGGGCCAGCAGAGCGGGGCTGAGGAGGCCCAGGTAACCTCCGGGACTGGCCCACCAAGATCCCTGACCACACCCCACCCTCACACCCCACTAGCCACTTTTGACTCCTCTTGGTTGCTTGAAGGTGCCAAACTGTTGGCCTTTGCACGAGCTGTTCGCTCTCTGATCTGTTCCCAGACCACTCTTCCTTCTGCTCTTTTACCCGGCTGGCTAATTATCATACTTTAGGTCTCAGCTTAAATGTCACCTCAGAGAAGCCCTCTCTGACTACCCCACCTGAAGTTCTCCCCAGAGCATCTCCCTTTTGCTTTTTCCCTTCCCCATACTTATCACTGTTGGCAACTCTCTGAGCTCTGTGGGTTGGCTTGTTTATTTCCTGTCTCCCTGGCTAAACTGTCAGCTTCGGGAGGGGTGGGACTCTGTCACCATCTTCGTTGCTGTGTCCCCAGCATCTTGAGTAATCACCAACACATACCAGATCCTCTGTCAATATTTGTAGATGGAGCTGGGGAGGGTTCTAGGGGCCTGGATGGTTGGGATGGGAAATAGGAGGGGGTGGGGGTCCCTTCCACTCGGGAGACCCCTAGGAGAATCCAGGAACCATGAAATAACCCCCATCTTTTGTTTCACTACTGGGGATCAGGGGGCCCCAGGGAAGGCCCTCACCCAAAGTTGTACAGTAAATTTGGGCCATAGGTGGGACTTGAACCCGGAGTCGTTTGGGGAGAATAGAGTTCCAAATGAGTCTTACCTTTGTGTTGAAGAGGATTCTGAGGCCTCACTCAGGATGAGAAGGGCAAGGCTACTGTGCTACCATTGATTAGTGATGTCTACCAGAGTCGGGGTTGGTTGTTCCCCTGCACAGAGTTTGAAAGAGCCCTGGACTGGCAATCAGGAGGCTTCGTTCCTTCAACCAGCACTACCACCTTATTATGTGACCCCCTAGATAAGGAAGCCAACTTCCCTGGGCTTCAGTTTCCTCATTTGAAAATTGGTACTATCTACCTTGCTGCATGCTCAGTCATGTCCGACTCTTTGCGATCCCATGGATTGTAGCTGACCAGGCTCCTCTGTCCATGGGATTCTCCAGGCCAGAATACTGGAGTGGATTGCCATTCCCTTCTCCAGGGGATCTTCCCTACTCCGGGATCAAACCTGTGTCTCCTATGTCTCTTGCACTGGCAGACAGATTCCTTACCACGGAGTCACTTGGGATGCCCCTATCTACCTTAGCCCTGCCTATCTCAAGGATTATAATGAGTAAATTGGTACAGTATAACATTTCCAAAAGCCAATGGGCTCTCTATAGGCATAATCAACTACTATTACTGTAAAATACAGCAGTGACAATAATAGTCACATCCATCAAGTGAGGCCTTGCTATGAACCAAGCAGTACCCCAGGAGCTTCTCATATGGGATCTATAAACCTTGCAACAGGCCACGAAGAGGACCCACTGGCCTGTGTCAGCTGGCCTTGCTCGAGGTGGCACAGAGCTCTTCAGTGAGTGGGACTAGGCTTTGATCCCTGGTAGGTCTCTTTGCATAGAGGATTTCTGACTTAGCTTAAAAAAAATTTTTTTTGGCGGCACCAAGCCTTAGCTGCAGCACTTGGGATCGTCCATTGAGACCTGCAGGCTTCTTTCTAGCAGGCTCAGTTGCCCCACGGCCTGTGGGATCTTAGTTCCCCCACCAAGGATCAAACCCACTTCCCCTGCATTGGAAGGCCAATTCTTAGCCACTGGACCACCAGGGAAGTCGCATAACTTAGCTTTAGGCCCTAACAAACTGGAAATAGTAAATGGAAGTGGGGGTGGTCCCAGTGACACCCCCCTCCATGAGCAACACCCCCCACACACACACTCACACAAGGCATCTCTCCTCTCTGGCCAGCTGGGCCTGGTTCTCTGAGCTCTGAGTGGTAGGGTGATTCCAGAGGATTAAACCCAGTCCACCTCACCTCCCGTCTGGCCTAGAAAGGCCAGTAGGCCCTCCCCAGCCCTCCTGGCAGCTTTCCTTTTGTACAAAAAGTTATTGACTTATCAAGGTTAAAATACATTCAGCGCGGGCCAATAAAACAGGGATACCGCCGCATCCTGGCTGTCATGTGCAGCCTGGTTTTCATGGCAACAGGCCCTCTTCTGCACATGAAACGGTTCAGTTGTGCAAAGTTCAGGCGTTACATAAACAGGGAGTTAGCAGCAGCAGCAGAAATCAATGTCTGGCCAGGCATGGCCTGGGGAGATAGCATTGATTGGGCCCTGGTCGTCGATAGGCTGGGTCCCTGCTTCCTGCCCTTGTCGCCCTGGGCTCCCTCCCGCAGCCCCAGCCCCTGGCTCAGACCCAGAAGGCTCCAGGAAGGTGCCCCCACCCTCGCCCTGGAGCCTCTTTCTGGCTGGGATCCAGCGGGGAGGGGATCTGCTTTCTGCAGCCAGTTTATAAACCATTATTGCTCAGTGACGCCATTCCGCTCCTTAAAATATGTTCACGCCATCGTTAACGGAGAAGGTATCCCTTTGCCTTTTAAGCCGTCCCTGTGACAAGGAACAATCCCACTGCCTCTATGTTTAGCCATCGAAACTACCCATACATCAAGACGTGACCTAATGGGGTCAGAGGCCGGGATATGAGATTAAACTGGCTGTGCAGCCTTGGGTAAGTCACTTGGCCTCTCTGAGCCTCGATTTTCTGCTTTCTAAAATGACAAGGATGACAGCACCAACTTCACGGGTGTAGGGAAGAGGAAAGGTGATATTTGGGTTCAAATCCCAGTTCTACCACTAGCTGTGTGACCTTAGGCAAGCCACTTTACTGGAGCACAGGTATACAATAGGAACTCAATACATGTTTGCTGAGCAAGGTTAAACTCCCCTGGAGAGCTGGCCTCACATGGGGGAGCTGGAGACAGGGGATGGCTAGGATGATTTAGGATGCTGAGGGGGGCAGTGGGGGGCACTTCCAGCCACTCAGGATATGGTAAAGATAGCTACCCCATTGCTGAAATTCACATCCCTTTCCCTAGGGGAAATGACACTGGGAAACAGGGCCCAGTGAGCACATGCCACTAGGATGACATTTCCAGGCATGGCTGAATCAGTAGCTTTTGCCAATGAAATGTGAGCACGCATGACATGAGATGTGAATGTGCCTTTTTCTCTAAGCTTTCTCTTCTGCCCTAAGGCAGACAATCGACCCTTCCGGGTCAGGGCAGGGCCAAAGGCACCTGGGTCTCTAAATCACTTGTGAAGGAAAGCTGCCCACCTGTTGACCAGCAACACAGGCTCTGAACTGTTAGGCAAGAAATGAACCTCTGTTGCATTATGCCACTAAGATGCTGGGGTCTATTTGTTACAACAGCTGGTGTTGCCATTGGGAGGTTGAGGCCTGGGAAGGGCTCAGGACCACCCCTTCCACCAGCACAGTCCTCTCTGAGTCATGGCATTTTGCTGAGCTGCGAGGTTGCCCTTATTTGATAAGGGAAGTACAGTAAAACATTAATGGTGAAATCTACATGGTGGATATTTGAGTGTCTACTGTAAATGTCCTTTGACTTTGCTGTAGGTTTGAAACATTTCATAATAGAATGAAAAAACATCTATTCCTATGTTTTCAAAATCTTTCTAGGAACCTTAGGGTTTTAGAAAGTGGTCCTGAGGGGCCACTAGTAAGTGGTGGGGGTGGGCAGAGGGAGCTGATAAAGATAGAGCTCTGGGGTCACCAATTTCAACAAGAGAACATTCAATTTCATCTCGTTTTCCTCTTGGAGCTCAGTGTGTGATTTAATTTGGAAAAAAACCCAAAAAAACAAAGCCCACAACACTCTTCACTGTTCCAATGATAAAAGGTTTGAAAGCCGCTGAGTTTAGTCCTCCCATGTTGCAGATGGAAGAAGTGAGGCCCAGAGAAGGGGAGGCACTGGCTCCAGGTCACACAGCAAGCCAGTGGCTGAGCAGGAATTCAAACCCAGGTCTGATCCCCAGGGAACAGTTTTGACCATGGCTTTCTTGAGGGTCTCTGGGGGCCTCCACCCTGGGGGCTGCTGGGAGGCAAAGAGGGAGGTTTGGGTATTAGGCAGGTGTCTTCACACCCTGCAGCCTTCAGCCAGAGTCCGCTGCTTTGCCGTCATATATTGGGTTTCAAGGTATTTGACCAAATGGTTCTGTGGGTGGGGAGAGCCTGCTGGGAGGTGATGGGGGAAACACTGGGGAGGACTTCAGTGGGACCAAGCATTTCCTGGAGTGGGACCCTCCCTCTCCATCCCAGTACTACCCTCTTCCCTCTAGCTGTGGTGAGAAGATGGATGGGGGGAGCCAGGGCTGGGACAGACCACTCAGGAACGATGGATTTGGTCCCCAGTCAGAAGCCTTTAGGGTCATCTGGGGTCATGAGCAGAGGTGAGGGATCACCCAGCCAGGGCAGGTGGGTCAGCAAGGGATAGGGACAAGGAGTCGACAGAGAGGTCCAAGGGCTGGTGTGTACCCCAAGCCTGGAACTCCTCTAGTACTAGCTCATTCATTTATTCATTCCTTGACCCCAGGATGCCAGGTCCTGGGCTGGGCACTGGAGGTTCCAGGATAAATGGGCATCGTTCCTGTAGGTGAGGGCAAGTGGAAAAGAGAGAACACTGCCATTCACCCCAGCCCTCGCAGACGACCAGCCATGACCTTGGGAAGGTCTGAGCTTCCGTCTCCCCAACCAGAATATAAGGATAGTTGATAACCTGTGTGACACTTTTGGCACAGAGCTTGGTGGGAAGAAATGGTGGCTCTCTTTCCTAGGCTTTCAATTAAAACAGAAGGGCTTCCTCACCCCATCTGGGCTGTTTCTGGAAAGACAGGGGCATGGGTTTGAATCTTGATCCCACTTACTAGCTGTGTGACTGTGGACTAATCACTTCCCCTTTCTGAGCCTTGGTCTTAAAATAAGCATAATGATAATTAGTAACAGCTTTACCTAATGGTTATGAGGTTTCCCTGAGGTTTCAATGAGTTAATATATGAAAGCATTTAGACCAGTGCCTGGTCCACAGCTAACACTCGGTGAGTGCTAACCTTTGCTGTTAGTGCTCTGATGGATTCTGAGTCTATCAAGACAGTGATAGTGTAATTGGTGAATACTGACCTAGTGCTAGTGGAGGGCTTGTAGATGCTCTAAACCCAGTCTGTGCATGTGTGCCAACTCTGGCCTCCCCAGAGGAAATGCCTGGAATACAGGCTTGGATTAGTTTTGCTACCCCATCCAGGTTCATTGAAAACCATGCTGAGATTGATTAGAAATGCCTGCCACGGGCATGGGAGGGGAGAGTTGTAGGAGGCATGCCATCTATTAACCATTCCCGATGCTGGCTGAAGCCCTCCCCTTGCACAGATGGGAAAATGAAGGCTCAGAGAAGGAAACAAGACGTACTCAGGGTCACACAGGCAGTCACAGTCAGGGCTCTTGCTCCTGCCTCCCTGATGCCTCACTGAGCCCTGGTCTATGTCATTTCATCCCGTGGAGAAAAGTCATTATTTCTCCATTACATTTCCCAGCCTGTTTTCTGGAAGGGAGTTAATTGATTTAAACTTTTCCAGGATGATTCTCCCTCCTCCTCTGCTCCCCTGGGCCCCCAATTCTATTACCGCTCTGCCTCTCGGAAACGAGTAGGTGGCATCTGCTAGGACAGACACAGGAGTCTCTGGGAGGGGGCTGTCTGAGCAGGTGTGGGGAGTGCTGACCGTGCCTAGGGCTGGCTCTTCTGGAGACCTCCACGTTTCATGACAGCAATGTCCCAAGACTCAGGTGTATCGTGTCTCTTATCCTCACGGGGGCTGGGCTTCCCTGGTTGCTCAGATGGTAAAGCATCCACCTCCCATGCAGGAGACCCAGGCTCGATCCCTGGGTTAGGAAGATCCCCAGGAGGAGGAAATGGCAACCCACTTCAGCATTCTTGCTTGGAGAATTCCATGGACAGAGGAGCCTGGCGGGTTACAGTTCATGGGGGTCACAAAGAGTTGAACATGACTGAGCAACTAACACACACACACACACACACACACACACACACACACACATATATCCTCACAGGGGCTACCGTTTGTGCTATGTGCCAGGTGCAGCACCCAGAGCATCCACTGGCTCTTCAGGTCCACCCAACATACAGAAGGGGAAACCGAGGCAAAGGGTTGGTCCCAGAGCTGAGATTCCAACTCAAGACCACCTGGCCCTGAATTCTTTATTCTTTTCTGTTAATGTCACTCCTCCCTGGCTCTGTGACACCCAGTCACCCCAAATACCCTCTCAGATTCTCCCTCCAGACCTTTGAACTTGGCTGACGGGTGATCACTGATACTTATTTGACGGATGAGGAAACTGAGGCCAAGACTGGAGAGAGTGGATTGACCCTGAGTCCCACAGCAAGGAAGGCGACGGCTCTGTTCTTTGTCTCCTCCTATGGGGAAGAAGCAGGATGAGGGAGGCTCAGAGCGGGCCTGGCCACAGCAGTCCTCTTGGCCGATTCATCTTCCAAGCTGAAATATTTATTTACGCACCCCATTTAATCAGGATATGCCGTAATTAGCGGCAGATTTGTGCCTCCTGCCTGTGGTGTTATTTATTTCAGGTTCTGGGCGGTCACTTCCCTGGGCTGTGTGCTCACTGGGCTTGGATTTCAATCAGACGGGGCCCAGCAGAGCTGTCCCCAGGGACCTCACAGCAGCGATGCCCCCCTCAGAATGATAAATGAGCCCGCAGACAGCAGAAATGCTGCCCAGCTGCTCTGGGGGGCCGGTGTGTGGGGTGGCGAAGGGGGTGTTCTCACCAATCCCAGGATCCAGTCACCGAGGAACTCCCCTTCCCCCTGTGCCAGACAACAGCCTGGCATTTCCTAGCCCCAAGAAGAAGCATACATGGGAGATGGCACCGTGCGGGTCTGCTGTAGTCCTGCTTCTAGGACCCTAAGGCAGAAGGAACTCGGAAGGGCTATCTGCCCTTCTTGCTGTCTTGGGAAAGGTTTTTAATCTCAGCATCTCTCAGCCTTGACTATGGGTAACACACATTTCTGCTCACAGCCTCCTCGGCTGGGAAGTTCCTTCTGCTGTCTATAACTTTACTTTTTTATTTTTTAATATTTATTTCTTTGGCTGTACCAGGTCTTAGTTGTGGCATGCGAGCTCTAGTTCCCTGACCAGGGATCGAACCCATACACCCTGCATTCGGAGTGTGGAGTCTCAGCCACTGGACCACCAGGGGAAGTTCCCTTTTCTGTCTAACTCGAGTTGAGGTAAAAAACATTTGCAACTCTGTCCCTTAGATGATCCCACAAAAGACACCCTCTGTCACTGTCTAGACGGAGGCGGAAGATATGGGAAGCATGGGGAGTGTGGGCAGGTTCAATCCCTGGGTCAGGAAGATCCCCTGGAGAAGATAATGGCAACCTACTCCAGTATTCCTGCCTGGAGAATTCCATGGACAGAGGAGCCTGGCGGGCTACAGTCCATGGGGTCACAAAGACAGACACAACTGAGCAACGAACGCTTTCACTTTTCACCGCTATTATTTGGTGGTTAATCCTCACGTGAACCTGGGAAGTCAGATCCCCAGATGAGGAAACGGCGGCCATTCCTTGCCCACAAGAGGGGCCTCATCACTATCATTTTCTAGACGAGAGAACTGAGGCTTGGGATGCCAGAGAAGCCTCCAGGGCTGCCCCCCGCATGGCGAAGGCTCTGTGGGTGGTGCTCCCAACCCCAAACCTTCCTCTGGAAAGTGGGGTTCAGGTACTGACCTCACCGGGCGCTTCAGGAATTGAGTGATGGCATCTGTGGGAGGCGCCCAGCGTGGGCCTGGCAGAGGGAAGGGCCCGGTCTGGTGTTTGAAGCCCGTCCTCTGGCCACAGAGGAGCTGGGTCCCGGGGTCAGCTCAGAGGCACTCGAGACCACTGTTTCACGAGTCATGAAATGATCACACCTGGGGTCAGCTCAGAGGCACTCGAGATCACTGTTTCACAAGTCATGAAATGATCACAGTGAAGCAGGCACTGCTCCTGGGGGTCTCCTGCCAACTAGGCTAGATGCCTGCAGGAGGTTCCCGTTGTCCCTGGCCTAGTTGGGACAGGGTTTGTAGCTGAGCCTCCCCTAGGGACCGCAGCTTCCAGGCCAGCTGCCCTAACAAGGTCAGTGAGAGACATGGCTCTAACAGGTGTGTGGGTGGCACTTCACCTGAGTCTTATTTTGCAGATAAGGAAACTGAGATTTAGCAGGGAGAGGGGACTTGCTCAGGGTGTAGACTGTAAACCCTGGAGGTTCTGGGAGGGCACCCTGTAAACAGCTCCCTGGCCTACCAAGCCGGTCCAGAGCCAAAGTGTCTGCTGTGTGACCTTCATCGAGTTACTCAACCTCTCTGAGCCTCCCTTGCCTTGGGTGCTGTGATGGGCATATCTAACTGGGGCTAAGGGTGAGGGGCACGGTGGACATGAGGATCACATGGTGCTGGACACACCTGCCCCTTCAAGGATTCTGATCTTGAAATAAAAGAGCATGGTGGGAGGGCCCCTTCTGTGTCTACACTCTGTGCCTTCCCACATTTCCCAGGCTGTCCCCTCTGCCTGAAAGGTCCTTCCTGACCCCCTTTCCCAGGCTGACGTCTACTCATATTTGCGTCCCAGCTCAACTGTCCACCTCCACCCGAGATCTCTCACTGACCCTCCTCCACATATAGGTTTCACTTCTGTGCTCCCAGCCCCGTCCTGGTCACTTTGGACTGTATCTGCCTCATCAGCTAGGCAGGGCAGAGCCCCTGAGATTAGCTGGTGTGTGCTGTAGCCCTGGTGTCCAGCCTGGGCCCTGGCACATGGTAGGGGCCAGTTCACGTCTGTTCAATGACTGAATCATCCACTGAGTGATGGAACCAGTGAGTGGAATTCACTGGCATGCTGCTATGGCCTGAATGTTTCTGTCCTCCCCAAATTCATATTAGTTGAAAACTAAATGTCAACATTAGTTGAAAACTAATGCCCAAGATGATGGTGTTTAGAGGTGGGGCCTTTGGGAGGTGATTAGGTCATGAAGGTGGAGCCCTCATGTATGGGATTAGTGCCCTTATTTATTTTTAAAACTATTAATTTATTTATTTGGCTGTGCCAGGCCCTAGTTGCAGCATACAGGATCTTTGATCTTGTGGCATGTGGAATCTTTAGTTGCGGCATGCAAACTCTTAGTTTTGGCATGTGGGATTTAGTTCCCTAAGCAGGGATCAAACCCTGGCTCCCTGCATTGGGAGTGCAGAGTCTTAGCCACTGGACCACCAGGGAAGTCCTGAGATTAGTGCCCTTATAAAAGAGGCCTCAGGAGATCTCTTGCCCCTTCAGCCACTTGAGGACACAGTGAGATCTGCAACCAGGAAGAGGACCCTCACCTGACCTTGTGGGCACCCTGATCTCAGACCTCCAGCTTCCAGAACTGTGAGAAATAAATTTCTGTTGTTATAAGCCACTTGGCCTCTAGTATCTTATTACAGCAGCCCAAACAGACTAAGACACATGCCCGCCTCCCTTGGCTCCCCAACCTTCCTCTCAGAGAATCCGGAAGCTGGCAGCTTGGGTGGCAGCAGCTGAATTTGAATCCCATGTAATAGGAGCTGCACAGATGTAAAACCAGGTTCTCAGTTCTGGGAGCTCATTTGCTTTGTCCGGACGAGGAGCTGGTTGGGTGGATGCTGCTGGGGTGGAACCAGCTCTGGGCTGCCCACCTTCGGTGCCTCCAGGAGCAATAGAAAAGGCTGACCTGGAACCAGCCAGGCCTGGGTTCCAGTCTTGGCACAATCTAGCTGGGTGACCACAGGCAATGCCTCCAGCACCCTGGGCCATGGTGTTCTCATCCATGAAATGGACTTGCTGCCATCCTGAAGCTGCCATGAGCACTTAGGGGAGGCCCTTCGATAGGCCATAGTGTGTACTGCATCCTCCTCGTCCAAGGTCCAAGGGGGCGCCCAGGGCCCAGCACCCAGTGTGCTGGGTTTTAGGGACCCTCATCATCTGCCAATCCTGTCCCTCCTTCCTTCTGGAAATTTCCACTGTCGGAAGGGCCAAAAGCAACTACTGAGCCCTCACACCAAAACTACAGAGAAGCCTGCAAGCTTTGCCACAGTGAAGATCCTGGATGCTGCAACTAATACCTGATGTAGCAAAAATAAATGAATATACATATTTAAAAGTCTTAAAATAATAACAATAATTACTATTAATCTGCCCGATTATTAATAATAATCACCCAGAGAGTTTTTACCAAAGTCTTTTGAGCTTTGACCACATGCCATGACCACAGAGGACTCCTAATGACTCTTTTAGAACATGTTCAAAACGTATCTCCATTCGATAGATGAGGAAACTGAGGCTCAGAGAGGTGAGGTGATTTTCTAGAAACTGCCCAACTTGGAAGCAGCAGTGCTGTGATTTGAAGCCCAGTAATGCCAATGCCTTGGCCAGGGGCCTTGCTCAGGGATAACATCAGGAAATATTTGTTGACTGACTGAAAGAATTGATGAGAGAAGAAACGATTTAATGAATGAAAGGCCCAGTCTAGGATGCCTACGGGGTGGGGGGGTGGTGCGGGGCAAGGGCTGGAGAGGAGGATGCCAAGTCCAGCCCAGCCCTCCAGGCCTGCCTCCTGACCTCCCACTGGGCCTTCAATCTTTGGTCTCATGGGGGATGGGGGTCATTCGGTGGGGCAGATCAGGGGTGGGGGGGGGCTGGACTCCCCCCGCCTCTGTCCTGCCCCCGAAAGCTCACACTCTTTGTGACTTCTTGTTTAACTTTACAAGCCCTTTGGTTTTTATGAGGGTTATTTATAAAGGTTTTGTGCTTTGATCCACAGCATAAAAAAGCAAACTCCTGTGTCTGAAATGTCACCAAGGATTAGGGGAGCCTTTGAAGTTCCCCTCCCTGCAGGCAGCACCCGCCCAGCTTCCTTGGCAAAGGGCCTCCACGCCTGGGAGCCCTGGCCATGCCCTGGGGGCCCTCCTTCGCAGTGGAGGAGACCCCCGTCCAGATGACTGACAGGGGGCCCCCCCTCCCCTTGGAGCACTCCATCCCCGCCGGGCCCTCTTCCCAGTTCCAGGCAGGACCCGGCCTCCCTGGTCTCCAGATGTTGGCAACATCTGTCTCTCCCGTATACGGACAGCTAGAGGCAGCTATCTCACTACTAGCCCAGCAGTAGAGTTTTAAGAAATGGATTATTATTACTGGCTTGTTGGGAGGGAGGGGGGCAGGGAAGGGAACTAGGCAGGTAGGGGAGAAATAAGAGGTCCTAGCGATGCAGGTGACTGTTCCTTTCCTCCGAGCCCTGGGGTCTAACCTTCCTCCGTGCCTGGTAGGGAGGGATCCACTCCTGGGCTTCTTCCCTTTTATCAGCCAGCTGACAGCTAGAAGGGTTTAGGCTTAGCTCACGGGGGTGGTGGGGACAGGGACCTGGGCAGACAGTCCAGAGAAGCAGTGACTTTTCTGCTCCCCACCTGCTCCCCCAGTGAAGAAAGGCCAGAAGGATGAAGAGGATGGCCTTGCCTGGCTCCTCTCAGACATTCACAGTGGCCTGACTGCTTCTAGGCAGGTTCTCTCTCTCCCTCTCTGGATCTTGCGGGACCTCCAAGCAACTCAGTAGCCAATAGGAGGTGAGGAGGTGAAATCCCAGCCCGGCCTCTGAGCTGTGTGATCTTGAGCAAGCCTTGCCCTCTCTGGGCAGCTCTTCCCCTGTTTCTGAAACAGGAAACCTCGTACCTCACAAGGCTGTGTGGGGATTGAAGGAGGTTGTGGGATGCTTGGTGGCCCTGGAAGGAGCCAGTGGTCCCTTCTGCCTCCTTCTCCAGACTCAGCTTCCTTTCTCAAGGCTCAGAGGAGGCAAAGCTAGGGCCCTGGGGGAAAGGGGCCTTGGCCAAGGCCCCCCAGCCTGGCCCTCTTCCCAACTTTTTCCCAGATGAAAGGCTTGGCCTCAGCTGGTGGAGGAGACAGCCACCGTGACCATCCACAGCGCCAGAGTTCATGGCCACCTCCTTTACCTGCACCTTTTAAGGTCCCAAGGGATGTGGCTTTTTGGAAGATGGCATCACCGACTCAATGGACATGAGTTTGAGCAAACTTCGGGAGACAGTGAAGGACAGGGAAGCCCAGCGTGCTGCAGTGCATGGGGTCGCAGAGTCAGACAGGACTTAGCAACTTAATAACAACAATAAAGTGGCAGGAGAGGTATGCAGGGCAGGTGGCTGGTATGTGAGGGTGAATGGGTGGGGCCAGGACAGTGGGAAAAAGGGCAGGGGGAGGCAGAGCCCTGTGACCTGTGGTGGGAATAGCTATGCCAAGGAGTGATGTGGTGAGCAAATAAGTAGATCTGGTCCGCTCATACCATGGAGTACTACTCGGCAATAGAAAGGAATGAACTCTTGGTACAAGCAACAACATATGTGACTCTCAAAACAAAACAAAATTTATACAGTTGCACCTGCTCTGCCATCTGTCTGTAAAGCTGCTTCTTTGCCGCTTCCCCGCTCCCTTCTATCTGGCTAAACTTCCCCCATCCTTCAGAGCCAAACTCAGAAGACTGCAGCACCGTGTGATTTCATGTGTGTGAAACTTTAGAAGAGGTCAAACTAGAGTGGCAGAGGGCAGATTGGTGGTGGCTGGGGGCCAACGTGTGGGGGGAGGGGATTGATCACAAAGGGGTTCGGAGGGAGACGGGGGTGGGGTGGTGGTGATGAAGATGGTCTACAGCTGAATCGGGTGTCATGTATCTGATTGCATGTATTTTTTTTTTAAACAAATTGCATGCATTTGAAATCAGAGTATTGACACCACAGAAATTGGCAAGTGGTAGAAATCAAGGTTTAACTTATTGTGCTGTTGCTTATTGAAACTGAAAATAATGGAGAAAATGTTGATAATACGGATCAAACTAGAAAGTATGTTGTGTTTATAGTCCTTAAATGTGACTAGCACACAGAATTGAGGAAATCTTTCAGTATGCAAAAAGCCATCATGCAATTCACATCACTGACAAATGAGTGAAGTTCTGACATACACCTCCATTGTTCCACGCTCAGTTTACCCATTACCACTTAAATGAAAATATCAACCAGCATTCATGCCTGAACTACCTTTGTTCGTCAAGTCCAACCGTAGGCTGGCTATGGGTACCAGAGCTTGGCAAATTTCAGTGAAAGCATTTTAGGAGAATTAACTGCCTCTATGGAATTTACAAGAAAGACTATTGCATGTTTCACTATTATTTTTGAGTGCTGCACATCCTTATCAATACAATATATATCATAAAGGTTATAATTATCCACAAAGGCACATATAACACATACACTCCCCCTCCCACCGCCCCAGAGGGCTGGGACTAAGCCAGTGATTGGGTAGGTTGGATGCAGTGGAAGGGACAGGGTTCCTGAGGGGCTAAAGTTGGAGATGAGGCCCAGTTCAGATAGCCCAGGAGCCTGAACGTCAGGCTCAGAGAGCGAGATGACCTGTTCTAAATAGCACAGCCAGGAAGTGGCAGAGCTGAGTCAATCAGAGGGTTGTGGTGGGGCCTGCCTTTCTGTCCTGACTTCTCTGCTCCCCTCTCCTCCTCGAGGTTCCCGCTCACAGATCTTAGGGGCAAACCTGGGGTCATTCGGGTCTGGGAAGTTAACCCAGCCCAGCCCCTGAGTCCCACGAGCAGAGGCATTTGTCGTCTCTGAGTGCCAATTAGGGGAGCTCTGCCCTGATTAATCACTGTGGCATGGCAGATTTGGGAGAATTAATCAGACCAAAGGTAGTGGCAGGAAGGGGGCAGAGGAGAAGGTCGGAGAGAGAGGGGAGCCTGGGTGTGGAGCCCTGAGGACTCGGGTGATCAGTCCTTACAAGTGGCCATCAGATTGCCTGGGGTGGAGCAGCCATCGCTCCTGTCAAATGCTGTCGACTGGGGAGGGGAGTGGACATTCTTGCCCACCCTTCCCTAAGAAGACACTTGTTATTATTGTTGTTGTTTAGCCGCTAAGTTGTGTTCGACTCGTTGCGACTCCATGGACTGTAGCCCGTCAGGCTCCTCTGTCCATGGGATTTCCCAGGCAGGAATACTGGAGTGGGTTGCTATTTCCTTCTCCAGGGAACTTCCTGACCCAGGGATCGAACCCATGTCTCTTGCATTGGCAGGTGTATTCTTTACCACTGAGCCACCAGGGAAGCCCAGAAAGACAGTACCAGCTTTTAGATCAAGGTGGCTCAGGAAATGACCACAGATGGGGTCCTTCCCTGCAAGCCTGGATTTCGGAGGTTAGAGGGGGGTGGGAGGCGGGTCTAGGCAGGATGGGAAGGGGTGCTCTAGGACAGCTGAGCAGGGTAGATGGTCCCATTCCCCTTCCTTGTGGCCTATTTGCCTGGAAAAAAGTTAGGAATTGTTTCTCACCCTAAGGTTGGCTGGTTCTTCTGGGCAGGGGGACCCTGTGGGACCCCCCGCTCCAGGGTCATCTTAGAAGCTGGGCGATGTTTCCCAGCTCCGGTGGATGCACTTGCCTTTTAAAATCTGTTTCTGCTGGTATTATGGGGAGCCCATATGGGGGCTTTGTTGAAATTAGAGAAAAGTATCCCTTTCTGGGCAGACCCATGAGGAAAAAGCACCATTCTGGGTACGATCATTACCAAAAAAAAAAAAGGCTGCACTTTCTCCAGACTATTGAAGGCTCTTGGCACAGCCCCAGCTATCGGAACTCTGACTGAATTTCGGATGCATTTCACCCCCAACCCCACTCCCTGGGTGAGGTGTTACCTGAAAAACTGTATCTGGCAGCCCTGTTCCCATCTTCAGACCCCCAGGGCCTGCCTCACTTCCCCAGTCACACCATGGAAAGAGCATGGGCTCCAGAATCAATGAGCACTGGATCCGAATCCCACCACCTCTAGTTCTGTGTGTGTTCTCGCCTCCCCTCTCCGGGTCTGTTTCCTCATCTCTAAAATGGGGGTGATGGGAATTCCCTGTGGCTCCAGTGGTTAGGACTCTGACAATTCACTGCCAAGGGCAAGGGTTCAATGACTGGTCGGGAAACTAAGATTCCAACAGCTTCGAGGTGAGGCCAAAAATAATATAAAACAAAACAGGGATGATAACAGCTCTTCCAACCCAGGGTTCAGGGATGACAGAAGGAAATGACGCATGCAGCTATGTGTGGCCCCTCCTACGTGCTCAATACGCGTTGGGGCCTTGATTCCCTGGCACCAGCCCAGGTCCCCAACTGCTCCCTCCTAAGAACCAGCCGGAGAAAGGAGGACGTCAAAGGCCTGATTTTTCTAGCCTGACCCTGAGCGCTAGGGAATGTCAACTGCTCTGTGCCCTTCTCCTCCCACCCTCCTGTTGCTCCCATGGATGCCAGAGTCCTATTTGCTGCTGCTGCCACAAAACATTCAGCCTCCATCCCCCAGGTTATCCAGGCTGTGTCCCTGGATCAAGTCAGATCAAATTAACCTTTTCCTGGGAGGACCATCCACCTGGGGCCACCAAGCGATGGAGCTCTTGGTGGTCGCTAAGGGTTTATGTGAGAAAAAATCATGTGTGGAGTGTCTCTGGGCAAAACCCCTGCCAAGAAGCTGATCCATAATGTTGTCCATGGTTGTTCTGATCATAATGTTGTCCATGGTTGTTCTATGCATATGCATTTTAGAATGGCCCAGGGGACACATCCCTCTCATGATTCAGACCTAAGAGAAGCCTCTCTCTCTGGGAAATTTCAGAGTTTCACTTCTCTTAACCTTGACTTTTGGTAGACAACGAGAACTAGGAAGACAAACTTGTTTGCCTTTTTGCCATGGCTGCTAGGAAGCTCAGGACCAGGCTTAGATTTTGATTGCTATTATTTACCTTACCTTGGTTTTCTGATATACTCTGTCTCCTCACATACTACCAGAGAAAAAAGTACATTCTCAAAAAAAAAAAGGAGCTTTTTAAACAATAAGGGAATATGTTGACCTAATAATGGTCTCACAAGACTGTGGAAAACTGAGAGAGGGTAGTCAGAGAACAGAGCCTTTTTTGGGTATCTCCCTTGCACCCCTATCCAATGGCACAGGCCTCCCCCCACCAGCTCATTCCCTCTGATATTAGAGCCTGGCTACCTCTCTGCTCCCAACTCTCTTCGTACTTGGCTGTTGTATTTTATTTCTAGTTTTAATGGTATAATTATAACTAGGCAAGGTTTTTTTAAACGTGTCAACTATCCTACATAATTTTTTGGAAGTGACAGTTAGCTGTATAAACACTGTCCATGGAATTCTCCAGGCAAGAATACTGGAGTGGGTAGCCATTCCTTTCTCGAGGGGATCTTCCCAACCCAGGGATTGAACCCAGGTCACCCACATTGCAGGCAGATTTTTTCCTATCTGAGCCCAAGGGAAGCCCTATACAAAACACTACCTGTCTTTAAATGCACACATACACATACCCAC
The DNA here is from genome assembly GCA_024291935.2 of Okapia johnstoni. Lineage (NCBI taxonomy): Eukaryota > Metazoa > Chordata > Mammalia > Artiodactyla > Giraffidae > Okapia > Okapia johnstoni. The sequence goes on along the minus strand of CM044310.1, from coordinate 8,773,455 downwards.
AAATGCACACAGACACACACACACACACATCTGGTCTGAATGCCTCTCTACTTTTTGCTTCCTGGGACTCTGGTTGCCTATGCTCTGCCCTCTCTCACCTGGAGCACTCTGGAGCCTGGTGCTGATAAAAAGATTTCTGCAGTGTTGCTTCTCTCTTCTTTAGGTCCCCAAAGATCTCTCTCATTTTCCCACTGGCCTGGTGGGGCCCAGGAAAGGGAAACAGAGAGGACTACGGGCCTGGAAGCTCAGAGCCATCATGGAAAATTCAAGGGTTAGAGACACTTAGATCTTAGCTCCAATTCCAGCTCCATCCTTTTTTCCTGTTAGAGGACTTTGTCCAAGTTTCTGGACTTCCCTGATCTTCAGTTTCTCTCTTTGAATAACAAGGAGAAATAATCGCACAGGATGTTATAAGGATGAAAGAGCATGTAAAATGCCTGGCACACAGTCAGGGCATAATAAATGAGCACTACTTTTGCTGCCTTCTGTCAGTCATGAGCAATTATCTCAGGCCTTAAGTCTGGAAGTTTGTGGGTGACTCAGAGATGAGTATTTTTGATCCTAACAAAGGGAACTACTGAAACCAGAAATCAACATTCACCAGTTCGTTTACTTCCTAGCCTGTCCATCCATCCACCCATCCATCCATCCATGTACCAACTAAAACAGCTATTCATTTATCCATCCACCCAACTACCAACCTGCCTATCACCCATCCATCTCCCAGCCACAAGTCCTTCTGTCTGTTCATCTATCCATGTATCCATCTCAGCCACCCATCCACCCATCTGTCCATCCTTTCATCATTCATCCTTGCATCTATCCCATTTTCCTTATCACCTTCTCAGAGCTAATTTATAGAGGTTAAAAAGAAGAATAAAGCATAACTTTTGCTCTTAACAACTTCTGGCCTCCAGGGAAATATAATATATATAATTTAGATTATTTTCTCACATGTATCTTACCCACCCCACCCTAGAGTATCAGGGAAAGAAATGTGGGAAGTGTCACCTATTATATCCCCACTGGGTGGTTCACTCATCACACTATGAGCACATTCAAATACCTGACAAGTTCTCTAGTCAAGATCTCTTTTCAGTCACTATTACCCCAAATGACTTGCCTCTGGAACCTATTTTAAGAGGATTGCCTGTTAAAATCCCATGGAATGAGATTGTCTCAGAATAGATTTGGGGAAATGCTGATAAACCAAAGAAGAAAGAACCAAGTGTCATTGTAAAAGCACTGAGTAGTATTGGATTATAACCGAAAGAATAAAATGAATAATCATGAGTCCATACTGACACAAATAAATGGCTGAATCAGGAAACAAAAGAGAGAATATACCTGTCTTCTGTGCAGAAGAATGCCAAATAATTTTTCTAGGTACTGTGTCATCAAGAAGGGGCAGCATGGGACTTCCTCAGTGGTGCAGTGGTCGAGAATCCGCCTGCCAACGCTGGGAACACAGGTTCAATCCCTGGTCCGAGAAGATTCCACTAAGCCTGTGCACCAAAACTACTGACATCCAGGTACTCTAGAGCCTCCCAAGCCCCAGCTACTGAGCCCACGTGCTGCAGCTACTTAAGCCCATGTGCCTAGAAGCCACCGCAATAAGCCCAATAAGCTTCTGCTCACTGCAACTAGGGAAAGCCCACACAGCAAGGAAGACTCAGTGCAGCCCAAAATAAATAAATAAATAGTAACTGAATGTCGATTATACAAAAAAAAAAAAAAAGTGGAGCCTAACCCCATAAGCCTAAGTGGGGGTTACACACAATGCTTTCCTTCTAAAGAGGACAATCTGGAAAAGGAAGGAAGAAGTAACTTGACAGTAAATAAGCCTGGCAAGTGCTACCCCAGCCATGTGATCAAGGTTAAGATCAAGAGTGATATGTCAAATTCAGAGTATGTAAACCTGATGGGATGTGATGAGAATGGCATCTGTGGTCTTCCTCCCCCCAAACACATAACCTCAGTCTAATTATGAGAAAAATATATCAGACAAATCCCAAGTGAAGTACATTCTACAAAATACCTGACCAGTATTCCTCAAAATTCTCAAGGTTGTCACCAAAACCAAGGAAAGTCTGGGAAACTGTTGCAGCCAAGAGGAGCCCAAGGAGGAAGTGGTCATTAAACAGAATGTGGTCTCTTGGGTGGGATCCTGGTACAGTAGGTTAAAAAACAAAAGAAATCCGAATAAAGGATAGACTTTGCTTCATAATGTTGTTCAGTTGCTGAGTTCTGTCCGACTCTTTGAGACCTCATGGACTGCAGCACGCCAGGCTTCTCTGTCCTTCACCATCTCCAGGAGTTTGCCCAAACCTGTGTTCACTGAGTCAGTGATGCCATCCAACCATCTCATCCACTGCTGTCCCCTTCTCCTCCTGCCCTCGATCTTTATTGTGTCAATATTGGCTCATTAATTGTGACAAATGGACTATACAAATGTAGGATGTTAATAATAGGGGAAACTGGGCGCGGGGCATATGCGAACTCTCTTCTCTATGTCATTTTTCTGTAAATCTAAAATGGTTTCAAGACCAATAATTATTATTATTGTTGGTCGCACTGCAAGGCATGTGAGATCTTAGTTCCCCGACTGGGAATCAAACTGGTGCCCCGGCAGTGGAAGCACAGAGTCTTAACCACTGGTCCACCAGGGAAGTCCCCTAAAAATTACTTTAAAAATAAATAGATAAATGAGCAAATGAGGCTTCAAACAAGCAATGTACAAGGTTTGGGGAAACAAACTCAGAGGATACTGGCACCAAGCCTCGGAGAACTGGTAGGATACGTATGGGGGTGGGAGGTCTTTCCTTCTATCCTTAACCTCAATCCTTTGGGTCTAGAGTAGGGCTAAGCAGCCTGGGAGGAGATAGAGACTTCACTGTCAGATCTCTGGCTTCCACCCCAGCTATCGCCCCGGCTTGCACTCTGTCTGCCAGGGTCTCTGGGCTAAGTAATCACTAATTCCTCCCTGATGAAGCACCTGTATCTGTAAGCAAATGAGCTGGCAGGTGGCGCCCTGGATAAAATATGACCTGCTCAGCAGGGGATTTGCTTACCAGTCGAGAGGCAGCCCATCCTGCCGCCTGCAGCCCGGAGGCCTCCCGGATAAAGCATGAATTGCTGGTGCCCACGGGGAGGGCAGGAAGCACTCAGAAGAGTGAAGGACCCTCTGCTTAGTCCCCAGCCCGCAGGCTTATGGATATTTTCTCAGTTGTTTGCAGAAAAGAACCAGAACTGGGAATCAGGAGACAAGGGGAGTTCATTCTACGCCTTACCACCAGACTTGCTGAGGGGCCTTAAGCAAATCACTTTCCTTCTCTGGGCCTTGGTTCTCAGCTCTCTCAAATATGAATTGTTCTTTTCTTCCTATTGGTCTGCTACAAAGATCATAGGAAAAACTGTATGGAAAGACAATATTTGTTATCATCTTGATTATTACTGTGTTGTTACTATGTTGCTCGCATGGAAGGCCTAGTGAGCAAAGCCGGGGGTGGGAGGGGCATGCTGGTAACTTTCTGGTGGGCTGCTAGCTTAAGGGAAGTACTTTCAAGGCTGTAGTATCAATACCTATTGGTAGAAAACTGATCAAAGACTTGTCCGAGGAGGCAACATGATATTAAAAAGCACAGGGGGACTTCCTTGGCAGTCCAGTGGCTAAGATTTTGCCTTCCAATGCAGGGAAGTGCAAGCTCGATCCCTAGTCGCATGCCTCCTGTCCAAGAAAAACAAAACAAAACATAAAACAGAAGCAATATTGTAACAAATTAAAAAAAGACTTTAAAAATGGTCCACATCAAAAAAATCTTAAAAAAAAGCACAGGTACTGGAGACATCAGAACTTGGTTCAAATACTACAACGGCCACACTCATTAGCTGAAGGTACTTGGGCAAGTGACATTCCCCCTCCGAGCCTCAGTGACCTCATTTATAAAGCAGAGCAAAGGATATAGTCTTTGGGGTTGTGGTTATGAGATTTAAACGAGATTACACTCCAGAGTATCTGGCTCATAAGTCGCTGCCTGACAAAGGTTAGTTCTTGGAGGCTGAACCAGGTTTATGAATGGGATTTCCTGACTTTCTACTTGGCTCTCTGCTGGGGTCTCAGAAAGCCTTGCAGGGGAAGATCCCTCAGGCCTCTGTGAGCTGAATCACCGCCCCCCGGCCCCAGTCCTCCACCAGGAGGTTTCTGCGGCCTGGACCTGGATAAGACCCCTTGGGAAGTGCTCCAGCCCAGGGTCTGTGGGGACTGCATGATGAAGACAGAGCCGTTTGCTAATACCATGTGGCTGCTGTGACAGTCTGTTAATGCCATTTACAACGTGCTGTAATTATATCTCACACATGCTAGAAGCCCAGCCGGCAAGAACGTTCCCAGGGAGGGGCTTCGGGAAGATTCCTTCAGCGGGTGGGAGACTGGCTTTCTCAGGAGGCTGAGGACTAGGGGTTTCCATGCCATTGTGAAGGAGGAAGAATTCTTTGCACAGCCCTGGACACCAAAGAAAGAGGTCATCCCTGCCTGGACCAGCAGTTCCCACCCTGAATTGCTATGGAATTTGGGGCAAGTCATGGCTCCTTTCTGGGCCTCTGTGTGCCCTTTTGTAAATTAAGGATGTGGGGAGAGATGAGAGAAGTATACAAGAGTGGTAGGTTCTTAACATCTTCTGGAGCATCTCCCTAGAAAAATACCCAGACTCACAGCTAATGGCAATGCAGCTTGTATTTCAGGGAGTTTGTCGGGCACTAAAGTCCATCATAAAGCTCTAAGGGCCCCAGGTCCTTAGATTAGCCCAGAGGCACACAGCTGCCCCATGAGAGAGTCGAGATTTGAACCCAAGTCAGTCCAAATATGGCTGAGCCTGTTTCACCACCTGGGTTCTGAGGTTGCTGTGTGCTGGGTGCTGCTCCTGTGTTGTTTGGGACATAGGTGTTCACTCTGGATTGGGCTTCTTTTTTTTAAAATTACTTATTTATTTATTTGGCTGCCTGGGTCTTAGTTGCAAGCATGTGGAATCTTTGTTGCCACACTCGGGCTTAATTGCCTCATGGCGTGCGGGATCTTAGTTCTCCGACCAGGGATCTAACCAGTGTCCCCTGCATCACAAGGTGGGTTTTTAACCACTGGACCACCAGGGAAGTCCCTGGATTGGGTTTCTTATCATAAAGTGCCCAGAGTTGTCTCTTAAAGCATTTTTGCCCTGAATTTAATGGGCCGGCTAATTTCTACAATGCTGCCCAAACCCTGACACTGTAGGATTCTTGCTAGTTGGGAAGGCTCATTCTCCTTGAGGTTTGATATTAATAAAAAAAGAAAAGAGTTCAGCTTTGGAGACAGACAGGTCTGAGTCAGAATCTCTCCAAACTTCCTTGCTGGCAAACCACCAGCCTCCCTGATCCTGTTTCCCCTTGCAGCAATACAGTGGTTCTGAGGGTTAAAAGGATCAATGCCCCTCAGGTGCCTAGCAGGCAGTAAGCACCCGATACATGCCAGTTTTTCTGTTCCTCTCAGCCCCTACCACACCGAACTCAGGGCCCCCTCTCCCTTTCCTGGAGGAAGCCGAGGAATCCTGGGGAAAAGCTCTCTGGAATGGAGAAGCCTATTTCCAAGTCATTAGTCCCCCAGTGTCGGGCTGCAGGATGGATTTTGATCAAGAGCGGGGTGACATTTGGCAAAAGTTGCTGATGAGGGATTGAATGATTAATCGTCATGACAACCAGGCTGGAGTAATGACAGGGATGCGATGGCGCCCGAGTTAAACACAAAGCGGCCCTGCGAGCCGGGGCGGTAAATTACTAGGCATGTCACCGCTGCGCTTTTGGAGAAAGCGGCCGTGCGTTCCTAATGAGAGGTTAACTGTGTCCCCAAAGTAATTACAGCCGATTGAAGAGGTGGCTGGTAATTAGAGGATTAGCAGTGATGAGGCTCACCTGCATGGTTGCCATGGTGATGGAGGGTGGGTGGGGTTAGCCAAGGAGGGTCCAGACTCCTCCTCCAGGCAGGTGCCAAAAGCCTCTCTAGCAGCCTTGATGCCCACTATGGATGGGACAGGCCCCAAGGCTCTGTCTATGGTGGCTGGGCCTCAGTCTTCCCATCTGTAAAGTGAGGGCTTGAACCCATTTGCCACCTCATGGACTGTAGCCCACCAAGCTGCTCTGTCCATGGGGATTCTTCAGGCAAGAATACTGGAGTGGGTTGCCATGCCCTCCTCCAGGGGATCTTCCCAACCCAGGGACCGAACCCTGGGTGTCCTGCATGTCAGGCATATTCTTTATTGTCTGAGCCACCAGGGAAGTCCCGTTTGAGAATACAGAATACCAAAACTGGAATTCTGGAATGTGTCGAGTGATATTTCTTTCATAATTCAAACAGTCTTTAATTTGCCACTCTCCCTCCAAGCCTGGCATTGCTGGGACCCAGGAAATCACACACAAATTCCAACTTCTTGGCTGAGTGACTCAAGTCAGGGGTCTGATTGCAGTTCTCAGTTTCCTCACCTCTGAAACAAGAAGAGTAATAATAGCTTCTACCCCGGAGGGATGTCTGGAGAATGAAGAGAAATCATAACTACAGAGCATCTGAAACAGGGCCTGGACAGCAAGACAACAGTGCCCCTCTATATGTTAGTGGTGACGGTCACCTGTCCAATCATCTCTCCTCTCCGCTGACCTGGGGAACTGGGGGTAGGGGCCTCGACCTTTTGCGGGGAAATGGGCTGAACCTACCCACAAGTGACAGGTAACAGGAACTCCAGGGGAAGGAAGTAGGTGCCCACTTTCTGCTCACTTGCTGTGCATTCCTGGTCAAGTCTTGTTGCCTCTCTGAGCCTCTGATTCCAGCCTGCCTGAGCCCTCTGTTGGGAGAAAGCCATGAAATTCTGGATTTGTGGAGCATTTACTCTAAACCAGACCCTCACGATGCACTTCACAACTCTGGTTTAATTTGATCTGCCACACAACCCATAAAAATATTATTTTGCCCATTTTCGAGAGGAGAAATCTAAGGTTCAGAGAGGTGAAGTGACTAGCCTAGAGGCACACAGCAGGAGCATGAGAAAGTCAAGATTTGAATGCAAATCAGTCCAAAATTCTCAGCACCAGGAAGAGGCCACCCTACCTCCCAAGAAGGAGCCAGGCCCACTACCTTCATCTAAGAGGGTTGGGCAGCACCACCATCCATGGGCGGAGCTTCAAGAGAAATCTCCCTGGGATTGTCTAGGGCTGGTCAACATGAGGATGAGGCCATCACTACTTAAGTGTGGGCTTGCATTTGCCTTGGTGCTGATGGAGTCTGCTCCCCCAGGGGTCGAGTTTGAGGTGCTGTGTGGGGGGAGGGGGGGTTGCGGGGTGGGGGGAGACACGGAGAGCGACAATGAACACCCCAAGCCAGTTCAGCTGCTGGTGATGCCTGGCATCAGGGCACAGGCCTTGGTGAACCGCCGAGCACAGTGCCCTAATTATTTCATCCATAAATGATAAGCCTCGTTCATTTCCAGGCCTTCATGACAAATTTATGGCCATAATGTGCTCGCTGCCTGACCTTCCCCGGGATCGCAGGGAAACCGGGGGCCCTTTCTGGAGGGCGCAGCGGGCAAGGCTTGCTGCTGCTGCCCCTGGGCCTGGCATCCCCTCCTATGGCTTCCAGGCACCTTGCTCAGGTCAGCCCGCCTGTTGCAGCTTGCAAACCCATTGCTCTCTGCTTTGCTTCTGGGACATGCAGCAGTTTAAGCTAAGGGCTACGACTCTTGTGGCAGCAAAGACCCAGGTTCAAGTCCCAATTGTGCTACCTGTGCCACCTTAAGTATGTGTGGGTCTCTGCCTTGGTTTCCTGGTTATGAGGGGGAAATGAGACAAAACAGATAGGAAATGTTTAGTGTGTAGTAAATACTCAGAGTAGGGTAGTGGTTACTGCAGCTATGGGGTTTTCACATACAGTTATATGCTCATGCTATGTAGCTTTAGTCATGTCTGACTCTCAGAGACACTATGGACTGTAGACCACCAGGCCCCTCTGTCCATGGGCTTCTCCAGGCAAGAATACTGGAATGGATTACCATGCCCTCCTCCAGGGGATCTTTCCCACCCAGGGATTGAACCCGCATCTCTTATGTCTCCTGCATTGGCAGGCGGGTTCTTTACCACTGAGGCCACCTGGATTCAGAGCCTATTATGTGATAAGCACATGAACAACAATAACAACACCACCACAAATATGTATCTACTGCTTAAAGTACACCGGGCAAGTGACTTCCATTAACATAGTTAATCCTCACAACGACCCTATGAAATAGTAACATGATCATTCCCATTTTGCATATGGGGAAACAGAAGCACAGAGAGGTGAAGTAAGCTGCTCAAGGTCACACAGCTGGTAAGTGGCAGAGCTGGGATTCAAACCCAGGCCATCTGGGCCCATGGTTCATGGAGACCCCTCCCTCTCAAGGTGGGAGAACTTGCCAAGTTGCTGTGCTGTTCCCAGCATGATTAGACACATGAGGACGTATGCGTGTGTGTCTTAGCTCAGGCTGCCACAAAAATACTAAGGACTGGGTGACTTAAATGACAGAAATGCAGTTTCTCATAGTTTAGAGGGCAGGAAGTCCAAGTTCAAGGTGTTAGCCTATTCAGTTCCTGGCTGGTAGACAGTTGCCTTTTTGCTGTATGCTCACATGTCTTTCCTTGTTTCACGTGCATGGAGAAAAAATTGATTTCTCTCTCTGGTGTCTCTTCTAATAAGGGCACCAATCCCATCATGAGGGCTCCACCCTCATGACCTCATTTAACCCTAATTACTTCCCAAAGACATCATCTCCGTCATCACATGGAGGGTTAGAGCTTCAACATATAAATTTAGGGGGCAAGGGGACACAGACATTCAGTAGTAACAGTATGTATACTGTACACTTGTGCACATGTACATGCATGAGTGTGCCTGTACACAAGAGTGTGTTAGCATGTCCATGCATGCATTTCATGTATGTGCGTGTTTGTGTAAATTCCATGTATATGCCTATGGATAAATAGGGATGTGTATGTATGCATATGTGCAAGTGTGTGCATGTAAGCATGTGCTGTGTCTGTGCATATGTATGGTACATCTGAGTGTGTACATTCAGGTAAGAGGCTGGGAAACCTCATCCCAGGTCAGCTCCTCTGCCACTCAGTCCAAGAGCCCCATGAAAGTCAGGGTCACACAAAGTGAGCTACGGAGGGGCTTTGGGGAGCTAGGGCCTAAGAACTAGTACTCTTTAGATTGGGGGGAGAAGAGTCCCCAGCTGCTCATGCCTGTCACCCTGGCCTCCAGGAGACATTAATAATAGATCAGCAAATTCCAAATGTAAATAGCGCAATCAGGCCCGAAAACACAGACATTCATCACCCAGATACAAATTATGCTGCCGGCCCTGATGTAATTACTGGAGTTCAGCTAGATGCATGAGCCACCCCCACCCTGCCCTGCACACTGCTTTGTGCTGGTGTTCCGACCTGAGAACGCTCCCCAACCTGACTCCGCAGGGTCTCTCTGGACACAGTCAAAGGTCCCCAGCTGCCTTAAGCAGCTGTGAAGACAGAAGCACATGAGATCCTTGTGCTTTGATGGCAGAGCCCCGAAGTTCATGGGGGCAGACACCAGGCAACAAATCTGCCCCAGATCTGGCTCCAGTTTTGAAATGACTTGCTGTGTGACTCTGGGTAGGTCACTACTCCCCTCTGAGACTCAGTTTCCTCTTCTAGCCAAAGGAGCTAACAATACAGTATGGTGTTAGAGCTTCAGGTTTTACAGAAGGGCCTGGGTTTGAATCCCAACTTTATCCACTCTTGAGTTTGGAAACCCTGGGGAAGTTTCTTCCCCACTCTGGGGCAACTTCTTCATCTGTAAATTGGGTATTATAATTCCTATCTTATGGGGTTATTTGGAGGAAAGAATGAAATAATATTTTTTCTTTTAATTGGTGAATCTAACTCATTCACATTTATTGTGATTATATTATCATATATAGAATGTATCCCATCAATATATAAATAGATTTTAAAAAATCTGTATCCATATATAGTCATTATGTAATTATGTGATTATATGGCTGGACTTGAGTTTTCCTGGTGGCTCAGTGGTAAAGAACCTGTCTGCAACACAGGAGATTTGGGTTTGATCCCTGGGTCAGGAAGATCCCCTGGAGAAGGAAATGACAACCCACTCCAGTATTCTTTCCCGGGAAGTCCCATGGACAGAGGAGCCTGGCGGACTACAGATCATGTGGGCACAAGAGAGTCGGACATGGGCTTCCCAGGTGGGGCTTGTGGTAAAGAGCCCACCTGTCAATGCAGGAGATATAAGAGATGCAGTTTTGATCCCTGGGTCGGGAAGGTCCCCTGGAGGAGGAAACGGCAACCCACTCCAGTATTCTTGCCTGGAGAATCCCGTGGACGGAGGAGCCTGGCAAGTGATAGTCCATAGGGTCACAAAGAGTCGGACACGACTGAAGCAACTTAACACACACAACACATGGCTGGACTCTTTCTTTCTGTTTTTGTTTTGTTTCCTGTTTATCAGTTTTCCTTTTGTTTCCTTCCTTCCCATGGCTGTTATATCAGTTATCTATTGGCTCAGATGGTAAAGAATCTGCCTGCAATGTGGGAGACCGAGGTTCAGTCCCTGGGTTGGGAAGATCCCCTGGAGAAGGAAATGGCAACCCATCCCAGTATTCTTGCCTGGAGAATTCCATGGACAGAGGAGCCTGGCGGGCTACAATCCATGGGGTTGCAGAGAGTCGGACATGACTGAGTGACTAACACTTTCACTCCGAAACTTGATGGCTTACCATAATAACCACTTTGTATCTCATAGTTTCCGTGGGTCTGGAACTTGGGAGCTACTTAGCTGGGTGGTCCTGGTTCAGGGTCTCTCATGAGGTTGCAGCTCTCCTGTCAGTGGGGGCTACAGTCTCATCTGAAGGCTTGTTTGGACTGGAGGTTCCAATCCCCAGAGTGGCTCCTCACTTCCTCCCCAGATGGAGCTCCCCAAAGCTGCTTGAGTGTCCTCATGATATGGCTACCGGCTTTCCCCAGTGATCCAAGAGAGCAAGGCGGAGGCTACAACGTCTTTAACGACGTTGGAAGTCACAAGCTGTCACTTCTGCAATGCTGGTTCTACAGGTCCATCTCTTTGTGTGGGAGAGGACTACATAGCAAGGTGAATACCAGGAGGGAGGGATCCCTGAGGGCCCACTTGGAGCGTGGCTACCTCACCAGTCTTGTGTTAGACTGAATGACAATATACGTAAAGCTCTTAATCCAGGCACTGGGAGAAATTCACTGCCCCATGTCCCCCCAATACCTGGCACAGACCAGGCCTCCACAGTAATAGGAAGGCAAGAAAAGGACAGTAGCAGAAATGGGTCTCCTCTCCCCCAAAGCCATTTCCTAGAAGCCAGTGGGCCTGTAGCCCACTGTAAGCCCACATCCTCCTTTCTTGTCACTGGCCAATCCTTGGTTTGGGATGAGCTGAGACACGGAGGGCCAGGGCCTCCTGCCGTCTCTGAAATGGAGAGTCTAGACCAAAGGCAGTTTCCAGGCCTGTCTCATCCCAACTTTACATTGATCAGTAATTAAACACAGCCTCCAATTACTATAACGTTTGGCGAGGCACCAAGCTTGTGTGAAACCTTGCAATAAACATCTGCTTTATAAATTGCTTCTCTGTGCAGCGCTGCACCAGCAGGGTTCTGGGGGGCTGGGGAGAGAGAAAACTAGAGAACTGGGAAAGGGAGGAGAGGTGAGGGAGGGAGGGAGACAAAAGGAGAGATGAGAAGGAGAGAGGGAGAGGCTGTCCTTTCAGGATGGGAAGAGTCCTGATTATTCCTCCGTGACCCTCACCACCCTCCAAGGTGGAGGCCCAGGATTTAATCGAGAGCACAGAAACCCTTGTCTCTTGAGATTTTGTCACATATCTAATGCAAATTACTTTTCTGTTGCTTTTTATTTTACCAAATCCCACAACATGCCACTCGTCTGCCATTTACATTTAGAGGAAGAAACATAAAGATGTATTTGCTACACCTGCAGCAAATACAGGTGAGATATTCCCCAGGTTGCAGAGAAAGAGGTGGGTTGATAGTTTCCCAGCACCAGCCTGCAGCCCACTCCACACAATTACACACACTTCCCCCTGAGTGAGAAAAGGGCCTGTGTACCCTACTCTGCAAGGTCTTGTTCTGGGAGGCCACAGGGGATGGGGAACCCAGGATGGGAAATTAGATGGAACTGGGCTGAGCTTTGGCTCAGCTCACATGAAACTTAGGGCAGCTGACTTACCTCCCCGGGCCTCTACTTTTGCACCTGTTAAATGGGCATAAAACTACCCTTGGAGGTTTGGGGAGGATTTTAGGGGTTGTGGAGGCAAGCCTCCAGCTAGACCTTTTCCTCTCAGGCCTCATCTAAAAATGGGACAATTTGATCTGTGGTCCCCAGCCTGCTTGTTTGTTCACTCAGCACTGGAGAAAGTTGAGGACTTCCTGGTGGATGGGGACGGGCAGAAATGGGAGGGCTGTCTGAGGCCAAACTGCCTGCCTAGGGGACTCCCACAGTCACTCGGGGCGGCTGAGATGAAATGAAATAGCACATGTGTTGTATACTCAGCTGGTCACGCTAATACCACTCTCGTGGTATCTGCAACCCCGCCTGGGAGGTGTGGGGTGTGTCCCTCTTCCTTATTCCGTCCACTGGTCAAGTGAGATGCCAGGCCACCTCCCCTCTCCACACCCAAGCACCTGAGTCCACCATCAGAAACCCATTCCTTAACCACTGACAGCTGATCCTCTTTAAAAATGAAAACGGCCCCCAGAAGGCTGGCAGAGAAGTCCTCCTCTCTTAGCAAGAAATCATTTATGAAATGACCTAATCTGAGAGTGAATGGGGATGCAGCTGAGTGCCTGGGTCACGGTGAATATTTGATGAAAGAATAAGTGAAGTCTTCCTTCCCGTCTGGTGCTGGCGTTCTTACTATGACACATACACTGTACCGGAGCCCAGCCTCACTGTGAACCCTTTCCTGTTGCAAGGAGCTCATTGCCTGGAGGGCAGCTTGGGCCATCCTTAGACAATGTTATGCACTGTGCCTCTGTGCTCAAGCTCACATCCCTCAAACTCCTCTGGGAATCTCTGTGACCCTGGAGCCCAGCACTGAGGTCACTCTCCAGAAAATCCTAAGCCGCAGATAAGCAGCTGCCAATAAGTTTTGTAAAAAGCTATCTCAGGGTGTTTGTCAATGAAACCAGCATAGCAGGCATGGTTTTATTCAGAGTTGTCAGTCTGAGGAAGCATTTCCCAGGTGGCTCGGTGGTAAAGACCCTGCCTGCCAATGCAGAAGTCGTGGGTTCAATCCCTGGTTTGGGAAGATCCCCTGGAGAAGGAAATGGCAACCCACTCCAGTATTCTTGCCTGGTAAATTCTATGGACAGAGGAGCCTGGCGGGCTACAGCCCAGGGTGTTGCAAAGAGTTGGACATGACAGAACATGCATGCATGTCAGTCTGAGGCAGCACACAGGCGCTCCGATGAGTGGGAATGTGGCAGACTAATCTTAATAATAAGGGCTCATCCAGGCCAGGTGTTAGGCACTATTCAAATGCTTTCATGTGCAGCAACTTATCTACTACTGCTAACCCTCCAGTGAGGCAGGTGCTAGGAAATGGAGACTTAGAGAGGTCAAGTGACTTGCCCCAGGTCCCACAGCTGCTGAGGATTAGGGAAGGGATTTGAATCCAGACTGCCTTTTTTGTTTAAAATTTTTGTGTTATATTTTTATGTTTACAGACATAGTAGTTGGTTGTTGTAAAAACTCAAACCATAGAGAATATTAGCAAGGAAACAAATATGCCCCTGGAGCTGAACATTTTAAAAGCGTTAAAACTTAAAAAATATACAAGTCCTACTGCACATAGTAAAAAGCAAATTAAATGAGGGACTTCCCTGGTGGTCCGGTGGCTAAGACTCCATGCTCCCAATGCAGGGGGTGCGGGTTCTGGTCAGGAGACTAGATCCCACATGCTGCAACTAGGAGTTCTCATGCTGCAACTAAAGATCCTGTGTGCCAGAACTGAGACCTGGTGCAGCCAAATCAATAAATGACCAAATGAATAAATAAATGAATATTTTTTTAAAAGTAAACTAAACAAGCACAAAAGTGGATGAAATGAAAATCAAAAACTGTCCCCATCCTGGGTTCTTTGTTCTCACTTGCCAGAGAGAAAAACTGTGAAGAGATACGTGTGTGATTCTTTCTACATCCTTTTCATGTACATCAAGCACATATATGCCTACTTTTATGTGAGAGCACATTATAAAATGCCCTATAGCTTGCTCTTCCCACTCAGTAACATCTCATATGCTTTCTTCTCTATTAGTCCACACAGGACGAGCTCGTCCTTTTTCTTAGCTTCATAGTATTTCACTCAAAGGGCTGTATTATAATGTACATGGACCTAGTTCCCTATTGATGGACACATAGATTGTTTCCAGTTTTATGCTTTTCTTAAAGGTTGCCATGAGCATCTCTGTACTTTTCTCTTTGCCCATTTGGATGCACAGACTTGGCTTCCACGCTGTAACCACCTGCTCCATAGCCCTCGTCTGTGTGGCCACACTCCCCTGCCAAGTTCTGCTTTGGGAACCTCTGCTGAGCCAGCCTTGACTACTTAGGGGGCGTAAAGGAGCCTCCCCTCCTGGCATCCCAGGCAGACTCTCCTCTCTGTCTCCTCTGAAGGAGACCCAGCTCGCAGCTCGCAGCGTCTCTGTGATGAGATAATTTACATTTTCTGTTCTTTTTCTTTTTCAGTGAAAAGGGGGCACTTAAAGTGCTTAAAGTGAAATATCTCTTGCCACTCTGTTAACAAGGATTCATAAAAGTGAACTGCTCACCTTGTCTGTCGGCAGGCAGTTATGACAAATCAATAGCGCACAGAGAAACCCTGCTTCTCGCGTCTGGCGCTGTCTGTTCACTGTGTGGGAGGGTGGAAGCACCCTGCCCTCCAACACACTACTGGGATCCTGGCGCATTTGCAAACATGGGGCCCTGCACCTGGGTGACAGCCCAGATCAAAGGTCAAGGCAGAGAGCTGTCATGCAGTGCCAAAAAAGCTGCCTGGCCCTACAACCCAGGGCCAGTATGGGTTGTATGACCAGCATGGGTCAGAGGCCACATCTTCTAGGAAACTTTTCCAGACGGATGCATTCACTTATTCACTCAACAAACACATATGGAGGCGGGTTCTGGGCACACGGAGATGACTCGACACAGTCCCCACTTTCTATGATGGGGTAGAAATGTGGGTAAACAGAGAGGGGTGAGGTGTACTTCTGCAGGGAATACCTGGGCACTGTTGGGGCCTGATGGGAACCCCTGACCCACCTAAGGGGCAGCGCACTCAGCAGGGCTCCCTAGAGGGCCTGTGTCTCTGCTCAGAGTCTAGGAAGCATGGGGGTCGGCCAGCCAGAGGACAGGAGGAAGACCATGCCAGACACGAGGAACAGCCCATGAGGGGGCCCAGAGGCGAGCAGAGGGGAGGCAGCTGGGTCTGGGGGCATTAGCAGTTTGGTATCACTGGAGCACATGGTCAGAGAGGAGATGGGGTGGTTAGGTGGGCAGCAGACCCCACTGAGGAAGGGGACCTACCAGGGGCTGACACCTCTGGATGGTGGTATTTGGGGGTGAGTTTTCATTTGTCTTTGAAAGTACCTCTAAAATTTCTTAAATTTTCTGTCATGAACATACATTACCTTTGTCGTAATTTAAAAATAACAATAAAAATTATAGCAGAGGGGGAGAAAGGAGGAAGGAGGAGGAGGAGTAATAGTGATCATGTTAGCAATAGTAAGAGTAGTATTCGTAACAGTGGTAACAGTAGTAATAGCAGATAGTGCTATCTACTATAGATAGGTAGTTATAATAAGAGTAGTAACAGTGGAAGTAATAGTAGTAATAGTGGTAGCAACAGTAACGATAGCAATAGTGGTGATAGTGGTGGTACCAGTAATAGTAGTAATAGTGATGGTAGTAATTGTGATGGTAGCCATAGTAGTTTAGTACTAGGAATAGTAGCAATAGTGGTGGTGGCAGTAGTGATAGTGGCGATGGTACTGATAATAGCAGTAATATCGGTAGTAAGAGTACTAGCAGTATTGGTGGCAGTAGTAGCAATAGCAGCAATAGTGGTAATAGTGACACTGTCCTTGTACACTTAGTTGCTCAGTTGTGTCCAACTCTTTGTGACCCTAATGGATGGTAGCCCTCCAGGCTCCTCTGTCCATGGGATTTCCCAGGCAAAGATACTAGAGTGGGTAGCCATTCCCTTCTCCAGGGGATCTTCCCAACCCAGGGATTGAACCTGGGTCTCCTGCACTGAGGGGGATTCTTTACCATCTGAGCCACCAGGGAGTAGTGTGATATTAATAGCAATAGTGGTAGTAATAGTAGTGTTAATGGTGTTAATAGTGGGAATGGTGGCAGTGATAGTAACAGTAGTAACTGGTATGGAGTGACAGGCCTCTCACCACCACTTTTCCACCATCCAGAACCTTCACTGTCCCTATTCCCAGCTCTAAGTGTCCTCAAGAATTTTCTTCTTTTGTTTTCTCCATCTACTCACCCACACACCCATCCATCCATCCACCTGTTGCTACTTCATCTATCCATCCATCCATTCTCCTATTTTTGGTTTTGGTTGTAAATTTTTCCTCGATTAAAGTTCACCAAAATATTAATTTCTGGGTAGTGGAATTTAGAGTGTTTTTTCCCTCCTCTAATCTTTGCAATTTTCCATAGTGTTTGAATTTTTATGCCACATATCCATCATGAAAGTGAAAATGTTTAGTTGCTCAGTCATGTCCGACTCTTTGTGACCCCACGGACTGTAGCCCACCAGGTTCCTCTGTCCGTGGGATTCTCCAGGCAAGAATACTGGAGTGGGTAGACATTCCCTTCTCCAAGGGATCTTCCCGACCCAGGGATTGAACCCAGGCCTCCTGCATTGCAGGCAGATTCTTTACTGTCTGAGCCACCAGGGAATCCCATAATATATGTGTTTGTATAAAAATGATATATTCATAAAAACAAACAAGCATACCCAAACAAAAAACACGCCCAAGATTTCACAGTGCTTTCTCCAGTAGAAGTCAACCGCCATGAAAGATGCCTCAGTGCTCTGAGACCACCATGCTGCAAGGAAGCCCAAGCTAGCTGAGGGGAGGAGCTGCAAGGAAAGAAGGGAGATACTAAGGCAGCTCCAGCCCTCCCAGCCACTGAGCCCGGGCATCAGATATGCGAGTGAAAGAGCCATGCTGGACATGTCAGCCCCAGCACTCGCTGAAGAACCAATGAGTCCATTTGGCAGAACTGGGACCCCAGACATATTTCTAGTCTTTCAAACCACTCCAAATTAGAACCCAGTCATCGGCAAGCAAATACAAGCTGTCCCTTCAGTGGCCTGCATAGGCCAACATACTAAAACAGTTATTTTTTTTTTTTTAAATACGCACACACACAATTAAGACCTGGGTTTGAATTCTGGCTCTGACATGGTTTGGGTAAGACCATGGGCAAGTCCCTTTATTTTTCGGGCCTCAGTTTCTCTGTCAGTGGAACAGGAGCTGGATGGCAGTAGGTGATCCCACTGCTGGTTTCTCCAGATCTCTTATTCATCATGTCAGTCAGCATCATAGGATGATACTAACTTGGACTTTGCAGTCAGAGTCCCAAGTTCAAGCTGCAGCTCTGGCATTTATGAGCGTGTGACCTTGATTCTCCACACAAGGCTTAGCCTTTTTTTTTTTTCCTGTTTGGCTTTTCTATCTTGATGAAAAATATGTGATGTTGGATGTCACTGCCAACAGAACTGTAGCTAACGCTGCACTATTTATATTGCTGGTACTTTTGACAGTTCAAACATGCTTTGGCAATATTAGAAAGAAAGGTTCTCTCTGCAAAGTGGTTGAGGAGTACAATTGCCTCCACCTCCCATACCTGGGGCCTAGATTCTCAAACTGAATGTACTGAAGTCAGGAGAACCTCTTAGGCAGCCTGTGCCCCCCAAAATCAGCCCCAACGAGGCTGGAACGAAGATCTTGGCAGGGGTGTGAGTGTGCAGCCTGTGAGAGTGCAGGGCACACACACACACACACACACACACACACACACACAGAGCCATGCACAGACCTGGCCTGATTAGAGTCAAAAGGGTGAAGAGCCAGATTAAATATATGTTGATTATGCGAGCTTGTGCTCCTGTTTATTTCTCATAAATAAGACATGAGCCCTGTGTTCCATCTCCAACACACACACACACACAGTTCCACAGGGTGTGTGTGTGTGTGACATTTATTGTATGCAAATCAGAAACTGAACTGGGAGAAGTAATCACCTGTTTATCAGATGGCAAGTGGATCAGGCAGAAAATAATGACCCTGCCTAATGGTGTCCCATCAATTTGAAAACATGATATTGACCTGCATCTGGACTTGCTGTGCCCTGGACCAGACAAGGGCTAGACCTGGAACCCACTGTCCCCAGACCTGCTCAGGTCAGCCGGGCCCCCTCTGCTCCACCCAGTGGCCTTCCCCAGGTCATGGGGGTGGGGGGCAGGGCAGCACGGTATTCACAAAGCAGCAGGAGGAAGACAGCAGTTACCTGCCACCCCCTGCATGAACCTGGGCAGCTGTTTGCAGGAAGGACAGCGCAGCAGGCAGACCAAGTTCAAGTGCAGGATCTGATGCTGCTCGCTGTGTGACCTTGAGCCAGCGGCTGCACTTGCTGGGCCCCCATTTCTCCACCTGTGAAATGAAGATGATCCTGACTCCAGTCTCGTGGATGCTGGGAGCAGGCGAAGACCCAAGGGTGTGTGGAGCAAGGCACCAGAGTGACCCTAGACCCTGCCTTCTCCCTTGCCCCCCATTTCCATTTCCTAATATTTCTTGTGTATGAATACTGCCCGGCACTCTGTGAGGGTTCAGTCAGCGCTAAGGGTTTGCTATCTCTTCCAGACTGACCCCCTTGTGGGCTATCCTCCCTCTCCTCTAATCCGTTCCTCAGTCTCCAGGGCAGAGAGAGAAGGCTCTTTTCTCATATTAAAATCCTATCATCACACCGCTCCCCTGCTCAAGAGCCTGCTGTTGCTCCTTGGTGACCCCAACATGAGAAATCCTCACTGCTCCCTGCACCCTGCCAGGACCCGTGGTCACAGCCCAGCTGACCTCAGCGGGCCGGGTGGTGCCTCTTGGATCTTTTTTCAGATCCTTAAGTGGAGCCAGTTCCTGCCCCAGGGCCCTTGCCCTAGTTGTGCCCTTCGCCTGGAATCCTGTGTCCCGGCTCCTTTTCCACGAGGCTACTTAAATGTCACCTCCCCCGGGAGACCGTTCCATCTAAATTAGGTCCCCTGCTGGCTGTTTGCCAGCTCTGAAAACCTTGTCAGTTTCCTTCATGACAGCCCTCACAATTTGTCATCGTGTTATTTATTTGGGTTTACTGGAATGTGGCTGTCTCGCCAGCTGACTGTGAGCTCCGGAGAGGAGGGACTGGGTCTGGTTTGCTTCACCACAGTGGCCTGGTGAGCCAGTGCCCAAGTAGCCACTTCAAATGGGCCAAACGGCCAGGGTAGCTGTGACCACGGAGGCACAGGGTCGGGGGGGAGGTGGAGTGGGTAGCCAGGGCGGAGGGGTGCTCTAGGCCGGGGACCGTGCTTCTTGTACCCCTCCTTGGCTCCCTGCCAACTCCAGGGCCCCCCAAGGGATGTTTTCTTGCCTCTCCCTAATGACCTGACATACAGGGTGCCGGTGATAAACCTCCCTCTGATAAAAGATGCAAAACTAACATCTGGTGGTTAATTAATAAAGAGCAGCGGTGTCTGGCTGGGGCACGCGGTGTGCTGATGCTGGCATTTTCTTCTCCTGCCCCAAGAGATGCTGACACTGTGAGTGAAAATGGGGGGAAAGGATCGATTTCGAGCGGGCCCTGCTGACGAGGCTCCCCGGGGGCAGGACACCCCCTCATCCCCTCTTTAGGGGACTGACGCTCACTCCTCCACTGAAGGGGCATGGGTGGTGGGTGGTGGGGCATGGGGTGGTATCATTTATTGAGAACCTACTATGTACCAGCACCTAGTCTCATTCATCCCTGCAGGAAGCCCTGAGAAGCCAGTGTCTCTGTTTCTATTTACACACAAGGAGTCCAAGGCGCCAATACTTTGGCTGTCTGATACGAAGAGCTGACCCACTGGAAAAGACCCTGATGCTGGGAAACATTGAGGGCAAGAGGAGAAGGGGGTGACGGAGGATGAGACGGTTGGATGGCATCACCGACTCAATGGACATGAGTTTGAGCAAACTCCGGGAGATAGTGAAGGATAGGGAAGCCTGGTGTGCTGCAGTCTATGAGGTCGCAAAGAATCGGACACAACCCAATGACTCAACAACAACAGCAAATCCGAGGCTCAGCTGCTTGTCCCGGGGCCTAGGCTCCTCCTCACTCACTAGGAAGCAGGGCTGCTGGAGAGTCACTGTGAGCAACTCTCACAAACACAGACTCCAGGGCCCCAGCATAGAGGCTCTACCGGTCCAGGAGGAGCCCAGGAGTCTTTACTTGTAATGAGCCCCATGGGATTCTGGAGCAGGCAGAATGGGCAGCTCAACTTGGAAAACACAGGTCTTGGGAATACTACCATTTGCCGAGCACCTACTATATGCCAGGCCCCAGGTTAACCCCGATAACACTATAAGCAGGTAAGCGTGATGTCTCCATTTGACAGACACTGCCCAGAGAGGGGAAGGGTCTTGATCAAGGCAACACAGCAATGCAGGCAGGCTCCAATCCTCTGAATGTCCCCAGCCCCAGGGCTTCCCAGCTGTCTCCGCCCAGCCTCTTGGGAAAAGATTCAGCTTCCCAGATACAGCAGTTGCCTGCCAGAACTGGCCACTGAAATATTAATTGGGCTAACGTTCCAGTGACTTACTTGGGGCACTTTGGCAGGCCTGGCCCCTAACCTCCACTGAGTGTGATCACCACGGTGACCTTAAGCAAGCGGGTGGGGGGCCCTCTTGTCTGCCCAGGCTTCTGGGGTGGGTATGTGGCCGCTGGAAGTTCCTATTTGAAGGGATGGGGGGAGGGTGGCAGCTGGGCTGCTCTCTGTGTTGACCGGGAGGCCGTGGAGGAAGAGGGTGGAGAGAAGCCAGCAGGATGGGCCGGAACATGGGAGGGTTTGAGGCTCCAGAGAGGGACAGACAGAGGGCTGTGTGAGACTGAGAACAGAACAACCCATGTCTGGGGTCTTCCCTGATGGTCCAGTGGTTGGGAATCCGCCTTCCAGTGCAGGGGACGTGGGTTCAATCCCTGGTCGGAGAGCTAAGAGCCCACATGCTTTGGGGCAACTAGGCCTGTACACAACTGGAGGCCCTGGGCGCTGCAGTTACTAAACCTGCACGCCGCAACTAGAGAAGCCCGTGTACCATAACGAAGGCCCAGCGCAGCCAAAATTTTTTAAAAAGCCCACATCTGAATCCCAGTTCCTTCTGGAACTCTCCGTGGGGCTACGGAGAGTCTCACCTGAGAACAACACCCAAGGGATCCCCCAGAGCCACGGTGAGGAGCCAAGTCAGGCGCTGGCTGCTGACTGAGCCTGGGGGTGCAGCTCAGAGCTACTGAGAGGCTTGGACTTCAGGCCGACATGTTCAAACCTTAGCTTCACAGCTTCTGAGCTGCATGAACAAGTCACCTCACCTCTCCAGGCTTCAGCTTCCCCATTGTCTCTGCCCACAGGGTTCTAACGAGAGTTCAATGATATAAAATGCTTAGCACAGGCCCTGGCACAGAATAAAAGTTGACACACTACTGCACAACAGGTGTGAGGTTGCCTTAACACTACCATTCAGAGCATTACACTGGGAGCATGCTGCTTACCTTTTGGGGTTTTCCTGTCCCAGCTGAGCCCAGCCAGCACTCCTCGTGGTCCCCCTGTTCCAGGACCCCCGCTTGGTTGCTTGTCTCGGAGGGGCGGCGTGGTCAGCCACCATGGGTGGGGGCGCCAGCCAGCCCTGAACCTCTCAGCATAATTGAATTGTTACCGACTTGTCCTTATGACTCTGGTCCACAGACATGATAACGCTCCAGGGGGCTGAGCCAGCTCCCACCTTGGAGACCTCCTGGCACCCGGGAGGGCATCCAGATCAGGCTGGGTGTTGGGGGCTTGTGGAGATTATAAGATGTGCGTGTGCGTGGGGTCCCTGGCTCTGGGTCATCTTGGCCAAGCCCCTATCCCTTACCCTCTCTGGGGCTCAGTCTTCACCTTTCAAGTCAGCTCTGACTAGGGTGGGAGACAGGAGAGCACTGGGGAGGAGAAAGGAGTCTGGCTTAGGGCTTGTTTGAGGCTTCGTCCCCAGCCCTAGTCCATTCCCCATCCTGACCCCTCTCCCTTAATCATAGCAGCTAACATTCACTGACTGCAAAGTATATCTTAGCATCAAACCCATTTTCCAGCTGGGCAAACTGAGGCCCAGAGGGTGTAACAAAGGAGACCCACAATCAGAAAGTATCAGATCCTGGCTTTGAACCCATGTCTTTCTTTCCACCCCGTGTTCCTTCCTTCCCTGATATCCTGTCATCCTTTCTACCCCACCTTCTGCTTGACCTGAACCAGAAGTTGGGGAGACCCCCCTCATTTCCTGCTTTTCCAGCCACCTCCCCTTCCTCCCCTCCACCCCTCTCATTCCTGCCCTGGGCAATCAGTTTCTTCAGATATGATTTGGGATTCTAATGAACGGAATGATTTGGCATTTAAATAATTATCCACTCTCTAACTGTTAGTGGTGCTGAGTCGGGAGAAATTTCCGCATCTTATTTATGAATATGGTTTTTCTCTCTCATGGGGGGAGGCTGCCCACCCCACCCCTTCCAGCGCCTCCTCCCTCAGATGCCTTTTCAGTACTTGCTTCCAGGGGAGCTCCCCCCACCCCACGAGTCCCTAAGTGCCTATTAACAACTTGCCTCTTCCGCTATGTGGCCCCCCCACACCGTTCACGCCCCTTTTTATCTTTACATTTCAATATCATTACAAATCCTAGTGTTATTTAAATTGCATCAATTATTCAATTTCTCCTCCCCGAGTGGAGGCAACGGCTTAGCAGGAAAAAGCAGAGGCCTTTCAAGGAGGGTTTGAAATTCATGGGGGATTGGGCTGTGTTCCATTAACCTGGGCTTTTTGGCTCCCACAAACCACGGAATTGATTAAAATACACACACACCGTTTCAATTTGGTTTGGGGAGAAAGCCTGCTGCCGAGAATCACTGAAGAGACGATTGGGAGGGGAAATGCTTTTGCTGCCCAGGGATACTCATTCAGTGACCATTTATCGAGTCCCTGCTGTAAGAGCGGCCGCCATTTATGGAGCACTTACTGTGTGCAAGACGCCACTTGAAGGTCTTTATGGAAGATACAGCCGTTACCCAGCAAGGGCTGGCTGCCTGAGGCGTGTAAGGAGCCAGTGACACGATGGCTCTGGTGTTTGAGGAAAGAGCGAGTTTTGTTCCCAAGGTCGACCTACAAGGAGACAGGAAGTAGGGGTTCAAATCTGTCTCCTCCATCCAGGGTTCTGGGTGAAATTTACAGGATTAGGGGAACTTCAAACCTGGTAGCTACCTGGCTAGGCTTGAATCAGCCCAACTAAGCTACTACTGCTGGAAGTCGGAGTATCCTTATTGAAGGACTTCTGTAAAGGGCTCCAGTGGCAACATTTCTATTCTTTAGGTTCCGCTGGCTGAATGTTCCTGGTTCCAGGATCATCTTGGAGATGTGGGGCGGGTGGGGGGGCATGGGTGTGTGTGCCCATTTTGCACATGTGCAGTGCTGTCTGAAAAAATAACTGAAGGTTTTAAGGAAGCAAAACCAGTTTAAGCTGGTCAGTGTTTTACACACTGTTTTGCCACCTCTAATTATCAAGAACCTGGAGTTAGTTATCATTATAACCTTCCATTTAACAGATGAGGAAACTGAGGCTGAGCAGGGTGGTCTCTAGCCCAAGGCTGCACAGTGGTAGAAACGGTGTTTGTCTTCAGGGTCAGGCCTCTTAACCAATAGGTTTGTAGGATTTGGGTGACCCCCAGGAATAGCTAGACAAGGAAGCAAGAGAGTGGAAAGGTAAGATAATTACTTTCTCCTGCAGGCCTGTTTTTGAAGACTCACTTGAGAAATTGCTCACATCTCATTACCATGAAAAGTTCTTTTTTTTCCCCTAAGCAAGTGGTAGTTTCTCAGCTTATGAACCCCAAGAGTCAAATAAGGCTCACATTTCTCTCTTGGCGTGGCTGCCAGGAAACTCTGACCCAGACATGTGGCCCACTGCTCAAAACCATACGAGACCTTACCCCACCACTCCATCATCCTGCTTTCTCATCTAGGTCTTTCCTACAATGGCACTGCGGTATATATTTGTAAGCCACTTCTAAGCCTTTTTTGAAATGAGGCTACCTATATCCATCTACAGTGCAAGAGACCTGGGTTTGATCCCTGGG
Organism: Okapia johnstoni; assembly: GCA_024291935.2. Taxonomy (NCBI): domain Eukaryota; kingdom Metazoa; phylum Chordata; class Mammalia; order Artiodactyla; family Giraffidae; genus Okapia; species Okapia johnstoni. The sequence goes on along the minus strand of CM044310.1, from coordinate 8,748,900 downwards.
TCAGGAAAATCCTCTGGAGAAGGGAATGGCTACCCACTCCAGTATTCTTGTCTTTAGAATTCCATGGACAGAGAAGCCTGACAGGCTACAGTCCTTGGGGTCGTAAAGAGTCAGACACGACTGAGCGACTAACACTTAGCACTTTATAAGTGCCTTTAAAAAAGGACTTTCCAGCATCCATTATGAACCAGGCATTTTACACAAGTTCTCATTTTAGCTTTGGCAAAGGGTTCATTCTCACTTCATAGATGATGAAACTGGATATCAGAGGGGATATGTGAGTTACCCAAGGACATGCAGTAAGTGGCAGAACCAGGATGGAAACAAAGCCTGTAGGCTTCCTCTTGCCACTATGCAGGGGCTACAAAGACCAGGGAGGGTGGTCCCTCCCCAGGCTCTGACATCCCTGCTCTAGTCTGGCAGGAAGATGTCACGGAAAGAGCATTCAATCGTGAGTCAGCAGACATGTGACCTTCCTCTCTCTAAGCGTTGGTTTCACTGTTGGGCTGTGCTCCGAGGCCCCATGAGGCTCTGACCTGACATCACTCCCTTTCTGCCAGTTTTATTGATGCATCTGCCAGCATCTGAGCCTGGCCGCACCTCTGAGTCACAGCCGCCACTCCCTGAGGCAGGTACACTCCCTGGGGAGTAGTGTCACCTAGTTCCCAGCGTTTCCTGATGCCACAGACAGGAGGAGGGAACAACCGTGGTGGTGATGGGGCTGTGACACCCGCCTACCACACCAGCTGCCTGTGTGCTTTGTGATCCTGCGTCCCCAAGGCAGGCAGGCAGCACCTTCCTGGCAAGACAGGGTCTCCTGGGATGGGGACAAAGGAGGGGTGAGGGTGGCCAGGGGCTTCGATCTGGGTACGACTTAGCCCCTTCCTGAATTTGAGGGTTCTAGGAAGGTCTGAGCTCCAAGCAGGTGGGTAGTAGCATAGAGATGGAGGAGGGAGGGGCACTGGAGATGGGGGCAGGGGACAGAGAGGGGCTGCTCAAGAGAAAGGGACCTGATTTACTCAGCACCTACCCAGAGTGCCGCCTTCCACCAGTGGCTGCACGCTGGCAGTCCACCGATCAAATTCGGGCCATAAACATGGTGGCTCTGACCCACCTTGTGTTCTTAAAAAACTTGAATTCATTTCTAACACTGACAAATAGGGATGACCTACATAAAATCAAGATTTAGGGGTCTCTTGAGAAGTAGGGCTACGTTGGGAAGTCCCCTTTACATTGTCTGCCTGGTTCCTGTGGGCATCCAAGTGTCTGACCCCCTTCGAGAGCCAAAAATGCCTTCTGGGTAACTGTTGTTGTTGTTCAGTCGCTAAGTCATGTACAACTCTTTGCAATCCCATGGACTCCCCTGTCCATCACTATCTCCTGGAGTTTGCTCAAATTCATGTCCATTGAGTCAGTGATGCTATCTAACCATCTCATCCTCTGCTGCCCCCTTCTCCTTTTGCCTTCAATCTTTCCCGGCATCAGGGTAAGTGTTATTATCCCCTTCTTACAGATGAGAAAACAGTGCCTAAAGACATCCATCCCACCAAGTCTCACAACAGGTTAGCACCGGAGTCAGGATTTAACCCCACCTCTCCATCCCCCAAGGCTCTACTGCTCCACACTCTCTCCCACCTGAGGCTGGAACAGACAGCCCCTGCAGACTTCCTTTCCAGTGGATCACTCTAAAGTTCTCTGTGCCCCTATTGTTCAATGTATGGCCTCTGACATCCTTTCCAGCTTTCATGTTGGGTGTGGCAAATTGAACGTGGTCTCCCTGGGGTTGGAACCAAGAAGCCAACCAATCACCACGCGTGCTCAGGCTTTGTGCCGGGAACTTGAAGTGCACCATCTCATCTAACCCTCAGAGCTTTGCAGAAGGCGGGCTCTACTATTATGTCCATTTAATAGATTAAGAAACTGAGGCTCAGGGCTGCCCTGGTGGTCCGGTGGCTGACACTCCTCGATCCCAAAGTGGAGGGGCCAGGATTCAACCCCTGGTCAGGGAGCTAGATCCCACATGCCACAACTAAAGATCCTACATGCCGCAACAAAGATCGAAGATCCTGCATGCCGCAATTAATACCCAGTACAGCCAAATAAGCAAATAAATATTTAAAAATAGAAACTGAGGCTCTTCCATCACTGTCTGTGGTCCAGCCCCTCTGGCTTCTTTTTAGCTCTTTGGTGATGTCCTGCACCCTTCCTACCTCAGGGCCTTTGCCCATGCCTTTCACCCTCCCCCATGTAAGACTTCATCATCCTTCAGGTCTTCCCTGATTCTCTGAACAAAGTATGGCTCCCCTGTTATTGCCTCTGAGAGCTCCTGGCACGCTGCATAGTATAAATAGTGACAATAACACGAGATAAGACTTACTGAGCACTTTCCATGAGCCAGACTGTTCTAAGCACTTTAATTACATTACTGGAATCCTCTCACAATCCTCTGAAGTGCTTATGATTATTACCATCATTTTACAGATGAGGCCATCAAGGCACAGAGAGGTTGAGTAACTTGCCTAAGGTCACACAGCTAGTGTTGACATTTTTACCTTAGGTTGTATGACTGATTGACATCTTCAGGGATTATGTCCTGGGGAACCTGTTCTTGATCACTAAATATCCTTTAAATGAGTGAACACACTAGGATTGCTGTTTGGTCTTTAGTTGCTCAGTCGTGTTCGACTCTTTGCAACCTCATGGACTGCAGCCCACCAGGCTCCTCTGTCCATAGGATTCTCCAGGCAAGAATACTGGAGTGGGTTGCCACCTCCTTCACTCATTTAAACATCCTTTAAATGAGTGAACACACTGGGATTATGGCTCCAAATTTCATGTCTATAACCATGAAGGTATATGACTGTCACTTTCTGTCCCTGTCAGGGTTTCACCACTGCAGCGGTCCCCAGCTCCCATCTGATTCCAGGGTAGTGCTGAGTTCCAAGCACTCTCTGCCCTCACTGTGTCCGGGGAGGAAGAGAAAGGGGCCAGTGTGGTTCAGGACCATGGACAGCACCACCTCCTTGCTTATACACACTCCCCTCCAGGGCTGGGGCTGTGTGAACTGGCCTCTGGGAAATTCCCAAGGAGACCCCGCCCCCAGCTCCGTTCCTCACGGCCCTCCCCCGCGCCAGTTTACTGCCAATGACATTCAGATAAATGGCTGCTGTCAGCCAGGCCGGTCCCACAGAAAGGCGTGTCGGGTGATGTATGACACCATCTTCTAAAACCACAGGACTCACTGCTCAGGAGCTCCGAGGGGGGCCACTCCCCTACCCCCATCAGCCTCCGACCCTGGGCTACACTTGGGATTTTTGGGTCCCCCTCCTCTCCAGCCCCAGGGATGAGTACCCCGTCAGACACAATTACTAGGATCTTTAATCACACGCTGTTAAGACTCTGGCCCACCCTCCTACTCTCTGGGCTGCTGTGGTAGTTGTTTGGTTGATAAGTTGTGTCTGACTCTTTGCGACCTCATGGATTGTAGTCCGCCAGGCTATGTCCATGGGATTTCCTGGAGTAGGTTGCCCTTTCCTTCTCCAGGGGACCCTCCAGACTCAGTGATTGAACCCATGTTTCCTGCGTCTCCTGCACTGCAGGTGGATTTACTGCTGAGCCACCAGGGAAGCCCCTCACTCTCTCTGGGCTGCTATGTGACCCCAAACCTAAGCTCCATTCCTGTCTGCCCTAGGTATGCCTTCCTGGATTATTCAGGGGCTTGGGGCGCTGTGTGGGTGATGGTCATCAGGTTCTGAGCTTCTGGGTTCCATGGGAGGAAACCTAGCTCAGACCAGCCACACCACCAATAGGACAGCTAATACCACCCTAGTTTATGATCCCTTGACATGACTCAGATGATGTGGAGAGAAAAGGGCACGTAATAAAGCTGCTGCCCCGGGGGACCCTTGCCCCTTGCCTTTGAGAAGGATAGAGGTATGAAGCCACCCTGGCTTCACATGTTGGGGGAGGTGGGGGCACAAAACTGCCCTCTCCTATCCTTGGCCTTCTGCCAGCTGCCAGCTTTGGCTCCAGGTCCGTCATCTTTAAAATGGTATTAGCAACAATAATAACTAACACACAGTACTGTTCAAATGTTTTCTAAGCCATAAAACCCCTGTCATAATATTTAAAAGTAGGAGCAGCTGCAAACAGTTCAAAGTCATGTGTGATGTTAACCAGATGACTGAAGCCAAACAACAGAAATGTATCTTCTCATGGTTCCGGAGGCTGGAAGTCCAAGATCAAGGTGTTGGCAGGTTTGATTTCTCGGAGCCTCTCTCCTTGGTTTGTGGACAGCAGTCTTCTCCTCCCTGGGTCTCCACATGGCTTTCCCGCTGTGTGTGTGTGTGTCCTGATCACTTGTGATAAGGACACCAGTCACAATGGGGTTGGTGTGGCCCAGATGACCTCACTTTACCTTAGCTCCCTAGGTCAAGGGCCCATCTCCAATTGCGTTCACATTCTGAGGAACTGGGGGTTAGGACTTGAACACAAATTTTGGGGGGGGACGCAATTCAGCCCACAGCAGTGCCCCATCCATATCCCCTCACTCTCACCACCTGGGTCCTCTTTTTTTTTTTTTCGGCCACTTCATGTGGCATGTGAAACTTCCCCAACCAAGGATCAAACCTGTGCCCCCTGCAGTGGAAGTGCAGAGTCTTAACCCCTGGACCACCAGGGAAGTCCCTTAGTCCTCTTCTTAAGCCCACTCACAGGTCTCTGTGAAGCAAGTACTATGCTGAGCCCCTTCTTACCGAAGGGAAAATGAGACTCAGAGAAGCTGAATTACTTCCCTGAAGATGCAGAGCTAGGTTCTCAACCAATACTGTATCTATCGTGCTGCAGGGTTGCGACCTCTGTCCCAGCCGCACAGAGGGGCAGGTGCCCAGGGCCCCCTTGATGCCTGCTGGGGCCATGACAACTCCCCACCCAGGGTCCCCCACACACAGCTGGGACCCGTTATCTGTTTTGCGCACGGCCTGTGCCCGTCAGGGTAATGGACTGTGCTTGTCCTAGCGGAGGTGGCCTCTGCCAGGGATGATGTATGAGGCACTATTGTTTGATATGAATGCATTAGGCGACATTCCCGATAAAGACTTTACCAGCAGAGCCACACTCGCTGGCAGCAGCCCCCAAGGAGGGAGAGGGCAGAGGCAGAAGCCTGAGTCCCCATCAAGCAGGGATCAGGGGGACCAGCCACCTTCAGGGATGCAGGGACCGGGTCACTCTTGCTTTCAAACTTCTGGGTCCTGAGCCACACGTCTCACCCCCTTCAAGCAGCAGTGTAGACCATGGGTCTCACACTTCAGAAAGCATCAGAGTTGGCTTGGGAGCAGGCTGAAAACGCAGAGTCCTGGGTCCCGACTCAGAGCCATTGAAACGGAATCTCCAGAGTGAGGCCCGGGATTCCCGTTTTGCAAACCAGTTCCCTCGGTGAATCTAATAGTGCTGGTGTGTGCACGTGTGTGCTCAGTCCCTCAGTTGTGTCCGATTCTTTGAGACCTCATGCACAGTAACCCACCAGGCTCCCCTGTCCATGGGATTTCCCAGGCAAGAATACTGGAGTGGGTTGCTATTTCCTCCTCCAGGGGTTCTTCGCCACCCAGGGATCAAACTTGCATCTCCTGCTTGGCAGGCGGATTCTTTACCACTGTGCCACCTGGGGGCCAGGGCCCAAATGTGGTCCAAATATCCCACCTTGCGGAGGGATGAAGGGAATGGGGTTTAAAGTCAGAAAGCCCTGGATCTGAATCTGGGCTCCTCTGAGAAGCAGCAGGGAAATCTTGGGCAGGTCACCCAGGCTCTCAGTTGTGACCCTCCTCATCAAATAAGCCTCAGTTTCCCAATCTGCAACATGGGCACAACAGCGATACTCCTTGTGTCTGCCCCCACCCCCAGGGCTCAAGGGGACAAGACTCCACCTGTGCTCTGTCCACACACTCGTGAATCCCAGGGCCTGGCAACGTAGACCCTCTACACCTTCCTGGGGTCAGCGGATGGTGGTGGGGCTTCTTGAGGATACCACTGTTATGTCCAGACTGATGCTCCAGGGAATTCCAGGCCCACTACAAGGAATGGGGAGCCCTCTAGGGGCTAGAAGTTCCTTCAAAGCCTGGACTCCATGAGTCCTTTATTTTGAGTGGGGCTAGGGCAGGGAGGGGCATCGGCCGTCTGCACATTCAGTATGACTGGAATCCAGATGCTGCCCCAGAGGATGCTTACCAGGGGGAGAGGGGTCCGCCTCTGGGATTGCACCCCTGGGGACAATCTGGAGGATCCCCACAGAGACAAAATGATCCCATGAGCTGCGAGGCCCAAGGAGACAGAGGTCAGAGGAGTTGGCAGGAGGCAGATTATGTGTGTCCCCTCCATGGATAGGACAATGCAGGAGACGTAAGAGATGCTGGTTCAAACCCTGGGTCGGGAAGATCCCCTGGCATAGGAAATGGCCACCCACTCCAGTATTCTTGTCTGGAGAATCCCATGGACAGAGGGGCCTGGCAGGCTATAGTCCATGGGGTAGCTAAGAATCAGGCGCCACTGAGCTACTAACACACACTCCCTGGAGAGAGAAATGGCAGGGTCTGGGGAGGGTCTCACTCGAAATGGTCTGATCATTGTGTTTATAGAAAGAAGACCCTGCAGGCTGAGGGGTGGCACCCTGTCCCAGGGGCACTGAGGGATCACGGGAGGACTTTGGGGAGGGGACAAGCAGGGTCAGCTCTGAGCATAGAAAGACCCCTCTGAGGCCCAGTGGGGAATGATTTCATGTTTGAGTCTGAAGTGGAAGCTGGTGAGAGGATCTAGGAGAACAGAATTCAGGAGGGGAAGGTGCAAGGAGAATGCCCCAGAGAAGGAGGCAGGTTTTAGTATTTGAAGCAAGAGTGGCTTCAGCCATACGGGGCAGGGGAGTGTCCCACATCAAAGTCAAGTCTCTCCAACCCCATTTTTCATTCATTCAGTAAATATGGATTGAGCCCCTACTCTGTGTCAGGCTGTACTGGGTGCAGGGAGTATGAGGGTTATTTTCATGTGTCAACTTCCCTGGGACTGCGGGTGCCCAGACATTTTGGTTAAACATCATTCTGGGTGCATCTGTGAAGGTGTTTCTGGATGAGATGAACATTTGAATTGTGGTCTGAGGACAGCACACTGCCCTCCCCAATGCCTGTGCCCCAACCAATCCACAGAGGGCCTGAATGGAACAAAAAACTGAGTAAGAAAGAATTCTCTCTCTCTCTCCCCCCACTGACTGTCTTTGAGCTGGGACATCCATCGTCTCCTGCCTTCCAACCCGGACTCGGACTGGAACTTACCCCATCAGTTCTCCTCGGCCTCCAACTTACTGACTGCAGGTCTTGGGACTTGCAGCCTCCATAACTGCATTAGTCAATATCATCTATTGGGACTTCCCTGGTGGTCCAGTGGTTAAGACTCTGTGTCCCAGCACGGGAGGCCTGGGTTCGATCCCTAGTCAGGGAACGAGATCCAGCATGCTGCAACTAAGATCCGGCACAGCCAAATAAATACTTTTTTTTTTTTTTGAGTTTCCATACTGAAAAGGAAAACATCCCCTTCCCCTGCCAAATAATAATAACCGTGCGAATACACGAGCATCTACTTTGGAGATAAGAAAGCAGAGGATCAGAAAGGTTAAGAAACCTGCCTAGGGCCTCTCTGGTGGCTCAGTGGTTAAGAATCCACCTGCTAATGCAGGAGACATGGGTTCAATCCCTGATCCAGGAAGATCCCACATGGTGTGGAGCCACTAAGTCCGTGGACCACAACTACTGAGCCTGTGCTCAAGAGCCTGTGCTCAAGAGCCCGTGCTCCACAACAAGTAAAGCCACCGCAGTGAGAAGCCCCCGAACTCTGCAACTAAAGGAAAGCCCGTGCAGCAATGAAGAACCAGTACAGCCAAAGACAAATAAATAATACTGTTTTTCAAAAAAGAAAAGAAGCCTGCCTTAGACTCACCTAGCTAGAGCCTATGTGTGGGGGCCAGGTTTCCCTCACGCCTGATTCTTGGGGACAGGTTTTTCCTTGTCAAGTTTTTCCCAAACTGTTGTTCTTCCAACCATCTCAGAGCTCCCCCTCGTCTGCACCTCAGGGTCATCAGCCAGGATGACCAGCCCCACCTGACTCCGCATGTTGAGAACCTGCCCATCTTTCAATCAATAGTCATTCAGCAAGCAAATATAGGCTCAATTGCGTGCCTGGCATTGTGCTGGGAGCTGGGATTCAGCATGAACCAGACAGACATGGTCCTCATGCTCCAGGAGCAAATTCCCAAATGCCACCCTCTGGAAACCTACCTCCTTAATCTCTTAGGATGCCAACCACAGTCTGCTGCCAAGTTCAGCTGTTCCATGGCTGTTCCTCACTGGAGAGCGAGCATCTTAGGGTCAGGGGTGGTGTCCCACTCACATAGGCTCCCAAGTGCAAGGCCTGGCATGTAGTAGGTGCTCACAAAATGGCCTGTGAAATTGAATGAATGAATAGGTGGGTGAGAGGTTGTGAGCCTGAAAGTGCTGGTCCTGTATACAGTAGGTGCTTAAGACTGAATGATGATGATCATCATGCTGATTGGGTCAGGAGGGGGAGAGGAGGTTCTGGTTCCTGTACTTTGATCTTGGGTTTCAAGGAGAGACTGCACATTCACACACATACGCGCACACACACACATGCTGACATTCGTGTACACACACGTGTTTATGCCCTTACACACTCATGCACACGCACATGCAACACGCGTTCTCCATCAGGTCCAGGGTGAGACAATGAAAATGAGGAAGAGTTGAAATACGAGGTTTGGGTCCTGGTTTAGACGCCTCTTAAGGGCACCGTCTCAGCCCCTCAGTTTCTTCATCTGTGAAATGGGGATGATACAAACCGCCCTTACAAGGACAGGATCAAAGTTAGGTAAAGTGGAATCAGATAACTTATGTCAAGGTCTGGTCCACGGTGGCCCCTTGCTCCTCTCCCCTCCTCTGACTGGCTCTGGGACCCCCAACGCAGAGTAGGGGAGGGAGGGAACATGGAGAAGGCTGTGGAGCTGGCCCTGGAGCCTCATTGGCTCTTGCAGGCGCCATGCCCCCGAATGCCCCCTTAACCACTTGGTCCTGCCTCACTCTCCATCCCCCAGAGGTATCCCATTCCTTGTTTTCCACCTTTCAAAGTTCTTCCTATCTATGCCCACATCTCTCTCTTCTTTTGGCTGTGCCGTGCGGCATGTGGGACCTTCCGTCCTCCACCAGGGATTGAACCTGTGTCCCCTGCAGTTGAAACTCGGAGTCTTAACCAATGGACCGCCAGGAAGTCCCATACATCCACATCTATTAACACCCTGATTCTACCATCTACAAAGAAAATCCTGGGTCCTGCGTGTCCTGGGCATGAACACATTGAGGCAGAGGCTTCTAAACATGAACCAATGGACCGCCAGGAAGTCCCATACATCCACATCTATTAACACCCTGATTCTACCATCTACAAAGAAAATCCTGGGTCCTGCGTGTCCTGGGCATGAACACATTGAGGCAGAGGCTTCTAAACATGATGATGCTAACCGTGGGGGTCTCAGGCACGTTCAGGACCCGCTTTTGCCCTCCTGCCCAAGCCAAGCCCACCCAGCGTTCGGCAGGAAACAGTCTGCAGTGTGGCGGCTGCAGATGTGATGGTTAGAGCTGATTTATGTTCCGTTTACACGGGCTCCAGATGTCGGGAGCTCCTCTGTGGGTTTATCCAAATGCCAGGGAAGAAGGGGAAGGGCTGGGGGCCGAGGCTGCAGCCCCTTCCCCCCAGCCTGCCTCCTCTCCTAGTTCAGCTCTGAGGACAGTATTCTAACATGGCCCCGGCACGGACCCACCCTGCTGAGCCCCCAGCCCTGGCCCCCCAAGCTTCTGCCCCACGTTGTGGTCATAGACTCTAAACTTTGTGAGACCAGGAGCCCTGTATCTGGGCCAGCTCCTGGGCCCATGAAGTACTTATTAAATGCCTACAATAATAACCATGGGTTGCAAAGAGTCGGACATGACTGAGCAGCTTCACTATAGCTATAGTAATGAGCTGACAGTGTGCCAGTGGCTCTAGTGGGAAGAATGGTGTCCCTGACCACAAATATGTTGAAGCCCTAATGCCTAGTACCCGTGAATGTGACCCTATTTGGAAACTGGGTCTTTGCAAGTGTCATCAAGATAAGATGAGAGCTCTCATCAAGTTAAGATGAGAGTTCAGGGACCTCCCTGGTGGTCCGGTAGTTAAGAATCTGCCTGCCAATGCAGGTGACACGGGTTAGATCCCTGGTCTGGGAAGATTCCCTATGCTGTGGGGCAACTAAGCCCGTGGGCCACAACTACTAAGCCCGTGAGCCTAGAGCCCATGCTCTGCAACAAGAGAGGCCACCGCAATGAGAAGCCCGTGCACCGCAATGAAGAGTAGCCCCTGCTTGCCGCAACTAGAGAAAGCCCACATGCAGCAACAAAGACCCAGTGCAGCCATAAATAAATAAATCAAATCAGGTGGCTCGAGTGGTAAAGAATCCGCCTGCCAATGCCGGAGACGCAGGTTTAGTCCCTGGGTCAGGGAGATCCCCTGGAGGAGGGCATGGCAACCCATCCCAGTATTCTTGCCTGGAGAATCCCATGGGCGGAGAATACTGAATTGAGGTGGGTCCTAAATCCAATGACAGGTGTCGGAAGTTGTGCTATCAAATGTTTGCCTTTGGTTCCTCTTAGCTTGTCGGTTTTTCCGTCTGTCCCTCCCTTTCTCCACTCTTTCTTATGTCCTTTAGGCATTTACTGAATGCCACTCTTGGTCAAGGAACTGGAGGCACAGGGACAGAGGTGGCCTCTGTCTTGGAGAAACTCCTTGTCCAGAGCTGAGCGGTGAGGTTGCACACGATGCTGGCCATGCAGCCTCAAGAGGACTCTGATGGGGACTCAGGGGGGCTGAGGGCACAGCTGAGGCACCCAGCCAGCCTGATCTTGGTCCTCTGCACCCCTCCTGACTTCCAGGGCCATCTCATCTCCCACCCACCTCCACTGCTTAGACACCCACCTGGTCGGACCCCTTGGGCCAACGAAGGTGTCCGGGGGGTACGTGCACCCCCTCCCACTCACGCACATCTCCCACCCTCCCACTCCCTCTGAGCATTTCTCATTAAAGGCTGAAGATTGCCCGGCCTGTCTCTGGGCTTCGTGCTGAAAGGGCTAAATGATATGCTGACACCTTAATTACGGCCCATTGTCACGGAGTGCTGCGGAAATTGTCCGAGTGATCCCCGGAGAATGGGCGCTAACAGGCCCGTCAGAGCCTTTGATTCCTTGTGGCAGATTGGAAAATGACACTACCGGCGGCCGCTCCAACCACAGCCTCCGGGTGACCCGGTCGGACCACCCCTTCACACGGCTTTACCTGTGGGGTTGCCACAGACAAGGGGTCAGGGGTCTCCCTGTGGTCTCATTCCTATAACACCTACCCCCCGCCCAGTTCAGTCCAATACCTGACAATCGCTGAGTCAGGTATTGCACGCGTAATCCCAACCGAGATCCTCACTGCGGCCCAGCTGGGTGAGAACTCTTCTGCTCCCACTTTACAGACGAGGAAGCAGAGATCCTGAGTGTTGAAGTCACCAGCCCCAGCTCACCGGCTTATGCAGAGCAGAGCAGGCAGCCTGGCTCCCCGCCCAGGTCTCAGCCACTGTGAGACGCTGCCTCTGTAGGGACGGCGGCTCCAGGCCCAGGCAGGTGGTGTTTGCCGAGGTCACTGGGGCCACAGGAGACAGGGGCCAGGACCCAGGCCCCTCAATCCCGCCCCACGACTTTTTTCACCAGGGCAGCCATTTGCCAAGTGTATCCGGGAGAGAGATGTTGACAATAATAATAACAACACAATGACAGCACTGGCCTGTCACCGAGGTTGACAAAGTGCGGGCTCTGAGCCTGGCAGCCCCGGGGGAATTTCAGCTCTACAGTCAGTGGTGCTACCTTCCTGAGCTGGTTAAGGGAAAGGCAGGGAGGCCTCGAGCTCACTCTTATAACCCCTCCTCCTCACCAGCCCACAGTCCACAGAGGGCAGGGGCTGATTCCTTGGGGGAGCAATGTCGGCAAATGGAGGGAGGGAAGCTAGGGCTCACTCGAAGCCAGGTCTCTGACCACCCCCACCTTGGGAACACCCTTCCTGCTGCCACGGTTTCTGGGGTGAGAAAGAGGCAGGGCTGGGCATCTGATAACCTGGACTAAAATTCTGGCTGCTGTGTTGGAATCACAGGGGAGAGGCCTCTTGACATCACTATCCATTATCCAGCGTGCTCAGTCATGTCTGACTGTGTGGCCCCATGGACTGTAGCCCACCAGGCTCCTCTGTCCATGGGAATTTTTCCAGGCAAGAATACTGGAGTGGGTTGCCATTTCCTCTTCCAGGGGAATCTTTCCTACCCAGGGATCGAACCCACATCTACTGCGTCTCCTGCACTGGCAGGCAGGTTTTTTACCACTGAGCCACCACTAACTGGCTCCATTAGCTGGAAAAGGAGCCAGGGCACCTCTGTGCAGAAGACACACTCATTTGACCCCTCCAGGACAGGCAGAACTTGAGGCTGGGACCACACAAATGTGTGTGGGAGCTGACAGGTGGTGTACCCAGCCTGGGAGGAGAGATGGAGCAGCAGGAGCCAGGTGCCCTCACAAGCTCCAGGGCAGGACCAGCCATAGACTCTGACTGTCATCCCATTCTCCTCCCAGAGGAGCGACCCCCAGGTGAGGGCTGGTCTCCCACCCACCCCCAGAACACCACTGGGGGACGACAAAGAGGTGGGAATGCCGTCTGAAAAGCTCAGCTCTGTTCCAAGTGCTTTCTCAAGCTCAGGGGGTCAGATGTCACACCCATTTCACAGGTGGGGAAACTGAGTCTCCAAATCTTTTCAGCAAAATTGCTGAGTGCCCGCTTTGTGCCAAGGGCTGTTCTGGACACTGGGGCCACATCGAGGGACAAGACAGACAATCCCAGCCATCTAGGGACTCACAGCCACAAATGGAGCCTGGTTTCTTGTTGCTTCTCGTAGCCGCCAGGAGGAGGCAGGGCCAGGCTGGGAGCGGGCTGAGGGAAAGATGTCATCCGGAAGACTGGTGACTGGATCTGTGACCTCAGCAAGTGACTTTGATTCCTGAAGCCTCAGTGTTCTTACCTGCAAAATGGGGGCTGTAATGATGCCTTCCTCCCAGGGCAACATAATCAAATACCATCAAGCCTGGTTCTTCCACCACATCTCCTGCTGACAGGGACGGGGGTACTGGACAGTCAGCCGAGCATCTCCAGGGCCCTTTCCACACTTGGCAAAGGAGGATGCTTCCTGTGAGCCTTCTTCCTGCAGCCTTGTCATTTCCCATGGCCCCCACCAACTCTTGGAGGTGCCTTGGTTGTCCCCACTTGGCAGATGGGGAGGTCGAGGCTCAGAGACTTGCCAGATACCACGGCAGGTAACTGGAAACTGCTATGCTCCTCCCCACCTGGCACCCCTCCCCTCCCACTGTCTCTCAGCACAGCCTCCCCTTGCCACCCAGGAGGCCACCAGAAAGCTTTGGAGCTGCCAAAATGCCACCACAAAACCCAAGCATATTCTCCTTCTTAGCTTTTTTTTTTTAATTTTGGCCACAACACATAGCTTGCAGGATCTCAGTTCCCCGACCAGGGGTTGAACTCAGGTCATGGCAGTGAAAGCACCAAGTCCTAACCACTGGACCGCCAGGGAACTCCCTCTCTTCCCCAGTTGCTACCCTCAAGAAATGAAAACATGTGTCCACACCAAGAACTTGTGCACGAAGGCACAAAGTGGCATTATTCATAACAGACAAAAGGCAGAAACAACTCAGATGTCCATCAGCTGAGGGAGGGACAAACAAAACGTGGTCCGTCCAAATGGTGGAATAGTATTCAGCCTTGAAAAAGGAATGAAGCACTGACACATGCTACAGTGTGGACGAACCTTGAAAACGTGATGCTAAGTGAAGGAAGCCGGTCACAGACCCTGTGTTATATGATCCCATTGATATGGAACGCCCAGAAGAGGCAAATTCATGAGTCAGAAAGAGGAGTGGTTGCCAGGGGCTGTGTGTCTGTGTGTGCGTGCGTGTGTGCACATATGTGTGTGTCTGTTAACAATCGAGGAGTTTCCTTTTGGGAAAATGATGAAAATGTTCTAAAATGGTCGTGCTGTTTGCTAAACTCTGCAGATACTGCAAACCATCAAATGATACACTTTGAACATATGATTTATCTCTCACAGAAGCTGTTCCCCCAAAACCCTGGTGAGCGGACCCCTACCCACAGTCTCTGTGATTCAGCCCCCACACCTGGGCTGGAGGGAGGGCCCAGCTGGGGTACCCTCAGGCCTTCAGACTTCCCCCCAAAGCTGGGTAGGGCCACATGGTCTATCCCAGCAGGTAACACAGGGAACCTCCAGTGGGGATGCTCTGGGCCCGTCCCCGAACCCACGCGGCTGTTCAATCTTCATTCCATATTCCAGGCTCGGTGCTGGAGCTGGGGGCTTGGTGGAGAGCAAGAAACTCTCCCTCCCTCCAGGAAGCTGAGAGACAGACAGAGTGGGGCTGACGAGCACAAAGAAACGAAAGTCCACTGTGACATTGCTACAAACCCGGCGAACATAGAGAGGAGGGCCCCTCCCCTAGCCTGGCACTGGGACCATCTCCTAAGGAGCGGACATGCAGGCAGAGATGGGAAGAAGCTCCGGGGTGGAAAAGTAATCCAGGCAGAGGGAACAGCAGATGCGAAGGCCTAGAGGATCAAGAGGGGGTGGCAAAGAAAAAGAGGCTTTCCCTGGCAGTCCAGTGGTTAGGTCTCCAGGTTTCCACTGCAGGGAGCATGGGTTCAGTCCCTGGTTGGGGAAATCCCACATGATGCGCGGCATGCTGCCAAAAGAAAAAAAAGGAGAGAGAGAAAGAGCATGTATTTAGAAGAAGAAAGGGAGGTGTGAAGGGGGACCCCTGCCTCTGTGAGGAGGGGGCTGGGAGGGTGGAGATGGAGCAGCCCACAGACTGGCCCTGAGAAGCCCCTTCCTGGAGGCAGAACAAGCTGCCAACCACATCCCCTGCCCTGTTGGACCTTCTGGGCTAGGGTGCCTGAGATGCCATGGGGGAGGATGTCAGGCCTGCACAGCTAGAATCCCCTAACCTGCTCCCCTCTCAACTTGTATGTCCCCGTCCCCAGCCGCCTCTCCCATGCCCTGAGCGTTAATCACAGCAGATGGAAAAGGCAAGACTAAATTTTAATGAGACAGCTCCAGGATGTCTTAAGCTGCATTTAAAAGCCCCAAAGTTTCCGTGACAGGGGAACCCACATTTGGCAGGGTAAATATTTACAGCTTCATCTGAAAAGCTGGGCCTGTTTTTCATGCAGGATTTTAACAGTATAGATCACGCCACGAGTGAGACGCATATAGAGGGGAATGAAACCATGGGCGGCCACAGCCCCGGGCCCTGAATTATGGATATGAACCTCTGCCCAACTTCTTGTTTTTAATTAAAAAACCCTTTTGGGTAATTCCAAAGAGGTGGCTGTGGTTTGAGAGTCTCTTGCTTGTTCTCTTTAAGTCACGAAACGTCCCTTTGGCTCCTTCCCGTTTCAGGGATCAGAGGACAGGAGACAGGAACATTAGGATTAAGGAAGGGACAGGTCAGGGCTGGTGGGCACTGAGTCCTGAGTCTCCTCACTGCCATCTGCTTCTCCCCTGCCCTAACTCTCAGCCAGACTGGTGACTGCCCATCTGCTATGTGCTGGGAGCTTCCCTCTCCATCATCTCTCTTGCTGTTGTTGTTCACTCGCTCAGGACTGTAGCACACCTGGCTCCTCTGTCTTCCACTGTCTCCTGGAGTTAGCTCAAATTCATGTCCACTGAGTCGGTGATGCCATCCAACCATCTCATCCTCTGTTGCCCCCTTCTCCTCCTGCCCTCAATCTTTCCCAGCATCAGAGTCTTTTTCAGTGAGTTGGCTCTTTGCATCAGGTAGCCAAGGTACGGGGGCTTCATCTTCATCATCAGTCTTTCCAGTGAATATTCAGGGTTGAGTTCATTTAGGATGGACTGGTTTGATCTCCTTGCAGTCCAAGGGACTCTCAAGAGTCTTATCCAACACCACAGCTTGAAAGCATCAATTCTTCAGTGCTCAGCCTTCTTTATGGTCCAACTCTCACATCTGTAGATAACTACTGAAAAAACCATAGCTTTAACTAGACGGACCTTTGTTGGCAAAGTGGTATCTCTGCTTTTTAATAAGCTGAATAGGTTTGTCATAGCTTTCCTTCCAAGGAGCAAGTGTCTTTTAATTTAATGGCTGCAGTCACCATCTGCAGTGATTTTGGAGCCCAAGAAAACAAAAAGTGTCACTGTTTCCACTTTCTCCCCTTCTGTTTGCCATGAACTGATGGGACCAGATGCCACTATCTTAGTTTTTGGTATGTTGAGTTTCAAGCCAGCCTTTCACTCTCCTCTTTCACCTTTACCAAGAGGCTCTTTAGTTCCTATTCACTTTCTGCTGTTGGAGTGGTATCATCTCCATATCTGAGGTTATTGATATTTCTCCCAGCAATCTTGATTCCAACTTGTGCTTCATCCAGCCCAGCATTTCTCACAATGTACTCTGCATAGAAGTTAAATAAGCAGGGTGACAATATACTTTGTCATACTTCTTTCCCAATTTTGAACCAGTCCATTGTTCCATGTCTGGTTCTAACTGTCTGCTTCTAACCTGTTGCATACAGGTTTCTCAGGAGACAGGCAAGGTGGTCTGGTATTCCCATCTCTTTAAGAAGTTTCCACAGTTTGTTGTGATCCACACAGTCAAAGGTTATAGCATAGTCAATGAAGCAGAAGTAGATATTCTTCTGGAATTTTCTTGCTTTCTCTATGAGCCAAAAAACATTGGCAATTTGATCTCTGGTTCCTCTACTTTTTCTAAACTCAGCTTGTACATCTGGAATTTCTAAGTTCGCATACTGCTTAAGCCTAGCTTGAAGGATTTTGAGCATAATCTTACTAGCATGTGAAATGAGTGTAACTGTTCCATCGTTTGAACATTCTTTGGCATTGCCCTTCTTTGGGACTGGAATGAAAACTGACCTTTTCCAGTCCTGGGGCCACTGCTGAGTTTTCCAACTCTCTTGCTGCCCACAGTACTAGTGAGGTTGGGATCAGGATGCCTAGTGGACAGAGAAGAAGCTGAGTCTCAGAGACAGGAAGGGACAGGTCTAAAGTCACACAGCAAGTAGGAGGTAGAGCTGGAATTCGGACTCAGGTCTACCTGACTCCAAGTTTCCTGCCTTGGTGACCACCACCAATGATGGAGAGGGACTTGGAGTCTTCATCCCAGCCACTGGAAGGGCCTGGTGAGAGATGGGACTCTCTGGGACCTTGACCAGCACAGACTCGAGATCCAGGGAGATGGGATCTCTGAGCATCTGTTCTTGGTAGTGGGGAGAGCAGGCCAGATGTGGGTTTAGAGCTGGGAGATACACACAGCTTGCCCTTGAGGAACACACAGCACCCTCCTCTCTGTTTTTCTGTAGCTTACTTCCTCCTAGAAGCCTTCCCCCAGCCATCATCCCTCCATCTATCCGCCATTCCTCCATTCACCTGCTACCCGGACCCTCATCTGATATTCACCGATCCATTCTTTCAATCATCTGTTGTCTTCTTCATCCATCCATCCATCTATCTATCCATCCATCCATCCACCCATCTACCCTTGCATCCATCCACCCGTCCTTGCACTGATCTAATCTCCCATCCATTCATCCAGCCATCTACCCATCCACCCATTCATCCATCCTTTCTTCATCCATCCACCTACCCATTCACTCTTCCATCCATCACCCATCCTTCCATCCACCCATCCTTCCACTCAGCTAATCTCTCATCCATCCATCCACTCATCCACCGATCCATCCATCCAGCCAGCCATCCTTCCGCTCCTAGCCATCTATCCATCCACCCACCCATCTATCCATTCTTCCTTCCATCCATCCATCCATCCAGCCTTCCACTCATCTAATCTTTCCACTCATCTCCTCTCCATCCATTCATTCATTCATCCACCCACCCCTTCACCCATCCTATCCACCCATCTTCCTACCTGCCAACCATCCATCCTTCCACCCATCATGGAAAGGAACCGACACATCTCAAGCCATTACTATGTGTCATTTAGTATGCCTCCCTCATCTAAGAGCACCTCTGCCAAGTGAAATCTATCCCCTTCATTTTACAGATGGAGAAACGGAAGCTCTGAGATGTTTAAGTTGCTTGCCTAGAGGGAATGGAAAGCTACTTACACACTTTCAAGCAAGGTAAGAGCACGTTTACGGTGGAGTATTTAGGCCAGGAAAGAGAGACCTTCCAGCTCCTGCCATGTGGGTGGGCTGCCCACTCCCATCTCCATGTATGAGCTCACCAGTCCCTCGCCCCTTGCTCCTAGGCCAGGCGGTGGCTGCCAAGGCCATCTCTCATCCCCAGAGTGGCGCAGGGACAGGCAGGCCCCTGAACACAGGGTGTCTATTGTGCCCCCAGGAGCACAGGCTTCTCATTGTCTGGAGGGAGCTGCAGGTGGGCTCCAGGCTGCTCCTGAAGCCCTGTGTCTGTCATCTGGCTTGGATTGTCACCATTGTGTGGCCACAGTGGCCCTTTGTCTCTGACAGTCTTTCTCTCTTTGACTCCCAGCCCTCCCCCACCCCACCATGGAGATTTGCACTCAGGAGGGTAGAGAGATTGAGGAGGGTGGGAGAGAGCACTAGCTTGGAAGTCCAGAGACCCCAAAATGTCACATCCTCTCTCTGAGCCTCAGTTTCCCCATCTGTAAAAGGGATAATCATGGGACTGCCCTGGTGACCCAGAGGGTAAGACTCCACGTTCCCAATGCAGGGGGCCTGGGTTTGATCCCTGGTCCACCAACCTTGACAGCATATTAAAAAGCAGAGACATTACTTTACCAACAAAGGTCCGTCTAGTCAAGGCTATGGTTTTTCCAGTAGTCATGCATAGATGCGAGAGTTGGAACATAAAGAAAACTGAGCGCTGAAGAATTGATGTTTTTTGAACTGTGGTGTTGGATAAGACTCTTGAGAGTCCCTTGGACTGCAAGGAGATCCAACCAGTCCATCCTAAAGGAGATCAGTCCTGGGTCTTCATTGGAACGACTGATGTTGAAGCTGAAATTCCAATACTTTGGCCACCTGATGCGAAGAAGTTACTCATTTGAAAAGACCCTGATGCTGGGAAAGATTGAGGGCAGGAGGAGAAGGGGACGACAGAGGATGAGATGGTTGGATGGCATCACCGACTCGATGGACATGAGTTTGAGTAAGCCCGGGAGTTGGTGATGGACAGGGAAGCCTGGTGTGCTGCAGTCCATGCGGTCGCAAACAGTTGGACATGACTGAGTGACTGAACTGAACTGAACCAGAAACTAGATCCCACATGCCACAACTAAGAGTTCACGTGTTGTGACTAAAGATCTCGCATGCCGCGAGGATGATCAAAGATCCCGCATGCCGCAACTAAGAGCCGATGCAGCCAAGTGAAGAAAATGAATAAATAACAAAATAAATATTAAAAAATAAAATAAAAGATAAATTTTTTAACAGGGATAATCATTCCTGCCATGATCCATCCACATTGGAGACAACGGTAGGCTTCACAGAGGTTGTTCTGAGTACAGATTTGGTCTAACTCAGTTTATCTCTGCTGTGTGGCTGTGAGCAAGTTGCTTGCTCTCTCTGAATCTGTTTCCACATCTGCAAAGTGAAAACAAAAGAGGGCCTGCCCCCGAGGAGACCCGACACACTAGGAGCTCATCCCAGGCCTGCACTAAGACAGAAACTGACATCTCCATCAGCATCAGGGGTGGCGGCGGCAGCCCTCTGAACACCGCAGAGCTCTCTGCCACACAGGGCAGGCTCCTCTTTCTGCTGCCCTTCCAAATCATCAAGCCCTTTCTCAGGTCATCTCATGTCTCAGACCAGGGAAGTTAAGCAATCTATCTAGGGACACAAAGCAAGGAGACAATGGGCAGCCTCATGGATCCTGTCCTGAGTTCCTTATCCTCCAACGCAGGAGGCTTCAGCTGTGCTGTGGGCACCATGGGGGGCAGAAGGTAGGCAGGGGCTCAGCATCTGAGAGTGGTCGAATGGGGGTGCTCCTGGCCTAAGCACATTTATTCATTGTGCTTGGTGAGGGCAGGCAATTGACTGAATCCCTAGTGTCGAACAGGCTTGGCTCATGGGAGCCTGATAAGTGGATAAGGGGAGCGTCCTTCGGGGGCGCCACAGAGGGGACAGCATGGAGGGCTCTGCCACTGTCACCACTGAGGACACAGTTGCTGCTGAGAGGTGCCCCCTGGTACGGAGGGATGACAAGATGCCGTGGGATCAGCCCTGCCCAGTAGCAGGCACTCTGCTCAGTGTGGCCAAGGACCGCAGCCTCTGTGACCACTTTCCCCACTCAGGGGCCCAGGCCTCAGAGTCCACGCATGGCTGGGTAAGGGGGTGGGGTGGCCAGGGCTGCAGAGATGGGTCCAGTAACACTAGGCTCTGCCAGCACCCAGAGCCCAGCAAGGGCTCTCAAGACTGGGAATTACCCAGTTACAGTTCCTCATAGGGACAGCACCACCCGGACACAACAAGGTCATGCGACAGTGTCATGAGACACGGATAGATGGTGCCACACAAACAACTTAGGTCATGTGGCCATGTCCTGGAGACATGGAAAAACATAGTGCAATGGGGCCAGTGTCACCGCAGTTGAAACAGTGCCCACAGCATTCATGGGTGTCACTTATCAGACACAGAATCACACTCAGCATGGGACACACCCCATCTGTCACACAGGGACACGAGTGGGTGCAGTGTCTGCAGGGTCCCTGGGCATGGATGCCCCTCGGGGATCCAGGGGCTGGCCTGGAGTGGGGAGCGGTGTGGAGGGAAGGAGCCTGGCCACCCATACTCACACCCCCCGTCCCTCTGTGATCAAGGCTGGCTGAGTGGCCGCACCACCCTGGATGCAGACACCTGTGTCTTACAGGGCTGACCATGCCCATTCTCACTGGGTGAAATCTCTATGGGCCCAGGAGATGAGCTCACCAGAGCTTGTGCCTCTGTGGACCAAACTCAGGAAGGAGGCATCGTGAAATCTCCCCTCTAAGAGCCCTGAGCCCGCTCCCAAGCCTGGAGGGCCTCTCCTAAGGTCCATTTGAGGACCATCGTCCCAACACGATCCTGCCACCAATGTGAGCATCCCCAGGCCCAGGGGGTGGTCAAGGGGAGGCTCTTTGAGCAAGCCATGTGGACCTGGGCAGGCTGGTGTCCCCTAGTGAGGGAGTGAGGCCCCTCTAGTTCCGGACATGGCCCATGATGGGAAGAGAAGCCTGAGGGGACTGGCGCTGGGCATCCGTCCTACCCCATCCAGACCCCTGTGAGTGTCACAGGCTGGCCTGGTGGGAGCTGCACCCTACCCTCAAACCACTCTGCTCCCACAGACGGCAAGAAGCCTGCTTGTCAGGGGAAACTTCCCCTCCCCAACAAGTGAGATTCTGGGTTTGGGACTCTGTAGCCTCCCATCCCATCAGGCTTGCAGCATCCCAGCACTGCCATGGGACCTGCCATATGACCCAGGGATTATAAGCTGGAGCCCAGGAGCCTACTCGTCGACCCAAACACGGGTGCACAGAGGATGCAAGTATACAGTTCACTCAGTAGCCCTGAGCAGACAATCCCACCCAGCCTGCGGCTCAAGCTGGTAGAATCCAGGTCGCCAGGAACAACTCAAGACTCAGAAATTCCATCAGGCTTGGGTTTAAATCCGGGCCCCAGGTGGTGTCTGCTGTGTGACATCCAGAAAACTAACAAGCCTTTCTGAGTCTTCGTTTCCATTCTGTTGGAGACTGGAGATAAGACCTGCCTCCCAGGGATGCTGTAGGGATGAAGGGCAATCATGGCTTTGCATCCTCCCTCTACCCATCTATACAGATGTCCTTGACCAGTCCCAGGAAGCATCTGTTGAACGGATGATTTTAAAAGACAATCTGAAAAGTGGGGCCCGGAGGAAGCCGCAGACCTCTGCCCAGCCCCCAGCTCCCAAATACCTCCCTCTGTGCAGCTGCAGCCCCTTCCTGGGGCGGGGACCCCCTGTACCCCCACTCCGGGCCCCTCCCCAAGCCACAGGAGGCTCAGACACATGTTGGAGGGGGCATTATCTGTGCTCAGTTGACTGTAAACGTTTAAGCGGAATTGACTGTGTACTCAGCCACTTTCAAACACAACTAATCTTCATCGGGGCGACGGGAAGTGAAATATGTTATTGTCGGCAGCAGTAAATTACCCGTGCCAGAGCTGGCTCGTGAGGCATTACGGGCCGTGGCCGGTGCACTCCTTCACCCAGCCGCCACCCGCCCGCAATTCATTACCGCAAACGGCCCTGGTCACCTCCTCGCCAACTCGAGGGACGTAGGGCCAGCTGCCAACTGCCTGGGCCTGGCCCCCGGCCCACCCGGGGCAGCAGGGTGAGTAGCGGGCTGGAGGAGGGATGGGAGCAGGGTGGGGAGGGTCTGGCTTCGCGTTGCTCTGCCTCACATCCCTGAGGCTGGGGCAGGAGCCCTGGGAGGACTCTTGGCCTTGGATTCTTAGAGGATTTTTGGAGGTTGTTGACCAGATGGGGTGACGGAGGCCCAGACAGGGACAGAGATTTGGTCCAAGGCTTAGCTCTGTTGCCTTCTGAGCCTCAGTTTCCGCATCTGTAAAATGGAATGGTTCATGCATTGTTTCAAGGTGTTGAAGGTGCAGGTCTCTTTAACATCTGGCCAACTGAAGCAGCTGGGTTCCCACATGGGCCTCTGCATTTCAATCTGTCGCGACATTTGGTTTCGGTTGAAGCAGAGGAAGAACATCTGACCTGGCACGGGCAGGTGCGAGAAAAGCGACGAGTATTCTAACAGCCTTCTCAGATGATTATGGATATTCTTTGATATTAAACCAAAAGCCCTTCTGTGGCCGTTCGCTAAAGGTTAGCTGTAACATGACACCCAAAACGACATCCATTAATTCTCCAACTTCGTTAAATTAAAACCTTGGTCTATTCTGCACTTCGAATGGATTTTTTTACTCACTTTGTAACATTCTGTATTGGTCATCAGGAGTGTACTGGTTTACTAAATTATGTAGCTCTTCCAAATGTTGACATATTTCATTATACAATATCCAAAAAAAAAAGTCACATTCACTATTACCACCCAGCTCTTCGAGAAGTCTTTTCTGTAGGAAGCTGTCAAACCCAGAGTGGCAGGTACAAGTTCTCCAAAATTCAGATTTTTTGCTTGAAAGTCAAATTTCATCATTGGCAACAAGTACTGTCAGCTGACAGGCAACTTTGTACATTTTCGAGAAAATGTCTGCCAAATCATCGAGCCTGCAAGGCTATAGTTTGGTCCGTGAGTCATTATTTAGAACGAA
This sequence comes from Okapia johnstoni, assembly GCA_024291935.2. NCBI lineage: Eukaryota > Metazoa > Chordata > Mammalia > Artiodactyla > Giraffidae > Okapia > Okapia johnstoni. The sequence continues at coordinate 8,725,389 of CM044310.1, read as the reverse complement.
AATGATGTTTCATGAAACACGTGGCTAGTGCAGCTCACGACTCTGACAGTCACATGGCATTTTTCCGGGCCCTTCCTGGTGTGTTTCCTATTTTATCACATGGAATATTAAAACGATGTGTACTCAAAAGTTGAGATTTTTAAAAATTAATAATTTTTATTTTTCATGAAGAATATTCATAAGTGAAACTGGCTTTTAAATTTTTAGCAAAGGGAGTGTTCAGGATAAAGAATGCAGCCATCGCTGTTCCACACTGGTGTCACTACCATGATTCTCCATGCTATGAAGTCAGTGGGTTTTATCCGCCCATTACTTTTACACCATCAACACAGTGAAAAGGGGCAAGGAAGGACTTAGGATTATTATGAAAATGGTCTTGATCTCCCAGGCTCCCTGAAAGGTGTCCCAGGAGGTCTGTGGAGCACACTTTGAGAACCACTGATCCAGGGTGATTATTCCAGGGCCACCAGGGCTGTTGGAAAATGCAGATGAAGTAGGGTGGGCAAATGGCCCTTAACGAGCAGCTTTTCATCAATCGGGTACCACCATCCCTGCCTCCATCATCAGGGGCCACTTCTGCATTCAGGGGGAAAAGTGTCCTCCCTCAATCCCAAGTCTAAAGGAAGCTGCTAATGGAAACCTCTTGGCTCTTTCGAGACTGTGTTCAAAGTCAAGTTCTTCCTGAAACAAGCCCTCAGTGGGGATCACGTCTCCCTCCTCTGAACCTTCAGTCCTTGCAGCGTCTCCCTTTCAGGCTCACCTCACTCTCAGCATCCGCGTTGGACACAGTAAGCCCTCAACAGAACTACGTTGATCCAAAGAAATGAAGAGATGGCAAGTGTGACTTGGCCAATGGCTGGGGCTAATCTGTGATACCAGTTAACAGCAGCCAGAGGACCCCGGGAGGCTCAGCTATGAATCCCAGAACATGGGTGTAACCCAAGAGCTGAGCACCAGGGAGAAGAGCCCCCCAGCACCCTGGGGGAGACTGGGATGGATGGGACTTGGAAGAGATGAAGGGGTTACAAGTTCTCTTATGGCTGAGACTGAGACAACTGAGACCTTGATGAAACTTACATTTTGGGTCCTTCCTGCCGTGTGACCTTTGGCGAATTACTTAACCTCTCTGAGCCACCATGTCTGCATCTGTCAAATGAAGAGTATGGGTCAATCTCTAAGAGTCCTAGAGCTCCCAAATTCTCTGAGTCCATGATACTTCAGTGCTAACAATCCATGAAGTTGGTTAACACCCTGACCTCCTGTGAGAGGAGAGTCAAGCTTTCTGGGCCACCTTTATGGCAGAAAGTGAAGAGGAACTAAAAAGCCTCTTGATGAAAGTGAAAGAGGAGAGTGAAAAAGCTTAAAGCGCAACATTCAGAAAACTAAGATCATGGCATCTGGTCCCATCACTTCATGGGAAATAGATGGGGAAACAGTGGAAACAGTGTCAGACTTTATTTTTGGGGGCTCCAAAATCACTGCAGATGGTGACGGCAGCCATGAAATTAAAAGACGCTTACTCCTTGGAAGGAAAGTTATGACCAACCTAGATAGCATATTAAAAAGCAGAGACATTACATTGCCAACAAAGGACCATCTAGTCAAGGCTATGGTTTTTCCAGTAGTCATGTATGGATGTGAGAGTTGGACTATGAAGAAAGCTGAGCACCGAAGAATTGATGCTTTTGAACTGTGGTGTTGGAGAAGACTCTTGAGAGTCCCTTGGACTGCAAGGAGATCCAACCAGTCCATCCTAAAGGAGATCAGTCCTGGGTGTTCATTGGAAGGACTGATGTTGAAGCTGAAACTCCAATACTTTAGTCACCTCATGCGAAGAGTTGACTCATTGGAAAAGACCCTGATGCTGGGAAGGATTGGGGGCAGGAGGAGAAGGGGACAACAGAGGATAAGATGGCTGGATGGCATCACCGACTCGATGGACATGAGTTTGGGTAGACTCTGGGAGTTGGTGATGGACAGGGAGGCCCGGTGTGCTGCGATTCATGGGGTCACAAAGAGTCAGACACAACTGAGCGACTGAACTGAACTGATATCTGAATATAGCATGGCAATGACATTCAAATGTTCTGTGACATCACCCAGTGAGATCGACATCAAACAGTCTATAATGCTAACACGGTAAAAGACAGTATGCTGACATTCACACGGGCAGTGGCTGACATTGAATGCTCTATGACATCAGTGTGAATTGAGTGCCAGCTGTGTGCTGGTCTTGGCAACAGCCTGAGGAAAGCTGTGAATCCATAAACTGTCACTTCTCAGAACTTTCCTTTCCAGGAATCTAGACCCTCGAGATGGCACCAGAGAATGGCTTTCAGAGATATTGGCTGTCCCCATCTCCCATGGTCCATCCATTTATACGAAGGATTGATTTATCTAAACATAACACAAAAGCTATGACAAACCAAGCAGCACATTAAAAAGCAGAGACATCACTTTGCCGACAAAGGCCCATATAGTCAAAGCTATGGTTTTTCCAATAGTCATGTATGCACATGAGAGCTGGACCATAAAGAAGACTGAGCGCTGAAGAATTAATGCCTTCGAACTGTGGCGCTGGAAAAGACTCTTGAGAGTCCCTTGAACTGCAGGGAGATGGAGCCAGTCAATCCTAAAGGAAATCAACCCTGAATATTCATTGGAAGGACTGATGCTAAAGCTGAAGCTCCAATACTTGGGCCACCTGACGCGAAGAGTCGACTCACTGGAAAAGATCGTGATGTTGGGAAAGATTGAAGGCAAAAGGAGAAGGGAACAGCACAAGATGAGGTGGTTAGATAGCATCACCAACTCAACGGACATGAATCTGAGCAAACTCCAGGAGATAGTGAAGGACAGGGCAGCTGTCCTTCAGAGTGGGACATGACTTAGCAACTGAACACCACCACCACAACGGAAACTTCCATACAAGTCCTATGGCCTCTTCCAAAGAGGTTCTGTCCCCCCTGGAACCTGGAGCTATCATTGCTGTGGCTGAAGTCCCCTAAGATTTCCCTGCTGTCCGATCTCTACCCAGGGCCTTGCCAGCTGGACCATGTTGGTGGGCATCAAGGAGAAACCAAGGTTCAGGGGGAGGGGACCCTCAAAGCGCTGTGGAGGAATGTCCCAGGGCAGTGGTTCAGCCTCCTCATCTCTCTGGCTGGAGTTGGGGCTCCCAGTGGGCCTCTAGGGGCAGAGGAGACAGTCACCACGGGGATGCCCGCTCCCTCGCCCCAGGCCACTGCCCAGACAAAGATTCCAAGCCCTGATTGGCTTTGCCTCTCCTGCCTCTCTTATTTAAAAAAGGAAAGAAAGAAAGAAAAGAAATTCCTGCAAGTTGAACAATCCTTGTGTTGGATTTGGAAGATGTTATTCCTAGTGACAGACAAGGGCAATTATCTGCAATCCGCCAGCAGTTTTAGCCTAATTTCATTACTGCTGTGCAATTCTCCCTGAGCTGCTAGTCTATCAATGTCTTGCAGAACGGATTAGCGGGCACTTTCTTCATCTTCAAATGAATTTTAGCTGTCATGCCCTTGATGAATAGAGCAGGGACAGGCGGCTGACCTGGGCCCGGGAGTGGCCAGGGGGTGGCAGGCAGGCCGGCAGCCTCGGCTGGCCGGGGCCTGGCGGGAGGTGAGGTGGAGGGGAGACACCGGAGTCATCCAACCTTCCAGGGCCCCTCCAGGCACAGGATTTAGGGCTGTTTGGACCCACCGACTGGGGCTCTGCACATGAGCGACCCTGCCCCGCCGCCCCCGCGTCTAAGGACAGCTTCCAGGGCCCCAGGCTGAGGACCTGGGTGGGGGGTGGGGGGTCTCCTGGAAACATGTTGCCACCTGACCTCCAGGGCCCCACCTCCCAGCCCTCTGGGGGCCCCCTGCCACAGCAGCTCAGACTTTAGAAACTCTGGCTTTGAGTCTGCTTCCTCGGGACGCCATGGACCTCACGGGAGCAGAGTCCAGCGCTGTCCTGTCCCCACTGTGTCCCCAGAGTCCAGCTCGCAGGGGAAGTATTTGCCACAGGACAAATGGCTCTCGCTTCGCTGCAGCCTGGGCCGGGGGGCTGGCGCAGGCCCGGCTCATGGCAGGAGTCCAGCCACTCTCGATGAGTGGGTGACGCACGGCGGCTGATTAGGAAGAGGGTGCTGAGCAGAGGAAGGGGACGCTTTGGGGACCACCTGCTGTGTGTCAGGCGCTGTGTGAGGCGATCTGGTTGATGCGGCCTCAGTTACTCTCAGGGAGGTGGAGGCCCTATGCCTGGGGTACAAGCCCATGGGGAACTGGTGGACCCAGGGCTGTCCAGCCATCCTCTCTGACTCCCCAGGGAGCACTGATTTGGGAGCACTGATGCAAAGTGAGACTGATGGGCAAGATGAGGCTGAACGGGGAGAGGGGAGGACCCCTGGCAGAGGTCGAGTGGAACTTGGTGTGGGAAACATGGGGTGAACACCATGCCTGCTTGTGGACCCCCTTGTCCCCACTTCCATCCGAAACCTCCCCTCCCCCCAATACTTATCCAAAGTCCTGGGAAGAGGGGCTGTGGTGTGGTGGCTTTTTCCCTTTTACCACCTGTCCATTCTCCGCTTTCCTGGCCCAGCTTTGTGCCCTGGGAAGCTGACCTCCATGGGCTTCCCCACCCTCTGGCTTCCAGGAAGGATCAGAAGCTGGGGGTTGGGAGAGAGGGCAAATTCAGGGTACATCTGCCTCACTCTGCCTACCTCGGGGCAGGATTCTGTGTCCCTTTGAGTCTGGGGCCTTGACTTCCCTGGCTGGCTTGCACCGCTGTGTATGTAAATCCACACACTGAACTCTCCTCACTGGTACATCCAACTGGGATGGCAGGTCCCGCCGGATGCTGTGGGATGCGGGTGGGGTGGGGGTGGGAATCCTGCCCATGGCTGCTCTGTGCTGACACTGGGCTGGGCTGCAGGCATCCCCTGGCCCATTGGAAACTTCCAATGGGCTCAGTGGGGTGTGTGATTTTCAGAGGGGAGTGCTGGGGCTCAGGGGGCGGTCAGGAGATCGGCTGGGGCACCCGGCAGGGAGGCGGGGGAGTAGGGACCTGAGCCAACCTTCAACTGACCTGTCACGTTCTCCCCAGGGCTGCACACATTGCTCTTCATCTGACCAGAACCTGGGGCGGCAGAGGCCTCCTGGAGCTCTACGCTGATTATTCCTCAGAAACACCAGATGTTCAACTTTGTCCTTAAAAGGCGGTTTTGGGGAACCTTTTCTGTTTCCTCGGCCCCCAGCAGGCCGCCATGTCAGCAGAGGGAAGCTGAGGACATGAGAAGAGGGGTCCCTCCACAGCTGCTGCCTCACTGGTCTCTACACCCCTTTTCCCCGACAACCCCCAAAGCTTACAGGAGAAGAAGGAAGGTCCCTGACTGGGGGCAGCCCAGACCTCCATTTTACAGGTGGAGAAACTGAGGTTCGGCGAGGTAAAGGGACTTGCTCAAAGCCACCAAGAAGTCACACAGAGCTCGGCCCCCACCCAGGAAGTCGAGCAGCAACCCCCACCCCTCCCAGGGCTGGAAAGCGAGGCTCAGACTTGGCCTTCCACCCCCGCTTTCAAGTTCTGATTCTTCCTCCAGGCACCCAGGAGACTGCCCCAAGTGTATCGATCGCCAGGGCAGCCTTGAGTCAATATGGTGCACTTCGCTAATTAATCTTTTCCAGATAATTGCAGGAAATTATTGGTCAGTGTGAAGTGGGGGTGGAGAGGCAGACTCTGTCCCACACTCCACCTGTCTCTGGGCAGAACACAGGATGCCCTCTTGGACCCTCTGCCCAGCCTCCCAGCCCTTTCCTGCTTCTCTCTGCCTCAGATCTGGGGCAAATGAATCCTGCCCCCTCCTGCCCCCTTCCCAAATCCTCAGCCCGGCCTCCCACCAGGTCAGCTCTGCTAGCACTTACGCGCTCTGGGATGCCACAGGAAACTGGAAGCAGTGACGGTCCCAGATTCAAATCCTGGCAATTCCTAGCTGTGCAACTTCGGGCAAGTTGCTTAATCTCTCTGAGCCTTAGCTGAAAAGCAAAAGAGTTTACAATTTGCATCACAGGCTGCTCTGAAAGATGAAACCAAAGAAGGCATTTTTAATACTGGTGGATTGTGACCTCTCTGAATAATAATAACTCTAACAACAAAAGCCAATGCAAAGCAGGGGGCTTTGCCACATTCTGAGTGTCTGAGAGGTGCTATTATTATACCCATTTTCTAGAACAGGAAATTGAGGTCTTGAACTAAGGTCACACTGATAGTGAGAGGCAGAGACTGGATCCTGGGCCTGGGATGCCCGTCACTGCCCCACACGGTGTCACCAGACCCAGCGAGGTTCCCATCATAGAGCAGTGTCACCGGGAGCAAGCCCTCCACGTGCTCATCTCAGAAGTCAGGGGACACTGGCCGTGGGTGAGAGGGAGATACGGTATGATCCCAGGGGTGGCACAGACCTTAGAGGCACCCATGGCTCCCCACTCCAAGTTCCTCGCCCTAAAATTCTAGCCCACCTCAAGGAGGCTGAGAGATCCATCGGGCACCCCCCAGCCCAGGGGCCTTCCCCAGGCCCCACAGTAATTAATCATGATTGGACTTTTCTGAATAAAACTTCCCATCTCTTTGGGGTCTCTTTCTCCCAGATATCATTTAATACATCACCTCACCGGGCTGTATATACCTGCTCCTAATAAACCTCTAAGACTTTAATGAACTAAATAGCAAATTACTTTTTTATTCAAGAATGAAATTTCATCATATTCATAATTCATATTTTATTTCAGACATCTGCTGCTGATTACATTACATTTAACTAAAATTAGATGATGCTCAGAATGCAATTAAGGCTCTGCCAAATTCTTCGGCCCACCAATGCCGGCACAGCGCAGCGGGGGCTGCTAGGAACCTAATATGTAATTAGGAGCTATTTTCTAGCTGTTTTTAAAGTCTGAAAATTAGCTGCCTTTATTAATCACACAGACAAATATAAAGTGGAACCAACGCTCGCTGAAATTTCTAAAAGGGATTTTTTGTTTAATTATACACCGCAGAGGGCCGCCACTCGTTCTGCATGTTGATTTGTTGTGCGCTGACATTTTGACAACTGGTTTTCAATTTGTCTGTCGTAGTTAGGCAACAACAAAGCTGACGGTACTACTTTAACTTTCAAAACCTTCCGTGTGCCAGGGAGAGGGAGAATGGCATGCCTCGCTGCGGGGCCTGCAGCTCGGGCTCTCGAAGCCACGGGGTATAGAGACGCAGGAAGAAGGATGGGCGGGGGCCCAAGGGCTGAGTGGGGTGGTGGCGGAGCACTGGACTAGGAGTCCAGTGGCCAAGGTGCAAGCCCTGCTCTGGGGACCAGCTATAAGAGGAAACCCTTTTCTTTCTGGGCTTATGATTCTTCCTGTGCATCGTGGAGGGGTCGACAGTCCGAGATCCTTTAAGAAGCTTTTAGGTGCAAGATTTCCCTGGTGGTGCAGTGGCTAAGGGGCTTTCCAGGTGGTAAAGAACCCGCTTGCCAATGTAGGAGTCATAAGAGACGTGGGTTCGATCTCTGGGTGGGGAAGATCCCCTGGGGAAGGGCACGGCAACCCACTTCGGCATTTTTGCCTGAAGAATCCCAGGGACAGAGGAGCCTGGCAGGCTACAGTCCATGGAGTCGCAAAGAGTTGGACATGACTTAAGGGACTTAGCGTGCACCAGTGGCTAAGACTCCATGCTCCCAATGCAGGGGGCCTGGTTTCGATCCCTGGTGAGGAGACTAAGATCCCGCATGCCGCAACTAAGAGTTCACCTGCCACTACTAAGACGCAAAGCAGTCAAGTAAATAAAAATAAATATTAAAAAAATGAAGCCTTTAGGTTCTAAAACTCTGTCTTCTTTTCACTGTGTGCCAGACCCTGCGCTAAGTGTACTCCGTGAGCATTATTTAGCCCCTGGACCTCACGAGGGAGACCTTTTATTATCTCATCCTACAGAGGACGAAACGTAGACTCAGTGACATTTGGCAATTTTTTCTGGCCAGCAGGTGGCCACACCAGAAACTCATGGACTCCAGGATGTGCTTTAACTAGAGCATCACCCTGCCTGACTGGGTGGACCTGAGCAGGGGCGGCTGTCCAGCCCTTGTTACCCATCTGTGAGGCATGGACTTGGGGAAGCGGCCTTGCAAGGTCTCAGGCTGATGCTGTGGCCAGCTGCCCTTGCCCTTGCCCACCAGGCAGCTGACAGCCCCGCCTGGAGCCCTGCTGGGGGCCAGGAAAGGGGAGCACAAAGAAGCCACGGCATGGAGTAGAACAGGACCCCTTGATCAGACCCTCAGCCTCTGAGTTCACTCTGTGCCCTGAGCTCACCTTGCCATGTGGCCAACACCTCCCAGCAACGTCCAGAGAGTCCTGGGGGGCAGAGTGGCTGGCAAGGGGCCCAGTTCCACCCTACACAAACAACAAAGATGGTAATAGCAGCCAGCTTTCCCAGTACGCAGGCGTCGTGACACTTTGACGCCTGCACCCTCCCACTAACCTGAAGAGGAGGTCCACAGTCAGGCTTGGCACCTCAGCCTGGGTTCAGACGCAGCCTCTGACACATCCCAGCCGTGGAGGCATGACCAGGCTTCCCCCCTCTGAGCCTCAGTTCCACATCACAACAGTGAGGCTCCGGACGGCACCAGCTCTCAGGGTTCTTGTGAGAACTGACTGGGATAAGGGGTGCTTGGCTCAGACGACGCTTCAGACATTGAGGCTGTGTGTTACTACTCCATTGGACAGACGGGGCTGTTGAGCCTTTGCAGGGTGAAGGACTTGCCCTGAGGTGCAAGGCTGGGCTGAGAATCACATACCAGTGGGCTTAATCGCACAGCGTGGGCCCTCACCCACCACTGAGGCCACCAAATGCCCATCGGGTAGGACTGGAGGAGGGCGCAAGGACCCGCCGTGGGGTCTGGGCTACCCATCTGGCCACTGTGGCTATTTCCAGGGGCCCGCAGGGTGCCTCCCTCTCATTCCCTCTTGCTCCCTGGATGAGGGATGCCACGCAGGCCTGAAGCCCAGCCGAAGCAGATCACACAATGGGACTCTTCTGCCACCGCTGTCCCCAGCCCAGCAGAACCAGCGCCCACCGCCTGCCAAAACCAGTTTTGGGGAACCAGCTCTGCTTCCCCTCCTGCCCCCAGGCTCTCCTGATGAAAATGCCACCAGAGAAAACTAGGTTTTTTCTTTTTTCTTTTTTGGATGACAATGAGACTGTCAATAAAATCTCAGACGCAAGGCTAAGCAACGCCTGTTTCTCTTCCTCTGACAGCTGAGACTGCTGGAAAGTTGATAGGCATCTGCTGACATCGACAGTGCTTCCCGGGAGAGGCTGCCCCCAAGATCTGCCCGGCCGGGGTACTGTTTGGGCTGGGGTGGCTGCAGTTGCCAGAGGAGCCGGGGTCAACCACGGAGGAAAGGCTGGACGTCCGGACTCTGTCTGCTCTTGTGTCCACCCCATGACTCCCCTGTGAGCTGCAACGTAACGCCAGGCTCTGTGCCAGGGACCACAGACACAGAAACAAACTGGGAAGACCACTGCCCTGAAGCATGTCTTGAGTTCAGTTGTATCCCCCCCACCAAAAAGATGAAGTCCTGATCTCTGGTACCTCTGAAGATGAGACCTTATTTGTAAATGGGGTCTTTGCAGGTATCATCAAGTAAGAGGAGGTCATGAGGGTGGGCCCGAATCCAGCGTGACTGGTGCCCTTACAAGAAAAGATGTGTGCTTTGCAGAGTGATTTTTGGGGTTTTGTGGCCACATTGCATGGCATGTGGGGGTCTCAGTTCCCCAACCAGGAATTGAGCCCATGCTCCCTGCACTGAAAAGCAGAGTCTTAACCACTGCACCACCAGGGAAGTCCCTGGAAATGTCCTGAGAAGACAGAGACACACAGAGAGGAGATGGCCAAGGGACAACAGAGGCAGAGATTGGAGGGAGGCGGCTGTGATCACGCCCAGGAATGCCAAGGACTGCCGGCCACCACCAGAAGCTGGAAGAGGCGGGGAGTCTCCACCTAGAGTCTCAGAGGGAGCATGGCCCTGCTGACACTTTTTTCTGACTGTGCCGGAGCTTAGCTGTGGCACATAGATCTCTGATCTTCCTTGTGACATGTGGGATTTTTAGTTGCGGCATGTGGGATCTAGCTCCCTGGCCAGGGATTGAACCTGGGCCCCTGCTAGGGAGTGTGAAGTCTTAGCCACTGGACCACCAGGGAAGTTCCCATTCATTCACTCTTCACTCCTGTCAGGTACTGTGCTAACTTGGGGAGGAGGTGGCAGTTGAGAAGACAGCTAAGGCGACTGCCCTTGGAGAGCTGGCAATCGACTGGGGAGATGGCAATCGACTAGGGTGATGTAACAGCAAGTGATAGCAGTTTGGAGAGAAAACAAAGGGAGACGTGGGGTGGGGTGGGGGCATTCCAGGCAGAGGGCACTGTAGAGGCAGAGGCCCTGCAGTGGGACTCGCTCCATCACCATCATCATCCCCATTCTCCTTCTCACTTGCCTGGTCCTCCCCATGTCACACTGGGAGGGAGTCCTTGTTTATTTCCAAGTCTTGCTCTGGAATGTAAGCTTCCTGAAGGCTGGCCCAGGGCCTTATGTCCTCAGTGGCGCAGACCGGCACCTGGCACAGAGCTGTCCCCCCATCATATTTGTTGGGACTTCTCTGGCAGTCCAGTGGTTAACTCTGTGCCTCCACCACAGGGGGCACAGGTTGGATCCCTGGTTGAGAAACTAAGATCCTGTAGCAAAAAGAAAAGTCGTATTTGTTGAGTGATATGCCAAGGGAGGTGGGCTTCCAGGTGGTTCACAGTGGTAAAGAATCCGCCTGCACTTGCAGGAGGTAAAAGAGACACAGCAGATAAAGGAGATGTGGGTTCGATCCCTGGGTCGGGAAGATCCCTTGGAGTAGGAAATGGCAACCCACTCCATATCCTTGCCGGGATAATCCCACGAACGGTGGAGCCTAGTGAGCTAGCCCACGGGGTCGCTGAGAGTCGGACACGACTGAGCACGCACGCATGCATGCCAAGAGAACGCACAGGTACTGGGTTAAATGGCCTACACCGCTCCCCGCAGGTCATCCCTCCCCCCTCCCCCCACCTTCATGAAGACAATCGAGTCGCTTGTCTCCCATTTGCCAGATGACTAAACTGAGGCTTGCTGGAGGCCATACAGCCAGCAAGTGGCAGTGCTGGGATTTAAACTCAGTTCTCCCTGGGCTCTTTTGCTCCCCTGCCTAGGCCTGGAGAGGGGGTGAGGGGGGAATGGGGAGTGCGGCAGGATAGCAGGCCCCCCATACCCCCATACCTCCCCCCAAAGGCAGCAGGTCAAGAACAGTGCTGCAGGCTCCATAAATAACCCGGGTCCCTGGGCCCTGCCTGCGGTTTAGCCGCGGAGAGTGTGTGTGTGTATTACAAACAGCTCTAATCCCCTGTCAGTTAAACTGGATATCAGAGGAGACAAGCTTCCGAGCGGGGAGGCCTAATTGAATCGAATTGAAAAGGCGGAATGGGCGGCCGCGATGCTGGGAGGGAGCGGCGCGCGCAGCTGCCGGGGGGCCTCCCCTGTCCGGGGCCGGGCGGCACCGCAGCCCCCGCCGCAGGGAGCCGGGCTTGGAGGGCATCGCAGTGGCGGGGGGGCGGGGGGACGCGCCCCAGCCGCGGGTACCCCGCCCCCTCCGGTCTCCCCTTTATCTGCTGGCTCTGCCATTTTCTCTCCGCCGCTGACCCTTTTTCTGCTCCCTCTGTTATCTCGAATAATGTCACTGCCTCTTTAGAATCTATTCATCAGAGCAGAAAGAAGCCAATGCTGACACTGATAAAAAAAAAAAAAAAATGCCATCTGTGCCTGATGGGGAAGCGCTCTCAGCCCAACCTCTGGCGCCCCTGCCCGCCCCCGCCACCCGCCTGTCTGCCATTCTGCCATTCGAGGGGGCACCCGGGGGTAATCAGATTCCGTGGGGGCGGGGTGCCCGCCCACAGGTGGTGCCCCCGCTCCCCAGCTCATTCTCCAGAGCGCAGCCGAGCTGGGGGGACGGGCTCTGAAAGAAGTCTCAACCCCCGGCAGTTTTCCAGCTGCAGAAGAGTCGGATTTGACCCTTGGGGGTTTTAAAAATTGATTTACAGTCTTTATTATTTTATTATTATACCCTCCAAAATTTCCAGATTTCTGAATTCTCTTTAAAAACTAAATAGAAAGGTTGGGTGACTGTGAACCGACCACCCCGCAGGGCAACAGCTGTCTGGAGCTTTGGAGTGGGGGTGCTGCACCCTCCCTGGGGCCTGGCTGGTGGGTGTCACCTGGCTGGCCCCTGGAGGCTGTGAACTTGAGACCCCTGGGTGGGTAGGGTTCCTCGGAGTGGGGCTGAGGGGCACGTGGAAGACCCCAGGGCACTTTTCATGGGACTGAAAATAATATCCTTAGAAATACTAAACCAAAGCCCAGAGAGGGTAAGCCACAGGGTTAAGTCACACAGCATTTCAGGAATCTCCCAGTTCATGGGTAGTGCTCTTCTCAACCACACAAGGCAGGTGGGGAGATGGGGGTCCTGATTCTGCCCCCGATCCTTCCCTGTCCCTGCTCCCCATCAAGGCAGTGAAGATGCCTGCATCTGTGTGCTGTCCCACCACCCCTTCTGGGAGCAGGCTCTGCTCCAAGCCCCCTAAGAGCATCAGGGGACGTACCAGCACCCAGTCTTCTCTCTCCTGGGGCGGGACGTCCCACCGGCAAAACCCAGCCACGCCAGGCAAGGAAAGTGGAAGAAGTCCAGGCTTTGGAGTCAGACGCTGCTGGGTCCCAATCCTAGCTCGGCCACCTTGGAGCTGTCCCATCACCTCTCTGAGCCTCAGTTTCCCCACCTCTGATAACAACAAGAGCTGATGCATCTTGGATGCTCACTCCAGGTACCAGGCTCCAGGCCAAGTGTTTGATGTGCACTGTGACCCAGCATCCCCACTTTACAGACGAGGAGTCGGATGCCCAGACAGGTGACGTGGCCACTGCAAGCCCCACAGCTGGAGGTGATCCGGCCACAGAACAAGGCCAGACCTGTCTGACCTCAGAGACCACAAAACAGTAATCACTGGGAAGATGACACCAGGGCACTTGGTCTGAGGGCCAAGGCCACTCAGATAGGCAGGGTGGCAGCCCCACCACGCCTGCTGACCTGCGCCTCTGGGGCAGCTTGCCAGGGCAAGCTCCTGGCAGAGTGAACGAGCCCCATGATTTCTATGGATGGGGAAACCCAGGCCCAGAGAAGGCAAGAAACTGCCTCAGTTCACACAGTAAGCTGCCTTTTGGTTTTCTCTTCACAGCCAGAGCATCTTAGGAAGAGCACGGTCCTTGGTGTCTAGAGACCCATCTCAAGGCCTAACTTCTGCACTTGTTGACTTCATGGCCTGGAGCAGGGACTCCCTCTGGAGGCCTCAGTTTCTTCATCTGTTAAGTGAGGCTCACCCTGCTTTCCTCATAGGCTTGTGCCTCACAGATACAGGTGGAGAGAATGAACGTGGAAGTATCCAGAGCCACAGACGAGCATGCCGACAAGAGGAGGAGCAGCCTGTATTGGTCACCCAGCTTCCCTGGGGCTCAGCCCAGTTTCTGGCACGTATATGTACATACAGACGTGTGTGTGTGCTCAGTCGTGTCTGAATCTTTTCAGACCTCATGGACTGTAGCTGCCAGGCTCCCCTGTCCATGGAATTTTCCAGGTTAAGAACACTAATAGGTTGCCATTTCCTTCTCCAGGGGATCTTCCCGACCCAGGGATCAATCCCGTGCCTCCTGCGTTGGCAGGCGGATTCTTTTCCACTGAGCCACCTGGGAAGCCCCCTTGGCATGTGTAGGTGCACATTTAATATCTGCTGGATGAATAGCATCCAGTAGCTCAGGGGCCAGAATCTGCCGACAGCCCTGGGGAGGAGGGCAGCCCCATTCTCTCCGGGCAGGGAGGATGCCCAGGAGGGAGGCCAGGTGCATCCCAGGAAAGCATCCGCGGGGGGCGGGGGGGACACCTCCTCAGCCAATGCATTATGCAAATGCATCAAAATGGATGTTTTCCCCATCAGATTTAAAACATTGTGCAAGAACAGACCCAGTTAATCTCCTGTGCCAGGGGGTTTGGCAGAGCAGCGTGCCAAAGAGGCCCGGTTCCCGTCTCTTCCCCTGTGTGTGTGATTAGTCAGCCTCCCCGTTGGTGAGCCCACGAGGGTGGTGAGAATGCATGCGTTCAGGCCTCCCCATCCCTTCCCGCTGCTTGGAGAGAGGTGGGGGTGGCCCAGGAGATGGTGTTGGCAGGACCGCGGGTGGGGGGGTCTAAAGTGTGTGGGCAGCAATGAGGGCCAAGGGGGCTGGCAGGGCGCGCAGAGCCGGCGCCTCTGGGGCAGGTGTGACAACTCATGACAGCGGAGCAGGGACTGGAGGGGGACTTGGGGAGGGTCACCAGTCACCTCCCGGGGAAACAGTCCACCACAGCGTCTGAGAGCAGGGCTCGGGGGTCACGCAGACCTGGGTTCAACTCCCACTCTGCCACTTGCTTGTCTCGGGACCTCAGGCAACTCACTTCCCTCTCCTGGGCCTCAGTTTACTCATCAATGGATGAGAACCTCCCTGTCTCACCTCCCTGAGGGGATTCACAGGGAGAAGGCACCTCAAGTGCTAGGCACCATGCTAGGCATGGAGCAGGCGCTTGGGTTGGCTGCTGTTGGCCACTCGGGAGCCGACAGAGCCACGAGGAGGGGTGTAACTTGCGATGACCAGTGCAGAAGATGGAACATTCTGCAGGATGGCTGGCCAGGTAAGGCACGTAATGAAGAGAAAAGGTGTGTGTGTGTGTGCAGGACTGCAGTGCTAGCTTAAGAGAGAGTTTAGGGCTGTAACAGTCAGATGCATGGTCCTGGACAGGATTCTGGACATTTGGGAGACGATTGGGAGGAAATGTGCCTATGCCCTGGGCATTGGGGATGAAAACATATTGTAAGCCTGTTGCTATGCCCCTCTGGGCCTTGCCTTCCTCACCTAAGCTGATGATTGAGCCTGGCACACAGTAGGTGCGAAGAGACAGCCCAGGAGTTGTCCAAAATGAGCTGGAAGGCAGGCAGCTCTGCAGAAGGGGGTGTGTGCTAGCTTTCTTTTTTTAAAAAAGAAAAAGCTTTGGACAGAGAACAAGGATGAAAAGGGGGACCTTGAGAGGCAAAGAGGCAGGGCCAAGGCCACTCAGATAGGCAGGGTGGCAGCCCCACCACGCCTGCTGACCTGCAGCCAGTGCCGCCTAACTCGATGGGCTGCTAGTGGTCTGCATGAGCCAGTCTCAGAGAGAAGACGATCCTCACTGACAGGAAGAACAAGGGTGCAACCGCAGCAGCTCTTCTGTCAGCAGGGACCACAGTGTCTGCTGCCCGTCTCCCAAGGTGAGACCTCTGCTAGAGTGGGGAAATTTCCTGCGAACTTCAGGCTGTGAGGGTGGGTGTTAAATCGGCTGCAGAGGCTGGGAGCCGCTCCAAATGCTGACTTGAGAAATTGCTGTCCTCGGGCTGGCGGACAGGGCCCGGGGCTGTACCACCACCTCTTTGAGGAGGAAGCCAGGAGGCTGGAAAGCCAGTTGGCATTCTCTTGTGTTTCCCGAACCGCAGTCCTGGGTACACGATTCAAACCCCAACTAGGGGGTTTGAATCAGCAGGTCTGGGTGCTTCTAACCAGCTCTGTGCACCATTCTGAAACTTCTGGACCCTGAGAGACACCCATGTTTCTCAGCTCAGGACAGTTATAATAAGGTGCATTGGACTTCCCTGGCCGTCCAGTGGTTAAGATTCCTAGCTCTCACTGTGGAAGGTGCGGGTTTGATCCCTGGTTGGGGAAGTTCTGCATGCCATGTGGTGCAGCCAACAATTATACTAATCATAATAGTGAGTGTTTTCTGAGTGCTTACAATGTGCCAGGCACCGTGCCAAGGGTGTACGTATGTTTTCTCATTCAATCTTCATGGCACTCTATAAGGTGGCTGCTGCTGCTGCTGCTAAGGTGGGCGTTACTATTATTTCCATCTTCCCAATGGGGAGCCCGCAGCCCCGAGAGTAGAGGTCAAGTGGTAAGTGGCTGGCAGGGCCAAATGGAGGCCCAGGTAGAGGCAAGCTCTTGGCAGGTATGACTTTAGGCAACATCTAGTTCAGTGATGTCAGCCCTGGCCACACATTAAAATCACCTGGGAACTTGTGAAAACCACTCACAATTGAGCCCCTTCGAGATGTGTTAAATCAGAAGAGCTGGGGGGTGGGGAGGCATTCGGGGGTGGTTTCTAGGCGGGGCTGGGAGAACGCCACACCAGGCAAAAGGAGAAGGGTGAGGCTACAAATGCAAATCACCTACAAATGTGACATCAAAGACAGGTGGCCAGGAGTGGGAGCCACCAGGCCCATATGGTGGCCAGTGATGGTGGTGGCTGGGGTGAGAGGCTGCAGGCCAAGGTGTGCCAGGTGGTGGCTTCAGTGGGGCAAGGTAACGGGTTGGCTCATGCTCCAGGAGTGACACCCGGTCCCCAGGGAGGAAGAGGGAGGGTCCCAAGGAGCAGGCAGGTTTTGGGGCCTCGGCCTCTGGACACCCTTCTCGCAGCCCCACCTCCCGCAGTGCAGGAATGCTGTCAACCAGCATCAGCCCTGAGAAGGCATCGTGTACCCCTGGCTGCTCATTCAAATCGTGTGGGGAGCTTTCAAAAAACACCCAGGCCCAGGTCCACTCTGACCAAGTACATCAGCGTCCACAGGAGATCAGGAGCCCGAGTGTGGAAAACAGCAAGAATCACAACAAACCTGTGTCCAGGAAGAAGCACAGAGGGGCAGGGGGCAGCCATTGGAATCAGACCGTCTGACGTGTAATTCTGCTTCGGATGCTGCTTAGCTGTGTGGCCTTGGACGAGTTACTCGACCTCTCTGAGCTTCAGTTTCCCAATCTGTAAAATGGGACTAGCAATTATTCTCCAAGATTGGGGGTAGATAAAAAGAGATGACTGAGGAACAATACTTAGAAGAGTGCCCCACACATAGTAAGACCCAGTATTGATATCATTTTATGCATTATGTTTTGAAGGCCAGAGGCAGGCAACTGCCTGTCAGTGACGCTGGGGCCATTTTCACATGTTAAGCTGAGGCAGACATTCTTCCCAGCACCCTGATTCCTGGCAGTGACCCCAGGCAGAACCTAGAGACACAGAACCCTGGTGTTGGGGGGAGGGTAGAGAGACTGCTCTAAGGCCGCTCTTACCCACTCTCCCCTGAAGACACTGGGAAAGAAGCCAGCTGCCCTCTAGTGGCCAAGGGCAGAAGCGCAGAGCCATTTAAACCAAATCCTGCACTCTCTGCCCCAGCGCACCAACCTTATTGTTGACCCGGGGCTCCCAGAGCTGCCGGTGCTAATGTGCTGGCTACTAGAGGTTTTGGGTGGATTCTGACATTTCATAAAGAGCCTTGACTTGCAATATGAAGTTCCAATGGAGCCAGGTGGGTGCCAGACTGGCTACCGGCACTCAAGTCTCTTTTCCCCACCCAGTCAATTTTAGAGAGGAAGAAATATTCCACGACCAAAGCCAGCAGGTTTGGTTTCCATTTCTTACAAAAGTCTGCGAACTAGTGAGTGCTCACAATTTGAGAAGTTAGGAAGTTTATTTTTTTATTTTTTACTTTTTCAGTTCAGTTCAGTCGCTCAGTCATGTCTCTTTGCGACTCCATGGACTGCAGCATGCCAGGCTTCCCTGTCCACCACCAACTCCCGGAGCCTATTCAAACTCATGTCTATCACATCGGTGAAGCCATCCAACCATCTCATCCTCTGTCATCCCCTTCTCCTCCCCCCTTTAATCTTTTCCAGGATCAGGGTCTTTTTCAATGAGTTGGTTCTTTGCATCAGGTGGCCAAAATATTAGAGTTTCAGCTTCAGCATCAGTCCTTCCTATGAATATTCAGGACTGATTTCCTTTAGGATGGACTGGTTGGATCTCCTTGCAGTCCAAGGGACTCTCAAGAGTCTTCTCCAACACCACAGTTCAGAAGCATCAATTCTTAAGCACTCAACTTTCTTTATAGTCCAACTCTCACATCTATACATGACTACTGGGAAAACCATAGCTTTGACTAGATGGAACTTTGTTGGTAAAATAATGTCTCTGCTTTTTAATTGGAGTGTAATTGCTTTACAATGTTGTGTTAGTTTCTGCCATACAACAATATGAATCAGCTGTAAGTATACATGAGCTAGGAAGTCCCTCTTGAGCTAGGAAGTTTAAAATCCCCCTTTCTGGAAAAGCAAGATGGAGCTGTGCTGATGGGATGAGAGTTGGATGTTCGGGCATCCATCCTGTCCACCAGGGCCATCTGGAGAAACCCTGCCCTATCCCATGGACACAGACAACCAAATAACCCAAATCCCTTCTTTCCGCTAAGAAAGTGGCTGGAGAAGGGACAGGAGAGAGGGGGAAGGTATGGGGAATAGAGACTACCAGACCCTCCCATCTTTCTAGATATGGAAAGAAGTGAGTGAAGCACTGTTTACCCAAAATCTTTTTATTTCCCATTTGCCATCTTTCCTGCAACCCCCTCAGATACAGACCAGAAGGTACTGCACATCAACCCTGCCTTTGGCCAACCCTCAGGCCAGATGGAAGGCAAAAGGCAAAGATCACCACCCGAACATCCCAGGAAGGCTTCCTGGGGGAGGTGGGACAGATAGGCAGGAGTGCAGAGGTGGAGGGAGAGAGAAGTCCACTGCTCTGGGAACCAGACCCCTGCATGTGGTGTCCAAGCACCTCGGCCAGGGAGTCTGTGGGTCCGTGGAAGCTTCCAGGAGGCCGGGAAAGAGGCCCTCTTGTCTCAGACATCCACACACACCCCACTGATGGGCTGGCTTGAGAGAATGTTGTAGAACACAGACCACGGCTTCCGGGCAGCCTGGCTCATGGTGCAGAACAAGGGGCACGGCTGGCCAGAGGGGTGTCACAGAGGGGCTGGGGCCTCCCGTCAGCGTCAGGAGCTGGGCGCCCACTGGCCAGTGCAGAAGCCAACTCCGGCGCTTAGAATAATCTGGGAAGGGGCTTCGTGGTGGGGCTGCAGCCGTGTGGGCTCCTCTCAGAGGCTGTCCAGGGCTTGCTGGACAGAGGCATCCAGGGAGGCGGCCGTGTGGACAGAGACACCTGGGGCACCAATGCTGGTTTCCCAACAGTCAAAGCCACAGCCGCTCAGTGCCCGCTTCGTGGCCTCTACCTCTGGCCGCTCCAGATCTGCAGTGGGGGGAATGGCAGCAGGTCACTCCCACCATCAGCTCCCTCGGGGAACATTCTCCCTCAGAGAACGTTCAGCCCCACTTGCGGCACAGGCAGGGGACTGGTCTTCCTGTTGGAACGTCGAACCTGGCATCCTCCACGGGAAGGTTATGGACCCCTGAGTCATGTGGGCCTGGCCATGGGGCCTCAAATGACGTCCCCCCCTGAGCCTCATCTCGTCATCTGGGGGTGAGGCTGACAATGAGACCCACCCCTCAAGGGTTACGGAGAGGCTGACGCGGGCTACTACAGGGGGAAGGCCTGGCCCAGTGTACCGCACACACTCTAGGAATGTCCTCCCGCCATCGTCACTGCCCCGAACTAGGCCCCCACAGTCAAGGTTGGCCAAAGTTAGGACGCAGCATCTCCTTGAGGCCTGGGGGTCCTACTGAGGGTGAGGGGACTTTGCTGTGGGCTTACAGCAAAGCAAGGGGGAAAGCAGGACGAGGAGAAGAGGGAGGAGATGGAGAGGAGCCAACCGAAAGCAGCGGTGACTCAACGCCCCAGCGCAAGGCATGTGACTGTAAGCCCACTCCTCAGCCCTGCTCTTACCCCAAAGACTAAAGAGGGCAGAGACACGTTTCTTTTGTAGCACAGTCAGCCCCTGTCCCGGGCACATCAGGAGGTGACAGCAGGGGATGCAAGGCCGGTAGTGGTGGCAGTGACAATAGATGGTGACAATGCCTCTGTTATTCTCAAGCTTGTGGGAAGCTTGGCAGGTAAGGAGATGGGAGGAATAAGACCTGTGCCAGGCTCTCTGCATACATTTTTCCTCCTTGAATCTAGGCAACGATTTTACATAAACTAGATGTTACATAGGCCCAGAGAGGTTAATTCCCTTGACCAAGGCCACACAGCAGAAGTGAGACTGTTCACAGGCTTCTTCCTCCTCCCCCAGGAACTGCTCGGGGGGGGAGCTTTGTGGGAGCCCAGGCTGGCAACCCTGCCCACCCCCTGGGTACCTGGCCTGAGAAGCGTGATGCCACAGCCTCCGCCACCCGCGCCAGTGAGCTTGCTGTGCAGTCCGTGGGCCATGGTCACCTGGCACAGCTGGTCCAGCGAGGCATGGCCCACACCAAGGGCATTCAGATGGTGCTGGTTCATGTCGATGAGCTCCTGGGGAGAAAGTTCTCTGTTCTGGCTTGGCCTGCCTGAGGCTGAGATCCTGGGCCCGCCCCATCCATCTGACAGCTGCTGGTTTGGGACCTCAAAAGGCTTTGACTGCCCGACACAATGTCCTTCTCCATTGATAAAAAGAGACCCTCTCCTTCCTGCAGGACTCCCAGTGGGGCTGGGATGGAGCTGGTGGTGAGCACACATCCCAGGTCTGGCCACGGAAGGCTCTGGTCGTGGGGACTGGTCAGACAATGAGAGCCCTCCCAGGGTTTATTCTGCCTCATTCCACTGGAACAGCTAAAACTGGCCAACCTCAGAGACATGCCACCAGAGTTATGTTCCCTGCATATGTTCTCAGAGATTACATTGAAGACAGAGAGACATTTCAGACTAGGTTGTCTTGGGCCCTGGATCCAGCTATGCCTGAAGCTGTCTCCTCTGGTATTCTCATTTAGAAGCCAATAAATTCCTTTTCTGATAAAGCCTGGTTGAGATGGATTTGGGGCATTTGCAGAAGAAGTCTCAAGTAATTTGCTATCCTACTGCTTCCTCAGGAACCGACTTTCAGAAGAAGAATGGGTGTGTACAGTTCTAACTAGGTCACGAGTTGGGGGAGTTGCTAAATGTTTGTTCAGATTTCTCTGATTACGGATAATAAAATTCCTGCTCTCCTGCAGATCAAACAAGAGGCAGGTTGATGGAATAAAAAAGCTTACAATCTCCACTGCCCAGGCATTCCCTATTTATATTTCATTTACTCCAGTGGTGTCAGCAAATCCCATCAAAATGCCAGGCACCTTGCTAGATGCTGGGGCTCTGAAAATAAGCTCCAGCCCCTGCTGTCGGAAGTTATGAACATGGGATCTGAAGGCAGGCGAGCCTGGGTTTGAGTTCTGGCTCAGACACTTGATTGCGTGACTTGGAATGAGGTCTTTCAGCTGAGCCACAGTTTGTGTGCTGTGTGTTGAGTCGTACCCAACTCCTTGCGACCCCATGGATTGTAGCCCACCAGGTTCCTCTATCCGTGGGATTCCCCAGGCAAGAATACTGGAGTGGGTTGCCATTTCCTCCTCCAGGAGATCTTCCTGGGATCGAACCTGAGTTTCTTGAGTCTCCTGCATTGGCAGGTGGATTCTTTATCACTGTGCTACCTGGAAAGCCCCCGGGCTCCCCCTTGTAAAACAGGGATTCTAAGAGTATCTGCCTTGTTGCCAGGAGGATGGAATTAGGCATCTTTCCCATGAAGCCTGGCACAAGGTAAGTGCTCGGCAAACGTCAGCTGCTATTAGTACTTTCATGCTTCATTTCTAGTATCCCCATTTTTCAAAGGGGAAAACTGAGGCTCAGAGGGGACAGTGATGTGCCTAAGGCTGCTGAGCTGGGAAGGGCTGAGCCGGCACCAGAAGCTGGCTCTCCTGATGTGAAGCATGTGTCTCTCACTTCTGAGAGCACCGTTGACCACCCTCTTCTTGCAGTGTGCAGCTTCACAACGCACAGTTCTACCCCAGGGTCCTGGGAGGGCCTGTGTGCCGGGAGGATGCCCATCACAGGGCTGTGTGCCGAGGTCCACCTGGTTCTCCTACCTGGAGCCGTCGGGCAGGGTCGTGCCTGCCTCTCCCCGGCAGCCTGCCTCCCATACCCCAGCACTTGTGACAAATGAGCAGACACGCGTGATGGCCCGGTGGCAGCCCTGGGTGTCTTTCACCGGCCCTGGGGGCTGGAGGGGAGGGAAAACTTCTGGGGCCTCTCTTGGTGCCTGAGCACCAGGTGTCATGTTGCCAAGGCAGGTTCCAGACACCTGTCACATTCTGATCCAAAATCTGTCAAGGATCGGATGACAGGCTGTGACACAGGGAAACAGCTCGCTGGTATGAGTGCAGAGCCGTCCGGGAGGCGAGTTGCACATTTCAGCGGCTGCCACAGCCAAAAATATACACACTGTATAATCGACGTTCTGTTCTCAGGCATTCTCCAGGGGCTCAACGGGGTGTATTTTAGGCAGCACTCCATCATTATTAATTTCCTCCTCAGGAGGACTGTGTTCCCTTCCTTTCTATGTGAAATGAATCGAGAACCAGTGGGAAAAGGCTGGCGGGATGGAGGGAGATAGCTGGGGGAACGAGGGCAAAAGCCTGGAAATGAATTAGATGGAGTCCCTGCACCGAGCCTGGAGGACACACTTCTTAAAAATGTGGGCGGAGGGATTCCCTGGTGGTCCAGAGGTTAGGACGTGGTGCTTTCAGTGCCCTGGCTGAGGTTCAATCCCTAATCAGGGAACTAAGATCCTGCAAGCTGTGCAGTGAGACCAAAAAAAAAAAGATAAGTTGACTAAAGGAATAAACGAACAAGTCAGTGACTCCAAGCTCAGCCACTCACCAGTTGAAACACCTCAGAGAAAGTCATTCTCTTTAATCTTGGTGTTTATATCTGTAACAGGGTGGCAACATACCCTCTTCACAGGTAGGTTGCTGGAGGATTAAGTGAGGAATCTTTTGTGAAGAGACTTGGAGAGTACCAGCTCCCACTCATGACAGGGGCTGCAGACTCAAGCGCCTACAGCAGGACAAGGAGGCCCCAGGCATGGGGTACAGCGGCTGCGGATGATGATTAAGCAGTGGTGGGGAATGTGGAGAAACGGAGACCCCCAGGGCCTCTCTCGAGGTGGCTCCTTGGGCACCTCAGGCTGATCCGCTGTTGCACAGCCATGTTGGCCAGGCCTGCAGGATCCTCTGGCTCTTCCATGGAAGCCAGGTGGCTTTTTAATGCCAGTCCACATTCACTGGGCCAGATGGGCCAGGTCTGGAAATGAGCCCATGCCCTCTGGCTGAGCTGGTGGCTCATCGGGCATTGTGCTCCTGTGTCACCCATGGAATCTCACTTCATTAAGACACTCCAGTGAGGCCAGGATTCAGACGTGGGCCTGATGAAATCCCAAGAGTGAGGTTCTCGAATTAGGCAAAGGGTGGGGGCTGGAGCATTGATAAAAGACTTTAGATCATGTCCGATCCACAGCATGAGAGAGAGAGAGTTACTGCGTGAACTTGATGTATTTAGCACTAACTAGATGTACTTAGCAAACGAGCAGGAAAGAAGTGGCCAGGTGAGAAATCGCTCCTGGAATTATGGAGGACTGTGTCCTTATACGCATGACCCCAAACCTGGCCCACTGCACTTATTACACACTAGGCACCACCCTCGGGGCTGTCTGTGTTCCCTTGATTGCTCCCAATCACTTGGGATGAGGCTTCAAGAGAAGACCCACTTGTTCACGGGTGCACACACAGGCTCCAGGCCCAGCCTCTGTGTTTTAGCTCCCAGGGATTCCGAGCGCAGACGGAGCCGCTGCCCGGGACAGCACCGTGGGTGGGGGACCCCGAGCCTGCACGTGGGCTCTTACCTCCAGCACGAGGTAGTGCTCCAGGCTGGGGGCTGCCGCCATCTCCCCCAGCACCCGCTCGCACTCCAGGGAGATGGCATCTATGGAGGTCAGGAGAGGAGCCACGATCTCCGGGAACTGCAGGGAAAGGAAGCAAGGGTCCGTGAGGCCTAGGGGTTGGCAGACACCTGGTGGAGGGGGAAAGTGTCCCCACGGCCCACACCCATCCTCTGAGTGAACACCTCTCCTTCGGGCCTGGTCCCTGCCTTGCCCGGCCACCATGGACCCAAGCAGAGGGGCGGTTCTCACTGCAAAGGCAGCGTGTTTAAGGATTCCCGTCCTGCCTCCTTGCTGGGCTGTGGATGGACGGACCCTCCCCAAGTCCCTATTCCCCCCACCGCCACTAACCCAGGAGGCAGAGGGAGGGCTTGGACACCCAAACGTGAGTGTCGTGGCCCCGCTAGGAACACTCCCGAGAGTGGAACCAGCAGCACCTTCAGCAGCCGGCTCCTGACGTTGGCCACCAGGGCCTTGGTGCTGCGAGGCACTTTGGTGTTGATCAGCAAGATCTTCAGAGCCGGTGGCCTGTGGAGCAAAGAGGGTCCAAGGTGAGCCCAGGACGGGGCAGCTGGGACAGGGCTGGGGGCCCGCCTGGAGTCCGCCCCACCCTGACCCAGGGCAGGAAGCAGAGGCCCAGGGAGGTGAGCTGGAGACAGGTCCAGGGAGCAGGGTTCCTGATGCCCAGGTGTGGGTGCCCACAGCCGCATCCCCGCTTTGGCCCCTGGACAGACAGTTGTTTTCCTTTGGCTTGTGACTCACTCCTCCAGTCATTTCAACCTTGAGTGAATGTGCAGACAGAGGGCCCGGCATGCGTGGAGTTAGAGAAGTTCAAAGGCGCCACCACCAATGGTATAAGAAGGGGATGAGGCTCTGTCCTGTGGGCCACCCCAGGGAGCTGGAGGGGAGGGTGCTGGAGAATCAAAAAGCCATGGGACCAGGGATGGGTCATGAATGGAGAGAGTCAGGTCCCAGTGTTGTGAGCCTGTTCGTGCCCTGCCTCATTGGTGTCCAGACCTGGCAGGACCCCAGGTGTGGTCAGAGGGAGTTAGTCACGCCCAGGTAGGAGAACGGAGGCCCCAGGGTGGCCACGGTCAGCTGGCCCTCCAGCACCACCACGTTGTCCTCACCTGCCTTCTGGGCTCTATAATCCCTCCTAAAGCCACAGCCTCAATGGTCCTTGTGGTTGGCTGTCTTTGGGGACTTAAGCCACTGTTTTTTGTCATCTTGTCTGCCTTTCAGAGCACTGCCCTGAGGCTGGGGACAGGGGGTGGAGGACCTGAATGAGCTCTGGCCAGAGACAGCTGCATATGGACAGGCCCCCGATACCTTTATTCGCTTTTCTTTTCACCGATCGAGACTGTAAAATCCAGTGGGGCTGGGAAAGGCTGCCAGAAACCTGCTTGATCTCACCGCCCATAAGCCCATGAAATTAATATCGATTCTCACCCTTGGAGGCTGGCTTTTTTTTTTTTTTTTTTCACTTTACAAAAGATGAACATTCTATTTGGCTTTTCTCTTCCCTTTCAAGACAAGCTGTTCCTCAAAAGGGCAGCATTCTGGGAGGCTGCGTCTTGATCCACTTGGCAAACGATGTTTTTTTTTTTTTTTTTTTTTTTTTTTTATTGAGAAGCACCATGTGTGGTTTGGAGGTAAAGGGCTTCTCCTTAAGCCACGGGTGGGATTAATGTGGAGTCTGGCCTCCTGGCTTCTCAGAGAACCTGCCATCTGCTCACCGCGGCACCCTGCAGCCAGCGATGAAGGTCGGTCGCTCGCCCTGTGTCCCCATCTATCGGGGTGGGAGGAGTCTGGGTATCATGTCTTCATCTTTCTTAAATAAAGTCCTTTGCAAACAGGCCTGCTGCCAGCCCTGCCAGCCCCACAAAACTTAGAACTCCTGTGACATCCAGTGACCACCCCCCAGGGCCACATCCTCTAAGTGCTGTGTGATCTGGGCCAGATGACATCCCCAAGCTCATCTCATCTCCCCCCTCCCTGGAGCTCACTCTACTCACCCACCCTGGCCTCTGAGTTGCTGTTCGACACTTCAGCCCCAGTCCTGCCTCAGGGCCTTTGCACATGCATCTCTGCTGCCAGGGACCTGCCCCTCGGCCTTGGCACTCTGCTCAAACGCCATCCAGGCAGAGGGCTCCAGTTCCCTCCTTCACGTCCCAGCCCCCACTACTCTCCTGTATACTGAGGCCGTGGGGATGGCCTGCTGTGCCCTTACAGAGACAACTGTCCAGGGATCGTCTTCTCCCACAAAGTGGGGCTCCGTGAAAGTGGGACTTTGGGTTCCCTGCTGAGACCCCAGCACTCGGTGGTTGTTCAGAGATACTTATGGACTGGATGGATGAATTCCATCAGGAAAGAGTAAAAAGCACTTGGCAGATACCATTTCTGCCATGGACTCTCATGCCTAGGACTCCCATTCTATAAATGAGAAGACAGAGGCCTTGGGGGAAGTGACTCACCTCAGGGCCCACAGCAGGCAAGCGGCAGAGCCAGGCTCCAACTGGACCCTGGGACCCCAGAGCACCTGCTGCCCCCTGCCCCCCTGCAACTGCACACACTTCTGGGCCTCTCCCCTGCCACCCGTGCTTGGGAGACCCTCCATCGCTCACTCTTAATCACCCCCGTAGGCCACGTGCCTGCCCGGCCACATCCGCACTGGTCTTCTGTGCCCAGGGCCCAGCTCAGGGCTTAGGATACAACAGGCTCGCAGGAAAGAGACCTGCCCCTGCCCCATGAAGGACTCCTCAGATCTGCAGCCCGATGATGACCTCCCTGCTGTCAGCCCTGACAACTTAGAGCCCCAAGAACACCTTTGTTCCAGATCGACATCATGACTGTCTCCTCTGAGAGACTGTGGGCTGCGGGCGGACCGGGCCCAGACACTCAGCTTCCAGTCCTCGCTCCTGATCTCACTGCATGCGGGTTCAGGCCACCCGGCAGAGCCACCCACCCCTGGGGGCCAGACCTCCCTTCCCTCCCCGCCATCGCTTCCACAAGCAGCCAGAGGAAGCTGTTCCACCCTCCTGAATAGCCCTGCTCCCTCCTCCGTGTGGTGCAGGGGTTGTCACTT
Organism: Okapia johnstoni; assembly: GCA_024291935.2. Lineage (NCBI taxonomy): Eukaryota > Metazoa > Chordata > Mammalia > Artiodactyla > Giraffidae > Okapia > Okapia johnstoni. Next base: position 8,698,420 of record CM044310.1, on the reverse strand, counting down.
GGGGGACTTGCCCTCCAGGGGCCATGTGGCAACATCTGGAGCTATCTTTGGTTGTTGCACCAGAGACGGGGGAGGGGCTACAGGCCTCTGGTTGGCAGAGCCCAGGGAAGCTACTAAACACCCCACGCTACCCAGGACCAGTCCATCGGCAAGGAATTCTCCAGCCCCAAATGTCCACAGTGCTGAGGCTGAAGGAATGCTGACCTGGAGCCTCAGAAGGGCAGGTTTGGCTTCTGGAAGCCGACAGAGCAGGCAGGAGAAGAAGCTACAGGTGTAGAGAGAAGGGGTCCACACCATGGCCTGCCAAGTCCCTAAGCCCCAAATGCAGTAGCCCGACTGGAGATGGCAGAGGTCTGGGACCTGCTGTCCGGCCGCCAAGAAGACCACCCTGGCTGCAGAAGGTGAGAGCAGGCCCCGGGACCCTCAGAGTGTGGAAAGGCCCCCACAAGGCAGCAGAGTGCCCTGGGACAATCATCACCCCCCTTAACTTGATGGGGGAGGGCTCAGGGGACAGCCAGGAGGCACCTGCTCCTCTGGCCGCAGGCTCACTCCCTGCCCCTGACGGTCCCACACTGAAAGCAAACAGAACAGAGGATACTGGAATTTAATACACACATCTGTAATTCCAGTGCCTCTGGAAGGAGGGAGGAAGGAAATCTAGAACAGGCTGAAAGTTGCCAAACGTCTCTCCACTCAGCCTCCCATGAGCCTCCTGTGGGCTCCAGTCCTGCTCAGACATGGTGCCGTCACTATGGCAACTGCCACGGAGTCTTTCAGTGGCTTGTGTGTGCATGTCTGTCCCTGGCCACTCAGGACTATGTCCGAGATCCAAGGGCCCTAGAGTAGGGTCAGGTGGAACGCAGGAAGGTATCGTTTCTTGTTTACTAAACGGATGGATGGATGAACTGGTAACTGAAGGAGAGTCTGGGGGAATAGCTGCATTTTGGAAGGGGAATGGCCCAGCCTCACCAGACCACCTGACCGCCCTCTCGGCAACTTCAGAGCTGAAGCGGAGAGGAAAGAACAGGCTTCCTCATGCTCACGGCCTGTGGGACCACATGGGGGAGGGTAGTGCCCAGGGGCACCTGCTCTGGGTTCCTTCACAAAGAAATGGAGCTCCCCCTCTCCCATCAGATGCAGAAGCCGCGGCTCCCCCAGAATTACCTCTTTAAAGATGAAATCTTCCCTTGCTGGTATCGGAGCGCTCCTCCTAAAAAGAACGGGTGCGTCACAGTCACAGGAAAAGCTCTGTATCTGGGCCTCCCGGGAGAGGGGCTAGACTGGGGTGGGGGAGGGTGTCACCGTAACAGACTTGGCCTCGTAATGCGGCTTCTCAGCTTCAGGGATCAAAGGCCCAGGAGGGCGTGGGGGTGCTCCGTGCCCAGGGCCGGGGGTCCCTCTTTCTGTCCAGATGCCCAGCTTCCCTGACAGGCCGCACGGTGATGCGGTGGAGGTGGGGCCGGAGGGCATCCAGCGGCAGTGAGCAGGCGTCCTCCCCAGAGGGGAGCCCAACTCGTGTGGCCTGCAGACCCCACGGCAGTGGTTGTATAGCTGTGCCCTCTGGAACGCTGGGGGTGGGGGTCTCACTGAAACCCCAGCTTCCCAGGCCCTAGCCCACCCCCAGAGATGTGGATCGGGGAGGTGGGAAATGCTGAGGTTCCCCGTCCCCCTCCTGTCAGGAAAATGCTATCTTCCTCAGAAGCACTGACTCTATGTTCATCCCAAATCCACGGAGCCTGGGCAGCTACGCCTGTCACAAAAATTTCTAAAAGAATAAAACTGAGAACGCGGGCCTGAAGCAGCACCTACCCCAGGTGCTGACGGCGTTGTCCACTCCAGATGGGTTCCCGTGGATCACCCTCTCCCCCTGGAAGGCCCACTTGTTAATTAACTCCAAGTTCTCCTCGGTCCACCTGAAGGAGACAGAGACTCGTCTTCACCATCCATGGTGGTGAATGGGGAGCTGGGGGTCACTGAGGGCAGCAGAGGGCCAGGGTCACAGGCGTGGCTTGTTGGAGACCAAAAGGCGAAGGGGTTTGGGCCCCCAAACTCAGAAAGAAAACAAATAAACAGCTCTGAACATCTCCGGCTAAAGAGCAGGCCCTGAAGAGCACTCCTGCCCAGTGCAGTGGAGAGACCCGAGGCTTAAAGTTCACAGGGCTCTGCTTTGCCTCTCATGAGCTGAGTGACTCTGGGCCCCTTGCCTGCCCACTCTGAGCCTCACTCTCCTCCTCCCACCTCCGCACAGCCTCAGCAGGCGTGTGGGCCCATTGGCACCAGCCCTCTCTGGATTCCTCCCCACAAGGGCTGTGGACTCACTATGACAGTGCGAGTATCACATGAAAACCTGTGAGGACCACATGAGGACACGTGCTCAGCCCCACCGCCCCGCCCTCTCTCTCAGCTCGTTTCCTCTGTCCGGTCACTGCCCCGAGACCCAGTAGAAGCTGCTGGGGGTTGTGCAGCTGAGCTGTGGACTAAGCAGGGAGCTGGTCTGAACCCCATTTTGCTGCTGACTCACTGGGCATCACTGTGCAGCCGCATCACCTCTGACCCTCAGTGTCCTCATTCAGGAAACAGGGCTAAAGGTGTCAAATCACAGAGGACATCATGGGATGGAAAAGCACACCGGTGCTCTGCAAAACGCACAGGGAACGGTGTGTATTTCACCTGGGGTCTCTCTCCTGGAGTCACTCCAAGCCCGGTCCACCCACTCTTTTGCTGTGGAGCCTTGGGCAAGTCAATCACCCTCTCTGAGCCTCCTTCCTCAAGGGTCAGATGAGGATTTTATGGATCTGAGACTCACCCAGTGGTTGTGAGGCTATGATTAATAGCGAGTCAACACTGCTCAGAGCTACTGATTACCCGGGGCCAAGCACTGTGCTACAGGCTTCCCCTAATAGACCGTGTGTAATCCTCACAATAACCTCTCAGGGAAGGTACAGTCACCATCCCCTTTCTTACAGAAGAAGACACTGAGGCTCCAACGGATGAAACAGCATCCCCAAGACCACGGTGCCACTCACGGTGACATCGGAGCCACATCTGCTCATCGGAGCCTGAGCTCATAACTACTGACCTTTGCGGTGCCGATGAGACTCACTCGCTCACTTGTTCAATATACACTGAGCATCTACTATGTGCCTGTGACTAAGCACACACAGACGTGATCCCTGACTGCTTGTAGCCTTGGAGTCTAATGCAGAATGGATGTCAGGAAGTCACCGGTATTTAACTATAGCCTCAGAGAAGTGCAATGCTGGCTGGACAAAGTGCACCCCATTCTGAAAGGGGTGGGGTGCCTGAGGGACAAGGGGAGGGGGTTAGGGAGGCAGGATGTAGGGGCAGAGCTGTGCAGCCTGTGCCGTGCCTGGGACTGGACAAGAGCTGGCCCTTTCCAGGACCACAGATGAGCCAGGAACGAGGTGGGGAAGGGGCACCTGAACGTGGCCTAGGGTCCAGTCCGCTCAGCAAACTTGACTCTTTCTTCTGATTGGGAGATGCTGAGGGCAGGGCGGATAGGGGCCAGGTCTGCTCTCCCTTCAGGTTCTGAGAAGCAGTGATGGGTCTTCAGGGGAGGTGGGGGAACTAGGTGGAAAGAAGCAGGACAGGAAAGACCACACGCAAAACTTGGACACCCACAGGCGTGCACATGCACACACCCCCCCACAACCACCCTTATCTTTTGAAAGGCAGAGCCGGTCTGCCAGTCCGTGGGCAGATGTCTGTTTGGGGGACCCAGGGCCATGTGGCCTTCACTGCTCTGCACTAGAATCAGCGATCAGCATGCGGTATTGAGTGGCGGTCCTGTCGCCTCTGTCCCGTGTCACCATCTTATCCTGGGATCAGCACGTGTCAAGGCTGGAAGCTCCCCCACCCAAGAGTTCATCAGGTGCAGCCACTTTTCAGATGAAGAAACAGAGCCCCAGAGAGAAGCGAGTTAACAGGCAAACGTGACTGCAATTCCTGAAAAACAGCCCCTCCACAGCTGCAATCGCTCATTACCTGTCACATGCTTCCCAAGGCCGTCTCCACCGGCCCCCACCCCCTGGCATGTGAGCCCTTCAGAGCAGCCCTGGAGAATTCTGACTGGGAATCCTATCAACAGCCCCCGGACCCACTGTGGCCACAGGGACCAAACTGAGCTTTGGGCCTTGGCAAGCAGCACACCCTCTCCAACACAGCCCAGCTGGGCCCACATGGCTGGTACCAGAAGGCCCCCAGCAAGAGGGCTCCCTGGAGCCATGAGGGCCCAGGACAGGCCTCAGCAAGAAGCTGCCAAGCTGGATGCTGCAGCCTCACTCCTGACTCCCAGGACAAACTGCATTATCCGTGCTCGGGCCAGTTTCTCAAGTTTCCCCAAGTAACAGAAACGGCCTGCCCGCAGCCCTGTCTGGGCACGCCTCACTGACTCACAGTGAGAACCGCACAAGAGACGCTACGACCTTGTGGGCATAAAGATCTACAGGAGGGGAGACGTCCTGACCGGACAGATGCTCCTTCTGTGTTTACTTCTCAGCACGCTATTTGTCATAATCATTTGGTACGACCTGGCAATGCCCCCCTGGGTATTGGTATTACCATTTACAGAAAAGGGCACTGAGTGAGGCTCCCAGTGCGGGGAGTGGGCTGGTCAGGGTCCCACAGTGAGCTGATGACAAGGGTGATGACTCTTCTGATCCACTGCACTCTACATCTGGACTCAGGTTCTTTCTAAAAAACCACAGCATCTGAACCCAAAGGAGGCAAGGTTGGGATGAGGTGGCAGGGGCGGTGGCAAAGAGCTCAAGTTCTAGATTCAGACCACCGGGTCCAGATCCTACTCTACCGTCACAAGCTGTGTGGCCGCCCTGCGCCTCAGCATGCCCAGCTGTAAGGGGCCAACGGGACAGATCTCAGCTTGAGGTGCGGTGCCCAGGAGGGACAAGGGGGAGGGCCTGATTACCTGCCGGCAGCCTTCCCATCCTTCAGCGGGTTTGGGATCTCCTCGCATGCTGTCAGGAGGGCGGCTGCCAAACACACGGAGTAGGCGGCACTGGAGCCCAGGCCAGCCCCGGTGGGCAGCTCCGACCACACAGTGACGTTCAGGCTGGGCAGGGCTCTGAAACACACCAAGTGGCAGAGCTCTGACTCTCCACAGGACCCCCTGGAGGTAGGTGCTCTCACCACCCCCATTTTACAGATGAGGAAATTGAGGCTTGGGAAGGCTGAGAACCTCATTCAAGCTAGAAACTGACCTGGACTTGAACCAACACTGTCTGACCCTCAGCCGCATGCAGCCCGTGCCCTGTATCACCCCATGACACCACCTCAACAGGAATGTCCCTCTCTAGGAGCTGGCTTCCCCAAGGGCAGACAACCCAGATCTTATCGTAACACAAGCTTCACTCTGCGAATCACAGAGATCCCTTGGAGTCTGTGGGACATGGCACAAGCATGCCTCCCTGGCCATGGCACAGAAAAGCCACCTAGCAGATCCGAGAATGGACTCTGGCTTTGGTTCGGCTGAATTGAAAGGCCAGAGGAGGCAGCATGAATTAAAAAGGCAGGTGTTGATGCTGAAGAGAACTGAGTTGATCTCCCAGCTCTCAGCACTTACTAATTAGCTGTGTGGCCCGGATAGTCTCTAACTCTCTGGGTCCCAGTTTCTCCCTGTGCAAAATGGAGAGGGTGTCCTTCTCGTGAGGTTGCTGTGAATACTGAAAGCAGACCATATATATATATATATATATACACACACACATAGGGTCTAGTAAGGTGGGCTTCCCTTGTAACTCAGTCAGTAAAGAATCTGCCTACAATGCAGGAGATCTGGGTTTGATTCCTGGGTTGGGAAGATCCCCTGGAGAAGGAAATGGCAACTCACTCCAGTACTCTTGCCTGGAGAATCCACTGGAGAGAGGAGCCTGGCGGGCTACAATCCATGGGGTCACAAGAGTCAGACACAACTAAGCGACTAAACCACCAACTAAACAACTACCAGTACGGTGCCTGGAATGCAGCAAGGACAGCTGATGGGTATTCAGAGCCTGGAAGGGTCTAGCGGCCAAAACTTCAGCTCAATCTCAGGGTCAGGCTGCACCTGGGCTCCCTGCCCCAACTGCGCACATACCTCTGACTCCGGCAGATAGACAGGTACAAGTAGAGGAAAGCCAGCACGGCCAGGTGCTCAGGATCCACACAGTCCTCAGGAAAGCCTGCCACCTCCTTCAGCTTCTCCACGTGCTCCAGAGTGAGCGCTGCACCGTCACTGTGCCCTGTCACACAGGCAAACAAGTGTATGCGGGTGGATGAGAAGGCCTTGGTGCTTTTATAGACACCAGAATACAAAAAAACTGAGCCATTTCAGGCATCAGAATCTGGACAGACGTGAGCTCAGGGTCCGAGCACCACAGCTGAGGCTGTCGGTGGACTGCAGGCTTGGGAGGCAGGCAGACCTGGGTTTGGATGCATCCTGACTGTGCCAAAGACTGGTTTTATGACCTTGAGTAAGGGACTTAATCTGTCTGCACCTCAGTTTCCCTGAGTGGTAGAGAGGTAACAGGGGTACCTCCTCCCAGGATTGTCACAGAGATAATAAAAAAGGTACAGAAAACCCTTAGCACTGCTCCTGACATGTAGTAAGGGCTTAATTGCTAGTAGTTTTCAAACACACACACATGTACGTGTGTGCACACACACATCACTCAGAGACCTGGGTTTGACCTCCATGGTACAATATGAAAACTAAAGGCCACAAGGCTTCCCTGGTGGTCTAATGGCTAAAATTCCAGGGTCCCAGGGCAGGCAGACCAGATTCGATCCTTGGTCAGGGAACTAGATCCCACAGGCTGCAACTAAAAGTTCACAGGTCACAACTAAATGACCCTGCATGTGGCAACTAGATATCCTGTGTGCTGCAACTAAGAACCCAGCGCAGTCAAATAAGTACATAGATATATTTTAAAAAGATTTCCAAGTGATTTAAAAATTGCTACAAAATATTAAAAATACACACACACAAACTAAAGGCCATATTACTTCCCCAATATTGCCCTCTCCCAAAACATAATTAGTGAGAACAGGACACGCACATAAAGTGAATATGAAAGGTGGAAATTTGCTTGGGTGGAAGGGGAAGGCCGGCATGTAAAGAAGGCTTTTAAATTTTAAATAAATTAGTATGTTAATAAATAAGTGAAGCTATTCTTAGGGGGGACAGGAGAGAAAACAACCCCAGGGTGACTTGCCTTGGGCCCCTCGGGGACAGCCTGGGATGCCGGCCCAGCCGTCCTCCTTCCCCTTCTCCTCAGGGCCCAGGCTCTTCCTGCACCTGGTTCCTGCCCCCTGCACTCACCCAGAAAGCTGGTGTCCAGCAGCTGAAGGCTGGCCACATCCCAGGCCCTCCTGACACCAATGTTTGGTAAGTTGAGGCCCACTTTCCCATTGCTGTGGGGCTGAAGCCGGAGGAATGTTCTCAAGTTCAAGGCCACTGCTAGTGCTACCTATGGAACAAAGGGCATGATACCAGCAGTTAGCCCAGGGGTGGTTGGCAACATGCATGGCTTCTGACCTAAAATACTAGCACATGGGCCACTCTGAACTATGCCCTTTGCAGACACTTCTCATCATCAGCCTTGGCACCTTCACAGGCATAACCGCTACCAATCAATCAGGAGTTAATACCTACATATCTTTTCCCTCCCCACGTAAAACTTCAGAATTCTCAACACCAAGGGACAGTTTCCCTAATCACCATGTTTTCAAAGATTAATATAAGAACATGAAAAAGGACAGCATGGAGGAGCAGAGAAAGCATGGCTTTAGGTTCAAGCAGACAGGGTCACTCCTAGCTCTACCGAGGTGTGCAGGACCTTGAACAAGTTGCCAACGCTCTCCTAAGCCTTAGCTTCCACAACTGTAAAATAGGACAATAAGAGTTTAACCTCTGAGGACAGTTGTAAGAATTAAACAAGATATGCATGTCTCAGACTCCTTTGCAGGATCCTATTCATTTTCCCCAGAGTTTAGTCTTTAAACTTCATCTCTTCTCCACTGAAGCTCACTTCCTAAGTGACTTTATTCCACCCACATGGCTTTCCATGTCATCTTCTTGCTATCTTACTGGGTGGGCCAGAGAAGTCCTTCAGAGAACCTAACACCTGCCTTTTCTTTGCCCAGCTGGGAAGAAACTGACCTCCTCTCTGATATCCCAGGCTACACCTAAAGACTTTCTTTCAGCTCCTTTTAAGATTAGCATCAGGGGACTTCCCTGCTGGTCCAGTGGCTAAGACTCCACGCTCCCAATGCAGGGGGTCTGGGTTTGATTCCTGGTCAGGAAACTAGATCTCACATGCTGCAACTACGACCCAGCAGAGTCAAATAAATAAATAAAATATTTTAAAAATATATTAGCATCAGGGGACTTCCTTGGTTGTCCAGTGGTTAAGAATCTGCCTGACAATGCAGAAGACACAGGTTTGATCCCAGGTCCAGGAAGATCTCACATGCTGTGGAGCAACAAAGCCTGTGCTCCAGGCCCCTGAGAGCTGCAACTATTGAGCCCACGAACCATGACTACTGAAGCCAACTTGTCTACAGCCTGTGCTCCACAACAAGAGAAGCCACCACAACAAGAAGCCTGCTCTTGCTGCAACTAGAGAAAGCCCTCACGCAGCAACAAAGACCCAGAGCAGCCGATAATAAATTTAAGAAAGAGAAAAGATTAGTGTCTAGGAGCAGCAGTTCCCAACCCTCAAAGGCTCAGGGAGCCTTGTACCTTGCCGTGGACCACGGCGTGCTCTCCATGAAGAATGACTTTCCCTGGAGCGGACACCAGCAGGACTTCTGACAACATGGCTCCTGGAAGTCCTGAAAAGGAAAGACAGAGAAAGGATGGAAGGTCCCCAGACCTCAGAGAACGCCTAATTCAAGCATCTCATTATAACAAAAAAGGCAGCTACCATTCAGTATTTGCTGTGTGCCCCAAAAGCAGTGCGGGGCAGCAGTCAGCCTGACACACCAAAAAATCTGGGTTCGAACGCACTGCTCCCCAGTGATGTCATCTTAGCTAGCCACATAGCCATCAAATAGCCACGAACTTTAAAAGTTACACAGGGACAGTAACTATTTACCTTAATGGGTTTTGAGAAAATTAAACTAAATAACACAAGCAAAACACTTAGCAGTGTCTGGCACACCACAGTCAGTTACTGATAGCTCTTTATTACTGAATCTGTTTTTGGTTCCAGCTTTTATTATTACTACTATTAAAGCTAGAAATTTAAATGAAATCATGGACTGGAAAGAAATTTTTTCCTGGGCTGTTTTTAGGCTGTTTCTAAAGTTTGACAATTAGAAACAAGCTGCAGAAAACAGCTGTTACACCTCCCCACCCCACCCCCCTTTTTTTGCACACTTCAAGTCAGGATCTCTACAAGACAGAGTCCTAGAAAGTGACTTGCTGGGTATGCGTGTGCACATTTTAGGTTTTTATGAATAATGCAAAGCTACCCTGATGGCTCAGACGGTAAAGGATCCGCCTGAATGCAAGAGACCCAGGTTCGACCCCTGGGTCAGGGAGGTCCCCCAGAGAGGGGACTGGTTACCCACTCAAGTATTCTTCCCTGGAGAATCCCATGGATAGAGAAGCCAGGCAGGCTACAGTCCATGGGGTCGCAAAGAGTCGGACACGACTGAGAGACTTAAAAAACAAAACAAAAAACTATCTATTTAAGGCTTTACTTCAATAACGTGAGACCTGAACTGCACTATGAGCTAAGCACTGTAGAGACCCCAGCTCCTCAAGCAGGGAAACTGGGGCTCGGAGTGAGGAGACCTACTGCTTGTCCGAGATTCAAAATCCTCTCCGATTCCAGGTCGCCGGCTCCTGAGGACCGATTCTCAAGAGCTGAGGACACTGAGCCTGAGAAGCCGAGAGCCCAGTCTGGGGTCGTTCTGGGTCTCGGCCTCGAACTTCGCGCCACCCCGCCTCGCAATCCCAACTTCTCTCACCTGTCACCTCAGGCCCTCTGCTCCCGAAGCCGAGTCGCTCCAAAACTCCACACCCGACCTCGCGGGTACGGAGGAGAGGCGGCTTCTTCCTTCCGCCAAGCCAATCAGAGCGCGCGAGCCGAGAGTCCCTTTACCAATTGGCTTGAGTATTGGCCAATAGCTGTCGTTTACCAAGTCCTCACGGTTTCCCCGCCCAATTCCTTCCCTGGACCAATGGAAAGCAAGTACTTGGGAGTGTCCCGCCCTGGGGAGAGAGCCACGGACCAATAGAAAACGGGGACGGAGCGGTGGCGCGGCCGGCGGTAGGTGGAGTCAACTCGGAACCTGGACGGGAAGCTGGCGGGGTCAGCCCTCGACTAGAGGCCCGGGGCATGGCTGTGTGGGGCCCGGGAGGTCGCCTTTGCTTGCGCGGGTTCCTTGGCGCCCGCAAGCTATTGTGTCCCCGTTTCCAGAGCCGCGGCCCCCAGGGCGTGGAAGACGGGGACAGGTGAGTACCTGCCTGAGAAGTTAACTCAGACACCTGTGTTGTGTTGTCGTCGGCGTGTTTACGTCACACCGCTGGGAGGTCACCGCAGCAATCGCCAGGTGACGTCCTCTTTAATCCTGACGTCATCATGGCAACGTGGGCTCCGTGGAAATCAGAGACCAAGATTTCTTAGCACGAGACAAATCCAAACGAAACCCAGCATCCGTCAGGACCGGTCATAGCCCACGTGAACCAGGAGGGTCATTTTGCCTGACCTCACAATCAGAAGGGGTCCTCAATTCGGATCTTAACCTGTCCGCAAAGCAGTCAAGACACAAAGAGACACCAGCGCGATCTAAAGATGGCTCATCACATACCTTGAAATTTGCACCCCACCCCGGACCTCAGAACCTGACTTAGTACTGGATTAATATATTTTGTAGATCCAATAATTCAACCTCTGAACAACCTTTTAATGTCACATTTTAATGTTGAAGTCTGTATTAAAGGCATTGCTATTTGAAAATTCCAGTTTTTGAACCCTATTTTGGCAATTCTCCATTTCAGAGTATACTTGAATCTTCATAGTATGAAAGGGGTTTTTTCCCTTTCAAGAGCCCTTGGCTTTCCTGGTACTCCAGTGAAAGTCGCTCAGTCGTGTCTTACTCTTTGGGACCCCATGGACTATGTACTCCATGGAATTCTCCAGGTCAGACTACTGGAGTGGGTGGCCTTTCCCTTCGCCAAGGGATCTTCCCAACCCCAGGATTGAACCCAGGTCTCCGGTATTGCAGGTGGATTCTTTACCAGTAGCTGAGACCAATCTCCCAATGCAGGGGGCCTGAGTTCCATCCCTAGATCCCACATGCTGCAACTAAAGATTCCACGTGCTACAATGAAGATGAAAGAAACCACATGCCCAACTAAAGATCCAGCGCAGCCAAATAAATAAAAGTAAATATTTTTTAAAAAGAGAGTCCCTGGCTTGGTAGAACAGAAGTGATGGTTTGGGGTTGTGGAATAATCTTGGGTCAGAATCAAGCCCTACTATTTCTTCCCTGGGTGACCTAGAAAGGTGAGTCTCATCCTGTGAGCTACAGATTCCTCAAAAATAAAATGAACATCATAGATAGTGCCTCCCTTTGGGGTTTGGGTAGATTCCAGGGATAATTCCAGGAGATAACGCCAGTAATTCACTTAGCACAGTGCAGAGACTAGGAAAGTGATCGATAAATTCTTTCAGCAAATATTTATTGAGTATCTGCATTGAGCAATGTAGTACATCAGCTACTCTGCAGGTACAGGTGTGACAAGACACAGAACTGGCCCACAAAGGGCTTAAAACTAAGAGGAACAGAGGGGAAAGATTTCAAGAGATCCAAGCTGAGGGGGTAAGTTTTGACACTAAAGGGTACAGGTAGCAAACTGTGACCCACTGAAGGAGGTGTCTCACTGGATATGCCATCCATCCTCACTCACCATCTCTTGATGTTTATTTCTCCTTAGGCCACAGCCTTCCTCGAAGACTCCCAAGGTCCCCAAGATCTACACCAAAACAGGAGACAAAGGTAGGGTGGGGACAGGTGAAAAATGCAAAGAAAGAGATGGCAGAATCCATCTTAGAGTTCTTCCAAATTCTTTGCAGACATTAAAAAGTATGTGACAGACCTCAATAGGCATCACCCAAGTGTGATGTGAAACGAAAGATGCCCAAGATACATTAAATGACAAAAGCAAATTGCAGAACAATCCAGAGTTGGGATCCATTGGATAAAAGTGTGTGTGTGTGTGTGTGTGTGTGTGTGTGTGTGTGTGTGCGTTTATATGTGTGTTCAGAAAGGCAGTGTGAAAGGCTACACCTTGGACTGTTACCTAGGAGAAAGGTTGAATAGTGAGAGAGAGGAATGAACAGTCAGGCTTTCATTGTTTCCTGTACATACTTTTATTCTATCCTGTTATCTTTTGTAATGGGCATATATTTCTTTGATAATTTAAAATCTATCAGAACAGGGGACTTCTCTGGTGGTCCAGTGGCTAAGACTCTGCACTCTCAATGCAGGGGGCCTGGGTCCAATCCCTGATCAGGGAACTAGATGCCACCTGCTGCAACTAAGACTCAGTGCAGCCAAAAAAATCAGGAAATATTGGGGGGGGGAAGAGTATATCAAGATTAAAAAAAAAAAAACTCTTTAATTTGGGAAGCAAAATATTTTTCACAGGATTTTCTAGCACCTTCACTGGAGAAAGAAGACCCAAAGACGACCAGGTGTTTGAAGCTGTGGGAACTACAGATGAATTAAGTTCAGCCATCGGGTAAGGAGGACAATATTGACCTTGAGGTCGGGTATGAGTGGGCCATTAGCAGGTGTGACTGAGGTGCGGCCCTGCAGAGCCAGTCCTGGAGGCTGCTTGCCCTTGACGCACCTTCCTCGGCCTGGAGGCACAGGGCCAGCCGGTCAGCTCCACTAGGCTGCAGACACCCTTCACCCTTCCCGTCTGCTCGTGTGCTGCCTTCTGTCCTGGGCTGTGTGCCCCACCTCACCCCTCCCTCCCCGCTCCCTCACCATGCTCATGGCTTAGAAGGTGGACTTGGGGAAGTCATCAGGATCGGCCAGGCCTTGCTGGGGGTAACAGTACCCACATCTCATGACTTGTACCACCAAAGGAATATTTCATCCTCTTAGTTCAAGCCCATCCTGGGTTGGGTGTGTTTCTCTGCATGGCCTTCACTCTGGGACTCAGGCTGGCAGGACAGCTTCTGTCTGGAACATGATTATTGGCTTTGGCCAGTAATCACAGCAGAGGGAAGAGAGGTCAAGGCAATGCCCATGCTGGCTCTGAAGGCTTCCAAGAAGTGACGTGCCATCTCTGCTCATGTTTCATTGGCCAGAGCCAGGCATGTGGACACACCTGCCAGTGGTAGGGGTGGGAGGGGCAGCAAATATTAGAGCACCAAGTACAAGCCACTCAGGAAGCTGTTGGCAGTGTGAGCTGCAGTTACTTGTTCTCTAGCTCTGGTGTGGCCTTGCGGGTGAAGGTCATGGTAATCAGATGGACCTGGGTTCAAATTCTCTCACACTTCCGACTGGCTGTGTGACTTCAGGCAGATCACCTGGTCTTTCAGAGCCTCAGTTTCTTATTCTGTCAAATGATCAGAGAGTGAAGGACTTCCCTGGTGGCTCAGATGGTAAAGAGTCTGCCTGCAGTGCAGGAGACCCAGGTTCAATCCCTGGGTTGGGAAGATCCCCTGGAGAAGGAAATGGCAACCCTTTCCAGTATTCTTTCCTGGAGAATTCCACGGACAGAGGAGCCTGGCCGGCTACAGTCCATGGGGTCACAAAGAGTCAGACACGACTGAGTTAGTTTCACTTATAATACATTTCAAAGGCAACAGGAGAAATCAATGACGTGGGTTCAAATTCTGTCACACTGCCAACTGGCTGTGTGACTTCAGGCAAATCACCTGGCCTCTCTGAGCCTCAGTTTCCTGTTCTATCAAATGATCATAGTAACAGTGTCCAATCTCACTGGGTTCTTGTGAGGATGGAATGAGAGAATTCCATGTTCCCCCCTTAGTGCTAGGTAGCTAGCACTAATCATAATGCTAGCTATTATTATTATTATCATTATTATTAATTATTAAGAGCTACTTGTTCAGGGCTGCCAGTTCTCAGTGACAGGCCTGACTAAATAAGGGTTTCAGGATGGATAACGGGAGGTGGAGCTAGACTGCTGGCAGAGTAGAGGGCAGACCCCTTGGTGTGTGTGGGAAGAGTGCGGAAAAGGAGAGGCAGACACAATATGAAGCAGGCAGAGGGCTGGGAAGGTGGGTTCCAGCAGCATCGGCTGTTTGGAATTAGCCAGTCAGCAGCCCATCACCCCTCAGGTGACGCGGGTCAGGAGCCTGGCCAAAACTCAGCTGTAGATTCTTCTGCCTGTGTCACCTCTGTTCATATGGATCCCCTGGGCCTGGTCAGAGGAGGCACTGAAAGAATTGTTGTTGGCTGGATGAGTGATATGAAAAACAAATACCCCTAATCATATGTAAGGTTATGATGTTATAAAAACATTGTCAACAAAAAAATAACCCCTTTCCGTGATAGCTCAGTTAGCAAAATGGTCTGTCACCTGAGAAGGTATTCCCTTCCAGCAAGACAGGGCTTCCCTGGTGGCTCAGGTGATAAAGAATCTGCCTGCAATGTGAGGGACCTGGGTTCGATCCCTAGATGGGGAAGATCCCCTGGAGAAGGGAATCTCTACCCACTCCAGTATTCTTGCCTGGAGAATTCCGTGGACAGAGCAGCCTGGTAGGCTACAGATCTCAAAGACTGAGCGGCTAACACTCAAGAACAGGGCCTAGGGATGTTATATTTGAGGCAAATTCTTTTTCCTTTTTCCTCATAGGTTTGCTATGGAATTAATTGCAGAAAAAGGCCACCCGTTTGTGGAAGAGCTTCAGAAAGTGAGTAACATTGTCTTACGAGAGCTGGGATTTTTCAACCCTGAGGCCTGGTGGCCGTAACTGGAATTGTCATCTGACCATCACTTCCTCTCTGTGTCACCTGGGACTAGTCACTTTCCCTCTGTGAGTCTCAGTTTCTTCATCTGTAAGATGGGAACACACAGAGATCACCCTCCCTCACAGGTGAGTGAGGAGGCTCACTCTCAGAGAGGGAAATGTGAGGTCAGTGGTCTCAGCCCAGGACGTGGGGCAATGTCCGGAGATGTTTTTGGTCGTCATGACTGGAGGTGGAAGTGCTGTTGGGATCTAGTGGGTGGAGGCAGGGAAGCAGCTAAATGTCCTACAACGCACAGGACACCCCCCACCCCGCACCCCCACCCCAGAGGATGACCTGGGCCAAAGTGTCAGTGGCTGTGAGGCTGAGAAACCCAGGAGGCCAAGCCGCGGGGAGCCCTTGGTAGGAAGGATAGTAGGGTTCTTAGAATGACTGCTGTGTTCCTTAAGAGGCAGCCAGGCTTGGGCCCTCAGAGAGGACGTCAGAAATGGAGGCAGAGCTGCCACCCCTAGAGCACGAAGGACACACCCCAGGTTTCAGTCTACATGCTGACCTGAGTCTGCTGCCCCCTGGAGGGTCAGCCCTCGGCCTGCTTCAGTCCTCCAGGCCAGACCGGAGCACGCAGGGGCCCCTGGGAGCAGACGCAGGGCAGTGAGGGGCTGTACAAGGTTGGGAGGCCTAAACAGCTGGAACGTTCTATGAATGCGGCACCTCCTGTGTGAGGGAGGCTGGTCTTCAGCCTCATCGTGAGGAACTGTTAGCGCCCACAGCGGCCGTTTCTGGTCTGCCGTGCCCACCTCTGAAGCAGGGTTTGCCTGGGGACGGGGTGCAGTGACACAATGAGCCCCCCTTACTTTAGGCCACATGCTGTGAGTGACAGTTTCGACGTCATCTTCTCCAGCGCTGCTCAGGCCACCTGCCCCCGCCTCCAGCTGGTGCCTCTCCCAGGCTCCCACAGCTCCTGCGCTTCTGCCTCGAAAGTGAAAGTGTTAGTCGCTCAGTCGTGTCTGATTCTTTGCGATCCCATTGACTGTAGCCCGCCAGCCTCCATCGTCCATGGGATCTTCCAGGCAAGAAAACTGGAGTAGATTTCCAGTTCCTTTTCCAGAGGATCCTCCCAACTCAGGGATCTTCCCAACCCAGGGATCGAACCCAGGTCTCCCACATTGCAGGCAGACGCTTTACCATCTGAGCTACCACAGACAGGAATCACCAGGCGTATGGCCTGGGCGCCCCATGGGTGTGGACTGTGACTTGTTCTCCTAGGCTGCCCCGGGGCCTGTAGAATGCCAGTCAGCCTGTTCCCAGCTCTCCCTGCAGAAGCCCATGAGGTGGAGGCCAGCTTTTACATCTTACAGAGGACAAAAGCGAGGCTCAGGCTGAGGCCCTGCAGCCAGGAATCCCAGCGGGGCTGGGATCCAATTCCCAGGCGGTGGTCACCTCTCTCCAGCCCCACGGTGAACGCTGCAGGTGGCCAGTGGCGAGGTGGGACTGTGAGGTCACTTTCAGCCAGAAGCTGGAAGCCGTGGAGACACCACATGGTCACATAACTCAAGCAGAGTCTTCAGCCTGGTGGCCCAAGGAAGGTTCCAGTCCACTCCTGAGCAGACAGCATCCACTGTCCACCCACTCTGTCCTGCTCCCAGCACACTGCCATGGTGGCCTTCTCATCAGAGGGCAGATCTGTCCTGTCCAGTTTAAAAAGCACCGTCAGGCTTTCCTGGTGGCTCAGTGGTAAAGAGTCTGCCTGCTGATGCAGGAGACACAGGTTCGATCCCTGATCCGGGAAGATGCCACATGCCACAGAGCAACTAAGCCCGGGCACCAAAACTTATTAAGCCTGCGTTCTAGAGCCCACGTGCTGCAACTACTGAAATCCAAGCCCTAGAGCTGGTGCTCCGCAACAAGAGAAGCCACGGCAACGAGAAGCCCAGACCCCGCCACTAGAGAGTAGCCCCCACTCACCACAACTCGAGAAAAGCCCACGCAGCAGCAAAGACCAGCACAGCCAAAAATAAATTATTGAAAAAGAAGAAGGATATAGATCAAAATAAAATAAAAAGCTCTGTCACCTTGGGTCTCTCAGCCCAGGTGTTATAGGTTAGAAAACCAAGGCCGTCAGTTTAGAGAAAAAGAACTCACAGGGCCCCTGCATATGGGACAGGAGGGTTGGGCGAGAGGATTCTTCCTAACCACCCTGGGCCTTTGATGCTCACCGTCTGCGTCACCCAGATGTCCCCAAGGGAGCCAGGTCCCCTGCCAACCAGGGCAGATGTTCTGTGGGTTCAGTCAGTTTGCTCATAGCGTTTAAATGCTGGCTCCTTAGCGATCCTACAGCCCCAGCCCACCAGCTTCTGTGCATGGACGCAGGGGACCTCACGTGGCCAGCATGACAAGGGTCTCATCCGCGCCTTCCTTTCCTCCCCCAGATCCAGTGTTCCCTGCAGGATGTCGGCTCTGCCCTGGCGACTCCGCGCTCCTCAGCCAGGGAGGCTCACTTAAGTAAATCTCTCCCTGAATGCACTGGGTGTGTGCTCAGAGGGCCCTGTGGGGGCCCGGGGAACCCTCTCCTGGGGGGCACCTGGGAGCCCTGTCAGCCTGGCCTTGCAGCCTGAGAGGGAAGGTGCCTCTGAGCCAGTGGAGTGGTTTGCGGGGCACCTGGATGGAAAGAGACCAGGGCGGGCTCCTATGATCCTGGGGCTGTGGCCTCACGCAATGACAGTCTCCTTGGCTCCACAGAACACGCCACGTTCGAGGCGAGGCCCGTCCTGGAGCTGGAGCAGTGGATTGACAGATACTCTCGCCAGCTGCCACCGCTCACCGCTTTCATCCTGCCTGTAGGTACCCGGCCGCCTCAGCCTGCAGGGTGGCTGCGGACGCATGTGTTGACCACAACACATTGGCACTGACAAAGTCCCCCTCTTTAATGTGTAACGGTGACAGAAGCTGTCCCCAAGCCCCCTCCAGACCCTCACTGGTCCCATTCCCACCCCTGCCTGCCTTAGAGGGGGGTATCCAGAGGCTTCTCTTGTGACTCAGATAGTAAAGAATCTGCAGTGCAGGAGACCTGGGTTCAATCCCTGGGTCGGGAAGATCCCCTGGAGAAGGGCATGGCAACCCACCCCAGTATTCTTGCCTAGAGAATCCCATGGACAGAGGAGCCTGGTGGGCTGCAGTCCATGGGGTCACAAAGAGTCGGACACAGCTGAGTGACAACACCCAGAGACTGCGCCCCGGTAGGGCCCCTGGAGGCAGAACACCGCCCCGGGCTGGGGGCGGGTGGTGAACCTCATGTCCGTCAGCCTCGTCCGAGCTCCCTGTCTGCAGTGGGCAACCCCCAGCCCCCTCAACCCCACTCCCACCCCAGCCAACATCCGCTTTCTTCTCTCAGTCGGGAGGCAAGAGCAGCTCCGCGCTGCACTTCTGTCGGGCCGTGTGTCGCCGAGCCGAGAGACGGTACGTCCCCCCCCCCCCCCCCCCCCCCGGGAGCGGGGCCTGGATAGGGACACTGGTCCCTGGTGAGATCAGAGCTGGTGCTGAAGTGGACAGCTCCAGCAACAGGGGGGCGGGGGAGGCCCAGAAGGTCTAGTTGATTAATCATAATGATAATACCACTCAGGAGGTGTGAAGGCTCCCCGTTCTTCAGGTTAATTTAAATGGGAGGGGGCCTCTGCTGAGCAGGAAGATCCGAAAAGCTCCACAGCATAATGAAAGCTGTGAGGGAGGGTGCTTGGCCCCAGGGTGACCCAACCTGGTTCTGGGCATGGTGGGCGGTGGTTAGCAGGGGTGTGGTGGACAGAGTGTCCAGGGCGAGGGGACAGCAAGGGCAGAGGCAGCAGCCTGCGCTGAATGCACAGAAAGGAGGCTGAAGGTCTGATCCAGAGTGAGGGGCATGGGGTACAGTGAGGCCAGAGGCTGGGCTGAGGCCAGGCCAGGCAGGGCCTCCTGCACCCAAAGGCTCTGCCTTTATTCTGAAAGCCGATGACCAGCTCTAGGCCATGGGGTGACTGCTGGTTGCTGGGTGGAGAAGGGCCCAGACCAGCCAGCCACCTGCTGCCCCCGTCCCCAGATTCAGAGTCAGAGAGGAGGGAACCCCCCAGAAGCTCCTGACAGCCTTATCAAGGAAACTTTAAAAGAGCAATTGCAGAGACTTCCCTGGGAATCCAGTGGCTAAGAGTCCACGTTCTCAATGCAGGGGGCCCGGGTTCGATTCCGGGTCAGGGAACTAGATCCCACATGCCGCAACTAAGAGTTCACATGCCACCACTAAAAAGATCCCACCTGCCACAAGTAAGACCCAGGGCAGCGAAATAAATATTTAAAAAAAAAAAAAAAAAAAAAGATCCTGCATGCCACAATGAAGATCGAACATCCCATCTAAGACCCAGCACAGTCAAATAAATATTGAAATAAATAAAAGAGTGTGCAAAATCTTCATTTAACACGACTCATAGGCCAGGCTGCCACCCAGCTTGACAGAAAAGCAATAATAAAAACAATAAAACGTCTGTATACAGCAGACAAGGCCATGCTGTGCGCTTTGTACTCATTATTTCATTGATTCCTTGTGGTAAGCTTGGAAGAGAGGTGGTGGCAGTCCCCCCTCTACCGGGGTCAGGAAATTGGGGCTCAGAGGTGACACCATGGCCAGAGTCCCCTGGGTAGTCCATGGCAGAGTCCGGCCTGGAGCCCAGGTTTGTCTGCCCCAAACCTGAGCTCTGTCCACGGCCCCATATCATGAAGGTTTCACTTTTCACGAAAGGCTCTTGGACCCAAGTGGTTCATAAAGGGATGCTGGGTCACAGAAGAGCTTCAGCTTCAGAAGGAAAAAAAGAGTCATTTGCACAGAGCTGTCCACATCAGCAGTGCTCATAGTAGCAAAAACGTGGAGACAGTCCAAAGAAAGGTCCAACAACGGGGACTGGCCAAGCAGAGAAGGGTCGTCAGGACACCAAACCCGTGCCCAGGTGACAAAGCCCCTGGGGCAGGGGACATAAACCTGGGACCTCAGTTTGGGGTGAGCACCTCCCAGCAGGGGTTATGCAGCAGAGGCTACGGGCCTGGAGGGGCAGCTACGGGCCTGGAGGGGCTGCCACGTCATTGGCCCTCATCTCCAATGAGCACCCTCTAGAATGTCTGCGCACAGACTGGCGAGGACGACCCGTCAGGCTGCAGCGGGGGGGAGGTGCTGGCTCGGGACGCAGCCCCAGGCCCCGAGCGTGTTGAGCCCGTAACAACAGTGTGACACTGTGTTTCCTCCTAGCGTGGTGCCTCTTGTCCAGATGGGTGAGACCGATGCAAACGTGGCCAAGTTCTTAAACAGGTACTCAGATGGGATGTGAAGTCTGTCTGAAAACGTAGGCACATTGTGCGGAGTAATGACCACGGAACAAGCCTCCCTCATTCATTTGCTTCAGTCGTGCCAAGGTTGAGAAGCCAGCCCTAGGCCCCCTCTGCTCAAAGTGAGTTCCTTAGACCAGCAGCACCAGCATTGCCTGGGCATCACTTAGACTTGGCAAATCCAGGCCTGGCCCAGCCGGTCCTCTCCAATCAGAATCTGATCTGTGTGTCACCAGGATCCCTGGGGGACTTGTGTGCACACCCCAGTTTGGGAGGCACCAGTCCTGGTCATTGGAAGGTGCAGAAACCAGGGATGGGTCCCAAAGTCACCAGCCCCATGAGGCTGGGCAGGGCAGTGGCCTCTTCCTGCGGAGACCGCCCCAGCCCTGGCGCCAGAGTCGGGTGCCGGGCTCGCACGGAAGCTGGCCTCGCATACCATCCATCAAGCCCAGGTTGGCTGAGCACCCGCTGTCCTGCCCGATGCTCCTGGGGGCGTGTGATTGATATTTCCTCCTTGAAGGCTCGTTTAGGGAGGACCCGGTTAGCATTGATCTCTCATTTCAGTCCATTCTGTTTGCCTGCTTCTGCCCCTCCAGACTCAGCGACTATCTCTTCACATTAGCCAGATACACAGCCATGAAGGAAGGGAATCCAGAAAAGATATACAAGAAAAACGACCCTTCGGACCGCACCTGAGGCTCAGGGAAAGAATGGAAGTGACAACGGTGAAGGGAAGACTTCGCCCTCGTGTCCTCATCCCTGAAGATCTCACCCACAGGGGCCAGAAGCTGGTTTTCTATCCAGACTCGGCTTCCTTTCATAGCCCTGCCACTTCCTTTGGGAGCTGTGGCTGGTTGAGAATCCTCCCCTCCTCCCCTGGGGTCTCCTCGGTCTTCCAGGAAGTAGGAATGAACTCAGTGTTGCAGGAAAGAACGATAAAGTGATTGCTTCATTGAGGAACCAAGCACAAAAAAAGAATAAAAGTGGGACAGGCTTGCGCCCTGTGTGTGTATATATGTGTGTGTGTGTATGTGTGTGTTACAGACAGAGCATGAGGCCTTCAATTGGCAACTCTGGCTGTCTGAGGATTTGGAATGGTACCAGAGGCTCTTAGAAATGTAATTGTGATTTACCTGTGCCAAAGGGGTTTTAAATGTCACATTTATAAAGGGGAAGGCAGACAGGATTTGGAGTTTAGTCACCTCTGAGCCACTCATCACAGGCGGAAGATGGCTGCAGACTGACAGGCGAGGCCTGGGGAACACTTGGACTTGAAGTGTGTGCGTGGTGGGGGTGCGACCTGGGGAATCCTCTCTCAAGGGGAGTCTCCCTCTATCGGGGCCAGAGACCCCTGCAGAGAGAGACACTGCTGCTTTGAGGGGGGTGTGTCCTGCCCGGGGCGGCAGCATAGAGGGCCAGAGGTGGCCTGCCTTCAGCTTCAGACAGTAAGCTCTTACAGTTCCAGTGAGGCTGACACAAACCAGACCGACTTCTCTGATGTTGCACTTGGCTGGTTTATGCCTCTGAGATCCAGACCATGGCTGTATTTTATTTCAGTTGTCACCACGGCTCCCTCCTGCTATGAAGTGACACTGCCCGCGCCAGCTGTGTCCTTGGGAAGGGAGAAATTTATGAAGGGCGAGGCGGCAGCCCTGAGATCCTGAAGGTTCCACACCGCTAATTGCAGGAAACGAGTTGGGAGGGGCAGGCTCGCAGAGTCAGGGCGGAAAGGTCCAGTGAACTCCATCCGGCCATCGGTTATTAGCATGAAGCACAGGAAGGCGGGTCCCTCCGGCCATCCTTGCCAGCAAGTCAGCAAACAGTAAAATGATGAGTTTTGTGCTTGCTTCTGCTTTCATTCTTAACCAACTTGCCTGCTCATTTTGCTGGAGGGAACATCATATCTCGTCCCCTCTAGGTCCTATTGTTCCTGAACTTGGGCAAAGTGGGTAAGGTGCCCGTGACCAGTGACCATGATTGACAGCAAAACCCCTCCAGGAACTGGTGCCCACCAGGTGGCTCGGCTGGTGTGACCAGAGCTGAGAACGGTCCAGAACAGGCTAAAGGCAGTTTGTGGGCACTCAGGCTGGGTTGGGGAGGGGTATGTTCCAGGAGCTCCGAGAATCCATCAAGTCACTCGATCCTTCCTGCACCTCAGCATCATCCTAGAAGGAGCATGTTGTACATAATAAAACAACAGTCCTGCACTCCCTGCCATGGTAGACCATCCTACAAAGGACAAAAGAAGTGGTTTGAGTAGATAGCGTCCTCAAGGGCTGATCTTTGAAATAAGGCCTTTTGCCTGTAGGCAAATCCCTACCCTACCAGCCCTTGCTGGGAAGGGCTGTCGAAGGCCAGATGGTAGCCCCGGGTTCCCAAGTCCCAACTGCTCCACACCATCCCTTCCATTGTGAACATCTCCGAGAAACAAACCCTCGAAGAAACAAGCATCCCTGAGAAACATGCAGATGCAGGCATGTCCTGTGCCTGACACAGCCATGTGGGAGCCAGAAGCGAAAGGAAAAATGTATTCATCCCCCAGACACTCCTCAAAAGATCCTCCTGGGTCTGGAATCCAGTGGGAAAAGTTAACGAAACTCCACGATCAAAACACACGACTGTAAACAGCCCGTTTGCAGCCACTGTCAACCCTCGTAAATGATTGTTTCCATAGCACGGTAACGAGGGTTGGGGGAGAAAGGGCAGTCAGCTTTTATTTCTAATTGTGATACCTTGTCGATCATAGATTTTTTTTTGTATAATTTTGATTTTTAAAAACTTATGGCATGAAAGCATTATTTCTCTTGCTTCCTGGATTTGGAGGCATTTCCATACATTTTGCACCCAAGAAAGTGCTCCACCTGCCTCCTGCTGGTCCTGGTCTGGCTCTCAGGAATGTATTTAGTGCCATGGCCAGAGGTGGTTGGATATTCTAGTGGCAAGAAGCCCACTGGGTGGCATCACTGAAGGGCTTAATGTGCCAGGCCCCGGGCCAGGGGCTTCACAGACATTATCTTGTTGAAATCACCCAGCAGCCCCAAGAGAGGCACCATCTGTGTCCTCTTAGCAGTGGAGGGAACGGACTTGAGAACCAACTCGTGTCAGGGAGTCAACGCCAGGATGTGGGCCCAGGACGCGGCCCTGTGACTCCTGGCTGGGTGCCCCTCCCCCTGCCGCCACTTGACAGTCATTTTAATCACGACCTGGGCCGCCGAGAACAATGTCAGGCGCTAATAGATTCTGCTGTCTCATTTCTCAACCTAGTTTCCCTTAACTGATATTTCATGGCTATTGTTAATGTGCATTTTTTTCACTGAGTAATTTTCACAGCCCGAACTTGTAACACATCCCAATGACAAACGTCCCCGGCACCGAATCCCCCCGTCAGCTGCAATGTCACCCTCATCTCCTCCCCACCCCGCCCTGACACCTTTCTCCGACAACCCATCCAGTTTTATGATCCCTGTCCTAGTTATCACTACTGAACCTTTAAGAATCCAGACGCATTTCAAGTTTAATTGAATAAAATCCTTTGTGTAATAAATTCCACACGAACGCTACATAAATCAGGGCCTGGGAGGCTTTGTGCCTCTTCCCTCCCTTCAGGTCGGTCTGATCTTGCTTAGGAGGGGCCCAGGGCCTCCTTTGCAGCCCGGCTGGGGTGTGGTGTTCCTATGCCTCGACCTGTCGCTTTTCCTCTCTGGGAGTCCGTCATGGGAGACAGTGCTTGGATGCGAGCAGAAGCAAGAGATGTGCTGGTTGGGGACATAGCATTTGGAAGGTTAGGGGGTACCCAGGAACTTTGGGGGTGATCCTGGTGTTCACCCATCCACAGATTCGGAAACTTCTTTTAAACATTTATTCATTTGGCTGCGCTGGGTCTCAGTTGCAGGACACAGGATTTTTGATCCTCACTGTGGCACGCGAGATCTAGTTCCCTGAGCAGGGATCGAACCTGGGTCCCCTGCATTGGGAAGCAAGGAGTCTTAACCACTGCACCACCGGGGAAGTCCCCAGATTCAGAAACTTGGGATGAAGGCTCTCTGCACCTTCTCCCTGGATAGACACAGACACACAGGTGTTCACAGTCTGTGTACAACCTAAAGAGGTCTGTGGAAGCCCCAGGGAAGAACCCTTGCTCTTAGCTCTCCAGTTTAGCACCCTCTGCAGGAGCGAATCCATGCACGGGGCTGCCTGCTTCATCGGCCTTGCTGCCAGCTGTGTGGAGCCCCAGAGGTGTGACAAGGAGCATGGGGGTGTGAGCAACAGCACAGGCATCGGCTTCAAGCAGACCTGGGTTCAAGACCAGCACTGTCACTTCCTAGCATCACGACTCTGGGCCAGTCATTCCGTCTTCCTGGGACTCGCTTCTTCGTCTGTAAAATGGGAACGTGAAGCATATCTACCCCACAGGGCCACTGGGAGAGATTAATGAGGCAATGTTTAAAAGGCTCAGGGTGCCCCTGTCACATGTTAGGCTGCTATTCTTATAGTTGATTGTTACTATTTGAATTCAAGTTCCAGCTGTGCCACTTCCTAGCTGAGCCACCTTGAGAAACCTGCAACCACTCTGAGCCTCCATTTCCTACTTTCATCTTTGGGAACAATGATACCAGCTTCCAAGGGTTCAGGAAATATGTCCATGGGCCTCCATGGGCATGGCAGGTGGCTGCAGCTCAAAAACAAATATGTATCTATCATCGAATCAAGTATTTATCCTTTTTCAAAGCACTGTCAATAGCTCAGGCCCGGGTGATGGACAGAGGATCACTGAGCAGCATCTCTGGTTTGTTTAGACATCCTGAGCCTGCGAGAGACAGGGCCCTCCCCTGGCGGGGCCAGGTCAGCCAGGGGGCGTGGCTCCAGGAACACCAGGGCCAAAGTGAAAGGGAGGGTGACCTGGTCACAGGCCAGTGAGAGCTTTAACGGGTTGCCGCCCGAGGACTCCCTGTGGGCAGTAGCAGAGCTGGGCAAGAAGACTGGTCTTCAGATTCCCGTGAGAGTTTCCTCTTGGGACAGAGAGCGTAGTAACTCAGGCAGAGGAGGAGAAGTGGTTGAGTGGTTAAGTCGTGTCTGACTCTTAGGACTCCATGGACTGTAGCCTGCCAGGCTTCTCTATCCAAGGGATTTCCCAGGTGAGAACACTGGAGTGGGTTGCCATTTCTTCCTCCAGGTGATCTTCTCAATCCAGGGATCAAACCTGTGTCTCCTGCCTGGACGGGCACCTTCTTTACCACTGAGCCACCAGGGAAGCCTTGAGGAGGAGAAGAGGGGACCATAAACCCAGGAGGACCCTGCTTCAAGCGACCTCTCTGAGGAAGGGTGAGACGCAGGCCAGCTCAGGGTACACCAGGGCAAAGGCAGCCTGGGGAAGAGATTGAATAAATGGCAGAAAGGTGTCCAGTCCACCCAGGACCAGGGAGAGGGGTGTCCTCCCCCTCACCAGATGCTCCCAAGGCAGAGACCCTCCAGCCCTTGACTCTGGCCATCTGTGGTGCCCATGCCCCTCCCCGGCGAGCAGGTGCCTTTATTTACGATCACCTTGGAAGGGTCGAGCAGACATATGTTGCTGAGGGTCGTTTATTCTTGTTTATAAAATTTATGGCTTTACCTCGATTACACACTGTCAAAACGGGAAGGATTGGCCCCAAAGTCTCTTACCGCATGACTGCCTCAGACGTGCGTACATCTGTTAACTCCGTAGGAGCTGTAGAGGGAAATAAGGCTGCCGATAACTCAGAAGCTCGCTGTCCCGTCAAGAGGTGGGGGCTGCGGGCCTTGAGAAGAGGTATCCAGGCGCCCACGTGGAAGGGGAGTGGGGTTGGGGTCTGCTGGTGGCCACGTCAGGTGGCATCGGGACCCTGGCCCTGCCTGGTGACTGGCTCTCTCTTGGGTACTTTGGGGTGGGGATTAGGAGAAGAGGAACTGGAGTCCTGGGGCCTTCGGGGGTCTGGCTGCAGGACCGGCAGCTGGAGAGAGTTCCGAGCCTGTGGATCTCCACCTGCAGACATCAGCGGGGAGAGAGAAACGCTGACTCCGCGCTGTTGGGGGGTGGCGTCAGGTTCGACCTCTCAGAAGGGCGCTCTGGCATCGCCTATCTGAGTCATGGAAATGTGTGTCCTTCTGGCCCCACAACTCCACGTCTGAGAATTTCTCCGAGGGAAAGAGATTCATCAGTGAAATCACAGGGTTGTTGTTGTTGGTTTTCAGTGCTTGCTGCTCATTAAAGAGAAAAATTGGAAACAAACGTCCAACAATAGGGAGCTCATTGTTCAAGGAGGGATATTTAACAGTGAAGGGCTGTAAGAAATATCATAAGCTACTGAAAAGGATGGTACCTATACTTTTATTACTATGGAAAAGTGTTCACAATATTAAGTGAAAACAAAACCCAAGCTATAAAATGAGACTTATAGAAAGATCGAAATCCTGTAAGAGAGATATACAAGTGTAAATTTATCAGGGTGTAAAAAAAATGCAAGATCTGCTCCATATGTTAATAATGTGTGTGTGTATGTGTGTGTGAGTCACTCAGTCATGTTTGACTCTTTGTGGACCCCATGGACTGTAGCTCACCAGGCTCCTCTGTCCTTGAAATTCTTCACGCAGGAATACTCGAGTGGTTTGCCATTCTCTTCTCCAGGGGATCTTCCCGACCCAGGAATGCAACCCGGGTCTCCTGCAATGCAGGCAGATTCTTTATGGTCTGAGCCACCAGGGAAGCCCTATGTTAATAATACTTACCTCTAAATCACAGAATTATTGGGTGGTTTTAACTTTCATTTTTGTCTGAATTTTCTAATTTTTTTTTTTTACGATGAATTTGGGTTAGATTTGACAGAGGCTTACTTGTGTGATAACATAATTTAAAAAGTGTAAGGAAGCTGACAACTGCTTTCCCTGTCACTTACCTCCCTTGGGATGTTTAGCGCCAAGAGCACAGCCCCAGGGGAGGGCGGCCGCCAGTAGCCAAAGCCACAAGGCCCCTCCGAAGACTAGAAGCCCAGAGACCGTGCCCTGAGTTTGTTCTGTTGGAGACAGCTGGCTGTCTGGAGAGCAGCCCCGCATGCAGCCTGCGTGTGGACGCTTGGCTTCCACTCTAGGATGACAGCAGAGAGAAGAGAAATGATCACAGCCCTGCTGGAGGGCCCCCGGTGGGGCATCACGCCAGCTTTTCACAGCATGCTGGCATCCTTCTTTCTCCTCTGTTGCTTGCTGCATCTTTGACTTGTACAGAATTTGAGAGGAGACAGCAGACTTCCACACTTACTCATCTCGTGTGGGTTTTCATCCTGCGTTATCACCCCGTGTTCACCTGGACAACCCGGTGCTCTGACCCGTAGAGGAATGAATCCTAGGTGCTGCAGTCAGCAAGTGGAAAAACCAGCACTCCACCCCGGGCCTTCAAGGGCAGAATCCAGCTTCCTTTTTTCAGCTCTGCTCTGCTGAGACAGG
Source organism: Okapia johnstoni (assembly GCA_024291935.2). Taxonomy (NCBI): domain Eukaryota; kingdom Metazoa; phylum Chordata; class Mammalia; order Artiodactyla; family Giraffidae; genus Okapia; species Okapia johnstoni. The sequence continues at coordinate 8,670,649 of CM044310.1, read as the reverse complement.
GCTTATCCCAGAGACAGGCAAGAAACAACGCCAATTTCAACTGATCGGCAGTGGCTGCCTGGAGCGCTGTGGGAAGAAGGAACTTGAAGCTGGATCCAGATTCCGCAGGAAGGAGTTTGGTAATCCATTAGTAATGTCTGCCATGACTTGCTACGGAGGTAATGGAATAAATCGTGTGTGTTTGACATTTCTGAATCCTGGGCCAAAGCCCTCACAGATTTCCAAAGTTGAGGACCTCAGAGGTAGGTATGGATCTTCAGGCTGCCTTAGGGTTCTCCCAACCCTATGGGCCCCCAAGAAAGCCAATGGGCAGGAAAGGAATTTCTCAGGGCTTTGAGACAACACAACAAGGGTCATAGAATCTCCGAGACAGAAATCCTTATAAATCTGACTAATTGATTAGTCAGCCCTGATGAGCGCGCCACCATAATTTAGAATCTGTAATTACATTTCACATTAAAACATGCAAAGTTAAGATTAAAGCTGGTGAGAAATGACTTGACACCTCCCGCCCCAGCCCACTTCCAACTTCCTGCCTCCATCACCCAGCAGGCAGGTCTCCTGGGGGCAGAGGCTGTGGTTCTAGAAGCCGTGGTTCTAGAAGCCGCTTCCTTGGGTTGCTATTTCTCTCAGTTCCCTCGAGGGCTGTTTCCTACTGTTTTAGGACCAGGTCCTGCTCCCCTCCCTGCGGGGCTGCATTTAGTTGAGGCAAAAGCTTTGTTCAGGGGGGCACTTTTGGGTTTCTAATTTACAGTACCCTCCAGCCAAAGACCGCTAAGATTGCACCCATAGTTGGGCAAATTGTCTTGTTTCAGTGAGTGAGAAAATGACGCAGGGAGAGGGTGTCAGAAAGAACTTAGAAGACTTGGGCTCTTGTTGGGTGCTTTGGGGAGGGTTCAAGGAAGCAGAAGTAGTTCTGTGATTGGATGTCTCACTAAACCCCTATAAGGAAGGAGGAGCGATGAGGCTAAAGCTGTAACAGGAGGGTCAGGCAGGCACAGCCCCCAACCTGTGTGACGTCGCCTCAGATTAGTCAAGCCTCTTCCACAACCCCATCACGAGCGCTGCAGGGCAGGGTGGTGTCCACGTTCTTCCACCAGAACCCCAGCACCTAGCCCAACCCGGAGCCTAGTAGGTCCTGGGTATCTATTAATATTTGCTGAATGAATGGACTTGGCCTGAACTCCCTGGCAGTCTGCCATCCTGGTCCAGCTCCTGGGCTGGGACACCTGCCAGCTTGCCAGGCCCATCTGGCACCCTCTGTAACGGGGACCACACCACCCAGGCTGCAGGGCCGACTTTACGTGGCCCTGCACTGCCCCACGTGGATGATGCCCCCTCTCCCTGGACCCTGGGTGGGCCATGGGCAGGGCAGGATGTCAGTGGGGCCAGGCCCAGGGGGAGGGGGAAAGGACCATGGAGGACAAAGCGTCCCTGTGCCCCCCGACTTGTCTCTTTCTGCCTCCTTCAGGCTCCCCTGCCTGCAGCTGGAGGTCCCTCTCCTGAAGCTCCCCCAGGTCTGTTTGCACCCCATGACTTCTAGCCCCCTTGGCTTTCCCACCCCCAGCAGCCCCCACCGCACAGGGTGTCCGGCGCAGACACTTCCCTGTGGCCGCAGGGCCCGTGGAGGTGGAAGGGGGACCTCCCTGGCCACGCAGACACAGGGCTGAATCCCACTTCCCGTGCTTTTGAGCTGTGTGGCCTCAGGCAAGTGAATCCACCTCTCTGAACCTGTGTCCTCCTCATCTGCAGAACCAAGCAGTGACCCTCCCAGGGCCCAGGGTCCTCGGGTGGATGCAACGCGACTGCTTGTGCAGAGGGCTGAGCAGAGAGCTGGGCTTGAGCAAAGGCCGGGGAAGGCAGCTACCGCCATCACCGTTTATGGCACAATGCCCCCACTCCTGTCCTTGCTGACAGACATGTTCTAACCTCCCCCTCACCTCCACACCTCTGGTCTGGCTGCTTCCTCTGCCCCAGATGCCTCCCTTCCCGTCTCCAAAAAAAAAGGGGAAACCCTCTTTCCAAGTGAAAATGAAAAAATGCCTCCTTTATTGGCCCTTTCCTGCTTAAACCCCTCTTTTTGACCCGTGCACTATTTGCTACCATGAAGATGCGCTTTAAGGCATGCCTCACTCAGCCCAGTTCTTGGAGAAGGAACCAGAGGTTCATGGAGGTGGTCAAATCGGTCGCAGCCAGTGGGCGGCCAGGCTGGGCCCAGCACCCGTCCTGTGAGCCCACAGCCCATTTCCTGTTTGTGAGGTTCTCAGACGACTATTACTGGGGCGACTTTACTGATGAGACAAGAAGGTTCAGGGAGTTAGAAACTTACCTGGGGTCACTCAGCTGATCTGTGCCCATTTTTGATGCCAAGGTCAGGGTCTTTGCCTGATGGCTGGAAGACCATTGCTCCTTAGTGTGGTCTGTGGTGTGGTGCCCCAGCCAGACCTGCGGAAGTAGGACCTCCCTGGGGACTCAACGTGCAGGTGAGTGTCCCTGACGCTCTCATCTGGTTCCTCTGCCGGGTCCTCTGGGGCCCGTCTTCAGAGGCTGCTTCTGCCGTCACTGAATGGATGCCTGCCATCTGGCTTCTTGGTGGAAGGTCTGTAATCCCACAGACTCACCCCAGTCCACCCAAATTCCTAAGGGCTGAGATAAGCGCAAAGAGAATGCGGCTGTGAGTCCTGGGATGGGGAGATGCCTGGCCTGAGGGCATGTGGAAGCTTGGGCAGAGGAGCTGTGGGCCTAGGGCGAGGCCTGGAGCCCAGCAGGAGATCCCCGGGGTCCTGCTGACGTCATCAGGAAACAGCTCTGGAGAGGACACCACTTCTCGTTGTCCTCAGTGGAGGGTGCCTTGCTCCTTCTTCAGTGGAAGCCCAGAGAAACAAGGGGCCTTGCCTCCCAGCCTCCCAGCTAGTGGGAGGCAGAGCTGGACACGAACCCAGGTCCAGATGCTCTGAAGCCCAAGGTCTCTCCAGCGCCTTCAGAGCTGCACTCAGCCAGACTCGGGAGTCAGCTATGACCTGTTAAGAGCGTGCTTGCAACAAATGTCAACCATCATGAGGGTTATAATCAGGAGGCTGTTTCATTCTGACTCCACGCTCCGAAGGCTGGAGAGAACCACGGTTCCCGTCTGGGCCTGAGAGCAGCCCCTTCTCAGAGTTACTCTCGGATTCCTCTCGGAAGGCCGGGTGGCCCAACTGTCAGGCTTTTAAGACCTCTCCTGATGCTCAGATGCTCCCATGCCAGGGGAGGCAGCGAGAATCCTGGGAGGAGCTGGAAAGACGGGCAGGGTTGAGATGGGTTTTCTGCTGAGTGTAAACCTGGGCTTGTGTGAAAGGATGAGACAGGGCTGGCATGTCCTGCAACTGCAACCTTTGGTAAGGGAGGAAAGCTGAACACACTCAGAGGAGCTGGAAAATCTCAGTTTGAGCATTATTGAATTATCTGGATTCTTTTCAACAGACACCTGTCACCGTATTATGTTACCGGATAAGACAGTGATCCAGGGTGGGGTTGCCTCTGTAGAGTGCGTGAGAAGGATGGGGTGGGGGACGGACGTGGAGGGTGCCTAAGGGACTTGAACTTTATCTGAAAGGTGACTCGCTTTGTATGGCAAACATCCCACTAGCACTGACCCTGGGGAGGCAGTAGCTGCAGCTGTCTGCCGTCTTGTCCTGAGTCCTCTTCCCACCACAGGAGCCTCGGAGCTTGCCCCATCGCCAGCTCTCCAGGCGCTCAGTCGAAAGTGCTGCTTCCTGACATAAGAAACAGAATAAAGGGACTTCCCTGGTGGTCCGGTGGTTTCAGACTCTTGAGCTTCCACTGCAGGGGTGCAGGTTCAATCCCTGGTTGGGAAACTAAGATCCCACATGCCCCCAGGCACGGACAAAGGGAGAAAAAAAAAGTGGAACACAGCCACTGTGTGCTGAAATACAAATTTAATAAAGTCTTTGATCATGTTTCAATCCATAAGTTATCTATGAAAACAACCCCACCCCCCGACAACTTTTTAGAGCCATCAAGAGCCATCACGGTGTCTGTGAACACCAGCAAAAGTACAGATTCAGGGCTTTATTAGTGCCATACTGCTAGCCGGAAGTTAAATGAAATTACAAACTATCCCTCTTCATCAAAAAAGCAAAGCTGATGTTGGTGCATAGAAACCACTTTCTGCGATTTCACCCTGGTAGACTCCTAGGGAACAAACATCAAACCACTTCGTTTAGGCTGACAATCCTTCAGGCACCAGCATGAATGTACCCACCTGCCCAGATTCCGACACACACGTTTAGAAGAGATTTTCAAAGGAATTGAGTGTTTAGACGGTGGCAAGTCCACAGACTCTGAGGTTACTAACATATCTTAAATAATAATAATAAACTCCTGTCTGTCTTCAGGTTCCTTGCCGTCTTCCCATCAGGGTAAAACATGCGCTCTGTTTTCTAGAAGCCTGGGGCTCTAACAGGGCCAGCTTGGGCCTGCACAGGACATCACTACCCGGCTGAGACCCCCTGCCAGAGGCCAAGGAGATAGGTCCTGCCTGCTTTGTGTCAAATTGAAGGTTCTTTCCAGAAGGGTTTTTTTTTGCTGCTTGGAGGAGAGTTATGTGGCATGCCCTCTGCTGGCTGTGCAGGGCCTAGGGACCGGGCGCTCCTGGCCTCTCATCTGGCTTCAGCCTGGTGGCGGGGATACACGGGGAGTGCGGGGAGCAGGCGAGGGCGCATGGCTGTCCACACAGACACTAACACAGCTTCTGCCTCAATTCCCTGGATCTTGAGCACAGTTCTTGTGACAAAGGTGAAGGTGACCGCAGATGAGTGCAATGGGTTGGAGGAGAAAACGAAGTGAAACACCAAACACCAACCCGGAGTGCCTTCACGTTTCCTCAGCCTCGTGAGCCCTCGTCAGCATCAAGGGCTCCTGGGTTCCCGGTGCTGAGGAAGGACGGGGAACAAGACCCACGTTTCTGAGGACTTCTACCATCTACGGAGTGAAGCCACTGCCAGACAGGACAGGTACCTTCAGCTAGTGTTTGTCCCTCACTGGACTATAAGGGTGGCCAACAAGCAGCCAGCGCCTGCTGGAAGCAGCTGCTCTTAAGGACCGATGGGTTTTCTCTCCCAAGCTCAGGATGCCGACGTGAGTGCCCAAGATGGGAGCGGGCTGGTGGGGGCTCCTTGGCAGCCTGGCCGCTGAGGACTCGGGAGCACCCGAGGGGAGAGTGGGCAGGGGACCGCCGCCATGGGAACACAGGGCTCCCAGGTGGGAACAGCACCCCGAGCCTCTGGTGCCCCACGGTTTCCCCAGCAGGTGCCTCTGCGGCCCTGGGAGCCGGCGGGCCTGGCTGGCTGCAGACAGGCTGCTGAGGAAGGGCCGGAGGGCGAGACTGCCGGGTGCGTAGAGGTGTGGCAAGGCCTTACCTGAGTAGAGAGCTTTCAGAAACAGAAGGGAAGCATCTCCCGCTTGGTCAGCTTTGTGGGTTCAGGCCCACGCCCTGAAAACCAGTCTGGAGCCTGGGGGTTCCTGGGATTTGTTCATGCACAGCTCGCTCAGGAAGCTAAGGACCAGAAAGACTCACAAAAAGACCAGACTATCAAAAAGAGAAGCCCGGCTGCCATCAGAGGCCCATGCTTGAGGCCCCTGGAAAGCAGGAAAGAGGGACCGATGACGGCGGAATCTGGAGGTTTATTTCCAACACCCGCTTCCTGTTAGTGTCACCTGGAGAGCGCTGGGTCGTGTCCTCACGTGCATCCAAGTTCTTGAGGCCACAGGGGCGTCTCACGGCTATAGAGAAGGGCTGAGGCTGCCTGGGAGCCTGCAGTGGGCGGGGCGGGGGCTAGGAGAGCTCGAAGCCCGTGTTCATGCTAATGGCGTAGCGTAGCTTCTCCCGCAGGACGCTCTTCTTGCTGTAGTTGGGCAGCTTAAGCAGGTTGAAGCAGGTGGAGGAGGTGGGCAGGCGGCCGCCCGGCTCCCGCTTGCGGATGGTGAAGAAGCCTCGGAGGACGCTGCCCAGGGTGTCCCCCGTGTCCTGAAAGCACAGCCCACAGCCTCGGGTTGAGGGCGCCCTGGGAGAGGGTCGGGCCGGTCCCCCCGAGGAGGACAACTGAGAGATGGGTGCCCGGGAAGCGAGCCTGACTCCTCAGCTCCCCCACAGAGGGGGGAGCTGCAGAAAGCAGCGCTGGGAAACAGGGCCTTCTGGTCAACTGCTAACTATCGGTCAACCAATTCTCAAAGCGCCAGAGCACTCACTGTCCACAAATTTTGGTAACAAAACATTTCTGAATGCAGCCTAACACTTCCTCCCTGATCTTGCCAGAGCGGACTGTAACTCGGGGCAGCCTTCCTTCAGGAAGCGGGTGAGAGTCGTCTGGTGTCACCTAAGAGGAGCGTGCAGCATGTAGCCAGGGTGTCGTGGAGAGCAGCGACCACCCAGAGACCATGGGCTTTCACGGGGGTAAGAAACTTCTAACAATGGCCACCCCTCGAGCACCCACTGTGGGTCAGGCGGCGGCGCGCGGAACGTGCTCACTCCGAGGGCGTCCACTCTCCCTCTGCAGAGGAGGAAGGCGGCCGCTGGCCCAGGTGTGTGGAGCCGGCAGGTAGAGGAGCTGGACTGAGGCCTGAGCCTGTCCCATTCCTGAGCCCACGGCCCAACCCCTCTCCCATGCTGCCGCTCAGACCTGGAACCGGGCCGGCACGAGCAGCTACGAGAAACACCCCGCAAGTATTCTTTCCTGAGGGAGTCGTGAGAAAGGGACTGCCTGGAGCGCCGAGGCGCCGAGTGGCCCGCCCTGTAGACACGACCTGGTGGGCACCCTGCCTGGTCGCTGGGCCCCAGCAGACGACCCCTGGGAGGGGCCAGCCCTACCCCAGCAGTGGTATACCTGATCATCCGACACTTCGACACAGCGGATGGAGAAAGGAGGCTTGAGGTAGGCAAATCCCAGGAGCGGGGGCCGGGAACAGCTGGTCACAAACTGCAACACAAGGCGGGGCCGGGGGTCCTTGGGGGAGAGACCACAGGACGGCACCAGAGAGGGAGAGGGAGGAGGCAGGGGACCTGCTAAGCGCGGCAGGGTGAGGCCTGAGCTGAGGGCTGAGGCTCCGAAACACACATCACACAACCAACAGCTCGCTCACTTGGCATCTGCCTTCCCATTTGGCAGCTCAGGCACGCAGGGACGATGCCTGCAGGTGGCAGGGCTGTCCCCGCGAGCTTGGCCCCTGGCCAGCTCTCAGCAGGCTGACCGATACCCGGCCTCGGGCGCCAGCGAGGCTGAGGGTGGACCAAGGTACTTGACGCCCCCAGTGGGGGCTGTGGGACCAGCCTCGCGTCCCTGCTGTCGCCCTGGAATTCCTGGCATCTTTCAGACGGCAGTTCCCGCATCATTTCCCTAAATGACTAGTCCTACCTGGACAGAGGCATCGACCCGCCTGGAAATCCAAGTGCTACCCCTGCCCAGGGAAGGCCTAAGAATCCCTTCGCTTTCCTCAGGTCAACATCAGTGCAACACTTTCCCTTCTCCAGGGGATCCAGGGCCCTGCTACTGAGAGCACCGAGCTGGGCATCGAAATTCCAGGCAAGACGAGCGTTTGGGTCTTAAAAACAAAGGTTCCCTTTTAAACAGTGCTATAAATGATAGTGAGATTCCTGAGACGGTCCAAAAAGTTGTGCGTCGTGCTTCAAAAACCGTTTGTACAAAAACTATTGACAAGATACATTACTAGCCTAATATCCTGTGTTTTCCACCAGAAAGACTGTAGCAACAGACTGTCTTTAGAAGCATTTCCACCCTAGCTGAGTCCACTGCGAACCCGACCCCATCTAACCAGGCCTCGGGTGCTGTGTGACTCCTCCCGTCTGAAGCACGTGGAGACAGTCACGGGAAGAGTCTGTGCCCCTCCCAGTTCGGGGTGCTCAGGCCTGCTGCCCGCGGCCGGCCAGGGCCGGTCCAGGGAGGGAGGCGCGGTCAGGCTCCCGGGATGGGAGGAGGATCGGAGGGCAGGGGCAGCCACGGGGCTCTGCCATCGTTACATCTAAAGAAGGCACGTCCCCTCCTGTAGGACAGTTCTGGGGCCGCCCCCCAGCCCCTCCTTGGCTGTCTGCAGCCACAGAAAAGGGCAAGCCCGAGACAAGAGACTGCAGGTATGGTGACAGGCCACCCAGAGACACAAACTCGCCAGTGGTAAGGGGCGCGAGCGTGTGCTTAGGAGAGACCTGCTTTCCTCTTTCTAGGAGAGAGGGGCATGCTGTGCTACAGGTCGGCAGAGACTGTTTGATGCTTACAAGAGGCCCTGTTAGAAAAACTGATTCTCTTTTTCAATAGGCATGATTTTTTTTTTCATTTACTTGGCTGCAGCAGATCTTAGTTGTGGCATGTGGGATCAAACCCGGGCCCTGCACTGAGAGGACAGGGTCTTAGCCACTGGATCATGAGGGAAGTCCCTAGAAAAGCTGATTCTCCTGAAAATTAGCTTCTGGAATGATGGCCCCCTGAACGCAGAGGTAACGTATAAACTACCTTCAGAAACATGGCTCTCTCGTCGGGCGTGAAGTCAGAGGCCAGGATATCCCAGAGCCAGATGATAACCCTGTGGCTCCCATGGAACCCTCCGTAGTACACGGTGTGCTTCCTGAAAACAACGCAGACAAGGGCTCAGCCACACATGCTGCCGGGCGCGTGCAGACACAGACAGGCGTGGAATTCAGACAAGTGGCACAGTGAACTCTGCCTGGCCTGGATGACGACCAACTGCCCTTACGTCAGAAGTTCATGCCTTAATAACCCCTGGTCCCGAAAGCCCAATGGGCAGAGTGTTGCGTGGCAGGCCCGGGTGATCCCCGGCAGAAGCTGACAGGAGACCCTGAATCACTGTCTCCCAGGACTTTGGAGAGCCCCCCCACCCTAGCCTCAGACTCTGCTTCTGCTTCTCAGTCTCCAGGGAGACAAGGGTTTGAGCTTTTCTTCCAAAGCAGTTCACAGGGAAGGCGAGATCAGGGAGGGGAGTCCCTCTGGAGGCGGGACCCTGAGAACCCTCCAAAAGGAGCCCGGTGAAGGAGCGGCGTGCTTTCTGGGAGGCCTAAGAATCTCACCCTTGCCCCCCGCACTTGCTCCTTACTTCAGATCTTCCAGATCGATCTCGGCGTTGTCCCCAGAGATGAGTCGCTGCAGCTCAGGGGTCGAGAACATCCGGATCCACTCAGGCTTGATGATGGAACGGAAGCCGCTAATGAGGGCAGCTGTCTGGTTCTTGATTTGCGTGTGCATTCGAAAGTGGGCCATCAGATGGATGTAGCTAATTCTGTCATCAACAGGGGAAAACACTGAAAATTAATGGGGCAGGGCGGGCGGTTGCTGACGGGCTGGAAGATGAGTCTGCTCGGCTCTGAAGCGTCTTATACAAACAGAAGGAGCGCCAAGGCATTTTACCAGAACTACGGCGACGAGGATGAAAGCTCTCTTGGACGGCCCGTGGCCGGCCACTGTGACAGCCTCAGTGTCAAGGGCATCACCTCGTGTGCTCCTCCCCAAAGCCAGCGGGTCAGACAAGGGGGTACCACTCCGCCGTCAAGAATCACAGTGAGATGTGCTCCAGCTAAGGAGAGGACCCTTTTCAATACAAAGGGACTTTTATTTCATTTCATCCTCTTGGACATGAACCATTTAAGACACTATTCAGTTCTCCAGAGAAAAAATGTTTCATGCTGAAACTTTAGGGAACGTCCCTGGTGGTCCAGTGGCTAAGACTCCAAGCTCCCAGTGCAGGGGGCCAGGATTCGATCCCTGGTCAGGGAACTAGATACCATATCCTGCAACTAAAGATCCCGCGTGCCACAACTAAGACCCAGTGGAGCCAAATAAATAAAATAAGAAACGAAACTTCGGTCAAAATATTCCTAGACTGGACAGAGTCCAGGCCGTGAGAAGGCAGGGCTGCGGAAAGTTTTAACCACACGTGGCTGGCTGATGATTAGGCTCAGGGAGGAAGTCGGAGCACCAACAAGGGTTCCAAGTGGCTGGCCTTCCGGGTCTGCTTTTAGCTCAGGTGCAGCTCACAACACAATGCGACGCCTCAGGCCAGGGGAGAGCTGCTCCTACAGGCTTGCCAGCACGGCCATTTCTTAGAGAACCATTTACTCAGAGACAGAAGAACGTGGGCCCAGCCCAGGTGCAACTCTCAACATTCCAAATCCGTACGGTCCAACTAAATCAGTTTACTCCATGATGCTCAGGTCTGAGTTACTGATCTTGGAAATGTCCCTGTTTTAAGCTTCCAGGGGCTTCCCTGGTGGCTCAGTGGTAAAGAATCCACTGGCCAATGTAGGAGACGTGGGTTTGATCCCTGATCTGGGAGGATTCCACATTGCCTCGGGGCAACTAAGCCCGTGTGCCACAACTACTGAGCCTGTGTGTCGCCACTACTGAAGCCGGCGCGCCTAGAGCCTGTACTCTGCAACAAGAGAAGCCACCGCAACAAGAAGTTTGTACACTGCAAACAGAGAGTAGTCCCCACGCGATATGACTAGAGAAAAGCCTGCACAGCAACTCAAATAAATAAACATTAAGAAAAAAAGCTTCCAGTGGCAAGCCTGCACATGATACACTTAAATATGACTTTTTCTATCACTGCTACTCCTTTCATGGGCTTGTTGAAGCTTGTGATTGACAGTTTTCCCTTTTACCAAAAGAGAGGGAGGGAGCCTGAGAGACTTTCCTAGCCAACACCCAGGAAGTGCAAGATCAGGCCTCACCACGTAGGAGTGGGTCCTGGCAATGCCAGGCCTTTTAAAGATCCTGCAGAACAGAATGCCCTTGACCTCATAAAACCTACTGAGGTTTTATGCTAAAAACAGGGAAGAGTTTGTGAAATGACTTTCCATGTAGGTTTCCAGGCAGGACAGGAACCTCACTCCTACTGCATCAATCCACCTCCACTGGCTGCTGGACATACAGCTCCGACCATCACCCCTGTGCCACACCTGGCAAAATAGGGCCCTTCTGAGGGGGCATATATCTGACGATGGTGGGGTCACTGCTCTCATTTATTAAGGCCCTCTGTGGCACCAGACATCCCGGAAGATACTGTGCATGTGCTCTTGCATGAAGCTCTCTGGAGGGATGGTTGCAGGCATGTGGTAGGCGGGCTCAGGACCCACCCTGCTCTCTGACACGCCCAGGCAGCTTCCTCCCACCCTGTGGTCCCTGATCTTTCTCAGCTCTCTTCATACGAAGGTCCCGAGGCCAAGAACCAAAACTGCCTGATGAGAATCAATCAATCATGATGATAATTCGGTCCGCTGTACTGACAGTCTAAATAAAAGCTACCCAAGCGCTGGGACTGACCGATCCGACCCAAGAGGGATGTGATGCTCGGGACAGCGGCCGTGACGTGCATCTGATCCCAGCGACTCACCGGGCAGGGCTAACCTCTCACCCGTCACCGAAGACAGCAAAGCTCAGATGAGCAGTTCAGATGCTCAGCTGAGCCTGCAGACAGGGGGAGACTGACAGACTGACAGAAGGACCAATACTGACTCCCTGTGCCAGGTCCTATGATCAATTAGGCAAGAACAGGGTGCAGACATGCCTGGAAGGGCTTTGCTCAGAGGGACCACTGATGACAGACTCATAAAAGCCTGCTTTCTGGGACAAGGCTGCCTGGCCTCAGGGTCTCCCCACGACTGAGGACCTGTCTGCTGCATCTGAGTTCATCACTGTTGCCTTTTTGAGAACAGCATTTTATACCACGCCCACACACTCTTGTTCCAAAATGATGTGCTCCTTCAAGGAGTCTTTCCGCCTCTGTGCCCTCTGGGTTCAGGACTGCAAACCCCAACGGCTCAGAACCCATCTGTCTGTATCTACAGCTGTCATTAAATTCCTAGGAACACCGCTGCCCGGGTGCCTCTGACCTTAGAAGTGCTACTGCCAAAAAATAAATTGTCAATTCTTATTCTGCAAATCGAATTTAATACGACTTTGGCCTATGAACTGTAACCAGTAAATCCCATTATGATATTTATGGCCTCTTTCTACTTCAATCTATCTTAATAAATTATCAAAGTAAGCCTGGAGAGCCAGAATGAAGTCTTTTCAAGTGGTGACCTTAAAAATCTAATTGCCATACTCACTTATTTTCATTTGTAACAGGAATGGTCTTCCCTCCAGGAACCAGTTCATGGCAAACAAGCTGGAGGAAAGGAAGGGGAGCAATTACTCAAGAGATTTCTAATGAGGAAATAAAGCTTCCCGAAGATGAAAGGCGCAACGCTGACATCCATAATAATCACAGGAGGAAGATGAGTTGTGTGTGGGAACAATCATTTCCACAGAAAGTCAGGGCTTAAAATCAACAAGCAGGCCCTGCCTGATCAATAGGAAAGGTTCCTTCTCTCTCATCCTCATTCACATATGTGTATTAAGGCTCCAGGGTGTTGTGGAGGGGAACGTGTTAGTGAAGAGCACAAGAAGACGGGTAAATAAACGGTGGCATGCTGACTGTGCCCTGGAATATAGTGGCGCTATTAGAAACATGATGAAGACTTGACACTGGTCCCAGCAAGGACTCACTTGACAAGTGGCACTTGCTGAGGTAAGGAAAGTGTGCTCAGGGAGATGCAGTGACCCTGCTAAGGCCCTGGGAAGCTGGCCTTGTACTACAAGCTCCAGGGCAGTCCTCGGACCACGTGCACACTGGGGCTCGTGCAGGGGTCCTGGGATCCAACTGGAGGGGCCAGGAGCCCTGTGGGGGAAAGCAAGACAGAGCGAGCCTAGGGGGAGCCCCTCTGCCACCATGACTTCAAGGGTCTTTTTTTGCCTGCTCTGCTCTCCATGCCGAGAAGGAGCGAGGACAGGATTCTGTTAGAGGGCCCTCCTGTTGGGTGGCTTCAGCCCCGTCCCAGTCCAGATTCTCCGTTTGGAACAGCTAATCCTCACCATGGTAACGAAAAGCGGGAGTCACTGTTCCCTCTAGAATAACCCCAAAGTGGACTGGAAGTAGAAGAGCAGGGTCTCTGTGGGGGGCCAGCAGGTTCAGGCCGGGTCATGGCAAGGGAAGGTGAGCGCCCTCTCGCCTGGCAGTGCAGGCGAGGAGCTGGGCAGGCAGAGGAGAAGGACGCACAGACAGACAGAGCCCCAGTCTGTGGGTCTCCCAGGGAAACCACCAGAGCAGGGCAGATCTCAGACCGGGAGCAGACTATGGCTCAGATCATGAGCTCCTTATTGCCAAATTCAGACTGAAACTGAAGGAAGGAGGGCAAACCACTAGACCATTCAGGTATGACCTAAATCAAATCCCTTACGATTGTACAGTGGAAGTGAGAAATAGATTTAAGGGACTAGATCTGATAGACAGAGTGCCTGATGAACTATGGACGGAGGTTCATGACATTGTCAAGACCATCCCCAAGAAAAAGAAATGCAAAAAAGCAAAATGGCTGTCTGAGGAGGCCTTACAAATAGCTGAGAAAGGAAGACAAACTAAAGGCAAAAGAGAAAAGGAAAGATATACCCATTTGAATGCAGAGTTCCAAAGAATAACAAGGAGAGATAAGAAAGCCTTTCCCAGTGATCAATGCAAAGAAATAGAGAAAAATAATAGAATGGGAAAGACTATAGAAATTTCTTTAAGGAAATCAGAGATACCAAGGGTACATTTAATGCAAAGATGGGCACAATAAAGACAGAAATGGTATGGACCTAACAGAAGCAGAAAATATTAAGAAGAGGTGGCAAGAATATACAGAAGAACTATACAAAAAAGATCTTCATGACCCAGATAACCACAATGGTGTGATCACTCATCTAGAGCCAGACATCCTGGAATGTGAAGTCAAGTGGACCTTAGAAAGCATCACTACGAACAAAGCTAGTGGAGGTGATGGAATTCCAGTTGACCTATTTCAAATCCTAAAAGATGATGCTGTGAAAGTGCTGTAATCAATATGCCAGCAAATTTGGAAAACTTAGCAGTGGCCACAGGACTGAAAAAGGTCAGTTTTCATTCTAATCCCAAAGAAAGGCAATGCCAAAAAATGTTCAAACTACTGCACAATTACACTCATCTCACACACTAGCAAAGTAATGCTCAAAACTCTCCAATCCAGGCTTCAACAGTATGTGAACCAAGAACTTCAAGACATTCAAGCTGGATTTAGAAAAGGCAGAAGAACCAGAGATCAGATTGCCAATATCCGTTGGATCATCAAAAAAGCAAGAGAGTTCCAGAAAAACATCAACTTCTGCTTTATTGGCTACATCAAAGCCTCTGACTATGTAGATTACAACAAACTGTGGAAAATTCTTCAAGAGATGGGAATACCAGACCACCTGACCTGCCTCCTGAGAAATCTGTATGCAGGTCAAGAAGCAAAAGTTAGAACCGGACATGGAACAACTGACTGGTTCCAAATTGGGAAAGGAGTATGTGAAGGCTGTATATTGTCACCCTGCTTATTTAACTTATATGCAGAGTGTATCATGCAAAATGCTGGGCTGGATGAAGCACAAGCTGGAATCAAGATTGCCAGGAGAAATATCAATAACCTCAGATATGGAGATGACACCACCCTTATGGCGGAAAGCAAAGAACTAAAGAGTCTCTTGATGAAAGTGAAAGAAGAGAGTGAAAAAGTTGGCTTAAAGCTCAACATTCAGAAAACTAAGATCACGGCATCTGATCCCATCACTTCATGGCAAATAGATGGAGAAACAATGGAAACAGTGAGAGACTTTCTTTTCTTGGGCTCCAAAATCACTGCAGATGGTGACTGCAGTGATGAAATTAAAAGATGCTTGCTCCTTGGAAGAAAAGCTATGACCAACCTAGACAGCATATTAAAAAGCAAAGATGTTACTTTGCCGACAAAGGTCCGTCTAGTCAAAGCTATGGTTTTTCCAGTGATCATGTATGGATGTGAGAGTTGGACTATAAAAGAAGCTGAGCGCCACAGAATTGATGCTTTTGAACCGTGGTGTTGGAGAAGACTCTTGAGAGTCCCTTGGACTGTAAGGAGATCCAACCAGTCCATCCTAAAGGAAATCAATCCTGAATATTCATTGGAAGGACTGATGCTGAAGCTGAAACTTCAACACTTTGGCCACCTGATGCGAAGAACTGACTCATGCGAAGAACTGACTCATTGGAAAAGACCCTGATGCTGGGAAAGATTGAAAGAAGGAGGAGAAAGGGATGACAGAGGATGAGATGGTTGAATGGCATCACTGACTCGATGGACATGAGTTTGAGTAAGCTCCGGGAGTTGGTGATGGTCAGGGAAGCCTGGTGTGCTGCAGTCCATGGGGTCGCAGAGTCAGACACGACTGAGCGACTGAACTGAACCGAGGGCAGGTCTCAGGAAGCCAACGGAGGAAGGGGGCAGAAAGCCTGGCCAGAGAGGCCCACATACCTGACCCATGACATCCTCATCGTATGACAGCGTCAGGCCCAAGTCAGCGATGTCTCCGTCGTACCGCTAAAGCAACAAAGAAAGGGACAATGTAGGTCAGTGAGTCCTACACCCCTGACGGTTTTAACACTCTCCTCCGACGATGTCCACTTGGATGGCTACCATTGTGGCTGCCTGAGACTTGAAGCAGAGGAAGGGGCCCCTCATCCCCTGTAGGAAGGAGGCCATGAGCATTAGTCTCAGGAGGAAGTGCTCAGGACACGAGGGCCCACCGCGACTATGGAGCAGGCCACTTCCCCATGGCAGGCGATCCCACCCCTCCCACAACAGCTGGGCAGAGCTGGAGCCTGCCTTGGGCGTCCCTTCACTGAGTCCCTATGAGCACTCAGCCAGGCCATCCCGCCTTCCACACTGACCTTGATGGATGTGAGGTTTTTGTAGAACTCCGAGTCCAGAGACGGCAGCTCATCCACAGAGCTGTAGAAGACACTGTGGTGGTGCCCGAGCAGCTGGCTCAGGAAGAAGGACGCGAAGGGCACGTCGACCACGATTCCCTGCCAGAGAGGAGGCGGGAGCTGCCACCTGCTGCCCGGGACCCCATCGCACGATCTCATTAGGGCAGCTCGGGGTGCAGAGGGGGCTCCGAGGGCCCCAGTGACGCGTCTAAACACTGCCGAGATGCTTGCTCTGGAAGACGATGCTCCCTGGCACTTACAACACCACCGAGTGCCTCCTGGGGACCTCACGGCACAGTGGTTGAGGGCTTCAGCTCTGCAGCCACACAGCTCAGGCATCAAATCCCAGCTCCGCGGCTGCCAGGCCATGGGGCACCAGCTTGCTCATCTGTAAATTCGCGCCAGCAGAGCCTCAGCTTCAAGGGTTAACCAAGCAGGGTGGGGGAACGTTTCCAGGAGGAGGGGTAGCGGGGCAGGAGGCCTCAAGTACAAGGCCCACAGGTGTGCACCAGGGCTGGGATGCAGGTCTGGCCACAGGAGGGTGTGTGAGGGAGGGGGTGAGCAGGGAGGCCAGGGAGGCAGCAGGGCCCAACTGGGATGTGCCCGTGAGCCTCCCGGAGCCTGGATTCTCTCCCGAGCCTGGGAGGGCTCCCGGCAGGGACATGTGCATCTGTACTTCCTGTGGGGAATGGCTGGGAGGCAGGGACATGGCCAGGACGCCCTCTCAGAACACTGGGAGCGTGCAGACTGGGGAAACGGAGACGGGAGAGGCAGGCCGACTCCACGACACCCTGTCCCGGGGATCACGAAGGGGAAGTGAGTGAACATAGGCCCGGGGTATCCTTGCTGCTGGAGAGGGAGGAGGCAAAGACTCGGCCCAGGAAGCGGGGGAGGACGTTTACAAAGCCAGGAAGTCGTGCCTTCAGCTGGACCAGATGCTTCTGGGTCTCGTCACAGCTACACGTTCAAAGAAAAAAAACCACGGCAAACGACCAGGTGGGGCCTCAGGATTTTGCTTGCTTGTTTTGTAAAAAAGGGGGATCAACTGAGAACTGTTTCCATTTTGCAGACGTGGAAAAAGAAGCACAGAGAAGGGGCCTAGGCCATCTAACCAGTCCAGGCAGGAGGAGGACTGGAGGGGACTTGGACTCAGACGGGGCCCCTGACATCATCATAGCGGGGACTGAGGCCGTGGATGGGGCTGTTTACACAGGGGGAATGATGGATTATTCAAGACTCAAAGCACTTTTGGCCCACACGGCCTCCTTTCTCAGCAGGGCCTGCAGTGGGCTGTGCCTCTGTAGGGTTTCCTGGCCTCCCTGGCCCCTGTAAGGGGTGGGATGTGAGTGCTGCTCAGGGGCGGCCCCTGGGGTGAGGAGGGAACGGTCCCCTGCCCCTCTGGAGTCCACTGCCAAAGCCACGAGGACAGGCGGTGATGGGCTGGAGTGGTGGCTTTACTTCTTTCCTGGAGAGCAGGACCCGTAGGGCTGGGGACCCAGCGCCACCTGGAGGCACAGACCCCCCTTCCTCCTAGTAACAGTGATGCTGGCAGCCCTGACCTGCCAGCCACCAGGCGAGGTGTTCACCTGTATCAGTTCATTTATTACCTACAGCCACCCAATAACCAGCTCTCTCATCCACCACCTCACTGCTAAGAACACAGTTGGTGTTGGTCCCTGTCCCTGTCCTTGACTTGATCCTCATGACAGGTAATTGCCACTATGTGCCAGGTCACCTCCAGGTATATGAAGCCTTCCGTACTTACAACATTTTATTTTCCATTTCAGCACAATGGTCCTTAAGATGTTTACCTCGTACACCGCCTTCCCCAGCATCTTGCCCACAAACTCAAAGAGCTGCAGGTAATTCTCGTGGATGTAGGACGTGGGTGAAGGGTAGAGTCTCTCGTCCCCACTGGTCGTCTGCAAGGCAGAAGCACGGGGAGGGGCAGGGAGATGAAACGCCTCCACTTTTCATCTGTCACCTCGAATCTGCCCGCTCTCTGCCGCACACTCACGCCCTTTAAATACCTTGAACAGATTGAGCGCTGGGTCGAACACTCTCTTGATTATCTCTTCCAAGAACTCCTTGAAAACACCGTCTTGATCAATCCCGGCCTCGTCCACCCCGAGGTCGTTGACAAACTTGACACGGATGACGCCTTTCATGGCGTGCTGTGAGAGCTGCCGGAGCTGCTCATAGCCGTCCTGCAAGGGCAGAATTATAGTCCATTAGGGACCCAAGGACCCCTGCATAATTCAGGGCTCGCTCCTCAAAACTCCCCCGGTGTAGCCTTCCTGGTGTCATTACTAAACCTGTCAGGAAGCACAGGGGCGTGAGGAGAGCCAGAGGTTTTCACCTGCTTCTAGACGAGAGCCTCGTAGAAGAGGAATTCATTTTGGGGGATGTGGCTTTACCACTCTTGGGCAAGGGGAGACTGCCCTTGGGAGGGTGCTGAGCAGTGGGATGGACAAACTAGACCAGATGCATGACGACAAGCTCTCGGTCATCAGGATGGGAGAGACGAAAACAAGATGAATGGTGGGAGATGAATAAAAGAAGTCCCTCACAGCTCAACTCCTGGTACCTCTGCCCAGATCATGAGAGGCTGTGAGTCCTGCTGAGAAGTTTAGGTTAGAACCTGAGGGTGCTGGGGAGCCACAGAAGGGTTTAGGCAGAGTGACATGGCCGGCTTTCTGTCTTAGGAAGATCTTTCTGTTGGAAGCAAAGCCGAGGGCTGGTGGGAAGTGGGGAGATGGGTGCAGGGGTGATGCTGGGCCTGGAGGAGGGCAGGGGTAGTAGGAGGAGAGGCCTCAGCACCTCTGGCTTACAGTCTACACCCCTGAGACAAAGCCATCGGGCATGTCTCCCTGTTCAGAACCTACGATGTGACGTTGGTGTCCTCCTGCTAGATGAATCACCACGCTCAGTTTCTCTCTTGGTTCTGATCTGCTGAGGTCTTCCTGCTGCCTGATCCTGTCATCGAATGGATTCCTGACATGTGGGCACTGACGGGCAAGCTGCTGAGCCTTTCATTTCAGAGCGGGGACTATAAAAAACAGTGCTTGGGACAGGACAGGGCCCGGGGGTAGTCCTTTGGCCTGGCATGAGAAGCCCCACAGCTTAACCAGGGACAAAACCTAGGTCTTCAGATACTGTCCCAGAACAGGTTACAAATCAGTTGCCATGTCTGTCCTCTTGTGCACCCTCCCCCCCCGCAACACATTCCTCACCCTCAGTCACGAGTGCTATGCTCTCGGATGCTCTACTGACGCCAGACAGGCCCTCTCCACGGCGCCTGCTAGCCGGCCCACCTGCTTCCTTGTCCCCGAGCACACGAGGCTGGTATAGCCAGACTTGCTCTGAGGAGCCCTTCCTGCCGACTACGTTTCCCTTGTGCCCACCTACTGACCCAAGGACTGGGTCACGAGGGCCCCCCCATCTTACTCAGGAGGTAAGCTCCAAAGTGAGTGAGCAAGGAAGAAAACTTACTCTGAAGTCCCCTGGAGGAACATGAACTCGATTTTGAGTGCACAGTCCTGAAAAGGACTTTTTATGCCTGTGAAATGTGAAAACCATTAAGTTGGATGAAAAGGAGAAAAACAGGAAGTCACCATGCAGCAGCTGGGGCTTTTAAGTCACTCCGCCTAAATGTAAGATAATGATCTTGGCGCTGAGTAGGGGATGGGGAGAGAATCCTAACAGGCGCCGCAAGAAATGCAGGTTCTCCACTCTGCTCCAAATGATGCCTGACTAACTTAGAGTGAGTTAGGAGGTGTGTTAGTGTCACGCATACGGAACAAGATGGTCCATGTGAAAGCTCTTAGCAAGTGGTCAAGCTCATGGCTAGCGTGCCAGGAATGTTTGCTGGACTCAAATCTCAATTTTGATGGACCAGCCCCACATTAGCCTCCCTCTGAAATACTGGAGAGAGGAGTTTGCTGCCTGCCTCCTCTGACACACCTCCTGTTGCACCGCACTGCCCTTTCTCGAGGAGTCCATCTGTGCCCTGAGTGGGGAGGTGAGGCGGGGAACAGGGCAACCCTCTTCTCTCCCGCACCTCAAAGAGCAGATGCGCAGAAGGCGGACAGGGGACAGGAGCACCGGCTTCCACGCCCAGCGCTGTCACTGAACTCCTCTGGTCTCTGTCTTGCCTCTGATGGAGTGAGCTGGACGAGGGTGTGTCCACGGTTCCTTCTAGTTCTGAAACGCTGGCATCTGGCCCCCGTTCACCCCTGTGAGGGGAGGCCTTCCTGCAGGACTTCAGACCATTAACTGGAAACCTCCTACATAAGCCTCAGCTTCAGTACAAACCGTAAAAAAGGGGACAGAATAAAAGCCCAGGAGATCAGCGGTTGAGTATCAGCTTGCTGATGCCCTCTTGTGTCCAAACCAAGCAGAGGTCACTGGGCTCCCGAGTCCTAATGACCTGAACCACGAGTCTTGAGAATTGAGATAACTGAGTCAACGACCCTCTCCCCTTCCTAGTTCAATATGAACACCAGGGTTCAACTTAATGACATGATCTGTCCCAGAGGAGCTTAAAAGAGGAAAATGGACTTT
Organism: Okapia johnstoni; assembly: GCA_024291935.2. Lineage (NCBI taxonomy): Eukaryota > Metazoa > Chordata > Mammalia > Artiodactyla > Giraffidae > Okapia > Okapia johnstoni. Next base: position 8,650,222 of record CM044310.1, on the reverse strand, counting down.
GCCTAAAATCCCGACAGACATCCCTTCTTTGATGCACATTCCTGGGGAATGTGCTGAAAAAAGCAGGCCTGGGGTAAGCGGGTGACTCTCCCAGGGACATCGGAGGTGGGCGGTGGGGATTCTGTCACTCCCAGAAGACACCAGCTTCCACTACCCAGACTCCCTGTCGTGCTGGCCACGTCGGAGTGGGTATGACAGGTGGCGGAATGGAGGAGTCTGACAGGAGAGGTACATCCAGGCCCAAGGAGGAAAGTGCTGGAGAATCAAGTTCCTACAACACAGTCGGGCTTTCTCTTCCTTGAGTTGAAGCAGAGGTTGAAGACTCTGGGGCCCGCAGGTTGAGTTTGGTGGGCAGAAAGGTACCTGGAAGACTACCGACCTTCCAGGCAGTTCATAAAAACTGACTAGTTCACAACACAAGGATCTGTGGGCTTCAAAACTCTAAATTTTGAGTCTTCTCTTAAAAAGTCAGAGCATTATGGAGCCTGAATCTCCACAAGGCAATATGCAGGTGGCCTCTTTTAGGGGCATGTCTTCTCTACCTGCCTACCCTTTCCTGTGCCCCAACACTGAGGCTGGTTGTCAGCTGTCATTCATCCAGTCACTCGTGGGGTCGGCCCAAGGGTTGGGCTCCAAGAAAAACAGGAAAGAGCAAGGGAAGGGGATAAAATTTCTATCTGTTTAGCAGGCAAACAAAATGTTCCCGCACCAAGACACTGTCGTCCAGCATTACTTGTCCCTGTGACTGGCAGGGCCCCTGGGGGGACTTACATTTCTTATCCCTACTTTTGAGAATGTCAAAATCGTCTGTTTACCACATGCTGTCTCTCCCCAGCAGACGTCAGCGTCCATCACCAGTGGTCAGAAAACTCAAGTTCTCTAGGAGGGACAAACAAGGCGCAAACGGCCCGAGGCAGGAATGCAAACAAGCGGGGAGGAAGGGCAGCTGCGGATGCCTGGTGCTCACAGCTGGCAACGTGGCCCCGTGCTGACCCGGGATCCCATGACTGTCCTACTGTCCTGCAGAACGTGCTGATGAGGAACTGTGGCCGGAGTGAAGTTGGATGGAAGTCGAAAGAGCAAGTGTGGGCAAACCAACCAGGCCAAGCTGCTCCTGGGAGCAGGGACACAGGGCTCAGTCACCATATGTGCAGCAGCAGCACAGATGGGCAGGCTGTGCACTGCACAACCCGGGGGAGTGGCTGGCAGGCACGACGCAGACACTGCAGGTGCATGCATTCATGATGATCATGTTCCAGGATCTTGTTTCAACAAAACATACGAGGACAACTTTCTGACATAGGGAGGACAGTCTTCTGAGGACAGGCACCTATTTTCAAGTCACATCAAGTTGCTGTGTGGTGGGAACCCTGGATGCTAGGTCTGGCGAAGGTGGGCCACTTCATGTGCGCTTCCTAAGTTTATGTCCACAAAGAACTTGCAGCCCTGTGATGGACGGAGGATTTCCCAGGACAGCTCAGTAACTTAACACCCAGCACTCCAGCTTCCACACTCATGGCTGGGTGTTGGGACAGAGCGCCTGCTGGGACAATGGAGTCAGCACAGACCTGAGCCTGTCTGTCCTCGCTGTAGAGGTGAGACTGCTCTCACTTCCTGGGGGAAAGGGAGGGAACCGCTGTGCAGGGGGGTCTCCAGCACTGAGGGAATGTCTAATTAAGCAGTCCTCAGGCTATCTGGCAGGACAAATGGGCGTCTCCTGCTCCTAAAGCCCCAGCTTCAGAGTCATCAGGTCAAGCAGTGATCAGAGCCCTTCAGGGGTCATCCACTAGAAACTGAAACCCCACGGTTGAGCACACTCAGCGACAAGCTCCTCACCTCCAGCATCCGGGACCGGCGGATGGTGATGTGGGTGACGTGAGGGGAGGCCGAGCTGGTTTCCACAAGCCCCAGTTTCTCCTTCTCCTTGGTCACCATGTTTCGGAACAGGAGAACTCTCTGAGATGAGCAAAGGTGAGACCAGAAACGGGGTCAACAGTGGAGGATCCCAGAAAACGCACCGTGCAAAATGAATGAAATTTAAGCCTGGGAGAGGCCGCCAGAACGGGATGCTTTGATGTGCACTAAGGGAGGGAAGTGCCTTGTAAGAAGAGTAAACATTCCTCTACTTGCTCCTGGGATTATAAAGATAGCTGAATCCGTGCCAAGGGAGAAAGGGTCTTGAAGGAGTGGTCTGGCTGCAGCCAGCGCCTGGCTAAGAATAGTCTGAGCGAAAATCATTCTCCATGTTCAGTCAATAATTCACCGTAAAAACCCAAAGGTAGCATGAGTTACAGAGGCTGCTTTATATAACCATGCCTGCTTTAGAGGAAATCAATAGCGAGAATTTAAAACAACATTTCAGAGAATTTTTTTCACCAGCAGAAAAAATTTTCAACGATCCTACTGTATAAAAGCCCCTGACCTTTCTATCTGCCTCCTCTGTGTCCTCAAGCACACTGCAGTCCCACCAGTAATATTTCTCAAGCATCATTTAAAAAAGAACCCTCTCAGGAGAATGGATACGTGGATAAGTATGGCTAAGTCCCTTTGCTGTCCACCTGAAACTCTCACAGTATTGTTAATCAGCTATATTCCAACAGAAAATAAAAAGCTAAAAAAATTAAAAATAAATAAAAAGCCTCTTGCATTCTCAAGATTCTGACAGGCTCCCTTAGGAGCACATAACCTTTGACCCCACCCTATAACAGCACACTCCAATCATGTCAGCAGAATGTATAAATAACAGCTCCAACCATAGCTTTTTTTGAAAAATGGAAATCTCCCCAAAGCCAAGAGCGTTGTTAAAAACAAACAGTAAGAACAACAGTAGTGGTAATAATGGATAACTAGACACGAGGGGAGGCTAACACACTTCACTCGATCATTCTATGAGCTCTCAGAAGTAAATAAATACGGTTGTGACAGAAAAAGGAGCGGCCAGAATGACCTCCTGGGAAGGGGGGCTCCTCTCCACCCTGCCCTCGTCCGTGAACGCAGTGAGGAGGTGTGCGTGTCGTCCATGCATTGAGCCCACCTCCAGCCCAGCCCTCTTCTAGCGCAGACCCCCGTGTCCGCTGGCACTGAGGAGTCGCAGACCCGTCACCTGCTCCCCGCTTCCCCAACCCCGCCCTCGTCCATACCCCTACCTCCGGAAACGACTCCCTCTCACCCAAGCCGGAAGCCTGAGCATCCTCTGAATTCCTCTACTCCTTCCCCCTGGATGTTATCATTCTCCAGGGCCTCCTTCAAAATCTCTCGACATCCTTGTCTTTCTATTCCCAGGGGCCCAGCCTGAGTCCAGGCCAGGCTACCATGACATCTACCTCTTGCCAATCCTCCACGCTACGGCCAGAAAGAAGCTTCCTAAGCAGAACTTTGACCAGGTGTCTCCAGAGCTAAATACTCTCCGACGGCTGTCGACAAAATCCAAGCTGCTGCTCTTGGTTCCCCAGGCTCTTCCTGCTCCCGCTCCTACAGAGCTCCTTGGCTCCAGCTCTGGACTCTGCCTGGCCCTCCACTGGTACCGCAGTCTCCCTTGCCCTGGGGCTGTGAGCACCGTCCACTTCTGCCCATGGAGCCCCCTCCTGAGCCCCTGCCCTGGAGCTCCTGAAGCATCCACCCCACAAGACCTGAACGGCCAGTTCACACTGCACCCCCTGACACTTGGCATGGCACCTGGCACACAGTGAATGCCCACTGGCACCCTTGTTGACTGAACAATTGCTTTTATTCATGTCTGATCATTGCTGGGATGAAAATGGACATTATCAGGACCCACAGTGGTGGGAGGAGCCGGGCTCCAAGTTCAACTCACGTTTTTGTGAGGGATGACGTGTGGGATGTACTGCAGGATCAGCTGGGCCCGCTTTCTGTCCTTGTCAAGTTCCTGGAACAGCACGCTGGGCTTGAGATCCCTGCAGAGGAAAGACACAGATTTGGAATAAAGAGAGTGACAGGGTTGGCCAGCTACAGTTGATGGGCCAAATCCAGCCTGCTGCCCACTTTTTATAAATCAAGCTGTCACGGAACATGGTCAGACCAAGGCTTCATGTACTCCCTCTGGCTGCTTCTGCACTACGATGGCAGCATTCAGTAGGGGCAACAGACACTGCTGTGCAAAGCCTAAAATACCTACTGTGTGGCCCTTTACAGAAAAGTCTACCAGTCACTACTCTAGTGACACAACTTGCAGAGTTACGTGAGAGCTGATCTGTCCTTAATTTAAAAAAAAAAAAAAAAAAAAGGCAGGCATGATTTTATGTTTAGTTGTTGCAAGAGGATTTCCCCCACCCCACCCCCTAATAAACCTGGCTGTGGGTTTTCTCATCCCACTAATTCTGCTGGGGAAAAAACCACCATTTAATGATCATAACCTGTTGCTTAGTTAGGCTGAAAAGAACCTGTTTCTTTCCAGTTTGCATATGCAGTATCTGCTAAACGTGATCTGGCTCTGTGGCCATGAACGAGCTCTCATCACACTGAGTGTAACTGGGTCCTAACAGAAGCGACTGGGCGGTGGCCTGTCCTGACAGCTGCTTCACAGGGACACGTGCGCGTGAAAGGACGGGATCGAGATGAAGGACCAAGTTCTCTTGGCCCTAAAACACGATGTGCTGAGCACTCAGGTGACCGGTGTGATGGAGGGAACCCGGCCTCCATAACCCACCGTCCCCACAACCCGGTGCTCACTTTCGCAGCCAGTGGTCCTCGGGGGCGAAGCGCCGCCGGCAGTCCCGTTCGTAGAGCACCATCAGCCACCCGTGGACAGACTGGAACAACTCCAAGGTCTCACCCTTGGCATTCTCTGTGGGGTGAGTAATAGGGAGAGCCACAGTCTGGGAGCCACTCAGGACTGGAGTGGGGGGAGGACAGCTGTGTCTCCTTCCGTCATCCTTGAGTCCGGCAAGGACATCATCTCCTTCACATTGAACGTGACATGGAACCAAGAGGATTAAGAGGCTCCATGGGTGCATTCTAAGGAACTGTGGGACCTGAGAATCGCTCAGACACAATCACTCGTGCTATTTCCCACCTGGATGTCATCTAAAGGAGCTTTTAATCAAAGGAGTTCAGTGCTGAGCTACTGGAAATGTCTCAGGAGGTACACTCTAACTTAAGTGTGAGCAGGCACATGTTTTATCTTCATGGAGATCAACTCAAAGAATCAAAAGGAGATTCAGGGCAAAATTAATCATGAATAATGGTGGCGCAGTGGTAAAGAATCTGCCTGCGATGCAGCAGACGTGGGTTCAATCCCTTGGTTGGAAAGCTCCTTTGGAGAAGAGAATGGCTACCCATTCCAGTATTCTTGTCCGGGATGGAGGAGCCTGCGAGGCTACAGTCTATGGAGGTCACAAAGAGTTGGACAAGACTCAGTGACTAAACAACAACAACAATCCTACATACACATGTAAATCCTGAAGGCTGCCTGGGAGACTAAGACTTCCACAACCACACTCTGTTAAAGGATCACAGAGAATGGAGAAATAAAACTTCTAATTACGTGAATGAAGGTACGTTTTAAATTAACTCTGATGGACAAGGCTAAGAATCAATTGACGTTCTAGACTCTGGACTCCCCAGGTGTAGTGTCAAGTGAGTGAGGGCTGACATCTTTACCTTACCTACGATTCCATCCCAGATCATCTTAAACACAAAGGAGTTCAGAAAAGAGGAGATGGTGACCAGCTCTTCCAGTTTGAATGAAATCTGTTCTTCATAAACTTCAATGTCATCAAGGATCCTAAATCAGACAGAAAGTTACTCACAGTTCCCCACTGAAAAAGGGAAAAAGGAGAGATCTATACCTTGCATTGAAAAAAATAATGTTAAGAAATAAGCTCTAACTTGTTGATAAAAATTACAGATAAAACGATCTGTGGGAGAGTGGGGTGGGGGTAGAGATGAAGCAAGAGTAGCCATGAGTTGATAACTATCGAAGCTGGTGACAGATATGGTACATGAAGGTTCATCATACTATTCTTTCCACTTTCGATTGATTTGAAATCAACTGTAGTAAAAAGTTTAAAAGGTACAAATGAGAAAGGAAAGATATAACACACTCTATACTTTCCTTACTCCTAAGGACCTGATTGTGACACTTGTTCATGACTCATGTTTGAATCACCAGGGAGCAGTGACTGAGAGTCTGTGTCTACCGAAGGAAGCAGTAGACTCTCACTCTGCGTCTGTGACGGACACTAGGGGCACTCAGTAGGTACCTGGTAAGTATCTGAGGGTGGACGAATAAGTGTCTGAAAGAACACGTGAATAAATGAACCACACGATGCAGTTCTAGCTGAAAACGTCCTGCGAGTTGCTCTATTCTCACTTTACAGTTTGGCTCACTCCTGGGTCACCCTTGACCTGGCCATTAAGGGTGTCTCACCGGCAGCTGTAGACCCCTGCTCTCACCTCTAACTACTCTCTGAGCCCTCCCTACATGACTCTTACCCAATCCGCCACCTACGTGTCCCTAATACCCGTCTGCCAATGCCTCCTAGACCACTGTGCAATTGCCTGAGGTCCATTCCATCTTACGATGCTTTACCAACCTTTTGTGGAAAAAGTGAAATAAAAAAAAATACCAAATACTCAAGTAGACACATACACTTAAAGAAAAAGGAAGTGCAGGGGACTCACATTTGTTAATTTCCTGCCGTGCCAGGCACTGTACTAACTCCTTGACATTCCTTGTCTCATTCACTCTCTATCAGATTGGTAATTCTGTTTTCCATTCTACTGTTGAGGAACCTGAGGCTCAGAGAGGTTGAGCAACTTGCCCAGGGTCGGCTTGGTAAGAAGAACCGCCAGCACATCCTGACCTCTTCCTATGCCAGGACTATGCTGAACACTCATCTCCCCTATGCCTTCCCACACAGCCGTGAGGTGCTACAAATTCCCAACTAGAGCTCAGGAAACTGAGGCCCAGGGAGGTGGAGGCCCTTCCTCCCTGGCTCAAGGGTGTCTCAGCCAGTGGCTGGCCCATGTTCTGCACCCTGGCTCTGGAATTTTCCGGGTAACTACTTAGCCCACGGAGTAAACAACTGAGGTGTAACCTGAACCCAGCTCCGGGGACCCCAAAGCCCACATCGAGTGGTAGTGGCCCGGCTCTCCTGTAGAGGATGGGAGCTAACAAATGCTGACTCTCTACTACAAGCCCCCCACTTTGTTAAACGTCTTATCTGCTCCTTTTAATGACAGGTCCAAGTGCTCAAGGTAATCCCGTCAAGCAATGGGTTCCTTGCTGACAGTGTAACTGCGTCTCTCCGCTCCATGTTCGGGGAAAGGAACTCAGCCCCACAGCGGTCAACCTACGTGATGAGGTGCCGGGAACAGTCACAGAACAGCATTAGCATGGCCAGGAGCTGCTTAGACTCCTCCGTGTCATTGTTGAGGCACTCCAAGAAGAGCTTCAGCCCTCCGTGGGGCCCCAGCTCACAGATAAACGCCCACAGTTTGGGCAGCAGGTCATCGAGGTAAGTGAGACCTGGAAAAGGAGGCAGAAACCCAAGCTTCAGGTAGGGCTCCACAGGTCCCTTATTTCTCCTCCCCTCCAGGAAAGCAAACCGCTTAAACTTATCAATGCATGTGACAGAAAGAAAATGCCATTACAAAGAAAAGCATCATGAGAACAATGTTCCCCATGAGAACAAGGATAATAGCAGCTAAGGGTCAATGGGTGCTTAATTACTATGTATCAGATACCATTCTGAATACTTCACAGGCACTACTTCCTTTTCACCTTGTGAAACCCTGTTATTGCCATTTTATAAGGCAGGAAACTGAAGCCCAGAGAGATTGAGTAGTTGGCCCCTCATCACACCGCCCGTAAGTGTCAGACCGAAGAACAGAACCCAGATCTACCTGACCTGGAGATAGTGTTGTTCACTTTTTTGAAAGATGTTCTGATGCGGACCGTGGGAAAAGCACTGAACTTACTGCAACATTGCTTCTGCTTTATGTTTTGGTTTTTTGGCCACAAGGCACGTGGGATCTCAGCCGCCCGACCAGGACTGAACCCACACCCCCTGCATCGGAAGGTGAAGTCTGAACCACTGGACACCAGTGAAGTCCCCTCCGTGTTTAGGTTTTATTTCAGGGATTAGCAATTTTTTTGCAGAAAAGGCCAGAGAGTATTTTTAGATTTTTAGTCTGGATCAGTCTCCGTCGAAACTACTCAGTGCTACTATCACAGCACAGAAGCAGCCACAGACAATAGGTAAATAAACAGATGTAGCTGTGTTCCAACAAAACTTTATTTACAAAAGCAAGTGGTGAGCTGATTTGGCCCATGGGCCCTAGTTTGCTGTTTTAAAACATCAAGATGTTTTAAAACATCTTGTAGGCTTATCCACACTAAGCAGAGCTTTCTCTCACCTACTTCTATTATTCTATCTCTTAAAAACAGGAAAGCAGTGAACAACCATAGCATAGATACTCTGAAGCATTATACAAAAATTCACCATAGGCGAATGAATGAAACTAGACTACTATCTTACACCGTACACAAAAATAAACTCAAAATGGATTGAAGAATTGAACGTAAGATCTGAAACCATGAAACTTCTAGAAGAAATCATATAAACTGCTTGACAGTGGTCCCGGAAATGATTTTTTTGGATCTGACACAAAAAGCCAAGCCAACAAAATAAAAATTAGCAATTGGGACTAGAGCAAACTAAAAAGCTTCTGCAAGAGAACTGTCCACAGAATGGAAAGGCAATTTTGGGGATGGAAGAAAATATCTGTCCATCATACACCTGATCAGGGGTTAATATCTGAATTATATAAAGAACTCATGCAACTCACCAAAAAACCCCCAAGCTATCTGATTAAAAACTGGTCAGAGGGTCTGAATACATTTTTTCAGAAAAGACATACCAATAGGCACATGTAAAGCTGCTCAGTATCACTAATCATCAGGAAAATGCAAATCAAACCACAGTGAGATATCACCTCACACCTGTCAGCATGGCTATCATCAGAAAGACAAGAAATAACTAGTGCTGGTGAGGATATGGAGAAAAGGGAACACTTGTGCACAGTTGATGGGACTGTAAATTGGTGCAGCCATCATGGAAATCAGTATGGAGGTTCCTCAAAAAAATGAAACTAGAACTACCATATAATTCCAACAATTCCACTTTTGGGTATTCATTCATTGCAAGAAAACAAAAACACTAATTTGAAAAGACACATGCACCCCCGTGTTCACAGAAGCATTGTTTACAACAGCCAAGACAAGGACACAACCTAAGTGTCCATCAGCGTGTGTACACACACACACACACACACAGGAATACTATTCAGTCATAAAAAAAAAAAGAATGGTATCTTGCCACCTGTAACAACAAGGATGGACCCTGAGGACATTATGCCTTATGATCTCATTTATATGTGAAAACTAAAAAACAAAGGAACAAACCCAAGCTCATAGACACAGAGAACACATGGGTGGTTGCTGGGGGAGGGGGTGGGCGGCGGGGAGAAAGGTAAGCAAAACGGGTGAAGAGGATCAAAAACAACAAACTTCCCTGGTGGTCCAGTGGCTAAGACTCCATGCTCCCAGTGGAGGGGACCTGGTTTCGATCCCTGGTTGGGGAACTAGATCCCACATGTCACAACTAAAGATCTCACATGCCACAACTAAGGCCTGGCACAGCCAAATAAGTAAATAAACATATTTTTAAAGAAGGACAAACTCCAAGTTATAAAATAAATAAACCATGGGGATGTAAAGTACAGCATGGGGACCACAGTTAACAATATATATACTGCATTTTTGAAAGCTGCTGAAAGGGTGGATCTTAAAAGCCCTTATCACAGAAAAAAAAACATTTTTTTAACAGTGTATGGAGACGGATGTAGAAGCCTTACTGAGTGGATCATTTTGCAATGTGTACAAATACCAAACCATTATGCTGTGCACCTGAAACTAAGATAATGCTACACGTCAACTATTAAAATTCAAGTTAAAAAAAAAGAAAGAGACGGGATAAGTAGCTAACACTGCGGAGATGACAGGTATACTTCCACAGGGCAAACATGCTCATTTACAGCGTGATGTACCAATTCAGTGGGGCTGCCTCCTGAGCAGCTTGGACAGAAACCGGGACGCCGTGGTCTGGAAGCCGTGTCAGAGGGGCAGCATGTGGCTCCAGGACCGACACACGTACGTGAGGGGCACAAACGGAGACATTCTGTCGACTGTGAGAGCAGAAAAACTGCAGCCTTTTTCTTTTCTATCATTCAGTTTGTGTCTAGTGCTGTGTACAGCCAAAGTGATAGAATGAATACTGCACACAGACTTTAGACTAGTTTATCTTCTTTTTTTTTTAAATTAGCCACGTGGCACAACTTGTGGGATCTTAGTTCCTCAGCCAGGGACTGGACCCGGTTCCTGGCAGTGAAAGCGCTGAGTTCTAACCACTGGACTGCCAGGGAATTCCCTAAAATCATGTATTTTCCGCTTGCTCAGAAAACTTCCTTTTGGATGCTCTCACTGGGACAACGGAGGATGTTTACTCTGATTATCTTAAAAAATTGGACACAGGGCTACAACCTCAAAATCATCTGACCCAGAATGCTTCCCAGACCCTCCCACTGGGTGCTGGGGTACCAGTTCGTCTGCGCCCCCTTCCTCTGCACTCAGGGAAGCGGCCCTAAGCCCCAGGCCTTTCATCCGCCCCTGCGCTCAAGCCCCCACACAGCACATTCGCATGCTGGCTTGGCATCTCCGCTGCGGGTCCAGTAGGCACCCTACACTCATCACAGCCCAGCAGAACTCTGGATGCCCCACGATCTCACCTCACTTCCCCAGATCCAATCTACCTGTGAGACCTGTTGATTCCACCTCTAAAACACATCGTAACCCTCCCACTTTCATCTCCAGTGGCCTAGTGGTTCTCAACCAGGAATGATTTTGCCCTGCAAGGGGCACTGGACAATGCTGGAAGACATGTATGGTTGTCATGAGTTGGGGAGAGGGGCTACTGGAACCTGTAGGTAAGGTGCCAGGGGCGACTGAACATCCTACAATGGACAGGACCACCTTCACAACACAGAACTGTGTGGCCCCAAATGTCAGCAGTGCTAAGGTTGAAGAATACTGCTCTGGTCCAAGCCAACAATGTCTCTCATCAATCTGTCACAGTGCCCTTCATTATAGCAAATATATTTTCCTCTTGCTTATTACTGTCTTTGCACTACTAGAATTCAATACTCTTGGGAACACAGATCTTGGCTGTCTTATTCCCTCTTGTATCTTCAATGCCCAACACTCACAGGCTCTATAAATACTTGAAGATGAGTAAGTAAGTGATGACAGAAGATGAGATGGTTGGATGGGATCACCGACTCAATGGACATGAGTCTGAGCAAACTCTGGGAAATAGTGAAGGACAGGGAAGCCTGTCCATGGGGTCACAAAGAGTCAGACACGACTGAGCGACTGAACAACAACAAAAGTTAAGAGTGAAAGACAGAAGCAGCAGCAATTTGATTCAAAAAAATGTAAAAAGCAACGAGACGTTCTTGACCCTTTATGCAGTCAACAGCTTCAATGCTTACATTTTGTCCTCACAATACCAACCATACTAACAACTCCTGCGCTGCAACTTCCAAGCCCTGATGCCCAATTCTCTGCTCACAGCGGGGACTTTTCCCTGCTCAGCTAAAAAGGAAAATGTCTGGCATATCCATGAAATGAGGTCTCCTGCAGCCAATAAAAACGAGAGTTTAACAACAAGGACCTACGGTAGAGCACAGGGAACTCTGCTCAATCTTATGTGGCAGCCTGGATGGGAGGGCAGTCTGAGGAGAATGGATACATGTGTATGTATGGCTGAGTGCCTTTTGTTGTCCACCTGAAGCTATCACAATATTGTTAATGGCTATACCTCCAATACAAAATTAAAGGTTAAAAAAAAAGTGAGGTTTTAAAGGACTTTGACATGATAAAATGCTTCTAATGTGATTAATAGAAAGGGAAAAAAACTATACATTTCAATCTAAATACATATATATGTAACACACTCAGGGCCAAATAGTTACCTATAGACTGTGGGATTAAGAGTGGTTTAAATTTTCTTTTCTTTGCTTCTTGTCTTTTCTAGTTTTCTATTCATAAAAAAAATTAACTTTTTTAGAAAGCCAGTTGTACTTCATAATGAAAATAAAAGCCAGGTCTCAGGAACAAACTAGGAGTGCTAGGCCTGGGATGAACTCGAGCTATAACTGAGGTGGACCAATTTTTAAGAACAGCAAAGACACCCTTCTTCAAAGATCACCCTTCTGATTTCTGAGTCAAGGAAGCCAGGAGAGAATCAACATCTAGGAGAACTTCTCTGGCAGACATGAGCGAGGGCAGAGGTTGCCTTGGGACCCCAGACCTGTGAGGATCTGCAGCCGGATCTGGGTGAGAGTCGTCAGCGAGGTCTGGTAGAGGACGCAGATCCTGCAGACCTTCTGGACCTCCGCCGAGTCCACACGTTTACCCCCGACAGGCCTGAGGATGTTGCGAACTGATGCTGACTTCTGAAACGCACGCTTCAGGAGAGCTGCCGGCGAGAGGAGGGGGAAACGTGAGCAGGTCAGTCATCTGCCCAACTCCCCCCCAGAAAAGGGAAGAGCATTTCAACAGGGCTCCTAACTTCCAGCTGCAGTCAGACAGGGAGGCTCTCCTGTGATTCGAATCCTCTCTTTGGGGTAAATCAGAAAAGCAGTGACAACAGGTTTTTAGGGAGAATGCAAAGACCTCTTCAGAATAGCGGGAGATTCTTCAGAACAAGCAGAACATATCTGTTTCAGTTGGTGGATTCCTTTACTATAACCACTTAACTTTAGAACCCACAAAGGTAAAACCTAGGATTCTGTTGGGGGAAGAGGGGGAGAGGTGTAGGGCCTGGCTGATTCCCAATGTGCTGTGCTTTCAGCGGCAGGGAGGAGCATCAGCTTCAAGCGTGCCTATCAGTTTGGGGTTGCACTCTTGTTTACACCTTCCCGTTTATACTGCTGACGTTACAAGCCCATGCTCACTGATGGCTACAACACGGAGCTCTGCAATACACTGGGCGGCAGGAGAAAAGCCACACTGAACCCCACAATCTGCCACAGGCAGGTAACACCTCCAAATTATGTGCCAGAAGTGCTGCCTTCGTTTTATCAGGATGAGCAATGAGAAACCGTTCCATGGAACCCACTTCTATGGATCCTGCAAGGGGGACACTGAGGTGGCAGCCTGCTCAGTGACCACCATCCCTGTATTAGGAATTCCACAGGGCAGGTATCTTTTATGACTAGGAACTCAGAAAAGCTCTACCTCCCTTAAGAAATCAGTCCTCCTCCTTCTTCCTACTAATGAGAAGTTTGAAAAGGCCCATAAATTCCTTCTAATTTCTGACTATTAGAAATTCAAAGCTGAAAAAAGAAATTCAGAGCCGAATGGAAGCTCAGAGATGAGTACAGCTGCCCTCACGGACGATCTATGGATGTTCTGGACACTCAACCTTGATTTTGTTCACAGTTATATTTCCCTAGTCTTTGTTTTCTCTCCCTGAGGATTTTCTGCCACTGTTCTGCTAAACGTGAACTAGACTTAAGCCATCTCAAATCTTCAAGGGAGAGGGCAGAGGTCATATGACAGAGGGGACAGGCACCCAGGGCCATTGACGAGCTGGACTTGTGGCAAGCGGAGCCACTCACTCTTCACGGGCAGCACGTTCTGCGGGGAGGCTGGCGGTGCGTGGGCCGGCTCCTGGTTCTCCAGCAGCTTCTTGCTCAGGATGTCGCTGAAGAAGACCCGGATGAGAGGCACTCCCCACAGGAACTGCAGCTGCTTGGTGATCAAGGGCATGGACTCGTTGAGGCTGGGCGAGAGCAGGAGAGCGGGCACGTCAACTCCACCTGACAGAAGGCCACCTGGAGGGGTGGCTGGGGACTGACACCTGGCACGGCAAATAGGTCCCTAAAAGAGGTGTGGGGTCCCCAAACTGCGGCTGAGGCACTGACCTCCTCCTCAGCTCGCGCTCCACCCAGGCTTTCTTTGCTGTGGCAGCACTGTGGCTCTCCCTAGGCCCCACATGTCCCAGTCGCCTCCCAGCCAGCCTCGACCTGTTCATCCTGATTCCATCCTGTTCACCACCCTGTCGACGAAAGCTACCTGATGCCTAGTGCACTATCGTCTTCATAGCTGGCCCACTGATCTCGACGAGAGGTGAGGGCAGTGGTGGGAGGGAAGCAGGAGGAGGAGACGAGACAGGCAGGGCTCTGCCTCCAGGACTCACCCGTAGTCCACGGATTGAGAGAACCAGCCGAGAACGGGGTGCCAGTGGGTCAGGTTGGACTTCTTCTGGGACACGTACTTCTGACAGTAGCAGAGCATCTGGGTGAGCAGACTCACAAAGCCGTCCGTCTCCTCCTCTAACACCCTGGGGCTGAGGGAGCCCAAGTGCAGGAGGTTGCCTGCAGAGAGAGAAGGCAGAGTGCGATCGGCCGGGGCTGACATGCTTCCTCACCTCCCAGCCCTGCTCCCTGCCTGGGGCCCAGGCACCCATGTCCACGGGCAGGAATAAAGTCCACAGAGAGGGTCCTGTGGTCCTGGGGCTGCAGCACAGGTCAAGGCTCAGAAACAGGCTGATCTGGCCTCCAGTCCAGGCTCTGCTGCAGGCGAGCTGGCCGACCCTCAGCCCACCTCTCAAATCTGCTTCCTCCTCTGCAAGATTGGAATAAGGATCCCCTATCTTGATGTGTGGATTATTTGAAGTAACAGGCAAAAGGCCAGATTTTTAAGTGAGTGTAACACTTCATCATACTAGTATTCTAAAATCAAGGGTCAACACAAGGAATGACCTTCTGAAGAAAATCTGAAAGTCCTGGAAAACCACTGTTATTCAGTGTTCACTGAAGTTACTTAACGTCTTACTCTTACCATCGACTCCTTTAAAATGTAGCCCCAAGAACCTTTTCCTCTAACCTTTTTTCCCCCCTCTAATTCCTCTATTTCCTCTAATGAGGCAAACAGAATTCTGTACCTCTGCTGTTTTAAATACTCCTATCCACAAACCCTTTCCTCATCTAAATGAAAATATCATAAAATAAATGCTACAGACTCCATTCTGATCTAAGCCCCACCCATCTGTGCTCTCTGCTCTCCTGAGCTGAGAATTCTCCAGGAACTCACACATTTCCATTGGCTGCCAGGAAGCAAAAGGGCTGAAATGTAACATTCACTTACAGTCACTCAGCTAGTCTGCCAGGCTGATATATTTTCCCTATTCTAAGGACAAAAGCAAAAATGGGATTGGGGGAGTGCAGAGCCCACTGACCTCAGGGGTCACGGTGCTGAGATGAGTCACGAGGGCGGGCACAGACACGATGTGGATGAGGAACGGCCGGATCAGATTGTCTGAAAATTGTGCAGCAAGCACGGGGCTAGACACAGACAGATCACCTCACTCAGGAGGACTGTACTGTGAACCTGGAACAAAAGAACAATCCCGCCAATACCCCCAAACCCCTTGAAGGTGTGCTTCATAGGACTTCGAGGAAGACTGGATGTGAAATGGGCCCATCCACTGGGGGAAGGGTTGAATCAGTGATGGCTTACGATGCAGCTATGAAAAATCAATTCACTGAAGCTTTACTGACATGAGAGAATCCTCACGCTTTAATTGACTTAAAAATAAAAGCAGAATAAGAAACTATATACATGGGAGAGGAAGGGGGGAGTAGTGACTGGAAAGGAAACGCAGAGGGGCTCCTGGGCTGCCAGTGCTGTGATGCTGACACGGGTATGTTTACTGTGTGCTAAGTCACCAACAGGGCTTCCCAGGTGGCTCAGGGGTTAAGAACTCGTCTGCCATTGCAGGAGAGGTGGGTTTGATCCCTGGGTCGGGAAGATTCCCTGGAGAAGGAAAAGGCAACCTACTCCAGTTATTCCTGCCTGGGAAATCCCATGGACAGAGGAGCCTGGTGGGTTACAATCCGTGGGGTCGCAAAGAGTCGGACAGGACTTAGTGACTGAGTGTGCACACAATTTTAATGAGAATAAATAAAAGCACTGATTCCATGCAAAGATGGTAACTTTGGATACAGTGGTTTAAATTAAAATATATCATTAATCTCCCCTTTCTTTTGACTTTTTACATAGTGTTCTCATCAGATAGAGCAGCCTTGTCAAGCGAACCTCCTGTGATGATGGAAATGTTCCTTAGTTGTGCTGTCAATATGGTTTTCACTAGTCACCTGTGGTCTCTGAGCACCTGAAATGTGGCTAATGAAATCAAGGAATTGAATTCTTAATTGTATTTAATTTTAATAAATTTCCATTTGACACAGAAAGGAAATGGCAACCCATTCCAGTGTTCTTGCCTGGAGAATCCCAGGGACGGGAGAGCCTGGTGGGCTGCTGTCTATGGGGTCGCACAGAGTCGGACACAAATGAAGCGACTTAGCAGCAGCAGCAGCAGCAGCAGCAGCAGCAGCATTTCGCTAATGGTTAAGTGGTAAACAGAGTCTAGATCAGGTTGGTAAACTGTTGTCCACAGGTCAAAATCTGCTCACTGATGATTTTCGTAGAGTTTTTTGGGAACACGTAGCCATCCCTATCTGTGGCTGCCTGGCTACCGTGGTAGAGCAGCCGTGACAGAAGCTACATGGCCCACAGATCTGAAAACATTCGCTAGCTGGCCTTCTTCAGAAAGAGTTTGCAAGGGGAGGTGGCTTCAAAAGCACACCAGCCCCTCAGCTACAGCGTCCTACTTACCGCATCGCTAGGGAAAAGGCGGCCGTTAAAGTGCCTTTGGACAGACAAGGCCGGGGTCTCGCCAGGCCACGGGTTAGCAGGATCTGAAGAGAGCATCGTAACTGGTCAGGGGGTGATGCCAACTTTATAGTCATGTGTACATAAAAAATGTACAACGAGTGCTTCAGATAAAAAAAAATACTGTATTGGGATCTTTCTAAAAAAATGAAAGAAAAGTAATGGGTATGGAGGCTCATTGTCCCACTCTCTCTCTCTCTCTCTAAGTATTACACTTAAGTTTTCCAGAAAAACAGATAAAAAAAAATTAACAGCTGACAGAAAGAATACCAGATTTAAGATCTCAATTATTTTAGAAGCAGTTTGGAATTAGGGCGTGAAGGAGAAGCTGCCACTGAGAGGAACTGCGGAGAATCCACCCTTGGCCGCCATGGCGCTTCACAGGGCTGTCGTGAGGAGAAAAGGAAACCCAACTGGATGAGAGCCCACCTCAGCCCCAGGTGGAAGGATGGACTCAATCAACGTCACTTCTCAAACTCCGGAATTCCAAAGTACTTTTAAACACTGATTAGTCAGATTTCTGACAATTCCCTGCATGTACGAACTGCTTTGAAAACATGCAGTGTGGACTGAAGACTGTTGGAGGACATGGAACGAGAAAGACATATCCAGACACTGACCAAGAAGGAACCTCCTGCCTGAGTTTAAGTTTCAAGTGACTGGACTGTCCTCATAACCAAAAGGTAAACACAACGAAGGGATTCCAGCCACTGTCCTCTCTTTACACAAACCATGAGGCGGGGGGAGGGCAGAGAGGGCGCTGGGCTGTAAGCCCTTTCTGCAGAAAGTGCTGCTCTGAGAAGGGCGGCAGATATGCCGAAACCAGAGGTAAAACCCAAGTTCAGGTACTGGAGAATGAAGCCACACATCAGAAAATGAAGTCACAGACCTGCAGAACAGAGTAAAATCCATGCTGGTTGAGATGGCCCATTATGTTTGCACAAATGTGGTTCATGGCTGGTCGAAGACTCTCACCTAAAAGAAGGAAAAAAGTCTGAGAAAGGAAGAAAAAAAAAAAAATCTCTGACCGTCATGTGAACTGTTTATGTCCCCAGGCCCTGGGCTGTAAGGAAACCAGAGCTCCCCTTGGGCCTGGTACCAGAAGAGATGCAGTATTTCCAGGATTCTCTCTCTCTCCTGCAAGGCCTGGTTCAAGGGTCGCCCCTTAAGAGACAGGTCCTATCCATTCCCAGAAGCATCGTCCTCGGTCTCCAAGCTCCTGTAGCACCTTTTCTACGTCCCTCTGAGGGCCTGGCACTTTGTACCCACTGCGGCGACCTCCACTTCCCACTGGGACACAAGGTCCCTGGCAGGGCCCAGAACACAGCGAGTTTTAAATGCCTCCTCCCCTACCCCTCCCCACCCAGAGTCCAGGATCAGGCCACAAAGAATCCCTCCTTCCTGGCCCGGAGCCTTGGCACACGCAGTTTCCTCTGCTTCAAAGTTCTGTCCCTCCTCTGCACACCCTACCTCTCCCTCCAGCTCTCAGCTCAGACACTGCTTCTTCAGGAAAGCCTGAGCCCCACACAAGGTAGGTTCTCTTACCCCACTGCACCTCGCTTCTCCTGGGCTCTTCCTTCCAAGCGCCACCTGCCACACTGGTGTCATGACCTGTACATACTCACATACATCACTCATACAGTCACACATGTTCATATATATGTTGTCATTCAGTTGCTAAGTCACGTCTGACTCTTACGACCTCACGGACTATAGTCCACCAGGCTCCTATGTCCATGGGATTCTCCAGGCAAGAATACTGGAGTGGGTTGCCATTCCCTTCTCCAAGGGATCTTTCCGACCCAGGGATCAAACTCGCGTCTCCTGCACTGGCAGGTGGATTCTTTACCACTGAGCCACCAGGGAAGCCCCATACTCTCTCTAACATCTGTCTCCTCTCAGGCCCCCAGACTCAAGCGTGGTGAGGAGGGGCGGGCGCACAGAGTTCAGCCCTAAAGCCCCTGGAGGACAGTGACCTTTCCCGCATCTCTGGTGTCTACTCGGCACCTTGCACAGAGTAGGCTATGATGAATGGATGAACGACATGAATGTATGAAACACATGAGCCTGAGTTCAGGATTCATGGACGGAGGCAGTTTTATGGGCAAAATAGATTTTATGAGCTTTTAGTGTTTTTAGGCAACACTGTGCAGCATGCAAGATCTTAGTTCTCCCCTGAGAACCCACGCCCCCTGCATTGGAAGCACGGAGTCTTAACCACTGGACTGCCAGGGAAGTCCCTAAAATAGAATTATTTGCTGCTGAACATTCTCCATGTGAAAAGACGAGGCTTAAGTGAATATGATCGCCTGGAGGCTGCGGTGCTGCGGGCGCTGTAACAAGTGAGCTCAGAGAGACTGTGCCTTCTATCACAATACTGAGTGTGTTCTAGACACTGTGGGGCAGCGGGATGGGACACGCCAAGGGCACCTCCATGCGTGCGGTTCCAGGCCCTTCCCTGAGGCTCGTGGCGGCAAAAGCACTTCTTGAAAAGGTACCCCAACCCCCCGAACTCTCTATGGAAATGCGACTTGGGGAAGACTTTGAAGTGAGTCTCACCGACCTTTTCCCCGGAGAATTTTCCACGTTGAAGTGTCCGTGAAGGTGACGAGCATCGTGAGGTACAGGGTGATGAGTTTGGAGTCTTGTAAAATTTCTGGCTAGAAACAACAGAGTGAGATTGAGACACGCGCCCTCCAGCCCAAGGCAGCAAAACAATCCACTTACAACTTTTCCGACTGCAAACAAACGAGTTAGGATTCTAAGCTTTTATTCTTTTTCTCTTGAGGAGTCACCGCTTCAGGAGTTAAATGATGGGGATTTTGGCACATTAGGGCTTGACCACAGAACCTGAAAGACTCTTGAGACTGGTGAATTGAGAATTCTTAGAAAACAAGATGACCAGTGCTGGCTTGCTTATATGTACTCATTTAGTATTTAACACATGTATGCATGTACACTGCAGCTACAGAGAAGAAATGCAATTGAACAGAACAAGGACAGTGAGCTCAGACTTCTGGCTTTACCACTTACTAGCTGTGTGATCTTGGGCAAGTTTCTTAACCTCTCTGTACTTCTTAACCTCTCTGTACTTCCTCCTCTGTTGACTAGAGACAGTAACGCTGCTTCTTTCATCGGGTTGTTATGAGACATAAATGGGTTAATGTATATAAAGCACTAAGAACAGTGCCTGGCATACAGATCACACTAGGTAATACTGGCTATTCCTATAATGATGACTATAATTTATGCTTTCTCCGGGGTCAAGGCCAAGAGAGCCATTAATGAGTGCCTTGATAGAGATGTCTGGGAATGGATCCCTGGGGGCTCTGGCAACATTTACTCCATAACTCAGTCACTAGCAAAGTCCACGACAAGCCTCTGCCCCTAAAACATCTAGCCTCCACATGAGCAAAGTGGAAACGGCCGCTGTTGGCACACAGACACATCCTGCCCACCTTCCTGAAACACAAGGGAGGGCACTGGACCAGGTGGGGGTGAGGGCGGCACCCCATCTGTCTTGCCACCGTGACCAGTGCAGGGTTGAGGCCAGGATCCCACTGGACCTTTACGAGTCCTTCCAGATTTCTGGACTGGTGTGCAGAGGGGAGCTCTCCCTTTTCCCTTTGGTCAGGACAGAGTAAGGATGTAAGGCCCAGAACTGTTGGCTACCATGATTACAGCAGGAGAGGGCGAGGGGATTCCAAAAGGGAGCACACAGGAGAGAAATTAAGAGATGGCAACCCCATCAGCCCCTGGCTCCAGTCATCTCCAGCTGCCTTGTTAGAGAAATACTCTACAACAAAATGTTATCTTTCTTGCTCAGCTTGTATGTATTATCCGCTGCACTCACGTTGGGTGTCTTCACTTGTCACAAGGGGCCTGACTCATATAATAATGTCAACTCTAAAGTATCCACTACATCAAAAGGACAGAAGGGAAAACAACAGATTTCTGGCATCAAGACTGTGGTGAGACCAGGTCAATATTCAAAATACTGTGCATGAAAAAGGTGCTCAGGCTGATAACAGCATCTAACTCACTCTCTCCAGGGACAGGGCTCCAGTAACTCATTACTAGACTCCAACTGGGAGATCATACAGGTAGTAACATCTATGAGTGGGCCATGAGGACTCTGAAAGTACATCCTACAGCCTCATGTGGGAAGGACAGAATTACAGTCTTATTTTTATTTTTTACCTTGAGCTGCTCAAGAAACTCACAGCAATACCACAGGATGTCTTTGATCTGTTTAATCCATAGGAGAGTGAGATCCTTGGAAAGAGCCAGGGACACGTACCACACCTGCAAGCAGGAAAAAAAGAGGAATGTAATGGGCAATTACAGGGATCAAACAACATACATTCCAGACACTGGAATGGGATCAAACAGCCAGGTCTAGAGTCAGATGAGGTGGGGGATGAAGGACAAATAAGCAGCAAGTAGGATTTCTTTCGGGCTTCCCTCGTGGCTCAATGGTAAAGAATCCGCCTGCCAATACAAGAGAGTCAGGTTGATTGCTGGGTTAGAAGATGCCCTGGAGAAGGAAATGGCAACCCACTCCAGTATTTTTGCCTGGGAAATCCCATGGACAGAGTAACCTGGTGGGCTACAGTCCATGGGATCACAAAAGAGTCAGACACGACTGAGGGACTAAACAACAACAGGACTCATTTTAACGCTAAACTCAAAGGTAGAACAGCCTGGTAAGGGGATTTACCATCCTGAGTAAGAGGCAAGGGCTGAACACAGCTTCTTGGATAACGCCGAGACTGAGGAAATCAGCTGTACTTTGTTAATGTTTCTGATCCATTACTTACTTGCGTGTGGATGTGAACATATGCCCTGGAGGAGGGCATGGCAACCCACTCCAGTATTCTTGCCTGGAGAATCCCATGGACAGAGGAGCCTGGTGGGCTCCAGTCCACGGGATCGCAAAGAGGCAAACACGACCGAAGCAACTTAGCACACGCGCACACCCACGTGAACATAAGCAGACTCATACACAACAGTCAGAACATTCAACAGGAACTTTCAGAGCCAAGCAGGCTGGCTTGTGGGGTCGTAGGAGACTTTCTGGCACCCCCCACCACCCCCACTCACCTTGGGTTCATTCTCAGCTTCCATGCTGCTCAGGATACAGCGACACAACTTCTCAAATCTCTGCAGGGAGGCAGAATGGGGGTTACACATTCCCACGATGAACAGAGACATCAAGCAGCCCCACACGTTCCCCTGGCGTGGCATGCCAAATGACTCACGTGGGGACCCTGTTTAACTCCAACTGGCAGACGTGGAGACCAAGGGTCAGAAAGGCTAAGGAAAGGCTCTCAAACGGGTGGCCTGCAGGCAGGAGGAGCCCCGAGTGTGTTCTAGACTGGGGCTCCTTTTGGAAAACAAGATCAACCTGGCAAACTGGGCCTGGAGTCCCCCAGACCAGCAGCTGTTTCTCCTCAACTGTGCTCAGCCATTTGCGGTTTTGTAAGCACCATGCATACTGACTTTTGCCTCACAAGCTGTCATATCATCACTTGTATCTTGAGATGCAAAAGCAAGAAAAGTGGAAATTGGATCCCGGGTCACGCTGTGGCTCTGCCATCCCTGGGTCCACCCTTAGAAGCAGCGCGGCCCCGGCTGCCGCCCGGCCACACTAAGTCGCAGCCTCCTCTGTCCACCGGGGATCCCTTCCCTCCTCCTGCCTGTCCTCACCTGCGTGACTGGACTCAGTGCCAGCATCCTCCTCTCCCTCCTGCTGGGCTATGGAGCCCATTTTGTTTCCTTCAGAGACCTCAGTACCCAGAAGGGGGTCTGGTGCAACGAGATGCTTAGCTGCAATGGATGCCTGACCCCGGGAACACAGAGGCGCTCCCCAATGGTATCCTTACAACTGTCACAGACAACTAGCTCCTTCCTTGGAATCCTACTTTCTAGGCTGATGGTTCTAACTCCAAAGGTAGAACTAGCATGGTTCGTTTGGTTTGCAGGATTTTAAAAGAAATTTCAAATTAGCTGCCAACCAGGCTTCCCTGGTGGCTCAGACAGTAAAGAATCCATCTGCCAAGGCTGGAGACTTAGGTTCGATTTCTGGGGTCAGGAAAAGCCCCTGGAGAAGGGAATGGCAACCCACTCCAGTATTCTTGCCTGGGAAATCCCATGGGCAGAGGAGCTTTGTGGGCTACAGGCCATGGGGTTGCAAAGAATCGGACATGACTGAGTGAGTTTCACTTTTTTTCAAATTAGAAAACTGAGTAGCAAAGATCTCCAGCATCTCTTTAAAAAATACCAGGGTCTCAGTCCCCCAGCGGCTGGAGCCGAGGGATGGCTGCTCTTTTGGTTGGTCATGGCACAGCCCACCTCTCCCTCCGATGCCCTCACCACCACCTGTCAGTTACCGCGAATTATGACCTGTACTGTGCTGTAACTCATGAACAGCTTCTCTCACTCATCTGCTAACCTGTCTGGCTTCTATATGCATCTGAGGACAAGTGCTTACAGAGGAGTTACCATGAACCCAATCATGATGAGGGCCTTCCCTGGCCGTCCTGTGGTTGAGACTCAATGCTTTCACTGCAGGGGGCACAGGTTTGATCCCTGCTCAGGGAAATAAGATCCCACACGCCACATGGCCAAATAAATAAATGGTAAAAAATAAACAAACAAGCAAAAAAAAAATCCCTCAACCTTCTTTTTTAAACAAAAAAAAAATCATGATGATTCTCAGCACTGGGTGTAATCCCTACAAAACAGTGTCCAAGAAAACAAAAGGGGCAGGACGTGGGGGTAACAGAACCCGATTCACAGAGCTGCTGTAAGGACTACATGAGTTAATACTTATCAAACACTTACAAAGGATCTGACACACAGTAAGCATGACGTGTGTTTGCTGTTATTATTTACCTCGTTATCCTCTTTAATTCTGAACAAGAACAGCAGTTTCCTGGCAATCTTAAAAATACAAAGTGCACTTCTTTTACTGGACCCAGAGTCTTCTGCTTTAAAAAACTCATCAATCTCTCTCCTAGGGAGGGAAGGGTAAAAAAAAGAGAGATTTTTTTTTAGTTAGGAGCTCATAGCAGCTGGAAGGCTGTTCAAGAACTGTAAGAAAATACCAACTGGGGTTTTCTTTTCCCCCTATTTATTGGGAATAAAAGTAAACATGCTGGGACTTCCCTGGTGGTCCAGTGGTTAGGAATCTGCCTGCCAACACAGGGGACATGGGTTCAACTGCTGATGTGAGACGATCCCACATGCCACAGAGCAACTAAGCCCCTGTGCCACAAGTACTGAGCCCACACTCTAGAGGCTGCAAGCTGCAACTACTGAAGCCCATGTGCCCTACAGCCCGTCCTCTGCAACAGGGGAAACCACCACAATAAGGAGACCTCTCATCACAACTAGAGAGTAGCTCCCGCTTGTCACAACTGGAGAAAAGCTGGTATGCAGCAACAAAGACCCGGCACAGCCAAAATAAACATACTTTTTTAAGTTGCAGAAAACATTTAAAAACCAAACAGAAGTGCTGAGGATTCCTGCCCCCCACCTGATTTCTCTTTGCAGTCGACGCCGACAGAGAAAGCTCCGTACGTGGGCCTGAATCTCCACAGCCGCCCGTTCTCGTTCCTTCTGCACCAGTCTTTCCTCTCGAGCCTGACGGGCTCTGTCGATGAACCAAGCTCTCGAGGTCTGAGAAACGGTGAACATGTTTGCAAACTTGCACAAACCCTGCAAGGAAAACGGCCAGTGGCTGATGTCAGTCATGATACGAAAAACACTCACGGAAAGGGGCTTAGGAGCGAAGGGCAGAAAGCCCTGGCACCCTCCCCAAGGGCTAATAGCTCTCCTGGCACGAGTCCCAACTTCCTATCAGCTCCTTTCATGCAACTCCCCAGACCAGCGACGCTTTCTCCTATACTAAATAATTACATTTTCCTAAGAGAAAGAACACAGCGCCTGGCATAGGGTTCAGGCTCAGTAATCGTTTAACGAATAAACAAAGCATGAATCGATTCCATCTATAAAGCTCTAATTCAAACCAGGCATCCTCTAAGTCAAAGGTCCCTGGATATTTCACTGAGCAGTCAGCTTTTATTTTGCCGAGTAAAGCCTAGAGGGCAAAACATTAAACATAATTATTTACTGTTACCATTATTTTATTCATTCATTCACTCAACAAATATTTACCAATACCTACTTTGAGTCCAGCACAAAAGAAGACTTTCACTTTTTTTAAGGGCCAACTAAACATAAAGAAAGTCAAAGGTATGTGATTCCAGAATGTGAGACAATCCATTAAATTGAATGTGTTTGGTTCTAAGGACAACTTATTCTGTTGTCCTTACTATTCCCATTCAGCCAAGGGCTGATGAAGATGTTAGAGCAGAGATGCCCCCATCCACAGACTGGCATTCTTGGACAGAGGCTCTCAATTAGCCATTATAGTCTCATCTAAATCACCAGTAACTGTCTTTTTCCAAAGAGATGGTTGTGGCTATCAGCCTAGAGCACATAGTACTGGTCCATGGAGCCTCTCACACTGAGATAATGTCTTTAGATGCTTAAAAACTTTGTCCTTTTATGCAAAATAATGAGCCCAGCTGCCACAGGCACTGAAATGAATTATTCAGCAATTCAGACTTCTGGGAAGCCATCTCTTTACCAGGTTACCTCACTCAAAGCAGCGCCCACGTGAAAACATCCAGGATAAAAAGGTCACGTGAGGCTTCTTCCACATCCACACATCGAGGGACCTGTGTGACTCCTGTTCAATGCTGATCCACAGCTGGTAAACAAGGCTTTGCCAACATGTGGGTCTTTCATCAATAATTCTCAAGACAAACATGGAGACAGTCCCTCGTGGAGTGTGGGGGGCAGTGGGGTGGGGAACAGTAGGGCCTCTAACCAATATTAAGACAGGAGGTTGCATGCAGACTATGACTAACTACCTGTAATACAATCTCCAAACTTTCACCTGATCCCATGATGGAGTGTGAGAAGACAGTTAATAGAAAGAGTCTTCTCACCTGAGGACCTGCCGGTGACCCAGAAATGTCAGGTAATCATTAGTGATCTTACAGGACTCACGGCTGAGGGCAGCTTCTCACTTCAGAGGGGCTTGTCTTTTCTGGCAGAAGAAACAAAAAATCCTGATTTGGGATTGAGTTTTGTAGGCAGGGCATCGTCTATCTTCTTCACTGAAAAAAAGTAATAAAAACAGGGCTTCTGGTTTAAAAAAAAAAAAAAAACCCACCCATGTTCTCTTTAATTAATATCAGATCTAAATGGCACATGTATCTTCCCAGTCCTCAGTTTAAAGGGAGCAGGTTGAGAATAAGCCCAGAGAAGTTGCTGAATTAGAGCTGTAGGCTTTATGATGGCAACCAAGAAAGAATAATAGAGGGAATGGAATGTTTAGAAGCCATTGCAAATTATGTTTGGCATTTTTAGCAAACTGGAAAAATGTTTATGCTTAAGAAATGAAAAAGGGGCTGGCTGTGAACCAATACTGTCATTGAGTTCAGACTCATACTACTCATCACACAACAGGACAGTAAGTCAAGAGGCCAGTGCTGGGGCAGGCAACAATGACTTTATTTGAGAAGACAGCAAACTGAGAAGATGGTAGACTCATGTCCCAAAGAACCATTTTGCCTAAGTTAGAATTCAGGCTTCTTTTATACTAAAAAGGGAAGGAATAAAGTCAAACACTTCTTGGTTCCGGTCAGCCTCCAAAGGGGATATGTTCATTTCTTCCCCCCTGCAGTCATTCATGGGTGGGCCTGGTCAGGATATTCCCTGTGAGCTATACAAAGGTATTTTAGCTTAAGGCTTATTAGCTGGGAGGCAGAGTTCCCAGAGATGGACTACTGAGTATAATTTAGGCTTATATGCAACATCCCTTTAGGGATTAATTTGTAATAAGAATACAAAAGATTCTTCCCTATGACCCCAATTACATCAAGAAAAAGTCCTGTGCACAGGTAGATACAAAACTGGGAAAAAAACATTGTTAGGAATGCTTGTTTTAACCAGTGAATATAACAAAAAAGCAAGCTCACAGACATAAAGAACAAGTGGTTGCCATTGGGCAAGGGAAGGAGAAAAGGGTAGTACAGGGGTAAGGGACTAAGAGGTACAAACTATAAGGTATAAAATAAGCTTCAGGAGCTTTCCTGGTGGTCTAGTGGTTAAGAATCAGCCTTGCAATGCAGGGGACAGGGGTTCGATCCCTGGTCTGGGAAGATCCCACAGGCCAAGGGACAACTAAGCCCGTGCTCCACAACTACTGAGCCTGCATTCTAGAACCTGAGCTCTGCAACAAGAGAACCCATGGCAATGAGAAGCCTGCACACCACTAGAGAGTAGCCGTCACTCGCCACAACTAGAGAAAGCCCACATGCAGCCACAAAGACCCACTGCAACAACAACAACAAACAAAACAAGCTACAAGGATATTTTGTACAACATGGGGGAATATAGCCAATACAACTGCAAATGGAGGACAACCTTTAAAAATTGAGTCACCGTATATTGCACCCCTGTAACTTACATGTATTATACATCAACTGTATTTCAATTAAAGAATGGTTGCTTTGAGGTAGTGGGACTCTGGGACATTTTGCTTCCCTAACTGGTCTGTTTTTTGAATTCTCCACAGAAGGCATGTGGTCCGGCAACATGGCACTGTGAGCGGCACGAGTGTTTTGGAGTCAGGGAGAGCTGGAGCGAGTCGTAGCTGTGCCGTGTACTGCGGGGATATAGCTCTGAGCCGTCCTGTCTTGTCTGTTAATCAGCTTAGAGGCTGATCGTAAGGACTGAATGAGATGATGACATCAAGCACCTGTCGAAGTGGCTGACAGGGTGCACAGTCAATAAGTCTGACATATTACTTTTATACACACAAAGATCTGTCTTTTAAAAACTCTTTACCAGAGGCCCTTATCTGTACAGGCACTCTGGGTCTGTGGGTAGGAAAGAATGGTCACCTGTTAAAAGAGTTTTTTCTATCCCTGGGTGCACTAACACTCACAGGTCCCGTCACTTGGGCTATGAACCTGGGGCCTTGTTTAGACTGGGTGACAGCTTCAAGCCTCTCAGAGCTGCAAACAAGCCTGCCCAAGCCATGAGCACAATGGAATACTCTTTCCTCAACATGGAGACAGTCTCTCGTTGGGGGCAGGGGAAAGATGGGGAGGGAGCAGAAGAAGAGAGAGCTTTTTCCTGACAGAAAAACAGGAGGTTGCATGTAAACTGTGACTAAGCATATGTAAGGCTATCTCAAAACTTCACTTCTCCCAGGGGGCTCTTCCTTGAGCTCACCAACCCCTGGGCAATGCTATATGCTGATTCCTGTTCACACCACATAATGGTCTATCCTTTGCAGTTTTTCGAATCCTTTCTTCTTCACTTCCTCTAGCTGTATAATGTCTATAACAGTTCATCAATCAAATAAAAACACATAAGTATTTGTGAGGTACTTACTCTGCTAAATGCCCTGCAGGATCAAAGAAAATGCTGTGTATAGCAGAGAAAGCCCTGGATCAAAGTAGCCTTTGGTTCTTTTTAGTTCTGATTCTTTCTCATTTGGCCAAGTTCCTTATCCTCTGTATGCCTCAATTTCCTTATCTGTAAATTGAAGTTTGGGATTTTCCCGGAGCTCAGATGGTAAAGAATCTGCCTGCAATGCAAGAGACCCGGGTCCGATCCCTGGGTCAGAAAGATCCCCTGAGAAGGAAATGGCTATCCACTCCAGTATCCTTGCCTGGAGAATTCCATGGACAGAGGAGTCGGTGGGCTCCAGTCCATGGAGTCGCAAAGAGTCGGACATGACTGAGCAACCGACACACACACACATAGCCCAGGTTAGACCACTAGTAAGGGACAGAGCCAAGATTTTAATAGAGTTAGGACCCTACTTCTATAGTTCCATAAGATATTCAGTCTTTTCTGGATGAGACCAACTTCATGGAGAACTGACAGTCCCCCTGACAGTCCAGAGAGTGTCGTCCAAAGGTGAAGCACCATAAATACCAACTGCTGTCTGAGCCCAAAAGAATTCTTCACTCATGGTGGGAACAGCTGGGCAGCCAGGTTGAATGACCATCACCATTTGTTAAGTGTGGACCATGGGTCAAATACCGTACAAATATTTAATCATCTCTGACTTTTCAACAGCTCTATCAGGTCTCAATAGCCTAATTTTCTTAAGAATAAGCAACAGGACTTAGACTATTAATGATAACAGCTATCATTTATTGAAGGCTGCAGTCCGTATCGGTGCATGCTACCACCCTCACACAGAGAAAACGATATTCAGAGAGGGTCATGACTTATCACAGGTCACAAGGCTCCTGATTTTGAACTCATCTCTAACTCCAAAGAAATTACTTATTTTAAGTGAAACAGAGAAGACCCAGGGACGCCCCCATTCACAGAAGGCAAAGTCGAGAATGCAAGACTGCCCGTGGGGCCAAGTTAGAGTCAGATTACCACCAGGTTTTTCTTTCCTGGTGTCACTAACTTCAGCTGTTTTTATTGAGAGCCGTCAGGCATCGTACTAAAACTTGAGTTACACGAGCTCCTCCATTTGACAGGAGCTAGTTACTCCATTTTACAGAGTTGGAAACTGAGGCACAGAGAGGGGAGGGAATTCACTCAAGGTTATAGGGAATCGGTTGGAACTCCGGTTCGGATGACTTCTGAGGCCCGGCATTTTTCCTCGGCATCAACAACCACAATAACAAATCTTTTTCATCCAGCACTAGTCTGCTTATAAAGGCCTATTGCCTCTTTTTATCTCAGTAGCTCCGGAAATAAAAAGGCCACGGAGAAACGGCCCCTGAAGCCCAAAAGCCAGCTCCCAGCACCTGCAATCCCGACCAGGCGAAGCAGGGACCCGGCCCTAGGGCCATTTCCCTCCCAGACCCCGGTCCCACCACCCGGAGAACCCAAAACCCTGTTCCCACTCGCTACCCACAGGCCGTAGACCTTTATCCACTTGAGGCCCCAGCGCTCGGGATCGGGGCCGCAGTTACCAACGCTTCAGCCCAACACCCCCCGAGCTCTGCCAGACCCGAGGCAGCCGCTGAGGCCCAACCGCCATCTTGCCCCGGGGTGTTCACTCTGAGAGTTCCGTCGGAAAACAACAACTAGTTCCGGAAACTACAGTTCCGAAAAGCTTCTTCGTCCGGATGGGAAAACCTCCCTGCATCTTGTTGTCATTATAGGAGCTGGAAAAGCGGAGCGTTCAGGAGCGGGATAAACGCCTGACCCAGCCGAGAAGAGACGCAACCCATTCCAGCTAGGGAGCTTGGAAGAAAAGCGGTCTCTCTAGTAGTAGTACGACGGACCCTTTAGGAAGCTGTCCTCTGCGGGGCGGAAGTAAGGTGCAGACAGCGGAAGTCCCCGCCCCGGCCCCGCCTCCGCCCGCGGCTCACGCGAGCTGGGTGTTTCCTGTCTCTTTCAGTCCGGGTTTGGAGACTCCGGCTTCCTCCGGCTTTTCATGGTAAGGAGGGCGTTGCCCGCGGACTGGGGGCTCCAGAGCGGCTTGAGAGAGCCGGGCAGAGGCAGAATAGAGAGGGCAGGGACCGAGAGGAGGGGGTGCGACGAGGGGCTGTCGCGATAGGGGAGAGGAGGTTGGGAGGCTGGATGGGGGGCGAGGTTGGGGTGGGGGAAGGGCTCTGGGCGGAGAATTGTGTCCCTGTTGTGGGGTGGGGGGCTTGTCCCTGGCTCTTGGAAACGCGGGAAAGGGTATTTGGGCTTGGGGAGTAGATGTGTGCTTGAGTAAGTTGTGGGGGGTGGATGGTAGTGGTGAGGCGGACCACCTCTTAAGACTTGAATGCTGGTTAGAAATGAGAATTGGCGATTGCGAAGAGAACAAAGGGATGTCATTGAAAAGGGACTTTCGGGGTGGAAAATGAGAAAAATGGGAAGGATGGTGAAGGCGCATGTGTAGGTGACGAGAGAGCGAAGTGAGATTGCTTGGAGCGGGGCATTTGGGGTTTTGGAAGTTGCGCTAGAATCGCTGGGTTTCGGGGAAGTGGGCAAGGTGCGTCTGAGTATTCGGGCCAGTGGCGTGGAGGAAAGAAACGAGAAGGAGCCTGTGGGCGGGCGGGCGTTAGGTGCTGGGAACTCCGCGGAGGGATGCCAGGGGCCTGAGGTCAGGGTATTTTCGCCACGGAGTTAAGCACCTTAACTGGTGCCCGGGTACCTATCTAGTCAACTTCCGTCGAGACCAGGGGTGGCCACACCTAAGGAACTCGGGATGTCTCCCGCTCTTATCTCCTATCTGTGGGAATGTTTTTCTGTGCTTGGAATCCTTCAGGCTTTGCTCTTTGGGTTTTTCCCTGGGTGGGAATGACCAAAGTTCAGCCCAGACCCTTTTTTTTTTTATTTTTTTACTTGTTTGCCCGGAGTCTCTTCCCTGAAAAGTGCAGTCTTAGGGAACACTAGTCCCAAGGCCAATATGGAAGAAGAAATGACCTGCCTGTATCTGACTTTGAACTGTTCCATTTCTGTGCCAAGTAAGTTCCACCTAAGGGAGAGAAGGCACTGAAGCAGTGGTTCTCAAACTGTGGTTCCCAGACCAGCAGCAGCATCTGGGAACTTGTCAGAAATAGCCAAGTTTTCAAGTCCTACCAGACTACTGAGTTAATCTCGAGGTAAGGCCCAGCAAGCCCTGCAAAGGATTAAAGTCATGATTTCTCGATTTGGGCTGTTATGAGAAGTGCATGAGAGTGGGAGTCAGAGGACCCTAATAGTTCTGACACTTACTTTTTCCCTTTGAAAATGGGATTGATGATGATGTTTTTCTCACTAAACTGTTGAAAGAAATAGGCCAATGGTTTGTATGCTCAACACAGGAAGAGCAAGTAATTTGACAAAACACTTGGAAGAAGCAGTGGCTGTCCTATAGGTTTTGGATACCAAATAATGCTACAGTTATGTGGCTGGTTGAATTTAGTTGGTTTGAAATGGAACAGACTTTTTTGAATTGCAGAAGTGCCCACAGTTGGGAAGTTTTATAATTAGCCTCAAGGCAGTGAACCCTTAGATCTAGTCAGTTAAAGGAACACCTGAGCTTTGTGGCTGCACGTTAGAATCACCTGAAGAGCTTTTTAAACACTAGTTTCTGAGTTTCCACACCCTTCCACAATTTGATTAATTGTTCTGGGGGTGAAGCCAGCTCTCAGCACATCTAAGAGCACCCAGGTGATTCCAGTAATGCCAGGGCTAGGACCCTCTGGTCTTAAGGATAGCTTGAGGAGCAGAACGGAAAGGACACTGTTTTGTTTTGTCTTTTTTAACATTTATTCCTTGAGGATTGTTCTGAAGATTTTGGCTTTAACTTCATGTTACAAGTAAGGAAGCTGAGAGACTTCCCTGGTGATCCGTTGGCCAAGACTCCGCACTCCCAATGCATGAGGCCTGAGTTTGATCCCTGGTCTCGGGAACTAGATCCCACATGCCACAACTAGATCCTGCATGCCACAACAAAGATCGAAGATCCCACGTATCACAGCTAAGACCCGGCTCAGCCAAATAAGTCAATAAATACCCTTATCAGAGCCTCCCAGGTAGAACACATAGTTTAAAAAAAAAAAACGTTAGGAAACTGAGACTCGGTGTGTCTAAACGTCACACAGAACTGCAGTCCAAGTTTGCTAAACTCTTGTCCAAACCTTCCATACACATGTCTCCTCCAACACACAACAAGGAAGACAGTTCTGTGAAGAGATGTAGAGAACACTTCAGAGGCTGAGGGATTCAGTATCTTTTTTTCCTATTGTACTTGCCTGGATCTCTTTTCAAGTCAAGGGCTTTCCCCCACGGCTGGTTTTTATTTTATTTTTTTTTTAAGCTAGTGTACAGTTACTTCCTCTCTGTGTGTGGCCTGAAGCTGTGAAGCAGGGGCCTGCTTCTGTTTCTGATTTGGCTTGTTTTTATGTGTGGTCCAGAATTCATAGGGCCCATGGAGCCAGAGGAGGGGCAGCTTCTGCAATACCAGGAAGTTAAATGTAGCCTGATTGACCTGGGGGTGACACAGATCTCTTAAACTGCGGGTTGCAGTCTTGGCTGCACACTAGAATCACCCAGGGAGTTGGAATTTTAAATTTCTATTTCCCGGCCACATCCCCAGACCAGTTACATCACAATTTCCCTGGGTCAAGCCCAGGCATCAATATTTTTTTTTTTTTTTTTTTTTTTTATAAGTGGAGAGCCACCATTGAGAATCAGCAACAGTATGCTCAGAGGAGGTGGGAAAGAGAAAGCTAGACTTACTGATATAATTAGGATAAACTTCTGATTGAATAAAATTGGTAACCAGTATGTCAAGTATTGATTACCTATGTTTCGTGTAGCCGGTTTTGCTCTCTCCCGCCTCACCTCCCCAACCTCACTGATAATGAACTCAAGCCTTTGAAAAAAGCAGGACCCAGCAGGGATGGCTGGGGAGTCCTCCAAAGAGAGGTTTGGCTGTGAGAGCCTCCTTGTCTACTGCTTTGTGTCCCCGCTCCATGTGACTCGGGCTTAGGGACAGACAACAGCCAGAACCGTATTTCCCAAGGTTCTCTCCTAGTATTGAAGTGGGCTTCAAAAAGGTGCAAGGCTTGCTTTGTCTGTTCAGAATTCTCAAGCTAGACCAAGGTATTTTCCACCTTCATCCTCTTAGTAATTCAGTCTGATGTCAGTAGAGCTGGAAATGGTCTGCAAAGAGAAGAGAATTTGAGACTTGGAGCGCATCCTCAGATGATCATGGTTTGGGTGCTTCTTGTTGCTCTGAGCAAAGGGCCAGGCCCAGCACCCTCTGGGGCTTCTGTCACCACAGCCCTGGGAGGGAGGCGTGGCTGCTGTCCCGCTTGCTAGACCAGACTAGGTTCCAGACAGGCTTCCTTGATGGCTCAGCAGGTAAAGAATCTGCCTGCGATGCAGGAGACACAAGAGATGCAGGTTCGATCCCTGGGTCAGAAAGATCCCCTGGAGGAGGAAATGACAACCCACTCCAGTATTCTTGCCTGAAAATTCCCACGGATATAGAAGCCTGGCGGGGTACAGCCTGAAGGGTGGAGAAGAGTTGGACACGACTGAATGGCTAAGCACAGGCTCAGATGGCTCCTTCAGGCTCCCACAGCTGGTCAGTTGCAGGGCTAGGGGCTTAAACTCAGGTCTGAATTGCACACCCAAGCCCTCAGCCACACACGGCCTCCTGTCTTTATTCATTTTGGAGCTTTTTTGTACTTGTTGAAGAAGGGTGAGGTGGGGTCCCCTTTCTCAATTTCTGTGTCGTAGCTCTGTATGTACCAAGTTGACCATTGATGAAATCGTGGGCTTGAGGCCAGGGAGGACTTACCCACGTTCTTCTCTTGCTTTGTCATCAGGCCGCTTCTGTCACCAGTGCACTTCCGGAAGTGACTGAATGTGGGCCCGAGGTATCCAGATTCACAAAAAGGAAATAACGATAGCTGTCTTCCAGCCTTGTTTAGATTTTATTTGTTTAAATATTTATTCATTTATTTGCTACGCCAGGTCTTAGTTGCAGCATGCAGGATCTAGTTCCCTGACCAGGGATCGAACCTGGGCCCCCTGGATTGGGAGCACAAAGTCTCAGCCACTGGACCACCATGGAGGTCCCTGTTTGGATTTTAAATGGTTGTTTGTGATGATACATTTTAGAACAGTGGCATCTTCGGGAAAGGGGCTCTCTGGAGTGATGGAAGTGTTCTCTATCTTGAGTAGGGGCTACATATATGGGCTTCGCTGGTGGCTCAAACAGAATCTAATTGCAGTGAGGGAGCCCGGGCTTCCATCCCTGGGTCGGGAAGATCCCCTGGAGAAGGGAATGCCAACTCACTACAGTATTCTTGCCTGGGAAATCACATAAACAGAGGAGCCTGGTGGGCTACAGTCCTTGGGGTTGTAAAGAGTCAGACATGACTGAGCAGCTAACATACCCATAGATGCATCCATTGATCAAAACATCAAACTCTACACTTAAAATACACTTTATTGGGACTTCCCTGGTTGTCCAATGGTTAAGAACCTGCCTTGCAGTGCAGGGAACACAGGTTCAATCCTTGGTCCGGGAAGAGCCCACATGCCTCAAGGCAGCTGAGGCCATGCCGCCACTACTGAACCCTCCAGCTCTGAAGCCCTCATGCCACAGCTCGAGAGCCTGTGCACCTCACCGAAGACCCCATGTGCTGCAGCTCAGACCCAGTGCAACCAAAATAAATAAAAAAACATTTATTGTATATACGTTATCTTTAAAAAGGTATTGGAAAGCAAAACAAGTACAGTACATAAAAGTATCTGTTATGACTTTTATTTACCTGTTTCATGTTAGGTGCCTTACAAAATGCTACATTATTTCCCCAAAACATATTTATTTTTGTGTAAATTTTGATCTGACAAGGGTACTTAAAAAAATATTTCCATTTTGGGGCAAATTTCCTTAGTGAACTCCCATCCCACCCAACCCCCCCCCCAAAATCCATAAATACAAACTTTTTTTCCCTAATATTTGTATTTTATTGAAGTGTAGTTGACTTACAATGTTTCAGGTACACAGAAATGTGATTGAGTTATACATGTACACATATATTATTTTTGAAATTATCTTCTTTTTTAAGTTATTATAAGATATTAACTATAGTTGCCTGTGCTGTACAGTAAACCTTTGTTGCGTGTTGCATATCTTTTTTTTTAATTAGAAATTTAGTATTCTATTCAAGCTAAGTCAAGTGGAATCATAATGTCATAAATTTTTTAGTTAGGCAAAAGTTCATGTTTTCTAAAATATACATTATACATATGATTTTTATATATGTATACAGGAGCTTTACTACACTTGATAAAGGCTTGAGAAAGAACATCAAAAAAAAGAGATGGAGAAATTGGAAAACAAACTAAATTAAATGGGAGCACTGAATATGAAATAGGAAAAGAGAAACAAACTAGATAAAAGTAAAAGATCTTATACAGTCCAGTTTTTAAACATGGGCTGCTCATTAGAAACATACTGAGCTCTGGCAGAAAGGAAAAAAGCAATACTTGGCCTTTTATAGTTTTTCAAAAAATTCCAAGATAATTCTGATATGCATCTGGATTTTAAAAAGTGATTACAGGTTTTTCTTTTAAATGATAATTTTGATGATATAAAACTCTTATAATTTTTCTGCTGACCAGTCATGATACAGTGGTATTAAGTGAGTAATAGTTACATAATCAAAATAATGAAAGATATTTATCGGTTTTCACAATCAGTAGCCAGACAAAAAAAAATAAAAGGTCATTGCAGTTGCAGGCCACAAGGGGAATGTGATTAACCTAACAATATAAAATAATTACATACAGTTTGGGGGATCAAGCAGAGTGATGTGATAAGTGGAAATGCGTATATGCACATGTTTTCATCTCCTCAGCCAGTCTACGTCTTTTGGTTGGTGTATTTAATCCATTTACATTTAAAGTAATTATCAGTATGTATGATCCTATTACTATATTCTTAATTGTTTTGGGTTTATTTTCGGTAGATAGGTCTTTTCCTTCCCTTGTTTCCTGCCTAGAGAGGTTCCTTTAGCATTTGTTGTAAAGATGGTTTGGCGGTGCTGAATTCTCTTTAACTTTTGCTTGTCTGGAAAGCTTTTGGTTTCTCCATCAAATCTGAAGGAAAGTCTTGCTGGGTGGAGTATTCTTGGTTGTAGGTTCTTCCTTTTCATCACTTTAAATACATCATGCCATTCTCCTCTGGTTTGTTTCTGTTGAGAAATCAGCTGATAGCCTGATGGGAGTTCCCTTGTATGTTATTTGTAGTTTTTCCCTTGTTGCTTTTAGAATTTTATCTC
Source organism: Okapia johnstoni (assembly GCA_024291935.2). Classification (NCBI taxonomy): domain Eukaryota; kingdom Metazoa; phylum Chordata; class Mammalia; order Artiodactyla; family Giraffidae; genus Okapia; species Okapia johnstoni. The sequence goes on along the minus strand of CM044310.1, from coordinate 8,613,559 downwards.
TGTCTTTAATTTTTGTCAGTTTGATTACTCTGTGTCTCCGTGTGTTCCTCCTTGGGTTTATACTGCCTGGGACTCTCTGTACTTCCTGGACTTGGCTGACTATTTCCTTTCCCATGTTCGGGAAGTTTTCAGCTCATATCTCTTCAAATATTTTCTCGGTCCTTTCTCTCTCCCTTCTAGAACCTTCTGGGGCCCCTATAATGCGAATGTTGGTGAATTTAATGTTGTCCCAGAGGTCTCTTGGGCTGTCTTCATTTCTTTCTTTCTTCTGTGTTCTGTTCTGTGGCAGTGATTGCCACCATTCTGTCCTCCATGTCATTTATGTGCTCTTCTGCCTCAGTTTTTCCACTATTGATTCCTTCTACTGTATTATTCACTTTTGTTCTTTTGTTCTTCTAGGTCTTTGTTAAACATTTCTTGCATCTTCTCAGTCTTCGCCTGCATTCTTTTTCTGAGATCCTGAATCATCTTCACTATCATTATTCTGAATTCTTTTTCTGGAAAATTGCCTATCTCCACTTAGTTCTTCTGGGGTTTTATCCTGTCCTTTCATCTGGGACATAACTTTCTGCTTTTTCATGCTGATTAATGTGGTTTTTGTTTTATTTGCTGTGGGACTTGGTTCTTCTTGCTGCTTCTGTCCACCCTCTGATGGAGGAGGCTGCGGCTTGTGTAAGCTTCCTGATGGGAGAGACTGGAGGTGGGAAAAACTGGGTCTTGCTCAGTAAAGCTTTAATCCAATTGTCTGCTGATGGGTGGGGTTGCACTCCCTCCCTGGTAGTTGTCTGGCCTGAGACGACCCAGCCCTGGGCTCTGTGGTGGAGTTAGTGATGAACTCTGAGTGGGTTTATGCCTAGGGGGACTCCTGGACTGCTGCTGCCAGTGCCCCCGTCCCTGTGGTGAGCCCCTGCTGACCCATGCTCCACAGGAGGCCCTCCAACACTAGCAGGTAGTTTTGGTTCAGTCTCCTGTGGGGTCACCGCTCCTCTCCTCTGGATCTTGGTGTGTGCAAGATTTCGTTTGTGCCCTTCAAGACTGGAGTCTGTTTCCCCCAGTCCTGTGGGAGTACTATAATCAAATGCTGCTGACCTTCAAGGTCAGATTCCCTGGGGATTCCCAGTCCCTTTGTTGGATCCCCAAGCTGAGAAGCCTGACTTGGGGTTCAGAACCTTCACAGCAGTGCGAGAACTTCTTTGGTATTACTGTTCTCTAGTCTGTGGGTCACCCACCCGGCGGGTGTAGGATTTGATTTTTTCGTGATTGCGCCCCTCCTACCGCTTTGCTGCGGCTTCTTCTTTGTCTGTGGGGTATCTTATTTTGGTGAGTTCCAGTTCCCCTGTTGATGGTTGTTCGACACCTAGTTGCAATTTTGGTGCTCTTGCAGGAGGAGATGACCACACGTCCTTCTCTGCCATCTGGAACCGGAAGCCCCTAACTATAAGCTTTTTAACCCCCTGCTCCAAGTCTTCAAAGTTTTCCAAAATTCCTTATTCCCGTAAGCTGTTTCTGTCATCCCATGGATGATGTGTCTTTCTGGGGAAAGTGGTTGGTGATAACTGTTGGTGTCACCAACTGGTTTTGGCTGGAGGGTGTAAAACTATACTCTGATACTGTAAAACTATACTCTGATTTTTTTTAAATGTTCTTGATTCCTTTCTTTTTCAGCCTTCCCACAATGAACATGTATTATGTTGATACCTGATAAATAAACAAAAGTGTTTTTTTTCTGCTGCAACACCTGTCATGTGGGATCTCTAACCAGGGGTCGAATTTCAATTGAAATCAGGGACTGATTTCAGAAGGAAGCTGGGAGGTGAGGGCCCTGTTTTCTCTTGGCCTCTGTCTTTTGTGTTTGGCCTCAGGCCACAGAGACCCCAGGTGAGCTCAGCTTTCGCTTTTCAAACCTTAACTCCTTGTGACGTTTTTGCCTGATGGAGCAGGATCAGTTTCTTGAGAAAACACTTTTCTCTTCAGGAGGCTGTTCTTCATCTGTGTCCTGCTGCAGGCCCTGACCCCAGTTCCCCAGGGCACTCTTGAGGGGATGGAGGTTGAGCAAATTGGCCATTGTCTCTACTATCACCGATGGATGACAGGTTGCCATCAGTTAGTCCCTTAGCCCATTTAAAAAGTATCAAAACCACAATGAGGTACCATTACACACCAGTCAGAATGGCTGCTATCCAAAAGTCTACAAGCAATAAATGCTGGAGAGGGTGTGGAGAAAAGGGAACCCTCTTACACTGTTGGTGGGAATGCAAACTAGTACAGCCACTATGGAGAACAGTGTGGAGATTCCTTAAAAAACTGGGAATAGAACTGCCATATGACCCAGCAATCCCACTGTTGGGCATACACACCGAGGAAACCAGAATTGAAAGAGATGCGTGTACCCCAATGTTCATTGCAGCACTGTTTACAATAGCCAGGACATGGAAGCAACCTAGATGTCCATTGGCAGATGAATGGATAAGGAAGCTGTGGTACATATACACAATGGAATATTACTCAGCCATTAAAAAAAATACATTTGAATCGGTTCTATTGAGATGGATGAAACTGGAGCCCATTATACAGAGTGAAGTGAGCCAGAAAGAAAAACACCAATACAGTATACTAATACATGTATATGGAATTTTAAAGATGGTAATGGTAACCCTATATGTGAGACAGAATAAGAGACACAGATGCATAGAACAGTCCTGTGGACTCTGAGGGAGAAGGTGAGGGTGGGACGTTCTGGGACAATAACATTGAAACATGTATATTGTCATATGTGAAGCGGAACACCATTCCATGTTCTATGCATGGGACGGATGCTCAGGGATGGAGCATTGGGATGACCCAGAGGGATGGGATGGGGAGGGAGGTTGGAGGAGGGTTCGGGAGGGGGAGCACATGTAAACCCATGGCTGATTCATGTCAGTGTATGGCAAAAACTACTACAATATTGTAAAGTAATTAGCCCCCAACTAAAATAAAGAAAGAAAGAAAGAAAAAAAAAAGTATTTGTGGGATTCCCTGGTGGTCCAGTGGTTAAGAATCCACACTTCCACTGCAGGGACATGGGTTCGATCCCTGGTTAGAGATCCCATATGCCAGGTATTGCAGCAGAAAAAAGACCCTTTTTTTTTGTTTGTTTTTATCAGTTATCAATGTAATACATGTTCATTGTGGGAAGGCTGAAAAAGAAAGGAATAAAGAATTATTTTTAAAAAATCCTTTTGCAGTATCAGAGTATAGTTTTATGCCCTCCAGCCAAAACCAGGAGCATGTTTGTAGTCAAAGTTGAGTTTGTTTCCTTGATACATTGAGGGAGAACTGTGAGGCGGCTCAGGAGATTCTGGCTTGCGGTGGTTGATTTTGGGGAGAAATCAGGGAAGTGGGGCTTCACTTTGTATTGAATGCTGTCAGGAAATAGGACCAATTCTGTGATTGGGTCTCACTAATTCCTCTTTTCAAGGTGGGAAGGATGGAATGGGGCTTGGGCTCTAATTGGGAAAGAAGCAGCCGTGGCTCCTATTGGTCATTTTTGAGGGACAGTATTTTTGTCTGTGTTCAGACATAATCACAGAGAGGCCTTGCTTGGATCTTGATCCGTCTGCCACCAAGTGGCCTTGTCTGCTGGTGATGGGCAGCAGGCACCCCAGAGCCTCAGCGTGCATGCCAGGCAGCTGCTGGCCGTCAGGGGCTGCCTTCTCAGCGCCGTACTCCAGGTTCAGTAAAGACTCAGCCACTCTCGGACACTTCTCCAAAATTCTGTAGAATTTTGCCTATCCAAGAAAGTTTTCTACTAGGAGTTTGGGATTAGCTGATGTAAACTATTACATCAGTTCAGTCGCTCAGTTGTGTCCGACTCGTTGTGACCCCATGGACTGCAGCACTCCAGGCTTCCCTGTCCATCACCAACTCCCGGAGTTTGCTCAAACTCATGTCCATCGAGTCAGTGATGCCATCCAGCCATCTCATCCTCTGTCATCCCCTTCTCCTCCATCCTTTAGTCTTTCCCAGCATCAGGGTCTTTTCCAGTGAGTCCGCTCTTCGCATCAGGTGGCCAAAGGATTGGAGTTTTAGTATCAGTCTTTCCAGTGAATACTCAGGACTGAGCTCCTTTAGGATGGACGGGTTGGATCTCCTTGCAGTCCGAGGGACTCTCAAGAGTCTTCTCCAGCACCACAGTTCAAAAGCATCAATTCTTTGGCATTCAGCTCTAACCATGGCCTTGACTATATGGACCTTTGTCGGCAAAGTAATGTCTTTGCTTTTTAATATGCTGTCTGGGTTTGTCATAGCTTTTCTTTCCAAGGAGCAAACATCTTTTAATTTCGTGGCTGCAGTCACCATCTGCAGTGATTTTGGAGCCCAAGAAAATAAAGTCTGTCAAGGTTTCCATTGTTTCCCTATCTGTTTACCATGAAGTGATGGGACCGGATGCCACGATCTTCGTTTTTTGAATGTTGAGTTTTAAGCCAGCTTTTTTTGCCTCTCCTCTCTCACTTTCATCAAGAGGCTGTTTAATTCTCTTTGCTTTCTGCCATAAGGGTGGTGTCACCTGCATATCTGAGGTTATTGATATTTCTCCCGGCAATCTTAAATCCAGCTTGTGCTTCATCCAGCCCAGCATTTTGTGTGATGTACTCTGCATATAAGTTAAATAAGCAGGGTGACAATATACAGCCTTGACGTACTCCTTTCCTGGTTTGGAACCAGTTTGTTGTTTGATGTCTGGTTCTAACTGTAGCTTCTTGACCTGCATACAGATTTCTCAGGAGGCAGGTAAGGTGTTCTGGTATTCCCATCTCTTCAAGAATTTTCCCCAGTTTGTTGTGATCCACACAGTCACAGTTTTTAGCATAGTCAGTGAGGCAGAAGTAAATGTTTTTCTGGAATTCTCCTGCCAGCGGATGTTGGCAATTTGATCTCTGGTTCCTCTGCCTTTTCTAAATCCAGCTTGAACATTGGGAAGTTCTCGGTTCACATACTGTTGAAGCCTGACTTGGAGAATTTTGAGCATTACTTACTAGCGTGTGAGATGAGTGCAATTGTGCAGTGGTTTGAGCATTCCTTGGCATTGCCTTTCTTTGGGATTGGAACAAAAACTGACCTTTTCCAGTCCTGTCACCCATGCTGACTTCTCCAAATTTGCTGGCATATTGAGTGCAGCACTTTCACAATATCTTCTTTTAGAATTTGAAATAGCTCAGCTGGAATTCCATCGCCTCCACGAGCTCTGTTCATAGTGATGCTTCCTAAGGCCCACTTGACTATTACACAGAGGCTGGATAAGCAACATGGTCTTACTGTAGAGCACAGGCAACTGTAATGAAAAGAATACTAAAAAATGCCTGTGTGTGTATAACCAAGTCAGTGCTGTGCCGCAGAGATTGTCACAGCATTGTAAATCAACTGTAATTCAATACAAATAAAATTAAATTTTGTAAAAAGTTTGGAGTACACGCGTGCCAGGTTCCAGTCTCCTTTCGTCCGTCTGCTTAGATCAGATGCGGCATCCATTTCTAGACTTGAGATGTACACGGTCGCCAGCAGGGCTCTTAGAGAGACTTGGTGGATCTTGCTGTCTGGGGCAACGCTAGTGCAGGAAGTCTCTAATTTTGCAGTAACTGGCTTCACTGCATCTTTATGTCTTTCATTGAGTCCTTGGAAACACTTTTTCCCTGGAGGGGAATGGTAGTTGAGATCACACTCAATTTCTTAAAAGTTTGTTTCATGGGTAATTCAGCTGAAAGGTGTCACTTTCAGCTGTTGTGTGGTGAGTGGCAATAAGGGGACAGAGACCCAGGTAGTGCTTTAGGATACAGTCAGGGTGTCCATTTAGTTATATCAGCAGTAGGCACAAAGGAACTTCTTGTAATGCAGGACTCAGTAAACTCAAATCTGCAGGGTCAACAGGTGACGCCGGTGTGTGAGCCTAGCTGTCTGCATGGAGTTTGGGGCCGGTTGGGGATTGCATACGCCTGCCCACAGGGCAGCCAGCATCCCAGCTCACACCCCGCGTTCCCCTGCTGGTCTAGTTGGTCTCTTGATTTTGTTGTTGTGGTTACGCTGGGTCTTTGTTGCTGTGCAGGCCTTTCTCTAGTTGTGGCAAGCAGTGCCTACTCTGGCTGCGGTGTGCGGCCTTCTCACTGCGGTGGCTTCTCATTGCAGAGCACAGGCTCTAGGCGTGCGGGCTCAGTCATTGCCGCTCCCAGGCTTAGTTGCTCCATGGCAAGTGGGATCCTCCTGGCCCAGGGATCAAACCTGTGTCTCCTGCATTGGCAGGCAGATTCTTTACCCCTGAGCCACCAGGGAAGGCCTGGCCTCTGATTTTAAGAGAAGCCAGAAATCCAGGTTTTCCTCTGAACTTTTCCTGAGCTGTCAAGACCGGGAGTGAACTTTGTTCTCAGTGCAGGACACACTGGGACTAAGTAGGACTCATCTGGAGGCCAGCCACAGCCCACTGGTTGAGGAAAGGAAATCAGGCCTGGTGCCCTGACCCTGCTGACCCTGCGTCTTGTCCCCGGGCAGGAAGAGATGTCAGGAGAAAGTGTGGTGAGCTCAGCGGTGCCAGCGGCTGCGACCCGCACCACTTCCTTCAAGGGCACGAGCCCCAGCTCCAAGTATGTGAAGCTGAACGTGGGCGGAGCCCTGTACTACACCACCATGCAGACGCTGACCAAGCAGGACACCATGCTGAAGGCCATGTTCAGCGGGCGCATGGAGGTCCTCACGGACAGTGAAGGTAAGCCCAGCGTCCCGGGCTGGGGCTGTGCTTCTTGTCGAGGGCTTCCTTCCAGTTCAGAAAAGCAACGTGAAACCTGCTCAGGTTTCCTGTTGTGCTCAGTGTTACTGGACGTGGAGGGAGCCTTGAGTGTGCGTAATGGAGACCACATCTATTTGGGGTGTGGTCAGGGAGGGCTTCCCTGAGGAGGTGACACCTACGCTGCGACCTGAAGATGACTGAGTTGGCCTGGGGGGGAGAGGGTGGGGTCATCGTCTCAACTTAGCTGTTGGCTTGCTCCCCGCCCCGAGGCCTCAGGTCTGTGCAACGGACATTGGACTGGCTCCCCTGGTTGGCTCCCTTCCCATTCTTTCCATGATGATCCTGTGATCTCAGAGTGAGACTCAGGTGTGACTCAGGCAGGAGCGTCGCTGAGGGCCCTTGTCCTCCTAGGATGGGTCCTGTTAAGGACTCACAGACCTGAACTGGAGTCGCAGCTCCCCATTCTCGTGTCTGGTGACCCTCCTCAAGTTGTTTAACCTGTTGACATCTCATTTCCCCATCTGGTAAATGGGCACAGTGACACCCACTCCCTGGGGCTGTTGGTCCATAGAAAGTGTTCAGTATATGTGCATTCGGTGTGCGGGTTTTTTTGTTTTCGTGGAAAGTCCTGTTAATACAAGATGAAGAATTGCTTACAGTGGTCCCACTTCCCACCCACGGGAACGCTCAGAACCTTACAAGAGGGAGCATCCTCCTCTGACCAGGTTTATGGGGGAAGGTGGCGTGTGGTTGAAAGATGGCCCCGTCCTTCGTTGCTTGGCCTGAGCTGGCTTGAGACCAGGCCACAGCCTGGCTTGACCTTAACTTCCCTGTTTCCGAGGCTAGCCTCTGTGCTAATGCCCCTGCCTCTCTTGGGATAGTAGTGCCTGGGAGAGGGGCGAGTTTTGACCCTGGGGGTGGGATTGGGGGCCCTGGGCCCAGTTTGCACATCATGTTCTCAGATCCTAAGAGAGCGCATCCTTGGGCTCTCGGCCAGTGGGCACATCTCCCTGTGTCCTGGAGAAGCCAGTCTGCCGGGCCCGAAGTCAGGCTTCCCCGGGCTCCCAATGACCTTGGGTTTCTGGCCCAGCAGCAGCAGACGAGTGAGGCCGGAGCCCCAGAGCTGCCTCCACGCCGCACCCAGAAAATGCAGAGCTTCTTACGAGTGGGAGGGTCCCCTCTGCTGGGCCACACCCAGCATCGCAGGAGTGTTTGTGGAAATCAAGACAATAGTGCCCCAGCTGCTGAAGGAAACAGACCTTATCTGAGAGCCCAGGATCGTTGTGGCTTTTCTTCCTCCCTGCCCAGTCCCTGGCAGGGCTCAGGAAAAGTGCCAAAGTCATTTCAGAAGCGAAGTGGGAGCTTCGTCTCCCTGAAGGTCCCCGCCTTTGGTGGCCTGATGCCGTGTCACAGAGGAGACGCAGTCCATGGGCTTTCCCGCCCCAAGCTGGGAGACTCCCGGGAGTGGAAGCAGCGGGCCTGCGTGGGCTTCTCAACAGCTGCCGGACTGTGTGCTTGGCTGGGGCTTCCTGGAAAGCCCAGCGTCCCCAGAGAAGGAGTGGGGTCTTGGATATGCCATACCACAGCTGTTTTCACTTCACGGGAGCTCCAGCCCCCTTCGAGCCATTAGGAAAAGCTCACAGTATGGCCTTTTCTGGGCTTTGTTACATTTAAGTCTCACCCTAACCCTTTGAGGGGAGAAGGCAATGGCACCCCACTCCAGTACTCTTGCCTGGAAAATCCCATGGATGGAGGAGCCTGGCAGGCTACAGTCCGTGGGGTCGCTAAGAGTCGGACGACTGAGCGACTTCACTTTCACTTTTCCCTTTCATGCACTGGAGAAGGAAACGGCAACCCACTCCAGTATTCTTGCCTGGAGAATCCCAGGGACGGCGGAGCCTGGTGGGCTGCCGTCTATGGGGTCACACAGAGTCAGACATGACTGAAGCGACTTAGGAGCAACCCTTTGAGGGGTGGCTGCTGTCGTTACTGATTAGTGAGAAATCCATTCCTTGATGGCTCAGATGGTAAAGAATCTGTCTGCAGTGCGGGAAACCTAGATTTGATCCCTGGGTCGGGAAGATCTCCTGGAGAAAGGCATGGCAACCCACTCCAGTGTTCTTGCCTGGAGAATCCCATGGACAGAGGAGCCTGGTGGGCACAGTCCATGGGGTTGCAAAGAGTCGGACCTGACTGAGCAGCTGACACACACACACATCTCAGAGAGATGAAAGGCTTTTTCAAAAGCTACAGAGCTGGAAACGAGGAAGCTACTGAAGGCAGAACTGGCTAGCTCTTACTGTCTGCTCTGTGTGGTTTGGTGCAGGCTCAGGCCTCAGGCCGGGGTGCCCAGGGGTGGCAGCCTTGTGGCTCAACCACTGGCTTAGAACTGAAGCCCTTTCAGGCCTGTGACGTCAGGCTGGGTGTCTGGTCCTCCAGCCAGCACTGCGCTGGCAGAGCAATCCTGTTGGCCCCTGGGGAGACACTGCACAGCCCCACCCATGGCCTGAGCACACCCCCAAATCTGCAAAACAGGGTAGACTTTCTGCATCTCACAGCTTCATCCTGGCCTTCAGGCGAGAATGCTGTCAGTGACAGTGAAGTGTGCCACAAACAGGTGGGCAAAGCCAGCAGGACGGCTTGCTGGTTAAGGAACAAGGGCCCTGAAGGTCCCAAACTGTGTGCATTGTGTTGGTAGAAATCGCCACAGGATGCCTGAGAAGCTGGTGGCTTCTGGGGAGGGGTCCTGGGTGGGTGGCAGACTCTCTTGCACTCCACGCCCTTTTGCCTGAGTTGTATATCATGTGGTTTGAGAAGAGCCCCTGGAGGAGGGCATGGCAACCCATTCTAGTTTTCTTGCCTGGAAAATCCCGTGGACAGAGGAGCCTGGAAGGCTACGGTCCATAGGGTTGCACCAAGTCGGACGCAAATGCGACTGAGCACAGCACAAAGTGTCAATAGGGACTTGCTTGGTGGTCCAGTGGTTAATCTGCTTTCCAGTGCTGGGGACAGGGGTTCAACTTCCTGATCAGGGAACTAAGATCCCACATGCCACGGGACAGCTAAGCCCACGCCACAACAGGAGAAGCCCACAGGCCACAACTAAAGAGAAAGCCTGTGTGGTACAATGAAGGCCCAGTGCAGCCAAAAAAAAACAAAGTGTCAGGAGTGCCGAGGCAGAGAAACTCTGCCCTGGAGATCCCGATTCGGGAAGGAGGCCGCTTCCAAGACTCTGAGTTTGGAACGGGGACTCAAGTACCTAGGCAAGTTTGGGATCATTAAGATCTACCTTAGTATGGCAAAGGAGAGGTCGGTGAAAGCTTCCTGGAGGAGGTGGGGGAGGGAAGGAGAGAGGAAGTACGTGGTCTGCTGCCCCCGACCCTAAGCAGAGCCTCCTCCCAGGTTCCCCGGAAGCCACGCAGACCACCGTCCCTGGGGCTGGTACACGCCCTCTCCAGTCACGAGGACCTGTATACAGGGCTCACCGTCAAACACCTGATTTGAGTGTGGCCAATAGACCCGGCATTGTGCTCTGTGTCTCTTGTACATTTTCTTGCCTTTGTGCCAGCACAGGGAGGCACCATTTTTAGAACGGGAAACTGCCGGACTGAGAGGTTAAGTGAAATGCCGACGTCATCTAGCAGGCAAGCACAGAGCTCGGTTTCCAGCAGAGGCCCACACTGGGTGCGTTTCTCAGCCCATTCATCTGAGAGCCTCCGGGTCTGCACCCCTCACCCTTCTTTCCAGCCCTGCCCAAGGGGCCGGGGGACTCCAGGTCATCCTGACCTGGCTTGGCCTCTCTTAGCTTGTCTACATGCTAGGGACCAGAGCTGACCGTTTCAAAGGAATCGAATCCTGCTCTGAAAGCAGCAAAAATATTTTTGAAGTCAAAACGCTAATTGAAACCTCATGGAGAGCACGCCTGGCTCTCCTTTTTTTTTTTTGCCCTTATTTGTCCAAAGTATGATTCCTTCGCCACAAGCATTTCCTGGCAGCATTCTTGAGCTGGAGCCCAGTGTCACGGTCCGCCTGTTGGTTTATGGAGACTCTGGAGTGTCACTCGGGTAATTGATTTCAGGGGCCCTCGCTCTTAGTCGTCCATGCAGTGAAGGCAGGGGAGGACGTTTTCTTCCCGGAGCAGCCGAGCGGAACTGGTTGCCATTTCTCCCAAAGACCAAGGTTCTGTGTGGCTCCTCAGTTCTGTACAATGAAGGGAGTCTTCCCACGAGTTTCTCGCTTGTTCTCTGTGGTTTAGTGCTGCCTCCCCAACTAGGGGATGTCCCTGAACCTCTCTGAGCCTCTTTTTATCTGTGGAAAATGTAGGGGATTGAGCCTCTCTCATCAAGAATTTTTGGGAAGGTAATCCGGTCTTACCATACCGTGTCAGCTCATTGGAAGGCAGGCACTTGATCCACAGTAACACAGAGGTCCGGAGAAGTTAATGGCACCCCACTCCAGTACTCTTGCCTGGAAAATCCCATGGACAGAGGAGCCCGGTAGGCTGCAGTCCATGGGGTCACTGAGAGTCAGACACGACTGAGCGACTTCACTTTCATTTTTCTCTTTCATGCATTGGAGAAGGAAATGGCAACCCACTCCAGTGTTCTTGCCTGGAGAATCCCAGGGACGGGGGAGCCTGGTGGGCTCCCGTCTGTGGGGTCGCACAGAGTCGGACATGACTGAAGCGACTTAGCAGCAGTAGCAGCAACACAGAGGTCATAAGCTGGTGGCCTGCAGGCCCGGTTTTGGCTGCCCTGTGGTGGGTTAAGGACAGGTTTACAACTAGTTTTGTTGTTCAGTCACCAAGTCATGTCCAAACTCTTTGAGACCCCAGGGATTGCAGCATATCATGTTCCTTGTCCTTCAGTATCTCCCAGAGTTTGTTCTAACTCACGTCCATTGAGTCACTGATGTTATCTAACCGTCTCATCCTCTGCTGCCCCCTTCTGCTCTTGCCCTCAGTCTTTCCCAGCATCAAGATCTTTTCCAGTGAATCAGCTCTTCAGTTTACTGAAAAATCAGGAGATTTTGCAGGGAAATCTGCATTTTTGGCTTCTCCTGGAGTTTCGGGGCTCTCAGCCCTGGGCTTCATTCCTGCCTGGCCACTCTTGGCTGGAGTGGGAGGAGTTCCCTTTGGGGGGCGAGGCCTGTGCTCTGATTGGCCCCGCCCATACACGCTCAGTGGTCCTGTTTGCTTAAAGCCCCTGTAGGATCTGAGCTGCAGGACAGACCCTGAGTCTGTACTGTGTTGTCTTCGCTGGAGAAAGGAGCGATAGCATCAGTGGGCACCGTCAAGATGACAGGACTTGCCACCCCGTGAAGGCCTTAGCCTTCCTCGGATCCAGGGCCACACCTTTGCTTTGCATTTGCTGAGACTGGGGATAAACTTCTCACTGTGCTCAGGAAACCAGAGCCTGTGGAAGGCTCTGGAGGACGAGACCAACCTGTAACCAAAGGCCCGGAAACTGTGGGCTGAGGAGTGGTTGCTCGGGAAGCATGGAAATGGCCTTGTCAGCATTCCTGGTGATGGTGATAGGCACTGCCAACTCGTGCGCTAGAGCACCCGCGCACCCTTGGTGGCGCTGGGTTTGGGGCAGGTGGGCCAACTTGCCACTCCAGATGTGAAAAGGTGCCTTGACTGCTCTTGGCCTTTGTTGACCTCTGCTGATCCAGGGCCTGGGTCTGAGGAGGATTCAGGGAGGACATAGTGGTCTTAGGAGTGGAAACCTGGCGCTTTTCCCAGACTGAGAGCAAGCAGAGGCAGAGTGTGACTGATTGCTCTGTAAACCTCCTAACTGCCCTGGGTGCCGGCATTTTCTCCCCTGCAGCATGCAGCAGGAGACGGGGGGCCCCCCTTCCTGGAGTGATCCCACGGGTTGTGAAGGCCTGGACCCTTCCATCTGTCTGGCTTCACATTTTCTCTCGAGACATGCTTGGTCTTACTTCCCTTTCTGGTACCTCCTTCTCCTCTTCAGGCTCTAGTCCGCTTTCCCCCTCCCAATAGCATGTACATTATAGCCGAGGAATCCTGAGAAGCATGGCTTTCTAGTGGAGGAGAAGCGGGCACCGCAGGCCAGTGCTGGATTGGAGATTGGAGAGGATGCTGATAAGCGGGAGGGCTTGCCTTGTCCTGCCCCCACCCCGAAGGCACAGCTTTGCACCATGCCTGGTTCCGATCAGCAGCTGGGAGCCATCTCCCCAGGTCAGACTGAACCACTCGAGGGCAGGGTCTGTCTGCTTACCACCTTACCTCAGGTCCCTAAAGGCCTGGTGTGGGGTCACGGATGGAATTTCTTCTGTGGTGCTGGTGCGTGCCTGGGGGGCACCCTGCAGAGCCAGATGTCACAGCCTGTGAGCAGCGAGCCTTCTTCCTTAGAAACGGCTCCACTGTGTGGGAGTCTGAAAAAAGTATTGTTGAAAAAGAGTGGACATTTTCACCCCAGAAGCCCTTCCACTGCCCGTGGGTTGTGGTCGTTGGGACCCCATTTTTATCCAGATGTGGGGCGTTAGGCCCTCTTGGGATGCACTTGACAAAGGGATTTTTGAGGCAACTTAGAAACATGCTTTTAGGATGCAGGGGCCCTGCACCTGGAAGAGCCCAAGACCGGTGAGTCCGGGTGCGATGTCTGCAGCCAGCAGGGCCGGGAGGCCATGGCGGTGCTGCCAGGCAGGGCCTCCGTCAGCCCTTTGCTGGGAGCCAGGCGGGTGAGGCCGCTGCCCTCTCCGTGGTCCTGCTCTCCCCTGGGAGGTGGACGGAACCAAGAGCCACCCCATTTCCCTCAGTGCCTTCCAGGAAAGGCACGCCCAGGTGACAAACCCCTCCCTCCCGCCACAGGCTGGATCCTCATTGACCGGTGTGGCAAGCACTTCGGTACGATACTCAACTACCTTCGCGACGGGGCGGTCCCCTTGCCCGAGAGCCGTCGGGAGATCGAGGAGCTGCTGGCAGAAGCCAAGTACTACCTGGTCCAGGGCCTAGTGGAAGAGTGCCAGGCCGCCCTGCAAGTAGGTGTCCCCCCTTCCCCCAGGGCCCCCCTGCCTCCGGTTCCCCTCTCTGCGGAAGAGGGCGGTTCCTCCCTCACTGAGCTGCTGTGCGAGTTAATGAGTTGACCTCGGGGCTGCTCCTCTCTGGCCAGCTTGACCCCCTGAGAGGCTTCCCTGGGATGCCCAGGCCACCTGCCTGTTCTCCGGCATAGTTCAGTCCCCAGGGTTTCGGGTCCTCTCCTGTGTACGTTGCAACCCTTCAGTACACAGCTATGGGGTATACAACTTGATCCGTTTTCTGAACCCTTCTGGGGACTTACCCATGAGTCATTGTTGAGAGCCCACCATAATCTGCAGACAGACACCCCCCACTCCTCAGCTGGACCTGGGGCAAGACCACTGGGGTCAAGTCTAGGGAGAGTAAAATCCCTGCAAAGCTAGAGTGATTCTTGATGGGGCCAGCAGCTGTGAAGACATGGGAGAGAATCAGAAACATCCTTGTAGGTTGTCAGAGGCATCGGATCTGTATTCGTGAGGCTCGCGTTTGCGCCTCTCCCGGCCGCCTGTCCGCGTGGCACCCCACGGGGGCAGTCCCCGTCACGCCTGTCTGCCCGAGGAACCGTAACTTGCATGTACCGACTCGCCTGAGAGTCTGTGAACTGACTGTAAATCTAATGGGATGTTGAAGCCTTTACTTTGTTGTTTTCATTCCGTGTTTATGTTTATTAAACTAACGCACGTAAAGCATTTACAAAGTCAAGTTAGTACTGTAGGCAGGGTTGATGTCTAAAACACTACCATGTGCCCTCTACCCATTCCCGCCCCTGAAGCAGCCTCTTTTAATTCTTACAGCAGTCGTTTTTTTCTCATATTTCTTACATTGCTGTTTATTGATTTTCACTTTTTGGCATTATCCACTGACATTTCTATAGAAAGTGAAAAGTTAGCTCATGCACCACCCCAAACCACTACCAAACTTGCATGCACGTATTCCTTCTCTCAATGTCGTTTCTCAAAGTTTTGATTAAGCCACTACTCAGAGCTCACAGTAAGTCATATAAATATTGTTAACAGTTGAGCCATAGAGTATACAGTGATTATTTCCTTTCTCTTATAACTTTTCAGTTTGCCAGAATTAGTGATTGCTTCACTGGTTTTTGTTTGCTTGGTTTTCTAAGTACACGACCTGAATATAGCCCCAAGTTCTCAGAAACCACAGTCTCCTTTTGGTATGCTTAGACACGCAGGGAATCTCTGTTTCACCTTTGTCTTAGAGACATGCCCTCTGGTTCCTTTTTGTGGTTTCTGTTAGTCTGAGATTAAACCTCAGGGGACTGGCCTCCTAGTTTCTGTCACTTTTATTGTTCTGTTTTCTCAGATTTTTTTTTTTTTCCAGTTGTATCTTTTCAAGGCTTCTGTTGAATTTTTCATTTCTGCTCTCATCTTTCTGACTCCCAAGAGCCTTTTCTTGTTCTCCGCGTGCTCTTTATGTGGCATGCTGGTCTTGTTTCATAGGATGTGATACCAGCTCTTGTCATTCCGATCTTACTGTTGGAAGTTTCCTTTCTGCTGCCTTCATTGTGTGGCTCTTCCTCTTACTTTTTCTCTTTGTCTTGGTTTCAGTCTCATATTTCAGAGGCTTTCTGAATCTAATCTGATGGTCCTTGGTCTGTTGAAATTTAAGCTCTGAAAAAAACTGTAGGTATTGGTCTTTGTTCAGTGGGCTTCAGTGGTGAATGATAAGGCTGACTTCTTCAGTGGAAACTCTCAATGTCGGAATCTATAAATGCTTTTTCTGGACAGGTGGTTCCCGTAGAGGAGTCCTCCCCTCTCTAGCCTGGTTGGTATGAGCCTGACTGGCTGCCTTTTGGGATCTGAACAGAAGGGGCCAGGATGGGGCTCACCATTGAGTGTGTAGATCATTCACTGAATCCCCCTTTTCAGAATAGCAAGTCAGCCCTGTCCTCTCCTGTGCAAACTTCTCCAGGAAAGTGGACTTTTCTCCTGACAGGCTGGGGTAGGGCATCCATCTGGGGTCTCACCAGTGCTTCTGCCAACAAGCAGGCAATCCTCAACTCTTGCTCTCAGCCCACCAGCCCTCAGAGCCGTTCTAGGAAAAGCTCCCAGACTCTTTCCCATCAGCTGGCTTAGGTTTCAGCTTTCTCCTTCTGCTTGGTTGTCACTCATTTGAGACCTACTTTCCAGCCTCGAATTCGTGACATCTTTTGCCTGGTGACTGCACTTCTCCTATTCCTTTTCTCCTTATGGGCTTATACCTTTTCATTCCTCTGCAGTCATGGCAGTGGAGTTGGTAGGAGCTTTGATGCAATCATATTTCATCTGCCTTGTTTAGGGTTTATTTTTGAGTGGCTTCGTGGGCTATGAGAGGACTTCCCTGGTGGCACAGATGCTAAAGCATCTGCCTACAATGCAGGAGACCCGGGTTCGATCCCTGGGTCAGGAAGATCCCCTGGAGAAGGAAATGGCAACCCACTACAGTACTCTTGCCTGGGAAAATCCCATGGATGGAGGATCCTGGTAGGCTAAGTCCATGGGGTCGCAAAGAGTTGGACACGACTGAGCAGCTTCACTTTCTTTTCACTTTCACTGGGCTATGAAAAAGTGTCATCATTGTTAGTATTTATGGAGCACCCTGGCATGTAAGACTCCTGGCCAAAGAGCAGTTTCATTGGAGAACTCTGCTCCTGATCGTTGCCCACCTTATAAGATCGTCCTCCTCACTTCGCAGCTGTGGCTGCCCCGTCTCCTCTTGCTAGAGCCTGTCTTTGCCCGGCAGGCCAGCTTAAACAGTCCAATGCTGGGCAGGCTTCCCAGGCTGAAAGTATGTTTTGTTCCAGCAGAACAAAGATACTTACGAGCCATTCTGCAAAGTTCCTGTCATCACATCATCCAAGGAAGAACAGAAACTTATAGCGACGTCAAATAAGGTATGTTGGAGGCGCCCTTGTGGCATTTCTTTTGCTACCGAAAGTGGTGGAGATTCTTCTGAATAAGTTTTGAAATACATGTAAAATTGCTTGCACAAGGTCTGAGAAGGGGTCAAGAATGGGAGCCTACGGCTCACCTTGTGTTGCCCCTGGTATTGGGGTCATGCCGTCTCCCTCAGCCCCTCCCCACCCAGCAGGCTACACTTACCTGCCTCTTCAGGCTGATGGCAGGGCCCGAGGTCCGAGGGAAGCCAGTGGTTCTCTGCACCTGCGCTCCAAGTAACTCTCTTCTTTCTGTTTTTTTCCCTAAAACAACCCACAGCCAGCCGTGAAGTTGCTGTACAACAGAAGTAACAACAAATACTCGTATACCAGGTAAGGTGTTGGCCAGAAAAGGCCTCTGTACTCATGCCTGCCAGGTCCAGCTCCCTGCCCCCACCTTCCCTTCAGTCGAGGGTGGCCTTTCTGCGCCTCTAGAGTGCCTGCTAGATAGATAGGAAATCTAATTCACACATACTGTAAAATTCACCCTTTTAAAAATACACAGTTCAGTGCTTCTTACTATATTCACAGAGTTGTGCACCCATCACCACTTACCTTGTTTTAAGCCGTTATCATCATCCCAGAAGGAAACCTGGACCCATTTTCAGTCACTCCCCATATTCCTCCACCCTCCAACCTCCCCCAGCCCTAGGCAACCAATACTGTGTTATCTATTTCTATGGATCTGCCTACACTGGACATTTCATATGGATAGAATCATGCAATACATTGTTTTTTGTGACTGGCTTCTTTCACTCAGCATGTTTTCAAGGCTCATCCATGCTGTAGTGTGAATCACTACTTCATTCCTTTTTATGGCTGAATAATATTCCACCATTCAGACAGACCACATTGTTCATCCATCCATCAGTTATGGTTGGACAGTTAGGGTTGTTTCCACCTTTTGGCCATTAGGAGTAATGCTGCTGTGGACATGTGTGTACACACACATATTTCCATTTCTCCTGGGTAGATACCTAGGAGTGGAATTGCTGGGTCATGCAGGAACTCCAGGTTTAATTATTTGAGGACCTGCCAAACTGTTCTCCACAGTGACTACTACACCATTTTATGTTGCCACTAGCAATATATATGGGTTTCTAGAGTGCCATTTGCCTCTTGGGAACATGTGGCTCCAAATCAAGAATTGAAGGATATAGGGTTGATGAAGTCAGTCAAGACCAGTAAATGGATAAACAGTCTCCCTTGGGCAGGTCGCTCAGCCTCTCATGGTGCTCCATGGAGTGTGTCTCCATGTCCCCCACCTGCTGCCTGTGCCCACAGGGCCCTGTGTTTTCAGCATTTCATCCCTGGTTTTGGCACAGCAGCGCAGCCACTCTAGCACAGACTTAGGGGCCAGAGCTGTCTTTTTGAGACTCAGCTCTGCCATTTATTAGTTTTTGACCTTGGGCAGTTTCCTCATTTCTCTGATCCTTGCTTTCCTTTGAGTGGTAGGGGCTATACTGCCTTCTTGGGCTTCTTGTGAGATTGGTAAGGGCTGGTGGAGATAAGGGGCCTGCTTGTGGAAACACTGCCACAAGCGTGTGGCCCTTAACACGCGCTGGTAATCAGTTGCCTTATCACCTGCTCCTTTGCAGCAATTCTGACGACAATATGTTGAAAAACATCGAACTGTTTGATAAGCTGTCTCTGCGCTTTAATGGAAGGGTCCTGTTCATAAAGGACGTCATTGGGGATGAAATCTGCTGCTGGTCCTTCTACGGCCAGGGCCGCAAGATCGCCGAGGTCTGCTGCACCTCCATTGTCTACGCCACTGAGAAGAAACAGACAAAGGTAAGCGCCTGTAGAGGACGGTTCCCAGTGGCTGGGCTGAAATCCATATTTGTCCAACTTCCCTTTCCCTTGAGCTAAATCCACTTCAAGAGGCAAAGGCTCTAAAAATGTTTTCTGGACTCATGACTGCTCGCTGGTATGCATTATCTCTGGGGCCCTGGAAAGGTCCAGATGTTGGCTTGGAAAAACAGCATGGCATTTTGTTTCTGACACCCAGCAAGGAGAGACAGTCATACTGCTCCTGGGCTCCTTTTCTGTGACTGGGATTCACACGGATCCTTGTCCCTACATGTACCCTGCTGCCCGTGTTTTCTCCTCTGCTGTTGGTGATCTGACACCACCTTGCCGTCCTCCACGCGACGTGGTTTCCCACCAGCCTGGCCGCGTCCATCTGGCTCATCAGGAGCAGTGCTCCCTCCAAGGCCTTGACCTCGGGCTTCTGGCTGTGGTCTTCTCCTTCCTTGTTGTCTGTCCTCCTCTTCCCCACTGACCTGGGCAGCCCTCCGCCCTCACGGGGCTCACTCAGCACTCCTCCTGAACCCCGGGGGCTCCCTTCCCAGGGCGTGAGTCCCTGACTGATGCGGATTCTGTGGACCCATTTTTATGTCATCCTCTGCAAACCAGCGGGCCTGACCTTCCCCTGGCCTCTGTCCCTGTGGTGTTCTGCAGAGCTCCATCGTGCTGCAGGGTGGTTAGAGATCAGGCCCGCTGTTTGTTGAAATTCACCCCCTTTATGTCTCTGCTTGCCTCCCTTCCTTGGGCTGTGTGCCCTTTCTCTTGTCTTCCGCCTTCCTTTTTTTTTTTTTTTTTGAAGTATAGTTGATTATACACTGTGGTATTAAATTACTTCTGTATAGCAAAGGGACTCAGTTACACACATATATATTCTTTTTCATGTTCTTTCCCGTTCTGGTTTATCACAGGATACTGAATCCAGTGCCCCGTGCTATACAGGGACCTTGTTGTTTATCCATCCTATATATAATAGTTTACATCTGCTAATCCCAAACTCCTAATCCACCTACCCATCTCCACATGGCAACCACCAGTCTGTGCTTCAACTCTGTGATTCTGTTTCTGTTTCATAGATAGGTTCCCTTCTGTCATATTTTCAATTCTACACATAAGTGATATCAGGCTTCCCTGGTAGTTCAACTGGTAAAGAATTACAATGCAGGAGACCCTGGTTGGATTCCTGGGTTGGGAAGCTCCCTGGAGAAGGGCTAGGCTACCCACTTCAGTATTCTTGGGCTTCCCTGGTAGCTCAGACTGTAAAGAATCCACCTGCAGTGTGGAAGACCTGGGTTCAATCCCTGCTTTGGGAAGATCCACTGTTGGGAGGAGGGCATGGTAACCCACTCCAGTATTCTTGCCTGGAGAATCGCCATGGACAGAGGTGCCTGGTGCGCTACAGTCCATGGGGTCGCAAACAGTCAGACACGACTGAGTGACTAATTACAGCACAGCATAAGTGATATATGGTATTTGTTTTGCTCTTTCTGACTTTACATTATATGATAATCTCTAATTGCCTCTTGTTCAGTTGATAAGTTGGGTCTGACTCTTTGAACCCCATGAACTGCAGCACTCCAGGCTTCCCTGTCTTTCACTATCTCCTGGAGTTTGCTTAAACTCCTGTCCAACGAGTCGGTGATGCCATCCAGCCATGTCATCCTCTGTCGCCCCCTTCTCCTCCTGCACTCAGTCTTGCCCAGCATCAAGGTCTTCTTTAGTGAGTCAGTTCTTCCCATCAGGTGGCCAAAGTATTGGAGCTTCTGCTTCGGCATCAGTCCTTCCAATGAATATTCAGGGTTGATTTTCTTTAGGATTGACTGGTTTGATCTTGCTATCCAAGGGACTCTCAAGAATCTTCTCCAGCACCACAGTTTGAAAGCATCAGTTCTTCTGCACTCAGCCTTCTTTATGGTTCCACTCTCACATCTGTACATGACTATTGGAAAAACCATAGCTTTGACTGTATGAATCTTTGTCGGCAGAGTTATGTCTCTGCTTTTTAATATGCTGTCTTGGTTTGTCATAGCATTTCTTCCAAGGACCAAGTGTCTTAATTTCATGGCTACAGTCACCATCTGCAGTGATTTTGGAGCCCAAGAAGATAAAATCTGTCACTCTTTCCACTTTTTCTCCATCTATTTGCCATGAAGTAATGGAACCAGATGTCATGATCTTCGTTTTTTGAATGTTGAGTTTTAAGCCAGCTTTTTCATTCTCCTGTTTCACTTTCACCAAGAAGCTCTTTAGTTCCTCTTCACTTTCTGCCCTAAGAGTGGTATCATCTGCATATCTTAGGTTGATGATATTTCTCTCAGCAATCTTGTCCAGCTTGTGCTTCATCCAGCCTGGCATTTCACATGATATACTCTGTAAGTTAAATAAGCAAGGTGACAGTGTACAGCCTTGACGTACTCCTTTCCCAATTTTGAATCTGTCCATTGTTCCATGTCCAATTCTAACTGTTGTTTCTTGACCGGCATACAGGTTTCTCAGGAGACAGGTAAGGTGTTCTGGTATTCCCATCTCTTTAAGAATTTTCCAGTTTGTTGTGATCCACACAGTCAAGAGGCTTTGGCATAGTCAGTGAACAAGAAGTAGATTTTTTTTTTTTAATTCTGTTCCTTTTTCTAAGATCCAGCAGATGTTGGCAATTTGATCTCTGGTTCCTCTGCCTTTTCTAAATTTAGCTTGTACATTTGGAAATTGTTGGTTCGCGTACTACTGAAGCCTAGCTTGAAGGGTTTTGAGCATTACCTTACTAGCATGTGAGATGAGTGCAGTTATGCAGTAGTTTGAACATTCTTTAGCATTGCCCTTCTTTGGGATTGGAATGAAAACTGACCTTTTCTAGTCCTGTGGCCACTGCTGAGTTTTCCAGATTTGCTGGCATGTTGAGTGCAGCACTTTCACAGCATCATCTTTCAGGATTTGAAATAGCTCAACTGGAATTCCATCACCTCCACTAGCTTTGTTCATAGTGATGCTTTCTAAGGCCTACTTGACTTCACATTCCAGGATGTCTGGCTCTAGGTGAGTGATCACACCATCGTGATTATCTGGGTCGTGAAGATCTTTTTTGTACAGTTTTTCTGTGTATTCTTGCCACCTCTTCTTAATATCTTCTGCTTCTGTTAGATCCTTACCATTTCTGTCCTTTATTGAGCCCATCTTTGCATGAAATGTTCCCTTGGTATCTCTAATTTTCTTGAAGAGATCTCTAGTCTTTTCCATTCTATTGTTTTCTTCTATTTCTTTGCATTCTTCACTTAATAATACTTTCTTATCTCTCTTTGCTATTCTCTGGAACTCTACATTCAGTTGGGTATATGTTTCCTCTTCTCCTTTGCCTTTTGCTTCTCTTCTCAGCTATTTGTAAGGCCTCCTTAGACAACCACTTTGCCTTCTTGCATTTGTTTTTCTTGGGGATGGTTTTGATCACCACGTCCTGTTCAAAGTTATGAACCTCCATCCATAGTGCTTCAGGCACTGTGTCTAACAAATATAATCCCTTGAATCTATTTGTCACCTCCAGTGTATAACGATAAGGGATTTGATTTAGGTCATATCTGAATGGCCTCGTGGTTTTCCCTACTTTCTTCAATTTAACTCTGAATTCTGAAATAAGGAGCTCAAGATCTGAGCCACAGTCTTCTCCCAGTCTTGTTTTTGCTGACTGTATAGAGCGTCTCCATCTTTGGCTGCAAAAACTATAATATCCGTCTAAATTCAGTATTGACCATCTGGTGATGTCCATGTGTAGAGTCTTCTCTTGTGTTGTTGGAAGAGGGTGTTTGCTATGACCAGTGCGTTCTCTTGACAAAACTCTGTTAGTCTTTGCCCTGCTTCATTTTGTACTCCAAGGCCAAAATTGCCAGTTACTCCAGGTACCTTTTGGCTTCTTACTTTTGCATTCCAGTCCCCTATGATGAAAAGGACATCTTTTTTTGGTGTTAGTTCTAGAAGGTTTTGTAGGTCTTCATAGAACTGTTCAGTTTCAGCTTCTTTGGCATTAGTGGTTGGGGCATAGTCTTGGATGATTGTGATGTTGAATGGTTTGCCTTGGAAATGAACAGAGCTCATTCTGTTGTTTTTGAGATTGCACTCAAGTACTGCAGCACGTTGATGGACACCTGGCAGTCAGTGAAGGTTTACAGGCTCAACAAGGACCAGCAGTGAGACAACCAGGTGGCCAGGCATGTCGTCTGACTGTGGAGCAGCTGAAGGACATGTCCCTGCTTGTCAGGGCCTGACAAAATGTGGTCTACTGGAGAAGGAAATGGCAAACCACTTCAGTGTGCTTGCCTTGAGAACTCCATGAACACAATGAAGAGGCATTTTTCGATAGCCTTAAATTCCTTCAGTATTTTTAATCTCTTTTTGAAACAGGTGTCTGTTAGACTGAAGGGGTCTGCTTCATTGTTTGTCTCTCAGGGGAATACTTTTAACCAGGAGTGGTTCCTCCACTTTTCCATTTTACTTGCATTTCTCCCGCTCTGTGAGTTTAGGAGAAACAGTTGTCTTCTGTGGTCTTGGAGAGCTCTTCCTGTGGGTCATCCCTGTGTAGCCTGTGTGGGTCTGATGGATTAGGTGTGGGGCTATGTTAGTATGGATGTCGGCCGCCTTTTCCCTGGCCTGTGCTGGTGGTTCACTGCTCGGCAGGTGGTGTGCAGATGCGGCGGCTGGTGCCCTCTTCTGGGGTTCTCTGGCGGCAGGCGGCTCGGGCAGCCCTGCACCATGTGATGGGGGCAGAGGCATCTGGCTGCCATGCCTGGCGTTTCAGCGGGCAGCAGAGGGGACCCCCGTGACCACTTCTGGGGTCGGGGAGGGAGCTTCTGGCCTGTGACCAACCCCTGGAGCCCATGCAGGCAACGTCCTGCCCTCTGAGAGTGTGCACACAGGGAAGAAAGCTGCAATCTGGGTCCCACCTCTCCCCACGTGCACCCCACTATGGTCGCTGGTCTCTGGGGTGGCCCAGATTTCCTCGGGGAACACTTCCAGCCACGGTTGCACTGGATTCCAGCCCCCTGCCCCACTGTCAGTCTCCGCACGGCCATTCCCCGACCTCTCTCCCGTTCTGATCTCCGAAGCCCAGGTTGCAGTGCCCAGCCCAAGCCCACTGACCGTCTGTGCCGCCTTCCATCCACTCTGGCCGCCGTGCTCTCCTCCCAGGCTCGCCTGTCCCAGAAGATCTCCCGGGGGTGGGGGGCTTCCCAGGGTGCAGGAGCATTTCCTCTTTCACTGCTCCGTCCTAGGGGCACAGGTCCCATCCTGATTTGTTTCTTGCTTTTTTTTTCTTTTTTCGTACCCAGTCTGTGGGGATTTTGGCTCCCTTTGAGCAGTCTGGGCTCTTTTGCCAGCATTCAGTAGACATTCTGCAAGAATCATCGCACATGTCAGTTTTACATATTTTTGATGTATTTGTGGGAGGAGGTGAGCGTCGCATCCTTCTCCTCCACCGTCTCGATTGCTCGTCTGTTTTGTTTTTAATCATACCATACCCTCTGTCATCTCCTTTTCAACCTAAGGGAAGCCTGATGACTAGGGACGCGTGCAGTAGGTCACTCCCTATCACCTTCCCACAGATCTGTAGGTCACCTGTTCAGGTCATCATCCTCGCTGCAGCCCAAGAAGCCTGTGCTCCTGGAGCAGCCTCGAGAAACAAAACGCAAATGAGAGAAAATCAGACCACCAAGTAAAAACCAGAAATTAAAAAAAATTTTTTCACTTCTGAAAAGATTTTATGCATTTATGTAGAACATATTCTAAAAGATACATATTGTTTTAAGGTAGCCAGGAAGGGAAGAACACTGAGGTTCTTCTTTTTCCTTCCAGAGATAGTGGGGGGACCAGAATTGTTCACTAGGGGCATCTCTGGTCGCTAAGACTGTAAAGGATCCGCCTGCAATGTAGGACACCCGGGTTCAATCCCTGCGTCGGGAAGATCCCCTGGAGAAGGGAATGGCAACCCACTTCAGTATTCTTGTCTGCAGAATCCTATGGACAGAGGAGCTTCAATCCATGGAGTCACAGAGAGTCAGACACAACTGAGCGACTAACACTTTCTTCAACATTGGGAAGTCATGTGGTTCTTTTCTCCTGTGAACTTGTCCTTAGGGCTGTGAATTCCACCAGTAACCAGACTCCCCTTGTGTCATGGTCTTGGGATCTTTCGTTGTGGTGCTTCAACACCCTAGTTGTGGTGTGTGGGCTCTTAAGTGAGTGGGCACCATAGTGCCAGCTCTTGGACCTAGTTGGTTTGCAGTATGTGGGATCTTAGTTCCCAGGCCAGGGATCGAACCTGAGTCCTCTGCATTGCCAGGCAATTTCTTAACTACTGGAATACCAAGAAAGTGCTCATAGTTTGATTTTTTTGTCTGTACGTGGATTGCATCTGCCTTTGAATATTCAAAGTCTAGTCATCATATTGATTAAACTTTAAAATAGTTACTTGATGTTTTTGGAGTTTAAGGGGCAGGAAAGGTACTGAGAGACCTCACGGTCGGGTCCCAACTGTGTATAGATTCTTGGATGGGTTATGGAGTGAGCCTGAGCTCATGTTTGGGCAGCTGGTTAGTGGTGGAGCCAGGATGGAGGCCAGGACCCCTTTCCCGGCTTCCTTCACTCTGCGTCCTGTCCCATCAGGCTCCTGTCTCCAGGGAGGTGGTGTTGGGATGGCCACCCCTTCAGAGGGACTGTTTCCTCCTCCTCCTCTCAGCCCAAACCTCCAGAAGCTGAGCTTTGGCATCAGCACTCAGGTTCTGTTGCCCCACGTCACTGTACAGATGTCCTACTTGGGTTTCTGCATCATTGCTATCTCCCTTGGTGCAGCACCTCAAGTGCTTTGCCAGCTCTCACTGATTCATTCTGTTGTATGACTCGGGTGCCTGGGACCTGCCTGTTACTCATGGCGCCTGACCCCGAAGGGCGGTAAACAGACACGGTGCTTTCCTGAGCGGGGAGGGATTGTAATCGTCCATTGCATGAGGGCCCCCTGCGGGTGGTCCCTGTTTGGACAGAATGCTGCCTTAAGGTGTGGCATGATGGATGTGCAGGGATGCAGCCCTGTTTGTTAGAAGCACCATGTTGGGGATGATGTCTGTGTCCCTGGAAAGGAAGCGCGGGGTGTAGAGACGCACTGCGCTGCGTCCGTCATGTCTCGAGAACCCAGCGCTGTGTGTGTGTTGCCCGCTGAACACAGTGACCACCTGGGACGTGATCGTGACGGTCTTACCGACCGTGGGGCTGCTGGAGCCAGACGGTGCTGCTCTCAAGTCCTCAGAGGCAGCAGAGGTGGATGGCGGGGGGAGCTGTGAGATGCTGACTTACCGCCTTGCGTTTCGTGGGGCCACAGGTGGAGTTCCCCGAAGCCCGGATCTACGAGGAGACCCTGAACATTTTGCTGTACGAGGCCCAGGATGGCCGGGGACCTGACAACGCGCTCCTGGAGGCCACGGGTGGGGCGGCCGGGCGCTCCCACCACCTGGACGAAGATGAGGAGCGGGAGCGGGAGCGGATCGAGCGCGTGCGGCGGATCCACATCAAGCGCCCGGACGACCGGGCCCACCTCCACCAGTGAGTGGGTGGGGGCCCCCGCCGACCCCCCACCCGCCCGCCCCCACCCCCCCTGCTGTGCACCCAGCACCCCCGCCGGCTCCCGGACGCCTGCCACTTCCCCGGGAGTCCAGAGAGACTTCCCTACAAACCAAACGATTTTGGTATTTCTCGACAAGGTGAATTGATGTCTTTACCCAGGTGAACGCACCCCAGCTGGTGTACAAGCCGGGTCCACGGTCTCTGTTTCCCAGAGAATCCAAGCAGCGCTGGAGCCAGGCTTTCCCTGCTTGCGGAGGAGGGGGTGGGTGAACGGGTGGGGTGTGCATGTGAGGAGCGCCTCTGCAGTATTTATTTCGGTGGGTGTTGACTGCCCCTCTGATCTTCTCATAGGGCCTTCCCTCCAGGGTTCAGGTTGCCAGCTGGGAGTGGGGCCCCGTGGTCGGTGGTCACCAGAGGCATCCCCACGTTTCCCCACCCTGCAGCCCAGCACCCTGGCCCTGTTCCTGTGTGCTGGGCCTGGCACAGGCTCCAGGGCTTTGCGAGCCGCCCATCTGGCCATGGGCACCGCTCCGAGAGCTTGTGGGTGGAGACCTGCAGCTCCTGGCAGTGGGAGGTGTGCCCTGGGGGTTCGTGCCTGTCTGCTGCGGTTCCCAGCGTGGCCCTGGCTGCCCAGCTCTGCCAAAGGCCAGGCCTGTTGCCCCTTTGGCTGATCTGTGGTCTGGCTGCGGGCAGAGCTGCCCCTGCCCCCAACCCCACCCCCCCCACCTTGGGGACCCACTCCATTCCAGGCAGGCCATCTAGCCTGCTCAGGGGCACAGCGCATAGACCACTGCCCGGTGGGCTCCATTCCTTCCTCCCCGGCCTTCTGCCCTATTAAGTGGGGCTTACTGCCCCAAGCAGATGCCCTCCCCTTTGCTTAGAAGAAATGAAACCTGGCCCCAGACTCTGTCCTGGCATCCAGGCAGGACCAGTGCTCTCTCCAGTGGCCTCAGGATGGCTGTCCCCGGAGATGCCCTCCGGGTCTCCGCCTCTGAGTCTTACACAGTGTGACGTGGCCGTCAGTGAGCAGACTGAGAGGCTGTGCAGGTTTCTGGGGTCCTGTTGGTGTCCATGTTCATGTTTGTTTAAGGGACGTGCGTGACTGTGGATGAGGATGTGTGCCTGGGGGGCCCGGAGGGCCCGCGCTGGAGCCCTGCTGCCTGCACGGCGCTCGTGGGGGGCGGACGTTCTCGGTGACCTACCTCCCCGTCTCTCCGCGCCCGTGCCGGCCCAGAAGGAGTTGTGACGAATGTGGTGGCTGAGACTAGGCTGGTAGAGTAGTTCCAGAAAGGTGAGGGTGTGTGTACCGTCTGGATGGGTTTTGACGGCTATTCAAGTGACTGTTTTATACCAAAGGTATTAATATGGGCAGCCTTTGACAGTGTATTCCCCCCAAAACGAGTTTATATTTTGAAATGGTTTTTACCGCTTAGACTTTGTAAGTGGCCCTACTTGGTACAGTTGTATGTCTTTATTTTGTATCCAGCAGCAAAGCCTACAATAAAACTTGCAAACAATCATGATCAAACCTAAAAATCACATACAGGGGTAGATGCTTTTTAAACTGTTGTGTGGGCAACTTTCGTATATAGGCCACCTGGATTTTATTAAGTACTGAGGACGGGAGGGAGGGGGCTTAATTAAATATGGTTTGTAAATATTTTCTACTGTGGAAGTTTTAAACACCAACCCTGCTGTTTGGGTTATCCTTTTCTAGAACGGTAAAGTGAATGTCAGTTCTGATGTTTTCTGTACGAATGGAAAAGCCATCATGTAAGTTCTCTTTTGTTTTTAAATGTTTACGTGAAGAGTAAGTTTGTGGATCAGTCTGAGCTGTCGGGGCTTCTACACCTTATGACTTAATAATGTTTCTGGCCATCTCTGTTTTCACATCTCCTCCCACTTTGCACTTGGAGTTTGGAGTCTTTGCTTCCCTGGGATATGAACAAGTTCATGAAAGCATTCCATAGTGAGTGATACTGTTAGCTGCCTATAGCCATGAGCTGATGATGATGATGAAGCATTGGCTGGTCCAAGGCTCTGTTATCAGACATATTCTTCAAGGAACTGATCTCTTATGTAAGCACTAAGGGTCAGCAGAAGTCAATACCTGTATTTAAGAACCATCCAAGCAAAACACTGGCCCTCAGATTTGTTAAAGAGTGTAGTTTTTATTACACTGTAATAACTTACAGTGGGAAAAACCGATACGGCTTTGGGTTCCCCCGTAATCAGGTTTTTTTTTTTTCAAATAAGTCATTGATTGCGGTGACTGGGGGGCCTCTGCCCATGACAGTTCCTGGCTGGGCCTCACCGTCACCCCCCCTGCAGTGACTTAGCGGAGTGGTCGCCGTGCAGGTACCCCAGCCCTCCATCTGGAATGTGTGCTCCCTACCACCCAGAGTCACCATAACACGTGTGTGTCACTAACCTTTCTGTCTTTGTGCCACGGGAAAAAGTACACTATGAGCTTCAGAAGCAGTCACTGTATGTTGTACCAGCCTCTGTGGATGTATGTAAAATTAAAGTTATATATAACACTTCTACTTAAATCTGTTTTTGTGGATCTTTTCAGAAACGCCCAGCACAGTCCAGCCGCTGCACTGAGGTGCGGTTCAGATCAGAGATCCCACCTCCAGGTTGCTCGGTGGAAAAGCTGAGTCATTTTTCTGGAGTGTTTGAACTCCCAGCACTGGCAGGAAATCTCGGGTCGAGAGGCTGCAGGACTAGTGGAAACACGCACGGTCAGTCAGCGGCTCTTGCCCCTGAGCGCAGGTTTGGGGTGGGGAGAGCTTCACCTCACCCCGCGGAACCTAAAGCTGTGAAGGAATTGGGGACGTTCCTGAGTTCCATGTACTGAAAGCAGAATTCCCATTTTGCAGCTTAATGCGCTCAGACCACGTATTTCATTGTGCCTTAGGGGCAGCATGACAGACTCTGTCGCCGCCCCCATAATGATATACTCAAGTGTCCATCGAGCGTAGGTCCTCGTGGGGACGTTTAAAAGCACCCCTTCGGGTGATTTGAGGTTGGCTCCCTAGAAGGCACTTTTAGTGCCACAGGACACCTGTGGGGTTGGCGTAAGATGCCATTCCCTTCCCTCAGAGATGATCCTTTTCCCAGAACTGCTGGGACCTTTGCTTGAAGGTGTCGCTCGTGGGACCAGATTCGAGCTTCCTGGGCATTCTCCTCAGTGGCAGCAAAAATGGTGATGGGAGAGGTAAGGCGCCATCTTCCATCAGGACTTCATGCGGACCGACACCTGGCAGGGGGGTACACGCTGGGGCTCAGAGGTCTTGCCTCCCTCGGAAGGAAGCTGTTAGCACACCAGCCGCCCACATGGTCCAGGTGGACGTGGACAAGCCGTGAGCAGCCGGCCCCACCACCCACACCGTGTCCACCCTCGCCCCCCGCCATGAGCTGAGCCACATCTGGAAATGGGCTCCCTGAGGCCTGTTAGGTTCAGCCTGAGCCGGCCAGGGAGGAACATGGGGCGAAGGCTTTAAGACAGCATGTAAACCGAAAAATCACCTTATCTGTTAGGTTAAAAATCATGCTTAAATATTTTTTTCCTGCTGACAGAATACATTTCATCGTTAAATGTGTATGAGATGCTCCATGTTGTTAGACCATTTTAAAATTGGTTTGTAGCAAACTGTGAATCCTTGGTACATATATAACATGCATCTTAAAGATTCAACCGCCTTGGGGCGGAATAGTTGTCATTTCCCAGCCAAGTTGGATCAGACTTGCTAGGGAGGAGCACTAGACTTGATTTATTAACATGGACCTGTTTCCCAAACCTCTGCTCCTTGGTCCCGGGAGCCTCCTATTCCAGAGCCAGGGGCTCACCCTCCGCTGGTAGCATCACGGTGTCTCGGGGGTGGTGATGGGGGGGACACGAACACATGGTATTTTTCAAAGCTCGCCAGAAGTTTCCCACATGGACACTTGTTTGAGAACCACGTGGTAAGGCATCAGGCCTTCGCCACCCAGTAAAGAGGTTGGGCTTGGATATTAAATACTGAGAACAATTGAATGTCAGCTTCTGGTCCACTGACAACTAAATGTGGTGAGTAAACTGTTTCCTTTTTCATTCAGTGTTTGCATCTGTACCTCTAGTACCCATTCCTGACTGTTGTTCAGTGTAGATTCAGACAGAGGAAGAAATAAACTAGATTATGATTCCGGTCAGTCTGTGAAAGTGTTAGTCACTCAGTCGTGTCTGACTCTGTGACCCCATGGACTGTAGCCCACCAAGCTCCTCTGTCCATGGGATTTCCCAGGCAAGAATCCTGGAGTGGGTGTCTTGTTCCCTTCTCCAGGGGATCTTCCTGACCTAGGGACTGAACCCAGGTCTCCTGCATCGTAGGTAGATTCTTTACTGTCTGAGCCACCAGAGAAGCCCAAGAAGGACTGAAATTAGGAGGATTTTAACCTATAGTCTCATTTAAAACAGCTTATACCTCCCTCCCCCAGACCCAGCCACTCACCACTGTCAACTGTCCGTTTTTATCTTTATAGATTTGTTCCTCTGGTCCGGTGTTAAAAACTATTGTGCCTTCTTTTCCAGGACTAATACAAAACTGTAAACTTAAAATATTAATACACAAAGTGATAAATTACCGACGTGCTCCATTGTTTTTCTCCCCCTGCTTTGGGTCTGCAAAAGAAATTCACTTGTGGTGCTTACTAGTTTCAAGATCACATTCCTGTTTCACTACAGAATTTAATTGTATATTTGAATAACCAGAAGAAAACCGTTTCTGCAGCTGGGAAAATGGCCATGCATTCCTGTAGTTACTCTCAAATCAATTTTAGCACAGCTCTTCCACAGGCATCAATAGCAAGGGTGTGGCTGTCACCTGCTCTGGCCCAGGGGTCCCCCTTTTCACCTGGTGACAACTTCCCTTAAGACCATAAGCACCTGTGGAAAACTAGATGGTAAGACCACTGTTGGTTCCCTTAGGAAAATCAGTGGTTGCCGACTTCCTTTCTCTGGAGCCCTTGTCTCAGCAGCTGAGGAGGGAAGAACGTTGTTGCAGGTAGGCAATGCTTTTTCAGGAGGGGCAGGCATGGGTGAAACAATTAACATTTGCATCTTCCTTGATCTGTTAATACATTATTGACCAGAGACGTATTGATACGTCTTTTGTTACCCAGATGTTATTGACTGGAGTTGTATCAATACATTTTTAGAGAGTGATGCAATTAACATCACCGTAACTAGTTGCTAGAGCTTAAAATTGATCAAAGGTTCATTATACAACTTATGATTGTCATTAACATTCACATTTTGCCCCATCAGATTTTTGATCCAACCTTGTGTATGTCATAAATGCCAAGTTTATTACCATAAAGTTTTGAAAAATGATGCATCATGCAACTGAATGGAGAAGGATGTTTTGGTGAATCTTATGCAGATACTTTCTCTGATTGTCCGAGCGACATAGGTACTAGTGTCTCAGAAAATGATAGTTCTTCAGAATATAGTTCTGATTCAGACAGTGTGCATATTAGACCAAAAAGACAAAAAAACCTGAGGGATTGGTTCTGATTTGGAAAGTGAAAATGAAACGGTGTTCGGGAAGACTTTACAGGTGTGTCAGGTGTAACTATTGAATATAACACTATTATATTCAATAGTGAATTAACAGAATTATTATGTTTTCGGCAGCCAAAGTAAAAATCACTGGCCACAGACAGTAGTTTCTGCAAAATTCCCCCAGTCAATAATGAGGTGATAGACATTTAACACTGAGGGACTTAATGAGTCCAGATGCAACCACCTACCTTCCCTGAACAACATTTACGAGGTTCTCCTTCTTAACCAGCATGGTGAGCTTAGTAACTGCTTCAAATATGTGTTCGCACTGTGAGATGACATCCCCCTGAAGCAGAGAGGAGAGGACACAGCCATTTCTGCAGTGCGTGCTTGGTCACTCAGTCGTGTCTGACTCGGTGACTCTGGACTGTAGCCCGCCAGGCTCCTCTGTCCATGGGGATTCTCCAGGCAAGAATCCTGGAGTGGCTTGCCATTTCCTCCTCCAGGGGATCTTCCTGACCCAGGGATCGAACCCGCATCTCTTTAAGTCTCCTGCATTGGTGGGCGGGTTCTTTACCACTAGCACCACCTGGGAAGCCCTTCAGTCGTAGTGGCTTCAAGGAAAACTTACCACTGAGGTTTCACCAGGGGCAGCTAAAGATTTCGGCAGTGTTTCTGCCTGTTAACAGCCCCACGACCAGCAGTTACCTTTTGCTTGATGTCTGCTGGCGAAACGTGAATGACTAAGATCCCGTCCCTGAGGCTGCTGGTGGAGACACCGTAGGACAGATGCAAAGTCAGGGGCCAGGAACTGGACAAGTTGACACAAATACAGAGAAAAGAGGCCCGCTTGGGGGTCCCCAGTCCCACACTTTTTCCCTCCTAGCTGGGCTGACTGAGGTGGAGGGCACATACTCCAGCAGTCAGCGTCTGTGCTTGGAATAAGAAGCTATCACGGCTGACTGGCATCCTACCTGGACGCTGGGGTGGGCTGCCCTGGGTTTTGTGGGCACCCTTCACTTAGGTCTTTTTTAAAATATTTATTTATTTGGCGGTGCTGGGTCTTAGTTGTGACATGTGGAAATCTGTTTCCCTGTCCAGGACCCCCTGGTCAAGGAACCTGGGCCCTCTGGGCCCCCTGCATTGGGAGTGCAGAGTCTTAGCCACTGGACCGCCAGGGAAGTCCCTCACTTGGTCTTTCAACGAAGGAGCTGCTTCCTTGCTGGTGCTCCTAGGAGCTGAATCCACCCAGTAAGTCAGCTTAAGGTCTCTTGCTTCTTACCTTTGAGGGCGGGGTACTCTATTTTCTGCTTGATTTTGGCAAGTTCCACCACGTAGGCTGCTTTCTGAGTGAGGATGAGCTGCCGCTGCCGTGTCTTGAAGCCTTTCCTGTCGTATTTAAGGACCGGGACTCCGTACTGCAAGGAGGTGACCGTCACTGCGAGGGACGCTTGAATCACAGGGGAGGGGGCAGACTACCGAGTTCCCTGGTCCTCGGACTCTAGCACCGGGGCTTCAGGCACTCAAATGAGAGGGGCTCAGATGGTGCACAGATGGGTTTTCTCTGAACCCTGGCTGTCTGTGAGATAGACGTGATTCCTGGCTCTGCCTATGGCGTTGACCTGAGGAATTCGAGGCCCCAGCCATCGGCCTCACCAGGCTGCTCTGAAGACTCAGCAGAGATGAAGACACTCTGCGGGCGTTGGAGCCCTGACCGCTGGAGAGCAATCTAACCCAGTCACAGGTCTCTGGTGCCCAGGAGACAAAGTGACCCAGCAACCCCCAGAGCTGCCACAGTCACTGGCTGCTGTGTGCCTGTGCCCCTCACACCCCCGACCCCTCCATCCTCCCCATTCACAGAAACAGGAAGGCACCAAGACGGAAAGTCACCTGCCCGGGGGTCACACAGCTCAGTTACGAAGCCCACATCGGCGCCCAAGCACCCCCACCACACTGCTTCTAACGGGATGTTTAATGATTACGTGCATGGCCACATCGCACTCAACTTCACAGAACATCAAACACAGTGGGGTGACAGATGAGGACCGTAAGAACAGCAACGGGTACTAAAGATTATGGGGTCCCCATAATCTCAGCATCTGGAGTGCCACGGCTGAGAGCCGGGGCCACACACGTGCACCCCTGCTTTCAGATAGTGCTTCCAGCCCCGCGTCGTGTAGAAAACAGACCCTGTTCTCAGACCTTGTGGGGAAATCCTGTCTCAGGCGAGGACATACAGCTCCTTACCTGGATTTTCTCACTGCTGAGGAGTTGAAGCATTTTGGGATTAATGTCTCCTTCATCTAAGGAGGCAACCAGAACACAGTGAATTATCACTGGGTACCAGCCCTGGGCAGAAGCCGGAAGCATCAGCTGGTTTTACGTCCCCCTGTGACCTAGACCTCAAGCTGGGAGATAGCTGTCAGGAAATGCTAGGCGTCAAACATCTTCCTTTGACATTTTTTTAAAAATAGGGCAAAAGAGCATGTAGATGGAAAAAAGACTTACCTATTTGGCTGTTGGCAAAGGGCTGATTTAAGCTTTCTGCGTAGCCTTTCTTTCTTTCCCCTGAATATTTCACTTGTGACCACCTTTCCCTGCATCTGGTATAGTTAAAAGTACAGAATGGTGGCCATGAGGCTCTTGGGGACCCAAAGAGGTCCACGTTAGCACTGACTTTACTGAACAAGTCAGGCTTCTTGGGGAGCCTTGCCACACCTCTGCCGAGGAGCCAGAGCACAGAAGTCAAACACATCTGGCTTGGACCAAAGCGCTAAACCCTACTGCTTAGAGAGTGAAGCTGATGCCTGGGCTCGTCCCTCCTTGAGCACTGACTTCTTGGGAATAGAATGTTCACTGTTTCAGAGAGCACTTTCTTCTAGGTCACAGGTGACAAACTACAGCCTGCGGGCCAAATCCAGTAACGTGTTGTGAGTGATGTATATTGTGGAGCATGGCTGTGCCCTTTATTTACAGGTGGTCTCTGGCAGCTTGCATGCTGCCATGGCATGGTAATCTCAATAGAAATGGTGTGGCCCGCAGAGCCTAGAATATTAGCCTCTGGCTATTTATAGAAAAAAAAAATCTGCTGACCAGCAGAAGAACATAAAACCACACCTCCAGCAGAGAAGGGGCCGTCTGGATGGTGTTTCCATGGTACCAGTGCTAGCAAGAGAGTGACGGTGCTTATGACACTGGCCAGTTCAGGAGGGCTCTCTGCTAAGTGGTCCACGCGCGTTTTATCCTCAAGGCATGTATGAGGCATGAGCCTTGTGTGACCCTTGGCTTACAAGTGAGATGGTGGATGAGGACCGCTGGCCCTCGCGGGGCTGGCACCCACCCCTCCCCCGTCCCGCCACCTGCCCGCACGCTGCGTGCCTACCAGGGCTCTCCTTTCGGCGGTGATCCCACGGCAGTACTTCCGGACCAGGTTCCTGGTGCACATCTTCCTGAGCAGATCGGATGCCTGTGTGGGGAACACATCCGTTATCCACCTGCCTCCCTCACCCGCTCCCCACCCCCCCTTTTAGGCTTCAGCCACCAAGACAAGCTTTGAAATGAGGGCTGAATTCTGTGATGTAAAAGCACAGTGTTAATCTTTTCTGATCAAAGAGAGCTGCTCATCTTCCAGTCTTTTCGCTATGGCTAAACTGGTGGTTTTTAACTTTGAATGAGTTTTGAGTCACCTGGGTTGCTGGCTGGGAGGTTCCAAGAGATGCCAACTCAGGGGCCCTGGTGGGAGGGAGCCCAGGAATCTTATAATTGCCCCTACTCTGCGCTCCAGACACACAGGATCCCCGGAGCATCTTCTGAGAAACACTGTTCTAGTGTTTCTGAACCCATGTGAAAGGTTCCATTAAGGACAGAAGACATTCAGAAGTGCTGTGTGTAAACAGACCCCCTCTGGTGTCATACTTCAAGAGAGAATATGACAGATTCTGAGTTCAGTTGCTCAGGCAGCACCCTCATGGGGAAATGCTTTATCTGGTGAGGCAGCACAAAGCAATGGTCTTCCCTGGTGGCTCAGACAGTAAAGAATCCGCCTGCAATAGGGGAGACGTGGGTTCGATCCCTGGGTCGGGAAGATTCCCTGGAGAAGGGAATGGCTACCCACTCCAGTGCTCTGGCCTGGAGAATTGCATGGACCGTATTGTCCATGGGGTCGCAAAGAGTTGGACACGACTAAGTAATTTTCACTAAGCTCCACCCACACCATCTGCAACACATGTTCTGGAATGGTCCTTACGGTTTCCAAGATGCCAGGAGGCCTCAGCCAGCTCTTGTCCAAGACGTTTTTCGGGACATGATACCGAAGGTTCAAGATGTAATTCTTGCGCACAAACACAATGAACTCCTCGTTGTCAGGACAGAGGGGCTTGTTGCGATTGATGAACCCCTTTATGAACCTACACGGGAGAGGGTGTTGTTAGTTTCCTATATCCTCACTTCCTGTTTCTTCACTGAGTTCTCTCCCGCACTGGTTTGATTCAGCGTCAGCCAAAACAATGGGAGGTTAAATTTGCTCATCATGTAGGACCACAGATCAAATTTGCCCCCAAAGATATGTTCTATTTCACCCACCCACGCCATTTTTTGGTTTTGTTTTGAGTAACCTAAATCTGTTGCCAAGAATAACAAATGGGAGGTGTTGCATGAAAGCCAGATTTCCAGCTTTCCTTGAAAGAGATTCAAAGATCTGGCCAGACTGGCCCGACAGGCACTGGCTGAAGCAGGGTGATGACTGCCCCCTGAGGTGGACCGAGGGTTTCTGTTTGCCTCCCTACCCTCCCTCTTCATCCCAGGTCATGAGACCTGCTGGACCTGCCTGGCCTCAGAAGGCATTTGACTTTGTGACTTGAGAACTAGGCTAAGAGAAACGTCAAACATTCTGAGTTGTGATCACCATCCAGTGAGGGAACTCAGAGGAAGGAGATGGAACGGAATTCCTCAGGGCTGACGTCCTGCAGGGAAGACAGGTTTTCTGCCCAAAGCCAACATCTCAACCAAGTCCCCAGCCACCCTCTGCAGCACGGCGTCAGCACTCAGAAACCCCCCCGCCTTACCAAAGCCGATGGAGAACTTACTTTCTTACAATCTGCACTGCCCACTTCCTCCTCTTGGCCTCCTTCCGAGCCAGGGCTCCACGCCAGTGGGCTTCGAGTGTAATGGCTGAAAGAGGTCACTGCTGGCATTAGAAGGTGAACCCAGTCCCTTAAATACAAGAGCCTCTTCAAGAATGATTCACCCCCTCCACAAACACCTGGATGTCCCTGCAGCACTCTGCCAGCCCCCGAGATGGAAAGTGGGATGAGAGTCTTCAGTCTCTACTCAGAGGTGCCCAGAGGGATCCCTGAGCCAGGGGGACAGAGGAGCGAAGGGAGCTGGGGTGTATCAAAGGAAACCCCGAAATCATACTGGGGCCGGGTTCCCTGGGTCTTTTTGAGGGACCAGAGTGGCCCTTGATGGCACAGGTTAGTCTCGCCAGTGCATTTGCCCTGTCTCTATCTCATGTATAGTTTTAGTCATCTATGTTAAAAAGGGGGACATCCAAAAATTAGACTTCTGGCTCCTGTCCCAATTTTTAAATGCTTTTCAGATTTTTTTTTCCAGTTAATTATGCAACTCAAAGTGCTTTTCTTGTGCTCCTCATGGCAACACTATTACAAAAACAACCAACCGGAAGCAACCCAAATGTCTAGCAACAGAACAGCTAAATTGTGGTACGCTCGTATAGCACTGGGGGTCAGCAAACTGTGGCCCCCGGGACCGACTGCTCCATTTGTAAATAAAGTTTTATTGCAACAAAAATGTCGCAAAAGAAAAATAGAAACAGTATAGTTTTATGGAGTTCAGAACATTACCACCCAGAAGTATATTATTTCATGATGCATCCAGAGATGATAAAATTATAAAGAAAAAAAGGAAATAATAATGCAAAGTTCGGAAGAGTGGCATGTGTGGAGGGAGGGGGTGATGCTGAGAAGTGATTTGGGAGGGACAGAGCACAGGGGCTCCAAGAGCAGTCATGGTGTTAGTAACTGTTAAAAAAAATTGTTCTTTAAACACATATATATGTTGTCGATCAAATAAAACATGTCCACGAAACAAGTAGAGGCTGCAATATTATAATCTCTGCTCAACCTAGACAGCATATTAAAAAGCAGAGACATTACTTTGCCAACAAAGGTCTGTATAGTCAGAGAGATGGTTTTTCTAGTAGTCATGTATGGATATGAGAGTCAGACCATAAAAAAGACCGAGCGCCAAAGAATTGATGCTTTTGAACTGTGGTGCTGGAGAAGACTCTTGAGAGTCCCTTGGACTGCAAGGAGATGAAACCAGTCCATCCTAAAGGAAATCAGTACTGAATATTCATTGGAAGGACTGTGGATGACAGGGAAACGGTGGGCCATGGCAAACTGGAGAGGTCCTGTCCAGGTCTTACCTGCTTGTCTTTTTCTCACGTATGCTCTCTTCTCCAGGCAGCCTTTGTACATGGCTTGGATTCTCGCAACTTAAAAGAAAACAAAGCTTTTGGTGAAATGGCTTTCAATTATACATCTTAGCAGTTGTGACCTTCAGAAGGAGTTACCAGCAGTGGCCCTGGAGGCGTGCAGGGTAGAGGTGACCGAAGAAGCCTTGGGATGTGACAGGATCCTATTAAAATCAGGGCAGGGACTTCCCTGGTGGTCCAGTGGTTAAGAATCCACCCACCAATGCAGGGGATACAGGTTCAATCCCTGGTCAGGGAAGATTCCACGTGCCACGGGGCAACGAAGCTCATGTGCAGCTACTGAAGCCCGTGCACCCTGGCGCCCGTGCTCTCCACAACAAAGACGTCAGCGCAGTGAGAAGTATGAGCACCGCAGCGAGGAGTAGCCCCTACTCGCCGCAGCTGGAGAAAGCCCACGTGCAGCAGTGAAGACCCAGCCCAGCCAAACATAAATATAGATAAAGTTTAAAAAGTCAAGGCAGAGACAAAAAACCGTACCTAACTGATGTTTACTAAATTCAAAGGCATCTTCAGTAGCAAACAGAGTTCTGGGGAAGCGAATGAATATTTTGGTTCTAGAAATGAAAAAAAAATCATTATTCACTGGTCGTCACCGTCTGTAGTGGATTGAATAGTATCCCCTCCTCCAAATGCACATCCATTTAGATCCTCAGAATGTGATTCTTATAAGAAACAGGGTCTTTGCAGATGTCATCAAGGTAAACATTGAGATAAAACCACACTGAATTAGGGTGCACAAAGTTCATCCCAGCCCCTGATGTAGGTTAAGAACCCAGGGCTCCTTTATACTTAATCTCCAGTAGGCAGCGATGTAGCGTTTCTTTCTTGCCATTTAGAGTCTGCGATACTGGGATTTATTATAAAAGATATCTACCTGGTCTTTGTGCTGTTGCAGTGTCTCAGCTTCCCAAACCTGTGTGATTTCCCAAGTGATTAGAGCAACGGGGGCCTCTTTTGATAATACTCTTGGTTTTTGCTCCTGAAATAACTTCCAAATGATACAGGTGAAATAGGTGTCTTTTTAAAAATTTCTTTCCATTATGGTTTATTGCAGGATGTGGAATATAGTTCCCTATGCTATACAGTAGGACCTTGCTGTATATCAATTTTAAATACAATTTTATCTGCTAATCCCACACTCCTAATTTATCCCCCCGACCCCCTTTTCCCTGAGTAAGGGGGTTTATTGTTCATAACAAACCCCTTTCAACCACACCATCACCTAACAAGTGATATTTGGAAAGCCCCTCAATAACCTAAGGATGGGAACTGGTCGCCAGGGAAACCAATTAGAGAGTTGGAAGTTACAGCCCCACTGCTTGGGAGGGGAGAGGGGCTGAAGGTGGAATGAATGACCCTTGGCCAATGATTTTATCAATCATGTCTGCATAATGAAGCCTCCATAAAACCCCCCAAAGAATGCAATTTGGAGATCTTCTGGGGACACCTGGAAGAGCTTCCTCCCCCCTCCCACATACCTTGCCCCGTGCATCTCTGCTATCCTTGCTCCCGAGTTATATCCTTTTGTAATAAACTGGTAATCCAGTAAGTAAAATATTGGGTTGGTGAAATGTTCAGGCTTTTCCATAAGAAGTTACGGAAGAATCCTAATGAAATTTTTGACCAACCCACTATTTTTCTTGATTCTTTGAACTACTCTAGAATAATGAATCAAACCCAAGATGGGGGTCATGAGAACCTCCAGTGTATAGCTCGTTGGTCAGAAACTCAGGTGACAAACAGGACTTGTGATTGTCCTCTGAGGGGAGGACAGGCTTGGGGGACTGAGCCCCTCACCTGTGGGACCTGACACCCCCTCCAGGGAGCTGTCCGATGCAAGTCTCATTGCAGGACACCCAGCTAGCTAGTGTGTGTGCTGGAGGGTTCTGAGTGTGAGTCAAGTGTTGAGAGTGGAGGAGACACACAGGAGAGCATTTTCTTTACAAAACTGCATTTAAATTGAGTGGACGAAAGTATCTTCTTGTAAATCTACGTGAAGTCCTGAAGGATGAACCTCCAGGCTCAAGATGGAGATGAACCGATGCATAAAACACCATGACAGCGATTTCCCGGACACTCACCTCCCTAACTTGTACTCCTCGGGTTTGTAGCCAATGTACTTGATCAGCCGCTCTACGCCCTCTGCTGGAGGCCCATGCCAGTGCGGCCAGGTGTCTGGGCACAAGGATTTATACCTGGGGAGAGGAGAGGCACATTTAGAAAGCTCCGGGGTCGGGAGGATCCCCTGGAGGAGGAAATGGCAACCCACTCCACTGTTCTTGCCCGGGAAGTCCCACGGACAGAGGAGCCTGGCGGGCTACAGTCCCTGGGGCTATAAAGAGTTGGACACGACTGAGCAACTGAGCCCACACCCACACACCTTCCACGAGCTCCCCTAGAGATCTGCTTTGCTCTTCTGGGCACGCCAGCCACTCAGAGGAGACTTCACACCGAAGTCTCCCAGAAGCATCACGCCAGTCTCTGCCCCTGTGTCCCTCTGTGTGTCTCTCTCATAAGAACACTCTCATTGGATTTAGGGTCTACCCTAATTCAGTGTGATTTCATCTCAATCTTTACCTTGACAACATCTGCAAAGACCCTATTTCTGATGAGAATCACATTCTGAGGGTCTAAGTGGATGTCAGTTTGGGGCAGGAGGACACTACTCGTCAGAGGTTTATATTAGCAGGTGGATAAATCATTAAAATAGCAGTGAGGAAAGAGATTGTTACTTAATGCATATAAACATTATCAAGACACAAGGCTTCTGGGAGAAAATTAAGCAAGACCCTCGGTAGAGAAAGGGCTTCCCACGTGGCACTAGTGATAAAGAATCCGCTTGCCAGTGCAGGAGATGCAAGAAACACGGGTTCCATCCTTGGGTCGGGAAGATCCCCTAGAGTAGGAAGTGGCAACCCACTCCAGTGTTCTTGCCTGGAGAGTCCTATGGACAGAGGAGCCTGGCGGGCTACAGTCCCTGAGGCTACAAAGAGTTGGACATGACTGAGCAACTGAGCACCACCGTTGGCAGAGAAAAGTCTGATATTAAATGAAGACTGAAAATAAACACCCCAAAATGCTGAAATTTCAGAGTGCAGTATCTTGACGTAAGTGGCATAATGCAAGGAATTAGATTTAAAGTGTAACCTATGCATGTGCTTTTTATAATTATAAAAAACTTGTACTTCAGAGACTTCCATGGTGGTCCAGTGGCTAAGAGTCTGCACTTCCAGTGCAGGGGGTCACATATTCGATCCCTGATCAGGGCACTAAGATCCCACCTGCTGTGAGGCATGGTCCCCCCCCAAAAAAAAGTTCAGAAGAAGTCAAATGTTAAAGTGTGGAATTAATGATATTCAACCATGTTAACCTACAAAAACAACCATTTTATTATGCTTCTCTTGAGAGGGTAAAAATGTGTTGTTTGTACACACAACAAGCAGCCCAACTGATGCACAAGCAATTTGGGCCATGGTGGTGGTGGTGGATATATCATTAAATCTTTACCAAATCCTTGAGAGCAGCTTAATCCCCGTGTTGCATGTGAGCAATTAGATCACAGGGGGAAGAGGAAGAATGGGGATTCCCACCCAAGAATCTGTGGCTCCAATGCCCACGTTCTTACCACTACCCCTGCGTCTTAATTTTTTTTTTAACACCTGTGTCTCTTGACAGCCCATGAGGCCAAGGGGATTGCTCCCAGACGGACCTGCACTAAACCAGCAGCCATGAGAAGAGACTTCCCCAGCCAAGTTCACACTCTCAGGGGTGCATGGCCCACGTCTGCCCTCTGGTGGCAAGTCTGTGCATTGGCCCTTGTACTTCCTAGATTCCAAAGAAGTACTGGGTTGGCCAGAACTTCTGGTTTCTCTTGAAAAACCATGATGGGACTTTCCTGCTGGTCCAGGGGTTAGGATGTCGCCTTCCAAGATTCCCACATGCCTTGTGGCCAAAAGAACCAATACAGAAAACAAACCATAATGTAACAAATCCAATGAAGACTTAAAAAAAAATGGTCCACATTTTTAAAAAAATCTTAAGAAAAGAAAACCAATAAGATCTGATCATTCTGGGCCTAGAATCTCATATGGCAATAAATGCGCTGTAGTCAGGCTGTGCCTGCTGCAATTTGCCGCAGTCCCCTCCATTCCCTATTGCCTCACAGCCAGCCTGCTTCCCTCATTTGCTCTTCCCGCCTGGCCGCTGTAAGCCTTTGACTGTATGACCTTATTGTGAGAGCATGGCGCAGGCTTAGCAAATACCCAAGGCCTAGACCATCTGGGCAACTGTGCACTGGCTGGAAAGAAGCAGGGTGGCTTTCCCTCACCTCTGATGTCTGCCAGGCTCAGCTGCGTTGGCCCTGAAACTGGCCAGGCTCTGAGCCATGCTCACACGAGACCACAAAAGTCACCTTCCTCCCTATTCGTTTACCTTCTATTTCTTTAATATGTTTTTTTTTAAGTATTCTTTTTTAAAATTTTATTTATTTTTGGCTGTGCCAGGTCTTCACTGCTGTGTGGGCTTTTTCTTTAGTTGCAGTTAGTCGCGGTGCACAGGCGTCGCATTGCAGTGGCTTCTCTTGTTGCAGAGGATGGGCTCCGGGGCTCAGAGCTCCCAGGCTCTAGAGCTCAGGCTCGATAGATGCGCGTGGGCTTAGTTGCTCTGCAGCATGTGGGATCTTCCCGGATCCGGGATCAAACCTGTGTTTCCTGCATTGGCAGGCAGATTCTTTACCACTGAGCCATCAGGGAAGCCCCGTTTACCTTGTGTTATTAAATACAGATGACAAGCAGCAAGCTTCTGGTGGTTTTTAGGATTTTACCCTGCTACCATCTTGGTTTTCCTCCCAGGCTCACTTCCCTCAGCTCAGCAAACGATTCTTGACTCACTGGGTTCTTTCCTCTCGTTGGGCTTGATGCAACGGATGTATGAAGGTTCCTTGGAGATGAGAATTTCCAGAAGGCTGCTCAGACTGTTTTTAAACTGAGTCCCCACCTGCAGGGAGACAGAATGAGCTGACCACACAGTGTTGCTCCCCATTTATACAGAGAAGACTGGCTCAAGGCTGAGACTGGTCCTTCAGACCTGAACTCTTGACAAACTAGTTCTAGTGAGCTGGCCAAAAAGTTCATTTGGGGATGGTACCACCAAACCGGAATGAACTTTTTTGGCCAACCCAATACTTACTACCTGTCACGAGCCATTTTGCCCATGAAGAGAAGGGTTTGTATGTCCTGGCCTGAGAAGCCTGAACTCCATCTGGCCCAGCAGAGGCTGGACAAGCATCGTCCCAGGATGGTTTTCTCACTCAGTGAGTATGAAGCAAGCAACTTGTAGGACCCAGCCTTACCGCTGAGCCAGTCTCCTTGTTACCAAGCTTCCTTTATGAGATGCTCGTTATAGTAATTTCTTTCTTTGATGGGTAGTATCTTCCTATAGACTGTAAACCCCACAAGGAGAGGAGGACCCCTATCTGTTTGGTTGTTCCTGGATTCCCATGCCCAGCACAGCACCTGACACACAGTAGGTATCCAGTGAATGTCTGCCAATGAACACACTGGTTGCTAACCTTGGAAAATATATATTTAGTAAAGCTTGTTAGAGAAGTATACTTCCAGAAAAAGGAGTGGACAGCTTAAAAAATACAGTTAAGTAATTGCACCTTTGGGAGATTTCTGCTACCTTTCCAAATTTGTACAGGCACACCGCTGCCCCCCCACCCCCCCAAGCCACACACACACACTCACTGTTGGTGCCCTTCTCCGGTTTTCTAACTCGGCCACCAGGAAGCATTCCTTCAGGATTCTGTTTTTGGACCTGCACAGCACCTGTAGGCAAAGAGAAATGACCACACTTGCTGCTTCAGAAATCACGAAGGGCTCTTCGGGAAAGTTCACAGTGTGTACATGATGGACCAGAGCTGTTTGCCTTAGGAGCACTTGAAAAAGAAGATGGAAAAGGGACTTCTTGGTGCTCCAGTGGTTAAGACTCAGCTCTTCCACTGCAGAGGGCAAGGGTTTGAACCCTGGGTGGGGAACTAGGATCCCTTATGCCACGTGTGGTACGG
Organism: Okapia johnstoni; assembly: GCA_024291935.2. NCBI lineage: Eukaryota > Metazoa > Chordata > Mammalia > Artiodactyla > Giraffidae > Okapia > Okapia johnstoni. Next base: position 8,569,300 of record CM044310.1, on the reverse strand, counting down.
CCAAAAAATGAAAACAAAGATGATCTTGAATTGTCTGTTCTGGACACGATGTACTGGAATTCTAATACAGTACATCAAAGAGAAAAATCCAGAAGACCAAACCTCCCAAATCAGTATTCCAAGTGATATCTCATAACCTTCAAAAATACATAGAGTTAAGTTTCAGACTTACTTCTTTCAGATGTCTGTAGAGGAGATCATTGTTCTTTTCCAAGAATCCTGTAAAATATTGAATAAAAAAAAAAACTCCTGAATCAATGGCTTTGATTAAAAATATAATTCCATACTGACTGCAAAGGGAAATCCTCAAAATGGTCTCTTAATTAAGAGTTTCACAGACTGGGCAATACTGACATTTGGGGCTGGGTCATTCTTTGTTCTTGGGTGGCTGTCCTGGGCACTGTTACCAAAACTAACATTTTTATTGTGGTAAAAGATACAGAACATAAAATTTACTATTTAAACTATTTGTAAGTGTGCAGTTCAGTAGCATTTCATGAATGTACATTGTTGCACAACCATCACCACCATCCATCTCTAAAACTCCTTTCTTTTTCCCCTGGTGGAAATTCTGTACAGGTTAAACACTAATTCCCCATTCCTCGCTGCCTGAAACCCTTGATAACCACTGTTCTACTTTCTGTCTTTATGGATTGGACTGCATACCTCATGTAAGTGGGATCCTTTCATATTTGTATTTTTCTGTCTGGCTTATTTCACTTAGCATCATGTTTTCAAGGTTCATCTACACTGTAGCAGGTGTCAGAATTTCTTGCCTTTTTAAGCCTGAAATATGTCCCATTCTAAGGACAGAGCACATTTCGTGTGTCCATTCATTCATCGATGGACACTTGGGTGCTTCCACCTTTTGGCTACTGTGAATAAATCTCCTGTGTACACAGGTGTACAGATACCTGTTCACATTCCTGCTTTCAGTTCTTTCTGATATCTACCCAGAAGTGGTCAAAATGTACTTTTGATGACCTTAGCAAAGCCACTTCTGAAAAACTTATCCTAGGCATATAAGGAGCACAGACTGACTAAGTGAAATATACAAAGATGTCAAACACAGCACTATTTACAAGAGACAAAGCTGGGAACAACCAGAGGCCTTCAGACAGGTGACGGGACACAGCCCCACGGGCTGTGCTTGTAGCTTTTCCAAAGAAATGTGGAGGAATCTGCCACTATGGAGAGTGAATGCAAGTCTGGAGGCAAAAGGCCTGGGTCTGAACTCCAGCTCTGCCACTTACTAGCTGAGTGACCTCGGGCAAGTTACTTAACATCTCTGAGCTCAGTGCCTCATAGATTAAAAGGGGACCAATAATGCTACCCACCTCCCTGAGTTCTGTGAGGTTTACACAAGCAACAGAGGTAAAGCATTTGGGATAGGACCTGGTCCATAGAAATTGCTCAATGGATGTTAGCTGGAGTCCAAATGATCGCCAATATCTATTAAATGAAAAGTACAAAGGAGATCACACAAAATAACAATCTGTATTGTTTAGATGGGTATTTGTGTTATTTAGATGTGTGGGCATACACATCCCCACATACGTAATTATATGCATAAGATATTTTTATTTTCCAGTTGGTTCTTGTGGTTACCTCAGGGAGCGACTAGGCATAAAAGGGGTTTTTAGTTTTCTTTCTGTACCTTTCTGTATTGTGAGCAATTTCTAGCCTTACATGTGTATTGTTTAGTCACTAAGCTGTGTCTGACTCATTTTGACCCCGTGGCACCCACTAGGCGCCTCTGTCCATGGGATTTCCCAAGCAAAAACACTGGAGTGGGTTGCCATTTCCTTCTTCAGGAGATTTTCCTGACCCAGGGACTGAACCCTCATCTCCTGCATTGGCAGGTGGATTTTTTTTTTTTTTTACCACTGAGCTACCAAGGAAACCCTACATGTCTGTTACTTTATTCTTTAAACAAAAATCAATAGGTTATCTACTTAGAGAGATTTGTCCTATTTAACATTCTTTTTCCTTCTTGGGCTCCCTTGTGGCTCAGCTGGTAAAGAATCTGCCTGAAATGCAGGAGACCTGGGTTCGATCCCTGGGTTGGGAAGATCCCCTGGAGAAGGGAAAGGCTACCCACTCCAGTATTCTGGCCTGGAGAATTCCATAGACTGAATAGTCCGTGGGGTCACAAAGAGTCGGACACAACTGAGTGACTTTCACTTTCACTTTTCTTTTTTATACCGCTATATATTTAAGGGAAGAAAAACCCCTAATACATGGTATCTTATTTTTTAAAGCTTTTTAGTGAAATGAATTTATGTAGAAGTAAAAATTATCTAGAACCTAAAGCAGAGGTGACAAAAGAAAATGTATGAAAAGTGCGTTGCAAAAATGTTCACAGCAGCATTATTCATGAAAGCGAAAAAGTGGAAACAACCTCCATGCACATAACTGATGAAGGGCTAAACAACATGTGGGGTGACCATGCAGTGGAATCTTATTTGGCAATTAAAAAATAGCAACAGCAGGGATGAACCGTGCAAACATCATGCTAAGCAATAGAGAACAAAGTGGCCGTATCAAAGTTAAGAACTTCTGGGCTTTGAAGAATGCCATGAAGACAGTGAAAAAGATAAGTCAGATTGGAGAAAATACTTGCAAACCATCTATCTGATAAGGGACTTACAGCTAGAACATAATAAACCATACGACTCAATACTAATAACAAAAACAATTTAAAAAATGGGTAAAGGATCTGGACAGACATTTCTCCAAGGAAGAAATGCTGTTGGCCAATAAGCACAAGGAAAAATGCTCCATATCACTGTTGCTGCTGCTGCTGCTAAGTCGCGTCAGTTGTGTCCGACTCTGTGCGAACCCATAGACAGCAGCCCACCAGGCTCCCCCGTCCCTGGGATTCTCCAGGCAAGAACACTGGAGTGGGTTGCCATTTCCTTCTCCAATGCATGAAAGCGAAAGGTGAAAGTGAAGTTGCTCAGTTGTGTCCGACCCTCAGCGACCCCATGGACTGCAGCCATATCACTAAGCATTAGGAAAATGCAAATGCAAACCACCACTTCACACCCGCTAGGATAGCTAGAATCAGAAGACAGACAATACCAAGTGTTGGTGAGGACATAGGGAAACGGAGACCCCCTACACTGCTGGTAGGAAAGCAAAATGATGTAGCCACTTTGGAAAACCAGTCTGGCAGGTACTTGAGAAATTAAGAATAGAGTTATCACAGGACCCAGCAACTCCACACCCAGGCATTTACCCAAGAGAAAGGGTAGCATGCGTCCACACAAAAACACAGTCATGTTGACAGCAGCATCATTCATAACAGCCAAAAAGTGGAAACAACCCAAACGCCCACCAGCTGATGAGCGAACAGACAAAATGTGGTCTAGTCGTACAGTGGAACATTATTTGGCAATTATACAGGAACAGTGACATGGATGAACCTTGGAAACATTATTCTTAGGGAAGGAAGCCAGATGCAAAAGCCCACACATTGTATAATTCCATTTTTATGAAATGTCCAGAACAGGCAGATCTCCAGCCAGAAAGCTGACTGGTTTGTTGCCCCGGGCTCTGGAAGACAGGCTAGGGGAAAATGGGGAGTGCCTGCTGACGTGCGTAGGGGTTCTTTTGGGGGTGATGGAGTGATTCTAAAATAGAATGTGGTGACAGTTGCACAAGTGCTCAGTGAATACACTAAACACTTTTCAGTTGTACACTTTGAGTGAAACAGAGGCTATGTGAATTATCCCAATAAAGTGGTTATATATAAAATTACTACATTTTATCATACTTCTTAAAAAATTTTTTTGGATGTGGGACATTTTTAAAGTCTGTTGAATTTGTTACAATATTGCTTCTGCTTTATGTTTTGGTTGTTTGGCTGCGATTCATGAGGGATCTTAGCTCCCAACCATGCTTGCGTTTAAGGCACGGTTAACCACTGGACCCCCAGGGAAGTCCCTAAAATACTTCTGAAATGCTGTGATTGCAGTGGGGCTAGGGAACATTTGAGATGGATCTTCAGCATGTGGAGAGCGGACTCGGGGGCACCTGCATGGCTGTGACCTGTGACCTTTGCCCCACAGACACTCACCCCTGGTGCAGTACGTGACCTCTCCCGCGTAGTGGAAGAGCCGAAACTCCATCCGGCCAATCTTCTTTCTGCCCTTCGGACCCGCCAGCTTCCGGCTACAGCAGGACAGAAATGGACAGGAGCTGAACCTTTCTACCTCACTGCAACAAAATGCACCAATGTATAAAGCCAAAGAGCTGTTTAGGATTGTGACGATCAGCTGAAGGTCAGCACTGAAATCTATTTCAACTATTTCTTCCGGCCACAGACCAAGGTCTCACTAAAATTACACCCTTCCTTCTCACGAGCTCTGAGGGATGAAAAACGTACATGAGCCACACAAACACATTTATTTGTACAAGGAAACAATGTTCATTTTTCTTGGTGATGACTAAAAACAGATTTTACTACTTTACATTTTTATGACATGGAGAGACTGAAATACTCACGAAACATTGTTTTTCAGATTCGGGTGATTTATAGTTTTTTACAACTGTTCTTGAAAAGCATATACAAGTATATTGATAGCACACACATCTGAAGTGCACAGCTCAATGAATTTTTGCAAACCGAATTCTTCTGTGTGCATAATACCAGATCAAAAGAACATTTCTAGTCCCTGAGAACCCCCTACCTTGAGCCCTCTCCAGGTACAATCTGACATCTAACAAAATTGGTTGCTTCTACCTGGCTTTGTGCTCTAGGGAAATGGAACCATATAGTGCGTTCTCTTGTGTCTTTGATTTCTCTTGATTACATGTTTTTGTGATTTATCTACATCACTGCATGTATTTAGATTGTTCATTCTCCTGGCCATATATTATCCCATCTGTAAAGATGTTACAATTTATTTTTTCCAATCTTTTTAAAAATTTTTATGTATTTATTCTTGGCTGCGCTGGGTCTTTGTTGCTGCTCGGACATTTCCCTAGTTGCAGAGAACGGGGACTACTCTCTTGTTGCAGAGCATGGGCTCCAGGGCTTCAGTAGTTGCAGTTCCCAGACTCTAGAGCACAGGCTCAATAGTTGTGCTGCATGAGCTTAGTAGCTGCAAGGCATGTGGGATCTTCCCGGACCAGGGATCAAACCTGTGTCTCCTGAATTGGGAGGCAGATTCCTTACCACTGAGCCACGAGGGAAGTTCTGTTTTTCCAATTTTGATTCATATACTTATCCAATTCCATTCACTTATCCTTTCAATATTCTATAGGTTTGATAAAGCCACTACCATATATTGAATATTTGCCATGACCAGAAATTACACTAGGTGATTTACAGGATCATTTACAATGCTATATGGTATGTATATTAATTATCCCAGGGATGGAGGAGCCTGGTGGGCTGCCGTCTATGAGGTCGCACAGAGTCGGACACGACTGAAGCGACTTAACAGCAGCAGCAGCAGCAGCAGTAGAAGGGGAAACTCAACTCAGCAGTACTTACTGCTTGCCCAAAGTCATGTGTCTATTAAGTGTCTGGGCTGGGATTCAAAACCAGGTCCCTGTGACTGCACAGTATATGCCCTTAAATTCTCTCCCCCTTGTCTCAGAGTGCGTTACATTTCTAGTTGACTTTCTGGGACTCTGTAAATGTTCTGTGTCTTCATCTGTGGGGTGGTGATGTGGGTACACACATATGGAATAATTCACCAGGTTGCACACTTCAGCTCTACACACATCACTGCATGTGTTTTACACCTGAATTTTTTGACTATTTCTTGCATGTGGACATGCCCAAAATGAAATGATGATAAATAAAGATACAAAATCTTAACAAAAGAATTCTACTTGGAATTCACATGAGCTTGACTCCTACCAGTGAAAGCTGTGCAGCCGGTGTATCATCATGCTATTTCTATGTATGAATTAGTAGCTAGAGACTTCCCTGGCAGCCCAGTGGTTAAGACTCTGACCTCCCAATGCAGAGGGCATGGATTTGATCTCTGGTTGAGGAACTAAGATGCTGCACAGCACAGCCCAAACCAAATTGGTAGTAGCTATACTATTGGGGAGCTATGCTAAGGGGGCTGCCCTTGTGACTTAGCTGATAAAGAATCCGCCTGCAATGCGGAAGACCTGGGTTTGATCCCTAAGTTAGGAAGATCCTCTGGAGAAGTGAAAGAATACCCACTCCAGTATTCTGGCCTGGAGAATTCCATGGACTGTATAGTCCATGGGGTCGCAAAGAGTTGGACACGACTGAGCAGATTTCACTTTCACTTTCATACTATTGGGGAGAACTGTCCACATACCTAAGAAAATGGATGTACAGTTGACCCCTGAACAACATGGAGCTTAGGGATTCCACACAGTCAACAAATTGTGTGTAACTCATAGTCGGCCTTCTGTATCCATGGATTCAACCAACAGGGGATGGGGTCATGTAGTACTATAGCATTTACTATTGAGAAAAAAAACACTCATGTATAAGTGGATCTGCACAGTTCAAACCAGTATTGTTCAAAGGTCAACTATACAGGGGACTTCCCTGGTGGTCCGGTGGCTCAGACTCCATGCTTCTAGTGGAGGAGATCCAGGCTCAATCCCTGGCCCAGGAACAAGATCCCACAGGCCATAATGAAAGAGTGTGCATGCTGCAACTAAAGATCCTGTATGCCATGACTAAGACCCAGCACAGCCATATGTATATATACACACTAGAAGTCACCTATACAACTACATGACCTTCCCCCATGCAACGGCCTGGCAAATGAGACACCTACGTTTCAAAGTGTGCGTGCTTTCCCACTTTCTCCTCCAACCTCTCCAGGAAACTCAAGTCTGTAGCAGGACCAGGACGAATACATTCTTCATCCTTCAAAACAGAAACAGAAGTCTCCAGTCACAGTACCAAACTCCCAGCAGCTGTGGCAAAATGTAGTGGATTGAAATATATCATCTTGTGCACAAGTGTGGGTCAACGTTTCCAGGGGGAGGAAGGGGTAATCCATCTTATCAAATCTGATTAGGGAACCATGGAACCAGAGGGTCTGGAAACTCCATGAAAAGTCAGCTCTCCCACCTATCTGACGTCTATTTCTAAAGACTTCCCAGGGACACTTTGCAGCTTCCATAACCAGCTGAGAGACCAGCTGAGACACTCAACTTCAGTGTCTCTTAACCAGTCTTAGCCAGCTGGCCAACAACATACCCTCTTTAATGAGGAGCAAAGCCTTCAGAAAAAGCAAGCCATAAAACTAGTTAAGTCTAACCTTCCCCAGTTCACAAGCTGTTTTTACTTTCTGTTTTGGGTCCTCAACAGTGATAACATTTAATTGACCATCTTAAAAAAATTAATCAAAAGAATTCCATGGTGGTCCAGCAGCTAGAACTCTATGCTTCCACTGCAGGGGGCGGGGGGTGGGTTCGATCTCTGGTCAGGGAACTAAGATCTTGCATGCCAAGTAGTATGGCCAAAAGACAGAAGCAGAGAACGTCTTCTACACCCACCACTTGCAGACCCATAACATGTAACATGACTGAGAAATAAAGCTTAAAAAGAATCAAGATTGACATATACACGCTACTATATTTAAAACAGATAACCAACAAAGACCTACTGCATAGCACAGGGAACTCTGCTCAGTATTCTGTAATAACCTAAATGGGAAAAGAATTGAAAAAGAATAGATATATGTATATATGTAACTGAATCACTTTCTGTATACCTGAAACTAGCACTACAGTCTAATATAAAATATTTTTTAAATGAATCAACCCTGTAGCCTTTATTAACACAAACAAACAAAAAAACTGGGTTCAGGTTGGTGAGACAATTCTTACAAAGCAACATTTCTATGCTCTCTGCATCCATCTCTGGAAAACCATAGATGAATTTGAATAAGAGGGGAAAGCTCAGTCTAAAACTTGGAGCAAAAATTCAGCAAAAGAGTTCAACTTGCATCCTTCAACAATCCAGTGGATTTCATTCTTAACTCTTTGTAAGCCTGGGGAAAAGATCTTCTGAGTGTTGAGGATATCATGGAATGGGCCCCAAGTCAACGTTAATTTTCTCACCAGAATGGAAATGATTCCTTTGTGTCTCTCTTCTACCAAATCACAGATGATCTTGTTGTTGAAATACTGAATTGGTTCCCACTAAAATGACAATGAGGAAAGAATTCTCCAGGAAGGATTAAGATTGAGCATCAAATATATTTCTTTTAAATTGATTGTCCAACTTTTCTTTTCCAAATCTGATTTTTATCTCTAACATTTCAAAAAGAATACTTGCTGAATATCAAAATAATTTCCCAGGAAACAAGCAGAGAAGGACTGAAAAAGTAATTCTTAGTACTCATCAGGAAAAACCTCCAATGAAGTGATATTTCTCACAGAAATGCCTTTTGCTAGGTTAAGAAATCAAATGAGGAGAAAACATTGGAACATTTACCTCTATACCTTCCATTTCATCTTCTGCCTGTTCCGCTTTTAGGGTTCTCTCAGTTAATAGTTGCTGGAGTTTCTCACTGCAGTAATCTATACAGAACTGTTCAAAACTGGAGGTGCAAAAGATTTAAGTAACTAAAGCTACATGAGTAGACCAAGTTTTCCAAAAAATTTCTATTTACTTATTTTTAAGGATGCTTTTTCCATACAGAAAACTGAAGTCCTTATTAAACAGTTAATTTAATAAACTAATCAGAAGAATCAACCTAAAAGACATTTGCATTTTTAATGGTTATTCCGGTTCTAGAAAAGTTTATGAGGCAGGGGCTATGCAAACCTGGAGAATTTCTAGGACTAGGAAAATGAATTCCGATAACATCAGAAATGCCGTAAACCAGACTCAGACCTTAAAGAAGAATGAAGAACCAGCGGATCACAATGAACTCAAACAAACTCACCCATTCTTGTCAAAGACTTCAAACCCATAGATATCCAGCAATCCTATCACGGTTTTCCCAGTAAAGTCCTAGTCAAAGTAACACACACCATTAATCATGGAGGTTGTTTACTTTGTAACACTCAATATCTGGCAACTGCCCCTGAATCTGGGATGTGGCTATAAATCTCATCGCCCCAACAACGGCTTACAGAAGAAACAGCGTGGAGATAATTTTCCCACCCTGCCTCCTCCTGCCTGCAGCCTCCCTAGGTCCCATCCCAGCTTCCATATTCATTATCAGAGTAGAGAGACCGACCTTCCCCTTCTGATTCACTTCCTTGCTTCAGCTCTCCTCAGCCCCGCAAGCCCACATTCAGTCCAAAAAAAAGAAGATGAGAGAGAGAGAAAGAGGAAAAGGGGAAGGGAAAGAAATAGAGAGATGGAGAGAGGGAGGGAGGGAAGGAGGAAGGAAGCTATTGACAGCAGTAAGATGTTCATCCAGGAGAGAAAGCAGGCATTTTGGATCATTTTCAACAGAGGGCCAAGTGCTGTCAGGCAAGGATGGCTATTTAAAGAGAATATGACTTTTCTCCTCAAGGGACACAATGTAGCATTCTGTATGATGTACTGAGTCAAGGTATCCAAATCCATCCTTTACACATTTCCTCCATGAGTCTCACCACATCCATGCACCCCGTTGCCCTCATATCATGGCCTCAACTTCCAGCTTTGCGTCTGCTCCCTTTTTAATTTAAATAATTCCACTTAAAAAGGAAATATGCCCTTAGGGTGAGTTCAAAGGAGCTGTCTTGTTTTTTTTCTTATACACATTAAAATATACTACTGTTAAAATGAAAAGGTTCTGTGTACACTTCAAATGCTGCGCATCCCAGACTTGGGGACACACTGACAAGAGCAAGCCTACTGTGTGCTAGAGACTGGCAATGTAGACATGAAAAGACAGTATCTCTGCCCACCAGGAGCTTACACTCAACTCATGGCCATGTTAAAGAGCCCAAGGCATCCAATATACGTGGACCAACCTTGTTCACTAAGGAGGAATTGATTTTGTTGACCAGCCAAGTAAATGTTCGCCCATAAACAGCCTTTGCCACTGCGTCTCTAGCGTAGGCAGAGAGCTCTAGTGTCAATGGGCACATCACCTGAGAAGAACAACAGGTACTTCATTACAGAGGTGAAAAAAATTTAAAAGCCCCCAGAGTTTTCAGCCCAGGCTTTAAAGATGACTGGGGGAGGAGGGCGGTTTTCCCTGATGGTCCAGGGGCTAAGACTATGCCCCCAATGCCGGGGACCCAGGTTCAATCCCTGGTCAGGGAACTGGATCCCACATGCTGCAACGAAGACCTGGCACAGCCAAATAAATAAACAAAATAAAGATGATTAGAGAAGGATACTTGATGGAGGAAGAACCTCCCACCTGTGCTGTTTCTTGAGTGCCAGGCACTGTGCTGAGATACAGCCTCAACCAAGACAAACAGTTTCAGCCTCTGTAGGCTCATATTTGGCAGAGGGCATTCAACAAGCCAGGGCATCCGGGGTGACACTACTGGTAAAGAACCTGCCTGCCAATGCTGTAGACATAAGAGACGCAGGCTCAACCCCTGGGTTGGGAAGATCCCCTGGAGGAGGGCATGGCAGCCCACTCCAGCATTCTTGCCTGGCGCATCCCATGGACAGAGGACCCTGGTGGGCTACAGTCCATGGGGTGGCAAAGAATCGGACACGACTGAGTGACTGAGCACAGCACAGCGTTCAACAAGTCACACAAAGAAGCATCACATAGTTCTGAAGCTGAGAGTGACAAGAGATACATATGGTGCTTTAGGGCAGGGGTGGGCTGAGCGGGGAGGGGCTTTGAGGAAGTGATCCCTGGGAACTGAAGGATGGGAAGGATTTAACTCGGTGAAGCACAGGGAAGGGTGTTGCAGTAGAGGGAACAGTATATGCAAAGACCCCATGGAGGGAATGCAGGGCGAGCATGAAGCACCAAGAGCTCGTGATGGTGGGATGTTGGGGGATGGGGGAGGTTAAGGCCGGAGACGCTGACAGAAGCTGGACCACGCAGGACCTGGTGGGCAGGATTCAGGAGTCTGGCCTCCCCTGGGGCCACCATCCTGGCGGCAGCAGTGGGGAGGGTGGGCACATTTCCCCCCAGAGCCACTTTTACCTCCTCCGTTTTGGCTTCAATCTTTCTATGGGTGAGAGCTTCCAGAAGGACCCATGGGTGGACCCCTAGGAGCTGAATAAATGGAAAACAAAATGCCATTCAGCAACCCAACTTGACTCCCTAGTAAAAAGTCGGTGGTGTCTCCAGGCTCAGGTTCACCTTTCCCACTTGCTAATCGTGTTCTGGGGCAACACAGACCATATCTGTGCAAAGCACAGTCCATGTTTGGTCTTTCAACCGACTGGCTTTTACTCACTCCCTTGCTCACCTCCTAACCAGTGTCAAGTGGGAAAACAAGATGGTAGCCATCTGGGACATGGGCACCCAGCTGTCTTGCTCCCCTCCCCCGCCCCTCCATCTCTGATAGGGTCTGGGGCCTCTCCTGCCCACCTACCCCCCCTCTCCCAAAGTGGACCATCACCTTGGCGATCCATTTGATCTCGTGAGTGTCTGGTACAGAGGCACAGCCTTGCTGGTTCTCTTCAAAACAAATGTTCCCCAGGTGCAGGACGCTGGCAATAATTCCAAAGAGATTCTAGGAACGTGGGAAGTGGTGAGGAGGGCAAGGAGAGAAGACGGCGGCCGCCTGATTGATAAACGGCATCAGAGGTGGTACCCGGGGGAGAACCGCACCCGCCTCCCACCCCTAATTCCAGACTGGAGATCACAGATCCTTCCCCAGAAACTGGCCCTGTGGGCTCTTATCTACTTCTGATGTTAAGGGGAGAGGGAAGGAACTTCAGTGGAGGGCAGGATGCTCCCTCACTTATGTCCAGCGTGGAACACCACTCTTCTGGTATCTCCCTTTGTCCCCTGCCAATAAGCCATCCTGTGTTCAAATGCCATGGCCCCAGACACACACATACACACATAAATTTTTTACAAATTGTATTCTGGTCCTTCAAAAGTCAATAGTTTTACAATCCCCCTCACCTCCCAAAAGAGACCAAAATAATGTAAAAACAAAAAGCTTATAAATCCTACAATTTGGTCCAACTTGTTCCAATAGAAAAGCATAAATAAATGATATTCCTAGCACTCTAGAGGATTAAATATTTGAGACTGGGTTTGAGAGGAAGAAGACGACTCCCTGCCGGCACCCAATACTGGGAAAATATGGGGCTGCTGGGTAAAATGCAGAATGTCCAGCTAATGTTTGAATTTCAAATAAGCGATGTCTAATTCTTTTTAGTTAAAAAAAATTTTATTGGAGTAAAGATGCTTTACAATGGTGTGTTAGTAAGCAATGTCTAATCTTTTTTAGCATGAAGCTTGTCAATGTTGGGACATACTTCTACTAAAAACCTAGCCAGTGTTCATCTGAAATTCAATGTACCTAGGTATCCTGTATCTTTATTTGCTGACTCTGGCAACTCTGTGTCATCACCAAGAAACCAGGATGGTTTCCTCAACCCCAAGCCTGACCACAGGGAGCTCCACCTTCGAGGGGCTCATACCTCAAGATCATCTTTGGTAAAATCGATGACAGAAAAGGCATTGGAAACAGTTTTCCAGTCATTCTTGTCGTTAACAGATGACTCTTTGGCACAGCGACCCTGTTGACACAGAATTGGGCTGCTTAACAGCATTTTCGTAAGGACAGTTAGGTGTCAAAATTTTTCTGTGCAAGCATTAAAAAGTTAGTTCTATAATGTTCTGGGCTGTGAAAAAAATAGATTTTATCTTACTTGTCTAGCACCTGATGATTTGCCAACTGCAGCTTTTTTCAAATTTGGAATTTTGTTTAAAAGATCTGTTCTGAGAAAACTTTCAGAGATACATATCAATGGTATATCTTTTCGTGTGTGTGTTTTTTAAAGTAGACTTTCTTATCATTTCTGCTGAACAAATTGAAGACATTTATCTCAATAGATATCTACTAAAACATGCAGTAAATTACAGCGTTTAAGTTCAAGAAAACAATCTTGATACACTTAGTAACCAGCATCAAAAACTTCAAGGCAGGATTAGATAGAAGGAGATCTTCATTGAAGGAAATAAAAGTTTGTATCTAGAGAAATACAGATGATACAGGAGGTGTGATAAGAATTTTCCCACTAAATCTAGAAGTTGTCTTTTATATAAGTAACAGATTACCAGTGTCACAATTTAAAGGGAAAATCTAGATGAGGTTTTTTTTTGCTTTTGTAGTACAGAGTATTTCTAGTTTCCCGATTACCTGAAGATTCATCATTTTAAAAGAGTTTCTTGTTGCATGACGAAAACAAAGGTGTCATACCATGAAAATATTCACCAGTGAACTGGAATGTTAAATCTGCAACCTCCCAAATATCCCTCCCACACAACCAGCGCCATGGACTCCCTTCACTTCAAGGACAGGGCTAGTTTAAGTCAGACCTTAAAGAACACCTAGAGGTTTGGAAACAGTGCGAATAGAATGCAAAGCACAGTCACCAAGTTTGCCCAAGTCACAGAAGATCATGAAATTGATCAAAATAATACTGGTGAATTGCTTGAGCTGTTTCCGAAGGCACTGTGGCAACAGGATCCAGTCATATGGCCATGAGAAAGTTACTGAACATCCCACAGAACTAACACCGCCCCCCCCCCCAAAGGGGCACCAGAGACAGGTTATGGTCCCTATAACCTGTGAGAGGTATTTATAGAGCTGGGGGTCTTGCTGCAGTCCCAGGTAAGCAAGGAGCTCCTCTTCTCCACCTTCTAGCAGCTGGTAGAAGATGTGAAAATTCCGCTCGCCCTGATTCTGATAGACGACTCGAGACTTTTCTATCAGGTAGCTGATGATATGCCTGCCTATGGGAATGCCCTTCAAAAGAGAACAAAAAAATCCAGCCAAGACAACAATCAAGGCCACTCTCTTACTAGTGTCTCCTGATGAACTGAAATTGTGAGTCTTAATCAACCCGATGTATCCATCTTCTAGGATTCACGTTTTCTGGGTTCTGTTCTTAATCCCCCAAGGTGATGAAGATATTTTCTGTTTTCATTTAGAATCAATTGTTTTACCATCCATGTTTAGGACTATGATACATCATGATTTAATTTTTGTATATGGAGTGAAACAAGGCCAAAGTTCTCTTTATCCATATGGATTTCCAGATGACCACCATTTATTGGAAAGACAATTCTATCGATACTGAATCTCAGTGGTGCTTTGCTCATAAGTCTGATGACCGTACAGGTAAGGAGAGCTGGGGTGCTTCTAGCCTCTGTTCTGGGCCATCAGCCTCTTAATGTCAATATATTCTTATGCCAATATTAATTATAATTATCTTAATTATTGTTTTAAATAAAATATTCAATGAAGGATCTGTATTCCATGACATACATTGAACAGTTGCAAATAAATAAGAAAAAAATTACCCAATTAAAAATGAGCAAAAGATTTTAATATACAAGAGGGTCTTTAAGGGACCAATGAGCAAAACTTCATTAAAACTGAGGGAGGTGCAAATTTAAACTATAGTGAGAAACCACCAAATGCCACCAGAATGCTTAAGATTTAAAGGGCTGACAATACCAAATGTTGGCAAGAGTGCGGAGAAACTGGAACTCTGGTTAAGAATCCAGCAATGCAACTTCTGGGTATTCACCCAGCGTAATTGAGTGCTTATGTCTACTAAAAGAGGCACAAGAATGTTCAGAGCACTGCTTGCAACAGCTAGCCCCAGACTGGAAACAGCTCAAACGTCCATCACAGCAGAACAGATAAACAGTGATAAAGGTCGAGCAATCAAAAAAATGAACAACTTCATGCAGCAACACAGTTGAATCTTACAAGACATGCTGATTGAGAGAGGCCAAACATGAAACAGAACAACTACATAATTCCATTTTTTCTGAAGCTCAAGAACCAGCAAAATGAATCTGTGATCATAGATGCCAGAACAGTGATAACTTTTGGGAAGCGGGGGGCAGATATTTGTCAGAGATGGGTAGAAGAAATTTCGAGGTGCTGGGAATGTTAATATCTTGACATGAGTGGTAGTTACACAGGTAGATTCAAATGGAAAAATTTATTGAGCTGTGGCCATGATCTGTGTCCTTTTTAGTATGTGTTGGATTCTAAAAAAAGTTTAAAAATATGTATGCTATTAAAATTTTTTCAAAGTCTGTGCACATGTGACCAGAACCTCATGTTCTAGCCTCTGGGAAATCCTTAATCAGTCTGTCCTCATCACTATACTCAACGCTCAGCCAGCTACTAGCCTAAGTGTACTTGGAATTATATGTCCCTGAGAACTTTGCCTACCCCTCCTACTTGGATGAGCCCCCATTTAAACTCTGTGAACAATACGTATATATCTTCTCTGGCTATTTTCATGCTACAACAGTGGAGCTGAGTAGTTGGGACAGAGGATGCATGGTCCACAAAGCCTAAAATACTTACTATCTGACCCTATCCATGTAAGTCTGCCAACTCATGTCATATAATCACATTCACCTAAGCAATAGATTGTTTACTCTGGAATGTTTTCAAGCTTTGTAAGAAATGGCATCTCGCTGACATCTAGTACATTCTCATGACCTGTCTAGGTTGCATGCAGCTGGCATTCACATGCTCTCGCTGCCATAAAACATCTCATCGTGTGAGCATCACAGTTGGGCCCTTCTCCTATTGACAGGCATTCAGTCCTGGCCAGATATGTTGGTTCTTTCCAGTCCCTTTACCTTCATGAGCAGTCTGTTGAGGCCGTGCTTACACATCTGTAGGAATTTCCAGGAGTGGAATGGCTCCACCTTAGATTGTGTGATTTCAGCACCCCGAGATGATACACTGTTTTCCAAATGGGTTTGACCAACGTACACCCCTTCCACCAACTGTGTGCTGGAATTCCTCATGATCCACATCTTTGCCAACACCTGGTATCACCAGACTTCTTCATTTTTGCCCACATACTAATATGACAAGTCATCATGGTCTTTATTGGCATTTCCTAAAACTATTGCTAACCCTAGATTTTTCAACTATTTGAGCCAAGAAGAAAACCCTTCCTCTCTTAAGGTGCCTTGAGTTGACTTTCTGTTGCTCTCAAGTTAAGGGGTCCCCAGGAAGCAGTAATAGGAACGTCAATGTACCTTAAAGTCGAACTGTATGTCCATGTATTTTCCAAATCTGCTGGAGTTGTCATTCCGGAGTGTTTTGGCATTTCCAAAAGCCTTGAAATACAAAGGGAGGGGACACTGAACCCATCTGTCATTCACTGACATTGAAGCTCTCCTGTTCATAGAATTCCTGCCCCGGAATGACAAGCTCATCAGAGGAGAGAAGGGGGAGCCAGGAATGGAAGCCACACTTCATCTGCTAAGAAGAAATCACTATTTACAGAGCATTTGATGCCAAATATTGGGGTTGGACCCAGACAAAAGAAAGGAAAAATATCTTCTCTCGAGAATCCATTCTAGGAATAGATTAGAAATGGCCTAAGGAGAGGTTGGGGCTTCCCTGGTGGCTCAATAGTAAAGAATCTGCCTGTAATGCAGGAGTCGCAGGAGACGCAGGTTTGGTGCCTGAGTCTGGAAGATCCTCTGGTGGAGGGCACGGCAACCCACTCCAGTATCCTTGCCTGGAGAATCCCATGGGCAGAGGAGACTGGTGGGTTGCAAGGAGTCGCACACGATTGTAGCGACTTAGCACGCATGCAAGGAGAGCTAGATAGGACCTTAGGCCTTGGCTCTAGAAGGCACTGGCCCTCATCAGCAGACATCTTCCTATAGTATAGATGTAAATTGTTCAGCCCAAAGATCTACTGGGAAAATCCCTTCAACTATAAATGCCTTTTACACAAAGAGCAACAAAAACACAGGAGAAAATAACATATTCAGAATCATCCAACAAGTCAGAGAATTGCAGTAGTAAAAATAATAATCAAGATGATTTTAATTAATAAAAACATTAATGAATAATAGAGTATTATTTTAGTGCGTACTAATTTTGCTGTGTGCTTTTTATGCATGGTGGTTTAGTCACTAAGCCGTGTCAGACTCTTGCGACCCCATGGACTGTAGCCTGCCAGGCTCCTCTGTCCATGGGATTCTCCAGGCAACAATACTGGAGTGGGTTGCCATTTCCTTCTCCATTGGATCTTCCCGACCCAGGATCGAACCTGGGTCTCCTGCACTGCAGGCAGATTCTTTACTGACTGAGCTACGAGAGAATCACATTTTTCTTTTGCATTCGTCTTGTTTTTTATGCATTCATATTATTTAATCCCCAAAACCTCCTAAGAAGCAGGTACTGTGAGTAGACCCACTTTCCAGATGGGGAACTGGCTCCAGGATATGAATGATATGCAAAAGCTTGCTGATACGTGATCGTCCTGGGATTAGTCTCCATGCCTGCTGGACTTCAAGGTCACACCCTTCACCACAATCCAGTAAGTCCCCTACATATAAACAAGTTCTGTTCCGAAAGCATGTTTGTAAGCCCAACGAATTTAGCCTACATACCCAACTAACACAATTAACTATATATTAATAGTATAGTAAGTCCCCAGAACCTTCGCGGTGTGAGTTTTCAACGATGCAAACATGCGTTTGCATGTTCAGTCACGTAAGTTAGTTCACGTGTCACGTGGAGTCTGCCCTCCATCTCCTGTTGCTGATGATCCTTCAGCTCTACCATGTCCCACCCCCTCTCCCCCCTCCAGTTAGTAACTCTTCCTGCCTGTTCACTCGATGCCAGCCCCTGGATGCCAGCTGCTGTACCATACTACTGTCCTTTTCAAGGTACTGTACTGTAAGACTAAAAATGTTTATTTATTTTTTTAATGTATTCTTTTTGTGTGAAAAGCATTATAAGCCTATTACAGTACCATACTGTATAGCTGATTGTGTTAGTTGGGTACCTAGGCTAACTTTGTTGGTTGGACTTATAAACAAATTAGACTTACAAACGCTCTATCAGAATGCAATTTGTCCGTATGTAAGGGACCGACTGTACTACCCATGTGATCTGTTCTCTTCTTAACTCCCAGACCTGCCCATTTTGACCGACCCACCCAAGCAGAGGCTCTTCTTACTTAGTTAATTCCCTGGAATTCCCCTTTATAGGTCCTTAAAGATCACTTACCTCCAGCACTGGGTTGGAGAATAGCAGTCTGTCACGGGCTATCTGCAGTGACTCGGTCATTGGGCAGGTCACTGCAAAATACTGGAGGATCTTCTTAGAGGCCTCTGTTTTCCCTGCCCCACTCTCTCCAGAAATGAGGATGAAGTGGTTATTTAGCTCAGAGCACATCATGCGGTAAGCGTTGTCAGCTATGGCATAGCTGGAGAAGGAGTGAGATAGAAACGGAAGGAGTAGGGCCTTTCCTGGCGGTCCAGTGGCTAAGACTCTGAGCTCCCAGTGCAGGGGGCCCAGGTTCGATCCCTGGCCGGGGAACTAGATCCCACACGCCACAACTAACAGTTCACAGGCCTCAACTAAAGATCCCATGTTGCTGCAATAAAGACCAGTGCAGGGAAACAAATTTTTTCTTTTTAAAGAAGGAGTACAAGTGACTATAACACAACTTCCCCTGGCTCTGATGCCCACCAGAGCAGAAGGACAAACTACCTGGCCTCTCGGGAGCCACATCCAGATTGTAGTACCAGGCACGTAGCTCGGAGAGCTAGCAAACCTTCGCCATTACCCACTAGATAGCAAACCGCTAATGTGTATTAGTCACTCAGTCGTGTCTGAGTCTTTGCAACCCCATGGACTGTAGCCTGCCAGGCTCCTCTGTCCATAGGATTCCCCAGGCAAGAATACTGGAGTGGGTAGCCATTCCCTTCTCCAGGGGATCTTCCCAACCCAGGGATGGAATCTGGGTCTCCTGCATTGCAGGCAGATTCTTTACCATCTGAGCCACCAAGGAAGCCCCAAAACTCTAATAGTAGAAAAGATAAAGTGAAGACTTGGGGCAGGAATAAAAAAATTTTTCAGAATTTATCAATTAACAAAAAAATCAATCTACATTTCTTATAAGAAATTTATGTACTAAATTTTTTATGTATGTATGTAAATATTTTATGTATTTATGTACTAAATTACATCCCCAAGAGATGTTCTATTAAATGTAGGTGGAAATAATATCCTGTCTAAATATTAAATAATACAACAGATATAAGAGCTCATTTTTTCCCTTCAAAACCTAAAACACTAAATGTATAGAGATAGGAAACAAAAAAAAAATATTTAAAACTTCTGTTTTAAAAACAGAAACTTAGGACACTATCATAGAGGCTTTATCTACATGATCAGAAACTATTATAAAGGCTTTATCTACGTCAGACACTGAAGCATGAAGGTTTCTCGGGGTATACTCTTAGGAGGTGGCCGTTTGAAAGCTGAGTATTTCCGTAATCACTGCTGGTGGTGAGGCAGAAAGATTTATACATGCCTTGGGAGTGGAATAGGTGAATCACTAAGAAAAAGGAAGACCCTAAATAATAGCCCAAAAGTCAACCAAGGAAGAGAAGAGGGAAATGCAGCAAACCGGAGAGTCACATACAGACCAGGCAGAATATTGCTTTTCTTACGGATCGCCAGTCCGGGTAAGTTCCTAGTCACGGGCACTCTTCTCAGCTGCCATGATACTCAGGCACCAGTAGGTGGCACTATAGCAATCCACTTCCCAGAGAAGGTAACTCTAGCTACAGCAGTCATACAAAGATTCTACTTTTCATCACAATTAAAATGAGATTTAATAATGATCTGCTGATGTTTTCTATTGTGTTGAAAGATTTATTTCAGAAGGGAATAATTTAAGTGAGGTACAGAACCTAGTGAGCATGCATCAAGAATTCAGATGGATGGGTATATGAATGGATGGATGGGTGAGTGGATGGATGGGTGAGTGGATGGATGGATGGGGGGGGGTGGGGGGTGGATAGATAGGTAGATGGATGGATGAATGGGGTGGATGACGGATGGGTGGATGGGTGGATGGGTGTGTGGGTGGATGGAGGAATGGGTAGATGGGTGGGTGCGTGGGTGGATGGATGGGTGTGTGGGTGAATGGGTGGATACATAGGCTAGTGGATGGATGGATGGATAGGTAGATGGATGGATGAATGGAGTGGATGATGGATAGGTGGATGGATGGGTAGGTGGGTGGGTAATAGGTGGACATATGAGGTGAAGGGAGAGAGGGGAGAAAAAGAGAGGCAGAAAGAGAAAAATACTCCTATTGCTGACTCCATGGGTGCTACTTACACGTGTGGTGGCAGTTCGAAGAAGCTGACCCCTTGATAAAGTTCCATCTGGCTCAGAGTATAGATTCCCAGCTCCTGGTATGGGTTCACAGACACAAGGAGGGTCCCAATGTATGTCTAGAGGAACAGAACAAAGCACTAGTGAGGAATTCCAGGGTGCAAATGGCTCTGGCAAAAGGCCATCATGTGCTACGATCCCCATGTGCCCCTTCAGTACTGGGGATACAACATGATAAATAAGTCAGGTTGTGTGTGTGCGTGGGCAGGTGTCTCCGCTGTCATGGAACCTAGCTGGCATGGGTGGACAGACTAATAACCAAGCGAACAAGACTGCTCCACTTAGTGTGTTAAGAAAGGCCTGGTTCTGCTGGCAGCCACGTTGCCACCGTGCAGAGAGGCTGCTGCAGAAGGAAACTGACGCAAAAGAAAGCAGAGGCATGGGAACAAGTCCTCAAGACATCATCCTAGACCCTAGAGATCTACTTCTGGACCCTGAAGTTACATAGGTTGACAGATTCTCTCTCAGGGCTTAGGCTGATTTTAGTCGGGTCTCCAGCACTGGCAGCCAGAAAGGTCTTAATACAAAGGATCACAGTGCACCTGACTGGTCCCTGGACACGGCCCCTCCGACGGTTAACCTAGAGTGACACTGTTCACAACCATCCAGACTAGAGACCGGGGGACTTCCCTGCTGCTCCAGTGGCTACGACTCTGCCCTCCCCGTGCAGGGGGCCCAGGTCTGGTCCCCGGTCAGGGAACTAGATCCTACATGCCGTAACTAATATCCAGTGCAGCTAAACAAATTAAATAAATTTTAAAAAATTGTTTTTAAAAAGGCCAAAGACCGGAAGGGAACCACCACTCTAGGAAAAACAGCTGAGAAATGAGTTATGCTACATAGATGAGGTTCTCACTGAAACGCTTGCGGAGGTTGTCCAGAAAAGCAGATTCACTGGTGTATGCGTCCAGCAGCACAAAATCCTGCACCCCGACCTTGTCCCGTGCGGTCAGCGCGCCTTCCATGTGCAGACGGATGTGCTTGCGTCTCACTTCTTCTTTCTATGGAAAACACAACCTTCCTCAGCAACTCACTTATCATGTCATTTTTATCACATGTCTAGTATGGAAATAGCAAGATCCCAGACCCTGGAGATAGCTGAGAGCAGAGATTACATTATGCTTTCTTCATTAAGCATTTTTGATCTGGTTAGGGATACAAGTAATGATAGTAAAAGCAGTAACTATAGCACCAGCAGCAGCTGCCAGGGACTCAGCATTCACTGCTTCAGCATGACACTAACCGTTTAACATGTACTATTTCTATTGATCCTCATTCCGACCCTATGACGTGCTATTATCATGCCCTTTAGACTTCATCAAACATCAACCTTCTCATCAGAAGACACTGTTAAGAAATAAATCAGCCAGCCACAGGCTGGCAGAAAAAATGTTCATGAATTATATACCTGCAAAGAACTTGTATCTAGAATAAAATACTCAGCTCAGTTAAAAGGAAAACAGAACAAAACAAAACTCAGACCTAACAGAAACTGGGCAAAAGACTTGAATGGATGCTTCACAAATGAAGATAGACAGATGGTCAATAAGCACATAGAAAAGTCCTCAACATCATTAGTCATCAGAGAAATGTACCCTTAGAATCACAATGAGGTGCCACCAGAAGAGTTCAAATGAAAAAGACAACATTGAATATTCTCGGGGATGTAAAATGATAGAATTTTCATACACTGCTGGCAGGAAGATCAACTGGTCGAATCACCGGGGAAAGGTCCGGCAGTTTCTAATGAAGTTAACCAAGCCTCTACCCTTTGATGCAGCAATTCCATTCCGAAGTATTTACACAAGAGGAATGTAGACATAGGTCCACAAAAAGACTGGAACACGAAGGTTTACATCAAGTTTATTCATGATGGCCCCAAACTGGAAACAATCCAAGTTCCCATCAACCAGAGAACGGAGGTGGAACATCTGTACAATAGAATGGGTACAGCAGTGAAAGAGAAACGACAGGTGTACACAATGACACAGACATTGTCCCGAGCGAAAGAACTCAGACACAAAAGACTGCGTGCTGTATGATTCCATTTACATGACATTCTAGGACAAGCAAAACTAATCTACAGTGAAAATCACAGCAACTGTCGCCTGGTTATGGGGGATTGCCTGGCCCAGGACATTTCTGGAGTGATAGAAACATTCTCTAACTTGGTACAGCTATGAGTTACGTGGGTGTATCTATTCGTCAAGATAAATGGCTACAGTGTTGTGCGTTTTGATACGTGTAAATTCTGTTTTGAAAAGAACCATAAAAATAATCAATTGGGGAGTGGAGGATCCAGAGTGGATGGAGGTGAAGATGATAACAGAATGGCAGAATGCTCATAATTTTTGAAGCCGGGTGATGGGTATAGAAGGGATTTATTATTCTCTTCTGTTTCCGTTGTTGTTGTCCAGTCGTGTCCCTGACTCTCTGTGACCCCATGGGCTGCAGCACGCCGGTGGGTATATGTGAAATTTTCCATAGTAAGAAGTTTTAAAAAGCCGGATCACCACCAGGTGTCTCCCCACACTAGCCAAATGAAGCTAGAAGGAGCAATCATGAGCTATCAAAGGATATAAATGATGCATTTAGATCAAATTACTTCAGGAGGAGCCTCTGGAGTAGGGAATGGTAACCTGCTCCAGTATTCTTGCCTGGGAAATCCCATGGACCCAGAAGCCTAGTGGGGCCACAGAAAGTCAGACACAGTTAAGAGACTGAGCACACACGCATTCTAGTCGATTACAAATATTCCCATCTAAAAAAAAACTTTTGTAACAGAGGCATAGTGGTAAGTATAGGAGGAGGAAGGATAATAAAGAAATTCAAGGGTTTCAGTTTGAGCAAAACGAAGATGATTAAGACTTATCAGTTGAGTTCAGTTGCTCAGATTAAGAGACAAATCAGTTCAGTTTAGTCGCTCTGTCGCGTTCAACTCTTTGTGATCCTATGGACTCTAACACACCAGGCTTCCATGTCCATCACCAACTCCAGGAGCTTGCTCTAACTCATGTCCATTGAGTCGGTGATGCCATCCAACCATCTCATCCTCTGCCGTCCCCTTCTGTCTTATAAGAGACTTATATTTTATAAGTATAGCATAGTGATGAAAGATGCAAAGACTTTGGAACATGAGTCTGTCCATGTTCAAATCTCATCTCTGTTGCCCCCAGGCAGTATAATCTTGGGAAAGGCTTATGCTTTCCAAGTCCCTGTCTCATGTCTGTAAAATGGAATCATAAGTGTAGCTACTTCATAGGATTATTGGTTTGAACAGGACCATGGAAAGCTCTTGGAACAGCGCCAGAGACAGTATCAACTCTGTGAGTTCTTGCTTCCGTCCTCATGACTATCAATGATTAGACTGTTAGAAAAAATAGCATAACAAAGCAAAACAGAAATCTGCTGGTGAGTAGTCAACAAGCCCCATATGAAATGGAGTGGGCTGGAGTCTGAAGATCCCCTGAAGGAGGAAATGACAACCCACTCCAGTATTCTTGCCTGGAGAAGCTCATGGACAGAGGAGCCTGGTGGGCTACAGTCCATGGGGCCACAAACAGTCGGACATGACTGAGCACACACACTCTTCATTATTGGAGTCTGAAGTAACCTCTAGAGCCGCACCCACGAATATTACTACAGTCTGATCTCTGCATGTGGAGGGTTGCAGAGATTAACAAAGCTGCTTTCTCATTCCAGTCCTGGAGAGAGGAGTGGCAATATGCTTACCAGAGTGAGTCCAGCAGTGAGCCCCAGGGCCTTATGTGGCCCAAAGAGATTTGATAAAACCTCATAGATTAAAGAAGGTGACAATGATTTTTAACTCGCAATGGTCAAAGCACAGTGCAACCATGTCAGCCTGGAGTTCTGTTTGTTGCAGTATTTCAGTACTAAAATCTGGATTTATTTTATTTCAAAATATCTTTAGAAGGACATGGACAAGCTAGAGGGTCCTAATGATATTGACAAGAATGGTCAGAGGGATGAATATTGGAGCAGGAGAAAGGGTAATGAAGAAATTAAGGGTTTCATCTTGACCAAAGAGACTTTATCGTTAAGAAAACATTAATACCATAAACAACCAGACAAGAGGGAAATTAAAGAGTAAGAGA
This sequence comes from Okapia johnstoni, assembly GCA_024291935.2. Classification (NCBI taxonomy): domain Eukaryota; kingdom Metazoa; phylum Chordata; class Mammalia; order Artiodactyla; family Giraffidae; genus Okapia; species Okapia johnstoni. Next base: position 8,544,872 of record CM044310.1, on the reverse strand, counting down.
TCTTTGCTATACCTAAGAAAGAATTCCATCTTTGGGGTGATAAAACTAGGAGATACTACTAGGCAAACACAAAGAGCAGGGATCACAAACTCTGCTACCTAAAGGGCAGGTACTGGAACTGAGTCAAGCTGCCGGTGGCAGGGACTCACTCAGACTAGCGAGTGAATGGCCATCTACGTGCAGCCACTGCTCGCAGTCAGCTGGCTGACACCAGGCAGGGATGTCCAGCTTGTGTTGCCAAACCCTTCCAATTCTTCAAGAAAAGTTTTAAACATAGAATTTTACGGACAATTTGCCCTGTAGAATCCCTCACATTCTGGATTTTGTGGACTGCATTTTTACGGAGTCATGTGACATGTTTCTCTCTCTCATCCATTTTCTGAAAACTGCTAGTTGACTTATCAGATGCAGGACTGAGTCATCCAGGCAAAAAGATTTTATAGGCAGTACAGTGTACTTCCAACAGAAGTACATAAGGTCTGGCTGATGTTTTAAAATGTCAGCGCTCTAATACACATGCCTAAATCCAGATTTTCTTAAGAGACTGCAAAAAATGGTAATATGCCAACTCTTTCACTGCTTTATTTATTAGCTGGAATCTTTCTATAAAGAGAAACTTTATTAACTATTTGGTTGCCCCAAGGTTCAGTTTGGGGAGAAAAAAGGTAGGATAAATGCTTGCTTTGCCTGTTTTCAGAATGAGTTGGTTCCATAGCATTTTTCAAAAGGGACCATGAGTTTTTAATATTATGAGATTGAAGGTTTAACTGTATTTGATATATTTCATTCCATGGCAATTATTTATTCTTACAGGATACTAAAACTGACTTTCCTGATAGCTCAGTTGGTAAAGAATCCACCTGCAATGTGGGAGACCTGGGTTCAATTCCTGGGTTAGGAAGATCCCCTGGAGAAGGGAAAAGCTACCCACTCCAGTATTCTGGCCTGGAGAATTCCATGGACTGTATAGTCCATGGGGTCGCAAAGAGTCGGACACAATTGAGCGACTCTCACTTCACATGCTAAAATTATCCCACTTTCGGACAGTGGGGGAACCTTTTAAGTGGGCTCTTGAGTCCTTTTGACATGATCTTAACAGTCTTTGATAGCTTTTCTTGCTTATCAAAATGCCAAGCTGCTTTTAGGTTTATTTTATATATTCTCAACCTGGACCTTGAATCTGCCCAAGGAACTCCGATTTCTTTCGATGGGGAGGTGGTAGATACCACAGTCAGACACTAGGGGTGCTCACTGTTACTGGGGTGCTCACTGTCGCTGGGGTGCTCACTGTCGCTGGGTGCTCACTGTCGCTGGGGTGCTCACTGTCGCTGGGGTGCTCACTGTCGCTGGGTGCTCACTGTTTCTAGAGTTTTTCATTAGAGACACCAAGAAAGTTTGTTTTTGTTTTTTTAATAAAATACATGAGTTTATTCTAATCCTATCAATTTAAATACACAACTAAGGGGTTTGCACTTAAACTTACTTTACTTATATCTCTTCCTCTTTCTCCTACCTAAAATTCCAATTCAGTGATATAATTATTCATTGGCTTTATTCCACAAGTCACACAACAGTCTCAACACAGTAATACTAACATGATCATCAACATGATTACTGAAGAGCATTTGAAATATTTTTTAAAGAGGTACTTCTCTATTTTTTGTGGTTTGTTTTGTTGGTTGTGTTACGGCATGTGGGATCTTAGTCCCCTGATCAAGGATCAAATCCTCACTTCCTGCATCGGAAGTGCAGAGTCTTGGACAGCCAGGGAAGTCCAAAAGTTATTTGTCTTCAGGACATCCCTGGTGGCACAGTGGATAAGATACTGCCTGCCAATGCAGGGGACACAGGTTTGATCCCTGGTCTGGGAAGATTCTACAGCCAGGGAGCAACTAAGCCCACGCATCAAAACTACTGAAGCCTGTGCGGCTAGAGCCCGTGCTCTGTGAAAAGAGAAGCCACTGCAGTGAGAAGCCTGTGCACCGCAGTGAAGAGCAGCTCCCACTCGCTGCAACTGAAGAAAACCCACGCAAAGCAACAAAGACCCAGAGCAGCCAAAAATACATAAACAAATAATTTAAAAAAGTATTTGTCTTCAGAGTACTTCCCTGGGTTTGTATAGGCACATTACTGTGCTCTAAGCTCCCTTTAAATAGTTGATTTCCATGTGACTATATATACCAGCAACGAGATAGACATATTTTGGTTCACTTTTATAGTTTCATTCCTTATTTGGGGAGACTGATTTTGAAATTTTATTTTATTATTATGTAAACTATACCTGCTGCTGCTGCTAAGTCGCTTCAGTCGTGTCTGACTCTTAGCGACCCCATGGACTGCAGCCTACCAGGCTCCTCCGTCCATGGGATTTTCCAGGCAAGAGGACTGGAGTGGGGTGCCATTGCCTTCTCCTAAACTATACCTAATGATGCCCAAAACAAAACAAGGCATTTTCGAAGATCTGTCATACTTGTCCCTTCTACCCTATTACCTTCTCCTGCTGTAAACAATCATTTCAAAAGCTCTAGAATACTAAAAATTGTTTCTTTTCTTAAATAGAAGCAAATACACACAAAGATTTGCTTTCCTCCTTTCTTAGGCTATGCTTGCAAACTCAAAATGCTATTTTTCCACCGGTCTTTTCACTGGGAAATCTATCCAGGAGATCCCTTCAGAGCTGTTTATAATGACATTCCTCACTCCTTTCCAGGGTTGCAAAGTACTCCATTGCATGTACATACTATACAGTTGACCTTTGAACAACACAGGTTTGAACTTTTTTCAATTAACTTAGATTTAAATAGCCACAGGTGGCTAGTGACTAGTGTTTAGGCTGCACAGGTCTGGAATCTAATTTCCAGTTCAAAGGAAAACAAAGAATGAGAAACACTTTCATAAAAAAAGCACTTCCATCAATAGTCACCTAAATTCAAACAAGGAAACTCTATGAGACAAACTATCTAGTCTTTTCATCATTTGTTGAAGAACACTGCAAGAGAATCTACATATTAAAAGACTTGAAACAGAAAGATGCAAATCAAAATCACAATAAGCCATCACTTCATACCCATTAGGATGGCTACAATCAAAATGTCAGACAATAGAAAGTGTTGACGAGGAAACAGAAAAATTGGAATCTTTGGATATTGTTGGTGCAATCACTTCGGGAGACAGCCTAGCAGTTCCTCAAAAGGTTAAATATAGACTTCCTATATGACCCAGCAGTTCTCCTCTTAGGTATATACCCAAGAGAAATGGAAACATGTATCTACACAAAAACTCATATAGACATGTCCACAAGCAGCATTATTCATAATGGTCCCAAAGTGGAAACAACTCAAATGTCCATCAACTGATGAATGAATAAACAAAATGCAGTATATCTATACAGTGAAATATTAGTTGGCAATTAAAAGGAATGAAGTGGGACTTGCCTGGGGGTCCAGTGGTGGAGAATTTGCCTTCCAGTGTAGGAGATGCATGCTTGATCCCTGGTCAGGGAATTAAGAGCCCATCTTGGTCGGGGAATCAAGAACTCACATGCCATGCGGCTACAAAGTCCCTACACCTCAATGCAAGATCCTGCGTGTCACAACTAAGACATGACACAGCCAAAAATAAATAAATATTTTTAAAAACAATATCTAAAAAAAAAAAGGAATGAAGTACTGATACATATATGGATCAACTTTGAAAACACTATGCTAAGTGGAAGAAGCCAGTCACAACAGATCACATATATGATTCCATTTCTATGAAATGTCCAGAATAGGCAAATCTATAGTGATGGAAAGGTAATTAGTGGTTACCAAGGGGGGGGGGTGTTGAGAGAAAATGAGAAGTAACTGCTACAGGATAAAAGGTTTCTTTTTTTAAAATATGCATTTTATTTCTTTATTTTTGGCTGCTCAGCATGTGGGATCTCAGTTCCTGGACTAGGATCAAACCCATGCCCTGTGTAGTGAAAGTATGGAGTCTTAACCACTGGACTGCTAGGGAAGCCCCATTAAGGGCTCTTTTTAATGTGATGACACTGTTTTAAAATTGATTTTGGTGATGGTTGCACAACTCTGAATATACTAACAAACTTGAGTTGTGTACTTCAGAGGGTGAATTTCCTGAATGGTGTGTGAATTAGATTTCAAAACTGTCACAAAATCAGGATCTAAATGTGAAAGGCACAACTACAAAGTTTTAGAAACGAATGTAAACATCTTCATCACCACGGGGTAGGGAAGGTTTCTTCATAATTTATGCGAAGAATATCAATCATAAAGGGAAGGGAAGGGAAGCGTTAGCAGCTCAGCTGTGTCTGACTCTTCGTGACCCCGTGGGCTGGGGCTCGCCAAGATCTTCTGTCCATGGGATTCTCCAGGCAAGCAGACTGGAGTGGGTTGCCATTTCCTTCTCCAGGATATCTTCCCGACCCAGGGATCAAACCTGGATTTCCTGCATTTCAGGCAGACTCTTTAGCATCTGAGCCGCCAGGGAAGCTCAACCATAAAGGGAATAACATGCAATCTTGACTGTATGAAAACTGAGCTTTTATTTATCAAAAGATATTTAGAAAGTGAAAAGAAAAGGTACAGAGTGAAAAGATAATGCATAAAGAGAATTTGGGGCTTCTCTAGTGGGCTCAGATGGTATAGAATCTGCCTGCAATGCAGGAGACCCGCATTCAACACCTGGGTTGGGAAGATCCCCTGGAGGAGGGCATGGCAACCCACTCCAGTATTCTTGCCTGGAGAAGTCCATGGACAAGGGAGCCTTACAGGTCCATGCGGTTGCAAAGAGTTGGACACGACTGAGTGACTAACACACATATACACAAAGAGAATTTAGGGATGAATTAAAAAAAAACCAGTTGACTCAATGACTAACAGGCATTTTGTTGAAGAATAAAATGGCCAATAAACATGTCTTAAATGCAAAATTTTACCCCAGTAGAATACAACTGGATACTTAACACATTAGTAAAAATTTTTAAACCTCATAGGATAGCAAAAATGTCAAGCAACAGAAATTCTCAAACTTGGTGGATAGGAGTGTAAATTGGTATAGCTGCTTTGGAAAACAATTCAGCACAGCCTAGTAAAAGCTGAGGACACATGCCCTGTAACCAAGCATCTTCATTCTTCTTGTTTATGGGCAGTGAGGGACAAACACAAGAAACAAGCAGCAGCATTATCTGTAACAAGCCATAACAGGCTTAGCTGTTCAGTTGTGTCCGACTCTTTTCGACCCCATGGGCTGCAGTCCACCAGGCTCCTCTGTCCATGGGGATTCTCCAGGCAAGAATACTGGAGTGGGTTGCCATTTTCTTCTCCACAGGGTCTTCCCAACCCAGGGATCGAACCCAGGTCTCTCAAATTGCAGGTGGATTCTTTATCATCTGAGCCACCAGGGAAAGCCTCAAAACAGGGAAAAACCTCAGGTTCTAACAATAATAAAATACATGGCTATCACTACCACATAATGCTATAATCACATCAGACAGTTATTCAGAGCTTTACAGAGCACCATGCACTGCCTTAAGGACTTTTCATATATGGATTCCTCTGAAACCTTTCAACAACCCTAAAAGGTAATAGATACTTTACTCCCATTTTTCAGATGTGAAAGCTGAGGCTAAGAGAGGTTAAGTAACTTGTCACAAGGATAGTAGAGCTGACAGAGATTCAAATCTAAACTATTTATATTCAAATCTAAGCCATCCATGCTCTTTTTTACACATTCCAGAAGGACACAAAACAAGATTTCAAGCAATGGAAATACATGTCAGATCCTGGAAAAGGAGATTCAAAGATATTTAATTTAACTATTATGTTGTGTACAGTTGTGAGAGTGAATGAAGGACAATTAGGCTCATCAACGTGGCTTGATTTCAAATAAACAGCATTGTTCAAAGAAAAGCAAATCACATAAGAATATACACATATGTATGTAGTTTCTTTCTATTTTAAACAAGGTCCCAAACAAGCACAATTAAGCAATATGCTGCTTGAGGATACATTCACAAGTGATCCAGCCACCAGGAAAACAAAGGATTGTACTTATGTAACACTGGGTAAAAACATATATTATTACTCTTTAGAGTATACATATATGTTCTTCTTCATGTATGTTATTTTCCAATAAAAATACTAAAAAAACGAGGCCAACCTCATTTAGGTATAGGTATAGCAATACCAAATTCCTCAGTAAGTGATTAGTAAACAGAATTCAATGTAACAATAAAGGGATAGTAAAATGTTACCAAGTGGGATTTATTCCAGAAGGCATATTAGAAAATCTATTAATAATAGACTTATCATATCAGTTGATCAAGAGTGGAAAATACACATCTCAAAGATTCTGAAATGGCACTTGATAAAGTTCAACTGTCTTGATAATTACATTTATCAAAAACAACAGAAACCAAAACAAATTCCAAAAGGATCAAAGATTGAAACATCAAAAAAGAAAATTATAAAATATTAGAAGAAAATACAGGTGGAGGGAGGAATGCCTTTTCAAGTATGATACAAAATTCAGAAGCCAGAGAAGAAAACACTGATCAATTCAACTACAAAGAAAAATTTCAGGCTAGGAAGAGCATCATAAGCAGTCAAAAGATAAAAACATTTTGGGGAAAAAAAGGTGCAATTCACATCTCAGACAAATGACTCATTTCCTTAATATATAAAGAGCTTCCATAAATCAATAAGAAAAAGTTCAACACCCCTCAACATGCATCACATCAAAAGTGGGAAAGGGATATAAACAATTCACAGAAAAGAATATGAAAATTTGTCTTTTAAACATTAGAGAAAGATACTGAACTTCACTCCAAAGAGAAATGCTGTTAACATATACATTGAAATACCACTAAAATATCATTTCTCATAGTTGGCAATCTGATAGGTGACGTTTGAGAATGTAGTCTTCATGACATTGTGGCAAGAATTACTTGCATCTATTACAGGTGAGAGGACACATATATTGTAGAACATCTATGAAATGTAATTTGATAATATATTTAAAAAATTTTTTAAATATGTAAAAATTTACACATTCTTTTATGTAATAATTTCACTTACAGATATTTATTCTATTATATATGATCTCACAAAGATAAAATCCAAATATTCATCAATAAGGAAACAGGTAAATTAAATCATGATACACGCAACACAATGGAACTCTACAGAGGTAGATTCTCCTGAACAGATTGCTACCATGTAATGTGAGGTTGTAATATTTCTTTAACAGATTTTTTGTAAGGATATGAGACAGCAGCGAATAAATAGTAGTCCTTCCTCCAGAAGTAGTAGATGATAAAATAACAATGGATGTAGTAATATTGGGTTGGCCAGAAAGGTCTTCGGGGGTTTTTATGTAACATCTTATGGAAAAACCCAAACAAATCTTTTGGCCACCCAATAATAGTGAGAACTAAGTTTACAGCCAGGAAGGGACCCAGCTGGGATTCAACACACACCTGTCACTCCAAACTCACTTTTCTATCTCTACTCAGTTTAGCTCTTGCATAGCAAAGGTAAGCACTTCTCTGTGTTTGCTTCAATGCTCCACCATGGCGCTTCATGTCTTTCATATATAACAGGTTAGAACAGGTTTATCTGCATCTGAGTAAGAACCACAGATTTGCATCTGAGCGAAAACCAGATTTGTCCTGCATTTGGAATTTCTGATTCTGTGGCAATGAGATTGGAACCGTGAACAGATTTGCTCATCCTACTTCAACCACAAAATAAAACCACTAGCTACAATAGTCTCACAGTCAGCTCTAGGGCTGTTTCAAAGATCCCTATGCAGTTAGACTTGACAGGTACAGAAGGGGACCCCCAAACTTCTCCAAACCTTTCCCTTCTTGGATAGATTATACTTTGGCTAAAAAATCACTATTGATCCCTTTGCTTTGGGTTCACTTGTTGTGTCTAAAGTTGATGGGCACAGGTTTAAGAAGTTTTGGTGAAAAGAAGTGAACTGAAAAGACCTGGCTTACGTGGACAGTTGCAAAAAACAAAGGATTTCTACACTGAGAAATTTGCAACAACTAACCATGCCCCTCCCTTACCTTGTCTTTAAAAGTGCTTTGTTGAAACCCTTCAAGGACTTTGGGGTTTGGGGGGCATGAGCCACCTGTCTTCTTGCTTGCCCCTGCAATAAACTGTTCTCTGCTCCGAACTCCAAAATTTTGGTTTGTTTGGCTTCTCTGTGCATTACCTAGGTTCGGTAACAATAACATAATGGATAGAATTTTAATAAATCCAGAAGAAAAAGGATGATCTTTTGACTCAAACTGGAGCTCAAATTGTACACCGTAAGGTTTTTGAGCAAGCTCCAGGAAATGGTGAAGGACAGGGAAACATGCTGTGCTGCAGTCCTTCGGGTGGCAAAGAGTCAGACAGGACTGGGTGACTGAACAACAACATCAAGGTTGGACGCAGGGAAAGGCCCTTTCAATAAATCTCACGGTCACTAGGTCCCGTCCCTCCATCAACTAAATAACGAGGCCACGCCTGGAGGTTCCCCAACAATCGCTTGGTGACTTGTAGCTTGTGGGTAAAAGCTCTCAATTTTTGCTGACAGGATTACAAAGCCTTTGGTGGCTGAAGAGTAAAGCCCTTTGGGTCTGTTTTCTCTTTCCAAACTTAAACCGGAAGCAGTCGGCTCCATGCAAAAGACAATCATGAGTGAATCTGGTCACTCCATGTCTCAGCTGTGACTTTTGCCATGTCCAAGTCCCGCATTTTTCAAGATGCACAACAAGGCCTTTTGGCTTGTTCTCAGTAGTAGGATCTGAAGAGTGATGTAGAAGGTTTGCTAGTTCTTTTCTCCAATTCGTGTGAACACACAACTATGCCATCTCTGCACCAGTTAAAATCATTTAGATGCTTCCATTTTGTGAAACTAGTCTGATTTCTTTTGAAAAGTGTAATTTTTATTTGCACAGCAAATGATTTTTTTTTTAAGTTATGAAAATCCAGGGTCTTCCCAGGTGGTGAAGTAGTAAAGAATCCGCCTGCCAATGCAGGAGACGCAAGAGAGGTGGGTTCGATCCCTGGGTTGAGAAGATCACCTGGAGAAGAAATGGCAACCCACTCCAGTAATCTTGCCTGGAAAATCCCATGGATGGAGGAGCCTGGTAGGCTGCAGTCCATGGGGTCGCGAAGAGTCGGACATGACTGAGCGACTTCACTTTCACTTTTCACTTTCATGCACTGGAGAAGGAAATGGCAACCCACTCCAGTGTTCTTGCCCGGAGAATCCCAAGGACGGCGGAGCCTGGTGGGCTGCCGTTTATGGGGTCACACAGTCGGACACGACTGAAGCGACTTAGCAGCAGCAGTGGCAGCAGCAGTGGGTGTAGTGGTAAAGAACCCACCTGCCAATGCGGGAGATGCAAGAGATGTGGGTTCAATTTCTGGCTCAGGAAGATCCACCAGAGGAGGAAATGGCAACCCACTCCAGTATTCTTGCCTGAGAAATCCCATGGACAGAGGAGCCAGGTGGGCTGCAGTCCATGGGGTCGCGAAGAGTCGGACACGACTGACTGACTGAGCGTGCATGCACGCACTTTTTTTTATATGTTTTTCAGTGTGTGGGTTATAGCCCACAATCAAAAACCTTTTGAAAACATCATATCTTTATTGTTTCCTTTCAAGATAAAGAATGTAGGGCAGCAGTGCCTATGAGGAAGTCCATGTTTATTTTTTCTTATTCGCTGTAAAATCGGAGCTGAGGAAGCTGAGTCACTGAAAGCCTTGCTTCAGTGAAAATTAGGTAGACTTGTGGAGATAGCAGGTAAACAGGATAAACCAAGAGAGAAAGACTGGGAGGGAGGAAGTTATGTTCACATCAGAAGGAAGATCAACATTCTGCTGCAGCTTTTCAAAGTATTGATTCTTGCATCTATTTCTCCTCTAACATAGAATCCTGTGGCTGCTTCTCACACCTAAAGCTTAAAAACCAACGAGGATTTCAGGCAGAGTCTTGCAAGCAAGACCCACTTCTGTCGACATCTTTAATCCACAGATGAGAAATGCTTATCTATTTTTTCTTCTCCTTTAGGACAATACTTTCATACGATTAATCTCACGGAAAAAAGTCAAGACCGTGGATGTTTCTGGCTATATCCGTGAGGACCAAAGAAACTTTTTCCAGGGGACAAACACATTCACCCTGCACTCCATGAAGGTAGATGACCCAAGAGTTTGGAATGTTCCACCTTCCAGAAACATTTTACCTATGAGCATCAGACATTCACAGCTATCTTTGCCTTCGGCTCCCTAACATTCGTATTAGGAAAATTCCAGGGAGAGAGAGAGAAGACCCCGGCTATGGCAGTTGTCTCACTGGCAACAAAGCAGCATTGAAACTCTGAAGTTGACATCTCCACACCAATTCAGGCAGCACAGAAACTCCTGTTAGTTTTGTCATAAACCGATTAGAGCTGGTACACAGACCTAAGGATCTCAATGCTTCGATACTGAATAGCCACTCAGATCCCAACAGTTTCCCCAGTAAAAACCCACTGGGAAATTCTCAGTAAGTTCACCACAAGGTGCCATCTGAGATACTCTTCAGTCTCATAATCATCCGCACACACCCAGGAAAAAATGAAATGATGTTTAGTCCAGAGAAAGCGGCAACCACCCATGCCTGGGACCTCCTGCTTGTCTGTATGAAACATGCTCTGCGAGTCTGGTAAAGGCGGACCGTCCGGCCGCTGCTGGAGCAGGACAAGGGCGTGGGGGTGGGGAGAGCCTCTACCCTTTCCCAAATCAAAAGGGGGAAAGTAAGTGAGAAAATCTCCGGAGTTCAAACATTCCTTTAAACCCCACAACTTTAAATACTAAATGTGTTTCATGGCTGCCATCTTGAAAAACATTAGTTTGCCAAAGGCGGCCTTTGATTCCCATTTGGGATGGAAACGCTGGCAGATAATCCATTGAAACAGGTCCCGCACAAAGACCCTTTTGCAACAATCGTGGTGCTTGTGAAGGACAACATTTTTGTGCCCCAAATAAAACATTTTAATGCGCTACAATCCATTACACATATAGTCCTCCATTTCCTTTCAGTAATTATTCATTAGAAAACATTTAACGTCACTGTGGATTTCACACTGGGCAGTCTGGACACAAAGAACAAGAGATGGCCCATTTATAAGGGGCTGGGGTCTTCTTTTCTAATCTGAGAAACTCCGAGGAGGTGGGGCCCGCAGGACACAACAGGCCAGCTAAATTGTGCGGTTAACGGTCAAAGCCCCCCTGCCTACTTTGACACTCATTTAAAGATGACGGGGAACAAAAGAGATTTGTTCTGTGCAACCCTTTCTTGTTACGCAGTCTACATCGAGCTCTGTGCATGAAACCCGCCCGATATTTTATTCCACCTGCCAGCTCCCTGCCGCCTTCCTCTACTCTCTCCTCTGCTACTTGGCTTTCTCCCACTTTAACACAAAGAGACAGGTAAAGAATATCTGTAAAAGCAGCCCATTCAGCATGTCAGCTTTCATAATACAATTGCCTGTCAGGTCCCCGAGGAGCTATGAGGCGCTCAAACGTCTGGGTTTAGGCCAGAAATCCGGCCCGCACTTCTGTTGGTTTAGCTGGGCAGCTCCCGGTCACCTCCCACCCTCCCGTAGTGGAGGGCCATCTCCCGGGGCACAGACACCGAAAACCATCTTGAATAACAACAGTCTGAAACATTTGCTCCATCAGTGAGAGACCACATGTCCACTCCCAATGGGCTGCATGTATATTCCTTTCATGCCTATGTTAAAAAAAAATGTTAACCAAAAGCTCAGACCCAGGGATCTAGAGTCATCGGAAAAGTTGGGGAATATTTATCTTATAGCCATCTTTTAAAAAAGGTATGCGACAGAATAAAATAGTTTAACAGCAGTGGATTCTTCCCTAAGGTAGTGGGGAAAGATCCTATCTTGAGAGTCTAAGCAGATTAAGATGTATGGGCATATGTACAAATCTAAAAACCTCTAGTTCCATTTCAACTCTGCAAACTGCATGAAGACTATATATCACCTAGTGATGCTTCCAGAATATACTGATGAGAAACCAGTGAGGACAAATAGGCTTGGCTTTCCTAGAGTCTCAAAAATGATTCATGTCACTGTATGGCTCTTTTTATAGATGTTTGCATGTTAAAATATCTGCTTTTTACCATTATCCTGATGTGTTAGAGGAAACGGCCTCTGGTCGCAGAGTCAAACAGCAAGAATATGCTAGAGAAAATCAGTGGGTACTTAAAGAGAAAGCAAGATCATAAGGAAGCCAGTCATAGAAGCTCAGTCAGCGGTCAATGAAATTCTAAAAAAAGAAACAGTTATGATGGTCTGTGTCAGAGAATAGCAAACTAGGGCTCGTGGGTCGAATCCAGACAGCTGCCTGCTTTTGAAGCAACAAAAGAATAATTTTTTTTTAAAGTCGTGAGAAAATTGTATGAAATTCCAATGTCCGTGTCCATTAACATTTATTGGACTACAGCCATGATTATTGTGTATGTCTATCTGTGACTACTTTCCTGCTATGACAGACTTAAGCAGTTGCCAAGGAGGCTGCTGCTGCTGCTGCTGCTGCTAAGTCGCTTCAGTCGTGTCCGACTCTGTGCGACCCCATAGATGGAAGCCCACCAGGCTCTCCTGTCCCTGGGATTCTCCAGGCAAGAATACTGGAGTGGGTTGCCATTTCCTTCTCCAATGCATGAAAGTGAAAAGTGAAAGTGAAGTCGCTCAAGTCGTGTCCAACTCCTAGCGACCCCATGGACTGCAGCCCACCAGGCTCCTCCATCGGTGGGATTTTCCAGACAAGAGTACTGGAGTGGGGTGCCATTGCCTTCTCCGCCAAGGAGGCTGAATGGTCCACAAAACCTAAAATATTTACTATCTGGCCCTTTATAAAAAAAATCTGCTGATTCCTACTCTATATCCTGTAACATATACATGTCTCTAGTCCTTAAGATCCAGGCTTCCAAATCAATGGTATTTAAAAATTGTAGGCACCAGGAGGAAAAAAAAAAGTGGAATTTCAAGTATAACTTTTTCCAAACAAATGTTTGATGGTTTATGATGAATTCCTCAAACTCATGGCTGGGATACTTCTTAATTAAGTTCTTTATATCCAACATTGTTAAATGTTGACAATAGGGACGTTGAGAATGCGAGGTGAGATGGTACCTTTCCAGACCCACTGCTGCTTCTTAGCTGCCCAAACACACACAGAAAATTAACTGTGCAAACAGCAGGTAGCAGTATCTCCAGTAGAACTTAATGAATGTTTGCTCCATAAACAAACAATGCTTCTAGCTCTCAAGAAAACCATCTGAAGGATGGTACTCAGTGGCAGCTAAAATTTAAATCAAACATACGTCAAGAAAGAAAGCAAGATCTGATATTTTGATTCGAGGAGGAGTCTCAGCTGTGGAAAGGACGAGGATCAAACTTGAGTGATAAGAGCATTATCATGTTGTGCGTTTTTATGCATCCGATTTGCTCAACGGCTGAAATGCGGGACTATCTTTTCATGTAATGACAAGAAGACTGTCAGCTTTTGATTATTCAACCGCAGCCTCTTAATCACTACTGAATGTGTATAATTATGAATATCAGTAAACAGAATAATGCTTCTAAATTGCCTTAGGGATTAGATGGTCTCCTAGTAAGAATTAGAACAGTTCACAGAGTCTTAATTGCCTCAGGGGAGTTCCAGGTGGAGAAAGAAATGGCCATGTAACTGCATATAGTTTTTTTCAGCAGAAAGTAGAGGATTAAAAAAATCAAAGGCAAGGGCTATATTTCTCCTACTACTTCCCAACAATAAGTAAATAAATTAGACCAATAAACACAGCAAAAAGATCTCTGGATGTTCACAGCATTTTCTCCCCTTCATACACATTCTTTTTTTAAAAAAAATTGAGGTGCAACTGACATATAGAATTATATTAGTTTCAGGTGTACAACATAATGATTTTTTTATGCATTGTGAAATGGTCACCATAAAGTCTAGCTAACAGTCAATCAACTTACATAGTTACAAAAATTTTTTTCTTTGATGAGAACTTTTAAGGTCTCTTTTAGCAACTTTCAAATATAACTACAATATTATTAACTATAGTTACCACACTGTATATGACATCCCCATAACTTGTTTATTTTATAACTGAAAGTTTGTATCTTTTGACAACTTTCAACCGTTTCTCCCAACCTCCAACTCTGGCAACCACCAGAGTCTTCTCTGTATCTATGAGCTTGGGTTTTTGTTTGGTTTTGTTTTTAAGATTCAACATGGAAGCGGGGGATAAATCAGGAGTATGGGATTAACAGATTCATACTACTATATATATATACACACACACACACACACACACACAATAAATAAACAGCAAGGATTTTACTGTATAGCATAGGGAACTATATTCAATATCTTATAATAACCTATAATGAAAAGAATCTGAAAAAAGTATATATAAATATATATAAAACTGAATCACTTTACTGTATACTTGAAACAAACACAATATTGTAAATCAATTATAGTTCAATAAAAAAATATTCAACATGTAAGTAATATCAGACAGTATCTGTCTTTCTTTGTCTGACTTATTTCACTTGGTAAAATTCCCTCAAGGTCCATCTATGTTGTTACAAGGGGTAAGATTTCTTTCTTTTTTTTGGCTGAATAATATTCCATTGTATACTTATACCACATTCTCCTTACCCACTAATCTATAGATGGACACTTGGGTTGCTTCCATGTCTTAGCCATTACAAATAATGCTGCAGGTTACTTCTCTGCTGGTCCAGTGGCTAGGACTCTGTGCTCCCAATGCAGGGGGCCTGGGTTCGGTCCCTGGTCAGGGAACTAGATCCCATAGGCTGCAATGAAAAAGATCCTGAGTGTTGCAACTGAAACCCGGCACAGCCAAATAAATATATAAAAATAAATTTTATTCATCCTCCCCCAAACTCTACATGCATATGTATGGCTGAGTCCCTTAGCTGTTCACCTGAAACTACCACGATACAAAATAAGAAGCTTAAAGTTTGAAAAAAAATCTTTTTTAATATATTGAAAAATTTTTTTTATTTTCTATTTTTTAATTTTACAATATTGTATTTGTTTTGCCATACATTGACATGAATCCACCATGGGTGTACATGTTTTCTCCTTCCAGAACCCCCCTCCCACCTCCTTCCCCATCCCATCCCTCCGGGTCATCCCAGTGCACCAGCCCCGAGCACCTTGCATCATGCATTGAACCTGGACTGGCGATTCGTTTCACATTTGATAATTTACATATTTCCATGCCATTCTCCCATATCATCCCACCCTCATCCTCTCCCATAGATTCCATAAAACTGTTCTCTTTTTCTGTGTCTCTTTTGACGTCTCGCATACAGGGTTATCTTTACTGATTGATTAAATACCATATATATGTGTTAGTATATTGTATTGGTGTTTTTCTTTCTGGCTTGCTTCACTCTGTAAAAACTAATATATATATTTTTAACATTACCAAAAAAAGTAATGCCACTTTTTTTTTTAAAAAAAGTAATGATATAGCAGTACACATAGCAGCTTTGAATGGCGGATATATATCCTAAATACTTTTGGCCTTTCCTCAAGTCCATGAAAGTTCCTTGAAGTCCCATGTCCCTGAGTTTATGGATGAATTTATAAAAGAAGTATTTTCTTCCCTTAAAGAGAATCTTGCTGGTATCCTCAGCTATCTTTCCCTGGAAAGAAAGATAGTTCATGGCTTGGGAGCCTTGCAAACACTCAGCAGAAACTAGACATTGACCATGGGTTAATACTAAAACCTATTTGGAACAATAAATGCTAAAGTGTGGCCCAGGATTTTCCCAGGGTGACCCCACCACCTCAGTCCACATTTCTTTGGGGTCAATGAAGAAACTAATAGACATCACAGAATAGACAGCTTTAAGTACAGCTTTTTTAACTATTTGGGGCTTCCCAGGTGGCATAGTGGTAAAGAATCCACCTGCCTATGCAGGAGACTCAAGAGACTCGGGTTCGATCCCTGGATCGGGAAGATTCCCTGGAGGAGGAAATCCCACTGGAGGAGGAAACGGCAACCTAATCCAATATTCTTGCCTGGACAATTCCATGGACAGAGAAGCCTGGAAGGCTACAGTCCAAAGGGTCACAAAGAGTTGGAAATGACTGAGAGACTGAGCATGTACGCAATGAGAACCTACTGTATAGCACAGGAAACTCGACTCAACTCTCTAGTGACAAAGAGTGGATATATGTATACGTACAGCTGATTCACGTCGCTGTACAGCAGAGACTAACGCAACATTGCAAAGCAACTATACTCCAATAAAAACTAGAGAAAATAATAAAGTTAAGGAAGGTTGAAGGTAAAGGAAACTAATTTCCTGGAGGCAACATGCATGTGAAAATTGAGAAAGAAAACTCTAACTACCCTTAGGTTGAGAAAAGGGCTCACTGAAGGGGAGAGGGGAACGAGGAAGAAGGGAAGGCTACACGGGATCCCTTGGGGACAAATAAGCAAGAAATATGCAACATATAAAGATCAAAGTGTACCAATTTTTTTAAAATTTACTTTTCTGGATTTTGCTACCTTAAAAAAAATTGGCTGTGTCAGGTCTTTGCTGTAGCATCCAGTGGTTAGGGGTATTCCCAGGTGGTTCAGTGGGTAAAGAATCCGTCTGCAATGCAGGAGACACAGGAGATGCAGGTTTGATCCCTGGGTCAGGAAAATCCCCTGGAAAAGGGCACAGCAACCCACTCCAGTATTGTTGCCTGGAGAATCCCATGGACAGAGGAGCCTGCAGGCTACAGTCCATGGAGTTGTAAAGAGTCAGACACGACTGAAGTGACTGAGCATGCACACACCAGTGGTTAGGACTCAGCACTTTCACTGTGGGAGCCTGGGTTCAATACCTTGTTGGGGAACTAAAACCCCTTGAGCTGTGCAGGGCAGCCAAAAGGAAAAAGAGACACTCAGAATGGCTTCTGATGCGAAAAAGCAGGGGAAAAAGTATGAAAAGTATGCTTATTAAAGAGGCAACTACTAAAAGCCTCCCATAAATATAGCCCTTTTAAAATGTTATCTTCTCTTTTCTGTTATCTGATTATAAAAGAATTATATATACATTTTAAACATTCTGGGAAAACATGATAAGGAGGATAAAAATTATCCAAAATCCCACCACTCAGAAGTTACCACTGTTTTCTTTTTGAAATATTCCTTCTAATCTTTTCCACCCCTGTGTGTGTGTACATAAAAATACTGGGATACTGTTTTATTTGTGATTTGGTGTCATTCTTCTAAAATACCGTGATTAATCCTCATAAATTAAGAATGACGCTATAACATATCACACAGCGTAGACTCATCTGAGGGGCTTTCCCGGTGGCCCACTGGTTAAGAATCCACCTGCCAGTGCAGGGCACGTGGGTTTGATCCCTGGTTCGGGAAGATCCCACGTGCCGCAGGGCAACTAAGCCCATGTGCCTCAACTACTGAAGCCTGAGAGCCTAGAGCCCGTGCTCTGCAACTCAAGGAGTCACCGCACTGAGAAGCCCATGTACATAACCAAGAGTAGCCCTCTTTCACTTCAGCTGGAGAAAGCCCGAGTGCAGCTACGAAGACCCAGTGCAGCCGTAAACTAATTAATTAATTTAATTAAAAAATATCTTCTGGAATTGAAATGTGCAGAATTACAAGGTTAGAAATCAAAGTTCAGGCAATTGAGTTAATTTCCTAGTAAGTTCTATGGACTCCAATGGTATATTTTAAGCCTTATGACCAAGTACCCCTGATATGAAAGTGTTAGTGTTGAGAACTAGAATTATTTTCATCAATACCTGTCATCTTTGAAAGACTCCATTAAAAGTTGAATTCTGAGCAGAGCCAGACTTCTGTGACAACAAAGAATCTAGCACTGAAAACAGAAAAAATCCTACATCTTCTGAACTATATTGAAAGCCTCTTCTTGTTCCGCCAGTAAAACTTAAATTCTGAAACAAGGAAAGAGAGAAAGTCTCATCTGACAGAATCCTGAATATCTAGAAAATCATAAAGAGAAAACAGTTTTATTTTATCTAAATGATAGTGATGGAAAAACGGCATAATTGGAACCAACTTCTCTGACCAGCATAGAATCATGTGTTTTAGATTCAAGCAGAGACAATTTTATAGAACCTGCTGAAACTATTGGAAACGTTGATCCTAGAATCTGTATTGTCAATTTCAGAAGCAAACTATCACACTGCAAACTTGAGTGATCCTATTAAACAGGAATATGAGCACAATCAGAATAATCATAATTATGGAGCTTTCTTATTTTTTTGATTTTTAAAAGTTTGTTTTATTTTTTTGGCCATGCCATGCAGCATGCAGGATATTAGTTCCCTGTCCAGGGATTGAACTTGTATGCCCTGCAGCAGAAGCTCAGAGTCTTAACCACTGGACTACTAGAGAAGTCCCTTATTTTTCAAAAGAGCACAGCAGTTGATTAACTAATTGGCAAGTATTTTCTGAGCATCTACTGCGTGCAAAGCACTATGAGAGGTAGCTGGCCCCCAGGAACTCACAACCCCTAGAGAAATAAAACACAATTACAGAACAGTGAACAAGACAACGGACCTGGACTCAGTGGCTAACCTTTTCAATGGCTTTTCTCTGATTCTCGTCAAAAATGGTTAACTAGAAAGTTACTTAAAATAGTGTCATTAAGTTTCTGCTGTCAAACTCTGTTTGATATCGTTTTTCTTCAAGATTTCAGGATAAAATATTTATTTTGTTAGTCAAAAGATAAGGTAAGATAGTGGGAGCTGACAGAGGAAAAGCATTCATAAGAGTTTTTAATAGTAGTGATATAAAAACACACAGCCTGGCTTAGATGCAGTTTTGCTTTAAAAATAAGTCATACTATACGTATACCTATGGCTGATTCATGTTGAGGTTTGATAGAAAACAACAAAATTCTGTAAAGCAATTATCCTTCAATTGAAAAATAAATTAATTTAAAAAATAAGTCATACCAAAATTAGTGGGCAAAATGAAATTACTGGAAATGAGATCTAAGAGGCGGCTTATGTTCCCCCATTGAGGATGGAACCTGTATGGAGATCAGGGAACCCGCAGGAACTCCTGTGGAGGAAGTGCAGAGTCTTAACCTCTGGACCTCCAGAGGTTATTTTGGGAAGTCCTCAAAATAAATACACTTGATTGTGATGGTTGGTCCATGGATCAACAAATGTGATAAAATGGCACAGAACTACACCTGCACGTTGTACAGTGACATTTGTCCTGGTTTAAATGTTGTACTATGTAAGATGTAACCACAGAGGGACACTGGGTGAATGGTCCACGGGATCCTCTCTGTGCAATTTCTGCAACTTTTTATAAGTTTATATTTTAAAAAAGTTAAAAACTTACCTATTGCATTTCAACTCTTTGATGTGTCATAAAGACCCTTACTCCTTGGAAGAAAAGCTATGACACACCTAGACAGCTTATTAAAAAGTAGAGACATCACTCTGCGGGCAAAGGTCCATCTAGTCAAAGTTATGGTTTTTCTAATAGTCATGTATGGATGTCCGAGTTGGACCATAAAGAAGGCTGAGTGCCAAGAACTGATGTCTTTGAACTGTGGTGTTAGAGAAGACTCTTGAGAGTCCCTTGGACAGCAAGGAGATCAAACCAGCCCATCCTGAAGGAAACCAACCCTGAATATTCACTGGAAGGACTGATGCTGAAGCTACAGCTCCAATACTTTGGCCACCTGATGCAAAGAGCTGACGCATTGGTAAAGACCCTGATGCTGGGAAAGACTGAGGGCAAGAGGAGAAGGGGATGACAGAGGATGAGATAGTTGGATGTCATCACTGACTCAATGGACAAGAGTTTGAGCAAACTCTAGGAGATGGTGAAGGACAGGGAAGCCGGGCATGCTGCAGTCCATGGGGTTGCAAAGAATCGGACACAACTTAGCGACTAACAACAACAACAAAGGCACAAAAATATATAAAGTCACAAAATATATTTGAACTCATGGCAAGGTACTTATTTGAAACATGGTGAAAGCCATCCTCTATAAACATGGATGTAAATCACGAGTCTCTTCCTTATCTGACAGGAGAGCTTTCTGATTTCCGACCAAGTTCCCTACAATTCAATTAACTTGGAGGAAAAGAGGCAACTGACCAGATGATTTCCATAAAGTGAGCAGCATATGGAAACAGCCATACACGAATGATGCCCAATCAAAGGGCAGGAAGTAAGTGCTCAGTTATCATCAGCATCATTATTCAAGTAGTTCTTCACTTTGCTTCACTCATCAAACTCAGCTCCCCCTGAGGTCATTTCTAAATGGCTCTATCTCTAACATTTCCAAATAGGCTTTAACTTTTCATTTTTAAATAATTATAGACTCATAAGAAGTTGCAACAATAACACAGAGGAGATATTCCTAAAGGTTACATGTAACCTTTACCCAAGTCCCCTAAAGGTAATATAACTTTAGTACCAGGAAACTGACATTGGGACAATCTTCAGGTTTTACTTGGGGGTTTTTACATGCACTCATGTGTGTGTAGTTCTGTGTAATTTTTTCACATGTATGTAACCACCATGACAATCTAGACAGAATTGCTCCATTATCCCTAAAGATATGCTACTCTGTACAGTCACACCAACCATCCTCTCTCTAACTCCTGGCAATGAGGAGTCTGTTTTCCATCTCTGTAATCATATCATTTCAAAAATTATATGAAGACATACAGTATATAACCTTTTGACGTCTTTTTTCACTCAGCATGATGCCTTTGAAATCCATCCAACAACTTGGATGGATCAATAGTTTGCTCTTTTTTTTTTTATGGAGAAGTATTCCATTCCAATAGAGGTTTACCAAGGGAATCTGAGAATCAATTCAGCATTTAAGGAAGGAAAGCTTCCTTCCTGAAAAAAAAAAATATATATATATAAGACCATGGGTTGGCTAAAAATTTCATTTGGGTTCTCTGTAAGATGTTATGGAAAAACCCAAATGAGCTTTTTGGCCAACCCAATCCATGTAGATACATATGCGTGAATTTCTAAATAAATTTCATATGGCCACAACAATAAAAAGGGCCACACATAACCTTGCTTGAGGACAGCCTACCTGTGTCCTTTCCTCTGCAGGACCCTGATCCATAGTGAACATTTCTCTCCACCAATCAACCAGATTATTTCTCCCAGTGATTCATGCTTCCTAGAGCTCCTATTCTGAGATATAATGCAGGAATGGGAGATAAAACCAGGACCTCTGGGCATTCAAATACCTTTTCAGTCTCAAGGACTGTGCCATTTGGAGTTCTCAGTTGCCAAGGCGACAGTATTAGGTGCTATAGAAATGGACCATGGGCTGAATGGCTCGACGACAGGCTCTATCTAGAGTTTCTTCATTGTGCAGGAGGGCTCTGTGACCAGCTACTGAATTATTCTAACTCATATATAAACACTTCTGTAACCTTTGTGGCTGTCTAGAGAAGTAGAAATAATCTTTTGACAAATAATTTTTTTTGAATAGACAATATATAAGATGGTTGTACCAAAAAAAAAGTGAAAGAACCAGGAAAAAAATTATCTTTCTAGATCTTACACTTTTAATTAATTCCTAGGAAAAGGCAATAGGTCTGACATCCAAATTCTGTCTTCCACTACCCCCAGAGAATTTTCTCATAGTGTACAGGCCAATGAAAATCATTCAGTTTTTGCTTTCTAAAGGTGATTTTTACTTGAGATAATTTGAAGTTACCACATCTAAGAGTAAACACAATATATGTGGGATAAAAGAGTAAATTTACAAGTAGTCTTACACCTAAGGGCCAAAATTACCTACGATTTTCTTCACTATTAGGTCACCATCTATTATTTAAGGCTTTACCTGGGCTGTTCAACACAGTAGCCACTGGCCAAATGTAGCTTTTAGGATTAAAGTCAAATTTAAAATTTAGTTCTTCAGTCACACTGGCCACATCGCAAGCATTGAACAGTCACATGTGGCCTGCAGATAACTCGTTGGACATCGAGAATATAGACCATTTCATCATGACAGTACATGAGATTGACAGCTCTGCTCTGAACCAGTTTGAAAGGAATTTGTAACACCCCACACTTCAGTCCTCAATGATCACATCTCCCCCAGCCAGCAAAAGGGGAGCATCCAATTGGATCACCTTAAATGAAATTTTCACCAATTTCAGAATCTTATCCATGAGCCTCTTCCCATGCCTATCAGAAGCCCAGGTACTATTGCATTTAGGCAGCTCCAGGTAGAAAACAGGATGTCACCTCCAAGTCCCATTACCTTGGATCCCATCCTGCTTGGAAGAGACCAGATTGTTAGCAATTATTCCACTTGAGCCATTCAAAGCCTGCTTCCCAGTGGTGTATGCTCCCTCGGTGTGTGATGCTGGGTAGCAACGTATGAGGTGATTCTACCTCGCTGGGCGGAGCAGTATTCATAATTTATCACTGCATCCTATGGCCACCCACCTGCAGGCACACGGGGCTGCTGGGGAGTGATAAGAACTGGAAACCGGACCTTCTTTGAGATTATGTTACAGCTATTGCTGATCTGCTGTCCCCAGATTTCTTCTATTTTCATTTTATTAATTTTCAGAAGTAAATAGAATGCACATGTGCCTCGTTAAAAAAATTATAATGTTCAGATATCTATGAAACAGAAACAGACTCAAGGACACAGAGAACAGACTTCTGGCTGCCAAGCGGGAGGGAGTGGGGAAGGGAAGG
Organism: Okapia johnstoni; assembly: GCA_024291935.2. Lineage (NCBI taxonomy): Eukaryota > Metazoa > Chordata > Mammalia > Artiodactyla > Giraffidae > Okapia > Okapia johnstoni. Next base: position 8,522,051 of record CM044310.1, on the reverse strand, counting down.
ATTGGGGAGTTTGGGGTTAGCAGATGCAAACTGTTACATATGGTTTGCTTACAGTGTAGCAGGGTCGGGACTAGGGTGTGGTAAGTGTCTCATGGGTGCACAATTTAAGAGGGTGTCGAAAAACTCGGTAATTGCTTCAATCAGCTTGGGACGTCATAACAAAATACCACAGGCTACGTGGCTTCAACAGCAGAAATTCAACTTCACTGTCCCTCCACCTTTTTATTCTATATGTGTGCACATGCTAAGTCGCTTCAGTCATGTCCATCTCTTTGCAACTCTATGGACTGTATCCTGCCAGGCTCCTCTGTCCATGGGATTTCCCAGGCAAAAATACAGGAGTGGGTTGCCAAGCTCTCTCCAGGGGATCTTCCCAACCCAGGGATCAGATCCACATCTCTGTGTCTCCTGCATTGGCAGGTGTGTTCTTTACCACTAGCAGCACCTGGGAAGTCCCCTTTTCACTTTTTTACTCTATCCAGGCCCGCAAAGGATTGGGTGATGCCCATCCACGTTACTGAGGGTGATCTTTGGCTCAGTGGTAAAGAATCTGTCTGCCAGTGTAGAAGAGGCAGGTTCGATCCCTGGGTCAGGAAGATCCCCTGGAGGAGGAAATGGCAATCCACTCCAGTGTTCTTGCCTGGAGAATCCCATGGACAGAGGAGCCTGATGGGCTACAGTCCATGGGGTTGCAGAGTCAGACATGACCTAGCAACCAAACAACAACAACCAATTCAAATACTAGTCTCTTCTGGGAACACTTTAATAGACCCAAGACATTTACACACATACCTGGGCATCCCTTTAGCCCTGGCAATTTGACACATAAAATTAACCATCACGCCTGATGAGAATTTTCTGTCAAATATGAATAACCTAATTTTGCAGAGTAGTAAAATATATATTTGAGAATCCAAGTAACTCACCAAGGTCAAAGTCACACAGCTTGTACGTGGTGACTTAGGTAGACATGCAGGCCAGTATTCTTAACCACTGTGGCCGATGCTAGGGAAAGGTACCTAGTTCTCATTTATCAGACTCTGGCATAATCAGAACAAAAGCCCTCTCATTGTTTCTTTTTCTTTTCTATTCTGGTGCCCTTGGGCTACATTTAAGAGGTGGCACCAGCATTTTACAACCATCTTAGTAAACACAGAATCAAGCTAGAATCCTCGGTGGGTCCTGAATCCAGGGGGAAATTTGGATGAGGTAAGGGATATCTTCCAACAGACTGCATATTGACAGAAAGGAGGAAAACTGTACTGCATAAGCCAAAAGTTCACTCAGGTTTTTCCATAAGATGTTATGGAAAGGAACTTTTTGGCCAAGTCAATAATTATACAGTGGAGAAATCAGACCAGCACCTCTGCTGGGTGACAAAAGTTAGCATCATCAACAAGGGGCAAACAAACAAGGTGAACCTTTGGTTTTGATTCCCTGAGAAAGCAACATCACCTCTGCAATAACACTGACCAGAATGTATAACTGGAATCTAATCACCAGGGCCATTTCCTTTCTCCAACTGAAAGGCAAAGTGAAAGTGAATTCTTTACTCAAGGGAAGCCCAAGAATACCGTGGGTAGCCTATCCCTTCTCCAGAGGATCTTCCCGACGCAGGAATTGAACCAGGGGTCTCCTGTGTTGCAGATTTTTATCAGCTGAGCTACCAGAAGCCCCAAGAGTTCCTCCATGAATTGCAATGGGAAGATCCTGCATGCTTTCCAGGCAAGAGTGCTGGAGCTGGGATCGCCATCGTGTCCTTGCAACCCCATAGACGGCAGCACAGGCTCCTCTGTCCCTGGGATTCTCCAGGCAAGAAATGGAGTGGGTTACCATTTCCTCCTCCAACGCATGAAAGTGCAAAGAAAGTGAAGTCACTCACATGTCCAACTCTTCGCAACCCTATGGAGGTAGCCCACCAGGCTCCTCCATCCATGGGAGGAGGCAAAGTACTGGAGTGGGATGCCATTGCCTTCTCCCAGCACAGCCAAATAAATAAATATTTAAAAAGAAAAGAACATGACTTTGAGGTAAAGGGAGCCCCAAGGATAAAGCAAATGGGATAAAGTTCTCCCAGTAAGGGGATCTGGGTGAAGGGTGTATGGGTCTTCTTTGCACTATTCTTACTCTTGTATGTAAGTTTCAACATTAAGAAGAAAAAGAAAAATACGACATAAAACCATTCTTCCTTTTGACTCCAGGTTTGGTTTTGGTATGTTTCTGATAATTATAAGGCTGATTATATTGGTCGTTTTCCTAAAGAAATTCCTCAAGACCCTTTTAGTGTTTCTGGTCACTGAATTCCACTGTGGGGAATGACATTCAGTTCCATACAGTTCCCTACATACACCTGGAGCGATTCTGGGAACACCAGTTGTGTGTCCTGCGATTCGACTCCATGCTGACACTATCTACCCACAGGTAGCGTCAAATCCCATAGGTTAGGGGTTCAGTCCTATAAGACTGCCCACCCCCAGCCCCCAGTGCTGATGCCAGTCCAAGTCCAGATTGTTACCTGTACTTCCAGCCAACTAGCTATAAACCAGAGGTTCCCACAACCCCCTCCTGAGGTTCAGTTAACTTGCTAGAGTGGCTCACAGAATTCAGAGAAACCTATTATGTACTAGATCAGTGGTTTACTATAAAAGAATAGAACTCAGGGAACAGCCAGATAAAAGAGATGCATGGGGCATGGTATGTGGGAAGGGAGCATGGTGTTCCACGTCCTCTCTCTCCAAATCTCCATGTGTTTGCCGATCCGGAAGTTCTCTGATCCCTGTGCTTTTGGGGTTTCTATCAACACTTCACTACATAGGCATGATTGTGCCAATTAAGGAAGGCTGCTCGCCACCCAGTTCTACAATAATTAAGTCATTAGTTCCTGTAGTCGCTGCCTTTCAACACACCCTGAAAGGAATGAGGCACTCTGTGCTCCGGGAAAACTGGCAAAACACGCCTTCAGTTAGATATTTTCAGGAGAAAGTTCATAGGTACCTGAATTTCATACTTAGAAAAGCACTAAAACCATTAATCAAGATATCTGTTCCTTGTGACCAGCTGAGACACGGGCTTGAGTTCAGTATCTTTAGCTAAAATCACACATATGCTGATGTCCCCTTATACCTCTTTGGAATAGTTTCTCAGAGTCTCTGAAAGGCTGTCTCCTAGGCTAGAGTGTTCATTCAGTAAAGACACTGAATATACTCCACTCACAGCTTTTACGTTGTACCTTTTCTCCCCAAGTTGACAACTGATTAAATCATTGGCCAATGGAGACTGATTCACCTTCAGTTCAGTTCAGTTCAGTCGTTCAGTTGTGTCCAACTCTTTGCAACTCCATGGACTGCAGCATAGCAGGCTTCCCTATCCATCACCACCTCCTGGAGCTTACTTAAATTCAGGTCGATTGAGTCAGTGATGCCATCCAACCATCTCACCCTCTGTCGTCCCTTTCTCCTCCCACCTTCAGCCTTTCCCAGCATCCAAATTGTTTCAAATGAGTCAGTTCAAATGAAAGTTCTTCAGCTTTCTTTATAGTCCAACATTCACATCCATACATGACTATTGGAAAAACCATAGCTTTGACTATAGCCGGACCTTAGTTGGCAAAGTAATGTCTCTGCTTTTTAATATGCTGTCTATTCAGCTTACCAGCCCCTCTTCTGTCCCTAGAGAGGGAAGGTGGGTGCAACTAGCCCCATCCACAGGTTCATCGCCAAATGCACCTCATTAACATAAAAATATGCTTTCTATCACATATAACACTTAGGAAATCATAAGGACTTGTGAGCCAGGAATCATGGACGAAGACCAAATGTATATATGTATATTTCTTATAAATCACAATATCACATCCAAATTGTTTTAACTATTTAACTTTCTTTGTACTTTTCTTTGTTGGCAAAACAAAATAAAAAACCAAAAAATTCCTCTTCCTTCCTACCCACTCCCAACAGGCAAAATTATATCTGAAACTTACTTCTTATCCAAATGTTCTTGCTTGTCTCCTGGCCTTCACAGTAACCAGTGCAGTACCAGGCACAGAAGTGCCTCAAGATATCACTTTATAGACTCAAAATTCTCTAAATCTAAGGTGTGATTAACACCTGGTAGTAGGATACGACCAGTAAAGAACCTAGTCATACTGTGTGGGAACAGTGACATACTTTATTTTCTTGGGCTCCAAAGTCACTGCAGATGGTGACCGCAGCCATGAAATTAAAAGACACTTGCTCCTTGAAAGAAAAGCTATGACAAACCTAGACAGCATATTAAAAAGCAGAGACATTACTTTGCTGACAAAGATCCATACAGTCGAAGCGATGGTTTTTCTAGTAGTCATGCATGGATGTGATAGTTGGACTATAAAGAAAGCTGAGCACCAAAGAATTGATGCTTTTGAACTGTGGTGTTGGAGAAGACTCGTGAGAGTCCCTTGGACTGCTAGATCAGACCAGTCAATCCTAAAGGAAATCAACCCTGAATATTCATTGGAAGGACTGATGCTGAAGCTGAAGCTCCAATACTTTGGCCACCTGATCAGAAGAGCCAACTCATTTGAAAAGACCCTGATGCTGGGCAAGATTGAAGGCAGGAGAAGAGGGCAATAGAGTTTGAGATGGTTGGATGGCATCACTGACTCAATGGAACGTGAGTTTGAGCAAGCTCCAGGAGTTGCTTATGGACAGGGAGGCCTGGTGTGCTGCAGTCCATGGGATTGCAAAAAGTCGGACGTGACTTAGCAACTCAACAGCAACAACAAGAGTATGGTCAATAAAGAACCTAGTCACACTGTGTGGGAAACATGGTGTCAGAGATACTGATCCTGTATTTACAGTTTTGGTGTTTTAGTCATCACTGGATTTTTTGCATTTGATTTTTTAAAAATACTGCTTATCTTGACTATTGACATTTTAGACCTCTGCCTCATCCTAGTTCCAGACCCACAGGTATTCAAAGTTCATTGATTTAAAGAAAAATCAGAAGCAAACAGAAAAAAAGCATTAGAGAATTCCAGTGAGGTTATGTATCGAGTAGGTTTATTCTCTATATTAACCTATAAAAGAGATCCTGTTATTGTTCCTGAAACAAGGCACAGAGGAGATAAACAACTTGCTGAAAGTCACTAAGCCAGAAAGTCAGCTATAGCACCTGGTTCTTCTATATTCCACATTTTCTTCAAAATGTTTGCTTTATGAAGTATGATTAAGCCAAAATATCACAGCAACTTGGGTTAGTAACAGCTTGAAATGATCTTTCATTTAATTATGTAATTATAACTGATTTTTCAAATGTGCTATGAAAATGAAGTTGAAAAGATATAAAACACACACTAACCTGGGGAGTGACCTTTATTGGGGAATTAGACCCTGGGCTCTTGTATGGGGGCAGCAAGACTGGCATCCCTCTCATCGAGCTTTTTGGGAGAATGGTGAACAGGACTCCTTTCCAGGGAGAAATACAGGCAAACACCTCATGTCTGATCTTCTATAATGTGAATTAAGGGACTTCCCTGGTGGTCCACTGGCTAAGACGCCAAGCTTCCAGTGCAGGGGGCTCAGGTTCGATCCTTGATCAGGGAACTAGATCCCACATGTCACAACTAAGACCCAGAATAGCCAGTTTGTTTGTTTGTTTTTTCTTTTAAGTGAATTGAGAGGTGCTGGAACCAAAACCACCAGATTAAGGTTCAGAGAATGTTTTCAATGAATAATTTTTATCAGAGGCACAGTTCTTGAGGCTCTAGCCTATCGTGTTTCCCCTTCACTTGGCTAAGAAGTAAAGCTACTCTTTTTCCTCCATAAAAAACAAAAACAAAATAGTTTTATCATGATTTGAGCAAAGTGTTTTCCCATAAATTAGAGACCATAGGGTTATGTTTTTTTCTGTCTTGCAAGGGGGCGATTTTCCCCAGTCGAGAGAACGTGGGGGCTGATTTTTGGAGTCCTCAACACGTTCTAAGGCCTTCCCTTGTGGCTCAGCAGGTAAAGAATCCGCCTGCAGTGCAGGAGACCTGGGTTCGATCCCTGGGCTGGGAAGATCCCCTGGAAAAGGGAAAGGCAACCCACTCCAGTATTCTGGCCTGGAGAATTCCATGGACTATATAGTCCACAGGGTCACAAAGAGTCAGACACTACTGAGCGACTTTCACTCACAGATTCTACATGCAACGAGGGCAAACAGTGCCTATACTTGCAGACATTAACCACCAGTCTGCAGGTACTTCATTTTCTTCTTCATCAGTAAATATTCATTGAGTGTCCACAGAACAAAAACTAGGAAAGATCTATGACAAATCCCTGCACTTTATATGGTGCATCTGCCATCAAAAGACATAGTGCCAATTCTGACATGTCTCTTGGACGACAAAAAATTTCAGAAGAAATTTCAAACACCAGAGGGTGGCAGAAAATCCTGATCAGGTTAAGTTGTGTGTCTGCTATAGAACTACATTTTTTTTTTCCTCCAAATATGAAAATGTTTTGTTTCAAAAACACAGCAATTGACAGAACTGCACAGTGACTGCCCACATACACACTACCTGGCTTCAACCATTGAAACTTCACTCTGTTTCATCATGTAGCTATCCATCAATCCATTTCGGGTGTTTGTTAGTCGCTCAGTCATATCCAACTCTTTGCGACCCCATGGACTATAGCCTGCCAGCCTCCTCTGTTCATGGAATTCTCCAGGCAAGAATGCTGGAGTAGGTAGCCATTCCCTTCTCCAGGGGATCTTCCCAATCCAGGAATTGAACCCAGGTCTTTGGGGTGTTTGGTGGTACCTTTAAAAATAAATTGCAAACTTCAGTATGTTTCCCCCTGAATATTCCAGCAAGTGAGTCATTACCTAGAGGTCAAACTTTGTTCAGAGTTCCTTTCTTTTCTTTTGTGTTAAAATGTGCATTCAATGAAATGAAATGGACACATTTAAATGTACTAGGAGCTGTGTTTTGATAATTAGATACCCAAACTGCTAGAAGTGCTAAAATACAGTTGTTGTCCCTGAAAAATGGTGGGTCCAAGGGAGGCAATGGGGAGGCGATGGGGAACTGGTGTTCAGTAGGAACAGACTTTCAGCAGAGCTACACTATTAAAAGCAACATATCTTCAGCTTTGAAATGGAAGCTAGACTCTACACTCGAGAGAAGGGAGAAGTCATTGCAGGGGGCCTGAAAGAAATGACCCCTGCCATGTCCATCCATTCCCATCACATGAAATTATATCCTGACTCTTTTTTCTAAAATATGTAGAAAGTTCTCCTGAGGAGGCAAAGCACATAGAACTTCTCCTAACAATTTTCCTTCCAGGGTGGTCTGCCTTTTCCCCAAGAAGCTCTTGGCTCTGAGGAGGGCCCAGACTTTGTGTCTGGATGTTGGGCCAGGTGTCTGGGGATTTCAGAGCTTCCCACCCGACATGGGCATGCACTCTCAAGAGAGATGACCCAGGCTGCCACTCAGAACTTCTGTCTCCCTGGAAACTGGTCCTCAAGGCCTTCTGAGGTCAACTGAGCTCAAGAAGGAATTATTTGCCATGTTGGATTGTTAAAATATTGTAAAAAACATTATCTGCCATCTTGGATCATTAAGATATGAAAGCTGAGATAGCTGAAAACTCTAAAAATCAACAGGAGACAAATACACCTGCAAATTTTCTAAAATGGATTTCTAACTCAGATGCCGACTGACAGACAGTTTAACAATATCAGGATAATAGTGAAGAAACACTGAAGTGTATGATATGTGAAGGATTATTTCATAGTAAATTAGAATAATAAACAAAAAAAATGAGTCCCTTTCAACCAGGAAAATTTATCCATGGCATAACGCCATGCCCAAAGCAGTATTTAAATGATACTTAAGTGAGCAGTCTGTCAAATTATGTCCAGTATTATAATATTCATTAATTTTGAAAGAAAAACTTGTACTACATTAAACAAACAAACAACACTCGGACATACACAGAGATCATCCCAATCCAATGACTATTTTTGGTTTAACAACCCAAGACAACAACTCTGAAGCTAGGTGAAAGAAAGGGATAAAAATAGTGTGATTTCCTGGAAATCCCACAATGCAATTTCACTTTGAACTTGCAAGCAAATATCCAGGCATGATCTGCATGCAAGTGGGTGGCGCTTTGTTCTAGAACGATGGGTCCCAATTAAAAATAATGAGGCTTGTCTCCAGCCGCCAGACCCAATTAGAGATAATGAGGAGTGATAGCTCCAGAAATAGATTCATTTTTCTCTGATAGACGAATTGGGACAGGGGTCTTGCTAGGGGTCACTGGAATAGTCCTGGCAACAAAGCATGGGTCACTCAGGCTTAAGAAGCCCATATGAATCCAGTTATTAAATAAGGAAGTAGGAATAACCCCGTGCATCGTTCATTCATCAGCCACTTACAACCCAGCACATTCAGATCTACGTTGTTAGCCAAACAGGGTGACTACTGACATTAAAACCTTTTTAATAATGACCATATCATTTAAATGATTGCTTTAAAAAAATAACGAAACAGAACATATGTGGTTAACTTCACATATGTCTGCGTATGTTTATGCGCAAGTGTATATGAGCACAAAGAGTAGCGAATGAACAACAACAACAAATACAAGTGCACGCGTTTGCACTTTTGGAATAATTGTAGACTTGCAGAAAAGTTGCAAAGATGGTACAGAGAATTCTTGTATAACCTTCACCTAGTCTCTCTCTTCTCTAGCCCCTTGGATAGCAAGGATACCAAACCAATCAATCCTAAAGGAAATCGACCCTAAATATTGAAATCAACCCTCTAATATTCTATCATTGGGAGGACTGAAGCTGAAACTCCAATACTTTGGCCACCTGATGCAAAGAGCCAACTCATTGGAAAAGACCCTGATCCTGGGAAAGAGTGAAGGCAGGAGGAAAAGGGGGCAAGAGAGGATGAGATGGTTGGATGGCATCCCCGACTCAATGGACATGAGTTTGAGCAAGCTCCATTAGACAGCGAAGGACAAGGAAACCTGGAGTGCTGCGGTCCATGGGTCACAGAGTCAGACCCGACTCAGTGACTGAATAACAAGGCTCTCTCAGTGTTAATATCTCAGGTAACCTGGCACATCTATGACAACTAAGAAATGAAGTTAACCTTACCATCTACTAGACTTACTAGCCTGGGACTGGAAGAAGAGAGATTAAGACGGTGTGATGGAGTTGAAGGAGGGGGACAGGGCTGCAGCAGAAAGTGATGTAGAAACATACAAACTGCTGGGCCCCGGGGAACTGGGGCAATGATGAAACTGCTCACCAGATGGAAGAGATCACCTGGACAGGTACAGACAGGCAAGCAGTTTGTGCCCAAGATGTCTGATTACCCTCTTCCAGCAAAGGCTGCTTCAAGCTGACAGGACCTCAGCACAGAAGTGCTTTCTAGACGGAGTCCTTGCCCTGTAATGAAGAATAGTCATCGAGGATACAAATGTCTTGTGTAAGCCTTCAAGAAGAGAACTAAGACATTCTCAGGATGATACATTTGGAAAGATTCAGTGAGAATTCATCATCTTCACCCCTGGTTCCCTGAGCAAGATTTAAAACTCTAATGAAACGACAACTTTAACATGTTGAAAGGGGTTGTGGACTTCCTTGGTGGTCCAGTGGTTAAGAATCTGCCTGTCAATGCAGTGGACCACAGGTTTGATCCCTGGTCTGGGAAGTTTCCACATGCCAAAGACAGTTAAGCCCATCCACCACAAATACTGAAGTCCTCACTCTACTGCCTGGACTCTGCAACAAGAGAGGCCACCGCATGAGAAGCCTGCTCACCGCAACTAGAGAATAGCTCCCACTTACTGCAACTGGAGAAAGCCCACACACAGCAACAAAACCCCAGTGCATCCAAAAATAAATAAAATTTTTGTCTGGCAGAACAACACAATATTGTAAAGCCATTATGCTGCAACTACAAAGAAATACATTTAAAATAAGCAAATAAACACTTTAAAAAGAAAAGGGGTTGGGTTTTGCAAACATATCTTAATCATGAAGGGGCGGCGGGAAGTTTTTAAAATGTTTGGGGTTTTCCAAAGATTATCACAATAGTACCTCCTATTCCACCTGCTCTTCTAGATTGCTCCATTCCCCTATCAAAAGGTGGAGTCTAGTTCTTCCCTTGAATCTAGGTGGATTTGTGATTCACTTGTAAGCAACAGAATGTGGCAGAAAGGACACTGCATGGCTTCTGGGGCTAGGTCAAAGACACAGCCGCTATCACAGCAGCTCTGCTGTCTAGCGGCTGCCATGCTGTGCGGAAGCCCAGCTACATGGACAGGCCACCTGCAGGCCCTCTGGTCAGCAGCCCTAGCCCTCCAGTCTCCTCAGCAAGGGGCCAGATGTGAGAGTAAGCGAGTCTTTGGATAGGGTGAGCCCAGCTATCAGATCACTCCCTTCTCAGCATTCCAGGATTCCCAGCTGAGGACTTGGACATCAAGGAGCCAAGACAAGCGCTCCCCACTGTTCCCTACTGGAAGTCATCACCCACAGAATTGGTGAGCATAAGGAGAGTGTGGTTGCTTTGTACCACCAAGTTTGGGGTGGCTTTTTATTGCCCAACAGTAACCAAAACAATGAGGCATATTCTCTCTTGATTGACCTCCATGAACCTAATCCCAAGACTAGCCATTGTGTTCTATAATCTGTTGAACACACGGATGACACCCAGGCCCGCTGAACTCTCAAAAGCAGCAGGAAACCCTCTAGAACCTTGCTACTCAAGGTCCAGGAACCAGCAGCCTCAGCACCATCTGGGAGCACTTAGAACTGTACCATCTTAGGCCCCATCCCAGACTTACTGAGTCAGCATCTGTCTTTTGATAAGATTCCCAGGTTAAAATATGAGTATAGCAGAATGCACAGCAGACGCTATGCCCAAAGACCAATCAAAGTTCCTTCCTCCCTTGCCTCCTATAAAGGATGGAAATGTCAAGTACTGGGTGTTCCAGGCTCCCTTGCAGCTAAGGGAGGCCTCACAGGCCACGTTGAACCAAAGAGCTACAAGTGGGAGTGCATGGGAGAGGCTTCCAGGAAATCGTTCTAAAGAAGAAAGATGCAATTTACACGCAGGCCTTCCAACACATCACTAGACATTAAAAAAACATATCTGGTTCTCTGCTTTTAATTGCTGTACAGTATTCCAACTATAGACCCACCTTGTTCAACTCTTCCATTTCCCTAGTGATGGATACTCCAATCAACTCCAGCTCACAATTGCCTCAAACACCAACATGATGAACATTTCCAGACATCTTCTCTTTTGAACATATGCATAAGTCCTCACAGGAGTGTATTCCTTGGAGTGAGACTAGTGGGTTAGCAGACACACACATACATGATTTCATTGCATTCTGCAAACCTTGTTCAAGAATGATCATAGAAGTCAGTTTGTCCTTCCTTCAACAGTGCCTTGTGGTGCCTGTTTCTCTATATCATTGCCACTCCTGGGTACTTTCAGGTTCTACAATCTTTGCTAGTCTCATGGGTATAAAGTGGTATCCACTGCTGTTTACTTTGGTGCTATTGACTATTTGTGAAGTTAGACAGAATGATTAACCAGAAATGTTGATTAGCTAGTCAGAGACTTTTTTCATATGCATGAGTGCATTTCTCGGTCTCTGATCTATTCTGTTTCACTGTTCATTTGTGCTTTCATTATGCCTTAAGGGTGGGAATTAATAATTCAGATTGCAATTTTGTCAAATGGTTTAATTAAGGAGACCTGACATAGTCACAGTGTCAAATTATCATATCCAAATCACTAGGGAAATGCAAATCAAAACTACAATGAGATATTAATTCATATTCAGTAGGATGACACACACATATATATATACACATACACACACACACACATCTATAAAACAATAATAAGTATTGGTGAAGATGCAGAGAAAGTAGAATCCCTGCACTCCTGCTGGGACTGTAAAGGGGCACAACTGTTACACAAACAGTATGGAAGTTCCCCAAAGTGTTAAAGATAGAATTACCATGCAATCCAGCAGTTCCACTTCTGGGTATGTCCAAAAGGCTTCAAAGCAGGGATTCAAACAGATATTTGTACACTCATGTTCTTAGCAGCATTATTCAAAATACCCAAAAGGTGGAAGTAATCTAAATGTCCATTTATGAGTGAATGGATAAACAAAAATGTGGTGTTACACACACACACACAGAAGATTATTATTCAGCCTTAAAAAGGAAGAAAATGCTGACATATGCTACAACATGGCCAAACCTTATACACATTATACTGAGAGAAATAAGCCAAATTCAACCTGGAGTACAACAAACTAAAATGCTTCTGCACAGCAAAGGAAACTAACAACAAAATTAAAAGGCAACTAACAGATTGGAGAAAATATTTGCAAATCTCGTTTGGAGAAGGGAATGGCTACCCACTACAGTATTCTTGCCTGGAAATCCCATAGACAGAGGAGCCTGGTGGGCTACAGTCCATGCGGTTGCAAAGAGTCAGGCACAACTGAGTGACTAACATTAACAACTAACATATCTGATAAGCATTTAATATCCAAAACATACCAGGAACTCATACAACTCACAGCAAAAAAAAAAAAAAAAAAACAGAAAAACTCAATTAGAAAGTGGGCAAAAGACCTGAAAAGGCATTTTCCCAAAGAAGATATACAGATGGCCAACAGGGATGTGAAAAGATGCTCAGCATCATTAATCATCAGGGAAACGGAAATCCAAACTACAGTGAGTAATTATCTCACACTTGTTAGAATGGCTATCATGAAAAGATTGCTATTGTTGTTTAGTTGCTAAATTGTGTCTGACTCTTTGCAATCCCATGGACTGTAGCTGCGAGGCTCCTCTATCCATGGGATTTCCCAGGCAAGAATACTGGAGTGGGTTGCCATTTCCTCCTCCAGGGGGTCTTCTGGACCAAGGGATTGAACCTGCATCTCCTGCACTGTAGGTTGTTTTACCACTGAGCCACCAGGGACACCTTCGATAAGAGATAACAAATGCTAGCAAGAGAAAATGGAACCCTTGTGCACTGACTATATGCACAAGGGAATGTAACCTGGTACAGCCACTATGGAAAACAGTGTGGAGATTCTGTAAGAAACTAAAAATAGAACCATCGTATGAACCAACAGAAATAGAATCACTAGAAATCGGTTGGTTCTCGGAATAGAACCAGTCCCACTTCTGGTTATATATCTGAAGGAAACAAAATCCTTTTTTTGTAGAGATATCTGCACTCCCTGTTCACTGCAGCATCATTCACAATACACAAGGTATGGAAACAACCCAAATGTCTATGGACAGATGAATGGATAAAGTCAGCATGATATGTATACACAATGGAATATTATTCAGCCTTAGGAAATAGGAAATCCTGCCATTTTTGACTACATGGATAAAGTTAGAGGACATTAAGTCAAGGACAAATTCTGCACAGTATCACTTACATGTGAAAAAATAAAAAGAAATTTAAAAAGGAAGCCAAACTCAAAGAAACCGAAAAGTGGTTGCCAGGAGTTTGGAACTGGGGTCAGTAGGGCGAGGTTGGTAAAGGGCACACATTTTCAGCTACAATATGAATAGAGGCTGCTGCTGTTGCTGCCAAGTCGCGTCAGTCGTGTCCAACTCTGTGCGACCCCACAGACGGCAGCCCACCAGGCTCCTCTGTCCCTGGGATTCTCCAGGCAAGAATACTGGAGTGGGTTGCCATTTCCTTCTCCAGAATAAAGTCTGAAGAGCTAATAAAAAACATGGTGACTGTGGCTGATAACACTGTCTTGTATAATTAAAGATTGCTGAAAGTAGATCTTAAATTAACCTGATAGGGGAATCACAATGTGAAAGTCACAATGTATATATGTTTATCAAATCATCAACGTTGTATATTTAAATCTTACAATAGTCCATTATATCTCAAAAAAAAGCAAGTCTTGGATTCATTTTTTTAGTGGTATATAACATTTGCTTATTGATTGATGTAAGAACACTTAACAGATCTACCCTCTTAAATTTTTAACTGTATAGCACAGTGTTGTTCAGTGTGTTTTACTGGCACAACATCCTACAGACACCTTACCCCATCCTCTGCCTTTATAGGCTCCTCTCCCACCAGGAGCCCAGTTCTTTTTCGCTATTTCCCAGACCAGAGAAAATCAGGTGGATAAACAAAGCATTAGTGATTTAACATCTGAATTTTAAAACACCAAAAAGAAATGAGATACAGCATAAAAGAATGGCTTCATACCACCCTGAGCAAGCAGAAGACACATTTCGAGAGAAAAACAGGCAAGTAACTGGACCACCCTTGTACGCAGGGTCTCTCCAAGTGTCAGATCCCAGGGAGTGATCCACTCACCAGAATACTCTGCCTGGTACTACCATGCCATAACTTGAATGTCCTGGAAAAGAGGAGGAGGAGGAGGAAGTCTGAATTTCCTGATTCTGAAAGCTAAAGGCGTGTTTGAATTGTAACAGCTAGTTTTTATCTGTCTCACTGAGTGAGGAGACTAGACATATGGTAGATAATCCAGGAACCCTTTCTATTACAGGATGTAATCAACAACATCCAACTACAAGCACAATCCTTCTACCCTCTGCCCTTGGGACCAACAGAGCTTGGCTTCCATCTACCTGTCTGCTCCTAAGACCCAGCCAGGTGGGGAAGGTACCAAGACGGTCAGAATCGGGAGAGACTGCTAACCAGGACTATTTTCAGCTAGTGGGGAGCCCTGTTCTAGTGTAAGACAGGCAATATGGATCTCTTAGCCCACGATGTGTCCTATGACCACTAACAGGTGGGTAAGCTAACTCAAGTCATTTTGCTTTTTGTCCTCCTTAGTTTTCTCCTGATTAGGGCGGTTGTGAGCAGGTAACGGGCGGCAGCTTGGATAACAGCTCCTGGCAGGGATAACAGTGAGTCTGCTCTGTTGTTCACTGGCAACATCACACACATTGACAGCCTGGAAAGGACTTAAAAGTTACAGGCCCCAAATGGATGAGAAATAATACAGTGAATAAGCTCAACATCTAGATCAGTGTGGCCAACAGAACTTCTTGTGATGATGGTGATGGTCTTATCTTCATTGTCCAATATGGTAGCCACCAGGCACTTGAGATATAGCTAATGAAGAAGTAACAGATTCAGTTTTCAATTTATTTTAGATTTAAATAGCGCCATATGGCTATTGATTACTATATGAGAGAATGAAATTCTGACAGTTTTTTTTTTAAACTGTATATTTCCTTCCCAGTATCACAATAGCCCAGTAGTTCTCAGCCAGGAGCAACTTTGCCCCTGAAATCCAGTAGTCATTTATCACTGTCTGGAGATACTTTAGGTTCATGATGGCGGGAGGGGTGGTACTGCCATCTAGTGTAGAGGCCAGGGGTGTTGCTAAACATCCTACAATGCACAGGACAGCTCCTCACCCCAAACAGAGGGTCAGCAAACCCAAATGTCAATGGCATCAAAGCTGAGAATCCTTCTATAGTCTTCATGATGGCAAGCAAAACTTTTCATAATCTTTACAACTGTTATATTCATTTCCTTGATTCTTCAAAAAAGTATTAAATTATGGTAAACCACATAAAATTCATGAGATAAACCATAAAATGGCAAATACCATTCTACTTTCTGTCTCTATGAATTTGACTAATTCTAGGTATCTCATATAGGGGCTTCCTAGGTGGTGCCTGCCAATGCAAGAGACAAGGGTTTGATCCCTGGGTTGGGAAGATCTCCTGGAGTAGGAAATGGCACACCACTCCAATATTCTTGTCTGGAAAATTCCATGGACAGAGAAGCCTGGTGGGCTACAACCCATGGGGTCTCAGAGAGTCAGACATGACTGAGTACACATGCATTTTACTCTACACTAGGATCTCATGGAAGTGGAAAGATACAATATTTGTCTTTTTGTGATGGCTTATTTCCTTTAATACATAGTCCTCAAGGTTCATGTTGCAGCTGGTGTCAGAACTTCCTTTTTTTAAAATTTATTTATTTTAATTGGAGGATAATTACTTTACAATATTGTAGTGGTTTTTGCCATACATTGACATGAATCAGCCATGGGTGTACATGTGTCCCCACATCCTGAACCCCCCTCCCACCTCCCTCCTGATCCCATCCCTCAGGGTCATCCCAGTGCACCAGCCCTGAGCACCCTGTCTCATGCACCGAACCTGGACTGGTGATCTATTTTACCTATGGTAATATACACGTTTCAGTGCTATTCTCTCAAATCATCCCACCCTCGCCTTCTCCCACAGAGTCCAAAAGTCTGTTCTTTACATCTGTTCTCTTTTGCTGTCTCGCATATAGGGTCATCGTTACCATCTTTCTAAATTCCATATATACGCGTTAATATACTGTATTGGTGTTTTTCTTTCTGACTTACCTCACTCTGTATAATAGGCTCCAGTTTCATCCACCTCATTAGAACTGGTTCAAATACATTCTTTTTAATGGCTGAGTAGTATTCCATTGTGTATATGTACCACAGCTTCCTTATCCATTCGTCTGCTGATGGGCATCTAGGTTGCTTCCATGTCCTGGTTATTATAAACAGTGCTGCGATGAACATTGGGGTACACGTGTCTCTTTCAATTCTGGTTTCCTCGGTATGCCCAGCAGTGGGATTGCTGGGTCATATGGCAGTTCTATTTCCAGTTTTTTAAGGAATCTTCACACTGTTCTCCATAGTGGCCGTACTAGTTTGCATTCCCACCAACAGTGTAAGAGGGTTTCCTTTTCTCCGTACCTTCTGTAGCATTTATTGTTTGTAGACTTTTTGATAGCAGCCATTCTGACTGGCATGAGATGGTACCTCATTGCAGTTTTGATTTGCATTTCTCTGATAATGAGTGATGTTGAGCATCTTTTCATGTGTTTGTTAGCCATCTGTATGTCTTCTTTGGAGAAATGTCTATTTAAGAACTTCTTTCTTTTTAAGGCTGGATCCTATTGAGTTCTGTTTATCCATTCATCCGTCGGTGGACACATGGGTGGCTTCCACCTCTGGGCTATTTTCAAGAAGGCTGTGAACATGGGTGTGGCATTTACTTGATTTAAAATAAACTGGGGGTGATTTTAGATGAACAGAAAAGTTGTAAAGATTATACAGAGAGCTCTTATCTACCCCTCACCCAGTTTCGTCCATACTATTTCATATTCCTGTGGTACATTTATCACAACTAAGAAACTAAAGGTGGGACATTTCTATTAACTGTGCTCCAGACTTGATTCAGATTTTACCAGTTTTTCCCACTAAGCCCTTTCTTCTTCCACGACCCAACCCTGGAAGGACACCACACTGCCTTGAGCTGTCCTCCCTACCCCGTCCCCTCTGATCTGGAACACTTTCTCATTCTTTATTTTTCATGATCTTGCCAGTTTTAAAGGACATGGGTAAAGTATTTTGTAGAATGTTCTCATCAGTAGACTGACGTTAGAGATTTTAGAAAGAATACCACAGAGGTAAAGATCCTATGCGTCTTCTCACCCCATCCCATCAGGGGCTCATGGGATCTACATATCACTGTTGATGCTAACCTTCATCTCGTGGTTAAGGTTGTATGTGCCAGGGGGCTCCCTTATGACATTACTATTTTTCCTCATCTATACACTATTATTTGGAGGCAAATCACTAAGACCAGCCCCACAGGGAAGGGGGAGGAAAGAAGAAAGAATTATTATCAATATTCATCTCCTGGAGGAAAGAGGATGTATTGGGTTGGCCAAATGTCTGTTTGGGTTTTTCTGTAAAATGTTATGGAAAACCCAAATGAACTTTTTGGCCAACCCAATACATACATATTTGAGATCTTACATTCAGAATATTTCTCATGTCTCCCTCAGTTATCTGTTTTTCTTCAATCAATTATGTCAGTATGTACTCATGGACATTTAAAGTGTCAGTTACAATCCATTTTTTTTTGCCCATCCCTTGCTTTTCTAAACAGTGTATCAATAACTATATATTTTGAACTTGATACTTTAACATGTTTCAAACTTGACAGGGTTTTTCCAAGGAATGAGTCTTGCTTCAGTCAGTGTTACTAATATCACTGATATTTATGACCACAAAGGCCACATGGATCATTCTGAACAAGTGCCTATCCAACCCAGCACCTGAGAAACAGAGCTGAACTGAGGGCCAGTTGCCAAGCATCTCTAGAATAATCCAGAGAAACTTACAAGCGTCCCCTCAAGACGGTGCTGCCAGACCCTTCTGGGCGGGTAATTAACTGGTCCAGAGGACATGGTCATTATCACTCAGCTGACTCACGGCTGTCACAAATCCCTGGGTTCAGAAAAAGCAATAAAACGTGTGTGGGATGCATATGCTTAAAAGCAATACAGTTTCTGGCGTCAGACGTAACAGTGTTCACTCATACTTTTGTTTTGAGCTCTGTAACAATACGGTGTTTGGGAACAGAATATTTAAACAATTCATTTAGATAAAGGTTTTGAGAAATAAATGCTAAAAAGCTAAGACAATGATGCTAAGTTCTTTAAAGCATTCAGGTTCTTGGGTTTTCTCCTGCTTGGAAAATTATTCCTTACCTTTACATCTGAAATCAAACAGAGATTTAGGGGGAGAACTTACGTGGTTGTATGTAGATGTTGCCTATACATCTTAACTACCACTGAAACGGCTATGCTCTTTTTTAAAAATTTTATAAAGAGTTGTTTAAAAATATAAATAAAAAGAAAACAGCCTTACTTAGTTCAGAGTCCCAAGAACACACTGCTCTCTGCTGCTCTGCTCAATAGCTAGCTCAGTCGCGTCTGACTCTTTGCGATCCCATGGACCGTAGCCCGCCAGGCTCCTCCGCCCATGGGATTTTCCAGGCAAGAATCCTGGAGTGGGCTGTCATTTCTTCCTTCAGGGGATCTTCCCAACCCAGGGATCGAACCTGCATCTCTTGCATCTCCTGCGTTGGCAGGCGGATTCTTAACCACTGCACCACCTGGGAAGCCACATGCTACAGTAAGTGACCATCCAAGACTACGCTGGCTGGTCACTTACTGTAACATGGTCTGTATTCAAGGATGTGTGTATGAGGGTGCTGTTTTCACTCTCAACAGTAAGCATGTCATGGGGTTTGCAGTCTGAGCTCTACAGACTGACAGTTTCAAAATCAGAGGCATTGTGTTTAAGAGCCCTTTTCATTTCTCACACAGATTAATTTCTGAAGCAGAGAAGCCTCCCCAGCCCCTAGTCCACACACAGCAATTAGTGAATAGCGAGTATTGGGTTTTGACAACAAGTTCTCTGGGTTGGGCACCTCTGCCAAATTCCCACTTCATGCCCCACTGCGAAGTCGCTCTTTATGCAAATTGGAATGGAATTTACAAGAGTTAGAGCTAGGCACACTGAGAGGACGCTTCTCACATGCGCGTGGTGGGTTTCAGAGCACACAAGGCACTGTAGAATCCGGTGCAGGCCGGGTGCTGAAACTCAGGCGTCCTTAGGGACTGAGCACCCCAAACAAGTCAGGCACTAGGACCTCCACCGCATTCTCCAGGCTGAAGTTGTGGAGGTCTTTTTGTCCGTTACATCCATGCATGTAATCAGCGATTGTTCCTATTGTAAATCCCAGATTCACCATCTGTATGCTCCAAAGGGCTGGGTGATTGTTAATACCCTGTCCCTATGGGATTAATCTGCAATTTCACACTAAATGATTTTTAAGTATAATTTGTTACAATGATACAACATTACCATTTCTAAAACAAACAGCCTGGATTGTCACCTTGCAATGAAAAGCAAAAAGTTTGTGTGCTACTGTTTTACATTCACTTCCTTTTAGACACAAATAGAGATATGGAAAAAAACCCAGTCCAGAACCTTGGGAAGGGGTTTTACAAAGGGAACACTCTACTTTTTATTCCTAGGGAACAGTATCTGAACCTGTAGTAGTTATAAAAGGGAGCAAATTGTCTGAACAGTCTTTTAAAACCGCTTAGATTTGTTTGGTGTTTGCAGAATAAAGGAGTTTACAGTAAAAACAAAAGAAAACTCTGTTGAGCAAAGAACTGTTAAAAGTTTTCTGTAGACAAATGAGGAGCCTCCAAAATCCGTCTTTGATACTAAAAAGAACTGGCTCCAAATGTGCAGAGAATATTTTTTTCCATGTCTTGGTTTGTTACACAGAAGATGTTACTCCAAAAGTTTTAATGCTATGAATTTCAAAATATGTCATCTAGAAGAGAATATTATTTGAAAGCAAGTCTAATGGCAGCCAGAATACCAAATATCGAGACATTTGTGTGCATTTTACTAAGAATGAAGCCTTTCCACTAGATTGAAACAAATGCAACAATTCCCTCCCACCCCCCTCCCCTACCGCCTTCCGCCTAGGAACTTTTTAGGGTGAGTTCAAATGTTCCTTTTATGGATCAGATGGTTGAGATGTCGGAAGCAGTTCAAGTTACAAACTTTGTCAATTTTTATTATAATCCGCCCTGTAAACTAAATGCATGACATCTATGGGACCTATGTGGGGACCAACAATTCCCTGGGATGGAGGGTCATTCATCTCAGTGGGATGTGCCTTGTCCCAAGCTATGCATCATTTACAAAGATGCCTAAAAGGGCTTGCCCATCAGAAACCATTGGTTGCAGAAGAGTTGGAGGGCAGGGCCCCTCATACCACTTCTTCCTATCCTCTGACACCATCAGGTACAACAGGCAACATGAGCCAAGTCTGAATTATTTCCCCATCTCTCACATGCGTGCAATCACAGCCACCTCACAGCATTGTGTGGACCAAGAAAGATGCCCAAAGCACTCAGCATATCATCCAACAGAGTAAGTTTTCCAAAAAGGGTAACTTATTATTTTTATTAACTATTGACAATCTTTCTGAGGTTCTGACGGCATCATGGGCACAAAATCCATTTCACTTTTGTCTTCATTATTATAAGAAAAACAACAAAGACCCATAAACACATGGTCAGAGGCCAGTGGTGAGGGCCTTGGCCTGGGGTTGGGCAATAAGGAGTGGTAGAGCCTGTGGCAACCTGGAGAGCATGTGCCTATCCCTCTAAGGGGCAGGGGAAGGGGGCAGCGGCATTTGATCTCAGCTGAGGGCCCCCTCTGGGGATCATGGGCCTAGTGCAGCCAACTTTTCAGATTTTTCAGAAAAAGCTGGAAATCCCAGCTTGAAGGATTTTCCAATGCTGGCTTCTGATTCAAAAGTTTTTAGAAAGAAAGCCCATGAGCCAAACAAAGCCTGCTTGTGGCTGCGTGTGGCCTGCAGCCCCCTGGCTGAGGACGCCTGCTACTAGAAGCCAATAGAAAAAGACAGACAAAGAAATCAGTATATAGAATGGAGTAAGCACCACAGTGCTGTCTCGTAATGTAGACTCAGAGTAGATGTGGAATTGCACATTCACTGTACTCAGAACACAGATCTAGAGGCTGCAGGCATATCCTCTGTACAAAATGAGAAAATATATACACACACATGACAAAGCACGCAGAGGAACCAGATTAAATCAATGATAGAAGGAGCTTTCCCCTGCATGGCGACTGCTGAATGGATTTCCTGGTGGGTAAATGAAGGGCTTGGATTGAGTAAAAGTATGATTTGGGGAAGAAGATAAGCACCTTGGGTATTTTTTCATACCTAAAATGGCATTATTTTGAGGGAGCCTAATTTCTCCCGAAATGCCAGGAAAAGGTAGTACAACCTTTTTGATTATGAGAGAACTGTGGTAAATCCAGACTCTATATTTTTTTAACTTTTTATTTTCTATTGGGGTATAGCTGATTAACAATGTCATCATAGCTTCAGGTGGACAGCAAAGGGACTCAGCCATATCTATACATGTATCCATTCTCCCCCAAACTCCCCTCCTATCCAGGCTGCCACGTAACACTGAGTGGTGTTGCTTGTGCTATAAAGCAGGTCCTCATTGGTTATCCATTTTAAATACAGCACAGACTTGACTGATTTTAAAGGTTGAGAGAGTTTCCCAGAGCAACTCAGTTGATTCCTTATTTGCTCCAGGAGAATCTAGCTGCAGAATAAGGACCTAACAAAGACACATTCAACCTGGAAACACAGCTGTCATTGGTTGAGCATTTTCTATACATCGGGTGCGGTCTCCAAGGCTCACTGAGCCCTGAAAGGTGGCTGATGTTTTTTAGAAACAGGGAAACAAAGTTATGGGAATAACTCATCCCAAAGCTACTGAAAAGGGAGGTGCAGCCCTGAGACGTGAAACCTGGTTGGCCTCACAGCTGAGCCATTACAAAAACCCTCCTCCTAGGGTGCTGTACCCCCGTTTGCAGAGTCAGCAGGGAATGGATAGTTTTAAATATTCTCAGATGGCATCCTATGTTAAGATGCCTGCAATTATTTGCTTTCCGAAAATAAAACATGCTTCAGGTCAAGATGATGCCAAACAATCAGACAAATCATTTTTTTAATTCAGAAAGTCCAGTGAGCATTATAATAATGTAGATACTCATACTTGCCAAGACATATACCCAGCTTTTTAAAATATTTTTATTCTAGGAGCCTGATTTAGTCTCTACTTGGATATTTAAACTTAAGCCAAATAGAAAGACAACTGCCCGACTGTTTCCGTATGGTCATCGCCAAGATATATACGTTGAAACTGATATCAGATTTTAAGTTTTCTTTTCAAAGCATTTATTTTTGTACTCCTCTCCATTATCACAATTAGGTGTAATTATATTTGTTATGGGCTTCCCTGATAGCTCAGTTGGTAAAGAATCCACCTGCAATGCTGGAGACCCTGGTTCGATTCCTGGGTCAGGAAAATCCCCTGCAGAAGGGATAGCCTACCCACTCCTGTATTCTTGGGCTTCCCTCATGCCTCAGTTGGTAAAGAATCCACCTGCAATGCTGGAGACCTGGGTTCGACTCCAGGGTTGGGAAGATCCCCTGGAGAAGGGGAACGTTACCCAGTCCAGTATTCTGGCCTGGAGAATTCCATGGACTGTATATATTTGATAAAGCAACAGAAACTTACTTGTTCAAGTTTAATAGGAAAATAACTACTGTGTACATGGACTTGGCACTGACATTCAAGGACAAGGTGTGGAATTCCACGGAATTTTGGCACTGGGTGGGCCTCAGAGATTTAATCCCACTTATCTCTGGTTTGTGAACCCCTTTCACCTCTTCTCAATCTCTGTATCAACAGCTAGGTGAAGGGCACTTTCTACCACCAGAGGTGACAGTCTGGCCTGGAGCTGCCGTCACTGTTAGAAAGTTTTTTCCTTATCCTGGTTAAAATAAGCCCTGGAACCTTATAACCCAGTGATTTCAATTTAGCTTTGGGGGAATCACAGGCAAAAAGGCCTCCAGGTTTTATTCTTTCAACATGCAAATTCTCAAATGAAAAAAAAAACCTGCACTCCAAAGAAAAAAAATTTTATAAAAGGAATGCCTAGACATCATCCAAACAACAACTAAATTAGAGTATTATAAAGGGAAAGAGGAAACTCCAGCAACCTGTTTGGAGCACATTCAAGGGTGCCATTCAACAAAAGACTGAATTTATTAGCTGCCAACAATCTTTCTGAGGAATAGCACAGGGCAGTGATGGAACTGGATCTGGGTGGAGGCAATAGGGTATCATCTAGATTCAAAAATCTTAGAGTACTCCTTTCCTGGAAACATCCAAGGGTTTAGCATCCTTTTGTTAAATAAGACGTAGGCCAACAATGATAAGCAGCAGTTCCTCTACAAACGTGCTCCCAAAGAACCATAATACACATATCAGTCATGCTAACAGGAGCAAAAGAGATCAACAGCCAGGGTACTTTCATGCTCTCCCACAGGAAAAAAAAAAACCCATTCTGCCCTCCCCGTCTGAGGAAGCTGTGTTTAGACATCAAACAGGGGCTTCACAGTGCCGTGGAACCGATTTCTTAGGAAATCAGAATCAGAAATTACTGTTAGAGGCAGCATCAACTTTCGGTACTGAATGCTGGGTATGCTTTCCATTGAGAACTTAATAGAAAATACCACCTGATTAGTTTTTTTTTTTGCAATAGATGAAGCAAGAAAAAAAAATTTTAAGCCTGTAAGAATCCTGTGTGCCAGATACAGTCCTGGGTGCTGTGGCCTGGAGGGGTTGTTCTAATATAATTGTTACCTGAAAAAATACCTTGATATTTCTGCTTCGTGGACATGCCCTGTGGTTCACTATGACAATCAGTGAATCAGAGTGGAAGAAAGAGAAGTGATTATTTATTGCTACAGATCATCTATATCTGACCACGCTCCCTTTGCCCCTTCGCTGCCAGAAAATCAGAACAATAAGCAAAGTAAAAGTCAAGAACTTAGTAGAAAGAAGAAACAGTCCTAGTCTGTAACAATATGGAGCTGCTACTCGGTCAAACAAAACCTGTTTTAAACTTGCTGGTGGTTTTAGTTTTAGTTGCTAAGTCGTGTCCGACTCTTGCAACCCCCTGGACTGTAGCCCACCAGGCTTCTCTGTCCATGGATTTTCCAGGCAAGAATACTGGAGTGGGTTGTCATTTCCTTCTCCAGGGGATCTTCCTGACCCAGGGTTCGAACCCAGGCCTCCTGCATTGTAGGCGGATTCTTTACTGACTGAGCCACCAGGGAAGCTTGCTGAGTAGTTTTTAATCCTTCCGTACCAACTCTGCTCCTACACACTGCTGTGAGGAACTGGTCTTCCCAGCTATGACTGAGTTGGTTTTAAGCACATGATCAACATCACAAACACCATTTCTTACATAGTCCTGGGCACGCAAGCTCTGAACAGACCAGGCAAATAATATACTGCTCAACTACCACAACTTCAAACACTGGCCCAAGTTGAAACAGTCTCTGCTGCATCACACCAGAGAGCAAGAGAGAAGCCGCGTGTGTACCTGTTGTGTTTGCTGTCTTCTGTCTTCCCTTTGTAACCAGAGGACTGATGGACTGTTGAGGCTTTGGGAAATCTTGCCAGCAGGGAAGCAGGTCCGCTTGCAAAATCAGAATCGATCTGAGGTTCTCGGTAACCAGAAGCAAATGATAAGGGGCAATACAGCCACGGAAGCAGGTGAATTTCACATTCTTTCACTCAAAAGAGAAAAAAAGGGTAGAATCGGTCATCTTTATCTCAGTGAGATCACCTCGTACAGGTGCGCACACTTAATCATAGAATTAGCAGAAACTCCTGTTACAAACTGAGGATTCCCCTGCTTTTCCCTTTTATGGTTCTAATTTCACCCCAGGTGACTCTTCTAATTCAGCAGGTTTGAGAATTACCATACATTTATAAAAGGGAGCAGATACATTAACCTAACAAAAGAAGGGTTTCTGCCAAGTTACCTGGGTTTTCTGAATAACTCTAACAGTAGGTGTTTGAGTAGCAATGTTTTCACCAACCAATCCTTGAGCAAAGAACTCAAACGCTCCACTCTTTAGGGAAATGATAGTTGCCAACCAAAACCCCTCCAGAGAGGTCAAGTTCCTGAGGAAAAGGGGATTCCGAGGAACTGCCCAGGACATCCTGACTCTCTGTCTTAAACAACTATTTTCTTGTAATGAGAAGTCTTTGCTCTTTTTTTCCCCATAGGGCATGAGTCTACAGAAACTCCAGATCGTCTGCCTTTTATTTTAAAAGCTTTACTGAATCTGCCAGTTTTGAGAAGAGACACTTCCTTTCCAAACCATCCTAAAGATAAAAAATTATACCTGGATGAAAAGGACTGCTACTTCAAAAGGTTGTCAAGTTACCTCTACTCCCTCAAAAAGCGCCCCTCCCCCCATTATTTACTGACAACTCCCTTTAGGATTAACACAAATAAACCCAAATGCTTTGAATGCTTACAACTTAACCTCTGAACTAATTGTAGGTCATTCGGGGACATTCAAAGCCATGTAAACCATCTTTAGAATTGGTCAAAATACATATTTTCAATACAGGCAGGTCGAAGGGATGAAAACTGAGAAGTTTCATGACCATGACCTTAACATCTGTAAATTACATTCTCCCCACCCCCAGAGAACGCAAGCTGATCTCTTTACTCCGGGCAGAGAAGAATGAAGCAAGGGCGCCCAGGTGCTACAAGAAAACATTCGGGACATGGAACACGGCCAAGATCACAGCCCACCTGAGTGAGAGACGAAACCCAGGTACACCCAGCCTAGGGAGCTCCGGCTCCTTCTTGAAAGTAACCAGAGGGTCGGAAAGCCTTCCCAGCCACAGGTGCGGAGACGCGGTTCCCCTGCCCGCTTCGGGATAAACAAACCACGTGAATGCAGCCTCCAGAAACCCAAGAAGTATGGGATGCCCGGCCTGACTCCGCCAGAGGCGCAGACTTGGGGGCAGGTGCTGTGGTGTCGTGGGGGCCGAGGTTCCAATCCCCACTCTGCCCGTGAGACCTCGTCCACTCATTACCGCCCAGAGCATCAGTTTCCCCAAGAGGCCCATCCTGTCCCCTAAGGCGCTGGTGTGAAGGATAAACCAGGCGGTAGAAACAAGCAGATAAATTAAAGGATGACTGTGACTATTATCATTAAGTCGCCGAGTCCTGTCCGACTCCTTGGTCACCCTTGGACTGTAGCCCGCCAGGCTCCTCTGTCCATGGGGATTCTCCAGGAAAGAATGATGGGGTGGGTTGCCATGCCCTCCTCCAGGGGATCTTCCGGACCCAGGGATCGAACCCGCGTCTCCTGCACTGGCAGGCGGGTTCTTACCCATTGCAAATTATTCCAACAGAGGCCCCAGACGGAGGGGGGCCGAAAACGCAAACTTCCTCGGAGGATCAAACTAACTCAAGCTCCACCTAGGGGACTGGGGAGACCTTTGTCCGCGTTCGACCCCGCCGCCCGCGGCCCGCGCCACCTTTCCCGCGGCGGGCGCGGGGCGGGGCAGCCGGCGGCGCGGGCCGGCCGGCGGGGAAGGCGGGAGCGCGGGCGCACCGGCGGGCCGCGGCCGCCAACGGCTCGGCTGCGCTCCGCTGGGCTCCGCTAGCCGCGGGCGACCGCGAGCGCCGCAGCCTCCCCCGCACCCGCCGGCGGCCGGGCCTAGGGATCCGCCGCGCTCGCTCCGGGCCGACTCACTCTCCACGCAGGACGGGGGCTGCTGGACCCTGGGTACCCCGCCCTAGCGGTCCCGGCAGGTGCAGGCGCCCGGCGCGAGCGCTCCCGGCTCAGCGGGCCCCTCCGGCTGCGCGCCGCGCCAATCCGCGCGGGCGCAACTTTCTTAAAGAGACAGGTGGCCCGAATCCGTGTTTACCTGGGGCCCCGACTCGGCATCCTGGCCTGTCCGCAGCGCCCTCCCTGCTCCCCACCCCCGCAAACACCCTTTGCGGGAGAGAGAGGGGGCTGCAACAGATCTCCACACCCACCCATCTGCTTTCCCCCTAGGCAGTGACAGACTACAAGTTTTTAATGCACCCAGCATCCCTTTGCAACTTAATTCTTTGGGCCTAAACCACCCTCCCACTCCCTGCTCCTCAACGCATGCTCGTGGGCGTGCAGTTTGGGGGCCACTGCTGTCAAAGTTTGAACGGGGGTGTCCCTAGCCCCTGCGCCACACCCCACCCGGAGCCCCCGGGGCGTGCAAGGCTCGCTGCTGCTGGGAAACGCCCGCTGCAATCCCCTTGACCCTGCCCTGTAACTGACCCCTCGGGGAAAAGCCCCCCTACGCAGCTACTGCGCATGCTCTGAGCTGGACAGCTCCAGAGAGGGAAATTTAAAAACGGTTTGAGCTGCGACGGCGGCCAAATTGCAGAACGCGAGGGGCGAGCGCGAGGGAGCCCCCCCTCGGAAACCCGGCCCGCCCCAGGAGCGCCTGCGGCGGCGGCCCAGCCAAGATCGGCTCCAGGTACCGCCTTGCACGGAGGGCAGTGCGGCATTGCCCTGGGAGGGGGGAGACTCGGGGCAGGGGCTGCGGGGGGGCTGCCTCTCTCTGCTCCCCTTTCCTCCTTTCCAAGAATCTCTGATGACTTTGGGGGCGGATCTGAGACTCTAGTGGGTTTCTGTGTTCGTTTCAGGCTCAGAGTTTGGGAAACTTAAGGGAGATTTCTTTTAAAGGCTATGTTTGTGTGTAGCGGGGGTGGGGGACTGAGAGTGGAGTGGTGGTGGTAGTGGTGGGGGGTTGGATTGGCTTTCCAGCAAGGGCATTGTGGCATTTCTGAAGGCATTTCCAGGGTGAGAGCCCTGTGGAGATTATTCCCTTTGCAAGTGGGAATTTGGCTCCCCCGGAGAAAGGTACAGGACTCATCAGGCTGTCCTTTTTTATTTTTTCCAAAGTGGTCATAACCGAGCTGTGGTTGACAATACTAGGCTTTGGAACGGAATCAGGTTTTTCTGATTCCTATTTTGCAAGTCCACGTTTTTCCAGGATTTGACATTTGGCTTCTAGAGACTTCCTTTGCCCTTCCCTTATTAATTTGAAAGAGCCTGGAATTTCATTCCATTCTCTTCATTTGCTTCTAAAACTTTGTAGAATAGCCCTGGGAAAGTGACTTGTGACTCCCAGGAATCCTCTAGTATTTTTTTTTAAGTGTTCTGTTCGTTGAGCTCTATCCTTTTGAATTGTGGGAAAACTATGAGTTTTCCGTCCTGTCCACATCGTTGCTGATGGAAGTTTTGTTTTCTGCTTGTCTTTTCCCCAAGGAGATGATAGAAAGTGACATCTCATCCATGATGTCAGGAATTATTCGAAACTCAGGGCAAAATCACCACCCCTCTCCACAGGAATACAGGTGAGGGCTTTGACAATAACAAATGACATCTTTTTGAATTGTTTGAAGTGTTTATGCACTGGCTATGGTTTCTGAAACTGCCCAGGAACTACGGTTACATTCAGTTCTGTGATTTTGCAGGCGAATGAGAAGATCTTGGTCTTAAAGGTGGTGTCTCTCTGAGGGTGTGTAACTTGTGGCCTGGGGGCAGTGGGACCATGGAAAGCCTGCAGTCTTTAGTCCCCTCCTGGGTGAGAGACTGGGCATCTGGGTGGATGCTGAGATGACAATAGCAGTTATGGCTTCTCCTCCAGCGGGCTTAACAGGCCTCCAGGAAATGCCCCCCAAGAAAGGAGAAAGGGCTTGTTCAAGGTCATCAGCAAAGGGAGGGAGGAGGAGAAAAAGAATGAATCCTCAACCTCGCTCCCCCGTGAGCCACTGAAGACCTGCCTGCCCCGGTTCCCAGTGCCCTGCCCCCAAGAAAGCACCGTGTGTCCCTGGGTGGAGGGGGCACGGCCCAGATGAGGGAGTGGGGACAGGACAGAGGCTGGCCTGAGAAGAGCAGGCTGTCACCTCGGATCAGCCCTGTTTACCCAGGGGCTGTCTGGCCTCCCGGGGCCGCTGCAACTCACCAGCGGTGCCTTGGGGGAAGACCACAGACCCTAATTAGAGGGCTACTGCTTCCAGAAGGCTGTGGGTCTGGAGACTGCCTTCAGAGACCTGAATGAGGCCATGCATTCAAACAAGGGTTTGCTGAGAGGCTGCTGTGGGTGAGGCTGGAAGCCTAGACGTGTGCCAGGCACACAGCAATTTGTGGGCACCTACCGTATGCCCATCTTGAGGAGCTGCTCCGATGAGACCCCATCGTACAGGTGGAGAAACCGAGGCCCAGAAAAGTGGAATGCTTTCCCCAAGATCCCACAACCAAAGACCTCTGGGCTTCCTGTGCTGAAACGGTTTAAACCCTGGCAGGTGGGCTGGGGGCAACACTAGAGTCAGGAGCTGGCTCTGGGGTCAGAATCCCAACTGCTCTGGTTGTGTGGACCTCTCTGAGCCTCAGTTTCCCCCTCCATGAAATGGGGACAGAAACAGTACCCACTGCATAGAGTTGTTAGATTAAACGACAATTTCATCTCTGTCACTTGCCTGCTATATGATCTTGGGGAAATCCTGGTGGGTTCAGCCTTTCCTTTTCACAGGGATTCAGGGATGTTTTCTTATGTCAAATAGCATAAACAGAAGGCAGAATAGCAAAACAACAACAACAGTAATAATAGCTGACGGTTTCTTAATGCTTTAGTACCTGCCTGCCTGCCTTGTGCCACAACCACCCTATGAAACGAGCACTGTTGGGCCCATTTGGCAGGTGAGAAAACCAAGGCTCAGCTAGATTAAACGACTTAACAAGATGATGCAGCTAGTTACAGGGATAGTGGGGACTCAAACCCTCACCCAGAAGGTACCACGGCCACCACTCCCATGCCCCACTGGAGAAGAGCACAGGGGGTTGGAACAGAGCAAGTCGCCCCACCGCCTCACGGCTGTGTGACCCTGGACAAGTCACTGCCCCTCTCTGTGCCTCAGTTTCTTCATCTGTGGCACAGAGCCATGAGAGCCCAATTCTCAGGTCCTTGGGAGGAGTCTGTGCATCCATCTCAAAAAGGTGTTCAGCCGCGCCCAGGGAGGTTGCTTTCTCGTGGAGGGGAGCTTTTGTGATTATACAGCGACTCCCCCTAGCCCACTCCCATTTCTCCGACCACTCCCACTTTTCTCCCGGATAATAGCCCAGGAGAAGTTTATGGGCTTCCCACTCCCCCTCCCGCCTCTCCAGGGATTGGCTCTGAGGACCTCTTGCGCTGCTAGTGCAGCCTGGTTCCAGCCCCCTTGCAGCCCTCCACCCAGCCGCCTGCCCTTCCATCCCCAGGGGCGGAGTTTGGCCGTTAACTCTCAATGGCTGTGCACGGGAGGGTGGGGGCTGGTGGGGGCGTAGCAGCTGCCTTGTCCCCTCAGGGAGCTGTCCAGAGTCAGGCTGGGCCTAGACAGCAAATTGGCAACAGCATCCCAGCCCACCTGGGGCCAAGGGATGCAGGCAGCCCGGACCGCCTGAGCAACGGCTAATAGCTCCTGCTCGGCGTGGGTTAGCTGGTCTCCCCCTTGGCTTAACACTCTTGGAAATCTACTCTCTTTGGGGTAGCAGGAGACCCCGAGAGGTATTAAGCACTTCCTGTGTGCTAACTCCTTATTCTAGAGGTCAGATCCAACAACTTCCTTTTACAGATTGGAAAACGGGCCCAGACAGGCCAGAGGCAGCGGGCTGCTGACCCTTGGAACTTCAGGATCTCCCGGGACCATGCAGCCCAGTGGTTATCATCACAGAGTCTTATACGGGGTGTTGACTCTCCAGACCCTCAGTCCCTCCCCTAAGGAAGGAGGTGACCTTGGCAAAAGTCTTGCCCTCTCTGAACAGTGGTTTTCTCATTGGTGAATCAGTTGCCAGGCACACGGGAGATATTTTATAAATATGCCTTAGGTGGAGAGATGAGTGGATAAGTATCACATGAGAAATAGCACATCCAGAGAAACTCAGGGAAGTTGCATGCTCAAGTGATGACAAAATCCTGTCCTGTGGACCAGGGCAAGCAGACGCCACCTGCCTTTCCTCTTAAGCCTCCCTGCGTGGAGTGTGGGGGTGGTTTACCCTCGTTCCGGAATGGCTCCACTCATCGGCTGTAACCTCCTTGGGTGGGGGGCCTCCATCTGGCATGGGCAGTGCATGGGCAGTGACCATCCAAGCATCTTGACAACCTTCCACCCTTCTGGGTGTTCAGGATGGCCAGGATGGCTCCTCAGGCTACCCGAGGGCAAGGGAAGAAAGGTAACCTTCCTGGGGTGCAGTCCCCATTCCAGGTCTTGTGTGTCCACCCCCGGAAACATGCATCCGGCACTCGCACGCGCACCAAATCTCAAGCCAAGTTCTAGAAAGGAAAGAGTCTTTTTTCCAAATTCCTAATCAAATCATTGCATGTTATGCTCACTCTCGGCCCGGTGGGGAATTTCTGAGCTTGCTACAATGGCATTTGATTTCCTTTTTCCTGTAAACGGTTACAGAAGATCTTACAAAAGATGTGTTCGCTAAATAAACAGCTCCATGAAATGCAAATCCCTTTTGTGTAAAGGTTGGATTGGAAACAAGAACAGTTAGTAATGATGTAACAATCTCTTACTAACCCCATCTCCAGAAAGCAGGTAAAACCTCCTGGTTATAATCATGGCGGACAGATGGACGGACAGACGGATGTGGCTCTGTCCCACTCCCCACAGAGACAATATTTTCTGGGCAAACCCCTCCTAATGACAATGAAAGGCCAGAGGAGAAAACAGAGAATATGGTTTGAGTGGCTGCCTCGTGCCCTTTCTTACAAGTTAACGGATCTTATCCTCACACTTATCCTCTGTGGTGGGAATTCTTATTCCATTTTACAGGTGGGAAAACTGAGACACAGAGACCTGAAGTGACTTGCCTAAGGTCACACAGAGATAGGATTCAAACCTCAAACATCTGTTCCTTCCACTGCACAATTGCTGTATCAACTCTAAGAATCCCCAAGATAGGAAATAAAGGATTAAATGTGGGCTCTGGACTGAGAGAGAGCTGGTTGGATGGCATCACTGATTCAATGGACATGAGTTTGAGTAAGCTCTGGGAGTCGGTGATGGACAAGGAGGCTTGGCATGCTGCAGTCCATGGGGTCGCAAAGAGTCAGACACGACTGAGTGACTGAACTGAACTAAACTGGACTGAGAAGGCAGGGGTAGATAATAGGGTTAAAATAAATCAGTGAGCTCAGGAGTCTATGCCAGGGTAGATGCTAGCAGCAGTAGTCATTCCAGGGGATGGAAGGACTAGGAGATACTGGGCTGGTCTGGGAGGGCTTCCTGGGGGAGGTGGTGTCTAAGCTGGGCAGAAAATGGATAGAAATTGGGGAATGTTAGATGTGTTGGAGCTGAACTGGGTTGAACTTGGGGGAGATCCCTCTTCCTTTTCCTACTCCAGCAGGTATGGAATAAATGCCCACAGGGTGCCAGGTCCTTTGCTGAACACAACAGGGGGCCTCTCTGTCCCTGCCCTCCTAGAGTGGAAAGACTAGAAACATGTGTAAGTGAATACCTCGTGGCAAAATACAAAATATTCCTCAGACACAACACTTCAAGGACCACCAGGGATGGGGGTGACAAGGGAGGAGCTCTCAAAGGAGGGAACTGTTAGGCTGTGGTCAGAAGCACGATGTCCTAGCTGTTGAGTGAAGTCATGGAACCGCATTTATGCAAACAGAACTGTTCTGTGCATGAGAAAACTGAGGATCAAAGGCAGTAAGTCACCTGCACAAGGACCCCCCTCCATTAGGAGTGGGGCCAGGACTGGGATCCAGGTCTCCTGGGCTCACCCATCTCTGGCCCCACTCTCCTGGCTCATCTTCCATCCCTCCAAAGGATCAATGAACATAGCTAATTGGTGAAGGATATTGTTCATTAATGTTTTCAGCATGGCCCCTTGGCCAGTGCAGAACAGTAGCCATGGACTCCAGGGGTATCTCTCTTTGCCCAGGGCTACCACAGGGCCCCCTGACCAGTGGCCTCAGCTCCATGAAGGCACCTTGTAGCCTGATCCTCCTAAAAATAACATGAATAGGGTTTGCCCTTCCTGCTTACAACTTGATATAGCTTAGCCATGCTGGCAGAGTATCCAAGTGAAGAGGCACCAGGGTGGGTGGTTTAAATCCCAGCTCCTTTGATGACATGCTGTGCGGCTGAGGGGTATCTCCTCCTCTCTGGGCCTCAGTCATCCCATCTGCAGAATGGGTATTGTAAGCAGCCATTCCACAGGCTGGCAGGAGACGAGGGAATTATAGACCTGAGTGGACTGGCAGGAAGGTGGGCATGCCAGGGGGCAGACCTCTCCTCCTCTGCATCCCTAGGTCAATTAGAAAGTTCTTTCCTTGGACAGAGGGAGTTCTGTCTGCCTGCCAGAACAGGGCCTGGCAAGTAGGAGTTCAGGAGGTATTTGTGGAATGAATTAGATGCTTGCTGAGTGTCAGATACTCTGTGGTGTCCCTCCTCATGAAGCCTGCTTCACGCTGAGTCCATACCCTGCTGAGGACGTGTATGCTAATCTGAACTGCTAGCACGCCATGCATATTGATGTGTGCTCTGGGGTGTCCCACCTGAACTACATTTAGTTCTTACAAACCTCTATGAGATGGGTACAGGTGTTAGCACCCCCATTTTACAAATGAGCAAACTGAGGCTCAGAGAGGCAGATGACTGCAGACAAATCTCACAGCTATTAAGAGACTGGGTGGGGTTCAAAGCCAAGCCTGGTGGACCCAGGGCCTCCACTCACAACCAACTATACAGAAATGCTACAAAAAGAGAAACACAGGAGCCTGGGCCCAGGTTTTCTAGGTGCGGTGAGCTCAGAAGATAGCCTTGCAGAGGGCCCGCCCCTTCTGATAAGCCCAGAGGCTTCAGAACAAAACGCACGATGGCACACATGGAACGCATGTAAAGTGATAGACGCAGAGAAAGCACTTGAAAAACGGCAGCCCTGCGATTGCACTGGGGCTTCCTCGGTGGCTCAGCGGTAAAGAATCCACCTGCAACACAGGAGACGTGGGTTCAATCCCTGGGTCGGGAAGACCCCCTGGAGAAGGAAATGGCAACCCACTCTGGTATTCTTGCTGGGAAAATCCCATGGACAGAGGAGCCTGGCGGTCACAGTCCATGGGGTCTCAAAGAGTCAGACACAACGGAGCAACTGAACATGCGCGCACACACTATTGCACTGTAATAGGTTATTCTGATGCTGATTTTCCCAGGGTACCACCTGGCTCCTAACCGGGATCTGCCCCTCACAGTGGGTCGGTACCCTTCGGCATCCCACTTGCCAGCAGAGCTGGGCTGCCCACCTCTATAGTCCTCCAGGCCCTGCAGGCTGTGTGTCCCAGTGGCTGCCCCACAGAGATGAGAGAGGCTCAACTCTGACATTCCAGATGGGGAAACTGAGGCCCCGGGAGGGACAGGCGGGAGGTGCGGGGGCAGGTACCTGGGGCCACTGCCAGGAGGTGGCTGAGGCCAGCTCACTGGGCTTGGCCTCACCTTTCCTGTGTCTGAAAGGGAGTGATGGTACCCCCTGGGGTGTGTGTATTTTAATAAGAAGAAGATGAGAGATGAGTGGGGCTGAGCTTTGAGAAGAAAGATTGCCCCTTGCATGGGTGGAGAGCTGTGGGGGAACCCTTTTATTCAAAAGGGGACTCTGGAGTGCTACCTAGGTCGTCTTATTTTTGACCCCAAAGCTTTCCACTCACTAATGAGGATCCCCTGTTGGTGACAAATTTCCCCCACTGGGTTTGAGAAGGATTCATTGCCAGGGGTCCCCTATGGAGCCCCCAAGCTAATAGTTTAACCTGCTTTTTCAGTAGAAAGCTAGATGCTTCACCTGATCTGATGCTTACATGAACTTTCAATGGGTTCTCAACAGCCCGCTTAGGATCGGTGCTATTATTATTATTCCCATTTTACACATAGGGAAACTGAGTCCCAGGGCAGGTGACAGTCATACAGTCAGGAAGCATTCAGGCCTGCCTGTCTTGGGGTTCACACCTGCTTCTAACCTTGGGGTGCTACTCCACCTTCTTAGAGTCCTAGGGCCAGTGGGACCCTGAGGGAACTATATATATATATATATATATATATATATATATATATATATATATATATATATAAAGCCAGTAATGCTTTATAGATGGGGAAACTGGACATGTGGGAATTTCCTGGGCATAGGCATGTGGGTTAACTGCTGTCATCCCCCAAAAAGTGAAAGTCACTCAGTTATGTCCAACTCTTTGCGACCCCACAGACTATACAGTCCATGGAATTCTCCAGGCCAGAATACTGGAATGGTAGGCTTTTCCCTTCTTCAGGGAATCTTCCCAACCCAGGGATCAAACCCAGGTCTCCTGCATTGCAGGCAGATTCTTTACCAGCTGAGCCACAAGAGAAGCCCAAGAATACTGGAGTGGGCAGCCTATTCCTTCTCCAGCAGATCTTCCTGACCCAGGAATCGAACCAGGGGTCTCCTGCATTGCAGGCAGATTCTTTACCAACTGAGCTATCAGGGAAGCCCCATGCCCTGAAAGCCTGGCTCAATGGCAGCCCTGGCAGTGGGGACACAGGGATGATGGGTGGGTGAGTGTGTGGGAGGGAGACGAGTCTGTAGGAGATGGGGGTGGGGAGGGTTGCCCTGGATGCTGGGTCAGAGAGAGAAGGGACTGCAGGAAGATGGTAGAGGTTTACCAAGAGCCTCTTGTGGGCTCTTTGCCTCTGTCAGTATCACCCCACTCTGCAGGGGAGGGAACTGAGGCTCAGGAGGTGCGGAAGCACGTCTGATGTCACCAGACAGGAACAGCGGGGCCAGGACTTCATCACAGGGCCCCTCAGACCCAGGGACAGAGAGACACACGGAGAAGACAGAGACACAGGTGAGGAGAGGGAGAGAGTTGGAGCAGAGGGACAGGGGTGAGATAGGACGGGGCTGGGGGAGTGGAGGGAGCAGATGGAAGGAGCTGGGTCTTGGCAGTTTCATGCTCCTTGTGGCCTTCGCTGGAGGTGACCCCAGGTGGGCAGGCAGCAGTGACATGGTGAGCCGGGGTTGGGGGAATGCTCTCCTCCTCACCCAAAGACACAGAGAGACCCCAGGGTGAGGGGGCTGGGTTTGCCTCTTCCTTTGCATCGCAAACATCTATCATTTTCCAGCAGACGACAAACCCATTCAGGAGACGGACACAGGCTCACACACACACTCACTCGTGGCAATAATCCCAAACCCTCACCGATGGCAGGAGATTTCACAAGCCACTTCGCCTCTACACTGACATGACAGTCCTGGATGCGGTATAAGACACTGCAGCTCGGTTTATCATTTGTGCCCATTTTACAGGTGGGAAAACTGAGGCTGGGGAATTCAGTGCCCTCAGAAGCCATAGTGGTTCCTGAACCACAAAGTCTTTCTCTTGTCACAACTGCCAAGGGTCCCATGGTTGAGGCCACTTAACATGAAGCTCTCTAGGAGAGAGCAGGAAGTAGGCCCCTGGGGGCACTTCAAATGAGGAAACTCAAGGCATGGGTGAGGGGGAGGTTTGGGGGGCCTTCACATGGTTGTATGGAGAGGGGCTGTGTGCCTCTGCAGGGGGCAGATGAGGGTGGGAGAGAAGGAAACAGAGATGCTCAGGGCCCCAGGCCGGGCAGTGGGCATGGGACCCTCCCATTTAGGCCCCAGAGCATCACCTCTGGGTTCCTGTGACCCACGGTGACGAGGTGCCTGGAGCCAGGTAAGCCATGGGGCAGCAGGACGTGAGCCAGGCTTCACGGCTGGCAGGCTCCAGCACAGCTCTGGGCATCCACAGCCATCACAGGAGACTGGCAGGGCCACATGCCAGGCACACGGAGGCTGGCATTCTGGCCTGGCTGGGAGGGAGAACCAGACAACCTCTGGGATGCTGGAGACGGCAGGGGGAGTGGGGTCTGGCTGTCCACCCCCAGAACGAGCAGTAAACCCCCGAGGAGGGGGGATGGGGGCCAGACATGTGCAGAGAGTTGAACACACACTGTCTCACTTGATGCCCTCAACAGCCCAGGGACAAGTGGTCTGTTCCTCTCCCATTTTCCAAATGAGAAAATGGAGGCTTAGGGATCTCAAGTGACTTGTTCAAAGTCACACAGACAGGGGGTCATAAGGACTTGGACCCAGATCTGTCCAATCAAAGTCTGAGCTGTGTGAAGCCCCTGCCACACCCCCTCAGAGCTGTCCCCCACCCCACACCCCCTAGAGCTCAGGGAGGCACTAATACACAGCTTCCAGGGCCCCACAGCCCCAGAGTGAGACTCTGCAGTAGAACAAGCTCCTGGGTGACGCCAGTCCACACAGCCCCTGCTGAGAGCCCCGGACTTGGGATAGGGGCATCTCCCACAGAAGATGGAGGTTCTCTGCCAGTGGTGCCGCAAGTACAGTCCACAATGCAGCAGACAGACCCGGGTTCGAGTCCTGGCTGCGATTTTGCTTTCACCGGTCTGGCCTGTTTTCCCATCTGTAAAGTGGGGCTATCTGTCCCCTATCCCTGTCCCGAGGCTGTTGCAAGGGCTTAAGGAGGCAGAGGATGGCTAAACTGCTGGATGTGACAGTCACTGTCACCCAGTTCTCTGGATCGGTGGCCTGGGGTCAGCCTGTTTGACTGGCCAAGCAGGTACTGAAGTAGCTCCACTGTGCGCTGAGACCTGGGCTGATGGGGACTGGGGGCCAGCCCTCAGTGAGCCGAGAGGCAG
Source organism: Okapia johnstoni (assembly GCA_024291935.2). Taxonomy (NCBI): domain Eukaryota; kingdom Metazoa; phylum Chordata; class Mammalia; order Artiodactyla; family Giraffidae; genus Okapia; species Okapia johnstoni. Next base: position 8,483,946 of record CM044310.1, on the reverse strand, counting down.
GATTTGGGCAAAGAGATGGCAGGGCAGGACTCACCCAAGGTGCAGGGAGGGTCTCTGAGCTTGGGGTCTGGGTTTCAAAGACTTCCTGGAGGAAAAGATAGGATTTGAAGTGAGCCTCCAGGGCTGAGCACAGCTGGGGGCGGGGAGAGACAGCTTTCCTGTCCCAGAGGTGGGATGCTCCGGTGTGGGGGGAGGGCGGTGCCAGGGGTGGGACGGATGCCAGGCCGCTGCAGGGCTGGGGTGGGCGGACGGGGGTGTGTGCTGCTCCAAGGGCCAGGGAAACCTGTCAGGGCTCTCAAGCAGCAGGAAAAACAGACAAGATTGATCAGAAGAGCACCATTAACTCAGCCTCTACCACCTGTACACCTGTGATTCTCACTCTGGGGGAAATAAGCTCTGAGCATCTGTGAGCTCAGGGCCTCAGCTTCTCCATCTATAAAATGGGCCTGTCAAAGCACACAAGCAGCACTCAGTAAACAGAAGCCGCTAGTGGCAGCAGCAGCAGGGGCAGGCCTGGGTGACCCCAGAGCCCAAAGCTTTGATGTACTTTCAGTCTCCTGTGGTGGTTTAGTCACTAAGTCATGTCTGACTCTTGCGACCCCATGGACTGTAGCCCGCCAGGCTCCTCTGTCCATGGAATTCTCCAGGCAAGAATACTGGAGTGTAACTGGAGAATAACCCAGCATTTCCTTCTCCAGAGGATCTTCCCAACCCAGGAATTGAACCCGGGTCTCCTGCATTGCAGGCAGATTCTTTACCTGTTGCACTACGAGGGAAGTCCAGAGGACCTGGCTAATATTATCATTAATGTTGATATTACTGACAGCAAAGTCAGACATGGTTCCAAGTCTTTTCATGCAACAGTACATTTAATCCTGACCATACCCTGTGTGATAGGAACTATTGTCACTAAGTCGTGTCTGGCTCTTTGAGACCATGGACTGTAGCCCGCCAGGCTCCTCTGTCCATGGGATTCTTCAGGCAAGAATATTGGATTGGGTTGCCATTTCCTTCTCCAGGGAATCTTCCCAACCCAGGGAGTGAACCCTCATCTCCACTACTGGCAGGTGGATTCTTTACCACTGAGCCACCAGGGAAGTCTGATGGGAACTGTTACTTAGCCCAACTTTGTAGATCAAAAAAACTGGGGCTCAGAGAGGTTAAGTCAGCAGCCCAAGGGCACACAGGTAAGTGAAGACCAGGATTAGAACCCAGAGTCCAACCTCTTAAATAACATATCACCTAACAGATTCAACTGCCTCCAGAGATCCTGCCCCACGATAATGCCCAGGACCCTGGTGTGTTTACAAGCCCCATGCCACCATTCTGGGGGCTCTGGTGGGGCCCCCACCTTGAGAAACCTGTACTAGGGCTTCATCTCCAATCCTCCTTGGAGCAGGAGGAGGCAAGGACGATGCCAGGCAGAACCACAAGGGCACTGGGGAGCCACAGCAGGTTACTGAGTAGGGGTGGGGCTTCCACCACCAGAGGCTAGAAGGTCAGCCAGCCACGGGGTGAGGAGGGGGCTTGGGTGGGCGGCACATCAAGCCCTCAGCCTCACCCCGTGGTCTCCACAGGCCCAAGGGGACAGATGGCATCACCCAGGCCTGGCCCGTGGCTGTCACTCATCCAGATGAGTTATGAGCGGGTCGAATGGGCGGCAGCCGGGGGGTGGGGGGGCTGTAAAAACAATTGCAGGGAGACCCCAAGACAATGGGAGCCACGTGCCATGGGGGCAACAGTCGTTTGTCACACAATGGACCTCCAGGGGACGGCAGCCGGGCCAACTGCTGCCACTGACACGGGCTGGCCGAGTTTTCAAATCATTTCCAGGCTGTGTTTTCCTATGAGGCAGCCAATCGCCAGGGCGGCCAGGCAGTCACCTGATGCTAGCTTGGTGGGCTGAGGGCCCAGGCCCCGCGACAACCGAGCAGCCAGTGCCATGGCAACGCTAATTGTGGCCCTAAAACACAAGGAAGCGAGAGCAAGAGACATGGAGAGAGAGAACCGCTTGAGGGGGGCCATGCAGATGGCAGGAGGGGGTGGAGGCTGATGCCCCAGCTGGGTCCACGGTCCTGTGCACGAGAAAACCCCAGGCTGTACCCTTCTCTCTCTCTCTGAGGTCCCAGGACACCTACTTTTGAAACTTGGAGCTTAAAATTGGGACAGTGGGCCTCAGGTCACCAGACCAGAAAGTGCCTGGCCTGTGGGGTGGCAGGCGTGGTGGGGCTGGCGTGGGCTCCTGGCCGGTTTGCAAACACACTACATTATAACACAGACAGGGTGGTGCTGTGAGGTCCAGGGCCCTAGAGGTGCGGGGTGAGCACTTGAAGGACACTGGGGAGCCACGGTTATCCCAAATTGAGGGTACTTGCCTGGTATCCTTGATGGGCGCTCTTTCTTTCCATAGAAAGCAATATTTTTGCTCCAGAGTTGGGTGAGGTACGGGGGGCATGGATCCTAACTGGAAGCTCCAGGGGCTGCCTGGGGTCATGGTGAGGAATTCAGGCTGGGGTTCCAGCCCCACCACTTCCTGTTCCAGGTTGGCCTTGGGTGAGTGACTCAGGGCTATGAGCCTCAGTTTGCCCATCTGTGAAATGGGAATAATAACACCTACCTCATCAGATGACTGGGGGTGTTCTCTGGGCTACTACCTGGGAAGGACTCAATATGGTGCCTGGCACATAATAAGTGCTCAACAAACACTAGTGTTTATCATTTGGGGGTAGGGACTGAGTAAGATGTGTCTAGTGGTTAAATGAAGGAAAGGTTTGAGGATGTGCAATCTGGGTGATAATGGGGGCTCCCTAGGGATGGGCAGATTGGAGGATGAGGTGGCCTGGGGGAGGTGAGAAGCTTTTGGGGTGATTCTAGAGGTGGAGGAGCCCCCAGGAGCTGGCCTGAGCTCCCTGCTCCCGCCCAAGCTCCTGCCCCTCCCTGCAGGCTCCTGGCCACCACCTGCGATGATGACCTTCCTGGGGACCTGCAGTCGCTGTCGTGGCTCACGGCCGTGGATGTGCCAAGGCTGCAGCAGATGGCGAGTGGCCGTGTGGATCTGGGTGGCCCCAGTGTACCACACGCGCACCCAGGTAGGCACAGGGGTGAGGCGGGGTGGTGTGAGGGTGGGGCGGGATGGGGAGAAAGGGAAGGGCAATGCTCAGGGTTTCCATGAACCACGGGGCGGCTGTGGCCAGGTCGGGCTCTCTCTCCAGGCCTCAGTTTCTGCCTCTGTAAAAAGGGACTAATTCTACCTTCCCCAGAGGGATGCAGATCGCTCTTTTGCTCATCATGGTGTGCCAGGCCCTGTATGAGCTCAGGTTTTGGCAAAGAATAAAGACAGCCCCTCCCCTCACCCCCGGACATCTAGAGCACCCAGAGCAGTCAGCAAATGACCCTCTCTGGGAGCCAGTGCAGCCCATGGCTTGTTGTTGTATAGCCTTTGTGTTAAGACTGCTTTTACATTTTTCAAAGGTTATAAACAGACAAGACACATCACGTGGCTGGCAAAAGCCTAAAATATTTGCTGTCTGACCCTTTACAGAAGTTCAGTTCCTTTACTTCTTTAGAAGTACTTTGGGTTGGGGGTGGTGGGGGAGAGAGAAATTTGGAGTTTGGGACTAACATATACACACTGCTGTATATAAAACAGATAAACAGCAAGGATCTAGTGTATAGCACAGGAAACTATACTCAATCCTAAAGAAGGGCAGTGCCAAAGAATGTTCAAACTACCTCAAGACTGCACTCAGTTTACACGCTAGCAAGGTAATGCTCAAAATCCTTCAAGCTGGGCCTCAACAGTACATGAACCAAGAACTTCCAGATGTCCAAGCTGGATTTAGAAAAGGCAGAGGAACCAAAGATCAAATTACCAGCATCTGTTGGATCATAGAAAAAGCAAGGGAATTCCAGAAAAATATTTTCTGCTTCATTGACTACACTAAAGCCTTTGACTGTGTGGATCACAACAAACTGGAAAATTCTTAAAGAGATGGGAATATCAGACCACCTTACCTGTCTCCTGAGAAACCTGTATGCAGGTCAAGAAGCAACGGTTAGAACTGGACATATAACAACGGACTCGTTCAGAATTGGGAAAGGAGTACATCAGGGCTGTATATTGTAACCCTACTTATTTAACTTACATGGAGAGTACATCATGCGAAATGCTGGGCTGAATGAAGCACATGCTGGAATCAAGATTGCCAGGAGAAATATCAATAACCTCAGATGTGCAGATGACACCACCCTTATGGCAGAAAGCAAAGAGGAAGTAAAGAGCCTCTTGATGAAGGTGAAAGAGGAGAGTGAAAAAGCTGACTTAAAACTCAACATTCAAAAAACTGAGATCATGGCATCTGGTCCCATCACTTCATGGCAAATAGATGGAGAAACAATGGAAACAGTGAGAGACTTTATTTTGTTGGGCTCCAAAATCACTGCAGATGGTAACTGCAGCCATGAAATTAAAAGACGCTTGCTCCTTGGAAGAAAAGCTATGACAAACCTAGACAGTGTATTAAAAAGCAGAGACATCACTTTGCCAACAAAGGTCTGTATAGTCAAAGCTATGATTTTTCCAGTAGTCATGTACAGATGTGAGAGTTGGACCATAAAGAAGGCTGATCACCAAAGAATTGATGCTTTTGAAGTGTGGTGCTGGGGAAGACTTTTGAGAGTCCCTCGGAGAGCAAGGAGATCCAACCAGTCCATCCTAAAGGAGATCAGTCCTCAATATTCATTGGAAGGACTGTGCTGAAGCTGAAGCTCCAATACTTTGGCCACCTGATGCGAAGAGCTGACTCACTAGAAAAGACCCTGATGCTGGGAAAGATTGAGGGCAGGAGGAAAACAAGGTGACAGAAGATGAGGTGGTTTGATGGCATCACCGACTCAATGGGAGATAGTGAAGGACAGGGAAGCCTGGCATGCTGCAGTCCATGGGGTTGCAAATAGTCGGACAAGACTGAACAACTAAACAACTATAAGGGAAAAGAATCTGGAAAAGATTTTCAGATATATAAAAAGTTTATATATATATATATAAACTAAATCACGTTGGTGTATACCTGAAACTAACACATTGTAAATTAACTATAGTTCAACTTTCTTTTTTTGAAGATTTTTTTTTTATGTGAACCATTTTTCAGTCTTTATTGAATTCATTCCAATATTGCTTCCATTTTATGTTTTGGCTTTTTGGGTTTTGGCAGCCAAAAAGCAAAACAGAAAACGGAAGTAATATTGTGGGATCTTAGCACATGGGATCTCAGCTCCCTGACCAGGGATCAAACTCACAGCCCATGCATTGGAAGGTGAAGTCTTAACCACCAGATCACCAGGAAAGTCCCAGAAGTTACTATCAGTCTTAAGCCAGAAAAAAACCTTAGAAGAATGTGATTTAATATTAATGTTATTCAAAGTGGCGCTGAATTTACTTCTCCATGGCATATACTTCAATTTTTTAAAATGGTTACCATGAAAATTTTTTTAAGTACTTTGACTTCTTTAAAGAAAGTACCCACAAAGACTTCCCTGGTGGTCCAGTGGCTACAAGACTCCAAGCTCCCAATGCAGGGGTTCTGGGTTCGATCCCTGGTCAGGGAACTAGATCCCATATGCCAAAATTATCAGTTCATAAGCTACAACTAAAGATCCTGTGTGCCACAATGAAGAAGATTAGTGTGCTGCAACTAAGACCCAGCATAGCCAAATAAATAAAGACAAATATTTGTTTAAAAGTACTGAGCACAGGGCCCAGCACACAATAAGTACTCAACAAATGGCAGCATGTTTGCAGTCATAGCAAGTGGATTAAATGTTTGCTGCTGTTGCTGCTAAGTCGCTTCAGTCATGTCTGACTCTGTGCAACCCCATAGATGGCAGCCCACCAGGCTCCCCCGTCCCTGGGATTTTCCAGGCAAGAGTACTGGAGTGGGTTGCCATTTCCTTCTCCAGTGCATGAAAGTAAAAAGTGAAAGTGAAGTCACTCAGTCATGTCCAACTCTTAGCGACCCCATGGACTGCAGCCTACCAGGCTCCTCCATCCATGGGGTTTTCCAGGCAAGAGTACTGGAGTGGGTTGCCACTGCCTTCTCCGGGATTAAATGTTTAGGGACACAGAAAGTGTGTCCTAAGAAGAAAAACAATCAACAAAAACAATCCCTGCAGTACATTAAAAGGACCCATAGTTAAAAACTTATCGCCTAGGAGTCTTTCTTTCATTGGACAAATTGTTCTTGGCCAAAACATCAGTAGCAGGAGTCAGCATAGTTTTTCTGTAAAGGGCCAGTAAGTATTTTAGACCCTGTGAGCCAGATGGTCTCTGTTGAAACATTTCAAGTTTGTCATTGCTGTGCAAGACCAGCCATACATAATATGTAAATGAATGGCTGTAGCTGTGTGCCAATAAAACTTTATTTACAAACACATGTCGTGGGCCAATTTGGTCTGGTGGCCAATAGTTTCTCAATCCCTGATCTAGAACCCTGAGGGGACCTTGGGCAGATGCCTTTGCCTCTGAACTTCTTTCCTCACCTACGATGAAAAGATAATAGAACTGCCTTCATGGGGTATTGTGAGGACTCAATGCAGAAAGTCCCTTGCACACAGTAGGCATTCAGTAGACGGGAACTGTGAAGTAAGGGAGCCCCTTCCTTCACTGCATCATGGCACATCTCATGTGTGCCTGTCACTAGGCAAGGTGTTGGCAGCACTGAGTTATATAAATGTGGTCTCAGTTCTCAGGGAACTAAGGATCTGGTCAGAGATGGAAGGACAAAGTAGACAGACCAAAGCACAAAGGATGAGCCCAGGTGGCAGCCAGAGCTCAGAGGAGAGCTGAAGGCCCCAGGGAAGGATCATCTTGTACATCAGCTTTGCTTGATTGGCAGAGTCTACCTAAAATCAGGCTGGTGCAGTGAGAATCTGTGATAGATTAGCAATGCCTGTCACAGGCCCAGCACAGGAGAAGGGGGTACCTCTGCTATTCCTGGGCTGATCCTTGGCAGAAGAGAAGGTAGGAACCTACTCTTCACCACTATCATCTAGAGACGTGGTTTGCCAAGCACCTACTATGCACTGAGCCCCAAGGGTGGGGGATGGTTTTATTCTCTGGAGGTGTCCAGGGGCTGGGCTGTCCCTGACCACAGCCACCACTCCCCCAGCCCAGGCATCTCTGCACTTCCCTTTTCCAGGTGCCTTGGCCAGGGTGGCTGACCTGCACGTGGCCGCCACCCCAGGCCACCTGCTCCAAGGCCCACCTGGCATGGCCCCCCAAGGCATGCTGGGTCTGAGTCCCCTGACCAACCACGGAGCCAGCGTAAGTGCCACCATGTGGGTCAGGGAGCGAGGGAGGTGTCCTACAGGGCTGGGGTCGCCCTCGACCCTGCGTCTCCTTCTCTCCCGGCCCCAGCAAATGAACCAGTTCGCTGTGGGGGCCCAGCCCTCGTCCAGCCTGCAGAACCCACCACAGCTGTACTCTTCCGCCTCGCAACCTCAGTTTCCGCTACCCTCAGGTGTCCAGCAGGTATTGGGGGCTTGTTGGGGGGGGGGCCTGGACTCAGAGGCAGACACTCCTGACTTGAGCTGGCTAGGGACTGCTCTGAGCCTCAGTTTACCCACCCGGAACATGGGAACACCATGTCATGGGGTTGTTCATTTGATTTCCACCCAAAACGCTGTGCTGGGTGGAGACAAGATGGTCTGCCAGGGCTGTAAACCCTGCGTCTTCGAGATGGGGGTGGGGCGGGGTGATTGTGAGTGACTGATGCTCTCTCTCACCATCTCTCTCCCTGCCGCCCTCCTTCACCCCCCACCCCCGATGGGAAGTGTGCTCCTGTGGGCCTGTATGGCTCCCCGTTTGGGGCACGGCCTCCCTACCCCCAGCCCCGCATGGCTGTGCATTCATCCCAGGAACTGCACCCCAAACACTATCCCAAGCCCATCTATTCCTACAGGTGAGGTCCTGGGGGGCTGGGACAGTGGAGGACTCGGGGAAGAGAAGGGTGAGGGCTGTCTCAAGGGCATCTCAGAGAGCTGGGTGTGGTGGTCTAGGCTTCCCAGGGGGGAGGTTTTGGGAAGTGGGGAACCCCTGGGTGGGACCCATTCTTAAGACGGATCGTCATGTGGTCAATCAGTTCCCAGGGCTGAGAACCCACTCCAGACCCTGAGCCCAGTGCTCTACCCTTGTCATTCACAAGCTAGCTGTGTGACCTTGGGGAAGTGGCTTGGCCTCTCTGAGCTTCAGTTCCCTCTGATGTAGAAAGTCATCAAATAGTAGTTTTGGGTACTTCACAAGATTTGGGGAAGGCAGTTAAACAGCCCAGTTAATGTCTAAAGGCCCATTAATGATGAGAAAGGGGTAAAAGGAGGAAAAAACAAGTTTTCTCAAATCGTTACCAATAGCTGAGCTCAAGGTCAAGGGCAAATGGTGGGAAAGACATAGAGCCATGAAAAGGTATTTAGAGCTAACACTATGAGTGTCTAGGGGCTGGTACCAGTGGGGTTAAGCAGGGCCAACTTCCTGGCAGAGGGGACCTTGGGCTGTCAGCTTGAGATGCCTTCACATCTGGCCTGCCCCACATTTTGCCTCCAGCTGTCTGATCGCCATGGCCCTGAAGAACAGCAAGACAGGCAGCCTGCCCGTGAGCGAGATCTATAGCTTCATGAAGGAGCACTTCCCCTACTTCAAGGTGAGAGGCCTAGGCCAGGTTAGGGGTGGCTCCAGCGGCTCTGGTCTCTCCCTGGCACTGCTAGAACCTGGGACAAACTAAGCCACCCTTTCAGTCTCCTAGTCATGTCCAAAGACACCTGTAATGTGCACTCACACAGACATGGGCCAAGAAGTCCAGAAAGAGAAGGGGGCATTTGAGCTGGGCCCTTGACGGATGAATAGGAGTTCACCAGGCATCTCGGGGCAAAGGCCAGAGGGCCAATCTAGCTATTCAGCACAGACTCAGTAAAACATAATGATGCAAACACAGAAATTGTGTGTAAAGTGAAGAGGGTGTGAGGTGCATTGCAATGTCTGGTTACCTTACAATAAAGTATGAATGCTTAAAAATGATAGGCATTTAATACACTCAACAAATTATCCACATATTAGCATCATCTCACTTGCTTGTTTCCTGAGTAAGAGAAAAAGAGCAGATCGGGTAGCCTTGGGCCTTGTCCTTGTGTCTTAACCATTGCCCAGAGCTGAAATACAGCTGCCCCCCTAATCAGAGCATGGACCCTCCTGTTCGCCACAGTCCTCACTGCTCTCTCTCGTCTTCCCAACTCAAGGTTAAGCATTGGACACTGTCCCCCCTACTCCTCTAGGCCCAAGTCTGAGATTGCCCCTAGGGAGATGGGTTTAGACAGGGGTCCCTGCAGAGAGGTCTCCTATGGGCCCATTTCTCCCCCCAGACAGCTCCTGACGGCTGGAAGAACTCTGTGCGGCACAACCTGTCCCTGAACAAGTGCTTTGAGAAGGTGGAGAACAAGATGAGTGGCTCCTCGCGCAAGGGCTGCCTGTGGGCCCTGAACCTGGCCCGCATTGACAAGATGGAGGAGGAGATGCACAAGTGGAAGAGGAAGGACCTGGCTGCCATCCACCGGAGCATGGCCAACCCCGGTGAGGCCCGGGTGCCCCGCCACACACACGCACACACACGCGCTTGCACCCTGCCCGTCCTGCAATGAGTGTAGAATCTCACTAACAACCCCAGTGTCTCCCACAGACATGCCACACAAAACAACCATGGGAATGCAAGGCCTCCTTACCTTTCTTACCATATTGGAACAGACTCCCAAAAGTAATAAAACAGTAACACCCAGTGTGGGCTATGATGTGGAGAAAACAGCACTGTCATGTACAACTGGTGGGAATGTAAAGTGTGAAACTTTCCCAGGGCAAAGTAATATCACAAAACTTTGCAAATTTGGTCCCCAGTTTGGTTCATTTATTCTACTTCTGGCAGTTTATGCTGAAGAAATCAAAGATTTGAACAAAAAGTTTATGAACAAAGTTATCCATCATGAAGTGATTTCTGATGGTAAAAAATTGAAAGCAATCTAGACATCCTGCAATAGGAGATTAAATAGATATAATATTATATCATGCAAGTATTAGTATTCCAAAAACATTTTTATCTTCAAAAAGAAATGTTCCCAATATAATAAATGAAGAAGCAGGTTATGAATCAATATACATAGTGTAGTCACATTCTAAAATGCATATATATCTACACCTATGTGTGTGTGTATTAATGTATATCTATATACATTATATATACAGATATATATGTACACACAGAGGCTAGAAGAAATATATCAAAATCTTTACTGTGAACGGAGAGACCACCGATAATTTTTATATTCTTTACACGTTTCTCTATTTTCCAAACTGTCTACCCGGTTCATGAGTTACTTTTACTTAAAAAAAAAATCACACCTGCTTTTTTTTTTTAATTAAGAGATGTGAAGCTGGGGATATACGAGTGACATGTGAATAGAAAGAGTGACCTGGGAAGCTAATGCCACCCAGCCTTTGGAATATTTGGCTTGGCCCTGTGGATTTAGCATCATGCTTGAGGTTTGGGTGTGAAGGGGGATGGGAGTCTAGCTCAGAGATGAACAGTTCAATAAGTTGAGCAGGACCATAGCAAGACCCAGTAGGCCCTCGGCTATGAGCTCCAGGGTCTGATTTGAGATCCAGGGCTTGTCCTGACACCTATTTGGTGTGAGATCTTGGGTGGGCCATTTCGCCTTCTAGATTCTAAGTGTCCTCGTTTCTAAAACGTGTTCAACCCTAGTGGTCCAGTCTCAGAATTGCTGCAGTCAATGAGACACAAGCCAACAACTAAAAATAATTTTGAGTAACTTCCATCTTATTTCTATTGAAGAGCATCGAGGGAGGAGGATCCAATTTTCAGTCCACAGCAATGCTTCATGTCTCTGGCTAGGGCCCCCTGTATGTTAATAATGTTTGTCCTGGTCTCATGGGATTTGTAATCTCTGCCTTACTTCCCTCTTGTAGGCCTGTTATGAGGTTAAGTGAAGTCCTAGAGTTACAGGATTATTCTATAAAGCACTGTCCCCATGAGGGGAGCCAGTGTTATCTGAGACCCCTCTCATTGTTCCAAGTCCCTATGTCATTTGTGATTTCATTCCATTTCCACGACCCCATGTAGAGTGTGTGAGGCCGTCTCACAGATGAAGAGACTGACGTTCTGAGAGTCCAAGAGGCTTGCTAAAATCACACAACTGATAACACTGGGTTTGAATACAGGCCTGGGCCAGGGGCCCAGGAGCTATAGAGTGGCTTCTGATGAATGACCTCTCCCACTTGCCTGCAGAGGAGCTTGACAAGCTGATCTCCTACCGGCCAGAAAGCTGCCGACGCCCTGGCAAGCCAGGGGAGCCTGAAGCCCCGGTGCTGACCCACGCCACCACAGTGGCCATGGCCCACAGCTGCCTGGCCGTCTCCCAGCTCCCACCCCAGCCGCTGATGACCCTTTCCCTGCAGTCGGTCCCCTTGCACCACCAGGTACAGCCCCAGGCACATCTGGCCCCGGACTCTCCTGCCCCGGCCCAGACCCCACCTCTGCATGCCCTGCCAGACCTGAGCCCTAGCCCCCTCCCCCACCCCGCCATGGGAAGGGCGCCCATGGACTTCATCAACATCAGCACCGACATGAACACCGAAGTGGATGCCCTGGACCCCAGCATCATGGACTTGGCTCTACAGGGTGAGGTCGGAGGAAGGGGCTGAGGGGAACAGAAGGGGAGGGAGGTGGCCAGAAAGATGGGGGGAAAGGAGAGCCGTCGGCATTTACCCCACACCTCATTCCTTCAACAAACACCTCCCAAGCGCCTAATCATAATGAATCACAGCAGGCATTTAGTTAGAGCCTACAGTATACCAGACCTTGTGCCAAGCACTTCAGAGGCATCATCCCATCTCAGCCTGTGACAGTCCTGGAGGCCACTGCCATTTCACATTCCTGTTCCACCGCTGAGAAAACTTAGACCAAGAGAAATGAAGTCACATTTCTTCATTCAGACCTCATTCAGCCTGAGGCCGCCGGGCTATATGTGGCAGAACTGGCATTTCAACCCAGCCCTCTCTGACCCCACATTGTCAATCAGAAACTGCGTCAACTTGCATGTGCCAACCTCATGCCAGGTCACACTCTGACACACATGGTCATCCTCAGTACACAGGGAATGAACGAATGAATGAACAAAGGAAGTTCAGATTCAGTGAGGCCTCGTAAACATTCGTGCACTGGTGCACCTACTATGAGCCCGCCAAGGGCTGAGAAATCCCCTGCCCTTCAAGGAGTTGCATGTCTAGTGAGGGAGCAGGACAAGTTAGCAGGTTAGTTAGTTAGCAGGTGAGTTAGTTAGCAAATTACTAACTAGGTCAGCTATAGCTGTGAAATGGGTATCTTTGAACTGCCCCGCCTCTCCCCAGGATTACTGTACAGTTAAAAGGAAATCATGATTCGTCCCCTGACTTTGACCAGGATGGTGCCACTTAACGTAGGCCGAGTGCTCCCCACGCACCCCCTAGTTTAAGCCTCGCAGTCCTAGGAGGTGGGTTCTCTGATCATCTCACTTCCGTCCGAGGAGCCCAAGGCTCCGAGACGGTGGTGATGTTCCCAAGGACGCCAGGGGTGGGGAGGGGAGTACTGGGGCTGGACGCTGGCTCTTCCCTACTGTCCTGTGATGCTGTGAGTTTAAGCTCCATGCATGGTCTTTGCTGTACCCCTAGGATAGGATTCAAACTCCTGTCCATTTGACATGAATGCTCTTGTCTTTGGAAGGGAACCTCTGGGAGGAGATCAAGGACGAGGGCTTCAGCCTGGACACGCTGGGGGCCTTTGGAGACTCCCCGCTGGGCTGTGAGCTGGGGGCCTCGGGCCTGACCCCCATCTCTGGTGGCAGTGACCAGTCCTTCCCAGACCTTCAGGTGACTGGTCTCTACGCTGCCTACTCGACCCCGGACAGTGTGGCCACATCAGACACCAACTCCTCCTCTCAGTACCTGGGCACCCCGGGGAACAAGCCGATAGCCCTGCTTTGAGCTGACAGCCTTGCCTGCCCCAGAACGTGGCCCCTGGAAGGATGCTCACGGAGCCGGGTATTCCCAGAAGGGCTCCCTACCCTCCCACAGGCCTCTGAACCGTGGCTGCTGGCTGACCTTGCCTGACCTTCAGGGGAAGTTTCTGGGCCCTCCTTAAGTCAGCAGGACAGAGGAGAGTGGAGAAGGCCCCCGTGACGCTCCTCCGAGGCTCGAGATGCGAGGCCTGGCCAAGCTGAGAACAAGGTCTCTCCAGTCTGCCTCCCCGCTGGTTCCTGAATGACCTGCAGCCCACTTTGGGACCAGTGCTCCACGGAAACACCCCAGTGGGAAGGCCTTTAATTTATTCTCCTGGGATGAAACACCTGCCTCAGTCTCCAGCGGACAGGCCCCGAGGCTGGGGTGGGCTGGCAGACTGTCCAGCCTTTGTGGACCAGAGCAGGTTGAACTCTGAACCGGGCACCTGCCCCACTGGCCTGCAGGCCCCCTTCTTCGTAGTCTGTTAGGGTTTCATAGGCAGATTCCTGAGCCACACCGGGCACTGTGACCCTATGTACCTTTCTTTATATTTATTGAAGCCCATCCACACCACCTCTTCAAGCCCCGCCCGTGGCCCCTGGAATGAGATTCCATGGTCCCTCCTTGCCCCTCTAAATTATCCGGACATCACATCTCCACCTGACTCTTAAGCCCTCTGCAGTCTTGGGCTGCTTTTTTAGAACCAGCAAGCACTTTTGATACAGTGAAACATCCTATTTTTTTAAAATTAGAGACTGGATATTTTCCTAATGCTTAGTCATGATTCAAACCTCTTGAAATGTGCACCTAAGAAGCGAGACTCCTAGTTTGGATTTTGGGGGCTTTCAAATCAGGATGGGATGGGAGGAGTGGGAAGGGGTTTTTTGTACTGGAAATGAAGACATCCCTGATGGAAAGAAAGTTAACTGTGAACCAGATAAAGCCTGACCCACATGGCTAGTGGGGCTGTAGAAGCTGCAGTGCAGAATGTTTATTGGCACTTGTTGGCCTGTCTCATTGCCCCATGACCTTCTTTATGTCTTTTTTCCCTCTCTTGTTGCCAGTGACTGACTTTCCAAGTGGCAGTTTCTACAGATAGTTGGCTTAGAGGGGAGCCAGGTGAGTGGCTGGGACAAAAGTCGGTAACCAGGGATCATCCAGCTAAGCTGAGATGAGAAACCATGGCAACCGCCTAAACCACTGTCCTCTCTGGCCCCACTGGATGTTCGGTTCCTCCGTTTGGGAGTTCCCGAACCTTAGAGCCAGAATTTTCTGAGTAATCCACAGGTCTGCCAGCCACCTGGTAGGCTTGGTGTTCAGGCCTGTCTTGAAGAACCATCTCTAACTTCTTCCAAATTCTGGAACTTTCTGCCAAGCATCACCATCATTACTCATAGCTCAGTGCTACCTGTCAGAACAGCACTGTCACCTGCTTTGTGTGACGTGATGCCCCCTGCCCCCCGCCCCATAAGTTAAGATGTTTGAGTCATTGTTAATGAATATTGTGTTTGGGCAACCCCAGGACTGTGTATCGTAGTGTTGGAGACCCGTCTTCTGTCAATAAAGGCTGAATGCAGCTCTGTGGCTCGGGAGGAGTGGTGAACAGGGGAGGGAGGGGTAGAGGACAACAGCGCCTCCAGCCCCTCACAATGGAGACCCACTTACAGATGGGAAAACTGAAGCCCAGAGACCAAACACTGGACCCAGGTCCTCTGATGCCAGGTTCCCCTCATGCCGGACACTGGGAGGACTCCGTCATTATCAGTAAAATTAGTCCGGCTGCCAGTCCCCACCCCACAGTGCCCAGGCTCTGGACAAGCACTCGCTCAGGCAGGGATGTGAACCCCGCTTATATGCTCAGAAGCTGAGGCTCAGAGAGGGTGGACTGGACTTGGGGTCCAGTGAGGAGGCAGGACTGAGCCCGTGTGTGCCAAGCCCCAGAGCTGTCTCTTCGGTGCCTGCTTGGGGTCAGGGAGGGCAGCGAGCTGGGAAGAGGTACACTCTTTCCAGCACCAGGCCCTGTGCCAGTCAGGGCGGTAAATCAGTTCGTTCGATCCTCATTACAACCCTAAGAGGCATGTCTTACTACTTGCTACACCCATTTTACAGATGGAGAAGCTGAGGCCCAGGACTAAAGAGGTGACTTGCCACACAAGATAACAGCAGAAGGGCATATTAATTAGCAGTATGGGACTTCCCTGCTGGTCTAGTGGTTAAGAATCTGCCTGCCAATGCAGGGGACACAAGTTTGATCCCTGGTGCTGGGGCAAGTAAACCCATGAGCCGTAACTACTAAAATGGCTAAGCCTGTGCTCTGCAGCAAGAGCAGCCACGGCAGTGAGAAGCCCACATACCACAACTAGAGGAAGCCCGTGCACCAACGAAGACCCAGCATGGCCAAAAATAGAAATAAATAAATACGAGTCTGTTGAACTTTTAAGCCCACCCAGGAAGGGGCTTGCAGCCTCACCGGGAGACCAGACTCACACATAGGCAATGATCAGCCAGTAGGGACGGTAGGCGTCGATTGATGGGGCTGTAGGTGGTACCGGGAAGGGCTGACCAGGCCCCGCTTCAGAGGAGAACAGGCAGGCAGCAGGGGCGGGGGTGCTGCCTTTCTCTCCCCAGCACTCCTCCTCCTCAGTTGGGCTCCCGGGTGGCTCTGTGATTTGCATCACAGCCCCCAGGCACCCTCGGGGATTGGCCGGGGGCAAGGGACTAGGCCGTATAGGTCACAGCTAAAGGGCATAACCTGCATGGCCTGCAGAACCTCTGAGGCACAGGGGTGCTCTCCTGCTGGGGTGCCGAGCTGGGTGGATGGAGCCCAAGTGGCTGGATCACCACGTGGAGAGGGCTGGGGAGCCCTTTATTGCGTCTGACATCCATTCCTTACCATGGGCAAGTGGGGCTGGTATGTACAGAGTCAAAGCGAAAATGCCAAGGTCACAGGGTCATGGACTGTGGGCGAGAGCCCAGGTCACAGCCAGAAGACTGCCTGTGCCGGGACCGTGCTGACCCTGGATGAAAGCAGGGAGGAGACACGGGAGCAAGGCTTCGCTGAGAGTCTGCAGCTGGCTGACTAACGAAATGGCTGGGTGAAATGTACTCATTGCCACCCTTTGAGGACCTGCTGCACACACATAACACACTGCAGGACTGGGTTTGAGTCAGACTGGACACCCCTCACCAGCTGTGTGACCTTGGACATCAAGTCCACTCACCTCTGAGCTGAGGTTTTCTTGTTTATAAAAGTGAGGATAGAACTGTAGCATCCACCCTCAAAAGGCTTTGCAAAAGGATTGCACACGATGGAGACCAGGGCACTGTAGGTGGCCCTGAGTGCTCAGCGTAGGCCTAGGTAGGCAGCCCGGGCCTCTGGGCACACTCAGTGGTCTGATCCTTTCTCCCTTACCTGGAGGCGGCTGTGCCAAGTCTCCTGAAGGAGGGAAGTCCATCTCATCAGGGAAGATCCGTTCATGCTGAACTTGGCATCACCAGCCGGCGGACAGCAGCTTGTGTCCAGATGTGAAATGCAGGTGCAAGGATGAAGCGGTCTCCCTGTGGCCTTCAGGAGGGGAACTCACATCAGAGCTCCATCCTCCTGAGATGGGGGCTGGCACAAGTTCTCAGCGGCGACGGGAGGAGGGAGCATCCCCGGGGAATCCCCTGCCAGTCTGCCTGCCTGCCCTACTCCAGATAATAAGCCAAAGGCAAACTGCCTCCTTCCAAAAATAATTTATTCCACACATTCCCTGGTAGGTTCCTCCACCCACCGTTCCTGCATCACAGCTAATCATCGATGTATCGTCCCTCCCAAACCCGCAGGGACTCCCTCACATGGAAAGGATTCGGTTCCCAAAGCCGCATGGACGCTTACCTACCTCCATCAGCCTCGGGACACAACAAAGGCTGACTTGTCTTTCTCCCACCCCTCACTGCAACCACACCACCTATGCTGGCCAGGGCTGTCATCATCAGCCGATGGCCTCAGACTCCCCCCAGCGTCCCTGCTTGTAGGGGCTTTCCCGTGAAATTTCGCTGGCCTCCACATCGGCCAGGTATAATGTCTGGTGTCCTCAGGCAGACTGCCCGTCACAGCAGTGGAAGGTGGCCAGCTCCCTCCATCACAGGCACCAGGGACAGATGGACGTGGCCAGGAGGATCTCAGGTCCTGACGCTGTGTGCTCTTCGGGGCTGGGTGCAGGCGGCGGCATCGTGAAGCCCTCCCTGAGGGAATCAGTGTGGTGCTCACAGTCCGGTCCTTGGGAACCACCGGTTCTGTCCCTCGGGCTACAGCCCACCACGGACACTGAGCCAGGAGGTGCAAGAGTGAAGGGGACCTAAAGGGGCCTCCGAGGCAGGTGATGGCAGCCACAGGGGTGACACCTGTGAGCAAGCCGGGCTGCTGAGGTTGGAGAAGGTCTTGCCTCTCTTCTCTGTCCTCCCAGCCCAAGCTGGAGTCCCCTTCTCCTTGGAGAGAAGGAGCAGGCAGAGGGCTGTGAACCACGTGAAAAAAAAGTCTCCCAACGCCTTTGAGCCTAGAGCTATGCAATTTTCTGCTAATGAGAGAACTAAGCCCAGTAATGGGACTTTGCTAGTGACTAGCTAGGAGTCTCATGAGGAACAAAACACCATTTTGTAGTCTTAATTAAAAAAAAAAATCATTCATACCCTTTCCTGGGTGAGAGGAATTCAAATAAGGATTCAAATAAGCAGACTACAAAAATAGGTTTTCTCTTTTCTAGTCTCTTATTTTGCTATCCTTGTTATACTGCTGAACCCTGTGAGAGGCTTACATCAAGAGCTGGTCTTGGAGTTAAAAAAAAAAAAAAGGATTCCATGCTATGGTAGAAAATGAATCTAAAAGAACACCTGGATCCCGCAAGGCACCGGAAAGTGGACAAAAACTGGAGTGTTTGGGTTCAATTCAATTCAGCCATGGAGCGAAATGTCTTAAAGAGCTAAAAACCAGCTTCCCAGCAATGGAGAGGGGGGCAGTTTCTGCTTGGAAGGGAGCGCTCCTGAGCCTTTTATTAAAACAGGAGTGAGCTGGGTGTCAGCAGCCTTGTGGCAACGCCCAGGAGTTTTAAAAAGCAACCCCCCGCTGTCCTGGCGAGGGCCTGCGGTCAGTGGATCGGTGTGGTTTCTCTTGCCCAAGGTCCTGCGAATGACCGGGAGGACCGGTGGGTCAGGTAGAGGCCGGGCCGTCCACGGTGGACAGGAGGTGAATGACCTGGGCCCGCTCGGCCGGGCTGATGTGCTGGCTGATGTACACCAGGGAGTCCATGGCCAGCTCGGGGTTTTCTTGAACCAGGCTGCAGGAGCGGGGGGAGGAGGGCGAGGTCATTTCTCCCACTGAGTTCAGTGGGCGGCCCCCCGGTAGCCCCAGAGCCCTGCGCAGGGGCCCGTCCCACTCCTGGGTGGGCAACCAGCCACCCGGAGCTCCCAACCCTCTTCCTGTTGTGGTCACGGGAGGGGCGGGCAGTGATGGTCTTGTGGGGCAGGAGGGCCATAGCACAACCTCAAGGAACAACAATGGACCTTCCTGCTCACGGGTTGTTTGACCTGACACACACACACTCTCACCCTGAACCTCAGCTTCACCGCCCAGATGGGGTCCCATGCGCTCAGCTCCCTGCCCCCTGGGGACGAGGGGAGCAAGCCCTCCAGAAAGGCTCATACCCAGCAGGAGCTGGCAGCCCAAGGACTAGGCGTTCAGAACGTGGTTCTCTAAACAAACATGCTTCGGCCGTGACCTCGGATGAGGTCTGACCAGGATAACGAATTGAAATCATCGCACCCCCACCCCCCGCCCCCGCTGACGGCATCCCCAGGACTCTGGGCCGGGAGACCTGGCTTGGGGGGAGTGGCGGCCTCTGAGCTGGGGGACTGGGCTGTGGACCCCAACCCCAAAGCGGAGGCCGTGGACTGTGAGATGCGGTGGATTCGAGTGGCCGCTCTGGGGCCAGGCGGCCGGACACGAGTCCTGGTGACCAAGGCAAGTGAGGTGAGGTGGGCGGGTAGGCGGGATGGCCACTCACCCTTGGATGGTCTTGAGGACGGAGTCCCGCTTCAGGTACGTGATGTTCTCGCGGATGGTGGAGTGCAGCCCCTCGCCTGCCTGCCAGTGCTGCTCCAGCCACCGCACCACCGTCTGGTTGTTGTCCCACAGGTAGGCCTGAGAGAAAGTGTTAGTCGCTCAGTTGTGTCTGACTCTCTGCCATCCCATGGACTGTAGCCCGCCAGGCTCCTGTGTCCATGGGATCCTCTAGGCAGGAATACTGGAGTGGGTTGCCATTTCCTTCTACAGGGGATCTTCCCCACCCAGGGATTGAACCCGCATCTCCTGCATTGCAGGTGGACTCTTTACTGTCTGAGCCACCAGGGAAGCCACAAGGTAGGCCTGGGGTGGAGGCTGAGGCTGCATCAGTGAGGGTCCCCTGATGACTGGGCTGGCTCCCTTGAGCCCCCGCCCCATGCGTCTCTGCCCCTTGGACCCCCGCCCACACGCACGCATCTCTGCCCCAGGCCCACCTTGACGGCACCCTCTGTCTCCACGAACCAGCGGCGCAGCATGGACTGCACATGCATGTGGCTGAGCTCGGGGCAGGCCCTCAGGACCTCCTGCTTCACCTGGTTCTCCAGCAGCAGGCGGCGCAGGCGCCAGTACAGGAAGCTGCGGGCCGTCTTCCACTCTAGGATGTCCTGCGGACAAGCCGTGGGCCTGAGCTCCCCCGGAATGGTGGAGGGGGACTCCGGGATCTGCCCAGGGCCCGGCCCTGCGATCACTCCCATTTCACAGGCTGGGAAGCTGAGGCTCGGGGAGGTGGCAGAGACAGGACTCTGCCAGGTCTCCAGATCATCTCCCCTGGGTACAAACCCAGTGCCCACCTCCACCTCCAGACCCAGAACATGGGCTCATGAGGGGTACGGAGGGCCTGGAGAGGCAGGAAGGAGCCCAGCACACAGGAATGTTCAGGACTGGGGATGACCTCGTGGGGACGGTGCAAGAGGACGGGGTTGTGACCACAGTGGTGGGGCGAGTGCATTGTGGGAACAATGGTCCCAAACCCGGCTCAGCAGTTCTGAACACACACAGGGGTTGGACTGGTGGTTCCCAAACTTGGCAACCTACTGGAATTTCTCGGGGATTTGGGGAAAAAAATTGCTGATACCTGAATTCCCCCCCACCCATATTCTGATTTAATTGGAGAGCCATCTAGGCACTAGGGTTTTTAAAAAATACTTATTTATTTTTGGCTGCATTGGGTCTTAGTTGAGGCACGCAGGCTTCCCTCCAGTTGTGGAGAGGTGTGTGGGCTCAGCTGCCCTGTGGCATTGGGATCTTAGTTCCCTGACCTGGGATTGAATCCATGTCCCCCTGCATTGGAAGGAGGATTCTTAACCACTGGAGTTGTTGTTGTTGTTTTTAAAAAAAGATCCCCAGGTGATTCTCACAGGTGGAATTTGCCTCGTCCCAAAGGCCTGAGTGCAAATGCTCTCTGTGTGTTGGACACCAGGTGACCTGAGGCTGCAGCGCCGCAGGCTCTTACGTAAATGGCGCCCTTTTCCAGCATCCTGCCCGCCGTGTCGTGGAGGTCGGCAAACTGTACCGCCACCTGGTGGTACATGGGCAGCAGCAGGTCCTCCCGGGCCTTCAGCTGGCCTTCCAGCTCCTTGCGGTCCTTGTCTGAGAGCGCAGACGTCCCTGCAGGCAAGGCGAGAGTCAGGGCTTGCAGGACAGGCCCGAGCTCTAACCCTGACAGTGCTCCCAAGTCAAGTCTCTCCTGCACCCTCAAACACGCACCCAGTGCCAGGCAGCCGGTCCCCACTAGTGATCTATTTCCTGCACCCTCAAAAACGCACCCAGTGCTAAGCGGCCGGTCCCCACTAGCGATCTATGTCACACACAGGAGTGCACGAATGCCAACCCCGATCTCCCTGTTCATCCACTCTCCACTCCCTGCTCTGTGTCCACACGTCCGTTCTCTATGTCTGCATTTCTGCCCTGAAAATAGGTTCATCTGTAGCAGTTTTTTGATTCCACATATATGCATTAATACATGATAGTTGCTTTTCTCTTTCTGATAGCTCAGTTCGGTGCTCTGTGATGACATAGAGGGGTGGGATGGGGGTGATGGTGGGAGGGAGGTCCAAGAAGGAGGAGATATATGTCTACTTATAACTGATTCAGCTCATTGTACAGCAGAAACTAACACGACATTGTAAAGCAACTCTATTCCATAAGAAAAAAATGCACCCAGATTTGCAAGACAGCATTCAACACGCAACTTCCAGTTTGTTCCCTTTCATGAGGCCCACTGCACTTACAGGACACCATCAGTCACTGTTTTTAATTTACGTAGTACAATCTAACAAGGTAATATTATAAACAAGTCTATGCCAATTTGGTAATTTAAATGAAACAAACTCCTTCAAATAAAACAAACTACGAAAGCTCACCTAAGAGCAAAGAGATTAAACTGAACAGTCCTATATATAAAAAAGGAATTGAATTTGTAGTTGAACTGTAAACCTTTGCTATCAAAAATTTAAAGAAATAATGCCAACTCAGACTCAGAAAACAGAGGGGGGAAACACTTTCTGATTCATCCTATGATATAAGCATTACCCTGATACCAAACCAAATAAATTATATACTCATCATCACCATCATTATAAATCTTGTGAATTTCTGATGACATAGATCAGTTATAAAGGCAATGCTACCTCATATGGATTTTTAAAGAGAATCACAAATAAGTTACAAGTGATAAGTTACAAGTGAAACAAATCTATCACTCAAACAAAATTAGTAAAATCTCTGAAGGAAAAATTCTAAAGGGTCATTTTGCTACCAAAATTCGGAAGTTCCTCATTGGCTTGAAATAGTTCAACTATTCTATCCTATGCATGTTGAGAAATTACATTCACTAAGGCACTGTGTATATTTTTTAATGTTAAAGGGGTTGATAGGGTGTGTGGGAACATTTAAAATATCTCACAGCTGTTGCTGCTGTGTTTTGGTTTGTCTTCACTGTTTTTAACATACTAGAAGCCTCCAGCAGTGAGTGGGCTGAGCCCTTTCATGACCTCTGAGAAGTGATACGTTTCAGACCCACTCACCAAGCTGTTCCACGAGCTTCTTGGAAGCGGGGTCGATTCTTCTGATGGTCTTTACCAGATCCTTCTTCCGGTACTTAATCTCCACTGTTCCCTCTGGCTCCAGAACACTCGCTCTGAAAAAACCAGCATCGGGGGGTGTGTGTACGAGGTGTTCCCCAGCAAGCGACAGCCACAGGGCATGGCAGGGGAGGCAAGACAGCCAGGAAACCTGGTGGCAGTCCTCTGCTCTGTAGCTGACTTTCTGTGTGACCTTGGGCAAGTCACTTCCCCTCTCTGGTCACCTGCTTTTCTATCCATAGAATGAAGAATTAAACCAGCTTTTAAAATAAAGTGTTCTGGGACTTCCCTGGCAGTCCAGTGGTTAGGACTCCATGCTTCCACTCCACAGGACGTGAGTTCAATCCATGATCGGGGAACTAAGATCCCACATGCCATGGCATGGCCAAAAGCTGAAAAATAAAAGTGTTCTGAACTCTGGAAGGCCCTTTCAGCAACAAGTGTGTATGACTTTTTCCAGAGCAGCGTATCCCACCAGCTCTTCAGCTGCAGTCCTCTCTGGCTTTCCTAGTCTCTGCTCTCCTCAGGCCAGGGTAGTGGTGGTGGTGGTGGTGTTCATGTTCAGTCGCTCAGTTGTGTCTGACTCTTTGTGACCCCATGAACTGCAGCACACCAGGCTTCCCTGTCCTTTACTATCTCCCGGAGTTTGCTCAAACTCATGTCCATTGAGTCGGTGATGCCACCCAACCATCTCATCCTCTGTCATCCCCTTCTCCTCCTGCCCTCAATCTTTCCCAGCATCAGGGTCTTTTCCAGTGAGTCAGTTCTTCGCATCAGGTGGCCAAAAGTACTAGAGTTTCATCTTCAGCATCAGTCCTTCCAACAAATATTCAGGGTTGATTTCCCTTAGGATGGACTAATTTGATCTCCTTGCAGTCCAAGAGACTCTCAGCACCACAATTTGAAAGTGTCAATTCTTCGGTGCTCAGCTTTCTTTACGGGCTAACTCTCACATCCATACGTGACTACTGGAGAAACCATAGCTTTGACCATATGGACCTTTGTCGGCAAAGTGATGTCTCTGCTTTTTAATACTCTCTCAAGGTTTGTCATAGCTTTCCTTCCAAGGAGCAAGCATCTTTTAATTTTGTGACTACA
This sequence comes from Okapia johnstoni, assembly GCA_024291935.2. NCBI lineage: Eukaryota > Metazoa > Chordata > Mammalia > Artiodactyla > Giraffidae > Okapia > Okapia johnstoni. The sequence goes on along the minus strand of CM044310.1, from coordinate 8,460,578 downwards.
AGGTACTCCTTAATCTCCTTAAAGCACACAAAGGCACATGGAGGAATCCAAGATATGAGTGGCCCCCTCCATTCCCAACCCTCTCACCCCACTCCTTGGTCTCCTCCTGTCCCCTTTTCTTCTGACAGTTTGGAAGCCCTGAGCAATACTATATGTATCTCTGAGCCTCCTGGTGACCACAGTGAAAAGTTAATGTGACCCCATTTGGGGCTGCTCTCATCCTGAGTCTTCTGGAGGTCTGACCTCAGCAGCCTCCCAAGAAGGTCACAAGGCACTGAAGGCAGGACAGGCTTGGCTCATTTGCACCGTATCACGATGCCTAATGTAATGCCTGGGATGTAGTAGGTGTTCAATAAATATTCACTGAATTGAGGAACGAATAAGGGAGTAGACACAGGAGGAAGGTGCCTATCTATATCTTGAGCAGAACTATTCAGTTTTTAAAAATATGTTTGTTTATTTATTGGGATTCTCTGAGTCTAGTGGCAGCATGCAAACTTTTAGTCGTGGCATGTGGGATCTAGTTCTCAGACCAGGGATAAAAACTGGGTCCCCTGCATTGCAAGCACAGAGTCTCAGCCATTGGATCACCAAGGAAGTCTGGGCAGAACTACTCTCGGGGCCTTTATATTCTGCACAGCATTTGTCATAGTCTTAATTTTGAAGGCACTCAAACACCGAGTTACAAGCATTAGCGTCAGCATCCTTTCTGTAAGAATCTAGCTGGGATAAATTCCCACTTTAAAAAAAAAAGTGCCAGGGAGGTTTCTCGCCCCTGAGGAACTGGTGTCCTCTCATGCAGGTATACATTTCAGTCATTCATTTGCACAGTATTTCCCAAGCACACACTAGGAGTCAGGTATTAGGCCCTGGGCTATAACAATAAATAAAAATGACTAAAACACAGCCTCTGCGGAACAGTTTTGGGGAAGACTCAGGGTCTGGTAAGAACTAGATGACTAGTCATATTTCCCTTTTCATCTTGGCTGCCAGGAAGCTCAGATGCTTTTGGTCTTTTTCCTTTGGCTGTATCAGGTCTTCACTGCTGCATGGGCTTTCTCTAGTTGTGACGAGTGGGGGCTACTCTCTAGATGCAGTGCTCGGGCTTCTAGTTGTGGTGGGTTCTCTTGTTGTGGAGCACGGGTTCTAGAGTGCATGGGCTCAGTAGTTGTGGCTTGTGAGCTTAGCTGCCCCACAGTATGTGGTATCTTAGTTCTCGGACCAAGGATCAAACCCATGTTCCTTGCATCAACAGGCAGATTCTTAACCATTAGGGAAGTCCTAGTCTTTCTTTTAAGTGACTGCAAACCACCTTGGGAAACAGGTGAGTGTAAGTTATGAAAGAACAAACTATAATTCCTCTACTACTTCTGGGCTCCAGTCACTAATTATACTAAGAAAATCCAGTCGCATGCTGGATGCTGGTTTCAGACTGGGAAAACTGGAGGCTCTCCATCCCTTTGGAAGTTCAGAACACCCCTGCAATCCCCAGAGTGCGACTCAAAGGGCATGGGGCCTCAGGACTGGGAGTGAGAACGAGAAAGGCAGGGCTGGGCTGGGGCGGCACACCCACCTGCTCTCTCTGTCCGCGTATATCTCTATGCACAGCGGGTTGATGGAGGTGTCCATGACTGCCCAGGAGCCCCCCCGGACCTCTGCGTAGGGCGGGATGTAGATCAGAACAGGCTGTCTGTACTTCCGGAGGCCATCCACGATGTAGGCTCCGAACTTTAGCACCTGGTCGTACATGTCTGAAAAGCAAGGCAGCCGCCCGTTGAGGTGACCTCAGGCCCACTCTTGGCTGCCTGGGGGTTGTGGAAAGGCTCTCATGGGGCCAAGAGGCAGGATCAAGGCACAGAGGGCTCCCTAGGTGCCCATGTAACCTTGACCAGGTCCTCCTCCCTGCTGGAGCCTCAACGTTCCCACCCAGAAAAGGAGGCATGGGCTGATCTCTAAGATCCCTTCCAGTCCTGGCTCAGAGATGCCCCTGGCCTGTCTCACTGTTTCTAGAACAGAACCTTCTCCAAGGATAACACAGTCTCTTCCCTCCTGCCCACAGGCAGATGGTCCTTAGTTTCTACCAAGACAAGTCCAATTAGGCATGGTACATGGAAACAACAGCACAGTAACAAAATCTGGGACCCCCCTGGTGGTCCAGTGGCTAGGACTCTGAGTTCCCAATGCAGGGGGCCCAGGTTCGATCCCTGGTCAGGGAACTGGATCTCACACACTGCAACTAAGACCTGGCACAGCCAAATACATAAATAAATATTTTTAAAAAATAACTCAAAATCACACTGAGAGTAACCACCATGTGCCAACAAACCCTCATCTTGGCCCTCTGAGGTTGGTTCTATTCTTACCCCTCTTCGCAGAGGAGGGAAACTTCGGCTTGGAGTAGTCACCCACCCAGCAAGGACTCAGACCAGGTCTGCCCGGCCCCAGTCCAGCTCTTTCTGAAACATCCCACTGACAGCCTCTGTCTCTTGAAATGTGCTCAGTGCCTTGAAGCACTTGCATTTTAGTGTCAGGTCACTGGAGCTCACAGTAGCCCCCTAAGGAGGGCAGGCACCTTCTCATCTTCCCAAGAGGGAAGGTGACAGCACAGGTCACTCGGCAGCTTCCCGGGGCCACCCCTTCCTCCCCTGCCACTCCCTGCATGACAGGGACCTCTAGCAAGTCACTCTGGAAGCCCTCAGTTCCCTGAACAGCTCCTGTCTGCAGGGCTGCGGGGAGCTCAGCTAAGATGACGATGTTGCAACCCTGGAGGAGCTGTCCAGGTGCTGACCCCGAGGCTTCAGGGCACCCACAGGAAGGCCACTTTACCTTTCATGCCCCCGGAGAACCCCCTCCAGTTGGCAAAGATCATCAGGGGCAACTTCTCCCGGTTGAAATCATTGATGGCCTGGGCCGTCTTATAGGCCGAATCTGGGAACCACACCTGGCCAGCCTGCTGGATTATCTGGAACACAGAGCGGACTGCATCAGACTCCTCTGAGTGGGACACAGGATGGCCACTCACATGGCACCCTGGAGGGCAGACAGTCTGACTGGCATCAGTGATAACACCAGAGATGGGGCTCAGATGCGTGACTCTCACGCTGCGGCCCAGGGAGGCTCCTGCTGTCTGTTGATAGGTGCCAAGCTAGTAAAGGCCACCCTGAGTAGGGTCCCAGGACCTGTCCTTTGACTTCTGAACTCCTCCCAGGATGTGGTGTGGCCCACCCTAAAAACAGCAAGTGACGGGGGCAGGAGGAGGGAGGGATTCCTCAGGACCCGTCATCCTCTGAAGAAGACAGTGTGGAGCACCATGCATCCTGCAGACACAGTGCTGGGGCCCCCACCCCATCCCACTCCAGAGCCAAGGACGCCTCTGAGTCTCTCAGCTGGAAAGACAGACATGTGACCACTCAGGACCCGCTCCTGTCAGCTCAACCGGCCTACACAGCAGACCCAGCAAAACCACAGTCATGGCCGTCAGAATGGCCATCATCAGAGAGTCTGCAGAAACAAATGCTGGCGAGGATGTGGAGAAAAGGGGACCCTGGAAAATCCTGGTGGAAATGTTAACTGGTGCTGCTACTAGGGAACATAGTATGGAGGTTTCTCAGAAAACTAAAAATAGAACTGCTATACAACTCAGCAACTCTATTCCTGGGTGTGTGTGTGTGTGTGTGTATATATATATATACATAACCCAGCACTAATTTGAACAGATACATGCACCCCAATGTTCACAGCAACAGCATTTACAGCAGCCAATATACCGAAGCAGTCCAAGTGCCCAGCGACAGACGACTGGATAAAGACAGGGCGGTGTGTATACAATGGAATACTGCTCAACCACTGAAAAGAATTAACTTCTGACACTTGCAGCAATGTGGATAGATCTAGAGAACATTATACATGGTGAAATCAGTCAGACAGAGAAAGACAAGCACTGTATGTTATCACTTATACGGAAAACCTAGAAAATAATACAAATAAACATATATGCAAATGAAACAGACAAAAAAATAACCTAGGTAGTTACCAAAGCTGAGAGAGAAGATGGGAGGGACAAATTAGGGGTATGGGACTAAGAGATACAGACTGCAATGTGTACAATACAAAAGCAACAAGGTATACTGTATAGCACAGAGAAATACAGCCATTATCTTGTAATAACTTTTAATGGCGCACAATCCGTAGAAATACTGAATCACTATGCTGAAATGAATCACCTGAAATGAATATAATTTGTAAGTCAACTACATTTCAATAAAAAAAACATGAAAATAGCCAGCCCAGCTCCCTGGCCCCTAACCTTGGCCTCAGAATCCAGGTTGGCAGGGTCGGCGGGCACAACCACCTCCACCGTCCGTGTCTCTGCAGCGATCACTCCGACGGGAATGCCACCCAGCCTGCAAGGCGGACCACAAGTGAGCAGGGGCACGGGGCAGCACCCCAGGCCGATTCGGTGGGGTAGGTGGGTCCAGCCAGCCCGGGCACATATTCTATAGGCACGCAGGCCAGGATGAGGGTGGACAGAGAAAAGTGTGTTGTTTAGAACTTGGCCCTGAAGTGGTGAAAAGCCTCACAAACAAGCAGGCTGGAAAGGTCCACTGGGTGCCCGTGTCAGGGCGACAGCTGCCGGGGCGGCAGCCGTGAGCTGCACGTGACCATGGAGCATCTGAAACATGGCAGGGATGGCTGAGGAGCTGAACATGTGACAGGCTCTTTCACTGTGTGATTCATCTGAATTTGAGCTGCACACGTGGCCAGCAGCTACCATGGTGGACAGTGCGGGTCCGGACACCACGCCACATCGGGAAAGGATGGAGGTGTGCTAACCCTAAGCAGCTTCTGTTATGGGTAGTCCATGGCATCAGTCTCCATCAGCAACCGCCAGAGGCTGCCCCTGGCCACCTGCGTCACTTGATTCCTCTGTAACGCTCCCAACAGTTTACGAGCCAGCTTTGGGGAGAGCAGTCTTCAAATCAAGTGCTTCCATGTGGAAGGGGGAGTAGATTTCATCTCAGGTTTAAAGAACATATTCCAGGGGACTTCCCTGATGGTCCAGTGGTTAAGAATCCACCTTCCAACGCAGGTGCCATGGGTTCGATCCTTGGGTGGGGAACTAAGATCCCACATGTTGCAGGGGAACTAAGCCCATATACTGCATGAAGACAGTGCAGCCCTCCCCAAAAAAGAACATTTGAAAAAAGTGAAACACTTATGGAGAAGCAATCCCAGTAGCAGGCTTAGTATTTTAACAGTTATTACAGAGAAGTAAATAACAACAATAATGGCAGCTGCTGTTAATACCATTATGGAGCATTTATGATTTTTTAAATGCTTTTTATTTATTTAAAAAAAAATTAATACCATGTGGCACTTGGGATCTTAGTTACACAATCAGGTGTTGAACCCGCACCTCAGCAGTAGAAGCAAGGAGTCTTAACTGCTGGACCACAGAGGAATTCCCCATTTGTAATATTTTAAGTGCCTAACACATTACCACTTCTAGTCATCACAGTGATCCTTCAGGAGTGGGAAGGGGTAGAGTTATTAGCCTCATTGTACAGATGAGGATGTAAAGGTCCAGAGAGGGTGAGTGACAGCAGAGGTCTGAGTCCAGAACCTGAACTCGTAGCAACTGCCTTGTGCCAGGAATCTGAGTGGTAAATTATGAGGCTGTTGCTTTGGGCTCCGTGAAAGGAGGAACTCTGGGGCAGTTGGACTCATCCCGAAGAGAAGGAGTGAGCTCAGCTTTGAAAGCATCCAAGCATTTATGCCTTCTGCCAGCTCTGGTATACAAGAGCAGTTCCTGCTCACGGCCCTTCTAAATGGAGTTCATAGTTCTGACTGTCTGTGTGGTTTCCCAGAGAGTACCAGGGCCACCTTCTCATTCCCAAAAGGGGTTCACGGCCCACCTGGCGAGGGTGCCCTGGCCCTGGGGCAGACACAAGGGGCAAGGGTCCTGGCCCCCAAGAAGAAGTTGGTGGAGACGTCTTCTAAAGCTATGGACAAATTCAGACTCTGAAGAATTTCATCAGCCAGAAACACAACCCTCCCTTCCTCATTGGTTTTTCTTTCAGAAAATCCAGGGCCAGGGGGAAAGCATCAGTGAGGCCACGGGGGCCCGCCCTCAGGGTTACCTTGCTCGTCCCGTCACCACAGTTTGGGCCCAGGGCACCATGATCTCCTTGAAACTGCCCTGGTCGAAGAATCCACTTTGCCAGGATCCCTTCAGAGCTGTGGGCAGAAGGGCGGAAGCTCAGGCCGGGGGCCGGCTGCTGAGGCCCCCAGTATCCACCTGGAGGGCAGGCTCCTCTGCCGTCTCTCTAGGACAGCCTGACGTTGACAGCCCAGATACCTTTATTCCTGGAAAACGACAACACTTCCCCTGCCGCCGCAACACACAAAACCAGGGCTGCCAGACAATGTACCAAATCAGGAAGTCGGTCCATACAGAACATCCAACCACATCAACTTCCTTCAATGCCAAACACGAGGAGACCCCAGTCACAGTCTCGGCCTTTACTCTCAGAAGGCAAAAAGAGCAGATGGCTGCCTTCAGAAGGCATGATTTCAGAAGGGACCACCTGCTCAGAAAAAAACTCATCCCAGACCTGGTGGCTGCAGCCTCAAAACCGTCTAACTGGGAAGAACTGCTCCACTGAGAGACACAGAGGCAGAGAAAGGGAGAGTGAACAAGCGGATGTCAACTGCGGCCCTCCTGGGGAGGACGCGGTGCCTGGGATCCACACCACGGTGCACATGACTGTGGTTTGGACACAAGGAGGCAGGCAGCGGGAGAGATCTTACTTTGTAGGAATAGGGGGGCTGGGTCCCTGGGAACAAATCAACCCAGACTCAGGGTCTGCCTGAGGGCTGACCCTACTAGCTGGAGCGAACGGTCAGTAACACATCAGACTTTTTTTAAAAATCAAGCTAAAGCCAGAGCTCATAGGCAAGAAAGCCTGAGAGAAACAGCCGAGGAGGGAACAGGCCACGGGGCATCTTTTGCTGGCGGAGCCTGGCATGCTCCTAGCAGCACCTCCCTTGCCCTACGCAGCTGGAAGGAGAGGCCGAGTTCTAAACGGGGCAGCACGTGAAATTCTAGACTCAGGATTGTGGCAACAGGGGCAGCTCAGCTTTCCAGTTCTGTCCTGGTTGCTCAGAATGTAATCAGATACCTCCAGGAGGCCAACCTGTCCCTTTGGTGGGGGGTGGGAGACAGGGAGGGAGGGAGAGAGAATGTGTGCATGTGCAAGCATGTGCGTGCACACGGGTGTGTTTCGATATATATGTGCACATCCACATGTATGTCTACAAACGGAGCTGCAGAAGAGGCAAAGTTGCCCATCCTGGGTAAACTCATGGAGAGTTACCGTATGAAGGTTTAAGCCAAATAGAGAAAGAAAGAGAGAGGGACAGAGAGAGAAGCGCTCTTCTCTCTGAAACCCTGATGTTTCAGCCCCAGAGCTGCCACCTGTGTGACCACATCTGGGGCAATTTCGGGGAAGGAGGTCATGACTTCTGCTACTTTTCACCTCCACCCATCAGCTGCAGAAACCGGAGGCTGTTTCCACCCCTTCTCGGTCATCAGCTTGGGAAAAGCACAGAGAAAAATCGCCATTCTCCCACCCCCTTTTGCATTTGACCTCAGATGTATCCCTTGGGGATAATCTTCTACTGACTCATTCTTTTATCTTGGTGGCAGAAAAGAAACCCCAAGACCGAGGGCTCAGGAAAAACCCTGGAGGGACTTACTTGGGTGAGGTCTTCCTGCAAGGAGCCACCGGGGGTCGTAGGGCCCACGAGATGGCTGGAATTCAATTTCTCTGTCAATGGGGTCCTTGGGTGTGATGACTGGGACTGGGCTGCGATTATCCTAGGAAAGAAAGTCAGGTCTCCCACTCAGTCCTTCGGGCTCATCAATAACGTCCGCAGTTCGCTCTTTGCCCTCTTCTCCCCTTCCGACTATGGTGATGGGATGCCTGGTTACATGGCAGAAGCCCAACCCAAAGCAGGTCATCATCACAATTAGGAGTAGTATTTGGCTGAGGGCCTACCAAGCGCTGAGCTCTACACATCATGTCACTGAGCCATCAATGATAACACCCTGGGGTGGGTGCCATTGTTATTCCCACTTTACAGATGAGGAAACTGAGGCTTAGAAAGATTAAGAGATGGTCCTGAGGTCTCATTGCTACGAGAAGGAAGCCAGGAATCAAATCCAGCCTGACTGCAAAGCCTGAGGGTTCTCTGTTGTCCATGTTACCTCTTGATGACAGGCAATGTCACCTCTTTCTAAAGGATCAACACATAGTCTCCTTACAAAGTCATTAAAAAAAAAAAGCAAAGAACAGCAAGTACAGGGCTGGGCATCAGAGAGGGAAGGAGGGAAGAGAAAAGAAAAATTAACCCTAGGCACAATTTCAGTGTTACCTACTCCCTACCCTTCCACACCATCTGGCAAATGAACCAGATAACAGAGTCTTCCAGGCTCCAAGCTTCAAGGGGGAGGGGGGGAAGGATACTGCACCTTTGGCACATAGGACAGCCACTCCAGGATGGTACAAACACCCTCGAAGTCATCTGGCACGGTGACATGCGAGATGCCATTGTAATGCATGATCTGCACACCTCCCAGCTGGTTGTTGGATGTGTAAACATCTCTGCCCAGAACCTGCTTTGACATGACATGGTTAGCAAGGTCCTGCCCGACCTGGGGCCCTTCCATCTGTTCAGAAGTCACCTCATTCAGTGGTCCTCAACCCTGGCTGCATGTCAGAATCACCTGGGAGCTTTCAAAAGTCCTGATGTCCAGGCTGCAGGCAGCCAGACCGATTACATCAGAATCTCAGGTATTTGTTGTTTTTTTTTTCAACTTCCAGATAATTTCATTATGCAGCCCAATTTGAGAACCAGTGATCCAGCTGATGACTGGTCATCTCCAGGCAAAACCCAACCTAGCATTGCTGATGGAGCAGGTCTGCGGTGGGGCCAGAGAACTTTGCATTTTTATCATGACCCCAGGTAATGCTGATGCTGCTGGTTCAGGGGCCAGACTTTGAGACACACTGTGGGATTTTTAGCAGACCTGATGTTAGGGAGGCTTTACAGCATTGTGGAAGGCATTTCAATACAGTGAAGACAGTCACACGAAAATGCGTTCACTAGGAGTCTAACTATCTAAAGACATGAGATGCGAGGAAAACTACACAAAAAGTATAGTAGGGACAAAATTGGGTTTTTTTTGGTCTTTTCCCAATTTTCTACAATGTGTAATGCTATTTTAATAATTTTTAAAATTTCAATAATATTTTAAAATTTAAATTACAGTAACACAGAGAATTAGTTCACCAGAAGAGCCTAACACACACATTGTTGCTGTTAAGTCACTCAGTCATGTGGGACTCTTTTTTGACCCCATGGACTGTAGCCTGCCAAGTTCCTCAGTCCATGGGATTCTCCAGGCAAGAATACTGGAATGAGTTGTACTAGGGTGGGAAATGGCAATTTCCTTCTCTGGGGGATTTTCCTGACCCAAGGATCGAACCTGCATCTCCTGCTTTGTAGGAAAACTCTTAACGCTGAGCCACCAAGGAAGCCCAATACACACATATATGTATGTGTGTATGTATGTCTATCTATCTATAATATATGTTAGCTCATAAGAGGCCCATATAACTGCAAAATGAGAGAACAGCTCTTACAATAGCAGGGATGGAACTGGTTTCTTTTTTTCCTTTTCTTGCCACATCATGTAGCTTGTGGGGTCTTAGTTCCCTGACCAGGGATTGAACCCGGGCCCTCAGCAGTGAGAGTGTGGAGTCCTAACTGCTGGACCACCAGGGGATTCCTGGAACTACTTTCATGTTGAGAAAAATTCCCCACTGGGGACTCTGGGAATGTCAGAATGACCCCGCCCCCACCCCTACACGTCCACTCCCCGGCCATCCCTTCAAGGTGGTCACCTTGTTGAGAGCCATCGCCCCCGTGAGGATGATGTGGGAATTCTCGACCTGGATCACTCGCTGGCCCAGCCTCACCAGGTAGGCCCCGATTCCGAGGGCCCGGCAGGTCACCTGTGGAGACAGGACCCCTCCTGCATTCCTCAGGGCCAGTTCCCTGCCCCCCACAGCGGGGACAGTCCAGGAACCACCGGGCGTGAATGGAAGCTAAGCCTGGCCAAGGGCATCCTGATTGATGGCCAGACAGCGTGGGCACAAGCCTGTCCTTCAGGCTGCCTGACTTCGACCTCCTGTCCAGAAAGAATGGGGCTAGCGGGGAAGAGTGTTGTGAAGACACACAGCAGACGTGGAGTGTTCTGGCTCTTGTTTTAAGAGGCATCTCTGTGGCTCTTCTGAGTTCGATCACTCCCGAGACATTACACGCATTCACACAACCAAAGGAAGCCTAGGAGGGCGGGTGAAACTGGGAAAAAATGATGGAGGTCTGTGTCGAGTTAACAGTATCGTGCCTATGTCAGTGTCCTCGTTTTGATCATGTATGATGGTTACATAAGACGCCGTCACACGGGAGCTGGACAAGGGGCACCCAGGACCTGCCTGAACTATCTCGTAACTTCCGATGCATTCTAAACTATTTCAAAATAGAGAGATTCACCCAGGCAGACCTCATTTTATTGTACTTCGTGGATGCTGAGGTTTATTCTTTTTTTTTTTTAACAAAATTTGTGGCAATCCTGTGTGTTAGATGAGGGTTAGCATTTTTTTAGCCATAAGGGATTTTAAAATGAAAGTGTGTACATTTTTAAAAGACATAATGCTAGCACAGACTTAACAGACTACAGTATAGTATAAACATAACTTTTACATGGATTGAGAAACCAAAAAATCCTTGTGACTTTATTGCAATCTCCACTTCCGTGCTATATTCATTCGCTTTACTGCAGAGGTCTGGGACCAAACCTGCGACATCTCTGAGGTGTGCCTGTCTGTGTATAGATATATATATATAAATTAAAGAGATACATATATATATGTATACCTGTTTTGGAGTATATAAAAATATACCTATCTTTTTATATCCTTCAAAATAAAATGACATATTTTGGAATATGTAAATATATATATGTCTTTTTATTTTAAAATAGGTATGAAACATACATAAGGACACCTAGACAACAAGCCCAAGGAAGACACTCGAGGCCAGCATTTTCCACCTTGGGAACTGAAGAGTCAACACCAAGTGTAAAAATCAGGACTGTGTGACAGTTCACCACTGAAGAGAACTATTACTATGACTCCAACAGAAACAGAAGATATTTCTCCAAAGGCCAAACTAGGGAGTGAGAAGATAGTCATTTACTACCAGTTAAAATTAGATAAAAGTTCTTTTTTTTTTTTTGCCCACTCTGCTGGGCATGCAGGATCTTAGTTCCCTGACCAGGGACTGAACCCATACCCCCTTGCAGAGAAAGTGTGGAGTCTTAGCCACTGGGCTGCCAGGGAAGGCCCCAAAGTTCTTCCAAATACTCAATATCTTTTAAATAAGAAGATTGAATGCTGATTCAAGCCAATCAACTATAATAAGACATTTTGAGATAACTATGAAAACTGAACAAAAATTGAGTTCTGACGGTACTAAAGAATCGCTGCTGATATTGTTGGGTGTAACAGTATCATGGTTATGTCATTTTTTAAAGAAATGAATGGGGGAGCATTTATCTAGCAAAGAGCCACACTAGGGTACTTAATAGATGGAAAGAGATAAGTGGAGGCTGCTTTAAAATATCCCAGACCAGTGGGCAGATGGGCTGAGGATGCAAGAACGGTTACGCGCTGACAACTGTTGGAGCCGGTGATGAGTACCTGGGGCTCATTATCAATGCTCTTTACTGTAGCGACTATTTTTTAAAATTTATTCTTAATTGGAGGATAATTGCTTTACAATGTTGTGTTGGTTGTTTCCGTACAACAACGTGAATCAGCCATAAGAAAACATATGTCCCCTCCCTCCTGAACCTCCCTCCCACCCTCTACCCCATCCCACCCCTCTAGGTTGTCACAGAGCACTGAGTTGAGTTCCCCGTGTTACGCAGCAACTTCCTGATGGCTATCCATCCTACATACGGTAATGCATAATACATGTTTCAGCGCTACTCTCTCAATTCATCCCACCCTCTCCTTGCCCGGCTGTGTCCACTAGTCTCTCTCTTTGTCTGTGTCTCTATTCCTGCTCCACAAATAGGTTCATCAGTACCAGTTTTCTAAATTCCAGACATACGCATTAATATATGATATTTGCTTTTCTCTTTCTGACTTATGTCACTTTATATGACAGGCTTTTCGTGATTGTTATAAAGTTTCTATAACAAAAAGTTGAGTCGGAAAAGAAAACGGGCGGGGACTCACCATGCTGATGGTGACGATCTCGTCGTAATCCTGGGAGGTCTCCCCAGCAATCATGCCTGAGCCCCTCAGGTTCTCTACGCCCAGGCCCTCCTCCTTCCCAATGATGTCCGTGATGACATACCTTCAGGAACCAAACGAGAGTTACAGACTGAGCTCCAGCCCAGGACAACCCAAGGCTGATGCGCTTCCCAAGGACCCGGGGAAGGAAGGCTGAGCACGGTGAGGGACTGGAGGGTGACAAAGCAGCCAATGGTGAGATGAAGGCAGGGGTCTAGGACCCTCACGATTGGCCCTAAAGTTTCCAGAAGGGCAAGTTCAGCTTCGATGATGATCACCCCTCCAACCAAAGAGAAAGTCTGCTGATTCAGAGGCTGTCCTGACAAAGCATCACCCCTGCCCTGCACTCCTTGGGAGACAATGTAGAACAGCCTTTGGTCTGTAGAGAGATGGGCGTGTGCCAGGAGAGGGCACTTGGTTCATGACCAATCAATCATGGCCACATGAGTCCACTGCACAGCCCAACCTCCCTGACGATCTGAGGGGGAGCTGATGTAATAATAATAGAAGTAAAGTGCACAGCAAATGTAGCAAGTGAATCATCTTAAAACCATCCCCGCTTCCCTGGTCTATGGAAAAATTGTCTTCCGCAAAATCAGTCCCTGGTGCCAAAAAGACTGGGTTAGGCCCTAACCTATTAGAGATTCACAAGGCATTTTAGTGCATTAAATGCTCTGAGAAGGCCTGCAGTAAAGAAAGATGCTTGTTGGATCTCATCTAACCCAGTGTTTTCGAAACTTACTTGACTATGGAAAATTTTCACTCCCTTTCTCCCCCCAAATCGGTGACTAACACCCCAGGAAACCGAGCCTGGGAAATTCTGATTTAAAATTCTGATTTAAAAAACCTACAACCTTCCCTGGGAAAGACAGCGGTACGGCCCTTGACGTTCTCATGGAGCAGACCCTGCCCACGTCTTCCCAGCTCACCCAGTGAGTCAGTTTGGCTCACTTGGTCATAAAACGTGAGCCCTGGGGACATGCGGGAATCCAACCTAACTGTCCCCGAGTGATGTGCTGTTTTTGTGAGAGACGTGCCTCACGTGGGGACAGCAAGGATGGGGTCACCCTAAAGGGGGCCCCAAGTGTCTGAGCTGTCAGTGCCCACAATGGAAGCTGGGGAGTCCTTCTGTACAAACACCCCCACCTGCTTGAGAAACCGTCACCAGCCCAGGGGCAGATTCCCCACGAGCAGCTGAAATGAACCACAGTCAGAATGCGGGAGCTGCCTGCTAAGTTATTTACCTGGATTCTCCATCTTCCTCCACATGTTTACAATGGACGGAGTTCAGGGAGCTGATTCTGGTGTAGTCTTGGGGGGTCAGGTACAGGTATTTAATTCCCTTAAAAATATATAAATACTTCAATGAGGCTATGAGTCCAGCTCCGTGTACTCAACAGCCACTGTTTTGTTTTAATGTCAGCACTGTGTTTGAGGGATGCAGGGAGGACACTGTGTTAATAACACAGTCACATATCTGATGTTAACATATTAATAATACCAATTAACTGAATGCCTGCTCTGTGCTTGCCGCTCACCCTTATAGCACAACCTCACTTTTTCCCTGGTCTCTCTGATTTACTGTTTGTTTTTAAATCTTTACTGAATTTGTTACAATATTGTTTCTGCTTTATGTTTTGTTTTTTTTGCCCCCAGACACGTGGGTTCTTAGCTCCTCCATCAGGGATCGAACCCTCACCCCCTGCAGTGATAGGGGGAGTTTAACCACTGGACCTCCAAGGAAGTCTCTGATTTAGTGTTGTTTAATCATCTTTTCATTCTCCCTCCCCAAAGGAGCCTTTCAGATACTTCTTTTTCCCTGATTACCAATCCCTTTGCCCCAGTAAAGTTTTATTATAGATATATAGGTTATGTAATAAATGTATGTTTATGTGTGCTCCTACATGAAAATAATACTTATTGTCCCTTTGGGGGGGACAATACCACCTCCTTGAGAACATGTGCTGTGGCTTCAAAGAATGCATTTTCACATCACAAGATGTGTTTTTGTTTATTCATTCTGCCTTTTATGATGTCCTGAGGTCTTCTTGATGAATTTTAAGAACTTTCTGAAGCCACAGATTATATATCATTCACCTCTGCATCCTTGGTATGTACTGTTCAGGAGATGTTCAGTATGTATTAACTACATGTTTATATAAGAAATAACTATTCTCATTATTGTTCCCCAAGGATCCTTCTGAGGGCTTCTGAAGTAGCTCAGTGGTAAAGAATCCACCTGCCAATGCAGCAGACACGGGTTCGATCTCTGGGTCAGAAGATCCCCTGGAGAAGGAAATGGCAACCCACTTGTGTTCTTGCCTGGAGAATCTCATGGACAGAGGAGCCTGGTGGGGTACAGTCCATGGGGTCACACAGAGTCAGACACGACTGAGTGACTGAATAACAAAGGATCCTGCATAGACCAATTTTTTCCTAATCATCACCTCCTCCCATGAAATTTTAATGCCTGTTTATGTACTTTATGTTTATTTGTGCTGTTTACCCAAAGAGCAAGAAGATTTTTTCTCCACTCCCTTAGAGGTACTTCACTGCCTCGGAAAACACAGCAGGAGCTAGGTGGAATCACACTGCCACGCCAGCTTCGCGCCGTACCTTGTGGGGGTCTTCCGGGTCCACCCAAGCCACCTGGAACATGTGCTTGATCTCCTCGGCCAGGCCGATACGGGCCCCACTGTTGGCCGCGAGGTAGACTCTGGGGATGCCCTCGGCCCGGGCCAGCTCGGACGCCCGTAGGTACAGAAGGTCTTCTCCAGGGCCGAAGGATCCGATATGGAAGGTGATGTCATTGCTGATGAAGATAATGTCACGCCCTTCTGGGTACTCAAGGGTCTTGAACCTCATTTTGAAGGCCACCATGCCCACCTGGAAAGGAAATGAGTGCACAAGAAAACAGGTTTGCTTTGCTTATTTTTTTTTTAAATGTGGACCATTTTTAAAGTCTTCATTGAATTTATTACAATATTGCTTCTGTTTTATGTTTTGTTTTTTCGGCCACGAGACACGTGGGATCTTAGTCCCCCGACCAGGGATTGAACCCACACCCACTTCACTGGAAAGTGAAAGTCGCTCAGTCGTGTCCAATTCTTTGCAACCCCATGGACTATACAGTCCATGGAATTCTCCAGGCCAGGACACTGGAGTGGAGTATTGTAATACTGGAGATTCCCCTCCAGGGGATCTTCCCAACCCAGGGATTGAACCCAGGTCTCCTGCATTGCAGGCAGATTCTTTACCAACTGAGCTATCAGGGAAGCCCTTCCTTCACTGGAAGGCAAAGTCTTAACCACTCAACAGCCAGGGAAGTCCCCCGGGAGAAAGTTTTTTAAAGGGTGATTCCAGCCAGGAGCTGGGCTCTGTGGGTTTGTTTGTTTGTTTTTAATTTTATTGAAGTATAGTTGGTCTAAAATGTTGTGTTAATTTCTTCTGTAGAGCAAACTGACTCAGTTCTTTACCTCATTTCCTCCAGGAAGTCGGTTCATCTCCACCAGCTGGCCCTGTGGATCTAGCACGAGTTCAGTGTACGTCAGGATGTCTTTGGGGTACTTGTCCGGGGAGCGCCACGTTTTAAAAAGAGCCTACAGAGAAGGGAGGCAAGAGAAAAATCTGAAGTTGCCACTAAGGAAGTACATTTTCTAGGGCTGCTTTTCTTTCTTAATCACGAACTATTTAAAGCATGCAGGAATAACATGCAGAAAAATAAATACCCATGCATCTATCTTGTAGTTTTGTCAAATCATAATTTCTCCAAAGTTGCTTTAATAATTTTTTAAAAAGAAATAAGAGAAATGCAGTTGAAGCCCCTGGTGTGCCCCTTCCCATCCCATTCCCATCTGTCCCTCCCCCTGCTCCCCTCAGGTAACCATTATCCTGAACTTGAAAGAAAGTGAAAGTTAGTCACACAGTCGTGTCCATCTCTTTGTGATTCCATGGATGTAGCCTGCCCGGCTCCTCTGTCCATGGAATTCTCCAGGCAAGAGTACTGGAGTGGGTTGCCATTTCCTTCTCCAGGGGATCTTCCCAACCTGGGGTTCGAACCCAGGTCTCCTGCTTTGCAGGCAGATTCCAGCTGAGCTCTAGGGAAGCCCATCCTGAACTTAGTGTTGGTCAGGTCCTCTGTATGTGTTTACGTTTTCATCTCATCATATGTGCAGACATTAAAACATGCAGAATTATTTTGCATGACTTCCATTTTAAATAAATGGTGTCACACCAGACATGTCCTTCTACAACTTATTTTTCCAACTCTCCAATATATTTGAGAGATTTATCCATGTTGATAAGTTTAGCTCTGGTTTATTCCTTTTCCCTCATGTTCAGTTTTTTATGGTATGAATATGTCACAATTTATTTACTCATAATTTTTAGTAGAAACATTTAGATTTCCAATTCTACACTATTACCAATAATGCTATAATGAACATTCCTATGGTCTTAAAAAAAAAATAAGCATGGGTATATACCTAGGAGTGGAATTGCTGGGTCATAGTGAATGTTAAACTTCAGTTTTCCTGGATATTATCAAAGTGCTCTACAGTAAGAATGTGTGAGAGCTCCTTTGCTCCATATATTTGTCCACATCTGGTTTTGTCAAATATTTTCATGTTTCCCCATCTGCTGGGTGTGAAATTATACTGTGATTCTTTTTTGCTGTGATGTTGATCTGTACTTCACTGATTGTCAGCTAGGTGAGCACCTTAGAATATGCTGATCGAAGTTTCTCTTACATAATATTGCTCTAATCTCTTGCTGGTATCAGACATCGAAACACATTCTCCCAAGCTGGGGTCTTCTTTTGAAAAATTAACTTATTTATTTCAATTGGAGGCTAATTACAATATTGTGGTGGTTTTTGCCACACATTGACAAGAATCAGCCATGGGTGTACATGTGTCCCCCAATCCTGAACCCCCCTCCCACCTCCCTCCCTACCCCATCCCTCTGGGTTGTCCCAGAGCACCAGCTTTGGGTCCCCCAACCTGGGATGTTTTTAAATAAATAACTTTTAAATTTTAATGTAGTCAAATTTAGGGGGTTTAATGGCACCCCACTCCAGTACTCTTGCCTGGAAAATCCCATGGACGGAGGAGCCTGGTAGGCTACAGTCCATGGGGTCGCTAAGAGTCGGACACGACTGAGCGACTTCACTTTCACTTTTCCCTTTCATGCACTGGAGAAGGAAATGGCAACCCACTCCAGTATTCTTGCCTGGAGAATCCCAGGGACGGCGGAGCCTGGTGGGCTGCCATCTATGGGTTCGCACAGAGTCGAACACGACTGAAGCGACTTAGCAGCAGCAGCAGCAGCAGCCTATGCTTATGCTTTTAACTCACTCCGAGTGGTTTTAATTCTCTTGAAATTTATTTTTGTATACCAGATGAGGTAGAAATAAAAATTTATTTTCCCAATTAGATAAGAAATGTCTTTGTATCTTTCAGGGAGATGTATTCCCCTTCATTCACAATTCCACCTCTGCATTCTGTCAAGGCTCTGTTTAGGAGTTGGTCTGATTCTAGACTCTATTATGTTCTATTAGTCTATCTGTTTAGCTCCATTACAATAATATTATGCATTACAGTAAGTACAGCTGCTTGAAAACAGTGACTTATTTTAAAGGACAACAAAGACAAGTCCTCCAGATTATTTTTTCAAAATTGCTTTTCCTATTCGCAAACTTTCCTTTTCCTATGAACTTTTAAGTTGCACCCCAAACTCCAGAATTTTACTGAATATATTATGAGGGGAACTATTATCTTTATAATACTGAATCTTCCCATCATTCATAAGCATGATATATCTCTGTTTATTCAGGCTTAAAATACTTTCATAAAGTTTCAAAATTTACTCCATAAAGGACTTGTATGTGTTTTTAATTTATTCCTAGAGAAACCTTAGAGTTGATCTTAATATTGTAAGCGGCATTTTTCCAATGAGATTCTAGAAGTATTGCTTGTCTATGAGAGCACAATTAATTTTTATATACTGATCTAGCTGGAGAAGGAATGGCACCCCACTCCAGTATTCTTGCCTGGAAAATCTCATGGACAGAGGAGCCTGGGGGGCTATAGTCCATGGGGTTGCAGAGTCAGGCATGACTGAATGAGTAAGCATGCACTTGTATTTAGTAATCTTGCTGTATTATCTTGCTGGTTCTTTAAATCCTCTTGAATTACTTGTCTAGGCATTTTATCATCTACAAAAGATACCACTTTGCTTCTTTCTGTTCTTGTATCTTTTATTTATTTTTCTTATTTTAATGCATTGATCAAGAACTCCAGTTAAAAAAAAAGGTGGAGTAGATGGAGTAATGCAATTTCACTAGTGCTTATAATCTATGTTTTCTATTTCTTCTTGAGTTAGTTTTGATAAGATGTATCTTTCTGGGAAATTTTCCTTTTCATCTGTTTTCAAACTTATGGGTAGTCCACAGTACTCCTTCTTTATCTAAAGGAAAAGTGGGTGGATTTATTTTTGATGTGTCTGTTTCTTATCCTTGTGGCCCATGATGTCCAAGGCAGAAGGATACAGACAATAACATTCTTAATCATAAAAGTTTCCATTTATTAAAATAGCCTCTACTGAACACTTAATATGTATTTCTTACTACAACCTTGGGAGGTAGGCACTAATATTATTCTCATTTTACAAAGGAGAAAAGAGAGGCCCCGAGAGGTGAAGGAACTTGCCTGGGGACACACAGGAAGCAAAGGACAGATTTGGGACTCAAGTCCAGGACTTCCTGACCCTAAATAGCAGCTTTTCCTACTACCCTGCATCTCTTATGCTTAAAGTACACTGATGCTTTCCTGTCTACAGTAGAAGTCCACGGCCTCAGTTTCATGAACGTCATACACAAGGCCACAGAGAGGGTGTACAAAGGCATCCCTATCACCAACGCCAGCCTGTTCAGTCTCCTTGAGAGGCCCTTCTACGTAAAAAAATATAGGCATAGAAAACATACTTGAAGGAAATAGCCAGTATATATTCTGTATCCAGTGTATACTTCAAAATTCATCAAAACATAAAACATTATTTTTTTTTTAATTCCTCAAAGGTAGTGACCCCATCCTCTTCTTCATGGTCTAGCCATCCTTAAAATGTGCCTGGCTTATAGCAGGTACTTTATATAAGAATTAACAAGACCAGGAGGAAATGGTAAGCAAATGGAACTAGGAGTTATTTTTTATTCCTTCCACTCTCCTTTGTTGTCCAAAGTTTCTATATTATATTCTTTTTACAACTGGGATGAAATAAATCTTGTTTGAGAAAAATATACTATGAAGTCATTCCCAATATTAGTTTCTTTTTGTTCATGAAGACTGTTTTTTAGAGTGAGGTCTTTAGAAAAGTAACTGAGAATGGAGGTTGTGGATGCTGGTGGAGTCTCTAAAGGGGGACCTCATGCGGCTGAGTCTCAGCCCCAGGACTTGCCTGCCTGAACATTTCTGGGAAGTCATACACATAGGTGGTACCCAGGGACTGGGCCTGGAATCGCTTGGCCTGAAGCAGATCCTTGGTGACGTAGGGAGTGTTGATCAGCATCCCATGCTGGGGGCCTTGTTTGTTGCCAAAGGAATGAAACAAGATCTGGACCAGAAAGAGAGAAAAACAGAGAGTGAGGGAGGCAAGTCTCAGAGAACCGTGCTCCTGCTCAATTTATTTCTTCCTGCTCCTCAATGAAAATGCAAAGAGGGAATACTACTCAGCCATAAAAAAGCGAAAAACAATGCCATTGGCAGCAACATGGATGGACCTAGAGATTATCATACTAAGTGGAGTAAGTCAGAAAGATACCACATGGTATCACTTCTATGCGGACTCTAGCATATGACACAAATGAACTTTTCTGAAACAGACACAGACCCATGGACGCGGAGGCTTGGGCCTCCACTCTGACTCGACTTCTGTGACCCAGCCCGGCCTTACGTTTCCAGATCTGGGGTCGGTCACTTCCTTGTAGAGGCTGATGTCCAGGTAGTAGCCTGACTCGTTGGTGATGAAGAGGCGGATGGGGATGGCACTGTCGGTGGTGGTCTCGCGGATGTTGATCTTGACCTCTGCCTGGAGCACGCGGAGCTTCCACAGCCGGCTGCCATAGCGCATCACCATGGACCGCACCGACTCCTCGATCTGCCGCAAACCACAGCGGTTCAATTTCAGAACCTAAACTGCGCATACTCGTAACAGTTCTCACTCTGACGATGACAGAATGGTGAGATATACCGAATGCAAAACGCACCGCCTGTATACAGCAGAGTAATATGTTGCGTGTATCATCGTTAGCTGATAAGCAGCAAAGGCATCTCTGACTTAAGCTCTGTATCTCACTCTGTCCCCACAGTTACCCAGAGAGGCTAGCATTTTTGTCCCCCATTGACAGAGGAGGAAACTGAGGCTGGTAAGAGCTAGCGCTCCTATGTCTTCCTCTCCGTCATGTATCCCAAGCTGAAGCATTTTCTCTTCTGGGAACGACATGAACTGGTGGAGCTGGGGAGTCAGCATGAGACTCTGCACCCCCCACATGCCAAGCTGATGGGCTGAAAGGACTTCTCTCATCCCAGAATCACCACCACAAACTCTGCCTGCTCGTGAGGAACCAGCCACGGAGGAATCAGCCATGGAGGATGGTTGAGCCACAGACCTCAGGTTCTCACCCCCCTCCCCCACCCACAGGTAGCCCATAACGGAGCCTGGAACCAGAGAGGGGCCAAAACTCTGTTTTGCAGAGGACATTCTGGGCATCCATGTTTCCCGAAAAGTGAAGTGTGCCCATGGAGGGGGAACATCCTTAGGGACAGTCCTCAGGGGAGTGGCTGGATTATGGCTCTAGAATTAACTGATGGAAGCTTTGTGCTCCACCTGCAGCAATCGATGTTCAGACATGCACGTATGCACCCTGCAAGTCAGGTCTCTAACACCAGGAGACAATATCCTGAAGCAGGAGGGTCCCAGGGAAGGTGAACCCCCAGAGCCTGGTGAGAGCCCCGCCCGCCGAGGGGAGACCTTGGAGGGGTCCATGATGACGGTGGGCACGAAGTTGAGGAAGATGTGGTTGCAGTCAGTGCGCACGCTGGTGTTGTTGAACGCCACCTCCAGCTCGTCCATGGCCTCCAGGAGCAGCCGCTCACCCTCATTTTGGAGGTACTCGAAGGAGGCTTCCTGTCAAAGTGGGAGGGGGCAACCGCTAAGGCCAGGGGCGCAGGGCTCAGAGAGTCAGGGAGAAGGGAGAACAGCCCCCCCTTCAAAAGGTGCACCTGCTAAGACAGAAGAGCCCCACCTGCGGAGGCAAAGGGATGTCCAAGGCCATCTTGTGTACTTGGCACCTCTTTTATTTTTCTGTATTTCTGCTGTGCTGACCCCAGAGGGGTCCTACAGTCTCTTCCTAGATATTGTAAACAACTCTCCCATGAGCCTGCTTTTCAGGCAAAGCAATCAATCCAACCAATCCACGGTCCACACCCCATTACTCCTTGTCAGGCTCATTCTCCAGGATACTGTCCTTGGGCCCTAATCACCCCAGGGCCAGGCATCAGACAACTAGAGACAGCCCCTATGTTCAGAGCCTGCTGAAATCACTCAAGTCAGCCACTGCCAAGCCTACCCACCTGCCTCACCCAGTCCTTCCTGTGAAACCCACAATAAAGGCCCCTGTCCACGAATCGCACCTCCCATGGCCTCCTGAGCAGCCCTGGCACTTCCCCACATGGTCCCCATGATACAGAGTGCCCCCTCCCCTTGGGATCTGTGAGTGACAAACAAACCATCTTTTCAATGGCAACCATCTCCTGGTCTGTTGGCCTTCCCTGGTGGCTCAGCTGGTAAAGAATCCACCTGCAATGCGGAAGACCTGGGTTCCATCCCTGGAGAAGGGAATGGCTGCCCACTCCAGTATTCTGGCCTGGAGAATTCCATGGACTATACAGTCCATGGGGTCACAAAGAGTCGGACATGACTGAGCGACTTGCACTTACGCAGATAATCATAAAAGCTAGCCATGAAATTAAAAGATGCTTATTCCTTGGAAGGAAAGTTACGACCAACCTAGGCAGCATATTAAAAAGCAGAGACATTACTTTGTCCACAAAGGTCCGTCTAGTCAAGGCTATGGTTTTTCCAGTAGTCATGTATGGATGTGAGAGTTGGACCATAAAGAAAGCTGAGCGCCAAAGAATTGATGCTTTCGAACTGTGGTGTTGGAGAAGACTCTTGAGAGTCCCTTGGACTGCAAGGAGATCCAACCAGTCCATCCTAAAGGAGATCAGTCCTGGATGTTCATTGGAAGGACTGATGTTGAACCTGAAACTCCAATACTTTGGCCACCCGATGTGAAGAGCTGACTCATTGGAAAAGACCCTGATGTTGGGAAAGATTAAGGGCAGAAGGAGAAGGGGATGACAGAGGATGAGATGGTTGGATGGCATCACCGACTCGATGGACATGGGTTTGGGTAGACTCCGGGAGTTGGTGATGGACAGGGAGCCCTGGCGTGCTGTGGTTCATGGGGTTGCAAAGAGTTGGACATGACTGAGCGACTGAACTGAACTGATTAGAACATCTGAGGCAGTAAAACACTGAGATTAGCTTAGCATTCATCACTAGAGGATTCCTTAAAAAGATTGCATACATGTGATATTTCCATGCTAGGGAACTGCAGGGAGGAAATTATCTTTATTAACATAGAAGGAGGTCTACAGTAAAAACCAAGTCTTTACATGGTACGTACAGCCTGAGCTCCCATCTGTAACATTATACCTACAACCCAATTCCATGGAATGAGGCCAACAAAGGGTCACCAACAGGGCTGACCCCTGAGTGGCAGGACTCTGGGTCCTTTTCCTTGATTTCTCTTTTTTTTTGGCCAAGCCACACAGCATATGGAACCTTAGTTCCCCAACCAGGGATCGAACCTGTGCCCTCTGCGTTGGAAGCAGAGTCATAACCATAGGACCCCCAGGGAAGTCTGTCTTTTATTTTTGGAAGTATTTTCAGGATTGCTTGCAATCTTCACAGTATATTCACAAATTACTTTTGTAAATCCAAGAAACAATGGGACATGATGACACACTCAATCAGCAAATACAAAAAAATCCCCTTAACAAACCAGGATCTTTCTTTTCTCTCCTCCCGATTCTCTCATGCAGACACATCTCCATGATGGAAGAAAGAATCCGCATGTTACCCCATGAAAATAAGCCACCATCTACCTCCTGTCCCCTCTAGACTGGACTGTGGGTCACAAGGCCAGGGCTGTGGGTGCCCCATTCACCCTGTGATCCCTGCAGGCAGCCCAGGCCCTCACCCCGAGTGGGACTCAACCCCAGCAAGGCCAGCCCCCGAGGGACAGGTTCAGGGAGGACACCAACACCCGCTGACATCAACCTTGGTGATCAGGTCCGAGTGCCTGATGATGACCCGGATGAAGAACCTGTGGTCTGTGACCTCGGTGCCCTCCTTCACTCTGGCGGCGCCCAGGTACAGGTGCATCTTGTGGTTGGCGCAGGGCATGGCGGTCACGTCGAAGTTCTGCAACCTGCTGAGCTCCAGCTGGAAGGCCAGGGCTGGCTCCAAGTGACGGTAGATGCGATCTTCTGCAAACTGCGGGCCGACCGGGGAGAGAAAACAGACAGACACACAGACACACGTGGAGCTCGATATGGAGGCGGTATGCCCGCTTGACCCATGCCCTGTCCTGCACGCCCCCTGGTGCTGCGGTTCAGTGCTCAGGAATGAGGCAGTCATGGTGCCCTCTGACTGTGAACTCAAGAGATTGGAGACTGGAGATTTGAGGTCCAGCAGAGAGGAAGGCCCAGGAGCATGCAGTCTTGTGCTGGTACAAGTCTCTCAGCCCTGGGGGAGCCCAGTTAGTCCCCAGCACCTGCCGGCCCACCAGGCTGTTTTCCATGAGCCACGACACAGAGTACTTCTCAAGAAGTCCGTAAGCCCTGGTTTCCTTGTGGAGACTGGTCCTTAGAAGGAAGTGACTAGTAGTGCTAGGGTTTTAACTGAAAAGAAGATGAAGAAGCTAAAGGAAGGGTGGGTCTTAAGTAGTAAAGTGAGGCTCTGGATGGATGGATTAAAATACTGTTTGCTGGAGGCTGGGTCTGTGCTGGTAACAAGACCACTGGTTCTAGAACAGGGATGAGCAAACTTTTTCTCAAAAGGCCAGAGAACCGATGGAGTATACAGTCGGTCACAACCACAGTCTGACTTCTGAATCCATGGGTTCTGCATCTGCGGATAAGACCAATCACAGAGATTCTATCTGAGGTTGGGTGAATCCACTGTGGAAATTGCAGACGTGGAGGGCTGACTGTACTCGATTCTGCCTGATTCTGCTGCTGGAGCCAGAAAGCCATAGAAGACAGCAAGAGATTAATGAGTATGGCCTGTGTCCCAGTCAAACTTCGGTTATAAAAACAGGGGGCTGGGGAATTTCCTGGCAGTCCAGTGGCTGAGACTCTGTGCTTCCACTGCTGGGGGCCTGGGTTCAATTCCTGATCAGGGAACTAGGATTCCACAAGCCATGTGCAGCATGGCCAAAAAACAAAACAAAAACCAACCAATCAACCCCTAAACAACAGGGAGCCGGCCTGCAAGCCATAGTTTGCAAACCACTGTTCTAGAAGAATAGAAGCAAAAGAGGTTGGGAGGCCTGTCTTAAAGAGTTACACCAGCAAGTATAAAAATTCTCCAGGTGAGACAGAAACATGTATAGCGAAGGCTGAAAGGGTGGGAAACGTGAGGTCTGAGGCCCACATACAAACATGGGGCTCTCACTGGAAATAGCAGCCCAGAGGAAGGCTGAAGTCTGCACTTAAGTTGCACTTCTAGAATACAGGGATCATATGGACTGGGGACAATATTCTTCCTGAATATCAAAGATCCCAGGGAAGAGAGAACTACTTCATTGCTCTTCACCATACCTCATCTCTTGCTCTGAACGTGAAAAACTTGGGAAATTCTTTCTGCAAAAAAAGACGTATGAAAAACAACTAAGTCAAGCAAGACTCATTTAAATATTTATAGATTTGTTTTACGATTTTTAACCATTACCCAGTCCACTGCTAGAACAAATCATTTGGAAAGCCATCTCTCCTCTAGCCATTGATCTTTCCCACCCCAATTTACAGAGCAAACTTCAAATAAATGGCACGGAGTCTTGAAGAATGTGAAGAACTCAGATGCGCCGAGCATCGGACTAACCTCTTGGGCAATCAGGAATGTGATTCTTCGGAGTCCACACTCCACAAGGATGTTCTTCTGCATTAAAAACCAAACATACAATGGGATCATACTTGGTCACACAAAGGAATGAAGTCCTGATACATGTTACTAGTACCTGAATGAACCTTGAAAACATGCCAAGTAAAAGAGGCCAGTCCCCAAAGACCTCACATTGTATGAAATTCCAGTTAGTTCAT
The DNA here is from genome assembly GCA_024291935.2 of Okapia johnstoni. Taxonomy (NCBI): domain Eukaryota; kingdom Metazoa; phylum Chordata; class Mammalia; order Artiodactyla; family Giraffidae; genus Okapia; species Okapia johnstoni. The sequence continues at coordinate 8,434,708 of CM044310.1, read as the reverse complement.
TGATAGGAAAACACCCAGAATGAGCAAATTCACAGAGAAAAAGTAGATTAGTGGATCCCGAGGGCAGGGAAAAGGGTGTTGGGTTGAGGGAAAATGGGGTGACTGCTAATGGGTATGGATTATTTTGGTGGGGGTGGTGAAAATGTTCTAAAATATAATGATCATAATGATGGTTACACAACTCTATTGTTTTTTTTTTTCATATATATATCTTTGATAAAGTTTAACTTATAAATTAGGTACTGTAGCCTCCCAGGCTCTTCTGTTCATGGAATTCTCCAGGCAAGAATACTGGAGTGGGTTGCCATTCCCTTCTCCAGGCGATCTTCCCAATCCAGGGATCAATCCCAGGTCTTCTGCATTATAGGCAGATTCTTTACCATCTGAGCCACCATGAAAGCCCACAATAGGAGATTAACAATATAGAATAATTATAGGCATATACTGTAATAAAAATTATTTGAATGTCAGCTCTCAAAATATTTTCTTGTAGTTTAATGCCTTTTCTGTCTTAACTAAGCACTTATCACTCACTGTGGTCATAATGTTTGCAGTTTAAGGGTACATTTCTTTTTTCATCCTTCACAATTTCATGGCTAGAAGACTCAGTCTTACTGTAGATCTTAGCAACTAATATTTTTTTTCCCCTGACTTATTAAGTCACGAAGTTTCACCTTTTCATTTAAGGGAAGCACCCTATGGCTTCTCTTTGGCATATCTGAATTTCTGGCATCGCTACCCTTGCACTTTGGGGGCATAATTAGGTAAAATACGGGAGACTTAACGTAACTACTGCAATACCATGACAACTGATGGGACAGCCCAGCTAGTAAGTGATGAATGGCAGATGCACTGGACAAACGGATGATTCACATCTGGGTTGGACAGAGCAGGATGGCACATGACTTAAAACTTACAAATTGCCTATTTCTGGAATTTTCCATTTAGTGTTTTCAGACTACAGTTGGCCATGGGAAACGGAAGCTAAGGAAAACAAAACTGCAGAAAAGGGGACTATGGTACCAAGAAGCATTGACTGTATACTTTAAATGGAGGAATGGTATGGTACGTGAATTATATTCAATACAGCTATTAACATATATACACACACACATTATTATACATGACACCACATGTTTATAAAACCAACCCAGTTATTAGCATACATGGTTGTTAATGTAAGTGACCATTTTAAAATTGGGAGTTTTGGACTTCCCTGGTGGCCCAGCAGTAAAGAATCCATTTGCCAATGCAGGGGACACGGGTTCGATCCCTGGTTGGGGAAGATCCCACATGCCGCAGAGCAACTAAGCCTGTGCGCCACAAATACTGAAGCCTTCACACCCTTGAGTCTGTGCTCCGTGACAAGAAAAGCCACTGCAACAAGAAGCCCGAGGACCACAGCTAGAGAGCTGCCCCCGCTGTCCACAGATAGAGAAAGCCCACTCGCGGCAACAAAGACCCAGTGTAACCAAAAACGAATAAATAAAATCATGAGTTTTCTGGCTTATCCCAGTGAAAACATTGCCCTAAACTCCAAAACTATTTACTGACTGTGTCCTCTGCATAAAGTAATGTATATACTGTGTCATCTTATTACAGCAACTCCCAGGGAGAGAGAAACGCCACCTGTGTTACTGGGGGAGAAGCCAAAGTTCTGGCCTGTTCAGCCTCCTCTGCCCAAGGTCACTGCCAAAGCAGAGCCGGCGTGGGCTGCCAGGTCTGCTTGCGGCTCTGAAGCTCTCAAGAGAACTCAGGCACATGGACACCTCATCAAGACAGCCCTCCTCCTTCTCCAGGGACCCAGAACCAGAGGCTGCCTGGCATACCTTGGACTGCACGAATGTTCGGAAAATGGGCACCAGCTGCTCATCCTCCTGGTGGTTCGCGTACCGGAGGGCCACGTTCAGGATGTGGATAGGCTCCTCTTTGAGGCTCTGGGACAGAAAACCAAGGGAAGGGCCAAGAAAACCAAGTAGAAGGTCCGGGGCCCCCAGCCCGCCCCCTCCTCAGCTTGCTCCCTGCTCAGACCCTCACCTTGTTGTCGTCCTCGGAGTACAGGGAATTCCGGGCCTTGCTGAAGAGGGGGGTGTCCTTGGGCACGTTGGCGAAGCAGGAAATGACCTCATCAAAGTTCCTGGGGGTGCGGGGCAGAGAGGGAGGGTTGAGGGGCCGCTGCCCCACAAGGTCGTAGGTCAGACCCAGACCCTCCCTCTTTCCCAACCACCATGCTTCGAGCGCATCCAAGTCTGTGTAGAGCTCCTGTGGTTCCTGACTAGGTATGAGGCATTAATGACGGGGCCTTCCCCCAAAACAAGAATGAACCTATGTGGTTTGAGACGGTGAGTAAAAGAAAGGGTTCCAATACTTTGGGGGCATGTCTAGGGTCCCCTTTTTACTGGCTGGGAGATTCCTGCAATCTCATCTCACTTCTCTGAGTCAACTGAGGATAACAAAAGTAATCACTACACCTCCCAACGCTGTTGTGAAGATATGAGATAATCCAAGCATGATGCATAATATACAGGGGCAGGCTGAGAAAACGGCAATGAGGACTTCCCTGGTGGGCTGGCTGGTGGTTAAGAATCTGCCTTGCAGGGGACGCAGGTTTGATCCCTGGTCAGGGAACTAAGATCTCACATGTTGTGGAGCCCACGCACCACAACTACTGAGCCTGTGTGCCACAACTAGAGAGTTCGTGTGCTACAACAAAAGATCCTGTGTGATGCATCTAAGACCCAACACAGTTGAATACATACATAAATATTTTTAAAAGGGGGAAAGATACTGACATTTTTGAGCATGTTATCTACATATTAACAATGGTTTAAATACAATATTTTTAATGTATTATCTCATTTAACTTTCATGGTGACCCTATGAAGTAAGTCCTTCTCTTGTGCCCCTTATACAGATGAGAAAACAAAGGTACTGAGAGAAATCATTTGTTCAGAGTCCTATAGTCGAGAAGCAGGGTGGGACAGTATTCAAAAGCAGGAGGCGCTGACATGAAAGCTCACACTTGCGATGCTATATTATTCTATTATTATTAACTCACTGTGCCGTGTATCTAGGCCACCCCCACCTGTGTGCAATGAACAGGGGTTCAGGGGAAGCTCACTCAAGCCCTGTGGTTGGGGTGTTCTGGGGAGACTGAACCCCGCTGGGTACCTGACGAAATCCTCGAATCTCTGGAAGGCGACCATGGCCCCCATTCGCTGGGACTTGGGGGAGAAGCCACTGTCCATGAAGAGCTCTGTGCTGTGTCTCAGCAGTTCCGGGTTGGTGACACTGATGGGCACAGTCATCCTGCAGTGGGGGTGGGAGGTGGGGGTGAGGTAGCCGCCTGCAGATCTGGCCCCAAGAGCCATTTCTGCCCTGGAAGCTTTGGTGAGCCAGCCCCCCTTCTGAAAGAGGGGGGCTTAGAATCGGAGGTGGAAGTGGGGAGAGATCCCCCTCTAGCCATGCACAGAGCACCAGGGGCCTGGACTTCAGTCCTGCTGGTCTGTCACCTGACCTCCCCTATGGTCACAATGCACCTGGTTCTACAGACACAGGTGTGGAGGGTCCAGTCAGGATCTGCTGGGGGGTGGGGTGAGATGTCACCCTTTGTGACCTTCCCAGAGGCCTGGAAAAGCAGGGCTGTGGGGCAGCTGAGGCCACAGGTCTCAGGTAAGCTCCTGGCCCTTCTAGCCAACAGCAACAGCAAGGGCCTGAGAAGGTCGAGGAAGCCCTCCAGGGTCCTCAGTGTCTCCCTGGCTGATAATAATGCTGTGTGTCTATATATACTAAGGGTCACAACCATGACCGGGACACTCACGTAGGTTCTTCCAAGAAACAAAGCGTGAGTGACCAACCCAGTCTTCTTCTTTCCTAGCAGCGCTGAACTGCTACAACAAAGAACTCCAGAGGCAAAGAATTCTGGGACTTCCCTTGTGGTCCAGTGGCTAAGAATCCATGCTCCCAATGCAGGAGGCCTGGGTTCGATCCCTGATCATGGAACTGGACCCCCCCTTGCCACAACTAAGAGTTTGCGTGCCACGACTAAAAGACCCCACGTGCTACCACAAAGACTGAAGCTCTCTTGTGCTGCAACTAAGACCCAGTGCAGCCAAATAAATACACAAACAAAGGCAAAGACTGCCTCCTCAGGGGTGGACAAGTTCAAAATTTCTTATACCACATCTCCCACAGACCCCAAAATGATCCCAGGGCCCTAGCCAGTCCCCTTTTCTCTCAACTGGGCAAAGGTGACAATCTTTATTTTGTGGGATGGGGAATAAGGCTGAATAGAGTGTGGAAGCACTTAGCATAGGGCCTGACACACGTCATGCCATCGGACAGTAATAACAGTATCTGTCATGATTATCAAAGGGATCCTCAATATTCATCAACTTTCTGTGTGCCGGGCACAGGCCTAAATGCTGTCTGTGCTTCCTTCTTCATCAGGGTCTTGGACAAGTCTGTCCAACAGAACTTTCTGCAGTGATGGAATGTTCTAGAACCACAATGTCCAATATGGCAGCCACAAGTCACACGTGAGCTGGTCTGAATGAGGACCTGAATTTTTAATTTAGCTTTGACGCATTTTAATTTCAATATCCCACAGGTGGGTAGCGGCTACCATCCCAGACAGTGCAGACACAGGAGGCAGGCACAGGGTTATCTCCATGCTACAGAAGACAGAATGGAGGTGTGGGGAGACGCCAGGCTGGGGAATGGTGGGCCTAATGTCTCCCCAGCGGTTCCCAGATATCCCTGCTGGGTCCCTCCAGAGACAGGACTACAGTGGTCAGGGAGAAAAGAGACATAAGCCGTCCCCCTTCCTAGGTGGGTACCACTCTGTACCGGTTCGGGTGGGAGGAGGGCAGCATGAACTGGAATTCCACCACGCAGGTGCCATCCGGGAACTGGCGGTGCTGCAGGCTGGTTAACTCATAGGCGATGTAGCCCCTCCGCACATAAACCTAATGAAATAGAAGCACAGACTGCACCTGATAAAACCCAGGCTGGCGGGTCCCAGAAACAAGCCTGAAAAACAATCCCTAAAGCTGCTGCTGCTGCTGAGTCGCTTCAGTCGTGTCCAACTCTGTGCGACGCCATAAACAGCAGCCCACCAGGCTCCGCCATCCCTGGGATTCTCCAGGCAAGAGTACTGGAGTGGGTTGCCATTTCCTTCTTCAGTGCATGAAAAGAAAAAGTGAAAATGAAGTCGCTCAGTCGTGTCCGACTCTCAGCGACCCCATGGACTGTAGCCTACCAGGCTTCTCCGTCCATGGGATTTTCCAGGCAAGAGTACTGGAGTGGGGCGCCATTGCCTTCTCCATCCCTAAAGCAGTGAAGAGCAAATGTGCTCACTCTTCAGGATGCTACCTTCTCTGCAAAAGACCAGATGGTAAATATTTTAGGTTTCTGTGGAACGTATCACCTTTATCACAAATCACAGCTACTCAATTCTGCTGCTGTAGGGACTTCCCTGATGGTCCAGTGGTAAAGACTCTGACTGAGCTCCCACTACAGGAGGCACGAGTTTGTGCCATGGACAATATGTAAACGTGTGGGCGTGGCTGTGTTCCAATAAAACTTTATTTACAAAACTGGGCAGGGGGCCAGATGTGATCCACAGACTATAGTTTGCTGACTCTTGCTCTAGAGTAATGCTGTCCAATAGAAATATAACACAGGCCATGGAGGCAGTTTTAAATTAATTTGAAATTTTCTAGTAGACACTTAAAAGGATCAGGTAAAGATGATTTTAATAACATACCTTATTTCATCCCCAATACCTAAAATATTATCATTTCAACATGCAATCAATTTTCTAAAAGAATATTTTCCATTCTTTTTCCATACTAAGTCTTTGGCATCTACTGTGTATCCTTCACTTCAAGCACAGCTCAGTCAGACTGGCCACATCCTAAGCCACGTGTGGCCAGCGGCTGCCATACTGAATGGCATGGTTCTGGAGACTAAGCATTGGGAATTTTTTTAACTGGATAGGGAATCTGGGTATTAACTGCTATCCTTTGAAATTCCTGCTTGCAAGACTGGCCCTTGGCTAGCATGTGACAACTTGGATTTGGGGAGGGTTCCCACCATTTCCAGATAAGAATGGTTGGCAGTGTTTTAACTAAGCAAACAGTATGACTTATGCTGAGCATACGCTTTCTCCCTGGGAGTTTGGAATTTTGGTATGTGCCAAGCAGAGGGTGCTTATGTGATCAGACCAAATAAAACTCTGGACACTCAGTCTCTAATGAGCTTCCCTGGTAGACAACTTTCACCTGTTGTCATAATTCGTTGCTCAAGGAATTAAAAGTTTAGATGAAGTGCCTTGGACCTGGCCCTTGGGGGTTAGTATTTAACTGTGCCTGGCCCAGAGGAAGCTGGACTAGCACACAAGACAGCTGGGGTTACCAGCAAGAATTTTGGACTAAGACAGTCAAATGAAAGTCACTCAGTCATGTCCAACTCTTTGCGACCCCGTGGACTACACAGTCCGTGGAATTCTCCAGGCCAGAATACTGCAGTGGGTAGATGTTCCCTTTTCCAGGGGATCTTCCCAACCCAGCGATTGAACCCAGGTCTCCCGCATTACAGGTGGATTCTTTACCAGCTGAGCCACAGGGGAAGCCCAACAATACAGGTAGCCTATCCCTTTTCCAGTGGATCTTCCCGATTGAGGAATCAAACTGGGGTCTCCTGCACTGCAGGTGGATTCTTTACCAACTGAGCTATTGAACTAAGATAGACTTGATGTAAATCCTGGCTCTGTCACCTCTTAGCTGTGTGACCTTAAGCAAGTCGCTTCACCTCTCTGAGCCTCCATTCCCTTTTCCGTGAGGTAGGTATAAGTAAAAGGACCCACCTTGGAGAGAAAATGCTGAGATCATGTTTGCCAGGCACATGGCCCAGGGTTAGGTGTGTGGAGTGCAGGCAGCGGATGCCAGGACCGGTCAGTACTAAAGCTGTTCCAGGGACCCCTCACTCACTTACCTCCAAGGATGCCATGCAAACCACTTTGTTAGCATGGTAGAAGAAAGTGGGCAGCACATCAAAGATAGTTGTTTCTGAGAGTATTAATTTCTACAGGAAATGGAAAGGGAAATAAAGAAGGAAAGGGGAATGTTAACAAGTTCCAACCGGCAGTCAGAGGAGGGGAGGGATAGTGGCAGGGAAGAGAGGTTGGTCATGTTGTCATCACAAAATGCTGCCCGGGCCCCAGGCCCATGAGATCTGAACGTGGAGGCAATTCTAGAGTGACTGGTCCCAGGGTTCCCAGCTGTAGACATGGAGGGGGTGCCTGGAAGCTTGTGAATGAGGCAGATTTAGGGAGTGAGGAGGGGGCCCTGGGAAAATGAAGCCAAGACCCAGCCATGTGAGTGCTCACAGCTTCTAATAAGCTCTGTCACACATGGAGTTTTAACATCCTGCCTCCTGGGAGAGCCTTGCTGCCTTGCCATCCATCCTGCAGGACCCAACCTCTCCCAGAGCCGCCCCTGGGCTCCCTCGGGCAGCCCTGGCCACGCTGGACTAAACCACTGGTGCTGGCGATTGTGCCCTGCACCCGAGCACCAGCCCATGGAGTGCAGGGAGAACCTGCTTGCCTCCCCCTAGGCCCCACTCGGGCCATGGCGCGTGCTCTGTACAGTGTGGACGGATGCAGACAGCCTCACCTTGAGGTTTTCCGGGCAGAACTGGTGGCCGTACATGTCGACGGCCGACAGGAAGATGGACTCCACCTGGTTGTGTCTCAGCTCGTAGGAGGGGAGGTGGGAGGCGATCAGGACCTGCGGGGGGGAGGAAAGGGGCTGGGCGTGGGAGAGGATGGCACCCTGTGAGCCCCGGGCGTAGCGGGGACCACAGCCGGCCAGCCTACCTGCCTGGCCCTGAGGGCCACCTTGCAGTGCTCGCTTTTGCTCAGCTGAGTCAGCTCATCGAGGATGGAGGTCAGCTCATCAGACAGGGATGGGTCTGGGCCACAGAGCTCATCCTTTTGGGGGACAGAAACAAGATCCAAGGGGACCTTCTGTTCCACCAGAAGGAGACAGGCCAGCACTCACTGGCCGTTGGCTGGGGGGTCCAGCTGGCCCAGCCAACCTCCACAGTCTAATACATAAACCCTCCACCATTCTCCACTACATATTCACTCACCCATGCATTCACCCCAAAACATGCCCTAAATTCCTGGCACAAGGGAAAACAGAACTAAGTCTCTACCTGTATCACTATTAATGGCCAGTACGTAACAGGCATTTACTGTGGCCAGACAAGCAGCTTGACCATTTCCATTTATTTCCTCAAACGCCCTCCACCCACTGACGAGTTACGAAATGATTCCCATTTTACAGATGAGAAAACTGAGGCTCAGAGAGGCAACGTGCCTTGCCCCCAGGCTACCAAGCCCGTGCAAGGCAGAGCCAGATTTGAACCCAAGGCTCTCCTATCCCTAGGCCCTCTCTCTCTTTCCTGTGCACATCACTGCCTGACTTAAGGGGCTCGGTTTCAGAGAAGAGGGACGAGGGGAAATAGAAGCAGGTATGAACAAAGAGTAAGGGCTATGTGAGGCTCTAGTGAGGGTGTGCAAGCCAACTCTAAGAGCCTTGGCATGGGGGGAGAATCTAGGGCCTGGAGACGTCCTGCCGGAGAGAAGACATAGAGGTGAAACCTGCCGATGAGTCAGGGACACTGATTCCTATGGGCAACCCTCCTCTCTGCTTCTGGAACAAGGGACCTTTCTGCTGGAGACCAGGGCTGGGTGTGACCAGTCTTTGCATCTACTCTTATGCCCTAAATGCAAGAAGGGCTTAGGAAAGGCTCAGAGTCGATGCTCCCTCAATACCTACTAAGACAGAACAGTGACTGCTGGGAGCCTGAATACCTGGGGGCCACGCCCCCACCCCCGCAACCGGGCCGTTCGCCAGGCAGTCACCAGATGGTGGGGCTGGGGGCTCATTCTTTTCTACCTCTGCTTCTGCATGTCCCTAATTAGAATGAGCCCGTATTTTGTTTCTATAATCAGAAATTTGTTTAACGTATTAACATTTCACACACATACACAAGCACACAAGCAGGTCTGTGCTGAAGAAATCTCATGGGAAATTATTCTCAACCTGCTCTCCCTCCCAAATTCTGATTTGCTTTGCATTATCAAATGGTGGTGACACTCTATCATTCCACTGGCCTGTGCCTCCAAAGACAGCACGGACCATAGGCACTGTCCAATGGCCAGGCTAGTGGTTTTCTAAGAAAGGAAAGACTCGAGAGTTCCCTGGTGGCCTAGAGGTTAGCATTCCAGGTTTTCACTGTCATGGCCCAGGTTTAATCCCTGGTCAGGGAAGATCCTACAAGCTGTGCAGCGTGGCCAAATGAATAAATAAGAGAGGAAGGACCCAAGACAAGTTTGGTATGAAGTATTTTAAAATCTGGCTACCAGAATCTTTCCAGGAAAAGTCGGCAAAGCCCTGTCCAACTCTGAGTAAAGGGCGCCTTTTCCTGCTTACGATCAACATGATCACCAGCTGGTTCTTCTTGGCCACTTGCGAATGGGAGAAGATGCAGTCCAACACCTGGGACATGTCTGGCTTCAGCTGCTCCCGGAGGTTTATCACACACTTGTCGTAGTGGGCTGCACGGGGACAAGAAGCCACGTGGGGTAAGGCTCCGGGCCCCTCCTGCCCCTGTGGACTCCTCACCAGTGCCTGGGGTGGCGACTCTTGCCTTGTTGGAAATGGTGCTCAACCAGCAAATATTTTCGCAGGAGGTCCAACACCACTGTCTTCATGTAGCCGCGGGACCCACTGCGGTACCTGGGGAGGAGGAGGAGAAGGCTGCTGAGTGATCAGCTCCATGTCCTGGAGTGCCTGTTGTCTCCAGCGGGACTTTTGTGACTTGAAAAAGGAGTTCAGTTCAGTTCAGTTGCTCAGTCGTGTCCGACTCTTTGCGACCCCACGGACTGCAGTACACCTGGCCTCCCTGTCCATCCCCAACTCCTGGAGTTTACTCAAACTCATGTCCATTGAGTCGGTGATGCCATCCAAACATCTCATCCTCTGTCGTCCCCTTCTCCTCCCGCCTTCAATCTTTCCCAGCATCAGGGTCTTTTCAAATGAGTCAGTTTTTTCGCATTAGGTGGCCAAAGTACTGGAGAGAAAAACACTAATAAAGAATCCGGAGGAGGACTTCCCTGATGGTCCAGTGGTTGAGGATCTGCCTTGCAATGCAGGGGACATGGGTTTGGTCCCTGATCTGGGAACTAAGATCCCACATGCTGTGGAGCAACTAAGGCTGCACACCACGACTGCTGAGCCCGTGTGTCACAACTAGAGAGTCCGTGAACCGTAAGCAAAGATCCTGTGTGACGCAATGAAGATCCCGCGTGCCACAGCTAAAACCTGACACAGCCAAACAAATAAATAAATATTTTTAAAAAAGAATCTAGAGGCTGCACCCTCTAATTCTTAGGTCTGGGAGGGATGCATGAGTTGGTCCATCTGTGCTAACTCTGCCAGTCAGAGACAGCGAAGACTTGCCCAAGGTCACACATCCAACCAGAGGTCCCCAGAGAGAAGGAAAAACAGTCACAGAGCTGGGATGCTGAATGGGGTCAGCCTTGCGTGAATGAGTGAAAACAAATATTTTCAATTAACCATCCAATGGATAAAGACAATTTGAAAAATAAAACAAAACTTGAAAGACATTTACCAAATGATCCCTGTGTACATTTCACTTTCCTTTTAAAACCAAATGGTAACCTTGAGGTTCCTTAAACTATTTCCTCTTCTAAACCATTTCAGAACATGAGGAATGGGACGCTGAGTTTCAGGAAAGTTGAAACCAGCTTTGCCCCAGCACCAGCAAATGACAACAAAAGAGTAGGAACCGAAAAGGCTCCTTTGTTCAAACGTGATTTTTAAACACACACACACACACAACATAGGATATATCTCTGAGATTTATATTTAACACAAAAAAGAACCTGCTAGGGACTTTGATTTGTTTATCATTTGTTCATATCTCCCGGTCATTTCTCCTACACTAAAGGATGGGTTAGGGTTAGTGGTAGAAGAGTTCTGGGGAAAGGATCAGCCCTCGGCTATGGAACTCTCACTCTGTGGGGAATCCAAACGCAAATCTCCTTCCTCAGCTGCAATCCTATATTGTCAGTATGAGTCCTCACAAGCCAGGGAGTGCTCTGAAAAAAGGGGCATTTTTCTATAGTCATCTATCTTCTGCATCTCTTATAGTTTTTGGTACGTGGCTAATATGTGCCGAATTAACTCTTAACTCATTCCAGTCTGAAAGTGTTTGGATTCTGTCCAAGAAGGCAAAGCTTTCTTGCTGGGTAGAGTTTTTATACAAAAGGGCAGTTCTTTTTATCATCAGAATAGTTCTCCCTTCTCAAGAGCTATTTAAGACAAAATACAAGTTCTTAAAGAAAATTCTTTTAAAAAATTCTTACCAAGATGGGAATACAGACCTCCCTCTCTAACTCTTGAGAAATCTGTATGTGGGTCAAGAAATAACAGTTAGAACCAGGCATGAAACAACTGACTGGTTCAAAATTGGGATAGGAGTATGCCCAAGGCTGTCACCTTGTTTATTTAACTTATATACAGAGTATATCATGTGAAATGCCGGGTTGGATGAAGCTCAAGCTGGAATCAAGATTGCTGGGAGAAACATCAACAACCACAGATATGCAGATGATACCACTCCAATGGCAGAAAGCAAAGAGGAACTAAAGGGCCTCTTGATGAGGGTGAAAGAAGACAGTGAAAAAGCTGGCTTAAAACTCAACATTTAAAAAACTAAGATCATGGCATCCGGTTCCATTACTTCATGGCAAATCGAAGGGGGAAAAGTGTAAGCAGTGACACATTTTATTTTCTTGGGCTCCAAAATCACTGTGGACAGTGACTGCAGCCATGAAATTAAAAAATGCTTGCCTCTTGGAAGAAAAGCTATGACAAACCTAAACAGCATATTGGGTTTCCCTGGTGGCTCAGCTGGTAAAGAATCCACCTGTGATGCGGGAGACCTGGGTTTGATTGCTGGGTTGGGAAGATCCCCTGGAGAAGGGAACAGCTATCTACTCCAGTATTCTGGCTTGGAGAATTCCATGGACTGCATAGTCCATGGGGTCGCAAACAGTCGGACATGATTGAGCGACTTCCACTTCATTTCACTTCAAACAGCATATTAAAAAGCAGAGACATCACTTTGCTGACAAAGGTCTGTATAGTTGAAACTATGGTTTTTCCAATAGTCATGTACAGATGTGAGAGTTGGACCATAAAGAAGGCTAAGTGCCAAAGAATTGATGCTTGAATTGTGTTGCAGAAGACTCTTTGAGAGTCTCTTGGACAGCAAGGAGATCAAACCAGTCAATCCTAAAGGAAATCAACCTTGATTACTCATTGGAAGGACTCACGCTGAAGCTTCCATACTTTGGCCACCTGATACGAAGAGCTGACTCATTGGAAAAGACCTTGATGATGGGGAAGACTGAAGTGACAGGAGAGGGGGGTGGCAGAGGATGAGATGGTATCTCACCATCTAACCATCACCCGCTCAACGGACATGTATCTGAGCAAACTCTGGGAAATGCTGAAGGACAGAGGAGCCTGGTGTGCTGCAGTCCATGGGTCGCAAAGAATTGGACATGACTGAGCAACTGAACAAGTTGTTTACCAATCCCTCCTTTGCAAGGATCCCCCAAAATCACAAGAATAATTTCTATAATCATTTACAGCTTATTAAGTCATTTCATTCCACTGTTTCAAAAGCAAAGCTACCATGAGGACTTGCTGTGTTTCAGCACTTAGAAAAGTTAATCTACTGGTAATGCAAAATGATTCAGCATGTGAAGTGTTTTTAATTCCCATTTTACAGACTAGCAAACTGAGACTTGGAAGTAAAGGGCATTGCTTTGTTCTTCTGTTAGGCAGGGCTGTGCCAGGGCTGGAACTGGGGTCTCAGACCCCAGGCACTGTCTCTTGGTTTGCTGCTGCTGCTGCTGCTAAGTCGCTTCAGTCATGTCTGACTCTGTGCAACCCCACAGATGGCAGCCCACCCGGCTCCCCCATCCCTGGGATTATCCAGGCAAGAATACTGGAGTGGGTTGCCATTTCCTTCTCCAATGCATGAAAGTGAAAAGTGAAAGTGAAGTCGCTCAGTCGTGTCCAACTCGTAGTGACCCCATGGATGGAGGACCAGGTTCCTCCATCCATGGGATTTTCCAGGCAAGAGTACTGGAGTGGGGTGCCGTTGCCTTCTCCGGTCTCTTGGTTTCAGCCTGCCCTTAAGATAGCAGCACCCTGGGGGAACACATGGATGGGTGAGTGTGACCACCACGTCCCACAGAGGGTCCGGGACTCACTTCTGGACCAGCTGCACGATGCTCTGGGTGTTCATGAAGAAGACCTCTCGGTCGGCCTTCCGCTGCAGGGTGGCCGCATGGCAGTCCAGGATGGTGGCTATCTGAACAGGAAAACAGGACAGGTCTGGCCACTCAGATCACACAATCTGTCTACCACACAGAAGTCACTGGAAGGACCCACCACAGGTTCCCATGCAGAGCCCACCAGAGGATCATTCAAAAACTCCAACCCAAAGCCCTCTGGCCCCCCAGAAACAGCTCTGTGTGCCCCACTCAATGTGTGGCTTGAGGACTAAAGAGCTCAGAATGACGGTTCAGTTCAGTTCAGTTCAGTCGCTCAGTCGTGTCCAACTGTTTAAGACCCCATGCAACACAGCACCTCAGGCCTCCCTGTCCATCACCAACTCCCGGAGTCTACCCAAACCCATGTCCATCGAGTTGGTGATGCCATCCAGCCATCTCATCCTCTGTCGTCCCCTTCTTCTCCTGCCCCCAATCCTTCCCAGCATTAGGGTCTTTTCCAATGAGTCAACTCTTCGCATGAGGTGGCCAAAGTATTGGAGTTTCAGCTTCAACATCAGTCCTTCCAATGAACCCAGGACTGATCTCCCCTAGGATGGACTGATTGGATCTTCTTGCAGTCCAAGGGACTCTCAAGAGTCTTCTCCAACACCACAGTTCAAAAGCATCAATTCTTTGGCGTTCAGCTTTCTTTACCGTCCAACTCTCATATCCATACATGACTACTGGAAAAACCATAGCCTTGACTAGATGGACCTTTGTTGGCAAAGTAATGTCTCTGCTTTTAAATATGCTATCTAGGTTGGTCATAACTTTCCTTCCAAGGAGTAAGCAGGATGACAACAATCACATAAAGACTTGTGCATGTTCACACCATCCCTCTTCACAAACACTCCGGGGAAAGAGCAGAAGGGAATTTCTAACACCAGGGAGCATGAGGGTGTCGGGTGGGTCCTATTTTTATAATTAGGTTGAACGCTATTGGCATACTGTTTTGTGGCAACAAAAATACCTCTAATGAAAAACCTGCATCAATAACAAACTCCCAGAAGGTTCCAACATATACGATTCTCCACTGGGGTCCTTCAGAGCTTTGTTTTCATTATTTCTTAGTTGAGCTAGAATTCATACACTATCATATTCCCCTCCCTCCTTTTAAAGTGTATATTTAATTCATTGGTATGTACTATATTCATGGAGGTATGCAACAACCACCACTAATTTTAGAGCATTTTCATCACCACCCAAAGAAATCCTATAGCCATGGGCAGTCACTCACCCCTGCCCTAAGACCCTGGCAAGCACTCATCTACTGTCTCTTCTCCATGGATCTGCCAGTTCTGGACGTTTCATATAAATGGAACTGGGCAACGTGAGCTTTTGTGACTGGCTTTTTTCACTGAGAATCAAGTTTTCAAGGCTCATCCCCAGAGTAGCATGAATCATTTCATTCCTTATTACAGCCAAACAATATTCTAACCTAGAAGTCGACTTCTGGGAATAAATTATAAACTGACTCACACTGACCTCGAGCTCCCCAAATTACTGACTCATGGGTGGAGGGTAATGGTGCAAGGAAGCCCTTCTCACCAGACCGCGGGCATGAAAATAAAAAAGAGGGGGCTCTCCCAGATGTAGGTTTCCTTTAACATGCTTGATAAAAGCAACCCCCCAAAAAGAACCAAATGAGGCCAATGCAGAATTATTAGAGATTTCTGATACTCCCTGGGAATGGCTTCCATTCTTAGAAAATATGATATACACATACAGCCCCACAACTGCCACCCTACACAAACCCAAGAAGAAAGAATCAACACTACAGACTAGCGAGAAAAACTCACAATCTCCTCTCTTACGTCAGCCAGTGTAGTTTTGGAAAATGCTGACTATTCGTATCAACCACCTACTCCCGTTCCAAATCTGAGGACTACTGATAACTGCTTATGTCAATCTAAAACTGTTGCTTTGTGGGGGAATGCTGGGATTCTGCAGAGAGGGTGTGAAAGAAAACTCTCAGGCCCCAGCATCTTGGGCTGTTGGTGTGGGTCTCACAAAGCCCAATTTTTTTTTTCCAGGTGTTTTTAACCATTTATTGAATCTAAGCCTAAAGATTTAACTGTATAGTCTCTTTTTTAAAATTTTTTATTTATTTATTTTTTAATTGGAGGCTAATTACTTTACAATATTGTGGTGGTTTTTGACATACATTCACACTAATCAGCCATGGGTGTACATGTGTTCCCCATCCTGACCCTCCCTCCCATCTCCCTCCTCAACAAAGCCCAATTTGATGAGAGGCTGGAGGTCCAGACTGACCGGGGGCTGAGCTCCTGGAGGGTGCGGGTGTGGACCTACCTGCTGGCTGGGGAACTGGCAGAGCACCGAGGTGATGTTGCTGGCGTACTGGGCCATCACCCTGCGGACGGCCTTCTCCACGGGGGCAGGAATGCGGCCCGACACGCTGGTCATGATCTCCTGCAGCTCCAGCAGCGGCAGCGACGGGTGCCGGAGGGTCCTCAGGAGCTTCTGCACCCAGTCCTTCAGCTGCAGTGGGACCAGAGCATCAGCCCGAGGCCTGCAGGGGGCGTGGGTGCAGCCACCCAGCATGGGGCAGGGGCACCCAACACACGAAGCTGTCCAGGCCCCATGCACTCTAGCAGCCAAAGATTTAGACCTGGTAGCCTCTGCAACAGTCCAGGGTGGAATGGCCCCGGCCACAGAGCGGGAGGAACACCCACCCAGTTTCCCCACTTGGGACGGCCCCACTCCCCGCCCTGTGCATCCAAAATGCCAGCCTGGTGCAGGGTCAGGACATCAGGCTTTGTGAAGCGCAGATGTTTGTGGGATGCTTGCTTTGTGCCAGACACTGTTCGAGGACCCAAACTGACCTGTTCTCATTTGATCCTCAGAAACAACCCTAAGGATTAGGTATAATTGGTATTCCCATTTTGCATTTGAGGATGAAACAGAGAGGTTAATTAAGTTACCCAAAGTCACCCAGCTAGTAGGAAGCAAAACCAGGATGCAAACTCAGAGACTCTTAATAACTGCACTGCCCTGCTTCTGGGTCACTGGAACTGTTGATGGTTTTTGAATGGGAAGGAGAATGTTGTCAACCCTGTAATATGGTTGTAAGGTTTGAACTTGAAACCATGCACACACTGGCAAGTGCAGAGTCTAAAAAAAAATGTTGCAATGCTGGTACTTAGGCAGCCTAACACAGGGGCTAAGCACAGACTCCAAAGCTGGAGGGTCAGGGTTCAAACCCCCTCTTTGCCTCCTTATGGGTGAAATAAGGCAAGTTTTGTAGCCTGTGTCTCAGTTTCTTCACCTGTAAAATGGAAATAATAAGAGTTCCTACCTCCCTGTTGTTGGGAAGGTGAATTGACTTAATAAGTGTGAAGTGCTTAGTGTGGTAGCTGGCACATAGCATGCACCAGACTAGAACTGGTCATTATTACCATGACCACCATCACTGTGATGGACTATTCTGGGATGGAAGGTGATGTAGCAGTAGTTTTATAGCTACTGATGTCGAGTTCAGAAGCATGGGTCCTTCACAGAGGTCTGCAAATTTGAGGACGTACTTCTCTACAGACAACGGGACCCTGGATGAACAGAGGTGTGTCTCTGGACAAAGTCGCTTCTTACTGTCTCTTTAAGAGGTGACCCACATTGACTCTTCTCTTATGACGTGAACATTCTCACTGTTGAGCTGAATTGAATCCCCGAAAGCAATGTAACCTTTACACCGGTTTATAATCAGAGAGAAACGTACACCGACGTCTACAATGAAACTGAGGAATCCCGAGAACAGGTCCTTGATAGAAACGACAGACTTTCTCATTTCTTACCCAAATAAAGATCTCTGGCATCTTTGGGCTCTTCACCTGCACCTACGCACGTGTGTGAGATGCACACCTACCCTGCACACGTGACCCACCTTGATGCTAAAAATAGGTTCTGGAAGACAGTAGCCATTCATGATGTTGGTGAGATTTTCCAGGACACTGTGAAAAACCTGGTGCAGTTTCTCTCCGAGGATGGGCAGCGTTGGCTGTGAGGGGAGCTCCCCCATGAACGGCTCAGCCTGACGAGACACAATAGGAGCCAGAGGTCAAGACCACTGTGGCCTCCGAAGGAGATGGACCAGCCAAGGGCCAAGGCAGAGCCAACAACACACAATATGTACACCATACACACAGTGTGGTTAGGATGAAGCCTGAAGGGGAGGGGGAACAGAAGAAAGCATCCTATTGGAAAGCTGAAACTGCTCATCCACACCCTTGTGTGAGGGTTCCAAATCTTCCCCTTGGTAAATACCACAGTCAATTACGTATTCCAAATAATTTTGGAGAGTGTTAGATGCGATTGTTTTTTTTTAAAAAATGTTCACATGTAGAGGTCAGGGGAAGTCATTGTGGCTTCTACATGAGTTAACTTGAACTTCATGCTAACTAAGCAGCCTGTCTGTAGCCAAACATACACTGGACATCTGTTTTAATTACTAAAGAAAAGAGCACACTGAAGTACAGAAAGCCCATGTTAAAAATAAAGATGAGTATGGCGGAATCCCTTTGCTGTCTGCCTGAAGCTATCACAACACTTAATTGGTTATACTCCAACATAAATAAAAAGCTAAAAAATAAATAAATAAAATAGAGATGCAATGCCTCCCCTCATGGGATGCCAGTGCTGGTCCTCCTCTGATGCTAGCAGGACTCCCTTTCTGGGTGCCAAGGCCATGGTGGTTTGCTGTGCATACGCTGGTCTGGTTTTTTCCCTTTTGTTTTTTTTTTTCTTTGAAATCTTAGAGGAAAATCTTCCTGATTTGTTTCATGTTCATTGCTCCGACGAGACACAAAACTGCTGAAAACCATGCTTCTCAGGAGCAGTTCCTCATAGTTATCTGAAAGGTTGTCTTCCAGGCTGTGGTCCTCAGTTTGGCTCAAGTAAAATTCTTTTCCTATTGCTGGTTATTTTTGCTGATAGATGTTTTTGTTTGGCTTTGCTTTCTAACCAATATCATCTCCCTTTTTTTCTATTTCTTTTCAGCTTTGCTCGAATCCCAAAGATGAATGCCTAGCACAGAGAAAATTTAGGAAACTCTCATACAAATGTACGTGCTTTTTGTAAATCATAAACATTTGGCCTTAGAGGATTCTCAAATAAAAAGCTCCCCAAAGGGACTTCCTTGGTGGTCCAGTGGCTAAGGCTCTGTTTTCCAATGCAGGGGGTGCAGGTTTGAATCCTGCTTGGGGAACTAAGATTCCACATATTGTGAGGTGAGGCCAAAACTTTTTTTAAAAAAAGCTTCCCAAAGGGGTAACACTGACTTCATGCGTTCATTCATCTGTTAATTTATTTTACAAATATCCACTCAATTGGAGTAAGAAATGGCAATCTATTCCAATATTCTTGCCTGGAAAATCCCGTGGACAGAGGAGCCTGGCGGGCTACAGTCCGCGGGATGGCAGAGTCGGACACGACTAAGCGACTGAGCACAGCCACTCACCACTGATCGTGTGAGGCGCTGGGACCCGGGAGTTGGGGGCGTGCTATTCTGGGCGGGCCCAGAACCCTCAGCTTCCCATCCCCTCCACTCCGCTCCCAGCCCTGCAGGCTCCTCTCACCCCTCAAGATCAACTGGAGGGCTTCCTGTCTCCACAGTCTGCTGCCTCTTCTCCCTCTGGACCCCCATAGCCAGCGGCCAAGGACGGTCCCTCTGATTGAGCTGAATTACAAAGATTTACCGGCCTATCTTTCTCATAGGCAATCATGAGCCTGCTGGCACTGGTGGCTGGGTTCCTGTCTCCAGAAGCCAGCCCGGCAGGAAACGTCTGCTAAAACGAATCACAAAGGTAGGCACGGATTCATTTCCTATTATCTAACAAAGCACACTCTATTTCTAGCTTTGGGAACCCTCGAAAGAGAATAATGAAAAGAAAGAGGAGAAACAAACGAAACTGATAGGATAGTCTGGAGAAAAGAGACAACTGTTTTTTCAAAAAACATGCTTTTCTAGCTTTTTTCCTTCCTGGGCATACATGCTAATTATTGTAGAGAAAAACAAACAAACAAACGTTAGCTGCACGAATGGGGAGCCACCTCCCCGCATGCCTGGCTTACCCTAGGAGGGCAGGTCACCTCACATCACAGAGACTGACAATGCTATACAATGAACTGCAGGGAAGAGGGCTGCATCCTACGTTTACAGGAAGTGAGAGGACGAGGCTTGTGCACATCTGGGGGAAGGTTCTTCTGGGCAGAGGGAGCTGGCCCCGAGCGGGAGGAGTCCAGAGCATGTGATTAAGCGGGAGAGGGAGGGTAAACCTAGGGAAGAAAGCGGGGCACAGCCCCTGGGGGACCTCAAAGATCATTGGAAGCACGTGGGTTTTGCTCTTAGTGGGATGGGGAACTGCTGAGGAGGGTGTGGGCACAGGCAGGCACGTTCCTGCGTCTGTCGTGGTGGGTGAGGCTGGAGGGCCGGAGCCGGCTTACAGGGTAGCCGTGCCGGGTGTCACATACCGGGCGCACTTTAGAAGGGTCATCGAGCTCCAGCCTGGCCACCACGCAGCCGGCTTCCAACACAGCCCCCGGGCGCCTGACATACTTCACGCGGCCACTTTCCTGCACGTTCAGGGTTGTGGTCATCTTCATGACCTGTTTTGCACAAAGAAGTGATTTCTACTTAGGTGAGGCCCCTCGGGTCGGGCCTGGGTCACCCCAAACTAGCAATTCTGGAGCATGGACTGTGTCCCTTACAAAGAATAACCCCATGGGCAGAGTTCAAGTGCAGTGGGGAGAGGGAAGCAGCATTTACATAATCTATCATGTGCCAGGCACAGTGCTGGTCATACATCTTTACCATCTGCAAAGCCAGCCAGGGAGGCAGGTGTTCACTGTGCCCATTTTACAGCTGTGAAAACTGCTCCTTATTTCCAAAGGAAGGCCTTTCTCTTAGAAACACAACTAAATCATATGATGCAGGGTGACTGATACATATGTTCCTAAAATGAGGTGCATTTTATGACTGGCTCCTTTTCTTAAAGGCAGAGAGAAAACCCTCTGGGGAATGAAGAATGTGCTTCCAGTCCAGTCATCAGCCCCTTTAACTGGTTGAGAGTCTGGCTGTGTGGATACTATGAATGTTGTTAGCATGTATGGGCTTCAGACAGACAGGACTATCCTGCCCTTTGCTCAAAAGTTCATAGCTTGGGCACTCAGGGCAGCTAGGCCTGGGCTGGAACCCCTGCACCCCACCCATCACTCTGTGATCTCTAGCACGTGCCGTCCCCTCTCTGAGCCTCAGTTTCCCTAACTGTAAAATGGGGGGAAATGACAAGCTCGTCTCATAGGGCACTGATAAGGATTAAGCCGGAGGGTGCACAGCAGGAGGCCAACAGGTGTTGGCTCCCACCACTGCTGTATTTTCATTACAAAATTCATTCTTTTCCTTGGCAGCAGAGAATGAGCAGGTTGGAATCCTGGCTTTGTGTGACTTTGAGTGAGTTTCTTAGGCTGCCTGGGCCCTGTGTCTTCATGTGCAAAATGGAGGTTCTGTTTGGGTACAACTCATGATTGCTAGGAAAATTAAAGAAGAATTAAAGACAGAGAAAAAGCTTAGAAGGGTGTCTGCCATGTGGTAAGTGCTTTGCAGGTGTTGGGTTACCATTGTCAGCATCGTTATTATTCATCAGCTGAGGAGGGATACATTTTTTGAGATTTTTTTTTTTCCCATGGAATAAGGCAGGGAACTGGGGCTGAACCCCCCATGCAGTGGCTCTTTGAGGGATCTGCACATGAGAGCTTAGGAGAAAGGGGCAGTCTGTTGGCTTGGGCGCAGCATCCTGGCCAGAGGGTCCTCCCTGGGGGAGGGGGTGTGAGGACGGCACGGCTGCAGCCCCACCCTGGAGGCCAGCTCTGCAGTCACCTCTATCTCAGCGTAGCTGCCCCCAGCCTCAACGTGGCCCCCGTCTGCCACGGTGTACTTCACCAGCTTCCCAGCCGAAGGGGATCTCAGGACTGTGGGGTCATTCTCCTTCTCAAACACGCACGTCTTGTTGCCGATGGTGATTCGGTAACTGGAGAGAGAAAGAGGTGGTGGGGACAC
This sequence comes from Okapia johnstoni, assembly GCA_024291935.2. Lineage (NCBI taxonomy): Eukaryota > Metazoa > Chordata > Mammalia > Artiodactyla > Giraffidae > Okapia > Okapia johnstoni. Next base: position 8,413,193 of record CM044310.1, on the reverse strand, counting down.
TGGAGGGGACCATCTACCAAGGTGCCGGAGTCAGGCTTCGGACAGCGTCTTCCCTCCTTACAGCAGCCAGGAGCATCACCCTGGGATGGTTTGAGCGACTCACTCCACTCTGCCCAAATGGTGCTGTCTGACAATTACCCCAAAGACTCTGGGGGTGAGCTGGGGTGGGGCCCCTTCCTGGCAGAAAACTAGCTCCTTTTCCTGACATAATTCCAACAGGCCCTGGCACAGAGAAAGCAATCAAGCAATATCGATATTATTCAATACATATCGACCCAGGGAAAGGCTTCTCCTTATAACAGAACCACTTCCCTGGTGGCTTAGACAGTAAAAAATCTGCCTGCAGTGCGGGAGACCTGGGCTCAATCCCTACGTTGGGAAGATCCCCTGGAGAACAGAACAGCTACCCACTCCAGTATTCTTGCCTGGAGAATCCCCATGGACAGAGGAGCTCTGGTCCAGGGTCGCAGAGTTGGATATGACTGAGAGTCTAACACTTCCACTTTCTGTAACAGAACCAGGAAGAGCATGCTCCATGGATGGTGCCTACAATCACCCTGAATATTCTTGGCAGAGAGAATACGGGTTAAAAAGAGGTAACACAACGCCGATCTGGGGTGTATCTTGTCTGCCTTCTTCCATGGAGGACTGGGAAAGGAACCTGCACTCCCTAACTGGAGCTTTTTCAGGCCTGGGGCCTCTGGAACCCACACCCCCCACCCCTCCTCCATGTTACTCTTCTTGGCCAGGGGTCTTTGCTGCCTGTTCAGCTGGAAGGTGGGAGTAGGGGTCTGTGCTTTACTCTGTGAGCTCAGGCTGGTCAGACACCCCAGAGTAACAGGGTCTCTGTCTCTGAGGCTCCCCGTACTGAGTGCTTCCGGCCACCCCATGCTCCACCCATCCTGACACACAGCAACCCTCCCTGCCGCCGTCCGCTTGTTCCATGTGTCTCTTCCCCGACGAGACTCCATGAGTCGTGACAATGGCTCTCTGCTGACACCTAGCCTGATACCTGGGGTAAGTATTGAGTTGGCCGAAAAGTTTATTCAAAGGTAACATCTTACAGAAAAACCCAAGCAAACGTTTTGGCCAACCCAACAGATACTCAAATAAATAGCCGCACCCTAACTGGATAACTGCATCTTCTCCCAGCCTTGCTCCGACAGGTGTGGACACTGCAGCTCAGACCCGGAGCTGTGGGTACTCAGTCCACACCTCACAGGCCGTGGAGCTGGCAGCCCTGAATCCATCCACATCGCTAGAAAAGGGATGCCGAGGGACCTCCCATAGATGCCCACCTGCAGCCTGGAATTCCACCCTCGAGATGAACCTCCCCAGGAGCCCCGGAAGGTCCTGGAGAAGGTGCCTCGGCTAACAGCTTGAGCCTGCACATGGACCCGCAGTGGGTGGGTGGGGGGAGCTGGCTCTGGATGTTCCCGGCCACACACCTGTCCACCTCCTCCTTCAGGTAAGTGGTGTAGCTGTTGCCGCTGCAGGACAGCAGTAGCCCCCCGTCGTTCAGCCGGTGGGCGTCGATCTCGATGTGAGAGCCGTTCATGATGAGGACGAACATGGTCGGAGACTGCCGGGCCACCTGCAGGGACAGGTTTTGCCCCTGAGCCGTGGTTCTGCTCGCACGCTGTGAGGGCCTGAACAGTGTCCCCCCAGGTCCACGTCCTTCCCGGAACCTCGGCATGTCACCTCACTCGGAAACAGGGTCTTTGCAGATGTAGTCAGTTAAGGAGGGGTCATGCTGGATTAGGGTGAGCCCTGAATCCAGTCTTATGGGTGTTCTTGTAACATAGGAAGAGATCCAGACAGGCACAGGAGGAAGATGCAGACAGACAGACAGACACAGACACACTCATAAGTGACTGTACAAAGCCAGAGACTGGCACTGATTGGAGTGACAACCTCTAAGCCGAGGAACACTGAGGACTGTCCACGAACACCGGAAGCTAAGAAAGGGTGGTTCCTGGGATCCTAAGAGACCACCCTGCCAACACTGTGATGCTGGACTTCTGGCCTCCAGAACTGAGAGACAATAAATTCCTGGTGAAACTGGTGAAGACACCAGTTTCTGGGACTTCATTCCGGCAGCCGTGGGAAACCAATAAATGCTCTATCATGCCTTGTCTGTGCATGTGGTCCAAGCCTACGGGTTCTGGAACCCAAAGCCCGTAGGTTTCAAGGTCATGGGACTGCATGGGGAATCCCGGGACCAGGCATGAGAAAATCCACTGCAGGGGTGGCGCGTGGCAGAAATAAAACTCCCTTGAGCCCCCAGAGTGTTGGAGACACCCCAGAAATAGAGACCTTTACCTTGAGGATGTACTTGACGCCTCCGTAGATTAATTCCACGTCTACGATGTTCAGCAGAGAGTCTGCGGGGAGGACCTGGCCCCTGGAAGAGAAGACAGAACTGCGGTGAGTCTGGGAGTGACCAAGAACTCTGCAGCCATCTATTCTCTGGATTTTAAAAGCCACTTGCTCTAAGCGTCACCACAGCTGGTTGATAAAGGCAAGGGATGGACAGTCCCAAGGAACCTGATATCCCTCAGAACTGAAGGAAACTGGTCTTGCTGCAGGATGTGAAATTTCAAAAGGGCTTCCCAAGAAGCAAACTATGCTGCTTCTTCTCAGAAAAAGTCCTTACGTGGGAATCCTGCCACCTGCTTGTGAGAGAAACCAGTGCACGGACAGGGCCTCTGCTGCTGCTCAGTTGCTTCAGTCGCGTCCAACTCTGTATAGTCCTATGGGCTGTAGCTCGCCGGGCTCCTCTGTCCATGGGAGTTCCCAGGAAGGAATACTGGAGTGGGCTGCCATGCCCTCCTCCAGGAGATCTTCCTGACCCAGGGATCGAAGCCGGGTCTCCTGCATTGCAGGCAGATTTTTTACCACTGAGCCACCAGGGAAGCTCATACTGTGACTCTATTACAATTCAAAAGCATATTATCTGGGACTTCCCTGGTGGTCCAGTGGCTAAGACTTGGCGCTTGCAATACAGGGGGACTGGGTTTGATTTCCGGTCAGGGAACTAGATCCCACAGGCTGCAACTAAGATCCAGTGCAGCCAAATAAATAACAATATTTTTTAAAAAAGCATATGCTCCAAGGACTAAAAACTTTCATCCTTCTATTTCCCTTTTGGTAGTCTCTTTTGCCGATCACGGTGGTTTTCAATGGGGGCAGGGTGGCAGGAGGGAGATTTCTGCCTCTCCCCAGAGGACAGAGGACAGTATCTGGAGACACACTCGATTGTCCTGACTTCCAGAGGAGAAGGAGGGGATGCTTTGGATGGGCTAATAATGTCCCATCTGGCACAGTCAGCCCTCACCACAAAAGATGACCCAGCCCCAAATGCCAGTGGTACAGAGGCTGGGAAACCCTGGTCCATCCTTAGAGGGACCTCCTGGCCATCTTCATGGGCTCCATTTCACTGGTTACTTGGTTCATTTATAGAGGTGACCTATAACCTGGGACAGAGCCATTCATAGAGGCAACCTATAACCTGCTTTGCAAGTTCACATCCTCCTCTCTGAACTCCTGCCTGTTGTGATGTAACTGACATATGGTCAGCATGAGTATGTACATGGCTGTCTGCAGGATGACGGCTGTCTTGGCCTTGACAATCCCTCTCATCCCCCCACCCCAATCATCCAGCCTCTTCCAGGGCAGCCCAGGTTTATCTGAGGAATTCTATAGAGGCAAGCACATTGGAAGGACTGATGCTGAAGACGGAGCTCCAATACTTTGGCCACCTGATGCAAAGAGCTGACTCACTGGAAACAACCCTGATGCTGGGAAAGACTGAGGGCAGGAGGAGTTCACTAACTGCGTGGTGACTGATCTGCACCCAAAGAAAGCATATGTCTGCCTTACTTGCCACCAACACATATGCCAAGAGGGGAAAGGAAGTACCCCTATGCCCTACCTTTCCAGCGAGTGTAGGAAATCCGTCATGCAGGTTCTGAACATGGAGTCGGCCACGTTCAAGGCTCCGCATATGACCCCGAGCATGATATCCAGCTTCTCAGCCTGGGAGAGACTCTGTGCGTCAGTATCCACAGGGACCAAGGCCACAGGGAGCGGGGTGGGGGGCTGGTTCCAGGACCTCCAGGGGAGATGCGTGCAGCCCTCTACCTGCACTTTCTCGGCAATGAGGTTATCCAACCAGCTGGTGTCAATGTCGTTGTTCTGAAAGTTCTCAGTCTCCAGGAGGTTGGTGAGATATTCCACGGTGGTCCTGAAGTCGCCCCGGATGGATAGTTCCTTCAAAGCCACCACCATGTTCCTTGAGGGGAAGGCACACAGATTGTTTCCCCAATTAACATATGTGTCATCAGCTCCAGCATGGTTCCCAACGAGCCAGAACCGCAGAGAAGAGAGTGTCCTGAATCAGACAGCCTCCAGCATGGACTGGTCTAGCAAATCTTGGGCCAGTGACTAAACTGCCCTGGCCTCAGTTTCCTCATCTGGAAAATGGGGGGATAACCCTGTCTTCTCACAGGTACTTGGGGATTCAAATGAGACGATCCATATAAAGCACATGGTCCCTGATCAGTAAATGTTAGCTGCTATGAAATGATTAATTACAGTGATTATAATTGTTGTCAACCTTGCCAGTCGCTTTGACTCTCTCTCCTGCTGGACCTGTCAAAATCCCTCAGTGTCCCAAGGAGGAGTCACTCTAGCTGTCCACCCAGCTGCCCAGTGTGCCTGGTGTGCACGGACAGATGGCTGACACCAGTGCCCCACTCTGCATGGGGCAGTCACCAGCCTGCAGGTGCTTGGCTGTAACCACCTCCTGTTTCCCAGAGGGCCCCCCCCCATCAAACATGGTGTCCAGTCCAAAGGGCAGAAAACTCCACTCTCTATGAAATCAGGGAGAGTATTGTAGGGGAAACACACCAGATGATATCACTTATACATGGAATCTAAAATATGACACCAGTGAACGTATTCACAAAAACAGGAACAGACTCACAGACACAGAGAAGAGACTTGTCATTGCCAAGGGGGAAGTGGGTGGGGGAAGGATGAGTGGGAGGTTGGGGTTAGTAGATCCAAACTATTATCTATAGGATGGACAAACAGCAATGTCTTACTGTATAGCACAGAGAACTGTATTCAATATCCTATGATAAATCATAACAGAAAAGGATATTTTTTAAAAAAAGAATGTACATGTATATATGTTTAACCGAATCACTTTGCTATACAGCAGTAATTAACACAATACTGTAAATCAACAATACTTCAATTTTTAAAAAGATCTAGGTGTTTCAGCATTTGAGGGCTTCTTTGTCAGTGTGGATTTCTCGAGGAACTACTTAAGAGACTCAAATTTAAAAGAGGGGCCCCCTGCACCTTTTTTCTCTCTCTTTTTTTTTTTTAATAAAAAGCTATAGCACTCAGCACCTTTTAAACTCCTGGAATCACCTTGAACATTCTTTGGATCCCCTTCAAGTTCAACCTGTAACAAGCTCAAGATCAGTGACCTTGGTGAACTGATTCCATGTATCTCGTCACAGGTCTCAAACGAGGGAAGAAACAGACAGTGTTCTTGGACTTTGGCATAAGGTGTTTAAGACAAGGTCTGCTCTTCATCCCCTAAACTGCTACTGCACCTGGAGCCACAGGCTAATAACTTTTAGTTTCTCAAAGGAAGAGGTGGAAGGAAGGGAGGGAGGGAGATACTAACGAAATGGCCTCTTCCCGGTTTTCTCCCCAGGAGAAGCAGTGCCCAAACTGGGAATCCGCAAATTCATGTAAGCCACCAGTTGCAGCCACGCTGAAATAACCCCATACATTCTTGCTGCTGCGGAAATTCAATTCTTGGACCGTTCCCGAGCTCGGCTTAAACCCCTGCAGCCCAGACAGAAGAAGCAAAACAGAAGAAATTATTACTCCAGATCTATTTTCATCAGAATTAAATCCTAGGAAAACCCAAGAGCCTCTCCCACACCCAAGAGCTTAGTGTGATAAGTAAAACATTGATACTTGTCACGAGCAGTGCAGGTGTATCCAGGTGAGCACATCAAGGGGTGAAACTTTTATTCTTAAAAAAAAAAAAAAGTTGAAAGATAACAACCGAGTTGGGGACCGGTAATCACTAGATGGAGCTGAGTGACGGTACCTACTGATTTTACACGCTTGCCACTGTCGATCAAAAATGTTTACATAAAAGAGGAGAGGGATTTCCAATTCTAGACTATGAAAAGTCTGGCAGATACAGAAATCCAATGCTAGCCCTAGTTGATGCTAATATACACATAAATTCCCTTTGTGAGAATGACCAATCCTCTTCTGAGTATAATTCTGGTAAAAGGGGAGAGGTGGGTTTGATGCTCTGGCTGGGATTGCTTGTGATAAAGGCATTCATTTTGGCAGACATGCTTGGAGGTGAGAGATGCGAAGTTTCAGATGCTTGGGTTTTTTCTAAACATGGTCCTCCATCCTGTAAATAAGACATTAGCCCCCTAAAAGTCTCCCATTTTGCCTGCCCACCACCGGAATTGATTGCTCTCAGCCAAAGATCCCAAACTAATACAGTTACCATAGGGGAGAGGGGATAAAACTTCTCTCATCCCAAGTTTCTTGAGTGAAGTCATTAAACAACTAAATTGTGGTAGACTATGGTGGTTGCGTGACAACTGTTAGAACACACGTAAACTGTGACGGATGCCAGCTGCTTGGTACTTTAAGGCACAAGTAAGAACAAGTCACAGAGGGACTCCTTAGACCAGGGGTCCCCAACCTCTGGGATCTAATGCCTGATGATCTGAGGTGGAGCCGACGTAGTAACAATAGAAAACGCACAATAAATGCCACGTGCTTGAATCATCCGCAAACCATCCCCTCCAACCCTGGTCCACGGGAAAACTGTCTTCCGTGAAACCAGTCTCTGGTACCAGAAAAGCTGGGGACCGCTGCCTTAGATTGTATGTTGTAGTGAAAAGTTCATGGGGCCAGAAATCCAAGGATCTGCGCTCTAAACCCAGCTGCCCGTCCCAAAGATGGACATATGTGACCTTTGTAGTCCACGAATGGGGCTCTGCTACGGGCTCAGCAGGTCTTGGGCATGAGGCGGGTCACCTCAACCTCTGGAGCTGTGATGCTGGGTGACAATGCCCAGCAGCGCGGCTGTCATGTAACTGACACACCAGGCAACTGCCTGGTACCTGGCACACAGCACCTGTGGATAAACCCTTTCATCCCTTCCCTTCTCGTAAACTGTGAGGCCTGGGCGTCTCCTCCAGGCTAAGGTTTGGGGTCTGCCCCAAGCTGGGAGGTTGGAGGTGGTGGAAACGCAGGCCCACCACCACCACCCCCGACTTGCCTCATCTGGGTTTTCGCTGGTGATTCTGGCTGCAATGACATGGCCTCGGGCAACGGGAGGGTTGCTAGGGGTCTCAAAAGAAATGAGCGTCATCCCCCACGGGGACTCTCCATACAGAAGCCGGATATCCTTCAGCCGGTGCAGCGGCACACCCATGGCGATCTGAAATCAAGAAGTCCATCCCGTGAGAGGGTCAGTCCTCGAACACAGAGCCCAGAGCTAGAGGTGATGGAGGAAGCGGTGCAGTGAATGATTTGGAATATACTGAGCTCCTCCTGGGCCCACAAGACCATACAACATGGGAGATACAAGGAAAGAAAAAGACAGCTTGCCTCTGCCCCCATGGAGCAGTGTCCTTGGGCAAAGAAGCAACAGTCACAGCACATCATGAGCATCAGATAAAAGTTACAGATTCTTAGTAGGTGGGACGGGAGGGGAAACAGTGTCCAGATGCAGAGCTAAAGAAAGTTTTGTGAAGGACACAGGGAAAGCTGATCTGGAGGAATGAGGAAGAAGCAGACGACGGAGGACACCAGCTGAGCCAAAGGATCATACTGAGTCTACTGGGTCTTAGGATGTGACCCACTCAAAGGGACCCGCCAGCACCTGTGTCATATCCTGCCAAAGTGAGTGAGTGACTCCCAGCAGGAAGAAATGACCAGGCCAGTCCAAATGGAGGGAGGTCTGACCTAAGCAGGACAGGAGACCTCACCCCCAGCCCCCGCTCTGGGCAGAAGCCACCCCAGGGCTCAGAGCCCGTCTCCTTGCCTGCAGCTGGGCAGCAGGCAGGTTGACATCCGCGATCATTTCCGTGCAGGGATGTTCCACCTGCAGGCGGGGATTCAGCTCCAAGAAGTGGAAGCTGCCGTCCTGGCTGTAGAGGTACTCGACAGTCCCCGCGCTCACGTAGCCCACCGTCTTGGCCAGGCGCACGGCGCACTGCAGACAAGATGGGGAAGGAGGGCGTGCTGGTGGTTTTCTTGCGGGGGAAAACATCCTGGTTCCCTGACTGAATGCAGGCTGAGGACCTATCGTGTGTAAATGACCTTGGGACCTCAGAGATCATAGTCCAATAAACCTGCGTGAGGCTGAATTCATCTCCTCCTTTCACCCCATGCCCCTTCATCTCTTCCTGGACACCCATTCCACTTTGGCAACTTGGGCATTGAGAGCTCTTGCTGGCACTGAGCTGAGACGCCTCCCTCACCCAAGCTCCCCAGAGCCCACCTGCTCCATGAACTCGAACACAGCCGGCGTGGCAATGGTGGCCGGCGCCTCTTCTATGATCTTCTGGTGCCTCCGCTGGATGGAACAGTCGCGCCCGAACAGGGACACTGCGTTCCCGTACTGGTCGGCGAGGATCTGGACCTCCAGGTGCCGGGCGTGCTGGGCCAGCTTCATGAGGAAGATTGGCGAAGCAGGGGTCTCGCTCTGTACCTGGGGGAGCGGGGATGGCAGGGTGGTGGGCTCTTCCCTGGGGAAGCAGGGCTGGAGCAGGAAGCTCTCCGAGGAGAGCGTGCAACAATGGCAGGGATGCCCAAGATCTTGTTGATCTTTTAGTTTTACCTCTTCTCAAAGATATAACATTCTCAAAATCAAATATGATAAAAAAAAAAAACTACACAATGTAGAAGATGGAGTAAAAATAAGGATTCACATGGAGTTATTTGTAAGACAATTAAAAAAAAAGCAGATTGCAATAACACATGGGAAGATCTCACTTCTGTGAAAAATAATAAAACAGAATTTTGGAGACTTCCCTGGTGGTCCAGTGGTTAAGGATCCGCCTGCCAATGCAGGGGACACAGGTTCAATCCCTGATCTGGGAGGATCCCACACGCCTCGGGACAACTAAGTCCATGCACCACAACCACTGACCCACGCCTGTGCTCCGCGACAAGGAAAGCCACTGCAATGAGAATGCTTGCCGCAACTAGAGAAAGCCAGCATGCAACAATGAAGACTCAGCACCGTCAAAAATAAAGTAATTAAAAAGCAAACAAAAAAATCTAGAACTATATGAAGGTCTATGTAACAGTATATACTACAGTAAAAGTACTGGAAAGAAACCCAGTGGCTAACAGGGGTTATGCTGGGTTTTTTTTTTTTCTTTTACAGATTCTTTTCCCTTATAGGTTATTACATAACACTGAGTATAATTCCCTGGGCTATACAGTAGGTGCTTGTTGGTTATCTATGTTAAATGTAGTAGTGTGCATATTTTAATCCCAGTCTCCTAATGTATTCTTTCCCCCACCCCGCAGGCAAATGGTTTAAAAGTAGAAAACCAGCTACAAATAAGTAAATACATGATTCATTCCAACAATAAAATCGATTGTCTACAAACATTAAAAATACTGAAACTGCTGAACTGTACGAAATATTCCATCTCTCGATAGACAAATAGTCACGGATAGATATTCTCACAAACAGGTATCTCTGAAATCCTTTACAGATACACTGGTTCATAGAATCAAACATCTAAGGAAACAGTGTACAAATCAACCCAAACCTTGGACTTTTTCAAGTAAAGATGCATACATTAGCTTTGCAACACAACACAGCGATATTTCAGCTCCCCAGAGGTGTCCTCTTGGTTGTGACACAATAACATTAGTGCAAAGAATCTGGCAGCCACCAACCGAAGCAGCACAGTTCCCAAAGACACGTGGAAAAACACACAGTGCCAGCAGCTCACTTGTCGGAACAGGATGGGGAAGTCCTCGGCAGTCTCCGCCTTCCGGATTCCTTTCCCTCCGCCGCCTTCAGAGGCTTTGATCATCAAGGGAAAACCAATTTTTTCTGCTGCCTGGGAGCAAAGGACCAACAGACCTCTTTAGAGGTTTAGACAGTTTCTGCTGCTACCAGGCTTATGAGAAGGTTCTGGCTCCTGGCCCCCCCCCAAGGATCTGCATTTACCTTCAAGCCTTCATCTACATCTTTCACACAACCATCTTTGTAGATGTACTCTGGGATGCTGATCCTTTGCCCCTCCTGTAGACTGTCTTCTGCCCACTCCACTGTCAGACCTGGAGGGTCACAGAGAAAACAGAATCCTCCCCGAAACAGCCTAGACACGACACAGAAATACAGTGCCTCTTCCCGCCACACTGGCTCTAGATCTGGCCTCTGGACGAACAGAATTCAGACACAGTCCTTCAGCTTCCCCCTGTGCATTTTCACTTCCTTAAGGACCATCTCGACCCTGAATGGGAAACCAAGCTTAAGACAATTCAGACTGAGTCTACCAAGAACAGCCATACTGATCTGAATTTTTCAAAAAAATCCAAACTCTATCTTATGGAGTCATTTGTACGTCAATCACTGCTTTCTAAAATCCTGTGAAGATTTCAAAAACAAACAACAACAAACAAAACAAAAACAAACTTTTCACTCCAAATTTAAAATTCAGCCTTTGCAGGAAAAAATCAAACTGTTTGGAAACTCTTGAAATGTTTTCCTGTTTTTTTAACTTATTCTAAAAATTGCACTTTTAGGAATTTACCCTAAAGAAATGATTAAAATGTACATACAGAGTTAACTACAGGATTATCAAGGCTTCAAATATTTTTATAGTTAGAAAAAAATTAATTGGAAGCCACCTAAAAGCATAACTACAGAGGACTGTTAGTAAATTAAGATACCTTTGTATAATGCAATCCTATGCAGGCACCTGAAGTGTTGTGAAGTATATTTATTGACATAGAAAGACTAGTGAGAAAAAAAACACGTCACAAACTATTAACTATAAGATCTCTGGCTTTTAAAAGGATGTGCCTAGAAAAAAGGCTGGAATAATAAAACACATGATCAAAACCAGGTCATTGAATTATAAACAATTTCTATTTCTTTTTCTTATATTTTTCCTATTTTCTAAGATGTCTACAATAATATCATACCACTTTCTTGATCATTTAAATTTTTAAATGAACGAATTAAAGAAGCATACTCCTGTCACCCTTTCTGCTCTCAAGATTGGGCCCAGGCGTCCTCCCAAAGTGAAGTTCAGGGCCCCTTACCACTTCCGCTCCAGGGCAGCGTTGGGATCTGCAGAGTCTGGGCCACAATGGTGGAGGCGATCTTGTCCCCCAGGGCCCACATGGCCTCGCTGGGAGGGCCTGAGGGATGGGGCAAGGGGGAAGGCAGACTCAGGCCCTTGAAACCGGGGGCTGATCAGGTGCACAAAAGAAAAGTCCCCAGGTCCCAGTTTTCGAGGATTTAACATCAAGATGGGGAAGAAAAAACATCTGTTGGTCTGCTACTTCATCAGTCAACTTTCAATACATGTGGACTGTAAACATGATTTATAACTTAAGCTAAGTGGCCTATACAAAGTTCACCAGCAAAAAACTAGACCAAGGGGGGCAAGCCAGCACCTCAAAACACTAGACCATGGGTTAGCAAACTTTTTCTACAATGAGCCATAGACAATACATAAATGAAAGGGCAGGGCCGTGTTTCAATAAAACTTTATTTACAAAAGCAGGCAACAGGCTGGATTTGGCCTGTAGGCTGTAGTTGGCGGGCACTAGGGCTGGACCATCAATTTCTAGAACTAAAAATGAGAGACAGTGAGAGTCCCATGTGACAGCCAATGAGAGGCCATGGAAAAGAACACATCAGTGAGCACAGGTCACCAGGCAGACCCTCAAGTGAGTATCAGGTACTGACTTAGCACCGAGCTGCTGTATACACCAGTCTGTGCTGTGGGCCCAGAGGTTAAGGAGCAGCAACAAGGATTTACTGAGAATGGTAAATTATTCCAATTTACATACAAGGATGACAGACAACCTAACTGAGTAACGTTTACAAATTACACATCTGAATTCTGAAACAAACAGATGCCATGAACAATAAGTATCATTTTACCTAATGAGTAGCAGAGATGAGGGGTTCTGGTCCCAGAGGGTGAGAGCATTCCAAAGGCCTAAGAATAGCCCAAGCAAAGGTGTGGCCTTAAGATTTCCAAACCGAGTTAGAAATCTGAACATGGCTGGTATCTCAGTACCAACAGGAACACCAGTAGAGGGTTCTGCTTGCTCCAGCATCATTCTGTGGTGGTAACCATGGTAACAGCTATTTCCCTGGGCTGGCCAACCTCTCCACATGACTTCCCACCGCTGGACTCAGTTGCTCCTGACCATGAACGTGTGATGTGGGAACATCAAACAGGCCCCCTCCTTACGGGGCTGTATTAGCGAGAATCCCACCAAGACCCCCATTCCCGCATATCTAATGGAGGCGCACTCTACCTAGGAAAGCAATCTCGTGCTTGTGCAGGAGCTCCGGAAGTTTGGGGTTTTCAGAAGCATGGCCCCAACCAGCCCACACCGCCTGCAAACACACAGAGGCACGAATAGAGGTCTTTCTTCAAGAATCCGCCTCCCATCACAGCCCAAAAGCTCCTTGCTGGGTCCTACCAGCCCTGGATTTCAGAGTCTCCTAGGACCCAGCTCCTCCATCCCTTCCGAACTGCGGGATTGGGCTGCTCCAGAGCTCAGGGCATCATTCCTGTCACAGGCAGACCAGGGTGCCCCGTATGACTTACCTGCACGGGGATCCTCCTGGCGATGTCCACAATGAGCTCCACGTTGGCGTAATTGTTGTTGTTGGGCCCTCCTGGGACGGGGACATACTGATCTGCCATCTTGATATACTCTGGAATTAAACAAGAGAGAGGTGATCAGAAGGACCGACAGACCCAAGTCGAAGACAGGACACAAACACGCATGGCCATGGAAAGGATAACCATGATGATTCTAGGATCACAATGGAGGAACATACATGATAGTTTGAAGAAAGAACTGAGTTTGGCTTTAATTGTGTGAAAATATACGTGTGTCTGGTCATGGCCTGGACAAAAAAGAAGGAAGCAAGCTATCAACATAGTTGGATTAGAAGTGGGCTTTAAAAATGTTATCTGTATTTTTAATTTTTGGCAGTGCCATGTGGCTTGTGGGATTTCAGTTTCCTGACCAGGGACTGAACCCATGCCATGGCAGTGAAAGCCTGGAATCCTAATCACTAGGCCACCTGGGAACTCCCTAAAAATTCTTATGTAAGGTGTTATCTTAATACTGCTTTGCCACTAAACAATACAATGTTTGCTTTTACTCATGGTAAAAAAAAAAAAAAACACATAACAAAATTTACCATCGTAATCACTTTTTAAGTATATAGCTCAGTAGTGTCAAGTATATTCACACTGTTGTGATACAGATCTCCGGAACTTTCTCATCTCATGCAACTCAAACTCAATACCCATAAAGTGACACCTCCCCATCCCGCTGCCCAGCGCCCCTGGCACCCACCCTTCTGCCTTCTGTCTCTATCTGACTGCTCGGGACCTCGTGTAAGTGGAAACATCCAGTATTTGTCTTTTTGTGACTGGCTTATTTCACTGAGCATAATGTCCTCAAGGTTCACCTGTGTTATGTGCTTAGTCACTCAGTTGTGTCCAACTCTCTGCGACCCGATGGCCACGGACCGCAGCCTACCAGGCTCCTCTGTCCATGGGATTCTCCAGGCAAGAACACTTGAGTGGGTTGCCGCGCCCTCCTCCAGGGGATCTTCCCCACCCAGGTCTCTCTCATTGCAGGCAGATTTTTTACCATCTCAGTTACCAGGGAAGCCTCACCTGTGTTATGACGTGATGGTTTCCTTCCTTTTCATAGCTGAATACAATACAATGCTTTGATTTTAATATATTCTTGCTCTTCAAACCCAGAAATCCTACTTCTAAGAACATGTTCTAAAAAACATTCATCAATGAGGCCAAAGACATGTAAAAGGGTGTTCACGGGGCAGTGTGTTTTTACTTTTTGCCTGTGGAACTCCCCTGATAAGGGGCTGAACCCAGGCCCCTCCAGTGGAAGCGCAGTCTTAACCACCGGACCACTGGGGAAGTCCCTTCTCACAGGACAGTGTATGAACTATGCAAAGGTAGATTCAATTGAAAGTCAGGAGTTAGTACATCTGTACTATGACATTCTCTAAGACCTCGAGAAGGAACAATGTCGAATGTTATGTGCAGACTTGAAAAAAAACTCAAGAGCAGTGCTTCCTTCCAGCCCACCGGCCTCTGATACTGACCCAACATGGTGTGTCGGTGACGGGAGAGGTCCAGAGATTACAAATCAAGGCGTCAGGCCATGACCCGCTCCTTGTTGAATTGTATTTTCGTGTTGGAGAAGATAAACAAGAAAACAAGCAGGGAAACCACAGACTGTGGGCAGTGCCAGGGCTCTGACAGGCATGGCCAGGAGAGCCATGACACCCAAATTGTGTGTGGGGGAGTGGAGGCCTGCTGTGCAAAGAGCTTCCAGAAAGCACTGTCAGAAAATGGTCCAGAATTTTCCAAGCCTCTGCAACAGGAAAGAACGAGGCCAACACTGATGAGGCCAGTGTGACTGGGACCCAGGGATGGAGGCTGAGAGGCAGGAGATGGGGGTTTGGGAGGCCAGCAGGGGCCAAGTCATGTGACACCTTAACTGGCCTTGGTGAGGTTCTCAAATTTTAGCCTGAGTGTGAGGAGTGACCCCACAGCATCGGGTTGTGGATTCAGCCCATGGTTCCAATCCCCAGGACCCTGGGCAAGTGAGTCACACCTTTGTGCCTCAATTATCTCATCTGTAAAATGGGGCTAACGAGCAAACCTGTCCTCACTGTAGTGAGTAAAATGGAGGCTTCATCTGTGCGGAGCAGAGCCCAGGGCCTTCACTATGGGGAGGTTCAGGGGGTGAGGGAGCTGGTGCTGGACATGGGATGGGGGGCGGGGCATGCTGATGGAACCCGAGTTGTGTTTTAAAAGATCTGTTTGGCTGCTGTGTGCAGGATCTGTAAAGGGACACGATTGTTCAGGGGAAAAATCAAACTGCCCAATAGTTATTAACAGAATGATCTATGCTGATAGACATGGAGAGGTAAATAAATAGAAAAATGAAGGAATGATTGAAAAATAGCACATACACGTGCAAGAAAAAAGCACTGGAGGAAGAGATGCCAAGCTACTGTAACACGGACGTTCCTCAAAGGTGAGATTTCCACTTTGCATGTTAAACATTTGCATTTTTATAAGGTATATGGGTCACTCTTGTTAGCAGCAGACATTTCAATTAAATACAGAAGACTGTGAAATAAATATGGAATCAAGAGAGGTACCCTGCAATGCTCTCTGGGGTGCAGGATGGACTTGGCCCAGGCTGAGTGGAGGAGGTGAGGACAGGGCGTGGCAGAGAGGGAGGGAGTCAGGGCCCGAGTACCTGCATTGGCCTTGAGATCCTCTGGCGTTACCATGACTACGAACCGGATGGCCCGCTCATTTCGGAACATCTCATAGGCCCACCTGCGGATGGAGCGCATACATTTCACGGCAGCGATACCATTGTTGGCGATGAGCACCTGGACAGAGGAAAAGGGCAGGGGGCCCGTGCTGGAGGCTATGTGCTACCCGAGGGTTCATCTCACCTCTGAGAGCCTCCGAGGGTACCTCCTGCTTCTGCAAGTGCTCACCAAGGGGCGGGCCTTTCTCTGCAGCCTGAGGCAGGTTGGCCTACCCCACCCCACCCCGAGTGCCAGGACCCCACCTGTACCTTCTCGATAACCAGATTCCCCCCAAAGCGTGTGACAAACTCGGCAGGGGAAGCCACGGTGAAGTCTCTGTGTAGGTCCACCTTCTTCTGTTCTCGGCCCCTTTTTGCCAGGTGGAGCCCCGACATGCTGGGCCTGCGAGGGAACAGGACAGACCTGTGAGCAAGCTGGTTGGGGACACGCAGGCCCCTAGGAAATTCACTTCCACAGAGAAGCCAAAGTCCATCAGACTTCTGCAGCTTTGCAGTCCCTCTCTAGGGACCTTGAAACACTTTACGAGGAGACTTCAAGAGGTCAGATCACAAAAGAAGCAGAATAGACCCCCCTGATCTAAGCTGTATGTTCAGGTTTTTCATCTTCAATTCACTCTTTATAGTCTCACAATTTAGGAACTCAAATAATAACAAAAAAAAAAAAAAGCTTACAACAGGGTACAAGTTTAAGGCCACAGAAGTACACACATTCTAATACTTTGTACTTGTGAAGCAGTTTGTACTTTTCATATGCTTTTCTGTAGCTGCGTATCAAGCTTAAAAAAAAAAAAAAACCTGAAAACAATAAAGAAATGTATAACAACAAAATAGAAGGTCCTTGTCCCATCGCCCCTCTAGAACCCCACTCCAGAGGAAATCACGTTTGACTCTAGCATTTACACATCTCCGTGGTTCTGAACGATGTGTATACATTATCTTGTGAGTCATCCATTAAGACACCATCTATCTATGAGCTTCTTATCTTGACAGACATGGAATTACTGCTCTTAAGCGGCCACCCCATCCCCTTTCCCCAACCTTATAATACAGATATCCTGCGATTTGGTAAATTCAGTATCTGATGTTTTATGAGTCTGGGATCATTATTCACAGGTGAGGGTTTGTGGTATACCAGATGTCCCTTTCTTTTTGTTTTGTTTTGTTTTTTCCTGAAGTTAATGATTTTTTTTCTTTTAAATGTGGTTTTCCTTGCTTCTTCTTCTCACTCCTCAGCCTCCTAGGACATGTAAGACAATCAGTTCCACTACTTTTTCATTGGCCACACCCCTCCTGAAGGCCTCAGCACTCCTTTCATCTAGACACAGTCCACTAAACCCCTGTACAACCATCATCTGGGACGTCCCTTTACTGACATCCTTAGGATTCCCTGTGCCTTTCCTGGGGGTTTTAGCCCCCGAATTCAGGGTACCACATGGCTCCCTCTTTCTTGATAGACCCCTTTGTCTTGCTAGGGCATACCCTACAGTAGTTTCATCCAGTTAAAAAGATGACAAATGGGAGGGAGGGGGCTAAGATGGTGGAGGAATAGGACGGGGAGACCACTCTCTCCCCCACAAATTCATCGAAAGAACATCTGAGCGCTGAGCAAACTTCACAGAACAACTTCTGAACACTGGCAGAGGACAGCAGGCATCCAGAAAAATAGCCCATTGTCTTCGAAAGGAGGTAGGACAAAATATAAAAGATAAAAAGAGAGACAAAAGAGTTAGGGATGGAGACCCGTCCCAGGGAGGGAGTCGTAAAAGAGGAGAAGTTTCCAAACACCAGGAAACCCTCTCACCGGCAGGTTTGGGGGAAGTTTTCGAGTCTCGGAGGGCAACATAACCAGGAGGAAAAATAAATAAAATCCACAGATTACATGCTAAAGGCAACTCCCAGCAAAGTACCCCAGACACTCGCATTCACCACCAGCAAGTGGGGGCTGAACAGAGAGGAGCTGGCGGCACTGCTTAGGGTAAGGACCGGGCCCGAATGCCCCGAGGGCAATCTGAGGGAGCTAACGTGAGATAGCAACCTAAACTGTGGGACAGCCAGAGAGAGAGAACTATCCCGCGAAAAGCCCAAATCTACGGCACTGCCGGCCTGCTCACAGAACAAAGGACTGAGCAATACCAGAAAAGAGCTAGCCGGCTGCGGACCGCCCCATCCCCCCCACCAGACGCAGCGGGCAGGCAGGGCCAGCCAGAGCCAGAAAGGGGCAAACTCAGCCCCAGAGAGCACAGACTTCTTGAGATTCCGGAGGGTCGCAGACAGAGGCCAGCTACCCAGAACTGACACAAGGCACACCGGAGCTGGGCGCGCCCAGAAACCGAGGCGGGGACCAGGGAGGTGATAAGTCACACCGCCCCAACAGGGGAGAGTGCGCTCGCCAAACACCTGGGTGCCTTAGCTGCTCCGACCGGGGATCGGCACAAACTGCGGGCCCAACCGAGAGTCTGCGCCTTTGTGGAGTACCTGAGAACCTGAACCTGAGCGGCTTAGACCTGGGAAGTGCATGCAACTCAGGGCCCGCTCCCCGGCAGAGTAACCTGAAGCCTGAGCAGGTTAGACTGGGAACGCACACACGCTGTGAGCAGGGGCAAACCCAGTGTGGCTGAGACACTGCGAGTTCTCCACACACACGCCAGTGATATTGGTTTGCAGTGTTCCTCCCTCCCCACATCACGACTAAACAAGGGAACCTAAAGAGACCACCTCCGCCCCCTTGTGTCAGGGCGGAAATTAGACACTGAAGAGACTGCAAACAGAAGCCAAATAAACAGAGGGAACTGCTTTGGAAGTGACAGGTCAACAGATTAAAATCCCCGTACTTAACACCAACTACATTAAAAAAGGCCTATAGATCTTGAAAAGTATGAGCAGGAACAAGGAACTATCTGAAACTGAACTGACCCCACACTGCTTGCAACAGCTCCAGAGAAAGTCCTGGATATATTTTTACTATTATCATTTTTTTTTAATAAAATTTTTTTTTCTTTTTTCTTTAAGTCCTCTATTACATCTTTAATTTTCATTTTTATAACCCACTATTACTTTCCAAAAAAAAAAAAAGACCCTATTTTTAAAGCAAACTGCATACATATACTTTTTGTGATTTTGGTTTTTTTTAATATTGTATTTTTTTTTAAGAGTCTAACCTCTACTCTAGATTTTTAATCTTTGTTTTGTAGTATTTGATATCAATTTTTTACATTTAAGAGCCCAATCTTTAGTACCCATTTTTACTCAGCAGTGTGATTACTGGGTTGATTACTCCCTCCCCCTACTGACTCTCTTTCTTCTACCCCAGGGCACCTCTATCTCCCCCCTCCTCCTTCTCTTCTCAACCCAATTCTGTGAATCTCTGTGGGTGTTCTGAGCACCAGAGAACACTTAGGGAACAGAGTACTGCCCAGATCTCTCTCTCTCCTCTTGATTCCCCCTTTTCTACTCATGCTCATTTCTATCACCTTCCTCCCTCCTCTCTATGTAACTCCGTGAACCTTTCTGAGGGTTCCAGACTGTGGAGAGCACAGAGGGAAGTGCTTACTGGCTAGACTGCTCTCTCCACGTTTGAGTCCCCCTCTTCTCCTGGTCACCTCTATCTCCCTCCTCCCTCTTCACCTCTCCATGTAACTTGGTGAACCTCTCTAGGTATCCCTCACTGTGGAGAATCTTTTCACCATTAACCTAGAAGTTTTATTATCAGTGCTGTATGGATGGAGAAGTCTTGAGGCCACTGCAAGAATAAGACTGAAAACCAGAGGCAGGAGGCTTAAGCCCCAAACCTGAGAACACCAGAGAACTCCTGACTCCAGGAAACATTAATTAATAAGAGATCATCCAAAAGCCTCCATACATACACTGAAACCAAGCTCCACCCAAGAGCCAATAAGTTCCAGAGCACGACATACCACGCAAATTCTCCAGCAACGCAGGAACATAGCTCTGAGCATCAATATACAGGCTGCCCAAAGTCACACCAAACCCACAGACATCTCAAAACTCACTACTGGACACTCTATTGCACTCCAGAGAGAAGAAATCCAGCTCCACCCACCAGAACACCAATGCAAGCTTCCCCAACCAGGAAACCTTGACAAGCCAATCGTCCAACCCCACCCACAGGGAGGAACCTTCACAAAAAAGAGGAACTTCAAACTAACAGAATACAGAAAGGCCACCCCAAACACAGCAATCTAAACAAGATGAAAAGGCAGAGAAATACTCAGCAAGTAAAGGAAAATGATAAATGCCCACCAAACCAAACAAAAGAGGAGGAGATAGGAAATCTATCTGAAAAAGAATTTAGAATAATGATAATAAAATGATCCAAAACCTTGAAAACAAAATGGAGTTACAGATAAACAGCCTGGAGACAAGGATTGAGAAGATGCAAGAAATGTTTAACAAGGACCTATGAGAAATAAAAAAGAGTCAATATATAATGAATAATGAAATAAATGAGATCAAAAACACTCTGGAGGGAACCAACAGTAGAATAACGGAGGCAGAAGATAGGATAAGTGAGATATAAGATAGAATGGTGGAAATAAATTAGGCAGAGAGGAAAAAAGAAAAAAGAATCAAAAGAAATGAGGAAAACCTAGGGACCTCTGGGACAATATGAAACACCCCAACATTCGAATCATAGGAGTCCAAGAAGAAGAAGATAAAAGGAAAGGTCATGAAAAAATACTCAAGGAGATAATAGTTGAAAATTTCCCTAAAATGGGGAAGGAAATAGTCACCCAAGTCCAAGAAACCCAGAGAGTCCCAAAGAGGATAAACCCAAGGCGAAACACTCCAAGACACATATTAATCAAATTAACAAAGATCAAACACAAAGAACAGATATTAAAAGCAGCAAGGGAAAAACAACAAATAACACACAAGGGGATCCCCATAAGGATAACAGCTGATCTTTCAATAGAAACTCTTCAGGCTAGAAGGGAATGGCAGGACATACTTAAAGTAATGAAAGAGAATAATCTACAACCCAGATTACTGTACCCAGCAAGGATCTCATTCAGATATGAAGGAGAATTCAAAAGCTTTACAGACAAGCAAAAGCTGAGAGAATTCAGCACCACCAAACCAGCTCTCCAACAAATGCTAAAGGATCTTCTCTACACAGGAAACACAGAAAGGGTGTTTAAACACGAACTCAAAACAACACAGTAAATAGCAATGGGACCATACTTATCAATAATTGCGTTAAATCTAAATGGGTTGAATGCCCCAACCAAAAGACAAAGACTGGCTGAATGGATACAAAAACAAGACCCCTATATACACTGTCTAAAAGAGACCCACCTCAAAACAAGGGACACATACAGACTGAAAGTGAAGGGCGGGAAAAAGATATTTCATGCAAACGGAGACCAAAAGAAAGCAGGAGTTGCAATACTCATTTCAGATAAAATAGACTTTAAAGTAAAGGCTGTGAAAAGAGACAAAGAAGGACACTACATAATGATCAAAGGAGTAATCCAAGAAGAAGATATAACAATTATAAATATATATGCACCCAACATAGGAGCACCACAATATGTAAGGCAAATACTAACAAGTATGAAAGGGGAAATTAACAAAAACACAATAATAGTGGGAGACTTTAATACCCCACTCACACATATGGATAGATCAACTAAACAGAAAATTAACAAGGAAACACAAACTTTAAATGATACAATAGATCAGTTAGATTTAATTGATATTTACAGGTCATTTCACCCCAAAACAATCAATTTCACATTTTTCTCAAGTGCACACGGAACCTTCTTCAGGATAGATCACATCCTGGGCCATAAATCTAGCCTTGGTAAATTCAAAAAAATTGAAATCATCCCAGTCATCTTCTCTGACCACAATGCAGTAAGATTAGAACTCAATTACAGGAAAAAAAAAAACTATTAAAAATTCAAACATATGGAGGCTAAACAACACGCTTCTGAATAACCAACAAATCACAGAAGAAATCAAAACAGAAATCAAAATATGCATAGAAATGAATGAAAATGAAAACACAACAACCCAAAACCTATGGGACACTGTAAAAGCAATGCTAAGGGGAAGGTTCATAGCAATACAGGCGTACCTCAAGAAACAAGAAAAAAATCAAATAAATAACCTAACTCTACACCTAAAGCAACTAGAGAAGGAAGAAATGAAGAACCCCAGGGTTAGTAGAAGGAAAGAAATCTTAAAAATTAGGGCAGAAATAAATGCAAAAGAAACAAAAGAGACCATAGCAAAAAGCAACAAAACTAAAAGCTGGTTTTTCGAGAAGATAAACAAAATTGACAAACCATTAGCCAGACTCATCAAGAAACAAAGGGAGAAGAATCAAATCAACAAAATTAGAAATGAAAATGGAGAGATCACAACAGACTACACAGAAATACAAAGGATCATAAGAGACTACTACCAATAGCTATATGCCAATAAAATGGACAACTTGGAAGAAATGGACAAATTCTTAGAAAAGTATAACTTTCCAAAACTGAACCAGGAAGAAATAGAAGATATTAACAGACCCATTACAAGCACGGAAATCGCAACTGTAATCAGAAATCTTCCAGCAAACAAAAGCCCAGGACCAGACGGCTTCACAGCTGAATTCTACCAAAAATTCAGAGAAGAGCTAACACCTATCCTACTCAAACTCTTCCAGAAAATTGCAGAAGGTAAACTTCCAAACTCATTCTATGAGGCCACCATCACCCTAATTCCCAAACCAGATAAAGATGCCACAAAAAAAGAAAACTACAGGCCAATATCACTGATGAACATAGATGCAAAAATCCTTAATAAAATTCTAGCAAGCAGAATCCAACAACATATTAAAAAGATCATACATCATGACCAAGTGGGCTTTATCCCAGGAATGCAAGGTTTCTTTAATATCAACAAATCAATCAATGTAATACACCACATTAACAAATTGAAAGATAAAAACCATATGATTATCTCAATAGATGCAGAAAAAGCCTTTGACAAAATTCAACATCCATTTATGGTAAAAGCCCTACAGAAAGCAGGAATAGAAGGAACATACCTCAACATAATAAAAGCTATATATGACAAACCCACAGCAAACATTATCCTCAATGGTGAAAAATTGGAAGCATTTCCCCTAATGTCAGGAACAAGGCAAGGGTTCCCACTCTCACCACTACTATTCAACATAGTTTTGGAAGTTTTGGCCACAGCAATCAGAGCAGAAAAAGAAATAAAAGGAATCCAGATAGGAAAAGAAGAAGTAAAACTCTCACTGTTTGCAGATGACATGATCCTCTACATAGAAAACCCTAAAGATTCTACCAGAAAATTACTAGAGCTAATCAATGAATATAGTAAAGTTGCAGGATATAAAATTAATGCACAGAAATCCCTTGCATTCCTATACACTAACAATGAGAAAACAGAAAGAGAAATTAAGGAAACAATACCATTCACCACTGCAACGAAAAGAATAAAATACTTAGGAATATATCTACCTAAAGAAACAAAAGACTTATATATAGAAAACTATAAAACACTGATGAAAGAAATCAAAGAGGACACAAACAGATGGAGAAATATACCGTGTTCATGGATTGGAAGAATTAGTATAGTGAAAATGAGCATACTACCCAAAGCAATCTATAGATTCAGTGCAATCCCTATCAGGCTACCAACGGTATTTTTCACAGAACTAGAACAAATAATTTCACAACTTGTATGGAAATATAAAAAACCTCGAATAGCCAAAGCAATCTTAAGGAAGAAGAATGGAACTGGAAGAATCAACCTGCCTGACTTCAGGCTCTACTACAAAGCCACAGTCATCAAGACAGTAATGGTACTGGCACAAGGACAGAAATATAGATCAATGGAACAAAATAGAAAGCCCAGAGATAAACCCACGCACCTATGCACACCTTATCTTTGACAAAGGAGGCAAGAATATACAACGGAGAAAAGACAATCTCTTTAACAAGTGGTGCTGGGAAAACTGGTCAACCACTTGTAAAAGAATGAAACTAGAACACTTCCTAACACCATACACAAAAATAAACTCAAATTGGATTAAAGATCTAAACGTAAGACCAGAAACTATAAAACTCCTAGAGGAAAACATAGGCAAAACACTCTCCGACATAAAGCACATCAGGATCCTCTATGACCCACCTCCCAGAATATTGGAAATAAAAGCAAAAATAAACAAATGGGACCTAATTAAAATTAAAAGCTTTTGCACAACAGAGGAAACTATGAGCAAGGTGAAAAGACAGCCTTCAGATGGGAGAAAATAATAGCAAACGAAGCAACAAACAATTAATCTCAAAAATATACAAGCAACTCCTGCAGCTGAATTCCAGAAAAATAAACGACCCAATCAAAAAATGGGCCAAAGAACTAAACAGACATTTCTCCAAAGAAGACATATAGATGGCTAACAAACACATGAAAAGATGCTCAACATCACTCATTATTAGAGAAATGCAAATCAAAACCACAATGAGGTACCATCTCACGCCAGTCAGAATGGCTGCTATCCAAAAGTCTATAAGAAATAAATGCTGGAGAGGGTGTGGAGAAAAGGAAACCCTCTTACACTGTTGGTGGGAATGCAAACTAGTACAGCCACTATGGAGAACAGTGTGGAGATTCCTTAAAAAACTGGGACTAGAACTGCCATATGACCCGCAATCCCACTGCTGGGCATACACACCGAGGAAACCAGAATTGAAAGAGACACGTGTACCTCAATGTTCATTGCAGCACTGTTTACAATAGCCAGGACATGGAAGCAACCTAGATGTCCATCAGCAGACGAATGGATAAGGAAGCTGTGGTACATATACACAATGGAATATTACTCAGCCATTAAAAAGAATACATTTGAATCAGTTCTATTGAGATGGATGAAACTGGAGCCCATTATACAGAGTGAAGTAAGCCAGAAAGAAAAACACCAATACAGTATACTAATGCATATATATGGAATTTGAAAGATGGTAACGATAACCCTATATGCGAGACAAAATAAGAGACAAAGATGCATAGAACAGTCTTATGGATTCTGAGGGGGAAAGTGAGGGTGGGACGTTCTGAGAGAATAGAATTGAAACATGTATATTATCATATGCGAAACAGAACGCCATTACAGGTTCAATGCATGAGACAAATGCTCAGGGCTGGGGCAATGGGATGACCCAGAGGGATGGGATGGGGAGGGAGGTGGGAGGGGGTTCAGGATGGAGAACACATGTAAACCCAGGGCTGATTCATGTCAATGTATGGCAAAAACCACTACAATATTGTAAAGTAATTAGCCCCCAACTAAAATAAATAAATTAAAAAAAAAAAAAGATGACAAATGGCAGGCCACATGGCAGTGATGCCCCAACATGCCTGTCTTGGTCCCAGCTGCACAGGCTCCCTTTGTCACTAGTACCCCAGAGACCTCCTTCGGTTCTCTTAGATCCATTTGCTTTTCCGTCCTCCATGTCTTGCTCTTCTTTGATCTACTCTCTTGTTTCAATGGAAGACATCCTTCAGTAGCTTTCTAAGAAAAATGTGTGTGGGGGAGCAAATGCTTGGTGGCCTTGCATGTTCTAAAACTGTCTTCCTTCTGCCCTCACACTGGACCCAATCATTTGGCTGTGCATGGAATCCTAGAAGGGAAAGTCTTCTCCTTAAGAATTTTGGAAGCCTCAAGCCATTGTTGTTGTGGCTTTCAAGAATGCTAGAACCAGAGCTTACGCTGATCCTTGGTCTTTTTGTTGGTGACCTGTTTTTCCCTATCCAGAAGCTTGTAGGTTCTTCTCTTTGCGCCATTATTCTGTAAGTTTAGGGAACAATTTTAGGAATGTGCTGAGGTACATGTCTACTTCCATCAGTAACACTGGAAAGCTGTCAGGTTCCTTCAACCTGGAAACTGAAGTCTGGAGATTTATCTGCAAATTTTCCATCACTTTTCCGACAAAGGTTCGGGTAGTCAAAGCTATGGTTTTTCCAGTAGTCAGGTACAGATATGAGAGTTGGACTATAAAGAATGCTGAGCACTGAAGAATTGATGCTTTCAAAGTGTGGTGCTGGAGAAGACTCTCGAGAGTGAGTCCCTTGGACAGCAAGGAGATCAAACCAGTCAATCCTAAAGGATATCAACCCTGAATATTCATTGGAAGGGCTGATGATGAAGCTGAAGCTCCAATACTTTGACCATCTGATGTGAAGAGCCAACTTATTGGAAAAGACCCCGAACCTGGGAAAGATTTGAAGACAGGAAGAGAAGGGGATGATAGAGGATGAGATGGTTGGATGGCATCACCGACTCAATGGACATGAGTTGGAGCAAGCTCTGGGAGATAGTGAAGACAGGGAAGCCTGGCGTGCTGTAGTCCATGGGGTTGAAGAGTTGCACATAACTGAGTGACTGAACAACAACAAAATTTCCTTAGTGACTTAACTACCTCTTTTTTCTTCACTTTCTCCTATTATCTGGATGCTGAAACTCCTGAATTGGCCCACGAGTTTATGTGTTTTTTTCCCTCTCTTATTACTTCCTCTTTTCTCATTCCTTCTGGGCTATTCCCTCAGCCTTATCTCCTAACTGTTCTAATAGCATGCTTTTAATGTCCAAGAGCTTGGTTTGGGGCTGTAAATGTCCCCTTTCCTATGCACCTGTTCCTATGTGTGCAGCACCCTCCCTACCCCCGATGAGGGTATTTATGATAGCTTTTCCAAGTTCTCTTCTCCTGATGTGGTTTCTGTATCTCCCACGTTTCCTGTGTCCCTTTTGGTTGGGTGTTTGGGGTTTGCCTTCCATCTTAGAAATTGCACTCGAATGTATGATAAGCCTTGGTTGCTTTCTCAGGACCAAGAGCAGGAACCAGAGAGTTGATGAAAAGTACTGGGCATGTGGTGAAGCCACTGAACCCTGAGCTCAATGCAGGGTGATTTGGGAGGGCTGTGTGTTGGGGAATTTCAAGTATTTTTAGAGTCATCCTTTCTGGCTGGTCCAGTTCCCCCAGCGAAGACAAGTCTGTGGGGCTCCTGTTGTTCAGTCACTAAGTTGTGTCCTACTCTTTGCGACCCCATGAACTACACAACAGGCTTCCCTGTCCTTCACTATCTCACAGAATTTGCTCAAACTCATGTCCATTGGGAGAAGGAAATGGCAACCCACTCCAGTATTCTTGCCTAGAGAATCCTATGGATGGAGGAGCCTGGTGGGCTGCTGTCCATAGGGTCGCACAGAGTCAGACACGACTGAAGTGACTTAGCATGCATGCATGCATTGGAGAAGGAAATGGCAACCCACTCTAGTATTCTTGCCTGGAGAATCCCAGGGACAGAGGAGCCTGGGTGGGTTGCTATCTATGGGGTAGCACAGAGTCGGACATGACTGAAGCGACTTAGAGGCGGCAGCAGTATGTCCATTGAGTCAGTGATGCCATCCAACCATCTCATCCTCTGTCGTCCCCTTCTCTTGCCCTCGATCTTTTCCAGCATCGGGGTCTTTTCTAATGAGTCAGCTGTTTGCATCAGGTGGCCAAAGTATTAGAGCTTCAGCATCAGTCCTTGCAATGAATATTGAGGGTTGATTTCCTTTAGGATTGACTGGTTGGATCTCCTTGCAGTCTAAGGGACTCTCAAGAGTCTTCTCCAGCACCACAGTCCAAAGACATCAATTCTTCGGTGCTCAGCCTTCTGCCTGAAAGTTGAAGGTTGGCCAGGTGCTGGGACAGGTCTGGGGGACAGGACAGCTTTCAGAATTCAGCACTTACACAGCACCCATCCTCCGGTTTGGGAAGTATGCTCCACAATGCTCATCAGTGTCTAGTCCAAAGACCCTCTTCTTCCCACCCTCCAGAAATCAAACCACCTGCCTACAACTGGGGTTGAAGTGGGCAGCCCCCAGCCACCTGGGCAGATGAGGGGACCTGGGATTCTTTCACCTTGTCCTCTTCATGCTGGGGTCCCCAGATGCAGGAGCATCCAATGCTGCTGATCCTGGTGCCTTTGAGATACAAGTTCTCAGCTTCTCTCACTGCTGCCTTATGGCTCAGCCCTCTTGGTTCTGTTAACCAGTGACTACTTGTTCATCTGCTTTGCGGCTTCCAAAATGTCACTGCTAACTCCTGCTTCCATTCTGCCAGTGCCTGATGGGTTTCCAGCTCTTTAAGAAAAATCTTGGAATTCCCTGGTGGTCCAATGGTGAAGAATCCACCTGCTAATGGCTGGGACACAGGGTTGATCCCTGGTCCAGAAGGATCCCACATGCCGCGGAGCAGCTAAGCTTGTGACACAACTACTAAGCCTGTGCTCTAGAGCCCATCGGTCAAAACTACTGAGCCCACATCCTGAAACTACTGAAGCCCTAGCACCCTAGAGTCCATGCTCCCAACAAGAGAAGCCACTGCGACGAGAAGCCTGCTCACCGCAACTAGAGAGTAGCCTCCACTGACCACAACTAAGAAAGCATGCACACAGCAATGAAGACCCAGTGCGGCCAAAAATAAACAAATAAAATTTAAAAGGAAAAGCTGTTTATTGTCATTTGGTGAGGTTTAAGCAGGTGCGGAATCAGGCATTCTGCCCGCTCTCTCATCCCACCAACAGGCTATTCAAGCAGGGAGACAGCCGCCTGTCAGGCATTAAGTTAGAGGTTTGTCACCCAGGGACATGTCCAGGAACTCTGTCACTAGTCATCTTGTGAGGGCGGGGCTGAGTGGGTCTGAGGGGCCAAAAAGTTTTGGTGAAGAACTGACAAGTCTTAAGGAACACTGCCAGCAAGCTATTGGAACAGCAAAGCTGTAGGCCAATAAGCCGATGGGAAAATGGGAAAGAGATCCCATTTTACAGATGGGCAAACTGAGACCCAGCCAGGCAATAACCCAGCAAGTAAACAGGACTGGAGCTCTTGCCATCACACCAGGAAATGCTGGGTGTGGGCATTTTCTGCTATATAAAGTCTTTGCATCCAGGAGAGTTCCCTGTGGGGAAAGTCTTCTACAAACCTGCAGTCTGTCCCCCTCACCTGCTCCAGGCTCTGCCTATCAGAAATGAAAAAACAGACTTCCAGGCCAGGGAACAAAACCGGAAATGAATGACAGAAACCCATCAGGAGGGCGTGAGGCTACACCATAAGAGGACTTGTATTTTTCAGTGAAGACTTTCTTAGTTCAACTGGGCTTTTGCACACTGCCTGAAAGAACAAACAAATGGACAAGTGATTTCCGGCCCTTGAGCTGGCCTTCCTGCCTCCCATAAATTGCAAGCAGCTTCTCTTCTAAAACCTCCTAGGATTGAAGTACTAAAATGAAACAGGACTTGGAAAAGGACTCTGGAGGTCAATATCATCTTGCAAATGTGGACAGGGCTTTCATCAGAATTACATTCCATGAACCAGCAAGAAGTTTTTACTGAACAACAGCCTGTTTTTATTTCTTTAAAACAGCGGTCCCCAACCTTTCGGCACCAGGGATCGGTTTTGTGGAAGATAATTTTTCCACAGACAGGGCAGGGGGGAGGGATGGTTTCAGGATGACTCATGCACATGACATTTATTGTGCACCTTATTTCTATTATTATTACATCAGCTCCACCTCAGATCATCGGGCATTAGATCCCAGAGTTTGGGGACCCCTGCTTTAGAAAGCAGGCATTTTGGCCTCAGTGCCGTCATTTGCAGACCCCTCATGTAGGGAAACAGACACCAAAATGGGCAGTTTTCTCACAGTGGTTGAACAACGGGTCGTTACTGTTTTCTTCTCTTTGCCTACATTCGTTAAGTTTTCCGTCATGCTATTGTTATTTTCAGTAAAAGAGAAAGCTATTAACTTTGTAACAGGGATGCTGAAAGCCATGGTCGTTTTGGTTTCCATCGGGTAAGGCACTCAGTAGCCTCCACTGTAAAGTGAGGATAATAACACGTACCTCACGGGATTGGTGAGGATTAAACAAGCTAGTACATTTTCCAGTAATCATGTGTGGATGTGGGAGTTGGACCAAAAAGAAAGCTGAGCGCTGAAGAATTGATGCTTTTGAACCGTGGTGTTGGAGAAGACTCTTGAGAGTCCCTTGGACTGCAAGGAGATCAAACCAGTCAATCCTGAAGGAAATCAGTCCTGAATATTCATTGGAAGGACAGATGCTGAAGCTGAAGCTCCAGTACTCTGGCCACCTGATGCGAAGAACTGACTCATTGGAAAAGACCCTGATGGAGGGAAAGTTGAAGGCAGGAGGAGAAGAGGACAACAGAGGATGAGATGGTTGGATGGCATCACTGACTCGATGGACATGAGTTTGAGCAAGCTCTGGGTGTTGGCAATGGACAGGGAAGCCTGGCGTGCTGCAGTCCATGGGGTCGCAAAGACTCGGACATGACTGAGTGACTGAACTGAACTGAACTGATAGAAAGTAAAAGTCAGCACTGGGTGCACGGAAAACTCTGTTATTTCATTGCAATGATGCCAAGAGAATCAGGGGCTACTGATCTCCCCATCTAACCAAGAAAGGCATCAGGCTGCTCCTCTGCCCAGGGCCTCCTACCCAACCACTCACTCTCCCCACTCTGACCATGGTCTTCCCCGACTGGCTAGCTTGATCCTCTGGCTTCAGAAAATCTGAGACATCCCATTTTTATACACACAACCTTAAAACTCAGCAACCTGACCTAAACTGCAGCAAAGAAAAACCTCAACCGCTAGAAACACACCTTTCTGTGACCTGGGGAAAACCATTCATGGCCGCCATTTTGATTTCAAAACTGGTGACACAGCCCCTCCATCAGGCAGGCCCCAAACCCATCACAGCAAAGTAGGTGGGTGAACACACAGTGCTGCTGATGCGGCTTTGCTTCGGGGCCAGCCTCAGGGCCAGTGCCTATTTTTAATCCGTTTCTGAGGAAGCTGGAGGCCAATCAACATTAGCTCTGGGGGGCTGACCTTTGGCCAGCATTTGTTCCAAGACAAGTGTGGGGGCTGAAAAACTCCATGGTGACTTTGGAAATGGCTTCAGGTGCAGTCGACTATGCCAGAGAGCTGTCAGCGAAACACCAAACACCGTCAGCTACCCAGGCATGAGACCAGGCAGGACTGCACGGGGAAGGAAGGAATAAACATCCTCAAGTGTCGCCATAGATTGGGCCCACAGGGTGCCTCCCTGAACCCCCATAGCCTTACACAGGGAAGGCTATCATCTCCTGCTCACAAGGCTCAGAGAGGCCCATGGACCTCAAGTCACACAGCTGGCAGGTGGCAGAGCTGGGCTTCCAGTCCAACTCTACCTGACTTCCGGAAGCTAATTTCAAGGCAGAAAGCCATCCGAGATCAACGGAAGTAACTCTATGGCCTGGACTTTGAAAAATAAGCACTTACATCTGAGACACAATTTTGTAAGCCAGGGTTCTCAACTGGGTGCAACCTTGCTCCCTTGGGGACACACAGCAATGTCTGCAGACATTTTGGGGTGTCACAACGTGGAATGTGCTCCTGGCATCTAGTGGATAAAAGCCAAGGATGCTTCTCAACATCCTGCAAAGCCCCCCACGAAGACTGTTGTTCAGTCACTAAGTTGTGTCCGACCCTTTGTGATCCCATGGACTGCAGCACGCCAGGCTTCCCTGTCCTTCACCATCTCCCAGAGTTTGCTCTAACTCATGTCCGTTGAGTCGGAGATGCCATCCAACCATCTCATCCTCTACCATCTCCTTCTCCTCCTGCCCTCAATCTTTTCCAGCATCAGGGTCTTTTCCAATGAGTCAACTCTGCATCAGGTGGCCAAAGTATTGGAGCTTCAGTGCCAGTTCTTCCAATGAATATTCAGGGTTGACTTCCTTTAGAATTGACTGGTTTGATCTTCTTGCAGTCCAAGGAATTCTCAAGAGGCTTCTCCAGTACCACAGCTTGAAAGCATCAGTTCTTCAGGGTTCAGCCTTCTTTATGGTCCAACTCTCACATCTGTACATGACTACTGGAAAAACCATCGCTTTGACTATATGGACTGTTGTCGGCAAAGCAATGGCTCTGCTTTTTAATACGCTGTCTAGGCTTGTCATGGCTTTCCTTTCAAGGAGCAGATGTCTTTTAATTTCGTGGCTGCAGTCACCATCTGCAGGGCCCCAAATGTCAACAGTGCCACCGCTGAGAGATCCCAGCAGACTAAAGCCATCCTTCCAGGCTTTGAATCAGAATCTACTACTTACGACCTGGGGAGTCATGGAAAAGTTGTTTCCACACTTTGTGCTTTGGCTCCTGATAAGATGCAAACATTCACAATCCTAATGGGGGACTTCCCTGGTTGTCCAGTGGTTAAGAATTCGCCTTCCAATGCAGGGGATGGTGTGATCCCTGGCTAAAGAACTAACACCCCATAAGTCATGGGGCAACCAGAGGTCCCGCTCACTCTAGAGCCCACGCGCCACAACTAGAGAAGCTGGCCCTCTACAATGAGAAGCCCAACTCTGCAATAAGAGAAGTTCAT
This sequence comes from Okapia johnstoni, assembly GCA_024291935.2. NCBI lineage: Eukaryota > Metazoa > Chordata > Mammalia > Artiodactyla > Giraffidae > Okapia > Okapia johnstoni. The sequence continues at coordinate 8,381,030 of CM044310.1, read as the reverse complement.
GCATCAAAACTAAAGAGAAGCCTATGCACATGCCACAACAAAGACCCAGCACAGCCCCATCCCCCAAAAAACTGATGCCCGGACTACTAACCAGTCAGTATCCCTAGGAGTTGAGGCATTGAGTCTACATTTTTCAAAAGCCCCCCAGGAAATTCTAATGTGCACGAGGCAGGAGTGAGACCCACCTGCAGACCAACAATCAACAGGTCAACATGGGCAGCTGGCCATGGTGCTGAGCTGGATTCCCTTAGCAGTGATGTCATCATGGGGTATTGTGGGGCTCATTGAAGACCAGATTCTTCTGCCTCATGGTCCTCAACTTTATTTCATTCTATTCCACTCAAGACTCCTCTTGAGAGGAGTCTTCTCCAACCATTCTGACCCACATTCATTCACCTGTTCTCTGAACTCTAGTCCTGTTTGCACACCAAAGGATGCTGGCTCCATTTGGGTCCTTGCCTTCCTGCTAGTTCTGGCTCCTCTGTAGATCGTCTAGGCCTTCAGGACAGGATCCCAAGCACCTTGTGACTCCCCAGGCCTCTTTTGCAACTGAATCCTGTCATCACTGTTATCAGCTGTGCAGATGTCTGTGCTGACTCAGGACAGCACTCAAGACCCCAAGTCCTGTGCATAAGAAGCCTGGAAAGACCAGTTAGGATCAGCCTCAGGGACAGATGAGGAAACCAAGGTTCAGAGGGTGGATGACACTTGCTAAAGGTTACATAGCTCAGTGGCAGAGTGGGGCTGTCTATCTCCATCTTTTTAGCGACTCTAAGCTAAGAGAGGAACCATGCAGTGACCCAAGAAAGCACCTTCATAGTGGCTTATATGGTAAAGCATCTGCCTGCAATGCAGGAGACCCAGGTTTGATCTCTGGGTTGGGAAGATCTCCTGGAGAAGGAAATGGCAACCCACTCCAACACGTTTGCCTGGAAAATCCCATGGACAGAGGAGCCTGGTAAGCTACAGTCCATGGGGTCGCAAAGAGTCAGACACAACTGAGCAACTTCACTTTTACTTTTCGCTTTCATTATTATATACACTGTGATCACATGGCCTTCTGAACTTGCCAGGACAATTCCAATTTCTTGCAAGTTCATTCCTTTGGATCAAAGTATTTGTGGAAGCTATTCTTTTGGATTAAGGTGCGGTTGGATGGCATCACCGACTCAGTGGATGTGAGTCTGAGCAAAGTCCAGGAGATAGTGAAGGACATGGAAGCCTGGCACACTGCAATCCATGGGGTTGCAAGGAGTCAGATATGACTTAGCGATTGAACAACAATAAACAACAAAAGTTACAGGTTAGGGACTTCCCTGATGGTACAGAGGTTCAGACTCCACCCTCCCAATGCAGGGGCCCAGGTTCAATCCCTGATCGGGGAACTAGATCCTGCAATGAAAACCCAGTGCAGCCAGAAAAAGAAAGAGTTACCCTATTTTTGTGGTAATAGGGAAAAAAAAAAGTATCCTTTCCAGAACACCTGACCCGCTTTTGTTACTCTAGGATTTGAGTGTTTTGGCCAGACAGGTTAGATTAGGGCTCCAAATGTGGAAGAAATGTGATTCCCATACTCCCCAAAAAACTTAGTGCACAAGAATGACCGTGACCCAAATCTGGGATCCCTGCCCTTTTGTGGGCCCTCTGCTCAGACACACTCTGAGCCCTCCAAGCCTCTCTGAAGGCTCTGACAGTCTGCTCTGTGCAAGGACCAAAAAACTGGAGGGTCAGCCTCCCTCCTGGAGGAGTGGCCGCATGTCTGGGACATGTCTCTTGCTCTCTCTGAAGCCCATAGCTGAGAAACTCAACAACCGCTGAGGTTCTTCTGGCTCCAGGAATCTTTACTTCCATGGTATGCTCACTAGCCACAATCACTAGTTGCCAGCCAAGTCCTTTAGTCTTCTGACTAGTCCAACATGAGGAAGGGCTGACATTTAGAGTCTGTTCAAGCACATCAAGCATTAGAACATGGCTGCCCATGGAGAGCCCTTTGCGCAACAGCCTGAGTATGAATCCTGATTATCCTCTCACCAGCCCTGACAGCCTCAGTTTCCTCATCTGTAAAATGGGGGTGACAGCACCCACTGAGTGTCCCATGGTGGTGATGCAGATCTGGCATGAGTTCACACATACAGAGTGTTCAGTCTGGCATCCTGAAAGCACCTCATAAAGGAAGCACTTAATTACTGTTGCCCCAGGGGGTCTTGATTTTGAATTATTAAGAAAACACCTGCTTCCCTCACTAGATCAAGAGTTCCCAGAAGGCAGAGCTCAGGTTTCGCAAACATTTCTGGGTCCCTTCCTGCTTCTAGATGCAGACCTTACACTCAGGAGATATTCAAAGAATGTTTATGGGCCAGATGGATATACCCTGGGAAAAGAATAAGTGATAGAGACTTAGCTATGAGGCTGGTTTTTTTTGCTGTGTTGGTTACAATAAGAAAAAGGGAGAAAGAGCCCAAATAGCCACTCTTTGTAGGAGATTATTTATACATTTTAAAGTGTATCCATTTAAAGGAACACAATGGACCCCTTCTGCATGTTGCAGAACAAGGGTGGGCAAATGTTTCTGTCCAGGACTGGATAGTAAATGCTTTGGGTTTTAGAGTCTGCTGCTGCTGCTGCTAAGTCGCTTCAGTCGTGTCCAACTCTGTGCGACCCCATAGATGGCAGCCCACCAGGCTCCCCCGTCCCTGGGATTCTCCAGGCAAGAACACTGGAGTGGGTTGCCATTTCCTTCTCCAGTGCATGAAAGGGAAAAGTGAAACTGAAGTCGCTCAGTCGTATCCGACTCTTAGCGACCCCATGGACTGTAGCCTACCAGGCTCCTCTGTCCATGGGATTTTCCAGGCAAGAGTACTGGAGTGGGATGCCACTGCCTTCTCCACAGTCTCTATTCCAGTACTAACCTCTGCCCTTGAAGCACAGAAACAGCTATATATGATACACAGTGCGGCCATGTTCCAATAAAACCTTATTTGTAGACACTGAAATCTGAACTTCATGTAATTTTCACAACTCACCAAATAGTATTCTTCTTTTGATTTGTTTCAGCCATTCAAAAGTTATAAACTATTCTTGGGACTTCCCTGGTGGTCCAGTGGCTAAGACTCCGCACCCCCATTGCAGGGGCCCAAGTTCGATCTCTGGTCATGGAACTAGATCCCACATGCTACAGCTAAAAAACTTCATGTGCCTCAACTAAGACCCAGTGTAGATAGATAGTTAGATAGATAGGGAAAGAAAGGTAAAAACTATTCTCTGCTCACAGGGTACACAAAAACAAACTGTGGGCCACAGTCTGCTGAGCCTGGTGGTAGAATATTTATAAAAGAGTGAGATACAAAATGAAAATGTGAGTTATGATATAGTATGTTCAGCATGATTCAAGTTCATAAATTAAAACACATCTGCACACACACAAAAAGGCTGCAAGACTATACAGCAACTGTTAATAAAGATCAAACGTGGGGCAGAAGTACTGATGAGTTTGTTCTTCCTTTTTCGCTTATCCATAATTTTCTGAATTTTGAACAACGAACATAATTAGCATCACTGGTAATTTTTTAAAATGCAATTAAAATGAGACAAAAAAAAGAAATGAGATAAAACAAGTTGGCACCAAGAAGGACTCAGGCACAGAAACGCCAGCGCTCATCTGCTTAGCAAACAACCTTAGATGGGATGCCTGCCCAGGGGCACGTGAGTTTCCCCCTGGGCTTCACGATCACGAGACTTCAAAAACACCTGCCGTGTGCAACCATCATCTTTATCAAGGCTAAGGGGAGGAGGAGGTGGAAAGCTCGGCCTCCGCCAACCTGTCAACCAGAGGAACCTGTGCGCTCCTGCGCTGCCTCTTTCAATCAACATCACTGCCAAAACCGCCAAGCTAGCCAAATGCCAAGCCAAGCTAGCGTCTTCGAGGAGGGCTCCATCTCCCCAGCCGCCAAACTGAAGCCAGCGTTTCTTTGGGTGGGGGCGGGGAAGACGGAGTGGTGCAGCTGGTCTTTACTAGGGGCGGGGAGTTGGGGGTGGGGTGGGAGGGACTCGGCACAAGCTTATAAAAGATAACGGTCATTATACTTGAAGACTTACTTTACTTTGCGGTCAGGGGAACAGACCTTGCACTTGGCAGGGCTCATGTTGACCGTCCTGCGGCTCACCAGGCTGCTCTTGGGACGCAGAGCATGCTCCCTCGAACCCCGTGAAGCAGACTCCGGTCCTGGGGCCCGACCAGGTCGCGACAGGGAGGCGGAGGCGCTGTCCTAGAGAGCCTCGGGCCGAGTGGCGCGTCAGCCTGCAGGAGCCCAACTCTGCGTCGGGCTTCCTCCATCCCGAAAAGCGTCCGGCACGCGAGTGTCAGGGGGCAGAGCTCCCGCCAGGCCCCGCCCCCACCAAGCGGGCCCCGCCTTCTGGGCAGGCCCCGCCCCCCGACCGGGCCCCGCCTTCCGCCTCCCGTCCCGGGACTGGACGCGGACCCCGCCCTCTGCCATCCGCGGCCGGTCCTCGTCCACCTCCCCCAGCCCAGCCGGCAGCCAGCCGCGCAGCCACCGCTGACCTTGGACGCCCGGAGCTTGCGGCCCGAGAGTTTAAAAGAATCTCGAGGCTCCCCAGCTCCCCCGACTGGAGTAGAACAATTCCAGGATAGCAATCCCCTACACACTGACAGCTGGGAAAAACTCTCAAGCAATTCACGCGCTGGAATACATACACAGTAAAGAAGTGGTGGAAAATGCGGGTTCTTTAAAATGTGAGTCCAATGTCACCTCGGTACCTGGTAAAAGCCCCCGGAGTCAAGTCAACTTTTGGCTTTCAAGCTCCAGCTTTTGCATATTCTTTTTATTCTTTGCAGCCAAAGATGGAGAAGCTCTATACAGTCAGCAAAAACAAGACCGGGAGCAGACTGTGGCTCAGATCATGAACTGCTTATTGCCAAATTCAGACTTAAATTGAAGAAAGTAGGGAAAACCACTAGTCCATTCAGGTATGACCTAGATCAAATCCCTTATGAGTATACAGTGGAAGTAACAAATAGATTTAAGGGACTAGACCTGATAGAGTGCCGGATGAACTATGGACAGAGGTTCGTGACATTGTACAGGAGACAGGGATCAAGAAAATCCCCATGGAAAAGAAATGCAAAAAAGCAAAATGGCTGTCTAAGGAGGCCTTACAGATAGCTGGGAAGAGAAGAGAAGCGAAAAGCAAAGGAGAAAAGGAAAGACATTCCCATCTGAATGCAGAGTTCCAAAGGATAGCAAAGAGAGATAAGAAAGCCTTCCTCAGCGATCAGTGCAAAGAAATAGAGGAAAACAACAGATTGGGAAAGACCAGAGATCTCTTCAAGAAAATTAGAGATACCAAAGGAACATTTCATGCAAAGATGGGCTCGATAAAGGACAGAAATGGTATGGACCTAACAGAAGCAGAAGATATTAAGAAGAGGTGGCGAGAATACACAGAAGAACTGTACAAAAAAGATCTTCACGACCCAGATAATCACGATGGTGTGATCACTCACCTAGAGCCAGACATCCTGGAATGTGAAGTCAAGTGGGCCTTAGAAAGCATCACTACGAACAAAGCTAGTGGAGGTGATGGAATTCCAGTTGGGCTGTTTCAAATCCTCAAAGGTGATGCTGTGAAAGTGCTGCACTCAATATGCCAGCAAATCTGGAAAACTCAGCAGTGGCCACAGGACTGGAAAAGGTCAGTTTTCGTTCCAATCCCAAAGAAAGGCAATGCCAAAGAATGCTCAAACTACCGCACAATTGCACTCATCTCACATGCTAGTAAAGTAATGCTCAAAATTCTCCAAGCCAGGCTTCAGCAATATGTGAACCGTGAAATTCCAGATGTTCACGCTGGTTTTAGAAAAGGCAGAGGAACCAGAGATCAAATTGCCAATATCCGCTGGATCATCAAAAAAGCAAGAGAGTTCCAGAAAAACATCTATTTCTGCTTTATTGACTATGCCAAAGACTTTGACTGTGTGGATCACAATAAACTGTGGAAAATTCTGAAAGAGATGGGAATACCAGACCATCTGACCTGTCTCTTGAGAAACCTGTGTGCAGGTCAGGAAGCAACAGTTAGAACTGGACATGGAACAACAGACTGGTTCCAAATAGGAAAAGGAGTACGTCAAGGCTGTATATTGTCACCCTGCTTATTTAACTGATATGCAGAGTACATCATGAGAAACGCTGGGCTGGAAGAAACACAAGCTGGAATCAAGATTGCCGGGAGACATATCAATAACCTCAGATATGTGGATGACACCACCCTTATGGCAGAAATTGAAGAAGAACTAAAGAGCCTCTTGATGAAAGTGAAAGAGGAGAGTGAAAAAGTTGGCTTAAAGCTCAACGTTCAGAAAACTAAGATCATGGCATCTGGTCCCATCACTTCATGGCAAATAGATGGGCAAACAGTGGAAACAGTGTCAGACTTTATTTTTTTGGGCTCCAGAATCACTGCTGATGGTGATTGCAGCCATGAAATTAAAAGACGCTTACTCCTTGGAAGGAAGGTTATGGCCAACCTAGATAGCATATTTAAAAGCAGAGACATTACTTTGCCAACAAAAGTCCGTCTAGTCAAGGCTATGGTTTTTCCAGTGGTCACGTATGCATGTGAGGGTTGGACGGTGAAGAAAGCTGAGCGCCGAAGAATTGATGCTTTTGAACTGTGATGTTGGAGAAGACTCTTGAGAGTCCCTTGGACTGCAAGAAGATCCAATCAATCCATCCTAAAAGAGATCAATCCTGGGTGTTCATTGGAAGGTCTGATGTTGAAGCTGAAACTCCAATACTTTGGCCACCTCATGCGAAGAGTTGACTCATTGGAAGAGACCCTAATGCTGGGTAGGACTGAAGGCGGGAGGAGAAGGGGACGACAGAGGATGAGATGGTTGGATGGCATCACCGACTCGATGGACATGGGTTTGGGTAGACTCCGGGAGTTGGTGATGGACAGAGAGGCCTGGCGTGCTGCAATTCATGGGGTCGCAAAGAGTCAGACACGACTGAGCGACTGAACTGAACTCATCTGCGCTACCAGAGACATGTCTGCTCCATGCCTCGTCCCTACCCACCCACCTCTCCTCCCCACCCCCTCCCCCGTGATCGTCCGGCACACACTTGGAACCACCTGGGTCCCCAGCTAAAATGAGGACCTCCAAGACAGGAAGGACGCAGCTGCACCCACTTTAAGTGGGTGTCGGGATTAAAAGCAGGGTATTGTGCATGCCCCCTGCACACAACACCACAGAGGGATGGGCAGACCACCTAAGCCACCCCTCCAACCTGACCCCTGGACACACCTCTACCCTCACCCCATATAAGGAATGAGTTCACCCCCACGTGGGGGAGCAAGCAAAGGAATCTGTTACTTGTTTTCTCTCCCTCCCGCAGCCAGCAGCCAGCACAGGAGCCCCAGTAAAGCCTTGTCTGGCCTCTAGTCAGTTTCTATTGGTTGAGGAAGGCCAAGAACCCTGGCCAGTAATACTATCTCCTAACTCTTCCCATAGGGCTTCCCTAGTGGCTCACACGGTAAAGAGTCTACGTGCAATGTGGGAGACCTGGGTTTGAACCCTGGGTTGGGAATATCCCCTGGAGGAGGGCATGGCAACTCCAGTATTCTTGCCTGGAGAATCCCCATGGACAGAGGAGCCTGGTGGGCTACAGTCCATGGGGTCGCAAACAGTTGGACATGACTGAATCGACTAAGCACCCGCACAGCACAACTCTTCCCATTAATGGAAAGAACAAGTTAGGAGGAGGATGGAGGTGCCTTTCCTGGGGTCCAGGTTAAGCAGAAGCATCAACACTGGGAGTTCAAAGACCACTTTCTGATCTGCATCTGCTGCGGGTCTGGGTTTGAATGGCTTCGGGGTCTTCCCAGCCTATGCTGGGAGGCCTCGGGGAGACCCCTGAACCTCTCTGGGCTTCAGCTTCTTATATATATAGTGAAATGACTGGTTCGCTTTCTCCTCTCCATCACCATCACTTTTATACTGCTTTGTGATTAAACATCGTTAAAACGTCTTATAACAATATTTTCAGCATAAAGTTAGAAAATGCAGAAGAAGATATAAATGACCCATAATTGTACCACATAAAGACAATGATTACTATTTGGAGACACTGCTTACAGTCTCTTCACACACACACAATTTCTTCTTTTTTTTTTTTTTTTTCCCACCATAATGCATGGCTTGTGCGATGTTAGTTCACCAACCAGGGATCAAACCCACACCCTTGGCAGTGAAAGAGTGGATTACTAACCATTGGACCACCAGGGAATTCCCTCTAACATTTTTTGTGCTTACTACGTACCAGTAAATATTCTAAGCATACTACACACACATGTCCACAATCTCTCATCAGAAATCCCCAGGGCCCAGTGTATTTTGGAATTTGGGGATTTTTTTTAGGAAGGTAAAGCCTTATATGATAAATGATGGTGTTAATATTTCACCAGAAGAAGGCATAAATATTCACACAAAGTGGGATAAATGAAGACCAAAAATAACTGGGCGTCTGCTCAAGGCAGGTTTTGATAAGTGCGTTCACAGCCAGTTTATAAACTTAAGTTTCATAACTTTAAATTTTAGGACTGCGGCTATATGATGCTGAACCTGCTCCATTCCACTCAATCCACACATGCATTCCCAATGCAGGAACATTAGGGTAACATGCTAGTAAAAGGTGACTTTGAGCCTAGTCCATTGTGTAGTAACCACTTTGCAGCTTGTCACGAACACGTAGGATTGCCCCATAACCTTCATTTCACAGTACAATAAGTAAGGAACTATTTTGCTACATCATGCAGTGTTCTCATCAGCTTTGTTTCAAAGGGTTGCATGAGATTCTGACCCTTAGGGGAACTGTTTCCAAGTCCAAGGAAAGGTCAGGTCCCAACTCTTGGCCTGAGATGAACCCAAAAGGAAAGGGACAGGAGGGGAGCCCAGGAGGAATTCACACGGTTGTTTTCTTTTCATCCAGGAGGGCTGGGTCTGTGCCATCCAGAACAACAGCCACCAGCCACAGGAGGCTATTTAAGTTAATTAAAACTTAAATTAAAAATTCAGTTCAGGGAATTCCCTGACAGTCCAGTGTGGTAAGGGTGCAGGCTCAATCCCTGATTGGGGAACTAAGATCCCAAAGCCGCATCATGAGGCCGTAAAAAAATAAATAAAATTCAGTCCTTTAGTCACACCAGGCACACTTCAAGTGCTCAGTAGTCAAATATGAATGGCTGCCATACTGAACAGCGGAGTTCTAGAATATTCCACCCTGGAACATTCCAACCTGGCAGAAAGTTCTGTTGGACTGTTCTGGTTTGGCTTGAAAGTTGCCTCTTCCAAGAGCTCTTACCTGACCTGACCACATTTCTCTAAAATAGATCCCCATGGGTATTTCTTCTGAACCCTGTTTCCTTCCTGGCATTGAACACACTTGGAAACTATCTTCTCAGTTTCCCTATTTATTTGCACATTTCCAATCTCCCTGCTAGGATTCTCTATCTTATTTCCTGCTGGAGCCATTGTGCTAAATGCATCTCTCCATCCTTCCTCCTTAGATGTCGCTTAGCAACAGCTTATTGGACATCCAGGTCTAACAATCTCTGATGCTTATCCATTTGGGTGACTTGGTTTAATAAACTGCTTTTCCCTAATCCCTGCTGAAATTGCCACAGTGAGGGAAAGAACAGGGTCTGGAGGGGAGAGGATGTTGGAGATTACTGGAGAACACACTGTGATACAGTAGAACCTGAGTCCTGCTGTCTAGGAGATCTGGCCTTGAAACCTGGCTCTGCTACTTCTGAGCTGTGTGATCTTAGAAAAGGTACTTTGCCTCTTTCTTAAACCATTTTTTTTAAATTGAGGTATAATTTCCCTGATGGCTCAGATGGTAAAAAATCTGCCTGCAATGCAAGAGACCTGGGTTCAACCCCTGGGTTGGGAAGATCCCCTGGAGAAGGGAATGGCAACCCACTCCAGTATTCTTGCCTGGAGAATCCCATGGACAGAGACGTTATTTTTCAAATGACCCTATGGCTACAGTCATAGAGTTGCAAAGAGTTGGGAATGACTGAGTGGCTAACACTTTCATAGTTGATTTACAGTGTTGTGTTAGTTTTTTGTACGCCAAAGTGATTCAGTTACACACATATATATTCTTTTGCAGATTTGTTTCCTTTATAGGTTATTACCAGATATTGAATTTCATTCTCTGTGCTTTACAGTAGGCCCTTGTTGTTTATCTACTTTAAATATATAGCGTGCGTGAGTGCTATGTCACTTCAGTTGTGTCCAGCTCTTTGCGGATATATATATATGTTGATCTCAAACTTCTAACTTAACATCCTCCCCTGCTATCCCTTTTGGTAACCATAAGTTTGTTTTTCATGTCTATGAGTCCGTTTCTGTTTTGTAAGTTCATTTGTATCCTTTTTTTTCTTAGATTCCACGTATAAGTGATATCATAAGATATTTGTCTTTTTTCTGTCTGATTTACTTCACTTAATATGGTCATCTCTAGGTCCATCCATGTTGCTGAAAATGGCCTTATTTCATTATTTTTTAAAATTTATTTTATTTATTTTGCTGCATTGGATCTTAGTTACAGCATTCGTGATCTAGTTCCCTGACCAGGGATTGAACCCAGACCCCCTGCATTGAGAGCACTGAGTCTTAGCCACCGGACCACCAGGGAAGTCCCTATTTCATTGTTTTTTAAAGCTGAGTAGTATTTATTTCACCTCTCAGGGCCTTAGTTTTCTTATCTGTAAAATAGGGATCTATTGCCAGCATTGTACTGTGTTTATGAAGGATAAATGGGTAATTTACATAAACTATAGGTAGAAGTAGGAAAGTTCTGGGTCAATTTGAGCGCTGGATGAAGTGGGTGCTGGTGGGAAAGGGCTGAGGAGGAATCTACTTCTTATTAAGCACCTACTGTATACCAGACTCTGCATACTTTATAAACATTATCGCGTTTAATTTTACAGATGAGGTACTGGGGCCAGGACAGGTGATGTGCCACATGCAAGGTCACGCAGTGGCGGGTGGCAGAACCAGAGTGGAACTCAGCTCTGAAGTCTAGCCATTCCTTTAACCCTTCTAGAAACTCAAAACTGTCTTCCCCCAAAGATCATCAGTTAGGGAATATTTTCTTTCTCACTTCCAGTAACCAGGGTTAAAAATTAAGCTCACCAGGAACATGGTGCCTATGGAAGAGCCCATCTCCTCATCTAGGTTTCCCACATTTTGACAGTGTACGTACATGATATGCTTAAAAGAATAGCCAACATCAAGCAACTAAACCCCAATTAAAAAAAAAAAAAAAAGAAAGAATGCATCAATATATATGTGTAACTGAATCAGTCTGCTGCTGTAAATCAACCACACTTCAGTAAAAAAGATAATTGAAAAAAAAAAAGAACAGCCAACAAGATTCCATTCCCAGGGAAGAAAAACCGACTGGAAGCAGGAAGAAACACTGGAACACAGCAGTGGTCCTTCCAGGCTGTCGGAGTCATGGTCGGTGGAGGCTCTTTCCTATTCTCTGCTTACCGCATTTCCCGTTTTCTGCCTGCAACTGTTGCATTCCATTCGTAATTTGGGAGGGGAGTTGGCAAAGTTCAATAACAGTAACAACAAAAACAAAGCCAGTGGGACTTCCCTGATGGTCCAGTGGCTGGGAAACCGCCTTGCAACGCAGGGGGCATGGGTTCGATCCCTGGTCAGGTAACTAAAATCCACACGCCTCTGAACAACTAAGCTCACGAGCCACAGCTAGAGCATCTGTGTGTGGCAACAAAAGATTCTGCATGCCACAATGAAGACCCTATGCAGCCAAATAAATCAATAGTAGTTTCACCACTTCACTATAAAAAGCAAACAAACAAAGATAATCGGAAAAAACAACGAAGCCACTGACTGCACCCCTGGGACAGTCCCACCTGTGATGGACCTGTAGGTGTTTGTTTCCAACAATCAACTTGATGGATGTGGTTACAGTATTTGAATTTCTGCTTTTTTTTTTTTTGGAGGTGGGATCTTAGTTCCCTTACCAGGAATTGAACCCGTGCCCAGGGCAGTGAGAGCACCAAGTCCTAACCACTGCACTGCCAGGGAATTCCCTTGAGTTTCCGCTTTCATCACTGGAGGAAGACATGTTTTACAGTTGTTAATTATCTGTTGGATGAATCAACAAATACATGAATATTCATCAGGAGGCAGGGACACAGTCCCTCCCTTGGGGTTTCCATCATTTCTTTGGCTCTTGCCAACCTGAGCTTCTTTCTGCTTAGATTATAACTAGTTGTTACATACAAGGTCATCTGCCCCAGCTAGACCACGGTCTTCTGGAAAGCCAGTGTCCTGGCCTGGAGCCCTGTACTCACAGGAGATACTCGACAAGTGCTTTTGAGAGGAGGGAAGGAAGGTGGGAGGGAGGCCCGTGTCTCCTACTTGCCACACAGCCACCCTCAAAGCACTGGCACAGCCGGTTGCTTCGCTGAGCAGGGAAGGGTGTAGACCCCACCCCAACGCTGCACCTCCTGGTTACAAGGACAAAGTGTGTGTTACCTTATAACGGGGGTGGAGGTCTCAGTCTCGCCTGCGGCCTGAGCAGTCTCCAGGGACAGGGTCCCCAGGCTGGCCCGGCTGCCCTTCCGGGAAGACTGTCGGAACAAGCCAGCAGCGGCATCCTCGTCGGAGGAGTTGTCATCGAAAGAGCCCAGGATGAAGTTGGTCATCAGCTGTCTCTTGATGTGTGCCTGCTTCCTGTCTTCTCTGGAGAGGGTTCTGGCTCGCTGGTCCTGGGGCCTGGCTGGCGCGGACAGGTCACTGGTATTTGGGATCTCCGGGCCTTCGGTCCCTGACCCGTTGGCTTGGCATGCTGGGGAGGCATCATCAGACGAGAGGGGGTTTCCTTGGGGATTCTGCAGTGGGGGTGATAGGGAGGTTCTCTGCTGGCAGGTGTCTTGGGGTCCTTTGTAGGAGGCCAGCTCAGCCTGGCTAGGGGTCTCTGGCAGAGGGCTGCTATTGCAGTCTTCCTGCGGTGGCTCCTGGGGGCCGTCTGAGGCTGGAATCAGCTCCTGACTCGGGGTGAAGCTCACTTTCCGTTTACTCTTGGTGACTTGCTTGGAGTCTGACATTTTCCCCCAGCTTTTTAATCGAGAAAAGGTCAGGCAGGAGAAAATCAGACAAGATAGAAAAAGAAGCAGGATCATTCAGAAAATCTGTAAGGAGAACAAGAGAGCCATTTTAGGATCTATGTAATCGTGTTACCTGGCTTCTTAAAGGAGCTGGTGGTGAAAGCCAGTTGCAGTGCTGTATATTCGGCAGAGAGAACTAGAATGGAGAAGCACTAGACAGGGAGCGGAGAAGGGGCTCTCCTCCCCCAGCTCTGCCCATCATGAGCTCTGAGGTCCGCGGCATGTTTCTTACCTTCTAATTTAGAGGTACTAAGACATGCTTACTATAAATCATGAACATGCATGTGAGAGAGAACTCAATGAGATTAGGTACATTAAAAGACTGTTACAACATCATTGGGCTTCTCTAGTGGCTCAGGTGGTAAAGAATCTGCCTGCAATGCAAGAGACCTGGGTTCTATCCCAGAGTCAGGATGTTCCCCTGGAAAAGGGAATGGCCGCCCACTCCAGTATTCTTGCCTGGAGAATCCCACGGACAGAGGAGCCTGGCGGGCTAAAATCCATGGGGTCACAAAGAGTCGGACACAGCTGAGCAAGTAACACTTTCACTTTTCACTCATAGCATCATTATTCATAATATCCCCAAAGCGGAAACATCCCAAGTGCCCACTGATAAAAGCACAGGCAAGATGTGGTCTGTCCATACAATGAAATATTGTTCAGCCACTGAAAGGAATGAACTTTATGCTAAGTGAAGAAAACTAGTTCCAACAGACCACATATTGTATGATTCTGTATTACGTAGATAATACACCTGGATTAGACAGAATTGATAGATATGGAATGATTAGCAGTTGCCTGGGGCTAATGGGGTGGGGATGAAGGTTAATGGGTACAGGTTTCTGATTGGAGTGATGAAAACATTCCAAAACTGATTATGGTGATGGTTTCACAACTCTGTGAATAGACTGAAAACTGCAGAATTGTGCACTTTATGTGAGTGAGTCATATGGTATATGAATTATACCTCAATAAAGCTTTTCTTAAAAAAAAAAAAAAAAAGGGACTTCTTTGGTGGTCCAGTACTTAAGAATGTGCCTTCCAATGTAGGGGACACAGGTTCAATCCCTGGTTGGGAAACTAAAATCCCAATGGCGGGCTTTTGGGTGGCTAAGCACACACACCACAACCACTGAGCCCACAAGCCCCAACTAGGTAAAAGCCCACGTGCCGCAAGGAAGATCCCACATGCTGCAAGTAAGATCTAACGAACCAAATAAATAAACACTTAGAAAAAAAAAAAAGACTTCAGGGGCTTCCCTGGTGGCTCAGTGGTAAAGAATCCACCTCATGCAGGAGACACAGGTTCCGTCCCCAATCTGGGAAGATCCCACATGCCGAGGAGCAACGGAGCCCATGCACACAGCTGCTGGAGTCCATGCACCCTAGAGCCCATGTTCCACAACAAGGGAAGCCACTGCAATGAGAAGCCCGGGGCACTGCAATCAGAGAATAGCCCCCTGATCGTGCAACTAGAGAAAGCCCTCAAGCAACAACGAAGATCCAGCATGGCCAAAAACGAATAAATAAATATTTTTTTAAAAAAGACCCTATTATATTCCAATTTGTAGATGAAAGGGATTGTTGGCTTCTAGAAGCATCAGGACTTGCTGAAATGTGGTTTGGGTTATTTTCTAGGTAACACACAGGGTCAGAAGATGTTTTTCTTTTCATGTGCTCAAGTTTCCTTTTAAAGAAAAGTCAGTTAAGGGTTGTTCAATGTTAATCAATGTAACAAACCACTTTAACAGAACAAAGGGAAAAAAAATGATCATCTCAATGAACATAGAAAAATCCACCACTGTTGGGAATTCCTGGTGGTTAGGACTTCCAGCTTTCACTGCCAAGGGCCAGGGTTCGATCCCTGGTCAGGGGAACTAAGATCCCAGAAGCCAAATGGCATGGCCAAAAAAAAAAGATCCAACACCCTTTAATGATAACAACATTCAGAAAAGCAGGAATAGAAAAGAACTTCAACAGAGTAAGGCACATTGATGAAAAAAAGTACAGCAAATATATATTCAATGTTTAAAGATGGTAAGCTTTCCTCCCCTAAGATCTGGAACAAGACAAGGATTCTCACTTTCACCACTGCTGATCAACATCCTACTAAAAGTTCTAGCCAGAGCAACCAAACAGGAAAAATAAATAAAAGGCATCTAACTTGAAAAGGAAGACATAAAATCACCTCTGTTCACAGATGACATGAGCCTATATACAGAAAATCCTAAAGAACTACCAAGAAATGCTAATAAAGGTAGTAAATTAAGTGATTGTTGGATATAAGATCAATACACAAAAATCAGTTTTGTTTCCATACACCAACAATGAACAATCTGAAAAGGGAATTAAGAAAATAACTCCATTTACAAAATCACATTCCAAAGAATTAAAATACCTAGGAATAAATTTAATCATTATGGTGAAAGACCTATAGACTGAAAACTAAGAAACATTGCTGAAAGAAATTAAAGAAGACCTAAATAAATGGCAAGACATCCCGCGCTCATGGGTTGGAAGACTTACATTTGTTAAGATGATCACACTACCCAAAGCAATCTGCAGATTCATATGGAACGGCAAGGGGCGCCAAAGAGCCAAAACCATCTTAAAAAAGCAAAACAAAGTTGGAGGACTCACACTTGCCAATTTTGAAACTTACTACATAACTGTAGTGTGGTATGAGAATAAAGAGACATATAGACGAATGGAACAGAATTGAGGGTCCAAAAGTAAACCCACACATCTATGACCAGTCGATATCTGACAAAGGTATTAAGGCCATTCAGGCTTCCCTGGTGGCTCAGATGGTAAAGAATCTGCCTACAATGTGGGAGACCTGGGTTCGATCCTTGGGTTGGGAAGATCCCCTGGAGAAGGGAAAGGCTACCCACTCCAGTATTCTGGCCTGGAGAATTCCATGGACTGTATAGTCTATGGAGCCACAAAGAGTCGGACACACCTGAGCGACTTTCACTTCACTTCACTTCACTTTGGGGAAGATCCCTTGGAGAAGGGAAAGGCAAGAGTCTCTTCACCATATGGGTTTGGGAGAGATGGCTTGAAGCAGGCTGCAATTTTGATTTTCAGATGTCATTTCTGAAGCTGCATTCAGGAACACCAGCTGGTTTTTCCATGCCAGTTCTGAAGAAGAGTGCCAAGCAGAAGACCTTGTACAAACGTGGGTGATTTTAGGTACACTTTAAATGTACACACTGGTGAGACTTCCTTGGGGGTCCAGTGGTTAAGACTCCATGCTCCCCATGCAGGGGGCCAGGGTTCGATCCCTGGTCAGGGAACAACTGCCACAACTAAAAGTGCACGTGCCACAACTACAAAGGCCCGGCACAGCCAAATACATAAATATTTTTAAAAAATAAATGTACACGTTGGAGATTCTGAGAAATAAGAAACTGTAAGTGCATTAAATGGAAATGCTGAGCTGCCCACTAATCTAAATAGAAAAACACTTGGGTTATTGCTGAGAAAATAAAAGAGCAAAAACATGCTGCAATGGTTCGAGGTTTCGGAATCCTGAGGATGCAGTCGTCACATTGATTCCCACTGGAAAACCAGTCAGTCTCTGGTTTTACATGACACAGGCACCCTGATAACTTGCTGGCTGGGTGAATGGATGGCAGATGGGGGCTGCAGGTAGAAGGACGGAGAGGTGGTGCGTGGAGAGGGGTCAAGTGGATGGGCAGATGGGTGAGATGGCAAGAAACATGCATGGTAAGCAATTGAGGGTTGGTGGGTAAAGCAGCCAAGCTCTAAACTGGGCGCTCTAAAGAATGGAAGGGATCAGCAATTCTCCCCACTTTGGCCTCCTTTCTCACTTTAAGATCTGCTGTTATTCTGATAGGGGCCAGTGGACCTAACATCCCAAACCTACCTTGCAGAGGTTACCTGCACAAAAAACCTCAGAGTCTTTCCCTATATTCTTTTGTTTGTTTTTTAAATTTGGCTGCATTGGGTCTTAGTTGCGGCACAAGGGACCTTTCCATTGTGGCATGTGGGACCTTTAAATGCAGCATGTGAACTCTTAGTTGCAGCATGTGGGAACTAGTTCCCTGACCAGGGATCGAACCCTGACGCCCTGCATTAGGAGCACAGTCTTAGCCCCTGGACCAACCAGGAAATCCCCGCGTTCCCTACTCTTGCCAGTGTGATGATTGTGGGGAGGGGGGTGGCCCACAGGCCACCATATGAGTACTTTTCACAAGTACATAGAGACAAATGCGGAACTCTCTGAGAAAGCTCCTCTGAGCCTCAGTTTTCTCATCTGTAAAATGGGGATACCAATTCTTGCCCCATTTACAGGCCTCACCGTTGCTCTTCGAATAACCTAGATAGCATTTGTGTAAATGCTATCAGAGGCATCAAGGAGCCATCAAGCATGTACAGTGCCTTCAAGTTTCCAATCCTCAGGACAACCTGGTGGATGTTACAACTGCTACGGTCTCTATTTCAGTCCCATTTTACAAGTCAGTAAACTGTGGCTCAGAGAAGTTCAGTTCCTTGACTCTGCTTATACCCAGGCCCCATGCCAGTACCTTTCCCACTGCACCACCATCAAAACTGGATATAAGTAAATCCCATAAAGTGGAGGATGTTCCCCTCAGCACCTGGATATGATCCTAAAGTCGGATACCTGGCCGTGAACCTGGAGGGTGGAACCAGGTGTGCACAGTCGTCTAGAAGGAGCACTGTGCATGTGGCTCAGACCCACAGGCAGTCAAGGCCAGCGATGTCCTTCCCATGAACCCTGGTGGACTTGCCACACCGAGCTGCTGCCCTTCACTGAGACAACCCAGCTGACCCGAAAACCCAGCGAGGGCCGTGGCTATTTTTGTTTCTCGCAAACCGAACACAAGCAGCAGCTGCCTGGTGCCAGGGAGACCGTGGCCTTGACTGAAACGCAGGCAGGAGACCGCTGGCTTCCAACAGGTGCTGACTGGCGGCCAGATGGGGCTGGAGAGGGAGACGGCTCAGGGGTTTGTTTTCCAGCTCTCTCCCACCCTCCCCCGCCGCAGCACACCCAACCATACCTGGCTGGGCCTTCGAGCGACAGAGAAGGGCAGCAAGTCAGTGTTAAACCAGCCATCCATTCCCCTCCCACCGAGATGAACTCCCGAGCACTCACTGCCACTTACCCCCGCTGCCAGACCACCAGCTCCATTCTCGTGTGTGTCCGACAGGCACCCATGGGATGACTAAGGGAAGCAGGCTGTGGAGTGTCCCGTTTCAGCAGGAGCCTGGTGTCATGCATCAGCCCAGGTGGGGGGAGGAGTTTGGACCAGCCTGTGCTGAACACGAGTGAGCTTTCTCCCAAGTCACGTGCCCTTATCTGCCATCTGTAAATATAAGCCATTTGCCAAGGTCCTTGCCCTTCTCCCTTCTGCAGGTTCAAACTCGAGTACTTAAGAAGCTGTCTGTGCTCTCGGGGGCTCTAGGGCCCACAGGGCCACCTCCCGAGTTAGAGCCTACTTCACTGCTCACGCAATCTCCCACCGTCTCGCCCAGCTCCAAGTCTCTAGAGTTTTAAATACTCCTGTAGGGACTTCCCTGGTGGTCCAGTGGTTAAGAATCCGCCTCCCAATGCAGGGGACACAGGTTCCATCCCTGGTCAGGAAACTTAAGATAGCATACACCCTGGGGCAACTAAGCTTGCACACTGCAACTAGAGAAAGCCCAAGAGCCACAAGGAAGACCCAGTGCAGCCAAAATTAAACAGAAAACACTCCCGTAATCATGCCAGCTTCTTGCTGCCATGTATTCATCTGTCAGACACCTGGCAGGAGGGGGGCGTCCGTCCCAGCACAACCTGGGTTTGGCCAGGGTAAGCTTGATGGAAACAGAAGCAAAAGCATCAGGATGAAGTCCAAGGCCCCTTGGGCTAGCAGGCGATGATACAACATCCTTTTGCAAATTCAGAGATCATTACAGTGATAGAGGAAGCTATGCCAGGCTGCCAAGGCGGTCAGATCTGCCAGTAGATAATTCAACCTGCACTCTGGCCCTTAGGTTTGGGGTGTCACAGGC
Source organism: Okapia johnstoni (assembly GCA_024291935.2). Classification (NCBI taxonomy): domain Eukaryota; kingdom Metazoa; phylum Chordata; class Mammalia; order Artiodactyla; family Giraffidae; genus Okapia; species Okapia johnstoni. Next base: position 8,361,758 of record CM044310.1, on the reverse strand, counting down.
CACCCTGTGTTTCCCCATAAGCCACTCAGGTTTCCACCTGCCAACACTTGGCAGGTCCAGTGTTCTTGCTTGGTAGGTGAGCAGAGGCCAGAGGTCATGTGTGAAATTAACGACACTGCCATGAGTGGCACCAAGATCCCCTGCTCCAGGCCAGTGTGGGACAATAGTCACTGTAAAGACCCACTGTCTTTGGGTACCTTGGTGGGTGCTCTGGACACTGATGTGGGTTCTCACCTCACGCAGGGTGAGTTCTGGATGAAGGAGTTTCAGCGTCCTCATCGGCAAAAGAGTGTAAGGGCGCGGCTCCCAGATGGAGGAGCTGAGAGTCCAGAGCGGTCCAGGCAGGGCACTGAGCACAGTTCATCCAAGCAGAGAGCCTCAGGCAGGATGGATCGGCTCCCGGTGACACTGCCACCCACAGAGGGTTGTCTCTGACGAATCCTGTCCCCTCTCTGATCTGTTTCTCCATCAAGAAAAGGAGAGAAAATCCCCATCCTCACTCACACCATAGGATTACTGCTAGGATCAACTGAGACCTGTCAGACCTGTCGAACACCACCCTCCCCTTCTTGCTGAGCCAAAATGGAAAGAACATAGCTGGTAATGGTGAGCAGGAATTCTCCTCCACCAAGGGACAGAAACAGACTGGGTGTTTCTACGTGGGTGGCGGTCTCAGTCCAACACTGCTCATGTGCCCGGCTGGGACAGAAGGACCCTCACAGACAGACAATCCTTGGACCCCCTTCAGATTTGCAGGCCTGTGGGGCATGGTGGTTTCTTCCAAAGAGGAGGCCATTTGTGGGGCTGCAGCAGATGTTAATTCAGGCTGAATTCACTTCTGTTAATTAAATTCTGTCTGTTCCCTGATCCAATGGAGATGGTCCTGAGAACTCTGTGTGTGTGTGTGTGTGTGTGTGTGTGTGTGTGTATGACTTTTTATGTTATTCAGAGAGATGAGGTTCTTAATTTTATTTTATTTTGGGTTTTTAAATTTTTAAAAAAAATTTTTGCGGCTGTGGGATCTTAGTTCCCTGACCAGGGATCAAGCCCACGCACCCTGCATGGGCAGCGCAGAGTCTTGACCACTGGACAGCCAAGGAAGTCCCAGAGACAGTGGTACGGGACAGGAAGTTTATCCCTAATAGATCAGAGGGGCGTGTCTTCCTGCCAGCAGCGTTTTTCTTTTTTTTTTTTAATTAGTTTATTTATCTATTTTTTTAACTTTACAGTATTGTATTTGTTTTGCCGTACATTGACATGAATCCACCATGGGTGTACATGATTTCCCCTTCCAGAACCCCCCTCCCACCTCCCTCCCCATCCCATCCCTCTGGGTCATCCCGGTACAGCAGCTCCGAGCACCCTGTATCATGCATCGAACAAGCAGCAGCGTTTTCTGAGCGCGCAGCCACTGTGCTGAGACCTTCACACATGTGAGCTCATCAAGAGGGGCTCCCTGAAGCCCTCTACAAAGGTACCACTTCTTCCCCACCTTCTGTGGGCTCCATCACCTCCCAGGTTCACACCGCTAGGACCCGGTGGCCACGCTCTGAAGCCCACGCTCCTGATCTTCACGTCCTCCTGCTCTCTGTGCACAATTCCCCTCCATAAGCCCAGAGGAAGGTCCTAAAACCCCAGACCTGAGAAGTGACTGTTGGCGGCACTGCTTGGGTTCTGAGACCCGTGGGCCTGTTTTTAAATCTCTGCATCCATGCCTTTAAGAAACTAAAATGCAACAAGAAATAAATAACAAAACGACTTCTTTAGCCTTGGGGGTTCTTCTCCTGGGAAGGGTTTTGGGAGAGATGGGAGAGTTCTACCCAAAGGGAAAAACAACCTTTTAAAATCAAGATTTAAAAAAATAAAATCAAATAAAATCAAGATTTAGCCACTAGAATCCCAGAATAAGGAAAGTCACATCTGGAAGGCAGTTCATTTTCTTTCTTTCTTTTTTTTTTTTGGCCGCACTGTGTGGCAGGTGGTATTTTAGGGTTCCATCAGGGATGGTACCCGTGCTCTCTGCATTGGAAGGCAGACTCAACCACTGGACCACCAGGGAAGTCTGTGGAAGGCAGTTCAGAAAGAACTCCTTCCAGGTGTGGAGATGGACAGGAGGAAAATTAAAGAGGTGACATCTGCTCTGGGCCTTTGAAGGAGGAATAGGAGTTTACCAGGCTGCCAAGGGGGCAGGAAATCTCAAAGAGAATTTGCTCTCCACACTTGCTGGATGGCAAATTTCTAACTCTACTATCTAAAGATGGGGACTCGGCCAAAGTCACTAAACTGGGAGCAGTGACTAGCAGAATGGTTCTATTGTGAGGGGATAATCATTTGTTTTCTTTAGAATGTTTGCATCTGAAGAAGATATTTAGGTATCAGCTCAGTTCAGTTCAGTCACTCAGTCGTGTCTGACTCTTTGCCGACCCCATGAATTGCAGCACGCCAGGCCTCTCTGTCCATCACCAACTCCCGGAGTCTACCCAAACCCATGTCCATCAAGTCGGTGATGCCATCCAACCATCTCATCCTCTGTCGTCCCCTTCTCCTCCCGCCCCCAATCCTTCCCAGCATTAGGGTCTTTTCCAATCAGTCAACCCTTCGCATGAGGTGGCCAAAGTATTGGAGTTTCAGCTTCAACATCAGTCCTTCCAATGAACACCCAGGACTGATCTCCTTTAGGATGGACTGGTTGGATCTCCTTGCAGTCCAAGGGACTCTCAAGAGTCTTCTCCAACACCACAGTTCAAAAGCATCAATTCTTCGGCGCTCAGCTTTCTTCACCGTCCAACTCTCACATCCATACATGACCACTGGAAAAACCATAGCCTTGACTAGACGGACTTTTGTTGGCAAAGTAATGTCTCTGCTTTTAAATATGCTATCTAGGTTGACCATAACCTTCCTTCCAAGGAGTAAGCGTCTTTTAATTTCATGGCTGCAATCACCATCAGCAGTTTAGGTATAGCTCCCTACAAATGGGGAGACTCGAGAAATCACACCAGCTGTGTAATCCCCAAACCTCGCCTTTCCCTGCGACTGTGGCTGAGGGCACCGGTACTGTGTCCATGCTTCCTTACCCCGAGGAACAGCAAGAGAACTGCAGCCTCCACCTCTGAGAAGAGACTGTTCTCTATTATTCTTCAACTATGAACAACAGCTACCCCTCCCATTATGGGGCTTCCCTGGTGGCTCAGAGGGTAAAGCGTCTGCCTGCAGTGCAGGAGACCTGGGTTTGATCCCTGGGTCGGGAGGATCCCCTGGAGAAGGAAATGGCAACCTACTTCAGTACTCTTGCTTGGAAAATTCCACAAACAGAGGAGCCTGGTAGGCTACAGTAGGGATAGCAAAGGGTTGCACACAACTGAGCAACTTCACTTCTCACCCCTCCCATTATAATGAGCATCCTGCATTCAGGATCTCGTTTATTCCTCATGCAATTCTACAAGGAAAGTATCTTATCCCATTTCACAGATCAGGCATGAGAATACAATGCCCAGAGAGGGGGAGTGAGTTTCCCAAAGTCACACAGCTTTGGAGGTGCATAGAACCCAGCCCTGTTCTGCCTGACTCCAAAGCCTAGACTCCTAAGAGAGGGAGGTGAGCAGACTATTGATTCAATTGATTAACTGGCCACCCTCTTGGACGGATGGAATCAGAAGCTTGGAAGAGACACGGGGAAGTTCGGCAGTTCTGAAACTTGTCACCTGTCAGAACACCTACGCCTGCGGAGAATCTCAGCAAACACTGATAAAGCAAGCCTGAAATATCAACACCCAGTTGGCCCTAGAATCGAGCAGGTATGCAGCCTCAGGGGCTACCAATAAAGAATCCAGCTTCCAGTGGGAAAACACACTTGAGAAAAGTCTGTGCATTTCAGTTCTTCCTGCAGTCAGGAAAAGGCTCAGACACCAGAAGTCCCCAGGTCCTCTGGGACTGATGACCTTGAAAGGGGCAAGTCCCTGGTGCCTGTTACATGGCAGGTGCTGGATTACACCTGGGGAGACAAGTCCAGCTTTGGATGGGGTTGACCTGCATGGGGGGTCCCAGGCAAAACCAGCCCGAATGGTTCCAGATTGGCCCCTGTCTTGGAGGAATGTAAGAGCAGCAGTTCCCCCATCTCCAGGGGAAAACTTCTGTGAGCTCAGAGGTCTATTGGGCTCATCTGTCCTGATCCTGTCTCACTGGCGTCATCCCTGTAGAAACCGCCGAAGCTGACTGTCCCATGCGCCTGAGGTCCCCTCCACCTTTGCAGATGGAACTCTACCCTCCTTCCCCTCTCTTCTTTCTGTGCCGGGAATTCGTGTCTTTCAACCATCACTCATTCATGGGCAGGTAATTCCTGGGCACCTGCCAGGCGAAGTGCTGGTTGTCATGGATACCGAGCAAACAGAGTGGGAATGGTCCTGCCCACACAGGGTTTACACTCTCAGTGGGAAGCAAGTTAAGATCCCAGAGCAAAGTAAGGGCACAAGCAGGAGAATCACCATGAAGGAGAAGCACTCGAGGTGAATGAAGCAGGGGCCCTGCCTTAGTCTTCGAGGTGAGAGAAAGCTTTCTCAGAGATATCTTGGCTGAGACGGAAGGCGTGTGACTTCACCAGGCAGAGGTACAAAATCAGGAGGAGACAGAATCTCTCCAGGAACCTTACACGGTCGGCCTGGAGCTGAGAAAAGGGTGGGGTGGGGTGGGGTAGCAGACAGGGATGGCGAGCAAGGTGGGGGCCATACCTCCTTCTTGGAGCTCCTGAGAGCTGGAGCTATGGAGAGCACCCAGGCAGGAATCTCAGCCCCATAAGCTACCTACAAGCAGAGTGGGTAACCGAGCCTCAGTTGCCCCAACCTCAGCAGCCCACCAGGGCGATTAAACGCACTCATGGCGGGTGGGCTGTCTGTTGCTGTTGTGTAGTCGCTAAGTTGTATCTGGCCCTTTGCGACCCCATGGACTGTCGCCCGTCGGTCCATAGGATTTTCCAGGCAAGAATACTGTATACTTCAAGGTGGGTGAAAGTTCTAAGTTATAGAACAGGGACAGCTCATAAACACGGGATGATTGATAGCAATAGGAAACCATTATCCACAACCAGAAATGAAATAACAATGTCCTAGGCTCCGACCATCGGGGACTTGTAAAGCCATCTGGGGAAAGGTTGAAGCGGAATTTCACAACGGAGATCGGGTTATCCCTAGACTCTATGATGAGTCAACATCACTGCAAGTGGGATGATCAGACATTCTGTTCTCGACAGGACACAATGAGATGTATACAGCAACAGCTCTGCACTTGGACCTGAGTTCATTCAAGACTCTACACTTAATACTTTATTAAGAAAGACAGAGAAGCATGCTATATGATGCCTTGAGGGTGCTTAATCACCTTAATCAGCCAAATCCAGCAAGGGGAAAATTCTACAGGACGCATGACTCCATTTCTTCAATAAGCAACTGTCATTTAATAAAGGAGGGTAGTGATTACTATAGGTGAAAAGAGACTTACTAGGACCTTTCGTGGGTCCTGATTTGAACAAAACAACCTCAAAGACAAAATCTTTGAGATGACCGGAGGACATTGAGCATGAGCTGGATACTGGGTAAAGGAAACAGCGTTAATTGCGCTGGAGGTAGATAATCATGGCAATGACTTTGTATTTTTATTTATTTAACTGGCTGTGCCAGGTCTTAGCTGCAACTTGCAAACTCTTACTGGCAGCGTGTGGGATCGAGTTCCCTGACCAGGGACTGAACCTGGGCCCCGTGCATTGGGAGGGTGGAGTCTTAGCCACTGGACCACCAGGGAAGTCCTGGCAACGGCTTTTGTAAAAAGTCCTAATCTCTTTTAGAGCAATGTACTAAAGTATTTGTCTGGCTCTGAGATTTGCTTGAAAATACTCCAGAGAAACAGAACTTGAGTTAATGATAGTAACTCGAGTTACTGAAGTACTCAAGGGGAAAGGTATTGAAGTCTATAATTTCTAAGAAATGTGTCCGGGACTTCCCTGGCAGTCCAGTGGTTAAGACTCCATACTCACAATGGGGGGGACCCAGGTTCGATCCCTGGTCAGGAAATTAAGATCTCAGCCAAAAAAAAAGAAGCGTGTAAAAAGTGTAGATAGAGAAACAGATGTGTGACGAAGCAAATATAGTAAACTGTTAATAGCAGAATCTAAGTGGTGAGTGCAAGAGTGCTCACTGTAACTTTCTTTCAATGTTGTTGTATGTCTGAAAGTGTTCATAATAAAATGTGGGAGGAAAATACAGGAGGAAAAGGTGTATGTGTGAGTAGGAGAAACTAGAAGAGCAGAAAGCCGACTGTTCCTGAAGGCGGGTGGTGAGTGTGTAGGGCTCGCTGTGCTATTCACTCTACCTCTGAATGTGTTTCCCAAAAGAGTTCATTTGTTACACTAAAAAGTTTAAAAATACATAAAGCAAGATGTAAGGCACCCAGCCTACTGATTAGAACCTGAGGAGTTAATGGGCTTCCCAGGTGGCATTAGTGGTAAAGAACCCACCTGCCAATGCAGGAGACCTAAAAAGAGACTCGGGTTTGATCCCTGAGTCAGGAAGATCCCCTGGAGGAGGAAATGGCAACCCACTCCAGTATTCTTGCCTGGAGAATCCCACAGACAGAGGATCCTGATGGGCTACGGTCCATGGGGTCACAAAAAATTGGACATGACTGAAGCAACTAGAATACACACATAGTCTCTGAGTCATGTCCAAGTCCTGCGACCCCCTGGACTGTAGCCCGCTAGGCTCCTCTGGCCATGGGATTTCCCAGCAATACTAATGGAGTGGCACACCAGGTCAGAATGGCCACCATCAAAAAATCCACAAACAACAAGTGCTGGAGAGGGTGTGGAGAAAAAGGAATCTTCTTGTACTGCTGGTGGGAATGTAAATTGATACAACCACTATGAGATAGTATGGAGACTCCTTAAAAAACTAGGAATAAAACCACCATATGACCCAACAGTGCCACTCCTAGGCATATACCCTGAGGAACCAAAATTGAGAAAGATACATGTACCCCAATGTTCACTGCAGCACTATTTACAATAGCCAGGACATGGAAGCAACCTAGATGCCCATCGACAGATGAATGGATAAAGATGTTGTACATACATACAATGGAATACTACTCAGCCATAAAAAGAACACATTCAAGTCAGTTCTAATGAGGTGGATGAAGCTAGAGCCTATTATACAGAGTGAAGTAAGACAGAAAGAGAAAAACAAATAGAAACAAGTATATTAATGTATATATACAGGGAATCTAGAAAGATGGTACTGATGAATCTATTTGTAGGGCAGCAATGAGATGCAGACATAGAGGACAGGCTTATGGACAAGGGCAGGGGAGAGGAAGGAGAGGGTGAGATGAATGGAGAGGGTCGCATGGAAGCATATACACTACCATATGTAAAAGAGATAGGCAGTGAAAATTTGCTGTATGACTCAGGGAACTCAAACCAGGACTTCGTAAGAACCTAGAGGGGTGGGAAAGGGTGGGGAGGTAGGAGGAAGGTTCGAGGGAGCAGACGTATGTACGCCTGTGGCTAATCCATGCTGATGTATGGTAGAAATCAAACCAATATTGTGAAGCAATCATCAATCAATTAAAAATAAACAAGTATAATTTAAAAAAAAAAGAATACTGGAGTGGGTTGCCATTTCCTTCTCCAGGGGATCTTCCCGACCTAGGGATCAAACCTGGGTCTCCTGTATTGGCTGATGGATTCTTTACCACTGAGCTACCTGGGAAATTAAAGTGTTCGTTTCCCCATAAAGATCAAGTATCTTGTATAAAGTCATACTCTAACTTCTATCTCAGATGTGAAGTAACAAGAGGCTGAGGGAGTTCACACAACACCCAAACAGGGGAACATAAAACTCTTTTGCATGAACACAAAACGCCTTCCCAAGCTCTTCAAGTAAAGTCACAATCTGGGGATGCTTGCAACTCTGATCACCTGACTTAGGATGGGCTGGGTCTTTCCATTTAAAACCTGGAGAGGTCAGTAAAGAAATCACATCTTGGAAAAGATGCCCCAAGATACTGTTAGAAGCAAAAATTATTTAGAAAACAATGTCTATACCTTTCAGTTTTTAAATTGAAAAAGACCTGCTTCCTGGGAACTCCCCCTCAGTCATGCCTGTGTGTGTCAAAATAACAGTTATGACGGACGTGAGAGACAGGATCAAGAACACAGTACATGTTCAGAACAAAAAGTCTGAAGGATATAAAGTCTGGGAAGTTTTATACTAAACTGTGCATTGTAAAGGGGCTTCCCAGGTGGCGCTAGTGGTAAAGAACCTGCCTGCCTAAGAAGGGGACGCAAGAGACTCAGGTTCAATCCTTGGGTTGGGAAGATCCCCTGGAAGTGGGCGTGGCAGCCCACTCCAGTATTCTTGCCTGGAAAATCCCATGGACAGAGGAGCCTGGCGGGGTACAGTCCAGGGGGTCACAAAGAGTCAGACGCTGAAGTGACTGACCACGCACGCACGTGCATTGTTAAAGGTAAGGCTCCCTGGAAGGAGGAGAGACAGACCGAAGGATGGTTCAAGGAGGAGCCCTATTTTACTATGTGCTGATTCAAGACTTCCTTGGTACTACGCTTTTTAAAAATGAAACAAAATCATGTCTTTCTAGCCACAGAGGACACCAGACATGCTTGACTCTTAAGAGTCTGCATAAAAAAAAAAAAAAAAAAAAGAGAAAGTTTGAGAGATCAGACATCTGTAGGAAACAGAATTCTCTTCCTGAAGACAGAAGCTTTGGGAGTCAAAAATCTTCCCCCCTTGCCTTTTAGGTAAGCCTAAACTCTTTTGGTTTGGGGAACTGATAAAAGTTTGCACAGGGATCCCCAGCAACATAACCATTTATAGAAGCAAAGAAAGGTCCTTCATCTACATTTCCATACCTTTACATCAGCTTTGCACAGCCAGCCACGCTTCTGTCCAGAGGCTGCCCTCGCTACGTGTTAAATTCCTGTTCACCTGGACACTGGCTGTGTGGTCAATGACCCCAGGGAGGGGAGAGCTCACTTACCACTTATTTCTGCCTCTTTCCTTTCCCCATGTCCTTTCAACTGGGCATCCAGGCTGAGTTTTCCGGGTTCCCTTTTTGCTGAGGACCTGAATGTCAGCTAGCCAGCTGCTCACTGCGGTGACTATAAATGTCACTTTCAGATGAACTAGCTCCTGCTGTTTAAAAATATCCCCGGGCCACTCCACTTCCAAGGCTCTGAAGAGCAGGCATAAGCCAGGCGAAGTGGGAAAAGTTCTGTCCCCTCCTTTTAATCCCATTCCTCGCTTTATTTCAAAACCCCCAGATGTCTGAACCACGGGTCATTTAAAGTCCAGGCTGCCATCAGCAATACTAAGTCATTTTGGACCTCCTGACACGTGCTGAAAATTAACCCCGAGCAGGTCGTGGGGTGTTCGTGAAATGTCTTCTGGAACAAGCCCACAGTGAAGGCTCAAGACGATCACTTTCAAAAGATTTCCTGGCTTCTCTCCCAGAAGAGATTTTGTGAAAACCCTCTCAAGGAATACGCCACCTGATGAAACGTCTATTTTTCAGGACTTGGGGGAAAAAAACACAGAACCAAACAGCTCCGTTCCCATGCAGGGACAGATGGCTGTCTCAGGGATTGGCGGAGAAGACATAGATCAGCTCTGTGCCACGGTTAGAGTGTTCCGCAGCTGGGGTGTGTGTGTAGAGGGAGGGGGGGCCAGAGCCTTGTAGGTCAAAGGTCACGTCCAGATCCGAGCCAGAGTTGTGGAGGGATCCAAGGCCACACAAAAGGGCATTCCACTGTGCTCCGAGAAAAGATAAGGGGACCACAGTTCAGTGGCTTGGCAAGTGGAAAAACCGTAAGGGCGCTGAACTAATGCACAAATGATTTCAGCGGTGGGTGTGCCAGGTGCAGCTTCGCCCTGCCAGAGTGACTTCATTTCTGGGCATGTTTTTCAAGAAGGAAGAGTTATCAAATAGTGAATTTCGTGGGATTTTCTCCAGTGGACTTACAAGGAGGAAGCGTATTTCTTGCCTGCTGCCCGGGTTCTCCTGAAGCCTGGGTATCATCAGCAGGAGCCTGGAGTCGAGGATGAAAAAAATGCAGGTCAAGGACTCAGTCAATGACGGTGCTTAGGTTGTTTACCCAGACTACTTCACTCCAGAGGAGCTCATACAAGCCTTTGGAAGAGCCATCTCTCTAAATGCAGACATGTCCTCCAATGTCTCCAGGGGGAGCCACTTGTAACTCAGGGAAATTTTTTAACACTCCATCGAAAATCCCTCCCTAATGACTCCAAAAAATTATGATCTGGGCAGAGGGTCAGTAGTGGCAGGACTACTGGGCTTTGAAATCAGATTGATCTGACTCTGAACCCTTGCTCTGTCACCTGTGGCTTTGGGCAAAAGGCCAAGCCTGTTTTTTCATTTAATGACTTCACTGCATGGTTGAGAAGATTAAATGAAACGCTAGGAACTTCTCTGGTAGTCCAATGCTTGTGAATCCACCTTGCAAGGCAGGGAACGAGGGTTTGATCCCCTGTCAGGGAACCAAGATCCCACATGCAGCGGAGCAACTAAGCCCTCGCATTTTGGAGCCCAAGGGACACAACTAGAGAATTCCGTGTGCTGCAAAGCAAGATTCCTCACGACGCAACGGAGATCCTGTGTGCTGCAACTAAGACCTGAAGGATCTTCCAGCCCACCCCCTTATTGTACAGATGGGGAAACTGTGGCTTGAACTGGGGTCGGTGGGTCACATGATCTGTAAGCAGAGGAGGAGTAACAGAAATCCTCAAGTGGTCAAGACCTGCCACCTCCAGCCCCCCACCCTGCATGGTGTAGCCCTCCCTGGAGGTCCCAGATGACACCAACGCAGCTCTGAACTCCAGCTGCCCAAGGAGGAGGAGATGGAGCCAAGGCACAAATTCCTGCAGGCACAGCGAGTTGCCTTGCACAAGGCATTTGTCCTGCTCAACCTTGAAGACTCTGGCTCCTCTACCCCGAATTCTTCCTACCTCCCAGCCACCCTGACACCCCTGGGGACGTCACTGCCTGCGTGGGCATGGCCTCAGCGCCCCCTGGTGGCCATCCAAGGCCCAAGCTGCAGAGTCGGGCCATTGCCAAGTCCAGCTCACGTGTGGTTCTTTGCCCAACTGAGTTCTGGAGCAGGGTCCCACCCTGGATGCTGCGGCCCAAACCCCCCTCCCGGGGAGCCGATGATTCCACCCACAGTGTCTCATACCAACTTCGTCACCAGGGCACCCCAGTTCTAAGAGCTCCATTTACTAAAATCCCCCTATGGCACACAGCACCTGATTTTTATGTAGGATTCTGAGTTTCCCTGTTTGGCCCGTGGGTCAGCACGGAGTTGTAGCTTTTTGTTGACGCCAGCCTGGTAAGGGTCTGTCCTCCTCCTCCACTGATAGCTACAGGGGAGGTGAGAAAGCTGGATTTGGAGCAGGCCTGCCGGGAGGACACGAATGCTGACGGCCTTTGGAGGCCCTGAGCTCTAAGGACCCACCTGCTCTGAGCCAATGTCCCTCCTCTGACTCAGTTAGGGTCCGAGTGGAAACAGCCAGCCACAGAGGGTAAGGGATCAGTTACAGGTATTTGAACTTAGGTGACTGTTGTCTGTTGTTTAGTCCCTCAGTTGTGTCCAACTCTTTAATCACCACCTCCCCCCGCCCACGTCAGCTCCTCTGTCCATGAAATTTTCCAGGCAAGAATATTAGTGTGGGTTGCCATTTCCTACTCCAGGCGATCTTCTTGATCCAGGGATTGAAGTTGCATCTCCCACATTGGCAGATGGGTTCTTTACCACTGTGCCACCTGGGAAGTGCTAGGTGACTTGTAGGGGTTACTTAATGTAAGCTGTCTCTGGAGGCCTATACCCTCGAGTCTGATGCTGGAGCTTGAAGCCCCGGGCCAGGCTGTCAGGACAGAGGGATCAGAGGCAGCCAGGAGCAAGAATGTGCTGGAATCCATAGGCACACGCCCACACGGAACTAAGTAATCTTAGTTCCCTCAGACGGTGTACCAAGTAGGGCAAACAGCTTTTGTGATATTGCCAAAAACGTATAAATTGATAAATCAAGGGAAAAACTGAGGACGTCACAGACCAGAGGTGAACGAGACATCATAGCAAAGTGTAATGGGGCATCCTGGATCCTGATACAGAAAAGACATTACTGGGAAAACGAGAAATTTGAATAAAGCTTGTATTAGTAAGGAGCGCTGTACAAAGTATTGTTTTTTTTTGTTACTGTAACTGCATTTTAAGGAAGTTTTTTTGGCTGCACTGGGTCTTCGCTGCTGTGTGGGCTTTTCTCTGGGTGTGGCAAGCAGGGGCCACTAGAGATGCTTGGGCTTCTCTTGTTGCAGTGCACAGGCTCCAGGGCTGGTGGGATCAGTAGTTGGGATCAAACCTGCGCTTCCTCCATTGGCAGGCAGATTCTTCACCACCGAGCCACCAGCAAAGCCCCTGTACCCAGTTTTGATTCCTGGTTTTGATCCTTGTACTGTGGTTCAGTAAGACATAAGCATGAGAGGAAGCCAGGTGAAAGGTAAATGAGAGCAAAGTTTAAAATAATTTTACAGGTTCAAAAGGAAGTTCAGTGGGAAATCTGCTTCCCTCCTGTCCTTCAACTACCCAGGTTGCCTCCCCACAGGGATCAATGTTAGCAGTTTCTGATGTTTCCTTCTAGAATAATCTGTGTCTGCAACAGCTAGTCTCCAGTGCATCTACCTTATTTGCCATCTTGGCCTCTGACTCACATAAACTTCAAATGCCTGGGGATCCATGGCTGCTTTCTCAACATCAAGAGTGGAAGGAATATTTTTTCCAGCCCGAAGAGGTTCCCTGAGGGTCCCAGCATATCCCAGCCCCATCTAGCCCTCGCCCATGCTCCACAGCACCCAGGGTGCTGCTTGGGGTTTGGAGGGGGCCCAGCTTTGAGCACGCCTCACCTCCTCCTGCTTGTGCCCCTCTCAGGAGGCCCAGGGCTTGCCAGGAGGCCCGAGGCTGCCAGGCGGTAGAGCGGGGGCAGGGGTGGGAGGAAAGAGGAAGCAGAGGCAAGTGTGGCCCTTCCTGCCCACAATGGTTGTCATGGTGGCCCCGGGTTAAGAGCAGTCCAAGGGCATCCGCCCAGGGGCCAGAAGAACTAGGCACAAATGAAACTTCAACAATCTTTTATTATAAAACTCAGGCAGCTTTAAACCCAGCTGGGTTAACGCTTTAAACCCAGCTTATAGCAAAACCATGTCATCTGGGGATGGAGGTGCATACCTAATAAAGGCTGTCTCTTAAAAAGATTTAAAAATATATACATATCTGCATATCAAAAAAAGCAAACTTCACCAGTGTCGCAGAAAAGAAAAATCCTAAGTGATTTCAGTCCAACACCCTCCCCTCTAAATGAAAAAACAGCATTGGCAGTCTTTGCTGGCTCAAAAACTCCAACTCAGGATGTACCCAGGAAGAAAGCATCTCTTTCCTCTTAAAAACACTTTCTGCTTTATGTTCAACCTCCAGAGCTTACTCCTTAGAAACATCTGAAGAATTACTCTATAAACATGACCCAGTTCGCTTTCCTCAGCTTCTATTCACTGAAAGTTCACACCAAGGATAGTTCCTTAACAATTTTCACCTCTACTACAGGCAGAAAGTCAATCCCTAATTTCTGAGAATCGGCAAAATATCCTCAGGCTTCCTGAGGACTCCGTGAAAGACCACAGTTCAGACTGAAATGCAAGGGTAGGCAGAGGGGGCCTTTCCAAATAAAATCAGTCAGCATCCCCAAACCTAAAGTCTAACCTATCAGGTAAAAACAAGCAGCAGCTGGCTGTAACAGAAGGGGCTTATCTCCTTGCTCTAACCATGAAGGTGGTAACAAAGGGGAAGAGAGTCAGTACTCAACCTCACCTCCCTTCTGGGAAGCCTGAGCCACAGCTGGTGTAGTCCAGTTATTTCTAGCTGAATAAAGCCGCCACTCCCAGGCAGCCTAGCTCACAGCTGCTCCGCTGGAAACATGTTCCCTTGTGCAGGGTGCTTGAGAACCACAAGGGAGATTTTCTTACTTCGACTTCATAAACGACCAATACTTCTATTTCGCAGCTTGTAAAAAACTGCTCAGAGACCCCAATCCCCAGGGTCAACGTCACCCCCAGGATCCAGGTCACAAGGTCACAGGTCCTTCCAGTTGATGGGCTCTTTGCCAGACTTCTGCAGCAACTCATTGGTTTTAGAGAAATGTCTGCATCCGAAGAAGCCCCTGTACACCGACAGCGGTGAGGGGTGCGCAGTCTGCAGCACGTGGTGCCGCTTCTGAAAGAGGAGACAGGAGGTGAGACCATGGGGGCACATTTGGGATTTTTAACCAAACCACGCTGGCATTTGCCCTTTCCATCAGCTCTGCCGCTCCTCTGTGCCAGCTCTCAATTTGCAGCGTCCGCACAAATCTGTGCATGCATTCATCCTCCGTTGGCTGGTAGAGCCACTACCCGGGGAGGAGGCCCCGAGAAAGCAGCAGACCCCTCCCTCTCCACCTTCTGCTGGGTACTCCGTGTGGGATGTGTGGGTGTCTGTGTCCTCCTACAACCCAGCAGTCCCACTGCTGAAACTGTCTCTGGTTAAGGAACTCAGCAATGCACACATCTCCACAAAGATGCAGGGACAAAGAGGGGCACAGCTGGGCAGCTCCTAGCTGGTAAAAGCTGCTGTAAACCCAGTGCTATGTGTGCAGAAGATAACACATATTTTTCTAAAGGTTCTGACAACGCAACACCACATAGCGACCAGAACAACAAGGTCAAGCTATAATGCTGATGTAAGACCTCTAAAATCTGTCACGAGTGGTAAGAGAGACAAGGGATAAATGCATTAAAAAAAAAAAAAAAACCTCCCGGAGGAGGGGGAGCAGATAAGACCCAAGACACTAATTACAGTAGTTCCTTTAGGGAAAAGAGTAGAAGGCATTTCCTTTCCAATCTGTACCTTGCTTCGCTGTTTTAATCATCTCACCACAAAACTGGAATACTTCAAATTTATTAAAATGTCACCTGTAGTTAACTGAGTGGGAAGATCCTGGACCATTTTTGTTTTCTTCCTGATTCTTTCCTGTATTTAACTAAAAATCACCCAACAAGTAGTTTCTGTCTCAGACGGTAAAGAATCCTCCGGCAGTGGATGAGATCCAGGCCGACCCCTGCTCGGGAAGACCCCCTGGAGGAGGGCAGTAGAACAGCAACCCACTCCAGTATCCTCACCTGGAGAATCCACCGCCAGAGAAGCCTGGCGGGCCACAGTTCATGAGGTCACAGGGAGTCAGATACAACTAAGCAACTGACACAACACCCTGCAAATAACTGTCTTTCAAGACATGGCTGCTTTCAAGGAGTTCGGTCCAGGAGGGGCTGCTGGGGGGGCCGAGCAGCCTGGATTCAGGCGCTGGCCCTGCTGTTCAGCAGTGGGGCACCCTCCAGGGAGCCACTGACCATCCCTAGGCCACTTTTCAGCCGTGGCCTGGGACTAACAGCAGGGACAGCTTGGGAAGACCCCATGAAGAACAAAGCTGGGTCTTGTGCACAGAGCATCAGGAAGGGATGCAGGCCAGGTCCCTGAACACACGAGCTGTGTGCACTCCGAAGGACAAGTCAGCAGCCAGCCTGGGGCACACAAAGACCTCCACGTGCTGGACAAAGGCAGGCAGGGGAGTGGGGCCCACGAGAAACCAAGGTGGCTCAGGGGGCCTGGAGTTCAGAGGCTGAGAGGCAGGCTGAGGCCACCCCTAGGCCCCAGCTGGTGACCCCAGTCAAGGCCTTTCAGGGAGAAGGTGTCTGAGTGCTCTGGGCAAGATGAGATGAGGCCGACCTGAGGCCAAGGTGGGCAGGTAGGGAGGGGCTGAGAGAAGAAAGGCTGTGAATGGCTGGTGTGTCTGTGAGGTGGGGGTGGGCGGGAAAGGGAGGGAGAAGGAAGAGAGAGGTCTAGAACATGTGTGATTATTTCCTTTCAAGCCAAACCATATTTAATACTACAGATTACAGATATACTGAGTAAGGACGCTTCTGACCATAAACCTCCCTAAGACGCAGACTGGAAATGACTCCGATACACATTTCATTACCTAGATAAGCAGACCTTACTGAGCAGTCAGTTCATTTATGCCGGGTTTTATTCCTACTATTCCCTCCCCAAGAGAAAAACACCTGAAAATATCCTGCTCACTCACCAAGAACCTTTACAGAGAAAAATTAAGACGGAACCCACTTCAGAGAAAATGGAGAGGATAAGTACCATGCGAGTCCAGTCTCTAGACCGAACTCGATGGCTGGCCTGGAACCCTCGCCCGCAGGCCCACCCAGGTGAGCGGGATGCTCAGATCAGACTCAGAAGCTCCCTTCACCACAAGTGAGTGGGCAAGTGACCTCGCCTCCCTGAGCCCGGTACAAAGGGGAGTCCGTGTATCCCCAATGCCTTGCCCCGGACACAGCCTTTGTTAAGATTAGGTGAGTC
The DNA here is from genome assembly GCA_024291935.2 of Okapia johnstoni. Taxonomy (NCBI): domain Eukaryota; kingdom Metazoa; phylum Chordata; class Mammalia; order Artiodactyla; family Giraffidae; genus Okapia; species Okapia johnstoni. The sequence continues at coordinate 8,345,233 of CM044310.1, read as the reverse complement.
GCTGCGTAAGAAGTGCTGGACTTGCTCCGACAGGGCTTTAGCATGTTTGCACATCTCTGACACACCGTCAACTGCCAGGCTGCCTTGATTTATCCCTTTACTTCACTTACTGAAGTGTCTACACTATAATTTATCCACCCAGCTTCATTGCCCAATTCAGTGCCTCCAGTAGCCCAAGCTAAGCACTCCTCCTTGCTGCCCGCCTCCCTCCCTCCTGGCCCCACAACAACCAGCCTCCAATCTCCTTCAAACCAGCTTTACCTGTAGTCCATGACAGGCATCCCAGAGAAACGCCAGGGCTCAGCCCAGAGGGGTGGCAGGATTGGGGTGGTTTCAGGACAGGGTTAAAGGGCAGGAGGGAAAGGATTGCAGGAAGACTTCAGGTGGGCTTTTTTTGGTCAAGGCGCATGTGGGGATTCGACTAGGGCTCGAACCCCAGGCCCCCTGCAGTGGAAGCACGCGTTCTTAACTTTTTAGGATGACTTCCGGTTTTACATCTCAGTAACTGGGTCTACACGGGTGCTTCGGTAAGTGGAGAAGGAAGGAACAATTAGGGGAGGATGTGGGGAGGGCAGTGACTGAAGAGCTGGGTCAGTGGTGCCAGGGACTGGTAACCAGAGCACTGACGGTGTTCTCGTGGGGGAAGTTAAATTTGCGCTGAAGTGGGACTCTTCGTGTTTTCTATATACCCTCAAACTTGTTGAAAGCAAGAGACTTACCTGACTCATCATTTACTGCATCATTTGTTACATGAATGGAACCCGAGGACCTGTGTAGTTTTCCATGTATATGGCAAGTTTATGCCAGTGTTATCAACTGCATCTAAGGAGAAGCTGGCAACTGCTTTCCTCATTACGCAACTGATCATTTCATCTGAGGTCTGTTCAGTTTTCCTTCTTGCTTTGTGTTTTGGCCTCACCATGTGACACATGGGATCTTAGTTCCCCAATCAGGGGTGGAACCCAGACCCCCTGCATTGGGAGCAAGAGGTCTTAACCACTGGACTGCCAGCAAAGTCCTTGAGTTCTGTTCAATTTTTGATGGGAAACCTGATACTATCATAGTCGTAAGGAAAAATAAGCTTCATTTTAAGAAATGGATTTTCTGGGACCACATAACTGAAATTTTTAGAACTCTCTAGCCTGGTTTAAACTATTAAAAAAACAAAAACCCCACACAACATACCCTATCAATGGCACTGCCCTTCTTCTGAGCGTAAGAGCCCCAGAGCAAGAAGACAAGACCATTGGCGTTCTGATTGAGCCACGACACAACGGCATCGGTGAACTGTTCCCAACCTCTGTCTTTATGAGAATTGGCCTGATGCGCCCGGACTGTGAGGACAGCGTTGAGCAGGAGAACACCTGTGAACACACAGCAAAAAAGTGGTTTCCAGGGAGGCTGAAACGTGGAAACTAAAATACAACACAAATGAACATGTCTACAAAATAAAACCAGAGTCACAGATAACAGAGAACAGACTTGCGGATGCCAAGGGGGAGGGATAAATTGGAAGTCTAGGGTTAGCAGATGCAAACTACTATATATATGATGGATAAGCAACAAGGTCCTGCGTAGCACAGGCGACTCTAGATCAACATCTTGTGATAAACCAAAATGAATAAGAATATCAAAAAGAATCTGTATAATGGAATCACTTTGCTATACAGCAGAAATAACACAACATTGTAAAATCAACTATTTATCAATAAAATTTAAAGAAAAAAAAAGAAGCCGAAAAGGAGTCAGCCCAAAAACCAATAATGAGCTCAGTGAATAACAAAACTAGGTAGCATCAAGACAGGATCAGTAGGTGCCTCCGGGCAAGATTTATTTTCACCTCTACACTGAACATCTTCTCAGTGTGCAATCATACATTATATCCATCATGGGAAATAACTGTTAAAAAAATACATACACATATATCCTAAGTGACATGAAATAACCTCAGAATTTAACACAAGGAAGCCAAGACATTTCGCTGAAACAAAAATCTCGTTGCAAGAAAACAAAGAGTAAATATTCTTTCCTTTTCCTGGTTAAAGTTTATTTGTTCAGAAAAAAAGAAAAAGTCCTGTAGATAGGCATTAAAGACACACAACACAAGCTGTGTACAGAAATGAGAAAACTGCAGCTGCCTTCTGAATGGTCCAAGTGGGTAAACATGAAGTATGGATGCCAAGGAACCAATTTTCTCTTTCACATTACAAATAAAACATAGGAAACACTGACTGCAGGATGAGATACATTTCTTGACTTAAACTTAGCCATTTCACTAGAGCTCTCTAGTTCTACACAGCTAACTTTTAAAAATATAAGCCGGCCGGACAGAAAAGAGAAGACTCTTGAAATCCACCCAAAACACATCTAGCAGTGGTTGGCTCACCTTGTTTGGCCCATCCGGATAAATCTCCATGACCAGGCTGAACAAAACCATCTATGTCTGTAGACAGCTCTTTATAAATGTTTTCCAAACTGAAAGCAAACCAGAAGAAAAACAAAAACTCCAGAATCTTAAGCATCATTCTGAAAGTTTAGGACCCACCAGCACACACGCAAATTACGGCCTGCAAGGCCAGCCCTCGGGGCTGCCCTCCCTTCTTTCTGACAGGCACACCTGCTGAACGCCTTTACTTCAGTCACTGCTAGGGTTTAGGGAAGAGAATTTTGGAAAACCCAGCAAATTAGCCCAGGATTTACCACCACCCTCAAGTGACGGGTTTAAAGTTTATATCTTTAATAAGTTTTTTATATTTACAAATGATACGTGAAATCCTTCAAAGCAGGGGTTCTTGACCAGAGGTGATTTCTGCCCTCTGGGGGACTTCTGGAAACGTCTGAAGACATTTTTTATCATCACAAGTAGGGGGCAGTACTGCTGGCCAGGGGTGCTGCTGAATATCGTACAGGGCAGCCCCAGCGCCCACAACAAAGAACCAGCCCCAAACGTCAGGAGTGCCGAGAATGAAAAATCCTGCTCCAAAGGCGAGTGAAGGTCCCACAGACAGGCGCACCTGTAACCTGCAAAGCACGCATCTGAAAGCAGTCACGACTGGAGCCCCCCGTACAGCCTGCCTACCTGGGCGGGGGCGGCACGGGTCTCTGAACACTGAAGCACAGCCCGTGAGCTTGATTGGGTCCGTGATATGGATCCTGTCCCAATATGACGACCTTCACCTGTGAACACCAGACGGCGAGGATCAAACAGTGTGGCACCGGCAGTGTGAATGAACACCTGGCTGCTGCTAACTTACACAACGGGACACTGTGAGGGCAAGGGCAGCCCCCCGCCTGATCCCACTCAGGGACCCCGGAAGGGAGGAGGTGTGACCTGGCACCGTGGCTTTGCATCACCAAGTTATCCTTCCCTCAGTCACCTGCTGCAACGCCCCCTCCCTTCTCTGACCTGGATGTTTGAAACAACTGGGGATCAACTTTGCTTCCACCCCCTTTGTTTTTCAAATTACAAAAGGAGTTACACCCTTGTCACAGGATGACCGTCCAGAAACATACCAACAAGCCACTCCTATCCCATCTTGATCCAGTTGTTCATTATCACCCATATAATGAGGCTCACTGGACTCACCACTCTATAGTTTTTGTTTCTCATGTCATATGTTCTGAGCCTCCTTTAAATCAACAGACCTCAATCATTAACAGGCAGGCAGTTGGTTTCCCACTTTTTCCCTTACAGAAAACAATGAGGTAAACACCCTACTATATGTATCTTTACATACGGTTGTTTTTTTTTTTTTTTGGCCATCCCATGTGGCATGCAGGATCTTATTAATAGTTCCGTGACCGGGGATGGAACCTGTGCCCCCTGTATTGGAAGTGAGGAGTCCTAACCACTGGATGCCAGGAAAGTTCCATTGTTGCTTTTATTTCTATGGAACAGATTCAGAAGATTGGAATTGCTGGTCAGAGGATAAGTGTATTTAAAATTTTCAGACATATGCCAGACAGCTTTTCAACAAATTAAAGAAATTCCCATCCGCTAGCTGCATTATGAAGGTGCCTGTTCCTCTGGACAGGTACACAGAGGAGATACTGCAGGTTTGATTCCAGATCTTCTCATTAAGCGAATATGGCAATAAAACAAGTCATGTAAATGTTTTGGTTCCCAAGTGCATGCACTGTACTAAGTGTCCAACTGCATGCAGTCAAAAAAAAAGCACAGATCTTATTAAAAAGTACTTTATGGATAAAAAATGCTAACCATCATTTGTCAGTGAAAGCTTGCCACAAAACTTCAATTTGTAAAAATCGCAGTTATCTGTGAAGTGCAATAAAACGAGGTCTGTCTGTGTCCTCTTAAGGGATGGACCCAGAGGAGATTGAGGTCACTGTCAAGGTCAGTGTTAACATACTACTAGACCTTTTGATGGGTGCCCACCCACCTCTCTTCATACCCACACTTCTGTCATGTTCCTTCTTAAAATCTTCTTCCATAGCTGAAGTACACTACCCTTCAGAATCCAGACCGGACCCGGCCGCTTTCATGGACCTCTCTGTCGCCCCGGTTGGTACCCACATGGGCCCCAGCATATTCTTGATGCAACCCATTCAGCAGCAAAGCTTTCCTGTTCTGGTCCTGGATAAGGGCCTCAGCGGAGCCAGGTAACATCCCAGCCGTCCATACGCTCATGGGCAAAGAAGCCCCCCGGGCCATCTGATCCTCAGAAGTTTCATCCTCTTTTCTTATTCTTTCTTTATAATATTGCTCGTTGATATTCAAAACAGCACATACTTAGAACAAAGGGCAAACCAGTACTGAATTTAATAGGACTTAGGGTTTTTTTTTAAACTTTATAAACAAGGAGATATGTTCGAAGTACTTGCTCTAAAATGAAAATTATGAAGTTTGCTAAGTTCTAGGAGTGGCAATCTTATCATGATGGCTTCCTCAACAATTTCGCTTCTAAGACACTTATTAAGTCATGAGATTCCCACTCTCAGCTTATAAACTCAGTAAGGAAAAAGGAGAACAAAAAATAGAACACGTCCAGTGGAAGCAGATACTGAAAGAGGAAATCCACATCACAGAGGTAGTAGGGGACAAGTTTCTTTCCGGGAGGTACCAGAGACAGATCTAGTTAGCACAAGACAGAAGTGAGGAGAGAGTCACCGCCCAGTCCAGCTCCAAACCAGGAGAATGGGAGGTGGAGATGAGGCTGGAAAGCAGCATGTGTCTGTATTCACACTCAGCTGTGAGCTTGCTATGAACTATGCAAAGGCACAATCAAGCTTCTGAACAGGAGTCTGAGGTGACCAGAGCTCCCAACGAGCAGCCATTGTACACAAAGAGATGTCTTTAACAGATATGTTCAGGCCAGAAGTCAGCTATAAGACAGTGTGGTTAGACAGAAAGAACACTGAGCTACCAGTCAAGGTGGAGTTGCCAGGAACCAGCTGAAAGACACTTAACTGCTTCCTGCCTCAGTTTTCCCACCACCACAATACCTCGCATGTGCATGCGGTTCGTTTCAGAATTAAAGATAAAAAAATTAAAAAAACAGAAGTCATTGCACATAGCCTATGCACAAACTTTTCTTTTTTTGTTGCATAAATGGCACACAGTAAAGACAGCCTGCCAAACCTCACAATTTCAGTGTTATTTCTCAACTATGAATAGTGGTTCAACTCCACTGCCCCTAACTAAGAAATGCCATTTGAATCCTACTCCCTTCTAGTAATTTTAGTCAAATTCATCCACAACTTGTACTTACGTCTCTTATGTCACACATTTGGGTCCACGTGAAAACTTGGTGAGGGGGAGGGTAAACAGTGTAATGTTTTCTTTCTTCTGCAACAAATCCCATAAGCTGATGGAAAGATAAACTAGGTTTACAAACCAAATTCTCACAGGAAAGCGTAAGAATTCAATAAGAAAGAACTATTATCTAAATCTTCCAAGTCTTATACCCAAATTCTGCTGGGAAAATCCGAAACAGTCGGGCTTTCTTTGGGCTGGGTCCAAGTTGATTGGCTCTGCGGCCCCGATTTCCCGCGGGTGCAAACCCCGCCCTCTTTTTTTTTTTTTCAAACCCAGGTTTTAGTCTGTAGGGTTTGTGGTTTTACTTCGCCACTCTTTCCTTGAGAGTAGACGAAGTAACTAAACTCTTTCCTTAAGAGTAGTCTAAGTAACTAAACTAAGTCTAAGTAACTGAAAGTTAGTAGAAGCTGTGATAGTTATCACAACATTGTAGAGCAACCACACGCCAATAAAAAAAAATTAAAACCCACTGCAGTAAAAAATAAAAAATAAATAAAAATAAAATTTAAAATATAAATAGTAGTGACGTTTAAAAAATTACCTTAAAATTATTTTTAAAAACTAAAGCAGCTATGATATCATCTCACAGCCTTTTAAAAACCTTAAGCCACAGAGTGAAAACACCTTGACTGTATTTTACCCGCTGAGCATGAAAAGAGCGTTGAAGGAGGGAAAGCAGGAGCCACGAAGGCAGTCTCGTACAACCGTGGGCTTGGCCCGCTCTATGCAACAAGACGCCCGCAGCCTCCAAGTTTACCTTGATGAAGTATGGCTTCCCGAACTCCCCGCTGAGGTGCTGCTTCCAACTCTCGCCAAAACCCACCGGCACGTTACGCGCCGCGAGTCTGAGCAGCGCGGCCGCCTTGTTCCTCTGGATGCGGATCAACTGCTCCGGGCTCAGCGGCGACGAGGGCGGCGTGCCGGGCTCCTCTGGCCCGGCCCGGGGCTTCTTGGCGGGGCTGGCCTGTAAGCGGTCCCCGTAGAGGCGGCTCACCAGCTGCAGCGGGCCTCTCCCGGGCACCCGCAGCTTCCGCCCCCAACCCAACGGCCCCGGGCAGAGGACCCCCATTCGTGGGGGGTTTTAGCCCCGGGGACCCAGGGCTGATGCCTGCCAGGCACTAGCAGGCCGCGGCCCGCATTTTCGAGTTTGGTACCGAAACAACGCGGGAGCAGAAGGGTTTGCGAGGAAAACTCGTGGAGCCTCGCGATAGGTTGGCTGGGAATGCGGCTCGGGAGAGGCCCCGCCCCCTCGCGTCCCCACGCGATCTTTTCGCGGCAAAACCTTCCCCTCCAGGGCCCACCTCTTCCCTCCTCTGATTGGATGGCGGGCCGGCCCCCTCGTCTCTGATTGGCGGCGTGGGCCCAGAGGCTCGCCCCCATTGGCTGGCCCCTCAGCATGGCCGCCGGTGGGGCGCCAAGGCGGCTGTTTTGAACACGTGGAGGCGGCCCCCTTTCACCCAGTCAGCTGCACATTCATTCCTGCAGACCGCTCGGTTGGGGTCCCTCTCGCGGGGTCCGCCGCCCTCCTCATCCCCCCTCACCCTTTTCGGCCTCCCTGACCCCTGGCCCCAAGAGAGGTCCCCCCGCTCCCAACCGCTCCTCACCGCCACATCCCCGCTCTGAGCTACGGCCGCAACGCCGGTCCCCGGGTCGGCCGGCTCGGGGCTGCGGGCACTTCGCTTCCTGGCGGGGTTCGGGGAGAAGAAGGAATACAGCGTCTTCTGGCCGATCATTCCGAAGCCGAGTAAGAAGCCCACGCGCGCCGCCCGGGGTCCCGCGAGTTTGGCGCAGCCGAGGTGGTCAACAGTTGGCGCCAAGCGGCCCGCGCATGCTCCGATTGGGATTCTGGGCGGGGGGCGGCGGAGGCCCCAGCGCGCATGTCCGGGAGGGGCTGCGGAGCGGGAGCCCTGGGGCCTAGTGGGGCTTTGAATTGTGTTTGGAAAGGGCGGAGTTCCTTAGGTCGGTTCGCTCAGCTATTTGACTCATTATTCTCAGCCACAGTCCCTCTGCCTTGGGCAAGTCCCTCCACCTTTCAGCCAGTAAAAAGAACTTAAAGTCCTGCCCCTTAGGGTTGCTATGGGAGTGAAATTAGCATTCAAATTAACTATACCTCAATTTTTTATTTTAATGGTTTAAGAAAAACAGTCACGGAACGTCCCCAGTTTGTCCCTCCTGTGGTCTTTACACCTTGCGGGCGCTGTCCCCCTGCCTGGAAAACTTTTAAGTCTCTACTCGACACCCGTCCTCTGAAGGACCTTCCGCTGCCCCACTTTCTAGCCCGACACCATTTATAGCTTCATCCAAAATGATCTTACTTAGGGACTTCCCTGGCGGTCCAGTGGTTAGGCCTCCGTGCTTCTAGTGCAGGGGTACAGGTTCGATCCCTCATCAGGGAAATAGGATTCCACATGGTGCACGCCCCCCCCCCCCCCCCCGCCAATGATCTTATTCTCTCCTTGCTTATTTCTGTCTCCAGCCGTTTTAAATTATTTTTAAAAAATAGTAACATAAAAGCCACTTTGAAAAACAGTTTGGCAATTTTGTATCAGGTAACACGTACACTCGTATGTCCTTAGGATTTCCCAGCCAAGAATATTGCAGCGGGTTGCCATTTCCTTCTCCAGGGGATCTTCCCCATCCAGAATCGAACCCTAGCTTTTATGTCTCCTGCAATGGCAAGCGGGCTCTTTACCACTAGCGCCACCTGGGAAAGCCCATTTAACCCATAGACTTACCATGTGCCCCTGCAATCCCATTCCGAACTATTTACCTGAGTGAAATTAGAATCTATATTCACAGGAGAGCTTGTACATGAATAGATATAGTGACCATATCTGGATTTTCCCCAAATTGGAAACAACCCAAATGCCCCTCAAGTGGCAAGTGGGTGAAGGAACTGTAGAGAGAAAATAATCAAAAACCGGCGATGATGAAAGCTGACGTTTGTTTGGAGAACAGAAGCATCGTCTCACACATCCTCTCATTATTTAACCCTCATGGCATGGGTTTTGTAGTTCCCACTGTGCAGAGGACGCAATTCAAGCCCAGAGATGTTAAGGGATTTGTAGGAACCACACAGCTTCAGTGGAGTAGACAGAAGTGGAAGTTACAAGGGTCTGATTGCTGAATTCGTGTTCCTACCTACGACAATATGCTGGTGGCCCAGCTCCCTGTCGGGACACCAAATTAATCTCCAGGGAGAGATGACATCAACCAACAGCTCCCACACCACTGGTGATCCCGCTCAGAGGCGAAACAAGTAACTTGACCCTGCACCACCGAGGTGCTTGCAAAGCGCCCGGAAGGCCAACAGGTGGCGCCCGAAGACCGCCCACGGCTTTGTTCAGCAACTCTGCCTGGATTTTCTCCAGATCGCCGCTGCTATCTACCCGGAAGCAGTTCTGTGGTCGGGGCGGGTAAAAGTTTTCCCTTCCCCGCCAGCCCTTTCTAGAGCGTCTACAGGAATTGGAGCTTAGCGGGTACTGAGATTTTAAAGGGAACCCTCAGCACCACCACCCCACGCACGTATTACAGTTATTTTCTATCAGAATTCGGCGTGCTTGCTTATGACCACGTTTACCTGTTGTTAAACGTTTAGATTCTGAATCATGTCCATTTAAGGATCGCAATACTTAATCTGTTAATACTTGTGTGGGTGGGCCCGTCAGTTATACACCCCCGTCCTTTGCAGAGTGACACGGGGAGAGAGAGACATGCTTTTCCGGGTGAATTTGGGCAAACCCCTCCTCTTCTCACCGTGTCACTTTCCCAGGTATAAAGTGAGGGTTTGGATAGTAGATTCCAGGTTTGCCAGTGGCATGTGAATTCCGCGGGGGCGGGGAGGGGGGAGTTATTTCTTTAAAGTTCCTATGTTGGGGGGCGGGGGGGCGGGCACGTGAGTTTTGCAAACTAGGCAGCTGATTCTGATACCAACCCCGGGTGTGGGAGACCCCTGACCAGATCACCTCTGAGGGATCCTTCCAGCCTTAACCTCCTCTTACTTCCTTTATAGGACTTGGTGTTAAACTTTAAAATGAAACCTTAAAAACGGGAGGAATGCCACTGTGGGACCACTTTGCAGAGTAGATTTTGGCGTTTGGGACAGACCCTGGGCAATCTGTCTTGGCCTGGCCACCAGCTCCCAGGTCTTCGCTTTGTGGAGACAACATGGACAGATTCCTGGTGAAGGGGGCTGTCTGGGGCCTTAAGAGAAAAATGGAACAAGAGAAGACTGGAGGAGGCCCGGCAGGGTTGGCAGAAGCGGAGGGAAACGGCAAAAAAAAGCCCAAGAGAGCAGCCCCGGGGAATGGAGTTGACTTGGCAGGCCTCAGCTGGCGGCGCATTCGAGCCGAGGGCCTGGACTGCGATTACACAGTCCTGTTTGGCAAAGCCGAAGCAGACGAGATTTTCCAAGAGCTGGAGAAAGAAGTGGAATATTTTACAGGTAAGCAGGGAACGGTGGGGGTGTGTGTGGAAGACTGGTTTGAACACACTACTGGTCTGTGTTTAGAGAAATCTGAACTTAGGAGCCATTAGTAACAGATTCCAGCACAAGCTGGAATCAAGATTGCCGGGAAAAATGTCAGTAACCTCAGATATGCAGATGATACTACCCATATGGCAGAAAGCAAAGAGGAACTAAAGAGCCTCTTTAGTTCTCAAGTGAAAGAGGAGAGTGAAAAAGTTGACTTAAAACTCAACATTCAGGAAACTAAGATCATAGCATCCAGTCCCATCACTTCATGGCAAATACATGGGGAAACAATAGAAACAGTGAGAGACTTTAATTTTGGGGGCTCCAAAATCACTGCAGATGGTGACTGCATGAAATAAAAGACGCTTGCTCCTTAGAAGAAAAGTTATAACCAACCTAGACAGCATGTTAAAAAGCAGAGACATTACTTTGCCAACAAAGGTCTGTCTAGTCAAAGCTGTAGTTCTTCCAGTAGTCATGTATGAATGTGAGAGTTGAACTATAACGAAAGCTGAGCACCAAAGAATTGACGGTTTTGAACTGTGGTGTTGGAGAAGACTCTTGAGAGTCCCTTGGACTGCAAAGAGATCCAACCAATCCATCCTAAAGGAAATCAGTCCTGAATATTCATTGGAAGGACTGATGCTGAAGCTGAAACTCCACCTGATATGAAGAACTGATTCATTTGAAAAGACCCTGATGCTGGCAAAGATTGAAGGCAGGAGCAGAAGGGGATGACGGAGGATGAGATGGTTGAATGGCATCACCGACGTGATGGACATGAGTTTGAGTAAGCTCCGGGAGTTGGTGATGGACAGGGAAACCTGGCGTGTTGCAGTCCATGGGGTTGCAGAGTCGGACACGACTGAGCCACTGAACTGAATAACGAATGAGTTTGTTAATTAATACATACTCCTGGCACCTCTGGGCCAAGCACCTGACTGGGTGCTTGGGATACAAACTTAATAACAGGAATCACCTGTCCGCTGAGAGCTGGGAAGTTACCAGGTAATTCCTGTGCACCAGTTCTCAGCATCACCTGGAGGACTTTGTTGCTTGTGAGCAGTCCATTGCTGGCCCCGCCCCCTGCAGTCTAGTATCCGGTTTCCAGTGCTGCTGATGCTGGAACCCACACTGAGAGCCACTGCAAGGTGGCAGAGCCCGGGGGAGTGGAGAAACGCCCACGGAGAGCCAGCCTCCATCGAGAGCTGCATTAGCACCATCTTCCCTGGATGCCCAAACCCCTTCATCCCCACAGTTGGCAACATCACCATGCTAGCATGTAACCTCCGTTCATATTGCTCTAATTTCAGTCTGTTTTTTCTGGTTCTGCTGAGCAATTAGGTTATGGTGTTTTGTTTTTGTTTTTTAAATTGGACTAGGGCTGTTTCTCCCAGTGTCGGACAAGAATCACTGCCCTCACGGGAACGCTTTGGGGGAGCCACAAGCATTTTTGAGGAGGAGGTCCTCGGCCAGAGTAATAGATGTTATTCCTGTTGTGCTTTCGTTCCTGAATGCTCAGGAAGCCAATGTAGATTTCTGAGGCCGTGCCATGTTCCCCCTGCACAGGTGCGCTGGCCAGGGTCCAGGTGTTTGGGAAGTGGCACAATGTCCCAAGGAAGCAGGCAACGTACGGCGACACTGGGCTGACCTACACCTTTTCAGGCCTCACTCTGTCTCCGAAGCCCTGGATCCCCATTCTAGAGCATGTCCGGGATCGTGTTTCTCTTGTGACTGGACAGACCTTCAACTTTGTGCTCGTCAACAGGTGACACTCTGTCTTTACTTTTTTTTTTTTCCAGGAGCATGGACTGGGTTTTATAAATCTTCTGTCTCTTCCAAAAGGAAGAATTTAGGATTCCACTGTATTTTACTCATTTTTACAACAAATAATTATTTAGTATTGTTGGGGACCTAGTAGTGGAACAGCACAAGCATTCTGTCTTTATGGAGCGCTCACCTCAGGTGGGGGGAGCTTCCCAGGTGGCTCAGTGGTAAAGAATCCACCTGCCAGTGCAGGAGACGTGGGTTCAATCCCTGGGCTGGGAAGATCCCCTGGAGGAGAACATGGCAACGCACTCCAGTGTTCTTACCTGGAGAATCCCATGGACCGAGGGGGTCATGGGGTCCATGACCTTATGGACTGTGGGATTATAAAGAGTCAGATGGGACTGAACACTCACGCATGCGCCTTGGTGGGCAGGGAGAGGCTGAGAACTGATGAACAGGTGAACAGGATACCTTCAGTTGTTGATAAATGTCTTGTAGAAAATTAAACAGGCTGATCTAAGAACATCTGGGAGGAAGGAGTCTGGGTTTCTTAACAGCACTCAATGCTTTCAGCCAAATAATCCTCTTCTTGGGGCTGACTTCTGTGGTGTCAGATGTTGGGCAGCATCCCTGACCTCCACCGACCGGATGCTGGGAGCTCCCTGTGGATGAGAAATGGTTCCCTGCCGTATCAGCACACGGAGGATGCGGGGCCACTGCAGCCGCCCCCAGCTGTGAGCACTGAGGGAACACAGGATAGAGACATATCTGTTGGCAAGCCTTCGGCCACGGCAGCTGCCTCCAATGGTGCACCAGCAGGAACTCAGGCTGGGAAAGAACAGGATACTGGCCCCAGATTGCTGAGGTGCATGTCAAAGGAATGATTTCAATGAGCCCAGATTCTTGCATCTTCCCATACATAGAAAACACTGAACTCATTAACCTGTGATGTCTGGTTTTCTTTAATTAACAAGAATCTTTTGATGTTCCGACTACCTGGTTTTTGTTGCAAAACCCCTCTGTATCCTGGCTCCTGCCTTATCTCTTTGGGGCAGTCCCTCAGAGCTGAGAGACTGTCTCCAGGGCTTAAGTCCTCCGTTCTGTCTGCAGAAGGAAACAGTTTTCAACTTTTAGGTTGTGCGTTTTTTTCAAGAGTCCCTTTGGAGCAACGGAATGTCTCCAGACATCGCTTGAGTGCCCCAGGGAGGGCGGAATTGCCCTGGTTGAGAACTTGGGGTTTAGGGGAAGACGGTTAGAGGAGGGGTCATGGAGGGGTGACATTTGAGCTGATATCTAAACCAAGGGAACGTGAGCCCCACAGGCCTCTGCAGGGAGAGCAGAGGGAGTTTGGAGTGTCTGTGGAGTGGAAATCCCACTGGTGGTGCCAGGAAACAGTGTATGAAGGAAAGAGGGGTGTGGGGTGAGCTCAGCTCAGAGGTGGGCAGGGGCCAGGCAGGGAACACAGATTTTACTCCAAGTATAGAGAGAAGGCATCTTGCGTGGTAAAGGTTTACAAATATGAACCGGGGGACTGTTAAGATGTGTGTTTGGTCTCTATCGATGTGTGTGGGGTGTTTTTTTTTTTGGCCGCACCATGTGACTTATGGGATCTTAGTTCCCCAACCAGGGACCAAACCTGGGCCATGGCAGTGGAAGCGTGGAACCCTGACCACTGGACCGCCCGGGAATGCCCTATTGGTGGGCTTTTTTAAAGCCTGTGATCTGGTAATGGTAACCCTATATGTGAGACAGAATAAGAGACACAGATGCATAGAACAGTCCTGTGGACTCTGAGGGAGAAGGTGAGGGTGGGACGTTCTGGGACAATAACATTGAAACATGTATATTGTCATATGTGAAGCGGAACACCATTCCATGTTCTATGCATGGGACGGATGCTCAGGGATGGAGCGTTGGGATGACACAGAGGGATGGGAAGGGGAGGGAGGTGGGAGGAGGGTTCGGGAGGGGGAGCACATGTGAACCCATGGCTGGTTCATGTCAGTGTATGGCAAAAACCACTACAATATTGTAAAGTAATTAGCCCCCAACTAAAATAAATAAATAAAAATAAATAAATAAATAAATAAAGCCTATGATCAAAGAGGGCCGGTAACAAAGTGAAAGGCTTGCTTCACCATGTAGACCAGGTGCTGCCCTTCAGCCCCTGCAGGAACCTGGGTTTGTGGCACTGTTTCCTGGCTGGCGGACGAGGACTCTGGGTGTGGGTGGTGTGTTTCCAGAGAGGACTGTTGTGTGAACTCCCTCGTTTTCTCACTATAGGTACAAAGATGGCCAGGACCACATTGGTGAGCACAGGGATGACGAGAGAGAACTGGCTCCCGGGAGCCCCATCGCCTCTGTCTCCTTTGGGGCCTGCAGAGACTTCTTCTTCCGGCATAAGGATTCCCGGGGGAAGCACCCATCCCGGAGGCTGGCGGTGGTCAGGCTCCAGCTGGCCCACGGCAGCCTACTCATGATGAACCACCCAACCAACACTCACTGGTACCACAGTCTCCCGGTCCGAAAGAAGGTTCTGGCTCCCCGGGTCAATCTGACATTTCGGAAAATCCTGCCTACTACAAAGTGAACAACGTTGTTAACAGCAAGTGCTTCTGTCGGCTCCTTCGCTCTCCACTCCTAGAGGGAGCTGCTGTATCTTTTACCAACAGGGAACATGGAACGGGTTTCACCCAAGCACAGGGCTTCTTACGGGTACAACACAGAACTCAGAGAAAGAGGATGTTTGTATCAGACTGGTGAATTATGAAAGAATACCAGCTGATGTTTTTCCTAACAAAATGATTTTTTTATTGCTATAATACAGCAGATACAAAAGGTATCTTTAGCAAATACATAAATCAGCAGTTATTATGGCATAAACTATGAGTTTGACTCGGGTTTTTGCAAAAAAAAGAAGTGACTCTGTAAATAACTGAATGCTAGAAATAAGATTATTTGGCTGCTACCTAATGCCTAATAATTTACAATATGAGGAAGCCGCCCTTAAGTCGGGGTAGAGCATGTGCCTGGAGATCATTCACATTTATAGCCGTAGCCGTGGCTCAGTCCCTGGCCTCTGACCAAAGGTCTGCTTACAACCAAACGTTCAAAGGAGGCACTCTTCACAGCCGGCACCTCTTTGACAGCAGATTTCAGAGTGCGGGGTGGCAGAAGGGCAGGCGCACAAAGCTACGCTTGGCCAGGCAGGTGAAGGCCATGCGACCTGGGCACGTGTTGCCCCCGACGCGGGTGTCACGGGGATGCTCCTTTCACCATGAGAGCCGGGGTCTGCGATGAAGTCGGGAAGGGACGTCTGCCGGGAGCAGAGCAGAAGCTTCACGCTGCTGCTTTCTCCCTGATGCTCACGGTCTGGAGAAACTTCACAGTCTGGTTCTGTCCATAGCAAGACTTCCCAGTCCTCGGGATATACACACACCTGGCCCGGTGGAACGGGGACCGCCTGGGCCTCCGGTGGGTTTAGCTGACAATCAGGCCTTGCCTGGGAGTGTTGCCAGCCCGCCCACCAGGGGAAGCATGGTCCTCAGCCTGACCTCAGGTGACCTGGATGCACCTGATTCCAAATCTTAACCTCTGAGGAGTCAGTCTGGATTTGGTATCCTTTCTTTTTTAAATAAAAAAATCTAGCTAAAACATAGATCCCGCTGTGTCCTCAAAATTCCTTTGGCCCTGCGCTGCCTTCATGAGACTGACCTGAGGAAGTGGGGGGATGATCAGATGGGGCCTTCTGTATGAGGTACTGGAAACCAACACGTGTAGAATATGGATCTAGGACAGGATGATGGGACTAGGTGTCAGCCGCCGTTGTATGTTTCAAAAGTTTTCTTAAACTTCTTTTTTGTGGGACAGGCTGGACTTTGATGGCCGTGAAATCGATGAGGAAACTGAGGTGTGGAGAGGTGGAAGCCCTGAGTGAGGTCCACGCCCTTCCTTCTGAATCCAGCTCTTGCGCGGAGGCCGGGATTGTCTGTCTGTCATGGCCCCCGGCTCCACCGGTAAACCTCAGGAGCTCCACGTGGGCAATAAATAAATAGATGAGGGTAATGGTCCACGGTGGGTCCTGGCGTGAGAAAGGTTTTCTACGGAGATGGTGGTCGTGGGTGCAGTGCAGAGGCCGCCAGGTTCTGGCTGTCCGGGCAGTTATATGATAAGTGGTGGCCACGCCTCTCAGAGTCCAGGACAGGAAAGATGACAGCAGCAAGGAAGCTGGTCACTGTCACTGATGAAGTAGAGAAAGAATTCCCCTGAGGGGCGGGTTTGGCAGATGAGCTTTCACTACATATAAAGACTCTGAAAGGTTAGAAAAAGACATACAAAAGGGGAAGGTGGGTGTGCGCCAGGCGTCTTCTGAATCGTCCCTTTGTCTCCATTCGGTCACTGGAAGGATCAGAGCTTTGCAAAAATTGTTCGTGTGACTCCCAGATGAGGTCTGTTTTCCAGAAGGGACATGCTACAAAAGCAGTTGAGAGTGAAAGGCACTTTTTTTTTCTTTGAAATTGTTGCCTTTAATGATTTCACTAATTCATCCGTTTTCATCGGCCTTGCTTGCTTATTAAAAATAAAAGATCTATGCTGAAGCCCTGGAGGATCAGACAGAGTTAACTCCCCTTTGAGAACACCTGATGCATCAGAATATATTTAAAAAAAGGTGGCTTCTGGAGTCTGGTTTCTTTTAATAACCTGTATCGGGTGAGTGACAAGACACAGTCTAGACACACACGGTGCCCAGTGCCGCCGCCCTGGTGCCCACGGGCAAGCTGTGCGGGGAGGGGGTGGGGGCCTCATCTGCTGTGAATCGGGGCCGCCAGTTCCTCTGTGGAGCCTGCTCTTCCACCACACCAAAAGGCCGCAGGACTCTAGTGGGGCTGCTCACACGCGTGCACACATGCCACACAAACACGCAGACACACAGGGCTGGGACAGGGCCGGCTCTCCAGCCCTGGGGCAGGGAGAGGTCATTCCTCAGACTTGTACTCCCGACCCTGCGGCTGCATCTTGGAGAGGACACGCTCGTAGAACAGGAGGTAGGCGCTGGAGGACAGCACCTCCTGCAGGCTGGCCTTGCGGACAGTGTCATCGGAGACCCACAGCCACTGGCTGCTGGCGGAGAGGGGGCTCTTGGCCGAGGGCGGGGAGCGCCGGTAGGTCACGAAGTGTCCAGAGTGCATGTCCCCGTGGTGGACGACCACGGCCATCAGCTGGAAGAGGTATGTGGAGGAGCTGAATGGTAGGAACAAACGCCAGTGGTTTACAAATACAACGAGGAAGGTTTAGAGGCAAAAGCAAAGAGTAAGAGGACCCTAGCTGGATTCAGCGATGGAGGGGACTAATACCAATGGCACAGCCACACAGCTAGATGCTATACAATCGTTAAAATGCAGACCTCTACTGACTGGCCTGGTAAGCTGTCCATTCTGTCAGTGTACCTATATTGTGTGGTATATGCGCCCACACACACACCTTTACAGAGAGGAAAACGAAGATTTAACTGGTGATCTCTAGGTGATGTCCCAGAGATATATTTTATTTCTTTATACTCTGTGTATCTACTTTCTTATATATGTACATGTATACACACATACCCATAATATTTACGATTTATGGACTGTATAATTCTTATTTTTAAAGCGATCAGTGAATGAGGCTTGTAAGAGTCTAAAGAGCGGCTCACCTGTAGTCAGGAACAGCTGGGAGAGGGAAAGGCATGGGGGTCGGCAGGGCGGGCAACAAAGACGGGGAGCAGGCGCCATTCATGAAAATCTGTGTTTTGGGGCCCCCCAGGTGATTCCGAACTGCAACAGAAAAAGGCCCGAGGCGATTAAGATGAGCAGCGGCTCTGGGTAAACAAAACATGGTTTTTGCTTAGCTTGAGATTTAACTCCCTGATAAGACTACAAAGGAAAAACAGATACTTGATTTTGTACTATGTTGATTCATAAAACTTCCCACTTTTTTTGTCTCCACCTGCTTTACTCCCAAATAGGAAAACTGTATCCCACTCCCAGCCTCCTGCTCACTGTGACAGCTTTGTGGATCTTTGAGATTTCCAGGCCTGGCTGCTGAAGCCACGTGTCAGAGCCAAGCAGTGGCCCGCTTACTGGCCTTCTGACCGAAACCAAGGCTTCTCAACCTTAAGGCTCTGGTCACCCTTTGTGGGGGACTGTCCTGGGCGCTTGCAGGATGCTGAGCAGCACCTCTGGCCTCCACTCACAGCAGCGCATCCTCTGCCAGCTATGACAACCAAACACGTCACCAGGCCCAGCCCTGTGTCCCCTGGGGGCCAGACTCCCTGCTGAAAAGCACTGATCCAAACATTCTCTCTTCTCCGACTGTCAGCTTCTGAGGAGCAGCAGTCGGAGACAGCGGGGATGTGTTCATGGGTGCAGATGAGATAATTAAGGAAATGTTTACATCTCTTCTCCTTTCAAGTGTCATGTTTGGGGGCCTTTAATACCGACTAGCTCACTGTTGGCCTCTTTAACCACCATGCTCTGAACACTAGCAGACCTGTGCCCCCCCGCCTGGGAGAGGAGAAAGCGAGGCCAAGAGGTCCCTGATTTAAAACTAGGCCCTCTTCCCACCGCTGCTGCTCTCTACTCTCCAAGTTAATCTACACATCTGCTGAGAAAGGACAAAGCTCTGTCCCCCTGTGAATGATGTCCTGCCAGGCCACACAGCTGGATGTAAAAAGGAGTAACAGTAGTGAGGGGGTGGAGACTTCCCTGGTGGTCAGTGGGTAAGACTGTGCTCCCAGTGCAGGGGGCCCAGGTTCGATCCCTTGTCAGGGAACTAGATCCCACATGCCACAACTAAGACCTGGTGCAGCCAAATAAATAAATAAAAATAAATATTAAAAAAAAAAAGAAAAGAAAAGTAGTGAGGGGCGCTAGGTGGGGAAAGGCCAGGGTGCAAGGAGGACAGTCCTGGCTTGACTAGGAGCAGCAAACAGGGTGGAGGGTGGAACGGGACGGGATGTTCAGGCTTGGAACCTTTAAAGTCAGTGGGTTTTCTCTCATTAATAAAGAACTAAACACATTACATAGAAGGCCTTTACTAAACTGCCCCATGCTCCATTCCAGTGCCAGATGCCCCGTCTGGACCCATCACTCAGCCTCTGGAAGCCTCGGTTCTCTCTTCAGTGAGACTGAAGGTGATAACAGCTACCTGGCTTCACTGGTGCCTGAGTCAAGGATTAACCTCAAGGGAGGATTGTAATGGGATCAGATAAATCAGCAATTCAGTAAAGAAGTAGCAACCCAAGAAAGATGTTTAGGGATCTTCAGCCAGGACACCACCTCCCCACGTTTCCTGTCTAAAGGAGGTGATGGGAGGGAGGTTCAAGAGGGAGGAGATATATGTATACCTATAGCTGATTCCCTGGTGGCTCAGATGGTTAAGAATCCACCTGCAACGTGGAAGACCTGGGTTCGATCTCTGGGTTGGGAAGATCCCCTGGAGGAGGAAATGGCAACCCTCACCAGTATTCTTGCCTGGGGAATTCTATGGACAGAGGAGCCTAGCAGGCTATAGTCCATGGGTCACAAAGAGTCGGACATGACTAAGTGTCTTTGACACATAGCTGATTCACATTTTCGTACAGCAGAAACCAACACAGCATTATAAAGTAATTATCCTCCAATTAAAAATTGAATATACATATATAAACTAGGTGACTGTATGGGGACAGAAAAGAGAAGAAATTCAGTGGAATGAGGTGAGTCAATTATTGTTTAGCCAGAAGATCAGAAAGCAACCTTCCACTCCCCTGCCTGTATGTTTCCATCCGTCATAGAGCTTTTAAAAACTAGACATCACTGTATCATTTTAACCTCTTTTATGAAACCTTCCTTCTCTCACCCCCAATCCTGCTGTTCTCAAGAATGTAAGCGTCATCGGGCAAGCCTGGCCCTCGAGGCACCAGGGCCTGGAGGGTCCTTCTCTCTGCCCCTTGGACACGCACCTGACTTGGGGGCTGCCGGCCCGTCCTGTAGCTCCAGCGCGGGCCCTGCCTTCTCACACTGCTCGGGGCTGCGGTGAGCGGGCTTGTGTCCCAGGAGGTGGTACTTGTAGATGTCCATCATCAGGAACTCGCCGAACTGCACGTGCTCATGCCGCTTCAGGGGCGTGCCGTGGCTGGACCAGCTCAGCCGCTGCAGGTGGATGCATAGGCACTGCGGGAGCTGCGGCAGGAGAGACGGAAAGAGCGGAGGGTCAGAGCGGGACCGGGGCCAAGAACAGAGCAGGCCAGGTGTGCGGCGTAGGCTCACCTTCCCCAGTTTTAACTGTTTGACAAATGTGGTCCTCTGGTGTTCCACCTTTTCCCCATTCAGTGTCCCTTTTGCCTCAATCTGAAATAAAAGAAACATCTCTCTGAAGAAATTCTTGAAACAGGACCCTTAGGGAGAGCAGATGGGCAGGCTGGAGATATCCCAGCATTCTCTGGGCACTTGGCATCCACCTGCTGAAGGAACTCAGCAGCCCAGATATTTGCAAGTTGGTTTCACTGTTTTAAATGGGCTTCCCTGGTAGTTCAGCTGGTAAAGAATCCACCTTCAATGCAGGAGACCCCAGTTGGATTCCTAGGTCAGGAAGATCTGCTGGAGAAAGGAAAGGCTACCCTCTCCAGTATTCCTGGGTTTCCCTGGTGGCTCAGCTGATAAAGAATCCACCTGCAATGTGGGAGACCTGGGCTTTATCCCTGGGTTGGGAAGATCCCCTGGAGAAGGGAACGGCTACCCACTCCAGTATTCTGGCCTCAGGAATTCCATGGACTGTATAGTCCATGGGGTTGCAAAGAATCGGACATGACTAAGCGACTTTTGCTTTCACTGTTTTAAAGAGGATGAGATGGTTGGATGGCATCACCAATTCAATGGACATGAGTTGGAGCAAACTCTGGGAGATAGTGAAGGACAGGGAAGCATGGCATACTGTAGTCCGTGGGGTCGCCAAGAGTTGGACATGACTTAGCGACTGAACAAAAACAATACTCATTAAATAACTGTGACCGTGGCAGCAAAAGAAACAAAGAGGCCACAGTGAAACTCTGGCACTGGCGGCCTGTCATCTGTTTTGTCTTCAAAAATTCTTTCCCATATACTTCCTCTTAATTCAGAGGATGACATTCAATTGCCTGGGGGAGTTGGGCAGGAGTGAGACAGGTGGGCATGGAGGGGACTGTAGCAAATTGGAGCAGGCATGTCTCACCTCAAAGCATATGATTCAATTTTTTTCCTTTAAACATTCTGTGAATGAAACAACTCATCTGGGAAAAAGATAGTCCGTGGGCTGCCAATTTTCTAAGCAAGTGAGGTGGAGGTGGGTGGCTGTGGCTGTGGCTGTGGCTGCAGGGAGCCTCTAGGCCAGTCAACAGAGCTCAGGGCTAAGGGTATGCGAGGCCCTGTATCTGGACATGGGGGCCAGCTTGGGAGATGGTGGCTGGGGTTAAAGTCATACCTTCGTACAGTTGTCACAGACGACATCCCGCACGGATTCCGACGAGATGAAGTGGTGAAGGCAGTGGTCCAGGGTCAGTGGATGACCCTACGGCACGAGAACCACATTCATGATTACAATTCAAGGAGAGCTGCACTGACACTCTCAACAGGGAGAGGCCCAGAGCTTTATCCTGCTCAGGCAGGCAGCGAGGCCCAGAGCTTCATCCTGCTCAGGCAGGCAGCGAGGCTTCACAGACACAAGTGGGTGTTTCCCGAACAAAACGGGGAGCTCAGAGCATCCTAGATCCGTTATTCTGGATGGATTCAAGGATATGAGGACCCAATACTGCAGAAAAGTATGCGCTTCCCTGCTGTTTTACGCATCTTTGAACTTGAGAGGTGTGTGTATGTGTATTTGACAAGGCCAAAACTTCTGCAGCAAGAGAGAAACCACCTTCTTCTTTCCCTAGACAGATCATGGTAACCACAGATTAAAACTAAGACAGGTTCAACAACTATGTGTCTGAGTCATGTGTAGTACCTCAGTCACACAAGATGCCTCAAAGCCCTTTCAGATTCAGATGTCTCTGAAACAGACTGGAAACCAGAGATCGGTACATACCCATGTGGCGGCTGGAATACTGAGTGAAAGACTGTCGAAGGTATCAAATCGAACGGGACTCTGAAAAATAAATTGCAGGAAATACAGAAAGGACTTAGGTTCAAGTCAAAGTTTTATAAGTGGGAAAATATGTGCCTATAAAAACAGCTTCATATTTACACATCCAACAGTAACATAGTCAAGCATAATGTACTTACCAAGAAGCAAAGTCTATTAAGAACAACTTTGTAAACATAAGAACTACAATAATACTAAAGGACAGCTTGGAAAAACTGTACAATAACATACCTGACCCAGCAAAATGGGGATATTATCCTAAGGAAATAACTATGGACAACGTAACTACAAGGATGTAGTTATCACAGCACCATTTATAACAGCAAAACGTGAATGGGTGAAACTTCTAGGGAATGATAAAGTAAATTATATCACGTCCACATAGAATGGAATACTATATTTAAAATACTGTAGTAGAAGTGTACATGATTACACAGAAAGATGCGCATGTGAAAAAACCGATGACAAAATGCATTTACTAAGAGTTCCTGCTTTGGGGACTTCCCTGGTGGCCCAGTGGTTAAGAATTTGCCTGCCAATGCAGGACACATGAGTTCGATCCCTGGTCCAGGAAGATCCCACATGCCATGAAGCAACTAAGCCCGTGCTCCACAACTACACAGCCGATGCTCTAGAGCCCGTGCTCTGCAACAAGAGAGGCCACTGCAATGAGAAGCCTGCACACCGCAGCAAAGACCAGTCCCTGCTGGCTGCAACTAGAGACAGCACACATGCAGCGGTGAAGACCCAGCACAGCCAAAAGTAAACAGATAACTTTATTTATTTATAAATAAAATAATAAATAATAAAATCAATAAAGAACTTATTGAAAAAAGATTCAACATCATTAGTCACCCAGTCGTGTTCAACTCTTTGCAACCCCATGGACTGTAGCCCGCCAGACTCCCCTGTCCATGGGATTCTCCATGCAAGAATACTGGAGTGGGTTGCCATGCCCTCCTCCAGGGGATCTTCTCGACCCAGGGATCAAACCAGCATCTCTTACATCTCCCACATTGGCAGGAAACGTGGGAAGCCCCAGTTCTCACAGTAAGGCCAATTAAAACCACAATGTTGAGAAAAAAGAAAAAATGAGACACCAAGTTGCACAGAAGAGAATGGGTATAAATAAAAACTTAGATAACAAGTGCTGGTGAGGATGTAGAAAAATTTGAAACTTCGTTCACTGCTGGTGGAAATGGAAAAAGAGTCTGGCAGTCCCTCAAAAGGTTAAACTTAGAGTTACCATATGAGCTAGCAATTCCACGCCCAGGGAAATACTAAGAGAGATAAAAACATGTTCCCACAAAAATATGCACATAACTATTCACAATAGCATTATACATAGTAGCTGAAAAGTAGAAACAACTCAAATGTCCATCAACTGATGACTGGATAAACAAAATGTGGTCTAGTCATACAGTAGAATATTACTTGGTAATAAACAGGAATAAAGCATTGGTACAGGCTACGACATGGAAGAACCCTGAAAACATCATGCTGAGTCAAAGAAGCGAGTCTCAGGGCACCATACATTGTATGATTCCATTTATATGAAATGTCCCGAGCAGACAAATCTATAAAGACAGAAAGTAGATTAGTGGTTTCCTAGGGCTGACAGTGTGAGGAGAAACAAGAAAGGAAGCTAATGGGTACAGGGTTGGTTTTTTCATGTGTGTGGTGGGGGGGTGATAACAATATTCTAAAATTGACTGAGGTGACAGCCCTATAATTCTCTACTTTTGCATCATGTTCAAAATTTTGCATAATAACATTTTAAAATCTCAGAAACAAAACACACATACATACACACACCAAAACTAAACGAAAAAAAGAAAACCAGCCCTAGAATCTGCTGTGTTCACCACGAGTATAGACCCAACCTTAGGACTCAAAACCCTGCCAATCCACAATGGGTCTGCTGGTCTTGGTACAGCAGATGCCATCTGAGAGTCAACTGGTATGTCAGCACTGACCAAACGTGGACAGTCAGTTGACTAAGCACAGAGACCCCAGAAAATCACAAAAGCCAGACACCAATGTCAGTCGGCACACTCTGGTTCCTTCATGAATCTTAAATAAAACCTTGCCAGAAAATATCAGGCATTGGTAGTGTATTTACCTGGTGCTCACAGTGTTTGCAGACCATGTTACTCGTGAGTCTTCCATGAAAAGGATGCTGAGACTTCCAGTGGTTGGACGTGGGATATGGTGACCCTGGAACACAGAACACCTTTGTATAGGCCACCTCTAGCCCTTTGGTACCAACTTCAAAATTCACCCCCCTTCTTAGTACGTGGTACAAACACCCTCTTTGAAAAAAAAGTTTCTGGACTTCCCAGGCAGTCCATTGGTTAAGACTCCATGCTTTCACTGCATGGAGATTGGACCTGATCACTGGTCAGGGAACTAAGATCCTGCATGCCACGAGGCAAGGCCAAAAGAAAACAAAGGCAGGAAAAAAAAAAAGACTTCTGAAAACATCAGAATAAGCAGGTTCTAAAGAACTGGGGTTTGGGGGGATAGGATGGGGGTTAGTGGAATAAATACAGTGGTGTGGTGTGCTAGTTAGAAGCATGGGCTGGAAGACAGGCCGGCCTGGGCTGGGTCCTAGCTTTGCTTCTTTAGTCACGGGACCCAGGGCCAGACTTCAAGTTTATAAGCCTCAGTTTTCTGGAAATGGGGATAATTATGATCCCACTATGCCCCACACCTGGGGCTTCCCTGATGGCTAAGCAGGTAAAGGATTCGCCTGCAATGCAGGAGACACAGGAGACATGAGTTCAATCCCTGGATTGGGAAGATTTCCTGGAGAAGGATAATGGCAACCACTCCAGTATTCTTGCCTGAAAAATCCCGTGGATGGAGCAGCCTTGTGGGCTACAGTCCAATGGGGTCGCAAAGAGTCAGACACGACTGAGTGACTAAGCGTCACTCAGTGGTATGCCCCACACCACCAACTTCACAGAGCAGCTGGAAGGCTTGTGTGAGGTATTATGGTGCCTGGCACACAGCAGGGACCCAAAAGATAACTGTTCTCATTACTACCAGTGCACAAAGGAATTGATGTGTCATTTTCTTAAGAAAACAATGATTTCCTTCTAGGGAGGCCGGGATCATCTGCAGAAACAGCTGGCCACAGTGGAAACGCTGAGGACATGGCACCTTCAGCTTATTAAGTTACAGGACCAGCTCAAGAAGGCAGAGAGAGACCGCCGTTTGAGGTAGAAACAGGTCTATTAAGCAGAAACTGAGCAGGGCTCGGTTGTGATGGACACTCGAGATGTTCACTGGGGGGACAGGCTAGAGCTGTTTCTGAAACACAAGCTCTTCTCAGATGCACACACTCCAAGTCGGGATGGATGTCACCAGAAAAAAACATTCTTTTTAGAAAACATAAAGCAAATTACTGTCCTGTTGAAAAGGTACACATCTCACATGTTACAGTTCAAGGGAAAACAACTACCTCTGGTGCGGCAGGTGATCTGTCTGGGAGTTGTTTCTGTCTGCTGCTGCAGGGGAAGAAAGAGAAAGAGGCTGAAAACCCTACTGCTCTCCCTCTGACCACCCACCCTCAATCCCCTTTTAAATCTCTCGACTGCCCTGTTCAAAAACCAACTTTAAACTAAGCTTCCTAAAAGCAGCCTTAACTATGCTCTCTGACTGATTTCTGCACCTATTCCTTCACCAAATACAACTGAACACCTTTCCTCTCTGGAATATCTATGACCCCCTCCTTTGACTAGTTAACTTTTATCAACTCCCTAACATTTACAATGTACCAGGGAAATGAGATTCATTGGGCATTCTCGTGGCTCCTTGCTCTCCTGTATTAAACGGGGGGTGGGGGGTGGAACACTCTTTCCTCTCAAGGCCAGTGCAAACTGCAGCAAGGGACTGCTTTCAAGAACCTCAGCACTGCCAACCACAGTCACTGACTGCCGACTGTGACGCTTCAGACCTTCCCCAGCCTCGCTCCCACTACTGGCTTTTGATCGAATCTTCCTTTTCAGTTTAACATTGTAGGAAAGTCACACTGGTGTCCCCTGCACCTGTTCGATGTGCACAGACCACACTGGATGTTTTAACGTTGTAGGAAAATCACACTTGTGTCCCCTGCACCTGTCTGATGTGCACAGACCACACTGGATGTACTGAGAGCGTTAACGGTTTACCTCCAGGGAATGCACATCAAACAGATGTGTGACCCGGGGCTGGCGGTCCCGCTCATCCTCCAGTGACGAGGTGATCACATGGAATAACTCGTGGGCGTCCTGTCAAGAGGGCAGAGCATTCTTCAGAGCGGCTGGAGAGGCCGGGCAACGTTAGAACCACCTGCCTGTGCACTGCCAGGCAGACCCTCTATGGCTAAGCTGGGTAGAGTTTGCTTTCCAGCTTCTCAAGGCCCAGTGCGTTCAACGGAAATGGTTCTAAAAGTGGCTGGCTGATCTGGTCACTAACAGTGAAGGTGTAGACCAGGTCCCCTGCTAGATGCTCTGATGCGCTCAGAAAGGAAGGGAACCACAGACAGATGCTCTTTCTCTCCCCACACACACCACAGCGCCACATGGCTCAGCGTCAGACCCTGGAAACACTCCCCAGGAGCAACTGGGACCCAAGTGGCTCCTTGACAGAAGAGCAGGACTTAAGAGAAGGAATGTGGACAAAGAATGTCACCTGTTACATTAGTAAACAAAGGATGGTGTGGCCACCAGACCACCGGCCCTGCAGTCGCCCCCTACTGTGCCCCGAGGGGATTCAGGATGGAGAGAAGCAGGATAGGGGCCTGAGACAGCTAAGGTGCGCACCGAAGGATGGCTTCACCGAGCCCAGACGTGCGTATCTTCCCTTAAGTAGAAAAGTGCTTAATTCATTAATTTGGGAAGTCCAGTTTTCCTTTAATTAACAGTAATCTTTTGATGTTCTGAATACTGGTTTGGTTTTTTTTGCAAACACTTGATATATCCTGGCTTCTCCCTTACCTCTTCCGAGAAGCCCCCTGAACTATCTGAGAGGCTGTCTCCCCGCTTAAGTACTGCCTTCAGTATGCCAGTCAAATAAAACCTGATTCTCAGCTTTAAGGTTGCACTTTTTTTTTCAGCTGACAGGTATCTGATGTCCTGAAGGACTAAACTCCAGTCGCTCTCTCAATTTAGAGAAATGTGAATTGTAGCTAAATAATTCCAGCTACCAGAGGATAACGAAAGTAGTTTCTAAATGGAAAAATATTTCAACAAGTAATGGATTAGTAAAGAAGCATCATGAGAAAGTAGAGAGGCTCTTAACATCGTGTTTAAAAAGTAACACACACGTGGCTTCCGATTAAAGTGAAAACGGAGACCACCTTTAAAGAAAAGGGAGTGAGAAAGCCTTCCCACCTCACTTTTCTGAGTTTTTAAATGCCTCTCACTTCAGCCCAAAGGCTCTGGTCCAGGGGATGGACAGTGGAGGCAGAAGCGGCCAACACAAAGCTGGCCGGGGCCAGCCTGGAACATTAGCAGACAGGAGGATGTACTGCCGAAGTGTACACCCACAGAGGCGGAACCTTCGATCCCTAGAACTTCACTCTCTCAGCCCCAGCGTTGACCTCTGGGGAAGAGGAGGAGGGTGGCCAGTACCACAGAGGACAATGAGGCTGCAGTCTGGAGGGGGTGGCTGGAGGAAGGCCCTGGGGCTGCATATGACAGCCAGCCTCTGAAGACAGACTTGTTTTTTAAAAAAAAAATGAAGGTATACTCTAAAGAAGAGCCACACCTGAACCTCTGACCCTCTAAGGTAGAGCCACTCACCTCTCTCTGAAGGCCTCACGTGTCCCCATCAGCCACTGAAGTGCAAAGTCACTCGAGAACTAAAAAGATTTCCCCTCCCTGGCAACAGTGTGCCTACGCCCTGTCCTGTGAACCTTCCCTGTCCCCAGTCACAATCTGGTCTCAGTACACTCAGGCTGTCTGAAACGTCACGGAAACGTCCACACAAGCCTGGTAACTAACTGCGAGGCCAGCGCTGGCATTTACTCCTCCCGCTGCAATGGGAGCTCCCGTTTCTGGAGCTCAGGTCCCAGCTCATGAATGGGAAGGAGTCTCCGAGGAAACCTGTTTTGAATGTCGTGTTCACCTGCTCTTCAAATGAAGAGATCTGCCATCGGTACATTCTTAAGACGTCCAACAAGCAGCTTGCATCCAAGACCTCTTCGTCAGTGGCTTCCTGGCAGGATAAAGCTGGAATCAAAAAAGGCAACACAGTCATTAAGTGAACCAACACAACAGCTAACCAAGAAAACCTGTGCAGAAAGATGTGTCAAAGCTAATTAAAAATGGAAGACTGGAAAATTCACCCTGGAATTGTATCTCTTTTGTTACTTTTCCTTGTAGCCTTACCCAGTGCTTAGGACACTGGTAGACACCTGGAGTTTGCTGAATGAATGTAATTTTTCATGCAGCCGCAGCATTTAGCAATCGACTTTCAGATATTTGAATTACTATCATCAACAGAAACTTACTGCAAGATTCACGTTGAATAAAATTATTTTAACTCTCAACTCGGAGGGACAGGAGGGCCCTTAAACATCCATCTGGTCCAACCCTACACTTCCTGCCTAAGCCCTTCTCTACAGGACTGTCCCAGGACCATCAGGCCTTGTTTGCATTTGAGTTTCTGACTATTACTACAAAGCATCAGGCTCTATGAGGCAGCCTGAAAGAGTCCTCTGAATGGTTTACTTTTCATTTTTTTTTTTTTGTCCTTGTTGTTTTTGGCTGTGCCACATGGCTTTTGGGATCTTAGCTCCTAGACTAGATATTGAATCCGGCCTTCAGCAGTGAAAGCACTGAGGCCTAACCACTGGACCACCAGGGAATTCAATCTAAGTAGAATCAAGCCTAACAGATACACAGAAAAGTTTGATGAGCTTATGAATTTATACTGCAATTAAATCTATATCAGAGGTTGGCAAACTTTTTCTGTAAAAGGTCAGCTAGTAAACATTTTAGGCTTTGCAGGTCTCTGTGGCAACTATTCAACTCTGCCACTGTAACACAAAAAGCAGTCATAGATGATAGATAGATAATATGTAATATTATATAGATATGTAATAGTATACATTACGTAGATACACATATAATATTACATAGATAATATGTAAACAAATGGACTTCCCTTGTAGCTCAGCTGGTAAAGAACCCACCTGCAATGCAGGAGACCTGGGTTTGATCCCTGGGTTGGGAAGATCCCCTGGAGAAGGGAAAGGCTACCCACTCCAGTATTCTGGCCTGGAGAGTTCCGTGGACAGTCTATGGGGTCGCAAAGAGTCGGACACGACTGAGCAACTTTCACTTTCACAAACAAATGGACATGGCTGTGTTTCAATAAAATTTTATTCACAAATACAGTTGGTATGCAAATTTGGCCCCGGGGCCCAAGTTTGTTGATTCCTGATCCTGACCACCATCTTCCCTTAGCATATTATTAAGGACCAATATATCACACTGAATCAGCACTGCCATGAGATAAAGGAGATAAAAATGCAGGAGAAGCCTGCCTCTCAGTGCAGTTTCTGGGAGTTCAGTGACTCTCCAGATAAATGAAGCCGGTGTTTCTTCTCTGTGATTTGCAGTCAGTGAACTGGTGAAATGGCTCTGACCCAGGAGGCCCTGAGCACTGCCACCCCTACCCCTGTCGGATCATGGCTGCTGCCTTGGGTGCTGACCTGAGGAGAAGTAGCAGCCTTGGCAGCTGGTAGCCAGTTATTGGTGCAATAAACCCTAGGGTCAGACCCTTACCCTCCAGAAGGGTACCCACCCGAAGAGTTACTGATCCTTCCTTCTTCCTCCTACAGCCCCAGGCAGCCCTCTGTTAGCTTTTTCCCTCCCAAAGAACATCTGAGTGTCCCCTTTAGGCCAATTTTGCCTATAACACAGTGGGACCGTGTGGCAATGTCTACTCATTTTCCTATCTTACAATCCAGCATCGTGACTTTCTCAGGATCTACCCAGGGAAACATGTGACTGTTGCTTGACAGCCACGTACAAGAAGCGTCACTACAGCCAGTTTATCTAGACAGGGCACCGGAAGCTAATAGCTAAGTAGATAGGGGACGCGGTACAGCTGTAAAGGTGCATGAGGTTTTGCAAACCATGTATGTGATAAGGGATTAAGATTCAAAATATATTAAAAAAAAAAAAAAACTCCTAAAACTCAACAACAAAAACACAGAAAACTGATTTCAAAAATGGATGAAAGATTAGAATAGACATTTCAAAAAATATATATAAATGGCCAATAAATACATGAGAAGATGTTCAACGTGACTTATGATTAGGGAAATGCAAATCAAGGCCACAATGAGACATCACTTTCATACCTATTGAGGTGGCTGTTATCAGAAAGACAGACAATAACAAGTGCTGGTGAAGATGTGGAGAACTGGAACATCTGTGCAAAGGGAAGGTAAAGGCTATAGCCGCTGTGGAAAGCAGTGTGGTGACTCCTCAAAGTATTTAACAGAATTGCCATCTGATCCAGTGAGTCCATGTCTGGGTACATAACCCCCCAAAATCAAAAGCAGGGGCTTGAACAGATATATGTGTCCACAGCAGCACTATTCACAATGGCCAAAAGGTGGAAACAACCTAAATATCCGCTGACCTATGAATGGGTGAACACAATGTGGTGTGTATATAACATACACACGCGCACACACACACCGGAAAGTCGTTCCTATTCAGCCTGCAGGAATGACATTCGGACACATGCCCCAGTGTGGATAAACCTCAAGGACATTATGCTAAGTGAGATAAATTGGATTCAAAAGGACAGATATATTGTATGATTCCACTTAAATAAGGTGCACAGTCAAACTCACAGAGACAGAAAGTAGCATAGCGGTTACCAGGGTCTGGGGTAGTAGAAAATAGGGAGTCACTGTTTAATGGACGTAGAGTTTCAATACGGAAGATGAAAACGTTCTGGAGATGAACAGTGGTCACGGTTGCCCAACAGTGTCAATATACCTACTGCTACAGAACTGTTTACTTCAAAATGATTAAGATGGTAAATTTTAAGTTATGAATATTTTACCACAATTTTTTAAACGGGCAAAGGATATGAGCTAGTAGTTTACAGAAGACAAAATACATGAGACCAGTAAATTCAGGAAAAGAAAAAAACAAAACGTGAATGAAGGAGAAATATGTGTAT
Source organism: Okapia johnstoni (assembly GCA_024291935.2). NCBI lineage: Eukaryota > Metazoa > Chordata > Mammalia > Artiodactyla > Giraffidae > Okapia > Okapia johnstoni. Next base: position 8,313,881 of record CM044310.1, on the reverse strand, counting down.
GAAACGGCCGTTTCTCTAATGCACATCAGGTTATGTGCTCATGAAAAAACAAAGAAAATATTATCTCATTTCTGCGGGGAGGTAGAGATGCAGTTCAATGCACAGAAACGGTCTGGAAGGTAACACTTATCTTTCGCTTTCAGGAAGGAAGGAGGCGAGCAGGGCTGGGATAGTGGCAAAGAGAACTTCAGGCCTCTCTGTCAGGCTTTGACTTCTCACAAGGAGACTTTATTCAGGCATTACTTACAGAATTAAAAGTTTATTTCTAAAAACCAAAATAAAAGACACTAAGAGGCAGAAGCAGAGAAGGGAGCACATGGCAGAAAGACAACACCTAACCCGCGTTAGGACACCCATGTAGACGTGTCAGGTCTTCACACAGTCTTTGGGATGGTATTTTTTTTTTTTAAACAGAGCAGTAAAAGAAGAGAGTTTCAAGTTGCCTCCCATGTAGAAGAGCAGAACTTGCTTTTCATAAAGGTTTCTGGTCAAGGTGAGATCATACCTCAGGTTAAGCAATACTCAGCTGTTTTCAAAATCCAATTTTTTTTTCTGACTAATTTTTTCTAATAATACACAATCATTATTGAAAGCTTTAGTAGGTTTTTTTTTTTTTCATCTTTTTAAATTGTCACCTGTACCATACCAAAATATCCATGGCCAATGTTTTGGCCTTTTCCTGCCCACCCTTTATCTGTGGACATTTTCACTTTCTTGAAGTCAAATTTCACCATATTTTGTATCCTGCTCTTTTAAACTTAATAGGATAGCCGATGCCTCTTCCCAAATTAAAACAAAAACACTTCAGAAAGATGATTCTTAATGGCTGTGTAACATTCCATTGCTGGCTTGATCACCCTACTGCTGGATAACCACATTCTTCCCTTGCCCCCCAACCTCCATTACAACAAGGTGTTGGAAGTCTTTGCTCATACAGTTGGCCATCCATACCCACTAGTTCCACATCCTCAGATTCTACCAACCAAAGATTGAAAATACTCAGGGAAAAAAATTCCAGAAAGTCCCCCAAAGCAAAACTTGAATCTTCCAGGCACTGGCCACTATTTACATGGCATTTACACTGTATCAGATATTATAAGTAATGTAGAGATGATTGGAAGTTTATGGGAGGATGTGCACAGGTTATACACAAATACTATGACATTTCATATAAGGGGTTTGAGCATCTGCAGGTTTTGGTGTCTGCCTGTAGGGGTGTACAGATGGTACAGGAGAAAAACCAGTTCTACAGTAAAAAAAAAAAAAAAAAAAAGGTTAAAAATAAAATGATTGGAAGCAACCTAGATGTCCATCGACAGATGAATGGATAAAGAAGTTGTGATACATCTACATAGTGGACTATTACTGAGCCATGAAAAGGAACGGAACGGAGTCACTTGTAGTGAGCTGGATGAACCTAGAGCCTGTCATACAGAGTGAAGAAAGAGAGAGAAAAACAAATACTGTATATTAACATATATCTATTATGGAATCTAGAAAAATGGTGCTGATGAACCTATCTGCAGGGCAGGAATAGAGACACAGATATTGAGAATGGACTAGTGGGCACAGCAAGGGAAGGAGAGAGTGGGACGGACTGAGTAGCGCTGACATATACACTGTTGCGTGTCAGACAGATAGCCGGTGGGAAGCTGTTGTATAGCACAGGGAGCTCAGCTCAGCGCTGTGTGATGACCTAGAATGGGTGGAACGGAGAGCGAGAAGACGGAATAGAGGGGTGGGAAGGAAGCTCAAGAGCGAGGAGACATACGTGTGCATATGGCTGATTCATGTTGTTGTACAGCAGAAACTAGTACAACGTTGTAAAGCAGTTATACTCCAATATTTTTTTTTAAATGAAGTTAGATTGGAGACTTCTTAAAACCTTTACCAAGCCCATGTACACTGTGGCTTTCCAACCTCAGGGCTAGTACCGGGCCATTCCCAAACTTGCCTGCCCTGGGAACAAACTCCACTCCCAGCTAGTGTAGATCACAGTTCATTGAATTACTAGGTCAAATGGTCCTGGGTGTTTTGCAAGCTATTACTATGTGGTTCCAAACCGCCTTCCACCAAGGCTGTCCCAAGTGACACCACCAGCATGTATGAACGTGTCACCCAGAGGCAGCTCAGGATTGTAAATTTGCTTTTCAATCTTTGCTGACAGGCCAAAAAGCGGCACCTCACTATTATGTTATTAATATTTCTTTGATGGTGGACACAGTGAATATTTGAGTATTTTGCTTGTTTTGTTTGTTAGATACATCCCATCTGTTAGTCGCTGAGTCATGTCCGACTCTTTTGGGACACCAAGGACTGGACTGTAGCCCACCAGGCTTCTCTTTCCATAGGATTCTCTAGGCAAGAATACTGGAGTGGATTGCCATGCTCTCCTCCAGGGGATCTTTCCAACCCAGGGATTAAACCCGGATCCCCTGCATTGCAGGCTGATTCTCTGTGGTCTGAGCCACAAGAGAAGCCCAGATATATCTTGTCTGTATCTAAATACAATTTGTATTATTGCTTTTGTGAATTACTTCATTTCCTAGGATAAGATACTTTTTAAAAAAAAAACTTTAATGTTTTTGAAACTGGAGTACTTCTTACAATCCAAATGCTTAAATGGCAGTGGGTTATTTTTTTCCCTTCCTTAAAAAACTGTTACTAAATTGACAATTTTTAAAATAAATGATTACATCTTTGATTAAAAAAAAAAAAAAGCAGCCTAAGTGTATCTATTGGGCCCTTAGTGCTTTTTTTCATAAGAATCTGTGTGGTTTTTTCCCTACAGGAAGGCTATTAACCCTTTGCCTGCCATCTGGGCTGCTGCTTTGAAAATGCACACAATCCCCTTTCCGTTTCCAACTCCGGTACCTTTCAGGAGGTGCAACAGTGTCAGTGATAAGTACTGGTGTTGGGGGGGCTCCTTGTGGCCCCCAGTATACTGGGTGGTGAACTCTTCCAGCCACTTGATGAAGGTGGGGCAGGCGGACAGGCCCTGCAGCAGGGAGTTCATGAAGCAGGTGTTCCCCAAGTTGACGAGGCCAGGCACAAGCCCTAAGCGAGGGGGGAGAGGAGAACAGCACATCACACTGGACCGGCTCTTTGTTCCTCTCCCATCCAGGCCCCAGAGCTCCTGCCCCACGGCCTTGGACTGGAAACCCCAATTTCAGAAAGCCCTCATCCACAGAGACCAGGCGGCCAAGCGTTCCACCCCAGCCGAGGCCTGGCCCTAATCATGCTCCTTCAGGAGATCATAGGCTGCAGAAGGGCAGATTCTGGCCACGTGGGACTCGTGAAACTCACCAGAGCACCAGAGTGTCTGGCGCAGCCTGGCTTACATTAAATGTACAGAAACACTTAGTAACCTCTCGCTCTCTTTCTCTCCCCTCCTCTCTCTCCTTTGTTAAGAAAGCAATGTTTCTCACAACAGAAGAAAACAATCGTTTTGTTCTTGCTCCCCCAGGACAATGATTTTGTTCTTATAATCAGTGGGAAGGACACTGCTCCTGCCATTCGGATTAGTCTTTCTGCAAAGAGATTAACAAGATCTGACATACTTCCCTCTTCTGTTGAAATTGAAAACAACAAAAACAAAATTTTTATTATGAAAGTTCTCAAACATCCACAAAAGAAGAGTAGATATCTAACAAACCCCAATAACAACCAACCCCAGACTGAACAATGATCCAGGATGGGGTGGGAGGTGGAAGGGAGGTTCAAGAGGGAGAGGACACATGTATACCTACGGCTGATTTATGCTGATGTATGTCAGAAATCAACACAACATTGTGAAGCAATTATCCAATTAAAAATAGATAAATTTTTAAAAAATGATCAACATTTTGCTACATCTGTCCCTTTTATGTGTTTATTTTGGCTGAATTTTAATTAATATAAGTAGAGCAATAGTGACAAAAGGGGGCATTCTTAAAAATAAGAAAATAGATTTTTTTTGTTAATGAAGAACTTGAAACATTTACTAGTGACTATTTAATAGTGACTAGCAGCCATTCGGTGAAAGCACAAAGGCATCACACAATTAGGCAGCTGTACAGCTGAAAAACACAATGGCTATAACAATGAGGACACTTAGACAATTAGCCACTTGAAATTTCTCATTACGAAGCATGTCTCAAACTCATGCCCTTAGTGGGGGTGAAATATACATCTTGTTACTACAGGATATCAAATAAAATTCATTAAAATTAACTTCTGCTTAAAAGCAAACACTGTTGACAAAATTGAAGACACAAGAGAACCATACATGTCCTCCCCCTTTGGTAATGTTTTTGAACAATTAAAGGTTTGGGTTGAGTCTACAGACCATGATGCAAAGGCTTCATTCTTACCTTTTCTACGTTTCTTTCTTTCTGTAATGGGACCCCAAATAACATAGATTCCTGCTGCAAGAGCAGCAGCAATTCCACCTATAACACCCCAGTTCTTCATGACTTTACATCTAAAAAAGAAAATTAAGTTGACTGTCTTTCCTCATAACCAATACAATACGTGTATATATAGGGACAGGTACACAGATATAACATTTCATCAAAATAACCCACTGGCCCGCCAAATATCTAGCTTTCAAATTAAAGTAATATACAATATAGGATTATGTCTTGAAAAATCTACACACACAGATATTAGGATTTAAAACCTAAGTAGGCGCACAACCTCCCCAAAGCCCCACCTCACTCAGAGGAGGGTCCAGGGCTTTCCTCCTGCTCTGTCTCTCATTCCACTGCCATACTGGCCACCACCCCAGCCAAAGCCACGCTCCTACCCCAGGGCCTTTGCATGGCTGCCCTCTCTGCCTAGGGTGCTCTTCCTCCAGGTCCCACTGCTTGGCTCATTGCCTCCCCTCTTTCCTTTTTTTAAAATTATTTTTTATTTTTTTGCCTTGCCACGTGGCATGGGGGCTCTTAGTTCCACAACCAGGGATTGAACCTGTGCCCCTCTGCAGCAGAAGCGCAGTCTTAACCACCAGGCTGCCAGGAAAGTCTCTCCCTCTCACATCTAACAAACTATTGGAACCCGCTCTCATGACATTTTACCCAGTTCTACTTTCTCTTTCACCACAGCACTCTCCACCTTCCAGCATAACATTCACTGATTCACCACGTTTATTTGCAGTCTCCCTCAACTAAAATGCAAACTCCCCATGGACAGGGATCTTTGTTGTTTCACACACTAACATATTCCAAGTGCTTCCAAGTGTTTAGATCACACAGTAGGTTCTTGATAGTATTTACTGAATAACTGGAGAAATACAGAAATGGATTTATCTTTTAGGTTATTAAATGGGGGGAGATCTTTATACAACAGTATAGAGATAGATGTATAAAGTATAAAGATAAATAGATGTATAAATAGATCCTTATACAATCATATAAAGATCGTCTAAATATTTATTAAATATTAAATATTTCTTCATTTGAAGCTTGACTTCAACACTGACGTTATTCTACTGCTACAAATTAAGAAATTTCACCAGCAGTTTAAAATACTGTCTTCACACACAGTTATGTATTTCCACTAAATAAGGCAAACAACATATGTATGAACCTATGCAGGAAGTGGGGGCTGAGGGCAGCCACAGTGCTCAGCTCTGAAGCCTGGAGCCCGTGGGAGGAGGGTAGACAAGAGAAGGGACATAGGGACCCTGACAGGATTGGGGACTCATACTGTCAGGGGTCCTGGCAGGAATGCGGGATCTTAACAAGACGGGGAGCCTTAACAGGTTAAAGGGTCCTGATTGGTTTAGGGGCCCTTGCAAGATAAGGACTCACTAATAAGACTAGGGACTCTACAGACTAAGGGGTCCCTGGCAAAACTTGGGGGGGGGGAGGGGTGACAGGAAGAGGGGTACTGACAAAATGGGGTGGGGGGACACTAGCAAGCTCGGGGCACTCTAACAGGGTTGTGAGAATCGTGGCAGGTTTGGGGAGCTGGGCAAGGTTTGGGAAACCTAGCAGGCCAGGAACTGACATAACTGGGGAGCCCAGAAGAACTGGGGGTGTCCTGATAGGATGAGGGAGTCCAGCAAGTCCTTCGAGGCGCTGAGAGCTCCGAGAGGCCACTGACAGAATTCGGGGCCCTGACAAGCCCGAGTCTCCCTGGCAGCTCTGGCGACGGTGACAGGGCTGGAGGAGACAGTGGCAGGTGGCAGGACGGGGTGGAGGGGGCACTGATAAAACTGGGGGCCCAGCAGAACTGGGGAACGCGGGCAGAATCGGCGTTGCCCTGAGGCCCTGGAGGCCCGACACCCCCACCCCCGCCCCAGGGCCTGGGCCTCCAGCCCTGCCGACACAGAAGTCTCCGGAATGCCCACTCCGGCCCCGGGGACCCCGACTGGAGCGTGAAAGGGCCTCTACAGGCGCCCCGGCCGCCCCGCCCCCCAGAGCTCACCTGACGGCCGCCCCGGTCCGCAGGAAGCGATGAATGGCCCTGTTGGCCGCGGTCATCGCCGCCGAGGCCCGGGAGCTCAGCATCGCGGCTGCGCGGGAGGCGAGCCGCCGCCCCCGCCGCTTTGCCGCGGCCGGACCCAGGGCTCCGAGGGCTCCCGAGGCGGCGGAACCCGTGGCCAAAGCCCCAGCTCCTCCGGGGAGGGTAGACCGAAGGACGGGCTGCCAGAAGAACCGGAAGTGGCTCTCACCGGAAGACTAGAGTCGAAGGACCACAACCTTGTACTTCCTTTTCCCCCTTAGCAACGGATGTCGGCGTCGGTTACTAAGGGAGGCCCTGTGGCCCGGGACCGCTTGGCTTTCAAGTTTTGTACGGGCCCTGTTCTTATATACAAATGTCCCATTTGCGAAAGGGACCCTGGCTCACTTTTATTTTTCGGTGTGAAGAGGGCGATTCCCGCCTGAAAGCGGGATCACAACTTGTCTTCGGAGTAGAAACGGTTCGCAGAAGAAGGGCCTTTAAGGAGCGTGTGGACCATCCTGACGGCATCTATAGATTAATCAGACCTTGAATAATAACAGCCACCAAACCTATTGTTTAATTCAGTGCATTGCTAAGTACTTCACATGCATTATTCATATTTAATCTTCGCACTTACATTATCCACATTTTACATCCCAGGAAATGCAAGAAATTCAGAGAAATAGCGAGTTTTTCACACAGGTGTAAGTGGTGGAAACAAGATTGTCAGGCAAATCTGTGTCTCAAGAATAGCACTGTCCAATAGCATATATGGAAGGCCATATTTTAAATTTTCTAGTTGCCACATTAAAGTGAAAAAACCAGTAGATTACTTTCATCAGTATCTTTCACTTGCCCCAATATGTTCAAAATATCGTCATTTGTATGTAAAAATTCTTTTTTTTTTTTTGTAAAAATTCTTAATGAGATCATTTACAATCTTAGGGAGTGGCAACCCACTCCAGTATTCTTGCCTGGAGAATTCCTTGGACAGAGGGGCCTGGCGGACTACCTACAGTTCTGTTCAGTTCAGTTCAGTCGTGTCCGACTCTTTGCGACCCCATGGACTGCAGCACACCAGGCTTCCCTTTCCATCACCAACTCCTGGAGCTTGCTCAAACTCATGTCCATCCAGTCGGTGATGCCATCCAGCCATCTCATCCTCTATCATCCCCTTCTGTTCCTGCCTTCAATCTTTCCCAGCATCCGGGTCTTTTCCAGTGAGTCAGTTCTTTGCATTAGGTGGCCAGAGTATTGAAGTTTCAGCTTCAGCATCGGTCCTTCCTATGAATATTCAGGACTGATTTCCTTTAGGATGGACTGGTTGGATTGCCTTGCAATCCAAGGGACTCTCAAGAGTCTTCTCCAACACCTCAGTTCAAAAGCATCAATTCTTCGGCGCTCAGCTTTCTTTATAATCCAACTCTCACATCCAAACATAACTACTGGAAAAACCATAGCTTTGACTAGATGGACCTTTGAAATCGGCAACATCTCTGCTTTTTAATATGCTATCTATGTTGGTCATAGCTTTTCTTCCAAGGAGCAAGCGTCTTTTAATTTCATGGCTGCAGTCACCATCTGCAGTGATTTTGGAGCCCCCAAAAGTAAAAGTCTCACTGTTTTCATGGTTACCCCGTCTATTTGCCATGAAGTGTGGGATCCCCGGATGGGATCTTAGTTTTTTGAATGTTAAACAACATACAGTTCATGGGATCGCAAAGAGTCAGACACGGCTGAGTGACTAACACTTTTCACATGTTTGTACTAAGTACCTCTCCATTTGAACCAGCTGTTTTTCATGTTCTCAACGGCCACATGTGACCAGTAGCTACTACACTGGATAATATCGGAGCCAGAGAAAACTTGCCCTCCCTTGTAATCAATTCCCCCAACTCCAGAGCAAGTAATTGCAACTGCTTTAGTAATGAAATCAATGTTTTGGTTCAGTGATTCTCCAAGTTTTTAGTCTCAGGACCCATTTATAAGCCTAAAAATTATAAAGCTTCTGTTCATGTACACTATATCTAACTATATTTACACTACTAAAAATTAAAATTGAGAAATATGGAGCATCCTGACTAGTACACTGGGTTTCACACTTCCTTTGTCTATAAACATAATAATTGAAACCACTTGCCAAACATTTGCTAGTGGCTAGATCCTTGTGCTGAATACCTGTGCGCACTGTCCTATTCCATCCTCCCAACAAACCCACCAAGTAGGTTCTATTAAAATTTCCACTTCAGGGGACTTCCCTGGTGGTTGAGCGGTTGAGAATCTGCCTTGCAATACCGGGGACTTGGGTTGAATCCCTGGTCAGCGAACTAAGACTCCACATGCTGCAGAGCAGCTAAGCCTGCCCGTGGCAACTACTGAGCCCACGTGCCACAACTACTGAGTCCCTGTGCCTCAAAGAAAGATACTGCATCCCTGTGGGAGAGTAAATGGGTACCATCTTCATCCTGGGCAGTTTGGACTATTCAAAAAAATGACGAATCTACATACCCTGTGATCTACAGAGTAATCTATTTATCACACACACATAAGAATAAAGGTGTTTATTGCAGCACTGTTGTGAATAATAAACAATGAGAAGAAATCTAAATACCTAAAAAAATTATAGTAATCCCATACAGTGGAATATTATATGCTATAAAAATAATACAGCAGCTCTTTTGTTTGATAAGGGAGATTCTAAAATTCATTGTTAAGGAAGAAACAGTAAAGTGCAAGGCAATGAAAGAGAATGCTTTTAATTGTGTGAGAATAAATGTTTATAAATATAGAGGTAATTAAGAAACTGGAGACACTGCTGGCCTCTGATAAGGCAGCTGTGTGATTAAGGGCAACATTTTGTCTTTGGGAATTTTGTGCCATGTGCGTGCATTATTATTTAAAAATCAAAAAACAGTTAAAAACTTTAAACTTGAAAAGCATCATCAAAACACAGGGGAATGACTTCCATTGTGGTCTAGTGGTTAGTAATCCACCTTGCAATGCAGGGGATGTGAATTTGATCCCTGGACGAGGAAATGAGATCCCACATGCTGGGAAGCAAACAAGTCAGCTCAAGCCAGAACTAATGAGCCCTAGTGCACCAACCGGAGAAGGCAATGGCACCCCACTCCAGTATTCTTGCCTGGAAAATCCCATGGACAGAGGAGCCTGGTAGGCTGCAGTCCATGGGGTCTCGAAGAGTTGGACACGACTGAGCGACTTCACTTTCACTTTTCACTTTCATGCACTGGAGAAGGAAATGGCAACCCACTCCAGTGTTCTTGCTTGGAGAATCCCAGGGACGGCAGAGCCTGGTGGGCTGCCATTTATGGGGTCGCACAGAGTAGGACATGACTGAAGCGACTTAGCAGCAGCAGCAGCAGCAGTGCACCAATAAAAGATCTCCCATGCTGCAACTAAGACCTGACACAGACAAATGAATAAATTATAAAAACTACAGTGGGAAGACAGCATCAAAATTGATGTTCCTTCTTGTAAAAAATATATATATATTCATTAGAAGCTCATGAAAATTGAAAAAGCAGGCCACTTAATAGGATAAATATGAGCCCAAATTTGTAAGAAGACATCTATGTTTAACTGTCCCTGCATCAAAAAATGGCTGGAAGGCTATAGTCCCCAAATGGTAACTCTGGTTCTCTCTTTGTGGTAGATTAGTAGTAAGTTTTATTTTCTTCTGAATGCTTTTCTTATTTTCTGATTTTCTATCATGATCATTTATTTCTTTCATAACTAGAAACACTTTTAAGATATGACTATATAAGTGTATCTTTCTTTATGCAGTAGCTCTGAATTGTTGCAATCTTTGTAACTCAAACCCTCCTTTTCTAGTAGGATCTCCAATCTCCAGAGAGACCCTTAAACCCAGTTTTTAAGCTCACTTTACCTCTCAGATCTTCACAATAAACTCACATTTAAGCCTTCCTAGGTAGCTCTTCAGTATAAATCCTTTATAAAAATAATTAATTTGTAATAAATAATTGTGGGAATTATTACCTAATCTATGCGGTTGATCAATTCATATTTCACATGTATTCACTTTCTAAAACCAGCAAGCCCATACAAGTTTCCAAGAACTCATTTATGGTTTTTTGCGTGTCTCCTCCCATCTGATGGGAATGTATATGTTGTCAAACAGTGACTGGGTTCCTGTTTTATTTTCCAGTAACAAAGAATGGCATTGTTTCAAAGTCACTTCCTCCTGTTCAAACAGAAGCCCTGTAAGACTTTAGCACATTGGTTCCCAGAACATCTGATTATAACGTCTTAGAAGTCACCATTATTTATTTTTCTAATCAGGAAGGGCCTTGCCTGAAAAGGCCGTCAGAGGTCAGTTCATTGACAGGTGAGGAAGTGAGGCCCAGAAGAGTTCACTGATGGCAGAATTAACTTCTGCCATCAATTAAACTAGTTGCCCCATTTCGTGGCAGAGACTCAGTGGTTTTTTTTTCCAATTGTCTTTTCTGAGAGTTTTAAACATGCAGAACAACGTAGAAGGGAAGTTGAGTGTAGTAGCCAACCTCCAAGATATGACCCCCAAGACCTTATATATCCTGGATTCACACATCCCACGTTAAATGCAGCAGACATGCATAACCAAACGATTATTGTGAGGGACTTTCCTGGTGGTCCAGAGGTTAAGAATCTGCCTGCTGGTGCAGGGGACATGGGTTCAATTCCTGGTCAGGAAAGTCCCACATTCAGAGTGGCAACTAAGCCCATTCACCACAACTACTGAAGCCCACCTGTCTTAGAGCCCACGCTCCACAACAAGAGAAGCCACCTCAAAGAGAAGCTGGTGCACCACAGCTAGAGAGTAGCCACCGCTTGCCACTAGAGAAAGCCTGTGCACAGCAATGAAGACCCAGCACAGCCAAAAATAAATGAATACATAAATAAATAATTTTTTTTAATTTTATTTTTTACTGTGAAAAGGATGGTATGTAAATTTCAAGGTCAGGTCATAAATGACATTCCCGTATCCACTTTGCTTTCTTTTGGACCACTTGCTGTGGAAGAAGCCACTCACTATGCTAGTTGTGAAGAAGCTCAGGAGAGGATCTGCCTTTTTTCTTATTTTTTATAATTTATTTTCAATTAGAGGATAATTGCTTTACAATGCTGTGGTGGTTTCTGCCAAACAACAAGGCGAATCAGCCATAAGTATACCTATGTCCCTTCCCTCTTCAACCTCCTTCCCATCTCCCACCCCATCCTACCCCTCCAGGTTGTCACAGAGCACCTGTTAAGCAACCTGTGTTACGCATTAGCTAGCTGTTTTACATAGCTATCCCATTAGCTATCTATTTTGCATATGGTAATGTCTATGTTACCATATACGTTACATTATCAACGCTACTCTCTCAATTCGTCACACCCTCTCCTTCCCACACTGTGTCCACAAGTCTTTTCTCTGTGTCTACATCTCTATTTGTGCCCTGCAAATAGGTTCATCGGTACCATTTTTCTAGATTCCATATATTTGCACTAATATCTATTTGTTTTTCTCTCTCTGACTTACTTCACTCTGTATAACAGGCTCAGGGTTCATCCACCTCACTAGAACTGACTCAAATCCATTCCTTTTTATGGCTGAGTAATATTCCACTGTACACATGTACCACAACATCTTTATCCATTTATCTGTCAGTGGACATCTAAGTTGATTCCATGTCTTGGCTATTGTAAGTAGTGCTGCAATGAATACTGGAGTACATGCGTCTTTTTTAATTATGGTGTTCTTGGGGTATATGCCCAATAATGGGTTTGCTAGGTCATATGGTAGTTTCAGTCCTAGTTTTTTAAGTAATCTCCATACTGTTCTCCATAGTAGTTGTAGCAATTTACATTCCCATCAAGAGTGCAAGAGGGCTTCCTTCTAGGAGAGGATCTTCTTAGGGAGAGGTCTACCTGTTAAGAACTGAAGCCCCCTGCCGACAGTCATCACTAACTTATCAACCATGTTAGTCTACCACCTTGAAAATGGACCTTCCTGTCTCATTCAAGTCTTCAGATGGGACCACAACCCTGGCTGATATCTGACTGAAGCCTTATGAGTGACCCTGAGTTACAACCACCCAGATAAGTGGCTCTTGGATTCCCGACCCACAGAAATTGTGTGAGATAATAACTGTTAATATTTTTCAAAAGTCATAAGTTTTGGGGTCATTTGTTATGCAGCTATAGATAACTAAGACACTGGAAACAATGTTCTTTAAAATGTGGGCCTTATACCACCTAGCTCAAAAATCCCCTGACTTCCTGCTCATACCATCTTGTAGGGAATGTAAATAGGTGTGGTCACTGTGGAAAACAGTACAGAGCTTGCTTAAAAAACTAAAATTAGAGTTGCCATATGATCCAGCAATTCCACTCCTGGGTATATATTCTGAGAAAACAGAAACACTAATTTGAAAAGATATATGCACCCCAACATTCATAGCAGCATTATTCATATATTCACAATAACCAAGAAATGGAAGCAACCTAAGTGTCCATCAACAGATGAATGGATAAAGATGTGGAATATTACTCAGCCATAAAAAAGAATAAAAATCTGCCATTTACAACAAAGTGGATGAGCCTGAAGGATATTACACATATGAAATGTCAGACAGAAGAAGACAAATACTGTATATTTTTTCACTTAATGTGGAATCTAAAAAATAAAATGAATGAAAATAGCAAAAAAAAAAAAGGTGCATGTTCTTGGCTCCGTCTCAGCCAAATGTAACAGAGTGTATCAGTGTGATACTCATGCATCTGCATTTTGACAAACTGCTGTTGTTTGCATAACATCCTAAATTTTTTTGGTCATATCCAGGCATCATCTTTACTATTTAATCTAATTAGCTTTGTGTTTTTTTACCTATATCACATAAATATTTTAAAATTTCATTTGTTTTTAGTTTGTTTTCATATTTGGACAAAATATATTTTTCTAATATATATAAAAATAAGTAGCTGTATTTATTTTAAGTAGGATAACTGTTTATCCCATGTATCACCTAAAATCATCTTCCTTATGCTCAGAATGAAGTGTAGTACACTCTATCTTAGGTAAAATACTGAGATAGAGAAATAGAGATTATTTGACAATGGTAAGAGCTATAGCACCCCACGTTTTCTCTGAAGCTGGACCAGTTCTAACTGCTGGCATCTGCAGCATCTCCTCCCAGTCTCACCTCACTCTTGGGCAGCAGGCAGGCTAAGGTCTGATCAGTGCCGCTTACAGATGAGAACACTGAGCCACGTACAGGTGCACAGGCCTGTCTAAGGCCACAAACGCTATCACAGAACGCAAGCCCTGTCACCGGTTTTCCTGTTCAAACATTTTTGCAAGATACACTATTCCTCCATGGCCAAATAACCCACAGACATCTAGAGAAAAGGAAGGCTACCTAAAATATAGAGGGCATATTACTGTGAAAGAATGTAATGAAACACTCAGAGTTACTGGAAATGGATTGTAGACCTAAGTGTAAAAGCTAAAACTATAAAACTCTCTAAGGAGGTTTTCTTACAGGAGAAAAATCTTTGCAACCTTTGGGTAAACAAAGATTTCTTTGCCACAACTAAGACCCAGCACAGCCAAATAAATAAATTAAATATATAAATATAAATATATATAAACCCCAAAGATTTCTTAGGTCACAAAAGCCCAAATTAGAAAAGAAAACATATCTGATAACCTCAATCTTATTTAAGTTTAAACATTTTCTTTGAAAGATACTGTTAAGACAATGAAAAGGTATGCCACAAATAAGTACACACATCTAACAACAACCTGTATCTATAACGTGTAAAGATATCTTACAACTCAGTAAGAAGACACACAATTTTCCCCAAACTGTCAAAATACTTGGACAGACATTGCACACACACAAAAAGATATATAAATGGCCAATATGTACATGAAAATATGATCAACATAATTTGTAACGAGGGAAACAAAAATTATCACCACAATGCCATACACTATATTATAATGATGACAGTTAAAGAAACGGTCAATATTGTTTGTTGGTGAGGATTTGAAGCAACTGGAACTCTCTCATACATCACTGATGGGGATGTAAAATGATACATATGCTTCCCAGGTGGCGCTAGTGGTAAAGAACCCACCTGCCAGTGATGGGGATGTAAGAAATGTGGGTTCCATCCCTAGGTCAGGACGATCCCCTGGAGAAGGGAACGGCAACCTACTCCAGTGCTCTTGTCTGGGATATCCCATGAACAGAGGAGCCTGGGGGGGCTACAGTCCATGGGGTCACAAGAGTTGAACATGACTTACTGACTAACAACAACAACAAATGCTTTGGAAAGCTGGCAGTTTGCTATAAAGATAAACATAACCTTATCACAGTGACCCGACCATTTCACTTTTCAATATTTATTTATCCAAAAGACATGAAAATGTAAATCTGTACAAAGACTTGTACATGAATGTTCACAGTTACTTTCTTCATAGGAGCTCCAAATTTGGAACATTTAAAATGGTCATTAATTGATGAATAAAGAAGTAAAATGTGGCATATCATACAATAGAACATTACTCTGTGATAAATAAGAATGCACAATTAAAAAACAGTAACATTTATGAATCTCAAAGCCATGCTGAATGGAAGAAGTCAGACAGAAAAGAATATGTACTTTATGATTCTGTTTACATAAATTCTAGAAAATACAAATGAATCTATAGTAATAAAAGCAGATTTGTGGTTGTCTGAGCAGCCAGAGATGAAATTTTGGGACGATGGAAACATTGTGTATCTTGATTGCAGTATTGTTACACTTTTTCTTTTCAAGTGCATATTGGCTATTTACACGTCTTCTTTGAAGAAATGTCTATTCATATCTTTTGCCCATTTTAAATTGAGTTATTTGTCTTTTATTACTAAGTTACAAGAGTTCTTTACATATTTTGAGTTAGTCTCTTGTTATATGATTTTCAAATATTTTCTCTTATTCTATGGGTTCTCTTTTCATTTTCTTGATAGTATTATTTGCAGCATAAGAGATTTTTAACTTTGATATAGCCCAGCATATCTGGGTTGTTTTTTTTCATCTCTTGTGCTTTTTGAGGTTGTGTCTATGAAACCATTGCCTAATTGAAGGTCATGAGACTTACTCCTATGAGTCTTATAGTTTTATGTAAAGAGTTTTATAGTTTGAAATCTTGCACCTAAGGGTATTCAAAATCCTCTAGGCATGAAAACCCTTCTCTGGCTTACAGTTGTAGAGCAACTGTCAAGGTTTGCTTCGGACCCAGAACTTTCCAGGACACTGAGCTTTCAGCGCTATAACTCAAGTCCTGAGCAAACCAGGATGAGTTGACTCCTTTACCGATAACCCTCCAACTTGCCAGCTCTGATATAAATTATTATCCCTACTCTCCATGGCTTAAAACAGATACTAAATCTCCTCACTTGAAAGATGTCTGTTTTCAGTTTAACAAGCATTTATTGAGTGCTCACAACAGCAAAGCCCTGGGGTTGAGTGTAGTGAGGAATATTAAATTCCAATTTCAGTGTCCATAAATAAAGTTTTATTATTCCAGGCCCTGGGGGTACATCAGAAACCTTTACGGAGCTTAAGTTCTAGAGGCGGAGCGGGGGCGAACATTCTAGCGGAAGAGGGAGGGGTGCCACTGAACAAGATGAAGAGGAATTTGAAGGCAGGAATTGGGTTTTATTCATCTTTGATTCCCCAGAACTGCAGAGATCACTCACGAATGCTTGTTGAATAAACGAGTGATCTTTGGGTTTCTCCTACACAACTTACCCAATTTTTTTCTTGATTCATTTCACAAGATCTCATCTCTGTGATGACAATGTCATGTCTAACTTGTTCTCTTATCATTTACCCAGTGACTATCACCTTGCCCAGCATACAGCTGTTTAGTCGCTAAGTCGCGTCTGACTCTTTGCGACCCCAAGGACTGCAGCCCGCCAGGCTCCTCTGTCCATGGAATTTCCCAGGCAAGAACGCTGGAGTGGGTTGCCATTTCCTTACTCCAAGGGGATCTTCCCCACCCAGGGATCAAATCCTGCTTTGGCAGGCGGATTCTTTACCACTAAGCCACCAGGAAAAGCCCTGGCGGACAGTAGGTGCTCAATAAACAATGCTTCAACGCATGGAAATTTTGTTTTTCATTCTCTGCATTTGTGACAGCCACCTGGTTTTCAAGAATATCGAAGGCAACCTTAAAGGAATCCCTACACACAAACCAGAGAGGCATCGTCAACCGAAGAGCCCTCATTGGTACCCAGACGGCCATTTCACAGGCTGGCGGGCTCCCTGTCGGCACCCCAGAGCATCACCACCAGCCCCAGAGAGCCTGTAAATTTCGCTAACCAGAAGGGCTCTCCCCGCCCCCTCTCCCCGCGCATCTCGCTCTGCCCTCCGCCGCCTCCTCTCCGCCCACTCTCGCCGCGGTCTCCTGGCGGCGGCGGCTTTGTCTCGTGGGCTGATCCCTGGCGGCTCCCTCCCCCGAACAGCTGCCACCGAGGGAGGAAGCCGCGCGGGTCCGGCATCCTAGCGCTGAAGCCCCCGAGCGCGCGCTCGTCATCCACCACCACCATGTAAGGGCCATGAACCGGGCTCGTCCTGGCGCAGCGCGGACATGGAGGAGGACTTATTCCAGCTCAGGCAGCTGCCGTGAGTATCTTGGGGGCGAGTCAGAGGCAGACAGGCTTTTCTTAAAAAAAAAAAAAAAGAAAGAAAAGAAAACCTGCAGGGAAGCATCTCGGCATGCCTTCCTGAATTTAAAGGGAAACGGTTTCAAGGGGAGAAACTCAGGCCTGGAGGAGACAAGCCATTTTCCCAACCCACCGGCTCAGCCTCTGTTATCTCTGACTCAGTCCGGTTTGTTTTTCAGATCCATCAGAATCTTAACGGAGACCTAAGCGTGTAATATTTTCCCTTGGAATTGCTCTTCCTCCTAAAGGGATTGGGAGGGTCTGTGTTTTAAGAAAGCGTTAGCTGCTGTTTGGAAATGTAGAGTGAATTGATGGGTCCGTGCAATGACATGGGTCCTTTTCAGCCCTTCTCCTATGCTGTGAAATTCCGAATTTTCCTGCAAGGTCTTTTAGAAGGGAATGATAACTGATGCTGCAAACCGGTTTCTAAAAAGCTGGGATTCCTTCCTAGAGAGGAGGCTTCGGTGAAGTCCCCGTTGTTTATGAAGTGTGTGAATGAGAGGGCTGTGTATCTTTGCTGAAACCTCTTGCCTTCTGAATGAAAGGTTTTTGTAACAGCTAGCTAAGTGAGGCTCACTGTCAGCGGCTCTCCTTGGGAACTCAGGAATACACTGCTTAGAGGACTGGAATTTTTCAAGGATACCAAATTTGCTCTGAACATCTTGGGGAAATACGGTCAAGCAATGGAAAGGGCTTCTAAAGGGGCATTCAAAATTCTCCAACCTCAAGCTGATGGCGATTTGTCGAGCAATTTCCAAGAGTATGAGATGGAGCAACAGAAAGAACATTAATGGGGTTTTGGTTTTACTTTTTAGAAGCACTGGTCACTTGGATGGTAAAAGCAGACACCCCTTTGGAATTGTTGGAAAGGATACATTATTGTTAGTATGTATATTTTCTTGACTTAAATGTTTTTTTTTTTTTCTCTCTCTCTCTAAACCACTGAGGAATTCTCCCAAGTGACTTTTAGTGTGACTGCTACAGCTCTCTGAGCCTCTGAGTACTGAAGGGTATTGAGATGTCTACTTCTCAATCCGTGCAAAATTAATTTGCATTAAAATTTTTAATTAATGAAATGTTTACTTTTAGGCTTTTATTAATTGATCTGCAAATGGCCTGTCTTATGTAACATGGCGTTATTTCACAAATGCTGAAAGATGCCCAATTATAATATCCAAAGTCGATCTATGAATCCATAAAAATGTATGTACCTGAGTCCAGATCTCTCAAGGAAAATATACCACATTCATTGAAAATAAATACCATGTTTAAAAACCAACATATTACCTCAAAATAAAAAATAATCCAGAAACTAAAATATGGAATTTGGAATTCAGGATAAGGATGAATGTTGGAACTGCAGTGTACTGGGATAAATTTTCAAATGCTGTCAGGGCATATGAACTTTGCAAATTACTCAAAGATTCATGTATATTTAATCTACTAATAGATAGGCATGACACTGGAGTGACAAGTCCTTCCTTCATTAGAAAAAAGTAAAACCTAGAAAAAAGTAAAACCTAATAAGAGGATTTTACTTAAGCTTAAATTAATTTAGTTTTTATACTAATAATAGTATACACATAGAATAAAGTCCAAAAAGAAGCACAAGAAAAAAAGTAAGTCTCTCTCTTCCCAAGCCCTAGTGTTAAGTTTCTTGATTATTTTCCTGATTTTTACACACACAAATACATGTAATGTCTATTAGAGAGGCCACATTGTGTGCTAGCTAAGAGCATTGGCTCTTGAATAAGACAGACTTGGCTTCAAATCCCTACTGTGCCGCTTCCTGGCTGTGTGAGGTTGAGCAAGTGACTTCACCTTTCTGAAACTCAATTTCCTTAGCCATAAAATGGGAATCATAATAGTACTTGATTCAGAGGCTTATTGGGAAGATCATGTGAGGTCATGTGTGCCAAATCTCTGGCAGATACAGAGACGTCAACACATATGAACACCTGAAAAGTAATTTATAAAATTATGATTATGATGATATCTGAAAAATGTTTGTAAAAACAAAACCCGTAGGCTCTTTCTGCTGGATTCCCCCAGAATGTAATCCGCAACCTCCAAATTACATTTGAGCGAGGTCAAAATTAGCCCTGAAACATGTTAACCTTCGTTTATTAAAAAAAAAAGAAAAGTGAAATAAAAGGAATGGCTGTGTAAATCTGAGTGGATTTCACATCACGACATAGGTGTCTTTTAAACCATACCCTGCGTATATTATTCACAGACTGCCTGAGAGAAATATGGGTTTTTCAAAAATCAGAGTGCCTTGTAGAGGATTGGCAAGAGTGGACCTTGGAACAGGCTCAGTCTTGCGGGAGGCCAAGTATTAATAGGTTACAAGCCACTAAATTGTTTACAGGGTCAGGGGAGGGGGAAGGGGGTGAGGATGTCTAAGAAATAGTCCTTCCCAGGACTTGGAGGTACCTTCACGGACAGCTCCGCAATGGTTTATGTGAGACCACAGACAACCTCTACCTGTCACCTGCTGTTCACTCAGGCACAGCACTGTGTACAGGAGATTCAGAAGGCTGGATTTTGTATCTAGTTCTGCCTTATTGTGAGATCTTGTGCAAGTTAGATTTTCCTGGGTCTCTCCTTTCTAGGATGATTTTCATGAAAACAGATTATGCAGACTACACTGATTGATTGGTTCATCCATTCATTGATTCATTCATTCATTCATTCAACAGTTTTCCTGAGCATCATCCTAGATCGAGGAATTACATAACCAAGTAAGATACATGGTCTTTACCGTTAAGGAGCTCACAGCTAGAGCTTCAATATCCAATACAGTAGCCACTAGCCACATGTGGCTATTTAAACTTAAATTATGTAGTTGGTATGTGAAATAATGTCCATGTATAATATACAATGGGCTTCCCAGGTGGTGCTAATGGTAAAGAACCTGCCTGCCAATGCAGGGGGCAGAAGAGACAAGGGTTCAATCCCTGGGTCAGAAAGATCCCCTGGAGAAGGGCATGGCAACCAACTCCACTCTTCTTGCCTGGAGAATCCCATGGACAGAGGAGCCTGGAAGGCTACAATCCATAGGGTCGTGAAGAGTCGGACATGACTGAAGTGACTTAGCACACATACACACCCATTATACAATATGATTTATAGGTAAAATAGGTCATGTTTGAAAAATCAGTTCCTTCGTTGTATTGGTTGCATTTCAAGTGCCCAGTAGCTGCTTGTGGCTAATGGCTGCTGTAGCCCCATTGTGACAGCCTGGGCCCAGAGCACTTTTGGAACTGCAGAAGGTTCTATTGGACAGCGCTGGTTCGATGGGAAAAGCGAATATTGAACACACAATTGCACAATGATTACGAGAATTGTCTAAGGGCTACTTACTTCAGTTAGTATCATAATCTCTAGTATGATAATCTACCTTGCTGCAAATGCAAATGGCATAATGTCCTTTTTTTTTTTTTATGTCCTTCTTTTTTAATGCCTGAGTAGTATTCTGTTTTGTGTGTATACCCCACATCTCCTTTATCCGTTCATCTATCGATGGACAGACACTTAAGTTGTTTCCATGTCTTGGCTGTTATAAATAGTGCTGCTATGAACACTGGGGTACATGTATCTTTTGGAATTATGGTTTTCTCTGAATATATGCCCAAGAGTGGGATTGCTGGATCATATAGTAGGTCTATTTTTAGTTTTCTGAGGAAACTCCATACTGTTCTCCATAGTGGCTGCACCAATTTATATTCCTGCCAACAGCACAGGAGGGTTCCCTTTTCTCCACAAGCATAGAAGATGTGACAAGTCTAGTTCTAGATGGCAGAGAGGAGGATCAGAGACGGCTTCTTGGGGGAAGTAACATTGGAGCTGAACCCCCAGACATGTGTAGGAGTCAGCCAGGAGAAGAGATGGGAGGGAGCTTTCCAACAGGGGGAACTGTGTGAGGGCAAGAGCTCCAAATCAGGCCAGTGGAGCTTCATGAGCAAGAGGCTAGAGGGAAGGCTGCAGAGGATGGCAGGGAGCAGGTCACACAGGACCCTGCAGTAAGGACAAGAAATTGGAAATTCATCTTGTGTTTGCTTGATCCACTCTCTCCTTTCTTACTAACCCTGTCTTTCAAGAATTGAGCTTAGAGACTTCCCTGGTGGTCCAAAGGATAAGACTCTGAGCTCCCAATACAGGGGGCCTGGGTTTGATCCCTGGTGAGGGAACTAGATCCCACATGCCACAACTAGGAGTTTGCATCCTGCAAGTAAAGATGCTGCATGCCGCAACTAAGACCTAGAGCAGCTCAATAAATAACATAAAAATAAATATTAAAAAAATAAAGATTGAGCTTAAGTCCATCAGCTCAATGAACCTTCTGACTCCTCCTGGGGCTTCCTGGGGTGAAAGTGTGGGCTCTGAGTCAGGCAGATCTGGGTTCAAACTCTGGCTCTGCCACTTACCGTCTGGGTGACCCTGGCCTAGTGGCTTCATCTCCCCACGGTTGGGTGCTCATCTGTAATGCTGGGATAACAGCGTATCTGCATGGCAGGGCCGTTGGGAGGATCAGGGAGGTCACCGCTGGGAAGTCCCCGCACAGTGCCTGGCTCCACGCAAGGGCTCAGCCAGCTGGTACCAGTGTTAGTTGTCTCCTTTCACTCTGGACATTCCCCCTCATCCTCCAGCTTGTTCCAGTAGCAAAGCACCTGGAAGCCATGGTCTCCTTTTCAGAATCCTAAGATGTCCTGGTGAAAGCAAACAGAAGCACACGTCCAAACTTGAAGTCCTGCTCTTTCCTGCACTCGGCTCCTCTTTCAGCCTCTCCCAGTTGACGGTGACTCCATCCACCCCATTTGGAGTCCATTTTGACTCCTCCTTCCCTCAGATTTCACGTCAACCCATGAGGAAATTCTCTTGGTCCTGCCTTTAAGCTACATCTAAACTCCTAGCACTTCTCTCCAACTCCACTGCTACTCCTTGGTTCAAGTCCCCATCATCTCTGACCTGGGTGGATTCCAGGGGTT
The DNA here is from genome assembly GCA_024291935.2 of Okapia johnstoni. Classification (NCBI taxonomy): domain Eukaryota; kingdom Metazoa; phylum Chordata; class Mammalia; order Artiodactyla; family Giraffidae; genus Okapia; species Okapia johnstoni. Next base: position 8,291,740 of record CM044310.1, on the reverse strand, counting down.
ACTTTGCTGGTCTTCCCCGTCCTGCCCTTGTCTCCCTACAGCACATTCTCAACACAGCAACCAAACGTATTTTGAAATATATATATATATATATATTATTTATTTATTTGGCTGTGCTGGGTCTTAGTTGTGGCATGCAGGATCTTTAGTTGCAGCATATGGGATCTAGTTTCCTGATGAGGGGTTGAACTTGGGGCCCCCCTGCCTTGGGAGCATGAAGTCTCAGCCACTGGACCAGCAGGGAAAGTCCCCAGAGGAATTCTTTAGAAGTCAGCTCACAAGCCTCTTCTGTTCCAAAACCCTCCTTGGGCTCCCGTTTCACCTTGTCTTCTCCACTCTTTCACCCCCTCATGCAGGCATTCTGGTTCCCTTGTGTGTGTGTGTGTGTGTGTGTGTGTGTGTGTGTGTGTGTGTGTGTGTTAGTTGCTCAGTCGTGTCCGACTCTTTGCAACCCCATAGAATGTAGGCCGCCAGGTTCCTCTGTCCATGGGATTCTCCAGGCAAGAATACTGGAGTGGGTTGCCATTCTCTTCTCCAAGGGATCTTCTCCACCCAGGGATGGAACCCTGGTCTCCTAAATTGCAGTCAGATTCTTTACCATCTGAGCTACCAGGGAAGCCCATGGTCCCCTTGTTGTTCCTTAAACACACCAGGTGGGTTCCTGCTCCAGCATCCACTGTTCTCTCTACCTAGAAAGCTCTTCGCCTAGGTATCTGCTTTACTTTTGTCAGGTCTCAAATGCCACCATCTCACCCAAGCCTACCCTCATCACCTCCTTAAAATGTGTAGCCCTCTCTTACTGCCATTAGGATTTTTGTTGTTGTTCGGTTGCTCAACTGTGTCTGACTCTTTGTAACCCCATGAACTGCAGCACACCGGACTTCTTGGGTGGCTGCTATCAAAACTAAATAAAAACAAGTCTTGGTGAGGATATGGAGAAAATGGAATTCTTACACACTGACTATTGGTGAGAATGAAAAATGGGGCAGCCTCCATGGAAAACAGTGTGGCGGCTCCTCAAAAAATTAAGAATTACCACAGGACCCAGCAATTTCAATTCTGGGTATATACCCACAAAAGAGTTGAAAGCAGAATACTGAAGAGATATTTGTACAGCCATGTTCATAGCAGCATTATTCACAATAGCCAAAAGATGGAAGCCACCTAAGTGTCCCTTCATGATGAGTAGATAAACAAATGTGTTCTATCCATATGATGGAATATTATGCAGCCTTCAAAAAGGAGGGGAATCCTGAAACATGCTACAACACAGATAAACCTTGAAGACATTATGCTAAGTGAAATAAGCCAGTTGCCAAATGACAGCTACTGTATGATTCCAGTCTGTGAGGTTTCTAAAGCAATCAAATTCATAGAGACATAAAGTAGAACAGTAGTTGCCAGAGGCTGGGGAAGGAGAGGAGGGGGGATCTGTGTAGTGGGTACACTGTGTCACTTTTACAAGATGAAAAGTGTTCTGTGGATGAACAGTGGTAATGATTGTGCAATATTGTGAATATACTTAATGCCCATTGAACTGTACTCTTTAAAAATGCTTTAAGTGATAAATGTTATCTTATGTGTATTTTACTGTAGTTGAAAACAATCATAGCCCTCTTCCCGCATCCTCCAATACCATGTTCAGCTTTTCCTCTTTAAGACTTTTTTTTAATGTGGACCATTTTTAAAGTCTTTACTGAATTTGTTAACAGTATTGTGTCTGTTTTATGTTTTGGTTTTCTGACCGTGAGGCAATGTGGGATTTTAGCTCCCTGACCAGGGGTCAAACCTGTACCCCCTGCATTGGAAGGCAAAGTCCTAACCACTGGGCTGTCAGGGAAATCCCTGCTTTTCCTTTTTTTTTAATTGCACATTACCTTCCAACATACCGTATAATTTTCTTATTTATTGTTTAGTGTCTGTCTTCACTTAGTTGTATGAAAGCTTCACACACCAGTGGTCTGATGGATCCCAAGTTCATGGGACATTGCCTAGATTCCATCTGATACTGGATTTTAGGGTAGATCAGGACGCAGGATTGAGTAAAAACTGTAGGCATAAAAAAAATCAGAAAAATCTGTTCATCAGCTTAATCATTGCCAAATGGTGGCAGGGGCCACCATTACTAAGTTTTAGCAGCTAAAGCACCGAGTCCCCATGGAAAGATCAGACAGAGCCTTGTTGCATCATATTCACTCCCCCCTCCAAGTTGGGACAGTCAAAACTGCCTCCAGACATTGCCAGTGTCCCCTGGAAGCCTAAACGGCCACCCCATTGAGAACCACTTCTCTAAAGTGTTTCAGTTTAGACCATACATTTTTCAGTCTCTCCATTTCCAGAGCATCTTCAGATCGCTCTTGACACCTCACTTTTCTCACATTCGTCATGTGGGGATTGTGGCTTGTGCCCCTTCTCGCATCTTCAGGATGCTTTTGCTAAAAGACTATAAACTCCATGGGGGCAAGACTGTGGCCTGACACATAGACTGTCCCCACTGCATGCTTGTCATGTGTTAATCTTTGTGCATTAACCATGCTTTTTATTTTCTGTATTCTGATGTTTTGACCTTTTGGGGCCTTGCAGATTCTGGAGGGCTCTCCCCTCCCAGGGTTAACTAGTAAATAAGTCGCCTGCCAGTGGACCTTTCGTGTGCAAACCAACCAATCCAAAGCCACTAATCCACCTACAGTAATTGCTCCAGGGCCAAGAACCAGACAACTGGAGACAGTCCCTATGCTCAGAGCCTGGAGAAGTGACTCAAACCGGCTGATCCTCAACCTGCTTGCCCTGCCTCACCTGTTCCTTCCTGTGGAAACCACAGTAAAGACTCTGCCCCAGATTTTTTCCTTACCCTTGCCTCCCCAGTTCGATTCCTGGATCGGGAAGATCCGTTGGAGAAGGGATAGGCTACCCACTCCAGTATTCTTGGGCTTCCCTGGTGGCTCAGCTGGTAAAGAATCCGCCTGTAATGTAGGAGACCTGGGTTTGATCCCTGGGTTGGGAAGATCCCCTGGAGGAGGGAACAGCTACCCACTCCAGTATTCTGGCCTGGAGAATTCCATGGACTGTATAGTCCATGGGGTCAAAAAGAGTTGGACACAACCGAGCAGCTTTCACTTTCACTTACCTCCTTACTGATCCTGGTGTTTTCTCATTTGGCTCCCCCCTCAAAAAATGTGGTATGCCCCCTCTTCTTGGAATCTGTGAGTATAACAGAGTCTAAAGTCTTCAGTTGGTAGTCATCTCCTGATCTGTTTGCCACACCTAAATAATAATAAAACCAATATTTTTGGGACTTCCCTGGCAGTCCAGTGGTTAAGACTGTGCTCATCCAATGCAGGGTCTCAGGTTCGATCCTTGGTTGAGAAACTAAGACCCCACGTGCTGCACAGTCAAAAAATAAATGTAAGTTTGACTCAATGGGATTTTCCAGGCAAGAATACTGGAGTGGGTTGCCATTTCCTTCTCCGATATTTTGAAACACTGTCCACAATCTATTCATCCTCTTATAGCAAAATATGCCTGAATGATCTCAAAATCAACTCTGACCACCTCCCCCCATCTCACCCTACTTGTAAACCTTTCAGTGGTATCCCACTGATCTCAGGAAAACATGAAAACCCCTGTGGTCTCTGTATAATTCAGCCTGCCTCTCCGACCTCTACTCCTTGGTCCTTCCCCCCTGGATCTTTGTCCTCCCCCCATCTCTGTGGGACTCTCCTGGTCCCCAGACCTCAGGCAAGTTTATCCTGACTACTCTTCCCTCCAATTGTTCTTTATCTTGGCACCCTTTTTGTTTCCCTCTCAAGGTTCATTCATCTGCAAATGTATAATGATTTCTTGTTTACTTGTATATTAACTGTCTTCTCAATAGGGAATCCATTTCAGGAGGGCAGATGTATTTTATCTCCCTTTGTATCTGAGCCTTCAGCGCACAGTCAGCACTCAATAAACACTTATTAAAATACTGAAGAATAGGGACTTCCTTGGTGGTCCAGTGGTTAACACTGTGCTCTTCCAATGTAGGGGGCACAGGTTCGATCCCTGGTCAGGGAACTAAGCTGCCACATGCTGTGTGGCGTGACCAAGTAAAATAAAATACTGAAGAAGGGTGCCAGGCTCCTTTGAGATGCTCTCTCTGTTGACTCCTTAATCTCCATGGCAACCCTGTGAGATAGGAATTACCATCTCCATTCTACCAGCAGAAAACTGAGACCCAGAGAAGTAAAGTAACCTAACCTCAGAGTGGTGGGGGCAGGAAATTCAAACCCAAATCAGTCTGTTTGCAGAGTTGGGCGCTCCTTTCTGTGACACACCCCCCATCTTTAGGCATGACTTGAAATGCTACCCTGTCATAATCACAATTAGGCACAGGCTTCCTTTTTCAGTCTGATAGATTCATGAACTCAGGGGATAAATGCCCAGAAGGTCAGATGAAAATAGAAAAAGAAAAAAAAAACAACTTCCTTACCCTAATCACGTCTCAGACCTAATTTAAGGTACTGAGGTGAACTACATGATGGTTCAAGCAAAATCTTTGGGTTGACAGTATTTCCTCAAGCTCTTCTCCTCTTTCAATAGAAAAATTATGTAAAACAATTGTTCCCTGCTATTTTGGTAAATTATATGCTATATATACACCACAAATGCCAAGAAATTGTGAACCAGCTTGTTTCAAAGCCCTCATATAGTTAACATATGCCACTGCTATTTTCTTTTTCTTTCATATTACATTTTTTTTCCCTTGGAAAATCTTGGCTTGTGTTGCTGATAACTGCTTTTAGGAACCCATCTGATTCAAAATGTAGTCTGGCTTTCAGAGTGTAATTTAATGTCAGGGGTCTCTCTTTACATCCGTCTTAAAACAAGTTTTAATAAATAAAGGGCCCCGGCTTCTAGTGCCAGAGAAGGAATGTGAACAGATCCTGGTTTAAGATGCCAGGGAGCTAAGCCATTTCTCAAAGTCAAATTTCACAAAGGTCAATGTCCTCCATGCTCAAGGCACAATGGTGACTTGAACAAAGCTGGGTTGGAGGAAAGCCAATATTGACACAACACCCCCACAGTTTTCTGTTCATCAAGCTCAGCTTATCTTCAAGACAGTCCTGCAAGCCAGTCTTCATCCCATTCACAGATGAACGTGTCTGTAACATGCTTAGCTGATGTTACAAGATTGACAAGCGTTCTGTGAATAGTTGCTGTTGTGATTTAGATTTATTATTTAAGTTAATAGATGTGCAGGTTTAAAAATGTACGTATTACAGAGGGATCCAAGATGAAAAGAAAAAAGAAATTTCTTTCTCTCAAAACTCCCCATTCCCATCCATCCTCCTTCCCCAAACCAACCAGTCTCAGGCTTCTTAAGTATCCTTCCAGAATGTTTGATGACAGAAGCGAAAATATTCTTGAGCACACTTGAACATGCACATGAATTCATGTACCTGAATTCCCTGGGGACCTGGTTACAATGCAGATGTTGATTTAGTAGATCTGAGTCTGGACCTGAGACTCAACATTTCTAACAAGTCCCTGGGGAGGCTGGGTGTCTGGTTGGAGACCACACTTAAATCTTAGCACCAAGAACCTAGATCATGGGACTGTAGTCTAGCACATTTTGTAGTGAGCCCCGGCAGGAATTCCCTGGCAGTCCAGTGGCTAGGACTGGGCACTTTCACCACCGTGTCCCTGGATTTGATCCCTAATCTGGGAACTAGGATCCCACAAGCTGTGTGGCCAAAATAAAAATGAGCCCCAACAATCTTCTCCTGTTAGTTCTTGCAACCGACTTGTGTCTGTTCATTATGTGTGTTTATTGTGTTAAAATAGTTGCTATAAAATTTACCATTTCAACAACTGTGTGGTTAATGGTCTGAATTATATTCAATGTTGTGTCACCTTTACTACCATCCACCTCTAGAATTTTCTTATCTTCCTCAACTGAAACTCTGTACCCATTAAACACTAACTCCCTATTCCCCTCTGTCCCCCCAACCCCCAGAGCTTGGTGACCATTGTTCTACTTTCTCTATGACTTTGACTATTGTAGGCCCATTTAAATAGGTGGACTAGTACAGTAATTGTCCTTTGGTGTTGGTTTTATTTCACTTAGCGCAGTGTCTTCAAAGTACATCCATGTTGTAACATGCGTCAGAATTTCCATCCTTTTTAAGACTGAATAATACTCGGTTGTATGGATAGACCGCAGTTTGTTTATCCACTCATCCACTGATAGCCACTTAAGTTGTTTCCACCTTCACCTATTGTGATACAAATCAACACAAATTGAAAAAAAACAATTTTTTTTTGGCTGCACCACGCAGCCTCCAGGGTCTTAGTTCCCTGACCAGGGAGGGAACCTGTACCCCGCTGAAGTGGAAGTGCAGAGTCTTAACCACTGGACCGACAGGGAAGTCCCAGTAAAATGGTTTTTTTTTTAAACATTTTCTTTAGTGGATGTTCCATCATCTATTTAATTACTCCCCTCCTGGTGATTATTTCTGGTTTTGTATTATTTGCAGCAAAGCTTCAAAGAGATGCGAGTACCAGAAGAGCATACAGAGTGGCTGACAGTGGGGATGCTGGAATCAGACAGCTTCGCCAAAGCCTCCACACTTGCTGTGTGACCTTGGGCAAGCTCCCAGCCCCTGGTGCTTGAGTGCCCTCCTCTGTAAAATGGGAACAATGAAAGTGGGAATAAATAATTTAATAATACAAAGTGCAAATATTGGGCCTGACGCATGGCAAGCTGACAATCCATATCTGCCATCATTGGGAGGGTAAACCATTGCTTACCATGACTGTCCCCACAATGAACTGCCAGCACAAGCTCACATTCTGGGTTGGAGCTCGAAGCACTAAAAAATTGGAAAGATATCACAGCTTGCATGCGTGCGCAGTCGTGTCCAACTCTTTGCAACCCCATGGACTGCAGCCCTCCAGGCTCCTCTGTCCATGGGATTTTCCAGGCAAGAATACTGGGGCAGGTTGCCATTTCCTTCTCCAGGCGATCTTCCTGACCCGGAGATCGAACCTGCATCTCTTGCAACTCCTGCACTGGCAGGTGGATTCTTTACCACTGAGCCACCTGGGAAGCCCACATCACTGCTTACCTTCTCAGAAGGTTGCAGTGGAAGCTGTTATTCATAGAATAAAGCACAGAGCCCTGGACACTCCTGGAGGAGAAGGTGTGATGAAAGGGAGCGTGTCAGACCACATAGCCATCCTCTTCTGTGATGTTACCCTCACAGTCCAGGGCGAGCCACAGACCTTCCCTTCACCCCTCAAAAGAAATTGATAATGCATGTAAATGTTCATTTCCTCCCATCGCCTAGTAATTCTCTACATTCTGTCTTCTATTAATGCCTCAGGGGACTGTTTGTAGTTTTGAGTTGGGGGGTTGCTTCCAGGGGACAGAGAGTCCTACTCTTTGCTGCTTCCTTCCTGGGACCCACTTTGCACCACCCCTCAGTGGGTTACAGAGTTGAAATGTCCCCACCTCACCACCCCCCCAGCCTCTCACTGCACCCAGTTCACTTCATTAACAGCTTTTCTCGCAATGTACAGAACATCTATGTAGCAGTATATACATCCACATGTATAATATTATATATAAATACATATTTATATTTAAAAATATTAATTTATATACCAACATATAAAATTATATATGTTTATAGCTATAATACTTATATATGTATGTATTTATAATTATTTACATTTAAAATACAAAAATGCATGTGGATATATACATGAAATTTTTATTGAGGTATAAAAAGTTGTATGTGTATATCCACATGCATGTTTGTATTTATATATGTAAATGTAAATACATACATATATAAATAATTACATACTTCTAAATTTATATATAATACTTATATAAGGAGAAGAGGACAACAGAGGATGAGATGATTGGGTGGCATCACCAATTCAATGGACATGAACTTGGCCAAATTCCAGGAGATGGTGAAGGACAGGGAGGCCTGGTATGCTGCAGTCTATGAGGTCGCTAAGCATCAGACACGACTTGGCGACTGAGCAACAAAAAGTTGATTTACAATGTTATTTTGGTTTCAGGTTTAAAACATCAGTTCAGTTCAGGCGCTCAGTCGTGTCCGACTCTTTGCGACCCCATGAACCGCAGCACGCCAGGCCTCCCTGTCCATCACTAACTCCCTAAGTCCACCCAAACCCATGTCCACGAGTCGGTGATGCCATCCAACCATCTCATCCTCTGTCGTCCCTTTCTTCTCCTGCCCTCAATCCTTCCCAGCATCAGAGTCTTTTCCAATGAGTCAGCTCTTCGCATCAGGTGGCCAAAGTATTGGAGTTTCAGCTTCAACATCAGTCCTTCCAATGAACACCCAGGACTGCTCTCCTTTAGGATGGACTGGTTGGATCTCCTTGCTGTCCAAGGGACTCTCAAGAGTCTTCTCCAACACCCAGTTCAAAAGCATCAATTCTGTGGCACTCAGCTTTCTTCACCGTCCAACTCTCACATCCATACATGACCACTGGAAAAACCATAGCCTTGACTAGACGGACCTTTGTTGGCAAAGTAATGTCTCTGCTTTTTAATATGCTGTCTAGGTTGGTCATAACTTTCCTTCCAGGGAGTAAGCGTCTTTTAATTTCATGGCTGCAATCACCATCTGCAGTGATTTTGGAGCCCAGAAAAATAAAGTCACCCACTGTTTCCACTGTTTCCCCATCTATCTGCCATGAAGTGATGGGACCAGATGCCATGATGTTAGTTTTCTGAATGTTGAGCTTTAAGCCAACTTTTTCACTCTCCACTTTCACTTTCATCAAGAGGCTCTTTAATTCTTCTTTACTTTCTGCCATAAGGGTGGTGTCATCTGCATATCTGACAGAATGTGGTCCACTGGAGAAGGGAATGGCAAACCACTTCAGTATTCTTGCCTTGAGAACCCCATAAACAGTATGAAAAGGCAAAAAGATAGGACACTGAAAGATGAACTCCCCAGGTCAGTAGATGCCCACTATGCTACTGGGGATCAGTGGAGAAATAACTCCAGAAAGAATGAAGGGATGGAGCCAAAGCAAAAACAACACCCAGTTGTGGGACTGGTGATAGAAGCAAGATTCGATGCTGTAAAGAGCAATATTGGATAGGAACCTGGAATGTTAGGTCCATGAATCGGGGCAAATTGGAAGTGGTCAAACAGGAGATGATAAGAGTGAACATCGACATTCTAGGAATCAGTGAACTAAGATGGACTGGTTTAAAGTGATTCACAATTTCTAAAGATTAGGCTCCATTTATATTATTATAAAAATATTGTCTGTATTCCCTGTACTGCACAATATATCTATTTTATACACAGTAGTTTATATCTCTTAATCCCCTACCCCTATCTTGCCCCTAACCCTTTCACCCTTCCCACTGGTAACCACTAGTTTGTTCTCTATATCCGCATGTCCTGTTTCTTTTTTGTTAAATTCACTAGTATATTTCATTTTTAGATTCCACATATAAATGATCATATACAGTGTTTGTCTTTCTCTGATAAATTTCACTAAGAGGTGACATCCACGGCAGTGCTAAGTGTTGAGGGTTTGGGGGTTTAAGGGAGAGAGGGGCATGGCAAAATAAGATAAAATTCACCATTGTAGCCGTTTTTAAGAGTACAGGTCTGTGGTATTAAGTCCTTTGCATTGTTGTGCAACCATCAATACCATCCATCTCCAGGACAGTTTTCATCTTCCCGAACTGAAACTCTGTACCTGTTAAACACGAAGTCCCTATTTCTTCCTCTCCTAGCCCCTGGGAACCACCATGCTTTCTGTCTCTGAGTTTGACTAGGCTAAGTGTCTAAGTGGAATCATGCAGCATTTGTCTTTTGTGACTGGCATATCTCACTTAGCATAATGTCTTCAAGTTTCATCCATGTTATATAATGTGTAGAATTTCCTTCCTTTCCTGTTACTATTTTTTTTTTTGGTGCACAGCTTGTGGGATTTTAGTTCCCTGACCAGGGATCGAACCTGGGCCCTCAGCTATGAAAGCACAAAGCCCTAACCACTAGGCAACCAGGGAATTTCCCCTTCCCTTCCCTTTTTTTTTTTGCTGGCTTCCTAAGTGGCTCAGTGGTAAAGAACCCGCCTGCCAATGCATGATCTCCTGAAAGAGATGAGAGTTCAATCCCTGGGTCAGGAAGATCCCCTGGAGAAGGAAATGGCAACCCACTCCAATATTCTTGCCTGGGAAATCCCATGGACAGAGGAGCCTGGTGGGTTGCAGTCCATAGGGTTGCAAAAGAGTTGGACAGGACTGAGTGACAAATACTTTCACTTTTCCCTTAAAAAATCATTAATTTTATTGAATCTTCACCCTAGTATACACCTCTTTTTATAAAGCCATTTTTATTTTATTAGTTATTTTTTATAAATTATAAATAAATAATTTGTATTTATTCATTTTGGTCACACTGCACAGCATGCTGGATTTTAGTTCCCCAGCCAGGGATTGAACCCACGCCCCCTGCAGTGGAAGCAAGAAGTCCTAACCACTGGACTGCTGGGGAGTCCCCCCTTCCCTTCCTTTTTGAAGCTGAATAACATTCCACTGTATGTATAGACTATATTTTGCTTATCCACTCATCCACTGATGGACACTGGGTTGTTTTCACCTTTGGGTTGTCGTGAATAGTACTGCTGTCATCATGGACGTACATTCACAGTGTTGTACAACCTTCCCTTCTGTCTAATTCCAGACCAATTTCATCATCCCCAAAAGGGAATTCTGTGCCATTAGACAGTCACTCCCTCTCCCTCCTTCCCCAGCCCCTGACAACCACTGATCTGCTTTCTGTCTCTCTGAAGTTGCTTCACATAAATGGGATCACGCATATGTGACTCTCTGTGTCTGGCTGCTTTCACGCAGCATCGTGTTTCAAGGTTCATCCGTGTTGTAGGTTCTGACAGTGACTTGAGGACCTTACAGTGGTTATGCTGGAGACTGCTCAGAGCGGCTCTAGCGAGCAGATTGATGATTAGATATTCAGGAAATCTCAGAGCCTGTTATTTAACCATTGAGAGCTTAAAGCTGGTTGTGGTGGGAGTATTTACCCCACGGATATTGCCAAATGCTACACATCAGTATGGTCTTGGGGGGTTTATTTGAGGCTGGGTTTGTAGGCACTGGCTTCAGAGCTTCCCTATATATCTCCATCAGCACCACCCCCTCCTGCAAAGCTGCTGTTGTTTAGTTGCTAAGTCATATCCGACTCTTTGTGACCCCCTAGACTGTGGCCTGCTAGGCTCCTCTGCCTATGGGATTTCCCAGGCAAGAATACTGGAGTGGGTTGCCATCTCCTTCTCCAGGGCATCTTCTCAGCCCAGGAATCGAACCCACATCTCCTGCGCTGGTAGGCAGATTCTTTACCACTTACATCCTTTAAGTGTAAGGCTTAAAGGATGAAGCCTTGGTTCTTTCAAGCTGTATTGAGAGATGGAGATTGGAAAAGACCGGGTGGCTTCAGTTGAATTATAATCAAATGTTGACAATTTCATATAGTTCGACCTACTAATAGGGTCTAGTCCTTAAGCTGGGCAAGAAGCAAAGATATTTCTCTCATTGTTATATGTTTAATTTTATCTGCTTTAAATATTTCAAAATAAAAGATTTTGTGGGGGAGGAATGGAGTAGATGGGGAGGAATGGAAGGGTTTGACTGGTATCCTGTCTTTGGCCAGAAACACAGGGTTTTGACCAGCCTAAGGCAATGGCACCCCACTCCAGTACTCTCGCCTGGAAAATCCCATATACGGAGGAGCCTGGTAGGCTGCAGTCCATGGGGTCGCTGAGTCGGACACGGCTGAAGCGACTTAGCAGCAAGGGTGACCCCTGGCTCCATGCCTTTTTAGCTCTGTGACCATGGTTAAATCTCGTGGCTTCTGGGGCCTCTGTTTTCTTGTCTGTACAATGGTAATAATAATAACAAGCTCTTAGAGCTGTTGTGCTTCCCTGGTGGCTCAGTGGTGAAGGATCCGCCTGCCAAGCAGCAGACATGAGTGTGATCCCTGGGTTGGGAAGATCCCCTGGAGAAGGAAATGGCTACCCACTCCAGTATTCTTGCCTGGAGAATCTCATGGACAGAGGAGCCTGGTGGGCTACAGTCCATAGGGCTGCAAAGAGACAGACAAGACTGAGCGACTAAACAACGAACAACAGGACTATTGTGCAGAACGATTGCTTGGAGAGCAACACCTAGAACGAGGCATTGACGCTGCTGGACTGTGGGGGGCGTGGTGAAGAGGGGGGCGTGGTGGAGAGGGGGCGTGGTAGAGAGGGGACGTGGGGAAGAGGGGGACGTGGGGGAGAGGGGACGTGGGGGGGAGGGAGGCGTGGTAGAGCTGGCGGCTGGTGGTGGAGTGTTTGCTCCAAGGTTCAGTCCCAGCCGCTCTGCCTGCAGACCCTGTGCGCTGTGCTCTGCCTCGTATTCCCAGCCCGAGATGAGCTTGACAGCTGGAGCTTTCCCAGTTCAGCCTCGCCATCGAACGGTGTTTCGGGTATTTACAAAATTGCTTTCTCCCAATTCACAAGCAGGGAATGTTCCCCCAGGCTTCTGGAATCTGGAGACTTACGCTTTCTATGCCAGAGCACTAATTATTCTTGGTGAAATGTGCGGAATCAGGCAATAGTTAATTGATGATGATAGCAATATTTTTTTTACGTACAAATTTCTCCGTTTTTACCTTTTAAAAATGTTGCCCAAATTTGCCCACCAGTCCCTCATCAGCAGGCTTCCTTGATGGCTCAGTGGTAAAGAATCCACCAGCCTATGCAGGAGATGCAGAAGACGCAGATTCAATCCCTGGGTCGGGAAGATCCCCTAGAAGAGGAAATGGCAACCCACTCCAGTATTCTTGCCTGGGAAATACTATGGACAGGGGAGCCTGGTGGGTTACAGTCCATACGGTGGCAAAGAGTCAGAGACAATGGAGCGACTGAGCTCTCAGGCACACCCTCATCAGCCCTCTGCCCTTCATGCCCTTGGCATCCCAGACTTCTTCTTTCAAAGCCCAGGGAGGAATGGGCAACACTCATCCCATATGGCTGTCTCCTGGGAAGGTAGGGACTCATCTCTTCTGTTACTGCCATGACCTCGCAACCCATCGCAGGGCTTGCAGAAAGCAGGAGTTTTGTTTCAAGATGAGGAAGCTGGAAGGAGACAGGTCTCAGATGAATAAATTGCTGCTCAAAGAAGTCAAGGCGTTTCCCAGAGTCACGAGAAACAGCACAGTGTAAAGCAGTGTATTGTATTGAGAGTGAAGCCCATGGGGTCTCAAACTCAAATGCCTGTGGGAGCAAAGGGAGCAAAGTGCTAACTGAGAGGAGCACCGAGTTAAGTGTAGAGAAAACTGGCAAGAGACAGGCAGGGCTGGAGGTCATTTGGAGAGGATGAGACTGCTGCTCATCTGTGGGTCGAGTGGCCCATATACAAGGGACACACTGCTCTGGTCTTGCCACGTTGGTCCCTTATTAGAATGTGGGTCCCAGGTGGCCAGATATTCTATTTTTTAAAGAGACACCGGGAATCTGGATTTCTTTGTGAATTCTTCTAATTTTAAAACTTTGATATTCACTTTAAATTTAAAAAAAAAAATACTGTGTGGGCAGCTTTTTGTAAGCATAAAGCAATCCTTATGTGAGCAAATTGTTACTTACATTAGATACAGAAAAATGAGTATAAATTCTGAAACACATATGCTTCCAAATGGTATTTAGGTCTAGAACAAAGATATCCTCCTTCACATAGCTTACCATGTGGATAGGGCTCCCCCTGGAGTTGTGCAGTGCCCAACCTGTCCAACTGTACTAGACAGCCCTGATACATAACTCTTAAAGTTGTCACCCTCCCCACAGTCCAACTCAACAGAAATGCCAGCCCCTACCTCTCTCACCTATTCATGGGCCATGAGAGAACTCTCTGGACCACAAGAGAAAGCTTTTCACCTGTCTTGGGCACAACTATACCACGAGGTCCTCGAAGAGGAGTTCTAGCCATCATGACCAGATTTTCTCTGTCCTCTAGGGTGGTGAAATTCCGTCGCACAGGCGAGAGTGCAAGGTCAGAGGACGACACGGCTTCGGGAGAGCATGAGGTCCAGATTGAAGGGGTCCGTGCAGGCCTAGAGGCCGTGGAGCTGGACGATGGGGCGGCCGTGCCCAAGGAGTTTGCCAATCCCACTGACGGTGAGGGAACCCTGCAGTTGGGGCAGGCCATATTAAGGGCTCTGAGGTGCCAAGGTTTCCTCTTCAGGTGGTACCTCAGAGGGGTCTTGTGAAGGGGCAGGTAGGAGGGCCTGGAGGACCCAGGGGTGACACTGGAAGCATGGGCTGGACCTGCATGGCTTTCTTCAGCAGGCAAGGTTGCATCACCATCCCTGACAGTCAGCATCATTGACTAACACTTGGCTGAGGATGGCAGCCACAATGATGATGGTGATGGTGAGGGTGAGGGTGGTGATGATGGTGATGATGATGAGATGGTGTTGATGGTGGTGGTCATGGTGATGGTGCTGATGGTGGTGATGGTGACTATAAAGATGACAACAGTGATTAGAGCCACAGACACAGGCTGAGGGTTTACTCTCTACCAGGCACTGTTCTAAGCACTTTACATATATTACACATTTCACCTTCACAACAGTTCCAATTGGAACTATTACAATCATATTCTCCATTTTGCAGGAGAGGACACAGAAGCATGGAAAGGTTAAGTATCTTGCTCAGAGTCACACAGTTAGAACTTAGCCAAGCTGGATTTACACCCAGGAAATGTGGCCTCAGAGACCACATCCCTACATGTGACCTTGTGCTCCCTCCGAGTAGAGATGGTTAAAGGAGACTTGAAGTGCTAACAGGGGAACTGGTCTCCCCTTACCACCTGATAATGCTGATGCATGAAAACATTCCATTCGTTCCTCGAAGGGCCCAGATGCCCAACCAGAGAGAAGATTAACAGCTTGAGCCCAAGGCCTGTTGTTAGCAGATCTAAGGAGGCAATGACTAGGGTGGGATTGAAGGCAGAGGTTAGAAGCAGTGACTTCAGGTTCAGGCTGATCTGGGCTAAATTCCAAGATCTGCAGTGTGCCAGGTGTATTGACACTGGGCAAGTCCATGTCCTCCTCTGAAAAATGGGGCTAAGATTGAGCCTTTAACTAGTAAGTGTCACAAGGACTCAATGAGATTATGTACAGCAAGCTCTTAGAGCATGGGTCCCCAACCCCTGGTTCCAGTCCGTGGCCTGTTAGGAACCAGGCCGCATAGCTAGAAGTGAGTGGTGGGTGAGCAAGCTTCCTCTGTATTTACAGCCTCTCCCCATCACTCCCACTGCTACCTGAGCTCCGCCTCCTGACAGATCTCATGGGAGCGAGAACTCTAGCCATAAAGTCAAGGCGGAATACTCTTGAGGTCGCTACAAAACAGAGATAAAGTGCACAGTAGATGTAATGCTCTTGAATGATCCCCAAAGCTGCTCCGTCTATGGAAAAATTGTCTTCCATGAAACAGGGCACTGTTGCCAAAAAGGATGGGGACCACTCTCTTGGGGCAGTGCCTGACACACACTGAGCTCCCAGTAACTACATCATTAGTTTATTACTATTACTGTTCTTATTATTGATGCCATTACAGGACTCACTCTGCTTTCTCCTCAGTATTTTTACTGAAGGGAACCAGACCCTGCTGGTGTGATAACCACCAGCTCATACTTCAGGAGAAAATGATGGTTGATGTAAGCGGCTCATGATTGAAATTCCAATAAGATGACGACTCCCAGCAGGGGCAGAGAAGATGCTCAGAGGCACCCCCACAGGGCGGCCACCCAGCATGCTCCTTTAGTATTTTTATTTTACAGTTAATTTTTATTTTTCATCTTTGAATATTGTAAAATACAGAAAAGTTGCAAAGATAGCACAGAGAGTGCTCGAATACCCTTTTTTTCTTTTTTAAAATCTTTTTTGTTTGTTATTTTTTTTTTGTATACTCTTCATGCAGCTTCCCATAAAGTTAGTATCTTACCTAATCATGACACATTTGTCAAAACTAAGAAAATGACACTGGTGCAATACCCTCCATGAAACTCCAGACTTTATTCAGATTTCACCAGTTTTCCCAGCAGTGCTATTACAGGAATCGATTCCAGCACACCACAGTGTATTTAGTCTTTTAGTCTTTCTCAAAGCCACTTATGAGCTTCTAAATTATATCCTAATTTTTTTTCTGAGCACACAAATACCATGTGTTTATTTGGAAAGCACTGGGACATGATCAAAATGTACAAAAAAGTGAGTACTAGCACATGACCCTGTTGACAGTCTATGGGCATTCAATCTTACTTCCCCTGGTCCATCTTACTTTGTTTTCTAAAAATTAATTCACAATATATTGTATGCATCTTTCTAAGTCTGCACATTTTTAAACAGGTGGTTTGTATTTTAGGATGTAGGTATATAAACATTTATATATAATACATAAAGTAATTTAACCAGTTCCTTGTTGATAGACATTCTGGGTTGTCCACTTATTCCCTTTGTAGAAACCACATTGTATTGGACTTTGCAGCACACTTCACACTTGCCAGAAGGTTTTTCTAGGATAAGTTCAAGAAGCAGCATGCACTGCTTTAAAGAGTTTGGCCAGGGATCCCCCTCGATTCCCCCCCACCCCCGCCTCAGAACTAGGACAAGTACAAAATGCTCTGACTCCTTCCTTCCCCTCCCCCTTCTCCTTCCCAGATACTTTCATGGTGGAAGATGCGGTGGAAGCCATTGGTTTTGGAAAATTTCAATGGAAGCTGTCTGTTCTCACCGGCTTGGCTTGGGCAAGTATCTCTGGGGACAATGAGGTCATCTTCGGTCTCCAAGGAACACCATGCTGTTCAGCTGGTTTTCCATGCTCTACAAGGGAGGACACGGTTCCCTCCTCTTAGAGTCTTTGCTTGAATTGACAAAGTTTGAGTGACCCTGGGTGATAATGAAGTCTGAGCCTGGGGAGAGTTGGGTGTGGTTGACAATTGCCCTCAAGGAGGAGTTGAAGCTTCCAGTTAATTAAGTGGTTCTCAACCCTTTGAGGCTCAGGGCTACTCTAAGATTCTGATGTCATCTGTGGGACTCACTCTAGAAGAACATGCACAGATCAAAAGGTGCCTTCTCTTTCAAAGGGCTCATGATTCCTTATTAAACTTGCCAGATCTACCTATAGCAAATGATGTATCTAGATCATTGTTGTTGTTCAGTCGCTAAGTCACGTCTGACTCTGCAACCCCATAGACTGCAGCCCGCCAGGCTCCTCTGTCCATGAGATTCTCCTGGCAAGAACACTGGAGTGGGTTGCTGTGCCCTCCTGCAGGGGATCTTCCTGACCCAGAGATTGAACCTGAGTCTCTTATGTCCCCTGTCTTGGTAGCTGTCTTCCTTACCACTAGTGACACCTGGGAAGCCCCACTATATTCCAGAGTTTGCTCAAATTCATATTCATTGAGCCAGTGATGCTGTCTAACCATCTCATCCTCTGCCATTAATCTAGACCATTAATACAATGAAATGGATTTTTATGAATAGTGCAAAACTGAGATTTAACTACCTATTTTTCCAAATAGTCATCAATTTCCCCACCTCATTTCCCCCACTGATTTGCAAAGCAGCCTTTATCATCCACCACATTCCCAGGGCCACATGGGTTTACCTCTGGACTCTCATTTCTGTTCCACTGCTCTGTCTGTTTAATCCTGTAAAGGTACCACAATGTTTCATTACTGAGGCTCCCTAGTATGTTTTAATATATTAAAAGATCACACTTTTTAATGTTAATTATACTGACAATTCTACATGGACAATGACCAAAGAGAAACTAGCTTTTAATTGAGCTACAAGAGAAAAAGATCACTATCTCTTTACCTCTATAAAAATGTTTTTCTAAAAAAAAATGTTTTTCTGATTTTCAAAATATGCTACTTTCCCACTCCGTTCGGGGAGTGTCCCTAAATTTTTTTTCAAACATGGGAAAACACACGCAAAGAATTTTAAATGTCTAGTTGTCAGTTCCTGTGTGGTACCACACTGTTTTAACTTCTGGAGCTTTCAGTGTGTTTTGATGGGTGATAGGGCACTCAGCAGAAAGTAGAAGAGGGAGTCTCTCTCTTTTTTCTTTTTTTAATTAATTGATTTATTTTACTTTAAAATTTTGGGGGAGCCATACTACACGGCACATGGAACTTCCCGGACTAGGGATTGAACCCGTGCCCCTGGCCGTGGAAGGGCAAGTCATCACCACTGGACCACCAGGAAAGTCCAAAGGGATTTTCTACGCACTCGCTTGGGGCTGTGGACTTGTGACATTTTAAATTATCGTTTTTCATTTTCTGAGATCATAAGGGCTCTAAGGTTTAAATTCTTTTCTGCTGCAGTAAGTTACCATGAGAATTTTTTGTGAGGAACCAGCCATCCCCCCCCACTCAGCACCATCCCGGCCTCACGTGTTTGCTTGCTCCCTGCAGATGGCCGACGCCATGGAGATGATGATTCTGAGCATCCTTGCGCCGCAGCTGCACTGCGAGTGGCGGCTGCCCAGCTGGCAGGTGGCGTTGCTGACCTCGGTAGGCAGCCCAGCGGCCCTCTCCTCTCGTGCTCAGTTCTGGTCCCCCGGGGTGGGGGGGTTCTGTGGGATGCCCCCCACTTCCTCCTGCTGCTGCCAAGGGCTCAGCAGACAGGAATTAAGTCCTGAATAGAATCACCAGGACCTCAGCATCCCTTCTCCCTTTTCCATCTCATGTATCCTGGCAGGTCTGCAGCCAACTCTAACCCCATCTGGGGGCCCCAGATATCCTGCTCAATTGCGGGGAACTTGGAGCCCACCTGATCGGATCACGTAAACCTTATAAGCCTCACTCTTCCAAAAAGGAGACACCAGTTCCTTCCACGTGAAGTTGACTTGAGGGTTGGAAACAACATAGTACCTGTTCAGCAAATTGTAGGAACTGGTGCTCCCTGGGGCTAAGGCTTGGAGGAGTATGAAGCAGAACCCTTCATTCTTGTCTTGTTTTCTTCTTGAACTGGCATTTTCATTCAGTTTCTCCATATAATTTTATCTTAATGTAAGGTTGTGAAAGTGAAGGTTGCTGAGTCGTGTCTGACTCTTTGCAACCCCATGGACTGTCCAGTCCACGGCTTTCTCTAGGCCAGAATACTGGAGTGGGTAGGCTTTCCCTTCTCCAGGGGATCTTCCCAACCCAGGGATCGAACCCAGGTCTCCCTCATTGCAGGAGGATTCTTTACCAGCTGAGCCACAAAGAAGCAATGTAAGGTTTTACTAGGCTTGAAAGTGTCATCAATCACCCTATCATAATTTTTGTGACATTTTCAATTATCATTTTTAATTTCTGAGATCATAAGGCTCTAAGATTTAAGATGTTTCTCTCCGGCAGTAAGTTAACCATGATAATTTTTAGTAATAAACAACAGATCAAAACAAGATAGAATTAATTTTGATAAATAATTGCTAATATAAGTCACTTTTATCAGGAATGCACCCTTTTATGAGGAGTGTAGAGTGTTTCTCAACTATGTCACATATTCTTGAATTGTTGTTCAGTCGCTAAGTCGTGTCTGAGTCTTTGCGACCCCATGGACTGCAGCACATCAGGCTCCTCTGTCCTCCACTACCTCCCAGAGTTT
This sequence comes from Okapia johnstoni, assembly GCA_024291935.2. Classification (NCBI taxonomy): domain Eukaryota; kingdom Metazoa; phylum Chordata; class Mammalia; order Artiodactyla; family Giraffidae; genus Okapia; species Okapia johnstoni. The sequence continues at coordinate 8,272,037 of CM044310.1, read as the reverse complement.
ACTCAAACTCATGTCCATTGAGTCGGTGATGCCATCCAACCATCTCATCCTCTGTCGTCCCCTTCTCCTCCTGCCTTCAATCTTTCCCAGCATCAGGGTCTTTTCCAATGAGTCAGCTCTTCGAATCAGGTGGCCAAAGTATTGGAGCTTCAGCTTCAGAATCAGTCCTTCCAATGAGCGTTCAGGGTTAATTTCCTGTAGGATTGGCTGGCTTGATCTCTTTGCTGTTCAAGGGACTCTCAAGAGTCTTCTCCAGTGCTACAATTTGAAAGCCTGTTGCCAATATGAGACAGGGTTTAGCTGTAATGCTATTTCTATTTTTCATTTTTACTGAATGGATATGAATATGAAAGGTTTTGTTCACATATAAAAAGTTTTGCTGGGGAAACTGAAGGAATTTTATAATAACTCAATAAACTAATGCCACTTGATTCTTTTCAGCAACTTCCAAGTTTTATGCTGAAGAGCACACAGCAGTCGTTTATGAAAAATTATTTTTAGTGATCTAATTTGCTGACAGCTTGATTAGCCTCTCCTGCAATTTGGTTAAAAATAATAAAATGGAATTGGAATCAAGATGACTTGCGAATGGATTTGTAACTGTGTCACTGGTGTGCTTTTGGAGGCAGCCTAGAGGGTTTAACCTCAAAGCGGTGGCTATGAGGTACATCAGGGGGCAGGGTTTGAAGAAGTGGGGGAAGGGTGGTTGAGAAGGGGAGCTAGGAACAGGTGACACCCCCTAACCTGTTCTTGGGAAAGAGTTTCTATGGAAATTGAGGACATGGGAATTAATTCCTTTAAAATTATCCAAATTTACTCTCCCTTGGAACGCCTCTGTGTAGCTTGTTTGGAGCCCACTGCTCTAGGACGTGCCTGGAGGAATGCTTTTGTGTTCAGACCACACTAGGCAATGCCGTTCCTATCTCTGGGCCTCAATTAGTTGCCTTATCTGTCAAATGGGATGATAATAGCACCCACTTCATGGGGCTCCTGGGAACATTTGGCAAGACATATGTAAAAAGTTCCAATCCTTTGGCCACCTCTTGTGAAGGGCTGACTCACTGGAAAAGACCCTGATGCTGGGAAAGAGTGAGGGCAGGAGGAGAAGGGGACGACAGAGGAGGAGATGGTTGGATAGCATCACAGACTCAGTGGACGTGAGTTTGAGCAAACTCCGGGAGATGGTGAAGGACAGGGGAGCCCGGTGTGCTGCAGTCCATGGGGTCGCAAAGAGTTGGACACGACTGAGCAACTGAACAACAGCAGCAGATGTAAAGAACATTCAGTGTGGTCTCTGACACTTGGTGAGCGCTGCAGAAGGGGTAGAACAGTGAAGAAAGCTCTAGTCAGCCTGCTTGGGCTTAAGACCTGTCTTTACCCTCTCCTCCCTGGGGTCAGAGCAGGTTTCTAAAACCCTCATTTTCTTTAAAACTTTTCGGCCACACCATGTGGCACATGGATCTTAGTTCCCCAACCAGGAGTGGAACCTGCCCTCCTGCCTTAGAAGTGTGGAGTCTTAACTGCTGGATCTCCAGGGAAGTCCCCTTAAACCCATCTAAGCCTCAAGCTACCTGTCTATAAAATGGGTATGAGTAGTCATACCTCTTCAGCTCTGATCAAGGACTAACAAGGGCACCAGAATTTTGCCCAGCATGCATTGAGCGCTCCATGGGTGCTTTCTCTTGCTCGTGGCTTACAGCTCCCATCCTAACCTCTTGTCTCCTGTTTTCATATCTCCCAAATTCTATTCAGTACCTTGCAACCTTTAACATTTTCTTAGCCATAAGACATTTCTTGGGTTCTGTAAGAAACTGGAAAAATACTAGTTCTGCAGCCAGGCAGCCTGACTCCAGCCCAGGCTGCACCACTGACACATGTGTGACCCTGGCCGCGTGACCTCACCTCTCTGAGGCTCTGTTTCCTCATGTGTGAAGTGGGGATAACGGTAGCACCCACCCCGTAGGGTTGTTGTGAGACTTAAACAGTAACAGGAAGCACATAGACCAGTGTTTGCATATTAACAAGATCTCAGAAATGCTTGCTTGCTAAGCCGCTTCAGTCATGTCCAACTCTTTGCCACCCTATGGACTGTAGCCCAAGCTCCCCTGCCCATGAAATTCTCCAGGCAAGAACACTGGAATGGGTTGCCATTTTCTTCTTCAGGGGATCTTTCCAACCCAGGGATCAAACCCATGTCTCCTGCATTGGCAGGTGGGTTCCCTACCACTAGCGCTACCTGGGAAGCTGTAAAGCTTGGTTCATTCTTGTTACTAAGAGTGTGACACCGCAGGCTCACTTCGGTGTTCCCTTTCTCTGCGATGCTCCGTGTCACTAACAGAAGCTATCTTTGCCCCCACAGGTGGTCTTTGTCGGCATGATGTCCAGCTCTACCCTCTGGGGAAACATCTCAGACCAGTACGGCAGAAAAACAGTAAGGCGACTTCTCCTAAGCTTGTGTTCTCTGGGTTATCTCCTTGACAACGGCAAAACTTGTGCCAACTGAACTTTTTTTTTTTGATGGGGGTTTAATTTAGAGCTACATTGAAAGGCAAAGAAAGACATTGCTATGAGGTTGTGGACTCTTGAAAAGTCATACCTCCCTAGGGGGCCCAAGCAGGTGTGTTTCAGAACATAAAAGATGCTGGTGATGGTGCTGGCCCCATCCCCTTGGTGCTTAACCCCTCTGTGCCTCAGTTTTCTCATCTGTAAATGGAACAGTAATAGTCTTCCCCATAGGGCTCCTATGGGGAGTAAATGATCTTTGTACAGAAAGCCCCTGGCCCAGAGGAAATGTTTCCTCAATTCCCATTATCTGTTATTTACCAAGCTCATGGTGCCAATAAATATGACAAGACCAGTGCTAAGATAAAGGTGTATCTGGCTCCAGGGTTCACATCCTTCACCCTGACCTGGGTTGCTGGGAGACATCACTGAATAGGATGCCAGAATTCGGAGGATCAGTTGAACATTCATCTACTCTAAATACATGAAGCCTGGGGGGCTGCCTGTAGGGGTGCCTCCAGCTCTTCTGACCAGCTTGTTAAATCCCACACCCAACACAAAGCTGGTGTGACTGGAGAGAGGGAGAGAAAGTGCCCCCAGATTGTAGAGCCTTCTCCTCCCCAGCATGAAACTCTGGCCCAACCTCAGGAAGGATGGATGCGGCTCTAATTATAAAGCTCCCCCAGAACTCCTCTAGGACCAGAGGGCAAGCCAGACAGCTGGCGAGCCTTGGCAAGCTCGAAGAAGCTCCTCCTAGCTCCTTGATCTGCCTTGGCCCAGCTGAGAGGTTTCTGTGAGGGCCTCCGCTGTGTGACTTTACAGGAGACTCAATGGACCACTTTTTTTTAAGTCAACCTTTTTTTTTTTTTGGATGCCCCGAGCAGAAGTGGGATCTGTGTTCCCTGGTGTGGTATGTGGGATCTTAGTTCCCCAACCAGGGATCGAACCTGGGCCCCCTGCATTGGAAGCATGGAGTCTTAACCACTGGACCACCAGGGAAATCCCTCAATGGGCCACTTTGATCCCTACAGAAGTTTCTACAGCTTGGGGACTTGTGGCAGTCATGGAAAGGAAGGGCGACCGTGGGTGTGTGGCTTCGTGGGTATGGAGACACACGCATCTGAGTTCATATTGTAGAGCCCCCTTGTCAAGCGGGGTAACTTTGGGCAAGCTGCTTTCCCTCTCTGACCCTCAATTTTCCCATCTGCAAAATAGGATTGACCACAGTAGGAACTCAAACGACCATTGGGAGGATTAAATAAGAATATGTATATAATACATTTAGAACAGTATTTACTGATGCATGGTTAGCCTGTGATCAGTGGTAACTACTTTGGCTGGGACTCAAGAAAAATTTAGAATGTGATCAGGTCATCATCTAGTTCAAAGGCTATAGGACCATGTTAGCTTTAAGGAGGAAAAAGGGGTGGCTGGCAGGCACTGGGCCTCTCTTTTCAATGTTCTGAAAGTGCTCAGGTTTCCTTGCCCTGTGAATATTTTCACTATACTTGAGCATGATTGGAGAGTACCAGGGGCTTGGGTCAGGCAACCCTGCAGGTGACTGAGCAGTGCTCCTGGCAATGAGATCAATGTACTTCTCTGGAGCTGGGATTGCAGGCCTGGCATCCAAGTGGCAGCTAGACTTTCAGCTTCTTAGAGCGGGAGCTTGAAGCCTTTCCAGGCTATGGGTTCCAAATAGGTTGGCCATGAGCCAAAGGTGGCCCCCAGATGTGTTTAATTTATCCCATGCAGTGCTTTATGGGATTTTTGAATCAGTTGCCTATGTTTCAAAACGGCCATATTTTGCATAAAAGTAAAAAGAGTTGGGGGTTTTTGGAAAGCTGGGTAATCTGATGGCTTAGGACCCACACTCTGTAATGGTAGCTTTTGGCTGGAGCTGAGGCTGGCAGGGCAGGACAAGTTCTCTTTCATTTGCCCAGGTCCACCTGTCCTCACTGCATTCCACCTGCATCAGGCCAGTATGGTCTCTACCAGGGGTAATGGGGAGCCATTGAAGGTCCTGGAGTAGGGGAATGACTCATTCAAAGTACAGCTTTAGAAGTTGGAAGTCTTAGCTCCAGTATTGACTCTGCTGATCCCAGACAAATCACTCATCTCCTTAGGCCCTCAATGTGCTGTTTTTAAAGTGGACGTGAAAATAACAACCTCTTTCCATCGGGCACTGTGAGGACCCAGCGTTACGATGAGGCAGTGATTTCAAAAATGCAGATGAAAGTTCCATGAAGTCAGAGACTCTGGCTGTCCTGTGACCTGCTGTCGTCCAGGACAAAACCAAGTGTTTAGCAACCAGTGGGCCGTCAATATGTGCAGAGTGAAAGGATGAATGAATGAATAATATATATTACGACCTTGAATGCCAGGCCCCCAAGAGGTACTCAGTACATGCACAGTGAACCAATGAGTGAATGAATGAATGATACATTTCAGTACGCACACAATCGGTGTTCAATACCTGTATATTGAATGAATGAATGGTATATTATCAGTATCTCTAAGGGTCTGGCATACTGCAGGCATTCAATACCTGCTTATTGTGAAGTGAATAACTGAATGAGCAAATTAATGAGTGCATAATGTCTATGCATTCTGTCTCTAGAGCCTGGTATACAGAGGCTGCTTAATAAATAGGGAAGGAAGGAAGGGAATGAAGGAGGGAAGGAAAGGGGGGAGAGGTAGCAATCTAAAAAGCAGAACAGATGTTAGGCAGAGCGACAAGTGCAGTTAATGAGAACCCAGAGGACATTTCTGCAGAGGCCCTGAGCAGTGCTTGGATGGGGCTTGCTGGCAGCGCTCACGCCTTTGCAGTGCCATGACGGTCCCTCCAGATGGCTGCTGAGTCCTTGTTCTCTGGGCAACTGGAAAGTGCTGGCATCAGCGGGCAAATGCAGGGCCAGCTGCACTCTGCTGTGACCCAACTGGACCGGTCAGCCTGCTTGTCTTTGCTGCCTGGCATGAGGGCATACGGTGACCTCACCAGGGCAGCACAGCTGCCAGGCAGCCCTGGGAGGGAGGCGTAGCTCCCATGTGTCAGTCGGAGCGCCCTCCTCTCTCCCCACTCTTCTGCTTTGTTTTCCTTCTGTTCTTTTCTTTTCTCTGCTGCTGAAAGTGAAATTCTCTCAGTCGTGTCCGACTCTTTTCGACCCCATGGATATACAGTCCATGGAATTCTCCAGGCCAGAATACTGGAGTGGGTAGCCTTTCCCTCCTCCAAGGGATCTTCCTGACCCAGAAATTGAACCAGGGTCTTCTGCATTGCAGGTGGATTCTTTACCAGCTGAGCTACAAGGGAAGCCCATAATTTGTGTTCTCTGCCGCTAATGATGTCTTATTTCTGATTCAAGACTTCTCAGGTTGCAAGGAAGAAGGTCCCTAGTGAGGGGACATATGTTTACCTATGGCTGATTCATGTTGATATTTGGCAGAAACCAAAAAAAATTCTGTAAAGCAATTATCCTTCAATTAAAAAATAAATTAAAAAAAAAAAGACAGTCACTAGTAAGTCAGGTCAAATTGGAAGAAAGGAACTAAGTCTATGGCAGGTACCAGTATCCTTGTTGTTATTGTTTAGTTGCGTAGCCCTGGGTTTAGGGGAGCAGAAAGGTTGCTTTTTTATTTATTATTATTTATTGCAATAGATCCAGATCTTCCTAGACTTTAACCATTCCTGTCCCACCTATTCTCCTGTGTACTTAACATCTTTCTTTATATCAACATTTAAAAAAATCCTTCGATGCATGTTTTTTGAAAAGGAAACTTGGTTTAGAGTCTTAAATGGGAAATCAGTAGCAATTGCCATAAGTAAGAAATACCTGCAAAAATAAATATAAGAAAACAATGTTGTAATATTCTAGTTGGTATGGTTGCCTCATTGCTCTCTCTGTTAGAGAGTAAGATTAGCAGATGTTAAAAAGATGTTAGGAGAAGGCAATGGCAACCCACTCCAGTACTCTTGCCTGGAAAATCCCATGGACGGAGGAGCCTGGTAGGCTACAGTCCATGGGGTCGCTGAGAGTTGGACACGACTGAGCGACTTCACTTTCACTTTTCCCATTCATGCACTGGAGAAGGAAATGGCAACCCACTCCAGTATTCTTGCCTGGAGAATCCCAGGGATGGCGGAGCCTGGTGGGCTGCCGTCTATGGGGTCGCATAGAGTCGGACACGACTGAAGCGAGTTAGCAGCAGCAACAGCAGCAAAAAGATGTTAAAGATGGTTACCAGGGTGGAAAGATGGGGGAACGGGATACTTAGAGAGTTTGGGATGGACATGTACACACGTCTATATTTAAAATGGATAACCAACAAAGTCCTACTGTATAGCACAAGGAACTCTGCTCAATGTTATGTGGTAGAATGGATGGGAGGGGAGTTTGGGGGAGAATGGATACATGTATATGTGTGGCTGAGTCCCTTTGCTGTCCACCTGAAATTATCACAACATAGTAAATCAGCTATACTCCAATATAAAATAAAATTTTTTTTAAAAAGGTGTTAAGACAGACCAGCATCCCACAGATACTTCCTTTTAAGCATAATCAGAAGAGTGAAGATTAAAATGAAAAGTTAATCACATTCTTGCAAAGTGGTGCAAAGTCATTTGAAATATTCTCTCTACCAACTAAAATCGTTTTCCAAAAGACTGAGGTCATGTGTGGTAGACTTCCAAATTCCCTCTCTAGTCTCTTTTAATTCATTTTCATTTTAAAGCTAAAATTAGAATGTCTCACACTTTCTCCCTGAAGCAAGGGTTGAGGGGTGGGGAGGTGGACAGAAGGGTGAACTCAATCCTGCAGATCTAGGAAGGGTGCTGCAAAGGGCAGTCTGCCCAGACCTCATGTGGCAGGTCTAATATTCACGTTACATTTGCATTCTACTCCAGAACACTTTTGGTGTTGGTTATGTTCTGAAAAATGCTATTTTCAATTACATTCGCCCTTAATTTTTTTCTCTGTCTCTAAGCGTAATTAACACTCCAGCAATATATGCAAGGTTTCTCCTGCATTTTTGTGTTTCTAGGTGATTCTCAACCCCATCAAATACATCTTTTTTTGTTTTTTCCCGGCCGTGCCGTGTGGCTTGTGGGATCTTAGCTTCGAGATCAGGGATCGAAAACCCAGGCCACAGCAGAGAAAGCGCCAGGTCCTAACTGCTGAACTTCCAGGGAATTCCCTACAATGTCCCCTTTATTAAAAAAAAAAAAATTATAAAATTTTTGTAGTGCCCCCAATAATCCAGAAATAACTTCAAAGATAAAATAGCCTAGTCATTTATACAGTTTTTTCAATTTAATTACTTTTTTTTGGCTGTGCTGGGTCTTTGTTGCTACACGGGCTTTTCTCCAGTTGCAGCGAGCAGGGGCTACTCTCTAGCTGCAGTGCACAGGCTTCTCATTGCGGTGGCTTCTCGTTGCATTGACTCCTCTTGTTTCGGAGCTCGGGCCCTAGAGTGTTTGACCTTCAGTAGTTGTGGCTGTGGGCTCGCTAGCTGCAGCTCCAGGGCTCTCGAGCACAGGCTCAATAGTTGTGGTGCCCGGAATTAATTGCTCCATGGCATGTGGGATCTTCCTGGATCAGGCATCAAACCTGTGTCTCCTGTATTGGCAAGCGGATTCTTTACCATTGAGCCATCAGGGAATTCCCACTTATGCAGTTTTTTAAAAAAAGTCAGTTATAATATCTTAACTAGGCCACAAGGGAGAACATTTTTTAAAGAAGTAATTAATAAATTTACTTTCAATATGCAAATATTCACGTACAACTCTGCCTAGATCCTGAAAGAAAGGAGTTCATATTCGCTCCAATTATAAATAAGTTTGGATTTAATGAAATCTTGACGCTTTTTCTTTATAAGATTCAGATCAGTCTATTCATAGATACACATAGAAGTCCCATGAATGCAGACAGATGCTGTATTCACTCTCAGTCACTCAAATATCACACGGAGCGTTGCCACTGGCAACATGGTTTTCTGAAAAGATAATTCTGTAAAATTCCAGATAAAACAAAGTGTATCTTAGTTTGATTTATCTAGAAGTTGCTTTCCTGAAAAACTACCCTCAGGCATTTTTTGAAAGGTATGACCCACCTTCCAAAATCCTGTTTTTATGTAAACCAGAGTGAAGGTCTAGTTGCAGATAGTCATAAACAGTTATCAATTGCTTTGTTTAATATCTGGTAGGAAGTTCGATTCAAGCTTGTGTGAGAGTAAGTCTTCATGTCTCAGGCACTGTGGGGCATCTAGCATCTCTGGGACCTGTCTATTACTTAAAAAAAAATTTTTTGGCTACACCACACAGCACTTGAGATCTTAGTTTTCTGACCAGGAATTGAACCCTGTACCTCCTGAAGTGCTAGTCTTAACCACTGGACCACCAGAAAAGTGCCTGGAACCTATTAACTGCCAATCACGGGGACTGCTAAGAATGCCCCACAGTTTTCCCACACCACCACCTCACAGTTGGTGCCACCACCCAGAGAACACCTAGCATCCCCTTGGCTGTGTGGATTACCCTTACCCCAACCCCACGGTGACCTTGAACACGTGCAGGGGCATGTGACCTGGAGACGCTGAGAAGCCCTGTGACTGGGTGTCTTCCTTCTCCACAGGGACTGAAGATCAGCGTGCTCTGGACCCTGTACTACGGCATCCTCAGTGCGTTTGCGCCTGTGTACAGCTGGATCCTGGTGCTCCGGGGCCTGGTGGGCTTCGGGATCGGAGGGGTCCCCCAGTCGTAAGTAAAGACCCAGCTCTGGCCACCCAGCCAGGCAGCCAGGCAGCTATGTTCATGGGCTTGGAGGGATGCAAACAAGGTACATACGCTAGGGCTGCTGCTATCCAGGGGCTCTGATGGAGCCAGAGAAGAGTGTCACTGTCAGTATTGTAATGATTAACAACAGCAAAAGCAACATGATAGCTGGAAGGACATAGATGTGAAATGATAATCAAAACAATAGATCTGGCATTGACAGGACATTTCTCTTGGACACGGCACAGCAGCCCCAGAAGATGTGCAGGGGTATTGAATTAGTGCAATTCCCATTTACAGCTGAGGAAACTGAGACTCAGCGGGTGAAATCATTTGCCCAAGTCACCCAGGGTGCAGGTGGAACTAAGACCTGGAATCTGTCAGCCTAGAACATCCTGCTCTTAACTACCCTGCCTGCTGCCTTTTGCCGTTTCTAACCTGACCCCAAGCCAGGAAGTCAAAGTGAAAGTGAAAGTCGCTCAGTCGTGTCCGACTCTTTGTGACCCCATGGACTATACAGTCCATGGAATTCTCCAGGCCAGAATACTGGAGTGGGTAGCCTTCCCCTTCTCCAGGGGATCTTCCCAACCCAGTGATTGAACCCAGGTCTCCCATATTGCAGGCAGATTCTTTACCGGCTGAGCCACAAGGGGAGCCGAAGAATACAGGAGTGGGTAGCTTATCCCTTCCCTGGTGGATCTTCCTGAGCCAGGAATCGAACTGGGGTCTCCTGCATTGCAGGCAGATTCTTTACCAATCGAGCTACCAGGGAAGGGGGTGGGGCTAATTATTTTGTAGGTTATGTGTTATTTTGTTGTTACTGTTATTAAGATACTGGGAGTAGTCAGGATTGTAGGAAGAAGTCACCGTTTCCTGGGGGACTGGGGAATTCTGAAGCAGAGATTGGCAGGTTGTGGCAGGTGGACTGAATCTGAACTGCCAACTGGATCTCGAAATAAAGTTTTATTGAAACACAGCCACACCACGCACTGACGTATTATCTGTGCCTGATTTGGTGCTTCAGGAACAGAGTTGAGTAGTCTCAGCAGAAACTCTGTGGCCTGCAAACCTGAAGTATTTACTCTCCAGACCTTGATCAAAAAAGTGTTGACCCCACTCTAAAGGATGGTGATTAATAGCCAGTATTTATTATTTATTAAGGGGCAGGTGCTGTTCTAAGCAGTTTGCCCAGATTGTCTCATTTAATTTCCCAAATTCCCCTGTGAGGTGGATTCTAGTATTAATCCTATATTACAGATAAAGAAACTAAGGTTACAGAGAGGTGAGGTAACTTGCCCCAGATGACACAGTTACAAGAGGTGTGGTTGCAATCTGGACCCACACCCTCTAACTCCAGAGCCTGGGCTCTAACCATTGCTTTCCACTGCCTTGCTGCTGCTGCTGCTGCTGCTGCTGCTAAGTGGCTTCAGTCATGTCCGACTCTGTGCAACCCCACAGACGGCAGCCCACCAGGCTCCGCTGTCCCTGGGATTCTCCAGGCAAGAACACTGGAGTGGGTTGCCATTTCCTTCTCCAGTGCATGAGTGGGAAAAGTGAAAGTGAAGTCGCTCAGTCGTGTCCGACTGTTGGCGACCCCATGGACTGTAGCCTACCAGGCTCCTCTGTCCATGGGATTTTCCAGGCAAGAGTACTGGAGTGGGGTGCCATTGCCTTCTCTGCACTGCCTTGCTAGGAACAATTAAAAGGATTTAGAAAGACCCAAGGAGATGGGGAATATGTAGGATATCTCATAAGAAGGGAATTTCACGAAAAGAGGAAGCCATAGTTGAGTCTGAGGAAGGCTAATGGTCCAATTCAGTTTGCTTGTTAGGCTGAGAAACGTGAGAATAGAAAACTTAGATGGGCCACGTAGACCAGACTGCTGCTGTTTCATTGCTAAGTCGTTTCCGACTCTTTGTGACCCCATGGACTGTAGCCCACCAGCCTCCTCCGTCCATGGGATTTCCCAGGCAAGAATACTTGAGTGGGTTCCCATGTCCTACTCCAGGGATTCTTCCCGACCCAGGGATCGACCCGCACCTCCAGCTTGGTAGGCAGATTCTTTACTACTGAACCATCTAGGAAGCCCTGATAGACTAGGGCAAGCTTATAAAAGGTCTTGAATGTCAGGTGTAAGGGATTGTCTGTAGACAAGTGGGAAGCCACTGAAAGTTTTTGAGCAAATGAGGTACTTTAAAAGTATTAGTCTGGCAGTGGTGTGTTGGATAGGTTGGAGACAAGGAATCCTGTTGCAGTAATTCAGGAAAATTTTGCACAGGGACCAGGTAGTTTCTTTCTAGTTTTATTCATTCATTCAACCAATTATTTTGTCCCCTGCACCATGCAGCTTGTGGGATCTTAGTTCCCCTCCTAGGGATCAAACCCAAGTTGACAGCAGTGAAAGCCCAAATGTTAACTACCGGCCCACCAGGGAATCCCCTCAACCAGTATTTCTTGAGCTCCTGTTATGACACGAGCTTCCCTGGTGGCTCAGATGGTAAAGCGTCTGCCTGCAATGCAGGAGACCTGGATTCAATCCCTGGGTCGGGAAGATCTCCTGGAGAAGGAAATGGCAACCCACTCTAGTACTCTTGCCTGGAAAATTCCACGGACGGAGGAGCCTGGTAGGCTACAGCCCATGGGGTCACAAAGATTGTGACATGACTGAGCAACTTCTCTGTTATGACAGAGGCCAGTGCTAGGTGCTGGGGGTACAGCAGTGAGCCAAACAGACATGTCCCTGTTTCAGGCTGACATCCTGGGAAATAGACAGAAATCGAGATATGTGTGCAAGAGGCGACCAAGATCAACATCTGTAAGGGAGTCAGAAAAACAGGGCTGGGCAGAGGGAGAAGCTAAGTTGCAATGTGATTGTAAAAGCTGATGGGGGCCTCAGCTGATCTTAGGGGTTCAGAAGCTGAGATGGCCCTTTAGATTGTTCCATACTGAGGATGGGGGCTGGACCTTTGTCCGTTCACATTAGCCACCTTGGGTGTGGGCCACCCTCAAGGAGGGAGCATGACCTTGGGGGAAGTTAGCTACTTTGGGCCAAGGCAGTTCCTGCAAGGGGCTCAACTCTGAGCTTTTAGCAGGCAACATTCCTGGTCGTTCCAGAGGGACTGTGTGCCTCAGCCCTGAAGGGGGAATCCAGGCGATACATCCATTACAGTCCCTCCCCTGGACCCTTCTTGATGTGCTTGCGTGCACCTGTGCTAGGTCACTTTGGTCGTGACTCTTTGTGACCCCATGGACTGTAGCCCACCAGGCTCCCCTGTCCATGGGATTCTCCAGGCAAGAATACTGGAGTGGGTTGCCATGCCCTCCTCTCCAGGGGATCTTCCCAACTCAGGGGCTGAACCTGCTTCTCTTACATCTCCTGTATTGGCAGGTGGGTTCTTTACCACTAGCGCCACCTGGGAAGCCCTTTCTCCCACTTAGAAGCTCTCAGTTCAGCTCAGGCCTTCCCTGGGTTATTCATCATCGACCCTCCAGGGCTGTGCAGAGTAGGCATTTGACACGGACTCCTGGATCGGGGATGAGTTTAAGAACCACTGGCGCTTAAAGCAGAGGCCATTATGCCAAGCCCGTTAACCTGGGCTGGCAGGGGCTTGTGGCCAATCTGTTCCACTTCTGGCCCAACTCCAGGAATTCCTGCTGTTCCAGCCACTGCCCCATTCGTGAGCTATTCATTGACTTAGGGACCGTTTCCCCATCGTGGCTGGAAGGGATGAGCTCACAGAGGAACATGTGAAATTCCTCTCCCAGGGATGCTTGGGGAGATGGCAGCAGATCCAGCCTCCCAACATCCCTGCCCTGGATTTTCTGGCCATAGGAGAGAAGGGAAAGGAACCGGGGCTTACGAGCGTCCGCAGTGATTCTTGTTGAAGATGGTGCCATGAGAAGTTCTCTTTTCTGTGTCTTCTTCCACATTTTCTGGAACTAATACAAAAGGTATAAGAAATAAATCCCGAATGGTGCTAGAAAGCAAGAAAAAGGTGCCATCGGCGAAACAGAAATTCTCAGGAACCTGTGGAAGGCTGTAAGCCGATGAGATTCCAAAGGCTGAGTCACTGGAGGAGAGAAAAAACCACCTCCGGAAACTGCAAAGGGAAGAGATCTTCAGCCAGGTAGCACAGAACCCCAGGGGAGTAAAACTAAGGACACAGAGCAGCTGGGAGGGCCTTTACCACCCTTATCGGATGTCGTGGGGATTCTAAATTTGCCTGTCTGCTCCCTTACCCCACCCCCCAAATGTCATGCCTCCCCATTTAGCTGTTCATTTATTTAATGCTGCAATAGTGCTTCTGTCTGTTTATTGAGCTATTACTACATTCCAGACACATGACCATTCTAAACTTGCAAAACCTTAAGACGTAGATATGATGATCTCTATTCTCCAGGTAAAGAAACTGAGGCTTTATAGCAGTAGCATGTGTAAGATCACACGATTAGCAAAGTGAAAGTGAAAGTGAAGTCGCTCACTCGTGTCCGACTCTTAGCGACCCCATGGACTGTAGCCTACCAGGCTCCTCCGTCCATGGGATTTTCCAGGCAAGAGTACTGGAGTGGGGTGCCATTAGCAAAAGGAGGGCAAATAAAAACCACGCACAAAATTACAGAAGAGGGACTTCCCTGGAGGTCCAGGGTTTAAGACTCTGCACTTCTAATGCAGAGGGCATGGGTTCGGCCCCTGGCTGGGGAACTAAGATCCTGCATTCCGTTTGGCGAGGCCAAAAAAAAGTTACAGAAGAAATATTTTAGCCATCCAGGAGACTTGCTTGGTTCCCGAGCACTTTCATGCCAGCTATTTACATAAAAGAATCACGCCTTAATTATGCAAAGCTCTTATCTAGTTATAAAAATGGCTCCCCTAAGTTCATTATTTGGAAACATTTAGTTGAAAATATTTTTCTGTAATTAAATATAACTAAGAGTTTCCATTCCTTTAGAAGGACTTTACGCAGTTGTGCCACTTCACAAAATCAAGTGAGGAAGATTTTGCTATATTATTTTTAAAAGTTCAACAATCAGAAATCTTTATAATATACTCTGTATTTAGTATAAATGCAAATGATATTATTACATTTTTTTAAATTGAAAAGATTTTTTCTCTTCATTTTATTGAGATGGAATCGACATACAGCACTTATAAGCTGTGGGCTTGCCAGGTGGCTTAATGGTAAAGAACCCACCTGCCAACTCGGGAGATGTAGGTGTGATCCCTGGGTCGCAAAGATCCCCTGGAGAAAGAAATGGCAACCCACTATAGTATTCTTGCTTGGGAAATCCCATGGACAGAGGAGCCTGGCGGGCTACAGTCCATGGGGTCACAAAAGAGTCAGACACGACTTAGTGACTAAGCAACAGCAGCACAACTGTTTCAAGTGTACTGGGTAATGACTTCTATATCTTGCAAATGATTAACACAGTATGTTTAGCTAAGATCCATCAATTCATACAGAAATTGTATTGTTAATAAGGAGCCCATCCCTCTGCCCTGATTTTAGCCTTTCTAACTCCCCTGCCTTTATTTGTTCTTTCTCTTCCTGCTTCCTCCAGAGAAGCCGTTCACATGGGTCCTTGATGACAACAACGACGGTAACATTGGTGGTGATGCTGATGATAATAATAATGAGTGGAGTGCTTCCCTAGTGTGGGGCACCATGCTAAGCACTCTCTTCACACTACCTACTACTATGCCCATTTAACAGATAAGAAAACTGAGGCTCAGAGATCCTGAGGGTTTTGCCTAAGGACAGGTGATTAGTAAGTGGAATGCAGTTTCTTTTTGCTTTGTAACAAGCTACTCCAACACTTATGGCTTAAAATGACGATGGATTTAACCCATGATTCTGCAGTTTGGTCTTTTGGTGGTTCTCATCTCTGCAGGACTTACTCTTGTGTCTTTTGTCAGCTGCTGAGTTGGCTGGGCACTGGCTAGGCTAGCATGGCCATAACTGACTCATCTCTGTTCCATAAACCTCTCCCCCGCCTTCCCCTTTGGTAACCAGAAGTTTCTTTTCTGTCTCTGGGTCTATTTCTGTTTCTTATTATATAAGTTCACTTGTACCTTTTTTCTAGTTTCCACAGATAAGCGATATCATATGATATTTATCTCTCTCCCTCTGGCTTACTTCGCTTAGTATGATAATCTAACTAAGTGATAGGATAGTGGAATCCAGTAGTAGTTTTAGAGTGTTCATTTTTTTTGGTGGTGTTGACATTTAAAAGTTTTTGTTTTGCTTAATTTTTCAACAGGCTTAAGTGCTCATGAGTAGAAATAAACCTTGAAGACATGTCTATGTTCCAGGAAAGAGAAGTGATATTTCTAGCTAGCACTGAATGAAAACTAAATAGTGTCTAAATAAGAAAAGCTGGATGTGGGAAGATCTATTTTAATTGAAAGAAAAGCAAAGCAACATGGATTTTTCTCTTAGGGTTTGGTGTCGGGAGGCTGAGGAAAGAATTATTTGCTCACTTTCCATTTTCTTGGGTAGGGCCATCCACTGAGCCTGAGAAGAAGGTGAGTCGGTGTTTTAAATACTGATGTGAAGAGGAGAGGCAGTAAACAATACATTTGTGTTTTAGAAACTTTAGAAAAATGCACACAGGAACCCCCAAATAATAATCACCTCTAACTGCTCAGTCACTCAGTCGTGTCTCACTCTTTGAGACCCCATGGACTGTAGCCCTCCAGGCTCCTCTGTCCATGGAATTTTCCAGGCAAAAATAGTTGCACATAGTAAGTAAGTAAGTTCAGTCACTCAGTTGTATCCGACTCTTTGTGACCCCATAGACTGCAGCATGCCAGGCTTCCCTGTCCATCACCAACTCCCAGAGCTTGCTCAGACTCATGCTTCTTTATGGTTTCACTACATTCACCAAGAGGCTGTTCAGTTCTTCATTTTCTGCAATAAGGGAGCCCCCCAAAATGGTGTCATCTGCATATCTGAGATTATTGATATTTCTCCTGGCAGTCTTGATTCCAGCTTGTGCTTCATCCAGCCCAGCATTTCACACAAGGTACTCTGCATATAAGTTAAATAAGCAGGGTGACAATATACAGCCTTGAAGTACTCCTTTCCTGATTTGGAACCAGTCTGTTGTTCCAGTTCTAACTGTTGCTCCTTGACCTGCATACAGATTTCTTAGGAGGCAGGTAAGGTGGTCTGGTATTCCCATCTCTTTAAGAATTTTCCAGTTTGTTGTGATCCACACAGACAAAGGCTTTGGGGTAGTCAGTAAAGCAGAAGTTGATGTTTTAATGGAACTTTCTTGCTTTCTTGATGATCCAACAAATGTTGGCAATTTGATCTCTGGTTCCTCTCCCTTTCCTAAATCCAGCTTGAACTTCTGGAAGTTCATGGTTTACGTACTGTTGAAGCCTGGCTTGGAGAATTTTGAGCATCACTTTCCTAGCATGTGAGATGAGTACAATTGTGTGGTAGTTTGAGCATTCTTTGGCATTGTCTTTCTTTGGGATTGGAATGAAAACTGACCTTTTCCAGTCCTGTGGCCACTGCTGAGTTTTCCAAATTTGCTGGCATATTGAGTGCAGCACTTCCACAGCATCATCTTTCAGGTTTTGAAATAGCTCAACTGGAATTCCATCACCTCCACTAGCTTTGTTTGTAGTGATGCTTCCTAAGGCCCCCTTGACTTCGCATTCCAGGATGTCTGGCTCTAGGTGAGTGATCACACCACTGTGGTTATCTGGGTCATTAAGATCTTTTTGGTATAGTTCTTCTGTGTATTCTTGACACCTCTTCTTAATATCTTCTGCTTTTGTTAGGTCCATACCGTTTCTGTCCTTTATTGTGCCTATCTTTGCATGAAATGTTCCCTTGGTATCTCTAATTTTCTTGAAGAGATCTCTAGTCTTTCCCATTCTATTGTTTTCCTCTATTACTTTGCATTGATCACTGAGGAAGGCTTTCTTATCTCTCCTTCCTATTCTTTGGAACTCTGCATTCAAATGGGTATCTTTCCTTTTCTCCTTTGCTTTTTGCTTCTCTTCTTTTCTCAGCTATTTGTAAGTCCTCCTCAGATAGCCATTTTGCCTTTTTGCATTTCTTTTTCTTGGGGGTGTTCTTGATCCCTGCCTCCTGTACAGTGTCAGGAACATCCATCCATAGTTCTTCAGGCACTCTGTCTATCAGATCTAATCCCTTGAATCTATTTGTCACTTCCAGTGTATAATCGTAAGGGATTTGATTTAGGTCATACCTGAATGGTCTAGTGGTTTTCCCTCCTTTTTCAATTTAAGTCTGAATTTGGCAATAAGGAGTTTATGATCTGAGCCACAGTCAGCTCCCAGTCTTGTTTTTTCTGACTGTATAGAGCTTCTCCATCTTTGGCTGCAAAGAATATAATCAATCTGATTTCGGTATTTACCATCTGGTGATGTCCATGTGTAGAGTCTTCTCTTGTGTTATTGGAAGAGGGTATTTGTTATGACCAGTGCGTTCTCTTGGTAAAACTCTGTTAGCCTTTGCTCTGCTTCATTCTGTACTCCCAAGGCCAAATTTGCCTGTTACTCCAGGTATCTCTTGACTTCCTACTTTTGCATTCCTGTCCTCTATAATGAAAAGGACATTTTTTGGGGGTGTTAGTTCTAGAAGCTCTTGTAGCTCTTCATAGAACTGTTCAACTTCAGCTTCTTCAGCATTACTTGTTGGGGCATAGGCTTGGATTACTGTGATATTGAATGGCTTGCCTTGGAAACGAACAGAGATCATTCTGTTGTTTTTGATATTGCATCCACGTACTGCATTTTGGACTCTTGTTGACTCTGAGGGCTACTCCATTTCTTCTAAGGGATTCTTGCCCACAGTAGTAGATATAATGGTCATCTGAGTTAAATTCACCCATTCCAGTCCATTTTAGATCACTGATTCCTCTTGCCATCTCAAGGTAAATTGACCATTTCCAATTTACCTTGATTCATGGGCCTAACATTCCACATTCCTATGCAATATTGTTCTTTACAGCTTCGAAGTTTGCTTCCATCACCAGTCACATCCTGCCTCACAAAAAAAATATCCAAGAGGCAGGCTGGCACCCAGTAGAGGGCGCTGTGTATCTCAGCAGAAACACCACTTTCTATGAGCTGGAAGCCTGCCTTACCTGGCATCCTACTGAGTGTTTTAGCCACTCTTAAAGACGAATACCCCAGGTAGCTGCCCATCTGTTCTACCTCGAGACCTGCCTCAGAAGTTTCTTCAGATTTGTTGTTTAGAATCAGCTTGCTCACACATCTGACCTTGACACTGCTCTTTCCCCAAAGACCGAGCAGAAATGCCAGATGGAGATCCCAGGTCATTTCTCTACAAGCGTGTGATCCAAATGGCAAATCTCTAATCACCAAGTGCCAAAAATGCAATTACTTGCAGAAGGGATTTACTCACGTCTGTATCGTTTGCTTCTTGGCGTTGCTAATTTCATTGCTCATTCTTTGACTCTTTAATGTGATTGTAATAATCCCCCTACTTTGAATGAATCCCAAATTACTCATTTTCATAATGAACTGCTATAAATAATGGCCAGATGTGGGGCACAATTACAGGAAGAGATGTTCCTTGTGGCATAAGCTACAAAAACAAGAAATTGGAAACAATCTAAGTATCAATCAATAGGATTGCAGCTGTTAAAAAATAATCTGGTTGATCTACATAGATTATTATGGAAAGACTTCCAAACTGTCTTATCAGGAGCAGATCCTGACACAGACACTCAGGAGCAAGGACTTTCCTCTGAGAGACTGCAACACACTCTCCAGATTGTCCCATTCAAGAGACGAGGGAACTGTTGTTTGTTGAGAGCTGCTCCTGGGAAGTTTAAATTCCTTGGCACTTCTGGTCTACCACACGGGTTGGCAGAGCAAGCTTTAATGATCAGGGAAAGCACTCAGGGAAGAGTTACAGGTGCTGGCAATTGCAAGTTGGACTGGCATAAGCCAGAAGTGGTAAGAATGGGGCCATTTGTATGGATGGAACACTGGCCATACACGGCATGTGTGGGAAGGAAGGAGAAGGGAAAGGAAGAAAAAAGACATCATGTTACTTAAATTTATTATTACTATTGTGCTCAGTCGTGTCTGACTTTGTTGCCCCATGGACTGTAGCCCACCAGGCTCCTCTGTGGAATTTTTCAGGCAAGAATACTGGAGGGAGTAATCATTTCCTCCTCCAGGAGATCTTCCTGACCCAGGGATCAAACCCACGTCTCTGCCATCTCCTGCATTGGCAGGCGGATTCTTTACCACTAGCGCCCTCATGGGAAGCCCAATTACTATTATATAATTAATTCCAGTGTATAGTCCTCACAGCATACATTTCATATGCTCATTTATTTTGCAGCTGAGTTTTTACCTCTTCGTGTCCATCACCTAGTTGTCGCTTTGTCCCTCCTCCCCCTCCCCCTCTGGCAACCACCTATCTGTTCTCTGTATCTGTGACTCTATTTTCTGTCTTTATCCATGCTATGGTTTTGCCTTTCATCTCCCTGATGATTTGTGATGTTGAACATCTTTTCATGCGCCTGTTACCATCTGTTATTTCTTCTTTGGAAAAATGTCTGTTCGGTTTTAAATTTCTATGTTCATTTACGTAGAGAAGGGGCTGGAAGGTTGCAAAGCAAAGAGCTATTAGTCATGGCTTTAGGGCAGGGGAATGGAAGCAGAGTAAGGAGGAAGAGGAAGATTCTTCAGATACTTTGTATTCTTGCGTATTGCTAGATTATTTACAATGAGAATGCATTCGTGTACCACTTATAGGCCAAAAATAAAAAGGTTGCGTACTCTAAGTTCATTATAGCATGTCCAAACAAATCCTTGACGTCTAAGGATTAGCTTTGTCCTCAGAATATACTATAGCACATTTTTTCATGGTTAGTAACTTGACTTTAATTTGGTGGAGAAAAACGTAAACATGCTTCTTATTTCAGTATTATTGATTTTTAAAAAATAATACAGGAACATCATTTGGAGAATATTAATAAAATTTCAAAGTCATTTGTGATAATCACTGTCATCTTTTAAAATGCTGGCAATTGGTCTCCATTTTCAGAGCTGAGTTAATAAATCCCTAATGGTTTGTGTTGAGAGAGGTACTTGTAGGAATACAAATTGAAACAACATTTTTGGGAACGACTTTGGTGATATTTATCAAAAGCCTTAAAATATGCATACCCTTAGATTCAAATTCTACTATAAGAATCCATCTTAAGGAAAACACATGCAAACAAAGATTTAAGATGAAAGATGCTTGTTGAAGTATTGTTTATAATTGTGAAACCACCTAAATAGGGAAGTGAGTGAAGGGCTGCATAATATAGACAGACCTGGATTAAAAGTACGACCCTTCTACTTGCTAATTTACTAGCTATGTGATCCTGGTCAAATAACAACTTATCTGACCGGCTTCCCTGGTAGGTCAGTTGGTAAAGAATCCGCCTGCCATGCAGGACACCCTGGTTCGATTCCTGGGCCAGGAAGATCCACTGGAGAAGGGATAGGCTACCCACTCCGGTATTCTTGGGCTTCCCTGGTGGCTCAGCTGGTAAAGAATCTACCCACAGTGCAGGAGACCTGGGTCCGATCCCTGGGTTGGGAAGATCCCCTGGAGAATGCAACAGCTACCCACTCCAGTATTCTGGCCTGGAGAATTCCAGGGACTGTATAGGGTCACAAAGAGTGTTCACTCACTCAATAGAGATATAGAGATGAAAACAGGGGTTAAACATACACACACACACACACACACACACACACACACACACAATGGGAATTATAATTACCTTCCCTGTTGATTTGCCACGTTTGTCATTTATTGAGTGAGATAATTCATGTAGATCATCTAGGAAAACATTTGGCACATAGTAGGTCCTCAATGGCAACCCACTCCAGTATTCTTGCCTGGGAAATACCATGGACAGGGGAGCCTGGTGGGCTACAGTCCACGGGATCGCAAAGAGTCGGACACGACTGAGGGACTCAACAACAGCAGCAACAAAGTCCTCAGTAAAAGCTGCTATTAAGGAGGATATGGCCCATGAATAAGATGGAATGTGTGTGTGTGTGAGGACAAATAGCACGGAAATACCATTAAAGTGGCACAGAAATACTATTTATATATTTTATAAAATCAGAGCACAGGAATTTTTGTGGTTTTTTGGCCATGCCATGTGGCATGCAGGATCTTAGTCCCCTCAGCAGGGATCGAACCCATGCCCCTGGCAGTGGAAGCATGGAGTCTTACCTACCGGACTGCCGAAGAAGTGCTGGGTTCAACATTCTTGAATATGGGTTTCAAACAGAAATGGAGAGATCAAAGAGAACACCAAAACAGGGACAGACTTACTGAAATACACTGAGAAATAAGATTAGATGACGTTGGCTGAAAAAATCCAGAAAACCGTAGCAATCTTCCCACTCAGCCCTGACCTTAACTCCCTTTCTGTCTTTTGCTTTCCCAGGGTTACACTGTACGCTGAGTTCCTTCCCATGAAAGCCAGAGCTAAGTGTATTTTGCTGATCGAGGTAAGGAGGATGGTCTGGGAGTCTGAAGAATGCTCAGTCTCTGAGCAGCAGATTCCCTGTGTCTTGAGCCACAGGACGAAGAAAATAGAGTTTAAGAAAAATACAATATGCAAGGATTAAAATGAATCAGTTATGTTGATTTCAACTTGGTGGTTTTGCAATATGGATAAATTCTTCCAACAACAAGCAAAATCAATCTACCATCCCTGAAAAAAAAAACCCAAAAAACTGGTGGCACGCAGGTAGAATGTCCTTCTTGAACTGGAAATGACTTTTATCTGAGAGTTGGTTTTGAATAGTGTAGCTTGAGTGAACCAAACTCCTGCCCTTCACCTGTCATCATTCATTACCTCTGTCTGTATCCAGACTCACTCGTGTCATATATGAGATCCCCATTCACGGCCACCTCTGTGGCCAATAGACTACCTTAAAACTCTCCTGGACCAGTCAGTCCGTCTCAAGCCCTCCTTCTGCCAGGGTTATGACCCATTTTCCAGCCACAATCTGGAAGATCTCAGGACAAATTTGCAACTGCCTAATGGCCCTCCTCCATGCAGTGGAAATATTATTTATTTGTCCCTGCTGGACACTGAGTCAGAATCCTCCCTAATCACCATGACCACATGACAGTTTTTTTTTCCCCACAGGGCAGTATTGATCACATTGACCCCACCACCCAACCATCCTGACTGTGTCTGTCCCTGACCAATCAGGGGTGGTGGTCAGCTGGTCCACACTGGTACGAATGAACCAGTTTAAATGTTGAAATGTATCTGCTGATGATCCTGAACTTTGCATGGCCCTCATTTCCTGCTCCCTGTCCTTTCTGAGGACCTTCAGCTGAAGGGTGCAGCCAGACCATGCCCACCCTGGTGAAATAAACACCCCGGTCTGTCTTTCCTCTTATCTCCTATGGGGTTCCCCATTGGCTGCACCCAATGTAAAGGCAGAAGACAAGGAGTCTGTGGATGAGGTCCATACAAAGAGCAAGGTGGAAAAGCATGGAGTGACTCAGAGAAGCAGGCAGAAGATGTTCAGCCCCACAGGGGAGAGGCAGTTCTGATAAAGGAGACCGGGGCACTCTTAGGCAAGGAAGGTAAATGTCAGTAGACAAAAACCAATGTGTCCACTACTCTGTTGACCTCACACGACATTGATCATATTGATCTCAGTAACCAGAGCTGCCACAGTGCATGCTCCAGTGGGTGCCATGCAAATATTATATGGTGTGGATGGCACCCTCAGGAGATGGACAACGGACCACAGGAAAAGGGATGGCCATTCTTACTTTCCTGACCTCAAGGATCCTCTCACCCACATGGATAACCTTGTCTACAGTGGTCCTGGAATTGCACAGTGTGTTGGCCAAAGCTGCACCACGACTGACCCCCATTCTCCCCTGCCAGGTGTTCTGGGCCATCGGGACAGTGTTCGAGGTAGTCCTGGCTGTGTTTGTGATGCCCAGCCTGGGCTGGCGCTGGCTGCTCATCCTCTCGGCTGTCCCACTCCTCCTCTTCGCGGTCCTGTGTTTTGTAGGTATCCTTTAAGAGACCTCAGCCTTTGCTATTGGTCTCTTGCCATTCACTATATTTTGGTGGGGAGGGTGTGGAGGAGGGTACCAAAGCCACGTGGTGGCCTTAAGATTATTTCTTTTAATCAGGAAATGAGACAAAGGGACAGGGCCGGGGTAGGCCCAGTATAGGGTGTCAGGTTTCCTCCAGATAGACTGCTGGGATGTCCTTGAGGGAGATATCAAGGGGGTGGGAGATCTCTTGCCCCATCCCCCCACTGCAGGATCTACACTTAAGGGGAGTGTGTTTGGAATAGCTGACATTCTTCAGTTGCAAGTGACAAAAACCCAATTCAACCCATATGATAGAATTTTAAATATCTGGCTTCAAGCATGGCTGGATGCTTCTGTAACAAGCAAAGCCTACATATTTAGTGACTTAACACAATAGGAGTTTATTTCTCATTCACAGAACAGTCCAGAATGGGTGCTTTCTGTTTGACAAGTGTGGTTCTGGGCCCAGGTTCCTTCTAGCTTATAGCTCTGCTACTGTCTAGGGCTTTGGAATCTTCTGTTGTTGTTTAGTCACCAAGTCGTGTCCAACTCTTTGTAACCCCATGGACTGTAACCCACCGGGCTCCTCCATCCATGGGATTTTTTGGGCAAAAACACTGGAGTGGGTTGCCATGTCCTTCTCCAAGGGCTCTTCCTGACCCAGAGATGGAACCCATGTCTCCTGCACCGGCAGGTGGATTCTTTACTGCTGAGACACCAGGGAAGCCCTTGGAATCTTCTACACATAGACTGAAGAAGGGCATAACCTGGCCAGGAATATTCTGCTTATATGCCATTGGTGAAAGCATGTCGCATGGCCTTGCCTAGGTGCAAGAGGTACTGAGAAATGTAGTTTCTGGCTGGGTAGCCATACCTGAAGACAACTCTATACTATGGAAAGGGAAGCATGGATTTTAATCTCTGCTACATTCTCATTTTACTGATGAGGCAACTGAGGCCCAGAGAGGTTGATTGACTTGTCAAACGGCACACAACAAATAAGCAGCAGAAATCACTTGAACCAGATCTTCTGACTCCAAGTCTCGTACTCTCTTATTTCACAGATGACTGTTACTTTGTTTTATGGAGATAGCTTTATCTAGTCACATGTGGTTGGGACTCTATTAGGCCTAAAGGTATTTCTGGTTTCTTTCTATCTCTTAGGTTGAGTTTGCAAGACGATGCTAAACACAGCTGAGGTGTAGTTTCTTGAGAGGTAGAGGTGATGATGAAGGTGGTGTTGAGAGCGGTGAAACTTTTTCTTTTTTGGTGGCAGTCTTAATTCAGCCATCACCTGGAACTCAGAAGCACCAAATTATAGTCATAGCAACAACCACAATGGCAGCTACATCAACCATACCCAGCACTGTGCTGAACACTTAGGATAATCCCATCTAATCCTCTCAACAATCCTAAGAGGGAGGATCTATTATTATCCCCATTTGATGGATGAGGAAATGGAGGCACAGAGAGGTCAAGTTATTGTTTAAGGTCACAAAGCCATTATAATCAATGGCAGTGCCGGGACTTGAAGCCAGTTTTCTGGCCCCAGGTCCTCCGGCCTTAAGGACTTCACACACAGGTGAGAGCGTATGGCTGGGACCAAGGGTTCTGTTTCACCCCAACCGGCCACATCTCGGTCTCCTGTCCCCATAGTGGCTGCCGGAGAGTGCGAGGTATGATGTGTTGTCTGGGAATCAGGAGAAGGCCATCGCCACCTTAAAGAGGATAGCCACAGAAAACGGAGCTCCCATGCCTCTGGGGAAACTCATCATTTCTAGACAGGTTAGTGCCAGGCGGACAGACTGCATGTGTTGCCACGTGAGCTAGGGAGCTTGTGTACGTGAGAGGGTGGGGGTGCACTGGGCAGGACCCGCAAGGGGAATTTGGCAACTTCAATCTGAGTATTTTCATTGCCAAGTCTTAAAAGTGCCACCTGGAGCCTTTAGCCAGTGACTAGAGAAATGTCATATAATGTCCCCTCATGGGTCCTGTAACTACTCCTGCTTCGATTTTATCTTTGAGCACCCAGGAAGTCTGATTAGCAGAAGTGGTTGCTTGACAATAAAACCACATTAGGAAGTGCTGTGATAGACTTATATCCAGAGTACTACACGGTGCTTGTGTAGACATCCTTAATGGATGGTGCATCGCTCCCCACGGCAACACCGTCAGGGACTCCACCGCAATACAAATAGATGAGCACCTACCACAGTGCAAGGGGGAAAAAGGAGCCAGATTTAAAGGCTGCAGTCCCTGCCCTCAAAAATCAACCCTGCAGCTTATAGAACCATCACAAATACTGTTAAGCAAACAGAGCTTACAAGGAAATTATTTTTAAAAGGAAAATTATATTTCTGATTGTTTCTATATTGGGCAAAAAGAACTGAATGGCATTTCACCAGCTCGAGAGAAAGTATTAGGCTGGATCTAACAGCATGGAAGCCAAGGAAATACCCCAAATTTGTTTTGGGAAGCACAGGGATGGGGCAGGGGGGCCTCCCAAAGAGCCTGGGGGGCAGGAGGCTCATTTAATTGCCTTTGGGGAGAGACTGCGTTCTCCCCTCTCCCTTCTGCGTGAAGATGCTCTGAATGGAGAAAGTATATAGTGATTTCCAATGTGTGTTGCAAAGTGAAAGTGACAAGGCTGGATGCTCCAGTGGTGGGCTTCTCTTTGGAAAGGAGCTGCTGCCGCAGGTGCCTCCCTGTGTTCCAGGGTACCTGGCAGCGAGGTTTTATTTTGGGGGGGGGGTGGATATTTCCTTCTGGGATAGGTGCATGGCCACTGCCCACATATCTGCAGGGGAGGAGAGTAAATGGCATTCTTTGTTTCAAAACAGGAAGACCGAGGCAAAATGAGGGACCTTTTCACACCCCATTTTAGATGGACAACCTTGTTGCTGTGGCTTATATGGTAAGAGCTGTTTGTTCATGCTTGGGTCCCCCTCATCTGCACCCTGTTTGGGGTTTTGTTTGAACTTGATGCAATGAGAACTCTTCTATCTTGGGCAACATTTGCAAAACGGAGCATCACTTTCCTGACCTCTGTATTATTCAAGTATCCCCTATACTATTATTTGCTTAGTCTTCTTTTATTTGACTCACTTTTTACTCTGATAATTTTTTTAATCGAAGTATAGCTGAGTACAATGCTGTGTTAATTTCTGCTGTATAGCAGTGACTCAATTATGCATATATATGTATACATTCTTTTTATACTCTTTTCTTATATTCTTTTTATATATTTATACATATATATTTATTTTATATATTCTTTTTATATTCTTTTCATTATGGTTTATCCCAGGACACTGAATGTAATTGCCTGTGCTATATAGTAGGACAGATAAATGTCTTTTAAAAGGAAACTTTGTATAACTGCTTTAAGGAAAAACTGTAATTGCAGACCATAGACAGAAGTCGCTTTTAAAGATAAATATTGTCAGCCCTCCCTAGCTGCAGGCTCCACTCAAGGATTCAGCCAACTATAGATGGAAAATAATAGAAAAAAACATTCCAGGAAGTTCTAAAAAGCAAAACTTGAAATTGCTGTGCATCGGCAACTATTTATGTAGCATTTACATTGTAGTTGGTATTATAAGTAATCCAGAGATGATTTGAAGTATACGGGAGGATATGTGGGATTCCCAAGTGGCTCAGTGGTAAAGAGGCAATGCAGGAGTCGAGGGTTCAATGCCTGGGTCAGGAAGATCCCCTGGAGGAGGAAATGGTAAGCCACTCCAGTATTCTTGCCTGAAAAAGCCCATGGACAGAGGAGCCTAGTGGGCTGTAGTCCATGGGCTTGCAAAGAGTCAGACACCACTGAACATGTACGCACACATGTGCGTAGGTTATGTGCAAACACTACACCATTTTATATAATAGACTTGAGCATCCAAGGATTCTGGTATCCACAGGGGCTCCTGGAACCCATCCCCCATGGATCTTGAGGGATGACTATACAGTAAAAAGTAGCTAAACTGACGGTTTACCAAGGCAGGAGGCATGAAGCCTCTGTGCTTAAGAGACAGAGAGGAGAGGTGTTAGGGACTCGTTAGCGCATAAGTAAGACTGAGATACAATTAAAGAATCAAAAGGAAACTTCAGTTCAGTCACTCAGTTGTGTCCGACTCTTTGCGACCCCATGAACCGCAGCACACCAGGCCTCCCTGTCCATCACCAACTGCCAGAGTCTTCCCAAACCCATGTCCATTGAGTCGGTGATGCCATCCAACCATCTCATCCTCTGTTGTCCCCTTCTCCTCCTGCCCTCAATCTTTCCCAGCATCAGGGTCTTTTCAAATGAGTCAGCTCTTTGCATCAGGTGGCCCAAGTATTGGAGTTTTAGCTTCAGCATCAGTCCTTCCAATGAATACCCAGGAGTGATCTCCTTCAGGATGGACTGGTTGGATCTCCTCACAGTCCAAAGGACTCTCAAGAGTCTTCTCCAACACCAATGATGTTCAAAAGCATCAATTCTTCGGCGCTCATCTTTCTTTATAGTCCAACTCTCACATCCATTCATGACTACTGGAAAAACCATAGCCTTGACTAGATGGACCTTTGTGGACAAAGTAATGTCTCTGCTTTTTAATATGCTGTCTGCTGCTGCTGCTGCTGCTAATTCGCTTCAGTCGTGTCTGACTCTGTGCGACCCCATAGATGGCAGCCCACCAGGCTCCGCCGTCCCTGGGATTCTCCAGGCAAGAACACTGGAGTGGGTTCCCATTTCCTTCTCCAGTGCATGAAAGGGAAAAGTGAAAGTGAAGTCACTCAGTCGTGTCCGACTCTTAGCGACCCCATGGACTGTAGCCTACCAGGCCTCTCCGTCCATGGGATTTTCCAGGCAAGAGTACTGGAGTGGGGTGCCATTGCCTTCTCCGAATATGCTGTCTAGGTTGGTCATAACTTTCCTCCCAAGGAGTAAATGTCTTTTAATTTCATGGCTGCAATCACCATCTGCAGTGATTTTAGAGCCCCTAAAAATAAAGTCAGCCACTGTTTCCCCATCTATTTGCCATGGGGGAATCTTTTTTTCACAAAGAGATTCTTTTGCTGTATCCAGCCCACTCTCCATTTATATTACCTTGGGTACCACCCAGCACAGGCCCTATATTTTGGGAACCCCTCATTTGGTCAACATGGGCATTCTCAGAACTTTCAGTTTCTATCTTGTTCCACTTTTTCTTAAATAACAACCATGGCATTGACTGGAGGGCATTTGTAGTGAGTACTCACCTTACACCTCACAGCTAGTCAGATTTCAGCCTTTCTCTCAACTCTTCCTACCGTGTAATAATTTCTACGGCATTAACAGTGTGGAAAGTTAGCCTGGTTGAGGCTTTGTGACCTGTTTTCACCAGTTCTCACTTCCCCTATTCACCTTTGAGCAGAGGTGCTAATGAGCAGGGGAGTGTCCTCAAAAAGGTCAGCTGCACCGGAGTGGTGGGGGAAACTTTGATAATACACAGCACCAGGCTCCGGCTCACCCCTCACGTCCCCCAAGAGCTGAATCAGCTCACCAAGCCTTTAATAACTGCTGTGTGCCTGGTCCACGTATGGAGCTGGCAGGATATTTTAAAAGGTGGGGAAACAGAATTGAGAGTATCTGTCTTTGAATGCATGTGATTTTGTTGGACGGACAGTACTTAAATCCTAAGCAATTAATTAGAGCCTAATTTTAGAATACTATAGAAATCACATTTGGAAGCACATATTGTAAGGCAAGGAAATTAATCATCGGCTTCTGATTATGACTGAGCTCCCACATAGCTGTACTATAGGACTTGATATTCTGACCCTACAGACTTGAGTATTCTGGTTCCTGGGACAGTCAGAAATTAATTAACTGCGTCATTCTGATCTGAAATGCTTGTGAAGTCTGCAGACTCCACCCTTGACTGGGCACAGAGCAGGTGTTTCATAAATGCTCGGTGAAGTGATTCAGTTGAACACGGGGACAGAGTTCTGCAGTTTCCTGGCCCCTGCTATTAAAGAGTAGAGTGTTCCACATTTGAGTCAGATCTAATGACTATAGTGCAGGAGACCCCGGTTTGATTTCCTGGGTTGGGAAAATTCGCTGGAGAAGGGATAGGCTACCCACTCCAGTATTTTTGGGCTTCTCTGTTGGCTCAACTGGTAAGGAATCCGCCTGTAATATGGGAGACCTGGGTTCGATCCCTGGGTTGGGAAGATCCCCTGGAGAAGGGACCAGCTACCCACTCCAGCATTCTGGCCTGGAGAATTCCATGGACTGTATAGTCCATGGGGTCGCAAAGAGTTGGAGACAACTGAGCGACTTTCACTTTCACTTAATGAGGTGGATGAACCTAGAGCCTATTATACAGAGTGAAGTAAGTCAGAAAAATAAAAACAAATATCATATACTAATGCATAGATATGCAGTCTAGAAAGATGGTATTGATGAACCTATTTGTAGGGCACTAGTGGAGATGCAGACATAGTGAATAGGCTTGTGGACACAGAGCAGGGAAGGAGAGGGTGGGATGAATGGAGAGAGTACATGGAAACATATACACTATCGTATGTAAAATAGATGGCCAGTGGGAATTTGCTGTATGACCCAAGGAGCTCAAACTGGGGCTCTGTGACAACCTAGAGGGGTGGGATCGGGTGGGAGGCGGGAGGGAGGTTTAAGAGGGAGGGAACATATGTATACCTATGGCTGATTCATGTTGATATATGGCAGAAACCAACACAATATTGTGAAGCAATTATCCTTCAATTAAAAATAAATAAAATGTTACAAAAGTAGAGTGTCCCAGTGAAAGCTTTCTCAAGCTGAAGTGGCATAAAGCGAAGAAGTAATTACCTGAGGACACATCTTGCCCAAGGCTTCCCAGGTGGCTCAGGGGTAAAGAATCTGCCTGCCAAGCAGGAGCCACAGGTTCGATCCCTGGGTGGGGAAGATCCCCCAGAGAAGGAAATGGCAACCCACTCCAGTGTTCTTGCCTGAGAGATCCCATGGTCAGAGGGGCCTGACGGGTCACAGTCCACTGGGTCACAAAAAAAGTCAGACACAACTTAGTGATTAAACAAGAATGAAGAACATCTTGCTAATCAAGAAAGAATAAATAGAAATAAAGCATAGATGCTCACAGACACAGTTCAAAGGGAATGGCAGCTTGAATCTGGAAAGGAATGTCTTTCTTTGTATAACTGAATCACTTCACT
This sequence comes from Okapia johnstoni, assembly GCA_024291935.2. Taxonomy (NCBI): domain Eukaryota; kingdom Metazoa; phylum Chordata; class Mammalia; order Artiodactyla; family Giraffidae; genus Okapia; species Okapia johnstoni. The sequence goes on along the minus strand of CM044310.1, from coordinate 8,241,473 downwards.
GCACAGCAGAAATTAACACAACATTGTAAATTAACTCTACTTCAATAAAATAATTTTAAAGAAAGAAAAAAAAATTGCTAATGGCAGCTTGATGCTGAGATGCTGAATGTAATTCCTGGGGAAGGAGCTTGGTGGCGCCACTGTCACTGCTTGGGGCAAGAGCTGCCTCTACAAAATAAACACTGGATGCTATTTTTGCTTTCCCCTCTTTTTTTGTAAAAGTGAAAATCCTCTTCAGATTTCTTCCGGTGAGCAAAAACAGGTACTAATATAGATTTCATAAAAGTGACGTATAACGAAGCAAGCTTTCAGAAAGCGGGGAATACCTATATTATTAAATGTATCTCCCTTCTCTTCCCTACTCAGCTCAACCCAAAATCTCTAACATCTGTTGACATCTGTCAAAATGACTGTTTTCTACCAAATTTTGGTTCCATTTTTTTCTCTCCTTTTGCCAGTTGAGTCAACAGCTTTGGGGGTGGCTTGTCTGTGATATAATTCAGTTCTTTTTTTTTTTTTTGCCATGTTGTACAGCATGTGGCATCTTAGTCCCCTATTCAGGGGTCAAACCCATGCCCCCTGCATTTACCACTGGACTGCCAGGGAAGTCCCTATAATTCAATTCTTGATCTTTCGAAGGACACAGGATCACCTCCTTTTACCCCATCAGTATGTTTTGTACCTGCCAACTTCTTGCTCAAGCAGTCCAGGAAAACCCCCAAAGGCCCAGTGTGGCCTGAGCCCAAAGCGTAGTCTCTCCTGCTATGGGTGGAAGTCCTTCACAGTGGGATGGGAATGGGGGCTTGCATTTCTCCCATCATTTCCTTACGCTTCTTACTTGCTTCCTGGCAGGTTTTCCAACGCGTTTTCTTACTATGGATTAGTCCTGCTCACCACTGAGCTCTTCCAGGCGGGAGATGTCTGCAGCAGTGAGTATCACAGCCCTCTAGCAGTTAACAACCTCCACCCACAACTTCCAACACACAAGGTCATACACACACTCCCAGACCCAGTCCTGCCCTCACAGGGCCTGGCCTTGCACAGACTCCTGGGAGCAAGTTTCTGCAAAATCTGAATATGAAAGAGCTGGGTTGTGGTTTCTGAGACGTTCTGTAGAAACCTGGACAATCTTATCATGATAGACGTGACCTTAGAGCAGAATCATATCTTATGTCCCCTGAAGAGGTCCATGAAGTCCATCCCTGAGTTTTATGGCTGTGACCCTTTGGAGCAATCCTGTGTGTATGCCTTAAGTCTGAGAACCAGGTTGGAGCTTGATCCTGGCCACACAACAGAATCACCTGGGGGAGCTTTTAAATAAAGGCAGTGCTATTTAAACAATGCCCAGACCAATTTAATCAACATCTTTGGGGGTGGGGCCAGGCATGAGTGGGTTTTTAAAGCTCCCCAGGTGATTCTATTGTGGAGCTGGAGACACACCCAATGGACAAGAGGAATGAATAACAAGCAAAATCTATATATAGATGTCTGGGCTTTCAACCCAATCTGTCTTTAAGAGAATATTAGATTCCTAGTATTGAACTCAGGATGGGAGATAAAGGGATGGAGTTCTTGCCTGTTTGCAGGATTTGTCCAATTATCTTTTCCATATGAAGCCTCCTTAATCTGAGTTGTTTTGTTTATTGGTATGAGGATTGGTATTATTAATGAGATAGCAGAGTCCCATCTCGCTGGGGGGTGTGAGAGAGTCTTAAATGAACTGCCCCGAGGAAGGAGTTCAGTTATAAATTCGGGGTTTGGTATTGGTTTAAGCCTAAATCCTTTGCGACTGTGACGGAATACAAGTTCATGTGCCTGACTCACAGTGAGGCCAAACAAACCAAATCGTTGGAGTTTGGAGCAGAGAAAGGTGTGTTGCGAGGCCAGGCAAGGAGAATGGATGACTCATGCTCAAAAACCCTGAACTCCCCGATGGTTTGGGGGGAGGTTTTTATAGGCAGAATTTGGTGGCGGTGGAGGAGAGCTGCAAGGTGTTTGGCTTTCTTCTGATTAGTTGGTTGTGAGGTAACTGGGTGATGTCCCAGGAATCTTGTGCTCAGTCTGGAGTTGCTACCCTCCTTCTGGGTGGGGACCTTAGTGCCTACAGATCTCAAAGATATTCTGACGTGTATTCTTTGAGGAGAAACCAGGCTGCACTGTTATGTCTTGACGACTCCTCCCCTGTCTCTGCAGCCCCTCCCTTCCCAGGTTAGCAACGTGTCAAAAATTGTCAGTGTGTGGAAGGCCAATAATCGATTGCATCACTGCCAGACACAACTTGCATTTTTATGGACAAGGATCATTGGCATTAGTGTTAGTATTCTATCATGTGGAGTTGTGAGAGAGCTTAAGGATGTGGAAGGTGAGATAACCTGTAAGGATTCACAGGACAGGACCTTATGCCATTTCAAAGTCTTTCACTCTATTTCCTAACAGATGACATGAGGGCAAAAAGATCATACAAGGTAAGGGAGGTCAGGAGTGTGGGGCAGAGTAAGGGACCATGGGTAAGTCAGAGTTTTAAACGGAGTGGTCAAGATGGCCTCAATGAGCAGGTGAGATTTAAAGAAAGACTTGAAAGAGGTGAGTAAATTAGTCATGGTGTGTGCTAGGACACTTCAGTTGTGTCCCACTGTGCTACCTTATGGGCTGTAGCCCGCCAGGCTTCCCTGTCCATGGGATTTCTCAGGCAAGAATATTGGAGGGGGTTGCCATTTCCTCCTCCAGGGGATCTTCCGGACCCAGGGATTGAACCCGCATCTCCTACATCTCCTGCACTGGCAGGTGGATTCTTTATGACTGTGCCACCTGGGAAGTCCCAGTTCTGGTTTAAGCACATTCATGTACACAGCCTGCTTCCAGCCTCTCAACCATTTTACCCTCAAGGGTTTATTAGCTCCCGGATTGTCAGGAACCTGGGGCTTAAAGAGAAGGAGCTCTGACACGGCTGGTGGCGGGGAGGCACCCTGAGTCGTTCTCAGTCCTGAGCCTGTGCACCTTCCCCAGCACCCCAGCCAAATCATACCCAGGGAAGGAGACATGGGAAATGGGAGGACGCGATTCAGCACTGTGCGTGCCCCTTCCTCTCTCTCCACCTCCCAGTCTCCAGCCGGAAGAAGGCAGTAGAGGCAAAGTGCAGCCTGGCCTGCGAGTACCTGAGTGAGGAGGACTACATGGACCTGCTGTGGACCACCTTGTCTGAGTTCCCAGGTGAGGGGCCCTGCAGCAGGCACGGCTGGGACAGTGAAGCCCGGGAGCGTGGCTGTAACCTCGTGCAACCTGGAAGCAGATCCCATTTCTAAGGGAAGCCGGGGATTTGTTTCCAAACCTTAGCTACAGGTTGTCAAGAGCTGTGAAGGGGCTGACATTTTACTGTATGCTTCACAGAAAGAAAAGGTGATCTATCTTTCTTTCCGTCATCTTTGTTTTTGGCTGCACCCTCCAGGATGTGGGATCTTAGTTCCCCAACCAGGGATTGAATGCGAGCCCATGGCAGTAAAAGTGCTAAATCCTAACCACTGGACGACCCGAGATTGTCAGTCTTATGCCAGTCTTATAGATGTATGTCCATTTGTCACTGGGAGGTCACTTCTGGCATAAAGTTAATTTTTAAAAGCTGTAATCTTAATCACTGCCCAAGATTCACAGATATACTTTGTAGTAGACATATAACTGACGCGGTGGACAGGAGTTTGAGTAAGCTTCGGGAGCTGGTGATGGACAGGGAAGCCTGGCGTGCTGCAGTCTATGAAGTCGCAAAGAGTTGGACACGACTGAGCAACTGAACTGAACAGAAGAGACATATAACTCAATGCATTTTTTTTTAATTTAAGCACTAGGTTTTTATTGTGTCTGTACAAGCACTATGAATTGTAGGCCATTCTTGCTTTGTTAAAATATCATTATTTTAAAGCATTTCATCACAGTAATCACACACATGGAAAAAACAGTTGTACTAGGTATTATAATGAAACCATAGTCTACTACCCTAGCGCCTCCCACCCCTCATTCGATTTCCAAGGAGGAATCACTTTTGTTTCTGAGTAACTCAATGCGTTTTAAAGCAGATTGTTGATGTCTAGTAACATTAATGACATTTATGGAAAGTACAGTTTTAAGTGATTGTTTTTACACTTTTGTAAGTCTTTTTATCATAATCAAATATTGATATAAAATAATTTTTGCCGGTCCCACGTGGTTTGTGGGATCTTAGTTCCCCAACCAGGGTCTGAACCCATACCCTGCACAGCGAAAGCATAAGAGTCCTAACCACTATGCCTCCAGTGAATTCCCCATATAAAATTTTTTGGCTCAAAAAAAAAGAAGTGACATTGCATTGCTTCTGCCATATTCTAGTCATTAGAAGTGGGTCATGAGACCTAGCCCACTCTCAAGGGGAGGGGAGTACATAGGATGTGAAGACCGGAGGTGGGGGTCGTTGGGGCCACGTCAGACACCACCCCCCATGGCACCCCTGCTCCCTTGCAGGTGTCCTTGTGACTCTCTGGATTATTGACCGCCTGGGCCGCAAGAAGACCATGGCCCTGTGTTTCGTCATCTTCTCCTTTTGCAGCCTCCTGCTGTTTATCTGTGTCGGAAGGTGGGTCACGATGCCAGCTTTCTGTGGCCAGCTGGCTTATTTCTCAGCTGGTGGTCAGTGGCTCTTTGGACCTGCAAGCTGTGGATTACACCCTCTGGGGGTCATCTGAAAGATCCCTCCAACCCCTCACTAGGACTGAGGCTGTTGGCCGCCTCATAACTGACCCAGAGACCAAGTTTAAAGTTGGGGCCTCTGATGGGGGTGGAGGTAGGAGGGCATTTTGGTCCAAAGTTTGTTCTGACACCATCACATTTAGACTTTTGACATCAGCTCCCAGTGAGATCTAGCATTTAGCTGTTTAATTCATATATGGGTTATAAGTGTTCATTTGTTCCATGGCACTATTTCAAGGTCCTGTATTATAATCCACTTTCGGCCTTGCTCCATTTTTTCCATCTATCAAGAGCCTCCAAAGGTAGAGCTGGCCTGTGCTGACCTTGGAGAGACCCCAGACCAAACTGCAGATGAGAGATCTGTGGACAGTCTGGAGATGTAGCTTAGATCTGGGAATGCTGATATTCAAAGGCATTGTGGGAACAATAGAACAGGGGGTTGGGGATCAGGATTGTCCTCAAAATACTGAAGAGAATTTTACTTTCCCTGGTTCAGCTGGTTCCTGGCTCAATTCCCGCCCCCAGTAGGTCCTACCTGGACTTTGATTTGTTTTACTTCTCCCCAACCTCACCCCCACCCTGGGCACCACCGATGTTTCCATCTCAGCCTGGAACTTTGGAGAATGATAAACTTACGAAAGCCAGCCTTCAGAGAGACCACTGGGGTGTGTGTGTGTGTGTGCATGCCTGCCTGAATGCGTGTTGGGTAAGGTGGGCTTTGCCAATTTCTAGGGCGTAAATTCTACTTGAGCAGAGAAGACTGCTGAAAGAAACTGTCAGAAAAAAAAAATGTTAATACTTGCTCATCTGCTTTTTTCTTTTTTTTCCTTCCTTTTCCTAGAAATATGCTCACTCTGTTACTCTTCATTGCAAGAGCATTTATTTCTGGAGGCTTCCAAGCAGCCTACGTTTACACACCTGAGGTAGGAGAGTGGGAAGGGATGCCTGGGAGCAGTGGTGGGGAGGGGGCAGATGGAGGGGGAAGCTCTGCTTCCAGAAACACCGAGCCTGGGCTCCTCTGACTGAAATCTGTCCTTGAGAAAGACTGAAAAAGCACACCACCCTCTACAATGTTGCCTGAATTTCCACTGCACGTGACAGTGCATCCATTTTCCCACACTCGGGGATGATGGTTACTTGTTTCATATTAATTTTATTTTACCTCACCTTATTTTAAATAGGGGCAAAGGGAAGGAAAGAATAGTATGTATGAGATGCTGTGCTGGGGGAAGGACCCTCCCCCTCAGGTCTGCACAGCACTCCAGAGCCCTCACTCTGAGTCACCATCCTAAGTCCTGATGCCTCCACCCCACCTTCCAGGCCCAGCTCCAACCCTGCCTCCTCCAGGAAGCCCTCCAGGATCCCCCTCCCCCGACTTCATTTTACCCTCACTGTCTGTGCCCCTCTTTGGTATTTTTACTCCTGCCACATGGCCTGTCCCCCAGGGAGACTCCAACTAAGGCTCCCTGTGGATAGAGCCTGGGTCTCCTACGCTTTGACTCTCATCTGGTCTAGTGTCCCCTCAATAGAGGCTTGTAGATTGATTGCTGGAGCCTCGCAGAAGGGCATCAGAAGAAGGCTGCTGGCCCTGCAGGGACTGGGAGGCCCGGCGTCTACAATGGCAAATACCAGGGATCAGCCAACTATGGGCCATATCCAACCTGCTGCCTGTTCTTGTCTAGTCCAAGAGTTAAGAATGGTTTTTATGTTTTTAAACAGTCGAACGCCAGATCAAAACGATATTTCTTGACATGTGAAAATTATATGGAATTCATGTCAGTGTTCATTAATAAAGCTTTATCAGAACAAGCCATAGCGCTTCCTGTACTGTTGTCCACAACTGCTTTTGTATTACAGGAGCAGAGCTGAGTAGTTGCTGGAGACCAGCTGGCCCCCAGAACTCAGATTATTTACTCTCTGGCCCTTTAAGAAAAAGTTTGCTGACTCCTGGCTTAAGCTATTCCAGCTGGCTAGGCCCAAGGAAGAACTGGTTAAATGAATGATGATTGATCCAAATAATAGAATTCTATGCAGCCATTAAAAGTCACACACTGGAGAAGACCAAATACGGACATCAGAGATGTCCACATTCTTTTTCTAAGAAGAAAAAAAAATCTTCAAAGTGGCATATACAGAAATATCTAGTGGATAAAATTATATCCCCTCTAGGATTTGCCTTATCATAATTTAGGAGGGAAGGGAAATGAATGTGATTGAAATTAACAAAGGCGGGACTTTCCTGGCAGTCCAGGAGTTAAGATTCTGTGCTTCCAATGCAGGGGGGGCAGGTTTGATCCCTGGTCTGGGAACTAAGAGCCCACATGCCGTGAGGCATGGCCAAAAAATTTTAAAAAAGCAAAAACAAGAAACCCAACACAGGCCACTGTGCTTGGTCCTAGATGACTGATTCCATCATTCTACTTTAGCCTGTGCTTGAAATTCTCTATGATAGAAAAAAAATAGGAATTTTGTACTTATTCATTTATTTATTTAGATATAACCACCCAGGTCAGAGGCTTCTCAGATAGTTCAGCAGTAAAGAATCTGCCTGCCAATGCAGGAGACCCTGGTTCAATCCCTGGGTCAGGAAGATCCCCTGGAGTAAGGAAATGGCAACCCACTCCAGTGTTCTTGCCTGGGAAATCCCATGGACAGAGGAGCCTGGCGAGCTACAGTCCGTGGGGTCACAAAGAGTCAGACGTGACTGAGTGACGAGCATGCAAAGCACCCAGGGCAGAGAGGACCCCGTCCCTAGGTTCCCACTGCCAGCTTGGCCTCTTGCCTTCTTAGTTTAGTTTCCTGGCCCCTTTGGGGTGAGACTCCCTACTCCGCCCTCCCAGGATTGACCCTAACTCAGGCCCGCCCACAGGGTAAATCACATCATTCCTGAGCCTGAGAGGAGGGAGGAGCCTGCATTTTCTCATGGCAGGCACTTTGGCGGCTGTGTTTCAGGTCTACCCCACGGCGACCCGAGCACTGGGCCTGGGCACCTGCAGCGGCATGGCGAGGGTGGGCGCGCTCATCACCCCATTCATTGCTCAGGTAGGTGTCACCCCAAATACAGAGGGGGTGGGTGTGACCAAAGCCAATAGTGGCAAGCTGTTACCAAACGCTGAGCCTCTGCATGGCCCTTGGTGTGCATGACCTGATCTCATGTTAGCAATCCGCCCTATGAAAGCAGCCATATTGTATGCAAGTGAGAAAATGGAGGCTCAGAAGAGTCATGGGACTTGTCCAAGGTCACACAGCTGGGAGGTAGAGGAGCTGGGAGTCAAACTGAGGTCTTTCTGATGATTTGGCTGGAAAGTTTGGATGAAAATAAACAGGCCACCATGTGGAGGAGGAAATGGCAACCCACTCCAGTATTCTTACCTGGAAAATCCCATGGATGGAGGAGCCTGGTGGGCTACAGTCCATGGGGTCGCAGAGTCGGACACGACTGAGCAACATGACTTTCACTTTTTCACTTTCACGCCTTAGAGGGAAACTAGTGTCCCAGTCCCCAGTTTCTGATTTAGATGATTCACTGTCGTTGAAGAGTTTTTTAGGTCTTTATATCTTTAAGTATTTATGTCTATTTGGGGGGGATCATGTTTTATTGGAGTCTTTTTGCTTTTTTTAATATTCAATTCATTTTTTCCAGTTTTTAATCATTTTTTAAAAATTGAGGTAAAAGTCATGTAACATAAAATTAACCCTTTTAATTCAAGGACTTCCTTGTCAATCCTGTGAGGAGGACTCCACATTTCTAATGCCAGGGCCCAGGTTCTGTCTCTGGCTGGGGAACTAAGATCGTATAAGCCACGTGGTGCAGCCAAATAAATAAAAATTTAAAAGTGAATGATTCACTGGCCTATAGCACTTTCATGATGTCGGGAACCACCACCTTGATCTAGTTCCGAAGCATTTTCCTTGCCCCCAAATAAACCTCCGTATCCATTAAGCAGGTACTTCCCAGCTTCCGCTCCTCCAGCCCCTGGCAGCCACTGGTATGCATTTTGTCTGTGTGAATTTTCTCTCTTCTGAATCTTCTGTGTAAATAGAAGTCTAATATGTGTTTTGGCCAAATTGTTCTGTCCCAGTACCGTTGTGTTTGAACATTGTACATCACTATTAACTAGCACTGGTCGACAACTTGCCATGTGCCTACATGGTGCCAAGTGAGGCATCTTCTCATTGGGAGATCCCTTCTGCCCGTTTGGCAGCTGAGGAAATGCGGTTTAGACCTGCTGCATGATTTGCCCGGGTCATGAAGATAGGAAGCCAGTACTGCTTTGAGAGAAAATAAACAGACTCTTGAGGGACTTCTCTGGTGGTCCAGACTCTGGTGGTTAAGACTCTGCACTTCCAATGCACAGAGCATGGGTTCAATCCCTCATCAGGGAACTAAGATCCCACATGCCTCGTGGCCAAAAAGAAACAGACTCTTGAGTCTGATGGGATCTGGATTCAAATCCCAGCCCCATCCTTGGTCTTTGTGTGAACTTGGGGATGTTACTTAATCCTCTTTGAGCCTCAGTTTTTCCCTCTGTAAAATGGGGTTAGAGTATGTACCTCATAATGCTGTCATGAGGACTCCATGGGAGTCCAGTGACAGAGAGGGCTTACAGGAGGACCTGGCATTCTCAACTATCATCTGTATGATTGGTGGTGCCTGTGCGTCATTAGGGACACTCACCAGCGTGTGTCTCCCTCCCCCAGGTGATGCTGGAATCATCCGTTTACCTGACGCTGGCCGTTTACAGTGGCTGCTGCCTCCTGGCTGCCCTGGCCTCCTGCTTTTTGCCTATCGAGACCAAAGGCCGCGGACTGCAGGAGTCCAGCCACCGGGAGTGGGGGCAGGAGATGGTTGGCCGAGGGGCGCATGGCACAGGTGTCGCCAGGTCGAACTCGGGCTCTCAGGAGTAGTGACCGATGGGGGGCTGCACTGGTCTTTGAGGCTGTAGAGCACTGGGAGCTGGTGGAACCCAGCGGGGGCACCGATCATCACTGCCCACATCAAGAACTCACCCAAGGGTACCACTCAGACCAACAAGGTTTTGTGTCTTGACTGTTTGCTCATATTCATTGAGATCCACCCGGGGATGGGGAGGCCTTTGCTTTGGGAGGTTCTCTGTGTGTTTGGAGGTCTGTTAATAACCTGTGGATCTGCATGGGAAAACTGCCACCTCAGGAGTGCCCAGTGACACCAGTAGCCAGCCGGACACCATCCAGAGTCAGCCGGTCACACCCTCGGTGAACAACAACCAAAAGACCTCTGTAGATACAGTCCAGGCCCGGACGGACCCTTGTGAGATCTGCCGTCCAGTAAGATGACACGTGCCACCCACCCACTGGATCTGTTCTTAGGTTTCTCCTGCATCCCCGGCCCCAGGCTTTCTTCTTTGAAGTTGCAGGTGATCTGGGTGTGGCCTGAGCAGCTTTTTCTTGGGTCTGAGAAATGCTCCTGGGGAAGGGGCCCCTCAGTTTGCATCCCCAGGGCTTGAGTAGCGGAGACTCTGGAAGATGGACATGCATTTGAACTTGAGTCTCTTGCATGCTTCCACATGGCCCCTTCTTGGAGTCGCTATCCCTGGTTCCGGGGGATCCAAATGTGACCACGAGGACAGCTGGGCTTGCACCGGATGACAACCTCAGAGAGTTGCTACCTCCAGGAATTGGGGGTGGAGGTGAAAGGGAGGTGAGAACCAAGCCCATAGCCAAAGCAGGGGCCTCCCCTTCGGAAGTAGAAAAGGCCACTCTGGGGGGCTTCTTTTCTGGCCGCCTCCTCCATCAGGCTGAGTGGTGACTCTCGGGGCAAGAAAACAGTTAAGTCAGGTTTCAGCATTTGGGAGGTGAGTGTGGTATGTGGCTAGGGAAACAGAAAGAGGCTCCCCCAACCACCCACTCCCATCAGGGTCAGGGGACCAGGATCCCTTCCTCTCTGGATTTTCTGCCACCCCTGCAGTCAAGGGCTGGCTTGGTCTTTCCATAGAGGCAACTCCTTGGGTTCTGGTGATGGACCGCATGGCAGAGATGCTGTGAGTAGGAGGAATGGGAGGTCCCAGATGTATGAAACATGTACATTTTCAAAGAAAGAGCAGGGAATTCAACAAGGTTTGGGGATTGGCCTCCAGAGGAAGGGCAGATGCTGTTCTCAGCAGACAACATCCACTGCCAGGGGTTAGTTTCTATGAGCCTTTTGCCCATCATGAAGGCAGGAACCTAGGGAAGGAGGGAGGAAGCTTCCAGATCCCATCAAAGGCTAGAGAAGACTGACGCTCTGCTTGGAGATGTCTGCTTGAAGTGAATATTTCGAGGAAGCCAAATGTGTACGTTCATCTTTATTAAAACATGTTGGTGATGGACATTGAAAAGGTTGAAGTTTGTCTGTTTGTCGTAATGTCCTAGGGATGGTTCAACTTAATGGTCTTTCCAGCTTTGTCCATTCAGGGTAAGTTTGATGCTTTTGTATGCTTTAATATGATGATCTTTCCAACAAGGGGGAAAAGATGCACAGTTGGCTGTTGACTTTGAGTCTTTTTGGAAGCAACACTCTCTGCTAATGGTGTAGAGATCACAGTGGGCAGCTTCTTCAGGCCCAGGCTCTAGATCAACTGCAAATGATCCCATGTCCCTGGATATATGGTCTGCAGCACCCCTGGGGCCCAGGCAGTCAGAGGGGGCAGTTTGGCAGAGCTTCCTCTCTCCGTCACCCACATTTCTTTGGACCATGAGTGGCTAAAGCTCTAATTATTTCTGGTCTGCTGAGCTCTCCTGGGTAACAAAGAACCTTTGCTTGTCTTTTTTGCCTTCCAGCTGACCAGACACTGCCAGATGAGAAAGCCCACTCTCTTCACCCTCAAATAACCTGGAGGAACTGGGGACTGTGGTGGGGGCATAGATGTATTCTAGGGGCTGGAGTAAAGAAGCTTGTAATTGTGGGTTTTCTGGAGAAAATGAAAGGTGAACACTCTTGGCTTTCTAAATTGCATGCACTTTTATAAAATCGATATTATTGAATGAAATAAGAGCTGCCACAAACATTGTGCAAGCCTCTGAAACACATGAGACCTTTAGCTGAAAACCTTTGTATCTAATTTTGAAATGTCCAAAAGCTCCCCTTTCCATTAATGGAAATGTCATCTGTCTCTCTCAGTGTTAGGAAAGACTAGAAAATGGTAAAGAATGTTCAATGTAGCCAGGATTACATGGTTTCTTTCTTTCCCTTACTTCAAGTATGCTCAGGAATACACACATGAGATGTATTGGCAGTGAGAACAAAAGAGTATCTTAGAGATGGACTTTGAATATGGATATGTATTATTTTTAAATGATGGTAAGCAACATAGAGCCTTGAAGGATGATATCAGAAGTCTTCCTTGGTTATGACAATAAACATCAAAGGACTGGAATAACCTTGAGCTTTCAGTAACAGCAAAACCAACCAATAGTAGTTTAACCCTTTAGAGTATTAACTGTTCATTTAACAACAAGCCCTGAGTCAGACAGTTCCAGGGAAGGTTCAGCAGCTCAACAATGTCATCAAGGACCCAGCTTTTTTTTTTTCCTTCCCTCCCCACCTTCCTCTGCATGTCAGCCGTTGACCCTAAGCGTGAAACCTCATGGTAGCAAAATGGCTGCCAATGTGCCAGGCATCAAGTTTTTTTCAAAAGAGGTAGAATGGGGAAGGAGCAATCACAACAGGTTTTCTTTCTAAAGAGTCTGTTGTTTTGGCTGGAAAGGGAAGTCCTGCAGATTTACTATTGCTTTGCATTAGTCAGACCTGGGTCACATGCTCATCCCAGCATGAGCCCTCCCCTAATTGGGGAAGGAAGGGCCTACCTCCCACTGGATCAAGGGATACCCAGAGCCTCTTGAACACAAAATTGAGATTCTGTTAGTACAGAGAAGGAAGACGATGGTGGGATGGGAGATAGCCGAGAAAAACCTTGACACAGAGTTCTCATGAAGGCTGTTATAGTTGCAAGGAATAGAACAGCTTTAAGAAGTAAAACTTTAAAATAAGACTGGGAACAGTAGTTAATTTCCTGGGGAATATGAATGTGGGAAATGGAAGTGTAAGGAACAACAGGAAGAGAGGAAGATTGTGGCAGAGTACAGGACATGGGCCCTGTCCAAAGGCAGTGGCTGCTACTCAGCTCCAACTGATATTGTTGTACCATGAGGTCACCTGATTTTCAAGACAAGAATCTGAACTCTTATGTGAAATCTCCAAAATATTGAATGCTAGATCAAAAAAATTTTTTTTAATTTTGGTGTGTTGGATTGTTTAAAATTTTAAATGTGTGAGTCTAATAAAATTCATCTGTAGGCCAGGTTTGGTTGATGGGCAACCAGTTTGCAGCCTTGGAAAGTTAGAAAGATCTCTGAAATAAATGGACTGCAAAATAGAGAGCCACCAGGGCCTGAGGCAGCCCTCTCTCTGGATCTGAGGCCCTGGTTTCTGTCCCTCTCTGCAGACTGGCTTCCTTCTGCCCCCTCGTGGCTGCTACATGTACCTAACCTTACATATGGCTTCCACACACCAGGGTTCAGCTCTGCACACATAGCTGACTCAGCTGTTCAGTGTCCCACTTTCAAAATCTCAAGAGAAGAAGTTGATTGGTCCAGTTCAGCATTGGTCCAACTGGTTGGGTCAGGGAGGGGTGGGGTCAAGAGGTACAAACATGGCAGCTTTGGTCATGACAATTACCAGTATGCCTGGAACCCATAGCAACATATAGGTAAACTCTCAAGTCTGTTCATTATAACCATTATGGGTCATGTCATGGCATATGGAATATCCACCATATATTGATATGATATTCAGCAGATGCAGAAAAGAATTAAGACATGATCTTTATCTTCATGAACTCATAGTGTAGTGTGGAGAGAACACTACACATTTGGACATAGAGCCATACGGGCATTAATGGAGGAATGCAGAGTGCTGTGGGAGGCACACAGGAGGCAAACCCCAAAGCTCTAGAACACTCTGAAGTCTCTTCTGGCTCCTCAAAGATTCCATGATTACTGTCAGACTTAGTCACTGTCGGTTACCTTTCTGTATTCTGATTCCTTGACATGTGAACATCTAGATAAGTCACATATAATCATTCTCCATTAATCAAGAATATGTGATGATGAACCACTTCAAATATCCCTACCCCACATGCCAGAAAACAGAGCACTTTCTGAATTCTATTCTCAATAGCATCAAAAAGGATAAAACAGAATAAATTTAATGAGAGTCCAAGACATTTACAAACTATAAAACAATCCTGAAAGAAATCAAAGATCTAAAAATATAGAGACATTCCATGACCATGAATCTGAAGACTTAAAACTGTTAAGGTGTCCATATCAGAACTCTTAAAATTGACCTCATAAATTTAACAAAATCCCTATAAAAATCCCAGCTGGGATTTTAAAACTTACTACAAAGCCACAAGCAATCAAGATAGCATGGTTCTAACATAAGGATAGATACACAGACAAACAACAGAATTGAGAGTCCAAAAATGAAACCATACATTTATGGTCAATTGATTCTTGACAAAGTACTGAAGCAATTCAATGAGAAAAGATAAACTTTTATAAACTCAGCAAGCAGCCAAGAATTCATTGTAAATATGGTTGCAGATCACCACTGGGGAAGCAACAGGAATGTTAGGTGAAGAAAAATGAAGACATCAAGGCAAATGCCCTATAGTGCCACATGGATTGTAGAATTTCTCCATGCTCCTTCTATTCTGAATTTTAGGATGGGATCCAGAGGAAGCCACATTGCAAAGAGGTCTTTACCATTTCCAAAAAGGAGGGTTACTTTGGGTCTGAATGAGGTCTTTCCTGGCTCCATGTATTTTTTGTGAGTTCTCCAGGTTCTGGGCCCTATAGAGTTCCTGCTGACAACTAACTTCAACCGGTGGGGTCACTCTCCCTAGGGAACTTTAGGACGGGTAAATCACTTTGGTCAAAAACTAAATGTTATGTTCCACTCCAAGCACCAGGAATTGTCCCCTCCCACTCCAATCTGGTGAGAATCCCCCAGTTTTGGCCCAAATGTGGCTGTGAGGAGGAGAGACCTAGTTCCTTTTCAATGTGTTTGCAGAAAGAGTTGGGGAGGATGCTGATTGGTTCCTTCATTATTGTTAGGACAGGAATTCTAAAATCTTGGCTCTTTCATATTGTTTAGCTTAGGGCCAGCCAGAATCATGGCAGATGTTCCATGAAGGGCCCATCAGGTGAAAGGACATGGATATGGATGGCCTGGGCCAATCAAGACCTCTTCTCAGCACATAGGGTGTCACTAGTCTCAGATGCATGAGGACTCCTAGGCTATGCTCTTCCACAAAAGCCCCAGACAGATGAAAATTCAGCCTCAGAGGCTGTGGCAGATAATTAGGAATGAAGATGCTAAGGTGCCTTCTGGGCTCATTCAAAGCATTCAAAAACATCTAGAAGCCTGTTTGCCATCCCAGAGGGCACCAAACAGAAGGAAAGGAAGATGTTCACTCTGCCCCCAAAAGATGGAGTATGCTTGATGAGTTTAGTTCCCTATGAAGGGGTCCCCTGTGGAATGATCCCTCCAATGTTTCCTCCTCAAGGGCTACATAGTGCTCATGGGTCCACACGCAGGCACTGAAAGGATTGGGAGTCCTGGATGTGGAACAGGCATTACATGTTGTTGTTCAATGCCTCACCTCTTCGGCCTCCTCACAACACAGTTGCTATATAACTTCCTGCCGTGAAATCTGTTACAGCCTTCCCTCAAGTGCTTTCTGTGGCCTTACTGCACCAAGGTTGCAACATCCTCACTCGCTCAGAGCTCCATCACATTAACCCTTACTCGGGACTTCCCACACGCAGGCTTTCCACACCCTCTCCCTCACTAGCAGCCTCTACAAGCTTCCTCACTCAGAGCCTCCACACTAGAGCTTCCACTCCACTCCCTAACTTCGAGCTGCCTCCCTCAGAGCCACCTCACACCCTGCCATACTCAAAGATTCCTCACACCTTCCACACTCATCACTTCTTTCCTCCAACACTCAGAGCTTCCTCACACCCTCACTCACTCAGCACTTCCTCACACCCACCCTCACTCAGAGCTTCCTCACACCCACCCTCACTCAGAGCTTCCTCACACCCTCACTCACTCAGCACTTCCTCACACCCTCCTCACTCAGAGCTTCCTCACACTGAATTTCCTCACACCCTCCTCCCTCAGACCTTCTTCACTCAGAGCTTCCTCACACCCTCCCTCACACTGAACTTCCTCACACCCTCCTCACTCAGAGCTTCTTCACTCAAAGCTTCCTCATTCAGAGCTTCCTCACACCCTCCTCACTCAGAGCTTCTTCAGTCAGAGCTTCCTCACACCCTCCCTCACCTCCCTCACTCAAGTGTTTCTTAAGACCCTCCCTCACTCAGAGCTTCCTCAATCAGAGCTTCCTCACACCCTCCTCACTCACAGCTTCTTCACTCAGAGCTTCCTCACACCCTCCTCACTCAGAACTTCCTCACACCTTCCTCACTCAGAGCTTCCTCACTCAGAGCTTCCTCACACCCTCCTCACTCAGAGCTTCCTCAATCAGAGCTTCCTCACACCCTCCTCACTCAGAGGTTCTTCACTCAGAACTTCCTCACACCTTCCTCACTCACAGCCTCTTCACTCAGAGCTTTCTCACACCTTCCGTCACCTCCCTCATTCAGTGCTTCTTCACACCCTCCCTCACTCAGAAATTCCTCACACACTCCTCACTCAGAGCTTCCTCACACCCTCCCTCACCTCCCTCATTCAGTGCTTCTTCACACCCTCCCTCACTCAGAAATTCCTCACACACTCCTCACTCAGAGCTTCTTCACTCAAAGCTTCCTCACACCCTACCTCACACTGAACTTCCTCACACCCTCCTCACTCAGAGCTGCCTCATACCCGCCTCACTCAGAGCTTCTTCAGTCAGAGCTTCCTCACACCCTCCTCACTCACACCCTCCTCACTCAGAGCTTCCTCACACTCTCCTCACTCACAGCCTCCTCACTCAAAGCTTCCTCACACCCTCCCTCACACTGAACTTCTTCACACCTTCCTCACTCAGAGCTTCCTCAATCAGAGCTTCCTCACACCCTCCCTCACACTGAACTTCCTCACACCCTTCTCACTCAGAGCTTCCTCAATCCCCCTTCCTCACCCACCCCCCCCACTCTCACCCCCCCCTCCCCCCCTTCCTCACGCTCTCCTCATTCACAGCCTCTTCACTCAGAGCTTCCTCACACCCTCCCTCACCTCCCTCATTCAGTGCTTCTTCACACCCTCCCTCACTCAGAACTTCCTCACACACTCCTCACTCAGAGCTTCTTCACTCAGAGCTTCCTCAATCAGAGCTTCCTCACACCCTCCTCACTCCCCCCTCCTCATACCCCCCCTCCCCCCACACCCCCCCTCTCCTCCCCCCCCCCCCCCCCCCCTCAGAGCTGCCTCATACCCCCCTCCCCCACCAGAGCTTCTTCAGTCCCCCCTTCCTCACACCCTCCTCACCCCCCCCCCCTCCCCACTCCCCCCCCCCCCTCAGAGCTTCCTCACACCCTCCTCACTCACACCCTCCTCACTCAGAGCTTCCTCACGCTCTCCTCATTCACAGCCTCTTCACTCAGAGCTTCCTCACACCCTCCCTCACCTCCTTCATTCAGTGCTTCTTCACATCCTCCTCACTCAGAGCTTCCTCACACCCTCCCTCACTCAGAACTTCCTCACACACTCCTCACTCAGAGCTTCTCACACCCTCCCTCACCTCCCTCTTTTTCCTTCCTCTGAGAATTCATTGGATAACAGTTCTGGCTGTACTTCTTAATGTCTGCTGTCCTGCTCCAGACTGGAGACCCTCCTATGTTAATAGATTCTGCTACCCACCTTAGGAGGAAAAAAGAAGCAATGACACCATATAAGTGGACTCAAGAGAGATACCTTGGTCATCGGAAGAGCCATACTCACTTCTTGGAATTGACCTTGTGGTTTCCTCTCACCTTGTGCTTCTTGCAGAAAGAAGTCAGGGGTGGGGTGGGATAGGGCAAGTGAAGGAGCACAGTTTTTAGTGACTGAGAGGAGCAGGGAGTTATTGAGGGGAGGCGGTGGTCACTGGCATCTTCATAGGTGGGCTGGTGGTATCCTGAGCAAATTCCTGTCTTCCAGAATTTTCCCAAAGAGCTTGGCCACCTCTTGGGCACAGCCCCAGTGGATGGTGAGCCCGAAGCCTCCATGGCCATAGTTGTGGATGACCTAGGAGAGGCAAGAGAGAAGTTCTGGGCTGCCCTGGAAGATTCAGGAGCTTCCTGAAGAATCCTGGGCCAAGCCAGATGGTATCAGAACTTCTCTTGGCACCATGGTGGCATGGCAGACCCCAGGAAGAGCAGTAAGTGGGGGGGCAGTGTTTGCGGAACTGGAGGTCAACATCCTAGACTTCTCTTTTACTTAGGAAGTGGACCTGCTTTGAGCACTCAGCACAGGAAAAGTAGAATCATCTAGAACTTGATCAAAGATTTCCTTCACCCCACATTAAATTATTTGAAGTTCCCTAAATCACTTTCCTCGTTCCCCTACTGCTCCAGACAGCTGAACCTCCTGTGTTAATAAATAGATTCTCCTACCCACCTTGGGAGGAAAGAAAAGCAGGGGTACTATATAGGTAAACTCTGGAGAGGTTAGACCCCAGGGACCTTTTTCAAAGCTGAAACTGTTAACAGGGAATTACATTCTATATGTGACTCTCCCCCCAACCCCACCATCCCACCCCTGCACAGACAAATTCTCTTACAGATGGACCCACAGTTCTCTGTATACACACATTACATATACAAAACTCTTCTACACACACACACATACACACACACACCATATGACCAGGATAAAGGAGGAAGGGTGACCCAGATTTCTTCAACCCCAGACAATTCTCGCCTTTTCGATAAGCCCAGTTCCCACCCCATGAGAGAGGAGATGTGGGGGGCCCTAAAGAGATGATGGGCAGCCCAATATGGACATCTGAGAAATGGCACTGAACTCAAATTCAAACCACTTCCCAGCCTTGCCCTCACCATTGGTTTGACAGAGGCCAGTGCCTTCCACCTCTGGGAACCCCAGTTTGCCATCTGAAGCATGGGGTCAACCGTCCCTGTCCCAAAGAGCTGTAGGGGAGATTCAGTTGGGTCATTCTTATTGTGGACACAAAGCAGATGCTCAATAAACGCCCTCTTTTCCTTCTACTTGACACAGGCTTTAGCAAATGGAAGCACTGCCCTCTGTATAACCTTGAGCATGTTATTTACCATTGCTAGGCCTCAGTTTTGCCATATATAGAGGAGGGGATATTAGCCATTATGGCCCCTGCCTGAAGTCAGCATGACTATTCCTCAGAATGCCAGTGCCTTCTTAGGTGTCAGGAGAGGGTATTGCTTTCCTTGCCAAGAAAACATACCTCTGTGTTTGAAGATCCAAAGCGAAGCTGTTCTCTTTCTAGTCGAACCTGGGGGCGTACTGGCCGGAAGCCAGACCATTCACCAATAAATTTTGCATCCTGGGAAAAAAAGCAGTGGTAGTTCAACTCTGGATTTTTTTTTTTCCTGATGCCATTTGTAGGTGGTAGAGACGGCTTTTGGAACCTCACGACCATCACCACCACCACCAGCCATGGTCTTTTATTAGCCACCATCACCACCAGCCACCACCATAGTATTGCCTCACCACTATCATTATCACCACGTTCATTTTTTTTCTTTTGGCCGGGCCATACTACATGCAGGATCCTAGTTCCCTGACGAGGGATGGAACCCACACACCTGCAGTGGAAATGTGGAGTCCCAACCACCAGACTGCCAGGGAAGTCCCATGTGCTTTCATCACTGCCAACACCAACCACTACTTGCATTCCCGCCTTCACTACTGTCACTATTATCGTCACCACTAGCAGACAAATGTGAAAACTGAGATTTCTGCAACAAGCACGTCTGCTCCATGTGAACAGACTATGGTGTTTGGGGGATGAGATGTCACCTCAAGAGAGAGCAACTCTTAGCCACGACTGGATAGGTTTCATTGGCCCACAGCAGGACTTCCATTGTCAGTCCCTTCTTGGAATTATTTTGCTCAATTGTCCCAGTCACAGTATCTTCCCACCTTCAAGTTTCCTTATGATCATCAAGCTGCTAGGATCCTGGTCTAGAGCAAGAGTATCTCTCCCCACCTTACCTTCAGTGTGGGCTCCAGTCTACAGCAGCCTTCCCAAATGGTGTTGTGGTCTGGGATATTATTTGTCTCACTCCAGTTCCCCAGCTGGAAGATGCCACCAAGAGTCGTTGCCTGGAGCCTGGATAAAGCGAGCAAGGTCAAAGATGAAGGAAAATGAAGCCTTTGAGATGAAGGGGGAAGAGTCATTGCCATGCTCACCCTTACAACTGTGTTTACCTAGATCAACATTATAATCCCACAGATATTGAAAACAAACTTATGGTTACAAAAGGGGAAATGGTGGGGAAGGAATAAATCAGGAGCTTGGGATGAACACACACACACTACCATATATAAGATAGATAACCAACAAGGACCTACTGTGTAGCACAGGGAACTCTACTCAATATTCTGTGATAACCTATATGAGGAAAGAATCTAAAAAAGAATGAATATATGTGTATGTATAACTGAATCACTTTACTGTACACCTGAAACTAACAAAATATTGTATATCAACTAGACTCTAATAAAACTAAAATATTAAATATAAAAAACTCAAAAAACCCAAACATTATCATCTCTACTAATAACACCAACCTCACTACAATTGCCATTGTCATCACCATCAACTGCCACCACCTCCACCCTCACCATTAACATCACTGTCATCATTGTCATCCCTTCTATGTACAGCATGGTAATGATAGTTAACAATACTGTCTTATATCCTTGAATGTTGCTGAGAGAGTAGATCTTAAATGTTCTCACCAAGATCTACATACATACGTATGTATCTACTTACATACACAAAACTTTAATTATGTGAAGTGATGAATGTGTCAACTAACCTTATTGTGGTAATCATTTCACAGTATATACATATATCACATCATCATGTTCTTAAACATACACAATGTTATATGTCAATGACATCTCAGCAATATTGGAGAAAATACTGTCTTCTCCATCAACAACATCATCTTCACTACTGCCTTTCTTGCTACCATTAACATGTCATCACCATCAACTCCTTTCACCATCTCTACCAACACCGTTAGCACTGCATAAACACTATCATCTCTGCCACACCACTAAAATTGCCATTGAGGCAGCCAGCACAGTCACACCATTAACATCGCCTTTGAGATTGTCGTGACTGCCACATTTTTAAAAATTTATTTGGCTGCACTAGGTCTTAGTTGTGGCACATGGGATCTTTGACAGTTGTGGCATGCAGAATCTTGTTCCTCAACCAGGGATCAAAGCCGACCCCCTTGCATGGGGATCACGGAATCTTAGCCACTGGACCACCAGGGAAGTCCCTGCCACATTATTAAAAGTCAACATGGATAGCGTCATCCCCATCAGTACCAACTACCACCCCCAATTCCCACTCACTACCATCC
The DNA here is from genome assembly GCA_024291935.2 of Okapia johnstoni. Taxonomy (NCBI): domain Eukaryota; kingdom Metazoa; phylum Chordata; class Mammalia; order Artiodactyla; family Giraffidae; genus Okapia; species Okapia johnstoni. The sequence continues at coordinate 8,220,152 of CM044310.1, read as the reverse complement.
ATCATCCACACTGATCTCCTTATCTATAACAACATGACCCTGATGCCGGGAAAGATTGAAGGCAGGAGGAGAAGGGGATGACAGAGGACGAGATGGTTGGATGGCATCACCGACTCAATGGACATGAGTTTGAGCAAGCTCCAGGAGTTGGTGAAGGACAGGGAAGCCTGGCATGCTGCAGTCTGTGAGGTCACAAAGAGTCGGACATGACTGAGTGACTGAACTGAACTGATCCCCGCTCCCACCATTCCTTCATCAGTAATACTTATCATCATCAGCCCCACCACCACTCCCTTTATGGCCATTCACAACGCTGCTCATGTCACTGCCATCACATCCACTACCTTTGTCTCCAGCCTCAATGCTACTGTCATCCCAAATCAGGTTCAAGAAAGAGTCCAGGTAAGGCTGAGTCCTGCCATCTCAGAGATTGAATTTTTGCTCAACCTCACTTAAAAACACTGGAGGAAAAAAAACCTGAAAAGATTAAGCAAGAGCCCTTGGGCAAGCAGCAAGGGCATAAAAAGAGCAGGAGGTTACTCCCTCCTTCGCCCTACAATGTTAGATTTTTTTACCCTGGGATGATGTATGGAGACTTGTAGATGCCTCTCTCGGGGTCATGGGTGATAATGAAGTGTTTCAACCATGGTGCATCCACCTGTTGATTGAGGACAGAAAAGTCTTATCAGGAGAGTGAGATCAGTGGGCTCCCTTCCCGTGCTCCCTTTATGACCACATGTTCTGGCAGGAGTGGTGCAGTTGTCCCTTAGCCATCCCATGACCCCTGTGTCCCAAGTCTGCACTTGACTGCTTACTTTTGCAGGAAGAGCTGTCCTAATGGAGAGTCACGCCTGGTCCCCAAAGCATCACACATTCTCATCCTCAGAGAAGCCCAACACACATGTGTAAATGCACACACACATTTGCTCACCTTAGGAACACACATACCTATGAATGCACTTGTGTATACTCACATGGGCACACACAAGCACACATACCCACAAATAGGCATGCCTCACACATAGACAGATGTACACAGTGAGAGGTGGGGTGGAACAATGCTTATACACTCAGGCTCTTAAACCAGGTTGCCTGGGTTCTAATCCCAGTTCCACCACTTACTATGATATATATGAACTTGTACATGTTACTTAATCCCTCCATGCCTCAGCTTTCCCATCTGTAAGATGGTAATAGTGATGTGATAGTACCCATCTCAAAAGGTTCCTGTGAGGGTCAAACTAATTAACATGATGAGATGCTTGGGTCTGTGTTTGGCATTTAGCAGACATTTCATAAACATTTGCTCTTTTATTTTGATACCGGCATATGCAGCTCCCATATATGAACAAACACACACATATACATGCTTTACTATTAAGGACTCTGCTAAAAAAAAAAAAAGTATGTTTGGGAGGGTTGTGTTCTTGGTTCTTCTTGTTTCTTTAACATGCAAATTCCCTGAAGACTGGGTGGGGGTTCCTCTCTCAGAAGTCCCCGATTCAGCCTCTATCTTTACAGATGAAATAAGCAGGCAGAAACAATCTATCAGCAAGAGCTCATCCCTCACCTTCAGACTCACCTTGATGATCTGCCCTCGGCCTGGCTGCAGCAGGGGATCTGGTTGCAGTGCCCCAGCCCACACCCCAGTGCAGTTGATAATCACATCGGCGCCTTCTCTTGCCACCTGGTAGCAACCAACAGGGCAGGTGGGTTGAAAGGGGTTGAGGACCCTAGGATCCCTTGGCTCCTTCCACCCTGCAGCTCCCTGCTCCCTGTGGAAGAGCTAGGGAGTGGGGCTCAATGAGGAATCCATGGACCTGCCTCCAATATTGCCCTGCCATTTACCTACTGTGTGACCTCAGAAATGTCCCATCCCCTCCACAAGGTTCAGCTTCCTTAGCTATTAAATGGGGCTGGTACTATCTGTTCATAGGCTGCTGGTTCCAGTGTGATATAAATGTTATAATGTGTTTGGAAAGGAGTACTACAGAAGGGGGAAAACTTCTTGGAACCTTCCGGAAGACGTCAGAAAGGATGCAGAGATAGTTTTCTCCCTCCTTCTGACTCCTTTTTATTTCATTCTCTTGCCTCCTTCTCTGCCAAGACATCTGCAGAAGGCACGTTGGAAGCCCTAGCTCCATGCATTTGTATACGATGCTCCATAACTCAAAGATGTAGCATCATGGGTACCCAAACTCCCAATCCAGCCCCAGTGACTCTCCTTATATGTCACTCCTGAAACACACTGGTATTGTTCACAAGCTAGTATTTGCCCCAGTGGACTCTGAGCCCCTTGGGAATGAGAGCTGTGTCTAATTCAAGTATGCATCCCAAGTGCCCATCAGGGCTTGACCTAGAGCAGATGCTCTTTTATTTTAGTAGGTACCAAGGGGGCTTCCCTTGTTGCTCAGTGGTAAAGAATCCACCTGCCAAAGCAGGAGACGTGGGTTCAATCCTTGGGTTGGAAAGATCCCCTCAACTCAGGTTGCCATGCCCTCCAGGGGATCGCCTGGAAGAGGAAAGGGCAACCCACTCCAGTATTCTTGCCTGAAAAATCCCATGGACAGAGGAGCCTGGTGGGCTACAGTCCATGGGATTGCAAAGAGTTGGACACTACTGAGCATGCACACATGCAGGTACCAAGAGGCTTCCATGTGCTAAGCTCTATTCTGGGTCCTGGGATTGAGTGATACAGCAAAGCTCCTGGTACATAGCCAGTGCCGGCTAGTGGTGCCTGCTACTATCATTATTACGGATGGTGGTGTCACTCTGGACCTAAGTCACTTTGTTTTGTATCAACATCAACCCAGATGTTAGTAAAAAGCAGCCAAACATCTAGAACTTGAGGACTGGGCTGTGGCTGACAGTGAGAAGAGGCAGCCAGCTCTCTGGCCCCAAAACCCACTGAGGCTCAGACACAGATTAGCCCCTAATGGCCACCATGATCCCACTGTTTCTTTGCTTCTGCCACCCACATCAAGGCAGAATGCCCAAGTCCTTCTGGGATTAAAAATAGGCCTAAAGTCTGGTACAGGCCTCACAAGAACCTTGGGACCCTGAGAAGGCCTTCCCCAACCCTGGAACAGGAAGAAAAGGCCTCCCTTCTTTCCCTCTCTCCCACACCCAGCCCCTTCCTGTCCTTCAGCTCACCTCCTCAAAAGACTCCACCTTCCGCAGGAAGAATTTCACTCCTCTCTCAGTTAACCTGGAATAATCAAACACATCTGAAATTCAAGCATTCAGTTCTCTGAGGATGGCAGGGGGGACATTTCCCCAAAAAACCTTTTGTGGATGTTAGTCCTACAGGATGCTCCTTGAAAATATGACTATGTAGTCCAGTCAGTTCATTAGCACCTTGATGGACCAGTGACCCCTGAAATGTCCCTTGGGAAACCTGAGATGGTCCAAGCCCCTGGTTGAGCAGATGGAGATGGAAGAAGGGCCTTGTTGAAGGTCATAGCGTGAGTCAATGATGGGATTGGGACTGAAACCTGGGTCTTTTACTACCAGCAATACAGCTCGGTATTATCAAAGGGGAGGAGATGCAGAGTGGAGGACGGGCAGGGTTGGACCAATGCCAAATGCTCCTTTGTCAGCAGCAGAGCATGAGGAAGGAGGTGGACTGGGGATGCCCACCTCTCCCCTTAAATTTCACAGAGGAAAAAAAATATATATGTCACTATTAAGAATATAGTAGAAACATTAGGAAAATAGGAAGTAAAACACTGTACAAGCTGAAGCACAATCTCATAATTATTTCACCCTCATAGTTTCCTCAAGATATCAATAGAGAAACTGGGGACACTCTTCCCTGGAGAGGCTGGACAGGAGTCATGAGTGTTCTAAGGTTAGGAGATGTAACCATGTTTTGATACAGTGATTTCCAAACCTGGCTGATCAGAGAACTTTTTAAAATATAAATTTCTGAGCCCCACCCCAGAGAATCTGATCAGTAGCTATAAAGTCGGGTCCTGAAATTTATATTTTTAAAGCCTCCCCAAGTCATTTGAGGAAAGTCACCATCCATTTCAGATTTTTTAATATTAATAAAATAATAACATACAGGAAATTTACAGAATCTTCCTTAATATGAATGTCTGGGAATATAGATACAGATATATATCTCAAACTAATGTTTGCTAATTGAGAATACTACAGGATTCTTATCAACAAAAGGAACAAGAGCGGGACATCCACTATCATCTGCATTAGTTAGTGTTGTTCCGGAGGTACTGGCCAGAGCAGTTAGACAAGAAACAAATGTGAGGTATAAAAGTAAAAGCCAACTTATGCTTGAAGATGATGTAAACATATCTGGAAAACTTAAGAGAATCTATTTAAAACTATTACACTAACATCACAGATTTTAGTGAGGCTGACAATACACATCACATATAAAAATCTTGAGTGGTTTCAAGCAGGTGTGGAAAGCACTGTCCTAGTGCACAGAGGTGGTCAGGACCAAGGATAGCTCCCACCAAACCTAAAGGTTTTCATCAACATTTAGGGCTTACCAGGTGGTGCAGGGGTAAAGAATCTGCCTGCAAGAGACAGAGGAGATACAGGTTCAATCCCTGGGTTGGAAAGATCCCCTGGAGAAAGAAATGGCAACCTGCTCCAGTATTCTTGCCTGGGAAATCCCATGGACAGAGGAGCCTGGCAGGCTATACACTCCATGAGGTCACAAAGAGTCTGACATGACTGAGTGACTAAGCATGCATGCAGTACAAAGATAAATCCCATGAACTCTCATTCACTACAACCCTGGTTCCTGGGAGCGTCTTTCTTCAAAGTAAAGCTGAAAATCTCACCTTTCAGTCAGCCACTGCAGATACTTCCTCCCCTCCAGAATCAGGCTTGTGTTGAACCAGCCATAGCTAGAATCACAGTAGGCAAAAGGTGGGAAGAGAGGATTGGAATCAGCTGTATTTGAAGGCTATCAAATAGGGGTGGGAACTGTCATATTCTCTGGGCCCCTAAAGGGTAGAGCAGGGACATTCAAGGGGGAAGTGATTTTCAGCTCAAAGCAAGGGAACATTTTCTATCAGAGCCCTCCTTGACATTGGGGTGAGCAAGTGGAAATTGACGTGCATCTGTAGAGAAGATTCAGACATGGGGCGAGGTGAGGAGAGGATCATAGACACATCAGGCTGTAGAGAAAAGAACAGAGGGGTTTGGACAGGGTTGGAATCCCACTGTGGTCACTTGGCTGTGTGACCTGGGGAAGTGACTTGGTCTTTCTGAAGCTTAGTTTCCTCATCTACAAAATAGGATGGTGGTATGGAACTTCCAGAGGTTTCCCTGGTGGCTCAGTGGTAAAGAATCTACCTGCCAATGCAGGAGATGATCTGAGTCAGGAAGATCCCCTGGAGAAGGAAATGGCAACCCACTCCAGTATTCTTGACTGGAAAATCTCATGGACAGTGGAGCCTGGCGGGCTACAGTCCATGGGGTTGTAAAAGAATCAGACAGGACTTAGCAACAACAAATGGAACTTCTGGGCTTGAGATCTGTATCTATATCCCCTACCGCCACAGTCTAAAGCACAGTTTGGGCAGGTGGGTTCCCAGAAGGAGTTGGACAGAGCACTGAGAGACCAGAGTACCAGGGGCTCTAGGCCTGGTATGTAACAGGAAATCTGGTGCTTCTATATTCCATATAATGGGCTTCCCTGGTGGCTCAGTCAGTAAAGAATCTGCCTCCAATGCAGGAAACCACAATTCGATCCCTGGGTTGGAAAGATCCCCTGGAGAAGGGAATGGCAACTCACTCCAGTGTTCTTGCCTGGAAAATCTCATGGACAGAGGAGCCTGGCAGGCTACAGTCCATGAGGTTGCAAGGGTTGGACACAGCTTAGCGATTAAACCATATTCCATGTAAGTCTATCTGAACTGTGGGGCCTTAGCTCCTTCAGCCATGACAATAATCTTACCTATAATCAGGAAACATGTCCAGCTCTCTGAGAGTCAGCTTCCGAAATCCCAGAACTATATCTTTCCAGTAAGGGTCCTTTAGAAGAAGAAGAGAAGGTGGCACAGAGATGGATGAACATCGACAAGAGTGATAATAACAAAGACTTAGGTAATGTTTACCATGTGTAAAGCGCTGTTCCAAGCATTTTACTCATACCAATCCATTTAATCTTCACAACAACCCATTGAGGTAGATACTATTTTTAGTCCCATTTTACAAATGGGTGCACTGAGGCTCAGAGAGTTTAAATAAGTTATCTACGGTCACCCAGCTAATAAATGGTGGCACTGAGATTTGAACCCACACAGTGGGGCTTCAGAGTCCATGTTCTTAAACATGGTGCTATGTGAAGGTAAGAATAAGGCTGAGGATGACTGATAGGGTAGGGTCATAAATAGGGGAGGAATAAAAGGGGTGACAGTGAAGGTCACCAAGGATGAGAGTGGGAGGTTGCAGAGGGAAGGGTCAGACAACCCGGTAGGGGGAGATTTTGGCCTTGCCACTGACTACTTTGAATTCTCTGAGACTCAGTTTTCTCGTCTGTACAATGGAGTTAATAATCACTCTTTTTGTGTGTGTGTATGTGTCACTCTTAGAAGGTAACGGATAATGAAAGTAATGTCCTTAGCACAGTGCTAAATGTTGACTAAACCTTGGAAAGCTGGCATGGGATTCTGGGCACCCAGCCAGACCACCCTCACCAAACAACCTGAGAACATTCCCCATGGTGGTGCCTTTCGTACCACACTGGGCACCGTGGGGTCACAAATGGCCCGGGTTCAAATTCCAGTCCTGCTGCTTAAAGCTTTGTGAGTTCAAGTAAGTTACCCCATTTCTCGAAGCCTCTAGTTTCTCATCTGCAAAAGGAGGATAATGACAGCACTTACTTCCAGGTTATGACGAGAATCAAATGAGTCACTAGTTATAAAGGGTTAGGACAGGGCCTGGCACCTGGTAAGTAATTTGAAGTCTGTGCCAGGATGAATGTTTTAGTCCATTGTGATAGAAAGTACCAAAACCCCCACGGGAGCAGGAAACCTCTTGACTTCAGCATCAGATGTCTACCACTCCAGGATGTGTTTTGCATTTTACCCATGACCATGAAGGAATGGCTAGTTCTCATGGTTCATCTGAAGAGTCTTTCGTCTTGGGTGGTTTAATAATAAAATGGAAAACAAAAATAATTTTGAAAGCAAAAATAGAACATTTTTAAACCTTAGTTATTTCTTTCTCCTTTTTTTCAAGACTGTTTTTTTTTTAATGTGGACCATTTGTTTTTTCAAGTCTTTATTGAATTTGTTACAATATTGCTTCTCTTGATGTTGTAGTTTTTTGGCTAGGAGGCATGCCGGGTCTTAGCTCCCCAACCAGGGATCAAACCCACACCTCCTGCTTTGGGAAGCAAAGCCTTAACCGCTGGATCACAAGGGAAGTCCCACAAAGATAGAACTTAAAGCAAACCTGTCTTGAACGTAGGAGTCTGCCTAAGGGGCTCGAAGGACCTCCCCCTCCTCCCGCCCTGCCTGGGCCCTCCTTGATCTGTGATCAAGGCTCTGCGCTATGGTTCATGGCCAAAGACGTCTCACTCACCGGAACGGCTTCACGGAAGAGGTTGTAGCCTGAGACCGGGGCCAGGCCCATGTTTGCAGCATTGGGAGAACCGATGAGGCTCAGGAGATAGTTGAAGGTCTGCTGGTTCCAGTGCCTGGAAGGATTCCCCCAGAGTCTTGGTCACCTAACACCCTGAGCTGGACGAGAGAGCTCCAAAGGTCAGCTTGCACGGGACTGTGCTCAGGCTGGTAGGATGTGTCCAAGTCCAGAAATTCACCCCATTCACTCTGCAGTGACTCAAGTGCTAGTCACCCTCCACAAACTTTCTCATATTTCCACATTAACAGGACAGAGAAGAGGAGGAACAATGGATGCTCCACCACCATAGAGAACAGGCTTGTGTGCCAAGGGAGAGGGGTTTAGGGGAGGGGCGGAGTGGGAGGCTGGGGGTAGAAGATGTAAGCTATTATATGTAGAATGCATAAACTGCAAAGTCCTACTGTATAGCACGGGGAACTACAATCTATTCAATGTGCATGTGCTAAGTTACTTCAGTTGTGTCCGACTCTTTGCAACCCTATGGACCGTAGCCCTCCAGGCTCCTCTGTCCATGGGATTCTTCAGGCAAGAATACTGGGGTGGTTTGTCATGCTCCCCTCCAGGGGATCTTCCTGACCCAGGGATCGAACTCGCATCTCTTATGTCACCTGCATTGGCAGGCAGGTTCTTTACCACTAGAACCACACCCAATATGCTCAGTATCCTATGATAAGCCATAATGGAAAGGAATATTTTAAAAAAGAAAGTATAAAGATTATATAAATACATAACTGAATCACTTTGCTGTACAGCAGAAATTAACACAATATTGTAATCAATTATACTTCAATTTAAAAAATTAAGAAAAAACAATGCTCCAATTTTCAGGGCAGCAATGGAGAAACATAGAAAACAGACCTAAGGACATGGTGGGAGGGGAGGAGGGAGACGGTGAGATGTATGGAGAGAGTAACATGGAAATTTACAGTACCATATGTAAAATAGATAGCCAATGGGAATTTACTTTATGACTCAGGAAACTCAAACAGGGGCTCTGTGACAATCTAGAAGGGTGGGATGGGTACGGAGATGGAAGGGAGGAGGTTCAGGAGGCAGAGGACACGGGTGTACCTATGGCTGATTCTTGTTGATGTATGACAGAAAGCCACAAAATTCTGTAAAGCAAATATCCTTCAATTAAAAAAATTAAGTGGCAAAAAAAAAAAAAAAGAATGCTCCATCACAGCTTTCAATATTTGGAGCCCACCTCCAGCTTGGGATCATGTAGCTGTGAGTTTAAATGAAAGCTTTGACTGCTTTGGGGACTGTGAGTCCCGTGGTTCAGGCTGTCTCTGCGAACCGCCTCCCACCCTCATAAATGCCCAGACATCGCTTACTGCTTCCAAATGCTTTATCTTCCTCCTGGGCACACAGCTCGACCACATTTCCTAGACTTCCTTGCAGTTAGGGGTGGCTGCAGTTAGGTGTGCTTGCAGCCATGTGGCTGCGTTCTGGCCAATAGACCCTAAAGACTCCTCCCCGGTGGCCCTCGTGCTCTCTCCTTCCGCAGTCATTCACTGGCTCCTGGCAACATCGAAAGCCACGAGGAGGATGGCAGAGCCATGAGACGGAAGGAGGTCAGGCCCCTGAATTGCCACCCACTGATCAGGAATATTGGTTTCATAATTTATGGGCATGAGGATGAAACTTCTAACCGAGCCAATATTCATTTGAGGGTTCCTGTGTTGAGGCAGTCGGTGGTTTCTAAACTGAAACAATGACTCTGCCACTTCTTTGCTAACCTTGAACATCAATCCACCCACTTAGACGTCTTCCTGATAGCCGGCTGCACCGGGCACTGACTGCCACCCAGGTTAGGAAAGAGATGGAGACAAAACCTCCATCTGTCTGGCACACATGGCTTCTCAGCCTTTCAGCCACGGTTAAGTGTAGCATCTGTCTGTCACACAGCAAGGACTTAATATGTGTTAGTATTGTCCTTGGAGAAGGAAATGGCAACCCACTCCAGTGTTCTTGCCTGCAGAATCACAGGGACGCTGGAGCCTGGTGGGCTGCCGTCTGTGGGGTCGCACAGAGTCGGACACGACTGAAGCGACTCAGCGGCAGCACCAGCAGCAGTATTGTCCTTACAGCATGTCAGGACAAAGCCTCCAGGAAGAGTCATTCTTGGGGACAGGAACCCTGAGAGAGGACATCCTCTCTGCAGACTCAGCCCCTCCAACCCTGACCACCCCCTAGGACCCTCACTCACGCCTCCTGTGGGTTGCTGGGCTCTGAGAGGTAGGGCTGCCAGAGGCCGGCAGCCACGTCGGTGGTGGTGAGCGGGGTGAAGCGGTCTGCATAGACCATCACTTCCAGCGACTGTAGGACCGAGCGATAGCGCTCATGGATGCAGAGGGCAGTGGACAGGCCGATGACGCCCGCTCCGATCACAACCACGCGCATCGTGCCAGCCTGCGGGAAGGAAGGGCTGAGGTGGGCCACCATCACCGTCACCTCCGTCATCATCAACACCATCCACTGACAGCTTAGGAGATGCCTGACACTGCCCAGCCCTTTTTATACTTGATTCTTTTGTTGACACTTACCCAGGGGAAAACTGAGGCCCAGAGAGGCAAAGCAACTTGCCTAAGGCCACATAGCCAGTAAATGATGCAGCTTTCTCTGGGGAGCCTCCTCGAATATCCTGTCCCCAGGCTGGGAAAATAAAAAGGACACAGCAGAGTGCCTAGCCCAGCTGTAGGCTAGACAGTCTAGTGGTTAGGACAGTGTGTGTGTTTAGTCGCTCAATTGTGTCTGACTCTTTGCAACCCCATAGACTGTAGCCCTCAAGGCTCCTCTGTCCATGGAGTCCTCCAGGCAAGAATACTGGAATGGATAGCCATTCACTTCTCAGGGGCGGGAATCTTCCCGACCTTGGAATCGAACCCTGGGCCTCCCACACTGTAGGCTGATTCTTTACCATCTGAGCTACCAGGGAAGCCCAGTGGTTAGGACAATGGACTTCAAATCTCAGGTCTCAGCTATGCTGTCTGCTGGCCATGACCTTGGGTAAGGTGCCTCTCAAGACTCAAATTCCTTTTCTGGAGAAACGAGAAAACTAACTCATGCCTCAGAGAGTAGATGGAAGTTTTCACAAGGCAGTAAATGTAAAAAGCTTAACACAGTGTCCAGGGCAAAAGGAGCAATTTCCTGACATTTCTGGAGCACCTACTGTGGGCCAGCCCTGTGCTAAACACTTTCTGTGCGTCACTGCACCTAAATCTCCCACATTCTTGAGTTAGGGGCTGCTGTTATTGATCCCATTCAACAGGTGAGGAAACAAAGACTCAGAGAGGTGGAGTAACTTATAGAAGGTCACACAGCCAGTAAATGGTGCTGCCAGGATTTCATTTTAATTCAAGTAAACTCGATACACATTTATTGCACACCTACTGTGTTGGCAGCTGTGAGCATCTGGGATGTGTTGTTTGGCCTCAGAACTCAGACCTTCAGAGTGCATCCTCTCCAGGCCTGCCTTGGGGTACTAGGCTGGCTGGGTCTCCTCAGAAATTTAGAAGACCTAGCAGCTTTTGACCTTGAAGCTGCTTGGTCCGCGCACAGCAGGGAAATATTTTGCCGGCTCCTGCTAAGGCAGAACAAGGGGACTTTTTGTGCCCGGAAGGGCCAAATTCAACTTTCCCTCCTCTTTGCTCACAACTCTCCTCCCACGGACCTCGCCTCCTGGCAACTGCGGCCCGTGGCCCTGAACGGCAGGACATTCTCAATATGGCCTAGTTTTGTAAAGGAGAAAACGGCTCCAGCCCACAAGAACTGGACTCTGTTGGGGTTTCAGCAGCCAAGTTGGAGATAAAACCAAAAAACAGAAAAGCATCGTCCTCTGGGTGATTCTCCCTCCAGCCGTGAGCCTGGTTTTGGTGGCGGGGGACCTGCTCAGGGACCCCCTCACCGTCTCCTCCACCCCTTGCCTCAGGAGATTCAATCTCCTCAGCCGTGAAATAGGGTTAACCCCCATCTCCGGGGTCAGCCTGAAGATTAAACAGCTAGCCTGGTGAAAGTTCCTGGTATGGGGCCTGGCCTCAATCTGAGGTGGCCTCTTTCTGTCCCCTAGCTCCTTGAGACTAACAGGGGAAAGAACACTGGGTCTGGAGGGGAAGACAGCAGGGGGAGTCAGATCTGGTTTCACTGCTGGCTCGCTGTGTGACCTTGGCCAAGTTACTTGCCCTCTCTGGGCTTTCTGTCTCTACACAGGCTCTGGAGATTTGACCGCTTTCATACCTTGACAATAAGAAGGCTGGAATAGAGGCTTTTCCTGTGTTTTCCAAAATTCCCTGTAACGCAGGAGGTGTTGTGGTGTGGAAAGGTGTCAGTGACAGCCAGGCTGGGGGTTGGGCAGCCTGGCACACACCATCTGTGTGACCCTGGGTAAGTCACTTCACTTGACTGAGTGAGAGGTCTCTGGGCAGGGAGAAAGAGACTTCAGACCGAAGCCGTTACATGGCACGCCTCCAATAACAAGGCTGCTCAAGGATGGCAAAGCCTCTGGTTGGAGGTAAAGGCATGTGCCCAAGAGAAGAACATGAGGGGGGACCCAGATCAAGTTCTGAAACCCACTGGCCATTTCAAGCAGGGACAAGTAACAGCATGGAGCTCAGTTTCTCCAGTGTCTAAAATTCTAAAGATGAGCATGATAGCATCATGCAGAAGAGGAAACTGAGGCTCACAGAAGAGGGGCCACTCAGCCAAACTCACACATTTGTGATCAAAGGATTTGTAGAGTTTTGGGGTTAAAAAAGTCTCTGTGAAAGAAAAAACCTGGCAATGGGGAGAAACAGTAGCAGCTGTGAGCTTTTCAACTCTTAGTATGTAACACTCATTGTGCTAAGAACTTGACATGCATTATCTCCTTTAATCTTCTAACAACCCTCGGGGTTGTCATCATGCCCATTTTACAGATGAGGAGACTGAGGTTCAGGCACCTGCTGGTAAGAAGCAGAGCTTAGGCTGGCCTGACTCACAAGGCTATGTGCTATTCCCATGATTTGAAAAAAACATGAAACCAAGCAGGTGAAGAATAACAGCCAAAGCTTCTGGGTTGTTTTTTTCTGCATTAAAAAAAATATGAAATTCCATAAGTGTAGGAATTTTTAGTGTGTTGGTGGTAGGCACAAAATTAAAGGAAAAATATGTGTCCTAAGTCAATTATCTCAGTCGAATAAATGAATCAGATTTGATACTAATTGCAGCAACTGTGTGTTTCTGTATGTATTAAAGTGGAATATAAATAGATAAGATCCTTATCAGAATCGGCAGTCAGACTGTAGGATCTAACAGAGCCAGACTTGGGTGAAATCATTTATGCATGTGGGTAATGAGTTCCTGGACTGGGTTTGCACACAGCTCTGTTATCGTTCAACCATTTTCTCGTTGTTACTGATGTTTCTATTAGTGTTGGCTGTTTTCTGCTTTATGCTGTTTAACCAAACATGCTTGGTGTGTACATTCAGGAAGACGCAAACAGCTGGGGTTGTTACATTTGTGTGTGTGTGTGTAAAACTATAATGTCTACCTATATGTGGAGCATGAAGGGAATTCTGGCTGTATGCCACTTGCCAGACACACATAGAAGCGGTACAGACATCCTCTCACTTTATCCTCACAACTGCTCTAAGAGGTTCCACAGACTGGGGACTGAGGTTTAGAGGGAGGAAGTCACTCCCCTAAAGTCACACAGCCGGTGTGGCACAGAGGTTAGATCTGGACCCAGTTCTGTCTGAGCTTCCTGGGCTGCACCATAGATCTCTTAGGCAGCCATCAAGAAATTGGCACATGACAGTGTCTGCTTACTTTCCAGTCTTCTAATAGTTTGCTTATAACCTCCCTTGTCCCTAGAACAAACCTTGAAGCAGCTCGCGCCTTTGATGGCTGCATATGCAAAAAACAGGAAAGACTTGTTTTTTTAAAATCAAGTCACAGGTGAGTTATCTGAATAAATATAATCAGCTCCCTATGGCTACCTCTTATAAAATTTCAGAGTTTATTTTTAAAATGAAACATATACTATCAATGCTGGTTAACCAGGCCACCACTCCCAGCCTCCCAAATAATAATAATTGACCTTTTACTGAGTACTTGCTACCTGCCGAGTTCTGTGCTAAGCCCTCTGCAGTTATCACCTCTTTTAATATCCATGTTAACCCTGGAAGAGGTGAGTTATGATCCCTATGTTCTAGATGAGGACACTGAGGCTTGGAGAGGTGAAGGCACTTACCTGTGGTCCCTGCAAGGTTGTCACCTGCGTCAGGCTCTAACGTGGACCTTCTCTGTCGACACCGGGAGGAACGCTTACATCTGTTGTGCCCCCACCCCCGCCCCCAGTCACCTGACGTGCCAAATCTCTGTAGCAGAGGCAGCTGCTGTGGGCCCAGGGTCCTATCTCCTGAAGGGAGGCTCCCGATTCTGGGGCGTCCTGTCCTCAGCCCGGACTGGAGCTCAGGGTCAAAGTCTGAAGGGACGGACAGGGCACGGCGGCGAGGGGTGGGGCTGGGCACCCGCCGCCGCAGCTCTCCGGGGCTGGATCCCGGCCAGGTTGGGAGACCTCACCTCCCCTCGCTCCGGTCCCTGAGAAGTTGCCTGACTTTTCTGGCTGACCCCGAGTCCCCGTGGACAGGCCTCAGAGAGGGAGGGAGGAAGAAGGGGGGTTCTTGGAGGGCTGATGGGCACAAGGAGATCTGTCTCCCGGGCCAGCTGGAGACGATCCTCTTTCTTCCCTCTTCCTGCTGCCACCCTGGGGGAGGGGACGGCGGCTTCCTGAACCACTGTGCATCTGGCTTGCGGGGGTGGGGGGAGTGGTCAGGCTGGCGGCCCCTGAGGGGAGGTCAGAGATACAGGACAAGAGCTCCTGGGGCCAGCCAGCCAGCCTAATGCATTCTGGGATGCCGAGTGGATGAGACTCAGGGCGATGCCTCTTTGGGCCGAAAAGATGGGTAGCTCTTTGCTCCTCTATCCCAGAGACAGGCGTGGCTGGACACCAGGTCCCCTCCTCTGCCAGAACTAGACCTGGAGCAGTGATTATTAGAGCCTGGAGAGCATCAGGCACCTCGCTGTATGGTTGCAGAGACTGAGGCCCAGAGACAGGGACCAACCAGCCCTGGGTGAGTCATCCTTTGGGTTAGCTTTGAAAGTCCAACCTCTAACCCCTTACCTTCAGCATCCTCAAATAACAATGTGCAGATGACATAAGAAAATGCCTGCAAAAGACTAGTGCATTCTATTTTTCTTAAATAATAAAGAAGATGGCGTGAACTCCACCGTTTACTTATATGATTCCATTTTATTTGAATTTTTTAAACAAATATCGTGGGTCACATTTATTTATTTATAGCTACACTGGGTCTTTGTTTCTTCGCACAGGCTTTCTCTAGTTGCAGTGAATGGGAGCTACTCTCTAATTGCGGTGCACAGGCTTCTCATTGCCATGGCTGGTCTTGTTGCAGGGCACGGGTTCTAGACCTTAGTTGCCCCAAGGCATATGGAATCCTCCTGGACCAGGGATTGAACCCATGTCCCCTGCACTGGCAGGTGGATTCTTACCCACTGGACCACCAGGGAAGTCCCATGTATCGCTATTATATCTCACAACCTTAGGGAAATTGCTTGTGCCTCTAAGTCGTTGTGGGAACACTTAAAACTTAGCAAAAGTCAGCCAGATATCTTTATGCCCTCCCCATTCCAACAATGATTTGGGTTTTGTGAATTTCAATGTGCCAGTTCTCAATATTTTGCTTAGATTATCTGACTTAATCTCTAAATGAACCCTAATAGTAGGCAGTGTCATGATCAACTTTCTCTTCATAGTTGAAATTCAAAAGCTTGCTCCCGGTATCCACTATAGCTAAACATATGTCTATCTTAAAACCCAGCAACCCTACTTTTATGTACGTATCCAAGAGAAATGAAGACAAACACCACCCAAAAGGCTTGTACAAGAACATTCATAGCCTCAAAGCAGAAACAACCAAAATGTCTATCAGCTAGAGAATGGGTAAACAAATTGTGACATTTTCAGACAATGCACAGCATGGAATATTACACGGCAATGAGGAAATGGAATACTGCCACACACAACAGCTGGGTGAATCTCATAGTCAATATGTTGAGTGGAAGAAAGCAGGCAGGGAAGAGCCCATACAACATAGAAGAGGTAGCCCA
This sequence comes from Okapia johnstoni, assembly GCA_024291935.2. Lineage (NCBI taxonomy): Eukaryota > Metazoa > Chordata > Mammalia > Artiodactyla > Giraffidae > Okapia > Okapia johnstoni. Next base: position 8,204,354 of record CM044310.1, on the reverse strand, counting down.
CACTAGTAGATGGTGATTGAGGAGGTGGGAAAGATGCTTACTTCTGGGGCTCAAGGAATTTTTCTTGGAATGCTAGAAGCATGTCCCTTTTCTGGGTGGTGGTTGTGGGAGTGTGTCATATTCATTGGAAGGACTGATGCTGAAGCTGAAGCTCCAATACTTTGGTCACCTGATGCGAAGAGCTGACTCATTGGAAAAGACCCTGATGCTGGGAAAGATTGAAGGCTGGAGGAGAAGGGGGTGACAGAGGATAAGATGGTTGGATGGCATCACCAACTCAATCGACATGAGTTTGAGCAAGCTCCAGGAGTTGATGATGGACAGGGAGGCATGGCATGCTGCAGTCAATGTGGTCGCAAAGAGTCGGACACAACTGAGCTACTGAACAACAATAATGCATATGGGAAAAGCCATCAAGCTGCACATTTAAGATTAAGATGAAAGGACTTGACATGGAAAAGAAAGTGGTGGGGAGAGAGGGAATAAAAAGAAAGAAGGGAAGGAAGGAAAAAGGAGAGAGTATGAGAAAGGAAGGAGGGAGGGAGAAAGAGAAAAGAGAGAACTTTCCCATAGTAACACAGCCTACAAGCAGAGGCTCAAATTTGAACCCAGCCTAGTGTTCCCAGATCCAACAAATAAAAATAAGTGTTACAGCTTTTTAATAATTTTTCTAGTAAGACTTCCCTGGTGGCTCAGACAGTAAAGTGTCTGCCGTCAATGCGGGAGACCCAGGTTTGATCATTAGGTTGGGAAGATCCCCTGGAGAATGAAATGGCAACCCACTCCAGTACTCTTGCCTGGAAAATTCCATGGACGGAGGAGCCTGCTAGGCTACAGTTCATGGGGTCGCAAAGAGTTGGACACGACTGAGCAACTTCACTTTCTTTCTTTCCTGTCTGTACCAGAAAATCTGCCATGGGAAAAAAAAATACAGGGCACCCTGTATTTTGTCCAGTGACTCTCACCCAGGCAGTCTGTATCCAGAGCTGGAACACGCAGCCACCACCCTGGACAGCTTTACTGAGAGTTGAGAAAGGCCCCAGGCCCCCAGGGCTCCCCCACCCCAGCATGGGAGGCTGGCCATGTCTTCAGAGTCCTGAGCTGTAGGCAAAAAGCAAATTCAGTATTTACTATACACCCCAGAAAGGCTGTGAGATTTTTGTCTTTATCAGAAGGGAGTATGAGTTTTGTTTTTTAAAAAAAGAAAAAAGTGTTGAGAGACACTGAGCTGGTTGAATCTGCCCATTTTATGGTTGGATAAACTGAGGCCTAGAGAGCAGGAGGGATGCGCCCGTCTTCCTGCAGGGGTATAGGGCTTACTTGGTCTGCTGATCACAAGGACATTGAGAAACTACTCTGAAGTCCAAAGTTCACTGATCATACTGATAGGAGAATCCAGGAGGCTTCTAAAGGACCTTTGGAAGAAATTTCTGTCTATTTGGCTGGAGCTGGGTCAGATTCTTCTGACCCATTGGCTCACTGATAACAATATGGCCTTCTAGCAGCTCTGAAATACACTCAGGCCAGGACAAAAGGATCCTTGGCCAGGAGAATTCTCTGCAGGAGGTTGAACTCTGTGGGGGGCCAGGTGAAGTTACAGAATAGCCAGTTAACCTCACACACCCACACACACTCTCTCAGATGAAATTAGTTTTATTAGAACTTTTCTAAGTATTAACATCATCATAACCTCTATAATTGTGTATAATGCTGATGGTAGAGATAAGAAAGTACTAGTTACTTGCCACCACTAATCCCACCACCAAGAATATGGGCCATTAACATTTTGGATGAATGTCCCCAAATGTTAACATAAGTACGTCTGGGTTATGGGGCTTTTTTGACTTCTGTTCTGTTATCAATATGGCATATCCTGAACACCCTTCCGTAGGACTGTAGAGCATGGGAATCCATTTTACACAGGTTGCCATTGTATGTGGACATAACAATTTTTTTCATGGAGTTTGGTCTTAGTGTTTATTTATTTGTTTGTTTGGCTGCATCAGGTCTTAGTTGTGGCATATGGGATCTAGCTCCTGGACCATGGATCAACCCCCGGGGCCCCCTGCATTGGGGGTGTGGAGTCTTAGCCACTAGACCACCAGGAAAGTCCCAGGATGTAAAAATTTGTCTGTCATACAAAGCTTGATAATCTCTTAAATCCATCCATGCTGCTGCCCCCAAAAGTTTTAACAGCTCTTGTATGACAGACAAACTGGGGGAAATCACAGAGTGATTCCTCTGCTCAAATGTCACCCTGTCCAGAGGTTTCCCTGACCACTTAAACAGCCGCCTCCATCATCATGTCCCCCAGATTGCTGTTTCTCTCTCCAGCCCTTTCTTCCTTATCAGGTTTTTTTGATGTGGACAATTTTTAAAGTCTTTATAGAACTTGTTACCGTATTGCTTCTGATTTATGTTTTGCTTTTTGGCAGTGAGAGTTGTGGGATCTTAACTCCCTGACCAGGGATTGAACCCACATCCCCTGCATCGTAAGATGGCGTCTTAACTACTGGACCACCAGAGAAGTTCTTCTCTCAAACTCTTTTTTACTACTTGATATCATATTTTATTTATTTGACACTCAACTGTACACATCATGTTCTAAGAACTTTATTGAAATTGATTCATTTAAAAATGATGTATTTAAATCGTCATATATTATATGCATGTGTTAACATGTGTTATGGCACATCTATTTAATTACATGCTGTTTGGCTATATCTCCCACCTGATTGGACACCACCAAGGACAGTGACTCAGCTTGTTCCATGATGGACCCCAAATTTCCAGACCGGTGCTCAGCGGAGCATGCATGCATGCTCAGTCATGTCCAGCTCTTTGCAACCCCATGGACCGTAGACCACCAGGTTCCTCTGTCCATGGAATTTCCCAGGCAAGAATACTTGGGGTGGGTTGCATAGGCACTCCATAAATTCTTGTCCAATGAATTGAGTGAATGTAAAAATGATATAGTGCCCAAGAATTGGCTGCAACACATTGTATTATGACATTCTAATAGTTTTTTTATAGCTGTTAAATAACACAATTTTAACTGAGTAAATTTTTAAGATCGAATTGACTTAATTGAATGATTCACGAATGATTCACAAATGGGTAGAATGCCATCCAACAAGAAGAAAGGCGCTCTGAGGAACTGGACAAAAAGGAAGCCTTTTATAGCAGAAAGGGGAAAAGAATGAATTGTTTCAGGCTTAGGAAACCTACCTATGAGGGACAGAGGGGGCTGTGTGGCAGATTACCTCATTGGTACTGACCAGAAAATTCCAGAGTGACCAGTTAAGACTACGTTCCTGGAGGACGTTGTAACTGCAATTAGGTTAGATATTAAGTCTTGGTTTGCTGATGTGGGGTTTAGCCTGGTCAACTACAAGTTGTCATTTGCTATTAGGGCTTGCTACCTCTATAAAGATTATATCATGTGCTGTAACAGCTGCTGACTTTCAATATCCCTTGAAAGGAGTTCAGGGTGGAGAGCAGAAATGAGACCCTATGTGCTCTGGGAAAATCTGACAGAACAGGTCTTTAGATAGATCTTTACAGGAGCTGATTTTATGAGCCCAGTTCTTGCATCTCCTCATACCTAGAAAAGCACTGAAATCCTCCCTGGTGATGACTGCTCCTCATGACTAGCAGAAACCTTCTGCAAAAAATTGTGTGCTTGATTGCATGTACTTCCCCTTCACCAAAATCACACATGTACTGACCGTCCCCCTACCTCTTGGGAATAGTTCTCAGAACTATCTGAGATGCTGTCTCTTGGGCTAAATAGTCCTCATTTTGCTCCAAATAAAATGTAACTCACAACTCTTATGTTGTGCATTTTTTTAAAAAAAGTCAACAGCACAAGTGACTCCATTTGGGGTCTGTTGTTTCTTTTTAATACAGTATGTGTGTATTGTTTTATATTCATTTTCTATAGCACCTACAACCAATTACTAGAAACTCAGTGGCTTAAAACAACAGGGATTTATTTTCTTGTATTTCTAGAGGACTGTAAGGAGATCAAACCAGTCAATTCTAAAGAAAATCAACCCTGAATATTCACTGGAAGGGCTGATGCTGAAGCTGAAGCTCCAATACTTCGGATACCTGATGTAAAGAGCCGACTCATTGGAAAAGACCCTGATGATGGGAAAGATTAAAGGCAAAAGGAGAAGCAGGCAACAGAGGAAGAAATGGTTAGATAGCATCACCGACTTAATGGACATAAGTTTGAGCAAGCTCCAGGAAATGGTGAAGGACAGGGAAGCCTGGTGTGATGCAGAGCTGGACACGACTTAGTGACTGAACAACAACAACTAGAGGTCAGAAGTCTAAAATCAAGATGATGGCAAGTCTGTGTTCTTTCCGGAGATGATGAGGAGGGAATTCACTCCTTTGCCTTTTTCTGCTTCTAGCAGCCACCTGCATCCCTCGGCTCATGGCCTTCCTCACATCACCCCAACCTCTTGTATTGTCACATCTCCTACTTCTCACTCTGATCCTTCTTCCTCCTTCTTATAAAGACCTTTGGGTTTGTATCAGGCCCACTCAGATAACTCAGGATAATCTCCCTACGTCAACACCCTTAACTTAATCACAGTTGCAAAGTCTTTCTTACCATATCAGGTAACACATTACAGGTGCACATGGATATCTTTGGGGAACCATGATTCAGTCTCCCAGAGCTTTGTTATTTAATACTTGTGAACTGCAAATCAGTTGCTCTGAAAATGGAATTATCCGTAGTGTTCTCTTCCCTTCTCCCCTCCTAGGCTATCCTGGAAGAACCTCTGTCTCTTGTCTGAGTTCTAAAGTAGAAAAACAAGTGTCCAAGTAACAGGCTTCACCACGCCCTAGCTCTGTGACCGTGGGCGTGTGACTAAACCATTCTGTGCCTCAGCTTCCTCAGCCATGAAAGGAGAACCACAACAATGTGACGAGAAATAAACAAAGAGGTTCAAGCCAAGACAAAGCAGAGGGGCTGCAGGAGCCTTGATAAGGGGTACCTAATCTGGCCTCAGGTCAGGGAAGGCTTCCTGGAGGAGGTGGCCCTGGGGGCTATCATGGGGGACATTCACATAAAAAAACCCCTGTCCCCAACACATTTGCAAATCACTTTGCCTACCACCTAGCAGACAGAAAATAAGTCATTAACTGGCTGTTTTTAATAGTTGCGAAACTGAGACTACAAGGGCCATGATAATTAAATACAGTATAATGAAAAAAATAACTATGATACTGAGTGGAAAAGACTCTACTGGATGCAAGAAAACTTTGGAGCTGGGTCTTCCACCAGGTTCCCCTCCTCCATTCCTGGGGTTCCTTGAAGCCTAGACTAGGGAGCTCTCACTTCTTTTCTTCCTGCCCCATCTCCTTACAGGCCACAAGGCAAGCCCACAGGTCTTTTTACAGCTGGGTTTTCACAGAAGTGTTTAGAATTATCAAAAAAATTTTTGTTTCCATTTAGAATGATCAAAATTTTAAATACAGACAGGATCAGATGAAGACAGGATCAGTGAAAGTGCTGTATTGGAGCCTGAGGCAACGGGAAAGCCCGGTGATACAGTACCCATCCCATTCAAAATGTTGACATTGTGTTCACTGAAGATTTTTGGCATACTGTTTGATTCCTGAAACTATAATCTTTCTCTGGTATTCCCTGGTAGTCCAGTGGTTAGGACTTGTGCTTTCACTGCCAAGGGCCGGGGTTCAATCCCTGGTCGGGAAACTAAGATCCCACAAGCTATGCAGTGTGGCCAAAAAAGGTGGGAAAAAAGAAAAAATATATATAGTCTTTCTCTTGGTTGAATTTTTGTTGTTGCTGTTTTGGTTGCCCCTTTACATTTTGTGCTCTCACCCTGGTCCCAGCCCAGCTCCTGAGGTTTTTCTTAGAAACCATGTGACAAGACAGACAGTTGTGACGATGTTGAGACAATTTGCTGTGTGCCTGGGGGTAGGTGGGGGGAGAGACGTGAAATCCTGGGAAAATGCTGAGTCCAGTCTAGGGAGCAGCGAGGGAATTTTGGAGGTGGTGTCTGGCAAGAGTTAATGTGGGAGCGAAGAGGGCCCCTCAGCTGTAAGAGGAAGTGAGAAGGGGTGGAGATGGTCTCTGGACCAGTGGGTGTGGGTAGAGAGGTAAGCAAGGCCAGGGTAGAAAGATTAGGGTTTAGTTGTTTTTTTTTATTTCAATTGAAGTATATAGTTGATTTACAATGTTGTGTTAATTTCTGCTGTACAACAAAGTGATTCAGTTATACACACACACACACACACACACATATACATGTATGGGCCTCACAGGTGGCACAGTGGTAAAGAATCCGTTTGCCAATGCAGGAGATGCAAGAGACTCAGGATTTAATTCATGGGTCAGGAAGATCCCCTGGAGTAGGAAAAGGCAACCCACACCAGTATTCTTGGAAAATTCCGTAGACAGAGAAGACTGGTGGGCTACAGTCCATGGGGTCTCAAAGAGTCAGACATGACAGAGTACAGACACACACACACACACATATATACACTCTGTTTTAAAATATTCTTTTCCATTATGGTTTATCATAGGATACAGAATATAGTTATCTATGCTATACAGTAGGACTTTGTTGTTTACCCATTCTATATATAAAAGCTTACATCTGCTAACTCTGATCTCCCACTCCATCTCTCTCCCAACCCCTTCCTCCTTGACAACCACCAGTCTATTCACTATGTCCATGATTCTCTTTCTGCTTCATAAATTGAATCATTTGTGTCATATTTTAGACTCCATATATAAGCAATATCATATGGTATTTGTCTTTCTGACTTACTTCACTTACTATGATAATCTCTAGTTGCATCTATGTTGTTGCAAATAGCATTATTTCATTCTTTTTCATGGCTGAGTAGTATTCCACTGGGTATATATATACCAAGGGTAAGATTTATATACACAGCGTAAGATGGTTGGGTGGCATCACCAACTCAATGGACATGAGTTTGAGCAGGCTCTGGGCATTGGTGACGGACAGGGAAGGCTGGTGAGCTACAGTCCATGGGGTTGCAAAGAGTTGGACATGACTGAGCGACTGGACTGACTGATAAAACCCTAACATATAAGGAAAATTCATTATGATGAAATAACATCCCTGGAGGACATAGGGAAGTCTCAGTAGTATGTCTGTCTTTTTGTTTTTTTTTTTCTTTCTTTCTTTGAAATACAGTCAATTTACAATGTTGTGTTGAAGTGTCTGGGTTTTTAAAATTTTTTATTTATCTATTTATCTAGGCCACATGGCATGTGGGATCCTAGTTCAATCACGAGGGATCAAACTCGTGCCCTCTGAAGTGGAAGCTCGGGGTCTTAAACACTGGACTGCCAGGGAAGTCCCACGTGTATCTGTTTTCAAATGAATGTGTTCAGAATTGAGAAGTAAGACAGTCATTAGTCAATTGAATACTGCCCATAATTTTGTCTCATGCTTGACATTTAAAAAATAGGTGCTAAATAAACAGAGCAGTTTGTCCACCAAGATGCCAGTGAGTTGGGTCAACTTCTCCAATATTAGGAGTGATGTTTCCCTCTATAAACTCTGTTTTCCAAATGGTGAAGGGCTCCTGACAAAGCTCTCAAACAAAACAAAGTATTTTCTACCCTCTGTTTAAACATAGTTGCATTTCTGAAAACTCAGTGAAAAATACTTTGTGTTGATATGTCAAATGGAGTCAGATAATTATGAAAGGTGCTTTCACCCACACAGGAGTCCTATGGGAATGGAGCAATTCTTCTTGGGAGTTGGGAAGGGTGGAGGGCACTGTCCAGTGAACTGCAGGACTTGCAGCATTTTTAGCATTTCCAGTTCCTGCCCTCTAAACGCCAGATCCACCAACAGCTCTCCCCATCTGCCAAGACATTCAAAAACATTCACACAAATTAAAAAAGAAAATACATGAAGTGGAGAGAGGGGAGGGACTTCCTTGGCAGCCCGGTTGTTAAGACTCCCTTCTTCCACTGCAGGGGGCACGGGTTCATCCCTGGTGGGGGAACTAAGATCTCACATTAAAAAAAAAATAGTCCAAACCACCTCCCCTCTCCCCCGCCACAAACCCTGCTGAGAAGAATGATACTGAGGGAATATGGAGGAGGTCCCAGCCCCTGGATCCAGGGGAAAGAGCAGGAGTATCGCCCAGGCTGCCTGTGTTGCTGGTCTGGCAGTGAGATGCATGGGACAAGGACTGGACCGGTAAATTTGCGGATGCGTGCGTGCGTGGGCTGGGTGAAAGAAGAGAAGTAGGGGATTTGGGTGAAACTGACGCTAAGTTAAGCCACTTTTTTAGTATCTTCCTCCATGTCTCTCTCTCCCAGCCCCATACTGGTCACCTCCCCCCAGGACAACAATAGCAGCCCATCCCTGGCCTCCCTTCACGCCTCTGTCCCACAGTCCATTCTCCAAGCCTTAGCCAGAGCTTTCCCGAGAGCACCCTGACTCCCTCTTCCCCATCCCTAGGCTCCAGGCGGCTGATGGAAATCTCCTTTCAGTTTCCGGCCTCTCTGCAGGCTCTCCCCTGGAGATCACGCCCAGCAGTCAACTCTCACCCTCACTCGTTAATCCTGTTCATTCGTCAGGTCTGAGAGCAAATGCCCCCTTTTTGGAGAGGCCCTACCTAACTTCCCAAGGAGTTAGCTGGGTTTCTGGACACATAGTAGGAATTCATATAAAAAGATGGGCCAAATAAGTTCCTAGAGATTTAACTGACTCTCATCAAATCCCCTAGGAAAATTAGAGATACCAAGGGAACATTTCATGCAAAGATGGGCTCGATAAAGGTCAGAAATGGTATGGACCTAACAGAAGCAGAAGATATTAAGAAGAGGTGGCAAGAATACACAGAAGAACTGTACAAAAAAGATCTTCACGACCCAGATAATCACGATGGTGTGATCACTCACCTAGAGCCAGACATCCTGGAATGTGAAGTCAAGTGGGCCTTAGAAAGCATCACTACGAACAAAGCTAGTGGAGGTGATGGAATTCCAGTTGAGCTATTTCAAATCCTCAAAGATGATGCTGTGAAAGTACTGCACTCGATATGCCAGCAAATCTGGAAAACTCAGCAGTGGCCACAGGACTGGAAAAGGTCAGTTTTCATTCCAACCCCAAAGAAAGGCAATGCCAAAGAATGCTTAAACTACCGCACAATTGCACTCATCTCACACGCTAGTAAAGTAATGCTCAAAATTCTCCAAGCCATGCTTCAGCAATACATGAACCGTGAACTTCCAGATGTTCAAGCTGCTTTTAGAAAAGGCAGAGGAACCAGAGATCAAATTGCCAACATCTGCTGGATCATCGAAAAAGCAAGAGAGTTCCAGAAAAACATCTATTTCTGCTTTATTGACTATGTCAAAGCCTTTGACTGTGTGGATCACAATAAATTGTGGACAATTCTGAAAGAGATGGGAATACCAGACCATCTGACCTGTCTCTTGAGAAACTTGTATGCAGGTCAGGAAGCAACAGTTAAAGCTGGACATGGAACAACAGACTGGTTCCAAATAGGAAAAGGAGTACGTCAAGGCTGTATATTGTCACCCTGCTTATTTAACTTACATGCAAGGTACATCATGAGAAACGCTGGGCTGGAAGAAACACAAGCTGGAATCAAGATTGCCGGGAGAAATATCAATAACCTCAGACATGCAGATGACAACCCCCTTATGGCAGAAAGTGAAGAAGAACTAAAGAGCCTCTTGATTAAAGTGAAAGAGGAGAGTGAAAAAGTTGGCTTAAAGCTCAAAGTTCAGCAAACTAAGATCATGGCATCTGGTCCCATCACTTCATGGCAAATAGATGGGGAAACAGTGGAAACAGTGTCAGACTTTATTTTTGGGGGGCTCCAAAATCACTGCTGATGGTGATTTCAGCCATGAAATAAAAAGACGCTTACTCCTTGGAAGGAAGGTTATGACCAACCTAGATAGCATATTTAAAAGCAGAGACATTGCTTTGTCAACAGAGGTCCGTCTAGTCAAGGCTATGGTTTTCCCAGTGGTCATGTATGGATGTGAGAGTTGGACGGTGAAGAAAGCTGAGCGCCGCAGAATTGATGCTTTTGAACTGTGGTGTTGGAGAAGACTCTTGAGAGTCCCTTGGACTGCAAGGAGATCCAACCAGTCCATCCTAAAGGAGATCAGTCCTGGGTGTTCATTGGAAGGACTGATGTTGAAGCTGAAACTCCAATACTTTGGCCACCTCATGAGAAGAGCTGACTCACTGGAAAAGACCCTGATGCTGGGGAGGATTGGGGGCAGGAGGAGAAGGGTACGACAGAGGATGAGATGGTTGGATGGCATCACCGACTCGATGGACGTGGTTTTGGGTAGACTCCGGGAGTTGGTGATGGACAGGGAGGCCTGGCGTGCTGCGATTCATGGGGTCGCAAAGAGTCGGACACGACTGAGCGACTGAACTGAACTGAGCTGAACTGAAATCCCCTAGTGCAGGTCAGTTCTGTGTTGTTCACTGTCGAATACTCCATGCAGGGCACTTAATAAGTGCTCAATAAATATGTCATAAATGAATGAATGAATGAATAAACGAATTTACGCAGACTGCTCCTCGAGGTTCAAGGCGCAGGGACGAGCAGGTTTTTATTTTCTGTCTCTATGCCTGCTTGCTCCGCGCATTCCAAGCTGCGCGGTCACGGAACCTCAGTTTCCCGGCCTGCACAGGGGCTGGGCCCAGTGGGGAGCACTTGCTCGAAGCTGGGCGCGCCCCCGCTTCGCAGGCTGGCTCGTCAGGCGCGCGCGTCAGGCGCGCGCGCGGAACGTGACTGGCTGGCCTGGCCTCCCACCGCCCCTCAGGGCTCCCGCGCCGCGCACGCGCACGCGCGCCCCGCGTGGGCCACGCCCCCCCGCCCCGCGCTCCGGCCCGGCGCGCGCCGGCGCGGGGGGCGGGGGCGGCGGCGGACGCCGACGGGGAGGGGCGGGCCCGGCCCGGCTCGGCCCGGCCGCCCGCGCGCGGCTCCTGGAGCGCCCCGGGCCCGGCCCGGGCGGCGGCGGCGGCGGCTTTAACCAGAGGCCTCAGCGGCGCCCCCGCGCCGTACCGCACCGCAGCCATGGCCCTGGTGACCCTGCAGCGCTCGCCCACGCCCAGCGCCGCCTCCTCCTCGGCCAGCAACAGCGAGGTGAGCTCCGGGCTTGCGGCCCCGGCCGGGCCGAGCAGCCGCCGCGCGAGGCCTGGGCCGCGAGTGCGGGGCGCGGGGGCGCCGGGGGCTGCGCCGAGACAGCTTCGAGGGGTCCTCGGGCCTGCGGGGACCCCGCTGGACGACCCCCTCCTGGGTAGCCGGACTGGGGTGACTGTGTACCCCCGTCTGGGGTTGACTCTGTGTGTGTGTGTGAGACCCCTGTTTGGGAGTGACTGTGCATGGGACGGTGTGTGTGACCCCCCCGTGGGGGGTCCCTGTGTGTAAGCGTGACCCGCGTCTAGGGTTGACTGTGTGTGTATGACTCCTGGGTGGGGGGTGGCTGTGCATGAGAGTGTGTGTGACCCCCATGGCGGGGTGACTGTGTGTAAGGGTGGCCCCCTTCTGGGGGGTGCCTGTCAATGTGTGACGCTGCCCCCTCGCCCCGTCGGGGGTGACTGTGCAGGGTGCTTGTCCTGAGACTGGAACTCCTGATTGGGTAAACTGCGTGAGATGCCGGTTCTGGGATTCTGGACCTTGTGTGCCCGGCTGTGTGTATTCTGCGCCTGCCGCTACCTGTGTATGATTCCGGCCTGTCCCCTGGGGGCTGTGCGTGTGTAGTGCTGGGGGGGAGAAGCCCTGTGAAGGTGTGAAATTGTTCCCCCTGGTGCACGCCCCTGGAGTTCTGGCTGTGGGTGTGAGTGGCTGTCCCGTGTCACTGTGCGACAGCGACCTCAGGGTGCTGGGTGACGGTGCCTTAGGTCTTTGCGCGCAGCTGAATCTGGGTTCTTCCTGTCCCTGATATCGCCCGAGGCTGTGTGTGTGTGTGCAGCTGGCTGTGTGGCCGAGGCTGACTCTGGCGTTCCTGTGATCGCCCCGGTGCTTTGGGGGGCTGAATGCACCTCTCTGCGTGATGCGGGTTTCTGTGGGTCTGCGTGTGACCCAGGCTGGCTCCTTGCCCCGGAGTCACTGGGGAATTCTTCCTCCGAGCGTACAGCTGGGCTGGACCAAGCTCGGCTGGGCCTCCGGCTTCCGAGCAGGAGAACTAGTTAGGGCCTCGGGTCTAAACTCAACATTCGTGGCCAGGCTGAGTGTTGACCCACAGACACCGCAGCTGGAGGAGGAGATGGGAACTGTTTATACAGAAGGGAGAGGAGGCTGCTGGGGGAGGGCCCTGCAGGCCCAGGAAGTGACCCCGCCAGCATCTGGGCAATTCAGGCCCCTTCTCCCTGGAGGAAGTTGACTGATATCACTGGTTTGTGTGTGTCTGTGAGAGAAGAGGACCTGTTTGGGGTTTAACAGCCCTGCCTGTCCGGCCGGCTCCTAGTGGGCAGCTCTTCAGCCTGTTTCATTGGGGCTGGCAGGAACATTTCTCAACCTGGCTGCAGGGTTGAGCCTCACAGCCCTGGCCCTTTTGAGGAGAGGCCGTTCATGAGTTATCTTGCCTGTAGACAGAAGGTTCTAACAGTCCCTGCTCTGCACGGCAGCCAGTGGCCTGCAGCTGGGAACTGAGGGCGACAGCTTCTCGCTTCCCCACAGAGACATATGTTCCCCTACATCATTTCTACTACTGCTATCTTGCAGTTTACAAAGTACTCCTCTGCACTTAATTTCATGGTCCCTTCTCAAAAACAACGGGTGAAGAATTCAGCTTCGGGAAGAGGTTATTTGGACAGCCTGTGAAGCCTGAAAGTGAAGTGAAAGTGAAAGTCGCTCAGTCGTGTCTGACTCTTTGCAACCCCATGGGTTGTACAGTCCATGGAATTCTCCAAGCCAGAATACTGGCGTGGTGGGTAGCCTATCCCTTCTCCAGTGGATCTTCCCAACCCAGGGATCGAACCCAGGTCTCTCACATTCTGTACCAGCTGAGCCACCAAGGAAGCCCACAAATACTGGCATGGGTAGCCTATCCCTTCTCCAGTGGATCATCCTGACCCAGGAACTGAACCGGGGTCTCCTGCATTGCAGGCAGATTCTTTACCAACTGAACTATCAGGAAAGCCTGTCAAGGCTAGGCCTCTGATTCTAAACCCCACCTTCCCTGTGTTACTTTGCATCTAGGCTACTTCTGCTCTAAACATGTTAAAAAAAAAAAAAAAAAAAGGTTTTTTTTGACTGTGTTGGGTCTTTGCTGCCCAGAGGCATGTAGTTCCCTAACCAGGGATCGAACCCGCCTCCCCTGCATTGGAAGGCAGATTCTTAAACACTGGACCACCAGGGAAGTTACCACATGTAAAATTTTTTTTAATTTTTTTAACCGAGATAGAATTCACATGCCATAAATCCGACATTTTAAAGTGTACAATTCAGTGGGTTTTAGTACATGCCCAAGGTTGACCAGCCATCACCACAGATTCCAGAACGTTTTCATCACCCCCAAAAGAAACCTCACAGCCCTTAGCCATCACCCACAGCCTCCTTCCCACCCACCCCTGCCCTGCTCTCACCAAACTGGAGGCAACCACTAATGTTCTCTCTGTTTCTACGAATTTGGCCTATTCTGGGCATTTCATGTGAGTGGAATCATACACTGTGTGGCCTTTTGTGTCAGTTCTGTTTCACTCAGCCTCATGTTTTCAGGGCTCGTCCATGTTGCAGCTTGAGTCAGGACCTCATTCCTTTTTATGGCTGAGTAATATTCTATTGTATGGATGCGCATTGTGTTGGACCTTGGGGTTGTTTCCACTGAGCATATTTAAAATTATTATATAGAAAGCATTATTTTCACCAGGTGCCAATGACCTCCAAAATAAGAATAAAACTCAGACAGCTCTTCCTCACCTTGAGTAAATCAGCAGCATTAGTGGCTCCAGGAGCCGACAGAGGCTGGAATGTTCCCCAGAAGGTGAGGCATCTTCCAGGTGGGGTGAGGCATGAAGATGCAGGAAGGAAGGGAGAGGGCAGCGTGTGTGCCATCTCTGCCTCTGGTCTGACCTTCCTCCAGTTACTTCCCCTCTCTGGGCCTCAGCTCATCTGAAAGGTCCAGCTTCCCTCTCAACGTGTGTTCCTTGGCATAGGTAGCTTCCTTCTCTGGATAATTGACCTTGCATTGCCTTTTGTCCTGAGACCCTCAGGGAGCGAGAATTAAGTGATTTCGACATCTGCATCCCACCCCATCACTTCCTTACTCCCCAAAATGTGCATCCTTTGTTGAGTCAGTCACACTCAGGTCACTTCTTTCCTTCCCCTGCCCGTGGTCCTCCTGCCCGGCGTGGGAACTAAGGGAAGTCAAGCCCAACCCACAGAACAGTGCTTCCCTCTTTTTGGTTTTGTTCCTTTCGCCTCCATCCTTATCTCATTTATATCATGAACCTTGTCTCATTCTTTTGTGAGAACAGGCAGAGTGCCCAAGAAGAGATAAAGCAGTAGCTTTCAGGAATTGTGATTTTTGACCAACAGTCAAGGTGACTAATTTTCACGGGTGGATCTCCAGTTCTTTTGGGGAGGGGAGTATCGGATCAGGGTTTTTCAACCTCAGCATTGCCAACGTTGGGACCAGAAAACCCTGTGTTGCAGGGGGCCCGTCTTGTGTGTTGCGGCGGATGTAGCAGCACTCTGACTGCTACCCACTAGATGCCACTAACATCCTCCCAAAAAAGACTCTGGCCTTGCCTGGCATCCCCTGCCAAGAGCAGTGGTCCCCAGTTGAGAACGACTGGGTCAGACCCAACAGTCTCTTCTGAATTTGTTCCTGTGGTCGTGTGAGTTGTTTCATGTATATTTCACTTCGGGGCTGAAGCTGGTGGCCCTGTGGTCAACGGAGCCGTCTCTGGTGTTTCCACTTCTCCTTCAGCGTGGGGTGGGGAGTGTGAGAATGAACTGATGCTCTCTGCCTCTGCCTAGTGCAATACGTACATGATCTTATTACAGCGTGGGGATTCCAGGACCTTGTGTCATATTCGTTGGTGAAACTACCACCTGTGGTGTGTGTCTGTGGCTGCCCGGAGCCCTCCACACATGACCTCTGTATCCTTTTCCCACCACCATCAGCTCCTGTCTGGTTTCTGTCCTCAGTCAACCTTGCATCTAGCTCAGCCATTGCTGCTTTCCAGGTTTCTCTCTTTCCCATTCAATGGGCCCTTCTGTGTAACATACTAAACATGCCAACTCCCAATGGTGGAAAGTTGTTGGGGTGTGTGTTTTCTTCTCATTTGAGTTTTCTCCTTGAAAGAAAAAGAAAAGAAAAATTACGGTTGGGGCTTAAATCATGGTTACTTTTGGAGCCTTTAACCCTGCTGGTCTTGTAACTTTTAGAAGATATTAAATATCCCTTTCTTTCGTGTCTGGAAATACACTAAGAGCCTAGAAAGTTTTATATTAAACATGAAAGCCTTTTTGAGAACCTACCAAAAGCTTTAAGACCCACTGACACCCTGATCCTGGCTACCTTCTGTTAAGAAAGACTTGCCTGGAATGGTGGTGTTGGTGGTTGTTTTTTAAACTTGTGTGTTGTGGCTTAAAATGGTGTTGATCATTTGTTATTACCAGACGGTGGGGATTGAGATGAGGGGGAAATGGATAAAGGCAATCAAAATCATAAACTTCCAATTACAACATAAATAAGTACTACAGACACAGTATACCACATGATAAATAAAATTAACACTGCTGTATGTTATATTTGAAAGCTAGTAAGAGTAAATCGTAAGAGTTATAAAAAAAAAAATGGTGTTGATCACTCAGCTATTGCTTAGACTGAAGAAGGAAACAGAGCCTCTTAAAACATCACCCTCTTCCCCTAAAAAAAAACAAAAAATGGAACTTCCCCAGTAATCCAGGGATTAAAGACTGCGTTTCCAATGCAGAGGACATGGGTGCGATTCCTGGTTGCGGAACTAAAATCCCACATGCCTGTGTGTCCAAATAAATAAATAAAATTTAAAAGAAAGAAAAACTGGATGAGTTCCGAAGCAGCACTGGAAAAGGGAGAGCTCAGGGCGGAACGAGTGTGTGGAGTACCTGGGCTGGCTAGGAACACGGTGTTAGCAGGCACCCATCTGCGGTGCCTTGGGAAGCAGGCTGGAAAACATCAGGAACCCTGAATATTCCTCCGTGGGAATTCTTCAGGGGAGCAGCAGAGCAGGACTGGTCCAGGAAGGGTACAGTGTTTGGAAGGAGCCAGGTTTCCTGGACATCTGTACCTTTTGCAGACACCAGAGCAGAAAATGTGAGCCTTGTGTCCGAGGCTCGTTGATAGTGGCGTCTGGGCTGTGACATTCTCTTCCTTTCTCTGCAGTTGGAGGCCGGCAGCGATGAAGATCGCAAGTTAACCCACAGGTAAGCAGGCTTCGCGTTTTCACCCTGGAGTCTTTTTTCCAAGCAGGTAAGAAATACTCTCGTGCTTTTCTAAAAGGGAGAACCCTGGAGAAAGACTACAGCAGCTTTTCAGTAGGAGGAGGGCTTTACAGATGATCCAGACATTTAACTGTAAACAGCTTTGATAATTATGTAACATTCAGAGAAGAAGAAGAAGAATTGCCAGTATTCCACCACCCTGGCTTTGCCATGATGCGTATCTTTACAGACTTCCTTCCAGGTTTTACCTCTGCTTTAAAGAAAGTAATCATTCTAATGTGTTCTCACGTTTCCATCCTGCTTTTGGAGGGTATTCCTTTTGAGGTAAGTACATTGCTGATTCAAAACAGACATTCAACCCTTCAGTTTATCGATTCAGGATGTGTGTGTGTGTGCGTGTGCATATGTGTGTGTGTGCGCGTGTGCATGTGCATGTGTGCATGCGCCTGTTGAGAAGTTTCTCAAGCTTGTAGTCCTCAGTTGCTGTATTCCCAAGGAGACACCAAAAGTGTGGTTGTTTTTCTTTGCCAAAAAGTAGGTGTTTTATTGGCTTGCAGAAGCTTTAGTACTTTATTATATAATGCATTGTTCTGTTCCAATGATCTAGTCTTAAACGCTGGCTCTTAAGAGTTTAAAAAAGTAAACAGCTAGATTAAAAAAAAGGAAGAAACTAAACAGAATTTCAAGGATACTGTTCTTTTATTATTATTATTGTCTGTTTCATCTTGGGAAGGGGAGGAGAATTAACTGGAAGAGGAAATACGTGTTGAGAAACTTGGATCAGCCATTCATTGCTGAGAGCAGGCTGTCGTCCTGGTTAAACGCACACACGGGAGTGGTGGAGCTCCGCCTCGCCTGTCTGTGAAGTTTCCTGTGTGTTTGAGGGAAGGAGGCACCCTTTTTTCTAAAACTCACACGTGTAGAAACTAATTGTCTTAGTACAATGGCCAGGTCCTCGTTTTCACATTACGCTGGAGGAAGGACCAGGCGCTGTGACACATTTCCTTCTTCAAACTGGGGGTTCTGGTCACTTCGAGTCTCAAAGGCTGGAATCAGCCAGATTCCCAAATGGGGGCAGTCACGGACCGTGTTGCGGATCAGCCGGTGGAGGCCGGGAGGGGAGTGGAGGTCTGCTCCGGAGACTGTTGGGGGAAGGAGATCAGGGCAGAGGGCCTGCGGCGCGCCCTGCACCCCCAGCTTGTCTCCAGCCCTTCCCTGGACTTGGACTCTCTTCTCCTCCTCAAGCTAGTCCTTTCTTCCAGGGCTCTTCCCCAGGAGATGGCACTTAGATGGTCTTTGGGGCAAAGAACTATTTCGTTTTTTTACTTGCCCTTCCTGTGCTGACAACATAGCACTTTGAATTGTTTCCATTAATAAAGAACTTACAGCTAGCAGTGATAGGAAAACGTGTATGTGCTGCTGGCCAATAAAAGGCCCCTTTCTTTGCACCGTTCGGAGCTGAAGAGGGCCATTCAGAGGGAAGTAAAGGCAGCTCTCTGCAGGGCAACATCTCATCCTCACAGCAACCCCAGGAGGAGCGGGTATTCCCACCCTCCACCCCTCAGGTCACAGGTTGCATTCCAAGTGGGGCCTCCACTGTCCGTAACACGAGAGTTTGTCATAGGACTCCGCCTTTCCCGGGAACAGTTTAGTGATTCAGTTGGACACGGGTGTTGCAGGTACAGGCATGCGGACTTGCTGAGATCGCCCAGGTGGTTAAAGGCAGCATCAGGGCTGGAACCCAGGACCCGTGCTGACTTGTGGCGATACCTCCCGGGAGGTCAGATCACCCTGGTGACCCCCGTGAGTTCCTCTTTACTGCTCTCAGCGAGTCCCCAAGGCCATTGTAAGTCCTGGGAGACCCAGGCTGGGGGTGACCTGGGCTCTGATCCCGTCCTCACAGCCTCCCCTTTCTTCCACTCTTCACTCACCTTGACGTTCAGACCTCATTTCAGGCAGAGGACAAAGTCCTGCTGTCTAGCCCTCCGAGCCGAATGAGAGAAGTGCCAAGGTCCCCGTGTAAGCGGCATGACTGCAACTCATTGGCATCTGCGTGGGGATTTGTGTTTCCAGACTTCTCTCTGAGCTTCTCCTCGAGAAAAAATGTGTGGAATGGCTGGTCATTCTTTGCTCTCTAGGGGGAGGAGAGTTGGTGAGAGGAGATCTCTCTTTGCTTCACATTCATCCTGAAGTTAATCTGACCTGATTTGGTTTCTAAAGGGTGCTGGGGTGGGAGAGAAACTGGGACCTGCAGGGTTGTCCTGTAACCTCGCCCCTTTGTCTACCTGTTTACCCTTTATTGACAGCTTCATCTTGCAGGTCCCCCAAGAAGTGATCTTGGACCCAATGTGTAGCCAGTGAATTGCTGAATTCGTGGGTCAGATCTTTCTCACCCTGCCCTCTTCCCCACCCCCTTCCCCCGCTGGGAGCACCATGGTCAGGTCCCTGTACCTCCCCCTGTTCACTGAGGGGTGGCCCATCAGCCCATCCTTGGACCTCAGTTTATCATCCAGCTGTCAGAGGGCTGGCAGTCTGGACCCACCCCCAGCTTCTTCCTCCTGGTCCACACAGCCTTTTCTGCCTTCAGCCTCATCGCTGGTCTTTCCTTGCACAGATGTGCCATTTTTCAGTTCTACCGCTGCTCCCTGACCAGGCTCCTTCTCTAAGCCAGTTTCTTTTCCAGTTGGCCACAGTCCTCATGGCCAGCTCAGCGTGCTCCCCCGCAAACCTCTGTGGCTTCCCTCTCCTCAGCAGGTACTGCACCTGCCTTCCCTGGCAAGTACCTGTGTTTTTGTCTTGTCTCTAACTGCTGGGGCTTCCCTTAGGGACAGGGTTTTAGTTCTCCGCCTGCACATAGCACGTCAGGAAGTTTAAACATAAAAACTTAGTTTTGATTTTGCAGTAAATTGCATTCATGTACAAGAAAGACATTTCGAGGAAAGATAACAGGGTTCAGAGTCTGGCTCCTGCACTAGTGTAGAGGTGCCCACATGCCTCTAGGAATTACTGTGTCTCTGTAGGTCTCTGTTCTTCCATCGGTAAAACGGATAAAGCACCAGTCTTTCAAGGTTGACCAGTAGTTTGTACGGAACTCCTTGCCTAGAGCCAGGTCCACGATGGGTGTGGAGGATGGTGGCTGTGATCAATCGTCAGAGAATGGTGTTCTATCAGTGTTAGTTTCACGGCCCAGCAGTAGAGGGTCTGACTCCCTGCAGGCGCCGGGCCCACCGCGTGGGGGCCGGGAGGGCCGTCCCCATGGATGCCCTGTGACCAGGGACCAGCCCGCATCGTTTATACCATTGTTTACGGTGACGTCCCCGAACGACGGAAATGGCGCACCTTTCGCAGAATCTTGACTGTCACCCAGTCGGTTTCTCCGAAGGCCTGGGGGGTGTCTGGGGAGCCGCTCACCACCCGCCCAGAGGGAAGCTGAGGGACACCGAGCCCTCGCGCCCCCTCTCCCCTGCCCGCTCTCCGTGCAGCCTGCTGCCGGCCCCCGGCAGTCCTCTTTGGGAAGCTGCGCTGTTCAGACTGTGGGAACCGGCGAGCAGATGGCTCCGCCACAGCAGCCCCTGGCTCCCTCGCCATCCTGGGAGCTGCCTCGGTCTGGCAGGAGACCCAAGTGGTTGTGTGCCAGGCAGGGCCCCGGGAGGGAATAGGGTTGTGTTGTTTCCAGACAGTGGATCGGGAGTGAATGTTTTGCTGCTTTTTTTTTTTTTTAAATCCAGCGTTTCCAAGTCAAGCACGTGAAAATCATCATTAGTGTTCCTTTAATTTCTTCTCTTGCTTGCCCAAGCAAACATTTGGGCCAGAGCAGTAGGATTTTTCTTCTCCGTTTTACCCGGTTTCAGTGGGAAACTGTGAACTCCTGTGCACCCGCCTTTCCCTCGCTCCTCTCCCTGTTTCGGAAATCCCCAGAGGACCCCGATCTCCGTGTAACCTTCTCTCCCTCCCTCCCGGATGAGTCAGGGTGGGGTGTGTCCTCGCTCTGCAGACCCTACTTCCCATCTCCTTTCAGAACCTCTTCTTCAGTGCCTGTCTACCCCTGGAGCTTCCTCTGACCTCCTTGCTGGTTTCTCAGCCTGGACTTTGACTGTCCCTGTTGAGAGTCAGGTCTGTCTGGTTAAGTCCTACCCAGAGGTGTCGAGCTTCTGCTACATTCAGGCTCTGTGTAGCAGGCTGCTGTATCAGTGATCTACTGCTGTGTAACAAGCCGGCCCAAACTCAGCAGTCAAAAACAGTACACAGTTATTACTTCTCAGCTTGCATGAGCCAGGAGCCCTTGACATGATTGAGTTGGATCTTCTGCTTGGGGTCTCACGTGGCTGCAGGCAAGGTGTTGACCAGGGCTGGGGTCTCATCTGTGCTTCGGGCCCTCTTCCAAGCTCACACTGATTCTTGATAGAATGCATTCTCTTGCGGCTATAGACCCGGCTAGTGGCTTCTTCAAGGCTGACAGGAGCGTCTGCCATCAGGAGACAGATGCCATCAGGAGACAGATCATTGCCTTTGCCATCAGTTATAACCTAATTAAGGGAGCGGCTCTCCCATCCTGGTCCTTGGTCCCAGCACACACTCAGCACAGGGGGCTTGCCCGGGGTCCTGGGCCACCTTAGAATCCGCCCAGAAGTCTCAGTCTACGGGAGTTCTTGAGATGCGCCAGTCTAATGGAGAGAAAGATGCATAAACAAGTAGGTTTCTGTTCAGTGTTGCAGACGTGGCAGGGTGTGTCACGTAGAGGTGATGCTGGCTAATGGGAAGGGGCCAGGAGCCCCGGGGAGCCAGCAGGGATCGACCACCTGCCAGACCATCCTGTTCTCTCGGCTACACGCCCGCACGCCCCTTCACCCTTGAAGGCCTCAATCATCCTCCCTTCCAGCTTGAACCCCAGGGGCCCCGCCATGAGCGGTGTGCCCTGTCCCGTGACCTCCCTGACTGTGAGCTCGAGTGAGGCTGGT
Source organism: Okapia johnstoni (assembly GCA_024291935.2). NCBI lineage: Eukaryota > Metazoa > Chordata > Mammalia > Artiodactyla > Giraffidae > Okapia > Okapia johnstoni. The sequence goes on along the minus strand of CM044310.1, from coordinate 8,182,932 downwards.
ACTTGATGTCCCTTCCCAAGCAGTGGGTCGCCTGGGTGGGAACCAGGGGAAGGAGGTCTGTGTGCACATCAGGGCTCCCATTCACGAAGGGCCTGTAGGTGCCAGGAACTTGGGCAGCTCGTCTCATTTCTGTCACCCCCACGAGATGCCAGCTCATTGTAGGAAACCGCAGTTCCTGGGGCCAGAGCCAGGGTTTACATTCAGGTCGCTGTGATCAGAAACCTGCGTCCCTTCCTGTCTCCTCCCTCACGACTTTACTAGCAGCCACCTCCCACCCCCACCCCACCTTGAAACACTGGGGATGCACACACTTGTAACAAGTGAAGAGTTAATTTGATTCTGTTGGAATGTAATTAAAATTACTAAGGTTAACTTAAAATGAATTTTGCTCAGGGTCTAGTAGGTTTCATTAAACGTTTGAAATAGCAGTGCTCAGACTTCTAAAGCATGCCTCGAGGCCCTGGTCTCATTTTCCTGTGCACTTAGCACACCAGGGAAATGTGTGTGCCCGGAGAAGGCTTGTGTGAGCCCTTTCTTCATAGTGGTACCCATGATCACCCTATGGTAAACGGAGCAAAGCCATGAGAGGGAGACAGAAAACCTGAGGTTCTAGTCTTAAAATGTGTTACCTGCTGTGCAGCTTTTAGGCCAGTCACTAAACGTCTCTGGGCCCTCACTGTCTCCTCTGTCAAGTGAGGTGAGATTAGATAACGGCTCCCAAACCCAGGAATAAGCATCTTCACACCCACCAGTTTAGTTCTGTGTCACCTTGTTACAGCTTCTAACCATCCTCTGTAGCTTTGTAACAGCACCCAGCTGTATTGAGGGAGGGGGGTGTCTTGCTGAGTCACCCTGAGATGGCGAGAACTGGCGTGGCCTCGGAGAGGAAGTGGACCCTCTGCTTGGACCCACTTCCCCCTCAGTGCGTGTCGGGCCAGGCACACTTTGCCCCGGAAGCAGGGCCATGCCCTTGGTGGTGACCACCTGGGCAGAAGGGACTCCCGCCTTCAGAGGTCATCTTGGTGTTATGTTGTGCTGCCGTGAGACACTGTGAATTTGGGCGGCTTATTGGGAATATTTCTAAGACTAGGAGGAGGCCCACCAGAGTCTTTCTGCTTTAAGGAAGGCTGCAGGAAGGAAACAGGATTAATCAAAATAGGATTGGGAGGAGCCACTCCCAGGGCATGCCAAGTGATGGGGCTGGGGGTGGGGGTAAGACCAGGAGCCTGGCCTGTAAGGCTCCCACATTGGAGCATGGAAAGCCCTGGAAAGGGTTTGCACTCCCGCAGTGGAGATGGTGTGTGTTGATGAGAGTGCCCCACCGGTAGCCTGCCCCGCCCTGCAGTGTTGGGAGAGAACCAGAGATACATGACTGCCATGTAAATTACACAGTCATGCTTCTGGCTGTGCTTGGGTGGGGCGGGGCCGCTGGGTCAGGTCTGTACGCCCCCACCCCACCCACTGTGTGACTGTAACCTCAGGGCAGCCCCCCTGCTCTCCCTGAAACAGAAAGAGTCCTCCTGGGCTTCAGGAAGCTTCTGTGAGATTGAGAGAGCGCCTTGTATATTGTGTTGTTTCTGGTCCTTGTCTGACAATGGGGCACCGTTATTTTCACTGATTCTGGGAAGCGAGAGTCCCTTCTGCCGCCTTCCTGACTGTCTTACCACCCCCCTACCAGAGGAGTTCCAGACCAAAACCCAAAAAGGTCAGCCTAGTGGAACCCAAGGGAAAAAAACAGCCACCGCCTGACCTGTCTTCCTCCAAGTTACACGGAGCCTGGCACCAGGTTTTTATCCACAAAGCATCACATCTTGTGTGCCTTTGTTTATTTTTACAAATTAAAAAAAATTAAAAAAAAAAAATTTTTTTTGTTGAGTTGCGCGGCTACTTGTGAAGCTTTTTTTTTTTTTTGGAAGTTGGGAGTGTGTCTGCTCAGGTCTGCGGTGGAGACCGCTGAGCCCTGCGGCGTGCGAGCTTCCTCAGAAGCCCACTCCGCAAGCCCGGGCGCCCTGTGTGGGCCCCGCCACACCGGGTGGGAGGGGGGAATGTCTCATGAAACCACCTGATAACGGAGGCGGTTTTTATTTAAGAGTGATTTGCCTTATCAACTCAGCCAGCATGTATTTGGTGCCTGTGTATGTTTTGGGTTCTGTGCCGAGTGCGGGGAATTCCATGTTAAATATAAAAAGACGTTGTTAACGTTCCAGAGGTATCTCGTGTGCCATGTCCACCGTGGTTCCCAAAAGGGATTTGAAACAGCATATAACATTTGAAGCGAACTGTACGATTTAAAATTGGAAAAGCGGGACCTGGAGAACATGGGGGAAAATAAAGCAAAGTAAGGGGACGGTTGTATGTGGAATTCAAGGCATAACGTGGGTTGGTGTGATTATCAGAGTTTGGCTCTACATCTGACTTTGAGCTTCCGAGGAGGCAAAGCAAAGAGAGAAACGACGATCGGTTGTCTGGTTCACGGTGTCCTGAAAACACTGCCCGGTCAGTCCCTCTGCAGAACTGTTCCTGAGGGTGGGTGTTTGTGAGGAGATCCAGTGTGATGAGCAGTGAGGTGGCTTGTCTCAGGCTGGGCCCTGAGGCCCACCCCACCAGTTAACCTGTGCATTTGTGCTCTGGAGAGGTGAAGTCGGTGGCAGTGCGTGACGCTACAGCCGCCCCGCCACCACAGCTGCCGAAAACAGGATGCTGAACAGCATCCTGCAGGCCCTCAGCGTCCCAACTGTACGTTCCTGTCCCAACTCCGTGTGCCCATCACAACGGGAGGCTCTCCAGGGCAGGTCGGCACCCTGTTTTTCCGAACATGTGGTCTCAGAGCAGGAAGATGCTAAAATGAGGGCTCACGTGGGCCAGGGCCCTGCGTGTGTGCTCACGGCCTTCAAGATCTGGGCACCCAGAGACTGAGAGGGACTGTGAGAGGGGTTTCCCGTTATCCTCCACGGCCTTGCGCACAAAGCAGGCCTGCTGCTGTTCTGGAAGTGCGGAGGGGAGGTGGTCCTGAGACAGGGAGAGATCTTGAGCGCTGAGGGACAGAGCATCCCTGAGAGGGAAGCGGGAAGCCAGGACATCTGCCAGTGATGATGACCAGCGAGAGGGTCTCAAGTTTTTATCACTGGCCAATAAAGAAAAATTGTTTAGTCCCTCAGTCTCGACTGACTCTTTTGTGAGCTAATGGACTATAGCCCACCAGGCTTCTCTGTCCATGGAGTTTCCCAGGCAAGAAGACTGGAGTGGGTTCTCATTTCCTTCTCCAAGGGATCTTCCCAACCCAGAGATCGAACCCGCGTCTCCTGCATTGGCAGGCGGGTTCTTTACCACTGAGCCAGCCGCCAGGGAAGCCCAAGAGGAAAAATGAGAGGGAGTGTGTTGTCAAAACCCAGTTAAGCGAAATTTTTTTAGAAGTAATTTAAAAAATTTAGAAGCAATTGAAAACATACATAAAGTTGCAGATGGAGTACAGAGTACATTTTTCTGTACTGTTTTGAGAGTAAGTTGCCAACCAGATGCCATTTGAATACAAGCAAGGACGTTCTCTTATAGAGCAGGCCGTTGACCCAACTTGACCTGATCCATGACTCCGTCTAATCATCAGACCCCATTCAGGGTCCACCATTTGTCCCAATGATGTCCTTTGTCGTAAAGGGTCCAGGTCAGTATCGCCCACTGTGGCATGGTCCTGTCTGCTGCGTCTCCTTCAGTCTGGGACATTCCTCAGTCTTTCTTTGACTTTCATGAGCTTTTGAAGGGACAGGCCTGTTAGTTTGTAGAATAGAATGTCCCTCAGTTTAGGGTTGTCTGATGTTCCCTCAAGGTTAGGTTTGGGCCGTGCAGCGCCCCGTGGCATTCACCGTGGTCGTCAGGTGGCTTTGCTGGGCTTCTTCCCTGCCCAGGTGTTCTCCCTTGTGCCATGAAGAAGTGTTTCTTGTGGGAATACTCTGAGATTGGGTCAGTGCCCAGTGCCCCCTCCACTTTTCTGTTTATTTATATCTGTGTGGACACCTGTTTGTTTCATGCAATGGTTCATAGTCTGTTAATTGTATTCTTGACTTCAGGGTTCAAATTGCCCCTGATTTGGCCTGTGGGGTCTTGTTCAAGTTGGCTTCCGTGTCCCTGGACGTGTTCACATCATCGTTTGAGCACTGCCTTGTTTTCCGACACCAGATGGCAGACCTCACCTTGTAGTTTTTGCTCCATCTCTAGAATCCATCATTCTTCCTCGGAGCCCTAGTTCCTTTTAGTAGAAAAGGGATTTTGAAGCAGGCAGGTGGTTTTTGTGATGGGTAGAAATAGCAAATCACTATGTTTTATGCCTGGAACTGGGGCTTCCCAGGTGGAGCAGTGGTAAAGAATCCTTGCCTGCCAATGCGGGAGATGGCAAGAGATGCAGGGAAAATCCTGAGAAATGTCATGGACAGAGGAGCCTGGTGGGCTACAGTCCGTGGGGTCGCAAAGAGTCAGACACAGCTGAGCGACTGAGCATACACACACGTGCCTGGAACTAACAGTGGTGCGGGTCAGTTATACATCAACAAAGTTTTTTTAAAATAAAGAATTTATGAATCATTTTAAACCCTGTGAGTAATCATCCAAAAGGATAATTGATGATGAGATGAGGAGCTGGTGCTGGACCTAGAAATGTGACAGTGGAAAGCAAAACATGGGAAGTGATAGATGCGGGTTGCCAAGTTCCATTTATTTGGGTGTTAGTTGATTGATGGGCCCAACTGAGAACTAAATGTCCACTAATTTAAAAAAAAAGCAGAAAATATTGCCCTTTTTTTTCAGGTACTCTGTAAAGCCTCCTTGAAGCTCGTCCTGCTCTCTAAACCCAAATGATATTAACACTTATTAACATTTATTTCTTTTGAAGAAATAAAATACCAAATTAATCTGGAAAATAAAAGCAAAGAAACTGAGGTAGATATGCTTATTATTACTATTGGAGGAGTTCTCTGCAGGTCCTTTCAGTGGGCAGAATTTGGGACTGTGTGGCTGTATGTGCACACACGAACACACACACATTGCATGTTTGCATCTATATTATTCCCTCTGTTTATGTTGAAAACTATGAGTTCAAACTGATAACCTTCAATTCTGATCCAACATCTCCAGGTTCATTCTAGTTTTTTCTCGCTCCATATTTGTAATCCCTTTTCTCATAGTGAGAGAAACCTGGCTCCCATTGTCCCTAAAGTGTTTACTTGTCTGATCAACCCCCTTGTCTGCCACCAGCCTCCCATCTTTGCAGCCACCTCTCCGCTCCTTACCACAGCCGCTCCCCAACCTGGAGGCCCTCCCTGCTCTGCCCACCAGAGGGTTTTCAGTCTGACTTGTTGGGAAAAAGAAGCAGACTTGCTCTCTTGATGGTGTTTTCCCAAGATGTCCACTCAGCAGAGGTTTGACGCTTCCTGGTGAGACTCCCGGTGTCGTTTCCTGGCTTTTCCCCTTCTGGGCCACTAGAACTTGGATAAGCCATGTAACCTCTCCGAGCCTCAGTTTCCCTGTGTCTAAGATACTCACAGATGGATGCTAAGGGTATCCATGACGTGCCCAGCAGGACACACAGCAAAGATGTTTATTATTGACTTTACATTTGCTGAGTACACATTACCTTCTGGGCACTGAGAGATGGAGAAGTCATAGCTTTGACTCTCCAGACTCTGGTGATTGTGGACGACTTAGTTGTGTTGTTTGAAGCACTCGGTTGCCAAGAGGACCCAACCTCCATGTGGCTGTGACAGCATTTATGCAGCAGTGAATCTTTGTTTTTTTTCCCCAAAGGTTGTAATGCTTAATCAGAGGTGTCTGATAATTGATTGAAGCTTGAGAAATATTTTCCCAGGTCACATGTTTTCATTGAATAATTGGGCATCTTGTTAATTTACTTTTTAAAGAGATTTGCATTAATTTATTATTTTAGGCTGCGCCAGGTCTTCGTCACTGCGTATAGGCCTTCTCCAGTTCTGGCGGGTGGGAGCTCCTCTCGAGTCGCGGTGTACCAGCTTCTCATTGTGGTGGCTTCTCTTGTTGAGGAGCACAAGCTCTGGGGCGCCTGGTCTCCATAGTTGAGGCGCACGGGCTTAGTTGTCCCGTGACATCTTGGGATCTTCCTGGGCCAGGGATTGAACCTGTGTCCCCTGCATTGACAGGCAGATTCTTAACCACTGAGCCACCAGGGAAGCCCTTTAATTAATTTTTTTATTGAAGTTTGGTTGATGAATAGCATTATATATAAGTTATAGGTGTACTGTATAATGATGCACACTTTTTAAAGATTATGCTCCATTTATAGTTATTATCAGCTTCCGGCTGTGTTTCCCATGTTGTACCGTACATCCTTGTTGCTTGTTGTACACATAATAGTTTGTACCTCTTGATCCTCTGCCCCTGTGTTGCCCCTCCCCACTGGTAACCACTGGTTTGTTCTCTGTATCTTTGGTTCTTACGTGTCCTGTCCATCCTGTACGTGTTGAGCACCCAGTGTTGTAGCTGCTCAGAGATGTCCAAGGTGTGAGTCACAAAATGGCTTTGAGACTGGAGGAGGTACATAGCTCAGTCAGTTTGTGAGTATTTACTTCTGAGTATAGACTCTGCTGTATGTCAGGCAGGGATGAAGACTTAAAAAATGATGTGTGTCCTGGCCCTAGAATCCCATCGTAAAGTTAAACACGCTGGCGCGAAGGTAATACCACCACCAGTTAGTAGGTAAACAGGGCCAGGAACACAGTTTGTGTCCTTGGGGTCCTGTCCCTTTCTAAGTATGTGACCTTGAATGAATGACTCACCCTCTTAAGTGCTCAGTGAGAGAAGGTACTGTAAGATGTTGAAAAGCATCGCTTGCAGTGAGGGCAGCAAGGGAGGGCTTCCTGGAGGAGGCGTGAACATTGGTAGGTGGGCAGAACATAAGGAGGCTGTGTGTAGAGACACAGAGTAGAAGAGCTGACAAGAGCCATGACAGATGGGGATGGAGCAGAGAACGTGTGGAGTGTGGGAGGAATAGTGTAAGAGATGATACAAGGAAGCTTTTTATTATAAATCACTTTTGCTAATCGCATTGTAAGCCTTGAGGTCAGAGCGTGTAAAGCTCAGGTTAGCAACATGAAAGTTCAAGGGTTCTGGGTTCTCTAGATGAGGCTGCATCATCGAAAGCCCTGGAGCTGGGATCTAGTGCAACAAGGGCAGTGGCTGGGAACAGCATGGAGTAGGTTAGAGGCCGGGGTCCTCCATTCTCCACCCTGATTCCCACTAAGCCTCAGGTTCCCGGCGTAGCTGTGCCATCCAGATCATAGCTGCTCACAACACGTGGCTGATTAAAGCCCAGTATTCTTGGGCTTTCCTGGTGGCTCAGATGGTAAAGAATCCACCTGCAATGCAGGAGACCAGGGTTCTATCCCTGCATCGGGAAGATCCCCTGGGGAAGGGAACGGCTGCCCACTCCAGTCTTCTTGCCTAGGAAATCCCGTGGTCAGAGGAACCTGGTGGGCCACAGTCCATGGGGTTGCAAAGAGTCGGACACAACTGAGCGAATTTCACTACTAAAGTCAAATAAAAAGACAGATTTAGCTCATCCGTTTCACTTATCACCTTTCAAGTGTTCAGACCCTAGGCCTCTCCAGCTGCCGTATCAGACGGCACAGGTGGAGAAGGTGTCCTTTCTCTTGGACAGCATTGCCCCGCAGGGATGCTGAGTACCCCGCACAGAGCTGGGCACACGGGGAGTGGACGTCACACGGCTCACGGGGCTGGGGGCCTGGGAAGGAAAGAGTGCCCTCGCCAGGTTAGAACTGGGCGAGCCATGAATATGGGATGGGGCTGCCTTCCAAAGAAAGGGCTGGGAACCAGGGACAGTTGAGACAGTCCGTTCTTGGAATTTTTGAGTTGTTTCTGAAAGCATTTCCTTCATGTGCCTGTTATTTCTGGCTGGCTAGGTTGTCTCTGCTGCTATTGCATTTCCTGCACAATGCGGCCTTTCTCCCTCCGTGTTCTCCAAGGGGGCTTCGATCCCAGTGTACCAGACATTCAGTGGCAGATGCACCAGCTCCAGCCTCCACAGACGGGGCCTGAGGGCTCATGGGGGCCATCGAGGAACCCTCCCAAGGTTTGCGGAGCCAACCCAAGGCAGGGTATCTGCTGTCCTACTTAGGCAGGGGGAGAAGGCCTGCTTTTGCGAGCTTACTGGTATATTCAGCTGCTCGCTCCCACCCGTTGCTATGAAGGCACACTGTGTAGCTGGCTGCAGAGAATGTCTCTTACTGTCCAAAATACTTGCGGACATTCCTTCTCTCTGAGAGAAGCCCACGCCTTCTAGCCAAACAATACATGCCCCAGCAGCAAAGACATTTGTAACAAGCCCTGCCAGCATTTCTTGCTGGTGACCCCATTCCCTGAGTGTAAGGCCTTGCAGGGCTGGAGTTTCCCTGTGGTCAGCATTCTGTGTGGAGGGGCGCCTTCGAGGAGAGGGCTCTGACTGGTAGGTGAATCAGGTGAGTTGTTGTCTACACTTAGGGCCCAAAGAACGGCCTTTGGGACAAGGCCTTATCAAATGGCCCTGTAAAGCACAAAATGGAAATAAGGTGTTGGTACACCTTGCGGTCTCTGTGACTTTTGAACTTGGGTTCAAAATGAGAGAAGCATCTGCAGGAGAACAGTGGAGAGAGTGTTCTGTCTCCATCTGCAGGGTGCCTGCCTTATTCCCTATGGTAAGTCTTCTATCTCCTTTGTTGTTGTTGAACCACTAAGTCGTGTCCAACTGTTTAGAGACCCCATGGACTGTAGCCCACCAGGCTCCTCTGTCCATGGGATTCTCCAGGCAAGAATACTGGAGTGGGTTGTCATTCCTTTTTCCAGGGGATCTTCCTGACCCAGGGATCGAACCCAGGGCTCCATCACTGCAGGCATGTTCTTTACTGTCTGAGCCACCAGGAAAGCCCAGTATTTGTTAAGCTTGATGGAATGAATGGAACCCCCTCTTGGAGTGTACATAGGGACCACCTTTCCTGTAGTGACAACTTTACAAGCATTCTGTCAAGAATTATCATCAAGTCCACTGGACAAACCAGTCTACTCTGTAATCACTGGGCAGAGCTGTGTGCAATTCTATCCATGCAAAAGTTATTCAGTTCATTTCAAACAGTCCAGTCAATATGAAACCTTTTTTTAAAAAATTGAAGCATAATTGGTTGACAGTGTTGTGTTCATTGCAACCTTTTTAAGAGTCTGTACTTTTAAGCCAGTGTTCTCTGGTTTTGTTTTTTTTTCCCCAAGGTGTAGCATCAGAAGTCCTAAAATCATAACCAGTTAAGTAAATTCTTGTATTCTCTTCTATAAAATGAGTTTCATAATGCCTGCTGGGTTCTACGTAGTAGAGCTTCTTGAAGATCAAATAGGCTGACATCATCCAGAGAGCTTTGTCAACAGCAGGGCTTATCAGAGGTCTGATTCATTGTTAGGATTGTCATCTCAGATGACTGTGATTCAGGACTGCCTTTCACGGGCAGGAACACCTGTGGCTTTGAAAGCATTTGGAAGGAAGAGGGCACATACAGTCATCTGCTAACCTGTCGTGCTCCTTCCGAGGACGGTATTGTTTTGTTGTTGTTTTTCACCTGGCGTGGCCTCCCTTCATTGCGCCTAGTTGTGTTCGTGTCCTTCCAAGGGGACCACAAGTTTTTATGGGTGTTATCTTTCACCAGCAAAAACACGTGTCGCGTACCTGCTGTGTGTAAGGTACTCTTACGAAGGAAGCAGTTTCTTCTGTGTCTTCTGTAATTGTTAAGTTCAGGGGTTCTTAGCCCTGACTATGCTTCAGTAGCAGTTTTGGGACTTTTTTTTTAAAAAAAGTGGGTGCCGAGGACTCATCACAGACCTTCCGAATTAGAATCGACTGATATTAGACCTGAATGTGAACGTCTTAGAAGTTTTGTAGATTCTTCCCACTTAAGCCAGAAGTGGAATTTAGAAGCATTAGTATCATATTCCATTGTGCGATGTCTCTACACTGAGTGTTTCCCTTCTTCAAGGAATAATGTTTCTAAGTGGCCTGGCACACATCCAAACTGCCCAAATGTGGACCCATCCCTTAAAGATTGTTGTCTTTACCTGGTCGACACTCATCTGGGCTTGGGTTACTGAGGTTCTCCTTACTCTGCAAATACTTGGCTATTTGAATGACTGAACTGAGCCCTATACGTTAATATCAGAACATACACTTAATAGACCGGGGGTTAGAACCCAGAAATATGGATTCCTAGACCAGTGCATTGTATGTTTTTAAACTTAGACATGCATTTAGAGTCATTGAGGCAGTGAGTTGAAAATGAAGTTGCCCGGGCTCTCCCCCGGACGCTTTCAGGAGCCGGACTGACCTCCTTCATTTGTGAGAAAGAAGAGAATGTCTTCCTGAAGAGCTTGGGGAGTAGACGGGGTGGCACGTTGTGGGTGCTCATTGTGGGTGCTGTTGGTGAGAAGCAGCCTCTTGACCAGCATGGCTCTGCCCCTCCCCAGCCGCCCCCCCAGAACCCTCATTCAGTCCAGAAGGACTGGGTGATGGTTCCTGTCCCGTAACGGTGATGGTGGCGCCCCCAGGGCTGATGCCGGGTCTTCTCTTTCTGAGGCTGTTTCCTGTCTCTCTCCGGCACCTGATGCGTCCACGCGCCTGGAAGGACAGGGGATGGGTCCTCTCTGGACTCCTCAGTGCTGCTGGGCCTGGCCCCAGAGGGGGTGGCAGGGGCTCCACTCTGGTCCTCCTTCTGGGATGGGCAGTGGCGAGGGCACTCCAGGGGTTAAGAAGGTGGGCATGGGCCAGAGAGACGTGGGTCTCAGCCCATCTCATAGAGATTATGCTCCTGCGGCTGAAGTTTCCTCAACCACAGAACAAGAACAATCGTAGCATGTGTTTCATTTGATCCTCTCGTGAAGGTTAATTTTGTCATTTGGGAGCTGGGAGAATTTTGCAGGCGAGGCCCTCCCGGAAGTCTCTCAGTGCCCTTCCTTCACAGAATGTTGCAGAACCCACCGCTCAGACACACTCTCCTCCCAGCCCTCCGGGGTTCCCTTCTCAGGGAGTTCATCCTGTCCTGCCTGGCATCGTATATAGTTAGTTGCGTCCTTAACGTAAATATTTACTCTGCCAAAAGAAGCAGTAAAAGCAGCGCTGGCTTCCGCCAGGTGGGTTTCAGCATCTTGTCCCACACCCTCTGGGACACCCACCTGCTCTTCCTCCGCAGCCCACCTTGTGCCCCTTGCAAGAGGCTCTCAGAGCCCCTCCCCTTCCCTCTACCTGGAATGCCATCCCCGCCACACACACACACACCCCAGATCTGCCTCCTCGAGGAGCGATTAGCACGACCGAAGGACTTCAGGACGTATCTGTGCTTTTAAAAAACACCCAATAACTGAGGCAGCTGCCCACAGTCCCTGTTGGGCGAATGGATTGTGATTTGAAAGAAACAGAAATCCTTCAGTCTGTCGGTTTGAGCAAGAATGGGGTCCTCACGGCTTGGGGCGGGTTTCTGGGCCGCCAGCTGTTTTTCCTCGCAGTTTCTAACACACACCCTATCGCTTGTTCCCAAGGCCCACAAGAAGCCGTAGGAGTAAAAGTGATTAGAGGAACTTCAGCTGTTTTGCTCCCTCTGAATAGCCCTCTTTCATCAGGATAGGCAGGGACAAGGGCCTTTTTTAAACCCAAATATCAGGGAAGGACGAGGGTTCCACCAGAGCCGTTTGCTGTCTGGGTGGGAACGCCATCCTTCCTTCCATCAGGACGGGCACTCTGCCGCTTCCCTGGAGGGCTCCATCCAGCCTCCTGTTCAGACGTGCATCCTTCTCTGGGGAGTGGGGAGGGCAGGGGCTGGGGGCATTTCAGATCACACGATGTGACCACGGCGGGCAGTCCAGGACTTCTTCTGTGATGCTGACATCTGCCTCTCCAGCCAGCCACCCTCCCCTACTTCTGCTCCTCAGAGGTTTCCAGCAAAGCTAGTATGTATCGCCACTGCCAATTTGTGTTTCCCTCCTGCGTCTTGGTTTCTGGGTGACACTGGCTGTTGCTGCTCGGAGGGTGGGGTTTTCCGGAGGACCCTGTCCGTCTGCAGCGCCCTGTACAAATTATGACCCTACGTCATCGCCTAAAACCAGCCTCTGAGACTCCTCTGTATCATGGAGATAAAAAGTGGCGAGGATGAGGGTAGGGAGGGCAGGGGGCTGAACTTGTTCTTAATCCCCCATTGGGATTTTTCTCGAGGTGACCGAGGGAAACATTTCCATTTCGTTTGCCTGCGTCTGACCTCCCGGAGCTTTAGTCTAAAGAGCTGTCTTTTGGGGGACCAACATCTTTGGGGAAAAGGCTGATTCCGCTGGAATGAGGATGGGTAGTTTCTGGGTGTGTTTTCCTCATCCGGAGAACCTTGAAAAGGAGGTGCTCCATCTCTGAAGTGGGGGTGTCTGGAGACTGATGAACCTGGGGACCATGTGGTGTCAGAGCCCTGGCTGCAGGAGATGGGTGCTCACATCAGCCACCCAGCAGGCAAGGGAGGCTCTGAGCCCAGGGTGAGCTCAGAGCAGAAGACGGGAAGCAGGGCCATAAAGAATATCCGTGTCTCATTTTCGTCGGTCCCATGACTCCCGGGCTCTGTGGCCTCTGGGCCCCGGGAGTCATCCAGCAAGGTTTTTATCTTGTGCCCCATCTGCTTACTGTCTGAACCGCGGGGCCCTCTCCCAGGCTGGGGAGGGTGTGTTCTCTGAGCCTCCCCGCCTGCAGCTTCAGATCTCACCCTGCACAGAGGAGGACAGAGGCAGAGTGTTCCCGGGGAGCCCAGGCACACAGCCCCCTGAATTGACCTGTAGCCTCGAGGCTCTTGATTCTGTAACAGCCTCAGTAACACTGAGGAACAACCAGCCTCGAAAGCGATCACGGGATAAAACCCGCCTATTCTTCTGCATTGTTCCTCCTCCACCCCCTACCCCACTCCCAAAGGAAATATAAGGGAAGCCAAGGGGAATTTTTGCCCATGATTTCCAAGGCAAAGGTCACCGTCAGTGGCTGGCTGTTTCCAGAGGGCTCAGGTTTCTGGTCACCATGGATTTCCCCCCCCCTTTTTTTTTTTTTTTTTAAACTCATGAACAAAAAGAGGTTGATGATGCCTTGCAAAGTTTTTTTTTTTTTTCCCCACCAGCTGCTTCGATGAACTGATAGCTGTTTGAAGTTTCATGAGTTTTGTTGGAGTCGCTCGGGCAGTGATGGAAATAGGTAGTAAGTGATCCCTGTCTTACCTAAAACAGCATAGTTGTAAGATTTGTAGTTTGTAAATCTTACAAACTTAGTTGTAAGATTTTAAGGAAAGGGTGAGTGACAAGTTTCAGGGGTAGAAAAGTGTTGGACAGGTCTCTGCCGTTTGCTCGAACTAGACAGCCTGGGTTGTCTGTTGGCCAATGGATGCTAATGAGCTTTTTGCCTGCCGTGGGTAAGTGAGACTCACAGAAAGGGTGTTTCTCCTTTATTCCATTATTTATAGTCCTAGACTCCTCAGCGCTTGAAACTGGCGCCACAGGTACAGGACTCACAGGGTGGAAAGGGTGACCTGGCAGTATATGATGGTGGATGAAGAAGCGCCCTCCAGGTGTGAACCATTGCCCATAGGAAGGAGATAAAGCCAGTTGTCAGGAGGATAAGAGGGGCAAAACTAAAACCTTAACGTTTGCTGTTTTGAGCCGTCGTGATTTTTTAGCGTGGAAGGCAGAAAAAGCGAACAGATTTCGTTGGTGTTCTTCATAGTATGGAAGATAACCGTGTTTTTTTCAATTCCAGAAACTGCTGACTTGACACTGGCCCCTGCGGTGAGGTTTCTTAGCTCCTGGAGTTGCATTTTGACTTAGCCGAATATTCCAGGATGGGAATGTTTAACTACCAACATTAGCCGTCCTGGGCAATGATGGTTTTGTTGATTTATGTTACACAAGATGTCCTTGTGTTTCTGTCAAGAATTTATTTGTTTTTTGTTTTTTTTAAAGTACTTCTGGTTCTTAGAGATTTTTCTTTCAATCAGATATGTTAATTGGTTGCTCAAGAGAGAATGAATGATATATATAGTTCCCTATAATTTGAACTGAGATCTTTCACAAAATTAATAAAAATGAAGTGTTTTTGCATTATGACTTTGAAAGTTAAAATAACATTTACAAAAATTAATATTTGCTAAATACAGTAAATTTGGAAGATGCTAAGAAGTAGAAGGAAGATAACCTTAGCGCTGTTAATAATATTGGTGTGTCTTATGTGTAGTTTTCAGAGATGATGGTTGTTTCTAAGTAACTGTTGGTAATTAATAGCTAATGTAGTCTATCAGTTCATACAGGCTGGATTTCTGCATAAGCTAAAGATTTTCTTGGTAGCCAAGTCATGCAAGTGAAATTTTTTATTGTAATTCTTAAAATCATATGTTGAATATGGATATTATTGCCTGTTAAGATAACAAAGACCAAAGATTCCCTCTGCTGAAAAGTTCACTGGGTTAACTTGAGCTTTTCTATGGGAATAGTGGGCACAGCCACCTGTTTTTCTTAAGATGCAAACAGATAGTGAAAGTATGATTTCATCTTCCTTATGCTGTGTAAACCGAAGACACCAGGAAGCAGTGAGGTTGTTAAAAGTTCAGAGCGCTGGGACATAGATCAGCAGCAAAAGTCTGAAAAATTCACAAGAGTAACCATCCTTTGCTCATCAGAGAGTCGGTCTCTATTTCTAAAAGACACCGTATTATAGTGGAGTCCCTTCACAGTGTCCTGCAGGAAGGGGCTCCGAGCGCTGGAGGAGCCCACGGAGACCCTCAGGTGTTGTAGCCGAAGTATCCCCCTTTGTCCCGTAAACTCTCCAGCAGCAGGCTTGTGGCAAAGGTTTGGGGGAGTACTGTGTGAAATTACCATAGGAACTATTTCATCCTGTTGGCATTTTACACGCCACTCTCCAGCGTTTCCTCTGCAGCTCGTCTTTGCCCATTTTCCTCTGTGAATTCCAGCCTAACTATGTTGTTTTTTTTTTTCCTCTCCGCAGCTTAAGTGAGAGCTTTTTCATGGTGAAAGGAGCAGCCCTCTTCCTACAGCAGGGAAGCAGCCCTCAAGGCCAGCGGAGTCTTCAGCACCCCCACAAGCATGCAGGTGATGGCTCTAAACTGATGCTCTTACCCAGGGAGTTATCTTCTGTGCGACAGAGCAACCCTCCAACACTGGTGTTCAGCCCTTGGCTGGTTTTCAAGGCCAGGGAAATAGCGCAGCACAGGTTGGTAATGACAGGTGCAGGTTAGAGGCTCTTTTCTTGAGGCCATGTGTGTTTTCCTGATGGCACTGGGAACCAGCAACCCTTTGACCACGCGTGTGTATATAAGAAGGTCAGCAGCTTCCTGTTTGGTTGTAAAGATTCCCTACTCTGTCTATCAGTTAACGGCAGATTTTAAGTTACAGTATCCTGGGTGTCTCCTGGTGGATCAGACAATAAAGAAGTTGCCTGCAATGCAGAAGACCGGAGTTTGGTCCCTGGTTCGGGAAGATCCCCTGGAGAAAGGAATGGCTTCCCACTGTAGTATTCTTGCCTGGAGAATTCCATGGACAGAGGAGCCTGGCGGGCTGTAGTTCACGGGGTCGCAAAGCATCGGACACAACTAAGCAGCTAACACTTTCGCTTTCTTCACATGCCTTTTTAGCAAATGCATGAGGGCACCTTATAGCCAGATGTGGTCCCCTTGAAAAGTACTGCCTTGGGGTGCTAGATGCCTAGTCTGTCATTGCTCTGAGCATTTGGAAAGCTCTTATTTGGGGCATTTCTTTACAAACCCTGGGCACATACTGGGGTAGGAAGTCTTTATTCTTTAATGGTGGGTTGGATTTTTGGAAGTAGACAGAAATTATAAAGTGAGATCAAACCAAGTGTTCACTGAGGCACAAAAGCAAGGAAATAAGAAATGTCTAGAAGGACTTCCCTGGCATTCCGGTGGTTAAGACTTCACCTTCCACTGCCGAGGGTGCGGGTTCAGTCCCTGGTTGGGGAACTGAGATCCCATGTGCCTCCTGACCAAAAAGCCAAAACAGAGAAACAGGAGAAATATTGTAACCAGTTCAATAAATACTTTAAAAACAGTCTACATCAAAAAAAAAAAAAAAAAAAAACCCTTCAAAAAACAGAAAAGAAATGCCCACAAAGTGAAAGACAGGGAAGCCTGACATGCTGCAGTGCATGGGGTTTCAAAGAGTCGGACTGAGTGACTGAACAACAGCAGCAAAGTAATAAGACTGGTTTTCTTAGGTGACTTGACCCTGAACCTGAAGGCATTTGGGAGTAAAGGATTAGGGAGGCATTTTCGTACAAGTGGATCTTTGTAGCCTGTGGGGAACCTCTCCAGGCGCTTCTTGGATGGGCAGCTCACGTCTCAATAGGCGCTGGAAAGACCTCGCCTCTCAGAACAACAGCAAATCAAAGGAGCTGGCAGTTGGGGCTGGTTCTGTTGTCACTTCGGTCATCTTGTTTGTCTAACCTCGAGTCAATGAAGCCTCATCTGGGAGCTGAGTCCTAGGCTAGAATTTCCTATCTTAGATTTTATACCAAACCCCAAGGCTCAGTCAATATTGTCACATGCTGATATTTATAATCAAGATTTAGGTCTGTCGTAAGCTAAGTAAACAATCCTTCTGCACAAGGAGGCAGTGTGTTTTGTGGAAAGAATATTTGCTCTGGAGCCACACAGACCTGGCTTCTGATCCCAGTTCTGCAAGCACACAGAACTTCGTCAATTTCTGAGCCTCGGTCTCCTAATCTTTACTATGGGCATCAAATATCGGTAACTCAGATGACGAGAAATTTAAAATTTATGCACATTAACAGGCCTACCTTCTCCTTGGTGCTCTGCCTACTTAGCTGTAATTATTGTTACAGTGACTTCTGGTACAATAAAACTACAAACAGAACCTTTGCTCCTTAATCTGCTAGCAGTTCTGCCTGTTGGGAGTGTAGACTGTTGTTCGTGGCTTAACCATAATGCGTAAGCAAAGCCAATGCTCAGTTTTGTTCCCTAAGTATTAAATGTCACCTTCCTCAAATTCAACGAATATTTGCATACTGTGTGCAATCTTGGGGAAGTGACTACAAAACCGTCTTGTAAAATCCCTCATTCCAGCTGGTTGGTGCATCTCTGGAAGGTAGCACAAGAATGGGAAGGGAGCCCGATGTATTGGCTTTTCTGCCCTGGGGTCTGGGGGGGCCAGTGAGCTCAAAAAAGCAGGGCTTGCCCACTGGCCACAGATGCTCGGTTCATGATTGTGGGTCAGGCCCATACTGGACTTCACAGCAAGTCCCCCAGACAGCCCACAGGCCCCTAAGCAAACCCCATGCCAAGCTGAGGACAATTGCAGCTTAATTCTCTCCATGTCGAGTAATTCCGCTCGTGTTAGCCAGTCCAGTCCGGCCGAGACTCTTCCTTTCCAGGGCCGACCTATACTTCAGGCTCACATTCTCTGCCCTTTTTTTTTTGTAAGTGCTTACTGAACACTTTAACATACAGAGACTGTGTGAGGCTGCCAGGCCCGGGGTTGGGATTTCTCTCTGTCAGCAATTCTGCGTCTCAGCAGACAGTCCCACTGAAAGGCCTCTATCTGTGTGGAAAGCTTCGTTTTCACCGAGCCACTCATCAGACAAGGGACTGGTGTCCGCCTTCATCTGTGTGCTTCTGTGACTCAGAGCAGGTGGTGGGGTGCCCAGGCGAGCCGGAACCAGCCGTGGTGGTTGTGTGCCATCCTGATGTTGGTGACACGATAGGTGAGCATGCCATTGGGTAGAGAAAAGGAATGAGGCTCATCCCCTCCAAGTCATTCCTCATGGGACATGGTGGCAGCATAGGGTGTTGTACTCTGTGGGATCCTGGAAGAGAGAAGACAAAGGGCCAGGTTTCCAACACACTGACTCCGCTCTGAGGCTGGAAGTACTGTTTGCACATTGTTTGTCAACCTTCTCTAAGATTAAAAAGATGCTTTTTGCCAAATGAACATGGCCAGGGGCTCTCCTGGCCATCCAGTGGTTGAGACTCTGCACCTCCACGGCAGGGTGCAAAGGGTTTAATCTCTGGTCAGGGAACTAGGATCCCACACACCACATGGCCATGAAAAGGAAAAATTTCTTGAACTAAATAAAAAAATGAAAATTCAACATTCCAACTTAAAAAAATTATATGGGAAAAGCAAGTTAAAAAAAAAAGGAACACGTCCGGTGGATTAATCCCTATGGGTTCTAATCGTGATCTGTAGGATCATTTTTTTTTCTTAAGATAATTGTTTCTTAGGAGTGTTGCACAACCTGAAATGATTATGGATTTTCTGTGAATTACTGCTTGCACTTTTCTTCCGCATCAGCATCTTTACAGCTGAACCATTTCTTCAGAACAAACCCCACGCAGACATATTTGAAATATACATAAGCTAGGAAAAAAGTGGCATTGGAAACACCCTCACTACTTACTAGTTACGAAGCTCAGTTATGGGGGCCCCTGTGCCTAGGACATGCAGCCCTTCTCCTGTGGATTGGATGAGCCTCCACGCAGGATGTGGAGGCTCACCGTCTCCAAGAAACTCTCTTCCCCTCCCTGCAGCCCAGAGGCACCCCCTAGGGACCCTGCGGCCACTTAATGATGTTCGGAGGCTGACCCTGGATTCCCGTCTCTTTTCAGTCACCCAGGGGAAATAAACAAAAAAAGAGTATATGATTTTTAGCAGGAAAAGACAATGCCATTGCTATTTACTCAAATTATATCTGGGTACCCAGCACATATGTTGGAGAAGGCAATGACAACCCACTCCAGTACTCTTGCCTGGAAAATCCCATGGATGGAGGAGCCTGGTAGGCTGCAGTCCATGGGGTCGCTAGGAGTTGGACACGACTGAGCAACTTCCCTTTCACTTTTCACTTTCATGCATTGGAGAAGGAAATGGCATCCCACTCCAGTGTTCTTGTTTGGAGAATCCCAGGGACGGGGGAGCCTGGTGGGCTGTCGTCTATGGGGTCGCACAGAGTCGGACACGACTGAAGCGACTTAGCAGCAGCACATATGTGCTCTCTGTGGAGTGACTTAAAACATTTCCCCTCCTGGTTATAGAAGTCATGTCTTTCACCCTCTTTTAAGGAAAGTGGTGTGTGCATGTTAGTCGTTCAGTCATGGCCAGCTCTTTGAGACCCCGTGGACTGTAGTCCCGTCAGACTCCTCTGTCCATGGAATTCTCCAGGCAAGAATACTGGAATACATTCTCTTCTCCCAGGGGATCTTCCTGACCCAGGGATCGAACCCACATCTGCACTGAAGGCAGATTTTTTAAGCGGAAAATAACCCCAAGTCCCTTTTCTTTCAGACCAACCCTCAGCAAATTCCTCTCTTCAGCTGTGTCTATAGTTTCTGCTGCCCCTGCCCTTGCCAAGTCACATTTGCTTGAATTTAATAATGTTTCTCCTCTAGGCTCGTCTGTATTTTTCAGATTTTGTATGTAATAAAAAAAAAAAACCCATATTGCAATTAGTTCAGAAAACAAAAGCAACTTTAAAAAACCTGGCAGTGAACTCTCTCTCACCCATAGTCATTGTGCAGCATTCAGGAGTGGACTAAGGGAAGTCCAGGTCTTCTTCCAGACCCTCAAAAACCAGCCGGTCCTGGGTGTCTGCCTAGAAAGTAGGTGGGTGACCTGTTTTAAACCTTCTCCATTCGTCCAACAGGGGACCTGCCTCAACATCTTCAAGTCATGATCAACCTTCTGCGTTGTGAAGATAGAATCAAGCTGGTAAGAAGAGACGAGTGGCAAGTTTTCATTTTTAATTGTGACATTTGGTAGGCACTTATTGACGAGCAGGGAGTTGGAAGGGAGGTTGGGGAGTGAGGGGGTGAGGGGGTTGGCTCTATTACATTATAGCAAATTCTCCCAAGCTGTTTGCTAAGGCCAAATCCCCGTCTGCTCCTCTGTCCCCCAGAAGGTGCAGGAAAGGGTGGATAAGGTCTCTGGGTCAGTCTGTGCTGAGCTTGAATCGTCCTCTGGGTTTTATTTGTTCACACATTTTTAACGAAGTTTGAGGGTCTCCTCTGACCCAGGCACTGTCCTTCATGCTGGGGATATAAACCAGATGTAAGACTTTCATCTTAATTCCGAAACTCTCAGGGGAAAGATAAAAACAAAAGTCTCTGGTCTTGGGCTGGGGGAGGAAGGGGCGGCCTCCTGAAAAGGCAGGCCAGCGAGAGCATGTCTGCCCATCTAGGCCGTGCGCTTGGAGAGTGCCTGGGCGGAGCGAGTCCGCTACATGGTGGTGGTGGACAGCAGTGGGCGCCAGGACACGGAGGAGAGTATCCTGCTGGGAGTCGACTTTTCCAGTAAGGAGAGGTGAGTCTGCTCCGCACGGTGGCTCCCCTCTGCGGCGGGGCCAGGAGCTGCTGCTGGAGAAAGGTGTCTGGGGCCCCACACCCACGGTGGGGGCAGTAGATGTCAAGGCGGTCGGGCCCTGGGGACCGTGGGGCCCCTCGTTTTAGCTCTCGGGTGCTGTGCTGGTCCGGTCTCTGCTCTCAGAGAGTTTAGGGTCTACACTCTGCTTAGAGATTTAACCCTGGGTCCTATCAGGGGTGCCCTCAAAGAGGGCGCCTTAACCAGGAGGGCTTCCTAGAGGAGATGACAGCTGTGGTGAACACTCCAGGGCAAGCAGGAACCAGACCAGGTAAAGCAAGAAGGCGCCCTCCCGGCCGACCGTCCCATAGGGAAGTATGCGATTGATTGGCATTGTATCAAGGGCCTGATTCAGTTTTAATATCCTGTGGATTCCCAAGTACTTGTTGATGGGTCAGAGACTTGAAGAGAGGTTGGGAATTTCCCAACAACTGGAGGCCAAGTTTCTAATAGTTATATCATAGACCCTATTATGTGTGTGAAATGAAGGTGAACGACTCTCCTTACATCTCAGAGAAGTTAATGCGAGTGAGATCATTGCAGAACCTGAATTTGTTAAAACTGGATTAGAGTAGGCTCCCTCTATTCCTCATTAACCTGCTCTTCATTAAGCAAACCACACGTTTGCATTCTCCTGAGTATGAGGCAATAGGCTCGGCCCGCGTACACAGGGCAGCAACAGTATCCACAGTTCTTGGCCTCAAGGAGCCTGTAAACTCAGCAAGGAAAGAGCTGTCACCAAAAGTCAGGGTGACGTGCCCAGTAATGGAGAAGTGTGGGGTGGTCGTGGGAACCCAGGAGAGGCATGGGCCTGGCAGGGAGCCTGCCAGAGGCCTTCAGGAGCAGGCGATGGCTAAGCTGAGTCTTAGAGGACGAGTGGGCTTGTCAGGTGAGTCCAGGGTTGGGGCAGGTCAAAGGGTGCATTGGAAGAGCATTTCAGGCAGAATTGATAGCAGAAATCACAAGCTGCAGAGGCAGTGGATGGCGTGGAGACCGTGCTGTCTCGTCTTCTTCTTGCGAGGGGGCTGCCATTGGTCCCACCCTTGCAACCAAGACTCCGTTGCTTGTTACAAGTAAATGAAGTAAAAGGAAGGCAGATACAGAAGCAGAGGGTTTGAAAAGATCCCCCACTTTTGCTGATACTCAGAGGATGAGTGGGTTTCGAGAACCTGAGGACTGCCCGTGTGCATGGTTTCGTGTGCATAGCCATACTCCCTTGGGGGCTGTCAGCCCGTAGCAGAGATGTCTGTGTAGGGTCCCCAGAGGTGGTCTGAGCTGGCCCTGGCAGTGACGGCCGTTTCTCACAAACCAACTCTTTTTCAAATGCCTGAAGAATTTTCATAGTGATCCGAGGAGACCCTCTGATAAAGCCCTTTCTTCCCGTCTGTGTTTCTCAGCGATGCCAGGCTCTAAAGTGGTCAGGTATCGTTTTGCTGTTAGGATGGGCCAAAAAAAAAAAAAGCAGATTAAGCTCGATTTAAAACACCAGCTGCACAGCAGGTACAGAAACAGAGGTCCAGAAGTGAACTCCAGTCCTGGTGTTGGCACTCTCCACCTGCCACCCCAGGACAGGAGACTGAGGGTAGCTGCCACAACTTGCCTGTGTCCCCCAGACTGTGTGTGGCCTCGTGCAAGGCGTGTGCCTGCCGTTGTCAGCTTCACCCCTGCTGCACTGCGGGCGTGTGGTCAGCTGGTTGCTCCTGGCCCCCGAGAGCTGCAGCTGTGACCTAGCATTTATGGAGTCATGGTCCCCCATGACTGTCTCTAAGGTGGGGTTTCTGGCCATCCCAGGCCCATGTCTTCTGGAATTCAGTGGTGGGCACTCCCTACAGACAGATACACCCCTAGGTAGCGGGACCCAGGGCAGGTGGTGGTTCCCCTCTGTGAGCTGGACCAGCTGGGTGGAGACACAGCGAGGGAAGGCCTCGTGAAGAAGGGTGGACCCTAACTCCAGATGTCTCCTCTTCCCTCCTGTGTAGTAAAAGCTGTACCATCGGGATGGTTCTCCGACTGTGGAGCGACACAAAAATCCACCTCGATGGAGATGGGTAAGGAGACCTCTTTAAAAAGGCTTCTTTCACCGTAGACTTTGAAACACAAGTCAGTTTGGACATCGCTGGGTAATCATTAACAGAATCTCATGTGTGACATGTTTATCACGTCAGGAGAAGTAACATTGCCCTCCCGTGAGGCACACAAGGCAGGGTCCACCTGGGACATGATACAAGGGAGTTTGGGCTTCCTGGTGGCTCAGTGGTAAGGAATCCACCTGCCAACGCAGGGCACATGGGTTTGATCCCCTGGAGAAGGGAATGGCAACCCACTCCAGGTATTCTTGCCTGGAAAATCCCAGGGACAGAGGAACCTGGCGGGCTACAGTCCATTTGATTGAAAAGAGTCAGACATGACTGAGTATGCACACACCTCTAACGATAAGGGAGTTTGGGTCATGAGGTACCAACAGAAGCATTCTACTTCTTGGGAGATCTTCTGCTATATGAAGTTCAAGAATAGCATTAAACGGACATTCAGTCATTTGCCTTGAGTTGTTAAATGAACACTCGCCGTGGGCCCTCCCCAGGGCTGGTCCCTGTAAGTGCATGGGTGAATATGGTGCGACTGGAGTTGAGGTCTCTTGAGGGCTGAGGGAAGACATGCAACCAGGTGCAGTGGTGTTTCAAGGTGCCACTTGGGGGCGCTGCAGAGGAGCAGTCATCCCAGTGGGCCCGGGCAGGTAGACCCGGGCAGGTAGACCAGGTAGGCCGTCCAGATCCTAGAGAGGCAGCGACGGGTGGGGGGGGACCTCAGGTACAGCCACGAGTGAGAAGAAGCAGGAGAGGAAATGATCTCCACTTGAGATTCCAGCAAGAAAAGTTATGTGGCTGCGTAGATAAAACTGGGAGGGAAAAATGAAAATTAGATTTACTGAAGACATGGGCTTACTTTTTAAATTTTTTTTAATTTTTATTTGTTTACTTTTTAAAAAATTTTTGGCCCGGCTGTGCCACATGCAAGATCTTAGTTCCTCAACCAGGGATTGAACCTGTGCCCCCTACAATGAAAGCAAGGAGTCTTAGCCATTGAACCTCCAGGGAATTGCCATATATATTTCCCTTTTAAACTTTTATCTTTCCTTAATGTGTTTCTTATGCAACTCTAAAAAACATAGATGGAGACTTCCCCGATGGTCCAGTGGCTGTGACTCCAAGCTCCCAATGCAGAGAGCCCCTGGTTGGATCCCCAGTCAGAGAACTAGATCCCACATGCCTGCAACTAAGACCCTAATGAAAAAAAAAAAAAGCCTAGATAATGTGTGTGGGGCCAGAAGCAGGGGAGCGGGGTGGGCAAGTGAAGCAAGAGTGTCCAGTGCTGGGGTTGCCCTTTGCTGGGCTTTCAGTTTTTGGCTGACTTTGCATTGCTGGGTTAACAGCCAGTCTTCCAGATCTGAGAACCTCTCTCTCTTTTTTTTTTTTGGCTTTGGCCCTTGTCTCTGTGGCCTATGGTCCCTCATCAGACAGTGTGAGACAGACTTGTCCTCGGGATGTCCCCCACCACCTGGCAGTGATGTGGCTGGGGGCTCTGACTTCTCACCACGCCGTCTTTTGTTTTTCATTCTCAGAGGATTCAGCGTCAGCACCGCCGGGAGGATGCATGTCTTCAAGCCTGTGTCTGTCCAGGCCATGTGGTAAGTGTGGTTTTAGGGACTTTTAACTCCTTACAAATATTTTCCTAGCTGACAGCATGAATTAAAAAACCCCATCTCCTTAGAAGCACATTTAGGTATGTTTATTTTATGTGTGTGGCAAAATACATGTAACATAAAATTTACCATTTTAAGCTTTTTTTTTTTTTTTTGGCCACTCTGTGCCGTATGCAGGATCTCAGTTCCCCAACCAGGGGCGTCGAACCCACACCCTTTGCATTGGGAGCTCGGAGTCTTAACCACTGGACCGCCAGGGAAGTCCCTTAAGCATTTTTCAAGGTTGCAGTTCAGTGACATTAAATACATTTACAGGGTTGTACACCCATCATCACTTCCCATTTCCAGAACTTTTTCATCACTTGAAACAGAAGCTCTGCACTTATTAAACGTTAACTCCCCATTGCCCCCTCTCCCAGCCCCTGGTAGCCTCTATTTTTCGCTCTCTCTATGAATTTGCCTGTTCTGGGTCCCTCATATAAGTGGGATCATACAGCCTCTGTCCTTTTGTGTCTGACTTCTTGCACTTAGCACGATGCTTTCAGGGTTCATCCATGTTGCAGTACTTCACTCCTTTTTAAGGCTGAAGAGTAAGTTCATTATGTGGATATACTGCTTTTGTTTATCTGTTCGTCTCTTGATGGACATTTGGGTTACTTCCTCCTTTTGGCGGCTGTGAATAGAACTGCTGTGACCTCTGGCGGACAAAGTATCTGCTGAATCCCTGCTTTCAGTTCTTTGGGGAATGTATCTAGAAGTGGAATTTCTAGATCATGTGGTAATTCTGTGTCCTGCCTTTTAAGGGATGCCCCCCATACACTGTCTTACAGTGTAGCCATTCATTCTCTGATAATTTTTCATCCAAGGCCTTGTTCATCCACCCTTCATTGATACCTGATTCACCCCATTCACTGAGAAACACTCAGCCCATATTTTTGTAAAATGAAGTAGGAAAAGAATAAGTAAATTGGCTGCTACCATATGCGTCTGCAGTTTTGTTTTTTCTGCCTCACTCTGCCTCCCCAAACCTCCTCTGCAGTTAGTTCTCCTATTAAAATTAGTTTCTAGAACTCATTTCCCTAAGAAATCTGAGCATCTAAGCTATTCTGACAATGATGGGAGGGAGCTGAAAATTAACTGACTGATGACACAACCAGACTCTCTGTGCCGAGTGTTGAGGAAGCTTTCCTTCCAACTGCTCTGCTAAACTGGGGTCCCTGCCTTCAAGGTAACCGCAGCCTCAGCAGTGAATCCGTCCTTGGGAGCCCACCTGTGGATGGAACGTGACCTGGGATCCTGCCCAACTGGGCAAGTTAGGAAGCTTTGTTGTTTCCTTGTTGGGGCTGATGACAGGTGCTGTCTTGGCCCTCGGGGTCGCTGCCCCGTGCCCCGGAGACCCACAGAGGTGCCTGGTGGCCGTGCGGCCCCCTCGTGTCTCCTGTCCCTGACCCTCTCCCGCTCCCCTGGCCCCAGGTCTGCCCTGCAGGTCCTGCACAAGGCCTGCGAGGTGGCGCGCCGGCACAACTACTTCCCGGGGGGCGTGGCGCTGCTCTGGGCCTCCTACTACGAGAGCTGCATCGGCTCTGAGCAGAGCTGCATCAACGAGTGGAATGCCATGCAGGACCTCGAATCCACGCGGCCTGACTCCCCCGCCCTGTTCGCAGACAAGTGAGCTCAATACCTCCCCACCACCCCCACCCGGCCCCCCGAACCCCGGCCCGCACAGCATCACAGCCCCGTCATATCCCAGAACCAGCACTGCAGGCAGGGGCTCCTGACCTGCAGCCCCCGGGGGTTGTCTTTGGCTGGAGGAGGATCTGTGACTTCCACTCCCCCTCTGGAAATTATAGACGAATTCAGGTGTGAGTGCATTTCTGGGGAGCGGCTCCGTAACTGTTCATCAGCCTCCCCATGCCAGTGCTACAGCCCTTCCTCCCCAGGGCCACAGACCAGGTTTGCAAAGCCTCTTCCTCTGTTTATAAAAGTGAATAAGCTCATAAGATGAATGTAACATCTGGTTCCTTGGGTCCCAAAACACGACTGCATGAAAGCAGGCCCGGGGCCGCCAGTCAGAGGCCGCAAAGGTGCCCCGCGTGCCACACTCAGCCCTAGTCCCAGAAGGAGGGAGCCACTCACCCCTTCTCTCTTGGTAAGATCCTCGTCCTGAGTGTCCTGTTCCTCAGGGACATCGCATGTAGGAGGGCTGTAGATGGAGGGGAGCCCTGCAAATATGGGGAGGACCAGAAGCCACGTGTATGAGGCCTCCAAGAAATTACAAGAGCGTTGGCGAGAATATGTGCCTTCGAGCATAATGAAGGCACATCACGTGCAAGAAGGATTGTCCCAGGAATTCCCCAGGTTAGGATCAGGCTGGCATGTAGAAGGTGCAGGGAGGCTCATAGATGTTGGTTCTGTTTAAATGTGTAAGGAGGTAACAGGAGCTGGATGCAGCTGGGACCACGGGCTGCCTGAGGGCCCAGGGGTTCCAGCCTCCAGCCCTGAGAGTCCGGGGCTTTGCAGACCCGCACGAGGAGTGAGTGTGCCTCGCCACCACCGTTTGCATCCTCGGTCTGCTGTCCCCCCCGGCAGCTCCCCGGGGACGTCCCTGCCCCTCTCCCCTTCTCACTGAGAACGTGCCCAAGCTGTGCTCCGTGCTGCCCAGGCGCAGCTGGGGTTTCTGTGAATGCTGACCCCAGGCCTCTTCCAGTTCTGCACGTCCCTAAACATGACTTCTCCCCAGGCCGACTGAAGGGGAAAGGACGGAGCATCTCATCAAAGCCAAACTCCGGAGCATCATGATGAGTCAAGACCTGGAGAATGTAACATCCAAAGAAGTAAGAATGCATCCCTGCTGGGCAGGCCGAGGTCACGGGCGTCCCTGTGTCCAGTCTCCCTAGCACAGCTTAAGTCGGGTAGAGCCAAAAGGTTGAAGCTGCCCTTGTAAAAAAGTCACATACAGTCTGTTTACGAATTAGCACGTGTAAAAAAAAAATCCTTCCAAAGTCAGATGAAACTGCCCTTTAATGTTTTTCTGGATCACTTGTTTTCTTCTTTCTGTTGCTTTTTGTCCACGGAATGCTGTGAATTATAATAACAGCTGAATTCAGTAGCAGGTTGATGGTATACAAAACAGTCTTTGTATGAAATAATACATAATGAAGCCCATCATGATATCTTCCAAAGTGAGATGAAACTGATCTTACGTTTTCACGGTGATAGATTTGAGCATTGGAAAAGCATTAAGTGCTTTCAACTCAGTAGAAAAGATCCCAGGGAATCAGGTTCCTTCTTTGAAATAATAAACATCCCCCAGTCAGAGTAACTTTGAGGCCGAGTAGCCTGTATTCCTGCCACCCATGCATGTGTTTGGTATGTCTAAATGGATATGTGATGACTCTTGAAAAAAGCCCCCAAATACCTCTTTTGAAAACAGCCACAGTTGGGCTTCCCAGGATGCTCAGAGGTAAAGAATCCGCCTGCCAATGCAGAAAACGCGGGTTTGATCCCTGGGTCAGGAAGATCCTCTGGAGAAGGAAATGGCAACCCACTCCATATTCTTGCCTGGGGAATCCCATGGACGGAGGAGCCTGGGGGCTACAATTCAAGGGGTTGCAAAGAGTCAGACACGACTGAGCAACTAAACAACAACAGGGTTCATGTTGTGACTTTACTTCTTTGAAGGAACTGGTTTGTTGTGGGGTTTTTTGTTTTTTTTTTAAACCCTCCTAATATTTTCCACTCTGTAGATTCGTAATGAATTAGAGAAACAGATGAACTGTAACCTGAAAGAATTCAAGGAATTCATAGACAATGAGATGCTCCTTATCTTGGGACAGATGGACAAGCCCTCTCTCATCTTCGACCATCTTTATCTCGTAAGAGGCACAGCACCTGGCGGGGCCTGGCTGGGGGTGGGGGACGTAAATCAGACCGGGATTTGTTTGGAGTTTGCAGCAAGTCATGAGGGGGGAGAAACTTGAGTTCCTGGAGCCTCCGTCCTGACTTTTACGGGAACTCCCCTCTTGACCCTTTTCTCTGGCCTGCAGCCTACTGGTTTGCTCACCAAGCGAGACGTTGGAGCCGAGGCTCCCAGCTGAGCTGCAGGGAGTTGTCTGAAAAGCTCTTTGGCGTGGGCTGCTGGCTGCCCTTTTCAGACACACGCCACCTTCCCGCCTTCCTCCGTCACTACCAGAAACCCCCTCCAAATGGTCTTCAGGCTGGGAAAAAAAAAAAAGCCCTGTTACTGAAGGGAACACACATGCCCAACCCCAGAATTAGGCCTGGGCGTCCCGAGACGCAAGAAAAGGTAGAGGAGGCAGCATTCCTCCGCCACCCCCGCTGCCCCGGCCCTGCTCTGATGGAGGGAGCCGGCCCTGCTGACACACAGCCGGCGGGGGCTGCACATCCATCACTCCCTCCGCCCCATCTCTCACTCAGATTTTCATCAAGCTGTCAATCTCCATAGAAGGCAGCTGGCACGTTTTCAAAGTCAGAGGACCGTAGAGAAAGACACGTTCCTACAGTGAGGGGTCCATAAGGCATGATGGAGACTGGAAACCACCCCACCCCCCACCCCCGCCAACCGCAAGCAGGTTCCTGTTCCACAGCCTGACCAGCTAGGTGCCTGGGAGCAATCCTTTTGGCCTCACTTTTCCTTCATCCTGTATCTCAGGGCAGAAGGGCCTCCCCAGGCGGCTCAGTGGTGATTCAGGAGACGAGGGTTTGATCCCTGGGTCGGGAAGATCCCCTGGAGGAGGAAATGGCAACCCACTCCTGTATTCTTGCCTGGGAAATCTCAAGAACAGAGGAGCCTGGCGGGCTACAGTCCATGGGGTTGCAAAGAGTTGCAGGGTCACTCTGAGTGACTGAGCAAGCACCTACATAGCTCAGTGGACCATTATGAAGCTTAAGTTAGTTCATATTTAAAGCACCGAGTGTAGTTTCTGTAGGCACTCGTAAATGATACCCATGGTCAGAGCAGAAATCACTTCCTTGGGAAAGTTGAGAGAGCATATTGGCTGCTGAAGGCGTGACCGACTATTTTCTGCCTGTAGGAAGTAATCAGTAGTTCCCCAAATGTGTAAGTCGTGATATATACTTAATGGAGTAAAGTTTAACATGTTTTTATATCTTGATCTATAACACTGATCTATAAATACTTAATGAGGTATATATGTAAATTGGTTATAAACGTGTGGATTTGAAGCCCGAATCTTGAAAGCAGCCCTGTCTCTACTCTTCTCCCTGCAAAGTGGTTTATCTTCCCTGGTGGACACACAACCAGAGGCACCTCGGCTGGTCTCTCCACTAGGTGGTGATCACGGCAAGGGGATACTCACAGCCCTCGCGGAGCTCTTGTTATTTTTCTCAGTGTGGCTCTTGGTGCTTTATGTCACTTTTTCCATGAGAGATACCAAAGGAATTTTTATATTTGAGCCTCTCCCTGCAGTATGAAAAATGCAGCTAGTTGCCCGCACACTGCCAGGTCCACTGGGGCCCTTGCCCCTGGAGGGGTCCGCCCTCTCGGGAAGGGAAGTTTATAGGGAGACCACGAGGGTGCTGCTGCTCTTGTGACTCTGTGTCCATCACATTTCCTAAGAGCAAAGTGGTGTTTTTATCTTTGGGGTGTTTTTTTTTTTTTTTTTTTCCTCTTCTGTATTCTTTGCCTGCTTGGAAATGGAGGGTTGGTTTTTTTAAAAAACCATTTTTAAAATATGAAGTTACAACATGTGTGACTTCCCTGACGGTCCAGAGAAGTCTGAGCTCCCAAAGCAGGGACCTCGGGTTCAGTCTCAGGTTATGAGCTAAGATCCTGTATGCTGCATAGAGTGGCTGGGAAAAAAACCAAAAACATGATATAGATGGTTAGGAAATATAAAGGGCTTCCCTGATGGCTCAGCAGTAAAGAATCTACCTGCAATGCAGGGAATGTGGGTTTGATCCCTGGTTTGGGAAGAACCCAGGAGGAGGAAGTGGCAACCTACTCCAGTATTCTTGCATGGGAAATCCCATGGACAGAGGAGCCTGTCAGGTACAGTCCATGGGGTCTCAGAAAGTCAGACATGACTGAGTGACTGAATCACCACCAGGAAATACAAGTCTAAGGAAGGAAAAGCATTCTCAATTTGACAAATCTAGAGGCAGTCACTGTTAATGCTTTGGTATGTTTATTTTTCTGTCTTCTGGGTTTTTTTTTTAATGCATTTATAACTTCTTAAAAAAGAAAGAGAAGGAGAAGGAACCATACTAGTTGATGCCATAGTTTTGTGTCCTGCTTTAGAAAACCCTTTTTCACCATGTGCTGTTTCCTTGTCATTAAATACCCTGCAAAAGTAGGATTTATTTCAATGGCTCCGTCCCATGGACCCATCCTCATTTGTGTTACTGACTTCTTTTTGTCGAACCCGTGGGTGGTTTCCGCTGATCTGTTATTATAAATTACCATAAATATCCCTGCACATATATTCCTGTGTGAATTCTGGGTGTTTCCTCGGGGTAGCCTTTTTTAAGTGGAATTTCTAAGTCAGAGGGTGGGAACTTTTTTAACATTGCCAAATACTTCCCAGAAAAGGTAAATCCATTCCTGCCTGCAGTGAGTAGCATGTAGAAGTGCCCTCTCCCGCCTGGGAGGTCGGAGGTCACTGCTTCTGGTGCCCAGGACCCTGCCAAAGACCTAGGAAAAGGCGTGGTGAGAGGGGTGGGGGCGGGGTTTCCTCAACCTGCCCTTCTCCCCGACGATGCCTCAAATTCTCCGGGAACCTGCCTTGATACTGGCCTCTTTGAGTTGGCTTCCTCTGAGGCCAGGGGCTGTCGAGATTCCGCATCACCATCAGGGCTGGCGCACACCGCGCGTCCTGCAGGCAGCCCTGAGCGGACGTGCAACACTCACGGGGGTCTGTATGGTCTGTCCCCCAGGGCTCTGAATGGAATGCATCCAACCTGGAGGAGCTGCAGGGCTCAGGGTGAGTCTGCTCCCCTTGTCTTCCCTCGTCCTTCCAGGCGGCTTAGAGACCCTCCGCTCGGCCGTCCCGCCGAGGCCGAGCCCTGGTGCTGCCCACCCGCCCGCCTGGAATTGCACGCACCCCCGTCTCCAAAGCGGCCGCTGACTTGCTTGACTGGCATAGCTAAACCAGATGTGCTTCGAAATGCCACCTCCTTGAATAATTCAGGGGCTTTAGATGTCCCTGGGGTTTGGAGATGTGTGTGTCAGGGAGAACGATTCGAAGCCACCCTCAAACTGTACAGGGCAGCCTGGATGCTGGGAGGGCCACGAGCCCCCTCCCGCCCCACTGCCCGGCAGGGATGCTGAGCGTTGCGGTACCTGTGAGCTAGTCACCAGTGCTCCTTGGACCACTCCCAGTTATATCTGAGGTTGTACTTTTGAGCCTGACACCCGCAGTTAGATACTCAGTGTTGGCCAGAAACACACGCCTCTGTCTGAGAAACGCTCAGCAGCAGGAATAAAAAAATTTATAAATCTAGACCTTTAAGAACAAATGTCTGGACATCTTTTTAAAAAACAACACAGCCACAAAATCACCATCCTGTGTGTCTGACATGATGGCATTCTTGACTTACTGCATTTAAAAGTCAAGACTAAACAAATCTTAAAATATATCTTCAGAGCTACTGGTTAAGATGTGTTCTTTCAACAGAAAGGGATCTTGAAGTGGAAGGTGATCCTGTCTATGCTTTATCTTGCTGGGAATAAATAAATGATTTTAAAGGTTTTTTTTTTTTTTTTTTTCCCCCAAGCATTTATAAGTATTCTCTTATGAGATCTATTTGAGGTGTTTTCAAACTCATGAAATTGTTTTGGTCTTCCAGGGAGGTAAGTATTATAGAGAACTATAGAACCTGGGTTAACTGGGTTAGCAAACCCTCCAGACTATTTATTTATTTATAGCCTGTCTTGTTTGAAAAAGGATTTAAGGCAGTTCCCAAGGGCATAAATAATGGATGGATATATTGACCTTAACTACTTAAAAGTGGAGACATTGGGGTTTTTTTTTAAGCCTCTGTATACTCATAATAGTTATGAAGTTTGAAGCTTTAAGAGAGTTTAAAAATGTGTTTAATACATATGATGAATTTCTAGAATTAACATTGTTTGACAGTGCTTTGAATGAAACTTTCTTTTTAAAAGTTTTTTAATGCAGAAATTTGTTTTTTATCATAAATATAATATATTCTCATCATACAGAGGGCATTTAAAAGATACCCAATTGGCAGCCTACTCCAATATTCTTGCCTGGAGAATCCCACAGACAGAGGAGCCTGGCAGGCAGTCCAGAGGGTTGCAGTGAATCGGAGATGACTTAGCGACAGACTTTGACTTTCAAAACAAACAAAAATCCCAAAAAAAAAAAAAAAAAAAAAAACCCACTGTGAGATTCTGCCATGAAAACACAGATCTTTTATAAATGTGTATTTAATGTTCTCTCTGCACAGTTTTTTTCTTCCTTTTGCGTTATCTTTCTTTTTTTTTAATGTTTTTCTTTTGAAGGATAACTGCTTTACAGAATTGTGTTGTTTTCTGTCAAACCTCAACATGAGTCAGCCGTAGGTACACAATGCCCCCTCCCTCTTGAGCCCCCTCCCATCCCCCTCCCCACCCCACCCCTCTAGGTTGATGCGGAGCCCCTGTTTGTTTCCCGAGCCTTGCGGCAAGTCCCCGTTGGCTGTCTGTTTTACATGCACAATTTTTGATTACTTTGTTTTTTTGTCGATCCTCATTCTGATTCTCCAAATTTTTTCTTTATCTTTTTTTTTCTCACTGCAGTGTTGACTATATTTTAAACGTTACTAGAGAAATAGATAATTTTTTCCCTGGCTTATTTGCGTACCATAACATCCGAGTCTATGATGAAGAGACCACAGACCTCCTCGCCCACTGGAACGAGGCGTACCATTTTATAAACAAAGCAAAGTAAGTGGGCAGAGAAGCCAGAGAAACCAGGCTGGGGGAGAAGCTGACTGGCAGCCACGGGGCGGGCAGACATTAATGAGGACCCCAGACACAGCCACCTCCTGGCTTGAGGGGCCAGTGACGGGTCACGATCCTCTGGTTTTAGAGCACAGGACCCCAGGCACCAGAAGGGCCAAGTCGTTCATCTTCTCCGGGGTCCCAAATGAGCACCTTCTCTCCCACCTACCGTGCCATTTGACCCCCATTTCATCATCAGCTCTGGCTCCAGCCACAGCTTCTGTATCAAGCACACACTCTCAGGCACTCTGCCCGTGGGGAGTTGCTGAGCCGGAGCAGAGAGGGGAGTATGCGGGCCAGACATGACTCAGAGGACCTTTGGGGCTGCTGTCCCAGAGGAATCTGCCCAGACATCTACTCGGGCAAGTGCCTGGAGCTGTGGCCGCCTCCACCTGAGTTTGCTGGACTCCTGTTCACATAGGATGGGATTGACCGTCTCAGGTCCCCCACTGCCCCAAGCCTGTCACCAGCATCAGCCTGTCTGTTGTCCTCACCTTACCCTCCCAAGGAACACCTCTGTCTCCCTGAAGTAGGACCAGCAGGCAACAACTCTTTTGAGATGCTATCAAGAGACCCCCCCACCCCCACCTTCTGCTTTGCACCTCCAGCTCAAAGCTCCATGATGTGGGACCAAATCTTAGTTCCCCTGGGCTCCCAGGGCATCGACTGCAGCAGTCCAAAAAAAACAAATTGAGATCTGAGGATGAATTTCAAGCCTGGGGTAAAGGAAGTGAGCATGTCCCCACCTGACAGGTGGGCTGCTTCTAATGTAAACAGGCAGGCTGGCGCCCTTCCTCCTGTAAAAATAAACCCTCACAGGCGCAGCCCCCCCCAGCCTGTCCCCCCTCACCTTTTTGGAGCAGCGGCAGCTAGAGCAACAGTGTTCCTGGCCTTGCGTGTCTTAAATCTGCCCTGCCTGGACCCGTACCGTCTCCTTACAAAAAGCCTATTGGCCCATCTGTTTCCTTTGGCTTCTTTCTCTGGTGGCTCCTTGACCCTCCTGTCTGCAGAGGTGCTCTCTCTCCCAGTGCCCTGGAGCTTTCAGTTCGCTGACCCCATTTTTCTTCAGTAACCCACTCCCTGTCTCCATCTGCTCTGCAGATAACCCCTTTGGCTGCTGCCCGGTTGCTTCCTGCCCGAGGGGCTTTGGTCTCCCGACCCTTCCCAGCCAACCTGGGAAGACTCCTGCTTCTTCGCTGGAGGTGGCCCGATTCAGGAGCTCTCTCCCTGCCAAACTTGGGTGCGGCCGGAGAGCTCGGTCTCGATTTCCCATTATATGCTAATCGATTTGGCAGCGAAGTTATTTCCTTCTGAGGGTCTGTGGACACCTGCTACTTAAATCTCAGGACCTTGGAGGGTTTGGGCAATGAGATAACCTCAGGGTTTTTTGTTTAAAAAATGTGTGTCTCACGGAAGCTGAGAGAATGCAGTTGCATAAGCTCGTGCCTTCTCCACCCCCCCCCCCCCCGACCCCGCTCCCGCCGCTTCAGGAGGAACCGCTCCAAGTGCCTGGTCCACTGCAAAATGGGCGTCAGTCGCTCAGCTTCCACTGTCATAGCCTACGCAATGAAGGAATTCGGCTGGACCCTGGAGAAAGCCTACAACTACGTGAAGCAGAAACGCAGCATCACGCGCCCCAATGCGGGCTTCATGAGGCAGCTGTCTGAGTATGAAGGCATCCTGGACGCCAGGTGGGTGACCATGTGCCGGGAAGAACTGACTGGCAGAGCCGGGCTCCAGGAGCCCTGCCGCCCAGCCACGCTCCCGTCTGGCCCAGCGTTGGCTTCCACAGCCAAAAATCCTGCCTCGGGGTTGGGGGGGTGGAGGGGAGCCCGTCTGAGCAAAACAGCTATTGTTTGGGGTTTGATTAGCGGTTTCCAGGAGGGATCTGTGTTGACTGTGTTGGCACGCACAGAAAGCTGTTCTGCGGCTGGAGGGAGCGGGGCACGGCTTCTGATCCAAGGCAGGACTCCCACGTGTGGCTCAGCCCGGGGCTGCCCCAGTTTCTAAGCATCTGCTCTGTGCCCAGCCCCATGCCAGGCTTCACCGCAGGGCAGCTCCAGGGACTGCAGGGGCAGACCCGGACCCGCTGCCGCCAAGCTGGCAGCTCAGGCCTAGCTCATCCATCTGCCCTGGCCACAGTCTCCTCTCCTGAGTTAAGAATTAACCCCATCCCCCTGCCCCCCGTCCTACTCTTCCTTGGTAGTTCAGTTGGTAAAGAATCCCCCTGCAATACAGGAGACCCTGGTTCAATTCCTAGGTCAAGAAGAGCCCCTGGAAAAGGGATAGGCTACCCATTCCAGTATTCGTGGGCTTCCCTGGTGGCTCAGATGGTAAAGAGTCCACCTGCAATGCGGGAGACCTGGGTTCAAAAGATCTGGAGAAGGAAACGGCCACCCACTCCAGTATTCTTGCCTGGAGAAGCCACATGGACAGAGGAGCCTGGCAGGCTACATGGGATTATAAAGAGTTGGGCACGACTGAGCGACTTTGACTACCCACTTGAAGGATTGTTGTGAGAGATACATGAGCACCATCCAGATGCTTCAGTAGACCCATCTTGTAGTCAGTGATGACGTAGCTGCTTTTTAATTCTCTAACCACCACCACCCACCTACTGCCTACCTACCTACCCCGCTGTGAGAAAGGTCTGCAAAGGACAGGATATCTCATGTACGGGGAGTCAGGAACTGACACTGGAGGTTGAGGTGTCCCATGTCACATAGCCAGAGGGTGGCCCAGGGAGGAGGGGGATTCCCCAGGCCTGTTGGCCCCTGGGGATCCCATGCAGGGTGACCCTGCCCCCATGGAGGGGTCCCTAGTGACCCCAGGTAGATCCATTCCTTCTCCCCGCTCAGTCTGCCCAAGGCCTCCCTGACAGCTGTTTCTGCCCGGCGCCATGGGGAGGCCGCAGGCTACGTCCCCCAGCTTCTTGGCCGTGTTTGAGGAAGCAGCTGGGGGTCTGGAGAATAGCTCTGGACATTCCTGGCCTCCTTCACTGTCAGCCAGAGAGCAGCTGGACAGATGTGCAGGCAAGGCTGGGGTGGGGGGGGGATACATCAGCTCCTTAGCCCTTCAGTCACTTGCTGCCATCAGTGGTTTGCAGCCCAGCCAGGAGTTTCCAGGCCAGGTTCACAGCAGCATAGCATTTTGACCTTGAATCCCAGCCCCATCTGAGGGCCCGCCTGGCCTGGCCTGGCCCGGCCCGGCCCACGCACACAGAGCAGACGGCCGTGAACGACCGTGATGCTACTGGAAAACAACAGCAAGCCCTTGGTCTGCACATCCTTTTATGTTTACTTCCCTTAACCCTTGGCCCCGCGATGGTGGTGAGTCTCTTAAGGTTCACAGAGGTGACTCATTGACCTTATTTCATTATGAGCCTCTTCTTTTTTTAACCCTTTATGTTTAAAAATTGTTACATAAAAATAATACTATAGTTCTGTAAAACTTTTAAAAACTGACCTGTAATCTCTCAGACCTACACAAATATTTCCGATTTTCTGGCGTCTTCCCAATTTTATTCAGGTGCATTACATGTTTACGTGGTCACGTGAATGTGTGTAAATTTTTACCAACTCTCTGCTTTTATCCGCATTCTTTTCCTACAAAGGAAGTAGGAAAAGGTTCAGTTTCTTATTTGACAGATCGGGGTGGGGGCGGGGAATAGAGACAGAGTGTCAATGGTGTGACCAGGTTCACCAAAGTGAGCTAGGACACTGGGGCCGTGATAGGATTTCAGGAAGACTCCTGTGTCTGCAACATCCTCATCACGTGACAAAGCTGTTTATGTGACCATCCACGGAT
Source organism: Okapia johnstoni (assembly GCA_024291935.2). NCBI lineage: Eukaryota > Metazoa > Chordata > Mammalia > Artiodactyla > Giraffidae > Okapia > Okapia johnstoni. The sequence continues at coordinate 8,145,979 of CM044310.1, read as the reverse complement.
CACTCCTGTGGGAGCCACAATGACTTAGGGTCCCAGGGCCTTTTCCATCATCCTTAAATGTCTCGGGGATAAATGAACCAAGAGAGGCTTCACCCAGGTGAGCCCCTGGTGTCCACCCAAGCCTTGGGCTTCCCCCCCCGCCAGCCTCTTCCCAGGACCCTCTGGGCACTGGCCTAGGCTCACCTTCCTCCGCCCTCCTTCCCCCAGCAAACAGCGCCACAACAAGCTGTGGCGCCAGCAGACCGACGACAGCTGCCTCCAGCAGCCTGTGGACGACCCCGCGGGGCCCGGGGACTACCAGCCAGAGACCCTGGGCAGCACCCCGGAAGCCCAGCCGCCCTGCTTGGACGCCACTGCCGCCCCGCCTGGGTTCCCGGGCAGCGGGACCCTGGGGGGGCCTGCTCTGCCCTGCTGCTTCCGGCGACTCTCAGACCCCCTGCTGCGGGCCCCCAGCGACGAGACGGGCAGCCTCGTCCACCTGGAGGATCTGGAGACGGACGCTCTGCTGGAGGAAGCCGCTCAGCTGGCAGAGGCGTCCTGGCCAGCCAGACCCCCCCCAGAAGGTCCTGGACTCTGCGAGAGGGAAGTGACGACGAAACCAGAGCCGGGGAGCCCCCAGGCCCAGGGCGGCTCGTCGCCGCAGGTGGAGGAGATGGATAGGGAGGAGGCCCTGGGAGCCGGGAGGTGGGGGCGGCCTGCAGCCCAGCTCGATAACCTGCTCAACCGGGAAAACCTAAACAACAACAACAGCAAGAGGAGCTGCCCAGACGACGTGGAGGTGGGCGCGGGGGGCGGGGGGCACACGTGCCTGCCGCTTCGGTTCCGCCCGGGGGGCAGCGCCTAGGTGGATTTCTGAGAGGTTCTTCAGGCCCTTGGGGATAGTAGACAGTGGAGGACCAGAGGCCCCCGAGGAATGTCTGTCTGTACACTGCCCCGTTGACCCCGCTGCCGCTTTCCTGCCTTACACAGGGCTTCTAAGTCTTTTTTCTTACATCAAACGTAAGACATGTAACTTGTTACCCAGCTTCAACCTTTACCAGTGTGTGGCTTCTCTGCATTACATGTCACCCCCATGCACTTTTCCACACCCCGGATTGTTGTTCAGTCGCTCAGTGGTGTCTGACTCGTTGCGACCCCATGGACTGCAGCTCACCAGGCTTCCCTGTCCTTCACCACCTCCTGGAAGTTGTTCAGACTTGTGTCCCTTGAGTCGATGATACCATCCAGCCCCATCTTGTCCCCTGTCGCCTCCTTCTCCTCCTGTCTTCAATCTTTCCTAGCCTCAGGGTTGTTTCCAATGAGTCTTCACATCAGGTGGAAACAAATCAAATCCCTGGTCTGTCGTTCCCATCACAAATGCTTCCATATATAATGGAACCACAGTACCACTGCCACCTTGGGAAAATTGATAGCAGTCCCCCAGCACCGTCTTACATAAATTTACAGACCCCGTTGGTGTATGAAACCCACCTCCAGCTGGTTCCATCGTCAAGGCCGCGGGCACCCACGTTTGGGTCTGTGTTAGAGTCATTCCCAAGCCGTCTTTATCCTTCGCCACCTCTCTGCGAAGAGCACAGTCAGGTGATGGTTTCTCGGAGCCGCGCTCTGTTCTGCCAGACTTGCAGGGTCCATCATCAGGCTGCAGACTCCAGACCTTTTCTGAAAGGAGAACCAGTTACTGTGCCAGAAACACAGTAATTTCACTAATTCCCACGATGCTCTGAGGGCTTCCCCAGTGGCTCAGTGGTAAAGAATCCACCTGCCGATGCAGGAGGCATGGGTCCCATCGCTGGATTGGGAAAATCCCCTGGAGAAGGAAATGGCAACCCACTCCAGTATGCCTGCCTGGGAAATCTCATGGACAGAGGAGCCTGGTGGGGTCACAAAAGAGTCAAGACATGACTGGGTGACTCAACAACAACAACGATCCTTTGAGGGTGAAGTCACCCTGGTTTCCAGGCGAGATTGGGGCACTGGAAAGGGTGCAGGTGGTGGAGGCAGGGGTTGAGAAGGGAGGCCCTTGGAAGTCCCACTCCTGGCCGTGTGGCCAAAGGATTTATCCAGGATCGTGGGCTTGTAGCTTCCAGGAAGTTCAGTGTCTCTAACTCGTCTCTGAACCTGCATCAGTCACAGTCAAGCAGGTTCCAGTTCTGAGAGCTCTGTCCCAACACCAGCTGAAGGGAGAGCATTGCCTGCCACCATCCTTGTATTTTTCAGTCTTCAGCTTGTACTGCACCCTCACCACATTCTTTTCCCTTTCAGCATGACGCGATCTTCGGGATCCTTAACAAAGTGAAGCCTTCCTACAAATCCTGCGCCGACTGCATGTACCCTGCAGCCGGCGGGACCCCCGAGGCCTTCGGGGAGCGATGCAAGAACCCCGGTGCTCCCGCCATCTGTACCCAGCCCACCTTCCTGCCCCACCTCACATCTTCCCCCGTGGCCAGCAGGTCCCGAGCTTTGGAGAAACTGGCCTCTGGCCCAACTGAAACCGCCCCCTTCTTACCACCAACAGGCTCAAGGAGGCCAGACACCAGTGGCCCAGGGGCCGGGGCTGCCCCGGAGCCCCCAGCCAGCCTTCTGGAACCTTCCAGAGAGACTCACAAATCCTTACCAAAGTCCCACCTCGTGAAGAATTCTCACTGTGATAAGAACCCTCCCGGCTTGGAAGCAGCAAAGGAAGACTCGCCACCCAAGAAAGATTTGAAGCCGGCCAAGGACCTGCGGCTCCTGTTCAGTAAAGAGGCCGAGAAACCCACGAGCAACAGCTACTTGATGCAGCACCAGGAGTCCATCATCCAGCTGCAAAAGGCGGGCCTGGTCCGCAAGCACACCAAAGAGCTGGAGAGGCTGAAGGGCACGCCCGCCGAGCTGGGGGCCCCATGCCGGGACGGCCCAGCTGCCATCCCCGAGGAGAACCAGGACTCGCCTCTGCCCAGCCAGGCCCCAGGCTCCGAGAAGCCCGAGGCCAGCCCCCCTCTGCTAGAGGGAGCCCCGCTGAAGAGCCCCCCGCCCTTCCTCTGCCGCCCCGACCATACCAGTCACTTCTCCAAAGACTTCCTGAAGACCATCTGCTACACCCCCACCTCGTCCTCCATGAGCTCCAACCTGACGCGGAGTTCAAGCAGCGACAGCATCCACAGCGTCCGCGGGAAGCCAGGGTTGGTGAAGCAGCGCACGCAGGAGATCGAGACCCGGCTCCGGCTGGCGGGCCTCACCGTCTCGTCCCCGCTCAAGCGCTCCCACTCCCTGGCCAAGCTCGGCAGCCTCAACCTCTCAACCGAGGACCTGTCCAGCGAGGCCGACGTGTCCACCACGGCCAACTCCCAGGACACCGGGTTGAGCGAGTCTTCCCTCTTGCATGAGTCCCCGGCAGCTGCCAGGAGTCTGGCTGCAACCTCGAAACCGTCAGGGAAATCTGCCCCGGAAAACTTGAAAAGCCCTTCATGGATGGGCAAAAGCTGACCCAGCTATGGCTGCGTTTGGACTTGTGCGATCCCGCCCTTTGCCGCCCTGTGAATTTCTGGTCCACCCCTGCCGTCTGGATGTCCCTTAAACTATTGGCGTTATCCTCGCTTTTCCTCCCCTTCTCTTTGCAGAGGGGAGAAGAAGCAACAAAATTGCCAAACATACAGCACAAGAAGAGAGGGGGCAGCGTGGGTGTTTGTGGCCTGGGAGAACCAGCAGCTGTCGGCCAGTAGACTCTGACCCCAAAGCAAGTTGTTTCCAAGAAGACTCGTGTTTTAAAAAGAGCGTTTATACGGAGATACGCACGCATCAAAAACCCCTCCATGCACAACCTGCGAAAGAATAGCTGTAGTGTCGGCGTAAGCACCGCAGGGGCTTGTCTTCGCTCATGCAGGCCCTCACGGGGAAACCCCTGGGTGGCGCTAGAATTCCTACCTCTGATCCTGCTGTGCGCTTTGTTTATTCTTAAAAATCCGATAATGACCAAGGCCTGTTCCAGGGGAAAATGCTGTGTTAGAAAAGGTTTTTTTCCGAAAGAGAACTTTTCTGTCATTGCTGTCAGGACGCCCCCCCACCCCCAAAAAGCGTCAAGACTTTTAAAGTTGCCCGCACCAAACACCGCTACTTAAAGCGACAGGAGGGCACAGACGCCGTCATCGGACCGACTCCGGGGTGCGTGGAGGTCCTCTGAGCTTTGACTTCCCAGTGCTGGCGTGTTGTCACAGCTGAGTGATGCGGGTCTGGCCAGCCCTGGAGGAGGCAGGGAACAATGTGTGTGTGGTCCTCGTTGTCCCCCCCATCTGGGGAGAAGGACCCACAAAGTTATCGTTGAGTCTCACCTGCTGCAGAAGCCCACATGGTCCTGCAAGGGTTTTGAAGGCACTCGAGCGTCTGGCGGGGCTGGGGAGGGGTTCGGAGACATGGGTCACCCCACCGGGAGCTCCGGCACTCAGGTTCATTAGGTCACACATACTCAAGTCTGGGGAGGAAAAGGAGATGTCAGCAGTGAGAGACGCTCAGTCACTCAAGGAACAGCTTGGCAGCAGCTTCTCCGAGAAGCAGGACCGGTGGGAAGCTGCTCAGATGTTTACAAGTCACCCCTTCCTGCGGTGAGAACGCTGCTCCCTGCTTCTCCGCGGCTCTTCCCAGCAGGCTGGGAAGGCTTGAGGTCCCTCCCGGCTCCAGGGGAGCCCCTCTGAGGATCTTGAGTGGAGGGACTCCTCTGATGTCAGTGGGCAAGACAGGATGTTAAAACATTTTGGAGAGAGAAAAGAGGTTGGTTAGATTTAATGCAGGTGTCAGCCAACCATGGTTGGGATGTGTGGCCCTATGAGCTAAGATGGGTTTTTTTTCCCATATTTTCAAGGGGCTAGCCAAAAATTACCAAACAGGCAACAGAAACCATGTAGCCTGCAAAACCGAAGATATTTTGCAATCAGGCCCTTTATAGAAAACCTTTGCTGAGCCCTGGTTTTACTTGAAAACCCAGGGCTTGCCCCAGGCCCTCGGGGAAGAAACTCCGGGGAGTTAGAAGGCCTCCCTCCTCTTTTGTCACCTCAGGCCAAACCCTGCCCTCTTCCTAACCCAGTCCTTGCCAGCTCACCCCCAGTGTCTCTCTCCTGGGGGTGGGTGGGGGCCCCTACTGGTGGAAGCTTTCCCACGGTTGCAGCTTGCCCTCAGATGGGTCCCCGGATTATTTCAGTGAAACTAGACATCCTTCAAGGGCCAGCCAAAGTTCAGAAGTGGGTAAGTGAGTCTCCATCTTACATTGGTCCAAACTGAGCCTCTCAGAGCAACCCACACAGAGTCTTCAGAAACAAGGCCAGTCCATGTTTCAGCTCGTGGGTAGAGCTTTTGCAAAAAACCCTCTCTCCAGAAACTTTTTCTCCCTGACCTTTTTTTTTTAAGTATATGTTACTTCACCTTATAGGAATTTGTTTCCCCACCACTGTCAATTGGAATCACCTTAGATGATCTACTTATTCCAGAAAACCCAGTTGGGTTTCCGCTTCTCTCTCAGCCAACACAAGAGCATGGTCTCAAAAAAAGGTGTCAGGTTCAGTGTTTTGCCAAATTGCATTTCATGTAGGTCAATTTCTGTGTCAAAAGAATCCTGTAGATTTGATGATGACCAGCTTATGTTTTGTTTTTTTTTTTTAAACCATGCCTGGGTATGATGTATTTTTGAAGACCTTCATTTTGAAAGCCATAGTTTTTATTATCCAGTTAAAGGATAGGAGGAGGATTACAAAGATGAGAGGGTCTTTGGCTTTTGGCAGAGTTATCCATTCATTGTCAGAAGTTAGTCTGTCAACATTGAAACTAGGGCCCAGGTCCCCACTGTAAGAGCAAAGCAAAGCCTTCTTGATGGGTAACATTCTAGTCTGGAGAAGAGGATGCAAGTTTTTCTCCAAGACCCAGATCGGTGGTGTAGAAACCTACGGTGGATTGCTATTTTGACCAGAGCGTTCTACCAGGCTTGGGGGCATCTTGACAAAGACAGATGCATTAGTGGTCTCTGAAAAGAAAGCTTGCACCCTAAGCTATGCCCCTTCTTGACCAGTGCTTTGTCTGTACGCTTAGCGGATGGGGGAAATTCCGAATGTGGGTGGCAGGGGTTTATGCTGTGAAAGTCATGGATTTTGGTGACCAGCTGTCTTCATGGAATGCCTTTGTTGAACTAGGCAAGAGCAGAAGGTTTCTGAATCAGCTTGGTACCCCACAAATTCAGCTGCGTTTCCTCTTCCCCCTCCACCTCCCTCCCACTTTCCCTCCCATTCACACGGCATGCCAGCAGGAGACCCAGTTTGTCTAGGTCTTCCTCTTGCGTTGATATGAGGAGGTTTTCTCATTGAGTTTTGTTGAGTCGAAGCAGGGAACTGGTCAGAGAGAGAGGGGAAACCGTGCTGCCCTCTGGTCGGCACTTGACCTTGCCGATCTCCTTGTCTTTTTCTCGTGGCAGTGTGCATCACTGCATGAACGTCTTGAGAACAGGGTTCTTGCCCCCGGTCTCCCCTGCCTCCTCGGTCTCAGTGCAGGCACCCGGCCCACCTCCAGGCCGCCAAACAGATCTCTGCTGGGTGGGGGCACCCATTCCACTGGGCAGGAGACTGCTCTGTCCAGCCCCCTTCTGCTCCACCCCACCCTCTCCAGCTAAGACAGCATTCCAGCCCTTTAAAGCCTTTTCCCTCCTGGATAAGCCCAGAGGATGGATACCTAGGGTGGAGCCAGAACGGCCATAGAATTAACATCAGAACAACCCTGTATGTCAGCCTTGCACTGAGGCCCCATTCCAGGGGCCTCTGCTCCTTAGTGAGAAGAAGTGCTGGCATCTAGTCGAGGTCACGTGCAGAATCTCACCCAAGGTGTCTGAAGACCAACGTGCTGTCTGTCGCCCGGAAACGCTGCTCTGGCTTGCCAGCCAACAGGGCTTCCCTGGAGCCCCTTAGGCAGCGAGGGAACCCCTTCCCCTCCAGCAGGGGAGCCAGGCAGATGGGAGATTTGGGACATCCAGACAGCATGGTGCAGGCTCACCTGCTCTTGTCCTACCCCCAGCATCTTGGCCAGATGAAGGTACTTACAGATCCCCGTGTTCAGCTACTTGGTCTTTTTCTCATTTGCTCTGGAGAAGGAAATGGCAACCCAGTCCAGTATGCTTGCCTGAAAAGTCCCATGGACGGAGGAACCTGGTAGGCTACAGTCCATGGGGTCGCAAAGAGTCGGACACGACTGAGTGACTTCACTTTGTTTCTGCAGATGAATACCTGTGTGTGTGAGATCGTTCTGCACAGGTACATATATTTGAGTCTATACATCTGTCTCTTAAACGAGAGCATCACGCGTGTTCCTGTTCCCTCATCCACACACAAGCCTGTCACCCGAGTTGTGGAGCGGGTCCCTTTGAATGGTCCGGAGCGAGTCACCTTGAATGGTCTGGCGCGACACCGTGCGGTGGATCTGGACGTGACCACCTTGGTTTTTTGTCCTGTAGTAGACCCCCGCGGCCCCAGCTGGTGTCAGTCTCCTAGCGGGACCCTTTAGAGCCAGACGCCCGTCCTCCACTGTCCCTGTGTCAGCCGCGCCGCGCAAGGAGATGGCCGCTCCCTCCCGCCTCCTCGACACTGTAATTATTGTTTTACAATCGAGTGCCTTAATAATAGTTTACAAATACTGTGTATTTATGGGCAGCCGTTCCGCTTTCGCCTTCTGTGATTGGATACTTTGCCTTGTCCGCGGTGGTTGGCGCTGGGGCTGGAGTTTGCCTGCCCCATACTTGGGCTGATCTACTAGGCGGCCTCCCGTGCCTGCCCACAGCCAGGCCAGGGGTATCGCTAGAAGCGGCGCTGGCTGGCGGTCCCTATGGGCAAGGCAGGAGCTGTTTCAGCCGAAGGCCTGTAGTAAGCGAAGAAAAGACAGGATTGGTAGGCCAGCCAGCTCGGGCCCCCTCTGGACCACAGCCCTGCCCCTCCCCTGCACCCTCCCCATCACACAGCTATTCTCCTGTTCAGTAGAGTTTTTATTACTACCTTGACCCTCCTGTTTTCCTCTCTTTTCGTGTCCTGAGCTCTTTGCAACAAAATGCAGGTACAGACCACCCTCCCCAGTCAGGAGCTCCCCTCCCCCCAAGATAGCCTGCCCTTTGGTTTTCAGAAGCTGCCAGTGGGTGCCAGTGTGTTGCGTTATGATATCAATGATTTTTTTATTATATATTGTTTTTCTTCTTGTTTTTTTTATATTATATATTTAAAAGGCAGTATCTTTTGTACTGTGAATTTGCAGTAGAAGATGCATAATGCACTTTTTTTTTTTTTTACTTCTGTTGGTGTGTACTGTATATAGTCTGTGTGCTTCTCGTGAGGAAAATAAACTTTTTCTTTATAAATGCTCAATGACCTCTGAACTTGTGCAAAAAGAAAAATAAAGCAGCAGCCCTTCCAGCCCTGGCTAGTAGAGTCAAGACAGCTGTGTGCTGGCCCCACGCTAAACACGTGGACAAGTGAGACCAGAGAAAGAACCAGGAGAAAGGTCAGCTGCTGCAGGAATCATCTTTTTTTCCTTCCTGATCTTGCCAGTAAGAAAGAGCAGGCCTACTTGTGGGTGGTCACTTGTATACCAAAAAAACCTGTCCTGTCTGCCCCCACTTTGGGTGGGACTTGAACCTGAGGGGCGTGCTGGAGAAATTCACCACCTTAACTGCTCACACAGAAGAGGGGATGGGGAGGGGGGGCTCATCGTGGCTAATGGCCAAGACAGAAACCCCAGGGGACCCCAGTCACCAGACACAGCAAAGGCTTACGCTGAGCTCAGGGCACAGTCCACTGCAGATCACAGCTTTTGGTGGCTCTCCTCCCATGGTGTCTGAGCCAAGCCGGGCTGCTTCCAACAGAAAACCCTGCCTTCCTGGAGTTCTGTGCATCCAGCAGGGCAAATGGAGCTCATATTTCCTCTTTGCTGCCTTTGGGTGCCATATCTGACAGTCCCATGGGCGAGTCACATGGGTGAGTGTCAACCGTCTGCCACTAGTGCCTTGACGGGACCACGAAATTCCAGAGCCTGTGGGTCAAGAAACAGTACATACTCCATTTAGTTCATCTAGACTTACTCCGCCCCTCACCTGTACTCACGGAGATGGGTAGATAAACCAGGATGCAAGTTTTTCACTTAATAAGAATTATAACCGTCAAGGGGAACTTCACTGGCAATCCAGTGGTTAAGAATCCACCTTTCAATGCAGGGGACACTGGTTGGATCCCTGGTCGGGTAACTAAAGTCCTATGTGCCATCAGCAAAAAAAAAAGGATATAAAATAAAAAATAAGCATCAAGCCGACTAGATTATTCTCATTTGCTGATTAGCACATTGAGTCCTTCTAGGAAAATCTGCACTTGAAGCCAGATTATGGTTGCTGTGCTCAGTCGCTCAGTTGTCTGACTCTGTGACCCCATGGACTGTAGCCCGCAAGACTCGTGTCCATGGGATACTCCAGGCAAGAATACTGGAGTGTGTTGCCATTTTCTCCTCCAGGGGATCTTCCTGACCTAGGGATTATACTCACCTCTCCTGCATTCGCAGGCAGATTCATTACCATTGAGCCACCTGGGAAGCCCAAATTATGGTTAGGAATTGCTTATTCAGTAGAAAATTGAAGCAGAAGGTGAGTGGGTTGACTGCTGACTGTCCCCATCAAGCTGTAATGTACCCCTCTCTATATATGAGGTTTTTGGAACTGAACCACTGAGGGTCATGGTTCAGGACACTCTTCCTAGACAAGGCTGGAGACCCCTAACATTCTCTTCCCAAGAGAAGGGCTCCCAAGGTGAATCCGAGCCGGAGGAGGGGGTCCAGCACTCCTTGCGATTCCCGTAATTTCCCTGGGAATCGTGATGGCCACGTCTAGAAAACCATTGAAATAGGAATGCGGTGCAGTTGAGTAGGTTTTCCCTCCACCAGTTACAATCACATTCCACACATGTTTTCTGCAGACAACACCCACCCTTTCACATCGCCCTTCCAGAATGTGGGTGTTCCTAGATCACCAGATACTCTCTTCACTCAGGTCCCCGGAGAACCTTCCTGTGACTGCTTTAAACCTGATCTTGTCCTCAGAGTAGCAAGCCTGAGGTCGCATGGGGCCCCAGGTCTTGCCTCCAGGGGCCGTGGGCATGCAGGGGAACAGCCGCATGCTCGTGGAAGCCCATCCTGGCTAGACCTCAGAAGTTCCAGGAGGCAGAGCGTTGAGTTCATGGCGTTTCAGAAGGATTCACTGCATGGTAGGGAAGCCCCTTCCAAAGGTGTCCGGCAGCGGTGCACCAGGTCAGCCGTGCCCAGGACAGGCCATCCACCCACCCCTACGCCCTCACAGGAGGTAGTAGAACTATATTCCTGAGACTTCCGCCTACCCAGCACTTTAATGAACCCCGTGGAACCCTCCAAAGGCCCTTTGATGTTACCCTTAGTTTTCAGTTGAAGAATCAGGCCTGCAGGGTGTAAGTCATTTGGCCAAAAGTGACCTCTAAAAGGGGGTGAAGCCAGGAGGTACTACTCCTTCTCCACCCAAAACCCTCCCAGAGGGGTCCCCCCACCGCAGAAGTAGAAAGCAGCAAGCTGAAACAGCATTTGATCCCCCTGTAGGTACCAGCAGGAAAACATCAAGTCAGAAATGAAGCCTCCAGCCCCGGGGAAATCTGACCCACTTCAAAGGCTACCTTGGCGGGCAGCACAAGGTGTGTTTCCCGCCCCCAGATCGAATTCACTGTATTTGACCTTTAAAGGGAAGCTGCTCACACACCCTCAAGTATTCTGGCAAAGGGTCCGGTGTCAGCCCCAAATTCCTCTTTGTTGTTATTAACTGTTTCTGCAAGTGAAGTGTCAACAGAAGCACTAGCACAGAAAAGGATGCTTGGGAATCGGATGCCAAGAGATGGATTCTCCCATAGGCAGCTGGGGGTGCAGAGCTCCTTCTGGTTTTGAAATTGGATCTCACAACAGGTGAAGGACAGTGCTACCAACCTCGTGGGGCCAATAATTTGAGAATTAGCCAATGATGTGTGCAAACCTCTTCTCTGCTGGCACACCACCTGCTGAGTCAGTGGCTGCTGCTGTTGGTGCCGGCGGAAGGGGAGAAGGAGGCCAGCTGCAGCCAGCATCTGGGTGCAGGTGTTTCGTGTGTGTTACTGGGGTGATCCTCATGGTAGAGGGGACTGTTTTACAAATGAAGAGGTGGAAGCTCCAGAGAGGTTAGGTCACCTGGGTTAGGGCCACACAGCCAGGAAGGGACAGAAGCTCAGGGTGCCTGACTCCAAATTCATACACTTTCTACCTTACCATCTTCTCTCCAAAAGAGACAACCAACCCTTCGTGGGCTTTGTACTTGATACATGCGTGCCCAGTTGCTTCAGTTGTGTCTGACTCCTTGCAACCCCATGGGCAGACTCTTTGCAACCGTAGCCTGCCAGGCTCCTCTGTCCATGGGGATGCTCCAGGCAAGAATACTAGAGCGGATCGCCATGCACTCCTCCAGGGGATCTTCCTGACCCAGGGATCGAACCTGCATCTCCTGCTTTGTAGGCGGATCCTTTACCATTGAGCCACCAGGGAAGCCCAGTGCATAGTAAGCGCTCAGGTCAGTTCAGTCGCTCAGTCATGTCCGACTCTTTGCAACCCAGTGAACTGCAGCACGCCTGGCCTCCCTGTCCATCAGCGACTTCCGGAATTTACCTAAACTCATGTCCATTGAGTTGGTGATTGATGCCATCCAGCCATCTCATCCTCTGTCGTCCCCTTCTCCTCCTGCCCTCAATCTTTCCCAGCATCAGGGTCTTTTCCAATGAGTCAGCTCTTCACATGAGGTGGCCAAAGTATTGGAGTTTTAGCTTCAACATCAGTCCTTCCAATGAACACCCAGGACTGATCTATAGGATGGACTGGATGGATCTCCTTGCAGACCAAGGGACTCTCAAAAGTCTTCTCTAACAGCACAGTTCAAAAGCATCAATTCTTTGGCGCATCCGCTGGATCATCGAAAAAGCAAGAGAGTTCCAGAAAAACATCTATTTCTGCTTTATTGACTATGCCAAAGTCTTTGACTGTCTGGATCACAATAAACTGTGGAAAATTCTGAAAGAGATGGGAATACCAGACCACCTGGCCTGCCTCTTGAGAAACCTGTATTCAGGTCAGGAAGCAACAGTTAGAACTGGACATGGAACAACAGACTGGTTCCAAATAGGAAAAGGAGTACGTCAAGGCTGTATATTGTCACCCTGCTTATTTAACTTATATGCAGAGTACATCATGAGAAACACTGGGCTGGAAGAAACACAAGCTGGAATCAAGATTGCCGGGAGAAATATCAATAACCTCAGATATGCAGATGACACCACCCTTATGGCAGAAAGTGAAGAAGAACTAAAGAGCCTCTTGATGAAAGTGAAAGAGGAGAGTGAAAAAGTTGGCTTAAAGCTCAACATTCAGCAAACTAAGATCATGGCATCTGGTCCCATCACTTCATGACAAATAGATGGGGAAACAGTGGCTGACTTCATTTTTTGGGTCTCCAGAATCACTGCAGATGGTGACTGCAGCCATGAAATTAAAAGACGCTTACTCCTTGGAAGGAAAGTTATGACCAACCTAGACAGCATATTAAAAAGCAGAGACATTACTTTGTCAACAAAGGTCTGTCTAGTCAACGCTATGGTTTTTCCAGTGGTCGTGTATGGATGTGAGAGTTGGACTATAAGGTAAGCACTCAGTCAGTTTCAAATGAGCATAAGTGAATGAGATATGCTGTGAAAATGACTGCCAAGTGTCAGTCACCACAGCTGGGAAAGCTTGGGGACACCCACGACTGCCTAAACCAACACACACACACACACACTCTCACACACACATACCACAGCTGGGATAGCTTGGGGGCACCCACAACTGCCTAAACCACATTCTTGCAGGACCAGGACCGGAATTGACCACCTCGATGCCGCCGCACACTGGGCTTGGCTCACTGGACTGGGTCCCTCCACCACCACCACCACCACCCGCACCCCCCCACCCCCCGTCTACACTAGGTGTTTGCCATGCAGGAATCAACGAATCCAGAGTTTAGTTAGAGTCCAGAAGAATCTGAAAGGTCATCCAGACCAGACTCCTTTGTAACATCCATCCATTCAGTCATTCTCCTCCATTGCTGTGCTCCTGCCCGAGGCAGAGAGGAGCCTTTGTTTCACCCCCGCAGGTCCTGACAGAAAGCCCGCCTGTGAAAGGCAGGAAGGAAATATACAACCTGCCAGTGGCAGTGGGGCTAGGTGGGCAGGATTCCAGCTTGATGTTTTCCCCTCCCTTTATCAATTCCAGAATCCCTCCAAATAGGATTGTTGTTACTTTCATACTTCAAAAGCAAAATGTAAAGATTTCATAAAACAGTGGGCTTCCCTGATAGCTCAGCCTGGTAAAGACTCCACCTGTAATGCAGGAGACCCCGGTTCAATTCCTGGGTCGGGAAGATCCCCTGGAGAAGGAATAGGCTACCCTCTCCAGTATTCATGGGCTTCCTTGGTGGCTCAGATGGTAAAGAATCTGCCTACAGTGTGGGAGACCTGGGTTTGATCCCTGGGTTGGGAAGATCCCCTGGAGGAGGGCATGACAACCCACTCTAGTATTCTTTCCTGGAGAATCCCCAAGGACGGAGGAACTTTGGCATTGAGCTAAGATTTGTTCTCCAGTCTCCCAGACTTCTGGTTCTAGGGAATTCAGCACAGCATTTGCGCAGGGTGGGTGGTCCTTTGTCCCCTCTGATGGGGTAACATGGCCCCCTGGAGCAGAGATCATACTCAGATCACTGCAGCTCGGAGGGGCCAGGCTGGGGCTCACTATCCTGGTCTGTATGCTTCTCCAAGCCACTTGTGCCCACCCTCCGAGCCCTTGGGGCCTGGCTTCCTGGGCAGCTGCATAGAACCCTGCACTTACAAGGGCCCCGCGACTGGTCTGATGCTCCACCATCGCGGTCTTTAATTCTTTAATGAGGGCCAGGCCTTTTCATTTCCCACTGGGCCCCGCAGAGGATGTGGCCGGTCCTGGCAGCTTCACCACACTTAATCAAGGGCTTTGGAGCAAGACAGCCCAAGGTCTTGCCCCCTAATTCACCCACTCTGTGACCCAGAGCGCTGGCTTTCACCTCTCCATGCCCCATTTTCCTCATTTGAAGAACAGGGATGACCTCATAACTCTGCCACAACGATGTGTGTGTAGATATTATTTGCTAGACGAAGCACTGAGCACATATCCTGGCACAAAGCCCTCCCTCCGTGAGGAGCCGCTGTAATCGTGGGAAAGACAGAGGTCAGCTGCCCGCAGACCAGCCCTGTTGACGGCAGCTCCTCTTCCCACGCTGTTTCCTTAGCATCCTCTGAAGGGCAGAGGGAAGCCGGCCGCCGCGAGCTCCCAGAGGAGGGCTTTGGCTGGGCTGTGCACACGTGTGTCTTCCTCCTCCTCCCTCTCCTCCCCATCGCTGACCCCATGGAGGATGCCATCTCTGCCTCCCTCCCAACACAAACCCCATTTTTTCCCAACCTGGACCCAAGCGGTTCTTCTTCTTAACAGGCCTTTGGGGAGGGGAACGGTGTGGGCGGCTTGTGAGCGTGGGCTTGTCTCTGCTGCAATCCAGAGGTACATCCTGTTCTGGCGTTGCCATGGCACAGCCAAACATCTGCCACAACAGACGGCTAGGGCTGGCGGCTGGCAGCGAGGCTGCGGACGGGTGAGGGCCGGGACGTTTCCCCCTCTACCCCCACCCAGACACACATGCACGCACAGACTCACATCCACGTGCAGACACATGCATGCACGCACGCATGCAAGTTGACTTTCCAGAACAGGCAGATTTCCCATAGAGAAGGGTTCCCAATTCTCTTCCTGGAGAACAGCCCTGGCAGGGGCCGGGTTGTCCCGAATTCTCATCCTGGTCAGCCCACAGCCAGCTTCCCGGATCCCTATCTGCTCCTGAAATGGAATTCATTTTCCTGGCTGTTACTGCTTTTCCTGATTCGAAAGTAAAACCTGGTTGTTGTAACACAGTCACATGATGTAGCCGACTGACAAGAGCTGCCCTCGTAGTGTAAGAGTACATACCTCTCATTAAAAATACACAGGCAGGGACTTCCCTGGTGGTCCAGTGGCTAAGACTCTGCACTCCCAATGCAGTGGACCCGGGTTCGATCCCTGGTTGGGGAACTAGATCCTACATGCCACAACTAAGAGTTTCCATGCCGAAACCAGAAGATCCTGCAGGTAGCAATGCAGATCCTGCGTGCCACAACTAAGACCTGGTGCAGCCAAATAAGTAAAATGGAAATAATTAAAAAATTCCTGGGCAGAAAGTGCAGGGAGCAGCACCTGACCCACAGTACACACTGTACACATGTCTGTTAAATAAAACAATTTGTTAGCATGATCTGATTCCATCTTGCTGTGCAGGTGTCAGGAACACATTTTCTAGAGGAGGAAACTGAGGCCTAGGGGTGCCCAGTGGGATCTGAACCCAAGTTATGCCAACCCTAGTGCTCCAAGCCCAGATTGTTCCACCCTCTCAAACCCCCACCCTTGGCTGCTTCCTGAACACCTTGCAGGGTCCCTTCCAACCCTCTGATCACAGGCCCCAGCCCTGATCTCATTCCTGCTGGAGGGCCCAGGGGTCCAGCAAAGGTCACAGACCTGGCCCTAAACTCCTTGCAGCCACCCCTGGTCTGAGGCCTTTGGGGATTTGTTTCACAGGTTTGTGCTGTGTCCCCACGTTCTCAGGGTGTCAGCACTCTCTGCCTCTCCCCAAGGCCTAGACATTTGTGGCATCACACCCCTTTCCTCTGCCCTCTTTCTCTCCCCTTCCGTGGGGGCTCGGTTGAGACCATAATGTTAGTAATAACAGTGACATTTCTTGAGCCATACTGGACAAGGTGGACTTTGTTATCACCATTTTTCAGATGAGACTCAGAAGGTAAATGACTTTGTGGCCAGGTGGCCCAGCCAGAAGGTAGACAATTCCAGAATCAACTCCAGGAAGCCATCCCCAGCAGCACCTCCTCCCGCCCCAATTCTAGAAGAAATAGCTGTTCTGTCCCAGCACCCCATGGGCACGCTCAAGACCAGGATTCTGGAACTTCCCTGGCCACCCAGTGGCTAAGACTCCATGCTCCCAATGCAAGGGCCCCGGTTCGATCCCTGGTTAGGGAATTGGAGGAGGAAATGGCAATCCACTCCGGTATTCTTGCCAGGATAATCCCATGGACAGAGGAACCTGGCGGGCTACAGTCCATGGGGTTGCAGAGTTGGACACAACTGAGTGACTGAGTACTCACTCAGGGAACTAGATCCCACATGCCACCACTGAAGATCCTGCCTGCCACAGCTAAGACCTGGTGCAGCCAAAATAAATAAAAATAAATATTAAAAAAGACCATGA
The DNA here is from genome assembly GCA_024291935.2 of Okapia johnstoni. Classification (NCBI taxonomy): domain Eukaryota; kingdom Metazoa; phylum Chordata; class Mammalia; order Artiodactyla; family Giraffidae; genus Okapia; species Okapia johnstoni. The sequence continues at coordinate 8,129,559 of CM044310.1, read as the reverse complement.
ACCCCCTGAGGACAGAGGCTGGCTCAAGTTTATTGTGGTTCACCCTGTCCCTGTACCTGACAGAGTAGGTGCTCAATAAACATTTGTTGAATGAATAAACAATTAAATGAGTGAATGGTGAAACTGTTCTCTTTTTCCCACTTGGGCCAGGAGAAGTTTGGGAGAATCAGGCCTGAGTTTGATTCATTCCTTTGCCACTTCCTGGCTGTGTGACCTTGACCAGTTACCTAACCTCTCTGAGCTTGTTTCCTTCTGGGGGGAGAGTCGGAGATGGTCTACCATGACCACACATATTGATAGTAGATGCCCTGTAGAGAGACAATTCAGGCCCGATGTCAAGCTCCAACACAGACTAGCTGTGTGACCTTAGACAAATCACTTTCCTTCTCTGGGCTTCATTTTCCAGATACATTCCTCGAGGGTGATAACAGCACCCGTAGCTCCGTGGTGGTGAGAGTGGAGGGACACAGTGAGCTTCCTAAGTAAGTGATGCTCTGGAGGGCTTGTGTGATGGAAAGCGATCTCTCTGGGGGCAGGGACGGCTCCTAACTCTCCCACCCAACCCCCTGGCCCTGCCCAGTGCCAGGCACACAGTAGGTCCTCACATGCTCAAAGGAATGGAATCGTGTTTCAGCTCTTTGTGCTGCAGCCCCAGAGAGCCAGCGCTGGCTCCTGAGCACCCTCCCCTCCCAGGCCAACTCTCCTGTGTTTTTCCATCTCATTTCCGATGAGCTGGAGTCGGAGCACCAGCTCTGCCCCTGCTTTGTGCTGAGCCTGGTGGAGGCAGGGTGGCGGCGGCTCCTCCAGGGTGCACCTCCCAGTGGGCACGGGCACGGAGGGCAAGACGAAGCCCCTCCAGAGTTAGCCCTGCTTTCCCAGGGGCCCAACCTCCTCAGACAGGAAAGTGTGGGGCTTCAAGCCCGGAACCCCTGCTCCTGGCTGTGTGATCGTGGACACGTCACCCTACCTCTCTGAGCCTCTCTTCCTGTACAATGCGGCTGCTGATGCTGGCAAGCCCCCTAGGGTTGCTGCGATGCAGGTGAAGTGTGGAGCACACAGTTGGCACTGCATAGATGCACTGGGCACTGCTGTCTCTCACTTTTTATAGTACAGCTCTTGCCTTCTATAGATGGAGAAACTGAGACCCAGAGAGGGCCAGTGTCTTGTCCAAGGTCAGAGAGCCTATATCTTGCTGGTTTCAGCTCTGGCTTTAGCCATTCTCCCTGCACAACCCCAAATACCAGCAGGGCTGGGCCTCTAGGTGGACGGACAAGGGGATCCCCTGGGCTGAGGGGATGGAAAGGGGATGGAATGGAGCAGAGCGTCAACAGGAATAGCCTCCCTTGTTGAGGGCCTTACTCATTTTCTCAATAAATCCTGAAAAAGCTATGAAAGCGGTATTGTTGTCATCCTCATGTTACAGATGAGGAAACTGAGGCTCAGCGAGGTGAAGTTACTTACTTGCGCCAGTCACACAGTGGTGGGAAGAAGGGTCTTGACCGCAGCCCCAGATCTGTTTGTTGAATAAAGGAGGAGACAGTGGACAACGGAGGAACCATGAGATACGTAGGTTGGGGCGTTCGGTCGCCTCCCCCACCCTGGGATGAGAGGTGGGGGTGGTGGACAAAACGTCAGCAGCATCTAGGGTTGGGTTATTGTTAGTAGCTCCCAAAGTATGGGAAGGGGGAACCCGGTCATCCTTATCAACACCCCTGAGTCAAGAAGCCTCCCACTGGGATCAAATGAGCGCCGGGCGGTCTTCTGCTGCCTCGGGGTCGGGGCAGGGCGGGGCGGGGCGTTACCTCCTGCGGCCCCGCCCATGGGGTGCGGCCAGGGCAGCACCGCCCAGCCCCGAGCAGTCGCCCACTTGGCCTCTTCCCCGGGACTACTCCGCACCCAGACCCACTGGGTCAGTCGTGTACAGTCTGAAGGAGAGAGCACTCTCCATGCGCCTCCCGGACTCCTGGCGTCCAAGTGCACCGTCTCCAGGGAGCCCCCCCAGGGTACACTGGGAGCAGTCTTGGTTTCCCCACGCGAGGACGACTAGTTTCAAGGTCCGAAGGGTAGAAGGCAGAACCCTCCACTCGAAAAGGTGAACACCTTTGGGAGTGTCCCTTCCTTCCATCGGACCTGCGGGCTGTTTGGGCAGTTAATCCTCGGGGGTATCTGGGCACCTGCGTTCTCAGTACCGCTACCCATTTGTCAGTGACTTCAGGTCCTCGCTGACCCTCGATTTCCTTTTCTCTGCCACCATGGCTTGGAGCTAGGCCTTCCACCTTAGAACTCAAAGACGAGACTTCATTTTGTGAAAGGCTCTACCTGTAGGAAGATAACAGTGCCTGGTCCATTCGAACTTCCTTCCCCTTATTGAATTCTCACAGTAACCCTCCTGGGAGGTGCTGTTACCCATTTTACTGATATGGAAATGAGATCATGGGACTTCCCTGCTGGTCTAATGATTAAGTCTCTGCACTTCTACTGCAGGGGCCATGGGTTTGATCCCTGGTGGAGGAACTAGATCCCACATGCCATTCGACATGCCCACTCCTGCCAAAAGAGGGTCGTGCGTGGATGGATGTTGTTGTTCAGTCTCTCAGTCCTGTCCGACTCTTTGCAACCACATGGACAGCAGCACACCAGGCTTCCCTGTCCTTCACCATCTCCTGGAGCTTTGTCAAACTTGTGTCCATTGAATCGGTGATGCTATCCAACCATCTCATCCTCTGTCATCCCCTTCTCCTCCTGCCTTCAATCTTTCCCAGCATCAGGGTCTTTTCTAATGAGTCAGTTCTTGGCATTATGTGGCCAAAGTATTGGAGCTTCAGCATCAGTCCTTCCAATGAATATTCAGGGTTGATTTCCTTTAGGATTGAGTGGGTGGATGAGAGTTGCAGAAATGGGGCCCAGAAACCCCCTACCCCCGAGGCCTGGCTTCAAAGCCCCATGCTCATCCCACTGAAACACTTCCTCCTCGGATCATCTGCTTGAACCCCACAAGGGATGGCTTCTCAGAGGAAAGGTCAAGGGGCCCTTGCTCCTGTTTCCGGTCAGCACCCTCAGGTCCCTGAGACCACCTGTCTGCCTTACCCCTGGGAAAATCCTTGGGAGGAGGGACCGCGGATGCGGACATTGTGTCACTGGCTCAGCCTGTCACTGTCGCTCACAGCTTCCACACATAGTGGAGGAGGGCCCTTCACAGAAGTCTAGGGGGGAGCTCCGATTTGGGAATCAGAGTGAGATGAAGAAGTGGGAGTTGTGTCGGGAGCTGGAGGTGAAACGTGTTCTGGGCGGAGGCGGGGTTCTGGTGTAGAGGCCCAGCGATGGGGGCCAGCGCTCTGGCTTCTACAGACTCTCAGCAGTCAAGATAGCAAGTAGAGGCTAGAGCAGTGGCCCCCAACCTTTTTGGCACCAGGGACCGGTTTCGTGGAAGACAGGAGTGTTTCCACAGGCCGGGATCGGGGGGATGATTTGGGGGTGATTCGAGCACTTTGCATTTATTGTGCACTTTATTTCTATAATTAGTACATCACTTCCACCTCAGATCATTAGGCATTAGATCCCCAAGGTTGGGGGCCCCTGGGCTAGAGTGATGAGCCAGGTGCACACCCTGCAGGGCCTTGTAGGCCATTGTCTGGGGTCTGGACTTGATCCTGAGGGCGCTGAGGAGCTGAGGAGTTTGCAGACTCTGGAAGGACATGATTGGCTTTCCCTCCTGAACCCCACTGTTCAGTATGGTTGCCCCCAGCCCCATTGTCATGGACTGGATAGTTCTGCCCCTCCCCCATAGTCATGTTGAAGCCAAGTACCCATGTATGGGACCTGTGAGGGTGATAAAGAGTAAATCTGGTCATAAGGGTATGAGGCCCTGGAGCTTCCCTGGTGGCTCAGTGGTAAAGAATCTGTCTGCTGATGCCAGAGATGCGAGTTCAATCACTGGGTCGGGAAGATCCCCTGGAGAAGGAAATGGCAACCCACTCGAGTATTCTTGCCTGGGAAACCCCACGGACAGGTGAGCCTGGCGGGCTACAGTCCATGGGGTTGCAAAAGAGTCGGACATGACTTAGTGACTAAACAACAAGGGTGAACCCCTAACTGTGTAGGGATGGTGCCGTTATAAGAACAGGAAGAGGCACAGAGCTTTCTATCATGTAAGGATATTGTTTATAAACCAGGAAAGCAGGTCGAACCAGGAACTGAATTGGCACCTTGAATTTGGACTCCCCAGCTTTTGGAACTCTAAGACAAAAAAATTCTTTCTTTCTTTTTTTTTTGGGCTGTGCCGTGCAGCATCATAACTTCCCCAGCCAGGGATCAAACCCGTGCCCCCTGCATTGAAAAAGTGGAGTCTTAACCACTGAACCATCAGGGAAGTCCAATAAACTTCTTTTGTTTAAGTCTCCCAGTGTGATATTTTTTTATGACTGTATTAGTCAGCCCAAGATGACTAATACACACATGGTTCACTAAAGTTAAAATTCAGTTCGTTGGGACTTCCCTGGTGGTCCAGTGGCTAAGACTCTGAGCTCCCAATACAAGGGACCCTGGTTCCGTCCCTGGTCACGGAATTAGATCCCACATGCCACAGCTAAGAGTTCGAATGGCACAACTAAAGATCCTGCCTGTCACAACTAAGACCTGGAGCAGCCAAATAATGAGTATTTTTTTAATAATTCATTTCCTCATTGCACTAACCACGTTTCAGATGCCAGTGCCTACATTGGTCACCATATTGGACGGTACAGATACAGAATATTTTCATCACTGCAGGAAGTTCTGTGGACAGCACTGTGCTGGACAGATCACTCAAGGTTCTGGGTGGAAAATGTTGACAGAAGAGGAGACCAGTGAAGATGGGGTACCAGGAATCCAGTGAGAGATGCCGGTGGCCAGTGCCTCCCATGCTGCTGGAAACACAGCAGGCGCTCAATAAAAGGCCACTGAATGGACGAATGGGCTGGATTTGAGTGAGTCATGAGGATGAAGATGAGAGGATGATCTCGGGAGGCCGGCAGGAGGCTGAACTGATAGTGAGGTGACTGGTTCAAGAGACAAGGACGGCACCTCGGTTCTGGCTCAGGCAGCTGCGTGGACAGTGGGGCTGTTGCCTAAGGTGGGGACCTGGAAGGAAGGCAGGTGGGAGGGTGGGGGACAAGGATGAGCTCGTGTCTGGGTGCTGGTGCCGTGGCCACGTGGAGATGTCTGGGAGGCCACTGGATTTTGGTGCCCGGAGGCCAGCAGTGAGGTGGGGGCCAGGCAGAGGTTTGGCAAGAGATGCCCTGCCCCCATCCCGGGAGAGGACGCAGATAATGAAGAAGGGGCTGGGGTAGAGGGCCTGGGAGATGACATAGCTAGATCAGCAGCAGCAGCAAAGCCAGGCGCGAGCAGTGCTTGAAGGGCCAGGATCACTAGGCACCTGTCATCCAGGACCAGCCAGCCCTGGGTGCAGCCAGGTTTCTGGTGACTTTGGAAAGAGATGATTCGGGGTAGGGGAGGGAGAGAGAGAGAGAGATGAGGACAGTGACAGCTAGCCTGGCCAACTGGAATTGAAGAAATGGCTGCAAGTCTCGAGAAGCTTGTTGGTGAAAGAGTTAAGGCTATTACTGTAGGCGATGCTGGGTGGAGGAAGGGAATTTTTTCCTGGAGATGGGAAAAACCCAAGCTTGGTCACAAGTCATGGCGAAATGGGTTGGGGTGTGTTAAAGGCTAGGGGGAGGAACAGGTGCAGTTAATTCAGTGAGGTCCAGTAAGTGGGGTTTGAACCCTGCTTGACCATTTACACGCGATCTAGTAGCTGACCTCAACATCCCAGCCAGGTGACTGTGTCTTATTTATCCCCACTTCAGAGACGAAGAAACTGAGGTCGGGGGCATTCAGCAATCTGCCCCTGTCACTGTGGTCACCTTCTCCTAATTCTGCAGAGGCTCCGTCTAGGCCAGCAGGGCCTGGTCTTGAATCCGGCCCCTCCAGCTCTGACCCCAGGGTGCGTCCCAGACTCTTCCTTGTTTGGGGCTCAACAAACCATAAAGTGATAAAGAAGCACCACAATTCCCAAGTGGGAATCATTTAGCCAGAGGGAAAGAGCAGGAGATGCCATTCATTTAGTGCTAGTATTTCCAGACTTACAACACATGTACGCTGTCGGCACCACGTTCCCAAGTATGGTGTCCTGTGGGTCTGAAAGTGAAAGTCACTCAGTCTTGCCTGACTCTTTGCGACCCCATGGACTATACAGTCCATGGAATTCTCCAGGCCAGAATACTGGAGTGGGTAGTCTTTCTCTTCTCCAGGAGATCTTCCCCACCCAGGGATCGAACCCAGGTCTCCTGCATTGCAGGCGGATTCTTTACCAGCTGAGCCACAAGGAAAGGCCTTCTTTCACTGGGACTGCCCCATTTTAATCCTGAGGACCGTTCACTATGCTCACATTTTGTGCTAAGCCTTTAAATGCTATCTCGTTACACCTCCCAGCACCCATGAGAAGTAGACTCTCTTCAGCGTGTGTGCGTGTGTGCTCAGTCGTGTCAGAATCTTTGAGACCCCACGAACTGTAGCCTGCCAGGCTCCTCTGTCCATTGGGGTGCTCTAGGCGAGAATGCTGAAGTGGGTTGCCAATGCCGTCCTCCAGGGGATCTTCCCGACCCAGGGATCAAACCCACATCTCCTGCATTGGCAGGCAGATTCTTTACCACTGAACCACCAAGGGAAGCCCATGTAGACCCTCTTACACTGCCCTTTTTAAGGAGAGGCAAGGGAGGCACAGAGAGACAAAGCAACCTGCCCAAGGCCACTCAGCATGTCTTTGGCAGAGACGGAAATCAAGATGAGGTCCGTTTGCTGCCAAAACCTGTGCTCATGTGCCAAACTGCTTCATCTCTGTTCAGATTACAGCAGGAAGGCGTCTTATTTTTCTCTCTCACCTCTGGTTTGCTGACGGAGGCAGAGGAAGAGTTGGCATCCAGTTCTCTTTCAGGTTCTCATTCTCTTCTCCCTTAGGGATGGAATTCTCCCAGGCTCTGGGGGTAGGACTCAGTTTTATCTGCAGGGAGACTGCGGCAGTCTGGCTAGACAAACTCGTGTTTGCATCCACTAAAAGCTTTTTGAGATCTGGAAGCTGTAGGGAAATAGGGACAGATGGAGCCATAGATTTCTTCCAGAAATGGTCTCATTTTATTTGCAATCTCTGATAATTACTGTGTTGGAGGCGGGGATGAGGGGGGAGGTCAGGAAAATGGCTAGTCATTTTCCACTGGACTGGTGGAGGGGGAGGGAGTAAGGGATAAACGTCTGTTGGTAATTAACAGGAGAAGGCCTCTCCCCTGGCCCTTCCAGCCCTGGATACCGGAGAGAACCCTCGGTGTCTTAATCGGTGTAGGTGACAGAGAAGATTGGAGAAGTGGATGAGAGCTGACCCCTGACATCGAACTGGGCAGTCTGCTTCTTGGGATCAAACCCTATAGCAGGCTTCTAAGCCTCTGGAAGGATAGCCTGGTTAAGAGGGTGTTTCAGCGACGCAGGTACTCAGAAGCTGAAGTGCTTGGCTTCAGTTTTCTGGGGGTGTCGAGGAGAAAGAACCCAGCAGGATAGATTTGTAAATAAAGAGCTGTCCTCCTCCTACTTCATTCAGCCCCACATCGGGGCGCTCTGAACCTCAGTTTTCTACCTATGTGACTCCATCCCACGCTCACCAGTAGAAATAGCCATTGCTCAAAGTGAGATGATGTCCTCCCAGTTCCTCTCTGGGTATCTGTGCTGAAGCCAACTCAGCTTGTCTTAATGTAGAAGGACACGTAGATCGTTTACAATTGCTTACTATTGTAAACAATGCTGTGATGAACAACTCTGTGCCTAAAATCATTTGTAGCACCTGCCATCTTTCCTTAGACCTCGTTCTCAGAAATGGCAACCTACCTCCTACGGGGCCCCCCTTAGCGATCCACACCTCCTAATAGTCCCAGCCTTTATGTTGTCTTCCATAGTGAATTATGCTGACCTGAGTGGACAGTGTGACTTTCTTTTTCACAGTTTTATTTAATCTATTTGGCTGCACTGGGTCTTAGTTGCAGCCCGTGGGATCTTAGTTTTGGCTTGTGAGCTCTAGTTCCCGGACCAGGAATCAAACCCAGGCCCCCTGCATTGGGAGGGAAGAGTCTTAGCCACTGGACCACCAGGGAAGTCCCGATAGCATGTGACTTTCAAGGCTGAGTTATTAAAAGCATTGCAGCCTCTGTCTTGGTTTCTTGAATCCCTCAGTCTGGGGAAGCCAACCGCCATGTCCTGAGAGCACTCAATCAGACCTGAGGAGGAACTGAGGCCTCCTGCCAACAGCCCCTCCTGTTTGTCAACCATACACATGGACCAATTTGGAAATGGAAGTGGGGTCTCAGGCAAGCCTTCCACTGACTGCAGCCCTGGCTCTCACCCGACTTCAAACTCATGAGAAGCCCTGAGCCAGAACCACGCAGCAGAAGCTTCTTCCATATCTCCAGTCTACCAGACATGATAAATGATATTTCTGTTTTAAGCCAACTTGTTTCAGGTGATTTGTTTCACAGCCGTAGGTAAATGATATGCTGAACCAAAGACCAGAGCATTCTTTAGACGCATGATGGAGAGTGCCATTTTTTTTCTTTCCTTTTTATATTGCCAGATTGTCAGCACTGACTTTGACATGTAACTGACCTGATGATTGAAAGTGGCCTCTTGATAGGAGTTCCCATTAGCTCTGGCGATGCAGAGTATATTGGAAAGCCCCGTATGTGACCAACGCTTCCCAGGTGGCGCTAGTGGCAAAGAACCCACCTGCAATGCAGGAGACTCAAGAGACGCTGGTTCGATCCCTGGGTCAGGAAGATCCCCTGGAGGAGGAAGTGGCAACCCACTCCAGTATTCTTGCCTGGAGAATCCCCATGGACAAAGGAGCCTGGCGGGCTACAGTCCATGGGGTCACAAAGAGTCAGACATGACTGAAGTGACTAAACACACATACACACACGTATGTGACCAATAGCCCTTTCCAGGCTGTTCCCGTATGCAGATTGGTTTTTGATTTGTGGCCTTGAGCCCTTCCAGGGAAAGATTTTCACAACTTGCTTCTGTGCCCAGCTAAACCTTCTAATAACCTGAGTCGCGCAGCAGAGAAAACTCAGTCTGTTGTCAGTTAATTGGTCCTTGCTTTCTCTGGATTCTCAAAAGTTTTTGAAAGCATCAAAGATAAAAACATCTGGCTCGCGAAGGACTATTTCACCAGAGGCCATACAACTTGAATAAGGGTTATCATGAGCAAGGCGGCTTCCATTTCTCTGGCTCATGTGTTCCAAAGATTCCCCACTTGATGTACAGACCCGGGGAACCTGCCTGAGCACTTGGAGAAATACCAAGGGCTCCATTCATTCAATCATTAATATGCTCGGTAAATGTTTATTTAGCATCTCAGACACTGTTGAGATGATTCAGAGGAGTGTAAGTCATGGTTTTTGTGCTTGAAGTTATTCACAGAGGCAGCAAATGTTGTAAAAAGTCCATAGTTGTAACAGTTTGTACTGGGTTCAAATCCCAGCTAACCTATCTAACAAGCTGTGTGACCCTGGTCTGGTTTCTGCCCTTCTCTGAGCTTCAGTTGCCTCTTCTAAAAGGAAAAGATGATAGTAGTATCTGTTTGCAATGGTTTGAGGTTTACATAAGATATGCCTATGAAACAATTAGTTCTGGACCTAGAACCTGGCATGAATTAACAAGTACTGAGTTTATTACTGTTGGTAGTAAAAGGTCCCTCAGGGCCTCAAATGAGCTCACATCAGGAAACACGACAGATTATATACATATATTTTTAATTTTATTGAAATATAGTTGATTTACAATGTAGTGTTAATTTCTGCAGTATAGTAAAGCGATTTGGTTATCCGTCATGTATGGATGTGAGAGTTGGACTATAAAGAAAGCTGAGCGCCAAAGAATTGATGCTTTTGAACTGTGGTGCTGGAGAAGACTCTTGAGAGTCCCTTGGACTGCGAGGAGATCCAACCAGTCCATCCTAAAGGAGATCAGTCCTGGGTGTTCATTGGAAGGACTGATGTTGAAGCTGAAACTCCAATACTTTGACCACCTGATGTGAAGAGGTGACTCATTGGAAAAGACCCTGATGCTGGGAAAGATTGAGGGCAGGAGGAGAAGGGGACGACAGAGGATGAGATGGCTGGATGGCATCACCGACTCGATGGACATGGGTTTGGGTGGACTCGGAGCTGGTGATAGACAGGGAGGCCTGGCGTGCTGCGATTCATGGGGTCGCAAAGAGTCGGACATGACTGAGCGACTGAACTGAACTATATATAATATATATTCCGTTTCATATTCTTTTCCATTATGGCTTATCACAGGATACTGAATATAGTTCCCTGTGCTATACAGTAGGACCCTGTTGTTCATTCACCCTATATATAATAGTTTGCATCTCCTAATCCCAAACTCTTTACCCCCTGCCCCGCGGCCACCACAAATCTGTTTGCTGGGTCTGTGAGTCTGTTTCTAACGAGTACTGACTTTGTTACTGTTGGTCATGCAGTAATACAATGCCTCGAATGAGCCCACATCGCAAAACAAGACCGATTCCTATTTGAATCCCGACTGTGTGACTGCACAGAAATGCCTGCAGCAGTCAGAGCCTCCGTTCTTGATCTATAGACTAGGTCTAATCAATGCACCTTCCCGGCTTATTGTCCAGATTAAATAAGACAGTGTCTGCCTATGGACACTCAGCACACAGACCTGTAATATACAGTAGCTATTTCTGTGAGGGAAGATGATCAGAAAAGCAAATTATTGCAATGCAGTTTTATAACCGCTGTAACCAGGTCTTTCCCATGGGTTTTGAGGGCTGGGCGTGAATTTCTGAGGAACCATCCTGCAATCCATTTGTGTTGCTAGGATCTGACAGAACAAGTCCTCGCTTGACTCTGGGGCTGGAAATCTGGCTGCAGAGGCAGGACCCTGGGTGGTGGGCAGATGGTCCTGCAACTTCCAGGAACGATGGAGCTGTTACAGGAGTTTGTCAGACCGGGGTCCACGATTCTGCTCACCATCAGCTAGCTAAGTGAAATTAATCAATGCGGTCTCATCTTTGAGCCTCAGTGTCTTCATCCGTGAAGTAGTGTTACTGACGGCAGCTGGCGTGCGCTGAGTGCCGGCTACGTGCCGGACTTCGTTTTCAGTGTTTGTATTCACTAACTCACTTAGTCTTCATAACAGCCCTATGAAGCAGCTGCTAGTATCACATTCCCATTTTACAGATGGGGAAGACATGCCACAAGGAGGTTAGATGGCCTGGCCGGGATTTAAACCCAGGCCATCTGAGTCCTCAGCCAGTGTTCTTTTTAACTCTATGTATGTGTGTGTGTACTCAGTTGCTAAGTTGTGTCCAGCTCTTTGCGACTCCATGGACTGCATCCTGCCGGGCTCTTCTATCCATGGGATTTCCTAGGCAAGACTACTGGAGTGGGTTGCCATTCCCTTCTCCAGGGGATCTTCCCCACCCAGGGATCGCACCTGCATCTCTTGCATCTCCTGCTTTGGCAGGCAGATTCTTTACCACTGTGCTACCTGGGGAGCCCTTTTAACTCAGCAGTTTTATTTATTTATTTTTAATAATATGGAATATACCATCCATATTGCAGCTACTTCTCACACCACTGGGCTTCCCTGGTACCTCAGCTGGTAAAGAATCCGCTTGCAATGCAGGAGACCCTGGTTTGATTCCTGGGTCGGGAAGATCCACTGGAGAAGGGATAGGCTATACACTTCAATATTCTTGGGCTTTCCTCATGGCTCAAATGGTAAAGAATCCACCTGCAGTGCAGGAGACCTGGGTTGGGAAGATCCCTTGGAGAAGGGAAAGGCTACCCACTCCAGTATCCTGGCCTGGAGAATTCCGTGAACTGTATAGTCCGTGGCTGGAGAAGGAAATGGCAATCCACTCCAGTATTCTTGCCTGGAAAATCCCATGGACAGAGGAGCCTGGCAGGCTGCAGTCCATGGGGTCGCAAGAGTTGGACACGACTGAGCGACTTTCATCTCATGGGGTTTAGGGAAGGATAAAATTAGGCAATGCATGAAGAGAGCTGCACCTAAAGTCTTGTGCTCTGTAAAGGAAATTGCTGGGTACCTTTTTTCACTATTTTATTCCACCTTCTACAAGGAAAGTATTTATTCATTGCTACATATTTTAGAAAGATCCTACATTCCCCCAGTGCTGGCCATGAAATACATGGAATAGGTGGCTAGGACACAGAGGTGAACATTTGAGGGTCCCCCAGTGAATGGTACCATCCCTGGGTTGCGAAGATCTACTGGAGAAGGGAATAGCTGCCCACTCCAGTATTCTTGCCTGGAGAATTCCATGGGCAGAGAAGCCTGGCAGGTTACAGTCCATGGGGTTGCAAAGAGTCGGACACGACTGAGCAGCTAACATAGTACTATTGCCAGGCACCGTTCTAGGCACTGGGAATACATCAGCCAGAAGAATTTCTGGGTCCTGCAGACACGGAGGGAGAACTCCCTAGATTCCCACATTACCTGGTTCCTTCCTACTACTAGCAATTTTGGAGGCAAAAGCGTCTGTGTCTCAGAGCGTTTGTTCTCCCATCTCAGCCTCCCTTTGGGAAAAGCCATTTTTCTCGCCTCTCAGAAAAGGAGGTACACTTCCTTGGGGGAGAGAGATGATCCCTCATCCAGCTCTTCTGTTAGGAAAGGTAGCCGCTGATGGGGACTAACATCAAAACCTGTAAAGAAAAAGGGAACAAATCCAAACCACTTGACAGGGGCTCCCACGGCCCCAAGGACTGCAGGCTGATGTGATGTCCCTCTGCGTGTTCAGGGAGTTCTGATTCTGTACGAGAGCACAGCACCCATTGAGTTCCAAATGCAGCCCTGAAACAACAGTGTCTCAGCAGTTTGGGTCCAGTGTGTGGGGAGAAAAGAGTGCAGGTGCCAAGTCAGAAAAAAAAAGAATTTTCTTTTTTCTGCACCACGCTGTGTGGCAAGTGGAATCTTATTTCCCCGACCAGGGATCGAGCCTCATTCTCACCAGTGAAAGCACCAGACACAACCAGGTCCCAACCAGGACCCATGGTCCCTTGTCCCAACCACTGGACTCCCCATGAATTCCTGCAACATGATTCTTTTTTTTTTTTTTTTTTTGACTGCACCTCACAGCATGTGGGATCTTAGTTCCCCTGTCCAGGGATTGAACCTGCATATCTTGCATAGGAAGTGTGGACTCTTAACCACTGGACCACCCAGGGAAGTCCCCTTCCTTCAACACGATTCCTGATTCTGCAAGATGGAGTCATAATCTCAAGTTTCCTGCCGAGCAGAAGCCTCAGTTTCTTCTTCTGTAGAATGGGCGAGTAATGGGCCCTATCTCCTAAGTAGCATTGCTGTGAGGATTACATGGGATCTTACCCATAAAGCCCCTGGCCCAGCTAGACTTAATAAGGTTCTGTGTGGGCTTCCCTGGTGACTCAGATGGTAAAGAATCCACCTGCAATACGGGAGATCTGGGTTTGATCCCTAGCCTGGGAAGATCCTCTGGAGGAGGGCATGGCAACCCATTCTGGTATTCTTGCCTGGAGCATCCCCATGGACAGAGGAGCCTGGTGGGCTACAGTCCATGGGGTCGCAAAGAGTCGGACACAACTGAGCGACTAAGCACAGCACAGCACATGTTTGACCCAGGCTTCCTCAATCTCACCACTACTGACTCTTAGGACCTAAACCTTTTTTGTTGTGGGGTGGGATGCAGCCTGTCCTGTGCATTGCAGGATATCAAGCAGCATCTCTGATCTATACACACTAGATGCCAGTAGCATCCTCCTAGCTGTGACAACCAAAAATGTCTCTAGACAATGCCAGATGTCCCCAGGGAGGAAGTGTGGAGCAAAACTACCCCCCGCCTGGTTGAGAACCTCTGGTGTAAGGGAACAATAGTTCCCTTCTCATATGAGGCTGAGGCACCTGATTTGCAAGGGGAGGCCAGGTTGAGCTTTGGAAGCTGCAGCTCTTGCTGCTGCAGACTGCCTGGGCAGTTGCAAGGTTTGTAATAAACCTCAATCTCAGTAAAGAGATTGACGCAGATGAGTGAAGTTTTTTTTTGCCAAAATTCATGTGTAATTTTGGAAACTCTTTACAGGAGCATTGTCTGGAGAAATTGTTCCAGCTGGGGTTCTGCTGAGGTTGTCAGAGGGTGACACTGGTCTTGGAGCCTGGAGAGAACACCTTGAATTTATAGCATTTCTCCTTTCCCTTTAAAAAGATATTTTTTTTTCAAAATTTATATCATTGGATGCACTTTGCAAAAGAAGTAGAAAACACAGAACAGGAAGTGTAAAATGGAAACTCACTGATAACTGGGATCCTGTCACTCAGAGATAATTTCTATTATAGTATGTGTAAAGAAAATCACTGGCCAGTATCACTGATGAGCATAGATGCAAAAATACTATTACAAAATGTGTGTAAAAACAGGACATACTGTTTTCTGACCTGTCTTTTTCATCTAGCAGCATCTGAAACATTTTTGTGTATCATTAAACAACAAACATTCTTCCATAGAATTCTTTTATTTTTTCCTGCTTAAAAACCTCCTGTGGCTCCTGGCGGCCTGGAAATAGTCAGGATTCACAGGGGGAAAAGGATGAAGCCACACTCCTTGACTCATGTTGTCCAGGTGTTACCTGGACACATGGAGGCAGAGACCACGGACCCCATGAAAGGAGAGGGCAGTGGTTGGGTTCTGGGAAGACATTTTTGCCTCCAGGGTGAGGTGCAGACATTTCTGGCTGCTCTGTATTGTCTCCAGTGCCTAGTCCTATCTGTCTTTCTGATCATGCCCCTCCTTTATAGCCTTCTGTCCAGTTCCTACCCTGGAATGTATTGATATTAATCCATCTCGTCTCACTGTTTCCCTTGAGGGCTGTTTCCCTAGCAGACAGTGGTGTGATAAGCATTCTTCCACATAAACAGTTAAGCCTCATTATTTGTGGACTCTATATTTTCAAATTCAGCTACTTGTTAAAATTTGTGACCCCCCCTACAAAACCATACTTGCTGTCCTTTATTACCAGTCGTGGGCATGTGCGCACACAGAGTGGAGAAAAATTTGAGTTACTCAGCGCACAGGTTGGCAGCTGAGGTTGAAGGAGGCAAAGCTCTGTCTTCTTTGTTTCAGTTCGTACTGTAGACAAGTATCCTTTCCCTGTAAATCGAGTGCCACATTTTTAGCACTTGTGTGTTTGGCATGATTTTGCTACTTATAATGGCACCCAAGTATAGTGATAAAGTGCTGTTTAGAGTTCCCAAGGACAAGAAGGCTGCACGGTGCCTTATGGAGAAAATACATGTGTTAGTTTCATTCAGGCATGAGCTGTGGTGTTATTGGCTGTCGGTTCAATGTTGGTGAATCAACTCCGTGTGTGCGTGTGTGCTCAGTTGCTCAGTCGTGTCCGACTCTTTGAGACCCCATGGACTGTAGCCCGCCAGGGGCCTTTGTCCGTGGAATTTCCTAGGCAAGAAGCGGGTTGTCATTTCCTTCTCCAGGGATTCTTCCTAACCCAGGGATCAAATGCACATCTCCTGCATTGGCAGGCAGGTTCTTTACCACTGCACCACCTGGGAAGTCGAATCAACTACACACACACACACACACACACACACCCACTCACATATATATATTCCAACAATGTACATGTTAAATAAGACGTCTTCCAACAGAAGCACACATAAGCACACATATATTGATTGGTTGGTGAACATGTGACCAGAAGCCTGTAGGAACCTAACTTTATATTTCTCCCAGAAGCAATGACTCAATATTCACTCATTTAGTGTTTGTGGTGACTTTATAGAATATATCTCTTGAGTAATGAGAGTTGATTGTGTTTTTGCATGTCACCATGATTATTGCCTTAGGTTAAATTTCTGAGGATGGAATTACTGAGCCCACGTAGAATGCCTCTACTGAGGTCTTTTCGGTTTGTATCAGTTAGTTCTTACTGCGTAACAAACCTGTTTCCACCTCTGTAAAACGCTGATTTTTAAAAAGCCATATTATTTCCCGTCAACTTATGAGGAGTCAAAGAGTTAGTGTCTGGCAAGTTGGTTAACTCTGGGCCTGGTGAGCAGTATGCGCTTAATAAGTACACGCTCCATCACAGCGTTTACTTGTATTGAAGATCTGTAGCAGGTACGCTCACAAACATAATCACAGGTTAGTGTTTTTTCTCCCCATTGAAGAGATAAGGAAGCTGAAGCCCAGGGAGGTAACATGACTTGTCCAAGATGTCAGAGCCAGGAAGTGGTAGGACCAGTCATTACATCAGAGCTTCTATCATCAGCTCAATCCAATAGGGCTGTCTGTCGTGCATGGACTCATTATGGTGGTCTGAGACTGAACCCACAGTATCTCTGAGGTCTGCCTGTACCATATGACCCAGCAATTAAACTCCTGGACATTTTTCCAGAAGAAATGAGGACTTGTGTTCACACAAAAACGTGTACATGAATCTGTATAGTGTTCATAGCAGCTTTATTCATAACAAACGCTCCCAAACAGGAAACAGCCCAGATGTTCTTCAATGGATAAAGGGTTAAACAAATTCCGCTCTTTATCTATGGAATACTACTTAACCATAATAAGGGACAAAAGAAAAACGAAAAGATAACAACAAAAAGTCATAAGGACAAACATGTAACAGTCTCAGTGCATTTCCAGAGAGTTATACTGAGTGAAAAAAAGCCAGCCCCCTAGGGTCGTGCAATACATGAATTCATTTGTTATTATTTTTTTTGAAAAAATATTTATGTATTTTTTGGCTGTACTGGATCTTTCATTGCTGTGAGTAGGTTTTCTCTAGTTGCAGCGAAGGGGTTACTCTTCATCGTGGTGCCCAGGTTTTTCATTGCAGTGACTTCTCTTGTTGCAGAGAATGCGCTCTAGGGCCCATGGGCTCAGTAGATGTGGGACATGGGCTTAGTTGCTCCTCAGCATATGGGATCTTCCCGGACCAGGGATCAAAACTGGGTCCCCCACACTGACAGTCAGATTCTTAATCAGGGGAATACCAGGGAAGTCCCATTTGTCATTCTTAAAATCACAAAGATTATAGAAATTGAGAACAGATGAGCAGTTGCCCGAGGTTAGGAGAGAATGGGGGCAGGAGGGAAGTGGGGGTGGCTGTAAAAGGACAATGTCAGGGGTCTTCCTGGTGGTGGAAATATTCTGTATGTTGTATCAAGATATAAATATCCAGAGTGTGAGATTATACTCCAGTTTTGCAAGATGTTACCACTGCGGGAGGGCTTCCCAGGTTGTGCTAGTGGTTGAAGAACCTACATGCCAATGCAGGAGATGTAAGAGACACTGGTTCGATCCCTGGGTCAGGAAGATCCTCTGGAGGAGGAAATAGTAACCCACTCCAGTAGTATTGCCTGGAGAATCCCATGGATTCAGGAGCCTGGCAGGCTAGAGTCCATGGGTTGCAAAGAATCAGACACAACTGAAGCAGCTTAGCAAAGCACACACCATTGGGGTAAAAAGCACATGATCTCTTTGTATTATTTTGTATATTTGCATGTGTACCTACAATTATCTCAAAATCAAACATTTAAATTAAGAAAGGCATTCCAGACTATTATATATAGAATGGATAAACAATAAGATCTACTGTATAGCAAAGGGAACCATATTCAATGTCCTGTGATAAGCCCTAATGGAAAAGAATATGAAGAAGAATATATATGCATGTATAATCGAATCACTGTACAGTAGAAATTAACACATTATAAATCAACTATACTTCAGTAAAATAAATTTTTGAAAAAGACATCCTGTCCATTGCCAATCAATCATTTCTAGTTCTATTTTGCAGAAAGAAGCACTCCAAGCAGTGAGAATCAAAATTGATCAATGGAGGGTGAATTTTAATATTCCCCAAGTTTTGTCCTCTTCTGTCACTCAAGTAGGGGTCTTGCCTACTGAGATCATTCCAGTAATCTGAGATTACTTCCAGTCTTTCATTTAATTAATAGTTTTATCATTTGTTAATGCTTCCATAGGGCTAATCCAGCTTAGTTTCCATGTTGCCCTGGCAACCTAAGACTAAGGTCCCCATTTGCTACTAAGAAAAACTAGAAAAAAAGATTTTCTTAGGAGCTTCCAAATGCAGGTCTCACAGTTCTTTCTTCTTCATATACGAGCTGGCATGTGTATCATGTAGGGTATGGGACCATTCTTCTTTTTCCTGATCACTAAATTCATCTTCATCTAGCGTCTATCTTTTAAGGCTACTTTAGAAATCACCAGCTTTTGAGAGCAGAAGACTTACAAATCCAGCATCTTACCTGCACCTAAATCTCTCCACTGAGGGCCAACTTGGATAGACCCAAGGTTTCCTTTTGGACCCATGAAGGGGTTGCTATGGATTCAAGAACAATGGGATGATTTTTTTTTTAATTTCTCAAAGAGTTATACAATTTTCCAGCTGCTTTGGGAAGTAGCAGCTCTCAACTGAGCACATTTGGGTCAGGTGTGGGGTGGGGTGGGGACGTGGCATTGCTTCTGGCTTTGCATGCTTTCTGTGCAAGAATCATTTTCCTCACCCTAAGGATGAAACTGGAAGACAAATGCCTTGGGATCTTTCTCAGTATATTTCATAGTTGTGGTATGGCGGTGTCATCTGTGGGGAATTGATGTCCTGGGAAATTTTGCTTTAATTTGATCATTTATAGAACTGGGAGATGGGAATCAACATGTTTTAAATACCTTCTGAATGCCAGGCACTATGCTGGATGCTTTGCCATGCCTTAATTCATTGAATCTAACTCCTGAATCTTCAAAACCATTCCCTGAAGTAAGCACTTGGATGAATCCCACTATATAGAGGAGGAAAGCTCAGTGCAGAGAGGGGAAGTGACTCGCCTGAGGTCACACAACTGGTAAGAAGTGGAGCCTGGATTTAGAGCCAAGTCTGTCAGATTCTAAAGTCTATGTTTTTTCTATTCTGTATTGCTGCCAGAGAGGCATTTTAATGTTTAGCATAATGACTAACTGAGGGCTTATGCCAAGTCAGGCTGCTTGATAAGTGTATTACTAACTGAGGCCTCATGGAATCCTTCCTAAGGTGCATCTATTATCTATCTCTGTTTTACTGAGGCTTAGGTGGGCCAGTGGTTAAGACTGTAGGTCCAATGTAGGGGGCGCAGATTTGATCCCTGGGGAACTAAGATTCCATATGCTGTACTGTGTAGCACCCCCCCCCCAAAAAAAAAAAACCCTGAGCCTTAGAGAGGAGACATAATTTGCTTTGATAGCTGTTTTGGTTCAGGTGGACCCTGCTTTATATAACACACACTTCTGTGGCTGATACTGAAAAATTCCTTACTGTTAACTGCAAAGGTGTTTTGCTTTGGGAAGTAAATAGCCTACCCCATCAGAAGATCTGCTTTGTCAGTTCAGTTTACTAGGCCTGAAGATTAGCTTCCCCAAATCTTGACATTTCAGAGCTTGGTATTTGAGAAAGGGACTCTGATTATCAAGAGGACAGCTTCACACTACAGATCAGGAAATTCAGGTCCAGAGAGATGAAGGCAACTGCCCCAGAACACACAGTCTGACGGCAGAAGAGATGGACTCGAAGCCCTGCGCTCTGACTTTTTTAGGCCTGGGTAGCCCAGTTATTGAGGGACTTCAGCCAGGAAAAGGAAGGGAGGGACCCTGTAATCCTTTATTTCCCCATCTGCGAAATTGGGTCAAGACAGGCCCTCCTGTGTAGTGGTGGGGGATACGCGGGTGTGGGAGTCCAGGGGCCGCCACCCCGTGCTAGCAAAGTGACTAGGTGTAGTGGAAGGAAGATCTCAGCCTCAGGAGTTCCCAGAAGCGGTGGGAGGGTGTGCTGGCTGCAGAGGCGGAGCTTCGAGGGTTCTGGGCGGGGCTTGAGATTTAAAACAGTTAGATGGGCCCTGGGAGGGAATTCAGTCCTGTCCGACTCTTGGCGACCCCATGGACCGCAGCACGCCAGGCTTCCCCGTCCATCACCAACTCCCGGGCGGGAATTGCGATGCCACAAATAAGGGTTGTTCGCTCGTGGGCGGGGCTTCTAGAAGTTGGGGCGGGGTTTGTGACGCAGAAGGGCCAGTTCTGAAGGAATGGGAGGGGAGCTGGGCTTAAGGACCCGAGAAGCCGGCGAAGGGTTCGGATGGGGCAGTGGGCGGGGCTCAGAGGAGCTGATGTTCCGGTTTTAAGGGACTCTGGGGGAATTTTTGAGGAGCCAGGGAATGTGGCTTGGCCGAAACAAGCAGGTCAGTGGGCAGGCTCTAAGGTCGCCGCTCCCGGCTCTGAGGGGGCAGTGGGCGTGGCTCTCCGGTCACTCCGAGGGCTAGTGGGCGGTGCTTGCGCTTGGGCAACGCCTTCCTCCAAGGCCCACCTGCATCCCTCGGCGCGACCAGAGGAGGCGCTAGGGAGAGTGAGGCGTGGAACGCGGGGTGGGAAGCGGGCTTCCCCTCCCGGAAGTGGGCGTGGCGTGCCGCAGCCCGGCGGCCCTGGTTGGGCGCGGCACGGCGCGGGGGCGGGGCCTGCGTGCGGCGGGCGGGGGCGGTGGCGGCTCTCCGCGCCCCTCCCCCGCGCGGCGCTCAGTGCCAGGCGGGAGGCGGTAGCGGTTGGAGGCTTTGCCGGGCTTTGCAGTGGGGACTTCGGCAGCGGCGCCTCAGGCACCTCGGCCCTGGTGAGCTGCGCGCGCCCGGGAGGGCCGCTTGGGAGCGAGCGGGGCGGGCAGACGGACCTGTCCTCTCAGCATGTGCGGGCGCCGGCTGACAGGAGCCGGCGGGGCGTAGGGCAGGGCCCGGTGGAGCGGACAGGGCTGGGTGGGCGCGCGCGGCGCGGGTCCCTGGGTCGGGGGCCCGCCCTGGCCACTTTGCAGGGGGCAGGGGTCGGGGTTACTCCGGGAGGCTTGGGGTCCGGCGGGGCGGGGAGTTGAGGACCGAACCGCTCGGCCTGAGGAGAGTGAACCCAGGTCCCTTGTGGGGAGGAGGCTGCTCAGGGGAGACTTTTAGGGGTCCGGAGCCCTCCTGGACGGGTGAGGAGCCGCGTTGGGGATGGGGCTACCCCGGGAAGGATTTCAGGGGTTAGGGCTCCGCCGGGTTGGGTGGGGTCTTGGGTGGGGTGGGTGGGGCTGCGAGAGGCCAGGGCGCTGAGCCCGGGGGCGCCAGGCCTGGGGGCGGGGCTTGAGCCGCCCTGGGGAGCGAGTGGTGGGGGGTTGCCAGGGGCCGGGCTCACGTGGGGTCAGGGGGAGCTAGGTCCTGCTTGGGGGGGGGCGAGGGCAGCGGTCTGGCTTCGGGGTTCCCGCTTTGGGGTGAGAGGCCGGCTCTGGACCCTGAAGAGCTGGGTTAGGGGTCGGGAAGGGCGGGGCAGGGCTAGAGCTGGAGTGATGTGGGTGGGGGCGGTTTGAGAGGAGGCTGAGCCCAGAGGTGGGAGCAGAGATCTGGGCCTGGCGGGGGAAGGGCGGGGGGGCAGGTTGGGAGAGGAAGAATGGGGCAGGAAGGCGGCAGGGTCGGGGGCCTGGAGCGTCCGCGTGCGCTGGGTGATTCAGAGCTAGGCTCGGGTCAGAGCGGAGCAGCTGGCGAGGGACGCAGTTAAGACGGAGCGCGGTGCAGGTGGGGCTCCGCTGCGCCTAAATGACTGAGGATGAGCTCAGATATAGAGGCAGGAAATACGGGAACCGAGCCCTCCCGCCTGTCCACACCGGCGCGCACACGCTGCCCTCCTTTTTTCGAATGATATGAATGTGTTGGGGGCAAGTGGCCGGCTACGGGGAGAGCTGAGAAAAAAGGGGCTTCCTCTTGAAGGGGAGGCGCTGGCCCTCCCGTCCTTTTTTGGGAGTGTTCAAAGGGTTTTGATGGCTGGAAAAGGAAACGTAGGCTTTACTGCATCGCGGTTTAGAATCACATCCTATATTTGGCTTTAATGTAGGCTGTCCTTGTTTTGTGGTGTCTGAAGTCCTTGCTCTACATGTTGCAAACGTGGGATTCAGGGTAAGAAGCAAATTGCAAGTCGCTCATCTTCCCCAGGGGAGCAAGATACAGAGGCCTTTCTTTCCTGTAAGACATTTAGGCAGAATTGAATATAGTGCGCGTTTGTAAACTGGTCCTGGGGGACGAATGTATTTACTTTTGGAAATGGTTACAACAAAATATCAGGCCCTCTCACTGCAGCCTTCCTGCCCAGGGTTCCATCCTCAAACAGCACTTATAGGGGTGGTAGTCACTCTGTAATAACGCATTTCATTGTCCTTTTCTGGCAGAACTCTCTCCTGACACCAGCCTGCTAGAATAGACAGAAACATGATTAAGTATAAGCAGTTGCTTTGTACCGTCTGCTGTTCATTGTGAAGGCAAATAGATACCTGTTTATAGGATTGCACTTTCTGCACTGCCTGTAAAACTGAAGATGTGGGAGGACTCTGTTTTGTACTTGATTCTGTGTATTTCAGAAAACTAATTTAAAGGAAACTGATTTTTTTTTTTTTTTTTTTTTTTTTTTTGCCTCGGAGGTACATTTCAGAGTCACAGCACCATGTTTGGATATGAAGCCTAATAGTAACTCTTGGGTCTGGGAGTTTGCATAAATAAATAGGGGGAGAAAGTGAAATAAAACTGGGAATTGTGTTGTATATTAGGCCTCCAGGTGCCATGTTCTGTGGTAGATGTTTGTCGTGTTTGCTGGGGATTGAACAAAGATTGGTATAAAGGTTGGGTACACACCTTTTTGACAAATCAGGAATGTGCCCTGTCTGTATTTGTTTTCGATTATTTGTGGAAGGTACATTAAAGCCTGATGGATTCTGATGGACACATACTAATGAGAGATCACTGCACAAAGTATTACATTTTTCATGATCATTTGTTTCTTTGCATGCAGACTGTGCTAATCAAAAGTTATGTCTATTACTTTATATATAGTTTGGGATCAGATTCAGGGTTGACAGACAGGACTTTTGATGTGTGTGCTACTTCATTATTTAAAAAAAAAAATTAAGGTGTAATTGACATAACATTGTTAGTTTCATGTGTACAGCATAATGATTTGATATTTGTATACACTGAAATGATCACCACAATAAACCTAGTTACCATTCATCACCATACAAAGTTACAATTCTTTTTTCTTTGTGATGAGAACTTTTAAGATTTAGTCTCTTGACAACTTTCAAATATGTACTAGGTTATTGGCTATAGTCACTGTGTTGTCTGTAAAATCTCATGACTTATGCATGTTGTTACTAGAAGTTTGTACTTCTTGACTCCCTTCAGCCCTGACATATAGCCCTTTTTAAATACTTGGATTTTTTAATTTAAGTTTTATGCTTAATACAGCTGTTGCTGTTGAGATTCATTCCACCCATGAAGAGTCACTCAGATACCTACAAAATGGAATGTACAAAAGGAGAAGCGATCAGTTCTTAGTTATGTCACTGGGGGTGTGGAAATTCATTTTGTAAGATAGCAGATTATTTCTTAATACTTTGATTTGTTGCAAACAGTGTGTTAGAAATATTATATTAACCAAGTTGTTTTATCTTTAATTTCTTTTTCAGAGGTGGAACAATAATAAATTTGGGGTGCTATTTTCAGATGCAGGGTACAAACCCAGGTTTGTTTTCCTTTGGATGCATCCTATTCCTGAGTTATGAGAACTCTTTTCTGACACGTGTATGTCTTTTTAAACATAAGATGCCTTTTCTCTATTAAAACATGGAAATACTCATGAATATTTTAGTATGACCTAGTACCCAGAATGTTAAGTAATAGAATCTCTCTGGGTTTTCATTGCCCTAGTTCAGATCCTTTAAAATGAGTGAACAAGATTCTACACTCCTTTTGAGAGCTTATTTTGCATTTCAGTGGCACATAATGCAATCTTTTTTGTTTTATAACTACTTTATGGAGATATAATTCACATATCATACAATTCACCCATTTAAAGTGTAGAATCCAGTGATTTTTAGTATAGTCACAGAGTTGTACAGTCATCATAACAATTTTAGAATATTTTCATGACCCAAAAGAAACCCTGTACCCATTAACAGTCTTACCCCCCATCCCTCAATTCTTCTCCCTCCCCTGCTCTAGACAACTACATATCTACTTTTGTCTCTATGGATTTCCCTTGTTTTGGACATTTTCTATAAATAGAATCATACACCATATGGTCTTTTGTGTCTTTTATTAAGCATAGTGTATGGAAGATTTAGCCCTGCTGTAGCGCGTGTAAGTACTTCATTCTTTTTCTAATAGTTGAAAAATACTCCGTTCCATTGTTTATCCATTCGTCAGTTGATGGACATTTGGGTGTTTCTCCTTTTTGGCTATTATGAATAATGCTTCTGTGAACATTTGTGTCCAAGTTTCTGTATGGACATATGTTTTCCTTCCTCTTGAGAATTACTGGGTCATGTTGGTTACTCTGTTTTTAACTGTTAGAGGAACTGCCAGATTTTTCCAAAGCAGTTGCACCATTTTACAGTCCCACCCACAGTGTATAAAGATTTTGGTTTCTCTGCATCTTTGCCAACACTTGTTATCCTCTGACTGTTTGATACTAGCCGTCATAGTGAGTGTGAAGTGGTATCTCATTGTGGTTTTGATTTGCATTTCCCTCTTATCCTTTGGGATCCTCCATGAAACTTTCCTTAGTCCTCTCACGCAGACATTGTCCCTGTCCTCATACCTCGGACACTCATTCATCACTCCCGTCTGCTACAAGGAACTGTATCTGAACTTGAGCTCACTGTCTGAAAGACACCTTCCTACAGAAGGCAGAGTGTGAGTGGGAAATGGACATGGAAGGCAGATTGAGATTCGCTTGCTCACAGTGTGGTCTCTAGTGCTTACTGGATATTTGCTGGATGATTATTTTTATTGAAGTTAACTGGAAAGATCTTGAGGTCAGTGGGTTTGTTTCTCTGGTTATTATTTACACCTTTGTTGCCTATGTTAAAATAACATGCAGTACAGAGGTAGTTCCCCTCTGCCTTTCTGGCACCCGAGTCCAGCTCTTAGCAAAAAATTGCTCATATGTAAACCGAGGTTTTGAAACATTTTCCTGAGGGTGGAATATTCTCATCCAGGCTCTTTCCCCCTAATAAACAGTGCTGACTGGCTCGCAGCCTTCTCGGCAGGGCAGATGGCCAGGGAACACATTTGCCTGGTATGATTTAGCCACACCAAGTGCAAGCAGGCCTGCCCTGATGGTGTTGAGTCAGTCCGTCAGTGCTGGAACTGCTCGTGTGCACCCCTGATGGTGGGTGTAAATTGAGTTTTAAAGTTGTATACTGCCTTCCTTTTCACTTGCTCTTGCTTCTCTCAGAGCATCCAATTAATAATACTTTAATGAAAAATACTCCATTTAGTATCTTCCTAAGAATTAGAAAAAAACCAGTTGGCCATTTGAAGTTATGTTTTTTTTTGTGTGTGGTCACTGAAGTGATTGGAGTGGAGCGAGGTAAATTTCCAGGACTTCTTTGGTGGTCCAGTGGTTAAGAATCTGCCTTGCAATGCAGGGGTCATGGGTTTGATCCCTGGTTGGGAAACTGTTAATAAGATCCCACACGCCGAGGGGCAACTAAGCCAGGGTGCCTCAATACTGAGCTTGTGCTCCACAACTAGAGAGTCTGGAGCGGATCCCTCATGACGCAACAGAGATCCCGTGTGCTGCAACTAAGACCTGACGCAGCCAAATAAACGCTTTAAAAATTTTTTTTTTTCAGATTTGTTCTTTGTCTCATCAGGCTCAATGAGCTATCTGTTCTTACATTGTTTCTTGCTCTGAGAATTTTGTCTTTAGAGAAATTGAAGCAGTGAAGAGTACAGACTTACAGAGTCAGACTGACTGGGTTTCACTCTCTACTTCTGTCTTTAATAGCTGCGATTTTGTCAATTACCTGACCTCCCTGAGCCTTCATTTCCTCTTCTGTGATACGGAGATGCTAATGGTACCTTGCTGGGTTTTGAGTAGACTTGCAATAAATTTGTGTTCCCTCTGTCTTCACTCTTAAATGTCTATTAATGAACAGAATTAGGGAGAATCTACGAGGGGAAGTTTAACACATTTTATTTTTGATATTAAGCTATTAGTGTATGGATTCGCACTCCTACCTCTGCATTTTAGACTTCATATCAAACTTGAATCACTGGAGAGGTAAAAAGTGTTTCATTTTAGGATAGGAAGGTAGTGTTAAAAATGAGATAGTTTTTGGCCATCGATCTGAATTGGAACTGTCTATTCAGACAAGATTCTCTTATGCAGGCCTTATGCTTGTATTCAGTCTGTCTGTGCGTTTTAAGGAAAAAGGTTTAGCTACTGGCAAAAAGATCGATCTTTTTAGGACTTGGAAGGAGATTGCGCTGCACTGTGTGAGATGCTCACGGGATGGAGTACGATGTGAATGGCAGTGTTGTGATCAAGTGTAACATTCTGTGTGGGAATAGAGCCTCCGTTGTCTCATGGGATGTTAAATTAGGCCTGTCATTTGAATCTTACATTAATGACAAAAATCGTTCCTCCGGTTTGGCATAGTCAAGAGAAATCAAATTAATGCGGAGGTTGGGGTGAAGGTGTACTCTAAGTGGGAGTACAAACGCTTGTGTTTTGCATGACTGAAGGTGGGAATTTCACAATATATATTTTTCCCCCTTTGGTCATGCGATTATCTACATTTTAAAAAATTATTAATAATGGATCATAATTTTAGCACCAGTAGGTCACCGTCTTTTGACGAATGTATCGTTTTAGAGGGTTTGGGAGATTATTTCTCAGACCCAGAGGTCCTCAACTTGATGCCCATGAGGATCAGCTTGGTCAGTCCAGCTGCCTGGGCTCCAGCTCCCTGGTGACTTTGAATCACAGTCTGAGCGGAAAGTACCTCGCTGGCTTGTTCCTCATCTGATGACCAGGGAGCTGTGGTCACAGGCGCTTGAGAGACGTCCCAAGATCAGGAACTTGACTGTCCCTCCCTTCCGCCTCCACCTCCTTTCATGGCTGGCATGAATTCATTTTTGTAGTTGGTGGTGTGGATTTATACTATACTATGGGTTTTTTTTTTTACGGTGTGAACCCTGATGGACTTTCCCTGATTTTCAGTCCTGACACAATTCAGCAGTCCCCTCTTGGGCTTCCACCACGGTCTTTTGCCAGATTTACAGAGCCTACTCGCTGTCGGCAGCTGCAGTTCATCCTCACAGTTGGTAGTTAGCACCAGTTTCTTTTTTCCGCTGCTCACCTTCAGATTGTACATGTATTAAACTAGGAAACTTGGTCCAGATTTTCAGGGTTTCTTTTTAGATGTAGTTTGGGGAAACTTGAGAATACATGGACTCTCTTGGATAAGCCTTTGGTAGGCTTCCTAGTTTTCATGTAAATCTCCTTGACAGTATTTTATTGACCCCTTTTTGTGTCCTCAATCTTGTAAACTGACCATTATAGTATGTAGTTATGGTAAGGATTTGTCTTGGGTGTTTCAAAGACCAATTAATATTGCAAAGGTCAGCCCCACTAGGCCATCCATACATGAAAAGGCTCACTTTGACAGAAACAAGATCCGATGGGTACTGGAACTACAGACAGGTGTAATGAAAACCATAGGGTTGGCAGAAGTTGATCATTACATCCCAGTGTGGTCGTTATGTTTCTGGGGAACCAAGATAGCCTGGGAACCTGGGCAGGTGGCCATTTGGTTTAAGAGCCTCTTTTGCCCCATTGTGAACTCATACGTGTGTGTCCCCATGTTCTGACAATTGCTGAGGTCTTCATCCTGTATGAACAAAGCCATAGTTTTTTCAGTTTCGTAAACGGCCATAAACACACTTGGGAAAGGAAGTGTTGGGAGAGTGAAGCCTTTGGGTGTGTATTTTCCACTCTTGACATTATCAGGGTTCTTGACAAAATTCACAGGCTCCCCCTCTGTAGGACAAATGTTTACTCACCATTATTTGCTTACTTCACATGAAAGATACTTAAATTCCTTTTCATAATGGTCAAGCATTCTTTTCTAGTTAAAGACTCTAATTCCTTTCATTCTTAGGAACTTAAAGAATTGAGGGTGATTTATTAATATAAGAACTCAAGCGCTGCCTGAACGGTGACTGAGAAACACATGTAAACTTGAGCTATCATCTCCGTTAGGCAGAAGGATTTATTAGGAGACTAGTCACTTTACAAGCTAGATGGTAAATTAATTTTGTGGTTAGTAGTGTCTTTAGTTTAACATTGTCATCCTAGTTTTTCTTGGCAAGCAGGAGAGAGGCCAGAGCCAGCAAGTGTTGGCCATAGCTCTTTGGGGTGATACTTACTAAGATGTGTGTTGTCTGTTTTAGAAATAAAGTAACTGTCTCTTAGGCTCTCTGTCTCCTATGTGAACCACTGTTCCTTTCAGTGTTACAGAGGAAACGGGAAACTGGAAGTTTGTTTGTTTGTTTATTTTAACCCTGAGATGTCCTTGATCTTAGGCAGTATTGAGCTATCTTGCATGCCCTGGGCTGACTTACATTGTCAAGTGGAACAAGTGATATGTCTTACCTGCAAAGGATGGTTGTGAGTCACGTGGTTCACCGACTGTGAATGGTTGAGAGCCTGCCAGCTGCAGCTTCTATTCTGGAGGCAGCGTGTCCATTCAGTCCCCAACCCAGGACTAGGTTGCGTTCCCAAGTCTAACTCAGTTATTTGGAACCGAGAAGGCGTTTTGAGGGTTACAGCGGTGGGTTAGTTCCCAGCCTAGTCTGAAGAAATCTGTTTAATTCACAGCATAACTTTTCAAACAATTAGTGATGATAGCTGAATTCCGGGTCTGGGGAGCTGGGAGTCGAGTAAGGGAGGACCCCAGCTCTCCCTGGTGCCCTCCCTGCCTCCATGCCTGTCTGTGCAGGGACATCCCGCAGCCTCAGGCCGCAGCAGCCCTCCAAGTTCAGCTTCCTTTTCTCTTGATTTGAAGCTTCCACTCCCCTGTTCAACTGATCTCCTTTAAATAGTAGTTGCAAAGCAGGTGGTTCAAATGCATTTCTACTAACTAATGTGCTTCTGGAGGGCCACAGTTCCTACTAGACTACCACTGTTACTCAGCGCTAGAAAAACTATGGCCTTAATTGTCTTAGCTTATTTTTGCTCATGTCTCTTGCCCCTCTTAGAGATACAATATTACTGTTTTTACAAAGGAGATTCCTTACTGATAAACATAATCTCTGAAATGTTGGCCTGTAGTCAGTGTAACAGAGTTTCAAGTGAAAGGTTGAGGAAATTCGAGTGGGCTCAGGCAGAGTCCATGTAGGAGGCAGCCCTGGTTCCTGGAACTGGGAAGAAGCCTTGTCTGCTTTAGAAAGGTTCCTTCTGGAGAGCAGATGATGAGATACTCTCCCACATCTCCAAGACCTGGGAGGTCCCGGACGGGCAGTGTGTCTGGAGGTGGAGGAGAATATGGTCAGTAGGACAGAGGGTAACATTGATGACTCGCTCGTTGGTGGCTATGCCTCCGCTGAAGTCCCCAACGGCAAGCTGCCGAAGCACAGTAATCACTGGTGTTGATATTGTCTTGAACCATCACTTGCAGGAAACCAGCTTCACAAAAGAAGCCTACAAAAAGTACATCAAAGATGACATAAAGTCAGTCAAAGGGAAACTTGAAGAACAGAGACCAGAAAGAGTAAAACCTTTTGTGATAGGGACTGTAGAACAAATCAAGCATACACTCGCTAATTTCAAAAATTATCAGTTCTTTATTGATGAAAACGTGAATCCAGATGGCATGGTTGCTCTGCTGGACTACCATGAGCACGGCGTGACCCGTATGTGATTTTCTCTAGGGACGGTTTAGAGCTGGACTACTTGAACACAGTTGGCGGTTCCTTTGGGTCTGTCACCTGTCGTCATCGCTGGCTGGCTGCTGCTCTGCATGCACACAGCACCAGGGCTCAGACAAATGTGGCTGATGTCATCTCAAGCACTTCATTTGTTCTGAACGGTGATTTATTGGGTGCAAAGGCATTGATTTATTGGGCGCAAAGGCATTGTTTTTAAGAAAACATGTCATGTACATTGTCTAAAAATAAAATACATTTAAACTCAAGAGAAAGAAAAGTTCCTCATTGAGAACAGTGAATCTGCTCAGCTTTTTTTCAAAACACCCATGATCCATTTTTTTTTTTTTTCCTCTTTTCATTTGGGAACCACGACTTGAAAGGGTTTTAAGTTTTAGCAGTGACTTGGTTTCTGGAATCTTGGAGTAGTGGTAGATCGGGGCAGGGTAATGGCTCTAAGCTGGGGTGACTTGTGCTGGCCAGAGCTGTGTACTGGTCTCCACCTGTATTTCTAATCCTTTATAAACTCTTAGCACAAAGCCCCTTCTTTCCTCAAACAAAGGGAAATAATTGATCTTTCCTTTTTGTTATCACCTCTTTAAAGGGTTTAGATTGTCTGGTTTTTAAGAACATCTTCTTCAAGCATTTTATAAAACTAAGTGTAATAAGGATTAGGGACTTGATTTTTCTGGTGCAGGTAGAAAAGACTTCTTCACAAAGTGTTAATGGCAGGCTTAATGTTTTGATTTACTTTAAAAATGTGTAATAGTTGTAAAAATACATTACAAGCTTCCTCTAGCCCCCAAGTATACAATTCTTGATGCTGAATTCTCTGTGTGGGGCCTGAGCCCTGTCGGGGTTGAGAGGACAGGGCGGTGGAGAGTCAGTGTCTCTGGGACGCTGGGTTGAGGCCCTGCCCTCGGGTTTACGAAATAGCACTGGGCTGACTCAGGGCAGGTGTAACAGGGGAAGAGTAAAGTCGATGGACAGGGCAGATGACCCAGATTGTCCAAGATCATGAGAACAGAATACATGTTTATGCAGTGCATTTGAGTAAAATGGAAGTATGGTTTAGCTATGGAGTTATAAAGGTAGATGGAAATGTAATTTATGGGTGTCACTAACGTTATTGATTTTTGTGCTAATACTAATTACATTTTGAGTTAAACGAGTAGAAAGTTTAAAACAAATAAGTGCAGAATTATTATTTTCCAGTTTGTGAAAGTGAACACTAGTACCACTATATGCCGTGTTTCTTGAAGGCAGAGAAGTCACACGTTTTTTGTGCCTTCATTTCCCAGTCCGCTGCCGTGTGCCTGGCACACAGTAGATGTTCAGTAAATGCTAGTCAAATAATTGAATTTCAGTTTTGCACGGTATACTTGTGCTAGGGATTGTTAGTCTTCCTATTTTGCTAGAAGATGAAAGGAATAGAGGAAATTTTCTGTGCTGTAGGACAGCTGATTGTAAAGATTTGCTGGTTAAATTATCTTATAAGCTAGTCATAATTTTCATTTAAATAAATGTGTTAGCATATATATACACTTTAGTTACTGAAACATGTTTTATCTGTGAAGCAAATTTTGGAGTTCTAGTTATTTATAGCATGAATTCTGATGAACTAATTTATTGAGTAAATTGAAAGTACTGGTAGCATGGAGTTCTTAGGGCTTTGATTTGTGGTTTGGTTAGCAACTTTGGGGGTTCCCAGGTGGCACTAGTGGTAAAGAACCTGCCTGCCAATGCAGGAGACACAAGAGCTGCAGGTTTGATCCCTGGGTCAGGAAGAGCTCCTGGAGTAGGAAATGGCACCCCCCAGTCTTCTTGCAACTCTGACTTTAGAAAGAATCTGGAGAAACACCCTAGTGGAGTGTGCCTTTGGCTGGAGAGCTTTTGTCAAAACAGCTATGAGAAGAACCCTGATCTGTATCAACGTGAGGATTTATAGTTAAGGTAGCCCTCGAAAAAATGGAGTTTCCCTTTCTTGTCTTTCTCCTTCTGTCCAGTTTCCTGTCCTTTAATGGACTCGCTGTAAAGTGTCCATAGTGGACACTGCATGGCCCCCAGGCCAGCCCCGGGGAGTCACAGGGCAGGTCTCAGCTCATTTCAGTGGCTCTTGGATCTCCAAGAATTTAATGTGCTTGGGTTCATTTCACTTGAAAAATTGACAAGAACCAAGTACATTAAGGTAGGGTGAATTGGGCACCCTTCCAGCTGTTGAATCATTTAGGAGTTCATTTGTGCAGTATTAAAATTTGAAAATCCGTAGGCTTTGGTTTATATCCTGTTATAACATGTGATCACAAAAAAAGAATCATTTTGTAGCTGCATTTTTGTGTGTGTTATTTTTGGCCATTTTTAGAGGTTCCTGCAAACTATACATGTAAGTTTGTTATAAATGTAGTTTTTTAAACAAGTACTGTTAGGGGGTGGGACACCTCTGATCTTTCTGCTAGCCTTCTACTCAAAATGCTTAAAGAATTCTTCCTGCTTGCATTTGAGGCATTTGAAAGTTCTCTTTTAGTTACTATTATGTAGTCCAATTAATTTAACATAAAGGATTAAGGGCTATGATTTTTTTTCAAATCTTTATCCAGTTTGGAGGGAAATTGGATTTGGAATGGATAAGGTTACAGTTTTACCAGCTAAGGCTGGTAAAAGCTTCTAGTAATAGAGAATTCACTCCCAAAATACTTAGCCCAAATGAAAGCTCATTTTGCTCCTGAAAGTGAGCTTTATTTGTTTGCCTCCACTTCCCCGGAGGTATTTTCATTTTATTAGTAAAAGAAGATGTGTGACATTTCCTGCTTAAAGAACTGAGACCTTCTAAAGGTGTTGAGTGGTGGTAAAGTATTTATTTGGTAGTAATTACATTTTCCCTAGTGATGTTACATTTTTACAGTTTCTTGGTTATAGACACTGATATTCTGAGTTTTTGGTGTTTCCCCCCTTTAGAAGAGAGGTGTGCTGATGAGGAAGTAGTTTGTAATTTTACCAAAAAGGATCAGGCAAAACAATCTGTCCAAAGGTGCAGTAAGACTTCAAGAGGTCCAGGCATGCTCATGCTCAGCTGCTCAGTTGTGTCTGATTCTTTGCGACCCCCTGGGCTATAGCCCACCAGCCTCCTCTGACTATGGAATTTTCCAGGCAAGGATACTAGAGTGGGTTGCCATTTCCTTATCGCACTTCACAGATACTGTTTTTTCACAAAATGGAAGGTTTGTGGCAGCCTTGTATCCAGCAAGTCTGTCAGCACCATTTTTTCCAACAGCGTTTGCCCACTTCACGTCTGTGTTCACATTTTGTTAATTCTTGCAATATTCCAAACTTTTTCATTATTATACGTGGTATGATGCTCTGTGATCAGTGATCTTTGATGTTCCTATTGTAGTTGTTTTGGAGCATCACGAACCACGCCCATGTAAGATGGTGAACCTAATAAAGGGGTTTTCTAACTGCTCCACTACCTGGCTGCTCCCTTGTCCCTCTCTTCTTGAGCCTCCCTATTCTCTGAGATACAACAGTGATGAAATTAGGCCAGTTAAGAACCTTGCAGTGGCTTCTAAGTGTTCACATGAAAGGAAGAGTGTTGGGTCTCTCGCTTTAACTCAGAAGTTAGAAGTAATTAAGCTTAGTGAGGGAGGCTAACAGACTTCTCGGGCCAGTTAGTCAAGTTGTGAGTGCAAAGGAAAAGTTCTTGAAGGTCACTGGTGAACCTGGAGTGGTAAGAAAGCAAAGCAGTCTTATTGCCGATACGGAGACAGTTTTGGTGGTCTGAAGAGAATACCAAACCAGCCACAGCATTCCCTTAAGCCAAAGTCTAATCTCGAGCAAGGCCCTAACTCTCTTCAATTCTGTGAAGGCTTGAAGTGAAGAATCTGCAGAAGAAAACTTTGAAGCTAGCAGAGGTTTCTTTATGAAGTTTAAGGAAAGAAACTCACTGTAACATCAAAGTGCAAGGTGAGGCAGCAAGTGCTGACGTAGAAGCTGGAGCAAGTTATCCCGAAGATCTAGCTCAGATTATTAACGAAGGTGACTGCACTAGGCAACAGGTTTTCAACACAAATAAAGTACTCTTCTAATGGAAGAAGATGCCACCTAGGACTTTCCCAGCAAGAGAGGAGAAGTCAGTGCCTAGCTTCAAAGCTTCAGAGGACAGGCTGACTCTCAGTGGCTAGTGCAGCTCACGACCTAAGGTGAAGGCAGTGCTCGTCTACCACCCTGAATACCCTAGGGCCCGTAAGAATCATGCTACATCTACTCCGTCTGTGCTCTATAAATGGAACAACAAAGCTGGGATGACAGCACATCTGTTTACAACATGGTTTCCTGAATATTTTAAGCCTACTGTTGAGACCAACTGTGCAGAAAAATATTCCTTTCAGAATATTACTGCTTGTTGACAACATCCTTGGTCACTCCAGAGCTCTGGTGGAGAGGTAGAATGAGGTGAATGTTGTTTTCATGCCTGCTAATACAGCTTCAACTCTGTAGCCCATGGATCAAGGAGTAGTTTATCTTACTATTCAAGACATACGTTTTTGTAAGGCTATAGCTGCCATAGATGGTGAGTCCTCTGATGGTTGTGGCAAAATCAATTGAGAACTTTCTGGAAAGGACTCACCATTCTAGATGCCACTTAGATCATTTATGATTCATGGGAAGAGGTCAGAATACCAACATTAACAAGAGTTTGGAAGAAGTTAATTCCAGTTGTCATGGATGACTTCAGTGGAGGAAGTAACTGCAGATGTGATGGAAATAGCAAGAGAGCCGGAACTGGAGCCTCAGGATGGGCCTGGATTGCTGCCATCTCATGATCCGACTTGGACAAAGGAGGAGTGGCTTCTCACGGGCCAGCAAAGAAAATGGTTTCTTGAGGTGGATTCTGTTCCTGGTAAAGATGTGACGATTGTTGATATGACAACAAAGGTTTTATTTAGAATATTACATAAATTTAGATGATAAAGCAGCAGCAGGGTTTGAGACAGTTGACGCCAATTTTGAAAAAAGTTCTGTCGTGGGTAAGATGCTATCAAACAGCTTCACGTGCTACAGAGAAATCTTTTGTGAAAGGAAGAATCAATTGATGTGGCAGGCTGTTGTCTTAAGAAATTGCCACAGCCACCCAACCTTTCGCAACTACCACCCTGATCAGTCAGCCGTCAACCAAAAAAGATTATCACTCACTGAAGGCTCAGATGATAGCTGGTTTTTCAGAAAAGCAATTAGGTGTTTTTTAATAAAGATATATATATTGTTTTCAGACATTATGCTATTGTGCGCTTAATAGACTATGTGCACGCTAAGTCGCTTCAGTCGCGTCTGACTGTGTGACCCTGTGGACTGTAGCCTGCCAGGCTCCTTTCTCCTACGGATAATGTGAAAGAACTTTTATATGCGCTGGGAAACCCAAAAATTCTTATGACTCACTTTACTTTGAGATGTGCTTTGTTGCAGTGGCTTGAAACTGAACCTGCATTATCTTTGAGCTGTGTACACCTGTACACTTTCCTGTCTCTATAAAATGGCTGAAAATTCTGGAAACAGGGAGATTTTTTATTTTAAACAGTGTTAGTTTTGTTTTCAAATAGCTTGTTCAATATGTTTACCTTCAAGCTCTGGGCACCTCTGTGGGCAAACTACCTTAATTTGAAAGCCACATATTCTTACTAATCTGAAAAGTCGCAATAAGTAATTTAAATATTTTCCCCTAGTTTTTGCTATTTTCAGACACCCTGCTTGTAAAGAGAAGGCTCTTGGGAACTCCTCCTAAAAAGGTGGTTCTTCACCCTGTACTGACTCCCTGCCCCATGTACTTTGCATCCCAGCAGCACAATGACTTTGGTGTGAATATTCGATTGCAGTGTCTCCTCCTGGAGACTGTCAGCTCTGTGAGAGCCTGGCCTCTCTTCTTAGCATCATGCCAGGCACGTGGTCAGAGCTCAGTAAATAGTTGGTGAATAAATGCATGATGAATGACTGGGATTAAAGACCTCTTCAGCATTTACAGTCGAGCATGTGTGTTATGAGTGTAACCCTATGGGTGCTGGTAACTCCATTCTCCTTGAATTGTGTGTGTTTTATGGGGGGTTGTAGACTGCATCCCAGTGAAAGAAACGCTCTGTATAGACTTGTAGGCTTTAGATTAATACATTTAATAATAATTGTATTAATAATAGCACCCTAGAAATAATTTGTTTTAGTGCTCCCACTTTTAGATGAAGAAACAACCAACCAGAGGACTGAATTGAGTTAGTGGCTGGGTGACTGTGTCAGGATGGGCTTATCTTGCATCCAGGCCAGAGTTATTCCTACTCTGCCTCCCTTGAAACAGGGTCAGGAGTATGTTTATTTGATCACTGCTTGCCCAGGGTATAGGGTATTAAAAAGGGAAGATGGCAGTTCTTCAGTTGAAGGAGATTAGTGTGTTTTTTGACATTGCTACTTTTTCCTATGGCTAGCTTTATGAGGGTCTTCATAAAAATACCTTTAAAAACCCACAGAAAGATCTGGGAGTCCGATTATTTCATTTCCTGCTCTAAGTATATTGCTAAAGGATTATTAAAATTTTATTCCAAGAGAAACTCCATCTCAGTAGTGGAAACAGACTTAGCAAGTTTGAACAGTCATACACAATGTGCTTCCCCAGCTGTTGATAAGAAAAGTAGGCCATCAGTACAGAAAGAGCATTTCGAAACACGTTCGTCATTAATTTTTAAGTGAGACTGCTGGGCCAGTCATGTCAGTAAAGGTTCTGCAATTGGGATGAGCACTCTTGGGATTAATTTGGCTTTTTGAAGAGGGAGGCAGATCCGAGCTTTCGAGCCTGGTCTCCTGTAGGGCACGTTAGGGAGATGCTTCAGCTCAGAGGATTTTATTCGGTTTCATCTCCATCGTGTTGTCTGGGCAGGTGGCGCCTGTCTCTTCGATGGGGGATTCTTCAGCGATCCTTTCTTAAAGCTCCAGGGAAGCGTAGTGTGGGTGTGTTTATAAAGATGCTGGTGATAGCAAAAAACTGGGAGATCCGAGGGATTGTAAACATGTCATCCTTACATATTATCTTGGGGGGAAATCTGCCCTTCCTTTGATAATGTAATAAAAAAAAAATTCTGTCATTGAAGAGCTAGAGATGACCCTTGCAACCTTTTAAAAGTTCTTGTTTTAGTAACTAAAATTCATGGCATGTCATTCTTCTTTGTTTTAAGCGAGTTCCAGCACAGACCTCTTTGGTTGATGAAGGGTCTTTCTTTAAGACGAGTATGTGAGAGCCAAAGTGGGATTTTGAGTTTTTGTATTTAGGATCTTTATCTGTTGCTCTTTTGCTGTTCACGTCATGCTCATTTCTTTTTTAAAAATTATAGCCTTGTTGAGTGTCATTGACAGTTAATTGTAAGATGTCTGAAGTGTACCTTGTGGTGATTTGGTGCAGGTAGCTGGCTTGTTTGGTCTCTTGTCACTGCACTTTTTGCTGTCACTCTGAGCTGCACATCCTACTCTGTCATCGGGGAGCGCCTATGCTGATGTCATTTTAGGAACTCTTTGTAACCAGTTCCTAAAATGAGTACCAAGTTATAAACTGTAAAAGTAGGAGTTCTTTTCTTAGAAAGCTTTGAAAAGAGTAAACCTGTTCTTCACACCTCATCTTTTAGAAATTATTTCTAACTGTGCTAGATCTTGGTTGCCGTGCAGGTTTTTCTCTGGTTGGGGCGAGAGGGGCTGCTCTCTAGTGTGGGGGGGCTGCTCTCTAGTTGTGGTCTGTGGGCTTTGCACTGCGGTGGCTCCTCTTGTTG
This sequence comes from Okapia johnstoni, assembly GCA_024291935.2. NCBI lineage: Eukaryota > Metazoa > Chordata > Mammalia > Artiodactyla > Giraffidae > Okapia > Okapia johnstoni. The sequence goes on along the minus strand of CM044310.1, from coordinate 8,091,880 downwards.
TGGAGCACGGGCCCTAGGCTCTTGGGCTTCGGTAGTTGAGGCACTCGGGCTTAGCTGCCCCAAGGCATGTGGGGTCTTCCAGGATCAGGGATCGAACCCATGTCTCCCGCAACTGAGCAGCTCCCAGGGAAGCCCATAAATTTTTCTTGACATGTAGATCTCCAGCTTTTTATACATGCCTGGCTCTTCTCTTGGACAGTTGAGCACATAGTCCCTTGACTTAAACCTAAGGGTTTTCAATCAGAAGCAAAGATTGGTTTCCTTTGGCACACCTAATGTGCTCTGTCGTTTGTCTCAGTATATTTGAATGCAAACAGCCAGCTTCTGTAGTTTATAAAGTGTGAGCCAAGTGTCATTTCCTATTTAAAAATGGCACCAACAGGCCAAGTGGAACTGTGAACTGTGGAGTCACCGCATGAAGGAGTTCTGAGAGGCGTTGCTGGCTGACGTGGGAAACCCAGGCTGTATGTGTGTGTGGAGTTTATCACTGAAAAAGTATGAAAGTTCAGGGGGTGAGAAGTTGCACTGCCCTGTACTTTGTGGTTTGAGGTCATCCTGTCTCTCTCTAGAGTCCTTTATCTTTGGGCGAGTCACGCAGTGTCTCTGGACTAAAAATGAAGGGCCTGGAACTGATGACCCTTTTTACTCCAGGCTTCTGTGGGGCCTGGTCTGGATACTTCTTGGTAAATCTTACTTGCATTTCTTTGTATCTTCTTTCCAAGAAGCTTTTAAAAACCAAAATGTTGGATTCTTGGGTCAAAGCAAAGTGCACTTATTGTCGGTATGCCTCATTCGTGGCATTTTACCTAGAATCTGAGTGGATAAGGGGACATCGGTGTTTGGAAAGCTATAATGGGTGAATTTTCACCCATTACTTTTGCCATTTTTTTTAAGTCTTTTATTGAATTTGTTACAATATTGCCTCTGTTTCATTTTTTGGCAAAGAGGCATGTGGGATCTTAGCTTCCCGACCAGAGATGGAACCCACACCCCCTGCATTGGAAGGCAAAGTCCCAACCACTGGACTGCCAGGGAAGCCCTGTCACCATCCTGGTGTTATGATGAGCTGAACCAACATCAAGGCTGTTCCGTAGTTGCAGTCAGTTGTCTTAAGTGGTCAGCAGTTTTTCTAAAAAAATTCCCAGCATCTCTGGAGTGCAAACTTTTGGTCTTGGCTGCTGTGTGTGACGCATGTGTGTCTGTCTGACTCCTGCTGCGCTTTATATAAAGCAGATCTTTGCACGTGGTCTTTTTTTCCTTCTTTTGTAAACAGCTTCTATTAAAGTAAGGAAATTAGGTGTATTTTTTTGAGGATCTCATATATGGATCTGTTTATTAAGGGGTTGGATGCAATAAAAGTAATTTGTTAGGTGAACTCTTCAAGTATCATTGATGGGTTTGGTTTAAGGAAATTCAAAAAAACCGAGCCATCTCATATCCAGAAGTGATGAACCTTGAATTTTTGTATTTAATCAGAGTACCTCCTGTATTTGCTCTTGGTGTCTGCTGTCTTACGAATGTATATCCTACATAGGCTTACGTAATACCTTTCCAACTTCTCACAAAGACTTTTTAACTGTTGGCGCTGCCATTTAAATAGCGGATTTGGGGACCCTTGTTTCCTTCTCTGCTGTCCTGCTTGCCACTTTCTGTTAAATAACGTATCTGATCTCTCCCCACATCTAAAAGGGCCAGAAAAGCAGCAGCTCAGAGGGAACATGTCCTTTCCCTGTTGGGACACTCTGGGGTCTTCCTGTGGTTGCTGCTGCTCAGCCTCCTGAGCCCTTGAGTGATCTGGACTCTGGAATGGTCTCAGCACATGTGCTGAGCAGGATTTTGCTGCTAGTAGGGGTTTTCCTGTATGTGTTCCTAGCAGGATGTGCTTCCTTTCATACACACCATAGAAGTGCATCTGCTGGAATCTTTAAACAGATAACTTCTCAATAAACAGGAAAATGTCAAAATTGTGGTCCCTTTTTTATGAGATTGATGGAAGCAGAGAGAATGGAGAAAAAAACGTAGTAACATTTACTCAGGTGTTTCAGTGTGTTTTATTTGGTGCCATTACAGTATTATAAACACCCTGTTTTGTCTACGTTTCACCCTCTAAACACCCAACACATTTCTTTACAGCCTTTGAAATAAATTTTCTCTGTTAACATGACTAGGTATTACCACAAGAAGCACGCCTTTACGCTCTCGACGAGGTCGATGATGATCACCTGATTGTGAGATGGAAGTTTTCTTCTGAGAATGATTTTTAGCAAACTTTGCTCTGATGCCTATAAAATAGGTCCTTAAAACGTGGACCTTATTTTTCAGTTTGTTCTTGGTTAAAATGTTTACTCAACATGTAAAGAAAATTTTAATAATTTTTTGTTTCCTTAGATGAACTGTTAAGTATTGTGGGTATTGGTAGTCAGCTTGTAGGTTTTCTTTTTTTTTTTAAGAGTCTTTCTTTACAGATCAGCTTTATTTATTTATTTCTGGCTGTGCTGGTCCTGGTTGCTACACTTGGGCTTTCTTTAGTTGTGGGGAGTGGGGGCACTTTTGGTTGCAGCTCCTGTGCTTCTCTCTGTGGTGGCTTCTCTTGTTGTGGCTCCCAGGCTCTAGGACGCTCGGGCTTCAGCAGGTGAGGCGCGTGGGCTTAGTTGCCCCACAGCATGTGGGGTCTTACCAGAGCAGGAATCAAAACCCGTGTCCTCAGCATTGGCAGGTGGATTCTTAACCGCTGGACCATCAGGGAAGCCCTAGATTTTCTTCATGAAGCTGAAAACAAGAACATATTATCTACTGATTAGAAATTTGTGCGGGAATGTAAATTGGTGTAATCACTATGGAAGATGGTATGGAGGTTCCTCAAAAAGGTAAAAATAGAACTACCATATGATCCAGCAATTCTACTGCTGAGTATTTATCCAGAGGAAACTAAATCATTATCTTAAAAAGATATCTGTCCCCCTGTGTTCATTGCAGTATTATTTGGAATAGCCAAGATAATGGAAACAAACCGGATGTCTGACAGATAAATGGATGAGAAAGTGTAGTATTATGGAGCATTATTCAGCTGTTAAAAAGGAGGAAATCCTGTCATGTGTGACAAGGTGGATGGATCTGGAGGGCATTATTCTAAGTGAAGTAAATCAGACAAAGACAAATACTCTATCCCTTACATGCTGAATCTTAAAAATGAAAGCCAATACAAAACCTAAACTCTCTAGGAAAACAGCGCATTTGGTGGTTGTCAGAAGTGGTGGGTTAGATGGGTGGGTGAAGTGGGTGAAGGGGTCTAAAGGTATAAACTTCTGGTTATGAGATAAATAAGTCCTAATGTATAGCCTGTCGACTATAAAAAGGGTAAATGAATTAAAAAGAGGCTTGCCATGATGGCTGCTCAACAGTTAAGACTTAACTTTTAATCTGCTTCCTTGGCTTTCAATATCATCTAGAAACTTGGACAGAGGAGACGTGTCTTGTGAGAGTGTTTTATAGTTGGACCTATGCTCTCAGCCTGTTCTCACAGTCTTTGTCTTTCAGAGAATGATCAGTTTTTATTATAATGAATATCATTCTAGAACAGTCCCCGCTGCTGCTGCTAAGTTGCTTCAGTCATGTCCGACTCTGTGCGACCCCATAGACGGCAGCCCACCAGGCTCCTCTGTTCCTGGGATTCTCCAGAACAGTCCCAGTCTTACTGAAAATTTGGGCAGAATGATCAGTTGCTTATTATAAGGCCTTGGGTAAGGTTCATAATTTCCAACATTTTGTGGAAATTAAAAAACACATTGCAAACAAAACAAAAACCACATTGCATTTTTTCTATCTAAAATCAGTTTATTTTGAAATTTGTAAACATTTCTTTGATTTGCTTAATGATTGCTACATTGTCTCTGTCTTTATTGCCACGAGAATCCTTAATTACTGTGATCACTGGAAAGAAAAGCCTGTATGCAGTTCAAAGAACTTGTACTTGAAAGACTAATGGGCAGGCAACCTCTCCAAGGTTGAACTCTGACAAGACATTTGAAATTGAATGTATTCTATCCTTGGACTTTGTCTCTGTGTATTTGTTCAGGATTGTTTCATCTATTCTTTTTAATATAACTGAAAATTAGGTTTACTTACAAAATGCCTTCATTTGGGGGACGCTTTAGTTGTGTAATTTGCGATACGATATTTAATAAAAGAACACCTAAGTTTAATGATATGACACTTTGGAAATTTATAGCTGAACATTTAAAAAATTGGTGAAACACTAATATGGTTTGATACTACAGGCTGCTTTCTTAAGAAGAGGTTTGTTTTTCTGTAGTAAACACCATGCTGACGTGGGAGAATATAAAATTTTGTAAAGGTTCGTTCATAACTGATGCTAGTTCATTAATGTGAAATCATACTTTTGGCTCATAAATTGGTAGAAAATTGACTTGTTTTTTTTCCCTTGGGGTAGGGAAACCTATTAGCAGGCTCTGAAGTAACAGTTGCAGACATTTATTGGACAGTGCTTACTATGCTTCAGATTCTATTCTAGGCACTTTGCATATTTTTAAAAAACATTTTTATTGAGAGATAATTCACATATACAACTCACCCTACTTAAAGTGTACAGTTCAGTGGTTTTTAATATATTCACAAATATGTACAGCTGTCACCACAAATTGTAGAATATTTTCATCACTTCAGAAGGGAAGCCTGTACTCTTTAGCTGTGACCTCCTATTCTGTGATACCCCTTCCTCCCTGACAGGCAGTCACTAATTTGCTCTCTGTGTCCATGGGTTTGCCTATTCTGGGCCTTTGTGTGAATAGGAATCATAATATGTAAACTTTTGTAATTGGCTTCTTAGCATAATAAGGTTTATTTAAGTTGTAGCATGTATTAGTATTTTTTTTAATTGCCAAATAGTATCCCTTTGTGTGGATACATGCCATTTTGTTTGTCCATTCACCATCCAGTGTGTATCGAGCATTTGGATTGCTTTCACCCTTTGGCTGTTGTGAATGTGCTGCTCAAAAAATTCCTGTACAAGTATTTGTCTGACTACCTGTTTTCAGTTCTTTGAGGTATGTTCGTAGTTGTGGAATTTCAGGGTCGTAGCGTAACTCTGTTGAATCATTTCAGAACTGCCAGACTGCCCTCCAAAGCAGCTGCGCTGTTTTACATTCCCACTGCCTGTGTCTGAGGGTTCAGATTTCTCTGTGTCCTCACTGACACTTATTCTCTGGACTGATTCTAGCCATCCTCGTGGGTGTGAAGTGGTATTTCAATGGGATTTTGATTTACATTTCCCCGGTGACCAAAAATATCCAGCGTCTTTTTTGTGCTTATTGGACATTTCTTTTTTGGAAAGACCTATTCAAGTCCTTTGCTCATTTTTGAAATTAGGTTATTTGTCTTTTTTATTACTGTGTTGTAGGAACTCTTTATACTAGATACAAGTGCCTTATCAGATATATCATTTCCAAAAATTTTCTCCCATTCTGTGAGTTGTCTTTTTACTTTCTTGTTGGTGACTTTGAAGCACAAGGGTTTTTAATTTCGATGCAGTCCATTTTGTATACTTTTTATTTTTGTTGCTTGTGTTTTTGGTGTCATATCTAAGAATCCTTTGCTAGATTCAAGGTCATGAAGATTTACTCCTATGTTTTCTTCTAAGAGTTTTAAAGTTTTAGTTAGACTTATATCTTTGATCCATTTTGAGTTAATTATTTTATATTATGTGAGGTCAGGGTCCAGCCTTTTTTTTAAATCATGCATTTATTATGAAAATATGATAACAAGTTTACAGGAGACTTGGAAAATACAGAACAAAGTTACATATAGTTTCGCTTCCAGCTTCTTTTGTATGTGTCTATCTTGCGGTCCCAGTGCCATTTGTTGGAAAGAGTCTTATTCCCCACATTCAATGATCTTGATAACTCTTGTTGAAATCACTTGATCAAAGATGTAGGAAGAACTTTCAGTTCTATTCTGTTAACTTCTATGTCTGTCCTTGTTCTGAGTTTGTCAGATACTTTTTCTGTGAGATGATCATGTGATTTTTGTTTTTTGTTTGACACATGTTACATTAATTGATTTTCAGATGTCACACCAACCTTGCGATGTGGGAAAAGTCCCACTTGGTCATGGTGTAGAATCCTTTTCACATGTTGCTAGATTTGGTCTGCTAGTATTCTGTTGAGGATTTTTGCATCCATATTTATGAAAGATATTAGTCTAGTTTTCTTGGGATGTCTTTGTCTGATTTTGGTATCAGAGTAATGCTGGCCTCATAAAGTTAGTTTGGAAATAATTGCTGAAGCACTGGTGTTGATTCTTTAACATTTGGTGGGCTTCGGCGGTGAGGTCGCCTGCACCTGCTATGTCAGATACCGTTTTTAATTCTTACTATAAGGGATCATCCTCTTTCATAGATGAGGAAACTGAGGCTCAGAAAGGTTAGTGGCAGAAGTGGAACTTGAATCCGAATTACCTTATGTCAAGTACTAGGATGATAAAAAGAGCCGTTTACTGTGTACTTAGTATGTGTCTCTAACCATATAGGGTACTTTAATAAAATACTCTTCTGCTACAATCCCATCAGCAAGTGCTCATTTAATGGTCACTTCAATTTTATATGTATTGTACCCATTTCCAGGCAGAGAATCTGACCCTGGAGGAGATTATGACTTGCCCTGCTGAACCACGGCCAGGAAGTAGATGGTACGGCTGTGCTTCGCACTCACAAGGCTGCCTGAGTCGCGAGCCCACCCTGCTCGTCGCTCTTCTCTCTCGTGTGCGGTGTGAGCAGCCGTGCCACGTGTGGGCAGCGGAGCCCAGATGAGCTTTGACCTCGGGTGTGGATGACCTGGCCCAGACAGCACAGCGCGGCCAGAGCCCTGGCTTCCCCCTCTCTGCTCTGTTGCTAACACTGCTCCATGGTTGTAGCAAAAGAACCTCTCACTCTGACTTTGTGTACTTGGGATGGAAATTTGTGTAACATACATCACTCTGTGTAATACAGAAGTGACTTTTAAAGGTATTTTAGATGTCAGACAGCCAGCAGCTTTGTGTGATGTTTTCCAATGAAGACATTCAAAGCATATTTATATTAATATTCATATTGTTGGTGAGATTAGATGGTATCCTGGCCTCTTTGAGTGAAGAGGAAAAACTGTCTCCATTTTTCAAGTTAGAGGGCTTCCTCACGTGTCTGTTCACAGTGACTGAATGGTGGCCCCAAAAGCTGACCCAGTGCCCGTGTGGGTGGAGGACTTCCCAGAGGGCGGTGAGGGCTGACCTGCAGGGCAGGGCGAGTGCTGTCTCGGCCTGGCAGCCAGTGTTCAGGAACTGCTGGGACACCGGGGCTGGAGGCTCCACTGTCCAGACCCAGGCTGTCTGGGTGGCACCTGCTGGCACCTCTGCTCACTTGTGCTGTGTTGTCCTGTCTGGGGCCCCCGTGTGGTTTCTGGGGCGGATGGGGCAGCGCCTGCCTGTCCCACATGGGAGGGGCAGAGCCGCGTGTCTGGCTGCTCCTAACTAGGCTGTAGGTCAGTTTCCCCTCCGAGCGCTGGGCCTGGCGTCCTTCTGTGAGCTGCTCCTCCAGGACCTCCGCTGCGGGGAGAGCACTCACTTCTGTGAGCTACACAGACTCGACAGCATTGCTCTTCCACAGGCTCGTGGTCCCACTTGCTCTCGGTAGGCTCCTTCCAGTGTCTTTGCTTCTCTTTTGGCGTTTACACCTGTGTTTATTCCTTTCCTGTCATTTTATTAGGGTTTCGGGAAGGAGCGGAGAGAAATGCCATTTGTGAATTGCTTTTGTAAGTTACCTCATCGTGTCCTTTGTGTGATTTCCTTTTGGGATTTCCATGTTTGAAATCTGTAAAATCATTCCTTAAGCGGGATCAACTCTTTGGCACACGGTGCGGTTCTCCCTTCCTCTGCGTTAACTGCGCTTCTGAAACACCTGCTGGAAGGTCATGGCGGGGATTCCGGCTTCTGCGACTTGTGTAGGTGGTCGGGGAGGGAAGTGGACCCTGAGACCAGCTGACTGTACGTTGGCTTTTGTATGGACCTGCTTTTCTTTAGGTTTCACCAGCTTGTGGAAGCTGTCTTATCTTCTTCAGCTTGAGACGCATTCCTTCTGTTTCACGGATGGAGGGCCCCAGCCAAGTGGGAGGAAATAATTTGCCGTCTCCTCACCGAGGGCTTTCGGCATCTGCTCTTCCTGGTCAGCTGGGAAGGTCTGGCAGCAGCTGCGCTGAAGAACACGGGTGCTCACCAGCCTGCCAAGGCTTTGTTGCCTCAGCCCGGCCACATGCCCTGGGCTTCTGCACTTAGCAGTGGGCCCAGAGCCATGAGGACGGGAATCCAAGGGTGGGGGCTGGTGGTGATCAGCGGCCGCCCCGCATGTGTCCCATTTGGCACGAGTGGACAGGTATTACTTGTCCTCCTCTGTCCTTGGGGACAGCAGGACTAGTTTTCAGCTGAGTTGTGAAGGTTTGCCTGTGTTTCATCGCCACTTGTCTTTTCCTTGGGCTCCTTCCTCCCTGGCCAGTGTGAATGGAATGTCCTGTGTTAGCAGACAGGAAAATGACACTGCGGTGCAGCCCAGGAGACCTCAGTCAGGTGGGGCCTGCTGCTCCTAAAGCCTGAACGCTTTCAGTGCATGTATCTGTTGGACAACCCAGTGGAATTTGGGGTCTGAAATGACCTGTGAGGAAGCCCGGGAACACCAGCTTGGTGTCACTTCCTGTCCCCAGGTCCTCTGGGTTGCTTGGGAAGTGGCTGTGCTGAGTGACATACTGGCTTCCTTTCCTCTCCCTGAGTTTTTCTTTTCCTCTGCTCATTGCTGCTGCTGTGATTACCCCAGGCCTGTCTCCATCACAGCAGCTTCTTAGCCCGGCCCCTTTCTGCCTGATCAATCCACTGTGTTAGCGGCACCCCTCTTGTCATCCGATTCATCTCCACTTTTCATGAAAACTTTTGCCTTGCTTTTTCTCTTCCTCAGCCTGGCTTTGGCCCCATGATAGCAGAAGTAGTCAGACTCCAGGTAACAGTCAGCACCAGAGATGTGGTTCTCAGTTGCTCTGACTGTTCTGCTTGGGCTGGAAGCCTCTTGAAGGCAAGGGCGGTTTGTTTGTGTTGAATTCTCCACTGCACATAGCTGGTCTTGTGGAAACACTCGTGAGCAGGCACTGCTCTCAGACGGCAGAATGCTGATGTCTGGGGAAAATGCTTAAAAATGGAACAATTACCTTGGCAGACTGAGGAAAAAGCCACAGTATCATAATTTGGGGGAGGAGGGGATTCCTCAGCTTCAAATCTACCAAATGACTTCACTTTGGAGTTTTTCTTATCTATAAAGGGGTGGGGGTCATAGTGGATTGTCTTTCCATTCCCACCCACCCCTGAAAGGCTAATTTCCTTCATTCTTTCCCTTGATCTTTCTCTTAAAATTAAAACGAACGAGCTGTTTCTGGATCTTGACTTTGGAATTTTTCATTTCTTTGCAATTCTTTCCCTGACGCATTTCGCAGTTTTCTCTGAGTATGTGCTGCTAAAGGAAATTTGGATTTGCCATTTGGCCACCCTTTAGGAGAGCAGACAGAATGCCATACTATTCTGTTTTTTTTTCCCTGACTTGGAGCTCTTCATTTGTAAAAGTGAGCTTTCTCTCAGGGGCATGATTTTACCTTACTTTTTGTCCTCCCACAGACGCGATGAGGCGAGTGGTGCGACAGAGCAAGTTCCGGCATGTGTTTGGACAGGCCGCGAAAAATGACCAGTGTTACGATGACATCCGGGTCTCTCGAGTGACCTGGGACAGCTCCTTTTGCGCTGTCAACCCCAGATTCGTTGCCATAATCGTAGAAGCGAGCGGGGGAGGAGCTTTCCTTGTACTCCCTTTGCACAAGGTAAGTCATCAGACTTTCCATTCTGTGAGATGACACCCTCCAGTAATCTCTGTTTAGCCTGTAATGGATTGATTTTGGAGATTGATAGTTCACTAAGCATTGTGTGATTTCCGGGACCATTAGACTCTGATGTAATTGAAGTTAAGTTCCACATGCTTTACTAACCACATCGGTTTTTCTCTGACAGAGAATCATTAAACAGAATGGTGAACTCTGTTCTGGACGTGCCCTCTATGGATAGGAAAGATTCTTACAGTGATGCTGTGAGTGTGGACAGGCACAGGAACTTAATAATTTGGTTACTAATCATCCGCTTGCCTTAAAAGATTCCCAAAGTGCAACTTTAAAAGCAGTTATGTTTTTAAATGGGCAGAAATTGTAAAAGATTTATAAGAAACTCGTTTGTATATGTGTGTGTATGTGAGTGATCATGAGGACTGGGACTTCTTGGTTTTGTTTTGTTTTTGAATGGTAAGTGGGATGAGAGCCCAAGAAAATGTTCCCCAACAATGAAGATTGCAAGTCTGTGCAGTAGTAAGTTTCAGCATAGGATCTAAACAGCATTCACAAGTGGTGGAAATAAAGGCTGTCTACTGGAGGTGGTTCTATGTGATTTTCAGCTTTGCTGGGCTTCCTAGTTCTCCCTTCTCCTGACTTCATCCTTCCAGAGAACCCTCTCCAATATGGGGGAGCAGATAGGCAGTTTGTAACTTTCTGACCGTTCGTGAAAATTGTAGATGAGAGTCTGCAAGCTTTAACAGGAAATCCCAGAATTGCAAATAATGGGGGGGTGGGCGGGCGGGAAACACTGTGAAGAGAGAGCCTGGAAAGAGTCATTTTCTGATTAGCTTTTGGGAGGAAAATAGGTTTGGTGAGTCCTGAGCCCTCATGATAAGGACGCAGAGGCTGGGTCACGTCACAGCTGTTTCCAGTCTGCTGGGAACAGTGGGTCTCCCTGAGCCCAAGCCATGCCCGTTAGGGGCGTGTTTCCTCATGATGGGCCGTGTGATTTTGAAATGGTTACAGTCCGTGGGTTTCTGTCAGTTTGTTTCCCATTGTATTTTGGTATTTTTTTCTTAGGAAGATTCTTGCTGGGAAAGCTTCCAGTTTTCTTGGACTTTTCATTCTCTCAGATGCTCGTGACTAAACTTGTTTTATTTTAGCATCTGATCTGCACCTCAGTGACTGGATTGATGTGGTATTATACAACAGAACCATCTGACTACAGAAGCAGGAGATGGATGCCTTTGGGGGACAAATCTGACATATGTCCAAACGCGCTTTCTTACTGGCACAGTTGCCTATCATTTTTTAAAGGAGACTCTTTTCATTAAACTGAAATTAAAGTTTGTACTCGGATACTTTGGCTTTTGTGGAGAAAACGTCTTCTTTGGTGGTGAATAATACATTTAGTTCACTTTAGCCACTCAGTCATGTCCGACTCTTTGTGACCCCATGGACTGTAGCACACCAGGCTTTCCTGTCCATCACCAGTTCCCGGAGCTTGCTCAAACTCGTGTCCACTGAGTCGGTGATGCCATCCAACCATCTCATCCTCTGTCATCCCCTTCTCCTTCTGCTTTCAATCTTAACCAGCAGAGTGATACATTACACTGTTACAACTGTACTTACCTGATTTTGGAGTGGGATTTGGAATCTAATGCCGGTTTTGCATTTGATCGCCACGACTTTTTAGTTGATTTGCTCACCAAGAGCAAGGAGCACTTGGAAACTTGACTTTAAGTGGTGTCTTAATGGTGGCTAGCTGAGAAGATAACTCAGCTTGTTGACCAAGATCAGGCTCTGAGGCACCGTGATCTCTTTTGAGTTCAAGAGGGATAAATTTAAGACTTTGGGGTTTTTTTTTTTTGCTTCAAAGAAGTAGAACAAGCCAATTAAGAAGCCCAAAATAAACTTCCGAGTGGCTAATCTTCCTTTGAGTTCAGACAGTTCTCTTCAAGTCCCACATCCACAGAAGGCTTTGTGAGTCCACCTTAGCTTTCACCAACCATGGGAAGCTTGGGGTTCTGCTTATACCGTGTAAGGGAGACTCGTGTGCAGATCCTAAGCTAACTGGATCCTCTGCTTTGGTTTTCAACATGAAGTGGCCAATACCTAATAAGTGGATTTTAGCATTTTGTTCTTTAAGCAACTCTGTAGGAATTAGGATAGAATAAGTTGCTTCAGAAATTATCATGTTTGAGCAAAGTGGTGGTTTTGGAGGAGCCCCCAGGGCCTGTCTTTCCCAGGCTTATAATAGCATTCTGTGTGGCTTTGCTCCTTAAATATTAATTTGTGTTGGAGGAGGTGACATTGGCATGAACTAAGCCCAGTGACACTGTTGGAAATAAAGCCAGTACTTGGGGTTATCAAATTTTATAATCAATGGCTTCACACATACTCTGGGATTTTTGTGTATTAAAGTGTGTGTGTTGCGCCCTTAGGATCAGGGTGGTGTTGAGGAAGGAACACGGGCCTGGGAGTTGGGGAGTGGGGGGCTCAGTGCTGGCTCGGTCACTGACTTCTGGTAGGGCGTGGATTCGTCACTCTGTCCTTCTGCTCTCCCATTTCTCTAGCTGGAATGTGAAAGCTCTGTATCATATGAAAGGGATTTTCTGCTTTGGCAGTTCCAGATGATCTCGGAAGTCCCTCTCGTCTCCTGTGGCACTCAGTGTTAATATGATTTCTCATTTTGCTACCCAGAATTCAGCAAGGGAAATGCTGTTGTTCCTTTTTTCCCTCCTTAGTGCCAACATGTAACTTTGCAAAGTAGATGCCTGTTTACTCCTGGTTGCTTTTCCACCAAAGGCAGGGCTGAGCCAAGCAGAGAAAACTAATCCGCGGCTGCTGCAGACAGTCCTGTGTCTCAGGAGCTCTTGAAAGGCTCTTCTAGGATGACAGGGCCTAGCCCAGAGCCCTGCAGTGCCAGGTGACACTCCCTTCCTTTTCTTCCCAAGACCCTGTCCCTTAACTGCTGACTACCTGTGCTTTTAGCAAATAGAGCTGTGTTCCACGTTGTTAGGAAACCTACATTTCTGCCTGCTTTGTGGGGCTGACTGCCCCCAGTGCGTGTTGAACCCTTGATCCTGAACAGGATTCTGCCCTGGAAAAGAGATCTTGCAACTTCAGTGTCTTGGCAACTCTGAAATAGTTTTATAATGAGGTGCTGCTTTTGTTTAAAGGGATGGGAAAACCAAATTCCCACATGTAATATGAAGTGATGCTCGATATGAAGATTACAGGAAATGATGCTCTGGGTGTGTGTTGGACTCCTGTGTGTGAGGATGGCAGTCTAGGATTTCTCTAAAAATGAACTTAGGGAGATGCGTATGGTTTGAAATAAATATCTCGGAGATTTCTGGTAATGTGCGTCTCCCCCTGCTTCCCACCCCCCATGTCCTCCCCCTGATGCCCTCTGCCACTGCAGTTTTTACTCCTGGTTATAGTCAGCCAGGTTGGTTTTGGTGGTGCTTTGGGGGGGTTTCTGTCTGTATTAATAATATTGAATATGTATGTATTGATGTTAAGATGTATTGTGACTCTTTCTGAAAGGCTCCCCATTTTAAAACATGGCCCCTGTGAGTTTCTCTTCAGAGTTAGCGTCAGCAGTAAATAGGACTTATTATTGCAGCCTCATGAGGCTTGTGGTTACATTCCAGGAGAATCATGGTCTCTGTCTTCCAGAACTTAGAATTAAAAATGGAAAGAGTATTAGAGACAAATACATTGACATGTACACAGCAAGAGGTAAGCTTAGGAATGAATATGTTTATTTAAGTGTATTGGTTTATGAGGTTTTTATCCAGAAGATTTTATAGGATTTTAAGGGGTCACTGCTGGGGGAATGTGGAAAGTACTGAGCCCCGAGGTGGGGCAATTTAGATTAGCACACATGATTCAGGGTTTCTTCCGTAATGCTTCCATCAAGCTGTGGCATGCTGTCCTGTCATGACTTCTCAAGGTGTGGCCTAGTACATTTTCTTATTCTTTGGTCTTTCAGAGGATGAATAATAGCAGTCTTGCCGAACAGAAGTTGGCTCTGTGGTTTTGGCCGTGGGGGTTTTAACCCACAGGTGCACACGCTGCCATGTCAGAAGCACAAGCTTTGGCCCCCTGTGCGCTCTACCACGTGGGCCTGAACAACCCTCCCCTTGTGTGGGAGCCACACTCGTGACGCGGGACTGAGGCATTCCATCCCTGTTGTGAGCCACCGTGGCTCACACGAACACAGCAGTGTTTGTGGGTAGGTGTGTGCGTGCACATGTGTACACACGCATACTAAAGCTACTGATCACAGAGAACCTGGAAATCCTAACCTAAACAGGGGTTGAGGAAGTTGGTTAGAATTCTTTGCTCACGATCTCTTATCCACTCGGGTGTAGGATGCGAATTGGAGGGCTCCTGTTTTCCTTCCTCCCTTGACTGTTCGTAGTTCGGAGGATTGGGGTGATCGCTGATTTCTTTTTCCCAGTAATCGCTTTGGAGAGCAGGTCTGCTCTCGGCCATGATGGGTTGAAAGTGAAGTTGCTCAGTCAAGTCCAATTCTTTGCGACCCTCCTCAGCCTACCAGGCTCCTCCCTCCATGGGATTCTCCAGGCAAGAATACTGGAGTGGGTTGCCATTTCCTTCTCCAGGGGATCTTCCTGACCCAGGGATCAAACCCGGGTCTCCCACATTGCAGGCAGGTGCTGTAACCTCTGAGCCATGATGGGGTGGATGTGGCTAAATCTTTGTTAACCTTCTGGGTCCCTGTCTCCTCTCTCTTCTTGCTCCTCTGCTGTAGCTGTGTGCTGCCTTCTTATACATCGTTATGTTTCTCCCATGTATTTTGTGGGAATATTTGGTACCTTGCTTTATTTATGTCTGTGAACTATCTTTTCAACTCATTTGTAGCCCTTTACAACTAGAGTTTTATGAAAGAATTCAGCCCTACAGAAATCATCTCAGTGAATATTTTCTTAGTTCTCTCAAGGAATGGACATTGCCAAGCCTTGTAGATGCATAGGAAAGAAATTAATCCACTACATAAGTAGCTGCCTTAGGGCATTAGGACTTAATTCTTCCATGAACTCAGGTTGGCAAGGGCTGCTTTAGAGTACTTTTCTGTCATATTTATTGAAGAAGAAATTTATTGAGGAAGAAATCTTGATTGATTGTAGTCAGTATTCTAAGTGCTGCTGCTTGATAGTTAGTATCCAGCTCAGAGTTTACCTCTGATTCACTGAGACAGTGGAAATCAAACTTTGGATTTCCTTAGCTGCTTGTCTCAGGCTGCATTATCACATTGTCAGGTAATTACACTTTTAGCCACATACCAGATAAAGGGAGGGTGATTGGAATGGTATGCGCTTGATGTCTTGACATTTACTTGGATGGTGTGCAAGCTGGAGGGCTGTCTGTGTGGTAGGCTCTCTGTCGCCCCGCCTCACTGCGCTGTGGCAGCAGCCTCAGGACGGCCTCCATCAGGACGGCCTCCGGTGGTCCTCACCTCCTGGCATCATGCCGTCCTGTGGTCCCTCCCACATTAAATAGGAGCGACCTTTGTAGCCACTAGGACATGGAGGAGGATGGCTTCTGAGACTGGGTCTTAAAAGCATATTGACTTCTCCTTTGTTTCTTTTGGAGCTGCCATGTTGTAAGGACCCTGAGTTAGCTTTATGGAGAGGTCCTTGGGACAGCTTGCCAGTAGCCAGCACTGACTTACCAACCACGTGAGTGTGCCATCTTGAAGGTGGATCCCTGCAGCCCTGGCTGACACCTTGACTTATGAAAACCCTCAGCTGGAACCACCCAGATAAGCTGCTTTTGAACTCCTGACCCCATAGAAACTTTGTGAGATGAGAAAAATTTATTGTTTTAAGTAGCTTAACTTCAGGATGACTCATTAAGCAGTCCAAGATACTTGGACAGCAAGATCAAACCAGACAATCCTAAAGGAAATCAACCCAAAATATTCATTTGCTGATGCTGAAACTGAAGCTCCAATACTTTGGCCACTTAATATGAAGAGCCAACTCTTTGGAAAAGACCTAATGCTGGGAAAGACTGAGGGCAGCAGGAGAAGGGAGCAGCAGAGGCTGAGATGGTTGGATGGCATTGTCAACGCAGTGGGCATGAGTTTGAGCAAACTCCGGGAGGTAGTGAAGGACAGGGAAGCCTAACATGCTGCAATCCATGGGATCGCAAAGACCTGGACACGACTGAGTGACTGAGCAACAACAATTAAGCAGTAATGATAACTAAAACATTGTACAGTTGATGCTTGAACAACTAGGGTTACAGGCACAGACCCCCAGGCAGTTGAAAATACACATTTAAGGTTACAGTTGGTCCTCTGTATTCATGGTTCTGCATCTGTGTATTCAACCAACTGTGGATCTTGTAGTACACATTCATTGAAAAAAATTTGCATCCTAAGTGGACCTGCATAGTTTAAACCCATGTTGTTCAAGGATCAGCTGTATTCTCAGAATATGATGCTTATTTGACTCATAATGTTAGATCACACAATGCATAAATAAATAACTCAAAATAGCCTAAATGGCCTTTGTGTGCATGCTCAGTCACTTTAGTCGTATCTGACTCTTTGTGACTCTATGGCCTGTAGCCTGCCAGGCTCCTCTGTCCATGGGGTTTCTCCAAGCAGAAATAATGGTGCGGATTGCCATGCCCTCCTCCAGGGATCTTCCCAACCCAGCCATCGAACCCATGTCTCTTACGAGGCTCAAAGGCCTTTTGGGTAATTTTAGATACTCTTTCCACCTCTCTTTTTAAAAAAATCTATGTAGATAAATACATATAGATATATAGCATTCTTTAATAAATCTTAAATGAATAATGAGGGATTGTGTACAGTAGCAAGAGAAATTTATGTTAGATGGCAAGATACTTTTATCCTATGTTCTGTGATTTTGTCATACAACCTAAAAATGTGTTATAAGGTTATAGTCTGCCTTATGTGTAACTTCAAATTATGTTATTAATTTCAGGGGAAAACTGTAATGTTAACATAGATGGTGGGACTAAAGGTGATTTTTATTTTCTTCTTTATAATTACCTGTACTTCTTTCAAAATGTTTTATAATGAATTTATTACATGTAAATATTATTTTTAAAAAGCATTATCATCAATATTACCAAAGTGTATACAAAGAGCTAATTGTTGTTTAAACTTTAATGAAAGCTAAATCAGTACTTTAGAAAAATTACATTAATTCATTCACATGCTTATTTATGAGACATTTGAGCACCTGCTCTGTGCCAGAATGTGTGTTGGATTCTTGCTCTTAAAAAGGCTTTGCTACAGTTGACGCTGATCTCTGCAATGGGGAGATATGTTTGTGCCTAAAGGGCTCTGACGCCGTGATGAGAAACGAGTTCTCACCGAGCCTCAGAAGTCAAGGAAGATGTCACAGAGAATATATATAGTCTGTGAAAATAAAGTCTTCCAGGATAGCATACTGGAAGCTGGGTTTCTCCTGAGCTTGAGAGCCAAAGGTGAAACAGAAGAGGAGCCCAGCCAGCTCACTACACTCATGAGTGAGAAGAGGGGCCCTGTGCCCAGGAGGGCAGAGAACCAGGGGGAGCCCTGTTCCTCCTTCCCGCATTGGTAGGACCTTTTCTAATGTTGGAGAAATGGGATGTTTGAGTAGAGGGGAATTAGGAATGTAGAACAGCCTTTTGGTGGAAAAATCTTATACTTCTGGGCCATTTTTGCCTTTCACTTCCGGTGTAAATAGTGCAGAAGTGGTATTTTCCTTCACCATTATATGGAGGAAAACCAGAGTAAGCATTGCTCTACATTTTAGGATTATTGTTAAAATAATATTGGATCCATATAGCATCTTTGCACTGTTTCAGCTTCAGAAAGCAGTAGTGACTTCATGTCATATTCACAAGAATGTGCTTGGCGGGTCCCCTTCACACATCATGTCTTAGTTTTTGCATACAGTGGGGTTGCTGTCATACACCTGTTCTGCAGTTGCAAAAATTGACCGAGTGACTGCCCAGAGCTCTGAGTTCTTCCGTGGATTAGAACTTTGAGTCTCTATTTGATTTGTACATGTATATTTTTGATTAACACTTATTTTTGCCACTGAGGATGAAAGATTTTTTAAAAAATAGAAACTATGGCCTAATTGACACTTAATCCTTTGCATTCTTTCTCTGGGGTTGGAAGGCTTAATAACAGAAACACTAGCCTGTCAGGGCTCCGATTCTGGCAGCTTGAGAATTGTCTCGAGGGTTGGAAAGTGCTTGGTCTCTGCCGCACCTCGCGCGCAGACAGCGGCTGTGATGGAGTCGCAGAAGCTCACATTGACGGCTTCCTTTAAGTGCCAGGCGTCGTGCTGATAAGTGCCTTCTTTCATGGACTAGTTCAAAAGGAACGGCAGTCTCCCGATGGTGCTTTTCTCTATGACCCCCAGTCACTGCCAGCACCTGCTGGATTTGCATTGGCTGCGACTCCGCCTGACTGTACGCCGCTGACAGGCAATTTCCATTCCCACAAATAGCGGTGCCCCATTTTGGAAAGGGCTGGCGATGCTGGTAGCCCTTTGTACAGATGTGGATGTTTGGCACAGGGCAGCTTTGGTATGACGGGCAAGGGCTTTTACTCAGGGCCAGTGTCCTGATGTGTCCCGGGATGCCCATTCACTGCCTCCTGAAATGGATGCTGTGTGCTGCCCTGAGCACCTTAATTGTCGATTGTACGGACAACTGTGAAAGGCAGGGGGGGCGGGGGGCAGGGGGTGGGCACCAGGTGCAGAACAATGACTTCCAAGTTGTGTCCCGAGCTGCCAGCCCCACAAGCGCCGCACGGCCTCATTACCACATGAAGTGCCGCAGAAGGACCTTTTCATTTTCTCCCAGTGACTGTTTTCCACAGTCGTGCTGGGGTTGGGGGGCCAGGGGGGACACCCTCCTCACCCTCAGTTATTAACAGTGGAGCACAAAGTCCTGGCAGAAGGAACCTCACCATGTACCCGAGGGCCATTTTTGCTTACAGCCGGTGGCTGTGTCTCAGAGTATGCCCTGGCAGATGACGGCCCCCTCCCCTTGTCCTCCACCCTCCCCTGGAGATGAGCAGGCAGCCTGTCCTTTGTGCGTTTCCTTGGCTGGCCTCTGGCGCTGCTGCAGTTCACTGATATGTCCACAGCAGCCGGCCTGCAGGCCTGACAGGCTCTGACAGTGGTTTTTACCATATATGGCCATCAGAGCTCTGGGGCTGTCAGCCTGCCAGCATCGTTTCCTTCCTTTGCTTTGATTGGCTGTGCAGCAGGCTTGGAGAATGGTGGGATCTGGGAGTCTGTGGTGAGGGGAAGCCACTGAGTCAAGTGCAAAGAACGTTTAACTGTTTCCTGGTTTTCTGTAGCCTGTGAGCCCGGGCTGAGCACACAGGCAGTTCTGCAGGCAGAAGCCTCTGTGTATAAACGTGATGATGACCCCACGTCGGGCAGGCAGTTAGGAGCAGGTTTCTACCTACCAATTATGCTACTGAAATAGACTCCAGGTGCCGTAGACAGATTCCTCCGTCCCCGCTTGTCCAGAAGCCTCTTTGTAACCATATGTAGTAGACGTCGTCCTGCTCTCGCCAAGTTGAATTCCGCGCTGACTGGGGGTGGGACCTGAGCTGAGTCCGGGCTGAGCCGGAGGGCAGTGATGAGCACGTGTTGGCTTTCTCAGAGGAGCGGGGACTTGGGTTTCCTTTCTGGCTGAGCTGTAAGTTGGAAGTAAATGATACAGGCTACTGAATTGGGTCTCTGCTCCGGTGTTCCTGCTTGTTTACAACCACTGCAAGAAGTCATCTGCCTTGCCCATGCAGCCCAAAGCATTTGCCTAAAGAAAGAAAGGAAAAAAAAAAGAGCCATGATATTTTTCTGGTTTTCATCCCCACTTCAAGGAAGAGTGGGTTTCTGCTCTGAGGCTTATGGGTAAACCAGTGCAGAGCTGGGATTGGAAGGGGTGGCTCCGGGACTTTCCCTCATTCATGGAGGGTCCTGTGGGAGGAACCCCCAGGGTCAGGGAGATGACACTTAGGACAGGGCTTCGGCAACCAGTTACTCTCCTTTCTGAGTGGGTGTTGAATGCTTTGTTTTAATTTCATGTAGTTGCTCTTACATTGGTAGTTCTTTTGTTCTCCAGCTTTTCCTTTCAAGCTGAACTGTATTTTGACTCATTTCTCCCTCATCATGGGTTCCTAATTTTTCTTTGTTCTCAGAGCAGAGGTATCATGGAATTATTTGTCTGCAGTGATGAGGTTTTTGCTTTATAAATTTTCTGTTAAGTCAAGAAGTTAGGAGATAGAGCCTCTCCATTTGCTGTTGTGTATTTAGGCGTGGTTGAGCCAGTAAATGCCAACTCTTCTACCTTTCTGCTTTCTGATGATAAAATATTCATGGTTTTACAGTAATTGACCTCAGATTCTTCATGGACTTTTAAAAAGGTCTCCTCACTCTTCAACCCAGTTTTTAAAGAGGACCTGCAGTGCCAGAATGGTTTGCTTGGCATTTTCACTTGTGCCCATAGAGACTGCTCCTTTTTGCTCACAGGCAGGTGAGGGCTCCCACACAGTGCCCGGCGGCTGTGAGGCTGTGATGGCTGGCTTTCTTTCCAGCGCTCGGTAACCCAATCTTGTGTGCTCTTCCTGAGCACCTCCTCTCACCCTCAAGTCTGGCGTTTCTGGTTCCCTTAAAGTAAAACCGCCTCAGAATGTTCCATTCCTGGGCCATGTACTAGCTGTCATTCTTGGTGGCTGCCTGTCTGCAGGCCCTGTGTCGTGTGCATTGGTCTTCCTGGTCAGCTGCTGGGCACCTAGCCTTACCCTGTGGACCCCTCCCCCACCCCCACCAGTCACTGTAGCTCCTTCCTGTGGAGGAGCAGGGCCTGAAGAGATTTCCATAGGACACATATCCACATAAATAATGCTGTTCAAAGAAAAAGGAAGTTGAAAAAAAAAAAAGAAAAACCCACTTCAATAGATACCGTTTTTTGACTCTTTTGAACTCTGCACAGTGTGAATGGAGGCCTTATGCCCAGGCTCTGCAAACTTTTCCTTTGCGTCTGTACACGTTTGACTTACCATTCTCTTTGCGGAGAATGAGTTTTCAGGGAATTACTCCAAGGCCGGTGGTGAGGTATGATCTGTGACTCTGAAAAGATCTTCTGATGTGTTGACAGTATGATAGTTACTGAACTTTGGACACGTCAAGTGATTTTGATCAGCATCAGATGAAAACCTGTATGAATATAAAGTAGGGATGAACAGTTTGGAAGAATCTTTGTTCCTTGAGCCAAGATATGAGGGGAAGCTGTTTGGGCCTTACATCTGAGGATGATGTAACCAGTCTGGATAATAAACTCAGATTATCATAATGAATTATAAAATGGCTGGATTATAAGACAGCAGATGAGAAGTTTGGAGGGAAGTCCTGGGAGCTGCCTGTACTGGACTGACTGAGGGAGACTGCTGAAGAAGCAGGCAGAGCTCAGCGCCCTGGAACAGCTTGCATTTCTATGACTGAATCCAGAGTGTAGACTAGAAGGATATAGTGTGTGGAATACTCTCAGCATCTCAAATCAAATATTTGAGTAATACAACTGATGTGTTACTTTTTGACAACTTTACGGAAACATGTTAGTCGTGAGAAAGAATAAGCCTGCTGGGTAAAGTGTTGTGTGGCTTTTACCAAAAGTCGCTTTTGAAAGTAACCAGTAATTATCAGATTGAGCCTCCTTGGCACCAGTTTGGTAGCATCTTCAATTTAATATTGAGCGAGCTAATGTGTGGTTTGAAAGCAGTTACCATGTCAGGTGGTCCATCTTAAATAAAGAAACAATCATCCTAAATGATTAATGCAAAGGTCTTATGGAAGTGTCCCAGAGTTGTATTTTGAGACTTTGGGAGGGTGAAATGTCTGCACCTGTAAAAGACACCATCAGCTTCCTTGAAAATACATCCCAGAGTGGAACTCCTTTATAGAAACGTCAGTGACAAGATATCTGTACGTGTCTGCTTTGTATATATCAAAAGTGCTTTGATTGCATGGTGGTGTCTTCGGTGAATGCGATGAGTACACTTCATAAACATGGATTCTTTTTTGAAAGGAGACATGACAGATAAGGTCAGGAAGATCCTCTGGAGAAGGGAATGGCAACCCATTCCAGTATTCTTGCCTGGGGAATCCCATGAACGGAGGAGCCTGGCAGGCTACAGTCCGTGGGGTTGCAAGGAATTGGACACGACTGAGCAATTAACACTCCACTCCATGACACATAAGTAAAATACACTATTAGATATAGTGGAAGCAGTTGTGGTTTCCTATTCAAGCTAATGGGAAATACCTTTGCAATTAGAAATATTTTGAAGAGATACGTTGCACTTTCTATGCCTAAGGAGGAATGTTTTTGCCAACTTATTTAAAATTGCAAGCATTCCTTCCTAGAGCAGTTTTACAAAGATATGTATTTACTGATGCTTAAATTTTGATTTTTCACCACCCCCTGGCCCAAAAGCAAAGAAAGCCTATGGGAGGAAAGTGTTCCCTAACTCTGTGGGTTTAGTGAAGTGTCAGTCTCCAGGAGCTGTGTTGAGGCTTGTAGCCACTTGGAAATGTTTGAGGACTTTTCCCAAACCCAGAGTAAATGACAGCGCCAGTGTCCTGGTGGTTCTCAGCTACCAGGAGGACTGCTGGCAGGAAGCTGTCGGAACCGTCAGCCTTAGCCGAGGCCGCCGTGTGGAAACTGCTGTCACAGCTCTGCCTGGTGCCAGCCACACACGCACTTTGGAGCTGCATTTTCCCCGGGACTCATATTGCTGCGTCTCTGGCGGGCCACTGAATCCTTTAGATAATAATAGTCTGTAAGCCAGTACCCTGACCTATTTCACTGATGTGTCCCACAAGTGTATGCAGTGGGTCTGAGTCAGAGCCTTTGGGAACCTTGGTGTTGGTTATTTTCGCCACTTGAATTGACTTGCTGGTAATTCTCATCACTTGGAGTTTCAGCTGGAGGGGTACGATAGAAGTTGTCCTATGGCATGTGATGGGGATAACTAGTAAGTAATCAATACATTTAAACAATTATTTAAAGCAGGAAATTTACATCTGACTGGCTAGTCTCAGCTAAGCTTTGAATTCCATGCTAGCAAAGTAGTAATATTCTAGATGATGTAACTGAGATGACGCATCCTTAATGAAATAGTGGACTGATTTGTTAGTAAATGAAGTTGTTCTATATATAAGCCTTGGGAAATTGATGAGTAGTTCTTAAATCACTGTTTAGCCAGAGAAGATACTTGAAAAGCTGTTATGAAGTTCTTGTCAGTCTTCCTTCCACGCTCTGCATCCACTGAAATCTGCTGCTTAGATGTCAGGTAGGCCATGTTGTCACCATGACTTGCTGTTGTGTCTTTCTGAATGGCCCTTCACAGTCTATAATTAGACATGGATTCCTCAGTTTATTCACTGGATGATAAATGAGGATGTGTCATGATTATGAATGAGAAGTGCATTCTCATTAGATCCCAGCACAGAAGAACTTTCAGAAATGATACGCCCTCATCTCTTTACCATATAAGGCGGTTATTGTATGGTTTCCTTCTGTTTCCATGGACTTGAGCTCTCAGCAATTTGTAATTGCCCAGCTCCGCCCTTTTAAAGATACATACTCATGGGTGAAATATGTTGTTGTGCTTTGGGTTTGATTTTATTGCGGGTAAGAAACTATTTGGAGGTGCAAGCCCTTGGAATCAAAGCAGCTGATGCTTGACCGTGTGTGGAGAGCATCCTGTGTGTAAAACCATCAGTGCACAGTGAAAACGGCAGTGTTCCTCACACGTTCTGCCTTGTGTTCCTTTATCACTACCAGACATTGCGTGGATTCCCTTCCTGCTGTGCTGTAGGAGGATGTAACTTTCCCTGCTTTATTTGTTGTAAGGATTTAAGGCGATGTTATAACCAGAGGAAGCAGCTGTTTGCAGGGTATCATTTTTGATTAACTTTGGGTTTCTGATGACCAGCTGCCAATAATTTCCACATTACTCTCATGCCTTTTTCACAACCTCATGGCATAGTGGAAATTATCTTTTCCTGTAGAAACCTTGTAGGATTGTCAGTGATATTTTCGATCTCTGCTTCTTGGCTTTCTCTGTTGCTATTTCTTTATCTAGAAAATGGGAATAATAGAGTTGCTATATCATGCAGGTGGTTGTGATAATGCAGATAAAAGATCTTCATACAGTTCTTAGCATGTAATGTAAGTCTTCTGAAAGCACTAGCAATTTTTATTACTGATTTTTTTTTAATAGAAAGGAGGGAAATAAGTGGCACTTGTCCTTTAAATGATATCCAAGTTCCTGTGAAAATGTTGGGCCCTTTAGTACTTTTATGCTGTAGACTTGTTGGGGCTGAGTTGAGAATGCAGAAATGCTTCTTACTATTCTCAGGTACTTTACTTGACTGAAGAATCTGGTAAGTAGCTATTAACTTTTGGCCAGTGTTGTGTAATTTTAACCTAAAAAAGAAAAGTCATTTAGTAAGCTTCTGAGTATATAAGAACAACTAGTTCCCTGGTGGCTCAGACAGTAAAGAGTCAGCCGGCAATGCGGGAGACCTGGGTTCGAACCCTGGGTCAGGAAGATCCGCTGGAGGAGGGTGTAGCAACCCACTCCAGGATTCTTGCCTGGAGAATCCCCATGGACAGAGGAGCCTGGTGGGCTACAGTTCATGGGGTTGCAAAAAGTTGGACAGGACTGAGCGACTGAGCTTGAACAGCACAGCATTAATGTACTCCCAGATTGCCCTCAAGATTGCTGTATACCTGAGCAAAAGCTCTTCTTAGCCCAGGTTGAAAAAAATTATTTTGTGTCCTTCGCTATTCAGAACTTAGTGACTGTACTCTACCGTTAAGAATGCCACAAGTGGTTTGCTGGGGAGAGCCCCAGAATGCAGAGACCCTGAGATCAAATATAACAATTCAGGTGGAAAAACTTTCTAAAGTTAAAGATTTTTAAAAATGTAAATTAGTAGCAGTACATTAGTGTGTTTCTCAACTTTATTATGTTTTAATTATTTTTAAAACTAGGAAGCAAGTCATACATAATAGAACACTCCTGTACTCACCCACAAGATTAAACAGATGTTAAAATCTTGCCATGTTTGTTTCTTATCTCTTTTTTTGAAAAAACATTAAAGCGTAACAGATATAGCTAAAGCACCATTCCCCTTTCCATCTTTTCTTCTTCCCCAGAGGTAATAATCTTCTCAAAGTTGGGGTGTATCATATGTTTGTACTTTTATTGACATGTGCATATAGCTATAACACAGACTATTATTTTCTATGTGTTAAACTTTTATGTAAGTGATGTTTATTCTTATACCAGAGGACAGTTAAATTGCTTCTGCTTTTTTCACTATTTCCAACAGTGCTGTCATGAATACCCTTCTTGTGCAAAATATGGGACAGACCATATAGAAGTAGTATTGCTGAGGGATGGGCATCTTCCACTCCAGTTGTTTCCAGATTGCTCTCAAAGTAATTGTGGCAGGATACTCTCTTGGGCACAGTTTTTATGAGTTCCCCTTTCCCAACATCTTTGCCAGCACTTGTATTTAGATTTCTAAATTCTTGCCAGTTTTAGTAGGGGTCAAATATTACCTTATTGTTTTAATTTGCAGTCCCCTGATTACCAGTGAGATGGAGGCTTTCCATACGTCTGTTGGCTTTTCAGGCTTCCTTCCCCGTGGATCCCTGTTCCTGTCATTCGCCCCTTATTCTAGTCAAGTGTTGCTTCTTTTGTCAGATATATATTTTATGTGTATATGCATATAAGAGTGTACAAACACAGATGTAAATATTAAATCGTCTCCCATTCTGCAACTTATCTTTTTACTTATGTTTTTTGAGAACAACCCACACTGCTGAATTTAGTTTACATTTCCCCCCCTTTTCAGGGATGTTTGCATCAATATTAATGTCTTGGAGGCTTCCTTTGTGTCCAGGTGGTACATTCCTTAGGTAGTGGGTTCAGCAGTGTGCCTTGACTATCTATTCTTTGGGAATGTTGGTTTGAGATGAGTTCTTCCTTGAATTTTGGGTAAAACTCATCTGTACAACCATCCAGGTCTATTACATGTCTGTTACATTTGGAATTTACTAACTGATTGAATTTGAGTGGGCAGTGATGTATGGAGTTTACATTACTGGTCCTTTTATGGTTCTGGGTCTCTTTAGGTTTTCTGTGTATTGAAAAGGTTCTGATACATCACATGTTTTCTAGGAGATGGCTTATTTCATCTGGAATTTTAAGATTTGTTTTAGCTATATTCCACAAGTTTTGATATGGCATGTATTTAGTGACCAGTTTTAACCTTTTTCTTACACTTTCACTTTTCTTTTTTTAACCTTTTTCTATTGCCTTTGGCCAGTTTTCGTTTTCTATGTGAATTATTTCGTAATTCAGATACAGTAATTTCAGATGCATTGGAGATTTTTGGTTTATATTTTTCTGTTCATTTTTAACTATTGCATTGTACTCAGAGCATGCACTTTAGGATATTGATTCCTTGGTAGTTTTTGAGATTTGCTTTGTGATATCCTTAATTGGTTATTTTAAAAATAAATATTTAATGTGTGCTTGGAAACGATGTTAATGTGTACCTTGTCTTACCTCTATTGCAGTTACTCATAATTACTTCTCTTATACAGTCAATGCCCATTTACATTGACCACATTTACCAGGTTTTTTTTGCTCACTGCTTGATTTGGGATCTCAGTTCTTGCTTCTGGTTAACTTTTTTTTTCCCCGAAATAAGTCCTTGAACTTAATTCTTTGAAATTAACTTTGAAATTCTTTGAAATAAGTCCAAGAACTTAATTCTTTGCATAAGAGTCTTTAAATGGTAAATTTTCAGTATCTTTTTGTTTAAAATGTCCTTTTGCTTTTTTTGGCCATCCATCACTTTTGACTGATAGTTTATCTGGGTATAGAATGCACAGGTGGTTGTTTTTCTTAGCACTTCCAAGGATATTTTCCCCACATCTTTGTTTCTGTACTTGCTTTTGAGAAGTCTGCCCATAGTTGACCTAGTCACTGTCTCTCCAAGTAATTTGTCTTTTTTCTCTGGCTGCTTTTGTTTGAGATTTTGTCTTTGTTTTAGGTGTTTTGAAATTGCACTAGGATGTGAATAGATGTGGATTTGTTTTTAGTTACTAGATCTGATAGACAGAGTGCCTGATGAACTATGGACAGAGGTTTGTGACATTGTACAGGAGACAGGGATCAAGACCATCCCCATGGAAAAGAAATGCAAAAAAGCAAAATGGCTGTCTGAGGAGGCCTAACAGATAGCTGGGAAGAGAAGAGAAGCAAAAAGGAAAGATATTCCCATCTGAATGCAGCGTTCCAAAGAATAGCAAGGAGAGATAAGAAAGCCTTCCTCAGCGATCAATGCAAAGAAATAGAGGAAAACAACAGATTGGGAAAGACTAGAGATCTCTTCAAGAAAATTAGAGATACCAAAGGAACATTTCATGCAAAGATAGGCTCGATAAAGGACAGAAATGGTATAGACCTAACAGAAGCAGAAGATACTAAGAAGAGGTGGCAAGAATACACAGAAGAACTGTACAAAAAAGATCTTCACGACCCAGATAATCTTGATGGTGTGATCACTCACCTAGAGCCAGACATCCTGAAATGTGAAGTCAAGTGGGCTTTAGAAAGCATCACTATGAACAAAGTTAGTGGAGGTGATGGAATTCCAGTTGAGCTATTTCAAATCCTCAAAGGTGATGCTGTGAAAGTGCTGCACTCAATATGCCAGCAAATTTGGAAAACTCAGCAGTGGCCACAGGACTGGAAAAGGTCAGTTTTCATTCCAATCCCAAGGAAAGGCAATGCCAAAGAATGCTCAAACTACCGCACAATTGCACTCATCTCACATGCTAGTAAAGTGATGCTCAAAATTCTCCAAGCCAGGCTTCAGCAATACGTGAACCGTGAATTTCCAGATGTTCAAGCTGGTTTTAGAAAAGGCAGAGGAACCAGAGATCAAATTGCCAACATCCGCTGGATCATCGAAAAAGCAAGAGAGTTCCAGAAAAACATCTATTTCTGATTTATTGACTATGCCAAAGCCTTTGTGTGGATCACAATAAACTGTGGAAAATTCTGAAAGAGATGGGAATACCAGACCATCTGACCTGTCTCTTGAGAAACCTGTATGCAGGTCAGGAAGCAACAGTTAGAACTGGACATGGAACAACAGACTGGTTCCAAAGAGGAAAAGGAGTACGTCAAGGCTGTATATTGTCACTCTGCTTATTTAACTTATATGCAGAGTACATCATGAGAAACGCTGGGCTGGAAGAAACACAAGCTGGAATCAAGATTGCCGGGAGAAATATCAATAACCTCAGATATGCAGATGACACCACCCTTATGGCAGAAAGTGAAGAAGAACTAAAGAGCCTCTTAATGAAAGTGAAAGAGGAGAGTGAAAAAGTTGGCTTAAAGCTCAACGTTCAGAAAACTAAGATCATGGCATCTGGTCCCATCACTTCATGGCAAATAGATGGGCAAACAGTGGAAACAGTGTCAGACTTTGTTTTGGGGGGCTCCAAAATCACTGCTGATGGTGATTGCAGCCATGAAATAAAAAGACGTTTACTCCTTGGAAGGAAGGTTATGGTCAACCTAGATAGCATATTTAAAAGCAGAGACATTACTTTGCCAACAAAAGTCCGTCTAGTCAAGGCTATGGTGTTTCCAGTAGTCATGTGTGGATGTGAGAGTTGGATGGTGAAGAAAGCTGAGCACCGCAGAATTGATGCTTTTGAACTGTGGTGTTGGAGAAGACTCTTGAGAGTCCCTTGGACTGCAAGGAGATCCAGTCAATCCATCCTAAAGGAGATCAATCCTGGGTGTTCATTGGAAAGACTGATGTTGAAGCTGAAACTCCATTACTTTGGCCACCTGATGCGAAGAGTTGACTCATTGGAAAAGACCCTAATGCTGGGAAGGATTGGGGGCAGGAGGAGAAGGGGACGACAGAGGATGAGATGGTTGGATGGCATCACCGACTCGATGGACATAGGTTTGGGTAGACTCCGGGAGTTGGTGATGGACAGAGAGGCTTGGCGTGCTGCAATTCATGGGGTTGCAAAGAGTCGGACATGACTGGGCGACTGAACTGAACTGATTCTCCTTGGGACTTGTGCCTCTTCAACTTCAATTAAACCTGGAAAATCCTCAGCACTCATCTCTTCAGTTTTTGCCTCTCTTGCATCCTGTCCTTCTGCAATGTCTGTTGCAATGTGTGTCAGATCCCACCTTGGGCTTCATGTCTCAGAATGTTTTAAATTACAAAATATCACACATTCAAGAGAGTAACTACTATACAGTTTAATGATAATAATACATAATCTAATGATGATAATATTAGAAAACAAACCCGTGTGAGTTCACCGCCGGCACCTTGAGCAGTAGACCATTAGCTGGGGCAGGAGCTCCAGGAAGGAGCGCTCGCAGGGAGAGTCAGGTGGAAACTCCTGGCTTAGGTGCTTGGTAGCAGTTACTTCTTTAAGGAAGGGTATGGTCAGGGATGTTGATAGAGTGGGTTCCAGCAGTTGTTGAATTCTGGTAACATTTTCTGAGCTTTCAAAGTGCTGGGACAGTACCTCGTGCTTTCCCTTGATTGTGTCAGTCAGTTCTCACATCAGTTCTGGAAGAAAGAACTCTAGGGTTCTCATTTTACAGGTGACGAAGGGAGAAAATGGCAGTGCCACACCCCAGCCCTGGCACCTGGTCCCTGACTTCTGCTGCTTCGTGGCCTGTCAGTGACCCATGTGGCTTCTCATCTACGAACCAGGTTCTCTATAATACTAATTCAGGAGACCCAAACTCTGGGTTGAATTAGTTTTGTAAGAGAAAAGGGGGAGTGTGTGCAAAAACCCAGGCCTCAGGTCTGTAGGCTGGTCCGTCTTCACACCTCAACTTAGAACTCACCTTTCTCAGCAGAAAACCTTCCCAAAGACTAACCCCTACACCGCTGGTTGAGTGTCCTCCTGTGTTCTGCAGCCCTGGGCCTCTCCTGATGCTGCATGTCTTGTGCTGCGCTGTAACTGGAGCTTTAGATGGAGTCCACGCTCGGCCAGGACAGGCCTCCCTGCTTACCTCTGTGTCTCCAACACTCAGCTCAGTGTCTGGCCCAAAGTTCACAGATGACACACATTTGTAATTCTTAATGATGGAGTAAGCTAATATATTATGCAGGAAAAACTAATAATAAGTGCCAGTTTTTCATTGAGTGTTTACTGTATTCCAGGCACTGTAATTTTTTTTATAGATCTTATATAGATCATTGTAATGCTGGGCTATGATTTACCTCATTTCTCATTTCCTCTTCATGATAATCCTAGGAGGTAAGTATTATTATTACTCATTTCACAGGTGATGAGCTAAAGCTTAGAGAAATTACTTGTCTGAGATCATACGCTGTTCAACCAAGAGAGCCTGTGTTTGAACCCATATCTCTCTGACTCTGAGCCTGTGATCTCTGCTTTAGCACACTGCTTCCCTGGAGATTTCCATAGTCAGTGGAGAAATCCAAATTTACTGATCTTAAACATTTTCCAAAAAGTCTGCCCCTGTGTTGTGACAGTTGGCCATAACAGGAGAGGGTTCGGTTTTACACTGTAGTGATCCCTTTCTGCCCAGCTGTGTTTAGCACATGTAGAAGAACCTCAGAAAGGACTAGCACTAACCTTTAAAAGGAAGTAGCTTTTATACACCTGTTGTTGTAATAGCGTTGGTCTTGGTTAACACAGAATTGGTCCAATAAGCCACATTGTCTTGTTAGGTTCAAGTGTGTAACATGAACACATTGTGATGGTTGCTATGACCAATCTTGAAAGTTGTGTTCTTAATGAGATGTGGATCTGGGTAATGACTGAGTGCTAAAGTGGTTAATTAGAAGGCCCGGCTGGCGTTTCTGTTGATTGAAGACAGCAGAGACCTTGGTGCATCCTATGTCCTTCAGCCCCTGAGCAGTGGTGAAAGCTTTTCTTTGTATCACCTTTACCTGCTTGCTCACAGTGCCATCCACTTCCAGAGCTGTTAATTTGTATATTCAAGGGTATTAGCTTATTATATTAAAGGTTATATTTTACACTTTGAGTAATACTAGGGTTTTTTTTTTTAACAGTAGAAACACCTATAATTTACAGTTAGCTATTTGTTAGAATTGTATTTTGGTAAAAAGACTTTTTCTTTTTTGTTATGTCTCTTAATGCCATTGATTAATTAAATCTCTGGTTCTGGAAATGTAGCTCCTTTGTTTGATAGAGTGTCCTCAGTAGTAACTATTTCTAGAAATGCAAGTTGAAGGTTCTTATTGGTTGATGTTGGCTGATCTGAACGTCATCATTGGTAGAGTGTTGAGAGTTCGGGGTAGAGGTAATAAAGGCAAAATGGATCTGAGAAAACATACAGGCTCTGTGGCCTTGATGATATATAATAGGTCGGTTTCTCTCTCCTTTCAGACTGGTCGAATTGACAAATCCTACCCCACAGTATGTGGCCACACAGGACCAGTGCTGGACATAGACTGGTGCCCACACAACGACCAGGTCATTGCCAGCGGCTCAGAGGACTGCACTGTTATGGTAAGTCCCCGTGGTGTGGTGGGCATGCAGGCCAGTGCAGCTCACATGCTGCCTTCCAAGAGCGTGCGCACGGAGGTTTGAAATGCAGAAAATCGTAGTAGCTTTGTTTGTCCATTGTATTATGTAAGAATTTAGCAACATCGAAATTTAACTGCAGATAAACCATTTTATAATTATAAGCCCTTATATCAAGGAGTTGTACTCTGTTGTCTTTTTTTCTTCTTTTGCATGAGTGTGTGTGCGTGTGTGTGTTCTTCCTTAACAGTTGACACATCAACTTGGTTGGGAAGATTTTAGAAAAGGTAAAGTGACTTTCAAATATTTCTGTGAATGCCATTGGATGGCATGACCTCCCCCCCTGAAAAAAAGGCAGATAAAATTGTTAGCATGAATTGCATAGTCCAGTGAAATATGATGCCAGAGGTTATACAGATAAATGGGACATGAAACAGATACTGAGAAACAGTGATGAATTTTTTTGCAAGTGCTTGTTTCCAAGCTAATGTTTGTGGACCCTGATTAATAAGGTCCTTTCTATGTAGGTGTACAAACATCCACCCTGAAAGATTTTTTAAGTAAGTTCTTTATGTTCCCTAGGTTCTGAAAGTAGGTTATGTATGAAACCAGGCTTTGGTGGAGGGAAGGAGTACTTTTGAAAGTGAAGCTTCTTGTTCTTGATTATGTTCTTCTCAGCCTTCAAATGTAATTACGGGTTTGGATCCATTTTTAACCCTGTCCCAACATCTGCTGGAAAGGTTGAACATGAGCACAGAAGGGGAGTCCTAAAGTCAGGTCTGGATGGGGGCGGGTCTTCCCTAAGGCAGCCTCTCAATTGACGGTGGAGAGCTGCAAGAACCGCACTCCGATAGCTCCCTCTTGGTTTTCTGTGCAGTGAACCAGACCTAGAAACATTGTTTGGAAGGCTTTGTTAATTATAATTATTTTACATAAACACAAATTAATTCCTGAACTGTGCCGTTTTAACATTTACCAATTTTTCTCATGGATTTTTGGCTGAGGATAACTCCTCCTGTGATCTCATGATTTTGGCAGCCAAAGCATATTAAAGAAATATGCTGCTATTAAAAGGAATTGTTCCATTTAACATGCCTTGCTAAATTGATCATTTGAATGGCTGCAGACACATTTTGCTAAGGGAAAGGAACAGTGTTCAGACCCAATGCCAAAATCTTAATCTAAGAAACTTTAACCTTTCCTAGAGAAGGGAGTTTGACCCATCTCTCCTCATCTCCAGCATTATTGGTCACGTTGCCCTTTTAAAAAAAAATAACAACCACCTTTGTATTATAAAACACTAAACAAACAGTTAAGTGAAAAAGTTAATTGAGAGATTTATTACAGAGCGAACACCCTGTGACCACCACCCAGGTCAAGAAGTGGGACTCGCCCAGCCCTCTCAGATTCTTCCCTGTGCCCACCCCAATCCCGAGCCACCCCTCCCTCCACAGGTAACCCGTAAATTCACCTCCTTGCCTCTCTTTGTGGTTTTAATCAGGCAAATGTGCATCTCTGGATGATGCTAGAGCTCAGTCTTCCAAGTTTTATGAGCTTGATAGATCTTTTAAGTCTTTCCTAGTCTACAGGAAGAGTTCCTCCTCCATCCTTTCCTTGTTGAAGATGCCTGACCTTTGACCTGAAGCTTCCAGCAGTCCAGATTCTGCTGGTTGCACCCTCATGGTCCAGTTCAACCTGCTCCTCTGTCTTTCAGATTCCCTGCGAGTTGGCAGCTGCATCCTGGAGTGTGAGATTCAGATTCCAACCCTTTGACAAGCCTAGAGCTCCAGCTCTGGTCTCCCTTAAGGCATAGTTGGCAGCTGCATCCTGGAGTGTGAGATTCAGATTCCAACCCTTTGACAAGCCTAGAGCTCCAGCTCTGGTCTCCCTTAAGGCATGAGGTCTCAAGATGCCTGGTTTTTTTTTTTTTGCTCTTTTTTTAACTTGTACAGTTACTGGATATCAGTTGCTAGATCCAGCTGCTTGTAGGGGGTCTCAAAATGGTGATGTTAAACGCCATGGTATTGTTTTAAGTTTTCAGCTGGTAAAAGTTGTGAGCTGGTCCTCCCTCTTATCTGCTATTTAGTTATCCAGGAGCACAGTTCATACAGGAAAGCGGGGTAAACATTTGATTCTTTCCTTTTATTTACCCAGTTTTCAAGATGATGAATTGGTTCTCTGTCTTCCTCAGAAGGTGACCAGTTAGTTTTTCCTTTGAAGGTTTTCTGTCCCTTTCATTTTGTATTGAACTCATGGATTTGAACATATTTCACAGGTTTTGGTTCATTACAGTTCTTCTTTCAAAGCTCAGCTCATTCAGTCTTTGTTAGTGGGAACCCGTCTGCGGTTCCTGAGTCCTTCTGACATGACCCTACGTGTTCCTGTCACTTCCTTACTCTTTGGCATGTCGAAGTGTCCCAGGCCCATGCTGGACATCTTTGGCTCCACACCTCGAATCGGCCTTTTGCTCAGAAGCTCTGGTTTCTTTGAATGGAAAATGGAATAAAAAGGTCATGGCCTGGGTTACTGTGGTGATCCTTGGTTTTAAGACCATGCAGTAAATTGTTTAGAATATACATATATATTTAAAGATATAATACCTTGTGACTTAGTTTTAATCTTTCTAGTTCAAAGTCAGGACTACAGAGTTTTTATCTGACTTCTTTAATAATACATCTCTGTCTCCTTTCACACCCAGAATCCTGGTTTTCAGGGATTCAAGATGAATTAAAATATTCTAATCTATCTCATTTGCTGTTTCACGGTATACACACAGTAGTCTTACACTAAAAATACCAATAGTATCACCACTGTCATGCTTGCTGAAAGCAGTTTAAAAAAAAAAGTCATTTGGATCCTCTGACACTCCTCCTCTGGTAGATTGTAGACCCCAGTTCTCTGGAAACCAACCCGAGAGGGCTCCCTCCTGGGATCGTCTGGATCCATACTGAGGAGCAGTTCCAAGGGATGGAATCAACTAGGAAAGGCTCGTGGGAACAAGCGCTCTGAGCTCTTCTGTATTGACAGTAGCTTGTTGTGACCTTTATACTTGAAGGTAAATTTTTCTGGATATAAAATCCTTGGCTCGCAGGATTTCCTTGAGTATTTAAATATCTTATTTTGGCATAAAGTGTTGCTATAAAAAACCAGATGATGGTGTAATTTTCTTTTCCTTATAGAGTATGTTCTTTTTGCCTAGATGTTCATAAGATTTTTGTTTTTTCTTAAAATGTAGTAAATCTCACTAGACTACTTTTGGTTATTCTGAGTTGGTGTTTCTGAGTATGTGATGTGCTCTTTCAGTGTAGCTTCAGGTCTTTTTTTTTTTCTTCCCTCCAGGAAAGTTTTCTTGACTTAGAAGTCTTCAAAGTTTGTTCTTTTGCTTTGTTTTTTTCCTTCAGGGACTCCTGATATCCAAATGCTTTATCTTCTTTCTTTGATGTTTGATATTATCTATCTAGCTTTGATATTTATCAGTTTCTCTCCAAACCTTTTTTCTTCTTATTCTTTTTTTTTTTTTTTTTTAGCATTTACAACGATGTTTAATAGCACTCCTGTCTATTAAAGAAAACACAAAGTTCAAATGCCCAACAGTAATTATGTTTAAAACTTGGTATATACATTTGAATAAAGAGAAACGCTGCTGAGTAGACATTGGATTTAAATAACGGTGTTGTAGGTATAATTCATTACAATTTATATTATGACTAAATAAGAAAAAAGGGCTGAAAAAGACAGTAGAGATTTATTTTTCATTATTCTTTCATTTGGACCCAGCACACCACCCCCCAGCCCCCCCAAGAACTTATTACTTCCCGCCATTAAAGCATAATGATGACTCGCCACCAGGCAGTTACAGCACAGAACCAGCCCCTGGTTCAGTGGAAGCTGTGTTTGGCCCTACAGTTTATATCCTAACTTCGCCCCAGCTTCAGGAGCACAAACTGATGCCTTTGTTCACTTGAGACTTTTAAAAAGCACCAACTGATGATGATAGCTGATTTGGACCTGAAATGCCACTGTCCACCAGAGAAGAGGCTCTCACTAGATTCCAAATCTGTTATTTATTTTTCAGAAATCAAAAACAAGAAGAAACTTATGAGAACAAGGCCATCCTAGGAATGTTCATAAAATCTCTCTTCAGCTTGTGACTGATATATGAAATTACAGATAAATAAATATCCCCTCCCCAACCAGGTGTGAGGCTTAACCAGCAGCTTCAGAGGCCTGTTCTATCTATCGTGTTTAGAAAGAAACTTTGCCTTAAAAGGTCAGACCAGTAACACTGCATCCCCAGCAGCCTCTGCAAAGAGGCCTTGCCAGCCACCAGCAGTCGGACACAACAGTGTCCAGCACCAGTCCCCAGGCCTCCCTCCCCGGAGTTTCACAGGCAGGATCCATGTGAGGGGAGCAGCCCGTACTGCTGGAGGATGGCCCAATTCTCCCCTGGGCGCAACTGGGCAAAGGATGCCAGACCTTCTAGGCACAGGCAGGTCGGCCCCTGTTGAGCCCAGTCAACCTCAGGGCTCTGGTTGTCTTCAGTTGGTCCCAAATCAATCACCAAGGACAGACGAGGCCAGAGGTCCTGGAATTCCTCGACATTCAGATAGCTGGCCTGAGGGCTGAGGTTGGCACTGGTGAAAGCAAGTGGTCCCCCAAACACCTGGGCTGAGTCCTGCCTGAAAGGCGTGGTCAGGAACCCGGATGCCTACAAGAGGAGTGGAGAGGCTCAGATCCTCTGAGGGTTCCATCCCAGGGTCACTGGGCCTGGCAGCAGGTGGCTCAGGAGCCCCTCGGGTGCTCTCACCTGGCGGGACCTGCAGACCTCAGCCCCCTGCCTGGGCATACCAGAGACATCCTTCTTACTCATGTCTTGTAGGCTAAAATTTTTCTGCCTTTTACCTTTTATTTCTTTGGGGGTGTTATTAGTGTCTGTTTGCTCTTCGTTTCTTTGTTAGCCTTTGTTTCTAAAGTACTTTTACTTTGATTTCTAATTTTTTCTTGATTTCCACCACCTAACTCTTGAGTTTTTCAAGTTTGAACTTATAAGTTAGGTTTCCTGTCTTGTTCTCTTAATAATGTCTTTTGAAGTATGTGTGATAGTATTTAAATTGTGTTTTGGCACTGATCGTGTTAGTGTTCTGTTTTGTCTGTAGGGATGCTATTCTTTACCTTATTCTCTTTTTTTCTCATAGTAGTTTTGGGGCCTTTATTTATTTATTTATTTTCCTCTCTTATTTTTATGTGAATTTAGTTTTTCCAAAGCTTTCAAAAGCTGGCTTGCTTTATAAAGCAATTCAAACTTTTCAGAGCGCCCTCTTCTGTCGTTTTCAGGTAGTGTTGAGGAACACGGTGGCTTGCTCCGCATTTGCAGACCTGCTTTTTATTTGACCTTTCTGATTCCTTTGTCCATCCATCTTACTTCTGTCCTGCTCAGGTTTGCTTCCATGTCTTAGAATTGCCTCTTAGTGTGGGCCTGTCTCAGAAGGGAGTCTTTTCTGGTTTGCTGCTAGAATATCGCAGTCTGGATTGCTCCGGCCCCTTCAGACCTTTGCTGTTTCAGGTCCCTGTCCTCATCTGCTGCTAAGAAGGCAGAGCCCCTCCTGTTTCCGTTGTGGTCTTGTAACGGCCTGCTCCGCTCAGGTCTGTGGGGCCCCCGTTGCTGCCCCGTGAGTTTTTCACACAGAGACCAACAGCACACGGGTCGTGTGGCTGTTGGTGATTTTCCTCCACCCACTTGCATCTGGGTTGTCACCTCGTTTTCTGTAAATGCAGTCCCTGTGTTTTGTCATCTGAGTGCTCTGTGTTTTTCTGCAGGGACTTGGGGAGATCTGCCGCTGACACCACCGTCTTCCCAGAATCCTTCAGTGTTGCCCCTTTATTGGTTTTGCCAGAGTGAACATTTTGTAAATTTGGGATAAATCTTTCTCCAGCTTTTTTTTAGTCCCTTAAGTATGGGGCTGATGTTTTAATCACTTAATTTGCCTCAAATCATTTGATATTATTATTGGGCTAATTACAAAATGCTTTAATAACTCAGCAGTTGAAAAAAAAGTTTTTAAGAAGTATTTGATCTCCTACCCCACCTGCTTCTTAATACCTCATTTTCCACTTGTTCTGAAGATAAAAGAACACCATGCAATAGATCAAATGATTTCAAATAGCAGCTTTTATTAATTTAAAAAAAAAGAAGAAGAAGAGAAGTTGTAGTTTCCTCCTGGTGATAGCCCAGGAGCTGCAAATGTAGATTGCTATCAGGGCCCCGCTTTTGTAGAGAAAGGATGCTGAGAAAGTCCCAGGCCACATATGTATATATATATCTATGCTCTCAGCCTCAGTTACCTTTCTGGTTTCAAAAACTAAATTAAATAAATAAACACAGAAATAACGCCAATTGAGAGGATCAAAGAGTGTATAAATATGTAGTGAGTTATTTTTCTTACAGTGGATTTTGCTGTATACTTACAGTGGATTCATGGCAGTAAGAATATCTTCAGCAGGTAATTCAGTAGAAAAAAATACAACAAACCAGTTTACCAAATGAACTGTAAATGATTAAATTAATTTTAAAAACTGCCTTTTGTATTTATGGTATAATTCTATGATGTCCTCTGCATTTAAGGGGTGGTTTATTCGCTGTGTGAGCATTGACTCTGTGACAGTGATGTTAGTGTTGATTGCAGTTTTAGAGAAGGAATGCCAGCCTTATGGTACGTCCCTTCATCGTTTAGAGATGGCTTCTTGAAGCCACCTGAAGGTAAATTTTACAGGCGTAGTTTGCTTTTGATGCACTGCTTGTTTTTTTCTTCTCATTTTTTGGCCACTCCATTTGTCGTGTGGTGTGGTATCTTAGTTCTCTGACCAGGGATCAACGCTGTGTTCCCTGCAGTGGAAGCGCACAGTCTTAACCACTGGACCAGGGAGGTCCTGGTGTACTGCTTCTTGAAGTGATGTTTTGTACAAGCAAATAGCAATGATATAAACCCTGCTCCTGGAAACTATACTCTGCTCCTAGGTTTTCCAGAGTTTTTGATACTGTGAGTTCTTTTCTCTAACAAAATCTCCTCACAGAGAGTTTGAAAGATTGCAGCTGTTGAGTATTTTGCTTGGGAAAAATTTAGCTCCAAGAAAATAACAGCACCTTATATAATACAAAGAGCAGCAGCCAAGGTAGGTTTAGTGAATGGTGTCGATTCAACACTGTCCCTTATCTGCAAACACAGATGCAAAGACCAGCTGTCCAGACAGTGGGGCCACCTGGTTGGTTCTTCCAGAGTCTGGGAGAGGGAAGGTTCCTGCGGGAGGAGCACTCTTACTTGTCTTCACCTGGAGCTTCTGATGGTCCCAAATGACGAGGCTTAAATGGACACTGTTTCCTTTCCCAAATCAGTCTTAACACTCTTGTGGACATCAACAGTGATCAGCTCCCTAGTTTAGCCAGTTTTGCGTCTATTGTAAATTTTCCTATTGTGGGCTTTGCCTTGAAATAAAGATGGAAGTGGTGTGGTTGGTGATGAGAGCGCATTCCCCGGGGCTCCAGCCCCTCTCAGTCATTCAGCAGGACTTGTTATTTCCATTTTGTCCAGATTGCATCTGGGCCGTCGGCCAAGTGGGTATTCCTTGGCACATTGGAACCTCACTCTCAGTTCTTGATTTTCTCAAGACCAGCGTTGTTCTCAGTGTCATGGTTCATTGAGGGATGTCCTGACTCTGCCTCCTGCCCGCTGGGGTGGTTAGACGGCGGCTTCTGCAGGGGATTTGCTGCTCTGCAGCAGCTGCAGTCTCAGCCTCTCCCTGTCCCTTCAGATCAGCACTTTCCTTCATTCTGCCTTTAGAATTGATTTCTTCTGTGTTTAAAAAATGCGGCCTTTGTGGGGAATCCTCCTTTTTATGGCCATAACTCCAGTAGCTGGCCTGGCAGCAAGTTCATGATGGGTAATTAAAACAGGGAAGCAGTGTCTGGAAACACTGTGTTTGCTTTAAATTTGCACTCTGTTTGAGAAATAAAACCGTCAAACAGATACACTTTAAAATGACTGCTTTGAGAGAAAACCGCTTTTCTTAATTTTCCTCACTTTTTTCCTGTTAGAACTGTCTTCTGGACCTGTCCTTTTTCCTATTCAGAAATTCACGTGGGAAAGGGAGGCCAGTGACACAGTCATTCTTGAACAGGGCCTTAAAGTTGTTTTTTTCCAGAACCACGTTGGCTTTTCACCCACTGATTCCCTTTTTCATCTGGAAGCCCTAGAGACTGATGGCGTCCCCCCCCCCACCTTTCTTTCAAAACGAAACAAGATAAAACATTGCCATAGTGATGTATGATCCACACAGAAAGTGCCCGGAGTACACAGTGTTATTTTAAAAAAAGAAAACAGCCAGGAGGCAAGGGAATAGCTTGTAGTGGCTGCCAGGCTGAATGCCCGCTGAGGGTTCAGCAGAGGGTGTCTGATGTCTCTCTTCCTCTCTCCTCCCTGAGCATGTGTCTGGAAGAGCGAGTGGTATTAGAGTCCTTGCCGTGGCCACAGAACACAGAGAAGCTGACAGACCAGCCTGGAGATCAGAGCTGATCTCATCTGTGCTAATTGGCCCGGGCATGAACTAGAGCTTTCACACATGTGATATCTTGGACATCAATTAGGCAGTTGGGTACAGGGCTGAATTAATTTGAAGACAAATTAATTTCATTGCCAAGAATCCTGCTGTTCAGACTTAAAATTACATATTGGGGTCATAAGGGTCACAGTTCCAACAAGAAAAACAATCATGAACATCTATCCTTTTTTTTTTAATTTTGCCAGGCACTGTTTTAAGCCTTCATGTGGTGATTATATTTAATCACTGTTAACAGCACAGTGAGGCAAGAGCGTGTCCCATTTTACCACTCAGGAAACCCAGGCCCAAGGGAGGTGACAGTTTTGTCAAAGGTCACCCCGTTTATAGTGGTTCACCTTCGGGTGTTGCTTGGGGGTGCAGAATGTTTCGATGTGTTTGACCTTTCCAGTTACCCTGAGAGGGTAGAGCTGCTGCTCTCCCTTGAATCGAACAAGGAAATTGAGGCTCCCAGAAGTGAAGCATCTTCTTCATGCTGACGTGGCCAGTTAGCGTCCCAGCTCTGGCGGAGAGGAGACCCTGTCTTTGACATCTTGGCCAGCATCCACACCAGGCTGCATCCCAGGTCACGCGCAGGAAAACTAAACATAGACTGAATGGGACTCCCGTGACCTCTCCAGTCCAAACTGGGAGGCCGTTGTGGCTGTAGCAGGGAGCCCAGCAAAGGGCAGAGAGCCACGTACCAGCGGGCCTGTGAGCCAGGTCAGTGGGCACCAAGCAGGGCTGTTCCCAAGTGCACCTTCCTCCCTGCAGAGGCGGGAGGGCTGCTGTCTTTGCATCTCATTGCACGGGAGTTTCCTGTCACTGTCCCCTCCTGCTGGGAATGCCAGTGTTATCTTCTTGCTTTGCTGTCTCTCAGCCCCTCAGCCAGCCTCTTTGGAGCATCTGCTCTTTAGAAATTGCTCTCTGGTCTGTTTTATTTTGAAACTAGATCCTTGATTTCTTTCCTTCCTTCTTCCCTTCTTTCCTGCTTCCACCTGTCACCTAACGCCCGTTCATCCTTAGAGGTGTCTCCTCAGGGAATCTTCCTGGATGTACCAGACTCAGGTGGCAGGAAGGCAACCTCGTGACACTTAATTTTCACTCCACTTAGCTTACACAAGTGTCACGTTGGTAATATAGACTCTGTGGTTTCCTAGTGAAAAAGGTAAGTAATAACTACAGTTAACACTTACCTAGAGCCTGCCTTAGGCCAGGCATTGTTCTGAGTGCTTTAAATTCATGTTATCACAATGGTCTGTGGACAACCCCAGTGAGAGCAGGTTCCTTTTAATTCCCATTTTATAGGCGAGGAAACTTGAGGTCCAGATAGGTTAGGTGAATGTCCCCAAGGTCATACAGATGATATGTAGATGAATTAGGATATTCCTCACCCCTGCGCTATATGGGGGCACTGACTGTGTGTCAGGCACTGTTCCAGGACATTCTTGACTCGTTTAGTCCTCATGGCACTAAATGAAGTCTGACGCTTTCCTGTGCGGTGATGCTGAGCCCTTTGGCCATCACTGTAAGAGGCCTGGGCTGGAGTGGAACCAAAATCTGTTTGGTTCCTGAGCCCATGTTCCAACTGTGTGCGTGACTTTGCTGTCTTTGACTTTCAGTCTCATAGGCCGACCCCTCTGCTCTGTTAAGACTGTAAGCGCCTGCGAGCAGGATCTGAGTTTTGTTGTCCTTCCCCTCCTAGCCTGGTAACGGGCCTGTGTTACAGTGGCTACTGAAGGAAAGTGCTCTTGAGTGAGTGACCAGGGTAGTAAGATGGGTTAGGTGTCTGGGTGAAATGCATAAGCCTTGTTGACGGAACCATGAGGTCTGCCAAAAGTGAGATAAAGAAGGGACAAAGAATTTCCTCATTTTAAAAAGTATATAATAAACATTATGCTCCATCACTAAAATCTCCTTGCCATCCAAAGAAAAGATGGATGAAGAAGCTAGAGAAAGGAGAGATGAAGTCCTGTTATGAGCTCTCATGTTTAAAACAGGAAATGCTGATTATATCCAAAGCCACCCATCACTCCACGCCTCATTAGGGATTTAGAAAATGCACTATTTAATCAGGGTCAGTCAGGCACTGAAGGTTTTACGATCCTTGTGGGAAAACCTGGCAGCCCGCGGTCACAGTGCCACCTGGAGACAGCGTGTGGAATTACATGCTTTCTGTCCCAAGCCTGGTCAGAATTCATTTTGCAAAATGCATTTCCTGTTGAGTCATTGAAGTCCCACTTCCTAATTGTTTCTCTGCCGACTTTGTGCTTTGATTAAATCAGTACTTGGTTTCTGTTCAAAATTTCTGTCCTGCTTTACATTCAAATAGCCAAGTTCAATGTGGAGCTGTATTACTGATCATAAACCCTTGAATAAAAACAGGGGAAAGCAAACAGATAACACTAGAGGGTAGCAGACACCCACACTCCAGGAGAGGGGGCACACACCAGAGTCTGTTCTGTTCAGTCTGTTCTGTTCGGAGGAGAGGAGCCTGGTCTGGGTGAGGGGTGGGAAGGAGCAAGGTCGGTCCCCCTTGCCTTTCTGTGCTCGTTCACATCTGCCTTAAAACCCACTGAATGATGGAGCATTCAGGGGAAATTAGGTGGTTTCTTAAGCCCTCAGAAGGCAAGTTTATGGATAATCCCATAATTCACGACTTTCCTACAGTCCTCAGACCAGCACCCTTTTTGTTCTGATTCTTTGCAGGACAACAGAACCGAGCTGAACCTTAACCACTCCTGATCCAGACTCTGCCTCCACTAAGCAATTGAAAACAGACAGTTGTTTCTCTCCTCCTTAAAAAATCCCCAACAAAGGAAAAGTCTGTTTCTCACTTGTTCCACTGTTGAGCATGATTTTTTCCACTGGCAAGTTCTAAATTTGTTATGAACTAGTTCCATAAACTCTTTTATGGTAGAAGATTTACTTAATCTTCATACAGAAGAAAATAATTGTTTTAATCTTTAACCTTTTCACAAGCTTAAATGTTATTTAATATCTGGTTTTAACAGCTTTATTGAGATTTAATTTACATATAGCTCACCCATTTAAAGTGTACAATTCAGTGGTCTTTAGTATATTCACAGATATGTACCACTATCACCACAGACAATTTTAGAATGTTTTTACCACCTCAGAAAGAAACCCCATGTTCTAAGCTGTTGCACACGCG
Organism: Okapia johnstoni; assembly: GCA_024291935.2. NCBI lineage: Eukaryota > Metazoa > Chordata > Mammalia > Artiodactyla > Giraffidae > Okapia > Okapia johnstoni. The sequence continues at coordinate 8,048,542 of CM044310.1, read as the reverse complement.
CGCACACACACCTGGCACTAAGCAGCCACTCATATACTTTCTGCCTCTATAGATGTTCTTTTCTGGACATCTCATATGCACAAGCCCTGCAATATGTGGGTTGTCTCACTGGCTCCTGTTACTCACCCTAACGTTGTCAGGCCTCATCCATGTTGTAGCATCTGTCAGTGCGTGCATGCTCAGTCGTGTCTGACTCTGCATTCCATGGACTGAAGCCTGGCAGGCTCCTCTGTCCATAGCATTCTCCTGGCAAAAATACTGGAGTGAATTGCCATTTCCCCACCCAGGGATCAAACCTGCATCGACAGGCAAATTCTTCGTCGCTGAACCACCAGGGAAGCCCAGTGTGTCAGAACTTCATCCTTTTCTTTGGTCATATATTCCTTTATGTTTCGCATTTCTTATATTCATTTATCAGTTGCCGGACATATGGGTTGTTTCCACCTTTTGGCTATGATGAATAATAATAAGTTTATGGTGCAAAACATATGTTTTCCTTTCTCTTGGGTAGATACCTAGAAGTGGAATTGCTGGGTCATAGAGTAACTTTGTGCTTGATCATTTGATGAATTTCTAAACTGTTGCCCAAAGCAGCTGCACTATTTTTCATTCTAGCCAGCAGTGTATGAGGGCTCTGAATTCTCTACATCCTCCCCAATACTTGTTGGTATCTGTCTTTTTTTATTCCAAACTTCTAGTGGGTATGAAGTGATATGTTATTGTGGTTTTGATTTGTGTTTCCCTGGTAGCTGATAATGTTGAGCAGCTCTTCATGTGCGTTTTTGCCATTTGTATATCTTCCTTGAAGAAATATCTAGATTTCTTGCTCATTTAAAAAATGGGGTTATTTTTCTTTTCTTACTGAGTTCTTTATATGGTCTAGATAAAAGTCGTTTTTCAGATATATGGCATAAATTATTTTCTCTCATTCTGTGGGTTGTCTTGTCCCTTTCTTGATAGTATCCTTTGAAACACAAAAGTTCGTAATTTTGATGAAGTCCAATTAAGGTTTTTCTTTTGTAAGAAGATTTCTTCAGTACGTGTTACAAAACTATTAGGTATCTTTTTATTTTCCCAATGTAAAATTATAGAAAATACGATGTTTGAAACACTGTGCCACTGCCCGAGAACCTTTGGTGGATAGAGTTTGCCTTCCCCTCAAGCCCATGGGCTCACCAGGCTTTTCACCCAGTGCTGCTTTTCCTGGGCGCTTGCTTCAGTCATTGTTTATTTTTCCTTCAACTGTTTGGTACGCTTCTAACTGGAGAGTTTTTAACTTAACAGGGAATATAAAATAAAATCTCCACTAATAGTAAATAAAAGCCAGAGAGGCCTAACATTTTTAGAGCTCAGCACATTCTACCTTTCATCCAGAGACCACTGTGCGTTCTGTTTGCGCACAGTGAGGCTTCCCACAGGATGGTCACAGTAAATGTGATAACAAAAGCTGACCGCTTTCATGTGGATCACCTTTCTTCCTCTTCCAACAGGTATGGCAGATCCCAGAAAATGGACTCACCCTTTCCCTGACCGAGCCCGTGGTCATCTTAGAAGGCCACTCAAAGAGAGTTGGCATTGTAGCCTGGCACCCGACGGCCCGCAACGTGCTTCTCAGCGCAGGTAGGAGCTGAGCGGCCTCTGCTTTCCCCTCCCCCTCACTTCCCACGGCCCCTTGTGGAGGGAGCAAGGGGCACATTCTGACTGTGCTGGCAGCTGTGAAATCAAAAGAACCCAGAGTGGGGTGCAGGTGTCCCCCAACCCGTGCGCATGCATACACGTGCATGCGCGCGTGTGTGTGTGTGTTGAGGCTACTGGGGCAGATCCAGTGGAAGCTGTGGACTTCTTGTCTAGAAGCAGGAGCAGACATGTACGTACTTAGTGCATCTAGTACTTTGTGACTCTAGTGAATCTCAGCAGGGTCACGGTTCCTGCTGGGGCTTCCACAGCCCTCAGTTGTAGTTATTCCTGCGGTGGTAAAAGGAGCCCAAGTGGGAGTCACGAGCTCTGGTATTGCTGCCAATGTTGGGGCGATCTTGTTAGTTAAATATGCTCTTTTCTTTTAAAAATATTTCCATTTTTCTCCTTGTAGTCCATGTATATTGTAGAGAATATATATAAACAAAAAGGAGAAAATAAAAATCACTTACACCACCGTCACCCAGAGGAAACATCATTACTACCCCATTTTGATGTTTCCAGAAGATATTTCTGTGTGCATGTATGATTTTAAACACAAAGAAGGGTTCAGACTCTTTCACGTGACCTGCTTTCTGCACTTGCTGGTACACTGTGGTCCTTTTCATACATACTGTATGATATTTTTAATGACTCCATTAATAGTCCATTGTCTGGATACCTCTGTTTATTTAGTTAGTCCTCTGTTTTTGAGGACATTGAGGTTGTTTCTGCTTTTTCACTGTTAAATAGCACTGCAGTGAACCCTTGTGACCAAGTCCTAGTTGTTCCCTATTGCTTTCCCACTTGTGTAGTTTCCAAGTTTCATCTTAAAGAAATCTTTTTCTTTGTTCAAAAATGTGAGTGTTTATCTACTAGTATAGAAGCAATACAAAGGACAGGAAGGAGCTTTGTGGGGTGATGGAAATGTTCTAGATCTCGACTGTGATAGTGGCTAGATGAGTATATATGTCTGTCAAAACTTAACCAATGTATACTTAAAATGGGTGCCTTGTATGCAAACTGTACCTTAAAAAAATTGGCTTATTAAAAATTCAGTGCCAATATTAGTGGTAGAATTTTAAAGTCTTCTCCTTACCAGTAAAAAGGAGGGGAGAAGTCCAGTGTTTAACTAGGAATGAAAGGTATTTGTGATGTAGTGAGTTAATTAAAAAATCTAATGCCTGGTGCCTATTGAAACCAAAAACTACTTTTTTTAAAAAAAAAAAAAAAAAGTAAGATTCTGTTTTTTTAAATCACAATTAACTAGAACTGGAACCCTTCCAGTGTTTTACTCAGAACCTCAGTCTGATAAGGACAGAAAACAATTCCAAAGGTGGAATTCCATCATGGAAAATACCCTACCGCCTGCCTCATCGAGGTCAGACCTAGGGTATCATCGGCAGACCAAGCCCAGTCTCCCTTGTACAAGCTGAGGAGAATGGTTGGTTGCAGTGTTGTGCATATTTTAAGACTATATGATCCATCCACAGTGGCTGGAGTTACTGTGATGAAGGAGGAAGAGGACGGGTCAAGTCTCCATCCCAGAATTTAGTTCCAACTCTTCATACTGTTGTGCAGCTTTTTCACCCATTTCCTACATCTAAAGAGATAGGAATACCAGACCACCTGACCTGCCTCTTGAGAAACCTGTATGCAGGTCAGAAAACAACAGTTAGAACTGGACATGGAACAACAGACTAGTTCCAAATAGCAAAAGGAGTACGTCAAGGCTGTATATTGTCACCCTGCTTATTTAACTTATATGCAGAGTACATCATGAGAGATGCTGGGCTTGGAGGAATCACAAGCTGGAATGAAGATTGCCTCGAGAAATATCAATAACCTCAGATATGCAGATGACACTACGCTTATGGCAGAAAGCGAAAAAGAACTAAAGAGCCTCTTGATGAAAGTGAAAGAGGAGAGTGAAAAAGTTGGCTTAAAGCTCAACATTCAGCAAACTAAGATCATGGCATCTGGTCCCATCACTTCATGGCAAATAGACGGGGAAACAGTGTCAGACTTAATTTTTGGGGGCTCCAAAATCACTGCAGATGGTGACTGCAGCCATGAAATTAAAAGATGCTTACTCCTTGGAAGGAAAATTATGACCAACCTAGACAGCATATTAAAAAGCTGAGACATTACTTTGCCAACAAAGGTCCGTATAGTCAAGGCTATGGTTTTTCCAGTAGTCATGTATGGATGTGAGAGTTGGACTATAAAGAAAGCTGAGTGTGGAAGAATTGATGCTTTTGAACTGTGGTGTTGGAGAAGACTCTTAAGAGTCCCTTGGACTGCAAGGAGATCCAACCAGTCCATCCTAAAGGAGCTCAGTCCTGAATGTTCATTGGAAGGACTGATGCTGAAGCTGAAATGCCAATACTTTGGCCACCTGATGCGAAGAGCTGACTCACTTGAAAAGACCCTGATGCTGGGAAAGATTGAGGGTAGGAGAAGGGGACGACAGAGGATGAGATGGTTGGATGGCATCACCGACTCAATGGACATGAGTCTAGGTAGACTCCGGGAGTTGATGATGGACAGGGAGGCCTGGCGTGCTGTGGTTCATGGGGTCGCTAAGAGTCGGACACGACTGAGTGACTGAACTGACTAAACTGACTGAACCCTTAGGTAACTTAGGTGTCCTGGTTATCAGTAGCTAATTTTTCTAAGTGTTTGCAGAATTGGCTTATTGACAAGAGTTTCACCTTCAGGATGTCCATTGTTTATGTTGCTTCCTCCTTGTGCTAATGTCCTGGAAGCAGCAAATGGTGCCTCTTTTTAAAGGGGCTTTGGGGACATGGGGCTGACCGTGGAGGGAAGATGAGTTGATGAGCTGAGGGGCTGTGGCTCAGTTGACCTGTGGCCTCTTTGGTGATCAGGTTCTGAATTTACATGCCTATTTGACGGCAGTTTGTGCTTCTCAAACCAGGCCAGTCTTGGCCTATTTTTCTCTCCTGTTTAAAGATAAAAATCTGCTGTGAGCAGATGGCTAGGCATTTCCCTTCGCTTATTATAATTTACATGCTTTGGTCCAAGACCGTTTCTTACAGCATCATTGATTGCAGTAACCTCCTATCCAGTCTTTGTCTTGAGCCTCCTAAACCGTTAGTTAAACCCTTTATTTTTAGTTTCTCCGGAAAAGAAAGAAGCTGTATTCGTTCTGATGCATGTTTTACTAGAAAAGGAAACTTACAGTCACTCCACCAGCCCAGTTAACTCTATTTTAAAAAAAAAAGGATTCTATTTTCCTACAGTTCTTTGTTTTTGTTTACTTGGTGTTCTTGTTTGTTTCACATGAACCCACACTTAACAAGCTGTATTTTTCCTTTACCATGTTTCTTTTACACAAATCTCTTTTTTCTTTGGTCATTTCAGGTTTTGACTCCTGGCAAGTAGGGCTTCTTATAATTAGCATCTTCATTTCAATACATATGTGTATTTATCTTCCCTGTGCTTATAGTTTTCACAGAAGTATTGTTGTGCGGGCGTTTCTCATCCCTGAGGGTGTGGTTCTGCTTGCTTGCAGGCTGTGATAATGCCATCATCATCTGGAACGTGGGGACGGGGGAAGCCCTGATAAACTTGGACGACATGCATTCAGACATGATTTACAATGTCAGCTGGAACCGGAATGGCAGTCTGATCTGCACAGCCTCCAAAGACAAGAAAGTGAGAGTAATCGATCCGAGGAAACAGGAGATTGTTGCTGTAAGTATTCTTAGAACAACAGCCTCAGTATTTGTAGTGCTCCAGTGGGTGAGAGCTTTCTGCTTTTTAACGCAGACCAGAGAGGCTGGGCTGCCAGTCTGTGGACCCTTGCTGTGTACAGAGACCCAACTGTGAATCAGAAAAGTCTTGTCCGGGCTTCTGTCTCCAAGTTGCCCTTCTCTTCAGAGCTGTGCATGTGCAGCTTTTATGTGAAGCTTTACCCAGGCCTTCCTGGTAAGACTTCCCTGGTGGCTCAGATGGTAACGCGTCTGCCTGCAATGTGGGAGACCCGGGTTCAATCCCTGGGTCAGGAAGATCTCCTGGAGAAGGAAATGGCAACCCACTCCAGTATTCTTGCCTGGAAAATTCCATGGACAGAGGCCTGGTAGGCTACAGTCCATGGGGTCGCAAAGAGTCAGACACGACTGAGCAACTTCACTTTCTTGCTTTCTCTTTCTCCCTCTCAGTTGGCAACCATTTCTCACAGAGAGACAAATTTTTTTTATCAGTTTGCTTAAGAATTTGCAAGTCTAGGGTTTCCCTGGTGGCTCAGTGGTGAAGAATCCACCTGCCAATGCGCTCAGTCCCTGATCTGAGAAGCGCCCACATGCTGTGGATCAGCTAAGCCCATACACGAAAACTGTGGAGCCTGTGCTCTAGAGCCTGAGACTGCAACTGTTGAAGCCCAAACACCCAGAGCCCATGCTCTGCAACAAGAGAAGCCACGGCAGTGAGAAGCCTGCACGCGGCAACTCAAGAGTAGCTTCCACTTAGCACAACCAGAGAAAGCCCACACGCAACAGCAAAGACCTAGCATGACCAAAAATAATCAATAATAAGTAAATAAATAAAATCTTAAATTAAGTTGAAGATACAATATCGCCCTTAAAAAAGAAAGATTTGGCGAGTCTAGATTAGCTAACCCACAGAGTTTAACTGTATGCTGGCCTGGGACTACAGGTAGCTCAGTGGATTCCCTCCCCGGCTCCTCAGTTGGTTGTTAAAGGGCCTGATGACACTGGGGAGCATTCTTTCCACAGCACAACATCCTTGGTCCTGCCCTCTGAGCTAGGCCTCCACAAAATCACACATTCTGACAAAGATGGACAGTCAGGCCTTTAGTCACTTCTGCCTTACTCTGTGCCCCGTCACGGCCCTTCTCTGAGAAGGTAGCTCTTGGCCTGCATTACTTTTTATGAGTCAGGTGACAGGCGTGGCTGGTGCTTACCAAGGCTCTGTGCATGTGGTTTCTCCACTAGAACCTTCCATAGGGCAGAGCTGGTGGGCTCCCGTTGAACAGATGAGGCCAAGGAAGGAGTTAACCAGACTCAACTTCCTGTCCCATGAACTTGCTGGACGCCATAGCGTATATCCACCTTTAGGTTGTTATCATACTTTTGAGAAACAAACATTTGGCAGAGCCCTGTCACATGTTTTTGTGGAGGCTGGACTGGAGTTGGTGGCAGGGGCTGGTGGAAGGGCTGAGGCCTTTCAGTCCAGGCCTGGCGTGCTTGCCTGCTCGCCAGCCGAGGGGCCTCGGCCAGATCCCTTGGTGTCTCTGTTTCCTCCGCCTTCAGGGAGGGGAGGTGGTCAGTACTGACGTGCGTGTGTGCACATACAGGTGTGTACACACAGTCACACCTTTGATGTGAGTGGCATGTGGGGTGTAGCAGGGTTCACTGAGCCCCTGCTGTCCCTCACTTTTCCTTCCTGCAGTCTGACTATGTGTAACGTGCCTCTTTGCTTTCTTGCTCAGGAGAAGGAGAAAGCACATGAAGGAGCCCGACCCATGAGAGCCATCTTCCTGGCCGACGGCAATGTCTTCACCACTGGCTTCAGTCGCATGAGCGAGCGGCAGCTGGCTCTCTGGAACCCGGTACGTGCCTTTGCGGCCCTGCCACCCCTTCGCAGCCTCGAGCTTTCCTTTTCTGAGCGTGCCTTGAGGTGGGTCAGTAGATGATAGGGTTCTCGATGTCATATGCTGAACTCCTGTTCATCTTAAATTGGATGTGACGTTCTCATCCTCACTGGAGACTTACTACTGAATGTTTTAAAAATAAATTCTTGATACTTCCAAGGAGTCCATGTTGACTGTTGTTTTTCGAAAGAATGCATGAATAATCCAGTGTTTTAGACTTGGGAATAAGATTTAAACGTAGTTAAAATGTTTTCTAAAGAACGTGATCAAATGTCTAAATCAAAATAGTCATGCTCGGGAAAATGTTCATGACAGCACAAGTGGGAAACAAGTACGGAACTGCATATATGGTATGATCCCACTGTGTGTGTGCTGTGTGCTGGAGGGAAATAGGCCACGGCAGTCGTTGCCCCACATTGGACCGTGGGATTATGGCGTATGCGATGATTTTTATATTTTTCCTGTACTTTTTAACTTTCTAAAGAACGTGAGTTTCTTTTAATAAGAAAAAAGTACTTTTAAAAAGAAAGTCACAGAAGAGATGGACTCTCTCATTTCTCATGGGATCACACTGATGGGTGCATTAATTATGCAGTCAAGGCAACACACTTTTCAATGAGCTGGATCTCATATAGTATTCTTATTGGTAATTACATGTATGAATATTACATGTGTGTTGTTTAAACTTTCATTATTTTAGGGAAATGGCTAACTTAGAGATGAAAGAATGTACCATCTTATGAAAATTCATCTTTTAAAATGTGTGTGTATGTACGTGTGTTTGTGTGTGTACATATGTGTATATATGTATACTTTTTCTTCCAGAAAAATATGGAGGAACCAATTGCTCTTCATGAAATGGACACTAGCAATGGGGTTTTGCTACCTTTCTACGACCCTGACACCAGTATCATTTACTTATGTGGAAAGGTAAGCGGTAATTTTCCTGTTTAATCTTAAATTTAATCCTGTAAGAAGAAAAGTTTATCCTTCAGAGCTTTAGTAGATGGGCAGTCTATACGAGAATAGAGAATAGCGGTTTGTGGATACGACCTTTTGAGGGCCTCAGAGACTCTCCAGAGGGTTCTCACTCCTGGAGTTCTGTGTTAAGAGCCAGGTCTTGGATTATGTGGCCCGACTCAAGTGTCAGAAGGTGACAGTCGTTACAGGAAGACCTCACACGAGACTCGGAACCCCTTTCTGGTGCCTGATGATCTCTGCCTGACTAAGGTGTTGTTAGCTTTATCTTCATTACTGTTACATCGTTTTAGAAAGTGGTGACCTCAGCATCCCTTCTTTTTTTGTAGGGTCAATAATCATGTAGAATTTTTGTAGTTGAAATAATTGAATTAATCAAAATAAATCTGTTGATGTGTTCCCTTCCCCAAACCTGGCAGATAGTCCCTCGCTGGGTGAAGCTGGGGGTATCTTATTATTACTTCTGTTCACAACTGATGGAATGAGCTGCAGACCTGCTTGACATTTTTATAGGTCAGTTACTTAGAAACTGAGATCTTGTCTGTTTCCTTGAAAGTCGTAGTTGTGATGTTAACAGCAGCCGTAGACCACATCGTCAGCCAGATGGTACTAGCACTGGGTGGAAAGTTATTGTGAATGAGTAGAAAGCAATGTGTGATTAGCTTGTCTTCATTGTGTTAGATAGTTACATCACTGAAACAGATGGAGATCGTGGGAAAGGAGAGGAGGGCGGAGTACTGCCCAGCTCTTGATCACTTCTTCCACAGACCTCTTCTCTCCCTCTGCCCGGCAGGGCTGCCTTCATTCTCAGTTTCATGTAGCTGCGTGATGGTTATTTACACTCAGGCTAGTGTATTCAGGTCTTCAGAAAACGCTGACCATCTACACAAAGTGATCACAGAGCCTGACACATTGCAGTGAGATAGCATTCCAGTCTGAAGTGAAAGGGTGCACGCTGAAACTGATGCTTCTTCATTAGAGAAATCTTACTTCTTATCCAGTTGTCTGGTGTTAGTGCCCTCAGACCTGTGCCATGAAGGAATGTTAAAATCATTCCTTTAGGCCATGAACATTTCCTCCACGACTCTGCCTCAGTGTCAGACGCAGCGCAGGACAGTCAGAGCCCTCAAGAAGAGGCCGTTTAGAGGGCATGCTAGCCTTGCACAAGCGAGGGCTTGTTCTGCCAGGAAGCGAAACCATCTGAGACCAAGCCTCGTAAGGGGAGGAAAAGGTCAGCACTGTAGCGGAGTCCCAGTCAGTGCTGAGTTCAGGGAGGAGTGAGACGCCCACCTAAACCAGGTGTTTTGGCTCACGTCTCCTGTTTCTTGCAGGGCGACAGCAGTATCCGCTACTTCGAGATCACGGATGAATCCCCTTATGTCCACTACCTCAACACGTTCAGCAGCAAGGAGCCTCAGAGAGGGATGGGCTACATGCCTAAGAGGGGACTAGATGTCAACAAATGTGAGATTGCCAGGTAAAGAATCGGTATCAGAAAGCATTCAGAAGGCTTACGCCATCTGTGTTCTGTGAGAGCACGTGATTCTGCTGTGCCCAGTCTTTCTACCTGTGTGTGTGCAGTAGAATCGTAGAACTAGTGTCTCATTTCCTTCTTGGAAACATGGGGTTTGAGAGCAAGAAGGAACCATTCAAAATCATTTAATGCCACTGTGTCCTCCTGGTCCTCCAGATTATTAGCTTGAAATATAGCAGTTAAGTAGCTTCGCCGGGGTGAATCACACCCTGATTTAGTGAAATCTTTGTCTCTTGTCTTCAGGCTGCAGCTGTGGCCAGTGTCCCCTGGGAGGCAGCCAGGGAGCCTGTCCCCAGGGTGGAACTGAGGGATGGTTTTCCTGCCCTATGAGGGGACCTGCCAGGTTCCTAACTGGCTCGTGGACCCCATGGATCTGAAGCTGGAGAAGCAGAGATCCACAGCAGGTGTTAGGTTAGTTGGCTTAGGAAGCTCATCTGTGTTGTGTAACATCTGCCTCTCTCTACTACTCTGTGGAGTTTTTAAAAACGCATATTCCATGATGCTAGTGACTTTCCTAAGGGGCAGGCTTTTTTTCTCAGTACCAACTGACTGCTGGCCATTTGAAACAACAAAATAACTACCACAACATTATCAAGCGCACAGTCACACCACACATCTTTATAACACTGTGTTTACATGGACATTTTTCTAAGTGTGCAAAGCTGGTCACACAGATAATTGACACATCTTTGAAAATAAAAGAAATTTTTAGGGGCCCATTTTTATATAATCACTGCAGGGTTTTTGTTTTATTTTTAAATACTTCAACTCTATAGCTAGAATAATGAAAGGAAGCTGTCACATACTTCTAAGTTGCGGTTTAAATTAAAGTAATCAAAATGTGGTTCAAGGACTTCCCTGGTGGCCCAGTGGTTAAAACTCTGTGCTTCCAATGCAGGAGCCACAAGTTCGATCCCTGGCAGGGAAGCAGGCATGCTGTACAGGGCAGCCAGAAGCAAAACATGGTTCAAAACAGACTGAATCTGAACTTTAAAATTACATTCAGGATTTGGGAACAGGTTTACTCTACTGTTATCTATAAGTTTGAAGAGACCATAGTCAGCCCTTGGAATTTGTGAGTTCTGATCCGTGGATTGAAAATACTGAGGGAAAAAAGTTCCAGAGAGTTCCAGAAAGCAAAACTTGAATCTGTAGCACGTGGGACACGATTTACATAGCATTTATGCTGTGTTCACAACTGTTTACCTAGCATTTACGTCATCCTAGGTCTCATAAGTCATCTAGAATGATTTAGACTGTAAAACGCTGCACCATTTTGTGTAAGGGACTTGAGAGCATCCTCAGATTTCCATGTTTTGGGGTGTCCTGGACCCAACCCCCGTGGTTACTGAGGAGCGACCATTTAAGCAGGTCATTCAGGACGTCTCCTGTTTACTCTGTTTCTGGGGTGTTGGTTATGTGTGGGGCACTGTGTTAGCCACGTGGCCCAGATCCCCTTTCCACACTGTAAGGTGGCTGCTGGCGTACCCCCTTCATGAAGGAGGAGCTCAAGGCCGGCTGAGGTGGACACAAGCCCGGGCGTGGGGGTGGAGCTGGCCATCCAGCTCAGGCCAGTCTTCCCACCGCTGAGCTGACTGCACAGGTTTGGGGCTTGGTGTTCCTATTCTTCTCATGCTCTGAATAATTCCAGATTTTTCTTGAGTATTACCCCTGATGTGGTTTGCTTGGATGCCAACATTTAATTCCTAGAATTGTTTCATTTCTTTTTTAAAAACCCTGTTTATACTTACGAATGTTCAACCACCTCATGTTGGCGGAAGACCTGGCATCCAGGTCGTAGGTACTCTCTGAGAGGCGGGTGTTCGTTGTCTCCTGGCTGTCGACTTGGTAATTTTCTCAGAAGGGGTCCCTTATTGGTGATGTTAATCATTTCCCCACAGCTCATTAGCCCCCCGATAATTGGAACTTGACTGTCACTGTAACGCATAGGCCTCTGCTCCTGGTTCATGTCCCTGTCCGCCGTTTCCCATAATAGCTCCTCTCACTTCCCCTTCTTCCTCTGTGAATGGGAACTCTGAGTTCTCCCTGCTCCCCGGGATCTGTCAGATGAGGCGATGGGCAAATGCATCATATACAAGAATGCTTACTAAGCCTGTTACTTGGCCTGTTTCACTTAACACAACTTTGCCTTTATCTCTCCTTTGAAGATTCTTCAAACTTCACGAGAGAAAGTGTGAACCTATTATCATGACTGTCCCCAGGAAGGTAAGTGCCCAGTTGTCTAGGTGATCTGTGTTTAAAAAGAATTTTAAGCATTCCACACCTTTCTTCCTCACCTGTGAGTTTCTCTTCTGTGTCTCCTGTAGTCTGACCTTTTCCAAGATGACCTGTACCCCGACACAGCAGGGCCTGAGGCGGCCCTGGAGGCAGAAGAGTGGTTCGAGGGGAAGAACGCTGATCCACTTCTCATCTCGCTGAAGCACGGATACATCCCTGGAAAAAACAGGGATCTCAAGGTGGTCAAGAAGAACATTCTAGACAGCAAGCCCACGGCAAACAAGAAGTGCGACCTGATCAGCGTCCCCAAGAAGACTGCAGATGCAGCCAGCGGGGTAAGGACCACAGGGCCCAGGGGAGTGGGCTGGCCTGGCCTGGTCCTCCCAGAGGTGCCTGCCAGCCCTGTCCCCACCGGACAGGCGCGGTTCAGCTGTGATATCAGGCACGGTCTGTAGGAACTGCCTTGATCACATGGCATTTATGGGTTTGATTCCTTTAGTTCGTTTTTTTATGATGATGGGGATAGAAGTCAGCCTGTTACTGGTGCTGGGGAGAAGAGGTCCCGGAAGGAAGGAGTGGTGAGAGATTGTAGTAGCTGCTGGGTGTTGGAGTGATGGAAGGATCTGGAGTGAGTGGGACGTAGAGGCTGAGGTGACCCTGGGTGTCGTAGCAAGAATCATGTCAGGGAGCAGAGGCTGGCAGTGAAGACCCGTGTGGCCCCGGGGAGGGCAGGGGCAAGCCAGGGAGGGGAGGAGGGGTGTCGGCAGGCTGCGGAAGGGAGTCCTGGGGGCCAGGGGGGTCGGGCATTGTCGAGGACGAGAGGAGCCGCAAGCAGAGGACAGTTGCCCTCAGGCTGTGGCCAAGGAGGCTGCTTAAGGCACCGTGACTGGAGACAGCAGGGTTTCCTCCCGAGGAATCAGCTCCACGAGGGAGAAGCTCAGGCTCTTAGAGGAACCACAGGGCAGGGGGTGTACTTCCCAGGAAGGACCTTCTCCAGGAGCTGATGGGTGCTCGGCAGCCTCTAGAAGGTCACCCTCACCCTGGCCACATAGAGGGTGTTCCTGCTTGAGTAGGGTGACGGAGGTGTTTGGAATGTGGGGCAGCCTTGCAGGGTTCAGTCTCTTCCTACAGCTGAACTGTATCCCAAGAGTCCATCCAGGTAGGTGCACAGGTGAGGGGCCGGGAGCCGTGATGCACAGTTGCTTTGCTGTGGGGTCAGGGGAACTGGCCGGTGCTCATCGCGTTCCTACAAGGCCCAGCCTGCGACCTGCTACTTCCAAGTAGAACATCCCGTTTACGCCCCTACGTGCTACCTGTGCTGAACTTCGCTGTCTTTAGTCAACCTCTTCCCTCCCCTCTTTTTTGTTTCCTTAGCAAAATGAAGCCAAGTTGGATGAGATTTTAAAAGAGATCAAATCTATAAAAGACACAATCTGCAATCAAGACGAGCGTATTTCAAAGTTAGAACAGCAGATGGCGAAGATAGCGGCTTGAAGGTCCACTCCGCCCCCAGATGGGAGCAGGAAGACGTGCTCGTGGCCGGTTGTTGGTGTGGTCCTGGGGAGGGCGAAGGGAGGCACTGCCATTTGGAGACATTCCATTTCAGATCTGTCGACCAACTATAGGCCACATTCCAGTAAGAACTCAATTCGTCTCCCAAATTTGCAGAAACAAAATGTGATTTAAAAGCTGAGCTTTTTACCAGAAAACTTTTTTTGATGTTTTAAGTGTTATGTGACTTGTGAACTTCTAAAAGACAAAAGTGCTACTTTGAAAATCCCAGATATTCTGAATTTTGGAAATCCAACCAATTCTGATTCAGTGTCCTGCCCAAGTACCTTTTTTTTCCTTTCTATTTTTTTTTTTTTTTTTTTTACAAACAGGGACCAATGCCACATTGCTTTTTATATTTCTTTTTTTTTAATGTTGCCAAAACCAAAAGTAGCTTTTTTTTTTTCTTTATATTTTGCTACTTTGCAGTATTTGTGTGTGGGGTTTTTTTTTTTTTTTCTTTAATTTGAAAGGGACAGCACTGTGTATGTTTATAAACTAAATGAAGATAAGATATTATTTTGTATAAACATTCATCTGAGAACAATCAGAGCCCTAGCCACACAGTGCTGACTTCTCTGCAGCACAACAAACCTGGTCATCTTAATGACTGTACAAAAGGAAGACTTGAAAAATCACGTGGATTCGTATTCCCACCCTTCCCCTCCCATTGAGTCTTCTGATCAAAAAAAAAAAAAAGGCTTATATCGAATCGTTTTCTTTCTCTTTTCTAGAAATTGGGTGGTTGTACCAGAATGGAATTTTGCTTCTTGGTTATCCTGTGCTTCAGATGATTATAATCTAACCTAAACTAGCATGTGTGTCTGCAGTTTTGTTACACACGTAGAATCTATTGCCTTCATCCCTTTTGATGTCATAGTTCAGGTTTTGGTCAATACTTGACAAGGCTGTCCAGGACGAGGAGCCACACATGCTGTGGAGTGTTCCTTCTTGTCAATTGCAGCAGCTTACCCAAGGTTAGGCGGGACACAGGCTAGGGAACCTGAAGGGGAGTGTTCGCCCCACATGTCGCCCTGCGTGATCCTCTGCTTTCCCGCTTGTCCTTTGCTGGACAGCTTACCCATCCTGCCAGCCTCCCTGGAGCTCCTGCCCTTCCTTTCTCCCTTCTTCTGTATGTAGCTCTCCCTCTCAGGGCTTCCCTCCTCTTGCATTTTGGTCCTAACTGCATTCTGCTAAGCTGAGGCCAGAGGGTGCTGTTGAATACCGAGACTGAGAAGGGCCAAGAAGGAAGGAGACATCTGCTGTAGCTTTGATGGTGTCGCTTGTCCCTGTGCACCCTCTACCCAAACTCACCCATGCCCCCTGCAGTGGCTCCGTGGCTGGGTCCAAACCCAGAGGCTGCCTAGTCCCAGGCCAGACACTGAGCTCACAGGCCTGCTCCGCTCCTGGGTTAGCAGGAACCCCTCTCCATTTCCATTTTTTCAGAGTGCATGCCCGAGAAAAAAAAGGTGTAAGGAGCCCTTTTGGAAGAGCTGAGTGATGGAATAGGAATCATGTCATGCCTTTGGGGCCACGGCGGGGACGCGTGCATATGCGCCTGCTAGTGTGGGGCCGGGACGGGACTGGCTGGAATCGTCTGTGAGCAGGGGGCCAGGCTGAGGCAGAGTGTGGCGTCGGTGGATTGGGACACGTGGCCAAGCTGTCCATGGTAGAAAAGGTACCATGTTCTTAGCCAACCCTGGGATTGCTGTCTCCACAGTTTCAGGGTATTTGAATGTTTGGTGTGGTTTTGTGTGTACAGTGTGTACGTGTGTGCTTTAAATACTCAAGTGGATAATGAGATATAAAGAAAACAATAATTACAGTGGTTTATATTCAAGCCTGTATGTGTTTCTTTATCAACACAATCTTCTGAAGACCTTCATTGTTAAGATTCAGAAGTGTTCTAAGGTTCTAATACCCATTTAATTAAGTGAGCAAAATTGTTGTTGGTGGTGAAACACCTTAGGGAATATGGTTTGGAGAGACGAGGAGGCAGGGGCCGGTTATGATGACCTGAGCGTGTAGCTTATGGCTTATTTAATGAGTGGATTCCCCGCCAGGCTCAGTGTTGGTGTCTGACACTCTGTGGGTTATTTTTCTTGTTTTGTCTTTTTTCTTTTTTTAAATCCGAGCTATCCGAGAGAAGACCCAGTGAATTACTCCTAGATCGGCTCTTATAGAGCAGCCATCGTATTCTGTTGAAACACTTCCTTCCATTTTAAAAGATAAAAAAAAAATTGATTACAAAACTGTGTCCGTGTTTATTTCACATGTCTGCTGTCTTTGAGGTAGCGAGTGCCTTGCTGCCTGACAGTGTCTCTGACTCAGTGGAACCCCCCCCCCCTTTCTCGGAGGGTAAGTACGGAGCATGTGTGGGCTCTGGAGGTGGAGTGGGGTTCAGAACCCGCCTCCGGCCTTCCCCAGGGGTGGATCTGGGGCAGACTGCCTAGTTTTGCTGAGCCCCTTATTGTGAAGGAGGGACGAGAGTTCAGGTGAGAGAAATAGCTGTGTCTGGTCACCCAAGGAGCCCCCTGCACAGCCACTACAGTGCCTGTGACGAGCTGATTCCCTGGGAATCAGGGCTTAGGAAAGCATTTCTTTCTTCAGTAGAAGCCTAGTACCCTTGGCTTGACTGATTTTTATTCCAACAAAAGGTTTTCAAGGTCATTTGAATTCCGTGGCCCTCTCTCAGCTCCCCTTTCTACACTGAAAGCATTATCCTGTGACATTTCAGTGATTATAGCAAAGAATTTCCCACTGTTTGGTTTCTCTAAATGTCTGTGACTACGATGACTCATTGGCATGAAGCCTCCCTTCCTCAAATTCCCTCTCCCAAAGTTGCTGTAGTCTGTGGGGAGAACAGAGGCCAGGGCTGTGGTCTGCCCGTCCATCTGTGTCTGCAGGAAGTCAGCCGTGTCCGTCTGCAGCCCCTCAGCGGCCCCGGTCAGGGTGCAGACTCGTGCAGGGTGTTTATGACTGACTGGTTTTCTCCCCTCGGCCGCCTTGCTTCATTGCCAGAAGACCCAGGGTGTTAGCCCCAGACCGTCGGCCAGGCCTCGTCGAGGGAGAACTTCTGTTTTTCGAAAGGTTACTTCACTTGCCATTCTCAGTGTTCTGTGTCCAGAGGAACTTCTTTTGGTGCTTCAGACTCTCTTAACCCTAAGTGGCCCTTTTCTTTCCGCCAGCACATCCCCAGGTCCTCAAGCCATCATGGTGTCACAGACATGAGTCATGGTCAAGGACACTCACCTTTCCTTCTGTGGATGGGCTGAAAAGTTTTTCCTCGACTCCTGGAGAGAGTGTATGTAAATTGGTACCATTGCCGAGGGTAGGTTGATAGGGTATATCAGAAGCTTTAGATGTTTTCACCTCTGGAAATTCTATCCCAAGGACACTAGCGGGAGGCATGTTTGGGAATCAGAGGAGTAGGAATTAGTTGAGCAGGGTAGGTTCATTATTAACCACCCCAGAATAGGTTGCTTTTGACAAACCCTCTTAAGGATATGGGGGCTTCCCTGGTAGCTCAGCTGGTAGAGAATCTGCCTGCAATGTAGGAGACCCTAATTCGATTCCTGGGACAGAAGGTCCCCGGAGAAAGGAATGGCTACCCACTCCAATATTCTTGCCTAGAGAATCCCATGGGCAGAGGAGCCTGGTGGGCTACAGTCCATGGGGTCACAAAGAGTTGGACACGACTGATCGACTAAGCACACGGCTTAGGGATACATGTATATGTAATGAATATTTATATATAGGATAAAGACCACAAATGTTGCTATGTAGGGTAGCAGTTGTGGGTAATTTTTCATTAACTGGATTTTTTTTTCTGAATTTCTCAATTTCCTATAAATGTCTTAATTCCCAGAAGGAAGTTAATAATGTATGAGTGATAATAGTTCATTAAAGCAGGAGGCATTGCCACTCGGTGGTGGGACATTAAAGTCGCACTGAGGGCAGGGACTCCTTAGGGCCTCCCAGCAGCACCAGTGTCCATGCTTCACGAGGTCAGTAGTTAAACAAAAGGAAACGTTTTTGAAAATTGGATAATTGCTTTACAATGTTATGTTGGTTTCTGCTGTTTTAACAATGCAAACCAGTCATAACTATAGATACAGATATAGATATACTGGAGTGAGTAGCCGTTTCCATACAAAGGGGGTGTTCCTGACCCAGGAATCAAACCCTGGTCTCCTACATTGAAAATACAGGCAGATTCTTTTCTGTCTGAGCCAACAGGGAAGCCCAGATAGAGGTCTATATATATTCCTCTGTCTTGAGCCTCCCTCCCCCACATTCCACCCCTCTAGGTCATCACAGAGCACCAGGCTGCTCTCCCAGGGCAATATAGCAATTTCCCACCAGCTATCTATTTTACACATGGTTAAGTATGTATCAGTGCTACTCTTAATTCGTCCCACCCTCTCCTTCCCCCCACTATGTCCATGAGATCCTTCTCTATATCTGGGTCTCAGGAAACTTTTCTCTTTTCAAATTTAAAAGGAAAAAATTAGTCCCTTCTTATCTAGACTTAAGAGTGCGTAAAAGATTTTAAATCCTAAAGCAATAGAGTGAATCACAGAGGAAAAGATAGATTGACTGCATAAAAAGCAAATTATATATTCAGTACTTGACATAAAAAATGAAGGCCACGGAAAGTGGGAAATACGTTTTCAACCAACATGATATGGGGTAACATGTTTAATGTGCTTAATCTCAGTCCCAGCTGCCACCTCTGTTTGAACAAGGATGGTTTCACCTCCCCAGTGGGGCATGTCCAATTTTATTAAGTCCAAGAGGGTTTTGATGTGCAGGTAGCAGGTAGCAACAGTCTTCATCCCATCCCCTGCAATTCAGTCCACCACCTACTGGTTTAACACAGACCTAGAAGTGGAAGGGGTTTGTTAGGAGACGCTAGTCATAGAGGACTTGATTGAAGTTTCCAAAAGAGGAAAGTGGAAAGAGAGAAATTACTCCAGATAGGAAGATCTTTGGGGGTCAGGTGGCTGCCAAGTTGGGTAGTTGGGTTGCAATGTTGAGGAAGGTGAGTTGAGAGAAGCTGATGGGCTCTGTGAGATTCAGTGTAGTTTCATGTTACTGCATGGAAATGAAAATGAGAAAGCTGATTTTCAGAGCCTGAGTTCATGGATGGAAGGTGGTGAGTGCTGGGGGAAGGAACCCAACTCCCCTGAGCGGAGAGCAGTGCCTGGAGCTGGGGTCAGACCAGATGTGAATCCATTGAAGCAGTCAGCTCAGGAGATTGAAAAGCAAGTGGACAGATTGTTACCAAAACCACTAGGTCCTGAGGTTTTGTTTTTTTTTTTTTAATGGAGGCTTCCTCATGGTGATCTGAAAGACTCAGTATTTTTGGAAAATATGACATGGTGGGTTTGGAGCAGCACTGGGGAGAAATGATTCAGACAAAGGCCTGCAGACAGTGTCTGGTGCAGGAAAAGCGTTGGGTTGAAAGAGGCGAGGAGGGTCATCCGTGTCTGAAAGGGAAAGAGCTAGTAACTGGTCTGGTGTTGGGTGCTGTGCACTAGGGCTTTAAACACCAAGTACCATCCCACCTTCACGGCCAGCTAGTCCGGGGGGTATGGACAGATCACAGTGTGAAGGGGTCGCACACAGGGTCCTGGGGGCCCTGAGGTGCTGCAGCAGCTGGGGAAGGGGGGCAGGGCAACCTTCACCTTCTTTACAACCCTTCTGTCTTCTCATTACTCATTTCTAAACCACCCCTCCCCACCATGGTTCCATTCATCTTGGCATTCACTGAGGAAATACTTGTTTTTATAGTGAGATTTTTAAAGGGCCTGTAGAAGAATTGGAGTAGAGCCAATGACCAAGCAGCCCAGCTAGGAAAGGTTGTTTGAACCAAAGCTCAGTGCCCCGTGGGTCAAGAAGTCAACCTTCAGGGTTTCAGCAACAAAATCCCAGCTCTGGGGCTCTAGTGATGAGGCCTGAGAGCTGGGAAGTTGCCCCATAGATAACAGGAAGTTGCTGCAGATTCATTTCTGTGCCAAGATGCTATTTGGATTGTAAAAGGTAGATAAAGCACTTCCTGGTCAACACATTGCCATCCTCAACTGCAGTTTCCCAAAGTGACGGGCCAGTTCTTACAGCCTGGCCAGCTTCTACCAGGGCAGTGGATTAAAAAAAGACCGCAAGGTAGAGATCCCCATGTGGGCGCTGAGCACCTGTTAGAAATCCCAGCCCTCTTACAGAACGCCCAGCCCTTTGAACAGCCTTGTAACTGGTTCCTCTACCTCTATCCGCCTCTTCCCTTTTCTGCTTCCAGAGTGACGTTTCCCAGAATAGAGTCTTTCAAGGTCTCTGGGGGAGACACAAATGGTTCCCCTCTTGTTTCCAGCTCTCCAGCCCCTCTGTATGAGAGCCCCCTTGACTCACCCCTGCCTCCCACCCACCCCACCTGGTTCCTGTCTCCTCTGTCACAGCCCATAAATCACTCATGTCAGCTCCAGTTTGAAAATAACATCCATATGCCAGCTACTCACAGCACCACTGTAACCCTGGTGGTTCATGCCCCCTTCCTATCTGAAACGAACGGACCTGTATTGTGTTTTCCCAAGAAACAGAACTAACGAGATGTGTTCATATATATATAGTGAGAGATTTATCATAACAATGGGCTCACATGATTACAGAGGCCAAATCCCCCTATCCAGTCAGCTGACTGGAGAGCCAGTGTTTCAGTTTGGACTCCAAGACAGCAAAACAGTGCTCAAAGTCAGTCAGGCAAGGAGTTTGGTCTTACTCAGCCTTTTCTATTCTAGTCTGATCTTCAACTGATTGGATGAGGCCCACCCACCCTGGGGCGGGCAACCTGCTTTCGTCAGTCCACCGACTGAAATGTGCATCTCACCCGGAAGCACCTGCACAGACACACCCAGGATAACACTTGACCAAATACCTAGGTACCCAGTGACCCAGTCAAGCTGACACATAAAAGTTAAC
This sequence comes from Okapia johnstoni, assembly GCA_024291935.2. NCBI lineage: Eukaryota > Metazoa > Chordata > Mammalia > Artiodactyla > Giraffidae > Okapia > Okapia johnstoni. Next base: position 8,027,957 of record CM044310.1, on the reverse strand, counting down.
CATCACATCTTCCTCACCAAGCTTCCTGTTGTCCCCCACTTGAGTCTGTTCTTGGCACATCAGCCAGAGTAACCTTTTAAGGTATTAAGGCAGGGTTGGGTAAACAAAAGCCCACAGGCCAAATCCTGCCTGTTGGAAGTTTCTGTGTGGCCCACAAGCTAAGAAGTGGGTTTTTTTTTTTTTTGCATTTTTAAATGTCTGTAAGAAAACAGCAGACATACACACACACACAAAAGAACAGTGACAAGTAAAAATTATATCAAATTCAAGTTTTAGTGTCCCTAAATTTTATAGGAACACAACCACACCCATTTGAGCAGCATCTGTGCTGCTTTCACTCTACGTCCTCAGAGTTGAGTAGGTACTAGGAGACTGGGAACTGTTGCAGAAAGAGACCCCTTCCAGGGCCCGAGGGTCGGCTCTTGTCTAGCACTCAGTAGTGAATTGTCCTAGGAGACACATGTGCTGATGAAGCAAGAGACTCTATTGGGAAGGGGTTCCAGTTCCCCAGGTGGAGAGCAGCAGGGTAAGGGAACCCAGGAGAACTACTCTGCTAGGTAGCTGACAGTCTCAGGTTTTATGGTGATGGGGTTAGTTTCTAGGTTGTCTCTGGCCAATCATTCTGACTCGGGGTCCTCCTTGGTGGTGGAAGGACCACCAAGATGTGGTCCTTCTTGGTGTGGACCAAGAAGCCAAGATGGATTCCAGCAAGGATTCTGGGAGGTTCCTAGGAAATACGGACTGGCGTCTTCTCTCTCCTCTTCACCCTTCCCGAATTCTCACTGGTGGTGGCTTGGTAGTTCTGTGTTCGTTACCAGAACCTCCTGTTGTAAGGTAACTCATGCAAGTGGTTACTATCGGGCCTGGCCACGGTGGGCAGTTTCCGTCAGTGTTTCCCCTAACAATGACATCCTGGCTCTGGTGGGCCTTCAAGTGGCCATTTTCCCCTTCAGACATTCAAATCAGCAAATGGCATTCTGTGAACCCTCCCTTGTGTCCACGAGGGTGTTGGAGAAAGGGGAAGCGAAGGGCAGGCATTTGGGTGTAGTCCCCTCTGCCTCTCCAGGGCAGGACCTTTTATTACCATATCTCTGTTCTCTATTTTAGGAGACCTTTGTTTTCACTTGAACCAAGGGTCCCGTGGCAGGTAAATTTGAAAACTGCTGTGTCTCCAGCTGTGTCATGCTCAGTCACTCAGCCGTGTCTGACTCTTTGCGACCCTGTGGACTGTAGCCCACCAAGCTCCTCTGTCCATGGGATTCTCCAGGCAAAAATACTGGAGTGGGTTGCCATTTCCTATTCCAGGGAATCTTCCCGACCCAGAGATTGAACCTGCATCTCTTAATGTCTCCTGCACTGGCAGGCAGGTTCTTTACCACTAGTGCCACCTGGGAAGCCAGACTCCTCTTTGTCTGAGAGGAAGCCAGAGGCTTTGCTATCTGGCCTACCTGGGCTCTGATCCCCTGGGCCCTTCCCTGAGCCCCAGTTTCCTCAGTGGCACAGTGGCCACTTAGGAAGGTAGGCGTGATTCTATGAGACGCCACCCCCATTTTCCTGCAGTTTCCTCCATTTTTAGGGCAATGGACATAGGGTCACGCAGAAAGTGGCTATCTTGTGGGGGAGGGGCCCCAGCGAGTCCCCAGCAAATTGCAAAGATGATCAGATCTCAGCTATTCCTGGCCTTTCAGATACAGTCCCTGCTTCTCCACATATTTCCAGAATTCCACAAGTTTTGTCTGTCTGTTTTTCTTTTCTCGTTTTCCTCAGTAATTGACCAGCTTATGTCTGGTAAATACCAGGTTGAGGCTAAATTCTGCTGACTTTGGCCACCTAATGCTTCCTTTCTTTGTCTCTATGGTATTGTTTCATAAGAACGGTGTTCCCCACCCAGAAACAACTAAGGAACCAAATGCAACCATATGATAGTCCTTCTCACAAGCAGAGCCGTATAGGTGGCGGTGAGGCCGCTGGGACTGGGCGCCCACTGTGTGACTGTGACCATCAGCACGTGGCGGTTGCAGCACTCTCACCCATCAGCAAGCAGCAGCACAACCACATTTTGCCCCCAGATGAGTATTTAGGAATGTCCAAGTGTGAGAATGCTGCTGGCTGTTTAGATAGCAAATCCGTAGTTGTCCAGCTGGGGACCCACGGAGCCACACCATTCACTTTAAGATGAGCCTGCTCCAGGCCTTAGTTAATGTTCAGGGACACATTTTCTCCAGAAGCCCCCTAAATGGTGCTCGATTCCCAGTCTAGCTCACCCCTGAACTCTGACAGAGGAAATTAACACTCAGTGACTTTGCTGATTGCAGTTCTTGCCCCACACCCCAGCCGCTCACATCTTGGTGAAGAGTGATGGGAAGTACTGCGTATCCTTTGCCTCTGCCCACGTTGGTGGCCCTACCTACTCTCAGGGCTTGACTGAGTCCTTCCATTGTCTTGCACTAAGCATTCAAGTCTGTTTTCCAGATGAGCCAGCCTCAGAAAACTCAAGTGAATTCCTTAACGCCACACAGAAAATGTGAAGCAAATACCCAATTCTCCTAATCCTTAGGCCTGTGTTTTCTACCTGGCCACATTTAGTGGCCCTGCCTGGTGGCTTTTGGCCTGACCACTAACCTGAAGGCCCCAAGAGGACAAGGACAGCATGTTCCCTGCCTGTGGCTCATCCCAGTGCCTGGCACTTGTCAGGGCTCAATAAATGTGTCCGGTACTGAGAGAGCCAGAGCGTAGACTTAAGTGGACCGATGTTTCATTCTGCCCATGGGTGGGGACTAGGTGGGGCCCTTCTCCAATCTGGTTCTCCTTTTAGCCAGTTGCTTCTATTTTTCTAGGTCGGGGTCAGCAAACTGCAGCCTGTGGGACAAATCTGGCCCTGCACCTGTTTTTGTAAATAAAGTTTTATTGACACACAGCCATGCTCATTCATTTACATAGGGACCATAGCTGTTTCCATGTTGCAACTGCAGAGTTGAATAGTGCTTGACAGATCCACAAAGCTGAAAAGCTTTGCTCTCTGGATTTTACAGAAAAAGCTTCCTGATCCTATTCTAGCGAATGAATTGTTCTCTGAGAGTTTAGTCTGTAATGTGAGCAGGTCCCTAAATCACCTCCAGAGAATCTTCCATGGAGATCTTCCATAGTCAGGCTGAGGAACATTTCGAGAAGTGATGTCATTGGCCCCATTGCTGCAGCCAGGGGGACACTGGGAAACCTGACAAGGTTGGAGGTGGGAGGAACTGACCCCCAAAACCTCATAAGAATAGAAACAGTCAAAAACTGCAGATTGTCTAGTCATCCTGAAATACAGGGTGTCTGTAAAGTCCTTGTACCGTTTAGAGCCTCTTTCCTGATAATAAAGCTGACATATACATCATTATATACCCTTTTCGATTTAAAAATATAGAAAAAGAAAATATTCAGAAAGAAAGGGCCACGGTTATGCTTACAAGGCACTGTAAGCTTTTCTTTCAGTCCATCCACTAAGCAACCACATCCAGTTGAAAGTATGCTGTTTGTACATTTTTTACACCCTGTCCTTTTCACCTAACAAGATACAAGTGTTTTTACACACATTTAGCATAAACGTGACTTTAACGCCTGCATCTTTCTCTCATCAAAGGACAGCTTTCCATACTGTGTGACTTGTATGTTTCTTCCCGATTATTTCTCTTAGGTGAAATGTCATTGCTTCGATATTCGAAGACATTTGGAGTACTTTTCTGGGTTCCATCTATAGAAGTGGAAACCGACTCACTTTGCATGCTTGCATCTTACTGGTGTTTAGGTGTTGTAAGGTATGCTTTTATGGTTTTCACACAGACGCTGAGAACCAGCATCCTCTTAGTACTGTTTACTCCTATACCAGGCATATTTAGTAGCACAAGTCTTACCTTGACATAGCTTACCTGCTGTTAAGTTACTACCTTCCTCCTTACATAGAGCACTTGCTGGGAATAGAGAAGATCCACCAGCACTCTAATACTCAGCCAGCACGAACACGAGCCAGGGTGTAGACTGGGGGCTTTTTTCTGGCTGCCTGGACTCTGCCACTGACTCTGTGTGACCTTGAACAAGGCAGAGCTTCGCTCTGAGCCTCAGCGTCCTAACCTCCAAAGGCTGCTATGAGCCAACAGGCAGATAGATGCACAGCGTCTGGTGCTTAGCAGAAGCCAAGGTAATGCTGCTGCTGCTGCTGCTGCTGCTAAGTCACTTCAGTCGTGTCCGACTCTGTGCGACTCCATAGACGGAAGCCCACCAGGCTCCCCCGTCCCCGGGATTCTCCAGGCAAGAACACTGGAGTGGGTTGCCATTGCCTTCTCCAATGCATGAAAGTGAAAAGTGAAAGTGAAGTCACTCAGTCGTGTCTTAGCGACCCCATGGACTGTAGCCTACCAGGCTCCTCTGTCCATGGGATTTTCCAGGCAAGAGTACTGGAGTGGGTAAACTTCTGTATTTTAAAGCTTTGAAGGAGAGGAAACTGAGGCTCTAGAGAAGGGACTTGCCTAGGTTGTCACTCAGCTTGTAAAAGGCTAGTTACCAGGCCCCTGGTCTTGTGAATGGTCCCCTCTGGGTCACTGCTCCTGGATGGTTTTTTAAAGCTCACAGGGGTGTAAGGGCCCGGGGCCAGCCTGTGGAAGAATTAACTCCTCTCAGCTGTGCCAGAATCTTCTGAGAAGCAGCTTGAAGCTGCACAGGGGCCAGGGAGGAAAGGAGGTGTCTGGGGGACATGGGGCCCTGCCTCTGCTTGCTCTGGACCCCCTGACCAGTACCCTCACCCCAGTTCTGCAGATGGAGCCAACAGCCTCTGGCACCCCATTCACAATTGAACAAATGACCAGGTCTCTTGGCCGTGTGGCTTGGGAGGGGCTGCTCCCTGCTCTAGGATGATCAACTTATCCCAGTTTGCCTGGGACTGACCCAGTTTTAACACTAAAAGTCCCACATCCCAGGAACTCCTTCAGTTCCAGCAGGCCTGCATCGTTGATCACCCTCTGTGTAGATTGTCATCCTAGAGCCAGACTCTCACGGGGTCTTTCCTGCTGCAAAGTCAGGGCTGCTCCCCTCTCCACCCCTGCAGGTGGGCAATTGCCCCATTGTTCGTTCCCATCAGAGCCATCCTCCTGTCTCTCTGACTTGGCCATTAGCATCCACCCCTAGTTCTTGGACAAACTTCGATCTTTGGAGGCTTCCTGTTTTATGGGTCAAGCACCAGGACCTGGATGGGGTAAGGCACCCTGGGGTCATACAGGTCTCTGACTCCTGGCCAGTGCTGTTCCCTTGACCTCTGCATCTTGAGGACCTCGTCATCGACTTCACACCTGTGGTCCAGGTGATGAGCTCTGGTTCAGGATGACCTGGGGTTTGAGGTGGACATCTGGGGCAGAGCCTAGCAGAGGGACTGTCCCGCCTCCAATGGGCTTGTGAACCCAGGCCGGAAGAGATGTATTAATATCTGGAATGCTTATGATCGGGGCATGGCCTTCCTCCCCTAGGTAAGGCGTTCAGAGTTTCTCAGCCCCTGCCCATGAAGGCTGGCTGTTCCCACACCTGCTGGGGAGGAGCAAGAATCTCTGAGTGTCTCCCTTCCTCTGTGGGGGCTTCAGTTTCCCTGCTTGTACAGACTGAGTTGAGTGTGTTTGGGTCCCCTTCTGGCCGTGGCTTCCTAAAGCAATCAAGGTCTGCCATGTGAACACCCACTGGGGCTCTGATTTTCAGTTTAAGACAACAAGCCAGGATGTAGTCCTCTCTGTGCATGGGTCCTGAGCCCCACCTTGTATTAGTACAAAGGCACCGGCCAGACCCTGGAAGGCAGCCCTCCCTGTTCCTTGCCTTCCTTGAGAGTCTGTACATTCTCAGGCCTCCTAGCCTGGGCTGATGCTCTGCACTCTCCTTGGGATGTTGCCTTCTCCCTGGGCTACTTGTCATCTCAGTGGCCACTTCTCCTTGGAAGAGCCTCATGTCAACTCCCTCCCCTGCCCAGGGTAGTTTTGGGGCCCCTCCCTGGCTCACCCGGGGGTGACATGACCACACCACTCTGTCCTAAGGATCTGTTTACTTGTTTACTTGCTGGCTTCCTCATCAGATGAACAGCCACAAGAAGGCCAGAGCCCAGAATTACTTGCCTTAGGGTCTCAGAGCAAAGATGGTGGGGTGTCAGAGTTGGCTAAAGAACCAAAATAGGAAAGAGAAATAAAACAGGCAGAACCTGCCCTCGTGGATTTTGCAGTCTGTCTCCCCAGAGAGGTTCTTGATTGCAGCTAAAAGGACACTTGGGCACCTTTGAGAGATTCTTGGATCTCCAAAGAATTGTTGCATTTAATTTGCAAAGCTAAGGAAGGTCTGTGTTTTGAATCTCCCCCACCCCCAATTCTTTTCTTGGCCAAGAATCGAGAACCATCCTCCTTTGCATCTGGTCAATCCCTCCCTTCCAGGGCGGGGTGCCTTCTCACCCCCACCCTCCATCACCGTGGAGTAATACTGTGGCCTTTCTCAACTTGAGCCTCCTCCCAACTACCACTCCGCCACAAGTTCCCATGTGGTTCTAGGTGTTTTCATGGTTACAGGAACCCGAGAGTGACCTCAGGCTCCCCAGGGCGCTGTCTCCCACTCCCCACCAGGCTTGATCAACATCCCCGAAGCTGTCACAAACAAGGGGGTGTGGGCCGTCACGTGGCTTTGAGGAACCACACTCTCACTTCCTTCTTCTACACACGGCCTTTGGGGGTTGGTGCGATCCGAGACCACGGCAGGGGTGCCACAGCTGTGCTCAGCAGCACAGGCTAGGTCCTTGTCGCTAAGGCAGAGGACCCACTTCTCCTGGGCTGACGAGGTGGCTGTCCCATGGTCTGCTGAGCACGGTAAGTGCCAGCTTGCAAAACCACAGGGAGTGGCTGGGTGGTAGAGTCCCCAGGGGCCAGCAGGCCTGCCTGACGGACAAGGGCAGGCTGGGGGCCCGCCCCGGGCAGGGCCTGCGCTGCAGCCCCTGGAAAGGGCATCCTAGCACTCTGGGCTCTTGGGATTGAGGTGTGCCTGGAGTTCATAGCTTTATTCTGCTGTCTCTTCTGGGTCCTACCCACCTCAACTTCCATCCTTCCCACAAGTTTTGCCAGCAGCTGCCGGCTTGGGGGTTACTGTGAATTTTTTTTTTTTAAATGGAGAAATGAGGAATGTTTCCCTAAAAATCATCCTACCCCTTTATGGGTGGGAAACCAAGGCCCAGAGAAGGGATTTGCTCGGGCTGTGGATCCATTTAAATCAGCATTTTTCAAACCTGTGTTCTGCACATTTTTATAGGACTGAGGAAGGGATGTGTGTCCACAGCAAATTATTAAAATATTAGAATTAAGAAACTACTGCTAGCAAAAGAGAAAGTCAGAGTAATGATGAGAATATTCCTGTTTTGTGTCTGGAGCGCTTTAGGGACATATAAGGGGATGGTGGGGGGCTGGTGGCTAAAGCAGTGTTCCCCTAAACACACACATACACAGAGACAAGGAAAGGATCCGGGTGGGTAGGCTCTGGTTGCCTGGAATTCTTTTTTTCTCAGAATGTGGCTCCCCTTGCCTCAGGCAGGCCACACCCTACATGGTAGGCGTCTTCCTCATTGGGCTTGGCCAGCAGACAGGGGACACTGAAACTGAACAGAATGGGCTGGGCTGCAGGGTGAGCACCACTTGGGAACCTAAGCCTTCAGAGGGGTCAGGGAGTCATCTGAGAACTCTGTGCCCTCTTTGAACAGATGAAGAAACCAAGGCTCAGAGGGGAGAAGCAGCTGCCCACAGTGGCATGGCTGGGAGGTGGCCAGGCTTGCACTTGTGGTGGCCCCATCTGGTCACCGGACCCTCATGGAGCCCACAGAGATCCCAAGTATTGGTCTCTCGGTCTCGTTTGGCTGAGCTGGAGCAGGCAGATGGTGGGGGTGGCCTCTGGCTAGAAGGAAATAGGATTGTTACTGGTTGTACTGCTCACTGCAGGACAGGACACTCCATTGAGAGACAAGGTGTTGGTACAAGGAAGAGCAACTTTATTCGGAAAGCCAGTTGACTGAGAAGATGGCCCACTAGTGTCCCAAAGAACCATCTTACCTGAGTTAGGATCCAGGCTTCTTTTATACTAAAAGGGGAGGGGTGGGGTGGCTGGTTGATGCAAACTTCTTGGAGTTGGAATCCTCTGTTCTTGCAGCTGTCCACAGTAGTTCTGGTCATGGTGTTCCTGTAAACCTCTAACAACACAATTGTTATTTTTTGTTTGGCAACTTTTTAATCTCTATATGAATGGAAAACTGTTATACCTTTAAAGGTCAAGTCTGGGAGGCAGAGCCTTGAGAAACGGTATTATGTGTATTTCTGGCTATAGGTGACACTTTTTTTTTTCTTTACAAAAATGCAGAGCCAGAAGGACTAACCAGAGGCAACAGAATACAAAGGTTAGAGCTAAAGGAATAGATCTAACATGGAGTTAGGTTTGTTCTTCTCTGTTACAGTTCCTTACTGTCAATGTCCATTCCACAATGTTGGCAGCAGTGGGGGTGGGGAGGGTGGGGGGTGGTGGGGGAAGAGTGGGGGTTAGGGGAGGTCAGGTCAATCATCGCTTGGCTACTTCCTGCTGAACAGCGGCAAGGAAGGGCTGATGGTGGAATGGAAGTATTCCCAAGTCCTAGGCTGAGCATAAGCAGTTTGCATTATGAGGACACTGCTCCGCCTTTTTATGGTTCTGTCACACTTAGACAAGCAGACTTCCCAGGTGGCTCAGTGGCAAAGAATCTGCTTGCCAATGCAGGACCCAAAGGAGATGCAGGTTTGATCTCTGGGTCGGGAAGATCGCTTGGAGGAGGAAATGGCAGGCAATCTACTCCAGTTCTCTCACCTGGAGAGTCCCATGGACAGAGGAACCTGGCGGTTACAATCCATAGGGTCACAAAGAGTTGGACACCACTGAGTGAGCATGTATGCACACTTAGACAAGCACTTGAACACACGTGTGTGTGTGTATATATATATAATTCCACTTTGCTGCTGCTAAATCGCTTCAGTCGTGTCCGACTTTGTGCGACCCCATAGACGGCAGCCCACCAGGCTCCCCTGTCCCTGGAATTCTCCAGGCAAGAACACTGGAGTGGGTTGCCATTTCCTTCTCCGTAATTCCACTTTACATATATATAAACTCCAGCACTTGAGGGCACCGAGGCTGCTCTGCCGTGTGCTATCTTTGTATGTTTCCCATGTTGGCCACACTTGGACAGAACTTGATTAAAGCATTTCCTTTCCAGCAAGTACCAGTGAAATGAGAGAGTGAAGTCCTCATTACTTATATGGTATGAGGCTGACTTAAAACATCAACTTAAGATCTAATGGATTGCAAGGCTGAGTCTGTGGACCTATTGGCTACAGATTCACCTGGTCAGGCGGACACCAGGAATCCAATATTTCAAAAGGGCTTAATTTAAGCTTGCTTCTGGGAACCACTCTAATCTGTTGCAGGGCAACTGGCAAGGCCTTATCCCCAGGTACATGAATAGTTTACAATCAATATGATACTTGTTGGCTTATATTTGTAGATAAAAGCAAGCTCATTGTCACTCTGGTGTTAGGCAATACAGGTTGGGGGATAATTTGCCTTCTTGGGATGCCATTGGCCCATACTTCTGGTCTTACCTTTCTGTAGCCCTCAGGGAGATCACCTAAGTTCTGTCCATTTTTCTGAGTTTCCTAGGAGAGACCTCTGTAGGTTTCAAAGCATGTTTCGGTGGGACTCTGATATCTAGTGGTCCTGTTGAAAAAGTCACTTGAGCATTTAGTTTACAGAGGTGATCTCGGCCCAGGATGAGGATAGGGAACTCAGGCATGTACAAGAAACTGTATTTTAATATCAGATTTCCTAGTTGGCATTCCAGTGGTTGTGAAAACGATCACCTCTGTACTTCCCCTGACACCCCAGTGACTGGGGTAGACTGGGAGGTTCTCTGTGCTAACTGAGGGTTTCAGTTCAGTTCAGTCACTCAGTCGTGTCCGACTCTGCGACCTCATGGACTGCAGCACGCCAGGCCTCCCTGTCCATTACCAACTCCCGGAGTTTACTCAAACTCATGTCCATTGAGTCGGTGATGCCATCCAACCATCTCAGCCTCTGTTGTCCCCTTCTCCTCCCGCCTTCAGTCTTTCCCAGCATCAGGGTCTTTTCAAAGACTAAACTGAGGGTTTAGCATGGAGTTTGTTTCCCCTGTGTCTACCAGAAAGTCAGCCAGTTCGCTACTCACTGTCAGTTTTACCCAGGGCTGCTGTGGGGATATTTGAATTGAGTGTCGTAAATCCAGAGGAGCCCCAGGCCTCTTCATTCATCATCTGCACGTTCTTCCCTCTCTACCATCTGATAGGCCTCACTCCTATCCTTTCCTCCGTTTCTAGCCCTTCTTTAAAAAATTTTTTTAATTGAAGTATAGTTGGCTTACAATGTTGTGTTATTTTCAAGTATATAATACAGTGATTCAGTTATACATATATTTGTCTATATCCTTTTTCAGATTCTTTTCCCATATAGGTTATTACAAAATACTGGGTATAGTTCTCTGTACTATACAGTAGGTTCTTGTTGTTTATTTTATATATAGTAGTATATGTAAATGTTAATTGCATATTCTTATTCCTCCCCAACCCCCTTTCCCTTTAGTAACCATAGATTTGTTTTCTATATCTATGGATCTATTTCTGTTTTATAAAAAGGTTATTTTGTATCTTTTTTTGAGATTCCACAAATAAATGATATCATATATTTTTCTTTCTCTATATAGCTTACTTCACTTAGCATGATAATCTCTAGGTTCATGCATATTGTTACAACTGGCATTATTTTGTTCTTTTTAAATGGCTGAGTAGTATTCCATTGTGTATGTGTGTATGTATACATACACATGTACACACCACATCGTCTTTATCCATTCATTTGTCAATGAACATTTAGCCTGCTTCCATGTCTTTAGCCCTCTTTTTCTTTAATTCCAGGCATTCCCCAGTGTCCTTTCTCTTTACAGTAAGTCCGTTGTTTCGTACGTAGTGCTGGCTTGCCTTTCTTAGCGCCTCCTGTCTTCCAGGAATCCAACACAGCCATTAGAAAAATAGCCTTTCACCTTGGTCTTCTTTTGTCTGTGTCTGTTCTCTACTGTTGAATACCTCAAAAGCAATGTCTACCAACTGAGAAGGATTCATTCTAAAGGCACCGTCTAATTTTTATAACCTTCTCCTGATATCTGGGGCACTTTGCCCCATAAAGTTTGCATTTACCTTTCTAGTATTTTCAGGGCCCTCGGGATCTGCACCTTATAGAGCCTGATAAATTCTTCCCCCAAATTTAGAGAGGTCTTCATTTGATTTGTGCTGAATTTCTTGAACTTTTTCAAACTCTTGTTTTGGGACCCCTATTTGAAGCCCTGCCAAGATGCACTTACGGTAGCACTCTAATAAGGACATTGGGAATTCCTGGGGTTCAGTGGTTAGGACTCAGCATTTCACTTCTGTTGCTCCGGGTTTGATCTCTGGTTGGGGAGCTAAGATCCGCATGCTGTGTGGCATGGCCAAAACAAGCAAAAACGGACATTGTTCTCCCACTAAGGCTCCCAGTTTGGTTCAGCTGTGGGTGCTGCCAAGTGGGCTTTGGGTGTACCATTTGAGTTCATTAGGTGGAGCTGGTATGCTTCTTCCCTGGCCTGATCAGTGACCATTCTCCTTTCATCTCCTATGAAGATCATATTGAGAAGACTACGTATGTCTGTTTAAGAAGGGTGATTGATGGGTAGCAAAACAATTCTGTCATTCGGAAAGGATCCTCCCTATAAGGAGGGTTGTCCAATTAAATAAATCCAAGGTTGAGAAGGGTCTGTGCATCCATAGAAACCCAGCCAGCTGGCCTTTTTCATTTATGCCCTCTATGGGGTAATTGCCCTGCTCTGGGAGTGGCTCCCGGTCCAAATTGGGTGCCATGTTGGGTCTTGGAGAGTGACACCAGACCAGGTTCCAGTGCCCAGGGAGATAATTGATCCCTCTAAGGAGAGGGAACCAGTCCAACCACTTCCCGAGCCCCAGTGTTGGGAAGTGGGGCTGGAGCAAGAAGAATGGGAAGCAGTGGGAGGAGTGGATATGTTGGCATAGTGGCTGGAGTGGCTGGGACAGCCAGCTCCGCCAAAGGAACACTTAAGGTCTGGAGCAAAGTGGCTTCAATCTTGTTCCTTTCCTTTTCTTCCTGTGTGACAGGTTTTCCCTTGGGGTTCTTTTCAAGCCTTTGAAAAGCCTGTATAAGGCAACAACTGTAGGACTTTTCTCATCCTGATGCTTGCACAGAGGGGATTTTGTCATTCTTCCCTACTTCTTCACAGAATGGCTCTAATTTCACGATTGTATTGTAATTTAGAGAGCCATTCAAAGGCCACGGTTTCTCAGATCCTAACTGGTACTATGGCCCCACATCATTACAATAAAATGTCCTCTTCATATTAGTCATGGGTTCATAGCTGTAATCAGACCACTGGCTTACCCAAAATGCACCCCCAGAAGACTCTTTTTGGGGATAGTTGAAACATTCCCCATGTTTTAAAGGCAGACAAGATGGAGTCAGGCTTGTTCTTCTGTTACAGGATGGCTGGTGTGTATGTGTGTCCATGTGCTGGCCCATTGTCTACAGATATCCTCTGAAAATTGTTAGTTCTTAAGCTAAAACCAAGTGTAGGTCTCAGTGAATTCATTTGTGGAAGGACCTCACCTCCTTTGTTACCAGACCAGCAAATTTGGGTACGACAGTTGAGACTTGAGGTTTTTTGGGTATTTTTTCCATTTTTTGTCCACACTGGAGGAGCATGTGTGATCTTAGTTCCCCAACCAGGATTGAACCCATACTGCTTGCATTGGGTTGGAGTCTTCACCACTAAAACCACTGGGGAAGTTCCAAAAATTGGGTTTTTTAGAGGATGAGAGGAAGGCAAAAAAAAAAAAAAAATCTTAGATGTCACTGTGGTTTGTGTCCCTGTAAAGGTCCACAGAACATTCAACAGCTATGAAAAAAAGTGAAAGTGTTAGTCGCTCAGTCGCATGTGACTCTTTGTGACCCTATGGACTATAGCCGGCCAAGCTCCTCTGTCCATGGAATTCTCCAGGGGATCTTCCTGATCCAGGGATCAAACCCAGGTCTCCTGCATTGCAGGCAAATTCTTTACTGACTGAGCCACCAAGGAAGCCCTGCTACCCACTCCAGTATTCTCGCCTGGAGAATTCCATGGACAGAGGAGCCTAGTGGGCTATAGTCCATGGGGTCGCAGAGTCATACACAACTGAGCGACTGAGCACACATGCATAATGTCTGGAAAGGCTCCTTGATGGGACTGGGGTAATTGATGAGAAAAGGTTGGGAAGTGCAGGATGACAAATGTGAGGCCAAAAGCCTGCAGATGGCATGTCCTGTGCAGTTGTGAGCCTGTTGCCATGCCTCACTTTGGTGTCCACTCCTGCAACATGCCTTTAATGAGCCCCCAGGATGCCAGGCCTGTGGGGACTGGGCATCCACTGGAGACTTGCGTTCTGATGGAGGCAGCCAGCCATGCTGCCTGCATTCCAAAGAACCAATATCACAGCGCCTACCAAGGACCTGCCTGTCTGCTAAGCCCTGGGCATGTAGCACAAGTCATAAGAGTCTGGTTCCTATTTAGCGTTTATGGGCTGATGGGAATGAATGTTTTGAAAGTAAACAAGCATTTTTTTAAAAAAGTTTAAACAACTGGACTAATCATGCCTGGGCAATCTGAAAGGGCTTCTTGGAGGAAGCAGCATTTGTTCTGGCTCCAGAGAATGGCCAGGCCTGGTTCACAGGTGGTACGGAGCTGTGACTATGAGGTGGCCTCTGGAGCAAGATCACCCAGGTTCAAATTCCTGCTCCTTCTCTTACTGGCCATGTGATTCTGAGCACCAAGTGGGCCTCAGTTTCCCCATATTTCACATGGGGTTAATATGAGGAGGTTGTGGGGTCTGAGTGAGCTAATAATTCATGCATAGCTCTTAGAACAGTGCCCAGGGTGTTGTCTACACTAGATACATGTGATTCACAGACCACAGGAGACTGAGGCTGTGTATGGTACCCAGGCTTCTGGGGCTTCTGGCCCTGGCTCTCTCTGACTAACAAGGTCAGAAGTGTGTCACAGCTGTCCCAGGGTTGCAGATTTTTCAGGGATATGACCTTACATGCAGAATGACAATGACAACATCAGGCCTTTAGTGAGCGCCTACCAGGTACTAAATGTTCAACCTGGACCAGCTCACTTCAACCCATAACAACCCCACAAAGCACAGGCACTACTGGAATCTTGTATTCCAGACAAGGAACTCATGGCTCAGAGAGGTGGGTTCAATTGCTCAAGGTCACACAGCTTGTACACGACAGAGGTGGGACTGGATCTGGTTTGATACTAGATTTGATCCTGAGCGGGTCCCGGGCCTGTCTGTTACCAAAACTGGGGTCCGCTCACTTGTGTGCGGTCAAGCCAATCTACTGACACCATGTTGTGGGGGGAGGAAAAGGCTGTTTATTGCAGGGTAACAGACAAGGAGTCTACGTAGGACAGCTAGGGCTCAAAAAGGTAGAACTCCCCCATGAGCCTTTGCAAAGCATTTTTTTTAAGATCTTTTTTGATGTGGACCATGTTTAAAGTCTTTATTGAATTTGTTACAATATATGCTCGGTTTTAATTTTTTTATTTTGGCTGCAAGGCATGTGAGATCTGTGCTCTCCAAGGATTGAACCCACAGCCTCTGCTTTGGAAGGAGAAGTCTCAACCACTGGACCACTGGGGAAGTCCTGAAAAGCATTTTTAAAGGCCAGATAAGGGAGGGAGGAGAGTTGAACAATTCTGATTGGTTGATGGTTAGGTAACAGGGCAGCATCACAGGGGTTAACATCATCAATCCTCGGGTTCCAGGTCTGGGGGCTATATGTTCATCCACCTGGTGGGGGAAGGCTTAGCATCTGTAAAACAACTTAGGAAATCTACATCAAGTACTGTTGTCTAGGTACTTCATGGAGGAGCTAAAGTGAAGGATATGCGGGTGGGGCTGGGGGGGGTCTGTCCTAGGAATGCCCCACAGGGTCATGCTCGGTCACATGTCCAGTCCAGCAGGACTCAGACCTGAGCTGGGATCTGGTGGGGGGGGAACCTCCTGGGCCTCCACTGCATCCTCTCTCCTGAGGCTGCTCAACGCACACCCTGAGATGCTCCATCCTTCGGATCCTCAGATTTCAAGCTTTTGAATGGTGGGATTCAGGATTCCAGATAGGAGGTCCCAAACTTCTTGAGTCCCATGAGTGTCTCTCCTGAGTGGTCCAGGGCAGCTGTGCAGAGCTTGGGGGTGGGTAGGAACGGGGCGGGTCAGGCAGAAGTATCCCAGTTTAGGGTGGGAGGAAACGGACAGCGTCTGACCGCCTCTGTTGGGCAAGCAACAAGGCAAATAGGATGTGGCACCTCTCTGCCCCTCTCTTTGTGCCCCACCCACCCTTCTCCGGTCGTAAGTGACCGTTTTCCTGCCATCAGAGGAGAGAAGAGGCAAAAGGTGGGGGCTGAAGGAAATGTCTTCACTGCCCTCAGCCTTGCTTCCCTAATCTGTGTAACAGGAACCAGAGTGGCTAGCGCAGGGGAGAAGACGAACAAGCCCCCCAGATGATGAGGCAGTGAAACGACCCGTCCACAGTGTGGGGTTTATACTGCGTTGTTTTCGTTAGGGTGCAATACACGTGTCCTAGCAAAGATGAAAGTCATTATCCTACCTGCCATAGATGGTGCTTACACTCTGCTCCTCTCCTTGTCACCTGCAAGGTTCTTTGGAGTCACAGAGCCTCTGGGAACCATCCAGGTTTCAGTCATATGGGTGAGGCCTCCCCAGCTGCACCCTGGTTCCAGGCTGCTGTGTCCCTGGTAAACTTCCCCTTGAAGCCCACAGTGTGGCAGGTAACAGGGTCCTGGATTGCCTGAGACTGATGGGGACCAGGGATGGCCAGTGCTAACACTGGGAACATTTGGGATGAGCTGGTGGGCTTGGGCCCAGGCAGGGAGATACTGGCTTTTCCCAGTGCTCCCTGTTGCATCCCAAACAGGCAAGGAAGTCTCTGCTCTCACATAGGTTTTGCAGCTTCCCTAACGTAGGGAGGTCGCCCCCTCCATACCCTCCCTGAGTCAAAAGCCGCCCCCCTATCTCCTCTGCTCCTCTGTCCGTAGCCCCCTGCTGTATGCCAGCATCAGGGGACCTTCCTGCAGCATCTCATTCTGTTCTCATCTTTGAGACAATACCACCCATCTTACAGATGAGGAAACTGAGGCTCAGACTTGGTAAAGCAATCTGCTCAGGTTATACAGCAGCTCAGTGGTCTCTCTTCCACCCCAGGCTGCCTCCGTGTGAAGGGATGGGTGCAGGGGGATAGCCCACCTTGGGGACCACAACCTGGCCCCTTCCACGGTACCCTGCCAAACTCCCTGACTCACCCAGTTACCTCCCTGACCCAGGAGCCAGTAGGTTGGGTCTTCTGTTTTTGTTTCTCCCTTTCGGCTTCCAGGAAGTGGCTAAGAGCTCTGCCTTCCAGGAACCAAGAACTTCCCAAGTGGGGGTAGTGCCCAAGCTCACAGTTATGAAATATGTTCTAAATATGGCTTCTTTCTAAAGTCCACTGCTGTCAGAAAAGTGGGGCCAAGATTAGGCCATATACTCTTTCCCGAGGTGCAAAGAATGTCTGCCTCCCAAAGGCAAATTCAGAGGCAAAGAATGTGTGTGTGTGCACATGTGTATGACACACTTATTAACCATGAGCTGCAAGCTGGCACTTTTTAATTCATTATCTCATTGCATTCTCCCCAAAGCCCTATGAGATGGGTGGCATTTGTTGTTCCCATTTTACAGATGATGAAACTGAGGCTCAGAAAGGCAAAGATTTGAGTCAAGGTGATTTCACTTGTAAGGGACAGAGCTGAGACTTGAACATCCTTTTGTTGGACCTCAAAATCTATGCTCTCAATCTTGTGCCCTGCATAGTACCCAGCACAGAGAGCACCGACCTTTCTGGGTGTTACGGCCTTCAAGGTCCTCCTGATTCTTTCTGTGCCCTCCCTCTCCTAACTGGGTCCCCAGTGGCAGGCACAAATCCACCAAGCTAAACTGTGTTCCAAGCCTTTGCTCCTTCTGCCCTCTCAGCTAGGTTAGGTCTCTCCACAAAGCCTTCCTGAGTTCTCGCTAGCTTCAAATCTTGTCTCCGCGACTTAGCAGCTCTGTGTCTTTGGGCAAGTTGCTCTACCTCTCTGAGCTTCATCCTTTCTCAATAAAATGAGGATACCTGTGAGAGCCAGATGTGTCTGGTGCAAATATCATCGTTTAGTTTAAGAAATTATTTTAAGATAAGATCAGACTGGCATTTTAGAAACCATCATAATTTTAACTAACATGAGAGGTTGAATTGAGTCTAGAAGCAAGGGTCTGTGAGTGAGTTACAGACATTCCACAAATGATGAACAACTGCTCTCTGCTCTGAATTACGTGAAGTACAAGGAAAGGTATTGAATAAATGAGAAAATGCTTTGAAAAAATAGATATATGTATCAATAAATATATACTGGAATCACCTTGCTATCTACCTGAAACTAACCCAACATTGTAAAATCAACTATACTCCAACTGAAAAAAAAAAACAAAACAAGGAAAAGTATTGGAAATTATCCAGGCTCTGCTCCAGACACTCTGGGATGAACTGGCTGGCTTAGTCCCAGGAAGGCAGATATTGGCTTTTCCCAGTGCTCCCTGTTGCATCCCAAACAGGCAGGGAGGTCTCTGCTCTCACACAGGTCTTTGCAGCTTCCCTAACGTAGGGAGGTAGGGAGGTCACCACCTCTGTATCCTCCTGAGTCAGAGGCACCCCTCATCTCCTCTGCTCCTCTGTCCGTAGCCTCCTGCCAGATGCCAGCATCAGGGGACCTTCCTGCAGCATCTCATTCTGTTCTCATCTTTGAGACAATACTGCCCATCTTACAGATAAGGAAACTGAAGCAATCTGCTCAGGTTACACAGCAGCTCAGTGGCCTCTCCTCCGCCCTGGGCTACCTCTGTGTGCAGGGGTGGGTTGGGGGAAAAGCCCACCTTGGGGACCACAGCCTGGCCCCTTCCACAGTACCTTGGATTGCATATTGCTGAAGGGTACTATGTCAGGGAATTGAGGAATCTCACCCCAAAACACAGTTGTTGGTCACGATAGGATTCTCAGCTGCAAGATTTTGAATCCCACAAATACCAGCCACTGCCAGGGGGAGAATAAGGGGAGAGAGAGAAACCCGGGAGGCATGAGTGTTCACAAGGCCAAGAAGAAAGACCAATCAGATGACCAAAGGGAGACGCACTGCCCTTTCTGGCTCCCTGGTCGGGAGGCAGAGGGGTTATTTGAAGACGGACAGCCACCTTTGCTACCCACAGGCAAATGAGATGACTGTCAGCTCACTGAGGACAGGCTGTCCACAACAGATTTGAGTTTTTCTCCTGGTCCCAGATAGAGCAGTTGATGGCTCTGGGCCCTTGAGGACTTACAGGATAGATTTACTGAAAAAACTGAAGCAGCTCATATTTGCAGGAGCTGGAGATGGGAGCAAAATGCTAAGGGCTTTGTAGGTGTCACCTCATTTCATCCTCACGGTAGTCTACGGGTGGGGCTATCATCCCCACCACGCAAGCAAGGACCTAGCCAAAGGGAACTGGATCGAGCCAACACATTGAGAAAGGATGAGAAGACTGAGAATCTGAGGGACAGGCCAGGCCAGCTGTCCTGGGAGCCAAGATAAGGAACACTGGAAAAGAGGGACACAGAGAGAGGAGTCAGCATCAGACTCCGAGAGGCCTCAGAGGGCCAAACGAGCATCTTTATCCTGTAGTCCCATGGTCACCAAACTCTTGCTCACAGACCCCATCGGTGGACAAGATAGGTACATTGATATATTTATGAATTGTATACAGATACATTGTAAATGTGTACAGAAATAGAAGTGACATAAAAGTTCATATAACTAGAAGATCTAATGTTACCTTTTCATACCACAGTAGACTGTCTTGTCCACACTGCCCTGGGTCTTCGCTGCTGCACACGGACTTTCTCTAATTTTGGCGAGTGGGGGCCTGCTCTCCAGCTGCGGTGTGCAGGCTTCTTGTTGTGGCAGCTTCTTCTGTTGCAGAGCACAGGCCCTACGGCAAGCAGGCTTCCATAGATGTGGAGTGTGGGCTCCGTAGTTGTCGCTCAGGGGCTCTGGAGCACAGGTTCAGTAGATGTGGTGCACAGGCTTAGTTGCCCAGTGGCACGTGGAATCTTCCCAAACCAGGGATTGAACCTGTGTCTCCTGCACTGGCAGGTGAATTCTTAACCACTGGACCACCAGGGAAGTCTGAGGCAAATATTAATACATTTCTGTACACTGTGTCAAGGGAGTTGAAGAGCGCCCCCAGATGGATTCATTGATGCTGGTAAGTAGTAATAGCTGTTATTTGTGGAGGGGCTTCTGTGCACCAGGCGTGTGCTGGGTGGTGCACAGACCAGACCAGATGTGTTACCAGCTGTGGCTGTTCAGGGTCACGGTCAAGGGTGCTTGGTGGGCTCAGGGGTGTAGCTCTCCTGACGTCCCGTTGTCCATGTCCCCCCTCCAGGTACCATGTTTCTGCAACTCCTGCTGCTGCTGGTCCTGCTGGGCCCTCGCAGCAGCCTCCAGCTGTGGGAGACCAGCAAGAATGAAACCGTGAAGGACCCAGACCCCCTAACCCCAGATGACCTGGAAGACTATGACTATAAAGGACAAACGGACCCTCCAGAGATGCTTGACAATAGCACTGAGGTCTCCAAGCTTCTGTCTACGGTGGCAACGCTGGGGCAGAGAGAGTCTGCAGGGCCTGTGACACCCAAGTCATTCATTCTGGAGGTGTCCACAAGGGACTCTGCTGTCTTGAGTGCCACAGGGGCAACCACCGAGAATCTGAGCACAGAACTGGTCACACTGGTCCCTCGGACCAGAGAACCGGTCACTGAAATCCCTCCCAAAATGAAGGATCCATCCACAGAGTTGGCTACAGCCATGGAGGCCCTGTCCACGGAACCTGCGGCCACAGAGGCCCTGTCCACGGAACCGGCCAGCACAGAAGCCCCTTTCAGGGACCCCACTACCATGCTGGCCCTGCCCACAGATCCAACCACTGTGGCGGCCCTGCCCACGAGACCTGCTACCACAAGGGGCCTAACCACAGCCCTTTCTGTGGCCTCTGATGCTCCCAGGGGCACCACTGTGGCAGCTGGCGACTGGTCTGATGACTTCACTGGGAACAAAGGCCAGAACCTTTTGCCCCGGAGCTCTGCGGCCCCGATCCCCACAGAGGGCCTGCTGGACCCGGGGCCCGTCAAGCAGTGTCTGCTGGCCATCCTCATCCTGGCCCTGCTGGCCACCATCTTCCTCGTGTGCACCGTGGTGCTGGCCATTCGCCTCTCCCGCAAGAACCACCTGTACCCCGTGCGCGATTACTCGCCCAGCGAGATGGTCTGCATCTCATCTCTGCTGCCCGAGGGGGGCGAGGGGCCCGCTCCCACACCCAACGGGGACCTGCCCAAGGCCAAGGACCAGGGCCGGAAGGCAGGACCAAGGGAGGACCGCGAAGGGGATGACCTCACCCTGCGCAGTTTCCTCCCTTAGCTCCTGAGCTGCTGAGCCAACGCCCATGCCGCCCATGCCAAGGCTTCCTTGGGTCCCCCTGGAGAGGGCAGGGACCCGGGCCGCCATCCACAGGACTGAGAGCAGCCAGGGTCCCGGCGCCGAAGCAGGCCTGGCAAACAGAACCTCCAGTAGAGGCTGCAGACGACCCCTCCATCTCCCTGCCCAGCCCCCATGTGTCCTGGGCTCCCTCTAACGCCTCCCTTCCCCCGCCTCTGGAGTCTCATCCTCACGCACCCAGGAGGACTCAGAGTTAGTCCCTGCCACCATGCCCGCTACCATTTCCTTCTAGTTGCTACGATCACTGCACAGGAAGGGGGCACTCTGCGGTGGAGGTGGGGGTGGGGGGAGAATCGGATTCCTTAGTTCATTTCCTGTCATTCCTCCCCCTCATTTGGGGTATCTCTCAGGGAACCCATGGTGAGTTGTGGGGGCTGGGCAGGTTCCTAGGGGACTCTATGGACCTACAAGCTATCGTCTAGTGACAGACTAACCCCATCCTGCCCTCCCTTGCCTCCCCCCGGGGCCTTGACTGAGGTGCTCACAGAGGTTTCCCAGGGCCCAGCTCAGGGCCCAGGATGGCACAGACGCTCAGTAAATGTTTGATGAACAAGTGATGGCTGAATGAATGCTTCAAGCTGCCTCTTTCAGGTGGGGAGTAGGTCCTTTTGCTGTTCCCCACCCTCAGCCCCAGGCCCCTTAGGGAACCCCCTGCGCAGGCTGTTAGGGTTACTTCAGGGGGCAGCTCGGTGTATCCTTGGGCACTGGGGGAGGGGTTCAGGCTGTCGAGGGGCAGAGAATGCTGGCCCCAGGAACCACTTTGTCCAGTGCCACCCATGACACAGTTCAAGCCTGCAGAATTTGGTCCCCCCACACCCCAAACCTCTGCCAGATACACCCTCTAAACATCAGTGCCATGCATCCCAGAAGCCCACCCTGACCTCTCTGTTCTGCATGCGGCTCATCTCGCCCTTAACACCCAGTGGCCCCCTCCTCACAGGGGGAGCCTGGCTACACCCCATTAGGCCTTCCTACAACTGACTGTCTTACAGAGTTTGAAGAAGTGAAGTGAAGTCGCTTCAGTCGTGTCCGACTCTTTGTGATCCCCTGGACTGTAGCTCACCAGGCTCTTCTGTCCATGGGATTCTCCAGGCAAGAATACTGGAGTGGGTTGCCATTTCCTCCTCCAGCATAGAGAGTCTGGGGCCAGGTAAACTTTTTCTTAAAGGGCAAGATCATAAATATCTTAGGTTTGGCAGCCCATGTGATCTCTGTCACATCTTCTCAACTCTGGCACCCTGGCATGAAGGCTGCAATTGGCTCTGCGTCATGGATGAAGGGATTTAGCTGAATTCTATTGAAACTTTATTTACAAACAGGCAACAGGCTGGGTCAGGCTCTATAAGTTAGCTTGTCCTTGACTTCAGTGTAGGGTGAGCAGATGTCCTGAGACTTTTCTGGTTTCAAGACCAAAAGTCCTATATCAATGGGATATAAGGCTTTCAGATCCAGCAGATAAGGACAGCGAGTGGCCCTATTTAAGCATCAAAACTCACGTAGACCCCAAGGGTCAGATCAGGAAGCCAAAGGCTTAGAGAGGAGAAGGGTGTGGTTTACTTCCTGACATGGCTGAGCGGGTTTCAGGCTTTTGATCTTTGCTTCCTAATGCCTTTTAGTCATTTCTGTACACGGGGAAGGAAACAAACACACACACTCTCTCTCTCTCTCTCTCTCTCTCTCTCTCTCTCTCTCTCTCTCTCTCTCTCTCTCTCTCTCTCTCTCTCTCTCTGTCTCTCCCCTACCTTTTAGAACAGTCATCTCAGGGGACTTTTTCTCTTCTAGAAAAATGCCTCCAAGGGCCTCTTTGGGAATTCAGGACCCCCTCCAGTCCGTGGCATAACCTGCAGAGAAAGAATTCAAAGAAAAGGTCGAACTGGGGCAGGGGAGGTGGGGGTCGGGGGTCGGCTGCAACTCAGAGAGAGGGATTGGGGGAAAGGCAGGAGGAACAGGAAAAGCAACAGGGCTACAGAGGACAGAGTCAGGGATAAGCGGAGAACTGCCTGGCTCTGTCCTCCCCTGCCCCCCGGCCCTTGAACCTCTAGAACAGCTGTGATACCCAGGAAGGTGTGTTCAAGGTGCTCTGGCGGGGGCGCTGGTGGAGAGGGGTATCCGCCATGGGCGGGGACAGCCAGCCTTGGAGAAGGCGGGTTCCTAAGAGAGCAACAGGATTTCACTTCCACTTTAAAAGGGATCAGAAAAGTCAGCTGGTGGATTCCACATCACGGGGGTGGGGCCCCAGAGGCTGGAGGACTTGGGGGACATTTGAGCAGTTCCCCTGGGGCTTTGCTACCCCGTCCGTCTGGGCAGGGAGCAGGTCTCCGGGTTCCCCTAAGGGCCCCGGGAAGCGCCTCCGCTCCCGCCCGTTGGTTTTCCATCTACCAGAAGACCTCCTCTCGGCAGCCCTCGGAGATGGCGAGTGCTTGAAGATCCCACCAGGGGGCGCCCACCACCAGCTGGTGGAGTCAAGGGCAGCCTGGCGCTTCGCTTGGTCCAGTCTCGGAGGATGGAGGGATGGAGCCAGGTCTGAGCTCCAAACCCAGTGGGGTGCTGGTATATATTTACCAACTGGCTTCTCAGGTGGATTGGTGCCCAAAGCATGATTTTCTGTGCTTGCCAATTTCTTTGCTGTAAATACTCCTGTGGCTGATTTTGAGCAACCAACCATTTCTACAGTAGATCATACAAAAAGTGAAAATAATGCCAATGGCGTAGATGTAGGATGTAGTAAGACCATGAGGAAGCGATGGGTTTTAAGTAGTGGAGACCTTGGTTTTTAACATAATGTAATTTAATTTTATACAACAACTGGTTCAAATAATTCTGAACATTTGACAACTGGATCTCAGAGACAGATATAGGCTGGCTCCTGAATCCTAGTGTGTCCTTCCCCTTATCCGGACCTCCCTTGCCCTTGAACATCACCCCGTGAGTTGCCCCATCCATCCACTGAGCATGAATATCTGCTGTGTCTCCATGGATCTCCTCATACAGCCTATGAAGGAGGAGCTAGGATTCTCCCCATTTTACAGAAGAGGAAACTGATACTCAGAGTAGTGCAGTCACATGTCCCAGATTGTACATGAGGATCTGAGATTGGAATCTGGGCTTGAATCAGAAAGCCGCATACTTACCACTAAGTCATGCTGTCCTTGAGATCATAGCGGGGTTCTGGGGGAATCCCGTGCCCCAAACTCCCACTCTTGCTGACCTGTCCTGGTGTCTGGAAGTCCCCCTCAGTCACCCTTTGTGGCTCCCAGTTGTTGAGAGAAGGCATTGGGACTTGTTAGTTACTTGCTCAGTCATGTCCAGTTCTTTGCAACCCCGTGGACTGCAGCTTGCCAGGCTCTCCTCTGTCCCTGGGATTCTCCAGGCAAGAATATTGGAGTGGGTAGCCAATCCCTTCCCCAGGGGATCTTCCTGACCCAGGGATTGAACCTGGGTCTCCTTCATTGCAGGCAGATTCTTTACAGTGTGAGCCACTAGGGAAGCCCCAGGATGACAAAGCTGAACCCAGCTTGCAGAGACCAGGCACACAGCAGACATGGGATGCAGGACAGAGAGAGGTGGCTGCAACAAGGTGCTGGCATTTCCTGGGCACTCAGTCTATGCCCAGCCCCACATCAAATGTTTTATCTGCCTGATCGCATTCAGGTCTCACAACAACCCGTGAGGTGAGGACAGTTATTATCCCATTTCTCTGCTAGGGAAACTGAGGTTCAGAAAGCTGGACCACTGGCTTCAGCAAGTTGCACTGCTGAGAAACCAGACTCCGCTGACTTCAGCTCTGGCAGTAGGGAAGGAAGGAGGGTAGACAGGAAATGGGGGGCAGGGGGTGGCATGCTAAATTTACTCTTGTCCCTTTGGAGGGGGGGGGGCTGCCAGCCCTGTGGGTGCTTCATCCTGCAGTCAATCTGGACAAAGGCTCCCCAAACCTTCCTCCATACCCCACCCCTGCCTGCCACTCAGCCAAGTCTTACCTGATGCCTAAGCACAGGATACATCCTCCATAAACCATAGTTTTTAGGATTATCAAATGCAGAAAAATGACTGGAAGGAAGTACACCAAATTGTTAAGAGAGATTAGCCACCAAGCATGGGATTATAAGTGAATTTTATTTGGTTATTTTGACTTTCTTGTGTTTTCCTAATATTTTTCAATGGGGCAGAACAAAATCATAAGTGTTTAGGAAGTCTGGGGGTCCCAGGTCTCCCCAGCTGGTGAGTAAAACCATCCATTCTTTAGCTATGAATGCCCACACAGGAAGGCTCTGAGCTGGTGGTCCTGAGCTGGGGGCAACTTTGCCCCCCCAGGGGACATCTGGCAATGTCTGGAGATAAGCTGGTTGTCACGACTTGGGAGAGCATTGCTGGCATCTAGTAGGTGGTCAAGGACCCCAACAAACATCCCGCAGTGCCAGTCCTGGAGGCAAAGAAGGGTCTAGTCCAAATGTCAGTGGTCCTGAGGTAGAGAAATTCTGCTCTTCCCACTTGGCAGTGAGGGCCCCTTGGAGTTCCCCTTCTCAAAAGTGTTTGGAAACCCGAACTGTGTGGCCATGAGCTTGATTGCTGAGTGTCCTCTTGGTGGCTGGAAGCCTGTAGCCATAATTGCTCAGGCATTTGCCCCTGAGGTACCACAGAGCCAGTGCCCCATGCCTAAGCCTGGCAAAATAAGGATGCTGTTGCTGAACCTGGCAGGGGGGCAGCCTTGGAACTGCTTTTCCAAGGAAAGGAACAGAAAGGAATGGGCCCAGGGCAGGAGACAGGAGCACCAAAGGGGCGAAGACGCAGTCCCTTTCCCGGGCACATGAACCCTGCAAGGGGTGAAGCATGGTCCCCTCCTGTCTCAGCACTGCGTCCGGGCTGCCCCTCCCTTGGGGCAGTCCTTCCGGGAGACCAGTTGTTCTGCCTTATGTCTGGCCTCCAGACCCCTCCGGCCTTCAGGGGATTTCCCCCAGAGCTTCAGTGGCCCCCTCAGCAAATCACTGGATATAGATGAATCTGTAAGACGGTAGGGTCCCCTAATCCTGCCAGCAGCCGAAGCTTCTGGAAGCCAACCCCTGCCTGTTTGGACCCCCATCTCACCTACTGACAGACGTGTTGGCTGGATGAGGGCAGGAAAGCTGTCATCTCTCATTCTCACTTTGCTCCAGCCCCAAGCCTGCTGGTTCTTTCTTCCTCGCACTCTCCTGCCCCAGGTCCTTTGCACCTGCTGCTCCTCTGCCTAGTGCCCTCTTGCCAGAGGTCTGCAGGACCAGCATCTCCTCATCCTTTACGTCTCAGTGTGAATGTTGCCTCTTCAGAGGGGCCTTCTCTGTGGCCCTGCCCCCACTTTTGCTTTAGGACAACCCCCTACTCCCTTTCAGGGTGGTGGTGGTCGTGCTCAGTCGTGTCTGACTCTTTGTGACCCCAGGACTGTAGCCCACCAGGCTGCACTGTCCGTGGGATTCTCCAGGCAAGAATACTGCAGTAGGGTGCCATGCCCTTCTCCAGGGGATCTTCCTGACCCAGGGATCGAATTGCATCTCTCACGTCTCCTGCACTGGCAGACGGGGGTCTTTACCACTAGTGCCACCTGGGAAGCCAGATGACCGTGTGGATGTATGGATTTTTGCTGTGTAAGGGCGAGGCCTCTGTTCCTCACATTCACTCCCTCCTTATCACTGCACAGTGCCTGGCAGTCTGCAGGGGTTCAGAAAGCATTTACTGCATTGACAAGTGGGCAAGGGAGTTTGGCAAGGAGGTGAGGATGCAGCCATAGATGTGGGACTGGCAACAATCTAAGCACCAGAGGCAGAAATCAAAAGAGCCTTAGGTTTAAGGCTTAGGGCCAGGCCTGGGTTTGAATCCCTGCTCTGCTGCTTATTTCTGGATGTCCGGCAAGGCTAACCTCGGGGAGCCCTCAGCTTCCATACCTGTGAAATGGGGAGAAAAGTCCTTGCTATTCATACAGCTGTGACATGGCTGGAACACTTCAGCTGACCAACTAGGGCCCCCGTTAGATGGAGAGTTCCTGGCTATGGGGCCAGGCGTGGACCCTCCAAGGGGCACTGTTGGGCCTCTAGTCCCCTCATGCCTGGAAGCCCAGCCCCCCTGTGGTTTGGGGAGCAAGCCCCCACCCTGCTAAGCGCGCTGTCTTTTGGCCTAAAATTAGCTCACAAATTCCTTGGCTGCCTGGTCGGTGCTTCCAACCGACAATTCAAACCAGATGTTTCCAGCTGTTGGGGCCCTTCCCCCCGGCCAGCGCCTGCATGTGCCCCGGGGATGTCAGACTCTACCCAGAGAAGATGGATTGGGGTATGCACTTGGGGGCCCTGGCAGTGGGGAGGGCATGAGCGGGAGCCAGCCTGGGCCTGTGGGCTCACCCCTCTAAGGATGGGGCCCCCTCGCCAGCTGACCTGCCAGCGAGTGGGGGGTGGAGTGGGTAACCGCTCTGCCTTTCTCCATCCAGGAGCCTTGTGGAGCACCTCCTGTATGCCAGGCCTCTGCATTTGCTGCTGTCCAGACATTGTGAGAAGGAGTCTCAGTCCGAGGCACCACTTGCGCTGCTGTTGTTATTATTAGCGTATGTATTTAGTGCCAGGTGGTGCTACTGGTAACCCTCCTGCCAATGCAGGAAATGTAAGAGATGCAGGTTTGAGCCCTGGGTCGGGAAGATCCCCTGGAGGAGGGCAGGGCAACCTACTCCAATATTCTTGCCTGGAGAATCGCATGGGCCGAGGAGCCCTGGCAGGCTACAGTCCATAGGGTTGCACAGAGTTGGACAGGACTGAAGCGACTTAGCATGCGTGCATGCGCCAAGCTTATAAGGGCTTCCCTGGTGGCTCAGTGGTAAAGATTCCACCTGCCAATGCAGGAGATCCAGGCTCGATCCTACAGTTGGGAAGGTCTCCTGGAGAAGGAAAAGGCAACCTGCTCCAGCATTCTTGCCTGGAAAATCCCGTAGACAGACAAGCCTGGTGGACTATAGTCCATGGGGTTGCAAAGGAATTGGATACGACTTAGCAACTAAACAACAACAACCATAACAAGCAACCGAGGCTCATTACATTCTCACAATAACCCAGGAAAATGAATGTTACTCCCATTTTACAGATGAGGGCCAGGTCCAGAGTGGTGGGGGCACTTAGCCCAAGGTCACTCAGCTCTGAAGTAGCAGAACCCAGAGGCCCCTGGAGGGTAGGTGGTCTCAGCTCACCCTGGGTGAGTTTTCCCTCCTTGCTGTCAGCCCCACGAGGCCCTTTCCCTCCTGGTGGATGGATCTGGGGGTTGTGGAAGACCGTCTCTGTGAGGCTGTCCCTGGGCTCAGGTGCAGAAGGTGGCTCGTGGCAGCTGCCAGGAGAGGAGGTTCATTAGGAGACCTGAGAGCCAAGTGTCGGGTCCCATCTGAGTCAGAAGCTGGTGGCTGGGGGAGGGACAGTAGGGTTCTGCGTGGGCTTCACGGGGGCCTTACATGGAGAACCTTTCCCATCCCCAGAGGTGGGACCCAGAGTCCTTTATGAGGGTCCTCGAGCGCAAAGGTAAGTCTGCGCATGCGTGCATGTGTGTGCGCGCGTGTGTGTGTGTGGCGTCTCGCATAAAGAAGAGAGGGGCTTGATGCAGGGAGGAGAGAGCTTCACGCATGTGGGGGAGCCGTGGTTGGCCTTCACTCGTAGTAAGAGCCAAGGGCCCCTTCAAATGCCCGCAGAGACCTGGCAAGATCTGGCCCCAGTGCCTCTGACCTCACTTCCTCCCACCCTCCCCCTCACTCACTCAGCTCCAGCTTCACCGGACACTTTTCTTTTCCACGCCTTGAAAACGCCAGGCAGGGACTTCCCTAGTGGTCCAGCCTCTGAGACTCCGCACTCTCAGTGCAGGGGGCCCGGCTTTGATCCCTGGTCAGGGAGCTAGATCCCACATGCTGCAATTAAAGCTCCTGCATGCTGCAAGAAGATCGAAGATCCTGTGTGCCTCAACCAAGACCCAAAGCAGCCAAAAAAAAGGAAAAGATCCACTATGATATCTCTTGCAAGCCTCTCACTGACTGGAGATAAATTAAAAAAAAAAAAAAGCCCGGCACCCCCTACCTCAGGACCTTTGCTCTTGTTCTTGCCTCTGCCTGGACCACTCTTCCTCTGATCATCTTTCTGACTCACTCTGCCACGTCCTTCAGGTCTTTGCTTGAACATCACCCTTTCCCTGCTTTGTCTTCCTCAGTACCCCTTATCACCATCTGTCATTCTGTATGTAATTGCTAAGCTATCTTCTTTTTTGGCTGTGCTGGGCAGCATGTGGGATCTTAGTTCCCCGACCAGGAATGGAACCTCTGCCCTGCTGCCCCCAAAATGAAAGTGCAACTATCTTAACCACTGGGCCACCAGAGAAGTCCCAACTTTCTCTTTTCATGAATTTATTTGGCTGTTCTTAGTTGCAGCACTTGGGTTCTTTGCTGCGATCTTTCACTGGGGTGCAGAGACTCTTGAGGGTACGTGGGATCATAGTTCCCCATCAGGGATCGGACCTGCATCCCCTGGATTGCAAAGTGGATTCCCAACCACTGGACCACCAGGGAAGAAGTCGCAAAGTTATCTTTTGAATGGTCTTCTGCTCCCACCAGAAGGCAAGCTCCCCGAGGAGAGAGGCTTTTCATCTGTGTTGTTCTCTGCTGTAGCCCCAGTGGTGGAAAGTGTCCGGCACAGAGCATGTGCTCAGTAAGGACTGAGAGAGCAAGAAGGAAGAAACGGAAGGGAAGGATAGGGAAGAGGAAAGCAAGGAGGAGGGGGAGAAGAGGAAAGATGGGAGAGAGAGGGAAGACGGGACGGACGGTCTTAGTGTAAAAGGAGGGGTCGCAGAGCAGGAGACACACAGGATGATGTACTATTTGGGTGTAAATTTAGGGCCCCGAAGTCCAGCTCTGAGCCTTCCCCACTTTGCCACTTTGCTCAAAAATGGGCAGCACCCCTCTCCCTCCACCCCGCCCCCCGATTTCCAACAGCGCTGCAAAGGCGGTTCAGGAGCACCATGTCAATTCCTCTTCCTGATGGAGGGTGGGGCGGGGCGGAAGGGGGGCTCCTGCAGAACGGCCTGCCGGAGGGCACCTTGCCGAGGGCACCCCGTGGACAGCTGGCAGAGCGAGAGAGCCAGGCCAGGTCTGCAGCCGGGGGTGCGCGTCCACACCCCTACCCTCTGACACGTGGGCTCCCACGTGGGCTGCACGGAACTGCTGCTTGCACCGGGCCTGGAGAATGTAAATGTTTACAAGGCTGTGTGCAGCTGGCCAGGTCACCAGGCACGCAGGAAGCCAGAGATCCTACCGGCTCTGGTGCCCCCACCCCCCCACCACAAAAAAAAAAAAATGAGAGGGAGGTAGGGCTCTTAATTTTTAAAGACAACTTTGAGTCGAAACCTACGTAAAGCATAACCATCTAAAGTGTGAAGCTTGATTTTCCCATACCCACGTGCCACATAACCGCCACCCAGACACTGTCCGTCTCCAGCCCCAGAAGTTTCTTTGTGTCTCTTTCCAGTTAATACCCACCCCCAAGGGTAACTGCCCTTCTTCTTCTTTTTTTTTTTTTTTTTTTTTACAAATGTATATCTTTATTCAGCTGCGCTAGGTCTTAGTTGTGGCCTGTGGGATCTAGTTCCCTGACCAGGGATCGAACTCGGGCCCTCTGCATCGTGAGTGTGGAGTCTGAGCCCCTGGAGCACCAGTGAATTCCTGGGTAACTGCTCTTCTGACTTCCGTCTCCATAGCCTGGTTTAGCCTTTGTTCTAGAACTTGTGAATGGAATCACCCAGTCCATGTTCTCTTGAGTCCGTTTCTTTGGCTCCGTGTGTCTATGAGATTCGTCCAAACTGTCTGCCTCTCATCTCTTCCTCCCACTGGGGAGAAGTGTCACTGCCTAGACCACAGTCTGTGCATCCATCGTCCTGTTGGTGGACATCCGGGTAGTTGCCAGGTCTTTTTTTTGGCTCTTATGGATAAAGCGACATTCTGTCTGCATGTGAATGTGTGTTGTCATTTCTCTGGGGGAAATACCTAGGGAAGAGCTTGCTGGGTCATTGAGACGCGTATCTTTAACTTGATAAAACGTGCCAGACTGTTTTTCAAAGTGGCTATGGTACTTTTCTCCCTACCGCAGTGGTGGATTGATTGCTGGGGTGGGAAATTCACTTAGAATCACACAGCGAAAAGAATTCAGAGGATCCTTGGCTGACTCTTCCTGGTGTGGGAAGGGAAACTGAGGCTTGGCTCACACAATGGTGCATGTGGGAGGGGCAGAGCTGGGAGTGAAGAAGGCAGGTCTCTAGGTTCCTAAGCTTGAATGACTCCTGGGTGAGAACCGATTCAGCACCCTGTCTGGTTTCCCTATAAGAATGGATGCCAAGCCCTTTTCGACCACAGGGACTTTGCACTTGCTATTGGCTTTTTTGGCCCTGGAAGCTGTTCCTCCTGCTCCTTGAGTGCCTGGTTCCTCTTATCCTGCAGATGTCAGTGCTGACACCTCTTCCAGGAAGCCAGCCCTGACCACAATCACTGAAATAGGTGACCCGGACACCTGCCCCCACCCCTTTCTGAGCTACTTCCTGTCTCCTTGGCCTTTTTATCTCTTTGATTTTTATCTCTTTATCTCTTTGATTTTGCAGTGTTAGGGTGTCTTCTTGAATTGCCGGTTGACTTGCTTCTTAACTTGATTCTCAACTTGATTCCCCTGAGAGGAGCTCCTTGAGGCACAGCAATATTATGTCAGTGAATCCCCTCTCTGGGCCTCAGTTTCCCCATCTGCAACATGGGCAGGTTGGATGAGAGTCATTCAGCCAGTGGAGGGCATTTACTAAGCACCTACTGTGTTCCAGGCACTGGTGCCGGGGATATGGTGACAGAAAAAGCCCTCATCCTGGACCCGAGAAGCTGACAGTCTAGAGACACATAGAAACAAGCCCTTACAGGGAACCAGGGGTACAGAAACATAGAATGAGCTGCTCATCTCCCTCCCCAGAGGCTGGGGTTCAGGGAGGGCTTCCTGGAGGTGGTGATAACAGAGATGCAAGATATGCAGGCGGGTCAGGCCAGGGGGCCCGTGGAGGACAGTGCTTCAGGTGGAGGGAACAGCCCAAGGGAAGTTGCTTCAGCATCTGTCTCATTCACAGTTCTCTCCAGGCCCTAGGCAGCTCCTGGCTCACAGAGACACTTGGTAAAGAGCTGTGGAATAAGTGAACATCTCTAGTTTACAGATGGGGAAACTGAGGCATGGGGAGGTTTCACAGCGCACCTGGGCCTTGGCCAGTCTACCTCCTTGGAGGCCCCCACCAGGGGCCACTCCACGGGTGTCCATCCCAGGCCAGGCCCGTGCTGTGATGGGGCTGCAGCCGAGGTCTCTCCAGCCACATGAAAAATCTTGCGATATTTTTGCCCAGAAGGCAGGCCTCAGTGGCTTCAGGGGCTGTGTAATTAGGAGTGGCTCTGAGCCCATGAGAGGCTGGAGCTGGGGGCTGCGGTGGGCCAAGCAGCTCACCCCAGGCTCAACTGGGGAGCACTCTGGCAGAGACTCAAGCCTGGGTGAGGTTTTCCCTCCTCCTCCTCCCTGCCTCCTCAGTCCTGGTTGTTCAGCGGGGCGGGGGTGGGGGTGGTCACAGCTGCTAATTGCAGACTAGGCACAGGGTGGGGGCTCTGAATTGCTTCAAGGCTGGGCAGAGGACCCATTGCTCTGTTTCTGAAATTGTGGGTTGCCAGTGAGCAGCCTGACCCCCTCCAAGCCACAGGCCTGCCCGTCCCCCCACCCTTGGAGCCATGCGTGGCGCTGTGGGCTGTGGGATCACCCAGACCAGGCCCCACCATGGGTCCTGGAGCTGGAGAATGTGGACTGTGAGTCCCTCAGGATGGATGAGGAGTGGCTAGATCTTGGGAATGTGAGAGTGGAGGGCAGAGTGGTCACTGACATGGTAACAAGCATTTATTGAGCACCTACTGTGTTCCAGGGACCACCCTAGATGCTGGACTTATGGCCACTCACAAAACAGGCAGAGTTCCTAGTCCCCCCGAACGCCTAGTTCATGGACTCTTGCTTGATGATGATCAGGAACTGCGCTGAAGTTGCTGGCTTCCTGTCTACCCCAGGGCCTTTGCACATGCTGTCCTCGTGCACTCTTGCCTTCCTAAATACCCCCACCAGTAGCTCTATTTCCACCTCCTCATGGAAGCCCCCATGAGCCCCAGGACCAGACTAATGCCCCCCAGACTGGCCTCTTACAGCCTTGGAAATGCCCCATCCCAACTCTTAGCTCAGTTTGCAGTTAAATATTGATTTCTTTGTTTACTTACTTATCGCAAGTCTCCTCTCTCCGAGCCTGTGTCTGCTCATTACTGTCTTCCAGGGCCTGACAGTGGCTGGGTGTAAACTCAATGCTCAAGAAATATTTGTAGACTGAATACAATTTAGAACGTCACAGCATTGGAACTTCAGAGCTGGCAGGCTTGTAGCGGGCATCGAGAACAACCCCACATTTAGCTGCAGCCCAGTGAGGGACAGAGATTTGCCCAGCTACCCACCACCCGCAGCTGATGAATGAGCCAGGGCTGGAACTCAGGGATCTTTCTTCCTCCCATTGGTGACTGACCCTTTTTTTATTCTGTCCTCGGACTGTGGGTCGGGATGTTTGGCTTAAGGAGGGTGTGTGTGTGTGAGAGAGATGGTCTGATAGCCCTCTAGCGGGGTCACTGGCCTGGTAATTTCCCTGGTTTTATTTTCTAAACAGCTGGCTCCTCTTTGAGGAGGCGAGTCGGGGCTGCTGGGACCATCAAATGGAATAGCTACAATCTAGGGCCCTGGTTCCTACAGATCGGGCATGATCTGTTGATGGTTGTACTCCCCCTGCTCCAAGCCTTCACTGGCTCCCTGTTGCCCCCGATGAATGCCGTTCTGAGCCTTTAGCCCTGCTCTTCCCTCGCCCTCATCATCCGTTCCTCCCTTTCGTTCACTTCGTGCTCCAGCACATTTTCATCACAGCCCCTCGTCCATGTGCGGCATTCTCAGCCACCTGCCTTCATCCACGCTGGTCCTTCCTCCTGGAATGACCTTCCTGGGTCTCTGCTCACTCACAGTCACAACCTCTAGGATGACTCCCCTGCCTCTTTCAGTGGACCTCTCTCTGTCCTGGGGTTCCCTGAGCTCTTGGCTTCTCTCTTTCCATGGACCCGTTTCTGTTTCGTAAAAAATGCAATTAACGTCTGTGAGCTTCTTGAAGGCTGGTCTGTGTCTGATTCACCTCTGAACCCTGCTTAGCACGGGGCCTGGTGCACATAGGGGTGCTCATTAAGCATTTGATGGATGAATGAATGAACGAGAACAGGAATAAATGAATGCAAAGGACTGCTGACTCACTGGATTCCTCAGGTCAGCCAGAGGGCCTGCTTCTAGTGCCGACAACTGACTAATCTCAGTTCCCTGGTGGAGCCTCTTGAATGCACCCTGCCTCACTTTCTCAGTCTGTGAAATGGGGCCATGACCCCTGCTCTGGCCATTTCATTTTGGGGTATCACGAGGCCGTGGATCTCAGAGTGTCAGAGGGAACCCACAGAGCTTCCCACCCACCCCTGTAAATGGGGAAACGGAGGCCTGCGGAAGAAAAGGCTCTGACTTCGGGCGTCTTAATTCCCTCCCTGCCTCAGGCCTGACCCTCCACGAATCCCTTAAGCACAGCCCAGCTCCCACTCTGCACCCTGAGCTTCGGAAAACCTGAGTCACAGCTGGAACCAAGCACAGGGAATTTTCCTCCTCACTTCCAGGGGCCTCGGAGCCTCTCTGACCTTGTCCCCTTGGGCTGGGGAGGCAGGATCCCTGCTCGCTGGGCCAGGGGTGCCCAGCAGGACGGCCCCGCTCTGGGTGTCTGTCGGCCTCAGTCAGTCCTGGGGACCCGCGGTCAGGGAGGAAATGCCGCATCTGGGGTCCCGGGCCGTGGAGGGGGCACCCGTGGAGGAGGGGTCGTCTGCCAGTGTGAGCGGGGAGGGGGACTGTGTGTGGCCGGGCTTGGCCCCGCCCCTTCCCTTGTCCCCACCCCAAACCCTCTTAATGAAATCAAGCTGGACAGAGGGAGGGAACGAGGGAGGGAACGAGGAGGCGGGGTGGGAGGGAGGGAGGGAGGGGGAGGGCGGCAGCCCAGAGCCGCGGCCACTGGGCACCACCACGGACTCCGACTCACTCTGCTCCACCTGGCGGGACACCCTGTGTGCAGAGGAACTGGTGAGTCCTGGGGCCCCCTCCTCTCTCAGGGAGTCCGGGATGTCTTGGAGTTCAGGGGGCCGGCGTGAGCGCTTGAGGGGGCTTCTCTAAGTATGTGTGAGCTTTGAGTGTTTGTCGGATGCTGTGTACGTGTGTGACCTGTGTTAACAGAACGAGTGGCCAGCTGTGTGTGCACCTGGGATGATGCGTCCCGAGTGCGGTGCTGTGTTGGCCAGAGTGGCGTGTGTGTGCAGTTGGGGCCTTGCTGTAGGGGATGTGTTGGAAAGTGGGTGCCGGGGTGGGTATTCCCGGGGTCTGGAGGAGGGTGTGCAAGGGTGGTCCCATCTGTGGGGATCCCCAGCGGGTCAGGGGGTACTTGTGTGCACGTACTGTCGGAAGACCAGCCCGCTGTGTGTCCGTGTGTATTCTCTGTGTGTCTGGGCTGCGGGTTCGTGTAGCCATCTGGGGCGTCAGGATGCTGTGCATCTGTGTCCTTTGTGCCTGTGTTGTGTGTCTTGTGTGTATGTGTATGGGTTTCAAGACCAGGACTCCCGTCCTTCTCCAGGCCTCCCCTCCAAGGGGCCCAGGTCCCTGTCCTCAGCTGCCCTGGAGCAGGGGGTACAGAGCTTCAGCCAGAACCCCTCCCCCCAAGGCCACTAATTGAAGCCAGGTTTCTGTGGACTCCCCTCCCCTTCTGGCCACCAGTCCCTGAATGGGGGCAGGGCAGCCCCTGGTCCCTCAGCCTCAGGTCTTGGGGGAGGGGGTACCTTGGCCTTAGGGATGGATTTGAAGTATCTGCCTATTCCTGACCTCAAGTGGGGCTAACACATTTGAAAATGATGAACTCTGAGTGAGATGGGCTCTGAAGAGGGGCCCAGCTCCCAGCTTGAAGTCCTGGATAATCACGTGGTACTACTAATTGACATCTCTGCTGTGCCAGCCACCGCTATTTCTTGTCCTAACAATAGTCCAGAAACGTGGCCTTATCCCCATCATACAGATATGGAAATCGAGGCTCAGAGAGGTGCCATGCCTGACTTCAGGACACACAGCTGGGAGATGACCTCCACCTGCGTGTTCAGAGCTGCCTCTCCAGTCAGGCTCTGTCCTAACTGACTGTGTGACCCTGGGCAGGCCTTTCCCAGTGTCGGGCCTGGGTTTCCTCCCGGATGAAATGAGCCGGGTTGGCCTGACCCCACCTCCTCATGGCCCGTGAATTTCTGCGTCCTGGAAAAAAAATGAGCAGGGAGGAGGTGCAGGCAGCTGATGGGCAGGACAATCATGTCAGAGCAGCCCAGGTCAGTGTGCCCATTCTACAGACTGGAAGCTGAGGCCCAGAGAGGTCAGGGGGCTCGTCCAGCAGGGTCACACAGCCACCTCCTGTGAGGCCCCGCCGGTTCCCCGCACTCGGCCTGCACGTTTCCCAGGGAGCCCTGGGGGAGAGGGGGTTGTGGGGGCGTATGAATGGACTCGGAGAGTCAAGGTCTCAGTCTTTAAGAGCCAGAAGCAGTTCGCGTGGCCTCTTTCCGTATCCTCTGCCCCAGCCCCCAAGGCTCTTGGGGAAAGGAACACTTTACCCTGTCTGACTCATTGCTGTGCACGTGTGTATGTGTGTGTGCATGTGTGCGTGTGTC
Organism: Okapia johnstoni; assembly: GCA_024291935.2. Taxonomy (NCBI): domain Eukaryota; kingdom Metazoa; phylum Chordata; class Mammalia; order Artiodactyla; family Giraffidae; genus Okapia; species Okapia johnstoni. The sequence continues at coordinate 7,991,322 of CM044310.1, read as the reverse complement.
TGGTCCTGGATTCCTTGTCGGCTATAGCTTGGGGAGATTTCACTCAACGAGGTATTAATACAAATTTGGTCTTTCCTGGAGAATGGGGGGAAAGAATGTGCACATTTTCACGTCAGGCAAGGATAATCATCATTTGTCCACTGCGGGGTGGGAGGGTGCCGGCTCGTCTTGGATCTCTGCTGGGGTAGAAATTGGGCTGCTTCTGAATTCCATCTCCCCCTCGCCCGCCACCCCGCCCCCCACCCCCTCGCCCCCGCTGGGGAGCAGCAGCTCCGTACCAGGCGCTTTCTGAACATGCTGTCTCATGCGATCCCAACAGCCCCAAGAGGCAGGCCCTGTGCTCACTTCCTTGCTCCGCCCCCAGTTTACAGATAGGGAAAGTGAGGCCCAGAGGAGTCGGGCAGCAGAGCCAGGCCCAGATAGAGCCAGGATTCTAATCCCGGCCTGACCGGCCTCCTCAGTCCGCTGCCTGCAGAGCTTCAGGACGGGACCTTGACAGCCACTGCCCCAGGGAAGACCCCTGGTCTTCAGGCCCCACCCGGCCGGCCCAGGGTGAGCAGTTTCAGTGCCGCCATGAGAGGTCATTCCAGGGCTTGAGTCGAGGTGGCAGGTAGGGAGGTGACTGGTGAGGGGCAAAACCGCCAAAGATCAAGGCTGGCTGTAGGAACCTAGGCTAACGAGTACCAGGGGAAGGCTCCTGAAGTTCGTGGAACTGCTTAAGTCCTGGTCCCAGCTGACAAGTGATTGCCAACCAGGGAGTGTGAGCCCATTCCTGGGTCAGCCTGGGGCACGTTGGAGTGTGAGTGTGTGTGTGTGAGTGAGTGTAGGTGTGGATTCTCAGAATCACAAAGAAGGAAGGTTCAAATCCCAGCTCTAACACTTAGCATTTGTGTGTCCTTGGGCAGGTCATTGTCTGTCTCTGAACCTCCAATTCCTCATTTGAAAAATGGAGACAATACTAGTGTTCTGGGCTTCTTTGGAATTGCACCCACAGAAGGGGCTCAGATGAGCAAGCTGCGATTAAAGTACACGGTGACCAACTCATTTAAAATGAACCTCTTAACTTTCCCGATGGCCCAGTGGTTAAGACTCTTGCTTCCAATGCGGGTTCGATCCTTGATCAGGGAACTAGGATCCCACATGCCATGGGCCCCCCCAAATTTTTTTTAAAAGAGCCCCTGGCTGAGTGTTGCCTTGCTGCAAGATGTTGGGCACCTGACTCCTCCAGCCCAGGAACTCGCTGTGGGGCCTGAGGCCTGCGCCTTGCCTTCTCTGGGCTTTGTCTCTCCCATCTGCATCCCCGAGAGGGGGCGCCACAGTCAGGGGCATGTGAAGCTTTTCCATCGGGGCACTTGCAGCCTCATCCACCATCAGGGTCCCTGGCCCTCTGCTGGGCGAGGCAGGGGCTCTCAGGGTGCAGCCTGGGGGGGCATAGAAGGGGTCCTTGGGTTTGTCTGAGAGGCCAGGCCAACTCACACCAGCTGGGAGAGTTAATGCTTTAGAAGCCAGGCTCCTCCGTAAAGCTGGGCCATAAGGAATTTATTAGCCATCCGGGCTGTCTGGGCCAGGGAGGGTCTGGGGGTTCGCGTCGGGAGCAGCCTTCCCGCAGGGAGGGAGGTGCGGAGTTCATCTGGATCCCATTTGGTGGCAGCCACAGGACTCGGGCTCCAGCCTTTTTTCAGGCACAAGGGTTTCCCCGGGGCCTTGAGGTGGGGGTTAGCCGTGGGGCACATGCTCACTACAGGCCCCTGCTGAGCTCAGAATCTGGATGCTTCAAAACTTATGAATCTTCTGGTGACAGGACTGCAGACAGGCCAGGGGCAGTGGGGAGGGCTTCCTGGAGGAGGGGGTCAGCTCGCTCAGTTACTCACTGAGCCTTCCCTCGGGGCCTGCATCCAAACCCCGGCTCTTCCTTAGCAAGTCACTTGATTCCTCTGAGCCCCAGTTTCCTCCCCTGGAAAATGGGGAGAATGTAGTACTACCCCCATCAGGCGGTTCCCAGGAGTCAAGAGAAATTTCACCTAAGAAAGGTAAAATAGTGCCTGGCACATGGCAGGCAATGAAAGAGTAAGTTCTTATTCGTTGAGCCAAGGGCATCAAGATGCATTTATTGAATGCTTATTGTGGGGCTCAGGACCCAGATATAATGCAGAACCCAGAAGTTGCAGAAATGAATAAGATTCAGCCTGTGCCCTCTAGAAGCTCCGAGGGAAGTGGGCGGTGCGGGGAGAACCGACCTGAACCCCGGGATGGGGTCCATTGTATGGTGGGGAGGCTCAGGCCCAGGGAAGGGAAGCGATTTGCTAGAAGCGGTTCTGTGTCCCCTGGACTTCCTCGGGGTCCCCTGAGGCCCTGGGGTCCCACCCTGACATCTCTCTCCTTCCTCCCTTCCCCACAGGTCCCGGGCAACATGGTTTCCGCAGCGGCGCCCAGCCTCGCCCTGTCTCTGCTGCTACTGCTGCGGGTCCTGCCCACGGCGTCCTACTCCGTGTCCCTGCAGGCCAGCTTCCTGGAGGACACGGCGGGCAGCGGGGAGGCCGAGGGCTCGTCGGCCTCCTCCCCGAGCCTCCCGCCACCCCAGACCCCAGCCCTCAGCCCCACGTCGGTGGGACCCGAGCCCACGCCCCTGGCGGGTCCTAAGCCCCCCACCAACTTCCTGGACGGCATCGTGGATTTCTTCCGCCAGTACGTGATGCTCATCGCCGTGGTGGGCTCCCTGGTCTTTCTGCTGATGTTCATTGTCTGTGCAGCTCTCATCACCCGCCAGAAGCACAAGGCTTCTGCTTACTACCCTTCGTCCTTCCCTAAGAAGAAGTACGTGGACCAGAGTGACCGCGCGGGGGGCCCCCGGGCCTTCAGCGAGGTCCCCGACCGGGCTCCCGACGGCCGGCCCGAGGAGACCCTGGATTCCTCCCAGCAACTCCAGGCTCACATCCTCGCCGCCACCCAGAACCTCAAGTCTCCCTCCAGGGCCGCCCCGAGCAGCGGAGACCCAGCCCAGGCGACGGAGGGCAGGTCGGAGGGAGAGGAGAAGGCCCCCCTGGAGGCAGACCTGGAAGCCCAGGCACATGCGCTTCCGGCGGAGAAACCCGAGGTGCCTCCGCCGCCAGAGGAGCCCTGCTCCTTGGAGGTGGATGTGGTTGCAGGCGCCGTGACAGCCGCTGAAGGTCAAGGAGAGCCAGACGTGGCTCCCTCACTCGCCCAGGAAGCCGGGGGCCCAGCTGGTCCCCCTGAAAACCCCTGTGCTTGTGGCAGTGTCCCCCCCAGCATCTAACTGCCCCCCCTCGAACTGCGGGCCCTGACTGTTGGACCCCTAGCGGTCACCTCCTTGGGCATAGAAAGGCCCTTGGCTCCTACCGCGCTCTGACCACCCCGCTTCCTCGGCCACTCCCCGCTGCAGATCCCAGGGTGTCTGACCCTACCACAGTGGGCGGAGATGCTGGTCTCTGTCCCACCTCAGGAATCTCACTGACTTTGAGAACATCTGTCCCCACAGCCCCAGGGAGCTCATCTGAAAGGCAGAGCTCCTCTGGGGGCTGGGGCTGGGGGAGGGGGGTGTCCCCATCACAGACACGTCCGCTAGGAAACAGAAGTCTCAGGTCCCTTGTGACAGTGCCGACGCCACTGCTTTCCATCAGGGCAGGAAAGAGAAACAGAATAACTAGATGTGTTTGGAAGAGGTTGAATGAATGGGGAGACAGGGGCCTGGAGGTACCACAGAAGATCCATCAGGAGGTTTCTGTGACGGGCCCCTGCACGCAGCAGGAGCATTTCCCAAACTGGCTTCCTTGGAAGAAGGACTTTGAGGTCCAATGAACCAGTCGAGGAAACATTGCTTCTCTGCTCTGCGCACCACCCCCCCCCCCAAACAGAAGTCCTCCAAGGCTCTGACAAGTCCTGCAGTAAAGGTGCCCATGGAATCCAGTTTCGCTTAGCCTTTCCCAAACCGCTTTTGACCGTGGAGTACTTTTGTTTTTGTTTTACACCTACAGAGTAAAATCCTGCAGAGAACACTCTGGAAATTACTGCTCTAAATGCTCCACGGGGCGCCCCCTCCCCAGTTTCTGGATGGTCCAGGGTGAGGGTGGTGGGGTTTGGGGCCTTAGCCTCTCATCCTGCTACTTCTGTGGGGATGGGGCAAATGAAGTTCACCTTTCTTGCCAGGGACTCCAAGCTCCCTAGAAGCCAGCTGGGGGTGCTGTGTGTGAGGGGACCCCATTCTAGGAGAGGTCTGAAGGTATGGGGGAGGGTTTCTGACACCCAGGCTGGAAGCAGGCATCCCTGGCCCCCCACCCTTCACACACACACACACACACACACACACACACACACACACACACACATACGCCTGGCAGCCTGTGCCCGCAGCATTCTTTAGTCTTCGACAAGGGAGCCTGAGCTTCGTCCAGGATTTGGGGAGGCCCTGTGAGGGGGTCCTCTTCTCCATCCCTCCGTCCAAGCTCCCCCACCTCTGCACAGCTGACCAGGTGCTGGAATATAATAAACCAGCACAATAAACCTTTATTCAGGCCTGAGCATCCTGGTTTTCTGGGGGTGGGGAGAATAAGTCTGCTGGGAGGTTGAGGGGGGCATTTCCTCTGGGCTGTTCTGTGGGGGTGGGGCACATCAACCTGGCCTTGGGGGCTGGATGGGTGTGGGAAATGGAGGGACGGATGGATGCCCCATGGAAACAGGGGCCAGAGTCTGTGCCCTAGAAGCCCTGGGCTCATGGCCACCGAGGCAGTGTCCATGCATGCCTCTGCTGCTTATGGTGTCTGCAGGAGAACCACCCACCTCTCCATTTCCCCCAGGAGACAGGGGCCATGGAGGGGCTTGGGGCTGAAGTTTTAGTTCCCCTCCTCCCTGTAGAATGGCTGAGGGCTGGTCTGGGTCTCAGTGACAGCGCCACACTGGCCGCACCCTTGGCCTGCGGTGCCTGGGGTGGAAGGCAGTCCCTGCCTTTGTCTCCTCGCCCACCAGGCTCCTCCTTGCCTTTGATGGTGATTCCTGTGGCCACTGCTACCCCAGCTGCCAGCTGGAATCCAGATGTGGCTGGGCTGGGAGCACATGCTGGATCCCTGGGGTGATGGGGGCGGAGAGGCCATCCCCGCCCCCACCCTCCCCACAGCCCCTCTCCTCTGTCGACCCCACATCCATCTGTAGGGGGCCAAGGTTTGGGTTTCATAACACACAATGGCCACTGTCTGGCTCAGTGGGGAAGGGCCCTCTCTCTCTCAGCCCAGACAGGCTCCCGCCCAAGAACATAGGGAGAATTGAAATACAAATACTGAATACCAGGATGCTGTGTGGCTCGGACCAAGTCACTCCACCTCTCTGGGTGTGATGAGCTCTCTCCTTGTTCCTGAGCTCCTGCAGGGTCCTAGGCGCTGGGGTGTGGCTAGGAAGTGCACGAAGCTTCCCCAAGTCAGGCAAAACCCAGGTAAGACAGCAGCAGACATTGGAGATCCCTGGGGAGCCGGCAGGGGTGGGTCTCCGATCAGCATTTGCCTGGCCAGTGACTCCCCATTAGTGTCCACTGGGCCCTCCAGAGGACGTGGGGTGTGCGGTTTTAGCCACAGCCTGTTTCCCCAAGGACTGGGGAGGTGGTTAAGGAGGGGGTCTGAGCCCCAGTGCAGGAATCGACCTCTCTCACCTCTGAGCTTTTACAGCTACTATTCCGTCTGCCTAAGACACCCTTACACCCCCTCCCTTGCTTTGCTAACTCGAATTTTCTTTTTGGCCACGCAGCGCGGCATGTGGAATCTTAGTTCCCTGACCACGGATGGAACCTGTGCACTCCGCAGTGGAATCTCGGAGACCTAATCACTGGACCACCAGAGAATTCCCGTTAACTCTCATCTTTTAGCTTCTGGCTTAGATATCCCCTCCTCCGGGGAGCCTTCCCTGACACCCCCCTCTCCCCCACCCAGCCTCTTTTCTACAGTCCCCTGGGCTCAAGGATGATAATAATTGCTTACAGTTAAAGGAGTATCTGTTATGTGTCAGGCACCGCTCTAAGCAGCGGACATCATCAATTCATGGCAACCCTAGGAGGCAGGCACTGTTATCATCCCCATGTCACAGTTGGGGAAACAGGTCCAGAGAGAGGAAGTCAGTTGCCCAGATCACAGAGCCAGGATTCCAGCCCCGCGGTCTGATTCCGGAGTCTGAGTTCTCCGCTGGGCTCCACTGCTTTTTCGATGAATGAACGAGTGATTGAATGAAGGACGCCCTTGGGAAGGACAGAACGGCCGCACAACCTCTAAGGCTTGGAGCCCCTCCACTCTGCCCCCTGCATCTGTGATGGAGTCACCCAGCGGGGGCCTTTGATGGGCTCACATCTGGCTGGCATCAGCGAGGAGTGAGCCTCGGAGGGGGATCATGGTGGGGGTGTGTGTGTGGCGAGCCCAAGGGAGGGGGAAACACACGGCTTAAGGGAGCGGGTGGGGGTGAGGGGTTCCAGCATTCCCAGGGATCCAGGCGTCTGCCAGGGCAGGAACAGGCGCCCACTGTCTCGGGCCTTGTAAAACCATGCAGCTGCCCCCAGCCTGGGAGTCTGTCCCTGGGGCCAGCCCGCGGCCGCCTTCGAGGGGGTAGGGGAGGGCGATCAAAACCACCCTGAGACATGAACCCCAGCTGGAGTGGGAATGGGGCTTCTGGTGATGTGAGGTGGGGGTGGGATGCTGAAGAGCCCCTTCCCCGTGTCCTGCCCTGCTCTGATCACCTGACAGGCTGGGCATACTCTGGCTGGCGTTTTGTTGAGAACAGGATGGGTAGAACCCACCCCTGCCGGGCTGCTCTGTGCTGGGCTCATCATCTTTACCCCTTGGGGTGCTCACAGTGGTCTGGGCTCTCTGGCAAGACCACCTGAGGCAGTGCCAGCTCCATGCCTGCTTTCCTGGCTGTGTGGCCTTGGGGGAGTCGCCTTGCCTCTCTGGGCCTCTGTGGATAAAGAGAAGATGAACCCACTCCAGCCTGCAGTGTTCTCCATTTGCCCAGCGGGATTACCTGGGAGCTTTGAAACTCCTTTCTACCTGGCCCCCACCCAGACCAAAGAAATCAGAGTGTCTGAGGGTACAGCCAGGCAGTTGTCACAGCCAAGATGCAAAGTCCACCGGGAGAGGGGCTGGGGGTCTGTGCACCACTGTCTCCCCAGCACTCAACACTGCCCCTGGCACATAGCAAGTGCTCTGTGTGTGCACATGCGTGTAAGGCAAAGGAGGGATGGTGCCTGCACATCCATAACCACATCTAATTCTCCTCACACTCTCCACGGAGAGAGCAGCAATATCATTAGCCCCCATTTTGCAGATGAGAAAACTGAGACTCAGAGGGGTGTAGTGACTTACCTAAAGTCACACAGCAGGGCATAGCTGGTCTTCGAACCCAGGTCTGTCTGGCTTCTCAGCCTGGGCTCCTCAGTGCTGAGCTTCCCACCTCATTTTAGGACTTCGTGGTCCAAAGGCAGAGCCCCTTCCCTGATGGTGGGGTGGGCACGAGCATTTTGTACCCATTGCATTTCATCTTGGGCCCCCCTTCCTTGTTCTAGCCCCACCCTGCCTCCGGGGGTGATGACAGTGACTGCCCACTGCCTGTCCTTGTTTTCATTCATAGACTCTTGGAATCATCCAGTTTTTTTCCTTGCCTGGGATGATGTAACCCTCTGAGTTCTGAGGTGGCCTAGAAGCGAGTAGCAGGGTCCTAGATCTTTTGTTTCCCAAGTACAGTTCTTTATGAGCACCTACTCTGTGCCATGTATTGGGGAGGAATTGTTAGCAAAACAGATCTGAGGCTACATTCTAGCAGAGGAAATGAAACTTCATCATCTAGATGCAACCACAATGATTAATAACGGAAATAGCCACCATTTATAAGTGGACTGTTATGCACGTGTCTGGCATTTTACCCATATTACTTTTTACTGCTCTACCAATGTGTAATTGACACACAATAAAATGCACATATTCAAGGGTGCAATTTGATAATTTTGACACGTGTATAAAGCCATCACCACAATTAATATAACGGATATACCCATCACCCTTTGTAATCGTTTCTTATTGCTCCCCCACCCCCACCCCCAGTCCCCAGGCAACTATTGATCTGCTTTCCATCACTATGAGTCACTTTTATTTTCTGGAGTTTTATATAAGTGGAATCATACAGAGTGTACTCTGTTTTTGTGTCTGGCTTCTTTCATTCAACATAAATATTTTGAGACTTATTCACGTTATTATATCTACCAATATTTCACGCTTTTTATTGCTGAGTAATATTCCCTTGTGGGCGTCCCTGGTGGCACAGTGATAAAGAATTCGCCTGCCAGTGCTGGAGATGCAAGAGACATGGCTTTGATCCCTGGGTCGGGAAGATCCCCTGGAGTAGGAAATAGCAACCCATTCAAGTATTCTTGCCTGGAAAGCTTCATGGACAGAGGAGCCTGGTGGGCTACAGTCCATGGGCTTGCAACAAGCTGGACACAGCTGAAAGCACGCGCACACAATATTCCTTTGTGTGTACACATGAAAACTCATCCATTTACCTGTTGATGGATGTTTGTGGTTTCCGGCTTTGGCTATTACAAAAAAAGCTACGAACTACTGGATGTTATTCTATCTCTCCCTCCCAACCTTCTTAAAGAGATGATTGGTAGTACTCCCCATTTTACAGATGAGACACACGGAGACTCAGAGAGGTCAAATAATTTGTCCAAGGTCACACAGCCAATAGTTGGAACATAGAATCTTAAAGAGTGAGAAGTTTTTGAGCTAAGTGGCTTTAGGGAACCTCTAAAGTTGAGAGAGACTCAGACCAGGCCTTCATTTTATACTTGGGCATTTGAGGACTAGACGGGCTGGGTCTCGTCTATAGCTGGGTGAGAATTCGGGGTTCTGCTGGGCAGTCTTGCACTGAATCCAGCTCCACTCTGCTTTATCCTGGCTCTTCATCTGGTTTGGGGGAAGGCTCTGTCTGGAGTGATTTGTCATTTTTTCAGGAGGTTTTAATTTCGGGATTCCTCCGGCTGCTCAGAAATAGCAGGAAGGATTTGGTGCTGGCTCCAGGGCCCGGGAGATTCCCCTGCAGCTGCTCCCCCTCCCCAGGCGGGTGCAGGGTTTATTGTGGCAGCTGCAAAGTATAAAATAGCTCTGCTTGTAAATCCGCTCTTGCCAGGGTCCCTGATGCCAGAGGCCTCTGCAATGCTCAGCATGGTGTCCCCCCACCCGCTGGGGCCCTGCAGTGACGCTGCCTATGCCCTGGAAGGCTAGAGGGTCCAGGTCTAGGGTGGTCACCTGTGGCCTCTCCCTTGGGTTTTGGAGAGTTGGTCTCAGCTGGAGGAACTGGAGGGGGAAAAGACTAGGATTGCACAGGCTGGATGGGGGACAATGAGGGGAGAAAGTGGTAGCGGACGTGAAAATAAGGAACCAAGAGACCTAGTTAGTGTCCTCTTAGCTGTGTGACTTGGGCATCCAACTTTTTGAACTGTAGGTTCCTCACTTGTAAAGCTAGGGCCCTATCTCTCCAGAATGCTGTGAGGTTAATGGATGTGAATGCACTTTACAATGTGCAGGGCAGGGTAGCATTGTGGTTAGGGGTTCAGATGACCTGGGTTGGAATCTCAGTTCTGCCACTTGTCAGATGTGTGACCTCGGGCAAGTCACTTAATCTCTCTGGGCCTGAGTGAGTTTCCTCGTTTGTGAAACAGAACCTCGGAGCGTTGGTGGGAGTTGAATTCATTCTCGTAGAACAGGTCCCCCACAAGTGCTCATTGAATGTGAGCTCTTGTTTGCTGTAAGCTGTGAAGTGCAGTTCCTCAGAAAGAGGAAAGAGGGAAACTTCTGTCTCTAAATGTCTGGTTGTTCTGGGAGTCACTTCTTCTTTCCAGGTCTAGGTTTAGAAGCTTCAGTATCCTAAGATCAGTGATTTTAGTTGCTTGGAACTTCACAATTTAAACATCTATTCTTGAGGGGCAGGGCAGAGGTGCTAGAAGGATTGGTGGACTCAGAGCACCAGCAGCAGCCAGGAAAGTCCTATAAACTCCGGGGAGAGGGCGGCAGATGCAGCCAGAGACAGAAACAGGGTGCTGTGGCCTTTTGGGTGGTGAAAAGTCACCCCCATCCCATGTGCCCCTCTGCAGCGGCTTGGCGCCCAGTGGGGGCAGGGGTCACGTGGCAGCTGTTCCCTGTCTCCCTCTGGAGTGTCGTGTCCCCAGCCAGGGTTTGGATGCTGTCTGGTGGGCACAGCTGGAGACGTGGCTGTCGATACGGGATGGGGAACCCAGGGACTCGGTGGGGGGCAGGTGCTGGGGCTATTTCTGGGGTGTTGGAAAGGTAAGGGGAACCCAGTGGGATTAATTGCCAGGTGGCCTGGAATATCTCTTCTCCCCTCTCTGCTGTGTATCCAGTATAAAACAAACCTAATGCTTAGACTGGCCAGAAATTTCTCTAGCGCGGTGGGGGGAGGGCAGAAAGTGTCTGCATCCCAGAAAGACTGGGGTTCGGATCCCAACGTTCGAATCCCACCTCCAGGCTGCTCAACCCCGGGCAGTTTCCTCTGTCTCTCAGCACTTTACCTGTGAAACCACAGGTCCTGCCCTGTTGTGAGGCTTCGATGAGAAAAATGCTCCTTGAGCATGTGGCCCACGTGGAAGACCCCCAAGCCCCCCCCACCTGTGCCTTCCTCAGGATTTAAATCCCACCATGAGGGCGTTTCCATCACTTCTTCAGCACCCACTGTGTAGCAAGCGTGGCACTGAGGACTTTCTACACACTGGGTTCTCACAAAGCTGAGGGTGGCATAAGTATTATCCACCTTCTACAGAGGGAGGCATGGAAGCTCAGAGAGGCCAAGTCACTCCCCCAAGGTCACAAAGCCAGAAAGAACATGAGCCGGATTTTGAATCTCCTGGGCTTGTCGGGATCCCATGCCTGCATGCGTGCTAAGTCAGTTCAGTCGTGCCTGACTCTTTGAGACCCCATGGACTGTAACCTGCCAGGCTCCTCTGTCCATGGGATTCTCCAGACAAGAACACTGGAGTGGGTTGCCGTGCCTTTCTCCAGGGGATCTTCTCAACCCAGGGATCGATCCTGTGTCTCTTACATCTCTTGCAATGGCAGGCAGGCTCTTAACCACTAGCTCCACCTGGGAAGACCTGGGGATCCCATAAGTATTGCTCTAACCACAGCTCCACGCTGCCTACAAGCTTACTCATGAAGGAATGAGTCAATGAATGAGCGCATCAGTGCAGGGTAACGGGGTTGATGGGGTCCGAGGCCAATGTGTCCAGACTTCCATGTGACCTCCACAGCTCAGCTGGTGGCAGGGGCGTTATCACAGTTGCTGGTGCTGCATCCTTGTGGTCTACAAGGTGGAAAGGCAACAAAGAGTGCTTTGACCATAAGTGGCCACGGGATCAGGCCCCGCCTATGCACCAACAGAGGATGAGATGGTTGGATTGCATGACCGACTCAATGGACATGAGTTTGAGCAAGCTCCGGGAGTTGGTGATGGACAGGGAAGCCTGGCGTGCTGTGGTCCATGGGGTGGCAAGGAGTCGGACACAATAGAGGGACTGAACTGATGCACCAACTGCGCCTGCGCACACCTTGCCTGGGGGCGGGGTCTGGGTAGGGGGCGGAGCTTGTATCCCTGCACCTCCCACCATCACCCGGGGCCTGTCTCCAGGTGTTACCAAGCGTACTGAAGCGGCCTTCCAGTCCACGTGGCCGGGGACTGACCAAGCTAGTCTGCTGGGCTCCAACCAATGCTTTGACCCTGCCCAGGATGCCGCATGCGGTCGACGCCACGAATCCACCAGGTCTCTGGAGCCTAGCCCACGGACCCTGGGCTCTCCGGAGGCGTGAACTTGGAAGTGGGGCCCCAAGGCAGGCACTGACCCTGGGTCTGGGGCCCCGGGGTGAAGGTCTGGCTCTGCCCCTTTTCTGGTTGTGCCGCCTGAGGGAAGTCACTCGCTCCTTCTGGCCCTCGGCTGCCTCTCCCACAAAGGAAAGAAGGAGGCGACATCTAGATTTCGGGCAGCTGGTGGGCCTCGAACTGTTCCCGTGTGAGGCAGTGATTGTCAGCAGCTGAGGCAAGGGCTGCAGGAAGCCATTTTCCCTGAAGTGAAGAGTCGCTTGATTCTTGGATGAGAAGATCTCGGGAGAACCTGGCGTTTTTTTAACCCCCTTGAATCCATTGTGGGGAGAGCAACCACCCCTCACCTTAAGGGGCCCCTGGAAGAGGTGTCCCAGCTTCTCGGACGGCCTCTCCAGCATCTGAACAAACCCTCTCAGGAAGCCACTTTCCATCTAAGGTAAGTCGAACCGGCTCAGCCCGAGGGCCAGTTTCTCCCAGGCAAGCCCCCAGCACGAGCTCTGGTTGGGAGGACAGGGCCAGCCATGGGCAAGGCAGTTAGAAACTCTTCTGAATTTTTCCCCTGGCCTCTCACGAGATAAGAACATCTCGACTTTGTCCGGATCTGATCTCTGCACTGCCTGGTTTTGAGTAGACTTTGAAAAGAGAGAGGTGACTTTTGCAAGGTGGTGGGGCCACATCGACCAAGCTTGTCCATGTGTTTGCCCCTGAGATTCTTTTCCAGAAGGTGCTATGGAAATACCTCTGCATGGGCCCTGAGATGGGCCTGCAAGGATGGTTGATGCTAGCATTGACGTGAATAAATGAGAAAAGGAGAAATGACTTAGGTGCCCATCACTGCGGGAGGGTTAAGGAGGTGGCGGTCCTGTCGAGTTCAAGAGGATATTCAGAGAGAATTCGCTTCTGGGAGGAGGGTCTGGACATAAGGACTGTCGTCAACATGTCCCAATTTGTTTTTCACGTGAATGATTTCATGTGAAAGATCAATCACTGCGAAGTCGGTTCCACCAGCTCCACTGAGCTAATGAGGAAAGCACCCAGGCTCAGAGAATTGTTGACGGATGTGGTAACCTCAGGGGCGAGGGGACTTGTCACACTGTGGGTGAGCCGGGGAGAGGGCTCAGGTCGTGGGTCTGGTCTGGCAGCTCATTGTTCCCATAGTCTGTGGTCTGTCTTACGTGAGGGAAAGGGCAGCCCTGGCGTGGTGGATTCTCGCCCAGGAGTCACTTGTTGGAAGTGTGAGCCCAGACTTCCGCCACCCGGGCTTTGGGCACCCCAACAATGGAACCAGTTCAGGGTGCCTCCAGGTCAGGCATGGGGGCAGAGCAGGCCCTGGGCGAGCTCACAAGGGGAGACCACAGGCGGCAGAGCTGGAGAGCCCTGTGTCATCAGGCCATCCTGCATGTTGGGTGTCTCTGCAGACACCAGGTCCTACTGGGTGGGCCTTGCCAAGGCAAGGGATAGGAGCATCACATTTTCAGAGGTGCTGTCAGATAACTTCTCCAAAATGCGTCACCAGTTTCCATGGCCATCTAGGTCTAAGAGCGGTTCAGCTTCCCCACACCCTTGCCAGCACCGTGAGTTTCCAGTCAGAGGTGAGGAGTGGTATTTCATTGTTTTCATTTTGGTCCTCTGATTATCTGTGAGAGAGAGGGGCTTTTAACCCCATGGAGTTCCTCTCCTACGAATGACCTGTTTCTGGCCTTAGTTTCCACATGTGTTGATTGATTAGATACCCACTGGTTTTCAACATTTTTTGAGCCATAGAATCGTTTGTTCGAATAAACTCTTCCTAGGAATCCTAACATAAGTTGAATGAAAGCAAAGCTGCCTCCTGGAGGAGAGGGTGGGATTCCCAGAGGCACCTGTTTGCCCCCTTCCCCCTCTTCAGGGGGGTGGAGGGCTTAGAGTTTGCAAACAGTTGGTGTAGTCCCACCACTCTAGCTCTAAGTGGGGAAACTGAGACCCAAAATTGCCCGGAAAGGTCGAGGCAGGTCTCCAGGTGGGCTGATTGTCGGTGGTCATTCAAGAAGGATCTCTAGGGAGATGATCCGTCCATCAGTGACAGGCTCATCACTTCTAGTCTGTGCCCTGCACGTCACTTGTTTTTCGTGTGATGGTAGTGGAGACGAGATGATGGCAGTGGGAGTGGGTGATGGATGGTGGCGGAGGTGGTGACGTCAGTGTGGGGGTGGTGACGGTGGTGAACATCTTTGCTTTGTTCCTGATCCTCCTGGGAGTGCTTCCAAAGTTTTCCTATGGTTTGCTACAGTTTTCTGGTAAATGTCTTTTCTTCAAGTTTAGGAAATTCCTTTCTATTCTTAGGTTGCCAAGATTTTTGAGTTGCAGATGGACAGTGAAGTTTATCAAATGCTTTCCAGTATCTACGAAGATGATGTTGTTGTTCAGTCATTGTGTCCGACTCTTTTTGCAACCCCATGGACTGTAGCCCGTCAGGCTCCTCTGTCCATGGGATTTCCCAGGCAAGAATACTGGAGTGGGTTGCTGTTTCCTTCTCCAGGGGATCCTCCCGACCCAGGGATCGAACCCGTATCTCCTGCATTGGCAGGGGGGTTCTTTACCACTGAGCCAGCAAGTGAGATGGTTCTTTTTTCTCACCATGGGGCCCTGTATGAAGACCTCCCTGGGAAAGTCCAAATGAACTGATTTTGTCTCAAGCACGGAAACTCGCTCGCTCTCATCCACTTTCTCTGCCCCTTCTTTCCCTTTACCTAAACACAGACACTTTTCCAGGCCCAGGGAGCTGGACGGTAGAGGAGGGCGAGGCATCAGAATAGAAATGATCTCCCGTGCTGGGTCAGCGCTTTCCGCCTGCCTGACTTCTGCTGCCGTTTCCTGTACTAATCCCGGGGGGACCAGCTCCCCCCCATCTGGTTCCAGACATAGCCCGAGACATTCTGAGGTTGCGTTAAAATGTTGGTGGCAGACAGACAGGGGAGGATCTTGAAGCCTGGCATTCCTCCCCAGGATGCCGGAGGAGGGGGGAGGCCAGGCGGGTGTGTGGTGGGGGAGGAATTTGTCTTGAAAGGGGAGGGGCGGGTTGGCCCGGGATGTGGGGAGAAGGGCTGGTTGCTAGGCAGAATCGGCAGAGATGAATCATGTCCTGGCTGGAGCTGGTTATGGGCTAAAATGAGAAGTTATCCAAGGATGTGGAATCTTGTTGTTTGAGCTGGAAGGGAGTATGGATTCATCGGGTCCAGCCCCCTCATTTTGCAGACAGAGGAACTGCAAATACAGAGAGGGAGAAAGGTGTGCCCAGAAAGTAAGGAACGGATCTCTTGCCTCGTAGCTTTTTCCAGGGACGGTGGCCAAAATAAGCCTTTGGCACTGCCTCCTGTATTGTACGCGGTTACCGTTCTAGGTAACCGAGATTTCATGGTGAATCTTTCGACTCGCTTTCCCCGAGCAAGAGAAATTCAGAGTGTTACCGCTGTGAGAAAAATATATGGACAATGTGATGCTGGGGTGGATGGGGAAGGCCTGTCTGGGGAGATGGCATTTGAAGTGAGCTGCAGATGCGGAAGAAGAAGCTCTGGGAAGAGGGCTGCAGGCAGTGGGGCCAGCCTGTGCAAAGGTCCTGTGGTGGGGATGAGTTTGGTGAGTTTGAGAGACAGCAGGGAGGCCAGGGGGCTGAGGGAGGCGTAAGGGGGACAGGCAGGGCCTTGGAGACCAAAGAGAGGTTCAGTGGGAAGCTGTTGCCTACCCTTCATCAGGGGCGTGATCCCCATTGTGACCCCTTCTCCTGCCCTGTGGTGCCTGCCAAGGGCCCGTCCTGTGCATGAATGAGCATTTAGTAAGCCCCTACTGTGTGCCCAGCTGTACTGGGCACTTCGTCCATGTGGTCTCATTTCATCATGCGGCAGTCTCTCCCAGGCTGACCATCGGAGGACAGATGGGAGAGGCCCACGCTTGCTCATGGCCGCTCTCCGCAGGCATCCCTGGCCTGGGCTCTGTCCCTCATTGAGACCCTCTGCTTGGTTAGCTCAGCCGGGAAAGGACCAGCCTGCATGGGCAGCTTGTCCTTTGGTTCAGCTCCTGAAGAAAAAGAGTGGGAAAGGTTGAGAGGAGACTCCGATCCCGGCGGCCGCCCAATAAGACTTGCCAGGAAGCAGGGCCATGCTGGCCCGAGCCTTTGAGGTTGGAATGGATGAGCACCCACTGGAAGGGAGGTGGTCCCCAGGGGCTCTGCTGTGGTGGGAAAGTGAGTTAGAATCTGGAGCTGGAGGGCAAATGGGACAGTGTGAGAAACTCCCAAAAGGCTCTTTGCCCCAGGATAGTAAGCCCAGCAGATGCCTGGAATTCCACCAGTGATTTACTTGCTGGTGTTATCAAGCCTTCCTTTTGGCTTCTCTTCTTATAAGATGCAAATCTCCTTTGGAGAAAAGTGAGAAGATGATGTCTCAAACCCAATGCTGTGATAAAATTTGGAGGTTGTAAGTGATAGGGGCCCAGATGCTGAACAACTCTGAGGGGCCATCAGAGTTTTATTTTGTTTAGTTTTTCTCCATGGGGTCAATGGAGACTTTGTTAGGGCTAGCCTGCCACACCCATCTTCTCCCTCTGCTCAGACCTGCTTTCTTAACCCGCCTTCCACAGGTGTCGATCCCAGGAACACTCCTGGATAAACACCCTGCTTGTTAGCTCCACCTGAGAGTCGACTCTCTGGGAAATCTGACCTATAATAATGAAGGGGTGATGATGATGGTTATAAAGTTGATGATGACTGTGATGATGGTGATGTTGATGATGAAGGTGATAATGTTGATACTGATGATGATGGCAGTTATAATGATGGTACTGATGATGGTGGTAACGTTGATACTGATGCTGATGGTGTGATAATGATGGTGATAATGTTGATACTGGTGATGACAATGATAATGATGCTGTTGGTGGTGGTAATGTTGATACTGATGATGATGGTGTCATGTTGATGATTGTGATACTATTGATACTAATGATGATAACAATGATAATGATGGTGTTGATGATAATGTTGATACTGATGATGACACTGATCATAATCATATTGATGATGGTGGTAACCTTGATGCTAATGATGATGGTATAATGTTGATGATGGTGATAATGATGATGATAATGTTGGTACTGATGATGGCAGTGATAATGACAGTTGATGTATCCGTCTGCTCAGGCTGCCATAACAAGATACCAAGATGTCGTGGCTTAAACAATAGAAATTTCTTTTCTCACAGTTCTAGAGGCTGGAAGGTCCAAGATCAAGTTTCCAATAGGGCTCAATTTCTGTGAGAGCTTTCTGGCTATTAGATGGCTACTTTGTCCTCACATGGCCTATCCTCTGAGCATGAGTGAGGAGACCTCTGTACCCTTATGACGTTTTTTAACCTTAATTATCTCAAAAAGACCCTATCTTCAAATATAGTCACGGTGAGGTTAGGGCTTCAATATATGAATTTTGGGAGAGGGGGCACAGTATAGTCCATAACAATGATCATGGTGACAATAATGATGGCAGTGACCGTGACATTTGTTGCTACTGCTGATGGTGGTGATGATGTTTCTAATGATGGTGGCGACAGTGGTGATGATAATGACAATAATAACTGTGATAGTATTGAGGATGATTATCGTGATGATGATGGTAACGGGGATGATGGTGGTGATGACAGGGATGGTGATGATGAGGGTGATGGGGTGGTGATGGGATGATGGAAGGTGATGATGATGGGGTTGATGGGGATGATGGGGATGATGGTGATGGGGATGCTGATGGTGATGATGGGGGTGATGGGGATGAAGATGAGGGTGATGGGATGGTGATGGGGATGATGGTGATGGGGATGATGGTTATGGGGATGATGATGGTGATGGGGAGTGATGATGATAGGGGTGATTATGGGGGTGATGATGATAGTGATGATGATGATGGTGGTGATGATGGGGATGGTGATGATGAGGGTGATGGGGTGGTGATGGGATGATGGAAGGTGATGATGATGGGGATGATGGGATGATGATGTTGATGATGAGATGATGATGATGATGGGGATGGTGGTGATGGGGATGCTGATGGTGATGATGGGGGTGATGGGGATGAAGATGAGGGTGATGGTGATGGGGATGATGGTGATGGGGATGATGATGGTGATGGGGAGTGATGATGGTAGGGGTGATTATGGGGGTGATGACGATAGTGATGATGATGATGGTGGTGTTGATGGGGGTGATGATGATGGCAATGGTGATGATGGCTAACATTTATTGAGTGCTTATTGCATGCCTGGTAATGTGCTTTTTTTTTTCCACTTGTGATCATTCTTTTAATCCTTACTACAAATCTGTCACTTAGGAGCTAGTATTCTGCTGATTTTTCAGGAAGGGAAATCAAAGTTCAGAGAGGTTAAGTACCTGCTTAAGGTCACATAGAGAGATCATGAGAGCTGGGATTAGAACCCAAGTCCCTAGACCCCCATCCAAGCTTATTCCCTCCTACCCTTGGTCCTGCTCAAAGGGGCTGTGTGTGGTGGGGAGGTGTTTGGTGGGAGGGGGTCCAGCCTGACTTCCCTACTGGGGCTTCCTCTGATCCAGCAGCCTGAGGCCCCGGTGGTGGGGCAGCAGGATGGAGGACCCTGGGCCCTCTTTTGCACCAGCAGCTCCAGGGCATCAAGTGTTGTCCTCACCTGGGGGGCCTGCAGGAGTTATTCTGGGATGTGGCCTTCTCTGCGGTGAGGCCACAGGCTGGAGTGCCTAACAGGACATTTCCAAAGATAGCTGGGCAGGGAGGGTGCTGGTGGTATTTGAGGCCAGGCCTTGGGAGTAGCTGTGCTCTGTGGCTGACCAAGTACAGTGGAGTGAGCTTGCCTGTCAAGCCACGTGTGACAGAAGTCACGTCTGTGTGTCCCCTGCACAGGGGCAGGCAGACTACAACTTTGTGTAACTTTGGAGGCCATGCTGTGAGGGCTCATCCCAAGGCAAAGACACCATAGGTTGGAAGCCTGAAGTTATAGTATTTAACTTTACTTTATTAATTTTTATTTCATGTCACTCTAGTTTTTTGCCATGCTGAGTGGCTTGTGGAATCATAATACCCTGACCAGGGTTCAAATCTGGGCCCTGGCAGTGAAAGTGCCAAGTCCTAACCACAGAATTGCAGGGAATTCCTTATAGTATTTTAAAAATAGTAATAGCAGCAGTGGTGGTAACAATGGTCGTAATAGTAACAGTGGTCGTAATAGTAACCATTGCTACGAGTCAGAGTCATGGTAATAAGACCGATGTTAACAGTAATAATAACAGCTGTAAGAGAGAATAGGCCAGTCACGTGCTGAGGTCTCAGGCGGGAGCCCCGCTGCGGCCACTTCCTGGCTCTGTGACCTCGGACACATGCCTTTACCTTTTAGTTTCTTTTTAAAAAGGAATAATCATAGAATTTTAGGATTTCTGCGCAGAGTAAATGAGCTCATCTATATAAAACACCCAGCAACTGTGCCAGGTGTGTCTCTGGGGCTAAAGAGCTGTGCAACCATAACAACAATGAACATTATGTGCCACATGCTTCACATGCTTTGTCTCATTTAATGGTCACGTCAACCAGACCAGGGAGGTCCTAGTGTCATCCCATTTTGCAGATGAATGAATGGAGACTTGGGATGGTCGAGGTCTCTTGTTCAAGATCACACAGGGCTAGGCGGCATTTGAACCCACTGTTTCTGACTCCAAGGCACTGAGCTCACCCTGCTCTGTCCTGCTGCCGCTCCCTGGGTGGAGATGGTCTTCTCTGGGGAGCCCTCCTTGAGGGCTTAACTGATGTCATCTTGAGGGACGGAGGAAGCAAGCAGACAGGCCACAAAGCCACCAACGAGAGAGATACTCACATCCATCTTTCAGTTGGGGCCGGAGCTCATCCTCAGGGTCCCCCTAACTCTGCCAAGACTCAGTGGGACCCGGAAGTCTTCTGTCCCATCATGAAGATGGACACAGAGTCTGCTCTCTTCTTATCTCAAGTTCAAGGGGCCTTGATCACCTCTCATTTGCTTGGCTTTTTAAGAAGACTCCATTGTACAGATAGCCAGTTTTGGCAGGACAGTGCTTAATGGGAAGTTGCAAAAGTGCATTTTGATGTGGTTCCAAGTGGCTGGAATCGAGGAATAACATCTAGGAAAGGTTAGACTACAGATGTGGTCATAGCCACGGTGTGGTGCTTTGAAGGGGGTGGGAGGTGGGCAGAGGACTGCAGCTGGAGCTCTAACCTACCACTTCCTCGCTGTGCTATCTGAGAAAGTCATTTCACCTCTCTGAGCCTCTGTTTCTCCATCTGTCTCCATCCACCCACCCATCTATCCATCTACTCACACACCCTCCGCCCACCCCTCCATCTACCCATCCATCCACTCACACATCCCTCCTCCCTCCATTCATTCACTAAACAAGCGTTCATGAAGCCCCTAATAAGACAAGAGCTGGACCAGAGGCTGGGTCCCATAATTGACATTTGTTGTTTAGTTGCTAAGTTGTGTCAGACTCTTTGCAACCCCATGACCTGTAGCCTGCCAGGCTCCTCTGTCCATGGGATTTCCACTGGAGTGGGTTGCTATTTTCTTCTCCAGGGTATCTTCCTGACTCAGGGATTGAACTTGCATCTCCTATATCTCCTGCATTGGCAGGGGGATTCTTTACCACTAAGCCACCAGGGAAGCCATAATTGATATTACCGTCATCAGTAGAAGGCTAAATTATGAACCATCCTACAGGAAATGCTGGGTAGCTGCTAATGAGGCCGGTCTACAGGAATTGAAATGGAGAAATACGGTTAACAGGAAAATAAAAAGTTACAGAAGTAGGTTTAGTATGCTACCATTTGTGTAAAAAAATAAAAAATGGACCAGCATTTCCAAAAGCACATCCACATAAACAAAATTTCTGGAAGGACAGCTAAGGAACAAATACCAGAGATTGCCTATGAGGAGGGAGACTGGGGAATTAGTAGGGGTGGTAAGGAAGCTTATATATAATTCTGTTCCTTTTCAGGCTGTTTGAATTTAATTAATTATATATATATATATATTTTACATTTTTATTTCTTTATTTTTGGCTGCACTGGGTCTTCTTTGCTGTGCATGGGCTTTCTCTGGTTGCAGCGAGCTGGGGCTCCTCTCTAGTGGTGCAGGGGCTTCTCATTGCAGTGGCTTCTCTTGGTGTGGAGCACGGGCTCTAGAGTGCTCAGGCTCAGTAGTTGTGGCTCGTGGGCTCTAGAGCTCAGGCTTAGTTGCCCCACGGCATGTAGGATCTTCCCAGACAAGGGATCAAACAGATGTCCCCTGGTTTAGCAGGCGGCTTCTTAACCACTGGATTCCCAGGGAAGTCCTGAATTAAAAAAAAAAAGTATATTACCTATTTAAAAATGAAAAAAGTTATTTAAAAAAGACTCAAGCTTCTGAGTAATGGTACAGAAAGACAAGGTAAGAGCAGAGTGCAAACATATGTATGGGATCAGGGAAGGGCAGGAGCGCTGGGAACAGAGAAGGCACCTAGCTCAGCCTGAGGGAATCAGGATCGGCTTCCTGGGGGAGGCAGTGTCTGAGCTGAGGCTCCCAGGCTGAGTGGAAGTTAAGGGAAGATGCCTGGCTGGGGCCTTCCTGGTGGGGGGAGCAGCACAGGGCTGAAGGGAAGGTTTTGGTGGGCCCAGAGCAAAGAGATTGATCGATGTAGTAGGAAGTTTGGATTTGTTTGAAGGGCGACGGGGAGCCAGGGACAGGTTTCAAGAGGAGGGACAGGGTCAGAGTGGGGAATGGATTCCAGCAGTGAGGCTGGAGGCAGGGAGGCCCGTGGGGAGGCCAGGAGAGAGATGATAGAGGCCCAGACCAAGGCAGATGCATGAGGTGGGAGGGGCAGAGAGGGAGGTTGGAGATGGAAAGTGACACCTTCTCATAGGAGCGTCAGCCTCCATGGAAATAATTTCAGCAAACTGCTTGGCAGAGTGCAGAGCACTCCATGGTGGTTCTCCCTCAGGGCTGTATTCTGCGAAACTCTTGGGGAGCTTTGGAAAAATGTCCGTTCCCAGACCTCGCCCACAGAGCGTCAGTTTAATCGGATGTTGCTGCGGTTCGGTTCATGGGGTCGCAAAGAGTTGGACGCGACTGAGCGACTGAATGGAACTGAACTGGGGTTAAATTGGGCTCCTGGATGACTGAGGCACGGCTGGGGCCAGGCACAGTGCTTGGCGGCAAGTTGGCCAAGTGAATGGATTAGGGCCCACCCTGTGTTGGGAGTCACCTCCTGCTGATGCTCAAGGCACAGGGGAGCCTCCGATGGTGTCGAGTTCTGCGGGAAGGAAACAGGGCAGGAGAATCATGGCCTCTGAGGTCGCCCAGCCCACGCCCAACCTCATGGCTTGGGAGTAGCTGACCTCCCAAATGTGAGGGCCTGGCCCGACGCGGGAGTGCATGGAGCTTCTGTCACTTACACGCTGGGATCTCCCGTGGAAGAGTTTACGTGGAGATGCGAAGATTCATGGGATGTCAAGATCTCTAGACTTGAGCTCACCCACGGGGACACGGTGCCCCCCTGTGGTTCAGACTAGCTGTGTCTGGGCCAAGGACAGTCTCTCATGGAAGTTCAAACAAAATATTCTTCTCTTTCAGCTACATGACCACATATTTTGAGGTTTGGGCCATTCTGGTAATATTGCCGTGGCTGTTTATGAACAGCTTCTGATGTGTAGAATTTCGGCTCAGCTCTCAAAGGGTGTAACTGGGACAAAAATGTCTCATTTTAAAAGAGTCACAAAGAACAGTGGTGGGGAATTGCAGGGCGGCCGCATATAATGAAGAGACAAGCGCAGCCTAGAGGGACCGTGAATTAAACAGTAGAACACGCCACACGGGACAACGTGACATGGTTCCACCCGGCTTCTCTAATTTGAGGTTCTGATGAAGGCCTTGCTCTGCGGCCTTCCCCACAGGGTGCGGGGGAAGGGCCTTTGAAGTTCCATGCCCTTCCCCAGAACCCAGAGGAGTTTTGTTTCATTTTTTTTTTTTTTAAAAAAACAAAGGAGGTATATTTAAGAGAAGACACAGCCAGCCTATGCCTGAACGTCAGGACATCTTTCTTTTGAAGTTGGAGATCTGAGTCTTAGCTGGCATTTTGAGGTCATGTTTTCACTAGACCATTGGACCTCCTTTAGTGGGGCTTTGAGCTGCTGTGTGACCGAGGGCATCTCAGCATGACCCCCTCACCCCCACCCCCTGCCTGTCCACCCTGGGGGCAGATGGATGATGGCACAGCCTGGTTGACATTGTTGTCAACCTGTTATTTTGTAAAGAACAATAAGGAGTGATGGCCATGTCCTCCCCCCCCCCGCCCTTGTTTCAGAAGACATTATTGACGTCGGCTTTGTAAAGACCTCCATGCGTGGTCTTCACTGCCCAGCTTGCTTGGAGAGGAGCCTAGGTCATCACCCCATCCAGCATCTACGAACAAACCCTGTGGGGCTGAAGGCCGTCCTGTGAAGTGAGGGAGGGACCCCAGCGACAAGGCTTACCAGAGACAGACGTTGTCTTACAACATTCCTTTATTTATTATACAGATGCAAAATCTGCTTTATGTACAATACTTGTACATTATTTGGTCCTACCAAATAATCTTACCAAGGCATTCTACTGGTAATCTTCCCCCAAAAGATTCAGGTAAAATTAGATATTGTGCACTTCACGACTACCCAAACCTGAGACTTCGCTATTGATTTCAGTTTTGGGGTCATACACACAAATTGAAATAGACACACATGAGGTTAAGGCGATGAAAGTGAGCTGCAAGAAACCACAGGGTTCAGAGCAACTAGGCTGTGTATTTTGCTTGAGTTACACTTGCAATGTTGAGCAGCAAAGGTTGTGTGGATCTCAGAGCGCTTTTATTGTAGTGCGAGGGCTTCTGAACACCTATGTGACTGCGTGGCTGGGGGCACTGGCAGCCTGTGGGACCTTTGAGGCATCCATCACCAGGGGCTCATTTCTTCTCGGCCTCTCCTGTTTTGGGTTCTTGTTTCAGTTTGTAATCAGCCAGGGCAGCTTTGATGGCGTCTTCAGCCAGCACTGCAAGTAACGGAACAAAACACAGCCTATAAGTTTCTAGATCTTTAAGAGCTGAGGCAGTGGAGCTGGGACGGGCTTAACAGTCACCGCGCCAGGGTGCAGGGCCAGGAGCAAGCTGGCCGTTTCCTGAGCCACTCCCTTGAGGCGGCTCTGGGGACAGACTGGTGGGCACATACCTGGGATTCTACGTTAGCTCCTTAGCTTCTTGGACAATCATGCTTTCTTGCTGGGATAGGGTGAGGGCTGTATATGTAAAGTGTCTGGAGCACTGGGGGTGGGGGTGGGGGTTGGGAATGACACAATAAATGTTAGTTCTCAGCTGCTCACACGGAAGTCAGGATAAACGCGGTGGACGTCGGTGAGGCTGGCTGGTATAACTTGGGTTGCGTCAATTTGGGGGTGGGATGGCATTTGCCGGCTCACTCTAGTGATCCCGAGGTTCGGCAGCTTTTATTTTGGAGTCAGTATTAAAAGGGAGGCTTTGGGGGAAACAAACACTGAGAGAGCTGGTGTGATGGCTGAGAGCACTGGCTAACGTTCCAGCGCCCATGAAGGCCTGATGAAAAGGCAGGGGTTTCTCTGAAACCACGTGAAAATGCTTACAAGTTATGGCCTTTATTCTCGGGTATTTGAGACTCCAGCTCAAGTGGAAAGAACTCGGGTCTCAGCAGACCTCTGTCCCGGCCCCAGCACTCATGTTCTGCCCTGTGAGTCCCGCCTTGGCAGGAGGCCTGGCTCTCTGCTGATTTTTAACTAATTTGGTCAGTAAACCTCCATCACCTAGTTAAGGCTACTGTGTCTCATTCCCTCCTTCCCCTAGAATGTTGCGATTTTAAAAGCTTTAGACTGAATGGGAAAGCCAAGTAAAAGCCTTCGGCATCTGGGCTTTCTCTCAGGACAGTGAAGAGGGGGATACTGCACAGCTGGGCTGAGTCATCCCATATACACAGATACAGAGCCTGAGAGGAACGGCATCTGGAAAGGAAGGGATAAAATGCACGGCAGATGGGATTATGGTGGAAGCCGCATTTTCTCCTTCACCGGTGCCAACTTCAGCACGGTGGGGCGGGAACAGCACAGATTCGGAATCACAGTCTGGGCTTTAGACTCTGGCCCTTCCACTGAGGAGCCGTGAGGCTGGGCGGCTTTAACCCGAGTCCTCCTTTCCTCCTCTGTGAGGGGGGAGGTAATGACACAACTGGAGGACATTCCTAAGGGTCAGAAGTGAGGCCGCGACCAGCTCAGCATGATGCCCAACCCACACCACCTGCCGTTGAGACCCTGGGGCCCGACCTTCTGGAGGTTGTGAAGACAGACTCCCCAAGCTCTAACCCTCAGAGGTTATAAAGGTGGATTCCACGACCCCAAAGGACTTGCCATTCCCCTGTCCAAATGTACGTGGATGCCAGTACAGAAAACCCCCATTACCACCCCCACCCCCAGTCCAAGCTTGTTGGCATGCTGGAGCGACACGTACTGGAGCAGTGCAGTTTCACAGGTGGCAGGCACAGCTCCTTGGCGATGTCTGTGTTTTTGATGGTCAAGGCTTCCTCCACCTGAGAGGCAGACAGGACAGATGGGCAGTATTAGTGATGCTCTGCCTGGTGGGACCGAAGAGAAAACATTGCTGGGCTGGGGTGAGCCTGGCCTGCAGACACTGTCACAGCCAGGAGCAGAGCCCGGGGAGTCTCGGAGGGATCTGCTCGAGGCCAGCAACCCTAGCCTTTTTTTTTTTTCTCGGCCAGAAGGCATGAGGGAGCTTAGTTCCCCGACCAGGGATTGAACCTGTGTTCCCTGCAGTGGAAGTGCTGCGTCTTAGCCACTTGACCACAAGGAAGTCCCCTCAAGCCTGTTTGTCGAAAGGCAGTGATTTCCTGCATTGGTTGTGTGACTATGAGCTTCTCTGATGTCCATAGATTCTGTGAGATGGATGGTGTCAGGGAGGTGGGTGGGGCCAGGGCCAGTAGCGTAGACAGCTCCTGGGAGGAGACCTTGGGGCTCATCCCCTGCCTGTAGGAGGACTTTCACCTCCTGGTGGGCTAAAAGGATGCCTGGAGTTTGTCTCCAGCCTAGGGCAGAGCAGGAGGCAGGGCTCTGTGGAACAGGACCTGCTGCCTTAAGGAAAGTGTTTGCCCAGCCTGTCCCCCAGTCTCCCAAGTCCGCTAACTCTACTGAATTAAGCTTCAAGTTCTGTTCCTGCAAATTCAGATGGGAGGCTCTCAAGGTCAGAAAAAGGCCCTCTGCCCTGACAGGTGCCCTGTCTCCTCATGCCCTCTTCCCTTGAGGATCGTTCTGGACAGATTGGCTGGCACAAGCTAGGTCTTTCCTTCCTGGCCCTGAGGAGCCTGCCGGCCAGGAGGCCCTGAGTCACAGGGGGCTGGTGGCACGTGGCCTGGCAGGCGGCTTGGCTGCAGAGCTGCCCTGCACAGGCCTCCATGACTCAGCTCGCTGAACTCTGGCTGTTGGGGCTGCAAGGATGAGCACCTACAGTCTGGCTTTTCTGAGAGGTTTTAATGAGGACAGGACTTTCGAAAGGCTAGTTTGTTATCCCATGAATCCTTGTAAGCCACCTGCAATCCTTCCTAAAACCAGATGGGGAGAAATAAACAAACCAAACCATGGTACACCCACCCCTGAGCAGACTTAGACTTCTAAGAAATGATAAGATCTGTGACCTTGGAGAAAGCCAAGGATTTCTCTCCACTTGTGTTGTGTTCTAGGGGTAGGTGGGGACCTCTTTTTGATTTAGTTAAAACACCACCAAAACCCCCAAACAAATAAAAATGGTCAACAACAACAGAAAACCCCAAACTAAAAAAACACTTAAGGTTATCCATAATTCCCAATGTGGAGAAGAATTTGATAAAAATCTGGGTAAGCAAAATTAAAAAGAAAATTCTTGGGATATTTAGAAAAAAATTATAGTGTTTGTTTGTTTAAACCCTTCCTTTAACCGAGAGCCAGGTGTGTGGGAATATGATTTAATTCTAGTTTTCAAGTGCCTTACCGTCTTCCCCTTTACCCATTCGGTGGCTAATGAGCTGGAGGCAATGGCAGAACCACAGCCAAATGTTTTAAACCTGGCGTCCACGATCTTCCCCTTTTCATCCACTTGAATCTAGAAAAGAGGCAGGAGTTAGCAGGGTTCTGGTGCTGCCTGCAGAACCTGGCACTCAGGAAGGCCCACAGGGCACTTCCTAAGAGTTTTGGTCCTGCTTTCCATACTTAAAAGTTTAGGCATTGATTACTGAGGCCCCTCTGTTTCAAAGAGTTCGGCAATGAAAAGTTGCAAGCAGGGACAACCATACAGAATTATATGGGCCTAACTGGCAAAGATCAACCAAAAAGTATGCCTCCTCCGCAGTCTCCTCCCACTCCCAAGCCTGAGTTTTGGCTGTGAGGCCCTCTTCCCAGCTGCTGGGTCAGTGTGCATCTTTAAACACTGAGAGAGTTTGCAATAAAGGTCACTGGTTAGTGCTTTTTTTCCTTTGATATCAAACTGCATGTAGTGCGTTCCCTCCTGCCTTGTTTCTGTTTTCCAAGATAGGCATGAAGCCATCTGGCCAGCTTCCCACCATGGTGACGAAGGAGATGTGGAGAAAGCTATGGTTTACCAGAGTGCCAGGCGCTTCCAACGTGGGGGCAGGGAGAGTTTGATTTATTGCATTTCCTATCCCTCTGGGGATTGCTAACTGATACAGTGAGTATGAACGTGAGATCCGTTTATTCTGTCAGAAGGGGTCAGCACAGTTTACCAGTAGGACTAGGATTCAGCCCCTGCTGAAATCATTTATAACACTGACTTATCCCACCTCCCAGGAATCAAGATGGGGATCAGAGGCAATGCTGGACATGCAAATGCTCTGTCAACTACAGAGCACTGTACAAGCAAAGGGGTCACCGTTACCACCAGTAAAGACGGAAACCAGGGGTACCTGTAATTTCATGACATCACCACACGCTGGAGCCCCCACCAATCCAGTCCCAACATTTTTAGATGTCTTGTCAAGGGACCCCACGTTTCGGGGATTTTCATAATGATCAACAACCTGAAATGAGAGAGTGAAGAGAAATCACAGTCACTCTTGCTGTTCCTCTCCCCGACTTCGATGGCAAGCTCCATCAAGTCAGCAAGCTGGACCTGGCAGGCCATCACTAAATACCAAATTTCACTTGGGCAGGATTTAAGAGATATGGGGATCCTGGAGAAAAATCAGCAAAATCATGTCTTAATTCTGTGGGGTTTTGAACCACAAATAATTACTTGACCTCTAACCACCCAAGTCACAGAGTTGGGCTCAAACAGCACTTTTGTAATTTCGGAAGAAAATCCATTTTCAAAAGAATGATTACTATTCAAAAACCCTGTACGTACGTGTGGTCCAGAAAGGGAAGGACTTCCCAGAAGCCTCAAGGACATTGTTACAGGAGGAACAAGGCTATGGAATACGGCCGTTTGTGTGCGATGATAAAGAATAACCATGACGGTATTTCGGGGACCTGAAATCTGCGGTGCCGCAGCGCCCCCTGGTGGCGGAAAGGCTGAGAGCGCCAGGTTATTCCGCGTGTACTGTCAACAATATACAGCCCTGGGTCCGCGGGGAGTGAGGTCTGTGCGCAAACGCGTGGAAGCCAGAACAGAATAGACATCTATTCAAACTGGCACACGCGAGGCTTTAAAAACCTTGCGGTTTGTTTCCCAGTTGGTCGTTAAGTATTCCGAGCTTCCAGTCCCCTTCCCCCGACCTATCCGACCACGGATTTTGACTCCCAAGTCCAAGGATCTGTAAGATAATATCCAATCTGGACTTTCTGCCCCGGGGTTGATTTACCGCACTCTTTTTTTAGTGAACTGGTTCCCAAGTGAGACACCTCTCATGTTTAGGGACTTTAAGGAAGCCCCCGGAAGGTAAGGGCTGCCAACTACTCAACCTGTCTCTTAACTCACAGCGTCCCACCACCCCCAAACCAAACCAAAACAAACATAAAAACGTGACGACTGTTGGTTACACGTCCATGTCCACTCGGAGGCCCTGAGCTCCTGCAACAGTAACATCAACCCTCAGTGGCCTCCCTGTGCCAAGTGCCCTGCCCAGGACTCCGCAGGCAATGGTCTCGCGTACAGGGGCGCTGCCCAGACCCCATCTGACGAGCGCGGGGCAGTGACTTGCCCAAGGTCACTCGTCCAGGGCAGTGGCCTTGGCTGAAGCCGGGGCCCGCGCCGCTGTGTGTCCGGCTGGCCCGGACAGAGCAGGACCCTGCTTGCTGGGCAGTCTAGAGGTTTAAAGGCTGGATGGATGCTCGAGATTGTGGGCAGCGGCCGTTAGGCTAGCGGGAGCTGTCATTCTTGTTTCAGGCGCGCTTAGTTGCCCCAGCGCAGCGAGGGAAAGTCATTCGAGGCGGCATCTTGAGAGGAAGGCCCATCCATCCAAGGTTGGGGGCGGCCAGGGCCCTGGGCTGCAGTCGGGGTTCCAGGGCCGCGCAGAGCCGGGAGGCCACTAGGCTGGGCCTTCGCTAGGACCCCTAAGTCCTGTCGGTGGTCCTCGCACTCCCGGCCCCCCCCTTCCCCCAGCCAGGTGCGGCACTCTCGGCCGCTCTTACCTTCTTGTGATAGAGCCGAGCGGGAGCTGACAGCTCCCGGGCGGGCAGGCGCGGGGCCCGGAGCAACAGGTCCGAGGCCGCCCGCCTCAGACGGCCCGCTCCAGCCGCCGCCATCTTGCGGGCTTGCGCCTGCGCAGGAGGAGCGCGCGGCCGAGGGGAGGGGCGCGTGCGCGAGTCGGCTCCCAGCTGGGAGCGCGCACCCTTTAATGTCCCGCCGACCTTGCGCCTGCGCTCTCTCGCAGCGTTCACGTGTCCGCGTTTTGTTCCCGGGGCGCGTAGCCCAAAGGTTTTGAAGTCGCTCGAGGGCTGGTCCACCGAGCTGGGTTCTGAATCTTGAGGATCCTTGAGCTGGAAATCGGGACACAGCTTTGCGTTCACAAAGCTCCCCCGCCGGAATTCGGCGCAGAGGTTCAACCAGTCCACCCTTCTTGGCTCTATTTTGCAGCTTAGGAATTTGAAGATCCGAACGGTTTAGTAACTTGCCCTAGGTTGCCCAGAGGGGCCCAGTTGGGGTTCTGACTTGAACAGTGCTGAGTTAGAATCTCGTTTCTGCTCCTAACTGGCTGTGTGCTCCTAGGTGAAAGATAGCGTCTTTGTAAACCTCTTTTTTGTACTAATTCAAGGACAGTTCTTCACCCATTGAGCAAATCTGTGTTGAGTATCTACTTTTTGTCAGGGTGCTTTGGGAAAACAACCAAAAACGACACAATTAAGCTTGCTAATGAGGGACCAAGGCAATAAATAGACCCACCAAGGCTTTTCTACCTCTTAAGTGAGAAGCTCAGCTAAAGGAAAGAATACTTTGCTCTGATTTTTAAAAGTGTATATGTTTATGTCTCTATTAAAAAGCATACTGGCACAGATTAAATCACAAGATATAGTAATGAGATTCTAAGTAAATGTTTATTAATGTAATTTATTGATACTGGTTTGTAGAATATGATCCTATAAAATCAAAACTCACACGTGTATTTAAGTGCTAGGCGCCAGGCATTAGATAAAGGGAAGGAATCTCTGGGAAATGAGTTATTCTCATGAATGGTGCAATCGATCCTCCCCTGAGGACTTTTCTGCGCGTTTGAGGCTCAGTTGCTGGGGAGATTGAATCACGGGCCAGGTCAGACGAGGTGGTAAGGTATTTATTCCAAGAATCATTTTTGACCTTCCCAAGATGGCGCCAAACACTTAACTACAACCATCACGCTCACTCCGTGGCTGCCTCTATGGCTTCCACTTCCTGCCTAAGGACCCAACTTCTGTCCGATGTTGTGCCGGAACGCATGCCCCGTTGGTGAGCTTTTTTTTTTCCTGACAAGAGCTACTGAAAGTATATAAAATAACATGAATCTCGTGTATTTCGAGATTTCCATGTCATCCGAGGCGCATAGTTTCTCTTCAGGTGGCAGAAGAGCGGGATTTTGAACAGGCGCGCGCCGCGGGCAGCTCCCACTACTGCGGGTCTTTGGCGGCCAAGTGAGGACCCGGGAGTCTCTGGAAGTCCAAGATGGCGACGGCGGCCGCAGCATCGGCTTCTGAAGCGGAGGCTGAGCCCAAGGCCGGGCCCGAGGCCGAGGGAGAGGAGGATGAGGCTAAGGCGGCTCGGGCGAGGAGGAAGGTGTTATCGCGGGCCGTGGCCGCGGCGACGTACAAGACCATGGGGCCGGAGTGGGACCAGCAGGAGGAAGGCGTGAGTGAGAGCGATGGAGATGAGGAGTACGCCATGGCTTCCTCGGCCGAGAGCTCCCCCGGGGAGTACGAGTGGGGGTACGACGAAGAGGAGAAGAACCAGCTGGAGATAGAGCGGCTGGAGGAGCAGGTGGGCGCGGGGGTGGGCGGCGGCGGCGGGCTCTCTCCCTCGGGTTCCCAGACCCCGGCCCACCTCCCTGGTCTTCGGAGGTAATAAAAAGCGCCAAGGCTTCCAAACCGCAGTTGCCCAGCGCGTCTTCTGTCCTCGGAGCGCTTACTGCTCGCTAGGTGCTTAGCAAGCGTTATCCTATTGAACCCTTGCCAGAATCCGGCGAGGGAATTGCTGTATTTCCCGTTTTGTGGGAGGACCCTGAGGCTCCCGGTGGAGGGAATTCTCTTGCTCACCGTTACACTTCCTGCAAGTGGCGAGTCAGGCTTTGAACTTTGAATCGACTCCGCAGCTCCCGCTCTTAGCCAGACCGTTCACCTGTGTCCAGGCCTAGAAATAAGAGTCTTTCCCTCCAAGAAGAGTTATTTGCCTGTAGAAATGACGAAGATAAGGAGCTTTGGCGTGGTAGGGAAAATAGTGATCGTGACGGTGATAATAGAAACGGAATAGCGTCTGGAGGCTAAGGCCCCATTTCTAGCCCTTCCACACCTGCTTGCGCTCGGGCCAATATTTTAACGTCTCTCATCCTCCACTCTGTAAACTGGGGAAAACAGTTACCGCGCAGAGAATTGTTATAACAGGTGATCAGGGCTTGGGGCCTGGCAATAGTAGCTACGTGATTTCTCATCTGTAACCTTATGAGGTACAGAGGGTGGTGTCTCCTGTGAAATCCAGCATCCCAGCAGGAAATAGGCGGTACATTCAAGTTAGGAGAATTTGGAGTAAAGGTCCATAAAGAGATTGGGCCTCCCAGGTGGCTCAGTGGTGAAGAATCTGCCTGCCAATGCAGGAGACGTGGGTTCTTTCCCTGGGTCAGGAGGATCCCCTGGAGAAGGAAATGGCAACCCACTCCAGTATTCTCGGCA
This sequence comes from Okapia johnstoni, assembly GCA_024291935.2. Taxonomy (NCBI): domain Eukaryota; kingdom Metazoa; phylum Chordata; class Mammalia; order Artiodactyla; family Giraffidae; genus Okapia; species Okapia johnstoni. The sequence goes on along the minus strand of CM044310.1, from coordinate 7,959,037 downwards.
GAGAAATCCCATGGACAGAGGAGCCTGCCAGGCTCCTGTCCGTGGGGTCACAAAGAGTTGGACAAGACTGGGCACAACACAGCAATGGAGAGACTGCTGAGTCTAGGGCAGGAAAGTCAGGAGCAAAGGTTTGGTTCCCCAGGGCTAGTAGTAGTAGGACCTTTAGGTGTCCACCTGTAGTCTTGAAGAGGTGATGGGAGTGACTGGTTTTCTAGATAGTTCGTGGAGAGGACCCCTGAGAGGAGTTGAGATGTCTGTTCCAGGGAGGTAGCCCCCGTTTCCCATCAGGGAGTGGGGCGGGCAAGAAGTACCCTGACCTACCTCTGTGCCTCTCTTCCACACGGCCTACTGGGCAAACCCTGCTGGAAGCCGGAGACCGAGAGACCCCATGGATGTGGTCCACATGGTGTGGGTCCCAGGACAGGCAGGCGAGAGGGTGGAGTGGACTTGGAGGGGCAAACAGAAGAGATGGAGCTCCTTCTCATTTTACAGACGAGGACACCAAGGCGCAGAAGGACTGATGAAATGATTTGGTCATAGTCAGGCCTAAGGGCATTTGAACTTTTCAAGGTTATCTGTGGACCGAATGCCACAGTGGCTATGAAATCACTTAGTGATGTGTGGTCTCCACCAGGCGCCTCTGTCACCTCTCCATCCCCGCCCTCCCCCAAGGAAACCTGTGGCAGAGCGCTTGCACGATGGCTAGGCCACCTCTTTCTTTGCAGTGTCCTTTGTCCTTGGCGATGTTCTGAGACTGGACTAGGCCGACACGTGTGCTTATTTGTCAGCTGTGGTTGAGAACAGAAGCTCTGAAAGGTCTCCTAAAGTGGCATGTCATGATTGGGCAGTGTGGTCTAAAGTTCATACAAGGAAACCTGTGGCAGAGCGCTTGTCCCGATGGCTCCACCTCTTTCTTTAGTGTCCCTTTGTCCTTGGCGATGTTCTGATCTGGACTCACGTGTGCTTATTTGTCAGAACTCTAAAAGGTCTCCTAAAGAAATTGGGCATTAAAGTTCATACTCCCAGAGTCCCTCTCCATATACAGTATCTTCATCACCAAAAATCTGAGAGAAAACCATTTCTTCAGTGGGTTTTGTACCTCTCTCTCCTGCCCTCCCTGTGGTGGTCACAGGAGGGCTTGGGTGAATGTTACTCCCAGGACTCCCCACCCCTTCATGCTCGGAGAACACCTTCAGACCCAGGTGCGTTGGCGTGATGGGGGAACCCGTGAGCCATGCCTGCGCCTTCATGAGGACAGCGTGCCTCTCGCCATCTTCTCTTCTCTCACTGTTGTTACTCGTTAACGCACTTGATAGTTGATTTTGAGACATCGCTGTGTCACGGCAGCCCACTTGAGATCCAGAGGTGCACTCTAGTGCCTTCCACTACAGGTAGGGAAACAGAATTGGTGGGCGTTAGAACACTTGTGTCCTGACCGCATTCTGACCTTTTTCAGCCCATCACGTAATCTTGGGATGGGTTCAGCCTGTCAAGTTTTATCAGTCATGAGCAGAAGGTTGCTTAAAGATTTGTAAAAAAAATTACAGATTATGGGCTTATGTGTTACTGATTCTTTATTATCTGTTTGCCTGTAATTTAAAAAAACATGTTTTTATTTATTTGGTTGTGCTGGGTCTTAATTGCAGCATGCGGGATCTGTGGGATCTTTTTGTTTCAGTTGCCGCATATGAGGTCCAGTTCCCTGACCAGGGACTGAACCTGGGCCCCCTGCACTGGGAGTGAGGAGTCTTAGCCACTGGGCCACCAAGTCCCTGTTTACGTGTAATTTGAGGTATACAGAGCAGTTCACATCTGTAAATTGTCAAGGGTGGTAAAGAGGTGAACACCCTTGCTCTGCTCCTCACTCTCAGAGTAGGGGCTTCATTAGTGGTGCTGCCTGTCCAGACGGCTTCTCCCGGTTCCCAGTGCCCTGCCTCGATCCTCACTGCTGCCCCACACCCGCAAACCCAGGTGACTGCTTTCTTGAACCTGATGGACTTCTGCTCCCTTCTCTTTTAAAATGTATAATTTTATCCACTAAGCATCCAGTCCTGAGCAGATACTGTCCGCTTTGGTTTGGTTTTGAGCCTTTAGGAAAGTGTATCTTGCGGTATGTCTTCTGGGAGTGCTCTCCACTCAGAGGCGTGTTTCTGAGGTTCCGCCATGTTCCCTTTAGTGATCCGTTTTGACTGCTGTGTCTTCAGTACACAGGGGTGCGAGGAGCGCACAGCTTATCGGTTGTTCTGGCGTTTGAATTGCCTGCAGTTTTTTCCCTAAAACAGACTAGCTACAGGAACATTGTTACTGATAAACTGCCACTCTTGAAGGTGTGTAAGAGTCAGTATTCTCCAAGTCAGTATTGTTCAAACTGGGGTCAGGGTCATGGGTTGTGAATTCGTTTCAGCGGATACCCCAGTGTCCCTCTGTGATACACTCTCGACTGTTCTGTTGGTCATTTTGTCCTGTGTCTGTCCCACGGTCTAACTCATTATCTGCTGAAACAGAGCCTCTTATGTGCAGTTTAATGCAATGGCTACTGTCTAGATTACTAAGAGTATATTGTCAGATGGCAGTGTTAGTTGAATGAATTATCATTCATCTGTCATCTCTGGAGAGGGAAATATTTATTGCTGAAATGTGGCAGATGTTGGAAGAGTAGATACTAACCTAGTCTCAGTGTGTAGACTTTAAAAAAAAATCACTTACTTGGCTGTGCTGGGTCTTCATTGCTGCGAGCGGGTTTTCTCTAGTTGTGGGGGCTACCCGCTAGTTGCGGGGCACGGTCTTACTGCGGTGGCTTTTCTTGTTGCAGATCGTGGGCTCAGTAGTTGTGGTGCATGGGTTTGGTTGCCCCTCGATGTGTGGGACCTTCCTGGACCAGGGGTCAAACCCGTGTCCCCTGCATTGGCGACGGATTCTTAACCACTGAACTGCCAGGGAAGTCCCTAGACGTTTTTTTAAAATTATTTATTTGGCTGCACCGGTTCTTAGGTGCAGCATGTGGGGTCTAGTTCCCTGACCAGGGATCAAACACGAGCCCCTTGCATTGGGAGCTCAGAGTCTTCGCTGCCGGACCACCAAGGGAGTCCCTTGGTGTATAGACCTAATGTAACCCCATACCCTAACTCATTTGAAAGCTTTTTTTACAAAATTAAACTTTTCATTTTGAGTTAATTGTAGATTTCCTTGCAGTTCCAAGAAATAATATAGACAGATCCTGTGTACCCTTTATCCAGTTTCCCCCAATGGTAAACTGGAGTACAGTTTCACAGCTCTCGTATTAACATTGCCAGAGTCAATACACCGATGGGCTCTGTCGCCTCAGGTCTCTCCTGCAACCCAGGTAGAGCCACAGTCTGACCTCTGGCACCCACTAATCTGATCCCTACTCCTATAGTTTTATTATTTCAACAATACTACGTAAGTGGAATCATATAGTATGTAACTTTTGGGGAGGAGCTATTTTCACTCAGCATAATTCCCTCAAGATTCATCCGAGCTGTGTGTTTATATTAGTTCGTTCCTTTTTATGGCTGAGTAGTTTTCCATAGCGTGTGTGTTCCATGGTTCGTTTACCCACTCACCCATTGAAGGACCTCTGAGTTTTTTCCAGATGTGGTTGTTAGGAGTACAGCCTTTATGCATAGTCCTAACGGTGTTTGTGTGAACCTAGGTTTTATTGCTCTGGAAAAATGCCTAAGGGTGCACTTGTTGGGTGGTACAGTAGTTGTATGTTGAATTTTAAAGGGAACTGCCCTTTTTTTAAAACATCTTCTCTAGCCTTTGGTGGTGCCACTGTTTTCCCTTCTGGCCATTCTTGGTTTTGTTTTTGTTTTTCTTTCTTTTTAAAAAATTTAGTTTTGGCTGTGCTGGGTATTCCTTGCTTTCTCTAGTTGTGGCAAGTGGGGGCTGCTCTCTGGTTGTGGTGTGTGGGTTCCTTGTGGTGGCATCACTTGAGCTTGGGCTCTAGGCTTGCAGGCTTCAGTGGTTGTGGCACCCGGGCTTAGTTGCCCCGCAGCATGTGGAATCTTCCTGGACCAGGGTCCAACCTGTGTCCCCTGCATTGGCAGGCGGATTTTTATCACTGGACCCCCAGGGAAGTCCGCTTTTGGCCATTCTGATAGGTGTGGAACGGTAGCTCGTGGTAGCGTCAGTTTGTGTACTCCTTACAGCTAATGATGTCGGCCGCTGTTCACGTGCACTCACGGGCCGTCTGTGTCCTCTTCGGATGTACATTTTTGGTTCATGTCTTTTGCCAGTTTTTGTTTGGATTGTTTGGTTTTTAACTCTAGTTTGGAATTCTGCCTTTTAGATGTTAACTTCATCAGATACTTGCTTTATACATTTTTTTTTTTCCTGGCCTATAGCTTGTCTTTGCATCCTCTTAACAGTCTTTTACGGGGGTTCCCAGGTGGTTGGTGCAGTGGTAAAGAATCTGCCTGCCAGAGCAGGAGACGCAATTCTTGCCTAGCAAACCCGATGGACAGAGGAGCCTGGCACGGCTACAGTCCATGGGGTTGAAAGAATTGGACACGACTTAGCAGCTGAACACAGGTGAGCACAACTGTCTTTTACAGAGCAAAAAGTTTAATTTTGGTAAAATCTTACTTGCTGAGAGTTTTTATTGTGAATGGTTGTTGGATGTTGTCTAGTGCATTTTCTGTATTAAATTGATGTCACTATTTTTGGTTTTTACCTTGTTATATGGTGGAATACAGGGATTAAGTTTTAAAGCTTGAGCTAGCCTTGTAACCCGGAGTAACCCCCACTTAGTCGTGGTGTGTAATCCTTTTTGTACATTTTCTTTAGTTCTGTCAGCTCTCCTCTCCGCGTAGAGGAAACTGCAGCACTTATTTTGCAGTCCACTAGCTGCAGTCCACTTATTTTGATTTGCTGTATTTTCATTTTCATTCTATGTATTTTAAATTTTCTTTGAGATTTCTTCTTTGATCCATAGATTATTTAGAAGTGTATTGCTTGGGACTTCCCGGCAGTCCAGTGGTCAAGATTCCGCCTTCCAGTACAGGGTTTGTGAGTTCGACCCCCAGTCAGGAACTAGGATCCCACATGCTGCAGGATGTGGCCAAAAAATTAAAAAAAAAATTTTTTTGTTGCTTAGTTTCCAAGTGTTCAGAGAGATTGATTCCTACAGTTATTTATTTCTAGTTTGCTTCTCTTATCAGAAAACATACCTGTATGATTCAATTTTTAAAAAATCTGTTGAGGTTTGTTTTATGGCCCAGGATATGGTCCCAGTGAATGTAACTTGGGCACTTGAGAAGACTGTGTTACTCTGTTATTGTTGGGTAGGGTGTTCTTTATATAGCAATTAGATCATGTTGGTTAATAGTGGTGTTGAGTTCTTTTATATCCTTGCTGATAATCTGATAGTTGTTTTAGTTTCTGAGTGGGGGCTGTTGAAATTGTGGATATGTCTGTTTCTTCTTTTAGCTGTGTCAGTTTTTGCTTCCTCTATTTTGAGATTCTGTTGTTCGGTGCCTGCACGTTTAGGATTGTTTTGTCTTCCTGGTGGGTTGATCCTTTTATCATTACGTAATGTCCTATTTTATCTCTGATAATTTTCTTTGCTCTAAAGTCTATTTTATGTGATATTAGTATAGCCACCTGGAGAAGGAAATGGCAACCCACTCCAGTACTCTTGCCTGGAAAATCCCATGGACGGAGGAGCCTGGTAGGCTGCAGTCCCTGGGGTCCCAAAGAGTTGGACATGACTGAGCAACTTCATTTCACTTTTCACTTTCATACATTGGAGAAGGAAATGGCAACCCACTCCAGTGTTCTTGCCTGGAGAATCCCAGGGACGGCGGAGCCTGGTGGGGTGCCATCTATGGGGTCGCACGGAGTCGGACACGACTGAAGCGACTTAGCAGCAGCAGCAGTATAGCCACCTCTGCTTCTTTTTGTTTGTTTGCATGCTAGATCTTGCCCCATCCTTCTGCCTCGTATAATTGTATTTGCTTATTTATTTTTGACTGTGCTGGGTCTTTGTTGCTGTGCAGGCTTTTCTCTAGTTGTGAGTGGAGGCTGCTCTCTAGTTGTGGTGTGTGGGCTTCTCATTGCGGTGGCTCCTCTTGTTGCAGACACAGGCCCTGGTGCACGTGGCTTTCAGTAGGTGCGGCTTCTCGGGCTCTAGAGCACAGGCTCAGCAATGGACTTAGTTGTTGTGCAGCGTGTGGAATCTTCCTGGATCAGGGCTCAAACTCATGTTTCCTGCATTGGCAGGTGGATTTTTTTTTTTTTTTTTTTAAACCACTGAGCCACCAGGGAAACCCCCCATCCTTTCACTTGAATTTGAAGTGAGTTTCTTCACTTCAAATCAGCATTCAGGTAGGTTGTGTTCTTATTAACTCTGCTATTTTCTGCCTTTTAATTAGTATGTTTAGACCACGTGCTTTAAAGGTAATTATTGATATATTAGGTCTAAAGCCTGACATTTTATTCTTTGCTGTTTGTTTCCTGTGTTTTTTGTTCTCCTGTTTCTCTTCTCGCCTTTGATGGGTTACCTGAACATTCTTTGGATTCCAGCTTGGGTGCTCATACCAGTTTTTAGAGTCTTGCTCTGTAGAGTTTCTTAGTGGTTGCTGTGAGTATTTCAGTGTATTTGATTTACATGGCATCTGTGTTTTATCCCTGAGTAAAATGTTGAAATAGTCCTTCCATTTAGGTCTCTTTACCACTCTTCCTTTTTAATGTCATTGTTTTGGGTATTAGATAGTCTTAAAATTATTTCCATTATCACATACAATTTAGAAGAATCAAGAAGAGAAGGTTCACTAGTTGTGCTTACCTGTGTTTCTGCTCTTTCTTCCTTCCTGATGCTCCAAGATTTCTCTTATCATTTTCCTTCTCTTTGAAGAAATTCCTTTAACTATTTAAGAGTAAAAGCCTGCTAGTGATAAATTCTTTTAGTTTTCCTTTATTTCAGATGTCCAGTGTCTTTGGAAGCAATGATCTTAATTTGTTAACTTTTAGTTTGAAAAGTTTGAAAAAAATCTTTTTGTACCTGTCACTCCGCTTCCTCTGGTACCAGTCTGTCACCATTCTTGTGTCTCCTGGTAGGGATTTTCATTTGTTTGTTTAGTAAAAGAAAAGAGCTCTTACTAACGTCCCTGGCGTGTGCTACAGTGTGATGCTGAATTACCTTTCAGAATTCCCACAGTCTAGCGGTTTGTCCCATTTCACAGATGAGAAAACGGAAGCTTAGAAAAGTGAGTGACTTGCTTCAGGTCACACTTCGTGTTTGTTTCATTAGACTGTTCCCTGTATTTCTGGGAGGACCAAGTGTGTTCTGACGGGACCTTTGGCAGATTTGAAGGAGAGTTACATTTTTAAAAAGTCTCTCAGAATTCCCTGGCGGTCCAGTGGTTAGGACTCTGCCAGGGGCCCAGGTTCAACCCCTGGTCAGGGAAGTAAGATCACACACGCCAAGTGGTGTGGCCAGAAAAAAAAAAGTCTCTTGTATATTTTTCTCCCTCTTCCTGAGGGAAATGTTGCCTTGCTGTTTTTGTGTCTCTTCCAGAAAACACATATTTTGTACTTGTAGCAGGCATGTGCTTTCACCAGTGGTGACAGAAGCTGAGTTATTTTGATGATCGCATTCTAAATTTCCACCTGTGTTCCTTTTCCTTCCAGCTGTCTATCAATGTCTATGACTACAATTGCCACGTGGACCTGATCCGGTTGCTCCGGCTGGAAGGGGAGCTGACCAAAGTGAGGATGGCACGCCAGAAGATGAGCGAGATCTTCCCTTTGACCGAAGGTAGCGCTTCCGCAGTCGAGTTGCTTTCATAAACACAGAGAATTGAAGAGTCTTTTTTTCTGTGCTGAAAGTGGGACATGCTCCTTATAAAGAATTCGGAACAGATAAGTGTAGTGGAAAGAAGAAAATCGATCCAAAGATAGCGACTTTTAGTTTATCATCTAGGTTTTTGCTAAATATAGTTGTGGTCGTGCAATACTGAGTCACATTTCAAATCTTGATTTCTTTATCATAATGTTACGATAAAATATTTCTACGTAATTAAAATTTCCCCATTCCCTTTCTGTTTCCCATTCTGGTATTGATGTATTTAATCTGTTCTCTCAGAAACAGATAATTGTAACTGTAGTATAGCTAAACTTTCATAAGCAGTTTTGAATTTAAATGTTTCATACCTTATTTGTTCCACAGTAGTTGGGCATTTAAGTTATTTCTACTTACTTATTTGAAATGTGATTACGCCAAGCATGTTTGTAGTTACATCTCTATGAGTATATGTAATTGACCTTTTAGGGACAAGTGAGTTAACACAGATCCTAGATCCAGCACTGTCCCCCTCTCCCTCCCACAAAGCTTGACTGCAGAGTGTAGAAGCTGAAATCCGATTGCCTTTCAGATGTCTTTCTAGCTGTGTGACATTTAAGCACATTATATAAGCGTTCTAAGACTCAGTTTTCCCAGCAGTACGATGGGGATAACAGTAGTTTCTGCCTACAAGGCATTCTGTGTGCAGCACTTAACACGTGCTTGGCGTGTCATAAATGCTTTGATAGATGCCATTGTTACTAGTGTTACTGTTGCCTGCCTCACAGGAATGAGATAGATATTGAAAGAGAAAGTGTGTAAGTACTTTGCAGAATATAAAGTGCCCGGTAGCTATAGGGATATTATGACTTCAGTGATTTGATCTTACTTGGAAGCATAAACCTTGTATGTGCTTGCTGCAGGTTGTAAGAATTGCATTTCTCTGAACTGGGCCAGGTTGTACGAGGCAGACAAAACCTTTGTGTGCTGATGCCTCGAGGGGCGGTCCCTGCTTTCAGCCGCCTTTGGGGCGGGGGGATGGGCAGTGACGCAGGGCGCGGGTGTCTTGCAGAGCTCTGGCTGGAGTGGCTGCACGATGAGATCAGCATGGCCATGGACGGCCTGGACCGGGAGCACGTGTACGACCTCTTCGAGAGAGCGGTGAAGGATTATATCTGTGAGTTCTCTGCGGGCTGGCCCCGGCGTGTCTGGCAGGCTTCCCTCGTGTCCCTCTCGGCTGCCGGGATCACACCGTGAGGTGCCGCTCCCAGAAAAGTCCTTCGACCAGCAGTGGGAAAGATTGGAGTGCGGTTATTATCTTCATTGTCTGTGGTTTTCTGTTGAGGCTTTTGGTTTCACAGTACACGTGGAAGAAACAGTTGAAGGGAGGAGGTGAATATCCTCGCCCTAGCGTTCCTCTCCAGGGAGAACTTAGCTGATATTTCCAGGTGACTAAAGGTTACCTTTTACATATTGAATGGAATTTTAGAAGCTTTGGACAGGATGCTTGTTTTCCCCCAATACTAAAAAACCTTGAAATTTTGAAATTATTATAGATTTATAGGAATTTGCGAAGATGGTAGAGAGAGGTCTTGTGTACTTCCTTGATCCAGTTTGCCCCAGTACCTTATGACTGTAGTACATGCCTGCTCAGTCACTTCAGTTGCGTCTGACTCTTTGCGACCCTATGGACTGTAGCCCACCAGGCTCCTCTGTCCATGGGATTCTCCAGGCAAGAATACTGGAGTGGGTTGTCACACCCTCATCCAGGGGATCTTCCCAACCCAGATATTGAACCTGTGTCTCCTGCACTGTAGGCAGGTTCTTTTCCACTGAGCCATCAGGGAGGCCCCATGACTATAGTACAAACTCAAGGAAATGGACCTTGGTACATACAGTGTGTGCGAATAGTTCTGTGATGTTTTATTTCACCACTGCCTTGAGCTACAGAATTTTCCATCATCAAGGAGATCTGCCTTGTCTGCTGATCTTAACAGTGAAAGTGAAGTGGAAAAGCTTTATCTCTCTTTAAATCCAGTTTGATGATATAAGTCCCTAAAATATTTTCTCTGCAGGCACTGAGGACTGTATCAGACAATGCTGTGGACAAAATGTTCTTAAAAAAATATTTTAAAAAGCTCCCCATTGTTAATTAAATATCCTTTATCCTGTCTAATTGTCCTCAATCCCCCTGTGGGTATTTCCCCTTGTAAGAAGCATAGACCCCCGCCCCGTAAACCTGACGAACACTCACTAAGGGAGGATTCTGCTCCAAAGAGCTGGTTCATTTCATTTTGTATTTTGCAGCCCATGTGGCACCTCTGTACCGGTGAGTGAAAATAGAGCAGCTAACAAACTTTAGCTGAGTTCTTTGAAATAGATTTAGTTCATTGAAAAAGCAAGCCTCAGGAGAATATACAGGAATTCTTATGTTAGCTTTATCTGTTTAGAATTTTTATGTTCCAAGATTAGTGTGTAAGCATCGAAAATTATTTTCAGATCTCTGAAAAGTGACTTAATAGGCAAACTGCTGCTGCTGCTGCTAAGTCGCTTCAGTCGTGTCCGACTCTGTGCGACCCCATAGACAGCAGCCCACCAGGCTCTGCCGTCCCTGGGATTCTCCAGGCAAGAACACTGGAGTGGGTTGCCATTTCCTTCTCCGATGCATGAAAATGAAAAGTGAAAGTGAAGTCCCTCAGTCATGTCTGACTCTTCGCGACCCCATGGACTGCAGCCTACCTGGCTCCTCCATCCATGGGATTTTCCAGGCAAGGGTACTGGAGTGGGTTGCCATTGCCTTCTCCGTAATAGGCAAATGTGTATGGTAAAAAACAATGCATTTATAAAGAGTTTAATTCATTAGTTTTAAAGCTGCAGGAGTGAGCATACAGAAAGTTTGTTAAAGAGGGAAAGAAACAAGGCAGCCAGGTCTCTTTGTTGTGTTTTAGAGATTTAAAATCTCTGGTAACAGGATTGGTACTTTAAATTTTGTTTTTTCATTTCAACCAGAAGGCTTAAAAATGAATCAAAACTTAGAAGTTGGAAAATTCTAGGCTTTGCAGTCTTGCTGAAAATTCATTCAGATTTCTAACTATTTTCATTGAAATCTGTTAAGGGTTCCTTCAGTTTTAATAAATCAGCTTTGTAACCAGTCATAAAATTATATATTACCAGCTGGCATGTACTGTTTACATAGTCGGGTCTCGCTGATGATGCTTCGTAGGAATGTTAGGTAGACTGTCTTCTCGGGCTGCAGTGTGGGTGCAGGTAACGTGGGATGCCTGTCAGCGGTGCTGCTCTCTTTCTCCACGAATGAGCACTTTTTCAGTGGGCTCATTTCTTCTGTTTACATCGGAACAAGAGTTTTGACATTTGGTCATTTCCTGTGCTGAATGTACTTCTCATTTTTAGGTCCTAACATTTGGCTAGAATATGGCCAGTACTCGGTCGGCGGGATTGGTCAGAAAGGTGGCCTCGAGAAAGTCCGCTCTGTGTTTGAAAGGGCTCTCTCGTCCGTCGGGTTACACATGACCAAGGGACTCGCCATCTGGGAGGCATACCGGGAGTTTGAAAGCGCCATCGTGGAAGCTGCCCGGGTGAGTGCCCAGTGCTTGCCTTCTATCAGCTGCTTACCAGTCTTCGTTAGTGGTCTTGGAAGAACACAGTTAACAAAACGGCCTTTGCCCATCCCTTAGTGGATGGGCAATAAAGCAAATAAAATCACGTATCTTTGTGGAATAGTAAGAATGTCTTCCTTGACTCAAAAGCAGATGACCCTACAAGCTCTTCATAGTATTTAAAAATAGTGCTGTTTAGTTATGGTTCCAGGTGAATGTATAAGAGTAACCAAGTCACCCCCCAAATTATGTATTAATATGATATATAAATTATGTTAATATAATATATAAATGTGAATTATGTTAATATATGTATAATTTTGAAGGGGTGACTTGGTTATCCTTGTACACTGTATATATAGAGCGTGTCCCATAGTAACTATGAGAGATTTGACCTCATCATAATTGCATTTTTTTAGACTAGACTATGATTTATAGAATTTTAGAGTCCACTCCCCAGTGTCTCTCTCCCACTATGTGTGTGACCACATGGTTGTTGGTACGCAGTGGAGCCCTGTATTAATTAGATCATCATGATTATAAGAGCCCAGGCCTGTCTGGACTGAGTCCCTGTTGAAAGTGCGGCGGTGCCCGCCCCCACCCTCCCTGAAGTGCTCCCCTCAGTGTTCCTGCGGTTTCTGCCTCTGGGCTTTGATTCATGCTGCTCGTTCATCCGGGAGTCTGTTTCTGTCTCATTAGCTCCGGAGAGCCTGCAGACGTGTCCCCAGTGCCAGCTCCTCCAGGAGTCTCTTCTGACTTGCTCCCTTGATAGCTGTAGACAGCCCTAAAACCAGCCTGAAGCGAGGCACGAGCCTTTGATACTTGAGATGCCTCTGTCCTATCTCATGATAGTCATTTGGGTCCATTTCTTAGATTCTTTCTTGCTCTCCCCATCACCATCACTTGGTAGAGATAACATTGACATTTGAGCCTCTTACAGCGTTTGGCATAATACTTCATGTATAATGGGTCCTATGAATTTTTTTTAGTGTGAGCTAAAAATGTGCTGAAATATGTTTTGAAGTAGGCAGAACCAAAGTTTGTCATTTACTACGGGTTTGCTTCTTTAGCCCATGGCTGGCTTCCTTTCCCCTTCTGACTGGGAACAAACCTTTGATTCACAGCTGGAGAAAGTCCATAGTCTCTTCCGGCGACAGCTGGCGATCCCACTCTACGGTAAGAGAAACTGCCCCATCAGCAGTTGGCGCTTTGGGGCATGTTGTATGATTAGGCCTTTCCCAGCATCTCGTGAGGCAAACATGGCTGGCGTTTGTTTTCTCGTGGGACAGTGTCACCATTGACAAGGCCCTGGGTAAAAATATATCTTGGATTGTTAACGCTCAGGAGAGTTGTGAGGGTCAGAGGCAGGACTCTCAGTTTCCTATGTTAAGACATGGTGCAGGGGTGGGCAGAGACAGGGTCTCTGAAAGGACTGGGGAAGCTGACCCCCTGTGTTTTCTGGGGGAACTTCATTGAATAAGAGTTCTGTCATAAGCATTTTCTCTTCAGAAGAAACCTCCATTACAGGGTGGATATTTTACGTGGGCTTACGTTACTTCTGTGGAGGTGATTTGGTTCATGAGCACAGTCGATTGGAGTAGCTCTGTCTGAATTTTTGGGGGGTTGGGAAAGATTCTTTTTCGTGTGAACATACTTTGGCAAGCCAAAGCACCTTGGAGCTTGAATGCAAGAATCACTGGGAGGACTTTCCCAAGCGTGGGAGCAGTTTGATGCCACCGTCTTGTCTGTTCCCTGAATGCGGTTATGCACCGCACACCCTCGGAACCTCCGAGCGACTTTACTTGAACCCAGGTGTTACTTCTCTTTTTACTTCCTGGTTTATTTGGGTTTGATTTGACACATTGTGCTATCCAGTTGAATCCTTGGGTGACAAGCAGAAAAGGCTAGACCGGAGCTGGCTTGTACATTTCACCTCACATACCAGTGTGAGACAGAGCAGCGTGGGGAGTGGGCATGAACTTGAGCCAGAAGACTGCCTGGGTTCAGAGCCTCGCTCTGCCACTGACTGTGGCCGGGTGATGCGACCATCAACGGCAGCGTGGGGATCACGGTAGAACCTCCCTTGCAGGATTGTGAGGATTGAATGAGGTAACGGACGGGAAGTATTGGAACATAGGGAGCAGTAGATTAGTGTGGTTATGGCCTTGCTGTTAGTTAGTTTCATTTACTCTGATGGATGGATTAGCTGGTAGGGCTGCCCAGGATGGCGCTTCAAGACAGAGTCTGGGGCCAATTCAGGGCTCAGCGGAAGAGCTCAGGGTTCGATCAGTAGGAGCCCGTGGCCACAGATGCGGGAGGGGCCCGGGGCACCTGTCTCAGAGTTTACTCGGTGTTTGAGTTGATAAAACCCAACAGCCAGACCCACAGGACTGACTCCATCTCTCAATAGATATGGAAGCAACGTTTGCAGAGTATGAGGAATGGTCCGAAGACCCCATTCCAGAGTTGGTAATTCAGAACTACAACAAAGCACTACAGCAGCTGGAGAAATACAAACCCTATGAGGAAGCCCTGGTGAGCGTTGGCCCATTTTACAGTAAACGTCTCTCTACCAACTTTTCCCTAAACCGACAGTTGCAAGTAAAACAGTATCTTTGTTTACTGTGAAATGTGTAGAGTGGATAAATGTGTACATTCAGTTTACATCCTGATAATAAAGTGAACATCCATGTACCCACCACCCAGGTTAAGAAATAGCGCATTGCCAGTCCCTTAGGAGTCTCCTCTGTGCCCCTCTCCGATTGCCTGCTCCTCCCTCTCCCGAGAGGTAACCCCTTTCCTGACTTGTGTGATCATCATCCCCTTGCTGTTCTTTATAGTTTTACACCCTACGAACGTATCCTTACTGTATTGTTTAATTTTGCTTGTTTTTGAACTTGTGTATAATAGAATCAGGCCGTGTATTTTCTTGCATTCAAGATGTCTTTGAGTTTTGCTCATGTGGATAAATACAGATACAGTCCATTTGTTTTCACTGCTGTAAAGCTGTCTGTGCACAGGTAGTTGAACTGTCCTGTTCATGGGTAGTTGGGTTGTATCCAGTGTTTTGCTAGGAGGAGGAGAATTGTTCTGATGATTCTCAAACATATCTCTTGGTAAAGAGTTTCTTTCGGCACATATGTAGGAATTGTTGAGGTACTTATGTCACAATGGAAGGAAGTGCTGGGTCCTGAGGTGGTGCTGAACTGTTTCCAGGCTGTCAGTCGCTGCTTCTGCTGGCAGTAGCTTAGCTTTCTCGTTGCCCTGCCGGCTGGGATATTGACATACTACATTTTAGCCAGTCTCATGGATTTGAAAGTACAGTTTTAATTTCCATTTCCCTTTCATTACTAATGAAATTTGAGCATCTTTTCACACCTCAGAGTTCCTTTAAAAAAAAAAAAAAATCTTTGAAGTAGCTGTTAAAATCTTTGACTCATTTTTCTTTTGGTTTGTCAAATGTTTTCTAATTGATATCTGGGTGTCCTGGGTCTTAATTCATACTTTTGGTTGCACGTGTTGCAATTTCTTCCTCCCAAGTTGGTGGCTTGTTGTTGCCATTTTTTTCCCCCAGTGGCATGTTTTGATGACTAGTCCTTTTTTTTTTTTTTTTTTTTTAAGTAATTTTACTTATTTTTGGCTGTGCTGGGTCTTTGTTGCTGCGTGGGCTTTTCTCTAGTTACGGAGAGTGGGGCTGCTCTCTAGTTTTGGGGTGCGGGCTTCTCACTGTGGTGGCCTCTCGTTGTGGAGCACAGGCTCTAGGCCATGGGGGCTCAGTAGTCGTGGTGCACAGGCTTAGTTGTTCTTGGGCATGTGGGTCTTCCCACACCAGGCATCCAGCCTGCATCTCCTGCATTGACAGGCGGATTCTTCACCACTGAGCCACCAGGGAAGCCCAATGAACAGTTCTTAATTTTAATGTAATTGGATTTATCATTGTTTCCCTTAGGATTTGTGCTTAAGAATTCTCTCCGTACTCTGGGGTCACTCATTGACTTAACTCTGTTTTTCTTCTGAAAGTTTATGGTTTTGTTTGTCTTTCAGCTTTCATCTGGGATGGATCTTTGGGAATGGTCTGAGGCGGGGGCTAAATTCATTTTTCATGTAAAGAAGCAGTTGTTCAGTGCTGACTTTGATAATTCTCCCTGCCCCTCACTCATGTGTTGCCCCATGCCTGTCAGGGATTAGCTGTCTATTTCTGTGTGGGTCTATTTCTGGGCTCTCTGCTCCACCCCACTGGTTTCTGTTACACTGTTGTAATGATGTGATGGTTTTATAATTAAGTTTTGATCTTCGGTAGCATGAGTCCCATTCATGCCGTTCCTCTTCAAGAGGGCCTTGGCTTTCTTTAGCTCTTAATGCTTCCGTTAAGAATGAGAATCAGTTTTTCAAGTTCTACTAATAATATTGTTGTTACTATTTTTTTTTTTTTATTTGACCACACTATGCGGCATGTAGGATCTTAGTTTCCGGACCAGGGACGGAACTTGGACCCTTGGCAGTGAGAGCATGGGGTCCTAACCACTGGACTGCCAGGGGATTGCTTTGAATTTTTTATTGGAATTGCATTGAATCTGTAGATCAATTTGGGGAAGAATTTGCATCTTTTAAATATTGAATCTTCCAATCTGTGAACATGGTATGTTGTTGTTGTTCAGTCACTCAGTAGTGTCTGACTCTTTGTGACCCCATGGACTGTAGCACGCCAGGCTTCCCTGTCCTTCACTGTCCCCTGGGGGTTGCATAGACTTATGTCCATTGAGTTGATGGTGCCGTCCAACCATCTCATCCTCTGTCGTCTACTTCTCCTCCTGCCTTCAATCTTTCCTAGCATCCGGATTGATTCCAATGAGTTGGCTCTTCGCATCAGGTGGTCAAAGTATTGGAGCTTCAGCATCAGTCCTTCCTTTGAATATTCAAGGTTGATTTCTTTTAGGATAGACTGGTTTGATCCCCTTGCTGTCCAAGGGACTCGCAAGAGTGTTCTCCAGCACCACAGTTTGAAAGCGTCAATTCTTTGGTGCTCAGCTTTCATTCTGGTCCAACTCTCACATCTGTATATAGCTACTGGAAAAGCCATAGCTTTGACTATAAGGACCTTTGTCAGCAAAGTGATATCTCTGCTTTTTAATATGCTGTCTATGTTTGTCATAGCTTTTCTTTCAAGGAGCAAGTGTCTTTTAATTTCATGGCTGTAGTAACCATCTGCAGTGATTTTGGAGCCCAAGAAAATGAAGTCTGTCACTGTTTCCATTGTTTCTCCATCTATTTGCCATGAAGTGATGGGACTGGATGCCATGATCTTAGTTTTTTGAATGTTGAGTTTTAAGCCAGCTTTTTCACTCTCCTTTTCACCTTCATTAAGGCTCTTTACTTACTCTTTGCTTTCTGCCATAAGGGTGGTGTCATCTGCATATCAAAGGTTACTGATATTTCTCCTAGCAGTCTTGATTCCAGCTTGCGATTTCTCCAGCCAGCATTCTGTGTGATGTACTCTGCATATACATTAAATAGACAAGGTGACGATATACAACCTTGACGTACTCCTTTCCCAGTTTTGAAGCAGTCCATTGTTCTCTGTCTGGTTCTGATTGTTGCTTCTTGACCTGCATCCAGGTTTCTCAGGAGGCAGATAAGGTGGTCTGATATTCCCATCTCATGAAGAATTTTCCACAGTTTGTTGTGGTTCACACAGTCAAAGGCTTGAGCATAGTCAACGAAACAGAAGTAGATGTTTTTCTGGAATTCTCTTCTTTTTTCTATGATCCAGCAGATGTTGGCAATTTGATCTCTGGCTCCTCTGCCTTTTCTAAATTCAGCTTGAACACCTGAAAGTTCTCAGTTCACGTTCTGTTGACTCCTAGCTTGAAGGATTTTTAGCATTACCTTGCTAGCATGTGAGATGAGTGCAGTTGTGCGGTAGTTTGAGCATTCTTTGACATTGCTCTTCTTTGGGATTGGAATGAAAACTGACCTTTTCTAGTCCCGTGGCCACTGCTGAGTTTTCCAGATTTGTTGGGCATATTGAGTGCAGTACTTAAACAGCACCGTCTTTTAGATTAAGTAGCTCAGCTGGAATTCCATCACTTCCACTAGCTTTGTTTGTAGTAATACTTCCTAAGGCCTACTTGACTTCACACTCTAGGATATCTGGCTCTAGGTGAGTGAGCACACCATTGTGGTTATCTGGGTCCTTAAGACCTTTTTGTACAGTTCTTGCCACTTCTTCTTAATATCTTCTGCTTCTGTCCAGTCCATACTGTTTTTTATTGTGCCCATCTTTGCATGAAATGTTCCTTTGGAATCTGATTTTCATGAAGAGAGCTCTAGTCTTTCCCTTCTTTTGTTTTCCTCTCTTTCTTTGCATTGTTCACTTAGGAATGCGTTCTTCTCTCTCCTTTCTGTTCTTTGGAACTCTGCATTCAGATGGGTTTATCTTTCCCTTTTCTCCTTTGCCTTTTGCTTCTTTTTTCTGCTATTTGTAAGACCTCTTCAGAGAACCATTTTGCCTTTCTTTTTCTTGGGGATGGTTTTGACCACTGCCTCCTGTACCATTTTACAAACCTCTGTCCATAGTTCTTCAGGCACTCTGTCTATCAGATCTGATCCCTTGAACCTATTTGTCACTTCCTATGTATAGAGGTTTGATTTAGGTTATACCTGAATGGCCTAGTGGTTTTTCCTACTTTCTTCAATTTAAGTCTGAATTTTGCAATAAGGAGCTCATGGTCTGAGCCACAGTCAGCTCCAGGTCTTGTTTTTGCTGACTGTATGGAGCTTCTCCATCTTCAGCTGCAAAGACTATAATCAGTCTGATTTCGGTATTGACCATCTGGTGAATTTCATGTGTAGAATCATCTCTTGTGTTGTTGGAAGAGTGTGTTTACTATGACTGATGCATTCTCTTGGCAAAACTTGGTTAACCTTTGCCTTGCTTCATTTTGTACTTCAAGGCCAAACTTGCCTCTTAGTCCAGGTGTCTCTTGACTTCTTACTTTTGCATTCCAGTCCCCTGTGATGAAAAGGATATCTTTTTTTGGTGTTAGTTCATGAACACGGTATAGGCCTCTGCTGTTTAGGTCTTATCTTTCTGTGAGGTCTTATAAATTTATCCAGTGCCTTGAGCACATTTTTAGATGTATTTCTAAGTATTTTTGATACTGCTGTAAGCAATATCTTTTTAAAGATTTTCCATTCTAGCTGTTTGTTCCTGGTATATAAAATGAAATTTTTTAGTGATATTTTAATTAAACTTGTTCAATCCTTATTAATACTGGTAATGTATAGATTTGGGAAAGTTTTCTGTGTTGACAATAATACACAATATTATTTATAAATGGCCTTTATTCCCTTTTCTTGATCTTAAAATATTTCTGATCTCACTTAACACTCCTCAGACTTACGCTTTTGTTTCCTTGTGGTTCTTGCATTTTAGCTGACCCACAAGTCACGGTTAATGCAGCATTTTGCAGCACCTGTGTGGTTACATTTACTGCATACGTTTCCCACTTGCTTTGCTTCCTCTTTCTTCTCACATCCTAAATCTTTCACTTGGAGTCACTTTTCCTTTGCTTCAAGTCCACCCTTTAGTGTCATGTGCTTGGATATTTGCTTGTAAAAGATTTTCTGTTTTTATTTAAGAGGTCTTTGTTCTCCTTGAGAGTTAATTTCTCAGGATATAGCATTCTAGACTGACAGTTCTGTTCTCTGAGCAGTTAAATTCGTCTTTCTGGCTTCTGTTGTGCTACTGAGAAGTCAACTGTCTTAACTCGTGCTTCTTGAAAGGAAATTCTTGTTTCTTCTCTGGCCAGTTTGAAGATGTCATTGTCTTTTGTTTGTTTTTGTTTTATTTTTCTATTTTTTGGCTGCACATGTAGGATTCTAGTTCCCTGACCAGGGATCAAACCCTCTTTCCCCGCGTTTGAAGAGCAGTGTCCTAACCACTGAACCACCAGTGAAGTCCCAAGATGTCATTGGTTTGGTTTGATGTCTGGCAGTTTGGTTACAGTAGGGCCAGGTGTGTGGATTTCTTTGTATTTATCCTGCTTAAGTTTTGTTGGACTTCTTGGCTCTGTTTTTGGTATCTTTAATGGGCTGGTGAGTGAGAACACAGCTTTTAGCTCTGGGCTAGAACTTGACTCCTGTGACTTGGTTTCCTCAAATGTCAGGTGGGATTGAAATGATAACTGCCTCCTAGGATTGTTGTAAAGATCAAATTCTTAATATTATCTCTTAAACTGTCAAAAGCTTAGCCTTCCCTTAGCTTAACCACCTTCACGTAGATTTTGTTTGTGGTATTTCTTGTTTCTTTCCCAGTTGGTTGATTTGCAAGATTTTTTTTTTTTTCGATATTCAGTCTAGTATTTTCTGCCATTTTCAGTGGCACAGTGTGTCTGCGTAACTGATTTTTATCATTATTGAGTAGAAACTGAGCCTCTCCAATATCGTCTTTCTGAGATCAGAGCACGTGTGCTCTCTTGCTGGCCTGCATGAGCACTCTCTTTTTCACATGTGAATGGTTGGTATTTAGTTGTATTTCACAGGGGGCTTTTCTGGTGGCTCAGATGGTAAAGAATCTTCCTGCGATGCAGGAGACCTGGGTTCGATCCCTGGGTCAGGAAGATCCCCAGGAGAAGGGAATGGCAACCCATTCCAGTATTCTTGCCCGGAGAATTCCATGGACAGAGGAGCCTGGTAGGCTACAGTCCATGGAGTTTGCAAAGAGTTGGACATAAGTGAGCAACTAACACAACACCACCATATTTCACAAAGCCTCATTCATGAAATCCTTGGCCAGTTGAGTTTTGTTTTAACCATCAGCAGAGAGTGGCTGAGGAGAGAATAAATTGAATAAGAGGATTTTGTCTAAAAAGAATTTTGACTGTATGTCTTTGGACCAGTGCACATTGATCATATATAGCCTCCTCTGTCTCCTGCGTGTACCTATACTCTAGCAGGAGCTGATACTTGGAATGACAAATGTGAAATGACACAGGACACCAAGTCACTCTGGTGTGGTTGCATTCACCCTACTCAGTAGGCCACGAAAGTGTTATCTGTTTCGGAAGATGGCTGGCAGTGGTCATTGGCCAGGTATTTCTCTTTCATGCAGTTCCTGGTTGATGAGTGGTTTCAATTCTCTGTGATCTAGGAATGGATTTAGAAAAGGAATTATGGAGCCTCTGTAACTCTTCCTGTGAGGTGGCACTTTGGACTCACATTCTGTCCGTCAGACTTGTAGATCTGATGTTCGGAGGCTCTTAGAGTGGGGATTGGTGATCCTTATCTTGCTGTGGCCATTCTCGCCATGGTTTACTATGGACACGTGTGTGCTGTCCGACAGTGTCATGTAGCCCATTGCAACTTCACTGCCATTCTCCTTTGCCCCAGCTGCAAGCTGAAGCGCCCAGGCTGGCCGAGTATCAAGCATACATCGATTTTGAGATGAAAATTGACGACCCCGCCCGGATTCAGTTGATCTTTGAGCGCGCCCTGGTTGAGAATTGCCTTGTTCCAGACTTATGGATCCGTTACAGTCAGTACCTAGTAAGATAACCTACCTGTTCTAATCTCATTTTATTTTTACCAGTTTAGGTTCTACTTAAAATCAGAAAGAGTGCCAGAAGTTGGCGGTGTGCTGCTCCTCCCTGCTTGATTCACTAAGGAAGTCTCCTGTGTTTTATTTTAAACTGATCACTAAGTGTGAAAAAAATTTGGCTTAGCCTTACTATCGAGGACTTTATAACAGATTAATTTTTCTTTTAATGTGTTATTATGGAACAATTAAATACATAAATGTAGACAGATTAGTAAAATGAAATGACAAGTACCCATCACCCAGCTTCAACACTTAACTAATGGCACTAGTCTAGTTTGATCTATAATCTTAACTAGCTGTATCTGTTTCCTTACCTATTCCCCTCTTCCATGTTATTCTAAAGCAAATCCAGAGATCCCATTTTGATGGTAACTTTCAGTACATGTGTAGAAGAGGTTTGAATCGGGATCTCGACTAAGTCCATACGTTAGGATTGGCTGATGTCTCTTAAAGCTCTTTGATCTGTAGGTTTTTCTCTACCTCTCTCTTCTCCCCTCAAACCCCTGGTGATTTCTTCGTTGAAGACACCAGTCATGTTAAGGAAATTTCTTTTGTTGGTTGGTTTTGCTGAGAAGGTCTCTTGAATGGTGAAGTCTTAATGAACATTTCTCTCCTGACCCTGGCATTCTTTATCATAGGATCGGCAGCTGAAAGTAAAGGATTTGGTTTTGTCTGTACACAGTCGCGCTGTTAGAAACTGCCCGTGGACAGTTGCCCTGTGGAGTCGATACCTCCTGGCCATGGAAAGACATGGAGTTGAACACCGAGTGATTTCGGGTACGGATTGTTTTTGTGGGAAGACGTCTAAGCTTTTTGTCCCAATTCAGGAACGTTGGGCTGTGACAGAGTGTTAAATCAGCCTTCCCCAGGGGTTATTTTGGAATATTTGGTGTCAGTTACAAAAAGAGCTCTAAGTGAGAGATCAACTAGTTGTATTTTTGACTCCTTAAAACCTTTTAATGTTCTAATAGTCATGATTTTCTGGGAGTCGTGGTCTTTTCTCCAGCTCAGTTGACCTGGAGCACTTTAATGCAGGGCCCCCTGTGGGACTTGCCCTTTCTAGAAAGAACACAGTTTGTGCACCACTGTGGTAGCCTTTCTTCTGAACATTTCTCTAGCTCATTTCACTTGGTTGCATCCCATTATTACTGTTTTCTAAGCCATCTAGTGTTTTATAGTCAGTAGAGGTTTTTATAATGATCTCAATAATTTTATATTAGCTTCTTTTTGAATTGACAACAAATCCTGGGTTTTTCTTCAACTCTAGTGACCTTTGAGAAAGCTCTCAGCGCTGGCTTCATTCAGGCCACCGACTATGTGGAGATCTGGCAGGCATACCTTGATTACCTGAGGAGAAGGGTTGACTTCAAACAAGGTATCGAAGTTCCGGTGTTTCCTATCAGAACTGAACTGTTTCTTAGCGTGTCTGGTGGCTGAGGCAGTGGCCCAAATACCTCACGATGGGGCAAGTGATGTAGACCAGCCACTGGTAGAAATTGTAGCCATTTCAGTCTGTAGTGAGTCACGCCATAGACGCTAAAGGGAGAGCATCATGGTCCTTACCTTTTACGCCGGCTCCTGCCAGCCTCTTCAGTCTCATTTCTCCCCTCTCTCCCTTCTCTGTGTCCTGAATGGTTCTATTACATGAGATTGCTGTGTTCCTTTTAAGTCGTTGAACCTCCAGGGGATTCCCTGCCTTCCTCTCTCCCCTCTCCCGCCCCTGTAAAAAGAGCACCCAGAGCACCGCTGTGCTCCTCATCCCTCCCTGCCCCCCTCACTGGTGCTTGCCTGCTCATGCAGGGGGATTTTGGCCATTCTGCCGGCTCAGGAAAGACCCCTCCGCTGTGGCCCCACCTGGCCCCCTGGCCCCTTTGTCCTTGCACCATCCGTGATATGCTCTGTCCTGGGTCTGTCTCCCCTCCCGTGTGTGATCAGGGCAGTGTTCTATTCGGCGTCCCCAGCGTGAGCCCAGGGGATGTCAGTGTGGGATTGGACAGGACAAGACATGGTATGTGGTGTCTGAGAGTCGAACCTGCTCTGCGCTTTCTCACAGACTCGAGTAAAGAGCTGGAGGAGCTGCGGTCCGCGTTTGCCCGCGCCTTGGAGTACCTGAAGCAGGAGGTGGAGGAGCGTGAGTGCACCCTCCTGCCGTGCCCACTTGTGCTTCCTCTTCTGGTCCTGGGCCTTTTCAGAGGCGGTTTGCCTCTCAGCTGTTCTCTTTACTTTTAACATTTATTCATTTGCCTGTGTGGGATCTTAGTTGCAACACGTTGTGGCCCACAGACTCTAATTGTGGAGCTTAGGCTTGATGCCCTGAAGCATATGGGATCTTAGTCCCCCGACCAGGGATCGAACCTGTGTCCCCTGTGTTGCAAGGTGGATTCATAACCACTGGACCAGCAGGGAAGTCCCTCAGTTACTTCCTAATTTTATCTACTTCTCTTCAAGGTTTCAACGAAAGTGGAGACCCGAGCTGCCTGATCATGCAGAACTGGGCTCGGATTGAGGTAAATGTTTTTAACAGACCTGTCAGTTTCACCCACCTTTTCGGGACCTTTGTCTGATAGCGTGGCTGAAGCTGAGTTGGGTCCCAGATGACCACCTAGGCTCTGCAGGGGTCTGCATTGTCTACCTCGCTCGATGCATGTTTGTTGATATCTGGAGGCATCTGAGCTCCCAGCCAAGTTGCCCAGCAGTTGTCTGCATGCCGGGTGCTCACTCGTGTGTTACTTCTCTCCTGCTCCGGGCCCCAGTGATGAGTGCATTCTAGGCGTGAGCACTCTGCCAGACCTTTCACTGTGGGCTGGGGATGAGATAGACCCTGTCCCCGTGCTGGAAAGACTTGAAACTAGTGTGGAAGACAGACGATGTCACAGATAGTTAGCGGATATGATGAGTTGAATATCACTGCTGGATCGTGGACCCCACGGTGAGTCAGACGTAGACCCTGCCCCTGTGTTCTCTGAGGGGAGTCCGGTGTCAGGTTGTTGGTGGCTGGGATGGTTGTGCTGAAACCACGTTAAGGATGCAGCAGCCGAGGCACAGAAGCGGGCAGCGTCGGCTTCTGATGGTCTTTCTTTCCCTGCCTTGGCCTTCGGATGAAACACTTAGAGCTCAGGCTTGATAAAAATAAACCAGATGCCTGGCCAGCACTGCCCTCAGTGCCTGTGTGCTTGCGCATGTGCTTCTCGAGGTGAACGTTGGTGGACGGCCTGAGGCTTGACGCTGCAGAAAGGCCGAGGTGCCTGGGCCACGCTGTTCCCGTGGAGGGGGCGCCTGGCAGCGTCTGAGGAGCTGAGTAGCACGGATAGTTTTGGGGTGGGAGGTTTTCAGCACGGTGTCTGAAGTATGTTTCCTAACTCGGTCTGTTCATGCGTTCAGGCTCGACTCTGCAACAACATGCAGAAAGCACGGGAGCTCTGGGACAGCATCATGACCAGAGGGAACGCCAAGTTCGCCAACATGTGGCTCGAGTATTACAACCTGGAGAGGTAACCGGCCTGGGGCGAGGGGAAGCGCTTGTCAGGTGTGACCGGCCTCATTGCTGGGGTCCCGCCCCCCGCCCACACAGCTCAGACTGCTGCTCTGCTGTGCTGCTGCCTTCGGGGTCCTGTCTCTCTAGAGAGACGGGTACTGGGCGGGGCTGCCTGGGCTCTTCTTACGGCCATGTGTTACTTGCCACTTAGTTGGGTTTGTTTTGATTTTGGGATGTGAATATTTTATTTGACTTCTTGGGGAGCTGTTTTTTTTTTTTTTAATGTTTGCTTTGTCTATAATAGTTAAAAATACTGAAAAGCAAAGAGGAAAAAAAACCCCCAAATTTTCTGCAGTGACAGACCCCCATAAAACCACTGTTAGCTAAATGGTTTAGATATGTTCTTTGAGACTTTCCTGCGCTTAAATTTTTAAGAAATGGTGATGCAATTACAGTAAACATATTCTGAATTTCTAAAATTATTTTAAATGATATTTATAACGTGAGGGAAGATATAAAGAATAATTCAGTGTACCTTGGATGGTGGTGGTGTTCAGTTGCCAAGTGTTCAGTTGTCCCACTCTTCAAGACCCCATAAACTGTAGCACACCAGGCTTCCCTGTCCGCCACCATCTCCTGCAGTTTGTCCAAGTTCATGTCCATTGACTTGGTGATGCCATCCAACCATCTCATTCTCTGTTGCCCCTTCTCCTTCTGCTCTGTCTTTCCCAGCATCAGGGGCTTTTCCAGTGAGTCAGCTGTTTGCATCAGGTACTCTAAAAGTATTGGAGCTTCAGCATCAGTCCTTCCAAAAAGGATTCAGTGTTGATATCCTTTAAGATTGACTGGTTGGATCTCCTTGCAGTCCAAGGGACTCTCAAGAGTCTTCTCCAGCACCACAGTTTAAAAGCATCAATTTTTCGGTGCTCTGCCTTCTTTACTTCCAGCTCTCACATCCATACATGACTATGAAAAGACCATACTCTTGACTATTTTTCATTTTGTTGGCAAAGTGACGTGTTTGGTTTGTAACACACTGTCTAGGTTTGTCTTAGCTTTCCTGCCAGGAAGCAGTTGCTTCTAATTTCATGGCTGTGATTTTCATCTGCAGTGATTGTTTAGAGCCCAAGAAGAGGAAATCTGTCACTGCTTCCCTTTTCCCCCCTCTGTTTGCCCTGAAGTGTTGGGACCAGATGCCATGACCTTAGTTTTTTTAATAATTGAGTTTCAAGCCTGCCTTTTCATTCTCCTTCTTCACCCTTATCTAGAGGATCTTTAGTTCTTCCTCTTTGCTTTCTGCCATTAGAGTGGTATCATCTGCCTCTGAGGTTGTTGATATTTCTCTCAGCAATCTTGATTCCAGCTTATAACTCAGTCTGGCCTGGCATTTCTCATGATGTGCTCTGTGTATAAGTTAGATAAACAGGGTAACAGTAAACTCTCTCGTACTACTTTCTCAATCCTGAACCAGTCAGTTGTTCCATACAGGGTTCTAAATTCTGTTTCTTCTTGACCTGTATACAGGTTTCTCAGGAGACAGGTAAGATGGTTTGGTATTCCCATCTCTTTAAGAGTTTTCCCTAGTTTGTTACGATCCACAAATCAAAGGCTGTAGCATAATCAGGGAAACAGAGGTAGATGTTTTTCTGGAATTCCCTTGCTTTCTCTATGATCTAGTCAATGTTGACAATTTGATCTCTGGTTCCTCTGCCTTTCCTAAACCCAGCTTGAACATCTGAAAGTTCTCAGTTCATATAATGCTGAAGCCTAGCTTGGAGGATTTTGAGCATAACCTTACTAGCATGGGAAGTGAGTACAGCTGTCCCATGGTTTGAACATTCTTTAGTACTGGGAATTCCTTCTTGGGAATTGGGATGAGGATTGACCTTTTCCAGTCCTGAGGCCACTGCTGGGTCTTCCAAATTTGCTGACATATTGAGTGCAGCTAACAGAATCATCTCTTAGGATTCTAAGTAGCTCTTCTGGAATTCCATCACCTCCTCTAGCTTTGTTGACAGCAGTGCTTCCCAAGGCCCACTTTACTTCACACTCCAGAATGTCTGGCTCTGAGTGAGAGACTGTACCATTGTGGTTATCTGGGTCATTAAGATCTTTTTTTTTGTACAGTTCTTCTGTGTATTCTTTCCGTCTCTTCTTCATCACTTCTGCCTCTATTAGGTCTTTACCATTTCTGTCCTTTATTGTGCCCATCTTTGGAAGAAATGGTCTTTTGATATTTCCAATTTTCTTGAAGAGATCTCTAGTCTTACCCTTTCTGTTTTCCTCTTTTTCTTTTCATTGCTCTTTGAAGAAGGCCTTCTTCTCTCTCCTTGCTATTCCCTGAAGCTCTGCATTTAGTTGAGTGTACATTCCCCTTTCTCCCTTGCTTTTCGCTTCTCTTCTTTTCTTGGCTACTTGTAAAGCCTCCTCAGACAACCACTTTGCCTTCTTGCATTTCTTTTCCTTTGGGATGGTTTTATTAGCTGCCTCTGTACAATATTACAGGCCTCTGTCCATAGTTCTTCAGGCGTTCTGTTTATCAGATCTAATTCCTTGAATCTATTTATCACCTCTACTGTATATTCATTGGTGTTTTATTGTTTAGTTGCTCAGTCGTGTCCAACTCTTCGTGACCCCCATGGACTGCAGCCCTCCAGGCTCCTCTGTCCATGGGGATTCTCCAGGCAAGAATACTGGAGTGGGTTACCATGCCCTCCTCCAGGGGATCTTTCCAACTCAGGGATCGAACCCAGGTATCCGGCATTGCAGGTGGATTCTTTACCAGCTGAGCTACCAGGGAAGCTCAAGGGATTCATAGGGGATTTGATTTAAGTCATACCTGACTGGCCTAGTTGTTTCCCCCGCTTTCTTTAGTTTAAGTGAATTTTTCTGTGAGGAGCTGATGATCTGAGTCACAGTCAGCTCTAGGACTTGTCTTTGCTGACTGTATACAGCTTTTACATTTTTGGCTACGAAGAATGTAATCAGTCTCATATTGGTATTGACCATTTGGTGATGTCCATGTGTAAAGTCATCTCTGTGTTGCTGAAAAAGGGTGTTTGCTATGACCAATGTGTTTTCTTGGTGGATTTCTGTTAGCCTTTGCCCTGCTTCATTTTGTACTCCAAGGCCAAACTTGGCTATTACTCCAGGTATCTCTTGACTTCCTACTTTTTGCATTCCAATCCCCTATGATGAATAGGTCATCTTTTTTTGGTGTTAGTTCTAGGAGGTCTTCTAGGTCTTCATAGAACTGATCATCTTAAGCTTCTTCGGCATTGGTGGTTCAGACATAGACTTGGATTACTGTGATGTTGAATGGTTTGCCTTAGAAACAAACCGAGATCTGTTGTTTTTAAGGTTGCATCCAAGTATGGCATTTCAGAGTCTTTTTGATTGTGAGAGCTACTCCATTTCTTCTATGTATTCTTGCCCACAGTAGTAGATATAATGGTCATCTGAGTTAAATTCACTCATTTCCATCCATTTTAGTTCACTGATTCCTAAGATGTCGATGTTTACTCTTGCCATCTCCTGCTTGACCATGTCCAATTTGCCTTGATGCATGGACCTAACATTCCAGGTTCCCACGCAATATTGTTCTTTACAGCATCAGATTTTACTTTCATCACTGGACACATCCACAACTGAGCGTCGTTACTGCTTTGGTCCAGCCGCTTCATTCTTTCCGGAGCTGTTAGTAGC
Organism: Okapia johnstoni; assembly: GCA_024291935.2. Lineage (NCBI taxonomy): Eukaryota > Metazoa > Chordata > Mammalia > Artiodactyla > Giraffidae > Okapia > Okapia johnstoni. The sequence continues at coordinate 7,930,838 of CM044310.1, read as the reverse complement.
TGTCCTCTGCTCTTCCCCAGTAGCATGTCGGACACCTTCAGACCTGGGGGGCTTATCTTTCTGGGTCATGTCTTTTTTTCCTTTTATACAGTTCATGGGGTTCTCATGGCAAGTATACTGGGGTGGTTTGCCATTCCCTCCTCCAGTGCATCACGTTTTGTCAGAACTCTCCACTCTGACCGTCCGTCTTGGGTGGTCCTACATGTCATGGCTCGTAGCTTCATTGGGTGACACAAGCCCTTTGCCACGAGAAGGCAGGTGATCCATGAAGGGTTATCTTGGGTATTGCGTGTCAATAAACACATTTTTTTTCTGTTCTGAATATTTTGCCCCCCCCACCTGATTTTAAAAAATAATATGTGCTCAAGTTAAAATAGAACGTTTACAGAATGTGAGACAGAAAGTTTCTTAAAACTTCCTCAGAGATGACCACAATTAAAGCTTGTTGAGTATTCCTCTAGATCAGTGGTTCTCAAATGTTTTGGTCTCAGGACCAGGACCACCTCAAGAGCTTTTGTTTATGTGAGGTGTATTTATTAACATTTACTGTATTAGAAAATTACACGGAAAAATTAAAAAAAAACTTTTATTCATTTAAAATTCACTATGAAGACATTTAACAGAAATAACATTTTTATAAGAAATGGCTGCTTTCCAGACTCCAAAGTAGCATAGTGAGAAAGTGGCCTGGTTTTATACTTTTTACAAATTTCTCTAATCTGTCTCAGTAGCAGACAGCTGGATTCTCCTGTCTGGTTCTGCACCCTGTCTGTCGTGACGTTTTCATTGGAGAATATGAGACTGTTATGTTAACATCCAGTGGTCTGTCTTGCACTGAGCAGAGCTTTTTACCCACTCAGGATTCCATGATATGCATTGTGTGTGTGGAAAATGCTGACTCATCAAAGTACTGCAGCTCTTCCAAATATTGACACATCTCATTATCCCATTTGTTCATATCTGCACTGATCTTCACAGAAAAGTCTTGAAAGTAGGAGACTGTCAAACTCACAGTGGCAGATACAGATTTTCCAAGTTCTGATCAGTCAACAAAAACTCTTAGTGGTTTTCCTGGAAGTGACAGCCTCACTTCATTAATTTTTGAAAATGTCTTCCAGATACACAGTGTGAGTCACTAGTTTTTGTCACTCAGCTGTTCTCTCAAGTGAAAATGATGTTCCACCAAAAAAAAAGGAAGTAGTCCAGCTTGCAGCTCAGACAGTAACCTGTTATTTCTTTGCTCCAACCACTGTACTTGGGTATGAAGAGGTGCTTAATGTGTGCATTCCACTTGTCACCCAGAATATTATCAAGATGTGCACTGTCTTGATTTGTGCCAAGGGCCACTGTAGCTTTGGCATCCTCAGTCCAATGTCAGCACAGTGAAAAAGCCCGATAAGTACGTCGGTATATAAATGAAAGTAGTTTTGACTTGGCAGACCTCCTGAAAGGGTCTTGGAGGCCCTTAGGCGTCCATGGATCATACTCTGAGAACTGTTGCCCGAAATTTTTTCTTAGTGTCCTAATGTGTATTTACAGTGTTTATGTATGTTTATAAAAACTTTTTAAACAGAAAGGAGAACATAGTGTCTTAGAACTGCTGGGATGAACAGAGTGCTGTTTTGTAACTGTTGTGTTGAGCAGTATCTCATTTCACGTCAGTGTGGGAAGATTTTTGTGACTCTGGGCACAAAACCTGGCAGTCGCTGTGTTGGTGGCTTGCCCCTCAAGGGGGATGACATCCTAGAATCTCTCTGGGGACTTTACCCTGTCCCCAGCTCTGGGGTCCTTCTGTACACCTGGCACATGCAAAGGCAGAAGGCCTCACCCCCGCTCTGGGGTCCTTCTGTACACCTTGCACACGCAAAGGCAGAAGGCCTGGCTGTGGACTGCTGTCCCCAGGTGCCTCTTCACCAGCACTGACTTGCTGAGGGAAAGAATGGTTCAGAAGAAAGCCTTCAGTTTTGACTAGGGAGCTTTCTGGGACAAGGAGGAAGCATTAAAACAGTTGGCACAAAGAACTTGATGTCTTCTCGGAGCTGAAGTTGACACCGGGCTTTGCTGCCGTGGTGTTAGCTGTGTGAGGGTGCCCCGCCCCCCACCCCCCATGTCTTCCGCTGGGTCCCTGTGGCCCCAACTGTGTGTTTTCCATCCCAGGGCCCACGGTGACACGCAGCACTGCAGGAAGGCTCTGCACCGGGCCGTCCAGTGCACCAGCGACTACCCAGAGCACGTCTGTGAGGTGTTGCTCACCATGGAGAGGACAGAAGGTGGGGACCTCAGCGCTGCCTCAGGCTTGGGGCTTGTCCCTGAGACCAGTGTGGTCGCAGGACTGTAGGTGTAAGGCCACGTGTGTTTATGGCTCCACCCCTCTAGGGGCCTCTGTGATGAGACCATCACGTGGTGCTCGCCGGTGAGAGGGGAGTCCTGTCACCCTTCTCACGCTCCACGTGCAAAGGGACCTGTGACGAGGCTCTAGCACAGGCCTCTCGGGGGACGGGGGAGCTGCTGTCACGTGCAGCTTCTCTGGACCCTCTCTTCCCGCTGGGTACCAGTAATGCTCTTCCCACCCCCAGTCTTGACGAGCAGAACCGCCTCTGAATGTTGCCAAAGGCTCTCTCGGATCAGTAGAACCTGTGTTCCAGCACAGCGCTGTGAGGCCCACGGCGAGACTGCTCTCTGAAACCGTGTGCCTCCCTGGTGAATTTCAAAGCCTCCATATACAGTTTCCACGGGCATTTGCCTGGATTTTGGGTACTATGAGTCCATTAGAACTGGAAATAGACACCTAAACAGCAGCATCATAAGAAAAACACCTCAGCATTTATCATCTGAGGGAGCTTTTAAAATCTTTTGATCTTAAAATAAATGTTTTGTACCTTTTGCATTAGAATATTTTCAATAATCTTTGCCACGGAGAGCTTGTAATAGAACCTAGTCTGGTTTTCAAGTCTCTTTTCTAAAAGAGAAGGGGTGATCTAAACACACCTGGAAGAACTATTTGAGTTCTGAAACTTGAAACCTACACAAATGAAATCTTAAAATGGAAAGCCGATTCTCCAGTTGTTACTGTTTGATGGAAGAGATCTCTTCTGGAGGTGTGGGGAAATTAAGACAATTTTATATTTTTATTTCCTTCGAAATCCAGAGAAGTGAAAGTTTGCTTCTTCTTCCTCTCAAGGTACTTTAGAAGACTGGGATATAGCTGTTCAGAAAACCGAAACTCGACTAGCTCGAGTTAATGAGCAGAGAATTAAGGTAACGATGCTCTTTGTTTCAAGTCTTTGAACCTCTGAAAGCTTTTTTTAAAAAAAATTTGTTAGAGTATAGTGGATTTAACAATTCTGATAGTGATTTTGACTGTGTTTGGTGTGAATGTTCCTTGTTAAAACCTTTGGGGTCATCCTAAGAAGTGTATTTTACTCAGTGTGTTAACTATGAGATGTTTGAATCAGTATTTAAGACTATCTTTTTTTTTAGATTGGCTTAAAATGTTAGCCCCAGCAATAGATACTTTAGGTAGTGGAGTACTTAAAGGTTATTGAAATAGACGAAGAAGATAAAAAAGGAGCCTGACTGACATAGCCTAGTGGTTGGAGCATGAGAACCCCCAGATGAATCAGGGCCCCAGTTTTATCGATGTTTTCCTTTTTACTGGTGAGTCATTCCTGGGGACCTTGTAAGACATACCATAGACTTGAGATGCAGTTCCTTAAGGGCCTGAAAAGGTGGGCCTCAGCCCCGCCCCCCGTCCTCCTCCTGGTCTCCTGGGGGTGGCCGTCCTCCTGGTGCGCTCACCTCTTCCGTCACAAGTCAGTGGACTTCGTGTAACGGCCGCATCCAGTGACGCGTCGTGTCCCGACCTTTCAGGCTGCAGAGAAGGAAGCAGCCCTCGCCCAGCAAGAGGAAGAAAAGGCTGAGCAACGGAAAAGGGCCCGGGCCGAGAAGAAAGCGTTGAAGAAGAAGAAAAAGACCAGAGGGGCGGACATGCACAGAGCCGACGAGGACGAAGAGAAGGAGTGGGGCGATGATGAGGAAGGTAACGCCTGGCAGGACCTTCATGCCTGGAACATCCTAGACCTCCAGGCAGGGTGCCGAACGGCATAGAGAACTTTATTCTGGAACCGTTTGAGAATAAGGTCCCGGCAAGGCTTCCCTGGAGGCTCAGACCATAAAGAATTCCCCTGGCAGTGTGGGAGGCGCGGGTTTGGTCCCTGGGTCGGGAAGATCCCCTGGAGAAGGAAATTGCAACCTTCTCCAGTATCTTGCCTGGAAAACCCCATGGACAGAGGAGCTTGGTGGACTACAGTCCATGTGGTCGCACTGAGTGGGACATAGCAGAGCGAGCAACACACAGGAAGTGCCCACCACCGTCCCTGTCGCTGCCTCCCCTCCACGGGGTGGTGCCCTCCTCCCCTCCACGCGGTGGTGCCCTCCTCCCCTGCTCGGCTCCCAGGCCTGCACTAGGTGCCTCCCTGCCGGCACCCACCTGGGCTCCGTTCCCTACATGCACCTGACACCACCATCCCCTTCCTGAGCGGTGCCTTCCTTCTCCCTCTCTGTGGACTTTCCCTCCCCTCTGCACCAAGTGTGGACTTTTCCTGTACCCTCAGGCCCTGGCACCTGGCTGTCCCCTGCCCTGCACCTATACCTTTCCCTCCCCTTACTTGACTCCCACCAGGTAGTTTGACTTGTAGAATTTTCCACACTGTGTTTCTGTCACCCCTGCCATTTCATATGTGGGCAGGTGTGGATCAGATTTACTTAAGCAAAGTCGGTCACGGTAAAGAGGTCTCTAGATGCTAAAGGAGGCTCACCATTTTCCTAGTGCAGAGCTATCAGCCGGAGTAAGAAGTGATGGAGTCATCATTCATTTCTTGGGGCCTTCAGAAATGATGTGGGTAGCTCACTGCCTGTTAGGGCTCCTGGTGTAGCACGGGAAGGCATAGGGGACCTGTGACCGCAGTGATGTGTCATGGGGACTCGGGGAGCTGTGGGTGAGAGTCATAGTGGAGGCCGGGAAAGCACTAGGGGTCAGCGAAAGGGTTGCAGGAAAGGGTGAGGTGACTTCCCTGTGGGGCAGTGGCACTGCACCTCGGCATTGGGGGATGGTGAGTGACTGCCAGTGAGAGAGGGCAGGGGCCCTCAGAGCACAGGGTGGCCCGCTGTTCTCTGCAGCCTTGGGCCCTGATCCTGGTAGGGGGCTGGGTGCTGGGGTCGGTGAGGCAGGCCAGCCCACCCATCAGTGCTCTAGAACGCAGAGTGCTGCGGGCAGACCCCATCTGGAGGGCAGTGGGGAACTGACAGAAAGGTCTGGAAGCAGGCGGCCCACACTGGTTGGTTTCAGCCCTGTCCCCCTGGCGGCAGTGGGGAGCGTGGGTTGGAGTAGAGTGTTGTTAAGCTCTGTGGAAGGACATGGGACAGTCATGAATGTGGGGAGGAGCTAGCACTCGGTACCACTTCTGGGGTGGCCCGGGGAGTATGCGCTTCCGGGTCACTGAGGTGCTTGTTTACACGTGGCCCCCGGGCTCCATCCTCCTCTCTGCCCTGCGCTTTCCAGAAGGGGTCCTAGGGATTTGCCAGGACAATGTAGAGACCCCCGATCTCTTGTGTGGTTGAGCGTGGACGGGTTTAGGTTGTCACTTGCACCTGAGCTGTCCCCTCCCCCGGATGTCACTGGGGCCTGGCAAGGAGTGGGATGTGTTGGGAGGGTCGGGAGAGATGGCGGAGGGTGGGGGGTGGGCACCCTGGCGTCTGCAGGGGTCCTGGCGTCTGGTGGGGAGAGCCGTGTCCCTGCTGGGCACGCCCCGGCTCAGCTCAGCGCCAGGAGACAATTACCTAACCGTCCTTTCCCCTGACGACCCACAGAGCAGCCCTCCAAGCGCAGGAGGGTGGAGAATAGCGTTCCTCCCACCGGGGAAGCGGAGCCGGGCTCTGAAGCCGACCTTTCGGGGAGCAGCGCCCCTGCGGCCGCGGAGCCCCCCTCGGAGCCGAAGGAAGTGCGAGTGGGCGCCCGGCGGAGGGACGTGCCCAAGGTGCCGCACGACAGCAGCAAGGACGGCGTCACCGTCTTCGTCAGCAACCTGCCCTATGGGCTGGGGGAGCCGGCCGCCACACTCCGGCCGCTCTTCGAGGCCTGTGGGGACGTGGTTGAGGTGCGCCCCATCTTCAGTAACCGTGGCGACTTCCGCGGCTACTGCTACGTGGAGTTCAAAGAGGAGGCAGCGGCCCTGCAGGCGCTCCAGCTGGACCGGCAGAGCGTGGAGGGCCGGCCCATGTTTGTCTCCCCCTGTGTGGACAAGAGCAAAAATCCTGACTTCAAGGTTGGTTTGGGGGGTAAGCCCGCCTTTCCGTAGGGTTGCGGTAGGACAGACTAAATGCTCTCTCTTGCAGCGTCCAGTATTTAGAATCTAAGTGGAACGTTTGTTAAGAATGAAACGTCTGAATTACTGGGTCCATTCTGAGCTGGTTCGCTGAGGTCTCTATGCGGGGCTGGGTCACTGAGCTGCTGGTGTGGACAAATGATGGTAACAGTAGGCACCGTGTAACAGCTCCTCCCCGTGGGATTGTTAGGAGTGACGGGGCTGTGCCCAGTGTCTGATGCGTTACCTTTCGACCCTCACCCAGACTTGGAGAATGGCGGCCTTTATTCTGGCCGTTTTCCAGAGGAGGAAGTGAAGGCTTCGAGAAGTGAGGGACTTGCCCAGGGCGAGTGAGCAGTTCTTCACACCCAGAGCCGGCTCTGGCCCGGTCTGTGGGTGAGGCCTGACCCTGTGATGTGGGGAGCTGGGCTGGCCCGGGGTGTGAGTCCTCTCCCTCTTCTGCAGGTGTTCAGGTACAGCACTGCCCTGGAGAAACACAAGCTGTTTGTGTCGGGCCTGCCCTTCTCCTGCACCAAAGAGGAACTCGAGGAGATCTGCAAGGCCCACGGCACCGTGAAGGACATCCGACTGGTCACCAACCGGGCCGGCAAACCCAAGGTCGGTGTCTGAACCTGGCGCCTGGGAGAGCCTCTGTTCGGATTACTTGGTTCTAGAGTGGTTTCTGGTTTGTCTGCTAAGAAACAAACAAGAAGTTAACAGAAGGATAGCTGCACTAGGCTCTTTCCATCTGGGGTCAGGGTAACTTGTATGTGGATAACTAGACTGAAAAGAAAAACGTGTTGCAAGCAAAACTACTACGAATTAGCAGGGGCTCCAGTGCGGCCTTGGGGTGAGGTGCCCCCCCTTTGCAGTCTCCTCCCTCCTGCCCAGACCCCTCTTCACGAGGCCTCCGGCATCTCCCTGAATCCCTGCTCTGGTGTCCCCCTTACCGTGTTCTCCCCTCTGATTCCTCAGCCTTCTGTGAAATCCTTGACCATGTTTTGAGTAGTTGTTTAAGGAGAGTTTGGTTTAAGAGAGGCCCATTCACTTTTGTCCAGGTTAATTGAGAGCTAACGAATATATGGGCAGCCCGGAGGCCCAGGGATGTCGGGGCTCACGTATGTCCAGGCACCTCCTCCTTTTGCTGGGTTTATGCTGGCTTATCTCTGGCACGTGGTGCATTGTGCTTGAAGAGTTGTCTGAAGTTAGTCAGTTGCAGAAATAGACTAGGGCTGGGAAGGAACCTGTAGGCCAACGGAGGCAGCAGTGGGGCAGGGAAACCTGAGGGAGGGGCTCTCTGAACCAGCCCAGGGGCCTGAGTGGGGAGCCGCGTCCTGGCTTGCAGCGCTGACCTGGCCGGGCCTTACAAACCCTTAGGGCCTGGCCTACGTGGAGTACGAAAATGAATCCCAGGCGTCTCAGGCCGTCCTAAAGATGGACGGCATGACCATCAGAGAGAATGTCATCAAAGTGGCCATCAGCAACCCGCCTCAGAGGAAGGTTCCGGAGAAGCTGGAGGCAAGGAAGGCCCCGGGGAGTGCCCTGGTGCCACGGCAGGTCTACGGAGCGTAAGTGTCGTGCCCACTGGTGCAGCCTTGTCGTGGCTGGCACCACGGTGACCCTATTTTCCTGTAGGGCAGTGAGTCAGACAGAGGGTCAGGCCTGCCTGCTCTGTCCCGGGGCAGGGGCTCCCCAGCAAGTCCACGCCGACGGCCAGCCTAGAAGTGGGCCCTCCCTCGTGTGCACTGGTTTACACCGGTGGTTTATTTAAGTTTTAAAAAAATGTTTTTGTAAAGACAGTGATCACTCTGAAGTCCCCTTTGGCCCCAAACCTGACAGCCAGGTGTTCACCAACTATAACCCCGGCAGAGCTGTGTTCTCAGCCCATGGGGACGAGGCGGCAAGGTTGCAAGGTTGTCTGGTGAGGGCTGTACGGTCACAGCCGTTCTGTCCACCTTACGTGTGACGGTGTTGCACAGGCGCGGCCCTGGCCAAAGTTGTAGAAAAGGCAGAGTTTGTTAAGGTGACTTGTACCTGATAGCCAGAGGCAGGGAGCTCAGGGCTCGTCTCAGCCTTCTTGTTTGTTGCTTTTCACCTTTTGTATTGGGGTCCAGGACCACCTCATTTCACCAGTTGTCGCTTTGGGAGGTCCATGTGTTGTCTGCTCTTCCAGGCGGGGGAAGGGGAGGACCCAGCTCTCTCTGCTGCCTCGCGCCCTGCAGCGCCCCAGCGCTGCCACCGCCCAGGCTGAGAACGGCCCCGCCACCCCGCCGGCAGGCACCACCCTGGCCACCACCGAGGCTCCCAAGATGTCCAATGCCGACTTTGCCAAGTTGCTTCTGAGAAAGTGAGTGAGTGGGACTGTGAGAGAAGGGAAATGCCTTACTTCACGCTGGCCGGGAAGATGCCCGGTGCCCAGCAGGGCTCTGGCCATGCAGGGCCAGGTGCAGGGCGCAGCCACACGCTTCCTCTGGTTTAGGCAGGACTGGAAAAGGGTGTCCAAGGAAAGAGATTGTGAGTGCTCCCTCATATTGAGGGCAAGAGAACGAAAACCATCACTCCATAGGCTTGGGTGCAGGGTGTAGTTTCCTGAGATACTTTTGTGTCTTGAAAGAGTTGAGAAACAGACGTGAAACTCGAACACACTGTTCTGAGACCCACTTGTCCAAGTATTTTTGGCCAACTCTGGTCCCTTTTTATAAGACACTTCCTTACACCCTGCACAGCACATGTGCCCGTCACTCTTTTAATTTTTAAAAGACAAAATGGCAGATGCTAGTAACTCACCAGAATGGCCTATTTTAGTAAAGGGGTAGGGAGGGGACACCACTTAAAAAACATCTGATGGCATTTTGTCTGCGGGGGCTGTGCGTTTTTGTATTATGTATTTGTAAATGACTTGTCAACCCATTGTTTTGTTTCCTCAAAGCAAATTTGTGACATTTGTTTTGTGTAGGAACTTTGCGCGCCATCTGCTATGGACCATTTTCTTTGCCTAGTGACTAGTGAACTGTGTTTTTTGTCTAAATACTGAGTTTCAGCCCTTTGGTTTTGTTTAAATACCATGTCAAGTGCAAACTTAAATTCTCTCCATTTAGCTTTGTTTATTAAACTGAAGTTCTCAAAAACTTCTTGCAGAAAGGTACTCAGATATGTGTTCAAATATGTATTTTGAAATGGGTGTATGTTGCTTTACCTGATAGATGTGTAAATAGAACTTTTGTAAGTCAGATGCGGTTGTTTTGCATTAAACCATTTCAGCTATGAGACCTCCAGTTTATAGCAGTTCGGCGCTTACACAGCTTTTCTACCCCTGATCTTTTATCCAGCATTTATTCCTTTGAAAGTGCAGTTGCCAGTTCAGTAGGAAAACTGACTTTATAAAGGCACTCTGGGGGAAAATACTGGAATTCTTTCCTTTGTGATGAAAAATTGGCCTATTTATCTGTTTTTAAAGGTTTTACTGTAGTTTTTAGTGTAACATTTTCAATGGACCATTTGAAATGGGTCAGTAGACAGAATAGTAAACTGTAAACTAAACCCCATACGCCTGCCATTGAGCTTCAGCCTTGCTCAGCCTGTCTTCGTCTCCACCCTCTCCTGTGTCCCCTGGGTCCTGGAGGGAGACCCCAGACATCACAGCGGCCCTACTATTGGAGCACCTGTCTCTACGGACTTAAAAGACCATGGTTTTTATCGTTATTCTTAGAAACGTGAGTAGTGTTAATGTCAACCATCCAGAAAATTGCCAATTTCCTATTGTTTCGTAATAACCCTTTTAATCTGTAGGTTCTCTGTACCTCATCTTTTGCACAGAATGCTTGTTAGGTGTTTTTGAATTCAGGCAGCAGCTTTGAAGCTGTCGGAAGAGCCTGTGTTCTCTGGGGGCGGCTGGCCATCTGCTCCCCTGCAGAGTCCTGTTCTGTGGGTGAGAGGCTGCGGGTCAGGTCGGGACCAAGGGGCCATGAACCTCTGCCTCTGGATCCGCTCGCGGGGTGCTGGTTAACGGCGCTGTTCTCTTGCTGCTGCCAGTCCTCCGACCTCCCTTCACCCTCTCAGGTGCACACAGAGCTCGCTGCAGAGGTGAGCCTCTCAGACTTGAGCAGGACGCCATTTAGGTGCAGGGTGTTGACTGTGCCAGAAATCGATTTTCAGGAACATAGGAGTGGGTTTGTGTTGTCCCTGGCTGGGGGGTGGGGGGAAACTGATGGTGACTAGATACATGAAAAACCACTTCAGTTATTTCAGTCTTGGTGCAAGGCCGGTGGTTCATCCCCGTGAGCGTAACCAACCAGTTCTGTCTCGCTTTCTCGTGACATTACTGTTTTTTTCTCTCAATAATACAGGGCTGAAGTTCTGAAAGAGTCCCTCCTTCATCCTTAGGACAGATGGGAACATCTCTTGAGGAAGGTAGCAAAGTCTCAGGCATTTATGTAACAAAATACTTTATTAGTAATTTGTTAAAATAATACCCTTCAAATATAGTTAAAGTGCAAATTTCTCTCTAGTACAAAGTAAGCCCTTCAGTCAGGCTTCCTTGGTGTGCTTACAGTTAAGGTTTAAGAAATATGGCATCCAAGTACAAAAATATTTTTTATCAAGGTTTGAATAACTCACTTGGGGCCATTTCATACAACTTTTCACTTATCTTTTAGAAAACTACTCTGCTTGTTATACAGTCAAATAACTGTAGGAATACTTACTACATCAGAAGAGGGTCCTCATTACCGTCAGGATCAGAATTCTCACCTCAGACAACACTCGGAGGGCATTCACCCTCGCTCAGACACTGACAGTGAGTCCAGTGTTGTTGGACATCGCCGGCTCGGTCCCCGGAAAAGGGGCTCGATGGTGTCCCACCTCTGGACTGAACAGCAGCAGTCGTGTTGGCACCTGTGCCAGGTAATGATTGAAAAGACTCGGCCTCCATAATGACAATGTGGGTGTGTTACATGTAACATTTCATCTTTTTACAAGTTGCTAGAAAAATAAGGCCGTGCCAAGGCAATCTATGCTGCTTCCCCCAAGGGGACAGGGGCCATGGGGCAGGTAAGTGGATGAGAGGGATGCAGCCTGGCTGCGGCCGAGGGTGTTTCTTGGTTCCTGCAGAGTGGCGTCCTAACTCATCACAAACGCTCTTTTGGCACTGACTTGGCATCTCTCTTCTCCGATGTGTCCTAACACTTTATTTGCAGCAGGATTTAATTGTCGGGTGACAAACCCAGAGAACCTTTAGACTAAAACATCTGGTCTGAACTGCTGCAAATATGAGAAACATCAATAGAAACCAGGCTAGCCACACTCTTGTTCTTAATTAGAAAACAGTCTTGATGTGGAAAAACACCCACCTCTGATACCAGAGTTTGGAAACTGTGGCTCAAACCATGTTCCTTGGACTAAGCAAGGTGTCTAACTAGATACATGATGAATGCTCACTTCCTGTCTCAGAAATCTGCTCTACCAGTAAGATTAGTCACAACACTAACCTCTTTGTAGAGGAGCCAACACCTGTAAGAAAGCAAGCTTTCAATCCTTTCTCAGAACTGTGACGGGTCCTCCTCAGCCATGCTGACATCCCAGGGAGGCACAGACCTCCTCAGCTGGTTCCAAAAAGTGCTGGAAGGAGTTACTCCTCTGGGCCTCAGCCCACACTCCTCACCTTAGTGCAAATTTCGCTCCAGAACCTGTGTTTTGGTCACACAAGCATGGATGCCCCCGAAGCCACTGGGACCACCCCAGGGGTCAGGGCCACGAGCAGCCACATGTGTGCCAGCTCAAAGGAAAATAACTTGGCTCAGTTATATCTTAGGGACAAGGCTTAATAATTTAGTTTTCTTCTTGAAAGAGACATTTGGAGGTAAAGAATGTTTTCAGGTCCTTCCCCATCTCCTTCTACTCTGGGAGACTAGGTTTCTAGAAATGTGGAGGTTTTTTTTCCCTCTGCTGGGACAGCCCTTGCCACCAAGGAGGGATTTACAGCGTTAGGGCTTCACCGGCAGCGTCTCCTTGAACCCAGAGTGGTTGGGTCTGGCCTCTGGCAGCGCCACCGGGTACTCTGTGGTGGCGAAGAGCAGGGTGTCCAGGGTGGTCTCCGTGCACTTGGCGATGAAGCGGATGAAGGGCCTCACGTCGCCCTCGTTGGCGACCTCCAGCACATGGTAGTATTCCGACCGCTGCTCCTTGCGGATGGTGATAGGCGGGTAGCCTGCCTGCATGAGGATGAGGTTCATGAGCAGGCGCGAGGTCCTGCCATTGCCGTCGATGAAGGGGTGGATGTAGACGAGCTTGTAGTGGGCCAGGGCTGCAAATTCCACTGGGTGCAGATTCATGGCGTCCTCCGAGTTGAGCCACTGCACGAACTCCTGCATCTGCTTCTCCACCTCCTGAGGGTGGGGTGGGATGTGGTGGCCCACTAGGACCTGCGTGGTGCGGAAGCGGCCGGCCTCCACAGGATCCACGTAGCCCAGCACCCGCCGGTGGATCTCCAGCACATCGCCGATGCTGACGGAGCCGACGCGGGACAGCAGTGTCGTGTTGACGTACGTCATGGCCGCGTGCATGCCGATGACCTCGTTCTGCTCCTCTAGGCTCTTCCCTGGCACTGCGTAGCGCGTCTCCAGGATGTGCCTGATCTCTGAGAGGGTGAGGGTGTTGCCCTCGATGGCCACCGTGTGGTAGATGTGGTGGTAGTACGTCTCCTCCATCACCCGGCGCAGCGCGGAGTTGCCCTTGGGGATGGACATGACCTTCTTCACTTTGCTGTCGATGATGCTGAAGAAGCGCTGGTCGATCTCCTCCACCAGTGGCAGTGTGCGGTCTCGGTTGACCAGCGCCTTCTCATGGTGGGGCGCGATGGTCAGCGCACGGGTGTACAGGTAGTCCGCCTGGATGATGTCCTTGTCCTCCTCTGAGAAGATGCCGAACTCATTGAGCGCGTCCACGAAGCCCGGGTCCATCTTGAGGGCGTGCAGGAAGAGCTTGTGGGCCTTCTGCCGCTTGCCCTGCCGTTTCATTTCCAGGGCTTGCTTCAGAGCTGCTTTGGCCTCCAACTTACCGGCTAGAAAAGAGCCAGAGGCATGGGTCAGGGAGGGTGGGGGCAGGCAGTGGACGTTCAGGGGGGCCGTCACCTGGGCTGTCTCCTCCACGGCCTTGGGGCCCCCTCCAGCCAGGCTGTACCTGACCTTCTGTGTGCCTATCTGTGAAGACAGGTTTGTTCCCTGCAGCCCTGTGGGGCCCTGGGCTGGTCGTTGTCCACTCAGTCCCCGAGCCACCCTCTACCGTGCAGGCATCAGCTGGGCACCGTGGCCCCCTCTGAGCGGTCGTGTTCCTAGATGGCCCCAGCTCCCATCAGGTGGCCCTCCCCTACACCTGCTCCAGCTCAAGGCCACTCGAGTGACTTCTGGAGGTGCGGGTCCCTTCTCCCTGCATCCACCCCACCCCTTTAGACCCTGACTGAAGGGCACCCCACTGCTGCTAGGCCCCGGGGGGGCTGCCTCATCTCTGGACCTTTTGACCTAATGGTTTTCAACCAGACCCTCCATTACATGTGGCCCTTTACTGCTGTCCTCCCACCTTCAGTGCCAGCCACACCTCCTGGGTGACTTTTCAGTTCAAGGGTGCAGGGCCCTCCTACTCTGCTTTTCATCTGGATCACTCTCCCCTCATACCTTCTCCCTCAGGTCTCTCCGCAGGCATCCCCTCCTCCAGGGAGCCTTCCTGGTGTGCTCCCTTGGCTCCTTCTGCTCCATAGCACCCCCCCCCCCCCGCATCTTGGCCACCTATCACCTTGTCTAGCTGGGAGCTCAGGGTGACTACATGCCCTGCACACAGGACACAGCAGGCCCTCCGAATACCTGTGGGATCAACGATCATTGAGGAGAGATGGCCAGTCTTACCTGGAGAGGCCTTGGTCTTGACCGCCAGCAGCGCTGCTCCCCTGGAGGGGAGGCTGAGCTCCGTGGATGGCCTGGCGCACTTTATGACGGTGGGCTGCGCCCACTCCAGCTGGCTCCTGAACAGGTAGAAGCCCTTGAGCACAGTCAGACAGTGTTCTTCCATGGTCCCCAGTGGCAGCAGCAGGGCCAGCAGGGAGCCCAGCACCATGCTCAGCAGCATCACCCACAGGAAGCGGCCCCAGACTGAGACCCACTTTGGTTCAGTCACCACCATCACCGAAGCCATTGGCATGAGTGTCATCTGGGCCCAGGGGCAGGCCCCTTGCACACATCCACAGGGGTCTGGGAGAGAGCGGGACCTGCAGGAGGTGAAGCAGGGGAACAACATCTTCAGAATACAGGTTTGGCTTCAGCAGAGTCTCAGAGACCTGCCCCCTCACCCCCACGCCTCTTAACTGATGACCGGGGGTGGGGGCAAGGCAAAGATGGGTGCCACATGCAGGGTGGTGCAACTGAAACGGAACGCTGCTGCCGCTCAACACTTACTAAACACTTGCTCTGTGCCAGACCCCGTGCTGAACCCTGGTGGCAGCCTCACATTCTCTCCTGCTGTCTTCAACCCGAAGCCCAGCTCTGCAGCTGAGACAGGTTCAGGGAAGTGAAGGCCCTTGCCCAGAGGCATCCAGACAGCAAGTGATGACCTTGGGACCTGAGTGCTGGAACCCATGGCTCTAGTCTCCCCACTTAAGCACAAATCTCTGTGGCCTAGGACCCGAAACTAGGTGTTCTGGATACACATGTCCAGAAGAGCTGAGGCAGTTCTGAGGCTTGTTTGAGAGGTACCAACTGTTTGGGGGTCTAATTTATTGCCACCTGGGCAACCACCTCCCCCTGCCCTGGCCCTGACATTACCCACAATACTGTTTCCCGCTCTAGCCTGCCTTTTCTGGCCTATCCAGCAGGTATCTAGCCTGGAGTTTGTGTAGTCTGAGTATCTTAAGAGGAAATCAGGTTGTGGGCCTGAGGCGGTGATTGCTTGCCCTCTGTGACAATGAGCAGGTGCTTGGGGCTGGCAGTGGGAGTGGAGGAGTCCGGTGTGCAAGCACCATCATGCTAACAATAAGCATTTATTAGGCAACTGTGCTGTGTTGGGCACTGAGCTGAGAACCAGGCATACCTTATCTCCCTCTTCATCATCCCACGGAGGTAAGCTGCCCCAGGCATTAACTTTTCAGCTGAGGAAAACTAACATACAGAATAAGTCAATACCCAGACGACCCACAAGAAGTAAACAGAGGCATCAGGAACGAATCCCTAGTGCATCTGTGTCCAGAGTACCTATGTCTTCACCACCACCTTAACTCACAACCAGGGCCCAAGCACCTACTCCTGGTACTAGACTAAGACCCAGAACTTTTAAGGTTTCAGGGGGAGCCTGGCTGGTTGATACAGGACATCTGAAAAGGCTTGGTACGAACTCTAATGGGGAGAAGAGGGTGAGGGTCACTGCTCCGTCCAGGTGGTCAGGCCTCCCCGGCCGAGCTGAAGCTTACCAGGGAGGAAATGCGTTCCTGGGTGGCACGAATCTCCGTGCTCTCTAGTTAGGAAGAGGGAAACTGAGGACCCGAGAGCACACTGAACTAAGGTCATCCTGAGGACCCGCCCCTTGCCGAACCCCACTCAGGGTTCACTGCCCTGCTGCATCCTTCCTCGCCCACCCACTCCTCACCTGGCGCCGCTGCTGGGCCCTCTTTAAGCGATCGCAGTCTCGGCTGGCGGCCGGCCCCCAGAACCTCCGCCGCCGGCCCGTGGCCCCGCCCTCGGCGACTCGCCATTGGTCGGCCCGTCAGCCTCTTCGCAGCGGATTGGCTTCCTCAACTTGTCGGCGTCTCGCACTTCCGGGTTCCCGCGTCGGCCTCCGCTTTCCCGGGAAAGACGCGCCGTGGGCCACTTCCATTGGCTGACTCCTCCATCGCTCTCGTGCTCGAAAGGGCCAATAAGCAATAGGGAGGGCGGGGCCTGGGTGGGTTTGGGACCTTCTGGGTGCCGACTGGGAAACGAAGTTCCGATTGCCTTTCCCTTAGGCCCAGGGGAGGGTGAGGAGGAGCCCTGAGAAGGAGAGAACCTCAGTTTCCTTAGATGTAAAATGAGGCGGCTGATGGTTTAAACCTGTGTCTGACTTCCCAGCCCGCATTCACAGCCTGCTCTCTGCTACCAGGGCTGCTGGCTTCTCTCACCTTCTTTTCCTCCTAACTTCTAAGTTTACATACTCTTGCGAAGAGCCAGGCTGGTTCTCCTGCCTCCCGGTGTGGACAAAAAATGTTGCCTGTCATTGTAGTAAACAACAGACTATGGCCATCCCACAAACCACCAGCCAGCTGCCCAGAGGGCGTGTTCTGAGGGGAATTCAGAATGGAGAAAAATAGAATAGGGGGCCTACAGTTCAGATGCATATCAAAAGAATAATTTTAGTGAGCCTCGATTCTTCCATCTTCTTATAGGAGAGCACTAAAATCATTAACTTGAGATGTCTTTTTGTGATTAACAATCATGCTTGGATGTTCAACTGCATCTCTCCCCCACCTCACCCTCCACATGGCCCCAGCAAAAACTCATCCTAGCTCTTCCCTTACCTCTTTGGAACAGATCTTCAGAGCTGAGAGACTGTATATTGGGCCATATAGTCTTCAGTAATGTGCCCGAATAAAACAACTTTGAGGTTGTATGGTTTCTGTTTTTTTTTTCTTCAGTTGACAGAAGTTTTTTTCCTTGAAGCAGAGAGCTGACACATCCATCTTAATTCACAAACATTGACATTAAACATGCAGGACTCATCCAGAAATGCTAAGCACTAAGTACATGAGGTTAAAAAAAAAAATGTTACTACTACAGATTCTGAAGTCAGAGAGACCTGGGCTTAAATTCAGACTTTGTCAGCTCCACTCTGTGTGCCCTTGGGCAAGTCTCAGTTTCCCAATTTGTAAAATGGAGGCTAACAGCCTGCCTCACTTTTGCCTTGAAGTTTGAGATTTGCAGAAGCCCTGACACCAAATCAAGTTCCTCTTCTCCCATGCACAGCACACTAAAATGCTGAGAAGCTGAGGTTTACAACAAAGAGTATTTATTCAAAAGGCAGCCAAGTGAGGAGACAGGAGAACAAATCTCAGATCCTTCTCTCTGAAAGCCAGGGGCTCAGGGTATTTACAAGAGTTTCTCTTGGGTTTCCCTTGTGGCTCAGCTGGTAAAGAATCTGTCTGCAATGTGGGAGACCTGGGCTCAATCCCTGGGTTGGGAAGATCCCCTGGAAAAGGGAAAGGCTACTCACTCCGGTATTCTGGCCTGGAGAATTCCATGGACTGTATAGTCCATGGGGTCGACACTGAGCGACTTTTGTAACAGGAGGGAAAGGGGTAGGGCACAACTTTTGAAAGAAAGGACACAAGATAAACCAGTTAGAATCAAATGGGACCAAGATGGCAGACAAGACTAGACCTTGATCCTCAATCATCAAGTGAAATGACACATCCAGAGGTGCCATGACAGTTCCAAGGCACTGTTAAAAGACCAAGGAGTGGGCGGTGCCCCAAATCCTGGAAATCTCCACCCCTTCCCAAAAATAGTTGGAATAATCCTCCAACTCATTAGATATGAAATTACCCAGCCTATAAAAACTATGCCACATTTTGCGGCCGCACTTGCCCTTTGCGATGGCCCATGCTCTGTCTGTGGAGTGTGCTTACCTCTGTATTTGAATAAATCCACTTCTTACCTATCACTTTGTCTCTCATTGAATTCTTTCTGGGATGAGACATCAAGAACCTGAGCTTCATTAGGTCCTGAAACCAGGTACCATGGGTTTTGGCTGGGTTTGAGTCCCAGATATTGTTTTCTTGGGCTCCAAAATCACTGCAGGTGGTGACTGCAGCCAGGAAATTAAAAGACTCTTACTTCTTGGAAGAAAAGTTATGACCAACCTAGAAAAAATATTAAAAAGCAGAGACATTACTTTGCCAACAAAGGTCTGTCTAGTCAAAGCTATGGTTTTTCCAGTAGTCATGTATGGATGTGAAAGCTGGACTATAAAGAAAGATGAGCGATGAAGAGTTGATGCTTTTAAACTGTGGTGTTGAAGACTCTTGAGGGTTCCCTTGGACTGCAAGGAGATCCAACCAGTCCATCCTAAAGGAGATCAGTCCTGAATATTCATTGCAAGGACTGATGCTGAAGCTGAAACTCCAATTCTTTGGCCACATGACACGAAGAACTGACTCATCTGAAAAGACCCTGATGTTGGGAAAGATTAAAGGTGGGAGGAGAAGGGGATGATAGAGGATGAGATGGTTGGGTGGCATCACCGACTCAATGGACATGAGTTTGAGTAAACTTTGGGAGTTGGTGATGGACAGGGAGGCCTGGCGTGCTGCAGTCCATGGGGTCGCAAAGAGTTGGACACAACTGAGCAACTGAACTGAACGGAGTCCCAGTCACATGGGTTCAAGTCCCAAGCAGGGTTTTGGCTGAGCTCAAGCCCCAGCCACATGGGTTCGAGTCCCAAACTGGTTTTAGGCTGGGTTCGAGTCCCAGCACATGGGTTCAAGTCCCAATCTGTGGTAAATGGTTTCACTTTCACTTTCAAAGTATGTACCAGATGAATAAAGCTGCAAGGTGGTTGGAGGCAGGGGGGGCGCATGGGGCAGGTGACTGGAAGAAGGCATGAAAATTATGGTTCTGTGCAGGCGTAACTAAGCTACAGGCCTCCGCACATTCAAAAGGTCACAGAGGGACCCTCACCACGCCCAGGTGAAGGGTGGGTGATCCTAGCCCGTCTCAACCAGCTCAGTTCAATCTAGACACAACTGACTCCAACTCTGGTAAACATCTTATTGGTTAGCTACGGGCTGCTTGTTAAACGTAGCAGGTTCATCGAGTCCTTCCCTCCATGTCTCCTGCCTGCCTTTTGTCTGTGGAAAAACTTTCACCAAGAATGAGGTTGATCGGAGAAGTGAGAAAATCCAGAAACAGAGGAAGAGAGTCCAACAAGATTAAATAATAATAGCTTCGTCATTAGGCACAGTCAAGGACCTTTCGTTCCTCTTCATGGGCTATAGATAACATTCTGAGTATGGGCTATAGATAACATTCTGAGTCGTATCTTGTGAGCTGTCTGATAGAGACTGAAAGCCCCACCAGTGGAAGAAGTTAACTACATGATGGCCAGAATAGCCATGACATAAGCTGCCACAATTCCAAGAACTGGCCTCAAGAAAATGGGAACAAACCGACCCTGGAACTGAAGACTACTTGTACTTAAAACAAGACAATGCTGGTCAGGCTGCCACACAACCAGTTTCAAGACGACTGTCAGAGCCGACGGGGCTGTTTCTACGTGCAGCCCCCTTCTTCCACCTATGGGAGCTCTTTCCCACTGTTTGTGGGGGGTGGGGGTGAGAGGTCAGCCTGCGGACAGAAATCCTCCCTCCACCACCCTGGTTGCTGGCAATAAAAGTAAAGTAAACTTTTCTTCCATTAATGTTGCTTCTTTATCAGCTTTTGAGCAGCGAATAGTCCATGCTCCACTTTTAGTTACACTTGGGGGACACACAACTCTTAAAATGACCTAAGTGGAGGCAGATGAAATAGATTCAACCCACGGTTGCCCCTATTTTTGGGTCATTTCTTAATCTTAAGGAATAAAGGCAACAACCATTCTAGCTCCTTCTTGCTGAGAAGGGGTGTAGCTTGATGAATCAAACCATTTAGCACCATTCATTTGAAAATGTGCTCCTGTTCCCGGATCCAAGTTAATATTTTGATCCCAATAAACCATCACCACCAACGTACCAGCTGTCAAGGCATTTATAGGCCCACGATTGGTAACTGAAACCACAAAGATGTAGCCCGAGGGGGAACACAGAATGCCAGACATTTGACGCTCCAATACTTTGGCCACCTGATGCGAAGAACTGACTCATTGGAAAAGACCCTGATGCTGGGAAAGATTGAAGGCAGGAAGAGACGGGGATGACAGAGGATAAGATGGTTGGATGGCATCACCGACTCGATGGACATGAGTTTTGAGTAAACTCCGGGAGTTGGTGATGGACAGGGAAGCCTGGCGTGCTGCAGTCCATTGGGTCACAAAGAGTCAAACATGACTGAGCAACTGAACTGAAGTTCTTATGGAAGGAACATAGCCTGGGAAAACTGAGTACAGTTTCTACAATATCTTGACCAACCTTGCCAGGGGCAGACACCAGGGTCTTACCAAAAAAAATCCAAGCAGAAGGACTTCCGTGGTGGTCCAGCTGTTAAGACTTCACCTTCTAATGCACGACGTGTCGGTGTGATCCCCGGTCACGGAGCTAAGATCGTATATGCCTCGAAGCCAAAACACCAAAACATAAAACAGAAACAATATTGTAATAAATTCAATACAGACTGAAAAAAAAAAGGTCCACATTAAAAAAAAACAACTTTAGAATCTAAGAACATGAGGAGAGGACCAAATTTCAGCTTAGTCAAGAAAAAAACAGGGGACAGGAAATTCTGTTATTAGCCCAATATATTGCTTGTGAAGGGAGAAAGAAATGGCAACCCACTCCAGTATTCTTGCCTGGAGAATCTCATGGAGAAAGGAGCCTGGAGGACTATAGTCCATGGGGTTGCAGAGAGTCTAACATGACTGAAGCGGCTTAGCACAGCCTTGCTTGTGAAGACAAAGTGAAGTTAGGGAGAGTCAGAAAATTAATGAAAGGCACAATCAAGGAATCAGCATGATCCAATACAGATAAAAGATTTTTGATGACATGTCCAATAGCTAGAGAGACTAGCACTTTTCAAACTTTGGCACAAGTAGGTAGTCACTGAATTGTCCTTACAGGCCTGGGAAGGTAGAAGCCAAGAGAAGGCATAACAAGACAAGAATCATCCTGGTAACCTAATGACAGAGTTAATTTTTAGGTAGGTTGATAAGGAGTCCAGGGCCCTTGAGGAGGAGAAAGGGGTCTGGGGTTCTCAAAGAGGAGAAAAGGAAATATTTTTTTCTACATTGCTTGGGCTTCCCTGGTGGCTCAGCTGGTAAAGAATCTGCCTGCAATTAGGGAGACCTGGATTCAATCCTTGGGTTGGGAAGATCTCCTGGAGAAGGGAAAGGCTACCCACTCCAGTATTCTGGCCTGGAGAATTCCATGGACTGTATAGCCCATGGGGTTGAAAAGAGTCAGACACAACTGAAGGACTTTCACTTTCACTTCACTTTTGTCTTAGTCACATAAGGTGTTTTTTCTTAAACTCTGAGCTGTTATGACAACAGTCTTTAAGACTAACTTTCTTTAAGCCCAGAACTAATGATTACACAACAAAACAACTCATCTTGCTCAAGGGTATGTTTTTCCTTAAGCTCTGGACTAATGATTATATAACAACAATGTATCTTGCTCAAGGATATGTCTCTCCTTCTTAACAAGAACCTTCTGACTAATCTTGTTATCTTAAGATGTATGTTGTGGGAGTGGGTCTGGTAAAAGTATATAAGGCCTTGCTAAGACTAGGGACTGGGCACTCTCCGCCCTCCTTCTGATGTCTGTGTCAGAAGATTTCTCTATCCCTTTTTATAATTTAATAAAACGCTGCTACACAAAACTTGGGTGATCAAGCCTCATCCCTGGTCGTGAAGTTAAATCTTCAGAGATCATGAATCTGACATCATTCACCATAGGCTATCACTAACAAGTTAATTAAATTGCCCTCTGGGACTTCCCTGGCGGTCCAGGGGTTAAGAATCCACCTGCTAATGCACTGTACATGGGTTTGATCACTGCTTGAAGATCCCACATGCCTCAGGGCAACTAAACCCATGTGCCACCACTACTGAGCCTGTGCTCCACAATGAGAGGTATTAATGTTTGGTAGAAACCAACACAATTCTGTAAAGTGATTAACATTAATTAAAAAACAAAAAAACAGAAGCCACTGCAATGAGAAGCCCATGCACCGTAATTAGAGAGTAGCCCGTTTGCAGCAACTAGCAAAAGCTGCTGCTCATCAGCAAAGACAGTGCAGCCAATAAATAAATAAATACAATTTAAAAATAATGATAAATAAAATCTATAAAAAGAAAAAAAGAATCTGCCTTGCAATGCAGGGGACTTGGGTTCAATTCCTGGTCGGGAAACTAAGATTCCACATGCTTAAGAGCAACTAAGCCTGCGTGCCACAGCTACTGTGCCCGCGGGTCACAACGAAAGATCCTGAATGATGTCACCGAGACCCGGCGCAGCCAAATAAACAAACAGATACTAAAGAAAAAAGCAAATTGCCTTCTGAGGATTACCAGAAGGCAATTGCCACCTCTGTAGCAATTGCGCTCACCTCAACTTCTTTCTGAAAAGAAGCTTGAGATTCCATAAGGGGCTCACTGCCGCCTTGGAGAAGTCAGTGGAACTTCTGGAAGCAGCCAAGGTTTGGATGATCTCGGTACTGGTTTTTCTTCTGTAGCGAGCATGGTCTGTGTTTCCCCATCATGTTCCTCATATGGTCTGATCCAGTGAGGATGGAGCTGGTTTTCCGGATGTTTATTCTTTAAGATTTCAATCTAGAGGTTCATTGTCTCCTCTAAGAGCTTCCTAAATGAGTTTTGCTATAAGTCCAAAGTTGGGGATCTGAATGTGGCAGAACCCGGTCACCCCCCGTGCCCCAGGAATCCCCACAGGTCTAGAGCTTCCCTTCTGTTGGGGAGCAAGTCTCTCTGTCCCTGTGAGAGTTCAGAACCGAGTATTTCACAGAGGGCTGAGAACTCTGCCTTTCTCTTGGACCCCCCCTCACAGCCTCCTTCAATCAAAAAAGTTCAAAATCGATACTGTATTCTGGTCTGAGGCATTTGTTTCATTGGACATCAGAGGATCGTCCACAGCACTGGAGCAGGGCTCCCTCCTTCGGCCGAAGGCCCCTCAAATCTTTTGCCAGAATGTCTCCAAACTTCGTGGGAGGAATCTTTAACCCCCTCAGGAAGCAGTGTCCTCAAGTAGTGTTATTTAGCTCATGCAGCTAGACCTTCCTATCTGACAGCAAACACAGAGCGGAAATCTCCATCTTAACTCACAAAGATTAAAATCAAACCTCCAAGACATGCCCCAAAGTGCCAGGCATTAAGTTGTTGTTAGCAGTACAGATTCTGGAGTCAGGGAGACCTGGGCTCAAATTCAGACTGTGTTCCCTCCGCTCCATGTGATCTTGGGCAAGTGACTCCAAGCCTCAGTTTCTCCATCTGCAAAATGGAGACAACCTTCCTTACTTTTACCCTCCAAGTTTGGGATCTGTAGTAGGCTGGACTCTTTAAGATCTGACCTCCTTCCTCTGTGACTCACATTCCTCCCGGGAACCAGTTCCCAGCAGTGGCTGTATCACCAATGGAGTAACACAGCCCTGGGTTCCAATCCCGGCTCTACTACTTGTGAACTGAGTTGCATTAAGCAACTGACTTGACGTCACGGACTTCCCTTTTGGCCGCTCCAATCAGTGGGGACAGACCCCACGGTCCTTTTGTGGGTGTCAGCCATTGACCCAGAGCACAAAGAGAAGCGTCCAGATCACTGTCACAGAGAGGGGGACACAGCAAGGTGAGGGACCCCACAGCTCTGACCCTGGCCTTTTGGGTCCCTGTTTATATCTGCTAACTGGCCCCCATTTCCACCAACTCCCCGCCCTTGGCATGGGGCGCAGGACTCAGCAGAGGTTGAGAAATCTTGTGGACTTGAACAAGAAATATTGGAAGCAGGACAAACCATGGAGTGTTTAGGAAACACAATCAGGATGGTGGTTATTTCTTGTTTATCTCTTTTGAACAAAGGCCATGAACATTATTACCTCCCCCTGAGTCTCACTTTGGATGCTGCAAGCAGTGATGTCCTTGTAAGAAACCCTCCCCAGACGAGGGCCTTCTCGGCCAGCTAGTTATGGGGGACAGCAGATGGAGTGGAAAGCGGTGAGGCTCTGGGCTGGACAGATGTGTGTATTCAAGTGTAGGGTCCTCTACATCCTGGCTGGGCGACCTTGAGCAGGACACTGACCCTGTCACTGAGCTGGTATCATGGAGCTTGTGAACCCCATCCCCCACCTGGCATAAAGAGGATGTAATCACCTGCTTTTAAAGACATTGTCCTCCCTCCCTTCCTTGGAACGCCAAGTATAAACCCTTTAATGAGCTAGGACCATGGTAGCAAATCTGGAAGCCAAACAAGAACCAATAATGAGAAATACTGCCTGGGAGTGAGACACTAGGGAGAGGTGGGCAGTGTAGAGAAAGTGAGAACATTAGTCTAAAGTGGGCAGAGGTTCTCAGCTCTAGCATTCTACCTCCCTGACCAGGGATTGAACCCCAGGCCCCTTGCATTGGGAGTCTTAGCCACTAGGGAAGTCCTGTCTCACCTACATTTATTATGCTGGGTGCAGCCCAAAAGTTGATAGATTTTTCCAGTTTCTCCAAAGAAACGTCAGGCCTAGATTTTAAAGCAAAATGTCCTTATTTTTTTAAACAGTTGGCCTGTCTGCCCACTGGCTACAGAGGGCTGCCAGATTGTAATCCCTTTTGCAGGCTTTTAAAATGTACGCGGAGATAGTGGTAGAGAACACAGAATTTCTGGTAACACACAAGCCCTTTTTAGCAAATGGATGCGCTACTGTCTACAGACACCAGGGGGCAGTACTTCACTTGTCATCGCTTCTTCCATTCACTCCCCGGTCAGGAGATCCCACTTAATTTTCTGTCTACATTCAGCTGTGCACAAAATATGGTCCCTGAAGCGGTACTGAAAAGTGGGCTTTCTCCATCTTAAGCACTCTGTATTTGGTGGAAATTGCCTCCCTGTGGTCCACGGAGCGGTTTTCTAAACGCTTACCTTGA
The DNA here is from genome assembly GCA_024291935.2 of Okapia johnstoni. NCBI lineage: Eukaryota > Metazoa > Chordata > Mammalia > Artiodactyla > Giraffidae > Okapia > Okapia johnstoni. The sequence goes on along the minus strand of CM044310.1, from coordinate 7,905,681 downwards.
CTCTTGACAAAGAACCTGGGAAGTGGCTGCCTGGGAGATGTGTCCATTATGCAAAACAAAACAGAAAGCCCTTATGCATCTTTAAGAAACAGCAGTCAAATGCTTCCTCCTGGCAGAGGTGAAATCCGAATGACTTCATTTAAAAGAAAATTCATTTAAAAAGAAAATTCATTTAAAAGAAAATTCTCTTGCCCTGGGTCTCTTTCCTCACTCTTACTCCTTTGCCTGGATTTTTTTTCATTTCCCTGTGGCTGACGGTAAAGACTCTGTAATGCAGGAGACCAGGGTTCAATTCCTGGGCCAGGAAGATTCCCTGGAGAAGGAAATGGCAACCCACTCCAGTATTCTTGCCTGGAGAATCCCGTGGACAGAGGAGCCTCGCAAGCTACAGTCCATGGGATCATAAAGAGTCAGACACGACTGAGTGATTAACACAACCTAAGGCTGAAGAGGCCCCAGCAGTCCTTCTCTCTGATTACTGATCATTCCTTCTTATTAAGCTCAGTGCGGTCAGGCCCAGTTTCTGAGGCATTCCCCTCCTATCCCAGAGACAGGAGTTTGGAGACCCCATGTAGGTGTCCCTGGGCTGATGGCTCATGCCCTGGATTTAGGATGCTTCTCATGTCATCCAGTGTCAGATTGATTTTCACCGCTGAATGGATCTCAGACATGCAAGTAAGTGTTGTCAGAGCAAGTCATTTGGGGAAGCCATAGGTCCTACTTTCAAAAAATTAAACCTAACTTTTTTTTCTTGTTAACAAATCAATGACACTGGGCTTCCCTGGTAGCTCAGACGGTAAAGCGTCTGTCTGCAATGCAGGAGACCCGGGTTTGATCCCCGGGTTGGGAAGATCCCCTGAAGAAGGAAATGGCAGCCCACTCCTGTATTCTTGCCTGGAAAATCCCATGGACGGCGGAGCCTGGTAGGCTACCGTCCATGGGGTCGAAAAGAGTCGGACACGACTGAGCGACTTAACTTTCACTTTCACTTTTCTTAAAAGCAAGATGGGATTATTATAGATGTAACAGAAGGCACAAATAAACAACAACAAGGAGAGACTTCCCTGGTGGTCCAGTGGCTGAGACTCCATGCTTCCAAAGCAGGCGGCCCAGGTTTGATCCCTGGTTAAGGAACTAGAACCCACATGTCATAACTAAAAGACCCCGCATTCTGCAGTTAAGACCTGGCGCAGTCAAAATAAATGAATAAGTAAATAAATAAACAAACTTTAACAAAATAAAGAGAAGGAGGAAGATGCTAGGTAAGAAAATTGGTGAAGTTAAAAACAAGAAGAAAATCACCCATGTACAATGACCCTTGATATTTTTCTATGCACATCTATGTTTAAATTAAGAAAGATTTCAGACACCCAGAACGCATGGATAATACAGTGAGCACCTGCATGCCTGCCACCCCGTTTAAGAAATACCATGTCTTATTACAAATGCACTGCGCAAAGCCCCACGGAGGCCCTCCCCCACCACACACCCTTCCCCCTCCCAGGGGTAACCACTACCTTGAATTCAAAGCTTATTATACTCATGCATGGCCTCTTGCCTTCATTCATACGTATATATTTCTAAATAATATTCAGCAATTTCCCACTTACCTGTCCATGGGCACTTGGATTGCTTTTAATCTTTCCCTGTTACAAGTAATCTTTCCCTATTACAAGCGACACTGTAGTGGAATTCTTGTATGACTTTCAGGGCACATGTGTCGAAGCTTCTCTCCGGGAGTTTCTCAAAGAATCACCCAGGGAACTTTTAAAGATGTACCCCTACTAGGACTGGACCCCTCTGTGGTCCAGTGGCTAAGACTCTGCACTCCCAGTGGAGGGTGCCTGGGTTCGATCTCTAGTCAGGGCACTAGATCCCACATGCTACAACTAAGACCTGGCACAGCCAGATAAATAAATAAATAGCACCTCTTACCTTGGCCTGCTCCAGGTCAATCAGTTCAGTTCAGTCACTCAGTTGTGTCTGACTCTTTGCAACCCCACGGACTGCAGCATGCCAGGCCTCCCTGTCCATCACCAACTCCTGGAGTTTACTCAAACTCATGTCCACTGAGTTGGTGATGCCATCCAACCACCTCATCCTCTGTTGACCCCTTCTCCTCTCGCCTTCAATCTTTCCCAGCGTCAGGGTGTTTTCCAATGAGTAAGTTCTTCCCATCAGGTGGCCAAAGTACTGGAGTTTCAGCTTCAGCATCAGTCCTTCCAATGAATATTCAGGACTGATTTCCTTTAGGATGGACTGGTTGGATCTCCTTGCAGTCCAAGGGACTCTCAAGAGTCTTCTCCAACACCACAGTTCAAAAGCATCAATTCTTTGGTGCTCAGCTTTCTTTATAGTCCCACTCTCACATCCATACATGACTACTGGAAAAACCATAGCCTTGACTAGATGGACCTTTGTTGGCAAAGTGATGTCTCTGCTTTTTAATATGCAGACCAATAAAGTCCTCCAAACTCCCCTTAATTCTTAACAGATTTTTATTATCATCTAGGATTCAGTATTTGCTTACTTAATAAAACTATAAATCTTTAGGCTTACCATTGATGATTTTGACTAATGTGTTTTCTAGTGTAATGCAAGCTCCTTAAGAGACAGAGAAGATGACTGGAACTCCCTCTCAAGCCGCCAATCCCTGTACCTATCCCTATCCCCCACCAGAAGTAACCACTCAAACTCTCTGCATTTAACTAGTTCAGTTCAGTCGCTCAGTTGTGTTTGACTCTTTGTGACCCCATAGACTGTAGCACACCAGGCTTCCCTGTCCATCATGCACTCTCAGAGCTTGCTCAAACTCATGTCTATTGAGTCGGTGATGCCATCCAACCATCTCATCAATCATCTCATCTTAACTAGAAGAGGAAATAATTGTAGCTGTCACATCTCATTATTAGCAGTGGTAACTACCATTCATTAAGCACTTACTGTGTGCCAAGTAGTTTATATGTATTATTTTAATGGAGTTTTGTAATGATGCCATGAAGTAGATATCCTTAAACCCACTTTATTGAAGGAGAAACTGAGGCTCAGAGACATCAGGGCTCTAGCCTGAGGTCACACAGCAAGCATGTGGCAGAGCCAAGGTTTTCAAGCAGTCTTCCTGACTCAGAAGTTACAGTTTTAGCCACTAGTGAAAAGTGAAAGTGAAAGTGGTGCAGTTGTGTCTGACTCTTTGAGACCCCATGGACTGTAGCCCGCCGAGCTCCTCTGTCCATGGAATTCTCCAGGCAAGAGTACTGGAGTGGGTGGCCCTTCCCTTCTGCAGGGGATCTTCCCAATCCACAGATTGAACCCAGGTATCCCGCATTGCGGGTGGATTCTTTACCATCTGAGCCACGAGGGAGGCCCTTTAACCACTAGGAGACTCTACAATTTCAGAGCCAACAGGTTACATTTGGAGTCCTCAATTTCATGGGTGGAAGCTGAGGCTGATAGGAAAGACAGAGCCATGACACAAATCCAAGTCTCTAGATTCCTTATCCACCAACACATCACTTTCTCAGGTAAAAGTACTTTGGGAAAAGGAGTGAGGAGCAAGGAGGGAAAACTCTTTAAAAGCCATCTTTTATTCTTAAGACAATTTCTGGCTATCCGAGGGGCATCTGGATCTGTTCTGTCTCAGTTATCCATTGCTCCGTAACAAACAGCCCCCAAACTTAGCAGCTTAAGACAAAGGAAGTCACACACCGTCACTTCTGCCAAGCTGTACTGGTCACAACACAGACCAAACTTGGTAAAAAGTATGGGAGGGGGCTACCTAAGGTTAACAGAGAAGTGGAAATCACTGGGGACCATCTTGGAAGCTGCCAACCCTACACCCAGGGCCCCTGCCCCTTTCTCAATCCGAAGAGGTCTGCCCAACAGCCCGAAAACTTGGACTGCAGGTTCCCCGGGCAGGGAGTTTCTGCAGATGTGAGTTTCTCCACCTGTGAGAACAGTGGGCTCCCAGTTACCAACTGCCATTCCTCCAGTTGTTTAATGAAAGCTTTCTAGCCATGTTCCTCTCATTGGCCCCAGGAGCTGCCTTGCCTACTCCTGCCTGAAAACACAGTCATGTTGATGTGGAGACCAGCTCTGATACTCAAGACCCTGCTTTAGATCACAGCTTCTAAAAGGTGTGGCTGACACACTCTCCTCTTCCCACACGGTGATGGTGACTCAGGGTGACCACTAGCCAGCGCAGAGGGTGGACCCTGAGGTGCCACCGCCGGCATCCTCAGATTCCCTGCCTCACCTGATTCCAGGTTGCCCTTCCTGCCACACCCATCAGCTAGGCATCTGGCACCTGGGAGATGCTGGGTAGAAGGCTGCAGACCACCTGAGTCCAGATAAGCAGGCTCTTTGGGCACATCCTAAAAGCTCTTGGTGAAAGCTTCCTGTTGCCATAGTAACGTGGTGACATGGAAATTAACATGGGTGCCTTGCTAACCAAGAAAGCCAAGCTTTTAAAACCCATTCCTCTCTTTCAAATAGATAAGAATTCCTAGGAGGCCTTTGGAGGGACATCAAAGCGTCTGTTTCAGGTGTTGAGGAAATGCTCGTTAAAAATTACTGTGAAATGAGTGAGTGCAGCCCTAATCAGGGAGATGGTGGAGGATTTGGAGCTCTTAGAGGAATTAGAGGCATCAGTTTAGAGCCAAGGCAACTTAAAAAAAAAAAAAGCTTTCTGAGAGATAATTTGCATAGCACAGTCCACCCATTTAAAGGTATTCAATTCCATGGTTTTTTAACTACTTAGAATTGTAAAGCCATCCCCACAATGCAGGAGACCTGGGTTCAATCCCTGCCTGGGTCGGGAAGATCCCCTGGAGGTAGGGCATGGCAACCCACTCCAGTATTCTTGCCTGGAGAATCCCCTGGACAGAGGAGCCTGGCGGGTTATAGTCCATCGGGTCGCAAAGAGTCAGAGGTGACGGAGCACAGGATTGTAAAGCCTTCCCCACAGTCAAGTTTGGGACTTTTTATCACTCCCCCCGAAAAGAAACCCCCACCCCTTTCCGCAGTCACTCTCATTCCTCCCCCACTGTCCCTCCTCAGCTCCCGGTGGTCTATTTTCTGTCTGTGTAAATGTCTCTATTCTGGACAATTCCTAGAAATGGAATCATACAATATGTGGTCTTCTGTGACTGCAGCATTTTTATTTTTCTTTGCTTCCTTCAGCTCCTCCACGGTTTCTCTGACAAAGGCGTCTCCATTCTCTTTAAGGACAATTCGCTATGTCTGGAGGTACAGCTGCCAAATCAGCCACCGGGGCTGGAGATGGATGGAAGGAGGCAGGTTCTTCCAAGGCTGCTAACCCTGACCCTTCATGTTCGTCCATGAGGTTTCCCTTCGAGAGATACAAGCCACGCGTGAAGGGATTTTTGGTCTCTGGCAGCAGGGAGCTGAGTGTCAGAATGACACAGGCCACAGATGGATGGCCTTGGCCCAGCCTGGTGGATAAAACACTGACTCTGAACACTGACCTGGGTTCAAATCTGAACCCCACCATGTCCCATCTATGCAATTCAGGTGACTGACTCCACCTGCCCGAGCCTCAGTTTCTCTAGCTGTAAGGTGGGGCTAACAGTAACACCTATATCAGGATTGCATGCAAAAGAATGGGCTTCCCAGGTGGCTGAGTGATAAAGAATCCGTCTGCCCATGCAGGAGATGCCAGAGACTCGGGTTCGATCCCTGGGTTGCGAACATCCCCTGGAGGAGGAAGTGCAACGCACTCCAGTATTATGGCCTGGAGAATCCCATGGACAAGGAGCCTGGTGGGCTACAGTCCCTGGGGTTGCAAAAGTCAGACACGACTGAGCAACTAAGCACACACACACACGGGAAAAGAAAGCCTATCATGCTTTTCGCGCATCTGTGAATCATCTGTTTTGTGATTTTGTTGTTGCTGTTCAGTCACTAAGTTGTGTCCGGCTCTCTGTGACCCCATGGACTGCAGCAGGCTGGGCTCCTCTATCCTCCACTATCTCCTGGAGTTTTCTCAAATTCATGTCCATTGAGTCAGTGATGCTGTCTAACCAGCTCATCCTCTGCTGCCCCCTTCTCCTGTCTTCCATCTTGAATCATCTGTTCTATGATTTACTTTCCCCCCTCCCAGGTTTTGACCGTACCCCATGACATGTGGGATCTTAGTTCCCCGACCAGGGATTGAACCCACACCCCCTGCAGTGGAAGGCGGAGTCTTAACCGCTGGATCTCTCCCAACATATCTCTTTAAATCATCCTTTAAACACAGAGCTTCATCCTAAGGTGATAATATTTGTGACATCACATGGTTCAAAGGGGTTTTCCCTAACATACACTGTAACAATACTTAAAAAGTGATTGTCCCACCAGAAATTAGACTTCTTAAACAAGGCCAGGAATTTTTGTGTATTTTGCTTGCTGACGGAGCTCCAGCCCAGTGCCTGGCACACCACAGATGCTTGGTAAATGTTTGTTGAATGAATAAATGAACGAATGACCTTAAATCATCCTCCATGCTTTGGGGAACATGGAGATCATGCATAGGTAGAGTGCTTGGCTTTTGGCCCGCCGTGAGCATTTGATAAATGTTGGCTATGACGCTTATGAGCTTGGGCAGCCAGAGGAACCGGGGTCCTTGGGTAGGAAGCCCATCTGCCCTGCCCCCCGCACCCAGCAGCCATCTTCCTGCCCCTTTGGTTCTGGGAGGGGGTGGGGGGAAGGAGGTGGGACTCAAATCCACTGAGCCTGAGACAACTTTTGTTTCCTCTGAGTCCTCGGTCTGGATGGCTGGACTGAGCTGAACCTTGACAACGGGAGAGCAGCCGTGACATCTCGATGGAGATGTTCATGGCCTATGAGGGCTTGGGGTACGCAGCGGCCAGACCAGTCCTTGGCCATATTTATGACCGCTGCAGGCACTTTTCTGAAGGAGACGGCAGGCGTTCGGGCTCATCGCTGCTTCCAGCTGTCCCCCGTGAATGCTGTGTGCTTGCTTAGTTTCCAGGAACATAAAACCTGCTGTCAATGGACTTGCCCAGAGCCTGCCTTCGCTGCGTTTTTGTTCGTTTAGTTATTACATTAAGTCTCCTGTGATTACAGAGCCGACAGCTGGTACGGATTTGCATATGGCATGAAATTAAGTTAGTTCATTTTAATGTCTAAACTGAGCAGGGTGTGAATTTGTCTGGTGAAAACTCTGTCTCCCTTATCTGTGTTTGCACATCTGCTTTGGGCACTAGCTTCTGAGGTCTTCAAGTTTAGTTTCTCCTTACTGTGCCCAAGCACAGTAAGGACAGGGGGTTGGCTGCCCCTGCGAGAATTCCAGAAGGCATTTCTGCACTTGGGGCTTAGAACGTTCTCTTTTATGTTTCAGGAGGAATTAAGACTCAAGGATTACTGGGAAGTGAGTTAGAGTTCTGGTTCCCCAGCTTTGCATCTTTTATGGCTGCCTTGGGCAAGTCACTTTCCCTCTCTGGGCCTCAGTTTCTCCATCTGCCAAATGAGGGGTTGGAAGTAAATATGTGTTTATCTGCGAGGCTGACATTTGGAGTGAAATGACATCTCACTGTGTGGGACTAGGATGGATATTGTACAGTGTTTAGCATCCTATGCCAAGAGTCCCCCTCCACCAACCCCAATCACTGCCAAACCCAAAACACCTCTGCACATTTCCTGATGCCTCCACAGCCATCACAGTCAGTGCCCTGTGCACTTCCCTGAGTCCCTTTCCTATTTTCACATGCACTGCCTTTCAGAACTCTCTAACAACCAGCGCCTGTGCTCTTTACCAGCATACTACCCTCGCACTGTCAGAATCCATTCTGCTGGGAATTTAGGTTTCCCTGCCCCCTGGGCAGCCCTTAGTCAATGACACAGAGGTGTGGTGTCCGGGGGTGGAGAGTATATACTTCGGCTCCCTGGCCTCTGACCTGGTCGTTCTAAGGTGTGGCAGCTGCAGTGTCCCCGGACCTCCCTGGGGATGAGTGAAGGTTACCCTCCATGTGACTGTGCTCAGACATAAATCCATGCACCTACGGGCAGTTAATCTTTGACAAAGGAGACAAGAATATGCAACAGAGAAGAGACAACCTCTTCAACAAGTGGTGCTGGGAAAGCTACACGGAACACAATGAAATGTGAAGATTCCCTCACACCGTACACAAAAGCAAACGCAAAACGGTTTAAAGACCTTAACGTCAGACGACACCACAAAACTATGAGAGAACAGAGGCAAGACATTCTCTTGATGTAAATCACAGCAATATTTCCTAAGCTCAGTCTCCCAAGGCAAAAGGAATTTAAAAAATGAACAAATGCAGTCTAATCAGACTGGTCAGGGAACTAGATCCCACATGCCGCAACCAAGACCTGGTGCAGCCAAATAGGTAAATATTAAAAAAGAAACAATCAACAAAATGAAAAAAACCTACAGAATGGGAGAAAATATTCACAAACAAGGCAACTGAGAAGGTGTTAATTTCCAAAATACGTTAATACAAACAGTTCAGTATCAAAAATCCCAAACAACTCAATCAGAAAATGAGCAGAAGACCTATACAGATATTTTTCCAAGGAAATAATATATGTTGGAGAGGACGTGGAGGAAAGGGAACCCTTGTACACTGTCGGTGGGAATGTAAACTGGTGCAGTCACCATGGAAAACAGTGTGAAGTTTCCTTACAAAAACTAAAAATAGAATTACCATGTGAACCAGCAATTCCACTCCTGGGTATGTATCCAGAAAAAAAAAAGAAAACTAATTTGAAAAGATACATGCCAGCAACCCAAGTGCTCATCAACAGACGATTGGCTTAAGAAGATGTGATATAGGTCTATTCAGTGGAATATTACTCAGCCATAAAAAAGAATGGAATGTTGCCATTTGCAGCAACATGGATGGACCTAAAGGTTGTTGGGCTGAGTGAAACAAGTCAGACAGAGACAAAATACTCTGTGATATCACCTATCATAATCTAAAAAAAATAATACAAATGTATCTATGTACAAAACAACGGCTGGGGCCAAAGCCCAGATCTTTTACCCAAGTGACAATCAAGCCAAGGGGACTTGGTCTTGGGCTGGGCTTTCCAGAAGGCCCAGAGACAAGGATCTGTGTGTCCCGGGGGAGCGGAGGCAGGGTGGGGACAGGGAGGACACCAAGCAAGGTACAACCTCAGCAAAGCCCTGGGGAGGGAAGCCTCGGCCTGATCCTGTCGGGGAGCCCTGGCATGTGATGACATCCCAGAATCACCCCGTTCCTAGGGAGAGGGCTGGGCTTCCATACAATGGCCCTGCCAGTCATCAGCTAAGGGCTTCCTCGGAGAAGCGCTCGGGCAACTCTGGCCGCTGCAAGCACCAGGGGAGAGCCTCCGGCAGCCAAGGGTGGGGCTGCAAAGAAGAGGCCCCGGGATGGGCTGGTGGGTCTCACTGGATGGAGGCAGGGCCCACCTCCTCCGGTACAGACCCGGTTGGAGGTGGGAGATGCTGGGACATACTGGAAAGGCTGCTCTCAAAATCCCAGACTGACTTGCTGCTCCCTTGTCACTGTGTGACCTCGGGCAAGTCTCTGAGCCTCTCTGAGCCCCAATCGTCTCATCTGAGAAATGGAGGCATCATTTGTACCCTCTCCCCAACTGCTCTAGGGCTTGGCAAATCGTAAAATACGACACACATGTAGGTTGTTTACCTTTCTCTGGGTTAAGGCTTTCTCTATTTCATGCCTCTGTTTGATATTTTAAATCGAATGGAATTGTGTATTATATTAGTTTGCCAGGGCTGCCATGACAAAAGACACAGACTGGTGGTGGGCTGGGGGGAGGTAAGGGGAGCTTAAGCAACAGAAACACATCTCACGGTTCTGGAGGCTGGAAATCCAAGATCCAGGCGCTGACGGGGTTGGTTTCTGGTGACAGCCCTCTCCTTGGTGTGCAGACGGTGTCCTCTAGCTCCATTCTCCTTCCTCTGTGGACACGGGCGGGGTGGGGGGGTCAGTATCAGTACAGTCTTGTTTTCTATTTTTTTTTTTCTATTTCTTAATGAGCTTAAGATCGCCGAATGTGGGTGAGGTGGGGTTTGTGGGAATCAGGCATCATTACTGTGGTGGGCTGGCTGCATTAATGGTCCCAGTTAATGTTCTACCTGTGTTTATGCAGTTTGATTTTATGAAGCTCAGTCCCCTCCTACTCTGCATCTGGGATGGACCATATGACTTTCTTTGGCCAGCAGCATGTTGGCATTTGTTGCTGTTTAGTTGCTAAGTCGTGTCCCACTCTTTGCGACCCCACATGGCCTGTAGCCTGCCAGGTTCCTCTGTCCATGGGATTTTCTAGGCAAGAATACTGGAGTGGGCTGCCATTTCTTTCTGCAGGGGGAACCTTCCATACCCAGGGGTCGAACCTGTGTCTCCTGCACTGGCAGGCATGTTAGCAAGCAGAATGCAAAAACAGACTGGAAAAAGTGCTTGCCTATTTCCACTGGCTCTAATGGGCTCCTGTGGTCACCAAGAGAACATGTCTGGGCTAGCTGGAAAATGTGTCCAGACCAGAATGTGAAAGGCATGTGCCTGTGAGAAGCACATGGGAGAGAGCCAGGTTGTACCAACTGAGGCCAACAACCAGTTGACCATCAGACATATGGGTGAGGTCAGCTGAGGTCAAACCTGCTAGCCAACCTGCAGACTTGTGAGCAGTAATGAGAAGAGCATTTGTTTTCAATCATTGGGGTTTGGGGATGTTTGTTACACAGCATTAGTAGATAACAGCTACATCTGCACTCTGTACAGATTCCCTCCCTCCTTCTGCAACTCATATTTATTGAGCATCTATAAAGTGGCAGGAATACAGTGATGAACAAAACTAGATACAGTCCTTGCCCTTAGGTTGTTGACAACACTGCTCCTATTTCTGCCACTCACCATGAAAGACTGAATTCAATAAGAAGGTGACTTACTTTGTACTTAGAAAAACACATTCTGTTCTGGGCTCATCTGGGATGGGTTGTTTCTCACAGCGTGCTTTGTTCCTTCTCTCGTACCCATTTTAATTGGTCCCCAAGCCTCTGCAAAGACCACCACTGGTAGACACAGCTCTCCCCAGTAATGGAAATCCTTTCAAAATGATGTGTTCAACCGGGGTGCCCTTAAGTAATTTATGTAAAGAGTGAGAAATTCCTTGTATTTTTTTTTATAAGGTATGGAGAGTTTTATGCACTATAAAGTATGATGTATTGTGATAAATGATGCTTTGGTCTGAGGTCTATGCAGAAAAGCATGGCATTTCTCTGAGTTCTGGGAAATACACTGTAAATAAAACTGGTGGTTTATTTTTTGGCTGGGCATTTTTTTCTAATAATGTAAAGAGATGTCAACACCCATTTCTTAAGGGCGAAATATGAGGTTCTCTTCCCTTCTCACCACTGAGAGTGACTAAGGCTTGCTGAAATCTTTAGATGCTTACTGGAAGTGGGGTCTGATCTAGAATCTGGATCACACTGTGGTCCTCATGGTTCCTGCTGGCTCATCTGAGTTCAGATAAACTGGGGAAGTTGGCACCCTCTGATCCCAGGCTCTTCTTACCTCCTGTTTCCCTTGGATGTCATTCCCAAAGACGAGTCAGCTCTGTGATCAGGCTGCGGTCAGCAAATCCCCCTGTAAAAGTAGAAAAGGCAGTCATGGTTCCAATCCTGATCTCAGTTTCCCTATCTGTAAAGCTACCCAAGGAGAGTTCACTACCTCTCTCGCTGTACCCCTCTACTAACAAGCACCGCTGTAATTCCTCCCCTGGGTTTATGCATTTGTCAAAGATGCATCTTGGAGACAGAAAGACAGAGAGAAAGGGGTCTCTCTGGTGGCATTTCAGGCAGCGTGATGGGGAGTGGGAGGCCATTCTGATTTGCCGTGTGCCTGGGGAATGCTGCTGCTTGCTTCTTGAATGTGTTATGTGGGGCGGGGTCCTAGGGCTTTGATGAGCTCCCCGAGCTGGCGAAGTTTCCCTTCCAGGCCTCACTTTCCATTAGACGGAGCCAGCAGTTCTTGCTTCACTCTTCTCATTGACCCAGTGCCGTGGTCAAGTGAGATCCAGGACATGGGTGTAGGATGAGAGCCTGAAGTGCCACAAAACCCATCGCCACCTTCCTTGACCTCGTGATGTTTGAACCTGCTGCTGCTGGCTGCACTGGCTGGGTGAACGTCTTCAGTACTGATATGGCCACAAAGAGCCTAGGTTGTTAAGAAGCGCTCTACCAAACATGAATCACGACGCCCAAGTCCCATTGAACCGGGGCTGAGTGTGGCTATTTCCCTGGGCCCGGGAACTGTTTCTGGGAAATGGGAACCTGGACGATGCTTTATCAAACGTTTATGGCTATTGGTTTGGGGGGGGGGGGTTGAGTTTACAAGGCCCTGTAGGCTAAGCATCGGGAAATTAAATTTCTTACATTTTGACTCAATCCTAATCATGCCGCCAGCCATGGGATTTATGAGGCTGTAAAATTTTAAGCCTGGTGCGGGGTGGAGTCCTTGCTAATGGCTTCCGGCCTGGGTCTTTGACAAGAGGCATCCGCCAGGAGCTGGGGGGCTCAGCGGCCCATGGGTTCAACCACCCCCTGGCAGGCACCTGCTGGATGCTGGGTGCTGGGGGTGAGCAGCACAGTTGGGAGACCTGTTCTCTTGTTGCCTGCAGCTTCCTCATCAGCATGGCCAAATGATTCCACAAGTAAACACACAAGTGCAAACCGTGGTTAAGGGAGTGAGGGGACCTGGAAAGGAAGAGCGGGTAGAATAGGGGACCCCACAAAGATATGTCCATGTCCTAACCCGAGGAAGCTCTGAAAGAGACCTTATTCGGGAGAGAAAAAAAGGGGGGGGGTCTTTGCAGATGGAATTAGGTTAAAGATCTTGAGATGAGATTTTCCTGGATTTTCCAGGTGGGTCTTAAATCCAATGACAAGTGATCTTATAAGAGAGAGGGGGAGGGACTTCCCTGGTGGTCCAGTGGCTAAGACTCTGAGCTCCCAGTGAGACCCAGATTCGATTCCTAGACATGTCGTTCCCTGCCTATGAAAGTACACAACTAGGAACTAGTTACATACATGCCGCAACTAAGAGGTCTCATGTCACAGCTAAAGGTTCTGTGTGCCACAACTAAGACCGGCACAGCCAAATAAATAAACACATGAATAACTATTTCAGAGAGAGCAAGGGAGAAGGGGAGAAGGACACGTGAGGATAGGGACAGAGGGGGGAGTCATGCGGGCAGAGGCCAAAGGACACTTGGAGCCACCAGAAGCTGGGAGAGGCAGGCGAGAATTCTTGCCTAGAGACTCAGAGAGGTCAGGGCCCTGCTGACACCTTGATCTCAGACTTCTGCCCTCCAGGACTGTGAGTGATCGAATTTCTGTTGTTTGAGGCCATCAAGTTTGGGGTGCTTTGTTATGGCCCATGCAAACTAATATAGGTATAACATAATTATGACCTCCTTTGTGAAATCAAGGACAGCTTCTGTGAGGAAGTGACTTCTGAGCTGGCAAACGCAGTTTAAGTAGGAGTTCAGTTGGTGAAAGGGTTTGAGCTGGAGGTGAGGGTGGTGACTGTGGCTGTGCCTCAGAGCTCAGTGTGGCCAGGGCTCATGTTCAGCAAACCCTTGGCAGGTACATCCTGCCTTCTGGACTTTGAGAGCCTTGACCTGTTCTGACTGCAGGGTCCGTACCCCTCCACTGTCGGGTCCACCAGGGGACCGTGATGGGTCCTAGGGAGCACTGGTCGTGCACTCGGATTCCCGTCTGTCCCAGAGTCCTCAAGGGAAGCATGTGGCCCTTCTCAACCTCCTGTCTCCTCCATCCTGGCAGGTGGTGGGAGGAGACCCTGGTGCAATGTTGCCAAGAGGCACAGAGGGTCACTGCTGCCCAAGAAACCTGCCCTCACCGCCCTTGCTAGGCTGCTGCGTGTGAGGGGTTGGCAGGACTAAAGCCTGGAGACCACTCCGGCGGCTCTAGCTCTTGTGGTCAGAGCTTGGACATCCAGACCCCCATCTTCCAGGAAGCCTGGATGTGCCACTGCAGATGTCTTGAAGCATCAGTCCCATATCCATGGCAACTGTGTGAAGAGTGGTGGTTACCACCTGGCCGTCCACGTCTCACTCAAGCCGATTATCCATGGTGCAGCCAGCTGTGGCCCGGCTGGTCTGCGCTGCGTCACACCTTTAGCCTCTAGGGACTAGCAGGCTATCGGGGGCGTTCTCTTCTCCTGCCGACGGCTGAAGCTCATTTTAGGTCTTTGCCTGTGGCGTGTTCACTAGCATCCTGTTGGCACCAGAGTCACATGACCAAGCCCACCATCGGTGGCGGGGGAGGGCAAGTTAACTGCATCTTGTGGGAGGAACCTGGCAGAGGGCTAATGTCTCAGTACTTCTGTCTGCTGAGTGCGTGCCCAGAGACCCCCGAGGCAAAGAAACGCAGGCAGATGATGGAAGTCGGCCGCGGAGCCTTGCACACATGCAGGGGGCAGGATGTGGCGGCCACCGAGAGCATCTGCTGTCACCATCAGTTAAGGACAAAGGGGATATTGGTTTGGAGGTGGGGCAACAGGGGCTGACTCCCTGGGATTTAGATCTTGAACACAAAGACAAAAAAAAAAAAACCCAAAAAACACCAACTTGAGTTCATTCATCTTCAGGGAGATGGTCCAAATGTGTCCCATTAGTTTCTGCACTAATGACACATCCCCTCTGCTTCCCTGAGCTGCCCTCTGGAGCCTGGAGTCTCCTTCTATTTTCATTCATTCATCAGGGTTTACTGAGCATCTACTATGCTCCCCGCTGAGCCACTGCCAGCAACCAAAGGGTGCTGATGGGTGTGGGGTGATCCCCCTCCTTGCTACCCAGCACCTCATTTAACCACAGAAGGGAAAGTGAGGCACCCAAACTTTGGAAATGAGCGTAGATCCGCCCTGTGACACAGAACGCCCCGTTTCTCTATTTTCTCAGATCGAGGGAAAGCTGGATTAGCCCTGCCCTGCCTGGCTGGTGAGATGTTCATAGGGACCTCTCCCTACTCTAGGCATTAAGAGATCAGAGAGAGACTCCCCTGGTGGTCCAGTGGTTAGGAATCCACCTGCCAATGCAGGGGACATGGGTTCAATTCGTGGGCCGGGAAGATCCCACATGCCATGGAGCAACTAAGCCTGTGCATCACAACTACTGAAGCCCAAGAGCCCTAGAGCCTGCGCTCAGCAATAAAAAGAAGCCACCGCCATGAGAAGCCCGAGCACCACAACTAGAGAGTAGACCCTGCTCGCCACACCTAGAAAAAGCTTATGTGCCTCGCTGAAGACCCAGCACAGCCGAAAATAACTAAAGAAGAGATCAGATCACTCATGGGTGTCCTACAGAGGTCACTGTGTAGTTTCTCCTTGCCTTGAGCTGTGTGTCTTTTAGGGACTGTGCATGAACTGGCCATGTGATCCTTGGCAAAATGATGACACTGTTATAATAAATAGTGTTACGCACTGTGTATATGCCCAGCTTTATCCCACAGGGCTGAAACTGACCATTTACTTATTGCTTCCCTGGTTAGGCTTGGAGCTTGGTGAGAGCAGACATTTGGCCAGTCTTCCTCAATTTCCATCTGTCCAGCGGTGCTCAGCACATAGCAGTTTGTTCATAAATGTTTAACGATGGGAGAAAGAAGCTCTGGATTTGAGGCAGAAGCTCTGTGTCTGCTTTACCCTGCTCTGTGACCGTCAATAATACAGTTCTCCTCTCTGGGCTTCAGTTTGTCTGCTCATGGAATAAGCAGGTTGAATGCAATCATCTCCAAGATGTCATCCAGCACTAAGATTCTCTCTGCACTCAGCGAACAGGAGAGGGCTTCACTTCCTAGCCCCTCCGCATTGGGCAGGGTCACATGACCAATCCCTTGTCACTGGGCAGGGTCATGTGACCAATTCTGACCAATGATTGAGGACAGAAACAACAGCAGTCAGTTTCCGGGCTGGACCATTTGATTACTGATGAACCATGCTCCAGGCGTAGTTTCCCTCTGCCTCGAGGTGGAGATTGCATCTTGCAAGTGGGGACATGAAGCCAAGGTCTTAGTTGCATGGGGCACAAACGTGAAATAAACTGATTGTTAGAAGTAACTCATTTGGGGGATCGATTGTTACTGCAGCATAACGTGGCCTGTCCTTCCTGCTACAGTTACTCCTGGTGGTCTGGAAGGGAGTTGTCAGGGGGCACAATGCAAGCAAAGAGACTTTTGAGAAGGTTATTTCTTTCCTGGAGGTGAGAGCGGTGTCCGGGGGAGGAGAAAGGAATGAGTCAGTTGCAGGTTGAAGCTAAGAGGCTACGGCATGCAAATGGGTATTAAGGATAAAAGAAAGAATTACTTCTGCTAGGCTTACTCGTGTCTCGAAGGGCTTTCCAGACCATGGATTGAGCTGGAGATTCCTCCCACAGTCTCATATTAGAGAATGAATTCTGCTCACCTTTTAAGAGTGGGTCTCTGTTTTCACTTTTCATAAAAGGCAAGGGAAAGCTCGCTCTGGAGGGGCCAGGGGCCTAGGCCTGCCTCTCACAGTCATGCTGTCGGCTGGAAACATCCTCGATTAGAACGGAACACGACAGGTGCTGGTCAGTTGGCTGCGCAGCGGGCGTTAGGGAAATGGACTTTGGCTTGATTATATTATCTGGCTGTCCCCAAAGAGGTGAGAAAATGGGCCTAAATCCCTTTGGCCTTGTGCCTTGCGCTCTCCCATCCCACACCGCCGCCTTGTGTAAGACACGGCTCCATCAGAAAATGGCTTTTTAGAACAGCTGCTGAGAAAATGGGTTAGCCGAGGAGAATCTTATTAGAGTGATAACTGTGTCAGGAGACGAGAAAGAGAGAGATGCAATTTAGCCCTGTACGTTCTCATTAAAATGACTGTGCATCTTGGTGAAGGAATAGCACCGCTTTAACAGGACCAAAGAGAGACAAGCCCCGTGGGTGACCCCGGGGACCGGGGGTGGGGGGGTTCGGGTCACGTGGCAAAGGACAGCTGGTTGAAGGTGTCGACACCATTCCAGAGGAATGTGCCCTCACGTTTGTTCTAGCTGCTAGAGCTGAGCTCTGCGATGTGGTAGCGACTAGCCATATGTGGCTATTTGCACTCAAATTTGTTAAAAGGGGACGAAACGAAAACTTGAGTCCCCCAGCTGCTCTAGCCACATTGTAAGTGTCCACTAGCCACGTGTGGTTAGTGGCTACCATACTGGGCAGCACAAGATCCACTGCATCTCCATCACTGCAGAAGCTTCTGTTGGGTAACTCTGGTGACAACTGTCAGGGAGGCTTATGATGGAAGACACTCAAACAACAGAAAAAAGGAAGGCTGGACTTTACTGGTAGCCCAGCGGTTAAGAATCTGCCTGCCACTGCAGGGGACCCGAGTTTGATCCCTGGTCTGGGAAGATTCCACTTGCTATGGGGCAACAATACCTGTGGGCCACAATTACTGAGCTTGCGTGTTGCAGCAACTGAAGCCCACGCACCCTAAAGCCTGTGCTCTGCAACAAGAGAGGCCACTGCAAAAACACTGTGCACCACATCTAGAGAGCAGCCCCTTCTTGCCACAACTAGAGAAAGCCAGCAAGCAGAAACAAAGACCCAGTGCAGCCAAAAATAATTAGTAATTTTTGAAAAGGTAGGATCTTCCCTGGCTCCAGCTTGAGGAGCCTAGACACCTCTTGCTTCTGTCTCCCACAAAGTGGCAGAACTGGGCTTAGAACCCAGATCTCATTTAATTCCAGCACCACCCCCCTCCCATGCCATATTTAACCTTGATGTAACCTGGGCTGCATGAGGCTGCTATGAGGCAGTGTGCATGCATGCTCAACGCTCAGTCATGGCCGACTCTTTGTGATCCCGTGGACTGTAGCCCACCAAGTTCCTCTGTCCATGGGATCCTCCAAGCAAGAATACTGGAGCGGGTTGCCAGGCCCTCCCGACCAGGGATTGAACTTGAGTCTCTTATGACTCCCGAATTGGCAGGAGAGTGCTTTACCACTAATTAAACAGCTCAGTTTGCTAAATAATTCTTGAGCGAGGGATCTGGGGTATGTGTCCTCTACCGCTGTCATCAATGGATGTCAGGTCACCCACTGAGGGATGCTCTCCTGGCGTCACGGCAGCATTAATTCCAGACACTGTGGACTTGCTGAGGGCAGCCAGAGAGAGCTCAAGGCAGGGGTGCAGGAGCTGGTGAGAAGTTGGGCCAAACACGGCCAGTGTGGCGAGATGGGGGAGGGTACCTTGAAGTGCCAGCTTCAAGCGATGAGAGGTCAGACAGATCTTGGAGGGGAGGGGGTCACTGGCTCTGCTCCTTACTTGCTCTTTAGCTCCCACCTTTTCTCTTTTTGCCCCATCTAATCTCTCTCTACAGTTAGGAGTTCCCTTTAAAATAGGAATGGGGACTTCCCTGGGGGTCAAGTGGTTTGGAACCCATCTGCCAACGCAGGGGACATGGGTTTGGTCCCTGGTCCGGGAAATTCCATGCGCCTCGGAGTGACACCAGGGGAGCATCCCTCAATGGATGACTTGTCAGCGGTAGGGGACACACACTCCATCTCCCTCGCTCAAGAAACAGTTAGCAAACTGAGCCGTTTCATTAGCGGTGACGAACCCTCCTGCCAATTCAGGAGATGTAAGAGACTACAGAGGCTGCTCACCCTGTGCTCTGCAGAGCCCGTGTCTACAAGAGCAGCCACTGCAATGAGAAGCCCACGCACCACAGCTAGAGAGGAGCCCCTGGCCTCCACAACTAGAGAGTAGCCCCCACGTGTCACGATGACTAGAGAGAAAGCCCACACACAGCAAGGAAAACCCAGCGCAGCCAAAAATACATAAAATTTAAAAAAGGAATTAGGACATATCTATGATTTTTGCGTTGATTTAAAATCAAATCCAGATTCTAGACACATGCATATATGTGTGTGTATGTCTGCGTACACCTGTATTTCCAGATTTTTTTTCTTATATATTGAAAACCATAAAGTCACATAAATACCTCTGATTCTAATCCATCACTATGGAGTTCATGCTGGTTTTCTCTCTCTGTATCTGCGACTTTCTTTTCTGATGGTGAGAAATCTGACTGCCCTTATCCTCAATGTATTTAATTGTTTGGTCAACAAAACAATTCTCCCGTTACAGCTGCTACTCCTACTTTGCATGGACGTCCTGGTCACCTAACCTCATGCCAATGCCCTCCTCATCCTGTTTAGGGTCTGACGGCAACTATTATTGTTGTTGTTGTTATGATCACCCCTAGCAGGTCGATGTGGCAGTGGAACAGGTGGGGGCTTCTCGCGTTGAGACAACCTGCTTTGATCTGGCCAAAGGAGCCCATCCAAGAGGCTCATGGGAGCCTGTCTTTTACATTCATAAGATGCTTCTCTCCAGCCCCCGCTAAGAGGTCAAAGTAATTAAAAAGCCTTCATAATTACCCAGTGTTCAGAAACTGATGGCTGGTTCCAGGCGCCTTGCTTTTTATTCTGTTTCACCTCCCCCGCAGGAATCTAGGGGAGGGAGGGCACGTAGCAGCTGAAATGATCCCCCCTCACTTTCTATAAAGAGGAAAATTAGCTGCGCGAATAATCATGAATATTAATGTATAGCCAATTTCACTCAATTAAAATGATGATCTATAATTCTGCCTCACAGCTTTATGGAGGCCATTTCAATGACTCCTGAGTGGAGTTTGGGTACTTTTCAGAGTTCATGGGTTTAGCTGAACTCTCTCACCCCCATCACTGGCTTCCACGTAGGACCGGCAACATACTCTTCCCTGACCAAGTCACTCAGCCCTCAGAGTACACATTTTCTCTGTTTCTAGGCTACAGGAGATATCACTGTCATGGCAAGGGCATGCAATTCTGCATAGCTTCTGATTCTGACACCATTTTTCCTGAAAACCACTCCCTCACTGCTCCTCTGATGCACAGGGTCCCTGGGACATGTATCCTTCCCTAGTGACTCAGATAGTAAAGAATCTGCCTGCAATGCAGGAGACCTGGATTCAATCCCTGGGTCAGGAAGATCCCCTAGAGAAGGGAATGGCTACCCACTCCAGTATTCTGGACTGGAGAATTCCATAGACAGAGAAGCCTGGCAGGCTACAGTCCCTGGGATCACAAAGAGTTGGACACGACTGAGTGAAGTGGCCATATTTATTCAATGAAGTTCTACCTTCTTTGGCCAGAGCCGGCAGGCCAAAGAGGGGGGCACCCCTATCTCCAGATGGGCCAATTAGAGCATGAAGCCTCCCTGGGATTTTGGGATCAGGACTAAGAAGGTCAAGTGTCAGAAGGATGCCTTTGAGCAAAACTATAAAACTCAGGAGCTGTAGGCAGCTACCTGCTCTTCCATCACACAAACTGGGTGGCCCAGGGGCCAACAGAGAAACTGCCTGAGACCTGGACATCCTGAGGGCTTCCTGCCTCTCCTGGGTCCTGGCATGTCCCACCTTGGGTTCCTTGAAACACTTCTGTTTCCTTAGACCCAAGTCCCCTTTCATTCCTAGCGTTAGATGTAGAAGGCTTCTGTTACCTGCATCCAGAGAGCCCCAAAGCTAACACAGCTGTCAACAGCCAGGCATCTGTTCTTCCTTCTGAGACTTGAGCGAGCATTCCTGCCAATCTTCGCTGTTCAAAGAGCCACAGTCTCCACCAGAAGAAAGCCCCAGGCCGGGCTAGGGAATGGAGCATCAGTCATAGCCTCTAGCCCTCAGGTTCTATTTCTATCTACCCATGGACAATTGTGTTAAAAGAGAGGAGAAAAAAGAAGACAACATAGAGCAGGCCAGTGGAGAAGATCACTCGGAAGGTTTGGTGGTTTTGATGCCAAACAGTGGGTTGCCTGACATGTTATTTTTCAGCTGGTTGTTTGGGGTTCTTGTAGACACAGCTGCTCTGTGTCAATGGCTCTCTGCTGTTTTCCTGTGTGCCCTTCACTCTCTAGCCCCTGACCCTGCTGTATTCTTCTGAGCACTCAGCCCTGCCTGGTACTTTAACACCTGTTTGTTAGTTCATTACGTGTCGATCATCTCCCTCGACTACAGCAGGGACCTTGTCTGTCTTGCTCAGTTCTGTACCCCAGTGTCTAGAACAGGGTCTGGCACATACCAGGTAACTAACAAACATTTTGAACCGTGCTGTGGAGAAGACTCTTGTGATTCCCTTGGACAGCAAGGAGATCAAACCAGTCAATTCTAAAGGAAATCAACCCTGTATATTCATTGGAAGGACTGGTGCTGAAGCTCAAATACTTTGGCCACCCGATGTGAAGAGCTGACTCATTAGAAAAGACCCTGATGCTGGGAAAGATTGAGGGCAAGAGGAGAAGGGGATAACAGAGGATGAGATGGTTGGATGGCATCACTGACTCAATGGACATGAGTTTGAGCAAACTCAGGGAGATAGGGAAGCCTGGTGTGCTGCAATTGAGGGGGTTGCAAAGAATCGGACAGGACTTAGCAACTGAACAACAATGACAACAAACATTCGCAGGATGAAGAAATGAAGGAATGAACAAATAAAGGAATGAATTTAACCTCTCTTCGGTAAACCCCAAGCAGAGGCTCTGGCTACTGACCAAACATACCATAGATGAATGAATGTTTTCGTTTGTTTAACCTTCTTCCTGGTACCCAAGGGCCACTCGTAAGGACAAGCTTCTTTTCCTGGGTTCAGGCAGAGAATGTAGCTTGGAACTCAGCCTTTTAATCCAGCACACCTAGGTCTGAATCCCAGCTCTGCCACACTAGCTGTGTGCTCAGGGGGTAAACTACTAAACCTCTTCAAGTTGCATTTCTTCATCCTTGAGTGGGGAATGATAATAGTTCCTAACTCATCAGGTTATTGCGCAAATTCAGTGAGCCAATGAATGTCAGTTTCTTAGCCCTATAACTGGCATATGGTACTTATTCAATAAATGTAAGTTATTATTATAGCTCCGCTAAGAGATATCACCCTGCACTGGTGAACAGCACTGATTCATTTGTTCATCAGTCCATGAACTGATTAGCTAATTCATCAACATGTTTCAAGTATTTGTGTGTGTTAGGATCCAAGGAAGTAAATGAGGGAGCAAGACGGTTTGCCTCCCAAGGAGAAAAGCATCATAGGAGAGAGCTCAGAGAGGATCGAAGGCACGGCCGTCTCCGTGACTCTGGGGCCTCCAAAACGGGTCTCTGAGGTAGGACCCAAAGTGATGCTGGGGAATTTAGAGAAATCTTGGAGTGGGGAGACATGGGTCTGGTTCTGGTCCCAACTTGCTGTTTAAACTTGGCACGTGGGGACTTCCCTGGTGGTCCAGTGGTTAAGACTTCATGCTCATACTCCCAATGCAGGGGCACAGGTTTGATCCTTGGTTAGGGGATCCCATGCGCTGCCTCATGCAGTCAAAAGAAAAAAAAAAAAACCTGTTTTCCTTAAACTTGGGAAATGTACTTCACCTTGCCTAATCCATTTTCTCACCCAAAAAATGTGGGTGTGTCACTAGATCAGTTGGCTTCAAGCCCGATGTACATCAGAATTGTTTTGGGGGGGATGTTAAAACACACAACACAGGGCTCTGCTCTGCAGAAAATGATTCAGGTATTGGAAGGACTGAGGCTCCAGGTACAGTCTGATGCAGCCCTTGGCACACACTTTGAGGAACTGTGAAATCAACAGTAAAGTTTCCTCCCTGTGGTTTGGCATTCTTAAATATAGCATAGTGTCCCCCTTGAGGATAAGGTGTAGGCACTGGCCTGATTTTTCTTCCTCCCTCTCAATTCAACCTTTAGCTCCCCAGGGAGCTTTCCATGGTCCTGAAGTTAGTCCTGGACTAACTTCCTTGTTTCCTTGTAGAAATTTCCCCAGTTGGCATCTTCTGGGTAGCTGTTCCTTTACAAAAGGAGATGGAACCAATGTGAAAGTCTCCTCTGCCTGCCCTGAAGTTGTTCCAGTCCTTCCTCTGCGTTGGTGAAAGAAGAAAACAGTGTTCTTGTTCCCACGCCAAGTTGCCAGGGCGCTGGTTTCCATGACAGCAGAGAGGGGAGATCTGAAAGCCTGCTCTCACCTACAGAGGAATTAAAAGCCATCCTCTTGGAGAACAAATGATGATTCCAGGAGGATGCTGGAAACTGGAGAGTGTAGGTTTTTCATTCATTCAGCCACATAGCGTGGGGCTCCAGGGAGGAGACGGCATGGAGAGCTTGGAGGGAGGGGAGGTTTTGTAGGGACTTTCACAAGGAGGCTACATAATAATGTGAATGGCAATCACAGGGACTTCCCTGGTGGCCCAGTGATTAGGACCCTGTGCTCCCACTGCAGGGGGCACAGGTTCGATCCCTGGTTGGGGAATTAAGATCCAGTATGCTGCACGGTGGAGCCAAAAAAAAAAAAAAAAGGCAATAGCATTGATAACATTTCACATGTCCATCATGGTTTAAAACTTGTGGCAGCCACTTTAGACTCTCAATATGACCCTCAGTACAACCCATGGGTTTTACTCAGGAGGAAATGGGGATCTCATGTGGAGAAGTGACTCATATACGACCTTCATGCTGTCTCCCTTTAGTGCGTGGGATTTCTCATCACTTGACTGGACTTCTCCAGCAGTGTCCAAGCACTGACTCTCCTCTCCCTCATCCAAATCTACCAGTCCCCTGTCTAATTCACTTCCATCACTGGTAATGCCATGTCTAAGAAGCCAGCCTTACCCTGAGAACAATAATGAATCGAAAAGCTATTGCCTCAGGTCAAGTTTATTCCTGGAGGCAGTATCCTCATTTAAAGTAACAATGCCAATGGCAGGACTGACACTTTGCCAGATGATGGAGGAAAAGAATTTTTGCATACAGGTGTGTTTCCTCATTCTGTTTACATGAAGGGCTGCTCTTATTCACATTCCCTTAGAGAACCGTTCTATATATCCTCAGGACAACCCTAGGAGGTACTATTATTATCAACATTTTGCAGATGAGGAACGCGAGGTCCAGAGAGGCTGTCAAACCTCACACTGCTAGGAGATGCCAGAGCTGGGATTTGAACCCATGTCTGCTGCACATGACTTAGCGATGAGCACGCACGCATGCACTAACACTCCAGTTGGACGTATGTGTCCAGGTAAACTGGACAAGAAGCCAGGATAAACCCTTCAAGAAACTCAGCTTGCTTGAAGCCTAAGGGTCCTTCTAGGCCTCTGCTGTGATTAATTTCAAAGTGGTTTCCATAGTCAGGAGGATTTGGGATCACAGAAAGGTATCTGGGAAGAAGGGGTTTGGGTTGGGTTCCTTTTGGAACAGTTACCCATTACAGGCTGACATGAAGTTGGCTGAATCCAGAGGTAGTAAATATAGAAGCCTCACAGTTACAGCAAAAGCAAAAACAAACAAACAAAAAAACCTCTGGAGTCATGCTTTGCCATTCTTGGAGGGCCTGACAGCATCTTTAGACTTATCTCCTTAGACTCCAGAGGTTGGGTGGCAATGTCAAGATGAGAGTTTATCTTTGCAGAGACTCCAAGGTTGTGATCTGGGGGAAGAATTAGGATCATGCCATCAGAAGAGGTCAGGATCTTCAAGTTTCAGAGATGAACAGGACCTCAGGAATACTCAAGCCCAGTATATCCCAAAGTGTTTCTGTGTCTATCAGCAGGGATATATAAGATGATTTAGGTGTTGTATTAGTCAGGATAAGCTCACTAAGGCTACAGTAACAAGTAGACCCAGGAAGGGCTGTGGCTTAATGAAACAACGTTTTATCTTTTCTCCCCAAATTCTGATGAGGGTCTGCTGGCCCTCCAGGATGGTGGTCTTCCATCAATGGTTCGAGGACTTGGGCTGCTTTGATTTTTGTAATGCTGCCATTTCACTGTGTAGCTTCCAGGTCACTCAAGCAGGGAAGAGAATCAAGGGGCTGTATGGGCTGTAAAAAATGACAATAGATGCAGGATCTAAACGTCTTTGCTCTAAACAAGAACCGACTAGCAGGAAGGGAGGAGGAGGGCATTCACCAGCTGGGGGCTTGGAGCCACCCAGCTCCTGTTCTTGGCAAGTCACAGTCACAGGCTCTCATTTATCTCTGAATATATCCAGAGACCTCTTCCAAGATTTGTGCTGTAGTTAGCAGAGGAGAAGGAAGGAAAGATGAGGCTTCGCGATGTTCGGGAATGCGGACCTTGTAGCAAATTCCCAGTAGGCTACTATTTGAAAGGGATACAGGGACTTCCCTGGCTGTCCAGTGGTTAAGACTTTGTGCTTCCAATGCAGGGGGCACAGGTTCAATCCCTGGTTGGGGAAACTAAGATCCCACATGGCACGGCCAGAAAATTTTTTTTAAAAAATTAAGGGATACTGATATATATTTGGAAGATGGAGCCACAGATAGAAACTAGAATGCATGCGTACAGAGAGATACACAAACGCACTGAGGCTGACACAGAAAGACACACAAATCACACACATATTCAAGTACACACAGGCACACTCACACCCACAATGATACATGACACTCTGCTTCCTCTCTGTGTGATGAATCGTCCCAAGGCCAGGAAGAGAGGCCAAAAGGTCCTGGAGGTCCCATAGGGGCAGTGAACTAGGTCTGGAGTGTGTAAATCTGGGGTTGGCAGAAGAATGAGCTAAGCCACCCCCATCTCTCTTGCGCGGGCGTCTCATAAATTGCTCCCAGCCCCTGTCCCGGCCTCCCGGCAACAATCCTCATTGCCACGTCTCCCAGGTTTACTAGATTTAGGTTCTGGAGTGCTTTGTTTGCTCGCCTGCCTGGCAGAGCCTGCCTGACAGGGGTGAATTTACCATCCCCGGAGCCTGCAGAATCAATACTGCCTTCTTGCTGGAGGGACAGAGCGGGGTTTGCAGGAATCAACCATGCTTGGTTGGACCTGGGTCCCTGCTCCTTGTGGAGGAAAGGGAAGAGGTTCCTGACACAGGACAGCAGGACCCCAGCTCACTGTGACATGGCCACCTGTGGACCCCAGGACCCAAGGCTCTGGGGTCAAGATAATTAAGGCAGAGAGCAGTTGGGAGTCTTGGAGAAGTCACTCAGCCCGTGGCCTCCCCAGTGCCAGGACGTACCCCATTTAGTGGGTGAAAGCACTGATTCTGTACTCAGCCTGCCTGGGTCCAAATCTCAACTCACCCACTGAGTGGCTCTGTCTCCTTGGACTAGTTAGGAAGCACCTGAAGCCTCGGTTTCCCCATCTGTAAAATGGGGATGAAACGGTCCATCCCTTACAGCGCAGTCATGGATATGTGACATGGTTAAAGCATTTCAGTAAAGGATCAGACCCTGGGAGACAGAGTCGATTAAGTGCTGGCTCTTCTTCTCATTAACGCCATGTAATGAGATCAAGGAAGAGCCACAAACCCACCTCAGAGAGGGGCATTCACAGTGATGTTAGAAGCTTCCGAGAGACAATGGCTCCTGAGTCCCCACCCATCTCATTAGGAGAAGCCTTGATTGTCCCAAATATGCCAGGACCAGACTCACTGGGGTGCCCAAGCCAAGTGACAAATGACCCCCACTAGGGTGCAGTCGATGGAGGGGTGGGACCAGCTTCAGGGCCTGCTGGCCCATTTGGTTAACTGACTCTTGGGTGTTTGGTGACAGGCATGTCCATCCTAAAGGAAATCACCCCCGAATAGTCATTGGAAGAATTGATACTGAAGATCCAATACTTAGGCCACCTGATGCAAGAAGCCGACTCACTGGAAAAGACCTTGATGCCGGCAAAGACTGAGGGCAGGAGGAGAAGGGGGTGACAGAGGGCGAGATGGTTGGATGGCATCATAGACTCAACGGACATAAGTCTGAGTGAACTCCAGGAGGTAGTGAAGGACAGCGAAGCCTGGTGTGCTGCAGTCCATGGGGTGACAAAGAGTTGGACCTGACTGAGCGACTGAACAACAACAACAATGGATGTTGCCATGTGGATCCCACAGGGGTCTGCCTTTCTCTCTCTTCCTCCCTCCAGGGCCCAGTCTTTCTTTCCTTTCTTCTCAGGTCTTTACGGAGGACCTACTAAGTACTGGGTGCTTGGATAAAATAGACCTGCTCCTTGACCCAGCAGTATCTGTATGGTGCTCTGGGAAGACAGACTATCAACAAATAGACTGGTAAACAAGGTAATTTCCAGTGGTAAAGAGTTCTTTGAGAGAGTCACCCAGCTAACAAGACAGGAGTGACTGGGAGGGATTTTACATGAATCAGGGAGGACCTGTTGGAGGAGGTGATATCTGAGTTGCAACCTGAAGAGGAGAAAGAGCCAGCTGTGCAGACACCTGGGGGCATCCGGGCTGGGAATTCCAGGGAGAGAGAAGAGCAAGCAAAGACCCTGGGGTGGTGTGGGGGACAGGTGGAGGTTTCCAACAGCAGGAAGCAACACAGGGTGAGCGAGGCAAGTCCTGCAGGGGAGAGGTCTGGAGGGCAAGCAGACTGTGCCCTGCTGCAGACCAGGGTGAGAAACGAGGGTTTTATTTTAAGTGTGAGCAGAAGTCATTCGCTGGAGGCTCCAAGCTGGGGAGAGACACGTGATCCCATTTATATTTTAAACAGAGGACTCTGGCTGCCTGCCAAAAGGAGCGGCTGGCTGGGGGAGACGTCAGGCTGGAAGCTGGGAGGGAGGGAGGAGGCGGCTGCAGAAATCACGATGCCTGGGCCCCAGGCGTCCTCAGTGGAAAGGGAGAGCTGGATTCCCCAAACATTTTGAAGGAACAGCCAACAGGACTTGCTGACAGGTTGACTGGATGGGGCATAAGGGTGATAGATTTGAACCTGTCTGTCTTCACTTAGGCCCAGTTCTATTTTAATATTAGCCTTTCTATCACGGTTAATACTGCCGTGCCTCGGACTCCCGGGAGGAACAGACTGTGATGTCAGAGGTCCAGGAGGTCGCCCTGTCTCCGCTACTGGATTGTTAAGGGACGCTGGCTGAATCATGACCCCGCCTCGCCTTGGTCCCCCTGTCTCCCTTGTGAAATATGCATGACCATCATGTCTGGCGGAGGGAGGCTTCGGGGATAACTTGAGCTCAGGCGCCATGAAATTTGGGAGCTTGGAAAGCAGTGAGGCAGGATGCTGGCAGGAAGCCTGTGTCCCTTTGCTGGCCAGTCCTTCCCCTCCCTCCCCACTCTCACTGTGGTTCTGAGGACTCTCTTCTCCCCTGTCTGATGCCACCAAAGTGGAGTGACGTGTGGGATGGATGAGTACACGGGGGCAGAGGGAGGCGGCCTCCAGCATGATGACCAGGGAGGAGAGGGCCGGGGGCTGAGTGCTGAACAGCCCTGGTTAGGGGCGGGGGAAGAGACTGATTTTCTGACCCATCTTTTGGGAATAATTTGCCACACAATTATTCTGGCAATTCTTCAGCATGCTAAAGAGAAGGCAGGGGGCTTAGGAACCTCGTTGGGAGAGGAAAAGAATCTTGTTTCCTAGGGAACAAGGAATCTTGTTTCCTAACTAGGGATGACTGACCAGTGTGTGATAGTTGCACAGTCATATCTAACTCTTTGTGACCCCACGGACTATAGCCACCAGGCTCCTCTGTCTGTGGGATTCTCCAGGCAAGAATACTGGAGTGGGAAGCCATTCCCTTTTCCAAGGGATCTTTCTGACCCAGGGATGAAACCTGGGTCTCTAACTAGGGGTGACTGACCAGAGCCCCTGGGAAAGTTCCCATGAGCTGAGGCATCAAGGAATTCTCTGTCACTGTGAGTTGTGTACACTTGGAATTCAGCAGTCCCACTGGGGGACCTCTTTCTAAACATCCATGAAATCATGATTATGTCCAAGGGGGTTTAATAGATCTTCTCTTCACCTGGAGACATCCTAACTGCCCATCAGTCTGGGACCTGTCCAACAAACGATATCACATCCACACTATGGAATACTATGCAGCTGTGGAAAGGACACTGTCAATCTCTGTGTCACCCCAATGGAACATCCTTAATACAAAATGAAGTGAAAAAAGGCAAGTTGGAGAATCATGTATGTAGTATTATCCCTTTTTTTTTTTTGGTAAGGAAAACAGGCACAGAGAAAGGAACTCTACAATAATCTGTTAACATTGGTAACTTCACAGGAGTGGGCTTGGAGAATGGAGTGGGGGAGATTATTGACTTTTTCTTTAAACTTTCAGCACAACAGGCACATGTTTATTTTCACAATTCGAAAACTGACTGTGAGTTCTCGAAAGTTCAAGATGTTCTCAAACTTGTTAAAGCTACAAGGAATTTTGCATCTGAACCCCGGTCCCTGGTATTAGGAAAACATACTAGATGCACGATTGAAAGAGGATGAGTGAAATTTCTAACCCTGTGTATCTCCTTTCTCCGATGGTCTTTAAAAGTCTAATAAAACAGGAGCCCAGATGATGGAGTCAGTAACTAATGAATACATCCTCGTGGGAGGTTTGTATTGAACATGAAACAGTCTCACCACCCAGCACGTTAACATGCCCCTGCGCCAGCTGGTCTAGGTCAAGGCTAGCTGATAGTTTAGAGACGAGTGGTCACTGAGTTTCCTCCTGTGACCCCTCTCCATCCTCTGGGTTGACAATTCTGCTGCTAGAGTGAGAGAGTGATGGGTGAACAAGTGTTATGGGTGATGCTGTGGAGGCTGTGATGGGGATAGTGATGTTACTACCAGATGGAGTTGCTGCTACTTGGGCAGAGCTATTCACTACAGGCAAACCCTCTGACAGGTAAACGCAAAGGGGTTGTTCATTAGTCTGTTCATTAGCTCTGACATCGTCCACAGGATAACTGTTAGCTGTTGTGCTGGTGGGGGTAGGTGGACGGGTGTGGATGGGGGGGAGCTTCTCTCTTCCCATCTCTCATTTGGCCACCTCCTTCCTACTGTCAAAACAGAGAGCCCTCATTCGCTACTGGGATTCCACACCAGTCCAGACTTGGCCCATCGCCTGCCCTACCTGTCTGTGTCTCCCCAAGCCGGGGCGAGCTCCTCCATCCCCCAAAACAACAGCTCAGTATTGGATTCCCTTGTTCATGTTTTGTTTTCACAGATGACAAGAGCTTGGTATGCTGTTTCTCCTAAGCGTTCTAACAGGAGCCTCTGTGAACACAATGTTGAATCATATGAGGGACCTGGAGAAATTTCAGGGATTCTGATAAACCAAAGGATAGAAGATCTTAGGGCTAGGTAGCAAGTACTGGTTGTTAAATAACATTCCCCCCCTTCACTATTTATAAAGAGTTGTGTGTGCTCAATGCATAACTCTTGTAAAACACAGGGCAAAATTACAGTCCAGCAAAATTACAGTAGCAACACACACACACACACACACACACACACACACACACAGTATATATTTACTCCAAATAGTAGACTCTGCATATTCTTCTGTAATGGGTTCTTTTCACATGGGCATACACCTTCTTTCAAACCATCTATTTTTTTCCCAAATGCAAATATTATAAACAACACAAAATATAAAAAAAAAAATAAAGATCTGCTATTATCTCAATCCTCTGGGTAACCATCATCACTTTAAAAAGTCTTTTTTAGGCTTTTTTCTACGCACATGTGCACCAGAGTGTGATTCCTATACTCTTGGCTTCTTTTTTTCCACCTCCATGTCCTCAGCACCTACAGGAATGTCTGGCGTGTAGTAGGTGCTCAGTAAATATTGCTGAATTAATGAAACATCTAAGTGCATATTTAATAGTGTTCCTGGAGTAGAGTCAACTCACACATTTATACATATCAAAGCTGGGAAAGCCTTCATGTAAGACATTACATTCATTTTCTGCTTTCTGGGAATGAGCCTGGAGTTTACCTTTGAGAAAGACTGTCTCTTAATTCTGGATGTGAGCAGGTGGTGAGCAGAAGAGAAAACTACCTGTCTGTGGTTCTCCGGGAGGTGCTAAAAGCCCAAATGTTGAAGATGCAGATAGAGCTCTTAAATATTCTAAAGGGGCCTGAAAGGCAACTAACTGTGTGTTAACAGAATGTAGCCTCGCAGGTTGGGAGAGAAAAGCCCGAACTTGAGAGCTGGGCCGCTCCGGGTCTCAGTGTGCTTATTTGCCCTTGAGAGACAGGGTGTGTTTTCTTCTCCAGGCATTTACTCCCCAGAACTTGGGGACTGAGGGCCAGATGACTGGAGTGTGCATCTCACTCACCCAGGAGGCTTTATACATGTAGATCCCCAGGTTTACCTTGTGCAGCAGCCATCTGCTGCTGCGTAACAAGTTACACCCAAACTTAGTGACTGAAACAGCAACAATGAATCTTTGTCTCACTTAGTGTTTGAGGGTCAGGAACTGGGGAGCGTCTGAGCTGGTTGATTCTGGCTCGGGGTCTCACATGAGGCTGCGGTCAGTGTGTGGGTCAGAGCTTGGCTAGGGCTGGAGGACCTGTTTCCAAGGGGCTCTTCCATGGCTGTCATGTCTGTGCTGGATCTCGGCAGAGCTCAGTCTCTCAGCACATGGAAACCTCCATAAGGCTGCTTGAGCATCCTTGTGACATGGCAGCTGACTTCCTCCAGAACAAGTGATCCAAGAGAGAGCAAGGCAGAAGAAGGCGCAATGTCTCTTCTGACCTGGCCTCAGAAGTCACTCCATTACTTCCACAATAGCCTACTGGTTACACAGATGTTATGGACTGAATGTTTGTGTCCCACCCCAAATTCATATGTTGAAACCTTAATCCCCAGTGTAATGGTAATAGTAGTGGAGTCTTCAGGAAATGAGGGTGGAGTCCTCATGGACGGAATCAGTGTCTTGCATAAGGGACCCCAGAGGACTCCCTTGCATTTTTCTGCCAGATGACAACACAGCAAAAAGACAGTCGTCTATGACTCAGGAAGAGAGCCCTGATACCTTGAAATTAGACTTCCCAACCTCTGGAACTGTGAGAAATGTTTGTTGTTTACATAGAAAGAACTGATGCTTTTGAACTGTGGTGCTGGAGAAGACTCTTGAGAGTTCCTTGGACTGCAAGGAGATCAAACCGGTCAGCCCTAAAGGAAATCAACCCTGAGTATTCATTGGAAGGACTGATGCTGAAACTGAAGCGCCAATACTTTGACCACCCTATGCAAAGAGCCGACTCATTGGAAAAGACCCTGATGCTGGGAAAGATTGAGGGCAGGAGGAGAAGGGAATGGCAGAGGATGAGATGATTAGATAGCACCACTGACTCAATGGACATGAATTTGAGCAAACTCAGGGAGATAGTGGAGGACAGAGGAGCCTGGTGTGCTGCAGTCCATGACGTTGCAGAGTCAGACACGACTTAGCGACTGAACATCTACTACTGTATTCTTCTTATAGCAGCTGTTGGAGACTAAGATAATAGGTCAGGTCTGTTCGAGGTAGAAGGGGATGACACACAAGGATGTGAACACCAGGGATCCATGGGAGGCAGGGATCATAGGGGACCATCTTGGAGGCTGGATGTCACAGCCTGATTTCACAGGTGTGTGGGGCAGAGCTCAGGAGTCCACGTTTTTTCAAAGTGCTCAGGTGATTCTCCTGCTTTGGCCCCAACACAGAATTGCTGGCTCAATGGGTGGCTGTAAACAGGCTCCTGAAGTTTGCTTTCCCTGGGTTGTGTGAAAGAGGGGTGAGGAACACTAGTTCCATTGGCTTATACATGCAGTAGAAGTTTGGACAACCCTGAAAATGACCCCTGGGCCTGTAAATGGTCTTTGTAAGAAAAGGCAGTAAGCAGATCTGTTCTGTGGTTTAAGGAGCCCCACTTTTGTGTCAGACAGGCTGAGAATTTGGGTGTTATTTGATCCTTCTGAACCTCAGTTTCTCTTTGTATAAAATTAACTACTACAATAAGTGTACATGACTTTGAGTTTGAGAAAGTTCAAATGATCATTTTTTGGAATCATCAATTCCCTTGAGAATCAGATGATAGCTGGGGAGCCTGTGGGGGGTCAGTCACGACTGCCTGTCTGGCATAAATTTCCTCTCTTCTGGAAACATCACTCTGATTTATCATGGGGAGCCATCTCTGCTCTTAATCAGTGGGGTTTGGATTAACCCCATTCCAGGTTCCTGGATAGACAATGGTAGGCCTGGCCAATCAGAGCACGTATTGCATCCCCCAGGACAATGATTGGTTCAGGTAAGGCATGTGACCACAGAGCTGGTCCAATCAGAGTGAATTCCAGGACTTCTAAGAGAGTTACTAATACAGAGGCCTTCTTTTTCTTCTTGGGCCCCTAGCTGGTGGGACTGTAAACAGCAAGGAGCTCCTGTCAGTCATTTATCCTGGGGTAGGTGGTTGTGGTTTTGTCGCTAAGTCATGTCCGACTCTTGTGACCCCATGGACTGTAGCCCACCAAGATCCTCTGTCCCTAGGACTTTCCAGGCAAGAATATTGGAGTAGGTTGCCGTTCCCTTCTCCAGGGGATCTTCCCGATCAGGATTGAACCTGGGTCTCCTGCACTGCAGGCAGATTCTTTACTGACTGAGCTATCAGGGAAACTCCTCTTCCCTCGTAAATACCTCCCTAAGGGAACAAATAGAAAAGAACCAAGTCTTGATGCTATCTTGTGAGTACCTGGATCAAGTCACACTTGAATTTCCAAGTTATACCAGACAGTAAATTCTCCTTAAAGCTTAATCACTTTGAGTTGGGTTTCTGACACTAGCAGTCTTGCATAATGTAGCAACTGAGGTGAAACCATTTTGAAACGCTGAAAGCCCCCAATAGATGCAAATTCTCTGTACTAAATTTTCATGCATTTGATACTTTTGATGGGGATGAAGCAAGGTGATATTTTCCTGGATTACTCTCCCATTCTCTTGGGAAAACAAATTATTTCGTTTTGAGAAGCCATGCATCTGGCTACTCTCAGAGATATAACACAGCTCTGTTTCAAAGCAGGGTGGTGTCTTTAGAATGGCATATGTGACTGCTCCTACTGAATACAAGACACTCCCCAACTAGATCCCACATGCTGCAAGTAAAGGCCTTGCATGCTGCAACTAAAGACCCTGGTACAGTCAAATAAATAAATAAATACATATTTAAAAGTCTGTGAATCCACCTCAGGCAGAGGACTAGGTTGATGAGAGATTTCAGGGATGCTGTAGGAGAATGCTGGGCTTTGATGCTCTTCCTATTACAGCTCGTCACCATTTATAAGTCAAGGACGGGCAGCTCAGATGATGCTGGCAGCCCATTCTAAGAAGCACTTGTTATCTCTGAGAGGAAACTCGGTCCATTCTGTTCATCTTCCAGTTGGCCACTCCCGGCTGATGTTTCAAAAAGGGGGAGGAGAGGAGTGACTTTGAGGTGTGGGGAAAAGGCAGAAGAGAGTAAGAGAGAGATTCCTCAACACCAGAAGGGGGTTGGTTGGAGCTCTGTAGGGGCCATGATCCTACACAGAATCCTGGGGCAATGGCTGGAGCCCCACTGGGGGCCAGGATGGGGAGGTGTGGAATGGCTGGGGTTCCCTGAAGAAAGATGGACCCTGGATACGGGGCTCTAGGTTCCTAGAGTCAAGCTTAAACAGCTCTGTAAGGGTTGGATGACAGACCGTCAGAGTCAGTGGGGGACTGGAGACCACAGGCCCGGCCTTTGTCTCCTGAGCCCTGTGTTAAGCCTCTCAGATTCCAATGTAACTTTAGAGAGGGAAGGACCATCCCAAAATACAGAGAATGAATTTCTTGTTGACTCTACAAGAAGGGGCTCAGAGTCGATTAAAAATACAAGCACAGCATTCATTGTATATTTGATTTTGCAGGCTGGTCTTGTAAACAAAGCTATCACTTACTGAATGGTTCCTAGTGCCAGGCACTGTGTTGAATATTTTAACTTATGGTATTGTCTTTATCCCTCAAAGCAACCCCAGGCTATTAGATACTATTGCATTTTATAGATGAGGAAGCTGAGTCTCAAAGAGGTTAGGTTGCTTGCTGTAGCAAACGCTGCTGGTGCCCCTTTGCACCTACCTCTTGGGTCTTACCATTTCAGGGTTCATGGACTGGTCTTCCAACTCCCAGTGTGGGCATCTCTTTGCCTGAAGGCTCTTGCAGGACTGCAGTGACCACAGGCAAAACAAGCCAGCAGTGCCAGGGAATTAATGCCCCCAGGGGACAGCTCTCAAATAAAGACCTATAGGATAAGTTCCCTGGCCCTCTTAGAGGAGCTACCATTTGCTCCCTTGACAAGATCCCTTGATGGCTTCCTTGATACTCGCCCTGCGTTGGTTCCTTCTCTTCCCCAGCCCCTGGCTGGTGCTTCAAGAGGTCACTTTCCAAATCAGCTACTTGCACTTGACCCCCTTGTCTCGGAATAAGTTTCTGTGGGATCCCAGCCAGAGACACTTGTCCACTTGTCCATAGGTAGTAAATTGAGGAGCTGGGTTTTGAAACCCTGTCCTGCTTCTCTCTGATGCCTGTGCACTCAGCCACAGCGCTAGAGCTTTCTTCTGAGCTCTATGGACCTGCATTTTGGGTGTCTGCAAGGGCACCATGAAGTTCAAGTTCTCTGCCACTCGACAAGCTTGAAGGCAGTGATCTTGCAGGATGTGTGCATGTAAGGCGAGCACTGCCTTTGCAGACCCCCAGTCTTCTTTGCTGTCCAAGCGGCCTGGGAATGTAGCTCCTCCAGGCCCATCCCAGGGTGGAGTTCTGCCCTTCGCAGGGCAGGAGGAGGGAGGGTTCTGTTGCTCCGAGGAAGCGCCTGGGCGCTGATACTGACTCTAGTTAGCATGCTGCCCGAGTACATCTCTTGCAGGCTGGCCATCTCTCAGCTGGGTGATAAAGTAATTTAACTAGGGCTGTCTTCCGGGCTAGAGCTCCTGGAGATTGCTCCCCATTTATCACAGGGGAAAAATCAGAACCCGCAGCTCCTGGGCTTCTGGCACCATCCAGGCTGCACGCTGTTGATCTTCGAATGGTGAAGTTTCGAGATGGGTGATGAGTGGAGTCAGAGCCCTCATGCTCCAGCAGCTCTGAAGGCTCTTCTCAACCCAGTCCTCCGCCTGATTTGAATTCACAGGCTTCTGCGTTTAGTCACTGGCAATGGGGTGTGAGTTGATGGACCCTGGGAGGATTCTCCTGCCTACAGATGCCTGCTCTGCTGGCTTGCCATGATGTCGCTCAAAACAGAAGGGATGGGGCGGTGGTGCGGGGGAAATTAAAGGAGTATTTTTAAAGTACTATTGCAATGGTAATTGTTTGCTTATATGCAGGGGTCTGCAAAATTTTTTCTGAAAGGAGGTCTGACAGTTAAGCATTTTAGGCTTTGCAGGTGATTGCAAATATTTTAGGCTCTGTGGCAATTGCTTAATTCTGCTGTTGTAACACAAAAGCAGTGAGACAACATGTAGGTCAATGATTGTCGGTCCGTTTCAATAAAACTTTGCTTACAAAAGCAGGCAGTGGACTGGATCTGGCAGATCAGTTGACCTTGGCCTGTAGCAGTACTTTTTCTCTTTCCCTCTTTTCTACAGGACCTGATTTTCATTCTGCCTCTCTTGTGTTCCTGGGAGACTGACTCCAGCCCCAAACACTGAAGGTGGATTTTGGTGGCCTGAAGGGGGGGGGCATGTGACCTCAGTCCAATCAAAGTGAATGCCAAGACTCTTGCTTGCAATGTTGGGAGGAAGACATTCCTCCTTTGTGGACTGTGTGAGTTTTGAACATGAGAGCTGGAACAGCTGCAACTATTTTGCTATTATGAGGAAAGCCTTTTTGTGGATGACATCAACCAAGGACCAAGAGAATTAGAAATGAAGAGTGGGCCTTGAGACTTTCCAATTATATATTACTCTTTTTAAAATGCCAGTTTGAGATGAGTTTTATGTATTTGTAGCAGGAAGGACGGAGAAGGCAATGGCACCCCACTCCAGTACTCTTGCCTGGAAAATCCCATGGATGGAGGAGCCTGGTAGGCTACAGTCCATGGGGTCGCTAAGAGTCAGACACGACTGAGTGACTTCACTTTCACTTTTCACTTTCATGCATTGGAGAAGGAAATGGCAACCCACTCCGGTGTTCTTGCCTGGAGAATCCCAGGGACAGGGGAGCCTGGTGGGCTGCCGTCTATGGGATCGCACAGAGTCGGACACGACTAAAGCGACTTAGCAGCAGCAGGAAGGATCTTAATAGATTTTCATGTGGCTAAACATTGTGCTTTACGGATATTGCCTAATTTAATAGTCATAACAACTCAATGCAGAAGGCGTTCAAACCCTATTTAGCAGATGTTGAAACTAAGACATAAATAGATGAAGTGGCTTGTCCAGAGTCATGCAGTATAGACATCATCATGCATGACCATCTGGGGCCCCTTCTCTACTCCCTTATTTGACACCTGCCCCTGCCCCTTGACAACTGTGATTGATGGCTCTTGAGAGGGGCATGCAATGCAAGCTGAGGCAATCAGAATCCTTTCCTGGGAATTTTTCTCTCTGGAGCTGGAGGAAAAGAGCCCTTTCTTCTCCGATTCTGTAGCTCTCCTTTCTAGAAACTTCTTTCCCACCATTTCCACGAGATTATGGAGGAAGCAGCCATATTATGACATGACTGTCTCTAATCACAGTTGATTAAACGGATGTAAAAATGGACCCAAGAAGGACTAATCAGTTCTGTGGTTATTTATATGTATATCCACAAGCCCTTTGATATTCTTTCAAGATTTGAAGAATTCCCCTTCTCTTAAACATGGGCTGGACTTAGTGCCTTAATCAGTACCATGATGGTATATGACTTTGGAGACTGGTCATAAAAAGTGTAGTTTCTGCCTGATGTTCCCTGTCTTGGATCACCTTCTTCAGGGGAAACCAACACCCAAGCATCCCATAAAGAGGCTTGTGTAGTGAGGAACTGCAACAAAATCAGCACAGACTTGTCAACCATTAGAGTGAACTATTTTGGAAATGGATTCTCCAGCCCCAGTCAAACCTGCAAATCATTTCCAGTGTATTAGAAACCCTGAACCACCACCGCTCAGCTAAGCTGCCCCTGGATCCTTGACCCACAGAAACTATGCGAAGCAATAAATGTTGTTGTTGTATTAAGTCACTCAGTTTTGGGGTAACTTGTTATGCGGCAGTAGATAACTGATACAAGACCCTTCACTGAGACTTTTAGGCTTGGGCTTGAGAGTCAGGCCAAGTGGATTTGAGATCTGTTGGCAGCTATAGGTACCACCATAAAGATCAGTGTGTTTGAAGAAGCCAATTTTCAGAGCAAGAGAGTGAGATGAGTGAGTGAGAAAAGAAGGAGAATGAGGACAGAGATGAACTGTGGTCAATGGAGTGCTATTTCTTCTTACCTAGGATCCCTTCTACCTCTTTCAGTGACAACTCCCTGATTTGCTTTGGCAAGAATCACCTGTTTCCCACTCAGTTCATGAGGGTTGGGTAGAACTGATTCCACACTCTGCTTCCAGGGTGAGTGTGTAACTTACACAGTTTTTGTACCTACATGAAGGAGTATCTGAAGTCACAGTTATACAAGACAATAAGTAGTCCCCCTGCCACACACCCCACTTTTTTTTGGCTAAAGTTGGTGACTTGGGTTTCACTTACAAGTGAAAGAGACCCCACTGAAACAAGTATAGATGGGCAAAGGACAGAGATAAAGACATTTATCCAGCTACCACTTCCTGGATCTAGCCGTTCCTGAAACCAAATCAAGTCTTGCCTTTAATAACAACATCAGGGGCAGCAGCAACAACCAGCATTTACTGAAGGTTTAAAATAAATTCCATCTTTTGCTTAGTTTCTTTCACTTGCAACTAAGAAAGTCTTAAAGGGTACAGTAGCTAATGCAAAACATGTCTGGAAGGGGAGAGAATGTGCCCTTAAAGGGAAACAAACAAAGATTTACAAGACACAAGGGGGGAATCGTGCCACACTGTAACTGTGTCATCTGTAACTTCTGCCTAGACCTTCTCTGTGTTTAAGGCTCCTTGTGGTGAAGAGCACAGCCCTACAGGGAAACTATAATGGATCGCAGGCCGGGGAGATACAGGCTTCAGGACTGAGCAGAGAAGACAAAGCCAGGCGTATGTCTGAAAGCCTTCCAAATATTTAAAACTAGGCCCTGAATCTACCTTGTTATTATGGGAGATGGCACTGGAAGGGGAAAGATTTTAATCGATAATAAACCATTTTCCTTCCCTATTTCTGTATTTTTTTTCCTGCTTAGAGCCCCCCCCCTTTTTTTGTACAGGATGCAAAGTCTTTTTTTGTACAGGATGCAAAGTACGAGAGACCAAGTATTCGCTCCCCTCTCTGCTGATAGCATGGATATGAAATCAGGGGAGATGTTCTACTGGTTTGAATAAGCACTATGATAATCCCGGTTTTAGCTCACAGGGTCAGACACTCTCCTGCCCCATATGAAGGAGGAGCTGGTGATATAAGCCTGACGTCTACTTGAAGAAGGTGGTCTTCCCTCCTTCCCCCACTTTCCTTTGATTATAAAATTGTAGCCACTTAATCCTTGGGGCAGAGACCCCTCGCCTGCCTGCATCTCTCACAAGTGTCCTATATGAATATATTTCTCCCTTATCACTTTGCTTCTTGCTGAATTCCTTCTGTGCTGAGACACAAAGAACCTGAGCCTCAAGTCCAGACACCCGGTGAGTGATTCCAATTAAAAGACCATGGGTTTGGGCTTCCCTGTGGTCCAGAGGTTAAGAATCCATCTTGCAATGCAGGGGGACACTGGTTTGATCCCTGGTCTGGGAAGATCTCACATGCTTCGGGGCAACTAAGCCCATGTGCCACAACTACCGAGCCTGCACCCTGGAGCCTGTGAGCTGCAACTACTGAATGTGAGAGCCCTAGAGCCTGCGCTCCACAATATAAGCCACTGCAATGGGAAGCCTGCACACCGCAACTAGAGAGTAGCCCCCACTCTCTGCAACTAGAGAAAGCCTGCACGCAGCAACAAAGAGCAACCAGTAAAAAAAAAATTGTGGGTTTGAATCCCAGTCTGTCCTAACAGAACTCACAGAACAACGTGAGCTTAGTCATGTCCCACTCTTTGTGACCCTTTGGATTGTAGCCCACCAGGCTCCTCTGTCCATGGGGTTTTCCAGTCAAGAATACTGCAGTGGGTTGCCCTTTCCTTCTCCCAGGGATCTTCCTGACCCCAGGGATCAAACCTGGGTCTCCTGCACAGCAGGCGGATTATTTACCTGCTGAGCCATCAGAGAAGCCCTCAAGTTCCAATCTGGGTTTTAGGCTGTGTTCAAGTCCCAGCACGTAGGTTCAAGTCTCAATCAGAGGTGAATGGTTTCAGGATCAGGCGAGGGTTCCCCCAAGGAGGAGACAATGAAATAGAGACCCAAGGAAGAGGTAGGAGAAACATTAGCAAGCAGTGGGTTGTGGGGAAGCATGTCAGGGGTGGGGTGGGGTGGGGGGCTTTCCAGGGTGTGTGGGGGTGGTGGGGGGGTGGTGGGTGGTGTGGGTAGGTGTGTGTGGGTGGGTGTGGGTGGTGTGGGTAGGTGTGTGTGGGTGGGGGGGGGTGTGGGTGCTGTGGGGGGGGTGCTGTGGGGGGGGGGTGCAAAGGGGGGAGGGTGGTGGGGGGGTGGGGGGGGTGTGGTTGGGGGGGGGGGGTTGGGTGAGATGTGGGGTGGGGTGGGGGGGGGGGGGGGGGGGGGGTAGGTGTGTGTGGGAGGTGGTGTTGGGGGGGGGCAAAGGGGGGGGTTGGGGGTGTGGGGGGGTGTAGGTGGGGTGTGGGTAGGTGTGGGTGGGGTGGGGGTGGGTGGGGGTGTGGGGGGTGGGGTGTGTGGGGGGGGTGGTTGTGGTGGGTGGGTAGGTGTGTGGTGTGGGTGGGGGGGGTGTGGGGTGGTGTGGGTGGGTGGGGTGGGGGTGGGGTGGGGGGTGGTGGGTGGTGTGGGGTGGGTGGGGGGGTGGGGGTGTGGGTGTGGGGTGTGGAGGGTGGGATATGAAACAACACAAGGTAGGAAAGATGGGCACGGGCCAGACCTCCTTTAACTTTACAGAGCGTAAAGAATTTGTCCTTAATCAAAATCAAGGGAGAGCTTCCCTGGTGGCTCAGTGGTAAAGAATCCACCTGCCAATGCAGGGGACGCGGGTTCCATCCCTGATCTGGGAAGATCCCACATACCACGAAGCAACTAAGCCCATGTGCCACAGCTATGGAGCCTGGGCCCTAGAGGCTGGGAACCACAGCTACTGAGCCCATGAGCCACAATGACTGAAGCCCGTGCAACATAGAGCCCGAGCTCCACGACAAGAGAAGCCACCGAAATTAGAAGGCTGCACAGCGCACCTGGAGAGTAGCCCCTGCGCGCTGCAACTGGAGAAAAGTCCGAGCAGCAACCAAGACCCGGCACAGCAAAAGATAGATAAATAAATAAATTTTAAAAAGATGGATAGCCATCAAAGAACTTGAAAACAGGCAAGGGACATAATCAGCTATTCAGTTTGGGAAAAGCCCTTGGGCTGTGCGTGGAGCCAAGATCGGAGGCAGGAGATGGGGTGGAAGCAGTGGCAGTGATCCTATAACTGGCAGAAGGCATTGGTCAAGGAGATGCAGGAGAGGTGTATGGAAACACTTAGGAAGGAGAGCGGCGCTGGGGATTTGGCTGTGCATTATTGGGTAGCGAAGGCAGGGGAATGGATCTATGGATACAGGGACCTACCAAGGGAAGCACATGGCTGGGGGAGGTGGTCTGGAGTAGGGATGCAGGTGATCAATTTAGGTTTGTGCAGGTTGCCTTTGAGGCAGCTTTGAAACATCCAAATATCCAGGAGCGACCGTCAACTGACAGGTTATTCCCCTCCCTGCAGGGTGGGCAATTTACAATTACTAAAGCTGATTTTCTCACTGCAATCAGGAAGCAAAGATGAGGGGGGGGGAAAGGGAATGAACTGCATTGTGGACACTCAAGATAAATTTTGTTCAACTCTTGGAGCCGTAGCAGAGAACTGTCAGGCAAGGGAGGTGTGCAGGGGGACAGAGAGAGGGGTTCTGCTTTATTCCCACTCTTGAAAGACTGTAGGGTAGTGGTCACTCAGTTCAATGCAATTCAACTGAAACCCACAGCATTTGTTGAGTACGTGCATGCATGCTCAGTCGCTTTAGTCATGTCTGACTCTTTCCCACCCCGTAGACTCCTCTGTCCATGGGATTCTCCAGGCAACGATACTGGAGTGGGTTGCCATGCCCTCCTCCAGGGGATCCTCCTGACCCAGATATTGAACCCAGGTCTACTACATTGCAGGCAGATTCTTTACTGTTGAGCCACCAGGGAAGCCCTTGTTGAGTACATGGTAGGCTTATTGGTGAACAGAGGAATTCTGTCTTTTTCTCGGTGCCTCCCTGGAAAAGACTCGGAAACCATCCCTACGTGCCCTGGAGTGGAGGAACTGTATATTTGAACAGTGGCAAAGACAAAAAAATTAATTAGGACAAGTAATCAAAACTAAATGAGATCCACGTGCTAAGCAGAAGCTCCACCAGCTCTGCCAATTAGGATTAAACAGAAATATGTTTTCTTTTGCCCCCCTGCCCTCGTCAACCTTTTCCCAGCGTCTTTTTTTCCCCTCTAAAAGCAAAGAGAAGTCTTAACAAGCACCCCAGTGAATGATGCGGAGTTCTCCTGGAGTTTTCAATTTGGCTGTATTGATTTATAAGGTCTTTT
The DNA here is from genome assembly GCA_024291935.2 of Okapia johnstoni. Classification (NCBI taxonomy): domain Eukaryota; kingdom Metazoa; phylum Chordata; class Mammalia; order Artiodactyla; family Giraffidae; genus Okapia; species Okapia johnstoni. The sequence continues at coordinate 7,863,048 of CM044310.1, read as the reverse complement.
CAATTACTGAATTCTTCTTGGTGAGGGTGCGCGGGGACGGAGTACGTGAGAGTCATGCTCTATTGATCCCAGGCACTTAGAGAGGGGGCATGTATGTGTCTGCTTTAGATGGATGAAGTTGCAAATAATGAAGCTTCCCACACAACATTTATTACATGAAAATCTAGAATTCATTAACACAAGAACTTGTCTCATGTTAGAAAGAAATGGAAGAGGGGGGCCTTGAGGAAAAAAATAGAGACTCCAGTAGTTATCATGAACATAATATATGAAGCAATTTGAATTCAAGGGAAGGCAATTTAGAATCTTATTAAATTTTCTTCTCTCCTTTTATTGTGTGAGCATGGTTGGGTGGCTTCTGGGGAGTCATCGATCAAAACAGAGGTGTGTGGGGCGGTGGGGACTGAAAAAGGCCAGTTCCCGTAGCCTTGCTCTAGTTACAATGGGATTGCTACCCGGTGCCTAGGATCTGGCCCAAGTCAGGGACTCAGTAAATATGAATGATAAATAATGAATGAGTAGAGGGATGGATGGGCCTGGATTGGGAGAGACCATTAAACATTAGCTGTGGTTGCCAAAGAGGCTGGCATAGCTGTTGGCTAAGCCCTGTCGGATTCTATTTCCAATTCATTTCACTGCTTCATCGCTCACTCAGTCATTCATTCTCACTCAATATTTACTGAGAATGGATCATATACATGGTGCTATGTTAAGTACTCTATAGTTGCCTTTGTCCACATGTGCTCAGTCATGTCCAACCCTTTGTGTCCCCATGGACATTAGCCTGCCAGGCTCCTCTGTCCATGGGATTCTCCAGGCAAGAATACTGGAGTGGGTTGCCATTGCCTTCTCCAGGGGATCTTCCCACCCAGGGATCGAGCTTGAGTCTCTGGAGTCTCCTGCATTGGCAGGTGTGTTCTTGACTACTGAGCCACCTGGCATAGTTGCCTAGGGCTGTTCTCACAAAATATTACAAATCAGTTGGCTTAAAATCACAGGAATTAATTTTCCTTTAGTTCTGGAGGCTACGAGTCCAAAATTAAGGGTGTTAACATCCTCTGGAGGCTCTAGGAAGGAATCTTTCCTTGCTTCGTCTAGCTTTTGATCGCCCCAGGCATTCCTTGGCTTGTGGCAGCCTCCTTCCAGCCTTCACCTCTGTCTTCCCATGGGCATCTTTTCTGTGGTTCTGTGTCCCTAAATCTCCCTCTCTTTATAAGGACGCCAGTCATCGAGTTTAGGGTCCACCCTGACCTGTCTGACCTCATCTTAACTTGGTAACATCTGCAAAGACCTCATTTCCAAATAAGGTCACATTCACATGTTCTGGGAGGACGTAAATTTTGAGGCGAAGCTATTTAACTCAGCAGAAGCAATATGGGGAAACCCAGATTGGTGCCTGCTAACAGTTGAGTAGGGGAGATAAGACAATCACACATACTCAATATGTAAACATATAAACACCTCCCAGTTTACAGCATGGGCCTAGAAGCCAATTTTAAGCTTGGAACTCTCGAGTTGAAGCACTTGCTGCTTTAAGCATAATGGGGAACCCATTACTGAGGACAGGGGGTATTAATGGACCCGGACTGGGTGTAGCAGGACTGTCACTAAGAGTTTCACCTGGGGGGTGTTTGCGGGGAAGAGGATACAAAGCAGGGTGTCTGTGCAGTGTCTCTGGCATGTGAACGACATGGGGGAAATAAAAACGGTAGGAATTAGAAAATTGAGTAGCCATTCCCTTGAATCGCTGGATGCACTGAAGAAAGAGAATGACAGGCTCTGATCTATTCATTACCATGGAAAACCACATGCGACAGAGCAGCTCCTTGGGAAAATTTAAAGACACCAACTGGGGGCTCCCCTGGTGGCTCAGTGGTAAAGAATCCGCCTGCCAGTGCAGGAGACATGGGTTCGATCCTTAGTCCGGGAAGATCCCACATGCCACAGGGCAATTAAGCCCGTGCACCACAACTACTAAGCCTGCACTCTAGGGCCTGGGAGCTGCAACTACTGAAGCCCGTGCACCCTAGAGCCTGTGCTCCGCAACAAGAGAAGCCACTGCAACGAGAAGCCCTCGGACCACCACTGGAGGGTAGCCCCCGCTTGCTGCAACTAGAGGAAAGCCCACGTAGAAACAAAGACCTGGCACAGCCAAAAATAAATAGATAAATAATAAATAAAATTATATATATATAAAAATACACCAGGTGGAAGGCAGACCAAGCTGAAGACCAAGTACAAGACTCAACTGTGAAAGTCACTAAACTTTATAGAAAGCTGAAGTCTCAGCCTAGGCAAGTAGTCTATGCCAAAGTCAGGGCCCTGATAAGACAGCGAGGGAGGGAGAGAGACCCTGAGAACTGGGATGAGGACATCTGAGAAGGGGCACTTGAGAACCTCACATCCCTTGATTTTCCTGAGGCATCCAAGCCCGCAAAAGCAGTTTGCTCTTCTTTGTCGGAAGAGCCTCCCCCTTTGCTTGAAACTTATGCAGAAATCTCAAACAAGACAGTTACTTATAAATAACCCTCCTCTCCCCAGCATCTGTCCCCCCCACCCCACTACTCTTGGATGTCAGGCCTATAAGAAGGTTTAACCAGGAAAATGCTGGAACTGCTCAGGGAGGAGAGACAATGGACTCCAGAGGAACTGTGAAAGCTTGAATTGGGAGAGTATATTTTGGAGTGACTCCGGGGAGCATGCAGGATCAAGAGGGACAAGTTCGGATAAAAGAGAATCAGTCAATATAAGGCATTCTTCCCATGAGGTTAGAGAGAATTTAACTTCTGGTTAAGCACCCCAGGTGCCAATCTTGGTACGCTGCCTGGGTGCTTGGGGAGACTGTTTCACAGTGAATGAAGCAGAGATGGCAGATTGGAGGAAGGGATCAAAAGCCTTGGAGGAGCGAAAGTGCTAGAGGGGCTCTACTACTTAAGATCAGAAAATCATCAGATGACTGGATTCCTTGGGAAGGCCTGGTGGACCATCCTTTCACCAAGGCCATGAGGAGGGTGCCGATAAGGGGGCACCAACGTCATTGGGAGATTCTCTAGTGGTGCCCTCTGAGGGTGTGGCTGGCAGAGACCCTGCTACAGAGCTTGGTAGCAAAGATAATGGTGGGATTTGGGAGCAGAGGCCAGCAGGCAGCTCTCAACTATCAGAAGCAAGGAGGTTAGGGGCTTCCCTGGTGGTCCAGTGGCTAAGACTCCATGGTCCCAGTGCAGGGGGCCCAGGTTCAATCCCTGGTCAGGAAACTAGATTCCCAGATGCCACAACTAAAGGTCCCGTATGCCACAACTAAGACCTGGTGCAGTCAAATAAATAAACAAATATTAAAAAACGGAAAAGAAGCAAGGAGGATACAACGACTGTCATAGGCAGTAAGTCAGAGTGGCAGCCAGGGTCGCTCGACCTGTTGGGGTCTGCTGACATGCTTAATAGATCATGATGTTTCTGGACGGGATAGATAAACAGTCAACAAATAAGTTTCTAAATATGTATAATAAAAGAAGATAAAAAAAACAGATGCGCAGAAGACTGAAGTCAGTTATTTCTAAGGAAAACCACAATCCCAATTTCCATGCCTTGAACAAGTTCCCAAACCTATAATCCATCAACTGAGAGAGAGGGCAGAGTTCCCACAAGAAAGGACCCTGTAGCATCATGGTATCGAGTACAGCTGTGATGTTCTTAGTTTTTCACCCAGAAGACAGATCTACGACATTCATTCAGGTATCTGCATACTGGGGTATGGGAGGCAGAATAATACCCCTCACCCTGAAATGTCCATACCCTAATTCCTAGATCCTAGGAACATGTTACATTACACAGAAAAAGGGACTTTGAAGATGTAATGAAGATTCCAGATTTTTAACAGCTTATTGACCAGAGATGCAGTAATACGTCTTTTGTTACCCAAACCTTATTGATCAGAGTGTTTCAATATTCACTTACATAGCAAATCACTGGCTACAGGCATTAGTGTCTGCCAAAGTCCCCCGGTCAATAATGTGTTAAGAAAGGGAGATAATCCTGGATTAACCAAGCCGGTCTAAACTCATCACTTGAGCTCTCAAGAGTGGAGAATCTTCTCCAGCTAGAGACAGGCGAGAAGGCAGAAGGGAGAGTCAGAGAGATTCAAAGCAAGAGAGCCACTCAACCCGCCGTTGCTAGAGGGAGGCCACGTGAGAGCGTGAGGAAAAATGGGGGCGGTCTCTACGCGTAAAGACTGGCTTCCAGCAACGACATGGGACCTCAGTCCTGCACCCACAAGGAAGTGAGTTTGACCAACAACCTGGATAGGCTTGGGAGCAGATTCATCCTCAGAACCTCTGGAAAGAACCAGCCTTGCCAACACCTTGATTCTGGCATTATAAGGCTCTGAGAGGAGGACTCACGGAGTCATGCTGCACTCAGAATTCTGGCCTACAGAACTGTGAGATAATAAGTAGATGTTACTCCCTTTCCCCCCCGTTTTTATTCAGTGTTTACTTACTTATTTATGGACTAGCACTACACTAGACCGCAAGCACTCTGAGGTCAGGGACTGTGCCCATATTACTCCTAAACATACCCCTGGCATGAGCACAGTAGCTGGTACATAGTGGGTACACAACCAATAGTGTGGGGCTGAACCTTGCAATTGTTTACTTCAATGCCATAATACAAGTACATGCTATTCTAAGCCAGCAAGGCTGTGGCAAGGTGTGTTGGCAGTGAGAAAATCAAGACAGGGCCATAAGGGTATGAGTTGAAACTGACACCCACAGACCCAAAGCACCATAGTGGTTCCTGTCTGAGAGTGTTTGCATACCTCGGTGATATTGAGAGTTCCCTTTCAGACCACTGCAATAAAATGAGTATCACAATACAGGAAATCACGTGAATTTTTTCATTTCCAGTGCATATAAGAGTAATGTTTACAGTATACTGTAGGCTATGTGTACAATAGCATTATGTCTTAAAAAACAATATATGTATCTTAAAATAATACTTTATGGCTAAAAAATGCTACACCTGAGCCTTCAGTAAGTCATAATCTTTTTGAAATAGTCGTATCAAAGACCACTGATCACAGATCAACATAACAAATACAATAACAATGAAAAAGTCTGAACTATTTCCAGTGTTACCCCAATGTGACACAGAGACAGGGAGTGAGCAAATGGCACCGACAGACTTGCTTGATGTAGGGCTGCTACAAACCTCCAATTTGTAAAAAAAAAAAAAAAATGCAGCATATGAGAAGCTCGATGAGTTATACCTAACCCAGCTTCATCTCCTAGAGCCTGTATGGGACATGGACCAATGTGATGCTTTACAGACCAGCTGTTGGTCATCCCCGCTTTCGAATGCACAGTCTGAATGGATGTAGTTAATTGTGGGCATGACCCTCATGCTCACGTTGGCCCTTTGAACTGTGAAGTAAGTCACTGTACTAGGAAAGGCCACGTGGAAAGCCTTGAAACTACTTCCTCCAAGCCAAGAGAGCGAAGGAAAAAAAAACCCAGTATTCTAGGGGGAAGATGGAGATGAGTATCTCCCACAGAAGGATTTATAGAATGCATGGATGTTGGACTCACATTTCTGTTCTAATTAATCAGTCTAGCTCCTGGAGAAACCAGGCAGATCATGGTAGGTGATAGAGGATGACCTCAAATATCATCAATTGTAGCTCTGACCACATCACATGCTAGTTGCAGATTCTTTAGCAGAAAAGACTATCCGGTCTCTTCTCTGAAGACATACGGCCACTGAATGCATGCTTTTCAATAACTGTCAAGAATGAGAATTGGAAGCAGTTTTCATTTGCACGGGACAAATAAGAGATAAATTCAACGTCTTTCTCCAGGGTTATGTTAATTTCCAATTCTCTTCCTGAACATAGTCCAAAGGGACCTGGACTTCTAGAAATTCTGCAGAATATCATATAGGTCTACTACATTGATGACTTTATGTTCCTCTAACCAACTGAACAAAAAGTGTTAAGTACCCTGGATGCCTTGCGAAGACAAATTTGCTACAGATGGTGGGAGTGAAAGCCTATTATGATTCAGGAGCTTGCCATATCAGTGAAGTTTTTCAGGGCCCAGTGATCTGAAGCACATCAGTATATCCCCTCTTACATTGAGGACAAGTTACTGTATTTTGCACCTTGTAACACTCTCTCTTGAGAGTCCCTTGGACTGCAACGAGATCAAACCAGTCAATCCTCAAGGAAATCAGTCCTGAATATTCACTGGAAGGACTAATGCTGAAGTTGAAGCTCCAATATTTTTGCTACCTGATGCGAAGAGCCAACTTATTGGAAAAGACCCTGATGCTGGGAAAGATTGAGGGTAGGAGGAGAAGGGAACGACAGAGGATGAGATGGTTGGATGGCATCACCAACTCAATGGACATGAGTTTGAACAAACTCCAGGATACAGTGGAGGACAAGGAAGCCTGGAGCTCTGCAGTCCATAGGGTCACAAAGAGTAGGACATGACTTAGCAACTGGACAACAACACTAAAAAAGCAGCACACTCCTTGGTGAGCTTCTTTGGGTTTTGAAGAGAGATCATTTTACAGTTGAAAATAACTCTCTGACATATTTATTGTATGACACGAAAGGCTGCTAGGTTTCTCATGGAGCCCAGCAGCAAGAAAGGGCTCTAGAGTGAGTCCAAGCTGCTATCCAAGCAGCCCTGCTATTTGAGTCATATGACTTGGCAGATAACATTGAACTAGAGGGATCTTTGGTAGAGAAGCAGGCTGGGGTTTGGAGGAAGACCTTGCTATTTGTAGTGGACTGAATTGTGTCCTAACCCTTGGTACCCACGAATGAGACGTTATTCGGAAATTGGAATTTTGCAGATATGATGAAGTTAAAATGAGGTTTTATTGGACTAGGGTGCACCTTCAATCCAATGACTCATGTTATTATCAGGAAAGGGATATTCGGAGGCACACTTACAATTTCACTGGGAGAGAATAGAACGTGAAGACAGAGGCAGAGACTGGAGCGAAACTTCTTACAAAGCCAAGGCAGGCCCAGGACTGCCAGCAACCGCCAGCTAGGAGGGCAGTGAGGGACTGTGTGTCCCTTAGACCACTGGTCCCCAAACTTTTTGGCATCAGGGACTGGTTTTGTGGAAGACACTTTCCACAGACCAAGATGGGGGTGGGTGGGATGGTTGCTGGATGATTTAAGTACATTACATTTGCTGTACACTTTATTTCTATTATCATACCAGCTCCACCTCAGATCATCAGGCATTAGATCCTGAACAGTGGGGACCCCCGCCTTAGAGCATCCAGAAGGAACCAACTTTGCTGACACCTTGATTTTGGACTCCCAGCTTGCAAACTAGGAGGAAGTTTGGAAATGAAACTTCCTTTCATTTCAAATGAAAGAATAAATTTTTGAGGTTTTTAGCTCCCTAATTTGGGGAACTTTGTTACAGCAGCCCTGCAAAATGAATATACCATTTAAGGCATTGAACTATACACCATTTAAAGTATGGACCTGAAAACTGTCTAAAAGTCATGCCCACCCTGCTGGCAGGCTCTGCTAAACACTGAGTGTCTGGCCATGTGACATCAAGGGGGAAGTGGCTCAGATGGCAGAGTAGAAAGACACTGAGCCCACCTCTTCTCACGTTCACACCAAAATCACAACTGTCTGCAGAACCACCATTGATGAAAAAGGCTGGAACCTAATAGAGAAGAAATTCTACAACTAAAGACATACAGCAGGAACCACTGATACAGGAGGGGCGGACTCACTATATAGCCAAGTTCCAGATTCCCAGCGGGGCACCCCACGAGCTGGACAATAATTACATTGTAGAGATTCTCCCATAGGAGTGACGGGTCTGAACCCCACGTTGAGCTCTGGGGGTTCTGAAACTGGAAGATGAGCCCACAGAGCATTTGACTTTGAAGGCCAGAGAGGCTTCAGGGGTCCCAGGAGCCTGTAGAAAATAGAGGCTTCATCCTTTAAGGATGCACACAAAACCTCACATGAACCGGGACTCAGGAAAGAAGTAACTTGATAGGAGCCTGGGCCAGACCCACCTGCTGGTCTGGGAGAGTCTCCTGGAGAGGGCGGGGGAGGGCATCTGGGGCTCACCCTCCTGGGGACACAGACACTGGTGGCTGTGATTCTTGGGAGTTCCTTCTACCGCAAAGATGCTGATGCTGGTGGACACCCTGGAATCCTCCTTCCAGCTCATTAGCACCAAGAACTGGCCTCACCGGAGAGCCTGCAGGTATCAGTGCTGGGACAGCTCAGGCCAAGCAACTGAGTTGGGACACAGCCCCACCCAGCAGCTCAGGCTGCCCTAATTACTCCCTGAGTAATTAGTGGGACCTAATTAAACTTAAAAGTTTTTGCACAGCAAAGGAAAGTATGAACAAGGTGAAAAGACAACCCTCAGAATGGGGGAAAATAATAGCAAAGGAAACAACTGACAAAGGATTAATCTCCAAACGTACAAGCAGCTCAATCAGAAAAACAAACAACCTAATCAAAAACTGGGCAGAAGACCTAAACAGACATTTCTCCAAAGAAGACATACAGATGGCTAATAAACACATGAAAAGATGCTCAACATCTTGCATTATTAGAGAAATGCAAGTCAAAACTACACTGAAGTATCACTTCACACTGGTCAGGATGGCCATCATCAAAAAAATCTACAAACAATAAATGCTGGAGAGGGTGTGGAGAAAAGGGAACCCTCTTGCACTGTTGGTGGGAATGTAAACTGATGTAGTCACTATGGCTAACAGTATGGAGATTCCTTAAAAAACTAGGAATAAAACTACCATATGACCCAACAATCCCACTACTGAGTATATACCCTGAAAAAACCATGATTGAAGAAAGACACATGTATCTCAATGTTCACTGCAGCACTATTTACAATAGTTAGGGCACGGAAGCAACCCAGATGTCCATCAACAAATGAATGGATAAAGAAACTGTGGTACATTTATACAGGGGAATATTACTCAGTCATAAAAAAGAACACATTTGAGTCAGTTCTAGTGAGGTGGATGAACCTAGAGCCTTTTATTCAGAGTGAAGCAAGTCAGAAAGAGAAAAACAAATACTGTATATTAACGCACATATATGGACTCTAGAAACATGGTACTGATGAGCCTATTTGCAGGGCAGCAATGGGTGGACAGTGCGTGGACAGTGCGGGAAGGAGGGGGTGGGATGAACTGAGTAGCATAGGAACATGTACATTACCATATGTAAAACAGATGGCCGGTGGGAATTTGCTGTATGACCCAGGGAGCTCAAACCAGGGCTCTGTGACAACCTAGAGGGGTGGGATGGGGTGGGAGGGAGGGACATATGTATACATATGGCTGATTCATGTGAATGTATGGCAGAAACCAACACAATATCGTAAAGCCATTATCCTCCAATTAAAAAATTGAGAGATTCCCTGAGCCCCATAGCTGCCTCTAGACTTGGCCCTGCCCACCAGAGGGTCCAGGACTCAGCTCTACCCACAGTCCCAGAATCCCCTGGCCCTGGCCCCACCCCCAGGGGGTACCAGACTCACCTGGCAGACACCAGACGCAAGAAAACCACAGTCTTGAAGCCTGTGGACCCAGCCAGCCCGCAGTGAGCCAGACCCTGCCCTGGGACCAGCTGGGCCCCGGCCCTGTCCACTAGCAGGCGAACACAAGCTTTGGGACACTCTGGATCCCCCACCCAAGTGTGCCAGCAACTGCCCTGTGAGGTGACATACTCACATGTTCTAGGCATTAGCAAATGGTCATCTTCGGAGACCATTATTTTGCTACCACAGGATCCAAATAAAGTCCATATATTATGTTTGGTTGATACCACTCAAGTTTTTAAAAATCTATAGATTCCCTCCTCTATAACTTTCTTTGTCCTTGTAATTTATTGTTGAAGATACTGGGTTCTTTTTCCTGTAAGTGTCCTGTAGTCTTTATTTTGCTGTATCTTCCTGAATTCTTCAAATTATTCTTCTGGTCTTTGTTTTCTCTTGTAAATCAGTAGTTGGATCTAGAGGCTATATTAAATTTATGTTCATTTCTTTTTGTAAGACTACTTGATAGTGGTATTTTATATTTTTTGGGTGATATTAGTAGCTATTGGTGCCCAGTTCCTAAATCAATTAATTCTATAGGGGTTGCAAGAAGGGTGATACTCTAATTCTGTGTTCATACTTCATTTGGAAGATACCTAAAAAGTGTCACCAGCTACTTGGCTAGCCTGAGATACAGTTCTTTTTGAAGAGCCACCATAAATGTTTCTTTCCCTTTATTTTTCTATTTTTTCACAGTAAAGCATTGGCTTGCTTGCATCCTCCATGAATAACAAGTGAGTGTCCTTTTGAGTATCATTATGAAGTCAAGGATCTCAGCATATTTGGTGTCAAACCCAGATCTATACTCCGGTTTTAGAACAATAGTCCCCAAATTTCCTCTCATCAAGAATCCAGCTACTCTATTCCCCAAGACTCCTTAATTGAAAATATTTTGCTAAGTCCACTGCAGAAAATAAGAATTAATAAGTTGTTCAAATTTTAACACATTAAAGACATGAGTTGAATACGGTGATGATCAGCAGGGGAAGACCCAATATGACTGGATATTGTGTTGTCAGCATTCCAGCCCAAAAAGAAGATTCTTTAGTCAACCTGGTCTTGTCCCATGCCATGAGCCTCTCTACAGTGAGAATACTTTGAACATCCTTGTTCACATTAATGGTTATGAGACTCCCTTGTTGAAACTACTGACTTAATAATAACAGCTGGGACTTCCCTGGTGGTCCAGCGGCTTAGACTTCACGTTCCCAATGCAGGGGGCCTGGGTTTGATCCCTGGCCAAGGAACTAGATCCCGCAGACCGCAACTAAAGATCCCATGTGTTACAACGAACATTGAAGATCCTGTGTGCTGCAACTAAGACCAGGCGCAGCCAAATAAACAAATATTCGAAACCAGTAATAGTCAACATTACTGAGTTTTTGCTAGGGGATATGCAGTGTTCTAAGGACTTCAGTGTATTACTTATTTAATTTTCAAAGTCACCCTAACAGGTAGGCATTTTGTGGATGAGAACATTGAGTCACAGGAAGATTAAGTGACTTGACTGAGGTCCACAGCTGCTAAGAGATGGAGTTGGGGCTGGCAACTCTGGGCTCATATTCCCACATGACAATTACTGGCTGAGCAGTGGCTCCCTCCTTGAGACTGAGTGCGTGCCCTTCAATTTACACAATACCCACCCTGCCTCATCATTCACTGATGTTACTTGCCTAGCCTCTGCAGGCATCTGAGTTTGAGTACTCTGACATGGATCACCACCCCTTTACAAGTCTTGGGATTCTGGGGAACTTTAATAGGGTTGGTAATAAGAATGGATACCTCATCTGAACCTGTCCAGGGAATAGAGTTTTATTTGTCCTGGATCCCACACTGGGCTGGATTTATAAGTGCAGAATCCTGGGGCCAAATTTAGCAGAGTGAATTATGTTGTTCCCCCAATGTAGGCCACAGCATCTAATTTGAGCTTAACTTAGGAACTGTGTGTGCAATTACCCAGTGAGGTGATGGGTGATGGACATGTTCAAGATGGGATCTGGAAGCATTGGACCAAATTATTTCCTTTTTTTTTCTTTCTCCTGCCACAAGAAACAATTTTCTTCCCTGTTGACTGTACTGGTGGATTCAATGCTTCCTTTGATCCCTGGAGACCACACTGAAGGTGTGGCTCCAAGACCAGCCAGCAAGAGACAGTGAAACTCAAGCCCTGTACCACGGTTATTCCTGTGTGATATGGGGTTATTTTCCCAGGCATTCTGGGCCTAGTAACATAAAGAGCTGGAAGTGTTTCCCAAAGATGTTTGAGTCTGTGCTATCAATGGGGGCTCTGGGACCAGGTTGATTTCATTTCCATACAAGTGATGGTATATAGATAGCATCACGGACTCAATGGACATAAGTTTGAGCAAACTCTGGGAGATCAAGCCAGTCAATCCTAAAAGAAATCAGTCCTGAATATTCATTGGAAGGACTGATGCTGAAGCTGAAGCTCCAATACTCTGGCCACCTGATGCGAAGAACTGATTCATTAGAAAAGACCCCAATGTTGGGAAAGACTGAAGGCAGGAGAAGGGGATGACAGAGGATGACATGGTTGGATGGCATCACCAACTCGATGGACATGAGTTTGAGCAAGCTCCGGGAGTTGGTGATGGACATGGAAGCCTGGTGTGCTGCAGTCAATGGGGTCGCAAAGAGTCACACATGACTGAGTGATTGAACTGAACTGAGAGATAAAAGGAGGACAGAGGAGCCTAGAGTGCTGAAGTCCATGGGGTTGCAAAGAGTCGGATATGATTTAGCAACTGAACAACAAGTGGTGGTAACTGCCTTTAACTGCGCATTTACTATGATGAAGTATTTTACATACACCATCTCATTCAAAACACACTACAGTATAACACACACAAACTGACGCTCAGAGGAGTTGAGTGGTTTCCCCCAAAATCACACAGCTAGCAAGTGGCAGAGCTGGCCAAAGCCCACGAAAGCAGATTCTCTGGGAGGCAGAGGACTTCCCACTAGAAGGCTGGACAACGTCTTGGCGTGGGCTACAGGATTTACCCAGGAAGGAGGGAACTGGTCAACCAAATCTCTTCTAATTCTAATATTCCATGAGTTTAAAGACCTGTAACAATGGGCGCAAAGCCATTTTGGCTATTTCAGGGCTCGGTTTCCAGGCCTTCACTTATGAAACACCGGACATTGTATCACTGAGATAACTTGGACCAAAACAAATGATGGAAGAACTCATAGAACCAAAGGATAACCAAACAACGGATTCCATGAATGAACAGGATTTTGACACGCTGGGGCTCCAGGCAGCAGTACAAACCAATGGGCTTCAGGTCTTGGTGGTAACGATGCTTCAGCTCCACCTACTGCCACTCTGTGTTCACTGTGCTTAACAGGCAGAGTCCTAGGAGACAGTGGTCCAGGCTGGGTCACGTGCCTGCTTCCCAGCCAAGAGAGGATGGGGCATTTTGACTGGCAGCTCCCAAAGAAGAGCATTCAGTGTGGATGGGTGTGTGGCAACAGGTCCCCATATAAAAATGAAGGTGCTAGTAGCAGATGAAGAGAAAAGGAAACCGGCCAGGCAAAACTCAGCAGAGGTCCACTGTAGAGGTTATCCTGGGGATGGACAGGGTGCCGTGGGTCCAGGACAGCTATTTTAGGAGCTGGGACAGTGATGGTTGGTTCTCCCCATCTGTAGAATGGCCATATTAGAGTGACCTCACTCTTGCCACTTAAAACCCTTCATTGAACCCCACTCCACCAAGGAGTGTTGGTTTTTCGATTCCTGCCCAGATGCTGTCCTGGGAAACACAGCTGTGCCTGTCACCTGGACCTTCCCTTCTCGCTTTGTTTACCAAACCTCTCGATGAGATGCAGGAGAAGGATCATTAACATTGGACGCGTAGGGGCTGTGATTACACACCCACGGAAATCCTCCTCCCATTGAGTACCCATCTTAGCCCCCGTCAGGCTTCATTATGCGTGAAGAATAAAGAGACCTTGGGATCACACAGCGATAATGTCGAAGAGCTGGGGGAGCGTGGGGACTGCCTTCTTGGCCACACCCCACCTCCCCGTGTTGCGTCTTTTGTTTCCGTCAATTGCACCTTCCCCCTGAGCACTCAGAGCTCAGGCTCTAAGCCAGCGGTCCCCAGCCTGTTTGGCACCAGATCCGGTTTTGTGGAAGACAGTCTTCCCACAGATCGGGGGGTGGCAGGGGTGTGGGGATGGTTTGGGGATGTCTCAGGCGCATTGTGCATTTTCTTTCTATTATAATTATTATTAGATTGTGAGATATGATGAAATGATTATACAACTCACCATCATGCAGAATCAGTGGGAGCCCTGAGCTTGCTTTCCTGCAACTAGCTGGTGCCATTTGGGGAGAAGCAATGGGAGACAGTGACATCGGAAGTGTGGGAAGCAGCTCTAAATACAGACGAAGCTTCGCTCACTCGCCTGGTGCTCATTTCCTGCTCTCTGGTCTGGTCCCTAACAGGCTGCTGGTACTGGTCCATGACCCTGGGGATTGGGGACCCCTGCTCTAAGTCAGTGATTCTCTTCCTGGGCTGCAAGTTGGAAATACAGTGGGGGAGCTTAAGATACTGAGATCTGGGGCCCCACCTCCCAGAGATTCTGATTAAGTTGGTCTGTGGTCATCTTTGGGCATTGGTATGTTTAAAAGTCGTCTCATGTGATTATAATGTGAAGCTAGAAACGAGAACTCCTGACAGGGTATGGGCTAGTACTTTAGTTACTGGGTCTCTCTCCCCTAGGAAAGGGCACATCCTAGCCTTGTCCTGAGCCTTTGGAAATACTTCCCAGTGCTGAAGCATGTAGAGCCAGATATCTCTGGGTTCAAATCTCAGATCTTCCCCTCACTAGCTGTGGGTCTTTGGGCAAGTGTCTCAACCTCTCTGAGATGCAGCTTCTTCACCTATAAAGCAGGATTAGTAATGGAACCTCCCTTAACAGGGTGTTAGGAGTCAATGGACGAGTGTGGAGAAAGCACTCGGCACAATGCCTGATATAGAATAAGCCCACCCTAAACGTTAGTTCTGTTGTTATTCTCATTATTCTTATTGTCTGGCATTTCCTCAAAGTAGCTCTTTTTGATAGGCTATAATATAGGCACTATTATTCCCTCCGCTTTCCATATAAAGAAATGGAGACTCAGAGAGGTTAAGGAACTTGCCTAGGGACACACAGCTTGTACAGGACAGAGTCTTTTGCAGCCTGCTCCAGGTCTCTGGCCTGTCCTCCTCTGCTTTTAGCTCCTGGGAATCAGACAGTAACCTCCAGACAATCCCCTATCCCCACTCCGGGAAAAGGGGAAGGCGGCCACTTTGCAGACCCTCCTTCCTTCTCGTCTCTGTCCAGCTGGAGGAGAAACATGCCAATTAGAGACATTCCCAGTGGCCGCCGCTCCGTGCGGTTGTACAGAAATGGCTTGAGCGCCGTGATCTCTCCTCTCCACTAAGTTACTGGATATTCACAGGCAGGCTTGATCCTTACGAGTGCGCAGGCTGAGTGCGTCTGAGGCCTCACAAGAGCACAGCCGGGACGGCACAGAAGAGCTCCCCAAAGCCCGAGGGCTGCCATGCCTTCGCCAGTCTCTCTTTTAAGTGCAGAACAGAAACCCCATGCCATTTCAGTAAAAGGACTGAAGGGCCCTTTCAGGTATGGGAAGAGCACCGGGAGGGCGCCCAGCCTTCTCCAAACGCCACTTGCATCATTTGACTCACAGGGGAATTAAGGGAGTCAGAGTGACAGAGAAGCAGAACACACAGCAGCTGGAAAGCGTGGAAGAGGCTGAGAAAGGCTGTCAACAATGATTAGGTGGTGGGAGAAGCTGGGGCCGTGAGGGCCTTGTCCCCTGCCACTGGGGGACAAACAGGGATGATGCTGAGCAAGGGGCTGAAACAGATGGATTTTTAAAAACTGAAGCATGGTTGATGTACAATGTTATATAAGTTATGGGGCTATAACATATCAAGTCACTTTTTAAAGGCTATATACTCCGTTTATAGTTATTAGAAAGCATCGGATGTACTCCCACAGATGGATCTTGAGGACTATGAGGTTGATGATGATGGTTAGTTCATACCAAGAGCTATTCTGTGCCAGGCATTATGTAAGTTCTTTATAAGTACCACCCCACTGAATCCTCTAGACCCACACCATTCAATATGGCAGCCACTAGCCACACGTGGCTTTTTAGATTTAAGTTTATATTAACTAAGACTAAAATTAAGTTCTGCAGTGACACTAGCCACCTTGCAGGTTTTCAGTAGCCTCATGTGAATAGTGGCTACCATACTGGACAGTGAAGACACAGGATGTTCTTGCCAATGCAGGACATTCTCCTGGACAGCCTGGTCCAGATCCTACACACTCGAGGTGTGGTTCCTCAGCATTAGCTAGGAGCTTGTTAGAATCAAAGGATCTCAGCCCTTCCGATGGCTCTACTGAGTCACCAGTTGGGAAAGTTTGGGGGCACCGCTTCTTCAAATATATTTTTTTCTGCTTCAGTTTCTCTCTCGCTTTTCTCCTGGGACTCTGACTATCCTTATTTTAGACCTTCTGGGTTTTGTCTTGGACGCCCCTGAGGACCTGTTCATTTTATTTCTCCGTCTTTCTCCCTCCTCAAGAATGGTTCGTTTCTATAGATCTGTCTTCAAATCCCCTAGCTTGTGTATTTCAGCTCTGAGTTTCATTTGGTTCCTTTTCGTATTTTCTATTTCTCTGTTGAGATTCCCTATCTTTTCATTCATTAAAAGCATATAAAAAACACATAATCAGACAGTGTTATGGCAGCTTTAAATCCTTATCTCATAGGTGCATCATCTCAGGGTTGGCTTCTATTGATTGCCTTTTTCCTTAGCAATGGGTCACATCTCCCTGGTTCTTTACATGTTGAGTAACTCTGAAGTTTATCCTGGATGTTGTGATTTTCTTTTAAATGGAAGATTATGGGTTCTGTTATTGATATATTCCTCCAAAGAGTGTTGATCTTTCTGTTTTAGTGGGCAATTACGGTTTGCTATAAAGACAGCAAACTCTGTCTTACCTACATGAGCAGCAGCTGAAATCTTAGTTGTAGTCTTTAGTATTTAATAAGCTGTAAGCATGGGGCTTCCCTGGCGGCTCAGTTGGAAAAGAATTCACCTGCAGTGCAGGAGACGTGGGTTTGATTCCTGGGTTAGGAAGATACCCTGGATGAGGTAGTGGCAACCCACTCCAGTATACTGGCCTGGAGAATCCCCATGGACAAAGGAGTCTGGTGGGCTACAGTCCATGGGGTTGCAAAGAGTCGGACATGACCACGGAGTTGGACACAACTTAGTGACTAAACCACCACCTCCACCACGGAGCTGTAAGCATTAGGCATGCGTTGCCTAGGGGTCAGCCAGAGATCTGGACTAAGCCTATGCCCAAGCCAGAATTTTTGGGTACTCCTTCTCTGTTTTCTCTTTACTAGGATTATCCCTTGTTATGACTGTGGTTGCCAAAAGTTTGGCAAGATTCCCTAAGTGTTCCAGCTGTTCTATGCTGAGCCACAGCTGTGCCCGAGTCTGGACCCTCAGGCTAGAATTCTGTGTTAGTCTCTTCCTCTAAGATTTGAGATTCCTGTTCCACCCTGACTCTCTAGAGACCTAAAGCAATCCCTTTCTGTGTTTTGCTCAGCGTTGTTATATGCGGCATGGTTAGTTTGTCGGGCTCTAATTTTACCACACGAGAAACAGAGCCCTGAGCTTCCTGAATCAGAATCTTCATCTTAGCAAGACCCCCAAACGATTCCAGTGTAGCAGAGAGGCGCTAAACCACCCTAAGAGGGAGGGACTTCTCTTTCTTATTCTCCTTTTACAATTGAGGAAACTGAGGCTTAAGAAGGTTTCTTAAAATGGTTGAGGTCGGGACTTCCCTGCTGGTCCAGTGGCTACGACTTCGCACTCCCAGTGCAGGAGGCCGAGTTTGATCCCTGGTCAGGGAACTAGATCCCACATGCTGCAGCTAAGACCCAGCACAGACAAATAAATAAATAGTTTAAAAATGGTAGAGGTCACAGAGTGAGTAAGGAGATACAGGATTCAAACCCATCAGGAGTCTGACTCCAGAGCATAACCAAAAGACTGTAGTTTATCTCCTCCCTAGCAATAGCGGGCCTTGATCTACTCTGAAATGTGGTAGCAATTGAAAGATGAGAGCGGCAACGAGACGGCTGTGCGTTTCTGCCTTTGGTCATGCACCGGGAGGCAGATGACCCAACACAAACTTGGAACTGGATGGACCCCATTCACTCATCAATCTTTGCTTGGTCCTGGATCATTGTGATTTAATATTTGAGTCCCCAGATCTTGAGAGCCTTGTACCTTGAAAACTTTGAGTTGGAGACCTACTTCATTTTTTCAGTCGATGCAAGTGACTTGCTCATCATACCAAGTAGAACATCAGGTTAATTGAACTTGAAAATTAAACTGCATTCTTACCATTTCAAGGAGCTCCAGTAGGACTCCTGCCTTGCAAGTTAAGAGGACTTTGACGTCCAAAATGAGCACCCTCTTCTTCTGCATTTCACATCTGAACTGTTCAACTATAAAACGGGGTACAGTTTTCACTATCCTATGTGAAATCCATCAGCCAAAGAAATGTTTCCATCCGTGCTTGTGTTCAGTCTTGTCTGACTCTTTGTGACCCCATGGACTGTAGCCCACCAGGCTCCTCTGTCCATAGGGATCCCTCAGGCAAGGATATTGGAGGGGGTTGCCATTTCCTCCTCCAGGGGATATTCCCAATCCAGGAGGTGAAACTGCATCTCCTGGGGTCTCATATTCTTTGTAGGCAGATTCTTTACCCCCTGAGTCATCGGGGAAGCCATTAAAGAAATGTTTGGAGGACACGCAATAAATGTCAGTGGCCTTGTGATCTTCTCTCTCCATCCTTTCGGTCCTCAATAGAAGCCTATTGACAGGTCATCTGGATTGGTATTTAAGTATCATCTAGAATCTGACAAAACATGGTCCACTAGAGAAGGGAATTGCAAACCACTTGAACTGTGGTGTTGGAGAAGACCCTGGAGAGTTCCTTGGACTGCGAGGAGATCAAACCAGTCCATCCTAAAGGAAATCAATCCTGAATATTCATTGGAAGGACTGATGCTGAAGCTCCAATACTTTGGCCACCTGATTCGAAGAGCTGACTCATTGGAAAAGACCCTGATGCTGGGAAAGATTGAAGGCAGGAGGAGAAGGGGATGACAGAGGATGAGATGGCTGGATGGCATCACCGACTCGATGGACATGGGTTTGAGCAAGCTCTGGGAGATGGTGAAGGACAGGGAAGCCTGGCATGCTGCAGTCCATGGGGTCGCAAAGAGGTGGACATGACTGAGCGACTGAAGAACAACAACAGAATCTATGGAGAAAGACGGAGTGTGGAACTGGCCTAGGCAGTACTTTATACATCATCTGCTCCAGCCTTGTCTCATTTTTTGGATGAGGAATGGAAGCCAAGAGTCTGGTGGAGGCAACCGTCCTAGCCCAGGTTACACAGCTATTAATGGATAGAGCCCACAGGCCCCATGGACCTGGCCCTGCTGACCATAAATTAGATGAACTAGGGTTTGGGAGAAGATGTGACTGTTTAGATGAGGTTGTTGACGGTGGCAGGAAAAACACATTGCCAGGGGTTTTAGAGTGAATGAACAAAGCGGGGGTGAGAAATGGGTGTCTGGGTGGGATTGCGGCAGCTGAGGAAAAAGTCAGGAGCAGCTGGAGAAGCCTGGAGAGGAGTTACACCCTCGAGAGCTCTGGACACAGAGACCCAGTAGCGAGGATTGTGCTGGGACTGCTGGGACCAGCAAGAGCAGACAGACGTTTGACCTGGAGGCTGCTGAGAAATCTTAAAGGGCCAGACCCCAATTGTCAGTGTCCACGGTCATGGCAAATGTCATCATCTCTGGATGGGAGCCTTCCTTGGAGACTCAGGTGTCCCATGGACTCGAGGGGCCTCAGCTCCTCGCGTCTCCTTTTTGGGGTTGTGGTCTCCAGTCTGGGGCTTCCATCTCCTTTTACGTTTCCCTTGGTGCCCTGCACTGTGCTAGATTGTGTGCAGATCTTGAATTTTTCTGGAAGGTCAGAATTGTGCCTTTCGGGTTTTCTCACACGTCTGCCCTCATGCACACACTCGGAGACTAGATACAGTTAGATGGACCAGTATCATAGTGGGTCCTCATGTCCCCTAGTCAGACCACATGGCTTCAGATCCTGGCCCCACTACACACTGGCTGGGTGCTCTCAGAGAAGACACTTAGCTGCCCTGCGCCTCAGTTTCCTTGCTGTAAGATGGAATATAATACCACCTTCCTGCTTGACAAGGCTGTGCATCTAATTAAGATAGGTTAGTTTATGTCAAGTACAGTCAGTTCTCATGATGCATGGCAGTTACATTCTGTGAGTCAGAACAAACAGGGAATTAGAGTTAGGGGTTAGGACCACGGCTCCTGGGGGAAACACAGGATCAGGTTCTTGTAAGCCCCTGGTCACAACATTTCCGTCAACCAAGGATGCATAACCTTGTTGCATCCGCGTTTCTGTTTAATGACATCTTATTTAATATGTGCAGCTGATTCATTAACACTGAACTCAGAGCCAACGGCACCATAACTCACGCCCGAAGGGAGCTTATCTAACACCAACTGAGGTTCTTCCTACGGCACTTTGCAGCATTCTTGCACTGAGGAGCCCTGGATAGCACTTCAGCACTGCGCTTGGGGCTATTTAAAATGCAAAATCACCAAACAGAAAGCACAAAATGCAAAAATGTCACATTAAGCCGACGGCAGAAAAGAACACTTGTTTACAGTTTGAGAGCAGATGCAAAGAAGGCAGCCGGGAATATGCATGTTGGGTAACAAAATTTTTGCTATTCTGTGCATGCCCGGGAGAGTGCTGCAAATATTGATTTGGGGCTTACAAATAAGTTTTAGCGAGTGGGTGGATTCTCATATATGGACTCCATGGAAAATGAGAATCAACTCTACTTAGCTACTACTTGGCATACAGTGAGTGCTCAATAAAGATTTCTTATAATTATTAAGAACTGGAAAGTAGGTGGGGGGCTTCCCAGGTGACTCAATGGTAAAGAATCCGCCTGCCAATGCAGGAGACTTGACTTCGATCCCTGGGTTGGGAAGATCCCCTGGAAAAGGAAATGGCAGCCCACTCCAGTATTCTTGCCTGGAGAATGCTGTGGATAGAGGAGCCTGGTGGGCTGCAGCCAATGGGGTGGCAAAGAGTTGGACATGACTGATCACAGCTCGGAAAGTATAATAGGTGGCTTGTGGGGTTCACGTCTTTGTCAGAGAAGAAAGGGTGAAATGGAGAAAGACCTCACTGCGGACTCCCTGACCCCCCAGAGGAAGGGGTTCCCATGGCTTAGAGTGGAGTCCCCTATATATTTAACCTGTAGAAATTCAACTCTTTGTATGTACCAGTTAGGCGGTGGGGGTGATAGTCTTCCTGGTAGGAAGGGAGAGGTGCAGCATCAGCGTGTTAGAGCAACGGTTCTTCAAGTGCGGTCCCTCTCGAGGGGGTGACTCCTCCTACCACCTGGGAACTGGACAGAAATGTGACTTCTTGAGGGTCACCCCAGACATCCTGGATGGACACCCTGAGGACATCGTAACAAGTCCTGCAGGAGATTCTGGTACTGAACTTTGAGACCCCTTGCTTAAAGGGCTGGTGCTTGCTGCCTGGTGGAATCAACTGTTTGTCATCCTCTGCACTATTTATGAGGTTTTAGCAATATGTAAATTTCTGCCAGTTGATTGGCTTGCCTGGCATGGTTCCACGTGTCTCATAAATCAGAAGCTGATATGCTTTCTTGTTTTGTGATTCCCCAACGGTGGACCATTCCTGTAGCTGCCCTGAGATCAAAAAACCCTCACTCCGAGGGAAATGAGCCCATCTGGCCCCCACATTCTTGGAATACCTGCTACCCTGAAGCTCCACTAGGGCCCAAGGAATTATAAAGAGGCTCTGGAGTCAATGGGTTGAGGTTTGCGCTTCAGCTTTGCCAATTCTTGGCTCTGTGATGAGAGCAAGCCCATTTCCTCATCTGTGTGACGGAAGTGGTAGAATCGTAGAACTTACTCATATAAAAATGATTGGTTCTCGCTTTTTCTCCTTCATAGATCACAGCCTTGCCATGGCAAAGGGGCTTGCATAATTCAATGAAGCTATGAGCTATGCTGTGCGGGGCCACCTGAGATGGATGGGTCACAGCGAAGAGTTCTGACCAAACGTGGTCCATTGGAGGAGGGACCGCAAGCCACTCCAGCATTCTTGCCACAAGAACCCCAACAGTATGAAAAGGCAAAAAGATATGATACCAGAAGATGAGCCCCCAGGGTTGGAAGAGCTGACTCATTGGAAAAGACCCTGATGCTGGGAAAGATTGAAGGTAAAAGGAGTTGGAGGTGGCAGAGGATGCAATGGTTGGTTAGCATCATCGACTCAATGCACACGAATCTGAGCAAACTCTGGGAGAGAGTGGAGGACAGAGGAGCCTGGCGTGCTGCCGTCTGCGGGGTCACAAAGGACACAACTTAGCAACCGAAAAACAGCAACTTGCTTTTTCCTACTATTGGCTTCTGAGGACTTCAGTGACATGGCCAAGGTCACACAGCTGTCTTGTGGTGGAATCAGGCTAGAAACCAGGGGTCTTGGATCCTAGTCTAGCTTGCTTTCTCTCTCACAAGGACTTCTGGCGCTTCATTAATCTATTACAAGGCTCGTGTTGTATGCAGTGTTGGTAATTCAATTGTTCTCCAACTGTTTGGGGTGAGGAGTCAGTTTTGGGAGTTTGGACACGTGGCCACTAGCTTGGCCCTCTTTGGAGCCTGAGGGTCTGGGCAGGAAGGAGACAGAGCCAGTTCATGAAGGTAGTGACTAGCCCCACCTTGGAATCCGAGCCCTGGACATCTGCCTTTTTCTCCACTTGTCTGTAAGCTGTCTCTTCTTTGTATGCCTTGCTTTGTCCAGGGAGATATTTCCAAGCTGGCGAACTGGTGGTTAAGAGCACATGTGCTGGAGTGGGACAGAACAGAGCCTCAGGTGTCTATGTGTCCCTGGAAAAATTGCTTAACCTCTCTGAGTCTGTTTCCTCCTCTGTAAAGTGGGACTAATCATAGTATTCACCTTACAGTGTGGTGATCAGAACTGACTGAGACAATCCTTGGTACCGGGCCCAGCACATGGTGCCTGCTCAGAGGTGGTCACATGTAAGGTCCAGAAGGGCATCCACTCTCTCAGTATTTCCTCAAGGGCAGGGCACACTCCACAGGTAGGAGAGTGGAGGAGACAGAATAAAATACATAAAGGCTGCAGAGAGCATCTGTTGAGGTTGGACCAGGGAAATAGTGTATGTGTGGGGGTCTATGTTAAGCGTATTTTTATTTTTAGTTTTTTGCAAGAAGTCTGTTTTGTGATAGTAGGGGCTGGCAGGGCAGGTCTGAAACCCACAGAGCAGGCTTCAGGGCTGGAATTCTCTGGAGAAGCTGGAGCTGCAGGACAAGGGGAGAGTTCCTCCTCTTCTGGGAAACCTCGGTTCTCCTCTCCAGCCTTTCAATGGACAGAATCAGATTCTGCCCAGATGATGGAGGATCATCCCCTCTGCTTAAGGTCAGCTGGTTACGAACATGAACACCATCTACAGGATATCTTCACATCAATAGCAGGGCTTGAGACCTCTGTCATCCTGGCATCTTGACTGACAGGTCCCCAAACTGCTTGGAAGGGGGGAGAGTCCGTTCTCAAAAAGGTCAATATAGAATTTTACATAGGACTGACTGTGGAGCTACGACTAAAAGGAAAAAAATCATTCCCAGAGTCCTCTTATTGTGTGTGTGTCTTAGTTGCTCGGTCATGTCTGATGCTTTGCAGCCGCATGGACTGCAGCCGGCCAGTCTCCTCTGTCCATGGGATTCCCCAGGCAAGAATCCTGGAGAGGGTGATGTACAGATAAAGAAATTCGCCAAGGAGAAACACAAATCTAATAAGCAAATACCTCCACAGAAACACCTAGGTTGGTGGGGCTAGATTTGGTATGTAATAACAAAGTACTGTAGCTTAGCCAAACTGACCCATAAAATTGCTATGTGTCAAATATTATATACATATGGATTATATGCACGTATATCTGTAATGGATTGATGCTCTGCCTCTTACCCTACAGCTTGCCTTAAAAAAAATTTTTTTTAAGTTTTTTTGGCTGCACCATGTGGCATAAGGGGTCTTAGTTCCCCCACCAGCCATCAAACCCACACCCTCTTGCAGTGGAAGCATGGAGTCTTAACCATTGAGCTCCCAGGGGAGTCCCCAGTTTTCCTTTTAAAAAAAAGTCAATGGTGCATTATGGCTGTTTCTAATTCTTTTCACATTAGTGCTACCTTATTCTTTCTGTATTAGCATAATCTTCCTTGAGAAAGTGACAGATCGCATCGCCCCTCCCCACCCCCAGCCTCAGTGTTCTCATCGGTAAAATCGGGGTAATGACAGAACCTGTCTTAAAAGGCTTGCTGTGATTCTTGTTACTGTTGCCGCCACTCCATTGTCTGGATGGGTCCGAATTTGTTACCCAGTCCTCTGTGGGTGGGCTTCCGCCTCACCTTCACTGTTCGCTACTGCAGGTCCTTGACCCCTTATCCAAATCTTCTGGGGATACCTGTGTTCTGGGACTCACTTTTGTTTTTGTTTAATTAAAGTATATTTGATTTACAATGTTGTGTTAGCTTCAGGTGTACAGCAAAGTGATTCAGTTTATATATGTATGTATATAAACTTCTTTTTCAGATTCTTTTCCATCATAGGTGTATTATAAAATGCTGAGTAGACAGAGTAGTCTTATACAGTGGGTCCCTGTTGCTTATCTATTTTATATATGTGTGTATGCGTTAATCCCAAACTCCGAATTGATCCTTCCCACCCCCTTTCTCTTTGGTAACCATAAGTTTGTTTTCTATCATCTTGGGACTCAGGTTTTTAAAATCTTAAACAGGTTCTGGGTACATGTATCCCACACTCGGTGACATGACTAGGGGAACTCGGGGTGGAATCCTATATTCCAAGACGCTAATCCATTCTTCAGCGAAACACACAAATATTCCCACTAAGTAGGATAAACATAGACTATCAACAGCCTCACATTGGTCCAGAGCTGGTTTTGCTGCTGACTGAGTGTTGGCTCCAAACTTCGGGAAAGCTATTCAGTTTTAAAAGCGTCTTGCGTTTTCAGATTATGGGTAAACATATGACCATGAGGGCTTCCCTGGTGGCTCAGACGGTCAAGAATCTGCCTGTAATACAGGAGACATGGGTTTCATCCCTGGGTCGGGAAGATCCCCTGGAGAAGGGAACAGCAATCCACTCCAGTATTCTTGCCTGGAAAATTCCATTTCCTGGAACAGAGGAGCCTGGCGGGCTATAGTCTATGGGGCCGCAAAGAGTCACACATGACTGAGTGACTGACATGCCTGGACGTGAACTTGGCCAGCTATTTCTGGAAGGTAAATTTCTAGCAAAGATGTGGCTGCGTTAAGGAGTCTGTATCTTTTAACACTGGCTTATGAATTTTATCCCCAATTGTCCTCTGAGCATGTTTGGTTCTGAGCTGGGACTACCACGGAGGTGGAGGCCTGGCTCCTGTATCGGGGTGAATGGAGGTTCGTGGGGCTGCGGGGAGGCTTGCTGAGAGAGTGGGGGCTTCTCTGTGCACCTGCCTGGGAGACGGAGCTGTGCCAGCAGAAGGGGGAGCTGGGTTTGGAGCAAGCAGAGCTCAAGGAAATAGAATCTGAGCTCCCAGCAGCCTGCAGAGAGGCAGGGAAAGTCTCCAGGGAGCCGGCCTCAGAGCCTGGAGGCCGCAAGAGGCAGCTGGTGTCAGAACCAGAGCTGGCCCTCTTCCCATCCCAGAGCCCTGAGCTTCAGGACAGGGCGGGGCTGTGCTCCCTGCCAAGCCTCTCCATCTGTCTTCATCTGAAGGAAAATTGATCCTGAGTCGAGGTGGAAGGCCTGCTGTGGCCACAGCTGTCAGAGTGGGTGGCACGGGGCTGGCGTGGGGTGGGAGTCCTGGGTGAGTTTGGCAGGTACGGGGCCCCTCCTGAATTTACAGCAAAACACAGGGACGTGAAAGAAGCAGGAGATGGTTCCTGATCTGATTCAAGGTGGGGATGGAAACAGCACAGGGCTTAGTGAGAACTTAATATGTAATAAGATGGAAGGAAGAAAAAGAAGTAAAAAAGACAAAGGATAAAAGAAAGTAATTTAACAGGTCAGAGTGAAGATGATCTTTGATGGTCATGCTACGTCCCCACTTTACAGATAGGGAAGTGGAGGCCCAGAGAGGTCAAGGTGCTTGCCCAAGGTCACCCAGCTCTGGGCCCTTCCAAGCCTTCCCAGCCTCTTCTGTCCAATGTGTGTTGTGCTTCTGACCTGCTGTTTCTACTGAGTGGGGATAAGAACCAAAGTTCATCACATCCCTCCCCTGCTTAAAACCTTTCTGAGGCTCCCCACTGCCCTCAAAATACAGACACCTGCCCCTGATGTGGCTGATGCATCCTGTGTAGTCTGCCCTGCCCTCTCCTCCCAGCTTGTACCCCACCTCCCCCATCTCTGCTTTCAGCTCACCCCGTCTGCTGGCAGTTCCTTCTCCACTGACATTCCTTCTCCCCACAGGGTCTTTGTACAGCCTCTGCCTGCTGCACAGGCACCTGGGTGCTGGGGCTGTAGCACCCGCTTCAGATTCCAGTCCTGCAGGTCCTCCTCTGGGTGACTTTGGGAAAGTCACTTGCCCTCTCTGGGCCTCAGTTTCCTCATCCAAAAAAATGGAACTGGCAAACAACAAGGCCCTACTGTATAGCACAGGGAACTATATTCAATACCTTGCAATAACCTATAACGGAAAAGAATCTGAAAAGGAACAGATTCATATACATGCTCAGTCACTTCAGTTGTGTCTGAATCTCTGTGACCCCATGGACTGTAGCCTTCCAGGCTCCTCTGTCCATGGAATTCTCCAGGCAAGAATACTGGAGTGGGTGGCCATTCCCTTCTCCGAGTGCCACCTGGGAAGCCCATATGTATATATGTGTATGTGTGTGTGTGTGTGTGTGTGTGTGTGTGTGTGTGTGTGTGTACACACCTACTTATAAAAAACTGAATCACTATGCTGTATACAGAAAATAACAACACTGTACGTCAACTGTACCAAACAAAACTGTAGATCTACGATGCCAAAGAACGCTCACACTACCGCACAACCGCACTCATCTCACACGCTGGCAAAGTAATGCCCCAAATTCTCCAAGCCAGGCTTCAGGAGTACGTGAACCGAGAACTTCCAGATGTTCAAGCTGGATTTAGAAAAGGCAGAGGAGCCAGAGATCAAATTGCCAACATCTGCTGGATCATCGAAAAAGCAAGCGAGTTCCAGAAAAAAACATCTACTTCTGCTTTATTGACTACGCCAAAGCCTTTGACCGTGTGGATCACAACAAACTGGAAAATCCTCCAAGAGATGGGACTACCAGACCACCTTACTTGCCTCCCGAGAAATCTGTATGCAGGTCAAGAAGCAACAGTTAGAACCAGAAATGGAACAACAGACTGGTTCCATATTGGGAAAGGAGTATGTCAATGCTGTATATTGTCACCCTGCTTATTTAACTCATGTGCAGAGTACATCATGCGAAATGCCAGGCTGGATTAAGCACAAGCTGGAATCAAGATTTCTGGGAGAAATATTAATAACCTCAGATATGCAGATGACACCACCCTTATGGCAGAAAGCAAAGAAAAACTAAAGAGCTTGAGGAAAGTGGAAGAGGAGAGTGAAAAAGTTGGCTCAAAACTCAACATTCAGAAAACTAAGATCATGGCATCTGGTCCCATCACTTTATGGCAAACAGATGGGGAAACAATGGAAACAGTGACAGACTTTATTTTGGGGGGCTCCAAAATCACTGCAGATGGTGACTGCAGCCATGAAATTAAAAGACACTTGCTCCTTGGAAGAAAAGCTATAACCAACCTAGACAGCATTTTAAAATGCAAAGACATCACTTTGCCAACAAAGGTCCATCTAGTCAAAGCTTTGGCTTTTCCTGTAGTCATGTATGGTTGTGAGACTTGGACCATAAAGAAAGCTGAGCACTGAAGAATTGATGCTTTTGAACTGTGGCGTTGGAGAAGACTCTTGAGAGTCCCTTGGACTGCAAGGAGATCAAACCAGTCAATCCTAAAGGAAATAAGTCCTGAATATTCATTGGAAGGACTGATGCTGAAGCTGAAGCTCCAATCCTTTGGCCCCTCGATGCAAAGAACTGACTCACTGGAAAAGACCCTGATGCTGGGAAAGATTGAAGACAGGAAGAGAAGGGGATGACAGAGGATGAGATGGTTGGATGGCATCACCGACTTGATGGACATGAGTTTGAGCAAGCTCCAAGAGTTGGTGATGGACAGGGAAGCCTGGCGTGCTGCAGTCCATGGGGTCGCAAAGAGTTGGATACGAATGAGCGACTGAACTGAAATCAACTATACCTCAATTTAAAAAGTTAAAAAATGAACTAAAAAAAAAAACCACCAAAACTAGAACTGACCACAACAAAACCGCCCTCACTGCATTGTTATAACGATTAAATGAGTTAGTACATGTGTAGGGGAAACACTCATTTATCACTCCTTCTCATGGTCCTCAGATCTCTCCCTTGCTGCTTGGCTGTGATTGTTGTGCCTTTTCCCGTGTGATCATTTGGCTTGTAACTGTCACTCTGCTAGACTGTAATCTTCAGGACAGTCAGTCACTCACAGCTGTGTTCCCAGCATCTGGAAATGCCGGGTAGGTCTTGGTGTCTAGGGACCTGACTTCACGATTGTGTCTGATGTCTCTAGGTTACGTGTGTCCAACAAGCCTCAGCCACACTCCCCCGGCCCCCACGCCGATCTCTTTTACGAAAGACAGTTATCTCAGCAGAGACCACTCTGGGTCCCCGGGCATCCAGCTGTGGCCTCCGTCCGCCGGGTCAGTCCGATTAGCCCACTCACAGCTTTTCTAATTAGATCCGCCAAGAGGAAGAACAGAGTGGAACAAAGCATGCCTCCCGTGTGCTCCCCGTTAACTCAGGAGCGCCCCCAGTGGCCACCTCTGGACATTCCTCATCTGGGTTGGCTGCCTGGGGGAACCAAGAAGATGCAATTATTTCCTGGGGGTGTGGCTAAAGGGAGGTGGCTGACCTGAGCCCACCTCTTCCCTGGGTCACTCCAGGCAGAGCCCCAGGTTGGGTGGGGGGCACAAGAAAATGGACCTAAGGCCAAAGTCTCCAATACCAACCTCTCCATTGCCTCTGCTTTAGTTTATATGTGAATTCCATTGATTCTCCCCAGCTGTTGTTGAAGGTGGGATCCTCTGGCCACCTTTCCATACCCTTCCAGCCCTTCACCACTCTAAGCTTATCACCTCTAACCAGTCGTGCTGTCTGCTCTGTTGCCCCCCTGCAATTCCTGCTCCATCCTGCAGCCAGGATGGTCTTCCTAAGGTACATGTCTCTGCCTATGTCTATACCCTTCCATGGCTCCCCATTGCCCTGGATAAAGTCCAGATTTTTTTGATAAAGGTCTATGAGGCTGTTTAGGGGCTTCCCTGGTGGCTCAGCTGGTAAATAAATCTGCCTGCAATGCAAGAGACCCGGTT
Organism: Okapia johnstoni; assembly: GCA_024291935.2. Taxonomy (NCBI): domain Eukaryota; kingdom Metazoa; phylum Chordata; class Mammalia; order Artiodactyla; family Giraffidae; genus Okapia; species Okapia johnstoni. The sequence goes on along the minus strand of CM044310.1, from coordinate 7,833,706 downwards.
CGATCCCTGGGTCAGAAGATTCCCTGGAGAAGAGAATGGCTACCCACTCCAGTATTCTTGCCTAGAGAATTCCATGGACAGAGGAGCCTTGTGGGCTACAGTCCACAGGGTTGCAAAGAGTCGGACATGATGAATGACTAAGCATGCATGAGGCCATTGGTGATCTAGCCCCTCCTGACCTGAGTTCAGTTCTCACCCTCTCTCCACCTTTGCTGCAGCACAATGTAAGCCTTTCAAGATTCAGACAAACAGAATGTGCTCCCTTTCTTAACTCAGCTCTGCCCACTGCCACCTCCAGGCTTTTTGCATCTGTTGTTCCCTTTGCCAGGAACACCATCCCCCTGTTCACGTGGCTGAAACCAATTCACCAAAAAGTTTCTCTGATGTCCCCAGGGTCTCTCTCATCATGCCACACACCACTGAATTACTGGTTCAGTGCTCTGTACCCTCTAACTTTGCAAGGTCAAGGATCAAGTCCATCTTATTCACTCATTCGTATATCTTCAGTGCCTGGCACACAGTAGGTGCTCAGTAAACATCAGTCAAATGAATGCCTGTGGAAAATGGATGTTTTGGGTTATGTGATCCTGGAGGGTCCTGATGATGATGACAACAATGATGATAAAGCTATGGTGTGGGTTATCAACCATACTTTACATTCAAGGAAATGGAGGCTCAGAGAAGTGGGGTTCCCCAGTGCAGGGGCCTTACAGGATTAGGGAAAGACAGGAAATTCACAGAGCCAGCCCCACCTTCTCTGGACATATTGATCTGGGAGGCTGCTCACCAGCATGGTGCAGGTGATTGGGAAAATCAACTGCCTAGGGTCTCACAGGGCTTCCCTAGTAGCTCCGTTGGTAAAGAATCTGCCTGCAATGCAGGAGACTCAGGTTCAACCCCAGCATCGGGAAGATCCATTGGAGAAGGAAATGGCAACCCACTCCAGTATTCTTGCCTGGAAAGTCCCATGGACAGAGGAGCCTGGCAGGCTACAGTCCATGGAGTCACAGAGTTGGACACGACTTAGCAACTAAACCACCATCAGGGTCTCACAGCTACCAAGTGGAGGAGCTCGGATATGCACCCAGCTTTGTTGGATCCCAAGCTCTAACACGCAGGCCCTGCCACCATAATTCCTTTTCCTGGAATTCTATTTCCATAGTCCCTGTCAAGGTCTGAAGTTGTGCCCATTTCCTCCTCGAAGTTCTCTGGGAGTCAAGCTGTTGGCTTTTCCCCGACATGTATATTTCAGGCAGAGATGGAAGAAGGTGTGCGTTTAGGAGAGGGCAGGTGGCTGGCACTGCTTCTTCCTATGAGGGCTTCAGGAACTCCTCACAAGACCTCACTGTCCCCCAGGGCTAAACCCACCAAACAGGAAAGCTGGAGGTGTTCTAAGCTTCCCCCTGGGAGGAGAGGACCATGGCAGGTTCTACCGGTGTCAAGCTCTGAAGTCATTGACTTTTGAAGGATGCCTGGGGAAAGAGACAATAGTTCAGGCAGGAAAACTAAATTACATGGTAATAAATCCTCAGGAAACTGCTATTTTCTCTCTCCTCCCCGACACTCTGCCATCTTAGGAAGTCATAAGATGCTCTCCGAAGCTTAATCACACCATAGGATCTAGGGCAAGACATGTGCTAAAGGGAGAGGAAGACCTTGTTCCCTGGATGCTGCAAAATGTGCTGTCATCTCCTTGATCTTGACCTTGGCTTAGAAATATGAGCACCTTTGATTAAGTTGCAGAAAATCGGTCAGTTTTCTGAAAAGAGGAGAGCGAATGAAAGCCTTGAGAACAGCCGGACAGACACTCATTTTCAGCCACACGTGTGGGATAACCCCTGTCTCCGGCTCCTGCCTCACCTCCTGCTACTTCCCCGCCTTCCTACCCCCAGCCCCCACCCCCAGCCACACTGGTCTATGAGTGATTCTTCCAACATACTAGGTTCTTTCCATCATCAGAGCTATTGGACCTTCTGCTGCCTCTGCCTCAAATGCCTTCTCCCACTTTGTCCTACAAGTAGTTTCTTTTCATCCTTCAGCTGCCAGTTTAATTGTCACCTCCTCAGAGAGGCCCTGGTGGCTCAGCTGGCAATGAGCCTGCCTGCAACGTAGGAGACCTGGGTTCAATCCCTGGGTTGGGAAGATCCCCTGGAGAAGGGAACAGCTACCCACTCCAGTATTCTTGCCTGGAGAAACCCATGAACAGAGGAGCCTGGCGGGCTACAGTCCATGGGTCACAAAGAGTCAGACATGACTGAAGCAACTTAGCATGCATGCGTGCACATGTTTCCCCATTATCCTTTTTTTTTCTTGTAATAAGAACTTTAAAGCTCTATCCTCCCAACAACTTTCAACTATGCAATACAGGTGTATTAACCATAGTCAGCAGGCTGTACATTACACTCCCAGGACTTATTTATTTCATAACTGGAAATTTTTACTTTTTGACCTCCTTCACTTATTTTTTCTACCCCTGCATCCCCTGAGTCTGGCAACCACTAATCTGTTCTCTGTATCTATGAGCTTAGCAGGTTTTTTTTCTGGTTTGTTTTTTAGATTCCAAATATAAGTGAGATCTATGGTATTTGTCTACCTCTGTCAGACTTATGTCACTCAGCATAATGCCCTTGAGATCCACCTGCATTGTGGCAAGATTTCATTCTTTTTTATGGCTGAATAATATTCCTGTGTGTGTGTGTGTGTGTGTGTGTGTGTGTGTGTGTGTGTGTGTGTGTGTGTGTGTGTGTGTGTGTATTCCACTGGGTCTGGTTCACCCCAGTGTTCAATAAAAAGCTGATGGATGCAGGTGGGACAGGCTTGGGACTTGGAGCTGTAACCATAAGGATATTTGCCCTCTATCAGAATGGCTTCTGACTCAGATCCTGCAAGTGCACTGGTCCCTCCCAGCACATCACTCACGAGGACGGCAGTGAGCGTCTCTCAGACCCTTGGGCTGTTGCATAAATCAAGGAATTTCCCACTTCTTTCCTCTTCCACAGAGCCCAGAGGGTTTGTGGCAGTAGCTCTCCCTTCCCTGGCAGTCATAAACCTCTCCTGTTGTTGTTTAGTCGCCAGGTCATGCCCAACTCTTTGCAGCCCCACGGACTGTAGTTGCCAGGCTCCTCTGTCCATGGGATTTCCTGTGCAAGAACACTGGAGTGGGTTGCCATTTCCTACTCCAGGGGATCTTCGCAATCCAGGGATCGAACCCACATCTCCTATATTGCACACGGATTCTTTACCGCTGAGCCACCAGGGAAGCCCCAACCTTTACTAGGTTGGGGAAAAGGTGACGGGGAAGATCTTCCTATTTCTCAGGCCAGCTTCTCATCTTCCAAGATCCTTTGCAAAAATGATGATGGCAAATGACGTATACTAATAGCATCCACTTCTTCATGTACCTGGCCTTGGGTTGAGGGGCTTTCCAACATAAACTTATGGAATCCTCAGCACCACCCTAGGTTGCTGGTAACTTCCCACTTTATAGATGAGAAACTGAGGCTCAGAGAAACTTGCTTGTCCAAGGTCCTGCAGCTGGGGCCCAAACCTAGGCCACTCACACCCGAGTCTGCTCCCGACTCCCACATAACTGCCTGCTTCACCCTATTTCACAGCCAGGGGAGCAGAGGTGAAGTGCCCGCTCTACTCACACAGCTGGGGAGTCGCAGATCTGGATCCAGGTCTTCCATTTGGAAGCAAGGTCTGTGTGATGGAGTCTGTTTGGTCTGTAGAGCTTGGGACTCAGTCTCAAGAGGTCTGTTAGGGGAGCCTGAGTGGATCTGGGGACAGAGCAGCGTCCTTAGTGAAAATGTGTGTGGCTGTGGGCAAACCGTCTACCCTACCCTCTGCAGGTTTCCTCATCTGTAGTTGCACGATGCCCATCAAACTTATATGCTGGTTGCTATACTCAGATGAGACAGTGACCTTAAAAGACATTTTAATAACATCGAAAGCAGTGGCTATGCTTTATTGAGCACCTGCAGTGTGCCAGGCATAAGGTCAGGAGATCTGTAAGCTCTATCTCCTCTAGCCCTCACCCTATCAGACAGGTGCTTTGATTCCTCGGTATGAGTTCCGAGACTCAGTTCTTTCACCTGTACAGTAGGGATGATGTTAAGTACCATGGAGAGTCATTTGGGTATTAAATTAGTTAACGTATATAAGTGATTAGAATGGAGTTCAATATAAAAAAATAAACAACCCAATCAAAAAATGGGCAGAAGACCTAAATAGACATTTCTCCAAAGAAGACATCCAGATGCACAACAGGCAAGTGAAAAGATGTTCGACATCGCTCATTACTGGAGAAATGCAAATCAAAGCCACAATGAGGTACCACCTCACACCAGCCAGAATGGCCATTATAAAAAGGACAAATAAGCATCGGAGAGGGTGTGGAGAAGAGGGAACCTACCTACTCTGTTGATGGGAATGCAAATTGGGGCACCCACTATGGAAAACAATATGGAGATTCCTTAAAAAGCTAAAAATAGAGTTGTCATATGACCCAGCAATCCCACTTCTGGGCATATACCCAGAAAAGACGAAAACTCTAATTCAAACACATAAATGCAACAATGTTCATAGCAGCACTATTTATAATAACCAAGGCACGGACGCAATTTAAGTGTCCACCGACAGATGAGTGGATGAGGAAGACGTTGTATACGTATATAAACGAGAATATTACTATGCCATAAAAAAGAACGAAGTAATGCCATTTACAGCAACATGGATGGACCTAGAAATCATACTAAGTCAGACAGAGAAAGAAAATATTAAATGATATCTATCTGGAATATAAGAAAAAACCCGATACATACGAACTGATTTCCAAAACAGAAACAGACCCACAGCCATAGAAAACAAACTTATGGTTAGCGAAGTGAAAGGAGAGGAGAGATAAATTAGAACTATGGGGTTAACAAATACACACTACTGTATATAAAATAGATAGCCAACAAGGACCTACTTGTTGTACAGTACAGGGAACTAGACTCAATATGTTATAACCTATAACAGAAAAGAATATGAAAAAGAATATATATCTATATCTGTCTGTCTGCGTCTATCTCTGAATTACTTGGTTGTACACCTGAAACTAACACAGTATTATAAATTAACTATACTTCAATTTTAAAACAAAGAAAGCAGTGATTCGAACAGGATCTGTCACACAGTACTATGCAAATGTCCTGTCACCAAGCACGTCTTATTAATATAACTGGGGAAACTGAGGCTCAGAGAAGTAAATGACTTGTTCAAGGTCACACAGCTGAGAAGCAGCTGATCCGATCTTAAGCCACAGCCTCGGGACTCCAGTGTCCGCTCTTTCTCCTCCTTGTTCGGAGGCCCGCATTTGGCAGCGCCTCTTGTCTGGGTCCTGTGTTCTGCCCCAGATATCAGGGTGGGATAACCCGGCCCCCATGACTTTGACCTATCCTATCTCTGTCCATGGAAGCCCGATGCCCTCTCCTAGAGCCTCCAGGGGCGTGGAAATAAACCGCAGAGCCTGAGAAATAAACTAAAAAATTAGCTCCACGCACCCAGTGTCCGGAGTCTGTGGCGGGCGTTGAATTATTCAGGCTGTTTGGGTGTGAGCTGTTAGTTTTCTGCTGCTTTTGCCTTGACGGCCGCCCTGACAGATTGATGGATGAGCCAGTAAAACACTCAGAGGCCAGGAGGAAAATTCTTAATCATAACTCACTGGCGGGAGAGAGCGTTATTTTTCCTGCACTGGCAGCTCCAGAGGCTCAACCTGGCCTGGACCCTCCCCTGCCTTCTTCTAAGGAGGCTGGAGATGCCAAGGGCAGAGTCACCTGGGCAACCACTTCAAGGAGGGCTCTGAAGAATGGGCCCTTCCTTCACTTACATTATGTTTGCATTTTTACAAAGGGAAGGGCAATCTACATAAAAGGCACAAGACCTTAAGTCTGGAGCTCTATGAATTTTCACCTTTGTGAACACAGTGTAACTAACCACTCAGATCGAGACATGAAACATTTCCTATTCTGGAAGTTTCCTTCATTCTCCTTTCCAGCCAATACATCTCTGCTCTCAGACAACACCTAACCTGATCTCTGTCAGACTCGTTTTGTCTTCTCTAGAGTTTCATACAAATAGAATCACAGAGATGATGTCTAGCTTGTTTCACTAGCCTTTTTTTTTTTTTTTTGCGATTCATCCACGTCATTGCATATCTCAGTTCTTCATTTTTATTATTGAGTAGTGGAGAAGACTCTTGAGATTCCCTTGAATAGCAAGGAGATCAAAGCAGTCAATCCTCAAGGAAATTAACCCTGAATTTTCACTGGAAGGATTGTTGCTGAAGCTCCAATACTTTGGCCACCTGATGCAAAGAGCCAACTCATTGGAAAAGACCCTGATGCTGGGAAAGATTGAAGGCAAAAGGAGAACAGGGTGGCAGAGGATGAGATGGTGAGATAGCAGCACTGGCTCAGTGGACATAAATTTGAGCAAACTCCGGGAGACAGTGGAGGACAGAGGAGCCTGGCATGCTGCAGCCCATGGGGTTGCAAAGAATTGGACACGACTTAGCAGTTGAACAACAACAATTCCACTATATGAATATACCACCATTTCTCTATCCATTCTCCTAATGATAAGCATCTGGGATGCCCCAGACTTTGTCTATCACACATAAAGCCAGTATTAATATCTGTGCACAAGTCTTTGCGTAGACACATGTTTTTCTTTCTCTTGGGCATATACCTGGGAGAGAGATGGGCACACCTTAGGAAAGTACTGTAATTTTATCAGAAACAGCAGAACAATTTTCCAAAGTGCTTGCACCATTTTACAATCCCTGCCAGGAGTATATGAGAGTTTCAGTTGTTTATATCTTCACCAACACTTGGTATTGCCAGCCTTTTCAATTTCAGCCGTTCTGATAGGGATTTAGTATCATCTCCTGGTGATTTTACTTTTTGTATGACTAGTTTTCGTGCACTTAGTGGTCATATGCATATCTTTTTTTTTTTTTTTTTTGGCCACACTGCGTGGCTGGATATCAGCTCCCTAACCAGGGGTTGAACCTGGGCCATAGAATAGCAGTGAAAAGCCTGGATGCTAACCACTAGGCAACCGGGGAACTCCCCGCATCTATTCTTTTGTGCAGCATCTTTTCAGCTCCATCTAGAGCCCGTGTAACTCTGCTTGTCTGCATGAGGTCTTCCTCCTGGACCTGAGAGCCTGCAGTGCAGTCTAGAGGTGTTACAGATATAACACCCCAGGGGCAGTCTTCAAACTAGAAATGGAATGTTGTAGATAAACGACAGCTTCTTATCCCTCCAGCAGGCTGGATCTAAGGTGTGTTTCCCAAGGATGCTTAGAAGGGCCCTAAGGGGATGGAGCCCAGTAGCCCACCAAGGTCAGCAGCTCACTCACACACTTCGTATTAGCTTTATCTTTTCCCCATCTCACTTCCCCATGCCCTTCCTTGTTCCTTCTGGGATTGTCTCCCAAATAAACTGCATGTGCCCAAGTCTTTGTCTCAGGATCTGCTTTGAGCATAACCCAAACTCAGATGGAAGATACCGCAGAGATGAACAAGAGGAGGAGGCTGCTACCTCCCCAGGATCTGGAGGAACACAGGCAGAGGATGGTGCAACTAGTGCCCCAGGGGCCTGGGGGCACCTGGCAGAAGCTGGAGTAACAGTGGGTTTTTTCCTGAGGAAACTGGTGCCTCTGAGGAGTTCAGACTGTCTGACACATGCCCAAATTGGAGAAGGAAGAAGGGAAAGGCTCTGGTTCCTTTGTCCCCCACCCTCAAATCTCCTGCCAGAGTCTCCCATTAGAGAAGTCCAGACAGAATCCAGATGACCCGAGAACATGCAGCTAACAGGGTCAGACCCCTGGGATTTAGAGCTGAGCCAGGAACAATGAGGCACGGTTACAGGGCACACAAGGCCAGACCCAGAAGGAAGCCAGTGGGCATGAGGTCCTCCTAGAGATGACCCACTCTCCTTTTCCAGTGGACACCCACGCCAGCCCCAAGCATCATCCCCTTTACTGCTTTCTTCCACCCAAGGCTCTGAGTGGGATGCTCCTTCTCAATCACTTAGATCCTGAGCACGCCAGCTGCCCCTTTTTGCCCGGACACAAAGCGTGACCCGGAGCCCCTTCTTCCTGGGCACTGAGAAGTTTGGGTTCTTCCAGGGTGATGGGCTGCATAGGTATCTGTTGTCTGCAAGATTAAAACCTACCCAGGTGGAAAATGGCAGACGGGGTGCCAAGCAAAAGGATCCCTTCCCTCTGCAGTGAGAAGGCAGTCTTCTGGGCCAGTGCCAGGGATGCCGGATGCTGCTGCTGGCAAGACCCGCCCTGGCAGATGGAGTTTACAGACCTTAGTGCCCTGCAAGGGAAGTCAGACCAAGAGAAAAAAAAATCCAGACTAGAGCCTGCCTGCTCATCCAGCCCTTCCAATAACAGGTCAGGTGACTCGGGCAAAATCATCTCAACTCCCCCAGCCTCTGCTTTGCCATCCATAAAATGGAATCCTGATACTCATTACTTTTCTCATGAAGTGTTGAATAGATTCACGTCCAGAGAAAGTACCTGCTCACAGGATGAAGGGAAAGAACCTTGCTTCTACCCCAGGACATTCTCCTGCTTAGAAAAGGAGACGTGGAGGAGGTACACCAGGAAGTCCAGTTTGTCTCAGCACAGTCCCATGGCGGGAAAACCTCTACCACGGCTCCCAGGGATGAATGATCAATTAAGGAAGTGCTTAAAAGGGGCTTCCCTGGTGGTCCAGCAGTTAAGAATCTGCCGGCCGGGACTTTCCTTGTGGTTCAGTGGTTGTGGGGGGGTGGTCTACTTTGCAGTGCAGGGGACACAGGTTCAATCCCTGGTTGAGGAACTAAGATCTCACATGTCACAGAGTGACTAAATCTTTGTGCCACAACTACCGAGCCTGTGTAACCCAACTAAAACATGACAAAGTTAAAAAAAAAAAAAGAGCCCTCTTGCCAATGCAGGAGACACGAGTTCGATCCCTGGTCTGGGAAGATTTCACATGCCGCTGAGGAACAGCCCTTGCATAGCTAATGAGCCTGGACTCTAGAGCCCGGGAGCCACAGCTACGGAAGCCCACGTTGTGCTGCAAATACCGAAGCCCCTGAGCCACAGGGCCTGTGCTTTGCAACAAGAGAAGCCGTTACAACGAGAAGTCCAAGCACTCAACAGAGAGTGGCCCCCACTCACCCCAAATAGAGAAAGCCCACGCATAGCAACGAAGATCCAGAGCAGCCAAAAATAAATAAATCAATAAAATGTTAAAAAAAAAAAAAAAAAGGAATTAGGCCATGTCCATAATTTCCCCTTGATTTAGATGCAAATCCAAATAAGCAAAAATTTTTTAAAAAGAAGGTGCTTGACAAATGTTTGCTAAATGTGTGAATATATCAATGCCAGCCCCAACCCCTTTTTCAGTCAGATCTAAATGAATATTGGGCAGTGCAAGCTCCTAGGTCTTGCTCCAGCCCTTCCCACCTAACCTCCCTTCCTGCTGCTCCCTACTTGGCAGCCTGATGCCAGCTGGGGCCTGTGGTCTCACCCTCCTGCTGCTGGTGACTTTGCTACCTTCCTCTCCAGAAGGCCACGGCTTCTGTCACAGTCCCTCGAGTTCTGAACCACTACCCTCAGGCCCCCACTTTTTCTGCCCTTGTCCAGGCCACCACCTCAGGCCTCGGGACTCCTCTGGCCCATCCATGGTGCCTGACAGCTTGGTTAAATGGAAGGATTGCATCGGGCTTCCCTGGTGACTCAGCAGTAAAGAACCCACCTGCCAATGCAGGAAACTCAGGTTCGATCCCTGGGTTGGGAACATTCCCTTGGTGGAGGAAATGGCAACACTCCAGTATTCTTGCCTGGGAAATCCCATGGACAGAGGACCCTGGCGGGCTACAGTCCGTGGAGCTGCAAAGAGTTGAAAACAACTTAGTGACTACATAACATCAACAAGGGCATGTTGCATGGGGCACAGCATAAGCAAGGGGCCCGGCGTGGGAACCAGTGGGGCCTAAACAGAGAGCAGGGAGGTGACAGACCTGATTAAAGAGGTGGGTAAGTTCCCAAGCACCTGTGCTGTGCCAGGCATGGTGCCAAGCTCATTACACACATTCTCATTTAAGCTGCTTATGTGTCTCATGACCTCTGCTTATGCTAAATCCCAGGCTCTGGAGTCAGACAGCCCAGGCTCAAAGCACAGCTCCCCCATCTCCTGGTGGACTGAGCTTGTAAGAATTAACCTTGCCGCCCCTCAGTTTCTCCAGATGGAGCGCTGGGGACCTAGTACCTACTCATGGGATTCTTATGAGAATTAGGAGTTAATACATGGCAAGTGCTTAGAACAGGGTCGGCCACGCAGTCACTGCTCTGGGTGTGTCTGCGCTCAGTCAAGTCTGACTCTGTGGCCCCATGGACTGTAGGCCGCCAAGCTCCTCTGTCCATGGGATTTCCCAGGCAAGAATATCAGAGCGGGTTGCCATTTCCTCCTCCAGGGGATCTTCCCGACCCAGGGATTGAACCCACGTCTTTTGCGTCACCTGCTTGGTAGGTAGATTCTTTACCACTAGTGCCACCTGGAAAGCCCTCACCGCTCAGCAGACATTAGTTATCATCAGGGTCTCCGGACTTGCGCGGTCCAAGATGGCAGCCACCAGCCACAGGCTAATTTAAATGAATTAAAATCCAGTAAAACTCAGAAGTTACATCCTCATCAGATTAATCACGGTTCAAGCGCTCAATAGCCCGCGTTTTGGAGAGCACAGGTGTAGGAGGTCTCCATCACTGCAAAGTTCTCTTAGATGGAGCTGCTTCAGAGGATGCATGAGAAACTCATAAGAGTGGTTACAGCTGGGTGGGTAGGGGGAGAACCTGGAGATGGTGGGGAGACAGGTGGGAGACTTTCTTCTTTTGTACATTTGGAGCTTTTGTTTTATCATGAGTACTTATTACTGAGCCAAAACACAAAAGCAAAACAACATATTAAGCAAACATTTTGATAGAAGAGGAGAAACTGAGGCTCAGAGAAGACCCAGGAGAAGCGCTGGAAAGAGGAGGGTCCGAGGCTGGAAGCTCCTGTCTGACTGCGAGCTTGAGCCTTTGACCACCAGGCAGCTGGAATGTGGATTCTAAGGGAAGTGGGGAAGTCCCAGAGGCAGGCGATGTTTCCAAGGGTCCAGCCCTGGAGACTCCCGGGACCTGCTTCCCTCATTTAGTCCTGAACAAAGACCACCTTGCAATGCCCCTTAGAAGGATGTTAGACTTGTGGAGCCCACATTACAGGGACTGTGGAAAACCTCTGGTGTCAGGGTACGCTGGTTCAAGTCTAGGCTCCTCCACTAAATTGCTGAGATCTTGCGCCTTGGTTTTCTCACCTGGGAAATGGGGCACAGTCACTGTTCCATGCTCATAGGGCTGCTGCCAAGATGAAGGGCTTGGCTCACAATATGGGTGAGTTAATTATTATTGGGCTTCCCTGGTGGCTCAGTGGTGAAGAATCCACCTGCCAATTCAGGAGCCACAGGAGATGCAGATTCGATTCTTGGGTCGGGAAGATTCCCTGGAGAAGGAATTGGCAACCCATTCCAGTATTCTTGCAGGGACAGAGGAGCCTGGCCAGGCTACAGTCCATGGGGTTGCAAAGAGTCAGACACGACTTAGCAATGACTATTTTATTAAACTTTTCAAGCTGGCCTCTGAAGAAGGAAGACAGGAAAGGGGAGCCATTGGTGGGCCTCCTTTTCCCACGATCCTGGGCAGGGCAAACGGAGGAGGGAGGAGGCAGCCTGACATCCTCTGTTACCAACTGTGCCCATTCCCTGGCATGTTCCCTTCAGCCTTGCAAAGCGTGGCCAGAGAAACACTAACTTCTGACAACAAAGGCTGTGGTGGAAGACGCAAGCGGCCTGGAGGGGGATTTACGGGCTGTCGCACGGGTGTTCTCAGGTCTCCCCAACAGTCCCAAGGTGAAGCGGCCATTTCCCATCTGCCATTCATCTTGCAAATAAACGCCTGAAGTCGTCGCAGCTGGGAGTTTTCCTATTAATTAACTGTGGCTTCAGAACTGAGTTCAGAGCCCATTAGGCAGGGCCCTTGCAAGTGGCGGGCGCTACGTGCAGCCCGCCATGGCCCTGGTGTACTGGTGGGTGATGCTCAGGGCTCCCCGCCAGCTTCATACAGGACTCATGAAGCCCAAGGGGAGGAAGAGGGGACTGCAAGGTTGGAGAACAGTGTGGCTTCACGGAGTGATCTTGGGGGTGTGAGAGAATGTGAGATTTGGGAGAGAGGGTTCAAGTCCAGGCCCGCCCCCCCACCTTGTCAGAACTTGGTCACTGCCCCCTCTGCATCTGATTCTTCATCTTGAAAATGGAGATGATATCAGTGCTTAGTAGGGCTTCACTGGTGGCCCAGATGGTAAAGAATCTGCCTGCAATGCAGGAGACCCAGGTTTGATCCCTGGGTTGGGAAGATCCCCTTGAGAAGGAAATGACAACCCACTCCAGTAATCTTGCCTGGAGAATCCCCACGGACATAGCAGCCTGGCGGGCTACAGTCCATGGTGTCACAAAAGAGTTGAACACAACTTAGCGACTAAACCACCACTACCAGTGCTTAGTACTGAAGGTTACTCTGAGTATCACATGAGCGCTACCATTATCGTGAGCAGCATTTACTCTGATCTAGGATGTGACTGCTGGGTTCTAGAAGAATCTTTTCTTCAAATCCCAATCCCATCTGCTATAGGACAGCTGAAATATCCCCCTTCATGCTCTCTCAAAAATATATATTCCAACACACTGGCGACAGAGGATGAGATGGTTGGATGGCATCATTGACTCAATGGACATGAGTTTGAGCAAATTTGGGGAGACAGTGGAGGACAGAGGAACCTGGCATGCTGCAGTCCATGGGGTCACAAAGAGTCAGACACAACTGAGTCACTGAACAACAACAAACACGCTGAGCTGTGATCCATCACTGACAGCCCAGGGTAAATACAGCATTGAAGACCTGGGTTGTTTGGGGGTACAGATGGCAGAAACTAGGAGGCACTGGGAGCCCAGGGTGGGGTGTCGGGAGAGAGGACCCCCTGACACGTGTAACAGGTTTTACAGCTTATATAGGATGCACACTGGTTGGCTTATCTGCTCACTTCCCAACTCTAGAAGGCCAACGGGCATCTGTTGATGTCTCCTTGCTGCTGTTCCAGCCGTCACTCTAAGCACATCATCACTTCCCCCTCCACGTCTCAGGATATCTGCTCGGTGCCGCCTCTTGGAAATGTCCCCTCCATGTCTCAGAGCCTTCTCCAAAGCATTACCATGTGACATCCTCATTTGTTCAACCAACCATCTCATCAATGAACTGACCATCTAACTGGGAAACCAACCACCAACCAACAGACTAATCAGTCAACTAATCAACCAATTAGCCAACTGATCAGTGAACGAGTCAACCAGCCAACCAGCTACTCAACCATTCAATGAGCAACGAATGAATCATCCAATCCCACAAACCAACCAACCGAATAAGTACTAACCAACAAATCAAGCAAAATTTACTAGTTTTGGGCAAATCCTCAAAATAAGACTCTGGCCCAGGGCAAGGGCTATGCCTCCTGTTTGGGCTTTCAGCAACCCTTCTGCTTAAGGAACCTCAACTTTGCACTAACTCCCTGGGTAACCCAGGGCCAGACATTATCCCTTCTGAGGCTGACTACAGTTTGGCCAGCTGGGTTCCTGGGGGCCCAGGCTTCCATGCAAGGGACCTGGGGCTCCCTTGGGAGGCAAGAGGTAGCCATGTAGGTAGGGACTAGGATTGTCATCTCTGCTTTCACCTTTTATCTGTTTTGTGCATTGGGACTTTGTATAAGACTTTATATGAAAAAGTCTTGGATGTTTTAAAAACCATTTTTAAATCTTTATAAACCACTGCATTGGTTTTCAGCTCTAAGGGGGCTGTACCGTTGTGGTTGTACGGAATGCTCGAAGGAAACCTGGGCTCCAGACCTTGAGTTTCCAGGAAGAACTTGTGGGTTAGCAGTGATTTCCTTAGTTGGTTGGAAAGCACAGAGGCAGCCCTCTGTCTCTCTCCAGGACGTGGGACTGCCGAGTTCGGGGACACAGCAGCTGGAACCCAATGTACTTAGAAGCATTCAGAGACCACATAGCAGTGAATCGCTGAGTATAAACAACCACTAAATGCATCTCCTTACCTGTTCCCAAGCACAGCTGCTTACCACGATCCAACAGGCTGTTGCAGTTTCCAAACAGCCTCAGCAGGGCATGGGAGGTCCTCGGACTCGGCACCCATAGGAGCTGACTCCAAAGCATCTGATCCCAGTCGGCGACTGCCCTTCTGCCTGGTTCTCGAGTTGCCCCTGCGGTAGGGACACAGAGCCAGGGTGTGCATCACAACACCCCGTGGATCAGTCCCCAGAGGCCCCGAGTGGGCCGTGCATCTGGGACTCCGCAGGTGCTCCAACTAACCCTCCATAAAGTGAAAAAGCAGCCAAAGAGTTCCCAGGGCTTCCACTGTGGCAGAGAAAGCCAGGCATCAAGGGCTCAGGTGCTGGGCTGAATCTCAACTTGCTGTGAGACCCTGGACAGGTCACTTTGTCTTTCTGAGCCTCTATTTTTCCTCTTCTGTGTAAAATGGGGCCGGTCAGAGGTTACCACTGAGAGACCACAACGAAGACTGGAGTTCCTGCGTGCCACAACTAAGACCCAGCACAGTCAAATAAACAAAGATTTTTTTAAAAGTAGGATGCCTCTTCGTTTCCTGGGATCCTCACTTTCCAGACGAACCAACTGGCTGAGCAGGGGGACTTTGATGGGAGCAGGGCTTGTAATTCAGGTTTCTAAGTCCATGTCTCTTTCCATAACCCCACGTTGGGCTGCACGCCGCAGGCCCGCGAGCCTTGTAGTTGTCTAGCCTCCAGAGTGAAGAAAGAGTCCGGAGACAGAGACATCCATGGTTCGTTGGAAAGACCTTACACGTCCGGAGCCAGGTCTTGGAGCAACAGACCACTGTACGCAGCAGGCCGTGATCGCTACAGGGTGACCATCTTCTCCATTAGGGGCGGGGCAAAGGACGCTACCGCTTAAGGGGGGAACTGACGTCAGCTTGGTTACCAGGGCAACCAGCCACTTGGACACGTGCTCCTCACAGTCCCTCAGGTTAATACCAGCTCGAGGGCAGGTGTTTCCTTTTAGTAAACTAGCAGGTGGAGCCTTTCGGGGCTAAGGATTAGAACCAGCACTAGCGGGGGCAGGGGGCAGACACAGGCTGAGGGACCAGAGAAGGTGCAGTGAAGCAGGGGCTGGTTGAGCAGCGGAGGTGTAGAGAACAGGAGAGCAAGCACCTTGAGTGGCCTGACCGTACACCCTGGGTTGTTTTTTTTCCCTTCCACTGGATGTTTATTTGCCAGGTAAAATAGGGTCAGTTGTGACTGGGAAAGCTCGGGTCTGTTGTTCATTCGCTTAGATACGTCCAACTCTTTGTGACTCCGTGGACTGCAGCAAGCCAGGCTTCCCTGTCCTTATATCTCCTGGAGCTTGCTTAAATTCACGTCCATTGAGTCGGTGATGCCATCCCACCATCTCATTCTCTGTCGTCCCCTTCTCCTCCTGCCTTCAATCTTTCCCAGCATCAGGATCTTTTCCAGTGAGTCATTTCTTTGCATCAGGTGGCCAAAGAATTGGAGCTTCAGCTTCAGCATCCATACTTCCAATGAATATTCAGGATTGATTTCCTTTAGGATTGACTGGTTTGATCACTTTGCTGTCCAAGGGACTCTCAAGAGTCTTCTCTAATACCATAGCTTGAAAGCATCAGTCTGTTTCTGTCCAAGCACCCAGGGATGACTCGGGGGGCCTCTTGATCCACTCAGCACACTCCCTGACTTCTTAGCCATGCCTCCCACCCCAGCAGGGTGCGGGCTGAGATCTTTCCCGGGTTCATCAAACATCCCCAGCTCATCTGCCCACTGATTCAAGGGGCTATCATTTATCCCAAAGCATCACCGGGAGTTTCTGATTTATTGCTGATGGGTCAGCTGTGTTTTTTAGGCAGTTTATGGTCATGCCATTAAATTTTCAGAGATTAAGAGCATGATGGGGAAGATAAATGTAGTGATTCTGGGGATCCTGGGAGACCAATTCCTAGGAGAGGCCCCCGCACCCTTTCATGCTCACATCACAAGTCCCTTTCTGCTGCTTTCATGATGAAAGGCATCCTGTGAGGAGATTTGCTCCCAGAACAGAAGGAGGTCCATTCCTGGAGTTACAGGGTAGTCTCATGCTAGTATCATGAATATTTGAATCAGAGAATCACAGATGGTTAGAGCAAGATGAGCTCTTGAAACCATGTAGTCCAGCCCTTATTTTACTGATGAAGAAGCTGAGGCCCCGGGTGGGGAAGTGACCTAACCAGGAGCATTCAACCAGAAGGCTGTATCCTGACTCTATTTTTCCAGTCCTCCTTTTGTGGCATCAGGATGCTCTTCTTCTAGAGATGGAGATTAGCTTCATAGTGGAGGCAAAGGGGATCTCACATCTTCCTCAGCACCCCTCCCACCTTACAGGAAAAGAAGCTGAGGTTCAGAAAAGATATCTGAACTCCTGAGCATTAATTTCACTGAGACCCGTCGGTTTTGCATGGCTTCCCTAGCACCTACCTCAGTGCTTAGAATAAAACAGGTGCCACAAATACTTGTTGAATGAGTGTATGAGTGAATGAATAAATGAGTGAATGTTTATCAGCAGATCTGGAACTAGAACTAAAAAAAAAAAAGCCTGCATTTGGTGCTGGGGAGGGTGTGGAGAAAAAGAAACCCTCCTACACTATTGGTGGGAATGCATGTTGGTGTAGTCACTGTGGAAAACCGTACGGAACTTCCTGAGGAAACTAAAACTAGAATTACCATATGATCCAGCAATCCCACTCCTGGGCATATATGCAGACAGAATTCCAATTCAATTCCAATTCATAGGGGTCCAATACATGCACCCCTATGTCCATAGCAGCACTATCCACGATAGCTGAGACATGGAAACAACCTAAATGCTCATAGACAGATGAATGGATAAAGAAGATGTGTTACATATGTCAAATGGAATATTACTCAGCCATAAAAAAGAAAGAAATAATACCATTTGCAGCAACATGGATGCAATGAGAAATTATCATACTAAGTAGAAGCAAATCAGAAGGAGAAAGACAAATAACAAATGATACAGCTTATACGTAGAATCTAAAACATGACACAGGGAATTCCCTGGTGGTCCAGCGCTTATGACTCAGCACTTTCACTGCTGAGGCCCGGATTCAATCCCTGGTTGGGGAACTAAGATCCCCAAGGCCGAGCAGAGTGGTCAAAAATAATAATAAAATAAAACATGACACAAATGAACCTGTCTATGAAACACAAACAGAATCATGGACATAGAGAACAGACTGATGGTTGCCAAGGGGAGGGGAGTTGGGTGAGGGCTGGAGTGGGAGGTTAGGGTTAGCAGATAAACGCTTTCATATAGAGAATGGAAAAACAACAAGGTCCTACTGTATAAGGCAGAGAACTATAGTCAGTACCCTATGATAAACCATAATGGAAGAGAATATATAAAAAGGAATGTGTTTGCTGTACAGCAGTAATTAACACAACGCTGTAAATCAACTATACGTCAATTAAATCAAAAAAAGAAAAGCCTGTATTTGGGCTCAGTGGCCAATTTCGGCAACGGCAGCTGCATGGCTTCGGAGCCTGTCCTGTTTGTGTGTCTCCCATATGGTAATGAGCAGCAGGTGGGGAACTGGAATTCCCACAGGTGGAAACTGCCTCCCACACAGTGGAAATTTCCATCTAAGGGCTTTAAATGTCCCAAGATAAATTCAAAAAGGGTTCAACAGACCCCACAATGCTTAGCTTTGTGCAGATAACCCCCTCTCTCCCCTTTTAGGTAAATACCCCTGCCAGAGAAGTTACTCTGAAGGCTCCAAAGGCTAACACAGACTCCTAGAGATAGATCTGAAATAGACCTGAAAGCCAAACATGTAGCCCAAGAGGGAGGCAGAGCCTGATCACTGGAGTAGGGTGGGGAGGCTGGAGATGGATTAGAAGCAAGAGCCTGTGGAGTCAGGGGAGGATGGTTGGGGGAAGGATGGGGCTCCTTCTCTCTTTTTTTTTTTTTTTTTGACTGTGCCCTGCAGCCTGCAAGAGCCGAGTTCCCCAACCAGGGATGGAACCCATGCCCCCTGTATTGGGAGTCTTACCCACTGAACCTCCAGGAAAGTCCCTGGGGGCTCCTTCTCGTTACGGACCATGCCTGGGTGATTTCAACCCTTTACCTGGGGGAGGACCCTGCCCCAGCAGAAGCTACAAACCAGTTCTTGAAATAGGAACACAAAATCCGTTGAAATAATAGCATTGGATTCTAATACATCTAATTCCCTGAGATGTTGTTCAATGAAACAGACATTTTCTGAGCACCCACTGTGTGCTGCGCTCTGCCCAAGGCTCTAGGCGGGGTTGCCTACAGTAAAGAGAACAGATTCTGGAGCCAGACTGTCCAGGCCTGAGTCCCAGCTCTGCCTCTCACTAGCTGAGTGACTTGAGTGAGTCACTTAATGGAACCTTGATTTCCTTATCTGTAAAGCAGAGGCTCCTCCGGTACCTCAGTGGTAAAGAGTCCGCCTGCAGTGAAGGAGACTTGGTTTCGATCCCTGGGTTGGAAAGATCCCCTGGAGGAGGAAATGGCAACCCACTCCAGCCTTATTGCTTGTTAAATCCCATGGAGAGAAGAGCCTGGCAGGCTACAGCCCGTGGGGTCTCAGAGAGTTGGACGTGACTGAGCGACTAAACAACGAACAAGAGAAGTGGGACTGATAGCCATTCCCACCTCACAGGGTAGCGGTGAGGACTAAACGCAATAATACACATAAAGCACTTGGCATGGTGTCAGCACATAGTATGTGCTCAATAAGTATTGGTGCCAAGACATTCATGGAGCGATACAAGCGGAGCTGGGGGGACCAGAACTCTCTAATTACAAGGGCATTCAGTCCCTGCTTGCAGGACCTTACTTCCCTTCAAAATTTCTCCCAGCGATTTCTGGGGGGCTTCAGGGGTACTTCCCTTGGCATTCTAGAAATTGTCCACTCACATTCTTCTGCTCTGAGCCCTATGTGGACATCCCCAGCCACAGGCCATTTAATTTCCCAGGTACTTCCTCCAGTCCCCTCTCTCAGAGGTTACGCATTGGCAGTCTTCACTTCCTTTGTGGTTCCCAAGACATACTTGTGGATGGCACGATGTTTCAAAACAATTTGAGTCAACTTCTATAAGCCAGCAGATTTCCTCTTGAAACAAAATGTATTTTTAGATATTTGATATTTTCAAAAACAAAAAGGAAACCCTAGCACATCGTCCAGAAATGGGTCTGTATTTCTGGTTAGCAGTGAGACTGAGTAGCTGACAACCTTTTTGCAGGGGTGGGGGGCGGCGCGGAGACAGAGTGTCCATTTGTCCCTAGTCCCCAAGGCCGCTTCTACTAACACCACCCCCAAGTCCACCAGTTCCTGTGACCAGCCTGGCCTCGGCAGGCATTCCTGTCCCCTGATCCATTCCTTTCTGGCCCTGCGGAATGGATCGGGGCTGACCCCACTGCCCTCTCCCCACGAATTCACTGCCCTGGGGGTCAGCTCCGAAGACCTCTTGCTCAGGCTTTCCTGGCAGTCCAGTGGCTAAGACTCTGAGCTTTCAACGCAGCGGGCACCAGTTGGATCTCTGGTCAGGGATCTAAGATCCTAAGTGCCGTGAGGAACAGCCAAAAAAAAAAAAAAAAGTGACTCCTGCTTTGGAGCCATAGCAATACAAGGAAAAAAACAAAAAAGACCCCTTGTTCCAACTTCCACCCTATACCTCGCCCTTGGAGTACTGACTGCAAAACAGGCACAATTGATTTGTCAAGGACGGGGGACTAATTAGAAACGAAGGCTCGCAGCAGGAGAGCCTCCGAGGCCATTTTGATCTCCGAAGCCCCTTGAATTTCTCTGCCTTTGTTCTGGCCCCAGATGGGGAACTCCACAGGCAGTGAGGCGCTGCTGCCGTGCAGATGGTTTAGTCTTTATGACAACCATCCACTCATCACTCTGTCTCCATCCACTTCCCTTCTCTTTCTTCCTAAGATCTCCCCCGCACTCCATGGATGTGTGTGGGATGGTGCTTGGAGGAGTTTTGGGGTCTGGGGGACACAGATCCACACCTGACAGGTGGCAAGGGGGCATTTTGTTCCTTCCCTGTGGTTTGTTCTCACCTCCAGATGATGCTCAGGACTGTCCATGGTGGAGAAACAGTGCGGAGAAGCTGAGGGCTGAGAGGTTTCCTTCAGAACCTTGCCACCCACCTCTGGTTCTCAGTCCTGCAGTGACACAAGGAAGTGCTTTAGAAAGGCAGGCTCTTGGGCCCCAGCCCAGACGTGCTGAATAAGAATCTGAATTTTAATCAAATCCCCCAGGCAACTCATGTGACCAGGGCACCTTTCATCTTTACCTGTGCTCTGCGCTTCCCTAGTGTTTCTTTATGTGTGTGTGTGAGCCTGGTGGGCTGCCGTCTATGGGGTCGCACAGAGTCGGACACGACTGAAGCGACTTAGCAGTAGCAGTATATATACATCCAATACAATATATATATATATTCAATCTTCCCAACCCAGGGATCAAAGCCGCATCTCCTGTGGCTCCTGTATTGCAGGCATATTCTTTACTTCTGAGCCACTGGGGAAGCCCTGAGGGTCAGCTCCAAAGACCTCTTGCTCAGGCTTTCCACTTGCTTAGGCTTGTCCACTCACATTCTCCTGCTCTGGGTCCCATGTGGACATCCCCAGCTGCAGGCCATTTAATTTCCCAGGTAATTCCTCCAGCAGTAAAGAATATACCTGCAATACAGGAGCTTCAGGAAATGCGGGTTTGATCCCTGGGTCGGGAAGATCCCCTGGAGAAGGAAATGGCAACCAGCTCCAGTATTCTTGCCTGGAGAATCCCATGGACAGAGAAGCCTGGAGGGCTGCAGTTCGTAGGGTAGCAAAGAGTTGGACATGACTGAAGCAACTTGGCACACATGCACGCATATACATATATATATATATATATATATATATATATATATATATATATATATATATATACATTTATTAATTTGTTTTTGGCTGTGCTGGGTCTTTGATTTCTCTAGTTGCAGGGAGCAGGGGATACTCTTCCTTGCAGTGCATGAGCTTCTCACTGCAGTGACCTCTCTTGTTGCAGAGCACAGGCTCTAGGGTGCCCAGGCTTCGGTAGTCGCAACATGTGGGCTCAATAGCTGCTGTCCTCAGGCTCCAGAGCACAGGCTCAGTAGTTGTGGAGCATGGGTTTAGTTGCTCCACGGCATGTGGGATCTTCCTTGGACCGAGGCTCGAACCTGTGTCTCCTGCATTAGCAGGTAAAGATTCTTTACCACTGAGCCACAAGTGAAGCCCCGTAGGTGATTCTTAAATGATCTGCTTCTCATCACCTTCCACCCTGCCCATCGCCTGCCCTGTAGAAGGTGCTCAGTAAATTTTTCTAGGTTTGAATCTTCCATAGGACTGGGTTTCTTCAGTGGTCCTCAGCCTTGGACACATATTGGACTCCTTTGGGGAGCTTCCCAGGTGGCATAGTGGTGAAGAACCCGCCTGCCAATGCAGGAGAAGTAAGAGATGCAGGTTCAATCCCTGGGTCAGGAAGATCCCCCGAAGGAGGAAATGGCAACTCACTCCAGCATTCTTGCCTGGAAAATCCCAGGGACAGAGGAGCCTGGTGGGCTACAGTCCGGGGGGGTCGCAAAAAGTCGGACATGATTGAGCATGCATGCATGTACACACAGGAGAGATTTAAACTTTACTGGTCACCAGACTGCCCCCCGCCCCCACCCTGCCCAGGGAGTCTAACTTAATGGACTGGGCATAACTTGATTGTGCCTGGGTGTCTCCTGGGCTTGCACACTTGTAAACTTCCCAGAGTTCCAAGGGCAGCCCTGACTGAGATCCATTATGTTGGTGCCTATGATAAAAGTTCTCTGTGGTCAAAATCACTCTTTCAAATCCCACAGGGAGGCTGGCGTTGGAGACCCTCTCAGCATCCCTGTTTCTCCTCAGTGTTGGGGTTGGATAGCCGTTTCCCCACTGAAGAACGGATGCCCTTGCTGGCTTGCATTTAGGCTCAAGACATGAAACACATATCTTTGAATCCAAGGACCACACTTGGGTGGTGGCACCGGGGTGAGATACTCACTTTGGGAGGGGTATGTGGGCATGAAAGCTCATCCATGTACATGGACATACCTGCCCTTTCACCCCTCTCTCTTCCCACCTCCTTTAATTTCTGTTCCTGCTTTAGATTGCAACTTGATGGTCACTTCCTCCAGGAAACCTTCCCTGACCACCTATAGGATAGGCAAGTTCCTTTTGTTACTTGCTTTCAAAGGATGTTGCTCTCTTCTGAGCCCATTTGGCAATTAGGCACTCCAGCAGGGACAGGGGAGCCTGGTGGGCTGCCGTCTATGGGGTTGCACAGAGTCGGACACGACTGAAGCGACTTAGCAGCAGCAGCAGCAGCAGCAGCAGCAGCAGCGGTGAGGCTGGGCTTCATGTCTGTCGCCCCCTCCTGGACGGGAGGCTCGCTGCAGTCCTTGGTATTTCCAGGGCATATCGCAGAGGCTGTATAAACACTGCAATGGATGGTTGAGTGAATGAGTGAGTGAATGAATAAATGCAACTCCACATACACAAACGGTTGAGGTGCCACAGTTGGGGGAAGGGTTCTTCCTTTCTACACAGCTTCTATGAAGACAGGGTTTATCCAATTACCATGAGGTATTTGGTCAAACCTGTGGTGTGCAGTGAGGCATAGCTGTGTTTCTTAGGCCTTTAATTCTCCAATAATTAGACTTTCAGGCACAAAGGTCTAGTGGTTTGAATATGATTCACTTATATCTCTGTTGCTACAGAAACTGCATCCGTAAGCCCTCAAAAAACCTGCTTTAATCGTGTTGGGCAACTGTGAATGTGTGCTATTTAGGTAACTTGCAATATACTTTCAGGACAATATAATTACATGGCTGGGTTATTTTTAATTTCATGGGGCAGTGTTTCTCAAGCCTCGATCATTTCAATGCCACCTTTTTTATTTTTGCCCTGGTTGTATACCACCTCTATGGTGTCATGAATTAAATATTTGTCTTTAAATTTACTCATTTAAAAGTGTGATTAAAGGCACTCATTTAAGAAAATCAGTAAATGTAGCTCAAAAGGAAAATTTATATGAGTACAATAAACAGAAAACCATTTATCACTTTCCTCAAATGGAAGGTAAATATATAAATATCCCCAACCCCCATAAACAATAAAACAGTTATTACATGTTAACTGGATACTGTTGCCTGCAGACTCTGAGCCTGAAGACTGCTCTTTCTTTGTTATGGAAGGAAATTAGCAAGTTTTGGAGAAGATGTTAAAAACCGGTGGACAGTATCAGATGGACATGTTCTCCTGGGTGTAATTAGAGGGGTTGAAAGAGAACTGGAAAGAATAATTTTCTCATGTTGTGATTCCACACATATTTAGTGTCTGATTCATATTATAGGGTATTATGTATAGAATGGATAAACAACAAAGTCCTACTGTATAGCAGAGGGAACTACATCCAACATCCTATGATAAACCATAATGGAAAGGGATATTAAAAATGTATACATATGCATAACTAAATCACTTTGTTGTACAGCAGAATTTAACATGACATTGTAAATCAAATACACTTCAATTTTTAAAAAAAGAACCACTGATAAGTCACAAGTACCTTGGAGGTGTAACTGCCCGGGGTTGGAACCTTACCACTTGTTTGCTCTGTGACCTTTAGCAAAGCACTTCACTTCTCTGGGCCTCAGTTTTCTTAGCTGTGAAATGTGAATGATGGTGTCAGCCTCTAAGTGTTGGTGTGAAAGCTTATAAAACAGTACTGTGGGTGAACCCCTCTCTGGAGCAGGAGAGGGGTCTGTCACTGGTAGTTGTGGTTGATTCCGTATGCCCCGAGAGAGCAGGATAGTACCTGTTTTATTCACTGGCACAGCATCAATGTCTGGCACCTGGCTGATGATCAGGAAATAGCCTCATGCTTGATGGGATTCAGAGGTGCAGAGGGTGGAGATGCAGTGCTCTGGAAAGCCTTCTTCCGTTAGACAAATGTCACTCAATGTAGAGATTGCCTTGGGGGGCAGAATGGCCCTTGAGATTCCTGGGGCAGGGACTGTGCTGGGCAATCAATAGGAAGAGCTTCCACCTGTTTGTTACAAGCACAGTGCAAAGAAAATAAAGACTTCAGATGTGTGACCACAGAATCACAAATCACTGGGACTAGGACCCAGGGGCCTCAGAGGGGGAAACTGAGGCCCGGAGAGAGATGATGACTTGTTTGACGGAGGTCATCCAGCCTGTTGGAAGCAGGGCGGAAGCCGCAGCTCACATCTGCCTCCTGATGTCTACCCGGCTCAGAGCTCTGTCCCTGACATCCCGTCTTGTCCTTAAGCTGTTGCCATGTAATGATGAGCTTGCTTGTCTGCATTCCCAGAATTTTGCAAAGCCTCTGGCCTCTTCACTCCTCTGGGAGGAAACCCACATTCTCCACCAGCACCTGCAGAAAGCAAGGCATGCTGGGAGTCTCCACGAGGGCACGTGCCGTTCTGCTCGGCCCAGCTGTGGTCCAGGGGTGTCAGCGAGCCCCTACCAGAGGGATGGCCGGGCCAAGCTGTCTCCAGAAAAACCCTGCCTGTTGTCTTCCTGCTGGGGTCTCGTTGGACTTAAAAAATGTTTTTTCTTTAATATTATGCAACATCTACTGTGAATATGGAAAAGGAAAAAAGATGTCAGGAAGCTAAAGGAGGTTGAAATTCCACGATCCATAGATAACCACTGCTAATATGTTGGCTTTGCTGACAAAGATCCACATAGTCAAAGCTACGGTTTTTCCAGGAGTCATGTATGGATGTGAGAGTTGGGCCAGAAATAAGGCTGAGCACCGAAGAATTGATGCTTTCAAACTGTGGTGCTGGAGAAGACTCTGAAGAGTCCCTTGGACTGCAAGGAGATCCAACCAGTCAATCCTAAAAGAAATCAACCCTGAATATTCATTGGAAGGACTGATGCTGAAGCTGAAGCTCCATCAGATGCGAAGAACTGACTCATTGGAAAATACCCTGATACTCGGAAAGATTGAAGGCGGGAGGAGAAGGGGACGACAGAGGATGAGATAGTGGGATGGCATCACTGACTTAATGGACGTGAGTTTGAGCAAACTCTGGGAGTTGGTGATGGACAGGGAAGCCTGGCGTGCTGCAGTCCATGCGGTCGAAAAGAGTTGGACACGACTTAGTGACTGATCAACAATGCACAGAGCTTTATATCTGCTTTTTTCCACTTATCATTATGTTATGACCATTTTCATATGTTACTACATATTTTTTCTTCCTTCCTAGAGCATCAATTTTATTCATGGATGTGGAAAAAATAATTTTTATATTAAAGTTAACATGGGCATATTTTGAAGTGGAAGGCAAAATGTGCTGGAGTTTGGTAACTAAACCATGAGGCTTTGTGGCTTAACCTCTACCCTAGACCCTCAGAGCTATGCATTCACTCTTCTTTGCCATTTGGTGGGTAGGTCTGAGAAGTATCAGTCTACTATTTCGAGAGTGTTTTTATATAATATTCACCAAGCATCATTTACCTAACAAATATTTACATATTATATAAAAATATATACTCATCTATACTTACATATATTTATATTATGTATTTACATGCAATATACTCAATATGCCCTGGTGGCTCAGACAGTAAAGAATCTGCCTGCAATGCAGGAGACCGAAGTTTGACCCCTGGTTTGGGAAGATCCCCTGGAAGAGGGACTGGCTACCCACTCCAGCATTCTTGCCTGGAGAATTCCAATGGACAGAGGAGCCTGGCGGGCTACAGTGCACGGGGTCACAAAGAGTCAGACATGACTGAACGACTAACCCTTTCACTACTTTTTCAATACATATAAAGTAGTTTTGTTGAGATATAATTCATACACCACACAATTCACCCGAAGTGTTTATTTCTGTGATTTTTTTCAGTGTGCTCACAAAATTTTGCAACTATTACTAGAGTCAATTCTAGAACATATTCATTGCCTCAAAAAGGAGCATACTATGCATTTGCTTTCATTTTCCATTTTAGTTCAGTTCCTGACAACCAGCAATCTACTTTCTGTCTCTAAATTGGCCTTTTCTTGATATTTCGTATCAATGGAATCATTCACTATGCGGCCCTTTGTGTCTGGCTTTCACTCAGCATGATGCTTTCAAGGTTCAGCCTCATTGTAGCAGGCATCAGTACTTCATTTTCTTTTTATGGCTGAACGATTGCTCATTATATGGAGAGACCACATTTTGTTTATTCTACTTTTTGGATGACAAGTGCTGCTGTGAACATCTGTGTCTAAGTTTTTGTGTGGACGTAACATTTTCATTGCTCTTGGATGCATACCTAGGAGTGGAATTGCTGGCTCCTATGGTAACCCTGTTTCTCCTTTTTAGGACCTGAAGAATATCTTCCCAAAGCAGTTGCATCATTTTATGTTCCTATCAGCAGGGTGTGAAGGTTCCTTTTTCTCCACATCCTCTGCAACACTTATTAGCAGTCACCCTAGTGGGTGTGAAGTGGTATTTCACTGTGGTTTTGGTTTGTATTTCCCCAATGACTAATGATGTTGATCATCTTCTTCTGTGCTTATTGGCCATTTCTATGCCTTCTTTGGAGACATGTCTATTTAAATCACTTGCCCATCTTTAAATTGGGTGATTTGTCCTTTTACACTGAGTTATAAAATTCTTTTAATATTCTAGATACAAATCTCTTATCAGATACATGATTTGCAAATATTTTCTTCCATTCTGTAGGCTGTCTTCACTTTCGTGATGCTATCCTTTGAAGAACAAAAGCTGTTAAATTTTTATGAAGCTTTGAGAATATTTTCAAGACATGATTTTATTTGATTTAATGTTTCATATGAGTATGCTACAGTTTGTTTAACTAACACTGACTGTTGAAGTTTTGCATTGCTGGTGTCCATGTCCATCAGGTTGGTGATGCCATCCAACCATCTCATCCCCTCTTGTCCCTTCTCTTTGAAGGCAGGAGGAGAAGGGCACGACAGAGGATGAGATGGTTGGATGGCATCACCAACTCAATGGACATGAGTTTGAGCAAGCTCTGGGAGTTGGTGATGGACTGGCAGGGAAGCCTGGCAGGCTGTAGTTCATGGGGTCACAAAGAGTCAGACACCACTGAGCGACTGAACTGAACTGAACACTGACTGCTGAAGTTTGCATTGTTTTCCGTTTCTTTGCCATTCTTAATCACGTTTAGCTGTATGTGTCTGGAAAATGAGTCTCTGAGCACAATGCTGCTGCCCTTCTTAGGACAAAGCCCTGGAAGGGCAACTGCTCTGCCTAAGATTAAGAATGCTTTTACTTCTCTTACCAGATTGCTTTCCAAAAAAGTCATGGACCCATGTACCTTCCTCTGCTCACCACTCATCCCTATGGTGCATATAAGTGCCCAGTCAGTGCATCCTCTGGTAATATTATTTACAAAGTAAACTTCTTTAGTGAATTCACTGAGTTTTAAGATGTGTGTTTTTTTAGCTGGTCTGAGGAAAAAATTTTGAGGTTGATCAGAGGCAAGTAAGAAATGGCTAATTAGATTTCCAGACTGTCTTTCAAGAGATACAGTTTCATGGCTTTTGTTGTACAGACCACACCTGTCTGGGATGAGAAAGCATCTTTGTGAAGTTCTTTGGGAAGACCGCTTCAGTGCTGGAAGAAAGAAATGGCAGCTCTGAGAACACTTTGCTGACTGGCAGTGGACACCCTTTAATGTCACTCACTGCACATTCTTCTTTGCATCATTATTAATGTATTTCTCCCTTCCTGGAGACAGAAAAAGAATCCATTCAAGTTATTCCCAAGTTCCAGTTTGGTGGGTTTTGACCATCCAGGAAATCTGATTATCAGGCAGTTTGGCAGCCTGTGCTTTTAAACAGTCTTTCAGTGATTGATTCATCCAGCAAACATTTCTAGAGCACCTGTCGTGCACAGCTATCATACTAGACATTAGGGACAGAGCTATGCATCAGACTTGTGACCTCATGTTTATAACCATTTGAAGTTCTGGAACTCTTTCAAAAATCTGATAAAAATGTTGGACCCCGTCCCCCCCCAAAAACCTGTGCACCCACACATAGGATGTTATGTGCTAATGGCCTCCTCAGAGACCATCAGTGGATTTCCTGGTGAGGGTGGGGGGCGCCGGGCATGGAGCCCAAACTCTGAGTCATAGTCGTATTCCAGTAAATGAAGGGAAAAAATGATGCCTTGTCATGTCTGTGTCAGTATCATTACGTAACACCTTGAAGCCTGAATCCTGATCAAGGCTTTCCTTCCTCATACAGCAGGATTGTGTAGACTTTGCCATCTGAACACTGGTTCCTAGGTGCTATGCTG
This sequence comes from Okapia johnstoni, assembly GCA_024291935.2. Lineage (NCBI taxonomy): Eukaryota > Metazoa > Chordata > Mammalia > Artiodactyla > Giraffidae > Okapia > Okapia johnstoni. The sequence goes on along the minus strand of CM044310.1, from coordinate 7,805,061 downwards.
GGGCTGTGGGAGGCGCTGCAGTTTAGCAGAAAGTTAGGCAGCCATGGTCCTGGGTTTCATGGAGCCTGCAGTCTAGGGAGGAACTCCTGTCCTCACCTGACCTGGGCTACCCTGAGGATGTTTGCTGAATCTCATCAGGGTGTCTGTCCTCCGGCTGCGAGAGTGACAGAGCTGAGGACAGGGCAGGCAGGGGACAGGGACGTCAGGATGTTTGGATATCGTGACGTTTGATGACCTCCAGTCAAGGCAGGGACCGCCGATTGCTGGGTCCAGCCTGGTTCTTTTAGGTGATATCAGAGCCCATTTAGGATTTGGGGAAGCACCATGCCTCAAACAGTGGAAATCGAAGCCTTTTATCTGTGGGCATGAAACAAAGCCAAGAAGCGTGGCCAGCAATATCCTCCAGATTGGGGAGGTCTGCCCGCTACTTTGTGGGCAGTCTTCTGTACCACACCACCATTCCACCCAAATCCTGTTAAACCAGTGAGGAAGGGTAGATCCTCCTGCCTGCCTCCCAAAGGAGGGAATGCAATCGGACGTGGGAAGACATCTTTCTGGGGTGAATAAGTCACAGGTTTCCTTTGTTGAATTCCAGATGAGCTCTTGGGCCCCCTTTTTTTCACCCCAAAATCACACAAAAGGAACACAGAAGATCTCTGAAGCAGGAGGCAGGCAACTGCTTCAGAACAGGCAATAGAGCAATACAGAGAGAAATCTTAGTTATGAAGCCTTGATGTCTTGGTGTCCTAGAGTGGGACTGTCTGAGAACAGGCGAACCCAGGAAAATAAGGGAAGGTGTTGACTTAGACCTGGGCCAGTTCCTCATGACTCATGGGCCTGTGATTGTGTTCTTCTCATGGGTCACAGGCTTTGAGCCACCAATGAAAGCTACGGCCCCTCTCTCCATACGTTATTACCGTGAATAATTTGATGAGGTTTTTGGACCATGGAAACCCAACCGTGGGTTGCTAGGTGATTCCTGGAAAGCAAATCTTATGTAGAGTCCACGGAGGGAGATGAAATGTACATGTATGGTAATTATTGCTATTAAAGAAGGGAAGAATGATAAAATCAGGCAAACTGTTTCTGAAAGGGTAAGATAGTAAACACTGTAGGATTTGTGAGCTATTCAGTATCTTGGTGCAACTGCTCAGCCCTGTGGCTGTAGCATTAAAGCAGCCAGGGATGATTCCTAAACGAATGGGCATGGGTGTGTTCCAATAAAACTTTATTTACAAAAATAGGCAGTGGCCATATTTGGCTATGGGTTATAGTTTTCTGACTCCTGATAATAATGACAGCCAGTGTTTAGGAACACTCACCATAAGCCAAAATCTGAGTATGTTTTATTATATTATTGTTGTTGTTCAGTCGCTCAGGCGTGTCTGACTCAGCAACCCCACGGACTGCAGCACGCCAAGCTTCCCTGTCCTTCACCATCTCCCGAAGTTTGCTCAAAGTCATGTCCGTTGAATCACTGATGCCATCCAACCACCTCTGCTTTGCCACCCCCTTCTCCTCCTGCCCTCAATCTCTCCCAGAATCAATAATAGAATAAATTATGGGGCTATTATTATCCCTATTTTACAGATGAGAAATCAGTGTTGTAAGTTGCCCAAGGTCACTTGGCTGATAATTGATGGAGCTAGATTCTGATTTTATTGCTTTGTTCCTAAGATATGGTCACAAAACTTTTTTATGAAGGATAAGAAGAAGGAGATGATGTTAATAGTAGTAGTAATAATAATAATAATAATAATAATAATAATAATTTACTGAGAGTCTGCTACGTGTCAGGTGCTACGCTAACTTTATTTGGGTTAAGGTAAGTCATCCCTACCACAACTCTCTGTCACTGTTATTACCTCTGAGAGGGAACTGAGCCACAGAGAGGTCAAACCACTTGCTTTAGGTCACACAGCTCATAAGTGGTAGGGCAGGATTCAAATTCAGGCTATGCTCTCAGTCTCCTTCAGTTGCTGTCTCAAAGCCCTCAGCCTGCAGGAATACTCTCTCATCTGTGAGAATGTGGGATCTGACCAATTAGGAGGCAGCCCTGAGTCAAGATTCTGGGTCCCACCCCACCACTAGCCTGTTGCTACCACTTTAGTTCTTGGATCAGAGGTGTTCCTTGGAGAGGGTCCAGGGTAGCTGGGTTTTCCCAACTGGCCAGGAAGTATTTTGATATTTACAGAACCAGTTCAGTCATCCAGCTGTGTCCCTACGAGGCGAGCTGTCTGAAGACGCATGCCTTGGTGCGACTGTGTGGACGCACAGGACAGGAAGCCCGAGTGGTGAGCAGCAACGTCAGGGGCATCTGGGTGCCCGGAGGCCATGCCAGCTGAAGGGGACCTGCGGCCTGGGGCTCTGAGCGTCCCCAGGACCCTCACCCCTCCCACGGAGGCAGGACTGAGTTCTGGGCTTGTCTCTGAGTCAGAGGCCTCTGCAGGAAAATAAACTTTCTGTCCTAAGAGGAGGAGGGAACAGCTCACTTTTTAAAAATAGGAGAGGCAGCCCTGTTGCTATGACGAATTTCTCATGTTTCTCCGTGTTTTAAAAAATTTTTTACTTTTTTTTATGACCCACATAAAAAGGTACATACAGCCTTCCTGTAAAATTACATGAAAAAATCTTCATCGTATGCCCAGTTCGAGTAAGATTCAAGGGGCTACGGGCCAAGAGAGCTCGTGTTAAGGCCTTTGAAGGTTCTCGGATCTCTGTCGTTTTGGGGACCCCACCCCACATCACTGCAAAGCTCAACATGTCCCTACAGATGCCATTATACATATGTGTTTTTAATAGAAGAAAAAACACCTGAAAAGGTGTTTAAAAAGTAATTCATATGTATGGGGCTCAGGAAGAATAAATTATTTTTTGTGTTCTTGTTTCTATTTCTAAACACAAGTGTAGTTGGATAGCAGATGACTCACCAATGTATTATAGACATTGAATCAGATACATTAATTTTGAGTTTGCAGTTGTCTTTTGATGTTCTGGAGTCGATCTGCTTGTGAGTTCAGGTTTCAGATACCTCTGTAGGCCCTCGCCAAGTCTGTAGATCTCAGGTTCTGGGCCTCTAGTGTGGGACCACGGAGGTAGGTGCCAGAAGCAACTCTGAGGGCTCAGTTTTCCCATATGCAAAATGGGAGTGTTTCAGGAAAAGAAGTGCAGAGAGATAGAGGGAGAGAATGATCAAGCAAATTGCGCAAAATATTAATAACTGGAGACCCTGGGTGAAGGTATTAGGGAGTTCCAACTTTCCTGCATTTTAAAATGATATCTTGAGCATATATTCAGAACAGACAAAAACTGTAGCTCCCAAACAAACACGCACCCCAATGTTCACTGCGGTGCTATATGCAATAGCTAAGACAAGGAAGCAACCTAAATGTTCATCGACAGATAAATAGATAAAGAAGATGTGGTATATTTATACAAGGGAATATTACTCAGCAATAAAAAGAAGGAAACAATGCTATTTGCAGCAACATGGATGGACCTAGAGATTGTCAGAGTAAGTGAAGTAAGTCAGAAAGAGATAGACAAACAACTATGATATCACTTATATACTGAATCTAAAATGTGACACAAATGAACTTCTCTATGAAACAGAAGCAGACTCACAAACATAGAAAACCAGACTTGTGGTTACCAAGGGTGAGAGGTCTGGGGGGAGAGATAGATTGGGAGTTTGGGATTAGCAGGTACAAACTATTATACAGAGAATGGACAAGCAGCAAGGTCCTACTGTATAGCACAGGGAACCATGTTTAATATCCTGCAATAAGCCATAGTGAAAAAGAATATATATGTTATATGTATTACTGAATCACTGTCGTACCACAGAAATGAACACAACTTACTTCAATAAAATAAAGGGGACTTCTCTAGTGGTCCAGGGGCTAGGACTCCTAATGCAGGGGGCCTGGGTTTGATCCCTGGTTAGGGAACTAAATCCCACCTGTCTCAACTAAAGAGTTCACATACGAGAACAAAGACTACAGATCCTGCTTGCCGCAATTAAGACTCGGCGCAGCCAAATAAATAAATACATAAATTTTTAAAATGAAAAAAGAAAAAGAGAGAGAAGAAGCCTAATCCGCCATCTTGTAACAACACTTTCTATGGGAATAAACAGAGTGTGAAGGGGGCCATGAAGGGTATCACGTCTCTCAAGCGCTGCTGCTGCTGCTGCTAAGTCGCTTCAGTCGTGTCCGACTCTGTGCGACCCCACAGACAGCAGCCCACTAGGCTCCGCCATTGCTGGGATTCTCCAGGCAAGAACACTGGAGTGGGTTGCCATTTCCTTCTCCAACGCACGAAAGTGAAAAGTGAAGGTGAAGTTGCTCAGTCGTGTCCGACTCTGTGCGACCCCATAGACAGCAGCCCACCAGGCCCCTCCGTCCATGGGATTTTCCAGGCAAGAGGACTGGAGTGGGGTGCCACTGTCTTCTCCTCTCAAGCGCTAGTATTCCTCAGGCCTTGGATTTCAGAATCCTATTGAAAAAAAAAAACAGCAAAAGTTAAAAAACTCACCAAAAGCCTTTTCACTCCAAGGAAGGAGAAAAAAAAACCAAACTTTTCTGCAATGTTCAGAATGGTGGCCCAAGAGTGTCGCTTAGGGGCGGGGGCAGCTCGACTCTGGCTTTCTCACTGGAGGGGTGGGGGGCGCCCCGGGCAGGGCTGTGAGCCCCAACCTCCACCTCGAATCTGAAGCCTGCCCCTTGGGAGTCCTGGTCCCCTCCCTCAGCCTCCCTGATGTGGCTTACAGCTGATTAACACCTGAAGCTCATTAAAGCTTGGCTTGGGTGGCCTGGGCCTGGGCCGGGGCCATGCCTGTAGTAGTAGCATCTGAGGAAGGAGGAAGAGGCAGTTTCCCTAAATCCATCCGGAGGCCAGGTTCTCCCAGCTCCTCTTCCAGACTCCCCCAGCCCCAGTCCAATGTGCTCCATCTTCCTGGAAGGCTGCTTCCTCCCCCCTTCTCCTCCCCCTCTCCTGCTCCCCCCTCACCCCCTCCTCCCTCTTCCTGCCTCTACAGATGAGCAAACTGAGGCTCAGAGAGGTGAAAGGACTTGCCCACACAGCTCCCAGTGGTGGAGACAGGGATTTCATCATATCGGGCTAAGTCGCTTCAGTCGTGTCTGACTCTGTGTGACCCTGTGGACTGTAGCCCGCCAGGCTCCTCTGTCCGTGGGATTCTCCAGGCAAGAATACCGGAGTGGGTGGCCATGCCCTCTTCCAGGGGATCTTCCCCACCCAGGGATCGAACCTGCATCTCTTACGTCTCCTGCATTGGCAGGCGGGTTCTTTACCACTAGTGCCACCTGGGAAGCCCATCATCAAATTGGGTCTGTCTAATCCCCAGACCTCTGTTCTTAACCACAATTCTGTGGATGGAGAAGATGACAAGTCCTGGGAGCCAGAATATATGCTTAATGGAAATGTTTGAGTCAGTGGTTTTTAAACTTGAGCCATCATCAGCATCCCCCGGTGGCTAGTTAAGAGCCTGCATTTTGAACAAGTTCCCAGGTAAGGCTGCAGCTGCTGGTCCGGAATCCACACTTTGAGAACCACTGGTCTCAGTGACAAAGCTTTAGGTGGTAATGTACAGGGTCCCCCTCACGTGGTGGAAATGTCCTCTCCTTTGGACCAGGGGCTGCTGCTCTACTGCTGACTGGTGGGTGACCTTGGGCTAGTGCCTTACTCTCTCTGGATCCAGTGTCCCCATCTGTACAGTAAAGATTTGGATGAGCAAGCCTGGTAGAGGGTGGAGGAGGGAGGTTTGGAGTCAGGCTGGGTCTGACTTCTGACTCTAAAAAGCTGTGTGACCTTGGGCAAGTGACTCAACCTCTCTGTGCTCCCAACTATTATCTGTGAAGGGAAATCATTAAACCAGATAGTTTCTAAGTATAAATATCACTGAACTAAGGGCTGAGGATGGTGGGGAGAGAAGATGAGGTTCTCAGACTGGTCAGATGGTGAAGGACGTTCTTCCCTACCTGCACAAGCTTTTGGAGGCCTCAGAAGAGGCAGGTGGCCCTTCCTCCCGCCCTCTCCCTCCTTTGCTCCCTCCCCCTTCCTCCTTTCTTCTCTCCCGTCTGTCTTTCTTCCCTATGCCTCCTCCTTCCCTTTTTCTCTGTTATCTTTTCCCTTCCCCTCCCCTCCCCCACCCTCCCCTTCTCTTTACCTTTGTTCACAGGTTATTTCCGGCATCCTCGGATTCAGCTTCGAATTAGACAGAGTCAGTCATGTCTCTATCGGTGTGACCTGGGCGCCCTTGGCATAAGGACTTTCCCTCCGTGGGCCTAGAATCCTCATCTGTAAAATCAGCGCGCGTCACCCGCTGCAGCGCTGTTGGAGGTTCACGGCTCAGCCCGGAGACAGCCCCCGGCACAGGGCGATGCACACAGCAGGCCCTTCAGTTAGGTCTTTAGCTTGGAGGTGAAGGGTGGGGCTCTGGAGCCAGGGGACCTGGCTAGAAGCCCAGCTTTGCCACTACTAGCTGTGTGGCCTTGGGCAAGTGACTTAACCTCTCTGTGTCCCAATTTCCTCATCAGAAAATGGCGGCAGAAATAGTGCTCACTTTGGTCCTTCATGAGGTTTAAGTACCAAGTGCCTAGCACACTGCCTGGCTGTCAGCTATTTTGATTATTCACAGCTGATGGTGACGTTGCAGGGCACCGTGCTAAGTGCTGGGAATAGAACAGGGGGCGAAACACAGACCCATCCCCAAGAAAGTCCCAATGCAAGTGAGAGACATACCCTCACGAGCTAGAACAACACTGCATCAGTGCTGTCCTGGGGGGAGCCCAGAGCAGCCCCCCAAGGGGCAGGGAAGTCTTCCAGGAAGTGGCCCTAAGCTGAGACATGAAGAGGGAGCAGGCGACTCAATAATAAACATGTTCATAGGAATTTTGTATAATAAAGTAATTGGACAAGTGTGCAGTGATGTCTTTCCTATAGTCAAAAAGTTGAAAACAACCTAATCACTGAGCTCCAAGGTACTGTAATGGTTGAATAAACTATGGTACATTGAATGAATGGAATCATTAGCAGCTGTTAAAATATGGTAAGGTATATATACATAAACACAAATATATGTAATCATTAAATGCAAAAGCAGGTTGCAATATGGTACATAGAGATTGGCTGAGTCACTTTACATTTGCATAAAAAAAATATGTGTGTGTGTTCAAACCAACATGTTAAATATACTTATCTCTGGGGAGCTGGGTTTAGGATGAAAATAGAATTTATATTTAAACAATATGAGGTCTGAACGTAGTTAAAGGTTTGATGTCATTTGTTAGCTTTCTAGAAATGGTACATGAATCTACATTCAATGATAGATCAGGCTTTTGCTTCCCTGTAACATTTACTAGAGGACTTGACCTGGTGGCTCAGTGGTAAAGAATCCGCCTGCCGAGGCAGGAGATGTGGGTTTGATCCCTGGGTCAGGAAGATCCGCTGGAGGAGGAAATGGCAACCCACTCCAGTATTCTCGCCTGGAAAATTCCAAGGACAGAGGAGCCTGGCGAGCTACAGTCCACAGGGTCGCAAACAGTTGGACCCAACTTAGCAAGTCAACGACAACATCCAATATTATAGGGCATTTAAATTTTTGTTCATTAGATACTGCAAAAAACCCCACTGCTATTTTAATTTACCAAAAAAAAAAAAAAGGAAACAGGAGGTCGTGAGGCCACGAATAGGGGCAGGAAGCAGGAAGGGCACCCAGGTGCAAGGAATGGCATGCACAAAGGCCTGGGGTGGGGGTGACGGGTAGTGGGACGTCTGGCAGCCCTGCCCGTGCGCAGACTGTCTGGAGCGCCGGAGGCTCTTGCTGGGAGCAGACGCGCTTCCCACAGCTGCCCCTGGGGCCTGCATGTGCTCCTGGTTTGTGCTCAGACGGTGGGCACCGCTCCCAGCTCCCAGAGGGGCGGGTCGTCCCGGGCAGACCTCGCCACCACCGGCCGCCGCCCGCCCGCCGCAGGCAGCCTCCCCAGAAGGCCCCCACTCCGCGCAGCTGGCCGCCCCCGCCCTCGGTCAGCCCCGTTTCCTGCCCCTCCCTCTCTCCTCCCTCCAGCTGTTTCTCTGGCAGAGTCCTGTCCCATTCAGCCCTCAGTGAGCAAAGAGGGCAGGACAGACCGGGGGTCTCCCTGGGAGCCACCGGGGGATGAGGATGTTCCGGGGGTGCTGTGCTCTGGGGTCTCTGGGGGGCCCATAAACGAGGGGGTGAAGTGCTTTCTTGGGCGAACGCCCCAGGCAAAGAACAGTGTGACTTCGAGAAAGAAGTCGGGGAACACGGGTCTCCTGCACAACCTCGAGTGACCTGAAGTCACGGAACCCCGGGAAGACCTGGGCGAGACCAGCCACAAAGGTATCACGCTCGGCTCTGACATTGAGTCCCCAGAGGGGTCTGGTTGGGGGGGTGGGAGGCGTGGGAAACAGTAATAGAGAAGTTCTTTGGCTCTTGGTAAGATGTAATTTTTGTCAAAATGGAAATAGCTCTATTATGATTTTCAGATTTCCAAAGTAATGCATGCCAATTGGAAAAACCCAGCGAGGTCACCATAGTTATAAAAAGCAGCGAACTCGGTGTTTCTCTTCTGTTAATGCTCAGGACAACCCTACAAGGGAGGTGCTTTGATTGTCCACATCTTCCAGGTGAAGAAACCGAGGCTCAGATTGGGGGAGGCACCAGCTCAATGCCGCAGAGTCAGGTAGCAGGGTGCGGAGCCGAAAGTCTGTATAACCCAGCTTCTTAGCTGCTGGAATGTCCTACCTCTCAGCTGCAGAGAAGAAAGAGGGGTTCTTAACCCAGAGGTGAACCTTCAGGTGCCTCTCTGTATCACTCACTGACTCACTGACCAACCTGTGATGTTTGTGGAGTGCCTACGACGGACCAGCCACATAGGAGCATCTAAATGTGGACACACACACCCTTTTCTGACATCTTGTGTGGTACCCTGTAGTGAAAGTGTTAGTCGCCCAGTCCTACTCTTTGTGACCCCATGGACTGTAGCCCCCCAAGCTCCTCTGTCCAAGGAATTCTCCAGGCAAGAATACTGGAGTGGGTAGCCATTCCTTTCTCCAGGGGATCTTCCCAACCCAGGGATCAAACTTGGGTCTCCTGCATTACAGGCAGATTCTCTACAGTCTGAGCCACCAGGGAAGCCCATGTTTGGTACCCTACCTTGTCCTTAGCCACGGATCATGAACCTTCATCTGTATTATCTATGTTCCTCCAATATGCATTTTAAAGGCTGCATGGAGAAGATGGCTTCGGATTTATTAATCATCCCTCCATGTGGTTGCTTCCTTTTTATTATTATTATTATTATAAACAGAACTGCAGTGGCCACTCCTAGGACATCATCTTTGCCTGCGTGTCCTATGGACAACTTTCCCAAGGTGAAATTGCTGGCTCAAAGGTTTGTGTGTTTTTAAGGCTTTCGAGGCTTTTGGCCGCGTTACCCTAGAAGGCTTTGCTGGCTTGCACTCCCCTGACGCGATATTGGGGTGTGATATTCTCACAGCCTCATCTACACTGGTTGTCACCCACCTCCTAAAATTTCCCTGATAGGAAAGCTGAGAATAGCATGTGGCTGCCTGAGTTTTCATTTCTCTGTTCATGCTGAATATCCTCTACAATCTTACTGTTGACTTTTGTGACTATCCTGTTCAGGTCCATCCCCATTTTTTTTTCTCTTGCTGCCATGTTTGTCTCTCTTCTTATTGATGTTTAGGAGTTCTTTGTATATGAAGGATATGAATCCTTTGCCAGTGCTATCTGTTGAAAATATTCCAATCCCCCCTCTGCTTTTAGATGAGCACGTTTTAAGTGGGTGAGCCATTCAAACCAGCGTTTGGCAAAATTACAGGCAAATAACACATCATTATACTCAAGAACCTGTTACTTGATGTCAATCTGATCACTCAGACCTATGTAGTTCAGAGAGGCCAGAGAACAAGTGGCCAAGTGTTGGGTCTTCCTTCTCTCTCCATTCAAGTCCCCAGCCCGCAGCTTCCTTTTTGCCACCTGCGACCTCCTCTTCAAGATCAATCTTCCCTGTGGTTCTTGCTGTTGATTTAGACTGAGTTGAATTAGACTCAGGACTTCTCAAAGGGCCATCCTGGGGCCATGAGCATCAGTTTTTTGGAGTTAGAATCCCTGAGGATGGGGTGTGGGAGTCTGCATTTTGAATCAGCACCCCTGACAATCTTGAGAACCACTGAGCTGGAATCCTTGAACATCCCCTTTGTCCAGGTTTCTGGGTTCTTTGCTGCACACTGAGGTTCTTTTTTTCCTTCCTAAGTAAATATCTATGCACTTCTGCGAGTCTACATCTCCTGTGTCAGCAGTTAAAGCCAGGAGGCAATGGTGGAGAAGAAGTGAAACTCGGTCTCATACCACGGAAAGTCAGCTCACATTAGCAGTCATCCAGCCTGCGGGCTTTGTCAGTATTTTAAGCCACAGAACGCTTTCCTCCGAAGAAAATACATGGAGAGATGCACTTTGAAGATAGATAAAAGTGATGTTATTCTAGTGGAGGGCTCCAGACGGCAGCTCACTGAACCTTACTGTCACTGCTGAAGGGCCTTTAGGAACCCTCATGGCTCTGGGGGGCAGATTGAAAACGAGAAAATCTACTCCAGATTGTTAACACACCAACGTTTTTAACCATTGCTGAATTTGCTGTATGACCTTAGGCAAGGTACGCCCATTCTCTGGCCCTAAGCATCTTCTTTGAAAATAAGGAGGTTGAATGCTGTATTAGTCAGGGTCGCAGCTGCAGTAACAAATAGACCCAACGTGTACAATGGCTCAAACCAAACAGACGCGTGTTATAAGTCAGGTATTTGTGAGTGGAGCCTGGTCGTCTTGCACCCAGTGAATCAGTGAGCCACCTCACCTGATTACGGTCGCTTAGACATCATCACTGAGGAAAGAGAGCATAGGGGAGGGATGTTTGCTTCTTAACTGTTTTCTGCCACACACGGGAACTGGTCGTGGAACCGTCTAGTTGCAAAGGAGGCTGTGAAGTGAAGCTTGTGGCTAAGGTGGCTCTTTCCCACCTACGGCTGTGTACCGTGGAAGGGAGAATGAGGTTTTATGGACGGCTCGCTGTCTCCACCACAGATACGGTGACCTCCTGGGTCCCTTCCAGTCTCTGGTTCTAAATTCTAAATTTTTGTTCGTTGATCTTAGAGTTAACACCGTGATGCTGGGCCCGCAAATACTTTCCTATCCTCAAGATAATCCCCATCAAATAAACCGAGCAAATGTCCACATTCCAGGCCCCTAAACATGGGCTTTCCTGGAACGTGGGCAACTGCTGTCCTCTCGCACTCCTGGAAAAAGGAAACAAAAGTAACAATGTTATTGAGCTAGGCACTTTTACTGAACCAAAGGTTTTTGTATCCACTGTTTCACTAAATCTCTCTGCAACCCTCCGGAGAAGCTTCATGATTAGCACTCTCATTTATTTTAATTTTACCTATTTGTTTTTATATTTTTATTAATTTTTTTTGTTTTGGGCCATGCTGCATGGCTTCGGGGATCTTAGCTCCCTGATCAGGGATCGAGCTTGTGCCCCAACAATAAAGTACAGAGCCTTAACCACCAGACTGCCAGGGGAGTTGCAGCATTTTTTTTTTTGCCACATGAAGAAAGTGAGGCTCAGGAGGTAAAGAGACTTGCCCAAGGTCACACAGTTCAGCAACAAAAGAACTGGGATTTGAACTCTGAAAATCTCACTCCTGTCCTAGGGTCCCACTGCACACTGGAGTGCATGTGTACAAGGCTGAGTGTGTGTGAGTGCGTGTGTGCAATAAGGGTCAGGGTTTTCCTCGGGCTGTATTTCCCCAGGGTGGGGTATAAGAAAGTGGAAGTGCGGGAATCATTGTCCAGATCCCCAGAATGGGCCAAGCTTGCTTATTAGAAGGCAGCTGGGTGGGTGTCTTGGGCCAAGGAAGCCCAGCACGACTGAGTATTACAGTCACCGGCCAGAAAAAAGAGAAGAGGGTGGCACGTGAGCACACAGCCTGAGGCTGTCTGTGGGTCCTAGATGTCACTGAGGCCTTGACCTGGCCGGGCACATAGTAGGTGCTTGTGGACGATTTCCTGTGAATAAACTCAGGGAGCTGGTGATGGACAGGGAAGCCTGGCGTGCTGCAGTCCATGGGGTCGCAAAGAGTCAGACACGACTGAGTGACTGAACTGAGCTGAATTGAAAACCCACGGAGGAGTGAAAGCTGCACCTGTGTGAGAACAAGATGGTCAGGCTCAGTCCCTGTTCTGAAGGTCTTGGCGGAGGGAAGGCAAGCTGGTCGCAAAGACTTTTCTTCAGTCGCTCAACCAACATTTATGAGCTCCTTCTCTGTGTCTGGCACTCCTCAAGGCACTTCCTGCCCTTGTGGGACTTTGCAGGGGCCAGGGGTCGTAGTTATGTTTGCCCCCGTATTACATCTGAAGAAAGTGAGGTCTCGATTGGTTGAGTGACATCCCCAAGATCCCTTGGTGAGATTAGGGACCTGTTGTTGATCTGGCCCCAGGCCAGGATTCCCTTTGTGGCCCTGGCTGAAGTCTTGGGCCTGGGGCGCAGGTTGGCAGTCACTTTGTGCTGCTTCTGGGTCCCAGGCCATGGCGTTTTTCAGGCAAAATTAGAAGACAGGTTAATTTATTCCTCTTTTGGAACCTCTGTATTTTTGCCACGTTGGCACAAGCCTGATAGAGAGAGAGTAGAATTTCTTGCCCCGCTGGGTGGAAGCCAGAGGCTTGTTAATTCTGTTGCTGCTGTCGGGTTGACATGAACTCTGCAGCCTCACCCTCTAGAATTTAGATCTGTCTCTGCCTTTTAATCTCCTGCCTCCTCTGTGCCCTTATCTCTAAGGGAGGGGATACTCTCAGGGCTGTTGGGGGTTAAATACATAGGAATATACAGGAGCACTTCCTGGTGAACTTCCCTGGTGGTTCAGATGGTAAACAATCTGCCTGCAGTGCAGGAGACCGGGTTCGATGCCTGGGTTGGGAAGATCCCCTGGAGAAGGAAATGGCAACCCATTCCAGTATTCTTGCCTGGAGGATCCCATGGACAGGGGAGCCTGGTGAGCGACAGTCTATGGGATCCCAAAGAGTCGGACATGACTGAGCAACTAACACACTTTCAGACAGGAGCATAGCACGTGGCCAGCTTGATGAAGGCGCTTGTATTTTTATTCTTGGGGAAGTGGGTATTGATATTCGCCTTTGAATGTCAGGGTTGATGTGGGCATCTTGTGCCTTGTGATCCCAGGTTGCCAGGTCAGGAAAGGTCGTTTTGGCAGGCTCCAGGCTTCGTGCCTTACCCCATGGGCTCTGGTGGGTGGGGAGGGGAGTGCCCCACCCACCATAGACACTCTGGCAACCTTGGAAGTGTCAGCAGCTGAGTCAGCAGGGGGTTCGGCTGCTCTTCAGGCCCACTGTCAGAATCGGTTCTGCTTTTCTTGGGGTACATGTCTCGGATCCTCTGATCTTGGCCCTGGGATCCCGCTGAGAGCAGCTCTTGTGCAAGGAGGTGGGCGGGTAGGGTGATTGGTGCAAGAAACAGCAGCGAGCACGCTCAGTTTTTCCTTCTGGGGGTTACGGGTCAGAGAGACTTGAGGGCTGGTGGGGTGCAGCCAGGTAGACCCGGGTTCTGCTCTTGGGAACCAGTTACTTCAGTGAGCTGAGGCAAGTCACATGACCTCTCTGAGTCTCAGTTTCCTTTTGTCTCAGAATTTTTAAAAAATATTTTTTTGATGTGGACCATTTTTAAAGTCTGTATGGAATTTGTAACCAATATTGCTTCTGCTTTACATTTTGGTTTTTTGGCCCCAAGGCATCTGAGACCTTAGTTCCCCGGCCAGGGAGTGAACCTGCAACCTCTGCATTAGAAGACAAAGTCTTAACCACTGGACCATCAGAGAACTCCCCATCTGCTATGCTTAGTTACTGATCTGGGGTGGTGTTTAGGGACGGGGGACATTCAAAACATGCCCATCCCTTGTTATTGGAATTTGCTCGAACAGTTGTCAGAATCTGTGATTTCCTGGGTTGTCAAATGAATGAAGAGCTCAGATAGTCAGTGTATGAGCTTACTGCTGCTATAACAACCACTGCAGACTTTGTGGCTTAGAACAATATACATTTATGATCTCAGCTTTCTGGAGCTCAGAAGTCTCAAATGAGTTTCACCCAGACCTTTGCAACCTAGAGCTTGTTGCTAAAGTCACTCCCATCAGTGCCCGTCTGGTGCTTTCAGTGTGCAAACTGCCACAGGAGCAAAGAGGGCGCAGCTTTGATTGGGGAAATCAGGAAACAGTGTCTGGTGATGGGAGCATATATTTGATCTGGTTCCAAGGATGAGTTGGCTTTGAGTGCCAGGAGGAAAAATTGGCCAGAAATAAAAGATATTTCTGGCTGGGAGAGCGGCATGAGCAGAGGTCTGGAGGTTTGACGTGTGTGGGGTATCTGGTGCGGCGGATGGAAGCAGGGAGTGGCCGGAGACAGTCTGGATGTTCTGGAGGGCCTCAAAGGTCCCATCCAACTTTCTGGGTGGTCCAGTATGCCCCATTTCACCGAAACAGCATCTTATTGTCCCCTGACCTTGCCCTCCCCAAACTCGGCCCTTAAACTCAAACATTTGGACCATTGAAGATTCCAGACGATCCCAAGATAATTGAGTTTGAAATTCCTACTTGGCAGAAGGGCATGTTGGTTTGTGGATTTATCTCCTGGGTGTCGGGCCCAGAAACTAGCTTGGAGGGGAGAGGATTTCTCTGCATTGGTGGCTGTCTGGACTGGATGTTGGGTGTCCTCTCCTAGGGTGCCCAGGACTTGCTGACAGCTGTAGGCATCGAGCTTGGGACAAGCAAGGTGCTTCCTTCAGGGTTAAAAAGAGCTGATTTAGGATGACAGCTGTGGCTGGCATGGGATGTGTTTCCTGTGGGAGAGGGCCACTGCCTGCTGGTGCCAGATGAATGAGGCTGGGCAATGAAGGATCTGCTGCATCCCCATCGCCAGGAGTAGAGCTGACTGACGTCAAGAGCAGGTCTTCTGGGAGCGTGGGCAATTTTCAGTCTCTTTTATGACAGATGCGGCTCATTGGGGGCCTCTTTAACTGTCAGGGATTTGGACCAGGAAGAAAAAGGATGTCCCTTGATTGAGAAAAGAGCAGCCACCCAGGGTAGAAGCAGGACTCCACCGGCTCATGGACCTGTCCTGAGACCCACTCCTGCCCTTGCTGGCTGTGAGACTTCAGAAAGGACACTTAACTTCTCTGAGCCTCAGTTTCCGCCACTGTAAATTGGGGGTGATAGAAGGACTTTCTTCATGGTGGGGGGTGGGGTGGTGGTGTTGGATGGTTTACATGAGATCCTGAGTGGCACAGAGTTGGGACTGAAAATCAAATGTGGCCTGAACATGAGGGGTTGGCTCAGATGTTGGGGGGGAGCTGTGGGAACCGGAAGTCCTGAGCCAGGAGAGGCTAGAAATGCCAGGGATGGGGGGTGCCAGGGTCAGAGCCTCACCCTGGCTTCCCTTCCCCCACTTGCTGGTGTGGCCTGACAACACAGCAGGGTCTGGGAGGAGACCTCAGATCACTGCCCCTCTTTTCCTGAGGGGCAGTGGGGCCTGACCGGCTCACATGGGCCTTTCTTTCTCTGTGTTTCCCTCATCTCCTGTGAAAAATCCCAGACATGAAGGGAAATCAGAAGCAGGGTTCTGGGGAAGGGCAGAGCAGCTTTCCTGAGCCTGGCTGTGCAACACCCTTTATCTCCCCATCACTGATTCCTGGTGGGCTTGGGATCCATCAGCCTGAGGCCTGGGGTCTCCTCCCTGTCTCCGGGCTGGCCTCTGCTCCATGCATCCTGTCTGCTCCATATTCTCGGCCTCTCCCAGTTCTGGCAGCTCACATTTTCTGGGGGTCTGGAAAGCCAGCAGCACCCCAAAGTTCCTCCTTCTAAGAGCTTTTTAAAAACAAGTTTATTTACTTATCTTTGGCTATGCGGGGTCTTCACTGCTGCGGGCTTTTCTCTAGTTGTGGTGAGTGGGGGTTTATTCTCTAGTTGTGGTGTGTGGGCTTCTCATTGTGGCGGCTTTAGGTGCGAGGGTTTCTGTAGTTACAGCTTGTGGGCTCAGTAGTTGTGGTGCATGGGCTTAGTTGTTCCACGGCATGTGAGATCTTCCCGGACCAGGGATCGAACCCATGTCTCCTGCATTGGTAGTCAGATTCTTTACCACTGAGCCACCAGGGAAGCCCTCCAAGAGCTTTCTGTGTTGTTTCCACTGCCTGAAGGGATTGGTAGTTTTCACTCACCAAGGCTTGGCTGGACTTTTGCCCAATCCTGCTTCCTGCTGCCAAGATCCTCTTTGGGGACCAGTCATTCCTCTCCTGTATCACGCAGACTCATCACAAAAGTGGGAGATGGGGCAAAGGGCCCCATTTTACAGCCGAGGAAACTGCAGCCCAGAGGGACTGTGCGTGCTCACCTCTCCCCTCCTTTCCCTAATTCACAGCCGCCCTCTCTGCTTTGGGAACATGTCCCAACCCTCAGTGAAAGTGAAAGTCGCTCAGTCGTGTCTGACTCTTTGCAACCCCGTGAACTGTAGCCCAGCAGGCTCCCCTGTCTGTGGGATTCTCCAGGCAAGAATACTGGAGTGGGTAGCTGTTCCCTTCTCCAGGGGATCGTCCCAACCCAGGGATCGAACCCAGGTCTCCTGCATTGCAGGCGGATTCTTTAGTGCCACTGAGGGTTGCATTGGTTGCACAAAAAGCCAGTGCAACCCTCAGTGGCACTGGCCTTTTGTCCTTTGGTGGGGCTCACAGAGTATCGATTCAGTTTGGAGTTAGGCAGACCTGGGTTCAAACCCTGAGTCCCTTGATGACTATCTGGGTGACCTCGGGTCGGCTCCTCTCTCTCACCTGTGAACAAGACTGATGGCAGGTTCTTCCCTGAGTCATGGGGGTAAGAATGAAAGGAGATGATCCATGTAAAGGGCTTAGCAGTGGGCCTCACACTTAGTGGGTCCCTGCGAAGATTCTGGGCCCTAAAGTTGGGGTACCTGGTGGGTCCTCCATAAATACTTTCTGAAATGAGATTGAATTATTTAATCACCCCCTCCTGCTCCAACCCCCAGTCTGTTAGCAGCTATTTTTTTTTTTTCCTGGAAAGGATGAGGCTCAGTTAGAGACTGAGATCAGAGAGCTTAATTGGCTTCCTAAGATCACACAGCTCATAACAAAGGGAGTCAGGCTGCTGATGCCGCTCCCTACATTGGCCTGGACACCGCAAAAGCTGTTCCTAGCCTCCTAGTCCTCTGTCCAGAGCCCACCTGCCCTCCGCCTCTGTGATTTCCAGTTCTTTCCACTGATGTCACACTCTCCCTATACCAGTTAGGGTTAGCTCACGTATCTTCCCTGGTGGCTCAGCGGTAGAGAATCTGCCTTCGATACAGGAGCCACAGGAGACTTGGGTCTGATCCTTGGATCGGGAAGATCATGGCAACCCACTCCAGTATTCTTGCCTGGAGAATCCCCATGTACAGAGGAGTCTGGTGGGCTACAGTCCATGGGGTTGCAAAGAGTCGGACACGACTGAAGCAACTTAGCAGGCATGTATCTTCCATAGCTCGATCAAAACATGAATGAATCTCATGCCCATTCCTCAGAAACCTGTTCTCATCTAGACATTCCACTGAAAACCAAAGGGATAAACTCCTTCACCTTGAGGTGTCAGCAGCTGACGACAGTTCTCTGGAGAGGGGTTGGTGAGCCTGGTGCCTCCAGCCAGCATGGAGCATCCTTGATGGTAGACCTCCAGGCTCTGTGGACACAGGTGAAGGGAAGGGGAGACTCTAGTCAGGGATGCTCCAGCAGGTTAGTAAGGGGCAGCCTCCTTGGCTTTAAGGACCTGAGGACAGGCAGTGACTGAGGCAGTCCCATAGATGTCTGTGTTACAACTTCCTCACTCCTCCACTGGGACCTCTCTGTTCCTCCCTTTTCTTGTAGAATTGCAGTGACTTTTATTTTTTTAAATGTGACAAAGCTGCATATCAGCAGAACTGAGAAACTGAGTGGGCCTGGGAGTCCATGGGGGTAAGTGTTGCAATCTTGGCAACCCCTCGTCTACACTGCCTGCCTGCCTGCTGGCCTGTGGCTTTCTGTCAGAGCCTGCGGGCTGCTGTGGTTAAAGCGTGGTCAAGGCTGCGTCCTGTGACGTGGATGAGGAGCCTGAGGTCCTGTCCGCTTCTGCTGAACTTGTAAAACTGTCCTCTGACTCGGGGAGCCTTCCTTCCTTGTGTATGTGTTGGAGCTGGTGCCAGGAGACCAGGGGGAGAATCCCGTCTCATCCAGGTGTGTTTGGAGAGGCAGGATGGCATGGTGGTCGGGGCTTCTGGAATCTGACCGCCTGACTTCAAATTTCTCACCTTCCTAGCTCTGCAGCCTCGGTTTCCTCATCTGTGAAATGGGGGTGATGCTGCCTCACAGGCCCTGTAGGGGGAAGAGTTGGGGGAACATGGGCTTCCCAGGTGGCGCTGGGGATTAAAGATCTGCCTGCCAATGCAGGAGACACAAGCAACCTGGGTTCGATCCCTGGGTCCAGAAGATCCCTTGGAGAAGGGAATGGCAACCCACTCTAGTATTCTTGCCTGGAGAATCCCCATGGACAGGGGAGCCGGGCTAACCACTGTCCATGGGGTTGCACGGGGTCGGACACAAATGAACGACTAACACTTTGCAGGAACATGGATCTAGGGGAGAGCATATTTTAATTTTTAATTGTTATTACTTTGGTACTGGCTGCCACCTGTTGTTTGAAGGAAAGAACCTGGGATTGGGGAAGTTGGACACGTGAGGGACACACTTAGCTTGGGGCCCAGAGTTTGGTACATGCACGGCATTTGCAACCTGGTCACTAGTTGTCCGTGTCCCCAGGGTGAATTTAGTGACAAATTCAGCCCCTTTCTGCTTTCTTGCTGCGGGGCTTTGGCCGTTTGCTGCGCCTTGCTGATAGCCGTGTTCCAGAAAACTGGAGCTCCGTCAGCTCCATCCCTGGTGGTTGCACAGATGTGGGGGTGACCTCAAAGTTGGCCCTGGCCCCCAGGGTAGTGAGCAGTTCTGGAAGCATCTGAAAGTCCTCTCTGGGTGTCATCCTTGTCCCTTGGGGTGGGGGTGGAGGTGGTGGTGACCGGCTGGTTTCTCCCCTAAGATGTCACAGGGAAAGGTTGGGGGCACCCCCAGACACTCAAATTCCTTAGGAGGTTTGGAAGCTCATGGGGTGCAGAGCAAGGCCATTGTGGGGAGCCGAGCTGAAGGCTGGCTGCCTGGTCCCTGCCTTTTTCCTTCCTTCTTTCTTCAGCGGCCTGTGCTCTGAGCCAGCCAACATCTTCCAGAACTTGAGTGGATGGATCTTTGGGCAAAACCAAGCACTTCCCCATCCCCGGCGAAAGGGTCCTCAAGGCCAGATGCCGGCTGCATCCCGGGTGGTTCTCCACTCTGGGAGCTGGCTGTGGTCAGAGGAAGTGTGCCCCAGATGACCGAGAAACATGTCCCGGGCGCCCATCCTGCCCCCAGCACGCCATGCCCCTTATTAACCATCTGCAGGGAATGAACACAGGAGCCCCGTGAGCAGCGGGCCACTCCTGGATACTTTGGGGACCTTCACTTGAAGCCCCCTCTTTCCCTTAGGGAAAACCAATCCTCACTGGAGTTATTCTGAGGTCGTGTGCCTTGTTTTTAAAACACACAAAATTATTTTGAGGCCATACACTGTTAAAGGGACTTCCTTGGTAGCTCAGATGGTAAAGAATCTGCTTGCAGTGCAGGAGACCCAGGTTCGATTCCTGGGTCGGGAAGATACCCTGGAGAAGGAAATGGCAACTCCTGTATTCTTGCCTGGGAAAATCCCATGAACAGAGAAGCCTGACAGGCTACAGCCCATGCGGTTGCAAAAAGTCATACATGACTGAGCGACTTCACTCACTCCACACTGTTTAAAAAAAAAAGCATGGGAATTTTGTGTTTAGCGCCATAATATTCCTGACCATTTAAAGACTAGAGTTGTGTCCCTTGGAAATCTTTGGTCCAGCCCCACAAAGAGGCCCCTCATCTGATTCTCATCGCTATGGCTCATCCAGAGAAACCTAGGGTAGGGAACGCCTGGGTCATCAGGTCTCAGGGGGGCTCTCACGGACTATTCGCTTGCCTTTCCATTGTGTAGGTGAGGAAGTAAAGGCACAGAGAGGTTAAGTGACTTGCCCAAGCTCACACAGCTGGTAAGGGCAGAGCCAGAGTTTGGACTCAGAGGGCTCTAACTGCAGCGCTTGCAATCCCAGAAGAGGAAACTGAGGCCCAAACGTGACGTCAGAGAAAGAGGCCTGGTGTCCAGTCCATTTCTCCAGCCATACTGGCTCCTGAGGTTGGCCTGGCAGTGTCTGAGCCCCGTGTCCTTGATGCTGGACCAGAGGGCACCTTCCCACTCAGGGTCTTTGAAAGATCTGTGGGCTCTTGGCTCAGAGAGGGGAAGAGAATTGTGCAGATTCTCTGAAATTTAGGAGCAGAGTTGAGCCTGGAACCCAGACCTCTTATCTCTTCTTGGTTTCCCTCGGCGGGGAGATTCAAGGATCAGGGTTTGGACAGAGAACACAGAACTGTGTGCAGGTCTCAGCTTCCTTGGGTGTCAAGTGACGGCGCTGACAACCCCAGCCTACTGGAACCTGTTATCTGGCCCTGTTTTTAAACCAGCTTGTAGATAAATGAAAAGAGAAAACAGACAGCAGAGTGAGTTTTTCTCCTAGAGTAAAGTGTTTATATCTTATAAAAGTGAGGCCCCCGTCCCATCGATTTTTATTGGTCTTAGGTACCATTTGTTTCCTGAGATGGTGAGGTTGGTCGAGGACAGGTTTTCAGTTTGCCATGCCCCTGCTGGGCCAACATGAAAAACTGGCAACTCTGGGATAGTCTCAGAAGCGTTTGGGAAATGTAACTGGATCGGGAAGTCCCACAGTTTGGAGTTTGCTTGAGCTGAGATGGTCTCTTGGGCTCCTTCAATGTGAGGCTGAGGTGGGGATGCCCAGAAAGGACGGAGAAACTGGGCATGGAGGTGAAGGCTCCGGCTGCCAGCACCAGGGCCGGACTGCAGAGGGAAGGAGGTACCTGGCATGCCGTGGGTCCCCGATGAGGGCAATAGGATGAGATGGTTGCCATGTGAGGACTCCATTCGTGACTCAGAGTCTGGGCAGCAGGCAAGGAGAGAGAGAATTAGGGAAGAGAAGATGAAAGGGAGAGATGCTGATCATGGACCAGAAGGACACAAGACGGGGAGGAGAAGCAGAACCCGGAGAGGGGCCAGGAGCCTGCTCCAGCTGGGAGCGAAGGGGGGCTGAATGCGGAGGAGTTGAGGGGCTCTCCAGAGTCTCTTGAAGTGGGGGATACACAGGAGAGAACAAATAAAAGACAGTTCCCAGCGGCTTGTCTTGGCTTCTGAGCTAGGTATCTTTTTTATTTTTATTTTTTAAAAGTTGTTATTTTGTGTTGGGGTGTAGCCGATTAACAATGTCATGTTAGTTTCAGATGAATAGCCAAGGGACTCAGCCACACTTATACATGTATCCCATTCTCACCCAAACTCCCCTCCCATCCAGGCTGCTATATAACATTGAGCAGAGTTGCCTGTGCTCTCCAGTAGGTCCTTGTTGGTTTAGGTGTCTATCTTCGGTGGAGGCACCCCAGAAGCAGAGCCTGAGGTGAGGGTTTGGTGAATGGGAGGCCTCGAGGGCATGTCTCAGGCAGGGCTGGGACCTGGGGGAGTGGAGGGAGGCAGGGTCCCACCAGTTCCTGTTGGAGCTCATCTTTGACTGCACATTCTGAGATTTTGCTCATCATGCAGGTTATGTATTAGTTTTGATTTTTAAATATTGCCACAAAAATATTATTTATCCTGATGAGTGAGCTTGGTGGGGCATACCTTTGCATTTGTATTCAAGGATCTGTCAGGGGGAGGAACTCAGCAAGAATCTGATCTCAAGTGGAGACCAGTCTCAGCCTGATCCCAGCAGGAGACCGTGGAGCCTGAATTGTACCCGAGGCAGTGAGGGAGGAGCAGCTTCTGCTTGGTTGAGGGCATTTCTCGGGAGAAGGGCACAGCTGTGAGCTGTGATATTTAGCGCTCTCTGCAGCTGTGAGTTGGGTGCCCCCTCTGTAGCCCGTAAAGGTGATCTGGGCTTGCACCATCAACATCTATTATAATATTCTTTGCGGTTCTTTGAGAGGTGGCAGTAAATTTTGAATTATGGCTATTGGCTTGTTTCTTTAAATATGACTGAGATAGAGCTTCCGGGCCCCGCTTCCACTCCTGTTGTAGAGTGGATGAATGAGTGAATGCTTTGCAGCAAGGAGGGTGTCCTGGCTGGAGGTGAGGGGAGCAGGATGGTCAGTGGAGCTAGTGTGCATGTGGCCCCGCCTGAGCGGGGGGCTCCTTTCAAGTTGATTCATTTCCTTGGAAGGTGGGAGCTGGGGAGAGGAAGGCCAAGTGGAGTGAGTAGCTATGATTCTAGCCATGGAAAGAGGAGCAGAGGGAGGAGGAATCTGGCTTTGGGTTTCTTAGGAGGGTCTCCATACCTAGCTGCTTGCCTGGTACCTGGCAGATAGTATGTGCGTGTTGAGGTTTCCTGAATGTATAAATGGGAAATATGTAATCTGTCATCAGTGTGAAGGAAGCTCTGAGAGGAGATTTTCTAGAGTCACACTCTCTGATGACTGTACCGCATTCATGTCTGGGGCAAGCCATACAATCATAAGAATTGTAATCACACTTGACAACTGTAATAACAGAAATAATGATGGATAATTTACTGAGAACTTAATGTGGACCAGGCATTGTGCTGGGTGCTTTATTCCTTCTCTTATTTAGTTTTAATACCAACTTTGAGGAGTATGTACTATTTCTATTCCATTTTATAGATCTAGAAACTGAGGCACAGAGAATTTAAGTGACAAAGAAGTCTCACAGGTCATAAGTGGCAGAACTGGGATTTGAACTGGGATGGTCTGGCCCTAGAACCGGCCCACCTCACTATCACCTGTTAACCGTGGCTTTGGGATCAAGTTCTGGCTCCTCTCTTTTCTAGCTGTGTGACCTTGGGCAAGTTTCTTGACCCCTCTGAGCTTCAGTTTCTGCAGTTGTGAGGTGGGGGTAGTATCAGGGCTCTTGGGAGGCTGGAGCAAAGTGAGGGATGGGAAGGATCCTGAGGGCTGACGGTGATGGTTCCCACAACTCAGCATCACGGCAGTTTCAAGGGTCCCCACTTGTGGCTACAAACTGCGGGGGCCCTTGGAAACCTACATGAGTAAGTCATTGCCAGGGTTCTTGACAGGAGGGTGAGGAAAAGGGAGGAAGGAGACAAAGCCTCCTCTGTCAGCCCCTTGGGGCCCGCCCCAAGTTGGGAAGATGTGAATGCTACAAAGAAAGAGATGAGGAGTGCCTGGGAGTGGGGTGGGCACCCTGTTGCCCGCCAAGATTTGTTCTTCATGAGAAATGGGTGGAAAATTACTTTGGATCCTTTCCTGAGAGGCTGGTAAGGCAAGGGCCAGTTCACAAAGGGGAGAGGTTTCTCCACACCCCAGGCATGTGATCCTGGCTTTATTTTAAAACAGAATGAAACCTGAAATCAACTCAAGTTGGCAGCTGCTGGGGACTATCAAGGTTGCCAAACCAGCTCCAGAAAACGGCTTCCTGTGGGTTCAGGCACCAGGCTCTGAGCTTGGGGTCCACACCAGAAATCTGCTGGCTGGTCCATCATGGCCCTGTTGTCTGTGTAGCCTGATTCCTCCAGCCTAAGTGCCTTCTTCTCTGGGAACCTGCAGGGTCTGGATCTACCCTTTGGTGTTGTTGAGGGGCCCTCAGGGCTGAATCCGTCTCCCTCACTCTGTAGATAGTTTCATACACTGCAGAGTTCTTTTCTGATCCCAGTCTACATGGCTCTGAATCATTTTTTTTGATACATTAAAGCACAGAACAGCCAGTGAAAAGGGAGGGCTTAAAACTTGCTTGCTCATCATAAACGAAAGGGTTTGAGAACCCCAGACACTATGAAGAATAAGTGAGGAATGACATACACACACACAATGATTTTTTATAATTATTGTAATAAATACATGATGATGAACTCTAACATTAAAAGACTGGAAACAAGCCAAGTGCCCATCCTTAGGAGACTGGTTAAGTAAATTATGGCAAATCCAACAATGAAATACTATGCAGCCATGAAAAAGGACTGGTACTTTTTACATACTGATAGAAAATCATCTCCAAGGTACATTGCTGGGTGAAAAAGACAAGATGCCAAATAGTGTGTGTAATAGACCAACCTTAGTGCAAAACAGGGAAGAATTTAGGATATATATTTGTTTTTGTTTAAAGATACTCTGAATGGGCTCAGATGGTAAAGAATCTGCCTGCAATGCAGGAGAACAGGGTTCAATCACTGGGTCAGGAAGATCCGCTGGAGAAGGGAACGGCAATCCATTCCAATATTCTTGCCTGGAGAATCCCATGGACAGAGAAGCCTGGCAGGCTATAATCTGTAGGGTCGCACAGAGTTGGACACAACTGAGCGACTAACATACACATACACACACACACTCTGAAAGGAAACGTAAGACACCAATAATAGGATTTGGGTGCTGTGGGGACTGGGTGGATGGTGGTAGGTAAGGAATGAGGATTTGCATTCTTACCTTTTTATAATTTTAGATAATTTTGAATGTCATCAATTAGATGGAGTCATGTTACCTAGTCAAAAATTTCTATTAGAAGAGCCAAATTAGAATTGCTCATGGATGCCCATTAGGCTAATAGCAAGTGCTGTTATGAAATAGGATTATAAACACTGATGTCTGTGGATTTCTTGTAATGTTGTACATTAGCTCCTCTACCTGACTCCAGCTTCCTCGATGTCGCAAGGAGAAGGTTCCTTCTGGTCCACTTGAATGTAGCCTGAGAGGGTCCTGTTCGAGGCTTATGTAGGATCCACTCCTCCCTCCAGCATCACAGCATCCTGGTGGCTAAGACGTATACCCCCGGTGGTCCCTCGTGGCCACGGGTGGTCCCACCAATGTCTCACAGTGCACTGGCCATCTCATTCCAAGAGACTCCTTGAATGCCTGACCCCTTGATGAAGTGTTTGCAGAAGAGAAATGTGTCCTCATGGGCTGATAGCCAATGGACACAGAGTTCCTCTGCAGAAAGTAATGACTGAAAAGCTGTGCTCTTAGGGGTTGCAGGTGCCCTTGCCAGCATTCTGTTTCTGCAGATCAGGGTAACAGACAGGCAAGCCGGGGGCAGTGCACGTCATGACACCCCAGGCCTGTCCCCGGTTGGTGAAGAGCATGGTTGGGTTTAGTCTTTGTCACAGAAAATAATGTCTCTCTGGGCTTCCCTGGTGGCTCAGATGGTAAAGAATCTGCCTTCAGTGAGGGAGACCGGGGTTCGATCCCTGGGTTGGGAAGATCCCCTGGAGAAGGGAATGGCAATCCACTCCAGTATTCTGTCTGGAGAATCCCATGGACAGAGGAGCCTGTTGGGCTATAATCCATAGGGTTGCAAAGAGTTGGATATGACTGAGCAACTATCACGCTGCCACGCTAAGAGTATCAAAACATCAGAGAAACAGCATCAGGGAGAATGCCTCGAGGGCCCCACAGTTCAGGCCCTTTCCCAGACATTCTAGAAATTTCTTCCCATGAGGCCGGCAGTGCATAACCCTGGATGTCTAGACGAAAGCAAATAGTCACTGCTTTCCTGGCACGACTGGGGAAAGCGGCTCCTGCTAACAGCCTTTGGGGACAGAGCTGCCAGCCTGCAGGAAGGGGCGCTGCATTCAGGCAGCTGGTTTGGAAGCTTCGGGCACCCGGAACCTCAAGGCTGCATCCACCATCAGCTCGTCACCGAGGATGCTGACCTGTGTGCATCCTGCCGTGTCCTCTGGACAAAGTTCCTTCTGCTCCTGGTCCCCGAAGATTTCACCTTCTCCCAACGTGGGTTTGTTTTAAGCCAAGGGGCACGTGACTCCAGTAACTGATTTTGCTTTTCCAGGTTAGGAATCTGGTGCGTCTGCTGTGTGGCCCACCCAGACTAAGTATTTAGGACATTGCTTATCGTCTGCATTTTTCCCCTCAGCCCTGGCTCCCTTGTCTGTCTCCACCCACGTGTCCCTTCCCCCTTTCACTCTCACTCTTAATTCACATTCCCTTGGATACTGAGCCTCTGTGGAGCTTCACCCCCCGACCCCCAGCCCTTCTGGACCGAGTGCATAAGCCGAGACACAAGCAAACACATAATTTGAAAAAAAAAAAAAAAGCCTGCAAGTCAAAGCAGCCTGTGGAGCACCCCCTCTCTCTGACCGGCGGGAAACAGCCATTCCAGTTGGTAGGAGTCAGCAGGTAAGGGGTTAAGAACGATCCAGAGGAAGTGCTGGTCAAGGTTAAAGTGAGGAAGTGGCCGCTGCCAGGGGAAGGAGGTGGCCGGCTTATCCTGTGTGACTCTAGGGGGCTGAACCAGGCTTGAGGGGAACGTGGTAGGTTGCTGGAGTTCAGTTTAGTTTAAAAAAAAAAAAAAAAAGGAAGAACTTTCTAATGACTTGATGAGTTTTTCTAGAAGTTCTGCTGTGGAGGTCGGGGAGGAGAGACAGAGAGAGGCGACCTTCTCTGGAAAGTAGCAGAAGCCAGGGAGAGATTTTTTTTTTCTGTTGATTTGGTTCTGAGCGATGAACTCAAGGGCCCAGGCAACACCCGATGGGAGGTCCTAAGTGGAGGGTCCCCCATTTCAAGGTAAAAGCGAGTCTCAGAAACCAAGTGACTTACCAAGCGGCCTCTGCTTCCTGCTGCCTGTGTGATGATGTCTGGTGTCTTTCTAAGCTCCATCAGGCACTGGTTTTCGCCCACGCTTCTCTCTATAGCATCCTCACACCTCACATGGTGCCTGGCCAAGATCTGTGAAATTTAATCGAACAAAAACCTAAAACAAAGTTTGTTTGCTTTGCTTTTTTTTTTTTTTAATGATGGCAGAGCCAGCATACAAACTCAATGTTATCTGACTCCAGAAGTAGTCACTTTCTTTAAACAACACAGACACAGGGTTGGTTTGTTGGAGCCAGGATTTTTATATCGGTAGGGCCACCTACTGATCCTGATTTGCCTGGCATATTCTGGTTTTAGCACCACAAGTCCTGTTTCTCAGGACATCCCCAAACTGGGATGACTGGCCAACCTATATACCTTGTACATGTGATCTCATGAAAGCTTTACATTGGCCCACTCTGCAGATGAAGAAACTGAGTCATGACCCAAGATCTCAGGGGCCCGGTTGGCCCTGGCTTTGCTGCAGCTGTGTAAGGCTTAAGCTCTCCTCGGCTCTGGGCTGCTGTCCTTTGTAACGTGGGGGTGGCACCCCTTGATGCTCTAGCCTCTCCAGCAGTGGCTTATAGGATTCTGGAATTTCCTCTGGACTTCAGCTGTCTGTTTTTTCCCGTTGAGGGTGGGAAGCAATTTTCCCAGGGAGACCTTTTCTGGGTTAAGGTTGAGTTTCTCCTTGGGAAGAGGTGACGGAACAGTGACGGGGTCAGGGTGGGGGTCAGTCTGTCCTTCCTCCCCTCCTTCCCTCCCCACCCCCCTCCTCGAGCCTGGGAACAGGGTGGGATCACGAATGTTAAGTACTGCACCAACGCCAGCCCTTCCGTCAGCTGGCTGGGCTGGAGCCAGGCCATTCCAAGGGGCCAGAGCCTGCCTGAGTGCCCCAGGGGCCCTGCGGCTGGTGCTGGCAGCCTGGGTGGCTTGGGGCTCCAGGATCTCTCAGGGGTCCTCCCTGCTGGACAGGCTTCTGCAGCCCTCTGCCTGCCCTGGAGCATGGTGTGTGGCAACTGCGCTTGGCTGGACATGGCTGTGTAGGGTCCCTGCGGGCTCTTTCAGGTGGGGTTGTGGATAGTGAGACACTGCTGCCCTGCCTTCCCTGTGCGTGGGGCTGGGGGTGGGGATAGGGGAGTCAATAGGTGCAAGAACAAGGAGCCTTGCACACAGTGGAGCCCCCAGCCATCAAGGGCGGCCACAGAGTCAAAGTGATTGAGGATGTGGGCATCAGAACAGCCCAGGATCAAATCTCACCTCTGCCTCTTCCTAAGTGTGAGGTCTTGGGTGGGTGGCATTCCTTTTCTGTGCCTCAGTTTCCACATCTGCCAAATGGGAACGAAAATGTCCACCTTGAAGGTTTGTTCTGAGTAGAGGTACTGGATATGCAGTTGGCACCCGACAAGTAAGGGTTAATGTTATCACCACCCTCTACCCCAGCCTCAGGGTGGTTTTGGCTCCTCCCACCCCAGGACATCACCCAGGGATGCCATAAAGACCCAAGAGAGGGATGGATGGAGGTTGAACACTTGTCACAGCCTTGCGGGCCTGGCAGCCCACCCAGGGTGCTTGGAAGTGCTGTGATAAGGACAGGGGAATATCTTAAACAGCTGTGTGGATTGCAGCTGGAGTGCCCTGGAGCACGGGCTCTGCAGGCCCACAGATCCAAGTCCAAGTCCTGGCTCCACCAGGGCTGCCTGGTGACCCTGATCTGGTTCCTTTCAGAGCCTGAGTTTCAGCACCTGCTGAGTGAGGATAATAAGCATTCCCTGCTTGGGTGGTGATGATGGTGGGGAGATAAGGAAGGCCGAGTGTCCAGCTGGGCACCGGGCACGTGTCAGCACCATCATTCTCTGTCTTCTGACCTCTTTGCCGGCTGCTCTGCCTGCCTTTGTGTAGAGGGGGTACTGAGGCTGGGAGGAGTGAGAGGACAGGAGAAGGGCACCCCCAGCAGAGGGACTCGCAAGAGCAGAGGCCCGGAGGCCTTGAACACCACGCTTGGGGCACTGGGCTCCTGGGGCACAGGGAGAGGTTGTCTTGGAAGGATGTGGGTGCTGAGTTCCCCCAGAGGCCCCTCTCAGCTTCCCACGAGCCCTGCAGCCCCGCCCTGGGTGGGTGCGTGCAGGTCACCGACCTCCCTGTGGCTGCCCAGGGGAACAGAGGCCAGTGCTCACAGCCAGGGGCCCTCCCTTCCTCTCCTGGCAGCTTATCTGGGCTGCCTTTTCCCCTTGACCTCCCCTCCCTGGAGCCCAGGAACGTCAGGATCACGCACATATGCGCCCCCCATGTACACGCCTGTGGCCTTGTTTTCATCAGTAGTGAGATAACAAGAGCAAGGATCTATGCTAAGCACCCTCCATAAGTCTAGTTATTTAATCTCAGAATAGTTCAGTGCAAGAGGAATCACTATTTCCCCCCACTTTGCAGATGGGGACACCGAGGCACGGGGCAAGTAAATGATTCTCCCTTGGTCCCCAGCTAAGATTAAACCCAGGCAACCTGACTCCCGAGCTAGGCACTCAGCTCCTCCACCATTTGGCCTCCTTGAGAGCTTGAGTTTGATGGGCTTGTTGTCTAGCCTGACCAGAGAGGGAAAATGCTTGCCTAAAGTCACACAGCAAACCAGGGACAGAATGGGAGATTCTGTCAGTTTGAGCTCAAAGTTGTGTACTCCATGTACTCCTCAGGTTTGCTAGAGTGGGAGATGGGGAGGGGGGTCAAGTTGCATCCATGGGAGGTCCCATTAACCCGTCATTTAGCATAAACCATTCTCTCCCTGCCTCTCTCCACACCCACAACCTATCCCTGAACCAGCCTGAGCCAGTGAATGACGGGGCAGAGGGTGAGGGTTGGGGGAGGGGAGGGGTGTTGGACCCCACGCCATTATTACTTTTACTGCAGTTAATTGTGGAGGCATTAAAGACAGAACTCCAATGATGGACTTCAAGGCCCAACAGCAGGGTTTACCAGGCACCGGTTTTGGGTAGAGGATACCTTTCTGAATCCAAAAATCAGACCCCAGAGGCTGCTCTTTTGTCTACACCCATGCTCCTGGACTTATTGCCTCCCACTGGCATCCCAGCATGAGCATACCTTGTATGCTCTGATTGCCCCTTGGCATTGCCCAAGGATGGGGAATCAGTGTTGCCATGGTGACCAGATTTCATCCATGGCATTAGGGATTCTGGGGGCAGGGGTTGGGTCTCAGCCCCTGGGACTGGCCAATATGATCTGGCTTTTCCCATGAAGACTCATCTCAGTGTATCTGGTCCCCACTCCTCTGCTATTCCAAGATTTTTCTTGGAGCATTGGCGGTTGCCATGGAAACGGCTTTTGAGGCAAATGTGCCTATGTGAGCTGAGGAAGAATTCCTCAAGAAAATGGGGAGATTGCCATACTCCCCGACTCTGTGAGGGGGGCTCTTGATTCTGGAGTCTCCGAAGACTGCTGCTTCCGGGTGGACCTGGAGCAGGAGGAGGATTTGCAGTCAGCTCATCAGGCCCTTTGCTAGCCTCTTGCCCCCAGTCTCTCCTCTTACAAGGCAGTCCTCATAGCAGTCACGTGGGTTAGAGCTGGGTTCGTTTTAGAAAAATGGACACCTTTCTGCTTAAAATCCACCCATGCCCCTTATTACCCACGGGATAAATTTGGTGACTTGCAGGAGGTCTTATAATCTGACCCTCTTCTTTTCTCAGCCATATCTCCTACCTTCCCTACAAAATCCCTTCCCCCTCCTCCCCCACCCCCCAACACACACTCTAATCTCACATTACCCAGCCTCTGTACCTTTGCACAGTTTCCTCTGCAAAGGTGCCTTGTCCCCCCACCACTCCATTAAGAAAAGGCTTTATATCCTCCAAGGTTCAACTAAAATGTTACCTCCTCCAAGAAGCCTCCCCTGCTTTCTGTGGTCACCTTCCCATTGATTTGTACAGAGCCAGGGCCACAAACTCAGCCAGCAACAGGGTCAGGCAGGAGGCACGATTGACTAACTTTGAAACATTCTCCACTTCCACAAAGAATCCACGCTGTCCCATGAAAGCTGACAGTGAGAATGACTTGGTTCATCTTTTTCTCACCAGATTGCTCTTGTTTCGAAAACAGAGCCTGGGCAGACTCTATGGTGAATTGCAGCTGATTCATTGCCCCAGAGTCAAGGAAACTATGGGGAAGGTGCCAAGAATCCCATCCAGTGTGTGATGTAGGCCCAGTAGGGCTGGTTTGCGGGAAGTCTGGATTTTAGGTGACATCTCAGAGCACTCACTCTGCTGTGTTCCTGCACCCACCTCCCCTACTGTGGAGCATAGATTCCCACAGCCTCCAATAAGGTGTGTGGCTCTTAGAAGGTATTCACTAGCTGCTTTTTGAATGGATGTTTGAATGAATGGAGTCATGGTCTTTTCTGAATGTACTAAACCTGCTTCTGCCTCAGGGCCTTTGCACTGGCCCTTCCCACTGTCTGAAGTGCTCTTCCATCAGACAGTAATATGTCTTCCTCTTCCTGTATTCAAGTCTGCTCAAAGGTAATCTCATTAAGAGACCTTCTCTGAACACTCTGCCTAAAGTAGCATCCGCCCCCATCTATACACCCCACTCCTCTTTATATTTAGTTCACAGCATATGTCCCCACTTGTTATATTCATTTCATTTCCCCAGCATTTACATAGTGCTTTCAACAAACCAGACAAGCTTCTGAACATGACCAGCGTAAACTCATTTAATCCCTGGAACAACCCTGTGAGGGAAGAGCTATCACCCCCATTTTTCAGATGAGGAAACCGAGGCACGGAGAGGTGTGGTGAGTTGCCCACAGTCGCACAGCTGGTGAGTGTCAGGGCAGGGATTCAAACCCAGGCATTCTGACTCCAGACTTTTTGTCTCCTTTATTACAATCCACACCTTCAAGAATGCCAGCTCCTCCAGGGAAGCAGCGCGTCTGTTTTGTTCCCTGCTGTAGCCCCTGGACCTGTCACACAATAGGCATTTAATAAATATTTCTTGAAAGGATGGAGGAAGGAAGAAAGGAGGATCAGAGAATTGGAGGGAAGAATCCTTGGCCTTCCAAGCTTTCCGTTAGCCCAACATCAAGGCCATCTTGTCGGAAGTTTCTCAGCCTCCCAGAGGGTTTGAGTCAGCCTGTCTGGAAGGGACCCCACCCCGCCTTCCCTCCCCCTCCCTCCCCCTCCAATCGGGCTTCTGTTTTCTGACCTCTCCCAGACAAAGGTGCCAAACCGCACTCCTGGAACCCCTGGGCCCATGCTGCGCACACTTCCTCCTGTGACAGGGCCAGTGGAGGAGAACATTCCAGGCCAGAGGCAGGAAGTCTCCGGAACAAGGTGGCCTGGAGCAAATGGGGCCTTTGGGCAGCCATCAAGGAGCCGGGAGGGGCTGCTCTCAGTTAGATGTGCTTGGGCCTCAGGGCTGCTCAGGGGATAAGCAGATGGGACATGGGAGCAGGCTGGGAGCGGGTCCAGGACCGGACTCTGCAGCCTCTTGGCATCTCCAGTTTACCCACCATTTCCTGACATCCCTCATGGCTCAGATGGCAAAGAATCTGCCTGCAAGGCAAGAGACCCGGGTTCGATCCCTGGGTTGGGAAGATCCCCTGGAGGAGGGCACGGGAACCCACTCCAGTATTCTTGCCTGGAGAATCCCCATGGACAGAGGAGCCTGGTGGGTTACAGTCCATGAGATCGCAAAGAGCCAGACACGACTGAGCCACTAACACTTTCCCTGACCTCTGATCCTGCCTCCAGGGTTCCAGAGAAGGGCATGCCCTGCCAAATTCCCCTTGGAATAAATAATGGACCCCACTGAAAGAGTGGGAATGTGTTTTCCAGTTTCATCACTGAGAGGTAAATCCTCTTTCCTATAAAATTAATAACTACTAACATTAATAGTGTTGGCAACCATGATCAGGGCAGGCAGGATGCCAAGTACTTCACCAGCCTGGTTTTATCGAATCCTCGCAACTCCCAGAGAAAGAGGCTGTTTATGAGGGGCTTGAGACTCAGAGAGGTGAAACTACCTGTTCAAGGTTACACAGCCTCTAAATGTTGGAGCTGGAATTGAAACCTAGTTCTAAGTGACACAGAACGCGATTCCAGGGACAACCAGGAGAAGAGAATCCCAAAGTCCAGCCTGGAGATCTTGATTATACCATGCTGAAGCTGAAGCTCCAATACTTTGGCCACCTGATGTGAAGAGCCGACTCGTTAGAAAAGACCCTGATGCGGGGAAAGACTGAGGGCAGGAGGAGAAGGGGGCAACAGAGGACGAGATGGTCGTATGGTATCATTGACTCAAAGGACATGAGTTTGAGCAAGCTCCAGGAGATGGTGAAGGACAGGGAAGCCTGGCGTGCTGCAGTCCATGGGGTCACAAAGAGTCAGACATGACTGAGCGACAGAACAACAATTGCTGACTTGCTGGGTAACTTTGGGAAAGACCATGAAACTTGTTTGAATCTCAGTGTTCTCATCTGTTAAATGGGCATTAAGGGGAATCAGCATCATTTGAGATTCTATGGGGGGCTGGCTGTTTGGCTACATGCTTCATATGGGTCATTTCCCTTCATCTTCAGTGTCTCTAGGTCCCAGGTTGGAAATGGGAGGTTGGAGATGTGGAGAATGGGCCACATAGCCCGGGCTGTCTCCTTGTTAGCCTCAACTCCCCAGGTCAACAGAGGTGGGGCAAAGCTTGTTTTAACCGAGGGACTACAGTCAAGTTGAGAAATGCTTTTCGGAGGCTCCAGTGGAGGATGTGGGCATGCCGGGAAGGGAGACAGGGCCGAGAGGGGGAGGGGATGGCAGTAGCCACGGTCTCCTCATCCGGCCCTAGGCGGCATCTGGTCTGGGTGGAGAAGCCTGGGAGCAACCGCTGGCCGGCTCCCAGCCCTCCTCGGCTTCCAGACACCATCCGGGCCCAGTTTCGAGCTCCGTGGGTTTCCTGGAAAACACAGCTCTTTCCTTTGGTTCCGAATCTGGATATTCAGCCTGGCTTTCTCCCCTCCACGGGACAGCGAGGCTGCTGGCTCTCACAGACATGTCACCATCTGATTTCTCTATACAGACATTTGCTGAGCACCTGCTGTGTGCCAGGTACCACGTTCACATCATCATTTCATTTCACAGTAACCCTAGGAAGGAGGTGGTAATATCAGCCCCGTTTTACTGATGAGGACACTGAGACTTGAGGAGGGGGATGTGTTCCTGGTCACTGAACGAGGAAGGGCCTTTAAACCTGGTCCGCCTGACTCCCAAGTATGGGCTCTTAGCCACTGGGCAGCTGGGAAAGGGGTGGGGGATAGTCTGAGACTGCATCATCGCAGTCAGCGAGAACCCCAGACTCAAGGTCTTGATGATGCGGAAGCTTGTAACTTCACCTTGAATTTCTAGCCCAGAAATCCTAGATCTGCAAAGGGGTCCCCAGAGATTGTTTCATCCAGCCCCTTGGATTTTCTGAAAAGGAAATTTTTATCGGGAACCCTACTATAGCTCAGAGAGGAAAAGCAACTTGTCTGAGGTCACACAGCATGGACCCAAGCCATGCTGTCTTTTTATTGGCACAAGGCTGGGGACAGACACTTGACTCATTCAACTACGACATTTTTTAAAGCTGGAAGAGAGCCTTTGACGCCATCAACTCCAACCTCCTTGTTTCACAGTTGGGAAAACGAAGGCCCCAAGGGTCAGGGATTTATCTAAAGACATTTGCCAAGTAGATCTTGTAAGGCATAATAGAGAGAGCCCTGGGGTTCTAAATCTGGGTTCCAATCCTACCTCAGCCTCTTGCTAGCCACGTGAACTTGAGTAAGACTCTTGACCTCTCTGGCCTCAGCTTCCGCAGCTATAAAATGGCCATAATAACAACCTCCATCCCTCTGTGTTTGTGTGAGATGATATTCATAAGGTGCTTCTCAGTGTCCTGGCATACATAGCAGCGGTGTTAGTTACTCAGTCATGTCCGACTCTTTGTGACCCCATGAACTTTAGCCCACCAGGCTCCTCTGTCCATGGGATTCTTCAGGCAAGAATACTGGAGTGGATTGCCATTCCCTTCTCCAGGGGATCTTCCTGACCCAGGGATCTAACTCAGGTCTCCCTCACTGAAGGCAGATTCTTTACCATCTGAGCTACAGGGAAGATTCGCACATAGTAGGTGCTCAATAAAATATTGATAATTTGGTGACTATTATGAATAATATTTAACCCTGGCATTCGAGGGTCCAAAACTCTTTACCAGCACGTCCAGCTGGGTCTCTGGGGTGACTTCCAAGGGCCTAGTGAGGCTTTTGGAGCAGCAGAGAGAGAGAGAGAGGGGCAGCAAAGAAGGACTGTGGGAGCAGATGAGGCTGACTCCCAGCTTCCTTGCCCTTTCCCCCGCTGTAGGTGGAGGCGCTGCTGATAGGGACCAGTCCTTCGCCAGCCTTCTTCCACGTGTCTCAAGGAGCTGTATTAGAGGCAGGACCAAAGGTGGCCTGTGCTGGCCTGGATTGAGCAGGGACAGGGGCAGGAACTATGACAACTCACAGGGCACCCAGGAGCCACTCAGTGTCTGGGCTCCAAGCCCGCGCTGTGATCAGGACACCGAGGGGATTGCCATGGCCAGCTCCTGGCTTGGGGAGACGGCGACCACCGCTGGCAGCCTCCTCCGACCACATCCTGCTGGGTTCACATAAACACCCCCGTGCCTGCTGCCTTCCAGATATGCTGTGTACACAGCTCGGGGATTATTTGCATGAATGGACTCAAGGCTTCAGGGGATTAAGTGAATGGGGTGCCGGGCCTCCCAGTCCAGGGGGTTACAAACGCGGGAGAAAGCTTGTGTATAGGCCACCTCCAGGGGCTGGGACAGTGTTTACGGGGGAGAGATTCAGGCTATTTCCCCAACAGCTGTGGATGGAAGCTGAGTGTCCAGAACACACTGGGTTTGCGCACGGGACCCATGCTTGGGGTCAGAGTGGCTTCTTGGCCTGGAAGGAGAGACATACATCCACGCACCCTTGCTGGAGGGCCTTGTGTGACTGAAACAGCTGTTAGGTCTGCAGAAAAAATAGGGCTTCCCAGGTGGCGCTAGTGGTAAAGAATCCGCTTGCCAATGCAGGAGACCCAAGAGATGCAGTTTCGACCCCTCGGTGGGGGAGACCCCCTGGAGGAAGGAAATGGCAACCCGCTTCAGTATTCTTGCCTGGAAAATCTCACGGACAGAGGAGAGAGGCCAACTACGGCCCGGGGTGGCAAAGAGTTTGACATGATTTAGCGACTAAACAACGGCAAAGAACAAAGCGGCAGCCGCCAAGGGCTTTCAAGCAGGGGAGAGCCGTGATGCGGTTTGCATTTTGAAATGACCTCTCCAGCTACGAGGTAGAAAATGAAATCAGAGTGGAAGCAGCATGCTGGTTAGGGGGTCTCTATTAGTTGCCCAGGTGGGCAGAAATGATGGGCGGATTTGTGAGCTATTTAGGAAACAGACATGGGGATGGCTTAAGGGGGAAGTGTTGAGAATCTGGACTCTGGGTCAGAGTCTCAGAGCGAAACGGATGACCCACTCGAACGGGGTCTTTTTTAATGGGGACTTAAAAATTATTTGTTTGACTGCGTCAGGTCTTAGTTGTATCATACAACATCTTTGTTGTGGCACATGGACCCTCTAGTTGTGGCACATGGGCTCAGTAGTTGGGACGAGTGAGCTTAGTCTCTCCTCGCCATGTGGATCTTAATTCCCTGACCAGGGATCAAACCCGCGTCCCCTGTATTGCAAGGCAGATTCTTCACTGCTGGACCACGAGGGAAGTCCCTCACACGGAGTCTTGATGAGCGTTTTGCTGTCCACCCTTTCTAAGTCCTTCCTAGCCTAAACGTTCATCAGAAGCATAAAGGACAGGCAGGACTTCAGGTCTGAGAATACAAGGAGAGCCTCCTGCCCTTTAAGCCAGGGGGTCGGGGAGGGACTGGTTACTGGGACCCAGGCTGTGTAGTCACGACTGACTCATGGAGACCCTGCAGGGAGGCTGCTGGGACCATAGACACCCGACCTGCCCTCTTCCTGTCCTGTAGCCCCTGCCAGGCCTTCATGGATAAACTCAATTAGAGGTCAGAGCAAGGAGTCTACTGATGGTGTTTCTGCAGCTCAGCCTGGGGGCACAGAACACACTGGGGAAAAGGGGTGGGTCATTCTAACAAGGGGGACATTCCACAAGGGTGGAGCGGACATTTGAGGGGTCTCATCAGCCATCGGAGGCTTCCTGGGGCCTCTGGCCTCTGGGCAAGTGGACTGTCCAGGTCCAAGGGCATAGGCTTTTGCCTCGCTCATTGCTTTTGCCCACCGCTGCAGAGTGTGCCTATCCACACACGGCCCCATCCAAACCCAAAGAAAACGGGGCTGCCTATTAGGTGGCCAGCTCCTTCCGTCTCTCTGCAGTGACTCAGCCAGAGCTCCCGCGTGTGGGCGTGGGACCGGGGAGGCAATTTTCCCCCCGCACAGGGCTAATTCTGTCTGGGCGCTGGCAGCCAGTCCTGCGGCTAGAACGGCCGAGGCCGCTATGGGGTTTTGCGGTTCCTGCGTCTCTCAGAGCTGCGGATCCAGGGATGGGAACCCCGAGGCATCTCCAAGAGCCGTCTGTGGGGGGCTGGGAGACCCCCTCACTCTGCCCTGGAGGATGAGGCCAGCCAGGAGACTGTGGCAGCAGGCCAAGATAACAGGACCAAAGTCGGCAGGCCCGGCCTGGGTAGTGGGGGGCGGATACTGCCAAGGAGGGACATTTGTGATGGGAGAGTCATGCCTGCAAAGTCCCATTATGGTTCAAACCTGCTCGCTGAGGCTGTGGTCTTGGGCAAGTAGAAAGAGCCAAGGTTTGGGGGTAGGAGAGTCCTTGGTTCAAACCCTGGGATGATGCATCAAGGCTGTGTGAGCCTGGGAGAGTCACTTCACCTCTCTGAGCGAGGCTTTATTTGCAAATCTAGGCCTTCATTTGCAAATCTCTGCTGCAAGCGGGACTGACTTGGGGCTGCCTAAGATGTCCGAGGCGCCAGGCAGACTTCTAGGCTCTGGAAACATCACACACAAGACAGGCTGAGGCCCTCTTCTTTGAGGCTTAGGGAGGGTCAGTTCCTCTCCTGGACCTCCGTTTTCCCAGCTACAAAACAGGATGCCTCTGGGGTCCCTCTCAGCTCCTAAGAGCCTTTGGGAGGCTGAGAAGGCTGGAGGAGAGGCCTCCAGGGCCGCCCAGCCCAGACTGTTGGGATGGGCCATGGGGGAGGTGGGAGAGGGGACAGGCGCCTGGCCAAAGACGGAGGGAAGGGTTTCCAGTTTCCCCGCTGGGCTCCCACGCCCACGGGCCCTGATCAAGCCCCTGCATTCGGCCTGGGGCCGGGGGTGCCTCCGGAGGAAGCTTAGACCAGGCTGGAGAGGCAGCAGCGGGAGGCAGCAGGCTGGGAGAGGGGCAGCAGTCGGTTTAGGTGTTCTAGGCACACAGGTGAGTGATGCTAGCAGGTGAGGGGTGGCTGGGCCTGGGGGTGGGGAGTGGGCATGGTGGAGGGAGAATGAGGGGAGAGGGAGGAATCAGGGGGACAGAGAGAAGACAGGGAGACTGCACTGAGAATAGAGAGGCAGGGAGAGGGAGACACAGAGACAGGAACAGACAGAGACAGCACAAGGCAGGAGACAGAAGGAGCGAGACCAAGACAGGGTGACTGAGAAACCAGCTGGGAGAGACCCAGACTCAGACAGAAAGGGAGCGAGCCCTTTGCAGACTGTAGCAGGGGATGGAGACGAGGCAGAAGGCCA
Organism: Okapia johnstoni; assembly: GCA_024291935.2. Taxonomy (NCBI): domain Eukaryota; kingdom Metazoa; phylum Chordata; class Mammalia; order Artiodactyla; family Giraffidae; genus Okapia; species Okapia johnstoni. Next base: position 7,766,350 of record CM044310.1, on the reverse strand, counting down.
CACCTGCTGCCCAAATGCCTCTCAGCCCTGCTGTCCCCCGAGCCCAGGGGACACAGGGCAGCAGGTGACAGCTGGAGGAGGTGGGGGGATTCCTAAGGACCAGGGTTCAACTCCCTGCCCTGCCATTAACCGGGTGTGTGACTGCAGGCAAGTCCCCCTTTGACCACTGGTGCCTGGCCTTGGGCATCCCCTTGGTAAATCTGGACAGGTGACAGTGACCTTGCAGGTTTGGGGGTGGGGGTAGGGTTTCCAGGTGAGAAGAGCCAGGCCCACAGCACCCCAGCCTCCTCTCCAGGGCCAGGGAGCAACAGGTTCCACAGGTCCCTGAAGGATGGATGGATGAATGAGCCCTGCCTCCAAAGGACTTTTCCTACAGCACCTGGGACGTGACCCCTGGGATGTGACGCCCTCCCATTAGGGCCTTTACCTAGAGGCAGAGGGGCTCGGAGAACAGCCCCAGGGACCTGGAGCCTCATCTTGCTCCATGTGCAAAATGCACACCCTGAATCTGTGGGGGTTCTTGAGAGATCCCACCAGGGCAACCACCAGAGGATTCTGGAATGTTCCGAGGAGGCGAGGCAGTGGACAAAGAGAGAAGAGTCGGGGTTGGAAGGTCAGCAGGCTCGGAGCTTCCTCACCACGAATTTGACCTGCCTTGCTGAGCTGAGCCAGCTGTGTGACCTTGGGCACCTTACTCAACCTCTCTGGGCCAGTTTCCTCATCTGTGCTTAGAACCACGCCTGGAATTTGGTGAGGACTCTACACATGTTTGTTTAAGAAAAACGAAGCCAACAACATCTGCCTGAGGTTTTTGCTCTCCGTGGTGGGAGGAACTAGATACTGCCTAACACCCTGCCCCTCACTCCACCACAGCCACTTCCCCAGCAATGGTCTGGCCTGGCCGGTGGGGGGGCAGGACCATACATCCAGGGTCTTCTGCCTGGTCCATCTGGTGCCCGGCAGGAAGAATCGGGCCTCGGCCACCCCACAGCCAGCTCGGATTGGGCTGATGCTCTTCCTTTCGTGGGCTGGTCCAGGCCTGCTGGGGGTGGCTGGCACGGGGGGGTGGGGTTGGGGGGATGGGGGAGGGCTCTCAAAGCCCCAGGCAGGGCTGCTCCCTGCCCAGTGTGGCTTCATGAGGGATTCAGTGACCTAGGCTTGGGCTGCTCCCTGCCCGAGGCAGGGATTTGGCGACTTTTGCTTGTTTGCTTTGTGTTTTCCTGGACCTCAGGAGGGGAGGCAAGTCTGACATAATGACACCCCTCCACCCCACCCTCATCTGGCCTCCGGAAACCCCCCACACTCGTCTAACGTTCCTTCATCTCCTTTATCCCCAGTTCCTTCTCGCTGTGCCTTCCCACGAGGCACTCTAATCTGTTCAGAGTGTATCTTGTTATTCAGCCCTGTTCTTTGCGTGTTACTGTGTGGCTGCTTTTAGATGCGCGTTTTCAGCGTACTTATGCGCTATCTGGGTGGGTGGCTTTAAGATGCGGGGCGTTCCTTTGCTGTATGTACACTTGCTAGTCTGCAGCCTCTAACAGCAGCCTAGCTCTGTGGCTTTCGCACGTTGCCTCTCCCACAACAGACGGACGTCAGCCGCCTCCAGCTTCTAGCCATCAGCAGATGCCTGTGTGCGCTGCCCGGATCCCTGGATCCCTGAGTGCTATAGTGCATAAGGCTCCTGCTTCCTGACGGCCTGCACCTGTGGCTCTGTCAGCAGACTGCCCTCAGTTGGCAGGCAGCGCCTGGGACGGTGCCCCTCCCAGGACAGGATGGAGGGATATAAATAGCTTCCTGGAATGCGACCTCCATTGTTTCCCGACCCCACTCTGAGCCAAAGCCACCTTCCCCTGACCTCTGCCTGGCGCTGTCCCCTTGACCGACCTCCTCCCTTTCCCAATCTTACTTCTCCAGTCCCTTACTGGGGTTTCCTGGAACACTTCCTTAATAATCACGTTTGCAGGAAGGCTGATGTGAGCTTTGCTCCTGGAGAATCCAAGATAAGGCATGCCTGCCCCACCCCCACCCCACCCCCCAATCCCGCACACCGGCATCCCGGAGCATGGTTCTTCCTGGGGCTGGGGGGCACACTGGGGCTCACGGGTACCCACAGCGTGGCCTGAAGCCTTTGCCAGCCCGAGGTCTCCATCCCAGCTTTCTTGTCCTCTCAGTGGTGCTCATTTGCACCTCTTTGATCATCAGTTTGTCTAACGCCTCCCGTAAGATTTCTCTCCTGCACATTACCTCTTTAGATCATCGGCCCATTTTTTCTGCCGGGGTTGCAGTCTTTCTGGATTTGCAGGAAGATGCTCTCTGTACATTCTAGGTGGCAGTCCCAGTGCAGAGGAAGCGAACTGGAAGAACTGCAAATAGCAAGGTTAAGTTCTAACAGTAAGGACAACTGTGGAGGTGTTATGGGCTGGAATTGCATCCCCTCCCGTAAATTCCTGAGTTGCTGTCCTAAACCCCCAGTACTTTGGAGCATGACTGTATTTGGAGACAGGGCTTAAAAATTTTTATTTTTTAAAAATGTATTTTATATTGGAGTCTAGTTACTTTACAACATTGTGGCAGTTTCTGCAGTACAGAGAAGTGAATCCGCTGGATGTATACATACATCCCCTCCCTCTGAAGCCTCCCTCCCACCCCTCTGGGTCGTCACAGAGCACTGAGCTGAGCTCCCTGTGCTATGCAGCAGCTTCCTGTGAGCTGTTTTACACCCGGTAGTGTATATATGTCTGTCTTGCTCTCCCAGTTCATCCCACTCTCCTCTTCTCCCTCTGTGTCCACATGTCCGGTCTCTATAGGAGACAGGGCTTTTAAAGTGGTGATTAGCGTAAAGTGAGGTCATTGAGGGGACACTTAATCCAACCTGCCTGATGCCCTTTTATGTTCCCACACACAGGGGGAGACCGTGAGGACATCACAGTATCCTGAGGACCTGCTTGGTGCCCACATTCTTCCCTGACCTGGACACAGAGCTGAATCAGACCAGTCCTCACCCTCGGGTAGCTTGCAATCCAGCCAGGTGTGTTGTTTTGTTGTTCGGTCACTAAGTCGTGTCCGACTCTTAGCGACCCCATGGACTGCAGCACGCCAGGCTTCCCTGTCCTTCACTATCTCTTGGAGTTAGCTCAAATTCACATCCGTTGAGTCAGTGAGGCCATCCAAGCATCTCATCCTCTGTCGCCCCCTTCTCCTCTTGCCCTCAATCTTGCCCAGCATCAGGGTCTTTTCCAATGAGCTGGCTCATCGAATCAGGTGGCCAAAGTATTGGAGCTTCAGCTTCGGCATCAGTCCTTTCCATGAATATTCAGGTTGATTTCCTTGAGGATGGACTGGTTGGATCTCCTTGCGGTCCAAGGAACTCTCAAGAGTCTTCTCCAACACCACAGTTTGAAAGCATCAGTTCTTCGGCGCTCAGCTTTCTTTATGGTCCAACTCTCACATCCATTCTTGACCACTGGAAAAACCATAGCTTTGACTAGACAGACCTTTGTCGGCAAAGCGATATCTCTGCTTTTCAACAGGCTCTGTGTAAAAGCCAGTAATAATCATATAAATACCATGGGCCCCGGAGTAGGGAGCTGGGTGCCCTGGGAGGCAGAACGGAGGGTGTGTTAGCGTCCTAGCGCTGCTGAAACATTACTGCAGACTGGCTGGCTTAAAACGACCGAAATGCACATTCGCTTGTGCCACTGGAGGCCAGAAGTCTGCACCCGAGCCGTCGCAGGTTGGGCTTCCTTGGAAGGCTCTGGGGAGGGTCCCTCCTTGGGTCCCCCGGTTCTGGGGCTCTGAGCATCCCTCAGCTCCTGGTCGCATCCTTCCAGTCTCTACCTCTCTCTTCACATGGATTCTCTGTTCCCGTGTCAAGTCTCCTTCTGTCATCTCCTCTTACGGGGACACTTGTCTTTGAGGTTAGAGGCCAGCTTATCCCAAGGTGATCTCATCTTGAGATCCTTACATCAATTATATCAGCAAAGGTCCTTTTTCCAAATAAGGTCACATTCACAGGTTCTAGTGGACGTATCTTTTTTTTTTTTTGTAAGGAAAGATTTGACCCACTACAGGGGGTGGGGGTTGTCGTGGCAGTCCGGAAAAGAATTTCCAGACACAGAGCATTTCATCAGGGAGTGAGTTTATTAAGAACAAAGAGCAGAGATAATGTGGGTGCTGCGAGCACAGCAGGCTGACCTCCTGACAGATCAGGGAGAGCAGACCATGAGAACAGCAGGCCGGCTCAAGCGAGAGCCGACGCTTTTGGTGGGTTAGTAGCCAATTTTTATAGCCTCAATACAAAGGAAATTCCTGCTGGAAGGGTGGCATTAGGTGCTTGCTTAGGGTGCTATAGGGTGAGTAGAGGGGTGGGCATTTTTGCCTAATATGGGGTCAGGAAATCTGCTGGTGATGATCAGGGGGGCTTCTGGCAACGGTTACAAAGGGGGCTCAGTCAGTTTCAGAGGTGACCTTGGTTCTGGGCTCCACTTCTGTGGCCTTGGTGCAAGGCCTCACACTGATGGTCTTGGGATGGGAACTCCACAGAGGAGAGGGGACACCAAGAGAAAACTTTCTGGAGAGAGGAACCTGGTTTCAGGGCTGAGTCTGAAGTTGTAGAGGAAATTTAAGAGAGTGATTTTGATTTTTGGCAGGTGCCGCGTAGCAAATATGTTGGTCCAAAAGGTTTTAAGGGATTCCCTCGTGGTCCAGTGGTTAGGACTCTGCGCTCCTAATACCAAGGGCCCTGGTCTGATCCCTGATTCGGGAACTAAGATCCTGCAAGTTGCAATGCGGCCAAAAAAAGCAGGTTTTAGTTGCTACGCTTCGGGACGCTTTTTCTCTTCACAAAACAGAGCTCTCAGACCTCCCAGGGCCTAGACTCTAACTTGGGTGTCCTGGGTCTTTCCCTGTCATCCTCGCCGAGCCTGGGACAGGCTGGAGGGCTTTAACTCATCCTCCCGGTGGTCCTGAGAAGTCAGTAGGGCAGGGGTTTCTATCAGCCCCATTTCGCAGATGGCACAACTGAGGCTCAGAGATGGGGAGGTGACTTGCTCGGGTGACATAGGGAGTCTCCTCCCCACCCCGCCACCTCCTCCCTGGTCCCAAAAGAGCACAAGTTGGAGATCACAGGAAGAATCTGGGAGCGGAGCCAGGACAGCTTATCTGTCCCCTGATCTCCTGGGGAGCCGAGGGCAGAAAGAGGGACAGTCTGGCCAGACTCACCTGCCCACCTGGACTGTGATAGACAATGTCAGCTTTGGCAAACGATTCCCAGCTGTGCCCTAGACCTCAGATCATCCTGAAAACTGGGAACATAGGTTCCTTGAGGAGCCAAGAAAGCAGAACAAAGAGGAGGTGTCCTGGGAGGGTGGAGCTGGGGCCCCTGGGGCATCAGCAAGGGTGCGAACAGACACAGGAAGGTGTGTCCACTTCCTGGAAAGCAAGGCAGTGAAGAGCAGGGCTGAGTCAGAGCAACCTGGGTGTGAGGGTGCATGTGTGAGTCCTCAGTCCCTTCAGTCATGTCCAACTCTTTGTGACCCCATGGACTGTAGCCCCCCAGGCTGCTCTGTCCATGGGATTCTCCAGGCAAGGATACTGGAGTGGATTAGGGCTCCTTATATGCCACTGTGCTCTGCAACATCCTTACAAGGATAACAGTAGTTTGCAGGTAAGAAAACTGAGGTTCAGAGAGGTGAAGCAACTTGCTCAAGTCCACACAGCTGGGAAATCTGACTCCAGAGCCTGACTTCCAAGGAACCCGAGTGAAAAGTCTCTCAGTTCTCACTCCTTCCCTGAGGAATTCAGAGTCCCAGTCCCACCTCTCTGAGCTCTCCAGGCTTTTGCTTTGAACCCTGAGAGCCCAGACCATCATCACATCTTTGATCCTTCCATGGAGCTGTCCATCCTATTCCCCTTTCCCTTGCCTTCAAGGCCCCCACAAGTAGCTACCAGTGGGAAATCACCCCTGGGATGCTGTATCAGCCCTGGACAATGGTGCTACCCACTGTCTCTGTCACGTGCCCTTCACAAAGCCCCTGCCCAGAGAAAAAAGCCCTGGAGAATCCAGGGTAAGGGAACAACATTACTCCCTAAGCTGCTTCCTCCTTCTCCATAAATGAACTTCTACCATGGATCACATTTCCCTTTCTGATGTGGCCACAAGGAAGCTCAGAGTTGCAGATCAGAGGCCGCAAGCCCATTGACTCTGCTGGTCTGCAGTTTCTGCCCTGGTTTGGGTTGGCTCTGATGTCTACATCTGGTTATACATTTTGTTGGTTATAGTTACTTGTGATAGGTAAATCAGTGCACACGTCAACCCAAACACTTTACCCAGCGCTCTAAAGATGCAATGTTTTTGTTTGTTTGTTTGTTTGTGCCTCCCCAACAAATGCCAGTAGCGATAATGCTATTACTTCCAAGGTAAAGGTAAGGAAGGGGAAGGTCGCACAGTCAGCAGGGCTAACCGGATGTGCTGGGGTGGGGGGTTGGGGGAGATGAGGGTTGGGATGAAGGGTCTAGCTGTTGATCTGAGCTCATGAGGCTCCACCACTTCCCAGCTGGGTAACATTGGGCCCATCTCTTAGCGTCTCTGAGCCTCTGCTTCCTCCCCTGTAAAGCGGGAGTAACAGCAGTACATTCCGTCTCTGGCACTGGGTCTACCCAGACCTCGGGTTCTTGGATCGAGAGCCAACTGCTGTGCCTTGTTCTGCCCTGCCGGTGTTTCCAGCTGTGTTCGGGGGCTGACCAGCCAGGGACCCACACTGGAGAGCTTTGGACGTCGTAACAATGAAACGGTGAGGGGCTCTTGTGGTCTGAACTCATCTCTCCAAAGGGCAGCAGTGGGAGACCAGGACGAGGCAGGGGCACTGTTGGTGCAGCTGTCCCCTGGGATTTGGGAATCTGGTCAGAGTCAAGTTCAGAGCCCTGAGCACCTCTCCTTCATTGCACTTAGTATCTCTGTGATTTTTCCATGATTTGAGGGTTTTTTTTTTTTTTTTTTTTTGATGAGTGTTTGTCTCCCACTAGACTGTGAAGGAAAAGGGTAGGTCCCAGAGAGGCAGCAAATACATGGTGACCCAGAAGGTAAGTGTCAGCGTCTACCCTGACTCATGGTCTGCCTCTTCCCAGCTGTATGCTCTTGGGCACGTGACTTAAGCTCTTTGTGCCTCAATTTCCTCATCTGTAAAATGGGGTTTGTAACCACCTCAATGAGTTGTTATGAGGATGAAAGGACTTTGCATACATACATCAACCCTTTAGAATAGTACCTGGTATATAGTAGGTGCCTGTGAGCTGTCTGTCAAATAAAATAAAATAGCAAAGCCACCTAACTAGTCTTGCTCACAGCCAGGGAGGACATTGTTGGTCTCGCTGGTGGTGGTCAACTTCTTAAACCCAGTTACATGTTTTGTTGGTTATAGTTCCTTGTGATAGATAAATTGGTGCACACATCAACCCAAACACTTCATCCAGTGTTTTAAAGGTGCAATGTTTTTTTTGTTTGTTTGTTTGTTCGTGCCTCCCCAACAAATGCCAGTAGCTCTTTTTTTTTTTAATTTATTTATTTTGGCTGTGCTGGGTGTTCGTTGCTGTGTGGGCTTTTCTCTAGTTGCAGCGAGTGGGAGCTACTCTCTGGTTTCAGTGCACAGGCTTCTCGTTGTGGTGGCTTCTCACAGGCTCTAGGGTGCACGGGCTTCAGTAATTAGGACTTGCAGGCTCAGCAGTAGCAGCTCTCGGGTTCTAGAGCACAGGCTCAACAGTTGTGGTGGACGGGCTTAGTTGCTCCTCCTCACGTGGGATCTTCCCTGATCAGGGATCGAACCCACGTCTCTGGCATCGGCAGGCAGATTCATTACCACTGAGCCACCAGGGAAGCCCTTTAAAGCCAGTTCTAATCAAAGTTCCCCTCGCACCCCCATCTCCCCTTGTAGAGAATGGAGGCTGAGGATTACAACGCCTCCTACGAGGACTACCCCGATGACTTGGACCCCATCGTGGTTTTGGAGGAGATATCTCCCTTGGAAGGCAGAGTGGTCAGGATCTTCCTGGTGGTGGTCTACAGCATCATCTGTCTCCTCGGGATCCTGGGCAACGGCTTGGTGATCATCATCATCACCTGCAAGATGAAGAGGACAGTGAACACCATCTGGTTCCTCAACTTGGCTGTGGCCGACTTCCTGTTCAACATCTTCCTACCCATGCACATCGCCTACGCCGCCCTGGACTACCACTGGGTGTTCGGGACGGCCATGTGCAAGATCAGCAACTTCCTGCTCATCCACAACATGTTCACCAGCGTCTTCCTACTGACCGTCATCAGCTTTGACCGCTGCATCTCCGTGCTCCTTCCTGTCTGGTCCCAGAACCACCGCAGCGTCCGGCTCGCTTACACAGCCTGCCTGGTCATCTGGGTCCTGGCTTTCTTCTTGAGTTCCCCATCCCTCGTCTTCCGGGACACGGCCCACCTGCACGGGAAGATATCCTGCTTTAACAACTTCAGCCTGTCGGCCGCCGGCTCACCACCGTGGCCTGCTCACCCCCAGGTGGCCCCGGTGGGCTCCGACCGGCACATGGTGGTGACCATCACCCGCTTCCTCTGTGGCTTCCTGGTGCCAGGTCTCATCACCACTGCCTGCTATTTCACCATCGTCTACAAGCTGCAGCGCAGCCGCCTGGCCAAGACCAAGAAGCCCTTCAAGATCATCCTGACCATCATCATCACCTTCTTCCTCTGCTGGTGCCCCTACCACACGTTCTACCTCCTGGAGCTCCGTCGCGGCTCCGTGCCTCCCTCCGTCTTCAGCCTGGGCGTGCCCCTGGCCACCGCCATTGCCATTGCCAACAGCTGCATGAACCCCATCCTGTACGTCTTCATGGGTCAGGACTTCAAGAAGTTCAGGGTGGCCCTCTTCTCCCGTTTGGTCAATGCCCTGAGTGAGGACACAGGCCACTCCTCCTACCCCAGCCACAGGAGCTTTACCAAGATGTCATCCATGAACGAGAGGGAGACCGGCATGCTCTGAGCCTTGCCCGGAAACCCCCCAGAGGACACTCCCAACCTTGGAGGAGGCTCAAAGCTACACCTTCTGAAGACTATGGTAGAAATCCCACCCCGCCACAGTGGACACTCCCAACCTTGGAGTCTCAAAGCTATGCCTTCTGGACACCACAACAGGAACCTCTTGGGTAACCCACAAATGCCCGCTGTATTTTACGTGGGGCTGAGCAGTGTTTTTGAGCTAGGAATCCAGGGTTTGGAACGCCTTTCCTCCAGGGGCGTGGTGGACACAGCATGCTGCAGTGCTTAGGCTTGGACCAGTATCCCATGCATTTTCAGAGACTTGCCTTGACCAATGCAAAGCAAAAAAAGGGAGAATTTTCTAAAGCACTGCCATGAACTGGGATGGGCATAAGACAGAGGGATTCAGTTACCTACCTGAGCACTTCCCAGGAATGACACAGACAGTTTGCAGGTTCCGTTCCTGGTGTAAGGAGAGGAGGTCAGAGCCAAGCCAGTGTGATGTAGATCACGCCTCGCCACAGAGCCCTATGTTAATAGCTGGCCAGAAATCCTGTTCTTAAGCCATTCTTCAGGTTTAGGGCATGTTGGAATGCACATACCTTCTCCAGGTCACCTGGGAGGAGAAGGTGACATAAGAGCACAGAAACTCCTAGGACCATGCATTTCACTTTCAGATCAGCTGGAAAGATACACAATAGGTCCTGAGGGGGCCATGGGGCTTTTTAATGGGGGCAAGAGAAGCAGGGCTACAGTGAAGACTTAGGTCTTGTGCAGGAAGGAATGGAGAAAGAAAAGACCTTTCACAGGGCGTGTGACAGGAAACTGCTCACCCTAGAACCCTCCAGGGCAGTGTTGCTTCAGGCCATAGCTGTGTTGAGGGTGGGGTCATGCTGCCAGCCCCTTGCCCCAAGCCCTGTTCTCACATTTGTTACCCTGCGGCTGGTTCAAGGTGGGCAGCCCCCTACTCCATCACTGCAATTCCTCCCTCTTTGCTGATCCACTGACTCTGGCTGGAGAAAACACTCCGGGGCAGGGGGTGGCTGGTGGGTAGGGGTGGGGGGTGGGATCTCTTCTTTCTCAACTTCCTCAGAGCCTTGCTGGAGGGTAGCCCAAAATCAGCTGTAGGAAGCAACCTGGGAGCACCTCGAGGACCAAAGATGCCTGCAAGGGCTCAGTCCCTGAGCTCAAAGCAGAATCTGGAGCCTGGCTCATTGGACTGTGCTCCTGAGATACAGGGCCTGGGGGGCGGGGGCGGGGCAGGGCCCGGGACTCCTCCTATGGGCAGTCACATTGTCTTTTCCGGGGCTGTGCTGCAGTGTCAGCATCTCACTTTCAAACGACAAAGGTGATGCTCAGAGTGGGGAAGTTACCCAGTGTCACACAGCCAGCCAGGGGGCAGAGTTTCCAGAAAAGAACAGAGCTGTTCTGTCATGGAGACTGCCTCTGCGGAGAATATTCTATACTGTCCTGGTAACCTACATTTATTTAGCACTTCTATGTTAAGCACTTTACATGTGTATCTCATTTATCCCTCACGGCAGCCCCGAGTTAGGTACAATTATCACTTCCCTTTTATGAATGAGGCTTCTGGGGTTCAGAGAGTTTAAGTAACTGGCTCAAGGATGCCCAACTGGTCTCTGTTAAGAGTCTGGACTTGAACCTAGGTCTGTCTGGCTCAAAGAAGGCCGCAGAGTCTTAGGGTTTTGAGCATTCATATATGCGTATCCCTCAGCAGATTCATGTTAACATCTTAAGGTCTTTAAAGGCAGCTATGCAAATAGTTTGAAAAAAAGATCCAAAGTGGCAGAGAAAATGCACTTGGCTCCCAGCTCCCTTGGCACTCATTCACACCCACCCACCCTGGCTCCCACCTCCTGTGTCCACACACACCCCTTCCCACCGCCTCACCCCACCCAGCTCTCCAGGGAGGGCGGCGGGAAGGGAGGCCTGGAGAGAGGACCCTTTGGCCTCCGAGTGTCCATATTCTGTCTCTTCCAAGTTTCTTTGTTGTGAAGCCATTTCTCCAACAAGTTGCAATGAACAGATGTAACGTCTACACAGCGCCGGGCGAGTTCCCGAGGCCACGGGCTGTTTGGAATCGCACCTCATTTAGAGACAAACTGTTCTTTCACTCTGTTGGGTCATCGCGCTTGTGAAAGGCAGCTCTGAGTTGACCCTACTGGGGCCTTCGCTGCTTCAAGCAGTCTGAACTTAGCTTGAGCGGAGGGAGCTTTCAATGTTGCCCAGAGGCCCCTGTACCCCACCCCCCACCCACCCAACTTCACAGGCGAAGAATCCAGGGCACGAGATGGAGTGGGGTTCCAGGCCCCAGAGACAGTCACCAGCCACTTGGAGAGGACCATGCTGTTCGCCAGGGCTCAGTTTCTCGTTACTTCTGGGCTGCGTGCAGGCCAGGCCAGGCTGGGGGAGCCAGGAAATCATTTTGTCTTTGGAAAAGCTGATGAACAGGAGCAAAATGAAAACCAGCTGTGTTCCTCTTTGGAGCCAGGGCTCGCTCTCTCTGGCTGCCCTTCCAGACTTCCTGTTCTGACCGTCAAATGCTTAAGTGCAGCCGTGACAACCTTTTCAATCTTGTCCCCACAGCTTCTTCTGAGGGTCCCCCCAGGTCGCGTGTTCAAAGGCCCTGTGGTTCACACAGCACGTTCATATGAATTACTCCACAGGCGGCCAACACACTGTGTGCCTGAGAGCCCTCCCTCCGGGGCCAGGACCCGCCAATGGGTCCTGCAGCGCTGCCTCCTGGGTGAGGTGGGGTGGGTGGAGGGGGCACAGGGTTGTGGGCAGAGAAGATGCTGTTTGAGGGTAGGGGGAGAGAGAGGGAGGAGAGAAGCACAAAGGAGAACAATGATGAAGAAAAGGGACCTGGCATTTATTAAACATCTACCGTGTATCCGGCCTAGAATCTCATCAAAGCCTCAAAAACGGCCCTGTGAGAAGAGGACCATCAGACCCGGGTTAGGGGTGCAGAAAGGGAGGTTTGGCCTGTAGACCCCACTTGTTGAGAGTCACACAGTAGTAAACGGAACTGGGTCTGCTGCCTGAGAGAGTTCCCAGCTTCTTCAGCCCTTGGGAGGATGGAGAGGGAGGGGGAGGGAGAGAGGAGGAAGAGAAACAGGAGGGAGGGTCTCAGAAGGGGAGACCCAGGTGCTGGCTGAGGGAGGAGTTTGCCTTAAGCTGGACACAAGGGTCAGCTTGGAGACCAGAGCCCAGGATGGATGGGAGAGGAGAGAGTCCAATCACGAGAGCCTCGAGGGTTCAGTCTTATCCCCATCCAAGACCTCCCCGTTTCACAGAGGAGGGAACTGAGGTTGCAAGAGCTGCCCTTGGAGAAATCTGCAAAAGGAGGTGTGTGAGCTTGGAGGGTGTGGTCAGTGATTTCCCAACTCCTGGCCCTGGCCTCCCTCTCCATTCCTCCCTGACACGCTTTGGTGCTCTGGCTTTAGAGAATTACTACTGGGGCTGGTATCCAGGACAAGGGGGAATTGGGAGGCAGCTCGTCCGGCTGCGAAATAATTCAGTAGGGGGTTTGCTTGCTTCCTCTCTGAAGACAATGTTTCTCTTGAATAAACAGACCGAAGCAAGCATGAGGACTCTCATTGCTTGGAGGGTCCTGCCCCTTGTCTCCCCCACCCACATCATGGAATGCCAGCTGAGGCTCAGAGAGGTGAAGTGTGCTGTCCTGAGTTGCACGGCTGTGTTGTGAGATGGCAGGAGGACCCCTGCAACTCCCAACCTCCCATTCCCCAAATTTTGGACCACAAGAAATCCGTATCTTGAAAAAATTCCCTCTGTTCATATAATTTTCCTAGGAACCAAGGATATAAGACAGGCAGTGACTTACCCAAGACAACACAGCCAGCTGTGGAGAAAGCGGACTAAAAGCTAGGACTCCTTGCAAGTCCATGCATTGGCCCACCCAAGGACAGACACTCTCATCTGCACATTCATCCAGCCATCCTTCCATGCACATCCATTTCCATAACCATCTATGTGTAAGTCCACCCATTCACCCACTCCACAAGCATCCATATAATACCCCTCTTTGCTGGGCCTTGTGGTCAACACTGGGGATGTGGGGATGGTCAGGACATACACAGTCTCTGTCCTCTTAGCTCATTCATTGGACAGTGGTGCCAGCCAATTAAAAAATACCCCAAACAGAAAACAATCATAGTGTCACCCATATATTATAGAGGGATGTGACCCTGTCCAAGGCCAAGAAACTTCCCCAGGGGTGGTACACGTGTGCTCAGTCTTGTCTGACTCTTCGTGACCCCATCGACTGTAACCTGCCAGGCTCCTCTGTCCATGGAAATTTCCAGGCAAGAATACAGTTGTGGGTAGCCGTTTCCTCCTCCAGGGGATCTTCCCCACCCAGGGAAGATGAACCCACATCTCCTGCATTGGCAGGTGGGTTCTTTACTGCTGAGCCCCGGGGGAGGTGACACCCGAGAGTCAAAGGTTGAGTCGGCACTGACCTGATAGGGAGGCACTGGAGAGGGTGTTGCTGGTGGAGGAAATGGCGCTGGTGTGGGAGGGAGCAGGGTGACTTTGGGGGATTGAAAAGGGGGTGAGGGATGCAGCCGAGTGAGTAGAATGAGCGTCGGCCAGATGGAATGGAGAGGAGACAGGGCGAGACTGTGGGGTGGGGGGAGCGGAAGCCATGTGTAAAGGAGTGACTCAGATCTGTCTATTTAAAGGATGTTTGGGACCTCCCTGGGGGTCCGGTAGTTAAGACTTGGTGCTTCCAATGCAGGGGCGTGGGTTGCATCCCTGGTCTGGGAACTAAGATCCCATATGCCACATAATGCAGCCAAAAAAAAAAAAAAAAAAGGATAAAAGGGTGCCTGATGCCCAGGGCTGCCCTGGAGGACTAGTTAGAGAGGGGCGGGAGGGGAAGCCGGAGGCTGCTACCGCATCCAGGTGAATGCCCTGGTGCCTGGACTGTGGGAGCCAAGGTGGAGCCTGAGAGAAGTGGACTACTCCAGAGATAGTTAAAAGCTACCCAAACTTTCTCTGGGGAGCGGTTAGTGGGAAACAAACCCAGGGCTCGTTTCAGCTTCACAGAGGCCTTGGTGTGTTGCTTTATTGACGGAAATTAATTGTAAATATTATTCAAATTTGCCTCCCAATGCACAATTATATTTCTCAGGGGAGCCCTCTGAGCACATAATAAAGCCCTATAAATAATACATATATTAACGTAAGAGGAACAGAAGCATATTAATGTATTAATTGTGGGTGGTGGCTGTGGGGAATTTAACAGACTAGATGCCAAGTGCTTGAACTTGGGGTTTAACCTCGGAGGTCACCTATAATCCTCCAGGCACCCACCAGGCACTTTCCTCTCACCATTTCACTGAATCCTTACAGAGATCTTTGTGGTAAGGGCCATTTCTATATCCATCTACAGATGAGGAAATTGAGGTTCAGAGAGGTGAGGTGACTTGCCCAGTGTCACTCAGCTAGTAAGTGATAGAGCTAGAATTCAAATCCCAGTCTCTTTGACCCTAAAGCAACTTGTAAATATAAATTGTCCTCTGAAGAGACTCTTCCCTGGAGAAGGACAGTAAGCATATGCCACTTCTCCAGTGTCAGATTTTGGGGAGGTGAGAGTGAGGAATCTGAGAGGTTGGTTTTTCATTTGGTGGAAGAAAATGTTGTCTGGGTGGACTTGTCACTTCCTCTTGACCCTGAGAATCTTAGGGTTGTTGAGTTTGCAGGAAACTCAGCTTTATTAGGTTCATCCCTTCCCATCCCCCCATTTTGCAGATGATGAAACTGAGGCTTCTTTTTAATAAGACTGGAGACCTCTTGTCTTACCCACTGCTGAGAGATGAGATATGCATGGAAATGTTTACATGAATCACTTTTAAATCACCATCATTCTGGAGACCTGGGCCTTCACCAAGCCGACTCTTCATTTCTTGGTCTGTTGACAAGGGCTTTGGTGCTGCTCTGCCCTGAAGGACCCCTGCCTTCAGGGGAAGTCACTTGGATCTGGGAGTCACTTGGAGTTTCCAGTGAGTCTTCCTTCCTGGGGAGGTAGGAGATCTTGGAAAAACCTGGTACAGGGCAGAGACATGCTGTGCTTGGGGCATAAACTGTACCCTTCAAAATTGTTCTGGGTGTAGGTGAGAGAGCTTGCCAGGTGGCACTAGTGATAAAGAACTCGCCTTCCAACGGAGGGGACATAAGAGACGCGAGTTCGATCCCTGGATTGGGAAGATCCCACAGGAAGGCATGGAAACCCACTCCAGCACTCTTGCCTGGAGAATCCCATGGACAGAGGAGCCTGGCGGGCTACAGTCTATGGGGTTGCAAAGAGTCAAACAGGACTGAAGCGACTGAGCACACATGCAGGTAGGTGAGAGATGGTTGCTTTCTTGATCCAGGTGGTGGTTCCATGGTTGTCTTCATATGAAAAACCCATTTATCTGTACATGTAAGATTAACGCACTTCACAAGTACATTGCACTCCATTAATTATGTCACAATTAAAAGTATTTTTAAAAATAAAAAAAATTCATGGCACCTGCAGGAATGACTTCCCACTTGCATTGGCACCCTGGGCAGACCCAGGTCTGGGGGCTTCCCTCTGATTCAAGGGAGCAACTCAGAGAGGGGTGGTTCTGGTGGGGTCCACCCAAAGAGGCAGCATCTCAGGAAGGACTGAGCCCTTCCCACTCTGCCCTCGGACTCAAAGGGCCTTTGATGGTTAAGACCCAGGATCACATGGGCTCAGGAGTCAGACTACCTGGGCTGGAACCCCAGCTCCACCATTTACATCAGCTAAGGTTAGGGTTAGGGTTAAGGCTCTATGACTGTGAGCAAGCTATCCAACATCTCCAAAGCCTCAGTTTTCTCACCTGTACAATGGGTATAGTAAGGACCTGCAGCTCATAGGGTTGCCATGGAGATTAAAGGAGATGTGAAATCTAAGCATTCATCAGGTGCTGGGCTCACACGCACTGCCCTCTCTCAGCAGACATGCATCTACCCCATCACTGGTCTCTCTATTTCCAGCCTTGCCCCTCAACAACTCACTCTCCACAAAGCAGCTAGAGTGAGCATCCATCCGGGACAAAGTACAGTAATCCAAAACTTTCACTGTGACTTAACAAGGCCCTAGTGGACTGATATCACCTCCTCCATCTTTATCTCATGATGCTCCCCGGCCAGGCATTCTCTTTGTCTCCCCAGAACAACACATCAAGAGCGGCAACAACACTAACACATCTGAGACTGTTCCCACCTCAGGACTTCGCATTTGCTATTCTAGGACCTCTGTTTGCATGACTGGTTCCTCCACTTCCTCCAGGTCTCAGCTCCAATGGCACCTCCTGAGACAGGCCCTTCCTGGCCCCTCCCCCCACTTAGTGTAGCCTCCCTCTCCCTCTCCTGTTTCTTTTTCATCATAGTACT
Organism: Okapia johnstoni; assembly: GCA_024291935.2. Lineage (NCBI taxonomy): Eukaryota > Metazoa > Chordata > Mammalia > Artiodactyla > Giraffidae > Okapia > Okapia johnstoni. The sequence goes on along the minus strand of CM044310.1, from coordinate 7,749,885 downwards.
TCCCGTCATCTGGAATAATTTGATTTCTTTGTTTAGTTGCCTTAAGACTGTCTGTCCAGGGACTACCTCTTGCCCACCTCTGTACCTCCAGACCCAGAAGTGCTTAGTACAGAAAAAGTTCTCGCCGTATTATGTTGAACAAGTGAAAAAAAATAACCATCAGCTGATGTTATTTTTGTCATCATTATCATCTAATTCATAATGATGCATTAATCTAAATTTAATTCATCATCCAAATCGTGACTACATCATTTCCAAAATATTTTCACTTTTTTTTCCTCATACTGATGGAAATTGGAAAGGGTAGGACTATCCCCCATTTCACAGACATGGAAACTGAGGCCCCAGGTCACGTAGTTCAGAAATGGAGTAGCCACAGTTCTTTCCCCTGTTTGTACCTTTAGGAGCGGTCACAAGCGAAGGAGGGAGGCTACCATTAAGTGCGTCTACCACCCCTGGCCTTTTCACTTCCCCTTTGTCTGATTAATTGCAGCCTGAAAATGAAGGATCTAGATGCCTCCCTCCTCCTCCTTCCCCTCCTTCTATTGTTTTGTAGTTCTTTTCCGGTCCAGGACTCAGTTAAGGGTTTGGCTGGTACGATAACCACAAACTTCCTGTGTTTATCCTGCCACTCAGAAATCATGGATGGAGCTGTCAACTGGGCTCCAGGTCTGTGTTGGGCACTGGATGATTCTACAGCAGAAAGTCCAGCGGCATAATTAGTCCCCGATGCCCAAGGATCCCTGGAGTCCAGATGCCTAGCCTTGGGAGAGATGGATTCCTGATGATCTTTTCCCAGGCTTCCATCTGTAATGTGGGACACCTATGGAGCAAACATCCAGATAATCGAAGGAGTTTCCTGTTGACTCCCAGAGGCTGGCGCCGCAGAGCAGGGCCCCACACAGGGAGGTGGGAAAGGGGGCTCTCTGCCGTGGGTGGTGGCTAGTAACAGCCTAGGAGCCCCTGGTTCATGGCAGGCAGTTCATGATGCTCAGGCCCCAGTGCTTTACTGGGAAGAACTGACTCATGATGGAATTTTAGGCAATTCCACATCCATCATCCCATGCCATCCTCATTAGAAGCCTGAAGCGTAAAACCATCTTAACTTTGGAGATGAAGAAGTTGAAACTCAAAGAGGTCAACTTTCCCAGAACCACAGGGTACTTATCGCCATCTGGAATAATTTTATTTATTTCTGTGTTTAAGTGCCTCAAGGCTGTTCCCTGCCCGGGAGGTGAGCTCCATCAGGCCACACATTGTGCTCATCTTGCTTACCTCCAGCACCCCGAGCAGTGCCTGGCACAGAAGTGCTCCTGATATTTAGTGGAACGAACAAAGAAATAAGCCCAAGCTGACGTTATGTTGATCATTGTCATCACTGAGTTTTATGACAATGATTATTACAATTCACTGTTTCAAACTGATTTTACCTTTTTTCTATATTGATTACATTGTGAAGCTGCATTGATTTTTATTGAGCACCTACACTGTGCTGGGCTTTGGAGATGTGAGAGCAGTCACTCTCTTCATTCTCCTGAATCTTACAACATGTTAGCATGGAGAAGAGCTGGAGCTTGAACCCACATCTGTACAGCTTGCTTTTTCATTAGGTAGGCTGTTTCTTGGGTTCAACAAAGGAGTACTTTGTCGCTCAGTCATATCTGGCTCTTTGTGACCCCATGGACTGCAGCCCACCAGGCTCCTCTTTCCATGGGGATTCTCCAGGCAAGAATACTGGAGTGGGTTGCCATGCCCTCCTCCAGGGGATCTTCCCAACCCAGGGATCAAACCCAAGTCTCACCCATTGCAGGCGGATTCTTTACTGACTGAGCCACCAGAGAAGCCCCAGTAAAGGAGGGATGAAGAAATTAGTACAAAAGGGAGAGAAAGGCTTCCTGTTGTAAAGCCGTGAACCTCTCAGGGGTTAGAGAGAGAAGGCTCATGTCTTGGCTGGGGTTGCTGACCTGGGATTGATTCTGGGGGCCAGGGTGCAGCTGTCAGCGACTGCTCCCCCATCTCTGACTCTGATCCAATATTCCTTCCCACCCTTGAAAGAGCAGCCGGGAGGTGGCACTGCTCAGCCCAAACAGAAGGTGTGCTAAAAGTGGAATTGCAGGAACCCCGAAGGTTGATGGAACAAGAAAGTGGGGTATGGAGGTCCCCTGCTGCATTTGGGGAATCCCAAATGGGGGTTCCACACTCCCCTCGTAGGCTCACCACTGGGGCGATGGGTTTTCAGCTTGTTGGAGTCTTAAATGTCACCCCTTTCTGGTTCCTAGATTTCCCAGGTGTATCACTTGCTTAGAAACCTCCTCCTGGTCCCCTGGCCACAGCATCTTCAAGGATGCAGATAGTTCTATGGAAACGGCTTGCTCAAACTTAACATGTCAAAGCTGACAAGACCCTTATGGTCAGTCTAGTTGAGTCGGTTCCCTGCGTCCCTGATGGGGAATGAGTCCCACAGTTCACAGGAGGTGAGCTAGGGCAAGAACCCAGATGCCCCCACGCCCAGCTCCGCAGTTCTCTGCTCTTCAGCGTGGGTACACATCCCCTTCAATGGCTCCGTCTTCTTTCTCTAACATTTTCGCTCAGACATATCAATCTGTGTCAACCACATATCGCTCCTTAGGGCATTAATTGCTGAGTTGATGGCGTAGCAGACCTAGTAGAACCACAATTTATTTAGCCAAGTCCTATTGAGAGACCTGTAGATTGTTTCCTTTTTAGAAGTGTCATTGTTGCCGTTTTTGTAACTCCCTGATGGGTTCTCCCCAGAGAAGCTAAATACAGCCTAGCTTCTAAAGCCTAACCCTCAAGCCCAGGGAAGCCTACAGATCTGGCTAATCTGAGCCTTCTGCACACCAGCACCCCGCTTCGGGTCCCTGCCCCACCCCTTCCCTTGGGGGAGAGGGAAGCGCTCTTTAAGGCTTTAGGAAGAGGTCACCCAGCTCAGGAAAGGGAGGCGGGTACAGCAGGCAGTGTTCACACACTCAGCCTTTGGAATCAGGCCAGGTTGACTGGGCAAATAACCTTTCCTCTCTGAAACTTGGTTTCCCCATCCTTAAGCCTGGGAGAGTAGGAAACACGCCTTGTAGGGTTGCATGAGGATTCGACAAAATCATCCATGCCAAGAGCTTATCAGAGCATCTGGAAAATATTACACGTCCCCAAAGTTGCTAGCTCTCACTGTTGTAATGTTTTATTCCAGTTTTTTTTTTTCCTCCCTTTTACTGAAGCTACAAGACTGCAACTTGCTTTGTTATCTCTGGGGGCCGTGCCTAATCCAGGCTGTTGTTTCAGGAGGCTGCACAAATCTGCTTAAATTATGTATTGGGGTTGCACGTTGAACGCTTGCTGCAATTTGAGTGTGTGAAGAAAATGTAATTGCTTTGTCTGTAGCTGATCTGGTCTTCCTTACGACTTCCATTCCAACTTCTCCCACCCCCCAGCCCTGGCAGAAAACAAAACAAAAGCACAATTAAGCTTTACCGGTGCTGTGGTTTGAAGTGTGTCCCCCACATTCATGTGTTGAACTCCTGACCCCCAGTACCTTAAAATGTGACCTGCTTTGGGAACAGAGCTTTCGCAGAGTGAGAAAGTTAAAATCAGGTCATCGGGGTGGGTCCTGATACAGTTTGACTGGTGTCCTCATAGAAAGGGGAAGTTTGAACACAGACACACACAGAGAAAAGACGACACGGAGAGATACGGGGGGAAAAGTCCACGTACAAGCCAAGGAGAGAGGTGTGGGTGAGACCCTGCCCTCCAGGCTTTCGGCAGGAACCAGCCCCGCTGACACCTTGATCCTGGACTTCAAGCCCCCAGAATTGTGAGACGATGTTTTTCAATGTTTAAGCCGCCCGATCTGCGTTACTTTGCTACAAAGGCTCTAGTAAACTAATCTAACTCCGTTTTGACATTTTAGTCCAAACGATCTTCATACAGGCTCCGGAGGTTATGTGTCCTCTTGCTTGTCTCCTGGGATGGTTTCCGGCGTGTGGAGGGTGGGACTTGGTCTGATGGTCCCGGGGAGCATGGGGGAGTCTGGAGGTCCTGGGGGCTCTCTGCCCCAGTGTGTGTGAAGGAATGTCTCCGCTCTCCCTGGTCCTGCACTTGTGAGTGTAAGACCATAGAAAGAGGATCTTGCCCTGGGCTTGGTTGATCCGTTTCCCGCCCTGGCTCCCCCAAATATAAGCCCCGGCACCGCTATTCTGCCCTCCTCCCAGCTGGGACCGAGATGAAGCATTCTAGCTTGTGAGAAGGTCACTGCCCCTGCCCCATATCCGCAGTGCACGAGAACCGAGGGTGCCGAGAAAGCCAGCGAGACCAGGCTGTGATCTGGGGGCCACCCCCTGTCCCCTGTGGACCTGGGGCAAAGCTGCAAGGAGGAAGCAAGCCAGGACCTGGGCAGTCCTCGCTCCTGTAACCCCCTCCCCTTCTTCTGCCTCCTGGTTCTTGAAAAGCAGTAGCTTTTCTTTTCCTCTCCCTGTGCCCTATTCTCCTATTATCCAGTGGTAAGCCTCAGAGTTGTTGCAGGAAGGGGGTCTGCTCCTTGCCCTGGCAGAATCCAGGAGCTGGGCTTTCTTTTTTGCTAAAAGGAGAGAATAAAGGGAGGTGGGAAATCCTACCTCAAGACAGCAGCCCACCTTTAGTCCACAGTCCAGCTGCAAATCGCGTTGCACACATCAGAGCAGATATCACATCATTCTTCCTCTTATATAACTGGTCCAGCTCTCCTCCCATGCACACAGACTCCTGGGGCCGACTGGACAAAGATCTTGCATTTGCAGCACTAATTAAAACAGCTCCTTCATTATTTGCAGAAGAGCCATCTATTACCAGCACTTCTTTTTCTCCCCGCTTCTGCACCACACAGCGTGGCATGCAGAATCTTAATTCCCCCACCAGGGATCGAACCCGTGCCCCCGGAAGTCCTTCAGTGGAAGTGCAGAGTCCTAACTATTGGACTTCAGGGAATTCCCCCTTCTTGACTCTATCTGCCACTCCCAACAGGGTTTGGGTCTTAAGAATCGGAATGAAAAAGTCACAGCGATCACTCTTAAGATCATGACTAACAATCTTCAACAGTTAATGAGAATTATTCTACATTTCACATTTGCAGGAGGAATGCAGGCTCAGAGGGGCAAAGTCTCTTGCCCAAGGTGACTGGGCTGGGAAGAGGATGTAGTGATTGGGAGCTGAACCCCCTTCCCCCCTACCCCGGTCTAACTTCCAGCTGTTTATCCTTGCACTATCTAATCCCAGGGACAGGAGAGCCTGGTGGGCTGCCATCTATGGGGTCGCACAGAGTCGGACACTACTGAAGCGACTCAGCAGCAGCATGAGGACTGCAACCTTGCAGCCCAGGCGGGTTTGGCATTGCTGCAATCAATGCACAGTTGTACATGATTTTTCTGCCCACTTAGGTGGAATTGCTTCCCAGACTTCTGAGACCTGGGAATCAGCCAGTGACAGGGCTGGAAAAGCTCTGCGGAGAGGACGGTGCTTCGTGAGGTCACCTAGGACTCCTAATGCATCTGTAATAGGACTAACGCTGCCTGGAACCCTGGGCGTCTGTTCTCCCTTCCTGCGCTGTGTCCCCTGGGTCGGAGGGCTGCCAGGAATTAGAAACCCAGCCTGGGTTTTTGGACACCACAAGAACAGATGCTCAAGACACTACCCCCAGTGTCCTGTGTGCAGTGCTGTCTGCAGGCAGTCATTCTGCCTTAAAGGGGACTTTCACCTGCCCGACCTCGCTGCACCCTAAACGTTCACTGGGATGGGGTGACGAGCCCTGCTTTTAATGAGAAACTAGATGCTCAGAGAGGTTAAGACATGTGCTCAATCAACACAGCTAAGGAATGGCGGTGCCAAGAGGCTGGGACATAGAGGCTGCCAAGCTCTTGTGCTCGGCAACAAACTTTTTTTTTTTTCACCGTTTTAAAAGTCTTTATTGAATTGGATACAATGCTGTTTCTGTTTTGGTTTTTTGGCCATGAGGCATGTGGGATCTTTGCTCCCCGACCAGGGATCGAACCCTCATCCCCTGCATTGTTAGGTGAAGTCTTACCCACTGGACCACCAGGGAAGTTCCCTCAGCATCAAACTTGATGACACTGGCCAACAAGTGCCCTCTACACTTTATGCCTCAGCGTTTGGGGTTTTCTTTCATGTGCGAAGTGGAGAGGCAGTGCAGGTTCTGAAGTGAAGTGCTAAATCAGAAGGCAAGAGACTCGTGCTGGAGTCCTACCGCTGTCACGGGGTCTCTGTGTAACTTTGACAGTCATGCTCCCTTTCTGGGTCTCAGCCTTCCTTTCTGAAAAAATAGGGAAGGGGAAGGAGATGGGTTTTGATAAGAGTGCACTTATCAGAAGTTAGCATATAACAAGCACCTACTATGTACCAGGTACTTAAGACATCACTTCATCGACTCCTCCCCAAACCCAGGGAGGCTAGCATGGCTGTGCACATTTTCTGCTCAGCTTGTGTGCTCGGTGTCCGACTCTCTGCAACCCCACGGACTGTAGCCCACCAGGCCCCTCTGTCCATGGGATTTCCCAGGCAAGAATACTGCAGCGGTTGCCATTTCCTACTCCAGGGGGTCTCCCTGACTCAGTGATCGAGCTAGAATCTTTGGGGTCTCCTGCATTGGCAGGTGGGTTCTTTATCACTAGTGCCACCTGGTTAGGGATGTGTAAACTCAGGGTCTGTGTGTTTCTAGAGCCTTGCTCCTGGCCAGACAACCTGGAAGGACCCTTTAAGCTCTGACGTTCCAGGGAGAGGGTTTAGACAGATCAGGACACAATTCTGCCTTTGTCACTTCCCAGTCGTGGGACATTCTGGACAACTTATTTCACCTCTCTGAGCCTCAGTTCCTTCATCTGCAAAATGGGTCAATTGTGTCCACCCCTTGGACTTACTGAGATAATTGGATAGGGAAGTTTGGCGTGCTGCAGTCCATGAGGTTGCAAACAGATGGACACGACTTAGCAACTGAACACACACACACACACACAGATAATTATATGATACAGTACACAAAAGTCCACCCTCCAGCACACGGTAGATGGTGGATCTTTTTGCCCTTTTCCTACTCACACTCATGGAATGTTGGAGAGGCGTCTAAGTGGGGATGTTGGAAGGTCTCTTCTCTCCCCAGCAAAAAGCCTTTCCCCCCCTCCTTCCCTTCTGTTCTGCTCTACCACACTCAAGTTCCAGCAGCGGTGCTTAATTGGATTTAACTTAATAGTTTTATTGATGCCTTTTGGTTCAGGGATGAAGAGGCCTCTGGGTAATTTGCACATTTTTAACAAACCCAATAAAGAGCTGATAAGCATAAACAAGTCCATTTTAATTGGATTAAGGAGAGGCTTGGCTTGGGGACTGCAAACCTCAGAGGAGGTGGAGAAAAAGAGGGCTCTTGGCGATTTCAGATTTTCTGCTTCCTTGGACCTCCAAAGCGCTCTGCAGGAGGCGTTGGTTTCTTTGTGATCAACTGCATTCTGCAGTATTCATGTCCATGTCTTACCTGCTACATGGGATGGCAGCATCTTTTCCCCTGGCTTTCTTCCCCACCTGCTGTCACTCTCCATGTGACAAGTGGTTCAGCCCTCTGGGCCTTTGTTCTTAGATCCACTGAAGTTCAAGCCCTGGCCCTGACTCTTGCTTGCATCTCTTGAACAATTAAGTGATCACCTAAGCCTCCACTTGCTCAGCTGTGAGAGGGGCTCATGGTGGTTTCTGAACCATAGGGTTAGTGTTAGAGTCACATGCTGGGAAGTTGCCTGCTTCTGAATAGGTCCAGCAAATCAGTGGTCACTCATAGCAGGGGGAAGGGCCACAGTCCTCATTCTTACAGGGGCTCACATGTCTGTGAGTCAGATATTCTCATACTTACGGTCCGAAGCAACCCCAGCTGATGGAGCAGGGGAGTGTTCTGTCATGTGAATCCTCTCATGAAACTTAAATATTCAAACAACTAAACTCTCATACCAGCTTCCCAGGTGGCACAGCAGTAAAGAATCTGCCTGCCAATGCAGGAGATGCAAGAGGCATGGGTTGGATCCCTGGCTTGGGAAGATTCTCCTGGAGGAGGAAATGGCAACACACTCCAGTATTCTTGGCCTGGAGAATTCCATGGACAAGAGAAGCCTAGAGGACTTCAGGCCATAGTGTTGAAAAGAGTCAGATATGACTGGGCTCAAGCACTAAAAACTCTCACATACTCATGGAGGGAGTACATAATGGTGTTGACTCTTTGGAAAAGTTTGGCAGTTTCTTTTATTAAACCTCTGTGTATCTTGTGACCTGGAAGCAATTCCACTCTTAGGTATCTGCTCAAGAGATTGAGAATGTTCACACAAAGACTCACAGGTGAACATTTGTAGTACTGAATTGGCCAAAAAGTTCATTTGGGTTTTCTGTAACATCATATGGAAAAACCTGAATGAACTTTTTGGCCAACCAAATAGCTTTATTGATAATAACCCAAAACTGAAAAGAGTCAAATTGCTATCAATTGGTGAATAGGTTAAAAAAAAAGATGTGATATGTCCATATAATGGAGTACTACTCAGCAGTGAAAAGGAACGAACTATTTATATATGCAACAACCAGGATAAATCTTAAAAGTCTTACATTAGCTAAAAGAATGATATGATTCCATTTACATGAAATTCTGGAAAATTATTATAGAAAAAAGACTGGTGGTTGTTAGAGGCTATGGAGGGTGGTGGTGGAGGAACAGAATCAACTGCAAAAGGCATTAGAGAATTTGGGAGGGAAATGGTAATGTTCCAGGGCTTCCCAGGTGGCTCAGGAGATGCAGAATATGCAGGTTTGATCCCTGGGTCAGGAAGATCCCCTGGGGGAGGGTGGCAACCCACTCTAGTATTCTTGCCTAGAGAATCTCATGGACAGAGGAGCCTGGGGGGCTACAGTCCGTAGGGTCACAAAGAGTCAGACACGACTCACGTGACTGAGCACGCACACACCATAATGTTCCATAGCAACACGGTGATGGCGGTGACATGCCTGTATGTGGTGATAGTTACAATCCAGCATATTGTATAAGTGAAACCGGCAAATTTTGTTATATGCAAAATATACTTCAATAAAGCTGATCAAAAAGCAAAACATTGAGTTTTCCACAGTGGAGGAAGTACTGACATGGACAACAATAATAATTAAATCCCCTACAGTGGGTCAGGCACTCCATATACACAGGTCTCATTTTCTAGATCAGAAAACCGACGCTCAAGAGCACGAACCTTCATTTCTAAGGCTGCACTCCTGGGAAGTGGCAGAGCAAGGACTTGAACCCGGGAAGGTGAAGGCACTTCATGCTGGTTCCGAGACCCATGAGCTGGCCACCCTGTGGCTTGGGAATCTGGACATCTGCTTGGAAAAGATGCAGTCCTAACACCCGAGGGGCTCCTGGTTTCTCCTTGGGGATTAGCTAACAATTATCAAATCTATGCATCTAATGAGGTAGAAAGCAACCTCTGATAACAATAATTAGTACTGAAGCACTATTCTTTAACATTAGCTTGCTTTGAAGGCATGTTTAGTAATTAAACCCTTCCCACAGCCCTACAAGGCAAGAGAAGGGTAAATGGCTGGCTTTCAAGGACAGCAACCAAGGGGAGAAAGACGGTGTGAATTTCCCTAGGCTGAGCTCCTGCCAGCTCACCATCAGGACCCTGTGGCCTCAGTCCATTTAGCCCATCAACACACAAAGAAAGGGCATGTGGAGGATGACTGTTCTCAGACTGGTAGGTTTGACATCAGGGAACATAGGTGTGAAACATGATTTGGGGCCAGGCTCCTCCATCTCCAGGCCTTATTCCCCAGTGGGCTGGCTTGTATGATTCTAAGTTGTCCCATCCCAGGGATGACTGGATCCTTAGGGGATAGCCCAGTGCAGCGATCCTGGTTTTACAGAGGGGGAGACTGGCAATTCCAAGATCAAGGTGTCGGCAGGTTTGGTGGTACCTGTTGAGAACCCAGTCCCTGGTCTGCAGGTGGCTGCCTTCTTGCTGTGTCCTCACAGAGAAAGAGACCTACTGCCTCTTCCTTTTGTAAAGACACAAAATCCCATGGACAGAGAGCCTGGCAGGCTACAGTCCGTGCGTGTGTGCGTGCGTGCGTGCATGCTCAGTCACTTCAGTCATGTCTGACTCTTTGCGACCACATGGACTGCCGCCTGCCAGGCTCTCTGTCCAAGGGATTTTCCCGGCAAGAATACTGGAGTGGGTTGCCATTTCCTTCTCCAGGTCATAGCGATGATAATAAAGATAATACCTTTGGGCTTTCCACGGCCCCCTACCCCCACTGTGTATAGAGTACTGGGCCCAGTACTTATAGTCCGTGATCATTTCCACTTTAGGGATGAGGAAACTAAAGCTCGGAGATGTTTGGCAACTGGTCCCAAGTCACACATTGGAGTTCAAATATAAGTCAGTTTAGTCTGATGCTGAAGAAACTCTCCACTCATTTCACTGAATGGGTGAATGAATGAATGAGCAGAGCCCCTTTTATTATATTACACCAGGGTCTGCCAGCATTGGCACTATTGGATATTCTAGGTCATATCATTCTTTGTTGCGACGATTGTTCCGTGTTTTGTAGGATTTTGAGCTGCATCCTTGGCCTCTACCCCCTAGATGCAAGCAGCACCTCGCCCTCCCCAGGCTGTGCAAACCAAGGACATCTCCAGATATTGCTAGATATCCCTAAGGGAAGATCCCTCCTGATTGAGAACCACTGTGTTAGAGACTGGGATTTCACATCTGGTTTTGACTGAAGATACGGTTCTGCTGCCCTAATTTGGAAGCCACAGGATTAGATGATTTATTTATTTCCTAGTTTAGGTCTCAAAGAGGCTAAATGCTCCTTGAAACTCTGCAAAACTCTGCATGCGTGGGTGTATGTGCGGTTCACCTTTTCCTGGGGAGACAGTTCATGGCCTCCATGAGACCGATAAGCCCATCTGAAACACCCTTCCCAGTCCGAGGAGTGGACCTGTGAGGTCTTAAGCTCCTCTTCGTTCTTTCTTCTGCCCGGCACCACCCCCCCACCCCCCGCCAAACATCGCTCCTCCATCATGAAAGGGTCTCAAGGCCATTTCTTCCCCGCCGGCACAGTCTGTCCTGAGGAAGAAGCTGTCACCCTGCCTCTATTGGCTGGGAGGAATGGCAGTAAAAGAGAGTGGGATGGACTTTACAGAGAATCAGTGAGCTGTGGAGTAAGAGATTATTGCTTGGCGGTTGCCATGGAACCTATAAACCACCTTGCTGCCAAGAAGCCAGAGTTGCCTGGAGCCTCAGCTCCTGGTCTTGTCTCTACCTCCTCTTTGCCCCAGAAAGCCCAGTCCTCTGCACAATTTGTTTTCATCCCTCATCTCCCACTGCAGCAATCTTCTCTGTGTTGACTTGCTAGGATCACCCTTACCTTCTGGGCTCTTGGATTGTTTCTCCCCACTGGGATATAGAATCGTGACTAAACATATGGATTCTGGAGCTAGACTGCCTGAATTCAAAGCCCAGATCCAATCATTTCCCAGTTGTGTGACACTGGGCAAATTACTCAACCTCTCTGAACCCCAGTTTCCCTCACTATAAAGTGGGGAGACCATGTCCCTGCCTCCCAGAGTTCTGGTGATGACTCAGTGACGTTATACATATGAAGCTCCTAGCACAGTGCTCAGTATATAATTAGTACTCTGGGCTTCCCTGGTGGCTCAGCAGTAAAGAATCCCCCTGCCAAAGTAAGAGATGTGGGTTTGATCCTTGGGTCAGGAAGATTCCTTGGAGAAGGAAATAGCAACCGATTCCTGTATTCTTGCCTGGGAAATCTCTCGGACAGAGGAGCTTGGTGGGTTACAGTCCGTGGGGAGCAAAAGAGTCAGACTCAACGTAGCAACTAAACAACAACAAATATCAGCTACTATCATCACTGTGAGTGGTTTCTCATTCCCCTGTCTTCTGGGCCATCGTTTGGGCAGTGGGCGGGCACTTCTTCTAGCTACTCACCCCAAAGTCTGTGATGACCGAGAGGCTGGTGGATGGTGTTAAATGTAACTGACATATCCATTCTTCCACTGGGTTAACATTTGTTCATTACCTAGTCTGGGCCAGGAAGTGCGTGGAAATCCAGAGGCAGAGACAAGGCTCCTGCCCTAACAGAGCTCATGCCCTGAGCTCTGAGAGAGACATGTGTACCAGATTACTGAAGAGATCACAACAATGGCCACATCCAGAGTTGTGATCGATCAGGTTAGAGGAGGAGCTGAACTTGGCCTCTGGGATCAGGGGAGGCTGCCTGGAGGAGGAAGAGCCTGAGTTGAGTCTTAAGGAGGCTTTCCAGATAGAGGGGGACAGCATGAATCAAGGCACGGGAAAGACCAGAAGTAGCATACATGCGCCTCTGTGCTTTGGGCAAACACCTAACAACTGACTCTGGAAACAAAACCAAAAAGACACTCACCCACTCTGTAGCCAAGTTCCATGGTGTAAATATTTTCACCATGGCCAATTTCAGGCTACCGATGTGATGTCACTGAATGTGAGTTTGAGATGCACACAGCGGGCTTTTGAGAGCCGGTGTAAGTGGGCTGCACCACACCATTGGCTTTAGGGGCTCAGGCTGGGGGTGAGAGAATAGAAAATCATTTCAGTGTTACTGGAGAGAAAATTCATGGCAGCTAAGGGCCTGCTCTGGCTGATGACTTGTGGTTTTTCTCTGAAGATCCTTTAACAGTCCTTGATTCACTCATTCAGAAAATCACCAAGCACTTCCATTGCACTTGTTGTGTGCCGGGCACTGTGCTAGTTCTAGGGATCATGCCTTGAGGTCAGCGGTTAAGACTCTGCCCTTCCACGGTAGGGGGCTTGAGTTCGATCCTTGATTGGGGAACTAAGATCCTGAATGCCACACTGCACAGTCAAAAAAAAAAAAAAACCTGCTATAGTGGCACATACATCAGGGCCAGTAATTATCAACAAGGCAACTGTAAATACTGGGCTTTCCTCCCAGTAAACCCAGCAGGTCCTCTCATCCATACCTGGACTCTTCTGTTTTGGGAAATTTGATCTTATGCCATGTCTGGGATAAGGCATGGGCATTCCACGTTTTGGAAGCCCAGGGAACTCTATGGGTCAGGTGCCTAACCCAGGTCTCAGAAGAGAATCTGAGCCCTAAATTGCCTCCCCCTCCCTCTCATCTCCCATTTTTCTAGGACACACACACACACACACACACACACTTGTCTCCACTAAGATCAACCCCCTCTCTCACATCTGGCAGACGGTTCACTCCGGGTAATTGTTTAGCAAAAGGCTCCAGAACACACAAAAATCATTTTGTTGCGACACGTTCCGTCCTATAATGACTGTTCGTTTCAATTAGCTGTCAGAGACCAGAAATAGAGACGTATGGTCCTGCTCAGATAAATCAGCACCTTGGTTTGAAAGTGGATTTAAGGCAGCCTGGGTGTGGGGGTATGGGTGGAGGGGATAAATGCTCCATCAGTTCTTCACTCCTTGATGTTCTGCCAGTTTGTTCTCATTTCCATGTTTCCACCCCCCACCCCCCGCCTTGCCTGCCGGCAGATTGCAGACTGTAAATTTGAGGGAAAACAGTAAACGTGCAAACATGATAAATAAACATGTTGCTTTTGTGGGGACGGATATTATTATCATCCAGATTTATAGCCCTCCACGCCTGCACGCTTTATTGCATTTGGGGAAAAAATGGAGCAAGGTGTTGGTGTTACATTGATCAACTTTCTGCCTTTCACCCCCGTCACCCCCTCTGAGTCATTTAAATATCAGCCTAAACTGGGGACACAGTCCATATCCCTGGGAGTGGATGTCTTGACAGGTGTTTTCTTTGGGGACAGTTATTTATAGCTGCAAAAGCTATCACCCTGTAGGGGGCTTCTGTTTCCTCCCTCCCCCTTTTCTCGTTGCTCTAAAATCGAACGTCTATTTTGTTTTCCCAGTAGGAGACATTGCCCAATCAATGATTTAAATCTCTCTTCCTGTTTTCGCTTCTCTCTGTCTCTTCCTCTCTGTCTCTTTATATTCCACCCCCTCCGTCTTCCATCTTTGGGACAGGCTCTGGGTCCTTCCCAGGTTCCAATCCAAGGGTCACCACCAACTTTTGTGCCATGCGATCCAACGACGTGCCATCCCTGAGCCTCTCAGCCCACCCTCGGGGCCGTGCTTTTTCTCTCGGGCTCCTTGTTGCCAGTTTACAGGGCGAATTGTGTGAGATATTTCTGTGTCTATTTCCACCTCCCTTCCCCAATGTCACCCCAACTAGATGGTGAACTCCTGGGGACAAGGAGCTTACCATCCCCCCCCACCTGCTCCTCTTCCCTATGTTCTCTACTCAAAAGCCCTCCTTCCGAAGATGCTCAGACAGAATCTTGGTGTCCCTTTGCCTGTCCACCCCCATGCTTCCAGTCTGTCCCCAAGCCCTGTGGACTGCTTCCCTAGCTCTCTCCACTCTGCCTCTGACCCCACCGCCCCTCCACCTCTCATATTTTTTTTTTAAATTAGTCCCTAAAGTGCTTATCTCTGACCACCATCCCCTCTCAAAAGGACCCATACAGCAGTGTCTTTACTGACTTCCTCATCTCCAGGCTTGTCCCCCGCCCTCTCGGTACTTACTGTCATAGCTAAGGGACGGGGCAGTGGAGCGCGTGCCTGCAGTTTCTGTTGCTAAGGAAACCACTTCCTTGGTTACCGAGCTGGGTACCATTTGTCTCACTGTGTCTGGATCCCACTGAGTCACCCCCACTCTCCAGGAAGATGAGGGGGAAGAGGGAGGAGAGGACAATAGAGGTGGAGAGGGAGAGAGAGAGGGAGCAAGAGACGGGCAAAGACAGAGACTGAGAGAGAGAGAGAGAGACGCAGAGACACATGGACAAAGAGCAGCAGAAATCAAGAAAGAGATAACGCAGTCAGAGAGGGATTGGTTCAGGGATGGGGGCAAGGAGGAAGAGACAGAGAGGAGAAAGACAAGAAAGAAAAGAGGTTTAATGTGCATCTCGAGGAAATAAAAGAGACCACAAAGAGAGAAATTGAGGGCAGGAGGCAAGTGTAATAAGGAAAAACAGTGAGGTGGGTAGGGATGAGGAGAAAACACACCAGTGCAAGAGAGATGGGGGAAGGAAGGAAAGGAGCTGCTTCCTGAAGGATCTTGCCCCGGCAACCCCTCCACCTCCCCATCCTTCCCTCCTGCCCACACTGGCTACCAGGGATGTTTGTAGCAGCCTTGGGGTTCCTGGAGAAATCAGGAGGTAATCCCCGCCATCAGCAGATGCAGGCCTTGATGCTTCTCCTTGGGTCCCCGGAGTCACAGTGCACTGGGGGAGATGGCGGGATGGGAGTCTGGGGGTCCCGGCTTGCAGGCCAGGCATGTCCCGGGCCCTGGGGACCGCTGGACTGCCAAGTTCTCCTTCCTCCTCAAGGGCCGGGGTTTGGAAGGGGGGCACACAGACACACCAGACATGGGGTGGTCATCACACCAGCTGAGGGGTGCAGTCTCCCCACACAGAAGGGCGGCTGAACACAGAGGCAGAGACAGTTCTGCACACCAAGACACACAGTTCTTTACAGGCAGTTAGAGCTGCACAGACACAAAAGCGATGATGCACCCAGAACATTCCTGTCTCATATACACACACACACACACACACACACAGCAGAAAAACATCCCATTTGCGACCTTGCCTTACACGACACTCCATCACGTGGTAGAATTATCAACAAAACTTGCTTTTAATGATGGTGTTGACCTGAGGAGTCTTCAGACAGAGGCTAGTGGTCTGAAGAGACCACCGGGAAAGAAATGGCCCAGGTCTTGGACCCAGAGTCTCCCAGAGAGAGAGCTGACCTCTTAAAGGGCGGGGAGGTCAAGCCCTCTGATGCTTCGAGAAAGAAGACTAGAAATTTGCCTGGGGGAAAGAAACACGGTACAAAATACATTCAGAGCCCCCTGGTCGGGCCCTGGAGTGGCCCAAATCCTAAAGACGAGGGGCTCAGGGACGAGGACAACAGGTCCGATCCCCCAGCCCTTCTCTTTGCGTGGCCAGGTTCCAAGGGGGTGGAATGTATGAGTCATATTCCTCTTAGAAAAATATATCTCTTTACACTCGCCTTCTCCATAGTCTCTTGGCTATTTGGGAATGAGCATTTACCTGCACCCCAAGGCTTCAGAGGGGGCCGCTTGGGGGGGTTGTTCCAGACAGAACAGCAAACAGCTGTGACCTATGGCTTTTGCATCTACATGGTGGGGGGGGGGGCAGGTGCGCAGGTGTGGGCCGGATGCGAAACCACGGGTACCCAAGGTGAGGGGAGAGGGGAATCCTGGAACCTGATGCTTTCTAAGACAGATGATCAGCCCCCCAGTCCTTTGGTCGGCCGTCTCAGCATCGAAAGAGCAGCGTCTGTACGGACATGAAGAACCATCCCATTTACCCCTTTCCTTAAAGGGCCCCCTGGACTATGACCAAAGGGGGGGTTGCTGGTCTGGGAAGGTTGTGGGGATCCCTTTCGGTCATAGGTCCACCTGATTTGGGGCACACTTGTTCTCCCTCCTGGACAGCAGATGACCCGCTGGTAGGGGTCAGAAGGCAGTGTCAGATCAATGCGTGGGACCCCATGGTGGAGAGAGGTGTCACCCCTGGAAGCGGGTCACCTCCTGGATACAGGAGGTGAGGAAAGGGAAGAATCCCAGGTCCCGAGGTGGACACGCCACGTGGGGGCTCGGGATGCCAGTGACCCCACCCGGTGGCCCCAGTTAACCTACCCTGAGTGCCATGGCCTCTCTGACCCACTCAGAATGTCAGAAACCTAAGGCCACAGAGAAACCTCCCAGAAATCTTTCTTCAAACAGAAGCGGCCGGGATAAACCCTGTCGCCGGCGCTTCCTGGGTGGGGAAGGGATGGGCGGCCATGAGTGCTCAGCCCAGCATGGGGGCGAGTCTGGGGCCACTCTGTTCTACGCCATTCCCTTTAGATCTTGGGCCAGGGTCCTCCACACTCGTGGTGGGGAACCCTGATCTCTGGGATACCCATGAGCCCTCCTTCCCACAGGTGCGGGGGGCAGGGACATGGGAGACAGAGCAGGGTCCAGGCTGCGGGAACTCCCCAAACCGGCCGCCCCTCCATCTCCAAGACGGTGTGGTGAGTCGGTGGGAGGTGCCTGCAACATCTCTTCCCTTGAGCCTCCTTCGTCATGCAGGAAACTCATCGGAGGCCAACGCTAGGCCAAGGGGATGGTCCCTACACAGGAGAACGGACTGGTGGGTGGGGCTCCCCAGGGGCCCGGAGCGCCCGGGGCCTGCTCGGTCTGGACGGCCCGCCCTCTGTCCCGGTCTGATCGTCCATCATCTGGGGTAGTAGTCGTCGGGCACGCCCGTGAGGTTCCTCCCTCGGAGGGCCGCGTCCACCGTCTTGATGTAGGCAGAGATGGTCCTCTGCATGTCCGCCGTGTAGGGGTCGTACTCCAGCTTGCGGAGCCCCGAGCGCTTGAAGTTGCCATCCTTCTGGCTCTCTACGCACAGCAGCCGGTCCTCCCTGACGGCCACACCCAGCAGGCCCACCATGCGGCCCAGCTGGACGAAGAGGTCGCGCTTCAGGTCCTCAAAGTGCACCACCAGCACCTTCTTGCCGAACTTGAGCCAGTCCAGCGTGTGAGTGGCCCACCACGGGGCGTAGTTCCTCACGAACTCCGGCCACTCTGCGTGGACAGAGAAGGGGGGCCTGCGTCAGACGGGCGGCGCGGCTCAGCCATGCGGGCGGGGCGCGGGCACCGCCGCTGAGCCCGGAGACGGCCAGACTCGCCTCCCGCCTCGCTGCTTCTGCCTGGAACAGTCTTAGTCCTTCCTGCTCTTTGGGGAGACCCAAGACATCTGTCTGGGGCCAGGCACAGACTTACATATAAATCTTTGCTTCTCTCTTTTTGTATTTTAACAGGCACGCGTGCTCAGTCGCTCGGCTGTGCCCGACTCTTTTTGCGACCCCGTGGACTGTAGCCCGTCAGGCTCCCCTGTCCATGGGATTTCCAAGGCAAGAATACTGTAGTGGGTTGCCATTGCCTTCTCCAGGGAATCTTCCCGACCCAGGGATTGAACCTGTGACTCCTGCATCGGCAGGCAAATTCTTTACCACTGAGCCACCTGGGAACCCCGTATTTTAACATGCAGTGATCTTAATATATAATGAGATAAATATATTGCTATAGCTATCAATTCACATACTCCTCACAGCAGCCCGGTGAGGCAGGCATCCTTGTTTTCTTCATTTAACAGAAGGGGGAACTGAGGCAGAGAGAGGTTAAGGAACTTGCTCCAGGTCACACAGCGAAAAACTAGCCGAGCCGGGATTTGAAACCAAATAGTCTGGTTTCAAAGTCTGGGCTTTTATCTACCAAGTTACCCCATGTAGGAACAGTTATCCCGTGTAGTTACAATTCTTCTCACAGGATAGTAACAGGGCCTTTGTACAGAGAACTGGAAAAAGCATACAAAGTTTTTAGCATGGCTCCCCGCAGCCTGTAGGTGCTCAGTAAACGTTGGCTATTATTACCACTGTGATTGTTCCGTTCTCAGGTGAGATGCCATCCTCCCTGACTCCCCAGGCTTGGGCAGGTGCCTCCTCTGGGCTGAGGGCATGGTTTAAGTCAGAGCATTTACAGTGTCGACCCTGAATACTCATTGGAAGGACTGGTGCTGAAGCTAAGGCTCCAATACTTTGGCCACCTGATACGAAGAGTTGACTCATTAGAAAAGACCCTGACGCTGGGAAAGATTGAAGGCAGGAGGAGAAGGGGGCGGCAGAGGATGAGATGGCTGGATGGCATCACTGACTCAATGGGCACGAGTTTGAGCAAACTCAGGGAGATAGTGAAGGACAGGCGGGCCTGGTGTGCTGCAGTCCATGGGTTCACAAAGAGTCAGATATGACTTAGTGACTGAACAACAACATATTTACATTATCATCTTGACATCTTTCTATCTGATTCTTTCTTTGCTTTCTATTGAAGTATCACACACTGTTCCTCTGTGCTGTTCATTTCCTTGCCATGGTAAAAAGCACAGGATGGATTGTCACCAAGACTGGGAATGTTTGTTTGGAATCTCCTGGCTCCAAAGACAGGCTACAACAGAATGTGGGAAATTCCCTGGAGAAGACCTCAAAGAGACAGCCAGCCAGCCCCTGGAGCTGCTGAAACTCTGATCAAGGGGAACCCAAGAGGCGGGTCATGAAGGATGTTGGGAACAGAGAAGGGGATTTGCAGCCTCAATTCTGAGCCCCAGCTGGACAGTAGTCACAGGGCTGGTCCTCAGGAACCCTGAAGGAACCCTCAGGAACCCATGACTTCTCACAGGGGCAGTGCTACCCTGCACCTTCCAGAGGAATCTCTTTATTGATTGAGGGTCAGCAAGTTTCCCAAGCTGGGTTGGGGAGCCCAGCTGGTTCTTCATAACTAAATCCTCACCCCTGTTGGATGATGGATACCCCTTATCTCATTTAATCATAGTGACTACAAAGAAGGGAAAAGACTACTGTTCATTTGTCACCAGTGAGGGAATGGAGGCTCAGAGAGGTGAAGTAATTTGCCCAAGGTCACACAGCCGGGAAGCACCATCCAGACCAGGCCTGCCTGATTCCAGGCCCCCATCTTTCCCAGGAACTGGCAGCCTCACCCCCACTCCCTCCCACTGCCTTACACCCAGCAGGGGCTTAATAAATGGTTGTTGAACTAAATTGAAATTCCCAGAAGCCAAGTGGCGATGTGATTAAGGGCTCCTCTTTCTTTGCAAAGCACATCAGAACCTGTGGCGAGGCTCCCGCTCCCCTAGTGCCTCTCTGGAACACCATGGCTGCTTGGAAAATATTTATGCTGATGACAGAGGTATTTTTTTTAGCCTTCAAATAGATTATTTACAATGTATCTAGCTAATTGGGCCCTTACTGTTATAATGGGTTAAAACCAGATGTATCTGTGTGATTAGGAAAAAATCTAGCATGTGTATAGTCTGCTTTCCTTATTTTGAGGAAGCATTTCCCCGCTCCTCAGTCATCTCACAGCATCCCAGGGGATTCAGGACAACTGCTGCTCCCATGGCAGAAGCCCAGGTGGACGGGGATGACGATCGGTCACCCAGTAACCCACATATCTGGAGTTCCAGGCTTGCGACCATCTCAAGAGGTCCCTTGAGAGTGGTCCTTAGGAAAAGGAAGGGTCCATGTGCATGATGGTCTGGGTCCCCCAGGTGATGGCTCTGGCCTTAGATGCAGGTGGGAGGGAGATGACATGGCATCTTTGTGGATTCCAAACCTCCCTGGGGTGGGAATGTACATTGCTTGAACACCTACTGTGAGCCAGGGGGCTGTGCCAGGCACTTCGCAGGCCCTGTCTCAGGCAGTGCACACAAGAAGCCTGGAGAGGAGGAATTACCAACTCCTTTTTATGCACGGGAACAAAGGAGGCTCAGAGACATGAAGCCACCTGCCCGAGGTCACACAGTGGGTATTGGCAGCAGGATTCGAACTTGCATCCATCCCAGACTGAGCCTGGCTCCTGCCCTCCTGGCAAACCCTTTAAGAGCTCCTGATCTGCCCATCTCCAGCATCTTTTTGCCCCAGATCCTAGTCTATGATCGCTTGCCTCACCTTCAGATGTCATCTAAGATATGGGGTCTGTTCACAGATGACTTTGAAGTCAGATTGCCAGGGTTCAAAACCCAGCCCCTCTTCATATTGGCTGTGTGACCTTGGAACGCCAAGCACTGTCCTTGAGCCTCAGTTTACCCATATTCACAATGGAAGCCTTGCTAAAACCTCCCCGCTGTACAAGCAGAACCGGAATAAGGCTTGCAGACCCTGCCACCAGGCCTGGGACACAGGAAGTGCTGGATAAATGTTGGCCACAATTATTGTTTTGTTTTTGGCCGCACTGCATGGCATGTGGAATCCTAGATTCCCTGACCAGGGATCAAATTCAACCCCCCTGCAGTGAAAGTGTGAAGCCTTAGCCACTGGACCGCCAGGGAAGTCCCATGGCTACAATATTCCTGGTGTTGGTACCCGACATCTCTGAGATGCCCCACATGGCCTGTCCTTTATGGGCAGCAGATATTTGCTCCCTCCATATCCCTTCCTATAACAGATACCTCACTTGAAGCTCCTAAATGACTTCACTGGAAAGAAGAACAAAAATGAAAAACAAAAGCCCTCAATTAGCTCAGGATTCCCAGTAATTGATGGCTGCCTTCAAATTGGGTAATAAAGGCATGCTACGCCATGGACCACCGGTAATGAGTGCTGGTTCCGCCGGAACTGTTCCCCACGTGGGCCTGGCAGGACGTGGGCTGACCACTTTCTGCTTCATCTTGTCAGCGGGAGGAACCGGAGCCTGATTAATAGCTTAACTGTATTTAATTCCCCACGGAATCATTAAACACGGTCTCTGTTTCATTAAACAGATCCAGGACAATTCACCTTGTGTAATCATATCACATAAAACTTTGCTTTGGACTCACTCCAGGGAGATCGTAAAATTAACGTTATGGAACCCAAAGCTGGGGGTGGGTGGGTGGGGGCTGACAGGAGCCTCGACCCAGCTGTAACCGGGAGGGGGACACGGGCAGGGTGGGGTGGACACGCTCAGCAGGTGGCTGACCTCTGCTCTTAGGTGGGAGTGACCCTCACATTCTAGGCCAATAGCGTCCTGAAGCAGTGATTCTCAAATTCTAAAGTGCATGTGAAGCTTCTGGAAGGAATCGCATGAAAATGCGAGTTCTGATCCAGGAGGCCTGAGGTGGAACCTGAGAATCTGTGTTCCTAATTCCCAAGTGATACTGATGCTGCTGGAGCAAGGACCCTAAAGCAAGGGTCTCAAACTCAAGTACCTTCAGGGGTCAGATGTTAATGAAAATGGGAGGACTGGGCAGGGTGGGGACTGCGAGGAGGGGGCTCTTTGGGGGAGGTTCTCAGGCAGAGCACTTGAAGACCTGGGTGAGGTCTGGAAGGAAGCACCATCCCAGAGTAACGAGGGGGCCCCAGGCCCCCAAGGCGAGATGTGTATCCCCATACTTCCCATCCCCTGCAGCCTTTGGGCTCAGCCTCTCCTGATGTCTCCCTTATCTTTAAAGTTCCCAGTCGTCTTGCATAGGGAAGAAGAGGCAAAGTGGCTCCTGGGAATTAGGAAATTGCCTGAACCTGATGTGAGGGGTTATGCCAGAAGGGGGGAACCTTTGAATGCACCAGGTCAGAGACATCCCAGGGTAAGACAGAGCCTGGCAGCTAATGGCTGGGTTTGAACCTCAGCTCAGTCAACTCCTGGTGCCTGAGACACATGACTTGCTCCCTTCCTGTGACGACTTTCTGCTACCAGTGGTGGTGGCGGCCCTTCTTACCTCCCCAGGGAATTAGAAGACTTAAATGAGATAATGGCTGCTAAGTGCCTGGTCCCATGTGAGCTTCCCAAGTAAGTCCCGCACTTTTTGTTTGGAACAGTCGGCTTGCCTGGTGGCTCATATGGTAAAGAATCTGCCTGCAGTGCAGGAGACCCAGGTTCGATCCCTGGGTCAGGGAGATCCCCTGGAGAAGGGAATGGCAACCCACTCTAGTGTTCTTGCCTGGAGAATTCCAAGGACAGAGGAGCCTGGCAGGCTACAGTCTATGGGGTTGCAAAAGAGTCGTCAAACAAGACACAGTGCTAATTCTTTCACTTTCAAAATTACTGGGAGGTGGAGAGCTGGGTCTAGTCTTGCCATCATGTGCCTGACTGATTCTGGCAGGCCCCTGTCTCTCTTTGGGCCTCATCTTCCCCATTAATAGAGAATGAATCAATTCGCCTGCCTGCACACTGCTTTAAAAAATACCGATGTCCAGGCTCCACCCCTGTAGCGGTCCAGTGCGCGGTCTGAGCACTGGGATTTTCCCATGCTCCTCCTGGGATTCAGATGTGCTGGCGGGGATGAGGACCCTTGGGTACAGAGACCTCCTGGGTCCTTTCCCGCTCTTGGAGCAGGATCCTGCCATTGGTGCCTGTGGGCTTCTCAGACTGGCCACAAATAATGTTCATTTCTGATTGTTCTACAAATAAATAATTCAGAGACCTCTTTACCCCCTGGGAACAGATGTCACCACCTGTCCCAGCTCCCACCCCACCCCCTCCCACTGAGGGAGGGGGTCAGCAGGGGAAAGGATAGACAAAGCCCTGGCCAAACTGGGAAGCCAGGGCACACACAGTTGGTCAGGCAGGCCCCAGGGTTTTGATCGATGACATCAGTGCTGACTGTGATTGGCTGGGTTAATGTCATTCTGTCTGCTCTGGTTTTCCCTAGGGAGGGGCTGGAATGTGGAGCAGCCTGCGGCAGGGTCGAGGTGGGCCCATGGGGAAGGTTTGGAGGGAGTGGGAAACACCCTTGGGGCTAGAGGCTGCAGCAGCCTGGTTCCTCGAGGCTGAATGAGGTGGGGAGGGCTCACGTTTATAGAGCACCTACTTGGCATCAGGGGCTCTGCATGGGGAGGATTTGTGGCCTTGGACGTTCTGATCAATTCATTATGGTAGCTCAGTGGTCCCTGGGTTCAAACCCCTGCTCCACAACTTCCGGGAACAGCACCTTCAACCTCCCTGAACTTAGCTGGCCCCATCCACAACACAGGGTTAACTGTGGGGGTTTACAAACACTCACGGAGGTGACTGTCATTACAGTAATGGAGACATGAGTGATAACTGATACAAGGGTTTGAGGGGTTTTGACTTTGGAGCTCTCCCCCACTACGGTGGGGCCGCCGCTCTGCACCGAGACATTCTCCCATTCTGGAATCTACTGAGCACCAGAGATGAACACCTAACTCAGATCATCTTAATGAAGTTCAGCACCTGGAGACTGACAGTGTGACTTTCCAGCTGTGACCTAGGGGCAAGTCACTTAACCTCTCCGAGTCTCTGCTGGGAGGGTTTATTGGAATGATGCTTATAGGAGCTCACAGATGACTTCATGGCCACTCTGCCACTGACCTGGGTTTAGGTCTCTTAATTCCCAGGAAAGGGTCTGGAACCTGCTTCGAATCAGTGTGGGAAAAAATGAAAGTCGCTCAGTTGTGTCCGACTCTTTGCGGCCTCATGGACTGGGGCCTCCGAGGCTCCTCTGTCTGAGTGATTCTCCAGGCAAGAATATTGGAGTGGGAATATTGGAAGGGAATGGTAAGTCCCTTCTCCAATCGATCCCATTATCAATTACATGAGGGTCTATTGAGTGCTTCTAAAGGGTTGAATTATTGAGTTTTACTACCTCCACTTTATAAACCGGACAATCTAAGTACATGGAGGCGAAGGAGCTTTTCCTGGAAGTGGTGGAGTTGGAATTTGAACTCAGGGAGTCTTGCTCCAGAGCTCAACCCCTAACCACTGTGTCATGATAACAGCCTGGCTCACAGAGGGTGATGCTTGTGGGCTGGGTGGCATGTGGGAGGCATACCTTCTCAGCTCTAAGTGGGACCTGGAACCTCACACACACGCCCTCAAGGATGCCCTCCTGGATCCCTAGCAGGAGATAGCCCTGGCCCCTCGCACTGCCCTCGGCACCCCGGGGCGTGGTCCCCACTCCCAAGTGGTACCTTTGCCCTTCCAGTGGGCGTGGGCAGCGAAGCCGATGTGTCCACCGTACTTGCGGTTGAACTCTGCCATGAGGGCCTTGTAGGGGTTGCGGATGAGCAGGATGGCCGCGTCAAAGGCCTCAATCTCCTTCTGGCCACTCTCGTGCGTCTTAATGCAGATGGTCCTCCCGCTGCGCCAGTGGTCCCGCTCACCTTTGAATCCTTCCCACAGCCAGGGAGGGGGCCAGGGACACGGCAGTGAGCTGGGGGAGACAGGAGGCCTGTCCCACCCCATCCCGGGCCAACTCTGGGGTTCTCAGATGTTCACTCGTCCACTCATTCAGTCACTCGCATGTTTATAGGGCACCTACTCTGTGCCAGGCACTGCGCAGGGAGCTGGGGAGAAAACAACTTGCAAAAACATCCATGGGTCACAGTTTTTGAGAGCCAGACTATTTGAATAGTGATAGGAATGTAAAGTCACTGCCTGGTTAGGACTGCGGAAGAGGAGTATTTACACCTAGGTGCTGTGATGGGGGGCCTGACCTGATGTACCTGAGGGTTCCCCTTAGGGTGGAGTCTGCATTTCCACCCCGCTGATGCTGGGAATGGCCATATGACTCGCTTTGGCCAATGGACTCGGGGTGGAAATGGGTCTTGGCCAATGTCTCGGGACTCAGAAAGTTTCTGTTCACTTGTGTGTGTTTTGGGGGCATCCCACGTGGCTCAGTGGTAAAGAATCCCCCCGCCAAGGCAGGAGGTGCGAGAGACACAGGTTCCATCCCTGGGTCGGGAAGATTCCCCGTAGAGAGAAACGGCAACCCGCTCTAGTGTTCTTGCCTGGAGAATTCCATGGACAGGGGAGCCTGAAGGCTCCTAAGCACACCGAGCCCAGCACACATGTGTGTTTCTGCTGTCACTGCGAGAAGGACATGCCCTGGAGAGCTGTTGGTCCCAGAGGGTGAGAGACCCATGGAACAGACATGGGTCCAACCTGCAGTCTGGGGCTGAGAGGCCCAGCCAGCCTGGCCAAGATCACTGACCCAGTCAGGCAGCATTCAGAAAAGCTTCCTGGGGCAAGATGGTACTTAGGCTGAGAACTGGAGGACGGGGAAGAGTTTACCATCCCAGGTGAGAAGAGCCAGTGCAAAGGTCCTGTGGTGGATGGGAAGAAATGTGTCACACATGAGCAATTGGTACAGGACAGCAGAGGGCGAGAAGGGAGCATGAGGCCAGAGAGGGTTGTGGGGGTTGTGATGACGAGCTAAGTCTGTGCTGAGTCGCTTTAGCCATGTCCAACACTTTGCGACCCCATGGACTGTAGCCCTGGACCACCAGGCTCCTCTGTCCATGGGATTCTCCAGGCAAGAATACTGGGTTAGATTGCCATGCCCTCCTCCAGGGGATCTTCCCGACCCAAGGGTCGATCTTAGGTCTCCAGCATTGCAAGCAGATTCTTTACCATCTGAGCCATCAGGGAAGCTCACTAAGCACACAGTAGGTCTTAATCAACATGCCCGGGAGAGCTGAGTGGCACGCAGTAGGTGCTCAGGAAGGGGTACTCCCATGTCCTTCCAGGGGGTCCGATCCCTGTTCCCCTGCATCTCCTCACCTTTGTTGTACAGAGAACCATCGAAGTAGTAGCTGCCAGTGTAGAAGCCTGTGGCCAGCTCGATGAGGTGGCGAGCCCACGTGTTGCCGGCTCCCGGGAAGCTGGCCAGGGCAATGAGCTGCTTGGACTTGGCTGGGAGGAACCGTCTGTCCATGCAGCGGTTGTCTACAGAGGGCAGGGCACAGACAGGGGTCAGGGGCAGGGGCCGATCGGAAGGAGGCTGGCCAGAAGGGACTAGGGTGTGAGTCTCAACCCTGCCACTTCCCAGCTGTGAGAGCTGGTGCTTTCCGAGCCTGTCGTCTGCTTATCTGGAAACGGGAACAGGGTTATGAGATAATGTGTGAAAGAAGGATGCACACATGGTAGGGATTCAGTCAAAGCCGGGAGGACGAGCCTTCCCTCCAACATCAGTCTCTCACCTGAACAGTGAGGGGCTCTGTCTCATCACCCCCACACTTTCCTCCAGGTTAAAACGCACAAATGGCAGCCATCTGCATGGGGCCAAGGCCAAGGTTTTCATCTGGACCTCCAAGCCTGTGTGGCCTGGTCCTTGCATCCTCCTAGGCTCATGCCATCCGCCCGCTCTCCCTTCCAACCTCCGCACCTGCCAGCACCTGGTCCATCTGTGCTCTGCTCCTGCCTGCCTGGGCAGCGTCAGGGGCGCTGGTCCCTCAGCCACGATCATCAGAGCTGATGGAAAGTGTTACGTCTCGGCATCTCCCACTGCAGCCCCTCCTGGAGCTAAGAGGTCACAGGGGTGATTTTTTTTTTGCTCCCTACAGATATAGGTGATGGCCCAGCAAAGGGGATTTGGCAGTGGGAAAGGAAGAGGAAAGAATCCTGGATTTTTGGTCCTACCACTGCTTCTTCACTCTGGACCGATGACCTCAATCCTTACCGTGAAGTCACGGCAGGCAAGCCTCCCTCCCTCCCCTGCCCCTTGAACCTGAAGACTGCTCTCTCAGCCTCTCTCCTCCCCTACGCCCCCACTTTCTGGGAAGAAGGGAGTGATCCCTGCTCTAGTGTCTCTGTTCCATCTCCTTTCTCCTCCCCCAGCTCATAACTCCATCTATTTGCCCTGTCTTCTCTCTCTCTCTTAGCTTGTCTGATTATTACCATTCAGACATGAACAAATAACTCCATCATTAAAAATAAAAGTCCCCCCTCTGGTAAGCACTCTCTCTGTGCTCCTGTGGCTTCCTCGGTAGCTCAAACAGTGAAGAATCTGCCTGAAGTGCAGGAAACCTGGGTTCGATCCCTGGGTCGGGAAGATGCCCTGGAGGAGGGCATGGCAACCCACTCCAGTATTCTTGCCTGGAGAATCCCATGGACAGAGGAGCCTGGTGGGCTACAGTCCATGGGGTTGCAAGAGTCAGACAGAACTGAGCGACTTACACTTTCACTTTCCACTTTCACTCTATACCCCATTCAGTCTCACTTTTGGCAGAGTTGTCCACACCCCTATCCCTTTTCCTCCTTCCACCGTTTCCTGGGGCTCCTCGGGGCTCCTCCTTGCTCACTGCACAAAATCAGCTTCTGCTCAAGTCACCAGTGACCACCCAGCATTCAATCCAGCCTTTCCTCTCTTTGTTAACTTGGCAGAATCTGCTACCTCCCATCATCCCACCCTTAGAATCCTTCCAAGATGGTACCCTGGTCTTTCCTGTTCTGTATTAGCTGCCATTATCGAAGTCTCACCATGAGCCACACTGCTTTCTCAAAAGAGCCCTTCAAGGGGAAAGTCTGAAGTCCTAAACTTAAATTCCAATTCTTCCACCTCCTTGCTGGGTAGGTAACCTTGGAAAAATGATGGATCTGAATAAACCCCAGTTTTCTCACCAGTAACATGGGACGCTGATAATGATGACATCCTGGGGTTCTCAGGAAGGTCAGAAGAGAGACCGGGTATTGAGTGTAAACACAGGGCTCGCACAGTGTGAGCTCTTAGTAATGATGCTACTGGCCAGAGACCAGCTCTCTTCCCCTGCCATGCACATTTAATCTGTTTGTTCAGAGGAGAGCAGACTTTGGGAAAACAAACAAGCGGAAAGCATCTTTATCAAGCCAAGCAGGTGTCTGGGAATGGTTTTCATGGAAACACAGTGCAAAAAAGGAGGCTGGATACAAAACTTTCGGGAGCGTAGTTATGTTTTATAATTTTGAGAGGGGTGTGGATTTGATAGGACCCAGTTGGCATTAAACAGTACACTCAAAATTTGTGCATTTTGCTCTATGTAAATGTTACTTTGAAAAACCATAAGCAAATATTGAATTACAATTAGTGACATGAGGACTGAAATGTAATCATGTTGCAACTACTTTGAAATGCATCCAGGAAGAAAAATTGAGGGATGGAGAAATGAAGAGATGCATGAGAAAGTAAACAGACCATAACGCTGAGAAATGCAAAATCTGGAGAATAAGTCTAGCGTGTTCACTGTGTAACTCTTCCCATTTTTTTCTGGAGCTTTGACATTTTTTTCATAATGAAATGTTGGGAAAGAGAAAGAACCGGGCCCCTCAATTTCCCCTGAAAACAGAATTCTCCATTTAACTACTATCTTGGAGGCAAAGTAAAGGTGCTTATTTTCAGCATTAAAAAGGAAGTTTATTTGGTTCTTAAGCTCCACAAATCAAAACAGATGCTGGAGGCAGTGTAGTACATAGTTGGAATCAGACAGACCTGGCTTCAGTCCAGGATGATCATGGCCTAGTTGTGCGATGTTGAACAAGGCTTTTTACCTCCCTTAGCCTCAGTTTCCTCACTTCTAAAGTGGGGCTAACAAATCTTACAGGATCAGATGGACAATGCACGGGAAGTATATGCAGTATATGTTGAGAAGCTGAGATTAGGAGTGCAGGCTCAGGTCCCAGATTGCCTCAGTCTGAATCCCAACTCTGCTCTGTCCTAGCTGTTTGACTCTGGCAGACCTATTCAACCTCTCTGTGCTGAGTTGCCATGTTTGTAAAATGGTAATAATTGCAGTACCTATGTCATTGGACTGTTGTGAGGATTACATGAGTTAATTCAGTCTAAAGAGCTCAGATAGTACCTGGCACACAGTAGGTGCTCAATAAATGGCAGTCATCGTGGACCGTGCTCTTGGTGGCCTCCTAAACCACGTGACTCTCAAATCTCCCCAGGGTGGGGGGCCTGCAAGTGCGGCATGGGAACCTGAGGAGCAGTAGTGGCCTGGGAATGAGCAAACCCATCAATCAGGGGCTACTGAAGAGGCTCCGATGTCCTGTTCGCATCAGAGCTGCTCTTGGTCACGGGATAATTAAGCCGAGTGTGACCCTTCCCCCAACCTGTAGCTACACAGTTCTGTACAGACTAACCAACACTTCCTGGAAACGAACAAACACTCATCTTTCCTCACTGGAGTGTAAATAAAGCCAGAGGCCACCCTGGCTAAACACATTCCTGCTTACTGAGCTCTTAGTGGGATTCAGCTGCCAGGGAGGAAGCCGCAGTTGGCCGCCACTACCCCACATCAGGCCACACAGGGGCAGGCTACTGGTGGGGCTGCCACTAGCTCTTACAGCACCTGTGTGCAAATCAGATAAAGGTACCCTCCCCTTCCCCAAGCAGATGCACTGTCGTCCAGAGTGCACAGCACAACAGGCAGAGCACGGGCTGGCTTTCAAGTGTCACTTTTCCTTTAGGCTGTGCCTGTGCAGTGCTCAACCTGCCCAACCGTACATGGGCTAGGGTCCTGGGAGATGAAGAGGAAGTCTAGCCCAGTGGTGGTTTTTTAGCTCTCCAGGCTTCAGAGTGTGTGGGGAGTGTCCTTTGCACTGTGGTCAGAGGTTTCTAGCATGGCCTTTGGAATCAGAAACCTGAAAGCAAATCACTCTTGCAGATGTGTGATTATGGCCAGTTCTCAACCCCTCTGAGTCTTGGTTCTCCCATCTGTAAAATGGGGATGATACTGCCCTGATCATAGGCTTACTGTGGGCTTTCTATAATTAAATGAGATGAGGCTTGGCACAGGACTGACACATATAGGTGGAGAGTGTTTTCAGATGTTGGAGTACTCCTTCATGGGTTTTCTTTGGGCTGAGCATCCTAGCAAGTTACCTTTCTAAGTGCCATCCACCCTTCATCATGCCTCCAGCAGGAGAAAAGATTTTCATCTAGAAATTTTATAAACCCCATGATCTCAGGCAAGTCCTGTTCTGAGTCTCAGTTTCTCTACCTGTAAAGTAGGCATAATGACTATTCCTGACTCATAGGAAAGCTGAGGGGAATCAGTGAGAAAATGCACACAAAGGACTCAACACGGAGTCTGGAACAAAGAAAGTCCCTAAGTGCCACCACCACCACCACCACCTTCATCATCACCATCATCAACATCACAATCACCACCATCATCATCCCCATCACCAGCATCATCCCCATCACCATCCCCATCCCCATCATCATTCTCACCATCACCCTCACCACCATCACCATCATCATCCTCACCATCACCCTCACCACCATCACCATCTTCACCATCACTATCTTCACCATCACCATCATCACCATCACCATTATCACCATCATCATCACCACCATCATCTTCACCATCACCATCATCCACCATCACCATCATCATCCCCATCCCCATCATCATCCTCACCATCACCCTCACCACCATCACCATCATCATCCTCACCATCACCATCATCAACATCACAATCACCACCATCACCACCACCATCATCATCCCCATCACCAGCATCATCCCCATCACCATCATCATCCTCACCATCACCCTCACCACCATCACCATCATCAACATCACCATCATCACCATCACCATTATCACCATCATCATCACCACCATCATCTTCACCATCACCATCATCCACCATTACCATCATCATCACCATCATAATCACCATCACCATCACCATCATCACTATCACCATCATCACCATCCCAATCATCATCCCATCTCCATCCCCATTATCCCCATCATCACCATCATCAACACCATCATCATCACAGTCTGGTACCCCCAAGAGATGGAAGAGGAGATAAACATCAAGTGTGGGTTCCACTGGCAAAGGGAGAAAAATGAAAGTAGAAAGCATGAGAAAGATGGAGAAAGAGAAGAAAAAGTTATAAATTTGCAGAATCCTAGAACTGGAACAATGTACAGCTTCATTTTACAGATGGAGAAACTGAGGCCCAGAAAGGAGAAATGCCTTGCCCAGGATCATGTGAGTGATCTGGTTGGAGGTCTGTGTTGAAGACCCAAGTCTCCCACTCCCAGTTCAGATGTCTTCTCGCTCACTCTCTCTGCCCCCTTTGCAGGAAGAGACACCAAGGGGGTCGTCAGTGTGAGCTAGAGAGGAAGGTCTCCAGAACTATCCCCCTTGCCGAGGGCCCTCCCCCTCGCCCCTTCAGGATCTCTAGGCCTGTCCATGCCCACTAGCCCTGCCTCTGCCCTCTGCCCCCTAGCCTGCATGGTTCTCTTGCTGACAGGCTGGCTGGAGCACCTCTGGGTGGGAGGCGGCCACTGGGAGAGCTTCTGGGGGCTGCTGCCTGGGGCGGGGGCTGGCTTACCTTGGACCTGCGTCTGGTACACGATGAAGTAACTGGGGGTCCCGCAGCTCTCGAACTCCTCCGCGCTGCACTTCTGGGCACAGAGCTGCTCGTCCTCTCGCTCGTGGAGGGGAAACCGGGTGGTGGGGAAGCCACAGTGACAGGCGGTGCCCGCAAGGGCTGCCAGCGGGTACTCCTGGGGACGACGTGAGAGAGGAAGGGAAGAAAGTCACTGCATCCCTGGGCAGCCTGGACTCGGGATGCAAACAGGATTTGCGTTCCAACCACCGCCTTCTCCATCACTCTCCCCAACTCGAGGGTCCCCAAGCTTCACTAGGAAGATTCTGTCCTGTCTGTGTACCTCCTGTACTATTATATTTTCCAGCGTTCTTGAGCTATACTTGACAGATAAAAATCGCATTTATTTAAGGTGTATGACGATGTTTTGATGCATGCATACATTGTGAAATAGTCACCACAATTAAGCTAATTAACATGCCCATCGCCTCACATAGTTTTACTTTTTGCTTTCCCAAGTGGTGTGAGTGGTGAAGAATCCTCCTGCCAATGCAGGAGAAGCAGACTTGGGTTCGATCCCTGGGTTGGGAAGGTCCCCTAGAGGAGGAAATGGCAACCTGCTCATTTTCTCACCTGAAAAAATCCCATGGACAGAGGAGCCTAGAGGGCTCAGTCCGCAGGGTCACGAAGAGTTGGACCCGGCTGAACACACACGCGTGAGCACACACATGTCCTATTTATTGTTTCCCTTTGAGACACAAATTTCAAGTCACCCTTTGAGACTCAGGTTGCAAAGGGAATTTTTTTTTTTATCACTCCCAAAAGTAGTACTGGTTGAGAAGTAGCATTTTCATACATTTTCATACTGTAGACCCTAATACTATAGAAACAAAACCATGTGATTAAATTCTAACTGGGCACTCTGCCTGCCAAGAACTCGAACCTGGGGTCAACTCCATTTTTCCTGCAAAAGGGAGATTAGTTAGTGGAGAGAGGTGTTAAAGCCACCACAACACTGAGAAGCCGCTTTCTCCTGGAGGACCTGAAAGAAAACTGAAAAAGGATAATTTTTCTCACGGCCATGCATTACACCCCAGTCAATCCTCTGGGGCTGACTATGGTATTAAGCCCATGCTTTGGGAAAAGCTGTCTGAAACTGTTCCTTTACGCCAAAGAGGATGTCATTACCCATGTGTAACCACTGTCTTTGCTGGGAGTTGTGGTTCAGTCGCTAAGTCGAATCCAACCCTTGGTGAGAGGCTCCTAATTGCTTTAATTGCTCTTTGGAAGAGGTAAGTGGGAGCAGGCTGGACCTGAGATTTGGAGGGCAACAGACTGTCCTTTGTCCAATTTGCTCAGACCCATGGAGCCGAATTCTCCCTGGTAGCTGGTCCAGGAATAATCTGCTAACAAACCAAGGTCACACCTCTGGGGCTGGATCTGGTGAGCTTGGCCGTGGTAGGTTTGGTTTCTTTCTCAGATACTGAATCTGAGCTACAGCACCTAGCCTAAGATCAGAGAGATGCTGCTGGGAGGCAGGTGGCTGAGCCTGGCCCGTGATGGAGGCTGTTTTCTAGCCGGTGACACACACTGAAGCCTCCTCTGACCCCCTAAGTCTCAGACCCGCCACCACTTGGCACGAGCGGCTCTGGACTCCTGTCCGCCTGATCCCCTCCAGTTTTCTCCTGTGGCCCCTCTAAGGAGGTTAGGGGCAAATGGGAGAGGGAGGCTTGCAGCAGGGCCTTCCTGTACCCCACACCACCCCACAACCTGCCCACACCTTCCCTTCCCTCCAGTTCTGTGTACAGCAGGACACTTTTCCACACTGGTTTGCCCTGTGACCTCACCGTCTCCTGTTTGTCCCTCACCTCCAGATGATTTGTAGTTTCCCCTCGGGCCCTCAGGACAGATGGATGTCCACCTGGAGGGGAGGCCATGGGAGGGGGATTCCTGCCCAAGAGAGAAAGCTGGACCAAAAGATGGTCAAACCTTTTTTAATCTTATGACCAGCAAGCACCCCTGACCTTCCAGGATGCCTCCAGGGAGCAGAGCAAGCACTCAAGAAATGCTTGGTGACCTACAGTTACCTGGCTGCCCTTGAACGGCTCCTGGACCTTTAAGAGTTCCTGCAAGCCTCTCTCTGGGGGTCTCTGACTGCGTGCATTCTAAGTCACTTCAGTTGTGTTTGACTCTTTGTGACCCTATGGACCATAGCCTGCCAGGCTCCTCTGTTCATGGGATTCTCTAGGCAAGAATACTGGAGTGGGTTGCCATGCCCTCCTCCAGGAGATCTTTCCAACTCAAGGATTGAACCTGCATCTCTTATGTCTCCTGCATTGGCAGGTGGTTTCTTTATCACTATCGCACCTAGGAAGCCCATGGAGTCTCCAGGGGAGCTCAGAAGTCAAGACCATAGATTTGGTGTCAGAACTCATTCTGCCACTTGCTTGTGCTGTGAGCTTGGGAAGTGACTTCATCTGTCTGAGCCTTGGTTTTACCATCTGTGAAATGGGGATGAAAATTCCCAGTTCCTAGCCTTGTTATGAGAGGTAAATTGTGTGACCCATGGGGCAGAGGGCTGCATGGAGAGGCTCAGCAAGCGGCAGTCTCTATGATGTTGCTGCCTCTTTGTCTTTCTGAAAGGTGCTTCGTGAATTAGGAGCCTAAATGAAAGAAACAGCCAAGCAGGATGACTCAGAATAGGTGGGGGCATTCAGGAGTTGGGGTGTGGGCTGAGCACCCAGGAGGAGCCACAAAGCCAGCCCCCAGCCAACGCCAGCATCACTGAAGATAAAGACCACATCTTGTTGACTTTGCACTCCCAGCATTGAGCACAAGGGTCCGGCACAAAGGAGGTCCTCATCAAATACCAGCTGAGAGGATGAATGAAATGGGTAACCACTTTCTTGTAGTGGGGAAGGGGGGGTTCTCCTGTGGACCCTCATATAATTAGCTCACCTTGAATGAAGGAGAAATCTCCTCAGATATCACTGGATGCCAGCGGTGAGCTTAGCTCTGTGCTGGGTATCAAGAGTGGTCACAAAATACTTTAGGGTAGACTCTACTCTTGTGGGGTCCATGTTCCCCTCCTGAGTCACACATCACAGTCATAACCTTCCTCGGAGCAGCCAGGTGGCTGCTCCCCAAGCCAAGCAGCTCACTTCTCCAGCTGCCCCGCACTGCCCTCCCTGGAATTCCGTGTGCAGAAACAGGCTCACCTTCTCCGTGCAGAGGTCCACACACCTGTCCACGGACATGTTGGGCATGGCGGCTGTCACGGGCAAGGCCAGGGAGAGGTTGTCGGGCCTGTGGAAGCAGCCTCGGAAGACTGCACTTCCGTCTGGAGAGCCAAGGGGAAAAGGAGCAGTCAGATGCGGGCTGGCAGAACCACCTGCTGAAGGAGGCGCTGATGAACTGATGCCCAGTGGAGGCAGGGACACATGCTGGAGATTCATGAGATAGAAAACTCCAAGAGTGTCCTCGACCCTAGCATCCCTGTCCACACCCCAGGGTGCCGGGGTGTTCTCACCGGGCCGTACAATCCCCTTTTCTCTGCTACCGTTCCTACGTCTCACTCTCGCATCCTTGGTGGTGGCAACTTAGATGCTATGGAGGATTTTTGTGATCTCATCAGGAGAGGGTTGGACATTTGAGATGGAGGGAAGCCATGGGGTCCAGGGTTCTCCTGCTCCTTCTTCCAGCACTGGGGTGCTCTGCACCCTCATCCTGGGCTTTAGGGGAGAAACTGGGTACCTCAACAGTGTCTGCCGCATGCAGTGCTACAAGAGGCTGATTTACTGGAGAGATTCTCTTTAATTCCCTCATCTGGAAGCATCCCAGCTACACAGTAGAAAATTTGGAGACCATTGCTAAAACAACACTCAGCTGTTGTCTTCAGCTGGGTTTACCTGAAGCACACCCGGAGACAGTGTTTTATTGAGGGCGTGCTCTCAGGAGAAGGGTGGGAGGGAAGCGGGACAGAGGAGGAGAGGCGCTAAGTAAGCACGTGACCTTGGCTGGGTACCACCTTCAGCCTGGAGGGTAAGCGGCATCACAGGGTTGGTTCCACTTTAAGGAAAAAGGTCTGACCTTGGCCTTGTCTGCCCACCCCTCCTCAGTGTCTGTCATTTGGGAAGCTGTTGGGTCAAGGACCATTTTTCAGGCAAGGGGGCAGATGTGAG
Source organism: Okapia johnstoni (assembly GCA_024291935.2). Lineage (NCBI taxonomy): Eukaryota > Metazoa > Chordata > Mammalia > Artiodactyla > Giraffidae > Okapia > Okapia johnstoni. Next base: position 7,713,912 of record CM044310.1, on the reverse strand, counting down.
CCACTGGTGGTAAAGAGGATTTGGGTGGACATCTTTTGCATCCACTACAGATGCACATAAAGATTTATCAGTAAGAACGCTCATTGCAGAAATGATTTAAATTAACACACGAAAGACTGAAAACAACCTCAGTGTCCAACAGTGAAGTGTTGGACAAATAATGTGTGGAATGATGACACAGTGGGAGTCTACGCCCCATACAAAATAATGAGGTTAAAGGTCACTTTAGAGAGAGCTTCATCTCTCTAAAGATGTCTTCAAGATAGGATGCTAAATAAAACCTGAAAAGATGACACTCCACCCATTATAAAATGTCAGTTATGTACACAAATTATCTCTCAATATAGATCTCTAGAGGGTTATCTCTGAATAGTAGGTGTGATGGTTAAGCTTTGCGTCAACTTGTGAGGCTATGGTGCCCAGTTGTTTGGTCAGACACTGTTCTAGGTGTTGCTGAGAAAGTTTTTCTTAGATGGATTAATATCTACAGTTAGCTGACTTTAAGGACACTTTCCCTCTGAAATGCGCGTGAGCTGCGTCCGGTCAGTTGAAAGAATGAGAGAGGAAAAAAAGAGGTTTTCCAGAGAAGAAGGAATTCAGCTTCTGGATGTCAGGCCTGCCAACCTCCACGATTTCACGAGCCACTTCCTTAAGCCAATCGCTTAATTTATACATTTCCACATATCCTGCTGGTTCTGTTTCTCTGGAGAACTCTGACTGGCAGGATAGGATTATAGACAATTTTTATTTCCACTTTTTTTTTTGTAAACCTTTTCCCCAACCTTTTTGACAGTGCACATTTATTTTTTAATATAATAGAGACAAATTTTAACAAATAAAAGTGGCCCCTGTCAAATTTATCTAAAGGCTTATGATGCCCATTTTAAATCGGGTTCCATGGTTCTCAAATTTGAGTTGAATACATTTTTCTAGAAGCACACCTTTCAGAGAAAACAAAGGACACTGTTGACAAGTGACTCAAAACCAGGAGGGCACAAGTAGGAGCCACTTACTGAGTGCCTGCTATGTGTTATCCCCCCTTCGAGAACTTTGCAAATGCCACCTCATTTTACCTTCTTGAGAACTCTACAGGGTCCATGGCAAACTCTCACGTGACCAATGAGAGAGAGAGGACTTAGCAGGGGAGGTTGTATGACCACATTGAAGACCCACTGTCAGCAAAAACGTGCTGAGGACTTTCTCAGAAACATGATGCTAACCCTTGGGGAAAGTGAAGCAAGCTGCAAAAATCGTGTATCTCCATCTATGTCTGTATCTGGGTCTATCTACTGGTAAGTGCCGCCCCCCCACCAACCCCCCCTTTTTTTTTTTTTTTTTTTTTAGCATGCCTATATTTAAGTGCAGAGAAAAGATATGAAATTATTCCCCGGGCAGAAGGATGGTGGAGGAGAGGGAGGGAGTCTAGGAATGAAAATTTTAAATCTCAGCTGTCAAAGGCACCCTAGTGATTATCCCTACCACCTGGCACCCTGGAGCCTGAAGTTGTTCATGGTGGAGGGAAATCTAGCAAGCTGAGACGACATCTGGAATTGGGTTAAATGACTACTATCCAGAGCATGCTGCAGACTCCTGCTATCCAGCACCACTTCCCCACCTCTCACTCCGGGCTGGGGAGAAGTGATGGTGGTGGGTGCTGTGGTCCTGGCCTCAGTTTCCCCACATGTAAATGATAAGGAGGGGGTTAGACTATGTAGATTCTCTTCTGTACAGGACAGCCCTCCACCCTCCAAATGAAGAATCATCACACCCCGAAAGCCACTGGTGTCCCGTGGTCTCCCATCCCATGGCCCAGGGTGCACAGAGGTGAAGCCCCATTTCATCGGTCACCCTAAGAAAGTTTTAATGATGCTCACAGAATGTGCCATACAAGGCGAGGACAGGCAGGAGAGTCAGATGTCTGAGCAAAAGTGAAAGTCCATGGAATTCTCCAGGCCAGAATACTGAAGCGGGTAGCCTTTCCATTCTCCAGGGGATCTTCCCAACCTAGGGATCAAACCCAGGTCTCCCGCATTGCGGGCAGATTCTTTATCAGCTGAGCTACAAGGGAAGCCCATTTGAGCTAAAGGTTTACAGCAATGAGATGGGAGCCCGGAAGTGGTGTGCGCAAACCTTCATTTAACCAAACAACTCAGTTAGCTGGATGCCAACTCAGGTGCCAGGACAAAGAGATGCTGGCCTTGCTCTCAGAAATAAGGGGGCTCCCCTTCTCTCTTAAGACTCCACTAGTGTTTATTGAGCCTCCACAGATGCCAGGCTCCTAGCTGGGTGCTTTGGATCCATTGAATCTTCACAGTAGCCACAAGCAGTAGCTGCCACGGCTGGCTCAAGGAGGCACTCTGGCTTCCAGGATCACAAAGTTGGCTAAGGACAGAGTGAGATCAAAGCCAGATTGCTTGGCCTCCCAATTCTATGCTTCTTCCAATAATAATAATGCTACTATGATGGTTAGATGCTTATGCTTGCTCTTTCAGTCATGTCTGACTCTTTTGTGACCCACCAGGCCCCTCTGTTCATGGAATCTTCCAGGCAAGAAGACTGCAGTGGGTTGCCATTTCCTCCTTCAGGTGATCTTCCTGGCCCGGGGATAGAACCTGCATCTCCTAGGTCTCCTGCATTGGCAGGTGGATTCTTTACCATTGTGCCACCTGGGAAGCCCTCTTAGATGGTTATAGTCATATCAAACATGCTATTAGCTGGGAACTAGACTGAATACACGCAGTCTTGTTGAACACTTGCATCGTCCTGGTGGTATAAGCAGCCCCATTTTTAAGACAGAGAAACTCAAGTCTCAGAGGACTGAAACCACTTGATACAAGTCACCCAGATTATGAGGCAGAGCTGACTGGCATCTAAGTCTGAGATCTTTCCATTCTTGATGGTCTTATCAAATACTCTCCATGTGCCAGGTACTGTGTAAACACTTGATACACTTTATCCTCCTAATGACAAAGCAGGTCTCACTCTCCCCATTAAACAGAATGGGAAACAGGCTCAGAGGGGGAAGGGATTCCCTAAGGCCACACAACTGACAAGTATCTGGATTCCAGCCTGGGAACATCTGAGCTCTGAGTCCCTACACTCTGGGCTATCCTTCTCTAAGAAACCAGCCCCAGACCCTGTTTGAGCATTTCCAAAACACTGTGACGTATATTCACTCCCCTTTGACCACTAACCATTCACAAAGTCAAGGCTGTCACTCTGGGGTCTCTTCACATTGGAGTTTGATTCTCTTTGTGAAAAGTGAAAGTGTTAGTTGCTCAGTCATGTCCGACTCTTTTTGATCCCATGGACTGTAGCCCATCAGACTCTTCTGTCCATGGGATTCTCCAGGCAAGAATACTGGAGTAGGCAGCCATTCAATTCTCTGGGGGATCTTCCCGACCCAGGGATCAAACTCAGATCTCTTGCACTGCAGGCAGATTCTTTACCATCTAAGCCCCCAGGGAAGGGGCAGGCAAAAGTCTATGAATCTATCTCCTTAGAGGAAGTAGAATTCCTACCCTGGCATCTCCCAGATGGTCTTTTCCTTCCTTCCTGGATGCAGGGAGGCCAGATTTCAAGCTGGGAAGAAGAAGGAAGACTCGGTAAGCCCAGCACAGCTCAGACAGGTCTCCCTTTGACATTTCAGCATCTGTTAATGAGTCCCTGAACCTCCCAGCTTAGAAAGCAGAGCTGAACTGAAAGCCCTGAATACCAAGTAAGATGAGGTTTTTCGAGGTCTTAAAGGGCCAGAGAGGGATCAGAAGCTGCTGTTGCGGGTCTCTCTTTGGTCAAGGTGTCCACTGGGGTGGGGGTGGGGAGGCACACAGGTTTGGGAGGTTAGTTCTAGGATCAGTTAACCTGCCGGATGTGGGGTGTTCCTACAGTCCTGCCCATTCTGCTTTTGGAGGGAAATCATGTGGATTCACAGAGAGCCTTGTGATGTCCAGTAGGAAGGCTGGAATCCCAGGGGTCTGGGGAACACTTTGGAGGGCACCTCTCTCTGCAGGTTGCTCTCCATTATGGCTTGGTGATCGGAACACTAAGAATATGCAAGGTGGCCAAGATGCTGAATCGTCCTTATAGCCTCATTTCTTCCATCTGTATAATGGGTCAGGGCTTCCCTGGTGGATCAAATGGTAAAGAATCGGCCTAGAATGCAGGAAACCCATGTTCGATCCCTGGGTCAGGAAGATGCCCGGGGAAAGGGAATGGCTACCCACTCCAGTATTCTTGCCTGGAGAATCCATGGACAGAGGAGCCTGGCGGGCTACAGTCCATGGGGTCGCAACGAGTCAGACACAACTGAGCAACTAACACATTCAGAACGGGTCACCAGTTCTCCCTACTGCTGGTGCGAGGCTCTCTTGTCTCTTACATCTGAAAACACAAGAGAATTGGCCAGCCTGGATCCCTTAAATTTCCTAACACTCTCTGGTAATACAAAGAATTTTGGACTTCCACAGCACTAGGTGGATGCCTTCCTGTTTGCAAAAGGTCTCTCATGCCCAGCAGAAAGGACACTGGTTTTAAATTCAGACAGACCTGGGTCAGCACCTTACTCAGCTGTGTGTCCTTGGCCTGAGCCTTGTTTTTCTCGTCTGTGCTCAGGGATCATCATCTCTACCCTGCACAGTTGGGATGGAAGTTGATACAGTGGCATCTACAGGGCCCTAGACCAACCCGGATTTAGTCAATGTCTCTTCCTGCTCCTTCTCCATCACTCGTTCATGATTAAAGGGTGGCCAGACCCTACGTAGGAGACACTATTAAGTGCCCCATTAATACACTCACGGCATTCACCATCCCAGTACAGGCTGCCAGTGATGTCCTGTAAACACCTAGGGTGTGTGAAGGATGGACTACGCTTCCAGGGAGTTAATCTCCCTGGGATCCTCCCTCAGCTGATGATGGGTGAACTTTGGAGGATAAATACTGCAGTTTCCTGCCCCTCTGATGGGACATCTTTGAAGAACTCTCTCTGCTGCCTTCCCAGCAGGATTAAGCTTCCTCAGTAGTGACCTGCTTCGTAAAGGGTCTGTGTTGACTCCTACCCTTCCCTGTCTCATGTCTTCACTCCCTTGGAGGTCCACTGTGGGGTCATCGTTCAAGTAAACCAAAGCTCACAGCCTTGTCTCTGGGGGAATTCAACTTAAAATATTTTGGATCTTTGTGCATTCTTAATTCCCAAGGGGAATCCTGCACAGAGTTCAGAGCTGCTGCTCTTCACAGCCTGCAGTCTGTGAGAATGGCGCCCCCTGGAGTTGTGCAGTACACAGTTCATGTACAGTAGCAGCAACCCTGAGTAATGTCTTCCTAATGACCAACCCTTGCTGAAGTAGAGCAACAAAGGAAAATAGTAACAGCTGTTAACTGTATGTTGTTGATGCCAAGTATGTTACCCGTGTGTGTGTGTGTGTGTGTGTGTGTGTGTGTGTGTGTATCACTCAGTCATGTCCAACTGTTTGCAACCCCACAGACTGTAGCCCACCAGGCTCCTCTGTCTGTGAGATTCTCCAGGCAAGAATACTGGAGTGGGTAGTTATTCCTTTCTCCAGGGAATCTTCCTGACGCAGGGATCGAACCCACGTCTCCTGCATTGCAGGCAGATTCTTTACAGTCTGAGCCACCAGGGAAGCCCCAATGTGACACATGTTACCTCAGTTTATCCTCACAACAACCTAAGCAGTAGATGATGCTATTATCCTGTTTTGCAGCTGGAGATCCTAAGATGTAACAAGATTTGATAGGTATTACAGCTCACACAGCTAGTGGGGTACAGAGTTGGGATCTGGCTCCAGTCTTACTTGACGCCACATCCTAGGTTCCCACCTCTCTGCTATTCTGCAGGAGGCCTACTGAATTCCAAACTGGCTGGGCTCTGGAGACCCTGTGCCAGCCACCTGAATTTCCCAGAAACCCTCTTGAGCTCCACAGGAGGGGTCCAAGGATCACAAAAGCCCGTGCCCCACATTCTGATAATGTCAGCTCTTCATTGCCAGGCCAGCTGGGATGGTGCGTGACCTCGGCAGCTTGGGGTTTTTTTTACTAGCAAGAGGCAAGCAGAGCAACTGTTCATCAGCTCCCTTGACTGCGGGGAAGCGCGAGTCTCTCTGAAGTCCATCATCTCTTTGTTCTGGGGCTTCACAAAAATGAGGGAAATACCACCAGGCATCAGCTTAAAGGCAGGCGAGGAAGAGTTCTCCTTGGTTTGAAAGAGGCCACCACCCCCCAGGGTAATTAGGCCAAGCTCTACTGCATTAAAGATGCCGGTGAGGAGGAAAGGCAGTGAGCTGGGAGCTGTTAATGGCTACCTATAATCAGAGAGAGATTGAATTACACAAAGAGCCTAACTGTCCGAGGAGAATTCAAAACCAGCTATTTTTAGGCATCACCAAAGGCTCCTGTGAGCTGTTGGAAATTCAAATAACTTGAGCTGGGTGCTGCTCGGAGTGAATTGAGGAGTTTCCATTTTAGGAAGGAAGGTGCATCACCACTACTCCAAACAGGCACTGTGCTTTCTCAATTTTATCTCACATGGCGGGCATAGCAATCTTTCAGGGTTGGAACTGTCCCCATTTTACAGATGAGGCACTTGGGGCTCAGAGAGAATGAATGGCGTGGTCAAAGTCAAAATACTAAGTCAGTGAAAGAGCTGGGATAGAAACAATTTATGCCTGATCTGAACCTACATCCAGAGTCATCCCCGGTGGTCCAGTGGCTAAGACTCCATGTTCCCAGTGCAGGGGGCCTGGGTTCAATCCCTGGTTGGGGAACTAGATTCCACGTGCTGCAACTAAGACCTGGCACAGCCAATTAGATAAATGTAAAAAACCCTACATCCATTGCTCCCATAGCCTTCCTGGAGTTTGGTTTAGGGAGAAGTGTAAACTACTTTTCCCCCACCACGATACAGAATGAGAACAATTTTCTAGCTATCATGTCTTGACCGTACACAGCAGAACTCATGAAGACCCATCTGAATTATAAAATTCAGGGGTCCCAGGCATATATCAAGGTAAAGGAGAGGACTCCAGGCCTGGCAAACAAGGAGCTAGACGTGGTCCCTCCCCCCCATCCAGTGTGACTTTCCATGGTCATCTGAGGCTAGATGGTGAAGTGGTTAAAAAGAGTATAGTGAGCATAAAGGACAAGCATTTCGCCAAATTTCCCTTCTAACCTTCAAGAGGCAAAAAATTGCTAGAACTAAGAACAGTACACAAAAAGAATAGTACACAGTTTACACTATGTAAATTGTAAACTACAAGTCAATATCTATTTTTTCAGTGATAACATAAGCTTCATAGTGCTTTCCTCATCCTTTAGTGGTAAAGAATCCGCCTGCAATGCAGGAGCTGTAGGAGATGCAGGTTTGATCCCTGGGTCAGGAAGATTCCCTGGAGAAGGGCATGGCAAACCATTCCAGTATTCTTGCCTGGAGAATTCCATGGACAGAGGGGCCTGGCAGGTTACATTCCATGGAGTTGCAAAGAGTCGGACGCTACTGAAGCAACTTATCATGCACGCAATGTAAGCTTCATAATACTTTCATCAAAGATAGAAAAAAAAAAGAGGGAAAAGGGCTGAGTCCTGGGAGAGGCTGGTCTGCAGTCCTGGGGGGTTTGTTGTTGTTTAGTCAGTAAATTGTGTCTGAATCTTTTGTGACCCCATGGACTGTAGCCCGTCTGTTCATGAGATTCCTCAGGCAAGTATGCTGGACGGGGTTGCCATTTCCTTCTCCAGGGGATATTCCCTACCCAGGGATCAAACCTGCACTGGCAGGTCTCCTGCATTGGCAGGTGGATTCTTTACCAGTGAGTCACCATAAAGCCCATGGGGGTTTTAGGCAGCACTGAAGGATGGTCAGCACCATGGACAGCCACCCATGGGCCCCACATATATGTATTCTGTGTAATTCTACTGAACCTTGCAAAGCAAATCTTGCAAGAATCTTTCAGGCAAATGGAATTTCTTGCAACATCCTATAAAGCCATAATATTCTCAGATCAGCAGCAGGTCTCTGCCCCTGGGAGGAGAAGCCGCACTTGCTGACACATTTAGCAAACCGCTGTGAAAAATGTAATCCAACCAAGAAGGAAGTCCATTTCTCGGTCCTTTTGTAGCAAGGGCAAAGAGGCCCTGTGCCCGAGAGTCTGTGTCAAGGAAGAATAGCAGGGTTCCTGCCGACATTTGCTCTGCCAACCTTTTAATGCTCTCACTACCGTAGGGGCATTCCATCACCTCAGAGACATGGAGGCCGGCTCTCCACACAAGGCTGGCTCCCCACACAAGGCCAACACCCCATGCAAGGCTGACACCCCACCAGAGGGGTGCTCAGGAGACAGTAAGCCTCCTTTGGATCTTCACAATCATTAAGAGTTCTGTGCCACTGCCCAGGGAAACACAGTTAGGACACAGTGTTAATACAAATGAATGACTACAAATGGAATCTGGTTTCCACCACACCTGTTTCCTGGAGCATTTGCTCATTGCCCTGCCTAAAGTAATACATGCCAGTGTCATGTGCTGGTGGAAGGCTTCCCTTTCTAACTTGTTTATGTATAAATCAGATCTCAGGAATGGGAAACCAAGCATGTCACTGAGTCATAGCAAAGACACTGGATATTCTGTGTTGTGTAGAGACAGGACACAGGGCAGAAGGAGAGATTAGGGGTCAGGGAAGAAAGGAGGTAGGTCAGACCAAGGAGCCCTCCCAAGGGAGAGGCAATGGGGTCCAGAATCCAACACAAGAGGTCAGGGTGTTTGTAGCATTATATCTCATTAGCACCCAAACTAGGAGTCAGAGAACTGGGTTCCAGCCTAAGTTCAGTCCCTAACAAGCACTGTGGCCTTGACAACATCAGGCCTGCCCATTGTCCACTAAAATTAACTCTTGGCTTTTGAACCCTCTGTTCCTTCTGCCCTGATTTTTTCCCCACCCTTTGGCAATGTGTCTCGAGTCTGAATATCCTCCTCTTTCACACCAGGCAAAATCCTGTGCATCTTTCAAGGCCCTAACCAGTCAGCCTTCTTCTGTGGAGCTGCCCCCAGGGCTGTTCAATCTGGCCACTATGCTGTTTAGGCCTCAGTTTCTAAAGCTGCAAAATGGTACATCAGCAAGGAAGGTGCTTCTAATGGGTCATTCAAAACATAACCTTTGCTGATCCTGGATTTTTGCTCTCAGCTGGATACATGACTCTTCCTTTCACCTGGAAATCTTAGAATGAGATTCTGCTCAAATGTTGCTTCCTTGGCTCCTATATATATGTCACCACCCCCTCGCCCACTTGAACAGACCCCACTGGTCTTGGGTCTGCCTGTCCACTAGACAGTGACCTCCTTGAGAGCAGGGACTATGCTTTATTACCCATTCTCCTCTCCAAGCCTAAGCCACAGGGGAGCTCACCAAATGTTTTGGTTCAGTGAACAGTCCTCATGCTCTCTCCCAATACCGTGTTGCCAACTGGGAGCCCACAAGGAGTTCCAACTTGACCAACCATCTGTCTCCTTATCCAAGCCACCTCCATTCTCATCCCAGCCACAGTAGCCTTGAGGTTAGCAAGGCTTAGATTCCCTTCTGTAGTCTCCTGCTGGAGGTGCCCAAGCTTCCAATCTTGTACAGCGACAATTCAGAACAGCTGGGGTGGACTTAGACTCCAGGACTCCTCTCTCAGTAGAAATGACTGGGTTCCCCATCTTGAATGTATGGATGGGATGTTCCTTTCTCAGATAGAACAGAGTACCACTGCAGAGGTGGGTGAGCCGAGGGGCACAGCAGCATTCCCAGCAGCCTCAGGGGTCTCTCACCAGAAACCACCCAGGCAGCCCACCCCCCACCCCACCCATGTTGCTACCAGGGCAAAACACACCCAACTGTAAGAGAATTTCATGGTCTATGTGTGTTAAGGCTTTTACATTTCAAGGAATTAAAAAAAAAACTTTGATGGTCCACGAGACTGCTATTGATTTGGCTTCTTAAGTGGCTCAGTGGTTAGAGAATCCACCTGCCAAGGCAGGAGATGCAGAAGACCCAGGTTTGATCCCTGGGTTGGGAAGATCCCTTGGAGGAGGAAATTGGCAACCCACTCCAGTATTCTTGCCTGGAGAATTTCATGGACAGAGGAGCCTGGTGGGCTACAGCCCATGGGGTTACAAAGAGTCGGACACGACTGAGCGACTAAGCACACATTCATGAGACTGTTATTATACCAGGTGATCTTAATAGTGTGTGTGTCTGTGTATGTGTGTGTGTGGCGGGGGAGGAGAGCAAGAGACAGAAAGAGAGACAGAGAGACAGAGACAAGAGAGACAGGAGAATGTTCATTTACCCAGCCACTCTGAACATTAACCAAAAGGAGGTCTGGCTGATAGTGGCTGATGACATACACAGCCCAGTTCTTGTTATCTAGCTTAGCATCATTCACCAGATTGTTCTAGTGGCTGCAGCTTTCCCTCTAAATACACGTAACCTTAAGGTTATCTCTTCTTATGGTCAAAGTTGCCATCCAAATAATGTAAATACTGGCATAAAGAGAATCAGTAGTGGACTTCCCTGGCGGCCCAGGGCTAAAGAATCTGCCTGCCAGTGTAGGGGACATGGGTTCGATCCTTGGCCTGCGGGAAGATTCCATATGCCACAGAGCAACTAAGTCCATGTGTCACAACTCCTGAGCCCTCGTTCTGGAGCCTACCAGTCGCAGCTACTGCGCCTGTGCACCCTAGAGTCCATGCTCTGAAACAAGAGTAGCCACGGCACTGAAAAATCCATGCATTGCAGTGAAGAGTAGCCGCCGCTCACCGCAACTAAAGAAAACCCGAACGTGGCAAGGAAGACCCAGCACAGCCAAAAATAAAGTAAAGAAAGAAAATTAAAGAAATCAGTACTGGGGATGATAAATCTGCCATCAAATCAAAACCTCACTACCCTAATGGCCAAACCAGAAACTTGCTGTGCGGACATTATCCAGCCTGGATTTCACACACCCTCCACGTCCTCGGCCAGCTGGGGCCTCGGACCTGGGTGAACTGAGGCGATGATGGAGAGGGAGATCGTACCTCCATTCCTAGAAATCAGCCGCTTAGCAAACTGGCCGCTCGCTTGACCCTGCTATAGAGCAAAGCATGAACAGAGCTTCAAAAACATGGGGCTTGGAAAACAGAACACATTATCAAGCAAACCAGCAATGAATTTTTATCAACAATGACATTCAATGGAAGAGGCCTTTCGCTGCATGCACTCAGGTGTTAAGGTTCTGCCAAGTCCACCTGAGTGGGCAGCCCTACATTCTGGGCGGGCCTTGTCAGCTCCACTGAGGTCTAAGGCCTTATTACTCAAGATGTGGTCCACGGACCAGCAGCCTAGCATCACCTAGGACCTCCTTGGAAATGCAGAATCTTACCTGCGGAATCAGAGTCTGCATTTTAAAAAGATCTCCCTGGGATTCCCCAGCACCTTCAAATTCGAGATTTGTAGTTCCGGATTCCTGTTCCCACCTCAGGACCACATCAGAAGAGTACCCAGGACAAACCTCAGCCCTCTGTCTTTTGTCAAGGCCATTAGCTCTGCTTGTAGGTCTGAACGTCAGCTCTGAAGTCACAAGGCTGTGTGACCTTGGGCAGGCTTACTTAGATTCATTAAGCCTCAGGTTCCTCACTGTAAAATAGAGATGATTAACCCTGGCAACTGCCTGAAAAGTCGGTAGGGAAGGGAAACAAAATCAGGCTTGTAAGGGGCTTAGCACAGTGCCCGGCGCACAGCAGATGCTTGAGAAACAAGCATTAACTGCTACTAAACAGCCAGAGAAGGAACAATGGGACAAAATCCACGGAGGAGGGGGTGGCTCCCGTCCTCGCCTAATCGCACCCTTCCCTCCCTCAGTCGGAAGACTGGAGAGCTTTTCTAATAAGACCAAAACATTGGCAAGTGAGGGATAAACTGTCTCTGCATGCATGCGTGCTAAGTCGCTTCAGTTGTGTCCAACTCTTCATGACCCCGTGGACTGTAGCCCACCAGGCTCCTCTGTCCATGGGGATTCTCCAGGCAAGAACACTGGAGTGGGTTTCCATGTCCTCCTCCAGGGCATCTTCCCGACCCAGGGATCGAACCCTTGCCTCTTACATTTCCTGCATTGGCAGGCCGGTTCTTTACCACTAGCGCCATCTGGAAATTGTCTCTATGGGAGCATTAAAGGCATAAGCTATGGAAATTCCCTGGCTGTTCAGTGGTTAACTCCACACTTCAGCGCAGGGGGCCTGGGTTCAATCTCTGGTCAGGGAACGAAGATCCCACGTGCTACATGGCATGGCCAAAAAAGAAAAATTAACAGATAAGCTCTGGAGTTGGTTTAAATCCTCTGCTGCTTGTGTGACACTGAGCCTCAGTCTCCTCATCCGTAAAGTGGGAGTGGGTGAATAACTGGGCGGTTTCAAGTGTCATCGCAAGGATGAGGTGGGCTCTTCCAGAGAAGGCACTTCAAAAATGATGGAGTGTTTGCTGTTGTCACTATCATCGTCACCATCGTTAGGGACAACCTGCTTTCAGCCAATCAGGAAGGACAGGCCAGGTCAGGCTCTCACTGTCTCTTGAGGGGGAAGAGGGTTTCGGCTGGAGGCGAGGCTGGGGCAGGGTGGTGGCGGCTTGGGAGGGCAGCCGAGGGCTCAGGAGGGGTGGGGGGGCGCGGGTGGGTGAAGGCCGACTCACGTACACCTGCGGGCTGACTCCTGGGCCAGCTGCAGCCGGTAGACGGACAGGCGGTTGGCTCCGCCGCACACGCTGCCCCGCTCGCCCTTGCAGTCCATGTCACACTCCGCCTCGCTCACGTTTGCCGCCTGAATCTTGTGGCCGCAGTAGCACTCGGCGCCGAACTCCAGCCCAGCGTACAGGTAACCCCTGGGGGAGGCTGCTGTCAGGCCAGGGTGCCTGCCACCATGGAGACCACCGGGGAGGGCAGGGAGTCGTGGCCAGTGAGGAGGTCCCGGGGGATGGGTCGGCTCTGGGGACTAGGAGGTCCGAGGGGGAGGAGGAGGAGGGATACAGATGCTGAAGGTGGGATGACAGAGAGACTCCCAGGGGAGAGAGGAGACCTCAGGGGACAGGAGACCCATCCACAGTGGAGAACGGGTAGACAAGAGGCTTCAGGAGATGGGGAGACCCCAGGGAAAGGAGGAGACTGGGGTGGGGGGCTCTCCCTATTTTCGGAAGTGGGAGGGGTGGAAAACAAGGAAGGCTGTGGGGGTCAGGGAGACCTAAGGAGATCTGGGGGACAGGAATACTCCAAGGGACATCAAGATCGAGAATAAGGAGACCCTGAGAAGATCGTGGAGGCTGAGGAGTCTGAAAGTCTTGCAGGTGCAATGGGCAAGAAGCCAAGAAGGATTACAGGGAGGTCTGGGGGTGGGGTGGCAGGCAGGGAGACTCCAGGAGGGGACGAGACCCCAGGGAGACCACTGGCTTCCATCCCTGCCTGAGGTCTCACACCCCCGATACACTTTGCCACACAGACACGTCACGTCACATTCACACCCACCTACACACACCTTCAGCACCCTTGACACACACCACACCCTCGGGTCCTGTGGTCCCTCTGTCCTCCCTACTCTCTGGTCTTCCCTGTCCAGAGCCAGGAGCCAATCACATGTGCAGAGTCTAGCCCCTTCATTCCGGGAAACACCACCCAGGGATGATACCTCCAGGTCCCCTGAGAGAAGTCTGGGAGGGGGCAGGGGACGCTCGCATCTCTCTGGAGAACCAAGGTCACACATCCAGCCAAGTAAAGAAATTCCTTTCCTTAAAACAAAAAAGAAATCCAGGCACTGCAAGATTTTCCATTTTTCTTTTTTCACAGCTAGGGAATCATTTCCTAAAAAGGACTCTTGGTAAGGATCCATCTATAAACAGATGAAAAGGGAATTGCTTGTTCTGGCTCCAGGGGTGGGTATGAAGTGGTGGGGGGGGGGGAGGGGAATAGGACAACCCCTGTTCAGCCCTCTTGTCCACTGCGTTCTCTGAGGCACTTTCCAGAATCGAGAAAGGTTCCTGGGGGCAGGGGGCAGCCTGCAAAATAATGGTCCTGCAAGACTAGACCTACAGGAGGTGTCAGCTCATGACTTCCGGGGGCTAGCTGGAGACACAGACCCACCCAGACTCATGTCTCCGAACACCCCAACCACTCGGGGTGGCGTGCGACCACAGGGCCACCTGGGCAGATGCAACTGTTGTTCAGTTGCTCAGTCGTGTCTGACTCTTTGCAACCCCATGGGCTGCAGCACACCAGGCCTCCTTGTCCTTCACTGTCTCCTGGAGTTTGCTCAAACTCATGTCCATTGAGTCAGTGATGCCATCCAACCATCTCATCCTCTGTCATCCCCTTCTCCTCCTGCCTTCAATCTTTCCCAGCATCAGGGTCTTTTCCAATGAGTCAGCTCTTCGCATCAGGTGGCCAAAGTATTGGAGTTTCAGCTTCAACATCAGTCCTTCCAATGAATATTCAGGACTGATGTCCTTTGGGATGGACTGGTTGGATCTCCTTGCAGTCCAAGAGACTCTCAAGAGTCTTCTCCAACACCACAGTTCAAAAGCATCAATTCTTCAGTGCTCTTCTTTCTTTATAGTTCAACTCTCACATCCATACATGACTACTGGTAAAACCATAGCTTTGACTAGACAGACCTTTGTCAGACCTTTGTTGGTAAGTAATGTCTCTGCTTTTTAATATGCTGTCTAGGTTGGTCATAGCGTTTCTTCCAAGAAGCAAGTGTCTTAACTTCATGGCTGCAATCACCATCTGCAGTGATTTTGGAGCCCCCCCAAACAAATTGCAGATGCAGTAGGAGCAGCTTAAACTATCTGGGCATCTAGGTGCTGGGTCAGCCTCCTTCTTCCACCTCTCTGTCTCTCTGAAACCTTGGTTCTCAGTTGTCCCTGGGGCCCATCACATATAACTAGACCCACTGATGGAAGGACCACTACTGGACAGCAGGAGCTTTTAAAGTTTCCCAGTTGGATGTGAAAGTCAGAGCAGCAGTGCTCCAACTCTGGTCCCGGGACCAGCAGCATCCAGTATCATCTGGGAACTTGTTAAAAATGTAAATTCCTGGACTCCACCTCAAACCCAACAAATTGAAAATTGGGGGTGGGGTGGGGCCCAGCAGTTTGTTTTGAAAGATCCCAGTGAGCTTTCCTGATAGCTCAGTTGGTAAAGAATCCTCTTTTAATGCAGGAGACCCCAGTTTGATTCAAGGGTTGGAAAGATCTGCTGGAGAAGGGATAGGCTACCCGCTCCAGTATTCTTGGGCTTTCCTTGTGGCTCAGCTGGTAAAGAACCTGCCTGCAATGCCAGAGGCCTGGGTTCGATCCCTGGGTTGGGAGATCCCCTGGACAAGGGAAAGGCTACCCACTCCAGTATTCTGGCCTGGAGAATCCCATGGACTGTACAGTTGGGATCTCAAAAGTCGGACACAATAGCGACTCACATCCCAGTTGATGCTGATGCGCACGTCCTAGAGCTCACAGCTGACGTGCAGAGACAAGCATGTAACTAGAAAAGGGCTACACGGTGAGATGAGGGTGAGATGGAATAAATAGCAGATGGTGGGAATGCAGGAGGCCCCCAACATGCCTGGGGTGTCAGGAGAGACTTCTCAGGAGGCGACAGCCAAGATGGAGCTTCAGAAGATGAGTCAGATCAACTTGCGTAGTTCAGTTTGGTTCCGCACGCGCTTGTTGGCTGCCCACACATGCTTCCAGATAGAGGCAGAGGTGAGTCAGCAAGGGCCTGCCCCCAAGGGGCTCCCCAGCTAGTTGGGGAGACAGAAGCATGAGCAGGCTTGGGCCACAGAATGGCAAGCACTTACACTTGCTCTCTGCCAGGCGCTGCTCTCAAACGTTTGCTTTGCAAATACTAACTCTTCAGCACCCCCAAGACCCCTCTGAGGGCATGGCCCCTGCGATTTACCTCTGTCTCCCCACAGTTCAATCAATAAATTAATCAATCAATATCCTAGAGAGCTGGGAGTCTCTCCTAAGTTGGAGGTGGTCCTGAGTTCAGGATTTTGATGGTGGACTGTTCTGGAAGCTGATTATAAAGCAGACAGTGTTTCCTAATCAGGGAGAGAGGGAAGGGTCCCTTGGCCATCCACTTGCCCATTTCCACTTCAGCCATACAGCCAAGCTCTTTCAGAGCTCGTGACCTCCAGAGGCAGCAGGCTCGAGTCTGAAGGTCAGCATGTTAGAAGCTACAGTCAGGGACCCAGGGCCTGGGGGAGGAGCAGGTCCGCTCACTGCTCGCTCCCTCCAGGGCAGCAGGGCTGGTTCCCAGGCTCGGCCCGAGGGTCCCCACTCTCCGGTCCTCTAGGGCCTGTCTACTCTCGAAAAGTCAGCTCCCTCCCCTTAGGGCATGTTCTAATCGAGAACATCATTTTCTCCTTAGATTGGAAAACATTGCCTGGACAGGTGAGTGTTTCTCCCTGGGAGAGGAACGAATAGTCTCTTGGCTGGGCAACCACTAAATATCCCTGATTGCAGGCTCCCACCTCAGCTTTCCCACAGGCATCTCACAAGCCTCATCCTCACAGACTCACACTTGCCTGCATGTAAACATCTACTTGTGCATGCAGGTAAACATTCACTTGTGCTTTTCTCACAATTCTGGACCCTTGCCAACATATCCACAGAGACTCCGGCACTCACAGCCACTATTATTTAAAGGCGATTCGGTGTTGGCATTAAGCTCACAAACACATCACCCTGCAGCTTGTACACTGTAAACTCACACCTAGGCACAGCCTCACACAAGTGCACAATCACAGATTCCTACAGACCAGCTCCCTACTCTTGATCTCCAGCGTCCATGAGACAGGCTCCTCTGTCCATGGGATTTTTCAGGCAAGAGAATGTGCACACACATGCACACACACACACACACACACACACCCTTGCATCACCCTTCCCTTACACTCACATATCCATCCTTCATCATGCCCTCCCACGGAAAAAAAAGGACCACCACAGGTAGGAAGCTGCGAAGGAAGGGGTCTGAATGCAGGGAGTCTGGGACGCTGGGGCCCTACCGTTCGGCACAGTTGTCCTGGCAACGGAAGACGGTCATCTTTTTGTAGTCGAAAAAGGACACGCCTCGAAGGGCCCGGCTCCGGGTGTCGTCCAGGTAGCAGCCGATGTATTTGGCTTTGGGAAGATGAGAAAAGTCAGATCTGGGGTGGTGGGGGAGGGGGACAAAGCTGAAAGGGTTTCAGGAGTGAAAAGTATGCCTCTGGCTATGTGGCTTTGTTGACCTCCTGGTACCAATTCCTTCCTCTGAGCAATAAAGTGGAAACAAGAGAGACTGGAACTCATGTGCGTTGGCAGAGCTTGGTCTACGGGGGCAGTGGAGTTCCGTGGGTAACGCTGTGGACAGTGGAGTTCCATGGGTAACGCTGTGGGCAGTGGAGTTCCGTGGGTAACGCTGTGGGCAATGGAGTTCCGTGGGTAACGCTGTGGGCCCTGGAGGTCAACAGAGGGGAGGAAGGGACCTTCCATAGCCAGGGTTAAGGTCACACCCCTGGGCTCTACTGATGACAACTGGGCACCCAGCCGCCCAAGCTAACCTCATTCCCTAAGCACCAAGCACACAAGACTCTTATTAAGACAGCTCTGAAGAGCTTGATAAGTTGACAGCCTGCTCTCATTTCTACAAGATGACTTAAGGTTTGTTTTTTTTTCTTGGAAGGAACACTGGACTTGGACATCTCAAGATCCAAGTCACCATCTCACTTTGGTGACATTCCAGTGCATTTAGGCCAGTTAAACTCTCTGAGGCCCAGTTTCCTTCATTGTGTGGATGAAAATATCAGCCCAATGAGGTTAAAATGGACTTATTTGTATAAACATTTCTTCCACAGGGTCTTGCATATAATAGGCACAAAGTTAAGGTGAGTGGAACAAGAGACCAGCCATTCACAGTGCTGTTTTAAGTTCTTCACAGCTTTCCCACCTTGTGAGCCAAGGTAAATGCTTTCATCCAGAAGGAAATTTTTTTTTTTAAAGATTCTGTTTGATGTGGACCATTTTTAAAGTCTTTATTGAATTTGTTACAATCTTGCTTCTGTTTTAAGTTTTGGGTTTTTGGCTGCGAGGCATGTGGGGTCTTAGCTTCTCAACCAGGGATTGAATTCACACCCGTTGCATTGGAAGGGGAAGTCTGAACCACTGGACCACCTTGGGAGTCTCCAAAAGGAAAATTTTAAATTATGTAAACAACCATCCAATGATATACCATCCACCTAGTTTTCTTAGATTAGCACATGTGTTCCTATACTTCATGGTAAATAGTACATGAAGATGGTACTTTACAGTTTATCAAGTCTTTTCCCATGTGTTCTTACAATCATTATTAATTCGGACATGCACTTTGCTAAGTGCTTTACACATACTGTCTTGGTGAATCCTTAGAATGAGCCTGTGAGGGAAGTATTGATATTCCCCGTCAGTGTAGAAGAGGAAATGGAGGCCCAGAGAGGCGAAGTCATCTGCCCGTGGAAACACAGCTTATATCCGTGGGGCTGGGTTTGGACCCAAGCAATCTGGCTGCAGGGCCATGTTCTGAACTACTGCACTGCTTGTTTCTCTTTGCTTTTTTTTTTTTTAAGATTTTTTTTTCTGTTGTGGACCATTTTAAAGTCTTCATGGAATTTGTGACAATACTTTTTCTGTTTTATGTTTTGATTTCTGACTGGGAGGCATGTGGGATCTTAGAGCTCCTGTCCCCACCTGGGGATCAAACCTGTGTCCCCTACACTGGAAGGCGAAGTCTTAACCACTGGGCCACCAGGGAAGTCCCTCTTGTTTCTCCTTGAATCCGGGGACCTTCGCAATGACCCAGGCGCAGTGGCTCTTGGCATGCTTACACTCTGTTCTTAGATGGTTGAACAGAGGCCCAGAAAGGTGAAGTGAGCTGTCCCAGACCTGAAACTAACTGATGGTAGAGTAAAGATTTAAATTTAGGTCTTTGGGACCCCAAACCAGTGCTCTTGCATTTGGGAGTCACTGGAGGTAAGACTGAGGGACACAGCCAGCCCTTGGAATTAATCAGCCCTCTTGGAGAATGACTGAAGAAAATGCTACATGCCACCTGATCTCATTGAGGCCTAGGCTGCTGTCTATTTAAACTGTGGGCTCCTCGCCCCTCCTCACTTGTGGTGGAGAACAGGGTCTAGCAGAGGATACAGGCTTGTTACAGAGCAATTGTGTCCCCTCAACGCTGCCCTGGGAAGTGCAGAATTTGTCAGCCTCACTGGAGATGTGTCTCAACCCAGATCACCTTGAATTTCTTTCATAAGACAGAGGTGATTTGGTCGACTAAGAACAGTCCATCTTTAAGAGGAGCATTGCCTCCCTGGAGCAGGGACATCAGACGGTGACAGCTCTGGAAAAGCCGACATCTTGTCACTGTGCTTGTTCAACAATGGATGACTCTCCTGTGTCACAGAAGGAAGCATGGCCTGGGGAGGGGTGTGTGTGTGTGTGTGTGTGTGTGTGTGTGTGTGTGTGTGTGTGTGTGCGTGCGTGTGACATTTACATCTGGGCTGGGAGAGAGAACTTCCAGGGGCCATTGTTGGCAAGTAACCTTAGTTCAATAGTTCACTAGAGGACAGAGTGTCCAAGGATGGGCAGGAGGAGAACAGAAAAAAGGAGGAAGGAGAGGAAGGGAAAGGGAAAGTGAGGGAACCGTTGCTTATTTTGGCAGAATGAGGTCATGGTCATCGGATCAGAAGCTGTGTGTGTGTGAGAGAGGGAGAATATGCACTGAGCACCTATTATGTGCCATGCCTCATTTAAAAGAATTCAGTCCTCACACCTTCTTATTAACCCATCTTATAGACGAAGAGGCTGACTCATTAGGGTCACCTCTCTCTGTCTTAGAGGTGAGTCTTTGTATTTGGCCTACGGCTTATGCTTTCTGACTGGTCCCCACTTGTGTCACTCCATCTTACTCGTTTCTAAGTAGAATTTGAAACTACGCAATCTGCCTGTGTGCCTACCGCTTGGAAGCATCCCACTTAAAATTGAAGCCCAGATCTGTCTTCCAGCCATTGTATGTTTGGGGAGGCTTCACTTCCATTTGGCCCACAGACTTCAGGGTCACAAGGTACCACACTGAGCCCTAACAGAGAGGAGTGTTCATGACCCGGAAATGCTGGGCTTGAGCTGGATGTACTGTGACCATGGGTGGTCTCACCAGAGGGTGAGGGTAGGTGCATTTGACTATAGGTGGGATTGTGGATTGTGTTAGATGAGAGCTTTATAATCAAATTAATAGGCGTGTGAGTGTATGTACACACATGTCCACTGTAGGGTGAACGGGTGGACTGTCATGGTACTCTTTGTCCCTTCAAAGCACCCTGTCCTCGTATTTTTCTGTTGCATGCATGTGTGCATGCTCAGTCACATCCCACTCTTTGCAACCCCCATGAACTGTAGCCCGCCTGCCAGGCTGCTCTGTCCATGGGGTTTTCCAGGCAAGACTACTGGAGTGGGTTGCCATTTTCTTGTCCAGGGGAACTTCCTGAGCCAGAGATCAAACTGGTGCCTCCATTGGCAGGCGGATTCTATACTAACACCACCACCTGGGAAGCCCTTACCTGCTCTGACCCTGGAGAGACACTGACCTTGGAAGAGCCAATCATACTGTACCTGCCACCAGCCATTGATCGATGGCTCCAGGGAAGGACACAAGACCTACTCTTTGGATTCTTATAGATTAAAGCTGGGAGAAAGAAATCTGTCTCCCTTGAGTTGTGACACTGGTATTCTCTAAGCTCAGAGCTACCAAAAGCCAAGACCCCTGGCACAAAGTCAGTCTGTGCAGGAGAACCAAGCTAAGTCAGAGGCAAGAAGAGATAAGAGTTAGGAAGAGAATGGCACAAATTCATTCGTTTGACAACCTAACCCCTTCGGTAGTTTGGTGACAAGACACACTACATTTTCTTCTTTGGCTTAAGCTGATTAAAGACGGGTTTTTTGTCACCTGCCATCAAAGGAGTACTGACTAATATGCTGACTGCCAAGCTAAGTTGCTTGAGTCCACCCAGCTGGGAGAGTCCAGACTATGTCTCTGTTTAGGCTGCCCTTTCTTATGTACCACACTTAGTCTCGGCTCGGGAGAAAGGCTTCTCCATCCCGCCAGAGACACCTTCCTGGAGGGATGATGGGAGACGGAGAGTCTTTTGGAAGAGGAGTTAATACTTGACCATAGGTCCATCTGCCCCAAAGCCTGGGCTTTTAAATGCTGTACCACCCCTTCCCTAACCCTCCTACCAGACCAGGCATCAGGCTGAGATGACCTACACAACAGCCGCTCAAAGACTTGTTATGGGAACAAATGAACCTCCTTTTCTTCCTCTGTCCACAGGAGGGAAAAAGACTCATGGTCCCCTTCGCTGATCTTCTGGAGAAGCATGGGCATGCTATATACTGTGACCTGATGGATGGGCTGAGCTCTTTGGGTCAGGAAACAGATACTGAATCTGTTTCCTCCTTGCCCTGGGCAAGGAAAGGCTGGTGACTCTTTCCCTCCTGACCCTTCAGTGCAGGCTGTGGCCAACACAAGCGGCGACCCTGTCGCGGGAGCTCTATTACCCAGTTAGCCATAAGCTCATGGTGGGGGGTGGGGGTGGGAGGGGGTGGGCTACCATCCAACCCACTTCCGATTTTCCTCAAGTTCTGCTGTAGTGGCAGAATCTCCCGGAGATGAGGGGGAGGTCGGGTATGTAAAACAGGGACAAAATTCACAGGCCACTCGAGGGTGAATTAATGGCTGAGTTCACATAATCTATCAGCTCATCGGAGCAGCCATCCGAATATTGCTGAAACGGCAAAGTCCCGTCCCAGCCTGGCTATTTATTTCAAGCACAGAAACCAGCGAGGGATGAGCCCAGGAGAGAGCACAAGCATCTGGAAAAGCGTTCTCCTGACTGTGTTTTTTCCCCCCTTTCCTGTCCTCCCCCCCCCTTTTGCTTCAATTAATCTTCCTTTTCAAGCAACTTGGCTCTCTTCAATAAAGGTAATTTGTTAAGAGGACAGCTACACACGTGCTAATTTGTATTCCTCTTATTCATTGTTTGTGAGCAGATTCACAGACAGGAGGCATCACAGTGTCCTCAAGGACCAGTTTCGGAGTCTACCAGATCTGGGTTCTAATTCTGACACTGCAAGTAGCCTGGGCAGTATTACTCAAGGTCCTGCCTGAAAAGTGGAAATAAAACATAAGGGTGTAGGATTTCCCTGGTGGTCCAGGGGTTAAGAATTCTCCTTGCAGTGCAAGGGACGCAAGTTCAATCTCTGGTTGGGGAAATAAGATCGCACGTGCCTCGGAGTGACCAAGTTCCTGTTTGCTGCAACCACTGAGCCCACGCCACAACTAGAGAGTCAGTGCGCCGTGACCAAAGATCCCACATGACGTAATGAAGATCCTGTGTGCCACAGCCAAATAAATGAAATAAAAATTGAAAAAAAAACCCATAAGGGTGTTTTGGGTTGAACTGTGACCTTCATAAAAAAAGATAATTTGAAGTCCTAAGCCTAGTACCTCGGAATGTGACCTTCTTGGAGATAGGGTCACTTCTGATGTAATTAATTATGAGGTGATACTGGAGTAGGTGGGTCCCCATCCTACATGACTGGTGTCCTTATAAGAAAGCGGCTCTCTGAAGTCCCAGAGACACAAGAAGACCGTGTGAGAAGAGAGGCAACGACTGGTGTTTTACAGCTGCAAGGAAGGCCAAGGGTTCCTGCTGATGCCAGAAGCTGGGGGAAAGGCTTGCAAGAGATTCCCTCTTAGGGGCTTTGAGAGCCCGTCTTGATGTTGGACTTTTAGCCTCCTGAACTGCAAGGTAATACATTTCTGTTGTTTCAAGCCACCCAGTTCATGGTACTTTGCGATAGCAGCCCTTGAACACCAATACGGGGATATTTTTAAAAAATATTTGTTTATTGGCTGCTCTGGGTCTTAGGTGCAGTACACGAGACTTTTTTTTGGGAAAGAGTTTTATTTATTTATTTTACTTTTGTCTGTGCTCAGTCTTCGTTGCTGTGAGAGCTTTTTTTCTAGTTGTGGCACTCGGGCTTCACGTCATGGTAGCTTCTCTTCTTGTGAAGCATGGTCTCCAGGGTGCTTGGGTTTCAGTAGTTGCGGCACGAGGGCTCAGTAGTTGCACTCCCAGGCTCTAGAGCACAGGCTCAATAGCTGTGGCACACGGGCTTAGTTGCTCCGTGGCATGTGGGGTCTTCCCGGACCAGGGATTGACCCTGTGTCTCCTGCATTGGCAGGCAGATTCTTTACCACTGAGTTACCAGGGAAGTCCATCTTTTTTTTTTTTTTTAAGTTGAGGCAGGTTAACTCTTAGTTGCCGCATGTGGGATCTGGTTCCCCCACCAGGGACTGGACCTGGCCGCCCCTGCGTTGGGAGCATGGAATTTTAGCCACTGGACCACCAGGGAAGTCCCTACAGGGGTATTTTTAAAACTGACTGTAAAAAAAAAAAAATTGAATATAAGATTGATCTCTTCATGGAGAAGAGAAATGGTTACTTTCCTGCTGGGGATTCTTCACTATCTTGGAAAGCTGTCCTTCAGAAGGATCACTCCAGTGCTGTCTGGGCTTCTTTGTGCAGGAAATTCCATTCCTGGAACTCCTGCTCATATCTAGGCTCCCTTTGGGTAGAAGGGACGCATCTTTCACTTTGGTCAGAGTCCAAGGATCCTACAGGCTCAGATAAACTATCTCCTCCCCCAAGGAAGGCACGATACAGCCCCATGACCCAACGGGATCCCTCCCTTGGGATCCCAGAGTCCCTTGGTTTACCCCACCTTAACACTTTTCTAAACAATTTTCCAAGTACTGTGCATTATTTTTTCAGATTATGAAGAATTTAGGCCCACTGTGGAAGAATTTTTAACAAAATGAAAAAGTGCTATTGTGGGGGAAAGAACAACATGATGCCATATATATATATATAGTGTTCTATTATTTAGAAATCACCGACTCAACTCTGTGAGATGGTGAAGGACAGGGAAGCCTCGAGTACTGCAGTCCATAAGATTGCAAAGAGTCAGACACGACTTAGTGACTGAACAACAATTCTTTAGAAATAAACCCACAAGGGAGGAAACAGGAAGATAAAGGTGATACCTCAACAGTGTTGATTGTGACTGTTGTTGGATGGTGGGACTCTGGGCTATTTTAACTCTTATCTCTTTTTGTTATGTATTCTAATTTTTCTACAATAAGCATGTGTGCCTTTGATAATCAAGAAAAAAGTTACATTTTAAAATATAATTCATCTTTTTACTTGTCTTTCTTTTCCCTGGGGGGTGTGACTATTCCTCAGACTGAAAAAAAAAGTCTGCTTAAATCATTCTTGTGTCTCCACCTCCCAGCACAGGGGAGGGAAAACGGACATGCAATAAATATGGAATGAGTGAATGAATGTAGTAGGGATTCTATTAAGAGTTGGACACAACTGAGTGACTGAACAATGAACAATATAGCTCAGTGGTTAAGAATAAGACCTTTAGGGGCTTCCCTGGTGGCTCTGGATCTTTTTTAAACAACAGTTAGAACTGGACATGGAACAACAGACTGGTCGAAAATCAGGAAAGGAGTTCGTCAAGGCTGTATATTGTCACCCTGCTTATTTAACTTATATGCAGAGTACATCATGAGAAACGCTGGGGTAGATGAAGCACAAGCTGGAATCAAGATTGCTGGGAGAAACATCAATAACCTCAGATAGGCAGATAACACCACACTTATGGCAGAAAGTGAAGAAGAACTAAAGAGTCTCTTGATGAAAGTGAAAGAGGAGAATGAAAAAGTTGGCTTAAAACTCAACATTCACAAAACTAAGATCATGGCATCTGGTCCCATCAATTCATGGCAAATAGACGGGGAAACAGTGGCTAACTTTATTTTTTGGGGCTCCAAAATTACTGCAGATGGTGATTGCAGCCATGAAATTAAAAGATGCTTGCTCCTTGGAAGAAAAGCTATGACAAACCTAGACAGCATATTAAAAAGCAGAGACATTACTTTGCCAACAAAGGTCCGTCTAGTCAAAGCTATGGTTTTTCTAGTAGTCATGTACGGATGTGAGAGTTGGACTATAAAGAAAACTGAGCGCCAAAGAATTGATGCTTTTGAGCCGTGGTGTTGGAGAAGACTCTTGAGAGTCCCTTGGACTGCAAGGAGATCCAACCAGTCCATCATTAAAGGAAATCGATGTTGAAGCTGAAATTCCAATACTTTGGCCACCTGATGCGAAGAGCTGACTCCTTGGAAAAGACCCTGATGCTGGGAAAGATTGAAAGCGAGAGGAGAAGGGGACGACAGAGGATGAGATGGTTGGATGGCATCACCGACTCAATGGACATGAGTTTGAGTAAGCTCTGGGAGTTGGCGATGGACAGGGAGGCCTGGTGTGCTGCAGTCCACGGGGTCACAAAGAGTCAAACATGACTGAGCGACTGAACTGAACTGAACTGGTGGCTCAGTGGTAAAGAATCCACTTGCCAATGCAGGAGACACGGTTTGATCCCTGATCCGGGAAGACCCCACATGCCTCAGAGCAGCTAAGCCTGCACACCACAAAGCCCACACCATTGAATCCTGCTCGTCCTGGAGCCCGTGCTCTGCAATGAGAAGCCACTGCAATGAGAAGCCCATGCACCCTTACTAGAGAGTAGATCCTGCTAGTTGCAACTAGAGAAAAGCCCATGCAGCAACAAAGACCCAGCACAACCAAAAACAAATAAATAAAATTATTTAAAAAAAAAAAAAAAGAAGAAGAGCTTTGGATGCAAACAGCGTCAAGTTGGAGTCTGCTCTGCCACTTAGCAGCTGTGTGACATGGGGCAAGTCCTTTAACCTCTCTGAGCCTCTGTTTCTTCATCTATGAAAAAGAGTTTAATACTTCCTACAGATGTGAGGCTGAGTATGAGCACACAGTCTGACACAGAGCCGACCCTCCATAACCTGCCGAGATTACATCTTCAGCTGGAGGAGGTGGGGAGTGGGAGCCCTGTGGTCGCTTCCAAAAATGCTGACTAAATCTACTGCATCCTCCTTCATGCCCAGCCCAATACCCTCTGTGCTCAGGGCGGGGGGGGAACAGAAACAGCACAGACTTTGAAATCAAACTGGAGTCGGCTCCTGGCTCTGCCCCTGACAACTGGGTCACCTAAGGCAAGTCACATCACCTCTGTTCTCTACTACAGAATTACAATATTAACAATAATAGCCAGCATGCACTAAGTGTTTACTAGGTTCCAGGGTTTGTGCTGAACACTGTCTGTGCACTAAGAACAGAGATGACATAGTGCTGAGGATTCAAGTGTAAGATTCAAATGGTGATTTACCCTCTCCTCCTGCTGCAGAGAAGGCAATGGCACCCCACTCTAGTACTCTCGCCTGGAAAATCCCATGGACAGTGGAGCCTGGTAGGCTGCAGTCCATGGGGTCGCGAAGAGTCGGACACGACTAAACGACTTCACGTTCACTTTTCACTTTCATGCATTGGAGAAGGAAATGGCAACCCACTCCAGTGTTCTTGCCTGGAGAATCCCGGGGATGGCAGAGCCTGGTGGGCTGCCATCTATGGGGTCGCACAGAGTCGGACACAACTGACGCGACTTAGCAGCAGAAGCAGCAGCAGCCTGCTGGTTAACCTTGGGCAGGTTACCTAACCTCTCTGTGCCTCCGTTTCCTCCCTGGAACGGGGAGTTAATGACACTGTCTACTTAACTGGGCTACCAAGAAGACTATGGGATGTAACAGCTGCAAAGTGTTTAGAAGAGTGCCTGGCATTTAGAGAGCATGCCATCGATTTATCTTATATAATCATCACAACAGACATCTGACGTTAAGTACCTTTTACCTCCCAAAGGAAACTGAGGTGATCTGCCCAGAGCTGCACAAGCCACCTCAGAACTGGGATTTGAACCCTCATGTGGCTGCTCAGAGCACAAAATCTCGAAAGCCTAGCAAGATGACTGGCACGTTGCAGGTGCCAGCTCCACCCAGGAAGTCAGACTTCCTGCCCAGCCCCAGCCCAGCCTGGGAGCAGCTCCACCTTCCTCTCCTGCCCCGTGATGGGCTCCGAGTCCTTTATGGCTTAAGTCTTGCATTACTGCATCAAGCAGAGCCCTTGGAACTTCAGATAAAAACCAAATGTGTTTAGCATCAGGTCAAGGAAGTGTCTCATTTTTATTAGCATTAATCTAATATGTTGTCTTTCCTTGCCAAACTCTGAATAAGTTAATCAAGGACAGTCTGAATTGTGTTTTCTTAATAAGACTGCCTGATTTCAAAGCTGCCTGCTGAGAGCTCTAGGCTCCAGGCTTCTTTCTTATTTTCTCTCCCATCTCTCTTTATACTTTTTAAAATATCTAAGGTTTCCAGAAGCAAGGGGTGGGGTAGCATGGTACAGAAGATGGCTTACAAGCTTTGGAATTAAATGAACTTTACTTCAAACCTCAGGTCCTCTACTTACTACCTGAGTAACCTGGTGTAAGTGACTTCTGAGTTTTAAATTTTCCCATTTGTAAAATAGGATAATAATAGTCTTTAACTTGTTGAGTTGTTGTGATAATCACCTAAGGCAATGATGGTCTAGCCTATAATAACCATTCAATATATATTTAGCTACTCTTTCTACTACTATTAATACTAGTGGCAGCAACTATTAAGTGACCTATTATTAGAAACCAAGAGATCTGATAAGCACTTTACATATATCATTTCATTCAAATAACATATGAAAAGCAAACAGAACAGTGGCTGGCATGAAGTAGGTGCTCAAGAAATGGTAATAATTACTCGTAACAGTGGCGGTGGTATTTCATTCTCATAATAAATCAGGGTGGGTGTTTCTATTGTTGTTGGATGTATCAGTTGTGCCATTAGGGAATTATATTCTATCAGAGGACCTCAACAAACACAGGCAATTACCATTCACATAAGGGCCATGACAGAGGAGGAACATTTAATCAAGCCTAGAGGGGGGTCAGGACAGTTTTCTGGAGGTGAGCTAAGCTGACACCTGGAGGAACAGTAGAGCTAACCCTGTGGAGACACTCCAGGCAGCAGGCTGGTCATTCCTTCATTTGTCCATCCAATAACTCATTAATACAACCAGTAGGTACTGAGCACCATCTTTGTTTCTGGTGCTGTCCAAGGTGCTGATAGAACAAAGCAATCGGGACAGGTACTATCTCTGCCTTCATGGAGCTGACAGTCTAGTAGTAGAGATAGACTATAAGGAAGCAAAGTGCTTCTCTGGTGGTCCAGTGGTTAAGAATTCACCTTGCAATGCCGGGGACACTGGTTTGATCCCTGGTCCAGGAAGATCTCACAGGCCACGGGACAATAAAGCCTGTGTACCACAACTATTGGGTCTTCATGCTGCAACTACTGAAGCCTGCATGCCTAGAGCCTATGTTCCACAACAAGAGAAGCCACTGTAATGAGAAGCATGTGCACTGCAACTAGAGACTAGCCCTGCTCTTCACAACTAAAGAAAACCCACATAGCAACCAAGACCAAGTGCAGCCAAAAATAAAATGAATAAGTAAAGGAATTTTCAAAAATTAAAAAACTAAGGAAGCAAATAAAAGCAAGATGCTTTCAGATGGTGATGAGTACTATGACAAAAATAGAATTGGGGAACATGGTCTTGACCAGGCACCAAATGGGGCTACTTTAGGGCATTCCAGGAAGACCTCTAAGGGATGGCATGGTTTGACTGGAGACCTGATGGAAGGGGGGAAGGGAGCCATGCAAAGATATGGGGAAGAGCATCCCAGATGGAAGGGACTAACACACCTCAGCTATGCCTACAAGATGGAGTCCCTTACCCAAGTGGATCCACAAGACCTTCCTGATCACCCCTAAGACTCTACTCTGTGTAGGCATCATGCTAGGGGTTTCCATAAGCATGTCTCATCAAACTCTCAGGAGAAGCCTGGCAGGAAGGAGGCCGTTGTTCCCATTTTACAGATGACAAAACTGAGGCACGAAAAGGGTCAAGCCACTTGCTTGGACTGCATGACTGGTTGAAGTGGAGTTGGACTATGAATCCAAGTCCCCTAAGCCATTCTGCTACCTCCCACCTTCTCCTTCACTGCCCTGTGAAGTTTTTAAGGAAGAGGAATTCTAGGAAATTCTTGAGGGTAAGATGATGGTGTCTTCTGGATGGCTCCTGAGCTAGGAGCAGGTTGGGACTGAAGCAGGGAAGCATGCTCCCCAGAACGAGTCCCCTCCAATAGTCCTGCTTCCTTCCACGATGGGAGAAGGGGTTTTTCACAAGTTGAATCACAGAAGAAGTGTGACATGTGGCAGGGAACACAAGGGCTGGGGAAGTTTCCCTTCTATCCCGGTTGGTGGTAGATCCTCCCAAACCATCTGGCTGCGATTCTGGAAAAGTCCATCGTGTTAATCTCATGAATTGCGGGGGTTGTAGGGTCCTCCCCAGAATGCTGCTCTGATGGGCAGACATCGGTTGACCCTGGGAAGTAGTCATAGAGCCAGCATCCAGGTCAGATGTGTCTGCTTTGAACTTGTCATTGACCAGCTATGTGGCCTTGGAGAAAGTTTTCACTTCTCCAAGCCTGTTTCCATGTCTGTTAATTGGGCATAGGATCACATTCCTTAAATCCATGGTGTGTAGTGAAAATCAAGGGAGGTGATGTACTTGGGAAGAAAAGCCCATTTTGACTGTGACAGGCTAAGAAAATGCAACAAAATGAAGTCCCATGTCTGTTAATTGGGCATAGGATCACATTCCTTAAATCCATGGTGTGTAGTGAAAATCAAGGGAGGTGATGTACTTGGGAAGAAAAGCCCATTTTGACTGTGACAGGCTAAGAAAATGCAACAAAATGAAGTCCCATAAGTGCCCTCACCAAGGGATCCAGCTACATGGGCGGAGAGGCAGACTGCAGGGACCACAAGCTCTGCCACTAGCTAGCTGCATGACCTTAGGCTCCTGGTGCCTCAGTTTCCTCATCTTTAAAATGGGAATAATAGCACCTATCACATAGAGTTGTGGTGATAATTTGATGCCTGTCAAGTGCTTGGAAAAGTACCTGGCCCTTAGTAACTGCTCAATAGATGCTCGGGGTTTTGATTTTCAGGTGCATGTAACAAGGGCTAAAAAGGGCTGCATGGGAGGGTCAGATGTTGAACTCTGACAGATTCAGGGTTCAACTCTAAGTGTGGATGTTTATAAGCTGCGTGACCCTGGGCAAGCTACCTAATGTCTGAGATTCAATTTTCTCCTCTGTGAAACCTCCTGCATATATAATGGCTGGTTCCTATGAAACACTGAACACTGGCAGCTGTTACTATATTATTATTAATATCACCACCCCTTTCCCTTGTCCTCAGCCACCTTCCAGCCCAGAGGCTCACCCCTCTTACCTCGCTCCTCCTCCTTCTCCCGGACGACCCTCCCCTTGAGGGCCCGGCTCCAGGCTCCCCCGTAGTCCCCCAGCTTGGCTCTCTCATTCCCGTCCTTGCCCTTGAACCAGGGTCCGTACCTGCGGGCGATGCTTGAGACTTCACCTGTGTCCCGGAAGCCTCTGCCCAGATTTAAGTCACCCAGGAAGGTCAGCTCAGCGCCCTCCGCTGGGGCCCCCGCAGCAGGGTTGGCCTGGTTCTGGGACACGGCAGGCTGACCCACAAAACCAGAGTGAAGGAAGACAAGGCTCCCAGCCATCAGGTAGAGCACCAGGAAGGTAAAGAAACGTACAGGTTTCCTGCGGAAGTACCGCTGGAATTTGAACCAGAGCTTGGCCATAGTGGGATCATTCCGGACTGGATCGCTGGGGCTCAGCTGGGGGTTGGGGGGTGTGGTCCAGGGAGAGAATGGAGGGGGGCTTTGTTTCTCAAGCTTTCCTTAGGGATGGAGCCCCTGGGGGTCTTCAGTCTTAATCCCGCTGTGAAGGTGACTGCCAAGTTCAGAGCAGGAGGGCAAGTCCAATGCTTGACTGACGCCAAGAGAAGAGAGGACAGGGTTCACCAGCCCTCCCGAGGTCAAGATGAGCTTCTTTGGGCCATGAAAGGGGTTCTGAGGCTCGGGGCACTCAGGAGTTGGTCCCATTTTCCTACATCTTGTTCTCTGCCTCAGAATTCCCAAAGAACTTTGAAAATAGCAATCAGAGGAGGATTTTGTGAGGGTTCACAGGCAGTTGGAGTTCGCTTCTTGCCCCTTCTTGGTTGCTCAGGCCTATAGGAGCTGGATTAATTCACTGAAGGCCTCTTCCCCAGCTGGGGACCAAGCTCGGCCTTCTACCTGCTGGAAACGGAAGCTGGCGGGCTTTCACCTGGTGAAGCATTAGGGCTCAGGACTGCCACCTGCAAAAGAGCACAGGTACAGATATAAGAAATCTCCTGATGGAGGCCAGAACTTAAAGCTTTCTTGAACATTCTCAAGGGAGGGGGGAATGCAGAGTCCAGAGAGGGAGGAAACCGTGGCCCAAAGAACCCAGCAGTGCTGGGTAAAAGTGACTCCTACTGGTCCTTGTCCTGGGACAAGCTGTATCTTGGACAGACTCAGGTTCTTAAGCCCCATTGCTCAGTGCTCAGTATGTTTGACTCTTTGCGACCCTTTGGACTGTAGCCCACCAGGTTCCTCTGTCCATGGGATCTTTCATGCACGAATACTGGAGTGGGTTGCCATTTCCTTCTCCAAGGGATCTTCCGAACCCAGGGATCGACCCTGCACCTCTTGCATCTCCTGCGTTGCAGGCAGATTCTTTACTGCTGAGCCATCAGGGAAGCCCTTCTCAAGCCCAATACGTCTGCATATTTGTCAAATATATGCTGGTTCATGGGGGTTACTTTAAGTCCAAATGTACTTCCTAGGTCTTTGCCAAACTGTCTGCTGGACCTGGCTGATACTGAACTGGATCAAATTTGTTCATTTTTTTCCCCAAACACATATTTATAGAGGACCTACTGTGTAGCAGGCACTGTCCTGCGTGCATGCTAAGTTGCTTCAGTCTGTCTGACTCTTTACGACCCCATGTAGACTGTAGCCTGCCTGGCTCCCCTGTCCATGGGATTTATCAGGCAAAAAGACTGGAGTGAGTTGCCACGCCCTCCTCAAGGCACTGTCCTAGGTGCTGGAAATAAAGCTATGAACCCAAGAGACACAGTTCCTTCTCTCACCGGGATCCTGTTGTAATGGAAGAGTTTAAATACAGAGCCCCTTTCTTCTATCCAAGGAAGAAAAGGAGAAGGAAGGAAAGCAGAGTTGTTTATCAACATATGCATTCACTCAGTATGTACTGTGTATGGCACGCCCTGCTTTGTACTGAGCCTTCCATGTGTATTAATTACTCTTCCCCATGTTCCCATGGGAAGTGACTATTTCCCATTTTACAGATGAGGAAGCTGAAGATACACAGCTGGTGAGTGGTGGAGGTGGGATTGGAACCTATGATGGTCCAAACACAAAAGCACAGCTCCGAATCCCTGCCTCTTTGACTCTTTCTCCCACACGGTCTGGGCATCACTTGGGATTTCCGAGACAGCCCCCAAAGCAGCAGCCCATCTCTACCTGCTCCCAGTGACCAGTGGTGGCTCATTCTATGAGGGCCCTCAGAGTGTGGTCCAAGGAGCATCTGATTCAGCATCACTTGGGAGCCTGGTTACCCATGAAGATTTCTAATCTCTCCAATCGGAATTTCTGGTTGTGGAGGAAACCTACAGGTGTAACCAGGTGCTCTCAGGTGATGATCATGAGCACAAAGGTTTGACAACCACGTTTTTTTCAGTAAACATTCAGGATCACCAGTCTGGAAGAAAATAGATTGCAAATTAGAAAATGGGGGAAAAAAAAAAAAAAAAAGAAAAGAAGAGAACTCCATTTGGCTTATGTGGTTTCATATCACCACCAGCAGGGGGCCTCGTGACAATCCTGGCCACTGCAAAGGATTCAATTGTCAGCCAATGGGTGATTTGAATGGGGGCAGCCCCTACCAATCCAGACAGCCGCATGAGAGTTTAACTGTGGTTCAGGATAGAGTCCAGTGTTCCTCCCTATGCCATCCTATTCATTCAAGAATTAAGTACTGAGCACCTACGTGCACTAGCTATCGTTGTAAGCACTTGGAACTATTCAATGAACAAGACAGCCCTAAATGCATGCTCTTGTGGGGTCAAACTGTTCATCCATCCATCATCATCCTTTAATCTATCCAGCAGTCCACCTACCCATCCATCCATCCATTAAGTCACAATCTATTCACTCATCCATCATTCCTTCTTTAATCTATCCATCAATTCCGCTACCTCTCCATCCGTTCATTATTCATCTGTTCATCAATCCATCCACCCATCCATCCATCACCCATTCATTCATCTATCTATTCATCTGAATTGTAGCAGCCCACTCATTCATCCAGCTCTCCACCCACCCATTCATCCACCCATTCCTCCATTCACTTAGCAACATGTGTTACTTGCCTACTGTGTGTGTACTTGGAATGCAGAAATAAATAATTTGAAAAAAAAAATAATTCGGAGTTGCTGCTTTCAAAGAATTCAGAGTTTACTGAGGGAGAGAGCAATTTAAACAATCACTACATTAAATTACTATACTAGAGAGACAATGATAAATCCCATAGTAGATGTATATATGATATAGAACAGCAATTAATATTAACAGCTAATGTTTATCAAGCACTTATTATATGCCAGATACTGCTCTACAAACATAATACTCTGATTTAATCCTCATATTAATCCAATGAGGCAGATCTAGATCCATTTCAAAGAGGAGAGGAATGAGGCACAGGGTGAAAAAGTAACTTGTCCAGGGCCACACAGCTGGTAAGTGGCAGCTGGCTGGTGAACCCAGGCTCATCTGACTTCACAGCTTGTGTTCCTAACCATGCATCTATTCTAGTCTTGTATTCCTTTGAGAATATAATTACAGGCATATGCCCAGAGAAGAGTGCTTGCACAAAAGTTCCTAGATGTTGGCTTACAATGTCAAGTGGTTTCTGCACGCTGGGTTAAGAGGCCCCAGAATGTGGGAGCCCCGAGAAGTGAGGGTCTGAAGCTGCCCTGAGGGGAAGCAGAGAGGGCTTCCCTCTGGAAGGGGTCTTTAAGCTGGCAGGTCTTGCAGGAGGAGTCAGCTTTCTGGATGAAGAAACAGCAGAAGGACACTTTAGGGAGGAGAAGCAGAACACACCCAGGGCAGGGCACTGGGGTGGAGGCAGCTGAGGAGCTTAGGGCCGGGGAGGAAGGCAGTGAAGCGGTGGTTTGGGCTCAGACCCTGGAGAGCCTTGAATGCCAAGCTCAGAAGCCTGGACTGTGCTCTAACTGAAGTTTCATGGTCACACTGACACTTTGGAAAGACCAGCCTCTTATCAGCTTAAAAACCTCCAGGCAGTGATGGGTGTCCCCTGGTATTCCACGTAAATCACACACACGGCAGAGATTTCTGCAGCTGGGCCAGGATGAAGAAAGACCAGCAGCCCTCATGGGAATAGGCAGGGGGGACACCAGCCCTTCCAGAGGCATGCCGGCAAGAGCATGGACTCTGCAGGCAGACGACCTGGGTTCAAATCCCACCTCTTCCGTCCACCACCTGTGTGACTGGAGCAAGACACCTCTTCTCACCGACTGAGGCTCCTGACCTGTTAAGTGGATATAAGAAGCTTGACACTCACCCCAAAATATATTGCTTGGAGGGTTGCATTAAAAACTGTAGGAAGAGCACAGGGAGCTCAGCTTGGTGCTCTGGGGTGACCTTGATGGGTGGGATGGGGGTGTGGGGTGGGAGGGAAGTCCAAGAGGGAGGGGATATACGTATACATCTAGCTGATTGACTTCATTGTATAGCAGAAAACCAACACAGCATTGTAAAGTGACTATATCCCAATTAAAAAAAAATTGTAGGACCAAAAAAAAAGTTGTACTATGTGCGTCTGGCACATAGTAGGTGCTCAAGAAAAGCCCTCAGCCCCCGCCCCTCCCGTGAGCACACGTGAGCCGCCTTCAGAGCCCCTTGCCGACAGCAAGCGGCACATCTGCTGAGGGTATAGAGACAGCAGAGATTTCCGCTGCTGTGCTCCCTGAGGCTCTGTCTCTCTGAGGATATTTCTGGGTCTAGTTCCTTTTTGTTGTTCCCTTTCCGTTCTTTTATATTTCAGCACGTCTTTTCTCTAAGTGGGTGCCAAATGGGTTTTAAGAGGATAATGAGCTCATTAGAAGCTGGCAGGGAACAGAAAGAGACTGAGGCAGTGGTGGTGTCGGACATGAGGTTGGGAAAGAGGGGGGCGCAGATTCTAAGGAGGGGGCTTCTCCTGGGGAAGGTGAATGCCAACTCGAGTCGCCCACACCAAACTGCCAGTGCTGGGGGGAGCAGGAGGTCACCTGGAGGGCCCTGGAATCCAAGCCCCATGTAAGTGGGACCCTGTCTGTGCTCTCACTACGTCAGCCCCATCCTCTGGCACACGGTAAGTCCCCAGGGAACACCGGTGCAGAAAATGAGGGAGCAGAATCAGAGGACTTAAACCTCCACCACGGGTCGCTGCCATGTGCCAAATCCCCGAGTGACAGCCAAAGGGAGTCGTAAATGCAGGGCTCTCTGCAGCAGCATCTTGCATTTCTCAGCTTTGGGTGGTCCTGGGGTGCAGGGGCTCCTGCTGAACCAATCCCACTTCCCCCAGGGAAACTTCTGTGTCTCCTGTCCATCCATCATCCTTCCTCTCCCCTCCCTCTCTTTCTTTCCAAGTCTCTCTGGATCTCTCTTTGTCTGTGTCTCTCCAGACAGAACTGGGGAATGGAACTAACTGGCTATACACCTACTAAAGATTGAACACTGTGTTTGAAGGTTTTACAAACCTCTAACCAACTCCTCCCTCCTGGCAGCCTGCAAAGTAGGTGTGATTGGTGCCCCATACTCTGTAGCTTATGTATGTCCCACCCTGGGCTGGGGGCATGCCTTGGCCTTCAGCTGCCCCTTCTCCTCTGTTTCCAGCTGTTCATCACTAGCTGGAAGCCAGAATCGTATTAACAAGACTCGACAGGTGTCTTTACCTCTCTGAGCTGCCGTTTTCTCTCGGCAAAGCGGGTAGCCCCTAGAAGTCTCCCTCCCAGGGTCTTGGGGAGGACTTGATGAGATCACCCACAGGGGCAGAGATGGCGTTCCCTAAAAGCTGGCTATCACGGCTTCATCCCTTTGCCTTTCACATGAGACCCGCTCTGAGCGACAGTTTCTCCATCTGTGGAAAGTGGCACAAACCCCCTACCCTGCCTCCCTCCCTGGGTTGGCGTGAGTTGCCATGATAGGGAGGCTGAGAGGCCCCCTTTGCGGGAATGACAGTGTTTGGTTACTGCAGTTCGTGTTTCCAGCCGGAGCCCCAGAGTGTCTAAACACAGCCTATTTTTAGCACCAGAATGAACCTCGGATGCTGAGCTGCCAAGAATATGATGGGCAGGGCAGAACTGCCCTGAGGGAAGGGAAAACAGGAGGTACAGCCTGTCCCGCGGCTCCCTCCCTGGGGGGCTGTCGTGCTTTCCCCTCCAGATTCTGGGGAGCAGGTATGTCTGGCTGGAAGCCCATAAGGCTGGGCAGGGGCCTGGTTCTCTTTCCACAACTCCCTGAACTTGACCTCAGGGTACAAGCCCAGACACCAGCTGATTCCCTGACCATCCAAACTTGCCAAGAAAAAGATGCTGAGAAATCAGGTTTGCGAAAGTTCAACTTCTTCACTGTTCTGGGTAGGAGATCCACCTGGGGACCTCCAAGAAACCGGGAGCCCAGGTCAGTGGTTACCTTTGGTCTTGGCTGAACGGTAACAATATCAGAAACCACTGGCATTTGCTAATACCAAATACACAGGAATTCCAGTTGAGTGAGCTATTTCAAATCCTAAAAGATGATGCTGTGAAAGTGTTGCACTCAATATGCCAGCAAATTTGGAAAACTCAGCAGTGGCCACAGGACTGGAAAAGATCAGTTTTCATTCCAATCCCTAAGAAAGGCAACGTCAAAGAATGCTCAAACTACCGCACAATTGCACTCATCTCACATGCTACTGGTAAAGTAATGCTCAAAATTCTCCAAGCCAGGCTTCAGCAATACGTGAACTGTGAACTTCCAGATGTTCAAGCTGGTTTTAGAAAAGGCAGAGGAACCAGAGATCAAACTGCCAACATCTGCTGGATCATTGAAAAAGCAAGAGAGTGCCAGAAAAACATATACTTCTGCTTTATTGACTATGCCAAAGCCTTTGACTGTGTGGATCACAACAAACTGGAAAATTCTGAAAGAGATGGGAGTACCAGACCACCTAACCTGCCTCTTGAGAAATCTGTATGCAGGTTAGAACTGAACATGGAACAACAGACTGGTTCCAAGTAGGTAAAGGAGTACATCAAGGCTGTATATTGTCACCCTGCTTGTTTAACTTATATGCAGAGTACATCATAAGAAACGCTGGGCTGGATGAAGCACAAGCTGGAATCAAGATTGCCGGGAGAAATATCAAAAACCTCAGATATGCAGATGACACCACCCTTATGGCAGAAAGCGAAGAACTAAAGAACCTCTTGATGAAAGTGAAAGAGGAGAGTGAAAAAGTTGACTTAAAGCTCAACATTCAGAAAACCAAGATCATGGCATCTGGTGCCATCACTTCATAGCAAATAGATGGGGAAACCGTGGCAGACTTTATTTTGGGGGGCTCCAAAATCACTGCAGATGGTGACTGCAGCCATGAAATTAAAAGACACTTACTCCTTGGAAGGAAAGTTATGCCTAGCCTAGACAGCATATTAAAAAGCAGAGACATTACTTTGCCAACAAAGGTCTGTCTAGTCAAAGCTATGGTTTTTCCAGTAGTCATGTATGGATGTGAGAGTTGGACTATAAAGAAAGCTGAGTGCCGAAGAATTGATGCTTTTGAACTGTGGTGTTGGAGAAGACTCTTGAGAGTCCTTTGGACTGCAAGGAGATCCAACCAGTCCATCCTAAAGGAAATCAGTCCTGAATATTCATTGGAAGGACCGATGTTGAAGCTGAAATTCCAATACTTTGGCCACCTGATGCGAAGAGTTGACTCATTGGAAAAGACCCTGATGCTGGGAAAGATTGAAGGCCAGAGGAAAAGGGGACAACAGAGGATGAGATGGTTGGATGGCATCACCGACTCAATGGACATGAGTTTGAGTAAACTCCAGGAGTTGGTGATGGACAGGGAGGCCTGGTGTGGTACAGTCCATGGGGTTGCAAAGAGTCGGACACGACTGAGTGACTGAACTGAACTGAAATACATAGGCACTGTGTTGAGCATCTTATTTCCACTGCACCATTTGATCTTCCCTAGAACGCTTTGAGGTGGTTATTAACCCCTGTATACCTCAGTTTCCCTATCTGTAAAATGGGGGAAATAACAGTACTTATGTCATAGCACTGGTGTAAGGACTAAATATTAAATAGAATTAATATGTGCAAGTGTCAGTGTTACCTCTTATTATGACTTACAGAGAATATATGTGGTTTGGCCTCTCAGTGCTCCTCTTTCCTGTTACAAGGATCTCATTTTCCTTCACGGGGCTTCCTCATCATCAAGTCTCAGCTCATATGGCTTCGGCAGAATGAAATCCCCTCCCTAGTTGCTGCAAACACTATTATCTTTGTTTCCTGATACATGTGTCCAAGATAACGTAGGGAGTGTATATATCTCGGAGTGCAACTGCTGGGTCCTACTGTGAGAGCATCTTATGACTATCCCAGGAAATGATGATCTGTTCTCTAAACTGGCTGTAGTGACAATCCCCCACCACCACCTTCCCCAGTAATGTATGATGAGCATGCCTATGGCTACAAATCCCATCAGCGCTTGATGCTGTCACCCATTTTGTTTCTGCCAGTCTGGTAAATCTGTAATAGAGGAGGTCTGTGCCCTACCTATAGAACTGACTTCCAAATGCCATTTGGAAGCAGACTCAATCGATGACAGATGGGATTCGGTGTATAAACGCCCCGCTCCCTTGCCCCTCTGATGGACTACCTCTGAGGCTGTTTCTGCACAGGCCCCCTGAGTGTCCCCAGCCTCGGTTGCCCTCAGTGGGAGCTGCCTGACAGCACCGCCTTGTGTTGCTGTGTTTTCCCTTCCCTGTTTTTCTTCCCCACTCAGGGTCTGGCTCAGCTGGTGGAGAATCTGCCTGCAGTGCAGGAGACCTGGGTTTGATCTCGGGTTGGGAAGATCCCCTGGAGAAGGGAAAGGCTACCCACTCCAGGATTCTGGCCTGGAGAATTCCATGGACTGTATAGTCCATGGGGTCGCAAAGAGTCGGACACGACTGAGCGACTTTCACCAGGAAAGGAAAAGGATTAGTGTGCTCTTCACTTAAATAAACTGCTTACCCATGGTATCCGTTACCCGGAATACACCCTGACTCATCCAATCTTTTCCTTACCATTAGATGTGTAAAATATTTTGTTTTCCTTCCTTGTACATAAATAGTGCTATGCTAAACCTCCTGAATGCAGATCTTCACCCCAGATTCCTGGAAAGCAATACATGACCTCTCATGAATGTGAAGTGTGGGCACGATTACACCCATCCTACAGATGAGCAAGCTAAGGCTCACAGAGATTAAGTAGCTCATCCGTGCATACAGCAGGCAAGAAGTGGGGCATGAATTCAAGTGCAGAACTTAGTCTCAGTGTCATGATGTAAGGGCACGCTTGGAGCAAACCACCAGGAGAGCCAGCCCTCTTTCTCACCCTTTGCATCTCTCAATTGAATTCCAGCCTCAAAGGAAGGATCCTTCCTGAACTTGGAGACATCCCTCAGACACTTCTTCTCCAGCTAGATGGACCCCAGACTCCTTTAATCAAAGTTCCTCTCATCCTTCCTGCTCCTGGACCACTCACTTGGCCGGTGAAAGAGGTAATGAAATAGTTTGAGAAATAACCATTATAAATCCCAGTCTTGCTTTCACTCACAGTCTTCAGGAATGGAGAACTTTATTCACCCAACTAACCCTGGGGAAGAATTTTGCACCCTCACCTGGTGTGCGGATCCCCCCTCTGGGACACACTCTCCCCTCTCATGGGTGTGCTAGAGTGTAATGAGCCCACAGTGCCTAGGATGGGCATGCTGTATTCTTTTCTCCAGTTTCTGGCCACTGTGAGAAGCTGCAATGGGCACTTCTGTATATACAGATTTACTTCCTGGGTCCAAAAAATTAGACTGCTTTCATCCAAGATTCCGCATATTCGAGCATGTGCACACAGGCTGCGCCGCCTCTTGCATCCTCACCCACCTCCCAGGAAGAGTCTCCAGAACCCTGACTCTGCACTCCCTCAGTTTCCAGGACAGAGACTCACCTGCCACTGCCCAGAGCTCACAGCTCAAGGTCCCCTTTCATTCATCTTTCCCAAAACTCGAGAAAATAAACGAGAAGGCAAAGTGCCATTAGCTTAATGGCCTTTAACACCCAGCCATCTGCCATGATGTAATTAAATAAAAAAATCAGAGGGAACATATGGTGCCCGTTATAAATAAATATTAAAATTTTGTTTCCCTGGCTAATGACTCCGGCGTCTCTTGCTCCACAGGCAAACTTTAGGCCATTGTCGCTTGTTACAGGGAATCGGGCTGAGCCATAGTGAGAAATGTGTGGAATGGTGTCAGATCTGGGGTAAGATCTAGTTGTCAGACGGTTCTGGCTTGAACCTGCCTCAGCCACAGGGTGGCTGTGTGATCTCAACAAGTGGTGTGAGACTCAGTTTCCTCATCTGTAAAATAGGAACGATCCACTCTGCCTCGTTGGGAAAGTATAAGGGTGAAAGAAGCTAATGTGTTTAAAACACACAGCGGGGCTTCCCCGGCGGTCCAGTAGTTGAGAATCTACCTTGAAATGCAGGGGACGTTGGTTTGATCCTGGTCCAGGAAGATCCCATAACTAAGACTGTGAGCCACAACTACCGAGCCGGCCCTCTAGACCCTGAGAGCCAAAACTACTGAAGCCTGTGTGCCCTAGAGCCATGCTCCACAACAAAAGAAGCCACTGCAATGAGAAGCCTGCACACCGCAACTAGAGCGTAGACCTCACTCTCCCCGCTCGGCACTAGAGAAAGCCTGCGTGCAGCATCGAAGACCCAGCACAGCCAAAAGCAAATAAATAAATCAATAAAATACATAGCACTCTAGTAACTGCCTGTGCTAATATTTATTGAGCACCTACTACGTCACAGAGTAGGACATGACTGAAGCGACTTAGCACACAGGCACGCACGCATGTGCAAGGCACTGTTCTATATATCAGCTTGTTTAATCCTTCCAACAACCCTATATGAAAGATCTTATGTGTTAGCCTCATTTTTCAGGTGAGAAAACTGAGGTTCAGAGAGGTTAAGTCACCTATGCAAGGTCACACAGCTAAGGAATGGTGGAGCAGGGCTGAAACAAAGGCGATCTGGCCCCAGAACATGCACTCTTAACCAAGGGGACTCAGTAAGAGTTAGTTACAGTTAGTCTTCAAAGATACACTACACAAAAACTAGACACAGTCTAACCAGATGGTCCAGCAATCATGCTCCTTGGTACTTACCCAAAGGAGTCCAAAACTTATGCCCACTCTGAAGCCTGCACATGGAGGTTTATAGCAGCTTTACTTGTAGCTGACAAAACCTGCAAGCAACCAAGAGGTCCTTCAGTAGGTGAACGGGTAAATAAACTGTGGTACATCCAGACAATGGAATAATATTCAGTGTTAAAAGGAAATGAGCTACCAAGCCATGAAAAGACATGAAGGAAACTTCAATGTATATTCCTAAGTGGAAGAAGCCAATCTGAAAAGGCTACACACTGTGTGATTCCAACTATCAATATATGACATTCTGGAAAAGCAGAACTATGGAGACAGCAAAAAGATCAGTGGTCGCCAGGGGTTAGGAGGGGATGGATGCATAGGTGAACTGATGATTTTTAGGGTGAGGACGCTCTTCTATATGATGCTACAATGGTATGTGTAAGTAAGTAAATGTTAGTCGCTCAGTTGTGTCCGACTCTTTGTGATCCCATGGACTATAGCCCGCCAGGATCCTCTGTTCCTGGGATTCTCCAAGCAGGAATACTGGAGTGGGTTGCCATGCCCTTCTCCAGGGAATCTTCCCGACCCAGGGATCAAGCTCAGGTGTCCTGCATTGCTGGCAGATTCTTTACCATCTGAGCCACCAGGGAAGCCCACTACAATGGTAGATACACATCACACATTTGCCAAAATCTACAGAATGTACAACACCAGTAATGAACCCTAAGGTAAACTATCAACTTTGGGCAAAAACAATGTGTCAATGCAGGTTAATCGATTATAACCAATGTCCCACTCTTCTGGGGGATGTCAACGGTGAGGGAGGCCATCTGAGGTGGGGGGCAGGGGGTACATGGGAAATCTCCCAACTTTCTGCCCAATTTTGCTGTGAGAGTAAAACTTCTCTAAAAAGCAAAGTCAATTTTTTTTTAAAGGGGAGGTAATCACATGGTTGAAAAGGCATGGACCCATTGGAGTAGCTGTCAGCGAACCATCTAAACTCTGAGCTGGGGAGAAGGGAAAGAATTGCAGGAAGGGACAAGGGTGTGGTGGGGAGATAAAGGTCATGATGAAATGACAGTTCTGGGCACCCCTGGTGGCTCAGTGGTAAAGAATCCTCCGCCAATGCAAGAGACACGGGTTCGATTCCGGATCCAGAAGGATGCCACATGCCACAGGACAACTAAGCCCATGCATCACAACTACTGAGCCCCGCATGGTCAATAAAGAAATAAATAAGTAAAAAAAAAAAAAAAAAAAATATATATATATATATATATATATATATATATATATATATGTGTATGTATATAAAAGAAATGACAGTTCCCCTTGTCCAGTGGTTTGATGAAGGATCACCCAGACCATTGGTCTTCCCTGTCAGGTGGCTGGCAGCTCTCCTCTGAGCCCAGATCACTTTCTTCACCAAGAGGGGCTTCAAAAGAAAGGCCTTTGAAGGAGAATGGCTCAGGGAGGCTGAAAGTGTTGCCCAGGCTCACACGGCCAGGCCAGGGCTGTGTTGGCTCCAGATTTCTTCCCTGTGTGCCCACACCGCTCTCTGCCAGCCCCCATCACCCCCTGCCCAGCCATGACTGGTGACTCACCGCTTGCAGGCTTACTGGCCAAGGAAGTTTAAGCTCTAATTTAGAAACAATGACAGCTCCCATTATCTGCTCTTCTCAGAGAGGAATTTTCCGCCAGGGGTTTCCCCCGGCAAGAACCACTGTCCCCACCCTCCAATCAAGCAAGCCTAGTTTTTCTGTCTAATCCAGTGCACAGGTGTGTGTGTGTGTGTGTGTGTGTGTGTGTGTGTGTGTGTGTGTGTGTGTGTGTGTGTGTGTGTGTGTGTGTGTGTGTGTGTGTGTGTGTGTGTGTGTGTGTTGGAGGGAGGGGTCTCTGCCCGCGGCTCACCTGTATGGGTTCAAGTTCTCTTCCACATGGGGCACTCAGTGCTCTTGGAGGGGCCACCGGCCCCTGCAGCTGGCTCAGAGCAGGACTAATAGGTGGGCTCAGAGTCCATCAGAGCTGGAGGGAGGACCCTTCACAAGCCCCAGGCCGGCTTACTTATGGACAGGTGGGGAAACTGAGGCTCAGAGGGGAACGCGGAGGGACTCCCCACAGTCATCCAGTGACTTACTCAGACCCAGACCTTAAGCCTTGGCACCTTCCCTGGGAAGGAAGGAAAGTGGATAGCCTACTATTCATTTCACACCTACTATGTGCCAGGCCCCTCCAAACCGCGTCACTGACTCTCTCTAGGGGCTCTGTTCGGCAGGTTGGTTTTATTCTCACTTGACAGATGAGGCAGTCGAGGTGGAGAGGGTCAGCCCACTCTCCAGAAGGCAGAGCCGGGGAGCAGCAGCGCGCGACTGGAACCCGGGCCCGCCCCACTCTGCATGTCAATCATAACTTCCTGCAGCAGCGGCCGCCTCTGCCCTCGGCAGGGGGAGTGGCTTGATTCTGAAGCCCTCGCGGTCCAAGGGCCTTTCTCCAGGCAGTCTGCTCAGTCACCTGGAAACGCTTCTTGAGGCTCCTCAGCTGGGAATGAGGGAAGGGAGCCCCTTCTAGACGGCCCAGGGGTCTCCAGGCCCCTGGGGTATCTTCACTACATCCTTCAGTGGCCCAAGGAGTTCTGGCGTCCCACGCAGACAACCACTGCCGGAAACTGACTAATACTTCAGCCCCTTGAAGTCTTCTTTTTCTCACCTCTGAGACGGTGGCACGTGACCATACACGTGCAAGTGCCAACAGAGACGCGCATGCGTGAACACGTGCATCCCCCACGCCCCCACAGCATGTACACACACGTGCCCATCCCTGTCGGCCCATCCCCATCGACAGCACAGGGCAGGCATCCTTCAACCCACTTCGCAAGTGAGACCCAGAGG
Source organism: Okapia johnstoni (assembly GCA_024291935.2). Taxonomy (NCBI): domain Eukaryota; kingdom Metazoa; phylum Chordata; class Mammalia; order Artiodactyla; family Giraffidae; genus Okapia; species Okapia johnstoni. The sequence goes on along the minus strand of CM044310.1, from coordinate 7,669,412 downwards.
GCGCTCGGTGACTTGCCCAAGAAACGGGCTCAGTGTTGCAGGTAAAACAAGAAATGGAAGCTTCCTGTTTAGCCCAAAGATAGTTTCTTAGCCCCTGGGATGGTCAAAAGCATAAACCAGCACATCTTCAAAAGTCTAGGCCAGAGTTTCTCAAGCTCGGCACCACCGACATTGTGGATACTGGACAATTCCTTGCTGGCAGGGGCGTGGAGGCCATCCTGTGTATTGTAGGGTGTTGGCGTCTCTGGCCTCCGCCCATTAGATGCCAGCGTTGTCCCCCCAACAGCTCCACACACCCCCCTCCCAAGTTATGACAATAGAGAATGTCTCTAGACAGTGTTCTAGATTTTGCCCGTGTGAGTAAAGAGAAGTGTGGATCAGAACACCACCCTTAGACCCATCTGACTCCAGCTTCACAAAGTCGTCTCCGATTCTAAAGCTTAATTCTAGATTTTATCCTAGTGCTCTTTCATAAGACTCTATGAGAAGGCCCCATGCTAGCATCCCTGACCTCCAGCATTCTGTGCTGGGATTCCAGGGTCAGTTTCAATGTTGGCAGGTTCTCTGATTCTGAAATTCTTTTCTAAGCCCCTGAGACCCTGTCTCCTCCCGTGTCAAGGTTGCAACTCTCCCTGGGAGACGGCCATGCCTCGCTGCCTTCCAGTAACCAGGATGAAAGATGCGTCCATGAATTATATATTTCCTGTCATCCTTTAATTGCTTGGCAATTATAGACCACCAAGGGTCATGTGTCCAGAGCAAGAACCTCCCCTTCAGCAGAGGAAAAACAGCTGGATGGAAACTCACCAATGTACATAAAGACATTACCTCTCACAGGGTAGATGGAGGAGTGGTTTTGTTTTGTTTTCTTCATTTTGTTTATCTGTATTTTCTTTTTCCACAATCAGTTGGGGTTCAGAGAAAGAAATGGAGAATGCTTGCACTTTGATGTCGGTAAATCCCATGGACAGAGGGGCCTGGCTGGTTACAGTCCATGGCATCACAAAGAATCGGACATGACCGAGTCTCTCTCTCTCTCACACACACACACACACACACACACACAGACTTGGGCTGGAATCTTGGCTTCATCACTTACTAGCACTGAGAAGGTGAGGAAGCCACTTATCTTTTCTAAGCCGCGGGTTCCTCACTCCTAAAATGGGATGAGGATGACGGTACCCGCTGCTGGAGCTGTTTAGGGGGTTAGTTCACGTAACGCCTGTAAAACACTTAGCTAGGGCTCAGGCGCACCTGAGGGTGGATCGAACCCAGGTCTCCCACATTGCAGGCTTTACCAGCTGAGCCACAAGGGAAGCCCAACACAATCACAATGACTGCTAACTTCATTTTTGACCCAACCCAGGCAGCTACGGCATGGCGGAAGGCATGTGGGTTCTGCACTACGTAAGTAGTTCTGCTCTGTCCTGGGGAGGGCACGTCCCCTCTCCGAGCCCTCTTTACATGTCTCTTTTCCTGATGTGTAAAATGGGCAGAAACATGCCACTTCTCAAGGTCTCTCACAGGCATCTGGTGCCAACAGGTGTGCCCGGCTATTATTACCCCATTCCGGAGGGCTGGCGGGCACAGAGCCAGGCGGGGTGGGACTGGGGCAGAAGATGGAACTGGAGGCGGCATCTTATCTCTCAACTTATTTCTGGTTCTTCTACAGCAGAGCCTCCCCACAACCCCACCAGCCCCAACACTAATAGGTTGCTGCTGTCATGATGTCTTTAAATTTAGGACACCCCCCCCACACACACACAAACACGCATCCACCCACACACCCCCAGGAATAAATCTGCCAGGGTGGGAGAGAGGAAGGTCTGTCTCATTACAGACCTTCCTCATTACAGGGGGAAGAGGGAGGCAGTTTGATGCTGGAGGCTGCAGCAGCCAGGGTCTTGGGGTAGGAAAGCTCCCTTCCTCCTTGCCCCAAGTGCTGGACAGGAGGTCAGGGTGCTCGGATGCTCATCTCATGGGGCCCACCAGCAAGACTGGTCTAGGGAAGGAAGGGGTGGACAAGGTAATCACTAGGGTCCGTGGGCTTGAGTCTGGACATTCCTGCAGGCAGGCTGGGTGCCCTGGGTGAGATATGCAGCCTCTCTAAGCTGGAGTTTCCTCATCTATAAATGAAATTTTTATGGGGTCGTCTTCAAGGGCAGGTGACCTGTGTTGTCCCATGGGGCTCTGCACTAGGTTTTAACTGTCTGCTGTCACTGTCTTGAATTTCTTAATAATTTTTGAACAAGGGACATTTTCGTTTTGTACTGGGCTCTCTGCAAAGTCTGTCGCTGCTTTGGGGTGGTTGTGAAAGTTGAAGGAGACTCATGACTGAAATTCCTAGCCAAGGCGGGGGGGGCACCAGTGGAGATGCAGGCCTGGTCTCTCCCTTCCTGGTCTCTCCCTGCCCAGTCTTCCAAGCTCATTCTATGACTGTGTGGCCCAGGGCAAGTGGCTTACCCTCTCTGGGCCTTCAGTTTCTCCTTTGTAAAACACAAAAACAAAAACTGATTTAAATTTTCTCTGGCTCCACTTAGTGTTCCCCCAACCCTCTCCCCTGGCCATTCAAACTACAATGCACCCATTCATTCATGCATTCAACAAACATTCGCTGAGTGCCAACCACCTGCCAAACCAAGGTTTGCCACACAGATCTGCCTGAGTCAGCAGATATATCCATGGAGAGGGTTTATCCGGCACAAACTTCACAAATGCATCATCTCTGGGGGAAAATGTCTCCTTCCTCATCTCAAAACAACATTGCTCTGATCCACAGGAGCCCAGGATTCTCCCCCAACTCCAATCTGGCACATTTATAGGAGACACTCAACAAGAGACATCAGAAAAAAAAAAAAAAACAACAACCCACTGCACTTTTTCCTGCAATGCCGGCTGAGCTCCGAAGGGAAGAGATGCTTCCCAGAGAATCAACACCTGTTCATTTCTCATCCTGGGCCCCTGGAATGGTCACCTGGAGGGAAGGGATAGCTCAGCCAGGGCAGGAACAGCTCCCATGAGCACCTGGGCTCCCCCCCATGACCCTCATCCCATTGCCTGCTCTGCTCTGAGAGCAAGAACATTTGGGGTTATTTTTGCTCTGAGAAGTACCAGCCACAGGGTACTTTCTCTGCAGGCAGCCGCCACCCCCTGTTGTGTTTACATAAAAACACATTTGCACAGGGTTTTGTTTTTACATTTGCCTCAGAGGCCTGGAGTCTATTAAATGTGGGGAGGCCTGATGATCTGGCTGGAAGCAGCTGATGGGAGAGGGCTGGCTGAAGGAGGATGCTCTAGACCTGCATTTCCTCCCAGTCCCAGGGAGCCCTGAGTCTCTGTGCAGAGGTGATAAAAGTGCTCACTGAATTCACTTGTGCATGAGCCCGGCATTTCTCAACCTCAGCCCCACTGACATTTGGGGCTGGGTGATTTGTTGTTGAAGGGGGCTGCTCTGTACATTGCAGAGTGCTCAGAAGCATACCTGGCTTCTGCCTACCAGCATCCCTTCACCAGTCGAGATAATCAAAAACATCTCCAGTTCAGTCACTCAGTCGTGTCTTTGCGACCCCATGGACTGGAGCACGCCAGGCTTCCCTGTCCATCACCAGCTCCCGGAGCTTGCCAAATGTCTCCTGCAAGGCAAAATCGCGCCTGCTTGAGAACCACTGGCACACACACGAAGATACACACACGCAAACTCAGCTCAGGAACTCTCTGCCTTTCAACACCCACCTAAAACGAGTGCTGACGCTGCCTCTCGCACCTCTGCATCCCTGGCTCTTTCCCCAGTGCCTGGCACGCAACATTTGAGAGGCTCAAAGGCATTTTGCGGGATGAGCAGACCCTGGCAGCACAATTGATACCGACGGCCCCCGGCTTCTGTGGCTTGGAGGACACTGTCTGGCGTTTGGACTCTGGCCATCGTGCGGATTTGCCCCACATGTCAGGCTGTTCCTACATCACCTCACCCGACCCTGAGATCGAGGTCCATGACTGTCTCCATTTTCCATGTAAGGAAACTAAAACACTCAGCTAGTGTGTGGTAGAACTAGGATTTATGGGCTTGCCTGGTGGCTCAGTCAGTAAAGAATCCGCCTGCAATGCAAGAGACCCGGGTTTGATCCCTGGATCGAGAAGATCCCCTGGAGAAGGAAATGGCTACCCACTCCAGTATTCTTGCCTGGAGAATCCCATGGACAGAGGAGCCTAGCGGGCTACAGTCCATGGGATTGCAAGGAGTAGGACATTACTGAGCAACTAAGCATGCATGCACGCTGAGCTGGGATTTGAGCCTAGAAATGTCTGTTGCCAGGGCCCACTCTCTTAATTATCACACTCCATTTAAGGCATTGCAGCCTTAAATATTCTTTAAGGATAGAATGGGAAATAGTGACAATGATTCCTTCCTTAACCAAACTCTGCACAGGCTCTCCTGAACTCTTTTTCACATAGATGTTTCTTATTGTTGTTGTTGAGTCACTAATTTGTGTCTGACTCTTTGTGACTCCATGAACTGCAGCACGCCAGGCTCCTCTGTCCTCTGCTATCTCCAGGGGTTTGCTCACATTCATGTCCACTGAGCCGGTGATGCTATCTAACCATCTCATCCTCCACCACCCCCTTCTCCTTTTGCCTTCAATCTTTCCCAGCATCAGGGTCTTTTCCAATGAGTCAGTTCTTCGCATCAGGTGGCCAAAGTATTGGAGCTTCAGCTTCAGCAACGGTCCTTCCAGTGAATATTCAGGGTTGATCTCCTTTAGGATTGACTGGTTTGATCTTCTTGCCACACAAGGGACTCTCAAGAGTCTTCTCCAGCACCACAGTTCAAAAGCATCAGTTCTTCAGTGTTCCGTCTTCTTTATGGACCAACTGTCACATCCATCCAATTTACTTTGATTTATGGACTGAACAGGTCCAGGTCCCTAAGCAATATTGTTCTTTACAGCATCAGAGTTTCCTTTCACCACCAGACACATCCACAGCTGAACGTCATTTCTGCTTTGGCCTAGCTGCTACATTCTTACAGGAGCTACTAGCAGTTGCCCTCTGCTCTTCCCCGGTAGCACATTGGACACCTTCCAACCCGGGCAGGCAGTGGCGCTCATCTTCCATTGTCATATCTTTTTGCCTTTTCATACTGTCCGTGGAGTTTTCCAGGCAAGAGTACTGGAGTGGGTTGCTATTTCCTTCTCCAGTGGACCACGTTTGATCCATGGAGGCTGATCACCCTGTGATCCATGAAGGGGAGGTATCTCTGCATTGACCAGTTTTCGTGAGGCTCCTGCGAAGTCAGTTTAGCAGAATGCCCATCCTCCATATCTGCTCTAATTGGCTTTCTCGCCCTCCACCATTCCCCAGGTAATGTCAGATCACCTGACCTGCCTTCAGCACCGATCCTGTTAGGTTGGTTCAGTCAGAATCCTCCCCACTTCTTTTCCTTTCTGTAATTTTGAAATTTTCCATCCATTGACCATCCCCCTATGTCTGGCCAACCTCATTGCTTAGTTGTATTGCCCACTTGCCCACGCTGTATTCGGAGTTGAGCTAATACTCTCCAGAGGTCTCTTTGCTCCTATTGCAATAGTCCTGAATAAAGTCTGCTTTTTCCAGTTCAGCTACTCTGGCCCATGCAGGTCCCTGTACCATAGGAGTCAGGAGGCTGCTGACCCCTGAAAACTGTGGAGCCTAAATCAGCATCCCTTGACCCCTTCTCAGCAGACGTGCTGAATGCAGGCAACTCTGACCTGACCTCAACTGCAACTGCCCTTGTGGGTGCTACCGAGAGGCACCACGGTCCCTCCCAGGTCTGACCGAGGGACAGGACAAAGGGGGGCCTCCAGGCCATCAGCCATAGAAGGTTCTGCTGCTCCGTGTTAATTCTAGAGCACCCACGGCTCCCGCGGAGTGACTGAAGAGCTCTCTGGAGCCTCTTTTCGACTGAAAACCGTCATTTGCAAGAGTTCATGATGCAAGGAGCAGACAGAATGGCACAGTTGCTCCACAGCTGGCCTTTCTCACAGCCCGGAGCCTGTGGAGCCACTTGGAGGAGCAGCAGCTGCCGGGGGCCGGTGGGCAGGTCTGGGGACACGGAGGAGGGTCCATCTCCACGGCTCCCGGGACAAGCCGGGGCTTTCACTGTGAAGGGGCAGCAAGCGTGTCATGCCTGGGGGGTTTGTTTCCTAGAGTTGCTATAACAAATTGCCAAAACTGGGGGTGGGGGGCTTAAAACAATAGGAACTTAGGCTCTCAGCGTTCTGGAGACCAGACGTTCCAAATCAAGGAGTCAGCAGGAGGCAGGATCAGTTCCTTGTGGAGGTTCTGAGGAAGAATCCACTCCAGGCCTCTCTCCCAGCTCCCGGTGGTTGCTGGCCCTCTCTGGCCTTCTTCATATGGTAGAGGCGCTACTCCAATCTCTGTTGCCATCTTCAAATGCATTCATTCTCTCTGTGTCTGTCTGTTTCTTCTTCTTCTTTAAAAAAAAAAATATATTTATTATTATTATTATTTTTTTTTTATTTTTGGCTGTGCTGGGTCTTCGTTGCTGTACGGGTTTTTCTCTAGTTAGGGCAAGCGGGGACTTCTCTCCAGTTGTGGTGCGAGAGCTTCTCATCGCGGTGGCGTCTTTGTCACTGAGCGTGGTGGGCTCTAGGCATGTGGGCTCCGTAGTTGCGGCTCCTGGATCAAGAGTACAGACTCAGATCTGGACGTGCACCATTGCGGTGCACGGGCTTAGTTGCTCCATGGCACGTGGGATCTTCCTGCATCAGGGATCAAGCCCGCGCCTCTTGCATTGGCAGGCAGATTCTTTACCACTGAGCCATCAGGGAAGCCCTGTTTTCTCTTCTAAGGACATCGGTCACCGAATTAGGGCCCCACTTGGATCCAGTGTGGCCTCATTTTAACCAATGACACATTTCCAAATAAGGTCCTGAGGTTCTAGGTGGAGGTGAATTTGGGGCAGAACACTGTTCAACACAGCAGGTATTGAATTTCACTTCTGCCACTTGCAGCTGTGTGATGGTAGACAAGTGACTTAACCTCTCTGGTCCTCTTTCCTCATCTTTAAAAAGGAATAATGACAGGATTATTGTGATGATTGGGTATGATGATGCAGTATAGCAAGTGGCTCCAGGCACAGACCCTGGAGCCAGATGACCTGCTACCTACTTGCTGTGTGACACTGAACAGGCTGCCTAAACTCTCTGGTCCTCTATTCCCCTGTCCATAAGCGTGAGGAGATTGAAAGATATTATGGTCCTTCTCGCCCTCTCATAGTTCTTAAAGCTCCCCAAAGGCACTACAGGGGTCCATGGGATCTCTTAGGATTTCCAAAGCCCCCAAATTATATTTTAATCCACAAAAAATGGTACAACTCTGTGCTTTTTTTTTTTCGGCTGGAATTGGATTGACTCAATGTCAGAGTCCATTCATTCTCAAGACAAGTAGAATTTTTCATCAACAATTATTGCTGTAATACTTACTTTTAAATTAGTGAAAAAATTATTTAAAATCATGAATCTTGTTCAAGAAACAAAACACAGACACAGGTAACAAGACAGTTCTTGGGTCTGGCGAGGTGTGGGCTCCACGGGGTTGGTTGACATCAGCGAGAACGAGCAATGTCAACAGCTCTTAGTTAGGAAATACTCACTTCATAGCAGGCATTTTATTCACTGTTGTCCACATCACCTCTCATTTACCCACAAAACAACCCTATGAGGCAGGGACTCTTTTTAGCTTTACAGGTGAGGAAACTGAGGCCCAGAGAGGGGCAGCGACTTGCTCAAGGTCACACAGCTGCTCAGGGGCTAAGTGGGGGTTTGAATTCAGGTGTCTTTGACTCAAGGGCTGAAACTCTTAACCAAACTGTTAAGTGGCCCTGGTTGACTACAAGCTCTAGAGCAGAGAAATATAACGTGAGCCATATGCATAACTTAAAATGTTCTAGAAACCACAATAAAAAAGGTAAAAAGAAACATGTGAAATGAGTTCAACAGAATACTTAATTTAACCCAATATGTCTAAAATATTGTCCTTTCAACACAAGTATAAAATAATTTATCAATGAGATATTATATATTCTGGGTTTTTTTTTTTTTTTTTCACACAAAGACTTCAAAATCTGGTGTGCGTTTTACACATACAGCACATCTCAGTTCAGTGGCCACCACAGTGGATGCTGTAGCTCAGGAGAGCCGAATATATGTTGTGGGTTTGCAGAGCTGGAAAAACGACCTAAATTCATCAGTTTCCAAACCAAGAAGCATCACCGCTGCAGCTCGTTGGCCTCCTCATGTGGGAGGGAAGAGAGGTGAACGGTTTGCTTCTCTGGCATCCAGACTAGTGTAGGTACCAGACGAGTCATTCCATGGACCCAAGAGCTCTAGCCTCTTTGTCCAAACCCCACCCTGTGGGCAGCTCCAGGCCACCCCAACTGTGGCCTCGCTGGGAGCTGACTGAGCCCAGCTTGTTCTGGAGCCAATCTGGGCTCCTGTGGGCCCCCGAGCCCAGCCTATGCCCAGGAATCTGATGGATCAGAAACGGCCCTGCAGAAACAACTGAAACGGCTTCTGTAGGCCAACGGAACTGAGAATCTATGCCTGGCTTTGAACCCAGCTTGGCCATTCCTAACTGGGAGAAGTTGCCCACTGTAACACTGGTGTCATCATAATAGCTCCTTCTTCACAGAGTTGGCAGGAGGGTCAAATTGATACAGAGAGAGTAAAGGGACAAGATAGGTGATTAAATAGTTAATCTCCCTAGGGGATTGTAAGTAGAAAAAAACATAGAAGACCCCTGTAAGTTAATGATTACTCAGGAAAACAGGTTTGCTTAACTGCAAAGCTGAGCAGGCTTGCAGAGCGACATAACCACGAGAAGCACGAGACATGACCCCAAACGATCAAACAACAGTGGCATGAGACCCACATCCTGCCCGGTGAGCTCAGTAAGTTAGGACATGCTCTCTGCAGATATTAGCTGTTGCTGAGTTGCTAAGTTGTGTCTGACTCTTGCGACCCCATGGACTACAGCCTGCCATGCTTCTCTGTCCATTGGATTTTCCAGGCAAGAATACTGGAGTGGGTTGCCATTTCCTCCTCCAGGGGATCTTACCAACCCAGGGATCGAACCCATGTCTCTGGCATCTCCTGCATTGGCAGGCTGATTCTTTACCACTGTGCCATCTGGGAAGCCCCTCTGCACACATAAAAAACAATAATTAGATTGCCATTGTAGGGACAAGGAAACTCACCCTCTCAACCTGGAGGAGGAACTGATGATGGAAGCACGATGTCTACTCAAGAAAGATAAAGGAGCTCTTCTCCCCCTTCCCACGTTTCCTTTGATTATAAAACCCTAGCCCAGTAAGTCCTTGGGGCATGGCACCCTGTCACCCACCTGCTTGGAAGCCTCACAAGCATCCTATTCTAATAAATCACTTCTTATTTATCACTTTGCCTCTTGCTGAATTCTTTCTGCTCCGGGACAAGAAGGACTGTGGTACTAGAGTTCTTCAGAGTCCCCCAAAATGACACCCAGTGGTTTCAAAATGAGGAACTATGAGTCACTTTTATCTCCTGTCCACTTACGTCAAACTACATTGACTACATTACAGAGAAATGCTATTTTTCTCCCCATTTTACAGATGCAGAAAGTGAGACTCTGAAAGATGAAATACCTTGCCCAGCATCACACAACTAGCCAATGATGGATTCAACGATTATAGACCCTTTCTCATAAGGTGGTTGTGAGGACGGAATGAATTAGTAAAATAAAAGAAAGCGTTTCAAAGAGGGCTGGGTACACAGTATGTGCTCAGTAGACTTTTTGCTCCCATCACCATCACCATCCTCACCATCTTGGTCATCATCGCCAACATTTACATCATCATCATCACCACCACGGCTGCCGTCATCACTGCCATTATCATATCATCTGTGTTATCACTGTCAGCCTCATCCTCTGCCTCCCCACGTGTGCTGTGAGCACAAAGCAGTGTTGGGCTCAGAGTTGCCAAGCCTACCCTTAGCAAGTTCCTTTTTTTTTTTTCTGAGCAAGTTTCTTAACCAGGTTAAGCACACACACACACACACACACACACACACACACACACACACACACACACACACACACCCTTACTCCTAGGACATTTTCTTTGGTCAAAGAACGCTGTACCACACAACTTTGAGAATGTCTTTGGGGAGAGAAAAGTAAGCCATCCACCTCAGGTCCTGTGGAATTTATTCTCTCCTCCTAGCACAAGAAGGCTCAAGGAGAACAGCCTCCATGTTTGGCTTCTTGGCCACCCACGGGGGAAGCTGCCAAGTGAAATAAACTCCCTCGGGTCTTTGATGGGCCACTCAAACAGAAGGGGTCTTGTTTGGGGCATTTATTTACTTACTGCTAGCACTGCTTCCAACCAAGTTTATACAGAGTTGCTACAGGTCAAGGTCTGGGCAGAACCTAAGGTCGGGGCTGTCTCTCCTCTCACCCAGGGAGGTTGCCTCTTGACAGCTTTTCCATTCCTTAGTCCCCGACTCCGCAAAGTCTATCAGCCCACTGTCTTGCTCCCCTCCCCAGGCTGCTCTTCTAATTAATTCTGCAAAGCCAGTGACACCAGGGTGATAATGAATTTATGCACAGATATTTGCATGTTAGTGGGGGGTCTTCCGGAATTTCAAGGCTCTGGGTGGGTGGGAACTGGAGAGAGTAGAACATGGAATTTCAAAGAAGGGAAGTAATTTTTAGCACCGCTCAAACTGTTGCACAAGGAAGCCTCCCACTCCCAGTTCACACTGGCCTTGCAAACTTGACATTTCTCTTGAGACCTGTGGACAACTTAATTGTGCAATTCTGGGCTCTCAACAGAACTAGGGGAATCCCCCAGAACACACTGAACTGGGACATTTATTCAACATAGTCTACTGAGCATCTGACTTAACCCAGGCACACTTCTAGATGGTGAGGTAGAGGAGAGAATGAAATGAAACTCTGGTTCTGTGTATTTTAAACGATAAGGGAGCAGAAGCTTGATTTTGCTAGCTTGATATTCTGTGTGATTTTCAGAACCATCATTCTTTTAGGCTAGCATTTACTGAGGCTGGCCATGTGTTAAATGCTTACAAAAATTGTTGTTGCTCAGTTGCCAAGTTGTATCCGACTCTGTGACCCCACGGACTGTAGCAAGCCAGGCTCCTCTGTCCATGGGGATTTCCAGGCAAGAATACTGGAGTAGGTTGCCATTTCTTTCTCCAGGGGATCTTCCTGGATCAAGGATCGAACCTGTGTTTCCTGCATTGACCAAGTGAATTCTTTACCACTGAGCCACCAGGGAAGCCTCTTGCAAAAATTACTCCAGGTAATTACCACAACAACCCCATGAGACAGGCACTATTCACATCATCCCCATTTGACTGATGACAAAACTGAGGTGCAGTGAGGCTGACAAACTTGGCCCAAGTCATTCACTGAGAAACCGGAAGAACTGTGACTTGAACCCAGAAACCCAGGGCTACCGAAGTACATGGAGGGACTTACAATCTAGTTTTGAAGTGAGAAATCAGGCTGTGACCTGAGAGATGTATAGGGGGTGCCTGGTGAAGAAGGTGGGGGCAGGAGGAAAGGATGCCTCATGGGGGATGGGGAGACAGTAGTCTGGGGCAGGGTGAGGGACCTACTTGAAGACTCCAGGTCGAAAGCTGTGCAGCCTGATCTGGCCCCAGGACTTCTGCCTCCAGGCCCATGTTTCTGTTCCTTTTTTTACCCTTGACCTCATGAGCTCTGCTCTCTAACCAGCTAAGCTAAACCAGGGCTCAGCGGGAGCCCAAAATAGCTATGGCTTCCAGGCAAAATTAGTGCCGAGTCAATACTGCCCCATTCATCACTCTGACTCCAACCTTGTTATTTTCAGGCAACACGGCACCGGGAACAAGTTGAGAGAGAGAGAGAGAGAGAAGATTCCTTCAATTCTGGTTTATCACCAGGTTTCTAATGGAAAATCTATTGTTTCTTGAAGAAAGTTTTTAAGACATTGGTTAATGCAACTGCAGCATCCTTTGACCCCTGCCCGCTTCCTCTGGCTTCAACACCCTGCAGAACCCACATCTCCTGTAGCCAGTGTAGTTTGAGTAGGGTTAACCCCACATTCAGCTCCGAAGACCAGTCCTGACTAGACTAAGCTGATCAGCATAGCCGTCTCCCTCTCCTACCACAGTGACTGGTTCGGGAGCAGGCAGATAATCTAATTAGAGACTGTCTGGGAGGGGGAGGTTCTGGTTTCCTGTGGATTAGGACAAGTAGGAGAAATGGGACTGGGCTCTTGGGGATGTCTTGCTATCATCAGGCAGCCAAAGACCAGGGTAAGGTAGAGACGCAGAGAAACTAAGATCTGATGCTTTTTGTTTCAGCCTGGATCAAACCACACCTGAAGCAAGTGCTTGCAGATTTAGATGGCTGTGAGCCAAAATAAAAGATTCTCTTTTTAGAAAGTCCATTTGAGTTATGCTGTTGCCACTTTCAATTCCCCAGATGGGTCAGTGGTAAAGAATCCTCCTGCCAAGCAGGAGACACAGGTTTCATCCCTAGGTCAGGAAGATCCCCTGGAGAAGGAAATGGCAACCCACTCCAGTATTCTTGCCTGGGAAATTCCATGGACAGAGGAGCCTGCTGGGCTACAGTCCCTGGGGTTGCAAGGAATAGGACATGACTTAGTAGCTAAACAACAACTTTCAATTTAAAAAAGTTTTACCTGTGTTAGAGCTATTACTGGATTCTCACCTAGGTTTGTGAACACCTGTGGTCTGAGCTGTGGGGAAAACAGATATCTGGGATGGAACTGAAGTTGGACAGTGAAGGGCTTTCTAAGACGAAGATTTGGGATAATTATGAGTCTCTGAGAGGAACAGTCAGCTCTGCAGAAATTTAAACGCAGCCCATGGCTTCCTCAAGAAAGAAGAACCACAATAACGCTTTTTGTCTATTAAATATCTGCCCATTGTATTGTGTGCATTATCTATTCTGATCAGTCTCATCGCCTGAGGAGGTCGGAGTGAGGACTCCCTGTTGCAGTTGAGCAAATTGAGACCCAAAGAGGAGAAGTTGGACACTTAAGGCAGACAGTGAGCGGAGAGCTGAGCTTGGAACCCAGGTGGGGCTGCCATGGAAACCCCCGATCCTGACACATCACCACCTCCCTAACAGCAGCTGCCCTGGGAAGAACCTGTTTACCCGCCTGGAGACAGGATTTCACGCCAGTGCCTGGAAGCAAATGACACAGTGAGTGAATTTCACCAGGACCATTTTCTCCACTTAACCTTGGCAGGGTCCCAAGGGCAATAAACACTTCCCCAGAAAGTCTGAGGACTTTGCTGAACCTAACATGACTTCGCTGAGGAGTGGAAGCTCCAGCAGAATCACAATGCAGGAACATCCTCGGTACCACCCACAAGATTCATGAGATGTCTCCAATGCCATCATACCAAGACCAGAGTTGTGGAATGGGTACCTCACAGGTACAGAGAGAGGCTCAGGCTATTAGTCCCTGGACATTAACTGTGTCTGGCTGGAACTGATCAACTTTGGGTTTTTTTTTTTTTCGTATTTATAGTCATCAACGTCTCTTTAGGAAGAGATGTACTGATTTCAGAGGCATACGATGGCTCAGAGGGTAAAGAATCCGCCTGCCAGTCAGTGCAGGGGACACAAGAGATTTAGGTTTGACCTCTGGGTGGGGAAGATTCCCTGGAGGAGGAAATGGCAACCCACTCCAGTATTCTTGCCTGGAGAATCCCATGGACAGAGGAGACTGGTGGGCCATAGTCCATGGGGTTACAAAGTCAGCCACAACTGAGCACATGGCACATATTGACTTACAGTCTCAGGTAAGTCACCTTCTTAAGTAAATGGTTTTCATTTTTTTAAAAAAGTAATTCAATTCAAAGAAAAATAAGTAAATGTGGCAAAAATCACAAAAGTGGTATGCTGATGAGTTAAGTCTGGGAGACATCTCCCTCACCACCTCAAATGAACCCCAAATTTCTGTCTCATTAACTCAGCAAATGGGAGAATCTAACAGAGAAAGAAAGAGGCCCGAGTGAAAAGGAGAGTGGGTCCCCCTTTCCTCTCCATCCTCTCCATGTCCCACCTGCCCCAAACCTCCGGGTCAGAAAGTTAGGTGTCCTGAGCTAGGCTGTCTCATAATTCCTGTTACCAGTGCAGTGTGGAGCTGGAAGATCTGGAGAGAAAGCTGATGTGGGCAGGGAATGTGTTTCTAAGACGAGCTCCAAGTGGGAGGACCAGCAGGGTCTGTTAAAGCTTAGCATCCACCTAGCCCATGACCCTGCAATTCCACTCCCAGGCACATGCCTAAGAGCGATGAATGTTCTATCTACTGCGAGACTACTACGAGAATGTTCCTAGCAGCTCTGTTCCCTATGGCTCCAAGCTGGAGAAACAACTCACGTGTCCTTCAACAGGACAGTGGGTGAAAATGAAACAAAAGGAAATGAACTGCTGTGGACTGAATAAATATAGAGAGGGTGAAAAAGAGGAAGGACTCGTGTATGATGACTTGGGCAGATGACAAGGTATTGGTGCTGTGGGGAGGAGATACAGAGGACCCCGTGGGACATGACAGGCCCATTTATTCTCCCAAGAGATAAGCATTATTACTGCCTTCATTGTGTGTGTGGGTGTGTGTAAGTCTCCATGCCAGAGATGGAAATGAAGACTCAGAAGACAAAGCGACTTGCCCAAGATCACTCAGCACGGAAGGGGAGCTACTGGACTCTGCTTCTAGTGCTGTCTTGACCACCCCTCAGTCTGTCCCAGACGCCCTGATAGGAAGGACCGTTCAGGGGCTTGCTGTAGTCAGAAGGGAGGAGGCGTTCTCACATCAATCTGGTTCGCATTTCACGGCTTAAAGACTCAGGTTCTTCCCTAAAGTGAAACCCTGAAGCCAAGTTAAAAGGCTGCCTTCATTTCTGCCTGTGTCTTGGCAAGTGCTGCTCTGGCCTTGAACCTCCTGCTGTCTCTCTCTGCACTTGTCACCACCTACTCCATCCGCCCCCACCCCCTCCACCTCCACCTCCAGGGGCAATTTAATCTCTGGGTGTCCAGTTCCCTGACATGCTCCAGGAAGGAGGTCAGTAGGGTGAATTGCAGCATTAGCATAAATTATTGACCCAGCGCTGTGGCGGCCACTGAAGGACATTGTACGTAACCCATGCCGGGGCCCCCAGCCTCAGATCACTGGTAAGTTCAGGTTGTGCAGAGAAGGCAGAAGAATACTGCCAAGTGTAGGATGTTGGCTGACCCCATTCCAACCTCAGACATCCCTCCAGCTGGGTGTCTGCGGATCTCGGATGAGCCTCCCTCAGGTGACAGAACGGTTTTCAGAGGATTTAATTTGGGCGTGATTTCCCTCATGTGGTTCTCTCTTCCCCACCTCAAGCAGGTATCCAGTCTTGTTGTGACACCTGGTCTCAGGGATATATTTGCAGGGCGGGATATATTTGCAGGGCAGGATATAGAAGCAGCCCACGAGTCCAAGGCTGTTCTGGTGTTTGTAGGAGGCCAGAGCGGGGCTGCAAACTCAAATGCTCACAGGGGCCAAGGAAGGCAGTGGGGAGCCACATGTAAGTTGATGCGGAAGCAAGAATGCGAGACACCACAGGCCTCGGAGTGGGCGGCACTTGGTGCTCAGCTCCAGGACATGGTCACCTGTTTTTGTTTGTGTGCTTAGTCACTCAGCCGTGTCCAACTGACCCCTGCGACCGTTTGGACTGTAGCCCACCAGGCTCCTCTGTCCATGGGGTTTTCCAGGCAAGAACACTGGAGTGGGTTATCATTTCCTTCTCCAGGATATCTTTCTGACTCAGGGACTGCACCTGCATTTGGGCATTACCAATTTTCTCATAGATACTAGATGTCTAGGGGCTTCCCCAATGGCTCAACGGATAAAGAATCCACCTGCAATGCAGGAGACACAGGAGACGTGGGTTCCATCCCTTGGTCAGGAAGATCCCCTGGAGGAGGAAATGGCAACCTGTTCCAGTATGGGTGTGTTAGTCGCTCAGTCATGTCTGATTCTTTGCGACCCCATGGACTGTAGCCCATGGACTGAAGATCTTCTGGAGAAGGGGATGGCAACCCACTCCAGTATTCTTGCCTGGAGAATCTCATGGACAGAGGAGCCTGGCGGGCTACAGTTCATGGGGTTGCAGAGTCAGACATGACCGAGTGACTAAGCATGCATCGGACATCTGGATTTTTATACCAAATATTCCACTTCTAAAATCTTGGAAGCTAAATCATTCATTTGAAAAACACAGAAAAGTCAAAATTATGGAGACAGTAAAAAAGGTCAGTGGTTAGCCAGGGGTTGGAGGGGCAGAGGGGTGGAGCGGAGGGGGTTTTCTAGGGCGGTGACATTATTCGCATGATTCAGTAATGGTAACTACATGTCATTATACGTTTGTCAAAAGCCATAGGATGCACAACACAGAGTGAACTCTGGCGTAAGCTATGGATTTTAGGTGATAATAATGTACCAGCATGGGCTCACCAGTTGTACAAATAAACCACACTAACACAAGATGTTAATCACCAGGGAAACTGGGCGGAGGGGAGTGTGGGGGTGTGTTGAAAGAGTGTATAGAAACTCTTTGTACTTTCTGTTCAATTTTTCTGTAAGTTTAAAAATGCCCTCCCAGAGACTTTCCTGGGGGTCCAGAGGCTAGGACTCCATGTTCCCAGGTGTAGGGGGCCTGGGTTCCATCCCTGGTCAGGGAACTAGATCCCACCTGCCCCAGCTAAGACCTGGCACAGCCAAATAAATAAAAATGTCCCCCAAATAAAGTCTATTAACTAAATAAACAAATATAGCAAGCCAGAGTGAAACATCTGGGAGCCTCATTCAATCTTAGAACTGTTTATTAGCAAACCCGGTTGAAAGCTCATTGATGGGCCTGCAGGGAGTGGGTCTTGGAGAGGAGGTTGGGGGAGTGGAAACAATTTTTCTGTGACAGGGAACCAGACCAGAGGTGGAGAACAGGTCCTGGCAGAGGCCCAAGGGGAGTGGGTGGACTCTTGATGCCAGAAATACTGACCCAGGCACAGATTGCTAGCTTGGCCCAGAAGCAGCACGTTTGCAGACTTGGAGGAGACGGACAAGATCGATGAATGGATTTTGATGGTGACTCGATGGACCCAGTGATGATGAAAATTAAGTCTCCTGCAACCCAGTAGAGACTCCAAGTCTAATCTGAATTCACTCAAAGAGATATAAGAAAGTAGATGCTTCCGGTACACCTGAATTTGAGGCCTTAAATAGATTCCTTGATACCCACCGCCCACAGCTGCCCGCTTCAAAGGAGCTCAGCAATCTGTCGAACCAGATTCTTAAATGCCCTGGCTCCTCAAACAGACAGACAGGGCTGGATTTCAACCCATTCTTAGAAAGGCTCTGCTCAAATCCATCCAAAATTTATCCACTGATCCCTCTACTACTGAGTCCAGCTTACAGGAAAGCTAACATCTGGGAAGGTCACCTCACAAGTATCCTTTTAGATAGTTTTAACAGCTACTATTCATAGGTGCTGAGCTATCCCGATTGGTTAACCTGTGAGTAACGCATCGTTCAGGGGAGGAAGCATCTCTGAGATGCTGAATGACCCTTCTGAGGCTACCTGGGCGACCGCGGGCACAGCCAGGTGTGCACCCAGCACCTCCACCTCCTCCTTGGGGTGCACTGAATCAGCCGCCTTCATTTTCTCTCCATCTGACAGTCTATTTCCACAATGCAAAGCTGATGAACGATTTTATTTTTTGTTCACGTGGGACCGTTAAGAGTTTTGGCAAGCATTTAGGAAGCATCTTAAAAATAGTTTCAAAAATATTACATTTGAACAATATTTGAACGGCACAGATGGCTTGCTGATGCAGAATGATGGGGAAGGGAGTGCTGCATCGGGGAGGGTGCTCAATGTCGATTTCAAAGAACCTAACATGTCTCCTCGTATACGGGGATCAACAACAGTTCCCTACATCCCCTGAATGGCCCAGGAAAGGTATGGGCTTTCACTGGATCATCTACATCTTCCCGACAACCAGCACTGGAGGCAGAATGAGAGCGATAAGACCAGTCGTACATGACCATTCCAAACTCCCCGCCTATCCCTCCCCTCGGCAACCACAAGTTCGTTTTATATGTCTGTGAGTCTGTTTCTGCTCTGTAAGTTCATTTGTACTGTTTCTATTTAGACACACTGCTATATTTAAAGTGGATAACCAACAAGGATCTACTGTATAGCACGTGGAACTCTTAAAGTTACGTGGCAGCCTGGGTGGGAGGCAGGGTTTGGGGGAGAATGTACACATGTATATGTATGGCTGAGTCCCTTCTGTTCACCTGAAACTCTCATAACATTGTTAACCGGCTAGACTCCAATACAAAATAAAAAGATTAAAAAAAAACAGCTGTTGTTACTAGTATTTATAGAACACTAACTATGTGCCAGGCACTGGGCTGTGCCTTTTGCATAGATTGTTGTTGTTGTTCAGCCAGTAAGTGACGTCCAGCTCTTGAGACCCAATGAATTGGAGCCCGCCGGGCTCCTCTGTCCATGGGATTTCTCAGGCAAGGATACTGGAGTGGGTTGCCATTTCCTTCTCCAGGGGATCTTCCCGACCCAGGAATTGATCCTGCATCTCCTGTGTCTTCTGCATTGGCAGGTGGATTCTTTACCACTGAGACACCGGGGAATTTCCTTTCAAACTTATGGTTCAGTTCTACTCTTATCCCCATTGTATGGATGAGAATGCTGAGGCTCAGACAGGTGAAGTACCTTGCCCAAGGTCACGTGGCTCCTCCTGTGCAGTGGCTCTAGGATTTACCCAGGTCTGTATACTTATCACTCATTTTATGAGGGTTTCCAGTTCTATGAGGGGCCTTTCAGTGCAGGTTGACTTCTTGGCATTATCTCACACATCATGCTGACTTTTCTTCTATCAGTCAATTAGTCTTTAGCAACCAGATAATATACTGAGTCCTTATTCTAGGCCTAGTGAGACGGCTACAAGACCGAATAAAACAATCTTCCCACTAACAGCCACAATCTATGTGCACATACTGTGCCAGGTGAGGTCAAAGAAGAATGAGTCACACTGGTCCTGGGGTTGGATAGAGTCCTCTGATGCCTCCAACTGTACCGCATACTCTAGGCATCCCTGTCAAAACTAGGCTGTCTCATCTTCCAGTGTTTGATCATTAACATACCAGTGGGCTAAGAGCAAAACCACATCATGTCTGAGCGAGAGGGAACCTTAGGGATCATCCCCATCATACAGATTTGGAAACTGAGGCCCCAAGAAAGGATGAGTCTTGGCTAACGTCACACAGCAGATCCAGAACCCAAACCTAGATCTCTTCACTCCCCTCTCAGCCTTCTTTTCACAACATCACTGTGATGGTTAATTTTATGTGTCCACTTGACAGTGACTGGGTGCCCACACATTTGGTCAAACATGACTCTGGGTGTACCTGAAAGGGTGTTCCCGGATGAGATTAACATATGAATCCATAGCTGAGGAAAGCAGACTGCACTCCCCAATACTGTGGCCCTCACTCTTGGGCATGGCAGTGGGAAGATACTTTCCTTCTGAGAAGTTTTCTAGAACCCTTTTGTCATGGGAAGAATGAAGACCCCCAAAGATGCTCATGTTCTAATCCCTAGAACCAGTGAGTCTGTTACCTTACATGCAAAAGGGACTGTGCAGATACGATTAAGTTAAAGGTCTAGAGGTGGGGAGATTACCTGGGGTTATCCAGTGGGCACAACATTATCACAAGGGTCCTTAGAAGAGGGAGATGGGAGGGTCAGAGTCAGAGAAGGAAATGTGACATGAGAAGGTGGCCTAAGGGAGAAGTCACTCTCTGCCTGACTGTCTTCCAGCCAGGACACCATGTCTGTCTTCTGCCTCCAGCCTCAGACTGGACCTTATACCATCAGCTCTCCTGGGTGTCCAGCTTGCTGACTGCAGACCTTAAGATTCAAAGCTTCTGAATTTAGTCGATCCCTTATAATATATCTGCCTCTCTCTTCGATTCTGTTTATTTGGAGAACATTGACTAATGCAAGGACTCTGCAGGCAGCAGGCTGGGAATCGGGGCAAATTTGCCCTCTAGGAAACCTAGTCGCCTTTTCCTGTGGCAATCCAGATTTCTCCACCATGTGGTATACACACGATCGTATTATTCCACGAGGCACTTTTAGGTGCTTTACATATCAACTTCCCTTAAAATGTCAATAGTTATGTAATTATTTAAATGGGAATACTTAGAAAATTTATAAGTGAACATCGAACCTTGATTTTACATGTATTATCACTTAGGATGAAGCTGAATAAAATAGTGAGTTGATAGAAGAGCCACTTAAAGAGGAACATGCAGCTCTGGGGAGTTTTCTGAAGGTAGATCGAGAAATGCTGGAGTTTGGGGACATCATTCATCTAAAAAAGATACGTTAATGGAGGGGATTTTGAATTCCTGGGCATGGGGGTGGGAACATACCTCCCCTCTGAGAAGCTTCCTAGGATCCTTTTGTCGTGGGCACAGTGAAGACCCCCAAAGATGTCCATGTCCTAATCACCGGAACCTACGACTCTGTTACTCTACATGCATAAGAAACCTGGCAGTTAAGGGTCGTGAGATGGGGATTATCCAGTGGGCACAACACCATCACATGGGTCTTTAGTAGAGGGAGGCAAGAAGTCAGAGGTCAGACAAGGAAATGCAACATCAGAAGTTGAGACCAGAGTGATATGATTGCTGGCTTTGACAGCTGAAAGGGGTCATGAACCAAGGAATGTGGGCAACCTCTAGAAGCTGGAAAAGGCAAGGAAACAATTTCTTCTAGTGCCCCCAGAAGGAACACAGCCCTGCCCATATCTTGATTTTATCCTAAGGAGACCCATTTTGGACATCTGAGCTTCAGAACTATAAGAGAATAAATGTGTGCTGTTTTAAGCCATTGAGTTGGTGTTGTTACAGCAGCAATAGGAAGCACACACACCCTTTTAACATCTCTAAGGGGCCGATCATACACTCCAAGGACACTCAGAGGGACTCTCCACTCTCCCTTCCAGCGCCCCTGCCTTCCCTCCTGCAAAAACAACGAGAATACCTTCAGCCTGTCGCAACAACTGTGTGTTAGCATCACCTGTTAGCTGGCCAAGGAAAACCTTCCAGAATCCTGAAGGGTGGTAGCATCACCTGTCATTCATTTGCTCCCACCCCCACGTCATCTCTTCCCCTTCTCCACCCCACCCTCTGCCTTAGTTAGGGTGGTCTTCATGGACCACATCCACAGGCTCTCAGGTTCTCTGACTTCCACTTGAGTTTGGCCAATGTGAGGGCAGGCAAGGAGAAAATGGATATAAAATGGGCAGAGCATTCCTTCCCCCCAGCGTTTCTCTCTCTGTGGAGTCACCAGGGTTGGCTGAGCCCCTCCACCAAAGGCCCGGTCCCTCAGGTGGCCCTCTCCACACACTTTCCTCTGGGCTTCTGACACCTCTCTTGCGCTTCGCCTTTTCAGAACTAGAGGTGGTAACAGCACCCCTCTGGCACTGACCCTGGAGTGCGGCACCATCCTCTGTGATTTCCCCACTTCACACACTGTCCCCCTTCATAGCCTCTTGTCTGCTGCCCAATCTGAGTGAGTCATCGCTTTCTCCAGGCTCCTATACTGATACCACAGATGATGCAAACATGACACAGACAAGTTAAGCCACTTGTTCAGGGTCAAGAACCAGGCAGTGGGAGAGACAGCACTGGAGCCCAGATCTGTCCCAAACCCCTGGCTAGAGGGTGCCAGGGCAGCCCGTGGGATGTGGGCTGCAGAGAGCCAGGGGACAGGCTGTACTTGTTCATTTTCCAATTTGAGTTCACGGGCAACAGTTAATGATTTGGTGCTTTGGAATGCAAACCCAGAGATCCTGCTTCTCTTGAAAGATAAACCAACATTGCTGGTTCTAAGCGCTTTTGTGTGTTATGTCATCCTTGCAATGACCTCAATGAGGTAAGTACTAGCACTGACTCAATTTCCTATATGGGTAAACTGAGGCATGAAGATTAAAATCACTGGTCCGAGGTGACTCGGCTAAGCAAGCCAAAGAGCTGGGAGCTAAACCTAGCTCAGTGATCAACCATGGTAAACTGAGCCCCATGGGGCCTGCGTCAGGTCACCTGCCTGGTCCCTGAGGACATCTGAGCTTGCCACCCCTTCCCTGGGCTCTTCCATGTTTCCAGGGCAGGAAGATCCAGCCCTCCCCTCAGCCTCCTGGGTGGGCTTGGCTCATTCCTGGGAGTGCCACCTTCATCCCTAGCAGACTTGGCCACCAAGAGGGGGAATTTGTCATCATCCCAAATGCAGCTCACTTAAAAAAGCTCTGCTCACGGCTATCTCAATTACCCAGCACCAATGCCAGCCTCGTGGATTCCTGAGGGCATCCAGCACCTGGCTGGAGCCTGTGGTTCCCATCCCTGTGCCCATGAACACATAGAGCCCTTGTTCTCCTGGCCCCTGCCCTTCCCAGTACAGGTTGGACCCTTGCCTCGCTTGTCTGAACGGAGCCTCTAACTTGGTCCTGCCTTGGGCGCCATCCCCTGTCAGCCCGCCAGTGGAGAAAACAAGCCATGCAGAGGCACTTTCTGAAACAACAACAACAACTCAGAGATCAGAGCTGGCCAGGCCTCATTCTCCCACTGCACCACCTTCGGAACGGGCAGTCTGGCTGGGTTTTGTTTCCCCTCTTTCTCTTACTCACCCTGCAATTTCTGCCTCCGTGCATCCCGGAGGATGAGGGTCTGGCTAAATGGCATTATTGTGAGGGTAACTGAAGCTCCCCAGACACCCTGAGACCGGTCCAGGAGGGCGGAAAGGGGATCGATGGCTCTCTTATTGCAGAGCAGCCCTCCCGACGTCTGGTGTCCCAGGGTGGGCAGGGGAGGGTGCAGAGAGAGTAAAGAGAGCTGTTGGAAAGAAGAGATCAGACCTTGGTGGTGGTGGAGGATGAGAGGGGAAGGAATTTCTAGAAAAAAAAGATGAGATGTGTTATCTGGCCAAAGAAAGTAATTAATTGGCATTAGCCTCTGGAGTAGGTTTACATCTCCCAACTTTCAGAGATTAGAGAGGGAACTGAATTAGCCCCAGGGAGCACCTCAGTGGGGTCCCCAGCCAGCATGGTCACGAAATATTTATGTGGCGTCTTTGTGTGCAAGGCATTCTGGGCCCCCATGCCTGGGGGTAGGGGGGAGGCAGCCACAAGGAAGGGGACCCTGGGCAGAGTGAGCCCTAGGTTCTAATCTCGACTCTGATTCTAACTGGCGATGTCTCCTGGCAAGTCCTTTCCTGCCCTAGGTGTCAATTTCCCCAGATATAAACTGAGAGGGTGTGTCCAGGCGATCCTGGCTCATCCACCTCTGGCCAAGCAACTTGAGAATTTCTCCAAAGGTGCTGAAGCTGGACAGCAGTGAGGGTAGCCCAACAGTACGAGGGTACTGAATACACCAAACTGAACACTTAGAAGTGGTTAAGACGGCAAATCTTATGTGTCTCTACTGCGATTTAAAAATTGGGAGGAAAGGGTAAAAAATGTTAAAAGAATGGATTTACTACTGCATGGATAACACCATACAAAGAAAGTGGCGAATGTGGCACTGCCTGTCTTACAAGGGGCCATTTTACCTCAAGGAAGAGAGGCTTTTGGTTTTCTTTTGTGGTTGCAGTTGTTTTAAAATAAATTCCAAGAGTCTGTAAACTATATCCAAAGGGTCAAATGCCAGATCCGGCTGCCTGTGTTTGTAAATAACGTACAGAAAGTTTTGTTGGAATAAGAAAGAAAAAAGAAGGAAGAAGGAAGGAGGAAGGAAGGAGGAAAAAGACAGAGAAAGGGAGGGACTGAGGGGCGGGTGGAGGGAGGGAGGGAGGGAGGAAAAGGAAAAACTCTCTACAGCAATAAGCATGGTACACACTATTACATATCTTGTGTGTGTATATATATATCCTTCCCTCTATTTGGATAACAGAATCTCTATCTTTGGAAGGAGGTAGCCATTTGCCAATTCCCAAGGAACATGTTCTGATTGATCTAAACCAGTGGTCTTAACTGGAAGCAATTTTACCCCTAGGAGGCATGTGGCAATTCCTGGAGACATTTCTGGTTGTCACAATTGAAGGGGGCGGTGTTCCTGGCATGGGACGCTGCTCAACATCCTACAAGGCACACAGGACAGCCCCCCACAACCAAGAGTTGTCCATCCCCAAACGCTCCTGCTGTAGATGGGAGGTCAGTAGCTAGACCAGTAAGCCAATCAGCAGGACCTCATCGGAGCAAGAGTCCTAGGAGACAGCGAGTGATACGGTGAGGAACAGTCTGAGGAGCCTTGAAGCATGACAACGCTGAGCAGAGACTGAGCCCTGGGGACAGGGTGGGGGGGAGAGGTGGCCACAGAGGGGCCAGGAGCCCCATCTCGGGAGAGAGACTCAGGTCAGAGGAGGGTTTATGAGGCAAGGACCCACGGCCAGACTAGTGGCTGCAGGGGGAGGCTGGTCCACGGCTCCAACAACAGGCTCTTTTTTTTAAGAGCCTCTCACGGAGGTCTGCCCAGCGTGTCTGCTCAACTTGGCCACGGCGAGCCACACCTGGCTTGGAGCCTGACTTCTGAGGGGGCTGTCTGTGTTGCTTCTGGATCCAGGGTCAGGATGGGATGGGCAGAGAGCCTGCCAAAGGGAAGGCCAAAGGGAGGACTGGGATCCACTCCCAAGCATGCGCTACAGCATCCGGGGCCACCCATCTCTCTCTGCAGCACCTTCTCCCTCTTCTGCTTCTGAGCTGCAGCTGGACAAATGCACGATGCACCTCTGCAACATGCCCTCTCCCCGAGATGAGCTCCCCCTGGCCCGCAAATATTCTCCACCCCCTTCCTTTGCTCCGTCAATCCCCACCCATCCTTCTCATCCCCATCTCCACATCTCTTCCTTGGAGATCCCTCTTGAACCCCTGAAATAAACTGAGTCTCCTTCCTTTAGGTTCCCATAACATGCTAGTCTTTCCCCTTGGATAAGCTCATGACACGTCCCTGAAATTATTTATTTAAAATCTGTCTGATCGGAGGGGAAGGAGAGCAGAGTGGTTAAGAGCCCAGCCTTCCGCATCAGACAAAGGCAGCAGGGCCAGGGACATGGAGGTTAGCAGAAAGAGGTTTTCCGTGGCTATAGGGGGCTTTGTGAAATTTACAGAATCTCCTTGCAGGACACTTTGAAATGCAGCCTTGAAAATTAACATGTCAGTGGGAATCCTTTGATCATTTCTCCTTTGCAGACTAGAGGGAAAGGAAAAGCACTTGGGGTGAAGCCATTACTAGTAGGGGAAAGGGGATTCAGCCTCAGATTCCTGAGGCAGACAGCTCTGTTCCACTCCTGGCTGTGTGACTCTGGGCAACTCACTCCACCTCTCTGATCCTCACAGTCTCCACTTGTGAAAACGGGATGACAGTAGTAATCTCATGATGTTGTCAGAGGCTTTAACGAGGTGATCTATGCACAGAACCTGGCATGTAACAAGGGCTCAATAAATAGTTGTTATTATATGATAGTATCTGACACCTGAAAAGACCTTGAACTTGGTTCCTAAAGATCTGGGTTCAAGCTTGATTCTACCACTTATTTCCTACGTTTTTTTTTTTTTTTCTCACATCACTTAACCTCTCTGACCCTCCTCTGTCATATGATGAGAGGACCATGAGTCCCAGAAAGGATAATGAAGAGGCCTGCAATCGCCACCATAATAAATAAAAAGGTAGTTCTATTTATTGATCCATTCACTTTACTGTCTCCCAAGCCCTTCAGTTTTCCAAGCCGGTCCCGACCCTATCATCTCACACTCATTCATTCAACAAACATTCAGTGAGCACCACTATGAGTGAGCCAAGCTTCACATTGTAGGCGCCGGGGAAACAGTGGTCAAGGACACAAAAATCTCAGTCCTCACGGAACATAAATTCTTGTGCAATAGGTCTTGACTCGGGGGCGATGTTGCCCGCTCGCCCTGCCAGGGACATTGGTCAAAGTCTGGAGATGTATTTTTAGGTTGTCACCTCCCAGGAAAGGGGGTACTACTGGCATCTAGTGGGTGGAGAGGCCAGGGATGCTGCTAAAACATCCCAGAATGCCCAGGACAGCTCCCAGCAACAAACAATTACGTGGTCCAAAATGTCAATAGCTTCGAGGTTGAAGAAACCTTGTTCTCGAGGGAAGAAGCAGAGAGTAAACAAAATAAACATGCCAATCATATGGTAGATTAGGAGATGATAAGAGCTGTGGAGGGAAAGGGTGTGGGATGCCAGGAATAGGGGTGGCTGTGGCAACAAGGGGCTGGATTTACTCAGAGTTGCTTGTGGGGCAGCCAGTGAAGCAGAGGAGTCAAAGAGGAGTCTGCAGCTCTTGGCTGAGCACGTGGAAGCTTTAACGAAGAGCCCTGCCCAGCAGTCTCTTTTCAGCCATTCTTAACCCTTTCCCACCCCCACCCCCACTGTCAATTCCTCCTCCATGGTTTATACAGCAGCCCAGGCAATCTTTAAATAGAAATTTGGACACTTCACTTCCCTTCTCTCATTTCCCTTCTCCCTTCCCTTCCCACTCAGGTTTCCCAAATGCCAGGTGAGTGCCCCTCTAACTCAAAAGGTCATCCATGACCTACCCCTTCCTTGGTCCTCTCCCCAACCCTACTCTTCTCTACCACCAGCCATAGTTCACCTGATTCACCTCTGAAAACAAGCCTCTAGCTCTCTTTCCCATCAGGAATATTGTCTTTCTCCCTCACCCACTCTCCAGCCATACCTGGCCCTACTCCTCTTGAAGGGCTTGGTTCAGATGCCACCTCCTGCAGGAAGCCTTCTTGGAAATCCTCCCCTGGAGTGAGAGACCTCCTTTGGAGCCCACGCCTCCTCCACTGAAGCCCTGATGCACTGGTTTGTAATTGCCTGCCTCCTCCATTGGACTGAGAGCTCTATGAGATTCGTCATCAGAAGCATCCTGCTCACTATGGGCCAACCATCAAGGTTTGCAGGGGACTGAGGGGTTCCCGGGACACTTAGACGTTAAGTGCTTAAACTGGGAAAATCCCTGGCAAACCAAAACCAGCTAGTCACTCTCATCATATCCCTGATGCTTAGCAGAGTCCAGCAAAAGGTAAGCACAATTCATGTTTGCTGAATGAATGGTAAATAGGAGATTTATGAATGTTTCCTAAATGGATGGATGAAGTTCATCGTCAAGGGAGTTAATAATCGAAAACCATCAGCCAGGCTTCTGGAAGCGTCTGGAAGACCTGATACATCCTGTGTTGAGCTCTAAAAGGGAAAGTCACTCAGTCAGGTTCGACTCTTTATGACTGCATGGACTGTAGCCCACCCAGAGTCCTCTGTCCATGGAATTTCCCAGACAAGAGTACTGGAATGGGTTGCCATCCCCTTCTCTAGGGAATCTTCCCAACCCAGAGATTGAACCGGAGTCTTCTGTGTTGCAGGTGGGATCTTTACCATCTCAGCCACCAGGGGAGCCCTCTCAAGCTCCAAGGACAAACACAAATCATGGTATTTCTGCTCTCCAGCTAAGGTTCAGGTTCAAGAGCAGGGCCCAGGACCACCTTCCTAACTGCACAGAAACGGAGGTCAGGGTGGCCGGAAAAGATCTGGGGCAGTAAGTCCTCTGACCTAGTTCTCCTGAACGGGGGGCCAGCCCACCCAGGGCCGGGCACTCAGCTGCCCCACCTCGGATCCCCAGTCCTCATTCTTAGCCCTGCCCCAGCTGTGTTATCTGACTCTCCATCCAGGACAGCTGATGCCCTGTCTTTCGGTAGCCTGCAAAACTAGAAACTTGAAAATGCTTCTCAGGTTTTGTTTTTCTCTTTCTTTCCTAGTTTCTTTCTTTTTTTTTTTTTTCTTCTGGGGCCATCAACCCTCACCCTGTGCTTATCGAGGTCTGAGAAAAAGGGGATAATTGTGTTCTCTGGCCAGGTGGCCTCCATGCCAAAACAGAAAGCTACTGGGTTGTTTTTACACATGTAAATTTAGAGTCCTGGGGGCTTAGACGATAGAGAGACACACTCCACGCTGCTGAAAGTAGAGAAACCTTTGCTTAAACAGGATGACAGAGATGTTCTCTGTGAATAAACCAAGGCAGTGTGGCCTGGGTGGCATTCCCCCCCGAGAGATAATTATCTGCGTGGGTATACGGGGTCTTTCCATGAGACCCGTGACCCACAGACAAAAGAAAACACAAAACAAAGATGTACAATTTGATGCGTTATTGCAAAGTGAACACACATCCATGTAACCACCTTCCAGGGCCAGAAACTAAAGCCAGCTTCCCAAAGCCCCCTCTGTGCTCCTTTCTAATCACTCCTCCTTCCTTCCTCACCCAAGGTCATGACCGTCCTGACGATTTCTTCCTTGCTTTTCTTTATAATGTTTTCACCTAAGCATGCACGCATTCCTAAACTCTATAGCTTAGCTTCTATTTTGAGCTTTTTGTAAGTAATATTGTATAGTATATCCAGTGGTGCGAGTGGTAAAGAATCTGCCTGCCAATGCAGGAGATGTAAAAGAAGTGAGTTCGATCCCTGGGCTGGGAAAATACCCTGGAGGAGGGCATGGCAACCCACTCCAGTGTTATTGCCTGGTAAATTCCATGGAAACAGGAGCCTGGCAGGGTACAGTTCATAGGGGTCACAAACAGTTGAACACGACTGAGCGACTTAGCAGGCACATATACACATATGCCCTTTTGTGTCTGGATTTTTTTGCTAGGCATTATTTGTGGCATGAAGCTGTAGCCAATCCATTTTCACTGCTGTGTACTATTCCATGTTATGACGGGACCTCATTTTACTTGTCTATTCTACCATAATGGACATTTGGGTTGTTTCTGATTTCTCGTGCTTACAACTACTACATGTATAAAAAGAACATATATCCTCATTTCTATTGAGTCTATATCCCAAAGTAGAATAGCAGATTAGAGGATGTATCATGCCATGTAAGTAAGTATAGTCCAGCAGTTTTTCAAAGTAGTTGTACTAATTCATTCTCCTACCAGCAGCATCTGAGGGTCCTAAGAGCTCTTTTTAAGTTTCAGTTAATAACCACAACCTTTCGCTGTAAATATGTGGCAGGCTTGGAGTGTGGGCATGGGAAGAGTTCTAACGGATACCCCAATCCCCCTCAAGTGGGCAATTCTGGCAGAGGTGACACAGGTTAGTTGAATCATCACACAGCACTGGAATCACAAACCCGGAAGGAAAGAGACAAATCTGGGAAAGCACACAGTGGGGGAGGTCTGATCTGGTCCAGGGGAGCTCCACAGGAATTCTCAGAAACCATGCTCCACCAAAGACCCGAAGGTGGAGTTGCAGTTAACCAGGTAGAGAAGGGTGGATGCGGAGAGGGGCCCATGCCGGGCAGATGGCATGGCATGTGCAAAGGCCCTGAGGTTGGAAGGGAACAATGTAAGTCTAAGCTGAGAAAACAAAGGCCCAGAGAGATCCAGAAACTCTCCTGAGGTGACGCAGCAAGTTAGAGCAGAGCTCAGTCTAGAGCCCATTGCTAAAGGGTCCTTGGTGCCCCTGAGTTTCTGTGAATGCAGCTGGTTCCTGTAGAAGGTAGCACCCCTCTCAAGAGGCAGGGCTGCCAGATTCAGGCATGCTGGAGTTCAAGTCTCAGCTCTGGCATCCCCTAGCTGTGTGACCTTGGGCAGATCCCTTCTCTCAGAGCCTCAGTTCCCTCATTTGTAAATAAGGAGAATGATATAAAGCCACAAGCTTCAGGGCTGCTGTGAGCCATAAAGGTCCATATAATCAAAGCTATCATTTTTCCAGTAGTCATGTACAAATGTGAGAGTTGGACCAGAAAGAAGGCTGAGTGCCAAAGAACTGATGCTTTCAGACTGTGGTGCTGGAGAAGACTCTTGAGAGTCCCTTGGACACAGCAAGGAGATCAAGCCAGTCAGTCCTAAAGGAAATCAACCCTGAATATTCATTGGAAGGACTGATGCTGCAGCTGAAGCTCCAATACTTTGGCCACATGATGCAAAGAAGCCGACTCATTGGAAAAGACCCTGATGCTGGGGAAGATGATAGGAGGAGAAGGGGGCGACCGAAGATGAGATGGTTGGATGGCATCACTGACTCAATAGACATGAGTTTGAGCAAACTCAGGGAGATACTGACGGACAGGGAAGCCTGATGTGCTGCAGTCCGTGGGGTCGCAAAGAGTGACACAACTGAGTGACTGAACAGCAACCAATGCTTGGAAAGAGCCTTCCATAGAGAGGGTTTTAAATACATACAAGAAGCGTGAGCATGCTTCTCCCTTTCCCCAGGCCACTGGGGCTGGAGTTGCACAGGAGGAGCTGAGGTTGGTGAGTACCTGCTGTGTGACCAACTAGGAGGCAGGAGCTCTGAGGACCCCCCAGGTTGCAGAAGAGAAAATCAAAGCTCAGAGAGGTGAAGTGATTTGCCCTCTGTCACACAGCAGGAAGTGGGATGGGAGAGCCAGGGTCCAACCCTCCCTCACATGGAGGGATGGCGGCTGAATTACCTTCACAGCCTCTGCAGAGAAACTTTTATCCCAGGAAATCAATAGAGTGAAGCAGGAAATCAGAGAGAACATTAATAATCTCAGGCAGCAAAATGAACTGCTTCTAAGCGGCTGTTCACACTGAAGCCATCCACGGAGCCTGTTACAAACGGCGCGGCTCAGAATGAAAAGGAACTCCCATGGCCATCCAGGGGGACGCTGAAGGCAGGCCGCACACGACCCGATTCTAGAACAATGGGCTGGCACATCTTCCGAGGGCATCCCCAACACCAGCTCTCTGTGGTTCAGACAGAACAGGCTCCGGGTCCCCCGTGTTGAGGAGACCTGGCTTTACAACAGAGGTCCAGCTGAGCCCACAGACATGCCTATTTGCTCTGTCCCGTGTTTCAAAATTGCATGAACTGGGTGACGAACATTTACAACCAGGTAGAGGTTGTGCACGGAGAAGGCAACGGCACCCTACTCCAGTCCTCTTGCCTGGAGAATCCCAGGGACGCGGGGCCTGGTGGGCTGCCGTCTATGGGGTTGCACAGAGTTGAACAGGACTGAAGCGACTTAGCAGCAGCAGCAGCAGCAGCAGTTGTGCATAACACCTTAAAGACCATTGAGAGATTTGGGGAGACAGCTGGGTGGGAGTGGGTGCTCCCTGTAGCTGGTCCCCCAGGTTTCTGGTTCATCACTGGCCCTCTGCTCTGCTTTCCTCCTAGGGGACCCGCCTGCCCCCAGCAGCATCTGTCACCCCTCCCTGCGTCCTTTGAGCCATCACTAGCTTTTAGCTGGTGAAGCGATCTGTGAGATGTGGTTTGTTAGGGAATGATGGCTTTTGGCAACCAAAACTGGAGGGGAATTGACAGGCCCAAGACTCTCAGGGGCCAGCGGGGTGCCCAGGCTGAGTCATCTGGTCATGGGGGTCTCCCATCACCCTCAATACTCACAGAGCCCCTCCCTGGTATTATCACATGTCAATAATACAAGTAGTAGGATAGCATTTCCTGTGTACGCTGCATGCTGGGCTCAGCGCTAAGCACCTTGCATGATCAATATCATTTAATCTTCGCCTCACAACAACCCTCTGAAATGACGACAGTAGAAAAGTCATTTTAGTGTGACCAGCATTTACTTCCTTTGCTCAGGTTAACTGGGTCCTGATTATCCTTTGGGGACCCATCTCGCTTCTGCTATTGGTCTTTGTGATTCAGGAAACCACAAGAGCTGATTCACACCCTTCCACACCCGAGAAGAGTCCAAGGTGGCCATATGACCTCAATCTGACTAAACAGTATAGTCTATTTCTCTGATTTCAGGAAACCTACCAACTCTCAATTCCAGGACTAGTGGGAGGAGGGCCTGCGGCTGACACTATGTAATCATGGAGTTACTGGCAGGCATTTGTGCAGAGATGAAGGTAGCCAGAGGCCACTGCAGAAGGAAAGCCCACCACCGAGGAAAAGGAGAGTCAAGAGATTGGGAGGGAAAGAAAGAGACGCACTGGGAGGGAGGGAGAGAGAGAAAGTCAGAGAATGTCCTGTGACACTAGCAAACTCCTGGATCAAGCCAAACCGGAAGCTAGTTGCCAGTTACATGAACCTATACAGTCATTATTTGCCTGAGAATAAAAGAGTATAATGATATTTAAGTTGGACTTTCCGTCAGTTACAACCAGAAGGATCCAATGAATATAAATACTATCATTATTTTCATTTTGCGTATGAGTAGTGGGAAGCTAGGGCTTCCCAGGTGGTGCTAATGGTAAAGAACTCACCTTCCAGTGCAGTAGACATAAGAGACCCAGGTTCAATCCCTGTGTCAGTAAGATCCCCTGGAGGAGGGCATGACGACCCACTCCAGTGTTCTTGCCTGGAGAATCCTATGGACAGAGGAGCCTGGTGGGCTACAGTCCAAGGGGTCCCAGAATCAGACACGACTGAAGTGACTTAGAATGCACGCACACAGTTAGAAGCTAAGGGGATTGAAATAAATTACCTGAGGTCACACAGCTGTGAATTGGCAGCACTTGGACTCGAGCAACTTTTGCCCTGAACCTGAAGCTGTTAGGTGAGAACTCTCGGTCTTTTATCCAGAGAAGGCAATGGCACCCCACTCCAGTACTCTTGCCTGGAAAATCCCATGGACGGAGGAGCCTGGTAGGCTGCAGTCCATGGGGTCACTAAGAGTCAGACACGACTGAGCGACTTCACTTTCACTTTTCACTTTCATGCATTGGAGAAGGAAATGGCAACCCACTCCAGTGTTCTTGCCTGGAGAATCCCAGGGATGGGGGAGCCTGGTGGGCTGCCGTCTATGGAGTCGCACAGAGTCGGACACGACTGAAGCGACTTAGCAGTAGCAGCAGCTCGGTCTTTTATAGGGCTGTCTCTCTCTCTCTCTAGGGGCCAAGAGTTGGGAATTTTAGAAGCATCCTATGTTTGGAGCTGCTGGTACGTTCTGGTGATTTGGGGGAGGCCAGGAAGGGCTGAGGAGAGGCTGCATCAAAATGAAACATATAATTATTATTTAAATCAGTTCAGATATATAAGGAGAAAAGTCACAGCTTTCTGTGGCATTTCCCCCCCATGCCGTTTTTAATTCTATCTTATCAGAACACAGCTGGGATTTGTTTTTCAAAAGGAAAAACTCTTTTAATTAAAAAAAAAATTCTCTGATAAAAGTGAAAATAGCCCCCAGGCCGTCAGGTGACAATAGAAGAGAGACAGGGCGTTTTAGCAACTTAAAGCAGATTAAAAAACCAATTTGTTGACTCTTTTTTGCCAAGCCTACCTCTCCCCTGGAAAGCTGTGTGTTTTGCATAATGAAGCTGAAATCCTGAAATCGCTGCAGTCCGCCCAGCTCCTTCTTTGTGGGCATTTCAATGGGCTCCCACCTCACATGGGGGTGCAGTTTCTTCTTATTGCTCTGGCTGGGGTTTAATAGAATTATTTCACTCCCTGTACTTAAAATCTGTACAAGGCCTCCCACTGCTGGAAGGATAAAGAGCAAAGCACTCATGGGGCTGGCGAGACCCTGAGAATTGCCCACTTTGTGTACCAGCTCTTTCCTGGTCTGGAAGTGTGTCCGTGTCTTTGATTCATGCCACTTTCCTCACCTCAGGGCCTTTGCACATGCTGGTTCTGCTATCTTCCCAGCCTTTTTCATCTGGTCAATCCTCTTCATCCTTCAGAGCCTGGCTCTTTTTTTTTTCTCTCTCTCTCTCAAGAAAGTCTTCATTTCAGAGGTGCTAAATTCTGGCAGTTACTTCAAGTTGTAATTATATGCAGGTTGGGGTCTTGTTTTTCTCTTCACTTTCTCCACAAGGTCTGGCATACAGTAGATGCTCAATAAAAATCTGTTGAATAGACCAGTGGGTGAATCTTGATGAAAGGGAGTGCATGGTGCCAGCGTGCCATAGGTTCCTCAACACGTCAGGTCTTCCCTTTGCTGCGTCCAAAGCCCCAGTCCACATTCTCCCAGCTTGTTTTCACAATCTCCTTGCACACCCACTTTTGGGTGTGCATAGTGCTCTGAGGGTGAGACCATGTTTTATGGGGAAGAGAACATGGGCTCTAGGGTCAGACAATCTTAGCCTCTCCAGACTTTGGAAAAAAAAATTTTTTTTAACTTATTTATTCATTTTTGGCTGCACTGGATCCTCATTGCTATGCACAGGGCTTCTCTAGTCTCAGTGCGTAGGCTTCTCCTTGCAGTGGCTTCTCCTGTTGTGGAGCATGGGCTTTAGAGTGCGTGGACTCAGGAGCTGTGGCCCACGGGCTTAACTGCCCTGCAGCATGAGGAATCTTTCCAGACAGGGATTGAACCCGTGTCCCCTGCATTGGCAGGTGGATTCCTAACCATTGCACCACCAGGGAAGTCCTTTCTAGACTTTTAACTTACTTGTTTACTTTGTTTTCATCCTGCCAAAATCTGTTGTTGTTGTTGTTCAGTTGCTCAGTCGTGTCTGACTCTTTGCCACCCCATAGACTGCAGCACGCCAGGCTTCCCTGTCCTTCACTGTCTCCCGGAGTTTGCTCAGACTCATATCCATTAAGTTGGTGATGTCATACACAACATAAAATTTCCTACATTAACCATTTTTAAGTGTACAGTTTAGTGGTGTTAAGTACATTCACTTTGTCGTGCAACTGTCACCACCATCCATCTCTAGAACAGTCATGTTCCCAAATGGAAACTCAATCCCATTAAACACCAACTCCCCATTCCTCTCCCCCTCCAGCCCCTGGAGACCACCATTCTACTTCCTGTCTCTATGAATCTGACTACTTTAAGAAAGTCAAAGTGGAACGATACAGTGTTTATCCTGTTGCGTCTGGCTTATTTCACTTAGCGTAAACATCCTTGAGGTTCATCCTTGTTGCAGTGTGTGTTAGAATTTTGCTCCTCTTTAAGGCTAAATAATATTCCACTGCATGGATGGAGCATACTTTATCCCATGCCGATGGACACTTGGGTTGCTTCCACTTGTCTGCCATGGTGAATAAAGATGCTGTGAACATGGCTATACTCCTTACCCGAGAAAGAGGGTAAAAGAGCATCTTCCTTGGAGGGATGTTGTAAGGATCAATGAGTGAAAACACAAAGAGACCAGGGCACATTTCCTGGCACATCAAAAGTACCCGCATCGGTCAGGGACCAGCGGGTAACAGACAGCTCACGCCAGTGGGGTGACCAAGGACAGTTACAATGGAGGGCAGAGCGTGGAGAAGCTACCAGGGGTGGGAAGTACGGCACCCAGGGCCAGGCAGCAGAGGAGGACCATGCCCACCCCCAGACCAGAGGGGTAGGGGAGGAAGGTTCCTCGGTGCAGAGGATCCCGACAGGGGCTGTTAGAAGACGCCACCACCGTCACCTGCTGTGTTTTCCTCACTGAAACTCATCACTATTTAAATTTAAGCTGTTCAGTTATTTATTTATGCATTTCTGTTCTGACTCACATTCCTGGAATCACCCCCCAGGACAGCAGGGCCTCTGTCTGTTTGCTCAACACTTCATCTTCAGGACCTAGACAGACTTAGGTACATGGTAGATGCCCAGGAAATACTCAAGCCCGGTGCACCTAAGCACTCAATAAATATGTGTCGAATCAATGAATGTGGAATGATTCACTTGTTTTGTTGTTTTTTTTTCTACCGTGGTAGCCATATAACAAAAAGAGGTGAAAATGTTAGTTGCTCAGTCGTGGCTGACTCTTCAACCCCATGGACTGTAGCCTGCCAGGTTCCTCTGTGCATGGGATTTTCCAGGCAAGAATGCTGGAGTGGGTTGCCATGCTCTCCTCCAGGGGATCTTCCTGACCCAGGAATCAAACCACGCAGATTCTTTACCATCTGAGCCATCAGGGAAGCCTGGTAGCCAAATAACTACTCTCCAAAGATATCCGTGTCCTAATTCCCTGAACCTATGGTGATGTTACCCTACATAGTAAAAGGGGCTTTGCAGATACGAGTAAGTTAAAGATCTTGAGATGGGGAGATTATCTTGGATTATCTGAGGGGGCCCAATGCCATCTAATAAGGTGGTGGTGGTTTAGCCGCTAAATAGGGTCTGACTCTTGCGACCCCATGGACTGTAGCCCGCCAGGTTCCTCTGTCCATGGGATTTTCCCGGCAAGAATACTGGAGTGGATTGCCATTTCCTTCTCCAGGGGAACTTCCTGACCCAGGAATAGAACCTGGGCCTCCTGCATTGCAGGCAGATTCTTTACCGACTGAGCTATGAGGGAAGCCATCTAATAAGGGAGGCAGGGAATTCAGAAGTCAGAGATGGAGATATGATCGTGGAGGCGGAGGTCCGAGTAACGTGGGGCTACCAGCCTCGGAATGTGGGTAGCCTCCAGGCCATAGAAAAGGCATGGCAATGGTTCCTCCCCTTGAGAGTCCAGTAGGAATGGAGCTCTGCTGACCCACTCTAGATTCCTAATCCCTAGCAAAGATAATAAGTTCACATTGTTTTAAGCCCCTGTGCTTG
Organism: Okapia johnstoni; assembly: GCA_024291935.2. NCBI lineage: Eukaryota > Metazoa > Chordata > Mammalia > Artiodactyla > Giraffidae > Okapia > Okapia johnstoni. Next base: position 7,632,778 of record CM044310.1, on the reverse strand, counting down.
TGGTCGTTTGTTACAGCAGCAGTAAGAAATTAATGTGCCCACATGTGAAAGCAGCGTGGGATCTAAGAGACTGTGGACCTGTCACAGGTCAGGATGTAGAAGGCCCGGGTTCTAACCTCAGCTCTGTCACCAACCCCGTGCAACCTCGGCCGAAGCCCCCTTTCACAATGCCCAGGGGATGGATGGAGGGCTGACGGGCTGAGCCTACTTAGTAAATACTCATAACAACTCTCGGAGAAGGCACTGTTATTATCATTGCCATATTACAGATGAGCAAACTGAGGCACATGCCTGCCTTATGTTATTTCCTAAGGTGGTAAACTGAAGCTTCTGTCCTCAACCCGAGACTCGAGAAATGTGGGGCTCAGATAGTAATAGGGAAGCTGGGCTGGACTCCAGTCCTAATCTGCCTCCAGAACCCAGGGTCTCCTGCTTCCTCCCCAAACTATAAGGTCCTCAAGGACAGAATTGGGGTCTGCCATTTCTGTATCTTCAGGGCCCAGGACAAAGTACGACTCTTAGAAGACTCTGAGCAAATACTGAGCATCAGCAAATCCTGACATTCAATATGGAATGAATACATGAATGAGAGAATGAACAAATCTCCCCTCAACCAAAGAGACACTTCCAATGTCTGTGACCTTATTCATTCCTGCCTACCTGACCTCTAGGTGAGCCAACGTGAAGGTCAAATGTGTGCTTGCTTCCCAAGAATGGCAAACATGCCTGCTAGCATTGGGGAGGCAAGATGACATCGTGGTTAAAGGCATGGTCTCTGACAGCTGGTGATCTGAGTGCAAATCCCAGTGATGCCTCTCCTGAGTTGTCAATTCATCTCTCTGAGCCTCACAGGTTATAACAGAAGTCATAAGAGAAATATCTCAGAGAGTAGTGGTGAGTATGGTGAGTATGTATATATATAAAACCTCTGGCATGGTGTCTGGTATCTGGTAAATGCTCCATAAGCATTAACTGTTATTATTATTATTAAAACTCCTGATGTTGGGATGACCAGAGATCCAGGTAGGAATGGAGTATCCATGGTGAGAAGTACATGGTACATCTCTGAATGAGTACCAGAGGTCCACAGGAGCAGGAAATACAGACCACTGGTAACTGCATCAGTTAGCTACAATCATGATAATGGTGTGTAACAAACAACCACAAAGCCCCAGTAACATGTAATAGAAGCATTTAATTAGCTGACATGTTTGTGGCCAGCTGGAGCGTGGCTGAGCTAGACTCTTCACTGAGGTTTGGGCTAAGAGTTGTTCAACATGTGTTCGTTCCGGGGCCAGGTTGGGGGGAGGGGAACAGCTACCTTGGATCAGCCGTTCTCCCAGCCATGGCAGAGACATGCATGGCCCCTGGACACCCAGGCTTGGAAAGGACACACTATCACTCCCACCAATGGCCAGAGGAAGACACCAGGCCAAATCCAAAGTGAAGGATGAGGAGCACAAACCCTGCCTGCCTCTTGAGTGGAAAGAACAGCCACGTCTCATGGCTAAGGGCATGGATACAGGGCGGAGGGAGGAACTGGGGCCAGTGATGTGTTTCCCCCAACAACCAAACATGAGGCAAACCTTAGAAAGGGTTCTCACACTGCCCTGGCCTGCTCACCTCACCAGCTTCTGCAGCCCCTGCCTCATCAACTCCTGGTCAAAATCTGGAAGACCCCAGCAGCAACATTGGCAGTCTGTGGGGACCCCCATCCTCACCTTCCCAACATCTGGACCTGCTCCGGGGAGCCATTAATCTCGGGCAATTTCTTTCCTCACTTGATTTGTTTATTTAAGGAAAACAAGTTGCTCTTAATTAGAAACACTGCTGTTGAAATGTTCAGCGCATCCTAGGCTGCCTATGTTCAGACCTTCTGCCTAAAATTATACCTGCACTCTGAACATCTGTGAGTCTGTTCGGTGACTGGCCTAAGTGCAGGCTTCTGGCGGGGGAGACGTGGGTTGCCGTGGGGGCTGAGGGAGCCGGGGGGCAGAGGAAGACACAGCTTCAGAGCAAAGGCACTCGGGAAAATGAACATCCGACACCCCAACACTCTGCTCAGAGCTGGCACCACCGATCGCTGAATCAACACTCAGAAGGTACACACACAGGCACAGTGCAGACATGCAGAGCAGACAGAAGAGGAGCTTTTAAAGGTTCAGAGGTGTGTTCTGTTCGCACGCTCTCAGCAGTGTTTACCACCCAACACCTTATCAGCCCTATGGACAGTGAGTCACACCTGCACAGATGCATCTGTTCAGAAACACACACATACACACGCGACACGCACAGAAGTGTCTTTGCCCCACAGACAGACAAACACAGGAAACACACATCATATACCCAGAACATGTAAAAAGATACAAGGCCCCATCCTAGGTACACACATTCGGAAACTCACGCAAACACTGGAGACATGCACAAACATCACACTGCAACATCCAGAAACACATGCGGAGACACCTCACGTGCACACCGAGACACACTCAAATGGACACAGCAACCAACAAACCCAATAGCAACACCAAGAAACACATACATATACACAGAGACACAACCAAGCATGCCATGCCTCACACAGGTGCACACACTCAGAAACACACGTGTACACACACAGGTGACTAAGTTTACACTGCGAAACACACGGGTACACATCCATAGAAACACACACATACATAGAGACACAGTCAAACGTACCCTCTCTCACTCACAGACACACATGTTCAGAACCTCACACATACACAGAGACACTCACAGAGGCTGCACCACAGCAAGCAGGCATATGCACACAAAGGATGAGAAGTGTGCAATGCTACACACACACACGCACAGAGACACCAAGGCACACTGAAAAACACGTAGATGGATACAACTGTGAGTTTACACTCGCATCACTGCACACAGGTGCGTAATGCACATACACGCAGGGGCTCACATATGCACATATGCACAGGCAACATATGCATGTGCCCTGGCCACCCCGCATAGCTCCTCAAACACAGAGATTGGCACACAGACCCTCACGACACGTGTGTGCATCTGTGCATCTGATCACATACACACAACTGCTCAACACTCACAATTGCTTATGCACACCCACACTCACACCACCTCACACAGGCATGCGCGCACACACACATGCCTAAGTCCGTGGACAGTACACACTCATACTGACACTAGTCTCACATGTGCCCACACACGCTTCAGGGTTTTATGTAACTCATACTCACATGAGCACACCTATGCATACTACATGAGAATGTATACACAGGCACACGTTCACACACGTGTCTACACAGATACACACGTCCGGTTCCGCCAGGAAAGCAAACTGTTCGTTTTCTGAATCCTAGAAGTCGAGCCCGCAGATAAGAGCTAACACACGGTGGAGCTGCTCGCACTCCAGGCCTGCCTGCCTGCCTGTTCACTCATCCGTGTTGGCCAAGATGAGGTCTGTCTTCCCCGCGGAGGTTTTAGCATGGACCCAGGGCTTCCCTGGTGGCTCAGACAGTAAAGAATCCGCCTGCAATACGGGAAACCTGGCTTTGATCCCCAGGTTGGGAAGATCCTCTGGAGGAGGGCATGGCAACCCACTCAGTATACTTGCCTGGAGAATCCCCATGGACAGAGAAGCCTGGCGGGCTACAGTCCAGGGGGTCACAAAGAGTCAGACACGACTGAGCCACTAAGCACAGCACAGGGGTTACCTAGTACAGGGAGGGATGTAGATATCCCAAGCCTCGGAACCATTCAGAAAGAATCAAGACTGACTAATCGACGGCCTTGCTTCACAATCTCAGCCACCTGCCCACACACACACACACACAAGATACTTTCCTGGCGTGGCTGTTCCTGCAGGGAACAGCAGCCTTGCCGGATCAGACAGCCTCAGCAGATGGAGGGCTGTCCAGACATACTGAACTTCTCTGCCCTGGATCTCTCCACAGCTGCAAAGTTGAAGCCATGGAGACAGCTTACCTCTACCTCCTGTTGTCATGGCGACGCAGCAGCTGGATGCATCCAGTGCTCCCAGACCGCCTGGGGCTCCCCACTAGGAGCTGCTGGTCCAGAAGCGCTTTTATGAGGAAGGAGCAAGTGGTGGGGGGGAACTGCAGGTGTCAGGTGATCCGAGAGAACAAGGGCCCTGCTCCCCAGCCAAGGATCAATCACCTGGTGCTCAAGGCCAGCCTCCCTGGGGACAACAGCACCCAGATGCCCGTGCACGAGACTCAAAACAGACAGCCTTGCTGCTGCATTTGTGCGGCTCGAGTCTCACCGGGTACACCAAGCACTTCCCACGCAGCGTCTCAGTTATCGTCTCCTCATTTTACTGTGGGGGGACTAAGGGTCAGAGGGGGGAAGTGATCGGTCAGACTCAGATGATTCTCAGTCCTAGACCTCTTACACTCTGCGTTACACCACCTCCTGGGATTAGGAGGATTTCATTTCTGACAATCACTCAGGGCTGTAAGAATGTCTGAACGAGGACCTCTGAGGATACAGGAAATCTCTTCATGGTTACAGAGGCAGCAACTGGAGCTCAGAGAGGTTGAGTGATTTGCCCAAACTCACATGGCAAATTGATGGCCGACTTGACGTTCAACCTCTTGACCTGAAGACGGGGTTTCCCCAGGACATCAAATGCCAGCCTCTGACACCCTCCAAGCATCCCCGGGTCCTGGCAGCCTAGAGAAGCAGCTCATAGCCTTCCTGGCCCCAGGTCAGAATCCCAAGCAACGGCAGGAGGTCCTCAGACTCCTACCTCATGCCTCGAGCACTGTCCAGGAACCACACAGCAATGTTGTTCCCTAGAGGCAGACACCAGGTCTGACAACAGGGCCAGGGGAATACATCCGTTAGGTCACGAACAGAAACACCTCCACTGCCTGCCTCACCCTCAGAGCTGAGGATGACAGTGCCAGGAGTCCCCATCCAAATGTCCATTCCAACCTCTTTTCTGCTGAAGTTTGCACCTCGCCAGGCTCCAATCTGAATGGTCTCATTGAGCAGCTCAGGAAACTTCTCCCAAATCTTTAGCTCATCTAAGGAGCTGCAAGGGACAGGAGGTGATCCCCACTGCTTCTAGCGTCTCTGCCAGCGAGGTGATTTGGCTCTGGCGATGACACTTGGGGCTGCTGGAAGGGCTTAGATGGGGGCGATTTGGCTGGATGGGTCCCCCCGCTTCCCTCTACACACACACACATACACACACACATATGCACGCACACACCAGAACGGACATAAGCAAGACTGCAAAGCACTCTACACAGAATCCATCACCCGGGCAGCCCTGGCTTCTTCTCCAGATGATGGGGAATCTTGTTTACCAGAGTATCACCCCCAACAAGGACCTTGTAAAGTCAACTTGAAAATACGTCCAGCTTCTTCTCCCTCAGAACTCTAACTGGCCAAGAGGGGGGCGATTCACGAATCAAATGAAAGGGCCCACTTCCCCCTGGACCAGGTCATCTGAGAAGCCCTGGACGTCCTGCCTTGGGAACCCGAGGGGATGCCCAGAGGAAGGACGCTGGGATAAGCCGGCACGTCCAACCCTCTGCGGGAGGAGAGAAAGTTTGTCATCCACCCAGAGCAGGATGGTCACCACTTAGGGTTCTTTACTCACCTGGCTCTGTTCAGTTCTGGACACTGAACCCCAGGCTCCAGGCAGCATCTGGAATCGGCAGCCCAGCTGGGGGACAGATACCCTTTGCAGCAGCTCTGCTCCCTCTCCCTAAGACCCCTCTGCTAGCAGGACCAGGCCCCTTAGCCCTTACCTGAGGGTCTCAGTCACTTGCAAACTCTGCCAACGGAGCCCAGCCAGCGCCCGGGGTCTCTCTCTCTCTGCGACTCCCGCGTCCCGCTTGGCGCACCCGCTCTGTGGGCGCCTTCCCAGCTGCCAGCTGCTGCAGTGGCATCCAGGAAAGGGAGATTGGATTTTCTTTCTCGCCGCCCAGTCTCTTCCCGGAGGGCCCGGGGGGCTATTTCTCCGGGTCTGGTGCAAGGGGCATCCTCCGCGCCTCCAGCGGGAAAGTGGAAGAGTGTGGGTCCTGGATTGCAGCAGCGGCGACAGCGGTGGCCAGGGACGAGGTGGCGGTGGCGACGCCAGCCGGTGAGCCGGGGAGGCGGGCGGAGGCGAGAGGAAGTGCAAACCGGGCTCCTGCGAGCCTGGCGCTCGGGCGGGCTGGCGGGCGGGCGGCACTGCGGGTGCCCCGCGCCAAGGCGAGGCCCCGCGCAGGCACCCGCCCGTGAATGCCCGGGCTCGCTGCGCGCCGGGCGCGGGCTGCGGCTGGGCGCGGGGCTCCGGCCGTCTCGCCTCCCTCTCTCTCGCTGCCTCCCTCCCTGCCTCGCTCGCTCCCCTGGACTTCACGTCTCTGGAGCCCGAGCTCCCAGCGCCGCCGCCGCCGCCGCCGCCGCCGCCGCCGCCAGCAGCACGCCTTAGCCCGGCGCGCTCCTCGCGCGGAGCCACAGCACTGCCTACCGCTTAACTCCTTGCATGCCACCTGGCCCTCCCGCAGCTTCCCGGGGAGCTGGGCAGACCCGGTGCCAGGCCTGCTGCGGCCCTGGGGAAGGGCCTCTGCCCCTAAGCCTCAGTTTCCCCACCCGTAAAATGGGCTCGAAAGACGCACGTCGTAGACTTGTCTGGAGAATTAACTGAGATGATTGTGGGAAGCGCCAAGATCCGTGGCATTGCGTAAGCGTTGATAAATGGCAGCGGATTTGTTGTTGCTGCTGCTGGTTTTGTTCAGGAGGCTTGCCACGGTGCCTCGTTAATGGTAACCCCCAATAAAGGGCACCCTGGGGTTTGGGGGTGGGGGAGGATGCTTAGTTTGTTGTTTTACAAACTACACAGGCAGCAAGTTTAAGCTGTGCGACCTCTGTCTGATCACTCACCCTCTCTGAGCCTGTTTCAGAATTTCCCTTCGGAGCTCTGTGTCCTTGGACAAGTTTCCTCCCTGAACCTCTGATGGTAGGTGATGCCCACCTTCAAAGGCTCTCCAGTGAAACTCTGGGAAAGGAGCCGCCTAATGGAAGGGTCACTGCTGAGTGAGCGCCTCCTAAGTGCCAGAAACATGGCCATGTAGTTATCAAGCCCTGGAAAACAAGCCTCGAAGGCTGCTAGTTCCATTTTCATTTTTCATATGAGAGAACTGGGGCCAACAGAGGTTAAGAGACTCAGCTAGCTTAGCACAGCTAGAAAGGAGCAGAGCTGGGGTTGGTACCCTGGAATTTCTGACTCCAAACCCATTGTCTGTTTAAGCTTGGAACACAAGGGGAGGCTTTAAAGTGGCCCTTTGCAGACTCTTCTTCATTTAAACTGACAAGAAGAATTCGTATCTGCATTTCTTCTTTATCAGAGCAATTATTTTCCCAACTATAAAATTAATTCTCATCTAATGTACATAATTCAGAAAATACTAAATAAGAAGGAAAGAAAATCAACGCCATTCTTATCACCCAGAGATGATGATTTTTAACATCTTGATGTTCCTTCCAGTCTTTTTTCCATAGCTACAAGTAAAAGCATGTAGAATCACCCATTCTGTATCAGGAGATGGGGAGGGCTTGGCAAAGGCAACTCGTAAATCCTTTGCTAAGGCTGAGCCCCCAGTTTCACAAGAGAAAAAGACATGTAAATGTTTGATCAATGGCAGCTGCTGCTTTTTATTAGAAAGAAGTGATCTGAACAATACTAACACCAATTGCTGAGAATTGCTGAGTCCTTACTAAGCAATAGGCACCATTTCTGTTAATTCTTTACAAACACCTTAAGGGATATATCTTGGAGCTGGTTCATTTAAAGATGAAAGACTGGAAAGATGGTTCATTTAACAATGAAGACTCGAAAACTGAGGCCCAGAAAGGTGAGGTCAGTTGTTCAAAGGCACACAGCAAATTCATGGCAGAGCTGGAATTAGGACCCCAGCTCATCTGCCCACCCCACCCCAGTCTCCAGCATGATTACAAATGGCAGACCCTCTGTGCCTTTCCCATGCCATCCTCTTCCCACCACAACTCACAGCCCTCTTGCTCTATCCCAGGGATAACTCTCCTCCAGGGAGTGGTCCGGGGACTGACACCCGGTCAAGGAGCCCATTGCAGGGTCTGAGAAGGGTGCAACTGACCTCTAGCCATTTCCAGTCCACCTCCACCAAAGCCCACTTCTCCCTGCCCCTCCGTCATGCCCCTCAGGAAGGAGCACTGGGCTTCTCGCAAAGTGGAAGGAGCTGCACGTGAAGCTCAAGGGCCTGGCAAGGGTCCTTGGGTCGGTCACTCGCCCCTTGGAGTCGCCGCATCATCATACAAGAATATAAGAACATAGTACCCTGGCCTTGTGCAGTGTTGAAAAGTGGGAGCTCTGGAGACGAGTTTGTTTCCCATATGGATGACCCCTCACAGTGCACTGAAAGAACCATCTTTCCCCCACTGCCCTGTGGGTCCCCCTTTGTCACAAAACATGTTCCCCACATGCGCGTAGGCCGGTTCAGGGCTTTTCATTTGGTTCCATTGGTCGATTTGGTTATGTTTATGTCAGTATCACATGGTCCCAACTACTATAGCTTTATAACACTCTTGATATCAATAAAACACATTCTTTCATTATTCTCTCTGCAATATAATCTTGGATATTCTTGGCCTTTTCAATTTACCTATCAATTTTAGAATTAGTTCATCAGGTCTCTCATACAACAATGACAAATACTTGCCGGGTTTGAATTGAGATGACATAGAGTCTACAGATCAGTTTGAAGAGATTTGCCATCATTACAGTATTGAGTTTTCCAATCCCTCTACCTCACACCATATGCGGAAATAGATGCCAATTGAGCAGTAGATCTAAATGTGAAACGCAAAATAACAAATCTTCCAGAAGTCTATAGCAGAGGCAACCTTTATAACCCTGGGGGTAGGAGAAGACTTCTTGTTTAAGAAGTCTTGTTTAAGAAGCACTATTCAAAAAGGAAAATACTGATATATTTCATATATTAAAGTCATAAGAACTCTACTAATAAACACCATTTAAGTGCATGAGTCAAGGCATAGAATGGGAGCAGCCATTGCCAACACCCAGAACTATGGGCTCCTATTCAGAACTTATTACAAATCTTCCCACAAATCAATAAGTAAAAGACAGACAGCCAAATCAAACGCTCAAGAAACTGGGACAGAGGCTTCACAAAAGAAGATGTTCAGAGAGCCAATAAATTCATTAAAAGGTGTTCAACCTAATTAGAAATCAGAGGCATGCCTATTAAAACTGCGAGGAGATACCATTACACTAAAACTACAAAAATTGACAATCCCAAGTGCTGGTGAGAATTTGGAGCAACTGGAAATTGAATGTGCTGCTGTTAGGAAAGTAAATTGGTACAAACATTTTGAAAAACTGTGTGGTGTATCTACGCAGTCTGAATATACACCCCTTTCTGGCTAGCATTTCCTCTTTTAGGTATATATCCAACAGAAATGAATGCTTGTGTCCACCAAGAGACATGCATGAGAATGTTCACAGCAGTCATTCTTGTTGCTTATAACAGCACATTTTAACCACACAAATGTACATACCTACAAAACACAAGCAGATTCACAGACATAGAGAACAGACTTGTAGTTGCCAAGGCAGGTGGGGGGAGGGAAGGATTGAGAGTTTGGGATTAGCAGATGCAAACTATTACATATAGGATGGATAAACAACAAGGTCCTATTGGACAGCACAGAGAACTAAGTTCAATATCTTGTAACAAGGGTTCACTGTATGTGATCAGCTGGTGGAACACTATACAGCAATGAAAAGGACAGGCTTCCAGATATACACAACACAGGGTAAATCCAACAAGCACAGTGTTGAGCAATAGAAACGAGACACCAGGGAGTACTTCCTGTAAAGATTTCACTTACATAACACTCAGAGGCAGGCAAACTCAGCTGGAGGTTGGAGGCCAGAGTGACAGAATCTCTGAGCAGGAGGATGAGCATTGCAACCGGGAGGGAGCGCGTGGGACTTCTGGAGTGCTGGACAACTTTTCTTCCTGGACCTGGTTGGTACCTACACAGGGGTTTGCAACATGTCATTGAACCTTATGTTTATGTACTGAGAACTTTTCTACATGTGTGTTAACTTTTGAAAAGGCTGTTTCTTAAGTGACCATTCTTAGGCAAAATGGTAACAATTTCAAACCTGAGCTCTGGTACTTTCTGGGTGTGGACAGTGGTCAAGTTATTGCATCTCACTGAGACTTAGTTCCTTATCCAGAGTATGGGAACAATAATTGTACCCATTGGATGGGGTGCTGTGAGGATGACAGGGTTTCAAGTGAAACAGGAGAGGCAAAGCACCGCCCTCAACCAATACTGGGTGATGATCATCATCAATTATATTCTGCTGTATTATATACAAAAGTATAATACATATGAAGTATTATATATAAAGTAAAGGAGTATCTGAGGAATAACGGTTGCCAGGTATTAGTAAAAAACAGGATGTCCAGTTAAATTTTTAGGATAAGTCTATAATTTAACACGAGACAAACTTAAACTAAACCTTTTTTAATCATTTATCTGTAATTCAAATTCAACTGGGTGTCCCGTAGTTTTATTTTCCAAATCTTGCCATCCTAACCTCATAGTCACCAACCGTGGGCCCTGAAAGTAGTAAGTTGCTTGACCACTCTGGCCTCGGTTGCCTGATCTATAAAATGGGAATAAAGGCCTTTTCCAGTACTGACAATAGCATGAGACTGATTAAATCAGATTTTCTCCCGGGGTGCAGCAAACACTCTGTATTTGTTCCTTTCCCTTCCCATTATCTCCATTCGTCTTCTTCTGTCCTTTTCTTTCCTTGCCTAAGTCTTAGGGTTGCCAGAGAGCCCCACAAACATAGTGTGTAGCCTCCCTGCTGGTGGAATCTTCAAAACTAAGAGATTGGGATTAGCTATAAAAAGTAAGCAGTAAAGTTGTAGAGTTTTTGTCTGACATACACACACAGTCAGTTTTGGCAGGAAGGGCCTGTCTGCTGCTTCTAGGCTCAACCACTGGGCAAAGTCTACTCTGAGGACTTGTCCCGCTCTCTGCTTATCCCTGCCATCCTTTGTATTTCAGGCGTCTGAGAAAAGTCTCATCCTCTCTCCACGCCATCTATTTCAGCTCAGAGTGTTATTGTTTCTGGCCAAAGTCTGTTGCAGGACTCACAGAGGAGCGGCAAGACACAAAGCGATCTTTGAAATAAACTCTATTAAAGATCAAAACGGTGATGTAAGAGAGTTTCTGAGCATGAGATCAGGTAACACCTCTGAGCTACTTTCATAAAAACGAGCCGCTAACCCATACATCACTGTCATTTGAACCCCAGCATCTAAAAATAGGATTTGCTCTAATTTCCTGAGTAGCTGATGCAAATAGAGAGAATGTGAGAGCAGTGAGCGGGCTGTGTCAGGTGATAAGCAACTCCCCCACTTGATGGCATTTTTCTAAAGCAGAAAGGAGGAGAGCTTATTTCCAGAAATGCTAGGCAAATCCTGGCAGAGGTCAGAGGGTTAGGATGAAGGATGCAGGAGTTAGCCTGACCTGGGATGGAGCCCCGACTCTGCCACCTGCCAGCTGGGTGGCCTTAGGTAAGTTAATTAGCATCTCTGGGCTTCCTCTTTTAAAAAACAGAGACTGAGGACTTTGTGTGGATTAAATGATAGCCTTATATAGACTGTTTCCCACGGTACATGCATTACGCACGTGAGCCGTGACCCATGATTACAATGATTCCAGATGGAGAGGACAAATCCAAGGCGATGTGAGGACGCCGTTCATTTAGGGCTGTGAACAGAATTTCAGTCCCAGAATTTAAGTACGTGTGGGTTTCCCAGAGTCAGATTTTTTTTTTTCCAGACATTAAGCAACTGACTCACACATCACTGTTAATGTGCAGAAAAAAGACTAAGGTTGAGAAGAGGGAATTGCAAAGGTCGCTGTGACTTTGTCCTGGCGCAGACACACAATAGAGGAGGTCTTCTAACTGCAGGGATTTGGGCACGATGCCCAGGGTGGACTGGCCACTCCCTCTAGCATTTCTTTTTCTTTTTTTTAATTTTTACTTATTTTTAAGTTTATTTTGAATTGGAGGATAACTGCTTTACCATATTGTGTTGGCTTCTGCCATACAACAACGTGAATCAGCCCCAAGTACACATATGTCCCCTCTCTCCTGAACCTCTCCCAGACCCCTTACCCCATCCCAACCCTGTAGGTTGTCACAGAGCATCAGGTGGAACTCCCTGTACTATACAGCAGCTTCCCACTGCCTATCTACCCTACACCTGGTAGTGTGCATGTATGGGGCTTCCCTGGTGGTTCAGACAGTAAAGAATCTGCCTGCAATGCAGGAGACCTGGGTTCAGTCCCTGGGGTGGGAAGACCCCCTGGAGAAAGGAATGGCTATCCACTCCAGTATTCTTGCCTGAAGAGGTCCATGGACAGAGCCAGGCAGGTTACAGTCCATGGGGTGGCAAAGAGTCGGACATGATTGAGCAACACATACACACACGCACACACACACACACATGTATATATGTCAATTCTACTCTCTCAATTCGTCCCACCCTCCCCTTCCCCTGCTCTGTCCAAAGTCTGCTCTCTGTGGCTGTGTCTCTATTCCTGCCCTGAAAATATGTTCATTAATACCATTTTTCTAGATTCCGTATATACACGTTAATATACGATATTTGTTTTTCTCTTTCTCACCTACTTCACTCTGTGGCTCTTGGTTCATTCAACTCAACAGAGGTAACTCAAATGTGCTCCTTTTTATGGCTGAGTAATATTCCATTGCATATATGTACCACAGCTTCTTTATTCATTCATCTGTCTATGGACATCTAGGTTGCTTCCATGTCCTAGCTATTGCAAACAGTGCTGCTATAAACATTAAGCCCTGTGCATTTCTGCTTCCTCTGTGGAATCTCTCTCTGCTCCCTGCACCCTCTATTCAGAGCCCTACTGTGAGATCCCAGCCTCTCCTATCCCATCTGATAGCAGCTGATGCTTGGTCAACCCTGCAAACTCCCAAAGATCAAGAGCTGTGTCTTTTAACTACTTCTCTTTGCTTAGCACCCAACACAGTGCTTGGCACATGGTAGCTGTCTTAGTCCATCTGGGCCTTTACAGTAAAAATATAGACTGGGCAGAGGAGTCTGGTAGGCTGCAGTCCATGGGGTCACTAAGGGTCAGACACGACTGAGCGACTTCACTTTCAATTTTCACTTTCATGCACTGGAGAAGGAAATGGCAACCCACTCCAGTGTTCTTGCCTGGAGAATCCCAGGGACAGGGGAGCCTGGTGGGCTGCCGTCTATGGGGTCGCACAGAGTTGGACACAACTGAAGTGACTTAGCAGCAGCAGCTTATCAACAACAGAAATTTGTCACAGTTCTGGAAGTTGGGAAGTCCAATATCAAGGCACTGGCAGATTCAGTGTCTAATGAGAGCTCATGTCGTGGTTTATAGATGCCATCTTCTTGCTGTGTCTTCACATGATGCGAGGGGCAAGGGTTTTTTTGGGGGGGGAATCTATTTTTTAAGGGCACTAATCCCATTCATGAGGGCTCAATTCTCATAACCAAATCACCTTGCAAAAGGTCCTACCTCCTGATACTATTACACTGGAGATTAGCTTTCAACACGTCAATTCTGGAGCAACAAAAACATTTTCAATCTATAGTATAGGTGCTCAGGAAAAAGCAGATGACTGAATAAAACTGTCCAGTATTCCCACAAATATATACTGATTGAGAGAATTTGCCCATTAATGTTTCATAATATTAATATTTCAGTAAAAGAGGGAAAGAGGCATAAATGTAGAGGAATGGATACTGGGGCACCTTTCAATGTCAGAGCAGTGGAAAGAATCTGAATGCCCATTAACAGGAGACTAGATGGATCAATTCTGGTACATTCTTGAAGCAGGGGGACTGTGCAGCAGTGAAAATTAATGAACTAGAACTCTATGTATCATCAAGGATAAACTTCAAAAATTAGTGCTGAGCAAAAAGAAAAAGCTAGTTGCAAGAGGACACAGACAGAATAATACTATTTAATAAAGTTCAAAAATCTATAAAACAATTCAGAATATTTTTATGAGTACATATACATGTAGAGGAAAAGCATACTACATTTCTGTGCTTTCACTCATGTATAGTAAAAGCATAGAAACCCATGTGGGGTGATGAACATCAAATCCAGGAGCTGGGGACTTCCCCGATGGTCCAGGGGCTAGGACTCCGAGCTTCCAATGCAGGGGGCATGTGTTCAGTCCCTGGTTGGGGAACTAAGATCCCAATGCCTTGTGGCATGGCCCCAAAATAAAAAAACTCAAATACAATGGATAAGCAATAAGGATTTACTGTATAGCACAGAGAACTGCATTAAATATCTTTTAAAAATTCAAGAGACAAGCTGCCACTGCTGAGGGAGCGGAGCGGGGGGGGGGGTGCTCCAGAGCGTTTTAATTGTGTTTTTAATGTTCTATTAAAATTTCTCAGACTGTTTGGTTCATGTGTAGAAGTCAGATCGTTCTCTGCATTTTTTTGGTATGTCTGATATATTTCTTTAAAGAAAAGAAAAAAAAAAAAAAAAAACGAACAGCAGTTGAAAGTGTAGGCCAGACTAGAACTGGCTCACTTCCTACCCTCTGTTCTGATATTTGCTGTGTGTCTTGAGTAAGGGATGTAGCCTCTCTGGACTTCATTTTCCTCAACATTACAATGAGGATAATACCTCTTGGGAATATTACATGAAATAATGTATATAAACCACTGAAAGCTGGGTAAGCACGCAGCAAATAACTGTTCCTATCATCATTGTCAACAGCAGTCAATTTCAAATCATTTGAGAACTGGAAGCATCTAACAAGATCACCCATTCCTAACCTGTCTTTGAAGATACAATGCTTGAGACTGGAGAGGTTGAGCCAGTCACCTGAAGTGGTGGGGTACTTGGGAGGCAGATTTGAGGACCTGAGGAGCATCTGTATGAGGAGGGCCCCCTCTGGGGTGGGTATGCAGCCTCTGCTCCAAAGCTCTTCCTGCAAAACTTGTAGAAACCCTCACTTCCTTCCAAGGGACCAATGATGATGACACGGGGAAACCTGCTTAAACTAAGACATAGACTCCAGAAGCAGCAGGACCCCTCCTAATGTGGCTTCACCCCTTCCTCTCCCAATCCCTAAGCATACTGATATCATCATGAAAAAGATTGAGAAGAATGTCTACAAGCTTGTACTTTCTAATATATATATTTTTTAAAACAGTAAAAAATAGGATACCTAACACAAACTTGCATCACCCTCCACAAAAACACACTTAAAACTGCACCTACATTGCACTGTTTGTAACAGCCCCAAACTGGAAACAAGTCAAATGTCCGTCAGTGAAGAATGGACAAATATTGTTGTCTTCATTCAAAGGAATAAGATCCAGCAATGAGAATGAACAAACTATAGTTGCTATGGCCACACGGATGAATGTTACAAACATAATGTGAACAAGAGAAGCCAGAACCCAAGGATGTCATCTGCTGCCATTTATATAAAGTTCAAAAACGGCACAACTAACCAGGCTGCTAGAAGTCAGAATAGTGGTTACACTTGGGTGAGAGAGGCTGTTGGTGGAAGTGGGCTGAGAGGTGCTTTTGGGGGTGATCAATCCTTCGGCTGAGCTGGGTGCTGGTGTCCTGGGTGTTTTCCTTGTGACAGGCGTGAGCTGTGCACTTAATACCTGTACACTTCTGGACATATATTACACTCAACTAAAATGCTCCTTACCGTAAAAACTTGCCAGTTCCAGCCTTTCAACCTTTATTAGTTACCAAAGACTATGTTCCGACATGGATCAGGCCACACAATAAAGCGGATAAACGTAGGCCTCTAAATTAGCATCCTCTGTTAAGCCTTGACCTTGAACATACCAGCTGAAACCAGCTTTCATTTAAGGTTCACTGAAAGGGGGGATTGTCTACCCCAGACCTGGCCAGGTGGAGACAAGGGCCATTACTCAGGACACCCGATCCAGAGAGACAGGCAAACCACCCAAATTATCTGATTTGGCAGTATCCTGGGCTCGAATGACCCAGATAATGGTCAGACTGCCAGGGTGACACCACACGTCCCAGCCAAAATATCCACAAGGTAGATGCTTTCTCTGGGGCCATATTTGTAGGTAGAGTCCTATGCTACCCCGCCCCCACCGCCTGGGTCTAATCTCTGCAAGAGGAGCTATGGGGGCTCTTGAAGTCTGAGAGGCCACAGGAAGGTAGGGCAGTCTGGACCCTTGTGGGGCTCCAGAAAGGCCCCCTTTGTGGTCCTACACTGAGGCTCTCCCACGGCCTCCCCAGAACATAGCTCTGGGCCACTGAACATGGATGAGCTCATTTAATCTGACGGCCCTAGGAAGGCAGTAATATCCATATTATTATTCCCATTTTGCAAGGGATGAAACTGAGGCATAGGGAGGTGAAATGAGTCGCCCCATAGCGAACACCAGAAAGGAACGGAATCACTTTTTTTCCCTTTTTTACTGATTCTCTCACCAGCCACACCTCCCACCATTCCTGCCTCCAAGGATGCTCTTCCCCATCTCTTGTCTTCTAGCCACTCATGCAGCAGGCCTCAGGGAGAACCCACTTCGGCAGGACGGTCAGTGAGTTCAAGTCCTCTGCGGAGCAGGTATGGAGATGGAAAAGGACGTGCACGGGATTTATTGGAGGAAGCTTCCATAGAGGTTAAAGAGAGAGAGGGAGTGGGGTTAAGCAGAAAGAGGCTTCAGACTATGGTGCAAGTTTGACATTGGGAAAGGAGAGGGGGAAGGAGAGATTGTTCAGGAAGAGCCTCAGACACAGCATAACTGTGGGAAAGGCTGGGGCAGCCCAACAGGAGCCCAGAGCAAAGACTACCCATTGGTGGAGTCCAGGCTGGGTAGGGATGTCTCAGGCCTTCAGACCGGCAGACCCTGGGGTCAGTCAGGACATTTACAGAAGGCAAAACAAGCATCGGTGTACTCCATGTATTGGTTATAAGCCGGGGTGCAGAGAATCTCTTGAGAGCA
The DNA here is from genome assembly GCA_024291935.2 of Okapia johnstoni. Taxonomy (NCBI): domain Eukaryota; kingdom Metazoa; phylum Chordata; class Mammalia; order Artiodactyla; family Giraffidae; genus Okapia; species Okapia johnstoni. The sequence goes on along the minus strand of CM044310.1, from coordinate 7,615,691 downwards.
TCCATTGTAACTATTTATTGGATGGCTGTCTTACCCACTGGGCTGTAAGCTCCGCAAGAGCAGGAATTATCCTGTGCAGAGAGCAAGCCTGGCATGTTGGAGATGCTCTGTTAATATCTGTGGACTGACAGGCTCTTCTGACTAGCTCCTCTGGGCTTGTTGATTGCCACGCATTTCCAGAGGACGCTCCTGGCAGCATTTTGTGATAAGGATGAGGGATAAGAGGTTGGATCTGGGTTTAAGTTTTAGAGCCAGATCTTCTAATCTATAGACCTTAGGCAAGTCATCTTTCTTTTTCATTCTTAAAGCTTCTATTTATTCAACTATAGAGTGGGGAAAATAATATCTACACACTAGATTATTTGTTTCATAGATCAAATGAGAATGAATGGATAAAGAAGTTGTGGCGTATATATACAATGGAATATTACTCAGTCATAAAAAGGAACACGTTTGAATCAGTTCTCATGAGGTGGATGAACCTAGACCTGTTATACAGGGTGAAGTCAATCAGAAAGAGAAAAACAAATATCATATATTAACGCATATATATGGAATCTAGAAAGATGGCACCAATGAACCTATTTGTAGGGCAACAAATGAGATGCAGACATAAACAGACTTGTGGACACAGTGGGAGAAGGAGAGGGTGGGGCAAATTGAGAGAGTAGCATTGAAACTTATACATTATCATATGTAAAGTAGATAACCAGTAGGAATTTGCTGTATGACACAGGGAGCTCAAACCCGGTACTCTGCAACAACCTAGAGGGGTGGGATGGATGGGAGGTGGGAGAGGGGTTTAAGAGGGAGGAGACATATGCATACCACGGCCAATTCATGTTGATGTATGGCAGAAACCAACACAGTATTGTAAAGCAATTATCCTCCAATTAAAAATTAATTAAAAAAAAGATTAAATGAGATACTGCTATCACAGTATTTTTCACCATTATTGTTACTCCAAGGAGACATTTATAGATGGTTACTTTTAGTGTCTATGCTTATTCAAATAAATTAGAGGGCCTCAGCTTCCAAGACATGAATATTATCTCAAAGTATATCATTATCTGACATGAATTTTAGTAAGCTCTGAGAGTTGGTGATGGACAGGGAAGCCTGGCGTGCTGCAGTCCATGGGGTCGCAAAGAGTCGGGCACAACTGAGAGACTGAACGGACTGATACCATTATTTCCACGGAAAATCATATTCATCATACACTGACACATGTTTTATAGAGAGGAACGGTGCCAAACAGAGACTGTCATCATTTGTGGTCTGTTCACTTATCTGTATCTCAAGCCTGCCCTTGAAGGCAGGATCCATGTCTTGCTTGTCTGTGTATTGCCAACACTCAGCAAGGAGCTTACACATCAAAGAGACTCAGTAAATGCACATTCCTGATACCAACTTGGAGGCATAGCCATGGGACCACATGCCACCTGTATCAGCCGATTCAATCCTCATAACAGCGCCCCTCACCCGCCGTGGACAGTATTGTTCCCATCTTCCAAACAGAGAAACTTGAGTCCCAGGGAGCCAAAGCTACTTTCCTAAACTTGCAGAACTTCCAGGTTTCAGGCCTGGGATGGCCTGGCTCCACACTGGGGTTTTTCCACTGGGACACATGGCTGTCAGCCTGGCAAACAGGTCAATCCAAGATGCAGTCTAAAGTGCAGTACGATGCCCTCACTGTCCCCGGAGACTCCAGGAAGTGTTCTTGGAAACCAGCCTCTCCGGAATCTTCCAGTTTAGACACACGAGTCTCCTGGGAGGAGAGCGAGCCATGGGCTTGTGGGTTGGTGGATTTTTTTATCTCGGGGTTCAGGAGAAGCCAGTGTGACCTGGTTACAGAGTTGCCCTAAGAAGCTTCAGTAATTTGAAGGTCCTATTTCTCCTAATGTCTTCACTGTTTGAACTTTTCTCATGCAAACACACTCAGGAACAACCATCCATTAATAACTACAGCAACACGTGCTGAGCTCCTGCTACGTGCAGTTCTGAGGCCATCATGTTCATTTAAAAAAATACTTTGTTTTTATTTGTTTATTTGACTGCACTGGGTCTTAGTTGCAGCACCCAGGATCTTTTAGTTGTGGCACATGGGATATAGTTCCCTGACCAGGGATCGAACCCCGGCCCCCTGCACTGGAGTCTTAACCACTGGACCACCACGGAAGTCCCCCATTACATCCATTTTGACTCTGCAACTTCTCAACTACCATACAAGGTGGGTATCCCTATTCCCATTTTCCAGATGGGGAAACTGAGGCTCAGGAAAAAGGTAAGCTGCCCAACATCACAGAGCTGGGAAGTGGCATGGCTGGATCCAGCCTGGTCAAGGCCTGAGCATGAGACAGGGAGAAGAGATGCCAGCAGGCAGGATGGAGCCTGGAGTTCTGCCGCCCACCTCTGAGGCAGCTGTTCCTTAAAGATATATTGGAACAGCCTCGTCCTTGGCACCCTGCCTTGCATCACCAGCTTGTCCATCTTCCAAACCCAGCCAAGGCAATATCTTAGCGCACACACGGCTCTAACTACACCACTCCCCTGCTTAAGACCTCCAAGTAGCTCCCTGTTTCCCACAGCCGAGAGCCCAGACTCCTTCACCCAGCACTCAAGGCCTCCGGCAGAATGGCCTCAGGTCCACTTCCTCAGCCCTCCCCTCTGCTCCTGTCCACTCTCCCCTGCAGAACTAGAATGTTGTCTAATCCTCCCTCAAAACAAACATGGCCTTCTTCATGCCATGTATGCATGAGTGCATATATGAATGCATACATTGTATGCATGTATGTAAAATGCCTTATCCACATATGTAATAATGTAGCCAATAAGCACATTAAGGACCTAGTGTGGATCAGACATTCCCCTAAGTGATGAGGGCACGAAAGTGAAATAAAAATATGGTCCCTGCTGATACAGAGCTCACTGTACTAGTCACCTGTGACTATCTAAATACAGAATAATTAAAATTAAGTAAAATTTAAAATTGAATTTTTGAGTCCTACTTGCCATATTTCAAATACTCAGTAGACACAGATGGCTGTTGGCTACCATACTGGGCAGCACAGACAGAAAACATCGCCATTGGCCCAGAACATTCTATCACACAGTGCTGGTCCAGAGCCTTACTGGTAAAAGTGTTATTCCTAAAACCAACAGCATCAGCCTCACTGGGGGCTCCTTGGAAATGCAGAATCTCAAGTTCTATCCAAGACCTACCAAGTCATAATCTGCATTTCAATAAGACTTTGTTAAATTAACATTTGTTGTGCGTAGAACCCTGGGGGGTTGGATGTTGAGACACAGTTTAGAAAAAAAAAAAAGGACCACTAGGGAAATAGAGGCATTTGTTACTTATAGGTCCTGGAGATCAGAGGCAGCCACTCAAGGGGCGATGAAGGGAGGTCAAGGCAGAGTGCAAGGGGCACATGACTCTATAAAGGACCACAGATAGGGTTCTCAGACTAAAGCCAGATTTGTCCATTCAAACCAGAAAGAGTGAGGTTTGGGTGAACCTCAATGGTCCTGAGAGGCAGGGGGAAATATTCATCACGAGAGCCTTTGGAGGAGTCATAGCAGAAACTTACACTGACTCGTGACCCTATAGATTGTTGTCTGGGACATGCACTGAAGGGGCTAATGTGAGTTCAGTGCCCCTGTAGCTTACTTGGCCACGCAGAGTGGGTGCCGAGGCAGTGATATTCCGAGCAGTTTACCTAAGCGTCAAAAATGTCCAAGTGATTCATATGCACAGGAGAGTTTGAGACCCTGTCCTGAAAGATCCTCCTAATTCAGCCCCCCTCTGGCCAACTCTGTCACAGCCCCCCTCCCATGAACGGCAGAAAGGGTCCCAACCTTGAAAAAGACATGCAGGTTCTCCCGGCTATCAGCTCACTGACCTCTTCCCAAGCCACGAAATAATCTCTATCGGTGTCTGTCCACAGAGTGAAGGCTTGAAGGACTGGCGCCAACCTTCAGCTGAACAGACTCCCCTCCTCAACGCCCTTGCTGCATCGATAAATAGGGTGCGAGTTAATAACCACCATCAGGCTGAGTTGGACTTTGGCGGCAATACCACCCCAGAGACGATTTTACAATGATTTAATTCTTCAGGGTAAAACCCCTGCAGAGAGCTGGAGTGATCCAGGGTGTAGGCTGTGTTATGCTTTTATTTTTCCAGCATGAGTAAGAAAGCCCTCACTGTGTAAGCATGAGTCCTGCGTGTTCTCATGCAGCAAAGGATTTGCCCACCCCTGTGTGGGCTCACGGCTTAGGGGCTGTCAACTCACCCAGCCTGATTCCCAATGCACTCTTTGAAAAGCCTTTACACATGCACACGCATGCTCGCCTACACACACACGCACACACACACACTTCAACTAATTGGTGGCACCCAACCATAACCAAGAAAAAAGGCAACAATCTGTCCATTTAAATTGCAGATTGTGACCTTTATGCCTGAAATGGTTTCAAACATCCTGTTTATAGCTTTGGGGTTCAGGCACTCAATAATCTCCAAACTGTTTTCTCCATTTTTTTTTTTAACGACTGTTACTATGCATTGCATTTTCCCCAATTTCTGGGCCTTACCCCCAGCTGGTGTCTCCTGAGAGTCTAGGTAATCTGAAGATGCCTGTAGCATGACTCCCTCTCTGTAATGTCACCACTGAATTCTGTCGAGCTGAACCAGCTGCAGAAGCTGGCTTGCCAAGATTGGCCCCACCCACTCATAGATGGACAGAGGTTTTAAAAAGACTAGGAGTGTGTAGGGTATTGGGGAGAAACAAGGGGCCTTTTCTCCAAGCTGTAAATCTGCCCTGAAGATCTTAAATCCACCAGTCTAGGCTAGCATTCCCTAAAGTGTTAGTTACAAGCGAAAATGTTAGGAGATGTTAGAAGGTGTCACAAGGTGACTCTGGGTCCATTGGAGATGAAAGGATTCTTTAATGCGGGACTTCGCAGGGCCTTCCAATGCTAACATGCATTGTGGGGAACTCCGTTTGATATGAGGTGAGAAGTCAGGTCTACTGGGCCAAGCTTGTTTAATCAGAGTGCACCTATCTTCCAGGATAGTCTCATAAAAAGTGGTCCACAGCCCTCCTGGGAGCTGCTACTGTTTTGGTTACTACTTCAGCAAGTCTCCATCCATCCTAGGCCCCGGGTGGCCCGGGACATCACGTCTGCCACATTCTATTGGTCGAGCGACTCACCATGGCCCAGATTCACAGAAGAGGAAATAGCCTCTGCCTCTTACTAAGATGCTCGAGAGGAGGAAATGGCAATCCACTCCAGTATTCTTGCCTGGAAAATTCCATGGACAGAGGACCCTGGCTGGCTACAGTCCATGGGATCGCCAAGAGTCGGACACGACTGAGCTTGCACGCTTACTAACATGTGTGGTTGCTTCAATCTGCCACCCTGCCAGAAAGAAAACCATGTGCGCCCTGCTTCTGGCATCCTTAACACACCCATTTTAAGTACCAACTTACCTGCCACCCTGCCCACAACTGTACCCAAAGACTTAGAAGTCAGAGTGGACATTGTTTTATCTGCCTCATCCTTCTCTTTTCCCCTTCCTTCTGTAAACAATTCCCCCTTCCCCGAGAGGACGCACAGAGACTTAGAATTAACCTCCTGAGGATAATAGTGCATTTGATTCCTCTTTGAGAGCTGACGCCTGAAGCAGAATGGTTTGATGACTGATGAATAATTCTAGCAAAAATTAATAACAAATAATACAATAAATAAGCATTGTGTGCTAACGGTGTACTTGGCACTGCATTACTCAATGAGTGATCCAGTTACTCATTTAACGCTCTGGGGCTTCCCTGGTAGCCCAGATGATAAAGAATCCGCCTGCCAATCCAGGAGACCCGGGTTCCATCCTTGGGTCTGGAAGATCCCCTGGAGAAGGGCATGGCAATCCACTCCAGTATTCTTGCCTGGAGAATTCCATGGACAGACGAGCCTGGCGGGCTACAGTCCATGGGGTCACAAAGAGTCGCACACGACTGAGTGACTAACACTTTCAGAGTTCTATGAAGTGACTACTACGGTTATTCCCATTTTACAGATAAGGAACTTGAGTCATTTGCTAGTGGCTAAGAAGGAGTGAGGGCCTCCCGGGTGGCACTAGTGGTAAAGAACCCACCTGCCAATGCAGGAGACATAAGAAAGGCAGGTTCAATCCCTGGGTCAGGAAGATCCTCTGGAGGAGGGCATGGCAATCCACTCCCGTATTCTTGCTTGGAGAATCCCATGGACAGAGGAGCCTGGCGGGCTGCAGTCCATGGGGTCAGAGAGTCGGACACGACTAAAGCAACTGAGCACGCGTGCGATAAGGAGTGAATCAGAGATTCTAGGCCAGATGGGTCTTCCTTCACATCCGGCGTTCTGACACACGCTCTGAAACAGACAGGACGAGTGGCAGTGAAACCATTAGGTGACGGTTCCGGGAGGTGGGGGAGGGCTTCTGAAGAGCTCTAGTCCTTCATGTCTTAGGGCAGAACAAATATAGAGACGCACAGTGGTAGATAGGAAGTGATGTATCAGAATAGGGTGCTTGTGAGGCTTGTAAGCATGCATGCGGGTGAGGGAGTGCTACGCCCTGAGAACTTACTGGGCTAGGGTGTTATAATCAAAGGAAAAGCGGGGAGGGGCGAACTTCTTTCATCTTTCTTGAGTAGGTGTCATGCTCCCACCATCAGTTCTTCCTCCACGTTGAGCCGGGCAGTTTTCTTGTCTCTGTGTGGTCAGGCTAGGTCCACAAATTACTGTTTTTTTATGTGTGTAGAGAGCATGTCCTAACTTACCGAGTTTCCTGGGCCACCACATTGGATGTGGGTCTGGTTCTGTGGTTAAGAAAACCCTGCCACCACTGTTTTATTGTTTGAAGGGGCTTCAAAGAGCTATTCCGTAGCTGGGAAAATTCAGCACTTTCTGTATGCTAAGTTCTGTTCTAAGAACTGTGTCTACTCATTTAACCCTCAGAGCAATCCTGTACAGGCTACTGATGAGAAAAACTCAGCTGAGGAAACTGAGGCACAGAAACGTTAAATAATCTGTCCAGTGCCACACAGCTTGTTAGTGACCGAGTCAGGATTTGAACCCAGGATTCCAAGTCCAGGGCCTGGGTTCTTACTCTGTTATCCTAGAAAAGGGCCTTTGTTCAATGGCATATGGCGACAACTTGGATCAAAATGCCAAGCTTCCCAGTGAACTTTTGAAAGCCAGAGCTTCAGCAAGGCTGCGGTAGTGTCCTGTCTGTCTCCTGCCTTGCCTTGGAGGACACCACCTTTCAGCTCCTCTCGCCCTCCTCGGGCTGGGCCCTGTGTGAATCAAAGCATTTGGGCAGGCAAAGGAAAACTACAGTCAGGGCCAGGCGCCCAGACGCAGGGGTCCTGCTTGCCAGGTCTGGCTGTCTGAACAGCCCCCATTACGCCAACCCACTGCTCTGACAGCAGAGATGAGAAACTTCAGCTGAGGGGCTCTGAAGGCCCTGGGTAGGCCCACCCTGCATTCCCCACATTCCCCACCGCCTGGGGTGGAAGGAATTTCCGACCAAACTTGGCAGGCCAGGAAGGACTGTGGTTGAGCGGCTCCCTCTGGAAGGTGCTGTGGAGCCCTGGCAGCTCAAAGAAACTTCCTCCTCCCCAGACTCACTGCTAAGAATAACCAAGCTCTCCCCTCCAACCCTTCCATGCAGGCTGCAGCCTCTTCTGAGCTCTCCCTTTGCTCAGATTAAACCTCTATGGTGGGAGAGGCAGAAGACAGTGAGCCCACGAGCTGGCGTTTGAATCCTGGTTTGGGTGAATCCAGAGCACATTCTCTTGTTGCTTTGGGGGGGTACCACCCATGTGGTACCTCCAGGGTACCTTTCTGGAGATCGGAGCTGTTTTCCACTAGGACTGTGTCCTTGAGGCAGGGAGGACACACACTTGGGCCCTCCAGTATGGGTGCTAACAGCACCCTGCTCACAGTCACACAGTCATTATCTCCACATAGGGCACAGCTTCTCAGTGTAAACCTGGAGGTCTCACTTCCTGAGGGTTTTCCGAGTCAGACTGATTTTGCCCCCAGGAAACATTTGGCAATGTCTACAGATGTTTTTTAAAAATTTTCTATTTTATTGACGTATAGTTGATTTGCAATGCTGTGTTAATTTCTACTTTGAGATGGGTTAATGTCTACCATCTCAAAGTGGACTTGCCACATTTCAAATGCTCATTAGACACAAGTGTCTCGTGATTCGGGGCTTCTGTGCTGCACAACGCTCATGTGAGGCTAAGACTTTTCCACTCCACAGATGCTTGGTGATGAACAGGTCTGGCTGGGAGAGAAAGAAGATGAGAAACAGGAAGGGAATCTTCCAGAACATACAAGCATCTCCAAAAAAGGGTCTGGAGCTCTGTCTTCTGCTGGGAGGCAGGAGACAGCATCTGGATGCCATCCATTTTCTCCAAGTTAACCTGGCTTCCAAGGAGGCTCAAGGGTGATGGACGATGACCACCCAAGCTCGGGAAGCTTGTTCTCCACCAGCTGCTAGCAGTGGGAACTCAAGGTCCTTGGGGAGGGCCACAACCACCCCCTTACCCCCCCGACAAATCAGAGAGAAGGTTTGTATAAGCCTCATCCAAGGCTGGCTCTTGCAATATTTTTAAATCACTTTTGGCTTAGGGAGGTTGAGTGCCTGCTCGTTTCATCAAGTGATGACTCCCTGGACAAGATGAAGTCCGTTTCCATGGCTAATACGACAGAGCATTTGGAGAGTGCTGAATCCATTAGGGACCAAAGTGGCTTCCTACTGTCATCAGCTGAAATCCAGATGACAATACAGCTCGGGGCCCAGGATGGAGGCCCCGGGATCCGTGTGCAGACGTCCAGACGGACGGCTGAGTCAGGGTATCTCTTGAGGGCACAAGAGGCCATCTGCGAAGTAGTTCAAGGCACCAGCGCCGAGGTCAGTTTGCCTGAGTCAAAAAAATTGGTCAAAGTTCCAGCTCTGCTGTGCGTGCGCTCAGTCACTCAGTCCTGTCGGAATCTTTGCGACCCCATGGACTGTAGTCTGCCAGGCTCCTCTGTCCATGGGATTCTCCAGGCAAGAATACTGGAGTGGGTTGCCACTTCCTCCTCCAGGGGATCTTCCCAAGCCAGGGACTGAATCCACATTTCCTTCATTGGCAGGAGGATTCTTTACCAGTGAGTCACCTGGGAAGGCCTAATTGTCATCTAACAGGCAAGCAATTCAATCTCTCCGAGTTCCTTTCTTCACCCATAAAATGGATTAATAATTCTTATTCCTTCTGGACGACCTTCCCCCACACATTCCCTTGACACTCACACTCATCTTTTTCAGGTCTTTGTTCAGATGCTGCCTCCTCCAAGAGACCTTCTTTCCCTGCCTTGTTAGAAGTCACAGTGCCTCCCATGACACTTTTCATCCTCATTCCTGGCTTTATCATGGATTTGTACATTCCGTTTGTTATCTCTCTCTCACCAGTGGAATTTCCATGCTCACGGTGCCTGAGCAAGATTCCAACACAGAGAACAGGAGCGGTCCAGTCCTCTTGACCCCCAAGTTGAAAACTGTCACAGTCACTTCCACTATATTCTCTAGGCTGAAACCAGAGACAGGGCCAGCCCAGACTCAAGGGCTTTCAGGGAGTGGCTGGAAAGTCACATTGGGAAGACCTCGGATAGAGGGAAGGGCAGAGAGATGCAGTCGTTTGGCATCCCTCTGTGATGCACAGCTCTGAAGTCAGGAGTTATGAATAATCCCTCAGGCCGTGCCTGGGGAAGAGCCCCCAGCCCCCATACATCCGGGAAGGGCCTTGGCCCTCTCTCAAGGTGTCGGCCGCCTCTTCCTCGCTGTATTTGCATAATGTGATTGGCTCCCTTACTTCTCATCTGTCCCAGCAGGAAAAGTCTTTCTTGTCTCCGGCCCCTGGAGAATGATTAAAATCCCACACTCCCGTCCAGACCTTAATATGCGATTCCAGGAGGCGGAAACCTGACTTGCCCTAATTTTCCATAATTAATTCATCAAGACACCTGGTGTGGCTGTTGCTCTCTGCAGGGACTCTCGGGCGTCCTCTCAAACAGCCCAGTGAGTCCCTGATCTCCTCATCTCACCAGGAAGTGAGGCTATGTTTGCAGAAGACCTACGGTGAATCCAAACTAGAACACGTGTCTCATACGTGCAAATTCCTTGTTCCTCTTAACAGCCCTGCCACGTGGATGGTATGAGTCCCATGTTACAGATGAGCTGACTGAGGCTCTGAGAGGCGGTCACTCACCCAAAGACACACTGCTAGGAAGGTCCCGGAACCCAGGGAATGGTTACTTGGTCCATACCTGGGCAGAGGCTTCACAGATGGCGCGGTGGTAAAGAATCCACCTGGCAATGCAGGAGACTCTGGCAGGAGACTCCCTGGGTCAGGAAGATCCCCTGGAGTAGGAGATGGAACTCACTGCAATATTCTTGCCTGGGAAATCCCATGGACAGAGGAGCCTGGTGGGCTGCAGTCCATGGGGTCCCAAAGAGTCAAACAGACTGAGAGACTGAATGCACACACACACATATGATAGGGGCAGATAACAGAGAAATTGTGGCTTAAAGGCGAGATCCTTACTCTGGTCATGGCAGACTTCCTTGGGTGATATGGTTTGTCTCCCCTACCGCTTGTCACAGTGCCGGGAACCCCTCCATTAAGCATTGCTTTCACTGACTATTTCCCTGAACTGGGAAAAATCTAAAAGAGTTATAACACCTCCTGCTGGCAGAGATGAGGGGAAAGGGAACTCTCACGAATGGCTGGTGGATGACTAGAAACTGGTCCAGGAAGTGATCTGCTTCCCTGGTTTAACCAAGATCGTTAACGTCAGAGTCATCATTTAAGTCTGAGTATTTGAGCCCCAAAGCTTATGCTACCAACCAATGAATAAATGGAAGGAACTTAGTGATCTAATCTAGAGGCTTTCAAGCCGTCTTTTTTTTTTTTTAATTAAAGGAGCAGGAACATCTCTTCCAAGAACATTTTACAGAAAACCCCAATCCCATGAAAGAAACAGCGAAAGAGCTGCCATGCTTGGAGCTGGGGGCGAGGGTTCCAGTCCCTGGTTCTGTCCTTTTCTCATTTCAGAGTCAGTGAACCTCTCGAGCTCCACAGAGCAGTCTGGAAACAGCTGGTCCCAGCCCAACCCCACCATTGTATAGATGGGGCATTTGAATGGTCCAGAGAGGGCAGGGATTGCTTGAGGTCACACAGCTCATCCTGGCAGAGCTTGGACTAGGACCTTGGTCTTCTTGCCATCAGAACAGGGCTCTTTCAGCTATGTGACTCTCAAAAGTTCTTAACAATCCTGCCATCATCATCTTCTTCAGACTTATTACTCTCTGAGTATCTCCTAAGTGTCAAAAATATGCATACATCATGGCCACTCCTCAACAGCCAACACAAGGTAACTGAGACAGGACATACACCATGTCACGTAGTGAGGACGAGGCAGGGACAAGATTTAAGTCCAGGCCTCTCTGAATTAAAAACAGGAGTGCTTTCTACCATGCCAGACTGTCCCAGTAGCTGATGGCTATGGAGAGTGTGGGGGACGGGAGTTGGGCGGGTTTAGCCTGCCACCAGCATGGATGGTTTTCCCCCTCTTCCCATCACATCGTGCTCTTCTGGCAGGATCTTTACCAGCTTCTGTTTCTTTGGGTATCAGCTCCCTACCCTCTCAGCACCCACCACTGCGCATGGTGGATATTCAACATCTGTCTGCTGACCGCTCATTCTCAGAGGTCAGCTATAAGTCACCTTTGGGGAGAGGAGGTTGGGGGCAGAGAGCCTTAGGTTCACAATCTAATTCAGATATTTCCTAACTGTGTGACCCTAGACAAGTCAGCCCACTTCTCTATGCTTGCTCCTTGATAGCTAAATCAAAGTGAAAGTGAAGTCGCTCAGTCGTGTCTGACTCTTTGCGACCCCATGGACTGTAGCCCACCCAGCTCCTTTGTCCATGGGATTTCCCAGGTAGGAGTACTGGAGTGGGTTGCCATTTCCTTCTCCAGGGGATCTTCCCAACCCAGGGATCGAACCCAGGTCTCCCGCATTGCAGGCAGACTCTTTACCGTCTAAGCTACCAGGGACTAATCAAGGTGCTACAGTAGCTAAATTAAGGTGCTTTAGTAATAATGCTACATTGACTAGGAAGCTTTGGGATGCAGATAACAGAAACCTCCACCTACAGTGGCGAAAAGACTGAGGAAAGATCTTATCCTTCAGAACAGAAACTGCAAGGGTAGAGTGGCCTTTGGGGTTCACAATGTCAGCGAGGATGCGGTTCCTCTCATCTGCCATTGTCAGAGTTGCTGTCATCTTCTGTCTTCTGGAGCACAGCGATGGCCATGAAACTGTCGTTGTCACGTCTGCACAGATTACAGGGGACAGAGAAGAGTTCCATCCCTTCCGCTAGCTCCTTCTTAGTAAGAGCGGGGGAAGCTTTCCAAGAGTCATAAACAGACTTTCTCATTTTTCACTGGGCAGAACTGGGTCCCATGCTAATTCCAGAGCAGTTAGCGACAGGGCAATAGTATTGCTGATATTTGCTTAAACCCATTATCTTAGTGCAGTGGCCAATGGGTAACCAACTGCTGACCTCAGAAAGATACATTAAGTGAGGACCTGTTATACAATGAGGATCTTCTGCTTCTTTCAACGCTAATGTCCCCAGCCCTCTGGACATGGCAGACACACAGCAACTGGTGTGTGAGTGTAAGAGTGAGTGAGAGAATAAAAGAATGAGGTATTTCTTTCCTCTCTCTGCTTTCCCCATTGCCCAACTGGATTGTCTCTTGTTGATCTTAATGTCCAAATAAATGAAGTCACAAAAGATGGTGCAACCGGGACTGGATTAGGAAGTAATTTGAACTCTCTCTGGAAGACACCACTGAAGCGATGAGTTGATCTGGGCCAAGCACAAGTTTTCTTCATCCAGGAATATTCATCAGCTCATCACCAGGCTTCCCTAAGTTAGGGGGGACACCACAGGACACCACACTGACGTGATTTTTTGTTGTTGTTGCTCCTATTGTTTTAAAATAATTCTTCCTGGCACAGAGGTGGCATTTTGGAAGCCTTGTTTATGAACATGATTAATAATAGACATTGGTGTCCAGAATAAATAGCCAACCTGGTTTTGGCAGTACAACAACCAAAAATTTCAGCCAGAGGAAATCAAATGGGCAGTGTTGGCCACTGATCACTGGCATTTCGGTGGTCACCGTGTAACATGGGGGCTGTTTTGTTGCTTTCCCTCATGTTGGATGCACAGTGTCTACGTGTTCCAGTAGTAAGTCAGACTTCCTCAGGGAATATGCTGGAGGCTACCTATCAGAACCCCACTGGAAAAAGGCATTCAGTGACCTTCCTAGGACCTTCTTTGACCACAGACAACTACAGGAAGAGCTTAAACCTTAGTTTCTTCATCGGTGAGGCTGGGAATTTGGAAGACCTGGCTCAACCTTGAGAAACACAGAAGGCAATACTAGGTGGATTATGGGCTCAAACAGCCCACAGTCCTGCTATGAGTTTTGGCAATTGTGGGAGTGGTACGGTTTGCTCATAACTCTTTGTCCCTTTTCCACCCTCACTATACTTCATGGTGGGTGGAGTGTATCTTCGTACCCCTTCCTACTGCCTTTCCTAATAGGTTGGACCAGGTAATGTGCTTTGGTCAATGGGATACGTTGAAGTAACTATGGCCAGTTCTGAGCTCAAGACTTAAGTGGTGCCTATGTTTTCACACCCTCCTCTCAAAATTTCTGCTCCCTGCCTTTAGAAGGGCACGTCCTGGCTGGCCACTAGGCCCCAAAATGAAAGACAAAGGGTGCAGGCTTAAAGCCAAGAGCCATCCCCGTCTGATCTATGGAACTGTAAGAATAAAAAAATAAATACTTTTATAAATCGCACAGCGTGTTGGTGTTATTGCATCATTATTACAGCAAAAGATGGTTCATATAGAAGTATGACTATTATTAGTAATAAGAATAGTTGCCAGTAATAGACACTGGGCATTTACTATATGACAGTTTACTTGCCATCATAACAACAGGAATCATCATCCCCATTTTATGGATGAGACTACTGAGGCTCTGAGAATTTAAGGAACTTGGCCAAGGTCACATAACCAGAAAGCTGCAGAGCTGGCATTTGAATGGGCCCAAAGGCTAGATTCTCCCTATCTTCTCTGCCCTCCTAAGTGAATGAGCAACCAAGCAAGTGTAGTTCTTTCAGGGCACAAGACCACTGTTCTGTCATCTGAGCACAGGTGGGAAATGGGAACCTTTTTTTGGAGGAACCCACTGGAGCTGACCCCAAACTCGAAACTCTTTGGAAGGTCTGGAGCCATTCCAGGTGGATGTAACATCATCACCTGGACAGGTCATGCTGCCACGTTAGCATCCTGCAGGGCAGCCAAGAGCAGGCTCGCTCCCTAGTGCTGGGGTCAGCACTTAGTTCTCGGAAACATTTACTGAGCACCTACTGCCTATCAGATGGAAATGGGATGGCATGAAAAACCTGTGAATCTCTCTAGATGAAGTAAATACATTTTCAAAACCCTAAGTGTCATAACCCAAACTCTTCTCTGACTTCAAACAAACCCTATTGTATCTGTGGGCACCCTCCTCGCCCGTCAACACTTCACTCATCCTAGACTCAGGCCCATGACAACTGTTTTAATCCAAGCCTTTGCTTAAGTTGTTCCTGCTGCCCCAGGGAGCATTTATTCATCAAATTTCTGTTCATCATTAAAGACCCAACTCAAAGGTCACCTTCTCTGTGGCCCCTTCCCCTACTCCCTTCTCCAACTCTTTGCCTTCTATGGCAGCCTGTTTTGATGGCTGATCTAGATAAAGGTCTGTCTCACAAGCCCATGGGTTTCCCATGGACAAAGACTTGCTCCTTTTCTATCACTTCCTAGCTCAGCACGCAGCATGGTGCCAGGTGCTGAGATGATTCCCACCTATTTGGAGATTATGCCTTTAATATTGTTTATTACTTATAAATAATAAAGCACTTTTCAGTTAATAAAGAGCTTGCCAGTCGGCTCCAGGGTTGAGCCTTAGACCCCCTACTTTGTAGCCCTGTGACTGTGGGAGGTTGCTCACGTCTCTGAGCACCTGCCCAAGAGTACTGTTGGAGGATTCCAGGAGATTGTCCGTAGGAAGCAGCCAGTAGAGTGCCTGGGTCTTGCCCAGCACTCAAGAAAGTCAATCTAGTCAGAGGACTGTTGCTCTCACCCTAGATTCTGGGAAAATAGATGATGATTACTCCAGACACCAGGAGTCAGAAAACTTTTTCTCTAAGGGCCAGAAAGTAACTGGTATAGCCTGCGTGGGCCATGTGGTATCTGCTGCACTACTCAGCCGTGCTTTTGTAACGTGAAAGCAGCCGTAGACAATATGCGAATGAAGGTAAGTGGGTTTATGCCATTACAGTTCTTCAGCTTGGATCTCAGGCTGTATAAGGAATTTTAGGTCTCTCATTGCAAAGGAAGATCTGGGGGCAATGGCGGGAACATTCTTGACTCCACAAGTGGAGAAAGAAGTCATAATGCAGCGAAGCCTGGGTTTTGGATGCAGATAGACATGAGTCCCGAACCAAGACTCGTCATCTGCTGTGTGTGACGGGGCAACAAATGCCCTCTCTGTTCAAGCCTCAGTTTCCTCATTTATAAAATGGAAATCATAACAACCCTCATTTCACAGGCTTTGGGGAGGACTCATCCCATCAAGTGCTTGCTCAGCTACCTTGCCAGAATTTGTAAGAATGTCTTCAAAATGCCAAAGGGAGTATTACCTAAACCCTGGGCAGCAGGAAGGGAAAAATTGAAATGGAAAATGCTGACCTTCTATTAGCTTCCAGTACATGGACTTTCTCAGCAAGACCTTGTAAACCGCTTAACTTTCAGCAAGGCCGACATTTGGGGAATGATAAGCTTAGGTGTTGTTTATAGCCAAGAAGCTTTTTTTAAAGAGGACACTCCAGGTCTCAGCGTGGCAGCCCCACACCTGTAATCCCCTCCAAACAGATGCAGGCGGAGGATGGGATGTGGCACCTCTGGGGCCCTAGGGTCCAGCCTTCACCGGGGTCTGGGCACCCCAAACCCCCTAGAGTGGTGGGAGAGGCAGATGGAAGGTTCACGGGTGGGTATTGTTCTTCTGATGATCCAAAGTGGAAGGAAATGCAGGGGGGAAAGCCCAGATTGACACTGGCAAGCAAGAGGATTAAAAAAGGATTTAAAAGGGTAAAGAGAAAAGAAGGCTGATCTCTCGGATACTTCTGTACCCAGGGCACCAGTTTTCCCCCTGGTCCCGATAAGCTCTTTAAAAAATTCATGAGGTTTTTGTTTCACCACTTATTTATTTGCGTCCCCAGGATAAACTCATGAAAAGCTGCTTCTTGTCATGGGTGAGTCCTGGGGGGAAGATATAATTTGTATAGTTCAGGCTAATAAATTACACAGTGTCAACATGCTCAGTCACTTATGCCCCATGGCAAACCCAGGCAGTATTAATAAGGGGTGGCCAGAATAGGAGAGAAAACCTTTCTCCCACTTCATTCTTTCTTTGCTTCCTTCCTCTCTGTTTCTGAAGGGCTTCACAGTGCCAGGCACTGGGGACATTGAGATGAAAATGTCACTAGAAGGTCAAAGTCAGGTGGAAGAGAGGATGCTTTAATGGAGAGTTGTGAGGCAGTGGATAGTGGTGGTGTCCATTGAGTGTCAGGTGGTGGACACTCAAACAGGGGCAGTGAAGACATCCTTAGGGAGCATCTGCTGTATCCTGACAGGTGCACTGGATTCAGGAGAAGAGCAGGTGGATGCTCCAGGATAAACCCTACCCCATGCCTTCCATGCCCCCATTTCAATTGGGTCCATAAGCGCCTAGAAAGAGCTGGCCCTAAAAAGTTGTGTGTGTGTGTGTGTGTGTGTGTGTGTGTGTGTGTGTGTGTGTGTGCATGCATACACATGCTCAGTCACTCAGAGCTCAGGGTATGAACTCAGGGCAGGCAGGAAACTTGTCTTTGCCTCTGGATTTCCACATAATTCCTGGCCCAGACTAGGTGACGAGCAAATGTTGACCCTATGGAAGCACGAATATACCAGTTACATTTAACACCATTCATCGACCTCTCAGCCATCACAGACTTTGGGGTAAGTAGATAGAAGGATACCCTTGGCCAGACTATGGTCCAGAAAACAAAGGAATGAGAAACTATTAACAGTGATGATAGTAGCTAATATTTGTTGTTCAGTCACTAAGTCATGTCCAACTCTTCTGCGACCCCATGGGCTGTAGCCTTCCAGGCTCCTCTGTCCATGAGATTTTCCAGGCAAGAATACTGCAGTGGATTGCTATCTCCTCCTCGAGGGGATCTTCCCGACCCGGGGATTAAACTCGCGTCTCCTGCATAGGCAGGCAGATTCTTTGCCACTGAGCCACCGGAGAAGCCCCCAAAGTTCATACTTTTACCTATTAAGATGAGAAAAATTAGAAAATACCTGATATCCAACGACAGGGGACCAGTTATGCAAATTTGGTTACTTAGTGGCAGATTACGCAGCCATTAAAGCAATAAGGATGAAGATTGCATAGCAACATGGGAAAAATGCTTACAAAATAACATCGGGAATGGAAGGTAAGGGCCACGTTTTACCAAACGAGAAGATAAATCTCACAAGCACCTGGTTGCCCAGGAGAGCTGAATCTGGAGAGAGAGTGTGCTGGTGACTGGCTTGAATGGCTACCTCTCTACTGGATCTGGACACTTGAAGAGCAGGGACTATGATGTCCGTAACTACAGGTCAATATCCACCCATCCATCTATCTATCAATCACCATCTCCTAGCCCCACGGCGGGGACATAATAAATGTAAGAGAGAAGAAAGGATGTCCATGCCACCTCACCCCTGTATGCTGGACAAGGCATAGTATCCTGCACATAGAGGCTGAAAGATCAATACTGAAAGATGGAAGGAGGGCTGGATGAACAAGGATGGGAAATGGGGAGTGAAAGAGAAAAAAAAAGGAAGAATAAAAGAGGGTGAAAAAGAAAGGGAAGAAAGAAAAGGATGATTTTACCTTGGTTTAACTCAGCTGCATATATTCAAGAAGACAGCCTCTGCTAGGATCCATCTGGAATCCTACACTTCAGACAACTATTAAAAACGCCCTGGAAAAGCTGTTGTTTTTGGTGGACCCAGAGCCAGAGCTCCTGGAAGCCGCAGCCTGTGGACTCCCTGGGACAGCCTTGTCCCCAAGGCAGTCTCCTGCCAACAAGCCTAGGGCAGAAGAATGGAGGTCTGTCCCCTCTCAGTGAGCCTCCAAGCTGTGACCAGTCTCAGGCTGCCAGTTCCCAAGGCAAAGTTGGATCCACGTCTGGCAGGAGTCGTAGTGCTTAGTCGCTCAGTTGTGTCCTATTCTTTGCGACCCCATGAGCTGTAACCTGCCAGGCTTCTCTGTCCATGAAATTTCCCAGGCAAGAATACTAGGGTGGGTTACTGTTCCCTTCTCCAGGGGATCTTCCAGACCCAGGGATCGAACCTGGGTCTCCTGAATTACTGGCAGATTCTTTACCATCTGAGCCACCAGGGAAGCCCACATCTGGAGGCACCGACTGTAAGCAGGGATTTTACTAAAGCTTTGTTTCATGGGGGTCAGAGGAAGGAGATTACAAAGTGTATCTGGGAATGGAATATCCTAAAAAATCCCCTTCAAGCAAGTCTTCCCCAGATTTCCATTTCTTTTGGCAGCTGCCAATCCTCTCCCTTCTCCTTCTCTGCCAGAATTCTCCGGTCTAGCTTATGTATGTCTGCACCTTGCTTCTTCAAACCCCTCAGCTTGCACACCCAGCAATAAACACCAAAGCCAGCTAGTAGCTATGCCCACCCTTCCCTGTCTTCTCCAACCTGTTCCCCATTTCTTCCCCTGGAGCCTGAATTTCCTCAAGCGTTATTTCCATCAAGCATCATGTTGGAACATGGTTAGTGACTCTTTGGTGAACAAGATGGGTTCTAAATTCCAACTTAATCTTTGCAAGCTGGGTGACCCCGGACAAGCCACTTCATCCCTCTAGATCTGTTTTTCTATTGAAATGAGCTCAGTATGAGCACATGCCCACTAAGATTGCTGAATTTTAAATGTAACGATTCAGGCAAAATGCTGGTCTGTAGAGCACGCAGTAATTGTCAGCCATCAGTATTAATTATCCACTGGGAATTTCTGTGAGGTCAGTAGGGCAAGGATGATGATTTCTGTTTTGAAATGAACCTACCAAGGACCAGAGTGGTGAATTGATTTGCTCAAGGTTGCACAGGACAAGCAGCCAAGCCAGAGGTTATATTCTGTTCCTTGAGTCCAGAGCCTTGGGACTTCAGCCCCAGGTCCTTCAGGTCTAGTGCTGAGAAGGCCGGTACTGGTGAGCACCGGCCCCCACAGCTTGGATGCTGTTTAAGTGTCTGAGGAGAAGAGATTCTCCTTCCTGGCTTCAGTTTTCAGAGCCTCACCATTAAATTATGATAATGCATGACCTGGGGCTGTGCTGCCTGCTAGCCCCTGACAATTGAATTCCTTCCAGGCTCGATTCCAGGGAGCCAATTTTGCTGTTCTCAGCAGAATCTGGAGTGACCTCTTCCGTATCCTCAGCTTGAAACAGGAAATTTGGTGTCCGCAGGAGCCATTTCTCACAGTGGCCACTCAGGGACTTCCCATATTGTTTCCAGTTTGGTGCATGGTACTCCTCTTCGAAGTGTGGTCATCAATACCTTAAAGCACAGAATTCAAAGGCTGCCTGCTACCGGACACCTGGCTAGCTGCCAGGATTCCCTCTCCACCCCATCATCGTTACACTTGGTACTTCACAGTAGAGTGAATCAGACAGACGTTGGTTCAAAATCTAGGTGTGACACTTACTGAGTGAAGCTTCCTAAAAATCCCCTTCAAGCATCTCTGTCTTCCCCAGATTTCTGTTTCCTTTGGCAGCTGCCACACCTCTCCTTTCTCCCTCTTGGGCAGCTTTCTCGGTCAAGCTTTTCTCTCTGCAGCTCGCTTCTCCAAACACACTCAGCTTGCACACCCAGCAAAACAAACCCAGTGAATTTGAGAAAGTTAATTAGCCCCTCTCAGTCTCTATTTCTTCCTGTGTAAAATGGGTATGTGGAAAATGGAAAGCAGACCAATAATACTTCATAAGACTGTGGTAATTCAGTGATTTTGTATCAGTTAGCTACATCTGCAATTATGCTGTGTAACAAACCATAGAGCCTTAGTGGCACATGACAGTCAGCAATCCACAGAAGAAATAAAGTAGCCACCACATAAAAGAGAAGGCATTAGTAAACAAAGAAAGTCAAAGAAAAACTAAGATCATTTTTCACCTGTACCTAACTGGCAATTTTAAAACAAGATATACTTTACTTTGTAGAACAGTTTTTAGATCAAGAGACTGAGAAGAGAATACAAAGAATTATCACTTTTAAGGCCATCTTACCTTAATATGGCATATTTCTTATAACTGATAAGTTCATCGGTTTCTGATGAACTGGTATCAGTACATAATCATTAACTAGAGTCTGTATTTTATTTAAATTTCTTTAGTTTCCCCTCATGTCCTTTCTTGAGAGGTTTCAGAATCCTATCCAAGACAGCACATTACATTTAGCCATTATGTCTCCTTTACACTTTCTTCCTTTTTGATGACTTTGACAGTTTTGAGGAATATTGGGTCAGGTGTTTTATAGAATGTTTCTCTAAAATGATATTTTTTCCATGAATTGGCTGGGGATAGGCGTTTTGGGGAGGAGGGCCAGAGGGATAAAATGCAATTTTGGTCGCATCATATCAAGAGTACATAGCTTTGGGACTTCCCTGGTGATACAGTGGTTAAGAATCTACTGCAATGCAGGGGACACGGGTTCGATCCCTGGTTGAGGAACTAAGATTCCACATGTCGTGGAGCAACTGAGTCCTCAGACCACAACTAGAGAGTCTGTAGGCTGCAAGGAAAGATCCCACATGCCACAACTAAGGCCCGACGCAGCCAAATAAAAAAAAAAAATTTTTTTTTTTTTAGAAAAAGAATGCATACTATTAACATGACATATGAAAGTCGATGCTGGCCTTGACCCCCTGGCTGAGGCAGTGTTTGTCGGGTTTTTCCACCATCAAGTTACGTTTTTCCCCCTTTCTAGACTGCATACTTTGGAAGGAATTACATGCGCAGCCCTATTTCTATGAATTACTTGGAATTCTTCTGGGCATTTGTCTCTTGCCCTTCATTCATTAAGTCATTCAATCATTTATTTATGTCAGTATGGACTCATAGCTATTTATTTTATACTTTGAGTTCTAATCCATTACTTCTTTTTCTTACTCAAATTGTCCCAGCATTGGCTCTTTGCAGCTGGCCCCTGTGCTCCTTTGACGAGCTCCTATCAGTTTTGTTTTGGAGCACATCCTTACAATTAGGCAGTGTAAGATGCTCCAGACTCACTTTGGATATTTACTGCCTCAGACACCGAGTCAGTTATCTCTCCAATCATCCCTGGTTCTTTTTATTGAAGAATGATGTTATAAACCTAGATCCAGGTGGTACTCAGGGGTCATTGATTATCTGCCCTCTCAGCTGGCAAAGCAAGAAAATGTATGTGAGTACACTAACCTATGTATATACATACATGTAAACATATTTCTATATGGAACCATCTGTCTCTGTATTAAGAATTCATACTGATGTCTCCAGCTCCAATCCATTACTACATGCCATCCCGTAGCCTCCTACTCCTGCTTATCTATAAACCCCCCTTCTAACAGTGACAAGCATGGCTCCCACTGTGCTCCATCCATTCACATAATGCTTCAGTTCCGGGAGACATGCACAGAAGTGGTAGAATTGCTCACCTGTACCCCATGGAAAAAAACTTTATCAACTGCAGCTCCGTGCTCATGTGCGGTGCCTCTTGTCCTTAACCTTACAGACTCTGATCATCCCCAAAGTTCCTTAGGTCAGCGTTTTTTTCCTCCCACCCACTTCAGTGTGCTTGTTTCATACATTCCTAACACAGTTATATTTTTCATCCCAGTCTCCATCCCTTCCTGGGAGCCCTAATCTCCCAAATGATTTTTTTAATTGCATTCATTAAGGTTCACTCTTTGCCTTTGAAAGTTCTATGCGTTTTGACAAAGGCATGCTGTCTTGTATCCATGGTCACAGAGTAATGCGCAATACTTTCACCGCTCTAAAGATCCTCTGTGCTCCACCCCTTCATCCCTCTCCCCCCTCCCTGAACCTCTAGCGTCCGCTGCTCATTTTGCCACCGCTACAGTTTCACCTTTCCCAGGATGGGCAGTGACATTTTTAAGCGCTACTACAGTCACATCTCATTTGACCACTATTTTGCACCTCACAGATAGTGGTTTTTTTTTTTTTTAATTGAAGGTTTGCGGCAATCCTTTGTCCAACAAGTCTACTGGGGCCACTTTTTCCAACAGCATTTATTCACTTTATATTTCTGCGTTGCGTTTTGGTAATTCTCACAATATCTCAGACATTTTCGTTATTGTGTTTGTTGTGATAATCTGTGATCAGTGATCTTTGACGTCACCACTGTAGCTGTTTGGTGCACCCCAAACCGTGCCCATATATATGTTGTGTGTGTTCGGTCTGCTCCACTTTCCAGCCATTCTCCCATCTCGTAGCCTCTCCTTGGGCTTCCCTGTCCCTTAAGACACAACAATACTGAAATCAGGCCAGTCAACAGTCCTACAATGGCCTCTAAGTGTTCAAGTGGAAGGAAGAGCTGAATGTCTCTCACTTTAAATCAAAAACTGGAAATGACTAAGCTTAGTGAAGGAGGCATATCAAAAGCCAGGAAGCTAGGCTCTTGCACCAAACAGCTGAGATGTGAATGTAAAGAGAAAGTTCTTGAAGGAAATTAAGCATGATAAAAATGACAAAAGAGCGAAAAGGCCTAATTGCTGATATTTGGTGGTCTGGATAGAAGAGCAAACCAACCATAACATTCCCTAAAGACAAAGCCTTATCTCCAAGCAAGGGACTTCCCAGGAGGTGCAGCTGGTAAAGAATCTACCAGCCACAGGAGTCCGATCCCTGGGTCAGGAAGATCCCCTGGAGAAAGAAATGGCAACCCATTCCAGTATTCTTTCCTGGAAAAATTCCCTTGGACAGAGGATCCTGGTGGGCTTCAGTCCACGTGGTTGTAAGGAGTCAGACATGACTGAGCACAGCACACACATGCAATCCAGAGCAAGGGCCAAACTCTCTTCAGTTTTATGAAGGCTAGAGAGGTAAGCAAGCCACAGAAGAAAAGCTTGAAGCTAGCAAAGGTTGGTTCATGAAGTTTAAGGAAAGAAAGCCTTCTCTATAAGATAAAAGTGCAAGGTCCAACTCAATACATGACCACCCAGCATTTGTAAATGCATTCTTATAACACCTGTCTTCTCAGGACGTGGAGGCAGGTATCATGAATCATTTAGCTTTCTATCATCAGCTCCCCAGGTGGTGAAGTTGGTAAAGAATCAACCTGCCAATGCAGGAGACTCAGGTTCAATCCTTGGGTCAGGAAGATCCCCTGGAGAAGGAAATCGCAACCCACTCCCGTATTCTTGCCTGAAAAATCCCAAGAACAGAGGAGGCTGGTGGGCTACAGTCCATGGGGTAGCAAAGAGTCGGCACAACTGAGCGAGTGAATGACCACCAATCCTAGCATAGGGTCAGGCTTATGGTAATCATGAAATGCATTTGCTGAATGAATGAACTGCAAAAGAAGTAAGTCAGACAGAGACAGAGAAATATCATATGATATTGCTTATATGTGGAATCAAAAAAAATCATACAAATTAACTTATTTACAAAATAGAAACAGACTCATAGACTTAGAGAATAAACTTATGGCCAGGGGAAAGGGAGGGATAGATTGGGAGTTTGGGATGGACAGGTACACACTGCTATATTTAGAATGGATAACAAACAAGGACCCACTGTATAGCACAGAACTCTGCTCAAGGTTACATAATAACATAATTGGGAAAAGAATTTGCAAAAGAATAGATACATATATATGAATAACTGAACCACTCTGCCGTATACCCCAAACTAACACAACATTGTTAATCAACTATACTCCAATATAGAATAATAAAAAAAAAAAATAAAAGTGCAAGGTGAAGCAGCGAGTATTGATGTAGAAGCTGTAGCAAGTTATCCAGAAAATTTAGCTAAGATAATCAATGAAGGTAGCTATACTAAGCAACAGATTTTCACTCCCTGGGATCAAAGGCAAATCAGACATGGATCTGGCCAAGTTCAGGAAGGGATGTAATACAGATATCATAGGCATAGCTTGCCTTCATACCAGGCAGACAATAAAACACAACATTAGACAGAAGTTCAGAAAGCAGAGCATTCACTTCTAGTGGGGCTTGGAGTCCTAGGGAAGATTTGGGAACTTGATGCCAACGTGGTGTCCAGGAAACAGGACAAATAAGCTGCTCTGAGGGTGAAAACATGGGGATGGAGAAAAATAAGAAGCAGTCCTATGAATGTGAGGTTAGTTTTCTGACATCACTTTATTTTACTTTTCATAATAGAATTAGCCTTATCATTTTTATGACTCAGAAAGGATGTCATGCTAGTAAAAAAAAGAAAAGAAATAGCTGCACATATTCCAGTGTAGAGCTGAAGTCTAATTTACTCAGCCAGTCTCACTGGCTGGATTTAGGGGTCATTTGCAAGTTTTCACTACTATAATGGACTGTACACTGAATATATATATTTGTATTGGTCCAATTTTTGCCTCAGGATAAATTCCTAAGAGTGAAATAACTGGACCAAAGAGTATGTACACTTCAAGGTTTTCCCTGTATACTGCAAGATTTTCCTATATGGGCCTATTTATACACCAAGGCATGAGTGGTCATGAGTCCATAATGGCCTAATTACATATATAATTATGATTCATCTGCTTGCTCCATGGAACAATGGCATAGATGATGTAAACTTGTTTGTTACGATTCTCCTTCATCTCCCTGCCTCCACCGATCTCGGGGTAAAACCTCAAAAGTCCCCCACATGCCACACATCTGGAAATGGCCCTGGATTCTTGAGTCTTTCACCATGACAACTTGAAAGCAGACGGCTTATCAGTCCAGCCTAGAAGCAGCATTTTTGTCTCTTTCAGGTCAGGTGCTGAAAACCTGGGCTGGGGTTGAGAGGGTCAGTGTTGTGATGGAGGGAAGCCCTGCCCATTAAGAAGAGTATTTTATTCATGCCTCTGGTGTGTACTGGCATTTCTGCAGCCGTGTCTATGTCTTCCCCTCACCCAGCTCACTTAGGGCCCCCCAAGATGGAGCTCTGTTCTGGGCGTCCTTGTCACTCGGCACACATACATCACACCCCAGCTATCTGTGAGCTGATGTTTCCATAATTGGGGGTGGCAGGATAGTAGGAAACCCTGGGAGCTTGTGGGAAGAGGCTTGGGGTGGCATTTAACAGAGAACGTGCATACAGTTTCTAGCTCCAAGCCTTCCCTATGCTTTAGGTAAACCAGACTCCTTAAAGAGGAAAAGTGAAGCACAGAGAAGGGGAGACGTGTCTGGGGGTCACACAGCAAATCACCCTGTCTAAAAGCCTTACAACTGCAAGTCCCATCAGAGCTGGTTGCCTCCCCCACGGCAAAACCCTGGTTCTAAATCTGAGCACGCTATGCGTCTCATACAGAAGGTTGTTTATAATGTTACATTACCCGGCTTTTAAAAGTCCAGATGGTTCCAGTTGTGGGGGTCTATGGGCCATAAAACCATCATCCTCAGACCTCAAGCCTCTCTAGTGGTAATGATGTAATCTGTTTGGAGAAAAAGTCCCCAGCCCCAGGCTGTCACCAGAGCAGTCACTCTCACGGAGGCCCAGCCAGGGTAGGGAGGATTCGCGGTGATTCTGTGCAGAGTAACTTTCCTTCCATCTTCTTTCTCCAGCACAGAAAGGGCCTGATGCGCTCAAGGACGGTGGGTGTCAGACTTCTGCACGCCTCCTCCTTCCCAAGCAGAGCTGCAATCCACACCCTCCAGTCCCCTCTAAGCCCTGGCACAGGATGTTTATGCCGCCAGGAATACCTTCCCCTCCTTTCAGCCTCAACACTGGCTTAGGACTACGGGTGCAAATCTTGCCTCTGAAGTTTTCTAACTCTCTGACTCAGGACAAACCACTTCATCTGCCTGAGAATTTATTTTCTCATCTGTCAAATGGCGTCAGTAATCAATCCAACATCCCAGGGTTGTTATAATACAATGATGAAGCAAAGTAATCCTCGTGGGCTGCAGTTGAGGGCATTTTGGTTTTAACAAAAACCAACTGAGATCAGCCAAAGCTACACCAAGGAGGGTGAGGATTTACTCAAAATGGGCATAAATCCAATCTTAAACTTTGGGTGCAAAAAGTCACGGTGTATTTACACTCCAGTTGATCCCTCAAGAGCCCTCCGAACAGGAAATCCAACCTCTTCCTCTTAAAAGTCCTACCTGCACTCTCACCCCACGATGACCCTTCTCTGGTGGTTCATGGGAAGGGGCACCCACAGGGAGCAGCTTCCGCAGCAGTGAGTGAAGGCTGGAGTCCCTATGGGGCACTGCGGCTGGTGAACTTAGCTAGCTGGGTGGATGTGCGGATGGTTCCGACGCGGCAGCAATGCTATGGGTCCAGACGCTTGCGCTGACCTGAGGCCCCCCTGACCCAGGTATCAAGCCTGTCCCCAAATCACAGTGTCCCCAGTCACATTCTGCTTCCCAAGAACCCAACACGTTTGTCTTCTTTATCAGTGTGTGGCCAGCATCCAGAACATGGGCCTGGCACATAGTAGCCACTGTATGTTGAACAGATGGATGGATGGATGCAAAGGATGAATACAGGGAATAATGAATGAATGGATGGGTGGATGGTGAGGATGGCAGGGTGGGAAGAAGGAAAGCTAGGATGATGGAAAGAGAGCAGGAAGGGAAGATGAACAGATGGATAAGTGAACAGATGGATAGATGTGTAAACAGATGGATATATGGGTGAATAAATGGATGGAAGGATGGCGAGAATGGCAAGAAGAGAAGGAAAAAAAGAAGGGATGGTGGAATGAAGGAAGGGAGAGAGGGAGGTAAGAAGAATGGATGGATGGATGGATAGATGGACAGACAAATCATGGTGTGAAATATCAGTCCCGAGCTCATGGTTAAGAAAATATTATAAGTGAGTATCTTTGGTAATTTAGCATTTTTAGAATAGCTAGATGTATCATCTTTTTAAGAGAAAAAGCAAATCAATATATTAAGATCAGAGTCTAAGAGCCTGCTGATTCTGCATGAATGCACCACCTTCACACTGCATTATGTAATGACCACAATTACACACGTAAATATCTTCTATAAGACACCTGTCTCTAACTACAGTGTTGTGATTTCTATTGATGCCCTGGGGAAAGAACTGGGTCCAAAGTCATTGGAAAGGGAGTGACAGCAAATGTGTATACTGAGGGTCCACTCAGTGTCAAGGTGTTTTACGAAAACGTTACCCAGTCGGATCCTCTCACCTCTGCACAGAGGGTAATTCCATGCCCATGTTTCAGGGAAGAGAACTGAGAGGCAATGAGATTATAGGTCCCCCCTGAGACCACAAGGCAGAGCTGGCTTTGAATTCAGCTCTGATCAGTCCCCAACTCTTGCTGATGCCACTTCCTGCCACGACATTTCTGGGAAGAGGGCTTTATGGAAAGGAGGGAATGGGGTGTCCACTGCTCAAGGCTTGTGCTTACCTATGTTAGCTCATTAATCTCCCAGCAATCCCTAAATGAAGGGGCTGTTATTATCCCCATCTGGCAGGTGAAAACAACTTGAATTTCAGAGCTGAATGCCACTTCTGAGGTTGTTGATAATCCTTAGGAAGGTGTTTTTTTCAAGGTCAACTGGATTTCATGGCAATATGGCCCCAGCAAAGGCAGACAATGGACTTGGGGTTTCACGGACTTGCTCAGTGCCCTAAATTCCTTCATTACACTCTCCCTGGAGTCACAGCGTTTTGACTCTGGTTAAAATGCAAATCATACCTGGAAGGGATAACACAGAAAGCCATTATCAGCCTGGAATAAAGCCAGGCCATGTTTGTGTCCAAATTTCATTCTTAATACCTTTGGGTTTCTTTCTAATAACTCAAAAAAACATTTTGCTAGTAATCAGACACAACTGAGTGACTGAACTGAACTGTAGAAATTTAGGAAATGCAGAGGCAAAAAAAAATTTATATATATATAATATTGCCTGAAATCTCCCTGAGGCAACCATTTCCTCTCGCTATATCCAGTAGCAGTTTTCACATGCTGCTCTGGGAACACATACATGCCCCACTCTCCACACAGCTAATTAAGGGACTAACTCTATTCCCTGGCAGCATGGGAAGAGCATGTGACCCAGAAATGGCCAATCACAGCCTGCCAGCCCTGGTCACAGGGATTGGTTCGTGGAAAAGAACACAGCCAAGTCCAGCCAATTAGAGCACTGCCCAGAACTTTCCCAAGAATCATTAAATAGGAGGCTATTTTCTCCTGGTCCTAAGCTGCAAAGCAGGCTGAGAGCAGAGTGGCTATTCTTGCCCCAGTCTGTGGAGAGCTTGCCCCAGAAGGAAGCCCGGGGAGAGGCTCTCAGAGGTATGTGGCGAGGGAAATTTCTAACACTGTCTGGGCACCTGCATCCAACTATACCTGAGACCAATGCTTTCAGAGATATTTTTTTTTCAGTTATTAAATTAAACCATATGAAATTGCCAATATTTTACAATTTTTGACTTGAAAAGGACAATTTCATATCCTTTGACTTAATACATGAGACAACAAATTCCCTTTCCTACTTAAATAAGTTTAAATTGAGTTTCTGACTCCTGCAATTGGAAGAGTCCTGCCCAATACACCCATCATCCCAGAAATTCAACTTTCACATTTTGGTGTGTCCCCTCCCATATTTATTTCTCTCAGGGTATATGTTTGTATAATATAACATAAATATAATGCCATAAATTTATGATAGTTTAATTTAACTCATTATCTGTGTAATTGTTCAATATCCGCTTTCCCCCTGAGGAATGTTTCAGGAGAACATGTTTTATTACAGCCAAACAGTGTCAGAACCATAATAAGTGCTCAATAAATATTTGTCGGCTACATCAATACATGTATATACTAAAAAGCAGAATCCAGTATGAGAAAATGATTTCAGGAAAAGACAGTCTGCAGCCAGGCATACGGCTACCCTATAAAAGTGAGATATAGGGTCCCATTAGAGGAGGGCCCAGATGCACAGCAAACAATGAAAATCTAGCACCTGCATTAAAATATAAATGGGAAGCTAGCTAAACCTGGCAGGTTAGATAGAAGACTGGCATTTGCTGAAGGAAATGTGTTGTTCAACTCATCAGCCTTTTAAAGAAGCTGGCAGGGGTCCAGGATGAAGAGGAGCACAGAAAAGAAATCCAACAGCAAGATTCACGGTTTGAAATCCATAAAAAGAGGTTCGGCACTTTTTAAAAAATGAATCTTCTGAATGTGCCTTGCGCAGACTGCAGGCCTGTGACTCTTTACTGCCTCCTTGAGGTGTTATGGCAAAATGCAGGGGCAGAAATGAAAGGCAATCTATTGAGCGACAATCATGCAGCTAAAATTACCACAGGCAAACCAATTCTTGGGCTTCCCTCGTGGCTCACCTGGTAAAGAATCTGCCTACAACGCAGGAGACCTGAGTTCAATCCCTGGGTTGGGAAGATGCCCTGGAGAAGGGAAAGGCTACCCACTCCAGGATTCTGACCTAGAGAATTAGGATCATTATTCTAATTATAGAATAAGAATTAGAATAATTATTGAATATGGACATAAGTTCTGTTGCTGCTGCCACTGTTTCTGGCACCATCATCAATATTCACATCAACAGCAGTAAGAATGGCTGGTAGGTATTACCAGGCAGGCTGTGAAGAGATTCTCATGCATTATCTCATTCTTATAACACCCTATGAGATAGGCGCCCATTTCACAGATGGGGAACTGAGGCTCAGAGAGGTGAAGCCACTTGCCCAAGGGCACATAGTTGGCGAGCGCAGAGCTAGGACTCATACTCAAGGTCTTCTGACTCTTTCTGCTCTATTGATTTTCTAGATGATCTAATCAGCTCTCCTCATGGTACAAGAGAGGACGAAGAGGCACTGTAGTTCTGAAGTGGGGGAAGATGTGAAATAGCTATCGGGACCTTCACACGCGTTCGTGTGTGTGTGTGTGTGCTCAGTCACTTCAGTTGTGTCCGACTCTCCACGACCCCATGGACTGTCACCCATCAGGCTCCTCTGTCCATGGGATTCTCCAGGCAAGAATACTGGACTGGGTTGCCATACCCTCCTCCGGAGAATCTTCCTGACCCAGGGATTGAACCCAAGTCTCCTGTGTCTCCTGCATTGCAGGTGGATTCTTTACCCACTGAGCCACCCGGGAAGCCCAGAACCTTTACATGGATACACCTAAATACTGAACCTTTGGCTTTTCAGAAGTGAGCCTAGCAGAGGATGGGGAGGAGCCTGGTGCAGGAGCCAGGTGGGGTCAATCGGAAGATACTTGCTGAAATTTGCATCACAATGAAGGTACTGGTTGGGAGGGCAGCCAGGGGCACCCATTCTGGGGTTTGAGTCCATATGGCCCACGACCTGACAATCCACTGCAGAGAAATTCCACTGGGGGCCGTACGAGGGCCCCCACGAGGACACTCACCACCATGCTGTCTGCAAGGGCAGCAAGCTGAGGCCTTCTAGTGAATGAGTAAAACACAGTGGGCACACACCAGTGAGTGCCACACAGCAATTCTGGATGCAGGCATGACCACATGGGTGGAGCTTCAAATCACAGTGCCACGAAGAAAATGACAGACAGGATGAAACCCACAGCACAGTGCCATTTAGGTAAATGAACAATGCATTCACATAAAGCATGTTTTCCAGTAACAACTTCAAACAAAAAGATATCAGATTAGACTGCCAGCAAGGAGATCAAGCCAGTCAATCCTAAAGGAAATCAACCCTGAATATTTATTGGAAGGACTGATGCTGAAGCTGAAGCTCCAGTACTTTGGCCACCTGATGTGAAGAGCTGACTCATTGGAAAAGACTCTGAAGCAGCGAAAGATTGAAGGTGAAAAGAGAAGAGGGCAGCAGAAGATGAGACGGTTGGATGGCATCACCAAGTCAATGGACATGAATTTGAGCAAACTCTGAGAGACCTAACCCTAACCCTAACTGAACAATAACTGGGGTGGGGGGAATAAGAGTGGGACATGAGGATCAAAGGGAATGAATGAATGGATGAATGAATGAATGCGTAACACATGGGACACTCGCAGACAATAACAGGAATGCACCATGAGCCAAGGAGTATGAGTACTTCCAGACTCAGCACCCCAATTCAAAAAATAAACACAACCCAAAGCAAAATCCACTCTGTCAGGCTCTATCTTCTGGGAAGGGAGCAGAAAGTCTCATAGATGATATTAAGAGAAAAATTGTGACAATTCTATAAAAATGGCCCCATTAAAGAAAAAAATGTTGTGTAACTTTACATAGAAAAGTCTGGAAGCATCTGTGTCCATGTGGTCACAGAGAGATGCTAGGAACAAGGACAAGTCTGTGCCAGTCAGCCTTGTCTATGGCACATCCAATCAGGTTGACCCATAGGAGGACTCCATCACACCCACATATGCAGGTCTCCAAAATGTGAGATACACACTTTTCTATACACCTTTCAATCATCTGCATGTTTTAGAAAAGCACAAATGTTTTATAATCAAAGAGGAACACTAAAACATTTTCTATCAGGAAGCGAAAAGTTTAGTAAGAATGAACAGAGGGATTCTGAGGCCAGCCAAGATTCGTATCTCCCCTGGCAACAACTGAGCATCTATTTTCAGGGATCCATGAGTGTGTCTTTAGTGCCCACTCAGAGTACAGTTCAGGGTAGAAGCCTCCGTGAGGAAGAGGGGAGTGGGAGGGGTCATGATTTGCAGTAGAGCCTGTGGAGCCTGGCTCCAGACTAGGATGGGCAAGCTTCTGACTGTGCTGAGCCTGTTTCCACACCTGTAAAATGGGCACAATACCAGCCATGGCATCAGGACTGAATGAAAGAATGTATGAATTGGTTTAGCAGCAAGCCTAGCACAGAGCAGGTGCTCAACATGTGATCATCCTGGCATTGTGGCTTCCTGGGGAAGCCTCTTAGCTGGCAGGAACTGAAGGGGCAGAGGGACAGAGCACAGACTTCCCTGGGCCCTGCAGGCCTCTTGTCTTCATTCAGGTTTCTGCTTTTAAGGAACCAGAGTTGGGGAGGCTCATTCCATGTCCTTCCCCGGCCTCCCTCAGAGCTGTGCTGAGGAGAGTCTTAATTCCTGGATAAAAAGGCATTAAAGGATCATTTGGGCCAATTTTGTCAGTGGAGCACTCTGTGCGTTGGGGAAAAGACAAGGAATTACAGCACGGCCCATGGTTTCCAGGCTGTGGCCCCAGATCAGGGGATGAGAAATGACGAGATGGGATTCCAGATGCAGAAAGAGGAGGAGATGCCTGAGGACATGGGCCAGCGCCGTCCAAACCAAAGCCCTGAGAATAAACAGACCCCATGCACACATGTATGAGGTTCTGGCAGAAGTATGGGCCCTGGGGGCATATGCGCACACACACACACACACACACACACACACACACACCGGTTCGGGGAGCTCTGTTTAGAGTTTTCTCCTTTCACCTAAAGCAAATCAGAGTTGATGTGCCAGATTGCCCAACCACAATTCATCATGTCTTTTTTGCTCTTGCCTTAGAAATAACACAAATATCTATTACATAGCGGTCACTATGAGCCAGGCACTGCGCTGACATCTTAATAGGAATTAGCTCATCTAATCCTACCAGCAGCGAGTGTCCATAGGGCCTGAATGGGCTGCAAGGACATAAAACCAAAGTTCGTTTCTTTAAGGAAGAAAGTTTATTTCTCTCTTATGTTAAACAAGTTCAGAAAGTTGGTTCAGGGCATGTGCTAATGACTAGAATTCCTTCTTTCTTGAGTATGTGGTGCTTTCTCCTCATGGCCCAACCCAGCTGCTTGAGCTTCTGCATCACAACCACATCCCAGCCAGCACGAAACAGTAAGGCACAGAGACAAGCATTCATCTCTTTTAGGGTCCTTCCAGCCCATTCAGGTCCTATTGACACTCGCTGCTGGTAGGATTAGATGAGCTAATTCCTATTAAGATGTCAGCGCAGTGCCTGGCTCATAGTGACCGCTATGTAATAGATATTTGTGTTATTTCTAAGGCAAGAGCAAAAAAGACATGATGAATTGTGGTTGGGCAATCTGGCACATCAACTCTGATTTGCTTCAAGTGAAAGGAGAAAACTCTAAACAGAGCTCCCCGAACCCATGTGTGCGTGTGTGTGCGCGTATGCCCCCAGGGCACATACTTCTGCCAGAACCTCATATATGTGTGCGTGGGGTCTGCAGGTGACATTTGTACTTACATCATTCCAGATAGAATTAGTCAAATGACCACCCCTAGCAGCAGGGAACAATGGGAAGAGAGGTTTTTACTCCAGTTGACCATGAATCCAACCACAAGTCAGGGAAGAAAATGGGAGAACGGCTACTGGGTGGAAGGAGAACACTTGTGGGCTTGGACACAGAATGAATAATAATTCTGCTTTTCAGATGGGGAAACTGAGGCTCAGAGAGAGGCACTGTCTCATCCAAGGTCACCCTGATAGTACGTGACAGAGCGGGAGACTGAACCAGTGACTGTCTGATGCTGAGCCACTGGGCCTTTTGAAATCTACATACAAAGATACAGATGGGAAATTCCATGAACAGGAGAAACCCACAGAGACCTGCCTCCAAAATCACCAGCTTCAGGGTTTAGATTTTATATGCTGAGTTTCAATCCAGAGCCATTTCAACAACTCAATCCAAATCGCCAGGAAAAAAGTTGTTTCTAGTGGTGGCTGTGACAGAGTCTTAATTACAGCAGCCTAAAGAGTGCCACATCTACAGGACTCAGGGCACAGGCTGTGAATTTTGTTTAGAATGTCCCTTCCCGGTCAGTTTAACCAGGGAGGTTCACGCCAGCCAGGGGACCAGACCCAGAGGTCCCTCTGCAAGGTGGAGGAGGGGGTGTTTTGTGGGGGCTGTCTGGCTTCTGCCCTGTTTCTGACGTGCAAATCATTACAATTGTTTAATTGCCTTACAGAGAGGAGAGACCATGAAATACTGCCGAGGAGCTGGAGAGAAGAGACACTTCCAAGGTGACCCAGCTCCTGTCCGGTGCCAACAGCCTGGGCCCAGGACAACCCGTCTGTGGAGCCGAGTCCTTGCCTCTTCCTCCCTCCACATCAACCACTGGTGCAAATCATCCCACGGGAGATCCCAACACAGGGATCAAACCCGGGTCTCCCGAGTTGCAGGCAGACTGCTTACCATCTGAGCCACCAGAAGTCTAGAGAATGGATTAGAAAATAATAGTATGTGTCCATACAATGGGCTTCTCCCGCGGCAAAAGAACCTGCCTGCAGTGCAGGAGATGCAGAGACTTGGGTTCAATCTCTCGGTCCGGAAGATCCCCTGGAGAAGGAAATGGCAACCCACTCCAGTATTCTTGACTGGGAAATCCCATGGACAGAGGGGCATGGCGGGGCCCAGTCCCTGGGGTCTCAAAAGAGTTGGACACGACTTAGTGAAACTAAACAACAGCAACCCATACAATGGAACACCACTCAGCAATTAAGAGGAAGGAACCACTGACATCCTCAACAGCATGCACCAATCTCAGAAATTACACTGAGTGAAAGCACATACACTATAGGATTTCATACATTTTCAGTTCAAGGGGGAAAATTACTCT
The DNA here is from genome assembly GCA_024291935.2 of Okapia johnstoni. NCBI lineage: Eukaryota > Metazoa > Chordata > Mammalia > Artiodactyla > Giraffidae > Okapia > Okapia johnstoni. The sequence continues at coordinate 7,580,671 of CM044310.1, read as the reverse complement.
GTGGTGATAGAAACCAAAACAGTGTTCACCTTCTGGAGAAGAAAATGGCAACCACCCACTCCAGTATTCTTGCCTGAAAAAACACATGGATGGAGGAGCCTCATAGGCTACAGTCCACGGGGTCGCAAAGAGCTGGACATGACTGAGCGACTTTACTTTCACTGAGATAAAGGAGAAAGCGTCCTGAGTATTAAATAGAAAGGGGCATGGAGAAGTTTCTGGAGTTAAGTTGATCTGGGTGATTCAAGAGTGTTGTATTTGGCAAAATTGATCTGGTCCCATATAGGAAAAGGAGTACATCAAGGCTGTATATTGTCACCTTGCTTATCTAACTTATATGCAGAGTACATCATGAGAAACACTGGGCTGGATGAAGCACAAGCTGGAATCAAGATTGCCAGGAGAAATATCAATAACCTCAGATATGCAGATGACACCACCCTTATGGCAGAAAGTGAAGAACTAAAGAGCTTCTTGATGAAAGTGAAAGAGGAGAGTGAAAAAGTTGGCTTAAAACTCAACATTCAGAAGACTGAGATCATGTCATCTGGTCCCATTACTTCATGGCAAATAGATGGGGAAACCGTGGCAGACTTTATTTTGGGGGGCTCCAAAATCACTGCAGATGGTGACTGCAGCCATGAAATTAAAAGACACTTACTCCTTGGAAGGAAAGTTATGACCAACCTAGACAGCATATTAAAAAGCAGAGACATTACTTTGCCAATAAAGGTCCATCTAGTCAAGGCTATGGTTTTTCCAGTAGTCATGTATGGATGTGAGAGTTGGACTATAAAGAAAGTTGAGTGCCAAAGAATAGATGCTTTTGAACTGTGGTGTTAGGAAGACTCTTGAGAGTCCGTTGGACTGCAAGGAGATCCAACCAGTCCATCCTAAAGGAGATTAGTCCTGAATATTCATTGGAAGGACTGATGTTGAAGCTGAAACTCCAATACTTTGGTCACCTGATGCGAAGAGCTGACTCATTGGAAAAGACCCTGATGCTGGGAAAGATTGAAGGTGGGAGAAGAAGGGGATGACAGAGGATGAAATGGTTGGATGGCATCACCAATTCTATAGACATGAGTTTGAGTAAACTTCAGGAGTTGGTGATGGACAGGGAGGCCTGGCGTGCTGCAGTCCATGGGGTTGCAAAGACACGACTGAGTGGCTGAACTGAACTGAACTGATCAAGCTGTAAACTTAAGATTTGTGCCTTTTACTGTATGTAAATTAGGCCTAGACTGAGTACAGTGTGGGAGTGAAGGGGGATGGATATACAAAGAGGTGAAGGGACTCATCCTGCTACACAGCTAGAAATGATTGAGTTGTGCCATAAACCAACAGCCAGGCTAAACTAAGCAGTGGAAGAACAACTCCCACCTTTTTAAAAAATAATCAATTAATTTTTTTTTTTTTTTTGGCTATGCTGGGTCTTCATTGCTCTGCAGGTTTTTCTCTAGTTGTGGTGAGCGGGGCCTATTCTCGGCTTCTCATTGCAGTGGCTTCTCTGGTCGCAGAGCACAGGCTCTAGGGAACCTGGGCTTCCGTAGTTTCAGTACGTGGGCTCAGTGGTTGTGGCTCGTGGGCTCCAGAGCGCAAGCTCAATAGCTGTGGTGCACGGGCTTTGTTGCTCTGTGATGCATGGGATCTTCCCAGATCAGGGATTGAACTTGTGTCTCCTGCACTGGCAGGCAGATTCTTTACCCCTGAGCCACCAGGGAAGCCCCATCTCCCACCTTTTTTTTTTTGCATAATGATTGCAGGGATCTCTGTGTAGGTCATACATGTTTCCAGGCATTCTCTCGGAGCCAGGCCCTGTGCTGGGGCCAGAGTGAAGCTGGGCATGACAGCCGTGGTCCTGTCCTGATGAAGCCTCTGCCCAGGATAAGAGGATAAACAGGCATTCCGGGGCCATGTGGGGAGGCAGGAGCAGGGGGCAGTGGACACCCCTGGAGGAAACTAGATTTCCCAGAGGAAGAGGAAACAAAACTAGAAAAGAATCAGGGAAGGAGGGGATGTGATTTAGGAGAAGGAACAGGTTGGGTAAAGACCCATGGTGTGGTCCACCTGGGGAAGGAACCACTGGTGATACAGCCCTCCTGGAGCTTAGAGTGAGACTACAGCTAAGTCGCTTCAGTCGTGTCCGACTCTGTGAGACCCCATGGACGGCAGCTCACCAGGCTCCGCCGTCCCTAGGATTCTCCAGGCAAGAATACTGGAGTGGGTTGCCATTTCCTTCTCCAGTGCATGAAAGGGAAAAGTGAAAGTGAAGTCGTTCAGTCGTGTCCGACTCTTTGCGACCCCATGGACTGCAGCCCACCAGGCTCCTCCGTCCATGGGATTTTCCAGGCAAGAGTACTGGAGTGGGGTGCCATTGCCTTCTCTCTAGGCAGAGATAAAAAATGCTATTAATAAAAAGAACAGAAGCGCCTACACTTATGATCAACTTACTCTGTGCCAAGCACCCTTCATATATTAACTCATTAAAGCATCACAAGAACCTTAGACAGTAGATTGCCCCCATCCCACAGATGATGAAACTGAAGCTCAGAGAGGGCAAGTAATTTGCCTAAGGTCATATAGCTGGTAAGTGACAGAGATAAGATTTGATCCAGGTCAGCTGCTCAGAGTCACCCTGCTGCCCAGCTCTGGAGGTGGAGAGGGGCAGATTACAAAGGTTCTAATTAGCTATTTTAAGGTTTCATCCTCTGAGTAATGAGAGTTACCCAGCCCTCTCTGAGCTTCAGTTTCTGCCTATGTAAAACAAAGATATTGATAGTTTCTACCTCAAAGTATGGTGTGTGCTAAATCTCTTCAGTAGTGTCTGACTCTTTGCCACCCTATGGACTGTAGCCTGCCAGGCTCTTCTGTGCATGGGGATTCTCCAGGCAAGAATACTGGAGTGGGTTGCCATGATCTGTTACATTGCAGGCAGGTTCTTTACCATTAGCGCTACCTGGGAAGCCCCAAAGTATGGTATTGGGGCTTAAAGTCAGCAAAGAGTATAAAGCAATGAGCAAAAGGCCCGGCTTATATTACACCATCTATGTATTAGCTATTACTATACTATGGCAACAATCACTGAATAACATAACCATCGAATAACACACCAGGACCTACTACGTGCATGCACATAGTGTGTGAATTATCTCATTTAATGCTCGTGGCAACCTGTGAGTTAGAAGCTATCATCACAGAGCCCACAGACGAAGGAAGTGAAGGCAGAAAGATTCACAATTTGTCCGAGATAATAATCCTAACAAAACAGCACAGGGCTCCAGCCCCACGTGACAGCCATTCATGGTGCGGGAGCACCAAAATGGTCCAGGCCCAGCTGAGATGTGCTATGAGTGTAAAACGCACACCAGACTTTGAAATCTGCGTTTGAAACATCTCATAATAATGTTTTATATTGAATATATGTCGGCATAATATTCGGATGTGCGGTGTTAAATAAAAGAGATTATTAAAATTAATTTCACTGGCTTCCTTTTACTTTTTTAAAACAACGTGACTACTAGAAAATTAAAAATTATATAGGAAGCCTGTACTAAATTTCTCTGGGGCAGAATTGCCCTCACCACTTTGCTTCAGTGTGTGGGGTGAACCATGATGCTTGCACTTGGGCTTGAATTTGAGTCCATGTGCTAATGAATTGACTCCCTTATCCCCCACAGCTCTGTGAGTGAGTGTGTGTGTGTACACATGCATGCATGTGTCCTTTTCAAAGACATTTCCTGCTGGGTTCTCTCTGCCAGTTTCAGCATCACACCAGCTTGCCGAGGGTGGGAGAAAGAAGGCCGAGGGGCCCCCATTCAGCTCAGCGTCACAGCCCTTCACCCCGTCTCCTGCTGGCCGCTCCATCGGTTGGCCCACAAGCCCTGCAGTTCCAGGTTCTGGCCGCTGGCAAGGTTATTGAAGTTGAGACCGGCTGTCCTCCCTCTCCGAGGGAAAATAAAAATATTCTAATTAAAGCTGGGAGGGCCCTGGGAACAACAGTGCTGGCGCCAGGCTGATGGATGTAATTCAGTTTGGGGCGTGAAGAGCAGGATTCTGGGCTCTCGCCATTACCAAGCCGACTGGAGGGCAAAAAACGATCCAGAAGTGGGTTTAATGAATGCAGGGCAGCCACGCGGGGGTGGAGGCGGGGACCTGAACGGACGGATGGGAAGACCTTCGTTCTACCTGCAGCCAGGGACCAGGCAGGGTCATGGGGCGTGGGGACCCGAGTACACCTGGCTCCTCCCATCCCCGGTTTCCACATCTGGCAACAGGAGCTCGTTTTGGTACCTCACCTCCTAGGTCCTGGGGAAGGCTGAGCGAGGTAATGCAGGGTCAGAGCTCTCTGAGGACCTGGCCCAAGGGTATGCGGTACCTAAACGGGAGCCGTCCTCTATTATTCCCCTTCCCTACGCGACAGAGACACTCAGTGAGCAGATGCTGCTGGAAAAATGGCACCGACAGACTTGCTCGACGCCGGGTTGCCACAGACCTTCAATCTGTAAAAAACCACGATATCAGCAAAGTGCAATAAAGCGAAGTGCCGTAAAACGACGTCTGCCTGTGCCTGGTATGCGGTGAAGGCTCAGTAAGGATGAACTGTGATTATCCTCCCCTTCTGACAGGTGAGGAAACTGAGACTTGGCGAGGAAGGATTTGTCCAGGGTAGCACGGCAGTTCATCAAGTCTTATGAAGCAAAGATGTACAAGAACGGGGCTTCCCTGGTGGCTCCGTGGTGAAGAATCTGCCTGCCAATGCAGGAGACATGGGTTCGATCCCGAACTGGGGAAGATCCCACATACCTCAGAACAGCTAAGCCCGTATGCCACAACTACTGACGCCCGTGCACCCTGGAGGCCACGCTCTGCAACAAGAGAAGCCACTGCAGTAAGAAGCCTGCACACCACAACTAGAGAGCAGCCACAGCTCTCTGTAACTAGAGAAAAGCTCACTCAGCAACGAGGATCCAACACAGCCAAAAATAAATAAAAATATAAAAAAAAACCATACAAGAGGAAGAAGGGATTCGACTGTATTATCCAATAGAAACATAGTGATAGTCCCATATGTCACTTCAGATTTTCTTATAGCCACATTTTAAAAAGAAGTAAAAAGAAACAGGTGAAATGAATTTTAATACGCTAGTTCATCTGTCCCAATATATCCCCAATATTATCATTCCAGCAAGTGCTTAAGCATAGTAAAAAACTATGGAAATATTTTACATTCATTTTATCTAGTAGCCGCATTTTAAAAATAAAAGTAAGCAGGTAAAATCAAGTTTGATGATATGTATTATTTACTCCAATATATCCAAAATGTTATTACTTCAACATGTAACAGATATGACAAAGCATTAATGAGATGCTTCCCATTCCTTTTATTATTATACTAAGTCTTCCAATCCTAGTGTGTCCTTTTATACTCATGACATTTCAGTTTGGATCTGCTGCATCTCGAGTGCTCAGCACTGACATGGCAGCTGCCACTGTGGACAGGGAGGGGGGTGTCAGTCTGCATCTCTAGCCCTGTGAGGTATTAATAGCCCCATTTTTCTGGGTGCAGAACTGGTCCCTGCGAGGTTAAGAGACTTGCCCAAGGTCACACAGTTAGAAACAGCGGATCCAGGTTGGGGCTGTGTGGCCTATTCTATATGACCCCTCTGGTTATATCGGGTCCTCCCACCTCCTCTGGAGCCCCCAAGTCTCCCTCACGGTTGTCCACCCCCAAGCCATCGATTACCATCATGATTTATGGCCCTCCTGCCAGGCATTCCTGGAGACACAATTAATTTGTTTCTGCCAGTCGAGGCCTGCCTGGATGCCCTCACCTTCCTGCACCGCCTCTGCTTCCAGCCCAGACTATCGATCGATTCCCCGCTCATCAATGGTGCTGTGGAGTAAACTACAGCTGCACTTAGATTCGCTTAATCAGGCACTTGCTCAGAGCAGACCCATCTGACAATTTTATTGGGCCAGGAGCATCATATTTCAGTGTCTGTTTCCCCCAGCGTTTTTGCTCCTACATCAGCCTGGGTGGATGTTGGAGCTGTTGCTTCATGTATTACAGCAGGGCCTGTGCTCCTTCCTAGTACGAGGAAACCCAGGAAACTGGAGTGTCATCGGTTGTCTGACATGGAAGGGGTCAGCTGTCAACCAACCAGCATTTATTGAACAAAATCTGTGAGCTCAGCTTTCAGTGGGATAGCATTTCTGATAATAATGCCTGCACCTGTAACAATGCTAAGCTAACATTTATTATTATCTAGTCCTTACTATGTTCCAGCAAATAGCACATACAAGAACAGTACTGCAGGGCAGGTTCTATTATTATTTCCATTTTACAGGAGAGGAAACTGAGGCTCAGGAAGGTGAAAGGGCTTTCTGAAGGTCACACAGCTGAAGAGGGATAAATTTGGGATCTAATCCCAAGGAGTTTGGCTGCTTTTAAGAGCTCATTGACTTATTAAAGAGGTGAGTGAAGTGAAGTGAAAGTCGCTCAGTCATGTCTGACTCTTTGCGACCCCATGGACTATACAGGCCATGGAATTCTCCAGGCCAGAATATTGGAGTGAGTAGCCTTTCCCTTCTCCAGGGAGAGAGGTGAGATAGATACTCAAAAGACTGATGAATAATAGAAGGGGAAAGCAACAAAGAATATTGTTTCTGGACTAAGAATAATAACAACATAGCAAATACTTATTAGAAAACTTACAATGCACGGGGCTCTGTCATAAGAGCTCTACATACTGTATCTCAATAAAGCTCTGCAAAACCCTAGACGCATGTGTTATTACCACCTTATTTTACAGACGAGGAAACTGAGGCTCAGAGAGGTAAACTGGCTGGGCCGAGGTCATGACAATGTAATCCCAGGGAGCGGGTGGATGATCCTGTTGTGATGTTTACTTGTGCATTTGGTCTGTTTTTGATTCCCTACCCTATCCACCCCCAGGGACTGTAAGGTGAGGTGCCAACCCAAGAGAAATGTCTGAGAAGACATTCAACTGACATTCAACTGACATCCTAACTGACCCAGCTGCAGCACTTACTGTGTTTTATGTGCATTGAGAGGAGAAGGTCTATGAGTTTCAGTGGATTCTCAAAAAAATCTAAGACCAGCTGCTTTAAAGTGGACTGTTTGGAGGAAGAAGAGGGGTTGCCTTTCAACGGAAAGTATTAAATAAAGCTGTGAAGAGGATGTGAAGAGGCTCTGGAACCAGACCTGGGTTTGAATCCCGACACCGTCACCGAGTGTCGATGTGAATTTGGGTGAGTTAGTTACCATCCCTCAGCTTGGCTTTCTCATCTCTCAGATGGGGATCAAAATAGTACTGAGTTCGTACTTGAAGGGACGTGCTCTGGGCTGACTGTGCTCCCTCTACCTGAAATTCATATACTAAAACCTTGCCCTCCAAGGTAATGGTATTTGGAGATGGGGGCCTTTGGGATGTATGGAGGATATCAGAACAGAGAAGGAGGCTTGCTTTCCCTCTCTTCACCAAGTGATGGTTCAGCAGGAGAGCAACCACCCATGAAATAGGAAGAATGGGTGCTCTTGATCTTGGGCCTCCCAGCCTGCAGGGCTGTGAGAAATAAGTGGTTGCTGTTTAAACCACCCAGTCTCTGGTATTTGTTACAGCAGCTGGAGCTGACTAAGACAGGATGAAATGAGATACAAAATGTAAAGTTCTCAGATGCCTGGCTCTGCCAGGCTCTCTGTCCATGGGAATTTCCAGGCCAGAATGCTGGAGTGGGTTGCTATTCCCTTCTCCAGAGAATCTTCCTGACCCAGGGATCGAACTCGGGTCTCCTGCATTGCAGGCAGATTCATAGCAGGCCCTCAATAAACGTGAATTTCTGTAAGGGTGGTTTCTGTACTCTCCCACCCATCTTCTCCTAACCCCAACCTGGGATGTAAAGTTTTAAAATGTAAAATTAAAAAATCACTATGCCTACTCTTCTTTTGCCCATGGATGGTTCTTTGCAAGTGCCATTTCTAACAAAGCCAGTTCAGAGCCAATGGGACCCTGAAAGGTAGTTCTGGTCTCATATAAAGTGGATATTCTCTAGAATAGCTTAGAATCCTGTCACTGACTCCCTGGCCCTTGACTGACATTTCCCAACCCCTATTGCTTCTCAAACCCAATGCATCTCTCCTTTCCCATTGGTAGCCAAATGGGAATGAAAGGTATGCCCCATGGAATGCTGGTGGTTACCTGGAAAACTTGCAGAAGAAACCTCAAGTTAAGACCCAAGCACCCGTTCTTATGGGTACTTGTGCCAGCCATGCTTTCCCTGTGAGAAGCACTTTCCACACACTTGCTCGTTCAAGTCCTCACAGCCCTTCTCTGTGGTAGATCATATCACTACCCTCATTATCCAGTTGGAGAAACCAGGACTCAGAGAAAGGAAGTACGCGTATGTGTGCCAGCATGGTCAGTTGTGTCTAACTCTTTGTGATCCCACGGACTGTAGCCCACATGCTCCTCTGTCTATGGGATTTCCCAGGCAAAAATACTGGAGCGGGTTGCCACTCCCTTCTCCAAGGGATCTTCCTGACCCAGGGATCGGAATCAGGTCTCCTGCATTGCAGGCAGATTCTTTACCAAAAAGGAAACTACACAGCTAAGAAGAGGCGGAGACAGAATACAGCCCCAGAATCTATATTCTTGACCAAACCGTTCAGCTGCCTCTTTCCCTCAAAGCAAGTGGTCTCTTTTATACACCCGTTCAGTATGAATTTTAGGAAAAACCCGCAGACAGGTGGATGTTTGTCTAACTCCATATCTACCACATAGAAAGAAACATCCAGTGGGGAGAAAATGGCAAAGAAGCTGCTGCAGGGGAGAAAGAGAATGCCACACCAAAATGCAAAGATCACAATGGGATGTCTGTATAATGAGGACACATAGCTGGAAGTAAGGAGGCACATGGAGACAAAAAAAAGAGCTTACAAAAATTTTTTACAAGGGCTTCACGAGTTAGAATAAAGTCTTGTGCAGCAGCATAACGTGCTGGAGTATTAACTGGAGTTGTTTTCCATGCTGCGTTTCCTTTCCCCCCATTTAGGCAGCAAGTGGCTGGCGGGGCTGCTTTCTGCCTAAGAAAGAATTGACACAGAAGAGTAGACATAGTAAAGCAGTCAGGTTCCTGGCTTGTGAGTTTGGATGTCTTTATCCTGAATCAGAGTCTCTGGGGATTTGACCTGTGCAAAGCTGCAGTTCTATTAAGTTCCCCAGCCGACTCTCACGTAGTTTAAGCACCACTTTTGCAAATAAATATCGGGGAGAATGTTTAGTGAGAACAAGATATCCTTCCTGTTCTTCTTTTAATATCTAAAAAGATAGTTTTAAAATTCATTTTTATTGGGGTATAGTTGCTGTACACTATTGTGTTACTTTCTGCTGTACAGCAAAGTGAATCAGCTGTGTGTTTACCTACATCCCCTCTTTTTTGGATTTTCTTCCATTCAGGTCACCACAGTGAATGGAGTAGAGTTCCCTGTGCTATACAGTAGGTTCTCACTAGTTGTCTTATTTACACATAGTATCAATAGTGTACATCTTTCAATCCCAGTCTCCCAATTCATCTCACCACCACCCTCTCCCCCTTGGTATCCATACATTTGTTCTCTATTTATGTGTCTCTATTTCTGCTTTGCAAATAAGATCATCTAAGATGCTGGGAAAGATTGAAGGCAAAAGGAGAAGGGGGCAGCAGAAGATGAGATGGTTAGATAGCAATCACTGACTCAACAGATATGAATTCGCGCAAACTCTGGGAGATTGTAATGTACAGGGACGGTCCATTACATGTCCATTACATGCCCATTACACGCCAGTAATGGACAGCCTGGCGTGCTGCAGTCCATGGGGTCACAAAGAGTCGGACACGGCTTAGCAACTGAACAACAACAACAAGAAGAGAGAGCTTCCCTGGCAGCTCAGTGGGAAAGAATCCACCCGCCACTGCCAATGTGGGAGAAACGAGTTTGATCGCTGGGCCAGGAAGCTCACACATGCTGCTGAGCAACCAAGCCTGTGTGCCACAACTACTGAGTCTCCACAGCCCCGGAGCAGCAACTAGTGAAGCCTGCACGCCCTAGAACCCGTGCTCCACAGCAAGAGAAGCCACTGCAGTGAGAAGCCTGAGCAACGCAACGACAGAGTAGCCCTCACTCACCACAACTAGAGAAAACCCTGCACGGCAATGAAAACCCAGCATGGCCAAAATTAAACAAATAAACGGAATTATAAAGTAAGGTAATCTAAGAGATCTTGTTCTTAGAAAAGCTGCCCTGGAATCGAGGAATCGGAGAGAATCAAAATGTTCACATGTTATTAGTGAATACATGCTCACAATATATGAGTCCACATATTATTAGGACTCTGACAAAGAGCTCTGTCTCTCACCCACCCAACTCCCAGGCTGATTCTAGTAAGCAACGAAGGATGCCAGGTAGACTGGGGCATCTGAAAGCAGCAGACACCTGCAGCAGCCCTTCCCTTGGGTGTAACCTGGGGAGGGGAGACGGTAAGACCTCAGAGCTCTCATTGCCCCCAGCGTGGTCTCACCTGTGAACCTGAGACCCATCCTTCTGAGATTCCTGTGCCAAAGTGTGGCATGGGAGCAGGAGAATAATCCAGGTGCTGAAGTAGGTCCCGGAGATGGAATTTCCCTAAATCCCTGAGTGGTGTGACAGGGGCAGAAGGGCTCCTACAGGCTAAGCTGGGGACCTGAAAGGACCTTTCAGTCAGAAATTCAGACTCATCCTACAGTGAGTTAGATGGGCAGAGGCAGGAACAGTGCCAAGGCCAGAGGGAACAGACTAGAACAAGGGCTCTGATCCCTGTCTCACTGCCACACTTTGTTATTATCTGTGTCCCCCAGGGAAACCCCCACCAGACTTAGTCTAGGTTTCTGCTCCGAGGCAGAATGGGATCTGTAGCCGATGCTATTAGCACTCCCCTGCATCCCTCGAGCCCTCTGCCATGTTCATGCACACTGTCTGCCCGTGTGCTAGGACGCCCCAGGGCCAGCACCTACATCTCTTTTGTGGCAGGGCTGCCCTCAGGCAGTGAAGAAGAACTAAACAGCCTCTTGTTGAAAGTGAAAGAGGAGAGTGAAAAAGTTGGCTTAAAGCTCAACATTCAGAAAACAAAGATCATGGCATCTGGTCCCATCACTTCATGGGAAATAGATGGGGAAACAGTGGAAACAGTGAGAGATTTTATATTTTGGGGCTCCAAAATCACTGCAGATGGTGACTGCAGCCATGAAATTAAAAGACGCTTACTCCTTGGAAGAAAAGTTATGATCAACCTAGACAGCATATTAAAAAGCAGAGACATTACTTTGCCAACAAAGGTCCATCTAGTCAAGGCTATGGTTTTTCCAGTAGTCACGTATGGATGTGAGAGTTGGACTATAAGGAAAGCTGAGAGCCGAAGAATTGACACTTTTGAACTGCGGTATTTGAGAAGACTCTGGAGAGTCACTTGGACTGCAAGGAGACCCAACCAGTCCATCCTAAAGGAGATCAGTCTGGGGTGTTCATTAGAAGGACTGATGCTGAAGCTGACACTCCAATACTTTGGCCACCTAATGTGAAGAGCTGACTCATTTGAAAAGACCCCGATGCTGGGAAAGATTGAAAGCCAGAGGAGAAGGGGACGACAGAGGATGAGATGGCTGGATGGCATCGCCGACTCAATGGACATGGGTTTGAGTAAACTCTGGGAGTTGGTGATGGACAGGGAGGCCTGGCGTGCTGCAGTCCATGGGGTCGCACAGAGTCGGACATGACTGAGCCACTGGACTGAACTGCCCTCAGGCTTCCAGAGCCCCGTTGGCCCTGCCCCTCTGGAGAATCCAAAGTGCCCAGGCATTCACATTCCCCAGTACAGGCCTGAACTGTGGCTGATGAGTATAGGGAGAAAAAGGGACAAATCCTTCAGTTGCTGTGCCTCTAGTCTGGGACATCCTGGTGTGCGGCCATCACTGTGCCCAGCACGCGGTGGTTCAGACTGCAGGCTGCCCTCCCTGGGGCCTGGCTTTACCCTTTCCCTTGGGGAGGCTCACTAGTCTGCTCCTTGATCAGGTTTTCCTGAGACCACTTCCTTATATATCACTTTTACATACATCCTCATCTTACAGTCTCTTTCTGAGAAATCTGACGCAAAACAGGGGCTCCAAATAAAACTGAGTTTAGTTACAGGAAAAGAAATTAAGTTACGTTTTTATGACCATCCAAGTTTATAGACTGAGAAGGATAAGGGTACACTTAGGAATGAATAACCGACATAAAAGCTACTTCTTTTCAGCACTTACACATTTACATGAATTGAGAGGGTAACAGGCAGGAAGGCCAGGGGTCTCCCAACGGAGGAAATAGCCTCAAGTGTCAGACATTTTTCATCTCTCCCTTAAGCGGCAGGAGGAAACAAACTACAAGTGTCAGATTTTTTTCCTTCTCCATACAAAATTAAAGGGAGGTTTCTGTATGGAAATATTGTTCTCAAGCTATGTTAATAAAACTATGTATTTGCTTTGGAATTTGCCTTTCTTCAAAATGGTTCCACCTAAGACTAATTTTTTTTTTCCTTTCTCAAACCTTGGGCTCAGCAAACCAGTATTCATATCAATTGTTGTATGTCTGGGGGATGACACTCCTTGTGCCATCCTATCTCAAAAACACATATTGTGAGAGAGGGGCCTGGTGAAACCTTTTCAGCCTTGAGGTGTCTCTCTTATCTGATTAATAACTTCCTAACAGGCATAAAACAGCTTGCTAAAACTAGCAAAGGGGGGGCACTCTCTGTCCCCCTTCTGATGTCTGTGTCAGAAGCTTTCTCTGTCCCTTTTTTATACTTTAATAAAACTGCTATACAAAAGCTCTTCAGTGATCAAGCCTGGTCTCTGGTCCCGAAGTTAAATCTTCTTCTTTGGAGATCATGAATCTGACACCGTTCACTGTAAGCTATCAATCTCATCTAACTAATGAGTCAGAAACCATTGTTATGCACATTTTACAAATTTCAAAAGGCTCAATAACCTGTGGTCAATGACTACTAGCAAATATGAGGGCTTCCCAGGTGACGCTAGTGGTAAAGAACCCTCCCAACAGTGCAGGAGACGTAAGAGACTCAGGTTTGATCCCTGGGTCCAGGAGATCCCCTGGAGGAGGGCATGGAAACCCACTCCGGTATTCTTGCCTGGAGAATCCCATGGACAGAGGAGCCTGGAAGGCTGTAATTCATAGGGTCGCAGAGACTTGGACATGACTGAAGGGACTTAGCATACATGCATGAGCAAAGATGGACCCTTTGTTCTGACCACAGGCTCTCTGCCTTGGTCTGGCTGAAGTCCCAAGCTTAACAGAAATGCTGAGGAAAGTGAGAGACATAGTTGCTGAGCCAGGGTACCCTGAGCTCCTCCTATGCCTCCTAAACAGGCCTTTCTGGGCCATAAGAAAGAGCAGACTTCACAGCCTTTGTAGCAGAACTGGCAGAGTACAGGCTCAGAATATAAAAGGCCCTGCATGAGTTTAAATCCCAGCTTCAGTGCCTGCATGCTGTGGCCTTGGACAGGTCCTGTCAGCCAGATTTGAGCTTCAGTTTTTCCTCTTGCAAAATGAGATTAAAATGATTAAAAATGCAGATCTCCTGGATAATAATTCAGGGATCTGGTTGTGGGTCCCTGACAGCTGTGGTCTTAAAAAGCCCCTGCCAAAGTATGCTGATGACTGCAACTTACTTTGAAATATATCAGAAAAATAAGAATGGTGGGTTGATCAACAGGTAAGTGATAGAGCAAGAAGAATAAAATGGTTAGTTGTAGATCAGTGGTAGAGATTTTGTGATGGATAAAATCACTTCACCTTTGCTATAAATTTGAAACTTCTCATAATAAAACGTTGGGAAAAAAGCCTCCCAAGGAAGTTTTATTTTTTCTTTTTCTGGTGCAAATGGCCCCTTTCTGCTTCTTTTACGTGTTGCTTTGAGCGTCAAAGCAAGAGAGATGATGCAAGAGAGGACAAGAACCAGAAGTGCTTATCCTTCTAGGATTTCCCTCCTTGGGCATTTCAGTCTTCAAATGGCATTTTATTTTTGTTTGGGAGTTGTCTCGTCCAGAGAATGTGTCTCCAAGATTTTCAGCTGCAGAGGAATGCTGGTTTTGATAGCAAGATAGTGGGAGCAAGGCTGCAGATACCTGGAGAGACAGAGATGGATGTCATCAGGCCCAAGATGCATCTTGCAGCCACCAGATGTGACTTTGCTGTGGGGCCCACGATATTTCCCAGTGCTTTGGAAATCACTCCCATTCATCACCCTTTATGTTTCTGATTCATCTTGCAGGCAAGACAAGTCATTTTACGCAGAAGCAAGAAGGATTCCTTTTATAGCCCTCTGAATCAGTGGGCTGTTTATTCTCTCTCTCCAAAGGCTTCCGTCAGTTCCTGCTGGACCCATCCAGGTTCATCTCAAAGTGCTCCCCTCCGGCAGACAAAACCACAAGCAGCTACAAACCTCATTGATAATTCACCCAGGCTCAGAGAGATGACCACACCATAGTCAAAACAACAGGGGTCACGGTTAACAAGGCACCTTTTCATCGGCAGAGGTACCCAGGAAGTGACAAGAGAACAACAGGCACCAGTCAAGGGCTGAGAGGTGGAACCAGCATCTATTCTGAAGCTTATTTATCCTCCTTTTATGACACAGAAATTAACTTGATCTCTTGGTAGTAGTTGAATGCTCAACACACCAAAGCTAGCTACTATCTCTAGCACAGAGCTGGACCCATAGTAGATACTCAGTAATATTTTTTTTCAATGAATAACTGAATAGAGAATATAGAAAAAACAATTTGCCTTCATGGCTTAATAATGTTATTATATCACCATGTGTTGAACGCATGCATGCATGCCAAGTTACTTCAGTCATGTCCAACTCTTTGCAATCCCATGGACAGAGAAGCCTGGTGGGATTCATACAGTCCATGGGATTCTCCAGGCAAGAATACTGGAATGGATTGCCATCCCCTCTTCCAGGGGATCTTCCTGACCCAGGGATCTAACCTGTCTCTCTTATGCCTCCTGCATTGGCAGGCAGGTTCTTTACAACTAGGGCCACCTGGGAAGCCCTGTGTTAAATGGACTGTGTGCCAAATTATGGTAGATTGCTTGCCCCCCCCCCCAAAAAAATGGCTCTATTTTCCTCCCTGTAGCTGTACCTCTTGGCAATACAATTTGCTATCCCCTCCAATCAAGACACAGAGTACTGGGACTTCCCCGGTGGCCCAGTGGTTAAGACTTCGCCTTCCAATGCAGGGGGCGCAGGTTCAATCCCTGATCGGGGAGCTGGGATCCCACATGCATCACAGGCAAAACGCCAAAATATATAAAGAAATACTGTAATAAATTCAGTAAAGACTTTAAAAATTGTTGTTGTTTAGCCGCTCAGTCATGTATGACTCTTTGTGACCCCACGGACTGCAGCATGTCAGGCTTCCCTGTCCTTCACCATCTCCTGGAGTTTGCTCAAACTCATGTCCATTGAGTTGGTCATGCCATCCAACCATCTCATCCTCTGTCACCCGCTTCTCCTCCTGCCCTCAATCTTTCCCAGTATCAGGGTCTTTTCTAATGAGTCAGCTCTTCTCATCAGGTGGACACAGTATTGGAGCTTCAGTCCTTCCAATGAATAGGCAGGGTAGATTTCCTTTAGGGTTGACTGGTTTGATCTCCTTGTAGTCCAAGGGACTCTCAAGAGTCTTCTCCAGCTGCTGCTGCTGCTCAGTCGCCTCAGCCATGTCCGACTCTGTGCGACCCCATAGACGGCAGCCCACCAGGCTCCGCCATCCCTGGGATTCTCCAGGCAAGAACACTGGAGTGGGTTGCCATTTCCTTAAGCAACAATTCTTTGGAATGGTCCACATTAAAAAAAAAAAGTCTTTAAAAAGAGAGTATATTTTCCTACCTCTGAATTTTGATTGGTCTTGAGACTTGTGAACACATTTTGGTCAACAAGATGTGGCCAAAATGACTGGGTGCCAGTTCCAATCCTAAGCCCCCAAAGGCATGTTGCCACGCTCCCTTAAAACCCTGTCATTAACCAACTTCAGGGTAAGAAGTTCAGCAGAGCAGAGACAAGACGGTCCAGCTGGGCCCATCCTACAACAGTCAGCTCTCGCACCAACCTAAACCACCCAGGAATGGACTGAAACGGCATGAATAAACTAAGATCAGCTGAGGCTATAAACACTCAAGTGAACCCAGCCCAAATTGTGAGCTAAATTGGTGGTTCTGGAATCTAAGTGTTGTCCTAAGATATTAAAAAACATAAGGGTTGTTTCCTTTCCCAGCAAAAGCTGACAATCTTGCACTGTTGGTGGGAATGTAAATTGATGCAGCCACTAAGGAGAACAGTATAGAGATACCTTTAAAAAACTAGGAATAAAACTACCATATGACCCAGTAATCCCACTACTCGGCATATGCCCTGAGAAAATCATAATTCAAAATGACGTATGTACGCCAATGTTCACTGCAGCACTATTTACAATAGCCAGGACATGCAAGCAACCTAGATGTTCATCGACAGATGAAAGGATAAAGAAATTATGGTACATACATACAATGGACTATTACTCAGCCATAGAAATGAACAAATTTGAGTCAGTTGAACTGAGGTGGATGAACCTATAGCCTGCTATACAGAGTGAAGAAAGTCAGAAAGATAAAAACAAATATCATATACTAACATATATATATATATACACACACATATATATGGAATCTAGAAAAATGGTACTGATGAACCTATTTGCAGGGCAGGAATAGAAACGCAGATGTAGAGAATGGACTTGTGGACACAGCGGGGGAAGCAGAGGGTAGGACAGGTTGAGAGAGTAGCATTGAGATATATACGTTACCATGTGTAAAATAGATAGCTAGTGGGAAGCTGCTGTATAACACAGGGCCTCAGCCTGGTGCTCTGTGACAAGCCGGGGGTGAGACGGGGGTTGGAAGTGGAGTGGGAGGGAGGCTCAAGAGGGAGGGGACATATGTATACTCATAAGAAACCAACACAACATTGTAAAGCAATTATCCTCCAATTAAAAAAAAAGGCAGATGGATACATAAGTACTGTGATACATACATAATATCATTTAACCCTTACAACATCGCTGCAAAGTGGGCACGCATGGGGATGAGGACAGTTATCTCTTCTCCAACACGTGTTCTTTCCTTATCCCATAGCAAGAGAGTCTTAGCTGGGACATAGCTGCCTAGCTAGAGACTAAATTTCTCAGCTCCTCTTGCAGTTACGCTTGGCAATGCAGGTGAGTTCTTACCAAGAATCAGGAGAGTGGAAATGATGTTGCAACTTCTGCTTCAGTTGCTTAAGATAGAATCCTTAGCCTTGGAATTGTGCTATTTTCCCTTTCCGGCTGACTGCTGGGGATAACCGGAGCAACTATGGTGTCAGGTCAGAGAGCCCGTCATCCTGAATTTCTGAATGTCCCTTGGAAGAGATTTATCACACAGGCAAGAGGTAATTGTCAGATCTTTTGGAGCCACTGCACCATGGAGCCTTCTAGTTAAAGCAACTAGTGTTGCAATTATGCAATGGAGATTATTATCTCCATTTATAGGGGAGCAAGTAGAGGCTCTGAGAGGTGCCATGACTGATCTCTAAAACTGCACTGATCAAGGGACTTCCCTGTGGTCCAGTGGTTGAGAATCCGCCTTTCAGTGCAGGGAATGTGGGTTCAGGACCTGGTAGGGAAACTAAGATCCCACACACTTTGGGGCAACTAAGCCCATGTGCCACAAACTACAGAGCCCACGTGCTCTGGAGCCCACACACCGACGAGAGAGAAGCCTGAGCGCTACAGTGAAGATCTGATGCAGCCAAAATAACTATATAAATACATATTCTTAAAATTAAAAAGGGGCTTCCCTGATAGCCCAGTTGGTTAAGAATCCACCTGCAATGCAGGAGACCCTGGATCGATTCCTGGGTAGGGAAGATCCACTGGAGAAGGGATAGGCTACCCACTCCAGCATCCTTGGGCTTCCCTTGTGGCTCAGCTGGTAAAGAATCTGCCTGCAATGTGGGAGACCTGGGTTCAATCCCTGAGTTGGGAAGATCCCCTGGAGAAGGAAAAGGCTACCCACTCCAGTATTCTGGCCTGGAGAATTCCATGGACTGTATAGTGAATACATAAATATATATATTATATCAATAAATATAATATAATTTAACATAAATAAAATATATAATTTAATTACTTATGTAAATTAAATAAAATATAATTATTTATATAATATA
Organism: Okapia johnstoni; assembly: GCA_024291935.2. Lineage (NCBI taxonomy): Eukaryota > Metazoa > Chordata > Mammalia > Artiodactyla > Giraffidae > Okapia > Okapia johnstoni. The sequence goes on along the minus strand of CM044310.1, from coordinate 7,562,327 downwards.
TAAATAAATATTTTTAAAAATAAAATTGCACTGATTGTGACACTTGCTACTTGTCACTGTTGAGAGGTAAATAAAATAAATTAAAAATCAGTTCCCCAGTTGCACTAGCCACATTTCAAGCACTCGGTCACCACCTGTGACTAGCAGCTACCATGCTGGACAGCACAGATATGGAACATTCCCATCGCTGCCCAGTGCTTTACCTATCGGATGGCACTGTTTGAGGAAGGGCGGAGCCATGATTCTACCCAGGGTCTGAGTGACTTCACTGCTTTTCTTCCCTGCCTGCCTCCTGCCACGCAGAGTTCTTTTCAAGAGTGGCTCCCCTGGTGCACCTACATGTTTGTTTACAGATCATTATTATCTATTTGTCAGCAAGGCTGGGAGCAGGGAAGGGAGAGGAGACTAACAATTAAAGGGTGACAGCAGCTGGCAAGAGGATCAATGAGGAAAACAAGTAGTTATATATGAAACATTCACGCAAAGTCATTAAGAAAATATCACTTGGTTTTCCGACACTGGACACAAAACAATATAGATGTCTTCACCCCTACCCTAACCTTTAAAGCAAGCTGACTCACCCTAGACAAGATTAACTGCTTTATTTTTTTGGAGCTACTAAGAAAGGGACCTTTATTGATCTGTCTAGGATGGCTCTGCTGGAGAAAGCCTGGCCAGCCATCTGCAGCAGGGCTGGTGGGCATTGCTGGATACAGTCACCACACTGGCCTAGCTGATGAGATGGTAGAAGGCGGGAGGGCAGGGTGACCAGCTGGAGAAGAGAAAACCTACGGGTGATGTCTCAAAGGAGAACTGGGTGCAGGGATGTAGCCACATGGCAGTACCCCACCAGATCCACCCACAGGCCAGCCTCAAGCTGAGCATATGGGTGGCTCTTCCTTCTTTTCCTCCTCACTTCTTTCTAGGGCTGGCCAAGATGGCAAATACATTCATGGGCTTTACAAAGATTTGCTGAGTATTTACTGTGATCAGGCAATGTCCTAAGCACTATGGGGATATTCCAGTGGGGCAAACAATGGGTTCCTGCTCTCACAGACTTACAGTTTAGAGAGAAGGAGAAATATCCAGGCCATCGCAGCAGAGTGTGACCATTTCTGAGCTAAAAGAAGGTGTGGAGATGGGAACTGTGGAATCAGAGAGAAAGCTGATGTGGGCTCAACCGTGTCCCCCTTATATTCCTATGTTAATGTCCTCACCCTGTCAGTACTCAGAATGTGACTGTGTTTGGAGATAACGTCCTTAAAGAGGTGATTAAGGCAGAATGAGGTTACTAGCGTGGGCCCTAATCTGGGTGTGTGTGTGTGTGTGTGTGCATGCGCACGCGCGTGCCTGCACTAAGTCGCTTCAGTCATGTCCTACTCCTTGCAACCCCGTGGACTGTAGCCCACCAGCCTCCTCTGTCCATGGGATTCTCCAGGCAAGAATACTGGAGTGGGTTGCCATGCCCTCCTCCAGGGGATCTTCCCCACCCAGGGATCGAGCCCATGTCTCTTACCTCTCTTGCCCTGGCACATGGGTTCTTTACCACTAGCACTACCTAGGAAGCCAATCCAGTGTGACTGGTATCCTTGTAAGAAGAAGAGATTAGGACACAAACAACATAGACTGAGGGGTGACCATGTAAAGATAGAGCCAGAAGATGTTTTTCCACATGCCAAGTGGGGAAGCCTCAGAAAAGAACAGACTCGCCAGCTCTTTGATCTTAGACTTCCAGCCTCCAGAACTGTGGGGGAACCGATTTCTGTTATTTCAGCCACCAGTCTAAGGTGTTCTGCAATGGCAGCCCGAGTCAGCTAAGCCATTCACCTAATTCAGGGGACCGAAGGCAACACGCAGCCTGAAGAGGTCTGGGACCCCAGAAAGGAGCCTTGAAGAGCACCCACCTCATTTGAGAACCCAAAACTCCAGCCACGGGTCCTGTGCTCAGGCTGTTGAGACCATCTATTAATCTAGCTGGAGATAAAGAGTCTCAGGGCAAAGCAGGGGAAAGTGATTACTAAGAAGTCTCTGAATTAAGGAAATAATTCCCTAGCATTTTTTAATTAAAGCCTTCAACCCAAGAAGCCTGTTAATTTCAGCTTCAGCAAGTGGTTCTGCCACCAATCGGCGCCCTGCGGCCTGCGAGCTGTCTGAGTGGCTGCTCCTGATCTCCCTAATTTGTGAGGTGCTCGTGCTGTGGGTGGCTGGTGGATGACTCCAGCCAGATGGGAAGCCAGCCCCTGCAGAAGCAGATTCCTGCTGGATTTTTGCAGCCAGCAGGAGGCTGGAGGGAATCCTCAGATTAGATGCACTTGAAGGGCAAAACAGAAAAACTCCAGTTGCAAGGTGGTTGACAAACAGACTAAGAAGACAGGCTGGTTGAGCATGCCTCACTGTGTGAATAAGTCATGTTCATTCCCAATTAGCTCCACAGACAGACTAATAAGAGTGGCTAGTATTTACTAAGCTCTTCCCATGTGCCAAGCACTGTGCTCCTTGTCTAAACTATCTCATTTTATCCATATGATAAGTCTTTGCATGCGTGCTCAGTCATGTCCGGCTACTTGTAACTGTATAGACTGTAGCCTGCCAGGCTCCTGTGACCCTAGGATTCTCCAGGCAAGAATACTGGAGTGGGTTGCCATTTCCTCCTCCAGGGGATCTTTCCAACCCAGGGATCCAACCCAAATCTCCTACCTCTCCTGCACTGGCAGGCAGATTCTTTACCACTGAGGTTCCTGGGGAGCCCACGATAAGTCTTTCTAAGGTGGTATTATAGCCCCATTTTGCAGATGACAAAACTGAGAACTGTAGTGACTTGCTAGCGAGTGTGCAGTGACACACAGCTAGCAAGTGGCAAAGTCAGCAAGACAGATTCCAAACAGTGAATAAAAGAAACACTACCAAGAACAAGAAAAAGAAAAAAAAGAAAAAAACATGGCTTCTGGAGACAGAGAGACTAGTTTGGCCTCACTTGCCTGTATGCGACTGTCAGTGGGGGTCAGAGAGGGCTGCTCTGGTAAGGGGCCATAGGACTGAGACTTGACTGGGAAGAAGCCAACAAAGAGGAGGTCAGGGGTGGGCACTGCAGGAATGAGGAATGGCTGTGCAAAGGCCCTGAGGCAAGAACTGTGGAGGGACTGGGGACCTTTTGGCCTTTATAGCTGGAACAGAGTGGGTGACAGGCACAGTATGGGCAAATCAAGGTGAGGTATGAGAGGTAGGTGGGGCCCAAAGAATCAGCCTTTAAGAGCCAAGGTCAGGAGATTGAATTTTATTCAAAAGCCTCCAGAAGGCTTTGTAAGATTTCCAGCAGGGGGTGATGTGAAGTGACCTCCCTTAGGTGTCATTATGTTTATTGGGTATTCCAATTATTGACTGACTTGCCGTAGCCTCCCCCATGTCCTGTACCCTCTGAGGGAGAAATTATGCCTGATCCATCTTTACAAGCTCTTCTCCTGGTCCTAAGAAACTGCTCTGGGCTCCTGCAAATATTTGTTGAATGAATAAAGAAATGAAGGAAAGATGGATGGACCTGTTTTCTTTGCATTTGTCAAACCTCCTCTTGGTTCTGCCTCATCGTCTCCTAGGGGAAAGAGTGTCAACTTGGCTCTCATTCTCTCGTCTCTGTGAGAGAAGCTCTGGGGCTGGTGCAGGAAGATGTTCCCTCCATGGGCGGGAGATGAATGGGCTGGATCTAACACATTCCCGAGTGAGCCCCTCAGAGCCTGAGGGGCTGAGCAAGAGTGATGATCGGGAAGCAGGGCTGTTGGGGAAACAGTCAGCCATTCATTCCTAGCCGGCAGCTCAGCACAAGATAAATCAGACCTTTGGAATTCTAAATGAACCCGCCTCCCTGGAAGAAATAGCCAGAGTTCGACCCCAGCTCTGATGCCTGGCCCTGGAAGGCACTCCAGAGAGACCTCTAGAACTCAAGCTTCAACCAATGCAGAATTCAGGGAGGAACCATGTGTTGGCTCAGACACCCTGACTCCAAAATGCAAGAAAACTCAGACAGGAAAAAGTCCCATCTCTGACTGTTCACGTTAACCCCCTGCGAACCTCTCCTCATGCTCTCATTCTCTCTCTCTCCTGTTTTTGGTCATTTTTTAGTAATGCCTCCTGGGGGTCGGACATCCGCCTTCTATCACATAGTGCTATGAGCTAAGGCAGGGATGGCATAAACATTTCATCAGCTTGCTGCTCAAGACTGAGCAACTGCCTGCATGAGAAGCCTCCTGAGGTTTCATCAGGGCTCAGGTGGATAGAAGCTGTGATTGATTAGTGATGTCTGTCGGGACAGACGATGGGGCATAGGATCTAGTACCACAACCTTTCCATTCTTTTCTGCAGGCTTGAACATTTAGGCAAGTCTTGTTCCACAGAGAAAAAAAAGGTGGGGGGGATATTTTTATCCAGTGCATGTGATTTTGGTTTTAATTCTGCCTCAATGGAATAATATCTGTCATAATTAAGTATGTAAAATATGCCATGTATTGAGTTAAGTGCTTTACACGTATTATCTCATTTAATCTGCATGACTTCCCTAAGGTCAGAACTAACTTTCACAGGAGGAAATTTGGTCTTAGAAATATAAAGTGACTTGCCCAAGGACTCTCAGCCAGTAAGTGGCAGTACTTGGATTTGAACCCAGTTCTGTAGAATCCAATGGATTAACAATTCCACAGTCTCCCTCAGCAGCTGAATCTGTACCAGCCCCCCCCCCTGCATCACACACATACATGAATCTCTCCTGTATTTGACTTTTGTCCCTTTTGCTGCAATAAAAGCAGAGTCCATCTTAAAATCCCACGATCTAAATACACGACCCGAGAAGCCCTGCAGTTGCACTGCCCAGTAAGAGTGACCACTGGCCACATATGACTAATGACTGCACAAATGCAGCAGTCCAAACTGAGATGTGCTGTAAGACATAAAATGCACACCTGATTTTGAAAACTCAGTAGAAAAGGGAGAACATAAAATATCACACTAATAATCTTTATGTTGATTACATGTTGAAATTATAATACTTTTGATAGAGTGAGTTATATAAAATATATTATTAAAATTAATCTCGATGGTTTCCTCCCTCTCTTTTTTCCCTCTCTCTCTTTTTTAACATGGCTATGAGAAAATTTAAGATCACACTTGTGTCTTGTAAAATATTTCTAATGGACAGCACTGCTCTTGAGATCTGCCACTTACTCCAACCCTATAATTTTCCACAGGGTAAGGAAATTGTCCAGCAGCATCACCTGTGTTGGACTAAGGCCAGATTTGAGCCCGGAAGGAACATTCTTTCCTACCCCACCACTGCTCCATGTCCAACACTCTGTCCACAGTGACCATGTGGTCCAGCAACACACAGCCAGCTCATGTCAAGCCTAGGCAGTCTGACTTCAAAACCTGTCCCACCAATCTGCACCCCACACTGGGCAGGGCTGAGCACTGCCGCCTTGGGGAGTGTGGTCTGGGGACCACTGTGAGCTATGCTCAGGAAGGCAGCAGTTTCTTCCTCTTGAAAAACTATATTACACAACGTATTTAGAAGATACACAGTGTGGTTCTTGTTTCATTGTGGACTCCTATTTGGCTTGGCCCAGCCACACCTTGCACTCTGTCTCATTCATCCATTTGCAGATCATAACGGGGGACCTAACACACATCAGGCACTGTGTCAAAGCACCAGTGACATCATAGCCAACATCCTGGCTACGTTCTTCCTTCCGAAGTAGATAATATGCTGTATTTTCAGCTTCTTTTACAAAGCATCACTTTTTTTTTTTTTAAATCTGGGGACTGTGTTGAGGTGGGGAGAGGCAAGAAGTGGGTGAGAAATACCCTCAGTGTATCGCTCAGGGTGGGGGTGGAGTAACCGAAATAGACAGAGGACTGCAGTGGGGTCAGCCCAGAGGCAGATGGCGGGAACACAGCGAGTTCTGCAGCCAAAGCCATCCTCCTGCTTCACCTCTCTGCAGCAACCTGGTCTGCTGCAATCTGGTGGCGCAGTCATTAGCAGTCAGGAATGGAGGCCTCTCTCTGCATGAGGCAGTTCTCCCAGCATCCTCAACACCCCCTCCCCCAAAAGGTTTTTCTCTGGGCTCAGCCATCAACCTTGCTGGTAGACGGCTAATACCCTGGCTGACTGCAGTTCCCCTTTTTGGAGTTCCAAACTTGGAGAGGAGGAGTTTCATTTTCAGAGGCCAGTGGGCTGACTGGCTTCCCGGGCAAAGACGCAGCTCTGGATGGAACTGTCTGCAAATGGACCCAAAAGGAGTAGCATCTTGCCAGGGCCTGGAGTCTAGTCTCCCTGGGAAACTTAGGGGTTTATTCCTGTTAGGTTTTGAAGGATAGAGAAACGGAACTACTAACTAGCTCCCCATGGAGTTGTTGTGAAGACAAACTGTGATCTTGTGCGTAGAGCATTTGGCTTGAAACCCAACCACAAGAAGTACCTGAGAGTCATTTTTTACTTACTTAGCACACTAGGTCCTTGAAGGAAGGCTGGTACCCACAAACCTTTGCTCTAGATCAGGTGACCACGCCCTCACCCTAGTCACAGCTGATTGGACAGAGATGGGCACATGACTTGTGGGTAACCAATCCTGAGGCTGCTGGCAACAGAATGCTTGTGGAGGTGGCTTCAAAGGGATGAGGAGCTAGACAAGTGCTTCCGGGGGGACAGGATGTATAAAACTGGTGGCAAGTATATGATTTAAATTTTTTTTTTATTGTTATGCTTTTCTTTATGTATATCAGGAAAATGCTGCCTTTCCGTTTATGGTACTGAGTATAAGTTCCTTTGTGATACATAATATTAAAATTCACAAAGAACTGATGTTTGTAAACATATGAAGTAAAATTTAGCCCGCTGGCAGGTCAGTAATGGGAGAGTGGAAGGGGAATGGCACACAGCAAAGTCCAAAGGCCACACTCCTCCCCAGGGTTTGGAAACGAGAGAAATCGATGATTGAAGGTGATGGTGAGGGGCTGAAGGCAATGGAGGTGGAGTAGAATCGGAAACAGCAGAACCAAAGCCCTTGCAGGCTGCTCTGTGAGGGAGAGGGGAAAACACAGAGGGTGGGAAGCTGGTTGGTGGTAAGACAGGAGACCGTCTCTCTAAAAGAGGAGAGAGAGACGCATACTGAAGACAGAGGTAGAGATGGAGAGACAGAGGCAAAGAGAAAGCCAGCCAGAGAGAGAGAGAGAAATGGAGACAGGCAGAAATAGCCGAGTTACCTACCTCCAGGCTTCTTGAGTCTGCTTCCGCTCAACACGTCCTTACAGGAAATCTGCTAGTCCTGAGATACCTTGAGTGAATCTCTATTCACATCAGAAGCCCCAGTATAAATGGATGGATAGGAAGGAATTGTATTTTGAATGTCCCTGGGCACCAGCCAGCATGTTTAAACCTACAGTGCCAGACAATGAGGAGCCATTGAGTATTCTTGACCGAGCAACAGGAAGACGCTAGAGTGAGGCAGGTGAGGCGCCCAGGGAGAACTTCAAGGAGAGACTTGCAAGCTCAGATATCAAATCCCAGCAGATGGCTCATTTCTACAGTTCTTCTTGAAATTTCATGGAATGTACTGATCAAAAAGAGCATTGGCCATTATCTGAGCTCCTACTCTGTCCAAACCATGGATGGCCATCTCTATAACTCTGTTACTCTGGAAGCAAATTGAAAGAACCAGTTGGTATATAATTTAAATTTTGCTAATGTGTATTTACTATCTGCACCCAATTATCACCAATCAATATAACTGTTATTCCTTAATGGGTGAAAATTGCAATTCCGGTGCCCCAGATCAGCATGGGGTGTTGCATCTAATTGGGACAGAAGTTATTAGGGAGCATAATGAAAATGTAAATTCCTGCACATTAATCAAACAATTATTTCTATAACCATAAGACAGCTGATCCTAAACTTAATTAGGAAATAAACAAAGTTAATCAGTGAGCAGACATTTACTAATCATATATGTGTTGCAAGAAAAGAGATATTAGGCAATAATTCATTACAACATCCCCAAAACCAACCACTCTACAATCCCCAAGATTAGTCTCCCAGCTTTAAGGAAGCAATACGCAAATTTTTATTAAAGCATTTTTCTGCTTTAGGGCCTAGGAAACACCAGTGAACGAAGAAATATATTACTGTGTACGATAAATAATAGCACCTCTTTAAATATCAGAACCAAGAACTAGAAGTGTACTTATGTGACATAGTGGACCATCCAGCTCAGTTTGAGCTTAACTATCAGAGTTTAGTTCTTTTCAAGTGAGAGAGAGGTGAAAAGGAAGCAAATTCCAATTCAGATATAAAAATTTTAAGAAGACATAAACCAAAGCCGATTGTGTTTCTCTCTCCACTATTCATCCTTAGCTTCTTTTCAAAACTGCTGCTCGGTACAATTTTGTTCCCAAACGTGAATTCTTCTCAACTTACCTCGGCTTCTGATTGGTTCCTGGGGCTTTTACTGTCTTTGATGGCTCTGTGAGGTTCTCCCTGACCATCATGCAGTTCTGATGATGGTGCAAACCCATCCAGAAGTTTTCAAAGGTATCTTTGCTTTCTCCTCCTGGAAGTAGAAAAACACACAGAATGAAGAAATTTGAGAGGCTGCTGGGAGAAGAATACCTAATGGGAAAATGTCCCGCGGAAGAATATGGATTTGGCCAAGATCAAGCTACACAGCTGAACGCAACAAACAGCTAACACATGGGGGGTTGCTGTCAGTGAGCCACGCTGGTGCTTCACATATTGCTGTGGTCTGAGTGGCCCCTCAGATTTCATATGTTGAAGTCTCAGTCCCCAGAGGTGATGGTTTAAAAGGTGGGGCCTTGGGGAAATTATCAAGTCATAAGAGTGAATAGAATAAGTGCGCTTATAAGAGATTCCAGAGAGTTCCACAGCCAGTTCTGCCATGTGAAGACACAGAGAGAAATCTGCGACTCAGAAGAGAACCCTCACTCAACCGTGCTGGTACCCAGATCTCAGACTTCCAGCCTCCAGAACCATGAGAAGTATATTGCTGCTGTTCATAACCCATCCAGTCTATGGTATTTTGGTTACGGCAGCCCAGATGGACTAAGACACATATGTTAATGTGTTTAACCCTCACAACAATCCTACGAAATAAGTACCATTATCATGATCCCAGTTTGTTCTGATGAGGAAATTGAGGCACAAAGAATTCAAGAAATGGGGCCTGTCACACAGCATGCAAGTCACAGAGTCAGGATTCACACCTGCTGAACCAGGAGCCAGAGTTTGTGGTTCACTGCTTATGTTCACTGGTTGAGTTTGGTTTTTTTTCACATCTGTGCTCCCAGAGTCCTTTGTGCCTCCCCAATTGTATTATTTACCAGTTAGTGTCATTGGGAATTTTTTTTTCAAGAGGTAATTTATTTTTAATTAATTGATTATTATTAATTTATTTATTGTTGGCCGCACTGGGTCTTTGTTGCTAAAGGCAAGCTTTCTCAACTAGGCTCAGTAGTTGTGGCACATGGGCTTAGTTGCCCTGTGGCATGTGGAATCTTCCTAGATCAGGGATTGAACCCGTGTCCCCTGCATTTGCTGGTGAATTCTTAACCATTGGACCACCAAGGAAGTCCTCGATAGGTAATTTAAAATGTTAGGCATTTACATATGACTCAGCAATCCCACTGCTGGGCATACACACCGAGGAAACCAGAATTGAAAGAGACGCGTGTACCCCAATGTTCATCGCAGCACTGTTTACAATAGCCAGGACATGGAAGCAACCTAGATGTCCATCAGTAGACAAATGGATAAGGAAGCTGTGGTACATATACACAATGGAATATTACTCAGCCATTAAAAAAAATACATTTGAATCATTCTATTGAGATGGATGAAACTGGAGCCCATTATACAGAGTGAAGTAAGCCAGAAAGAAAAACACCAATACAGTATACTAATGCATATATATGGAATTTGAAAGATGGTAATGATAACCCTATATGTGAGACAGAATAAGAGACACAGATGCATAGAACAGTCTTATGGACTCTGAGGGAGAAGGTGAGGGTGGGACGTTCTGGGACAATAGCATTGAAACATGTATATTATCATATGAGAAACAGAACACCATTCCATGTTCGATGCATGAGACAAATGCTCAGGGCTGGGGCAATGGGATGACCCAGAGGGATGGGATGGGGAGGGAGGTGGGAGGGGGGTTCAGGATGGGGAACACATGTAAACCCATGGCTGATTCATGTCAATGTATGGCAAAAACCACTACAATATTGTAAAGTAATTAGCCAAAAATAAAATAAAATAAAATGTAGTCCATGGGGTGACAAAGAGTTGGAAAAAAAAATGTTAGGCATTTAAAAAGATGTCAAAGGTTCCGTGATGAAAATCCCTCTTGCCACTCTTGCCCTCAGCTGCCCAGTTCCCCTCCCCAGGGGCTGCAGTGGTTCTACTTTCAACTTCTACATAAGTAATTGCATTGTCTCAGTTTGTGTTTCCTCAAGAGCAGATCTCAAGGTAAATATTTGGGCTCAAGTAGTTTGGGAGATTATCCTAGGCAGCATGGTGAAAGAGTGAGGAAGTGAGACAGAAAGGGGAGGAAATCCAAGTGTATGTGAGTGAGCAGGTTACCACTAAGGGTAATTAAGGCTCACTCCTTCTCGGACTTCTGGGAGGTAGTGTAGATCATGTTTCTCAGTTGTTTCCACCAAGGGAGCTCCAAAATCACTGAGGATGGTAACTGAGCCATAATATTAAAAGACTCTTGCTCCTTGGAAGGAGAGCTATGACAAATCTAGACAGCATATTAAAAAGCAAAAGACATCACTTTGCCAACAAAGGTCCATATAGTCAAAGCTGTGGTTTTTTCCAGTAGTCATGTATGGATGTGAGAGTTGAACCATAAAGAAGGCTGAGGACTGATCCTAAAGGGAATCAACCCAGAATACTCATTGCAAGGACTGGGCCTGAAGCTGAAGCTCCAATACTATGACCACCTGATGTGAAGAGCTGACTCATCGGAAAAGACCCTGATGCTGGGAAAGATTGAAGGCAAAAGGAGAAGGGGGCGGCAGAAGATGAGATGGTTATATAGCATCACTGATTCAATGGACATGAATGTGAGCAAACTCCAGGGGATAGTGAAGGACAGGAGAGCCTGGTGTGCTACAGTCCATGGGGTCTCAAAGAGTAAGACATGACTCAGCAACTGAACAACAACAATCCCTTATTGGTTGAGGATCACTTCAGGTGTTTATTTTCTAGAAAGAGCCTCTGTGTGCATTGAAACAGACTGCAGACAAATGCTAAACACACACAGGTTATTTTCTCTTCAGTACACGTGGCAAAATAATATGCACATTATTGTATATTCTTTAACCTAAGAATAAGTCTTAGTAATCTTTCCATATTAGTGAATATAAGAATATACAAATTCTTACATAGATACATTATCATTTTTCTCATCGGTCTCCTACTCTTGGTCATTTGGGTGATGGAACTTTGGAAACTTTCATCATTACAGATAATGCTGAAATGAATAACTCAGTACACGAGTCATTCTGTGCATGGATGAGTATCTGCAGGTTAACTTTCAACAAGTGGAACTGCTGGGTCAAGGCTGTTGATGCTGGGGTGTTAACGCTGCAGCATTAATGTTGCCATGCTGCCCTGCATAGGGGTTGCACCTATTTAAACTTCATGTAATGAATGAAAATATTCTGCTTTGATGATTAGCAACTCATTTGCCTTTTGTTCTCTCTGTATTTTGGGCTTCTTGGGGCAGCAAACATTTTGGATAACACCTAACATGTTGTAAATTCTCCTTAAATCTTTGAACAGGTGGATGAGTGGAAGGATACATAGATGGAAGGACAGAGAGATGGATGGATGAGGGACAGGGGAATAGGTGGGTGGATGGATGAGTAGATGAATTACCCTGAAATTGTCTTTCTTGAGGAGACCAAGACCCAGTATAAAAAACAAATAAGTAATAAACCAGAAATTAGAAATTCATTACACTGGGTAGATCGCCATTATCTGCTCTCATAGCACATTTTGTGCTCCTGGGAGTAGCAGGAGGAAATTCAGCCATGGCTGGCCAGAGGCAGGCTGCTCACAGCGGCTGTGCCTGCACAAGCCAAGGCAGGTCATTTCTGAAACTCACTGGGCTGGCAGTGGTCAGCAGCTCGGCAGCTCTATCTCAAGAACAGAGCTGCCACTCACTCCAAAGTTGGTAGTGACAGCATCAGGGTTTAGTTGGAGGCTTCAAGCACACTGTTCTCATGTGTGTGCATGCATGAATGCTTAGTCGCTTCAGTCGTGTTCGACTCTGCGACCCCGTGGACTGTAGCCTGCCAGGCTCCTCTGTCCATGGGATTCTCCAGGCAAGAATACTGGAGCGGGTTGCCATTTCCTCCTCTAGGGTATCTTCCTGACCTGGAGATCGAACCTGCAAGTGGATTCTTTGCCCTTCTGAGCCACCTGGAAAGCCCACACTGTTCTTACTTCAATTTTAAATTATGGATCAATTAAAAGAGCCAAACTGTCTAAAGTTAGGGTGTAGCTTTGACTGAGAGGGTAAACCCAGCCCCCTACTCCAGCTTGTGTCAGCAAGTCCCCACACCCACACAGCCTCTCTGCTCAATTTTCTCTCCCCAGAGCCCTACATCCTTCCTTTCTCAAAGCTTTGCATCTTTATTCTTTCAAAGACACAGCTGGCCGAGGGACTGGATGAAGAATTTGGTTCTCCCCCTCACTTGTTCCTGAACAGATCTCCTTAAGCTGCAGTTTGTTTATTTCCTGGAATTTCTGCCAGCCAAGCAGACCCCAGGGAGGGGCACATGGGAACGTCAGGAAGAGAGTTGAGTCCCATGCTTACAGCCAAAGCATTTCCATTATTAAAATAGCATGCAAAATAACATTCACTTTTTCCAGTGGAAATCTATAGTGTATACTTATTATGGCAACTTCAGAAAGAACCAAAAAACAAACAGAAGAAAGTCAAAGTCTACCCACGCCCTTAAGCAGAGATTATTACCCTTAGCATTTCGGTCAGAAATCTCATGGTCTTTTTTTTTCTTCTACCCACATAGTCATTTTTCATCACAAAAATGGCACATATGGTGCAAACTCTAGCGGTCCAATTTTTCCGCTTGACGTTTCGTGAGAGTCATCTCCTGTCTTTCAAACAGACTTCCATTATTTGTAACAACTGCATGATGGCCTGTTGGGCGGCTATAACTGAGCTGATTTAACCTTCTCTCCTTGTTGGCTATTTAAGTTGCCCCCTTCGATTGTTATAAATTGTACTACTGGCAAGAATTATTGCCTTTTCAATAGGCTTTTCCCCCCCCAATATTTCTGAGGTTTCTCAAGGGTGACCAAGCCACAGGTGATGGCTATCACGGAAGAGGGAATGCGACCTATTACATCAAGGGTGACACCTCACTGCAAGAGGACAGGGGGTGCTTCTCTTTAAACACCAGTGAGGGTGGATCTCCTATTCCCAGGGGAGGAGATGTAGGGCTTTATGCCACTGCCCTGATGCCTCCTGGCATTCCAGTCTTGTGCAGTTTTCACCCTGACCTCTACTTGGCCCTTTATTGATCTGTCCCCATCTGGGTGCAAACCCTTATTTTTTACTCCCAGGACATAGCCAAGATTAGGCCATCAAGTTTGCCAAGAAGTTGCTGAACGCCCAGGAGGGATTTACAACCAAATGTGTGATTTATTTCTGCTGCTGCTTGAGGTGGCTCCTCTCCGGGTCATCAGGCTCCAAGCCCATGCTATCTGCCTTTCCTGGCTGCCCCTTGCCTGGCTGCCGTCCTGCCTCCAAAACCCAGGGATAGCAGATCCCACCCCACCGAGAGTGCCTTGAGCACTCCTACATTCCTGAGGTGCAGATCTCCTTGTTTAAAATGCCACCTCCACTGTCCTCCTTTCCTGCTCACCCTTTGGCAGTGGGAATACGGAAATAAATGAAGACCGCCCAAATGAGAATAAGTGAAGGACTGCAGACATGAAGTTAAAGGACACTAGCTCCTTGGAAAATGAGCAAACCTAAACAGCTTATTAAAAAGCAGAGACATCACTTTGCCGGCAAAGGTCCATATAGTCAAAGCTATGGTTTTTCCAGTAGTCATGTACAGACGTGAGAGTTGGACCACAAAGAAGGCTGAATGATGAAGAACAGATGCTTTTGAATTGTGGGGCTGGAGAAGGCTCTTGAGAGTCCCTTGGACAGCAAGGAGTCAACACTGAATATTCATTGGAAGGATTGGGGGTGAAGCTGAAGCCCCAATACTTTGGTCACCTGATGCGAAGTGCCAGCTCATTGGAAAAGACCTTGATGCTGGGAAAGATTGAAACAAAATGAGAAAGGGACAGTGGAGAATGAGGTGGTTAGCTAGCATCATCGACTCAATGGATGTGAATTTGAGTCAACTCCAGGAGATAGTGAAGGACAAGGGGAGCCTGGCGTGCTGCAGTTTATGGGATCACAGAGTCGGACACGACTCAGTAACTGAACAACCACAGCAAATTAATTCAGAGGTGGCTGTAAAGCAGAGGAGTAAACCACAGTCACTTGCATTTGGCAGAAACGCAAAGGCCAGCAGAGAAGTGGGGGAGCTTGGTAGTGGGAAAAAGGGAAGGTATCGGAATGCCCTGGTTTTCAGCCCGGGGAAGCTGGAGGCAGGCATCCTATATGCAGTAGAAGAAGGTCTCCTGGGTATTGGCTAGGAGTGCCTATTTTCCTTTTCCTGGTCAGTACTAAGTTGGAAGTGTGGACAAAATTAGGGAACCTGGTAGTTACTTTTCTTTTTTTGCTCACACCGCGTTGCATGTGGGATCTTAGTTCCTCGACCAGGCATGGAACCCGCGTCCCCTGCAATGAAGCGCCTTAACCACTGGACCACCAGGGAAGTCCCAAGAACCTGGCAATTATTGACCAAGCCCTTACCATTTGGATCTAATCGTTGCAGAGGCTGTGGGTCAGAGTTCTGTTCTTATATATGGTCTGGCTATCATCCATCCACTTGTACATTCAGTCTCAGAACTGTCAACTCCCTTTATGAGATGTCCCACTGGATAACCATAAAGGGCTGCCTGCTTCTTTGGGCCCAATATAAGGTGATCGCATCAGAATTAAATCACCCAGTATCAGTACCTCTCAGGAAGTCTGAGCAATTTAGTCTTCCCTACATCAGCACTTGCCTACAAAACATCCAAGCTAACTGTTGTGTCTCATTGCAAGTGGTTGTAACCAGCTGAAGCTGATAAAGGGTCACAAGCTCTTAGAGATCTTGAAGGCCAGGCCTCACTGGAAGTAACTGAAGATTCCCCCGTAAACAACGGGTCTGTAATCTGCATACAGTCCTGTCCACAGAGCTGGCTCCCAACACATAATTAGCACGGCACCGTGAAAATTCCTTTCTAGCACTTATAACTCCTGACTTCATCACCTCTGTGTGTGATCTGCTCAGTGAAATTCCTCACTGGCTTAACAAGTTAACAGACTTTGTTTTGTAATTTTTTTTAAAAAGGTCTGTGGCATTTGTGTATTTTTGACTATACCATCTATGTGACCTTCAACTGCCAAGTCCAGGTTGGGCTCCCCTAAGCTGGACCAGGCTGTTTTTGAAGCTGGACTTTCTCACCCTTTTTTAAAATTAATTTTTTTATTGGAGTACAGTTGCTTTACAATGTTGTATCAGTTTCTACTGTACAGCAAAATGCATCAGCCGTACATGTACATATATCCTCTCCCTTTTGGACTTCCTTCCCATTCAGGTCAGCACAGTGCAGAAAGCAGAGTTCTCTGTCCTATACAGTAGGTTCTCGTTAGTTACCTGTTTTATACATAGGGCTTTCTCATCCCTTTTGTGGCCATCAAGACTTCTGCCCCAGCTCCCCATCAGCAATGCTCATCGTGACAGCATAGCAATCCCTGAAGACAAGCATTGCGAACTGCACCTCCTACACAGAGCTGGCTAAACCCACACAGGGGAAAAAACAAACCAACCTACCCACCCCAAACAAAACAAACTCTCCAGAGAATGAGGAAGAGCTTGGCTTAACTGTCTGTGTTCAGGGTAACAGGCGAATTCACAGCTTTTCCTGAAACAATTGACATCCACGTGCACTGCCAAGGGGCCTACATTCAGGCAGTTTTTTCCAGAACAAAAGAACAATATGCTCCCCCAGGCATTTAAATCCCCACCACTTGCCAAGCCAAAGACCGCTTCCAGTTCTAAACTGAGAGTTTTTCCAGCCTCTGCTAGCCTCAGTGAGATTTTTATACCTTTGTGAAAATCGGATAGGGTGCCCTGTTACATCTGTGAAAGTAGAAGGGTGCAATCCACCACTTTTTAATCTAAAGACTTTTCTAGTGCATTTAAAACAGGGTTTTAATTGGCCTAACAAACATAAAAGTTTTACATAATATGCAATTGTAAACTCCACAAAATCAGGAGATAGAATTATCCATCTCTCATTCTCACAGAATAATTTCCCTAGAACCATGATAGTGAAAGTCACTCAGATGTGTCTGACTCTTTGCAACCCCATGGACTATACAGTCCATGGAATTCTCCAGACCAGAGTACTGGAGTGGGTAGCCTTTTCCTTCTTCAGGGGATCTTCCCAACCCAGGAATCGAACCCAGGTCCCCTACATTGCAGGCAGATTCTGTACCAGCTGAGCCATAAGGGAAGCCCAAGAATACTGGAGTGGGTAGCCTATCCCTTCTCCAGCGGATCTTCCCAACCCAGGAGTTAAACCGGAGTCTCCTACATTGCAGGTGGATTCTTTACCAATTGAGCTATTAGGGAAGCCCCAGAACCATGATCATAGTAGATAAATAAACCTGATAAATATGTTTTGATTGAGAGAATGGAAATTTCTCAGGAGTGTTATAGGTTGAGAGAGAGATTTGTGGACCAGATACTCAAGGGCTTCGCAGGTGGCTCAGTGGTAAAGAATGTGCCTGCCAATGCAGGAGACACAGAAGATGTGGGAGACTCGGGTTTGATCCCTGAGTGAGGCAGATCCCCTGGAGCAGGAAATGGCAACCCACTCCAGTATTCTTGCATGAAAAATCCCACGGAAAGAGGGGCCTGGCGGGCTACAGTCCATAGGGTCGCAAAGAGTCGGCATGACTGAATGAGCACACACACACTCAAGAATATCTGAGGTGTGCATGCATTTGTGGAAGGAGAGAGAAAGGTTGGGATGGAGAAAGAGTGAGAGAGAGAGAGAGGAAGAGAGAGACAGAGAGACAGGTCTTCAAAATAAACTATGTTCTGTTTATCAAAAAACTGAACATTCAGAGAGAACAGACTAAAGAGAGGTGAATTCAGGAATGACTACAAAGAGAAAGGTAAGGGCCTTTCCATTGCTGTGTCACCTTAGGCAAGTGTCTTTACCTTTCTGATCTTGGTTTTCTCCTTTGAAAGAATGAGGATCTTCTACAGTCTTTCTGATGAGCTCATCCATGTAGAGCACTAATCACAGGATTTAGCACAGAGTAAATCTATATAAGCATGAGCTGTTAAAAAAGACTGGTGGTTTAGTCGCTCAGTCGTGTCCAGCTCTTGGGATCCCACCAGGCTCCTCTGTTCATGGAATTCTCCAGGCAAGAATACTGGAGTGGGTTGCCATTTCCTTCTCCATTAAAAAAAAAAAAAAAAAAAAAGACTATATTTCACCAAATCTAAAATGCCATTGATTGTTAAAACACGTTATTTCATGAGCCATGGGAAATGAGGAAATGGTGCCAATTACCCCATGACCCAATGCCTTCATGTCAGTTGAAATCAGAAACATCCCGATTTCAGAGATGTTACCATGTAGGGAAAGTGTGCACCTGAGAACCAATGAGCTAGAGTGTAAAGGTAAAATTCATCTTTTTCAATTACCCTCTTTAGGACAAGACCCCAACAGAACCTCCAGGATCTTCCTACTTTTAGAGAGAGCAAGGTTGCCTGGGGAGGTAAGGGGGCTGCCCTTCCCTCACTCACGGAGGCAGACGTGGGAGAAGCAGGTTAGATGCACCTTCTCCTCTGGCCTGAGCTGGTATCATCCTCCACACACAGCACGTGTGGCTGGCTGGCTGAGCTCTTGTTATTCACTCCTTGGGATTCAGACTTGTCACAGTAAGGAGAGAATCCAGCTTTACAAGACACTCAGGACCTGACCCCACCCTGTGTGATCTCTGGCAACTGCCCCAAGGTCTGGATTTTAACCTCCCTGGAAAGCCATGATTCATGTCCTCCTTCTCAACACTTGACAGGAACCTCTCAGAATCTGCTGAGGCCGCTCCGACGGGAAATCCAAGTGTGTGGGCATTTCAGAACTGTGTCCTTCTGCTGTCAGAAACGGGGAGAGTGTGCAGTCTGGGCTCCCCAGCAAGGAGACACACAGGGAGGCATCCTAGCCCCCGAGTCTGAATGAACCATGAGTAAAATCCAAGAGTAATGAATCTGGAGTAATGAATTCCAACCACAAAAAGGATAATTATCGACCACTGCTATTGAAAATGTATTGGTTATGTGCCAGATAATTTTCAGCATGCTTTTAATTTTAACTTTCAAGCAGTGCGTATGTGTGTGTGCTCAGTCATGTCCGACTCTTTGTAACCCCATGGACTGTAGCCCACCAGGCTCCTTCGTCCATGGGATTTTTCAGGCAAGAATACTGGAGTGAATTGCCAGTGCCTTCTCCAGGGGTTCTTCCCCACCCAGGGATCAAACCTACATCTCTTATGTCTCCTGAACTGGCAGGAGGATTCTTTACCCCTGTGCCCCTTTATAAGCATAACCTCATTTAAAACACACCCGTGTAGGTAGGTAATCATAAGCTCCATTTTACAGATGAGGACACTGAGGCTCAAAGTTCCAAGGCTACAAAGAATTGGAATGAGGATCCGAAGCCAGGTAGAAATGACTCTTACCCAAGATCCCTGAGGACAGGGGAAGGTCGTGAGATGAGGCTACAGAGGGCTCTGCTAGAGTCCAGGGTGGCCACCTGGGGAACAACTTTATGCTTAGCAGCAGGAGAGGGTTTTCAAAGTGTTCCAAGCATTTGTGTCTCAAAGATGGCAAAGTTCTCCATCCACCACCTAAGCATTTATTTCTCATTCACACGTCTCTGAGTCAACTGAATCTAAATCTGGCTGGTCCAGGCTGGGCTCTGCTGTGTTTGGCCCTGGCCGGGCTGGATCCACATCTGCTCCATGCGTCCCTCATCCTCCTTGGACTAGTGGCCTGAGTCGAGAGGCCTGTTCTACTCAGGCTAAAGGCAGGAGGTTGAGGGGGCCAACCGGTCAGCACAGACACACTTCAAGACTTTGGATGACATCCTTTAATGTCTTCTTGGCCAGAACAGGCCATGTGGCCCACGTCAAGGGGTGGGAGGCATGGTCCTCCTTGGAGATGCTTGAGGTAGTGAATTCTTTGCTGAATCAAGACCTGACGTCCTACATCCTTCTTGTGGGGCTATTTTTCTTGAATATTTGGTAATCAGCCATAATTAGGGCAGAAACTATTTCTCCAGCCACAGCCTGGATCAGGGCAGCCAAATTATTGGTGCATAGTTTTCTTTTTCGCTCATAAAGTTTGGTCTGTCACCTCCAGCTATAAGCTGAGTTCCTCCTCTGACTTCTATAACCTCTAGCCCCCCAATCTGAATGGGAAGGCCCTTTCTTTTAACTGAAGAGCCCTTAGTTAAAAGGGCTTTTTAAGCCCTAAGTTAAAAGAGCCCTTAGTTAAAATTTCTGAGGAAGCAATGCTCCCTCTAGGCTGGGCACCTGAGCTGTGTGCTGTGTTCAGTTGCTCAGTCGTGTCCGACTCTTTGTGGCCCCATGGACTGTAGCCCTCCAGGCTCCTCTGCCCAGGGAATTTTCCAGGCAAGAATATTGGAGTGAGTTGTCACTTCCTACTCCAAGGCACCTTCCCGACTCAGGGATTGAACCCATGTCTCTTGTGTCTCCTGCACTGGCAGGCGGATTCTTTACCACTGGCATCACCTGAGGGCCAGGTGATAATCATTGCCTCTGTCGAGTAACTGATAGACTCTCCTACCTGGAACCTCTCCACCGATGACCACGGTGAGCTTGTCTCTTTCTCTCTAGCCTGTGGTCTGGGACAGCTTCCTGGAGAGACATTCATTGCTCAGTGGGCCTCAACTTGATGCCTTAAAAGCCATCTCTTAATTGGCGACTCCCTGCAGGTCAGTGTTGTCATCTGAGCCTCTCTCAGGCCCTTTCATGTGCTTCTCTCTGGCTAGTCCTGTGGTCCCGTGACTTTGAGCGACCCACCCTGTTTCCTGATCCGCAAGCATGTAAGCTTCCTTCAAAGAGCATCTTTATCCTTTTTTTTTCCTCCTCTGAGCTTAGTTCAAATATCTAGGTCGTTGGGCCTTCACACAGCCCCTGTTGGCCATCCAGGCTACCCATGTGTCCCAAAGTCTGCCACCAGGTGTGGCGCTTCCCCTGGACGGCTCCACTGGGCAGAGTGGAGACGAGGCACTATTTCCCGTCTTCCACCAGCACCTTCTTCTCTCCCCCCGCCCCACCAGGAGCCCGTTCTAATGAGCGGAACTTCCCCTGTGCTGATGGGACTCATCAGACCGGGAGGAAGAGTAAGGGTGTGAGCAGCTCTCTTCCCCTTGGGATGCGCCACATCAGGGTGGCCTTAGTACCACTGCTTGGGTATCAAGCTTCGAGAATCTGCTCATCTGCTTCTCCCTATGACCCACGTAACCAGGTGGTTAGCCTGGAAGGGGGATGGATTTTACTTATTAATTTATTTTATTTTTTGGCCACGCCATGCAGCAAATGGGATCTTAGTTCCCCGATCAGGGATTGACCTCGTGGCCCCTGCGTTGGAAGCTCAGAGTCTTAACCCCTGGACCACCAGGGAAGTCCCGGGGATGGATTCTGATCTTCCCACTGAGAATCCCCATTCCCCCATGACAACCCGGGCTCTTCTATCAGTGGTGTCATCATGCTAGACCACGTCGGCTCTTGGGGTGAGTTCTCTCCCTGGGGCTCCCTGAGTGATGGCCGGGGTCATAGTCTAACAGAGATCCCTACTTATCAATCAAATGAAAACCTATTTGCACATGAAATAATTTTGTTTACAGGAATAGAAGTCAAAAATCAATCCAAAGCCTGACCAAGGAGAGACGACTTCAGGGAATCTGACCTGGAAAGAGAAACACTTTTGCCCAAGCCAGATCCTTAGCACATCCCCCAACAGAGCTGGAAAGTCAGTCTTTCCATGTGTCATGATTCGATTTCCATTTGGAGCGAACATCTCCCCAACTGCTGAGATCTAAAAAGGCCTCTGGCCCAAGCAGCGGGAAGACAGGGGAACAATCAGCATCGTCATTAATAGTCTGTATGTAATTTCAAGGGAAAAAGACGGGGAATCGGGGGTGAGGAAGGAGAGGGCCACACGAGACAAAATGCCCATGTTCTTTGCAAGTGGTTGATTGAGTTACACCCCCAGTTTGAAAGTGTCCTGAGTGGTCCCCTCTCTGGTGCAACCAATTATCTTCCTGTCTGCAGGACCCAGGGGGTGCATTAACAGAAAACCAAGGTGATTAGCACAAAATTGAAATATCCCCTCTGGGACAAGAGCAAAAACTGCATCTCAACCGCACTCGGCTGACTCCGGCCAGAGACCCACAGACTTTTCATTTGTTGCTGAGTCTGCTACAGAACATTCCGGCTCCATCTGGTCACTGAGCCATAAATATTCTTCTCTGCCACCTGACCAGAAGTCCTGGGGAAGGCATGGAGCTCCAGATGGAGGGCCCAGATGATGGACAGGCTGTGTCCTTCTCAGGGTCCTCAGGGATGCGGGGACAGTCAAGGGAACCACAGCTGAAAGAATGCAACAGCCCACGATTGGACAGAATTTACAGGAAACCGTGGGTCACCTGAGCCGGCATCTCTCAGAGTGCAGCACTCACAGCTAGGTGGTTCAGAAATAGGGCAGTAAATAACATTGACAGAAAGTCATTCTCTTTTGGGTCTTAAACAGTAGTGAGAAACTCATTCCTTCTCAATTCTCTCTCATCCTTCTGATTAACCCAAGGAGGAAGTCTCTCTTTAGTGATAATAAGTCTCTAATACCTAACACCTGTTAATCTGTCCTGATATATCCAGAAGTCATCAAGCCCCAGAGAAGACCCTTAGGCAGGCAACAGCCTCCAGCCAGAATTCAGCAACCCTACTCTGTTCAAGATTTACACTGGGAAATGGCATAGCATCCCTTCTTCCAGATGCTTTTGGTTAAAATCAATTCCAGGACCAGTCAGATTCAGTGGGAGGACAACAGCAAGATGTAAATATCAGAAGGCATTTAGTTTAATTTTTTCTCCCTAAGTTGTGTCTGACTCTTTGCGACCCCGTGGACTGTAACCCACCAGGCTCCTCTGTCCATGGGATTTTCCAGCCAAGAACATCAGAATGGGTTGCCATTTTCTTCTCCAGGGGATCTTCCCGACCCAGGGATTGAACCTAAGTCTCCTGTGGCTCCTGCATTGCAGGCAGATTCTTTACCACTATCGCCACCTGGGAAACCCCATCAGAAGGCATGTGAAGTGAAAGTCGCTCAGTCGTGTCTGACTCTTTGCGACCCCATGGACTATACAGTCCATGGAATTCTCCAGGCCAGAATACTGGACTGGGTAGCCTTTCCCTTCTCCAGGGGATCTTCCCAACCCAGGGATAGAACCCAGGTCTCCCACATTGCAGGCTACATGGGAAGTCCCCCATCAGAAGGCATAGTTCGCTGCTATTATCCAGACATCCACTGCACTCTGGAGTCTGAAGCACTCACTTTGCCACAGAGTTGTGTGTGGGCGTGTGCACGCTCAGTGGCTCAGTCATGTCTCACTCTTTGTGACCCCATGGACAGGCCTCTCTGTCCATGGAATTCTCCAGGCAAGAATACTGGAGTGGGTTGCCATTTCCTCCTCCAGGGGATCTTCCTGACCCAGGGATCGAACCCACATCTCCTGCATCTTCTGCAATGGCAGGTGGATTCTTTGTCATAGGGTTGGAGACCTCTTTTGCAATTTAAAAACGCATATTTCATTCATTTCTTACATTCTTTTAAGCTACACACAGCAGCTCGGACCTAATTTGTACTGGGGTCAGAAGTCATTAAGGGACAATCGAATAGAATTTTGTCAATGCCCACGGCTTACTCTTGGTCTGGCCCGCACTGGGACCAACCCAGTACCAGATGCAGAGCAAGTGTCTTCAGTCACAAATCCTGCCTCCGATGCCTATGGCACTGTGAATTGCAGTTGGTCAGTTAACATGCTTCAATGCTTCATCCTCCATGTCATCATCTGCATAAGGAGAATGATGCTTCTTGGCCAGGTTCTTATAGGAACCAATAAGATCAACATATGGAAAGCATTTAATACAAGTTGGTGGGCACTTCCCTGGGGGTCTAGCGGCTAAGACTCCACACTCCTAATGCGGAGGGCCCAGGTCCCATTCCTGGTCAGGGAACTAGATCCCATGTGCCATAACTAAGAGCTTGCATGCCACAACTAAGGGTCCCACATGCCGCAACAAAAAAGATCTCTCACGCCACAACAAAGATCGAAGATTCTGCGTGCCGCAACTAAGATCTGACCCAGCCAAATAAATAAATATTCTTACAAAATACAAGTTGGTGAATGAATGTGTGTATGAGGAAGTGGATGAGAGAGTGAGTGAATGAAAGAACAGATCCAGAGTCTCTTCCATGCCAGACATGAGGCAGAGATCAAGGGGCTATAGAGTTGAGGGGCTAAGACCTTGAATTCTGAGGTCCAAGAATCTAGGTCTAAATTCCAGCTCTGCAGCTCAGTTGCTGCATGACCCTCTCTGGATCTCAGTTTCCTCATCTGTAAAATGAAAACAGTGGGAAAACTGTCTACCTTACAGTCAGCATCAGCTGTCATTGGGGATCCAGAGACCACTAAATTCCGCACAGGGCAGTAGGCATAGGCCCTCAGTTCCTATGTTCCTGCCTCCCAGGGTGCAGGCCGGTAGGGGCTGTGGACACCAGCTGTCTTGGCAGCTACTAATTCTGGACAGTCTTCAAGTGTAACTCAGACCCCGCAGAGAGAGTCTGTAAATGAGGCCTCCTGTAAATCACAGCTGACCACTCTTAATCAGGCCCCTTGTGCCACTTTCAGATCCAATAAAGCCAGGCCCTGTCGCCCGACCCATGATGCCACCCCCTCACCACGATCAGAAACCCTGGAAAGAAGGTGTTTCTGAGGCTCATGTTCTGAGACCCGTGTCCTGACTGCCTCCATCAATCAGGAACTCACAGGGCTCCATGCGGCTGCGATTCCACCCTCCACCTCCCCGTCCACTGAGGCCATCTGATTCATCTCTCCAATTTAATAAAAATAGTATCCTCCCGGGCTCCCGCCAAGGCCATTGACAGGCAGGATCCCTCCAACGTTTAAACCAGGCCAGACCTTAATTAGTCGGCAACATCAATATCACTTTTCCCTGTGATTAGCATTTCAAAGTAAATTCCACATCTAGGGCTGTCAGCATCCAGGAGCCTGGCCGAAGGTTGTTATGTGAAGCAGGGAAAGAAAAAAAAAATCACACCATAGAGCAGGCCTGGGATTTCAGAAACTCAGCAGCTTTGCCGAGGCCCCTTCCTCTCACTTGCTGGCTCCACACCAAGGTCCCCAGCTGGCTCCATGCTTCCCATTCTGTCCGTGGGCCTAATCTTCACCCGCTGAGGTCTGGGTCGACAGGAGGTAGGTGGAACCATGAGAGCTGTAAGACAAGGCCCACAGGCTAATTCTCCCAGGCAGTGTGCTGTCTTTCTAAACAGGAATTCTCCAGGCAAGGATACTGGAGTGGGTTGCCATTTCCTTCTCCAAGGGATCTTCTCAACCCAGGGATTGAACCCAGGTCTCCTGCAGAGCAGGCAGATTCTTTACCATCTGAGCCATCAGGGAAGCCCAAAATTGTACACAAAAATCTCCATTTCTGGCTTCTCCAGGAAAGTGAAAGATCTGGTCCCACTGAACCCACCTGTCCTCCTGTGGCAGCATTGTAAGAGTTGAGCAGCAGCTGCCACTTTTAGACAGTCTGCCACAGTCCCCACCATGCCTTATTGTCCTGCTAGGTACTGGCTCTCACATCTCTTATGTGCAGGGCCTTGGTGAAAACTTGAGTTTTTGTCCCCTGTTATAGGGGCTGGTTGGATGAGACAGGACTGGTTACAAGAAATGTTGGAGGAAGGGGCAGGAAATTACCGATGGGTCCATAGACGATTCAGAGGTGAGACCAAGGGTCTGTCCTCTGGAGAAGAGGAGGGGAATGCAGGTGGCAACAGACAGGTCTCATCGGGTATGAAGGAAGAGCCTGACAGAGGGCATAGGGCCACTCAAGCTTACCCTTGCCCCATCACACCCCCAGCTTCTCTCTCTCTTCAACTCAAATCTCATGAAAACTCTGAGATGGGGGTTGGGGGTTGGGGAGAGTAGAATGAGCACCTGGACAAGGGCAGGATAAATGGGTCCCTGCCTGGATCTGTCATTACTCTGATGGATCACCATGGCCATGCTTCTCTGTGCCTTGGTGTCCGCTCTGTAAAATGAAGCTGTTGCATTGGCTCACGGACTTCTGAGCTTCCTGCCAGCTCCGTCACTTGTCCCAAGGGAGAGGCTGAGAAACCAGAGGCTCTCTGAGCTCTGGAGAGGGACGGAGTGACACTCCCCGGTGGGTTTAGACACCTCCCCTATCCTCGATCATCTCTACCACCTGCTCCCTCTGTTTAGATAAATGAACAGTTTCTGAATCTTAGGTAGAGGACTTTGCCTAACATGCAAGTTCTAGGTCAGGTCCCCAGCCCATGGTTCCAGGAAAAGGGCACCCCTAGACACCACCCAGAGAGATATTGTGGCATTAATACTGAGGCCCACCAACCCTTCTTAAATGTTCACTCAACACAGGTGTTAAAAATTTGTCTTGAACATCCTTCACCTGCCAGGAAGTGTGCAAGGTCCTTGGGCTGTGGTGTCTAAGATGGATGTACAGAGAATTCTGTTGCTGACCTGACTCCTACAGCTCTCTCTGAGAGAGAGAGGGAGATGGAAAGATGGATGGATGGGAGAGGGAGGGACTTCACAGATCAAGTTCTTAACCATTCCTCTGACCTTCTTATTCCCTTTTCTCCTGCTCTCAATGTCTCTTGTATTCTACCCTCTGTTCCTACCTTCCCTATGCTCTGCAGGTTGAGTGGGTAAAAGAGTTCAGATCAGAGGCTGTTTCTCTGTCCCCTTGTTTGCATTTCTGGATTTGGGGTCTGGTTCCACTGTCTGGGATCATGGCTCGCTCATTCCTGACCCCCTCACTCTCCATGTGGCCACTCAGGTCTTCCCAGGAGGCCCTGCTGTTCTAGCCCCTGCCCTGTGGAGCAGAGACCCCAAGTGACAGACCAGTGCCTCCCCCACTGAGAAGCCGGCTCCCCTGGGGAAACCTCTCGATTCAGAGGTGGGTGGGAGGGGGAGGAGAAGGTTAGTGAAACTGAGAATGCTTCTGAGACCTCAGAGACGGCTGGGCTGTAACTGGAGATGGCATCTCTCCCCCTCCTCCCAGCCTCCAAGCACTCTTCTGAGAATATTTGCTTTGGCATCTGCAGGAAGCTGGCAGCATGAGAGTGGCTCCAGAGGCTACTGGAAGGAAGGGCCAACAGGCAGCTTCTTCCTGAGTGAACCAAGCTCCTCCCTGCCATCAAAGAGTCTCCCGAGGGAGAGGTTTTGCTTGCTTTTGAAGGGAGGCAGAATATACTGAGGTCTTTCAGGGTCAGGAGACAGTGTCTGATGGAGACGTCTGTTCCCTGAGGCATCGGCCCACGTCTGGACCAGGACAGACAGTGCTGTGGGTCTGGAGGATCTACCCAACTTGTCATGTTCTGCTTCTTGTGTTCCTCCACTTGGGCAAAAAAAAAAAATGCTTTTCATGGATGGCCCCATGCTCCTAGGGTCCCATGCCACCTCCATTGACAACAACCACTTAATAATGACAGTAACAGTAGGAGCTGATTGTTTCAGCAGTAGCTGGTACACACACTGGGTAACAGCCATGCTAGACTCTCCAGAGCCGCTCAACCATTTCATAGTCTGTGTGTGCTGAGTCCCTTCAGTTGTGTCCGACTCTTTGCGATCCCACGGACTGTAGCCCGCCAGGCTCCCCTGTCTGTAGGATTCTCCAGGGAAGGACACTAGAGTGGGTTGCCATGCCCTCCTCTAGGGGATCTTCCCAACCCAGGGATCAAACCTGCATCTCTTATGTCTCCGGCATTGGCCGGTGGATTCTTTACCACTAGCGCCACCTGGGAAGCCCATGTCATAGTCCATCATCCAGATATTAGTCTTCTATCAAATTCACACCATGTACTACTCCCTGTGTGATCTGGGCAATCTAGTTACTTTCTCTGTAACTGTAAAATGGGGATGGTGATAAACCTGCTTCATGGGGCGGTTGAGGGAGTTTTCTATGCATGCCAAAGCCTGGGCCCAAATCCTGGCTCAAGTAGAAACTGACTCTTCAGAGAGGTTAAGTGATTGTTCAGGGACACACAGCCAGCATTAGGGCCCAGGTTTTCCTGCCCCTAAAACAAGTATGCTCAGCCAGTACACTATGCTTAAAATCAGAGTTTTCTGCAGCTGAAAGCACCAGGGGAAAATCTTTGCCTTCCCTTAATTAGATTAAAAGATCCATCATGAGGATGTAGACTGTAATCCACGGATGTCTCTGAATTTTAAACTGAAATGGAGAGCCAGCGGTTCAGATGGGACTGAGCAGCTGGTGGCCATGCTGCTGCCCAGCAAATCATTCCTCTCTCGAAGGGATGTTTGCAGCAGAGTGGTCTGGGGGAAGCTGGAGACCGTCCAAAGTCCCCTCCAAGCAGATGGGTCCCTTTGGACATATGCGCAGACCACATCTCTCAATGTTCACTCTGACTTTGAAAGCAGGGAAAAAAGGATGAATTTCTCAGCTCCATGCCTCCCAAACCTGGCTAGGGATCACATCACCTGGGGACTTGACAGGAACGTAGGCTGGCTGGCTCCATCACCAGACCTGATGATTCAGAACACTTCGGGGTGGGGCCTGGAGAACTGTATTTCAAGGGCATAATCGTAAGACTTTTTGGGGGCAGCAGAAAACTATCAATTACTTTCTTGAACCGTCACAACATTACTGAGGTGTTAGGATTTCTAAATCTATTTTGTTGAGGAAGTTACTGAAGCTCAAAGAGATTAAGAAAACTTGATCAAGACCATACAACTAGTGTATCAGGATCAGTTCTACTCTGAGAAGGAGAAAACTCAAAATTTTAAAGATGCTTTTAACAAAAAATCTTAGAGATGGTAGTTTTTTTCTCTGTCACAGAATCAAAACCTTCAGTTAAGGAGTTTAGAGACCCAGGCCTCTTCTAGCTTGTTGCTCTGCTGGCTCAACACAAGTCTTCTCCCTCATGACCCAAAACGGGCGCTCCAGCTCCAGTCATTATGCCCACCTTCTAGGCCCCAGGAAGAAAGAAAACCAGGTGGTTTTCAGATGTTTTAGACACCACAACCTTTTAGCTGTCACTGACTGTAACTTACTCTCATGGTCATGACCAGCTGAAAGGGAGATGGGGAAATATAGTCCTATTCCCAATTCCAAGACTGAGAGCAAGAATTTAAACTACCA
Organism: Okapia johnstoni; assembly: GCA_024291935.2. NCBI lineage: Eukaryota > Metazoa > Chordata > Mammalia > Artiodactyla > Giraffidae > Okapia > Okapia johnstoni. Next base: position 7,533,579 of record CM044310.1, on the reverse strand, counting down.
AGTGGCATGTAGTTTATATTTCTCATCTTAATCTTAACGTCCAGTGAAACAGATGCTATTATCATCTCCGAATGACAGATGAAGAAATTGAGGCCCAGAACAATTCAGTATCTTGCTCAAATCAGATGTGGGGTTAGGGTTTAAACCCAGGGGGGTGCTTACTCTGGATTCTATGATTTCCCCTTCCTTACACAATGCCATGACACCAGCAGAAGATAGGAGGGAAAATCTTCTGTTTAGCAAAGTTTCATCTTGGCAAAGATACTCAAATTAAAATAAATACATTGAAATTTTAAAAAAATTAAAAAATAAATTAAAAAAATAAAAACAATCCAAAAAAAAATCAAGTTTATGATAATTTTCCTTGGAAAAAAAAAAGAGATACTTTCTATCCAGTTTTAAAGTCAGGCACCTGGGGGAAAGTATCACAGCTTCCCTAACACTCAGGATCAGGAAGTACAGAGGTAGGCTGGCTTTTGTTTCTGTAATGTGAAACCATCCCTGACAATAACTGGGGAAATGGCGCGGTGCCACGTGTGTCCTGCACATGCTGAGGCCCACAGGCTTGGCCGCTGCTGTAGGCGACGTCCTCTGGCTTTCTCCACCCAAGACCTGTTTCTCGTCTGGTATGATCTGGAGCTGCCATCCCTGCCTCGTGTGCAATAGAGATAATCCCAAGGGCCTAAGAATCAAATGCTTCTCCCCAGATTTCAACAGCTTCTGTTCATTTGAAAGGGACGTTCCTTTCCTTAAACAACACCCTTTGCCCACTTACAAAATAAAATTTCAGACCTCCCAACCCTGGAGGAGGGCATGGCAACCCACTCCAGCATTCTTGCCTGGAGAATCGCCATGGACAAAGGAGCCTGGTGGGTTACAGCACATGGGGTTGCAAAGAGTCTGACACAGCTGAACGACTGAGTACAGCAGGACCTCACCTTCTCCTCCCCTCTCCCCACACGCCATCCACCACCTCCTCCTCCTTCTTTGATCCACACAACGGACCAGATGATGTACGTTCCCAGGAGCCTTATGACTGCTGCCTGCTCCCTCAAAAGGCAAAGGGAGAGGCAGAGAAGAGAGGCATAGCTGTCTACACAGAGTTGTGCAAACTATACCCGTAAAGGGCCAGACAGAAAATACTTCAGGGTTTCCAGGCCATGAGGTTTCTGTTATGACTACTCAGTTCTCCCAAAGGAGCACGAAGCAGCCATAGATGATATGTAAATGAATATTTGCATACTGATAAAACTTCTTTTAACAAAAACTGATGAAGACTTGATTGAACTCACAGGCCATAGTTTGCTGACCCCTGGCCTAGTGGTTACAGATACAGACTGGCACCCATCAATACTTCCTGCAAATCTTATCTTCTAGAATAGGTGGAAATTATCTACCTAATCTTCTTGGGCCTCAGTTTTCTCATCTCTCCAGTGGGAATAAATACACCTACTGCTCTACGATTATGGTAATAAATTCTCTGTTTCCCAAACAGGCCAAGCTTGCTCTGACCCCAGGGCCTGTGCACTTGCCTTGCTATCCTTTCCACCCATAAGTACCTTTCCTTCCAGGGCTTGCATGTTGGCTCTATTTTATCATGCAGTCTCTTAAGTCACCTTCTCAGAGGACTTCCCTGATACCCCCGTCCAGAGTACTGAACCTCTCCAGCCTGCACACCGCAGATGCAGAAGCCAACTTGTTTAAAAAGACACTGATCCTTTTCTAGATGAGGAAGGACATGATTTCTGCAGCCCAGGAATTCCCCACACTGGAAGTGCTACCTTCTTGCCTCTTCCTGAACCTTCAGAGCCAATCACAGGTGGGATTTAAAACTCAAGGCAAGGAAAATCGATGCATGTTTCCCTAGCCTGTACTTTTCAACTCTGGGTACTTCCTCCTTCAATCAAGTGGCTGGCAGGGCTGGCAGACAAAAGTAAATGATGGCATGAACTTCAAGGCCCTTCAAGCAAGCTGAGAGTGCAGAGTTTCACTGTCTGGTGACCCATCCTCACCCTGTTGATGGGCCTTCCGTGAGTCACCCAGAATTTTCCACCTAGATTTATGAAATCCATTTTCTCTGAGACAGACTAAGCAGTTTATAGAGAACCAATATCATTAGGTTAATGATTCCCCATAAATTATTCCCCAAACAGCCCAGTTAATCCCACAAATGGAGCATTAATGGTGGCAGGTCAATTGCCGGCCCTTTGCAGTTCCCTGGGACGACCATGGCTTAGGCAGGTGGTGCTGTCAAGTGAGGTCTTGCTTATTGGGGCTGAATTCCTACTCCGTTATAATCCTCCATCGGCCACTTTGGGGTTCCCACCGCAGCCTGGGTGTGATACCCTAAATGAACATCATGGCTGGGAATTATTTTCTGTCTCATTTCATTCTTGGCCATGACTTCTCATCTTCCACTGATGTCTGATTTATTTATCTGTTTATGGAGCAACCCATCTGGCTTGAAGCAATAGCGATAGGCATTTGATCAAATCGAGTCGCAAATCTCATCTTCCATCATCCTGAATTTTTATTCCATCATTACTTAACAAAATAGAATTAAGCTGGGGAGAGAGCAGGGCTCCTGCATTATGCATTGGCCTCATTTCACTGGTCCTTATGCTCTCTCTTGGGGTTGCAGCTTTTCCGCACGACCAAGCGTTCTCAGAGAAAAGCAGTTGCATCTCTTAACGCCCGAGGAATTTTGTTCTCCACTCTGATTTGCCCGGGTTCAGAGCTGGCAGAGCGATCCAAGGATCAGGCTGACTTTAGCCACGCTGGTTCCCGTGGGACAACATTCTAGAAAGGTTTTTCAGAGACTATCAGAGCTGCCCAAACTTAACCTCCTTAACATCAAGGTGTGTTTTCAGTTTTTCCTGTCAGCCCTGCTGTTCCTCACCCAAGCAGGCATGAAGTGGCACAGAGCATACAATGTTAGTATCGTCATCATTACCAAGATTACCAGAAACTACCAAAGTTTTTGTCAGGACTTCCCTGATAGTCAGTGGTTGAGAATCCATCTGCCAGTGCAGGGGACACGGGTTCAGTCCCTGGTCAGGAGGAGTCCACATGCCAAGGGGCAACAGGCCTGTGTACCACAACTACTGAGTCTACACTCTAATGCTCATGCTCTGCAATAAGAGATGCCACCACAATGAGAAGCCCACATACTGCAGCTTGAGAGTAGTGCCTGCTCGCCGCAGCTAGAGGAAGCTCGCAGCAACAAAGACCCAGCACAGCCATAAACAAATAAATTCATATACATAAAAGAAGTTCTTACTGGGTGCCAGGCACTCTGCTAAGCATTTAAACACATTTATGCCCATTCTATAGATGAGAAAATTGAGTAAGGGACAAAACCAGAATTCAGTTCTCATCTTCCTACCACCCAGAGCCAGGTTCTTAACAACTCTGATTCTGCCTCCCAGGGAGATACTTCATTTCTCGCCCAACGAGAAAGGGGAAGTAATAATTACTGACTGAACACCTATGTGTTAACATTAGCTACAGTATCTAGTTTTATTCTTAAAGTCCCCTGTGATACATACATTAGCCAATCTCACAGGCAGGAAAGCTGGGGCTTAAAGATATTCAAATGATCTGCCTCTAAATCTAGGATAACAATAATATCAGCCAAATGATGAGGCTTTAGACTAAAGGTACCCTGTGATGCAGCTTCTACAGCAGGGTGTCCTGGCACAGGGCCCTGAGATGGCCCTCAGGGCATTCACGAGCTTTTTTATGCACCACACGGTATGCATGTGTGCATGGAGATATTTTGTAAGGAAAGCCTCATAGCTCTGATAAGACATTAGATGGGGTTCTAAACCCAAATTAGATTAAGAGATACTAGTCTAAGGGAACAGCTTATAAATCCTTGTTGACTTCAGGCAATCAGCCATCAACACACATATTTTCAGCACTTGCTCTGCATGGGATACTATGGAAAAATAAAAAGGTTGATATCCACCCATGTCTTCAAGGAGACGAGTAACAGGAGGAACAAGATCAAGTCTTGTTATTTCCCTGCTTAAGGAAATGCTTCCACTGGTTTTCTAGCCCACTGAGAATAAAATCCAGACTTCCCACTGTGACCTACCAACAAGGCTCAACAGATCCCCTACCCTCCTGATGCTTCACATATCTGGTGTTTTCTTATCCTCAGGACTCAGGACAAAATTCATTTCAGAAAGACCCTCCTCGAACAATGTGATTCTAGCATATATTGATTTCCTCTTAGCTATTATCACAATCTGTGATAGTGCCCTACTTCCATGTCTGTCTCCCTGCTAGAATAAAAGCTCATGAGGGCAGACTAGTCCATCTTGTTCCCCATCCCCAGCACCCGACATTGTGCCTGCCACAGACTTGCTGATCAACAGTATTGAGTGGATGAATGGGCATGTCACTTACTCCCTCTGAGTCTTAGTTTCCTCATCTATAAAGTGAAGGCTTGGATGATGGGTGGTTTCCAAGTCATGCTCCCCAGGTCCCAAGTGCCTCCCTAAAGAAGGCAGGAAGACCCCATAGGGAAAAAGAGGTACAGATAGTGATTTTCCTGGCCTCCCCACCTTACCCCATCTATGTATTCTAAGCATTGCCACTTGGAATAGGGTTTCATATGAATGAAAAATCCTTCATCAATTTAAAGGTGAGGTTTTAAACTGTTGGCACTCTGAGCATCTTTTCAGCTCTAAAATGTATTACCTGTAACTAACAATCACAAAGAGTGATACAGAGGAGAAGGGGCCCTCACGAGTGTCAGGACGGGGGGAAGAGATGCCACCAAGATGGGCTAGTCCCAAAGACCTGATGAAGGGAGAACATGAAGGACAAGTCAGGAAAACAAGAGCGAGGAGGCATGGAGTTCTGAGTCATGGTAGTGAACAGCATCTAGAGGGAACATTCAAAGAGCAAGAAGAGTCCTAAGAGAGTGGTCTTGAAGGATGGTCCTTGGAGTGGCAGCATCAGCACTGCATAGAACTGTTTAGAAATGCAAACTCTTGGGCTCCATCCCAGATCTACTACATCAGAAACTATGGAGGGAGCGGAGCCCAGAACTTGGCATTTTAACAAGCCCTCCATATGACTGGACGCACGGACAAGTTCTGAAGTTAAGGGTAAGGCAAGAAGGCTGAGATATCTTCCCAAATCCAATGAGAAGGCAGTCATGAAAGAATCCTGGGAGATAACTTGCTTCATCTTCGTGGCTCTCAACACTGGCTGCACATTAGCATCGCCTGGAGAGCTTTTCCAATCCCTAATGCCCAGGTCACATGCAGAGCAGTTAAACTGGAAGCACTAGGGATGGGAGAAAGGAGTCTGTATCTTTTTAGACCTCCCCATCCAATTGCACTGTACAGACACGGTTGAATAGCATGGTGTGCTTGGCAAGGGGAGCCAGGGCCCAGGACACCTGGAAATTGATAACGTAGCCTGCTGGGGTTCACCCAGCTGCTGCAGAGAGGTTGATTGTGGTACTGCTCAGAGGGAGAATTAATTTATTACAGAGGGGAGAATGCATTTACTTAATTAAGGATGGTGAATGCGCCTCCTAAGTAGTTCTGTGAGAAAGAGGGTGGAGGGAGAAGGACAGGAGAGGTAGGATCGTGTGGTTGTTTGAGTTACTCTTGCTGCTAGAAACAGAATGTACTGGATCAGTAGAATTAGGTGAAAAGACTTAATAATGAAGAGACTGAACACCGAGGACATCTCAAGAGAAAGATTTCAGAGTGGATTTTGGGAGGACATTATGCCAAGGAAGGGCTTCCCTGGTGGCTCAGATGCTAAAGAATCCACCTGCAATTCAGGAGACCTGGGTTCGATCCCAGGGTCAGGAAGATCCCCTGGAGAAGGGGATGGCAACCCACTCCAGTAATCACTCCTAGAGAATCCCATGGACAGAGGAGCTTGGCGGGCTACAGTCCATGGGGTCGCAAAGAGTCGGACACGACTGAGCACCTAATACACCACGCTGAAGAAAAGGACATATCACGCTTGTGTGATTGTGGTCAGGACTGTGAGATCTGGAGTTGAACTGCCTGGGCTTGAATCCCACCTCTGCCATTTCGCAGCTATGTGACCTCAGGCACGTTGCTCAGCTTCTCTGGGCCAGTCTCTTCATTTGTAAAATGGGAGGTAATAAAAATTTCTATCTCGTTGGGGTTTTGTGAGGATTAAATGAGTTAGTCTATGCCACGTGTTTATTATAGCAGTGCCTGGCACTCTGCGGTGGGTTGCTATATTCATTGTTTTTGTCTATAGGGTTGTGTGAATAACAAGGATGTAGGAACCGGGACTTCAAGGATTGGCATGGTGCATGCTTCTTTTCTTCCCCCAATAACACGACTATGACTTGTAAATAACCCATGTGTTCATGAATCCATGTAGTCTCAAGGGTTTTATCTGTGTTGACTTCGCCACAATTGCAGAGATTGTTGCTTCAACTGCTCTCCTGCCTCTGGCCACCATCAAAGAGTGTCAAATCAGCGCTCAGGGCAGAGGAAGAGCTCAGCGACCTCCATCCAATGCAGTAGCTGAGCTGACATCAGAGCCCTCTTAACACTCCAAAAACAGAGCGATGCTGGATGCAATGTAACATCCAAAGCTTCACATACACAGCTTGGATCAAAAATAAAGGAAAAGAGAACCCCAGGTGTCAGAAAGGACCAGCAAACTAAATGAGCCCAAAGGTCCATGTGATATCAGAACTGCTTACACCTAGAGAGTCACAAAACCGATGCCCTGAGACCAGAGCTACATCCACAGGAAGGGAGCTGATAAAGCCCAAAGCAGAGAACAGTAAAGTGCTTTCTATCCTTGAAAGGGGCACTAAAAAGCTCTACCTAGTGGCTTAAGCACACAGCTTTCAGTTGAGTTGGCCACCCCAAACCACAAGGAAAAGACTCACTGAGAGAAATTTAAATATCAAAGAGGTTTCCCAGTCGAGCCCTCTGGGAAGCCCAAAGGAAAAAAAATCCCCACTGAAGATGAGCTCACAGTTAAAAATTATAAAGCACACAAAAAAACCCCAAGCCCCGGCAAGAATCAGAAGACACAACTAATGAAGGAATTTACACCATGGAAACGAAACGTACAGGGCCTCTTTAAAATTCTCTTTGAGGTTATTCGAGTAGTAGCAAAACAAAGGAAAGAGAATAGAGCCAGTAGGAGCTACAGATCATTAACTGTGGACACAAAGCCTGCGTGAAGAAGACTGCTGCCCGTTCAGTTTCTGCTTGTTGATTTTAAGAATGTGATGCAGGAGAATGAAAAAAAAGGATACTCACACCTGTGTTGGCTGATATGGTCTTTCTAGAAAAGCCAAGTTATCAACATGAATCAGAAGCCTTCATTTTTTATTTTTGGCACACACTTTGGAGAAACCCACTTTTAGGAATTTATTCTAAAGAAATAATGATGGATATGAGCGAAGACTAGCTGCAAGGATTTTTCTTCAGTGCTGAACAACTGGAAGCATCCTAAACGTCCAGCAGCAAGGGATTTATCAAATAAATGATGATATATCCAGATGTTGGGATTCTAGGCAGGCATTGAAACGGATGCTGCCGAAGAGCGTTTAATGACCTAGAAAGACGTCCGTAACCCTGTAAGTGACAACAACAACAAAAAGACTTTTTAAAAACAATTGCATAGGCCATATAATTCCATTTTTATAAATGTAGGATAAATACTGTGGTTTAATATTTATCTGTGGAAACTCAATTCTGAAAAAAATAGATGTAATACTGGAAACAAAAGTCACAAACAGGATTATCTTTGAGTGGTAATACATTATGTCATTGATGGAAACACATCACGGGCCCAGTTGAAAAATGAAAATTATCTTTAATGAGAAAGGATATGGAAAGTTTCGGAAAGCATTATGTGAACAGAAAACAACACAGCTCTTCCCAGACAGGTGTGGATTTCCAGCTCTCCTGGAGCTCAGCATGCGGAGGAGAGCTGTCAGTGATGTGACTGCACGGGGTGGGGGCCCCCCAAGCATTGCTCCCCAAGCTTCTCCTCTCATCCGCCATTCTGAAGCTCCCAGCTGCCTGGCTGCTTGAATTCAGGTGAAAGTCACGGGTGCAAAAGAGCCTAGAACATTCCCGAGAGTTCACCACAACACTGGAAGGCGTGGCGTCCTCTCCAGGACCATCTCACGGAGCATCACGGCCGTCTGAGTTCTAATCCCTGCATTACAGGGGATTTTCTTCTCTGTCCTTCTTCAGACCAGATGCCATGATCTTAGTTTTGTGTTTTTTTTTTAAATATTGAGTTTTAAGCTGGCTTTTTCACCCTCATCAAGAGGCTCTTTAGTTCCTCTTCACTTTCTGCTGTTAAAGTGGTATCATCTGTGTATCTGAGGTTGTTGATATTCTCTGTACTTGTTTATATTTCTCAAATACGCTAGTCTGTGTATTAGTCACCGTAAGCTATAGGGTCACAAAATGACCCTAAATCAGTAGCTTAGCACAGAACTTTTTTTTTCAAACTGAAGTCTGATACTATAACTATATTGCCTAGGATGCACAGCTCTGAAGGTTGAGGCAGGAGGAGAACAGACAGCATAGGGGTGGCACACGGGCCCCTAAATACCTTAGGACAGAAGAGACACGTCATTTCTGTTTACACCTCATTGGCTAGAATTCCCAGTGCTCTCAGGGCAAGGTACTGAGAAGCATATTCATTGGTACCAGAAAGTCTACCATGCCAGGTAGAGGTGACACTGGTAATCCCGATGATCTCTTTAATAAATACTATTTTTTTAACACACGTCCTAGGGTGTGGAATACTGTCCGATTAGACTTAATCTAAGAAGCAAATCTCTGTTGTCTCTACAGGGAACCCATTCACACAGGTCACTGGCTTTTGTTAAAATATGTGGATGAATGTCCAGGTCTTGAGAAGCTCTAAACAACCATTGTTCAGCCCCCTGCCGTGGATATCTAAAAACCCCCCTCCTAAGGAGAGACCAAAGTCAAAGAACAATCCTCTATATTATGATGGGTCCAGGCTGGTTACAGAGGAATGCATTATCATGGCCCCAGGGGTTCTCCATCCTTTCACACTGCTTCCCTCTGCATGCCCTCGGGATAGTTGGTCCTGCTTGAGACCTCGCCAGGATGCCCTGGAGAAGGAAATGACAAGCCACTCCGGTATTCTTGCCTGGATAATCCACCGACAGAGGAGCCTGGTGGGCAACAGTCCACTGGGTCGCAAAAGAGTTGGACACGACCTAGCGACTAAACCACAAGAGACATCTTGGCCTCCCTGAATTTCATCTGAAGAGGAAGAGGAGAGTCGCCTGGTAAAACAACGTGTATCAAAAAAGGAACATTTTACACCAGTCAGCATGATCATCATCAAAAAGTCTATAAACAATAAATGCTGGAGAGGGCATGGAGAAAAGGGAACCCTCCTACGCTATTTGTAGGAATATAAATTGGTGCGGCCACTATGGAGAACAGCAGGGACGTTCCTTGAAAAACTAAAAATAGATCTACCATATGATCCTGCAGTTCTACTCTTGGGCATATATCTGGATAAAATGATAATTATAAAAGATAAACACACACACCAATGTTCACTGCAACACTATTTACAATTGGCAAGACATGGAAGTGACCTATATGTCCATCAACAATTGAATGGATATAGAATATGTGGTGAATATATATATATATATATATATATACATGACTATTACTCAGCCATCAAAAAGATTAAAATAATGCCATTTGCAGCAACATGGATGGACCTAGTGATTATCATACTAAGCGAAGTAAGTCAGATAGAGAAAGACAAATATAATATTGCTTATAAGTGGAATCTTAAAAAAATTATAAAAACAAACATATGTGCAAAGACAGAAATAGACCCATAGACATAGAAAACAAACATATGCTTCCCAAAGGGGAAAGGAGGAAGAGGGATAAATCAGGAGTTTGGGACTAACATATACACATTACTTACTATATATGAAACAGATAACCAACAAAGACCTACTGTCGAGCACAGGGAACTAAATCCAATATATTGCAATAGCTATAAGGGAAAGGGATCTGAGAAAGCGATAGCTATGTATATGTGTATACTGAATCACTTTGCTGTACACCAGAAACTAGCACAACATTGTAAATCAATTATACTTCAATCTTTAAAAAATAGAGGAAGAAAGAAATCTTTTCCCAGAATCCCCCCACCATGCACACTTGCCTTACATCTCATTGGCCAGGGCTGCACACACCCACATACCTAAACCAGTCACTGGCTGGAGTTGTGAGATGACCATGCTGCTGCTGCTGCTAAGTCGCTTCAGTCGTGTCCGACTCTGCGCGACCCCATAGACTGCAGCCCACCAGGCTCTCCTGTCCCTGGGATTCTCCAGGCAAGAACACTGGAGTGGGTTGCCATTTCCTTCTCCAATGCGTGAAAGTGAGATGACCATAATTGTATTTAAATAACCAACATACACCACCCTGGAGCTGGGAAAGGGGCCATGAGGCACCTAAAAGCCTATTATTTAGTCCAAATTGAGTTCTGTTAGCAAGACAGAAAAGAGAAGGGACTTGCCTGGTGGTCCAGTGGTTAAGGATCTGCCTGCCAATGTAAGGGACCTGGGTTCCAGCCCTGATCCTGGAGTATCTCACATGCTGTGGGGAAGCGATGCCTGTGTACCACAGTCACTGAACCCTGTGGGCCAAGAGCCTGTGCTCCACAATCAGAGGCCACCACAATGAGAAGCCTGTGCACTGCCGCTGGGGAGTAGCCCACACTTCCAGTTAGAGAAAGCCCGGCTACAGCAACAAACACCCAGAATAGCCAAAATAAATAAATAATTTAAAAAAAAATTAGAAACAAAAAGAGAAGTGGGACATCCAACAGATGTAATAGGCAATACTTGTAGATCAGTATTCATCTATATATTCCCTCAATAAATGTTTCTTCAGTGACCACTTAGTGCCAAGTGTCATGGTGGGCATTATGGAATACAGAAAGGGACTAGACACATTCCCTACCCTCAGTGCATTTTCAGCCCAGTAGAAATGGTCAGGCATTAATTAAACAATCATAACAGACTGTGGTAGATGCACAGATCTACTGTGCTACATATGGAAGCATGAAAGAGAGACTTAAGTGCAATCATGGGAGGCTTCTCAGTGGAGGTGACATTCAAGCCGGCCCTTGAAGGCTGAAGAGGAGCTCGCCAATTACACAGTGTGGGGAGAGCAGTACAAGGAAAAGCAGAAGTGAATGAATGCACGATTGATTGAATGAATGAAAAACACAGTATGAGAAGATACTTCAAAGAAAAATATGCCTACGAAGAGAGGGTAGTGTGAGCTTTGTAGGGCCTTTGAAAACATCGGGAGGAGTCTATGGGTCGTAGTACCTGTGATTATATGCATCACTGACTGTGTAACTTCAGAGTAATTGCAGGGAAAGAAAATGAAGTGCATTGAAGTACAGGGAGACACCTTCACCAAAAGCAATAAATCCAAAAGCTCTTTCAGACACAGACCTTTACAGGTGTGAAGCGTCTTAGAAAGAGTCAAAATCAAGTGTGATGAACAGAGCAGTGCATCCTAATGCAGAGGCACCTAGGAATTACTTTCCTCCTGCCTTGAATCAGTCCCCAAAGTTAACTCTTTGTTGGCCAGTCCTCTTTCTGGCTATGGGGGAGACTGGAGCAGTCTAGTCAAAGCAAATGGGGAGACCTAGACAAGAAAGGTGGCCAGTCCCTACTGCTGTGTCTCCCTGGGAAGCTGGAAAGGCACAGCCACCTGGACTGGCTGGGGACTCTTCCAGACTGCATTATTTTGTTGTCATTTTTTTCTGAAAATGATGATCGGTTGTCTTCAATGATTAAAATACAGGCTCACCTGGAAGCAGAAGGATGGACAGTCTGACCTCTCAAGAACTTCTTGAGCATTATATTGCAGGAGAGAGCATGGCAGAGGGAATGTGATACAGCAAAGACTGTATCTGCTTTATTTCTCTTTTTGGTCATAATAAGCCCTTCTGTGGGGGCAGTGATGCAGGGAAAGGGGATAGACAGCTTCAGGGTGGGAGCTAGAAGCCAAGGGGACCAAGGATGTGATTAGAGGGTTGGACTCTCTGGAGAAGAGAGTGGAGATGGAGATTGTGTTCAATCACATGGTTTAAATTAAATCAATAATTGAATCAATCATGCTGAAACTATCAATCATAGTGAAACCTGGATAAAAACTCTTGGACATCAAGGCTTTGGGAAACTTTCAGGTTTGTGAACACATCTTGGTGCTGGGAGGGTGGTATGCTCTGATCCTGTGGGGAAAGAGTTGTGGAAGCTGAGCCTCCTCCCCCATCTTGCCTTATGCATCTCTTCCAATTAACTATGCTTGAGTTGTATGTTTTATAATAAAACTGCAATTGTGAGTTCTGTGTATTCGGTTTGAGCTGTTTTAGTGAATCACCAAACCTCAAAGGGATTTATGTGAAACCCTAAATGTGCAGTAGAATTGTGAGAGGCTAGGAGACATCTGGGACTTGTGGTTGGTGTCTGAAGTAGGGGCAGTCTAATGGAGCTAAGCCCCTCAGTCTGTGGGATCTGCACTAATTCCAGGGAGTTGGTGTCAGAATTGAATTGACTTGAATGGAATGGGATGGAATTGAATTGATGACACCAAGCTGGTACTGGGGCTTAGGGAATGATGATGATGGTTGATGCTTACTGAGCACTTATTATGTGCTATATGCATGTGAAACACACATGTTTCATGTATATTTTCTCACATAAGAACCCAGACCCCCACCATGCTCTCAATATTGATGGTTACAGTTTACAACATGGGAAGATTCCTCAATACATTGTATGTAGCTTCAAATCAAGTCATATATCCCTTAGGATGTCCTGCAACTGGCCAGGGATTGTACACCTTTGGTTTAAGGTATCCCTCCCCATTTTTAGGGAGCAGTTACAGATCTGTAAACATTCCAAGGGCTGCTATTTAAAGACAGTCCTTTGTAAATCAGAGTGTTTCTGAAACATAAATGGATGTAATCACTCCCTAATTTCCTTGGTTTGTGGGTTTGGATTTACTTGCTTGCTTTATTTAGACTGTTTTGAATCCTATTGTGGGCTGAAAATCAACAGCTTCAGCCGTAAGTGCTCTGACTCTATTATGTTTTGTTTTGTGCAACACCAGGTGTGATGCCAGACAAACAATGTTATTTTTTCCCAGTGCTATACCTTACGCATCCAAGTGAGCATTGTCCTTCAAAGTTCTCACCTTGAGAGGGCAAACACTTTCCCCACCACTCTGTCCTTCGTACCTGGAGCACTCCTGTGGCATCCTTTCTCCCACTCCCTTCCCTAGGGTCTGAGGGTTCTTTCAGAACAGGAGTTGTGCTACTTGATTTTATATCCAGTGTAGCTTCCCAAGTGGCACTAGTGGTAAAGAACCGGCCTGCCAATGCAAGAGACGTAAGAGACACAGGTTCAATCCCTGGGTTGGGAAGATCCCCTGAAGGAGGGCATGGCAACCCACCCCAGTATTCTTGCCTGGAGAATCCCCATGGACAGAGGAGCCTGGTGGGTTACAGTCCATTGGGTTGCACAGAGTCAGACTCGACTGAAGCAACTCGGCACGCACGCAGCACATGGCCTGTGTTCAATCCTTGCTAGAGGAACTAAGATCCCACAAGCCATGGATGCAGTCACCAAAAAAAAAAAAAAAAAGTACTACACACCCCCACCCTCTTCTCAACATTTCAGTCAATGGGAAAGAATGGAAGCAAAGAGAAGAGGGCTGCAGGGAGGGGTTTCAGGTACAAATAGGTTTAGGGATTAAGAGCTTGGATGAGGATGACGGCAGAGGGGATCGGAAGAGGTGAACTATTTTTGGAGTCCACCACTCACTGGATGTATGGGATGTGGCAGTGAAGATAAAACAGGTCACTTCTTCTATCTCTCACCAAAATTCTCAGTGACCCTTCAGAGCCCTTGTCATACTCAGTAATCAGAATTATTTGTGACTGTTTTTCTATTGTCCACCTCCTAGAGTGTGAGCCCCAGGAGGGCACTGGGTGGCAGAGAGGGCTTAGCACCCCCAGAGGACTCAATATTTTCACAATGAATAAATGAATGAACATCTTATCCTCCTGATAGAAACCCATGCACAAACACAAACTCGCTGCAGCCAGTGACTGAGCTTCCTAATTTGGCCCCAAAGCTTGAAAGGTCGGTGATCGTGGACACATTTGAGAATCTGATGGAAGCTACAGAGCACGCCCCCTGCCCCAAATGTGAACAGAATTGTGCACAGTACTTCAGAGATTTCATTGACCACACATGGACCACCCAGAGTTCAAGGTTAAGAACTTTTGATCTCTAATCCAAAGCTCTAGTTTTATAAGTGTGCCCAGAGAGCGGAAGTGACTTGCCCAAGATCACATAGCTGGGAGAAAAAAAAAAAAGAAGAGAAAGGAAATCTTTTTTGAGCTGTAAATGATCAAGACTTTCTCGTTTTTCCAGATCCCTCATTTGCTCTGGGCAGAGACAGCCAGCACATTCATCTAGAGCTGGACTTTTCCACTTCAAAGTCCTTTGTTTAGGTATAGAAATGCATCTTCAGAAATTTCTTTTGGACCAAAACCTCCCCAGACTAGGTTTGAGGTTTGGGGAAGAGAAGAGCTGCATACTGATCTGCGTGTGTGTTGGAAGAGTTCGGGGACAGTGGTTTCTGTTGCTAGCTAAGGAAAAGCATTTTCCTCTTTCATTCTCTTTTTACTGTTTCCCCGAGTGTTTTTCTGACTCAGAGGTGGAGCAGAGCTCAGTTCTGCTCTATAGTATTCGTTAACAGTCTTTGACAGTGCTGCATTCTCAGTGGAAGTCAGAACCCCTGCAAAACACTGAATTATTCACACCAAACAGGCCACATTTGCTGATGGAGCAAGTAGAATTTTGTGTGTCATGGAAAGACTCATTAAACTGAGTGCTTCGGTAAAGCAAGCACCACTGGGGTCTAATTTGTTGCTGTTGCTTGACACCTGCCTCCCAAAAGTGTGTGTGTGTGTGGTGGAGGCTGCATCTACCTAATGGGCAGAGCAAGTGAGCCCATTTCTGGCCGTGGTCCTGCCCCAGGCCCTGTCCTTCATCTTCGTACCAGCATTTGGATCCTGGAGCCTTCCAAGCTTAAAGTTCTATGGGAGGCTGAGAGACAAAACTGGGCACTTTTGGGATGAGGATTCTGATTCCAGTGATGCTATCTTTATCAAGAATCATTTGGGGGCTTCTCTGGTGGTCCAATGGCTAAGACTCTGCACTCCCAATGCAGGGGGCCCGGGTTGGATCCCTGGTCAGGGAACTAGATCCCACACGCTGCAACTAAGAGTTCGCATGCTGCAACTAAAGATCCCACATGCCACAACTAAGACCCAGTGCAGCTAAAATAAATAAAAAAAATATATATATATATATATATATTTTAAAGAATCATTTGGTTGCAAGGAACAGGAACCTCCTGAGACTGACTCAAGTGAAAGGAGGTTGATTTAATGGATACAGGGTAATCTTGTGGATCTCAGTGATGGAGCAAACCACTGGACCTTTTGAGAATAAGAACTCACTAGATGACTACATGTTCTCTCTCCTCCTGCCCCTTCCCTTTTTTTCTCTCTTACCCTATGACAGGGTGAATGATTAAATTTAGTAAATGGATGCCTAAGAATCCAAGTGCGTTGATCATGGCAAGTGGCCCCACAACTGTTTAAATCTGGCCCCGGACAAACTGGATGTCGCCTAACCTCATTGCTGTGGTGAGTGTGTGCTAAGCTGCTTCCATTGTGCCTGACTCTTTGCGACCCCATGGACTGCAGCCTGCCAGGCTCCTCTGTCCATGGGATTCTCCAGGCAAGAATACTGGAGTGGGTTGCCTTGCCCACCTCCAGGTATCTTCCCAACCCAGGGGTCAAACCCGCATCTCTTACGTCTCCTATATTGGTAGGCAGGTTCTTTACCACTAAACCTCATTGCTGGGGTATATTTATATATATACTGCCGTCTGTGGTCATAAACAACTCTGAGCACAACTCTCTTTTTCCCTAGCACTGGGATCCAAACTGGCGCAGGACATCTTGATCATATTTTGAAAGAGGTGTGAGGACAAAGAATGAATAAAGGATGAATGAAAGGAAATGACAGCCCATTAGAAGTAAGCATGTGGGACCACAGTCCGCTAGAGGTGACAGGAACTAAGGGTGACCATCGGCTAGGTTATACCAATGCCCTCATGGGTTGTTGTGTTGTTAGGTTGTTTTATCTTCTATACTAATGAATAATCAAGTTCTTTTTTTTTTTCCCCACAGTTGCAGGACAAATAGAATTACCAGTCTTGCTCCATTCTGATGCCATTCTCAAAAGTGTCAGGGAGCTTACCACTTTGTAATATCATCTAATCCCAGGGGTATAAGAATATTGGTTTTTTTTTTCATATATATTTTTTTTTTGCGTCAGACTCAATCTTCTCTGTTGCCTTCTATTCACGGTTCTCACCCACATGATAGCCCTTCAGACAATTAAAGCCCACTCTCATCCACCCCCAAGTCATCCCTCCTCAATTGGGACTCCTGTGCTGCAACAGCTCATCCTGACTGAGCATCAAGTAGAAACCAGGGGCTAAAGTGAAACTTCTGAGATGAGAGTCTTTGCCAATGACAGCATCAGTTCCAAGGAGTCCTAAGACCTGTCCAGGCTTTTTAAAAATATATATTTATTTGGGCTTCCTAGGTGGCTTAGCAGGTAAGGAATATGCCTGTGATGCAGGAGATCCAGGGGACATGGGTTTGATCCCTTGGTCAGGAAGATCCCCAGGAGCAGGGAATGGTAACCCACTCCAGTATTCTTGCCTGGAGAATTCCCATGGACAGAGGAGCCTGGTGGGCCCCAGTTCATAGGGTCCCAAGGAGATGGACACAATTAAGCATCAGTTCCAAGCAGTCCTAAGCCTTGTCTAGGCTTTTTTAAAAACTATTTATATTTATTTACTCATTTATTTGGGTGTGCCAAGTCTTAGTCGTGGCATGTGGGATCTAATTGCCTGACCAGGGATCGAACCCGGGGTCCACTGTGTTAGGAGCTTGGAGTCTTAGCCACTGGATCACCAGGGAAGACGGCTGCCCAGGTTTTGGTCAAAGATCCCCACACTCTGCCGAGAGCAGCCTGTCACCCGTTCCTGGGTGTGGGCCATGGCATGAACATCAGCTCTGGCCCTCTTTCTCCCAGTGTGTGTGCATGGTCAGTCAATCATGCATGTCCGACTCTTTGAGGCCCCATGGACTATAGCCCACCATGGAAATTTCCAGGCAAGAATACTGGAGTGGGTTGCCACTTCCGACTCTGGGGGAATCTCCCTGACCCAGGGATGGCAACTGTGTCTCTTGTGTCTCCTGTGTTGGCAGGTGGATTCTTTACCTCTAGCACCACCTGGGAAGCCCCTAAATTAGACAAAGCAGGAAATGCCATCCTGACAGCAGAGAGGAGGCTAAACTGATGGTCTTCCTCTCAGTTCTCCTTCTGTGTCCCACATCCTATCCTGTTGTCTCCATGAATTAAAAAATACAACCATCTTGATGACATCCAGTGATCTGTGGTCCCAACTCTAACATGTAGTCTTTTATCCATACAGTGAACATTTCTGAGCTGCTACTGTGGGCCAGACATGGATGGTTCAAAGATTTCTAACACCTAGACCCTACCCCAAAGAACATATTTCTAGCCACTGAAACATGTCAAAAACAAATGATTACATAAAACAGTCTTGAGATAAGGACCAAACTTGACATCTAAGCAAGGTGCTTAGAGGCATTATGGAGAGAGGATAGGTTCCACTCAGCAGATCAGAAGAGGTTTTGCAGAAGAAAGAGCATGTGATCTGGGTACTGATAGGTGAATAAGAGTTTTCCAGGGGGCGAAAAGGTGAGAACAAGATTCCAGACGGTATTGATCAAAGCACACAGGTGTGAGAATGCAGGGGCAGTTTGGAAAGGGACTGATGGCACCATGGGGTGAGAAGGATGGATTCATACCACTTAGTCTGCCAACAAGTAGGAAGGAACGCCCACTGAGGGTCAGGCACCAAAGATACCGTAGTGAATGTGCCACGTGTGACCTGTAATTTCCTGGAGTCTCTATTGTTTGACAGGAGAACTTCAGGAGCTGATGTTCCCATCAACCCTTCCTGGGGTAGCACCCATTGCTCTTAGAGCTACTGTCTGTGGATCTATCAAGCTCTCTGATTAGACTGTGAGTTGCTTAAAAACCGAACATTGTGTCATTTACCTCTTCTGACTTCCCTGTGCCCAGCAGTTTCTGGGATATAGTGGCCACTCAATAGATGTGCGATGAAAGAATAAATGAATGAAAAGCTGGTAGGGCCAGTTAGTGACTGGCCTGGCCTGCCTCCTAAGCCTCTTGAGAGGGGACTATTATTGGCGCTTGTATTCAACACAACAAGGCAGGCATTTTTTTAAGCAATGATAACTGCATTTCCCTAATCCAGGATTGAATTAGACACAACCTTTACCGTGGGTTATTAAAAATGTTGCATTTCTCCCACCGGCACTTCAAAGTCAGCTCTTCCTGAGCCATTCTCTCCCTTCATTCACTTCTTATCAGGGATGTCAAGACCACTGGCATTTAAAAAGCACATTATGTTGGCTCTTTTCCTTCCAAACACTGCACAAGAAGTGATCTGACCTTTTGTAAGAAAGACAGAACCCTGAGCTTCCCCTACATGGCAGCGATGTCGGGGATTTCTTACCTCCATGTGAAGAGACCTTCTCTCCAGCCTGGCGGGAGTGGGGCTGGGAGATAGATGGAGCCTATCTGATACCATTCCCTTGAGAGAGAATGCTGAGGGGAAGGTTTATTACTCATGCAGACCAGCCCTGCCATAGGCGATTGTCAGGAGGAGATGGGAGAGTGAGGGGGAGAACTTTGGCTCCAGGGTCACAGTGAACTCAGCTGACATTTCATTTCTTTGACATCTGCGCAGAGAATCCTAGGCTATTGTCCTGGGGGATAAAAAGGAGAGGATGGCCATAGTCAGAAAACTAAAGTGGAAAAAAACTGACCCAGGAGATCAAAGGGACAGAATGAATTCCCTCATGGGAAAGGGCAGGTCTCAGTGAGTCTCCTGTTTGGGTTGGAAAGATAAGAAAGAGATCTATTTACCATCCTCTGCTCACTCAAGCTCCCTTTTGTGGTGGCTTTTACACGCAGCAAGAATTAGGAGTGCATGAGTCCTTAGAGCATGATGTTAAACTTACGACAGTTCTTCTTACTGTGCCCTGTGCTCTCTGCGATGAGACTCTGTTGCTTCTTCTGTTGAGGTGCAGAGCCTTTCCCCCACTCCTGGAATCTGCACTGGACCTGTCACTAGAGTTGGCCAGTACAACATGGTGGAAGTGATATTGTGTCCATTCTAAGCCTGAGTCTCTAGAGACTGTGCACTCTTCCATTCTCTCTGGGAAACATTCCTGGCCTCCACATGAACAATCTGGGCTACCCTATGGGCTTCCCTGATAGCTCAGTTGGTAAAGAATCTGCCTGCAATGCAGGAGACCCCAGTTCGATTCCTGGGTCAGGAAGACTCCCTGGAGAAGGGATAGGCTACCCACTCCAGTATTCTTGGGCTTCCCTTGTGACTCAGCTGGCAAAGAATCGGCCTGCAGTTTGGGAGACCTGGGTTAGATCCCTGTGTCAGGAAGATCCTCTGGAGAAGGGATAGGCTACCCACTCCAGTATTCTGGCCTAGAGAATTCCATGGACTGTATAGTCCAAGGGGTCTCAAAGAGTTGGACATGACTGAGCAACTTTCACTTTCATGGGAGGATGAGAGACCAGAGCCATTCAAGAGCATTCATCCCAGCTGAGGTCTCAAACACGTGAGAGTCCAGCAAGGGTCAATAAAGCTTCTTACTCAACCTGTAGCTTGAATATCGATGCAAGAATGTATCCAGCTAAGTTCAGAAGAACCATCCAGCTGAGCCTGGCCTAAATTGCAAATGGCAGAATTTTAAGCTAAATAAATGGGTTGCTATTTTGAGCCACTGGGTTTTGAGGGCATTTTGTTATACAGCAATAGCTAGCTAATACACTCACATGCTTACTCAAGCACTCTTAGGGGACAGTAGGATTTAGCATTTAAACAAGAAGATACCAGACCTCTAAGCTAGAATATAAGTCCCATGAAGGCAGGACCATGCTTTCCTGGTTCAATCCAATGGACACAGCAAGTGACACAAAGCAAGTGACGAATAAATCCTATTGTATTGAGTTTGAAGATCCTATTGTATTGAGTTTGAAGATTGTGCAGAAAATGGAGCATTTCCAAGAAGATGCCCTTCTGAGAATTTTCCCATCTTGCCTCCTGGAGTACTTATCATCCTGGTTCAAGCTTCAGTAACAATGGCTGGCAAGATCAGTTGAGCTTCCTTAATTTGAAGAATTGTGTACGCTGTTTAAGAAGCAGCAGCTAAGAGTTAAACATCTCTAACACATACAGTTTCTGCTCTATCCATTGCCTCCCAGTCATCTAAGCCTGGTGTCATTTTTTTTCTTTTGGTCCAAATGTAATACGCTTTATTTTTTACATTTTTATTTATTTGGCTCTGTCGAGTCTCAGTTGCAGCATGCACGATGTAGTTGCAGCATGCACGATGTAGTTGCAGCATGCACGATGTAGTTGCAGCATGCACGATGTAGTTCCCTGACCAGGGATGGAACCCAGGCCCCCTGCATTGGGAGCACAGAATCCTAGTCACTGGTTGTTGTTGTTGTTCAGTCACTAAGTCGTGTCCGACTCTGTGATCCCATTAACGGCAGCACGCCAGGCTTCCCTGTCCTTCACTGTCTCCCTGAGTTTGCTCAAACTCCTGTCCATTGAGTCAGTGATGCCATCCAACCATGTCATCTTCTTTCGCCCCCTTCTCCTTTGCCCTCAATCTTTCCCAGCATCTGGGTCCTTTCCAATGAGTCAGCTCTTCTCATCAGGTGACCAAAGTATTGGACCTTCGGCTTCAGCAACAGTCTTTCGAATGAATATTGAGGGCTGATTTCCTTTAGGATTGACTGGTTTAATCTCCTTGCAGTTCAAGGGACTCTCAAGAGTCTTCTCTAGCAGCATAGTTTAAAAGCATCAATTTTGGGGCGCTCAGCCTTCTTTATGGTCAAACTCTCACATCCATACATGACTACTGGAAAAAACCATAGCTTTGACTAAGTGATGTCTCTGCTTTTTAATACACTGTCTAGGTTTGTCATAGCTTTTCTTCCAAGGAGCAAGCGTCTTTAAATTTTGTGGCTGCACTCACCATCCACATTGATTTTGGAGCCCAAGAAAATGAAATCTGACAGTGTTTCCACTTTTCCCCCATCTATTTACCATGAAGTGATAGCCACTGGGCCTTCAGGGAAGTGTTAAGCCTGGTGTCATTCTTGACATCCCACCTCCTCTTCTCCTTCATTCAGTCTTCATGTCCTGTTGCTTATGCCTCTCACATACATCTCAATCTAGTCCCTTCTTGCCACCAGCATCATTTAGACTTGAACGATCATATCAGCCTCTTAAACTAGTCTCTTAATTAGTTACATAACCCCTCCCCCGCAAGAGCAGCAATTATGGTCTTTCCAAAGTCCCAGACTGATCGTCCCTCCGCTGCTAGACTTCAGGGGCTCCCCATTTTCCCCAACAGGATTTCATAGTCTGCGTGTGCCCACTGCTGACTTTCCTCTCTCCCTTTCCCCTTGGTTCTCTGTTTCCACCAAAACACATGCCTTTCCTGCGATACTTATCTATTTGTAGTTCTCCTGGGACATTCTTGGCCTGGGAAGGTCTCCCCACACCCATCGTACTGCCCAGCTATTTCCTTCCTTCTTTTAAGGACTTTCCTTGGATGTCATAGTTTCCTTCCCCGACCCCCAGGCTGAGTAAGATGAAAGGATCTCCTCTGTTGTTCTCCAGCTTCCTGTCTACCTCCCATATCTCACTGAAGTGCCAGGGCCTGTTTTTCTCTTCCCACCCCTTCAACTAGGCTACGAGCTCTGTGAGGCAGGGGCTACTTCTTTCATCTCTCTGTCTAGCAAAGGTCCTGACTTACAGTAAGTGGTTGGTTGAATGAGTGAATGAATGAACCTAAAATAAGAGGGACTTTTGGCAATCCCTCCCAAGCATGAATCAGACTTGAGAATCTTCTAGAGAGAACTGGAAGAACCAGTTTCTACTTTCAGGCTGTTCCATGATCTTCTGAGAAGCAGATTGAAGAGAAAGGATGGGGCTTCCCTGGTAGCCCAGTGGTAAAGAATCCAACTGCCAATGCAGGAGACAAGGGTTCGATCCCTGATCTGGGAAGATCCCATATGCACTGGAGGAACGGAGCCTGCACTCCACAACTATTGAGCTTGTCCTCCAGAGCCAGGGAGCTGCAACTACTGAGCCTGTGCACCCCGGAGCCTGTGTTCTACAACACCAGAAGCTACTGAAGTGAGAAGTCCAAGCGCTGCAATGAAGAGTAGGCCCCAATCGTCACAACTAGAGAAAAGCCCATGCAGCAGTGTAGACTCAGCGCAGTCAAAAATAAACTCTTTAAAAAAAAAATAGAAAGGATGAGCAGTGACGAATGTCTGTATCAGGCATAAACATGGAGCAAACTCACGAGTTGGTAGCTCTCATTAGACTTCAGCTGTCAAAGGTGAGATTTGCTAAAAATCAATAAGCGTTGGTGTTTATCAATGACTTGTATCAGCCACCCTGCTAAGAGCTTTACAAGTCTCATTGCACTTACTCAACTCCGTCACGCTGTAAAGTAGGTTTTATCACCATCTCCCCTTCTCAAGTGAGACTCCAGAAGCACAGAGAAGTCAAGTAACTTGCCCAGGGTCACTCAGCCAATGAACTAGGTTAAGCAAAGTCATTTTGCTTGAGTGTAGGTGATCCAGTCATTTACCTGATAGTCTGCGATGAAATGTAAGATATGGGAAATTTAATACAATTACACCTTTTTAAACATATTTTGCTCAATTATGGAAACAGATAAAAATAAAGCATCACATTTAAATATTCAACCTAGCCAACATAAAAGTAAACAGGATCCCAATTAATATACTTAGTTGTTTTTTTTTCTTTCTGAGATTATTAGTGCACTTTTAAAAAAAATTGAAGTATAGGGACTTCCTTGGGGGTCCAGTGGCTAAGTCTCTATGCTCCCAATGCAGGGACCCGTGGTTCGATCCCTGGGGTCAGGGAACCAGACCCCACCTGCTGCAACTGAAGACACCGCGTGCTGAGACAAAGACCTTGTGTGCCCCAATGAACACCTGGCACAGCCAAATAAACAAAATTTTTAATGTGCACACGTGTGTATAATCCATATAAAAAATTGAAGTATAGTTGATTTATAATGTTGTGCTAGTTTCATGTGTGTATCAGTGCACATTTTTTTTGCCAAGACATAAACATTCTATTTCTGACCTAAATGAACTAAGTATGAGGAAGTGAAAATTACACATGCATTTAATGTGCCCAATTCGCATGGGTGCATGTGTGCTAAGCCACTTCAGTTGTGTCTGATTCTTGAGAACCCATGGGCTAGCCCACCAGGTTAGCCCACCAGGCTCCTCTCTCCATGGGATTCTCCAGGCAAGAATACTGGAGTGGGTTGTCATGCCCTCCTCCAGGGGATCTTTCCTTCCCAGGGATGGAATCCGTGGTAAAGATGGGTTCTTTACCACTGGTGCCACCCGGGAAGCCCAAGAATGCTCTTAATGAAATTTAATGGGGCTTCCCTTGTGGCTCAGCAGTAAAGAATCTGCCTGCCAATGCAGGAGATGCAGGAGATATGAGTTCGATCCCTGGGTTGGGAAAATCCCCTGGAGAAGGAAATGGCAACCCACTCCAGTACTCTTGCTTGGGAAATCCCATGGACAGAGGGGCCTTGTGGGCTATAGTCCATGAGGTTGCAAAGAATCAGACAGGACTGAGCAACTAAACAGCAATAGCAACTTAATCAGTTCAGTTCAGTCATTGGCACTTAATATTGAAATTGCATTGGGTCCTTGCTAGGATTTGGATTCTTATGCTCCTCTTAAAATATTTGGATTCATTGGTCTAGGGTGGGGAGAAAGAATCTTTATTTTCATTATGGATTTCAGGTGATTCTCATGTGAGTGATTGATGGATCTCATCTTGTGTTTCAAGCTCTGTATTTTAAAGGAAGTAGCTTGTTGGGTAAAGTGTGTGTGTGTGTCTGTAATCCATATAAACACCTGGGATCAGCTGAATTTAATTGGGCCACAGCTGGTGTTGATTGCATATTTTTTAATGTGCTTTTGAATACTCTCTCCCCTAGAACGGCCTTTATGACTGAACGTCGGCATAGAGCCCAACCTTGGCTGTCGATTTTAAGGTTTATTTAAAGGCACATGACAGCTGGAGTTTCTCATTCTTTACCTAAATGATGCTACATGTGGATTTGGGAGTTTTAGGTGCAGAATGTTGAAAGAATTTCTATCGTGGCTGAGCAGCTGCTGGTTGGTTTTAAAGACTGTGAGTTGTTTGCCCTCAGAGTCAGGTTGGGCAGATTATGTCACAAGCCCAGGCCACCAGAAGGTCGTCTATGCTGAAAATTAGTCATCAAGACTGCTGCAAGCCTAGCTGGGTCTCTGTATGTGAATTGGAAAACGGTGCCTCTTTCCTCAGGCAGAAAGGGCTTCTCCCAGCTTAGTGAGTGGTATGAAGGCTGAAGAGTGAAGGAAGGAGGCTCCTAAAACAAGACACAACCAGGGCATTGTTACAACAAAAGGGAAGGGATGTTGGGTATGTCCCCAGCCACTGGAAAAGAGATCTCGATGTGTGGACTTTGTATAGGATCCAGGCATCCTTACGCAGTGCACAATCCATACAACTACACATGACAGCCATGCAGGAGTTCACACAAGTCTTGTTCAGAATTGAAGAACTGGAAGGGCTCCAAACATCAAATTGGAGGCTGTGCACATTGGTGGAAAAATAAAAACACAGCAGCAAGACCGTTAAATAAGCCAGATGGTGAGGGCCTCTTCTGTGAAGGCTGACCACAGGGAGAGAGACCTGTGATGGCATTAACCTCTGAGCAGCCATGCGAGTGTCTCCCTGGGGCCACAGTGGATCATGGTCCCTCGGGGTCCATCAGAGAACAGCCCACGAAGATCCGTGTCCAGCAGGAGTGAACACAGCCAGGGTCCCATCATCCTTGGGGCATTAACACCCTAAGAATTCGTCCTTTGAAGAACTGCTTCACTTCCACTATAGTTTTAGTGAATTGGGTGCTGAAACTCACAGCAGCTCCTGAGATAAAGAAATGGCCCAGGCTTTGGCAGTCAGGATAAGTCTCCCGAGAAGGGCTTTGCTTTGAATTCACAGACTGTGAACTCAGCTGAAGGGGCAGCATCACAGCATCATGTGGGTTCTGAAGTCAGATTTCAGCTCCACAGACATCTAGCTGTGTGACCAAGAGTGTCTCAACCCTTCTGGGGCAGACAGATCCCCATCTCCCAATTATGCCTTATGTAACCACTCCCCTAAGAGTGAAGGCAGGACCTGGGTCTGGCTGCTAACCAATAAATATGACAGAGATGATGGGATGGTGTCAATTCTGTGATCATATAAGACTGTCACATCTGTCTCGCTTGAAGTCCCTGTCTCTGACTTGGAAGAAGCAAGTGGGAAGGAACTGGGTTGGGGGAGGGGTCCTCTGGCCCAAAGACAACAATAAATTGAGATCCTAGGTTCTATGGCCCATGAGCAAAGGACTGCCGCAGCAATCATATTAGCCTGGAAGCAGATCCTTCCCCAGCTGAGCCGCAGATGAGAAGGCAGCCTTGGTCGGCACTTCACTGCAACATTGTAAGACCCCAAGTAGGGACCTCTGTGAAGCCGTGTCCAGACTCCTGACCCACAGAAATAAGGAAATGACACAGGGGAGTTGTTAGAAAGCTGCAAAGTGTGTGGTTAATTTGTTCTACAGCAACAGGTAACTAATACCCTCTCTCAGGAAGAGACTGGACAGTCACGTGGTTGAGAGTAAGGCCTTCAGTATGATGTCAAGGACCCTGAAGACTGTTGCGAGGCTTGCGATAGGATACTGTGGGTGTGTACCTGGCACGCAGTCGGCACTCAATAGACTGCATTTCCCCCCCTCCCCTCAGACCAGTATCGTAAGTTGGCAACCTTGGAGGAAGTTGGCAAATTCAGTGTCAGGAGTTTCCAGGGTGACCCCATGAAAATGCCTCCAGAAATTAAACAGCGAAGCTTCTTTTGTGGAAGGTAAAAATCATTTTACCTCATCCAAGAGGCTGTGCACACAGCTAAAATTGTTTCATAATCCTGCCATATAAACCAGCTGGGATTTTCCTTCACATAAATTGGATTTTGATTTATATGTCAATAAATGCCCCCAGAAACCTCATCATTTGAAAGTTCATCAATCTCGGCTGGAACTGCAGATATGGCCCCAGAGGTGGCTCCCTGGGAAATAACGGCCCTCGCTTACCAGCCCCACAAGCTGATGGGAGCAGGAAAGAAGGATCGGGAGGCAGGAAGGATAGGCACGCGGACAGGGGCTTTGCAGGGTGCGGCTGTGGACTCGAGTCCCCAGAAGGGTGTTAGAGAGCCTGGGGATTCTGGGGAGGACCTGCCTGAAGATGTGGCATGGCTGGAGCACGCGGGGCGTGTTGGCTTGAGATCAAGGAGTCAGGCAGGGGCCGAGTTATGACGAGCACTGAAGGCCAGGACGTGTGGTTTGGGTTCTGAAACAAGAGAACGACATCGCAGCTGTGAATCTTCAAGACAGCGTTTCAGCTGCAATGTGAAGATGAAGACACGGGCCTGGGCACAAGGAGACCAGCTGGGACGCCACTGCCATCCTTGTATAATGGCATCCTGGATGGTGGTGGTGGTCGGGGTGAAGAGAAGGGGGTGGATGGTGGGATTCTTGGGGGATTTGTTTTGGCAAATGCGGTGACTGACAGGGAGTGGACAGGGAGCACTGGCAGGTGGACAGCTAGTTTCTGACTCAAGTCAGAGGATGGCGGCCGCCCGGAGGACCAGAACTGGGGAAGAAAAGTGACACAGTCAGTGACCAACCAGAAGTCTCCTAGCAGTCCCCAGAGAGGTTTTCATTGGAAGAGAAAGGAAAATCTCAAGTCAGGAGGGCACAGCCTCCAGCTAAGAGAAAACTGCCCCAAATCAGCTACTTTATGCACTATACCAGGCAAAGCCCCTGTCACAGATTCCTTGTAGAATGTCCCCTCTGGCGATGTGATGACCCAGCGATGAAAGAGTCACACCCTCCCCTTTAAAGTTAATAAGGCTCTTCCTATAGAGTAGTTGAGTCATGACTACTCTGGCTGTTCTGACATAAGGGATTATAATTAAAATTGACGTGGTTGAACATTTTACTGAACTAAGGAGGTGTTTGGCCGACCAGTGAAATTGACAAACACGTGCTCTGTGTTTGGGGGCTTGTCAATTCCGTTTCCATTGTCCTCCCTTAATTGAAGCCTATATCACATCTCAGAAGAATCCAGTTGTTCTGCCCTTCCATCCGTCCAGCACACGGCCAATTAGCCAGTATTCCAAGCCTAGAGAGTCCTCTGTGAGGACTAGGTGCCATGGTGGGTGTCAGGGATTTGGTACAGTTTCTGGTACAAAGGAAGAGCTGAGAGTTCCCCGTTATCAGCGCTGTCCTCATGGATGTCATTCATGTCATCACTGTTATCATACAGTAGAGGGCTGATCAGACCACTCCCCTCAAAAGCCCTCCGTGGCTCCTCACTGCATGCAGGAGAGAGTCCACACTCAGCCTGGCCGTCACTACGTGACATTATCATACCCAACAGGTTTAATCTCTTCAACTCTTTAACACCTATCTTACATTTTAACCATACAACCATGCAGGTATAGAAAAGACCCTGATGCTGGGAAAGACTGAAGACAGGAGGAGAAGGGGATGACAGACGATGAGACGGTTGGATGGCATCACCAACTCAATGGACATGAGTTTGAGCAAACTCTGGGAGACAGTGAAGGACAGGGAAGCCTGGCATGCTGCAGTCCATGGGGTTGCAAAGAGTCGGACACAACCGAGGGACTGAACAAGATTTAGTATTTGCAATATTTTGCCAAACAAAAAGGAAGGGAATTAGACATGATTTAGACTTTCACTGGCTTCATGAAACTAATGCTATATTTGTAGATTCTGCTGCTGCTGTCAATCACTCAGTTGTGTCCAACTCTTTGCAACCCTTTGGACTGTAGCCTGCCAGCCTCTCTGCCCAGGAGATTTCCTTGGCAAGAATACTGGAGAGGGCTGCCATTTCCTCCTCCAGTGGATCTTCCCGACCCAAGGATTGAACCCGCGTCTCCTGCGTCTCTTGCATTGCAGGCAGATTCTTTACCTGCTGAGCCACTGGGGGAGTCCCACTGCAGATTAAGATACCCCTAATGAGAATTCAGAGAAAGCTAACTGTTGAGCAAGGGACAACTTTATAACTTAGTTCCTGAGCCAGGTGGTCCCTGATAAGCAGGAGAGAAATCTGTGGAAAGTCCTCTTGCCTAGACCCAGTGCAGGGCATGATACCGGACATTTCGCACAATCATTCAGTTTGGGGCCAGGTGCTATTCTAGGTATTTGACATATATTATCTCATTTAATAAATAACTACTCTGTGAGGTATACAATCTCACCCCTATTCTAAGGAAGAAGAACCCAAGGTCCAGGGAGTTTAAGTAATTTGCCTAAAGTTTCCCGAGGATAAATGTCAAATTGAGTTACTAGACATTTTTAACTGCAAGTCTATTTAATAGACTTTCAGGACCACTGGAGTGGCTTTTAGGTTTGGATTGCCACTGAAATTCACAAGACACAGGGCAGGCTCACTGGGCATGAGACCTCTTTTGCCCTAAGAATGGACAGAGAATAAGGAGCATGGCAGCATGTTATGCCAGCAGCATCATGAAGGCCTTGGATATCCAGAGCCAGTGTCCACTGTCCCAAACACCATTCTGGTCTGAAGGATGGGAGCTAGGGTGACTCTGGGTCACATTGGCACAGGGAAGCTTCAGGGTCTTGGAGCCTTGAATACCCTGCTAAGTAGGGGCACGTGCTACTTTCTCTTCCTTAAGTAACTTCACTCCATAACTCATGTAACAAAGAACCCAACAACCAAGAGCAGTGGGCTCAGAGACATGATCGGTGATGAGCATACAGCAACCCCAGCAAGACCATCATTTATCTCTAATGGATACATTCCTTCTATCAGTGTCACAGAGCCCAAACTTCCTCAAGCACCCCTGAGAATGGGAGAAAGATTTAAGGTTCACCTGGGAGCCCCAGCCCCTTCTGATAATGATGATGACCAACACATAGTAAGAACTCACTATGTGCCAGCCCTACTATGTGCCAAATCCTTTGTCTGCTTTATTTCAACTAATCTCCATAAGCCAGTAGCATAGGTCCAGTATTGCTCCCATTCTACAGATGCAGAAACTGCATCGTTATGCAGGAACTGCATAACATTCCCAAAGTCACAACTCTAGGAAGTGAAAGTGCCAGAATTCAACCCTGGGGCACCTGACTCCCTAACTGATGCTCTGAATCAGTCTACAAAATTGGGTAAACAGGAGTTCATCCCTCTCAGGTAAATTGGTTATGTGCTTAAGTCCTAAATGAAACAATAAACCAATTCAAATGGGGAAAAAAAAAACATTTATCAGAACTAGTAGATTGTCTAATTTGGTTAGCTCCTGAACCAAACATGACAAGTCATTTTGTTTAAAATAAGTAAGCTAATAATCGTGTGCAGAGATGCTATCATGGCTTAGTTACAATGATTACCGGCTTTGTCCAGTTTTATCACCTAAAAGTTGTGTTCCAGAAGGCATCTTCTAAGGAACCAGAGCTTTGCTGTGTTGTGCTGTGGTTAGTGTCTGGGGCAAAGCAGAATTAAGCCATGGTAAGGGGATTGCTTTATCTCAAGAACCAAACAGCCTTGAACAGGATCCTCTATGCTGCGAATCTCCTACAGGGGTCAGAGGTGCAAGGATCCCCACAAGTCCTGCTCCTACAGGCCCCTCTTCGGGTGGAAATATGTTCCCAACAATGGGATGTGCTGCCATGCTCCTCCAGGTTTTCTCCTTTCAGAACTGGAGCATTTCTTCTGCTCCCATCGGTCCTTGGGTCAACTGCCAGCTGCCCAGAGTCCCGTCTGCAGCACAGCAGATGTCACAAATCGTACAATTACCCAGGGAACAGAGGCATGGACTTCATGTTGCACTATGTAGACCCTGCCTAGCCACTGTTAAGTACATCCACTCAAAGAAATGATTTCCAAAGGCTACTAGAACAATTGACGCTTTCGAACTGTGGTGCTGGAGAAGACTCTTGAGAGTCCCGTGGACAGCAAGGAGATCCAACCAGTCAATCCTAAAGGAGATCAACCTTGAATATTCATTGGAAAGACTGATGCTGAAGCTGAAACTCCAACACTTTGGCCACCTGACGTGAAGAACCAACTTATTGGAAAAGACCCTGATGCTGGGAAAGATGGAAGGCAAAAGGAGAAGGGGGTGGCAGAGGACGAGATAGTTAGATAGCATCACTGACTCAATGGACATGAATTTCGCCAAACTCCAGGAGACAGCGGAGGACAGAGGAGCCTGGAGTGCTGCAGTCCACGGCATTGCAAAGAGGTAGACAGACTTAGTGACTGAACAACAATGAGAACAAAAGAAATGTGAGTATACACAAGCATACACACACATGGGCACACACACCCCTATAAATGTTATTGGGTTTCATCCATCAAGATGCCTTTGAACAGATCTCATAAACATTAAAAAAAAATGTTTACGATGGTGAACAACACACTTTAATATCTCCTGAATAATTTGTGTTGTCAGGAGCTCCCATTGCAATATTTCCTCCTTTTTGTCCTCTCCAGCGGCTGCTGACCACTCCAAAAGAAATGAGCTTCCAACTGTATTAATAGCTTTTTCATCTTCCTGCCACTGCTTCCTCTAAATGGCCTGCCGTTATCTATTCATGAAATAAAAACTGCTGCCTTTCATGTCTCCCAAGCCTTCCTTGCGCCAGCCTGGCAAGATTAGAGAGATTGAAACTCTACAAGGAGCTCTCCAAATGCCCCTGTGCTGCAGGAGAACTTGGGGAGGCTGGCTCTGTGTGAGGTCTGCAGGAACTAGGTAAGTCTGGGCACCATTTTGTCACAGCTGAGGGTGGGGGGTGTTCCCATGGAGGCCTCGGTCCAATGTGCGTCAGTGTGCAGGTAAACTGGGTGAAGCCTTCACTGTGTTCGTAATCCCTTCCACCCATTCCCTGTGAGTTTTATAGCCACCTCTCTCTTTCTGTAGGAAGCTGTATGACGTGGTAGGTAAATGTTCGACCCCCAGTCTAACAGATGTGAATATGGATCCAGCTCTGACACTCACCAGCTGTGTGATCCTAGCAAGTTGCTTTGCCTCTCGGAGCCTCTTCTAGTTTATACAAATAACAATGAGGCTATGAAAGTGCTCTTGTTGTTAATTCTATTATCCCCACGCTGGAGCCAGAGAAGTTCAGGAGTTTGTTCATGTTCACACCTGAGTGTGAGTGGCAAAGGTGGGAGTTTAATCCAGGTTTATCTGATGCCAAAATCTGTGCTCACATGGTCAGCACCAGGAGGGCAAGGCCTTGTCTGTCTGTTTCTGCCGTATGCCTGATAACCAACCATAAGAGGTGTCCAGGGCTTAACCAGCTCTTATGACTTACTTGGTAGGCACTGCTCTAAGCCTGTGTTTCCTAATATACCCTTATTTAATCCTTACATTAACCATATAAGCTGGTACTGGTATTACAGGCCTGGGGCTTCCTCGATGGTTCAGTGGTAAGGAATCTGCCTGTAATGCAGGAGATGCGGGAAAGGCAAGCTCGCTCCCTGAGGAGGATCAACCCCCTGGAGAAGGAAATGGCAACCCATTCCAGTATTCTTGCCTGGAAAATCCCATGGACAGAGGAGCCTGGAGAGCTACAGTCCATGGGGTCGTACTTAATCTTCGCAATAACCATATAAGCTGGGAACTGGTATTATCCCCATTTTATTTATTTTTATTTATTTGGCTGCACTGGGTCTTAGTTGCTACATGCAGGACCTTTAGTTGCGGCATGTGGGATCTAGTTCCCTGACCAGGGATTGAACTTGGGCCCCCTGCATTGGAAGCACAGAGTCTTAACTACTGGACCACCATGGAAGTCCCTTATCCCGATTTTAAAGATGAGGAAATGAATGGATAGATGGATGAATTCCTTACTGCTTTCCAGATTAGCCTGATCATAGAAATCACCTAGATTCTTATTAAAAACCAGATTCTTGGACTCCCTATGACTTCCTCTAACCCCTGGGATTCTGCTTCTAGGTTTCTGTGGGCTCCGATCCTGGAATATGTACACAGTAGACTCTGTTCATGAGGTTTGATGAGTTTTTTTAAGCTGAACAAGAGTCTGGTTCTCAAGTGAAAATTTTGGCCCAAGGATGGTACTCATAAACAGCTGCTGAGAAGGAAGCCAGTTCTTATAATCTGACATGGGCCGGGGATGGAGAGCAGGTCTTGGAGTCCAGCTGACCTAGATATGACTCCCTTTTTGTCCCTTAACAGATGTCCAATGGGCATCATCAAGTCTCAAAACCTTGCTGAGTGTCAGCTTCCTCAGCTGCAAAGCCTGGATAATCATCCCTTCCACGAACAGTTATGGCCAAATGTAGCAACAGTATATTTATGACATCTCCATGATGCCTAGAGCATGGTAGGCATTCAATAACTAGTAACTCTGATTACAAATCGTGTAGGACATGGTGTGATCCAAAGAGTGAGCTTTGGAGTCAGGTAGACTTCACATGTTTATTCAGCAAATATTTAGTGCTTTACTGTGTGTCAAGTGCTCAGAGCAGTGAATACGGCACTCAAAAAAATAAATTAAATCCCCTGCCCTGGGGGATAGACAAGTAGGAATGAGACAGGCAATAAAATATGTGCAAAATAAATAAGTGGATTATATGGTAAGAGAGTGTGTCTTAGAGAGCAAAAAGTGCTTTGCAGAGAAGAATAAAGGAGGGTGAGGAGAAACAGACATGGGGGGGTGGTGGAGAAATCTTAAAAGGATGGTCATGATATGTTGCACTGAGTGAGGGATATCTGGACAAGATTTGAAGGAAGTAAGGACTGGTGCTTTGCCATATCTGGCATTTGAGTTCTAGCTGCTTTTCTATTCACTTTCTGTGTGATTTTGGGAAAGCCATGTTACCTAGGTCTGCATTTCATGATCTGTAAAATGGCAATAGTGGCACCCATAGTCATGTTTCATAACAATGTATATTGGGTTTTGTGCATACGATACTTTTAAGAAAACTGAAAAAATATTAGCTAACTTTTATTAGGCACTTCCTCTCCCTATGGGTCCCCTTCTAAGCATTTCATATGCAGGATCTCAGCTTACTCCTCACCACGGCTCACTGAGGTAACATTCTATGCCCATTTTACAGCTGAGGAAACTCAGGCTCAGGGATTTGACATGACTTGCCAGACATCACTAAACGAGGAAATGGTACAGCCAAGACAGGGACCTGGATCTGACTCACAAACTTTAACCCTCTCCCTCACTTACTGTGACCTTCAACAAATCACCCCCTAAGCCTTCATTTCTCATTATTTAAGAATCAGAACATCATGTGTTTTCCCATCAGAGGCCTTGATTAGAATCTTAACTCAATCCATGTATCTGATAGGAAAAAACAGATGCCTAAACTCAAGCCAGGCTTCAACAGTACATGAACTGAGAACTGTCAGATGTTCAAGCTGAATTTAGAAAAGGCAGAGGAACCATAGATCAAATTGCCAACATCCGTTGGGTCATAGAAAAAGCTAGAGAATCCCAGAAAAACATCTACTTCTGCTTTATTGACTAAGCCAAAGCCTTTGACTGGGTGGATCACAACAAACAGTCGAAAATTCTTCAAGAGATGGAAACACCAGACCACCTGACCTGTCTCCTAAGAAATCTGTATGCAGGTCAAGAAGCAACAGTTGCAACCAGACATGGAGCAACGGACTGTTTCCAAATTGGGAAAGGAGTACGTCAAGGCTGTATATTGTCACTTTGCTTATTTAACTTATATGCAGAGTACATCATGAGAAATGATGAGCTGGATGAAGCACAAGCTGGAATCAAGATTTCTGGGAGAAATATCAATAACCTCAGTTATGCAGATAACAGCACCCTTATGCCAGAAAGCAAAAAGGAACTAAAGAGCCTCCTGATGAAAGTGAAAGAGGAGAGTGAAAAAGCTGGCTTAAAACTCAACATTAATAAAACTAAGACCATGGCATCCAGTCCCATCACTTCACGGCCAATAGATGGGGAAACAGTGGTAGACTTATTTTCTTGGGCTCCAAAATCACTGCAGATGGTGACTGCAGCGATGAAATTAAAAGACGCTTGCTCTTTGGGCTTCCCTGACAGCTCAATTAGTAAAGAACCCTATGCAGAAGACCCCGGTTCAATTCCTGGGTCAAGAAGATCCGCTGGAGAAGGGACAGGCTACCCACTCCAGTATTCTTGGGCTTCCCTTGTGGCTCAGCTGGTAAAAAATCCACCTGCAATGCGGGAGACCTGGTTTCGATCCCTGGGTTGGGAAGATCCCCTGGAGAAGGGAAAGGCTACCCACTCCAGTATAGTCTATGGGGTCACAAAGAGTTGGGCATGACTGAGAGGCTTTCACTTCCACTTTCCTTGGAAGAAAAGCTATGACCAACCTAGACACCATATTAAAAAGCAGAGACATTACTTTGCCAACAAAGGTCCATCTAGTCAAAGCTATGGTTTTTCCAGTATTCATGTGTGGATGTGAGAGTTGGACCATAAAGAAACCTGAGTGCCAAAGGACTGATACTTTTAAACTGTGGAGAAGACTCTTGAGAGTCCCTTGGACAGCAAGATCAAACCAGTTCATCCTAAAGGAAATCAGTCCTGAATATTTATTGGAAGGACTGATGTTGAAGCTGAAACTCCAATACTTGGGCCACCTGATGCAAAGAACTGACTCATTGGAAAAGACCCTGATGCTGGGAAAGATTGAAGGCAGAGGATGAGATAGTTGTATGGCATCACTGACTTAATGGACATGAGTTTGAGCAGGCTCCAGGAGTTGGTAATGGACAGGAAAGCCTGGTGTGCTGCAGTCCACAGGGTCGCAAAGACTGAGTGACCGAACTGAACTGAACTGAAACTCAAAGAGGACGTAAAACTTCCAGACTCACTTGGCAAATTGATTTCACCTCTAACCCAATTTTGATCTGTGGCAGAAGGTGCCTGGCTCCCGCTACTCAGAAGGGTTTTAAGATCACAGCTGGTCTGAGCAGGCCATGGTGCTGTGATCTAATAGTGATGTCTGGCACGGATGCAGAAGTTGAGAGCAGAGGTCTGTGTGGTGCCAAAGTCACTTCTGTTGGTCCTAAATAGAAAATCCAAGTATCCTTACAAAATAAAAACCTGTCCTCTTATTTCCTTTGATACAAATAGAGCTACTTGGGCTCCCCAGGTGGCACTAGTGGTAAAGAATCGGCCTGCCAATGCAGGAGATGCAAGAGACGCAGGTTCTATCCCTGGGTCAGGAAGATTCCCTGGAGTAGAAATGGCAACCTGCTCTAGTATTCTTGACTGGAAAATCCCAGGGACAGAAGAGCCTGGTAGGTTACAGTCCATGAGAGAATAACTTAACTTACTTGGAGCCAGTTAACAACTTTGAAAAAGTGAACATGAACTTAGGAGTCATCCTCTCCATTCTCTGGACATTATCTAGTTCTTGACCTTTATCCATCAGTTCAAACGTCTCTGGCAACACGGTCAAGATATGGAAACTGTTTTCAACTACTTTTGAATTGAACGTAGAGGGAAACCAAAGGCATTTCCTTGGTCAGAAAAGATCCTAGCTCCTCTCTAGGATCACTTAATGAATGGCAGCCCAAGAAAGGCAGAGAACATCATGTTTCCCAAACTGTTGGCTCAGGAATCAATGTCCATCTCATTGAGGCCCAAGGGTCTCCTGAATGACAACTCACAGCACACCAAGGAGACCATAAAACAATATGCTGACCAGGGGATGCACCAAGGCAAGCAGACCCCTTCCTACCTTCCGAGAAGAATGGTTTCTATAGTAACGTGCTAAAAATAACTCCCAGGTGTGACAGGCTGCCTTGCGTCCATCGGTCAGCCCTCACTTACTAGGCATGGAGGCAGCCTGGGACACTGGTAAAGCGAAGGGAAGGGAAGCTGGCCATCATGTCTACTCAGCCTTGGGGCTCAGTGCAAAGGTTTAGGAGTTTCACATAGATGTGGGTCCGGATCTTGTTTGAACCACTTCCTGTCGCATAACCTTGGGTGAGTCATTTCGCCTCTCAAGAGCCTCAGATCCCTCATTGAGAAAGCGGAGGTGCTACACACAGTTGCCCGTCAGCATCCGCAGAGTACTGGTTCCAGGACCACGGCCCCTGCAGATACCAAAATCCCCAGGTGTTCAAGTCCCACAGGTGGCCCTTGGTACTGGGAATGAGGGATCCATTGACGCAGAGGGCCGACTGTACCTTCCTCCTAGCATGTATTTTGAGAATTAAATGAAATAAAGAACACGCAGCTCTCAGAAGAGTGCCTGCAACATGGTAAGACCTCCATCAATGTGGGTTCGCTCACTGTTCTCAGGATGAGGGTGGTGGACAGGGAAGCCTGGTGTGCTGCAGTCCACGGGGTCGCAAAGAGTCGGACATGACTGAGTGACTGAACTGAACTGAATGAGTATGATGCAGGCTAAAATTAACTAAGTCAGAATCCTGATAATAAATTCAAGAGATGCAGCAGGGCAAGCTGCCAGATAAGAAAGCTAGTTTGTGCTCCATCTACCCTGGCTCTTCAGGCTTGGGAATTTTACCCCATGTCTCAGACTCCGATGGCCCATGTGTCACAGAGAAAAGGGTAGCACACAGATTAAGATAGGGACACAGGTTTCAACTGCCAGCTCTGTGTGTTCTGAGTGACGAGTGACTGAGTCTTGGTTTAGTGATCTGTCAGAAGGGGATGATGATAACAACACCAGCCTCCCAGTAAAATTAACAAAATAAGTGCCTCAAAACATGAGGAGTACTCATCCTTAGCTTCTTTAATAATAATAATGCTATTATTATTATTTCAGTGACTATAGCTTAAGAACTACCTTGCTCCAGGAAGCCAGGGGTGGCAGCAGGATGGAAAGCAACCAAATTGCAGTGGACAACTTGCCCTTAATACAGTGCATGCTGGGGCTTCCCAAGTGGCTCAGTGATAAAGAATCTGCCCGCCAGTGCAGGAGACGCAAGAGGTGTATTTTCGATCCTTGGATCGGGAAGATCCCCAGGAGAAGGAAATGGCAACCTACTCGTGTTCTTGCCTAGGAGATCCCATGGACAGAGGAGCCTGGTGGGCTACAGTCCATGGGATCACAAAGAGTCAGACACGACTTAGCAACTGAACAATAACAACAATGCTGCATGTAGGGAGATGAGAACTGCACAGGGGCCCCCAACACCCCGAGGCTGTCCCTCCCTCAACCACCCCATTCTCTCCTCCCCTCCGAAAGCAACCAAGATAATTCAGAAAAAAGTTTGAAAGATGTAAATGTCCACTTTTTGGGGCTCTGTAGTTCAAATTCCAAGAAAAAGCAAAGCTCCACTATCAGCACTAATTAATCTGCCAGACAGCAACAGTCCCATTACTCAACTGATAAATCTAATTCCTATCTGTTCGGCAGGAATCCCTGAGCCATATAAACCCAGGCCCGAGTTTTATGTAACCTGAAAGGGCTCTTGATAGCTTCTGGAGTCTTTCCTCTCCCCACCCATCTGGCAGCATTGAGAAGGTCTACTCTGTGAGTTAATGGAAGAAACAGCTTCCCTTGGCACTTTCCCCATCTGTCTTAATTTTTTAAATTATACTTTTATTAAACCCTTAAGGAAAATGGACTTGCAGAGTTCTCATTAAACAGGGAACTATGCACTGCATAAAATAGAGAGACAAAATCTTTTCTTTTTAAAAGCAACCCTCACAATTTGCCTTAATGAATTCTCCCTCCGCTGCTATGTTACACAGTGTGTGCAAATAAATAGAGCACTTTGTGAGTGGTGGATGGGCAAATGGATATGCAAGCAGCTGATAATAGTTCTGGCAGCCTCCACTTGGGATCTTTCTTCCCAGGAACACAAAGCACTGGGTGCATGACGTCACAAGCCTTTTCTCCCTGAATACTGACTTAACACTGGGCTAGAAAGGCAACTCATCCCTGATACCTCTCATGAAGGGGGAATCCCTCCCACACAACAGTTTCAGAGGAAGCTGTGGCAGTCTGCTTCCTAGGAGAATTTTTGTTGTTGTTGTTCGGTTGCTGTGTCCGACTCTTTGGACCCCATGGACTGGAGCACACCAGGCTCCTCTGTCCTCCACTGTCTCCCAGACTTGGCTCAAATTCACCTCCATTGAGTCGGTGACGCTATCAAACATCTCATCCTCTGCTGTCCCCTTCTCTTTTTGCCTTCAATCTTTCCCAGCATCATGGTCTTTTCCAACAAGCCAGCTCCTTGCCTCAGGTGGCCAAAGTACTGGAGGTTCAACTTCAGCATCAGTCCTTCTAATGAACATTCAGGACTGATTTTCTTTAGGATTGACTGGTTTGATCTCTTTGCTGTCCAAGGGACTCTCAAGAGTCTTCTCCAACACCACAGTTTAAAAGCATCAATTCTTTGGTGCTCAGCTTTCTTTATGGTCCAACTCTCACATCCATACATGACTACTGGAAAAACCATAGCTTTGGCTAGATGGACCTTTGTAGGCAAAGTGATGTCTCTGCTTTTGTTTACCGAGCACCTACTCTGGCCAGACTCATTGCTAAGTGCTTTTCCTAGTATTCATGGTTATCAGCTGTGGTGAACTAGATTATGGTTCCCAATGCCACATCCTCCCTTAAACAGAATTATACACCCATGCTCTTTGTCATGTGACTTGTGGGTGGGGTCTACTCCCTTGCCCCATTGGTGTTGCACTTAGTCACGTGACTTGTCTTGGCCAATGAAATATGAGAGGAA
Organism: Okapia johnstoni; assembly: GCA_024291935.2. NCBI lineage: Eukaryota > Metazoa > Chordata > Mammalia > Artiodactyla > Giraffidae > Okapia > Okapia johnstoni. Next base: position 7,494,343 of record CM044310.1, on the reverse strand, counting down.
GTCACAGTATTACAGTAATAAGCTTCAACAGACATCACATTTCCAATCTCTTGCACTCCTGCCATCACCATAATAAGAGAGCTACTGGTTCCCAAATGAGACAACACACAGCCTAGAGTCATATCCAACTGAAATCAGCCAAACACTAGCCTGTCAGCACACACAGAAGTGAGAAAGACAGGAAGACATACAGATGGCCAACAGGCACATGAAAAGATACTCAACATCACCAATTACTAGAGAAATGCAAATCAAAACTGCATTAAGATATCACATCATACAGTCAGAATGACCATCATCAAAAAGCCTACACATAATGAATGCTGGAAAGGGTGTGGAGAAAAGGGAACCCTCCTACACTATTGGTGGGAATGTAACTTGGTGTAGCCACTGTATAGAATAGTGTGGAAGTTCTTCAAAAAACTAAACATAGAGTTGCCATATGATCCTGTAATCCCACTCCTGGGCATATATCCAGAAAAGACTATAGCTAGTTCAAAAAGACACACGTGCCCCCTGTTTCATGACAGCACTATTCACAACAGCCAAGACTTGGAAGTAACCTAGGTGTCCACTGACAGATGAATGGACAAAGAAGATGTGGTACAGATACACACAATGGAATATTGCTCAGCCATAAAAAAGACTGAAATATTGCCATCTGCAGCAAAATGGATGGACCTAGAGATTATGATATTAAACTAAAGTAAGTCACACAGAGAAAGACAAATGTCACATGATACCACTTACATGTGGAATCTTAAAAAATGATACAAGTGAACTTATTTACAAAATAGAAATAGACTCTGAGACATACAAAACAAATTTATGGTTACCAAAGGGGGAAAGGGAAGAGGGATTAATTAGGAGCCTGGGATAAAGAGACACACACTACTATATATAAAATAATCAACAAGGTCCTACTGTCTAGCACATAGAACTATTCATTATCTTGTAATAACCTATAATGGGAAAGAATCTGAAAAATACACACATACATATATATAATTGAATAACTTTGCTGAACACCAGAAACTAACACAACACTGTGTATCAACTATACTTCAAAATACAAAAAAAAAAAAAAAAGGAAGAAACTAAAACAGACCTCAAATTATTACTACATTAGGTTTGGGTTTTTGTTGCTATTGTTGTTATGGTCATCTTGGTCCAAGGTTTACTTGTTTGTGGAATAAAATGCTGATGACAGGGTGTTTTGAAAACAGCATAGTCCCTAACAAAGTTTATACCAGTACATGTCAAAGCGTCTGTGATGAAGGGCCAGCTTTGTTTTTTTCCCAAGTATATCGTAGACTGGTCCTAGTTGTTCATGGAGCTGCTGGTAATCATGTGATCCCAAGAATATGTGCTAAGTCGCTTCAATGGTGTCCAACTCTTTGCAACCCTGTGGACTGTAGCCCACCAGGCTCCTCTGTTCATGGGATTCTCCAGGCAACAATACTGGAGTGGGCTGCCATGCCCTCCTCCAAGGGATCTTCCTGACCCAGGAATCAAACCCAAGTATCTTATGTCTCTTGCATTGGCAGGCGTGTTCTTTACCACTAGCACCACCTGGGAAGCCCAATCTTGTGGTCCTACTCTGCGTGATTAGTACTTGTTCACATCACCAGCATCTCACCACTGAATTTCAGCAACACTTCGACTGGTCTATAGCTGGTTCAACAATGCAAGTGTAAGACTAGACTGCTATAAAAGTTTTTACATGCCGGTTCTCAGTGTCCGATTGATCTTGTCTAGGACTGTTGACAAAGCTCACAAATGTATAGCTTGGAGACTAGACTTTGAGTGATGCTGGGCTCCAATGCCTCCTAGTTCTAGTCCTGGGTGGAGCCCAAAAATGACAAAGACACACTGAACACTTCTAAATGAGCTACTTTGTGCTTCTTTCCAATCTCAGATTCCCGAAATGCCAACTGAGGCAAGACTTTTCATCGTTGGCGTGAACAAGGTGGGATCCCACAGTAGCCTTCGGGCCAGAGTGGACTGATCTTGACGTTCATGAAACGTAAGTTGCAGGACCGCTGCCTGAATGCACCTGACAAATAGCTACGCCTGTACCTAAGTTGTATTACTATTAATTTTCTTAAGAGGGTCATTCACACTGTATCAACTTCATTTCCTCAGGCCTGATTGGATTGTGCTGGGGACTTAGGCTGAAGTTCACTGAGTCTTTAGGTCCATGAGGTGAACCTTCACAGGTGTTGCAAGTCTGCAGGCAGTGACATTTTACCTGTACTTGAGATGCCTTCCCAAGGAGGAAATTTCAGGTGTGTGGCTGGAGAAACCTGCAGCGGAATTTTGGCAATGCCATCTACGTGCTGAACTTGGGTTTCTCCACCTGTACAAGAACAGTGTGCCTCAGAGAGCAGCAAGGGTGAAAGCTCATGGGCTCAGTGAGGGGCTGGATTTTTACAGAGGCAATGCGTGGAGATTTAGCGCTTGGTCTCTGGAGGCAGATACTCAAGTTTCAAGTTCACATCCTGGCTCCGCCACTGGCCAACTGTGTGACTTTGCAAGCTTTCTCACATCTCTGAGCCTCAGTTTCCTCAGCTGTGAAATATGGCTAACATTATAATTCCCTCCTGGAGTCACTCTGAAGATGAATAAGATGACCCCTGAAAAGGATCAGCAGACTCCATGAGGCAGGGGGAGTGCTTGTAAATGGTGACTGTTATTATTGTGGCTTCCCAGGTGGTGCAGTGGTCAAGAATCCACCTGTTAATGCAGGAGACGAAGGAGACAAGGTTTCAATCCCTGGGCAGGGAAGATCCCCCTGGAGGAGGGAGTAGTAACCCACTCCAGTATTCTTGCCTGCAAAATCCCATGGACAGAGGAGCCTGGTGGGCTACAGTCCATGGGATCACAAAGAGTCAGACATGACTGGGCACACACACATGTGCATCACCACATGCCATTATCACTGTGCAAACACAGGTGACGGCTTTGATCTGAAGGCTGCAGGGAAGAAGTCAGAAGGCCAAGATGAGGGTTGAAGGGGTCAGTGACCCTGGAACTGAGTTAAGCCAACAGGCCACCCATAGCTCAAACCCACAACCCTGGGCTGTGGTGCAGACAGAGCCCACCCCCGACCAAGCCAGCCTGCCATAAGGCCACCCAGCCTGTTTCCCTCTGCAGAGGGCTGGCAGCCACGTGCACCTGTCCTCAGTTCACTCCCGTATCATTCCCCCTAATATCTCCCTGGGGGCTGATGGATGGCGACAGGCGACAATCTATAGCTATGTGACAGAATGTTTACTACCAGCCCTCTAGGAAATGATTACTTCGAGGTAATTTTGAACCTCCGGACTATGATGCAGTGTCTCATATATTAAACTGCAGTGAGCAGTGTATAAAAGTATTACAAGGAGACCTTGTATTTCACAGTTTACTGGGGAAGGAGCGTGCAGGGGCAAATTGGTTTTGGGGGAAGGCAAGCGGGATTCAAATTCTTCACGTGCAGTCTTATGGAGGGAAGGGAGATTCAGCTTCGAGGCTACAAGACCAAGGTCAATGCTCATTTCATCCCCCTGAAGCACTACAGGGGAGACCCTACATCCACTGAGGACACACACATTGTTGTTTAGTCACTCAGTCGTGCCCAACTCTTTGTAACTCCATGGACTGTAGCCCGCCAGGCTCCTCTGTCCATGGGGATTCTCCAGGTAAGGATACTGGAGTGGGTTGCCATGCCCTCCTCTAGGGGATCTTTCCAACCCAGGGATCGAACCCGGGTCTCTGCCATCTCCTGCATTGGCAGGCGGGTTCTTGACTACTAGCACCACCTGGAAGAATACACACAACATAACCCATACTAACAAGGCTCTCGGACCAGCCACAGCTGCTTCCAGAAGCTGGACGGATTTCTTCCTGCCTCTTGTACAACCATTACCAAAAAATGGATTCCTTAGGGGTACCTCCTAACTTCACAACCTCTTTTCCCTATGAAAGTTTCCTAAAAGTTAGACATATAGACCAACGGAACAAAATAGGGTCCAGAGGTCGACTCACTCATAAATAGTCACCTGACTTACAACAAAATTCCCCAGAAGCAGAGGGTAAAAGATGCTGTTTTTAATTACCAGTGCTGGGTCAATCCATGTAGGAAAAAAAATCATTTTGAACCCTTCCATACATAGAAATTAATACCAGATGGATTGTACAGGTAATGTGAAAGAGAAACCAATAGAATGTTTAGGCAAAAGCATGGGAGAATGTCTTCATGACCTTGGGGTAGGCAAAGATTTCTCAAATATGTCACAAAAGTGCTACCTGAAGGGGAAGACTGATAATTTGGACGATAGGCACAGTGGTTCATAGTGATCAAACTATACTGTGGAGGGAATGAAAACACAACCAAGAGAGTGGGAATGGATATTTGCAAGTTCAAAAAGGACTTGTATTCAAAAAGTCTTAAAAAAGAACTACAAATTAGTAAGAAAGGGGCACACAATCCAAAGAGAATAGTGGGCAAAAGACATGAACAGGAAGTGCACAAAGATGATCTCCAACTAGCTGTGAAAAGGTGCTCAGATATTAGAAAAATGTGAATCCAAACTTCCATGTAATGTTGCTCATTCTTACCAAATAAACTAAAATGTAAAAGTTGTAGACACCAATATCTGCATGTGTGCTCAGTCGTGCTTAACTCTTTATGACCCCATGAAGCGTAGCCCACCAGGCTCCTCTGTCCATGGAATTCTCTAGGCAAGAATACTGGAGTGGGTTGCCATTTCCTCCTCCAGGGGATCTTCCCAACTCAAGGATCGAACTCACATCTCCTGAGTCTCCTGCATTGGCAGGTGATTCTTTATCGCTGTGCCACTTGGGAAGCCCAAAGGCTGGAGCAATTGCAAACTCTCAGATATTATCAGTGGTGATGTGAAACTGGTGTAAACACTTCCTAAAGGATTTCACAGTACCTGCTAAAGCCAACTATGTGTATCATCTTTGTCTCAGCACTTCTACTCAAAAGAAATGCATACATGTGTTCACCAATAAACATGTACAAGAATATTCACAGCAGCCCTACTTGTATTAGCTGAAAACTGGAAACAGTCCACATGTCTATCAACAGTTGAATTAATAAATTAACTACAGGGACATCCCTGATGGTCCAGTGGTTAAGACTCCAAGCTCCCCATGCAGGGGGCCTGGGTTCGATCCCTAGTCAGGGAACTAAGATCTCACATGCCACCACTAAAACCCCGGCATGCCACAACTAAGACGTGGTGCAGCCAAATAAATAAATATTTTAATTAATTAATTGACTAACTATGGTATCATCACATGGTGGAATAGTGCTCTGCAATGGGGATGGATTATGTATAGCTACATGCACAATATAATTTATATTTCTATGTGTTCAGTTCAGTTCAGTCACTCAGTCATGTCCAACTCTTTGCCTCCCTGTCCATCCCCAACTCCCGGAGTCCACCCAAACTCATGTCCATTGAGTTGGTGATGCCATCCAACCATCTCATCCTCTGTCGTCCCCTTCTCCTCCTGCCCTCAATCTTTCCCAGCATCAGGGTCTTTTCAAATGAGTCAGCTCTTTGCATCAGGTGGCCAAAGTATTGGAGTTTCTATGTGTATATTAATTCAATTTATATATACAATTAATTCCATTAATTTCCATATATATCCTCATGTAACATATATCTTTATATAATTTCACTTCTGTAAAGTTCAAAGACTATCAAAACTAGCCTATGCTTTATAAGTCAAGAGGGTAGATACTCTTGGGGAAGAGTGACTGGAAGGTGGCTCAACAGGGTCTTCTGGGGAGTGGGTAACACCCCCATTAGTATTTTAGGCTTGGTTACAGGACTATGTTCAGCGTATAAATATTCAGCAAGCAACATACTTATGCTTTGTGTGATTTTATATATATATAAAATCTCCACACGTATATATACACATACACAAATATGTTAACTCTTCAATAAAAAATTTATCCCCCCCACACACACAAAAAATCCAAGTCTTCCAGGATTGGGTCCCCAGATTGGACCACAAACTTACACGAAAGATGGCAAGGTGAGTTTTTGGCTTTTTCCTTGGAGAGACGGGACTCTGGACAAGGGAAAATATCCCCACCCAGGTGGGACATTATACTGATGCTCACTGGCCAACAGGCATTAAAACAAAATGTCCACTAGAGCAGATGGAAGGGGGAGGGGAGGCGGGCACCCATCCTTACCTGCCAGGCCGTGTGCTCAGTACCTCTGTGCACATCTCTTCATTCAAGCCTCACCTGGGCTCCAGGTGGGGTGGGGGGTGGGTGGGAGGTGCGTAGGTACAGCATCGTCCTGTGAGCTGAGCATTGCTGGAGAAATTGAGGCCCAGAGAGGGGCCAGCACACACGCCCAGGTCTCAGTGACTGCAAATGCAAGCTCCCAACCTCCAAGGGCAGCCTGCAGACCCGCAGCAGCTCACTGCACAGGGGCGGCCGTCACCCCAGGGCCCTGTGTCTCCGTGACCTCCCGGAAGACACGTGGGGACCAGACGGGCAGGAGGAGTCCTCCGCTCGGCCTCGTCTCCGCCTTTAGTTGGCACAATCTGCTCCACGTAGCAGGAGAAATGTTTACGCTGTTAACAAGGCACGCTGTTAATTAAGACAGCAGTACCCTCAGGAGGTTTTAATTTAGGGTAGACTGTTGCTGCTGCTGCTGCATCGCTTCGGTCGTGTCCGACTCTGTGCGACCCCACAGACGGCAGCCCACCAGGCTCCGGAGTCCCTGGGATTCTCCAGGCAAGAATACTGGAGTGGGTTGCCGTTTCCTTCTCCAGTGCACGAAAGGGAAAAGTGAAAGTGAGGTCGCTCAGTCATGTCTGACTCTTTGAGACCCCGTGGACTGTAGCCTACCAGGCTCCTCCATCCATGGGGTTTTCCAGGCAAGAGTACTGGAGTGGGGTGCCATTGCCTTCTCCGTTAGGGTAGGCAGCAACCGAGATAAAGATGTTCAGTCCATCGGACGTGTGCATTTTCTACACCCAACTGGCTTCCACATGGAATTTTTAATGAAGGTGATTCTGCTTTTCTTCGTTACGATTTCCAAATACCTACAAACAAGGGCTTCGCTGTCTCAGAAGGATTCAGAGTCTGTACTGGGGGAGCTGATAACAGAGGGAAGATATGTGAGGAAGTGAAGCGGGTGGTGAGGACGTACGCTGCCCTGGTTCAAACCCCAGGGCCCTCACTTATCAGCAGAGATGAGTCACTCGGCCTCGATGAGCCCCAGGCTCCTCAGTGAAAAACCAGGGTCGACATGCCCAGCTAATAGGGTTGTTGAGGTTACAGAATTAGAACACACGTACGTGTGTACACACGTGACATGTGTAGGTAGGCACCGCTTATCTCATTTCACACAGTTCTGGGCATACAGCCAAGTGCTCAGTTACCGTCATCAGTTGTTAGGACTATGCTCACAGCACACGGTCCTGGGTTCAGCTTTGGGAAACCGGCCTAGGTGTTGTAAAGGTCTTCAGAGAAATTACCAAAGTCGCCCAAGATCACTTAGCTCTTAAGTTTGGGTATCCGGCCAGAGTGAGGTCAGGTCCCCCTTGCGTCTGACTTTTGAACCCCTCCTTTTTCAGGCCAGTCTATTCCAGATGTGACCTGAATTTTGATCTCCCAGTCTCAGCCCAGAAGCTGAGATGGGAGTAATCGGCACAGAGAGTCCAGCCTGGCACACAGCAAGAACCCCCTTTGTTCCAAGCACATGACCTTCACACCGCTGGCTCCCCTGACCCGTGGGGCTTTCCACTCTGGATGCTGTTCTTGGCCAAGGATGACACAGGTTGTGGATTTCACAGCATCAGGAGGTTCCATTAAGGGCTGGCTGAGGCATAGGAAGAGCTCAGAATCATCAGACCCTCTAAAAATAGCGGCAAGGGCTCCCCTTGGTGCAATCTCCCCCTTCCCACGCCCCCAGTGAGTGACGAGGGGACATGTGAGACTGGGTCAAAGTGTTATGATGCCAGATTCCAAAGTAAACAAGGCTGGGCCCCTCTAAAGTCTAGATTTCAGCAGCTTGTGCTTCATCCCTGCCCATCCCAGCCCTGGCTTCTACGCATGACTGGATTCCAGCCATGGGAAGAAGGATTCAGATGTGGATTCAAGTTCATCTATACTCCCCGAGGGAGTCAAAACGACATGAATTTTTATCCTCCCCCCCCTGACAACACTGATGTATCTACTGTTAAATTACACACTTAATTCTATACTAATACATCACAGACACGTGGTGATGTGTCTATTATGAAACATGGGGAGAAGTGGAGAGGGAGAGGGGAGGGAAGGGAGAGGGGGAGGATGAAGGGAAGAAAATACATAAAATGGAGAGAAAGGGAGGAAATACATAAAATGCAAAAATGAAGAAATGGAAAATAGATATAAATAGACCATCTGATCTTTTCTTCCCACACTCCCGTACATACAGTCAACACTCTAGGTGCCCGTTCCCCTTCCCACGTTGTATACTCATTCATAAACGAGCCGCCCTCTCATCTGAGCAGCCACCCTTGGCCAAAAGGAGGGGCCTTGCTTTGAAGTTGATATCTCTCACCACCCTAAGGTTAGGCGGCTAACATAGTGACACAAAAGGTCAACCCCCTATGATGCAACTCCCTGCCAGAGATCCCGGAAGGACCAGGTGGAAGCTAGACTCCAGCTGAGGTCCCCACCCTTGCTTATTAGCTTTTTCCCTCTTCTCCATCCTGCCCCACTGACTCTCACATAGGTTTCTCCCGAGTGCCCTCCTCTCTAAGTCACATGGATCCAAATCCTCGCCTCAGGCTCTGCTCCCAGGGAACCTAAACCAAGACACTACATTGTCAAACACATCCCAGAAATATAACTTCCCAAACAGATACGATAGAAAATACACAGAAAGAGAAGTTCTTATCCCTTCTTCCCACACCCGGGAGGATCGTCCTGCGTTGACCCTGGTTTATACGCAGGTTGAGCTTTGGCAGGGTTTGCAGGAGGAGAGAGGCCCAGTAAGATGTGCAGGTTGAAAAGAGGGCTCTGGTTGCCCAGGAGAGAATGGGATGGGGACGGGAACCAGGCTGGAAGCAGGAAGGGCACTAAGCAGATGCTTATGGCAGCCTGGACGAGGGTGGTGGGAGGAGGGAGAGAAGTGGCTGATGGGAAAAAGACTTAGGAGGTGAGATCTCTAGTTTGTGGAGGAGCAGGTGTATGGGCTGGGGAGGAGGGGGAGGGAGGAGTTTCATTCTGGACTCGGCTCTACCACCTGAGCCAGGTCCTCTATCCCTGAAGGGGACTAGGAGTTCAGAGAAGAACCACGCACATTCTCCATAGCCCTTACCTGTTTTAATGACATTGTCATTATCTGATGCCTTGGCCCTTTCAAACGTCAGCGCCACAAGGCGGGGACTGTGTTCTAGTTTCCACAGTTTCAAGTGCCTGGCACAGGGTCTGACACCTGGCAGATGATTGATAAATATTTCTGTAAGAATCAAGAGAGGGAAGGGATGCGTGAATGTTCAGGATCACGGCATTCTGGAACATCCTGTCTGACTTTCATTTCTTGATGGGTCATGGAAGTTGTTTCAGAAACACCTTAACACTACTCAGGCTGGCATAACAAAATGCTATAGACTAACTGGTTTAAGGAGCTTTCTTGGTAGCTCAGTGGCAAAAAATCTGCCTGCCAGTGCAAGAGATGCGGGTTCTATCCCCAGGTTGGGAAGATCCCCTGGAGGAGGGCATAGCAACCCATTCCAGTATTCTTGCCTGGAAAAATCCCATGGACAGAGGAGCCAGGTGGGCTACAGTTCTTGGGGTCACAAAAGAGGTGGATGCAGCTTCGCAACTAAGCAGTAACAAACAGGGCACACACCACAAAGCGTATTCAAGAAAGCTGCAAGACCATATGCAATTTACTTTGTTGACCGTTTGTTGAGCAGTTACTGTATAAAAAGCTTCTTGCTAAGCCTGAGGCAGACAGGAGGCTGAAGACACCATAGCTTCTGCCCACCGGAGAACCTGAAGGAAAGACAAACGCATGCAGGCAGGGCTCTGATGGCCCACACTAAGAACCCTGCGGACTTTGAGGCCGCATCTACTGGGATCCTACCCTGTCTTCTCAATTGAATTATTGGCTTAGCTTGGATGTGTTACTTAATCCCTCTGAGGCTCCATCTCCTCACCTGTAAAATGAGGAGGAAAATAGTGGCACCTACCTTGTAAGCTGCTGTGAGGATTAAATAATACTAATAGCAATAAATAGCATGTATTGAGCCCCCAAGCTCCAGTGCTGTATACCTGGCACACAGCAGATGCAGATATTCATTTAATGAATTAATTGAGCATTTACCATGCACTAGATGCTGTCTTTTTTTAATTATTGAATTTTCTCAACAACTCTGTGGGACCCTGCATGACCGTTTCACCCTCTTTCAGGTGAGAAAACTGAGACCCTGGGACTTTAAGTGTATCATCCAACATCACACTACCAGTAAATGACGGAATACACTTTGCCGACAAAGGTCTGTATAATCAAAGCTATGGGTTTTCCAGAAGTCATGTACGGATGTGAGAGTTGGACCATAAATAAGGCTGAGCACCAACGAATTGATGCTTTCAAACTATGGTGCTGGAGAAGACTCTTTAGGGTCCCTTGGACTGCAAGGAGATCAAACCAGTCAATCCTAAAGGAAATCAGTCTTAAATATTCAGTGGAAGAACTGATGCTCAAATACTTTGGCCATCTGATGCTAATAGCCGACTCATTGGAAAAGACCCTGATGCTGGGAAAGATCGAAGGCAGGAGGAGAAGGGGATGGCAGAGGATGAGATGTTTGATAGCATCACCGACTCAATGGACATGAATTTGAGCAAACTCCGGGAGATAGGGAAGGATGGGGAAGCCTGGTGTGCTTTAGTCCATGGGGTCGCAAAGAACTGGACACGACTTTGTGACTGGACAACAACAACAAATGACAGAATAGGATCCAAACCCAGTCTGGAGCTGGTGTCCTTAGCCTGCGGTGTGTAAATCACACAGCCTGCTCCAGGGCGTGCTGATGTCTGTGCCCCCTCAATTACGGAATCCTCTCCAAGCCTGGTGTGGGCACCTGGACTCTTTCCCGAAGGTAACAGGGAGCCCCCAGAGAGATATGATCAGAGCCCTGATATGCGATCACACGTGTGATTAAGGGAGATAATTCTGGCTCCCACATGGGCCAGATCTAGGGTGAAGCAAGCGAGGTACCCACCTCAGGCACAAAATTTAATGAGAAGCCGAAAAGACTCACTAACAAGATAAATAAAGACAGAATCAGTATTACTGATATTTCCTTTCGCCCCAGGCTTCAATATGGCTCAGCAAAGCACTATTATTAATCCTGTCTTAGTTTAAAGTGTTGATATTTTGTTCATCATGGATTTTTTTTTTTTTTGCAGTAATTGAAAAATACGGCATTGGAATATCATTGCTCTTGATTGCTGAGTTTTTTGGTGTTGACTTACCTTTGTGCCTGAGTCCAGGTCCTCCTCCCATGACTTATTTATTCACGTTTCCTCAAAGCAAAATAAAACGTGTCCAAGTCTCAGTTTCTACATCTGTGAAATGGGTTTCTTAAAACCTAAACTCTCAGAGCTGCTGGGAGTGCTAGAGAATATTCTTCGAGTTCAAACCCTGCTTGTGTGACACAGCAGAGGTTACCGTCTGATCTCATGAAACAGAGTCCTTGGCAGTGCCCTTGGCAGACCCAGGAGTCATTTAGGAATTTCCTTGTAAGCTTCAGTCTTGGTCACACTGTTCTCCATCCAACTTCCTCATCCACACCTTCCAACCCCCGCTGCCCACCACAACCAGTAAAGACAATTGTACAGAGTAACTTATTCCCAAAGAAGTTCTAGAGCAGAAAAATAATCCTCCAAGAATTCACTGTAAAACACAGTCTTGTTCTTCGACAAAATCTGTTCCGAACCAGGCAACTGAAAACAAACATTGCTTCTTCCTCTAGTGTCAGAAAACCATGCACTGTGTTTTGAGGCCTCCTGGAGAGGGCTGAAATATTCTTTTTCTTAAGGGAGATGAAACCTAGCCTCATACACTGCCGTTGGGACGGCTTCCAACCCTCACATTCAGGATATTTGCTATTCTGATTGTATGAGCCCAAGTCAGGTACACATGCTGGGGCTTCTGAATATATTTACAAGGAAATCAGCATAATACACAGTTAATATTCAGAATATGATTAATCCAAAAGCCTCACTCCATATTCCACTTACATCCACTGCTCCCCTACGTGGGCTGGATTTTGCCTAAATGCATATGGAGTCAATTTGAGAGCCAGATTTATGGAGGCTGCCGAAAGGCTGGTGCTCTGATGGTAATAAGTTATATTCCTATTATGGGGTGGGTAATAAAGAATCTGATATTTATTCTGCTGCATTTTTGAGAAACTCTTGGAAAGAATCTAGGCTGCTAGAACACAGTGACATATTTCCCAAACAAACTGTCCCCACTGCAGTTTGACTGTTTAAAAGAGCTGGAGTCACTTTAGAAACCCAGTAGTCTAAAAAAAAATTGTTTTAATTTTAAAAATAAAAAATAAATTTAAAAATTAAAATTTTGTAATTTAAAAATACAAATAATTTAAATGTTAAAAATAAAACAATTTTTTTAATTAAAAAAAAGAAGCCCAGTATCCAAGTACTTGGGCTTCCCTGGTGACTCAGATGGTAAAGAATCTGCCTGCAATGAAGGACACCACGCTCGATCCCTGGGTTGGGAAGATCCCCTGGAGAAGGGAATAGACACCCACTCCAGTGTTCTTGTCTGGAGAATCCCATGGACAGTGGAGCCTGGGGGGCTACAGTCCACGGGGTCACAAAGAGTCAGACACGACTGAATGACTGACACACAGCACACACATATCCAAGTACTCGGGTAGGTTCCCCAGAACCCCCATTATGGCTGGTAATTTCTCACCACCCTGAGATAAGATGCCTGGTTCTGTCCTCCTGGTAGTCACAGGCTGTATGACCTTGGCACGACCCTTAGACCTCTCTGCACCTCTTTGTCACCATCTGTAAAATGGGAATAGCAATAGCAACCTCAGAGTTCTGTTGCTAGGATTAAATGAAATGCACCTGGGCAGGCCAATGCCTGGCATATAGTAATCACCTAATGGGTGGTTTTAAAAAAGCTGGAATTTACAAAAGGATAAATGGATAAAAGTTAATTTCTTCAACTCATGATGGCACCTATTACAACAATGCATCCTCAAAAATGTGGTAATTGCACTACATGCGGGTGTAGGGAACAGTTGTTGATGGAACATGGGTGGTGAATTTTAAAGTTGTGCACTTACATTAGTGCATCTTGAAGGGAAATAATAAACACTCAATCTCATGATTTTGTGACTATGACTTCCTGGGCCAAGGCTATAGAGGGATGACTATTAGAACAAATCTTTAAAAAAATAAAATCGTATAACTGAAGAGAGGGTAAAAATCTTGAAGGTGATATTAAAGTAACTGAGGTTTTGGGAAACATTGTTCTAGAAGGAGAAAAATGGTGACATAAAAAATCTTAGGATTAGCAGAGCAAATCTTGGGGTTAGCATAAATCTATGTCTGTATTTTAAACACTAAAAATCAGTAACCATGAAGGGTAAGATTGTGGGTATCCAGCATTGTTCTGAATTCCCCAGAAGGTTGTTCAGTTGCTAAATCACGTTCGACTCTTTGCAACTCCATGGACTGCAGCAGGCCAGGGTCCTCTGTCCTCCACTATCTCCCAGGGTTTGCTCAAATTCATGCCCATTGAGTCGGCCATGTATCTAACTATCTCATCCTCTGCCGCCCCCTTCTCCATTTGCCTTTAATTTCCCCAGATGGTTCCCACTGTCCATTCCCACTCATTTCCCACCTGCAGGAAAGCACATTTGAAAGCAAACCATTGAAAGCAGGATGCTCATAGAGAGAAAATTAAATGTTCTCACATTTCTTTTTTAAGCAAATAATCTGCCAAATTTACTATTTCACCAAAGTTGGAATAACAATAATCTAATAGCTCAGATTATTTTCCAACGTCCCTGATTACTAGTGGCCATCCAGTGGTGATGCCATGAAGTGGTTGAGAACTGCTGGGCTCCAGAACCATGCCATGTGGTTAAATTAAAACCACCTTAGGGATCAAGAACTCAAACTCAGACTATAAAAGGAGAGAGATGGCTCGAGCTCTTTCTGCTGGCCAACAGCTAGAGAGCTGCTAAGGCCTTTGTCCACTCCTCTCCTAAGTCCAGAGCTCTCTCTCCCCAGAAGGGAAAGCCATCCAGGCTGGAAACTGCAGAAGGATGAGCTTCTGAAGCAGCAAGCATGAGGTTTGGTTGGTTGGGGGTGGGGGTGCATCTATTTTTATGTAAATTTCTGAAGTTCTCTCACTCTCAAATTAAGAGGAGAAGCTCTTTTCCTTTGGCAAATGGCTTTTCAGATTACCAATGGTGGGCGTTCTTACTCAGAACCTGGGCTAAGATTCAGGATGTCTGTGGACCCCCTGAAATGATTAGAAAAGCTCTGTGTGTGTGTGTCTGTCTGCATGCACACACATGGATGTTAAGTTTTTCCTTGGGGGACAGTCTATGTGCTCCATCAAATTGCTGTTTGGAGCTTCAAGATGTGGAATTTTAATGCAAAAGACAAAAGAAAGGAAACAGCTGCATCAGTTAAGAGTGGAGAAGGTGGTTTGGGGTGTGGTGTGGCTGGGATGGAAAAAGAGGTTTAAGAGATATTTCTGTGGATCATGAGTCCTCACATAGTGTTGGAGAATTACAGTAAGTGAATGTGAGTTATTCTGAAATTTTTCCTGGGAGCATTAGACTGTCTTCTGTTGATCTCAACAGCTCTGGAGACCAGATCATATAAGCACTGCATCGATGCCTCTCTCTGTATCTCGTCTCTTCTTCCAGGTGCTCAACCCCTAGAAGGCAGGAACTGCCTGCTAAGTCACTTCAGTCGTGTCCGACTCTGTGCGACCCCATAGACGGTAGCCCAACCAGGCTCCCCCGTCCCTGGGATTCTCCAGGCAAGAACACTGGAGCAGGTTGCCATTTCTTACACATCACACCCTCCTCCACCTCCGAAGCTTGTGTTTGCTAAATCCTTGCAGAAGGAATGACTGTGCCAATATTTAGGAGTCGTTGGTCAAAAGTGCATGAGCTTTGCTTCCAAGTGGACATGGACTCAAACTGTGATCGCCATCACGTAATTATAAGGTTTTCTCAGGCAAGTTACAGACTCATTTGTCTCCATAGTTTCCCATCCAAAAGATGGAAGTGAACACTCCTAGTCTGCATGGCTCTTGAGATGATTAAATGAGTGATTGGATTTCATTAGCTTAATGTTGTTCCTGGTACATGTGAGGCAAGTGGCCATTTGTAGTTACTGCTTCAAAAACATATTTGTTTGAAAGGCCGACCCTGCTTAATTGTTTAAAAATCATTTAGGGTCGGCAGCATAAATCTCAAACTGCCACTAACTTTAACACAATATTATTTCACCAGATAAAGACTTGCTGAGAGCCTTCTGCATGCTCTGTGTAAGTCTGCAATGATGCAATTCTTGCTGTTGTAGGTGACCTAGGGAACTCTACCTAGGTTTCAAGTGTATTCTCTCTGGTTCAGGAAAAGTCTTGGTGATCGAGAGCTGCTATTGCCATTTTGGTGGTGGGGGAACCTTTCTCTGTCTTTGAAAGGAATAAGTCATGTATCCAGAGATGTAATTTTTCAGTCCATGGGGTCCAATGGGGAGGAACAAAATCAGGTGACAGTGGCTCAAGGAACACACAACCCCCATCACATTTTCAAAATGAGAAAACACGTGGCTGCTCTAAATCAGACCTTTGCAGAAAAAGAAATAGAACTTTCTTCTCCCAACTCTCCAGTGGCTTCATTTCTCCAACATCATCAGCGTATCCAAGGCACCTGCCCCAACTGGCATGGAAAACTTGATTTCAAATCCAGAAAATCCCTGACTAATCATAATACATGGGAATTAGACATTCTGATTAATTTGATTTTCCAGTCAATTGAGGGCTCGTCAGAAAATCTTTTGCAATTTAAGCCCTCTGGCTGGTTATCTTTCAATAACATGCGGTGGTTCTCTCCTGCTCTCAATTCTGGCTCTATCACTGAGGAGCTATGTAGCCTTGGGCAAGTTTCTGAATGTCTTAGTTATCTATTACTGCATCACAAAATTCCTCAAGCTTAGCGGCTTAAAACCACACACAATCGATATCTTGCCATTTCCATGAGTCAGTAGTCCAGGCATGGCTTAGCTGGGTCTTCTCAGGGCCCCACGATGCTTCAATCAAGGTGTCAAGCGGGCTCCTTTCCAGAGCTCAGGGTCTACTTCTGAGCTCGCAGGGTTTCTGGCAGAATTCAGTTCTTCATGGTTGTAGGACTGAGGTTCCCATCGTCTTCCTGGTTGTCCTCTGGGGCTGCTCTCAGTTCCCAGAGGGCATCTGCAGTTCTTTGCTCTGTGACCCTTTGCCAACATGCTA
Source organism: Okapia johnstoni (assembly GCA_024291935.2). Lineage (NCBI taxonomy): Eukaryota > Metazoa > Chordata > Mammalia > Artiodactyla > Giraffidae > Okapia > Okapia johnstoni. Next base: position 7,477,784 of record CM044310.1, on the reverse strand, counting down.
ACTTCCATAGCATTAACTTGTTGAGTGTTCACCATGATCCTCTGAAGTAGATGCAATTACTATTCCCACTTAGCAGATGAGGAAACTAGGGTTTAATAAAGTGCTGTGACTGGTACAATGATATCCATCTAGCAAGTGGCAGCAGAGCTCAAAACCAAATCAAAGGTGCATAACCACCACAAGATCTTGCATGCTGTGTCTTATTAAAGCTTGGTTGAGGGACTTCCCTGGTGGTCCAGTGGTTAAGAATCCACCTTCCAGTCCAGAGGATATGGGTTCAATCCCTGGTTGGGGGACTAAGACCCCACATACTGTGGGGCAACTAAGCCTGAAAGCTGCAACTTGCTTGAGCCTGCGTGCCTCAACTAGAGAGCCTGCATGCCAAGAACTGCAGAGCCCATGCAAACTGGTGCCTATTTGCCAAAACTTAAGAGAAGCCTGAGAGACACAACAAACGGCAACAATGCGGCGACGAAGATGCCGCCGCAACCAAGGCAGCCAAATAAGTAAATAAATATATATATATTTTAAAACTTGGTTGAGTTTTATTTTGTTTTTTTTTTTGTTTTATAGTATAGCTCTTGCACGTAGAACAGAGATGTTCTTGGGGAAAGGAGCCATGTCTTAAGTTATATGTGTCCTAGGTCCACAATACAAGTTGTGGCACATAATGAGCAATTAATAAATGTTCAGTAAATTGATGGATAGGGTGAGTAATTAATTGGTGGCTATCTGGATGGAGGGATGGATGGATGGAGGGATGCAGGGATGGAGGGAGGGATGGGAGGGATGGATCGGTGGGTTTGAAGGGAGATGGGGTGGGTAGAGGAATGGGTGGATGAAGAATGGGGTAGATATTAGGTTGGATATGGAGCGGGTGGTGGATGTAGGAATGAGTGTGTTGCCTAATTGGGGGGGATGGGTGGGGGTGGGTATGGGATAACTGGATAGAAACAGATGGTAACTTCTCTCCTCTCTGAGTAGCTTCCTAGACATCCTCTACTTTCCCCCTGCAATCATCTTGTAGTGTATATATATCATTCATTTACAAGATTAAAGCTGGCCCAGGTTCATCATTGGCTTGATGCCCATAAATGTATATTTAGATTTTTAAAAATCCACAAACCCTAGGATACCAGAGGGACTGGCAGATTTTTGTTTCTCTAGAATGGAGTGAGCTGAATGGCTGTTTAATGGGTGGATGATGCCAGGCCACCAACAAACAGATCCTAGGAGAAATCTCAGTGTAGCCCAGAGCCCTGGAAGGGCTGAGGGATGCCTCAGTTCCTACCTCTCCGGAAAGGAGGAGAATTTTGCTTTTCCAAGAGCAGATGGGATCCCCTCTGCCTGACAGAAGAACTGTGCATAGCCTTCCCAATACCAGGGATAGGTAACCAAGAGCTGCAGCATCAAATGGAGCATTCTGTGACATCCTAGCCCCATTCCAGGGTCTCAGTCTTTATCCTGACCTCACTTAGGATGTGTGTAGTCATAATAACAGGCTTCCTTGGCATCTCAGCCATAAAAAACTCACCTGCCAAAGCAGGAGCCACAGGAGACATGGGTTTGATCCCAGGGTGGGGCAGATTCCCTGCAGGAGGGCATGGCAACCGACTCCAGTATTCTTGCCTGGAGAATCCCATGGACAGAGGAGCCTGGTGGGCTACAGTCCATAGGGTTGCAAAGAGTCGGACATGGCTGAAGCGACTTAGCATGCACGCAGTCACAATAACAGTTTAACAAACAATAGCAAAGCTCTGTGCCAAGGGCATTAACACACATCCCTCTTAACTCTCAAAGTGGCCCTGGAACCTGGTGCTGATGCATTCTCTCCACTGGTTCTGGAATCAGGGGAGGTCATCTGCTCAAGGTCACCCGGCAGCTAAGAGGGCAACCTGGGCTTCGCAACCCACTTCGATCTGACTTTAAAACTCTCCTTCTGTGTTTGTGTTCCAGCTCAGTCCCATCCAAGGAGGAGGAACGTCTTGTCTCAGGACAAGCAAGAAACGGGGAGGACAGGATAGAGCTGGGCCTCTTGTGAGCAATTTCTTGGAACACATGGTTTTGATAAAGGCATTGGGAGGCCACAGATTCAAACATTCTCTAAATCTCCTTCTAAACTGTAGTAATCTTGGGAATGCCTCTTGTTTGGCTAATGGGCTGGGGAGGGAGAAAATTCTTGAAATAACTGTAAGATGGCCCTGCTGGCTAAGTCCATGGAGAGCTCCCAAAGACCGTTCCCAATCACCCGGCAGAGCAAGAGAAAACGAAGCGGACTGAGAAGGTACCCGAAGGTCTATATATAGATACACAAGGGCTCCTTGTACAAAGCCCTTCAGTTCAGTTCAGTTCAGTCGCTCAGTCATGTCCGACTCTTTGCGACCCCATGAACTGCAGCACACCAGGCCTCCCCATCCATCACCAACTCCCAGAGTCTACCCAAACCCATGTCCATTGAGTCGGTGGTGACATCCAACCATCTCATCCTCTGTCGTCCCCTTCTCCTCCTGTCCCCAATCCTTCCAAGCATTAGGGTCTTTTCCAATAAGTCAACTCTTCGCATCAGGTGGCCAAAGGACTGGAGTTTCAGCTTCAACATGAGTCTTTCCAATGAATACCCAGGACTGATCTCCTTTACGATGGACTGGTTGGATCTCCTTGCAGTCCAAGGGACTCTCAAGAGACTTCTCCAACACCACAGTTCAAAAGCATCAATTCTTCAGCACTCAGCTTTCTTTAAAGTCCAACTCTCACATCCATACATGACCACTGGAAAAACCATAGCCTTAACTAGACAGACCTTTGTTAGTCTGCCACTGTTTCCCCATCTATTTGCCATGAAGTGATGGGACCAGATGCCATGATCTTAGCACAGTGTTTTGTTCATCTGAGAGTTCCACACACTCTCATTCCTTTTTTTTTTTTTTGGCTCCACCACAGAACTTGTAGGATCTTTGTCCCCCAACTAGGGATTGAACCCTGGGCCCTGGCAGGGAAAGCGCCGTGTACTAACCACTGTACCACATGAGAATTCCCCCTCCTTCCTTCTTAACTGTGCCACCAGCTTGGGTGAATGAGTCAGATGGGCAAAAATCATGCCATTGTCTTGCTGGGCTCACACTATATTCTGTGCACGGTGCTGATTTATCTTTCTGTGCATTATCTCATTTAATCATCACAGCCGACCTGGGCAGGGGCTTCTATTATTATCCCTACATATAAAAACTGAGGCTTGGAGTGGTGGAGTGACTCCCCAGGGCTACTCGGCTTGGAGGGGAAATGGGCAGGATTCCACCCCAGGTCTGCCTGACTCCACAATCTCTTAAGGACAGCCTGGCATTGCAGTCAAAACAGGGACACTTTGCAAACACAGACCCATTTTGTCCTCATCTGTGCAACGGGTTCAGTTCATTGCCTATTTGATAAGAAAACCAAGTATCAGGGAACAGAATCCAATTCCCAAGAAGAATCACGAGTAGGAGACAGCATATCGAAATACACACCCACTTCTGTCCACTCAAAAACTTACTCTCTTTCTGCCACACCTCACTGCCAATCGAATCTACTCTCTCACCAAGACGATGTCCTGAGCCAGTAGCTCTGACCACAGCCACCTGGACAGAGGGCAGCCTCCCCCACCCTCTGTCTCTTCTCTCCTCTAATAGCCCGGGCCCCTCCAGGCCCTGAGAGCTCTCCGCTCCCATGTCAACAGCTTTCGGGGCTGCCTGTCATCTGTGTTTTACAGCCCACTCAATGAAGAGCAAATTCGTATTGATCTCAGAACAACTCAAGCTGTAAATTACTGGCCATGATTGGCTTGGTCACCTGGAGATGAGGGTCTATGCATAGCGCCAGGGGTCTGAATCTAATTATCATCCCAGAAAACCCACTGGCAGTGTGAGACCCAATGTCTATGTGAGAAGAACTATGAAGATGGCCAAGGGCTACCTTCACAATTGCATACTGCTTGATTCAGAGCTGGCCCTGGTCTTGTCTGACGAATCAGAGCCTTAACAGCTTACTGTGGGCCTTGGATTAAGTTTGAGAATTGACTGTGAGCTGTTCCTATTATTAATAATAGTGATTATAAGGACCGTGGCACAGCAATAGCTAATACTCACTGATCACTCTCCATGCCTTCTTTCGTTCTTACAAAAGCCCTGTTACTTACTAGCTGTGGGATTCTGGGCAAGTTACTTAGCTTCTCGACACCTCTGTTACTTCACCTATAAAATGAGAAATAATAGCAACAGCTCCCTTCTCACAGGGAGGGAAATGTTCACTGAAGAGGTGTATGTAAATTTCTAAGATCAGGAGATAGGTGTATTCTTATTCTCACCACTCTTAAAGAAAGAGAAGTTCGGGGAAGTTAAGAGACTTGCCCAAGGTCACACAGCCAACACCGGGGGTTGTGTTTTTTTACATATTCAACTACCAACACCGAAAAATAGAGATAATTTTCTGTTTCTCTTGAACACTGGGGAAAAAACTGGCAGCACTGGGCTTGCCTTTCTTTCCACCATATTCTTCTGCTAACCAAACCTGTTCTCTCCCATCAGCTAAGCTCAACAATGCCAAGGTCAGCCCACAGACTCTTGTGGGAACAAAAAAAAAAATGAATTTTGGAGTTTTCTAGAATGCCTGGATCAAATGCCTGAGTGCCCTGGAGCAGATGACGCTGACCAGCAGCTGCCACCCTTCCGTGTTGTTAGGGCTCCCGGTTTACCCCAGTCCCCACCACTCCCTGCTACCCTAAACTTCTCACATTCACAATGCCTGCTTGGCCCCGGCAGGCACCTGAGACTGTGGGTATGCATTGGCACCCCCGAATACCTGAGGGAGGATGTGATAGCATCATCCTCAGAGGCAGAAACAAAGAGACAGTGACTTGCCCAAGGTCACACGATTCAGTGAGTGTCAGGACCAGGACTCCAAGGCACGACAACCTTCTCCCAGCGCCAGACTTCTTTGTCCTCTGCCCAGCTTCCTTCCCAGGCCGGCGGGCTGAGTGGAAATAATAGTACCAGTAATTATATATTATATGTATATTATATATATATATATATATAATATATATAATGTATATAATATATATAATTATATAATATATATACAAATATGTGTATATATACATAAATTTTTTATATATAATATATAGTATATATAATATACAGTATAATATATAGTATATATAATATATAGTATATAATTATATAAATATATAAATATATAAATATACATATACATATATGTATATGTATATTTATATATAAATATATGTATAAATATATATGTATATATATATTTATATTATATAATATATAATTATATATAATATATATTATATTTGTATATATATTATATATAATATATAAATAATATGTGTATTATATATCAGTTGAGATATATTTAGATATGTATATATTTATATATAAATATATATACATATATATAATTATATATATAATATATTATATATTATATATAAATATATATTATATATTATATTATACATTATATACAATATATATATACACAATAATATATAACATAAAACATATACTTATATATTATATATTCATGTTATATATTATGTATATAGTATATTATATATATCAATATAATATATATTAACAGAATTATATATACTATATATTTATATATTATAATTACATGATATATAACTATATATTATATAATATATAATATAACATATAATTATATATATTTTATATACAATATACATATCATATATAATATATGTAATATAATATATATTATATATCATGTATTATATTAAATATATAATATTATATTGTATTATTATTAACATTGTATATTTATATTAATATAATATATTGTTATCAATAATATTATATTATAAATATTATATTACATAAATTATTATATATAAAAATATATAACATAATATTAAAATACTATAAATATTATATAATATATTATATTATATATATTATATAAATTATATATAATATGTGAAATATATAGAATATATATAATAATATATATGAAATATATAATATATATAATATTTGCATATTTGTATATATTATTATATAATAATGTATAATACATAATTTTACATTAAATATATACTATATTATATATAGTATATATAGAATAGATACAATAATATGGATATAATGTATTATATATAATATTATAAAATACATATATTATATATAATAATATATAATGTATAATGATATAATATTATATATAATATATAACATTTATATAATATACAATAATATATATATTATATATAATATATAATAATATATAATGGTATAATATTGTACATATTATATATATAATACATTATTTAAGATATATTTTATATAGAATATAAAATATAATATATATAATTATGTATATAATTATATTATATATAATATTTATATTATATATAATTATAATTATAATATACAATTATATATTATATATAATTATAAACTATAATATATATTATTATAATATATTACAATAATATATTATATATAATTATATTATATATAATATATTATATAATTATAATATATAATATATATTATATATTATGTATATATTATATATAGATAACATATATAATATTATATAATATATATATATATTATATATATATATATATATATATATATATATATATATAACATTATATATATATATATATAATATATAATATACATTATATATTATATATTATATTGTACTGTATATATTTTATATTATATATTATATTATATATATTTTATATCTTATATCATATATTGTATATTATTATATATTATATAATTTATTATACAGTGATATATATTATATAATACATCTATAATATAATATAGTATATATACTATTATAGACATTATTATATTATATTATATTATATTATATTATATTATATTATATTATATTATATTATATTATATATGTTGCTTCCTGACCTGCACACAAGTTTCTCAAGAGGCAGGTCAGGTGGTCTGGTATTCCCATCTCTTTCAGAATTTTCCACAGTTTATGGTGATCCACACAGTCAAAGGCTTTGGCATAGTCAATAAAGCAGAAATAGATGTTTTTCTGGAACTCTCTTCCTTTTTCGATGATCCATCTGATGTTGGCAATTTGATCTCTGGTTCCTTTGCCTTTTCTAAAACCAGCTTGAACATCTGGAAGTTCACAGTATTACTGTACTCAATATGCCAGCAAATTTGGAAAACTCAGCAGTGGTCACAGGACTAGGAAATGTCAGTTTTCATTCCAATCCCAAAGAATCTTCAAATTACTGTACAGTTGTACTCATTTCCCTTACTAGCAAGATTATGCTCAAAATTCTTCAAGCTAGGCTTCAGCAGTACATGAATCAAGAACTTCCAGATGTACAAAGTGGATCTAGAAAAGGCAGAGGAACCAGCAATCAAACTGCCAAAATCCATTGCATCATAGAAAAAGCAAGGGTATTCCAGAAAAACATCTACTTCTGCCTTGTTGACTATTCTAAAGCCTTTGGCTTTAGATCATAAGAAACTATGGAAAATTCTTAAAGAGATGGGAATACCAGACCACCTTACCTGTCTCCTGAGAAACTTGCATGCTGGTCCAGAAGCAATAGTCAGAACCACACATGGAGCAACAGACTGGTTCAAAATTGGGAAAGGAGTGCATCAAGGCTGTATATTGTCACTCTGCTTATTTAGCTTTTATGCAGAGTACATCCTGGGAAATGCCAGGCTGGATGAATCACAAGCTGGAACCAAGATTGCCAGGAGAAATATCAATAACCCCAGATATGCAGATGATACCACTGTAATGGCAGAAAGTGAATAGCAACTAAAGAGCCTCTTGATGAGGGTGAAAGAGATGAGTGAAAAAGTTGGCTTAAAACTCAAATTCAAAAAATCTGGTGCCATCACTTCATGGCAAATAGATGGGGGGTGGGGAGTGAAAACAGCGACAGATTTTATTTTCTTGGGCTCCAAAATCATTGCGGTGACTGCAGCCATGAAATTAAAAGATGCTTGCTCCTTGAAAGAAAAGCTATGACAAACCTAGACAGCATATTAAAAAGCAAAGACATCACTTTGCTGACAAAAATCTGTATAGTCAAAGCTATGGTTTTTCAAGTAGTCATGTATAGATGTGAGAGGTGGACCATAAAGAAGGCTGAATTGCTGAAGAATTGATGCTTTTGAACTGTGGTGCTGGAGTAGACTCTTGAGAGTCCCTTGGACTGCAAGGAGATCAAACCAGTCAATCCAAAAGGAAATTAACCCTGAATAGTCTTTGAAAGAACTGATGCTGAAGCTGAAGCTCCAATACTTTGGCCACCTGATGCAAAGAACCGACTCATTGGAAAAGACCCTGATGCTAGGAAAGACTGAGGAGAAGGGGGTAGCAGAGGATGAGATGGTTGGATGGCATCACCAACTCAATGGATATGAATTTAAACAAACTCCGGGAGACAGTGAAGGACAGGGAAGCCTGGTGTGCTGCAGTTCATGAGGTCGCAGAGGCAGACATAACTTAGTAAGTGAACAAACAAACACAATTGTTAAATGGAAGTTCTTCACTTTAAAATAGTCAAGTTTTCTCCTACATGGTCAGAGCAATTTTATCCTAGTTATGCAATCTTTGCCTACTCCCAAAGTTATGAAAACATTCTCCTAGGTTTTATTCTACAAGTGTATGTTCTATCTTACATAAGTAAATCCACAATAAATCTGGAACTGATTTTTGGGTCTGATTCTGAGGTCCAGTTAAATATTTCCATATGGAAAACTGAGCCAGTATCTCTTTATTGAAAAGTATAGTCAAATTTATTTTTGTTTTTATTTCCAAGAATGAGGTGTACAGATGTGAGAGTTGGACCAGAAAGAAGGCTGAGCACCAAAGAGTCGATACTTCTGAATTGTGGTGCTAGAGAAGACTCTTGAGAGTCCCTCAGACTGCAAGGAGATCAAAGCAGTCAATCCTAAAAGAAATCAACACTACATATTCATTGGAAGGACTGATGCTGAAGCTCCAATACTTTGGCCACCTGATGGGATGAGCTGACTCACTGGAAAAGACCTTGATGCTGGGAAAGATTGAGGGCAGGAGGAGAAGGGGGCAGCAGAGGATGAGATGGTTGGATGGCATCACCAACTCAAGGGACATAAATCTGAGCCAAATTCCAGGAGATAATAAAGGACAGGGAAACCTGGAGTGCTGCAGGCTACGGGGTTGCAAAGAGTTGGACACAACTTAGCAGCTGAACGACCGCAACGTCTTTAAGTGCCTGTTGTAGAGACTGCAGCAGTGTGTTCATTTATTCTGCCAACATTAACTGAGGTCATGCTTTGTGCCAAGCTCTGTGCTGGGCACTGGGGACACTCGGGCACTGCCCTCAGCTTCCATGGGGAGTGGACACAGGACAAACTGCCCATTGAATGGGTCTGTCTGATTCACTTCTATATTCTCCAAGCCTCACGTGGTGCTAGCCCACAGTAAGAGCTCAATAAATACCAACTCCTTTGGATGACAGGACAATACTTCCTCTCCGGCACCTGGACCTGGACAAAAACTTCATCAAACCACAGTCTGCCCAGTTCTATATGCTCTGTGACTCTCAGCAGGTCACATCATCTCTCTGAGACTCAATTTCCTGGTATGTAGGATGGGAATTTACATTGAAGGGTCTTGGGCATGGGGTGGGGTGGAGTTAAGTAGCTAATCCGTGAAAAGAGTCTGGCACATCCTGAATGTGTGACAAGGTATAGCTTTGGAGTTAATACTGTCAGCATGATGTCCACAAGCCCTGGTAAATGTTCTGGTCCCTTCTAGAAAATCAGGACAGACCACATCACCTCTCTGTCTTGTCTGCACCAGGACCTTAAGGGATCAGAAATGACTGTTGTATCAGATGGGTATAGAGCAGCATCTAGTGGAGAAGCGGAAAAAATGTGACAAAGTGTCACAAGGATATTTAGAAGAGGAAGTTTTCAAGGCTGGCAGAGAAGCCAGGAAGGTAATGGGCACGGGGTGTCCTCAGCACGGAAGGTATACAAGGTGCCCTTAACAGCACCCAGGACTCCCTCCCAAGTATGTGCCTGAGCCTCAAAGCACTAATGGGGGATATTCCCCCTCACCTGTCCCTTGGCTTCCCTGGGTGCTGAGTCTCTGGGTCCCGTGGGCTCAGAGGCTCATCTTTCACGTTCTGCTCCATCCTCCCCGTGTCCAGCTAAGGGCACTGCCTCCGCTGATCCCAAGGCCCCAGCGTGCAAGATAATTAAGACTGTGTGTTAGTAATACGCAAACACTCTTTTCTGTTTCCACATTTTGCTACTCAGAGTGCAGTAGTTAATCTAGGGCCTGACTCCAGGCTTTTGTTTTCCATGTCTGTAAACAAATCAGACAATTCTCTGCATGGTCCTGACAGGTCATAGTGTAACCGAAAGTAGGGTCTGGCTGCTCATCGCTAGAGGCCAGGTTGGCAGAAAGTTTGTTTCATTTGGGATACTGGCGACCAGGGAATGGGGGGCGGGGAGGGTGGACCCCTGTCCAAAGGCCAACTCCCCCCAGACAACCAGTGGGCAAATCTTTTATAGGCTGAGGGAGGGGGCTACATGCAGAAACAGCACAGTCAGCTCTGACATCCATCTTGAGCTGATCATCGGTAGTCTGGTCAGCATCATCTTGATTGTTTTAAGTACAGTTAATCTTCAGTAACGTGGTTGCTTTACTTCCATTTCTTGAGGCCAGTTCTCAGAATTGTGGCAGCTTAGGTCGTGGCTACAGTCTAGTCATCATGTGGTTAACTTCTTCTACGTGGTGGGGGTTTCAGGATCTATAAGACAGCTCACAGGATGTGCCTCAGAATATTATCCATAGCCCATGGGAAGGAACTAAAAGTCCTTGACTATAGTTAATGAGCAAACTATTATTATTTGATCTTCTTTAACAGTTTTCCTTTGTTTCTGTGTGTTCTCATTTCTGATTAACCTCATATTCTTTGGCTGAAGTTTTCCCACAGACAAAAGGCAGGCAGAGGACGTGGGGCGAAAGGACCATAGCGTCCTGCTCCATTTCGGTAGGTACGTAGCACCTTCTTGTGATGGAACCAGGCAGGGCCGCTGTAGGTTCAGATCACAATTTTACTAGAAGCAAAACCAATGAAGTCTTCTTCAATAATGTCTCACAAAGTCTTCCACTCTGTGAACATGGGCTATCTTTCCATTTATTCCTGTCTTCCGTATTTTGGTCCAGCCATGTTTTGTAGTTTGCAGGAGATGGGAAATCTCTGCAGACGGCAGTATGGGGACAGAGATACCATTGCTGGACACCTGTAGGTGTCTGTGGATAGGAGGAGGATGTGGAACTAAATGGAAGGCTATTTTCCAGGTGGCACTAGGGGTAAAGAATCCACGTGCCATTGCAGGAGATGCAAGATACGCGGGTTCGATCCCTGGGTCAGGAAGATCCCCGGGAGTATGAAGTGGCAATCCACTTTAGTATTCTTGCCTGGTGAATCCCATGGACAGAGGGGCCTGGTGGGCTACAGCCCATGGGGCCACAAAGAGTCAGACATGACTGAGCAACTGAGCACACATTTTCCATATTATGTGGGAGGTGAGGCCTTAAGCAAAATAAACAGGAATGATGAATCTACAGATATCATGGAAGAAACTGGCCTGATTAACTTGACTGATTAAATTGTGCTTAATTTGTGAAACAACAGTTTTCAAAATACAAATGACTGGAATATAATCTATTTTTCCCCACCTAAAAATAGTATCGTAAGTATCTTTTCTTTGTATAATTTTTTGTTAAGACCAAATTTTGGTCCTATTTGATAATGATTTATCATGTGATTAACAGACACAGAGAAGAAACTTGTGGTTGCCAAGGAGTTGGAGCATTTGAGAGGAATGGATTGGGAGCTTGGGATTATCAGATGCAAACAATTATACATAGGATGGATAAGCAAAGTCCTACTGTATTGACCTTGTATATTCAATATCCTGTGATTGAACAATAATGAAAAAGTATATGAAAATGTATATATATATGTATAACAATCACTTTGCTGTACAGTAAAAATTAACATGTAAATCGACTATACTTCAATAAAATTTAAAATTTTTAAATATCAAAAAATAACATGATTAGAAGACTCCTACAGATTCAATGTTTTAGCAATGGAATTAAAGTCCTGGGACATGGCTGTAAGAGGTCAGATTAATTCTAAGTGGTTGGATTAAATTGTATTTCATCTATAATCACTGCTTGCTTTTTGCAGGATTCTTTGGTCATTGTAAAGACAGAGGCCAGCCCTCCTGTATTATCTAAGAAAAATTGAAAAAGACACATCTCTAAAAATTGTGCCCCATGTTCTGTGAGGCAGGGGTTCAATTTCCTGTGGAAAAACTGAAGAGAGTGGAAATAGTTTATCTCGACATAAGGGCACGTTTATGTAGGAAGCGACCATCGAGCTGGGCTTTGAGTTTTCGTGGAGTTTTGTCAGCCAAACTGGCTCATCTCTGGGCTGAAGGGAGGGTATGTGGATGCCGTTGGAAGAGTGAAAACACAGGCTGTCTAGGCTGTTTATTAATCCTATAAATGTAACCAGGGTAATGGGCAAGTGCACAGTATCTCCACTAGGTGGCGCGAGGCCAGTATTCCGCGACCCGTGTAAAGAAGGACGTGCTTGCCCGCAGCGCTCTCAACAGCTGTGCTGAGCATCATGCGTGGCGGGGATGGCTGGATGCTGGGGCCAGGATGAACACAGTCACGGTTTAGGGGAAAGTAACCGAGGGCAAGGAGCTGAGGTCTTAGAGCGATGACCGGTTAGGCCCGGCACTTTTCCTGTTTCTGCAGTGAAACCACGTATGGTCCTAACTAAGCAAGACGCTGGGAGAGCACAGTCCCCAGAGGAGACGTGCGGAAAGGCAGCCGTGTGAGCAAGGAGACGCCGACTCCAGTGGGGAAGCGCAGGGTAGAACCTTCAGAGAATCGGCCCAGGATAGGTGGGAACTGTGGTTGAATGCCCACCACTCTGCAGTACATCACGAGAAACACTGGGCTGGATGAAGCACAAGCTAGAATCGAGATTGCCGGGAGAAATATCAATAACCTCAGATATGCAGATGACACCACCCTTATGGCAGAAAGTGAAGAACTCAAGAGCCTCTTGTTGAAAGTGAAAGAGGAGAGTGAAAAAGCTGTCTTAAAGCTCAACATTCAGAAAACCAATATCATGGCATCTGGTCCCATCACTTCATAACAAATAGATGGGGAAACAGTGGAAACAGTGGCAGACTATTTTTTTTTTTGGCTCTAAAATCACTGTAGATGTTGACTGCAGCCATGAAATTAAAAGACGCTTACTTTTGAAAGAAAAGTTATGACCAACCTAAACAGCATATTAAAAAGCAGAGACATTACTTTGCCAACAAAGGTCCGTCTAGTCAAGGTTTTTCCAGTAGTCATGTATGGATGTGAGAGTTGGATGGTGAAGAAAGCTGAGCACTGAGGAATCGATGCTTTTGAACTGTGGTGCTGGAGAAGATTCTTGAGAGTCCCGTGGACTTCAAGGAGATCCAACCAGTCCATCCTAAAGGAAAGCAGTCCTGAATATTCATTGGAAGGACGGCATTGGAAGCTGAAACTCTAATACTTTGGCCACCTGATGTGAAGAATTGATTCATTTGAAAAGACCCTGATTCTGGGAAAGATTGAAGGTGGGAGGAGAAGGGGACAACAGAGGATCAGGTGGTTGGATGGCATCACCAACTCAATGGACATGAGTTTGAGTAAACTCCGGGTGTTGGGGATGGACAGGGAAGACTGGCATGCTGCAGTCCATGGGGTTGCAAAGAGTCGGACATGACTAAGCGACTGGACTGAACTGCAGCACCCAGTGGAGGGTTGATGGGAGGCTGAGGGTGAGGCAGCACTGCCAGGCCCCATCTGAAGGGCACCAGGAGCGAACTAGGCAATGGGTGGGCTGTGCAGCAGCCGGTCGGAGCCTCAGGCATCAGGTGTGCCAGGCTTTCAGATTTTGCTTACTACTTTAATTTTGTGAATGATGGAAATATTGATGGCAACATCACTTAAAATTCACTTTGTTTTACCAATAGCCCAAATTGAGCTTGTCTAGTCTTTTAAAATTATATACAAATTATCACCATCATTATTATTTGGCTGTGCCACATGGCTTGTGGGGTCTTAGTTCCCTGGCCAGGGACTGAACCCAGGCCCTCAGTAGTGAAAGCATGGAGTCCTAACCGCTGGACAGCCAGAGCGTTCCTAACGTACATGTTACTTTTATGTTATTTAAGAAAATTTCCAAATTGTGTTACATTTTTTGAACAATATTATTTTCAAAAATTATATTTTTGGGAGCTTCTTTTTTTCAGTGTTTCCAAGCTCGCCACGTATTGCTTTCAGCCAGTGTTTATTTATGTCACTTTGACGTTGAGGAAGAGGTTGACAAAATGAAATTTAAGGACTTTCTGGTGGTGCAATGGTTAAGAATCCACCTCCCACTGCGGGAGACACGGGTTCAATCCCTACTCCGGGGAGGTTCCACATGCTTTGGGGCAACTAGGCCTGTGTACCACAACTACTGAGTCTGTGCTCTAAAGCCTGCAAGCTGGAACCACGGAGCCCAGGGCACAACTACGAAGCCTGTGCGCTCTAGAGCCCATGCTCTGCGACAACAGAAGCCACTGCAGTGAGAAGCCCTGCACCACAACTAGAGCAGCCCCAGCTGGCCACGACTAGAGAAAGCCCTCACGCAGCGACAAAGACCCAGGGCAGCCAAAGTAAAATTTTTTAAAAATGTAGATATTCCACTTCATTTTTGCATGTACATGTATAGTGTTAGTTGCTCAGTCATGTCCAGCTCTTTGTGACCCCATGGACTGTAGCCCACCAGAATTCTTCAGGCAGGAATACTAGAGTAGCTATTTCCTCCTCCAGGGGATCTTCCCAACCCAGTAATCGAACCCTCAACTCTTGCATCTCTTGCATTGGCAGACAGGTTCTTTACCAGCTGAGCCACCAGGGAAGGCAGTACATATATAATCAGTACATTATAAACATATATATGTGTATAAGTACAATATAAATATAACATTAGACATATATGTGTGTTTGTATATAAATATTTCATGCTTAATCTTTAGCCAGCGCAATAGTGGGCTAAAAAATACTTTCATTTCAACTTCACTTTGACGACTTTTTAAAGATTTAAAAAGTTCATTATCATATAAACCATACCAATGTGTTCCTAGGTCAGTCTCCCAAGGCAATATAAATAAAAGCAAAAACAAACAAATGTGGCCTAATCAAACTTACAAGTTTTTATACAGCAAAGGAAACCATAAACAAAATGAAAAGACAATCTATGGACTGGAAGAAAATATATGAAAATGATGCAATGACCAGGGTTTAATCTCCAAAATATACAAACAGCCCATGTCACTCAATAACAAGGAAACAAACAACCCAATATAAAGATGGGCAGAAGATCTAAGCGTTGCTATTGTTCAGTCACTACACTGTGCCAACCAAAGATGACATATATACGGCCAACAGGCCTGTTTAAAGATACTCAACATCGGTAATTTTCAGAGAAATGCAAACCAAAACTACAGTGAGGCATCACCATGCAGTGGTCAGAACGGCCATCATTACAGAGTCTACAAACAAATGCTGCAGAGGGTGTGGAGAAAAGGAAACACTCATAATGTTTGTGGGGATGCAAGTTGGTGCAACCACTATGGAAAACAATTTGGAGATGCCTCAGAAAAAACTAAAATAGAGCTGCCATATGATCCTGCAATCCCACTCCTGGGCAAATGTTTGGACAAAACTATAATTCAAAAAGGTGCATGTACCCCAATGTTCACTGCTGCACTGTTCACAATAGCGAAGACGTGGAAATAATGCCAATATCCATCACCAGATGAATGGATAAAGAAGATATAGTACATATATACAATGGAATACTACCCAGCCATTAAAAAGAATGATGTCATTTGCAGCAACACAGATGGACCTAGAGATTGTCATAATAAGTGAAGTCAGAGGAAGATGAAGACCCTATCACTGTTATGTGGAATCTAAAATATGACACAGGACTTCTCTGGTAGTCCAGTGGTTAAGAATCTGCCTGCCAATGTAGGGGATATGAGTTCCATCCCTGCTTCAGGAAGATTCCATATGCCATGGGGCAACTAGGGCCATGGGCAGACCACAACTACTGAAGCCCACACACCCTGGAGCCTGTGCTCTGCAACGTGAGAAGTCATGGCAACAAGAAGCCCAGGCACACCAACTCGAAAGTGGCCCCCACTCGCTGGAACTAGAGAAAGCCCAAGAAAAGCCATAAATAAAATTAAATAACTTCATTAAAATGACACAAATGGGTACAAGTGAAATGTGAGATGCAGAAAAGACAATGAGAAGGATTGTGGACAGTTGAATTAGAAGACAGGGTAAAGTGCCTATACAGATAGTCTATCACGTCTCCTATCTGGCAGAGACTTGAGTGATACTCACCAGGCATCCTCAAAGATTCTGCCTTTGAAGTTTTCCAAAAGAATTCATCACCCTAAAGGAATTCATCATCTCTCCTCCGAGATCAAGCCCCGAGCCTTTGGTGTGGGAGCACTGAGTCCAAGACCCTAGACTACCAGAGAACTAACCCTAGGGGGTATCAAATAGTGAGAACTCACACAAAGGAAACCACTGCAATACAAGACCCTGCATCACCCAACCACCAATAGCATCCTGTGCAGGATGCCTCATCTAAACAACAAACAGAACAAAAATAAAACCCCAATCATCAGCAGACAGGATCACCACCTCACTCAGCCTTGCCCATCAGAGGAGAAACAAACAAGCAAACAAGCAAAAGCTCAGCACAAATCTCACCGTATAAGAAGCTCACACAAACCACTGGACCGACCTTAGGGGCAGAAACCAAAAGGAAGAAAGAATTCAACCTTGAAGCCTGGGAAGAGGAGACCTCAAACACAATAAGTTAAAAAAAAAAAAAAGAAAGAAAGAAAGAAAGAAAAGTCAGAGAAATACTACACAAGTGAAGGAACAAACTAGAAACGCAGAAGTCCAAATAAATGAAGAGGAAATAGGCAAACTACCTGAAAAAGAATTCAGAATAATGATGGTAAAGATGATCAAAAACCTTGAAAGCAAAATGGAGAAAATGCAAGAATCAATTAACAAAGACCTAGTAGAATTAAAGACTAAACATGCAGAGACAAACAACACAATTACTGAAATTAAAAATACTCTAGAAGGATTCAGTAGCAGAATATCTGAAGCAGAAGAACAAATCAGTGAGCTGGAAGATAAAATGGTGGAAATAACTTCTGAAGAGCAGAATAAAGTAAAAAGAATGAAAAGAACTGAGGACAGTCTCAGAGACCCCTGGGACAACATCAAACTCACCAACACTTGAATAACAGGGGTCCCAGAAGAAGAAGAGAAAAAGAAAGGGTGTGAGAAAATTTTTGAAGAGATTATAGTTGAAAATTTCCCAACACGGAAAAGGAAATAGTCAATCAAGTCCAAGAGGCACCAAGGGTCCCACACAGGATAAACCCAAGGAGAAATACACCAAGACACATACTAATCAAACTAACAAAGACTAAACACAAAGAAAGAATATTAAAAGCAGCAAGGTAGAAGCAACAAGTAACATACAAGGGAAACCCCATATGCCTAACAGCTGATCTTTCAGCAGAAACTCTGCAGGCCAGAAGGGAATGGCAGGATATATTTAAAGTACTGAAAGGGAAACATCTACAACCAAGATTACTATACCTGGCAATGATCTCATTCACAATTGATGGAGAAATCAAAAGCTTTTCAGACAAGCAAAAGTTAAAGAGAATTCAGTACCACCAAACCAGCTTTATAACAAGTGTTAAATGGACTTATATAGTCAAGAAACACAACAGAAGAAAAAAGATTTACAAAAGCAACCCCAAACAGGAACATATATATAAATAATTACTTTAAGTGAAGGATTAAATGCTCCAACCAAAAGACACAGACTGGCTGAATGGATACAAAAACATGACTCATATATATGCTGTCTACAAGAAACCCACTTTAGACCTCAAGACACATATAGACTGAAAGTGAGAGGATGGAAAAATATATTCCATGCAAATGGGAAGCAAAAAGAAGCTGGAGTAGCAATCCTCATATCAGACAAAACAGACCTTAAAATAAAGAAGATTACAAGAGGTAAGGAAGGACTCTACATAATGATCAAGGGATCAATCCAAGAGGAAGACATAGCAATTGTAAATATCTGTGCACTCAACATAGGACCACCTCAATACATGAGGCAAACACTAACAGACATAAAAGGAGAAACTGACAGTAACACAATAATAGTAGACTTTAACACACTTCTCACACCGATGGACTGGTCATCAAAACAGAAAATTAATAAGGAAACACAAGTCTTAAATGATACATTAGATGAGATGGATCTCATTGACATCTTCAGGACATTCCATCCAAATGCAAAAGAATACACCTTCTTCTCAAGTGCACATGAAACATTCTCCAGGATAGACCACATCTTGGGTCACAAATCAAACCTCAGTAAATTTAAGAAAATTGGAATCATATCAAGCATCTTCTCCAACCACAATGCTATGAGACTAGGTATCAATTACAAGAAAAAAGACTAATAAAACTAAAAGCTGGTTCTTTGACAAGATTAAACAAAATTGACAAATGTTTAGCCAGACTCGTCAAGAAAAAAAGAAGAATCAAATCAACAGAATTAGAAATGAAAAAGGAGAGGTTACAACAGACGATGCAGAAATGCAAAGGATTGTAACAGACTATTATGAACAGCGATATGGCAACAAAATGGGTAACCTGGAAGAAACGAACAGACTCTTAGCAAAGTTCAATCTTCCAAGACTGAACCAGCAAGAAATGGAAATTATGAACAACCCAATTACAAGCACTGAAATTGAAGCTGTGATCAAAAATCTCCCAAAAAACAAAAGCCCAGGACCAGATGGCTTCACAGGAGAATTGTATCAAACATTTAGAGAAGAGCTAATGCCTATCCTTCTAAAACTCTTTCAAAAAATTGCAGAGGAAGGAACACTTCCAAAGTCATTCTACGAGGCCACCATCACCCTGATACCAAAACCAGACAAAGACAACACACAAAAAAGAAAACTACAGGCCAATATCACTGAGGAACATAGATGCAAAAATCCTCAACAAAATTTTAGCAAACAGAATTCAGCAACACATGAAAAAGCTCATACACCATGATCAAGTTGGGTTTATTCCAGGAATGCAAGGATTCTTCAATATATGCAAATCAATCAATGTGATACACCATATTAACAAATTGAAAGACAAAAATCATATGATAATCTCAAGAGATGCAGAAAAAGCCTTTGACAAAATTCAGCACCTATTTATGATTAAAACTCTTCAAAAAATGGGCATAGAAGGAAGCTACCTCAACATAGTAAAGGCCATATATGATAGGCCTACAGCAAACATTATTCTCAATGGTGAGAAACTGAAAGCATTCCCCCTAAGATCAGAGCAAGACAAAAGTGTCTTTCACCACTATTATTCAACATAGTTCTGGAAGTCCTAGCTACAGTAATCAGAGAAGAAAAATAAAAGGAATTCAGATCAGAAAGGAAATAAAGCTCTCACTGTTTGTAACTGACATGATACTATACATAGGAAATCCTAAATAGGAAATTACTAGAGCTAATCAGGGAATTTAGCAAAGTTGCAGGATACAAAATCAATACGCAGAAATTACTTGCATTTCTATATACTAACAATGAAAAATCAGAAAGAGAAATTAAGGAATCAGTCCCATTCACCATTGCAACAAAAAGAAATTAAATGTCTAGGAATAAACTTACCTAAGGAGACAAAAAAACTGTACACAGAAAATTATAAGACACTGATGAAAGAAATCAAAGATGTAAACAGATGGAGAGATATTCCATGTTCCTGGGTAGGAAGAACCAATATTGTGAAAATGACTATACTACGAAATGCAATCTACAGATTCAATGTGATCCCTATCAAATTACCAATGGCATTTTTCACAGAACTAGAACAAAAAATTTCACAGTTCATATGGAAACACAAAGACCCCAAATAGCCAAAGCAGTCTTGAGAAAGAAGAATGGAGCTGGAGGAATCAACCTTCCTGACTTCAGATTATACTACAAAGCTACCGTCATCAAGACAGTATGGTACTGGCACAAAGACAGAAATATAGACCAATGGAACAAGATAGGAAGCCCAGAAATAAACCCATGCACCTATGGGTACCTTATTTTTGACAAAGGAGGCAAGAATACACAGTGGGGCAAGGACAGCCTCTTCAATAAACGATGCTGGGAAAACTGGACAGCTACATGTAAAAGAATGAAATTAGAACACTTCCTAACACCATACACAAAGATAAACTTAAAGTGGACTAAAGACCTAATGTAAGACAAGAAACTATAAAACTCTTAGAGGGAAACATAGGCAGACACTCGATGACATAAAGCAAGATCCTCTATGACCCACCTCCTAGAGTAATGGAAATAAAAACAAAAGTAAACAAGTGGGACCTGACGAAAGGTTTTGCACAGCAAAGGCAACTATAAGCAAGGTGAAAAGACAACCCTTGGAATGGGAGAAAATAATAGCAAATGAAACAACTGAAAAAGGATTAATTTCCAAAATTAATTTCCAGCTTATACAACTCAATACCAGGAAAACAAACAACCCAATCAAAAAGTGGGGAAAAGACCTAAACAGACATTTCTCCAAAGAAGACATACAGATGGCTAACAAACACGTGGAAAGATGCTCAACATTGCTCCTTATTAGAGAAATGCAAATCAAAACCACAATGAGATATCACCTCACACCAGTCAGAATGGCCATCATCAAAAAGTCTACAAACAATAAATGCTGGAGAGGGTGTGGAGAAAGGGGAACACTCTTGCACTGTTGGTGGGAATGTAAATTGATACAGCCACTATGGAAGACAGTATGGAGATTCCTTTAAAAACTAGGAATAAAACCACTATATGACCCAGCAATCCCACTCCTAGGCATATACCCTGAGGAAACCAGGGTTGAAAAAGACACATGTATCCCATTGTTCATTGTAGCACTATTTACAATAGCTAGAACATGGAAGCAACCTAGATGCCCATCGACAGATGAATGGATAAAGAAGTTGTAGTATACATACACAATGGAATATTACTCAGCCATAAAAAGGAACACATTTGAATCAGTTCTGATGAGATGGATGGACCTAGATCCTATTATAGTGAAGTGAGTCAGAAAGAGAAAGATAATATCATATTCTAATGCACATATACAGAATCTAGAAAAATGGTTCTGAAGAATTTTTTTACAGGGCAGCAATGGACAAACAGACAGAGAATAGATTTATGGACATGGGGCGAGGGGAGGAGAGGGTGAGATGTATAGTAACAGGGACACTTACATTGCCATATGTAAAATACATAGCCAACGGGAATTTGCTGTATGGCTCAGGAAACTCAAGGGCTCTGTATCAACCTAGAGGGGTGGGTTGGGGAGGGAAATGGGAGGGAGGTTCAAAAGGGAGGGGATATATGTATACCTATGGCTGATTCATGTTGAGGTTTGACAGAAAACAACAAAATTCTGTAAAGCAATTATCCTTCAATAAAAATTAAATTTTAAAAAATGATACAATATCTATGAAACAGAAACAAACTCACAGACATCGAGAACAGGCTTGTGGATGCTAAGGCGGGGTGGGGGGGGGGCGGGCGGGGAGGGAGGGATTGGGAGTTTGCAATTAGCAGGTATAAGCTATTATATACAGATGGATAAATAACAAGGGCCTACTGTATACCATAGGGAACTATTAATAAATTCATTATCCTGGAACGGATAAGGATTCAATGGAAAAGGATTTTACAAATGTATGTACAGTTAAATCCCCTACATATGACCGAGTTCCATTCCGAGAATGCATTTGTAAATCCAATTTGTTCATAAGTCCAACAAAGTTAGTCTAGATACCCAATTAACACAATCAGCTATATAGTACTGTGCCATAATAGGTTTATGATACTTTTCACACACATAATACATAAAAGACAAACAAAAATACAGAAAACACCTTTAATATTACCATACGGTACTTTGAAAAATACAGCAGCTGCTGCAACAGCTGGCATAGAGGAGCTGGCATCGAGTGAGCAGGTTGAGAGGGTTAACAGGTAGGAAGGCCAGAGGTCCCCGAGCAGCCGGAGGAAATAAACCGCCAGCGGCAGTCATTTTTTTTTTTTCTCTTCTCTTCTCTGTTGACAACACCTGGTTCCACCTAACTTAAAACCTTTCTCAAACCTTGAGCTAACCAACACATTTTTCTTATGGAAAAGTTTTTCTAAAGCCATCTTCATGAAACTATGTATCTGCTTTGGAACCTGCCTTTCTTCAAACCAGAAGGACTGTTTTTTTTTTCTTTTCTCAAACCTTGGGCTGATAATGGCTCAACAAACTGGTATCCATGTCAGTTCTCTTATGGCTGCGGGGTTCTGTCTCAAAAATGCATATTGTAGGAGAGGGGCCGGTGAAACTCCCTCACCCTGGAGATGTTTCCCTTATCTGATAAGAGGTTTGCTCACAGACAGGAAACGCCTTGCTAAAAACTAGCAGGGTGGAGGGGGGGCCCTCTTTCTGTCCCCTCCTGATGTCTATGTCAGAAGCTTTCTCTGTCTCTTTTTATACTGTAATAAAACTTTGTTACACAAAAAGGCTCCGGGTGATCAAGCCTTGTTTCTGGCCTCAGATCAAATTCCTCTCCTCTGGAAGCCACGAATCCTGGGGTCGTCTGCGGCTCTGCAGCTGCCCCCTTTCACAGGCAAGAACAGTTACTAACTGGAGCTGGGAGACGAGGTGGGAGATGGCAGAGCCGAAAGATCATCAGCAATAGGAGACAGATGGAGGGCAGGCTGAACCCTCACTCACACTTGACATTGACGGTGCAGATTCCAACTCCTTGCTGGATTCAATTCTGTCTACCCTCTCGAAAAAAGGATCCAGCGATGCCTGGGTACTTACCGCACCACCTACACCACTGCTGCTTCTACACGTGCTTCCGGACCTCCTGGGCTTGATATAAAGATGTTGCGCTACTGTACTCTGTACAGCGCTGCACAGGAAAGTACACAAAAGTACAACCACCTGTAGGAGATGCACGCGTGTGACATGTACGCCAGACACATGAACTACTTTACATGACAGGACATGCAAACACACGGTGGCATCTTTGCAAGTTCACATCTTGAAGGTTCGTATGCAAGGGACTTACAGTATAGGTACAAGTGAGTCCCTCTGCAGTACAGTAGAGACTAACACAACACTGTAAATCAGCTAGGTTACAATAAAAGCTCAAAAATATTTTAAAAAAAAAACCTTTAAAAAAGAAAAGGAGAGAGAAACTGGGGCTGGAACCCAGGGAGACTCACTGTCCAGCTGGGTTCTCATCACACCTGGGTGTCCTGCTTTTCTGAGGCCTCTGCATCCTCCAAGGCCTACGAACTATTTGGAGATCCGCTGCTAATACGTTACAAAGGGAAAGGATTCCAATATCCACCTCCAGGAAAATCCCTGAAGGACACTAGACCTGGGCTGCCCAGTATCGTAGCCACCAGCCCCGTGTGGCCACTGAGCACTGGAAACGTGGCTTATCTGAACCAAGATGTGCTATGAGTGTAAAACGCTTCAGAACCAGATTATGAAGATGTTGTTTAAAAAAAAAAAGCAATTTCAACTATTTTGACATATTTTAATTGTTGATGACTGGATGAAATAACATTTTGCCAAATAAAATTATTTCGACTTAGTTCCTTTCACTCTAGATGAAGGTGGCTACTAGAAAACTTTATCATTAGTTGTGTGGGTCATATTCCACTGGTTTAGACTCAGAGACCCTCCAACCTCCGCCAGTGGGTCCCACCGTCTGGTCGTGGTTCAGACCCATAGCAGTGGCTGAGAGGCTGAACTAGTCAGTGTGGGGGAACTCACTTCACCATCTCATGGGGAAGTCCAAGCCCAGATCTAAGGAAAAAGAGTGTCATCTCTCCGGCTTCAGGGCTGAATTATCTAGTCCTGCCTACAGCTTCTGGAGCAGAGGGCCCAAGAGTCCCGAAGCGTACACCTTGGGTCTGGGATTTGAGTTGGCCTCGGCAACACCTGCTGTATTTAATCAATTACTCCACTCCCCCAAACTTTGTTCTATCATCTTTGCCTTTTGTAGAAAACTGAGAAGCAAAATAGAAATTACTCAAGATTGGCCTCACGTTTCTCCTAGAACCTCCTCTGGCCTCCAACTCCTTCTGAAGATGGTTCAGGTTCAGGAGCGAGATCCACCTAACAAGGGGCTTTTAAGTTCATTTCAATTTTTTAGAAGATGCTTAGCTATAATTTTTTTTTTATAATTTATGTATTTATTTTTGGTCCCGTGCTGGGTCTGTTGCTGCGCAGGCTACTCTCTAGTTGCAGGATGCTGGCTTCTCATTGCTCTGGCTTCCCTTGCTGCAGAGCACAGGCTCTCGGGCGCACAGGCTTCAGTAGCTTCGGCATGTGGCCTCAGTAGTTGCGGCTCCCGGGCCCTGGAGCACTGGCTCAAGAGTTGCAGCACACAGGCTTAGCTGCTCCACAGCATGTGGGATCCTCCCAAGATCAGGGATGGAACCCCTGTTTCCTGCACTGGCAGGTGGATTCCTTACCACTGAGCCATCAGGGAAGCCCTCTTAGCTATACATTTAATGAGACCTGTATAGGAGACCTGTATAAGGTAAAACCTGCAAATTTTGCTGAAGGATATAAAAATTGATATTTTTACTGAAGTATAGTTGATTTACAATATTATATGAGTTTCAGATGCACAGCAAAGTGATTCAGTATTTTTACAGATTATAATCTGTTACAAGTTACTTACAAGATTAACGGCTACAATTCCCCTTGCCATACAATATATCCCTGCTGCTTATCAACTACTTAGTAGTTTGTATTTAACCCCTTAATCCCATACTCTACCCCTGTTGATAACCACTAGTTTCTATATTTTGAGGCTGTTTCTCATTTGCTATATATATTCATTTGTAGTATTTCTTAGATTCCACATATGTGATATCATAGAGTATTTGTCTTTCTCTGGCTTATTTAACTAAGTGTAGTCAATATTGCAAATTGTTGCAAATGACAGAATCTCATTCTTTATGGCTGAGTAACATTCCACGACATGTACATACCACATCTTCGACAGTGGGCTTTTTATGTTGGAGGATCTCTTCCTACCCTATTCAAACCAGGTGTCTTTAACCTGACTGTATTTTTATTTCATTCTGGCAAAAATGAGATTCTCACTAAAGACAGAGAAGTTACCACAAACTTTTTTTTATTGAAGTACAACAAGCATTTTCACTCAGTACAGAACCAAAATTTCACAATGATTTGCATTAATTGCAATTTATTTCATACATATTTGTAAATATGTTGTGCTTATTAATCTGTAAACCACACAATGGCAGGTAAAATTCTCATTCTGACTCATATATTTTAAAGATTAACTTTGCTAATATTTACCCTTCACTGATATCTAATATAAATTCTCACTTCAGCTAAACTATTTAGAATATGTAGATCAATTTGACGGGCAAACAACCTACTTGATGATGGGCTTCCCAGGTGGTACTAGTGGTAAAGAATCCTCCTGCCAATACAGGAGACGTGGGTTCAATCCCTGGAGGGGGACGATGGCCTGGAGTAGGAAATGGCAACCCATTCCAGTATTCTTGCCTGGAAAATTCCATGGGCAGAAGAGCCTGGAGGACTACAGTCCACGGGGCTACAGAGAGATGGACACTATTGAGCGACTAAGTGCACACGCGCGCACACACACATATACACAACCTGTTCACTAAGGAATTGCGTGGTAGGCTATTCCTTAGTGAATGGTGACGGCAAGATGGGATTTGGCAATGCTTAATTCTCATCCTATGATAAATTCTTCACTTTGATTTTCTTGCAAGAGACTGCAAATTGCTATTTTGTTTTACTATGCATTAAAATGAAAAAGTGAAGTCAAAGCAAAAAATCATGAAGCTGATTTTAAATATTCTTGAGATTCAAAATATGAGGTCATAATGGCAGTGTATAAATTGTACATATTTCAAATATCCATATTACCGAACACTCGATGAAATTTGAGAGTCTGTTTTTTCTAAACAGCTCCCCACATAGTGTGACCTTTTTTCTTCAGATATTAAAAAACTCTGGACAGGTTTTAGTTCTTGAGTGACAGTTGCAGACATAATTAACATTTGATTCATGAAGTCATCATAAAAGCCTCTAGCCGTCTTACAACCACCCGCTAGGTGGCGCTCTGTCAAAGTCTGTGAAAGGACCTTGCTCTTCCCTGTCCTGATTCAGGCTCCTGCCTCCCTTCTGCTTTCTGAAATGCCCACCGGAAGGCAAGGACCCATCTGATGCTGTGACGCCTCAACTTTGTGCATATCTCTGCCTCTTGCTAACTAGGCTATGGTGACTACCTTGTCCTCACATGACTATGAAAACTTACAAGCTGTTTAAATTCTGTTATGGGCTGAATGGTGTCCCCCCCAAACCAAATTCTGATGTTGAAGCCCTAACCCCCGGTATCTCAGGATGAAACTATATTTGCAGAGAAGGCCTTTAAAGAGGGGATTCAGTTCAAATGAGGCCGTCAGCTGAGCCCTTATTCCATCTGACTGGTGTCCTCACAGGGAGAGGAGATGGAAGTGTACAAAGAGAAACCAAATGTGCGGCAGCCCAGAGGAACGACCGTGGGATGACATGCAGAAAGCTTCTGCAAGCCCAGGAAGGGAGGCCTTCCAAGAACTTTTTAAGCATTTTTCTCAAGTTATAAAAAGGATGGCTAGGATTTAGACACTGATAACTAAGCCATTACTGAGTACCAACTCTATGCCCGGCAATAAGTATGCAACTTTGTCACCCACCCAATATGGTAGCGACTTCTGTTACTGTTTTAGTCACAAGTCATGCCTGACTCTTTGCGACCCCATGGACTGTGTAGCTCGCCAGGCTCCTCTGTCCATGGGATTTCCCAGGCAAAAATACCAGAGTGAGTTGTCATTTCCTTCT
Source organism: Okapia johnstoni (assembly GCA_024291935.2). NCBI lineage: Eukaryota > Metazoa > Chordata > Mammalia > Artiodactyla > Giraffidae > Okapia > Okapia johnstoni. The sequence continues at coordinate 7,450,535 of CM044310.1, read as the reverse complement.
CCTGGGAATCTTCCCGACCCAGGGATCAAGCAAGCTCAAGTCTCCATCATCGGCAGGTGGATTTTTCTTCACTGAGTCACTAGGGAAACCCATGGTAGCAACTGGCCTAGTGTAATTACTGAACCCTACAAATGTGGCATTTGAGATGTGCACTGTCCCCTCACTTCTGTAAACTTCTCAGCCCTGCTCTGGGTCAACGTCCCAGCCACAGGGGGCTTGCAGGATACCTGGGGGTGAGTCTGGGTATTTCTTCCACTTCAGCCTGATGATGGGCAACCCACGAATGGAAAAAAAATGCAAATCATACATCTGCAAAGGGGCTAATATCCAGAATACACAGAGAACTCCTACAGCTCAACTACAAACAACCCGACTTGAAAAATGGGTGAAAGACTAGAATATACATTTTTCCAAAGAAGATACACAAGTGGCTAATAAACACATGAAAAAAAACTCAGCATCACTGATCAAGGGGGGAGACACAAATCAAAACCACAACAAGATACCATCTCACATGTATCAGGATATTAAGTATTAAAAAAAAAAACAGAAAATAAGTGTTGGCCAGGTTGGGAAGAAATCAGAACCCTTGGGCACTGTAGGAGAGAATGTAGAATGGTGCGGCCATTACAGAAAACAGGAGGGCAGTTTCCCAAAAGATGAAAAATGTATCACATGATCCAACAATTCCATGGCTGGCTATCAACCCAAAAGAATTTCAAAGTAGAGTCTTGAGGAGATATTTGTATACCCATATTCACAGCAGCACTGTTTTCCATAGCTGAAAGGTGGAAGCAAGTTAACTGTCCACTGACAAGTGAATGGACAGGCAAAACAGGTCTATCCATACAAAGGTATTACTCAACCTTAAGGAAGGACATTCTGACACATGCTACCGATGGGCTTCCCTTGTGGCTCAGCTGGTAAAGAATCTGCCTGCAATGCAGGAGACCTGTGTTCGATCTCTGGGTTGGGGAGAGCCCCTGGAGAAGGGAAAGGATACCCACTCCAGTATTCTGGCCTGGAGAATGCCATGGGCTATAGTCCATGGGGTCTCAAAGAGTCGGACACGACTGAGCAACTTTCACCGATATGGATGAACCTTGAGGATATTAGGCTAAGTGAAAGAAGCCAGTCGTAAGAGGGCATATACTGTATGATTCCACTTATATGAAGTTTCTAGTCAGATTCAGAGACAAAGTAGAATGGTGCTGTTCAGGACATCCCAGGACACCCCTCCAGGCAGCCACCGTGGCTTGACCACTTTGAAGAAGCAAGCACATGGTCTGGGTGCCTGGCCTTCACTGAGATACCCGTGTATCCGAAATGTGGAGATATCTCCACTGCATCCATTTACTCCAGGAGAACCCCTATGGAGAGGGCTGTTGCTCTGTGAACTCTCAGAAGAATAACTTCAGACCCAACTGGAAAGTTGATTTCCAAGAGAAAGGACATGGAGTCCCAGCTGAGAGATAGTCTCCCAGTGAATCCAAGGATGCTGACCGTCCAAGGGAAGAACCTGGCCTCCCTGACTCCTTTCATCACTCAGAACTCAAGAGATAGTGGATGTTCCCTTGTGCCGTGGATATAAGGGAGGGTATGTTCTCTGCTCTGGTGGGTGGCCTCAAAAGCAAAGAAAACTCCACATATTCAGGAGTCAGTCTACTGCTAAGGGAAAAAAAATCTAGAGAATGAGGAAGCAGAGCTTTTCTGCTGGCTTTTGGCCTGGAGGACCATCCCAATTCCAGCTTCCTGGTGGGAGAGAGGATTTGGGGGTGTGGTGAAGTAAATTTATACCTCAGGTAAAGACCTATGGCCATGTCCTGTAAGTCCCTGGAAATGGCTGCATTCCTTCTCAGTGGGGCGGGGATGTGGGTGTGATTATTGGGGGGAGGAAGGTCTACGTGTAAGTCTAAGTGGGCTAATTGTGAACATGTGTGCAGAGGTTGTGTGTGCATGCTTCCCCCAGTAGATACATCTAACTTGCACAGCACAACCTGTCAATTTTCTCAAGGAGCATAGAGGGAGTGAAGGAGGCCATTACCGCTGCACTCTTTATATACATTCATTCATTCGACACCCACCACGGCCATACCTGGAGGTTTTTGCCCAACAACCCCACTCCTCAGACAGAGAAACTGGGGTACAGGCATGCATGTGCCCCAGTCTCAAGCGCTTGAGTGGAAGAGACAACATGTGAACCAGGCGTGTGGTGCGGGGGGCATGGCTTGGACCCCCCGAACACCCATCACTCAGCAGTGGCACCATCAGTCACCAGCATCTGTGCTTGCAACCTCAAGCGGCCAGGCCCCCAGCCCTGTCACCCCTAGAAAGTGGCCCCAGGGGTCCCATAAACCAAGGGAGCCATCGGGCAGGAAGGGCCAGCTACCAGTGCCCAGAGAGGGTTCCCAGCACGTGCAAGCAGGCAGAGATCCTCATGATACCGACCCCCCAAAGTAGGAGTCCACTGACCTCCAGCCCATGGCCATCTGGGCCTGGGGTTCAAGGCTCCCAGGGTGATCACTGCACACCAGTTGGGTCGGGACAAGCTTTAGGCAAGAACGGAGAAGCCACGCGGCGTGATCAGTGCCCGCAGTGTGCCCTGGTTCCCCCACGGCCAGCAGGTCCTTCCCCACAGCTGTCTCGAAGCCATGGACCGCATATCTGCAGGTGGGGTTGGCCAGGTGGCATACGACCACACAGTTAAGCAGCGCAAGATGACTCAGGTCACGGGCAAACCAGGGGAGAGGTTCTCCTAGTAAGGTGAATCCGGGGCTGAACGACCCAGGGGGAGCTCTTGGTTCCAGTCCCGGCATACCAATGGTGCAATCCTGCCTGTGCCGCCTCCCTAGCAGTCCCTATGGTGTGTCCTCGTTACAGAGACTCGGGCACCGTGGTTAGCGTGAAGGGCACACAGAGTCCACAGGCTCCTCGGCCAGCTCACAGATGCTAAGCACAGAAGGCAGAATCGAGGATGACTCGGTCACCTTCTGCCACTTCCGGGTCATAACTCCTTAGGAGCCAGCTCCGGACAGGTAAAGCTAAGTGTTGGCTGCATTACCACCAGGAGTCCTAGAAATCCTGAAATCCTTGAGCTACACACCCTGAGGATGGTGACAGGTTAAGAACTCAAAGTGCCTGGTGCCCACCCTCTTTGCTACTCTCTTGCGCTGCCTGCATTGAAAAGCATTGATGCTCACATACCCCTTCATCTCCCCTTCTGGAGTGGACTGGCCCACCCCCAGACTGCCAACCCAGGTGAGGACAGCCACCTCTCTCAATGAATACACACATGTGACAAAGAAAAAGAAGACTGGAGGTAAAAATAACACATGGCTAATAAGGAGTTATTTTGTAATGGCAGTATTTCAGTGTTCTTGTGTCTCCACAGCAGAGGATCGTCAAAGCACAGTAGAATGCACTGCCTACAACTAAATCTCTTCCACCAAGAAAAGTCTTCTCATCGAGTGTGAGATCCCATGCCACAGATGGCCGACACCAACGCAGCATCGTTGCCTCGTGGAGACTGAAATGGTCTTGGAAGAGGTCAGGAAGACAATGGCAATTGAAATAAGCTTCAGAATGGGCAGGAGAGGGGATGGGGACCACACCACTGAATCACAGCCAGCAAGCCAGGACCACTCGTAGACTGACACATTTGCACGGCTTTAGGTCACCATGAGCAACAAAACCAAACCAAGGGCTCTGTTTCTCTTTCACACTTCTCTCCTTTGCCTTCCCCCCCGCTCCGGTCCATGCCTATTAACCAGCCACATCCACACACAGCCACCCCAGGGTCCATACATCAAGCTAAGCTCCCCCCCCAACCCCGAGTCATTTCTGAGTGGCACCACCAGTGTCCTCACAGTCACTGTAGGTTTTCTTAGGACCCCCACCCCAGCCCCCCGCAGGACCTGTTAGAGGATCTTCCCAGTGACAGAGCAGAGGAGGAAGCTCCATCCAGAGCCAAGGTAAGCTCGCCTTCCTTTGTCTGAGGTAGAAATGCTGCTTTCTTGGTTTCTTTCCTTTTCAATCAAATATGAAAGCTGGCCAGGGTACATGAGGGGTGATAGGGTCCATGGTGGGAGAGGGGAGGGGACTATTGAGTGAGAGTCTTTGACTGACTGACACCTGATCCAAGAGGGCATTTACAAATGACAGCATCAGTAATTTTGCGGTGGTGGAGCCGGCGGGGGAGGGGGGAGGCAGGGGGGGGGGCGGGCGTGGACCTCTTGCTTGGCAACACTAGCCCCCCCTTGAAGAATTTTGGCACAGCCGACCAAACTAAACTTGAGAGTCACAACCTTCAGGAAAAGCTCACGTCTTTTCCACGGGTGTCCCCTACCCTTGCTTTCGAGGCCTTTGACCCGACCACAGTCTCCCATCTGGTCTCCTAAAGTCATCAGGAGAACGGAAGACCGGTGCAGGCAGGACGCACTGGGTCTGATCCTTAGACCAGTGTTTTTTCTCTGTACTGGCAGGTGGCGTCAGGGAACATGGGATGTAGTCTGGAGTCACTCACTCGCTGAATGAAAAATAAATAAAAACATGCTGGCTTTCGTGGGCAGAGCCAGCCTGATCCAGGTTGCATCTGGGACTGGCCAGGAGACAAGCCCATGGGGACGGGGGTCATGGGACAGATGGTCAGGGCCAAAGACATGGAGGTTCCCAGGCCTCTTTCGCCTGGGGGCCCAGGAAGGACAAGTTTCCGCTTTTCTCCTGTTTCCAGAAGTTGCCCGACAACCAGTCCTTGTCTACACACTGTTGGCCAAGGGCTGTCTGGCTCAGAAACATTTAAACAGCAGCGTTTTCACACCACGTGACCAGGGCAGCCATGGACCATTCTCGTTGCAGAGGAGGTGAGAGGGGGCATGGGCCCCAGGGCTGGCCAAGGGAAGGGACACACGGGAAAGATATGGGGGCTGACCCCAGGGTGGAGGTGGTCCCTGCCGCTCTCCTTTTATGGCCCAGTGGTCATCAGCTGGAGAGCTCCTCTGACAGGTCTTGCAATTCTCATGCCCAAACTCCGTGGCCACCCACTGGTGAGTACAGCAACCCTGGACATTGCATAGGTGCACCGCCTGTGTGTGTCTCTCTCATCAATTCTTACTCAAGTGCTCAGCCCTTGGACAACCCATCTCAGGCCCCCCCCATCAGGGTCTGAAGTGTACCCCCTGGGCTGGGATCTAGTTCAGAGGTGGCAAGCTTCCCTCTGCTCAGCCCTGTCGAGGCCTACTGGGCCCACGTCAAGCAACGGGCCCGCCCAAAAGCTCTAATCTCGATCAGGGGCGGGAAAGGCATGCTCTTGAAGCATCACTCCCTACCCCCTTCCCCACCCCCCATTCCTCCTGACCCTGCAGTTTGGATTATAGATTACGTCTAGCACAGGTGTGCCTGGCCTTGCCCTTCACCCTGCTGGGAACCCTCGAGGCCCCCTGGGTGTTGACCTTACTGTGTTCCCCAGGGCCTCACGTAGGGTCCGGGCACATGTGCCTGAGCCCAGGAAGAATCTGCAAAGGCATGGTCACCATGAGGCCGTCTAACTCCTCCAAAGGAGCCGTGTCTGATCTCTTTATAGTGCCCTGCCCCCGGTGGCCCCAAGCCAGAGCTGCCTGCTCCCACTGAAACCAATGAAAGCAAATCAAAAGAAACACTCAAGTCCCACCCCCCAACCCACCCATCGCCCGAGCCCTGTTTCAAGGGCCCCATCCACAGAGAACATTTTCTTCCTCACAGAACATTCTCCCACGAAGCGGCCCCGTGCCCGCCACGGGCTCTGTTCCCTTCAAGTCATCTAACCCACAAAGCCTGTGCACGTGTCGCAGGTGGATTTGCAGGCTAATAAGGTTAGAGGCCAGAGCGAGAAGGATCCGATGGAAGGGGGAAGTGAGGAGTTGAAGAGGGGGATCTTCTCTCTCAGTGAAGGTTTTGCAAGTGCCATCAACCTCTGGGAACCCCGGGAAAGGTCTGAGAATCCAGAGGAAGGAGCTTGGTGATGCTGAGTGACAGCCGGCCTGGCCTCTGCGGGCACAGGAAGAAAAAGCGGGCCACTCTCTCTAGTAACTCTACTGATCATGTTTGTGTCGCAAAGGAATGTATCCTAGAGAGCATTTGTAGCTCAGTGAGGGTGAAGGCTCTCCAGGTAGAGACCGACGCTCAGGCAGGGTCCAGGAGGTCAGGGTCCCCAGGAGCAATCAGGTTACCCGCGCCTCTTTGGAGATCAATGAAGAGGGACATGAAATAAGAAAGAAGGAAATATGTGTGAGGGCTTGTGTTGCTCTTTTCTTATATTAATGACAGTGGGAGACACTACGCCTATGTATGGGCTTCAAGATTTAAGATTTATCTTTCCCATGAGATAAAGAGCTCCCATGAGCTTTTTCCTGACTTTGCCAAAGCAAAGCCTTTGCTAATGTTTGCTTGGCATCTCTCGGGAATAAAGCATAAGCATTACTGGCCGGGGTTTGGGGGTTGAGCTGGGATGAGGCCGTCTGGTGGGACGCGACTCCCTCACCAACCCTGGAACCTGGAGACACAGTCCCTCGTGTGCGCTCCAGGCGCCAGGGAAGAAGCAGACGCTCTCTCTCCCTCTGCACGTTCGGGTCTCATGGCCGCCCCTCCTCGTCCTGTCCTCAAGTTTCCTCCTGGTTTGAGGGCGCTGCTCCCAGGGGTGGGGAAGTTAGAGATGACGTCCCTGCAGCTTCCTCCACAGGCTCCCCGGTCCTCCCGCAGAGCTGAGGGGGAGCACACCCTGGAGCACCTTTCTCGCCTCCACTCCTCACCCACATCCCAAATCCTGGGACCAGCTGCCCCTCGAGCCCCTCCACAGACGGCAGGAATTCTCCAGGACGCTGTGGACGACTGCGCAGCTGGGTGCACACACCTGTCCTCACAGCTCACAGCCCACCTGACCCGGTCCCTAGGAGTGACCTGCCCCAGGACAGAGCCTCTGGGCGGCGGGGCCGGGGGTCACGGCTCTTCTCAGAAGCCCCTGCTCCCACCAGACAGTGCCCGCTCCTGCCCCTCCACACCCCAGCCCAGCCCGCCCTGCGACCTTCCCCCAGGCCGGCCCAGGTCCCCGCCTCCCCGTCCCCAGTCCTTCCAAGGCTCTGGGACTAACCCCGGCCAGGACTGCGGAAATAAGTGACCAACACCTGTTGAAGGACGACCCCTGTTGCATTGCTTGCAGACCAAGAGAATTTGGACAAGTTACTTTACCTCTAAGCTTGTGTTCATCTTCAAAACATATATACGGACTTGCTGTGAGTCTCAAATGTCTCCCAATTACCTAAAGTCACCCCAGGATGGGACAGTCACTCGCTACATGGAGTTAGTTGTCAGTTTCTGCCACAGAGCCCAGCACAACCAGAAAAGCAATCGTGGTATGGGTTCCCAGGGTAGGATGGGGTGGTGGAACACCGGTGATTACTCCTCCTTCCATGCTCCCAAGTCAGAGAACACTGATGGATGGAGGTTGACAAGGAGACAAGAAACGGGCTTTTATGCAAAAGAGAGAGACAGGGAAGTTAAGGCGCGAAGGGAGGGAGAAGGACAGAAGGCAATGTATGCAGCGACACGGGGACTGTAGTGACTGCCTTCTTGGAGGAACAGGGTGACACAGGCACTCATTCTTGGCCACGAAGAGTTTGCAGGCTGGGAAACGACTTGGAGATGGTAAGCCCACCCCACCCCCCATTGCAGAAGTGACAGGATCGAGGCCCTGGGGGAGGACGCATGGGGGTGAGGATGCATGGCGGTGGAGGAGGGACAGAAAAGGTCCAAAGGTCAGGCTTTACCCCTGCCAGGAGCAGCAGGACCCCGAGTTCTCAGCCAGACCCTGACCCTTCCCTCCTTTTCTTTTCCCAAGGCCTCCCCACCCCCATTCCTGCAATTCTCCATGCGGGGCATTACTTTGGTGGACTTTGAAGCCTCCTAGAGAGAAGGCAACAATCTGCATGTGATTTACTCCTCTTTTCTTTTTAAATTCTCTTCCTCTTATTCATAAGCTCCTCTTTCTAGCTCTTTCCTGTCCTCTCCTTCCCTCTTTTTCTGCTTCTCATTCAGAAAGACTTGGTCTCATCCAGGCACTTGAGGCCCTGGGACCGGCTATAAAATCTATACAATAATCTCCCTGCAACCCTCCTCCCCCATTACCCTGGCTCCTGACACCTCCACCCTCAACCCCTGTCTGTATCAATGAAGCCTGTTGAGAGAGTAATCCCGAGTACCCCTCCAAGCCCACCCCACCCCACCCCATCCCCACCCTACCTCCTCCCATCTCTACCCCACCCGTCCAACCTCCAGCCCCCATCCTACACCCCACAGCCCCAGGCTCAGGCAAGAGGAGGGGCTGGGGTGTCAGAAGGGCTGGCTCCACCCTGCTGGAGAGACCCCCAGGAAGTCTGGCTCTGCCCTGGACCTCTCCCCACACCACTCCCACTTCCACCGTCAGTGGGTGTCCGGCCCTGGGCAGCTGCAGACACACACAATTGTTCCTTGCCTTCCAACTGTCAAATTCTCTAGTCATAGATTCAAGAGAAGGGATGAAGTAAAAGGGGATGAGGAAGAACAAGAAGAGGAAATGTGAGCGTGGAGAGGGCAGGAGGAAGAGCAGAAGGCAAATAAGTGCACACACCTCCCCTGCCACCCCTGACTTTTTTTTTTTTTTCTTGGCGCTTCAGGAAAACTCAAAACCAGAGAAGAGCATGGAGATGGCCACCTCTGTGTGTGAGCAAAACAGCGGAGACCAGAGGGTGGTGGTGATCCACACACACAGCTGGGGGATGACCTGAGCGCAACTCACCAGGGAATGATCTCTGTTCCACAGAACCTGAGGATGCCAAGCTCCCACATTCGGGGTGGGGGGCAGTGGGACAAGCCATGTACGTCATCCCTGGAGGTATTGTTCACCTTGTGTTCTCTGTAAAGGGTGTCCCTGGCACGGTTCAACATCTTCCTCTGTAGGACCCAGGCTTGCCCCTCCCAGCCAGCCATGGTCAGCAGGCCACATCCCCAGTTAATCACTAGATGTGGTGAGATCCCAGGAATGGCCCGGGTACCCCCCAGAGCAGGCTTCCTGGGAAAGGGTGAGGAGGACAGAGACACCAGGGCTCCTTCTCATGAGCAGACAGCTCCCTGGTGGGTGCGCAGCCACCCTGACCTCAAGCAGGGGACCCTGCAGAATCCACACCTGGCTGGGATTTACCCAACTACCCGGCCCAGCCTCTGTGGAGCCCCATGAAATGGCCCGGGTCACCTCATGGCACCGTTTCTCAACCTGAGGTTCTATTGATTTTTAACAGATGTGTGAAAATTGAATACAACACACACACACACACACACACACACACACACACAAATGAAGGCCAATTCAAAGCAATACTAATTCAGTATTCGTTAAAGAGCCAGTCTTCCAAATTAATAATCTTTAAATATCGAATGGATCTGGTTTCATGGCACTCTGAAAAGCGGTGTCTTCTGTAAACTTTTCATGTTGGGATGGGGTAAAGCCATGAAACTTAGGATCCTGTCACCACAGGAAAAACACAGGCAAGTTAGGCTGGGATGTTAAAGAAAAATGGTCCTTAGGGAAAAAGAGAACATTGTGGTTCTCTGACCATTTCCACTGACTCAACGGACATGAGTTTGAGCAAGCTCCAGGAGTTGGTGATGGACAGGGAAGCCTGGCGTGCTGCAGGCCATGGGGGTTGCAAAGAGTCGGACACGACTGAGCGACTGAACTGAACTTACCATTTCTACTGTGTAGGTCTCCCGATGAGTCGGGTTGAGTAGGGCTGGAGGGACAGGGTTATTTACCACGCCCGCCTATGTCATCAGACCTCACGCTCCTCAGAGTGCCCAGATGGATGGACCCAGACTTTTTTTTTCATCCTGGAGCCCCAGAGCCTCCCCTTTCCTCCACATCACTTACACTGTTTCAAAGGACCAGTCACTTGAACACTGCCTGGCCAAACGCCCAGGTTAAATCACTGCTTACAGAACATCTCTCTGCTACTAGACAACACGTTTAGTTAAGAGCAGCAAACAGGCCCCACTGCCCTGGGGATGTGACCCCTGGGGGAGCCGGGGCCCAGAGTCACTCCCAGGGTCTGAAGAGCCCCCTGGGTCCTGTACACTGACACCAGAGAGCCCACACACCTCTCCACTGAGTCCAGCACCTGCATGTGTGTGGCAGGTTCTGGGGCGACACCTGCGAAGGTCCGTGACCTGGAGGACTCAGCCTGAGACTCAGAGGGGATGGCGCATGGACAGTGTCTGGAAGCTTAAATGAGACACATGAGGTGAAGGAAGGAGGGCCACCTCCCCACGCCTCCTGAGTCAGCTGTTTAGTGCCCACTTTTTCTGTGATATGATCTGTATGGATTCAGCATCAGTTTCCTATATATGTTTTATATTTAACCCTGGAGGCTTATAAAAGCAAATTTTGCTTATCAAGCAAAATTGAGCTCCTGCGGGGTTTATTTTTTAACCACTTGTATGTAAAATAACACACAAGTATAGAAAAAGCCCCCTCAACAAAGGGAGGGCTCAGTGGACTGCAGTGGGTGCTTCAATCTGGGGAGTAGTAGTGTTTTCCTCTATAAAAGCCCAGGTACTTCTGAAAAGCTCCTCTCACAGCTTCCTAACCCTGACCTCAGACGTCCACAGTAGAAATCCCAAAGGCATTGGATTCTCCCAGCCCTCCAGCTCCCTCCACTACTTTCCAAGTATGCTGCCACACTAATTTTGAGCTATCTGTGTATAAATCATTGTGCTTGCAATATGCACAGAGTAACTGATTTCATTCTTACAACCTGATAAGTTAGCGACTCCTCTTCTTCCCTTCTTCAGAGGGCTGCCAGGATGCTGGGGATTATCCTATATACTGAACTGGGTGTTGGACAGATGTGCTTATATTTATAGGACACCATAAAGCTCTGCACTTAAGATCTGTGCCCTGTACAATATACCAAATAAGCTTCTGTTGAAAGAAATGCAAAAGAGAAAAAAAAATCCACAAAATTACTACCAAACATTTAAGGTAGAAATTGATGCCCATCTCCTAAAACACTCTTCCAGAGAGCAGATATAGAGAGAACACACCTAACACTGCCTTTATCAGACCAGGAGAATACTGCTGGTCTCACCCCAGCAATAGACATCAATAGACAAAAAAATCAGCATCAGACAAAGACAACTACAGGCCAAACTGTCTTGAATGTTGATGCCAAAACCCAAAGCCAAATATTAGCAGTCTAAATCCAGAGGTCTTCGGAAAGGAAGGAAGCTGGGACTTCCTGACAGGATTTCCATCGGTTGATGTGGACAGGACCACTGGGTATGTGGGTGCTTCCTGGGAGAGTGAAGGGACAATGCCATCAGGTTAGAGGAATGGACGTTAGGTGACAGAGGTGAGGAGGGACTGATCCTTCAAGGAACTTCTTTCCCGAATATTGGACAGCTTTGGGGTCAGGGATCAACACATCAAGGAGGCAGCTGGGTCAGGCATGTGCCCTCCTGTTGGCTAAGACTCCCTCCTCTTGTCCTCCGAGCAACCAGGGGGCAGGAGGATTGGAAGGCTGGAGGGAGCGGAGTCCTGGGCTCCGGGGTCCAGGGCTCCATCTAGAGGATTTAGGGGTTCAGAGATTTCTGTTCCCAGGGAACCAACTACATTCATGTCCCACATCCATCTGTCATCAGCTTTGAGACTCTGGGAAAGTCACTTAAAATCTAGACATTTTAGTGGCATGTACCATAACATATCAGTCACAGCACCCGACTTGAGAGTTTTCCCCTCCCCACCCTGCCCCCACGGCTGATGTGGGGATCACAGGAGATAACAGGTATTCTTCACAAGCTGCAAAGCATCACACCTATAACCTCCCCCCATCCTCTGCCCTGTGGCATCCAGGAGGCAGCACTTCTATGTTTCTTGCTTATTCTTCCAGACATTTAATTTCTGAACACTTAGGTAGCACCTATGAAGGACCAGTCATTTTTCTTCAGGGTCTACCTGACTTTTTATATTAAGCTTCATCATGTAATACTAAGTGGGCTCTACTAACATTTCCGTATCACAAAATGGAACTTAGAACAGAGAAGTTAAGTAATTTCCCAGGTTCACGTGACTCCTGGTATGATTTGAACCCAGACCATCAGGCACCAGCCCCCACACTCCAGTCACTGTGCTGTGCCCCTTTCTATAATATCTCATGGGATAAAGTCAGGTTCCAGTGTGATCGGTGCTGGATATTCTGCAGTGTATTAACTGCACACCACATTGCAACATTCCTCTCCCCAGCCCCAGCTTTGATTCAGCTGACTCCCCTAGGCAGCTGGCCATCAAGGAGCACAGAAGTGGGACCTGGGAATGAATTGATATTTCCCCATGGTCTTCTCCCAGCAATATGTCACTAGTTCTGTTTTGAATGTATTTTCCAGGATTGTGGCCTGGTTAATCAAAAGAAAAGGATCACAAGGGATTCAGACACTGGACGCACAAGAATATCATGTTTCTGTCAAGATGGTCTGCTCACCATGCCCAGCCATGGTTCAGACACATCAGAATTCACGTCTGGCCAAACCACAGGGTAGGGGCACATATGTGCCACCCCCACTAACCACTCCATTGAAGGTACTGTGGAAATAACACCAGTGAGTAGATTCAAGAGTAAAGGTTGTAGTTTATACAGCAGAGCCTGGATCTGGGTGAGCAAGGACTGGGCAGAGATGGTGCCCACTCAGAACCAGTTCAGCCACTGCCTGCCCTCAACCAGGCCTTAGTCCAGGCTGTGCCAACCATTGGTCAGATTTTAGTCTGTGAGGCACTGGGGCCCACAGACTTCATTCATTAAACCCCCAAAGCACCACCAGCCCAGGAGATCGTGTTCCCAGCTAGTGAATCTCCTCATCCAGGTTTGGTCAGTTGAAGATGATGCGAATTCTTTGTGCAACTGTCATGTGGGCAGTCGGTTTAGAATGTCTTGGGTCTGAGCCAGTTAGAGTCAAGCCAGCTACTGGTCATTCAGGGTGGTCACCTGACCACCAGGAGGTCTCACTGCAAAGCAGCAGTGGATAGAATCATGTGCTGGGGGTGAGTGGGATGCACGTTCTGATCTCCCGGTCCATCAGGGGGTCTTCATTTGGAGGAAAGGCAGTGTATTTGTGCTTAGGGATTGAGTCAGGAGTTGGGCTGAGATTTGAGCCATTCTCTTGGGCCAGGCACCTCCTCTGGGTACCAGTTGTCTCCCTGCAGCATCCTTGGGGCAGGAGGATGTGGGAAGGGAGTGAGGAGAGCTCTTGGTTTGTGTATCCAGGGCACGATCTCATGTCCAGGGGTTCAGGAATCTCCATCCCCAGGGAATCATCTCCCTGTCTTCCTTCAGATCCATCACTCATCAGTGTTTGTGACTCTGGGCAAGTTACTCAGTCCCTCTAAATTTCAGTCTCCTGAACCATAAAATATGGGTCACAGCCCCTACTCTTCCCACGCCACAGTGCACTCCGAGAAATAATATTCTTTTCACAAGCTCTACAATCAATGTAAATAGGTATGTTTTGTCCTGTTTGTAGCCTCCTAGGTGCCCTTTCTGGAGACATTCTGCTTTGATCACTTATGTAGGCAGCACTTAGGAAGGACCTATCATTTTTCTTCACGCTCAGTATGTACTAATTTTAGAACATAATACAAACAAGCAGGTCCTATTAATTTCCACATCGCAGACCAGGGAACTGAGAAACAGAAAGTCGAATCAACCTTCCTAGGTACCTGGGACTTTCAAATGGGATATGACTTCAGGCCATCAGGCACCAGCACCTATTACTCTCAGTATGTTGTGCTGACTTTGTATTGTCTCATCTAAAGTGATTTTCCCCATGCAATCAGCCCTGTTGGGTATTTTAAGTGCACACTAAAATATAAGGTTCATCTTCGTAAGCCCTACTTTGATTCAGGGGGCTCCCGGGAACAGTCAGTGCCAAGGTCTAAAGTGTGTCCTGGAAACAAGACTTTTGCCAGGAAGGTGTCAACACCTCCCAGGACCTTGTTTCAAGAAAATGAAGAAAAAAAGACAGTGGATTCAAAGCATGGATACGTAGGGGGACTGAATGAATACACTGGGTATGAAGGATGTATACTGGCATCCAACAGCCCTAAACGAGCATTTATTTAGTTCCCAAGAGTTGAGTCTCAAATATCACCTCATACAAGCCACTCCATTGAAGTCACTGCGGGAATTTCATTGTGAAATTGATCAAGAATAATGACTGTATTTTACTCATGTACCATGTTGAGAGACAAACTATAAAAATGTTAAGTTGTAGTCTCTTTATTGAGATATAATTCCATAAATTCACACTTTTTAAAACTGTACTATTTGGTGGCGTTTTATCTTGAGGTTTTGCAAACAACACCCCTAATTCCAATACATTTTTGTCATCCCCAAAAGAAACCCTATAGTATCAGTCATGCTCACTGTCTCCACCCCTTTCACCTCGGCTCTGGTCATTCCTGTCTCTATGGATCCTCCTATGCTGGATGTTTCATATAAAATAGAACCGTACAATGTGCGGATTTTTGTGTCTCACTTTTGCAGTAAGCAAAATGCAGTCAATGTGCATCCAGGTTGTAGCATGTGTCTGTTCCTTGCCCTTTATGTGGCTTAATAATATTCATTATATGGATATAACACTTTGTTTTTCTATGTGTCAGTTGATGGACAGTTGGGTTGTTTCCACTTTTTGACTATTACAAATAGGGATACTATAACACTCATGTACAAGCTTTTGTGTGAACATATGCTTTTGTTTCTCCTGGAAATACACCTAGGAGTGGAATTTCTGGGCCATATGGTATCTCTGTGTTTAACTTTTTGAGGAACTGCCGAACTATTTTCTTTTTTATATTTGTACCAGCAATGTTTGAAGTTACCCATTTACCCACATTGTTTCCAACACTTGTTTTTTAAAAAACTGTATCCATACTAATGGGTATGGTATCTCACTGCAGTTTCAGTTTGTATAATTCTGACTAGTAACTTTGAACTGTTTTCCTGTGCTTATTGGCAAATTGGGTCTCTTCTTTGGAGGAGTATGCAAATTCTTTCATTTTTCAAATTTGGGTGACATTTTTTATTTGTTTTTATTGCACGTGGGCTTTCACTAGTTGCAGAGCAAGCAGGGGCTACTCTCTAGTTGTGGTGGGTGGGCTTCCCATTGCGGTGGCTTCTCTTGTTGCCCAGCACAGGCTTCAGTAGTTGTGGCACGTAGGCTCAGTGGTTATGGCTCCCTGGCTCTAGAACACAGGCTCGATAGTTGTGCTGCATGAGCTTAGTTGCCCCGCAGCATATGGGATCTTCCTGGATCAGGGATCGAACCCATGTCCCCTGTATTGGCAGGCGGATTCTTTACCACTGTGCTACCAGGGAAGCTCGACATTTTATTGCTGAATAGCCAGTGTTCTTTACATATTATGAATACTAGACTTTAACAGACATGATTTGCAAAAATTTTCTTTCATTCTGAAGGTTGTGTTATATTTTCCTTGATGGTGGTCTTTAAAACTTTATAAAGTTCTATTTATTTTTCCTTTTGCTGCTTGTGCTTTTGCTATTGTATTTAAGAGTTCATAGCCAAATCCAAGAATGAAGATTTATCCCCCTTTTTCTTCAGAAACTGGTACAGTTTAGCCCTTACATTTAAGTCCTTGATCCATTTGTAATTCAAAGTCTATTCTGTCTGATATCGGCATAGACGCTCTTGCTTTCTTTTGGTAACTATTTGGGTTTTCTCACTGAGTTTTTAATTCCTTTTTCTATCCTTTAACTGTCAACCCGTCTGTGTCTTTGTCTCTTAAATGAGTCTCTTATAGACAGCAGATAGTTGGATTATATGTTTTTCCCTATTCTGCCAATTTCTATATTTTGATTGGAGAGTTTAATCCATTTACATTTAAAATAATTACTAAGAAAAAGCTTAGTATTTCTGCTATTTGCTTTCTATATGCCCAAAGCTTTTTTCCCTCTCATTTCCTGCATTCCTATCCTTTTTGTGGGTTTAGCTGATTTCTTACAGTGAAATACTTAAATTACTTCCTCACTACCTTTTGTGTATATTTCACAGCTATTTTGTGTTTACCATGGAGATTACCTTTAACATCCTAAAATGAAAACACTCTAACTTGAATTTATTTTTTTTTTAATATTTATTTTGCCCATGCTGGGTCTTAGTTAGAGCATGCAGGATCTTTAGTTTTGGCATTCAAACTCTTAGTGGCAGCATGTGGGATCCAGTTCCCAACCAGGGATCAAACCCGGACCCCCTGCATTGGGAGTGAGGGGTCTTAACCACTGGACCAATAGGGAAGTTCCAAAGCCACCTAAGTAGACTCTAGACCAGGTTAATCTCAGTAACATCCAAGTTCATGAAGCTAAAACATTATCCCACCATCTCAATGCAAAAGAGACCTTCTCTAAGACACATTATAATGAAATTGTTGAAAATCGAAGGATAAAGAATTCTAAGGCAGGTGAAAAAAATTTTTAACCTACAAAGGAACCCTCATTTAGACTGTCAGATTTCTCAGCAGAAATTCTATAGGCCAGGAGAGAGTAAAATGACATATTCAGCATGTTGAAAGAAAAAAATATGCCAACCAAAAATACTCTATCACCAAAGTTATCCTTCAGATATGAAGGAGAAATATTTTTCTAGGCAGACAAAAGCTGAGGGAGATCATCACCATTCAACCTGCCTTGAGAAATATTGAATTCTTCAAGCTGAAATGAAAAGACAGTTAATGAGCAACAAGAAAATGTATGAAAGTATACAACATACTGGTAAAGCTACATATACAATCAGACTTCAAAAACTCTAAATCTGTAATAGGAAGATGCATCAATCAATTATAAAGGTCAAAGGAAAAGAGTATTTAAAATAATTACAGTTACTGTGAAGCATCACTATGAACAAAGCTAGTAGAGGTGATGGAATTCCAGTTGAGCTATTTCAAATCCTAAAAGATGATGCTGTGAAAGTGCTGCACTCAGTATGCCAGCAAATCTGGAAAACTCAGCAGTGGCCACAGAATTGGAAAAGGTCAGTTTCATTCCAATCCCAAAGAAAGGCAATGCCAAAGAATGTTCAAACTACCGCACAACTGCACTCATCTCACACGCTAGCAAAGTAATGCTCAAAATTCTCCAAGCTAGGCTTCAACAGTACATGAACTGAGAACTTTCAGGTGTTCAAGCTGGATTTAGAAAAGGCAGAGGAACCAGAGATCAAACTGCCAACATCTGTTGGATCATAGAAAAAGCAAGAGAATTCCAGAAAAACATCTGCTTCACTGACTATGCTAAAGCCTTTGTGTGGATCACAACAAACTGAAAAATTCCTAAAAGAGATGGGAATACCAGACCACCTGACCTGCCTCCTGAGAAACCTGTACGCAGGTCAAGAAACAACAGTTAGAACTGGACATGGAACAACAGTCTAGTTCTAAATTTGGAAAGGAGTACGTCAAGGCTGTATATTGTCATCACTCTGTTTATTTAACTTACATGCAGAGTACATCATTTGAAATGCCGGGCTGAATGAAGCACAAGCTGGAATCAGAATTGCTGGAATCTGAGGTTATTGAGAAATAGCAATAACCTCAGATACGTAGATGACACCACCCTAATGGCAGAAAGTGAAGAGGAACTGAAGAGCCTCTTGATGAAAGTGAAAAAGCTGGCTTAAAACACAACATTCAAAAAAGGAAGATCACGGCAACCACTCCCATCACTTCATGCCAAATAGATGAGCAAACAATGGAAACATTGATAGACTTTATTTTCTTGGGCTCCAAATCACTGCAGATTGTGACTGCAGCCATCAAATTAAAAGATGCTTGCTTCTTGAAAGAAAAGCTATGACCAACCTAGGGAGCATATTAAAAAGCATAGACATTACTTTGCTGAAAAAGGTCCATCTAGTCAAAGCTATGGTCTTTCCAGTAGTCATGTATGGATGTGAGAGTTGGACCATAAAGAAAGCTGAGCACCAAAGAATTAATGATTTTGAATTGCACTGTTGAAGATTCTTGAGAGTCCCTTGGACTGCAAGGAGATCAAACCAGTCAATCCTAAAGGAAATCAGTCCTGAATATTCATTGGAAGGACTGATGCTGAAGCTCCAGTACTTTGACCACCTGATGCGAAGAACTGACTCATTGGAAAAGACCCTGATGCTGGGAAAGATTCAAGGCAGGAGGAGAAGGGGACGACAGAGGATGAGATGGTTGGATGGCATCATCAACTTGATGGACATGAGTTTGAGCAAGCTCTGGGAGGTGGTGATGGACAGGGAAGCCTGGTGTGCTGCAGTCCATGGGGTCACAAAGAGTCAGACATGACTGAGCGACTGAACTGAACTGAACATATTAAAAAACATAATATAAAAAGATGTAAATAATGACATCAGAAACATGGGGGTGGGTAAAAAGGTGAAGTTTTTATAGGCAGGTGAAGTTAAGATGCTGTCAGCTTAGAATGGATGATTTTTTTTTAATAGATTTATTTATTTTAGTTGGGGGCTAATTACTTTACAATATTGTAGTGGTTTTTGCCATACATTGACATGAATCAGCCATGGGTTTACATGTGTTCCCCATCCCCCTTCCACCTCCCTCCCCATCCCATCCCTCTGGGTCATCCCATTGCCCCAGCCCTGAGCATTTGTCTCATGCATCGAACCTGGAATGGTGTTCTGTTTCACATATGATAATATACATGTTTCAATGTTATTCTCTCAGAACGTCCCACCCTCTCCTTCTCCCTCAGAGTCCATAAGACTGTTCTATGCATCTGTGTCTCTTATTCTGTCTCGCATATAGGGTTATCGTTACCATCTTTCAAATTCCATATATATGCATTAGTATACTCTATGGGTGTTTTTCTTTCTGGCTTACTTCACTCTGTATAATGGGCTCCAGTTTCATCCATCTCAATAGAACCGATTCAAATGTTTTTTTTTTAATGGCTGAGTAATATTCCATTGTGTATATGTACCACAGCTTCCTTATCCAGAATGGATGATTTTAATCTATGAGATGCTTTATGTAAGTTTCGAGGTAACCACAGAGCAAAAATCTAGAGCAGATGTACCAAAGATAAACAAAGGGGAAAGAGCACACCACCACAGAAAATAACCAAATCTACAAAGAAACAGAAACAGAGGGGAAAAGAAACAACAAGAATACTAAGCCACCAGAAAACAGTAAGATGGCATTAGTTAGTGCTCCTGTGTTTGCATGCTCAGTTCGTAAGTCATGTCTGATTCCTGTGACCCCATGGACTGAAGCCCACCAGGCTGCTCTGACCATGGGAATTTTCAGGCAAAAACACTGGAGTGGGTAGCCATTTCTTCTTCCATGGGATCTTCATGACCCAGGGGCTGAACGCACCTACCAATAAGAACTCTAAATGTAGATGGAATGTATTCGACCAAAGGCAGGTGGATAGATTTTTTTAAAGATGCAACAGTATTCTGCCTATGGTAGAATCACTTCAGCTCTAAGGACACACATAGGCTCAAGGTGAAGGGATTGAAAAAAGGTAAGTTAATGCAAGTGGAAAGCAAAAGAAAGTAGGGGCAGCTGAAATGACATCAGACAAACTTTAAATGGGTAAGAACAGATACTACACTTGATATGAGTCAAAAAGCTGAGAAGCAACAGACATAAACTTAAGCTAAAAATACTGTTGGATGGCATCACCAACTTGATGGACATGAGTGTGAGCAAGCTCAGGGAGTTGGTGATAGACTGGGAAGCCTGGCGTGCTGCAGTCCATGGGGTTGAAAAGAGTTGGACACGACTGAGTGACTGAACTGAACTGAAAAATACTGTCAAATATAAATTTTACTAATACAGTAATTCCAAAGGATAAAGGAGCAGGGCAGTGACTTTGTCGAGGACCCATGATTTCTGAGTGTTCACTGTGCCCAGTCACCTTTTAATTATCACCACATCCCTGTAACTCAGAGATGTAGGTGAGCTGACTTGCCCTATGTCACACAGCTAGGTGAGTCTTCTGGGACCAACAGTAGCTTTTGCAAAGACACTCCTGCTGTACTTTAATCACTTCCACCATCCGACACATTCTTTTTATATTATTCTGTTTCCTTGGGTCAAAGAATCCAACTCCTGAATTAAGGTTAAGTAGGAATTAGTGGCAGATCAAAAGCCAAAATCACTTCAATCCTTTTAATCCCCAAGTAATGCTTTTACTCACAAAAGTATAGAATATAGAAAATTACAAATCAAGTAACCTTAGTGTTCACAGGTAAGCACTAATACATTTTAATGTACCATGATCATATTAAAAAATTACTATGAAACATTTTCTTTCACATGCATTTATAAATACATTTTTTATCAGAGTGCACATGGAGTGAGATACTTATTATTCTATTGTCAATCCTAATTTTTATTTCTTGGAAATTACCTCATTATCGAGTTGAGTATTTAGCATATTAATTACTGCTTTATACATTCCTAAGCGTTCTGTGATTCCTAAGCATTCCAAGCATTATGTGATCACTAGAAATTGCCTAAATTTTTTATTGTGTTAACACTTAACATGAGATCTCACCTCTTAAACTTTTAAACGCACAATACAGTATTGTTACATGTTGTACAGCAGATCTCTAGAACATATTCATTTGCTGAACTGCAAATTTATGCCTGTTTAACAACAACTTCTCATTTCCCCTACCCCTAGCTTCTGCAATCATCATTATACTCTCTGTATAAATTTGACTTTTCTTTTTTTTTGGGGGGGTGATCCTTTTTTCAGCTCTGTTGGATATCCCTGATCAACAAAATCGTGAGTTATTTACAACATGATTGAAAAAACATTGACCAACTGAACTGGTTTTTCCTGTTTATATAGGTTGACTTGGGCTTCCCAGGTGACTCCAGTGGTAAAGAACCTGCCTGCCAAAGCAGGTAATTTAAGAGATGCAGGTTTGATCTGTGTGTGGGTCAGGAAGATCCCCTGGAGGAAGGCATGGCAACCCATTTCAGTGTTCTTGCCTGAAGAATCCCAGGGACAGAAAAGCCTGGATAGCTACAGTCCATAGGGTTTCACAGAGTCAGACATGACCGAAGTGACTTGGCACGGCATAGGTTGACTAATCAAACCTCGAGTCACTTTATAGAGACAGCACTGTGTACATGCAAGACGGGAATCCATGTCTCTGGAACCAATCGGATTCTTAGGTTTACAGGACCTAAAGAAATCTTGTCACCGCAGCCCTTGACAGAGGAAGGAGTACTTCAGGAAGGAAAAGCTGCCTTCCAGGTGCAGGAGTAGGTTATATGGAGTGATTCAAGACTAGCCAATCAGCTTCCAAATTTGAAATTCCCCTAAGTCTTTAAATTTTGCCCCACACCCTGGGTCAAGGAGACAGATTCCAGAGCTTTGCCTCCTGTCTCGCTCGGCTCAACCTCACAATAAAAGCTCTCTCTTTCCTCAAAACCCAGTACTATAGTTAGTACTGGCTTCTTTGCACATCCGGCAGCCAGCCCTTGTTCAGCTACATAATTATCTGATACACCGTGAAAGGACTTCCTCCATCAAGTTAACACACCTGTCACCTCACATATTTACCTTTTGGGTGCGGGAGGGGTGAAAACATTTAAGTTGTTCTCGCTCAGCAAATGCCAATGATCCGATTCAGTGTTATCAACTGGAGTTGAGTTTGACTATTTTAGATACTTCATGAAAGTGGAATTATGCAACTTCTGTCCTTCGGTGATTGGCCTACTTCATTTGGCACGAGGGAGCCATCTCACTTCTGGGGCTGTATCCAAAAGAATCGAAACCGGGATCTCAAAGAGATCTGCATTCCCATTTTTACTACTTCATGTCCATTGACATATGAATGGATAAAGAAAATGTGGCATACATGCAGAATGGAATTATTATTCAGCCCCAAAAGAAGAGGATACCTTGCCATATGTGACAACTTAAATACATTTATTTTCAAAGTAACGGCAGACTTCTGGTTGGGCCAAGACGGAGGAAGCCTCATACAAAAGCCTCTCTTACGCAGATTACAAGTGAAATTCAAGTCGAGAGGACAAAGAAGCATGCATTTGCAACTTTATGAAGTAAACACAGGCAGATGGGGCCTGGAAGTCCAAAGCTGAATACCAGCCTGTTAGGGGATTATGGTGTTTTTTTCCTGCCTCTTGTCTCCTAGCTTACCCAAAGCAGGTGATGTCCAATAGCAGCTTGAAAGTTAAAACTCTGGGATCCACCTCTTCTTTTCAGCCAGAAGAGTGAAAAAGTGTGAGACTTATATAACGAGGAGTGAGGGAGGTCATCCCCATTTGTTTCTTTTCCTCCCTGGTTATCACATCTCCCCTGCAACCTCAGTGATGACGGAGGCGGCTAAACCCTGAGAGATGACCCGCATCTCTGGGCAAAGGAACAGGTAAAAAGAATCCTGTTTTCTGAAGAGTGGGGGCAGAATACCCGTTATTTTCCTTTTCTTTTCTCCTGCTATTTCACCTGAAAGGTCAACCTGGCCATATGGAGCTGCAAGACAGTCTGGAGGCTGAAACACTTTGAGGAACATGTAAGAGGGGCCCTTGAAGCCTGAGAATGTAGGTAGAGTCCTGAAGAGGAGAGGGCTAAAGAAGGAGACTATTCAGGCCTGTGTATGAACCAACATAGGTCCTAGGCCTCCCGTGAGCTTTATGCACAGACAAACCCAACAAGGCAAAGCAGAGGCTTGGAGAAGTGAACTACAGTATGAACTGCCACTCAGCTTCCAGGTCAACACCTGATGGTACATGTGCCACATGGACACAACGTCCTGGAAACGGCACCCAGGCTGGAACAACGCAGAGGGTAAGGCACAATACATGCTGGAACACAGATTCATAGGCTTCTTCATAGAAACAGCAGAGAAAGTAACAATCTACAGAGGAATTTAATCGGAACCAGAGTCTCATAATAAGCAAACTGTCCAGGGTACCAACCAAAATCCCACAACATAGCATACAAAGAACTAGGAAAATCTGACCAGTTCTCAAGGGGAAAAGGCAATCAACAGACCCAGCTCTGAGAAGGAATTAGCAGACGAAGCATCTGCTTCGTGGCTATAACCACACTCAGTGAGGTAAATCCTCTTGAAACGAATGGAGAGAAAAGTTCTTCACAGAGAAGTAACAACTACAAAAAAGAAGCAAATAGAAATTTTAGAACTTAACATGCAAAATCAAACATTCACTAGATGGACTGAATAATGGAACGGAGAAAACAGAGGAAAGATTCAGAAAACCTATGAATCGATGGAAATGGCACAATCTGAAAAACAAACAGGAAAAATGAATGAACATTGTCTCAGAGATGTGTGAAACAATATTGGAAGTTCTAATTTTGTGCCATTGGAGGGTCTAAAGGAAAAGTGCAGAATAAATATATGAGGAAAAGAATGGTTGAAAATGTCACTGGTTTAGAGACACAGATCTAAGCTCAGAAAACCTCACCCTGACACAATCAATCTGATATATAAAAAAAAAAAAAAGCAAACGTGAAGAGTAATCTTGAAAGAGAACACCAACTTGAAGGACCGTGACTGCTCATCAGAAAACATAGAGGCAAAAAAGAATGGAATAACATCTTTAAAGAGTTAAAGGAAAAGATCAAATCAGGACATTATATCCTTAAAGCAAAGATACCCTTAAAGACTGAAAGCCAAACAAAACTCAAACTGACGGCTGATGGAGACAATAGAAAACTAAAAGAATCCTTTACCAATTTGCTATAAAAATACATGAAAGGAACTTCTTCAGGCTGAAGTCAAATAACACAAGAAAGTCTGCAACTTCAAGAACAAAGGAAGGGCAATGGAAATGGTATCTGGATAAATTATCCTCTTAAATTATTTAATATATATATGACTTTTTTTTTCTTTTGGTCTCGCCACACAGCTTGAGGGATCTAAGTTTCTTTACCAGGGATAGACCTCGGGCCCCAGGCAGTGAATGCAGGGAGTCCTAACCACTGGACCGCCAGGGAATTCTCTGTATGACTCTTGAATGAAAAAAGGATACCACAGTCTCAGAGGGTGGCATTCAAATCATATAAAGGTGACACATATGACAACTATAAAAAAGTGTCAGGTAAATAATCTATATGAACGTAAGTCTTCTGCCTTTTATTTAATTGGTAAAATATTAACTCTCAACTGTGAGACTACGTGTATACACAGTATTATTCTGAGAACAACTGAAAAATGACAGATTCAAGAAAAAGTGGACAATCTTAATAGTCTTGTGTTTACGAGTTGTGGATGAGTTATCTAAAACATTCACATACGTTTTTGTGACATAAGTTTTTCCCTGAGTTAACTGCCTAGGAGTGGGTTTATGGGTCATGGGGTAAGTACGGCCCTCTGCGCCTGCCCTGGCCGCTGCCTCAGGGGTCACCCCAGCAGGATCTGGGTGACGCGGGCACTTCTGCTTTTAGCGGCTCTCCCCTCCGTTGATGCTAAAGTTAAAGGCAGGAGGATGTACAGGCGCTGATACCAAAGCTGCCACCCTGGGGGTGGGGGTAGGGGGGCGTCACAGCCAGGAACCCTGCTCCCCTTTGTTGGGTGGAGACCCCCGACCGGTCTGGGGCCTAGATAGGAGAGAAGGGCCAGATGTCCTGCCAAGAAGTTCATCGTCCTCAAGGTAAACACCTCCAACCCTCAGACCCCAGGAGTTTTGGAAGCGCCAGACTGTCTAGAAGCGCATCCTCACCTGCGCACCACCCGGCCTCACTTGTCCTCTGCGCATGCGCCATCCCTCCAGCTCCTTTTGCACCAAGCGCACGCGCCACATTCTTTGCTCATGGGTTCTAGAGCAGCTTCCCAGCAACGCGCCAAGCAGTGTTCGCTTCGCCTTTGGCCGAGTTGGCAGCTGAACCAGAACGCTCTGAGCCCAGCTCTCTATCCAAGCGCCAACCACCCACCCACGTGCCCTATGGGCAGTTACCTGGGCAGGCCCTGCCCTTCACCCCCACCTCAGGCTCTGGGGGGCCAGTACCTGCCAAGAGGGCTCGGCCTCCCCCAGCCCGATCCCCGCACCCGCCGATTTTCCGTGGCCGGCCCAGGTCACCCAAGCTGTCCGTGCCCCGCTGTCCACTCGCAGGCCAGCCCACAAGTATCTGGTGACTCTGCATCTGCGCTTTGTCACAGCGTCTCTGAGACGGTGTTTTATGATCCCGCAGACCCTGCACTCCTTCCTGGGGGTCCTCACCTCCCTCTGCAGGCGACACCATCAGAGGAAGGCGGTGCTGGGTGCTCGCATCGCCACGATGTGCCGCGGCTCAGCGTCCGCAGTGGGCACAGTCACTGTGTGTAGTGGGCATCAGCAGCAGGTCACCCCCGTGCTGCCCACCACACTCAGGTGTTCCCCGGGCTCCTGCAAAGAGAAGATGGTGAGGAGGGCCCTGTGAGAGAGCGGAAAGGGGATGGCCCAGCAGGAGGAAGACACTGCATTCACAGAGGACCATCAGAATATGGGCCCCGATGGCTCTCGGGGTGCACGATCAGCATTTAGGCCCCTGGGGGCCCAGGGAGACCTCTCTGCCTTCGTGCCCAGGCCTGGGTCTCTGCGGAAAAACCTCCACGCCAAGAACTCAGCTAAC
The DNA here is from genome assembly GCA_024291935.2 of Okapia johnstoni. Taxonomy (NCBI): domain Eukaryota; kingdom Metazoa; phylum Chordata; class Mammalia; order Artiodactyla; family Giraffidae; genus Okapia; species Okapia johnstoni. The sequence goes on along the minus strand of CM044310.1, from coordinate 7,424,847 downwards.
AGATCCACCAAGAAACTCCAGACCTCTTGTGTGAGCTCCTGCCCCCAAAGAAACGCCATCACGAGCTCCTGCAGCTCCACCCGAGGTTTCCCGCCAGGCCAGAGGAGGACGGGCCCCCCTATACCGCGAGGGCTGCCCCGGAGGTCCTCGAGGAAAGGGAGCGAGGAGGGCCCGCCGCCGCCCTGTGCCGCGCCTCTGGCTTCCCAGAGCAACAGCCGGCCTGATGAGGACGCGGAGGCAACCAGGGGGCAGAAACGAACGTAGGAGAACGGCGCCCCCACGTTGGACAGTCCCAGGCCCCGAAGACGCAGGTTTCCTCTGCTGCCGCGCAGGCGAGGGCAGCCGCTGAGGCTGCCCCCACCCCCTGAGCTGGGTTTCCGAGTCACCGCCGAAGACCTGGACGCGGAGAAAGCAGCGGCGTTCCGGCGCATCGACAGCGCGCTGGGGAAGGAGACCCCAGCCGCGCAGCCCTGCCGTCCCTTCCCCGCGCCGGCCGACCCTCCGGGCCTCGGCAGGGCTCCTCGGCCAGAGAGAGGCCAGAAGGATCGGCCCCCCCAGCGCCAGTGGACACCCGGGCGTCTGCTGGAGGGGCCTCCTCTGCGCATCCCTGGTCAGGGTGGCAGCACGGCTCCCCCGGGCCCCTCTCCTCCCGGTCCCAGCCCCTCCCGGGCCCTCCTTCCCACTCACGGCCTCCCGCCCCGTTCACCTTGCCCACCCCCGCTTCCGCCCCAGGATCGGGCAGCGCGGACCTGTTTGCTCGGCCCCCAAGCCCCTCCGCCCCTGCTTCGGCCCCCACGTCAGGCACGGCGGGTGCAACAAGACCCTCACCCTGCACATCTGGGGGCCTGGCTCCCCACCCTCCTTCTGACACCGAGGTCACCCCCCATGGACACCATTCCACCCTCCCAGTCTCTCCTCTTCGGGGCTCCCCCTGACTCCAGCGGGAGCCTCTTACCTTCTCCCCAGACCCTGCACCCCCCAGGGACAGCGTGGCCTCTGTCACAGTCAGCACCAGCCTGCCTGGACTCGGGTTCAGCGGCTCCTCTCACATCGGAGCCCCTGCCCAGCCCATCTCTGGGGCCCCTTATGTGCAGCTGCACGCATCTCCCTCCTGGGACCACTCTCCACACTGTGGAAATCCAGCAGCTCCAGGCCTAGCCGGGGACCCAACCTCTGCTCCAGGACCCCAGTTCCACCCACCAACTCCCCCATGCACCCATGCCAGCGCCCAGCCAGCCTTGGCTCCCACCCCCGCTGCATTCCCATCCAGCCCAGCCCCTTCCCCAGCTGCATGCCCCCCACCATGCCCAGTGCTGGGCCCAACAGCGGGCCGCGCTGCTGCTCCACAGTTGGCAAATCGAGCACAGCCCCCTGCAGGCCAGGGGTCTCTGCAGAACCTCGGGGCATTGGGAGCAGAGCGTCTGTGCTGGATCTGAGCTGCCCCTTTGCAGCTCTCAGCATTTCAGCAGAAAGAAGGCGAGCCTGGAGAAGAGTGGCCCCAGAACACCTGGGGCCTTCCTGGCCAGAAGCCCCCCATGATGACCACGGGGCCCAGGGCTAAGAATAAGCCCAGCACTAAGAACAAGCCCAGCACTAAGAATATGCCCGGCTTTGGAGGTGCTACTGCCCCCATCTTCAGTCACATGCCTGGGGGTGCACCCAGGCAGAGCCCCCATACTTCCAGCCGAGAAGACAGCCCACCCCCAGCCAAGGCTGACTTCAGGGGCGTGTCCACCTCAGCCTCTACCTCTAGAAGCCCCAGCTCCAGGGGGGTCACAGCCAGGAAACACCGTGCTGTTAGGGACCCATCGCCTGCTCAGGACTTGGCTGGACACGAGACCACTGGGCCAACAACCAAGTCCTCTTCCTCCGGGGCAAGATCCACTCCCTTGGGGTCTAAGAGGCGGATGAAGACCTGAGCCGAGAACTTTGGAGACAGACAGTGTCTACCTTCCTCCCAGGCTGGGCCTCCTGTGGGCCCTGTTTCCATGTGAAACCCAAGCCTAGCCCTAACCTAATTCCAGAGCAAACTGGGCGCCTGGAGACACAGCGCTCTGTTGCCTTCCCCCGCCTGCCATCCTCCCTGCTCAGAGGTGGGTGGTTTGAGGCTGTTGTCCCACAGTCCTGTCCCCTCCACTCCTGGAGCAGGGGGAGGCCTCCCGTTGCCTACACGGCTGACTCCTCCCTTCTCCCTGTTTTCCTTCCAGAACCTTTGTGTTAGCTTTGTAACTTATGAAAGTTTTGTTCTCATTCCTTTGCAGAATCCTCACTTGTCTGTGATCTGCAGATCAAGTGTGGAAGAGCATTGGCTTCTATGAGTGGTGACACGAAAAGCCAAACCTAAGTGTTTTAGACTTTCCTGTAGTCCTGTTCATGGGGTATGTACAGCAGTACAATGTGATGGCTACAAGGACCAAATATTAAAAGTTTAAGTGATGAAGCCTAAGACCAAGATAAGCCAGGAAAAACCGGATCATCCCTGTCTGTTGGAATTGCTGCTTCTCACCCACCTCTCTGACTTGAAGCGGTCTGGATCATCCTGAATGTATACCAGGAGCCCACATGCTATGCACTGGTCTTTTATTTTTGTCTATTTTAGCCACACCCATGGCATGCGGGATCTTAGTTCACCAACCAGGGATCAGATCCGTGCACCCTGCATTGGCAATGTGGAGTCTTAACCGCTGGACCGCTAGATAAGCCCCCACCCTAGTCTTTTCTAATGCAGCAAATCTCCTTTCTCTTTTGCTCTTAGAATCCCAGGCAAATGACTGACCTACATATACATCTCCCCTGGGCTTCCCTGGTGACTCAGCTGGTAAAGAATCCACCTGCATTGTGGGAGACCTCGGTTCAATCCTTGGGTTGGGAAGATCCCCTGGAGAAGGGAACGGCTACCCACTCCCATATTCTGGCCTGGAGAATTCCATGGACTGTATAGTCCATGGAGTCACAAAGAGTTGGACACAACTGAGCCACTTTCATATATCTCCCTTAAAGAGTACGGGATTGGCATCGAAGCTTCTGGCAAGGGGCAACAAGGAAAGCTTTAATTAGGATGTGACAGCTCCTGGAGCAATCTGTGGCATTTTGCTTTTAAATAACCAGGAGAATTCCCTGAATACACCTCTTCACTTTTCTAACAAATGAGGGGCAATTGTTTGTAGAGGAAAGAAACAAACATTATTTAACTATAAGAGATTAAAAGACTTCCAGTTTGTGGTCCAGTATGTTTGGAGCTTAGAGATCATCATTCCTGTCATCACAATAGGAGAAAAGCTGAACAAACTGAAAACCAACAGTCCTGAAATCTGTCAGAGAACTGATGCCATGTGGTAAGCTATCACCACCACAAGACCTAGATAAGTGACTACAGACAATTATAGCTTCACCAAGCACAGGACTCTGCTGGAGCCCAGATCTGGGTAGCAAAACTTAAACTGCAGTTGATGAATTTCTGCTCATGGTAGACATGCTTAAAAACTCTAGGGGAGGGAGCAGTCTTATAGGAGACACCACCATTTCATGGATTATACCACCACCCACATTCTCAGGGTGAAGATCAAAGAAAAGCCCTTCATACTTCTGGCATGGGAGAAGAAAAGCAATCATTTTGAAACATGCCCAAAGCAGTTCTGTTCTCCTTAAGAATGCTTTCCCTCAAGGGAAACTTTTACCAGAATAATCACCTCAATTTCTATCAGATCATAAGAAAGGTCACTTCCTGGCCTGGAGAAAGGAAGTCCCCAAATCTAGTAACATGGTTCCAATCAAGAAAGGAGAAGGTCAAGGCTGTATATTGTCACCCTGCTTATTTAACTTATATGCAGAATACATCATGCAAAATGCCGGGCTGGATGAAGCACAAGATGGAATCAAGATTGCTGGGAGAAATATCAATAACCTCAGATACGCAGATGACACCACCCTCATGGCAGAAAGTGAAGAGCCTCTTGATGAAGGTGAAAGAGGAGAGTGAAAAAGCTGGACAACATCCAAGAAATGAAGATCATGGCATCCGGTCCCATCACTTCATGCCAAATAGATGGGGAGACAATGAAAACATTGACAGACTATTTTCTTGGGCTCCAAAATCACTGCAGATGGTGACTGCAGCCATCAAATTAAAAGATGCTTGCTCCTTGAAAGAAAACCTATGACCAACCTAGGGAGCATATTAAAAAGCAGAGACATTACTTTGGTGACAAAGGTCCATCTAGTCAAAGCTATGGTTTTTCCAGTAGTCATGTATGGATGTGAGAGTTGGACCATAAAGAAAGCTGAGCACCAAAGAATTGATGCTTTTGAACTGTAGTGTTGGAGAAGACTCTTGAGAGTCCCTTGGACTGCAAGGAGATCAATCCAGTCAATCCTAAATGAAATCAGTCCTGATTATTCATTGGTAGGACTGGTGCTGAAGCTGAAGCTTCAATACTTTGGCCACCTGATATGAAGAGTCTACTCATTAGAAAAGACTCTGATGCTGAGAAAGATCGAAGGCAGGAGGAGAAGGGGATGACAGAGGACAAGATGGTTGGATGGCATCACTGACTCAATGGACATGAGTTTGAGCAAGCTCCAGGAGTTGGTGATGGACAGGGAAGCCTGGCGTGCTGCAGTCCATAGGGTTGCAAAGAGTCGAACACAACTGAGTGACTGAACAACAAAAAACTCACATTAAAGACCTATTTACCTCAGTTGTTTTTACCCAATACATTATATGTTGAGTGTTCAACCAAAAATTACAAGGCATTCTACAACGGCATAGAAAGCATCACTGATTCAATGAACATGAATTTGACCAAACCCTGGGGCTTCCCTGATAGCTCAGTTGGTAGGGAATCCACCTGCAATGCAGGAGACCCCGGTTTGAATCCTGGGTCAGGAAGATCCACTGGAGCAGGGGTAGGCTACTCACTCCAGTATTCTTGCGCTTCCCTGGTGACTGAGCTGGTAAAGAATCTGCCTGCAATGCGGAAGACCTGGGCTCGATCCTTGGGTTGGGAAGATCCCCTAGAGAAGGGAAAGGCTACCCACTCCAGTATTCTGGCCTGGAGAATTCCATGGACCGTATAAGTCCATGGAGTCACAAAGAGTCAGACAAGACTTAACCACTGAACAACAACAACAGACTGGGAATTTAAAATAAGTAAAATTAATACAATAAGGGAAGAAGTGGACAGTATGCAAGCACTGATGGGGAGTGTAAGCAGAAAGATAGAAATTCTAAGAATGAAGGGAAATGGTAGAAGTTGAAAGCATTGTAACAGAAATGGAGAAGGCTTTTTACCAGTTCCTGAGTACTGGATACAACTGAGGAAAGAATCAGTGAGCTTGAGGATAAGGCAACAGAAACTTCTCAAACTAAATAACAAGAGAGAAAAAAAGACTGAAGAAAATAGAAAAGAATATCAAGGAACTGTGGGGTGTAACATTTGTGTAAAGGGACTACCAAAAGAAGAAAGACAGAAAGAGAGAAAGAGGAAATATATTTAAAGTAGTAAGGGCTGAAGCTTTTTATTCGACATGCATCAAACCACAGATCCAGAATCTCAGAGAACACCAAGCAGGATAAATACCAAATAATTAACACCCTTGTATATCATAGTTAAACTTCAGAAAATCAGAGCCAGAGAACCTTTAAAGTAGATAGAGGGAAAAAAATCTTACCTGTAGAGAAATTAGTGTAACAGTGATAATGGATTTCTCTTCAGAAATCAAGCAAGCAAGAAGAGAGTGCAGTTAAATGACAAATTGCAAGGCAGGGGGAAGGAACTTAGATTTTGTATCCATCAAATTTCGACTTCAAAACTGAAGGGAAAATAAAGACTTTCTAAGATAAAGCTTGGATTTGTCTCCAATAGACGTGCTTTGCAATAAATGTTAAAAGAAGTTCTTCCTAGAAGGAAAAGGAAAGTGATGTAGGTTAGAAACTTAGATCTACATAAAGAAAGAAAGAGTATTAGAGAAGGAATAAATATAAAGGTAAGGTAAAATATGATATTTTAATTGTTATTTTTTTTATCCTTAAGTGACTTGATTCATTTAGTTCAAAATAATTGCAAAAATACAACTGGTGATAATAGTTTATGGGTAAATGAACCGGTATGAGAGCAGTTCTTTATGACATAGAAGGGAGGGAATGGAAATACTCTTTACTAAGGTACATGCACCAAGCATGAAGAAATACAGCACTATCTGTTTATGAACTTAGGTTAGTTGTAAGTGTATACTGTAACCTATAAGGGAACCACTTAAAATCTTTTTTTAAAGAAGTACGTATAATTAATTGTCATGCTAAAAGGAGAAAAAATTGAACTATACAAAATACTCAAAACCAGAAAAGGTGAAAAAAATCATTTAAAACAGTGGATTACAAAAAAAAAAGAAAGAAAGAATGAGGACAATGAATGGAAAACAGTTACAAATATAGTAGCAATTAATTCAAATATATGAATAATCACTTTAAATATTAATGGTCGAAATGCAGCAATTAAAGGAGACCCTCGGGATAGATTGAAAAAATAAGCCCCAACGATATTGTCTCGGGAGATCCAGGTTCGATTCCTGGGTCCAGAAGATCCCCTGGAGAAGGAAATGGCAACCCACTCCAGTATTCTTGCCTGGAAAATCCCATGGACAGGGGAGCCTGGCGGGCTACAGTCCATGGGGTTGCAAGAGTCAGACACAACTTAGCAACTAAACCACCACCACATATTGTCTACAAGAAACTCATTTTAATTACAAAGATACTTTAATTAAAAGACAAAAAGTGATCAATTATGCTGACACAAAGCAAAAAAAAAGCTAGAATAGCTATGCTAATGCCATACAAAATAGACTTCAGACAAGGAAAGCTATTAAGAGATAAAGAAAAGGTATTACATCATGTGAAAGAAGTCAATTCTCCAAAAAGACATAACAATCTTTAGCATACATGCATCTAACAATAGATCATTAAAATATGTAAGGCAGAAACTGATAAAATGGCAAGGAGAAAGATACAAATCCACTATCGTAGCACTAAACACAGCTCTTTCAGTAACTGGTAGATGCGGGAGGCAGAAAATCAGTAAGGATGAATTGAACAGTATCATCAATCCACTAGATCTAATTAATTTTATAAACTACTACATCTAACAATATAGAATACAATCTTCTCAAGCTGGTATGAAATGTTCACCAGATAGCCCACATTCTGGGTAAAAAAAACGCACACCTCAAAAAACTTAAAACAATATAAGTTATACAAAATATGTTCTCAAACCAAAAAAATAACACACTAAAGTAAAAAATACAGAAAGATAGCTGAAAAATCCCCCCATATTTGGAGATTAAGTGACATCACATGGACATTAAAAGGATAATCAAGAACTATTTGAACAGGGTACCGTATGATATCACTTATATGTGGAATTTAAAATACAATGCAAATAAATCTATGAAACAAAAACAGACTCACAAATACAAAGAACAGACTCACAGCTGCCAAAGGGAGGATAAGGGAGGGAAGGATTGGGAGTTTGGGATTAGCAGATGCAAATTATTATATATAGGATGGATAAACAAGGTCTTATTTTGTAGCACAGGGAACTATATTCAATATCCTGTGATAAACCATAATGGAAAAGAATATGAAAAAGAGCATATGGAAATAACAGAGTCACTTTGCTGTACAGCAGAAATTAAGCACAACATTGTAAATACGAAATATGACATATTTGAACGGGAATGACATGTTCACTAATAAATTATTTTGCATATACAAATTTTGAAATGAACTAATTCAAATATTTCCCAAACCCTTTCACATTCAGCTTTTAATTTATATAACGAAAATACTGCTGAGGATGTGATTTAATGACTAAATAGTTCCCAGCCATTAAGTTTCCCTTATGTATAAATCACACATCACTAAAATGTACAGCTGTTGTGATTCAAAGGACACCATTAAGAAAGTTAAAAAACAACCACCAATACCAAGGAAAAAATGGCAAGGGCTTCCCTGGTGGCTCAGTGGTAAAGAATCCTCCTGCCAATGCAAGAGACACGGGTTTGATACCTGATGCAGGAAGATCTTACATGCCGCAGAGTAACTAAGCCCATGCGCCATAACTATTAAGCCTGTGCTCCGGAGCCGGGGAGCCACAACTACTGAAGCCGGAGAGCCATGGAGGCCCCGCTTCAGCAGAGCCTAGAGCCTGTGTTCCACAAGAGGAGAAGTCACCACAATGAGAAGCCCAAGCACAGCAACTAAAGAGTAGCCCCCCGCTCTCCAGAACTAGTAAAGCCCTCGCAGCAACGAAGATCCAGCACAGCCAAAAATAAACTTTTTAATTGCAACTCATATGTGTGATTTAAAAAATCTGACTATTGAAGAACTATTACAACTCAGTAATAAAAGACACATAGCCCAATTTTTTTTTAAATGGGCAAATTACTTGAACAGGTATTTCTCCAAAGAAACATTAAGCGCATGAAAGGATACACAACGTTAGCCATCGGAAAAATACAAATCAATACCGCAGTGAGATAGCATGTCACATTTCATAGGATAGTTACAATAAAAAAGACAGATGATAAGTATTTGTGAGGGTGTGGGGGAATTGGAACATTCACATACTGCTGGCAGGAATGTAAAAAGGTGCAGTCACTTTGGAAAAGATTCTTGCAGGTATTCAGTGAAACAGAGTTTACCATATGGCCCAGCAATTTCACTTCTAGGTACACACTCAAAAGATATAAAAGGGTATATTCACACAACACCCTATACATGAATGTTCACAGTGATGTTCCCCATAATAGCAGAAAAGTGGGAACAACACAAAAGTCTATCAACTGAGGAGTGATCTGTACCATGGAATATTATTCACCAATAAAAAAATCAGAGACTGATACATGCTACACTATGGATGGACCCTGAAAACATCACACTGAGAATCCTGACACAAAAAATCACACACTGAATTATTCCATTTTAATTAAATGTTCAAAATAAGTAATCCACAGAAATAAAGAGTAAATTCGTGTTTGCCTAGGCCTTAGGGGTTAGGGGAAATAAGCATTGTCTGCTAATGAGTAAGGTATTTATTTGGGGAGAATGATGTAAAGCTTCTAAAATTGTGTTGCTGTTGCAACCTTCTGTAAATATTCTAAAAGATGCCAAATTTCACACCATAAAGTGTGACTTGTAAGTGAACTATATTTCAATAAAGCTCTTACATTTCTATAAAGACTGCATTATGTATCACCAAAATACAAATTAAGTCCCCATAAGAGAGTGCAGAATCTTGTTCACTCACTTTAAAGGACCAAAGCCAGGGCAATGAAACTCCAGAGGAATCCTATGAGTTAATGCTCAAGGTACTATGACATACTGAAATATTCATGAGGATTTACATGTTTATTCTTTTTTAAAAGTCACCTAAAGTTTAATAAAACATATTCAAAAGTGTCAGAAAAAAAATCATAACTCAGGGAGAAGGTAACACAGGGAGGTTATCAAATTGAAAATAAGTGTAAAAGTTTTGATCACATGAATCTACACCCTGAATATGAAATTGGATCCAAATTTATTATTGATGTCCAAAATAACATCAAATTAAAACAGCTCAGTTAACAACACCTCTTTGGAAAGGACCTATTTTCGAAAAAACAAAATATCAAGAAATAAATGTTTTGCAGTCACGAAGAACTGAATCATCCAAATTTCTATACTGAAAATTAAAAACTCAGATCCATGTCATGGGCATTGGAATGCCTCTCCTCCTCCTGGCAGGAGTGGATTCCAGGAAGTGACAGATGCGTTAAGGATAAAACTCATAAGAATCCAAAAGTATTTTTAAAAGGCATTTAAAAGGTATTTGTTGACCCTGAATATAATTCTAAACTATATAGAAGATAATATAAATTCAAATTAGCAGAACCCACAGGCAAAGTAACCAATAATCATGAAAAATTCAGAACTGTGTGCAATGATATTTCACAGGTATGTATCTAAATTTTAAAAGGCTTGGAAAGATGCATGCACTGCACTGTTTGTAGCAGCATTGTTTACCATTGCCAGGATATGGGTGCAGCCTAAGTCTCCATCAACAGATGAATGGATAAAGATGTGGTAGACATATGCAGTGGAATACTACTTAGCCATAAAAAGAAGGAAATTTTGCCATCTGCAGCAACATAGATGGACTTGGAGGGTATTGTGCTGGGTGAAATACGTCAGGCAGAGAAAGACAAACATATGTCGCAAAGAGTTGGACACAATTGAGCAACTGAACTGAATTGAATATGATACCACTTAAATTTGGAAATTTTAAAAATACAACAAGCTAATGAATATAACAACAAAAAAAGAGAGTCACAGATATAGAGAACAAATTGGTGGTTACCAGTGGAGAAGGCAGTGGCACCCCACTCCAGTACTCTTGCCTGGTAAAGCCTATCGACGGAGGAGCCTGGAAGGCTGCAGTCCATGGGGTCACTAGGAGTCGGACACGACTGAACGACTTCACTTTCACTTTTCACTTTTATGCACTGGAGAAGGAAATGGCAACCCACTCCAGTGTTCTTGCCTGGAGAATCCCAGGGACGGGCGGAGCCTGGTGGGCTGCCGTCTATGGGGTCATACAGAGTCGGACACGACTGAAGCGACTTACCAGCAGCAGCAGCAGCAGCAGCTGGGAAAGATTGAAGGTGGGAGGAGAAGGGGACGACAGAGGATGAGATGGTTGGACAGCATCACCAACTCTGGACATGAGTTTTGAGTAAACTCCGGGAGTTGGTGATGGACAGGGAGGCCTGGAGTGCGGCAGTCCATGGGGTCGCGAAGAGTCAGACTTGACTGAGTGACTGTTCTCAACTCAGCTTCCTCCCGGCTGAGCCCCTGTACAGAAAAGCGCGGGCAAGGCAGACCACGCCCCCATTGAGGCCCCTCCCCCACTGGCGCCGTGTCCAACCAGGGCCTCCTGGCTGGGGCGAGCCCCGCCCACATCCAGGAGACACGACCAATGCCTCAGCCAAGACCGGCGCCATTTTGAGCTCCCCGTTGTCAAGCTGAGGCACGCAAGTGTGTCAAGCGGGAAGGCGGGGCCGAAGCGGGGACACAGCACGCTTTCCCCAGCCAGACTGTGCCATTTAAAACTATCATTAAGCACTACTTATGTGTGCTGGGCACTATGCTGAGCACTTTATGTGCATAATCGCCTGAAATCTCCTCAGACGTCTTGGAACCTGGAAGGTGAGTCAGTTAGTCCTTTGGATGCATTGACAAATAATGATACGAAATGAATGAGCCACTACAAGCCGGTGGAGTAATCTGAGTAGGCAGGGCCCCTCGTTGAGTAACAGAAGTGGACAGAGCTTGGAGAATATTAAAGTAATCCTACCTGCATAAACCTGGAGTCTTACGGCGGTGCATGCTGCATTGCTGCAGTCGTGTCCGACTCACTGCGACCCCACGGACTGTAGCCCACCAGGCTCCTCTGTCCATGAGACTGATTCCCCAGGCAAGAATACTGAGTGGGTTGCCAAGCCCTCCAGGGAATCTTCCCGACCGGGGATCGAACATGTGCCTCTTAAGTCTCCTGCATTGGCAGACAGGTTCTCTACCATTAGCACCACTTGGGAAGCCCTTTACCGCGATGGGGTTGCTTCTTTCTGGAAAATATGGGGCTGGAAAAGTACCTAATGATCCCACAGTGAATGAGATGCCTCATTTTTTTTTGTAAATAAACTTTTTTATTTTGAGATGACTGTAGATTCCCACACGGTTGTGAGAAATAAGGGATCCCATGCATCCTTGATCCAATTTCCCTTAATAATAACATCTTGTGAAACAGTAGTTTATTTACAGTGTCGCAACCTGGATATTGACATCGATCTAGTCAAGATAATTGATCCATCACCACAAGGGTCCGTCATATCCATTTTATTCCCACATCACTTCCGTTCTCCATGCAGCTTTTCCTTAACCCCATGGGTTACACATCTTTATTCTCCATGTCTGTAGCTGCAAGAATGTTGTGTACACTTTACTTCTAGATTTAGCTATTAAATGGTTGTTTTTGTTTAAGTTGCTAAGTGATGTCCGACTCTTTTGCGACTCCATGGACTGTAGCCCGCCAGGCTCCTCTGTCCATGGGATTTCCCAGGCAAGAATACTTCTTCAGGGGATCTTCCCCACCTGGCAATGGAACCCGCATCTCCTGCATTGGCAGGTGGATTCTTTACCACTGAGCCACCAAGGAATAAATGTGTGAAAAAGATGAGCATCACATATCTATTTTGTTTTTCTCTGTTCGGAATCTGTGTGTAATTCTGTGGTTACTGAATAAAAGTTTTTAAAGTGCATTCCCAAAGAAAAAGAAAAAAGAATGTTGTGTAACTATACCATACAGTCCTTTTGAGATGTGCGCTTTTCACTCACATAATTCTCTGAAGATTCATTCAGGATGTCAGGTATATAAATAGTCTGTTATGGCTGACTACTGTTCCATAGTATGGATGTTCTCTAGCCTTTCAGCCACTGGAGGGCATCTCAGTTCTTTCTAGTTTTTAGCTATTATGAGTGAGGCTGCTATAAACATCCATGTACAAGGTTTCTATGTAACCGTAAGTCTTCATGACTCTAGGGGGGAAAAAAGAGATGCTCAATTGCCAGGACTTGTTTAGTTTACCAGTAAGAAATTGCCAAACTGTTTTCTGGATTGGAAATAAAATACCAGCAGTCTACGAATGATTCGCATCCTCTCCCACCTCACCAAAAGTTGGTCTTCTCACTACTTTTTTAGCCATTCTGATAAATAGATAACGTAGTTTTCATTGTATTGTGGTTTTCATCCCTGATGGCCAATGAAAGCGGAAAACTCTTTTTCTTCTCTGTAAATTCCTCTTTGGTGAAATGACTCTTCATGTCATCTACCAGCTTTAAAATTGTTTTTTTTTATTGTTGATATTTGAAAGTTATTTTATACACAGGTAATGTGTTTGTATGATGCTGAGTCTTTGAAATCTCCTGAGACTTTATGACCTAAAACATTGTAAGATTTTTAAATTAGAAACATCTATGCTTTAAAAGAATCTGTACTTGTCTGTTCTTCAATGTAATGTTTGATATGCCTAGAGAATTCTTTACATATTTAGACAGTATTGTTTTGTTGCATGTTTGTTGCTAAGTTTTATCTCAATCTACAGTTTATTTCTTCCTCTTAACAAGGTCATTCACAGAGCAATATATTTTAATTTTATCAGTTTTTCCTTTTAAGGATTGTGCTTCTGCCTATCCTCAGATCTTGAAGATTTTCTCCTGTGATTTTTTTCCCCCAAAGCTTTATAGTTTTACATTTATATCTGTGATCTTTTTTTTTTTTTTTTTAATTTAGCTGTGCCATGTCTTCGCTGTGGCATGTCGGGTCTAGTTCCCTGACCAGAGATTGAACCCAGGCCCCCTGCATTGGGAGTGTGGGGTCTTAACCACTGGACCACCAGGGAAGTCCCTGTAATACATTTTTTTATTACTTTTTGTATAACATGTGACACTTAGGTTATAGTATTTTTTTTTCTTTTGATGTCCAGTTGTTCCAGCATCATTTCTAGAAAAGGAACATCTTTCATCCATTAATTGCTTTTGGCCTTTCATCAAAAATCAGCTGGGAATATTGGTATGTATATATTTATGAGTTATCTGTCATTTTTCATTAATCTCTGCATCTGTTCTTCTGTCAATTCCACAAAGTCTTGATTACTATACCTGTAAAATAAGTTGTGAAGTCAGGTGACTGATTCTTCTAATTTTCTTCTGTAAAAAAATTTTGTTTTAGCTATTCCAGTTCCTTTGCTTTTCCATATAAATATTGTAATGATCTCATTTGTAGCTATAAAAATCTTTCTGGGATTTTGATAGGAATTACATTAGACCTATAAATCAACCACAGGAAGTTGATATGTTTTACCAGGTTGACTCTTGAAGTGGCATTTGAATTCATGACCACAGTAATACCACTTCATTTGTCTACATCTTTGATTTCTTTCAGTGTTACGTGGGTTTTCAGCATGCAAGCCCTGAGTATATTTTATTAGAAATACACCTAAGAATTTCTCTTCTTTTCAGCTGTTGTGTTTCTTTAATTTTGTCCATATGTTCGTTGCTGTTGTTAAAATTAAATACCAAGTGGAGACCGGACCTGAAAATTCTCTTGAGTAGACAAAACCTGTTAAGCCTACTTAACTGAAACTCAGCTTATCCTGCTGTGTAACCAAAACTCGGCTTGGGTTATTTCTTGTAAATGCCTCAGAAAATCATAAAACAAACTGTTTTTCAAAATTGAAATAAGATAACCACTTTCTGTTGTTAGGAAAAACCCCAATGCTATAACCAATCTTTGTAAAGAATAAACAGCTTCAGCATTTTCACTGTATAAGCAGGTGTAACAGTGTAACTCAGCTTTATTCCACTGTGAGTCTGCTCTTAGCTCATAAGCTGTTCTTATGTGCCAGATAAACTGATCTCTGCCTCCTAATTACTGCTTTATTGATAGTGATTTTATTTCTGTTATTTCTGGATTTTTAATAGTACATTGAAATATAATTGATTTCTTTAAGTTTTTGCCATATATTGCAAACTGCTGAAATCATTTATTCTGGAGTTTTATTTTCTGGGTTGTTCGGGTTTTGTTTATTTTGTGGGGTTTGTTTTGTTTTGTTTTGATAGATTCCTTGGGATTTTCCTCTATAGACAAGTCTTTGGTGAATAAAGCACTTTTATTCTTTTCTGTCATCTGAGAATGTTTTTATTTCCCATCCATTCCTAAGGGATATTTTCACAAGATGGAGGATTCTGGGTTGACAATTCTTATCTTTTAGTACTCAAGAAATGGTTTGCCACTTTCTTCTGGCTCAAATAATTTTTGCTGAGAAGTTCTGTTACACGCAGATTGTTTTTCACTGATAGCATGTCATTTCTCTTTCACTGCTTTCCAAATTCTTTTCTCTGTCATTGGTTCTCAGAAATCTGACCACTATGTGTCTTCGTGTGTAGTTCTTAGGTTTGTTCAGCTTGAAGTTCACACGACTTCTTAAATCTATAGGTCTGTGACTTTTGTCAAATTTGAGAACTTTTTAGCCATTAGTTTTTCAAGTATTTCAGCCCTGCCTTCTTTTCTTCTTCTGGGACTCTGATAATGAGACTGTGTTCATTTTTGTCAGTCTCCTGTCTTTCTGTTGTTCAGATAAGGTTATTTCTGGTGGTATAGCTCAGTGGTAGAGCATTCGACTGTAGACAGGGTAATTCCTATTGCTCTGTCTTCAGAGTCATTGATATTTTCCTGTGTCTCCTATATGCTAGTCTTAAACCCATCCATTAATTTCTTTTAATATTTCATTATTGTATTTTTTCAGTTCTAAACTTTTCATTTGGTTCTTCATTATATCTTCTCTTTCTTTGTCAAAATTTTCTATTTTTTTCATTGATTTCAAATATATATGATGGCTGCCTTAAAATCCTTGTCAGATAATTCAACATCTCTGTCACATCAGTGTTGGCATCTACTGATTGTAATTGTTCAGTCCATTTGAGATCATCCTAGTTCTTGATAAGTCATTATCTATTGAAACCTGGACACTTTGAGTATTGTGAGACTCTGGATCTTATTTAAATGTTCTGTTTAAGCTGGATTTTATGACTCTGCTCAAGGGGGAGAGGGTCTTGCCTCATGACTGCCAGGTGAGTGTGAAATCTAGGTCTCCCAGTTGGCCTCCATTAACTCTGAAGGGCTGAGGTTCCTCTTACTGCTGGTCAGGATGGGACAGGAACGTGGAGTTCCAGCTCCCCACCAGGGCTCCAGTGCTACCTTGGTGGGAAGGAGGGGTATGAATGCCTCATTAGTGCTCCCCATGTGACCTCACTGACATCACAGGTAGGGAGAGTGGCCTCGGTAACACTGAGTGGTGGTCAAAGCCTCCTCTGACATCACCCCAGCAGGGAGAGGGTAGCCACCTCTTGACAGCTGGGTGAGGATGGAAATCTAGGCTCTCTCCAGACTCCACCAGCACTGAGGAGTAGAGGGCTTCCCCATCACCCAGCAGGGATGAAAGTCCTGACTCCCTACTCAGGATACCCCCGAGCCCTTGCCTTGCCAGAGGGGAGTTGGGGCACTTCATTACATCCTGCAGAGAGTGGAAGTCAAGGTTATTGAGTTGGTCTTTGCAGATGTGTGTTGGTGGCTTATTCAGACTAATTTATCTCTGGTTTCTACTTTGTGCCTGGATCAACCGCCCTCGACCCTGAGATACAGATGAGAAGCAGACCAGTCATCTGGCTTCTTTGAAATGTGGCCATTGTCTGAGAACGATGAAAGGGAAGGGTCAGAAGGGAGAAACAGGGCTTGCAACCCACAGAAAGCACTATAAATTACTAATCCCTATTAATGTTCACTGATTCCTAAAATGTTGATATGCACTCTTGCCACTTCCTGCTTGACCACATCCAATTTACCTTGATTCATGGACCTAACATTCCAGGTTCCCATGCAATATTGTTCTTTACAGCATTGGACTTTCACAGATCCACAACCGAGCGACGTTTCCACTTTAGCCCAGCCTCTTCCTTCTTTATGGAGCCGCTTTGCTCTTCCTCAGTAGCCTATTGAACACCTACCGACCTGGGGGCTCATCTTCCAGTGTCATAACATCTTTTCACCTTTTCATTTTGTTCATGGGATTCTCAAGGCAAGGATACTGAAGTGGTTTTTCCATTCCCTTCTCAAGTGGACCACGTTTTGTCAGGCCCTGACTGGCAAGGACATGCCCTTCAGCTGGTCCACGTAGCCATACAACACGCCTGGCATCCTGGTTGTCCCACTGCTGGTCCTCGTTAAGCATGTAAACTTAGAACTGAATAAGTAACATGTGCTGGCAAACCCTGCCGAGGATAGCAGCCGTGAACATGAGCTTTGGAATCAGACAGCCCTGGGTGCAAATTCTAGCTCTTCCACTAATTAGCTGTGGGACCCTGGGTAAGTTATTTAACTTCTCTGAACCTCATCTATAAAAAGAGAATTGTTAATGTAACATGTTTTGGTTTCCAAGTATGAACAAATAGCTGTTTGCTGCTATTTTTGTTACTTAGGACCCCATCATTACACTTTGGGATGGTTTGTTACACAGCAGTGGGAAGATACGGTTTTTATCCTCCCATATTACAGACTGAACAAAGTGGGATTTTCCTGACATTATGGAGCCAGAATTCAGTCTCTTTCCACTACACCATCAGGGTGCAGCCCCTTCGGACATACCCAGCCCCATGAAGCAGGGTCAGTTATTGATAAGAAAAAGAGCAGGTTCCATTTGTGAAACTCCGGTCCACTCACTTATGACTCGGTTTTCATATCAATAAAATGGGGTCATGGCAACTTCTGGGAGGCTTATATTACTGTGAAGAGTCTTTTCAGGTGGGGATTCTGCCAATGAGACTTCGGTACTGGCTTTCCTCCCTGTGGAATCAGAAATGAGACACCTTCTCCTATCTCCTTGGGGTTGCACTGGAAACTGTCCCAGGAGGCCAGCAGACACACAGGGTCCACAGCCAGATGCTCCTCCTGAAGACTGGAGGGCTGTTGGAGGCTGGAGGGTGCAGGTGGGGGTGCCAGGCTTGGAGGAAACAACATACCCAGTGAGGGAGAGCAGGCCCCTGGCTGGAGCCGATGCAGTCCCAGGGAGGACGGTGTTTGGGCAGGTGTCCTGCGGGTGTGACCCCCTGCAGTTCTAAAGGCGGCCCTGCTGCTGCCCCTTGGGGCTGAACTTGTGCAGGCGAGGCTTCTGCTAACTAGGGGTGGGTAGGGGGAGTGGGGTGAGGTGAGGACTTTCCTCTTCTGGAGCTCTGAGAGTTTCTAAAGAGCCAGAAGCTCAGAAGATGCTGGCATTGTAGCCCTTCACCGCTTCAGGGTTGGGGAGGCAGGCTGAAACTCCCCCCAAATCACATAAGTCACAGTGTGTCCCTGGGTTGTCCACTGCCTCTTTGTTTATTCAGTCAATACATCTGAGGCTGCTGTCAAGACTCTTCATCTCACCACTGTGTGATTTGAGCAAGTGACCTTACCTCGCTGAGCCTCAGTTTCCTCATCTGTAAAATGGGGATGACAATAATACCACTTTCATAGCTCTTCCAGGATTTATTGAGAAAACAAGTAAGGCCCTCTTATTCCTGTTGATGCTCTCTTCCACTCCACCCCCTCTCCATCCCCTCAGCCCAGGAGACCCCTGTCTGTCCACCCAGAGGCCCATCCCTGCTGGTATTTGGGGTTGTGCAGGGAGAATGGCTAAAGCCAGAGCTGAAACCAGCAAGATATAGGCTCTCTGACCTTGGACAAGACACTGGCCCTCTCTGGGTCTCAGTTTCTCCATCTATAGAAGGCAAGAGCTGTACCATAAAAAGTGAGAGACAGCAGTGCCCAGTGCATCTATGCAGTGCCAACTGTGTGCTCCACACTTCACCTGCATCACAGCAACCCTAGGGGGCTTGCCAGCATCAACAGCCGCATTGTACAGGAAGAGAGGCTCAGAGAGGTAGGGTGACGTGTCCACGGTCACACAGCCAGGAGCAGGGGTTCTGGGCTTGAAGCCCCACACTTTCCTGTCTGAGGAGCTTGGGCCCCTGGGAAAACAGGGCTAACTCTGGAGGGGCTTCGTCTTGCCCTCCTTGCCCGTGCCCACTGGGAGGTGCACCCTGGAGGAGCCGCCGCCACCCTGCCTCCACCAGGCTCAGCACAAAGCAGGGGCAGAGCTGGTGCTCCGACTCCAGCTCATCGGAAATGAGATGGAAAAACACAGGAGAGTTGGCCTGGGAGGGGAGGGTGCTCAGGAGCCAGGGCTGGCTCTCTGGGGCTGCAGCACAAAGAGCTGAAACGAGATTCCATTCCTTTGAGCGTGTGAGGACCTACTTCGTGCCTGGCACTGGGCAGGGCCAGGGGGTGGGTGGGAGAGTTAGGAGCTGTCCCACTCCCAGAGAGCTCCTTCTCCCATCATACAAGCCCTCCAGAGCATCACTTACTTAGGAAGCTCACTGTGTCCCTCCACTCTCACCACCACGGAGCTACGGGTGCTGTTATCACCCCCAAGGAATGTATCTGGAAAATGAAGCCCAGAGAAGGAAAGTGATTTGTTTAAGGTCACACAGCTAGTCTATGTGGAAGTAGAGAATTACGATTCTTTCCTTTGAATTATACAATTTATTATCAGGTATTGACCTTTTAAAGACAAAACAATCCTTTTGGTCTCCAAATATATTTAGTTTGCTATTTATTAATATGGCCTCATTAATCTTTCTCTTTCACTGGTGTTTGCTTAGTATAACTTCCAAAAATTTTAATCAAAAATACGTATGTGTACTTATATGTAGATGTGTCTTACATATTTATCTAATCTGGATAAAAGCTTTTAAACTCTCATATCAAGCCCATTTAAATTTAGTATAAATATTTTTATATTCATTTATTTCTACTCTATTTTTACATATTTGTATTTATTTCTACTGCTTTTTTCTATTTGTGCTTACCTCACTCTGAACAAAAGAAGTCTTCAAATCTGATTGCTATTTTTCTCACCCCATGTGTTACTGTTGTCTAGTAGTTCACTTCTAACTTTTTTTTTTTTAACTCCCGATTTGGAGAATACTGTTATTTCATTTGGTGAGTGCTTCATTTCTGTTCACCAGTCTTCACTGAACATCACGACATCTCACACTTTATTCTGAGATCATTGCCCCTGTAACTACCTCAGTTTTGTCTTGAAGAATCTTTACTGTTTTCACTGTTACTTGAATACACATTCAGGCCTATAGTCGTACACAGATCTTTTGAATCTTAGCATATGAAGGTGTTTCAGTTCCTTTTGGGTCTACTTTCGCTGGTTGTTCTTATAGGGTAAGAACAGCCCTTTCTCATCACTCCCTTTGTTTTTCTTGAAACACACTCTGAATATAGCTCTACATGGATTTTTAAAGTTATTCACATGCTAGGGTTTTCATCTGGCTGGCTGAGGCTGATATTTTTGTCAAATACAGGAAATGCTCAGCTGTAATTACTTCCAGTGTTTTCTTTCTCCCATTGTCTCCATTTTCTCCTTGGAATAAAATTGGAAGATGAGCAAACTTCTCCCCTTCTGTGTTTCATATTGTTTAACCTCTTTATTTGAACATTCCCTTTCTTTGTATACTGAATTGGGAAAAATATGCCAGACCTATTTCTATGTTTCTTTCTTGACCTATCTCTAATCTTCTGCTATAGCTCATTAAAGGAGTTTTAAATTTTAATTTCTGTGTTTTTCACTTCTAGTAGTTCCAGTTGTTTCTTTTAATAAATCTCTCTGGCCATTTCCGATCCCTTGGGTATCTAACTAGACAGGAGAATACAGGTGAATTTTCTAGGTAAAGAACTTTGACCGTGTTTCTACAAGCTGTTGTAGTCCATTTATACGGTACAGATTTGTGTCCTGGGAGTGGGGTGTGTCTGTGTGTGAGTTTGTGTGGTGCGATTATGCATGTGTATTTGTGTGTCTTTCCCCTATATTCCTTTTACACAGCAAAATTGCAAGTGTTGCCTTTCTCAGTAAAATGTCGCGTTGCCATTGCTTCACGGGTATTTGTATTGGATACACTGCGACGTCATTCTGAGGCTAACCACCCCGTCTGAGCATTGGTGTCTACCACCTGGCACATACATTTCAGTCCACAGTCAGTGTCTGTTCCTGCCAGGACTTAGCTGTAGCCCCCTGGGGCCCCACCGTTAGTCCAGTGTAATCCACTTGCCAACCTTCCTCCTGGAGAATCTGCCCCGTCGTCATCAGCCAGACAGAACAGTTCTTGGCATTTTGTGTCTGAGGGTACAAAAGGAGTGTGTGCAGATTCAGCCCATTTCTGTGTTACTACAGTCCATGGACCAAGGAAGCTCCCTCAAACCACCACATTAGCATAGCCACTCATCAGTTCCAGTCATCTTACAAATCTGAAGAATGGTTTTTCTGAAGGGCATTGACATATCCTACTTTAAGTCAGTCTTCCAGTTTCCATAGTGATTTACATAGGACCATACCCCATCTGAGCATCCTTCCAGGAGGCCAGTTTTCCGTTGCCTTTTGGCCTGACCATATGGCCAAGCTATTGGTCACCACCCATGCCTCAGTGAAAAACCCAAACATAGGGGCGAATAGATGCAAAATATAGCCCCATGGAGCTAATTTACTTTTAACTTCTTTGATCAGAGTGATGGTCTTCCAAATAGGAAACTGTTCACCTTGGAACTGTCATCCGAAAGTTAATCTGATCTTTGTTGGTTAATCAAGAGCTGTTTATAGGGCACTGTCCCAAGATAGTGGCTCCTCGTGTGATCCCAGAGTCAGTCTGGGGAAAATGAGTGTACTTGCCCACGGATACGATGCGCAAGTCTCTGCAGCTCCCTAACAGCATATTCCTGTGCAAACCATTTCTATTTTATTGTGAAACTCATCTGGGCACTTCCTTCTCTGTTAGAGTGTCCCTTTTCCATCACCCGAAATACTATGGTATTTTGAGTTTCAAGGTTATTTAATGTCCTTCAGTTGTAGGGCAGAGTTAATTAATGTCTGAGAACAAGAGAGTAATTGTTCCTCATGTGGAAATTTTCTAGTGGTCACTGGGAGGGAATCACAGGGTTTTGCCATAAACCCCAGTGTCTATATTCTACATGGGTCTATTGTACAAAAACATTTGTCTGTACCAACACTTCAACTTCTAATTTATACTCTGTAGCCTCTGATGTTTTACTGCTTCCCATTTAGCAAGCAGGATTGCTTGAAGGGTATATTTATGTGCCCTTTTTTATAATGCCAGGCAGGGGAAACTTTCTCTAGTCAGACCCAGTGTCCATCACCGTAATACATTCAGGTAAAACAGACGTGGCCACTTGACACACAGTCTGCATAAAACATTCCAGTTTTCATCCAGACCTTCTGTCTTAATCCTATTAATTCATGCAGTTCTATTATTTTCTCAGTTTAATTATAAGCATCATGAGGTCCTGTCTCACCCACAGGTTTGGGTGCTGTACAGTACATGAAGTTCGTTTGTCAAGGAGCCTGAGAAACTTCCCTTCCTCGCTCCCAGTCATTCCACTCACTGACACGCGTAAGGCTTTGGGTCCCTGAGCAGGGCCTTGAGCCAAGATACACTGGCCCCTTTGTCAGTCTTTATCTAGGTAAGTGCTTCACTGTCATCCCAGCTGACCCCCAGGTGGGTTTCTCATTGTAATCTTTGCCTCCTGGCTTTTAAAATTACTCCGCACTGGGTTAAATAAAGTGGAAAGACATGTTTGAGAACCCATGTCCCCTTGGTCCATTCATCCTTTGATTGTGTTCTATGAAGACTTTTGTTTAAATCCCTTTAATGCCTGCTTTATTCATCCCATTCTCAAACACTGTGCAGAGATTTCCATTCTGCTGGGTTTTGTGCCTTGATTTTCCTTTCTGCTTTTTGCCATTTTTTAAGTCTATTTCTTAATTAGCATCTATAAGACCCATAAGGGGAAACAGACAGAAAAATCTAACACGTTATTTTGGGCTGTTGTTTGATTTGGCAGCAGTTAGGTTACACGGTGTGCCGATGCAAAAGGGGCGCTTTAATCACAGCACTTACCATGCCCTGAGTAAGGATTAAAGTTGTGATTGCCATAAAACCAGTGCAGCACGGCTTGTGTGCAGAGCATTTCAGCTGCTTCATCTGAGGTGCACCACTTGGCATTTATAGGGGGAGTCAGACAGCCTTTGTCCTCAGGGGAAACAAACTTTGCTGGGCCTTTTATCCAGCCCACAAGGCTAACTTTTCCATTGGGAATAACCTTTGGTGTGTCTGAGTCACGCATTGCCTTCTGTGATTGTTCTTTAGTGATGTGTGTGTCCTGTATCAGACCAGACACACTGTTCCACTCTGCAGCCTTCAAAAGCAAAGATGCAGCCCCCACATTTGCCCTCACGTGTTCCATTTCAGCACAGGTGTTTCAGGAAGCTGATGAAAACAACTCAAGAAGTGAAACCACTTCAGACTCCACCCCCTGTTGTCAGTGGTTTCTTGGTGTTGCCATCTTCCTCACCAGGCTGAACTTTTTGATGACCAGAGTTCGCCTCTCCCGTCCCACATCTGAGCTTCGTCAGCACCAAGACCTGACCCCAGCACTTTCTTTCCATTCAGTTTCAGCTATCACAGGTGACAGTACCCCCAGGGACTGCATACCTAACTGTTTTCTTATTATTCTACAATTCCTGTGCATCCACTGAGGCCCAAACCCCAGGAGCTGGGTATATCATCTCTAAACTCTGTTGTTTACTTTTGAGTAAGAGATGGCAGCACAGCTGCTACTTCATACCATGAATGACCTAGTGGCCGCCCAAGGATCAAAGGATCCTCATTGCCTCACCCTCTCATCCTTTCTCTTCCCAAACCGCATGTCTCAGTGAGTCAGGGCCTTGTAGATCCCTCATTTCTGACACAAAATGCTCTGTTTCCTCCCTTTTCTGGGCATACAGTAATACGAATCTGATGTTCACCACACTACCTGGAGTTAGCATCAGACCCCATAGTGGGGGACAGAGTCCCCCACAAGACAGTCCCTCCATCAGAAACCATATGCAATTTGGGGATTCCTAGCCACCCACACTTCTGATGGACTGGCTATATATTTAAGGGTTCCCACAACCCCTGGGGTATAATTCCTGTGAAATAATTCCTAGAATTAAGGGAAGCACTCTCTTTACACTTACAGTTTTATTATAAAGGATACACACAGGTGAGGTATAAGAGGGTTCTGGATTAAGAGCTTTCATGCCCCTTCCTGTGGAGTCCTAACACATCCGCCTCCTGCCATGTCTATGTGTTCACCATCTTCGAAGTTCCACTGATCCCAGGTGTCCAGAGATTTTACTGGTGTTTTATTAGGATGTTTTATTATGTAGACTTATGGACAGGGACTTCCCTGTAGCTCAAATGGTAAAGAATCTACCTGCAATGCAGGAGACTCGGGTTCAGGCCCTGGGTCGGGAAGATCCTCTGGAGAAGGAAATGGCACCCCACTCCAGTATTCTTGTCTGGAGAATCCCATGGACAGAGAAGCCTGGAGGGCTACACAGTCCGTGGAGTCGCAATGAGTCGGACACGGCTGAGCGTTATGCGCCAGGTTATGTAGGCATGATTAATCGAATCATTGGCCAAGTGAAGTCAAACTTCAGCCCACTTCCTTCTGCCAGGAGGTCAGTTTGGCTTGAAGTTTAAAACTATCTAATCCTGCAGTTGGCCTTTCACTCCCATCCTCCAGCCATTCAGGGATCCACAGTGAGCCACCTCTTTAGCATAACAAAGGCTATCTTATCTTAGCACCCAGGAAGTTCCAGGGAATTTTGAACCTTTGTACCAGTCATCAGGGACAAAGGCCAGACACCATCTTTATTATACTAGGGTATGTATGTCCAGATTTATCACGTTGTAAACCTTCAGTATGTGGAGTATACTGTATGCTAAGCACACCTCAGTAAACCAGGAAAAATGACCACTGCCATCCGGAAAATGTTCACAGAGTTCTAAATGGACAGAACTGCATCTCACAATCCCCGTGACCGGGCCAATAAGCACTTTGTTTCAATGACAAACCTCCACTCTGAGCTGGCTTTTATGTTCCCCTCTTGGTATTTTGGTTGATCAGATGCAAGAATCTATAATTGTATTTGACTTTAGAGAAAAAGGAGACAAGAAGGGGGAAGTGGGGGGCGGTCGGGAGTTCTGCAGAGTTGTTCAGCCAGCAAACAGGGAACCAGGTCCTGTAGGATTAACCCTTCAGTTCCCAGTCCTGTATACTTTCTCTGGGACTTCTGCTTCCTTGGGGCAGACTCTAAACTTCTACTGTGAACCTGGCATATAAATTATAACTTTAATCCTTGTTCCCAATCCTCCTTGTGCGGGATGCTCACCAGGCCTGAGACTCTGGTAACCCCAGCCCTTGTTCCCCCAGATACTTGAACATTAAAGGAATGCCTTATCAAGGGTGCATCCTTCCTGTCTCTCTCCCCATTTCCAAAGTTTTTTTTTTTTTTAAACATATTGTTATAGCCACAAGTTCCGGGAAACAAGTTCATTCAGGAGGACGATGCAGATAGTGAAGTGCAGTTTATTACACCGGCGGGCCCAAGGCAGAGTATCCTCTTAGCCAAGGACCCCGACCGGCATTCGTGAAAATCTTTTATACCCCATGTATACGTGTCTGAACACACCACCCAATTTTCTTGTGACTTACATAAACAAAGGAAAGGTAAATACAATCACAATAACCCCATCAATCATGTGTTATAAGTTCAAACAGTCAATAATCAATAGGCCCGAGGTTACAGAAAAAAATTTATGACCTGTCTGGAGGTAGGGGGATCAGTGTAACCTTCAAGATTCCCCTGTCCAGAGGGGGTCTTATCCTTCTATTGTCGTTTCCACAGGCACTAAGCACAGAGTTCAGAGTCCATTAGAGAGGTGGCCGAACATGATCAGCATGAACAGGCCTAAGATGGAGTCCAGGCCCTATGAATTCCCTCTTCAGTATATATATAGGAAGCCTCAAAATTAATCTTCCCCATCTCAGCCAAGGCGCTGGGACGGCCTTCCTTACTTTTGCAAAAGCCCCAGGTGAACCCAAGCATCATATCCAGTTCTGGAGAAATCTGAAAAAAGGAGGACCCTCAAGGGATAAATGGGGGACTTTTAACTCCAACTTTCACCAACTAAGTTCTAGTATTTCCCTCCAGAAAATATTGCCAAGAATAGGAAATGCCATCCTGGTGTGGAAAATCAGTCTCCCATCACTTATGCCAGCCCTGGATTCTGTGTGCTGGGTGCGAAACAAACCCAGTCCAGAGGTCTCCTTCAGGGACTGAGAGCATCAGGCTGGGCACTGGGCTCCTTTCCCTGGGAGGGTGAAGGGGAGGTTGTGTGTGGCGAGGTGGGGAAGAGGAGCTCAGCAGTGGGAGAGGAGCATTGCCACTCACATCCCTGTTGCACCTAACGGACAGATAGGGTCTAGGGCTCTTTTGGATGCTTTAGCAAGTGAAAAGTCAAGGGAGTGGTTTAAAGTCCACACAGTGGAAGCATGTCAATTATCATATGTGAAATGAATCGCCAGTCCAGGTTCAACACATGATGCAGGGTGCTCGGGGCTGGTGCACTGGGATGACCCCGAGGGATGGGATGGGGAGGGAGGTGGAAGGGGGCTTCTGGAAGGGGAAAACATGTACACCCATGGTGGATTCATGTCAATGTATGGCAAAACAAATACAATATTGTAAGATTAAAAAATAGAAAATAAACTAATTTAATAAAAAAAATAATAATAAAAAATAAAGTCTATGCAAATATAAAATGAGGCAAAGCTTGACTTGAGGATCCTTTCGTTTCATGGCTCCTGTGTGAAATGCATGACATTTTAATAGAATTTAATTGTCTTGCTGGAGTGTTGAAATTTTTACCCACAAAATAGAAAGAGACTGCTCTATTTAAAAAGATCACTTCCCCCGCCCCCCTCAGAAGCAAGCTTCTCATAAAAAGATTACCCTAGAAATCCTTCATCTCTAGATCACAGATTCCCAGTGGTGCTTGGTGAGACCCTGGCCGTGCACAATTATAAAGGCTCCACCGAGATTCCAAGAGCAGTTGCCCAAGAGGTTCCATAGGAGGCATCCAAGAACCTTAGGCAGCACCTTAAGAGGGAAAAGATATAGAGGGACAGAAGGAAGACACAAAGAGTATCCAGGCCATGGGAAAAAAGAGGGGTGATGGGTTCCAAAGTCTTCAGTCTGTGCTCCTTCCAGGTGGGGAGGAGGGGGGATGTTGGCATAAGGCTGCAGTGAGAACGGCAGGGGCATCTGCCTCAGCGTCTGCAGAGAGGAACTTCCTGCCTCTTTTGCAGGTTTTGTGGTATTCTCTGTCAGTTGACATGTGACCAAGCACTTCACCAGAGCAGCTGGTGAGAGGCAGAGACGAGGGGTCAGGTCTGACGTGGATCAGCAGGAGTGGACCGCAGGGTCCTGGCAGAGAGAGGGGGCTCTGAGACCTCTTCTCCCTCAGGCTGAGACAGGGACTAGTGTTTACTTTTCATCAGCTTCCAGAGGTTGCCTGACCGCTACTCCTCTTCTAGACAATATCAGCCGAGGATTGTCTGACCCAGAAAAGCACTTAAACTGAAGAGGGCTCACAGCGCGTGGCCAGGCAACTGTAGAACATTCCAGGTTCAGTGGAGGTGGTGGGGGTGGGGGGGAGCGCGGCCCAAAGTGCCAGGCGAGCTCAGCAGAGACATGGGGCATGATCCCAGAGTCCAGGTGGTCCTCGATATCCTTCTCTGTGACCGAGAAGGCGTCAACTGGAGAGTTTCTCTGAAATTGTCTAGCACAGGTGTGCCCCGCACCTTACTCTTCACCTCTGCTGACAGGTGGGACCCCTGACTGGGAGCTGGGGGTTGACCTTCTTCCTGTCTCTGCCCCCAGAGTCTGTTTTAGTGCCTGGCACGCGTGTGTGAGTCTTGGAAGAACCTACAAACGCATGGTCAGATCATGCCAGCAAACTATACTTTCAAGGAACAGCCAGAGGAGGGGAGACCGTGTCTTCATCTTTGGGTTCTAGAGCTGTGCCATCATCCAATGTGGGTGGTCCCTAGCCAGATTTGTCTATTTATAACTAGTTATAAATAAAATGAACATTCAGTCCATCCTTCACACCAACCATGTCTCAGGTGCCTTAGAAGTTATGTGCTAGCAACTGCTGTATTCAACAAAGCAGAAAGAATATTTCCATCCTCAAGGACCAGTGTGTCTTCCGCAGCGGCTCTGATCTGGGCCCAGGGTCTGTTGGTTGAAGTCATCTAATTCAAAGCATATCCATCACAGGTGGAATTTCAGGTTGATAAATTTGCAGGTGAGCGCAGTGCTTATCTGGTGGGAATAGGGACGTGAGAAGTTGAGTAGGGTTCCTCTCTCTCTCTCATCTGAAGACTTGCAGCTGTGATCTTGGAGAAGGGCTCTGGCTCCTGGGAGCCCAGGGAAGGCTGAGAATCCAGAGAAAAAAGGCGAGTGATGCTGAGTGAGCCAGCATGGCCCCAGCTGGAATAGGAGGAATGAGTGAGCCACTCTTTCTAATAACTATCGCTCCAGTTTGTCTCTCTAAAGAATGGCTTGTGGAGCGCATGTGTGACTCAAGGAGCAGAGGTGGAGGCCGAGTCTCCAGGTAGGGAATGAGTCTCAACTGTGGAAGAAGGGTGTAAAATCAAAGAAAAGGAAACAACGGAGGGGCTTGTTTGGTGTTTTCCATATTTCAGCGACTTAATAGGAAGAGGTATTACATCTACGGGCCTCGAGGGTGTTTGTAATCACCTTTTCCTGCTTTGTTATTGAAGATAATCATTTCCAAGAGACCAATTCTTGCTGTCTTTGCCACTGACAGACACCAAAGCCTTTGCTGATGTTTGCTTGGCATCTCTCGGGAATAAAGCATAAGCATTACTGGCCGGGGTTTGGGGGTTGAGCTGGGATGAGGCCGTCTGGTGGGACGCGACTCCCTCACCAACCCTGGAACCTGGAGACACAGTCCCTCGTGTGCGCTCCAGGCGCCAGGGAAGAAGCAGACGCTCTCTCTCCCTCTGCACGTTCGGGTCTCATGGCCGCCCCTCCTCGTCCTGTCCTCAAGTTTCCTCCTGGTTTGAGGGCGCTGCTCCCAGGGGTGGGGAAGTTAGAGATGACATCCCCGCAGCTTCCTCCACAGGCTCCCAGGTCCTCCCGCAGAGCTGAGGGGGAGCACACCCTGGAGCACCTTTCTCGCCTCTACTCCTCACCCACATCCCAAATCCTTGGACCAGCTGCCCCTCGAGCCCCTCCACAGACGGCAGGAATTCTCCAGGACGCTGTGGACGACTGCGCGGCCGGCTGCACACACCTGTCCTCACAGCTCACAGCCCAGCTGACCCGGTCCCTGGGAGTGACCTGCCCCAGGACAGAGCCTCTGGGCGGCGGGGCCGGGTGTCACGGCTCTTCTCAGAAGCCCCTGCTCCCACCAGACAGTGCCCGCTCCCGCCCCCCTACACCCCAGCCCAGCCCACCCTGCGACCTTCCCCCAGGCCGGCCCAGGTCCCCGCCTCCCCAACCTCAGTCCTTCCAAGGCTGGGACTAACCCCGGCAAGGACTGCGGAAATAAGTGACCAACATCTGTTGAAGGACGACCCCTGTTGCGTTGCTTGCAGACCAAGAGAATTTGGACAAGTTACTTTACCTTTAATTTTGTCTTCTTCCCCTGTAAGGGGCTAGAAAACTTACAGGGTTGTTGTGAGGACTAAGTATGTCCCAAGTAACTAAGGTCGTCACCCAGGCACAGGACGCGTGAGTCATCCATGGAATTGGCCACTGTTATTTCCCAGGGGGCCCATCACACACCCCCTAATCTGTGACGAGTGCTCCCTGTGTTTGGATGGATTGGTTCATCAATCCATTGATTGACTGGGGAGGGTGGCAGGATACTCATGATCATGCCTCCAACGTTCCCATACATTGGAGAACAGTATGGTTGGTGGAGGTTGTTGAGGAAAAGGACCTGGAGGCAGAGGAGGAAGGGAAGAAGTGGAGGGAGCCAGGAGGAAGGCAGCGGTATGACCAGAAAGCCCATGGAGACGTGGCTGCCTGTTGGAGGCACTGGTGACACAGACACAGCACCTGGTCATAGTTACAGAGTTTGAGGGCTGAAAAGGGGGCCCTAGAGATTCTAGACCCCTCTCCCTCATTGCAGAGGTGAAGCCATCGAAGTCTTGGGATAGATGGGGATAGAAGGGGCCCTGAAATGGGGCTACATAATCTCGGGAACGTCAGGGCCCCGATTGCTGACCTTGACTGTGAATTTTCAGCTCTCTTTTCCTGTGCCCTCCCACCACCGCCAACACCACTGCTGCCCTTGGGCACTAGAACACTACTTTGCTGATAGCGAAGACTCTGAATGGGAGGGCAACAGCCTGCATGTAATTTACTTATTACTCTTCACCTTCTCATTTTCTCTTTTTCAAATCCATAAAGCTTTTCTAGGTAGCTCTTCCCTGTCCCCTCCCCCTTCCCTCTTTTTATTGATTCTCATCCAGGAGGACCTGGTCTCATCCAGGTACTTGAGGTCATGAGATCATCTGTAAAATCTGTACAGTCTCCCCTGCAGCCCCCCTCCTCCACCTTCCTGAGCGTTACCCTGGGTCTTGATTCTGCCCCACTGCCACCACCCTGTCTGCATCAACTCAATCATGTTGAGCAACCCAGAGTGCTCCCCTCTCCTGGGGCAGGAGGCAGGGCTGGGAGTCAGAAAGACTGGGCCCACCCAGCTGGAGCTACCCCACTCCCGCTTCCCACCCCAGTGGAGTCTGGCTTTGCCCTGCCCCCTCCCACCACCACCACCCATGCCACCCTCCCACCACCACCCACCCATGGGTATATAGTTCTGCCCTGGGTGCCTCTGACATGTGCCATTGTCTTCTCCCCAGCTGTCAAGAAGCTCTCTCCTAGTCTGCTATGAAGGAAAGAGATCAAGTGGAAGAGGAAATGGCAGTGGGAAGCTAACGAACTGCAGGGGGAAAGGCAGATAAGGCACCTGGGCTCCGCTGCCTCCTTTCTTTTTGGCGCTTTTAGTAGAACCAGCAAAACTGAGGAGCGCCATGGGTAGCCAGTATTTCTCGCCAAGGAGACACAGAGGATGGTCAAAGTCCATGCAGACAAATGAAGGGTGCCCTGAGAACATCTTCCTGGACAGGACAACCCACTCCACATAAACTTTCAAGGTTGCTGGGCCATGGCCTCCAGGGGCTCCTGCATTTGGAGGGCTGTAGGTCCCTGCAAAGCCACCCGTGCCCAACTCCAGGCTGTGTTGTTCACATCATACATGTTTGGAAGAGTCTTCCAGGGTTTATTGACTATCTTGGTAGTGCAGGACCCAGCTCTCCTCCTCCAGACCCCCTAATGCCAACAGGGGGGCGTTATCCCCCACTCAGCAGTTGGATGCTAGATCCGCTGAAGCTGGATATGATGAAATAGCACGGGGCGACCCTGACGCTCCCCCTCCTTCAGACCTCCTGGGAAAACGATGAAGACAGGGATGGAGGCACCTAGGGTCCCTTCTCATGCAAGCAGGGCAGCTCACCTGGGCCAGCTTTGAACCCTGTCCGTGCTTGGTAGTCCTGGCCTCAAGACTACCCCCAGCGTCCACACCCAGATGGGAGAGAGCCAGGCCCTGGGCGCCCCCCACCCCCACCCAGCCTCTGCAGAGCCCTGTGAAGGGCCTGAGTCCCCTCAAAGCATTGTTTTTCAGGCTGAGCTTCTACAGATTTGTCACATGTATATAAAAACAAAACAAAAAGTGAAGCAAACTCAATGCCATTCTCATTTGGGATAGGGTAAGGGGGCAGATTACAGATTGCTTATGTTTCTTTAATTTCCAAATTCAGAAGTAAAGAAACCCATATTTCATTCTATTTTAAATAGCAGTGTTTTCTGTAGCGTTTTCACATTGGAGTATTTAGGCCATAAACCTTATTGTTTTGTTTTTGTTTTTTTTACCATTGCGTAATCTTTTTTTAAATTGAAAAACAGAACCAAGCAAGACTGGTGGGGGATGTTAAGAAAAAGATTATTGGGGAGGAAAACGTAGGTTAAGATTAACTGTTTCCACTGTGTAGGTCTCCCAATGAGTCGAATTGAGTAGGGCTGGAGGGACAGGGTTATTTACCACGCCCGCCTATGTCATCAGACCTCACGCTCCTCAGAGTGCCCAGATGGATGGACCCAGCCTTTTTTTTTCATCCTGGAGCCCCAGAGCCTCCCCTTTCCTCCACATCACTTACACTGTTTCAAAGGACCAGTCACTTGAACACTGCCTGGCCAAACGCCCAGGTTAAATCACCGCTTACAGAACATCTCTCTGCTACTAGACAACACGTTTAGTTAAGAGCAGCAAACAGGCCCCACTGCCCTGGGGATGTGACCCCTGGGGGAGCCAGGGCCCAGAGTCACTCCCAGGGTCTGAAGAGCCCCCTGGGTCCTGTACACTGACACCAGAGAGCCCACCCACCTCTCCACTGAGTCCAGCACCTGCATGTGTGTGGCAGGTTCTGGGGCGACACCTGCGAAGGTCCATGACCTGGAGGACTCAGCCTGAGACTCAGAGGGGACGGCGCCTGGACAGTGTCTGGAAGCTTAAACGAGACACATGAGGTGAAGGAAGGAGGGCCACCTCCCCACGCCTCCTGAGTCAGCTGTTTAGTGCCTGTTTTTTCCCTGATATGATCTGTACAGATTTAGCATTAGTTTCCTATATATGTTTTATATTTAGCCCTGGAGGCTTTTGTAGCAAGCAAAATTGAGCTCCTGCTGGGTTTATTTTTTAAACATTTGTATGTAAAATAACACACAAGTATAGAAAAAGCCCCCTCAACAAAGGGAGGGCTCAGTGGATTGCATTGGGTACTCCACTCCAGGAATTGAAGTCGCTCAGTCATGTCCGACTCTTTGAGACCCCATGGACTGTAGCCTATCAGGCTCCTCAGTCCATAGAGTTTTCCAGGCTGGAAAACTGGAAAACTGGAGTGGGTTGCATTTCCTTCTCCAGGGGATCTTCCCAACCCAGGGATCAAACATGGGTCTCGCTCATTCTGGGCAGACACTTTACTGTCTGAGGCACCAGGGAAGCTTCCCACTCTGGGAAGTAGTAGTGTTTTCCTCCGTAAAAGCCCAGGTGCTTCTGAAAAGCTCCTCTCACAGCTTCCTAACCCTGACCTCAGACGTCCAGAGCAGAAATCTCAAAGGCATTGGATTCTCCCAGCCCTCCAGCTCCCTCTACTACTTTCCAAGGGTGCTGCCACACTAATTTTGAGCTAACTGTGTGTAAATCGTGCTTGCAGTATGCACAGAGTAACCGATTTCATTCTTATAACCTGATAAGTTAGCAACTCCTCTTCTTCCCTTCTTCAGAGGGCTGCCAGGATGCTGGGGATTATCCCGTATACTGAACTGTGTGTTGGACAGATGTGCTTATATTTACAGGACACCATGAAGCTCTGCACTTATGGTTTGGGTACCTTAGCAAAACCACAACGAGATACCACACCTCACACCTGTTAGAATGGCTGTTATCAAGGAGACAAGAAACAATAAGCATTGACAAGGATGCAGAGGAAAGGGAACTCATGTGCACTGTTGGTAGGATTATAAATTGGTGCAGCCACTATTGAAAACAGTATGGAGGTTCCTCAAAAAATTAAAAAATAGAGTTACCATATGACCCGGCAATTCCACTTCTGGATATACTAACTGGAAAAGATATATACACCCTCATGTTTCATTGTACCATCACTGACAAGATATGGGAACAACCTAAAGGTCTATTGATGGTTGACAAAGAAATGTGATATATATACATATATAATTCAGCCATAAAAAAAGGAATAAATGAAATCTTGCCATTTGCGACAACATGGATATACCTCAAAGGCATTATGCTAAGTGAAATAAGTATGACAGAGAAAGATCGTAACAGTCTCGTTTATATGTGGAATCTAAGCAAACAAAACAGCAGGCTCATTGGTACAGAGAACAGATTAGTGGTTGCCAGAGGTGGGCAATGGGGAGAGTTGAATAAATATGGGTGAAAGGGGTCAGAAAGTATGAACTTTTCCAGTTGTAAACTAAGTAAATCATGGGCACAGAAAGTACATCATGGTGACTGTAGTTAATAATACTGTATTGTGTATTTGAAAGTTGCCTAGGAGAATAGATCTTAAAAACTGTCATCAAAGAAAGTTTTTTCTTGTACATGTCATATGATGGGTGTTAACTCGGCATTGTGGTGAACATTTCACAATGTGTATACAAATAGTGAATGATTGTGTTGTACACCCAAGGCTAGTGTTATATATGAGTCACATTTCAATTAAAGAGAATGCTTAAAAAATATTTGGGTACCTTATATAAATTGTCATCAATTAAAAAACAAATGCAAAAAAAGTTTTTCCGCAAAACAGACTTAAGGCCCAGGTAGCTTCCTCTGATTTCTACCAAACATTTAAAGTAGAAATTGATGCCCATCTCCTAATACATACTTCCAGAGAACAGATAGAATATACCTGACACTGCCTTTATCGGACCAGGAGAATACTGACCTCATCTCAGCAATAGACATTAGAGAATAAGGAAATTACAGGCCAAACTGTCCTGAATGTCGATGTCAAAACCCAAAGTTAAATATTAGCCATCTGAATCTGGAGGTATTTAGAAAGGAAGGAAGCTGGGACTTCCTGGCAGGATTTCCATCGGTTGATGTGGACAGGACCGCTGGGTGTGTGGGTGCTGCCTGGGAGAGTGAAGGGACAATGCCGTCAGGTTAGAGGAATGAGCATTCAGTGACAGAGGTGAGGAGGGCCTGGGTCATCCTCAGAGACAGGCTTGGGGT
Source organism: Okapia johnstoni (assembly GCA_024291935.2). Taxonomy (NCBI): domain Eukaryota; kingdom Metazoa; phylum Chordata; class Mammalia; order Artiodactyla; family Giraffidae; genus Okapia; species Okapia johnstoni. Next base: position 7,390,340 of record CM044310.1, on the reverse strand, counting down.
GGGGTCTCCAGGCTATGGCTATGAAGGGTCCCTCTGGGAGGACACAGGAGTCTCTCTCATGCCACTGCAGGGTCGAAGGATGGATGAGGAGTTTGCAGCGGCTGGATTGTGATGAGGAAGGGTGAGCAGTGGGGGTGAGCCCTCAGAGCCAGTGCAGCCACGGACCCTCCCTGGCCAGGCCATAAGCCCAGGCTACTCAGACAGTTGCTCACATTGGTAGTCGGGAGAGAGTGGGGCATACCAGATTCACCCACTAAACCACCAAGCATAGTGCAGCAGGCCACTCTGCTCATGAATCAGCACCAGCTGCGCATCCAGGGCTGAATGAAGGCCAAGCTGCTTCATTAGAGACATGCCATGTGGGGCATTTGGCTGGGAGAGGTGGGGCTCTGAGACAAGCCGACTGCTGGTCAGACCACCAGGAGGCTCCCATTGAGGTGGCTGATGTGTGAAGATGCTGGGGGAAGAGGGAGACATGGAATGGGACCTCCTGATCCTTCAAGGAACTTCTTTCCAGAATATTGGACAGCTTTGGGGTCAGGGATCCACACATAAAGGAGGCAGCTGGGTCATGCATGTGCCCTCCTGTTGGCTAAGACCCCCTTCTCTTGTTCTCGGAGCAACCGTGGGGCAGGAGGATTGGAAGGCTGGAGGGAGCGGAGTCCTGGGCTCCGGGGTCCAGGGCTCCATCTAGAGGATTTAGGGGTTTGGAGATTTCTGTCCCCGGAAAACCAACAACATTCATTGTTCCACACTCATCTGTCATCAGCTCTGAGACTCCAGGGAATTCACTTAAAATCTAGACATTTTAATGCCATGTACCATAATATATGGATCACAGCACCTGCCGTGAGCATCTATGAAGGACCAGTCATTTTTTTCAGGGTCTACCTGACTTTTTATATTAAGCTTCATCATGTAATACTAATAAGTGGGCCCTATTAACATTTCTGTGTCACAGAACAGGGAACTGAGGACAGAGAGGTTAAGTAACTTTCTCAGGTTCATGCGGCTTCTAGTATGATTTGAACCCAGGCTATCAGGCACCAGCCCCCAAGCTCTCAGTCACTGTGCTGCTCCCCCTTTCTATTAACATATTATCTCAGTAAATAAAGTCATGTCCCCATGCAGTCAGCCTGCTGGCTGTCTTAAGTGCACACTACATTGCAACGTCCCTCTCCCCAAGCCCAACTTTTTGATTCAGTTGACTTCCCTACACGACTGGTGATCAAAGAAAACAGAAGTGGGACCTGGAAATGGACTGACACTTCTCCGTAGTCTTGTCCCAGCAACGTAGCAATAGTTGTCTCAATTTTTGTTCTGTTTTCCACGATCATGGCTTGGGTAGCAAGAAGAAAAGGAAGAGTATAAGGAATTCAGACACAAAAAGCAGATGAATACCACGTGTGGTCAAGATGATCTGTTGGCCACTCCCAGCAGTGGTTCAGACACCTCAGGATCCGCACCTGGCCACACAACAGGGTAGGGGTACACATGTTCCACCCCCACTAACCACTCCATTGAAGGTACTGTGAAAATAACACCAGTGAGCAGGTTTCAAGAGTAATGGCTGTTGTTTATACAGCAGAGCCTGGATCTAGGTGGAGGGAGGATTGGGTACCACTGAGGTTGGTGCCCACTCAGAACCAGTTCAGCCACTGCCTACTCTCAACCAGGCCTTAGTCCGGCTGCTCAAGTGATTGATCAGATCCTAGTCAGTGCGACCCTGGAAGCCTGTAGACTTCATCTGTTAAAACCACCAAGGCACCAGCTCAGGAGACCCTTTTCCCAGCTAATGAATATTCATTCCTCATTAAGAGTTGTCAGTTAAGGTGAAGCTAATTCTTTGCTAATCTGTCATATGGATGCTTGGTTTGAAATGTCCTGGGTTCTAAGCTATTAGGGAGTCATGCTGATTACTGACTATTCAGAGTATTTGATAGAGCACCAGGAAAGCGTTTATAGGATGAAGATGCTGGGGGAAGAGAGAAACAGATTGACCACCCCTGATGATCTGAGGGGCCTTTGAATGGGACAAAGTGTGTAATTTGGGGTCAGGGATTTAAATGTAGAGTCAGGAGACCGGGTCAGACATGTGCCATTTTCCTGTCTCAGGCACCTGTTCCAAGTCATCAACTGTCTCCCTGCAGCAAGCTCGGAGCAGATACAGGAGAGTATGGAAAAGGAATGAGAGGAACTCTTGGATCAGTGGTCCAGGGCACGAGCTAGTGGTCTCAGGTGTTCAGGGATCTGTGTCCCAAGGTGGCCAGCTACATTCCTGTGTAGGATTCATTACTCATCAGTGTTATGTCAAATCACTGAATCCCTCAATTTCAGTGCCCTGCATCATAAAATGTGGGTTACAGCCCCTTCTTTGCCCACCCCACAGTGCGATGTAGAGTTCACAGGAGGTAACAGACTTTCCCCATGAGCTGTAAATTATCAAACCCATGTGAAAGCTGAGAACTAACCTTCTCTCCTGACTCATAATCATTCCTCTCTGGAGGAACCACTGCCACGTTTCTTATTCTTTCAGGCTAGTAATATTTGAATACTTCTGTAGCACTTAAGAAGTACTGATAATTTTTCTTTAGGTTTTATCTGTATTCACTTAAAATTAGTCTCATAATAATGCTTTTCTATCACACAGCAAGAAATGAGAACAAGAGGGTCTACCTACATAACTTTCCCAGGTTCACGTGACTCCTGGTATGATTTGAACCCAGACCATCAGGCACCAGCCCCCACACTCCAGTCACTGTGCTGTGCCCCTTTCTATAATATCTCATGGGATAAAGTCAAGGTTTCAGTGTGATCGGTGCTGGATATTCTGCAGTGTATTAACTGCACACCACATTGCAACATTCCTCTCCCCAGCCCCAGCTTTGATTCAGCTGACTCCCCTAGGCAGCTGGCCATCAAGGAGCACAGAAGTGGGACCTGGGAATGAATTGATATTTCCCCATGGTCTTCTCCCAGCAATATGTCAGTAGTTCTGCTTTGAATGTATTTTCCAGGATTGTGGCCTGGTTAATCAAAAGAAAAGGATCACAAGGGATTCAGACACTGGACGCACAAGAATATCACGTGCAGTCAAGATGGTCTGCTCACCATGCCCAGCCGTGGTTCAGACACATCAGAATTCACGTCTGGCCAAACCACAGGGTAGGGGCACATATGTGCCACCCCCACTAACCACTCCACTGAAGGTACCATGGAAATAACACATGAGGAGATTCAAGAGTAAAGGCTGTAGTTTATACAGCAGAGCCTGGATCTGGGTGAGCGAGGACTGGGCAGAGATGGTGCCCACTCAGAACCAGTTCAGCCACTGCCTGCCCTCAACCAGGCCTTAATCCAGGCTGTTCCAACCATTGGTCAGGTTTTAGTCTGTGAGGCACTAGGGCCCACAGACTTCATTCATTAAACCCCCAAAGCACCACCAGCCCAGGAGATCGTGTTCCCAGCTAGTGAATCTCCTCATCCAGGTTTGGTCAGTTGAAGATGATGCGAATTCTCTGTGCAACTGTCGTGTGGGCAGTTGGTTTAGAATGTCCTGGGTATGAGCCAGTTCGAGTCAAGCCGGCTACTGGTCATTCAGGGTGGTCACCTGACCACCAGGAAGTCTCACTGCAAAGCAGCAGCAGATAGAATCATGTGCTGAGGGGGAGGGGAGAGGGGCAAGACGCATGTTCCAATCTCCCGGTCCATCGGGGGGTCTTCATTTGGGGGAAAAGCAGTGAATTTGGGGTCAGGGATTGAGAGTCAGGAGTTGGGCTGAGATTTGAGCCATTCTCTTGGGCCAAGCACCTCCTCTGGGTACCAGCTGTCTCCCTGCAGCATCCTTGGGGCAGGAGGATGTGGGAAGGGAGTGAGGAGAGCTCTTGGTTTGTGTATCCAGGGCACGATCTCATGTCCAGGGGTTCAGGAATCTCCATCCCCAGGGAATCATCTCCATGTCTTGCTTCAGACCCATTACTCATCAGTGTGACTCTGGGCAAGTTAACTCAATCTATGTAAATTTCAGTCTCCTGAATCATAAAATATGGGTCACAGCCCCTACTCTGCCCACTCAACAGTGGGCAGAAATAATAGATTCTCTCCACTACTGATAGCTGAGTATTGAAATTTCCAACTATTATTATCATTGAGGAGTCTCCCTTTTCAATTCTGTCAGTTTGCTCCATGTATTTTGGAGCTATCTTATTAAGTGCAAAAATATAACTGTTTCCTCCTTGTAAAATGGACACTTTGTCACTATAAAAGGTCCTTATTTGTCTCTAGAAAAAATTGTCATAAACTTTGTTTTACATAATAAAGCCAGTCAAATTCTTTTTTGGTTAATATTTGCTTGGTATATGTTTTCTCATCCTTTTACTCCCAGTCCCTTTGTATCTTGAATTTAAAGTTCAGCTCTAGATAGCACATAGCTATCATAGTAAGATCAGAGCTTTTTATCCATTCTTCCAGTGTCTGCCTATTAACTGAACTGTGTAAACCATACACATTTTGTTTAATCGCCAATCACGCAGCATTGAAATCTGTTATTTTGCCATCTGTCTCCCGTATGAGTGACACCTTCTTGTTCTCACCATACACATTTTGTTTAATCACTAATCACGCAGCATTGAAATCTGTTATCTTGCCATCTGTCTCCCGTGTGAGTGGCATCTTCTTGTTCTCCTGTTCCTCCATTACTGCTTTCTTTGGTGGTGGTTATTTTCTAGTGGACCAATTTAATTCCCATGTTGTTTCTTTTACTATAGATTCTGGGTTATAGTCTTAGTGGTTTGCCTGGGGAAAATTAGTATCTTAGTTTATAATATTCTTATTTGGATTAATACCAAATTAATTTCAGTGATTCACAGAGACTTGACTCACCTGTGGATCTACTACCCTCCTGTATGCTGTTACTGCTATATTCATTATCCACTTTATACTTTTTGTGTTAAGCAACACAGATTTACAATATTCTTATAGTGTCCTTTTTAACCAAATAGAATAAAATAGTACATGGTTTATATGGACTTCCCTCATAGCTCAGTTGGTAAAGAATCCACCTGCAATGCAGGAGAGCCCGGTTCGATTTCTGGGTTGGAAGGATCCCCTGGAGAAGGGATAGGCTACCCACTCCAGTATTCTTGGGCTTCCCTTGTGGCTCAGCTGGTAAAGAATCTGCCTGCAATGTGGGAGACCGGGGTTCTATCCCTGGATTGGGAAGATCCCCTGGAGAAGGGAAAGGCTACCCACTCCAGTATTCTGCCCTGAAGAATTTGATGGACTGTATAGTCCATGGGGTCACAAAAAGTCGGAAAAAACTGAGTGACTTTCACTTTATATGTTTATTCTATATACATCTTATGTAGTTACATTTACACAATTGTCGTTTCAGCATAAAGGACTCCACATTTCTTATAGGTAGCAATGGATTCTCCCAGGTTTTATTCACTGGTAATGTCTTAATGTCTCCATCACTGAAGGGTGTCTCTACTACAGAATTCTCGGTTGACATTCAGTGAGTTTAGCAGTTTTTTGTTTTGTTTTTTTGACTGCACAGCATGTGACTTGCTGGATCTCAGTTTCCCACCCAGGGATTGAACCCCAGGCCCTTGGCCGTGAAAGTGTGAGTCCTGACCACTGGACCGCCAGAGAATTCCTGCTTTCAAGGCTTTTACTACATCATCCCACTGCCTCTGGTCTCCATGATTCTAATGAAAATCGGCCCTTAGTGGGAGGTTTTTGCACGCTATCTGTCACTTCTTTGTTGCTGCTTTCATGATTCTTTGTCTTTGGCCTTGAACCATTTTATGATAATGCAAGCTTATTCATCATATCAGGCTTCCCTGATAGCTCAGTTGGTAAAGAATCCACCTGCAGTGCAGGAGACACTGGTTCAATTCCTGGCTCGGGAACATCTGCTGGAGAAGGGATAGGCTACCCACTCCAGTATTCTTGGGCTTCCCTAGTGGCTCAGCTGGTAAAGAATCTGCTTTCAATACGGGAGACCTGGGTTCGATCCCTGTGTTGGGAAGATTCCCTGGAGAAGGGAAAGGCTACCCACTCTAGTATTCTAGCCTGGAGAATTGCATGGACTGTATATATAGTCCATAGGGTTGCAAAGAGATAGACACATGACTAAGCAAGTTTCACTTTCACTTTGGGCTTCCCTGGTAGCTCGGTCGGTAAAGAATCTGCCTGGAGTACAGGAGACCTGGGTTCAATCCCTGGGCTGGGAAGATCCCCTCAAGAAGGAAATGGCCACCCATTCCAGTATTCTTGCTTGGAAAATCCTACAGACCGAGGAAGAGGAGCCTGGTGGGCTACAGTTCATGAGGTCACAAGAGTTGGACATGAGTTAGTGACTAAACCCCAAGCTTATTCAACTTGATGTTTATCGAACTTCCTGAATATTGTGATTGTGTTGCCAATTAAATTTGGTGAGATTTTGGCTAGTACTTCACATGGCCTCCCTTTTTCTCTCTTGTGTCTTTTTGGAACTCTCTTCATGCATGTGGTAGTACACAGGTCTAATTAGGCTCTGTTCATTTTTCTTCCCAATCTCCCTGCCTTTTTTATTTAAAAAAAAACACAACTGTTCATCAGACTGGAAACTCAGTTATCCTGATGTCTTCAAATTTGCTGATTCTGTCTTCCTCCTATTGAAATCTGTTCAGCCCTATTGTGGGTTTTTGTCCCCACCTCCAATTAGGTATTAATTCCTTATTTGGAAATAAGGTCTCAAGTTTGGATACAGAGACTCAGAGAAGACCACCTGATCATGGAGGCGGAGATTAGAACCATGCAACTGCAAGGCGAAGAAAACCACCGAGTTCCAGAAGACGCCAAAAGCTAGAAAGCAAGGAAGAATTCATTCTCTAGTTTTTCATAGGTAGCATAGCCCAGCCTACAGCTTGACTCCAGATTTCCTGCCTCCAGAAGTGTGAAACAGCAAATTTCTTTTGTTTTCAGCCATGTGGTTTGTAGTGATTTGTTACAGCAGCTCTGATAAACTAATGGAAGCCCCTCCAGTGAAATTTTCAGTTACTTCTGTCTTTTTCAACTCCAGATATTCCATTTGGTTCTCTTTTATTTATAAGTTTATCTTCTTTATTGCTATTCTGTACCTCAAAGAATATAATTTTCATACTACTGTTTAGTTTTTAAAGTATGATTTCTTTTGATTCTTTGAACATACTTAAATTACGTCCATAGCAGCAGTATTTACAATGGACAAGACATGGAAACAACCAGATGAGTGAGGGTACAGAGCAGAAGGGGGGCCCCCAGAAATCTTGCACCCAGAGCAGGTCAGCCCCCACATATACTGAGAGGGAGGAGGATGAGGAGAGTGGTGTGCATGTCATTGAGCAGGTGTTTAAGATCTATGCCCCCGGAGACTCCAGCAAGGGGCTCCCCTAAGCCTCTCTTATTCTGAGGCACCCATGGAGGAAGGAGTTCCTACATTCACATATGTCCCTTGTTCCCGACAGTCTCAGCCCTGGACAAGTCTCTGGCAGGACAGTGGCCCATCTAAGGTGTCCATTCATATTCTAATCTTTAAATTCTACCCACTTGTTGCCTTATATGTTTGGGAAAGAGAATCAAGGTTGCAGACAGAGCTAGGCTGGTAATCGGCTAACATGAAAATAGGGAGAATATCCTGGATTATCCAAGCAGTCCCAGCATCATCACAAGGGTCATTAAATGTGGAAGTGGGAGGCAGAAGAGTCAGTGCCGGTGCAATATGCGAATGATTCCACTGAACATTGCAGGCTATGAAGATGGAAGTGGGGCCAGGAGGCGAGGAGTGCAGACAAGCTATAGAAGTTGGAGTGGAGGAAACAGACTCCTGGAGCAGGGAAGGAACGCAGCCCTGCTGACATGTTAAGTTTAGCCCGGTAAGGCCTGCATCAGACCTCTAACTCAGAGTCAGGAGGCTCATTATTCTTAGATTATATGTTGTTATTGCTTCTTACAGCTTCCCAGGTGGCACAGTGGCAAAGAATTTGCCTGCAGGAGGCGCAAGAAACACAGGTTCAATCCTTGGGTTGGGGAGATCCCCTGGAGGAGGAAATGGCAAGCCACTCTGGTATTCTTGCCTGGAGAATCCTATGAACAGAGGAGCCTGATGGGCTACAGTCCATGGATCTCAAAGAGTTGAACACAGCTAAGCACACACATGCACGCACGCATGCACACGCGCGCGCGCGCACACACACACACATGCACACACACACTGCTACTTAAGCCAAATTCATTCCTAAAAGACCTTTAATTGGTCTGCCCACCACCTACTCAGTAACATGAAACTTAGGTAGTACTGTCATATATTGGAGAAAGTTTATCTGTTAAGCCTTTGGAATAATACATCTTTCCCCTAGAAATATTTGATACCCAGTTTCCTTCATCTGATTTTATAAAGTACTAGTAGGCTAATAAAATCAGATAGTGTCCTGGTCACAATATTTCTATTAATCTTAGAAAAGCAACAATTTTTTTCTAATCAGTAGATTAAGAAGCCTAAGACCAGCATATATTTTTAATAACAAGACTGAATTCAATGATTTAACATGAATACCTTTATTGAGTCACATTTTAAATTTATAAGTCTAGAAATTATAGTGTTACAAATAAATTATATTTGTATTGCATTTATAGGAAACATTCAGAAAATTCTTATTACTTTGAATTTGTTCCTTCCAACTGATTTCTGTAGATCTCTAGAAACCTGCTACCATAAACGTATTATCATAAATCAAATTCTAGCTTTAGAAGAGAATATGTTATTTTTAATCATGGAGACCATATCCTATATTTATCACTATTGGCAGTATAGCTAGGTAGGACATTACCTGGACTGCAGCATATTTAAATAACTTGTTTTCATTTTCTTATAAAACAGTTTCAAACCTAAATGAATAACCTATAATCAAAGCAATTATCTTTAAGCATATCCTTTTGGATATATTTGAAGCCAGTGTATTCTCCCTAACCACCCCACCTCAAAAAAAAAAAATACCACTCCATTTAGGAGTACAGGAAACTAAAAGTTTCACATACTGTCTCTTAAGTATATTTAAGGGTAGGTTTAAGTGGAGAGAGAAAAAATGTCTGCTTTCAGGAAAAACATGACAACTTTAAACAGCTTATCTTCTGATGATGGTACAGCTATCACAATAATGTCACATTTAGAACATGCACAAGAGAATGAATTAAACAAATGCTAACAAAGCCCTTAATTTACCTTCTTTGTGGAAAAATGACAAAATGTTATGCTCCTGAGCTGCCAACTGTTAAATCCCTACTACAGCTCCACCGGAAAAAAATTTAGATTCTTACATGGGTATAAAGAATAAACTATTTCACATATAGGTTATTTCTTCCTTACAAAATATTAAATGCAAGTTCCCATTTAATTTTGCCACTGTTAAATCTTCACTGTCCTTAAGGAAAAGATTGTTTCAAAAATAAAGTAGGTATGATTTTTCCAAGTAGAATTTACTTGTTCACAGACATGTTCTCCATGTGACTAATTCCCAACTTTTACAATTATAGCAGCTTTACTTGGAGTAGAGGATTCAGGCACATTGAATCATAAAGTCTTCATAACACATTTGAGAGGTAAATTGTGAGTCAGAACCTTCGTCAGTTCTCCCACCTGGAGAAGAGAAGCCTCATGTTAAGTTAGTGATTGTGTTGAAAATTGCTTAACATCTCTGAATCTCGTCCATGTCAAGAATGGTTTTAAATTCTGATCATGCATCTGGAAAAAATATTTCAGATGTACAGAAGCAAAATGAGAAGATAAATGTACAAATTGTGTTTTTCAGCATCCCATTGTGCTTTCTTCTGTAGGTTAAAGGTAAAAGAGATATTTTGACAGAGATTCGTGTGGTTGTTGATGAAGGCTCTGGCCCACCAAGTAAGCCAGCTTATGGGCATAATGGCAAGGAGCAGGAACTCGGATGATACCCTTTAGGAGAAAGAAAAAACATTTTTTTTTAACCTTTGTGTTTATTTCCCCTAAGTTTCAATTTTTTATAGATATCCAAGTTTCAAAAAGTAGATTCAATTTTGTACAGTTTCACAGATGTGAAGGAAAATCAGTATCAAAAAATACCACAGCCACTGTGGAAAACAGTATGGAGGTTCCTTAGAACCAAAAATAGAGCTACCATATGATCCAGCAATCCCACCCCTGGGTGCATATCCAGAAAAGAAGAAAGCTTTAACTCAGAAACATGAATGCACCCTAGCAGCACTATTTATAATAGCCAAGACACAGAAGCAACCTAAGTGTACGTCAACAGATGAATGGACAAAGTCATGGTATGTTTCTCCGATAGAATACTTCCTCAGCCATAAAGAATGAAATAATGCCATTTGTAGCAACATGGATGAACCTAGAGATTATCATGCTACGTGAAGTAAGTCAGAAACAAATATTATACTGTATCACTTACATGTAGAATATAAAAAAGCAGGGTACAAATTAATTTATTTACCTAGCAGAAATGGACTCGCAGACACAGAAAACAAATCCATGGTTACCAAAGGAGAAAGGGCAAGGGGAGAGGGATAAATTAGGAGTCTGGTATTAACAGACACACACTAACAAACTGAAGGAAAAAAAAAAACCTTATCGAAAAATTGTAGTACATGTGACGGAGTTTGTAAGTGAGGCCCTGTACTGCATCCGGGCTCAAGTAAAGCGTGTCGTGGATGACGTTATAATGAGTGGGAGTGACAGTACCAGTACCTTCTCGCACAGACTGATTCACAATGAAAAAATCGTACCTAAAATTATAGAACGTGTTGGTCTCACGCTTATTTTAGAAGAAAAATGATGTAGCAAACCTAGACTCTGAAGTAACATTAATTTATAGAAGTCCATTTTACAGAGTTTCCCTTATATTTAGGAGCCTGGCTAACTATTGAGCAATGATTTGCTAAAACACATCTACAAAAGACAGTGAAATCATTGACATGATTAATAACACTCATGGGATTTAAACTCAAAAGCAAATGTGCTGATGCCTAGAGGCAGCAAACTTCAAAATAGCATGTTGGACGTGGTCATAGGTAACGTGATTCAGGAAAAAATAGGAAGCATCTGTCTTTCAAGTCTCCAGAATAGATTCAAACGCCCTAAACTATGTAAGTGGTAAGGTTACTGTCAAATGTAATGTAATGTAATGTCAAATGTAATGTCAAATGTAATTTACCGTCAGCGTTGAATGTTTATATCTTTTTATGTTGTGCTTCATTTTTATCCTACTTTTCATTTGCTTTGTTTTCTTCAGTCCTTCCCTGCCTTCTACTAGAAGAATCAGTGTTTCTGCCTTTCTTCAAATTGTGTTCGTTTCGCCCTCTCTGTTGGTGTGAATGTCCTGTTTATTTCTCGCTGTGTGTTTTGCATAACTTTCTTATTTGCATAATTTCTTGAAAAGTTCAAAGTTAACCAGAAGTTCTAGCATTTCTACCTAACACCCGACTCATCTTAGGATGATCAGTATATTTGTCTTTTAAATTCTGAGAAACAAATTGAGGACAGAAAAAGTTACCATCTAACACACAAATCATTTTTAACCTTCTTTAGGCTAGTTCTTCCTTTCTCATTCAAATCATTCAAACCTTGAAAAATTCTTACTATTTAAATAAAAGGGAACCTTTAAAATAAAAAAAGGTGACTTACCATTCTGTTCTGGTCACCTTTAGGTCAATAACTGTTCCTGGAGATGGATTGTTAAGTCTCCCTCCCTCCTTTTCAATAAAAAATCTGGTATTTATTCGTTTCTTCACCACGATGAAAGTTAGTCTGACCCTTAAAAGATTATGATCACTTGTCACTATTTGCTCTGAGTTATCGCAGAAGCATTCAGAATGTCAGAAACAGCCCACACTTAGGAGCCATTAAAGGGAGCCTGCAGATGGCAGGCAGCTTTCTGCCCACCCCAGCTTTACTGTCTTAGCTCCACTAGCCTGATTCAGGCGGTACAGGAGGAGGTTTTGACTCATAGCCATTCAGATCCTAGGGGAAGGGTCCTTTCCTCCCAAGGTCAGAATTATTTGTACTGCCTATGCTGGGCACCAGGCTTCACTGACAAGCAGAAAAGGGAACTGAGAGAAATCTCCAGCCCTGGGATGTACAGAACTCCAGGATCAAGAAGCTGGATAAGTACAAACTACTGACAGGCAGTATTCATGGATGCTAAAAATATGAGAGGTTAACAAGCCCTCCATCAAAGTTTGGCAGGAGATTAGATAAAGAGAAAGATTCATGGGTTCCCATGTGGGAAAACAGCCTGCTACTTCAGGGCTTCTAAGGAAAAGGTATGTTTTCTCCCCAGCCACCCACTGAAGGCTGCTGTATCCAGCTCTCCAATTTATACACCACAATTGTTAGAGATTCCTCCCCACCCCCCCGAAACTAAAATGCAAGACTTATAAAATCTGCACTTTATGATGTATATACCTACTTTTGTCCTCTGTAAGCCTTCTCTAAGTAGGACTCCATCTGTTTTACTTCTTGATCCATCAGAGCTTGAAGCTGTCCGTCTCCCACTCCATCTCGATACACAATGATAAAACGTGGCAGAGATGAATTTTGTTCCTACCAGAGCTTCAGGGCAGCTGAAAGGAAGTCAGAAACACATATAAATGAACCATAACTTTTAGAACAAAGTGGCCACTATTTCTGACAACTTCTGGATTCTTGTCAATATGGTGGATTTCAGGTCACTGCTAAACTCCTCCGTCTAGTCCAGACTCAACAACAGTATGGACATTTTGAGCCAGATAGTTCTTTGTGGTGGTCAGAGGCAGAGAGTGTTGCTGTCCCATGCATGGTAAGACATTTGACAGCCTCCCCAAACCTCCATCCACTAGACTAGATGCCAATAGCACCTCTGTCCCCCTGTGAAAACCAAAAGCGTCTTCACTCATTGCCAGATGTCACTGGGCTGGGGGCAGGTGGGTGGGGGGAATTGGGCACAAAATCTCCACCAGTATAGACTCAGGCCTTCCAACTTCCACCAGACACTGACTATACAAGCAGGTCGTCAGCCCCTTGACAAGCTCCTGCCCCGACTGCTGGATGATACACTGAGAGAACCACCTGTTTGGAGAAAAATAAAGCATTAGCTTGGAAAACAGGATTAATTCAGAATCAAAATGATGAAGTTAATCTATGCACACCCCCCCACAAAATTCACTGTCAGTAGCTGAGGATCCAACTAAAGATCCACATGTTCATGCCCCTGCAGTGACCCAAGTATTGGTATCTTCCCATATCTTAAGCATTTTGTAACATTTTGAAAGCACACAAATAGTAAGATAGAATGGAAACAGCCACTAACGTTAGCTACAAATTATACATGCTTTGAATACTTATGGCTGGTACTGTGCGGCTCCTGGGAAATTCCACTGGGTACAAACCCTGGGTTTTACTGGAGACTCCTCCTCCTAGGTCAGGAGTCATGCATATGAATCGATTAAATGGCAGTTCATCCATATGAATCTGCTTGGAGGGAACAGTTTTCTTCAAAACAGCAATAGATACTGTGACCAGTGCTCAGCGTATCAAGGACAATCACCTTTTTGCCTCACATGTCTATCCCCTTACCACATTTTTGTTCACTTCAGAGTCTTGGGATGACCTGATAAACGGTCATGACGTATGTTTGCCTCGTCATCTGAATGTGCACTCGGTGGATGGGGTGAGACATTCTGGCTCTACATTTTCACTGCCTTCTCAGGATTTACACGTAGCAAATGCTCGTAAGGCCCCGAGAGCCCTGCCACGACCACCATCTGACCCACAGGACTGCCCGTGGTCATGTGGGCATCGTCTTAAGCGGCCACATTTGTCACAGTTGTTAGGCAGCAAGAGAGAATGGCCAGAAGCTTCCACACAGAATGTTTTGGGAGCCTAACTTTGCCGGAAGGTCAGGAGAGCACATTGCTAAGAACAACCTGTCCATAGATCTTGCCAGCAATGTGCATGAGGGCCACCTCTCTCATCTGGCCTCCCCACTAAACACTCCCAAAGATTAACTCACCGTGTCAAGTCCGGATCAATGCTTGCCACAAATCCCGCGACTGACTTTCTTCGACGTTCAATATCGTGGAAACAATCAATACCGATGAACATTGCATTCTGCAACTTAAAAGTTTTAAACAGGGTAGGAGATTGAGTTAGAACAGAACACAAAGCAGATTTACAATTTAAATAGGACCTTAACAATTCTGCCAAAGACAGATGAAAGCAAGAGAAGCCAACAGATTCCCCACGTACTCCTATGTCCACCTTCCAGAGGGCACCTCCCAGCTTGCAGTTCATCTGCAGAGCAATTTTTGTAGCGATGGTCACTGGCGTCTTAGGTCTGTCCAAGGTCCGTTTCAACACGCACTGGCTTGGAATTGGGTAATTGATGCACAGATATCTTTTTATGCCATCGTAAATTTCCTTGTTGTCAGTGGGCAGCAAGCAAAGGACCTTGAAAGGAAGCAAACATGAAACCCCCCGAGATGCAAGAACACAATGATGTGAGAAGCGGATGCTGTGTTGAGGAAGCAATATAGGTGGATCACTGACAAAGTAGAGCCTGTTTAAACAGATACCTGAGTCCATGAGCGTGAAGGGTCTAGAATCACACTTCACTCAACAATTGTGAGCGTGAATGTACAGAAGATACAGGCTGTGAGATATTATTTGGAAATATGCATCAGTTCCTTAAACCTGCAAAGCCCTTTTATGCTGGTCATTTGATTTCCAGGAGTTTATCATGAAGTCGACATGGTGGGTTAAGAACATGGACTGAACTATACCATCATCAGGACGGTTACCACCAACAGATGATCACTATGTGTGGGGCACTCACCAAGCATTTTACTTGATTTGGTTAATTATCTCAATAGTCTACTTAGAAATACTATTATCCCCATTTTACACTCCCCCCAATACCAGCAAACAAACCTGGGGAGTTGTTGTGGAAATTGCCTGATTTACAAGGTTCCAAACTCTCTCCAGGACCTCTAATAGGATACTGAGCAGTTAGGAAGAGAGGTTCCTGCTTGACCTGTTTCTGACTAATGGGAAAAAATCATCAATATATTCTTTTCAACATAATGATACTTATAGAAGTTTTTGGTAGACATTACCAGATTAGGGCAATTCTTTTCTCATTGTAGATTTAGCAAGTTTTTCTTTTTACATGAAAGGGTGAAGTGAAAGTTGCTCAGTTGTGTCCGACTCTTTGCAGCCCCATGGACTGTGTAGTCCAGTTCTCCAGGCTAGAATACTGGAGTGGGTAGCCTTTCGCTTCTCCAGGGGATCTTCCCAACCCAGGGATCAAACCCAGGTCTCCCACACTGCAGGCAGATTCTTTACCAGCTGAGCTACAGGGGAAGCCCATGAAAAGATATGGGATTTTATTAAATGCATTACCTTTGTGGATCAAGAGAAATATTCACCATACTATAATTCTTCACACTAACCAGTTCATTTTGAGGAAAAATATAAAATGTCAAGGGCATAAAACCCAAAGACAGATTAAAGATACTTCCCAGATTAAAAGAAGACTAAAAAAGCCTGTCAGATGCCTCAGGGAACCCTTGATGAACAAAAGAATTTATTTTGCCATAAAAGGGGATGATTGGTAGAATTTGAATTAGGTGTGTAGATCAGATAAATGGCTGAGGAAAAACACATATATACACACTTGTGTGTGCCTGTGTGCTTAGCCACTCAGTTGTGTCCAACTCTTGGCAACCCCATGGACTATAGCCCAACAGGCTCCTTTGTCCATGGGATTTCCCAGACAAGAATACCGGAGTGGGTTGTCATTTCCTTCTCCGGGGGATCTTCCCAACCCAGGGATTGAATCCATGTCTTCTTCATCTCCTGCATTGGCAGGTGGATTCTTTACCACTGAGC
This sequence comes from Okapia johnstoni, assembly GCA_024291935.2. Lineage (NCBI taxonomy): Eukaryota > Metazoa > Chordata > Mammalia > Artiodactyla > Giraffidae > Okapia > Okapia johnstoni. The sequence goes on along the minus strand of CM044310.1, from coordinate 7,374,403 downwards.
CACCTGGGAAACCCATATACAAACCTGTAGCTGCTGTGAATAATGACACATGTGTATATATACACATATATTACATATATAATGAGAAGGAAAGAATGGTTATATGTAGGTAGATATAGAGGGCTTCCCAGGTGTCACTACCGGTAAAGAGCCTGCCTGCCAGTGCAGGAGACTTTAGAGATGCAGGTTCGATCCCCAGGTAGGGAAGATCCCCTGGAGGAAGGCACAGCAATCCACTCTTGGTGCTTGCCAGGAGAATCCCCATGGACAGCGGAGCCTGGTGGGCTACAGTCCATGGGGTCATAAAGAGTCGGGTATGACTGAAGAGACAGCACAGCACAACACAGGTGGGTATAGAGAGGGGAAAAGAATGTTCACAGAAATGTGATACAATTCACTGGGAAACCTGAATGATGGCTGTAGAGAAAGTTGTACTGTCTTTGCAACTCTTCCTATAAGTCTGAAAATATGAAAAGCAAAAAGTTTTTAAAATCTCATGAAAATAGTGGGGGTTTTACACTGGATTGATGTGTACTCATTTTTAAAACAGAAAAATTATAAAATATCCTCTACTTAAAACAGAGGGGACTGTGTTCACAGTTGTTATTTTTACTGCCAATATTGGATTTTGAGGAATAGGTAGTATTATGTATTAATATAAGCTGATTATTATTTTTGTCTTAAATTATTAACTCAGTAGTAGATTTCATTTCCTTCCTAGTTTAAAAAAAATCTATAGTTTAAATGTGCTTTTATTTCCTGTATTTCTGCCTTACTCCTCAACTCACACGTTTATAGGAATTAAATTATTTATTATTCAAACACTTATGCTTCCTCATCTTGACCTGTTTAAAACAGTGATCTATAATCTTTTGTCTGCCATAAGGAAAATATTCCCCAACTATGTGAGTACTTATGAACTCTTCTAGTATTACCGCCAATTCACTTTAATATTTAGGAAGTTAACATTTAATTTTAGATAAAAATATGTGGCTTGATGTCTTCCCATCACATTCAGTGGCTTACTTTACACAGACTGGTTCTGGTTCCCCACCCACCCAACGCCACACAGACTTTGAAATTTGTGAGCCACGTGGCTTCACCCCTGTTTATACACATGAATTCCCCTCTGCTTTGGGTCTAGGGAGACTTCCATTTATGCCTAAAGATATTTTGCACATAATTTCCATTTGCTGTTTCATCAGTCATTCCAGTTGTTTGGAGTGTATAAGATTGTAGGCATGCTCTCCCCACCATCTGAAACAAAAAATACCTTAAAATATTTAAGGACACCTTGAATAAGAGATATTATTCCAAAAAGCAAAGCCAGGATAAATGGGTAAAAGTGGGACACATTCCCATTCAAGGTGCAGATAAGCTTTCTTAAAAGTCATCCCCACAATTAGAAAGGCAGTCTTTCACTTTCCAGGCAGATGCTCAGTGGACAAAGTCATGCCGTAAGTTGGGATGCAGACCCACCACCATGGCCTCTTCAATGCCATTCTAATATGTGAGTCTTTGCTGAGTCCCATCAGAGGGTTCCCTGCCCAAGCTAAGCATTTAAGGCTTAAGGCTACAACACCAGAGAAGAATTAAACATGGTGTTCAATCACAGTGACAGGAAGCAAGCACACAAGACTTAAGAACAGGATTTCAAAAGTAAGACATTTCATTTGAGTATGATAATGGCTCCACAGTAGCCATCATGCATGTGTGCTAAGTCGCTTCAGTTGTGTCCGACTCTTTGTGACACTATCCATGGGATTCTCCAGGCAAGAATACTGAAGTGGGTTGCCATTTCCTACTCAAGAGGATCTTCCCAACCAAGGGATCGAACCTGAGCCTCTTACTTCTCTCCTGCATTAGCAGGCACGTTCTTTACCATTAGCATGATGACTCACAGAAGGTAGCATTCAGCATAGCCTAAAAGGTTCCCTGGTAGAAGCTGAAAGGAGAGAGAAGTCTAGGCTCTATGGATAAGACAATAGAAATATCCTGGTTTTGTGATCAAGAAACAAAAGATCCCTTTTAAGAGCATTTTGGATGATGAAGGAAGAATGTGAGATGAGTTTGAACCAAGCACCCAAAGAAGAAAGGAAAAAGAAGTAACTTTAGTAATTTAGGTACAATACTTGTTGACAACTTGGTCTCTAAGACATCGGATGGGGAAAAGGAAAAATCCCAAGAGAAATACCAGACAAAAGAAAGGACTCTTACTGGAAGAGACCAGATCATAGATTTTGCAGGTTACAGCTGGAGAGAGAAATAGTACAGATGTGACTACCATAATCCATATTACTTAATATTTTTATGGTGTTTTTCAGTTTGAGACTTAAAAGTTGATTCTAAGTCCTCAAGCCTGAAAGGATGAGCATAACACAGTGATATTAGGTAGTAGCTAAAACCCCAAAGTCTGTATTGAGCTACATTACAGGGGTAAATTTCTATTTTTGCACTGATTTAGGAAACCAATGGCAACATCCCAATTCTAAGATATTAATACATACAAATGCAGCTCACTCACTAAGGAGGGGGCACACATCACATAGACACTTACCATCTGTGTTTTTTGTGAAGCATGTTTTTCTAAGGTTCTTATGTAAGATTGGACTGTATCAGCTGCTTCTAGCCTAGAAAATAAGTATTTCATATTTCAAAAATAATGAACAGTGAAACATGTAACAACATTTTATACAGCCAATGACACATGATATAAAACAAAATAAGCATTTCAGTTGAAAGTTTTTAAGACAAAACCAAGTTCAGTTTTGGAAATAAGACTGGAAACTAGTTTTTACCATCTCCCCCACCCCATGCACTTGCTAATTCTCATGTCTTAAAGATGAAGCCTAATAGCCAGAAATCTACAGATCCCAAGAGTCTGATTTAATACATGCAGGCTGGAGCAGACTTTACTTTTTTGTTCACACACGTTTCAGAGTTTAGATAACATGACAGTCCTACAATCTCAGAAGTCTTTCCACTTTCAGATTGCCAGCAACCAATTTTGAAATAATGAATAATTTCTTCTCTACTTACAGTTTTGCATTTCTAACAGTTATGCCCATTTTGGGTGTCACTTTCTGTAGATTCTGCTGTAAGGTCAAGGCTGTTCCATGATTTCCCTTAGTATAGACTATTAGCCAATCATCCAGTGACATTGCTGTAAGTAATGGTACCTCCCTTGTGTCTTTAGACCAGTCTGCTTTATGGTTGTCAAACTGGAAGAGAATTCCAAGCCATGGTATAAAATTCATTAAAAAAGAAAAACTGACATCATCTAAGATCCTTTCCATTGTAAATGCTGTGATATTTCCTATTGAAACATTACCATTTTAAACCTCAGTCATGATAGAATTTTTTAAAATACTTTAAAAATAAGTTTATTATAACTAATATAAAATCTGACATGTTTTGAAACATGTTTCGCTAAAAAAATGTAGCCCCCTCCCCCGCTTCCTCCATCCCCACAAGATACAGAGTTATAAGAACCTGGACAGAGTTCAGTTTTAAACATGAAATTCTCATTCATTAGTTGATCCTTGAAAGCTCCAAAACATTATATTCTAAATAAATGTCCATTAAAATCAAGAAATCAGCAAGCCACTTGCTTTCTGCTGTCATAATGATGCTTATTCAAAATGCTGAAGGATAAGAACAGGTAGCACAAGACTGCGTGAGACAAATATTCAAACTGCATGGACTGGGACTTCCCTGGTGGTCCAGTGGTTAAGACTCTGTGCTCCCAACGCCAGGGGCTCAGGTTTGATCCCAGGTCAGGGAACTAGATTTTTCATGCTGCAACTAAGATCCAGTGCAGCCAAACAAAAATTTTTTAAGCATATGGATCAATGATATCACAAACAATTGAGAATATTGGGAGTATTAAACATTGACTTAAAAAAGCAATCTCAAGGAAATGTTTGTCCATTGTAGACTTCAGCAGATGATCTAATGTATTAGCTACTTTTCCTTAAGATATAGGTTAGTTACACTGGAGTTCTACCGTGGGTAATTCTGGGTTATTTTGATTTTAGATATTTGACTTTTAAGGATATTGTGACTCTTAAGGATACATTTGGTAGATTATTTTGCCACGAGATAATGTACACAATACTATTAATAACAAAGATATAATATATAATACCTATGAGTTTATTATATGCCAAGCACGTTACATGCATTTTTATTGAATGCTGACTTGTCGTCTCATAGGGAAAGAACAGGTAGTGTGGAAAGAGTTATTGACACGACCAAGTTAGTCCCTCTTTGGGTTGTTACTAATTTGACCCAACTCTGACATGACAATTCTGAAGCTCTTACCATCCTTCTTCCTTGGTGAATTCTTACATCTTTCAGAGTTCTTCCAGAAAAGGATAAAAACCCTGCTTCAAGTTCCAAATTCCAGTCTCAAAGCTCCTTCTGCACAGTATTATTTCTGAAAGAAAAGGTATTTCCACACGACCAAACCCAAGAAAATAAGCAAAGACAATTATCCATGTGCGAAACACAAGTCAGTATTTCTCTCATCTAAAGTTCCTCATTGCTTGTCCTTTGTGTCAAGATGCTACCAATAAACTTCCTAAACTCTGAAACAATCTTGTCTTTGTTCTCACATTTGTGCGGGCACTTAGAATCTACTTCAGTCCTACCCTCTCTAGGCCTCCTCTAACACGGCAATGACAGAAAAAAAAGGAATTGCCCTTCCATCCCCAGTCTCCTCCCAAATACAATTTTCTTCCCAATAATCACTTTTTAATTGAAGAAATCTGAGATGCCAAGTGATCCACACAGGTCTTTACTTCATACTCACACACAGAAAAGTAGCACTTACTCCTCACGGCTTGTGGGATCTAAGTTCTCCAACCAGGGATTGAACCTGTGTCCTCAGCAGTGAAAGCACAGAGTCCTAACCACTGGATCACCACGGAATTCCCAAGCACTTACTTTCTTAAAGCATCCATAAACGTTAGCAGTTTATGCTGCCTTCTATTAGGATCCATCCTCATGTGGGTGGACAAGTCTCTCATCATTCTGTAGTCTTTACGCATGTCATCCGTTAAGCCTTTAAAAAAAAAAATCTGAAAAGTAACATGCTGAACAAGCAGGAATAGATTTGTATTAGAGGAGACTTAACTGTTGTGTCTGGAAGAAGGAGGAAATCAGAGAGAACACAGGTCTGGGTCATGTGGAATCTTATGAAGAAGTCTGTAAAGTAATATTGATGACTTTAAAGAAGGGGTGTCTTTTATGAAGATGGCATAAATCCGCAGTACCTGTCAGGTGGCATAGCTCAGGAACCAGCATGATAGGCTGATGAGGTGTGTCCTGTTGGCTCTTTTTCCATTTGCCTTTGGTGATCAAAAGTGGCTGATTTAAGGTAGTGACCGCTGTACCATACCGCTGTTGAACAAAAGAACAAACACTGGCATGACTATTAGCAAAACCTTAGTAACGTCACATAAATAGGTGCAAACGTATATTTTCAGATCACAATTGGAGGCCCAGAGGTGTGGTGATACAGTTTCCCCAAGTTCAAGAAAGCACCAAAAATATTCTAAATGTTCTCTTGATTTGATGTCCCAGGGATCACTGATAAACATAGATGGCCAAGGAGAGTAGGACACCCACCAAACATAATGGAATCATTGTGCTACCCTTTTTAATATAGACGTAAACAGGTGAGAGACTCTCGGAATATGTATTTCTCACCACAGTAACGCCTTGAAACTTTCTAAAACATATTGAGAACTTTCAAGAGGATTCCCATTACTAATAGGGAACAAAAAAAACCCTGGCCACTTTTTAGAGTGGCAGTTATACATCTATTCCCAGCATTCCTCCTTGTTTATTTGCCCTAAATCCTTAGCCCTGCTTCCAGTAAGGAAAGGCATCTTCTAAGACGTCACATACAGAAGTTCCTATCCCTAAGGCAGCAAATTCTTGTACAACAGGGTGCCTGTACTCCCAACCCAAAGTGGAGATTCTTCATAGATTTTGTTCTTAAGCTGCTTGTTAGCAAGGTCCTCATCAATAATAAGTTAGCCACATGAATTTCAGTATCATCTGGCATTTAAAGGCTTCCCTGATAGCTCAGTTGGTAAAGAATCCACCTGCAGTGCAGGAGACCCTGTTTCAATTCCTGGGTCGGGACAATCTGCCGGAGAAGGGATAGGCTATCCACTCCAGTATTCTTGGGCTTCTCTTGTGGCCCAGCTGGTAAAGAATCTGCCTGCAATGCAGGAGACCTGGGTTTAATCCCTGGGTTGAGAAGATCCCCTGGAGAAGGGAAAGGCTACCCACTCCAGTATTCTGGCCTGGAGAATTCCATAGACTGTATAGTCCATGGGGTCACAAAGAGTCAGACACAACCGAGCGACTTTCACTTTCACTCACTGGCATTTAAGCATCTGGGAACTTCAAAAGGAGCTTGTTCCCAAAATGAAAACTCCAGGCTGTACACCCTGTGACTCCAGACTCATCGACAGGCCCAGAGAGCATGCTTTAACTTACCCACTTTGGCAGAGAGATGATATTGAGCTCACCACATCTGTACATGGAAGAGAACTTTTCACTGAGTTAGATTCAGGCTATAGCACTGAATCTTAACAAGTATGACTGGAAGTAGCGTGTTAGCCTACAACTCTCAGCCTAAGGGACCCGAGAGCCAGTAAGCTGCTTCAACCTCTCTTCTAACGTCACAAACTTGGAGTCCACTTGTTAAGATGGAAGAGCCACAAAATGGTAACAGATGGGATCTCCGAGCCTTTGAGAGCCAGAAGTATTCAAGCCAGGAGTAAACCTTTTAAAATCAACTCACTGATATTTCAGTTTGCAGCTCCATCAGTGCCTGTCTCATCCCAGAACAGTCCCCAAACCAGCTCCTCCCACAGATTCCCCCATTTCAGTAAATAATGCCACCCTCCACTCACTTCCTCAGATAAAGCCAAAGGGTTACATTTCAGTCACCCCTTTCCATCACTTATTACATCCAAGCCTTCACTGTGTCCTCTCCGTTTCCACCTATTTCTTCTGTCCTACTCCAGACCAACCATCATTTAAGTCAACTGATTTAATAACCTTCTCACGGGCTTCCCTTCCTCCATTTTTACCCCCACGCAGCCCATTCTCTGTACATTAGACAAGACATCTTACAAATACCTGCATAAGATGATTGGACGATAACATCCAATTTCTCTCGCAAACACTCCAGCCTTGTTTGGGCCCTGGATACGCCAGCCCATCCTGTCTTTATACCATCTCTTCTCCCTCATCCACACCCAGCTCGCTCCTTGCTGACATTAGGTATCAGCTTCTCCTAGAAGCTTTTGAAGAATATTCAAACCAAGTAGCCACCAGACACTCTCCATAATACCACCCAATTTTAATCGTCTCCATATCCCCTGTAACTATCAGAATAGTTTTCTTCTTTCATCACCTGTCTGTCTGCCATGAGAATGCAAGTCCCTTGAGAGCTGAGAACTCAATTGTCTTACTAATATATACCCAAGATATATAATAGTCATTCACTAAATGCTTTAGGGATTCAAATGAACAAGCAATAAGTGTGAAACACAAATGAAGATGTCATAATAACCACCCTTTGAAGGGATGTCAGAGGGCTATGTTCCTACAAATTCCAAGTAGCTTTGGGTCCCAATATAATACAGGCTTTTTAAAGTGTCAGTTTATAACTTTCAAAAAGTCATCCATTTATAAGTTCTTTCCCTTTGTCACATATATCTACCATTCCTTTAATTATCTTTTTTTTATGAGCCAAAGCTAGAAAACCAACTGGCCTGAGTTTAGGTCTTTGTGAGCACTCAAATTAAAAATAGACGAATCCATGAATTCAGAGATTTAACACATAACAGGCATCATTTCAGATTGCAGTTGGTCATTCTTTTCAAACCAAGTTCTGTAGGGCTGAAGCTCCTCCGTAACATTCTCATTTCTAAAGTTCTACCATATTTTGTTTTCTACCTAACAACTCATCTACATATTTAAAACTACCATAGCCACATCTAAACCCAACAGGGAGGGCCATCTTGGAGCCATTCTAATTATGTGACTTTACCCTATACACAAGGCACTGGAATACATGGATAACTGATACAAGCCAAGCTCCAATGCCCCAAAGGGAGAATATATACAAATATATATGTATATCTGAATAAGACTTGAGACATATACTGAAGTATATAATAGAAAACATTTTTGAAGACAAATGTGTTTAAAGAAAATTTCATACCTCCTTGTAGTAGTCTACAAAGGAGATTTCACTGCCATCTGATTTGGTAAATGTAGAGCTGGGAGACATCTCCCAAATAATATCATCCACTCTGTAGGTTCTGTTGTTATACCTGCAGAATAATTGTGGAATATATGGTATTATACCTGACTTTAGTGCATGGAACCATGTAAAAAGGAAGTGGTTTAAAATCCTACTCTAATTGTAGGATATATCAGCTTTGTTAAGATTAATTCATACAACATGCAATTCACCCATGTAAGTGTGAAATCTAGTGGTTTTTATATATTCACTGAGTCATGCAGCCATTAACGCGATTTTAGAATATTTTCATCACCCAAAGAAGAAACACCTTAACTATGAGCTTAACTATACTTAACTATATATATAGTTAAGCTTAACTTTACTTAACTATGCTGCCCCTTTTTTCCACCCAGCCCTTAAACCACTACTAGTTTACTTACTGCCCCTATGTGTTTGCCTACTCATCACATTTTGTATAAATTGAATTATATAATATGCATAAACCCAGTCAGGGTTTCTTCAGGGTTCAGTCACACTATAGCATGTATTGCTACTTCCTTCTTTTTTATTGACAAATAATATACCATTGTATAGATAAACCACATTTGTGTTTATCCATTTACCAGGTGATGAACACTTGGGATGTTTACACTCAATCTGTTGTGAATAGTGATGTTGTCGATATTCATATACCAACTTGGGTGGACATGGTTTTATTTCTCTTGGGAATATAGGAGTGGAATGCTGGGTCATATGGTAATGCTATATTTAACACACTGAGGAAATGCCAGGTTCTTCAGAGAGGCCGTACCAAGTGTATGATGGTTGGTTCCAGTTCTTCCACATCCTTGCCAACACTTGTTAGCATCTTCCTTTTTCAATTTTAGCTAACCTAGTTAGATAGGAAGTGGCATTTCATTGTGGTTTGAATTTGCATTTCCCTGATGGCTAATGATATTGAGCATCTTTTCATGTGATTATTGGCCATTTGTATACTCTAGGTGGAGAAATGTCTATTCAGACCCTTTGCCCATTTTTTAAAGTCAAGTTTCTTTCAATTGTTGAGTTGTAAATATTCTTTATGCATCTAGACACAAATTATTTACTATATGAGATTTGCAAATATTTCCCCCATTCTGCCAGTTGTCTGTTCACCTTTATGACAGTGTACTTTAAAGAACATTTTGCATTTGGTTAAGTCCAATTTGTTTCTTTTGGCATCACTTGTGCTTTTGGTGACTTATCTAATAAGGCTTTTGCATAACTCAAAGTCAAGAAATGTACTCATGTTTTCTTCTAAAAATTTTATTTAGGTCTATTTTGAGTTAATTTTTTAGTAAATTTGAATTAATTTTGTATATCCTGTGATAAAGGGACAGGTAAATATACAGCTATCCCAGCAATAGTTGTTGAAAAGACTATTCTTTCCTTGACTGAATTGTCCCCATACCCTTGTCAAAAAGTCAACTGACTTTAATAGTGAGGGTTAAACGCATGGATTCCTTATTCTGTTTCACTGACTTTTATGTCTATCCTTACACCAGCATCACACTGTCTTGATTACTGTAGCTTCATAATAAGGTTTGAAATTAGGAAGTGCGAGTCTTCCAACTTTGGTCTTCTTAAGATTGGATTTAAACTTACTTAGTCAAAATGTCCTCTTATCAATTTAAGATTTCTGGTGTAGAGGAAGATTAAAAATAAAAACTTCCTTCAAATGGAAATTTGCTAGATTATAATTAAGCACAAATTTTTAAAAATAGCTATAGACAAAGAGAAAGGAAAATAAATTTGGAAGAAGCCTACATACCCTCGTGTGCAATAAGGGTTCAATAATGACCGAATTAGCAGTAGGACATACAAGGACTGCAGAGTTTACAATTGACACATACTTCTATGCTGTATAACTCAGTGAGAAAAAGTATCTAATGATTCTTACCATTTTCATGCTGTTTCTGCTTCTGAATGTCAACATTTAATCATTTTAAAATCCTAGGAACATCTCTAATGAAAAAAAGTAAAAGCGATTGCACAGGTTTTCAAAAAGCAGACTTAACTTTGTAACAACAGATGACCCAACTAATTTTCTAAGAATTTTCTCTTTGGCATCTTCTCCTCTGGCTTTTTCACGAGTGTGTGATATTAAATCATACGCAGTTTCCATTCGGAGCAGTTTATGGCTCACGTCAGCACAAAGAGTAAGACCAATTTCATATGGAAGAATAGAAGCAACATAGCCAGGCCAGATTTCCAACCTGCAAACAAGTTAGGTGTGGGTGTCAAGATTCCAGCTCTGGACATAAAGCCAAGTGTTAGGGGACTGTCAGTGTCAGTTTTAGTCTCTCATTTTTAATAATCACTGATCTTTTGAAGGACCTTCAAATAGAGATTTTTACCAGATGTGCTAATTAGAAGTAATACATCTTTGTTAAATCATTTTTATTATCACTTGCAGCTTTAAACTATTATATATACTCATGTGAGAATATATATGATATATAATATGTAAATTATATACACATATACCAAAAAGTAATAGATGCACATAGAGGCAAGTGTTGGATTGACTGTAATTTCAGAGAAATTGTCCAAGTTTCAGATGATTGATTTCCTAACATTTATACAATAACTGACCATCTTAAAAATTTATGTTTATCATGCTAGGAACTTTTAGGGTAAATTCAAATTTTTAAGTTTAAATTATAAATTCAGTTGTAACTTAGTTGTTCACAGCCATTGGACAGTATTTAAAAGATCACTTGTAAATCATACACCAGTTCAGATGAGCAACTTCTTCAAAAGTTTCTATGATTATGTCTACAGAATGTGAAACCTTGCACTTCATAGACCACTTCATACATACCTATACTTGTTGAACTCAGTCTTCTTATTTTTATGGTAATAGTTACAACCAATTTGGTTCAAATCCATCTTCTCCAACATTCTAGAAATGGAAGGATAGGTTTTGTTGAAAGAGCAGTGAATATTAGTAAGCATTTGTTAACACACATAAGGATGCATTAGAGAGGGAAAAGATCATCAGTGATTTTCTTTATACTAACAACATAAAATGCCTGATAATGACTATTAATGACAAGTAAGTCATTAATACATTATTGAAGTGAATACTGAAGTTCACTTAACCTCAAATTTTCTCTTTCATAATATAAAACAGTATAACACAGAAAGGCCATCAGTATGTCCTTCATTCCTAGAAATGAATCGAAACATCTTTTGCAGTCTATGTGTTCCAGGTTTTAATTTTGACTATTTGTTCATTATAATGAGTCTAGAACAGAAAACAAGTATATTTGCTCTAGAAAGAAATAAGCATGGATATACATAGTTGATGTCTATTACTTCTAGACAGGTTCCCGACAGGGAAAGTAGAGGTGGGCAGGAAGTGGAATATTGAAGAAACCTATGGAATTTGCACATGCCTAGCTAAAGCTCCAGTGTCATGTCATCTCAGAAGAACCTTCACCCTCTCAGCATGTGGGAATTGTCAAGAACACAAAATGCTAGAAGCACATGGTTGTGTTCAGCATCACTGACACACAGTAATGTGTGTCAACTGAATCCAAAGGAAACAATCTCACACACTTTCTAAAGAGAATGTCGTAATAGCAGAGGCAGTCTGGAGAAGTGGTCTGGAGTTCTCTGGAGAGCTCGAAGGTTATCTTCACAGGTTCGTTTTTCAACTTGCTGACCACTTCCTTTTTCTGAGAAGAAGGAAAAAAATTCCCTTAGTTCTTCCAAGGAAACTAAGCTCCACCGTGTGACAGATCAAACTGTCACTTGGCTGCCCAGCACAGCACAAGTACAAGGAGCAGTCTCTCTCACAGACAGGCACACGGACAAAAAATGGGACGGACAAGACCAAAGTGAAGAGCCAGAATTAAATGTTTAAGTCAAGACTTTCATTTAAGCAACTTCCTGTGAATTACTTGACCCTTTACAGTAGAAGTTTATAGGATAAAACAGTTCTTCTCCTAGTGTTTTTTTTTTTCCTGCTTAAAAAAAAAAAAAGGAGAGAACAGGGAATTTTAAAAACTGTTGTTGCTGTTTTATCTGACTCTTTGGCGACCCTGTGGACTCTAGCCCTCCAGGGCTCCTCTGTAGATGGGGTTTCTCCCAGGAAAGAATACTGGAGTGGGTCACCATTACTCAACTTCAGTATCAGCATTTGAAATATATTGTGCCATCAAAAAGGTAAAAGTTATGTTTTACGTTTATGTCAAATAAATTCAGTTTAGGCAGTGAGATGGGACACTAGAGAGTGTCAGTGAAAATTAAACATGGTACGTGGGTTAGTTACAAGTCCTATGGGCAAGGAGTGTTTAGGATTTCTCCACAAACTGTTGTGCAGGAATGGTGAGAGTTTGGCTACTCTAGAGTGAAAAATGGGAGAGAAGAACAGTGTCAGGAAGATGTAGAATACTACTTAACTGTTTCCCCCAGTGAGTGAGGTAACAACAAAGAGTTTCCATCGTATATACAATGGTTTCCCAGTAACTTTTCAAGTTCAGAGAGTAAAGCTTCCCGTTTGCTTCCATCCTCTATGTCTGGCGTGTAGATGACGTTGTACTTGTACAAATGCCTCTGAGAGCAAGACTTGAGCTGGACATAGTTCGAAAATAGCATTACCGGGCTCCCTTGCGTGCCTGGGAAATGGAACCACGTGTCAGTCATGAGATAGTCCGGCTGATCAGACCCCAAACAGATGATCTGGACGCCATGATACTGAGAGCCAGAGTTAGATCCAACAAGGGAGGTGGTCGGCAAATGCCATAAGCAGCTATATACGCCCGGCATCCAGAATCCTTCACAGAAGTGTAAGTGAGTCCTTATGCAAGCCCACACTCCGAAAATTCAAGGAGAGAGGTATTTAACAGAGGTATTTAAATACAAGTATTTAACAGATATATTTCTATATTTAACAGAAGTATCAAAAGAAAACCTCTGCAGCACAAAGTCCCAAAAGCTGGGGATTGGGAGACGGGAGCCACTGTATGTAATAATGTTTTTTTTTGGGGGGGGGTGCAGTTTATTAATCAGTATGTCTCAGCACAACCAAAGAACTGGGTCATTCTATCTTAGTGTCTATAAAAGGGAGAGAGGAAAATGAGTACCTCCAGGACTCTAAAGTAAGTCTTAATTTCTGCAAAAGTGAATGTTATTATAAAAACGTAAGAAGGTGAGAGGGTACCTCCACTTAAAGTGATGGTTAGTGGCCAGCATACCTTTTGTCGACTGTCTAACGTGGGCCAAATTCTGCCGAGTATTTACCACAAAGTCTCGATAATCTCTACCAACATCCCTCCTCTTCCTCAGCAAGGATCCCTGTGATCCGGTTGAAGTTCTTCAATGAACAAACAAGCATGACAGTTGTTAATTTACACAAAAAGGGGAATGTAACTAGAAAGGACAATATTACACCCCAGCTATTAAGATTTTTTGAGGTAGAAAAGATAGCAAAGAAACCAAACATTATTTAGCAATGGGTCATCAGAAAAGAGGGCTTCCCTGGTGGTGCAGTGGTAAAGAAGCCACCTGCCAATGCAGGAGACCCAGGTCCAATCCTTGGGTCAGGAAGATCCCCTGGAGAAGGAAATGGCAACCCACTCTAATATTCTTGCCTGGAGAATCCCATGGACAGGGGAGCCTGGTGGGTCATAGACCATGGGATCACAAAGAGTCAGACACGACTGAGCAACTAACACTCCCATCTATTAAACGTACTCTGCTCCTCACCGTATCTTTCTTCCTCCCTCTTTTTATCTGAAGGCTGAGATGTCGCTTCTGCTCCTGCTGGTGGTCCAGCCCCAGCCACTTGGTCTGGTCCACCCTCAGCCACATGTCTAACACCTGTTTGCAGCTGGAGTCTAGGCTGGATTTGACGAGGTTGCTGAGCCTGCATGTTTTTGGGAGACAGAGTAATGTATTCCATATGTTCAACTATCATCCAAAAGTTATCATATGCCTGCCATGTGCCATAATGCATGTATCAGGGCATAAAGCAAACGAACTTCCTTGAAAAGCTCATATTCCAGCGACAGAAGATAAAATCAACAATTAATAGCATGAATATGATAATTGCTGGGGAAAAGAAAAAAGTAGGAGAAAGCCAAGTATGAAAAATACTGGAAAGGTGGGGTGTGAAGGAGGCTGGTTGCCTTGACTCATGGGGGACAGAGCCTCAGTGAGAAGTTGACACTGCAACGACTCGGAGGCAGCAAGTTAACAAATTACACAAACCTCAGGTGGAGTAAAGAGCAAAGCTCCTAAGGAAGAAAAGTTCAAGGACGAGCGAGACGAACAAGGGAGGGCGAAGCAGGAGGACTCAGAGGGGCAGTGGAAGGGGGGCCAACTAAAGGGGTTCACCTCGGACTCTGAGAAAACAGGAGCCCTTACAGGGTGTGGGCTGAACGTGAACCCAAGATAATCTGGTTCGATGCTGGGAATAGACTGAGGGTGAGACCAGGGCAAAAGCAAGATGAGTTAGGAGGCCGTTTGTGGGGTCCAGCCAGGGACGCTGGTGGTTTGGCCCAGAGGTAGTAAGAGAAGGTGAGAAATGATCAAAGACTGGGTTTTTTTTTTTTTCGCAAGTCCGGGGGGGCAGCAGTACTTCCTGGTGGTTTCTGTGAAGGTTTTGAGGTCAAAAGAGGATAAATCCGAAGGTTTCAGCCTAAACAACTTAAGAAGGAGTTTTCATCAAGTGAAGTAGTTAGGAATTGTCTGGGAGGGCAAATCAGGAATGTGAGACATCCATGGGGATGTTCCTTTGTGCAGGAGAGGGGTCTGGCTGGAGATATAAACAGGGGAATCTGTCTACTTACCATATCACACTTACAGCCATGATATCGATAAGATGACCAAGGGTGTAAGCGCATGGACCACGCAGAAGAGGCCCAAGGATTAGGCCCTGGGCATTTCAACAGCACAGAAGGAGAACCCAGCCAAGGAAAGCTTACAGCAGTGGCAAGTGAGGTCAGCAGAAAGCCAAGGGTGTGTGGTGACAGGACCACCACACAAGGAGAGGACCAAGGGGAGAAGAGGGCCCAACTATTCCAAGTATAAGTGACAGGCAAGACCTCAGAGACTGACCTGGAGAACTGACCAAGTAGAGGATACTAGGGAAGCCTGACCAGAGCCTTTTCAGCAGAGGGATGGGGGAGAGCCCCTGACTGGAGTGAATGGACAAGACGGAAATAAGGGGTGGCATTCAGCGTAGACACCAGACTTCTTTGATGAGAAGCAAAGAGAAAGAAAGTTAACTATGGGGAAAGGGGAATCCAGAAGAGGATTCTTGTTGGTGGGAGTCAGCTCAGCTGGCTGTAGGCAGATGGGAATGACCTAGGACCTGGGAGATAGGAAGGAGAACCACAAGAGAGATTCAGGGGATGGAGAGTTGGCTCAGGGACCTCAGGCAGGAGCAGAGCCAGTGCCCTGGGGTCTCGGGTGAGGGGCCAAGGCCAGGATGTGGAGATTCAGTGAAGACAGCACGGAAGTTCTGCTTGGGTGCTGTATTTGTCTCACTGACATAGAAGCTGATGTCAGAGGCTGAAAATGAAGACGGAGGGGGAGCCAGAGGAGGGAGAGAGCAGGCAACAGGAGGAGAGGATAGGGATCAACAGTCCTGGAGGAGAAAGAAAGGGACCGATGGGGCCATGGGCCTGCCGGGCCAGCACCAGGATCAATCAGAGGCTGTAAAAGCCAGACCCACCCCGCCCCTCCTGAGCACACAAAGAGCATAGGGGATAAGAGAAGACAGAGATGCCTCGAGACAGCAGGGATACCGAATTTTAAACAACACGGGAAATTCTGTCCAACTCAGTCTGTTCACATGCTTGAGTAAAATCACCCGCTTTGAGGTCACTCCCCAAAGAGGAGTCACTGGCTGAGGCCAAGGGATCTGGGTGCCTTTCCATCCTCTCAGGGTTGGAAGATAGTCTGTGTGCGTCTGTGAAGACACACATGAGAAAGGGAAGCAAGCAGTGGAGACGAAGCCTACCCACACCGGCAGCCCAGCAATAGAGTCTGCCTTTTCTCGTGAGTTTCTGTCTGTTCTCTCTCAGCAGGAGAGGAGGTATACCAGCTGAGCCACCGATCTCCCTCTTTTCTGGAAAGGCAGCATCTTTTGCATAAAGGGAACAACGTGAGGGAGCTCACCGCTGTGCCGCGTCTCACTAAGTCAGCGAAGCTCTGTGGTGGGTCGGTTCTGGGCACGTGAGGCGTTGGGCGTCCCCTCGCCACCTCGGGCTGAGCGGACTCCGAGGGTGGTGTGTCCCGCCGTCTGCCTCGGGCGTGAACTCTGGCCCTGCCCGTCACTGCTGTCCTGAATCCGATAGCCCTGAAGGGGAGAGGACCTTAAAGAACACAGTTATGTTAGACATCTCTGCACTGTTGCCTGGGAATTTTTTTTTTTAACTGCAAGCATCAGGTTACTAACTACACATGATTACCAACCACCACAACAAAAGAGACTGCCACTAAATTAGTCAGAGGAGTGTCCTGTAAAAGACAGGGGACCTGGGAAGATACTCATGGGAGTTTAAGAAGATTGTTGATTGTGATTCTTTTCTTCCCGTGGATTCCCAAGACACTATGGTCAAAATGCTTGCTGGTATTAGTTAGGTGTGTCCTGAGTTCTTACCTGCAAGGCATCCCCATAGCACAGTGTGGAGCCCAAATGTCCCCTAGACTTTAACACACACCCCTACCCTTAAACTGCTGGCACACATACACACACACCCACACACACCCTTAAAGTGCTACCACACACATACCCACATCCATAAACTGCTAGTCCACACATACAACCTTAAGCAGCTACCACACACACACACACACACACACACACACACACACCCTTAACCACACACACACACACACACACACACACACACACCCTTAATCTGCTACCACACACACATACACCCTTAAACTGCTACCACACACACACACACACACATACCCTTAAACTGTGACTCCACCCACCCGTCTCTGGTCTTGGTCCTCTGGACTCAGCCCACACAGCCCACCCTCTGTCTTTCCTCCTCTGGGATTAAGATCTGCGTGTGATGCGCCCACAGTGTCTGTGCCCTCGGGTCCCTCTCCTCCAGCCCCACGGTGTCTGAACACTGACTTCTGCGGGGTTAGACGTGCAGACCTCCTTTCCAAAAGAGTTATCCCTCCCCAGGACACAGCCCTGTCCCCCTAAAGCAGTCACCAAGCAGAGGTGGGACTGGAGAGAGGACAGGCCTGGCTGCTTGGCAGGATACACCTCACCCCCCAGCCCCAGCAGGGCCCACCCCAATTTCAATTCCAACCCTGCTGCCTGCCTCTTCCGGCGCCGCCTCCACTCTGGCCCAAGTGCAGCCAACTCTTGAGTCACACCTGGCGAAGTTAAGAGATGCTCTGAGTGTCGGTGGGAGGGGTTGAGGGGCTGCTCTGCCTGCCCTCGGGCCCACCTGATCCTGCCTCTCAGCCATTCACCAATTAACCTGCCAGGTGACTTTACCAAATGATGTGCACTTGAAACTCCAGAAACATATCCTTGGCACTTAACTGTTGTTGTCATTGTTAAGCTGCTGAGTCATGTCTGACTCTTTTGTGCCAACTCCATGGACTGCAGCCTGGCCCGTTACAGCCCAATCCTCTGTCCGTGGGATTTCCCAAGCAAGAATACTGGAGTGGGTTGCCCTTTCCTTCTTCAGGGAATATCCCCAATCCAGGGATTGAACTCACATCTCCTGCTTGGCAGGTGGATTCTTTACCTCTGAGCCACCTGGGAAGCCCTTAGCACTTAATGCTTGAACTAAATCCCTGCTGTTGCCAATGTAGCTAAGTTGTAGCTGCTGTGACAGTCTTTGGACTCTAACGTTGGCTCCTCCCTAATCATCTCCTCGGCACACACGTCCCTACAAGAGGATTTGCAGTGATTTATAAGCCAAGTATGGGAGGTCGTTTGTGCAGATGATATTTGTCGTATTCTGCCTGCAATGCAGGAGACGCAGGTTCTATTGCTCGGTTGGGAAGATCCCCCAGAGGAGAAAACAGCAACCCACTCCTATTCTTGCCTAGGAAATCCCATAGACAGAGGAGCCTGGCAGGCTACAGTCCGTGGGGTCGCAGAGAGTCGGACACGACTGAGCATATGTGTTAATTGTTTCCAGGTTTTGTAATTCGTTGGCTTTGCCATTTAAAGTAAAAAAGTAAAAGTAAAGTGAAAGTCGCTCAGTCGTGTCCGACTCTTTGTGACCCCATGGACTACACAGTCTATGGAATTCTCCAGGCCAGAATACTGGAGTGGGTAGCCTTTCCCTTCTCCAGTGGATCTTCCCAACCCAGGGATTGAACCCACGTCTCCTGCATTGTAGGCAGATTCTTTACCAGTTGAGCCACAAGGGAACAAATTTTTTTAAATCATGAATTCTTTCTTTTAATATTTTCACAGTTGCATCATTCTGCATTTAATTCCTTGATGTACACACTGAATACCCATTTTAATTACAAGAAAGTTACTGACACTTGAATAACCCTCACCTTACTCACTGCTTCGAAATTCCACTGTTATCCAACAGAAACCTGTGTGCACACTCAGCTCTAAATCTAAACTCAATTCTGCACTGTCCAGGGTGCTCCAGTAACAATATTTTGTTTGCTGTATCTTGAAATGATCCTAAAGATTAAAAAAAGCCTAAAAGTGCTCAAAAATTTCTGGCTGTTCTTTTAAATGTATTTTTTCAAATGAACTTTAGAATCCTTGCAATGAGTTCTAGACTATAACAATTTCTGGCATCCTGTTAATTTGAGGTTGTATTGAATTTAGACGTTGATTTAGTTCCCCCCAGTTGCAGAGTCCTCACTAAGATTTCCCTGGAATATCCTTGTGTCCAGGCTTCCCAGGTGGCTCAGTGGTAAAGAATCTGCCTGCCAATGCAGGAGATGCAGGAGACGTGGACTTGATCCCTGGGTCGGGAATATCCCCTGGAGAAGGAAATAGCAACCCATTCCAGTATTCTTGCCTGGGAAATTCCATGGACAGAGGAGCCTGGCGAGCTATAGTCTATGGGGTTGCAAAAGAGTTGGGCACAACTGAGCGACTAACACTTTCACTTTTTTCAGACATCTCAAGTTATTGAATTTAGCTTTTTTCTATGTGTAAGAAGATGCGAGAGTCTGGGCTTGTTGAAATCATTCCTTTGATAAGTACCTTTGCTACCTAGGGCTGGTATCCTGTTCCTTCCCATCTGGGTGTATCCTGGTGGTCCTGATGGTATTCTGGTGTCCCCATCGGGGTGCACCAATGGGGGTGGCTGCAGTGGCTGAGGGCTTAGCAATGAGCCATCAGTTTCCATCCCGAGTCCCCTCGTGGCTCGTGGCAGGAGAGGGCAGCTGCGGTGACTGATGGTAGCAACATCTTGTGTTTACTGATACGGTAGTAAAAGATTTTCATCCACGAGGAAAATAAGGAGACCGAAGCTGAGATTGACACAGCTGTGGAAGTGCGGAGCCTTAACCACTGCACTCTAGGGAAGTCCCGAGAAATCATTTAGCTTTAATTAGAATGTTCAATTCACTTCAGTTGCTCAGTCGTGTCTGACTCTTTTCGACCCCATGGACTGCAGCACACCAGGCCTCCCTGTCTATCACCAACTCCCGGAGTTTAGATCCATGAAGAGTAAAGATCAATCAGAAACAGATACCAAGGAGTGTGAGAACTGAGATACACATTAAATCCACACTAGGATCTGCTAGTTCCTGAAACAAGTGGGACAGAGCTGGAAGCAGCCCCTAAGCCTCCTAGCCCAAAGGGATGGACTTTTGTTGGAGGAGTGGGATGAGAAAGCCAGGGCCGTCGTTACTAATTGATTACTGTGCTCTTCCCAGCCAGACCTGGATGTGGCCTCAGATTTTCTTAAACAGAGCTCCAGAATTCCAGAACCAACCAACTGGAGTTGGACATCAAGATGAAGCCTGACCCAACAAAACTATAACTCAGAAAGGTGCAGACACCCTATGTTCATAACAGCACCATTCACAATAGCCATGACATGGAAACAGCCTAAATGTCCATTGACAGCTAAATGGATAAAGAAAATGTATATATAAATATATATATATATACTGAAATACTACTCAGCCATAATAAAGAATGAATAATGCCATTTACAGCTACATGGATGGACCTACCATATGGTATCACTTATATGTTAAATCTAAAATACGACATGAAAGAAAACGAAAGTGTTAGTCGCTCTGTTGTGTCCCACTCTTTTGCGACCCCCTGGACTATAGCCCGCAAGCCTCCTCTATCCGTGAGATTTCCCAGGCAAGAATACTGGAGTGGGTTGCCATGTCTTTCTCCAGGGAAGCTTCCCTACGCAGGGATTGAACCCACGTCTCCTGCATCTCCTGCATTGGCAGGTGGATTCTTTACCACTAAGCCATCTATACAAAACAGAAACAGACTCATAGGCATAGAGAACAGACTTGTGGTTGCCAAGGGGTAAGGAGGTGGGGGAAGGACAGACTGGACGTTTGGAATTAGCAGATGCAAACTATTATATAGAGAGTGGACAAACAACAGGATCTTACTGTATAGCACAGGGAACTATATTCAATATCCTGTGATAAACTAATGGAAAGGAATATAAAAAAGAATATGTATGTATAACCGAATCAATTTGCTGTACAGCACAAATTAACACATTGTAAGTCAGCTATACTAAAATTAAAAAAAAATAAGTTTAAAGAAGCTATGACCAAGAATGTTGGAAAACTAATATACATATATAAGCACTTTCTTTATTCATTCGTCTGCCGATGGAGATAAAAATTGCTTCCATGGATTAGCTATAGTAATTGATGCTGCTATGAAAATGGGTGTACAAATATCTTTGAGATCTTGCTTTCAATTCCTTTAGGTATACACCAAAAAGTGAAGTCGTTGGTAATCCTAAGTTTTTTTAGTAACCACGACAGTGTTCCTTAGTGGCTGCAGCATTTAAATTCCCACCAACTGTGTACAAAGTTAACAGTTTCTCCACACCCTCACCAACACTTGTCTTTTTTTCTTTGGTAGCAACCCTTGTGATGGATGTGAGGTGGCACCTCCTTGTAGTTTTCCATTTGTGTTTGCTAATGATTAGTAATGTTGAGAGCTTTTCACATGTTTGTTGGCCACTTGTGTATACTTTTGAAATAATGTCTGTTCAACTCCTTTGCACATTAATTGTAACAGTTTTTTGTTACTGAATTATAAGAGTTTGTTATATATCCTGACACTTTTCTATATATCCTGAATATTAACTCCTTATGTTGTTTAATTGCTAAGTCATGTCCAACTCTTTGCAACCCTATGGACAGTGACCCGCCAGGCTCCTCAGTCCAAAGGATTCTCCAGGCAAGGGTAACCGAAGTGAGTTGCTGTTTCCTTCTCCAGGAAATCTTCCCAACCCAGAGGTCGAACCCGAGTCTCCTGCATTGGCAGCCAGATTCTTTACCACTGAGCCACCAGGGAAGCCCAACCCCTTATGAATAAATTTCAAATATATTCTCTCATTCCCTCAGTTGCCTTTTTTTTCACTCTGTGTAGTGTGTCCTTTGATGCACCTAAGTTTTTAATTTTGCTGTAGTCCACGTATAGATATTTTTATTTTGTTGCCTGTGCTTTTGGTGTCACATCCAGGAAATCACTGCTGACCTTTGAGGACCTGCTTTATAGCACAGGAGACTCTGTTTAATGTTATGTGGCAGCCTGGGTGGGAGGGAGTTTGGGGGAGAATGGATACAGGTATATGTATGGCTGAGTCCCTTTGCTGTTCACCTGAAACTATCACAGCATTGTTTGTAAATCGGCTGTACCCCAATGCAAAGTAAAAAGTTCAATAAAAATAAACACATAAAAAAGGAAAGAAGAGAAAGCACTGCCGAACCCAAAGTCATGTAGCTTTTGCCCTGTTTCGTTCAAGTTTTATAGATTTCGCTCTTATGTTTAGATATTTGATCAGTTTTGAATTAACTTTTGTGTATGGCATAAAGTGAGGATCCAACTTTATAATTCCATGAATATTTACGGCACTTCTTCCTGTTTCTCCCTCAACCTTGGCCATTACACAAGCTTCCCACTCACTGCCAATGTGGATGCCTCCACAGAAGCAGCTGTCTGCACCTGGGATAGAGAGCCATGAGGTGGCGCCGTTGTCTCTTGTGAATATTGGTGAGTTAATCTACATCAGCATAATTATGGAGTGGGCTTCCGTGATAGCTCAGTTGGTAAAGAATCTGCCTGCAATGCAGGAGACCCTGGTTCTACTCCTGGGTCGGGAAGATCCGCTGGAGAAAGGATAGGCTACCCATTCCAATATTCTTGGGCTTCCCTTGTGGCCCAGCTGGTAATCTGCCAGCAATGTGGGAGGCTTGGGTTCGATACCTGACCTGGGAAGATCCCCTGGAGAAGGGAAAGGCTACCCACTCCAGTGTTCCGGCCTGGAGAATTCCAAGGACTGTATGGGGTCACAGAGTCAGACACGACAGAGCAACTTTCACTTACAATTATGGAATGTGCTTCAATGCAGGAGACCCAAGTTTGATCATTGGATCTGGAAGATCCCCTGGAGAAAGGAATGGCTACCTACTCCAAGATTCTTGCCTGGAGAATTCCATGGACAGAGGAGCCTGGCAAGCTACAGTTCACGGGGTCGCAAAGAGTCAGACAATGACTGAGACTGAGCAACAAGCACAAACAGGGCCTTTCCGTAGGCCTTCACAGCACTTGATCCTCTCAATGACTGGCAGAAGGAGGCAGTGAGTCACAGAGAGGCAAAGTTGCTTACCCAAAGTCACAGAGGAAGTATCAGAAACAAGATTCAAATCCATAAGCCAGAGGCAGAAGGTTTCTGTAGTGAAATGTAGTGTGGTGTACCAACACCAGCTGTCCCTGCCTGGGGAAAGGCTATTTTTTTTCCCTTTTCCTGAAATTAGATGCTTCCTACCCTTTAGGTGTTAAGATGGTTTTTCTTCTATGAAATATGGAGACAGTAGATTTGTGGTGGGTTTTTGTGTCTTTAGTAACCAAAATTAAAAATTCCTGGAAATTCCCTAGAGGCCCAGTGGTACAGTAAAAGTGTACCACAGGGATAAAGTGATTTAATATATGCATATACACACATATATATTCTTTTTCAGATTCTTTTTCATTATAGGTTATTAGCATTTATTTAGATATTTATTTTTTTTTAATTTAAAGTATAGTTTATTTACAATATGATGTTAGTTTCAAGTGTATAGCATGGTGATTGAGTTATACATACATATGTAATCTGTTTTTTTCAGATTCTTTTGCATCTATGTGGAAAGAAAATAGACCATTTTTTTTTTTAGTGTTTTATTTTTTTATTTATTTCAGTTGGGGGCTAATTACTTTACAATATTGTAGTAGTTTTTGCCATACATTGACATGAATCAGCCATGGGTTCACATGTGCTCCCCCTCCCGAACCCTCCTCCCACCTCCCTCCCCCTCCCATCCCTCTGGGTGGGTCATCCCAACGCTCCATCCCTGAGCATCCGTCCCATGCATAGAACATGGAATGGTGTTCTGCTTCACATATGACAATATACATGTTTCAATGTTATTGTCCCAGAACGTCCAACTGTCACCTTCTCCCTCAGAGTCCACAGGACTGTTCTATGCATCTGTGTCTCTTATTCTGTCTCACATATAGGGTTACCATTACCATCTTTCAAATTCCATATACATGCATTAGTATACTGTATTGGTGCTTTTCTTTCTGGCTCACTTCACTCTGTATAATGGGCTCCAGTTTCATCCATCTCAATAGAACCGATTCAAATGTATTCTTTTTAATGGGCTGAGTAATATTCCATTGTGTATATGTACCACAGCTTCCTTATCCATTCATCTGCCAATGGACATCTAGGTTGCTTCCATGTCCTGGCTATTGTAAACAGTGCTGCGATGAACATTGGGGTACACGCATCTCTTTCAATTCTGGTTTCCTCGGTGTGTATGCCTAGCAGTGGGATTGCTGGGTCATATGGCAGTTCTATTCCCAGTTTTTTAAGGAATCTCCACACTGTTCTCCATAGTGGCTGTACTAGTTTGCATTCCCACCAACAGTGTAAGAGGGTTCCCTTTTCTCCACACCCTCTCCAGCATTTATTGCTTGTAGACTTTTGGACAGCAGCCATTCTGACTGGTGTGTAATGGTACCTCATTGTGGTTTTGATTTGCATTTCTCTAATAATGAGTGATGTTGAGCATCTTTTCATGTGTTTGTTAGCCATCTGTATGTCTTCTTTGGAGAAATGTCTGTTTAGTTCTTTGGCCCAGAAAATAGACCATTTTGAATCAGGAGTTTGTGACAAACCACAGCAAGGCGCTTGCATGGCCTTAGGACATTTAAAAAAATTAAAATGTGGGCCCGTGGTTGGAGCCCTGTGCTTCCACTGTGAGGGGCACAGGTTCGATTCCTGTCCAGGGAACTAGGATCCCACATGGACAGTGCACAACCTAAATTAATTAATTAATTAAATTAATTAATCCTGTAGATAGATATCTATGGCCTCCACAATATCACTATAGGATTCCTCTTCTAAATAAGAGTGAAATCACTTTCTACAATACGACCCATGTGTACAAGTGTAAAGAACCGTGCAGAAAAGAGCTTCACGACCCAGATAATCACGATGGTGTGATCGCTCACCTAGAGCCGGGCATCCTGGAGGTGAAGTCAGGTGGGCCTTAGAAGGCATCACTACAAACAAAGCCAGTGGAGGTGATGGAATTCCAGTAGAGCTATTTCAAATCCTGAAAGATGACGCTGTGAAAGTGCTGCACTCAATATGCCAGCAAATCTGGAAAGCTCAGCAGTGGCCACAGGACTGGAAAAGGTCAGTTTTCATTCCAATCCCAAAGAAAGGCAATGCCAAAGAATGCTCAAACTACCGCACAATTGCACTCATCTCACACGCTAGTAAAGTAATGCTCAAAATTCTCCAAGCCAGGCTTCAGCAGTATGTGAACCGTGAACTCCCAGATGTTCAAGCTGGTTTTAGAAAAGGCAGAGGAACCAGAGATCAAATTGCCAATATCCACTGGATCATCGAAAAACCAAGAGAGTCCCAGAAAAACATCTATTTCTGCTTTATTGACTATGCCAAAGCCTTTGTGTGGATCACAATAAACTGTGGAAAATTCTTCAAGAGATGGGAATACCAGACCACCTGACCTGCCTCTTGAGAAACCTGTATGCAGGTCAGGAAGCAACAGTTAGAACTGGACATGGAACAACAGACTGGTTCCAAATAGGAAAAGGAATACGTCAAGGCTATATATTGTCACCCTGCTTATTTAACTTATATGCAGAGTACATCATGAGAAACACTGGGCTGGAAGAAGCACAAGCTGGAATCAAGATTGCCGGGAGAAATATCAATAACCTCAAATATGCAGATGACACCACCCTTATGGCAGAAAGTGAAGAAGAACTAAAGAGCCTCTTGATGAAAGTGAAAGAGGAGAGTGAAAAAGTTGGCTTAAAGCTCAACATTCAGAAAACTAAGATCATTGCATCCGGTCCCATCACTTCATGGCAAATAGATGGGCAAACAGTGGAAACAGTGTCAGACTTTATTTTTTTTGCCTCCAAAATCACTGCATATGGTGACTGCAGCCATGAAATTAAAAGACGCTTACTCCTTGGAAGGAAGCTGATGACCAACCTAGGCAGCATATTGAAAGGCAGAGACATTACTTTGTCAACAAAAGTCCATCTAGTCAAGGGTATGTTTTTCCAGTGGTCATGTATGGATGTGAGAGTTGGACTATAAAGAAAGCTAAGCACCAAAGAATTGATGCTTTTGAACTGTGGTGTTGGAGAAGACTCTTGAGAGTCCCTTGGACTGCAAGGAGATCCAACCAGTCCATCCTAAAGAAAATCAGTCCCGAATATTCATTGATAGGACTGATGCTGAAGCTGAAACTCCAATATTTTGGCCACCTGATGTGAAGAGCTGACTCATTTGAAAAGACCCTGATGCTGGGAAAGATTGAGGGTAGGAGGAGAAGGGGATGACAGAGGATGAGATGGTTGGATGGCATCACCGACTCAATGGACATGGGTTTGGGTGGACTCCGGGAGTTGGTGATGGACAGGGAGGCCTGGCGTGCTGCAGTTCATAGGGTCGCAAAGAGTCGGACACGACTGAGCGACTAAACTGAACTGAAGACCATCTTCCCAGGAATAAATGCTCAGTCTGAGTTTAATTTCCATACATTTTGCTTTCCTGATTTCATAGGGTCAGAGTCACCTCTTTAAGCCTCCAAAAATCACATTAATTGGATCTTTTTTAAGGCTCACATAGCTTACCCAAACTGTCTTTTTCACTTCAAAATTTAGTTGTTGAGAGAACGCTTCCAGCCCCCAAATTCTTAAGAACTCCCTAGTTCCTATGAGATAATTGGAGGTAGACTCACGGGAAATAAGCCATGAAAGAGGTGCATCCAGGTATGAGTGATGTGAGTCCCCTGGTGAGGGGGGATTATTGCTTATGTGATGGTTCTTGTTTTGTTTTTTTGTGTTTCTTTTGCTGACCTGCCCCTTTGCAGCACTCAACACTACAGCAGAAGCGAGTGGGTTCCTGAGAACCACAAGCTGCTATGGGGGACGAGGGACCTGAACACCTGGAACACCGCCCCCCCTGCCCTGGCCAGAACATCCCCATGGTGACCTCGGGACCAACAATAACCCTGTGTTTGCAGGCACGACTGCCCCTCCCATAAGTCAGGAGCCAGAGGTGCATCCAAGCAGAGCCCCATTGTTGCCAGTAGACAGCCCAGTGACACCAAAGGCAAGGCTGCACTGAGATTTAGGCTCTGGCCTTTACTGCCAGTGGCTCTGCTTAGCCGAAGGCACAGTGAGAAGCAGCCTTGTCGCTAGGATCCCCTTGTCACCTGCCCAGGCTTGGTTGGACACAGAACTGTCGGGTCATCACCCAGCTCACCTTCCTCTGGTTCAGGATCCACACTCCCAGGGTCTAGCAAAAGCTGACCTAAAGAACAGTTTGCTCGAGAAGCAGCCAGAACTCAGGTTCCTGTATCCTGGACCTTGCTTCTGGTCTGTCTTTGTTTCTAACACAAACTTATCTCCCATCTGTGTATCCCTCCAGGAAACTGGAATCCAAAGACCTCAAAGAGAGTGTGAAGAGAAGGAGGCAGAATAAGGCAGAGCAGAAGACACCTAATGCCCAGATCTTGGTTTTAAAATCCAGGTTCCAAACAAAGAAACCAGGCCTTCCTGGAGAAGTAGGTGATTCACACGGAGGCAAGATTCACAAAACAGGCCAGTACTTCCAATTCCTGCTGACATCCTACCCCATCATTTTTTATTATTATCATTATTATTTTCTATTTTGTGAAAAGGTAACATATGTTTGTAGTAGTTTTTTAAAAAGCATACTGCTGGAAAGAGTGCATAGTTCAGAGTAAGTCTCCCTTCCCTCACGTCAGTGAAGGGAGCAGAACCCATCAGCAGAGAGAACGGAGCCACACAGCAAGAGAAAATCAATCAGCCTCACACAGCCAGAGATGCTGCTGTTTGGCTTGTCCTTTTTTTCTATCAAATCCACCCCCCCCCCGTATCTTTCCATCAGCTTAGGTGACTCAGAGTGAGTGTCTTTTCTCTCCCAAGAGCCTTGACTGAGATCTGCTTTAGCAGCTCGATAACATAATTGTATCACTTCGCTAAATTAACAATCCTATGTACACCAAGAATCTCCATAAACACGATGTCATTTGATTCTTAACCTCACAGGTGCACTGGGAGATGAATAGACAAGTAAAATTAACACCTCTCCCATTTTATAGATGAGAAAACAGACTTAGAGAGTAAGGAATGATGTGCAGAAGGCCATGGCTGTGAAACAGGAACCAGGCATCCTGGAGCCCTCAGAGACCATCTGGAACACTTTTCGCTCCCTCCCATCTTCTCCAGGCCTCACTCATAGGCACATGCTCTGATTGGAGACTTAAATATAAAATCTGTACCTATATAACTCTTAGGAGAAAACATAGGGGCAAATAGGCATAATCCCGGTTTTGGATATGGTTTCTTAGATATGGCATCAAAATCACAAGTAACAAAAAATACATAAATTGGACTTCATAAAAATTTAAAACTTAAAAAAAAATTTTTTTGCACTATCTTACTAGGCAACTGTCAAGAAAGAAAAAAGCCCACAGAATGGGAGAAAATATTTGCAAATTACGTGTGTAATAAGAGTCTAGTATCCAGAATACATAAAGAATTCATGCAGCTCACCAACAAAAAGACAGTTCGGTTTAAAATGAGCAAAAGACTAGAATAAAATTTCTCTGGAAAAGTTATACAAACGGCTCACAGGCATATGAAAAGATGTGCAACATCATTAGTCATTAAGAAAATGCAAATCAAAATCACAATCAGATACCACTTCACACCCATTGGGATGACTATAATTTTTAAAAAGGAAAAGAGTTTGGGCAAGGATGTGAAAAGAATTGAAATCCTTGTACACTGCTGGTAGTAATATGAAATGGTACAGTCACTATGGAAAAGAATATGGAGGTTTCTCAAAACGTTAAGCATAGAATGGCCATATGACCCATGTCTTTGTCAGTCTGGGCTGTTAAAACAAAATACCATAGGCTGGTTGGCTTATAAACAACAGAGATTTATTTCTCACAGTTCTGAAGGCTAGAAAGTCCAAGATCAAGACACTGACAAATTCAGTGTCTGATGAGAGCTACTTCCTGATTTCTAGATGGCTGTCTTCTTGCTGTGTTTACACATGGTGGAAGAGGCCACAGAGCTCTCCAGGATTTCTTATAAGGACACTAATCCCATTCATGAGGGATCCATCCCCATGACCTAATCACCTCTAAAAGGCCCTACCTCCATAAATACTGTCATTGGGGATTAGGTATCAACATGTAAATTTGAAGAGAACATAAAACACTTAACCTGTAGCACCCAGAAATTGTACTCCTAGGTATCATATACCCAAGTTAAAAACATTTGTCCACATAAAATCTTCCATGCCAATGTCTACAGCTCTATTCATAGAAGCACTCTATTTATAACAGCCAAGAGGTGGAAACCATCCAGATGTCCATCAACTAATGAATGGAGAAACAAAACGTGGGGATGTCCATACACTGGAATAGTCTTAAGTCATAAAAAGGAATGTGCTAGTATGTGCTGTAACATGGATGAACTTCAAAAATATTATGGTATGTCAAGAAAGCTGGATATAAGGGCTACATATTGGATCATTTAATTTACATGAAATCTCCAGAACAGGCAGACTCATAGGTACAAAAAGCATATTCGTGGTTGCCAAAAGTTGTGGGGAAGGGGGAGATGGAGAGAGGCTGCTTAATGGGTTTCCTTTTGAGGTGAAGAAGTGTTCTGGAACTAGAGAGTGGTGATGACCTCACCACATTGGGAGTAAATGCCGCTGGATTGTCCAGTTTAAAGTGGTTACAATGGTGAATGTTATGTGAACATTACCACAGTAAAGTTAAAAGGCTTGCTGCTGGAGAGAATGTGGGATGAAAAAGTAAGAAGAAAAATCAAGGCTCTCTTGGGCTTTTTTAAGGCGTTATGGACTGGAGGAGCCTTAAGCACTGATTGTGTGACAGTCTGCACCACATCCATTCTCTTCTTTGTCTAAGGCATGCTCATTCCCACCCCAGGGCCTTTGCACCTGCTTTCCCACATGCCTGGAATGATTGAGATCTGCTTTACTGACATAGAGAGATGTTCATTTTCTAAGTGGAAAAGTAAGTCAGTTTTTTTTTCTATTCACGTTCATAGAAACAGATGAACACATTACACGGAATAATTTTATTAGCACAATGTTTTCAACTGCAAGTAAGAGAAAACTCTAGGTCAGTGGCTTCACAATGAGGCTGTGCCATTGTACCAGTAATCAGTGTATTGCTTTTCAATTCCAAATTCATTCTTCCGTAATAAATGGAACTGTTTAGGGATCTCTGGCCATAAGCCACAGAAGCTACCTTTGGCTAACTTAAGCAAAAGGCAATAAACTGGAGGAAAAATGGGTTTTCCCAGAGTCCATCGGAGGCTTCTTGGTAATAGTCAGGACTGCGTTAACGTTGTCTTCTTTATACTGAGCACGATGCTGAGTTTTCTCAGTAGAGGGCGCTAAAGGGACACTGCAGGAGGAACAGGCCTTCCTCACTGGTTCTGGCAATTGCACAAGTGGTCAGCTGCACAGATATGAGAGAAAGCCTGGGTAGCACTGAGTCAGATGGTGGGATTCTCAGGCCCTGAAGAGGGCTTTGGGACCCAGGAAAGATTTCCTGCCCTGATCTCAGGGAGATTGCGACTCAACAAGCTGACCTTCGGTGCCAGCGCCCCCAGTGGTGAGTGGTCTAACTGCAGCAGAGAGAGCCAAGCTCCGGGTCCAAAAACCTGAGCAAATCCAGGTCCCATAGATGTCCATCTTCCTCTTGCTACTAAAGCTGTTGCTGCTGCTGCTAAGTCGCGTCAGTCGTGTCAGACTCTGTGCGACCCCATAGACGGCAGCCCACCAGGCTCCTCCGTCCCTGGGATTCTCCAGGCAAGAACACTGGAGGGGGTTGCCATTTCCTTCTCCAGTGCATGAAAGTGAAAAGTGAAAGTGAAATAGCTCAGTCGTGTCCAACTCTTAGCGACCCCATGGACTGCAGCCTACCAGGCTCCTCCGTCCATGGGATTTTCCAGGCAAGAGTACTGGAGTGGGTCACCAGTGCCTTCTCCTGCTACTAAAGCAAGCGTCATCAAATCCTTCCTTTTGGAAGAAAAGCTCCAGGTTTTCAAGGAAGGATCAGTACAGATCACCTTCCCATGCTTTGAGCTTGGTAGGAGACGGAAAACTTCCCAGGTGGCACTAGTGGTAAAGAACCTGCCTGCCAGTGCAGGAGACCTAAGAGACCTGGGTTCCATCCCTGGATTGGGAAGATCTCCTGGGGGAGGGCACAACAACCCACTCTAGTGTTCTTGCCTGGAGGATCCCATTGACAGAGAGGAGCCTGGCGGGCTACAGTCCATGGGGTCGCCGAGAGTTGGACACGACTGAAGCAACTTAGCACACACACACGCAGGAAAAGGAAAAACTCGGGTATGAGGAAACAGACATCAAAGTGGGGCCTGGGTGCCCTACTTTTCTAAAGTAACTCCATCATCTTAGGGGCACAGTCAAGGTCAGAACCCCTGGATCAGTCTCTTGGGCCCTGAGGTCAGAATTCTGACTTCTGTTCACTTGGTTGTTAAGTATTTTTGCTAACAAGCAACTGTTTCCTATTCTCTGGGCTCCAAGGGGACCCACCACATCTGCACTGGAGATGGTGAGGTGGTAGGACTGTGAATGAGGCTTCCCTCCCCCAGCAAGGCGCAGGCGTGTGACCCAGACCAGGGCAATCAGATGGTCCCTTTCTGCAAAAGGACCTCAAATAGATAGAGTTCCTATCCCCTGAGTGGTGGTGCCCTCAACACCCTGTCTCTGTCAGGTGACTGTTCAAGTCTCTCTTGCTGGCCTTCCAGCGCTGCCTTGGTTTCACCCTGTTTCTGAGTCCTCCAGCCTGCCTTGGGCTCTGGGAATGCCTGTTATTCTTCCAGTCTATTCCCTTTTGCAAAGTTAGCCCAAGTCAGCACCTGTGGCTTATGGCCAAAGGCCCCCCGACACTGACAAATGGAAAAGAGGGGACCCTGGATCCACAGCTGGATATACTGGAGTGGAGCTGGAATACTGGAATGGGTTGCCATTCCCTTCTCCAGGGGATCTTCCCAACCTCCGGTTGGAACCTATGTGTCTTAAGTCTCCTGCATTGGCAGGCAGGTTCTTTACCACTAGCGCCACCTGGGAAGCCCGTCATCCGCAACTTCATGGAGGAGTCAGTCTTTTTGCTGGTGGAGGGTGTGAAATATTATGAGCACTACCAAAATGTGACAGAGACACAAAGCGAGTCAATGCTCCTGGGGAAATGGCACCGACAGACTTGCTGGATACAGGGTTGCCACAAACTTTCCATTTGTAAAAAGCAGAACCCACAATATCCCTAAAGTGCAGTAAAGCAAAGCACTATAAAACGATGTATGCCTACACTAGTCCTAGTAGTAATAATAGTATTAATAGTATAGTAATAATAGTAATAATAGTATTAATAGTATAGTAATAATAGTATTAATAGTACAACAGCACAGCCATCCTTTATGGTTGCTGGCCTTTTTTCCCTAGATGTGTTAAGTGCTTTACATTCAGGACTTCATTTAAGTCTCATATCATTCCTATAAGGTGATCATACTATATCCGTTTTAAAGAGGAGAAAACAGGCTAGGAGACTGTCGGTAGTAGCCCGCCACCCCCCGCCCCTCACCGCCACATCCGAACCTGGCACAGAGCAGACAGTGAATAAATGATGCTGTCCTTTCCCGGCCCCAGAGAAGGAGGGTGGGCATGGAAGTGGTGGTGATGGTGGGTTTCCCCTGGGAGCGAGGTGCAGGCGCCGGCTACTCGGGACGCGCGGGACCGAGGGTGTGTGTCGGGCGGGGAGGAGCCTCCGAGAGGACCTGGGCGGCCCAGCGTGGCTCCCGGGAGGGTGGGGCGGCCGTGGCCGGCCCTGACGTCTGGCGCCTGGACCGTCACTCCGCGCTCGCCCCGCCCCGCCGCGGCTGCAGCAGGCGAGTGGAGCGCCCGGGAGCCGCCGCCGCCGCCGCCCGGACTCGGATCGCAGCGCGCGCAGCCATGGCTTCGGGGCCGGCGGGTAAGGGGGCGCAGGGTGTGGGGGCGGCGGGAGGGCAGCTCCGCAGCACGGCCGCCAGCCCTGGGCTGAGCGGCCACCCTTCCGTCTCACCCTACAGAGGCAGAGACCCGCCAGAGGCTGCTGCGCACCGTCAAGAAGGAGGTGAGTGCCGGGCGGAGGCGGGCTGCGCGACCCCCGGGGGAGGGGGCCGCCGCAGCCACCCGCAGGAAAGCGTCTCCAAGGGACGCGTGGCCAGCTGAGGTGGGGGGCCCACCTGGGTGCGTGCTAACCTCCCGCAGGGCTAGAAGCAGGTGAGTTTGGGGGTGGGGGTAGGGGGGCCCTGGGTGTTTTTATGCTGTGTACAGGGGCAACTGCTGCGTGAGGGCCCTCCAGGTGGGGGGGGGGCATACCTGGATGTGTCTCGGTAGGACCCCCTCTTGTGGAAGAGCAGGTGGGTGGGTCTCATCAAGGTGAGAAACGCACCTGGGGCGGGAGGGGGGTTGCTGCTGAGAGGGCATGTTGAGTCGGGGAGGCCTGGATGGGGCTGCAGGCAGAGGACCAGACTTCCGGAAGGGGGGAAATTCACTCTGGGAAAATAAAGCTTCCCACACACCCCCCTCCCCTAAATTCAGTCCTTGGAGCCACCCCTAGGAGCCAGGGGACCCCCTCCCTGAGAGTCCCAGGCCAGTGGGTTAACTCCACTTGTAGGCGTGTGTGCATGCTCTCCCGGCAGGCAGGGTCCCCTGACCCCCCACCCACCCGACCCTGGCAGGAGGGTGAGAATTAGTCAGGGTTCAGCTGCCCCTCTGACCCTTCACTCTCCCTGGGGTTAGCCCAGTCTAGCCTTCAGAGTTAATAGTTCATGACTTCTCAAAGAGCAAGAGAATCTAGAGAGATGGGTGCCTAGGGAAACACTTAGATACCTGGACTCTGTGTGTGTGTGTACACACACATGCACTGCCTGTGTGGACTCTCTGTGTGTGTGTGTGTGTGTGTGTGTGTGTGTGTGTGTGTACACACACATGCCTGTGTGGGTGAGGACGTGTAGCTATGAGTATGTGTATCTGAGCACATCCGCACATCTCCCTGGAGATATCTAAGTGTATCTCTGTGTGTCCGTCCGTGCATCTGTGTGTTTATCTGTCTCTCTGATTATGATGTGTATCTGTGTGATGCAGGAATCTGTAAATGAGTGAGCTTGTGGCCATGCCTGTGAGTGTGACATGGAATGCATGAATCTGTGTGTGTATGTATGCGTGCATTCCCCCCCCATGTCACCCCACATCCCACCACCTGGGACCCCATCGCTGCCTAGCCTGCCTCACCTCTGCATTCTGAGCTCTCAGCTCTCGGCCAGGAATGGCCACAGACCTTGGGGGTTGGCCTGGTCCTGTGCCTCCGTGTGTGTTGAGGGTGTCGGTATCTGGGGACAGTGCTGACCACCAAAAAGGCCCTCCCCGCACGGTGGCAGCCAGCCAGCCACCAAGGGCAGCCTCGAGGCTGGGACCTGTTGCTGCCCCTCCCCCCTCAGGGAGTGTGGGCGTGTGTCTGTGTGTGTGGCACGTCCCGCTGTTGCTGAAAGACTCAGCTCCAGGCTGATTGCACATTCTAGCGTCTCAGAGTAAGGAGACATACAGGCCACATGGGATCCCTCAGAAAGGCCCAGAGCTTTTACGCTCACGGAGACCCCTGTGGGGACCTGAAGAGAGCTCTGTCTAGACCCTCTTGCCATGGAAACCTGCGCATTCGGATGACTGTTTCGGGGAGAGTGGGTATAGACCACCCCCTCCAAAAGCCTTCAGAGTAAAAACCTGCAATTTTTGTGTTCGTTGTTTCATTCAACCCAGATGTTCTATGTGCTCTCCAGGTGTTTTCACCCGGATTGGCTGTGTTTTTAAGGAAATGGTTCCACTGAGGGTCGGGGGCTGGGATGGGGGGCGTGGGGAACAGAGCTACAAGCAGAAGAGCTTGTGAGCATGTTGGAAGGAGTGATATCTGCTCTGGGCAGGCCTCCAGATGGGGCCCTGAACCCAGCTCTGCCACCAGCACCCTCAATGCCCTTACAAGTCCCTTCCCCTCTCGGGGACTCAGTTTCTCCATGTCTGGAGGGGGAAGCATTGGTCCAGTGTCCTTGGAGGTCACATCCATGTCAGTCTGGTTTGGGCTATTGGCCAGGTTGTGGGGGACACTTTCCCCCTGATGGTCTAGGGCTGCATTTTCTCTCCTGTGAGCCGCTGAGTTTGGCGATTGGGATGAGCTTTCTGCCTGACTTGAAGCTGAGGCTGTCTGCTGGTCTGAGGGACCTCTTGGCATCCTGCTTGATGCCTGGGCAGGGGTGGATGGGGGTGCAGAGGCAAACCTTGCAAGTTTGGTAAAGAACTCAAGTATCCATTGACCCTGAAGTGCAATCAGAAGGCAGGACCTTGCAAGCTGATGGCTGTTTCTAAATTTTGCATTTCTCAGGTCTCATCATTTTATAATTAGTGCTTCCACTTCCTGGAGGCTACTCTAAGCCGTATCCTGTGTGCACAGTAATTTTATGAGGTCAGTGAGGTTGTCCCCATATTACAGACACAGAAACTGAGGCTCACAGAGGAGGAGTGAGTTCCTCAAGAGCACACAGCCCAGAAGGGACAGACCCTCCCAAGCCTGGTCTGGCATCAGAGCCAGGCTCTTATCCCCTAAATCACAAACATGACCATCCATGTCTACATGGCACCTCAATCTCAGCATGTGTGGGTGGTATAATTTCCATTTTACAGATGACAAAACTGGCCCAGAGAGAGGGAGCGATGTTTCAGGGACACAGAACCAGTAAAGGGGAACAGTTTTTCTGTCTCTGAGCCCCCTGTTCAGCATGGGTACCCCCCAAGGGTATGGAGACAAATCTAGCCACACACACGCGCCCCCAGAGCAGACCTCCTCTCTCCTTGCCTTCCTCTGACGACCTCTTCGGGGAGCATCTCCAGTGGGAAGGCAAAGGGGAGCTCTTTGCTTAGAAAACTAGGAATCAAGTCAAGTCTTCCTTCTCTGCACCCTCACATCCCTGCCTGTCGCAGTCACCCAGAGGTACCTCCCATCCTTCTTTCTGGAACGGGGCAGCTTAACAGCGAGTTTCTGTAGATATAAGCCAGGTGGGTCTGCAAGCTTTTGTCTGAGCCACTGAAGCCACAAAGGCCGGCAGAGGCTGTGGGGCTGGAAGCTCTATCGAGTGCTGACTCGGACGGGCTCTGCGGATCCCGCGGTAAACTAGGTTGGCTGAGTCCTCTTGGGGCTGACACTCCAGTATGGTGGACAGACCCTGACAGACATCCCGCGGGTAATGTAATTAAAAGGGTAATTGCAGGCTGTGCACCAAGGTCTGGAGGAGAAGCAAGCATCACTTGGCATGACAAGGGCACGTATCCAGGAGATGTAATTGCATGCAGGTGGTTCAGGAAGGCTTCTTGAAGGAAGTGGTGTTTAAGAAGCCGTGTGAAGGATAAGTAGGCTTTTTAGGTGAAGGTATGAGGTAGCAAGAGATAGAGGAAAAACAGCTCCTGGCAGAGGGAACT
Source organism: Okapia johnstoni (assembly GCA_024291935.2). Lineage (NCBI taxonomy): Eukaryota > Metazoa > Chordata > Mammalia > Artiodactyla > Giraffidae > Okapia > Okapia johnstoni. Next base: position 7,337,758 of record CM044310.1, on the reverse strand, counting down.
GCACATGCAAAGACATGTAGCGGGAGGGAGCACCGCGAACTGGGAGGAATGGGGGGGAGGGGGACTCGGAAATGGCTGCAGTGCAGAGGGCTGCACACAGGGAGGGCAGAGCATGTGGCCCTATCCTAAAAGCAAGAGGAAAGGAGTGGGGAGGACATGAGGAATATGGAAAGAAGAGGGTGGAGCTGAAGCTGATTGCTCATCAGTTGTGCAATCTTGGACAAGCATCTGTCTTTACCTTCACACGTGTCTGGGTTCTAGTTTATTCATAATGGGGATGAAAATTACTCACCTGTTAGTATAAACCATGTGAAAGCACCCACCATATTAGCCTGAGCTTCTCCAGGACAGGAATCTTTTTTTTTTTTAATACTGTCTCCCTCCCCAGGGACAGCTGGGGACAGGATGGCCTCAGCATGATTTCCTCCAGTCAAATCCAGCCAACTCTCTCCTGGCTCCTTCCTGGCTCGCTTAGCCCTCCCCTCCTTGCCCCTCCCCGCCTCCACCCCTTTAATTTTGTTTTGGTTCCCAGAGCAGCAGGGACTGGCTTCCCGTTGCCATGACGACTGCCATTAAAGGAGCCAGCCACGTGACACGGGTTGATAACAACGGAAGCAAAGTGACTAACTGCGTTGTTTTCCTGCCTCTTGACTGGGCCTGCTCGGCGGCCTCTTAACCCGAGGGTAGAAGGTGGGGGCTTGTGGGTCGATGGAGAGACCCCAGGAAAGAGGCTGGGGATGAGAGGAAGCTGCGTTTAGCTCTGCTCCCTGGAGCTGGCGTGAGGGCTGTTCTGGGGGGCCCATCATCATAGCGGCTGAGCTGGGCTTGTTTGGGGAGCTGAGCCTCCCCGCCCCTGAGTGGGCGATCAGGGCAGGCGGGTGGGACGTGCTGAGAAGGTTGGAGGAAGTCAAGAAGGAAAACAAGGGATGCTAGCACTAGGACCCCATGGTGGTGTCCCTCTAACCCAGTGGCCCTTGATAAAGGAGGGGCGACAATTTTGCCTCCCAGGTAGGATTGCCAGGTAACACACAGGTCACGCAGTTAAATTTGAATTTAAGATAAACAATGAATTATCTTTTGGAATAAACATGTATTGCTAAATCTGGCAGCCTTACCCCCCACCCTCCGGTAACATTTGGCAACGTCTGGAGACGTCTTCGGCTGTCAGAGCTGGGGATGCTCTAGCATCTAGTGTGGAGAGACCAGAGATGCTGCTCAACATCCCGCAAAGCACAGCACAGCCCCCATCACGAGGAAATCTCCAGCTCAGAAGAGCGCGGCTGGGCTGAGTGGTCCCCGGGTGCTTGCCTCCTTCACCCCTCACGACAGACAGCCCTGACAGGGAGACTCACCACCTCCTCGGCTGCATCCAAGAGGAACTGGAGGCATGGAGATGGTCACATGGCTGGCCCGTGGAGAAGCCAGGATTCAGATCCCGCTTTGCCAGGATCTGGAGGGTGGCCTCATGGCCCCTCATTCCCAGAGGGCAGAGGTTGGGAGCCACAAGCTTCAGTAGAGTCCCCAGAAGCTGGCTGGGGGTTGCAATGTGTGTAGGGGAAGGAGATGAGTCAGGAGAGGCCCACGAGTCCCAGCCTGTGCAGCGCTGTGAATGCCCAGTTGCAGCGTTTGCCCCCTCAGAGAGTGGGGAGCTCTGGAAGATTTGTGAGCAGGGGAGGGTCTTGCTTGGAGTTGTACTTCAGGAGGTTTCAACTGGCAGCAAGGGCCGAGACGGACCTTTTCTGCCATTTCTTAGAAGAAAACTTTCTCTCTTCTTTCCACAAACATTTCTTGAGCATCTACTAGGTGCCAGGCACTGTTGCAGGAAGATTGAGAAACAAAAACAACATCCCTGCTCACATGCTCTCGAGAAGCTTGTGCTCAGTCGTGTCCGACTCTGTGCGACCCCATGGACTGTAGCCTGCCAGGCTCCTGTGTGCTTGGGATTCTCCAGGCAAGAATACTGGAGTGAGTGGCCATGCCCTCCTCCAGGGGATCTTCCTGACCCAAGGGTCAAACCTGCATCTCCTGCATTGCGGGTGTGTTCTTTACCACTAGTGCCACCTGGAAAGCTCTATTGTGAAGCTTAATAAATATGTAAAAAAATATGTATTAGAAGCAACAGGAGCTGTGAGGAAGATAAAGCAGGAAAGGCGGTGGAGCGTGGTGGGAAGCATGCTCCAGAGGTGACCCTCAAGGGCGGCCTCTCTGACGGGGTGACGTTGAGCAGAGGCCTGCCGGGCAGACATCTGCGGCAAGGGTGTCCCTGACAAAGGGAACAGCACACGCAAAGGCCTTGAGACGGGGCCAGCGAATAGCGGGGAGGCCAGCGAGGCTGGAGCAGAGTGAAAAAGAAGGGAGGAGGAGGAGATGGAACAGGCAGCCGGTCGTGCAGGGCCTGTGGCCCTCGGAAGTCTTGGCTTTTACTCTGAGTGAGATGGAAGCTGGGGTGGGTGGTGGGGGAAGGGTGATCATGATAGGAGTGTGAATTCACCTACGCATGGCTGCCAGGTGGGCAGTACATGGAGGAACAAATGCGGATTCAAAGTGGTTAGGCAAGAGAGGAAACTCCTGTCTTATTCTTTCCGAGCTTTCCATTCTTAGGCCGGGAATCACAGCCCCACACTCACCCGCCGGGCCAAGCGAAGGTTCCAAAAACGCTGGCCCAATGGAAGGACTGACAGCAGAAATACTGGGTGGGATGTTTTGGGGGCGCTCTGATGCTAGCAGGGTTGACTCAAATCAGTTCACGTGTGTTGTGTTTTCAGGCTTAAGACGGCAGAAATTCTCATGAATAATGCAGCCATATCTGCACATGGCCCGGTTTGATGCTTGTTTTTGTGTATCTGGCAATGCAGCTTCCTGGAGCTTTTGATAGTGGTGGGCTAGGGTACAATGTGACAGGGGTGTCAGGAAGGGGGCTGACTTTCCTGCTTAAGTGTAGTCTGGCTGGGTCCCCCTGCAGTAACCTCCTGGGGGGCTCAGGAGACGGTGCTGGTTGGCATGTGGGAAGGGGCATTTCTGCCTCCCCCTCGCGTTGGGCCCACAGTTGTTGGCTGCAGACCCCAGGAAGGGAGGTGAGGACACCCGAGTCCTTGTCCCAGTGCTGACCCTAACAATCTGTGGCCTCCTAGCAGGCCCCCTTCTCCCTGTCTCGTTCTGCTGCTTTCTAAGTGGATGCGGTCGGACAGCTCAGGGATTCTAAGAACCTCCAACCATCCGATTTGGCCGGCATCACTTTCCGAGAGCCAAGTCTCCCCCGTGTTTTCTCTGCTCTGAATTTGCCAAGTCTGTATTTAAGACTTATTAAAAAACTCAGCAGCTGATAAGACTTTTAGGGAGTCTACACTCAAGGAAAACAAGGGCTCGACTAAAGCCATTCTAATGGAATACAGATTAAAAAAAAAAAAGAACAGCATTTACTGGGCATTTTATATGAATGACCTCACTTAAGTATCTCAGTGCCCCCTGAAGTGGATAAAACATTCTCCCTAACAGAAAAGGATATTGGGGCACAAGAGATGACAAGTACCTTGCCCATGGTCACCGAGATTGTCAGTGGTACAGCTTGGGAGTCTGGCTCCAGAACCCCCCTCTGTATCACTGCGGAGCCCAAACCAGTGATCCACGTGGTTAAGAGCGATGCTGGAAGTGTGGAGCTGGGGATAAGGCCAAGCTTTGAAAGCAGACAGCCTTGAGTTCAGGTCACAGCCCTGCCCTTTAGGGGCTGCGGGAATCTCTCTGACTTGAGTTCCCTCGTGTGTCAGTCAGCGGGGGCATCATCTACTGCTCTGTTGTACTATCACCAGGGGGTTATTTGTGGAGGGACCAGGCACAGTGCTTGGCTCACCCAGTTAAAAGTGAGAAGGGCATTTTGCTGCCCTTTCTGGTCACACTGAACTTGGAGGTGCCCTCAACGTGGGATCATGCCCTCCTTGGGTCAGCCCGGGGCTGAGGGGGTGAGAGGCAGGGCCAGGGCCGCAGGAGGGGTGCTGTGGACTGGGAAGGGGCATGTTTGGGGATCCAGAGGGACTGAGCCCCCAAGTAGGAGCCCGGGAAGCTGAGTCTTGACTGATGGCATCGCCATCCTGGGGTGGGCAGCATGAGCGTCCCTCTGTGTCTGGCTGCTTATCAGTCCCCAGTGAAGGCAATCCCTCTGTCTCAGGAGGTCGGAAACCCTTGTTAGCCTGCAGGCCGTTTAGGCACTGTGAGCCCCTGGGTGAGGCGGCTAGGAGGGCTGGCCTCGAGTTGGGGTGGGTGGCATATTTTCCTTTCGTTTAGTGGTGCAAGAAGATAGGAGATGGATAGTTTTTGCTTGGGGGTTTATTTGGTGCTTTTTCTTTGCAAAATCTTGAGGGAACTCAGTTTCTGGATGTTTGTAAAGGACAGTGACAGGACCTTTTGCAGTAGACCCCCATACAAAAATCAGATAACTGAAGCCCCAGGAGATCAAGGGGCTTGGTGATACTTGCAGTGTTCAGTGAATTCTCCTCTAATTATTATTTAGTGCATTATGTTGAAATAGAAAGTTAGAATTAGAGCAGCTATTATATTTTTTTAAAAGAAATAAAGACATCTTTACCACTACCATTTATTAAACACTAAGTGCTTTGCTCTGACTCATTTAATCCACAAAGCAGTCTTCCTTTGGGGTAGATACAGATCGCAGCTCCTCTTTCCTGATGAAGAAACTGAAGCTCAGAGAGGTTAAGAAACCAGACTAAGTAAGGTCACACAGCTGCGAAGCCGCAGAGCAGGGTATTTTAGCCAGCCCCACCCATTTCAAGTTGGATCATAACTTGCTAACAAAACTAGTTCAGTAAATAAATAAATCTGCAAATATAAACAGAAAGGGAAAGAGAGGCTAAGAAGTGAATATATTGGTGCAAGGGTTTGGGAAGCTGTGGAGTGACCCGCTTTAGGTACGGCTATATCCAGGGGTTCCAATGATGTCTTCTGTCTGTCTCTCTCCATCTCTCTGCGCTGCTTTTCCTCTGTGTAAACTTTATGCTCTGTCTCTCTCTATGGGGAGGTCGAGTGTTGCCCAGCCGCTTTCAGGGCACGATCTGCCAGCTTGGCATCAACAGAAATCAAGCTTCCTTTTCCCCATGGTTCTAGCGGAAGTCTCAGGGTTAGATCTCATGGGACCAGCCTCGGTCATGTGCTCTTTTTGCACCAATGGCCGCAGTACGGATTCCTCCTACTGGTCAAGCCTAGGGGTGCGAAGTGTGGAGTCAGCCCTGTGAGAGTAAAGGAGGGGGCCCAGAGGAGAGTTGAGGCGAAACGTCCAGACAGGGAGGTGGAAACCCCAGGCGTCCACCTCCGCAGCCTGAGGGCGCCACGTTTGGAGCTCAGCCCCTCACGGTGGACGTGGCCATTCTGATGCTCCGTGCCTGGCTGTGGTCCTGCTGCTGCCTGGGGACCTACTGTGTGCAGGTGTCTGCCCGGTCAGAGATTTCTACCCTGGGGTGTGCAAACCCTGAAACCGTGCGAACACTCTGTACTTGCCGTACGGAGAGGGTATCCTCCCTTCTCCTCGGGACCTGTAAAGGATCCACAGCCCAAAGGCTCCAGTATAGCAGGACTTCTTTACTGTGGTTTTAAATAAATCTTTCACTGAGTTTATAAAAGAAAACACCCTGCAAGGTGCTGGGATACAAAGATGAATACAGTACAGTTTCCCGCCCTCCACGTGCTCAGAAATGAAATGGTGTCTCCTAATTTCTAACCCAGTGAGTCTTCTAATAATAACAACCCCTAATAGTAATCATAATGACCATTTACTAGGCGCCTACTGTATTCCAGCCCAGCACTGTCCAGTGTGAACTACTAGTCCCATGTGCCTATTTACATTTAAATTGAGTAAAATTAAATTTAAAATACTGTTCCTCAACCTCACTGGGTACGTTTCAGGTACTCAATAGCCCCACATGGCTAGTGATACCATACTGGACAACACAGAGACAGAGCATGTCCAGAAAGTTCTGTTATGTTCTAGACAGTGTGCTAAGTGCTTTATATCCATTGATGTATTTAATCTTTAAAAAATCCTTAATGAATAGGACCTGCCCCTGAGGTAGGGGTGTTGTTGTTGTTCAGTGACTAAATCATGTCCAACTCTTTGTGACCCCATGGGCTACAGCATGCCAGGCTCATGTCCAACTCTTTGTGACCCCATGGGCTGCAGCATACCAGGCTCATGTCCAACTCTTTGTGACCCCATGGGCTGCAGCATGCCAGGCTCACGTCCAACTCTTTGTGACCCCATGGGCTGCAGCATGCCAGGCTCCTCTGTCCTCCACTGTCTTCGGAGTTTGCTCAAATTCGTCTCCACTGAGTCAGTGATGCTATCTAACCATCTCATCCTCTGCCACCCTCTTCTCCCTTTGCCTTCCGTCTTTCCCAGCATCAAGGTCTTTTCCAGTGAATGGGCTCTTCACATCAGGTGGCCAAAATATTGGAGCTTCAGCTTCAGCATCAGTCCTTCCAATGATATATTCAGAGTTGATTGCCTTTAGGACTGACTGGTTTGATCTTCTTGATGTCCAAAGGACTGTCAAGAGTCTTCGCCAGCACCATAGTCTGAAGGAGTCATTTCTTCGGCACTCAGCCTTCTTTATGGCCCAGGGCTTACATCTGTACATGACCCCTGGAAGAGCCATAGCTTTGACTGTTTAGGTCCTATTTATCATCCCGTTTTACAAATAAGTAAACCAAAGCGCAGAGGAAGTGAAGCGACTTGCCCAAGGTCACAGAGGTGGTAAAAACCAGGATTCTAACCCAACCCTTAGACACAGTATCTCACTGCTTTTCCTCCTAAGGTTTGCTGGAGGTGGCTGGTCCATTTTCTGGTCCACACTGTGTGTGAACCATCTAGGAATTCCATTTCTTACTTTCCTGTGGCCCCTACACCCCCAAAGTTTGGGCAGCCTTCCAGAGAATCTCAGCACCATCTGGAGTCTGTGTGCACCTTCCTCATCCATGAGGCCTGTGGGTCTTTGGAAACAGGGCGTGTTGCCAGGGGAGCCGCCACATGCAGTGGGCAGGGCACCTGGGAGAAAGCTGGTGGGTGTCCAGGGTGTGGGCTGAGAATGTGAAACACGTGGGCCCTTTTCCCTGGGGATGGAGGGCAGCTGGGGCAGCTGTCTTTGAGGCTCCTCCATCTCCATCATTGGTTGGGTATAGGAGTATTGGCTGAAAGGACCTTTAGCCCAAGGTGCCCCCTGGCAAATGCTCTTAGAATCAGGCCCTGGGGGAGGCTTCTTGTCAAGGGGAGTTTAGAACACCCATGCAGGGAGTCCGGTTGGTGGGAACTCCATTTTCAGCCCCAGAACACCTCTCCTTCCAGGCCTGACTGGCTAGCTGGCCAGTTCTCCAACTCTTTGGAAACAATGCAGGTGCCTATTTATAGCATGTTAGTAAACCATTAACTGGGGACGGGCTGGCAGCAGGCTGGGAGAGGCATTTGCTTCTGCAAGCCCCACAGCCACCTTTAGGGTCATTAGGAGTGAGGAACCGGAGGGAGGGTTTTTCTAACCATCTGAAGACTCTCATGCAACCGTCTCATCATTTATTTGTCGGCTGACTCCCATCACACGGATGGGCCCACAGAAGGACGCCCCTGGGGCTTTACCTTCCTTAGCTGTGGATGTGGTGGGCAGGATGGAAGGATGTGGGTGGGGAGGGTGTGGCATGTCAGTCCCGGAACTGCGGGTGAGAGAGAGTCCAGAAAAGGAAGCTTTGATCCATTCCCCATGGTCGCTGAGGTCCTAGCTAGGGTCTTCAGACCCCAGCTCTGCGAGACCTCAAAAGCCCCCTGCAGACTGAGGGCACGGAGGAGTGCCTTAGCCTGTCTGCCTAAAAGCTGGAACCCCTGCCAACATCCCCCATGAGCAGCAGAGTGAGGGAAAGACATTAAAAAACAAAAAATAGACTTTATTTTTAAAAGCAGTTTTAGGTTCACTGTAAAAAGTAAGTGGAAAGTACAGAGATTTCCCTTACACTCCCCACCCCTACTTCCCTTGTGGGCTTCTCTTGTGGCTCAGCTGGTAAAGAATCCGCCTGCAATGTGGGAGACCTGGGTTTGACCCCTGGGTTGGGAAGATCCCGTGGAGAATGGATAGGCTGCCCAGTCCAGTATTCTGGCCTGGAAAATTCTATGGGCTGCATAGTCCATGGGGTCTCAAAGAGTCAGACAAGACTGAGTGACTTTCACTTTCACTTTCACTTTCCCCACCCCCACACATGGGCAGCCTCCCCTATTATGGACCCTCCACCACCAAAGTGGGACATTTGTTAACAATGGATGAACTGACACGGATGCATCATTGTCACCCCAAGTTCATAGTTACATTAGGCTTCACTCTTGGTGATGTACATTCTGTGGGTCTGGACCAGTGCATAAGGACAGGTATCCACCATTAGGGTATCGCACAGAATACTCTGGTGCATGCTTGCTAAGTCTCTTCAGTCGTGTGCAACTCTGCGACCCTTTGGACTGCAGCCGGCCAGGCTCCTCTGCCCATGGGATTCTCCAGGCAAGAATACTGGAGTGGGTTGCCATGCCCTCCTCCAGGGGATCTTCCCGACCCAGGGATCGAACCCCGCATCTCTTATGTCTCTTGCATTGGCCAACGGGTTCTTTACCACTGAGCCACCTGGGAAGAATACTCCCAGTACCCTAAAAGTTGTCTGTGCCCTGCCTGTTCATCTCTGTCTCCCCTAAACCCCTGGCAACCACCAATCCTCTTACTGTCTGCGTAGTTTTGACAGGTGGAGTCATACCGTATGTTGCCTTTTCAGCTTGGCTTCTTTCATTTACTAATAAGCCTTTCAGCCTGGACGTTTCTTTGTGTGACTGTGATTCACCTTGGGGAACCCATGAGTGGCAGAGAGAGGGAGCTAGGAGGTAAGCTGGGAGAGGTGAGGGATGAAGGATGACGGCTGGGGCAGAGGTGGAGCTGGCAGACGCTGCTGGGCTGCGGCTGTGACGGCGACACTGGGCTGTGCTGGGCTGAGGGAGCAGGTGCGTTGGCCACCTGGCTGCTGGGGTCCCCACTGCGACCTGGGACTGTGGAGCGGAGACCTGGATTCAGATCACAGCCTCTTCACAGGCCAGACGATCTTTGTCCCTCCCAGGTCCACCGCTTCCTTGGGAAAATGAGAATAATAACAATAATACCTGTATTATTGTGAATCTCTGGGCTCACTTTTGTAAAGCGCCTACTGAGCGTGCAGGAAGCATCTGCATGTTGAATGAATGAATGAATCTACTGTGTGCCAAGCTTGGTGCAGGGCAGACAGTCATGGGTTTGAATCCCTGCCCTGCCGTTTGAAAACCTTGTGCTCTTGGGAAATCATTTAGTCTCACTGAGACTCAGTTGCTTCATATGTAACATGGGGAGAGTAACTGTACCCATTTTTCCAAATTACCACAAGGACTGGAAGAGATAAACCCCCTAAATACAGTGCCAGGCACAGTGAGGCCCTTATAAGTAAATGCTGGTTGTTCTTACATAAAACAGATGCATAAAGCACCTGCTATGTGGCTGCTGTTATGTTCAGTGCTCTGTGTTAAGTGTTTATGTATATTTTGGATATTAATCCCTTATCAATCATATCATTTGCATATATTTTCTCCCATTCTGTTTAGACTGTCTTTTTGTTTTGTCGATGGTTTCCCTTGCTGTGCAAAAAGCTTTTAAGTTTAATTAGGCCCCATTTTGTTTATTTTATTTCTTTTGCCTTCAGAGGCAGAGCCAAGAGATACTGCTATGGAATGTATTATCTTGTGCCTGTGAGGCAATACTAATACAAGTAGTAATGTAACACTAATATGAATAGTACTCATTGTATGGATGGGGATGCTGTGGCTCAGAGAAGGGACACGGTTTGCCCGAGATCATGCGTGTGTGAGCTGGGATCTGAATTCTGAAAGTTCGATTCCAGAGTCCAGTGCTCATGGCTGTGCCATGGGTGTTATTCTGCCTGTGTGTGCTCAGTCATGTCTGACTCTTTGCGACCCCTGTAGCCCACCAGGCTCCTCTGTCCATGCAGTTTCCCAGGCAAGAATACTAGAGTGGGTTGCCCTTGCCTCCTCTGAGGGATCTTCCCGACCCAGGAATCAAACCTGCATCTCTTGCGTCTCCTGCATTGACAGGCAGTTTTTTTGGCTGGGAAAAGGTGGGGGGGGGGGGCAGGGCATCACATCAACTTGAGGGCGTCTCAGGAGGGAGTGAGAAGCTCACATTACCTGGTTCCAAGTGTGAGCCTCGGGCTGGTTTTCCAGAGCTGGAGATGGAGGTAGGAGGTAGGGTGTCAGGTGGAGAGGACTGTGGAAGCAAAGGTCAGCTGGTGGGAGTCACGTGGGTCACCCGGATGGAGTGCACGTGTGACTGGGGAGGGACAGGATTTGGCTGAAAGGAAGGTGGGGGCCACACCATGGTAGCGGTCACGATTTGCAGAGCGGTCCCATTCGGGTCCAGCCCCCACCTCTGCGTCTGTGCTTTGGAGCTTCCCAAAATATTCCTGTTCCCTCCCCCTCCCCCACCCATCAGGCTTGTTCCAGCCCCTCCCAGCTCTCACCTCCTGCGTGCCTCGCCCATAACAAATTGAAAAATGCAGAGCCGTCAGCTATTTCCATGTAGTGCTTTTCCCTGCCACACCGTCTGTACATCTGTTCCTTCCTTTGAGCTCCAGGGTGCCTCTTTGGGGGCAGTAGCAGGAGGAAGCTTTCCCCCTCTGCTTTCCAGTTGGTGAATCCGAAGCCCAGAGAGTTCATTTCTACTTGTACTTCAGAACTTGAGCATCACCACCTCCAGGAAGCCCTCCCTGACCTCCCCACCTCCCCAGTTTCCTTGCTATTTGTTCTCATAGAACCAGGATTTTTCGCTGCAGAGAATTGGTCTCACTTCACACCGGTTGGTGTGATTTAGTTAATGTCTTTCCACTCAGCTGGACTGTGACCTCCATGAGGACAGAGACTGAATGTGCTTGCTGCCTGATGCCAGACGCGTAGGAGGTGCTCTATGAACGTTGAGTGAACGAGTGCGTTTTGGTTCATGTGATCCGTGCTGGGGTGTCCGCGGAATGTGGAAGAGGCGCACTTATTCCCACTTGGGATATGGAGAGTCCAGGAAGGCTTCCAGGAGGAGGGGGCACCTGAGCTGAAGCCCAGGTTGCAGTTAGCAAGCTGGAGTGTGCATGGAGGGGCATCTGGCAGAAGGCACCATGTGTGCAAAGGCATGGAGGTGAGCCCATCATGTTGCCTTTGGGGACCCACATCCAGGAGTCAGTTGTTCCAGGCAGGATTGGACATACTGGCCTCTTACAGTGTCTGCATCTTGCTCTCAGCATCCAGAGAGCCTGCAGAGGGGCCCAGCCCATCCACCACTCACCCCCTGGCCACAGTCATCATTGAGGGGGCCTCCGTGTCACCCCGCTGCTTCTCCCCACTTTCCCCACATGCTGAGAGTTATTTTTAAAACCACCTCAAAGGCCCTCCAGGCATCCTATTTAGCGGTCCTCTCCACTGTGAGTTTCTTGCAGAGTTGTAAGAGTCAGGCTGCCTGGGGCCTTCATTGCAGAAGCTGATGCTGCCTCATCATTAGTCACCTGCCTGCATGGCCAGGCACTGACCCCCTGAGACCCCAGCTGGGGTGGGAACGCTCCTCGCTGGCCTCTGAGGAGCAGGTGGCAGCTCCGGGGGTGTTTATTTAGGCCTCCTGTGGGCCACAGGCACTGTGCTGGGTAAACTGGGGGTCCCTGTTTGTGGACTGCCCTTGAGCTGAGAGGGCTTTCTACATTACAAAGAGCTGTAAAAAACTAGAGAGACTCATTTAGACCATAGGAGGCTGAAAAGAGGTTTGCCAGATTTAGCAAATGAAGATTCAGAATGCCCAATTCAATTTGGATTTCAGGGAAAGATTAATGTTTTAGTAACATGCAGCACGCACTCTGTAGGACATACTTGTACTAAATATATATTTATCTGAAATTTACATTTCACTGGGCATCCTATGTTTTATGTGGCAGCCTTGTCCCAAAGCCTGAAATATTTGCTGCCTGACTCATAGAAGAAGTTTGTCAATCCCGGCCTTACACAAGAGCAAACACGATCCATCAAAAGGGCTTAGGACACTGCCTGGAATGCAGTTCCATAAGCATTGGATGCTGGTATTAGTGTTATTAATATAATCAGAGTGATCACCAAATATATATCGAACTGCTTCTCCAGTCACTGTCCTAGGGGCTCAAGGTTTACTTGGGAGAGACGGACACTGAGCAGGTAAATCCACAGATGTGTGGTGACGATCAGGCTGTGATGAGTCCTAAGGTGCCACGTATGAGGCTCTGTTTTAGGGCAGTTCTGAGCGCTGTGCCTGTTTTGTCTTTGGAATCTCCCCATCGTCTTGTGAGGTGGTGCAAAACATCGTCCCCATTTCACAGATGAGGAAACTGAGGCCTAGGATTCCCCCAGCTAATAGCAGAGCTGGAGTTTGACCACAGCCTGGTGGCTCCAAGCCCATGTTCTCACGTCACTAAAGTGCCTCCCTTTATACCGTGGCAACTGTGTGCTGGGTCCCACTTAAGGCCCCCTGACTGTATTTTCCGCAGCCCTTAATGACAGTCGTGCATATGGGCCAGGTGATTCCGATCAGGGGCTTAGAGGGGGTGAACACAGCACAGTGTGGGGAGGCAGGGAGGAGGAGCAAGGTGATTTGGAACCTGGCCGGGCTCCAGGTGGGCAGCATGAGAGTACCTGGCTGTGGGCAGGGGGCAGGTGTGAGGAGGAAAGAGACAGGATGGCCGGGGGCGCCCCCCGGAGTCCCCCTTCCAGCTTGGCAGATTGGCCCGGATTTCCCTGCCTCCCTTCAGAGATGAATCCTCCTTTTATGCTGTTTAAATATTTGCAGGTGGAGGGAGGCTGGGGTGAAGGAGGGCGGGGCATATTTCTGAATGGTTGCAGGGTGAGGCCGGAGGTGCAGGGGCAGGTGCTCCGAGGCCTGACGTGGAGGGGGGGCCGGGCCACAGCCAGAGGAAGTTGAGGTTGCTCACCCGAATAGAGCTGAAGGGCTTCTTAGTACCTGCCCATTCGCTGAGTAACTAACCCTCATGAAAATCCACTCCAGGCCAGGCAGTGAACCTGACCATCACTGTCATCTCAAGAGTCACTACTGTTTGTAGAATCCCTCCTATGTGCTAGGCACTGTCTCCACGATCTCATTCAACCCTCATGTTGTCCCTGTGAGGTGGGGGGTGCTAAGACCCCCCAACACCGTTTTTCAGATGGGGAAGCTTGTCTAGCGTCAGGTGGGCAGTGAGTGGCCAAGGACTTGACCCCAGGTCAGTGACTCCACCTCCCGAACTCCTAGCCTCTCTCAACTGCCTCCCGACATCCTATCTTAGAGCTGAGAAGCTGGTTCCAAAAGGAGCAAGTTCCCCATCGTTGGAGGAATGCAAGCCGATGTTGGAGGACTCCTGGGAATGGAACTGGAGAGGGATCACAGCTTCCTGACCACTGTGACCTTTGAGGTCCCCCCAGCCTCTGAAGGGTCCCCACGGTGGTTAGCAAGGTCACATCTGGGTGGGCCAGGTCTTCTGACTCCTAGTTCAGCGCCTCTTTCCAGCCCCCAGTTGGGAGACACTGAGGAGTCCCTCCTCACAGATTTCTCAGCACCTTGGGATTTCAGAGGGCCTGACCCATGACTGGGAGGCTGGAGGCAGGGCTGCAGGTCAGGCTGTCAGGCAGACCTGGGTTCAAGTCCTGGCTGTGGGACCTTCAGGAGAGTTGTATAAACTCTCCATCCCTCACTTTATCCAGCTTTAAAATAGGGGATAATACGGTCTCTTGATTAAATCAGACTTTCTATACAGCTCACCTGGCACTTAGTAGGTACTGTTAGTAAACATTCTCTTTAACCCTAATAACAAAAGCAGAATGATAAAACAAAAGGAGAATAACAGAAGCATTTGCTTCACAATGGCCTCTGGCTTCTGCAGTGAGAGACAAAGTATTATTAGAACAGAGGCCCGGGGTCTGTCCAGGCTCTGCCCTAGGGGACTCAAGGTTTACTTGGGAGAGACGAACACTGAACAGGTTCACGTAGTGATGATCCACAGAGCCACAGACATGTGGTGACCATCAGGCCCTGGGTCTGAATCCTGTCACTTCTTCATGGCCCGGGTCAGATTAGCTACTTCTGTGTGTGTGTATCAGTTTCCCCATCTATAAAACGGGAATAACTTGGGAAATAGCCTCCTTAAGATTGTGTTTACAAACAGTCCCCAGAACATAGCGAGTGCCCCCACAAAAAGTGAGAGTACACTTTAGCGCCATAAAGCTCTTACTGTGTAATCTTAATGTCCTGGTTAAGGCGTGGTTGGCCTGGCCTGCCCTTTCACCAGTGATGCCCTATTTAATCCTCCGCGCAGCCCTGTGGGTTGATAGGTTCCACTTCACAGTTGAGGAAGCGGAGGTGGCAGCAGTGGGGTGACCTGACCGCGCCCACACAGGACATCAGCGGCCAAGCCAGGCTGGGAACGCGGGTCTGTGCGGCTCCAGAGCGGCGCCAACCACAGCCATGGCCTCCATGCTGCCAAGACGGGGCATGGCTCCTGGGCCCAGGCTTGGGAAGTCACACTGGATGCCAGGGTGCCACCCTGCCACCCCCACTGTCTCCACACCACCTCACGGGCCTTCCGAGCTGTCTCCCTCCAAAGTGGACCACCTTCAAGACCAGGTCTGGAGGCCTGAGAGGGGGAAGGCAGTTGAGAATTTGAGAGGCCCTCTGTGGCTGCCACCCACAGTGCTGATCAGCCCTCAGGGATGGGTCTCCCCCAACTCGCAGGAGTGGGCAGCGGCTTCTTTCTTCCCTGCGTGAGACCATGCCCTCTTCTGCAGGATTCTCAGCGACCTTCTAGGGGAGGCTCCCACGGCATTGCCTTTGGATTTCCTCCCTGGCCTCTGGCTGTCGGCCGTTATTAACTTCTGGGGAGACGCTCTAGCCCACAGCTGGGAGCCAGCGGAAATGGGGAGGAGTCTTTACTCACCAGAACCCCTCCTTCAGGCTGAGAACATCTCGGTGCTGCATTCTCCCCTCCAGCCCCCTGCCCTGGATCCATGCCCAGGGCTCCTCCTTGCAGCCAGCTTCCTGACTGTGTGACCTCAGGACCTGAGTTTCAGGATCCGCAGCTGTAAGCAAACACTATTCTCTGCTCCGCAGATTTTGAACTTGAGACAGGGCATGTGGCAGTCAGGGTGCCGATAGGAAGCAGATGGCTCCCCCAAACCAAGGACATTAAGATGAATTTAATAAAAGGCTGCTGACTACAGCTAGGGAAGGATGCTGAGAGACCACGGGAAGCATGCAGCACTCTGTGATATTAACATTGGGGAGCCAGGAACCACTACTGCCCCCAGCCTGACCAGGGTGTGAGAAAGTCATTCCCAGAAGGAGCGTGCTGTGTGGGGAGGGTCCCTGGACACAGCCGTGACTGCCACATCTCTTCCTTGAGGATTTGGGGGCAGTTCCCTGTTTTATATCCTCCCCAACCCTTCCCTCCTCTCTCCCACCCTCTGGCTCCATCCCCTTAGCTCCTCTGTGCAGTCTGAGTGTGCAGATCACTTGGGGGTCTTGATAACCCCCCGGGGGTTTCTGATTCAGTAGGTCCAGGGTGAGGCTGAGCGTTTGCATCTGTAAGCAGTTCCCAGCTGGTGCTGGTGCCTCTAGGCCCCTCCTCAAGCAGCTCTGCCAGTCCCCATTGCACGTACCGTGTGCCTCTCTTAGCGTGTGGCTCTTAGGACTAAGGGCCCCTCCAGCCCAGGACTGTCTGACTCCATCCCCACGGCTCTCTCCACCTCAAGCTCAGTACCCAAGGGCTGATTCTCCTGCTGCCTACCCAGATGAGTTCCCCTGCATTTGTATCATTTGCAACTTGTCCCTGGAGATGGCTGTCCAGATGCGTTGATGGGAGGTCAGCGCTGAGACGGAGGTCAGGATGCAGGAGGTTTACGGGGTCACGCTCTTGGGGTCAACTCCTGGGGAGGTGAGCCAGAGCAGTGGGAGAGGGCGGAGGGAGAAGTTGGGCCCCGAGCTGGCCTCCGTGGAAGCCCCCGGCAGCCCCCACCAGCCCCATGGGGAGCTGGGAGGGCCCTTGTGAGCTGTCCCCTGTGAGGGCAAGGATGTCGGATCTTCACAGCCACGTGCATCATTCACTGGACGCCCCCCCAACACCCCGGGAAGGAGCGAGACTTTAGGGAAGGGCTCTCTGTGCCGCTGAGGTGACCTGTTCCAAGGGGACAGCAGCTCTCCCAGCCTCCGGTCCTCATGGGATCCGAGTGGTGCCTCGTGGCAAGTGCCACATTATCAGAACCTTCTCATGGCCCACCCTTCTCCCCTCCCTCCTCTCTCTGTCCCCGAGGCCCACGGCCCCTGCACCCCACACTCTTCCTTCCTCTCCAGCCCCAAACCAGAAAGCCCTCTTGCTAGCACTCAAGCGCACAGAGCACCCCCCCCCCCAGTAGACACCTGCCCATGGTTTTGCCACCAGCGGACCTCTGAATCCTCGTTTTGCTTGGCCAGGCCCTCCTGCAGCTTCAAAAAGTAAAAGCACCCCCTGCCAAGACCACCCCACTTGGTTACCTGCCACGTGCCATGGGTCGGGATGCCCCAGGCCTTCCGGAGAGAGGGGAAGATGGCAGAAGTGTGAGTCTGCTCAGGCTGCCATAGCAGAGTACCACCCATTCAGCAGCTTAAACAGCAGGAGTCATTTTCTCACAGTTCTGGTGGCTGGAAGTCCAAGATCAAGGTGTCGGCAGGACGGGTTCCTTCTGAGGGGCTCACGGGAAGGGTCTGTGCCAGGTCTCCCCTCCCTCGGCTGTCGATGACTGTCTGTCTGCTCCCTGTATCTTCACGTGCTCTTCCTCTGTGACCGTCTGTGTTCAAATTTCCTCTTCGTGTAAGGACCCCAGATGATAACAGATTAGGGCTCACTCTAAATGTCCTGATTTCCACTTAATCACTCTGTAAAGATCTCATCTCCAAATACCATCACGTTCTGAGGAACCGAAGGATAGGATTTCAAGATACGAATTTGCTGGGGGGCCAGGGAGGGCCACAGCTCAGCCCGTAACATTAGGGGAGGTGACGGTTTAGAGGATTGGAAAGAAGGTGACAAGGAAAGGGAAGGAAAAGAGTTTAAGGCGTCCCAAGCAGGTCTTTGAGGTCAGGGAGGGGAGAAACCACGGCCCTGAGGGGCGGTGCCAGGCTCAGGGCACCTCCTAGTTGGTAGCCGAACCAGAAGTCAAAGCTGAGGGATTTTTCACGTGTCCTCAGGATGCTCACAGCCTCCTTTTACGGAGGGAGCCGATGGGCCTGGTCATCTCTGCACTCACCATGGGGGAGGAGGCGAGCAGCAGGGTCCTCGCGTCAGATCCACTCCAGAGGGTGACCGACAGATGGTCATCTCCGAGGAACAGGAGGACATCAGCAGGAGGGCTGTGACCTGCTTAAGGGGGAGCCAGCCCTCTCTCTGGAAGGAGCTGGGGCCTGCCATGGCATGGGGTGGTCAGGCTTTGACCCTCCCCGCC
Source organism: Okapia johnstoni (assembly GCA_024291935.2). Taxonomy (NCBI): domain Eukaryota; kingdom Metazoa; phylum Chordata; class Mammalia; order Artiodactyla; family Giraffidae; genus Okapia; species Okapia johnstoni. Next base: position 7,320,171 of record CM044310.1, on the reverse strand, counting down.
ACCCCGCCCTTCCCCCCGCAAGAGCTGTCCTGCTGCAAAAAGAAACACACCAGGCCCGCAGAGCCAAACGTTCTTGTGCTCAGTCGGAGCTGAAAAAACACGCCCCTCCTTTGTGTTTTTCCTTTGCTCTCACCTGTCCCCCACACAGTACTCTGACACCAGACATGTGGGTTTTCCACACAAAAGACAATTCTCTGACACTACCTGCGTGTCCTGTAGTTGACTCAGTTCTGAGCCCACCTACCCAGGGGTGGCATCAGATCCTACAGGTTAAGGGCTCAGTCCCATAACACTGACCCCCACCCGCCAATTTCAGGCACCGATCACAAATTTCAGGCTGTTCCTTGTACTTCTGGCAGACCAGTGGTAGATCAGGGTTCCCAGATCCTAACCCCATCACAGTGCAGGTTTGGATTTCAGAAGATGAATTTTGGAGGACCCTGAACTGCCCTTTGCAAAGGAGTGTGCTCCCTCCTCCATCTCAGTTTCCTCCTCTATAAACTGTGAGAGTGTTAGCTTGCAGTTCTTATGCTGATCCAGAGAGGTGAGGCAGGCAGGAGAGAGCTTTGAAGCAGTGACACACGCAGGAACTGTAATTCTTGCTCTCTCTGTCCACCTGCTTGCAACCCTTCTTCACACCCCGTGCAGGCTGCCCTTGGTGGCCGTGTTTCCCCTGGGAGGTTAATTTTGTTCTGTTTTGTTTCTTTTTTATTTGGTTTTACCTGCATGACGGCATTTGGTAGAAGGAGTGCAACCACTGGCGTGAGATAAATCTGGATCCAAGCCCTGAATCCACTGCTCACCAGCTGTGTGACACTGGGGGGTCACTCTACCTCTCTGGGCCTTTGCTTGCTCCAGGGATCAGTATGCTGCTGCTCTGTTTACCCATGATTATAGTGACTGGAGAATCCCATGGACAGAGTCCATGGCGTCGCAAAGAGTCGGACACGACTGAGCGTGTTTCACATAGTGACAAGAAAGCTTTTTTTTTCCCCCGACTAAAATATTCTACCAAAGCAGAAAGTCAGTCATGATCCTTCAAGTTGTTCATTACTCAAACACAACTTGACTGAGCACCAGCAGCGTGCTGGAGACACAGTTGTAAATCAGGGAGACATGGAGTACTTGCCCTCATGGGATCCACAGCTTGGCAAGGGGGACAGGTGCTAACAAAATCAGTGTAAATCTGATGGGTATTATGAAAGCAGCCGCCGTAAAGACCTCAAGCAAGCAGGTTTAACCGAAACAGCCAATGTTTCAGCCAGGATCAGAATTAGCAGTGAAGGAGGCCAAAGGCGAGGTTCTAGGCAGGGCAGTGACCTGCATGCGGCTCACGGTTATTGCAGGCACACTGTGTGCAGGCTCTGTGCTCACAGTGTGGTGTGCATTGCCTCGGGTAGTCCTCCCAGTGCCCCTGTAGTACTATTCCTACAAGCCCTCTGTGTGTGCATGCTAAGTCAGTTCGGTCGTGTCTGACGCTGTGCAACCCTATGGACTCTAGCCTGCCAGTCTCCTCTGTCTGTGGGATTCTCCAGGCAAGAATCCTGGAACGGGTCGCCATGCCCTCCTCCAGGGGATCTTCCCAACCCAGGGATCAAACCCACATCTCTTACATCTTCTGCATTGGCAGACAGGTTCTTTACAACTAGTGCCACCTGGGAAGCCCCACAAGCCCTTTACCCAGTGAGAAAACTAATGTTCAGAGAGGTGACTTGATTTGCCTGAGGAAATACAGCTAGTAGCTGGAGGAGCCAGGATATGGCCACTGGAGCCAAGGTGAGAAACACTGTTACAAGTTGGAATTCCAGCTCTACGCCTTACTAGTTGTGTGGCCTTGGGTGGGCTAGCTTATCTTCCTGAGCTTGGTTTCCCTGTTAGTTAACGGGGCCAGTTCCACAGGCTTGGTTAGCTACGGTTCAGGCTTTTTGAAATGCCGCTGGCAGAGCCCCGCTTAGGGCTTGCTGGGCTGGGAGGTCGGGAGCTGTTCACAAGGTGGGTGCTGACTTGGTTGTGTGAGGGCGGAGGTGGCGTGCCAGCTCGGGTGGGCACTGCCATGTGTTTTTCCAGAGAACATGGCCAAGGATGCTTTTGAGTTCTGTCTTCTTCTCTAGGAGGCAACCAGAAGAAAGGGAAAGGAAGGGCATTGGGAGCCTGACACTGCAGTCAGACCCATGTGTGGATGGGCTGGCCGGGCTGAGTCTGGGTGGCCCCCAGGGCAGCCAGAAAGGGGGCCCATTGATAGGGGTGGATTCCAGACTCCCACGTCAAGCCCTGCTAAGATCTGGGACCAGGCTTTGATATCATCTCTTCCCACCTCCTCAAGGTGGGAAAACTGATGACCCAGAGGGGAGAAACGTTTTGCTTATAGTACTACACTGACTCTGGGGCCCAGAATCCAGCAAAGCAGAAGGGCGTTCAGGCCACCAGACGGTCCCCTCCATGAGCAGAGGCATGGCTGCCCTTTCAGTGCTGTGTCCCCTGCGCCTGGCACCTCACTGGTACTCAGTGAATATTTTTCAACTGAGTGGCTGTAGTGTGGAAAACACACAGCCTGGGTAGTCAGACCCATCTTGAAATCTGTCTCCACTCTGGGCCAGGTCTATCTTTCTGGGTGAATTTCTACATGTTGCTGAGCTCAGTTTCCCAAAATAAGACCACAAATCCAGCTGGTAGGTACCTGAGCAGGGATTTGAACCATGATCCACTGGATCTCAGGGCTGATATTTCATATTGCACCCCCTTGATTTATATATATATATATGTATACATATATATTTATACATACATACATACATATATATATACACACTTGTTTCATTCATTCATTCATACACTCAGAAAACATTTGTGGAGACCTACTATGTACCAAGCCCTGTTCTAGGCTCCGTGCATACAGCAATGAACAAGGCAGATGAGGCCCTGCCCTCGAGGAACTTACATTCTAGAAGTTGGAGACAGACAGTAAGCAAAGAAATAGGACAGGAAGTACCCTGAAGGAACTATAACGGGATGGAAGAAGTTGGAGGCGGGGTGCCTTAGATTGCATAGACAGGCAAGGAGATGACACTTCATGTGACATCTCGAAAGAAGCCAACTATGCAAAGAGCCTGAAAAAGAATTCATTTCAGTGTGAAGTGTGGGGGTAGCAGGAGCCCCAGGCCTCAGCCCTACAAAAAACACAAGGAATGTGAGGAAGGAAAGCAGTTACCAAAACATCCCAAGCAACCTGAGAACGCCGTTGGTCGGGTGGGGGGGAACGGTGCAGCTACCTGGGGCACCCCAGGCAGAGTAGGGTCTCACCCTCCAGCGCCTCTGCCTTCCAGGTGAAGCAGATCATGGAGGAGGCCGTCACACGCAAGTTTGTCCACGAGGACAGCAGCCACATCATCTCCTTCTGTGGTGAGTCGGTGGCCCCAGGCGGCCTTGAAAAGCAGCTTTCTCTCTGTGGGCTGCCTCGGGGCTGTGGCAGCTTTCTTTGAGCAGAGGTTCCCAAAGGTCATGCTTTTGCTGCTTCGTAACTGTGAAGTTTTTTTCAGATTCCAAAGGGACTCCAGTAGCGAATTTGGAATTTGGGAAAAGATTAGAGGAAGAGAAAAGAATGACATCTGTGCTCCGGAGGACTTCCCTGGTGGCTCAGATGGTAAAGCATCTGCCTACAATGTGGGAGACCCGGGTTCAATCCCTGGGTCGGGAAGATCTCCTGGAGAAGGAAATGGCAACCCACTCCAGCATTCTTGCCATGAATGGAGGAACCTGGTAGGCTACAGTCCATGGGGTCGCAAAGAGTCAGACACGACTGAGCGACTTCACTTTCACTTTCTGTGCCCTGGGAAGGGGTAATCACGGTCGACACGGAGAGATGCCTCCCCTCCCGTGGGCTCCGTTCACACCTACCCCACCCCAGGCGACCAGGGGGATTGCCTCTGAGGGATGGGCTCCACGTCCTTTCCTCACCCAGGTAGAGAGACAGGATGGATGGGGACTTTAAGGAATCAAGAAGCCATGGATACTTCCCAGCTCCCAGCTGGCTCAGCAAAGGAGGCAGGCCCAGGGCTCGGGGCGTGACTCAGCCCTCTCCCTCTCCTTGAACCTGCAAGGCCCGCGGGGCTCCAGAAATAGGCTTGCTGCCAGGTTCTTACTGTACCTCCACAATGCCTAGAGGCCCGGGCCCTGCGCGTCCCTGAAGTCAGGATTCAGCACGTACGCAGTGTGTACGCATATGCTCAGGCGTGTCTGAGTCTTTGCGACCCCATGGACTATGCAGTCCATGGAGTTCTCCAGGCCAGAATACTGGAGTGGGTAGCCTTTCCCTTCTCCAGGGGATCTTCTCAACCCAGGGATGAAACCCAGGTCTCCTGCATTGCAGATGGATTCTTTACTGGCTGAGCCACAAGGGAAGGCCCCCCCCACCAAAAAAAAATATATATATATATGTACACATACATATATATACACATATATATATATATATTTGAAAGCGCTGGTTCCTGGACCACCAGGAATTTCCTGAAAAATATTTTATGTATGTAAAAATACATATATACACATGCCCGTATACATACATACATATGTATATGGAAATATATATCTCTATATATAAATATAGATATAGATCTCTGGCTTTCTTTTTTCTCCTGGACATTGTTGTTTGCAAAAAACTTAACATGCATGTTGGTTTCAGGGCTTGCTAGCGTACCTACCAATTAACGACTTAGAAGATCAAGACTTAGAAGATTTTAGCAAGTGATAAAAATCATAATAATTCTCTAACTCCAATCAAAGTTCGGGGATGAGAGAAACGTGCTGGCATTAAGTGAGGCTTGAAGGATGTCCCTGAGGTTTCTTTTGTCCGTTGTTCCTTATGAGCCATTGTCAGAAAAAAACGGAACAATGTCTACTAAGCTGGTCTAGATCATAAATTTAATCAATGTAAGCAAATGAAAAGTCCTAGATATGTAAGCAAAATTGAAGCTCTTTTAAAGATCATCACCCAGAATATTTTAATTCGATGAGCAGATTAGGCAGTATGTGAACAGTCTTCAAAGCCAAGTCACTGCTGACAACAGCAGCAAGAACAGGACAAGCAGTCACCCTGAAACTTCTCCGCATTTCTCCTTACGCATGGCATGGCCTTGCCAGGCTCTTAACCCTGCGCGTGCTGGGGTCCTCCTCTGTGACACGATAGCAACTAGAACACTAGCCCCATGAGTTCTGCTACAGGGATTAGGGAAGGTGAACCTTAACACTGGTCAGACACCCAGTAGGTGCCCAGTAAGAGTAAGGAGTAGCTCTTATAAGCTCACATTTTCCCATAGACATGGATTATGCTCCTAGTGCATACCAGAGTGAGTTCCCAGGCTGCTGTGTAAGACAGAAAGTCGGAAGATAAAGGCTCCTGAGGAACTTCCCTGGTGGTCCAGTGGCTGAGATGCCACGCTGCCAACGGAGGGGGCCCAGGATCAATCCCAGGTCAGGGAACTAGATCCCTCATGCCACAGCTAAGCGTTCACACATCGCAACTGAAGATCCTGGAACAACCAAATAAACACATTTTTTTTTTTAATAAAAAAAATTAAGGCTGCTAAAGGTATCAGATGTGTCAGATAGAGGCCATCAGAATGGCGTGCACAGGGCCTGTTTCTTAGAAGGGAACAGTGAGGGCCAGAGAGGGAAAGTTATTTGCCTGAGGTCACACAGCAAGTTAGTGGTAGAACCCAGGCTACACCCCAGGTCTCTTTTTTGAGGAGGGCTGGACCAGGGGAGACACAGAAATGGGAAGATTATGATTGAAACCTCTCTGCAAAGGCCCTTTGTGGAGGCACAAATGTGAGCACACCCTGGGCTCAGACGTGGGTATGAATCCCAGCTCCATCACTTATTTGCTGGGTGGCCCTGGAAATTCAGTTCACCTCTGGGAGCCTCAGTTTCTACATCTGGAAAATGGGGATGGTTTTCCTTTCTGCCTGGCCAGGGCAGAGACTGAATGAGAGCCATAATGTTAACTGTTACTGAAAGCACAGTAGTGATGACAACAGTATGATTCTTTTAACTGAAATGAAGCTAGGCAGTCACACAGCCCAGGCTCCCCTCCTTCCTTGAAAGGAGTAATAGCCCACCTTTATGAAGCACACACTACCTGCCAGTGTGAAAAGCTCTTTCCATGCATTTTTTCCACCTCATCCTGACAGCAGCCTTATGAGGTTACTGCTCATACTATCCCATTTTACAGATGAGGAAACTGAGACACGGGAGGGGAAGTGATTCCCCTCACCCTGTCACACAGCTGGTTAGTGGCCAGGAGAGGATGTGAACAGAGGTAGGGCAGCAAGCATGGGTTCACCACTAAGCCCTCTTACTCCCTTTTGGGGGGCTGGACGGTGGAGAGGCATACAAGCTTTTCACTATGATGCTATCATAGGGATGCTATCATGAAATTTGTGACTTTGGAGGCCCCAGACCTTCAAGGCACCTGTGTGTGACTGAGAAAGCCCAGAGCCAGGGTGGGCATGGGGGGATCATGGACGGGGTCTGCTGATCACGGTGTCCCTGCAGCGGCCGTGGAGGCCTGCGTCCTGCATGGGCTGCGGAGACGGGCAGCTGGCTTCCTGCGCAGCAACAAGATTGCAGCCCTCTTCATGAAAGTGGGCAAGAGCTTCCCGCCAGCCGAAGAGCTGAGCCGCAAGGTGCAGGACCTGGAGCAGCTGATCGAGAGCGCGTGAGTGCTGAGCACGGGGTGTGGGCTGGGGCACCCCCAGAGGACAGCCTGTGCTCCTCCCTGGGCTCTGCAAGAACCTGTACCTCCTGGCACCCTCTCCACTCTCCATTCTGCTCCTCAGACCTGCCAGGCTCTTTCATACCCTAGGGCCTTTGCACATGCTGTACCCTCCACCCAGTTCACACCCCTCATCTTCCATGGTGGATTCCTTGTCATCCTCAAGGATGGTAACATCCTCTAACTAGTAGTAAATTCTAACCCTCATCCCATTTCTCTTTTATATCACTCTGTTTATTATCTTCCCAATTGTTATCACCACCTATAATTTTTCATTCATTCCTTTACTGTTTACTTGATTGTTGTCAGTCTCCTCCACTGGCCTCTGAACTCCATGAGGATAGGCAGCTGCATATGTGCTGCTCTCCATTAGGTCACCAGTGTCTGGGACAGTGCCCAGCACCCGGGAAATGCCCAGGAAACGATTGTTGAATGAGTAAGTGCCTAATGAGCCAGACCTGTGCCAAATGCAGGCAGACTGAAGTTTAATATAACCACATGGTCTCCGTCCGCATGGATCTGATGCTCACAGTGAAGCAGCCATTTATGGGGGCATTGTCTTAGTGGCCCATGGCCTGAAAATGTGTAAATGAGTGACTCCCACCAGAACCACCCCGAGTCCCAACTGCACAGCCAAGCCTCCAACCTGGAGCCTGGTCAGGAGTGGCAAATAGGTTTCATCCCCAGTTAGTGCTGGTGGCTGTGAGGTTGTTTCCTGCCAGAGCTCATTGCTTTTACAAGAGCCCCAAGACCGACAGAGCACTGTCTTGTGGAAAGTTCTGGAGCTGTGAGTGGGCTTCCTGGGAAAGAGTGCATGGATTGATTAGCCACATGTGTTACGGACAAGAGAAGGGAGAGAGAGGCAAGCATGTCACGTGTCTGCCCTCACTGCCATGAGTGGCTGCTCCACTTCACTGGGAGAGAAATGGCCCTTTCCTTGCCCTTCAGACCCTGCCAGTCCAGGGCTGCTGGCCAGAACTGCATGATGGGCAGTGCTCTGGACTTGGCATTGCCAGTTCCCATTTGGAATCTGACTCTTCAGCCACTTGGTCTTTAGGTGTCTTCCAGTCCATCTGCTAAATTCCCATGTGTCTGCTGATAGCTTCTTAAAGGGGTGGATTTCCATGGACCTTCCATACCACTGGGGGCAACTTTCTAATGGAGAAATGAGAGATGTCCATTCCAGGTGCCCTTTCACTCATTTTTGCAATGATTCCTTTATGGACATATTTACTGAGGCCCCAATATACGCCAGGCACTGTGCTGGGCCCTGGAGATACAGGCATGAAACAGGGCCAAAGCTTGCCATGTGGTAGACTCTTGGTGTTTTATTTAAAAAGCAGTTGAACTGCATAATCCATGCCTTTGAGGTCCCATTGTGGTGGAGAAGACAGAGAAGTGAGCAGGAAGTTAAGCTACAGAGGTCCAGGGAACACAGAAGAAGGGCCCCTCCCCAGCCTCAGCTGGTGCATGAGGGCTTCCTGTCGGAGGGAGTGCCCTCCCTGAGACCTCAAGAGTGAGTAGGGTTCAACCAGATAATAGAGTGGGGAGGGAAGCCAGAAAGAAGCAGCAGCTCACAGAAAGTCCTCAGATGAAAGCCTCAGTTCCAGGGATCTGCAGAGATCCCTGTCTGGCTGGATCCTGGGGTCAGAGGCAGGGAGTGGTAAGGAGGTGGCTGGAGAGGTGGACAGGGGCAAGGTCGTGGAGTGCCTGCTTGTCGTGTTATAAAGCTTCTCCAGAGCAATGGGGGAGCCTCCAAAATGGGAGAAGAATCCAAGACTCTTCTTGGCCAGCACTCCTCTCCAGCTGAGAGAGAGAAAGTAAGAGACAGAGAAATTTCAGTGTGAGAATCTGGCTTACCCATCACCAGTGTGTGAAAGGGTCAGTTTGACCACGTCTTCACACTCACTGGGTGTTGTTATTTTTCCAACTCTTTTCCCATTCTCCAGGAGCAGTGCGGGCTCCTGTTGTTGTTATAATTGCTATTCTTTCATTTCTTAGGGAAGTTGGACACTTTCCTATTTGCATATTGATCCTGTTGGGTGTCCTCTTTTGTGAGTATCTACTCTCTTTCTTTGCTGGTCTCGAAGGCGAAATCAGATCCAGGGCCTCCAGGAGAATGTGCGAAAGCTGCCAAAACTGCCCAACCTGTCCCCACTTGCCATTAAGCACCTGTGGATCCGCACGGCCTTGTTTGAGAAGGTCCTGGACAAAATTGTTCATTACCTTGTGGAAAACAGCAGGTGAGTGGGAAGGAACACACACTTGGGTGCACTCTGTCTCCACCTGTTGACCATTGTGGAAATTGCGCCCTCTCACAAAGCTGCTTTCTTTTTGCCCTCTTGATACACCCTTGATTTGAAAGTGATTAATAAAGACCTCCTGGTTGTTTGACTCTAAACTAGCCAAGCTTAGAACCTTGGGAAGATTTGGGTGCTTAATATCAATGCAGGGTCTTTAGAAATGGGTGGGGTATAAGGATCTTACAGTCTTAAGAGATGTTTCTTTTCCCGTGAGTTAAGCACACAGTCCATTCACTGTGTGACCCTAGGGGAGTCATTTAGCCTCACTGTGCCTCTGTTGTCTCTTCTGGTGAATGGGACAGGATGGGAATTGCTGCCACTCTGGAGAAGAGGTGAGAGGAGTTAGTGAGTACACAGCAGTTTGAAAAGGCCTAGTGGTATTTTTTACATTTTCTCTCCTAGCTCAGGTTGGCCTGGTGTAGAGGTTTTATAGTGTGAGTCCTCTTGGCACGCATTCATCCATGGATCTGTTTACTTATCCACTAAATAATTAATGAGCATTTACGATGCCAGGCACTAACCTAGATGTTGAGGATACACTGGTCTTGCCTGTCATGTTAAGGAACTTGGATATTATGAAGAGAGCAGTGAGGAGCTACTGGCGGATCTATGACCTGAGAATCCTCACGGCCAGCACTCCTTTCCTTTGCCCATTTGCTAGGAAAATATGTGTGAAAGTGCAGAGCAAAGCGCTTCCCCTCACGAAGCTCGCATTTAGGAGGGAGAACAGGCCCATAGTAATTGTGATAATCTATGATGAGTGTGCCAGGATGGATGATGGGTGGCGATTAGTTTCCTCTGGGTAGTCAGGGAAAGTGTCCTGGAAGATGGGACAGTCAAACTTCAATTTGAAGGGCATGTTACCCAGCAGAAGTTACCCAGCAGAAGTTACCCAGCAGAAGGGTGTGGGGAAGAGTGTTCCCAGTGGAGGAAACAGCAGGCACAAAGGCCCGGAGGCCAGAGAGGAACTGAAAGAAATCCAGGCTCCGGAGCTCTAGTTAACCTCTTCACCTTCTAGTAATTTACAGCACCTCTCTGCCCTCTGCCTCGTTGTGGGTCCAGGGTCTCTGTAGTTACTGCCTTTGGCACATGAGCTTGAGTTTTCCTGCTGAAAAAATTGGTCATGTTTATTTAGTAGTTTATTAGAGTAGCTTATTTATTTATATATTAGAGTAGTTTATTCGGACTTCCAAGGTGGCTCAAATAGTAAAGAATCTGCCTGCAATGCAGGAGACCTGAGTTCAATCCCTGGATCAGGAAGATCCCCTGGAGAAGGAAATGGCTGCCCTCTCCAGTATTCCTGCCTGGAGAATTCCATGGACAGGAGAGCCTGGCAGGCCTCAGTCCGTGGGGTCACAAAGAGTCGGACACGACTGAGCAGCTAAGACACAGGGTAGCAATACCAACGTACTGTTTCTTCATTAAATATTTTGGATTTTAGATTCACACAGAATTGAAACAGTAATGCAGACAATTCTTGCCTACCCTATGTTAACATCCTATATAACCATAGTACAAGTCTCAAAACCAGGAAATTGCCATTGGCATAATATGTTAACCAAACTCACTCTTTTTTTTGCTATATAATTCTATGAAAGTTTAACACATGCCTAGTTTCATAAAACCCAACACCACTCTCAGGCTACAGAATACTGTACCAAAGAAACCCATCACTCTGAAGAGACTCCCTGGGGCTGCCCTTTAAGTCACATCTTGCTCTCATCCCTACCTGTGCTTTTTAAGGCATTATTTCCAGGTTATGGTCACATCACTGTGCTGATTTGGGGAACAGAGACTGAGTGGTAGACTGGGAAGTGTCTCTAAGTATTAGCTTCAGATCTGACACCGAAATGTATAAACTTGATGTTGAGCATGTCCAGGGCATGTCATTCTGCCCCAGCCAGTATTCTGATTGACTGAAGGTTTCTTTGGGGTGATATTACAATCACATTGCCACATTTAGTGAGAACCTCTCCTAATGTCAGAACTTAATACATGTAGTTGGACATTTATTCCTCCCAGCAGCCCTGGGTGGGTGAGTTCTGTCTTTCTTCCCATTTTATAGCTAAGGACACTGAAGCTCAGAGAGGGTAGTCACCTATCCAGGGACACACAGAGAGGGAGGGAGGAGCCAGGCTGGGCCCCCAGTTAGTCTGTCCAACTCTAGATCCTGGGCTCTTCACCCCCTGCTGTTGAACAGGAAGAAGAGCTGAACTGGCTGGATGCAGCCTCCATCCACCTACTGTGTAGCCTCGGGCAAGTCACTTACCCTCTCTGTGCCTGAGATCCCTCAGGAGTCAGGACAAGGTCCTTTCCATTCTGGAGTTCTGTTTCTAGACCATATGAATTTGCAAAGAATTCAAGCCCAGTACACAACAATTCAGGCTTCCCTAGTGACTTAGACGGTAAAGAATCCGCCTGCAGTACAGGAGACCCTGGTTCAAAAACATCCCCTGGAGAAGGGAATGACTCCCCACTCCAGTATTCTTGCCTGGAGAATCCTATGGACAGAGGAGCCTGACAGTCCATGGGGTCGCAAAGAGTCGGACACGACTGAGTGACTGAGCACACACAACAACTCAAACGAACAAAAACAGAAACCATTCAGCACAAATTGACAGCATTGCATGTTATTTTGGAGAGTCGGAGGCCAGGAGGCATTGAACCCAGTCTGTCGGCTCTCAGCCATCAGGCTGTAGTTGACTGTGCGCTCTCTGCTGGTCACCATCCAACCCTGCATGTCCTTTCCTCTCTTGCTAGTAAGTATTACGAGAAGGAAGCTCTCCTGATGGACCCAGTGGACGGCCCCATCCTTGCATCTTTGCTGGGTAAGTGGCCCAGCCAATGCTCTGAGCTTCATCCGGATCTGTGGTCTCGGCTCAAGGGGGCACCTCCTAAGGGCCTGTCTCACCTCCCTCCAGCCTCCCACCTTCAAAACTGCTCCCTGCCTCTCCCTTTCAGGCTCCTGCGCTGGTCTTTCTTTGTCAGGAGCCTGGGGTACCCTGGCTGCTGGAGGGGAGGGGGGGAAATAAGTGGTCCTTCTGGAGGGAGAAGGGAGGGAGGACTCTCCGGGGCGATGGGCTCCCAGCCCCGTCTGCTCCGCAGTGGGGCCCTGCGCCCTGGAGTACACCAAGATGAAGACCTCTGACCACTTCTGGACGGACCCCTCGGCCGACGAGCTCGTCCAGAGACACCGCATCCACAGCTCGCACCTGAGGCAGGACTCGCCCACCAAGCGTCCGGCCCTCTGCGTGAGTGGGGAGGACGGTGGGGCCCCGAGGGGAGTCCGGCTGAGTTCTGGACTCGGCATGGAGGTGGGGAGTGGACTGGGGCCTTGACGGTCACTTCAGGCCTCACCTGCCACCTCCCCTCATGTTGCCAGATCCAGAAAAGGCATTCGAGTGGCAGCATGGACGACCGGCCCTCCCTCTCTGCCCGTGACTACGTGGAGTCCCTGCATCAGAACTCCCGGGCCACCCTGCTCTACGGCAAGAACAACGTTCTAGTCCAGCCGGTGAGGGTCCCCATCTTGGGCCCAGGGCTTCCACTGTGGGTCTGGCTCCAGGTTACAGAGGAGGGGGGTCCCTGTGGTCTCACGTTGCTCATCCATCTATCCATCCATCCATGCACTGATCCGTCTGTGCATTCATCTGCCGATATCTCCATGTCTCCATCTGTTCACTCGCAGGATGGTATTTCCTTCTAGCCAATCATCCATCCATTCATCTGTCAGTGTCCCACCCAGCCAGCCAGTCAACTCTCTTCCAGCCTCTGTACTCACCCATCCCTCTATTCATGCATCCATTCACCATTTTTTATCCATTTGCCTGTTTTTATATCCACCCAGCCACCTATCCATTCATCCATCCATCCATCCATCTATCCATCATTACGTGCATCCATACATCCATCCATCCTTCTACCCATCATCAACTCCACCTATCAATCCATCCATCCACCCATCTTTAACCTCCACCCGTCCATTTGTCCATTTGTTTTCCAGTCCATCTACCCATTGCCTGTCCACCCAGCTGTCTTATCTATCATTCTCCCTTGCCATCACTCACTCACTCAGACCCCTCATTTGTACTGAACCTACTCTGCATGAGGTGCTTTGGATATCAAGGTGAATGTCTTCGCAGCCAGTGCTTACGGAGTGCAGCTACTGCTGTGTACATAGGAAGGAAGCAGCCTTCCTGTGTACATAGTCACTTTTCCAATCAGATCACAGTCTTATTATCTTTCCGAAGACGTTTTAGAAAGCGCCTGTGCTCTGCATGTGGAGTAAAAACCGTTACACAGAACCTCATTGAGGAGTCAACAATACAAACGTCTGTGACTGAGTCTGCACGAGACGGGGCAGGAGTGACTGTGTCACAGTTGGGACAACTGCTGATTGTAAGAGGCACCCCCACTTCAGTTCAGTTCGGTCGCTCAGTCTTGTCCGACTCTTTGCAAGCCCATGAACCGCAGCACGCCAGGCCTCCCTGTCCCCACTTCAGGTGCATGAAAATGTGATTGAACAATTGTGCACCTTAGAATCGATGAAATATGGCAAGGATGCTACCTCCCGGGGTTGCAGTGTGGTTGAGATGATACTGGTGGAGCAGAGCCAGGCTCAGTACACCCTCAATTCAGTTCAGTTCAGTCACTCAGTCGTGTCTGACTCTTTGTGATCCCATGAACCGCAGCACATCAGGCCTCCCTGTCCATCACCAACTCCCGGAGTTTACTCAAAGTCATGTCCATCAATTCTGAATGTTGAGCTTTAAGCCAACTTTTTCACTCTCCTCTTTCACTTTCATCAAGAGGCTCTTTAGTTCCTCTTCACTTTCTGCCATAAGAGTGGTGTCATCTGCATATCTGAGGTTGTTGATATTTCTCCCAGCAGTCTTGATTCCAGCTTGTGCTTCTTCCAGCCCAGAGTTTCTCATGATGTACTCTGAATATAAGTTAAATAAGCAGGGTGACAATATACAGCCTTGACGTACTCCTTTTCCTGTTTGGAACCAGTCTGTTGTTCCATGTCCAGTTCTTTTTTTTATTTTATTTTTATTTTTTTTCCATGTCCAGTTCTAACTGTTGCTTCCTGACCTGAATACAGGTTTCTCAAGAGGCAGGTCAGGTGGTCTGGTATGCCCATCTCTTTCAGAATTTTCCACAGTTTATTGTGATCCACACAGTCAAAGGCTTTGGCATAGTCAATAAACCAGAAATAGATGTTTTTCTGGAACTCTCTTGCTTTTTTGATGATCCAGCAGATGTTGGCAATTTGATCTCTGGTTCCTCTGCCTTTTCTAAAACCAGCTTGAACATCTGGAAGTTCACGGTTCACGTATTGCTGAAGCCTGGCTTGGAGAATTTTGAGCATTACTTTACTAGTGTGTGAGATTAGTGCAATTGTGTGGTAGTTTGAGCATTCTTTGGCATTGCCTTTCTTTGGGATTAGGACGAAAACTGACCTTTTCCAGTCCTATGGCCACTGCTGAGTTTTCCAAATTTGCTGGCATATTGAGTGCAGCACTTTCACAGTATCATCTTTGAGGATTTGAAATAGCTCAACTGGAATTCCATCACCTCCACTGGCTTTGTTCGTAGTGGTGCTTTCTAAGGCCCACTTGACTTCATATTCCAGGATGTCTGGCTCTAGGTGAGTGATCACACCATCGTGATTATCTGGGTCGTGAAGATCTTTTTTGTACCGTTCTTCTGTGTATTCTCGCCACCTCTTCTTAATATCTTCTGCTTCTGTCAGGTCCCTACCATTTCTGTCCTTTATCGAGCCCATCTTTGCATGAAATGTTCCCTTGGTATCTCTAATTTTCTTGAAGAGATCTCTAGTCTTTCCCATCCTGTTGTTTTCCTCTAACTCTTTGCATTGATCACTGAGGAAGGCTTTCTTATCTCTCCTTGCTATTCTTTGGAACTCTGCATTCAGATGGGAATATCTTTCCTTTTCTCCTTTGCTTTTTGCTTCTCTTCTTTTCCCAGCTATTTGTAAGGCCTCCTCAGACAGCCATTTTGCTTTTTTGCCTTTCTTTTCCATGGGGATGGTCTTGATCCCTGTCTCCTGTACAATGTCACGAACCTCCATCCATAGTTCATCAGGCACTCTGTCTACCAGATCTAGTCCCTTAAATCTATTTCTCACTTCCACTGTCTAATCATAAGGGATTTGATTTAGGTCATACCCGAATGGTCTAGTGGTTTTCCCTACTTTCTTCAGTTTAAGTCTGAATTTGGCAGTAAGGAGTTCATGATCTGAGCCACAGTCAGCTCCCAGTCTTATTTTTGCTGACTGAATAGAGCTTCTCCATCTTTGGCTGCAAAGAATAGAATCAGTCTGATTTCGGTGTTGACCATCTGGTGATGTCTATGTGTAGAGTCTTCTCTTGTGTTGTTGGAAGAGGGTGTTTGCTATGACCAGTGCGTTCTCTTAGCAAAACTCTATTAGTCTTTGCCCTGCTTCATTCTGTACTCCAAGGCCAACACCCTCAGTGCTCAGTAAATGTTGGTTGTCTGTCTCCACATGTTTTTGGGGGGTGGGTCTTCAGGGAGGAGGGCTGCCTCTTACGTGTAAGTCTTGGAGCCCCCTTCACCACACCCCACTTGGGATAAAGCAGAGCAAGTGAGAAGCTCAGCAGATGAATTGGGAAGGCGGAGGGTGGAGCTGCTGGGTAGGGGGCATGGAGGGGGTATCTGGGGAGGGGCTTCTGGTAACATCTGTGGGATGAGACACAGAGCTCAGCTGCGCTCTCTTTCCCCCTTAAGACTGGCCACAGTGATGGCAGATAAATGCCTTCTGTTTTGGAAAAGGTATTGTTGAAAGGGCAGAGCCCCGTTCCTTGTTCTAAAAACCACCCCCCCGACCCCACCTTTGCATTAGGGCTCCTGGACCACATGAAAGGGTAGAGTGGGCGGCTTTCACAGCTGGACCCTGTAGAACCAAACCCGTCCTGGTGGTTGGTTGCAGAAGGCTTTGTTGAGCACAGCCACCTGGAGGGAGGGTCAGGTCTTCCAAATGGACATGGCCTTGGAGGGAATGAGCCAAGATTCTGGTTGTGTGCCCGCGAGTCCCATAGGCCAGGGCCTGTGTCCACTGTGACTCTGGCACCACGACCAGGCCTGAGTCCTCCTGTCTCTGCAGAGAGATGACATGGAGGCTGTGCCAGGGTACCTGTCCCTGCACCAGACGGCTGACGTCATGACCTTGAAGTGGACGCCCAACCAGCTGATGAACGGGTCTGTGGGGGACCTGGACTATGAGAAGAGGTAAGTCCCTCCCTTCCCCTTAACGCAGGGACGATTGTGCCCTGTCCTTTGTGCCCCGCCCCTGGCTGATCTGTCTGGCTGTTATGGCCATGTGGCCCAGCCTCCCTGCAGCTGTGGCCTCATGGGTAATTCATGGGATCTGAGAACCAACTGGAAGAGTCTTAGGGGATGGGACTGGGCAGTGCCTTGAGCAAACACCACTGGAAGAGGGAAATACTGACAAAGATCTTGTAAGCCCAGAAATGACAATACTCCCCAGTCTCCAGCTACATTACCCATCACTCAATGCAAAAGGAAGCTGGAGGTGTTGGTTGTGAGCATCTCGTCCAGGGCTCTTGGATACCCTGTGAGTTATAATACCCAAGAAAGGCCTTGGAGTCATGCTCCTAAGAGACCTGGTGGCTGGGGATTCTATTATTATTGTACACGTTCTTGACTTCTTCAAAACTTTTGCTTATGGGGAATTTCTAACATAAAGGGCTTCCCTGATAGCTCAGCTGGTAAAGAATCCACCTGCAATGCAAGAGACCCTGGTTCGATTCCTGGGTCAGGAAGATCCTCTGGAGAAGGGATAGGCTTACCCACTCCAGTATTCTGGCCTAGAGAATTCCATGGACTGTATAGTCCATGGGGTTGCAAAGAGTCGGACACAACTGAGCGACTTTTCACTTTTTCACTTTCTAACATAAAAGTAGAAAGAACTCAAGTACCCATCACACAGCCCTAACAACCTTCCCCTCACTCTCCTCTGCCCTGCATGTTGTCCTGCAGTAGCAAACAGATGTCATAGGATTATAGGATTTTATCTAGCTGTTTATATAGATACTTGTAAATATAAATGTAAGTATATATATATGTGTATACATATATGTATTTATATACATATGTATGTATGCATGTGTGTGTGTGTGTATATATATATATATATATATATAGAATAAGGACTCTCTTCAAGGGCCATAGACAGAGCACTATTACTGTGTTCTGTGTGATGTTAAGCCTCAGTGCAATTACTGCCAGGCTTTGGTGTGATTAATATCATTCTCTAAGCTGATCACTTCCTGGGCAGAGGTTACCATCTGTCCTCAGAGAGGGTCATTGGGAAGTACAATCAGTCCTCAGCTGGGCCAGATAATTCAACTCCAGCCAGATACCTGAGTTTCTGATGGAGAAATCCTCTGGGAGCCAGGAAACACTCTTGCCCTTGAACCTTATCTCAGCTTATTCATTTGAAACTTCAATATCAGACCTTCTATGACCTCCCAACTGAGTTCAGATTGCACGGAGCCCTGAATCTCCTTCTTAGCATTTACAAAATTGTAATAAATCTGTCCCTACTTGTGTTCTGACTGTCTCACCCTTTAGATCTCAGTTCTATGAAGGCAAGGAATCTGTCTTGCTCACATCTTCTCCCCAGTGTCTGCTGGTGACAGAACACCAAACTCAAGCTGCCTGAAGCACTGGCTCATATTAACCAAAAAACATCCAGGGGTGGTGGCTTCAGGCATGGCTGGATCCAGGAACTCAAATGAGGACCTGAACTCTTTCCATCTCTTGGCTCTACTTTCCTGACTGTTGACTCCGTTCACAGGCAGGCTTTTCTTGTGTAGGGCCCTCTACATCTCCAGACTTCTGTCATCCTTACTGCTACTCTCCTATCAGAAAGAAGCCCTTCTTTCCTGGAGATTTCTCCCATAGATCTAATAATTGAGTCTCACTGGTTCTGCTTGGGTCATGGTCCAGAACAATGTCATATGATGATCAGCCAAGCCAGGGTCAGGTGCCCATTCCTGGAGTCCTGAAGGGGGAGGGTAGGAGAAGTCAGCCTCAGCCACATGGACTGGGGTTAAAGAAAGATGTATGTAGGGGGAAAGTTGGAAAACTGTGATACTGGAGCCAGAAGGGGAGATAGAGTCTGGGAAGACTGGGGACATGGATGCTGGGGTTAGGTGGTCCTGGTGAGGAGGGTGGAGCCTGTGGGTGGGGCTTCCCCATGATGAGTGGGACAAGCATCCTGCAAGCCTGACCCTCCCTCCCCTTCCAGTGTCTACTGGGACTATGCCATGACCATCCGCCTGGAGGAGATTGTCTACCTGCATTGCCACCAGCAAGGTAGGGACTGCGGGTAAACATGGGGCTGGGGTGTTCCTCCTGGATCCCCAGCCTTCCCCACCCCCTTATTATCTGTGCAGCCTCAGACCAGTGACCTCAGCTCTCTGAGCCTCAGTTTCCACATCTGTAAAATGGGGGTAATAACAGTATCTGCTCATGGGGTTGTTGTGAGGATCCAGTGACATTTGTTAAGGGCTCAGCATCAAAGCCATGTGTCAGGCATGGTTCTCACTGTTCACATGCCTGCTATTTAATCATTGCTACAACCCAGTGCAAGAGGCACCATCATTCCCATCTTAGAGCTGAGGAAGCAACATGGAGCAAAGACATCCTTTTTAAGCTCCCCAGTCTGGTCCCAAGGTCCCAAGGTCCCCAGGTCTTTGTCCCTCCACAGTCAGTGTTCTGAAAATCAAAGATTTATAATTGAGTTCTCCTTTATAGCTCAAAGAAGGTATATTCTGAATAAGCAAAAGGCCATCCTGCTTTAGAAAGCAAGGAATCTGCACCTCACCAAGGCACAAAAGACAGTGGTTTAAGCCTATTTAGTGAAACACACCTGGGTTCAAATCCAGGCTCTGCTACTCACCAGCTGTGTGACCTTGGGCAAGTGACATAACCTCTCTGAGCCTCAGTTTTATCATTTGCGAAATAGGCAATAATAGATATGCCTCACAGGGCTGATTTGAGTATTACAGTAAGACAGTGCCTTTAATGTGCTGTGTACGTTTACAGTAAGTGCTTAAGGCATGTAAAGCATTCTAGCAAGAGTCAATTACTGCCCTGAAAAGGGATCTATCTGAAAGCCTCCATACAGAAATAGGTCAGGTCAACCTATTGAGGGTGTTTGAGGGGGGCATCATCTTCCTTTGTCGGGTGACTGCAGAGAGGCCACCCACCTTCGTCTTGACCTTGTTCTGTCATTCTCCAATTGATGGCCATGGCGGGTAGGATGAGGGAGACTCAGAGGAGGTGAAAACTGCCCCTGACCTTCTGCCCAGGCCTTTCCCAGAGCCTCGGAGTGGGACCCCTGGGTCTGGCTGGGAATGTCTGGGGAGGAGGGGGCATCACTATGCCTCATCGTGACTTCCTGCCGGGTCTCCTCTGGCCGGGTCGTGGCGGCAGTGGACAGCGGCGGGACGGTGGTGTTGGTCAGCCAGGACGGGGTCCAGAGGCCGCCCTTCCGCTTCCCCAAGGGAGGGCACCTCCTGCAGTTCCTCTCGTGCCTGGAGAACGGGCTGCTCCCTCACGGGCAGCTGGACCCGCCGCTCTGGTCTCAGCGGGGGAAGGTGAGTGATCGTGGGGGGCCCAGGGAGCCAGGGCTGGGGGTCAGCCATGGGGAGTGGCCGTCCTTGCCTTCGGGCCCTTATGTGGCTGCGTGGGCTCATTCACGCCCCACAGGGACCCTCAGGCTGTGCAGGTTGCGGGGCAGGTGTGTCCTAGGGGCCAGGCACTGGGATGTGTTCTTTCAGGGCAAAGTATTCCCCAAACTGCGCAAGCGAAGCCCTCAGGGTTCATCTGAGTCCACGTCTTCAGACAAGGAAGACGACGAGGCCACGGATTACGTGTTCAGGATCATCTACCCTGGCATGCAGTCCGAACTCGGTAAGCTGCCCTGGCCCTTGGCCCAGGGAATCAACCTGTTTAGCTGGTCCTGAAGTTGACTTCAGCTACATCGGACCAGAGAACAAGAGGTGTGAATTCTGGGATTAGTAGGGGGACCTGGAATCAGGAAATTGGGGTCTCGGCAGCCTTGATTTTCCCCCAGATGAAAGTGAATAACTGCTCTCTACTTGGCTAACTTAGATGTCCCTGGGTGTCAGGTGGCATGAGGTAGCACCGTGACATGGACTCTGGAATCCTGGTTGAACTTGGGCAAATCCCTTCACCCCTCTGTGCCTCAGTTTCCTCATCTGTAAAATGGGGGTGTTCATAGCACCTGTTTCACAGGACTCTCACGAGGATCAAATGAGATAAAGTACTTGGCACAGAAAGAACACTCAAATGCTATTATGTGGTTGTTACTGTTATTGTTGTTACTCCAATAGATTGCTGTAAGGATTCAGTGAGACAATAAGCTGGTCAACGCAGAGCCCATAGAGTGAGGCCTTGTATACCGTAGGCCCTCAAGTAGTTGTCAAGACAGCAGAGGGGGTGATTCCCTGGCGATCCAATGGTTAGCACTCTGCATTTTCACTGCCGAGGGAGCGGGCTCAGTCCCTGGTTGGGGAACTAAGACCCAGCAAGTCATGCAGCACGGCCAAAAAAATAAATAAAAGACAGCAGAGGGGAAGGGCAACCCTAGACCCTGGCACATGAGGTTATAACGTATGTCCGGCAGTTTGCATGTTGCCTGCTGTGAAGTAGATGCTTAGTGAATGGAAACTGCGGTTAACTACAAAGATCATCAGTTCCAGAGGGCTGTGGTGGCGATTAAATGAATTAATATTTGAAAAATTCTCAGAAGGAAGCCTGGCATTTGTTAGGCGCTGTATGGATGTCTGTTAAACAAGTGAGTAATAAGTTATAGCTTGTTTCTGTAAACCTCATTTTATCTAACCCTCTGTGGCCCTGTTGTTCCTGTTTGATGGATAATGGCTCTGAGAGTCCCTTTGTTTAAGTGACCACAGCTGGGCGGTGGGGATGTTTTTAAAGCAGACGTCCTCCCTGGCAAGGTCGGACTCATTGTGACAGGCCACTTAATGCTCTTGCTCACATCCATTGCTGTCAGAGCTGGGGTGTGGGGGCAGGCTTGGCGGTAAGGCCTTGGGTTAGCCTGTGTTTTCGTGTGTGTTCCTTTATGGCCCGTTAGGAGCAAAGCCTTACATTCCTGTGTCATTAAGAGCCATAGAGTGTCCCGACGTGTGCCCCTACATCTGTTCCAGCCCAGGGTCAAGGTCTGGAGCTGTCCCAGCCTCCCTGTGGTACCACTTCCCCCCAGAGAGCTGATTCATCCTAGGGGCCTGGTGCCCCGTGGCTGCCTTCCCTGGGAGCTCACTCTATGGGGACCCATCCAACAAATGATTTGTAGGCTCTTGCTGGGAGCCAGGCTGGGTACTGAATGTCTTTCCTCTTTGGGGAATATCCACGTTAGCCTGTCGTGGTCCTGCGTGTGCCAGGGGAACAGATGCTAGCTGCGCCCACTCACACCCTCTGTGTGTGCAGCCCCACTGCCATCTGCCAGCCTTAGTGTCTCCTTGCCTAAGGGTTTCTCCAGCCACCAGGGTTCCTTCTGCCCGTGGGTGGGGTGGACTACAATCAGTGCCTCCCTGGAGCAGTCAGTGATGGCAGGAGCTGTGTATAAATGCCCCCATTCCCTCACCCCTCGAGTGAGAGCATTCTGAAACGTGTGTTCTTCACGTGTCTGAGAGATCCCTCACGAGATCAAACGCCAACTGGCATAACGGCAACATACATGGTGACTAACTCACTGCTCTCTTCACCCTTCTCCTCCTGGGACCCTTTATCTCTCCCTACCCGTGCTTCTTGGAAACATCTCCCAACTTGCACCCGAATCCTTGTCTGCCTTCAGAGAAACCTCAACCAAGTCAGTGTATTTAAAACAGGGTTTCTCAAGCTTAGCACTACTGACATTTCGGATGGAATAATTCTTTGCAGTGGAGGCTGTCCTATGCACTGTAGGATGTGTATTAAAAACCAAACATCACTTTGCCAACAAAAGTCTGTATAGTCAAGGCTATGGTCTTTCCAGTAGTCATGTATGGATGTGAGAGCTGGACCATAAAGAAGGCAGAGCACCGAAGAATTGATACTTTCAAACTGTGGTGCTGGAGAAGACTCTTGAGAGTCCCTTGAACAGCAAGGAGATCAAACTAGTCAATCTTAAAGAAATCAACCCCGAATACTCATTGGCAGGACTGATGCTGAAGCTCCAATACCTTGGCCATCTGATGCAAAGAGCCAACTCATTGGAAAAGACCCTGATCCTGGGAAAGATTGAAGGCAAAAGGAGAGGGGGGCAGCAGAGGATGAGATGGTTGGATGGCATCACCGACTCAATGGACATGAACTTGGGCAAACTTTGCGAGATGGTGAGGGACAGGGAGGCCTGGGGTGCTGCGGTCCATGGGGTCACAGAGTCGGACACGACTTGGCGATGGAACAACAAGAAAAATTCTTTGTGGTGGGGGCTGTCCCATGCCCTGTAGGATGCTGAGCAGCTTCCCTGGTCTCCACTCACTGGATGCCAAGTAGTGAATCCGTCCCCACCACCAGCACCACATTGTGACAGCCAGAAATGTCTTCAGACATCGCCAAGTGTCCCTTGGAAGGCCAGCAGCACCCCAGTTGACACCCGCTGGTCTAGGGCAAGGACGGTTTAGGGAGTCAACAGCCAATGGGAGAACAGCTGAGAGAGATGAATAAGATCTTGGGGTCTGACCCTCTGGGTTGGAATCCCAGCTTCACCACTTGTTAGCTGGGTGGTCTTGGGCATGCTGCTTAAACTCGCTCTGCCTCAGTCTTCTAGTCTGTAAAAGGGGATAATGGTAGGACTTGAGCTCAGAAAGCGACAGTTGTTGTTAGTGGGAAGAGAAGGGACTTTAGCCAAGAAGACTAGCTATCCCAGTGACGACCTGGTGAGGCTTTGGGTGAGTAAGCTGTCTTGTCATTCTGAGCCTCCATTTTCTCTTGTGCAAAATAGGAGATGAGACACATCCCTTACAGCAGGGGTCTCCTCCCTCCAGGATCCAATGCCTGATAGTCTGAGGTGGAGCTGATGCAATAATAATAGAAATAAAGTGCACAATAAATGTCATGAGCTTGACTCGTCCCCAAACCATCCCCCCTAACCCCGGTCACTGGAAAAGTTGTCTTCCCCAAATCCAGTCCCTGGAGCTGAAAAGGTTGGGGACCACTGCCTTACAGGCTCATCAGAGGTGAGGCAGTTCCCTGAATAGTATGGCACCCAGCACACAGTAGGCACTTTATAGATGTCAGCATTCTTTCTTCCTCTGATCAAACGCAAGCCAGGGGAGCTGTGTGGAGCAGGACAAGGGAAAGGTTCAAGCCCCGGGGAATTGGTTCCTCCGCCTTGTCAATGTCCTGTCCCACCCACCACAGACCTTCCATTTCATTGGTGTTTTTATTTTTGTCCCTTAAGTTGCTTCCAGCCCCTCGGGCGGCACTCCCCCCATCTCCGCGGGCTCTGCCTGGATGGTGGTTCCTGCAGGCCGGTCCGTGTTAGTGGTGGCCAGGGGCAGCCGGTGGGTGCAAACCAGATGGGACATGACCCTCCCCACGTCACGCCTGAAGCCGCAGCCCCTCAGTAATGTCTGGGCTCCCCTCACCCCTGGGACTGGGCGCCGGCCACCTCTGCCATGTTGTCATTTGAGTCTTGGTCCCCAGGGGGAGATGGAGGCAGGGAAAAAATTGATGCCCTTACACTGTCTTGCCTCTGTGCTGCAAGACACAGCTTGGAGTGTTGTGAGTTCAGCAGCAGAGGGGTCCACTAATGATGTCTGCAGGGTGCGAGAGGCTGGGGCTGAGGGCATGCTTGCCACATCTGGGCAAGTCTCCTGGTCAGTGCTTCCCAGAGGTTGGCTGAGAACTGGGATGTTTTCAAGAAATGTTTTCAAGAATGTTTTCATAAAATGTTTTCACGAACATTTTATAGGGGCTGACTGGTCTTTCTTGGCCAGTTCATTGGTGAGTCTGCTACAAAGCCACTTTTGATGGCCCCCAGAACCTCATTCTGTTAGCGGCTTTCTATTCTGTCTGTGGGCGGGGCAGATGCTGTCAACAAGGGAGCTGTGATGACTAGTGGGGCCGGGTCCACAGCTCCTCCTCTCCTTAGAGCCCGAGTGGAAAAGCCAGGTATTACCAGCCATCCTTGAGGAGGCGCTGTTCATTGGGCACATTTGTCCCTCTTAAGTTCCTAAAGCAGGGCTTGGCAAACTAAGGCCAAAATCCAAATCCTCTGTATCACTCATGAGCTGAGATTGGTGTTGACGTTTTTAAATAATTGAAAAAAACAGAATATTTTTTGACATGTGAAAATGATATGAAATTCACATTATAGTGTCCCTGAATGAAATTTCATTAGAACATAACCCATGCTCATTTGCAATTTTTTTGGCTACTTTTTTTCTATGACAACAGAGTAGAATGGTTATGATAGTGACCAAATGTCTTGCAAACCCTCAAATATTGTCTACCTGGCCCTTTACAGGAGATAGCCAGCAAGTTCTGTCCTAGAGAAAATAACGTTTTTTACCCCAAGAGGCCAGGAAATTAACCATAGAAATGGTAATGCCTGGGTCACCTGGGTGTTTGTTCTGCAGCGTTGCAAATGCTGTGGCTTCCATGGAGCCGAGAAAGAAAACAATATGGGAAACTATGAGTGGTGTATCCTTGGGAGCAGTTGATCAGGAACCACCAGTGTCCAAGAGTTAGGAGATCATTTGTGCCCCTTGGTTCTCAGACATGGCTGCTACCTCAGAACTCTTTTTGAAAGACAGACTTGAGGGTTATATTGCCAGGAGACTTTAATTCAGTAGGTCAGGCATATGGGTGGGAAACAGGCATATGGCTTTTAAACAAGCACCCCACATGATTCTAGGGGAGTTGCCAACCTGTTTGAGGCTCTCTTAGCAAAGCAGCTATAGGATCAGGACCATGGACGGTGCAGGCATTTTCATCAGTGGGGACTCCTCTGGGTCCCCTTGCTATTGAGCGTCCTGCCTCCCCTGTTGAGTCAGGCTCCCTTACATCTCACCACCAAGGGCTTCCCATGAGACCTAACTCCGGGGACCTGAGGCCATCGGTCCTCCCCAGGATTCCCCAGCAGGCTCCCCTTCCTTCCTGCCAGCTTCCCATGAGGACAACTGAATGACAACATGGTGAGGGTTGGCCTCCTGCTCTGCAATTGGACCTGTTTACTTGGCTCTGGTCTCTTTCTGTCTCTTTAACTGCCATCAGCTCTTCCCATCACCTCGGGGACTGGAAATCTTGGTGGTGGCTTTCATTGGCTTGGACGGGCTCAAGGACCTGGGTCAGACAGTGATTGAGGTCGCTGTTTCCTACTGTGACATTCAGGGTCTTTCCCTGTCCCTGTGCTGGTCTGGGGGTGAGCTGCTTGCTTTGGGGTGAGGTTTCTGTGACCCACAAAAGCTTTACCAGGGCTCTTCCTCTGCCCTTTCTGCCACCACAGTTCCCCAGGACCTAATGGATGTCTCTGTGAGCAACCTGCCATCCCTGTGGCAACCCAGCCCCCGGCAGTCCTCCTGTTCCTCCTGTTCACAGAGTGGCTCGGCTGATGGTGTCTCAACCAATGGCTGCAACCATGAGAGGTATGAGGGGCTTGGGCTGTGGATGGAAGGAATGCAAGGACTGACTGGAGGTGTGCAGCTGCCCATTTCTTGTCCTGTGCTGAATTCAGGGGAGTTAACGTAGGCTATAGAATCATCCAGGGCTTCCTTGGTGGCTCAGCAGTGAACAGCCCACCAGTCAGGAGACAGGAGTTCGATCCCTGGGTGGGTGAGATCCCCTGGAGAAGGAAATGGCAACCCACTCCAGTATTCCTGCCTGGGAAATCCCATGGACAGAGGAGCCTGGCAGGGCTACAGTCCATGGGGTCGCAGAATCGGACACGACTGACTTAACAACAACAGCAAAATAGAACCTTTCAGATCTTGGTTAAATCCTAGCCTTCTGAAGTCCTAGC
Source organism: Okapia johnstoni (assembly GCA_024291935.2). Lineage (NCBI taxonomy): Eukaryota > Metazoa > Chordata > Mammalia > Artiodactyla > Giraffidae > Okapia > Okapia johnstoni. The sequence continues at coordinate 7,294,031 of CM044310.1, read as the reverse complement.
TTCCCTACGTATATCAGTCAGGATCAACAAGGTGCTGTCACTGTAACAAACAGTCCTAAAATCTCAGTGATTTAAATTACAACAGAAAATTACTTCTCATGCATGCTGTGTGTCTACCATGCATCAGCAGGGGTCTTTGCTTTTTCTACATTTGTGGGCCTGGCAGATGGAGTCACCACCATCTTGAATATTGCGAATCCTAGTGACTAAGGGAAATGCTTTCTTTATTTAGCTGTCTTAAGGACAAATCAAATAATGGTTTAAAAGCGGCCAGCCTGTGTACTAGGCACATGGTGATATCCAGTAAATGACACTTTAAAATTTATTGCATAAAGTTAAATCCCCAAATCTCTCTCCTTGTCCATAGAGTTCTGTCTTCTCAGGACTACTCGGCTCATTCATGAGACTGGTCATATTTCCCACTGACCCAGCCTGGCCTGGCCTGGGAGAGTAGAATCCTTTTTTTCCTGCTGGGCCTCTGTCCCAGTGCATGGCCCATTCTTCAGCCATAGGAATATAAGTGGGGACCAACATCAAATCTGTGATGCCATAGAACTCCTGGCTCTCAGTGTGTGGTCTGTGGACCAGCAGCATCATCACCTGAGCAGATTCTCTGCCCCTCACCCCAGAACTACTGAAGCTGAATCTGCATTTAACACATCATCTAGGGTCCCAGGATGATGTGTGTGCTTTTAAGCTTGAGAAGCACTGAAATGACTAGAGATTCTCACATTTTAATATCCATCAGAATCACCTTGGGGATCACATACTGCTTCCTTGACTACTTCCTGGAGATCCTGATTGAGTAGATTGGTGCAGGGCCTAGGAGTTCACATGCTGGAGAAACCCCAAGTGATTCTGTGACTGATGGTCCATGGACTATTGACAAATGCTGTTCTAACCCAGTACCCCCCCTCATAGCACCTGCTTCCACAGCTGTAGTGATGGGGAACTCACCACCTTACAGACAGTCGAGGCCACTTTAGGGGGAAGCCATCAGTGTGATGCTGCCCTTATGTAATCTGAGGATGCCTGAGCCTCACCAGTGTAAGGGCACAAAGAGGGTGACTTTAATGTTTAATGCCTCCATGTGCATGCCTGGAGGACTTCAGCCGTGCCTCCTTCCCAGTCTCCCTGGGTTTTTAATGGGTGTAATATTCTTCCACTCTGTTCTCTCCAAGAATGGACCACACTTCTTTCAGCAGTCCTGTTTTCCCCATCAATTCTGAGGCCATATTTCTCTCTCCTCTTTCACCCAAAACAGCACCCCCCTCTCAAATTCCCATGCAAGGATAATCTCTGAGGCATTACCTGCTTTGCAATTAACCAGACTCTGAATCCCAGACTGGCTCCTCTTTGGTTCAGCTGGGTCACTTTAGAAGTCAGAACATTTTCTTCTGGTGATGGAAACCCACTTCGAACTGAAAGTGGGTGCAAATGAAAAAGAAAACATACTGATAGAATTGAGACATCCAGCAGCATGGGGGCTTCAGGCATGGCTGGATCCAGATGTGCCACACAGGAATGTGTTTCTTTAGCTCTCGGGTCTGCTTATCTCTAAGACAGTTTCATTCTCAGGCAGGCCCTTCCTATGCAGCAGTAAAAATGGATCCTAGCAGCTGCTGCCCTGTATCCCACTGGCTTAGGAACTCAAGTAAAGAAGAGTGTCATTTTTCTAGTAGATGTGTCAGGGTTGATTCTCATTGGCCCAGGTTGAATCATGTGACCACCCCCTGGACCCAATCACTGTGCCTCTAAGCTGAGTCATGTACTGGGTAGAATCAGCTCCACTCAAAGCATAGGAACAGAATTGGGAAGGAGGAAACTTCCAAGAAGAAGGGGCAGTGATGCTACACAGGTGGAAACAACAGTACCCCTGGTCTCTTTGACTGGCTGGTTCTCATCTGCTCCCCAGAGATAACGAGTTATGCTCCTCTCCAGCAGGCCCAGGCTATGTGTGCATCTGTACTAAATGTCTTCCTTTTGTTCCACCTGCAGGGCTCCCTTGAAGCTTCTCTGTGACAATATGAAGTACCAGATCCTTTCCAGAGCCTTCTATGGATGTGCGTATTGGCCTTATTTGCCATTGTGGTCTCCAGGGAGCATTTATTCAGTGCCTACTGCATATCAGAAGTATCAGGGGGATGAGCCAGGCTCTGCGCTTCTGTTTCCTAGGTGTCTAGTGTTGGTTAAGTTACATTAACCTCCCTGAGCCTCAATTTCTTCTTTTACAGATCGGGCATAAAATTTCTCCCTTAGTTCTAAGAGAAGGCAGTGAACGATGGGGCTCCTTGCTCAAAGGAGCAAGGTTTAATTACCATTGCATCTCTATTTCCCACCTTAGAGGGTGTGTTTTCAGGATTAAATGGAAACATACATAAAGCACCTAACATTGCTTGCAATTGGTGCTCAGTAGATGTCAGTTCTTTCTTCCTATAGGGAGAAGCAGAAGAGTAAGATGGCCTAATCCCTTCCCAATAACTTAAAAACTAAATTAATAACACAGGTGCTCTGATGATTTCCAGTTAATAGATGAGGAAACTGAGGCACAGAGAGGCAAAGGGACTTGCCCAAGGTCACACAGCAAGTAAGTGAGACAGCTGGGACTCTCAAACCCAGGCCTGCAAAGGCTCTGTTTTTTCCACTCTCTTATTTTGATTCTTAGCAGGTTTTTTTTCCCCCACCTCACAGCCTAGATGGGGAAGATAAAACATGTGTATATTTTCAGGAAATCTGGGAAAGTGTTACTACATCCTGCATGGGCCTATGAAAAAATAGTGCAGATCGTATCATCCTGGAGAGACGGGGAAAGCGTGAGCTCCCCAAGGTCAAGCTTTTTGCCTGTTCTGTTACCATCCATCCACAGTGCCTAATGCAGGGCCTGGTGTGGAGGAGGCTCTGGGCAAGTATTTATGAAACCACAGTGGAGGAGCTTCCTGGTAGAAGGGGTGGGAGTCAAGGTGGGCTTGATGCCCTCACATGATGTGGCTCCTCCCTGATGGTGGTTGAGAGTCCAGGTTCTGGAGCAGATGGTCTATGTTCATATCCCATCTCCACACCTAGCACCATGACCTGGGCAAGTGATACATGCAGACTGTGCCTCGGTATCCCCATCTGTAAGATGGGCATAAAAGAGGACCTGCTTCATAGGGTTGTAGTGAGAATCAACTAAGTTATCTAAGCTCTGGGAGCGGCACCCTGGGACAGAGTGTGTGCTGTGTGAGTGTTAGCTATCACACCGTCGTCATCATAATCATCGTGATTAGCCTGATTGTTGGTGGGTTGAGTCCTTAGGCTCCAGGTGGTCCATGGTCCTCTCTGGGACTTGAGGATGAATTGGGGGTCGAGAGTAACCAGAAGGAAAGAGCATGGTCAAAGCAAACACAGGCAAGCATTTGCTGAATCCTACAAGTGGGCCAGGCACAGTGCCCTCCAGGCACCCAGGGTGGAGCAGATGAAGGGTGGCATGTTGGCGGGTAATCCTCTAAGAGTGCAGGGCCATCTTTGAAAGCAAACCAGTGCCTTCAGCATTTCCCCTGCTACTGACTTCAGGGCCTTCTTTATCCAGCTGCAATTTGAACAAGTCCTCTCCTCTCCCATTCTCTCTCTCTTGGTATTCATTGGAGGCACCCCGAGGCACAGTGAGCCCGTAGAGTCACTTGCCGCTTCCTGCCTCCAGCCTTTGAATTAAATGCCTTGGTTTCTAGCCCTAGAGGAGGGGCATCACCCCAACTGAGGCTGAGAAAGGTGACATGACTTCTCCAGGGTTGCAGGGCCATGAAGCAGTTAAGCCAGCAAGTAATTTCGCCCCTCTGAGCCTCACCTTCCTTAACCTGGAAAAGGGGGATGAGAATTTGCTGGTCACGAGGGTTCAGTCAGATTGCCAGGAGGACAGTACTTTGGAGACTTCGTGAGACAAGGTAGGGGTGCTGGACGGTGGGCAGCGACACTTTCCCTCCCTCCTTCCCCACAGGGCTTGCCTACTGCAGACACCTGTCCACCGTGAGGACCCACCTGTCAGCCCTGGTCAATCACATGATCGTGTCCCCTGACTTGCCCTGTGATGCTGGACACGGGCTGACAGCCGGGATCTGGGAGCAGTACCTTCAGGACAGCACAGTAAGGCTTGGCCTGGCTCGGCCTGAGGTGGGGCAGAGAGTTTTGGGGGACAGAGACTATGGGGACCTCTTATCATTCTTCAAAAATGAAGAACGCAAGTGTACATATTTTTAAAAAGTTTTAAATTATCATGTCTCTGCTACACCCCCCCCCCCAGTTCTGATCCCCTGAATTAACTACGAGTGTCAGTTTGGTGTAGACCTTGCTATACATTTCCTATACTGATACATTCACAGGTATGTAGATATAGCTGAAATTCATTTTTAATGACGTGGCATTGTATTTGCATTGTAAGTGACCAACTTACTTTTATATGAAGGACATCTTTCAGATCTCTGGTGAAATACTGCATGTCAGAACCTTAGCCCCTCATATATGGCTGGACCATAATTGAGTCAAATCTTCCTCTAATGATGGACATCTAGGCTGTTCCTGTTTCTTTTTTTTTTTTAATTATGTCAACAGTGCTGCAGTCAACATCTTTATAAGCATATACACTTCTGTACTAGTTTTCTTATTTCAAGGGTAGATTCTTAGAAATAAAGCTGATGTCCATTTTAAATTTAAATGGATATGGCAGCTTACATTTCTCGAAAAGTTAGTGTTCATAATCCCTGGCAGTTCTGTGAGCATGATTGCACGTTTCCTGAGGAATGCAAAAGATTTATTGACTTCTGGGACCCACTCCAGCTTTACTGATTGAGCACTTCTAAGAGTGGACCCCAGGAATTTATATTTTGGGCGTTTCCCACAGAATTCGCTGACAGACCAGTGGTTAGGACTCCATGCTTTCATTGCTGGGGTTCCAGGTTCAATCCCTAGTTAGGGGACTAAGATCCCTCAGGCCATGCATCGCAGCCCCCCAAAAAAGAGAGGAAGGAAAGAAAGTTCCCCAAATGCTCCTAGAGATCTCCCCAGTTTGGGAAGCACTATCCTAAGGACAAATTGGCTGAAACAATAAATAGTCAAAATGGATGTTTTGCTTCTAACACTTCTGCAACTACCTGCTTGGTTGCATTGTTGTATCAGGGCTGCTGTAACACCGTAGTCCCTGCTGTTTTAGTTATTTGACACTGTAGAGGTGTATTTCTTACTCATTTATTAATAACAGTCCTGGGTGGGCATTCCTGGCGAGTTGGCATCTCTCCTTCCTATAGAGGTTCAGAGGTCCTCAGTCTTGGGGCCCCACCATCCTCTGAGGGGTGTGGTCATCTGCTTCCAGCCAGCAGAGGGAAATGGAAAGTGTGAAGGGGGTACACCTGCTTCTTACCTGGAATGAATTACATTACTCCCTCTTACATCCTGTTGGCCAGAACCCAGTCACATGGCCACACCTGCCTGCAAGGGAGGCTGGGAAATGGAGTCCAGGCATGGACTCCAGGAGAAGAGGACACAGATTTTTGATGAAGCGTTCACAGCCTCAGCCCCACACAGTTCCCTGATTTTAAACAGCGTTGACAAGACCATCAACACAGTATGAATCAAAATTCCCAGGAGGAACAAAATGGCTGATTTTGCCATTGTGGTTGGGTACACTTAAGACTAGTGTTAAGATGTGAAATATGCTTTTAATTTTAGAATGTGAAGTAAAGAGGTGGGAGAAACAGGACCCCAGTGCCCTTCAGAGTGGCCTTCCGGCAATCATTGGCAGTTTACACACACACACACACACACACACACACACACACACACAGATAGTACCTGCTGGTCCCTCAGCTCAACTGCTTAACAAGTTGTATCTGCAAAGCCTTTGCCTGAAAATGAATTTTAAAAGAGAAAGAGGACAAATCTATTCCACAGTACAGCAAACTTGCTCAAGTCATTCTGGTGTGCACAAAAGCTATTAGTGTATGAAGAATCGGCTAGAAATGATTCCTTCTTGGTTTAATTTACTTTAAAACAATCTTCTTAGCCCTGAGTCAAGAGTAATAACTCCAGGATAGCATTCTCCAATTAGCACAGTACACGAAATTGACTAAAAATTAAGTAGAAATATTACTTCATTGTATTCTGAACTTTGGGTTTTGTTTTTGTCTTTTACAAAAATGGGTTCACCCTCAACCTGTTTTGCACCTTATTTTTTATGCTTAACAATATACACTTAACATCTTTTTGCGTTGTTTAGTCTCTAAGTCATGCCTGACTCTTTGCGACCCCATGAACTGCATGCAGTATGCCAGGCTTCCCTGTCTTTCACTGTCTCCCAGAGTTTGCTCAAACTCATGTCCATTGAGTCTATGATGACATCCAATCATCTCATCCTCGGTCACCCCGTTCTCCTCCTGCCCCCAGTCTTTCCCAGCGTCAGGGTCTTTTTCAGCAAGTAAGCTCTTGGAAACAGGTGGCCAATGCACCTCCTGCCCGTTTCACTCTCCGTGTGGTATTCCCATGTAGGGATGAAGCTTTCCCCCATTGGTAGGCAGTTGGGGGTTTCCTGGGGTTTTGCTTTTTCAAATATGGTGCCACAATGGACGTCTGTGTCCATGTGGCTTTGCTTGTTCACAGCATGATCACTGAGGGCTAGGTCTGAGAAGCGGGATTGCTGGGTCACAGAGCCCATGCCCTAGTTTTGTGTTGACCAAATCTTTGCCTCTCCCACCTACCAGAGTTACGAGGAGCAGGAGCTGCTGCGTCTCATCTACTATGGGGGCATCCAGCCGGAGATCCGCAAAGCTGTGTGGCCCTTCCTCCTGGGCCACTACCAGTTCGGGATGACAGAAACAGAGAGGAAGGAGGTTGGTTACCCCAGAGGGGCAGTGGGGTCCTTGGCAACAGGAAGAGCCAGGTACCGTGGGGGTGGGGGAGGTCTAGTCCCCTGGTGGACCAGGGTGGGCAGGGAGATATGGGGGAGCCAGGAATCTTGAGGGCAGCACCGCCCAATAAATACAGCACAAGCCACCAATGTCGTTTTTTTCAAATAACTTTTTTGAGATAGTGATAGATTCACATGCACTTGTAAGAAATAATGCAGAGACATCTCCTTCATCCAACTTCCCACAATGGTAACTTCTTGCAAAACTATAATACAATTTATCATAAGCAGAATATTGACATCAGCATGGATATATACTGGCCGTATATCAATCTTCATTTTTAAAGTCCATATTTTATTGCATTTCTTTTTGTTGCTGTCTGTAATAAATATGTATATATTTTTAATTGAGATATAGTTTATTTACAACATTATGTTAGTTTCAGGTGTTTAACATAGTGATTCAAAATTTTTATAAATTAGGGATTTCCCTGGCAGTGCAGTGGTTAAGACTCTGTGCTTCCCATGCAGGGAGCATGGGTTCAATCCCTGGTCTGGGAACTAAGACCATATGGCACGCAACACAGCCGAAAAATAAGATTAAAAAAAAAATTGTGTTAAACTAACTGATTAACATAATGCCTGACATATAGTAGACATTCAATAAATATTTTACTCAGTCCAGACATCTGGACTTAACAATTAAAAAATGTTTTTATACATTGCAATCCATTTATAGTCATTATAAAATATTGGGTATATTCCGTGTGCTGTGTAATATTTCCTTATACACCCGCACATATATATGTACCTGTATATATATATATATATGTCGGTCTTGATCAGACTTTCCATTTTACTTGTGCTCGTGTGTGTGTGTCTATTTAGTTCTCCACAGTTTTATCACACGTGTGGGTTTGTGTATCACCACCACAGTCAACATGCTGAACGTTTTCTGGTGCTGCTGTGGTTTTCATGTCCTTTTATAGCCACACCCGCCTCCCTCCCACTCACTCCCCCCCCGACCCCTGGCAACTACTGACCTATTCTCTCCGACTGACCATGCATCTACCCTGGCAGGTGGACGAGCAGATTCATGCCTGCTACGCACAGACCATGTCCGAGTGGCTGGGCTGCGAGGCAATCGTGCGACAGAGGGAGCGGGAGTCCCACGCGGCCGCCCTGGCCAAATGCTCGTCGGGGGCCAGCCTGGACAGCCCCCTGCACCGGATGATGCACCGGGACTCCACCATCAGCAACGAGGTGATGGGCGGCGCCCCTGGGGGAGCCAGGTGGAGGGTAAAGGCTGGGATCTGCTTCCTCAGGCTATCAAAGAAAGGGTGAGGGCTGGGTGTCAGGGACCTTAGCACAGTCCTGACTCCAAACTCCAGCCCCTTCATTTCTTAGCTATGGGGCTCAGGCAAACAGCTTTACTTCTGGGCCTCAGTTACCTCATCTATGAAATAGAAATGATCATTTGTATAGGGGAGATTTGCGTGCAGCTCCAACAAGATAGTATATATAAAGTACCCAGCACAGCATTAGACCTTCACTTATTCAGCAAATGCTGTTGAGTACCTACCATGTGCCAGGTACTGTCAGGAATGTCCTGGAATGTCAGGAATGCTCCAGTGAACAGGTCAGACATATGTGTCCTGATGAAGTCCCAAGTTTAGCAGCCAAAAGCCAGAGGTGAAAAGAAAATCAGTTCCCTTCACCAATGACGTATGAGTCATCAGTTGCCACGCTAATACTGTGTAACAAACAACCCCCAAAAGCCAGTGACGTCCAACAAGAACCATTTCTTTTTCACTAATGAGTCTGTGGGTCAGCTGAAGCTCAGTTGAAAGGTTTGGTGTTCTTTGTTGGGTTCTCACATGTTTGGGTGACTCAGCCGTGCTCCTCACGTGCATCCTCCAGCAGACTAGCCTGGTCACCTTCTCAAAATGAAAGCAGATCTCTAAGAGAAAAAGCAGAAATGCACAAGCATTTTTTATGTGTCTGCCCTGTTGAGTTTGCTAACATCCCATTGGCTGAAGCAGGTCACATGGCATAGCTTAGCTTCAGAGTAGACAGAAACTAGAAGTTTTAGGACAAAAAGCATGTATACAGGAAAGGAGCAGAGAATGGGCATTAATACAGTCAGTCCTTTGAGTTCAAAGTCTCAAGTGCAGAGCATTTAAAAGTGGCATTCTCTGGTTGCAGGTGGGAGGTGGCGGTCCTGTGGTTTGCGTAGCCTCCAAAGGAGAGATGAGACCCCCCACCCACTTTTGTTTGACAGATGGGAAGCTGAGGCCCTGAGAGGGGACTTGCTCATGTCAGGAATAGAGATAAGACCACACTTCCTGACTCCCAGCCTAGCACTCCGTCTTGAGCTCAGCACAGGGATCCTGAGCCTAGATGCAGCCTCACCTGACCTCCCTCCTGCCCCCTTTCTTCTCAGTCCTCCCAGAGCTGCAGTTCCGGCCGCCAGAACATCCGCCTGCAGAGTGACTCCAGCAGCAGCACACAGGTGACCTTCCAGAGGCCCTGCCCCTTCTCCACCCATCCTCCTCCCTCCAGCCCAGAATAATGGGATCAGAAGTCCCTCATCTCCAGGTCACTTAAGATTTCTCTGTTTTAGCTTTTTATACTTCCATTAAAAATTGAAATTTTGCCTACACAAGTAATAGTGAATGTCTTTTGCCTATTAAAAAATATTGCAGAGAAAAGTAAATTTGGTCTTGCCCATCCCTGATCCCCACATGCTCTCCCTAGAAATAACATTGCCATCTTCTCTGAATATACTTTGTTTTCTAGTTTTGATTTCGGAGTTAGGAAAGTGTTTTGTTTTGTTTTTTTTTAACACGACTGAAAGCAATTTAACTGAAAAGAAATCTTTTTAAAACCAGAAGCACATGAAATTAATAGTAAATCAAGTGGGTGATATAACCACACTGAAGAAATATTTCAAGTGACCTTGTGACATGATCTTATACAGTCTGCATTGATGGGATATGGCCTAAAGACACAAATAACCAAAAATAAATCTTGGATATATATCCTGGAGACTTTTCCATAATATTTCATATTCATATAAGTATTCTTGAAAATTGATCCATAATGGTTAACTACATGGATATTTTTTAAGCCAGTTCCTTTAATTAGTTAATTTAAAAACTTTTGTGCACATGATTTTGTATGATGAAAGGTTTTCTTCCTCAGAGCCAACTGCAATACTCCCTTGTTTCTTTCTGGATTTTTCTATGCCTGTTCCTGCATACAGAGCACTTTTAAATTTTCTACAAATGGGAGACTATGTCCCACCTTGTTCTGCCTCCATCTTTTTACTGACTGCGTAGTGTTCCCCTGCATGCATGTTCCATATTTGAACCAACCCCCTGTGGATAGCTAATCAGCTTGGTGCTGGAAGCAGCACCATGACAGACATCCTAGTCCATCTGTCTTTGTGCACCTGTCTGCAGGTCTTTGAATCTGTGGATGAGGTGGAGCAGGTTGAGACAGAAGGCAGGCTGGAGGAGAAACCAACCAAGATCCCCAATGGGAACCTGGTGAACGGCACCTGCTCCCCAGACTCAGGCCATCCCTCCTCCCACAACTTCTCCTCGGGCCTCTCGGAGCACTCAGAACCCAGCCTGAGCACGGAAGACAGCGTCATGGACGCCCAGCGCACCGCCCCCCTTGTGCTTCGACCCAGGGACAGCAGCATGGATGACGGGCAGAGCAGCGAGGCCACCACCTCCCGGGACGAGGCCACTCGTGAGGAGCTGGCCGTGCAGGACAGCCTGGAGAGTGACCTCCTGGCCAACGAGAGCATGGACGAGTTCATGTCCATCACTGGCAGCCTGGATGTGGCTCTGCCTGAAAAGGAGGGCCCGGTAATGGAAGGCTGGAGGGGCAGCGAGGTGGAAAAGCAGAGCCAGATGGACAGTGAGGACAACCTCTCAGAGGAGCCTGAGATGGAGAGTCTCTTCCCCGCGCTCGCTTCTCTGGCTGTGACCACCTCGGCCAACAGTGAGGCGTCCCCTGTGTCTTCCAGTGGCGTCACCTACTCTGTAAGTCACCAGAATTCTCTTCCGCTCCATTTTCTGCAGCCGTGGGAGGGTGGCAAGCCTCTGTTATCCAGAACGACCTCTGTTTCATTGCCTTTTCCCCATCATGGAGGATTCACTGTAGAAACCCCTTTGGAAGAGAAGGTAACTTAATACTTAAAGAACACAGGCTTTGCAGACAAACAGTGCTGGGTTCAAATCCCAGCTTATGCACGTCTTGGTTTATGCTCAGGTCCAGTATCTCTTAAATATTTTACTTTCTTTCCATAAAAAACCCAAAGGAAAGAATGTCAACTGAAAAGGTTTTCTAAGGCAAGGATCATGTACCTGTTTTCTTTTGGGGGCTTCCCTGGTGGCTCAGACAGTAGAGTCTGCCTGCAGTGCAGGAGACCCGGGTTCAGTCCCTGAGTTGGGAAGATCCCCTGGAGAAAGGAATGGCTACCCACTTCAGTATTCTTGCCTGGAGAATCCCGTGGACAGAGAAGCCTAGTGGGCTACAGTCCATGAGGTCGCAAAGAGTTGGACACAACTGAGAGACTTCACTTTCTTTTTTTAATTTAATTTTTTTGGCCTTGCAGCATGGCTTGGGGAATCTTAGTTCCCTGACCAGGGACCAAACTCATGCCCCCTGCAGTGGAAGCGAGGAGTTATAACCATTGGATCACTAGGGAAGTCCCCACATCCATTTTCTTTTAAAGAATTTTTTATTTCTATCACAAAGAGTCAAACAGTCAGACTAGGCTGGATCCAAAAACCTAAAGTTGTCTGGCCCAACTCTGCCTCTCCCCCGAGGCAGTAGTAGTGACTTATTCTGCCTAAATTATCTGGTGTTTACCCTCATGTCTGTAAACAATATACTTGTATTGCTACTGCTTGATATTTTTTTGTTTTTCTTAAGTTTTAGATATTGCCTGTTGACTCCCCATTATAGAGGAAGAGGATTCAGTCTTATTCCTTCCCTACCCCCACACCTTCACCACACGAGTGAAACCACCCACTCCCCATCCATCCACTATAGTCACAATAATTTTAGTTAAATGATTGTTCTCTGTTTATATTATTAGAGCAATATAATGCATATATTATAGCAATTATAGCAATATAAATTGCATGTTTTCCTGCAAAAATTTTGTTTCTCCTAGAAGTGTTTTCATTTCTTTGGGTTTTTTTTGTTTGTTACATGTATATAGTAGCATATATATACACATCTTACTTTATTCTTATATAAAATGAGGATAATTTTATAGGATTATGAGACATCCTCATAGGATTGCGAGAAAAAAATAAAGAGAATTTTCATCAGACAAAACAGCATCAACAAAAATTAAAGTCAGACATCTGACTAGTCCAGATAGAGGAAGCTTTCTCAGTGATGGCAGGAGAGGGCTAGGAAGAGGAGGAGAGAGACTGACTCTGTGGAAGAGTGGCCCTCAGAGGAGCTGGGGTGTGACTGTTCTTTCCCTCCCTTGTGAGGAGCTGGGGTGTAACAGTTCTTTCCCTCCCCTGTGAGGAGCTGGGGTGTGACTGTTCCTTCCCTCCCCTGTGAGGAGCTGGGGTGTGACTGTTCCTTCCCTCCCCTGTGAGGAGCTGGGGTGTGACTGTTCTTTTCCTCCCCTGTGAGGAGCTGGGGTGTAACAGTTCCTTCCCTCCCCTGTGAGGAGCTGGGGTGTGACTGTTCTTTCCCTCCCCTGTGAGGAGCTGGGGTGTGACTGTTCTTTTCCTCCCCTGTGAGGAGCTGGGGTGTGACTGTTCCTTCCCTCCCCTGTGAGGAGCTGGGGTGTGACTGTTCTTTCCCTCCCCTGTGAGGAGCTGGGGTGTGACTGTTCTTTCCCTCCCCTGTGAGGAGCTGGGGTGTGACTGTTCTTTCCCTCCCCTGTGAGGAGCTGGGGTGTGACTGTTCTTTCCCTCTCCTATGAGGAGCTGGGGTGTGACTGTTCTTTCCCTCCCCTGTGAGGAGCTGGGGTGTGACTGTTCTTTCCCTCTCCTGTGAGGAGCTGGGGTGTGACTGTTCTTTTCCTCCCTTGTGAGGAGCTGGGGTGTGACTGTTCCTTCCCTCCCCTGTGAGGAGCTGGGGTGTGACTGTTCCTTCCCTCCCCTGTGAGGAGCTGGGGTGTGACTGTTCTTTCCCTCCCCTGTGAGGAGCTGGGGTGTGACTGTTCTTTCCCTCCCCTGTGAGGAGCTGGGGTGTGACTGTTCTTTCCCTCCCCTGTGAGGAGCTGGGGTGTGACTGTTCTTTCCCTCTCCTGTGAGGAGCTGGGGTGTGACTGTTCTTTCCCTCCCCTGTGAGGAGCTGGGGTGTGACTGTTCTTTCCCTCTCCTCTGAGGAGCTGGGGTGTGACTGTTCTTTTCCTCCCTTGTGAGGAGCTGGGGTGTGACTGTTCCTTCCCTCCCCTGTGAGGAGCTGGGGTGTGACTGTTCTTTTCCTCCCTTGTGAGGAGCTGGGGTGTGACTGTTCCTTCCCTCCCCTGTGAGGAGCTGGGGTGTGACTGTTCTTTTCCTCCCTTGTGAGGAGCTGGGGTGTGACTGTTCCTTCCCTCCCCTGTGAGGAGCTGGGGTGTGACTGTTCCTTCCCTCCCCTATGAGGAGCTGGGGTGTGACTGTTCCTTCCCTCCCCTCCTGGGGGCCCGCAGCCAGAGCTCCTGGACCTGTACACGGTGAACCTGCACCGCATCGAGAAGGACGTGCAGAGGTGTGACCGCAACTACTGGTACTTCACGCCCGCCAACCTGGAGAAGCTGCGGAACATCATGTGCAGGTGGCCGGGCGGGGGCGGGGCCGTCGGGGACCGGGGGCGGGGCCGTCGGGGATGGGATGGGTGGCGCAGGTGCGAGCGATGGGGAGCACACAATGGAGTGAGGGCCCCTGGATTCAAATCCTTTCTCTACTGTTCATTATGACGTGTGTGACTTGGTGCGTGTCACCTAACCCTCCGTGCTTTATTCTCTTTATTTGTGAACTGGGATGATGATAATAGATTTTCCATAAGATTAGTTTGAGAATTCAGTAATAAATGCATATATAGTGGACAGAGCATATGGTAAATGCTCAGTAAACACTAGTTATGATTATTAAGAAGCAGATGAGAATTCCAGGCAGAGGGAATGGCTCAGGCAGAAACACAGGGGCATGAATGTGTGCTTTGTTCATACAGAGGTAAATACCTCAGTGCAGCCGGAAGGGAAGAAGTCCTGGGAAGTGATGTGTGAGACTGTGAAGGGGGGTTGGGAGGAAGCAATAGATGCCTGGCACCCCCAGTTAAGGAGTTTGGACATTGCCCTGTCATGCAGTGAGGAGCCTGTAAAGGTTCCTGAGCTTTAAGAAGGTTATCCTGGTGACTGTGCATAGGCTGCTTGAAGAGAATGAGACTGGGGATGGAAATATGGGCAGGAGGTCGAGGGAGGTGGTCCAGGTGAGAGATGGGGGACCAAAGCAAAGTGAGAGGAAAGGAGCAGTGGGTTGGAGAGGCAGACTGTGGGTGCCATCACTGGCCATCCTGTCTCTTGCAGCTACATTTGGCAGCACATTGAGATCGGCTACGTCCAGGGCATGTGTGACCTCCTGGCCCCATTGCTGGTCATCCTGGATGATGGTGAGTGTACCCTCCCTGCCCCCGGACTGGGGATGCAGCTTCCTTCTCATGACAGAGAAGAAAGGTTAACCTCACTCTGTGGCTCCACATACGGGGTCAGTGCTGGTGTTCAGAAGACCTGTTTAGTGACCACATCAAGGTCTTAGTGAAATAAAAAGTTCTTTTGTTCTACATTGACCAACACTGATTTCCAGGTGCCTGACACCCATCCAAGCTTTTGCTAGCCACTGGTTATATAAACATGAATGAAAACAAAGGAAAACTCAGACCGAGATGGCTTCACTGGTGAATTCTACCAAACACTTAATGAAGAATGAATATCAATACTTCATAAACCCTTCTAAAACATAGAAGAGGAAGGAACGCTTCTCAATTCATCCTATGGTGCAGGTCCTTATGTGAGGACCTATTCGTACCCAGATAGCAATACCAGACAAAGACATCACAAGAAAAGAAAACTACAGGCCAATATCCTTTATGAAATCAAGGTAAAAATCCTCAACAAAACACTAGTGAACTGAATCCATCAAGATATAAAAAAGATTATATATCATGATCAAATGGGATCTATCCCAGGAATGCAAGGCTGACTCAATGTATGAAATTCAACCAGTGCAATTCACTACATTCATAGAATAAAGGATAAAGGTCACATGATCATGTCATCAGACAAAATTCAACGGCCTTTCATGAAAAAAAGTCAGCAAACTCAGAATAAAACAGAACTTACTCAACGTGATAAAAGACATCTCTGAAAAACCCACAACTAACATCATACTTAATGATGAAATACTGAATACTTCTCACCTAAAGTCAAGAATATGACAAAGATATACACTTCTGCCACAAAAGACCATATCCTGGACAATTACTGAAGAAAAAGGAATAAAAGACGTCCGAATTGGAGAGGAAGTAAAACCATCTATATTTGAAGATGGCATGATCTTGCATACAGAAAGTCCTAAGGAGTCAAAAAAAGATATTAGAACTAATAAACAAGTTCAGCAAGGTTGCAGGATATAGGATTTATACAGAAGTCAATTATATTTCTATACTATTACAAATGAGCAATCTAAAAATGAGATTAGGAAAGCAATTCCATTTGCAGTAGCATCTAGAAGAGTAAAATATTTATGAATACATTTAACAGAATTTGTACACCAAAAACTATAAAAACATTGCTGAAAGTAGGGAGCCAGAAACGCAAAAACTGAGTCATTTTTCTTCCAGTGAGCATGTGATTCTTAATTGATTTGAGGTTGCAAATAGACAAACAGATCCCCCCAAAAGGGAACAAGGCAAAAAAGAAAAAAAGACCATGAAATTGGATTCTTTGTTATCTCTCACTCAACAGAGAACAAACTTCCATTACACACCCAACAGAACTCACCAGATAGTTAACTGTAAGAGCAAATCCCCAACCATTGCTATCTCCAACTCAGATTAATTTGCTGAAGATATAGAAACCAGAAATAAAAACAAATACTTAGTATCACTAGAAAAAAAAAGAACTAGAGGATTATAAAAGTTAAAGCTCTGTTGCCACCCAAAATTCATTTCAGAAACCAAGAAAAGATGTACAGACAAGTGGACTTAATTTGTCTCCATTGGATTAATCCCCTCAAACAGCTCAGTGGATGACTTCAGAACTGATAAAATGTAACTTTCAAAAGGTTACGTGACTCTCACATACAAATAAAATGAACAAAGATTTTATTCAGTGTATTAATGCGGAAACCAGTAAAGTATGAAAACTGGCTTCGGGAACATTTGAGAAACTGGGGCAACATCAGGGTAAGGTTGCTTCCAGAACGGGCAAATCCGTAGAGACAGAAAATAGACTCATGGTTGACAGGGACTGTGCGGAGAGGGAAATAAGTGATGACTGCTGCTATGTAGTGTCTTTTGGGAGTGCCGAAAATGTTCTGAAATTAGATAGAGATGATGGTTCACAACTCTGAATATACTAAAACCACTGAATTATATTGGGTTGGCCAAGAAGTTTGCCCAGATTTTTCTGTAACATCATACAGAACACTGTATAGAAAAACCCAAGCAAACTTTTTGGCCAACCCAGTACGTTTAAAAGAGTGAATTTTATGGTGTGTAAACCTCAGTTAAGCTGTTTAAAAATGGGAAGTATAACTCCCGACTCTTAGAGCTGAGCATAGTGACTTCTTTCCAGAAAGTTCACTGCAGAAGAGAGTAGGAGGTGAAAGAGAAGTTATCAGTGGAGAAACCTGAAAACACTGCCTCTGTCAGGTGGCCAAGGCCATCTGCAGTCCTCAGTCACATCGATACCGTGATTCAAATGGCACCTTACCTACATGCTCTTTCTCACAATAACCATAACCCCAATCTTATCATGAGAAAAACACAGACAAATTCCAATAGAGAGGTATCCCATAGAACACCTGGCATGCACTCTTCATAACCATCAAGGTCACCTAAAAAGGAAGGTCTGAGTCACAGCTATAGCCAAGAGGAGCCTAAGGAGAGATGATAGCTGTATATAATGTAATTCTTAGATGAGTTCTTGGAATAGCAAAAGGACATAAGGTAAAAAAACTATGGACTTGAGTTGATTATGTGTCATCAGTAGGTCATTAATTGTAACAAATGTACATGTTAATGGGAGATGTTAGTAATGAGGGGAACTAGGTGTGAGGTATATGGAAACTCTACACTCTTCTCAGTTTTTCTGTAAATCTAAACTGTTCTGAAAAATAAAGAAAACGAACAAGATTCTGTTGTGATGTGGATAACCTTCTGATAACTTTCTCTAAAGCTACTTGGTATTAAGAGAAAGTAGGTACTGTTTTCAAATTATTCTTTAAACATTGGGTTGAACAGTATGAAACAGATTTTTTTTTTTTTTTGGCTGTGCCATGCAGCTTGCAGGATCTTAGCAGTTCCCTGACCAGGGATTGAATCCACGCCCTCAGCGGTGAAAGTGTGGTGTCCTAACCACTGGACCACCAGAGAATTCCCAACATAGATCTTTTAAATTACAGAAATACTCGGAGCCTTTTTTTCCCTTAGTATATATAGTCGCTCTCTAAGTAGCATTTCCCAAAGTTATCTGACCCTTCCTTTGCACAGCACCTGCAAACACCCTTCCAGTATTGACACTTGTTACTTTAATACAGTGGTTCTCAGACACGAGAGTTTCATGAGCCCCACAGAATTTTTTTCAAGACGTTTGGGACCAAATATTGTCAACTTTTTGTTAGAGCAAATAGGGATCTTTAGAACAGAGCATTTGCTGTCACCATTGTTTCCTAAAAGAAAGGACGCTCTATTTCAACACCTCTCGGGTGGGACGTACATAATGAAAGATTGGAGAGCATCCCTTGAAATGGTGTGCATGGGTATACTCCACTGTCCTTGCGTTTCTTATTTGGCTGTGGACTTAATGAACTGGCTCGGACCCTCGGACCATCACTCTGGGACCTTGGGCAGTGGCAGAGTTGACTCTTTCCCCTGTGCTCTTTCCCCAGAGGCCCTCGCTTTCAGCTGCTTCACCGAGCTCATGAAGAGGATGAACCAGAACTTCCCCCACGGGGGCGCCATGGACACACACTTTGCCAACATGAGGTCGCTAATCCAGGTATGACCTTGTGCTTCTCAATAACACAGCTTATTCCAGCTCAACCCAATGGACCACAAACGAACTTAATAGCCACTCCTAGTTTAAATTAACTCAGTAACATAGTCCTACTTCACTCAGCCCAGTTGAGTTAAACTGAAAAACTCAATTCAACTTAACCTTCACTCAACAGCTCAAGTCGACTCCACTGGACTCATTCTTACTGAGCATTTACTTGGCCCAGACACTGTGGCTAAAATGATGAACAAGACACGGTCCTTGCCCTTAACAGGACGTTTGATTGTATTGGTCCTTTTCTGCAGAGAAATGGTGGTGGTGGTGGTGGTGGTTTTGTCGCTCAGTCGTGTCTGACTCTTTGCGACCCCATGGACTGTAGCCCGCCAGGCTCCTCTATCCATGGGATTCCCCAAGCAAGAATATTGGAGTGTGTTGCCATTTCCTCCTCCAGACTGCAAAGAAATATTTGAGTATATTTCTCTCTCTCTCTCTTTCTGTCTCTCTCTCTCACACGCACAACGCAGAGCTTTATTGAGATAAATTCATATATCGTAAAATTTGCCTTTTTAAAATGTTTGATTCATTGGTTTTTAGAATAGTCACAGGTGTGAAATCATCATCACTATCTAATTTCAGAACACTTTGATCACCCTGAAAAAGAATCTCTATACCCTGAGCTTCCCTGGTGGCTCAGTGATAGAGAATCTACCTACCAACACAGGAGATGCAGGTTTGATCCCTGGGTCGGGAAGATCCCCTGGAGAAGGAAATCAGCTGGTAAAGAATCCGCCTGCAATGCGGGAGACCTGGGTTCGATCCCTGGGTTGGAATGATCCCCTGGAGAAGGGAACGGCTACCCACTCCAGTATTCTTGCCGGGAGAATTCCATGAACTGTATAGTCCATGGGGTCGCAAAGAGTCGAACACGACTGAGCGACTTTCACTTTCCAGTGTTCTTGCCTGGGAAGTCCCATAGACAGAGGAGCCTGGGTGCATCGAGTCACCAAAGAGTTGGACGTGACTTAGCAACTAAACAACAACAAACACCACCACCATTAACAGCAATCCCCCTCCCCTGCTCCTGGCAGCCACTAGTCTACTTTCTGTCTCTGTAGATTTACCTGTTCTGGACGTTTCATGTAAATGGAGTCACCCAATATGTGACTTTTTGCGCCTGGCTTTTTTCACTTAGCATAATGTTTTCAAGGTCCGTCCATGTTGCAGCGTGTATCGGTATGTCATTCCTTCCATTGCTGAACATTCCATTGCATGGATGGATAGACCACATTTTGTATGCCCATTCATCCCCTGATGGATACTTGCGTTGTTTACAGTTTTGGGCTATTATGAATAATGCTGTTGTGTACATATATGTGTAAGTTTCCATACGGACATAGGTTTTCATTTTTGTTGGGGATATACCTACATGTAAAACTACAGCTGTACCATTTCACATTCCCACCAGCAACACATGAGTGTCCCAGTTTCTCTACATCCTCCCAGCCCTTTGCTGTCTGTGATTTTTATTATAGCCACCCTAGTGGATATGAAATAGTAGCTCATTATGGTTTTGACTTGCATTTTCCTAATTACTAATGATGGTAAGCATGGTTCCTGTGCATATTGGCTATCTGCATATCTTCTTTAGAGAAAGACTGGGTTAGGTTGCATCAGGTTGATTTCCACTTCAAATTCTTTGGCCATTTTTAAACTCCACCCAGTTGTTAAGGGCTGTGTGGTGTCTGGTATGGGGAGGTAGCATCATTTATTCGACTGTCCCCTCTGGCCCACCCTTTGCCAAGGAGGCTGATGCCTTTCTTTCCTTCCTCTAACAGATACTGGACTCAGAGCTCTTCGAGTTGATGCATCAGAATGGGGACTACACTCACTTCTACTTCTGCTACCGCTGGTTCCTGCTGGATTTCAAGCGAGGTACACACTTCCAACTGGGACCTTGTTCCCAGACTCTTTGTAGCAGAATCCCAGGGGGAAAAGGTACCACAGCAGTAAGGCTGCAAAGTGTTGAGACAAAGCCACTGGACAATAGTAACACCTATTTGTTGAGTTCTGACTACAATTTACCTACCTTATCTTGCAGAGACACTGTGTAGTAAGGTGTTGTCACAATCCCCATTTCACAGATGAGGAAACTGAGGCTGAGAAGAACTAAATTCAGACCTAGGAATAATAGAGCCAGGATCTGAGCCCCCATCTGTCTACCTAAGCCCAGTTCCCTACCATTCTGTTAAGCGGCTGATCAGAGGCCAAGAACTCTGAAGCCTGTGGAGTATCTTTCCCACGTGACTGAGAAATGATGTCTGACACAGTGCATTGCTATCTTACCAGTCTGGGATAATGCTGGTAATAATATCTAACCTGTATGCAGAAGTGTGTGCTCAGTTGCTCAGTTGTGTCCAACTCTTTGCGACCCCATGGACTGTAGCCCACCAGACTCCTCTGTCCTTGGGATTTTTCCCAGCAAGTATACTGGAGTGGGTTACCATTTCCTCCTCTAAGGGATCTTCCTGACCCAGGGATCCAACCCAGGTCTCCTGAGTCTCCTGCATTGGCAGGCTGATTCTTTATCAGTGAGTCACCTGGGAATCCCCTAACCTGTATAAAGGTGTTCATTAAGGGTCAGGCACTGTGCTGAGCCATTTCTATGTATTATTTCTTCAGCCCTTTATTTTTAAAAAATATTTATTTATGTAACTGTTTATATAACTGCGTCAAGTCTTAGTTGCGACACGTGGGATCTTTTGTTGCAGCGCACAGGCTCTTCCTGGCAGTGCATGGGCTTGTGGGATCTTAGTTCCCCAAACAGGGATTGAACCTGTGTCCCCTGCATCGCCAAGCAGACTCCTAACCACTGAACCATCAGGGAAGTCTCTTCAGTCCTTTGTTACTCTTGGTATCACACCATGTGAAGTTCCCTGGTGACTCAGTGGTAAAGAATCTGCCTACCAATGCCAGAGACTCGGGTTTGATTCCTGGGTCAGGAAGATCCCCTGGAGAAAGAGATGGCAACCTCCTCCACCAACATCACCACACTTACAGATGTGGAAAAGGAAGGGCTCATGGAGGGGAAGTAACTAGCCCAAGGTCACCTTGCTCATAAGTGATGGAGGCAGACTGATTTTTATTGGACACAGGAGGCCTTACTCTTCATCCTTACTCTGTTGTCTGTCTTTACTAGACCCAGAGGCAACAGCCGACTTTCCTTGGGTGCAGGGGAAAGGGGAGGTACCCCATGGGTGCTAGAGGAGGGTGCAGACAGAGAGCAGGACACTGGCCCAGGGTCAGGGCAGGGACAGGTAAAGGAAAACCAAATCTGCACGTGCCCAGTTCCTCCACTCAGGATGTCAGAGCTGGAAACATGCAACCCACCTAGTGTGCACAGCCTATTTCACAGAAAGGGAAAACTGAGGCTGCTGTCAAATGACAGTGGCCAGGTCTCCTGCGTCCTGGCCTGAGCTCTGTCTGCTGCCCCAGGACAGAAGCACAGAGCACAGCTGGCCTGGGATCCTTCTCGAGGGTGGGCAGCTCTGTGAGCTCCGTGGCGGACTCTCCCCATGCATGTGCGTGTGTTGGTGTCTTGGCAGAACTCATCTACGATGACGTCTTCTCCGTCTGGGAGACCATCTGGGCAGCCAAACACGTCTCGTCCGCCCACTACGTCCTGTTCATCGCGCTGGCGCTGGTGGAGGTCTACCGTGACATCATCTTGGAGAACAACATGGATTTCACAGACATCATCAAATTTTTTAACGGTACCCACGTGATCAGGGTCTCATCCGAAGGGGGCAGGCTTCTGGAGGGCCCCTTCCTGGGTCCTGGAGAGGGATGGATGGAGAGTCCCTGAGATCAATTCAAGATGAAGGGGACGGAGGAGGCTTCTGCCCACCTCCTGTGGCTATTTCCCAGTGGATGAGTTGATGTCTTATAATGCTGAGTGATCCTCGTGTGTTTCTCTCAGGGATCTGGCTGAAGGGGCCTGGGTGTTGAAATCAGGCTCAGGAGCCAACCTTGGCTCTGGGGGAACGAGCTGCGGCATAGACACATCACTTCCCCTCTCTCTAAACATCTGCTTCCTCACCTGGGAACAGGAGGGATAGTGTCTGCTCCAGAAGGCTGACGTGTGGAGGGAAAGCAGATACAGGAAGGTGGCATGAAAAAGGCACAGTCTTGCCACCCGGGAGCTGTGTGACCTTGGGCAAGTGACTTCACATCTCTGGGCTTCAGATCCCTTGGGAATAAAATGGTACTGACACCTCCATCACAGAGATGTCAGCAGGATTAAATGAGACCACAGGGATGTCAGGCCCATCAGTCACGTGGTACTTGGCTCTCAGCTGTTGCTTTGAATAGAAGCTGTTGCTATTATCACTATTAAAACATTTTCTTAAACTAAAGAAGGTTTTGGATAAAGCAAAAAAAAGAAAAAAGCCACCAGTGATGACCTTACACTGGAAACATGATTAGTTATTTTTTTTACAGAAGCTTTTTATTTTGGAATAATCTTAGAGTTAGAAAAAAATTTCAAAGATAGTACAGACAGTTTCCAGTACCTTTTAACGCAGCAGCGCCTAATGTTAATGTGTTACCTGATCCTCGTACATGTGTCACAACAAAGAAATTAACATTGATATAGTACTATCAACTAACCTCCAGACTTACTTGATTTCACTTGGTTTTTAACTAATGTCCTTTCTCTGCTCTAGGATCCAATCCAGAAAACCATGTTGCACTTAGTAGGTTCATTTAAAAATATTTTTTTTTTCATCCTTGTATTTTTATTTTTATTTTTTTTTATTTTTTATTTATTTATTTTTTTAATAAATCTATTCATTTTAGTTGGGGGCCAATTACTTTACAATATTGTAGTGGTTTTTGCCATACATTGACATGAATCAGCCATGGGTTTACATGTGTTCCCCATCCTGAACCCTCCTCCCACCTCCCTCCCCATCCCATCCCTCTGGGTCATCCCATTGCCCCAGCCCTGAGCATTTGTCTCATGCATCGAACCTGGAATGGTGTTCTGTTTCACATATGATAATATACATGTTTCAATGCTATTCTCTCAGAACGTCCCACTCTCACCTTCTCCCTCAGAGTCCATAAGACTGTTCTATGCATCTATTTTTTTCATCCAGTCTTTTCCAAACTTATGTATATGGTTTGGAGAATCCATAGAGAATCCACCTGCCAATGCAGGAAGACACCTAGAGACAATCCCTGGGTTGGGAAGATCCCCCCAGAGAAGGAAATGGCAACCCACTCCAGTGTTCTTGCCTGGGAAATCCCATGGACAGAGAAGCCTGGTGGGCTACAGTCCATGGGGTTGCAAAGAGTAGGACATGACTTACAGAATCCAGTTGTATCTAGGCTTTTTTCCACTTGATGTTTTTAAAACCATTTTCCATATAATAATTTTTTGAGAAAGCAGAATATACCTCAAGCACCTGTTCATAACTTACTTAACCATCCTTTCTGGTTTAACATCTACGTTGGTTTTGTTTGAGGTTATAATTGAGAACTCAAAGCAATTCATATCTTAGCGTGGAGGTTTTCAAACTTTCTTAGTTCATAGCACCTCTAGTGTCTCTGTGAAATTTTCATGACATCCCGGACCATTCAGTAACTATTGAATAATTAAGTCGAAACCACCTAATAAGTATATCTATCCTAACAACTTAGTAGCCATTTGAAAAAAATAGCACATGTAAGTCAAAAGAAAATAATATATTTTATATTTAAATAAGTAGTTTATAATGGGTGTGCTTACCTGTTGGACTTTGCCCAACGTCTCAAATCTTGGAATCAGGTTGAACTCACCACCTTCACTTCCTTTTCCATAGTGATTTTCACATGATACTTGCTTTTATCATGGGAACTGCTTGCTGAGAACTTAGTTTTTTTGCAAAGCTATAAAACCACTGATAGGAACACAAATTTCAAACTCACTCATATTAGCAGTTTATGTGGTGTTCAACAGATGTGGAGGATCACTGTATTTCCCCCAAATTGCCATGAGTTCATAGTGGTACCCTGGGCACCCAATTTGGGAACCATGGTCTTAGTGTCTTTCTCTTCTACCAAATGATTTCTTTATGGCAAATGTCTAAATTTAGGATTATTATTTTTCAAAAAGCTGATCATAGTGTGTTATTCTTGACAAAATGGCTGTTTGTGCTTTCTCCCCTCCCCTCCCGTCTCCTGTTGCTTCCTTCCCTCTCTGCTTTTAAGCGTCCACCTTGTGCCCAACATTGCTTTCTTAAAAGGTACCCAGTCATTGTGTCCATAGGAGGATGGTGAGAAGACTTAACATTTTTTAAACACACAGAGACACACATTTTTTTAAACAAACACACTTCATCCTGTTTGATCTCACAGTAACCTTGTGAAGTAGGTACTGTTATGGTTCCCATTTCACAGATGAGGAAACTGAGGTCTGGAGTCGCAAGCCGTCCCCAAACTCTCTGCTTCCAGAGCCACTCTGGGGGTGATGCCAGTTGATGATGGGAATGGGGGTGCTCCAGAGACCTCTCAGGGTCTCTGCTGGAAGCGTGACCCAAGGACAGACACAGAGAAGGCTCATGAGATTCTGCCTTCTGCTCTTTCAGAGATGGCTGAGCGACACAACACCAAACAGGTCCTGAAGCTGGCCCGGGACCTCGTGTACAAGGTGCAGACCCTGATTGAGAACAAGTGAGGGCCGCATCACCACCCACCCGCCCACCTGTCCTGCCTGCTTCTCCTCCCAGCCACCCAGGGAGCGAGGTCCTGACGTCTGTTCCCGAGCATGGACTTCTGTGCAAAGAGAAGCACCCCAACTCTGGCCGCTGGGCGGGTGGGGGTGGAGGGGTTGCCCCTTCAGTTCAGCCTTATGTTTTCCTGTTTGACCAAAGATCGCCCAAGCTTGGGATTTCTCCCTTGTGGGAGTTGGGGCTTGTTGGTGGGCAGAAGGGGCGTCTTCGTTCGTGGTCTTCAGAATGGTCTCCTCCCCTTTCCCTCCCATGCCTCCAAGCTATGTTGTCCAATGAGACTTGAGTTGGGAACTTTTCGGAAACGGGTGTAGGAGGGGTCTGTGGGGTTTCCTCTGAGCTCTCAAGGGGCCTTTGGAGATGTTCCAGAGCATGGCTGGGTGCAGAGCACTGCTGGCACAGAATTCTTCTATGAAGGACACTGCCCTGTGCACCGTCGGGCGTTGAGCAGCATCTCTGGCCTCTCCCTGCTAGATGCCAGTAGAGCCCTCCGCCCCCCCCCCCACTCCCCACATTATGACATCCAGAACTTCTCCCGACATTGCCAGGCAGCCCCCTGTTTGAGAACCACTGGAGGTTTCTCCCTCCCCACTTTCTTTGTACCTGAGCCACCTGTGTCCTGAGACTTCCTCCCATTTAGAAAAGGGACATGGAGTCCTCTGCACATCTCTCCTGGGGTCGGGGATTTCAGCTGTTATATTTTCTCATCTTTTTCTCCTCCCCCTGGCCCCGGGAGGGACTTTTTTCTTCTTTAACAAAAGGCGTCTGCCTGTGAGAAGGGTCTGTAAGCTTGCGACAGGCCTCTTCATGGTCCTGCTCAGAGCCCCCACTCCAGGCAGGGCAGAGTCCACATCTCCTTCCTCTCATCCTAGGGAGGACCTCGCCTCTCCTTCCTACATTGGGTCTGGAGTTCCAGAAGCTTGGAAGGTGTATGTTGGTGCAAGCCACTTGTTCAAGGAGGCTGGCATTTCCTTAAGTGCCCTTGCTTACTCAGGATAAAGGGAAGAGAGGAGGACAGAGGTTGGCCAGGGTAGGGTGGGGCGGGTGTTCTCCTTGGGGAAGAAAAAAAAAATCAGCCGATGAACTAGCATCCGGGTCACAGCCCAGCCTGGAAATGGTCCCCTCCATGTCTTCACACAAAGGGTCACCAACCCCCCAAACAGACCCTGGGCGAGCTAGTTTACCCTGCCTACCTGTCCTCCCAGGAGAACGCTTGTGCCAGCCCTTCTCTGCTGAGAATGGACCAGAGTCAGGAGAAACAGAGAGTCCAAGAAGGATGCTCTTCCCAAGAATGGCAGGTAGGTTTTTGGAGAGGAGAGGAGACTTGTCAGGCACATTGAAACCCTGACAGAGGGGGCGCCATCAGTCCTCCCATCCTGAGCAAACCAGGAGGGGGAGCAGTCCCTGCCTGGCGTGCTTGTGAAGGCGCTTCCCTTGGACCCAGCACTCTCGGCTGCACCTGAACTTCCGCCCAAGTAGGGTGTCCTGGGTGGGATGGATGAGAGATGGGCCTCGCTTGCGAAGAAAGCTCTGTGCAACTTTCATCTCCTCGCCCTGGCCCTCTGCCTTCCCGAGAAGGGCAATCACGTATGAAATTTCCCTCTAGATAAGAGTTTTATTTTGTCTTCACTACAGAGGATGTTACTTTAGCAAGACCCAGGTCCTAGACCTTCCGATTCTTATTTATTTTTTGACAGACTGGTCTGAAAGTACAGCACAAGATCTCTTCTCTGCCTTCTCTCATGTTATTCCAGAGAGTGTCGTGGTTGTGATTTGAAATAATGCTTATTTATTTGGCTTACTGTGTTTATTTGGGTCTCTGTATGTTGTGTGTGCGTCCTTGTGCCCCTGAATCAAATCCGTGGGGGTTGTTTTATCTATGGAGGGCTCTCCTTTACTCAGTATTGCCAACATACCTTGTTACTGTTTACTGAAGAGTCACGTCTATAGAGAGAGAAAATATATATAAACAGAATTGTGTGAACCTGGGTTATTTCTTGCTTCTGTGTTTGGGGATTTTCTCTTTGATTTGAAAGAAAGAAATGTTTGCTTCTGAAGAGTGTGTCCTCATACCCCACTCCACCCAGCCCACCCCAGTTGACCCAGACCCAGAGAGGAACAGATTCTCATGCTAGCTGCCTGATCTGTCCCCAGAAAGTGCAAGGCTGGTGAATCTTGTGTTATCCTTTGTATCAGTTAGTTGTTACCACAAGTAATGCTGTGTAACAAACCACCCCAAATCTTAGTGGCTTCAGACAGCCATTTATTTAGCTTATGATGATTCTGTTTTAATATTTATTTATTTATTCATGTATTTGGCTGTGCCGGGTCTTAGTTGCAGCACGTGGGATCTTCAGTTGTGGTGCTGGATCTTTTTTTAGTTGCGGCATGGGGAACTCTTAGTTGCAGCATGTGGGGTCTGGTTCCCCAACTAAGGATTAAACCTGAGCCCCCTGCACGGGGAGCTCGGAATCTTAGCCACTGGAGCACTAGGGAAGTCCCTCCATGCAGTATTGACTTATGGTAATGGACAATATACTTTAGGGGACAAAAATTCTAAGAAAATATTTCGTTTTTGTAAAAGCTTTCCTAAACACGGTGTTTACACCTTGCATAGATATGAGAAGATGAGTCTTGGGCCACTAGGCACGTTTCCTTGACTCAACTCGGGGGTGGGACAAGGGGTCTTCGTTGCCATGTGCATGGCACACACAGTTGTCACTGTGAGGTTCCCCTCCCACCCTTTTCGTCTTCCTCCTCTGCCTTCTCCATCTTTCCCTCCACGTCTTTATCTTCTCCTTCCCCCACACCTCCAGTTCCTCTCCTCTCCTTCTGCCTCCTTTCCTTGTAGCCTCAAGCATGTGGATACTGTCTGTCACCATGTCTTCACCTGAATGATGCTGTTCCCATTTAGGACAACATGCTGGGTTAGGCCCCTCTGGCTGCTCCACCATTTCCCTTCTAAACCATACTCCCTTTGCTTTTCACCTCAAGCGTTCCATTTGGCGTCTGGAAGAGTCCATGGGGACAGTTGAGAAGCACTTACGCAGAGCTGAGGAGTTCCCGACCATCCCATTTTGGAAGGGCCGGTGCCCATGTGTGCCATCCTTTTTCATCTTCCTCCTCCTCTCCCAGGCCTGACGTTCCAGCAGCCTGGCAGGGAAGGGAAGTGAGGGTACAGCTAAAGGCAGTGGGAGGAACTAGTTTAGATCACTTCTCTTTTTTCAAACAGATACTCAAGTTTGAGAGACATTAGATCCATCAATCAATGAGTCTTCTCCCCAAGTTTTATGACAGCTTCTCCCAAACTCAAGTCACCTGCCATCCCCCTATATGATTTGGACCATATCTGTGTGCTATTATATCTTTACTAGTTTTCTTTAAATCAACTCAGCTTTTTAAAAAAATACATTTACTTATTTATTTGGCTGTGCCGGGTCTTAGTTGCGGCATGTAGGATCTAGTTCCCTGACCAGGGATCGAACCTGGATGCCCTACATTGGGAGCATGGAGTCCTAGCCACTGGACCACCAGGGAGATCCCATAAGTCAACTCACTTTTTAAACTTCAAGCTAAGAGCAACCCAGGATCATTTGCATAAACAAAAGATGGTTGTAAAAATGAATATTACTATTTTACCCAAGTACTGTTTCCCACCGAAGGCTTTCCTGAAGCCTACTCTCTTGCTGTTAAGAAGAGATATAATAAGGGTCTGAGAGGTTAAAGACGTACTAGCACCAGACGAGCTTTTCTTCTTGGAGGACTTCATGGACGATTGATGTGGGAATGACTTTCTCACTGTACCAGCTAAAATTACATTCTGTATCTTTGTCCACATGTTTGGGGAGTGATGACTTAGGATCCCAAGTCTGCCAGCTCCTGGCTATGTGATTTTGGGCAAGTGACTTTACCTCTCTGAGCCTTGGTTTTCATTTTTGCAAACTGGAGGTAGTAATGCCTCCCTTGGGTGTGGATTCCCTGGTGGCTCAGATGGTAAAGAATCCATCTGCCATGTGGGAGACCTGGGTTTGATCCCTAGGTTGGGAAAATCCCCTGGAGAAGGGAACAACTACCCACTCCAGTATTCTTGCCTGGAAAATTCCATGGACAGAGGAGCCTGGTAGGCTATAGTCTGTGGGGTCCCACAGAGTTGGACACGACTGGGCGACCAACACTGACTTTTTTGGCTGTGGATTCAGTCCTGGCCCTCCTCTTTCACTGGGACCCTCTGGCCCGAGCATCGCTGGAAACGATTTCCTGGTTGAGACCTCAGTTTTCCTGAGTTCCCATCATCTCTTGCTAGGGTTCTCAGGTGAGACTTTGCAACCTGAGAGGATACAGCTCCTGGAGGAGAACTGGGGAAGGGATGAGCTCTGAGCCCTCTCGGGCTGTGACAGGGCCCCTGGAGGGAGGTATGGTGAGGCCGTCAGTTCTTGGCAGGAGCAAAACCCACGCCGACTCTGCAGATTGCACTGGGTTCTGCTGACTCAGGGAAGGGCTCTCGGGCCTCTGTGCTTCTGGCTTTGAAGCCGCTGGACACATTGAGAGCTTGAGCCCAGGACAGGTGTAGACTCTAGAGGGAGCACAGTCAGATCCTCTGAGTCAACCTAGCAGAATTCAGATGACCCTCCGAACCCTGCAGTGCCCTGGGGACTTTCCATTATATCAGGGCATTAGGCAAGACTCCTCCGGTATCTTCCTGGCATTCTTTATCAGACTTGTGGAGCACAGTGGTTTCCAGCCGCCTTCAGTAGGGGCAGCGCTCCTCCAAACAAAGAGTGCCTCTTACTGTGATGGAGAGAAAAATGAGACAGATCCTCTGTCTCTTGTCAAATAAAGATGGTGTCTGTGGAAATGCTTGTGCTTCATAGGCTGAAGAATCGCTCCCTTTGGCACTGCTGAAATTGTTGAGAGAGAAAACGAAAGAGAACTTCCCCTGCGGTCCTGTGGTTAGGACGCCACACTGCCCGAGGGCCCAGGTTAAATCCCTGGTCAGGGAACTAAGATCCTCCTAGCCACGCTGCCTGGTCAAGAGAGACGATTAAAGAACTTGGGGGGGCAGGGACTGTTGTAAGATTGTTATACAGAGGAGGCGGCTCATTTCAAGCGCAGGTGGGTGACCTGAGGCTGAGTTTGGGCTTCTTCTTGTTGGCATCTATCTGCTTGCTGCTTTTTGCACTGGGGATGCTGCTTAGGGTTCTTGAAATCTTCCCACTCAAGCCTGACTCCCGTCAACGTGCTTCTGATGACATTTGAAACATACCAGGGGTCTTCGAGTCCATCTGCTCACCATGGGGCAGCTTCCTAGGTTTTCTATTACCTTATTCCATTATTCTGTGACTTCTTAAAAGTAATTATAGTCCTTATTTTCTGAGAGATGAATGCAGGCTGCATTCTCAGTGGCCGATGTGTTTTTCAAAATTATTGAATTGCTGTAATAATATAGTGCTGTTGTTTCCAGATGGTCTTAGTTGAATGTTTAAAGCGAAAAGAGTTTGATGAGCTGGGTCAGGGCAGAGATGTCATTCTGCCTCCATCACAGAGTCTGACAGCCCTGGATTCAAATCCCAGCTCTGCCGCTGATCAGCTGTGTGACCTTGGGCGAGTCTGAGCTGCAGTCTTCACTTCTGTGAAATGAGGATAACGAAGTTTCCCTTTAGGAGAGGAGTTGGGCACTGAATGTTTTTTGCTTGCTCAGCATCCTTACCCCATTCCAGGACCAGCGACTTCTCCCATCTTCTGAGAAACTGTATCGCCTGCATTATAACTATGGCCTTCTAGTCTAGATTGCTGACACCCGCCTCTCCCCAGGCAGACACATGACTCAGTCGTGGCCAATCAGCTTCCTTCCCTGGGAAGAGAGTGGTTCACGCTTTCTTCCAGTGCAGCCACAAGCTAGAGGAATGCCAGCCTGGAGCTGCCTGTCACCATGTGTCCTACAGGTAGGGGAGCAAGCGTGGTTGGATCCAGATAGTCAAGTGAAAGCCTTAGAGCTCCATCTGTGTCCATCTCGTGGCTCCGCGCTCCTCCATGCTGGTTTATACAGGTCCCAGGCCCATCTCTGAACCAGTCATTCCGACCATCCCTGATTGGCTACAATGTCTTATTTGTCCATCTTAAAGCCTAGAGCAGTCAGAAAGCGGCTGAGGGTCACCTCCGAAGGGAGGATTAAGGTGCTGCTTCCAAAGCAGGGCACTGGGTTATGGTCGGCAAAGGTAACAGGCTGACTCCAGCACCCCATGGCAGAGAGAGCAGTGTGGAGCTGTGAAGAGACCTACTGTGGGCTCAGAAGTCAGCATGGCCGGAGGCAGAGGCGCGGGGTCGAGTGGGTGACAAGAAAGAAGCTGAAGAGAGAGGTCGGAACTGGATCTCAAGGGGCCTCGTGTGCCCCAAGTAACGGTGAGGTTTTCACATCAGTGGGGTTATTTGCATGGAGGGGTGAGACCGGTCCTTAACACCTGAGCCCACCCCCACCAAATCCCCACCCAACACTGGACCAGCTCTCATTTATAAGGGGACATTCTCATTGATGGGAAAATAAATACTTTCTAGACTCACCAAGAGGAGGAGTTACAGAACTGGAGGGAAGAGAGAGAGAATATGCACATACCCATTAAAAGGTGTAGTATCTGAGTAACGAGCACTTTTCATGAATAGGTTTATGCTCACCACAATCCTCCTGTGGGGTCGGGATTACAATAATAACAGCTAAAGTTTGCCTAATATATGCTAATTTATCTATACACAGCATGTTAAGTTAATTCTCATAACAGCCCTCCGAGGTAGGCATTATTTCAAATTCCACCCCCCATCCCCCGCCCCATTTTACAGAAGTTATGCACTGAGGTCCAGAGAGGTGAAGCAATTAGCCTAAGGCCACACAGCAAGCAAGCAGCAGAGGTGGTGGGATTTGAACCTGGGTGTGTGGTGATTTCATACAACTCTAGCCTGGGCTCTTTGTGCTCCTCCTGAGATAGTTTTATTTGGTCGTTTCTGGCATAAGGATGATGCTCTCAGTGTCACTGGAGAAGAAGACGGTCCTCCTCTGGATCTTGGTCACGCGAGGCCACCTGATCACAGGCAGGAGGCTGGCCAGGACTGCGTTGAAGATGGCAGTCACATAGCCCCAGCCTAGCTGGCACTGACCAGCGTGGTACATGGAGGAAGATACGCAGGCTTCCTTGGCGAACGGCGAGGCCAAGCTGATGGGGAAAACCAGCAGGCCCATAATGGTGGCAATGGCTAGAGATAGCAGGAAGGAAAACCGGTGTGTTGGTCATGGGGCTCTGGGCTGACCTTCCATCCCAGTCCTCCCATCCACTCACTCATCCATCCATCCATTCACTTATTCATTGGCTCATCTATCTTTGCATCCACCTATCACTCAAGTAGCCTTCCACCCATCTGTCCATCTACTCACCCATCCCTTCAACCATATTCTAGTCCACTCACGCTCTCCATTCCTCTCTCTACCTATCCATTCACTCATCCATCCATCTGTCCAATCACCCACTTAGCCACCTGCCTCCCACCAATCCCCCCATCCATCCATCCCTCCACCCATCTTCCCCATCCATCTAGCCATTCATCCACCTATTCAGTAATATATCTACTGATCCATCCATCATCAGCTCATCCACCTACTTACACACCCCACTCCATCCATCCACCAGCCCACCCATCCGCCCATGTATTCACTCCTCAAAACTGTTAGGGGCTCTGTGGAAGGCACTAGTGATACTAAGCAAATGAACCAGACACCTCCTCACTTTGGAGGCAGTCCCAGCGCAGGAGAGGCACGTGACCTCCAGCCCCC
The DNA here is from genome assembly GCA_024291935.2 of Okapia johnstoni. Lineage (NCBI taxonomy): Eukaryota > Metazoa > Chordata > Mammalia > Artiodactyla > Giraffidae > Okapia > Okapia johnstoni. The sequence goes on along the minus strand of CM044310.1, from coordinate 7,261,329 downwards.
CTTCAGCCACACTTGTCCACTTGGAGTTCCCTGCCTGTGCTTTGCTCTCTTATCTCTCTATGCCTTTGCCCCTGATGTTCCCCTTACCCAAAATGCCCTTCCACATTTGGTTAACTTCCCACTCATCCTTCCAGATTCATCTCAGTGACGCCTCCTCCAGGAAGCCTTCCTTAACACCCCCTCCAAACACTGAGTCAGGTACCTCTTGGAGTTTTTCCTGACATCCTGTGCTCATCCTATTGTGCCAAATATCCACCGAGTTATAACTGCCACTAGACACTGTGCAAGCTGAGGACAAGGACTGTGTCTCCATTCATTGATTCGACAAACATCTAGTGAGCGCCTCTATGTGCGGAGCACTGTGTCAGATGCTGGTGACATCAAGGCAGATGTGTCCTTGACCTCAAAGAGCTGATGTTCTCGTGGAGAGAGATGTACAGTAATCAGGCAGGCGGATGAGATATTTCAGGTAAGTGCTCTGAAAAATAGAAAGCAAGTCAAGAGGAAGGAGACTCTAAGGAGAGGGGCGCTCCCTTACCTTGAGGTCATGGGAGACCCCCACTGAGAGAGATTTGAGCAGTGCCCTTAATAAATTGGGAGGAGCAAGCTGTGAAGATCTGAGAAGAGAACATTCCAGGCAGAGGAAACAAGCTTGGTGCTTATGAGCAACAGAAAGCGAGCCAGTGTGGCTGGCGCGTGCTGAGCCTGGCGAAGCCAGTTAAGAGCCGAGGTCAGTGAAGGAATGAGGACCACCTCAGTGGAGCCTCATCGGTAACAGTGAGTCACTGACGTGGTGGCTTGATCTGATTTCAGTTTTAACAGGTCTCACTTGGCCAAGGTGTGGCAAACAGACTCTAGGGGACAAGGGTGGCAGCAGAGAGATACGTGAGGTGGTCACCCCTAATCCAGGTGGGAGATGGTGAAGAATTAATTGAATGAGGGTTACCACCAAGACCTGAGCTAGATCATCCAAAGCTGATGTGTGAATTAGAGAAAAGCAACCCTCTGGGCTGGGGGGCTTTCGAGACGGCTCAGTGATAAATGATCTACCTGCCAAGCAGGAGATACGGGTTTGATCCCTGGATTGGGAAGGTCCCGTGGAGAAGGAAATGGCAACCTACTCCAGCATTCTTGCCTGGAGAATTCCATGGACAGAGGCACCTGGTGGGGTACAGCCCACGGGGGTCACAGAAGCGTTGGACACAACTTAGTGACTAAACAACAGTAACAACAACAGTTCTTCTGGACAGCCGCAGCTCTCAGCCCTCAGCTGGATGCCCTTGTGCAGTGCACAACCTGCCCAACTGTATATGGTGGTCCTGGTAAAAATGATGCAAAGTGGATGCACAGGAGAGAAATAAAGGAGGACAACTATTAGGACTGGGTTTGGATAAGTGTAAGAGAGGGTGATGTTAAGGATACCATTCCCTACCCCAATTTCTGGCTTGTTAAGGGATCAGGAATAGTCTGCAGTCATAGGGTTTATCTCTGAGATTCAACCAGGAGGCAAGTCTCTGCTTATAGGCTCGCTCATTCATTCATCCATTCATTCCAAAAACATGTCTGGAACACTTATATGTGACATCAAATTTACCTGCTGCTGCCTGTACCCCTGGCACTGGACCACTGCCCCTCTGTGGGCACAGTCCTTTGGGGGCAAGGGCCCAGGACAGGAGGAGAATTGCATTGAAAGCCAATAGGAGCCAGCCTCCAAGGAGCATTGCAGCTGAAACCTGCCAGGAAGAGAGAGGAGGGACAGTGTCGACTGGGGTGGGGCAGTCATGCACTCCCTCTGCTTAACTGATCAGCTGCTGAGTCCTCAAAACCCCACAAGGTCTTTGCTATTATTATCCCTGATTTGTTGTTGTTATTGTTCAGTCACTAAATTGTGTCTGACTCTTTGCAGCCCTATGGACTGCAGCATGCCAGGCTTCCCTGTCCTTCATTATCTCCCTGAGTTTGCTCAAACTCATGTCCATTGAGTCAGTGATACCATCCAACCATCCCATCCTCTGTTGCCCCCTTCTTCTCCTGCCCTGTCTTTCCCAGCATCAGGGGCTTTTCCAATGAGTCGGCTCTTCGTATCAGGTGGCCGAAGTATTGGGGATTCAGCTTCAGCACCAGTCCTTCCAAAGAATATTCAGGGTTGGCTTCCTTTAGGATTGGCTGGTTTGATCTCCTTGCTGTCTAAGGGACTCATTAATTCTTCACTGCTCAGCCTTTGTTATGGTCAAACTCTCAAATCGTACATGACTACTGGAAAAACCATAACTTTGACTATATGGACCTTTGGCAGCACTGTGATATCTCTGCTTTTTAATATGTTGTTTATGTTTGTCATAGCTTTCCTTCCAAGGAGCAAGCGTCTTTTAATTTCATGGTTGCAGTCACAGTCCACAGTGATTTTGGAGCCCAAGAAAATAAACCTGTCACTGCTTCCACTTTTTCCCCTTCTATTTGCCTTGAAGTGATGGGATTGGATGCCATGATCTTAGTTTTTCTCATATTTTAAGCCAGCTTTTTCACTCTCCTTTTTCACCCTCATCAAGAGGCTCTTTAGCTCCTTTTCACTTTCTGCCATTAGAATGGTATCACCTGCATATCTGAGGTGTTGATATTTCTCCTGGCAATCTTGTTCCAGCTTTTGATTGATCCAGCCTTGGCATTTCACATGATGTACTCTGTATACATGATGTATTTTGTTTTACATATAAACAAACCAGATTATAAGGAGTTAGAGTCATTTGCCTCAGGGCACACAGCTAATTAAGCCCTAGAGATAGAATTAAGATCTGCATTTACCACCTTACCTTCTCTTTACTGAGTACCTGCTATACAACAAGGTCACCAAGAGAGGCACCTTTGTATTGGTTTGAAGGCTGTGTAATCTTCCTTAGATGGGCTTCCCAGGTGGCATAGTGGCAAAGAATCCGCCTGCCAGTGCAGGTGACGCAAGAGTCCCTGGGGTCGAAAAGAGTCAGACTGGACTAAGCACACACACGGTCTTGGTTAGAGGTGCTGAACTGGGAGTCCCGACTCATTGTCCCGATTGTTGAATTGGTAATTTGCATCAAAACAGAGACTTTCAACATCTTAGCCGTGGTTTTCAAACCTAGCAGTGCCTAGAGGGTGACCAGGTAGGTGTGTATAGGTTGTGCACTGCACAACTCTAGGAGATGCCTTTGGGAGTCATCACAGAAATGCATATTGATTAAAGTAATTCTCCAGCAGATGGCAGCATAGTGTCTTGAGGAAGGGGCACCGTTTCCTAATTTGTATAAAGGCACTGCATGGGCCGGCAGCTGCCTTCAGAATCAACCTGAGTGTTTGCTAAAATCCACATAGCCAGACCCCATCCCACACCTACAGAGTCAGAGGTTGGAAGGGAGGTGGGCAGAACTTTGCTTTTTTTTTTTTTTTTTGCGCTGATGCATTTGAGAATGCTCTGCTCCTGACCCCTCGAGGCTGCAATAAATTGACAAGTCCACGTCTCACCTTCCAGGCGAAGTCAGGAATATCATCCAGGGACTGGAAGGTCTCACAGCTCTGGTTCCAGCTGTCACCTTGCAACCAGGAGCAGTAGGCGAGGACACCGAAGGAGACGGTGGTGGTCTGGAACCAGGCAGGGGAGATGAGGCTGACAGCTGAGATGCAGGTGAGGGAAAGCCCCAGAGCTGCCCACACACTGCCCACCATCAGGGCCTGTCAGTGACCTAGGAGTCAACAGACAAGATTCGTGCAAGGAGGAAAACGGGGTCTGGAAAGGATGTCCCTGTTTTCCCCACCAGCCAGTGATCTGGTCCTGTCTTCAGAGCCCAGGTCATTAACCTCGCTTTGGCCTGGGATGAACTGGGATTTGTTCATAACTGGGGTGGAGCTCTTCCCTAACACATTCTGGAAGTCAAAAATCCAAATTTTAGAATAAATGTTAGTGCTTACACAGACTTTGGCACACAACCAGTCCTCCTGGGAAATGAACATCACTAGTCCATGCAAGCCCCCTCTCATGTCTCACTCATTCATTCATTTCTTTCTTCATTCATTCGCTCTGCCTATCAAGCCTTGCCCTGTTCCTAAGGTCTGCTTCTACACAGAGAGGGGACCTTTCTCAAAATCACACACAGATGCTGTGTTTCTAGCAACCACCCTGCTCGTCGGCTGCCTCCTCCCAATCTCTGGCCAGTATTTAATGTTTATCTTTTGTTTGGAGGTATTTTTGCAAAACCGATGCTGTTCAGTCTTGTGTGTATTTTTCATGTACATAAATGGCATTGCTTTATTGCTGTTTTATGTGTTGCCACAGAGGTCAGGCGGCACCTGGACTCACCCTTAAATGTCTCTAAATCATAGGATGCCAAGAGTTATTTAGTTTTCAATTCTTCTTCAACCCTTCAAGGAGAAAGTTTCTCTAAGAGCTGCTGGGTCTTAAACACCCCCCCAATCATCTGTCAGTCTCCTCTGTAGAAAGACAGGGAGCCTTGAGGAGGCAACGGAGTCTAGTGAGATTTGGAGGATGAGGTTGGACTTTTTTTGTATTTCTTGTAGTGGTTTTTTTCTATTTATTAGTTATCTATTTAACATTTAAATTTATGTTAATGAGAAATTGAGTCGCTTTCAAGTTCGGTCTTACCAACATAATAATAGAGTGTTGGAGGAGAAGGCTAAGGCAGGAAGGTGGTTTGCTAATAGCCAAAATTGTCATTGATGGTCAGAAGCAAGGTCCAGAAGGGCTGAGGCAGCCCAGGGGCACCCAGGGTCAGAAACCACTGAGCCAACCGAGGACATCGACATGGACCTTCCAGGACCACTGCTCTTCAACCTTGGGTTTCACTTTGGGACTCTAAGCCCAGCCAGCACGTTGCACTTGGCCGGAGTCCTGGGCTTGGAGGCCAGCCAGTCCCTCTAGCATTTCCCAGCTGTGTGACTTGGAGCAAGTTACCCTGTTGCTCTGGGCCTCAGTTTGTCTATCTGTAAAAGCAGATTCTAAATCCCAGGGGGCAGATACTGTTGGGTTTGATCACTGAGCAGGGCGATGAGGCAGAAAGAAACTCGCGAACCACCACGTTTCCCCAGGGTGACCTCGGGGAGGTCACCTCATCTCTCTGGAAATGGGGCCGTCGGGGTTGTTGTGAAGGTTCTCGGGGGTCAGATGCAGCTGTGTTGCAGGGAGAGAGGGCTGAGCTAAGCATGGGAAGGGAGGTTGGGGTTAGGTGGCACACACATTTTATTCCCAAGCTTAGAAAAACCTCATGGCAGCCAGCCAGCAAATGAGATTCAGTGCCTTGAAGTGAGGGAGGGTGGGTTTTTTTTTTTTTTTTTTTCCCCTACACTGAAATAAGCCTCAGCTTTGGGGTTGGCAGGATCCTGAGGGGTGTAATTCCAGCCAGGAAGCTGGGGAGCCCAGAGCGGACTGAGGCCTGCTATTTTGCCTCTCTGGCTGCCCTAGTGCCTCTCCAGGCATTTCTGACCTTGAAAGGAGTTTTGTTCTCCAGATAATATGCTCAGTGTCACCTGGGAAAATCACACCAACCATCCAGGTGCCCAGAAACTTAAATGTGGCATTATAACCCGAAACCACATCCGGCCGGGTTCCAATTAGCTGGAATTCACCTAAGGGAAACTTAAAAGGGATTGGGTATTTTCTCCTCCAGCTCGGCACTTTGCTGTTCAAGGCAGTTGACAATTCTTGAGCACTCATCAAGGCCCATTTCAGTGCCTCACTCAGTTTAAGCCTCATGGTTCCCCCATGGTAGGGTAGGTACTACTCTTATCTGAGTTCCCATTTTACAGATGACAAAATGAAGCCTCAGGAAGTGAGCAGTGGACCAGGGTCTCAAACTCAGGGAATGGGACTGCTGACTCTGAGCCCAAAACCCAGAGTGATATTAAGGAATTTGTTTAAAGTCAAATACCCCAGCATTTTTCAGGGGCTACCCAGGGTTAAAATTTGGTCAACCCTCTCCCCTGCACCAGCCAGGGAGCCTGAATGGGCTCAGGGGAGCCATAGACAGCCATGGCCGGAGGGGAACTGGGACTTGAGAGTTTAGTGGTGGCTACTAGTGTCTTACTATGTCCTTCTAAGTCCCTTTCTCATTCTGGCATCCATGTGTCCTCATTCGTCAATTGGAAGGAGCTGATCATTCATTCATTCAGCTTTTATGTGCCCAGCCCTATGCGACCTTCATAGATACAGCAGTGAACAAAACATTGTGCCTGTCCTCAAGGAACTTAGAATTTGGTGGGCAAGACAGGGAAACAAGATAGAACAATATGGTCCATCTGTCCATCCACTCCACAAATTTACTGAGTATCTACTATGTTCTAAGAACGATTCTAGTGCTGGAGATTTAGTAGTGAGGAAGAGAGACAAAAACAACTGTCTTCATGGAGCTTACAGTCCCGTGAGAGAGAGAGAAACAATAAGGAAATAAGTCAGTATGTAAGATGCCTGATGTATGGACTTCTCCAGAGGTCTAGTGCATTGGGGCTCTGTACTTCCATTGCTGGGGGCACAGGTCTGACCCCTGGTCAGGGAGCAAGGGTCTCATATGTAGTGGGCAAGGCCAAAACAAAAGCATGCCTGATGTAAATAAGTGCCACAGATAAAAATGAAGCCAGGAAGGGAGATGGTGAATGAATAGGGGAGGGTCATGGAAAGCCTCATGAGAAGGTGACCTCTGAGCAGGGGCTGAGGGAGGAAGCCATGTGGATCTGTTGGGGAGGAATATTCCAGGCAGGGGGCAGAGCAGGTGCAAAGGCCCTGAGGTGAGCATGTACTTGGCATGTTGCAGGAAGCAAAGAGGCCCCGGTGACTGGAAGGAATGAGGAAGCGGGGAGAGTGGTAGGCTTTGTAGGCAATGACAGATCTTTGGCCTTTAATTTCTGAGTTAGATGGGGAGTCTGTGGGTGGACTTGAGCAGAGGTGGGACGTGACTTGTCTCAGTGTTTTTAAAAGGTCAGCTCTGGCTGTTGGGTGGAGAGGAGGCAGAAGAGAAGGCAAGGGAGAAGGAATCAGGAAGCAATTTCAGTGAGTCAGGTGAGAGACATTCAGTGGATCAGATAGAGAAGAGACAGGGAGGGCAGGGGCAGATTTGGGATCTATGTTGAAGGTCAAAGGTAGGTCCAGCCAACCGGATTTGCTTATGGACTGACTTGGAGTGTGAGGGACGGTGGGGAGGCAAAGATGCCTCCAGGGCTTTTGACCTTGGCACCTGGGACAGGGAAGCTGCAGGAGGGGCCAGTTTGTTAGGAGAAGGGAAGCTATCTGAGCGTGGTGTAGCCCAAGTGAAGTCTGAGATGTGTATTTCACCAAGCCATCAATCAACAGATGCGAACAGACACAGCGTCACACCAAGAGAAAGCCCAGGGTGATGTCAGGTGCAGGCACAGAGGAGGGGCACCTGGGGGCCCGAGGGGCATCCAGGCCGAAATCTGAAGATGCACAAGTCAGATTTGGGGCAGGACTCTGACCCACGTCTCTTGTCTCATTCTCACGGCCACACAGCCTGGTCAGCCCCAGCTGCTGGTGCGTTTCCAGCTCCAGTACAAGTCGGCCGTGTGCACTGGGTCAAACTGTGATGTAACGTAATGACTCCAAGCTTCTGTTTCCCCATTGCAGTGGACAGAATGTCTGTGTGCCTCCAAATACATATGTTGAAATTCTACCCCCAACGGTGATGCTGTAAAGAGGTGAGCCTTCGGGAGGGGATGAGGTCATGAGGGTGGAGCTTTCATGAGGTTTAGAAAAGAGACCCCAGAGACCACCCTCGCCCCTTCTGCCACGTGAGGACGTAGCAAGAAGACAGCCACCTGTATATCAGGAAGTGGGTTCCCACTAAACACCCAAATCTCCCTGATGTTGGAATTCCTAGCCTCTGAACTGACAGAAATAAATTTCTGTTGGTTATAAGCCATGTAATCTATGGCACTTTGTTATAGCAGCCTGAATAGACTAAAACATCTGCCCCCAGAAGGATGGCTACGTCCTAGACCAGGGGGACTTAACATTTTGGAGGTGATGGAGTCCTTTGAAAATATGATTTAAAAGCATGGCTGCATTCTTTATTCAGGCTTGCGTGCGCATGTGCGCACGCGCGCGCGCGCGCGCACACACACACACACACACACACACACACACACACACACACCTGTAATTTCAGGGGCTTGTGGACCTTAAAGCTCATTATAGCCACACACACACACACACACACACACCTGTAATTTCAGGGGCTTGTGGACCTTAAAGCTCATTATAGCCACACACACACACACACACACACACCTGTAATTTCAGGGGCTTGTGGACCTTAAAGCTCATTATAGCCACACACACACACACACACACACACACACACACACACACACACACACACACACACACACACCCCTGTAATTTCAGGGGCTTGTGGACCTTAAAGCTCATTATAGCCACACACACACACACACACACACACACACACACACACACACACACACACACACACCCCTGTAATTTCAGGGGCTTGTGGACCTTAAAGCTCATTATAGCCACACACACACACACACACACACACACACACACACACACACACACACACACACACACACACACACACACACACACACACCCCTGTAATTTCAGGGGCTTGTGGACCTTAAAGCTCATTATAGCCACACACACACACACACACACACACACACACACACACACACACACACACACACACACACACACACACACACACACACACACACACACACACACACCCCTGTAATTTCAGGGGCTTGTGGACCTTAAAGCTCATTATAGCCCCCGGACAATACTTTCCTCTCCCCCTAGTCTTGACCTCACCTCCCTCTTCTCTCCAGACTCACCTACTTCAGGTCAAGACCCTCCAACGTGGCTACTTCTCAGGCTCCAGTTTTGAACGTAAGTCTGTGACCTGGTAACAGGCGTCCTTCCGTTTGAAGGAAACAGGCTGGTGAACAAAGCCCAGGTGTGCGATAAGCTGGCCTGTGTGTGTTTTCCTTCCCAGTTTCTTAAACTGACAGCCCGTCACTGGGCTGCTGGGTGGGCTGGGCAAAGAGAGAAAAGCCAGCCCCAAATCAGAATGGGGTGAGGGTGTGGTGTTTCCTGGGTAGGAGAAGGTGTGAATAGGGATTAACCGAGATTAGACGCCAGGTGTTGAAATTCTTGTCATTGTGCTCTCTGCCTTTCTGCCTTGGTCATTCTAGTTGAAGGATATTTCTCTGGGATCTGAATATCCACCCTGCAGGCTGTGAACTTCCAGAGAGTAGGTTCCGGATCTGAAAAGTCTTTATCCAGTAGGTGCTTGTCTTGTTTTTTGCTGTAAATGATGGAAGTGCAACTCCAAGCGGCTCAACTAGAAACGAGAAATGTATCGGCTTACATAACTGAAAGTTCTGTGGTACAGCTTCAGGTACAGGTGGCTCCAGGTGAACAAGCAGCGGCCCCTGTCTCTTTCTCTCCATCTCTCAGCTCTGTTTCCTGCCGAGTTGGGTTTACTCTCAGGCAGATTTTCTCTCACAGCATTGGCTTTTGGTACCTCCAGGCTTAGCAACCCCAAAGAAAAGAAAGCTCTTCTTCACAAACAGTGGCTGCAATTATTGTGATTAACTCTCACTGGACACACATGGGTCCCATCCATGAACCGAACATTGTGGCCAGGGAAAGGGGATCCTCTGATTGGCCAGACCTAGGACCTGGGCTCAAGAGTTAGGGGTTGAGGGTTGGAGACTGGGGATGAGAGTAGGCGTGTCCTGATGTGAACCACATGAACTAAAGTTAGGGCGTGGGGTGGTTTCTAGGAGGAAAATCGGGGTGCTGTTACAGAGGATGGGGAAATGGATGCTGGGCAGGTGAGAACAAAAAGTGTCACTCTGAGGCTATAAATGCTGACATGACAAATGAGACACACGGGAAGCAGGACAATTGAGACTAAGACTCAAGTCCTAGCTCTGCCACCTACTCTTAGTGTGGCCTTAGTCAGAGCAGCTCTGCTTTACTGGGCCTTAGTCTTTCCACTGTAAAATGAGTGTCTGGAATACACCAAGGTTTTGAAGAGATGATTGCCAGGGTTTTTTTTTTTCCCCACTCATTCAGTCATATATTTATTCTTTTTTCTTTCAATCAATATTTGTGGAAGGGCTTCGGGGTTAGTCTCAACTGGATCTGAATCCCAGTCTGATCTCTGTCGGGCGTGATTGCTGCACCTTCTCAAGCATGCTTAGCTGTGTTCTTCCTGGCCACTCAGTGGCCCTGGACGCCATCCAGCCTCCGCTCGCATCCCCCCGCAGGCGGCCTGGGTCAGACTGCTGCAGCCACTTGGCTAGCTCAGCCTGCGGTGATGAGGCCTGAGTCGTGGCTTGATCTCCCAACAGCCCCAGCTGTGGTCCAAGCTGATCTGACCGGATCTGAGGCCAGGGCTTGGGGATAGGGTTCTGGTGCCTCCTCTTGTAGACTCAGGTGAACTTCTGGGTGTAGAGCTGGTTTTCCTCGTGGCTGCCTGGAGGCGTCAGTAACACAGCCCAGATGTGAGGAGTGGTTGGGTCACTAATGGCAGTGGTCACTAATGGCATAGAGGAAATGGGACAGGCCAGCAGATGAAGTTCTTGCCCTTCATCCCTGCATATTTCACATGGCTTCCCCAGAGATGCCCTGAGTGGGGGAACTCCCGGTCGCATTTTCTTGAAAAGCTGTGGCCAATTCAGTAAAGAACGTCTTATATTTGCCCTCCCTCCTTCTCAGTCTCACAGTCCCTTTTCCTTCACTCTTGTTAAGCTGGGATTACATCCCCAATAAGGCATTAGTTTGTTAATCTTGCCTTAGGCTCTGTTTTCTAGGGAACCCAGGCTATGATCTTAGCTGTGTGACTTTGAATGATTTACTTAAACTCTCTGAGCTTCAGATCCCTTACCTGTGAAAAGGAGGTAATAGAGCATCTCTTATAGGATTGTTGTGACATTTAATGAGACAGTGCAGGCAAAGTACTTAGCTCAATAAATGACATCTTTCATTAGTATCATTTCTGTGAATGAGGCACGGGACTGTATTATGTGAAAACATTTATTCAACACTGAACTTCATGAGTATTTATTGAGGGTCAACTCTGTCTCATATATTATGCTACTCTTTGCTCCCAAGGAGCTCACAGTCTTGAAAGTGAGACAGAGAAGTAATTGAGCAATTATACAACAGGGTCATCAGTGCCCACTTGGGGCTAGAAGATTCAGAGGCTTTGGCATGGGGGTCAGGGATGGCTTCTAGGAGGAGTTGGCATTAAAGCTAAGATCTGAAGGACACGTAGTAGCTATAGATGATGGGCAAGTGGAGGGCACAGTGTTCAGACAGAGGCCATGGCATGGGCAAAGGCCTGGTGTTGAGAGAAAACATTTCAAAGAACATACTGGCTCTCAGTCTCAAGAAGCAGGTGAGTTACAAGAGAGACAAAATGAGTACACACCAATGAAAATATGTAAATATGGTCTTTGCCAGGGAGTGTGTGGGTTCTAGAGCTATCCTGTTCAATGTGGTAGATAGATGTAGCCATGTATGGCTATTTAATTAAAATTAGATACAACTAAAAATTTAGCTCCTTGGTCACACTGGCCGAAATTTTAGTGTTCAATAGTCATCTGCAGCTAATGTTGGGCAGTGCAGATATAGAACATCCCCATCACTGCACAAAGTTCTGTTGGACAGAGCTGCCAGATCAAGACAGACTTTCTTGAGGAGGGGGGCAGATGATGGCAGAGAAGGAAGGAGTCCTGGGAAAGTCCCTGGGAGGCACTGTCCTCTCTCCTTGGGAAGAGAAAAGCCAGGACTGGGGTGGGGTGGGGTGTTGGCTCTGAAAACAATGTACAAGCTGACACCCCTTTGGTCAGGGTGTAATTGCTGGGTGTGTGCTGCCTGGCAGCGTCTCACCTGGGAGGGAAGACACAGGAATGAAGGAGAATCTGCTAAGGTGGGGCTGAGCCAGGAAGTCCCGCCCCTTCTGGGGCCAGGAGGACTCTGGGAGTTGTAGTTTGGCACCTTTGGGACCCCCCCCCCCCCGCCAAAGTTCGATGTAGGTAGAAGCACTGACACTGGGCTTGGGGTGGGCATTTCTTGGGGTGCAAAGGTGGGAGTGGGCGGGCTAGGGCTGGGGCCACATCTGGGTTTGGGGTTTCTGTGATGAGTGGCAGAAAGAGGACTGTCTTCTCTCTCCCCCCACTTAAGTTCTGGAATAGAGAGGTGATGCCAAGATGGAGGACTATGCTGAATGGGCAGCGGAGAGACATCCAGTTTCAACAGAACCCTCAGCCCACACATGCTGGTGGACAGAGATTTGCCCAGAGAGACAAGAAGTTTCCATAAGGTTAGGGGGGAGAGGTAGCAGTCAGTACTCTATTAAAACTGTTGGTTATTCATGCATTTAATCCAATTAAGCACAGTATTTTCTGAGTACATACTATTTGCCAAGCCCTGCCCTAGGCACTGAGGATCGGGAATGAACTAAAGAGACAAAAGCTCCTGCTTCCAGAAGTTCTAGAAAGGGCAGCAAATAATAAACAGGGACTTGCCTTTGCTGATATAATACACACATAATGGAAAAACCCTAAAGGTGGATTTTAAGGCATTTTTACTTTCAATCCAACCATTCTCCCTACCTGGAAAACACCACCCTGGGCATGGTTGTTATATTTACTTTTTATTTATTTTTAAAATATTTATTTATTCGGCTGTACCAGGTCTTAGTTGTGGCATGCAGAAACACCAGTTGTAGCATGCGGGATCTTTTTTTAGTTGCAGCATGCAAACACTTAGTTACAGTATGTGGGACCTAGTTCCTAAACCAGGGATTGAAGAGAAAGAAGGGGTCCTGGGAAAGTCCCTGAATGGCACTGTCTGGGATCCCTCCTTGGGAAGAGAAAAGCCAGGGCTGGGGGTAGAGGGAACACAAGAGTCCCAGCAACTGCACGACCAGGGAAGTGCCTGGGAGTCATGTTTAAAACCCACTGAGTTGGATCCTATTGACGACTGTTCTCCAGACATCCAGATGATACAGGAGATTATTCTAAGCTGCAAGACGTCATAGAGCCACTACCTCACCAATTCTGGGTTCCATCACCGTGGACAAGTCTCCTAGGGAGCCTCAGAATGCTCCTTGATAAGATACAGAGGTGCTGATACTTGCTCCAAAAGTGCAGATTAAAAGAAACAATGGATATGATGTATCTCCTGTAGAAAGAGTCCCTTCTCCCTACACACACGCACGCACACACACACACACACACACACATTGAGAGAAGGACAGATAAGGGAGCTCCCTGCCAAATCTGGAGCCAAACAGCATTACGTTCTTTTTTCTCTCTTTGACTTCACTGAGGTCGTCTAACTGACTTAGGTCTTTCAGTTATTGTCTTCATACATTTCCTTCCTAAGGAAGGAAGCAGGAGGCACAAATGCAATTCAACTTATTTGTGCAAATATTGTTTACAGTGTCTCTAAGCTCTATGAGAGTCTGTATCTTGCCAGCTGTATCTTGTCTGTATCACCAGTATGGCGAAGTCCCCACCAGTATGATGGGTCCCTGGCATCCAGCATACTGTAGGTGCTGAATAGAAACCTATGGAATGAAATGAGTAAAGGATAGCAAAACAGACATTTTCTCGTTCAGGAAAGACTTCCTACGATTCTCTCAGCTTGTCCAAAAAGTGTCTATTCGGCTCACCTTCATCCACCACTTCAACATAAGGCCGCAGGGATGACACACCGTAGGTGCCCCAGCGGAAATGAGACGCCGTGGGTGCAATTCCCCTGCTCGCCGCGAGGAGACGCGCGCGCTGCGCGCAGACCTGGCTCGCTCCAGGCGCCCGTAGCCCGAGTGATTCAATGGGCGAGGCTCTCCCGAGCTCCCAGGCTGCACTAGGGTCTCGGGCGCAGACCCGGCGGCGGCTCGCGGTGTTTGTTGCGGATGACTCCGGGCCAGAGCCGGGGGCTAACCTCAGCAACGCAAGCAGGCATCACGAACAAATGTTCTGAATCGGGCGAGGCAGAGTTGGGGCTCGAGGGCCGGGAGCGCTTCCGGGAGGAGTCTCGGGGGAAACTCGCGACCTCTGACCTGTCGGACCGTCCCCCCGGTCCCGGCGCCAAGAGAGAGCTCGAGTCCGCGGGCCGAGCTCCGCCCCGGGGCCCTCCGCGCAGGCGCCGCCGGCCCGGTTCCCATGGCGAGCGTCTGTCGCCCCCAGACTTGCGCGGGGGAGTGGATCCCGCGGGAAGATCCAGCACTGGGGCAGCCAGTGGATCCCGCGCCACTCGGCTGGAGACCTGCGAGTCGATCTTCGGAGTGGATCGGGCGCCCGTGGCCCGGGGTCCCATTGGGTCCCCAGCCTGGGATGACTGTGGACGGTGATTGGAAACTGGGAGCTAGTTGATCCCTCTCCTCTGCCCCCCACTGGTCCGAGCCTTGGGAGTGATTCCGAGAAGAGACCTGGTGGCCGGGAACTGGGGGATCGTTGGAGATCCGGGCTACTCAGCCTGCGCCTGCTAGGATCTGGACGACTGTGCGGGTTGGAGGCCCAGGAGGTGGACACTGGGAAGCGGGGGGGTGCGGATCGAGGCGGAGCCGGAGGCGAAGGGATCCTGCGGGCAGCGGGGGCGGTGGAAAGAGTGGCGCGCCGGGCCCCGCGGGCTCCGGACGCGCCCTCCCCACCGGGCCTGCGCACCCCTCCGCGCGCCTTCCCAAGGCAGAGGCTCCCTGATGAGATTAAGGCTCAATCCCCCTGCTCCCCGGCAGGCTCGGCTGGCCCCCACCCCGCTGGTGGCGCCGCCTAGGGCTACAGGCGGGGCCCTGGGGAAGGGAATCGGCGCGTTGACCCCCGACCTGGGCCCGAGCTTTCCACACCCTCCTAGCAAGCACCCGGCGCGTAGCCGGGGCATCGCGCCCTCCGCTGGTCCGTGGCGGGTCGGTAGTGGCGTGGGCGTATGACCTGCGCGCGCCACCTGGGTGGCCAGGGCTTCCTGCCCGCGGGACTGAACTTTCTCCAGCCAGGAACTGCCACTACCTTTTGGAAAGGAAAGGAATGTACCTGTTGCACAAAGAAAGTGAGTTTTCTTTGCAGCTTTGTGACCTTGGACAAAACGCTTAACATCTCTGAGCCCAGATCTCCCTTCTGGGCACAATGGAGTGGGGGTGGGGTCGCAGTCCTCCCTTTTCTGGGTGACTGGCGGGATTAATAGGTATAAAAGGTATGAAGCAGGTATGGGCTGTGTAAATACTAGTGGACCCTCATTCTGGGGCCTCTCCTCTCCTTTGTCTCATCCCCTGCCGCCTCCCCTAGGTTATCTGAAGGAAGGCTCTAGAAACTCAACTTGCTATCTTTTTAAACTGCAGGATTAGAGAGATATTTAACTTGGTCTTTCTTCCAAAGGGGTTTAATTGCCCCTCTGATCCCCCTTGCAGAGAGAAGCTCTAGGGTTTGGCTAATCAGTAACCCGGCCATTTGGACAAGACTTCTCCTTTGGCCCAGCTTTCCCTTTGCTAATACATTAGAGCTCCTGGCAAACATGCATTCACCCCCAGACACTGGCATCTCACCCCTGGGACAGTTCCAGAGGGAGTTGTGCAGACACTTGTTGAGGTCCTGGTGGTTTTAGGGGGAATCTTTTTTGAAAGGATTGGCGTGCTTGACAAGGGTGCAATTATCCTAGAGAAGTACAGGGTTTCATTCAGTACTGTGTCTGGGTACGTGAGTGGCTCTTTGGTCAACCAGGGTGTGGACTGAGCACCTACTATGTGGAGGACACTAGAAATGACGTGACCCAGAGCAATATAGGATCTGTCCTCCTGGCTTGCAATCTAGGTATGAGCAATCAACTTGCCATGTAGTCCAGTGAGACAACTGTACTGATTCTTGATATTGGGCGTACAGCCCTCACCCCAGATTCTGGAGGTGCCCCACCCCCTTTGAAGGTCCTGGTGGTTGGTTTTTATTCAGGACTGATCTTGGCAGGAGAATGGAACAGTCCACCATCTTGTCCTGAGCCTTTCTCCCCTCTCAGCACCCCCAGAATACATCTCTGACCAACTCAGAAAGAGAGCCCCAGGGGGAATGTTTTAAAAGGGCATTCATTCATTCATTCAACAAATATTTCAAGACACTGTGTCAAAGAGAAGGCTAGTGGTCACACCCTTAAGGGGCAAAGTCTTTGTGAAAAGAAGCAGTTGTCTGGGAGGAGGGGCTGATGACTTCTGGCCTGGGGAGGAATGGAAGGCTGGGAAGCTTTCTTGGAGAGCTTGTCTACCAATGGGAAGAGAATGGTGTTTTGTGCTATAAAGAGAGAACAGAAAGGCCTGGACAGAGGAGGGAGCGTGGGGTGTTGGCAGGAGAAGCTGGCGGGGGCCAGGTCAGCTATTCCCAAGGATCTGGACTTTATTCCAGGGCAATGGGGCACTGTGGAAGTTTCTCGGGGGGAGAAGGATGGCGTCAGATGTGTGTTTTGGGAAGCTTGCCTGTCTCTTGGGGAGGTTGGATGAGGGTGTGCCAGGAGGCTGGAGACTGCTCAGAAAATCCAGGTGAGGGGTGATGACGATACTGAACTTTGATAGAAACAGCGGTCAGTGTTGTGTTTAGAGAGCTGCTCAGTTGAAGACCCCTTTCTGGAGGCCTAGCAGTCAGTCTGGAGAAGGAAACCCCCAGGGGAAGTGGCCTGAATATTTTAAATGTCTGTGTTTCATTCCATGTAGCTCACCTTCCTGTTGCATCAGTTGTCCACCTGCCCTGGGAGGGTCATGAAACATCCAGGTCCTCCCGGGACTTCACGCAGGAACCCTTACCACCTTCCTATGGGAGGAGGTAGGGCTTGTCCTTCCCTATTTACAGATTCAGGACTCAGTGGTGTGGCAGCAAGGTCTTTGCCAGCCCCCAGTGGCAGAACAGGGACTTGAACCCGCTTCCCAGTTGCGACTTGTGCATGTTTGGAGTCGGGGAGGTTGAGTAGAGAAACCACAAAGGTTGGTGAGTTTGGGTCAGGATGCAGCAGGGGTAAACCCAGAGAGGATTCTGGGAAGAGACAGGGACAGAAAGGAGGAAGCTGGCCAGGAAGACTTGGGGAGAGAACAGAGATAGCACATAACACATCAGAACTACCACTTTTTACCAGACTCTTTACAAGTGCTGGGCTCTGGCGAAGCTCTTTTGTTCTTTTCTAAATTCTTCGCAACAAACCCAGGTGATGCTACTTCTGGGACCCTTGATTCTGCAGTCTATCAAACCGAGGCTTCGAGGAGTCCTTCTGCCCAAGCCCACTGCTCAAACTCCTGTCACTTTCAAGGAAGCTCAAAAACTTTGAATTGAAGGATAAATACACACACATTTTTTTTCCCTTCAATGTGACAGATATTTTATTGAGCATCTTCTGTGGGCAATTCAAAAGAGCCCCTGCCCTTAGAAATTCACTCTGCAGAAATCTGGTTGACCAAATGGGAGGAAGGGAGGGGGAAGTCAAAGTGAGACAAATATGGAAATGATTCTGGATTGACTTCTGGGAAGTAGTTATCACTACTGCATTTGCAAATTGCTCAGTTGAACGACCTTTGAATCTTGTCTCCACTGAGAATATAAAATATGTCCCCAAAGTTTGCTCTTTGGATGTTTACATCACTGAGTCAGAAGAGATACACACACACACAAGTAGTATAATAATATATATAATGTTATATATGATGACATATATCATGTTATTCCTATAATAGTATATATAAAGACTTCCCTGGTTAAGACTCTATAGAGTCCAGTGGTTCTACTGCAGGCGGCAAGGGTTGGATCCCTGGTCCAAGAACTAAGATCCTGTGTTCTGTGCAACACAGCCAAAATAATAATAATAATATTATTATTATTGTTGTGTTATTGTGAAAATAGCATGTAACACACCAAACACATCAAAGATGGCAAAATGATTTTATGGTAAGTGAAATAGAATCCCACCCAAGACCCCGAGTCCTATTCCTCAGAGATCATGCAGTCAGCAGTTTCCCTTGACTGTCCAGAAACTTGCCACATCCATATGCTCTGTTTATTTCCTTCCAAGCCCTTATCACACTCTAACTATTTTAAGTTGGGTTTTTTTTTGTCTATTCTGGAGCCAGACGGAAAGAGTTGCCTCTTGGTTCTGCCACTTGTCAGCTCCGTGACCTTGGGCAGGTGACTTAATCTCTCTGAGCTCAGTTTCCTCTTTGGTTTCCTTGTTATTTGGTCACCAAGTCATGGCCTACTCTTTGCAACCCCGTGGACTGTAGCCCGCTAGGTTCCTCTGTTCATGGGATTCTCCAGGCAAGGATACTGTAGTGGGTGCCATTTCCTTCTCCAGGGGATCTTCCTGACCCAGGGATTGAACCCCTGTTTCCTGCATTGGCAGGTGGGTTTTTTTTTTTTTTACCACCAGGCCACCAGGGAAGCCCCTTCTTCATCGATCAGTGGAGATGATCATGGGTCTTACCTCTGAGTTGCTGTGAGGAGGAAATGAGAAGGCGCATGGAAGTGCTCAGTGTGCATTGATTGTCATCATCATTCTCGTCCCTTGTGGTGGTGGTTGTGGAGTTGGTATTGCTTCCTTTCCCTCTAGACAGCCCTCCAAGAAGGTGGAAACCCCTATCTGTCTTCTCTGCTATTTCCTTAGTGAATAGCTGTGGAAGAAACAGATGAACAACAGCAGTCGTAAGTCAGAGAATTTCACACAGAAGTTAAACATAGATCTGAACCCTTATGAGACTGAGTTGACTTACTGTACTCTTTTGAAAAACTGAACAATATGCCAAGGCATGAAGGTGCTGTTAGTTACTGAGCAGATGCCCTGCTGTTGGACATTCTGAGTGGTCTGTTATCTTGCTGTGACACCCAGTGTCACAGTAAACATCCCTGGTCATGTGTCTTTGCATACCTGTTGCACTTGATAAGAGGACAGATTCCAGGATGGAGAACAGTTGGAATAAAAGATATTTAGGATGTCGGTCTTTCCCGTTTGTAAAATGGACACAAGGTACTTGTAACCATTAGCAATAAGGACTATGAAACACTTGGCACCAAGTAGATGACAAATAAATGATCTTGTGAGTGTGGAGCTGGGGTGGGGGTTCCTGACTAGGATAGAGTGAGGAATTCTGCAAAACTTAAAGTTGGTTACGGAATTAGATATTCCCAAAATCTCTTGGGAATATTGCAGAGAATCAAGATCCAGGCTGTTTGCGTTCAGACCCCAGCTCCGCTGCTTTCCTGCTGTGTGACTTTGGGCAAAGTAGTTAACCTTCTGGTGCCTCAGTTTCCTCATCTGTAAAATGGGAGTAACAGTGGTGCCTGCCTCCTGAGATGGATGAGCATTAAATGAGTTAAAACATAATGCCCTATTTAAAAAAAAGGTAAAATGAACTTATGTATAAAACAAATACACCCGCAAACGTAGAAAACAAACTTACGGTTACCAACGGGAAAAGAGATGGGAGAGGGGTAAACTGGGAATTTGAGACTCACAGATACACGTGACTATATGTAAAATAGATACCAACCAGGACCTATTGTGCAGCACAGGGAACTATACTCAATATTTTGTGATAACCTATAAGGGAAAAGAATCTGAAAAAGAATATATATGTATATATAACTAAATCACTGTGCTGTACACCTGAAGCTAGCACATTATAAATCAACTGTACATCAGTTTAAAAAATATATACAAAATACATAGTGCCCTGTAATGAATGTACATGTGTTAGCTAATGTTGTCATCATTATTAGTATCATTATTATTTATGAAGGTCTGGTTGAGGTTACTTCTGGTTCTTGGAGCTCCAGGGCCTTGGGGAAAGGAGTGACTCAAGACCCCTGCCTCAGTGTTTTTCCCCTTCTGCTCTAGCTGGAGGGTTGTCTGTTAATAGATCACTGTTTACAGGACTCTCTGTCCCCAGGGCAAGCCTTGACCATCCTCTCAGCCCCATTCTGGCTGGGGGGGGGTGGGTCTCAGATGCTCTGTTTAAGGTATATTCACACTGCACCATTGGGAAGGCTATTAGCAGGTTTCTGGGAGCCCGTGGTTATGAGTATTGGCCAGAGGCCATCGGAGCTAGATGCAGGGTTAGAAGTCACATCTTCATTCAGTGAACGTTTATCCTGTACCTGTCCCTTGGCAAATCCTGTGCTGGCCTTGGGGAAAATGGGATCTGCTGGATGTTGCAGCTGGATTTCCAGAGGGAAAGTCTGGAGTGGGATTGCTGTGTGACCCTGCATAGGTCGCTTCACCTCTCTAAGCATTTCCACATCTGTGCAGTGAGTCTCAGATGGGCCACAGTGTCACTGAAGGTGAGAGAGGACAGTCTTTGCCCAGTGTGTACCCGGTGGTCTCTGCCTTGGCCCCGGGACTTCTAGAGGTTTGGGGGAGGCGACTGAGGCTGCCATTCCTCCATCTGCGGAGACCTGGCTTTTGAGAACATTGAATGTCACTTCGAGTAAAAGGAGAATAGTAAGTAGAGACTGTTCATTCTGTCCCAGGCACTGTGCTCATTATTGTTTTATTTGATTCTCATGTCCCCCCACATTACAGGTGAGAACACTGAGGCTCAGAGAGGGAGTCCCATGCCCAGGGCCACTACTGGGAAGAGGCAGTGCGGACCCTTGCAGCCTGCCTCAGCCCCTGTGCCCTGGATCCCTCCCCCGTGGCCACCCTGGAGATCAAGCAGGGTTGAGCTGGACGATCCTAGTGTTCCGTCCCATCTCTACTGTGCCATTTCTGTGTGACTTTGGGCAAGTGACTTTGCCTCTCTGAGCCTCAGTCCTCATCTGCAGAAAGAAGACGCTAAGATTTTCCCTGTGGGGTAGTTGTGGGGTGAGGTGAGGTAACCATGCACATAGTAGGTGCTTTTAAAAAATGGGAGCCCCACCCCGTAAAAAGATCAGTTTAGAGTTTTTAAAAACTGTGTGTAAGTTATGCCAAGGGATGACTTTTTGAATCACTGTATAAATCTTCCCTGTTTGTAGTAGCAGAAATAACAGTAGTAGCAGTAATTCAAAATAATAATTAGCGTTGATGGACGGCTTCTTATACTCGAGTCCCTCGTGCGTTATTTTATCCAGTCCGTTCTCTGTGCTGGTGTTGTTCCTGTTTTGCAGATGAGGAAACTGAGTCCCGGAGAGGTGAACCTCCTCACCCAGAGTTCCCGGCTAGTGAGAGCCCTTTTGCATGTGTATCTCCTTGGCAGAGCCACAGCCATACTTTCAAAGGCTCCAGGTCAGGGCTGCAGCTCCAAGCCGGCCCTGTGTTGATGTTTCTTTCCTTTTTATTTTGCTTCCTTAGTGACCAGAGCCCTTTCTGGGGGCCGTCCTGTTTACCCACGGTGTGGTGAGGCACCACTGGGGGAAGGAAACGCAGGGTGTGTGGGGCCCCCGGGAGTGCAGAGGCCAGTGGATGCGTTGGGTACACCGAGGCCACTCCAGAACTCCGCTGCACCCCTGTCTGGACATGGAGCCTGGCCCCTGTGGGCGCAGTGCCTGCCGAGCCCTGCCCGATGCCCTGGACTGGGCTGGGGAGTGACTGGGTCGAGGAACTCCCAGGGCCCTTTGACCTGGGATGCGGCCCCAATTTGTCCTCTCCTTTTCGTTGTGGGCCCCAACCCTAGAAAGCTCCTGTCTTGTTTCTAGGACAGATTACCTGCAAGCCGGGGGCCGTGTTTGGCACGAGGAGAGGTCCAGGGCCTGGGAGAGAACACAGAACACAGAACACAGAATATATTAGAGTGAGTTCTAGGCCTAGTCAGGCCCCCAGAGTGCTAGCACCCGCTTCCCTCCTGTGTGTCCTTGGGTAAGCCCCTTCCCATCTCTGGGCCCTTTTCACAGGAGGAGGGAAGAGCTGGATGAATAAATCCCAGAGCCTCTTATTCCTGCTGCACCTTGTGGGAAGAATCAAAACCAGACCTTTAACTGAAGCACACCAGGCATCCCCGACCTTCACTATCTCCCTGAGTTTGCTCAGACTCACGTCCATTTAGTCAGTGATGCTATTCAACCATCTAATCTTCTGTTGCCCCCTTCTCCTCCTGCCCTCAGTCATTCCCAGCTTCAGGGTCTTTTTCCAATGAGTCGGCTCTTCGCATCAGGGGGCCAAAGTATTGGAGCTTCAGCTTCAGCATCAGTCCTTCCAAAGAATACTCAGGGTTGATTTCCTTTAGGATTGACTGGTTTGATCTCTGGGTTGTTCAAGGGACAAACAGCACCACAGTTTGAAAACATCATCCTTCGGCACTCAGCCTTCTTTATGGGAAAAACCATAGCTTTGATTATATAGACTTTTGTCGGCAAAGTGATGTCTTTGCTTTTTAATACACTGTCTAGGTTTGTCATAGCTGTTCTTCCAAGGAGCAAGCGTCTTTTAATTTCATGGCTGCAGTCACCATTCACGTTGATTTTGGAGTCCAAGAAAATGAAATCTGACACTGTTTCCACATTTTCCCCTTCTATTTGCCATGAGGTGATAGGACCAGTAGGACCCAGGAAAAACCACCATTAGTTGGAGACTTACTGTGTGCTAACTCCTTTGCTAGGGAGGTGTTATGTGTCTGTCTGCCTGTCAGTCCTCAGAATGACTTGGAGGTGGTATTACCAAACCCCTTGTACAGATGAGAAAACTGAGCCCCAGAGACCTAAAGCCTTCCTCAAGGTCATGTAGCTTGAGGCAAGAGGTGGCAGAGGCTGAATCTGAACTCAGGTCTGCCTCCTGGAAAGCCACCACCCCTTACTCAACACAGTTGGTCTTCCCACCTCCCCCCAAAACCGTGTTGGAAACAGCGTCTCTCCTTTCAGAACTTCCAGGCCAAATATCCCTGTCCTCCCCTGAGACAGCTGGTCATTTTCATCTTTGTTATTAAGCACCTACTGTGTACCAGGGCCTGGGTTGGTTCTTGAGTGTCAGAGCAGCCTGGGATACGGCTCCTCCCCTCCCGGAGGAGAGGGATGGGGAGATGGTGGTCACGGGACCTCGTGCCCAGGGCTGCGATGGGAGGTGTGGGCCCCATGAGGGCACCAGGGTGGGGACCGTGTTCTCCCGGCCCCACCTTCTGGCAGCCTTGAAGCAAAACTGTTTCCCTCGACACGCTCAGACTTGGATGAGATGGGAACTTTGGCAACCAGCAGACCACCTCCTTCCTGGAGAGGTGCGGCGTGCCTGGTCATTGTCAGATTTCACTGCAGGGAGGAGGCGATAAGACGGAAGCGTCGCCTCTCTCCAGATGCCTTCATCACAGCCCCTCTGCCTCCTTCATTAAAGGGGGGGATGGGGTGGGGGAAGGGGGTGCAGCAAAAAGCTCTGGAGGAATCGTTGGAATGCCCAGAATGCTGGCTGACCCGGCAGAGCCAGTGTGAGCCATCTGCCCTGGCTTTAGTCGGCTCAGCTGGGCAACCTCGGGGCTTTCAGGGTGCTGCCCAGTTCCTGTGCCGAGGCATCAGCCCACCGTGATGACACTGCTTGGCTGGGAGCCACGCTGCCCCAGGGTCACCTCCTGCCTCTGTTTTGTACCATGATGTCCCCTCTCTGCCTTGGTGTCCACACCCATGGAGTGGGGTGCCAATGCCTGCCCTTCAGCCTGGCTAGGAGCTCCCAGCAAGGTCCCGTGGGTGAACTTTGGGGTGAACGGCCAGCCGTTGTTGGCGCCGGTCTGGTGGAGCAGGTGGTGATGTTAGGTAAAGCCCCCACTGTGTGCACGCCTCTCTCTGGGGTTCTTTACGTTTACTGTTTACACTTGGCTGACCCTTCTGCCTTAACGTAAGTGCGTGCCTGTTCAGTTGTGTCTGACTCTTTGTGACCCCGTGGATTGTAGCCTACCAGGCTCCTCTGTCTATGGAATTTTCCAGGCAGAAATACTGGAGTGGGTTGCCATTTCCTCCGCCAGGGGATCTTCCCGACACAGGGATCAAACCTGAGTCTCTTGCATCTCCTGCGTTGGCAGGCAGATTCTTTACCAACTGTGCCGCCTTAAGGTGGTGGCAAGGTAACTGTTCAGTGCTCCGCTGGGTAACTCTCAGTTCATTTTCCAAATTCATCATTTTTATTCTCTTTTTATCTTTACTACAATATATTTAGTAGCACTCATTGTAGTAGTGCTTAGTAGAGCTCACCTGAGCTTAGCAGTGCTGAGCAATAATATGTGCTCGTTGTCAAATATTTAGAAATACAGATATAAAGGAAGAGGTAAAAACTCATATAATCCCACATTCGAAAGATAACCAGGGCTCATCTTTTTCAGTATGAATTTTAGACTCTCGCATTCAAACGTGTGATAGAGAGACGTCAGTACTGCATGGTAGACTCCAGAATGTGGGCTTCATTCTCAGGTGGCTTGGATTCACATACTGGCTCTGGAACCTCCTAACTGTGTGACCTTGGGCAGGTCACTGTGCCTCTCTGAGCCCCAGTTTCTCCTCTGTGAAATAAGGTGGCTGTGAGGCTCAAACGAGCCACTGTCTGTAAAGTGCTTAAAGAGATGCCTGGGATACAGCAAATGCTTCATGTTTATGAGCTACTACTGTTTTATATGAATGGGTATTTATTCTCATTTTGAGGGCTGAGCCCCTTTCTAACAATGTTGTCATCTGCAACTGATGGGTTTGGACCTTAGGCTGGGAGGGACACCCTGACCACCTCCTCCAGGCAGGGCCCGTAGTTGGGGCTGGAGAGAAGGGGTGTTGGGCCAGCTGGTTTGGCCGACACAAAGCACCCGAGCACGCTCACAAGCCGGTCTTGATCTTTATCGCTCAGGGATGCTTCCTGTCCCCACTGAGGCCTGGGCGTTTGTCCAGATTAAAGCTGTCGCCAGTCCCAGCAGGCTGGAGGCGGCCCCTGTAAATGAGCTCAGCGAGAACCCTTCTTCCTCTTCCCTTGGCAGCAGCAGGGACTTCAGAAGGATGGGCTCACCCACACCTGGGAAGAGGGACAGGGTCAGCTGGGCCCCTCCAAGCAGGTCTGAAACACCAGTGGGGACCCTGAGGGCCCAGGAGAGGAAGGGGTTTGGAGAGCTGTCAGGCAGAACAGTTAGTGGAGCCTGGCTTTCAGAGGTGAGTTTGGGGGTGGTGATGTCCATGGCGGGCAGCTCAGTGACCACGGGGGAGTTACACAGCCTCATCTGCCTGCACTCTCCTCTGTGGGTGTGTGCTCAGTCGTGTCTGACTCTTTGCAATCCCATCGACCGTAGCCCGCCAGGCTCCTCTGTCCATGGGATTCTCCAGGCAAGAATACGGGAGTGGGTTGCCATTCCTCCTCCAGGGGATCTTCCCGACCCAGGAATCGAACTCGCATCTCCTGAGTCTCCTACTTGCCCGGCGGATTCTTTACCACTGAGCCACCTGGGAAGCCCCTCCGTCTCTGTAAAATGGGGCTAACAGTAGGTCTCACCTTGCAGGGTGGTTGTACTGTGATGAGTGAAGGTCCGAGCACAACTGGGCACATAGTCAGTGCCTCCTCCTCCTCCTTTTCATCATCATCTAGTACATTTAAAACGACACTGAGCCAGACGCTACGCTAAGTATAGTTGCCAAGATACGGAAGCAATCTAAGTGTCTATTGATGAATGAATGGATAAAGAAGATGTGGTATGTGTGTGTGTGTGTGTATATATATATGTATGTATATATATACACATGCATTACTTCCTAGTCATGAATTGTCATTGCCATGATCATCATTATTTTTAAAATTGTATGAATTTTGGTTTGGCTGCGCTGGGTCTTTGTTGCTGTGCGCGGACTTTCTCTAGTTGGGGCGAGCGAGGGTTACTCTCTAGTTGTGTGCGGGCTTCTAGCTGCAGTGGCTTCTCTTGTTCTGGAGCATGGGGTCTAGAGTGCTTGGGCTCAGTAGTTGTGGCGCATGGGCTTAGTTCCCCCATGGCACTTGGGATCCTAATTCCTGGACCAGGGACAGAACCCATGTCGCCGGCATTGGCAGGCAGATTCTTAACCACTGGGCCACCAGGGAAGTCCCTGTCATTGCTATTATTAATGCTGTTGTCTTGCTGTCTGATTTCACGCTGCTTAGGAGTATGTTTAACATGGCTTCACACCTTTGAGCCTGTAATGAAACACCCAGCACACAGTCAGTGATCAATAATAGGCAGCCTCAGCGGTTATTATTATTAGTCTTGCTGGCACTACACGCAGCTGTTGGACAAGAGGCCGCTCCCTTGCCAAGGTCTGTAATCAGGAGCGTCTTCCCCGTTGAGGGTTTTTCTGGGACTGATCTTGAAAACCAGGTTTTCCTCATCCATTGTCCACCTCAGTGCCACGCCAAGTTGCCATGCCTGGTCCCCCTTCGGCGGTCCTCCAGGCTCTGTTTATCCACTTCAGCTGCTCTGGAGGGTGCCCTCCACATCTGGAGGGGTTCTGCTGGGATCCTCCAGATTGAATGTTGTACCCACAATTCGGTACATCCCAAATATCTCTCCCAAATTTGGAGGTGATCGATCTGGCTATTGTTGTGGGGGGTGGTACGAAATTTGCCCCCCAAAACTGTATTTTTAGGGAGTGGATCATGGAGGCGAGGTGTTGGGAGGATAACTGGTCCTCTGGGTTGCTGGCTTGGGCTCTGGCTGGAATCTTCAACCGCAACTGGTTTGGTTTGGGGATGGGCGTTTCATGTAACAGTGATTGCAAGGGCAGAATGGCCCTGGGGACTTCCCAGTTCTAGAGAGTGTCTAGTGTGAGTGGAGGGGGTAGGGTAGGCAGCTGGAACAGACCAGGACCCCAGCTGGGTTTCCCTTCTAGCTGAAATCCAAGCTCATACTACAGAAAGATGCTGAGTACTAAATATAATTCTTTGGGTGGTTCTCTTAGTACCAAAACAAGACAGAATCATTGTAGAACACAAGCGAAAAATAAAAATAAAAACCATCCACAATATTACCACCCAGGCAGATAGCACAGTGATAACAACAGTGAAAATAACCGTGTTTATTGAGGACTTGCTACATGCTTTACAAGTTTTATCTCACTTCACTTACTCAGAAAATGGTACTCGTGAGAGATCTGAATTTGGGGCCTATGGTCAGAACCACCCAAAAGATCTGGTCCCTCATTGATTCTTCCATCAACCCACTAGGATGTGCCAGACACTGGGTTAACCCATTTTATTCTCATGGTGACTTGGAGAGGAAGGAATTCTTGTTCCCATTTTCCAAATGAGGAAACTGAGGTCTGGAGAGGTCGAGTCCCTCGCTGATGGTCACCTAGGAGGTGGAATTTGAACCCGCATAGAGCCTCTGTTTTGACCATTTCATGCATCAGTTCTGTGTTTCCCAAACTCCAGCCATTCTTATATTACCTTGAAAATTTCTCATATTTATGTACTACCTGGGACTGTTTCTCAGTTACTGTTATTCTTAAACTTGACTCACTTTTTTAAAATAAAAGCTTTATTGAGATATACTTCACATACCATATGATTCATCCATTTAAAGTGTACGGTTCAAATTACAATTAAAAATGGATCCAGCAACTCCAGTTCTGGGTATTTATCCAAAGAAAATGAAAACACTATCTTGAAAAGATATCTGCCTGTCATATTCATCACAGCATTATTCATAATTGCCAAGATATGGAAGCAGTCTAAGTGTCTATTGATGAATGAATGGATAAAGAAGATGTGGTACACACACACACACACACACACACACGTACAATCGAATATTGTGCATGCATACATGCTAAGTCGCTTCAGTCATTTCTGACTCTTTGCGACCCTGTGGCCTGCAGCCCGCCAGGCTCCTCTGTCCATGGGATTCTCTAGACAAGAATACTGGAGTGGGTTGCCATGCCCTCCTCCAGGGGATCTTCCCGACTCCAGGATCAAACCCGTGTCTCTATCATTATCTCTTGTATTGGCAGCTGGGTTCTTTACCACTAGTGCCACATGGGAAGCCTACAGTGAAGTATTTCTCAGTCATAAGAAAGAGTGAAATCTTGCCATTTGTGACAACATGGATGGATCCAAGGGCATTATGCTAGCTGAAATAAGTCAGAGAAAGATAAATACCATGTGATCTCACAGCAACAATCAAAACAAAACAAAAACAACACCTCCAGTTCATAGATGCAAAGAGCGGGTTGGTGGTTGCCAACGTGGGGTGGAGGCTGGGGGTTGAAATGGCTGTTTAAAAGGTACAACTTTCCATTTAAAAAGTAAGTCCTGGGCATGCAGTGCACAGCACGGTGACCATAGTTAACGATAACACTGTATTGCATATTTGAAAGTTGCTGAGAGTAGATCTTAAAAAGTTCTCATCATAAGGAAAAAAAAGCTTTAGGTATGGTGACAGATGTTAATTAGATTTATTGTGATGATCATTTTGCAATATATATGCTTAAAACGAATAATGTATGTCAATTATACTTTAATAAAAAAATTAAATGAATTAAGAAACTATACAGTCCAGTGGTTTTTAGCATATTCACAGAGTTCTGCAACCTTCACCACAATCAATTTTAGTACACTTTTATGATCACTGAAAAGGAATTTTGTACCCATTATCAGTCATTCTCCATTTCCTTCCAATTACCCATCCCCTGGTAGCCATTAAACTACTTTATGTTTCTGTGGATTTGCCTGTTGTGGACATTTCATATAAATGGAATCATGCCTTATATGGTTTTTGTGCTGACTTCTTTCACTTAATATTTTCAGGGTTCACTCAGGTTGTCATGTATATCAGGACTCCATTCCTTTTTATGGCCAAATAATATTCTATTGTATGGCCAGACCACATTTTGACTCATTTCTTTTAAAACTTAAAAATATTTTTAAAAAACATTCATCATACTAGTTATATCTGATCGAAAGCACTCTTTGCAGCCAAAGATGGAGAAGCTCTATACAGTCAGCAAAAACAAGGCTGGGAACTGACTGTGACTCAGATCATGAACTCCTTAGTGCCAAATTCAGACTGAAATTGAAGAAAGTGGAGAAAACCACTAGATCATTCAGGTATGACCTAAATCAAATCCCTTATGACTATACAGTAGAAGTGAGAAATAGATTTAAAGGACTAGATCTGATAGACAGAGTGCCGATGAACTATGGACTGAAGTTTGTGACATTGTACAGGAGACAGGAATGAAGACCATCCCCAAGAAAAAGA
The DNA here is from genome assembly GCA_024291935.2 of Okapia johnstoni. Lineage (NCBI taxonomy): Eukaryota > Metazoa > Chordata > Mammalia > Artiodactyla > Giraffidae > Okapia > Okapia johnstoni. Next base: position 7,232,188 of record CM044310.1, on the reverse strand, counting down.
AATGCAAAAAAGCAAAATGGCTGTCTGAGGAGGCCTTACAAATAGCTGTGAATAGAAGAGTAGTGAAAAGCAAAGGAGAAAAGGAAAGATATACCATTTGAGTGCAGAGTTCCAAAAAATAGCAAGGAGAGATAAGAAAGCCTTCCTCAGTGATCAATGCAAAGAAATAGAGGAAAACAACAGAATGGGAAAGACTAGAGATCTCTTCAAGAAAATTAGAGATACCAAGGGAACATTTCATGCAAAGATGGGCTCAATAAAGGACAGAAATGGTAGGGACCTAACAGAAGCAGAAGACATTAAGAAGAGGTGGCAAGAATACACAGAAGAACGGTACAAAAAAGATCTTCATGACCCAGATAATCACGATGGTGTGATCACTCACCTAGAGCCGGACATCCTGGAATATGAAGTCAAGTGGGCCTTAGAAAGCATCACTACAAACAAAGCTAGTGGAGGTGATGGAATTCCAGTTGAGCTATTTCAAATCCTGAAAGATGATGCTGTGAAAGTGCTGCACTCAATATGCCAGCAAATTTGGAAAACTCAGCAGTGGCCACAGGACTGGAAAATGTCAGTTTTCATCCCAATCCCAAAGAAAGGCAATGCCAAAGAATGCTCAAACTACCACACAATTGCACTCATCTCACACACTAGTAAAGTAATGCTCAAAATTCTCCAAGCCAGGCTTCAGCAATATGTGAACCATGAACCAGATGTTCAAGCTGGTTTTAAAAAAGGCAGAGGAACCATAGATCAAATTGCCAACATCTGATGGATCATCGAAAAAGCAGGAGAGTTCCAGAAAAACATCTATTTCTGGTTTATTGACTATGCCAAAGCCTTTGACTGTGTGGATCACAATAAACTGTGGAAAATTCTGAAAGAGATGGGAATGCCAGACCACCTGACCTGCCTCTTGAGAAATCTGTATGCAGGTAAGGAAGCAACAGTTAGAACTGGACATGGAACAACAGACTGGTTCCGAACGGGAAAAGGAGTACGTCAAGGCTGTATATTGTCACCCTGCTTATTTAACTTATATGCAGAGTACATCATGAGAAACACTGGGCTGGATGAAGCACAAGCTGGAATCAAGATTGCTGGGAGAAATATCAATAACCTCAGATATGCAGATGACACCACCCTTATGGCAGAAAGTGAAGAAGAACTAAAGAGCCTCTTGATGAAAGTGAGAGAGAAGAGTGAAAAAGTTGGCTTAAAGCTCAATATTCAGAAAACTAAGATCATGGCATCTGGTCCTATCACTTCATGGGAAATAAATGGGGAAACAGTGGAAACAGTGTCAGACTTTATTTTGGGGGCTCCAAAATCACTGCTGATGGTGATTGCAGCCATGAAATTAAAAGACACTCCTTGGAAGGAAAGTTATGACCAACCTAGACAGCATATTAAAAAGCAGAGACGTTACTTTGCCAACAAATGTCCGTCTAGTCAAGGCTATGGTTTTTCCAGTGGTCATGTATGGATGCGAGAGTTGGACTATAAAGAAAGCTGAGTGCTGAAGAATTGATGCTTTTGAACTGTGGTGTTGGAGAAGACTCTTGAGAGTCTCTTGGACTGCAAGGAGATCCAACCAGTCCATCCTAAAGGAGATCAGTCCTGGGTGTTCATTGGAAGGACTGATGTTGAAGCTGAAGCTCCAACACTTTGGCCACCTGATGCGAAGAGCTGACTCATTGGAAAAAACCCTGATGCTGGGAAAGATTGAGGGCAGGAGGAGAAAGGGACGACAGAGGATGAGATGGCTGGATGGCATCACCGACTCAATGGACATGACTTTCAGTAAACTCCGGGAGTTGGCGATAGACAGGGAGGCCTGGCGTGCTGCGGTGCATGGGGTCACAAAGAGTTGGATACGACTGAGCGACTGAACTGAACTGAACTGAAAGCACAGAAAAATACATCCCTTAAAGTGTTCTTTTTTTTAGTATACCTGGAGATTTATTACATTCTAATGCAGAACATTTATAAATGCAATCTCTTAATTAAAAGCTTCCTCTCTTTTTCTATGTACAATTTTGTATGTTTGTTTGCCTCTTGTTTGTGTGTGATTTGCAGAACTATTCTGAAACTGGAATATATGTGCACAAGTCTGCAAAGACTGCAAATTTAGGATATGGTAAATGCTTTACAAATTTCAAGAAACTGCCTGCCACAACTGGGCCTTTACAGTGCTTTTTTTTTTTTAATCAAAATATTTCGATCTCAGCCTTCCCTTCACTGCGTTATCACCATGGTACGTACATACTCCGTGCTCTGATGTACTTGGGAGTTTACCTCATAACCTTTAACAGGCATCCCCATCCCCCACCCCAAGTGTGCTGTTTTATCGTATTGTTATATTGGGGGAGAGTGGCTGTGATGAGATATTTTCCATTTTGCCCCATGAATGAGAAAAAAACACATTCTCCTGCTACAACTGAGGAGAGACTTAAATTTCAGTGTGAATTGCTCCTGTGCTGAATACTGCTCTCATCCACTACTGGATTGAAACATATGAAAGTGCCATTTTTGTTGGCCAACTAGAGGTGAAATGTTGTAATTTCATATGGCACAACCTGAAGATGACCCCACCAGGTCAGCAATAATTTGGTCCATTTTTTGCAGATAAGAAAACTGAGCTCTAAGAATGAGGTGACTCTGCAGACACAGCCAGGACAGGCAGAACTGGGAGCCAAAGTCCCTACTCAGTTTTTCTGGCCTCCCTTGGCTCTGAGCGACACTGCTGACTCACTGGCGGTGGATGGGAGCTTTGGCTTATTTTTTCAGCGGTGGGGATGGGTTTCCATCTGCACCAGCCTTGCTCCCCTCCATGTGGAATGGGCTGGCCGTGTGACGACCCTCGTGGCTATCGGCGTGCCCTGCCAGAGGCCGCTGGCTGGAGCTTGAACAAGTGTACCCATCTCTGGTCTCCAGGGCCCCCGACCACCTGGTCCTTCCTGTTCGCATCCTGAGTCAGTGACTCAGGGCTCTCGGCCCCCGCTGCAGCCTGGAACGCTGAGCTGGGTGCATCCCTCCCGGGAGGATTGGCCCATATTCAGCAGCTCCCTGTCTGTGGAGGGGGATGGCAGCATCCCCAGAGGCAGGCATTGGATCCGGGCCCTAAATAGGCTGTCTGGGGTTTTGTGCCTTCCCTTTGGAAGCTTATCTTTCCAGGGGAGGGAACAAAAGGCCTCGAGAGGATGCTGTTTTGCTCAAGGTCACGCAGCCAGCCGGGAGCTGCTGCAGCTCGGGAGGAAATGTCAGGATTCCTGCCACCTAATCCCTACTTCTTTCTGCATGGTACCCTCCCCCAGCCCTGAACCCTCCTGTTTGTTGAAGGCACCCATGCTTGCTGCCTTCCCCGACCCCCAAGCCCACAGCAGATGTGAGCTGGCTCGGGGTACCACGGCTCCCAAGCTGTCTGGGTGGAGCTTCAGGACCCACCAGGTGACGTGCAGAGCCCACCGGGCAGGCCACGGCTTGAGGATGCTCCAGCACCCAGCACCCCAGCAAGTGGAGGAACTGGTTTGGGCCTTTTCCCCACCCATCTCCCTGCACGCCTGGCCCCTGCTCAGCCCACAGGCCACCTGGCTCTGGCTGGGCCTGAGTGCGCCAGGCTTTGCAGGAGCAACGCTGCCTCAGTCCTCCCTGCCCTAGGAGGACAGAGCTTCCCGGAGACTCTCCCAGTGGGGAGGGGAAGGGGGAGACATAGGTAGGGTAACTGGACCCCCAGAGTCACAGCCCAGTGAGGACAACCACGGTCCCACAAAGAGACAGACCCCAGTTCCAATCTTGCCCCCAGAAAAGTCACATCACCTGCCTCTGCTTCCATTTCCTCATCAGCAAAATGGGTGTGATAGTGAAGCCAACTTCGGAGGACTGCTAAGGGTGGGGCCTCAGAAAAGTGGTCTTGGAATCAGAGAGGAGCAGGTGGAGCAGAGCAGGCAGGCTCTCGTGTCCTGAAAGCCTGGGCTCAAGTCTTTGGCTTCACCACTTGCTGCTTGTTGTTACTCGAGGCAAGTTCAGTCCTCAGCCTCGGTTTCCCTGTCTGTACAATGGGGATGACAGGAGAGCCGATTTGTATGTGCTGTTAGGAGGATCGACTGAGATGCTGCCTGTGAAGTTCTTATTAGCTGGGCATGTCTCTGGCAGCTGTTGTTACGATTATTATTAATATAATGATAATAATAGTATTTCCACAGTATCAGCATCAGACGCATCTCAGTGTGTTTATTGGATGAGCTTGGATGTGTTTCTTTGAAAAGGGGGAGACTCAAGGGTGATGGAGGCAGGGTGATGGATGAGGTGACCCTTTGGGGCACTTCCTTTCCAGATATTCTGGGTAAAATGTTTGTCCAAGGCCAGGGACTCTGTTCTGCCTGACTGGGCCCTTGACAAATGGGGTCGTTGGCCTTGGTGCGCCGATGTGTGGATCGTAGGCGGGTTCCACCCCCCTCAACTTCCTGCTGCGGTGTGAGTCAGAAGCAGAAAGCCCCGAGTGTGTCCGAGCCCCTCTGACCCTGTGGTCACTTGGGGGCCTGGCTTCCCCTCCTCACTTGGGGTTCCAGTGGGGCCCAGGGTGCTCAAGGGTTGGTCCATGGGCTGGTTTCTCACCCTTGGATTCACAGCAGGGTGTGCTGGGGGAGCTGGAGTTGCTAAAGCCCAGAGAAGGCAGGCCCCTGGCCTGTGTCACCCAGCAAGCCGAGGGCAGAGGACTGTTGACCCCAGGCTCCAGGCAGGGACATGTTATTTATTGCCAGATTGGCCTCTGTCCTCAGTGAGTTTAATTCCTCCACTTTCTCACCCGTGGTACGTCTTTATTCCTTGCTCATAAATGGCACCTGGCATTAACCAAACCACAAGGCCAAAAATACACCCCCCTGGACGTACCTCCGTCCAGAAGGGTGTGGACGGAAGGTGGTAATAATAGCCACCAGAATCATACAACTGTTAACACATTGAACACATACTGTGAACCAAGTGCTCTGCTCAGCACTTGGTAACAATTAACTCATTTCATGCTCCCAGTGGCACCCCCTGAGGCAGGGATTCTTATTTCTATACCCATTTTACAGATGAAGCAACACAGAGACAAAGTAACTTGCCAAAGCCCAGCAGGGTAGAATTGGGCTTTGAACCCAGGCCCCAAAATCTGGCACCAGATTAAAAAATAAAATTTATTTTAAAATTGTGATGACATGCACAAAATGTAAATTTAGCATCTTAGCCATTTTTAAGTATACAGTTCGGTGGTATTAAATACACTACCATCTCTACCATCTCTCTCCAGAATTCTTTCCATTTTGCAAAACAAACTGCACTCGTTAAACATTAGCTCCCCATTCCCAGCTCACTGAAACCCCTGATAACTATTACTCTACTTTCTGTCTCTATGAATTTCACTACTCTGGGAACTTTATATGGACTTGTGCAGTATTTGTCCTTCTGTGGCTTATTTCACTAAGCATAGCATTCTCAAGGTTTATGTTGTAGCATGCGTCAGAAATTCCTTCCTTTTTAAGGCTTTATAATATTCCATTGTACATGAACACCATACTTTGTTTATCCAGTCATCTGTCGCTGGACACTTGGGTTACCTCCACATTCTAGCTGTTGTGAGTAACGCTGCTATGAACACAGGTGTACGAATATCTCTTTGAAATCCTGCTTTCAATTCTTTTAGGTAGATCCCCGGAAGCTACAATTGCTGGATGATATGATAATTGTATTTTTAATCATTCGGGGAGCCACCACACTGCTTTTCACAGCCGCTGTACCATATTATATTCCCAGCTATGCACAACCATGTCCCACCAACACCCGTTGTTTTCTGGATTTGTTTTTAAAACCAATCATCGTAGTGGGTGTGGCTGGCACCTAATTTTTGTGGGAGACACTTAAGATCTGTATTTGAGGGGACTGAGTTCCTGTGAAAATATCTGTTACATCATGGGATGTGTTTTCTGGAAATATTTTGACCTCCCCCACCCGCCTGTGAGCTTTCTCAGGACGAGCCCCAGTGCTCCCACAGGGTGCCGGCCTGGGTTACATGCTGTTGTTGTTTAGTCACTAAGTCGTGTCTAACTCTTTGTGACCCCATGGACTGTAGCCCGCCAGGCTCTTCTGTACATGGAATTTCCCAGGCAAAAATACTGGAGGGGTTGCCATTTCCTTCTCCAGGGAATCTTCCTGACCTAGGTATTGAACCCACGTCTCATGCATTGGCAGGCAGATTCTTTACCACTGAGTCACCTGGGAAGCCGGGGTTAGTTGTTGAGGAAGCACCACAGAACTTGCTTCTCACTGACCCAGGGCACATGTGTCGTTTCGGGGAGAAATGTTTAAGGCCTGGATCTAATTCTTCCAGGGTGCTCTCTGGACACCATAGTCCTAGTTCCAGGGTCACTGGGTGGGGAGTGCTGGAGGTGAGAAGGACCACCTAAATACCTGGGACTTGGCTGTTCGTAAGAAACCCCCAGCCCCAGGGACTTCCCTGGCAGTCCAGTGGTTAAGACCACGCTTCCAGTACAGCAGGCGTGGGTTGGATCCCTGGGTAGGGGGAGGGGACTAAGATCAAAAAGAATGCCCACCCCCATCTTGGGCAGCTTTAAGAAAATACAGGTGCTGGGACCACCATTTGGGTGGTCTGGGGTCTAGTGTTGGGCCTGAACACCCGTATTAAAAAAGAAATCTCCCCTAAGTGATCCTTATGGGCACCTGGCCCAAGAGACACAGCCGTGTAACATATCACTCTATTCTGGATAGAGCTGAGGAATTTATTACAAAACTGCTGGAGGTATCATATTTGTGTCTGCATCTTGGCTAAAGTGAAAGAGTGAGTGAACAGATGATGCATGGAGGAGGGCAGAGTTCCCCAAGCTCTGTCATCCACACACCATCTTCATAATTTTTCCCCCATCTATCCAGGCAGACCTCAAAGACATTGCAAGTTCTGTTCTAAATCACTTCAATAAAGCCAATATGACAATAAAGCAGGTCACATGAATTTTTGGATTCCCAAGGCACAAACAAGGTATAAACATAACTACTATACTGTAGTCTGTTGAGGGTGCAATAGCATGATGGCCAAAAAAAAAGTGTACACACTTTAATTTAAAAAATACTTTAATGCTCAGAAACACCGCTCATCATCTGAACCTTCAGCGAATCGTCACCTTTTTGCTGGTGGAGGGTTTGAAGTATCCCGAGAGTTACCAAAATGTGACACCAAGACCGGAAGGCAGCGAAAGCTGTTGGAAAATGGCACCGGTAGACTTGCTCCATACAGGGTAGCCACAGACCTTCCGTCTGTGAAAAACTCAGTATCTTCAAAGGGCAGTAAAACGAGGTATGCCTGTATACCTTCTATGTTATTAGTCACTCAGTGCTTTAAAGTCACCCCACCTTGTTGTGCTCAAACAAATCTATGTATCCTTATTGTAAATTGGAAAACCAGTACCTCTGGCCATAAATAGAAGTTTACTTTCAAGATACAAAGGAAACTGGGACTTCTTGGCTGTCCAGTGGTTAAGACTCCATGCTTCCACTGCAGGGGGCTCAGGTTCCATGCCTGGTTGGGGAAATAGGATTCCACAAGCCCCAGCGGCTAATAAAATAAAATATATGTGTATATAATAATATGTAATATGTGTATATGTGTTCATATAGAGAGAGGATAGGAAGGAAACCAGACCATGTCAGCAGGTACAATCATCTCTTGGTATCTGTGGGGAATTGGTTCTGGGACCCACCCAGGTGGGTACCCAAGTTTGCAGATGCTTAAGTCCCATCTAGGATAGTAGACCTTCCGTATACTGGGGCTTCCTTATTCTCCCATGCAACCAACTGTGGGTGCTAAACACAGTACTCGATGCACGGTTGGTGGAAGCCGTGGATGTGGGCAGAGCAGATGTGGAAACCACGATGCAGAAGGCAGACCGTAAAGGCTGCAATGCCCCAGGGGACTTGAGCCCGCGGTCTTGCTCTCTTTGTTAAAAAGGGTGACGAACAAGTGTTACATAAGTGTTAAGGGCAGGCTGGCACTCAGTGGTCACGTTCTCCCGCCTGGAACTGCTTTTCCTCTGTGAGTCAGTGCCGTTTGACGTCTGGCCCTGGGAGAGCTGCAGAGTCAGGCACCTGAGGGAGGGGCCAGGGTGACTGGGAGGGTGATTCCCGTGGGCGAGGCCCACCGTCTTGAGTGACCGACCACCACGGGAACTGCCCCTTGGGCATGGGAGTAACCCAACCCCAGGGCAACCCTTGCCCCACGGGGGTCCCCTGGGAGGATTACAGAGGCTTTTATCTCTGTAATTGAGATAAAAGGTTCATTGAGTTGAGACAGATCCCTGCCAAGGAGGTCAGGCCCCTAGTCAGGCGCAGAGCCCAGAGGGCACGGGCCTGGCAGCTGGCAATCAAGAGGGAGAAGAGACTTGTCCTGCAGGGCTGGAGTCAGTGTGGGGCAGGCAGCAGCATCTCGTGGGGCTCCTCTGATCCCAGGTACAGAGGCCAGCGGTCTGCCTTTCCCTGGAGTGTGGCCTGGGTGAGTCCCTTGACTTTTCTGAGCTCCCCTTGATGCAGCTGTCAAATTAATTCATTTGGAAACCACCTGTGGATGCCTGCTGGCGCAGGGCTCTGAGCTGGTTGCTATAGGGAACCCCTGCAGTCAAGACCCCCTCCTCCCTGGGAGTTTATGGGCAGGCGTGGAGGCAGGACATCACAGGAGAGGGGAGGAGGAACGGGGTGGGGGGGGCTTTGAAGATAGTCTGGGGGAGATACTTGAGCTGAGGGGTGGGCTTAGGCTTTCCTGAGGCTGGTGTAACAAGTAAGCACCATCTGTGTTATTGAGAACAACAGAAGTATATTCTCATCCTCTGGAATCCAAAATCAAGGTGTCTGCAGGGCCCCACCCCCTCAACAGCTCTAAGGGCGGGGGTGGGGAGGTGGGGGTGGGGAGGGGCTTCCTTTCTTCTTCCAGCTTCTGGCGGCCTCCAGCAATCCTTAGTCTCTCTTTTATTTTTTATTTTTGGCAGCACCGCATGGCTTGTGGGATCTTAGCTCATGGACCAGGGATTGAACCCATGACCCTCAGCAGTGAAAGCACAGAGTCGCAACCACTTAACCGCCAGGGAGTTCCCCCTTTAGTGTCTCTTGGCTTATGTCTGTGTATCTGCATTTTCTTTTCCGATAAGCACGGCAGTCATCAGATCAGGGCCCACCCTAATCCAGGATGACTTCTTCACGGCACCATGATGTCTGCCAAGACCAAATAAGGTCACATCTCAAGATTCCAGGTGGACTTGAATTTTGGGGGGGACACTATTCAACCCACTAGGCTGAGGAAGGGCTGTTAAAGCTGAGACCTAAAGAGGTGTGCGTGGTCAGGGTGGGGGTGGAGGTGGAGAGGAAGAGGGGAGAGTGGGGTCCTTCCAGGCAGAGGGAACAGCGTAAGTGAAGGCTTTGCGGTAGGAGGGCGGCTGGAGCCGGTGTGACTGGGGCTGGGTAGGCAAGGGCAATAGTGAGAGCCGAGGCCGGAGAGATGCGGGCTGTAGCACAGAGACCCCGGAAGGGGATGAAGTTCATCCCAAGCGCCTCCAAGGAGTTTACATGGCACGTTAAATGGTTAGATTCCCTTTTTGGGAAAAGGTTATTCTAGTTGATATATAGTATTGTGTTAATTTCTGTCGTATGGCAAAGGGACTCAGTTATAGATACACATACATTTTTTTTTTAAATATTCTTTTCCATGTATGGTTTATCACAGGATGTTGAATATGTGCTCAGTTGTGTCTGACTCTTGGCAACTCCATGGACCAGGCTCCTCTGTCCATGGAATTTTCCAGGCAAGAATACTGGAATGGGTTGCCATTTCTTACTCTAGGGGAGCTCCCCAACACAGGGATCGAACCCGCATCTCTTTCGTCTCCTGCACTGGCCGGCGGACTCTTCACCGCTGCGCCACCTGGGAAGCCCATTGAACATAGTTCCCTGTAAGGAAAAAAAAAAGGTCGTTCTAACTATAGCCTGGGAAGTGACATGGTAGTGACAACAGTGTACGCACTTTTGTTTCTTAAGGTTTCTTGATGTGGACCGTTTTTAAAGTCTTTATTGGAATTTGTTACAACGTTGCTTCTGTTGTATGTTTTGGGTTTTTTTTGGCCCCGAGGCATGTGGAATCTTAGTATCCCCATCAGGGATCGAACCCGTACCCCTGCACTGGAAGGCAGTCCTAATCACTGGGCCACCGGGGGCGCCCGTAGTGTATGTGCTATAAGGATAACCCCCAAGCACATGTACTCCTGACGAGTGCGTTAATCTTCAGAGCCCTGGAAGGGAGGCAGGGCCGTGCTACTACACTTTGAGGAAATGAAGGCCCAGAGAGGTTAAGCAGTTTTCCCAGGATCACACAGCTAGGAAGAAGAGCGCTCAGGACAATCACCAATGTCTTCTGGCCTGCAATGCTCAATGCCCTTGGAGGTGAAAGTCCCTGGACCTTGAAGGTCCACTTTCAAAGACAGCTGGGATTCTGGGGCACGGATCATGTCCTGATTTTATACTCATTTCTGCCTGTGCCATGTCACTTGCCCAGCCCAGGGAAGCTTTAGCTACGCAGTGGGGATAAGGTAGCCTCAGCAACTTAGTGTGGAGTTAATTCCCTTATATCTGTGAGCTGCTCAGATCCTCCCCTTCAGAGCAGAACTCCAGAGGAGGAAAAAGCAGGCCAAGGGCAGTATGTACTGCCCTGTTCACCAAAGAGCATTTGGGAGGGCTGCGATAAAATCTTGGGCCAAAGCCCAAAGGAAATGGCCGGATAGTTAAGACTGTTCCAGAACCTTTGGGCTGGTGTTTCTGTGACATTTGGGGCGTCTTTTCACATGGAAAAAGACCTCTCTTCTTCTTGAGAAGTGAAAAATAATGTTTATTTATTCAGATGAAACATTCCAAAGTGTGAACATACTCATTCAACCCGCCCGGGGATTGAAAACATAAATTAAGTGCTGTCTCCCAGGTGCCGAGGACGCTAATATCCTCCTGAGAGACAGGCTTATTCGCTGGATTCCCAGTGTGGTGCAGGGTCGTTATTTCCTCTTCAGTCGGTCTCTTGTTTCCTTAGTCCTCTCTTTGTCTCCACGCTGAGCGAGCGAGCGAGCGAGCGAGCGAGCGAGCGAGCGAGCGAGCGAGCGAGCGAGAGAGAGAGAGAGAGAGAGAGAGGGGGGGGGGGAGGATGGTGAGGGAGAGGGAGCCGGAGGGGTTACTCTGGAATGCCCTCCCCTCTTCTTGCTTTTATTTTTTAAAATTATTATTTTTTGGCCACATTGGTGGGATCTGAGTTCTCTGACAGAACCTGTGCCCCCTGCAGTGGAAGCCCCAGAGGCCTAACCACTGGACCACCAGGGAAGTCCCTGGAATGTGCCTCCCCCCACCCCCCACCACACACACTCTGATGAGGATTTGTCTCCAACTGTGTTGTGAGGGAGCTGTGGGGTACACCTTGGGGAGAGAGCTGAGCCAGACACTGCTGACTCCTGCCCCCAGCGTGGCTCCTGGGGTGGACTCCTGACCCAGCAAGGCTGAAAGATGCTGTGTGCATGCATGCATGTGTGTGTGTGTGTACACGTGTTTTATGTGTGTGTGCGGGGTGGTGGTGTGTGGTGGAGAGGAGTTAAATTTGGTTTGGGATCTGAGGGCTGGTTTCCTTCCTCTCCTGGTGAAAGGCCTGTAGAATGAATCACATCCTCTCTGTAGAGTTTAGAGGCCCACAGAATGTCAAGGCCAGCCTGGTGTTGTCGGAGGGACGCCCACCCCGAGGATGTCAGACTCTGGTTTAGGACTGCGTGGAGGGACATTGGGCCACCCCAAGGGATGACCCCTCTAGCTTCCCTCTGGGGTGTTTTATTGCATTCATCCATCCATCCATCTGTCGTCACCCACTCATTGCAAACCTGGGTGATGCTCGACCCCTTGCTGGAGTCAGGTTCTCTCTGCTGAGATTGTCACGTGGCTTTTTCTCTTCTCCAGGCAAATCTCCCTCTGCTTCTCTCTTTTAAACTTTTAAAAAATTTATTACATGGTTCTTTTAAAAAGTATTTATTCGGCTGTGTTGTTGCAGCATGTGGATTTAGCTACTCTGTGGCATGTGGGGTCTTAGTTGCCTGACCAGGGTTTGAACCCTTGTCCCCTGCAGTGGAAGGCGAAGTCTTAACCCCTGGACTGCCTCCTCCTTATGAGGACACAGGGGATTGCATTTAGGGCGCACCCAGGTCATCCACGCTGATGTTCCCCTCTCAAGACCTTGAACTAAGGTACATCTGCAAAGACCCTTTTTCCATGTATGGGAACAGGCATCCTGCTTCCAAGACTCAGGACCTGGGTATTTTTTGGAGCCCTTCCCTCAGCATCATGCTCTTGGTCCTGAGAATGAATCTTCTGAGCCTCCAGCCCCGGCAGGTGCCTCTCGACAGTTAATCCTCTGGAGTCCTGCAAGGTTGGACTCCTTATTTCTGCTGTACAGCAAAGTGACTCCGTTTCACATGTATATGTATATGTGTGTACATGAATATGTATGCAAGAATATTTCATATTCTTTTTTATTATGATTTATCACAGGATATTGAATATGGTTCCCTGTGCCCTACAGTAGGAACTTGTTTTTTTAATCCGTCCTTAATATACTAGTTTGCCTCTGCTAATCCCAAATTCCCAATCCTCCCCTCCCCACCCCCATGGCAACCATAAGTTTGTTCTCTCTGTCTGTGAGTCTGTTCCTGTTTCACAGATATGTTTATTTGTGTCCTGCTTTAGATTCCACATATATGTGCTATCATATGGTATTTGTCTTTCTCTTTCTGACTTACTTTGCTTACTATGATAATCTCTAGGTCCATCCATGTTGCCACAAGTGGCATTGTTTCATTCTTTTTTATGGCTGAGTAGTAGTCCAGTATACCACATCTTGTTTATCCATTCATCTGCCTTAGGCATTTAGGTTGCTTCCATGTTTTGGCTATCGTGAATAGAGTTGCTATGAACGCTGGGGTGCATACATATTTTCCAGTTAGGGTTTTGTCAGGATATATGCCTAGGGATGGGATTGCTGGATCATATGGCAACTCTGGTTTTTTGAGGAACCTGCATACTGTTCTCCTGAGTGGCCTGTACCAATTTACATTCGTGGTGGGAGTTCTGAAATTGCACTTTTTTGGTTCAGAGGGCAGTTCACACTCTTTCTCTCACCCTGACATTCAGTCCTTCAGCCAGTCCTGTCATCTGTGTTTAAAGCCACACTGCCTCCTCTCTCTGACTCCACCATCACTGAACCGGCCCATGCCGCCCCCTCTTCCACCTGAGAGGTGGCAGGGCCTCCACCCTTGTCCTCAGCAATTTATCCTCCTCTGGGCACCTGGAATGAGAGGTTCCAGGCGGCTCAGAGCCCTGGTAAAGCCCACATGGGGTGGATCCCCCTGCCTTCCTGCAGAGGCTCTGCCTGATGTGGGCTGGCCGCCTGCCCCTCCAGACGACCCCGTCCTGCCCCTTCACACCTGCCTGCCTCCTCTTCCGTTTGAAAGGCTCTTTCCTAGGCTGTTTGCAGGGCAGCCTCCTCCCCTTCCCATGGGTCTCAGCTCACATGTCACTTCCTCGGAGCGTCCTCCCCATGCCCCCAGGGTCGAGTTGCTCCCCACAACCCCGACTCTTATCACATGACCCTGGTCAGCTCCGAACCAATCTCATCCTTGCCTTTTGTTTACTGAGACCTCCTTGGTTTGCTCTGAGGCTGCACCCCCGATGCCCGGTACACAGTCAGTGCTTAATTGATGTATATTTGTTGAGTGAATGTCGGGGTGACGCCCCAGCTTCTTGGATGTTCTTGGGCAACTTTTTTCCCCAGCTCGGGGTCTCCTCGCCAGTGTAACCCAGGAGCTTGGGCTGCACGGTCTCCAAGATGGAAGGTTCTGGGCTTCCAGGCCCTAGGAATTCAGGGCTGGTCAGGGCTCTGGGGGGACACGCTGGCCCGAGGGAAGATGTGGGAGGAAGAATGACCTCGAGCTACAGGAAAGGGAGGGTCCCTGGGTGGGGAAGAAACTATTTGGGAGGAGTTGCTGATTTAACCAGAGCTCACGGGCCCCCTCCCCAGGGGCCTCCCCCCTAGAAGATACTAGCTGTTGTCTTAGTTGCTGAGTTGGTGCTGGGAGGGTGTGTGGGGCAAGTGTCCACCCTACCGGGGACTTCTGCCAAGCAGGCTTTTGTTTATTTGAGATTTGAACAAAAAAGAAGGCTATCCTCTTGAAAACACAGCTTCAGAAACCTTGCCGGAGTTGGGGGATCTGGGCAGACAGCAGGGAGCTTTTCTCCCTCTTTGTTAAATTAAAAAAAACTTTTTAATGGGATGTCACACACGCCAAACATCAGGAAGAAGAAATTTCATCCAGAAGCCCACCGCTGTTAGACAATCACCGTGAACTTTTGGCAGGGGGATTTTTGTATTTTTAAGGGTGCTTTTGTTTTTCCTGTAGATTATGTTGATTACGGGACTTCCTCAGTGGCCCAGTGGTCAAATAATCTGCCTGCAATGCAGGAGCTGCAGGAAACGCGGGTTCTATCCCTGGGTCCGGAAGATCTCCTGGAGAAGGAAATGCCAACCCACTCCAGCATTCTTGCCTGGAGAATCCCATGGACAGAGGAGCCTGGCGGGCTATAGTCCATGGGGTCGCAAAGAGTCGGACTCAACTGAAGTGAGTGACTTAACAGGCACACATGCTGATTACAGGGCTGTATACAGCTTCAGAGCTTTTTTTCCCCCCTTAAATCATGCCATGAACTAGTTACTCCCTTCTCCCATGTTGATAAACTTCATTTGGGACAAGTATGTAAAATTGCCAAATACTGTGGTCTGGTTAACCAATCCCCAGTCGTTGGACATTTAGATTGTTTCTCATTTCTTGCACCATGTCTTGCCTAGAGTACCTGGCGTTCTTTCCGGCCCTGGGGTGCCTGCACTTTGGGTTTCCTGAAAGGGTCTCCTGCCTCAGGGCCTTTGCACAGGCTATGCTGCTTCCTCTCCCTCGGTTATACTTTCTTGATGTGTCCCCTTGACTTTCATCACAGTTTGTATGGAGACCTACTTGGGTTTCTCTCTGAGTTCCGCCTGGCTCCCCTGACCCATGACTGTGAGCCATCTGAGGGCAGGGGTGTTGCTGTCTCTGGAGGAGTCGGGAGACTGTTAGTTCCATGCCCCCTGGATGGTCATTCTTTTTTTTTAAGTCTATTTATTTTTGGCTGTCCTGGGTCTTTGTTGGACACGCAGGTATTCTCTAACTGTGCAGAGTGGAGGCTACTGTCTAGTTGTAGTGCCATTGCAGTGGCTCCTCCTGCTGCAGAGCAGGCTCCAGAGCACTGGCTCAGTAGTTGAGGTTCACGGGATTTGTTGCCCCGAGGCATGTGGGGTCTTCCCGACCAGGGATCGAACCCACATCCCCTGCATGGACAGGCGGATTCTTAACCACTGGACCAGCAGGGGAGTCCCTGATGTTCATTCTTGAGTTATAAAAATGGGGTCTCGACTTCTTTCGTGTCTTAAGTGGTTGAGTGGGGGTGGCAGTGAGTAAGTTTTATGGTGAGGGTGCATGTGTTAGTCGCTCAGTCGTGTCACTCTTTGCGACCCCAAGGACTGTAGCCCACCGGGTTCCTCTGTCCATGGGGTTCTCCTGGTAAAAATACTGGAGTGGGTGGCCATTCCCTTTTCCAGGGGTTCGTCCCGACTCAGATTGAACCCCGGTCGCCTGCATTGCAGACAGATTCTTTACCATCTGAGCCACCAGGGAAGCCCGTGGTTAGGGAGGGGGATCTGTTTTTATTTTAGCCCCCCAAAGCATGAAGCAAAGATGAAAATGAGCCCCACAGATGTATGACACTCCACTGAGCTCCTCCATTGATATCCTCTAGGTATGTGAACCCACATGACCATGGTGGTTACCATGGAGATCCACAGATGTCCTTGTCACCATGATGAAAGTAAGAGCTGCTTTCTTGAACACATAATTTGTTTTATTCATCTACTTCTTACAGCCGGCCCCTGAGAGAGGCTTTCAGCATCCCCATATTACAGAGGAGGAAGCTGAGGCTTGGGGAGGTGTTGTAATTTTCCCAGGATCCACACAGACTAGAAGCGGCTAAAGTAGGCTATAAACCGAAGCAGGATGGTTCCAGGGTCAGAGCTCTTGATGACAGCCCTGCCCCACTGTGTGTGCGCGCGTGCGCCGGGTGTGAGCACACAACAGCAGCTGCCCTGGATGCCAGGCCCCAGTGTGAACAGGTCACCCCTGCGTGTCAAAAGGCTGGCCCAGCAGGCACTGGCTCATGCCTTGGTCTTGCCCATCCTTGAGGGGTGGAGTCACGGTGGCCCCATGGTGACCTGGCCTTGCAGGTGGGCAGCCTCAAGGATGCTGGCCTTGGACTCTTGCCAGAGCCCAGATGGCTGGTCTTCCTGCCTCATTAATGGGAAGGACCCAGGGTCTGATGGGTGTGCCTGGCCCTTTTTCCAAGCTGGGGAAACTGAGGCCTAGGACACGCAGCCAAAGTCACAAGCCCCGGCCATAGGCCTCCCCTTGACGACTCAGCCCCTTCGTCCTGCTGGGGGCCTGGCCCAGGCAGTGCCTGTCACTCAGGCCGGCTTTGGGGACCCTCCCTTCCATATTTTAAGGTTGTCTTCTCTCTTGATTCGTGCCAACCCAGCAGAGGGGTTCAGCCTTTCGGGTCTGAAGTTTGACAAGAGGAATGACCTTGCACTAGGCTTTTAATTTCCTTAAGCTTCTGTTGTCTCCTTTGTTAAGTGGGAGATACAATGACATCTGTAGTCCCCGGGTATTTGTGAGGAATCCAGAGGATCATCTCTGTCCAGAGTTTATTTTAGAGCTGGGGACCCGTGCAGCAAGCATGGAGCGAATGCCTGCTCTGTGGTCGGGGTTGTTTCCACTAGTGCGGGGAGGTCAGGGCCTGGGTTTGCCTCGTGTCCCCTCCTTCCTCGGTGGGGGCACACCGCACCAACGTTTGCAGGCGTGGGTCTGGGGACCCCTCCACCTCCTCTCCAGGGCGGGCAGGACGTGATTCACAGATGCATTGGCGGACACCGCCCTTGGCATAACTGACCACACCCGGCATAACTGACCACGCCCGGAAACATCCTCCTGAGACGTTGTCTCTGGGGTTTAGGGATCTTGCCGGTGGGGATAGGGGTAGGTCCCAGGGCTTGGACCCTGCAGGAGCTGAGACTGGCCCCTAAAGAGCTGGGTTCTTGAACGATGCCCGTGCCTGGGCCTCTGCCAGGAGACGAGAGTCTTAAATTGCAGTGTTCATGTCGTGGCTTTAGGCTCTTGGCTTTCAGTAGAGGACAGGGTCTCAGACAGAGGGGACACATCAGTGGTGTGCTTGTAAAATCTTGTCTTTGTAATTACCAACTTGTGTGAACATTGTATGGCTCCCCTGTTTTCCCCACCTCGGCCCCACCCAAGGTGGCCCTGTCTTGTTCACAGCTGCGTCTGGGCTCCCGGTGCAGTGCCTGCCACATAGACTAGTATAAATGGCTTCAATTAATTAGCACTGCCAAGCGCTTGTACCTCCTTAGCAAACCTTTCAGCTACTTTTGGAACTGGAAAGGTTTATAAACCCATTCAACAAGTGAGGAAGCTGAGGCTAAGGAAGATAAGAAGGGTGCCCCAGCACACAGAGGCAGGATGTAGGTTGGAGTCTGAGTGCTGTGAAGCTGCAACCCGAACCTCTCTTCTGACTCGGAAGCCCGCCTGCCAGGTGCTGATCTCCGAGCAGCCGTCTCTTCTTCTCCCTCTCCCTGCCTTGAAGCCAGCAGATCTCACCTGGGCTCACAGGATGGAGGGTGTTGACACGTGAGATGCCCTCCTCCGGGAGTGGGGGACCCAGCGAGGCTCTTGGAAGGCAGGCGGTACCTCCACCCTCTCCCACTCAGGAAAGCAGATCAGAATGCAGTGGGGGTGGGCAGGAGATGATTCTGGGAGAGCCCCACTTGCACTCCCATAGGTATCCTCAGATGTGCCTCCTGTCCAGATTCAGCTCTTGCCACTTTTTGCCACTACACGCCAGCCAGGTTAGCAGAAATCTCATTCCTTCAATGACCTTAGGAGGTCTTTTCTAACCCTAGACCTCATGCTCTTTCCTTGGCTGGCTCCCTCTGATCCCTGCAGTCATGCAGCTGAAATGTCACCTCTTCCAGGAAGCCTTCCTTGATCACCAAAATTCATGGGATTCAACCGTGATTCACACAGCAGACCTCATTCCCTTTATCTCCCTTGTCACGTGCTGCCATCTTTGTCCTGGCATGTTGGCTTCATCCATTCCCCATCTCTCCCACTCCCCAGCTGTAAGCTGTATGTAAACCAGGGACCTTGAGTTTCGAGTTCATCAGTATCTCCCCATCCCCAAACACAGGGTCTGGCACATAGTGGGTAAATAAATCTTTTGAATAAATTGGTAAAGGAGCAGCTCCAAATTCAGCCAGCGCATACGTTGGCACCTCCCACCATCTTGGTCGTCAGAGGGTATCAGACCGTTTCACAATGGGGTATGTCTCATCATCATGTCACGATGCCCTCGGGGAGAATGGGTGCTCTGAACGAGTCCATCTCTTGTGAGTCAGGGATGCTAGGAAAAAGAGAGGTGTCTTAGGCTGGGCTCCCTCAGAGGCACCGCCTGAGGCGAGGGTGCCAGGACAAGTGATGTACTTGGGTGTGCTGGCCATCAGGATACTTCTGGGGAAAGCTGGGGTTGTAAAATGTGTCAGGAACCTTGAGGAGACTCCGGAACGGACTTTGAACTGTCCCAGCAGCAGTAGAAATCTGTCCACCCGTGCAAGGAGGATTTGGGTGGGGGCTCTGACAGCGTCTGCTACAGTGGGCAGGCTCTTCCCCCGGTGGCTGGCATGCTTGGGGTGACGAGCTCTGTCGGGGATCTGCCGGCTCCAGCAGACAGACAGGGGTGGGGGCTCTGGTGAACCAGGGCGTGAGCCCAGAGGCTGTGACCGGGAAGAGGTTGGCTACTCGTCTTTGTTTGTGCCGGAAGCCTGGGGCCGTCTGCAAAATAGTTGCCACTTGGGGCATAAAAGGATCTCCAAGCCCAGAGAGGGCATTTTCTTGGGTTCACCTTCTGAGGAGGAATTGTATGATAAGCAGATTTCCTGCATACCGAGCTCCTGCTGTATACACTTCCCAAGCCTCTTTGGTTCCTTGTGTGGTTTGAGATGCTGGACAAAGCCCATCCCTCCCCCAGCCCCCCACATCTATCCTGCGCTTGGTCTAACTCCGCAGGCTCCTCCTCATCCCTCCTTCTCTATCTCAGTTCAGTTCAGTTCAGTCACTCAGTCGTGTCCGACCCTTTGCAACCCCATAGACGGCAGCACACCAGGCTTCCCTGTCCACCACCAACTCCCGGAGCTTACTCAAACTCATGTCCATTAGGTTGGTGATTAATAATAATACTGTTGATAAGGACTGTAACTAATGCATATGGCACCCACAGGCGGTACCCTAACCATTTTGCACGTGTGATCTCTTTTAATCCTCACAAAAGCACATGAAATACCTACCCATGATTCCGTTTTATACGTGAGGAAGCCAATTCACAGAGAGGTGGAGTGACTTGCCCGAGGTTACACAGCTGGTGAGGTCAAGATGGGATTGGACACCAGCTGGTTGACTCTGGAGGTCCTCTTTCTGCATGGTCTTACTGAGGGACACAGACAGGGCACAGAGGACCGGGACTTCTGGTCGCCAGTCCTGCATACTGTCTCCCAAGCACATCATCCTCTGAGCTCTTAATAACTGCTGATTACACTGGGCAAAATTAGGGTCTGGAAGAACTGAGAGCAGGTAGTTTTTAATCTGAATTTAAGAGATCCTAGTGTTTTCTGTCACCTGATGGGGCGTAGGTTGCCTTCAGGGGAGGGGGGTCTGAAATGACTCATCAGGGAACAGACCCCTGTCTGCCAAGGTGATTCTTCTCAGACCTGGTGGTTGAGTGGGATGGCTCAGGGGAGGGCCCTCGCTGCCCTCAGAGGGACTTTGCAGAGCTTTGTTGCCGGTGACCGAAAGCAAGAAGCTTTGGCTGGGTCCTTCTCCATATCTTTTAGAGATGAAAGGATTTGGGAGCATAGGGTAGACCCTCTCCCAACACACACACACACACACACACACACACACACACACACACACACACACATCCGCTCTGTGGATGCTGCCTCTCCTTATAGCTGCACTCCTGGACCATCCTGAGTCTGTCATTGTCATTCACTTTAGACTTACCTATGAGAGGCAGTAGGTCTACCTGGAGTCCAGGTGGGTAGAGAGCCTGGAGTCTGTCTGGAGACAGACATACTGTGGAAGCGAGTAATCAGATGGGGGAGACAGTGCTCTCAGGAAACACCATCAGGTGAGACAGAGAAGTCAAGGAGCTAACATAGGGTGTGTCACCGAGACAGCACCTCGGATGTATGGGAGCCAGAGAAGGAGAGAGCTGGGATATTGGTACACCAGCTGCCATGCGTCTGAGGTGGAAGGCTGCCCGTAGGGCACTTCTAGCCTGTGCTCCAATGGCCAGAAAGTAAGCCAGAGAATCACAGGCATCTTCAGTAGGCAGCCTTCTGCATCTTGATGAGAGCTGAGGGTGTAGGGCAGGGCACTCTAGGAATCCGCTGCACCCTTCTCGAGAAAGGTTTGGGCTCTCTGACACGCGTCTTATATTCAGAAATTTATTCTGTTTCACTTCATGGTCTCATGCCTCTAGCATTAAAAAAATAATAATTGCAATTCCATTTTATTTCTTGTCCTCATTCTTTTATTTATTTTTGGCCACACCACAGGGCATGCGGGACCTTAGTTCCTCGACCAGGGATTGAACCCATGTCCCCTGCAATGGAAGTGTAGAGTCTTAACCTCTGGACCACCAGGGAAGTCCCACATATCTAGCATTTTTAAAATGCTTCTTTTTTCCTGGCACGAGCATATTCATTCGATCAGAAGTCAATGCAGCAAAGAAACCCAGGCGGTGGTGTTCGTGGTCTTGGTGTCTCTGAGCCTCAGTCTCTGTAAAATGGGAGTAGAACGCTACAAAGTGAGTCTTTGCCTGTGAAGTGTTTCTCCTGGAAACCGGCTACATGTTCAGTAAATGGTAGCTGTTCTTGTTGTTATTAGTAGGATATAAAATTTAGATATTGTAGCTAAGCAAAAGAAAAAAAAAAAGGATTAAAATCCCCCGTGATCTAATTTCCCTCCACGTCGAGTCAGCCCTTCTGAACATTTCTTCCTTTGTTTATTTATTGGCTGCACTGGGTCTTTGTTGCTGCATGTGGGCTTTCTCGAGTTGTGGGGCTACTTTTGGTTGCAGTGTGCAGGCTTCTCATTGCGGAGGCTTCTCTTGTGGAGCACAAGGCTTCCGTAGGCGCGGCCAGAAGGCTCTAGAGCACAGGCTCGGTAGTTGTGGCGCATGGGCTCAGTTGCTCCATGGCATGTGGAATCTCCCCAGACCAGGGATCGAACCAGTGTGCCCTACATTGGCAAGCGGACTCTTAAGCACCGGGGCACCCAGGGAAGCCCTTGTGCTTCCCTGGTGTTTCTTATATATTCTTCTAACACTGTCTCTTGGTATCCATGTGTTCATACTTATATACCCATCCATGTGCATCTATATAAAACAGGAAGGGGGATCTTCATGGTCCATATCATACCTAAATGTTTTAAAATTTAGCTGTTACATAATCATTTGGCCAGGTTAACATACATTCACAAGGCTCAAAATGTAGAGTTACCAAAGTGACAGCAGTGAGGACTCTCCCTCTCTGGCCCTCAGCTCACCCTTTTCCCCGCCCACCACCCCAGGGAATGAACTTAAAGCTTATCTTTAATTGTATCTTTGCCCCATGTGTGCCCCTGTATCACGCAGAGGGCACCTATATCCTTGTAGATGGCAAAGGTTACCTTGGAAAGTGAACTGCGTTGGCCTCCTGTGTTGATGGTGTCATTCTGGCCCTGTAGACAGAGGCTTTCTTAGTGCCACCTGATAAAGATGATGGATTTGGGAGTCACAGGGCCACTGGCTGACCCCTCGAACACGTGGCACTCTTCACTTTAAATCACAAGTGCTCTGTGCCTGTAATGAGTGGCTGGATCCTCTGTTAACCAGAACCTTTCATTAACTGAGGCCTCTCCTCTGCCTCCCTCGCCTCTTACCCTGCGTTTAAGACAGAGAGAGAAAGAGGTCAAAATAAACTATTCTCAGCAATGCTAAAGGTCATGACTCCTTACAGTGGGTGAATAATTCATGGTTCAGTTAAACAAGGTTGGGCCTAGGGTCAGGGCAGCCAGCCCGGTGGCCCAGGCCTTCAGCATGCTGAGGGGGCTGAAGATGAAGTTAGAAGATCCAGGGACTGAATACCAGCTTGTCCCTTCCTGCTCCTGTGACTCCTTCTCTCTGAGTCTCAGTTTACACATCTGTATATTGGGTATGTACAACCCAGTCCTATAGAACTTCTTGCTCTGTCCAGTAAGGTACCCAGCCTCCTGTGCTGATTGAGTCCTTAAAATGGGACTGGTGTGACTGAGGCACTGAATTAAAAATTGCATTTAATTTTAATCAGTTGATATTTAAATTTTAGTACTTACATGGGAAAGTGCAGTACCAGGACGTAGGATTTGATACCCAACCAATCACTTTGCTTTTTGTTCTTTTTTTGTTTGCTTGTTTTTAATATTTATTTGGCTGCATCAGGTCTTAGTTGAGGCCTGTGGGATCTTTAGTTGCAGCATGTGAATTCTTAGTTGCAGCATGTGGGATCTAGTTCCCTGACTGGGGATTGAACCCCAGCCCCCTGCATTGGGAGCATGGAGTCTTAGCCACTGGGCCACCAGGGAAGCCCCTCACTTTGCTTTTTGAAACCTCAGTTTACCTGTCTGTAGAATGGGGATAAAAGTAGCATCAGCCCCAGAAGGTCATTGGAGAGATTAACAGCACCCATCACCGCTAGGGGTGGGGGGTTTCAGGGTGGGGGCAGGGAATGGCATCATTTAACCCAACAGCTATTGGCTGCTGTGAGGATGAACTGGGTGGGATCTGGAGTAAGGCTATCAGAGTTCGAATCCTGACTGCATCTCTTAGGCAAACTGCTAAACTTCCCTTGAGGCCTCCACTGTCCTCACCCATCAGGTGGGCCTAATCACGCAGCCCAGCTCAGAAGGTGGATTAAGTGGGGAAATTCATTTAGTGTGTTGTCTGGCACAAAGTCAGTGCTCCGTTCGTGTTAGTGATCTGACGGCGGTAATTATTAACACTGAGGTTTCCTGGGGCCCAACTTCGTAGGTCCGAGGACAAAGTAACTGAATAAACTTAGGATGGTTCACGGGGCTCTCTCATTGGCGGCCTGGCAAGGTGTATTTCTTCAGCTGCACGGAGGCTTTGGTTCCTGTGCCAGGAGCAGGGCCTGACTGTCGTGCCCCGAGGCTGGCAGCACCGGGCCCTGACAGGTCCACAGGGGGTTGCTGGGAAGTTGGTCCCAGAGGAGGAGGAGGAGTCGGCTGCCTGGAGGGCATGGGAGGCGCCGTTATCCTCCTGAGAAAGTGGTTCGTGGCCATGGGCGGTGCCCTGATGGTTATGGCTGGGGAGGGGTGGCACAGGGTGGGTGCAACAGCCGGGGATGGACCTGGGCTGTATACGTCCCTGGGTTCAGTCTTGACCATCCGTTCAGGGTTTTCTTGTGCCTGGCTTCTCTTTGGGATCCGCGTTTCTTGGCGCTGCCCTCTGATTTTGATCAAGGCTTGTGTAAATGACGGGCTCGTTTGGATCTTAGGCCAGCCTTGCAAACGGTGTCCACTTAGCCAGTCACTTTTCCTCCCCCTCTCTCCAGCTGGGCGACTGGGGTACAGTTTGAGAGTCAGGGTGGAGTCCCCTGAATCACCGTCTCTCTCAAATTGCTTCATCAGAGAGCTATTCCTTTAAGTCTAGGTTAAAAAAAAAAAATCCACCAACCTACCAGTCCCTCCAACAGGCTTCATGTTCTGTTTATTTGCTCATTATTTACCACGCATTTGCAGAAACCTACTATGTATGTGCCAATACTGATGGTATTTTACATGGACCATCTCCTTTAATCCTCAGACTCCTTTGAGGTATCACTGAACTTAATTTACCTGTGAAGAAACTGAGCTTACAGGGGTGAAGTGGCTTGTCAAAAGCACGGCTACGTTCACTATGTTTACTTAGAAGACATTTGTCCACTTAGCCAATTTGTACCAAATTCTCTGTGTCCGTTAGGAATGCTTTTGCCTTCATGTAACAGAAACAAACAATGGCTTAAACAGTAGATCATTACTTTTCACATAACAGTAACAACAACAAAAATCCAGAGGAGAAGAGTTCAGTTAGTGCATTAGCTCAGCTATGTCCATCAAGGTCTTTTTCATGTCACTTAAAGTATCACTTGTGAGCCCATGGTCCCAAAATGGTTGCCTTGGCTCCAGGCATCACATCTTTGTTCCAGGCAGGAAGATGGGGAGGAAGCACCAGAAGCTTCATCTGCCTGTTTTTGAATCCAGTGCCACGTTCTTTCCACTTTCCCATTGAATTCTAGCCTCAGGGGCCTTTTTCCATTTCCACATAACCCCTGTACCATCATTTTCTTTTTAAACTTTTTGCTTTTCTGAAAGTTAAAATTTTAAAAGAACCATTATGAAAATCTCTATTATAAATAGCAAACCAGTGTCTTGTCTTAAATTGAAAACAACAGTAAAATTAAATATAGTGAAAATAAAATTATATTTTAAAATCCACTGCTGCAGCTGATGGTCCAAGCTTGGGGCTGTTTTGTCTGTCTTAAACTGGGAGAGTATACTGACGAGATAGCAGATAGTGTAGGTGTTAGAGTCATGGTAGCACCAAGAAGAGATGGCCTCAGGACTTCATGGGAAGGCACCCATGAGAATCAGAAAGGAAACAGTTTTCACAGGATGTCATTCACAAAACGGAGAAGGCAATGGCACCCCACTCCAGTACTCTTGCCTGGAAAATCCCATGGACAGAAGAGCCTGGTAGGCTGCAGTCCATGTGGTCGCAAAGAGTCGGATATGACTGAGCGACTTCACTTTCACTTTTCACTTTCATGCATTGGAGAAGGAAATGGCAACCCACTCCAGTGTTCTTGCCTGGAGAATCCCAGGGACGGGAGAGCCTGGTGGGCTGCTGTCTATGGGGTCGCACAGAGTCAGACACAACTGAAGCGACTTAGCAGCAGCAGCAGCAGCATTCACAAAAGCTTCGTGCTATACCTGGATATCAAAGCATCATGTGTGTGTGTGTAAGCGTGCACACGCTTGCTCGAGCGCTCAGTCATGTCCAACTCTTTGCCACCCCATGGACTATAGCCCGCCAGGCTCCTGTGCATTGGCAGGCGGATTCTTTACCACTAAGCCACCCGGAAAGCCCTTCAGAGCACCCTAAGTGTTACCAAGACCACCATGTGTCCCTCATGGACTGCCTTCCACATCTGGGGAGCCCCATGCTCTCCCATTCTGCCTTGCGTCTGCCAGGCATCACGTAGATTCTGGGAAGGGGAACCCAGAGCCAGAAGGGTCTATGTCCTGTGCCAGCTGGGGAGGGATCCTTAAATTTTGCCAGGGGAGACCCTCAGGCTTTGTCTCTGATGCAAGGATTGATGATCAGGCAGATTGCCAAAGAAGGTCGGAATACACTTTGGCTTAGGAAATCAGCATCGTCTTCCTGGAAGAGGTGTCCCTCCATCTGCTCTGAAATCATGGGTGGGATTTGGGCAAATGGAAATTTTGCTGTGGGGTAAAGGGTTCTCCACGGAGAATAAATAAGTGAAAAAGATACTCAGGTCATGGGACCTTTTTGGGAATCTGGAAGTGTAGGCAGGGCCTGTAATATAGATCAAGTTGGTTAGTTTTGGCCTATGTGTGGGTGGGTGGGTGCAGATGGTCTAGAATACCTTCCTCAAGGCAATGAACAGTGAGAGCCATTTATTTTGGAGCTGGGGGGTGGGGGGCGGTCGGGGCTGGTACGGGAGATGATCAGACCCTCCCAGGGTTTGAGTCTGAATTTAAGGCAGCTCTTGGGCCAAAATAGGCTAATTACTCCAGGAATCTATCTGTGCTCGGAGGGAATTACTAACTTATTTTTCTGAAGGGCGATATGCACCTCTTAGGCCCCCTCATATTTTTGCACTGTGCGTGTGTAGAGTTGGCCTCTGCTGTGAACGTCATTTCCGGGGTGGGGCTTCCTTCCTGCCCCCCTCTCCCAAGTGCGTTCAGGCCTCACGTAGCTTTCCAGCCGGCCCTGGACTCATCTCTCCGTGTGACCCACTGGTTCTAATTGCGCTCGCAAATTTTACAGCCAAGTGTGTGAGAACCTGTAACCATTCCAGTGATGGCACAGCCAGCCCCCCCAGGGCCCTGGTTTATTGCTTATTAGACATCTTTATTGGGTCTGCCCCAGGGCAGAGGTTAAGAACCCTGGCCTCCTAAGCTTTGAAGTGAGTCATCATGGAATGTTTTTCCCTTTGGTGTAAAGGTCCATTCTGCATATATCCAAAGCTCGGGGAAAGAAAAAAACAACGGTGTACACCCTTGGAACCAGCCAGCCCACTTCTAGACAACATTTATTTTGGGAAAGTCATTGCATGTGAGTGTTCATTGCAGTGTTGGTTTTAACACTCAGCGATTGGAAACAGCCTAGGGATACAATAGTGGGGGATGGTTTCGATATAATGATGAGATAGGCATGTAATGGAATACTATAAAGCACAAGAAATGGCTGTAGAGGTTACGCAGCTATTTGATGTGAAAGATGTTTATGATGTAATTTTGAAATTAAATGAAACAAGGCAAGTTCCTAAACAAATAGCATGGCATGCCCTGATTCCATTTTAGTTTTGAGAGTAAGTCCCCACTTTTATTGGAAATGGCCAGATTGATGGACATCAGATTGCTAATAATGGCTGTTGGCTCTGGGTGGCAGGATTTAAGATTATTAAAAACATTTGCTCGTCCATATTTTTGAGTTTTTCTGTAATTGTCATGTAGAGAGCCTGAAAAGATTTAATGAAGGCATGGGTGTCTGCCAGAAGTGTGAGAGCTTTAGGTAATTTAAAGAGGGGGATGTCATATCCTTGGGGGGAGTGCAGTCGGTCTCTCAGGGGACTGAGTTCTCCACAGTCTAGAGCAGCGGTCACAAACTCTTTCTGTAAAGGGCCAGAGAGTAAATATTTAAGGCTTTGTGGGCCATATGACCTCTGTGGCAACCACTCAGTTCTCTCCTAATACCTTGGAAGAAGTCATCGATTACATGTAAATGAGTGGATGTGTCTGTATTCTAATAAAACTTTATTTACAAGAACAAGCAGTGGGCCGGGATGTGGCCTGCAGACTGTAGTTTGCCTATCCTGGATCCAGAGAAAAACAAACAAAGCAAAAAAAGCTGCCTGATTAATGGTTTCGGGTGTGTGCTGTAGCCAGTCCTGAAATAGCACAAATAGTAGGAAGGAACAGGTCAATGAAAGTTGAAAAGACGGATGTTTACATAGAGGCATAAAGGTCACTTGTGACATTCTTTCTCCAAATCAGCAGTTGCACCTGGAGGAGGGGTGTTGGGGTGAAGCAGTTTAGGTTATGCTCTGGAGTGTATAAGATGCCAATTACCTCACACTAAAGGCTCCAAAAAGTCTTGCTGGAAGGACATGAGTTTACACACATCAGCATTTCCCAAACGCTTTCTGTAAACCACAGGATCCTCTGTGTGGGTGTGAATGCGTGCCAGCCACATCTGGTGGTCTGGGGCCAGCTGGGGGATAACCCCCTCAACCTGTTCCTGTGGATTGGAGTCTGAATGGTCAGATGCCCCAGCTCTTAAGTCATTACAACTTGAAATTGACACAGAAGTCAAGGCCTTACTGATGAAGGCAGTTCTTAACAAAAATCACAGACATTTCAGTAAGACACTTAGATCTCTACTTCTGTCAACATGGAATAAGAATTTTACTGAATCCCCCAACAGTCCTTTATTCAGCACCAGTTCAGAAGGAATCGTAGGGGGCCAGGGGATGTGGAACAGGCAGCTCAGAATCCAGAGAGCTGGGCTCCATGGTGGGGGCTGGGGGTGGGGGTGAGGTGATGAACCATGGACAGAAAAGTTGCATAATGCAGACCTGATAAGTCCTGGGGTTGAGCCAAATGAGAATCGCAGAATCTGACGGGGACTTGTCCAAGCCCTCATTGCGAGTTGGTGGAGGAACCGAAGCCAAAACTAGGGTGAGAGACATGTTGGATGATTCCATTTCTTTGAAATATCCAGAAATGTCAACTCTGCAGAGACGGAGAGCAGAGCAGTGCTTGCCAGAGGATGGGGGTGGGGGGGGCAGTGGGTGTGGGCGAGGAGAAAGAGGGAGTGATGTTTAGCTTGTTCGGTGTGGGGTTTCCTTTGCGATGATGAAAGCGTTTTGGAACTAGACAGTGGCAGTGGTTGCACAATGCCATGAATTTACTAAATGTCACTGCTTGCACACTTTGAAATGATGAATTTTATGTTATTATGTGGTTTCTACCACAGTATTCTTTAAAAAGTAGTATGACAGAATAATCTACTGTCCCAACATGGGCACTTTTGAGAATGATAATAGCCGTCCTTATGGGTGTTAAGTGTCCTTTACATTGTAGCATCATAAAAAGTACGTGTTCTGGTTAAGCCCATGTGGACTTTGGAAGAAATCCTCCAGGCACGGAGTGTGGATCAGGGTAACTCCTGCCTCCCACGGCAGAGTCGTTTGCTACTCCAGCTTCAGTTTCCTCACTGGTAACATGGGCTTCTGTTCAGTTCAGTTCAGTCGCTCAGTCGTGTCCAACCCTTTGTGACCCCATGAACCGTAGCACGCCAGGCCTCCCTGTCCATCACCAACTCCCGGAGTTTACTCGAAGTCATGTCCATCGAGTCGGTGATGCCATCCAGCCATCTCATCCTCTGTCGTCCCCTTCTCCTCCTGCCCTCCATCTTTCCCAGCATCAGGGTCTTTTCCAATGAGTCAGTTCTTCATATCAGGTGGCCAAACTATTGGAGTTTCAGCTTCAACATCAGTCCTTCCAATGAACACCCAGGATTGATCTCCTTTAGGATGGATCTCCTTGCAGTCCAAGGGACTCTCAAGAGTCTTCTCCAACACCACAGTTCAAAAGCATCAATTCTTCGGCGCTCAGCTTTCTTTATAGTCCAACTCTCACATCCATACATGACCACTGGAAAAACCATAGCCTTGACTAGACGGGCCTTTGTTGGTTAGGGCCTGCTTTTTTATTTTTTGGCTGCTCTGCAGGCAGGATCTTAGTTCCATCCCTGCTAGGGATGGAACCTACACCCCTTGCGGTGGAAGCGAAGCTCCTTAACCGCTGGACCACCAGGGAGATCCCAGGACCTGCTTCTTTGTGTTGTTAAGGAGATGCATGAGGTCATCTTCCTAAAGCGCTTAGGACAGTTCCTGGCACACGGTATGGTGCTTAATAAATAATATTTATCTTTATCCTTGGCTTTTGAAAGCTCTGAAAGTGGGCAGGAAGGGAGCCTTGGTGCCTCTCCATCTTGAATCATTGGGGAGGACACAGCTATGAAGGGGACTTCTAGTATTGAAGCCTAAAAAGAAATCTGTTTGCACAAACAACATGAATGGAAATAAGAAGGAATCTCAAAATGAAAGGCAATTTATAAATATAGCAATTCCTCTCCAAGTCCCTGACACATCTTTATTTTTCATCTGCCCCTTTTCTCTTCCAGACCTTGATCATTTGAAACAATCTTTGCCATTGTCACAGCCTTGAGTACAAAAAAATATCCCATCTGAGGACTTCCTGGTGGTCCAGTGGCTAAGACCCTACGTTCCCATTGCAGAGGGCCCGGATTCAATCCCTGATCAGGGAACTAGATCCCACATGCTGCAGCTAAGAGTTCACATGCTGCAGCCAAGACTGGTGCGGCCAAAATAAATAAATATTTTTAAAATATTCCATCTGTCACCCTCTTTTCAATGGCATTCTCATAAGCTCTTCCCACTTTCCTACGCAGACTCCATCACCCCACCTCTCCGACTCTCACTTTCAAGAGATGCAGAATAGCCCCTTACATGTGGCTGAGAGGCGTTCACCTTTTAGGGAGAATGTGGATTATTTCTGAGTTTTTGCCATGACTGCCATAGCAACCATCTTTTCTGATCACAAATTCAGGCCATATAGTGTGAAGGGATTTTTGTGCTACTTGTGGGCAGGCTGGCAACTGGTGATCTGGGCTACCCGCTGACTTTGCAACTCTGAGATTTCAAATGGCTTTTGAGTCCTGAGTGTTTTCAAATAAGGTCTATCACCCTAAATCTGGGATGTGTTATTATTGCATATTGCAGTGGGATGGATAACACTACAGAGGGCATCTTGGTGTATGTGGTTTTGTCTTTCTTTAGATTCCTTCCGGAGAGTACTTCCCCTGTGGCTCAGTGGTAAAGAATCTGCCTACAATGCAGGAGCCACAGAAGATTCGAGTTCCATCTCTGGATTGGAAAGATCCCCTGGGGGAGGAAATGGCAAATCACTCCAGTATTCTTGCCTGGGAAATCCCCTGGACAGAGAAGCCTGGTGGGCTACAGTTCACGGGGTCTCAAAGAGCTGGATACGACTGAGCAACTAAGCATGAGCTTGAGAGTCCTTCCATAGCACATGTTTTTAGACTCGGGACTACCAAGTTAAAAATAAATGAATGTTTTTGGGGTGAGGTATATGTGGGGAAAACACTTGATTCATAGTCAGAAGATTTCAGCCGTAACATTCCCCCTCACTAGCTCGAGATCTGACTCATTTTCCGCATCTGTAGAATGGCGGTAATACAGGGGACAAGGCAGAAGGTGCAGAGTCACTTGGTCCTTGACTCTTGATGGGATCTCCAAAAATAATAGCGGGAAGTGAATATTGCCACGCTGCTTCTGTCACTTGCATTGTCCCCAGGAGCAGGTGAGCACGTCGGCTTCCCACACCCACACCTGCCCTGGATACTATTATTTTCTTCTCTCAGACATGCTCTCCCTGGAAGTATTTTTTGCACACTGACCTCATGTCTGGTATGGTGCCAGATTCTGGGGATACGGCTGTGAAATGGACTCAGGACCCTCCTGGCCAGGAGCTCCCAGTCTGGAGGTGGTTACCACATGCAGGATCAGCGCTGGGCTAGGGAGGAGCTAGGAGAGTTGGATAGCAGAGCTGGGAGGCAGTACCTGGACCCGCCCTGGGGCATCAGGGAAGGCTTCCCAGAGGTGGCTGGTGCTGAGGTTAGCTAGGCAGGAAATGACAGTGTAGAAGCATGAAGGCAAGGAAAAGCATAGTGTGTCTTGTGACCCGCCCGGTGTTCATGTGCTGAAGTATGTGAGTGAGTGTGAGGGACAGACAGACAGAGGAGGAGCCGTCTGTCATGAGACTGAAGCTGGAGAGGATCCAGACTCTGCCATGGGCCCCAGGGGAGTTTGATTTTCCTTCAGAGGGCAGTGGGGAGACCCACCCAGGTGGGCTTTGAGCAGGGGAGTGGCATGATGGCCCCTGTGTACTGGAGAATCCCTCTGGTTGCTGCCAGAAGAACAGATTGGAGGAGGCACCAGCAGAGAAAGTCGCTTACCTGATTGTCTATGTGTCTTGCTTGTTTATGTCATTTCTGGTCTGTCCCCACCTTCATCACTGTCAGCTCCATGGGAACAGGGCTTTCTATATGTTTTGTTCCCTGCTGTATCCACAGAGCCTGACACATGGTGTGCGTGCGTGCTAAGTCGCTTCAGCCATTTACGACTCTTCGTGACCCTATGGATTGTAACCTGCCAGGCTCCTCTGTCCATGGGATTCTCTAGGCAAGAATAATGGAGTGGGTTGCCATTTCCTTCTCCAGGCGATCTTTCCCAACTCAGGGATTAAACTCGTGTTTTTTACATCTCCTGCACTGGCAGGCAAGTTCTTTACCACTAGCGCCAGCTGAGTAGGTGCTCAATAATTGTGTATTGGAATGAATGAATGAATGAATGAACTAGGGCCGCAGCCATGGGGAGGGAGAGGAGGGTATGCACGCACTCCGTTGACAGTAGATGTTGCTCCCTCTCCTCCTGGGGTCTGTGGGTGGGCCAAGTACGTGCGTTTATCATAGCTCCGCTCTCCTAGGGGCAACTGGACGTGCACTTGGCACCTTGCACAGGGTGCCACGCGGATGGATTTGCAGATTTGGGAGGCCAGGTCACATTCCGGAAGATGCTGGGAGATGTCAGGATTGGCTCATGGCCCTTAGCAGATGGTGGCATTCCCAGGAAAACGGCACCCAGAGCCGGCTGAGTGAATGACTGTGAGCTCTCGGATCAGATTTAGGGGTGTAATTATGAGAGATCGACAGCAGCTGTTAGAATGAATCAACGCCTCCGAATCTGAGAGAGAAGCTGCCAAACAGTCAGGTCCTGAATGGAAGGGCTTCTCCTGCTCTGTCCCTTCGAGCTTCTCTCAGATCCCCCGGGAGCCTGTGCGCTCCACGGCCGCGCCCCCGGCATCTGGCGCAGAGCCCGACTTCTAGAAGGAAGGTCAGAAGGATAGGGGATGAATGCTCTTGACCGGGTGCCTGTCTAATTTCAGCCACTATTGGTGTCTGTGACTCAGCTCCCAGGAACATGGTTTTCCCCTGTGTAAAATTGCAGGAAATAGGAATCTCAAACCTTGCAGGTCAATTCAGGGAGATCGAGCCTGTGGACTTGTCAGGTTCGGGGACAGCACAGGTCCACCCTCCACTACCCCCACTGCTGCCTGCCCACAAATCCTCTGTGTCCTGGTCCACCCTGGCCTCCTGACCTCCCAGAGCTGCCCGTTTGTCCCCCTCCAAGCCGACCTCCATGTTGATTCATAGATAAAACCAGACACAGTTCATACCTGGTGTTCCTGCTTTCTCCAGGGAGCTCTTGTTTACCTGACTCTGGCCACCGTGCTAATATATTTAAAAAGAGCGAGCCAGGCCACCCCAGGAAAAAAAAAAACAGCATCTGTCTTCTGTGTGAGTGGGCTTCTGAAATGTTTTGGAAGAGACTAACATGTCTTAAATTAAGCATAACATATGTGATGCATTTAAAGCAAGATTTTAAAGTGTACGTTTCAGTCGGTTTCCTTGTATTTTACAACAGGTTAAAGGAAAACCTGAGAATCATGGGTTTCTAGGTTTGGGAAAGACTTCAAAATATTATTTAGCCATCCACTACGGTGGTTTGAAAGCTCTTTCCCCACCCCACCCCCACTTTGTTCACTGACTGATTGATTCATTCATTGATTCGTTCCCGCAACCATATTTATAGATCAGACATCTGCCTGGCATTTTAAATGGAAACTTGAGAGGGAGCCCAAGATAGAAAGGAAATTACGGATAACAGAGACACCCTTCTGGTTAAGAAGGAAGTGGACCAAGAATCTTTTATCTTGTTTTCCCTTTTTTCCTCCCCTGCAATCTGTTCCTTGAAATGGGTTCAGGGATCCCAAAGTTGCGGGCAACATTTGTGAGCCATGGACCCTGCTTCAGCAATGATGCTCTTGGTGGTCCTTCCCAGGAAAAGCTGTACAGAGAAGCATCTGCTTGTTCCACCTTGGGCAGATGAGCCCGTGTGGGGTTAATGCCATCACAGCAGGTGTGATGGTGGCCTGTCCCCGGCAGTGGGACCTGTCGGTGGGGGCGGCGGGCCGGGCTGCCCAGTGGAGCTCTTCACAGCTCTTTGGTTCTGCCACTCAGTAGCACTTGACCCACGGCCACGCCAGAGCTTGCCAGAGGAACTTGCTTACCTTGTGTCCTAGATTGCTCAGTGTCGTGAAACTCAGGACTCCTGCCCCTACTCAGAATCTTAGCAGCACCTGGGCAGCAGGGCCAGGAAGATAGTTCTTCATTTATTTATTCACTCAATAATGATGCATTCAGTGCTCTTATCTTCCAGGCCACTGTGCTAGCTGCTGGGGTGCCCTCTGGGGACCTCCGTTGATATGAAGCGAGGGATCCTACACTACAAAATATAACTGTATTTATGATGAGTCCTGCCATGTGTCTGTGGCTCTTTGGACATGTAAGAGTACTGGATTGGAGGCGGGCAGCGGTGTCTGAAATGTGACCTTAGGGCTGGGCCAGTGTCTGTGTGTAGCGACAGGAGCATCTCAGAGAGCAGACACAGCATGTGCAAAGGCCCCAAGGAGGCGTGCGAGGACCTCCAAGTACTGCTGAGCAGGACAACCGGGGCACCGGCTCCCAAGTTTGCCAGCTCCCTAGTGTTCATGAGTTACCGCCTCTAGGCCAGGGGAGTCTCCTGGGACCAGCACTCCCAACTCTAGGCAGTTAATCTTCCTTTTTCTGTGCTCCCATGTCCCCCTTTATTTGCCTGTGTGCTCAGTCGCTCAGTCATGTCTGACTCTTTGTGACCCCATGGACCATAGCCCCCCAGGCTCCACTGTCCTTGGGATTCTCCAGGCAAGAATACTGGAGTGGGTTGCCATTTCCTCCTCCAGGGGATCTTCCCCATCCAGGGATCGATCCCATGTATCTTGCAGCTCCTGCATTGGCTGGTGGATTCTTTACCATTGAGCCTCCTGGGAAGCCCCCTTTGTTTATTTAACTTTTTGGTTAATTTATTTATTTTTGGCCACACCTTGCAGCACGCGGGATCTTAGTTCCCTGTCCAGGGATCAAACCTGTGCCTCCTTCTTTGGGAGTGTGGAGTCTTAACCGCTGGACCACCAGGGAAGCACCCCCACCATGTCCCCCTGTATAAGCCATGTTTATTGCCCAGCATAGTTGCTTGTGTGTGTTTGTCACACAAGACTCTTAATTTCCTGAACTTAGGAGATATTTCTTATTTATCCTTCTGCACACAGTAGGTGCTCAATAAAACACGTTTCAGAGGAACAAGGGGGGTTTTTATTGAGTGCCGACTGCAGACTCCGCACCCTTGATGCCCACGTGTATCCACAAGGCGACAATACTGAAAAGCTGACAAGGGCGTTGAGTTTTACACGCTGGCAGAGATGCCAGCGGGATGTGGTTGGAGCTTGAAAGCTTTCGTGCTGTCTGTGCCCATATTTTTGCCAGAACCCCAGAACCGAGCCTGTCGCCCTGTGTCTCCCCAGAACTGCCCGAAACTCAGCCTGCCGGGACCAGCCTACCCCTGCTCCCCCCAACCCTACCGCACCCCTTGCCAGCTTCTGCCAGGGGAGTGTGCAGACAGCCCCGTTCATCTGTGATGAGACGCGATTCCGCTCCCTTTCTCCAGCAGTCACACGTCCACAGCCAGGACCTGCCAGCTCAGGTAAGCGGGGCTCCTGTGGGTTCTGCCAGGGGATTTTCTCTCTGTCCCCTGAATATCCTGTTCTTGTCCCGTGTCTCACATCTGTGTCCTGGAGGTCACGGGAGCTGGCTCTAATGATGAGCAGTCCCGGTTTGGGGCAGGACTCGGCATGCTTGCGCACTCTGCCCTAGGTCACTGCCGACGGATTCCTCCCACGTCTCTCAATTTTCTGGTTCTCTGTTTCCATCCCTCTCTTCTGCCTCTGACCCCGTCTAGACAGTGTTCCCCGCTTTGGGAAGACGGAATCAGTTTAGCACCATCGAGCGTGTAGGGAAAAGAAAAGATCAAAATCTGTCTGCCTTTCTTTCTTTCAGGCTGCTGTGTGAGTCAGAGCCGGGGGCAGCAGTGTGGGGCCCCCGGAAGGAAAGCGAGAGGCTTGCGTTGAGCTAAAACACCTTCTACTTTTAGCCCATCTAGACGAGGGGGCAGGCTGGGGGCAGTTTTGTAGTGAAACAAAGCCCTGGCGTGAAGGTAGGGTTTTTAGGGTAGGGGACGCATCGAGAACAGCAAATCATCTGGCAGTTTTTAAAACTGGAAAGGAATAGGATGTTACTGTTAAAAGGGGAGAGTTGAACGGATCCAGGACTTGAGATCCGGTTTCAGCTGTGTGATGGTTGGCAAGTCGGGCAGCCTCTCTGGGCCCCATCCTTACAAAGGGAGATAAGGATAAGCCCTGCTTCTCCGGGTTGTTGGAGGATGGATGAGAGAGGTCTCCTGTCCTGAGAGAGCGGAGCTCATGGTTGGAGGAGCAAGGGGCTTATGCCTGTGCTGTTGCAAAACAGGGGCTGATGATCACATGCCTGTCTTGTAGGGTTGTAGGGAGGAGGATGTGATTTGTGAGACAGAGGGAGCCCTTGGCTTCCCTGAGGCCTGACTCGTGGTAACTCTCATCCTTACCTGATGATACTCTTCTTTCTGAGACTCTGAAGGCAGTTGGCTTAAAATAGGTGTTCAGCTGAAAAGAACCCAAAGGCAAAATAAATAAATAAATAATGACAGCAGGTGGAGTGGAAAATGAGGATGGCTTTTTTCTTTTTTCTGAAGGCTTCTGGAAAGACTGGGATGGGGAGAGATAAGGGACGGTCTGGGAAGCTGGAGTTCTGAGGCCACTTGCCAACTCTGTGACCTTGGGAACACCGGCTTTGGGTGTCTGTGTGAGCCGGCGGTGGTCACCTGCCCTCTCTGTGCTTGGTCCTGAAGAGGGTGAGGATCAGCCTGATGTGGGAAGGCTCTGAAATGGGAAAATACTGCGGGCGGCGGGGACAGTGCCTCTGGAGTCCGACCCAGGTTCGAATCCCAACTTTGCCTCTTTTGTTCTCTGAGTGACTTCAGGTCAGTTACTCAGCCTCTCTCCGTTGGTTTACGTATGTGTACAGCTGAGAGCATCGTTTGTTGCCCTGAAAGCTGGCCTTGAGATTAAACAAGCTGGGAAAGTCCAAGTGAACGTTGGCACCGTTTGGGCACCCTTTGAGCTGGAATGAACTTCAGAGTGAGGCCTTTTAGTCCGCTGCCCTTGCCCAGAGCTGAGAGGTGGAGGCCACTGGCCCAGGCTTGCCCAGTGGTCAGTGGAGAACTGTAGTCCAGACCTGGGGCTCCGGTCTCTTGATCCTCATCCATCATTATCCCCCCGTCAAATCTCTCTGCTTCAACCCAGACACTGACTGAATCTTAAATTTACTTTAAACATTTTTTTTTTAGTGGTTGCCGCTCCGTTTCTGACACGCTTCTTCCCCATGGATCCACAACCGTAACCATGGCGACACGGGTGGAGGTCGGCTCCATAAGTTCCCTGACGGGGGTGCCGGGCCTGGGCGAGCTCTCCAAGGAGGAGGCCCTGACGCGGACCTACTTCCGCCAGGCTGGCGATGCCCCCAGGCCCCCCTCGGCGCTGCTCTTGGAAGGAAAAAGCCCCCTCAGGAGCCCGGTCCGCCTGCTTCCTCTGCCAAGACTCGCCCCCAAACCCTTCTCCAAGGAGAAGGCCGCGGACGTGACACCCTTGTGGCCCAGCCCTGCCAGTCCGTCTCCCGCTGGGGGGCTCTCCCAGGACGTGGCCTCAGGGCGTCTGGACGAGAAGATGCCGGGACTGGCGGGGCAGGAGGCGGGGAGTGGGGACCGCCCAAGAAGCGCGTCTCTGTTCACCAAGGCCGCCATTCCGCGGCCCACGCCAAACCCCACGATCTTCTTCGAAAGCACCCAAGTTGGCCCCGCTCTGGGGAAGGGGGCCGGCCAGGGGGCTCGCGAGGCCGACGCAGGCGTGTCTCAGGGACCCGCTTCCGCCTTCCGGCCTGAGGTGGCCGCCAAGCCTGCCCTGCCGGCCCGAAAGCCCGCGGGGAGCCTCCCCCGGCCAGCCTCCCTGCCTCAGGACTCCAGGCCGGTGGCCACCCCAGAGGAGACCGGTTTGAAGGAGCCTCTGTCAAAGGCCAGCAGCGTGGAGGAGGCGGGAGGCACCGCCCCGGAGCCGCCCAGGCCTCGCCCGAAGAGAAGGCCCGTGTCGGCCATCTTCACCGAGTCCATTCAGACTCAGAAGCCAGGCCCCGGCGGTGTGGCCGCGACAGGGAAGCTGCCCCCCACCCCTCCCGAGAAGACGTGGGTGAGGAGGCCCAGGCCTCTGTCCGTGGACCTCACGGCCCGGTTCGAGAGTAGAGAGGCCTTGGCAAGGAAGGTGGCGGACGAGGCCACAGCAGGACCCGCTGCCCAGCGGCGGGGACCCGAGAAGCGGGACCCAGAACCCAGGGTGGACAGGGAGTGTCTGGTCAAAGTAGAGGCATCTCCACACGACCCGGATTCCGATTTCCTGCAGGTGGCCCAGAAGATCCAGGAACGGAAGGAGAGGCTGCTGTGCAAGCAGGGGGAGATGGGCGGCCTCAGAACCGCGGGGGGTGTGGCCAGGGTCACCCCCACCGGTGCCCAGAGTCTTGGGGAGGAGAAAGCCAAGCTGGACGAGGAGCCAGAGAAGGCAGCCGAGGAGCCCCAGTCCCCTCTGCCCAGGCCTGGAAAAGGCCAAGACATGGCTGAGGTCAGGAGCAGAGAGGCTGATGGAGAGACCCAGGTCGGGGAAGAGCAGACCCCCAGGGGTAGCGTGAAGAATCTCATTGGCCTGTTTGGGGAGGATGGTGCCTCGGTCTTGGCAGTGGAGTCTGAGTCCCCACCAGCCACCCCCGAGTCCCCAGCCATCCCGCCAGAGCCAGAGAAAGCGGGTGTGAGTGTCCAGGAGCGGATCAAAGGCTGGGCCACCGAAAGCTCGGAAACAAAGCTGGAGTTCAGGAGGAGGGCGGTCCAGACACGGCCACTGTCAGCAGACTTGACCAGACTGTAAGTGGGAACACCCCACGGGTTTCCCCCAGCCTCCGAGAGCCCCAGCCCCTCACCAGCGACCCCCCCCCCACAAGGGGGAAGGAGACTACAGGGCACCAGGCTCTGTACTGGGCACTCTTGGTACCCCCAGCCCTGAGAGGAAGTGGCATTAGCTCCCACTTCTCAGATGAGGAGGCTGAGGTGTAGAGGATGGCACCACTTCGCTGTGCGTGCCAGCGGCAGGGCCAGGAGCCCTATTTCTTCCTCCCTTCCCCCTCTTTGCACTTTTCGGGGGTCGTATCAAGCCCATTTCACCGATGCGGGCAGGACAGGTGAGGACCGTGAGGAAGTTGGGAGCCCCGTGCAATTCCATCTCAGCCTGTCTCCATAGCTAAGCTTTCCTTTCCTAAAGTCTGAGGACACTTTATTTATGGCCTAAACCTCCGTGAATACCCCACCCCCCCACCCAAACAAGATCAGATGGGTCACAGTAACTTGAGAGAGTCACTTTCCTCCGCTTTAGCCTCGGTTTCTTCATCTGGTAAAGGGAAATGATGCTAAGACCTGCATTAAAGGATTAAGGCCAAGACTCAGATACCGCTGGAGATCGCTCAGCCAGAGGGAGCCCTCGACACATTGTATTTATTAATAGTCCCAAATGATATGATGAATCCTGTTGGTTAATGATGATTTTCTAAGCAAGGCCTGGCCCCTGACATCTCTTCCTCCTTTGTTTTTCCACAATCGGCTTCTCGGCTAAGACAGGGAGATGCCACCGGAGTGTGTCCGCCAGCTCATTAATGGCACGCATGCCACCGACATAGTTTGTCAGCGATTGAGCTTCCAGGGGGCAGGAGCTCTGGGCAGACTGCCCTTCAAGCCCTGGGAACCAGGGCGACCAGCTTGGCCAGCGCTGAGACCACTGGCTGTCAGCATTCAGAATGATCTGGAAAAAAAAATTATCAATGCCTGACCCCCACCCCCAGAGACTCTGATTCCGCTGATCTGGAGAGGGCTCCTTATCTTGGTTTTTCAAAGTCTCCAAAGTAATTTTCATGTGCAGCCAGGCTTGAGAACCCCTGAATTCAGGAAACAGAGAAAGAGGGGAGCTCCCTGGCCATTCGGTGGTTAGGACTCAGCACTTTCACCAGGTTCAATCCCTACTCGGAGCTAAAATCTTGCAAGCTACCTGGCGTGGCAAAATAATAAAACCAGAAACCAGAGCAAGGGGCACCCATGTCAGGGCCTCATACACCTCCCCTCCCTGAGTCCCCCGCTCCCCAGTCCCTCAGGTTATTCCCATCTGACAAGTAGGGAAACCGAGGCTCTGGGTTTAGAAACAACTCCTGTACACCCTCACGCGTCCCCAGAGCCAGTCCTTGGACTGCTGCCCGTGGTCAAGTTTAAGACGTTTGATTTGTCTCACCTCCCTCTTCTCTGCAGGCCCCCGACCCTGAACTAATCTTTCAGCCTCCGCCCCAGAGAACTCTGCAGAGATGGGAAAAAGTCTAGCTCCAACTCCCTTTTCTCTCGCTTCCCCTTAACAGCTGGGAAACAGGCCCAGAGAGTGATGAAGACTGGGCCAAGGTCACCCAGAGAGACAGAGGCAGAGGCAAGTCGGTTCCCGACTCATTCCCCGACCGCCCACTGCGGTGGAGCTGCTGGCTGTTGTGGGGTTGCAGCCATTAATTATCGCTCCTGAGGCATCTTCGCTCCTCTCTCAACACCCTCATGTAGCTATTAGGGCCTTGGGTAGCCTCTTATCTGACCTACAAAAGACGATAGGGAGGCGTTAATTATCCCCGTTTTATAGATGAAGAGACAGAGGCTCAGGTGAGGTTACTGAGCCTGAGCCAAGCTCCCTCAGTGGGGAGGCAGGAAGGAGAGCTGGCACGAACACCCAGGCCCCTTCCCCCGAGCCTGGGGCTGCCGCAGCCCCAGTGATGCTGTGCTTAAGGTAGGCTCTCTCCCTCCCGGGCCCGAGAGGTTTGGAAACTGGAAAGGACATGTCCCATCTTGGAGTAAATGGGGCAGGGTTGCTCTGATGATCTCAGTGCTGCGTTCACCCCTGGGTTCCTGAGCTAGTTACGGGGTGTGGGCCGGAGGGAGTCCCAGCTTCTGGCCCCGCACAAATAACTCAGGTCTCTTGTGCCAGGTTTTCAAGTGCAGCTTCAAGCAACGAAGTCAGATATGAGAAGTGTTTGGAGCTGAGTGGTGAGCCTCCCAGAGAACCAAGAGAAAAGGTAAGAAGCCGTTTCGCATGTCCTTTTTTGGGTAGTGATACTTATTGGAAAAAGGGCTGTTACAATCTCGAAAATCCAGGAAAGACTCAGAGACCTCTCATGGACTATAAGACTTTTTTTTTCCTTCCATGTTGGGACTTTTAAAGTCCCTTCCAGTATGATAGACTGTGATACTCTGTGTTGTGTGTGTGTGTGTTAGTCACTCAGTCATGTCTGGCTCTTCATGACCCCATGGACTGTAGCCTCACCAGGCTCCTCTGTCCATGGGATTCTCCAGGCAAGAATACTGGGGTGGGTTGCCATTTCCTTTTCCAGGGGATCTTCTTGACCCAGGGATCAAACTTGAGTCTCCTGCACTGAAGGCAGATTCTCTACCATCTGAGCCGTGAGGGATGCCCCATGATTCACTGTTCCTTGGTGTTGAATACTGTTTGCAAATATAATCGTCAGGCATTAATTTTTGTCTGTGCAAACAGGAGGAGGACATGGCTTTCCTGTGGAAGAATGTCTGCTTTTTTGAGAAATTAATGAAGATTTTAAAATGCTGGGACTTCCCTGGTGGTCCAATGGCTAAGACTCCGAGCTCCCAATGCAGGGGGCCCAAGTTCGATCCCTGGTCAGGGAACTAGATCCCACATGCCGCAACTAAAGATCCCGTGTGCCACAACTAAGAGCTGGTGTAGCCAAATAAAAATTTTTTTAAAATGCTAACAGA
The DNA here is from genome assembly GCA_024291935.2 of Okapia johnstoni. Classification (NCBI taxonomy): domain Eukaryota; kingdom Metazoa; phylum Chordata; class Mammalia; order Artiodactyla; family Giraffidae; genus Okapia; species Okapia johnstoni. The sequence goes on along the minus strand of CM044310.1, from coordinate 7,190,499 downwards.
GGGTTTCACTGGTGGCTCAGTGGTAAAGAATCCGCCTGCCAATGCAGGAGACCCAGATTCGATCCGTGATCTGGAAAAATCCCACATGCCTTGGAGCAACTAAGACCATGCACCACAAGTGTTGAGTCTGTGCTCTAAAGCCCATACTCCGAGTCAAGAGAAGCCACCCCAGTGAGAAGCGCGCGCACCACAACTAGAGAACAGCCCCTGCCCGCCACATCTAGAGAAAAGACTGCATGGCAATGAAGACCCAGCACAGCCAAAAAATAAATAAAATTTAAAAAATGTTAACAGAACCCCCCTCAACTTCCCCCCATTATGGCCCCAGCTCCTTTCTCCACCCCCTCATTTGTCAGCTAGGAGAAGGAGAAAAAATCACCAGCAATTAAATTGCTTAGAAAGTATTTTCGGTTAGTCTGTTTAATTAAAAAAAAAAAAAAACTCATAAAATAAGTGCTGGGTATCATGGGTTTGTGATTGATGCTTTCTGAAGTTTCAAGTTTTTCTTTAATTTATTTACTTATTTTTAACTGAAGGATAATTGCTTTACAATGTCGTGTTGGTTTCTGCCATACATCAGTATGAATCAGCCTTTGAATCAGCCTTAAGTATATACACATGTCCCCTCCCTCTTGCACCTCCTTCCCACCTCCCACCCCATCCTACCCCTCTAGGTTGTCACAGAGCACTGGTTTGAGCTCAGTTTTCTCTTGAACAGCTTTATTGAGGTGTAACAGACATGGAGTGAACTGGACGTATTTAAGGTGTAAAAGCAGGGGAACTCTGACTTCTGTGTACATCTATCGAACCGTCATCACCATAACGACAGTGGACATTTCCAGCACCTGGGAGTTTCTTCTTCGTAATTCCCCCCCCCACCTGCCCCCTCCTCCCCCAAAGCAACTACTGATCTGCTTTCAGTCACTATAGATTCATTTGCATTTTCTAGATTTTTATATAAATGGAACCAGTGGTCTTTTTTTTTTTTGGGGGGGGTCAGATTGACCGATATCTCTTCTCCACTGTTTATCTACATGTGTATATGTATATACATGCACACACACCTACAGTTTTTTAAAATGGTATTATATTATAAATACATAGTTCCTCCATCTGCTTTTCTCCCATCAACACAACAGTGTTTTAAGTGTCCTTAGATCTTAGAACATTGGGAGCCACCCCCTCTCTGTGGGTCCAAGTGCCTATGTGGTAGTCAGCTGTTCGCATATATCAAAATTTATTTAGCCAGTGCCCTTCAGGTGGGCATCTAGGCTCTTTTGTTTCACTAACAGTTCTGTATGACCTTTCTTGTTCACGTAGACTTGTGCACGTGGGCAAGGCAGGAATTCTGGGAGGAAACTGGCCAGACGAAAGGAAATGAGTATCTTAAAATCACGGCAGACGTACTGAATTGCTCAAGAGCCGTGCCCATTTGTCCTCTCGCCAATAGGGGTCTAGAGTGCCCGTTTTCCCTCACTGGCTGTGTTCAGTCTGTAAGATTGGATGGTTTCTCACTGCTGTGATTTTAAAAGTGGCCATTTCAGTCACCTCACCTCTTCTTTTCCATTTCAAATCCTTTGACTTATTTTGGATTGTTTTGGTGCTTCCCTGGCGGTCCAGTGGGCAAGACTTCGCCTTCCAGTGTAGGGGACGCCAGTTTGATCCCTGGCTGGGGGCGCTAAAATCCCATACTCCAAATAGCCTAAACCATAAAACAGAAGCAGCATAGTAACAAATTCAATAAAGACTTAAAAATGGTCCACATCAAAAAAAAACCTTATTTGTTACAATGTTGTAACAAATCTTTACAAATAAATATCAAAAAACTTTTTTTTCAATCTTTAAAAATAAATAAATAAATTAGATTGTTTCTTTTTTTTTTCCCCTAGCCAAAGGACAGGCATGGTGTGGAGGGAACATCTGTCACAAGAAGTCCCTGGAAGCCTGGTCCATCCCGGGAGAAACCCAGACAGACAGAGCGGAAAGACATTTCTGAACGTGTCGCTAGCAGCGCTCCGGGTGAAAGTGCGGTGGGGGCCCGGAGCCCTTCCAAGGGCACCCCGGATGATGACGGAAGCTTCCAGACTGTATGGGCCACAGTGTTCGAGAATCACGTGGAGAAGCACACCGTGGCCGCCCCCTCGGGACGCAGTCCATGGGCCACGACCCCCAGGGACCTGGCCGACGTCTTGGAGCCCAGATCCAGGGTCCTTGGACCCAGAAGCTCTTTCCCGCAAACCACACCCCTAAAGCCAGAGTGGCTGGAAGATCCCGACCTGGAGCGAGGCGGAGGGACCACCTTCTCCAGCGGTGAGCCCACCTTCTCCAGCGGTGAGCCCAGACACCATCGCGCGTCCTCCCTTCTGGGAAGGCACCCTGGGGGCGAAAAGTGCAGCCATCACCCCTTCCTCAAGCTCCCGGAGAGCACCCCCGCGCCCGAGAGGGTTGAGCCCAGGTATGACGTCATGCATGCCGTCGGGGAGCGCGCGCACAGCGAGGCCATCCCCACGGCGCCCGAGGAGAAGGCCCTGACGCTCCGCAGCAGCCGGTCTCGGCCCCCGCTGTCCCAGGAGGTCACCCATGCTGTGACTCCTGCCGACCCCAAGTGCAGGCTGGAGGGCCAGGTGGGGTCCGTCCACAGGGCCAGTTTGATCTGGGAGGCCCGAGGGACCCGTGAGGTCAGCAGGCCAAAGCCCGAGTTCCACCAAGAGCCAAAGGACACACATGGAGGCAGTTCCCCGTCACCCAAATGGACAGGTGGGGTGGCCGTGAGCTGGCACAAAGCCGCCGTGGGGCTCAGCGAAGAGAGAGGCTCACAGCTGAGCCTCGAGGCCTCCTCTGTGAGGACCGTCCTGGAAGCCCAGCACCCCGGGACCGAAGGGGCCGGAATCCAGCTGGGAGAGAGGGCTCCGCCCCGGGGGGCGCCTCCTGAGCCTCTTCCCAGGGCCAAGGATGAAGCTGATGACTCCCGAGTGCAGCCTCAGGCAGACATGCCGGTGCAGATGGGGCCCCTGGCCCGGGCTGGCAGCCACGAACCTGAAGCCAGGAGGCGGAGGGCGAGCCCCGGCGACCAGGGGATGGATAGATGGAGGCGGCGAACCCTGCCCCACGACGTGAAGTTCGACGAATTCAGCCTCCTGCCCCCAGAGCACTCGTCCAGGGCAGAGCAGAGAGGGGACCACCTGAGCCCCACGGCCCCAGGTGCCTCAGGAAAGCCCCAGCTACTCCAGGGTCGGGAGGGGACCCGGCAGGGGAGCCCAGGTGCATCACTGGATCGGGTTCTTCCTGCGGCAAAGCAGGGGTCACCTGTGGAAGCCAAGGCGACTTTTTTTGCCGTGACCTATCAGATCCCTGACACGCAGAAAGCCAAGAGCGTGGTTAGGCCTGGGCCCGAAAACTGGACAGAACCTTCTAGAAAAGCAGCCCCACCCCTATCCCCTCTCTCTTTAACCCTTACCTTGGTTTCTGTGAACCGTGAAGAGCCGCTGGAGACCGTGGGCGGTAAAAACCGGGCTGCGGGCAGAGAACATGAGCACGCAAGCTTTCCAAAGCCTCCGAGGCCGACAGACCATCCGGCATCTCTTGGGGACAGGATTCCGGGTCCCCCCGGTGAGAGGATCTCCGACACCGATGCCATGTGGGTTCGTCGGGGCCCGGAAGGCAGTGGCGGTTTTCAGAATGGCTGGAAGGACAGCGGGAACAAGACATTCCCTGGCGACGCTCCCCAAACACCCCCGGCTTTCAGAAGTCCCCCAAAAGCCAGCGAGCTCCTGGTCCGAAGGAAGATGGAAGCGGTCAGCGAGACGTTCCCAGGTAAAGCCAAGGCCGGCTACAGGTCCAGCGTCCTCGATATTGATGCACTGATGGCCGAATATCAGAGGCCACCAGCCAGAGGCCTGCGGGAGGCTCAGGAGTGGATGGCGGGTCCCCCCGCAGAGCTCAGGGTCTCGAACCCCGAGAGGCCTGGCCCGCAAGTCAAGGCGGATCAGAGACGGAGGAGCCTAAAGGAGTGCCCCGAAGCCGAGGGTCCCCAGAGACAGGCCAGTTTTGCCGAAACCAACTCCGGTTCCACTCCTGGCTCGGGCAAGTACCTGGCAGAGATGCCGGGGGCAGCCACGCACAAGGTCAGCTCTCCCCTCTGGGGCCCGCCCCACTCAGCTCCTCCTGAAAAGTATCCATGGGCGTCTTTTGGCTCCGCTGCCGGCCCCAGGAAAAAAGGCCCGGGGATCTCTGAGGATGAGAAAAAGACCTTTGTTAGTAAACATCACAGTGCAAAGTGCCAGCATCCCCCAGCCGAGTCAGAGCCCACCACTGCCTGGGAAGATCCAGGCAGTGGGGCCAGCATGCAGCCCAGGTCGTCCCCCGCTGACCAGAGGAAAGGGACCCCGAGGAAACCCCTGGGGAGGGGCGAGGAGAGCAGTGTGGCCCCATGGGCCAACCACCCACAGGACTTCGGAAGGTCACCGCTGGATGTCAAGAGGGCCTATTCGGAGAAAGGCCCCCCTCTCAAAATCCGAGAGGGCCTGTCCATCATGCAGGAAGCCAGAGAGAGGAGGCAGGAGCAGCCCAAAAGGAGGCCCAGCCTCCCCAGGGAGAGTGCGGAGGCCAGAGACATCAAGACGGGGCTCTGTCGGCAGGAGTCGGGGAATCGAGACAGTCAAAAGGTGAGTACAAAGGCTGTCACAGTTTTCTCAAATGCTGGTTAAACATGCATGCCAGAGGTCTCAAACTCAGGACCTATGCGGGCCTGGTGGGCCTGGGGATGAGTGGAGTCAGGCTGGGTGTGAGGTGCTGGGGAGCGATAGGGCTTGTGGCAGATGGAGTGTCAAGCTGTCTCTGAAGGGGGCAACCTTTGCACAGTCCCAGCTGGTTCTCAACAAGCGGGGAAAGTGGTCCTGAGATGGCAGATTCGATTTAGTAGGAGAATTTGAAAGATTCATATTTTGGCCGGTAGTCCCCTCCCTCATCATGAAATGGTGACAACGTATAAAAAAAAATGCTGTTTAGTTCAAACAAAACTTGTCTGCTGGCTCTGTATACAGCCCGTGGGTTATCAGTTTGAAACCCCTGGCCTAGAATGATGACGCTAGGTATCCTTTATTGAGCACCTGCTGTTTTCCAGTATGCTGCACCAGGTCCATCATTGTATCCCCAGACTCCAGCACCACGCCTGATGTTTCGTGATTATTCACGGAATAGTTGTTGAGTGAACGATCTTACATGAGCCTTGGGACAATCTACGAAAGAGGGATTGTCGTGGTTTGGGTTTCTACAGAAGCAGCCGCCTGCGGGTTGTTTTAGGAGGTGATCCCAGAGGAACTGGGCGGGGGGAGGGGGTGAGAAGTGAGGCGGGGAAGGGAAGGCAGGTGATAAAGGTGTGGGCACCTGAGACTTGTTCTTACTGGAGACCCCTGGGGAGCAACACAGATCACCTCTGAGCGATCCTGTCCAGGGGTCAGGGGACCCGGAGCGTCTGTTTCTTCATTTCCCTCTGTCTTCGCCTGAGGCTGTGTCTGGGGCTGTTAACATTCAGATTCCTGGTGCCATGCTCAGTGGCAGAGAGGAAAAGCCTCACACAACATTGGCGCGTATTTGAGTGTCAGGCAGAGTGCCGGGCAGGGTGCCCGTAGCATCTGCTGCAGGTGCGATCATCTTGTTCAGAAGGGGAAAAAACAGGCTCAGAGAGATTCCGTAACTTACCCCACATCACACAGCACCAGAGCGGCGCGGCTAGTGTTTGCTCCCAGGTCTGACCCGCGACCCAAGCTCTTGGGATCATGAAGGTGGGGAAGAAATCTGAGGCATGGAGTCGGCCCCTGGGAAGCTTTCGATCTCTGTGCAGAGGTCGGAGAGAGATGGGAGGCGAGAGCATTCTTGGTAGGTAGGAGCACAGCATGGGCAAAGGTCCCGAGGTGAGAAAAAAAACAGTCTGCTCTGCGGCCAGTGTGGAAACTGACTTAGCGCCCCTCCAGGTCACCCCCATTCCAACCTAGAAAAGGGAGCTTGTGGAAACTAAGTGACAGGAGAATTCACCTGAGGTTCAGAGTGGCTCAGAACCCACGTCTCTTCCAGGGACCACATTCAGGCTTGCGTGGGAATCTCCACTCTGCCACTCACGGGCTCCGCTGTGTGCAGAGCAGGCACTGGCTTCCTCCTCCGCAGTTAGGAATCAACAGGGATTCCTTCCTCAATGCCCCGCAGCCAGGCGGGGAGGAGATAAAGCACCCAGCATAGGCGGGCAGGCCGCGGGCTCCACAGCCCTGGGCTCCGCAGATGCGCTGAGAGTTTCACCTCCCCAGCCCCCTCCAGGCTGTTGTGGGAGCCTGCAAGAGGGAAGAGGCCATGGAAACGTGACACTTAATCTGTGAGCCAGCCCCAGCTCAGGGGCCTCGTGGAGGGGCCCCCAGCCCAGCCTTGGACGCCCGCCCAGGGTGCCGGGGCCCCAGGAGCGCTCGTTGTCAGGGGATCTGTTTTCTCACCAAGGGGACTGGGAAGACTTGGACTGGCTCCCCGTTTCTCTTCTCTCCTGCCCGAGGATCTTGGGTTCTTGACATTTAAAAAATAGATAAGGGCAATACCGAAGGACAAAATGTTGGCTGTTGAAGATTCAAACCCAGGTGGCTCAGTGGTAAAGAATCTGCCTGCAGTGCAGGAGGCCTGGGTTTGATCCTTGGGTCAGGAAGATCCCTTGGAGGAGGAAATGGCAACCCACTCTGGTGTTCTTGCCTGGGAAATTCCATAGGTAGGAGCTTGGTGGACTACAGCTCATGGGGTTGCAAAGAGTTGGATACGACTGAGCACACACAAGCACACCAGTGTATAATTTGTGTAAAAACATGTCCCCCCTCGAACCCCCCTTTTCCTTTCCCGTTCCCCCAGATGCAGACACAGTTACGGTTCTTGATCTCCTTGGAGACTTTCCGACGCTCCAGAGTGGCTTATAAATCAATATATGTGTTGATTTTATAATTGTATTTTTCTTCTTGCAAGGATAGTGAATGCTTGGGCAAGATTTTAAACATCATGGAAACATAAGGTTTGGGATGGAAAGCTCTCCCAGATGAGGAGTCTGGTGCGCTGGGACCCACCCCTCCAGCCCTGTTGGTGGTTCTCAGCCATGGACAGCTTGGCTCCCAGGGCACATTTGGTGAAGTTTCAGGCATTTTTTGTTGTCACAACCAGAGGAGAGTTTGCCCCGGGCATCTCCGTGGGTAGAGACCAGGGAAGCTCCACCACCTCCTACAATGCACAGGACAGCTCCCAGCTCAGAGAATCATGCAACCCCGAGTGTACGACGTAGTTTCCAGGCTGAGGGACCCTGGTCCAAGCACAGATTGGTCAGTGCACCGTCTTATGGAAACAAGGCAGCATTCTACAGAAAATCTCACAACTTGCTTTGTTCTTTCCCCACGCATTTAAAAAATTTTTAAAAATGCTTTGTACAATTTTTTAAAGATTACTGTCTGCTTGCAGTTATAACAAAATATTGACTATATTCCCTGTGTTGTCCAATATGTCCTTGAGTCTGTCCTACACCTGATAGTTTGTGCCTCCCCTTCCCCTACCCTTATGGTGCCCGCTCCCCCCTGCCACCCCACTGGTAACCACTGCTGCTGCTGCTGCTGCTAAGTCGCTTCAGTCGTGTCCGACTCTGTACGACCCCATACGACCCCGTACGACCCCATAGACGGTAGCCCACCAGGCTCCCCCATCCCTGGGATTCTCCAGGCAAGAACGCTGGAGTGGGTTGCCATTTCCTTCTCCACTGGTAACCACTAGTATTCCCTATATCTGTGAGTTTCCCTCTTTTTGGCTGTACTCACTAATTTGTTGTATTTCTTAGATTCCACATATAAGTGATATCATAGAGTATGTGTCTTTCTCTGTCGGACTTACTTCGTTAAGCCTGATACCCTTCAGGTCCATCCTTGCTGCTATAAATGGCAAAATTTTCGTTCTTTTTAATGGCCGAGTAAGAGTCCCCGTGTGTGTGTGTGTGTGTGTGTGTGTGTACACACATATATGTAGCACGTCTTTACCCATCCATCTGTTGATGGACACTTAGGTTGCTTCTGTAGCTTGGCAGTTATAAATGGTGCTGCTCGAAATATTGGGGTGCAGGTATCTTTTTTCATATATACCCAGATAGCACGCTTGCAAAAATTCAGCAGTAAGAAACAGTGCGTGCATCGTCACCTTATTGTTTTGAATGGCTGCAAAGCCATTTGTTATGTGACTGAGCCCAGGCTTTTTTTATCAAGGCTCTCACAGATGTACGTTTGGGTTGATTTGAGTTCTAGGGCCCCACTGAACATCTTGAGGTACATGTTTGCTTCCTGGGGTGAGGATTTCTTGATTGACAGCCAGTTCTGCTCATGGAGTGTGATTGGGATTAAGGAGATTCCTCTCTCCCTCCTTTCCTCTCTTTCTTTTTTCACTTAACATGTATCAAAACTTTGTCCCAGGCTCAGTTACAGTATTTTCTTTCATCAAATGGTTTATTTTCGTTTCAAGAAAGAATAGTTTCAGGAACGTGCAAGCTACGTCGCCTCAGTCGTATCTGACTGTTCTGGGCAGCAGGGACGCCGGGAGGGCTCAGTCCACCGATTCAGTCGGTTCCGTCCGTCGGCAGCCACTAGCCACGCGGGGTTCTCTCAATTTAAGTCAGTTAAAATTAAGTAAGACTCCAGAATCAGTTTCTCGGTCATACTGAACGCATGCAAGTGCTCCAAAGCCACAAGTGGCCCATGGCCATCGCCCTGGGCAGCCCAGATGAAGAACGTCATCACAGTCACAGACCATCCTAGCGGACAGCGCCGGTCCAGACGGGCAAGCCGAGTGAGGGGGTGGGACCATTCAGAGAGTGGTAAGTCCTGGGGAGACAGAGTAACCTCCCGGGCACCCCTGTTTTCTAAGGGGTGACCCGACAGAAGCCATGGGAGTGATGGCGGAGCCCCAGGCAGGCCAGGATCTGCAGAGAGGACACAGAAGCAGCAAGTGGAGACACCCCAGCACGGGGATGAGTGGCCCTGTGGATCCTGGGGTCACCCCAGTGGGCCCCTGGGGCACTGGCCAGAGCTGAGCTGGAGAGGTGAGGAGGGGCCAGAGCATAGGGGAGCCACCAAAGGGTTCTGAGCGCTGCTGCCACCGTCTGTGTCTCAGAGAGACACCCCGACTGCTCTCTGGGTGAGGGTGGAGGCAGGGAGGCCCGTGAGGAGGCAGCCATGGTCCTCAGACAGGTGATAGGGCTTGTACCGGGTGGTGGCCGTAGAGGGGTTAGCAGCTTCTTTTTGAGGGGATGGTAGCAACTTTGTTATTGTTTTCTACTGGCTAAGTCATGTCGGACTCTTTGTAACCCCATGGACTGTAGCCTGCCAGGCTTCTCTGTCCATGGGATTTCCCAGGCAGGGATACTGGAGTGGGTTGCCACTTTCTTCTCCTGGGGATCTTCTCATCCCAAGGATTGAACCCAGGTCTCCTGCATTGGCAGCTGGATTTTTTTTTTTTTAACCACTGAGCCACCAAGGAAGCTGGGTAGCAGCTTTGAAAGTGAAAGTTTAGTCACTCGGTCGTGCCCTTGGGGTCCTTGTGACCCCATGGACCGTATAGCCTACCAGGCTCCTCCGTCCATGGGATTTTCCAGGCAAGAGTATGGGAGTGGGTTGCCATTTCCTTCTCCGAGGTAGCTACTTTACTGAGATAGAATTTTCATGGCCCATGCAAGAACTCATTTATTTAACATTATTTGCTTCTTTGACTGTGGCGGATCTTAGTTTTGGCATGTGGGATCTAGTTCCCTGACCAGTGATCAAACCTAGGCCCCCTGCTTTAGGATCTCAGAATTTTAGCCACTGGACCACCAGGGAAGTCCCTGTTCACCCATTTAAAGTGTACAGTTAATTTAATGGCTTTTAGTATATTCACAGAGCTCTGCAACCATCATCACATTCAGTTTTAAATATCTTCATCACCTCTTAGAAAGCCCTGTACCCACTGACCAGTCGCTGCCTGTTCCCCTAATTCCCTCCAGTCCCGATTAGCCATTCACCTACCTTCTGTCTATAGATTTGCCTATTCTGGACAGTTCATGTAAAAAAAATCACACAGAGGGATCATTTATTACTCACTTCTTTCACTTGGCATAGAGTTTTCAAGGGCCATCCTTTTTGTAGTGTATATCAGTACTTCCTTTTCATGGCTGAATAATATTCTGCAGTATAGATGCACCCCATTTTATCTATCCATTCATCAGCATTAGGCATATCTGGGTTGTTTCTAACTCTTTCACTATCATGGAGAAGGCTGCTATGAACGTTTATGTACAAGTTTTTGTGTGGACATACGCTTTCATATCTTTGGCTGTCTGCCTGGGAGAGGCATTGCTGGGTCACCTGGTAATACCTCCAGTTTTTTCCTTTGAGGGGCTGCCACACTGTTTTCCAAAGCAGCCACGTTGTTTTACATTCACACCAGCAGTGTGTGAGGGTTCTGATTTTTCTTCATCCCAACTGACATTTGTTATCATCCATCTTTTTTATTCTAGCCATGTTAGTGGGTATGAAGTGGTATCTCACAGTGGTTTTTTTTTTAATTGAGATATAATTGACACGTAACGTTATAGTAGTTTCAGGTGTACAATATAATGATTCAGTATTTGTATATATTGCACAATGATCATTGTGGTTTTGATTTGCATTTCCTGTTGGAGCTTCCTGTAATGTGCTTATTGACCATTTGTGTCCTTTTTCAGAGTAATGTCCATTCAGACCCTTTGTCTATTTTTAAGACCATTTGTCATTTTATTATTGAGTTGTAATTATTCTTTGTACTTTCTGGATACAGGTGCCTTATCAGACATAATGGTTTTGCAGGAATGTTCTCGCATTCTGTGGGTCGTCTTTTCACTTTATTCCATTTTTTTTCACTTTCTTAACAGTGCCCTTTGAAGCACCAAAGGCTTTTCATTTTGATGTAGTCCAATTTACTTTTTTTGTGTGTGTGTGTGTGCTTGAGCTTTTGGTGTTCTAAGAAACCCTTGCTTAATCCACGAAGGTCAAGAAGATACAAGTGTGTATTTTCTTTTTTTTTAATTTCTTTTTTTTTGTTTTTTATTTTTTGGTGCTTGAGCTTCTGGTGTTCTATCTAAGAAACTCTTGCTTAATCCACGAAGGTCAAGAAGATACAAGTGTGTATTTTCTTCTAAGAGTTTTCTCCTTTTTGGCTCTGACATTTAGGTCTTTGATCTATTTTGAGTCAGCTTTGATGGTATGTGATGTGGGGTTGGCCGCATGTTTTGAAGGCAGAGTCGACTGGATGGAGAGAGAGGGGAGATAGAGGACGACCCGAGGGTCTTGGCCTGCCCAGCTGGTGACCGGCAAGGCGAAGACATGCAATTGGAGGGGGGATATCTAGGGGCCTGTTTTGGGCACGTGAGGTCTCAGACCAGCGTGGGTGGTGAGTAGACCTGGTCAGCTGGCAGTGGGGTCTGCAAGTCTGCAGTCCCAGCACAGAGAGACAGAGGTCCAGATGGGATTTATTTAAGCCATGGGGCATGACGAGAAGTCCGCCAGGCAGTGATGCAGCAGGAGAAGAGTGGGCCGTGTGGCTGGCCTGGGTCATGTCTTGACATGTCCCTCTGAGATGCAGGGAGGCTGGGAAGGAACAGCCCTTGAGGTCAGAGGAGAACCAGAGGGTCTCATAAGACGTCACAGAAGAGACTGTGAGGCAAGGGGTCAGCCTTGCCCTTCTCTCATGCTGTATGTTCTTAAGCAGATGCCTCCCCTGGGTCCGGAAGATCCCCTGGAGAAGGAAATGGCAACCCACTCCAGTACCCTTGCCTGGATAATCCCATGGACGGAGGCGCCTGGTAGGCTACAGTCCATGGGGTTGCAAAGAGTCGGACACAACAGAGTGACTTCACTTTCTTTTCACTTCCCCCTCTCTGGGCCTTTCTTTTCTTGTCGGTGCAGGGACAGTGTGAGGCCTGTAGAATGCACCCTCCAGAGTCCCATGTTTACTGGCTTGTGACTATCCCCCGTATATAAAAATAACGAGATTCCCACTAGCGTACCTACTCCATCCTATTCGTGTACTGGTTCTCGCTGTGTCTGTGCGCATGTGCACGTGTGTTCGGGTACATGGAAAGATGTCTATCATGAGGCCACCAGAAGTTACCAGTGGCTGGCATTCACAGAGGGCGGGGGATGGCAGGGACCGGGGAGGCTCCCAGGTCTCACTCAGGTCCGCCCCCTGGTGGCAGCACCGACTTCACACCCTTTCCACGTGCTGGTCCTCTTTTGGTTCAGCCCTGAACCTAGAAGCTGAGGACCATTGTTATGGATCTTTCCCCACAGGGTCAAGGCTCAGAGAGGTTAAGGCACTCACCTGAGGTCACACAGTTATGAAATGGCTGAGGCTGGGCTGAACCTAGACCTGCTGATCCTATATGTGACCCCCCTCACCCCCATCATTTGAGGTGGACCACCCACCATGGATGTGGGGCAGAGGTGGGCATTGGGCACTTTAATTTTCTTCTTTGCCCTTTGAGGTACAGCATGGACCCTCTCAATGTGACATATTCTTCCTCCCAAAGGGGAAGCCCCAGTCAAGTTTCCTCTTCTTGTGTCTCCTGTGTCTCAGGTGCCACCGAGGGACCTGGAGAGGGAGCATGCCCTCCCGGACAATGAGCCGCCACTCCGGCAGGTGAGCCCCGCAGCCGCGGGCACCCGGAGGAGCCACAGCTTCTGCAAGGACAGGAGGAGCGGGCCCTTCGTGGTGAGTGATGCCAGCGTGGCCGGAGCGGACGCCTCTAGGAACGTCCCAGGCTGGTCCCGGGGCCTGAGAGGGCAAGGGCGGGCCGGTGACCGTCCGGGAGCCTGCTGCGGCCTGGCTGGGCCGTGGCTCGTGTCATGACATGAGCCAGTGTTTGGCGACTCTGCCGGGGAAGCCTCCCCTCTGGTGGGTTTCTGGCCCTCTGTGGAGGGGCAGCCCCTGGTATCTGGCACCGTGAGCTTAGGAGAACAGGCACTGGAGTCTTGAGAGCCCTGGGTTCACATCCCGGCACCACCTCTGCTTCTTTGAACAACTCGCTTAATTCCTCTGCACCTCAGTTTGTTCACTGGGAAAACGGGACTGTGATTCCTGTCTCTTTTGCGCTGTTGGGAGGATGGAGTGAGATTGTGTGGGGCCCAGCGTGTCGTAATTCAGACAGTAACCGATGGTGTGGTAACCACGGGAGGAAAGCAGCAGCAAGCTGGTTCTGCAGCTGGATTGCCTGGGTTCATTCACATCCTGGCTCTGCATGGAGCTGGGCATCTGACCTCAGTTTCCTCATCTATAAAATGGGCATAATAATAGCATCTGCTTCAACAGGGCTGATGTGGGACTCATAACTTGAGAAGTGTTTAGCTTGGTCCTAGGTACACAGTAAACACTTTAATAAGTGTTACGTTACCATTATTATTATTATCGTGTTCGTGTGTCCTTTTGGCTGTCACTGAGCTCCCTCCTTAGCCAGCACTTCTTCCCTCTCAGCCTGATTCCTCACTTGTGAAAGGAGGTGGGTAAATGAGGCAGCAGGACCCCAAGGAAGCCCCCATCTGCCCAAGCCTCAGTGTCCCAAGCTGCGTTCCAGGGCTTCACCACTTCTGATTTTCCGTGATTTTCTTTTCTGTTTTTTTTTTTTTGTTGTTGTTTTTCACTTTTGTTCCATGATCCTTGGAGATGTGCTGAGCTCTGCACTTCCTCCTAAAGTCCCTCCCAGGCCCTGGGCCCTGCCTGGGGACATCTGAGATAAGTCTTTTTAAATGAGCAACACCAGTTCCACACCCAAGGTCATTCTGAGTTGCAGGACTCCGTGCATTTCAGTGGTCATCTGTGCCTGGTCCCACGTCTCAGAGACGTGAGATCTGGCAGTTTTGACATCTGAGGTCCGTTCCTTCTAGCTTTATGACCACTGGCAAGAAACTTCACTTCTCTGAACCTCTGTCTCCTCCTCTGTAAAGTGGGGTGAAGATGCTGCCACTGGCAGAATTCTTGCCAAGACCTGACAGTGACCCTGGGGGTGACATTGCCTGTGAAGGGACTCAGACCTTGCTGGGAAGCCCCAGAAAATTTGCAAGTGTGGAGATCTCTGCTGCTGATTTCTTTTTCACCTTTGTCTCCATTCCCTCTCAGGCACTGACTCAACTTATCTGATTGTGTGTGTGTGTGTTTGTATGTGTGTGAGAGAGAGAGAAGGCAAAGGTTATGGAGGGAACAGCATCCAGGTCCAAGTCTGCTTGCTGGCCCTTCTTCTTCCTCTGTGGAGTCCTTGGTGGCTTGCCTTGGCTCCCTCCTTCTGGCCCCAGAGGCCTCTGCCCCATTGCAGCCTGTTTGATCACCTCTCCCCTGGAGGCGTCCGGGTCTGGGTACTGAGCTGGGGCCTCGACCTCGGTTCCCGGCTTTTGGGACTGACGCCTACAGTTCTGGGGAGTGGCCACCAGGGGGCGGCGGTGGTGCACTCGCTTTCTGATGCCTCCAAAATCCTGTCTAGGGGGACTTCAGCACTGGGGCACTGGGGCTCTGGAGGCTGGAAGAAGTGGGTTCAGGTTCTGGCTTTGGCACTCTGTGACCTTGGGCAAGTGACTTGATGGGCCCCGATGAGCCTGTTTTTGCTTCTGTAAAATGAGGATGGTGCTAAGTGGCCTGAAGAGTAGTTTTGTGGGCAGGAAGTGAAGTCACTCTGCACTCAGAAGAGTAAACTCCCACTTCACGCCTTGGCTGCAGGGATGGCTGATCCTTCTTCTCCTCCACTTCCCTTGCCCTTCTTCCTCCTCCTTCTCACTCCCCCTCCTCCTCTCCTCTCCCTCTTCCTCACCTGGGCCAGTTGTCTCATCATGAACAGGGAAATTGAGGCCTGACCCTGCAGGTGACGCCTGGGGTTCCTGAGCCCCCCTTGGCCCGGATGGTCCCCCTGCCAGTCTGGAGGTCAGAGACAGTCAGACCTGTGTTCTGCACCATGTAGGGTATTTGGAGAGCCTCGCACTAGTGGATAAATGCTATCTGCTGTTACTTCCGTCACTCTTTTCATCAATGACTTTGTTCTGTTGGTTTCCAATTGAGATGCAGGTCCATCTCCCTTTTTTGAGCCTGTCCCCCAGGCCTTGTCAATCCCCGGTCCCCTCCTCTTGTTAGGGAATATGAACCCCATTTTGCAGAGGAGGAAACGGAGGCTCAGAGAGGTTAAGCCATTTGCCTCCGGCCACATAGTCAGAAAGCGGGAGGAAGCTGGAATGGACACTGGGCCTATTTCGCCTCCAGCCTTGGCCCAGGACCCTTTCTGCTTCAGCACTATGCTTGTGGCCCAGGCCAGCCTGCCAGCCCCTCTCCTCTTGAACCTGCAGTGCTTGGGAGATTCGCTCACGAGGAAACAAGACACCCAACCAAGCCCCGGGGCTGAGAATGTGACATTTGTCCTGCACAGAGTTGGCTACTGTCCAAAGGGTGCCTGGGACCCGCCAGGGCTGATGCCCTGCTGATCTACAGAGCCCCGCCCACCCCCGACTGGTCAGACCCTGAGCATGAGGTCACACTGGTCCCAGCTGGCCACTTCAGAGAATTTACCATTCCAAGCCTCTCTTTTTTCCTCCTCTGTAAAGTGGTGAATCATAGAAATGACAATACCCACCATGGTGCTCACTGTGGGGCATAGATACTAGTTTATCCCCATTTTGCAGGTGGGAAAACTGAGGCTCAGAGCCAGTAAGTGCCTCTGCCAAGGTCTGAGTCTGGAGTCCGGGCTTCTAATCAGCTGCTGACCCTCCCACTACTCAATGACGTCGTGTGGTGGGAGGACAGGGCCGAAATGAGATGGTGCTTATAAAGCACTTAGCACAGCGCCTGGTGGAGAAGGAACTGCCTGACAGATGTACCTGCTGTGCTATGTTGTTAATTATGATTTGCTGCCTGTTGTTTTTATTCCCCCACCTTCTCTTGAATATCTACTGATAGAACAGGAAGTTGTCTCCAACCTTAGGAGTTGTTGGCTGTTGAGGAAATGAGGCGGGGGAGGGGAAGGTGTGCGACCCAGGGTCCCACAGCAGCCTGGCTGGACTGGGACTGGAGTTCTGACTCCTTGGCCAGGGTTCTGTTCTCCGCGGTCCCCTGCTTCTCTCAGGGGCACCCTTAGGACCTCGGGTCTCTGTGGCAGGTCTGAGTCCCGTGCCCGGTCTCCTCCTTCCCCGCTCCAGGGGTGGTGGTGGGTGGGCACACCCACTTTTCCTTGTAAAATGAGCCTTTGGCCCACACTCGTGCTCGGGTGATAAAACACAGTGACTCAGTCTTGGACCATGACCTTGAGTCTCGGTTCACCCCGAAGGCCCCTCCTGTGACCGTGAAGGCACAGATTCACCAGCTCTGAGGGTTCCCTGTGATGGGGCAGGCAGGCGGGCCCCTGGGAACCTCAAGAATGTTCTCTCCAATCCCCAAACCTGCTGGTCCGCGTTTGCCGGCTCATCTGGTGATGAGTTCACCTCGTCGTGGGCCTGCCGTGTGCCAGGGAAGGGAAGGGAGGCTGAGGTGAAGGGACTGGTTGGGTAGGAGCTGGCCCAGCAGACAGAGTGCCCCCTCTGCCTGGGTGAGTCCGGACGATGGACTAGCTCTCAGGGCATGATGTGGAGCTGAGCGGTGAGGAACTGGCCGGCAAGCTGGACTCGCAGGAAGTCCAGGAGTCCTCTTGGCAGGTGGCTAATTTCATTTGTTAATTGCTTCTTATCTTTCACTGCTGAGCCCAGTGGGGCTGGAGAAGAACTGAGTAATTTATATCTCAGTCGATTAAAGTTTCTTTTCCTGATTAAAACCAGCCAGACCAGAAAGCTTTTGTTTCCTAGGTCTTAAAATGCAAATGAGCAGTTGTGTCTGAGATTTTTGTATTGGGGAGATTTTGTGTTTACCCAATTACCCAGCTATCTCTCCACCCACCCACCCGCCTGCTCACCCACCCCCGCCCACTCATCTACCCGCCCACCTGCCCTCCCACCCAGGCGTGTGCCCATCCACCCCCCACTCCCCCACCCGCCCGCTCACCCACCCCCACCCACTCATCTACCCACCCACCTGCCCTCCCACCCAGACATGTGCCCATCCACCCCCCACCCACCCATCCATCCTCCACCCAGTCTCTAATGCATGCAGAGCTCTACAGGTAAGAAGATGAACAAGTTAACTTGTCCTCAAGTTGCTCCCATTCTGAGACTGTAAACCCAGGATGATAACAAACTGGTCGTTTGTTGATTTCATCACTCACTAAATGTCCTGAGTAGCAGAAATGGGTTGAGTACCTACTGTGTGTCATGCTTTTTGGTCCTTCAGGTGCAGCAGTGAACCAAGATGTGGCTCCTGCCCACCTGAAGCTAATACTCTGGTGCAGGGAGAACGTGGGGTTTTCCAGGAGCTCGCAGGTGTTACCCAGGGAGTGATGGGGTGTTTGAACAATTTGGGTAAGACCGTTTTTTTTTTAAAAAAAAAAAAAAAAAAAAAAAATATATATATATATATATATATATATATATAGTGGTTAAATACATTTAACAGAAAATTTGCCATTTTAACCATTTTTAAGCATATGGTATCATTAAATACATTCACAGCATGTAACCATCACTACTATCCACCTTTAGAGATTTTCTCATCATCCCAGACAGAAACTGTGGACCACTAAGCACTAACTCCCTTTGCCCCTAGCCCACAGCCCCTGGCAACCTCTGTTCTATAATACTTTCTGTCTCTGTGAATTTGCCCATTCTGAGTACCTCTTATAAATGGAACCATTTAATATTAATACATCTCCTTCTGTGTCAGCCTTGTTTCATTTAACGTACTGTCTTCGCGGCTTTGTCAGTGGTGTAGCACGTGTCAGTACGTCACTACGTCACCCTTTTCTTACGGCTGAGCCTTTTCCACGTGTGGACCCCATTCCGTGTCACTGCCGCCCTACACAGGGTGAGAAAACAGAGGGCCCGGTGGGCTGAGGGTGAGCCAATCTCTTTGCTTTACCTCCTTGAGAAAGTATGTTGTTGACGTGCCCTTGCGTGAGAATGATGCTCATGCTGGAATAATCTTGACTCATTTATTTTTGGTGAGACCGTGAATGATTAACGAAAATGCACTTTCAACTGCCAAGAGTCACAGTTACTCGCCTCACCTGTATAGCCGACTGAGACGTACCGGGGCCCCCACACCCAGGCAGGGTTGCTGGGTCCACACGGTTTCCAGTTCCAGTGTGCCCACCAGGGCCTGTGTGTGTGTGTGTACACATGTATACACACATGCATGCGCCCTTGGGAACCCGGAACGGGCCCTGTTCGGCCTGGACTTGCGTCTTACCTCGTTCCACTGCCACCCCCGGGTGTGGTCAGCGCGCTGAGCTTTACTTCCCCCACCTGAAAAATGGGACGAAGTCCCCTCTGTGCCCGCCACAGGCTGTCGTGAGCGTTGGAGGCGGTGAATTGCAGAGTCGGAGTTAGTGGCCCAGGTCCCAGGCAGACTTTGGAGTTCATTCTAGAAGCATCTGCTGAACACCTCCCGTGCGCTGGGGAGAAGCCAGGTTCACATCCCTTCCTGCGGGATGAAGTCCCATCGCACTCAGGCTCCAGTCCAGGGGCACAGAGGGCCTAGAGCCCTGACTGTGCTGTGACCCCCGCCCGCCCACATGACCTCAGCTCACCCTCGCGAGCCACGCTGGCCTCTGGAATGTTCCCGACACACGTGGGTGTCTTCCTACCCTGGGGCCTCGCCTTGGGCTGTTTGTTCTCCAGATTCCCCCTTTGCTTTCCTCCTCTCAGGGCCTCTGTCAGCTCTGTGTCCCCCCTCCACGGAACCTCCCCCGACGGGACACCCAGACACCTGTTGTCACGTGGAGCGTCCACCTGTCACCTCGTGTCTTCCTACCCCGTCAGAGTGCAGGCTCCGAGAGGCAGGGAACACCCAGTACGGTGCTCGGCACATAGTAGGCCCTCAGCGTGTGGGTTTTCGTATGCTTCTGGTATGCTTGCAGACGTGTGCGTCCATAGAGCAGTCGTTTTTAGAAGATTTTCATTACCCACCGGGAAGACCCAGTGTCCTTACTATCAGTCCCCGGCCCCTCTTTGATTCACTTATCAAACCTCATAGGATGTGCCAGCCATTGTGCTCAGTTTATACCCTTAGAGGTAGAAACTATTCTTGTTCCCTCCCATTTTCCAGATGGCTAAGCTGAGGCCCACAGAGAGAGAGAGGAAGAGAGAGAGGGGAAGCCACTTGCCCACATCACGCCTCCGGGAGGGGAAACAGCTGGGAGGATCTCAGGGATGGATTTGATATTTCCCAAAACACTAGTCATTCTCACAGAACCTGGAAATTTCTCATATTTGTTAACTACTTGAACTAATACATAGTTAATGTTTTTCTTGAACTTGGCTCACTTTAAAATAACAGCTTTACTGAGGTGTAATTCATGACATACAGTTCACTCCTTTGAAGGTACAGTTGGGTGGGTTTTAGTACGTGCAGCCATCACCACAGTCACCTCTAGACTGTGTTCCTCACCCCAAAAGAAAGCCGTACCTATTACCTGCCACCCCCAGTCACCACCGCCCCCCCCCCCCACCGCCCCAGCCCTAGGCAAACACTTCTCTGTTTTCTGTCTCTAAGAATTGCCTAGGGAGTTCCTGGTGGGCCAGTGGGAGGCTCCGAGCTCCCAGTGCAGTGGCCGTGGGTGCAGTCCTGGGTTGGGTAGTTAGCATCCTGCATGCCACACAATGTAGCCAAAAAAGTAAAAGTAAAAAAATTTCAAAATAAAAAGCAGAGTTTGTCAGAGTGGATTTTTAAAAAGCAAGACCCAGCTATATGTACAAAAGAAAAAAAAAAAGGATTGCCTATTCCAGGTATCTCATAAAAATGTAGTCAGACACTGTCTGTCCTTGGGGCTCAGTCTTATCTCACTCAGCATAGTGTTTCCAAGGTCCATCCAGGCCATCACGTGGGCCATCGGTACCGCGTTCCCTTTTATGGCCGGGTAGCGTTCTCCCACATCAGCACACCACACTTGGGTTATCTCGCGTCGGTCGATGGGACGTCTGGTGCGTCCACTGTTAGGCACGCCTCTTATTTTCACCGTCCCCTGGTGCCGGGTTCATTCCTTCACTATTTCAACCTCTGTCTGACTTACTATTTATCTGTTTTCTGATCCCCCATCTCCCTGGCGCAAACAGGAATTGCAAGATTACTGGGCTCATGACTCCTTTGTTTAGCGCCGCGTTGTCAGGACAGAGTTGGCGCTCTGTCAATGTTTGTTGAATGACCGAGTGAGTGAGTTGAGTGATTCAGCGAGTGGGTGAGTCAGCAGCTGGCAGCGGGGACAGGTAGGCGCATGCACAGCTAACTGACCTGGTGAGGCAGAGGGTTCAGTCTCTCTCGACTTGGTTGTGGGGGAGGTAGAGGGTTCGAGGTTCCAGGTGAAGCTGGGTCTTGACAGGTGCATAGAAGTCGGGAGATGGAAAGAGGTGGGAAGGGCCCCCTCTGGCAGAGAGGGCTGAGACTGAGCAGCGGCCGCAGGGCTTGACTGTTTGTGCCACAGAAGAGGTTTGTGGTCCTTGGCACCCTCCTTGGAGGGGACCCCTGTGCTCGCAGAGCAGAAGGCTTGTAAGAAAGGGGGGAGTTTCATCAAGGAGTCGGGCAGCGCCCTGAGGACCCCATTCCTTCCACCTCAGAAGCCCTCTGACCTGGAGACCCCCAAGTCCTAGCCTCAGACAGATGCATTCGGGGCGTCTGAATCCAGATTCGTGGGTGGTGTCCCTTGAGAGCCTGTATCGGGGCTGCCCCCCAGGAGTCTGGTCAGGTAGGGATGAGAATTGAATGACAAACCAAGAGAGGGTGGCGGGGGTTGGGGGGAGCCTCTTGGAGTGGTCCTGCCTAGAGGGGCTGGATTAGCCAGTGTTTCAAGCAAAAGTGATGGTGGGGATTTGATCTTACTGTGAAATCTCACTATTTTTATACACTGTGCTGTGCTTAGTCATGTCTGACTCTCTGCGACTCCATGGACTGCAGCCCGCCAGGCTCCTCTGTCCATGGGGATTCTCCAGGCAAGAATGCTGGAGTGGGTTGCCATGCCCTCCTCCAGGGGATCTTCCCAACCCAGGTATCAAACCCAGGTCTCCCACATTGCAGGCGGATTCTTTACCATCTGAGGCACCAGGGAAGCCCATTTTATACAGGAGAGGGAAAAAAAAAAACGTTTTTAACTTAACCATACCTTCAGTTAACACTGAAGCCGCCTTTAGTTAACACACAGGGTATTGGCAGTCTCGACTCACATATTATCTTGCTGAGTCCTTGGGAAAGTGAATGACTTGTCCTCAGCTCACCTAGTGGGCAGGTGCCACCTGCAGGCTCTGTCCAGGGATGTTGGACTCTCTTTTTTGGAAACCTCCACCTTCACAAGACATCAGAAATGCCCTTAATGTCCACCAGGGGGAGTTCTTGCTGCAATTTCTCTTCCCTTCCCCGGTCCCCTCCCAATCCTTCCAGATTGAAGACACGAGCTTCCTGGTGCAGTGCTTACCAGTGACCACCAGAGGGAAGTGTGGGGGCGGTCTATTTTCAGCATTTTTCTTGACTAGTTTTTAATGCCAGTCTTCATTCTATATCCCCCAAAATCAAGTTTTCCGTGGCCATTTAGATTTTTATTTTAATGCCTGTCGCTGATTTCGGAGCACGTGTCACTCAGCTCGGTTCCCTGCCAGGCGTCTGGTACGTTTCGATTTTGCCAGCCTGTCAGAGCTGCTGGGCTAAAGTTGGGACATTCATCTGCAGCCCTCACAGCGTCGACTACCCCAGTTTGTTTTTGCTGATGCTGTTTCTCTTCTGAATAAACTATTATTATTTTTTGGAAAAATATTTTTATTTTATTTGTAAAAGAGGTGTGTGTGTGTGGAGGACGGTGAATGCATGTGTCTAGCGGATGGGCAGCCCACAATGACAGCCCTGTGAATATAGAAATGGCATTTCTGACTTAAGAAGATGTATTTCCAGAGATGCTGAGTCTTCTACCTGAACACAGGGTCTCTTGAGAATAGGATCATTCGGTCATATTTCAAGTCTTGGCTCCAGGCAGCCTCCTCTAAGAAGCCCTCCTGGGTTGCACCTTCTCATGTGCACTCCATTCATTCAAATAAAATAAAATAGTGCACCTGCCTTCTCCCCCCTCCCCCCCAAAAAAACTCCGACTCTCAGAGAGTCACACCCGGGGGCTACCAGTTTTACATCCCTGTTTTCCTTCGTGAACGTTCGTGTTGATTTTAACAGCCTCCTTATTTTTTTAACAGAGGTTTCTGCTCATAGCTAAGCCCTCTGAGTAGGTTGGCATGGTTGCTTGCACATTCAGTAATTTTTGGAAAATGAATGGCACTAACAAGGATTGCCAGGTATTTCCTGGGCAGTAGAGTGGTTAAGATTTGGTGCTTTCACCCTCAAGGGCCTGGGTTCAGTCTCATGTAGGGGAACTAAGATCCCACAAGCCATGCGTCTCAGCCAAAAACAAAACCAAACCAAAAAGGGCATTGCCGAGGACCTGCTGTGACTGGGTGTGGGGTTGGGGCGAGGGGAACAAGGCCGACCAGGGTGGTGGCCCTCGGGGAACTGACCTTTGACGAGGGATTGAAGAAGGAGTCACAGAGACGCAGAATGCTCTTCCACAGTGGGTGCCGTGGGGCCCTGCGTCTGAGGCCGCCCTGAGCCTGGGCTGGAGGCTGCAGATGGCGGGGCTGACACACAGAATGTCTAGATCTTAGGCCAGAGATTGGAGTGAGCAGGAGTGAACCAGTGGAGAGAACGGGGCGTGTGTTAGTTTCCTGGCGCTGCCATAAGGAATCAAGCACACGCTCGGTGGTCAGAAACAGTAGACCCTTATTCGCTTTCTGCCCGGGAGGCCAGAGTCTGAAATCCAGGTGTTGGCAGACCCCCCTCCCTCCAGGGATTCTAGGGGCGGATACTTCACTCCCTCTTCCAGCTTTGGGGGGCCTCAGGTGTTCTTCGGCTTGTGGCCACAGCCTCTAGCCTCTGCCTCCATCCTCTCTGGGCGTCCCTTACTGAGGTTGTGGCTTGTGAACACTCACTGGATTTAGTGTCCCAGGTAGCACTGGCGGTAAAGAGCCTGCCTCCCAATGCAAGGAACGCAGGAGACGGGGGTTCAATCTCTGGATGGGAAAGATCCCCTGGAGGAGGGCACAGCAACCCACTCCAGGATTCCTGCCTGGAGAATCCCATGGACAGAGGAGCCTGGCGGGCTACAGTCCACAGGGTCACAAAGAATCGGACACGACTGAAGCAACTGAGCACTTAGCACACTTCGGGTGATCCAGAATAATCTCATCTCAAGATGCTTGATTGAATTACAGCTGCAAAGACTTTTTCCAAGAAAAGGTGGCATTTACAGGTTCTGGGCACAAGGGTTCTGAGGGGCCACCATCCCACCCACCACAGGGAGGGGGATTTTTTCCGACTGAGGGACAGCATGAGCAGAGGGCCCGAGGTCACCCGGCTCAGCTGATGGCGGTGGGGCAGCTGTGGGGTCAGACGGCACAGGCGGGGGGCGGCCTGGGGCGGGAGGGATGGGGAGCCTGGGAAGGCGTCCCGGGGCGTTTGGGGGTCGCGTCACCATCGTGCATGTGGGTGGTTCCCCTGGCCGGGTGAGGAGGGCCCCGTGGGGCAGGTTGTGACCAGCCCAGAGGACCAGAGTGAGGTAGGGGGTCACTTTCGGCTTGGGCTTGGGGTGTGGCAGGGGGCCCAGTGCTCCTGGGGGCCCGACCTGCTGACGGTGGCTACCTCCAGGCTGAGAAGGCGGGGCTTTGCTGAGGGAGAGGTCTGCGTCACTGATGCCTGCCCTCCCCACCCGCCTCCTCGGGGCCCAGCTCGGTTTCTGCACTCTGGACTCACCACGTCTGACTTTCTCCCTTGTTTATCCTGAGCGCCCCTGCCCTGTCTCCTGTCTGTCTGGCTCCGCGCCCACCCGCTTCCCCGCTCACGCCCCACTGCTCCGCTCTCTCTGGTCCTGGCCGCCCCTCTCCCATCTCTCTGTGTCCTTGCTGCCTCTGACTTTCCTGCAGGTTCATCTCTTCCTGCCTGTGTGTCTCTTCCCCACGCCCTCAGGGACCCCTCCTCCCCACCTCGGTCATCCTCTCTGCCCTTCCCAGCCCGTTTCTCTCTGGCCCATCCCCATCAGGCCAGTGGGAGGCTGAGGAGTTGGCCGTCAGCAGCCTCCATGCTCCCCCGGGGGTGGCGGACTGTTCCTCCCCACGTCAGTCAGAGTCAGCAGTGTCCACCCTCTGCACAGTTCTGTTAGCCCCTCGGAGAGCGGGACCCTGCTTTCCAACTGTACCGTCGGGCCCGGTGGTATTGCAGCTTCGCCATCGTCTGGGGCCTGCCCCCGCCCAAACCCCTCGCCTGCTGGATGCCGGGCACCGGGTCCAGTTGGAGGAGCCACGGGTCTGCTTCTCCAGGGCTTTGAGGTTCGCGCTGTGGGTGGGGTGTCCTCAGCTGCTGAGCTCA
The DNA here is from genome assembly GCA_024291935.2 of Okapia johnstoni. Lineage (NCBI taxonomy): Eukaryota > Metazoa > Chordata > Mammalia > Artiodactyla > Giraffidae > Okapia > Okapia johnstoni. Next base: position 7,165,938 of record CM044310.1, on the reverse strand, counting down.
GCTCCCCGCCAGTGTCCTCATGGGTTTCCTGTCAACCGCTCTTCCCGGAGTCAGGTTGTGGGGCTGTGTGCAGCGCATGTGGGCCCCTGGGGCCCGGCGGGTGGGGGGGTTGCCTCAGCCAAGGGCCTGCCGCCCCTTCCTGCCTGTGCTGGTCCAGTTCCGGCTGTGATGGGGCTGGCCTGATGGAGGTGGTGTTGAGCTGGGGCTCTGGTCCCCCCCGCCAACCCCGCTCACCTGGGCAGCGCCCTTTGCGAGCTCCCACTTCCTCATGTGGCCAGTGGAGATGATGATGATCACCCCGGGGAAGCACCGTGGGGACTAAATGAGATGCTTTGGTTTTAGTATTATTCTACCCTGTCCTGTGCAGGAAACCCTGAAACGCAGGAAAACTCCATCCCACTTTACAGAAGGGGTAACTGAGGCTCGGGGAGACAGGGTGACTTGCACGATCACACTCTTTGGAAGGAAACGTCCAAGAGAGGTCGCCTCGGGTCAGCCTGCAGGTCTGCTGTAGTTGGCATTTTTAGCTTCTGAAAAGGGATGCTCCCCCCTGCCCCCACTCCCTGGCCGGCAGGGGGTGGCCTAGGAGCCCCCACCCCGTTGCTAGGCTGCCCACCCACAGGAGCAGACAGAACCCAGGACTGGCTGGGGTTTCCAGCTCACTGTGTGACCTCGACCAAGTCCCCTTCCCTCTCTGGGCCTCCCTCTTCCCCCCCTGGAAAAGGGGGACTTCCAGGGCTGCTCAGAAGGAACTTGGCTGAAGCTGGGAGGGGCTGCGTGAGCCTGAGTTGATTTATGTCCTTAATGTGGAAGGATTTGGGATGGGGGGGCGGGGGACTCCCCCTCGGTGTGTGGTTTTGGGGAGGAACTTACACTCACATGACACACTCAGGCACACACTCAGGTCTGGGGCTCCATCCTCACTCCTTCCCTCAGTGGAAAAACCCCCAGGTCCAGAGCACCCCCAGGAGGGCCCCGAGTCCAGACCAGTCAGGGGCTGCCCCCCCAGGGACCTGAACAGCAACTCCCCGGTGCCCCCTGGCCGCCAGCCGGCCCCTGAATGATTCATGCCGCCTTGAACTTGACTCCTGCGTGACAAGAGGGAACAGTGGGAAGAGCCTCTCCCTCCAGAGGGAGGCTGGAAGTGTGCACGGGGCAGGCAGCATAGCCCCGGGCACCAGAAATGGAGTATTACTACTGCCCCAGCTTGCTGAAGCTCCTGCAGTACCTCTGGGTGAGTCTGGCCGTCCGGACTCGAGGCTCTTTCTTCTTCTCCTGCCAACTTTGCTTCCTGGCTCTGCCTGGCCGGCACCGTCTCTGTGTTCTTTAGAAATGGTGGTTGTTTCAAGGAGGGAGGGGATGGGGATTCGGTTTGGGAGGCAGAGGGGCTCGTCGAAGAGGAGAGGGTCCTGCCCGCCATGATCAGTGGGCACAGTGACCGCCCCTCCGGTCCATGGAAAAAAACAGGCAAAACGAGCGACCTTTCCAGAAAGCAACATTTCTTTGATTTACGGGATGGTTCTTTATTCTGAAATTACATCCTTCTTGCCTTTGTTGTGTGCATGTAAAATTGTCCCGTCCTTTATGAGGCGAAGAGAAGAGAGTTTGTTTTTCCTTCGGTGATCTTACTAAGCAAAAGGAAAATGTTGGAACCCTCGCATCGCAGCCTCGTTTGTATCAAAATATAACAGAGAAGAAAAAAGAAAAAAAACCTCAAAACTTTCTGTGGCAGAATGCCGAAAACAGGGAACCCGTGGGGAAGTGCTTTGTGGGGTATGAAGTGCTTCTCAGATCTTGCTTTGACTCTGAGACTGACCTGCTGTGTGTCTGCTGGCAAGCTGCTTCCCCTCTCTGGGCTTCTGTTTCCTCATCCCTCGCTGCCCTAAGGGGGCGGGCTGCGGGTGACGGTGGGTTGTGTGACATTCATTGGGGCTGCGTGAACAGAGGGGCTTGGCAGAGGACCGTCACAGGTGGTGTCAGGGTTTTTTCGGAACATTCACCAACCCAGTTGAGAACGCCCAAGAAAGAAAGACTTGGGAAATATTATTCTTCCCCCTGCTGAATGTTTGCAAATACTTCAAATGCCTTCTCACCCAGGGAATTTTCCGGAGCTCCTAAAAATACAACTTTAGGAAACATTGTCCTTCAGCCGCCCCACCTCCCGCTGCCCTAGTTCCCTGCAGCAGTGGAGAAACTGGAGACCCTCCCAGTCCTTCCCCTTTGATCACTGGGTTTTGCACATTGTCGTGCTGTAAGTGTAAAAGGACATTAGTTGATTTTTTTTTTTTTTTTTTAGTTACAAAAATAACTGATGGACATGGTAGAAAACTGGGAAAGTTTTGAAATGCACTAGAAAGAAAAGAAGCAGCCCATAATCATTTGTGTTTGGGGAACCTGCTACCCGCCGGGTCCTCAAATCTTTGATGCCCTGGGCTCCAGTGTTAGGGAGGCTGTGACACACTGATTTATAGTAAGAAGTACACATTTGGCCTTTGTTCCTGTTTCTGCCACAGAGCTCCTAAAACCCTTGGAATTTCCAGACTGATAAAAGTGATAGAAGCGTCTAGATATTCACACATGACCTTCTGTTAATGAGATGACTTTTGGCCAGCACCTAAGGATGGGGGCTGGTTGCCAGGGAAACCAACCACAGGAGTCCTTCCTCTTTCTCAGGAAGCCACATCAGAGGGCAAGTGATCAGCTAAGGACCGATTATTGTAAGGTTCCTGATATGGGGGAGGGGTGGTCTTCCCTCTCCCCACCGTAGACTCACATGGTGCAGAATACACACTCACTCTATCAGCCTAGGCCCCTGACTGCTCTCAGCTTTCTGCTCCATGTTACCTCTTCATAATTTTTTTTTTTTTTTAATACTGTTAGATTTCTAGAAAAGTTGCAAGAATGGTCGGGGGAGTCTCTGTGTAGCTTCACCCACCTTCCCCTCATGTTAACATCCTACTGTAACAGCCGCAGTACGTTTGTCCAGCGGAGAAGTTGACGTAGGTTCAGTGCTATGGGCTTCCCTGGTGGCTCTGCTGGTAAAGAATCGGCCTGCAATGTGGGGGACCTGGCTTTGATCCCTGGTTTGGGAATATCTGGAGAAGGGAAAGGCTACCCACTCCAGTATTCTGGCCTGAGAATTCCATGGACTGTATAGTCCATGGGGTCGCAAAGAGTTGGACATGACCGATGGACTTTCACTTCACAGTGCTATTGGTATTAACTAAACTCCAGACTTCATTTCAATGGTTCTCATCCAGGGGCGACCTCCAGGGCACACTTGGCAGTGTCTGGTGACATCCTTTGTCACAGCTGGGGTGGGGGTGAGGGGCTGCTGGCATATTGGGAATGGAGGTCAGGGATGCTTATAAAGATCCTACAGTGAACAGGACAGTCCCAACCCCCCCCCCCCAAACACCACCACCAAGGATGACCCGGTCCCAATGTCAATCACACCAAGGTTGAGAAGCCCCGCTGATTTCTCCAGATCGTTCACTGATGTCTTTTCTCTGTTCCATGATCTGGTACGGGGTCCCACGTTGTGTTTTGCCTCTGAATTTCATCCATCACGGTGAACGAATGAGTGTAGACCATGCCCATCTCAGTTTATGTGCCCACGGATAACGGGAGCGTCTGCCCACATCGAGACACCCTCTGTAAACGTGACGTCTAGTTCTGGATTAATACCCGGCACTTGTCTCCAGCCTCTACTCTTCAGGCGTTCTCCCTGGGCCGGACACGTGGGTCGCTCCCAGGCATTCACTGCACGCACAGCTTAGTGATCATCATTCTCAGCCTTAAGTCTTTACTCACTTTTCAGGTTATTTTCTAGTTCTAAGAAAGAACTGGGGCCAAGCGTGGGCTGCAGCAGGTTTCTGCAGACACTGCCCTTTGTCGGCGGGATGTCGATGGTTTCCTGTTGGCGGCCCGAGTCCCCCACGGGGCTACACTTCTGTTCTGGGGTTGGGGGGAAGAGGCTGCCTCCTCCCTACCCCACTGCCGTCAAGCCCAGTCACTGTCCAGTATCAGCTGGGAAGTGGGGGAGGGAGATCGAGTTTCTGCTTCAAATCATTAGTAACCGTAGCTGGTGGCACCCCTGCCACGGATGTTTTGAGTTACTTACTCTCCTTTGTTGACGAGATAACCCAGCCAGACAGTCCCAAGGCTGGTGGCCTTGTTGGGCCGTTGGCACCGAGCTGGTTGTTTGTGATTGTCAATTGCAACAACAGTAATAATAACAACAGTGGCCGCCTTCACCACCGCCATTCCTACTGAGCACTTGTAAAGCGTCTTTCATGGGCGTCTCACGAGAACCCAGAAGCCCAGCTGTAGGTCTCATTACCCCTATTTTGTAGTTAGGGAACCCAAGGCTCAGAGAGGTTAAGTGGCTTCCTGAGGGCCCCCCTCCAGCGAGGAGGTGTCAGAGCCTGTAACCAAGTGCGGTTCTCCCGCGACTGCTTTGTCCAGTCTGATCTTCCCATTTCTCAGATGGGAAAACTGAGACCCACAGGTTGAGGCGACTTGCCAGTCTACAGGAAAGCTCTCTATCCAGATCAACTTTTGCCAGGTGGAGGATTGTAGAAGGATGTTGCCCTGGGTCAGGCTGGGCTCTGGAGCCCTGGCTTAGAATCTGAGCTCTGCCGACATCGCCTCTCTGACCCTCAGTTTCCCCATCTGCACGTGGACTGTGCCGAGGATCAGCCAAGACAAGGGACATGAGTATGCTTGGCACAGGGCTGGCGTCCGAGGAGGCCCTCACTGTCTAGATGTCCTTGTTTGGGGGGCTGGTGGGCTCTGATAGAATGGCAGACAGCCCCCCCACAACCAGACTTCCCCAGGCTCCCCAGAGGCTGCCCGTCCCACCTGACCACAGAGCCTGGGGGCTGACTCCTGGCCGGCCACCCTCCTCAACTCTGTGTCACCTACAGCCAAGGGGGTTGCCGGGTGTCACTCCTGACAGCTTCTTCAGGAAGATGCTCTGTGAGCCCAGGGGCGTGCCCCGTGCTGATGTGGTGGGCCCCTCTCCTGCCCCCTTTCAGTTGCCTCCTTGCGGGCTCTTGGTCCAGTGGCTTCATCCGTGTGCAGTGATGGGGAACCCGCTTTGTTTTCCCATGGTGCTTGGTGAGCTTCATTTCCCCACATTGAACCAGATTTTTTTTTGATGGGAAAGATGTCCGAATGTCTAAATGTGGTTAGCCTGGCCGTTCTCTCCCCGGGGCCTCCTTGCTGCCTGATTACTCATCCTTGTCCCTCACTCAGCCTGTCATCGCCTCCAGGAATAACAGTACCAGTCATGAGACAGTGACCCTCTCGCCCTCTGAGCACTTGTCCGTGTGGCCTCGCGGTTAATCCTCGCAGCAGCCTCGAGAGGCGAGTGTTGTTATTTTTCAGATGAGAAGCCTGGAGGTCTGGGGCATGGTTGAGTGCCCACCTGATACGGACCAGCCGGCAATGGGTGGAGCCGTCATCAAAGCTGACGTGCTTGGTTACAGCTCACGGCTGCCCTCAGGCAGGAAGGATGCCCATCTTCATGCCGCCCCCTGGCATGGTGCCTGGCTCAGAGTTGGTGCTCGGTAGACAGCGCGTGTGGAAGGTGTGCTGAGGGCTGAATGGCTGTGGGGGTCATCAAGGCGCCTGGACTCCACACACGCCTGTTACCATCACTCCCGCGGTTATTTTTACTACCAGCCCCTGGGTCTCAGATCTTGGCGGCCTCACTCTGTGCCCAGGGTCTGGCCTGGCTCTGCAGTGTGTGTGGCTGAAATAGGAGAACCAGCTATTTTTGTGCATCTGGAGTCAGAGGCTTGGACCCAGCGTCACGAGACTCCAGCCAAGGGTGCCCTGTAAACCCAGTTGCAGGGCGGAGAACTGGTGTCAGGCCCTCGAGCCTTCGAGTCCCCATCAAGCTAATGGGGTGTGGGGGGGCTTCGAGCAAGTCTCCTAACCTCTCAGAAAGTCAGTTTTGCCATCTGTAGAGTGGGAATGAAAATGACGTCTCCCTTGCAGACTCAAGCAATTCACGCATTGATTGAGGCAGTGCCAACAAGCCCGGAGCATGGTTAGTCCTAAAGAAATGTTGGCAGCTGATGCCGGTGTGGACAGCTAATGGTCCTCAATTCAGTTCAGCTAAATGCCCATGCTAGGCATGTTCTCAGTGTTTGGGAGAGTTAGTGAACCAGGCAGATACCTGCCTTGGGGACTAACGTTCTAGTGGGGCGTGGGACACAGGAACCCTGTATAGTAAGTCAGGAGGTGGGGCGGCTGGGGAAAGAAGGAAGTAAAGAGGCACTCAGGAGGGGCTTGGATGTGATACTCATGGGGCTTGGATGGGTGGGCACACCCTGAGAAGGTGACTTCTTGAACTGAGACTTTGGAAGAGGGGCGGGAGTAGGCCCGGAGAGCTTGAGGGGGGAGATAGTAATCCGTGTAAAGGCCCTGAGGTCTGTGTGTGCACAGGCCATTCTGTGGAACTGGAAGGAGGCTGCAGCAGAGAGTGAGCGAGGCGAAAGGACTTATCAGGGTCATACAGGGCCTGGCAGCCACTTGAAAATCTTCCCCTTGTGCTCTGAAGCTGGGGGAGGGACACAGGCAGACGTGGGTTTTGAACACACAAAGGCAGACTCGGGGAGACCAGCGAGGAGCCTCTGCAGCTGTCCAGGTGGGAGCTGACGGTGCCTCAGCCCAGGGCGGTGGAGGAGGTGGTGAGAAACGGACAGAGTCTGGATCTGCTCTGAAAGTTGCGCCCTGGGATCTGCTGGTGGATTGGGCTTGGGTGGGAGAGAGAGTCACAGAGACACTGAGCATTTGGGGCCTGGCAGTCGGGAGGGGGTGAAAAACCGCAGGGGGAAAGGGTCTTGGGGGCAGATCAGGATTCGGCTTTGGACTTGCTGAGTTTGAAATGTCTGTTAGACATTCCGTATTCTTTCCCCAGCCTCTCTTTGCCCATCTATACAATGGAAGGTAATTCCTGCCCTGCCTGTGTCTGAAGGTTGCTGAGATGCTTTGAAGGGAATTTGAAAAGGCCTCCAAGGAGAGTGATCACGCCAAGCCCACGTCGGGAAATTCTTTAGCCCCTTAGGTGTTTCCCAGCATTTCTGAGCCCCCAGGGAGATGTACTCAGAGCTTTTTAAGCACCAGGAGGCCCTGCTAGTAACTTCAACAGTAGGGTTTATGAGAATTCAACTGGACCATGGCCAGCTCCCCTTGGCACCTCTCTCACTGTGAAAACTTCCAACACTTTTCTACCTGTTACGGCCCCTCCTGGGTAGGACCACTCAACCACCTCAGCCCCCCTCCTCCCCCTCATCTGCAGAATCCTTGACATAACATGAAAAGAGAACCTTGCTCTCAGATGCTGGTGGGTCCCCAGGCTTGGAAGGCCACTTCCTGGTCCTCTGTGGGCCCCAGCCACTGACCCAGGCCACTGAGAACGTCACGCTGAAGGGCTGGAGTGAACTGGGTTCCCTGCTCTCAGAAGGCTGGTCTCTCAGGCTGGCGGTCCTTGCTGTCCCAAAGGAGCCATCACCGGGTCTCAGACATTCCAGGGATTAGAGCCATCAGAAGGGACGTGGCAATCCTGTGACTGCCGGAAGGAATGATAAATGCAGGGTGGAAGTCTGGAGGGGTGGGAACACCCTTCCGGGAGCCAGGGGCTGGGGCATGGCTTCTGTGTGACCCTGAGATAGTTGCCTGCCCTCTCTGGGCCTCAGTTTCTCTATTGGTATACCAACAGCACTCTAGCTCAGTTGGTAAAGAATCCGCCTGCAATGCAGGTGAAGAAGGAGACGTGAGTCCCACCCCTGTGTTGGGAAAATTGCCTGGAGGAAGGCATGGCAGTCCACTGTGTTGCTGCCCACTGTGTTCCCAAGTGTTCTTGCCTGGAGAATCCCATGGACAAAGGAGCCTGGTGGGCTACAGTCCATCGGGTCACAAAGAGTCAGACACCACTTAGCAACTAAACCACCAAACTGGAGTATTGGGCCAGATTCTTCTTAAGGGTTTTGGCTGTGCACAGTCTCCCAGTTCTAGGAATCCAGTAGAGAGTAGAGCTTTGGAGTCAGACAGACAGACCTGGGTTGGAATCCAGCCTTCCCCACTGTGTGACCTTCAGAAGGTGTCTTCCTGTCTCTGAGCCTCCGTTTTCTCGTCTGGGGATGAGTAATCTCCCTTTCTTAAATGGGGATTATGTCAGTGTCTCATTGCAGAAATCAGTAGGGAGGGCATCTGGCACATGGTATGCACTAAATAAAGGGGACTGTATCTTCTTACATTCCTTCTCAACAGTCTTATCCAAACTGACTTGGTACAAGATGTGGGCAAGGGGGCCTCACCAGCAGAATGATTTCCAGATTAAGACACTAGAGGGCGCGCCTGTCCTGACAAATCACTTTGATCGGCTCCTATTTTTTTCTTTTCCATTATGGTTTATTACAGGATATTGAATACAGTTCCTGTGCCACACAGTAGGGCCTTGTTGTTTATCCATCCTATACATAGTAGTTTATATCTGCTAATCCCATGCAGCTGCCTTTTGAAAGCCAATGCAGGGCTACCCGCTTTCCACACCTGAGCACGTGTGACCTTGTCCAGAGAGGCAGGCACCCTGGTTATCCCCATTTTACAGATGGGGACACCGAGGAAACCTGGCTTGTCCAAAGTCACATAGAAAGGAGGCCTCAGAACTGGCTTTCTGGGGCCAGGCTTTTCCACACTGGAGCCCATGTTCTCTCTCTGCCCCTCAGGTCTCCTGCCGCTTGAGTTCTAAGGCCAGTGGAAGCTAAGGAGCATGAAAATGGTGTTGCTCCCGAGGTTAGTCGCAGTAGGATCAGCCAGGCCAGCCCCAGAGCTCCAGTTATTTCAGCTGGGAAATCCAGTATCGAGAGTCGGGGTTATAGCACGGAGTGTCAGCCATGGAGCAGATTTTGCTAAGTTTTGCTGAATTCTAGGATGTTGGTCCTTAGGAGCTGCTCCTCTGTTTTTTTTTTTGGTGGCAAGTCTGGTTTCAGTCCATCAGCAATGGCGAGATGCAAAGCTTGAAGCAGGCCAGCACCTGCTCTGCCACCCACTTTTGTCCCTGGTGGGCAAAGGGATTTTCCAGAGCTGAAAAGGCACTTGGATTTGGGAGTTGCAAACTGAATGAGCACATGGTTTCCACGTTCCAGGCAGGACGGGTGAGTGGGAAGGCAGCCTGACCTAGCCGGGGAGCATCACTGAATCGGAGCCGGGATGCTGGAGTCCGGTCCCGGCTGTGAGACCCTTCACTGGTCCCTGCCCTTTTCTGGGTCCGGCGTCTTCATCTGTGAGATGCTGCCCGGCTGACCTCAGAGCTGACTTGCTGTGCCGTGCACAGGTGTTGAGTGCCTTCTCTGGGCTGGGCCCTGAGCTGAGTCTTAAAGGCTGAGTAGGAGAAGAAGAGAAGGACATTCAGGTGGTGGGACCAGTATATATGGAGGCCTGGAAGTTCTGGATGAGTGAGAGGGGACTTCCCTCATGGTCCAGTGGTTAAGATTTCCAGTTTCCAATGCAGGGCATGTGGGTTCGATCCCTGGTCAGGGAACTAAGGTCCCACATGTCTCTGGGATGAAAAACCAAAACATAAAACAGAAACAATATTGTAACAAATTCAATAAAGACTTTAAAAGTGATCCACATCAAAAAAAAAATCTTAAAAAAAAAGAAGGAAGAGGTTTGAGGTGTCCTTGATTGAAGCCAGAAGAACACAATGTAAATATATCCTCAAGGGTGAAGTAGGGCATGGATGAGAAGATTGTCAAGGAATTTGGTCCAAATTAAGAAAACTCTTTGCTTTCTTTGTAAGAAAACCTGGTGTTTGGTGTAGAAATTCTGAGGTAGGACGGGACAGCTGTTTGCAGATGTATCCTGTTTGTTGTCATAATAGTATTTTGTAGTAAACCTACTTGTATTAAAATGTAAGCTCCTTCGTGTTAACATCGCATTATTTCATAGTCACAGTGTGTGGACTGGAGTTAGTCACTCAGTCGTGTCTGATTCTTTTGCAACCCCATGGACCTTAGCCCGCCAGGCTCCTCTGTCCGTGGGATCCTCCAGGCAAGGATACTCGAGTGGGGTGCCATTCCCTCCTCCAGGGGAGCTTCCCGACCCAGGGATGGAACCTGCACTCCTGAGTTGGCAGGCAGATTCTTTACCGCTGAGCCACAATATAAACGTGAAAATCTAGTAGTAGATCTTCATGTGAGCCTTCCTATGCGTCAGTGTATATATTTGCTAGGGATAACCCATCAGAATACCACTGACTGGGTGGCTTAATGGCAGAAACCTATGCCCGTTTGGAGGCTGAATGTCCAAGGGTGTCAGCAGGTTTGGTTTCTCAGGAGGCCGCTCTCCTTGGCTGCAGAGGGCTGCCTCCTGGCTTGTCTTCATGTGGCCTTGCCTCCGTGTTCACCCGTGGGGTCTGTATGTCTGCATTTCCTCCCTATAAGGCCAGCAGTCTCATTTTTACTTAATTATCTCTTTAAGACCCCATCTCCCATATACAGTCTCATTCTGAGGTCCTGGGATGAGGGTTTCAACATATAAATTTGGGTGAAGCACAATTCAGCCCATAGCAGCCAGGCTCTCGGCAAAGCACTTTATGTTACTTCGTTTTATCCGTCACAGCAGTCCTGGGAGGGAGACAGTATCATCACCCCCATTTTACAGATGACGAAACCGAGGCTCAGAGAGGTTGTGTCATTTACAGAAAATCACACAGCTGGTCAGCAGTGCAACTGGGATTTGATCCCATCACATCTTGCCTTGGAGCCCACATTTTTTTAGTTTTTGTTTATGATTTGACTTGAATCTTAGGAAGGCCTCTGTGTTTTGTTTTGTTTTTAAACCTGTCTCATTCTATTGAATGTACCCAACATTTCCCCTTGCCTCTCTGTACTCTGCCCTGTCCCTGTTTTAGGTGTGATTGGGAAAGGCCCAGAGTGGGAGGGAAGGCCCTTGCCAGACCCTAGTGCTGCCCCAGCTTGCCCAGGCCCTCGCGGATTGCTGGCCACCTTCCCAGGAGGGGTGTGCCTGGGGCCGCCTGCTCCCTTCTCGGCCCCCCGCCCCCCGTGTTTGCCTAGAGCAGCCTGAGTCCAGTGAAAGCAGCCTTTGTCCTCCAGTCTGTCCCTCCCAGAGGGATGACCTAAGTCCCAGCCCGGGAACAAAGCAGCAACCTGCCATTTGAGTTCAGGTCAGCCCCACTAACCCGCAGAGTCTCCCAGGCTCAGCCTGGTGGGGGGCAGGGGATGTGGTAGCCTAGGCAGTGGGGTTGCAGAGTTTGGTGGGATCTGGAAGGTGGCAGAGCCCTCCCCAGTGCTGAGCGGCGATGCCAGGGGCTCCAGAGTGCACAGGACTTTACAGTTTATAGAATTGCTCCATGCTTTTCCAGGTTGGTGGAGCCTCCCAGACTCTCTGTACACATCATACAGGGCAGGGACTTGGAGAGGCAGGTAGTAGTTGTCACAAGGAACCACTTCAAAACGTCGGGGTGGAGGACGTGAGGGCAGTCTGGTTGTGACATCTGTCACCCCGCCGATCACCCGGGTTGACTCAGCTGGCCTGGCTGGCTAGGCAGGTGTTCCCTTCCTTCCTTACTGCTTCGTGTGTGTCCCTCTCAAAACTGCTCCCTCTGTCGCAGAGGACAACCATCCCTGACAGAGGAGGACCAGTCTGTGGTCAAGGACATACTAGTAGCTGTGCTCCCCTGCTAGAGCCTCCAAACAAGCTCTCAGAACATCGGGGTGCACGCTGTTTTTTTTAATAGGTTAGTTTTATTTACTTATTTATTTTGGGGTGCACTGGGTCTTTGCTGCTTTGCTTGGGCTTTCTCTGGTTGTGGTGAGCAGGGGCTACTCTCGTTGCCGTGTGCAGGCTTCTCTTGTGGCGGAGCACGGGCTCTAGGGCGCTCGAGCTTCAGTAGTTGTGGCACCTGGGCTTAGTTGCTCTACGGCACATGAAATCTTCCCAGACTAGAGATTGAACCTGTGTCTCCTGCACTGGCAGGTGGATTTTTAACCACTGGACCACGAGAGAAGTCCCCTAGCCACTGTTGATTGTGGTCATATCACTTGGTGGTCGGGAAATCAGGCAAGGCTCAGTCAGTGGGGATGGCAGCTGCATGATATTTGGGATGTCTGTTGACAGTCCCTAACAACTGGGGGCTGGAATTGCCCAGGGTCTTCACCTACCTGTCTTGTGCTGGCAGTAACTTGAAGGCCGGGCTTCCCGGGACTGTTGTCTAGGCACCTGCTGAAGCTTGGGCTCTGGCTCAGGGCTCCCAGAGCATGTGTTGCAGCCTAGAGGGCAGACACTGCCTCATCCTTTATGACGGATGCAGCCTCAGAAGTCACATAGCGTCCTTTTTTCTGTTCTCTGTTGATCAAAGCTGTCACAAGCCCCCAGGATTCAGGGGGAGAGGACACAGACCCCCCACCTCTCAATGGGAGGAGTCAAAGAGCGTGCACCCATGTTTCAAAGCTGCACAGCAGGAAGTAACAGTAAAATTACCGAGTAACGTTTATCAGGCACTAACTTTGTGCCAGGCACTGTGCTGAGGACTTCCCGTGGATGAACCCGCACAAGCCTCCCCATAGTCCGAGGGGATGGGGAATTCGGAGCCTGATGTTTTCCCATCAGAGATGGTGGAGGAACCCAGGGAGATGGGCAGGGCTGCCCTGAGTTTGGCACTGAATGTGTCACAGTGGGAAGTCGTGGGCCAGTTTTTTTTTTCCCCCTTCCTCCTCTAAACTTAGAATATTCCTTGAGTTCTTGAAAATTCTCACTTAGCTGTCTGATTCATCTCCTCCTCACTCACCAGTTCTTCCCTTTGGTGTTTATTTCGAGCAGTTTCCCTTTGCCTGTGTGCCCAGAGCCCTGCCCCCGCCCTGCCCCCGCCATCACCCCTTCTCCACTCTGCTGCTCCTGGGAAGGGCTGGTTGCAGACTTCCCCACTGCCCGCCTCTCCCCAGGCTTTTGAGGAACCAGCGGGTGGGGCCTCAGGATCCTGCCAGAGGAACTGAGCCACCACCACTCAGCCCTGTGTGTGCGGTACCTTTGCTATTCCTCGGGGGCTGGATCTGGGGCTCATTCCCCTGCCTCCTGAGCGTCTGACACACGACGGACGCCCAAGGCATGTTTGGTGGACTGAATCCATGAATGATGAGGGAAGGAAGAAAGAGTGGCTGACTCTTCAAGCAAGGAGGCTCTCCCCTGGCACCCAGTAGACCCTCAGTAAATGCTGGTGGTACCAAATGAATGGAGGAAGGAAGGTGTGGGTGAGACTGCAAGCAGCGACTGGGCCCTACGTCTGTGTCCTCGTCAGGTGACGCGGTGCTTGACGTAAATGAATGAATGAGCGACTCCAGTGAACCCTCCTCTGGGAGGGGAGGTGTCTGTTGCACAGCTGGGCACACGACAAGTGCTCAGCACTGTCTTTGGTGCTGAATGAAAAAAAGAGGGGATGAAAAGGAGGACTAGGTGAAACTTCCCATCCTCAGGGAGCTGGCCTTGTTCAGTCTCCGTCTCTCCAGTTCCCAGCACAGGGTCTTGCTTACAGTAGGTGCTCATTCAATGCTGAATGAATGAGTGAATGAATGAAAAGTGAAACTATTTGAGGGTAGGGACATGTCTTATTTGTTTCCCCAGGTCCTAGAATAGCGCTCGGTCACAGTAGGCACCCTGTAAGTGTCTGTTGAACTGAACGCATGGAGGAATGAAGGAGTGAGTACATATTTCAGACTTTTGGAGGGTCAGGACTATACCTTGTTCATTTCTTTCTTCAGGTTCTAATATAGGGCCAGGCATACAGCAGGTGCTTAGCAAATGCTTCCCTGCTGCCCCGACCTTTGCGGGGAGTGTCCATCCATTCCTGAGAATGGACTGAGAGGGGAAGGCCAACCCAGGGGGGCCTCGCCCATCTCAATGGCCCCCACCCTGCCTGCCAGGCCCCGTGGCTGGGACTTCCTGTTGTTCCTGTTCACACAGGTGGACAGGAAGTCCCCAGAGGCCTGCCTGCAACCTGCTTCCCATATTTTCTTCATGCCGGCTGCCCTCGGTGAGACCCAGGCGCCACACCGGGCCCCAGCGCCGGCTGGCCGAGGAACAGTACCCTCCAGGGACCCCACTTCCTGACTGTGTTAGCAGTTCTATTTTAGACCCTGCTGAGCAGATTTTTGCACAAGCAAGTGATGCCTGGGAGAGTGTTCCACTTGGAGCCACCCCCTAAAATCACCTTGTCCTTGTGCTGGTCAGACCTGTTAACCCCCTCACAGCTGAGCAGCGGGAACAGAGCAGAGAGACAGGGCTTTGGGGTCTGAGACGGCAGGGTTCAGATCTCCCTCTGTGGATTTCAGTTGAGCCTCAGTTTTCATATCTGTGAAATGGGCATTATAAATACCCCTCACCCCCTTTCCTTTTTCCCAACCTTGACCATGTGTCTGTTGCTCTTTTAAACTCCCTGTGCTGAGGCTGTCCGCTCTCAGAGTTATGCTTTCAGTATATTCCTTTTGTTGTTTAGTCGCTCAATCCTGTCCCAACTCTTTGTGACCCCATGAACTGCAGCACACTAGGCTTCCCTGTCCTTCACTGTCTGCTGGAGTTTGCTAAACTCATGTCCATTGAGTCAGTGATGCCATCCAACCATCTCATCCTCTGGTGCCCCCTTCTCCTCCTGCCCTCAGTCTTTCCCAGCATCAAGATCTTTTCCAGTATCAAGGTCTTTTCCAGTGAGTCGGCTCTTCTCATCAGGTGGCCAAAGTATTGAAGCTTCAGCTTCAACCTCAGTCCTTCCAATGAACATTTAGGGTTGATTTCCTTTTGGATGGACTGGTTTGATCTCCTTGCAGTCCAAGGGACTCTCAAGAGTCTTCTGTAGCACCACAGTTCGAAAGCATCAATTCTCCAACTCTCACATCCATACATAGCAACTGTGTTTAAAGAACCGTCTGCTCCAGTTGATTCTGAGAGGCAGTGCCTCAGGCTGGGTCCCCCAGAAACAGAGCTTGAGTGGGGATCCAAGTGTCCACAGTTTAGTGACGGAGAACTCTAGTCGGCCCTATCCCTGGAGGAGTTCTAGAGCGTCCACAGCACCACAAAATCAGTCTCCGTGGAGAAACAAGGTGGCACTTCCTCCACCGGCTGGGGTCCACTGTTGGAGAAGACGGGGCCATGAGCAGTGGCCGCCAGCAGCCTGGAACCTAGAGAACGGGCTCCAGCCAGTGCCGGGGGTCTGGGCGGGATTCCAACAGCATCTTCTGCCATCAGGCACCCTGGGGAGTCATGGGCCCAGGGCAGTGAGATGCTGGTGTGGACTGGCTGGCATGGAGGAGTCGATGCTTGATAAATAGTAACTTGGTAAAAATAAAAAGCTGTGCAGAAGATGGAAGCAGGTACATGGATGTCATGACGTTGTTTGTTCCTCTAAGGCGTCCTGAGTGAGCACGAGGGGCCAGGCTCTCAGTGGGTGCACAGGTGTAGACCCCACACTCAGTGCCTCCGAGGAGGGTGGGTTTTGTGGTTGTTTACTCACTCGGTTGTGTCCGACTCCTTTGCAACCCCACGGACTTTAGCCCACCAGGCTCCTCTGTCCATGGGATTTCCCAGGCAAGAATACTGGAGTGGGTTGCCATTTCCTCCTCCAGGGGATATTCCCGATGGAGGAATCAAACCCGTGTCTCCTGCATTGCAGGCAGATTCTTTCCTGCTGAGCCACCACAGGAGGGGTGACACCCATATAAATGGAGCTGAACCTGGGATGTCTCCACACCCTGGAGGTCCATCTCTAGGGGAGGAGATTTAACACAGGTGATGTCCAAACATTAAACATAGTTTATTTTTCTTAGCTTTGAAAAAGTAATACAGTCACAGTAAACATTTCCGGTAGTATAAAATAGCGTTCTAAAGAAAAATGCGTCTCCCTGCCACCTCCAATCTATAGTCCCCTGCCCAGAAATCGGTGACAGTTTCACACATCTCCTTTCAGAAATATTCTCAGCATACATAAGCCTATCTGTGCGTGTATCTGTATTTCCTGTATATATACACATATTTTTTTTAACACCAATCTGACCTTGCTGTTCGTCATGTTCTGGGTCCTGATTTTTCTTTTTCTCATAATGCTGAGACCTTTCCCTAGCAGCACAATAGTTCTATCTCATTCTTTCCGATGGCTTTATGTTTCCCCTCCTCACTGTATTTGTTGAACCAGTCCCCTCCAGATGGACATGTACCTGATTTCCAGTTTTGTGTGCCATAAACAACACCGCAGTGAACATCTTGTGCAAAGGTCTTGGTGCCCTTGTGTGTTGCATCTGCAGGGGAAATGTCTGGCCTCGGACTTGCCAGGTCATGTGCAGGTTGAATAGGATTTTCCAGGGGGAGCTGGCAGAGGTGGGAGAGTGGGGGGAGGGGAGGTGTTTGTGTACGGAGAACAGCATCAGGACATACAGGAGCTGGCAGCCGAGGCCAGGGTGGCCTGCCTCCGACACAGACGAGGTCTGGGGTCCTGCCTGAGGTTCAAATGCCGCATCATCTACCAGGGTGCCACTCCAGCTCTGAGAGTCCGAGGGGGCAGGCGGCTCCTTACGAGGGATCTGACACCTTGCAGGGCGCTTTTTACGTTGCACTTTCATCAAGCCATGCTGTTATCACCATTTTATCATGGCCTCACAGAGATCCGGTGACTTGCCCAAGTCACATTGCCAATGAATGATGGAGCTTACATCATCCCACAGGTTAGTCCTTTCATCTCTACCACGTAGCTCCCTGCTCTTTGCTGGAAATTCCTTGCTGGGGATGCTCTTTCATTGGCTGTCTGTCCTGTTGGACCACAGACCCCATGGGGGCAGGGATTGTCATCTCTCTCATCCCCTGCTGTCTCCCCAGAGTCCAGCGCAGGGCCTGGCGTACAGTTGGCATTCATTGGGCATTTGTTGAATGGCCAAGTGAAGGTTAAAGTACTGGTCCATCCCATTACAGCAGAACTTTTATTTGCTTATAATAGTATTTATTGAGATGATGATCTGGTTTCTCCTCTCAGAAATAGACTCACATTAAAAAAAAAAAAATGAAACATCTTTCTTTGCAAACCAGTTTATCTCCTAGAAATCTGACATTTTGCTTCCCCCCCGCCCCCCCACACTGGGAGTGAAATGAGGATGTCTATTCTGTAGAATGTCACCAGAGGAAGGAATCTGAACATTTCCTTTTAGAAATTTCTGCGTAAAAAGTTAAAGCGAGAAGGAACCGTACTTGAAGATTTCAGTTGCCATGGCTACCGGGTAATCCAGTGAATCGCACCCTTACACATGGTCTCCACTAGACCTTCAACCACCGTGTCTCAGTTACAGAATTTGGGCTTTAAAGTGAGTTTAATCCAGTGAGGCTTTGAGAGAAGACTCCGGGTCTCTGCTGGCTGAAGTGCTTGAACCAGCAGGTCCTTTCTGAGCCTCTCCCGGGCCCCTGTCCATCAGGTCACCGTCACCACCATCCCATGGGTGCAGGGACTGCCACTTCCGCTTCAGAGTCAGCACAGGGAGCCCCAGAGAGTTCTGTCTGCTCTGCGCGTGTGTCCATTCGCTCTTATTTGTTGGCTCCTTGATTCACTTGTTTATTCACCCAGTAACTATTTACTGAGCCCCTTCGCTGCCTCAGACGCTTCTCTAGGCACCGAGCAGCCGTGTGGGGTGAGAAATGTGGTCTTCACCCCAGCAGAGGGTGTATTCCAGTGGGAGAGACGGACAGTACGTGTCAGCTAACACTGACAGATGTATGAAGGCAGTCAGACAGGATGACGTGGGAGAGGGGGGCTGGGAGAAGGTGTGGGGGGAAGCTCCCTAAGGGTATGTGGCTTTTGAGCAGAGATCCAAGAAGAAGCCCACCCCCGGGCGTCTGGGGAAAGAGGGTTTCAGGTGGTGGGAACAGCACACGCAAAGGCCCTGGGGCCAGCACCAGCTTGGAGAGGTTGAGGCCGATAGTAGGTCATTATGTCCCGCCTGGTATGGAGCAGGGGCTGGGGGGAGGTAGATGCTGACCTTGAGGCGGGGCAGAGGAATCCAATTTATTTATTTATTTTTAAAGATTTTTTTTTTTTTTTTAACATGAACCATATTTAAAGTCTTTATTGAATTTGTTACAACATTGCTTCTATTTTTATGTTTTGGTATTTTGGCCCTGAGGCATGTGGGTTCCCAGCTCCCTGAGTGGGGGTTAAACCCGCACCGCCTGCGTTGGAAGGCGAGGTCCTAACCAGTGGCCCACCGGGGAAGTCCCGGGGCAGAGTGTTTGGCGTTTGGAGTTCACTCTGGTCGTAGCAGAGAGCTGAGGGTGCATTTTCGGTGGAGGCTGGCGTGATAGGATGGGAATGGGGGCTGGAACCTGCTGCTGAGGAGGGATGTCGGGGGTGGGTGGGGGGAGACGTGATCTGGTTTAGGTTATATTTTGGGGAGAAGGGGGAAGGGGCAGAGGGACTGAGGAGGATTTCCAGGTTACAGGCCAGCGGGGTGGGTAGTGGGACTTGTGTGGAGGAAGCAGACTTGAGACCAGGAACCAAGAGTTCTGTCCTGGGATGTTTTATTTGAGGTGCCGTCAGATTTCTAAGCAGAGAGGAAGATGGAATTGAAGGAGGCTTCCCTTTGGCTTTTCTTTAAAAAAAAATTATATTCTTGGCTGTGCCTCATGGCATGTGGGATCTTAGTTCCCCTACCAGGGTTGGAACCTGCACCCCTTACCCTGGAAGCGAGGAGTCTTAACCTCTGGACCACAAGGGAAGTCCGCTGTCTGGCTTTTAAAGATGAGGGATGTTGAAGCTTTCCCGATGGGGCTGGCCCATCGGAGGGGGCACGCTGGTGCTTCAGGGAACAGGGGGACGGGCAGCTGCAGGGCGACGGGCAGCTGCAGGGCGACACCCTGGAGCTAGCGAGAGGGGATGGGAGGTGGGGGTGGCCTGGGCTGCAAGCGAGGCCCCCTCTTCCGCAGCAGCCAGAGAGAGGCAGGGCGGGCTCCTGGATGCCAGGGCCAGGAGAGGGTGGGCTCACTCTCCTCTGATTCTTCGGTTTCTTTCAGCGAAGTGAGAGGGACTTGACTAGTGGAAAGAGAGAATTGATTATGCTCGGAAGGCAGGCAGCTTCCCGGGTTCACATCCAGCCATTCGACCCCCAGTAAGCTGCTAAGCTCGGACATCCACCGAGCGCTTCCTCCATGCCAAGCGCTCCCTCCAGAGATGTCACGATTATTATCCCCATTTACAGATGGATAGGGTGACAGAGGCTCAGAGAGGTGCAGCAGCTTTGCCCAAAGTCACACAGCTCGTTGGTATGGTCAGGTTTTGATGCTGGGCAGCCCGGGAACCAAGCCTGAGGCCCAGACTTCTCATCTTTCAAGAGGAGCTGAGACCACCCGGGCCTGTTAACAGAGCATCAGGGACATAAGAGACGCAGTGGCACCTGCCATGTTCCGACCACCGTGCTCAGCCCCCCCGCATGTGCGTAAGTGATGGCCTCCTGGCCCTGCCCCATTTCTGTTCCCTGGGTCCCCAGTAAGTGCCACTTGCTACTGGCATCTTGAGGCTGCACAGCGTTTTCATTGCTTCCAGAAGTCCTTCCGCCAAGGGATCTCATTAAGTCCATTTTGAAATGAGAACATTTGGCAGGAGGAAGGGAAGGTAGTTCTCATAGTTATTATTCAAATCTGAAATAACTTGTCTGGTGAGAATGGAGAGGCACCGGGATCTGGCCTGACACCCAGCCCTCCACCCTGCCTGCCCACCCTCCACCCTGCCTGCACACCCTCCACCCCGCCCTCCATGCTGGCTGCACCCCCCTCCAACACACACACCCACTGTCCCCACATCTTTCCACTTTGGACAGAGACGCTCGCTGGCAGGCACCTCACGGCCCCTCTGCCCCACCCCCAGACGTTCTCACATGGAACCACCTTGAGGACCCCCTTGGGGGCTTTTGCATCCAAACACGTTGCTATAACCTTGGTCCTATTTTCGAGGAAAGCAAACGGTCAACTCGGACCTTCTTGAGAAAGGGTTTGTGCTCTCACGACAGCTAGGATGTGTTCTGTTGCTCCAGAGCTCGATTGCTTTTGTTGTTCAGTCGCTCAGTTGTGCCCGACTCTTTGCGACCCCATGGACTGCAGCACGCCAGGCTTCCCTGTCCATCACCAACTCCCAGAGCTTACTCAAACTCATGTCCATCAAGTCGGTGATGCCATCTAGCCATCTCGTCCTCTGTCATCCCCTTCTCCTCCTGCCTTCAATCTTTCCCAGCATCAGGGTCTTTTTCAATGAGTCAGCTCTTCATATCAGGTGGCCAAAGTATTGAAGCTTCAGCATCAGTCCTTCAAGTGAATATTCAGGACTGGTTTCCTTTAGGATGGACTGGTTGGATGTCCTTGCTGTCTAAGGGACTCTCAAGAGTCTTCTCCAGCACCACGGTTCTAAAGCATCAATTCTTCGGTGCTCAGCCTTCCTTATGGTCTAACTCTCATTCTGTACGTGACTACTGGAAAAACCAGAGCTTTGACTATATGGACTTTTTGGCAAAGTGATGCCTCTGCTTTTAACATGCTGTCTAGTGGGACTAAGGATGGTTAAACAGGAGCCTAAGTGCCCACTGCTGAGACCCAGGGGCAGGCGATTTTGTGTAGAGCCCTGAGCTTTCCGGAGGGTGCAGGGCCTGAGGGAGGAAGGCAAAGTTTCTGCCGGGTCTGCTGGCGATCAGCCTGTCCCTAGGATCCGATCAGGTGCGGGCAGAGGCTCTGAAGCTGCCAAGCCAGACTTGTTCCTGGTCTGCTGCAGATGGCTGTTGGGGGGCTGAGCTGGGAGTTCTTCCTGTTCTTTCTGGGATGAGTGAAAAAACAAAGTCTGGGACTTTCAGGGAATTCCACCTGCTGTGTGCCGTGGGTCTCATCGGACGGGAAGAGACCCGGCACCCATACACCAGCCCTGACACCTGGGAATTCCAAAAAGAACTGAGGGCACTCAGCATGGCCCACAGGGTCCATGAGCTATCCCCAAGGGCTGCCACTGGGGCGCCTCATTTGCCAAATCAGAAACATCTCAGGTTTCCCTTGTCCTCAGCTGTATTATGGAGCGAACAGAGCTGAACATCAACCTTCACCCACAGCATGCGAGGTCTGGTGGGGGCCTCTGGCTTCTCGGGCTCCCGCGTCCCCTTTTCTCCTGCATTTCTGCTGGCCCCATTCGGGCTTCCCAGGTAGTGTTGGTGGTAAAGAACCTGCCCACCAATTCGGGAGACGAAGGAGACATGGGTCTGTTCCCTGGGTTGGGAAGATCCCCTGGAGGAGGGCATGGCAACCCACTTCTTGCCTGGAGAATCCCATGGACAGCGGATCCTGGTGAGCTACAGTCCATAGGGTCGCAAAGAGTCGGACACGACTGAAGCGACTTCGCACACATTCAGCCAAGACTCACCCACCCCCTGTCCCTTAGTACCCTCAGGGCTCTGCTTATTGTAAGAGCCGCCACTGTCATTCTGTGTGTGACAGCTTTGCGGAGATAAAACTGACATAACACATATGTATTAAAGTGTGTAATTTGATGAGTTTTCACACATTCCTGAGGACCCGCCACTACGATGAAAGTAATGAACGTGTCCCTCACTCCCACCAGTTTCCTCCTGCCCCTCTGCAGTCCATCCCTCCCTCCATGCCCTCAAGCGGCCACTGCTCTGCTCTCTGTCTCTATAGATTAGTCTGTGTTTTCTAGGCTTTTCTATGAATGGAATGGGACACCACGTACTCGTCTGCATCTGGTTTCTTTCACTCATGTGAGGTTCACCCATGGCATACTGGGTATCAGCGGCCCATTCCTTATTTTTCTCTCAGAACCGTTCTGCTGCGTGGAGGTACCAGTGTGTGTATCCCTTCATCTGTTGACAGACATTTGGGATAATTCCGCCTTCTGGCTCGTATGAATACAGCTGCTGTGAACGTTCTTGTTCAAGTTTCTGTATGGACACGTGATTTCGTTCCTCTTGGGTAAGCACCTAGAAGTGGAGTGGCTGGATCATATGGTAGGCGTATGTTAAATTTTTTTAGAAGCTGCCATACTGTCTTCCAGTACCATTTGGTCCCATTTTGCGTCTCATCCCCTGAGAGTTTCACTTGCCCACATCCTCACCGTCACTGCTTGGTCCAGCACTGCCATTTTGTCGGGGAAGATGGTTTTGAAGATGCTGAAAGTAGCAAAAGACTCCTCATAAAGATGGGCCAAATCAAAAGGATGTGTATTACTTCACATGATTCACGTGATGGTACGGGGGATGTAGTGCAGGGTTCATTAAACTATGGCCTGTGAGCTAAGGATGGGTTTTACATGTTTAAAAGATTAATTAAAAAAAAAAAAATCCCCCCAAACAAAAAAGTATGTCTCAGAAGCCAGATGTGGCTAGCAAGACCTCAAATATGTACTATCTGGAAGTTAGTTTCAAAAGCTTGCCACAGGACTTCCCTGGTGGCCCAGTGGTTAAGAGTCCCCCTCCCAAAGCTGGGGGCACAGGTTTGATCCCTGGTCAGGGAAGTCCTGCATGCTGCATGGCACAGCCAATAATTAAATAATTTTAAAAGTTTACCACATCCTGAATTAGTGGGTCAGCCTCAGTTCTTTGCATCTTCCTACTGTCCCTTCAGTGTCTTGTCTCCTCACGGTCCCAAAACGGCTGCCACAGTTCCAGCCATTTCTGGGAGACTTGACAACATCCAGCTAAGGGAGAGGGGGTGCATTGGGAGGAAGACTTCTCCCTGAGCCCAGCCAGCAGACTCTCCCCCACCCCGGATCCCATTGGCAGGATGTTGGTCCCATCCACATGCTTTTGCTGCAAGAGAGGGTGGGAAGTGAGTAGTCAGCGTTTTCAAGACTTGTCCAGGAAGGAAGAACATGTCTCACAGCTATATTTTTCTGTGCAGGTTCTTTGAGTAGTTTCCTGGTACCCTATTGTCTTGAGTGAGTTTGAGCTGAGTGTGAGGACGCTGTGTGTCCCTGGCCTTGGTTCCTTCATCTGAGGTTTGGGAGAGTGATGTCTTCTTTAAGGGCCAATGAGAACTGATGAGGTTTATATCAAGTGCCCAATGCATTGCACATAGTGCTGGAGGACAGGGTGGTGTGATGGGCTCCCGGGGTCCTTGCTGTGGGACCTTGGCCGAGGAGCTTGACTTCTCTCAGCCTTACTTCTCTTGTCTGTAAAATGGGTGTAAGATGGTCTCCCTACTTACAAGGTGATGCTGAAGAGTCCATGAATTCTCTAATTCAGAGCATCAGCCTGGGCCTGGTGTCTGGTTAGACCTTGAGAAGCGTTAGCTGAGTGCTGGGCCTCAGGATGGGCTCTGGAGATGCAAAAGAGAATTGAAAACAGCCCTGACCTTCCAGTGCCTGCAGCCAGTAGGCAGAGGGGTGTGGAAATTGGCCCTGATATTTTTTATCTATTATTTATTTTTGGCCGTGCTGTGTCTCTCTGGATGTGTAGGCTCTCTCTAGCAGAGGCAAGTAGGGGCCACTCTCTAGTTGAGGTATGCCGGCTTCTCATTGTGGTGGCTTCTTTTGTTGCAGGGCACAGCCTCTAGGTGCGAGGGCTTTAGTAGTTGTGACTCGAGGAGCTTAGAGCTTGGGCTCAGAGCTAGTGGCACACAGGCTTAGTTGCTCCACAGCTTGTGAGATCTTAGTTCCCCGACCAGAAATCGAACTCGCATCTCCTGCATTGGCAGGTAGATTCTCATCCACTGCAGCACCAGGGAAGTCCCATCGCCCTTATATTTATAATGTGTTGGGGAAGCCTAGGGGTTGGGGATCCCAGAGGAGGCACTGAACTAAGTGGGAGAGAGTAGCAAGGACGGCTTCCTGGAGGTGGGGGCATCATTGTGAAGTCTTTAAGGGTGAGTAGGAATCGGCCTGGGAAAGAGGAGAGGATGAGACTGCAGGACCAAAGTTATCATGCTTGGACTTCCCTAGTGGTCTAGTGGTTAAGACTTTGTGCTTCCAGTTCCGGGGGCACAGGTTTGATCCCTGGTTGGGGAACTAAGATCCCACATGCCACATGGCCAAAAAATTAATAAATAAATAATTTTTAAAAAGTTTTTGTGCATCTCCCCTTTTCTTCCCTCCCTCTCTTGCCTACCCTATTTCTCCTTTCTGCCTCACCCCTTCTTTCCCTTCTTCACTTCACTGGTTCATTTACCCATTCATTCAGCGAACACTTACTGAGAGCACCCAGTGTGCCAGGCAGGGGGGCAACAGCAGGGAATAAGACAACCCAGGTTTATGCTCTCACTAGCCTTGCTCGGAGAGATCACATTAAGCCAATACCAGGTAGTGAAAAGGAATGTGTAAAGGAAAGATTGAGGACAGGAGGAGAAGGGGATGGCAGAGGAGGAGATGGTTGGATGGCATCACCGACTCGATGGACCTGAGTTTGAGTAAGCTCCGGCAGTTGGTGATGGACAGGGAGGCCTGGCGTGCTGCAGTCCATGGGGTCGCAGAGTTGGACACAACTGAGCGACTAAACTGAAAGGAAAGAGTGCTAAGACCGAGAAGGTCTGGCAGCTCCTTTGTGTTGGGTGATCGGGGCAGGGACTCGGGGGAAAGACTCAGAAATACGAAGGCTGCCTGGTGTGGGGGCCGCAGACTGTTGGTGGCTGCCAGGGGTTACCTTTCCCCAGCAGGAAGCAGCCAAGTGGAGGGATCTGGGGGTGGGGGTCTCACCTTCATTGCCCCGGCGAGGTGGGGGGCTCTGGAGGGCTTTGAGCCCAGGCTGGCTCGAGGTCACGAACTCCGAGGCTGCCAGAATACAGCCTCGTGCCTCCTGGGTGGGCTGTTGTGGGGGCCTGTGGGGAGACACACTTTTGTCAAGATGCCAAGGCCGCCTGGCCGCCCCCTTCCTGCCATCCCTCCCTCCGCGCCCGGCACAGCCTGGCTCCTGGAACAGCGTGGGCGGCGCAGAAGAGGGCCCCTGCCTGCGAGCCGAGGAACAAGGCGCCAGATAATGGACCTCTAGCCGGGCCAGGAGAAAGCGTGCCGCGAGCGGGACCGAGTGGGGACTGTTAACTCACAGCAGTTCTGAGATGAGAGGAGGGCGAACTGGGCAATGGGAACAGGCGGGGTGGGCCTGGGGGCTCCCCCAGCCACAGCTGCTGAGAGAGAGCACAGGCCTTCCAGACAGCCTTCACCCCTAAGGGACTGATTGTGCAGCTTTCAGCCTCCACTCTCGCTGTCTCAGTGCCCTCATCTGTAAAATGGGGGTAGTTGTTCTGCTCTCACAGGATAGAACACGCATCATGTAGCCTTCAGCACCACCTGGGAAGGGGAGGACCGTTTTATCCCTTTTTAAAGACAAGGAAGGAGGGGCTCGGAGAGAGTGAGTCACTTGCCCCGGGTCACACAGCGCAGAGTCAGTCTTGGGAGGCCTGCCTTTAACCATGTGTGCGGGGAATGACATGAGACAGCATAGTGCCTGGCACGTTGTTGGTGCTTAGAAAGTGACCACCACGTCCTAGCAGCATTTGAATAGACGTGGATTTGGCGTTTGGGAGTCTGTTCCCTGGTGGCTCGGACGGTAAAGCGTCTGCCTACAATGCAGGAGAGCCGGGCTCGAACCCTGGGTCAGGAAGATCCCCTGGAGAAGGAAATAGCAACCCACTCCAGTACTGTTGCCCGGAAAATCCTATGGACGGAGGAGCCTGGTAGACTGCAGTCCATGGGGTTGCAAAGAGTCAGACACGACTGAGCGACTTCACTGACTTTCTTTCTTTCACCTTTTCTTCATAAGTTTTTTCTCAGAAAAGTGAATGCTCCAGCCATGGACATCCCTGTTGGAGTCCAAGGCCCTGCTGCCTGCCTCTGCCAGGGCTGCTTTGTGCACCTGGACCTGGGAGGCTGGTGTCTTGATCTCCTTTTGTGAGATGAGGCACTTCGGGCGAGAGGAGGCCACGTGAGAGCCCACGGCCGCACGGTGTCTGAGCTCGGCAGGGACGGGGGCCTTAGAGAAAAGGCAGCTGGGGTTTGAGTTGGGCTCCCCTGCTTCCCAGAGATGGGGGAGTGCCGCCCGGGGACCCTCAGGGTTTGGGGGCAGAGCCTGGGGGGCCTCAAGCCCGGGTCAGTGGGCCCAGGACCTGCCTTCTCGCCTCCCTTCAGCCCGGGCAGGAAGCTACAGAGTCCCCCCCAAGGCCACCTGGGTCGGGGGTCTCTGGCGCTGCCGTGGCGGCTGAGGCCAAGAGGGGGTCTCCAAGGCTGTCTCGGGAAACCCTGTGCCGTCACAGTCAGGCTTCACGGCCGCCCGAGTCTGAGGCAGTAAAGCAGAGAGGAGGAAAGAACAGGGGTTGGACCTTGCTCCTGAGACCACCTCTTCTGCACCCCACAAGCCAACCCCATTCTACCATGAACTGGGGCGCTCCCAGGGGCAGTGTGGCCTGGTGGTTAGGAGCCCTGGCTTTGTGCCCAGCCAGCCCATGTTCTGCACATGGCTCCCCTGTGACTCAGGCTACAGTCTCCCTCATTTGGCATTTCGGTTTTCTCGTCTGCACAGCGCCGGTTACAACCCTTCTGGCTTCTTCAAGTCAGGGAGGTGACAGCAAGCCCTCAGCGACTGAGCACCGCTGAGGTTCGTTATTATCCAGGGGCCGGGGGTGGGGCCTCCAGCACCTGACACAGCGCCTGGCACCTAGTAGGTCCCCATTCAAATGCTTGTTGAAGTCAGAAGGTGTCAGGGAGGGAGGGTAGGAGCAGGGAAGGGAAGGCCTTTTCTTCTCCTTCTTCCAGCCTTTTGCTATCCTCAGGGAGAGTCTTCAGTTCTTGGGGTGCAACTTAGGGGCACTTAGCCCAGGATAGCAGGCTCGGTGCTCGTGGATAAATCTCCTGGGGGACATTGTGACTCCTTCATCCCAGTTGCAATTTCTCGTTTCCCAAGAACATCTTGCTCTCTTTCACTAACTGATCCAAACGTGGGATTTCAGCGGCTCCTGTGGAAAAGGGAGCCTAAAGGATCTTCTAAAGGAGATCAGTCCTGAGTGTTCATTGGAAGGTCTAATGTTGAAGCTGAAACTCCAATACTTTGGCCACCTCATGTGAAGAGTTGACTCATTGGAAAAGACCCTGATGCTGGGAAAGAATGAAGGTGGGAGGAGAAGGGGAAGACAGAGAATGAGATGGTTGGATGGCATCACTGACTCAATGAAAGAGTCAGACACGACTGAGTGACTGAACTGAACTGAACTGAACTGTGGAAAGGGGCGTGCTGACCAACCCCAGGCAAGGGGACCAGACCTCAGTGGGGCCCCTTCTTCCAAGGAAGCCCAAGGAGGGATGGCATTGCTTCAGAAACACTGCCCCAGAGCCCCTGGGCAGTGCTGTGGCTGTGTGAACTGGGCGGGGGCCTCAGCCCACCCCGTTTCCATTTCAGAGAAGGTGGACCCGCAGCTTAATTAGACGCCCAGCTCTTCAAAGAGGGGCTGTAATTACAGACCGGCCTTGCTGCACGAGGCGGGGCCACACAGCGGGCTCTCCCCAGTGTGGAAAATGCTTCTTTTTCCTCTTGCATTCGGGGTGGGGCCTAGTAAAGCAGAGAGATGAGTTCCTGACTGCTTCTACAAAGATTTCCTTTCCAGACTGTTTTTTTCCTCCCCCCAACTCCCCTTCCAAGGTTAATTAGGGGCATCTTAGGTCACTGAAATGACTACTTGAATAAGAATGTGATAAATGAACACAAGGAAATAATCGTGGGCTTGGTTTATAAATAATCTGGGATTGATTTGTCAGGTCAAGTCATTTCTGTTTTCTTTTTTCTCCCATATCAGAATTCTTTTCCCTGTTGCCTTAGAAACAAGCCTAGGCAGAGGGATGCTGGGAGTTGTGTGACTCGGGTTCAAGCCTCAGTGATTCCCTCATTTCACATGGTAGGCACATCGAGTGCTGGATGCTGAGCATCGAGGTTGAACAGGACACATACCTGCTGCCCCTGGTCTCAGAGTCCAGTGGGGAGACTGACCGGTCAGTTGAGCTACAGCTCAGATTGTTAATGATGCGGTGAGGAGTCATTCGGCAAAGTGGGAGCCCAGAGGTGGCCCCCTCGGGGGCATGAATCAGGGGAGGCTTCTTGGAGGAGGGAGTACCTAAGCTGAACTGTGAAGGACAATAGATGCTGACCAGCTGAGGAACAGGTGGAACAATTCCCTAGCCAGAGGAAACAGTATGTGCAAAGGGCTGAACAAGAGGCAGCCTGGCATATCCCAGGATGGCAGTTGGTATAGTCGGGCTGGGGTGGAGAGACCCTGGGGGTGTAGGTGAGACATGAGGCCAGAGACCCTGTCAAATGCAGATTGTGAGCGACCCCGATGGAAAATCAGGGCCGCTGCCACAGGTTTACTCTGAGGTCTGGGACAGCAGTCTACCTGGACCTGGTTCTTCAATGAAAGGAGAAGTTTGGCCATCAACCAGCCCTTCGAAAGCTTTGCTCCATCCCACGGGGAGAGAAAACAGGTTGTTTTTTAAAAAAATACCTATTTATTTGGCCGCCTCGGGTCTTGGTTGCATCACGGGATCTTTTGTTGCGACACACGGAGTCTCTAGTTGTGGCATGCGGGCTTAGTTGCTCTGACACATGTGAGATCTTAGTCCCTTGACCAAAGATCGAACCCATGTCCCCTGGATTGCAAGGCAGAGTCTTCATCACTAGACTGCCAGGAAAGTCCCTGAGAAAACAGATTTAAGCTGGGTCCACAAATCAGCCCTTCCCACACTTGGTCCCCAGAATTAGTCTCTAAGCCAGTTGTCGAGAAAGGAAACTGATTTGCACCCAGACAAGTCCTTCTACAGAAATTTCCTGACCAGAGGAGGTTTGAGGATACCCCGAGAAGAGTGTAGAATAGTCACTGCCCTTATGCGTGGGGCTTGGGGGCAGAACTGGATGTTTTAAGAGTCTTAGAAGTGTGGATAGAGTCTGGCTTCTGCCCTAGAAGGAGGAGGGCTTTACAATCATACAGGTCTGGGTTCAAGTCCCAGAGCCCTACTTGCCAGCTCAGTGACCTTGAACAAATACCTTCAGCTCTTGAAAACCTCACTGCCCTTCTCTGTGAACTGGGGATAATTAATAACAGGGCTCACCCAATAGGGTTGTTGCAGGATAATGTGAGGTGAGGTGTCTAGGTAACCAGTTTGCAGCATAGAGCAGATCCTCAATTCATCGTCACTATTATTTCCACTACACTACCTTCTTTATCAATGTAATATCGATACATACTATATATAGTACAATTATGTATATATAATATTATTTTAATATATTTTGAGACCCTGCATGCCTACTCCTGAAATGTCCAGTTTTTGGGGAAGCAGGATCATGTAATTGAGACATCCTGTGGAAGATTTGGAAAAGGCTGGGGTTGTTGAAGGTGTTCTTGAGGTGGGGGGACATCTGTTAGAGATGGAGAATAGGGAAAAGCAGCTCTTGGCAGGGGTACAGGGGATACAGCATGTGCAAAAGCCCAGGGGGAGGGTGGAATATGGCCATGCCCAGTGGCCTTTGCAAATGCCATTCAGCTTTCTTGGAGCACTCCTATTCATCCTGCAAAATCCTACCTAGATTTCCTTTTTCCAGTTACAATAAATGATCCTCAATAAGTGATCATCTTCCCTTTGTTTGTCTTTCCTCAACTTCCTACTTTCTTAGTTGGGTTTCACCTCCACTTCTTAACATTCCCATCATAGTGTGTTATTCACTAGTCTTTCTTAGCTCTTGGTACTTGTATTGCCAATGTTCATTTTTTTTTTTTTCTTGGCTTTTTCTTCCACTGAGGGATTCTCTAGAGTATTCACATTTGTATCAGATATGGGGGAGAAAATTGTAGTCTCGGGTTTGATATGGTCCATTGGGATACCCTCTCCTCTTTATGGCTGAGAATCAGAGAGCTACCCCAAGCTCTTCAGGGACTATAGGCCCTTTGGGATCAGTACAGAGCTCATACAAAGTAACTGTACAGGGAAGTTTGTCAAATGAATGAATGAGTGACATGCTGATTTCTGTAACGGCAAACGCATGTCTGGAAATGGTGACCTCTGGTCTCTACCTCCTACTGTGGTGGTAAAATTCTCCTCTATTTCCTGGATTGCAGTGGCTTCTCCAGAGTCCTTTGGATTAATTATGTAAGGAGATGACTTTCTTTCCTTTTTGATGCCCAGCAACCTCCCAAGAGTTTCCTGGAGAGAACAGAAGAGTTTGCAGAAAAAGTCCTCTGGCGGGGAAAGTGTTCAGGCTGTGCCCCAGTTTTCATAAAGTGACGCTTTTTATAGTCAGACTTTTAGACCACATTGTACCTAAAGGAAGCCGGGAGCTGGGAGCAGGCAGGCAATCTGGCTTCCCAGCTCCCTTCTGCACCTCTCTCCCCCGGTGTGGAAGGAGGTGGACCGTGTGATCTGGCCCACCACTTAGTCCCCTCTGCTCTTCCCAACACTTGTCTTCCATCTAGACTGATTTGGCAAAGGCTGGTCTTCCTGTATCTTGGTTAAGGTGCAAGGCTGGGGATTGCACACTCCGCCACTTCATAGCTGTGTGACCTCAGGCCAGTCACGGAATCCCTCTGCCTCAGTTTTTTCCATCTGTAAAATGGGGGTAGTAATCCTAGTACAGACCTCATGTCATTGTTAGGAGGAGCAGATAATGTATTACTAATACAATGCCTGTCACTCACAGTCCATGGTACCAACAGCATCAGTGACAATGACAACCTTTGATGATTTCACCTCTGAAAATCAGAGAGGCTCACTAACTTTCTCAGGGCCACATAGTATAATAAGAGCTAGAGTTGTTGTTCAGTCTCTCAGTCCTGTCTGACTCTTGCAACCCCATGGACTGCAGCACACCAGGCTCCTCTGTCCACTGTATCCCAGAGTTTGCTCAAATTCGTGTCCTTTGAGTCAGTGATGCTATCTAACCACTTCATCCTCTGCCACCCCCTTCTCCATTTGCCTGATTCAGTCTTTCCTGGCATCAGGGTCTTTTCCAATAAGTCGGTGACAGGTCTACAAACCTTAAACCATGATGCTGTATTGATTTAGCAAATCCAGGGCTGTGTCGTGGGTGAGGTGACTAAGACACACACGTAAGGTCCACAATTTAAGAGAGCACCAAAAAAATAGGTTATCAATGTAAGTAATTTTTAATGCAGCATTCTTTAAAGATAAAAATTGATTCACAAAACCAACCGCCGACATGGCACATAAAGGTGGGATCAATATTACTGGCTTTTCCTTTTGCCTCTGACTTGAATATGGGTCAGCACAACACTGAACAAGTCTCTTTTTTGTTGAATGATAAGGTTTTTATGACTTTTTCACAAATATAACTATCACATATGACTGTGATAAACAGCAAAAATGTTTTGTATAGGTCATGCCTATTTCCAGACAAAGTGCTGGGTGTGGATCAAGAAACTCGGGGTCAAAAGGCAGCCTCATCCTTCCACCCCAGCCTTTTATTATGAAAAATTTCAAACATATAAAAAAATTATACATACCCACCAGGTATATTCTGTAATTGGTCACATTTTGCTACATTTGCCTAAGAAAAATCTAGCTGCCCATCCGTTTCTTAGTGTACAGGTTTGTTTTTTTTTTTTTCCCTGCGTTTCAAAGTGAGCTGCAGATGTCAGTACACTTCAGCATGTGTGTTGCTAACTGGCAGGGCGTTGTTTTTAAGAATTTTGATCTTGAATGTTAAATTCCCTTCAGAAATGCATATCCATCTCCATCTCTGTCTGTGAGTAAATATGTCTCTTTTACCATAGCCTGGCCAACACTGGATATTGTAATTTTAATTTTAAGTGAATTTATTTGTTTGGCTGTGTTGGATCTTCGTTGCATCACGCAGGATCTTTCGTTGCAGCGTATGGATTCCCTAGTTGTGGCTCTTGGGCTCAGTAGTTGCAGCTCAGGCTTGGTCATTCCATGGCATGTGGGATCTTAGTTCTTCCACCAGGGATCGAACCCACACCCCCCACATCGCAAGGCGGATTCTCAACCGCTGGACTGCCAGGGAGGTCCCCGGATATTATAATTTTAAAGGTGCTGCTTTTTTCCTCCCAGAGGTGCTCAGTAGGTTTCCCCCACCTCTGTGTCCAGATGGTCTGTTAAAAAGTTGCATCCCTTTCCAGCTCTTCAGGTATTTCTGGTGCAGCTTTTCTGGGGTTAGGTGGGGAGGACTGCTCCCATCCTGGGAGTCCCTGGCCTGCTGGGGACGACCTGCAGCAGGAGGTTGGCTGCGGACACTGTGTGTGAGGAAAGCAGGCAAACCTTGGTGACCAGAAGCCCTGGGACCCTGGAGGCTGTATGGGGTGGTGGGTGGGGCCAGACACACGCCTGGAGGGAGGATCTGGGGCCCTGTGCACATTTTCGCATCTGCATAGTGGGGGGTGCAGGTTACTGCAAGAGCCCCTTGTCCCCTCCCCTCTCTCTCCTCCTCCTGCTCCAGCCTGTCCTTTCCTGATGGCCTAGGTGTTCTCTTGGCTCTGGGCATCTGACTCTCCTGTGATTTCTGTGGGTCAGAAATTTGCCGGGCAGCTTGGCCGGGTAGCTCTGGCTCAGGGTCTCCCATGAAGTTGCGGTCAAGGGCTGGGCCATCCAAGGGTCTGCCTGGCGATCTGGGACCTGCTTCCCAAGCAGCTCACTCCCGTGGCTGGAAGTTGGTGCCGGCTCTTGGCCCCTCTGCACGTGGTCTCTCCATGGGGCTGCTTGAGTGCCCTCACAGCATGGTGGCTGGCAGGCCCTGGCTTTGAAAGTCACTCTCTGTCACTTCTGCCTCATCTCTTGGGCACACAGACCAATTCTCGATCACTGTGGGATGGGACCACACCAGGGTATGATTCATAGGGGCAGGGATCTCTGGAGGCCGTCTTGAGGGCTGCCTACCATCCTGGAAGACCTTGGCAGGTAACGTCACCTCTCTGGGCCTCAGTCTTCCCCTCTGTCAAATGCGTTCGTGTGAGGATTCTTGAGTTAATTCTTGCAAGCACTTAGAAGAGCACTGGAGACTGAGTCACACTCTTCAGTAAATATTAGCACCGTTACAGGGTCCTGCTGGGCTATGAGCCCTCGAGGGCAGGGGCCATCCTCGGGGTCTGTGTCCAGCGCCCGGCCCAGAGAGGGCAGTCTCCAGATGTTTACATGAATGAATGAAAGAATGAGTGAGCAAATGAACATCCATAAGGACTGGGAATCCAAGGAGAGCTGTGTCAGCTGCATTGTCAGAGACGCCTCCATGAAAAACTTTCTCAAGTGAGGCCCTTTGATCAGTGTCTAGGGAGCAAATGTTTATTCAGAACTGAGGGTGATGTGGGTGGGGAAAAGCTCTTGGGATGCACTCAAACTGATCAAAGTTTCACTCTTGGACTTGGCTTTTGAACAATAAATATTTACTGAGCTCCAACTCTGGACCAAGCGCTGCGTCAGACCCCAAAAACGGTCAGAGAGCGGGGAGGAAATAGCCCCGGACCACGGCCTGGTGGTATATCCTTGCTGTGTGACCTTGGGCCAGTGAATCTATATCTCTAAGTCTGCGCCTCCTCATCTGTACCGCAGAGGGTCCATCCCTGCTGGAAAGAAGAAAGCTCCTCCAACATGCGTGCCTCCCCCCAGGATCCAGCTGCTGCTCCCCCTTGCCGACAAGCACCCGCTCCAGTCTCAGATGCTTCTGCCTCCCATCCCCAGCCCTCCTTCCCCCACCCCCAGTCCCAACCACTCCAGCTCCACAAGGGTTAAAGCCCAGGAGCTCATGTGACCCAGTATAAACCATGAATCACTCCTGTTGCTCCCGTGCGGAGCCTGCCCGCCCAGGATGGGGCAGGTGCTGTGCCCTGCGTTGCCATGGCAATTCCACCAGTACTGAAACACAGCCCGGCCCAGTTCCTTCCTTGTGGGGGCCTCAGGGGCTGTTTCACCTGGCTGGGTGTTGCCTTTTAGGGAGGAGGGAGGGAAGGCTGGGAGAGAGAGAGAGAGAGAGAGAGAGAGAAGGAGCTTAGGGAGGAACTAGTGGAAATTGAGACAGGGCGGGGGAGGAAGGAGAGGCTGGGAACCTGACAGAGAAATGGACCGCCAGAGGGAGACAGACTGACTGCCGGCCACAGGTCCCGTCACCCTGGAGGCAGTTTTTCAACTGTTCAGCCTTCCGGGGGCCGCCGGGTCTTCCGACACACACTCACACACGCGTCGTGTGCATGCACGTGCAGCCCCGTCTCCCCCGCTGAGCTGGCGGTCAGGGCTGCAGGGCGGGTGGGCTGCCTGCCGAGCACGTGCAGGCACTGACAGCCCCGCAGGACGGTGAGCCAGCGAGCTGGGACTTGGGAGGGGTGGGGTGGGGAAGAACAAATGGGGGCGGACGTCAGCTCCCTGGGCGGCCGCCTCCCTGAGGCCCCTCCTGCATTCCCGGGCAGCGAAGCCCCTCGCTGAGAATGGGGGCTGATGTCATCCCGGGCTGCCGAGCCAGGGGAGCCAGGGGGGGCCCCGAGGCCCCTGTGTGGCTGCTTCCGGAAATGAGCTAGCTGCCCGCCGGCCCACAGGTTCGGAAACCTCCCCCTCCCCCTGGCTGGAGGACGGGTAAACCTGCATGGGCCAGGTGAGCGGGGCCCCGCTGCGGGCAGCCACCTACCTGGGGGCAAGTGAGGACCGGACCAAGGGTTCCCCGGGGGCCACCGCCTCTTCCTCCCCCACCTCGCGGGGACTGTCACACCCCAAAGCCAGCCAGCGCAGCAGCCCAGTTCCTCAAAGCTTGTCGTCACCCAAGCCAGTCAGCCTGCCCGGCCGGTGAGCACTGGAGCCGCCGGCGTGTTTACTCACAGCCCCAGGGGGTTGGACTCTCAGCCCTGTGGATGCCCCTGGCTGCTGGCTCAGCGGGTGTTGATCTGCTCCCCGGTCCAGCTACTGAAGAGGCGGCTACCTTTCCTCTCCGGCGAGAGCCCAGAACTTCTCGGAGCGAGCGTGCAGCAGGGGGACCCGGGAGGACCGACCCTGGCACCTCACTGCCCTCCTCCCTCCCTCGCCCCACCAGCCCCATGGATTACCTGGGCGACAAACTCACGGTGGCCCAGAGCCACGTGACCCAGTGGATGGGGACCGTCCGGCGGTCCTTCCAGGAGGCCCTCAACCTGGTGACCAGCACGGTGGGCCCCGAGCGGGCGGGCGGGGAGCCCTCAGGACGGACCCCCTTCAAGCGCACCTCGTCCTTCCGACACCTGGCTTCCCGAAGCCGAGAGTCTTTCCGCCGCTTCTCGGCACGAAGCCAACAGAGATTTTCTTCCCTGAGGAAAAGGCAGCCGGAATCGGAGCCCCCAGACCTTGTAAGCTTGCTACTATTTTTTGTTTGTTTGTTTTAAATATTAAAACAACAGTGAGAACTCCTCCTTGCCAGTGCTCCCCCTCCCCCACCCCGGAGAAGTTGGCTGGGGGGGAGCGTCCCATCGGTCCAGCCAGGGAAGTTGCTTCTTCCGGGATAGTTGTCCATCCAGCCGGACCGTTTCCTGCCCCCGTGCCTGGGACAGGCGTGTGGTGGTGATTCCCCTTGACGGTAGACGCGTGTGCTCGCCTGAAGCCATCAGGACATTTATACCAGGTTCAGCATCCGTGTCTACGGGGCTGGCTTTGCCGGTTGATTTATCTGTAAGGGTTTGACACTCCAACCCGACACAAATGCTTCCTATTTTTAGGGAGGCTTAGTTGGCACCTGCTCCGTTTCCTCAAACACCCTCCCCGAGTGGCCGAGCATCCACATCACGTGCATGTGGAGTCGTGGCTTTTGTGGTCTTTGAGCCGAGCAAAACCGTGAGGTCTCATCTGATGACCCGAGGTGGCGGGCAGGACTGCCCGCTGGCCAGTGAAGCTGGGAGTGAATGGGCCAGGACGGGCCGGAGGAGGGTAATCTGGGTCCTGAGATTCCAGCAGCTCCCACTCTGGCAAGCTTGATGGGGCTTGGGGATCAGGGTGGAATGACATCTAATGATTGAGAACTCAACCTGCATCCAGGTTTTTGTTTTTTTTTTCTCAAGGACCTTGCTAATGATTTGAAGAGGTAGAGCTGAGCCCAGAGAGGGAAAGACACCTGCCTGGGGTAGCACAGGGAGTGAGTGGCAAAGCAAGTGCCAGAAGCCCCAGCTTTGAACCCCACTCAGGGCTCTTT
The DNA here is from genome assembly GCA_024291935.2 of Okapia johnstoni. Classification (NCBI taxonomy): domain Eukaryota; kingdom Metazoa; phylum Chordata; class Mammalia; order Artiodactyla; family Giraffidae; genus Okapia; species Okapia johnstoni. The sequence continues at coordinate 7,129,756 of CM044310.1, read as the reverse complement.
CCAGCCAAGCTTCTATAAAAAAGATTTCTCCAGAGCTTCCTGATAACTTCAGGGAAGCCCCTATCATGGGCCCTCAAGGAGACAGGGTCTCCTGACTACGTGACCCAGTTCACAGGAGACCAAAGATGGATGAAGTGCTGAGCCGCCTCCTCCCTTGGGTTCAGCCTTGTGATAAGTCCCGGTTGTCATTTCAGACCCAGGGTTGAGGGAGCCGTGGGGTGCACCAGGCTCTGAGCCAGTCCTCTGCGCATTTGAGGTTGCAGGCGTCCCCTCAGCTGGCCCAGAGAGGTGTGGTGATTCTCCCCCGGGTCACACAGCAACCAGAGCAGCCAGGTGCTAACATGTGCCTCGTGAAGATGACCTCTCCTTCCCTCCTGGGTCTGTGCTGCTTTGTGGCTCGGGATGGATCCGTGGAGCCTGAGCTTAGGAGACAGATCCCCCAACCCGACCTCTGGGAGGGGTGACTTAGCCTCTCGGTCGTTCTTTCTGTTCCTCTGTCTCTATGTCAGTTGTCTCTGGGTCTCTCTTCTCTTTCACTCTTGTTCCCTGGCAGTTCTCTTGTTCTCTGGCAGTTCAGTTAAGGGCCCGGGGGCTTTGGTGACATTCACTTCCCCGCTGTTTGGCCCTGGGTATTGGCCAGAGTCCCCCGGGCCTCATTGCCCTGCTCCCGAGCTTGGTGAATGAATGAATGAGTGAACGAAGAGGGGCCTGGCAAGGCCTTTGCCTCCTCTGTTCACTGTTGCCTAGCAGTGCTTCCATTAGCGCTGATGCACGCTCGATAAATCTGGGAATTAACCTGGTTCCTTCCCATTTAATGTTCGGCATCTACCAGCTGGCACTGAGGTTGAAAGCTTGAATCAAATCTGGCCACATCCTGGCAAAGGGGCCCTGACTGGTTGTCAAGCCTCAGTTTCCTCCTCTGTCAACCGGGGAGAAATGGGGGTCATCAGGTTGACATGGGTACCCATCGCGGGCCTGGGCACATAGTGGGTGAGCACCGGGAGACGCTTTCTGTCAGGTGCCCCAGTGTCCTGCCTCCCGGGGATGAGGGCAGAGTTGAGATGGAGACGCAGGCTCTTTTGCAGAAGAGACTCCTGGCTTTGAGTCCTGGCTCTGCTCCTTCCCAGCTGTGCAGCCTCAGGTACATTGTTCCCCTCTCTGTGCCTCAGTTTCCTCATCTGTGAAATGGGGATTGTCCTCATCCTTTACATTTCCTATTGCGGCCACTTAAGGGCAGTGACCTGCCGCCAGGATACACATGATGGCCATGGTAGCCCTGCTTAGCACTCAGTACGTGGCCTTGTCACCCAGTACGTGACAACCGAAACCTTTTCTCAAACCATTCCTCCAAAGATTCCCAGTGAACTGGAGAATCCACACGCACCCCTCTCCCCTGGGGACTTCGCTTCAGTATTTGTTTTATGGGAGGAAACTTTTCAAAGCCGCAGACAATTAAGAGTTAGGGGACACCTGCAGGAGCCTGAGTGGGGGCTGGGAAGGGGGCGGGATTTCAGTCTTTGGACTCGAACTGGTACGTGATTTATCTAAATAATCCATTCTGTTCCAAGTCCTGCCTCAGGCTTCTATTTACTCAGAGCCCAGCAGAAGAATCTCTGGCAGGCAGAAAGCAACCCTCAAAGGCGTGCCCCGAAACGCTTTTCCAAAGGCCTTGAAATAATCTGCTAATGGCCTGCCTGGGCGTCTGCCGAATAAAAGGGGGGAAGAAGGGAAATAATCGCATTGTCTCAGAGCGACAAAGGCAGGAAGAGGCTCGTCTGTGCCTCAGCCCAGGGCGAGCCTGAGAACAAGCCCTGCCAGAGAGGTGGTCGGTGAGCGGAGTCCAGGCAGAAAATTCCAAAACCCAGGCGCAGCGGCAGCGCCACCGAGGCCAACACCCGGAGTCAGCGGGAAGCTGGGGGGTGTGGTGGGGTCTCCAGGGCTGAAGAGCTTTCGGCAGAGAGGGCTTAGCCATGGGACAGAATTGGGATCGAGGATCAGCTCCTCTGCGTGCTGGCCTAGTGAGTGACCTTGGGCAAGTTAAGCCACCTCTTGCAGTCTCAGCATCATCATCCGTAAAGCGGGGGTTCACCTGGGACTTGTCTGGCAGGCAATTCGGTGGGACTGGTACCTGTTAAGCGCCTGGCATACAGGAGGGGCTTAATGAGTCTGTGCTTCACGGAGATGCTGGAGCCGTGATGTGAGTCCCTCCTGCCCAGATGGCCAGACTGGCGTCCCTCGCAAAGGAGAGTAAGAACCCGGCTGGCCTTTCGTGGGCACATCCTGTGTGTGCCAGGCCCCTGCAAGCGTGAGGTGTGTATTTGTACACTGTCATTCAAGCGCTCGCATTTTCATCCCACCAGTATTCATTGAGCACCCACTAGGGTGCTGACGCTGGGGAAAGCAGCTGTGAATAAAGCAAGACAGAGCTCTGGCCTTTACAGGGTCACCTTCAAGGGGACAGAGCACGAAACACGTGGGTGTAAATATGTCATACTGGTGTGGTTCAGTCCTTCAGTCGTGTCCTGCTCTCTGCGACCCCATGGACTGCAGCACACCAGGCTTTCCTGTCCTCTACTGTCTCCCAGAGTTTGCTCAAACTTAATGTCCATTGAGTTGATGATATTAATGCCATCCAACCATCTCATCCTCTGCTGCCCCGTTCTCCTCCTGCCCTCAGTCTTTCTCAGCATCAGAGTCTTTTCCAGTGAGTTGGCTCATCGCATCAGGTGGCCAAAGTATTGGAGCTTCAGCTTCAGCATCAGTCCTTCCAATGAATATTCAGGGTTGGTTTTCTTTAGGATGGACTGGTTGGATCTCCTTGCTGTCCAATAGACTCTCAAGAGTCTTCTCCAGCACAATTTGGAAGCATCAGTTCTTCGTCGCTCAGCCTTTTTATGATCTAACTCACATCCGTACATGACTACTGGCCTCGCCATAGCATTAGCGAAGTGGTGTCTCCGCTTTCGGATACACTTGTGTAGGTGTGAAAATTCAGGAACCCCCTTCAAGGATGAAGGGCTTGTCTCTTAACACTCAACCCTTGCCTGTGTCGGTTTCCCAGTCTCACCACCGTTGATACCTCAGGCCTGATCACTCTTTGGGGTGCAGAGAGGCTGTCCTGTGTATGTATGAAAGATCATCCCTGGCCTCTGCCCACTAGATGCCAGTAGCACCCCAAAGCATGACAACCAAAACTGTCCCCAGACATTGCCAAGTGTCTCTGGGGGACAAAACCTCCACCCTTCCCCCAGTTGAGAACCACCGCTGGATGTAACTTGGTTTGGGGGACTCTGTATCTGGGGTATCCTCCCAGTGATCTGAGCTGGGGAAGAAGGTCAGGCCCCTCTTTCTTGCTCGGAGTTGGTCTCATAGAATCCGCACGGCTCCCCCCTTGAAGGGCACGTGGGGTAGCCCCATATTTCACAGATGAGAGATTGGAAGCACGGAGAGGTGAAGGGAATGAGTCTTCAAAGGGTTTGAAGGAAGAACATCCCAGCAGCAGGAAAAGCAAGTGCGAAGGCAGGTCTGTGCTCAGCATGTTTGAGGAACAACAGGGAGGCCAGTGTGGCCGTAGCACAGCGAGTAAGTGGGCGAAGGTAGAAGATGGGGGGGGGGTGTGCCAGGGCATGCAGGGCCTGGGGGCTGCGGTGAGGACAGGGTGAACTTTTAGAACTGCAGGGTGACGAGTACAAGAGTGGTGAGGAGAGCAGAGTGACAATCATGGTCACCGATTACCAAGCGCCTGCTGTGTGCCGGGCGAAGGTTGTCACATTTCTTCCAGAGACCTGGGCTTCAGGGGAGCAGGGTCCAGCTGTCACAAACCCCCCTGCGTCTCCCAGTATCTGTGCTGACGCTGTCCAGCACCGCCAGTCCAGAGCCCTGACAGGTGCCCTGGTCTCAGGACACCCCTTGGAGCGCGGAGCTGGGGTGCTGGACTTCGGTGGACTAACCCCCCCCCAACCCCGCAACCCCGAGCCCACCTTGCAGTGACCGCACCTCTGCTCCGGTGCGGATGGTCAGGCAGGATGGGCCACCTTCTCCCGGGCTGGTCACACCCAGTCCCAGGTCGCTCCTCACCCTGTTGGCAGCAGAATGACATCACCCCAGAGAACAATGGTCTCTTCACGGCCCAGTCGAGGGGGGGGGGGGGGGGGGTGGTGGGGCAAAGACTGGGCCCAAAGTCGGTGCCTCTGGGCGAGACCTGGAGAGCAGGGCAGGACCAAGATGTGGCTGCCCCACAGGGCTCTGCTTGTATGAAATTGCGTTCAGTTCCTCACCCCCTCTCTCCCCTAAAAAGAGTAGGGTGCGCTCACAATCCGTGGAAAGTACGGAAAGCCTGAATAAAAACAAAATCCACTTTTGATTTTTAACGTCCATGGAAACCACTCTTAGCATTCGAGTGCCTTTCCTTTCTGTCTTCTCTCCTCCCTTTCTCAAGCAAAGTCTCCCACCTTCTGTCTCTTTCTGTCCTTAAAAAAAAAGTGCTGGTTTTGTACGTCTCTCGTAGATGGAGACCTTTGCTAACGCCCGGGTCACACTCTGCCGTGCACAGGCTTCTGTGTGTATTCATCTCTCTGTCTGGACCCTTGGGTCGCTCCCCATTTGGGACGATAAGGAAGGACACTGTGAGGGCAGCCCTGGGTGGGCGCGTCTTTGTCCAGATTTCTGAAGGGTGGGTAAAGTTAAAACAAGCCTCTTTTGCGTCTCTGCAACCTGAGGGCCTCTCTGTTACTCTCACTTTCCCTCTTTGAGTGTTTTCAAATCTCAGATGTTTTGTTCAGACAAAGTGCCTCTGGCTCTCCTTATCAGGAAGTTGGAAATTTCAGGAAGGAAATCTGGATTGCTGCATATCACAGGGAATGGTGTATTTTTGGATTTCAGAAAGAATGGGTTCTCTGGCAAGGAGTCACTGAGATGAACAGGAAGGACGTATTGGGTCAGTTACAGAGAGCCACTGGTGAACGTATAACATTAGCCAGGTTTTTAGGGGAAAAGCCCCAATTTGTATGTAGCATTTGCCTATTCCTGTGTTATAAATACTCCCACCAGGGCCCACTGTGGGTACTGAATAGCCATCGTTGTACACGGAGCTGGGAAGAGATGTGCAGTACATCATCATTATACACAGCAGTCTTCTGTATGTCCAGGGGGCTGTGTTCCAAACCCCCAGTAGCTGCCTGAAACCATGGATAGTTGTTGTTCAGTAGCTCAGTCGTGTCTAACTCTTTGCGACCCCCTGGACTGCAGCACTCGAGGCTTCCCTGTCCTTCACCATCTCCCAGAGTTTGCTCAAACTCATGTCTATTGAGTCGGTGATGCCATCCAGCCATCTCATCCTCTGTCGTCCCCTTCTCCTCCCTGCCTCAGTCTTTCCCAGCATCAAGGGCTTTTCCTAAGAGCTGGCTCTTTGCATCACACAGCCAGAGTCTTCGAACTTCAGCTTCAGCATCAGTCCTCTCATTGAATGTTCAGGATATACTCAAAGAATATATCCAGTATATTCAATGAATACATCCAGTCAATATATACTATGCTTTTCCTATGCATATGTGTACCTATGATAAAGTTTAATTTGTAAATTAGGCATAGTAAGAGAGTAACAGTAGCTAACAACAAAATAGAACACAGTGATGACAACATAGTATAATAACAGTTGTGTGAATGTGGTCTCTCTCAAAACATCTCATTGTACTGTACTCATCTCTCCTCTTCTGGTGACGATGTGGGATGACAAGATGCCTCCATGATGAGATGCAATAAGCAGGATGATGGAGGCAGTGCCTTGGACCATGGGGCTGCCGTTGACCTGACGGATGATATGTCTGGAGGAGGGTCGTGCACTTGGGGTGATCCTGGATCACAGAGCCATGACGGTGGTGGTGGATGGGTGTCAGGCGCAAACGATGTCAGGCGTTGGGGATCCAGGAGGGATGGTGTGAGATTTCATCACGCTGCTAAGGAAGGCACACAATTTAAAACTTGTGACTTGCTTATTTCTGGAACTTTCCATTTAATATTTTTGGGCGGAGGTGGACCGTGGGTAATTGAAACCACGGAAGGTGAAACTGCAGAGAATGGAGGGGTGCCTAGGGTATAGTATGTTCACCAAACAGATTTCAGTGGATAGAAATGATCTCAAGACCACAGATCGTAGTAAAATGTAGTGATTAGGAAGTGTTAAGGTTTGACTACTCCTTACCTTTGCTTTTACTAGGATTTATTTAATTATAAGTTTATATCATTAATGTTTAGTAATGACCGTGTTTGGCAGCTGACTCAGAACTGACTCCTGAAAAGTTCCCAGTTGTGCCTACACCACTGTGGTTGTGTCCACACCACTGTGGGTGAAGACTGAGCTGTGGATTACCGGAGCTGCGGGTTTGAATCCTGATGTTGCCTCTCGCTTTGCTGTGGGACTTTGGGGAGGTGACTTGGTCTCTTTCCACCTCTGTTTTCTCTTCTGTAGAACTGGGCCTGTGATATCATCTGACTCCACAGATATGCTGGAGATTGCCCTGACATAAGGCACATGCAACAAACACAGTTCAAGGCAAGTGGCAGGGTCTCAATTAATGTTTCCTAAAATCGTCATTATTTGTTTAGTGTTTAATAGTTGGCAAAGCACATTCAGTTGACTGCAGCCATGAAATTAAAAGACACTTGCTCCTTGGAAGGAAAGCTATGACAAACCTAGACAGTGTATTAAAAAGCAGAGACATCAGTTTGTTGACAAAGGTCTGTCTAGTCAAAGCTATGGTTTTTCCAGTAGTCATGTACGGATGTGAGAGTTGGACCATAAAGAAGGCTGAGCACCAAAAAATTGATGATTTCGTATTGTGGTGCTAGAGAAGACTCTTGGAAGTCCTTTGGACTGCAAGGAGATCAAACCAGTCAATCCTAAAGGAAATTAATCCTGAATATTCACTGAAAGGACTGATGCTGAAGCTGAAGTTCAAAACTTTGGCCACCTTATGAGACTCATTGTTAAAGACCCTGATGCTGGGAAAGATGATGGCAAAAGGAGAAGGGAGTGACAGAGGATGAGAGGGTTAGATAGCATCACCAACTCAGTGGACATGAATTTGAACAAACTCTGGGAAATAGTGGAGGACAGTGGAGCCTCGTGTGCTACAGTCTGTGGGGTGTGTGTGTGTATATATATATATATATATTTTTTTTTTTATTTTATTTTATTTTTTTTTTTTTAAGGTGATACTATTATTTTTTTGGCTGCGCTGGGTCTTCATTGTGATGTGTGGGCTTAGCTGCTTGTTGTCGTGTGTTATCTTAGTTTCCTGTCCAGGTATCAAACCCTTGTCCCCTGCATCGCAAGGTGGATTCTTAACCACTGGACCACTTTAAGAAGTCCCTATCGCTTTTCTGTATTCACAACATATATTTCTGTATTCTCCAACCTGCAGAGGAGACTACATCTCTGGCCAGGAGCTTGCCTCCACCCTCCTGAGGCATGCTGAGCCAGAGCCACTGGGCCAAGTGCCTTTGGACCCCTGGCTCCCAGAAACTGGGAGAGGCAATGTTAGTTGTTTCAGCCACTAAGTTTTGGGGCTATTTGTTACGTGGCAACAGATAACCAATACATGTTCCTTCTCATTCATACCTGCTACAACAGACAGTCCAAGGGTGGCCAGGGAGTATTACTTAATCCTCATCTCGCAGATGAGTAAGTTGAGGTGGGAAGAACTCGAGGGGCCCATCCGAGATCTGTCACTCGGTAGTCCTTGGAGTTCCCAACAGATACTTTTCTTGTCTTGGGGGTTCTTGTATATAAGGGAGGCTGCTCGCCGGTCTGGTCTCAGGGTCCTAGGGGCTTCTGAGCAACACATCCTTTGAGGAGTTGGCATGATTCCCCTAGCATGGAAGGGAGTCCATTTCTTGGATACTGAGTGCTCATCACTCCGTTTAACTCATCGAACTTTCATCATAAAGGCTGGACCATAAACAGCAACGAACCCTCCACGTGGATTTGAGAGCAAGGTGTACAAGAGCGGTTTTTTCCTCCTTCACTGATTTCTAGGCCAGAGGAGCGAGCCCTCGTCAACTGTCCTGCTCCCTTAAAAGGCAGATCCTAAAACATAAATTATCACCAAGAGTTCAAAAACCTGAAAAGTGTGTGGGTTTTTACTTTTGCTTTTTTAAACATAGATTTGGCATCCTTGTCTGTCCTTTCTTGATTGAGGGACAAAAAAGTCTAGAGATGCAGGTAGAATTAGATCAATCCAGTTAAAAGCTTGGCTTCTGAGACTTCCCCTGCAGTCCGGTGGTTAAGAATTCACTTTATAACACAGGAGGTGAGGGTTTGATTCCTGGTCTAGGGGCTAAGATCCTACACCCTTGGCGCCAAAAAACCAAGATGCAAAACAGAAGCAATATGGTAACAAATTCAATAAAGACTTTAGAAATGGTCCACATCAAAAAAAACCCCCCCAAAAAACCTTGGCTCCTTTGGATAAATTCTAGTTTGAATCCCAGCCTCGCCGCTAATTAGCCGTGGGGCCTTGGACAGGAGACTTTCCTTTTATGATACTCAGTTTCCCTGTGAAGTTCTTAGCACAGCGCCTGAAACCTAAAATGTGTGTGATAAATCTTAGCTGCTGTTATTCTCCTTACGACCTTGATATGATAGTCAGATTAGGGTATGCTATGTTGCAGTAACAGACTGACAACTCTCGACTCATTTGAAAAATTAATTTTTATTGAAGTATAGTTGATTTACAATATTGTGCTAGTTTCTGGTGTACAACAAAGTGACTCAGTTTTATATATATATATATATATGTATGTATGTATATTCTTTTTAAGATTCTTTTCCATATAGGTTATTGCAAGATGTTGAATATAGTTCTCTGTGCTATACAGTAGTTCCCAACTGTTTTTTTTTTGTTTTGGCCATGGAGCGTGTGGGATTGATCTTAGTTATCTGACCAGAGTTTGAACCCGCAATCCCTGTATCGGAAGTGTGGCATCTTAACCGTTGTACCACCAGGGAAGTCCCTCAACTCTCAACACAAAATTTTTCTTTTCTTTCTTTTCAATCTGAATTTTTTTGAAGTATTGTTTTTTTTCCCCAGTTTTACCGAGGTGTAATTGACATATAATACCTAGCTGTATTAGAGTCTAACATGATGATTTGCATGTGTATAAACTGTGAATTGATCACCACAATGAGTTTAGTTAACACCCTTCCCTGGTGGCTCAGATTATAAAGAATCCGCCTACCAATTTAGGAGACCCAGGTTCGATCCCTGAGTGGAGAAGATCCCCTGGAGAAGGATTGGCAAACCATTCCAGTATTCTTGCCTGGGAAGTCCCGTGGACAGAGGAGCCTGGCGGGCCACAGCCCATGGGGTCTCAAAAGAGTCAAACACAACTTGGTGACTGAACAACAAACCTCACATAGTTAACACGGTGTTCTCCCTTGTGATGAGGGCTTCTAAGATCTGCTGTCTCAGTGACTTTCATATACACAGCCCAGTATTGTTTAATATTATCACCATGCTGTACGTTATGTCCCCAGGGTTTATTCATGTCATAACGGGAAGGTTGTACCTTCTCACCCCCTTTATTCATCCCCCCACCTTCCACCCCTCTGAAGTGTTTATTTCTTGCTCACACAAAGTCCACTCCTGGTTCCGTCTGCAGCCACTGTCTCTCCAGGCTGTGTGTGAATCTTGTATCAAGTCCATCTGGGAAGACGGGACTTCTATGTAGCGGCATCAGAGGGAAGAAGCTTTGGGTCACACCAAGGCAGGGGCTGTACCCTCCCATTTCCCAGGTGGGGCTGTGAAGGCATAGGAGGGACACATCTTGGGCACTTAGCCTGTGCCAGACACTGAGCAAAGCAAATGCCTTGTCACAGCCTGGTAGAATCGTGTGATTTTTGATACCCCCGATTCACAAAGGATAAAACCAAGACCCGGGGGGAGGACCTGACCTCGCTCACAGCCTGGACGGCCAAAGCCTCTTTTCTCATCCCTCAGTGGACGGCGGGACCCGAGTGCCTCTTTTAGGAGACACCCCAGTGCTGACCCGGGCATCCCACCACAGCGACACTGACACTCGGGGCCGGATCCTGCTTTGGCAGCTCAGGGGAGCTCTCCTGTGCTTTGTGGGATGTTGAGCAGCATCTGTGGTCTTGAACTAGCCCTTCTAGACTTTGCCAAGTGCCCCTTGGAGGCAGAATCGCCCACGGTTGAGAACCGCTGATGTGGACGGTAAGCATCATGAGCTGCGAGCTGGGGTCCCTGCCAGGCCCTGGGTGACCACACGGCCTTAACCAGCAGACTCCAAGTGAAGCCAGGACCTCAGTAGCAGGACTTTGGAATTTACCGACTTTTAGGTAAAGTAACCTTTGATGCCTGGTGTCATTTTGGGCAAGTCTTTCCACACCAATACAGCATTTTCCTTCAGCTACGAAATGGAGCGGACGATGTCTGCTGTGGAGTTGCTAGGATGACACGAGGTGCTTGTCAAGGGCCCTGGCTCAGCACATAGTCAGCGCTTTATTGACCTTCCAGTTATGACCTGTCACTTGGTGTGTTGGGGGGCAGGGGATGTACATTTCCTAGCAATCGAAGATACCGTTCACGGCCTGTTGAATTTCGAATCCTCTGTCTTCAGGCTCTACATCCAAATATTTGCTTCCTGCCAAAGCCAGAAATTATCCAGCAGCCCACACTCCTGTTACTCACCAGCCTGATTTCTAGAAACAGCCCTTCCCTGGGCACACCTATAATTTAACATCTATAATTCCTCAATTAGCAGTTAGCAGTCCATTCTGTTCTTCTCAGTAGTTGCCCTCTGCTCTGGGGAGGGTGAAGGGGGGATGTGAGGGCCGTGCAGAGGCGGTTGCTACCTCCTCTCCCCGCCCCCCCTCGCCTACAGACATCTTGGCAGGAAGTGCCTGGGAGGTTCTGGAACCCATGGTTCTGGGTTTGAAGATTGCACCAAGGTAGCCACCCTGGGGGATGACAGAAAACCGAGTTTTGTTATCCGTAAAAATTTTTACGTGCACTTTGGGAGCAAAAGGGTCAGGGTTGCTGATGTGGAGTTTCTCTTCCCGGAGGAGCTCCTGAGCCTCAATTGCCAGAATGTCTAGATTGTTCCAGTCCACTCCTTTCATGTTACAGCTGGGGAAGCCAAGGCCCAGAGAGGGAAAGAAACCTTCGCAAAGTCACACAGCAAGCTGGTGACAGACCCAGGACTGGAGCTTGGGGTTTCTAAATCCAGAGTTGGGGCAGTTAAAGATATGATACAGTCCTCAAATCCCTGGTATCCTTCAGAGTAGAGCAGCAGGCATTTATTGAGCTCCTACTCTTTGCAAAACTCCTCAGTCAGCTGTGTGAGACTCCAAACGATGCTGTTCGTACCTCGGGAACGTTTTCGGAGAAGTGACCAAGGTACATATATCCCAGCTATACAGCCTTGAACCAGCCACCTCTCTGCAGCCTGGCAGCAGGCCTCCGTTTCCCTCTCTGTCCACGGAGGCTCTGGCGTGACCTTCTTGGGCCTTGCCTGTGGAGTCACTTTCAGTTCAGTCGCTCAGTCGTGTCCGACTCTTTGCGACCCCGTGAATTACAGCACGCCAGGCCTCTCTGTCCATCACCAACTCCCGGAGTCTACCCAAACCCATGTCCTTCGAGTCGGTGATACCATCCAACCATTTCATCCTCTGTCGTCCCCTTCTCCTCCTGTCCCCAATCCTACCCAGCATTAGGGTCTTTTCCAATGAGTCAACCCTTCGCATGAGGTGGCCAAAGTATTGGAGTTTCAGCTTCAATATCAGACCTTCCAATGAACACCCAGGATTGATCTCCTTTAGGATGGATTGATTGGATCTCCTTGCAGTCCAAGGAACTCTCGAGAGTCTTCTCCAACACCACAGTTCAAAAGCATCAATTCTTTGGCGCTCAGCCTTCTTCACCGTCCAACTCTCACATCCATACATGACCACTGGAAAAACCATAGCCTTGACTAGACGGACTTTTGTTGGCGAAGTAATGTCTCTGCTTTTAAATATGCTATCTAGGTTGGCCATAACCTTCCTTCCAAGGAGTAAGCGTCTTTTAATTTCATGGCTGCAGTCACCATCAGCAGTGATTCTGGAGTCAGCCGGATTCAAATCCCAGCTCCTCTGTCTGCTGATGTGAGACTTTCAGCGAAACTTTGAGAAAGCCTCGGTTTCCTCATCTGCTAGAAGGGAGTTCATAACCCCTTCCTTCCAGGCAGGAATTCCTTGCAGTAATGAGTGTAAAGCGCTCAGCAGAGAGCCTGGCCCGCAGTGAACCCTTGGTCGCCAGTGGTCCAAGGCCCAGAGAGGGGCCTTGCAGTGGCTTCACTCTACCTGGCCTCCCTCTCCAACCACACGGGGCTGCTCCAGGTTCTGTGAGAACCTTCCCTCCTCCCCATCTGTGCACCAGCCTTTCCCTCTTCTGGCGAGGACGGAGCAGGAGCACCGGCTCCCCTCTCTGTTGGGAGTTTGAAAAGGTTAAGCCTGTCCTTAAAATGCTGTTTTCAGAAAGGTCCTCCCCCTGCAGGTGTTCTGGGGGTCAGGAGAAGGATGGAGCCCAGCAGGTGGGTCTGGCCTGGGGGGACAAAGCCGGCGGTTCCCAGACTCCTTCGAGTCTACTTGGCCTGTGCACCCTCCTCGAGGGACACCCCTCACCCCGAGCCCTCCCTGCCTCCACCACCAAGGTGCTTCCTGGTGATGAAAGCATACTGGGGTCACTCACAACCACAGCTCATTAGGAAGGAAGTGACAGCGCCGAGGTAGAGAAGGGGCATTCTGAAATGTGGCTGAGGGCAGAACAGTCAGAGATTCTTCATATCCCACATTGGGTACATTTTTCCTTTTCTCATGCATAAATACAAGCCCTTTGGGGGGAGGGACTAGGAAAAAAACAAAAAACAAAGAAAAAAACAGAGGCTGTTAGAGCTCTGCTTAATGAGTTTCCTAATCTTCTCATATAATGTGGAGCCCCGTGGATTTTCAACAGCTCAGTGCCGGTGGAAGCATAATCCTTCCAGGTTTCTGAACTGAATTGTGCAGCTTCAGTGACGTCTGGCCTCCAAAGCACAGGAGTGGTGGAAGCAGCACAGGGTGGTAACATCAGGCAGGTCTGGGTTCGAATCCTAGTGCTGCCACTTCCTCTAGGTGGGACCTTGGCCAAGGGCCTTGACCTCTCAGGGCAGTGGTGACTCAGGCAGTAAAGAATCCGCCTGCAATGCGGGAAACCTGGGTTTGATCCCTGGGTTAGGAAGATCCCCTAGAGGAGGGCATGGCAACCCACTCCAGTATTCTTGCCTCGAGAATCCCCACGGACAGAGAAGCCTGGCGGGCTGTAGTCCGTGGGGTTGCAAAGAGTCAGACACAACTGAGCGACTGAACACACACAAAGTCCTTGAGTGCAAAAGGGAGCTAACGCTGTGAGGACAGCACTCAAACTTTGGTGGGCACCTTGGATACTGGTTTAGTAAGCAGAGTCCCAGGTGGAGGTCTTCTGGGTCTCAGGTGAGCCCCAGAATCTGCCTGTGTTTCAAGAGCCCTGGGTGGAGACAGTCACGTAAGCACCATCCCTGGACAAAGAGTTTCTCAAAGCAATTTGCTCAGTCTGCAGATGTGTATTGAGTACTACTGCGTGCCAAGCACAATCAGAGGCCCTAGAGATCCATCAGAGAGCAAGACAGAGCTGGTCCTAGCCCTCAAAGAGAACCCTGTCTTCACGACACTTACGTTCTGAGGGGAGAGACTTAACAAAGCATCTTGGCAGCTCAGTTCACAGGACGAGAAGTGCACAGAAGTATGTCATACACTGAACATGTGCTGTGTATTTGCTCCGGCGAACATCTTGTGGTTGGAGGAATGAATTAGTGGCTGCATGAATTGTTAATATTGCTCTGATCATAGATGTGCCTTTGCGGCTTCTTCCAAATTCTTTCTAGCCATCCTTGCTAGACCACAAAGCCATCAGTTGAGTTCAGTTGCTCAGTTGTGTCTGACTCTTTGCGACCCCATGGACTGCAGCACGCCAGGCTTCCCTGTCCATCACCAACTCCCAGAGCCTACTCAACTCATGTCCATGGAGTCCATGATACCATCCAACCATCTCATCCTCTGTCGTCCCCTTCTCCTCCCACCTTCAATCTTTCCCAGCGTCACGGTCTTTTCTAATGAGTCAGTTCTTCGCATCAGTGGCCAAAGTTTTGGAGTTTCAGCTTCAGCATCAATCCTTCCAATGAATATTCATGACTGATATCCTTTAGGATGGACTGGTTGGATCTCCTTGCAGTCCAAGGGACCCTCAAGAGTCTTCCCCAACACCACAGTTCAAAAGCATCAATTCTTGGGCACTCAGCTTTCTTTATAGTCCAACTCTCACACCCATACATGACTACTGGAAAAACCATAGCTTTGACTAGACAGACCTTTGTTGGCAAAGCCATACTGGAGTGTATTTGCCCTTTCACATGCTCAGAGCCCAGCAGAACGCCTGGCACATCCGTGACACTCAGTGAATGTCTGATGGAGGGATGAATGAATGAATGGACACATGCACGAGTGGACTCTAAGCTCCTTGCTGCCCACCAGCTGATTAGTCGGGTGGATGACTCGGGCTCAGCAGAGCTGTGCTTACTTGCTAGGAAAGTGGTCTGCAGAGTTTCCAGGTTGTAAATGAGAGTTCCACATTCACAGTGTACGCCTGGGGTCATGGCCGTTCTCTCTGGGGACCGCAGAAGGCCCGGGGCCTGTTGCAGTCATGTCTGTAAGAACTTGAGGTCAGTCTTTGTCTTGGCCAGATGAAGAAAAGTCCAGCTCTAGTCTCAGTCCGTTAATTGGTACCCTGCATCACTACGCCCACCCCCATCAGATGTCTCTCTGGACCCCTAGGTTCTCAGCACCACACTGCGCTCACAGATCTTTGTTTACGCGATGGAGCGGGCCTGGGGTCAGGCAGCTTTCTGGAGAGTGAATCCCGAGCCCTTTGTGAACCAACAGGATGTGTTGCCAGAGGGAGGCTCCTGAAGCCTCCTCAGCAGCTAGCTGGGACTCCATCTTCCACTCTTCCACTCACTGATTCAGCCAACCTGTATTAAGGACCAGCTGTGGGCCGGGTGCATTCACAGACCCGACTTGACTTCACCCTCAGGATTGCTCAAAGGTTTAAGCCAGAAGGGAGACACACTCATAGAGGCCCAGGCCCTTGCACGCCGAGGCAGGGGCTTCTCCCTGCTGCTTCTGTTCCCTTTTTGTCCTGTGAGCTGCGCCACCGAGGTGTTTTATTAAGTCTCTCCCCCAAGAACTGAAGTGCTGTGAGGACAGGGGCCTTGCTCATTTTTGCTGAGAGTCAGAAAGAGCTAGTTAGTGACGAAAGGCAGACTCTGGAGCCAGACTGGTCTGTTGGAGCCCCAGCTTGGGAATCCACTAGCTGTGTGCAGGCAAGTTACTCTGTGCCTCGGTTTCCTTGTCTCTAAAATGGGGATAATAATAGCACTTCCTAGCGTTGTGAAGAATCCATCTGTTGACATATGTAAAGCACCTCGGACACTAGCTGGTATGTAGTTGGCTCTAAAAAGTTCTTAGTACAGATATTAACATTATTATATTCATTGCTATATTATAAAATGCAGAGGGTGAGATGGTTAGATCGCATCACCAACTCAATGGACTTGAATCTGAGCAAACTCCGGGAGACAGTGCAGGACAGGGGAGTGGTCCATGGGGACACAACTTAGCAACCGAACAACAATGTATTATAAAAAATGTATAAAATACCATAAATATTTTGAGGGATGATTTCCATACAGCAGAATGCACATATCTTAAACATACCTCTTGACGAGTTTTGACAAATGTACACACCCATGTAACCCACAACTCTGTCAAGTTCTAGAACATTCTCAGTCCCCCTCTGAAATTCCTTCATGCCCCTTCCAATCAATCCTCCTTACCTGGCACTTGAACGATGCTTCTTGAATGAAGGAATGAATGAATGAATGGAGATCCCTTGGGTTTGGTCCCACATCTCTTATGCCAGTTTCGCTTGTAACTTTAGCTGCATAACCTGTTTAGCTGTTGGGTAAATGTAGAAATAGAAGCGCAAAAAGAGAGTTGTCCTCATACTATGAAAACTTACATGGAAAAGAGTCCATAAAGGCAGAATGACTGTCCTTTGGGGGTGGAGGAGACTATGAAAGGTTGGGATGAGAAATCCAGGCATCCACGTGAGGTCATAGAATGCCCCAGCGCCTGGGCCTGCACTCAGAGCCCAGGCACCTCCCTGGCCCTGTGGCACCAGAGACCCACCCCCTGGGCTGAAAACCCCTCTCCCCACTGTCCCCCAAACCCGCCCCTCCTGGGGAAACCGAGACGCTTAGCTTCCCAGACCTGTGAATATGGGAGGCAGAGGATTCTGCTAGAGATCTTCATGGGGGTGAAGGGACCATCAGGAGAGAGATGTCTTCCAGGGCTCCAGCCCCCTCCCTATACCTTACCCACCGCAGCCCAGACCTGGTTGCTCCTCGATCTTTGTAATGTATTGGGCGTCTGTGATTTTGCTTAAAGAGATTTCTCTAAAGCTAATAAAAGAAAGAGGAAAACGGGTGCTGTAGTGCCAGCCACTGCCCTCTATCAGAGGTGAGGGGACATTTGAACAGGCCTAGTGCTTTGCTGGTGACACATAGCAGCCTGGTGGCAGGGGCTGTCCTGGGTCTGGCTTCTGTGGTCCCAGCCGGATATCATCCAGCCTGAGAAAGCTAAGTCCAGGGGGCCTGCCTACAGCCCACATGGTGCCCTTATAGGGGTCTTAGGTACACAGGTGCTCAGCATGTGAGGGTACCTGGGACCTTGTCAGTTCATACGCAGCGGGTGCCTGGTCCCCAGGCGTGCTTCTAAGGCGAGCTGCTGTCATCTGGGTCTTTGGTTCAGCTTTCTCCCTCCAGGGCCTGGCAGGGTCTGCTCCGGGGTGGGGGTGGGTGGGTGAAGTCACCTCCAGGCCCCTGAGCTGCGTGGCAGGTCAGGTGAAGGAGCCGTTCGCATCTGCTAAGGCTGATGTCACCCTGGGAAGTCATTCAGCGCTGGGTGCTGCCTCCAGCCCTGGACGCCTGCCCGGTGTCCCCTGTGTCCTGTTTTGTCTGTTCTGTGGGGCAGGCTCTGGGAGGTCCTGGGGTTCAGGGAGACGCATTCTTCTCCCTACCCTCTGAGGCCAGGGTAGAGCCACCCCTTTTCTTTCAGAGGTGCCCCAGGTATGGGGCAGACTGGTTTCAGGTTCAAATCCCGACTCTGCCACCTCCAGGCCGGGTGGGCAGGTTGTTTGCACCTTGTGTCCTCTGAGTGTTCCTCTCCGAAAGGGGGTGACGGGGCATCACCTCACAGGGTTGATCGGAGGATGACCGAGGATGCGTGTGAGTCCGCTCCACGCAGCGCCTGCCGTCTGGGAACGCCTGTGAGCCCCTGTTCCGATGACGGGGCTGCTGAAGGGTGCTGTTCCTATCGTGTGGGACATGGTTACAAACGCTGTTTGCATGATTCCCAGAACTGATTTAAGTCAGGCTTTAAAAAACAAAACACCGGACACACTTGCTCTCTCTTAGACAGCCCTACTTGTTCTAAATCAGTGCAGCTTAACAAGATACAAATCACCTGCAAGCAGGATTTGGGTCGTTTCCAAAAACCTTCCTTTCCCTCGGCAAAAAGCTCTCAGCCTCCCAGTTTGCAAACCATTGTTAGAGAACCCAGGTTCTCAGAAAATGCAGCTTCCCCAGGCCCGCACCTCTCAGAGTCTGACACAGTTGGTCTGGGATGCTGTCCCAGAAGCTGGAGCTTTCATAGCTCCCCAGGTGATCCTAAGATGCCACCAGGGCCAGGAACCACAAGGTCAGGAGCATAAGAAAGAAGGCCGGCTGCAGAGGATCAAAGCGGAGACCAGCCATTTAGCTTCTGGGCAACTGTGGGCAACTGCCTACACCTGGAGCCTTGGCTCCCTTGTTTGTAGGATGTATCTGCCTGTGCATGGATTCAGTCGAGTCTGACTCTTTGCAACCACATGGACTGTAGCCTACCAAGCTCCTCTGTCCTTGGGATCTCCCAGGCAAGAATACTGGAGTGGGTTGCCATTTATACTCTGGCCACCTGATGCAAAGAGCCGACTCATTGGAAAAGACCCTGATGCTGGGAAAGATTGAAGGCAAAAGGAGAAGAGGGCAACAGAGGATGAGACGGTGAGATGGTTAGATAGCATCATCAACTGAATGAACATGAGTTTGAGCAAACTCCGGGAGATAATGGAGGACAGAGGAGCCTGGTGTGCTGCAGTCCGTGGGGTCACAAAGAGTCAGACGCGACTTAGTGACTGAACAACAGCAGGATGTTTCTAGAGGCTGCTGGGAGGGCTTGAGATGAATGTGAATGGTACCTCTTATGAAACAGATGAGTCAAAGGACGGATATTACATAGATGTGTTCCGCGGAAATCAGACCAGGGAAGGGATCCTAGATGATCCTAGATCCTAGTTCCTAGCTTGTCCAGTTGACCATCCCCACCTTGCCAACACTGGGGACCCCCGTAACTGGCTTCTGGCCTTTACTTTTCCGGTCTGGGAGTTTCCCAGAATTCCTTTTTGCCACACTTGACTTGTTGATCCCTGTTCCACATGTAGAGATTACCAGAGAAAATTCATTTAAGAATTGCTTGGTTAAATAATGCTCCTAATGCAGGACTTTTTGGAGCCTTTAATTATGCAAATATACATTAGGAACCTCCAGAGATGGTCGTTGGCATCCTGTCTGTCTGAGCTCTCTCCGTTGAGAGGAGAGCTGTAGATCCATTCTTTGACTCGAGGTGGAGAAGGTCACAGCAGGGAATGGACACCCTGATGGTCAGACGTCCGCTTTCAAAATTGCTAAATCCGAAATTGGGGAAGCGTCCCTTCAAGTGAGAGGCGTCCTTTCAAATTGGATGGCGTGTGTTGAGTATGGAATTCACAAAGGGTTTTGCTGGGTTGGTATCTTACATAACACACTTTGAGAAACGTGCCCTTCCCCCCTACCCCCTCTGTAATTGCATACGTTAGCTTCCATTAAAAGACTGCCTTTATAGAGTCAACATGAATTCATTCCCTCCTCTATTTTTATTGGGCGGAGAGGAAGGTCCGTGCATGAAAGTGTCCATCACTGCTGTCCGGGCATTGATGGGACAGGCCTGAGCAGCCCCGAGAGGCCAGAAGAGGAGCTCCGTCCACTCAGGGCCGTTTGTTCTGAAAAGTGGGCTGAGGCCCGGAGGTGGAAACGATGTGGCCAGTCCAGGACCACACCCCAGGCCCCCCAGTTTCTTATTGTGCGCCATCGTGGCTGAGTACCTCGCACCCTGTTCTTATAGCCTGAGCCTGGTCGGCCTCCAATTATTAACTGACAGGAGTAGAGGTTTCCGGGAACAGAGCAAATCCATAGAGTTTAATTAATGAATGTGCCGGAGGGCTTGGCGGCTGGATTCCTGTGTTTACCGCAGGCTTGGCTGGCATGCAATTCCTGCTGTGAGGGGAGGGTGGGGCGCAGTTCCCTACCCACCCCTGCCCTCCTGATGGAGCCCGACAGAGAGGGAGGGAGGGAGGGAGAGAAGCTGAAATCTGATTCCCCCACCCCCTTTCCAGCCCTGGTTCTGCAGAAGCTCTTCTGTCTTGTTTTCAGAAGCTCTGGCATTTTGTTTTTAGCCGTTCTCGATCGGTTTGCCAAAACAAAATCGTCCCTCAGAGACCCTGGAAATAGAACGAAGTGTCTCTGACACCGGCGGCCCTCAGCACAGGTTGTGCTGTTCGTTCTGCCAACCAGCACCTTAAACCTGACCCGGGTCCTGCGGTGACCAGTCACGCCAAGATGACCTCTGTGCGCTGAGCTTGGAGGGGAGCCCGTCGGGCCCGCAGTGCTCACGGGACTGGGGGTCCCACAGCCCTGACTCTAGACCCCATGTCTGCCCCTTGTCAGCTCTGCAGCCTGGGGTCAACTCCTTAATGTCTCTGAACCTCAGTGTCTTCTTAAGTAAGATGGGGATAACGTTAATTATTATTTTGTGTATATATATATATATATATATACACACATACACCTATGCAGATTTAATGTAAAGATTGAATGAGCTGGGACTTCCCTGGTGGTCCAATGGTTAAAACTTCACTTTCCAATGCAGGAAGTGTGGGTTCAATCCCTGGTGGAGGAGCTAGGATCCCACAAGCCTCTAGGCTAAAAAGAAAAAAAGAAACATAAACAACAGAAGCAATATTGTAACAAATTCAATAAAGACTTAAAAAGAATGAAAGAGAAAAAGAGTAAAATGATATAGGACTTCCTTGGCTGTCCAGTGGTTAAGACTCTGCCCTTTCCCTACAAGGGGGCTCGGGTTCCATTCCTGGTCGGAGAACTAAGACCCTACACGTCGCGAGGAGTGGCCAAAAAATAAAGTAAAATAAAGTGAAAATTAAAAAAAAAAAATAGATGAAATGAGCTAATGCAGACGGGGCACTTGGCACAGTGTCTCTTAGCAAACACTAAATGTTAGCAGTTATTGTAGCCATCATCGTATACATTCCATTTTGGAGGTGTGACAGCCGCGTCCTGGAGCGATCCATCCTGGTGCTGGTTGCCAAAGGGTTGGCCTCACATCTCTATGCGACTTGTGTCTGTGACAGGCCCCACCACCAAGATCTGAGGGCCTCTGGACACTTGGCCACCCTGTCGTAGGTCCTATGTCACCTGGACCCTGTGTGCCGCTTCTCACAGCAGTAGCCTCCCACTTTCTCCTCTGCCTTCACACCCTGGAAATTCCCTTCCGGCTCTCAAAGTCTAGAGCATCAGAGCCAGATGTGTGACTAATTAACACCTCCTAATGGGGAAATAGGACCTTTTAGATGCCATTACAATGGCAGCCACGAGACAAGGTGCTGCTACTGCCCCCCTCATAGGTGGTGGCTCCAGAAATGAATGGAGAGAGCCTTTTCCTCTGGGCCATCTCCGCTGGGCCTGGCCTCTCCCAGCTGCTGGGAGAGCTACAGAAAACCCTGGGCATTCCCTGAGTGCCCTGTGCAGGCACCCTCCCAGTGGCTACATGTGCTTTGATGCTTCTGATCCTCGCAGACATCCCACGAGGCAGGTGGTGTCATCCCACTGTACAGTTTGGGGAACTGAGGTTCAGGGAGATGAAATGACCTGTTCAGGTTCACACAGCTGGGAGGACACGGACTCGGCACTGAGCACCAGCCTTTGGACTCAAGCCCACGAGCATCTCCGTGACGCTACCCCAGAGTGTAAACTCTGCAGTTAACCTGAGCTCTGAGTTGGAAACTGCCCTGGTCCTGTTTGGACGAGGATGAGGGGAGGGAACTGATATTCCTTATGCAGCTACTCTGGACTTTATGTGCTTATGGTTTGAGTCCGGTACATACATCTCCTGTTTCATTTTATGTATATATATATCTTCTCCCGTAGGGTAAAAGCTAGGATGACTTCCCCAGTACCCTTCAGCTCTGTAATCCCATGACTCTGATAACAGATAACCTAGAGCAGGGTACCAAATAGGTCTCCACCCACCTGCTAACTCTGAACGATGCAGTGGCTGCCTGGGGTGCTGTGTTGGGGATTCTCCAGGCTCGTCATGGCTCCGTTCTATAATGATTATTGATGTCTGCCACGGGAAAGCAAGAGAGTGTCACTGATTTTCTCATCTTCTTTTTTTTTTTCCCCCTTTTAAAATATTTATTTATTTGGCTGTGCTGGGTCTTAGTTGTGGCACGTGGGACCTTTAATCCTTGTGGTTTCATACGGGATCTTTAGCTGTGGCATGAGAACTCCTAGTTTCGGCATGTGGACTCCTAGTTGCATCAGGCAGCTCTGGTTCCCTGACCTGGGTTGGAACCCAGGCCCCCTGTATTGGGAGTGCAGAGTTTTAGCCACTGGACCACCTCATTTTCGCTCTCTCTCTTTTTAAAAAAAATTATTTATTTATTTTTGGCTGCACTGGGTCTTTGTTGCTCCGAGGGCTTTACTCTACTGGCATCGAGCGGGGGCTCCTCTCTCAGTTAATAGTTGCGGTGCGCGGGCTTCTCACTGTAGCAGCTTCTCTTGTTGTGGAGCACAGGCTCTAGGGCGCAGGCTCAGCAGTTGTGGCCCGTGGGCTCAGCGTTTGTGGTGAACGGGCTTGGTTGCTCTGCGGTTTTGGGGATCTTCCCGACCCAGGGAGGGAACCCGTGTCCCCTGCATTGGCAGGCGGATTCTTTACCACTGAGCCACCAGGGAAGCCCTCATTTTCCTCTTATTTTAAAGGGTAACGCTTTCCATTTGCAGCACAAAATTGTTACTTTATTTTTGAAAATCTGGGCACAGGAGGACAGGTCTGTCAGCAGCCATCCACTCTCATGCCCAGAGTTGTCTCTTTAGGCCCAAGGGGTCTGCGTATAAAGGTCAAAGGCTTTAGGAAAGCATCAATAGACTCGTGGAATGGTCACTCTTTACCTTGTTTTCCTTCAGACTGGGGGAACTTGGCAATAGCCAGTAACTGAGGTTAACAAACAAGATAACAGACAAGAACACTTGAGATTAATGTCTTCTGTTTCTTGGGAGGGCAGCACTGTACAGCTGCCTTATTCTCAGAGCTCCTTTCTGAGTAGTCAGTGGGTTGGACTTGTGCTGGGGATCAGGACGGGCACAGCCTCTTTCTGTTCAATTACTGTTATTAGCCATTATGTCCTAATCAAGTGATTTCCTTTCAAAGCAAAAATTGCTCATCCCTCCCTGAGAGAGTTTGTCCTCCTGCCAGGACCCGCATATATTTGGGAAAGTTTCCAGCAAGTAAACAATTTTCAGTGGGGGACAGAGACCCAGGGAGGTTAAGCCGCTCATGCTTAAGGTCACACAGGCAAAAAGTAGCAGAGCCAGGCCAGCGTGCCTCAAAGGCTCCTGCTCATAAATACATCAAGTGAGTGGCTGTCTGGCAGTCATTATTCAGTACAGAGTGGTTCATTTTTCTTGTCCTTGTCTCAAAAATTGTTTGCCTCTGTATGTGTCAGGATGGGTTAGGTTATGTTGCAATAACAAACAGCCCCCAAAACTTCAGTGGCTTTAAACAGAAAAACAGCTTTCTTCCCTGAGTGTTCCACAGGTCCACTGACATTGGCTGTGTTTATGTTTCATATCTTGGTCACTCTGAGGCTCCGGTTAGTGGAGCAGCTTGCCAGGGACATACCAACCACAGGGCTGAGGGAAAGAGAATGTGGCATCCATCACTGGCTCTTAAAGGTTCTGCCTGGAAATAGATGACATCACTTCTGCTCACACGTCATTGGCTAGGGCTAAACCACATGACCACACCTGTGCTCAAGAAGGGAGTATAATTTTCCTATAGGGAGAAGCAGTAAATATGTATGCCTCGTAATACAGTCTGCCTGCCCCAGTCTCTGCTTGATCTCTGTGGGTTCATTTGTAGAAATGAGTTTGCACAGGCTCGTTTTTTCCTTCCCTATAGCATGAGCCACCCTTTTGAATTAACTCCATCCTAGTTTCTTGGATTCATTAAGAAGCCCCAAGCTGAACATACCCCCATTGTCCAGTACAGCACCATTCCTAATTCTGGCACTTCCATGTATTTTTTCATTTGTTGTTTCATCCTAGAGGTGGACTGCTAGCTTGCAGTGATGGAAAAAAAAAAAAAAAAACTTCAAATAATCTTTCATGGGAATTCAGAGTTCTTTAAAGAAATATAGGACTGTGTCTCTGCAACCCATGGAAGTATTGCCAAGCAGACCTTAAGGCCTGGGTTACCCTACGTGGGCATCATTTATAACGTGCCAGACGCTTGTATGCCTGTGTCAGAGTGGTCTGTGGTTACCAGCTGCTTCAGGAGGTTTCCAGGGAGGTCAGCGAGGTGGCCTGTCCTTGGGGCTTTGGGAATCCCAATCACTACCTGTTCTTCACTTTGAAAGAAGGGGGTGCCAGCTTCAGTACTTAAGCAGAGAGAAGCCCCAGCCAGTTGCACACCCCCCCTCAACAAGCTCCCAACTGAGCAGCAGTGGAGGAAGAATTAATATGGGATCTAGGCAGTCTTAAGGGGTCCCCTGAGCATCTGTGTTCATCTCTTCTCTGTTGGGAATTCTGGGGATGCTGCTTTGAAGATATTTATAAAAGGAGCACTCATTGCCTGTGGTGCCCAGAGAGGCGAGTACCTAGTAGGAAGCAGGGAGCCGAGGTGATGCGGCTTACCTGGGAGGGCCGCGGGGAGACAGGACCTGGGCAGGCTGCAGCCACCAGCCTTGCTCCTGCGAGGAGGAACCTGTTCAGAATTAGCCGATCGAGGCTGCGCGCCTCCCCACAATTATCGTATTTAAAGAGATGGTCCGTTGAAGTGGATTCCCATTTTCCAGCCTCTCGAAGCTGAGTTCCAGTGGTTCTGATTTAGACCCTGAGTTCATGGGTCTGCCTGGCTACTTCCAAGATCTGGAGGTCAGTAGACATAAATTTGAACCCTGGCTCCCCTGTGTCCTAGCTCTGTGGCCTGGAGCAAGCCCCTTTCTCTCACCAAGCTTCGGCCGCCTGCCCCCCCCCCCCCGACATACCCACACACATACCCAGCTTTAAATGGGGTTATGGATAGTCCTTGCCCCTTAGGGGCTGAAGAAGGGGAAAATGCAATGGAGGTGAGTCACGTGGTAGCACTCCCTAAGTCAGGAAACACCACAAACATGGTGAGTATTTGTTCAAGATTAATAATTAATGAGCTGCAAATTTCTCCATCAAGTATTGCTGCGGCCAGACCTTTAACATCTGTAGTACCCCGTTATTCCACACTCAAGTCCTGGGGGAGGACTAGGGGACGGGATGTGCACCATAGCAACGGCCTCTGGTTGCCTAGCAACAGGAAACCCATCCCAGTCGATATTCTAATTTGTCAGAACGTTGTTTTTTTTTTTGCTTCTACAATGGAACCTATATCCAGTTATGCAAGAAGGAGAAAAATCAGCAGTGTGCACAAGCCTGTCCACAAGTTGTAGAATCCAGCCCCTTCCCGGGGACTTCTCAAGCCCAAAGCGGAACTTGGAGTCACAAACTGATCCTTTTCCCTCAAGGAGCGTGTGAGCCCAGTGGGTTTACAGCTCCATCCCCTGAACCCGCACTGCTGCCGTCTTGGACTGTGGGTCCAGCTTTCCAATGGTTCTGGGAGCTGAGGCCAGGCAGATATTGTCTGTGGCTCTCAGTCTACCTAGGCCCCCTTTAAACCAGGCGGGTGAAGCCCAGGGAGCTCCAGGGAGCCTTCCGGGCTTTGACTCTCGCCCGACGATCTAAGCCCCACTCACCGAGGGTCACTTTCATTCCAGGGATTTGCACTCTGATGACACTTCTTTGCAGGGGCCATGTCCTCCCTGGTTAACACTGCAACAACACCTGGCCCCGGCCCTCCACCTGGCGCAGTTCAACAAATGACACTCCCCCGACACCTCCCCTCTCCTGCAGGCCACTGGACAAACTCCTAGAGCAGTCCTAAGATTTGGCAAAACAGAGTGTAGACTTTGAGCTGGGGCAGTTTTCAGAGTCACGTGGCCTCCGGTACAAGGAGACCCAGACTCACCAAACCGAAAACGAATGTTTGTTTGGTCTTCAACAACAACTGAATGAAGTATGATGATTGTTCCCATTGTACAGATGGGGTAACTGAGGCCCAGTGAGACCCCCCTGCCCCCGCCAGGGCCCTACCACCAGGCAGGAGCAAAGTGAGTCTTGGAACCCAGGCCTGTCTGCACCAGGGATTCCCACTCAGAACCTCCTTCTTTCCCTGGGAAGCCTCGCACAAGCCCCATCACTGTTAGTTAACCCAGACCTTGCCAGGGCCCATGTGTGGCTAATGTTAGAACTTGGTAATGTTTCAGGACAAGAAAGGAAAATGAATAGGAAGTGTGTCCCCCAGGGGAGGCCTTTGGCCCTTTTGCTCTCATAATGCTCGACTAACCTGCTTTTTTTAACAAAAAATTTTGGCTTTGCTGGGTCTTCACTGCTGCACAGGCTTTTCTCTAGATGTGGTGAGCGGGGGCTAATCTCTCATGCGTGTGGACTTCTCATTGCAGTGGCTTCTGTTCCTGTAGAGTGCAGGCTCTAGGGTGCATGGACTTCAGTAGTTGCGGCTCCCAGGCCCTGGAGCACAGGCTCAGTAGCTGTGGCCCACGGGCTTAGTTGCTCCGTGGCATGTGGGATCTTCCCGGCCCAGGGATCAAGCCTGTGTCTCCTGCATTGGCAGGCGGATTCTTTACCACTGAGCCACCAGGGAAGCCCTAACCTTCTTTCAATCCCCCTCAGCCATGTGCACCTGGGAATCCCATCTCTTTGGGGATAGTGAGTGGGTCCCAGTAGTCCCCAGAGCCACCTGACAGCCGCGGGGCCCACCTGAGGCCTGGGTCCCCGGTGTGGGTTCCCTAATTATTGCTGGAAACCATCCCTCGCCTGTCAGCATGCTATAAATAGGGAGCTGGGGGAAGAACTGAAAAAAAAATGCCATTGGCTTTTTTCCCCAGCGTGGGTGGGTTGAGTTAAAAAACCGTCAGGCCGCAGGCATCGCAGTACTGGAAAGCCTGAGTGGGTGGAGGGCGGCTGCTGAAACTCAGAGGCGGACTCGGCCGCATCCTCTTCTGTTTTCATTCTCAGTGGCGGCACAGGCGGCAGAGCTGGATTCTGAAGTGGAGAGACCTCCAGGGACCTCCGCTTGGACAGTGACAATGACTGTGATTGCCCCAGGGGCCACAGAGTGACCCTGCTGAGATGTTCCAGCAAGATGGGGAGGGACAGGTTCTGGCGACCCCCTGACCTGTGCTTCCTCCAGGAGGGAGGCAGCAGAAATGGCGTCTGGCATCTCTTGAATGTGACCTCCTCCTGTGGTGCCCAGCCACTTCCTGGGGTCTTGGGTTCCTGTACCCTAAGTGAGGTCCCAACCAGCTCCAGTCCACTGAGTGAAAAAACCCAGGCAAAAGAGCAGAGTCACTCTATGCCAGTGGTGTACATGAATGTGCACAGGTAGATATGCAAGTCTGTTTGTAAATTGTATATTAAAAAAACAAAAACAAAAACCCAGTGGCACCTTGGGAAGGTTATCTGTGCAAAAGTGAACTTCACACTGGTCAGGAGCTGCTTCGATGGTAGGACCATCCTAGCCATATTTGGTAGAGTCTAAGACTAGTACTTCCCTGGTGGCTCAGACAGTAAAGACTGTCTGCAATACAGGAGACTAGGGTTCGATCCCTGGGTTGGGAAGATCCTCTGGAGAAGGGAAAGGCAACCGACTCCAGTATTCTTGCCTGGGAAATCCTATGGACAGAGGAGCCTGGTGGGGTACAGTCCATGGGGTCACAAAGGGTTGGACATGACTGAGCGACTAACACTCTCACTTTTCAAGACTAGTACAATACAGATAATAATAAAGAATCTAGCAGTCACGACCAGGTGTGGGCTCAGAGAGGCGAAGCAAGTTGCCCAAGGTCACACAGCTGGCATGAGACACAGCCAGGACTGGAACCCAGGTCTGTCTGACCTCAGACCCCCCATGACAGTTGGACTCGCCCACATCACGTGGTCTTTCCAAGATGAGTTGCTCAAACAAATCCCTCGCCTGCACTTTTTGTTTTTTTAGGGAGGGAGGGCAGAAAAAAAATCTCTCTGCCTTTCCCAGATGTCCCCCAGGCCTCAGCAACAGATCCCTGAAATGTTATTTATCAGGAAAACATCTGGGAACTATAGTAGCTCCCAGGGCCGAGCTTGCACTGTTGGCTGTTAAAATGCTGTTTAGAATTAAAGTGGAAGCAAGGGACTTCCCTGGCAGCCCAAGGTTAAGACTCTGCGCTCCCACTGCAGGGGGCACAGGTTCAATCCCTGGTCAGGGAACTAAGATCCCACATGCTGCACAGAAAGGCCAAAAAAAGTGTTTTTTTAAAATAAATCAAGTGGAGGTGAGGAGGGAAACCTAGGAGGCCACGTTGACACCGGGCCGCCAGGGTTTGACTCCAGTGTGTCCCTGGGCAGGTCACATCCCTTTGAACCTGTTTCCCCACCTGGAAAATGGGATCCTGACCAAGGATAACACGCCCTCCTCACCCAGTGGGAGCTAAATAACAGAAGCCCCTCTGTTTGGTTTTCACATCTGGAGGTGACACTTAGGAATGCCCCTAGCGTGGGTCTCCACATCGACAGTCGGTACCCAATCAGTGTTTAAAGTAAAATAGGGACTTCCCGGGCGGTCCAGTGGTTAAGACTTCACGTTCCAGTGCAAGGGACGTGGGTTCAGTCCCTGGTTGGGGAGTTACGATCCCACATGCCTTGAGGCCAAAAGACCAAAACATAAACAACAGAAGCAATGTTGTAACAAATGCAGTACAGACTTTAAAAATGGTCCGCATAGAAAAAAACTTAAAAAAATAAATAAAAGTGAAATAAAAGAGAACATTGTGTAGCAGCGTCTGCTGGGGAACCAAGGAGCTGGATGGGCAGGGCCTCATCTCAGCCCTGGCTGCCCACCCCCTTCCTCTCACCTGGAGAGTCCAGACCAGCCCTGTCCGAGGTGTATCTTGGCTCTGCTGCCCCATGGGGGTGGAGGAAGCACCTAACACTCTGCATGCTTAATTCATATGTTTATTTGGGGAGCTCAGTGTTTAAGAGTGGGCAGAGAGAATGCTAGCCTTAGAATGCAGTCTGGGGAGATGGGAGAGGGAGAATGGGATGCTTCAACCCTAAATCTTTTACAATTCTTTTGTATATATATGAGGGCTTCCCTGATAGTTCAGTTGGTAAAGGATCCTCCTGCAATGCAGGAGCCCCGGTTCGATTCCTGGGTCAGGAAGATCCCCTGGAGAAGGGAAAGGCTACCCACTCCAGTATTCTTGGGCTTCTCTTGTGGCTCAGCTGGTAAAGAATCTGCCTGCAATGAGGGAGACCTGGGTTCGATCCCTGGGTTGGGAAGATCCCCTGGAGAAGGGAAAGGCTACCCACTCCAGTATTCTGGCCTAGAGAATTGCATGCAGTATACAGTCCATGGGGTCACAAAGAGTTGGACACGACTGAGCGACTTTCACTTTCACGCAAAATATATATGTCAATATGAATATATGATATATATACACATGTATATATAAATACATTCATATTTTGCATATGTGTAATATATATGCAAAATGTATGCATAGACATATGTGCAAAATATATGTGCATATATAACGTATGCACATATGTATATAAATAGCTTCCCAGGTAGCTTTAGTGGTAAAGAACCCCACCTGCCAATGCAGGAGACTTAAGAGACAGAGGTTCAATCCCCACATTGGGACAGTCCCCTGGAGGAGGAAATGGCAACACACTCCAGTATTCTTGCCTGGAAAATCCCACGGACAGAGAGGATCCTAGCAGGTTACAGTCCATGGGATGGCAAGAGTCGGACACGACTGAAGCAACTTAGCACATAGCACTTGTATATAAATAATTCCTTTGCATATGTTTGCATATGTATGCTATATATGCATATCTATATACCCATGCAAAACTATATATGCAGTATATATACATAGTTTTGCAGATAGATCAACCAAATGGAATTATACTGCAAGAACGCTTTTGTACCTAGTTTTCTTTGGTTTTTCTCTTCTATGACTGACCTCTCATGTCATGAACACAGACCTGCAGACTACAGTATAGTCCATGTCTCGGGTTATGCCCGCTTTATTTAGTCAGGCCCAGATTGACTTTGGGACACACAGGTTGTGTCCAGTCTTTTTACCTTATAAATAATGCGACAGTAAAAACATCACCCACATAGAGTAACCTTTCGAAGTGGGGTGACAGGAATGCAGGCGAAGAGCTCGTGCAGCACAGGACTCGATTAAATCCCTCTGGTGTCAGCCGAACCTTGGCATGAGCACGCATGCAGGCAAGTCTCTTATTTCCTCTGAGCCTCCGGTTCTCCCCTGTGTAAAAGGTATGCAACCCTCATCACCGTTCTGAAATCCACAAAGCCCTCCCTCATTTGTGCCAAACTACCCTCTCCTAGTGTGCTGACAGGAGGTTATTAACAATATGGTATGACTGTTCATGCACTTTGCTGCAGAAATAGTAATATGTTTGCTCGTGGTTGCCTTTCAACAGTACTTACCCAGTATGGGGAGTATTTTTTTAAAGTTATCATCCCCCAAAGGGCCTTTTTAGCTCTCTCTTTGTGTTTTTTCTTTTCTTTTTTTTTTTTTTCGGCTACACTGTGCGGCTTGTGCGATCTTATCTCCCTCCCAACCAGGGATCGAACCCATGCCCCCCGCAGTGGAAGCATGGAGTCCTAACCGCTGAACCGCCAGGGAATTCCCCTAAAGAACACTTTCATAACATTTTTTCTTACTTGCCTTTCCATGAAATTTCAATATCATAGACACTCTTGTATATCTATACGTGTGCACAAGTGCATGCTCAGTCGCTCAGTTGTGTTCTACTCTTTGCGACCCCATGGACTGTAGCCCTCCAGGCTCCTCTGTCCATGGGACTCTCCAGGCAGGAATACTGGAGTGTTTTGCCATTTCCTTCTCCAGGGGATTTTCCTGACCCAGGGGTTGAACCCATGTCTCCTGCATTGGCAAGCGGATTTTTTTTTACCACTGAGCCACCTGGGAAGCCCATCTGTCTATGTACTATGTGCATCAGTTTAGTTCAGTCGCTCAGTCGTGTCCGACTCTTTGTGACCGCATGAATCGCAGCATGCCAGGCCACCCTGTCCATCACCAACTCCTGGAGTTTACCCAAACTCATGTCCATCGAGTCGGTGATGCCATCCAGCCATCCCGTCCTCTGTCGTCCCCTTCTCCTCCTGCCCTCAGTCCTTCCCAGCATCAGGGTCTTTTCCAATGAGTCAACTCTTCGCATGAGGTGGCCAAAGTATTGGAGTTTCAGCTTCAACATCAGTCCTTCCAGTGAACACCCAGGACTGATCTCCTTTAGGGTGGACTGGTTGGATCTCCTTGCAGTCCAAGGGACTCTCAAGAGTCTTCTCCAACACCACAGTTCAAAAGCATCAATTCTTCGGTGCTCAGCTTTCTTCACAGTCCAACTCTCAGAGAAGACTACATATACATGGACATCACCAGATAGTCAACATCAAAATCAGATTGATTATATTCTTTGCAGCCAAGATGGAGAAGCTCTATACAGTCAGCAAAAACAAGACTGGGAACAGACTGTGGCTCAGATCATGAACTCCTTATTGCCAAATTCAGACTTAAATTGAAGGAAGTAGGGAAAACCAATAGACCATTCAGGTATGACCTAAATCAAATCCTTTATGAGTATACAGTGGAAATGAGAAACAGATTTAAGGGACTAGATCTGATAGACAGAGTGCCTGATGAACTATGGACGGAGGTTCATGACATTGTACGGGAGACAGGGATCAAGACCATCCCCATGGAAAAGAAATGCAAAAAAGCAAAATGGCTGTCTGAGGAGGCCTTACAGATAGCTGTGAAAAGAAGAGAAGCGAAAAGCAAAGGAGAAAAGGAAGGATACTCCCATTTGAATGCAGAGTTCCAAAGAATAGCAAGGAGAGGTAAGAAAGCCTTCCTCAGCGATCAGTGCAAAGAAATAGAGGAAAACAACAAAATGGGAAAGACTAGAGATCTCTTCAAGAAAATTAGAGATACCAAGGGAACATTTCATGCAAAGATGGGCTCGATAAAGGACAGTAATGGTATGGACCTAACAGAAGCAGAAGATATTAAGAAGAGGTGGCAAGAATACACAGAAGAACTGTACAGAAAAGATGTTCACGACCCAGATAATCACGATGCTGTGATCACTCACCTAGAGCCAGACATCCTGGAATGTAAAGTTAAGTGGGCCTTAGAAAGCATCACTACGAACAAAGCTAGTGGAGGTGATGGAGTTCCAATTGAGCTATTTCAAATCCTGAAAGATGATGCTGTGAAAGTGCTGCACTCAATATGCCAGCAAATATGGAAAACTCAGCAGTGGCCACAGGACTGGAAAATGTCAGTTTTCATCCCAATCCCAAAGAAAGGCAATGCCAAAGAATGCTCAAACTACTGCACAATTGCACTCATCTCACACGCTAGTAAAGTAATGCTCAAAATTCTCCAAGCCAGGCTTCAGCAATACGTGAACCGTGAACCTCCAGATGTTCAAGCTGGTTTTAGAAAAGGCAGAGGAACCAGAGATCAAATTGCCAACATCCGCTGGATCATCGAAAAAGCAAGAGAGTTCCAGAAAAACATCTATTTCTGCTTTATTGACTATGCCAAAGCCTTTGACTGTGTGGATCACAATAAATTGTGGAAACTCACCAAAATATAAGGTTTCCACCAAGAACCAGTTTCTCTGTAGAGAATGCATGGACCTAGACCAGTAATTCTCAACCAGGGGTGACTTTGCTCCCCAGGGACACTTGGCAATGTCTGGAAACTGTTTGGGTTGTCTCGGATGTGGGGAAGAGGTTACAGTTGGCATCAGTGGATACAGACCAGGAATGCTGTTGGCTTCCTCCAGGGCACAGCGAAAGCCCCTCCCCCCACACTGTGCCAAACTTGCTAGACTGGGAAACTCTCCTCTAGACCCCATTGGGGGTTCCTCCCAATATACTGTATGTCTACTTGTTGCCTTGCTAAACATCTGAGTTGTCCCGAGTTTGGAATGCATCTGGCCCCTGGTTTAGGAATTGGGATGCTAAAACCCACATCCCAGATTGGTGAGAGGACTGTTTGGGGGCTGATGTGGTAAAGTGTGTTCTTGCCACCTGGCTGTGGTTCATGCTCACCCAGGATGAGCTGAAGTGCCCGGGTGCTCAGGGTCCCATGCCTGGATGCTGTCTCTACCTTGAGCAAGTCCTACTAACTGGGTCCTGGCCCCAAGGGTGCTCAGGGCTTTATCCAGCATGCCCAAAAGCTTGCATCAGCACCAGGTCCTTCCAAATGGGCCTGTTATTTCGTTTATAGGCTTTGACCAAGGTGCGCGCTGTCTGTCTGAACACATCCCCGGGCTCAGCCAGCTGCCAGCGGTAAACTGGCCTGGAGCCGTACGTGGGCCCGGCTCCTGTGTCCTGGAGCTCACACAGAGGCTTCCAAGCTCTCTCAGCCACTTGTGACCCACTGAGTCAGGTGACGTGCAGACAGAACCCTGAAGCAGGCAGTTCTGCCCCAACCTGGGTGCCACCACTACGAGTTGGCCAAAGAGACACCATCCACCAAGCGTTTTCCAGGGCCTCTGTCTTCCCAAGGGAGCCCTTGGCTTTGTCCTGGGCAACACAGTGTCAGCCCAACTTGTTTTCCTCCTGCACCAGGGCGGGCGCTCATCAACAAGGGAGCCGACAGGCCCAGCGATGGCAGAGAGCTCCCGGCTCAGCCCCTGCCTCGCCCCCCTCCGGAGGAAGAGGTGCCCCCATCCTCCATGCTCACGGTGGGTCCCATGCCTCCCCTGCAGGGCTGCTCCTCAGGGGCTGTCCTGTCCCCAGCGTAGCCCGCTCTTCATAAAGGTGGCATTCCGCTCTCCCTTCCTCAGGCTATCCCGGCGCCTGCACTGTCTTCTCCCTTCTCCCCACCTGTTCAGTCGGGTCCACTATTCAAGGCCTAGGCCATGTCGCGTGCCCTCTGTCAGCCGCCCCTCTAGACCCCCTGCGCCCACTCCCTTCCCCGTCTGTCTGGAGCTCCTCAGTACTTCGGGTACCTGGAACAGGAAATCATTTTCATTTCATTTATCGACTTATTCAGTTTTGTCCGCGCCGGGTCTTCGATGCGGTTTGCAGGCTTCTCGTTGCCGTGGCTTCTCTTGTTGTGGAGCATGGGCTCCAGGGCACACGGGCTCCGGGGCGCGTGGGCTTCAGTGGTTGTGGCACACAGGCTCAGTTGCCCCACAGCATGTGGGATCTTCCTGAGTCAGTGATCCAACCCGTGTCCCGTGTATTGGCGGGCGGATTCTTAACCACTGGACCACCAGAGAAGTCCATATGGTCACGAAGAGTTGGACATGACAGAGCAATGGAGCTTGTGTTTGTGTATATATTTGCGTGTGTGTTTATTTGTGTTGTATCCATCTGGGCGTGTATGTGTGTGCCCCTGCACGTGTGTGTACCCGCTAGGTGAATCACCAAAAGCGGGGGTGGTGGAGCAGTGTTGTGACCCCGCAGAGTGCCCGCAGCCTCAGATGTGGCAGAGGGGGTGGCCGTGGCCTGTCAGGGAGGGATCCTGTAGGATTTGAAGTCCTGGGGCCGCAGAGACACACGCCAGCTCCCTGCTTCCTCCCCGGGTTCACACTGTCACATCAAGGCTGCAATTCTGTCACCCGACAAGCTGAGCCCTCGCCTGAAATAAACATGAGAGAGATGTTTTGACATGTGATGTTTCAAAAAAAAAAAAAAAGAGTCAAATGTGCCTGAGAGACTGTTTTAAGAATCTTTCCAAGAGGAGCCGAGTCAGGGTGGGTGGGACAGATCCCCTGAAGAGGAGATGCTCGGAAACATGAGTTCTATATTCACACGGAATTGTACATTTTTAACGTTTATTTTTAAAAGCTACCAACCGCAAGTGTTACAAAATACAAAAAGAAGTGGAATTTTAAAACTGCGTCTCCCTCCCCCCCAGCCCCCGTCACTCGGTCCCCCTCCCAGAGACAAGTGTGATGACAGTTTTCCTCTGTCCTCTTCACATCTTCTGTGCATTTTCAAATATTTACACATATATTCTTCCCCCCTCCACCTGTTGTTTCCAGCCTTGCCTTATTCGCTTGACAGTGAATCTTGGAAGTCATTCCGTATCAGGACACATCTATCTTCCTCATAGTTTTCAACAGTTGAAAAGTATTCCATGCTGTGGTTGGTTCTGTAATTTTAAAATACAACGATACATTTGGAAAAAAACACATTTGTTTTTCTCTTTACTCCTCTTTAACCTTAGAACTGTAGGCCTTTTGTCAATAGAACTTTAGGCTTAAAAGGAATTTGAATTGGTCGGTGTAAAAGTGTCTCAGGACTTCTAGAACTTTCTAAGCTCTTTCCTCCCTGTGCACGAAGGTTCCTGGTTCTCTAGGGCGGGTGGGGCTTGGCTGTCCTCTGTCCCTGGGTCAATCTCTTTCATTTGCACCTTGAAAAAAATATCCCGTCACCAGACTGCCTTCACTGTTTGTCAGCACACTGAACGGGGTGTCTTAGGAGAAAGATTTGTTTTTAAAAAGTAACAAAAATTAAAATTTCATAGCATATATAAAAACAGTCCTGGGATGTACCAAGAAGCTTTGACTAGATCACAGTATCGCATGAGAAAAGGGGCCAGGGATCATCTGTGGATTGTTCATTTACTGGCTCATTCATTCATTCTAGACCATTCACTCACAGACCACTGTCGGCCTGTGTCTTACCTTGATGCCAGGGTCTGAGGGTGAGCAGGCCACATGGCCTGCCCTCAGGGACCTCACAGTCAGACCAACTGTGAGCACAGCCTAGCACAATAAGTTGGTGTCTGATGGGCTGAGCACAGGGGCCCTGTGGGGTCCCAGGAGAGACCCAGGCCTGCTCGAATGGAGGCTTCTGGGAGGAGCTGATGCCTGCGCTGTGCTTCAGGGCCTCATTCTAAGCAGGCCTGGGAGGGGCCTGGCCAGTGGCTGGCCAACTGTACCAGGAAGACTCCCAGGCGGATGTTTCCTGGGTGCAGTGACAGGGGGACTTAGTGGGATGGGGCATCACTGGCCATAGACTCAGAGCCACCTGGGTTTGAATCGAGCTCCTTCACCCATTCCTGAGACCCTGGGCAAGTGGCTTCACCTCCCTGGGCCTCAGTTTTCCCATCTGGAAAGTGGAGCTAGTTCGCGATACCTGCCTCTTAGGGTTGTTGGGAGGACGAGTCGCGGCAGTTGGACACACAGAGAGGGCAGAATCAGCGTCCTTTCCTATTGTCCCTGTCCATCTGTGAAATGGGCATGTTAAAGCGTTGACTCTGGGGTTTAATTGGATGGTGCACTTAAGGAATCTGACTTGGTGCCGGGTGTGCAGTGGGTGCTCCTTACGTGTGTTCCCAGTTATTCTTCCATCATCTCTTTACTCACCTCCGACACCCAGAGCGCAGGGTACCCATCGGGCTACCGGAGTCTGGGAGACCCCACCCCCAAGGCCAACGGGAGCCCAGGCACCCCCAGCCCAGCTGTCCTTTCTGTTTATAGACTTGGAGATGGAGGGAGGCGCCCCCACTCCCCGGAGGCCTGCAGGGCACTCCGTGCCGTAACCAGGCACACCTCCTGAGGACCTGCTGCCAGCACGTGTTCCTGCACTTTAGGTGACACACTTGTCCTGTGAAGACAGCATGTCTCTGCCAGACCAGTCGTTCTACAGCCTGCCCGCCCAGCTCAGCCCTGGGGAGGGCGGGTGTGCTGGAAGAGCCTGTGCCTAGTTAACTCGGGGACACAGGAGAGCAGCTGACCTATGTCGGAATCAGGGGAGATATTGAGGGATCTGGTGAAGACAGCCCCTTTGCTCTCAGCTGAATGATGGAGCAGTGAGGCCTCCTTAGGGCCTCGTAGCACTTCGTTAGACTGTTTGTTAAATTGATGCTTTGGGGCACTAAACAGTGGATATTATTTATTGTTGTCATCATCATCATCTCAACTGGAATCTCTTTGGTCTTTCTCATGTACCTGGCATGTGCAGCTCTCACCAGACATTTTACAAGATTCTCCCAACACCGCCACCCCCATTTTACAGACGGGAAAATCGAGGTTTGAGAGATTTGCTCACAGCTACTGAAAGGCAGAGCTGTATTTGCCCCTCACCTGCCAGTCTCAGAGCCCTCCCACCTCCAACTTGTCAGAGCCTCCCTCTCTGTGCCCGTCTCCACGTGTTTCATGGTCCTGGGTGTGTTCTCTTGGTTTCTGTCTTGCTCTCTCTCCGTCTTGGCTATAACCCCCATCCAAGCCACCACAGTGTGCCACACATGGCCACGCCTGGCTATACCTGACTACACCTGGCCACACCTAGCCAGACTGCATAACTGTTCCCAGAGCCCATTGAGAGGGGTCAGAAACCGGTACTTCCCAGGGAAGCACCACCTCCCGCCACTGGGGGATAAGTGAACACTGTGGGCTCCCAGAAGCCATCAGTCGTGCCAATGCCTCCTAGCTGGGACCCAGGTCCCCAGGGAGGGGACACCACGCGGGTTTTTGCTGCCAGCATCAGGGGTTCTGAGGGCTCTGTGCTCCCCTGTTCCTGCCCATTTCCTTCTGATCCGACTGCCTTACCTTGCTCTCCCTTCTCTCCTTCTCCTTTTTTCCCCCATTCCTCCCTACCTTCCTTCCTTTGTGAGCATGTTCAGTGAGCACGTCCTCTGTGCCAGGTCCTGTGACTAAGCATCAAGAAGCCAGTGTGACAAGGTGCAGCTCTGCTCTTGGAGGGCGTGTGTATTGGGAGGAACAGGCACCCAAGGACCCGTCCAAGTGCTGAGAACCCCCGGCCAAGGCTAGGCCCAGGACAGGACCTAGGCTTGGCCGGGGAAGCTGCTCCTAGGGGCTGCCACTCGTTGTGAACAAGGAGGCCCTTGGCCGGGCAGACAGCTGGGCAGCAGGCCTGGGCCGTCACGGCTCACCAGTGTGGCTGCAGCACAAGGAGGGGTGAGGGGTGGACACCCGGGCCCCGCAGGCCACAGTGGGGCAGACAGAGTTTTAAGATAAGAGCCCAGGCGACTTCCTTGCTGCTCCAGTGGTCAAGACTCTGCGCTTCCAATGCAGAGGATGCAGGTTCGATCCTTGGTCAGGAGGCTAAGATCCCACATGCCTCGTGGCAAGACAAAAAAAAAATAGATAAGAGCCTGGAGTGGGGGTCCAGGTAGATGGGAGACCCCCTGGGGGACTCGGCCCAACCTCCGCCTGCCGCCCCCCTCCTTCTCCCCTCCCTGAGCCTGAGGGCCCTCCTGGGTGCAGCCAGGACTGCCCTGCGGTGACCGGGCACAGGCCAGGGACGCAGGACACCTGGATTCTAGGCCTGGCCTGGCATCTTTTCCTCTCCCTGGCCCTCGATTTTCCCATCCTGAAATGATCACTGAAGGCCCCACGGAGCTCTCCATGTCGAGGCAGAGCTGGGAGAATGCAGCAGTTTTTGGGGAGCACTTCAGGGCCTGAGTGTCAGGCAGACCCGAATCCCAGCTCCACCCACCTTCTGTGTGACCTTGGGTGTGTCAGGTCCCCTCTCTGGGCCTCAGTCTCTTCCCCTTTAAAATGGGTCCATGACAGTTCCTGCAAGTCCTAAGGCTTCCTGTTCAGGAGCCTTCGACGGCAGAGTGAAAGGCCAGGATGTTCAGCAGTGCTTTCTGTAGTGTCAGCCCTCCATGTTGCTGTTACTGTTACCGCTCAGCCGTTGTGCAAGTCTGATCTGGGTACAAGGCAGGGAGGTGATACCAGGCCCTGGGGGCCCTGGGACAGAGCCAGCATCACCCTCGACAGCGTGGGCCCCATGACCCCAGGGCACCCTGCACAGCTGACAGTGTCCAGTTGCAGAGGGGGAGGGGGGCGCACGTCTTGAATTGCTCGGAATTGCCCCGTCAGCCGCGGGCCACCCAGTGCCACCCTGACTCAGGCTCCTTACCTAGGTGGATGTGTCAGACACCCTGAAATACATGCAGGGGTCATGTTTTCCCTTATCGTCACCCCCTCCCTAATGACGTGGCCTTTTCTACTTAAGGAGCTCACACCTGTTCTGTGCAAAATAAAAGTTATTTTCAGAAACATATTCTTCCGGCAAATATTTATTCAACAAGTACTCCAGGCTTGGTGTGGTTCTAAGCACTGGGTGCAGCAGTGGGTGAAAGAGTCCCCATTTTCATGCAGCCGACAGTCTAAAGGGTGTCAGGGAGCAGCCAGCCACCCGTGGGCCAAACGCAGCCAGCCACCTGGTTGGGTTTTGTTTTTTTTTTAAAATATTTATTTATTTGGCTGTGCTGGGTCTTAGTTGCGGCATGTGGGATCTAGTTCCCAGACCAGAGATGGAAACCTGGCCCCCTGCATTGGGAGCTTGAAGTCTTGGCCACTAGACCACCGGGGAAGTCCCCAGCCACCTGTTTTGTAAATAAAGTTTTATTGGAACACAGACATCATCTCTGCTGCTGACATGGTAACGACAGCAAAGCTGAAGCTGAGACAGCAACCCCATGGCCCACAAAGCCCCAAATATTTATTATCTGGCCCTTGGTAGGAAGAGTTTGCTGGGCTCTGGTAGAGATGAACAAATGAAGTCTTCTTCTGATTTGTTCTTAGTTGGGGATGTGTACAATATGATAGAGTTGGAGGAATGATTTAATTGATTTTATTTAACTTTATCATCTGCTGATATTGGGATCCAAAATCACAAGTGTGGATCCTAGATAAAATCATCATCAATAATAGAAGGACAGGGACTCGCCTGGTGATTAAGACTCCTTGCTTCCATGGTAGCCGGCTGGGGCCGGGTTCAATCCCCGAACGGAGAACTGAGATCCCACATGCTTCACGGTGGTGTGGCCAAAAAAAAAAAAAAAGCCCGTTTCCTCACTACAGGCAGTGTCACTGGTAACAGTTTTCTCTGGAAACTTCCAGAGGTCTCCTTTGTGTTATTCTCACATGCATTTATGTATTCGTCTTCACAAAGCTGGTATCACAACACACATGCTGTTTTGTTACCTACGTGTAATAAAGGGAACTGACTTTGGGGAACAAAATACGAATGTTTGCTCAGATAAAACAGACAGCTTTCTGTGACAGTCAGTAGTCTTTCTGAGCATTCTTTTCCTTGGCTGTGTTTGCTCCACCATGTGGGTATTTCATCCTGTATGTTTCACTGATGAACTCCTCAGGTGGGTAGGTGCCCAATATGTTCCTGGAGAAGAGTGGACAAATAACTCCAGAAAGAATGAAGATATCACTGGTGGACAAATGACTCCAGAAAGAAGAGATCACTGGAAAAGACCCTGATGCTGGGAAAGATTGAAGGCGGGAGGAGAAGGGAACGACAGAGGCTGAGATGGTTGCATGGCATCACCAACTCAATGGACATGAGTCTGAGCAAGCTCTGGGAGTTGGTGATGGACAGGGAAGCCTGGCGTGCTGTAGTCCATGGGGTCGCAAAGAGTCGGACACGACTGAGCGACTGAACTGAACGGATATTTCACTGATCCCCGTCTTGTTGGATGTTTAGGATGATTCCAGTATTTGCAATATTTTGCAATCTTTGCGCTCCCGTGGGGAAGCATCCATGTTCACAGATCTTGGCGAGCGTGTCTGATGATTCTCTTGAGATAAATTTCTGGAACTGAACTGGCTGAGTCAAGGGTGTGCACGTTTTAAATTTCAGGACATGTGTTACCGCTTGTTTAAACACAGCCCTCAAAGGCGTCTGTTAGGCTGGTCTCCCCAGCCTGGGTGTTAGAAAGCTGCCCATCATCTGTCCTGGGCTGAGGCGGTCGTGTTTGTCTGTAAGACAAGGGCCCAGAATTTTCACCCACCACCAGCTTGGGTGCTTGGTGACCTAGTCCGAGCAAGTGGCTTTTATTTTATTAATTAATTATTATTATTATTTTGCTGTGCCGCACTGCATATGGAATTTTAGTTCCTTGATTAGGGATTGAACCCCCACCCTCTGTGGTAGAAGTGTGGAATCTTCACCACTGGACCACCAGGGGAGTCCCCAAGCAGGTCCGCCGAGTTCTCATGGCCTTCTTAGAGCATTTTAACGTGTATTTCCTCACC
Source organism: Okapia johnstoni (assembly GCA_024291935.2). NCBI lineage: Eukaryota > Metazoa > Chordata > Mammalia > Artiodactyla > Giraffidae > Okapia > Okapia johnstoni. The sequence goes on along the minus strand of CM044310.1, from coordinate 7,088,995 downwards.
TGTGCCTCTTGAAGTATCCTGGAAAAGGTTCGGGGAGTTGTGTGTGGAAGAAGCCCAAACCTGGGTTCCAGGCTCACTGCGAGCAACCCGTCCATGCCTCTGACTTCATCATCTGAAAACGTTTGTCATCCAAAAAGGCCAACCAAATGGACTCAGAGGGTCCTTGGAGATGTAAAATGTTAAGATGCGATGACCTCATGTGGCAAATGGCAGCTAAAATTTGGGTTGTGGCTGTTTGCTATTCATCAGGGGTACATGCCAAATGGGGGGGCTAATTTGGACGCGTTTGCTCCTCAGACAACTGTTCTCTTTAGCCATCGTGTATTTTCAGACCACCTTGTAGATACGTACTCCCCTGCAGACAGTAGAGGTTTTTTTATGGCAGCCTGTGAGGCAAAGCTGGTTTGGAAAAACACTCTGCCTTAAAGCTAATTAAAAAAACCTGACTTTCAGCAAGTTCTAGAGGGTTTTGGACCCTTCCTGTGGCCTTCCTGTGGCCTCGTGGCCCTGAGAGTGAAGATCAAGCCTTGCTAACGCAAAGGACCCCCAGGGTCCGCCGCAGTGAGACGTGAATAATGTGCACAAGTTGTCCAGCAGGCTAACGGAAGGCAGTGCTGACAAACAGCCTGCTTACTGAAGGCTCATCGACAAGATGAATTCCCTTAGATCATCCTACTCCCTGGAGTACTCCAGATTGGGGGGTTCGGTGTTAAGATGTAGTGCACGAGATGGCATTCAACCAAATACTTAACATCTGCTTTGTCCAGACACTAAGACCCAGAGAGATTAAGTAACTTGCCCAAGGTCACACAGCCACCATGCCATGGAGCCTGGCTTCAAATCCAGGCCTCCCGGCTCCAGAAATAGTACTTGTCCAAGGGAGAAGGAAAAGAAACAGGTCAATTGTAATGAATATATTGTGGGACGTTCTACAGCAGTGCTCTTCACTGGAAACTTTCTGCTATGACGGACATGTACTCTATCCATGCTGCTCAGTATGGTAGGCACACGTGGCTATGGAGCCCTTGAAATGTAGCTTGAGCCACTGAAGAATTGGATTCTTTGTATTTTTCAAATTTTAATTAATGTAAGTAGCCATGTATGGCTATCGTGTTGGACAACATAGGTATAGAGACCTGAAGTCTAGGGAACAGGAGTTGGGGGGCTCCTGAGCCAGCCTTGGGTGAGGGGGAGTTCAGGGAGGGCTTCCTGGAGGAAGAGCCAATGAAGCTGAAGCTGAAATCTGCATGATAGCCAAGAGGTGGTGGCTGCTCCAGCAGGTCCCAAGGTGAGGGAGGCCTGGGAGGGCCTGGGGGTGGGAGAGGGACAGGGGACAGTGGAGAAAGAGCCCCACCAGTGAAGGTCCCGCAGGCCATCCTTCCGGTGTTTGCTCTTGACTCTGGGGATCTATTGAAGGGTTTTGAGCAAGGACCCTGCAGGCTTCGAGTTCAGCTTTGGAAATTGTTACGGGAAAAGAATGTCTGGGAGGGGGCCAGAGGTGAAGGAGGCAGGGGAGCCCCAGAGCTGGCCAGGGTTGGACGGAATGTTCCCGAGGGAGACTTTGAAGGGCTTGGAGGTTGACCCGACACGGGGGTGAGAGTGGCAGGGGAGTCGGGGATGCTGCCTTCCAGAATCCCGAGTCTGGCTTTAGCAGTGGAGGGAGCAGACCTCCCTCCCTGCCTTCAGGGATTCCACATCCCTGAGCATGAATCTTACACCTCTGCAGGAAGGCCCACAAATGGGGACGCACGGAAGCCTATGTGTTTTTTGCTGAGCACCGTTTACTCCTCCACCCCCACCCTGCCGCCTAGATCCTTAAAGGAGGTCAGGAAGTATTCCCCTGCCTCCTGCCCTGATTCCACCCTCAGCAGTCTTGGAAGCTGGCCATTCTGACTTCCAGGGGCCCTTCCTCTCTCACTCAGCACTCAGAGATCCCCATCTCTTGTGGGGAGTGGGGGGAGTTGCTTGTTTGTTTAGCTGCCCTGGGTCTTAGTTACAGCATGCAAGATCTTTAGTTGTGGCATGCAAACACTTGGTTGTGGTATTCAGGATCTAATTCCCTGACCAAGGATCGAACCCAGGCCCCCCTGCATGGGGAGCGCAGCATCTTAGCCCTAACCAGACTGATAAGTCCTGGGAGCACTGAAGATGGAAAGAAGTTTGGCCAGGAGCAGGGTGGTACCCACACAGGACCCAGGAAGGTGACTCCTTCAGCCCAGTTTACCTGGCTTCGGCTCCAACAGTCCTGCCTCCTGTGATGCCTTGGGCAGACCCGGACGGCCGGTCACTCTAGTTCTCAGCACAGACGTTTGGACCCGTCTCTGAGAGCAGTAGGGAGCCCGGGTGGGTTCGAGCAGGGGACGATGCAGCATGATTTATCAGCTGGATAGGCTGATAAATAGGTTTATCAACTGGACCAGATTCTGAGTCTTTCTTTGCCCCTGATAGAAACCTCTGGCTTATTCTTGCAGGATCAGCTGAAGCAGTGTTTCTCCAGGCGGACCCCCGAGGCCAAGGACACCGACACCCTCGTGCAGGAAGCCGACAGTCAGTATGGGACATGGCCGGACCAGCACCAGAGCGGGGAGAGGTAAGTGGTGTAGGGCAGGACCTCTGGGGGGGAATCAGGGCCCCCATCTGCCTCCTGATTTCTCTGTTACTAAATAGAACCCCCATCTGCCTCCTGATTTCTCCATTACTAAGTAGAACCTGTTTTGTCTGTAACAGGTTATTGTGTAATAAGAGCAACCCATTCTTTTTATAAAACAGAAGTTTAGAAAGTACAAGAAGAAAAGATTTTAAAATGATATATGAAATATCCAGAATAGGCAAATCCATAGAGACAGAGGAGACTTATGGTCGCCAGGGTTGGGGTGAGGGGGCGGGGAATGACTGCCAAACAGGGACCAGATTTCCTTCTGGGTGGATGAAGATGTTCTTAAACCAGAGTGGTGATAGTCACACAGCATCAAGAAGGAAAGTGAAAGTCGCTCAGTTGTGTCCAACTCTTTGCGACCCCATGGACTATACAGTCCATGGAATTCTCCAGGCCAGAATACTGGAGTGGGTAGCCTTTCCCTTCTCCAGGGGATCTTCCCAACCCAGGCATCAAACCCAGGTCTCCCGCATTGCAGGCAGATTCTTTACCAGCTGAGCCACAAGGGAAGCCCACAGCATTATGAATGCACTAAATGCCCCTACTGGTAAATTTCATATTACATGTTTCACCACCATAAAAAAAAAAAAAATTGCAAAGAAAATGAAAACTAACTTTAATGTCAAGACAAAGGTACCACTTTCATTAGTGTTTTTGGTTGTCTTTCTAGACTTTTTTTCTATGTATATATATTGTGTGTTTATGAACAGAGGAGCATATTATACATACTGCTTCATAAGCCATGTCAGCATTTAGGATCATCACTATTAGTGGCGTGGAGGGCCCCTCAGGTGTCAGCCTGGCTGGGAGGGAATGTTATTACGACTGTGCAGAAAGAACCCTGAAGGTTACCACGCATCACCTGGATTCAGGAGGCAGCAGGCCTGAATTCCAGCTCCATTCTGGCTGGCTGTGGGGTCCTGGATCATTTAGTTATATTTTCCAGATTTCACGAACTCCTCTTCTGTAGAAAGGGTGCGTGCGTGCGTGCTTAGTCGCTCAGTCGTGTCTGACTCTGTGTGACCCCGGGGAACTGTAGCCCACCAGGCTCCTCTGTCCATGGGATTCTCTTGGACTGGAGTGAGTTGCCTTGGCCTCTTCCAGGGGATCTACCCTATCTGGGGATTGAACCCGCGTCTTCTGCATCTCCTGCATTGGAGGTGAATTCTTTACCCACTGAACCACCTGGGAAGGCCCTGTAGAAAGGGAATGATGCTCACAAAAACAGCCAAGATGTATTAAGCAGATGGGCCCAGCCCTGTTGTAAGCTCTGAAGCATAACATTTAATTCTATGGTCCCATCTTGCAGAGACGAAGACTGAGACATGGGGTGGGCAGGAGGGTAACTTGTGTTCACAGTTGGCGTATTTCCCGGCACTTAGTCGTAGGAGTTTGATATGTTGCACTTGTTCATCGTACCTGTTTGTTTTAAAAATGCAGCTTTTCTTCTCTTGCCCTTGGGCGGGATCAAACACAGTAGCAGCTTTGTGGACACCAAGGGTGGGCTTGCCATGTTCTCAGCTCACCTTTCCCACCTGAGGGGCGCAGGATCACACGGTGTTTTAAAGCCAGGAAGATCCGGGTCAACCCATGTGGCCACTTCCCTGCTGTGTGTCTCAGTTTCCTCATCTGTGGGTGTCACGCCCAGGGATATGGCGTGTCCATGGTTAAGATGGACTCAGACCCGGATATGGTGTATCCATGGCTGAGCTGGACTCAGACCCAGGTCTCCCAGCTCCTTCCCTTGCCCCCTACCCCAATCAGGAGTGGCCACACCCCTCCACTGACTTATGTCCCATAGCTGTCATCGGTACCCTAGTTGGGGGGCTGCTGCTGCTGCTAAGTCACTTCAGTCGTGTCCGACTCTGTGCGATCCCATAGTTGGGGGGAGGTGAGTGAAATTAGAAATGGGTGGGCTTCCCTGGTAGCTCAGCTGGTAGAGAATCTGCCTGCAACACAGGAGATCCTGGTTTGATTCCTGCGTCAGGAAGTTCCTCTGCAGAAGGGATAGGCTACCCACTTCAGTATTCATGGGGTTCCCTGGTGGCTCAGAGAGTAAAGAATCTGCCTGTAGTGCGGGAGACCTGGGTTCGATCCCTGGGTGGGGAAGATCCCCTGGAGGAGGGCATGGCAACCCACTCCAGTATTCTTGCCTGGAGAATCCCCAAGGACAGAGGAGCCTTGCCGGCTATAGTCCATGAGGTCACAAAGAGTCGGACACGACTGAGCAACTAAGCACACAAGAAAAGAAAAAGGGAAGCCCAGGTTTCTAATAGTACACATGAAGGCCGTTTCGTTTTCTTTCCTAAGCTGCGCTATATGGTTAGTTAATGAGCTTACTTAAATTTCACTAGAATGTTCCTGCAGGAGCACGGGAGTGTGAGTCTGGAAGCCTGGGTCCTGGTTTTGCTGTCACTGTCTGACCCTGGGAGGCCCCTCTCCTCCGGGCCTGTACCCTCCCAGCTCTTAAAGGGAGAGGGGGAAACCCGGCCACTGGCATCTCCACCTGCCCCTGTTCCCGCCCCCGTGTCCTGGTATCGCTCGCCCCCTCCTGTCTCTCGGAGGTACTGCAGCTCCTCCTCCCAGAAAGGGCCCAGGCGCGGCTTTACTCCCAACCCTGAGCAGCAGCGCCACCTGCTGCCCCCTCGGTGGTATTTCCCTCTTTTTTTGGGGATCTGCTTCAATCCCACCCCACGCGGGAAGGTCCTGCTTATTCCAAGTAACAAAATCCGCTCAGAGCTGACAAAAAGCAGGCTGTGCTCCCTGAGTGAAACACCAGCACACTCAGGTTGACAGCTCTGCCCAAGGGTGAAGTTCGGGGGTCTTTGGGGGCAGACCCTCCCATCAGGGACATGGTATCTGGTGTGCTGGTGCCCTCCATCTTTAGGATAAGGCTTTCCTCTGCTCTTGACTTTAGGGTCTTTTTGAGAGAGGAGCAGGGAGCCTATTTAATTGTGAAAGTGAAGTCGCTCAGTCGTGTCCGACTCTTTGCAACCCCACGGGCTGTAGCCTAGCAGGCTGTTCCATCCATGGGATTTTGCAGGCAAGAATACTGGAGTGGGTTGTCATTTCCTTCTCCAGGAGATTTAATTTTAATGGTTGATTTATTTATAAATCTTCTATCTTTTGTGGTTCCAATTATCTGAATGGTACTTGGAATACATTATCGTGGGCAGAAATTCCAGGAGGAGAGAGAGGGTCATGGACCTGGATTCTGGGGTCAGGTCTGCCCCTTCAGGCAAGCCTCTGCACATCTCTATGCCTCGGTTTCCTCATCTTTTGCAAAGTTAATATTTAATTTCGTGAGGTTAATCCTATCCTGTAGGATTGTGGGGAGGATGAAAGGATACAGCTTTTCAGCACAGGGCCTGGCACATAGTGGGCACTCAGTAAATCTTTGTCGAGTGAGTGAATGAATGAATGAATGAAGCAATGCAGGATATTCCCCACCTCTTGCCCCTCCACGGGTGATGGCCAGTGACGGTTTGCTCGCCATCATCGCTGCCTGACAGAAATGCAGCACAAGATGTACACCCAAGACATACATGCAGTTGCAGTGTTCTAGTAGCTACATCAAGACAGTAAAAAGAAAACTGGCAAAATTAATTTTTTTAAGATTTTTTTTTTCTTTTTTTAAAGTCTTGGTTGAATTTGTCACAGTATCGCTTCTGTTTTTTTTTTTTTTCTTTCTTCTCACCATGCAGCATGCAGGATCTTAGCTCCCCAACCAGGGGTTGAACCCTCACCCCTTGCACTGGAAGGCGAAGTCTTAACCACTAGGCCGCCAGGGAAATCCTGGCGAAATTAATTTTAACAGTGTATTCTGTTGAACCCAATACCCAGTGTGTGTGCTAAATCGCTTCAGTCGTGTCCGACTCTGTGCAGCCTTATAGACTGCAGCCTGCCAGGCTCCCCTGTCCATGGGATTCTCTAGACAAGAGTACTGGAGTGGGTTGCTGTGCCTTTCTCCAGGGATCTTTCCCACCCAGGGATCAAACCCACGTCTCTTATGTCTCCTGCATTGGCAGGCAGGTTAGCGCCACCTGGGAAGCCCCACTGAACCCAATAGACCCTAAATACTGTCCTTGTAACATGTAATCACTATAAAGTTATTGACGTGGTATTTTACTCTTTTATTTTTTTCACTCCAAGTGTTCGGAATCAGCGTGTACTCTGTACTCTGGGCCCAGTTCAGCCCTCACTCGCCCCATTGGAAGGGCCCAGCAGCCACAGGTGACCCGCGGCTCCCCTAGTGGGCAGCACAGAGTTAGAGGGCCTCGAATGCGGGAGTGGCTCCTCCCATTCCGCACCTGTCCAGGTGTTCCAGAGGCACCGTGGACAGCGCCTGGCTGGGCCCAGGATGGTTCTCCTCACCGGGACGTTCTGTCCCTTGTTTCCTGGACATACAGAGCATGCCTCACACCCTGCCTTCTGCCGTGTCCCTTCCGTGCCATTCAGGTCTCAGATGCAGCCTGCCTGACCACGCCTCCCTCCCTCCCTTCCATTCTCGTAGCTTGGCCCCAGAGTCCCCGTCCCCGGACAGCGGTGCCACCTCGGCGTGGAAGCAGCCCTCCAGCAGCCGCCTGTCCTCGCTGTCCTCCCAAACGGAGGTCACCTCGGCTGGGGACCAGCACGACTGTTCCAGGGACCAGCGGAGCACCAGCGTGGACCGATCGAGCACAGACCTGGAATCCACTGATGGGATGGAGGGGCTGCCCCTGCCGGACGCCTGCCCCGCCAAGAAGGTGGACGACTTCTCCTTTATCGATGTGAGTTGGTAGCTGGGAGCAGTGCTGGAAACAGTCCTCTCTTCTTTTTTTTTTATGACTCAGGATGTTCTGCACCAGTCTAGTCTGCAAGGTGGAGGGGGCCCAGGGAAATGTAACCAAGTCCCCCTCAAGCCAGCCCCTGTGTCGCTGTGGCTCCCTCCCACTTCCTCTGAGTCTGAGAAACTGGCTCTGTTTGGTGACCGCTGGAGACGTATGCTCTCCTCTTAGGGAGGGCAGATCCTTTATGATTTTCGTCTCTCCCTAGCTACTGCCACCCCTGACCAACCCCCGCACTGGACACCATCGTGGCTGGTTTGGGAAACAGCTTTACAGACATCAACACCCTCTTCTCGCCCCCACCAGGGTGTCTGTCACTTACCAGTTCTGGGAAATGAGTCACTGAAATTAGCTCATCATTGCTAACTTAAAAGGCCCTGGGTGACAGCATTGTCCAAAGTGGACCTGAGAGGAAGAATCCAACATTTCACCCCAGGACCCAAGCCGGCCGGGCAAAGAGACACCCCCTGTAGGAACAGCTCTCGGCCATGAGCCTGGCTTAGATGCTGCTGGAACCAGGGCTGTTCATGCCTGGTCTCCCTGAAGTCTTGCAACCCCTCTAGGAAGAGGATACTAGTATCATTCCATTTTTACAAATAGGGACACCTCAGCTCAGAGAGGGTAAGTCCCCTGCTTGAGGTCACACAGCTAGGAATTGAACTGACCAGGATGTGAACCCCAAGCTCCCATCTCTTCATCATTGTCTCCTGGGGTATCACTGAGCCACAGCTGCCCCACCTCCTTCTTGCTGGGCTCACCTGGGGGTCTGCCCCCTCCCGGCCCTTCCAGCACAAAAGGTGGTGATCTTGGAAACCATCACTGGCTCTCCCCCCGCCTCTGCTCAGAGCATGCTGCTTGAAAACAAATGCCTGGTACTTAGAAGGTTGCTCCACCAGCCCCCACCGGCCCCCTGAATTATTGTGGATAGAGGAAGGACCACGTTGAGAATCTCAGCTTGTGGGCCCTGTGTGGAGTAAGATCGCTGTAAGGATTTAGTTAAGATGATGTGTTCAGTTATTCACTGAACAAACAAACAAACGTGTATTGAGCTCCCGTTAATGTACTGCTCTAGCTCACCTGCTTGGATGATGTCACCAGGAGGGGGGGCAGCGTTTGCATTATGTGCCCACAGTGTGCCAGGCACTGCGTGGGGCACTCTGGGTTCATTTGATTCTTAGAATCAGCCTATGTGGTATCCTTCACAGGGAACGTAGGCTTGAGGCCTCAGGTTTCTAGGAGAATGCAGAAATGCTGGTCCACGTGCCCCCTTAAATAGCATCTTGTGTATATGACTGCAGCCACGCACCCCTCCCAGGGGTGGAGCCCTCCCTTCACGGAGCTTCATCTTTTCCCTCTTCTTCCCCACCGCTCCCACAGCAAACCTCAGTGCTCGACTCAAGTGCCCTCAAGACCCGGGTGCAGCTCAGCAAGAGGAGCCGCCGCCGGGCTCCCCCAGCCCACTCGCTCCGGCGCAGCCGTGCCAGCGAGCCAGACGGCAGGTCCGCTTGGGAGGAGGAGGCCGACAGCACCTGGATGTTCCGGGACTCCACGGGTACGCCCCGTCTCCTCCTCCGTGGGCCGCGCACCGGCTAGCAGGAATGAGTTAGGTTAAACCCTGGGAATAGCTTTCTGACTTTGAGAACTGCAGGACATCAGAACACAGTAACACAAGAAACTGGGATTTCTCATTTCACCAAGCTTGCCAGAAGCTAAGTAGGAAAATTTTTTGCGGATGCTCTATTAATTGGGGCTGCACAGGTTGCAAGGGACAGAGACTCAACTTTATAGGATTTCACTGTTTCCTCTTTTATCATGATCAGTCACCCTTATCCTCTCTGCGGGTTTGTTGGCTGGCCTTTTCATCTAGATTCTCTAGTTGAAAGGCCAGATCATTTATTACCAGTCTTTTGGGGTTTCTGATCCATTATTCACAGCTATAGGTTTTCCTCTAAGGGCTTCTTTGTCTGCTTTCCATGTCAAAACGTAAGCTGGATCTTAAGAAACAGATGGGAATTAGCCAGGGAAAGGTATTCCGGGTGAAAACAACAATGGGATCAAAGGGTCAGAGTGTGGAAAGAACGTTCCGTGGGTGTGGTGGGGCTGGGGGATGTCAAGGAGGGTCTCTCTAGGCAGTTCAGCTTTGTCCAGGCCGGGATTAGCAGGAATCTTTCTGGAAACACAGGGCCAGTTCATGGAGAACTGTGTGATTCCTGGCTAAGGGATTGGACTTGCTCTGTAGACAGCTAGAATCTCAGAACAGTGGCTGCCGTTGACTTCAGTACCCTTTCTTTGCAACAGAGGAAAAATCCCCGAGGAAGGAAGAGTCAGACGAGGAGGAGAGGACGCCCAGGGCTGAGAGGACGCCCGTCAGCAGACCTCAGAGGATGCCTGTGTTTCCCGGCGTGGACCCGGCAGCACTGAAGGTACCGGACCTCGTGCCCAGAGCTGGTGCAGCCGCAGCTGCAGAGCAGACAGGCCCGTGTTTCTCACCCGCCTCCCTCCCTCCTCGCCTTGCCGGAAGCAGGGACAGGCCCTGCTTACAGGAGGGGGCAGAGGCCCTGCAGAGGCTGCCGGGCTTTTTCTCAAATGAGTCCTGGGGTCGGCATTGGGCAGACCTCAGGCGGATCCCACTTTGGAAAACCGTGTGACTTTAGGCAAGCTGCTCGACCTTTGACCTCTAGGCTATTCCTCTATAAAATACAGAAAGCCAGCCTCCACCCCGGAAACACATGTCCTGGAACTTAAGCCTGGTAGAGTCCAGAGCCCAGTGCACAGGCTACCAGGCCGGTGGTGGTGGTGACAGCCTCTACAGCTGGGAGCTGTGCCAGTGTTACCCCTGGGGACAGATGCCATCTGCCACCATCATAGCCCCGGCCCCCAAGGGAATTCTGTCTCAGCTCACCCTTCCAAGCCATCCCATGCCCTCCATGTCCTCCAAAAATGATGGCCTTTTTCTCCTGCGAATCTGATAGTCAGAAACCCCACTGATTCACATTCACTGGAGCGAGGAGCTTAGAAGACCTGGTCCTCGGCCATAAGATGAACTCTTGTCTCAGTCGCGGGGTTATCGGGGAACTAGAGGGGACGGAGGGGCCTGTGATGAGGACATCACTCGTGGTGGAGATGGTGTGAATTTCTGATGGTTGTTTGATCCCGATGGTCACGGGTGGCCTCTTGGACTACACACCTGGCCCTGGTTTTTCTTGGCCTCCATGGTCAGGTAGGATGGGGCCCTTCCCCAGACCAAAGCAGCTTGCAGACTTCACCCCTGTCTTCTCTCCCCAGGCTCAGCTGCACAAGAGGCCAGAGGCAGACAGTCTCAACGAGACCCCCGGCTGGGCCCCTCAGCCCAAGACCCCCAAGTCTCCCTTCCAGCCCGGGGTGCTGGGCAGTCGTGTGCTGCCCTCCAGCATGGAGAAGGATGAGAGGTGAGAGTGTGGCTGACACATAAAAGTTAGGGCTTGTTCGTGATACTGTTATTGTCATACAAGAGCCATGATAGAGCAGGGGTTGGCCAGCTAGAGCCCACAGGTCAAATTCAGCCCACCGTCTGTGTTTGTTAATAAAGTTTTATTGGCACACAGCCATCATGGAAGGGTTGTCCATGGTTGCTTTCTTGATGCAACTGCCAGCTTGACGTGTTGACACAGACACCCTGTAACCTGCGAAGTCAGAGTTACTTACTGTCTACCTTCGTATCTGCCCTTGATGATGGAGGAAGGCAGAAGAAGGGTTCAGAACCCAGACTAGAGGAAGGGTGCGGGAAAGGCTTCCAAGAGAAGGGATGCCTGAGCTGGGTCATGAGAGACAAAAGAGGTAGCCAAAGTGACATGCAAAGGCCCAGAGACCCAGTAGAACTGGGTGCTGTGGGCAGTGCATGATATTGGAGCACAGAGCGGGCTGTGGGAAGCAGAGGTCAAGAGGATGAGAGAGGGAGACAAGGCAGAGGCAGAGACAGTGCCTCTCTCTCTCCAGGTCTTAGTTGTGGCACACGGGATCTTTGGTCCCGGCTTATGAGCTCTAAGTTGCAGCATGTGGGATCTTAGTTCCCTGACCAAGGATCGAACCCCGGCCCCCGGCATTGGGAGCACAATCTTAACCACTGGATCACCAGGGAAGTCCCGAGATGGTGCCTCTCTCTTGCTCTGGGGACGTCAGAATCGCCCTGGAGTCAGCTAAGGGTGCCAGTGTTTCTCCAGGGCTGGAGGGGCCCCCAGACTAGGGTCCCCCTGGTCCTGAGCCTCCACCAGGAAGCTTGCTTGGGGGTACTCAGACCCCTTTCTGCCCAGGGGACCTCTACTTCTTCACAGACCCCTACCCCACCCTCAGCCAAGTTACCAGCATCTCCAAGTCCTCCAGGACCGTGGGGTTGGGAGCTTTCTCTGAGACCAACAGAGGTCAGGTCTTGTGTGCACATGTGTTTGATTATAAAAGTCGTACACGCTCACCTTAGGAATTGTAGAAAACATAAAATGAATATAAAGCGGGAAAGAAAATCACCCATCATCTGACACCACCACCGCCCACCTCCACCCCCCACTCAAAGACGACCATAGTGAAATTTGGGCTTTTCTCCCTCTGTGGTTTTTAAATGTAGTCTAGATTACAGCATATGCTACACACAGCTTCTTTTCCGGTTACGTGTTTCACGTGATGGTTCTCCCGTGGCCGTCAAAGTCTTCATAAGTATGATCTCTTTTTTCTTTAAAAACGTTTCAAGAGTTTTTGTTTGACTTCATCGTTTTTGTTCAAATCATGTGTCCTCATGACAAGGCATTCTGAGGACAGAGAACGATATGTAAAGAAGAAAGTAAAAAAAAAACACTCGAAAGTGTTGTTATTCAGACGGTGATGACTCAAGTGTATTCACTTGGGGAAAATGAACTTGTGACCTGAGTGCTTTCTGGATGTGTATTCTTCAGTTTTAGAAAAAGCTGAAACAGATTGTACCTCCCCCAAACAATTATTGTTATTATTCGGTAAACATAAGGTCTGTCTAATCTATCTATATCTTACAGGCATTGTACCAGTCAGGGTTCTCCAAAGAAACATAGCCCATTAAGATGTATACACTGGAAAAGAGAGAGAAAGAGAGAAGGATTTATTTTAAGGAATGGGCTTTCATGATTATAGAGGCTGACAAGTTCTGAAATCTGCAGGCCAGGCGGGCAGGCTGGAGACCTGGGGAAGAGCCAGTGTCGCTGTTCAAGTCCCAAAGGCAGCATCTTTTCTGAATTCCCTTTCTTCTGGGGAGGTCGGTTTTTTTTCATTAAGGCCTTCAGCTGATTGGATGGGGCCCACCCATGTTATGGAGAGTAATCTGCTTCATTTAGAGACCACTGGTTTAAATATTAACCTCATCTTAAAAAAAAATAAATAAATACCTTCACAGAAGCATCTAGTATAATGTTTGACTAAGCAGCCAGGTACTGTGGCCTAGCTTAGAATTTTAACCCTCATGAGCATTTGCGTGGGTAGAGAGATGGAAGAATGGATGGATATTTGGGTGACGGATGGATGGAAATAATTTTATGTGAACATGGAAATAATTTTACGTGAACATGCATTTCTCATAGAATGCATGTACCATGATGTATTTGAACGTTCCCCATTTGGGAACCTGAGGGTGCCTTGGTTAGTTCCTATCTCAATCACACGGACCTGGATGTCTTTGCCACCCATGAGTGTGGCTCAGCACCCCCACCCTGGCACAGCGGCTGGAGGCCTGGGTCCACACAGCCCTGCCTGCAGGCCCAGCCCTCACTCAGGTTCTCACCTGACTCCCACCGGCTTTGTGGTTTCAGATCGGAAGAGCCCTCTCCCCAGTGGCTGAAGGAGCTGAAATCCAAGAAGAGACAAAGCCTGTATGAGAATCAAGCTTGAGCAGGTATGGAGGGGTCCCTGGAGTGGGTACTCAGGCAGAGCCTGCAACCCAAGGAGCAGGGAACTTAGGCCAGGAAGCAAAGGCTCGGAGACTTGGAGTGCTGTACCTTGGAAGGAGAAGGGAAGATGTGGGTGAGGGTGTCCTGGGTTCCTAAAAAGATGGGGGTGGTGATCTGCTGCCGCTTAGGGAAAACCACTCTGCTGGGAGGCCTGGAGTGGGAGGGGCGGGCAGAACTCTGGTCTCATGCCCTCGGCCAGCCCTCCTCGCCGCATCTCAGCCCCACTTCGTAAAATGAGCAGGCACATGAAATGACATCAAAGATCAGCTTTATCTGCACTGCCCCCAATTTCTACATTCCTTTACAGTCTGCATGAGGCTTCCCAGGTGGTGCCAGTGGTAAAGAACCCACCTGCCAACGCAGGAGACTTAAGAGACACAAATTTGATCCCTGGGTCGGGAAGATCCCCTGGGGGAGGGCATGGCAACCCACTCCAGAGTTCTTGCCTGGAGAAACCCGTGGACAGAGGAGCCTGGCGGGCTACAGTCTATGAGGTCACAAGAGAGTCAGATACGAATGAAGCCACTGAACACACACACGTATATAATAAACTCCAAAAATATCTCTGAATTCTCCTATAAACCTGTGCTCTAGGGCTTTGGAGAAGGGATCAGAGCCTGTGTTTGTTCGGTGTTCAGTGCTGTACCCATGATATCTCAGTCAAGCCTGCAGCCATCCGTTTGAGGGCACTGAAGCTGGCACCCTGACCTGACCCTAAACTGCAGGCTCATTCCATCGTATCCGGCCGCCCGCGGCCTTCTTCATCCCACTCCTCAAAAAAAAAAAAAAACAACCAAAGTCGTGTTTCCTGGCCCGTGGCTTGTTTGGGTGGCGTCTTGGGGAGCACCAGGAAAGCTTTGCGGGCTCGATGCTGGGGAGAAGTGGGGTCTCACGTCCCCCCTGCTGACACCTGTCCTCTCCAGACAGGGGACACCGCCACATCTAACGAACAAGCCTTAACTGTCCGAACCGGAAGACGAGGTCCCGCTGCTGCCGTCGCTTCCTGCACATGCCTGGGTCCCTCCGGTCGGTCGGTCGGGTGGAGAAGGCATCTCAGTGCCTGCCCCCCGCAGGCTCCCCCGATGGATCAGGGAGGAAGGCCCACCCTTCACAAGCCCGTGCACCGTCTCTGCAGACAGCTCTTCAGGCTGGGGAAGAGACCGGGCAGTCCAGAAATGTCCATGCTGGTGGTTTTGTTTTTTTGGGATTTTTAAAAAAAAAAAAAAACGTAAAAATGTTCATTTCTATGCATTTTTAGACCCCTGCAAAGCTCCAGGAACGTGGATATAAAGGCTGGACCGTCTCCCCTGGGTTCTGAATCATGAAAGCACCTCTTTCCCCCCTCACCCCAGGGCCGATCTTTTTCAAAAGGACATTTCCAAGGAAGATGAAACCATTCATTTCCTGCTGTAACCAGCGGTCCAGGGCAGTACCACTGGGTTGTGGGGGGTGGTGGTCTCAATTGCTCCTTTGGCGAGCTCCTTCTCCCTCTCAAAGAAATCAGCAATTCCCATCTTCAAACACCCTCGCCGTGGTTCCTTCAGGTATATTTATCCTCCCAGCGGGGCTGTGTGCACGGCCGGCCTGTTGCCTGTTCCTCACATTCTGTTTGCTTCAGAAGACGATAAAGCAATAATCTCACCAACTTTCTCGGAAATGCAGTACGTACGTATGTTCTCACGCTGCAGACAGGAGGAGAGGCACGCGAGTAGTCCGCTTGAAGTGTTCAATCGTCTCAGGTTATCTTATCCCCGCCCCCGAGCTTTTTAAGCAGCGTCACTGTCACCCCTGTGAACATTTTCCTGGTTCCTTCCCGTGAGAGCTCTGAACTTCTGTGGGGCGACCTTCACCCTCAAGGCTTCCAAAACCGGCAGCCCAGACGGCAGTGCCTTTCCCCCCCAAACATCAGACGCGCACCTGGAGTCTTTTTCTGCAGTCCTTTTGCGAACACGACCTGAGCTGCTGGCACGGAAAGAACCATTCCCCGTTGGCCTCAGGGCACACGGTGAATGAGGGGCCCTTTTTGTTTGTTCTCACCTCTTCTTTGTACCCACCCCCCCCCAACCCCCCCGTTCTAGCTGACCAGGTGCTTTTTCTAGGTCTAAATGCAGGAAGGGAGAGTCTTGTTGAAAGCCCTTCTCTGGAGGGGAGTCCTCCCACCAACACCCACTACCCCCCACAACCCGCAGTCCAGGAACTCCAGACAGACCTGCTGGATGCTAGGTAACCAAGTACAGCCTTGGCTTGCCAACTCTAAGCTCATTGCCAGGAATCTTCAAGACCTCTGGGGTCTCCAGTCACTGCCCACTCTGTCCTCTTTTTTTTTTTGGAAATTTCTCCACACCAGCCTCCTCCACCTCTTAGGCCCAAGGCTCCAGCATACATCCCAGAGATGGTCGGCCCACCCGCCACGTCTAGAGTCGCCATAAACTTTGTGCCAACCTTGTCCGGGAGCCGCCCACCTGAGAGAAGCCTATGATTGCTAAGGGGTGCTGGGGCTGAGCTTGCTAAGTGGTCTGTGAAAGTCTCTCTTTGAGAAACCCATTCTTCACAGATGGTGCCAAAACACGCCTCCCTTCTCCCTGGACACCCCTTCCCTCCTTCAGTCTCTGTTGTCTCCCCGACTCTCCTTCTTCCTATCTCCCTTCACCGCCTCTTCCCTCTCTTGGAGGATGGAGACCAATCCCGTTGCTCTGAGTTAAGACCAACACCTGGGCCAGAGAGGGGTTGTGGCTCAGCGTGGTGGACAGTGACCGAGGTGGCATGGGGAGCCCTCCCCCGCCGAGTCCTGTTGGCTGAGCTCCGGCCACTGGACGGGTGGTGGCTGGAGCCTGTCGCCCGGCAGCCTTGTGCATCTGTGTCCGGAGGTTTGGTCCTGCTTGACCGTACTAGTATGTGTTGTCTTCATCCCTTGAGTTTGCAGTCAGTCCCTTCTCTCCTGCCGTTTGGGGATTTAGTTCTTTCAGGATCCACTTCAGTTGATTTTTTGATCTTACTTTTTTTAAAGCTCCAGTTCACATTTTATTTCAGTTTTGATGTCGTGACTTTCCAGGTCAACAGGTCCCCTTTGAAAGCCACTCCTAGTGTGCTTTGACCCTGACCCCTTTTCTTGGCAGCGGTCTTTCTGTGTCTTTCTCAAGGTGGGGAGGCCCCTTGGTACCATCTTAGGCAGCAGGAAGCGACCTGCTATGGTCGGTCAGCACAGTGGTACCCACCAGGCAAAAACGCTCAGTTCTCAGTCAGTCATGTTTCAGCCTAGAGGAAAGGAAAGTTTACCCTAGAGGAAAGGAAAAAACCCTCGAAAACAAGATTGACCTGGAGAGCGTCTACCTAACCTCCCACTCCCGGACTGGAAATAAAAATCCAGTTAATTCCTTGGTGACGAAGATGAGCAAAGTCCACCCCTTGAAACTGACCGCAGCAGTCTCATCCCTCCACCGCAGAGCAGACAGTCTCAGTGGATCAGGAACCACCTGCTCAACGCAGGCTCCCGCGATCCGTACAGTGACGTCTCCAGCTACCGATGCTCTGCTTGGAGGCTCTGCAGACAGCCAGCTGGGCCATTGGGTTCTTTTACTTCTCCTCTTTCTAAGCGGGGTGAGCCCTCGGGGGCCATGCAAGGGGTTGTATGTATGCTGGTTTCTTGAGTTCTCCTGGAGCTGCCTTTGGAAACCTGTCTCCTTTTCAACAGACTGAATAATGCCTTAACCATTCATCTGCAGTCAAGTCACCTGCCCTCATCCAGCCCTCCTTGCTTGGGCCTTTGGCATTCTTTAAATGACAGTTTTATACAGAATGCATCCAAAATAAGATGGCTAGATAGGTGATTTTTTCAAGTATAATCTCTCTCGCTTTCTCTCTCTCTCTCTCTCTCCCCCCTTCCATCTCCCCACCTGCTTTGCACATCAGCATTTTGACAGCTGCTCTTTTGAGAAGTCTGTATCACTTTTCCCTCCAGTCGATCCCCCTCTTCATGGTCTCTTGCCTAAGGTAACAGATGCCTTTGACCTGTAAAATTCCAGGGCAAGGCCTCAAGAGTCAGTGTTGTGGAAAATCCCTCAGCACCACCTGAGAAACTCCGGTGGAAGAGATGTGCCCACTCCCCCCCCCACACCCCCCGCAGTGTTTAGGATGTCGGGGGCTTTGAGCGACTCGTCCCTGAGCCTCCAGTTGCCTGGGATTCTGGGAGAGGACAGTCAGATGGGGAGAGTTTGCAGGGGACCAGCCAGGCTGCATGCTTTCAGCGCTTTATTCTGTGCTTCCCGGGAAGAAGTGAGGCCAGCTTTGGGTATTGAAATAGATGTGGGCCCGAGGCGAGGCCCGAGGCTTCAGAGGCTGTGCAGGTGATTTGGAAAACCCTTAGGCATGGTTTCCCTGAAGGAAAGCTCGGCTGCTCCCCCCCCCCCCCCGCCCCCCGGTGCTGCTAACCACCTTGTCTGTTTATGTTTCGCTTTGCGATGCCCCCAGACTGCCCAGGAGCCAGTCGTGATTACAACGCTAAAACCCCACAGATGTGTGGTCAGATCTCCTTCAAAGTGAAAGGCTGGCGTCCAGGTGACTCAGGTCCTGCGTGGAAGACAGTGTCCCGCCCGAGGAGAGGGCTCTCCAGGCAGCCTCCTTCCTCCTCCTCCATCCCTGTGGTCCTTCCCACCCTGCCGTGCCCCTTAATGCAGGAAGCTGGACGATGGTGGCCTCTGTGTGAACTAGCATTGCAGGGTGAGGTCTATGGGGAAGGGCGAGGAAGGCTCTCTCCACTGGGAATTACACCTCCCTCCTATTTCAGCCGTGGCGTTAACTACAGTCAGACTGTGCCTTTCCTCTTTCGACCTGTGTTGAAATAGGAAAGTGAAAGAAAAAAAAAAAAAGCTCCATGGCATCCTGATGCCATGGGGTAGGAGGGACCCACTCCGCATCTGGAGGCCGGTCAACCCGGGCTCCACCCCCTTAGGGAGTGGTGGATCTGACTCCTGTGCTGAGAGCCGCCAGGTGCTGGGATTCTGGGCAAGGCGAGGGTCTGGAAATGTAGTACCATGTAGAAAGCCAGTAGGCACAAATGTGCTGGGTCTTAGCCAGTCTATGTCTCCTTTGCTCTCTGCCCCCCGCCTCCCATCACCCTCTAGAGATCTTTCTTTGTCTGGGTTGGCTTCTGCAGGGAGGGGAGGACCAGAAAGCCAGGTTCTTGGAAAGTCAGCCTGAGATTTCTGGCGAGGTCACCTCTCAGCCCGTCCCCATTGTCCTCCCCAAATTCCCTTATTTGTCACCCTCACGCCTGGCACCACACCGTCTCCTGAATCAGCCTGGCACTTTCTTAGCCGTCTCTGGTGGCGTCCTGCCTACTTAAGAAAAATATATATATAATGCCAGTTGTGTGAAAGAATGATCTCGTTCCACACAGCCTTACAGATCCTGTAAATATGGGGCTCGTAAAAGTCATCTGTTGTGTTACGGAAATGCTTTGTACTGCGTTGTTCTTAAGTCCTCCAAGTCCTCCTTAATATCCTCCAAGTCCTATACTTCCCCTATGACTACGGTCCTTAGAATGCTCCGTAAGATGGGGGCAGTGGAGATAGATATATACCTACACCATTGTATTTTCCTGACCTTTTTCCTGGGTCCCTTCCTCCAATATTTGAGTCATGATCGAAAAGGAACTTGAGTCCTGTGTGCAGGAAAGTTGAAGCATCCTGCCAGCTGGTGTCCTTGCGGTTGCCTTACAAATTCACGGGCTCCAGGAGTTTTGAACAGAAGGCGGTCGACCGGCACTTTATTCAATCCCAGAAAGGACCTCTAATCATGTGACTGAGAATTCATCCAGGAAAAAAAAAAAAAAACACTATATTTTTAACGTCAAAACCAACGGGGCTTCCCGGACCTCTCAGAGTATTGGATGTCTACAAGTGCTTTTCTATTTTGTAACTGTAAAGAGATTTCATACGCACAGCAGAGCAGTTGGGAGTCTGGTCGACTGCCCTAAAACACAATGACCTTTTGCATGTACAAAGATGTCACATTTAGACTCTGGAAACAGCAAATAAAGCTTTGACGCGAGCTGCCCTGGAGACCTCAGCTTGTCGATGTGTGAATGAATGGACTCCCCCACGCATGCATGCCTGTCCCCAGCTGAGTCAGTCCCTCCACCGCGCTGAGGGGGGCCAGTCTGGGGGGCCCGACTGCGGGAGGGCGCAGCAGTGGTCCTGGGAAACAGGGCCCGATGGAGACAGAGCTGGATCTCCACTCAGCATGGGCATGAGTCCCCAACTCTGCTTCCTCCTGGCTGTGGGGTATCTCTGGACCCCCACGCTCCTCCAGAATAGAGGTGATGTGAGTGACACGAGCTGGCAGAAGTTAAAGGCGGTGGGCCCGGGTGGCCTCTGCCCATCTGCACGACGCTCACAGACAAGAGTTCAAAGCCATGGCGGCCAGATGCTGTGATGCTGAGTGTAATTCCCACGGGAGGCACTTGGTGGCGCCAGTCGCTGCTTGGGGCTCACCCTGCTTCTATAATGGCTTGTTGTAAAATAAAGGCTGAATGTAACTTGCTTTTTGCCTTTTTTCATAAAAGCAAAAATTCCCTAGATTTCTTTCTGTTAGAGAAAACGGGTACTAATGTAGGTCTTTCGTAAAAGCAAAGTGGCTTGAGGCAAACTTTTGAAAACAGGACATTCTGTAGCTGTCACAGGCGAAATTATACTTTGTTAGACACGCACGCAAAATGCATGGATCTGATTTTTTTTGGTCATAAATAACGTGACTGTCGTGATCATCTTTATTTCTATTGAGGCTGAGAGCTGGACCCTGGAGCAGGCCAGCCCCTCCACCTCCTGTCTGCTGTGTGACCCTGGGTAAGTGACTTCACCTCTCTGAACTGTCTCCCCCTCTAAAAAGTGGCGATCACAATTTCTCCCCTCAAGGGAGATGCACGAGGACTGAACACACTGCTCATGAAGCTGGCCCAGCGCCATGCACGTAGTAGGGCTCCCATAAATGATCACTGTCGTCCATAGGTGCCTTCAGTATGAAGAAAAGGAATCTTTGTTGGGTCTATTACTGCGTCTCGTGGAAATGTGTGGGCGGATTTGCACCCACCTTGTAGGGGATGTTCAAGGTGATCCGACTTAAATTTTAGGCCCCATGGCACATGGGAAAATTGAGAAATTCTAGGGCCTGGCGCTTTAAGAACTGGAACCATTCCGAGGGTGTCACACACCCCAAAAAGAAGATGCTGGCACTGAGAAGTCAGAGCAAGGAAGTTGGGGGCACTGAGAGCTTGGTGCTGCTGGGCTCCCCGGGAAGCTGACACGGTCCACCTGCCCCCAGGAAGTCATCAGAGACCACGGCTGAGGACACAGAGGCGTGGGGGCCTCCCTGGGCCTGCTATTGAGGTGAAGTGGCGCGCACGGAATCGGGTGGACAGGGCACTGCCTCAGCAAGCCGGGATGTGCTGGGCTGTCAGAAAGTGCCCATAAATAGAGCAGTGCTGGCGGCAGCAGGCTGAGTCTGCAGGCGGTGCCGGCCCCCTCTTCTCACGACGACTGCACAGGTGCACTCCGGGGATGCGGGGACGGGGAGGCCACCCCAGACCTGGGTGGTCTCCGGGGGAGGGGGCATGCGGGGCTGGAGATCCACATGAGGGCCGGAGCGAGAGGGAGGACTTGGGACAGCCCCCGAGCCAGCTGGTGGCTGACGGGGTGCGCAGGGTCAAGCCCTTGGGTGTGAGCTGAAGGCCGGGGCCCTGCAGAGACTGAGCACTGCTGAGGAAGGGGAGTGGAAAAAGCGGGGGGGCTGGCACCTCTGCTGAGAGTCCCCCCTGACCTGGCCCCATTTCCAGGCCCCGCTTTTTTACGAGGCTGGCCACAGGCAGGCAGACAGCATCGCTGGGCCTGTGTCCTGAGTATAAGGGCCATGCAGCCTGTCTGCTCCCAGGAATGTGGGGTGTGGCTGCAGTGCCTTCTGGACCTTGGGGGGGCGGCATCTGAAATGGGCATGTGTGTGTCCCAGAGAGAAGCAGGGGGCTGTTTTTGTGCAGCAGGTGGAAAGTGACCACGTACAGTAACCATGGGAGCCTGTGTGTGTGTGTGTGTGTGTGTGCGCGCACTCATGGGTGTGTTTATAAACAGGAGAACAGTCCCATGTGTCTGGGTGTCTGGCCTCAGGTAAACCCTCCCATGTAAGAATTCAGGTCCAGTGGTGTGTGGCACCATCCCTAGGGATGAAGGGGAGCTGTCTGTCTGTCCGCATCTGTGTCTCTCTAAGTGGCTGCTATACGGTGAGCGCTCTGTAAACGCATGTGGAATGAAACTGGAAACTAAGCAGGTGTCCCAGGGCCTGGCCTCCAGCATCTTGCTTTCTCTAGACGTCTGTCTGTCTGTTTCCCACTAGTTTGTGGTCTCCTGTTCCTCTCAGTCGCCCAGCCCAGGGCAAGGGACCAACTCTGTTCTCTTGGAATCTTTGGCAAACGAAGGAATCGGCGAATGGCCTGGGAGAGTGGAGGTGGGAGCGATCCTAGTAGGGAAGGCTCCCCGAGGCCCGCCCCCCACCCCCTGAGCAGAGTCTGGAGGTGTCATGTCCCCCCAAAGCTCCAGGGGAGGGGGGAGGGCATGGGCCTTGGAGCCCCATCCCAGCCCCGGCTCCCTGGGCCTAGGGATTTTCATCTGTAAAATGGGTATCCGCCTCCTCGACTGTCCCAGGCCCTGTGGGCCATAGTAGATGCTCGGTGGATGTTTGCTGAATGACTGAAGGTTGGTTGTGAGCACTGACCACATCTCAGAGGCAGCCGAGTTCTGGAGCTTGTCCTCAACTCCAGGCACCTGGGTTTCCTCCCCGCCCAGGCACACCTGGTGACCATTTGCTTTGATCAAAGCCACAGGTGTTCCCGCGGAGATGGCAGAGCAGCACAGCGCACCGGAGCAGGCTGTGGCCGGCAAGAGCCACGGCGGCCTCGGGGGCAGCTACAAGGTACGGGGGTCAGGGGAGGGGTCCAGGGGGCCCTGGGCCCAGGGCTGCCTGTGGTCCTCGGGGCCCGCCTCCTGGCCAGGCAGCCTTTCTCCAGAAAGAAACAGCAGCCCTTTCAGCCAGCTGGGAGCAGGAGGGCATCTCTCCTCTCTGCCCGCGCTTGCCTCTTCTGTGTCCTCATCTGGACAGGGGACCTGGTCACACCCACGCTGCCATTGCCGACGGGGCTTTCAGGAGACACCGCTGACCCTCCTGCCTGAGCTTGGTCCAGTCCCTGGGCCTCTCTGGACCTCAGCAGTCCTACCTTTAACCTGGGGATGGTACCCACGCTTCTCAGGGAGGGTCAGATGCCGGTGCCATTACCACGGCCAGCAAACGGAGAAATCTGAGAGCTGGCGTTTGTGGGCTCCCTCCACCCTTTCTAAGCTATCCCGAGGGCTTTAATTTAAGGTGGGGTCCCAGGATAGATTGACTAAGGAAAGAAGTGGGGTCTTTGACCAGACGGGGGGACACCGGGAGGGGAAGAGCAGCAAGGAGGTTTGCCTGGCTCTGTGCCTGATTCGTGGGTGAATCAGCCTTGCCCTGTGGACCCCCACCGGGGAAGGGGGCATCACTGCCGGCCCTTCCTGGCTCCTTTTGGCATCTGTGGGCTTTCCCCCGGCCACAGAAGTGCTTATGAGAGAAGAGCCAGCGGGCTTACTGAATCCAGTCCCTCCACTTGACCTACTCTGCAGCCCAGGAGCCTTTCTGAGCCTCCCTTGACCCTTGTGTAAAATGACTGGAGTTGATGTTCCCCAGGGACCTACTACAAAGACAGTTTGTGCTTCTGAGCGGGTGAAAGAGGCAAACACCCCTCTACTTTGGCAGCCCCTTGCTCTGGGGCACAGGGCAGGTGAAGTTCAGCTAGTGCAAACTGGAGTTTTATTTGTGCTGCCCAGGACTTTCAAAACGGAGACATCTCACATTAAGGAAGTGACAGGTTGCGGCTTCTCTCGAAAAGTGTAGAAGGGGGCCTGCAGCCCCTCCCGACCACAGCAGCTTCATTTCCCTACAGCCCTCTCTCCGGTCATCTTGGACATTTCGCTTTACCAAGTTCTGCCCTGGTTCCAGCCAGACACCCAACTTGCCGTCCCCTGGTTTAATGGGGGTTCCTGGAGGCATTGCCCTCCATGGCCACCAGGGGGCAGGGCAAGCCCGCGGTGGCGCTGGCTTCAGGCCGGTTCCAGGCAGAGCTGATGGAGCAGGGAGGGGGTGGTACCTGCCTCCAAGGCCCTCGGGGCAGGACACGGGCTGACGTTGGGAGCCGGACCCCAGTGCGATGCTTAGGAGGCTGCGCTTCTAGGTGATTGTGTACGAAATGGAGAACTTCCAGGGCAAGCGGTGCGAGCTCACAGCCGAGTGCCCCAACCTGACGGAAAGCCTGCTGGAGAAGGTGGGCTCCATCCAGGTGGAGTCCGGCCCGTGAGTACCCAGACCCCGAGCCCTCCTCCCAACCCTGAGCCCCCTGGGAGTCGGGAAGGCCAGGACCAAGCTCTCAATCTGCTGTGACCTTAGGCAACTCCCTCCCCATATCTGGCCTCAGTCTTCCCACCTGTAAGTGGGAGCCTTGAACACTGATTCACTTGGACTCCTTCCAGCTCTCCATCTCTGGGGTCAGTAGCAGAGCACCGTGCAGACAGAACAGAGGGAGACCCTGGCACCTGGCTCAGTGCCCAGCTAGTGGGGTTTAATACTTAAGATTTTAATAATGATGATAACATCTAAATTCTAATGTGCTTTATATCCTGGAATGGCTTTCCTGGTGGCTCAGTGGTAAAGACTCTGCTTGCCAATGCCAGAGACTCGGGTTTGATCCCTGGGTTGGGAAGATCCCCTGGAGAAGGAAATGGCAACTAGTATTCTTCCTGGTAAATCCCATGGACAGAGAAGCCTGGCAGGGTACAGTCTATAGGGTCTCAAAGAGTCAGGCACAACTTAGTGACTAAACAACATTACCCCTAAATCCTCATGACTGACTGCCCACTTGACAGATGAGGAAACTGAGGCCAAAGTGGTTGACTGTTCTGTTCACATCCACCCAGTGAGCAGGAGTCCCCAGCTGGACCCTGAATTATTCGGATGGAAAGTCCAGGCTGTGGTACTAACCACTAGGGTGAGGTGCTTCACCCTCTGGGCCTCTGTTTTCTCATCTGTCAAACGGGGATAATAAGCGTATGCACTTCGGAGTTTTTGTGAAAATGGACGGAGAGATGTACTAAACGACAATATAATTGTAATAATAAGAATAACAATCTAATAGAGGAATTAGAGGAAGAGGAGGGGGAGGAATAAGTAAAGGAGAAAGAGAAGGAGTTGTCGATGGAATCCTTACTGTGTGCCAGGCCTTGTGCTGAAAACGTTTCTGAGCAGCCTATACAGAGGCTGCACCTAAAACCGATTTCAGTACTCTTTCCCAGGCTGGTTTTCTGGCTCAGAGTCTCAGCTCCTAGTAAGTTCTAGAAACTCCCTCAATACCAGGACTAGGGTCGGAGGAATGGGGCAGGGTCAAAGGTCAGCAGCTCTCGGACACCACCCTAACCCTAACCCTAACCCTAGACGTGGGTCCTCCCCACCCCAGGGCAGCAGAAATGAGTGACCCAGCCCTCCTTCTTCCTGCAGGTGGCTGGCGTTTGAGCGCAGGGCCTTCCGCGGGGAGCAGTACGTTCTGGAGAAGGGGGATTACCCTCGCTGGGACGCCTGGTCCAACAGTCACCACAGCGACAGCCTCCTGTCCCTCCGGCCCCTGCAGATTGTGAGTACAGGCCCTAGAAGCCGGACACGCTGGGGGGGGCGCTGCCGAGGCAGGCTCCTTTCATGAGCTCAGCCAAGGGCTCGGCTGGTACAGACCTGGCCCAGGGAGAGCCCTTGTTATTTCTGATCTGAGTGGTTTGGGGGTGACAAGAAGTTGGTTATCGAATGGGCACTGGGCTGCGGGTCGGGAGGCCAGGATTCATATCTTGCATTAGCCAGCAGGTCATTGGCATGTCCCTCTGTAGCCTTATTAAAATTAGGAGCCATGTGGTCCAGTCCAACACATACACCCTGGGAAACAGCTTCAGAAAATAACTGCAGATCAGCTCAAGTCCTTCCTCTGTGTTTCTCCAACACCTGAAAGAGACCCGGTGTGTGGTGGCACTGTAAAACGTCACTCTTCCCTCCCACCTGCTGCACTCAGGCTCAGCGGCTAGTCGCGCCCTTCCTCCTGGTCACAATGACTGATGCTCCTCAGAGGGGGGATGGGAGGAGAAAGGCCAGGTAGACCAACTCAGAATCTGCTTTCATAAAGCGGGAATGTTTCTGCATGAGTGATTCTGGTCTCCTGCCACCTTCTCTGTCCTATCTGCTAAATGACGAGGTTTAACCAGACCTGGTAGCCCCCTCTCGGTTTCACAGCTCTCTGGCTCTGAAAGTCCTAAGGAGACCAGCTCTGGGGGTGGGCGTTACTCTGCGGTGCCTTGAGTCTTTGCTAGAGCCTCCTGGGCGTGGAAGCAGCCAATTCACCCCATGGTCTTGCCCTCCATGGTCTTGCCCCCAGGATGGCCCAGATCACAAACTGCATCTCTTTGAGAACCCGGCTTTCGGCGGCCGCAAGATGGAGATAGTGGACGATGACGTGCCCAGCCTCTGGGCTCACGGCTTCCAGGACCGTGTGGCGAGCGTCCGGGCCATCAACGGGACGTAAGGGACCCGACCCCACTCTTGCCCCTGCCCTGTCCTCCAATTCACATGCCTCAGACTCCAAATGGAATCTCTGTTCACGGTTTCCTACATAGCTGACATTTCCAGCTCCCCCCGGGTCTGGAGGCCCTTCATTCAAGTCAGGGCCCCTACACCAGCCTAGCTCAAAGCCCCCCCTGATTTGAATGTCCACCTGCTTGCATTCCTGTACCACTGGATTTCCAGGAAGCCTCGACTTAGCGAGTTTTATCTTTTTTTTTTTTTTAACCAAGTGAAATCTGCCCCCCTTGCTTGTCAGCATCAAAGTCTTCACTCCTTTTCTGAACTCCCCTAGACCTTGGAGTTCAGATTTGTTTTTCCCTTTTTCAGTCTTTGTCCTTCTCACCAGGAGACCCAGCAGGTATGTAGGGGTGGCCCGAGTGGTACATAGGAGAACAGGCTCTTTCACCTCCCTCCTTCTAGGCTTGATATCTCTGTTAATGCAATCTTAGGGTCCCTGTCCCTCTGTCTAGGCAACTACATCTCACTTGTGGGCTTGTGACCTGGGGTTGGGCCTTGAGAGGTGCCACCTCTATCAGATAATACTGTATTCAACAACTTTTCACTGAGCATCTGCTGTGTGTAGGATATGGGGGCAATAAGAACTACACAACTCCCATAATTTGTCCCTTGGGAATTTCACAGTTTAATAGGGAAACAGACAAGGAAACAGCTATTCACAATTCGTAGTGATCGGGGGACATGCAGGGGCTCTGGGGTCCTGGTTTAGCCTGAGGCAATCAGGAAGGGCTTTCTGGAGGAGGAGATGTCCGAATTGATATGTAAAGGTTGCTATGAAAGAGGGTATGAAATGAGGATGAGGCAGGGAACAGCATTCCAGGCAGAAGGAACAGCAGGTGTAAAGGCTCAGAGACATGCGGGTTCAGGAAGAGTCAACTAAGATAGGCTGGAGTGTGGAGTATGAAGGAGGAATGAGAGAGAAGGCTAGAGGCGTTTGTGAGCAGAGCTAGGAGTCTGAATTCATCCCCAGGGAACCAGGAGGCCAAGGAAGGATTCGGGCAGGTGGAGAGCAGGCTCAAATGCTTGTTTTCGAAGACTGGGTCTGGCTGGGAGGTGCGAGTCCGGAGGCTTCTTACGCTGACCTCGCCTCCCTGCAGGTGGGTTGGCTACGAGTTCCCGGGCTACCGCGGGCGCCAGTACGTGTTCGAGCGGGGTGAGTACCGCCACTGGAACGAGTGGGACGCGAACCAGCCGCAGCTGCAGTCCGTGCGCCGCATCCGCGACCAGAAATGGCACAAGCGAGGCGTGTTCCTCAGCAGCTGAAGGGCTCCCAGGCCCCAGTGGCCCAGGCCCGCCCCGGGGGGCAGCAAAGGCAAGAAGAGGCGGCTCCAGGGCCGGGGTGAGGGCCTTCCGGGCCACCCTTCCCCCGAATCTGCTCAATAAAGCCTGGGGCCGGTCCCCCACCTGCCATGCTCCTCCGCCTCACTGCATGAGGGGGCGGGCCCCGGGGTGGAGCCCGGGGGAGGGGTAGGGGGCCGGAGGCTGCGGCTGGAAGGTTCTGAGAGCCCCAAGGGACGGCTGTGAGCCATGCTCTCACTCCAAGCCCAGGTTCTCATCAGGTGAACCCTGATCTTGTGTCTGTCCGCCTGTGTCTCCATCTGGCAGTCTGTCCATCCTTTAAGTCTTCCTTCCGTGTTTCCATGTTTTCTTCTGTCTGTTGGTTTATCCATCCTTCCTTCTGCCCACTCATCTTTCTATCTGTTCCTGCAGTTCTTCCTTCCATCCATCCATCCATCCATCCATCCGCTATTCATCTGTCCATTCATTCATCCATTCCTCCATCCGCCCCTCCCTCCATCCATCTATCCATGCATCCACCCTTGCGGCCACCCTTTCACCCATTAATCCATCCATCCTTCTTCTCACCCATCCACTTGTCCATCAGCCCCCCCTCCATCTCTGTTTTCATTAACGTATTCAACAAATGCCAGGCCATGTTCAAGGCCTGAGGTCACAACAGAGAACCGAACAAAAGTCCCGCCCTCCCCAGATCTCACCTTCTATGAGCGAGACCGAACATAAGTGAACAAGTTTGACCATAACGTCAGGAGTGGCCAAGGTTAAGGACAAGAAAGCAGGATTCAAGGATGCAGGGTGATGGGGTGGTGGTCAGAGAACGCCACTCTGAGGAGGTGACATTTGAGCTCAGACCTGAGTGAGCTGGGGGAACATTCCAGGTGGAAGGAGAACAGGCTTTGCAGCTGAGTGTTGGAGACACAGCAAGGAGGCCAGTGGGTCTGGAATGTGTTAGCTGAGATTGGGAGGGGTCAGAGAGGGCGTTAAGGTCAGCCTGTAGGGCTCTACCGACCCTGGCAAACTCTGACTCTTCTCCAGGAGGTGGGAGCCACGGAGAGGTTGAACGGTCTGTCTTTGGGTTTCATAGGACCACTCCGGCTGGGGCCCAGAGCACAGACAGTGGAGCCAATGGGGTTGGGAGGCTCCTGCAGAGGTTAGGGTGAGCTGTGATGACCTGGTGCCCCGATCCTCTCTCTTCCATGCTCAGTGGCCGTCCCCTGCCCTTCTGCAGCCTCGGTTCAACGGCTGAGCCCCTACCCAACCCCTGACTCCTGACCATCACTGCTCTGAGCCTCAGTGGCTTCATCTGGCCCAAGGGGGATGCCAGGTAGTGCCTGGTACACATATGAGTCTCCTCTGACTTCCCTCCCCCAGTGGGAAGAGAAGGGACTGTCTGGTCAGACGGGTGCCAGCTGGCTTCCCGGGGACCAGCCCCCACTCCTCCCACCTCCAGAAGTCACCCCGACTTTGCTCCCCTGTGGCATCCAGAGCCCCTCCCAGCCACCCTCAGCCTCCCCATGGCCGAGGCAGCTGGTGTGGGGGAGGCCCGTGGGACCCCAGGAAGACATGAAAAACAGGACGATTTTCAGTTCCTTCAGCCTGCCTGTTGAAAAAAACACACACAGCAGAGAAGTCACCTCAAATTATTTTTTTCAAAAGATATAAATAAAATAAATTTTATTTATTTATTTTTGGCTGTGCTGGGTTTTCGTTGCTGCGTGGGCTTTTCTCTAGGTTTTGAGAGTGGGGGCTACTCTCATGTTGCAGTGCGTCGGCTTCTCGTTGTGCTGGCTTCTCTGCTTGCAGAGCACAGGCTCCAGGGCGCTCGGGTGTCAGCAGTAGTGGTGTGTGGGCTCAGAGGTGGTGGCACACGGGCTTAGTTGCTCTGCGGCATGTGGGATCTTCCCGAATCAGGGCTTGAACCCAGGCCTTCTGCATTGGCAGGCTGATTCTTTACCACCGAGCCACCAGGGAAGCCCCCTCAAATGGGCTTTTTACTTTGGTTCAATCCTCTTAAAGGCCCAGGAAGCACAGAGAGGGACAGCCAACTGCTCAGGTCACACAGCCCAGCGAGCTGCAGAGCTGGGATTGACCCCAGGCTGCATAACCCCAACAGGCTGCTCCTAATTCCGACCTAGACTCAAATTCCAGCTGGTGTGGGGGCAGGGCCTGAACAGGACAGCGAAACAAGAGCGTCCCTCAGTGACAAAAGGTCAAGGTTCAGAACCAGGAAATCACTTTGCTTAACTGAGAGATCTCGTAGATTAATGGTTAAGGGCACTGTGACCCAGATGGGCCTTTGATCCACATCACTTTGTTCCTTTTGGGGCTCCATCATCTACTCTGCAACTGTGGGCAAGTCACTCCCTGTGACTCCATCACCTTGTCTGTAACGTGCAGTTAATAACACTCTCTAGGTTGCTTTGAGTACTTGCATAAGTTTAATTTGCAGAGAAGGGTGAGAACAGTAGATAAAGTGTGGGCTCCGAAAGTATTCACCCTCCTCCTTTGCATCTTTAAAAATGATGAGCCTAGAGATGGGCTCTGTGGTTGTATGATCCAGAGAGGCATCTCGGTGACTCAGTGACGGGGGTTCAGCCTAAGGATGGCAGCGCCAGCAAGAGACTAAGGGAACTGGGCTCTGTGGCCAAGCTTGGGGAATCCCAGCTGTGACAAGACTTCATGGGGAGAATGGGACCTTGGGATGAGCAGGACTCATGGAGAGAGAACTGGACTGTAGCCCAAGGACTCCCGGGAGCTGGGCAGCAGACTTTGCGGGCATCCTTCTTCTACAGGTCCACCAGGAGCAAGCCGCAATGAGTGCATTCCCCATGCCAGGTTCTCTGGGGGTCCTCCTGCCACTTCCTGCTGCCAGCTGCCCCCCGCTCCCCAGTTTTTACCCTGGATGTCATTTATCTCCTCCTGGATGGTGTGTGGATCTCCATACCCCTTAGAACTTGCAGTGGTGGTGTGTGAGGGCCACTTCCAGCTGCCAGCCTCTGCGTGCCTGTGTGCCCAGGGGCACCTGGAATTCTGGGGAATTAACACCTACTAGGAGCAGCCCTCATCCAACAGCTAACAGGAACTGGTGTGTAAATACGCCAGTGGGAACTTGACCAAACATTCCTCCCCATTTTGGAAAAATCATGGCGCCCCGTGGTGATGTTGCCTGCAGTGTTTGCATCACCAATAAATCACCACTAAGCCAATTCCCACGTCTGGCTGTATTGTGTTCAAAAAGGTTCTTCCTGGGCATATGAAATTGTCAAACACACATTCAGTTTCCTATTACCTTCCTATCCAAACTTGTCCATTGTAAGCAGCACAAATACCTAACTGTTTGTTTATATCATTCTTGTATAGCTGTGTCCAAATCTGTTTCTATTGAAATACATATTATTACGTTTCCTTTTATTTATTCCTGTATAGTTAGGACACCTTATTATTAATTCATTCTGAAAGTTATGTACATGCGCGAGTTATGCTTTCAATTTTATTTAAAGAGATGAATGGACTGTCACAAAATAATTGTCATTAGAAGGGAGTGTTGGTGCTGAAAGAGGGGACGAGTTCTCTTGATGTAGGTGGCCTCAGGCTCCTTCTGGCTTTGGTTCCTTTTATATCTAAGAATCAAACTGTGTTTGGGGACACAAGGTCCTCTCCTCTTTGTAGCAACAAAAAGGTGATTTTAACTAAAATTAGAGTTGTCATATGATCCAGCAATCCCACTCCTGGGCATATATTCAGACAAAACTAATTCAAAAAGGTACACGCACCCCAGTGTTCACAGCAGCATTATGAATAGTCAAGGCACAGAAGCAACCTAAATGTCCATTGACGGATGGATAAAGAAGATGAGGTACATATATGCAATGGAATCCTACTTAGCCATAAAAAAGAATGAGATAATGCTATTTGCAGCAACATGAGTGCAACTAGAACTAACTGGAGTTCTTCAGAAAGAAGAAAGACAAATGCTATATGATGTCACATACATGTGGACTCTAAGATATGACACAAATGAATCTGTCTACAAAACAGACTCATGGACGTAGAGAACAGACTTGTAGTTGCTGAGGGGGAGGGGGTTGAGGGAGGGCTGGAGTGGGAGGTTGGGGTTAGCTTTTACGTGTAGAATGGATAAACAACAGGTCCTGCTGTTAGCACACAGAACTGTATTCCATGTCCTGTGTTAACCATAATGGAAAGAATATTTTAATAAAGAAAATATATAACATGTATAACTGAATCACTTTACTGAATAGCAGAAATTGACACAACCTTGTAAATCAACTGTGCTTCAATTTAAAAAGTCTTAAAAAGAAGGTGATTTCAGACTTTTGGCTTCCAGAACTATGAGGTAATACATTTCTGGAAGTCTTTATGTAACATTATTTTTATTGTGATAAAATATTCATAACATTAAATTTACCATTTTAGACACTTTTAAGTATTCGGTTTAGTGGCATTAAATACATTCACATTCTCTTGCGATCATCACCATCCATCTCCAGAAGTGTTTTTCATCTGGCAGAACTGAAACTCTGCACTCATGAAACCATAATTCCCCAGTCACCCCTCCCTCCAGACCCTGGCAACCACGATCTTACTTTCAGTCTTTGAATTTAACTGCACTAATAATCTCATCTGAGTGGAACCATACTGTATTTGTATCTGGCTTCTGTCAATTAGCATAATGTCTTCAAGTTTCATCCGGGTTGTAGTCTGTGTCAGAATCTTCTTCCTTTTCAAGGCTGAGTGACATTCCATTGTAAGGCTAGAACTCATTTTGTTGATCTATTCAATTGTCAGTGAGCATTTGGGCTGTTTCCACCGTTTGGCCATTGTGAGTGATGCTGTCATGAACATGGGTGCATTATACAAATACCAGCTGGCATCCCTGGTTTACTTCCCATGGGTGTATTCCCAGAAGTAGAATTGCTGGATCACACAGGAATCCTATGAGTAGGGCGGAGCAACCCACTCCAGTATTCTTACCTGGAGAATCCCATGGACAGAGGAGCCTGGCAGAGGAGCAACTTAGTACGCACACACACATGGAACCCTATGCTTAATTTTTTCAGGAACTGTACTGATGTACTGTTTTCACAGAGGCTGCACCACTTTAATCCCTAAATTCTGCTGTTTCAAGCCGCTAGTTTTGGGCCCTTGGTTGTGGTAGTCCAGGAAGCCAAAACAAGTCCCTGCTCTGTGTCGCACTGGGATTTGAGGATATGATGCTGTGTGGTCAGGCCATTCAAGGTGGCGGTTCTCTTGGGACTTCTCTGGCAGTCCAGGGCTTAGGACTTTGCCTTCCAATGCAGGGGGGTGCAAGCTCAACCCCTGGTTGGGGAGCTAAGATCCTATGCATGCCTCTCAGTCAAAAAGCCAAAACATAAAACAGAAGCAATATTGTAACAAATTCAATAAAGACTTTAAAAATGGTTCACAACAAAAGTCTTAAAAAATCAAGGCAAGATGGCTGTACTCGTGTACTCTGTACCTCCCTCCCTTGCTCCACCAGCCCCCGCTTCAGCTGCACCTACACGCGAGACCACGCACGTGTTACCCTCTGTCCCTGCCAGGGATGGTTCTAATCCTGAAGCCAGAACAGCTCCAGGGGCTGGTTTATTAAAGGGAAACACCTGGATGATTATTAACCGGAGGGGTTGTGAGGGGCGTGCCCAAGAGGCTGGTTTCCCTGGTAACCAATGGACCCACGTGACATTGGTTCCTCCAATCAAGGGCAGCCTCTCTCCTTCCGCCCCCAGTGGTGAAAAGCGCTGCCATGTTGTGCTGGCCCCTTGCCGCACGAAGTGGGGCTGTTGCCTTAGGACCCTTTCCTCTTGACTTGTAAGGTCCCCTGTCCCATAACCGTCGAAGTCTCTCTGTCTCCAGGTTCAAGGCTGGGCAACTGCAAGGCTCACTGACGGTTGTAAGAGGCTGAGGAAACTCGTGAGTGCGTAGGCATCGGGAAGTGACGGGGACGGGAAGTTGTGGGGGTGACCTGGTCGAGTAAGACAAGCCCACTCCCCAAACCACCCCCCTCGGTCCCGGCCGCAGGAAAGGGTAGAGCAGCGATGTAGGGGGCCTGGACCACGGCTACACGCCGGCTACGACTCGTTACAACAGGTGGGAGACGTTACCACAGGTGGGAGAGGTTACAAAATGTAACCAGAGCCGTGGGTGACCTACGGGACCCCCTTGGACATGGATAGGGACTAAGGCCCATGAAGTCCAGCAGTGGGCCAGTAAAAATACCGAACACTGGCTTTTCCACCTGCTTTACAAACTCTGCCACTGCCGGGCTATGAAAAGACTGCTTAAACATTGAGAGGGGAACTTGCTCTCAGCACGTGGACCAAGAGGCTGACTCAAGCCCTGTGAATTGTCACTGAGCATCCCAGGATCATCGTCCCAGCACCCACGCCATGTTAACCCAGAGCTATGGTCAACATCATCCGAGCTCAACTTGACACCAAAGGATGTTGCCAACCAAGAACTCCCTTTTGCCCTTGACACAGGATCTGCCCCCTGTTGAGCCTGAGACTGGCAGGTAAGTCCCTCTAGTTTGTCTTTGTTGCCTCCCGAGGAATAGGGTTAGAAAGGGGTTTACAGAGTTCACTTTTCCTCTCCCTGGCCCCACCTAAGGCTGCGACAGTAATTAACCTGGGCACCTACTGGAGAAAACGGGCTTCCCTGGTGGTTCAGTGGTAAAGAACCCGCCTGCCAAAGCCAGAGTCGCGAGTTCGATCCCTGGGTTGGGAAGATCCCCTGGAAAAGGAAATGGCAACCCAGCCCAGTATCCCTGCCTGGGAAATCCCACGGACAGAGGAGCCTGGCGGGCTACAGTCCATGGGGCTGCAAAAGAGTTGGACATGACTGAGCGACTAAACAACAAGAACTGCTGTGGTCTGTTGTTAAACCAGTATTCAGCGCCGGCTGTGGGAGCCAAGGGTGCACAGGCGGTGTAGTCCTGGAGGCAGAACAGAGAGTCAGGCGGGGTGGGGTTATCTCAGCGCTGCTGCTGCTTGTCGCTGTATGTCGCTTCATGGCCGTGATCTTCACTGTGTTGTGCCTGTTGAACATCTTACATTTCTTCCTTGGTCTGAGCGGAGGAAATCTGTTCACAGACTGGGCGACAATGGTGGCCTCATTGCTGGGTCCACAACGAGATGCTGTTGTGGTTGTCTGTTGGACTTCAAAGAAAAATTGACCCAATGAGCACCTGGCTTACTGGGGATGCCCCCTAGCTGCTGGTGTCTGGATTGTATTTGTGGTGTTTGGTTGCGGTGCCCTTTACCTGACCCCAGGGATATCTGGGAAGAGGGGCGGACCAGCATTGTAAGGGTTGTATGGAGGATACAGGGGAGACGTGTATGGTGAGGCCACTGAAGATGGCTGTCCTCTTGCTTCCTGTTCATCTCCTGCTTGGCCAGCCCCTGCTTTACTCATGTGACCTCCCAATCCTCTTCAATTATAGGGCTTCACTGGTCCCTAGTAACTGGTGAGCCCACCTACGTCACTTCCCTCTACAAAGGGCAGCCTCCTTCTTCTCTTAGTAGCTGGAGATATCTGCCATGTCCTGCTCCCTGTTGGACACACATGGCTCCAGGACGGGTTGTGTAAGATCGTCTGTCCAGTAAACCACTGATGTCTCTGCCACTGTCTCTGACTCTTTCTTTGGTCTTAAGGCCAAGTAATGACAAGGCTCACAAGACCTTTGGGGTGCAGCCCAATAGGTGGTAAACCTGGCAGACCACAGCCTTGCCG
Organism: Okapia johnstoni; assembly: GCA_024291935.2. Lineage (NCBI taxonomy): Eukaryota > Metazoa > Chordata > Mammalia > Artiodactyla > Giraffidae > Okapia > Okapia johnstoni. The sequence goes on along the minus strand of CM044310.1, from coordinate 7,053,773 downwards.
TCATGACGCTTATCTGCCGATTGTTAAAACAGCAGATAAATGAGTAACGTAACGTCAGGTGTTGAGGAGTGCTACAGAGAGACAGCACAGCTGGGGGCATGGAAGTTGGGGCGAGCAAGTCCCCTCACTCCAAGCCCCACTGGGGTCCCCTCTCTCCTGCTTGACCTTGGATTCGGTCAGGACACAGACTGTCTACAAAGAGGGTGTGCATGCCAGGTAAGGCCAAGTGCCCACCAGGCAGTGATGGGGCTGGCTGTGGGGACTGAGAGCCTTCTCTAAACCATGGGGGTCGAGGATCCTGAGGGCACCCCACCGAGGAACAGCGGGTGCTGGGAGAGTCAAGGGCCTCAGAGTGACATTCCCTCTCCTTGGTCTGGCTTGGCCAGCCCTCTGCTCACCCTGGCTGCCCAGCCCAGGCCCTCCCCATTGCAGGCCACCCTGGAGATGCATTAACCTGTTTGCAGGTCTTCTTGAAATACCACGACAGTGCACTGTGCCCGGTCCCCTTCTGCTTGGAACTGTCCTCCTAACCCGGCTTCCCAGGCTCATTTCCCCCCATCTCTGAAGACTTTGACTCTTCCCCGGAGCCTTTCTGGATGGTCCAGGCCCGGATAGGTCCCCTCCCTGACACTGCCCACTCGGACAGAGCTTGGCACCAAATATATGCCTGATAAATATTTGTTGGATGGATGGATGGATGGGTGCTGGACCCTGCCAAACCACCTTCCTGTCCTTGGATTTTTTTTTTTCCCCTACCAGGGTCACTGAGGTTTGCCTCTGTCTGCCTCCCCCAGGGCTCAACTGACCACACCAGTGAACCCAGCATGCCCCTGGGCCTGGCAGCTGGATGGCTGATGCATGCAAAGCGGGCATCTTCTTGCTCGACCGCCTGACCACCCTGGCGCGGCCAAATCTGAAAGCTAATGACATTATTGTGCAGAGACACAATGTCTGTGGGCATTTGCTGACCGGGCCTTTGGTGTGGGCTTAATCCTGCATTCTCCCTGCTCTTTCCACAGGGACGCAGCAGTCACCCATCTTGGCACAGGCACTTCTGGGGAAGGTATAAATGTCACCTCCCGCTGGCAGGCTCCACAGGCACTCTCAGGGGCTGGTGTCACTGGTAAGAATGGCTCTCTTGCTTGTCTTGCCTTTTGCTCTCATCCTGTTCCCTGATGGAAAGAGTGGGAGACCTGGGTTTGAATCCAGAGGCTATCGCTTTCTGACCAGGTGACTTTGGGGCCAAGATTTCAAGGCATTGAGCCTCAGTTTTCTTTTCTGTTAAATGGGGATAGGGGCCGGGGTCCTAAAACCTCCTTTGCCGTGGGGCTCAGAGACAATGTAGGTGAGTGGTCCAGCGCGATGCCTGGCAGGGGAAACTGAGGCACAGAGGAGACGCCCTTCTTAGGGGTTGATGCTGGTAAGCGGCAGAGGCAGCACCTGACCTGAACCGACTGACCTCAACCTTTAGTCTGAGGACGCCAGTGGTGGGGGGCAGTATTGTGGGGTCTTGGGCACGGGGACAGACCCAGAGGGCTTGTTTCCTAGGGGAGAAGGGCAGGTTTGGCTCCCAAGCTGTTTAGTTGAATGTCCCCTTTTGGGGGAATGTCCTGGCCTGCCTGTGGTGTGGAAGGAACTTCTGGAAGCTGGATGTTACCTCTGGAGAAGGAGACAGGTTCCCTTCCACACTGGGAAGATGCAGGCTGGGTTCTCTGCCCCTCCTGTGGGAAGGGAGGAGAGACTTGACCATTGTCTGTACTTTTCTGATGTTCTCGGTCGTTAAGAAGTTCTGCTGCTGATGATCAGTGTCTGAAGTTGTGTTGTACTCACGTCTTTGCTTGCTTGTAGCCTGAGCTCCATAATAGACGTATGTACTAATTGTGGGGGGCGGGTAAGACCAGTGGTGGAGAGGAGCGTTCTGGGTTCTGGGTGGTGGAGAGGCAGTCAAGGAGGATGTTGGGGGCAAGGGGCAGAGGGTCCGAGGACCTTCCTGGCCAAGCATGGCCAGGACGTGAGTTTTCTCTGCCCACGCCGTTTTCTTGTACTCAAGAATTTTCTGCATAATATTGATTGATGTATAAGAAGTTGAGGCGTAGTAGCATCAATTGTCTGGGGTCACGTGGGTCCCCAGTCATGTTCTAGTTTCCCACTTTATTTTTTAGTAGACCTCATTTCTTTGTCCCCCCTCAGAGCCGGCCTGGACACACAGAAGCAAAGCTAGTGACGAACGTTCAGGCAGATGCTGGCTGTCCCCACTGCCCTAGGAGAACCTGAAACCAAGGAGGGAGACACAAAATAGGATGTGGGGCTGGAATGATGTGGCTTGAGACCCCCCAGTGAGGGAGCCGAGGGCCCGGAGGGGTCCTCACTGCTGCTTCCCCCATGCCTTCCAGGTCACTCCTGCACGGTACAGCCCACCATGGCCTCAGATCACCAGACCCAAGCGGGCAAGCCACAGCCCCTCAACCCCAAGGTGGGTACCATGTCAGGGGAAGGGGTGGCAAGCACAAAGTCTCTCCAAGACTCGGTTTCCCTTCTATAAATTGGTGGCTTCTTTTCTGGGGTCCCTCTCTCTGGGCCATAGTCTCCCCAACTTACACAGTGGAGGAGGGTGCTGATTCAGAAGGCCCCTTCCCAGCCCACAGCCAGCATATTTCTGACTTTGGAGACTCAATTTTCTCGTCTTACCCTGCACCCCATTTCCCAAGGGGGCCCCCAAAGCTGGGGTGAACCTTCAGCCCAGTATAAGAGGGGGTTTGTGAATGGGCAGTGGGGTGGGCTTCCAGACTCCACACGTGCTGTGTGACCTGGATCAGTCACTTGACCTCTCTGAGTCTCAGGTTCCTCCTAAAAATGGGGAGAGTTGGACTCAGGGCCTAAGATATCTGTGAAGAGGCAAAGAAAACAGGTTCAGTCCCCTCTGCTTCGGGGGCCCCAGGCATAGATTCCATCCTGGAACTGCTTTTTTGTCTGACTTGGGACCCAGCTTGCTCCATTCTGCACCCTAAAGGGGCTTACTTTCTAGAAGACAGATAAATAAATAAACTAGTAAATTCATAACTTCAAGGAATGAGAAGTGTGAGGAAGAAACAAAAAGAGTAGGGTTCTTTAGAGTCGGGGTGAACAAGGAACATATTAGGTAATACATACAATTTTAGCATCCATCTGTGGATAAATAGCAACAATAATAATAATACTAAGCTCCTGGGCTGTCTGAGGCCTTTCAGATCCATGAGGAGGCTGTCCTTCTTCATGCTCCTTAGCCTGCAACCCTTGTCTCTCAGGCCAGGGTGGTCATAATATGCTAGTCCTCGACTCTCATGTTCTGGATTCTTCTCGGTAAGCCTGCAAAGTCAGCATGATTTGCCTCTCACAGTCAGGGCAGCTGAGGCTCAGAGCGATCGTGTGGCTTCCTCGGGTTGCACAGCTGGATGCAGCAGAGGAGATACTGGAGTTCAGATCTCCTGCCCCATCCGTGGTCGAGTCAGTGAGCATCAAGCCTGAATTGAGCCCATGGAATCTGAGTCCTGCTGGGCCTCCCTCCCCTGGTTTTGTCTGCTTTGTGTGGCTAATCCCTGGCCTGGGAGAGAGGGGCATGTTGACCCAACCAATGCTGAGCACGTAGATTCTCCAGCTGCCCTTCCTGGGAGCCTGCTGCCCTGAGCCCAGCTCTTCAGCCAGAGGCAGCTTCCAGGGGAAGTGCATCTGACCCTGAGCTCTCTTTGCAATCATAAAAGGTGGCAGCTGTCCCCTACACCCCCCCTCCCACTTCCAGTTAGCACTGACTATGAAGCTGTGGGCAGTCCTTTGATTTTGCTGAGCTTCATTTTTCCTGATGAGGATTCTGCCAGCTGGTCCCTGGGCTGATTAGAGGACCAGATGAGGCAAGCGAGGTGAAGTCTTCTTAAGAGGTATCCCGAGGGGGATGAAAACCTGCAAAACCAATGGGGGCTTAAGAAAAGGGCACAGGTGTGTGTAGTTTTACAGGTGAAGTGTGGGTGCAGGGCGGTACTGACAAGGGCAGGAGAAGCTTGAGCAGCATGACTTACCTAGCATCTTGCTGTTCCTACTCTGGTCCACAGACCAGTGGTACCAGAACAGTGCTGTAATGGAGACAGCATCAGACAGGCCTGGGCTCTAAGTTCAGCTCTGCCACTCACCCACTTGGGATCCTTATAGCATGTCCCTTAATTAATATGATTATGCCTCCCACACACAGAGCAAATATGGTATACTAACCACTATGCTCCTCTGAATCCTTCCAACAACCCCATGAGGTAGGTTGTCTTTATTTCCCATTTTACAGATGGGGAAATTGAGGCTCAGAGAGGTGAAATGCTGCCTCAAGGTCTCACAGCCGGTCACTGGAGCTGGGACTATCAGACTTTATGTTTGGTTCGTGATTTCCAAGCACGGAACCCTTCAGCACCCTTCGGGGCTCTCTGAGTCCTCTCCCCACCCCGCTGCCCTGTCCTCCCTCTTCCCCTTCATGATGAGGGTCTGACTCTCTCCTCCTGTTGCAGATCATCATCTTTGAGCAGGAGAACTTCCAGGGCCACTCGCATGAGCTCAGCGGGCCCTGCCCCAACCTGAAGGAGACTGGCGTGGAGAAGGCGGCCTCCGTCCTGGTGCAGGCTGGACCGTATGTACCTGGGAGGGGGGAGGCCTCACTTGGTCAGGGGCTGCCAGGCGAGGCAGTCGCACTGTGGGGCGGGAGGGATCTGTCCTGAGCTTCTAGACTGTGCGATCAGGGGACCAGGATTTGGGGTCTCGGTAGCCTTCGGAGAGAGCTTGTGTTTTGAAGTCAGATAGAGCTAGGTTTCAAACCCTGGTTCCACCACTTCTGTGCTGTTGGACCAGGAGCTTCCCTCTCTGGGCCTCAGTTTCCTCCTCTGTAGGACGAGGCTAACCGTGTCCTCCTGGGGATGATGGGATGGAGCCCATGTGAAAAGCCTGACATCAGGGTCAGCCACTTCCTTGAGGCAGGGAGATGGACATAGTGACTCCCATGGACTTTGGCAGAGCTGCCAGTCTCTGACTCTGGGAGTATCCTCGCTCTGCTGGGAGGTCTAAAGCTGGATGTCCCAACTCTGCATCCACCCCTCCCTTCCCTGGTCCTGATGATAACTTGGTCTTTGTAGATTTGCTGACACATTTGGGGGCCAGCAGGCTTGGGGCCCCAGACCCAAGAAAGAAGGGGAGGTGACTGGTCAGGTCGGACTGAGCCACGCTCGGGTCACATAGTTGAGCACAGCCTTCAGGGTCCTGTCTGTGTGGTTCCCCAAAGGTTCCTTCTTTGCAAGAGCCTCCGGAATCAGAGGTGGCCACCAGTGACACCCAGCCAACGGGTCAGTGAGTCTGGTGTGGGCCCTGGGTGACCCACACCACACCTCAAGGTTCACAGGGCATTCTGCAGACAGTGATGACCCTACTTGAATCAGAGTCTGCTGGTGGACGACACGGCCAAAGGAATGGCCCCACGCAGCCCCACTAACCTGATGCACTCAGGACACCAGTGTGCCCAGGACCATGTCTTCCTGGACAGCTGAGGTTTTGACCATTGAAGAACCACATCTGATTTTTTTTTTCTTTTAGTATTTGGATGGCAGAATTTCTCAAACAGACTTTACACTTCTCTGCTTTCTTTCTAAAAATTTATCTTTGATATTTTTATTGTTCATTGTTTAACATTAAGGAGAAATGGTTTAGTGCAAAAAAAAAAACCCATATGACTCTAATCTTACCACTCAGAAGTAACCATGAAGATTTTGATTTTTGTCTGTATATACTTAGATTTTTCTCTGTATGTATTTCACCAAATATATGTTAGGAGTATATTTAATCAGAAGTCAGATCATGCTTTACAAACTGTTTTATAACTCATTTTGAAAACTTTGCAAGATATCTCAAATTCTCTTTGTGTCGTTAAGGAGCATTTTATGTCGATGTTTTTGAAAGAGCTGTTTGTAGATAAATCTGCGTCAGCGTCACAGAAGGGGGAGGCTTTGAAGTGCATGTTCTTGGGCCCCCTCCCTGCCCCACTGAATCAGACTCTTGGGTCTGGAGCCCAGGAATCTGCATTTCACAAACCTTCCTGGTGATGTTTCTGCCCAGTTAGGTTTGAGACCCTGTGTTCTAGCTCATTGTTTTTCATGCCTTTTAAACATTACATTACAGAATATTACCCAGTTTCCTCAACCAGGCCTTGCCAACTGGCTGTGTAACTTGTTTCTATTATTTGATATTACAAACAACAGCACAACGAACATTCTTACCCATATACCTGCAAGCTCTTGACAAGTGTTTTCTAAGGACATGTGACCTAAAGTAATATTGCCAGATCAAGAGGGCAGGCATCCTCTTCTAAAAGCAGCAAGAAACACCGTCTCCCCTTCCCTTAGGGACTTAGATTACTCTTCTGAACGGCTGTTACTTGCCAGGCTGGATTGTTAGCCTCTGCGATGAACCACCCCAGAACACCAGGCATCATGAAATCGTGCCGCCTGTCTCTGACTGTCCCCTTTCCTCTATTAGCCACGCCCCATTGGCAGGCAATCCTTCCCTTTAAGGTACTGTTTCTCTCCTACTGTGGATCTAAGACTGTTGGCGTTTTGTCTGTACAAAATGAGTCCAGAGACCACCATCAGGAACAAAAGAGGAAACAGACCCAGAGAGAATGGATTAGTGTGAACAAGGTGTGTGAGCTTTAGAAGCAGTGATGTTCTGGAGTCTGTTCTCAGTGGTTTGTTAAAGCCTTTGTATTTCTTGATTGTGTTCCAGATGATTGAAGCCAGCACTGTGCTGGGTTTTGGATAACTGAGTCGACGCTGCTCTTGGATTTGCTGTGCTTTGGTTTAGATGAGGCTGCTACTCATTGTTATGAGTTGGGCGACTGTGAATTTTGGGGACCTGAGCGAGGAGCCAGGGTCCCACCAGAGGAAGCCTGGACTGAGCCTGACCTGCTGTCTCTGTGTGTCTCCACTGCAGCTGGGTGGGCTACGAGCAGGCCAACTGCAAAGGGGAGCAGTTCGTGTTTGAGAAGGGTGAGTACCCCCGCTGGGACTCATGGACCAGCAGTCGGAGGACGGACTCGCTCAGCTCCCTGAGGCCCATCAAAGTGGTGAGTCCCCATCCCTCGTCGTCTTCCTCTGTTTGCCCTGCTTAAAGCCAGAGGTCTAGGGACTAGGAAGGAGCCTTCCTCTGTGGCATCATGCCCCCGGCCGTGTGACCTTGCATAAGTCACTTCACCTCCCTGAGCCTCAGTTTCCGCATCTGCAAAGTGGGGATATTAGTATCTATGGTGTAGCCTGAGCGTGGCCACAGTGCACAACTTCAGGGGCTTCAGGTTTCATTCAGAATGCTCCAGGGGGCGCCGTTCACATTCTAGTCTGTGTGGACGGTGCTGTTCAGGTCTGTGCTGCTGCTGCTGCTGCTAAGTCACGTCAGTCGTGTCTGACTCTGTGCGACCCCACAGATGGCAGCCCACCAGGCTCCTCCGTCCCCAGGATTCTCCAGGCAAGAACACTGGAGAGTGGGTTGCCATTTCCTCCTCCAGTGCATGAAAGTGAAAAGTGAAAGTGAAGTCGCTTAGTCGTGTCCGACTCTTAGCAAACTCTTGTCAGTTGTTAGGGAGCAATATTTGCTGCTGTAAATATTCAGAGAAATTCTGGGTTTTGGGGGTGGAGAAGAAGGCAGCTCATTCTTGTTCATAGCTCATGCGCCTGTGACCTTTCGGAGCTTTTCAGATCCTGATTCTTACTGGTGTGTGGTCTGCGAGGGCCAAGGGACTAGTGATGTTCAGTTACACTCCCAAACCTCCCCAGCCCAGCCTGCTTCCCTCCGGAGCTTGATGCAAAATCAAACAACATTGCATTTAGCGCTCTACAGACCTGAGTTCCTCTGCTGACTCTAGTCCTCCTTGCTGTGTGTGTGACCTTGGCCAAGTCACTTTCTCTGAGTCTCAGTTTTCTCATCTGCCAAATAGCGTGAAACTGTTAGTTGCTCAGTCGTGTCTGACTCTTTGGGACCCCCATGGACTGGAGCCCACCAGGCTCCTCTATCCATGGAATTCTCCAGCCAAGCATACTGGAGTGGGTAGCCATTCCCTTCTCCAGGGGGATCGATCCTGGGTCTCCTGCATTGCAGGCAGATTCTTTACTGTCTGAGCCAAGAGTAGCTTAAAGAATGAATGCTAGACAGAGAAGAAGAATGTCAGAGGAACAGGAGGATGGGAAGATATGTAGAGGTGAAGGAAAGCCACGATATTGTGTCTACTAGAGGCACGATAAGCCTATGCATATTTATGTATCATGGCTACCATTTATTTTTCAAAAGGGGAGTTGAGGCTGTGGGAGGGAAAAAACGCCATTTCAAAGTCAAATGCTCCCCAAAGTGTAGAAGCTGGAGTGAGTGTTTTGTGAAGGCAGCCCAGTAGAATGACCACTGTGGCTGGCCAATGTCACTGACACTCGAGCAGCGGGGGTCTTGGGCAGACGGCTGCAGGCGGAGCATTCTGGTCCCAACTCCAGGGCACCGTGGGTGCCCTCACCCACACTCCCACTCCCCGTCCACAGGACAGCCAGGAGCACAAGATCACCCTGTATGAGAACCCCAACTTCACGGGGAAGAAGATGGAGGTGATAGACGATGACGTGCCCAGCTTCCACGCCCACGGCTACCAGGAGAAGGTGTCTTCCGTGAGGGTGCAGAGCGGCACGTGAGTGTACACCCAGTCCTGGCTCGCCCCACCTCAGGAGCCCGGGCTCTGAGCTGCTGAGCCCTGCTCTGCTCCGAGCTCTGGGGGTCTTGTACGTTCCTGACCTCAGACTTCCCATTGGAAAATGGGCACTGAAATCGTCAGACGCCTCCACGTAGCTTTCAGTCCCTGAGGTCCATCCTGGCCAGCCTTTTGGGTAACACCTTGCCTTTGAAAGAGAGAAATCGTGGCATTAACCTCAACTCCGAAGAGCAGGATAGTGAATGTTGGGTGGGGGCAGGGTAAGGCAGAGGTAGGGGTGGGAGGAGATCAGAAGGCTAGGAGTGAGTTGAGTGGTCTTTACAGAGCTGAGAGAGACAGGAAGTGCAGCCCATGCTGGCCTTTTTCTGCATGCATTCCTGAGGTTGGAAATAGGGAGGGGTCATTCTCCACCAAATTAAATTTCTTCGGCACATAAACCTCGGTCAGCAGCATTGGGGAGTTTCTCATTGTGAAAAATGTGGATTCTATGGGGAATCTGAAGATGGACTTTGGGCAGTGGTTTGCCGGAGCAAACTTGTACCAGCTTGCAAAAGCTGACTTGACTTTTCAGAATTTAATGTGAGAGAGTTGTTTAACCATTGGTAACTTGAAATAAGCCATCGCAGACATATGTCCACCACAGAGATTGGAAAGTGTTACAAACAAGACTTTTTTCCCCCCAAGAGTGCTAGCTTACCCATATATACTGGCTTTCTGGGGCTTGTCAAACTCTTAGAGTGTGCACAGTTCTGTATTCCTGTGCCCTGTCACTTATTCATTCATTGATTGAATTTGTCAAGTGATGTCATATTCCAGGCACCATGATAGGTGATCAGTAATTCAAGGTAGGTTAAAGAGACCTGGCTTCGGTCTTGTGTAGCTAAAGGTCTGGTTGGAGGCAACTGTTCATAATTAGGAATCCATGCGAATCTAGCCTCCTTCCTTAAAGAAGGGGCTCTTGAGCTGAGATCTCAAGAAAGTAGGAATTGTAGAAGTAACGAGAAGGAAGGATGCTCCAGACAGAACAGCAGGTGCAAATGTCCTGTGGTGGGAGGAGCCTGGTGCGTTCCCTGGGCTCTGCAAGGGACGGAGTGGCTGGGCTGCAGAGATACAGTAGCTGGAGTGAGTGTGAGAGGCGGAGCTGGAGGTGTCCACAGGGGCTGGCCGGGCAGGTTCATGGGGGCCAGGCCTGTGTGATGCCTCCTGAGGAGAAGACTGTAACAGTCGTCAGGTGCTCAGTGAGTGACCCCCTAAATGGTGATGGCTTCAAATGGTGGCGGGATCATGGAGGGCTCCTGGGACCTCTGCTACTGCCCTTTGTCCTTGTTGGGGATTGGGTAAGAAGCCTGTCTTACTCTAAGCTTAAGTGAGCTTGAGATCACTGCTTCCTCTGATCCCAGTGTCAGGCCTGCACCTGGGAATTTCCCTGGTGGTCCAGTGGTTAAGACTTAGTCTTCCAATGCTGGGGGTATGGGTTTGATCTCTGATCAGGGAGCTAAGATACCATAAACCCCAGGGCCAAAAAACAGAAACATAAAACAAACAGTATTATAACAAATTCAGTAAAGACTTTAAAAAAATGGTCCACTTAAAAAAATAGTTGCTTCTGGAGGTAGCGAGCTCTCCATCAAGGGGAGGAAGTAAGCAGAGGCTGGACCCAGGAGGGGTGGTGGTGCTCTGCTCAACACCCAGGTAGTGTGGGATGATTGGGAGGCCCATCCTTCCTAGTGGCTGAACCATCCCCCGCGTTTCTCTCTCCGTCTGATCTCCTGTCTCCTCACGTGCTCCCTCAACCTCTGGCCCTGCAGGTGGGTTGGCTACCAGTACCCCGGCTACCGCGGGCTGCAGTACCTGTTGGAGAAGGGCGAGTACAAGGACAGCGGTGACTTCGGGGCGCCCCAGCCCCAGGTGCAGTCCGTGCGCCGCATCCGGGACATGCAGTGGCACCAGCGGGGCGCCTTCCACCCCTCCAGCTAGTGCCTCTCCCTCACCTCCTTCCCAGGGGCCTGGCCTCTGCCCAGCATCCCACCAGCCATCCTGGAGAGTGAATAAAGTGTGACTTGCAACTTATCCAAGGCAGCGTCTTTTATCGCCTGTAGAAGGCAGGGTGCTGCGTGCGTGCATGCGTGTGTGTGTAAGGCAGACTCACAATGACGAGAGACCCAGAAGGTGACTGGGTAAGGGGTGGGACAACCTCACTGAGACTCTTCAGCTCTGCAGCTGCTTAGCTCTGTGACCTGGGGCACATTGTCCAGCCTCTCTGAGCCTCTGCTTCTTCACCTGACTTACAACCCCCTTTGCCCCTCAAGTGACTGGCTTGGCTGACCTCTGAGTTGTCCTTGTGTAGTTGCCAAGCACAGTCATTCAGGGGCATGTGATGGTTGCTCCAGACCCTAAAAATGGACCCACTGCCTGCCGTTCGCACAGAATTGCCTTATCACCTTGAACCTGGGAGTTTATTTAAATCTGCTCAGAGGAGTCCCAAACCCTGTAATCCCTACCCCCATTCCGGAGAGAGGTCACAAAGACCTGTCTCTGTGTTTGTGTGTTTGTGGTCTCTTTGTTCATGCCTTGGTTGGGGTGGTCACTTAGTGTAGCAACTGAGGGCTGGGTTCCTGCATCTTATGAGTCTGGATTCAATTGGCTGTTCTGGAGCCCTGCCCAGTCATGGGAGCTCAGAGCCTTCCTACTTTGAAAAATAGGGAAAAAATAGTGTCTCCCTAACAGGGTTATAGCAAGGATGATGAGATAATCCAGGTGTTCTCTGTATAAATGTTAAACACTGGTTGGTCTTCTGTACTACGAATACCTGCTCCCAGAGAGCAGCTTCTTTTTACTTTGTCTTTGCTATCTTTTGATGGAGTAGTTTTAAATTTTGATGTGATTTAACATCAGTCTGCGCCTTTATGGTTTGTATCTGCCATGTCTGCTGTGTCTTCTTTAAGAATTTCTTACCCCGTTTGTCATGAATATATTCTCCAAACTTTTTCCCTACAGGTTTTAAAGTTTTTCCATTTAAGCTCTCAGTCATCCTGGAGTTGATTTTTGTGTATAGTATGTGGCAGGGACCTAATTTTTCATTTTTGATTTTTTTTTTCCCCACTTGGGATCAACTGTTGTCCTGGAGTAATTTATTGAGAAGTCCATTTTCCACCCACTGTGGTGCAAAGTTGCCTCTTTGTCCCGTAGTAAATCGTCACATATACAGGGGTTCTATTTATGGGCTCTTTTTTTCCTGTTCCTCTATTCTATTTGTGTATCTCTGTATTCTTACCATGTTATGTTAATAATCATTGCTATGTAATAAATCTTGCAGTATGTGTGTGCATATGTGTGCGTGCATGCTCAGTCCTGTCCTACCCTTTGCCGTAAATCATTCTTCTTCAAGGACATTTTAGATAAGCTTGCCCCTTTATATCTCCATATAAAATCATTTCCTCAAATCTAGAAAAATGGGAAACCCGATTGAATGAGCTAAAGAGATTAATTACCATGAAGGTGGGAACTAATAAATGTTGCCAGCTTCGATTTGTTCATTCATTCTTCCGCCAGCAGTCACCGAGTACCTGTTTTGTTGCTGGAACAGGCAGAGTAGGGGCTACAAAGAAAGGCAGACACAGCCTCTGCCCCAGGAAGCTTCCTCTCCGGGGGGATGGCAGTAGCTTGTAGAGCCATGGTGGTGGTGATGAGTTGAATTGTATCCCCCGCCCCAAAGTTCATATGTTGAAGCCCTAACCCCAGTGCCTCAGAATGCGACTTTATTTGGAAATAGGGTCTTAGCCCCTGGGCCACCAGGGAAGTCCCTATCTCTCCCTCTCTCCTGTCTCTCTTGGGACCTGTCTTGATTTCTGCTGGTGCCGCTGCCTCTTTCTCCATCTTTCTGTCTTTTAACTCTTCCCTCTGTCTCTCCGTCTGTTTTTTTCTCTTTATCTCTATCTCCCCATCCAATCCCTATCTTTCCCCTTCATCCTCCTCCCTCCCTTCGTCCGTCTGCACCGGGGGCTGTCCTGTGTCCCCCACCCTCGCCCTCCTTCCGCGTGGCCTCTGCCTTTGTCCTCTGGTCTCCACAGAGCCTTTCCGCCCTCCAGGAGCCACTTCCCCTTTCAGCCAGCAGGTGTCAGCAGAGCATCGTCCTCAGGGCTTCCCGCCGCCCGCGAGCGCTGATTGGAAACATGTCCCGTCAGTCACAGCATGCAGGGCAGCTACAGGTTGTTATAGGTCAGGTGACTAACTCTGACCTATAGCAACCCTTGGGTGGTTCCTATTTTACAGAGGAGCAACTGAGCGTCACAGAAAGAATGACTTGCCCAAGGCCACTCTGAGAGAAAGTGAAGAAGCTGGTGTCGGAACCGAGGGCTCTGGCTGCCTTTGAACCCCCATGCTCCGAACCAGCCATTCTGAGGGACCCTTTTCCGGCTGCCCGGGGTCACTGTGCAGCCCCGCAGCCATTCCGACCTCTCCCTGGTGTTGGGCTGGTGGGAGGTCAGGGGGTGCCCACGGAAGCTTCCAGTCCTGGAGATGCTACGGGGCGGAGCGCCCTGACCCCGGCCTTAAAAATAAGAAGCCTAAAATGGCCCTTCCCGCACCTCCTCCTCACTGGGGCATTTGACGCCGGCCGACGGGGCTGGGCTGCCGTTTCATGCGGCTCCTCTGGACAGGCCTTGCCGGGAACCTGGGCTGGAGGATAGGCCCACCTCAGAGCCGCAGCAGCGTCTCCCTGAAAGCAAACGTTTGGTCCGGTCAGGATGGGGGAGTTGGTGGACTTCGGCCTTGGGCATCAGGAAGCTTTGGCAGAGCTGCCCTGAGGAGATGCTGGAAACGAAACAGGTATGTGATGTCCCAGGGTTGGTCTCCTGAATTTCCATCACCCTTTGACCTCTTGAATTTCTGTTAAATGCTCCCACTTCTCAATAATTCCCTGATCCAAGCGCATCCCAACAGCCTCCTCGCAGGTCCCTCTGCATTCCTTCTGCCCCATCAGCCTCTTCTCCACACAGCAGAGGGAATCCACTCAAAAATGCAGACCCAGTAGTGACACTCTCCTGCTTAAACCTGCCATGGCTCCCTGTCACCCTTAGGATAAGGACCCTAATCATGACTCATAAGACCTTTGAGAGCTAGTCTGTTTTTTTTTTTTTTAATTAAAAATCTATTTTTATTTTTGGCTGCGCTGGGTCTTTGTTGCTATGTGTGGGCTTTCTCTTCTTGTGATGAGCAGGGATCACTTTTTGTTATGGGGTGCGAGCTTCTTACTGCAGTGGCTTCTCTTGTCGCAGAGCCCAGGCTCTAGAGTGTGGGCTTCAGTAGCTGTGGCTCACATGCTTAGTTGCTCCATGGCGTGTGGGATCTTCCCAGACCAGGGATTGAACCCATGTCCCCTGCTTTGGCAGGCAGATTCTTATTCACTGTGCTGCTGTCCCTCATCTGTCTTCAGAAGGCCTAAGCACGATGTGGCTGTGCATTTCTTTGATTCCTTCATTTCCATTCCATCCTAGACTGAAGTCTCCCTAAGAGCAGGGACGAGGTCTGATTTGCATTCTGTGTATTCAAGAGCCTGCACACAGTTGAGGCTTGATAGATACTGAATGCATGAAGGAAGGAGGGAAGGAGTGAATGGGTGTCCAACCAAGAGATCAGGGGTGGCTGAGAGGGCAAACTCCTTAGAGCTGGTCATGCCCAGGTAAAGACTAGCACTCTAAGAAAGATCAGGCAGCAGGGTGCAAAGCTTGTCTTGCTCCCTGAGCTGGTATGGATCCCTCCTTCCCCTCCTCCTTGAAGTAGTGACCATCCGCCATGAGTCCTTCCAGAGCACAGACTCAGGAACGCATCAGAGGCTGGAATGTGAGCCCTGCCTCTTCACAGCTGTGTGGCCTTAACTGATTGAGCCTTAACGTTCTTATCTGAAAATAGAATGTTTGTGACTTGTTCAGCAACAGGTCCTCCGAAGCGAACAGTGCCTGACGGGTCCTTGGAAACGAAGAGTCTAGAGCCCAGTGCCTAGATGCTCAGGAACAAAGGTATTTGTCTCTTTTAAACTTTCAGTTCTCCCTCCTCCTCCAATGTCATCCCAGCCATCTCGATCTATAGCAACAGTCCCTAATCTTTCTGGCACCAGGGACTGGTTTCATGGAATGCAATTTTTCCATTGACTAGGGGAGGGGGGAATGGTTTCAGGATGATTCAAGTGCATTACATTTATTGTGCTTTATTTGTGTTATGGTTACATCAAGCTCCACTTCAGGTCATCAGGGACTAGACCCTGGAGGTTGGGGACCCTCTGGTGTAGAGAGTATGAAGCAAAATATTCCCAACTATTACCTTCAGTCTAGGGCTGGCCTTAGAACCTCAGCTCTCCTGATGTGGGTCCCGGGACCGACTGGGGGCTTCCCAGGTGGCTCAGTGGTAATGAATCTGCCTGCCAATGCAGAAGATGCAGGCTCGATCCCTGGGTCGGGAAGATCTCCTGGAGTAGGAAATGGCACCCCATTCTGGTATTCTTGCCTGGAAAATTCCATTGACAGAGGAGCACAATGGGCCAGAATCTGGGGGCCCACAAGGAGTTGGACAAGTCTGAGCGACTGAGGATGGGACTGTCCTGTGTGTTACCAGTTGTTTAGCTGCATTGCTTGCCTGTGTCCAGTAGATGTCAGTAACACCCTCGAGTTGTAACTCCAAACAGCCAAGTGTCTCCTGGGGGTGCCGACACCCCACGCTGAGAACTGGGAATCCTAGAACTAGGGATACTTATCCTGGGGGATGGGTAAATATATTTTTAAAGATGGTAGTGGATAGGGTCATAGGCCAGGGTGCAGACAGGGAGGGCAGCAATTAGGACAAACTACGCACAGTAGGTATTTTCTCCATGCCATGTATGAGATAGATTCAGATAAACTGTCAGAGCTGCAAGTGGGTGGGCAAGTCTGCCACCTCATAGATGGGAAAACTGAGGTCTGGAGGCAGGGGCTTTGTTACTGGCAAGCAGAGAGCCTTGGGTGTCTAAAATGCGTATGCAAAAATGTCTTGGCATTTAACATGTACATATATATTAGATATATATTTGACATCTATTGTACATAGAAGCTCTATTAAAAACAGATATGGAGTCATAAACAGGAAAAGAATTTTAGAGTTTTATTTTTTTCTGTGTATCATGTGTGGGCACCTGTGCCCGTGTGTGCACACGTGTGTGTGCACGCACACACACACACAGGCAGCTCAACCTTCTTGCGTCTTTCTGGTGCTTCTGGGAAGAGGCAGTGGAAGGAATTTGGGATGTGTTTTCTGCCTGCGGTCTTTTGGTCTTGAAGCCTTGTGGGGAGGAGAGTAGGGAGGGCAAGAGGTGCAGATGAAACGGAGGGAAATCTGAGGGCTAAATGAGAGGACAGGTGACTGTGATCTGGTTTTGAATGAAAAGGGCTGAAGTTTACCTTCGATTTTACAAGTGAGTTGTGAACAGACACACAACCTTGACAAGAGGAAATGATGAAGGGGAAGGAGGGAGTGACTGTCTTCCAACCTTTTGGAGGCAGCCCTTCAGACATTCCCTAGATGGCCCTGGAAGGCCCTGAGGGGCTCTGAGCAAGGGATTGACTTGGTCCCCGATTGGCAGTAGAGAGCACTTCTCTGGCTGGTACGAAGTTGGGGAAAACAAGGAGAGACTGGACTGACAAGAGAGGGCAGCTGCCTGCCTTGTTGGGGTGGGGGTAAAGGATGGAGTGAAACATCGGTGCACCCACTCCTTGTGAGGGGCACTTAGGCGTCCTGCCATCTACTTGCAGTGTTGCATGTGGTCCAGGGCCATTAAACTTTTCAAAGCACATTTGTTTGTTTGTTCTGATGTTTTAAAATAAGAAATAAAATGTTATTAATATGGTACAGTGGGCTTCCCTGGTGGCTCAGTCGATAGAGTCCGCCTACAAGGCAGGCGACATGGGTTCAATCTCTGGGTGGGGAAGATCCCCTGGAGAAACAAATGTCAACCCACCCCAGTAGTCTTGCCTGGAAAGTTCCATGGACAGAGGAGCCTGATGGACTACGTAGGTCCTTGGAACCGCAGAGAGTTGGACATGACTGAGGGACTGAGCACACGCACAGAATGTGGTATAGCAGTGTCCTTCTGAATCCATCCCCTTTCCTGCTTTTGCCTGAAGGTAACCACTTGTATCTTAATTTATTTTTTGACTTTTATTCCCTATGCGACTATCCATAAACTATGCTTAGTCTTGTTTCCAGATTTGACATAAACATGATATTCAGTGTACGCTTTCATAACTTAAACTCTCCCCTCAATATCATGCTTCTGAGACTTATTCATGATGTTAACATGTAGTAGATTTAGACCATGCTTCTTAACAGATAGGGAATGTTTCATGGTACAGACATACTGCAAGTCACTCCTGCCATCCAGTATTGATGGGTATCGATGGATGTTCCTTCTGATCTGGTGTTACTATAAACTAAGCTGCATTAACCTCTCTTGAAGTGGCTCTATGGCTCTTTGTGCTGAGAGCAAGAACACTGCAACTGAGCCTAAATAACCCTTGTTTCCTGATTCATAAAAATAGGCACAATAGCAGTACCTACCTTACAGGGGTGTTGTGAGGACTGATGTAATAATTAATGTTGGTGAAGCTCTTGGAGCAGGGTGGTGTCATGTAAGTGTTTGAAATTTCATGCTGTTGTAAACTGAGCTTAGGACAAAGTGTGAATGGAGTTACCTAACAGCTTCCTTCTCCAGGCTGTTTGACTTTAGACAAGTCACTCAACTTCTCTGGGTCTCTCCTTTGTCATCCATAAAACGAGGTGTCATGAAGATTACATGAGATGATGCATGCTATATAATAGACAACTCAGCAAAGATCCACTTTTGTTTTCATCACTTCTGTTTCCTCACCCTCGTGAGGTTGTTCGGGTATGTGTTATTTTCCTCTCGGACAGACAAGGAGACTGAGGCTCAGAGAGGTAGAGAATCTTTCTGTAGATCACACAGCATGTCAGAATGAATGGATGTTCTTCAGGCAGCGCCCCTGCATTGGGTCCCTGTGGCTGTTATTGTAGATCTCCAGGGCCCTCCTGCCTCCTCCTCAGATCCCTGGACGCCCCTCTCCCCCTTCCTCACTCATCCCCAGCCTAGACCTGAAGCTTGCCCACCTTCTGTGTTCTTGCCACGCAGTGGAACTGATACAAAGAGTCCTCCATGTGGCCTCTCAGAAACGCCACCTGACGCTCCTGTATCATGGCAACCACAGAATCAAAACAAGCTTTTCAGAAAAGATCATAAAGGAAGGGGAGGTCAAAGCCCCCCCTGCTCCCCCAGAAGGCCACCCCTCTGTTGATTCCCACTGCTGGGCTTTCATCTTACAGAACTGACCTGGTTAGCATTGTGTCTTCACAGTTAAAGGAATTTCCCCTCAAATTGTTTCCCTCTAGCTGCCTGGGGCTGGGAGCCAAGAAGTGGGGTTTAAAATATACAAAAGGAAATGGAGCGCAGAGGAGAAAAACCATCAGAGAGTGGGTACTCTGGCAGAGCAGAGTGGGTTCTATGCCACGGCTGGGCCCTCCCTGGCTTTGTCTTGGTCCTGAAGTCACTGCGGACCGAGCAGTTGACACCGGGACCCCTCATATCCTTAGTTGGCTCCTTTTGGATTTTCACCCCAAGTCCCAAAACTAAAGCTAAGAAGGTCCTGGAAAGCCATCTGATCCAATGCTTTCCTTTTTTTATTTTAAAGCAATGAAATTCTTTTCTGGATAATCTAGTATAAGGCATCTCAATATGCAATACAAATAAGAGCTTGTTGGGGGGAAGGGGGCACCTGGACTTCTGTCTTGGGGGCTCCCCTCACCCCCTGCTCAACAGAGCCCTTTAGCTTCTGCTTCCAATGTCAGTGTCCTAAGTGCACACAGGACAAATCTAGCCCCTTCATTTACAGATAGAGAAGCCACTGTTATGGACGGTAATTATTAACTATTTTTTTAACTGAAGGTTATGACCAACCTAGATAGCATATTGAAAAGCAGAGACATTACTTTGCTAACAAAGGTCCATCTAGTCAAGGCTATGGTTTTTCCAGGGGTCATATATGGATGTGAGAGTTGGACGTGAGAGTTGGAAAGCTGAGCGCCAAAGAATTGATGCTTTTGAACTGAGGTGTTGGAGAAGACTCTTGAGAGTCCCTTGGACTGCAAGGAGATCCAACCAGTCCATCCTAAAGGAGATCAGTCCTGGGTGTTCATTGGAAGGACTGATGCTGAAGCTGAAACTCCAATACTTTGGCCACCTGATGCGAAGAGTTGACTCATTGGAAAAGACCCTAATGCTGGGAAGGATTGGGGGCAGGAGGAGAAGGGGACGACAGAGGATGAGATGGCTGGATGGCATCACCAGTTCAATGGACACGGGTTTGGGTAGACTCCAGGAGTTGGTGGTGGACAGGGAGGCCTGGCGTGCTGCGATTTCATGGGGTCGCAAAGAGTCGGACACAACTGAGTGACTGAACTGAACTGATAGTTGGTTCACAATGTTATGTTAGTTTCAGTTATACATAAAGTGATTCAGTCTTTCGTGTGTGTGTGTGTGTGTGTGTGTGTATATATAAATTTATATGTTCTTTTTTGAAAGTTTTTCTGTTGTGGGTTATTATAAAATATTGAGTATAGTTCTCTGTGCAATACAATGGGTCCTTGTTGGTTTTCTATCTCGTATGTGGTAGTATGTATATGTTAACCCCAAAACTCCTACTAATTTGTCCCTCCCCTACTCTTTCCCTTTGGTAACCGTAAGTTTTTTCTTTTTTTTTATGTCTGTGGTTCTGTTCCTGATTTGTATATAAGTTCATTTGTATCGGGTTTTTTTTTTTTTTTAAAGATTACACATATAAGTGATATCACATGATATTTGTCTTTCTCTGAGTTCACTTAGTATGATAATCTCTAGGTCCATCCATGTTGCTGCAAATGGCATTATTTCATTCTTCTTATGGCTGAGTAATATTCCATTGCGTATCTGTACCACATCTTCTTTATCCATTCCTCTGTTGATAGACATTTAGGTTGCTTCCACATCTTGGCTATTGTGAATAGTGCTGCCATGAACATTGGGCTGCATGTATCCTTCACATCACACCAGTCAGAACGGCCATCAACAAAAAGTCTATGCATAATAAATGCTAGACAGAGTGTAGAGAAAAGAGACCCCTCCTACACTGTTGGTGGGAATGTAAATTGGTGCAGCCACTATGGAGAACAGTATGAAGGTTCCTTAAAAAACAAAAAAATAGAGCTACCATTTGATCCTGCAGTCCCACTCCAGGGCGTATATCCAAAGAAAATCATAATTTGAAAAGTTAACTACTAGTATTTACACTTGAAACATGCCAGGTGTAGGGACATGATTCTACATATCTGACAGGATTTAACCCCCACAGCCACCTCATAAGATTAGTGTCCTGATAATCCCCACTTTGCAAATGAAATAAAGCAGAGAGAGGTGTAGTCACTTCTCCGAGTCACCCAGAGTTCACTTTGGAACTCAGAGCCCATTATGGTTGATTCCAGAGCCTGTGCCATTACCTCCTGTATGACCCAGGAGCTTCAGGCCTGGCTGGCAGGCACACCAGAACTGAGCGAGGACAAAGAGGCAGCCTGGTGTTGAGGGAAGCTCATTGGAGGTGCAGGGTTGGAATTCTGGGTCCAGAATGTGCAGCAGGCATTAGTCCTGGCCATTGGGTAAGAGAGTGATGGTGAGTGACTGGTGAGCATGGGAGGAGGAGGAAGGAAGTCTTGAGATCACACTGGGGAACGTGGGACTAGGGAGCTACAGCAGATGTCTGAGCTAGAGAGTCAAATCCTACCCATGGCTGCGCTTGAGTGTTGGGACAATAGGCCGAGTATTTTGCTAACAGTAGTCACAGCTGTGCCAGCCACTGCTCTAAGCACTTGATTGTTGTTCATTCACTAAGTCACACCCGACTCTTTGAGACCACATGGACTTCAGCACACCAGGCTTCCTTGTCCTTCACTATCTCCTGAAGTTTTCTCAAACTCAGGTCCATGAAGTCGGTGATGCCATCCATCCATCTCATCCTCTTTCATCCTCTTCTGCCTTCAGTCTCTCCCAGCATCAGAGTCTTTTCCAAAGAGTAGGCTCTTCGCATCAGGTGGCCAAAAGATTGGAGCTTCAGCTTCAACATCAGTCCTACCAATGAATATTCAAGGTTGATTTTCTTTAGGATTGATTGGTTTGGGCTCTGTGCTATCCAAGGGACTCTCAAGAGTCTTCTCCAGCAGCTCAATTTGAAAACACTTTAAAGGTACGATTAAAGTCATCACAGAAACTCCCATTTGGGAGGTGGCATTACCATCCCATTTTCTAGATGAGGTAGGTCACTGAGTCTCCAAAGAGTGCAGTGATTTGGCCAAGGCCACACACCTGGTGAGTAGTGGCCTGACATATGAACCCAAGCCTGGCTGATTCCCAAGCCCACATACTTAAATTAGTTAAGCACAGGCAGCCACTGAAATACTATGTAACAAACGACCACAAGATCTCAGTACCATGGAACAGTGTTTATTTAGCCCAGGTGTCTAATGTGAGTTGGTTGAGCCTGGCTGGGCTCTGCTGGGGGTCTGTTCTGCTCCACCCATGACGGTCTCATCCTCTCCTGGGATCAGTGGGATGGCTTGGACACCTTCATCTCCTGGCCACGGCAGGAGCACAAGAAGGGAAGCAGAACCTGAGAAGTCTCCTGGAGTCCAGGCTCAGAACCAGCACACAGTTCCTCCTTCCTCATTCTCTTCATCCAAGAAAATCACAAGACCAAAGACCTGCAAGGTCCCTGGGGAAGAACAGGAACACAGGTGGAGGGAAAGAACTGGGGCCAGTATTGTGCTCTAGACAGTGCCTATGCTGGTGAAAAACGTATCCATTCTTTGATACTCTTTTCAAAAGGTAGAGCCCTTGGACTTCCCTGGTGGTCTAGTGGTTAGAATCCACCTGCCCATGCAGGGGACCCAAGTTTGAGCCCTGGCCTGGGAAGATTCCCACATGCTGTGGGGCAGCTGAGTCCCTTGTACCACAACTACGGAGCCCACACGCCCTACCTCTCTGCAACTAGAGAAGAGCCCAAGTGTGACAACAGAGACCCAGCCTAAAATAAATGTGTTAATTTTCTTAAAGGGGAGTTCTTGCATATGGGCTGGACCTCCTAACTTGCTTCTAACAAACAGAACAAGACAGGTGTCACTTCCAAGGCCAAGATGCTAGTCCTCCCTCCTTGCCCGTTTGAGGATCATCACTCTGGGGAATCCAGCCGCCATGTTGTGAAGACACTCAAGCAGCCTTGAAGAGAGACAGGTGGTGAGGACCTCAAGACTCCAGCCAGCAGCTGTGGGAGTGGGTCTTCTGGGAGCAGGGCTTCCAGCCCCAGTCTAGCCTTCAATGACTACAGCCTGCTGACATCCCAATGGCAACTTCACAAGAGAGACCCTGCATCAGAACCACCCAGCTAAGGCACTCCTGAATCCCTGATCCACAGAAACTACAAGACAATACATGTTTTTATCATTGGAGGCCCCCAAGTTCTGGAGCAATTCAATATGCAGCAACAGAAAACGAATGCAGTTGCCTAATCATGATGCCAGCCTCTTGCTGTCATTTCAAGTGAGGCGGAGATGGAAGCTGTTTTGTCTGCTCCCCTGAGAACCAGCAAAATCCCAACAATTTACCAAGATTAAGGGACCAAAAATACTCTTGGTAAAACTGTGGTTGTTAAGAAACATCTGTTCTTGAGATGCCCAAATTGGGCTGTGCTCAAAGGGAATGAAAACGTATCAGAGGATGGGGACAGCTGTGGGGGACTGATGCCAACCCCATGGCAGACTCAGCTTGTCACTCAGTCCCTCCTTGGAGCTGAACAGGGAGAGCAATTCGAACAAAGGTCTGCTGCTGATGGGGCTGCTGAAGCAAAGCACTGAAGAGTCCATCCAGCTGCAAGGAAGATACTCACACCACATCCTACTGTGTGCCAGGTACAAGGTGGGCACTGAACAAGGGTTGGGGTGTTGGAAGACTTTGGATGCATGATATGGACTGATGGGTGAGAGGCAGTGTGGTCTAGTGGTTGAGAGTCCATGGACAGACCTGCGTTTGAATCCTAGTGATGATGTTGCTGGCCCTGAGTCTTACAAGAGGCCAGTCACTTAAACAGCTTCCTCATCTGTAAAATGGACATAATAACTGTGCCTATTTGACCAGTAGTCATGGTCTGCCCAGCTTTGCTTTGTAGGACTCCTCTCCTACTCCTGGTGTTCTGTCCATCCTGGTGCCCTGCTACTGCAGCACATCCCCTTGGCCACCATTCAGGAGTAGACATAAGACCCAAGTGATGTCAATCAGATGGCTGTAGAGAAGTGTTCTTTCTTTCTTAAAGTGGTAGGTTTAGAAGGACATGAGCCTGGGTTACCAGTGTCAATCATCACATGTACCATCTGAAGAGATCTTGTCTAACGCCTGGGGAGAGATGAAAGAGCCTCCTGATGTTGGTTAAGCTCCTGGATCCAGCCCTACCTGAAGCCTACCCAGAATTTACCCCAGATGTCTACCTTAATCAAAGTTCTCTAGAGAAACAGAACCAATAGGTACATATATACACTCATACACATCCTATTGTTTATGATATATCTACCTATAGATATATAGAGAAATTTAATATAAGAAATTAGCACATAATGATTATGGAGGCTGAGCAGTCTCAAGATATGTCATCAGCAAACCGGAGACCAGAAGAGGTGATGGTGTACGTCCTAGTCCAAAAAGCCAGTAGACACAAGACACAAGAAGAGCTGCTGCTTTAGTTTGAGCCCAAAGACAGAAGACCAGTGTCTCAGGTCAGGGCAGTCAGGTCACCTCTTACTTATGGGAGGGTAAGCCATTTTGTTCTATTCGGACCTTCAGGTGATTGGATAAGAGCCACTCATGTCAGGGAGGGCAGTCTGCTTTACCCAGTGTACTGAGATATGTGTACAGTTCAGTTCAGTCGCTCAGTCACGTCTGACTCTTTGCGACCCCATGAACCGCAGCACGCCAGGCCTCCCTGTCTATCACCAACTCCCGGAGTCCATCCAAACCCACATCCATTGAGTCGGTGATGCCCATCTCATCCTCTGTCGTCCCCTTCTCCTCCTGCCCTCAATCTTTCCCAGCATCAGGGTCTTTTCAAATGAGTCAGCTCTTCGCATGAGGTAGCCAAAGTATTGGAGTTTCCGCTTCAGCATCAGTCCTTCCAATGAACACCCAGGACTGATCTCCATAATCTCATCTAAAAATCACTCTCACAGACACAGAAGAATGTTTGACCAAGTAGCTGCGCACCCGTGGCCCAGTCTAGCCAGTTGGCACATAAAGTGAACCATTATGATGTCCGAGTTGTCACTGAATGCCTTCCCCTGTTTTAAACCCATTGGAGTTGATAGGCCTTGCTTGTAATCAAGAATCCTGATCGATAGAAATGCTTGTTTCATAGGGATATTTACAAAATGGATGAGCTCTTGCACAGTGCTTGGGAGACAGAAAGCCCTCAAAAATGACAATCATTGACATCTGTCGTAGAGCAGCTTCAAGGGAGCAGGATTTCCCATTTTGCCCGTACTTCCTCCCACAATCCTGAGGTCAGAAAAAGGGCCAGCAGTGCTCCTGCTTTTTCTCCATCACATCCTCTCTTTAGAGTTGGCCACTGGTTCTGAGTAGGTGGAGCAGACACTCTACCCCATGGGAAGACTCCATGGCCTAAATCGCCTGGCACAATCATTGATAAGCTAAAAGATGAGGAGGGCTTCCCTAGTGGCTCAGTGGCAGACAATCCTACTGCAATGCTGGAGATGCAGGTTTGATCCATGGTTCAGGAAGATCTCCTGCAGAAGGAAAAGGCAACCTCTATTCTTGCCTGGGAAATCCCATGGAGAGAAGAGTCTGGCGGGCTACAGTCCATGAGGTTGCAAAAGAGTTGGACACACCTGAGCGACTGAGCGACAGCAGTAACAAAAGATGAGGAACCGGGGAGGATCCTTCCTCGGGGCTGTGGTCTGTAGAATCCTGTCATGTTGAATGTCAAAAGCTGAATATCACCTCTGTTTTGTTTTTCTCTTTTCATTTTCTGAAATAAATTTCTAATCTCCCCCAGACTAATGGATGCCTAGGGCTTTACAGATCCAAAGCTATACTCAGAGAAACAAAATTGAAAAGTACATTAAAAAGTTTAAACTGGTTATCCCTGTAACATATTCTTCTAATAAGGGTGGATGTATTGGTTTTGACCACCAGCATCCTTTCCTTGACTGACCCATGCCTCCCGCACTTCTTGTGGTACCTGGAAGCTATTAATCACAGTCCTCCACCTTCCTCACCACCCGGGAGAGCCTATCAGGGGGCTGAGCCTATCCTAACACCATGGCCACATCCTCTTGGACCCTGTGATTGGTCCCGAAGTGGACATGTGATTCAGGCAGAGCCAATCCAAATCCTTCTTTGGGTTCCTGTATCCATGATGAGAGACAGGCAGAGATAGAAACAGAGAGGGGTGGAGTAGTGGGGAGGAGAGAGAAGATGAGAGAGTACTTTTCCCTTTTGGACTGCAAGCCGTAGGGATGAGGCTTGGGGCTGAAGAGAGGCCAACACACAGAGGGGAGAAGAGAGAGAGAATTGCATGCCAGACACATGGCAGGAGATCATGGGAGCCCCTGGATCTAGCCATGCCTGAAGCAAGCTAAAAATTTCCCCCTTTCCCTTAAACCTATTTCAGTTGAAACCATGATCTATTTCTCCATGCTTAAATTCACTTAAAAAAAAAATGGCAGAGGAAACTGCAGACATGCTTGTGCCAAAGATCCCCAGCTTGGGCCAGGCGAGATCGAACTTCTAAACACCAGATGGCTGAGGCTCCAGACACCCTCTCGTAGTTTGGAAGTCGGCTGTGTGCCCCGAGTGCAGACATTGGAGTCAGAAGACTGAGATGAGAGCCCCAGATCCTGACTTTCTGAGCCTCGGTTTCTTCCCCTGTAAACTTCCCCTGCCTCCTTGGGCAGTAAGAGGCTTAAATTAAATAAGACCAGGGCTGTCACTCGTGTGTCTGGGGGGCTGGCACAGAGATGTGCCCCATCCTCAGGAGCCGTCCCCCCCCCCCCCCTCCAGGATCCCAGCCTGCTGCTCCCTCCCCTGCCTGACCCAGTTTCTCATCCAAATTTGGCCACAGGCCCAGGCCCTGGCCTATTTTCGGCACACCTCTTTTTTGTTGCAGGAAAAAAGGAGACCCACGCGAGTTACCTTAAAACAGGGGGTTTATTGTGGAGACAAACGGGGACAGGAACATGGAGATGGAGGAGGCAGGAAACCCCTTGGGACTGAGACTGTTCTGATGTGGAATCTCGTTTCTTTGCACCTTTAAAAGTCATCAGGCTACCTGTCCCAACAGGAAGGTCCCCTTCCCAAGCCTGGATGTAAACAGACCCGGAGAGGCTGGTGTCTGCAGTTGTGCAGCACTAAGACTCCTTTGCACTCGTGGGGAGGGAATGGATTTTTTTGGCTGCTGACAATTTGGATTCAGGTTTGGACAGCTCTCAGGACCAGCGGGGTTGTTGTGAGAGAGGACGTGCACAGGGATTTGGGAGTGAAGTACGGAGTGACTGTAATTTATTATCCAAACCAGGACACTTGGAGAATGAAAGGGGCACCATGGTAATTACACAGGGATGCAGACATAAACCAAGGCTGCAAGCCAGCCAGGACATCTGGTCGCCTGGAGAGCACAGAGGTTTGGGAAGGAGGGGATTTAAAAAAAGGCAGGTGCCCAGAATGGGAGGGAGTCTGGGGGTGTAGCTGCTGCTCAGGAAATGCCAGGTTCATGAGTCTAGGGCTGGATGGTTAGGAAGGGAGCCCTTGGGTCCCCAGGGACCATGTCGTAGCATCTGCCCTGTAGGTGATGGATGGTGTTTGCACTCGTGGATCTTTGCTCCATCAGCCCACAGCACCCTCAGAGGGAGACCCAGACCCTCAGATAATTCAGATCCATAGGAGACCCCTGTACACTGGTAGGCAATGGAGAGAACCTCCCCACTCAGATAAGTAGAGGGGGGGAAGGTGGATGGAGCATGCATCCCCCTCCCTGCAACCTGGGCCAGTGTCAGCCCAGGTCACTCCCTCTGTGACCCGTGGGGTCCTTGGCATGTCTGTGCACTCAGAGCTCAAGGCTTGCAAAGAGCTCCCCCCTTTCCCCCAGCTCTCTGATTTCTGGTGACTGTACCTCTCCCTGACTCTTTCCCTTGTCTTCCTGATGGACACCTAGCCTGGACCTTTGGCAGTGAAATCACCCTTGTCTCACATTTTGCAAACAACTCTTTTCCACTGCCCAGGAAGGTCCAGAACGTTCTCACCTTGAGGGGATAATGGGCCCCTTCATGTAATGTACATGGTGGTTTTTCTCATCCATCTTTATTACCTCCCCATTTTATATGCCCCAGGGGCACCACCCCTTACCCACACTCATTCTCTGGACTTTGAATGACTCCATC
This sequence comes from Okapia johnstoni, assembly GCA_024291935.2. Lineage (NCBI taxonomy): Eukaryota > Metazoa > Chordata > Mammalia > Artiodactyla > Giraffidae > Okapia > Okapia johnstoni. The sequence goes on along the minus strand of CM044310.1, from coordinate 7,026,478 downwards.
CCATGGATGCTGCAGTGGAGCAGGTGACCTAAGCTCAGTCAATTAGCACATCCTGTCTCCCCGGCTGCTGACTGGTCTAGGTATGTGCCCAATTGGAGTTTGTTACTTGACTTGAGGTCTATGAGAAGAGCCTGGAGCATCTTTTCTGATGCTGTTGGAGGGGATGAAGAATGGAACGCAGAACTAACATCATTTTTGATGAAGGAGCTACACATGGAGCCAAACCCAAGGAAGCAGAGCTAAGTGGAGGGAGAGAAACGATCCTGGTGACATCACTTGAGCCTTTAGATCAAGCCACACCTGAAGGTCTTCCTCTGGGCTGTTCAAACACAGATACCAATAAATTCCCTTTTCTCAGGTCCTAGTTTTCTGCTGCCTGCATTTGACAGAGCTCTAACTGCAGGTTGAGTCCTGGGGTCTGTAGGATGCTCAAACCAATGGTAAAGGCATTTCAGTTGCTCATATGAAGTTCTGAGCCCTGCCCTCCCATAGTGAGAATTTCCAGGCTCCAGTTAAAGCTATTAGTGCCTGTCTTCCTAGTCACTAACCCATACTCTCTTACATAATAGACTCTTGGCAATATTGTGAAATAGGTCAAGATTAATTCTGAAGCCCCAGTGTTCCACCTGACCTCCCTCTGTGGGTCTACAGAGCCTGTTTCATGAATATGTGCCCCCACTCTGAATTTAATGGTCCCACATCTCCCCTCAAGGACGCCAGTCCCAATGTTGTCTGGAAGACCTCCCAACCTCCCTGTGTTTCTCCTGCCCTGTACTTCTCTCACCCCAAGATCCAGCCCTTCTGGCGGCTTCCCAGGTCTGCGACTTTTTCCCAGATTGGGAACTTTGCAGATGCTGGTTCTTCTACCTAGAATCTCCTTTTTCTCTTTCTTTACCAAGTTTTCTTCTCTTTATCCTTGAAGCCTCAGCTGAAATGTCACTTCCCCAGGGAGTCCTCCTTGGCCTTTAATCTAGGTCAGGCTGGCCACTTTTGCATTCCAAGGGCACCTTGGACTTTTTCTCTCGTAATTGCAGCTCCAAGCTCTGTTACTCCCCAGGGACATGAAACCTGGCATATGGTCAGTTTTCAAAAAAATCTGGATGGATGAGTCCACAGGTGCCGAGCCCCTCGGCAGCGGGGAGCAGAGGTCCAGGGAGAGGCCGGACTTGCTCAGGATCCCACAGCTAGCCTGTGGCAGGTGGACACTCAATGCAGGAGGGCAGTCAGATTCTCTGAGGAGCCCCAGTAATGGTCACCCCTCCTTTGTTGCAAATGCCAGCTCTGTTTATGTCCCCAAAGTCTTTTCTGAAAGACTGTGGCTACCGACCACGTGCTGATGGCCATGGAGGACCCGAGCTGATGGCTGTGACTCCCTGAGTGACGGGGATAACAACCCAGCCGGGGTCATGGCTGGGCTGGAGCCTGGCAGAGACGAGCCAGGTTAATGTTTACTCCAGTCCCAGTGTCGTGGGTCATCAGACCAAGAGCAGGTACCCTGGGGGACTGTGCAGGGAGGCCCCATGCACCTTGGCCTTGTTGTGGCTACACGGCTCGGGAAAAGTTGTGGGCAGAAGGCCCTGGGTGCAGAGATCTCCCATCCTGACGCTCTGCTGTGACCAGGGGAAACACTTGGGTTCCAATCCCAGTTCTGCCACTTGCCAGCTGTGTGACCTTGGGCAAGTCACCTTCCTCTCTGTGTCTCTTCTTGCCATTCTGTGAAACAGGAATGCTAAGAGTAACAACCTCATAAAGCAGTAATGAGAATTAAATTAGAAAGTAATCATCCTGTGCTTATGGCAGTGTTTCTTCTGACCCAATAGAAGTGTTGAAATTGCATCCCCTGGGCAGTGGCATAATGTCCTTACCTAAAGAGCAAGTGTGTTATGCATTGCTTTGTTTACATTGCTATTGTCTCAATCCCCCTCTGGACTGTGAACTCTGTAAGGACAGAGTTCACCAGCGAATTCCTGGCATGGTCTTGGGCCCGTAGAAGGCACTCAATAAGTATTGAATGGATGGATGGGTGAATGGATGGGTAGATGAGTGAATGAGTGGATGGATGGAAGGGTGGGTGGGTGGATGGATGGATGGATGGATGGGTGGGTAGATGAAAGGATGGATAGGTTTGTGGGTGGATGGGTAGGTGTGTGGATGGATGAATGAATAAGTAAGCGGATAGATGGATGGATCAATGGGTAAATGGATGGGTTGGGTGGAAGCATGGATAGATAGGTGGGTGAACGGATGGGTGGGTGGATGGAATGGTATCAACGGATGGGTGGGTGGATGGATTTCTAGAATGAGTGTAAGGAAGCTTGGTAAGTTTCTGAAGACCTCTGACTCACGGGCTCATGTCCCCAGTTCTCCTCCCTGCCTCATCCTTGTGTCCATGGCACACGTTGCCGGGAGTGTAAAGAACAATAGAATAATAAGCTTACAAGACTCTTCTTGTGGGTGTTATTTTTAGTTTCCATGCCGTGGAGGTCAGAGTGCCAAATAACAGAAGTCTTTTCTCTCTCAAGGAAAGAATCGGTCACACCTGCGTAGGCGGCAGCAGAGGTGGGTATTAGTTTGTTTGGTTTAACAGCTATTTGACTCAGCCCTCCTGCCAGCGGGAGCGGGTGACCTTTCCTCTGAGCCCCGGGCCCCGAGCCAAGCCCGGGAGGGCAGTTCCCTTCGCTCACGAGCTCTGTCAGCGCAGCTACGTCCTGCTGCGATGCGGTTCCCACTGGCAGCCCTGATGCCACCAGGAGTGCATCTGAGAGCTCGGCAGAAGTGAGAGCTCGGTGGGGCCAGGAGGAGCACAGGGGCGGGGAGGGGACCACATCCCAGCCATCCACCTCACGTTATGTTAACTCCTTGGGGGCAGACCAGTGTAATAATAACACCCAGGGATTACCCTGATGGCCCAGTGGCTGAGACTCCACGTCCCAGTGTGGGGGGGTCTGGGTTCGATCCCTAGTCAGGGAACTAGATCCCGCATGCCGCAACTAAGTTTGCATGCTATAATGAAGATGGAAGATCCCGCATGCAGCCAAATAAATATTTAAAAAATATTATTAAAAAATAAAAATAATCGTAACCCCCAAAGGGGCCCGTCTCCCTGGGTCCACACTCCTTTGCCGTGTGCTCTTGTTGTTGTTCTCAGGATGTGGAGTCTTATTTTTCTCCACCCTCTTCAATCTGTGACTTGCTTTGACCACCAGGATGTGGCACCAGTGATGCTGTGTGCCCTGAGATTAGGTCTTCCTCTCGCCCTCTGGGGTCACTGGGACCACTAGGCTGTGCAGACTTGCCTCCCAGTGGATGAGATGTCAATGGAGGAAATCAGAGGTGACCCATTAGACAGCATCAACTGCCAGACATTGAGTGGGGCCATCTCGAACCCTCCTGCGTGGCTTAACACCCCACCCGAATGCAGATGTGTGAATGAGACCAGGATTCTTTGTGTGTATGTTAGGCTTTGGAGGAATTCAAAAAGCATCTTGTGTGAACTGCACGAATCTTTCTACATACCCTATCTTCTTTCACTGCCAAGTGGGCAGATTTATCCTCCTGTGGTAAAGAACGTGCCTGCCAAAGCAGGGGACATAAGAGACAAGGGTTCAGTCCCTGTGTCAGGAAGATCCCCTACAGTGGGGGCAACACTGGCAACCCACTCCAGTGTTCTTGCCTGGGAAATCCCCTGGACAGAGGAGCCTGGTGGGCTACAGTCCATGAGGTCACAGAGAATCGGACACAACTGACTGACTTAGCACACACGCACAGCTGTCTTGGCACTTCCTGTAAGATCACCCCCTGCCACCTGTACTGCCCTCCCTGGACACTCTCATGGGACATCTAAGCCCACGTTAGCTGAGCCCCTTGCAACTAGTGCTGGGTTGATCGAGGTGAAGCCAGATTGAAAACAGAGGCACGGTGATTTTAGTCCATAAGACTGTGTTATATAGTTGAAATTTGTTAAGAGAGTAGATCCTGAATGTTCTCACCACAAAAAAAGAAATGGCAATTACGTGACCTGGTGGAGGTGTTCGCTAACACATGGCGGTCATCATTTTGCAATATTTAAATGTGTCAAATCAATATGTCGTGCATCTCAAGGTTATACGACATCACATGTCAGTCATAGCTCAGTAACACTGCGGAGGGGAAAACCAACGCAAAGACCCAGTGAAAAGATCTCACTGGTGGCCGGGGAGATAAAGGAGCTGCGCGATCTGCTGCCAGGCAACCAGGCTGGGTTGTGTGGCAGTGGGGGGTGGTTGTGTGCGGGTGTGACAGTGCCCAGGATCTGTCACTCCAGTCCCTTGGGCTCCACAGTGTGCTGTCACTCTCAGTCGACCCAGGCAACTGCCTCCGCCCACAGCCCCTACACTCCCCCCAAATTGTGGAGCTTGGGGAATCAGCGCGGTTTACCCAGTCCGAGGAATTCTCTGAACCATGACCCTCAGACTGAGTAACCACAGCTTACACAGCTCACAAGGAGATCAGACACAGGTACGTAGAAAGTGGGATTCGTGTAGTTCACATAAGATGCTTTCTGAACTCCTCCAAAGCCTGAGATACACACAAAGGATCCAGGAGCCCATCCGTTCCTGGACCTTTGCCTGTGTTGTCCCTTTAGCCAAAAATAATCGCTTAGCTTTGGGCATGACTGGCTCTTTCTTCCCCATTCATATCTCAGGTTCAGCACCACCTCTTTAACAAATAAAAACTCATAGGGGAATGTTCTTAGCAGCGTTATTCACAATGTCTGAAAAGTGGAAACAACCCAATTATGCATCAGGTGATGAAGGGATAAGCGAAGCATGTTGCACCCATACCATGGAATATTATTTGGCAAGAAAAAAGAGTGACATGCTGATACATGCTACAATGTGGATAAAACTTGAAAACACTGTGCTTAGTGAAATCATTCACAGAAGACCACATATGGCACAGTTCCACTCAGAGTAAATGTCTGAGCAAATCCATAAGAGATAGAAAGTAGCTTAGTGGTTGCTGGTGGGTAGGGGGAAGGGGAAAATGGGAACTGAATGCTAAGTATAAGATTTCTTCTGGGAGTGCAGAAATGTTCCAAAATTCGATGGTGCTGATGATTGCACAACCTTGCAAGTATATATTAAAAAAAAAAACAAAAAAAACAACCCTTGAATTGTACACTTTGCAACAGTAAAAGTTGTGGTTTGTGAATTATATCTCAGTACAGGCTGTCTTCAGGGCTGGCTGCTTCTGAGGAGTCTGCTGGGCAGCTGCATGGACCACCGGGCCTCTGCAGGGTGGGGCAGACACCCTCTGCCCCCTCCCCAGTGTTAGTAGTTAAGTCGTGTCCTACTCTTTGCCACCCTGTGGACTGTATCCCGCCAGGCTTCTCTGTCCATGGGATTCTCAGGCAAGAACACTGGAGTGGGTTGCCATTTCCTCCTCCAGGGGATCTTCTTGACCCAGGGATCGAACCTGGGTCTCCCGTGCTGCAGGCACAGTGTTTGCTGTCTGGGCCACCAGGGAAGCTCACCCCCTCCCCAGAGTGGTTTTAACAAAGTCAAGGGGTTTTCGAGGCTTGCCACCCCGACCCGTTCAGTTCTGCATGTGGCCCATGGTAAGAATATACCGAGGCCTTTAAATACTGAACAAGTCAGTCCTTTTGCTCGAATTTGGGCTCTGCACGCGTGTGCACCCTTGCACACCAGTGTTGACACAGCACATGTTCACACTCACATGCACATTTACACACATATTTGCCCAGAACACTGCTCTGACTCCCAACACGTCCCACTCTCACAGCCTGCCTGACGGAGAACCAAGAGCCACAAGCCCCCTCACCACCAGGCTGCCCACAGAAGCCTGGGAGCTTCTACCTCCATTCCAGGCCACTCGGGGGGCTTTCAGCTCCAAGGACAGAGGCTGCCTCAGCCCACAGCTCCCATCCTCCCCTCCCAAGAAAACAGGCTTCCCCAGAGGGTGTGGGTTTCAAAGCTGAAGGCCATAGCCCACCCCACAGCTTTCTCCCTTGGTCTATGGAAAGGAGTCCTTTTGCTGCCTCTAATTGAAAAAAGAGAGAAAGGAAAAGAAACTGGAGTGTAAAAAAGGTATCTAGCCATACTAGGGCTCAGCTTCCCTCACAAGTTCTGGCCACTCTTCCCAAGCCTGACTACCATCTGCCATGTTGGTCAACCAACAGGCGCCATCTTGGTTGCTCCCCTCCCAGGCAGCCTCTTTGAATAGAGGGCTACTGCCCACTCCAGGCCTTATCCTTGCCTCAGCACAGTATCCAGGAAACCTGAAAAGCCAAAGCCCCTATCTTTCCACTGTTGGGAGACCCCATTATCCTCCCCCAAGCTCTGTTCATGAAGCCAACAACCAACTCCACTTCATGGTGGCCATGACAGTGGTAGGCTGACTACTCCCCAGCCCTGGCTGGGCACAGACACACTGGGGGTGCTTCCCTTTCTATGCCCCCACCATTTTCACTTGCAAATACATTTTTAAAAAACCCTTGAATTGTACACTTTGCAAGAGTAAAAGTTGTGGTATGTGAATTATATCTCAATACAGCTGTTTAACAAAAAAAAATCACCTCCTCAAAGAAGTCCTTCATGATTCCTCACCCTGAAGATGATGTCCCTGATGTTTTCTAACTCTGCCCCTTGATTCAGTCCCTCACCTCATTGGCTGCCCCCTGAGATTATGTGGTCTGTTTACATGTATGTTTCATGTGTGTGCTTCTCCCACTGTAGGAGCAAGCTCCGTGAGAACGGGGCCATGTCTACCTCATCAGAGCTGTGTCCCCAGCACTTACTCAGGGCTGGTTGTTGGCTGAATATTAATTGGTTGAATGAAGGACTCTCAGCGTGCTAGAGCTGCAAGGGAACAGAGTGCTCTTCCAGTCCTCCTTGTTTACAGATAGGTAGGCTAAATGCTGGGGAGGGACTCACTCAGTGTCCTAGCTTCCCATGGCTGTGTTTAATATCCACCCCCCCCACCCCCACCCCACAACAGCTATCTTGCAAAGATTTGGAAATCCCCAAAACCACCCACCCATGTGGAACAGACAGACTGTTCTCCACCTAGCCATTAAATGACAGAGATAAATGATGTTGAGGGTCCCAGTTGAGTTAATAGGCGTGCACGGCCTTCTATAGCGGTAGATAGCGTGTGGCCTTATTCTCTGTAAATGCCACCGTGTCACAGCTAGAGCCCTGCCACTGCCAAGCTGCTGTCAGATGCTGCCACAGGGAGCAGGGTTTCAGCCAACTCGAGTCCTGCTGTGGAAGCTGGGCGACAGGGTACAGTAGCCAGACCCTGCCCCATCACTGCAAATCACTCCTCGCTGAGCCAGCTGGCCCCCCGCCCGAGGAGCAGGGGGGGTCCTTGGTACCTTGAAGTAATTAATTACACCATATGGCAAGGAAACACAACAAGATTTATAGCAGAGTCAGCGACAGATGGCCCTGAGAGCAAAACACAGATCAGTGCAGAGATGTCGAAATGTTGGCCCCAGACCGTGGGAGATGGTGTGTGCACTTTGTGTGTGTGTGTGTGTGTGTGTGTGTGTGTGTGTGTGCATGCACGTGTGCGCACATGCACGCATGCACCAGGGAAGGAAAAGGATATGGGGCTGGGGTCTGAGGCTCTGCCACTTTTTTAGAGACTTGTCAGAAAGCAGGTACTCACCCCCCACCCCCACCATGGAATATTTTTTAATTGACTCCCCTCCCAGTGCAGGGAAAGACTGGGGCTTTGGTTGCCAGGGCGTCAGTGTGGGAAGAGAGAAATGCAAATGGGGAGATTGGGAAAAGTGAGAAAATCCTGGAGAGGATGGGGTGCTTTTGCCACGGGCCCCCTTCTGGCTTCAGCGCTCCGGGTCTCTTCTGCATTTGGATCTGAGAAGTGATCCACCCCAACCCGCTGCCCTGTCAGCATCTTAAACTCAACAGGTCCCGAACAGAACTCGTCCTCTCCCTCACCCGGCTCCTACTCTTCCCTCTTCACCCAGCTTCCCAAGTCCTCCTCCTGGAGCTCCAGTCTCCCCAGATCACCCTCCTGCTTCACACCCTCTCCCAGCCTCTTCCCAGGGCCCCGAGGATAAAGTTGACCTCTGTAGGGCCCCCAAGTCCCTCTACAATCGCTAGTCCCTGGATTCATCTCCCCCCTTTCCTCTGCACTAGGCATCCTATTTCAAGCCTCCGTGCCTTTGTCAATGCTGTTCCCTCTCTCCAGAATGCCTTTCCTTGCCAGGCCTGCCCAGATAAATAAATCTTCGTCCATCCCAGCTCACACATCTCTTCTTCTGTTTGACCTGAAGAGCTCATCACATTCTCCCTTGCGGTGCCGCTCCGTTTTGAGCGCTGCTCATTTGTGGTGGTTATCACATTTATTCGTGGTGTTTATGACTCTCTTGCTAGATTCCAGGGCAGGATTCCTGCTTATTATTTCCTTATCTCTGGCAATAATATAACACCTGGTACCTGGGAGGTGCCTTTAGGCTTCTCCCCACTTGTGGGTCCTGCATAATAAATATTTGCACACTAGAAAATAAAAGAGTAGATAAGGTTTTAACTTTGGGGCCAGGAATTGGATGGCAGTCAAAGGAAGAACCTAATGGAATTTCTCCTTCAGTGTTGGCTGTGGAACGATTGCATTAGTGTCCCAATTATGGCCTCCCTGTACCCACATCCTTTGTCATTAGACTTAGAAATCTCCCCACCCTAACAAGAGGTGGAGTCTGTTTTCCCATTCCCGTTGAATCTGGGCTGCCTTTGTGACTTGCTTTGACCAGCAGAATGTGGCAGAAGTGATGGTGCACACGTTCTGACCCCAGGCCTCAAAACACCCTGCAGGCTTCCTCCCATGCTTCTGGAACCCTGCCTGGCTGCCATGTGGATAAGCCCAAGCTAGCCTGCTGGAGGATAGTGGAGCAGAGATACAACATCCCAATGGAAACCAGTTCACACCAGCCAATCTAGCAGATCAGCTACACTTGTTCTGAGGCATTGATTTGGTGGGGGGCAGGCGGGGGGAGGTTTGTTACACAGTCATCACTAACTAAGACACATTATGTTGTTACTTATTAGTAAACTGTGAACCTTGTTTGAGAAGTTTTTAAAATGTGGCAGTGGGGTAGGGCTTTTAATTTTGTTGCTGGTGGGAGACAGACAGACAGAGAGGGAGTGGGGGCAGGGAGGGAGGCGGAGGGAGAGAGAAACAGTGCACACCCCTTACTCATCTTGCCCATCTCACCAAGCGATGGGGCTCTGGGTTAGCTAGAGCTCTAAACCCCAAGTTGTCCAGCGTTTCTCAAACTGAGTTTCACAGGGCATTCATCGTAAGGGATGATAGCAGATGTTGCTAAGAGGAAAGGAAGATTTTTGTTCAAATTCACTTGGAAAACACTGGCTTAATGAAAGCTACATGGCTCGGGGCTCCTTGACTGAACGCCCTGTTGCTATCTTTGGTAATCTCATTGTATGTTGTAAGGGTGAGGAGGACTTGAGTGTCCAGTGTCTTCTGGGTGGATTTGCCTTCTTTTCCACTAGGGCTCTACAGGATACGTTTTGGGGAAAGCTGAACTGGTATAAGCACTCCTCTGGTGTGAAGGACCAAGCTATGGTGTTCTTGAAATGTGATGAGTCTGTCTTGACCCAGAGCTAGGAAGTATCTAGTTAGACAACTGGTAGTACCTTCATCCTCACGGGATGGCTAGATTCCCGAAGCTTACGCCCTTTGGCCCTTCTGAACATAGCTGATCTCGTCTCACAAGTGTCAGCTCTAAAGATGGTGATCATGTCTCCCTGCCCTCCAGGTCCCAGTTTCTGTCCTTTCAGCAAAAGTGTGCATTTATTCAACCACCTCTCACAAGACTGGTTTTAAGTTCCCTTCATCTGCCTGCATACGCTCTTTTACTGTCTGTCACAGTTTTTAAGGAGAACCAGAACAAAATTCATTATGCTTTATCGCCTCCCTCATTTAGACCTTATACTTCTGTTAACGTGGCCTTGAAAGGCGTTAGCTTTTACGTCCATGACGGTGCACTCTTGACTTGAGTTGAGTTTGGTCTGAACAAAACCCCGTATGGTTAAGTCACTGGAGCTCTTGCAAAATCCATCTTGTACTTGTGCAATTTTTAGGACCTAAGAATAAAGCTTTATATTTATCCCTTATAAATGTCATCTTCTAAGATTTGCTTCCTAACTGCTGTTTGGATCCTAATTCTGAAATCTTTCATATTTTCAGTCTCTTAGAGAACTCTGCCTACATCCCACAGTTTAGCATATAACCTTTGTAGTGGGCATGTGATATTCTCGGTACCCAGTAAGTCTTCTCATACCAGCACCACGTTTTTCCTCTTGGAAATCGCCTTCCTCACTCCTCCTACGAGAGCTTCGGGTGGAGCTGACCCCAGCTGCCGTCCCAGGATGAGCGTGTGATGAAGGTCTGGCCAATCAGAGTATGGTACCTCTCCCCATCACTGATGGGTTAATGGATGGATACTGTGAGGAACATCAACAGGAACTAATTCCTCAGTTCAGTCTGGAGGGACTGGGGAAGGGGAGGCAAATGCCTCATTTTCTGCCAGCTGCTGCCAGCTATCTGACCCCTACATAGGGGACCTATCTGAAGCTGAAGCCAACACAGAGGGAGCTTGGAAGAGAGAGGAGACTAGGGAGTGAGCCAGGACCTCGTGACATCCTTTGCCAGAGAATGCTCAGTGCAGGCAGTATGACCCCGCCCCCGTCCCCCATCCGCCACGAGGAGTTTAGAAAGTCGTCCAGTGTTGTTAGTTGTAAAGATCTGGACCAACTGGAACTCTCTGGAAAACAGCCTGGCACTTTTTATTAAGGCTGAACACCTACACCTACCTTATGATCTAGCAATTACATTTGAACGTATATACCCAATAGAAATGCCTACGTATGTTAACCAAAGATCTGTTTAAGGATGTTTACAGCGGCTTTATTCTCAGTAGTAGAATGGGTCATAAAATTGTGTTTTCATATGACAGAATACTATACAAACAAGGATGAGTAAACCAACTGCTTCACATGCCACATGCATGAATCTCACAACCGCTTTCTCTGGCTGCTCTCAAATTTCTTACTTTGTTTTTAGTTTTGGGAAATTCAAGTATGATGTGTCTTTGGTTCACTCAACTTCTTGAATCTGGATGTGTATGTATTTTGATAAGTATGGGAAGTTTCAGTTATTATTTCTGAGTATGTTTTCAAACTCGCCCTCTGTCTCTCCTCTCCTCCTGGACTCTGGTGGCACAAATATTAGATATCTTATTATAGCTCCATAGGGCAGGAATCTCTGTTTTTTTCCAGTCTATTGTGTCTTTGTTCAGATCATTTCTATCACGCTATATTTCATTTCACTGATTTTTTTCCCCTCTGTCCCTCCATTCAGCTGTTAACCAATCCACTGAGGTTTTCATATCAGTTATTGTACTTTTAAGTTCTAAAACGTCCATCTGTTTTCTGTTAGTATGTCCTGTTTCTTTGCTGAGATGTCCCATTTCTTTGCCGAGGAGTTCTATTTTTTCACTTGTTCCAAGCGTGTTCCTAATTGCTCATTGAAGCCTTTTCATCATGGTTTCTTTAAAATCTTTGTGAGATAATTCTAACGTTCTCTCTCATCTTGGTGTTGACATCTATGGATTGTTTTTATTTTACTTACGTTTTTCATTCAGTTTGAGATCTTTCTGGTTCTTGCAATGACAATGATTTTTGCCTGGAAAACCTGGACAGAAGTATGAGACAGAATCCTATTTAAACTTTTGGTTTTAGTTGTTTTTTTTTTTTTTTCCTGGCCACGTTGTGTGGCATAGGGGATCTTAGTTCCCTGACCAGAGATGGGACCTGTACCCCTCTGCTTTGGGAACGCTGAGTCAAACCACTGGGCTGCCAGGGAAATCCCTTAGTTGGCTTGTTCTGATCTTGTTCTGCCAAAGGAGGGAGAAGGAGAAATCCAGGTCTCCCCAGGGTGCTTATAGCTCCTAGGAGGGGAGTCATGGCTCCCGTAACTCGCTTCAGAGGGGGATGGCCTCATTATCACTGCGCAGTGACGAAATTCCTGACTCTTCATTCTGGTTCCTCTGACGTCACTGCCATGGGAAAGTGGCCAGCACTCTGCAGTACGGCCAACCGGAAGTGGATATCCAGGGAGGGGCTGATTGGTGGTGGTGGGATGAAAGTTCTGGCTTCTTGTGGGAGTGTTGGGGCCCCTCAGGAAGCTTCAGGAAGTGGAAGTCTAACACTATCCACCCCCTTGGTCTTTGCTAGCGTGTTGGGGCTACGGATGTTCCTGTGTTTGGATACATTAGGGCGATTATTACCTAAAAGTCTTCTGTCCTGCTAGGCTGTCCTTTCCTGATCTTTTGTCTACAAAGAGCAGGACTTTTTAGGGTTTTATTTGTTTTTTATTTCTGTCTGCACTTGGTATTTTGGGGTTGCCAGCTTCCTCAGCTCCAACTCTGGGGTATATGAGGCCGAGAGAAATCTCAGGCTGTTAGCAACCCAGGTTCTTGGACTCTTTAATCAATAGAGCTTGATGAGAAGCCAGATGAGACATTCAGGCAAAGCTTTATTGCTGTTCCTGCTACAGCAGGAGGGAGCCGAGAACAAGAAATAGGTGCCCCTGGTTGCTCCCCAAGGACGGCAGGCTGGTTCCTTAAATGAGGTGAGGGTGGGGGTGGTTGGGTGGGTCAAGCAGGAGGAGTGGCTTAGGTGGTCTTCCCACCCCCTCAGTGGTGCTGTGTGCAGGGGGCAGGCAGGGATCATGGGCAGTACCTGATTTTTGCTCCTGGCACCTCAGAAATGGCATTTGGTTTGTGGTCTTTTTTGTATCTTATTGTTCCTAATTACACGAACTTGGAATGGGTGCAGTTATTTTTAGTTGTTTCGAGTTTTTTTGTATTCTGTTGCTCAAGGAGATGTTTGTCCAGGTTACAGGCACTACAGTAAAAGGTCCCAGCTCTCAGCTACCTCCAGGCCACTCCCTAGTGTCCTTCCCCGAGTGCTGAGGGCCCTAGCCGCTCTTCCTTCTCTTCACCTTTCAAAGTCTTGGGTTTGTTTCACATGTAACACCCAGGGTTTCTGGTTGTACTTGGTGGAAGGTATGGGAAAAAGTACATTTCTTTCATCTTCCCAGAAGCAGAAGTCTTAGTTTCCATTATTTTAAAATAGGAAAATTATAGTCCATTACAAAAGAAAAAAGTGAAAATGTTAGTCATTCAGTTGTGTCCAACTCTTTGTGACCCCATGGACTTTAGCCCACCAGGCTCCTCTGTCCATGGAATTCTCCAGGCAAGAATCCTGGGGAGGGTAGTCATTGCCTTCTTCAGGGGATCTTCCATACCAGGGATCGAACTTGGGTCTCCTGTATTGCAGACTGATTCTTTACCATCTGAGCTACCAGGGAATGCATTATGTGTCAACCCCAAATCCCCAACCAGTTTCCCAAAATGTAACTGAGACACAGTAAAATGACACAATATTGGTTTTCTATTAAACTACGTGATAGGTGGGTTATGTTGTCTGTGAACTTTATGTCAGAATTGTAAAGGCAACAAACATGACAAATCATTTGTTATCAAAAGATGCTGGCTTGATAGTGTTGATAACCTCTGATCAAACCAGACCTGAAGATGTTCTGTCCCACACTCTTTAACCACTACACTGACAGTTTAAAATAAAAATGGATTCTTGCATTTTATGGACCAAGGTATGCATTTAAAAAAGCTTTTTATTTTATATCAGAGTATAGCTGATTAACAATGTTATGAGTTTCAAGTGAACATCAAAGGGACTCAGGCATACGTATCCATGTATCCATTCTCCCCTAAACGCCTCTCCCGTCGAGGCTGCCACATAATATTGAGCAGAATTCAATGTACTGTACAGTAGGTTCTGGTTGGTTATCCATTTTGAATATAGCAGAGTGTACATGTCCATCCCAAACTCCCGAACCATCCCCTTACCCCAGCCTTCCCCACAACAACTGTAAGTTCCTTCCCTAAGTCTGTGAGTCTCTTTCTGTTTTGTAAGTTCATTTGTATCATTTCTTTCTGGATTCCACATATAAGGGATGTCTGCTGCAAATGGCATTATTTTATTCTTTTTAATGGCTGAATAATATTTCATCGTATACATGTACCACATGCTCTTTATCTGTTCCTCTGTCAATGGGCATTTAGGCTGCTTCCATGTCTTGACTATTGTAAACGGTACTGCAGTGAACATTGGAGTGCGTGCATCCTTTTGGATGATGTTTTTCCCTGGATATATGCCCAAGAGTGGGATTGCAAGGTCATTTGGTAGCTTTATTTTTAGTTTTTAAAGGAACCTCCATTCTGTTCTCCATAGTGAAGGAATGCATTTTAAAAAGCTGATTTAGTTGGTATGTCTTTCTCCACGGGGAACACCCTGACTCATGCAGTTATAGATGGTTTCTTTTGATTGCTATTTGTTCCCATGGTCTTTCTTTGCTCATGGTCAAGGCTGTGAACTTTTTGAAAAGAAAAATTGCTTCTTTTCCTGCTTATGTCTTTCCCCATCTTGTATCCAGAAGAGTAGATGTGATGAGAATTAAAGTTGGTCGACCTTTCATGTGTTCAAGTTCTGGACACAGCCACGTCCGTAACACCTGTTACAGTGTTCCCGCCTGTGCCAGGGATCATGCTGGGTGCTTCATAGACATAATTTTACTGAGCACTGTTTTGTCTTTCTGAATTGAAGTACAGTTGATTTACAACATTATGTTAGTTTCAGGTGTACAACAAAGTGAATCAGTTTACATGTACACATATATCTACTCTTTTTTAGATTCTTTTTGTTACAGAGTATTGTGCAGAGTTCCCTGAGCTATACAGCATGTCCATATTAGTTATCTATTTTATATATATAATAGTGTGTATACATCTACAAAAAAAGAACATATATTTCTTATATATACACACTATATAATTAGAACAATTAAATGTATTAAATATAACACACATGTATATAACATATGTATCACGCACATATATTTGTATGTTGTAAAATAAAGAATGTGGCTGTTTCTCGTCCTTGGTTCCTGAGGTAGAGCCTCTAAACTCTTGGAATGTCCCAAGTGATGAGACTCTTTGTTAACCCTGGTGAGGCCCCCAGGAGCAGCCTGAGTGCTCATGCTAATGAGGTGGTTCAGGAGGTGGTTCAGGATGGGCCCCTAGATAGTTTCAGCAGGGGGTGAGTCTGGCCAGGCTGGAAAGGCCAACCACGGGGTTAGAGCATTGAGGCTCTGAGCCAGGTGAGACCAGCCTGATAATTTAATCAACCATGCCTACATAACAGAACCCCAGTGAAAGCTGGGCTTGGAGGCTGGGGTGAGCTTCCTGGTTGGTAAGCACATCATCGTGCCCTCAGGCCTCATTTTCCCTTAACCACCTCTTCAAAGATCCTGTCTCCAAACATGGACCTGCTCTGAGGTTCTGGGGGGTTAAAGCTTCAATGTAGGAATTTGAGGGGTACACAGTTCAGCCCATCACAGCATATATGTGTCTTCATTTGACTGGTCCAAATTTGTATCCTTAATGATGAGACTGTAGTCATAAGCACAGCACTTTCCTGAGTTCTAGTGAATTACCACATTTGAGGGAGGTAGTGGGGTCCCCTGGCTTCCCTGGTGGCTCAGTGGTCAAGAATCTGCCTGCAATACAGGAGCCGCAGGAGACACGGGTTCAATCCCTGAGTCAGAATGATACCCTGGAGGAGGGCATAGCAAGCCACTCCAGTATTCTTGCCTGGAGAATCCCATGGACAGAGGAGCCTGGCGGGCTGCAGTCTATGAGTTTGCAAAGAGTCAGACACGACTGAAGTGACTTAGCATGCATGCGCACTGGGGATCCTACCTTTGTAGTCAGTTGGTCAGAAATGAGGCAGCCTGGGAATCCCTAACTTTGCAGCTGGCATCTGAAGTTAGGATAGTACTGTTGGGGCGTAGCTTTAGCCTGTAGAGTCTGCACTAATTATGGATACTATTAATTCAGTATATATCATTCATTCAGCCAGCCATCCATGCATCCATCCATCCATCTGCCTCATCCACCCACCCATCCATGCATCCATCATCCATCCATTCATTCATCCATCCATCCACCCATCCATTCATCCACCCCTTCCATCATCCTATACTTATTGAATGCTTATGGTAAGCTACATCTTAAGCCAGAATAAAAAAATAGTATGTTGCAGTGCTCTCCTCTAAGCTAGAGAAGCTGGTCTCCTCACTGTCTTCCCCTCCAGACCTCTCTTTACTTCACTCAGTAAATGGACCATCTCACCCATCCTCTCTGCATACCTCCTGGCTCCGTCCTCTAGAGAAGTCCAGCTTCAGTCTGTTGAGGGAAACCCTCCTGAAGAAAGTCTCACTGGCGTGCTGAAGGCAAGCCTGCAGAGGGGTGAACAGACCTGGTCTTTGTGCATCACATGAGTCTAGCCAAGGCAGGTGACTAACAGGAGCCAGACGTCTAAGGACAAGTGGAGCATGTGGGGCTAGCCTCCGAGGCTTACCTTACAAGCCTCCAAGGTAAGAACTGTTATCACATAAGAGGAAACTGAAGCACAGAGAGGTTACGTAACTTGCCCTAGGCAGCACAGCGAGTGAGTGGTAGAACTGGGATTCAAACCCAACCAGAAGCTCCAGAGCCCACATTCCTCAACACTGCACTGTGCTGTGCACCCCCCCCCCCAGCTCATTTAATTGTCAGGGCGTATTGTCCTCACTCTGCAACAAAGTTCTAGAAGCCCAGAGAGTTCAAGTAATGCCCTATATGGTGCACAGCAAAGAAGTGGTGTATCTGGAATCCAAACCCAGGCTATTTGATAATAGTGACCAAAAAAAAAAATTTCACCAAAACCCAAAAGGACAGAGAGTACAGCCGTTACTGGGGGCCTGAGCAGGAGGAGGAGCCCTTCTAATTCCTTCAGCACTACCCACGAAGGCCCTCCTCCAATCCTGGTGTAGCCCTGGGTTACAGATGCAAATACATCTGCCCTTTTCCCCTCCCCTCCTATCACTTCAGGAGTCACCATTTGAATTCTGCTCTCCTTGAAAGCATCAGGCAGTCAGAAATCCTGCCAGTCAGAAATCCTGCCAGCTGGACCCCATTCAAGTCCAGTTGCGTCTGCCTGACCGGGCAGAACCCAACCATCCGTGTGGAAATACTCAGCCGATAACAGCCAAGGGGACGCGGCCAACACGGGGAAAATGGATGGTTCCCAGATTGGCTTGTTTGGCCTCCCAACTCGGGATAATATATGAGCAGTGATGTCAAACAAACGAAATCTTAGCTGGCTCATTTCACATTCTCCTAGGGCGCCTTGCCGCCTACCAAGGGTCCTTGGAGCTGTTACTTCACAACCTGCGGGCCAAAAGCAACGTCAATTGTGTCTTCACAAATTCCTAAAAATATTGCCCAATGGTCTTTAAAAAAATTAATGTCCTGTGACATGCGAACATCGTTTTCCTGATCGAGGTGTTGAATATAGATTCTGTATATTTACTTATATAGAAACCAACACAGCCCGAGGCCTGCTGTTTTTCATTTTTCACATCTGGCCAAACATTGCATTGCTTATGTTTATTTATTTCTTGGCGGCGGAGAGAAATTTCTTTCCACTGGGGTGATAAATGGGTAAGTTGTAAGGTACAAGAGGAAGAAAACCTTATAAAATGACTCCATGTCCTTTTCTCCCACTTTTTTTCTTCTGCTTATTTATTTCATATCTTGTAATACTTAAGAGTTCCAGGATTTGAAAATGAGTCTTAAGACCATCACCCAGGCCCTCTTCTTGGAACTCCCATAGCATATTCAATCTGGACCCCTTAAAGTTTAAGGCTTAAATAAACATTTGCATTCTAAGAGGCAGGGAAGGATGGGGGAGATTCATTCAGCTGCAGTCCCAGAGCCTCAGGTTCCATTGAGAATGCAGAGAATTTTCAGGTACATCTGTGGCTCAGTATTTTGGGGGTCCCTGGTCTCTTTGAGAATTTGCCAAAAGGTATACGTACCCTCTCTCCACAAAGTGAAAGTGTTAGTTGCCCAGTTGTGTCCAACTCTTTGTGACCCCACACACTGTAGCCTGCCAGACTCCTCTGTCCATGGAATTCTCCAGGCAAGAATACTGGAGTGGGTTGCCATTCCCTTCTCCAGAGGATCTACCTGACCCAGGGATCAAACCCAGGTCTCCTGCATTGCAGGCAGATTCTTTACCATCTGAGCCACCGTGAAATCCACAAAAATCTCCCCACAAAAGTGAACATATAATATAAAGATGAGCACACAATTTAGGGTGCATAATTTTAGGTGTCTTAGTCTGCTGATGCTGTGTAACAAATCATCCCCATACTCAGTGGCTGATAAGGACTTATTTTTCTCACTCCTGTGGTTGGCTTGAGTGTTTTGGTTCCTGAGTATGGGTTGGCTGTATTTGACTCTAGGCTTTGGAACAGTTCCTCAGTGCTCCATGTGTCTGATTCTGGAGTTCTGGGGCAACTGCTTTGGGAAGCAGTTTTTTTTTTTTTTAATTGAAGTTGATTTACAGTGTTGTGTGAGTTTCAGGTATACAGCAAAGTGATTCAGTTATGTGTATATGTATAGTTTTTCATATTCTTTTCCATTATGGTTTATTATAGAATAGTGAATGTAGTTTCCTGTGCTATGCAATAGGACCTTGTTTATCCATCCTATACATAGTAGTAGTTTGCATCTACTAATCCCAGACTCCCAATCCTTTCCTCCCTCACCCTCCCCTTGGCAACCACAAGGCTGTTCTCTGTGTCTGTGAAGTGCGTTCTTTCTGTGGTGATGGCAGGAGCTTGAGAGACAAGCCACACTACACAAGCAGGGTTCATGGTTTTATCACCCCGTCTGCTCGCATCCCATTGGCCAAAATCAGTCTCACAGACAGATGGAAAACTCTACACTACCCAAAAGGGGAGAGGAAGAGGAGTGAACACATATTGACCAATACTTCCGTTTATTGCCAGCAGGTCATAGACCCTTGGAGGGCTGCCCATGGAGCACAGTTTAAGAACTGGATTGGAACCTGAGTCTCGTATGATGATTCACAAGCTGCAGCAAATGTAGAAACAACGTGGTTCAAAATGCAGATCTGAGGCTATCCTGCCCTAGAGATTTTGATCCAGTGAATCTGGGTGGGGCCCAAGAATGTGCATTTTAAATAGTCACTCCTGTGGTGATGCTGATGGTCCAGGGTCCATACCTAGAGAATCCTGGGCTTAGTGGGCTCAGGGCTCAGAGAGGTGGGTGCCAGTCCCAGCTCCACCCTAGCTTTGAACTTGGTCAAGTGGCTTTGCTTTTGGGGTCTCCATTTTCTCTTGGAGACCATCTCTCATAAGATTGTTGGGAGGATTCACAGCTGAGGCTGGTAATAGAACTAGAACAGGGCCTGGAACATATTAAACCAAGAAATGTTAGTTTGCTGCCATCATCACCATCGTCAGCTGGTTTCTCCCAGCTCTGACAGTCTGTGATTTGACACCACTTAACACAGTTCTCTGGCTGTAAATCTTATCTCCTCTGACTACTAAGATCCTTTAATTCTTTTCCCGAATGCCCACAGTGGGACACTTTTTGCTTCTGGGCCAGTTATTTTTCCAAGTTTAATTTTACCCATCCCATCAGACAAGGTGTTGTGGACTCCCAGCGGCAAGTTAGAGATGCATTCCTCCCCACCCTCCATTTAGAACCAAGTAGACCATAGCGTCTGAATGCTTAAGGGTTTAGCGTGGCTTAAGATCTGTGAACAGTGGCTGGCCAACAGGGCAAAGACGAACAGTAAAAGGTCATTGTTTACCCCAAAACTCACAGCTCAAACCCCTTGGTGCATCCTTTTCATTTCTGGCTTGATCTCTTCTTTCTAGATGTCTGTATGTCTCCCTCGCTGCTCATTTTCCCTCTGCTTCTGTTTATATTTCTCTCTCTTTCTCATTTCCTCTTCTCCCTTCTGTATGCCCTGTTGTTCTGAACATTCTCTGCCCTGACTCTTTACCCATCAGTGGTATGTCTAATGCCTGATCCACAGTGCAGGTTTGATAAACGTCTGAGGGAAGGGAAGGGTGAATGAAAGAAAAGCATTCCCGCATCTGAAATCCAGTTTCCCTCCCTTGAACGGCAGTCTGTTCCACTGCTGGGCAACTTCTCCAAGTGAATGAAGCATTGATTAGCTGAGTAAACAGCAACAGCACCTCTTCAAAATCAGCCCAGGATCTGATCCAATCTCTCGCCTTTTAGAAATGCCATCTAGTGCCCAGAATAACTGTTCCCCAGCTTGCTTTTCCTCCACAGCTGAAGTTTTCTTCCCTGAGCTGAGTTTTTGCTCACATTTTGAACCCCTTTTCCTTTTACCTACCCACTTAGCAAAAATGCCACTTTACTTCCCTGGTGGTCCAGTGGTTAGGACTCCCAGCTTCTTCTGCAGGGAGTGGAGGATTGATCCCTGGTTGGAGAACTAAGATCCCACAGCGCAACGAAAGCAAACAAAACGGAAAAACACAAAAATGCCGCTTGCCAACTACTGCTGCCCTTCAACCCTGCACAAGCCTCCACATGCCCCGTTGTGTTCATTACTTTTCACTGGCTCTTCCTGCTTCCCTGTCCCTTTGTATTTCCTATCCTGGGGTGAGCAAACCTTTTCCATAAAGAGCCAGATAGTAAATCGTTCAAGCCTTGCAGGCCATGGGTCTCTTAACTGCTCAGTTCTAGTCCTATGGCAGGAAAGAGCCGTAAACATAAACGATGCCAGGGCTCTGTTCCCATAGAAACAGGAGGTTGGGGCCATAGCTTGCCAAGGTGTTTAACAAGGAGTCTGGCAAATAACTCAATAAATGCTACTTGTTACCTAGAGTTTCGCTCCTAGATATTGAACTGACCAATCTTTTTTTTTTTTTTTTTTTTGGCTGCACCGTGCAGCTTATGGGATCTCAGGTCTTCAACCAAGGATCTAACCAAGGCCCTAGGCCATGACAGCGCAGAGTCCTAACCACAGGACCTCCAGGAAATTCCCTGATCTATCCAGTCTTTACTGGGCAGCTACTGTATGCAGACCCTGCTTTCCATAGAGACATCGATGGTTAGGACTGGAAGGATGGTAGAGATCACCTAGTCCAGAGGTTGAAAACTGACCATGAGGATTTTCTTTCACTTGTTAGCTGTGTGACTCTGGGCAAGTTACTGGACATCTCTGCGTCTGTTTCCTCATTTGTAAAATGGGAACTTATCTCATGGGAGTATGATGAGAAATGTATGAGCTGATACATGTAAAGTGTGGAGGATAGTGCCTGCAATAAGTATTCAGTCGTGATGATAGTAATTATTACTATTTGTATTATTGATGATGATGTTTCCAGTCTCCCTTTAGGTGGAGCATATACTCTCTGGTTGCTCTGAGGTCTTATTTTCTTAGTTCAGCTCTCTGAACTCACTTACTTTACCTGCCTTGCCTCTGGAACCACTAGATTTTTCTGCCCCTATTTATACCAGTCCCCCATATTTTCATGGGTAGAAAATCTGAGAGCCAGGTCAGGATGGAAGTGATTTGGTTACATCGCCACAGCAAATCCAGGACAAAAGTCATGTAGATTCCTGGTGTTTAATCTGTCATGGTAGGCTGCACACAGCTCTTCTCAACCACCAGCCACACACCCTTCAGGCTGAAATCTTCCTCTTTGAATATTTCCATGCTGGTTACAAGGAGCTGGATTCTCCTTTTCCCTAAGATGCTCTGACCCAAAGGCTGAAAACTGCCAGTGAGGCCTCCAACCGCATTAGCTGGGAGAGAATCTAGATGGTGCGGACTTCTTCCCACAGGTACTTAACTGGGGCTCACTGAGCCTACCAGCATGGAATTTAAAGGGCAGGGAGTCCGGCTAAAGGTTTAGAGAGACCCTTCTAGACAGAGCCTGACTTATTACTGAACTCTTACCACCCAAAAGTCACTGAATGTCGGTCGTAGATGAAAAAGTCAGTCATGTATGGAGTGAGAAGGGCATCTCTGTGGTCACAGGAAAACCAATAAGGTCAGTTTGATTCAATCTTGAGTAAGTGGCAGAGCCATGAGTTATCTTAACATCACAGGAACCATTTATTTAAAATCACTGTCCTGGGCACTCAGTTCATCTCCATTAGGAGATGCTGCTTTTACTTGAAGCATCTTGGATAATGGACCTCGTGATCTGTTTTCTGGTGGGTTTCTGTCACAGACCCGGTTGAGAGCTATTCCCTCTTGAAGAAGGAGAAAGGGGACCTCCCGAGCGGTCCAGGGGTTAAGACTTCACCTTCCAGTGCAGGAGGTGTGGGGTCAATCCCTGGTTGGGGAGCTAAGATTCCACATGCCTCGCAGCCAAAAAACCAAGACATAAAACAGAAGCAATATTGTCACAAACTCAATAAAGGCTTTAAGACTGGTCAACAAAACCGAAACAGATCTTAACAAGGAGAAAGAAGGAAAGTCTTCGGAGAGATAAACTGTTAATGAACAGAGGAGGTGTGTGCTTATAGGAAATTGCATATATGCCCACTGAAGTAGCATATGTAGAACCTGCCATCAATAGTAATGCCCATGATGGAAAGACAGGGTTACCTTTGGTCAAGTAGCATGGAAATGTACTCCAGTTGGCTCATGATATATCTATCCAACAGCTTAGCACAGTGCTGAATTTATGATGTTATTGACCTTCCACACCCAAAGCAAGGCCCTTAAATTGACATTTGGCAAAGGTTCCAAATAATTTGGCTCTCAGTTCATGTAATACAAAGCCACCAGAAGGGAGGAATGGCAAAAGTGGGGATCAATACAGGTCAATTCTGTATTGATGATGTAAGCTGAAAAATCATACAGGGAGTTGAGAATATCACAAGATTTTTGTTGGGCAGAGAAAGAGCTAGCATTTCTACTAGCCAACATTTCTCTACCCCCAAAGTACCTTTCAGAGATGTGGCCAGCTATATTTATGGCTTCTTATCAGGTTTGACTTTTCCAAACTCAGAGAGGCAAGTGTGGTGATAGGAGTTTGGATTGAGTCGGTCTTGAGCTGAAAAATCAACTTCTTCTCCTAACTTCAGGGTGACATTGAGCAAGTTACTGAATCTCTTTGAGCCTCACGGAGTTTGTCACGTGGTCGTGAGGACTAAGTAAGATAGGCAGATAGTCTCCATAAAGTGCCTGGCGTACATGAGGTGCTCAATTAATGTTGGCCCGCTTCCAGTGGTGGGCTGGTAAATGTTTAGCAAAAAAAAAAAAAAGCTCTGATTTTAGCATTTGCTAATTTCCAGGGTGTAAATACGCCTATCATGGCCCATTCCGGGCTGTTGATATGATGTCATTATCAATATGGATGGGGAGGAGGTGAGTCCAAACGGTTCTTATAAATTGATACAAGCCCACTCCACATCACTACCTGCTTTCTACTCTACCATCCTTCTTTCCCCCTCCAGAATCTTAAATGGGACCCTAGATTCACAGTCCGGAGAAGGCAGTGGCACCCCACTCCAGTACTCTTGCCTGGAAAATCCCATGGATGGAGGGGCCTGATGGGCTGCAGACCAGGGGGTCACTAAGAGTCAGACACGACTGAGCGACTTCACTTTCACGCATTGGAGAAGGAAATGGCAACCCACTCCAGTGTTCTTTCCTGGAGAATCCCAGGGACGGGGGAGCCTGGTGGGCTGCCGTCTATGGGGTCGCACAGAGTCGGACACGACTGAAGCGACTTAGCAGCAGCAGATTCACAGTCAGCAAGGTGCTCATTTGTGTTAAATGCTCTTATTAAATAGATGGGAAAGCCAAGTCTCAGGTGAAAGTGTATATGCTGCTACTTAATAAGTGGGTGCAATCCCGGAGAAAAGAGGAGGAAAGGAGAGGCAGTACAGGGTGGATACTTACCTGAGCACCTCTGCGTATCAAGCTCTGGTGCCTGCTACATCACATGGGGCCATCTTGGTGGATTTAGAATCATCCAGCTAAACGGAGGAATGGGGGATAAATGGGTACATCCACTCCCCACCCAGAGTGGTGGAAGATTCCCTGCAAAGGGCAATAATTAAACATCCGAATTGCTCGTCAATAGCTATTGGGTGAGTCTACAGCTCTCAGGACTCAGGTCCAGCAAGGAGTTGAGTCAGGGATATAGGGCTATCACTGTGTGTGGGTGGGCAGAGCCTGTCACCCCTGTCGTGGGGGCTGGAATGGAAGCAGCAATCAAGGGTCCTCAGGATGGCAGAGGCTGGAGATCTGTGGTAGTGTCCAAGAGGTGTCAGGTACACATTATGGAACGCAGGTACCTAGATCTGCGACCATCTAAGTTTAATAATGAACAATCAGGGAGCTCCGCCCTTTCACTGCTGAGGGCCTGGGTTCAGTCCCTGGTTGGAAAACTAAAATCCTACAAGACACAGGGTACAGCCAAAAAAGAAAAAAAAAAAAGAAACGAAAAGAAAACAGATGTCTCCAACATCTTTCAGACAAACAGACTTCTGTTGATTTTTCTACCTAGAAGGATTTTCATATGAAAAGTTAAGACCTTTATTATCAGCATCAGAGCCTGAATATATTGAACGAAGGAAGCTTTCCTCTATAAAATGCAAAGTATGTTAGCAATTCCAGCACTGTAACCTATTCATGAGTTTTGAAATTTGTACATGTTAGAAACTACATGTTAGAGAGGAGAACATATTTTACTTAACATCAGCAAATGATGATCTCTGACAGAATCCAGTATCTTCAACCTTGGTCTTTGCGGGATGGATGAACAGTGTCTGTGGCAGGTTTTGGGTGGCTTTGATTCTTCTTGGACCACACACTCACACACTGGCTCAGTCTGTTCAGACTGCCATAAAAAAAATACCATGGGCCGAACTTAAGCAACAGGAACTTATTTTTCATAGTACTGGGGTTGGGGAGTCCAAGATCAAGGTGCTGGCCAAGTCAGTTCCCTGAGAAGGGCTCTCTTCCTGGCTGGCAGGTGACCACTGTCTCTCTGTGTCCTCACACAGTGGAGACAGAGAGTGCTCTGGTCTCTCCTCCCCCTCCGTTAAGGCCACTGATCCCATCACAGGGGTCCCACCCTCATGACCTCACCTAAACCCAATAATTACCACCTCCAGAGACCATCACATTGGGGGTTGGGGTTTCAACAAATGAGTTTTGAGATGATAACAAACTTCCAGTCCATAACACACACTCTGTAGTATATGCCCACAAAATAAATAACACTAGGTGTCTGTTGTGTATGTCTTCAAGTACAAGGGGTCCAGTCCTCTGAGCATCCAGACCAGGCCCTTTAAATGATCCAAGCCATCCCTGCTTCAAGAAGGAATTGTTCAAGAAGGCAGTGCAACATGCAGACTCTCAGGCCACACTCCATGGTTGGTGGGGTCTCTGGCATTGGGCCTAGCAATCTGCATTTTAACCAGTTCTTGCCTCCTCCACACATCTGCCTGGAAGATTCTAGTAGCTTTTAAATCTCAAGAATCACTGCTCTAAGCTTCTGCATCCTTTGGAGATTTTTGGAACCTGATTTGTCTCGTTAAAGTTAATGTTTAGGTACTGATCATAAAAACTAAAGCTATGTGATAGGATAAAAGCTGGGCATGCTGTGGGATGTGCTTTCGTTCTTTCTTTTTAGCTGTGTATGAGGCACAGTGGACAAATAGAACTGTAAGATATTTACAGTGTGCTGTGCTGTGCTTAGTTGCTCAGTCACGTCCGACTCTGAGGCCCCATGGACCGTGCATGGTGACAGTTTGGTAGATGTGTATATACATTGTGAAAGAGTCCTCCCATCTAGTGAGTTAACACTCCCATCACCTTCTGTCCTTGATTTTATTTTAGTGGGAACATTTAAGTTGTACTCTCTTAGCAAATTTCAATTATACAGTATAGTGTTACCAACTGTAGTCACCAAGTGTTACATTGGCTATTCAGACTCTAGTCATGTTACAGCTGAAAATTTGTGCTCTTTTACCAACCTCTTCCTGTTCCCCTGCAGCCCAGGTCCTGATAACCACTTTTCTACTCTTTGTTTCTATGGATCTGACAATTTTTTTAAGATAAGTGATACCATGCAGTATTTGTCTTTCTCTCTCTGCCTTATTTCACTTAATGTAATGCCCTCAAGTTCCATCCATGTTGTCACAAATGGCAGAATTTCCTTATTTCTCATGGCTGGACAATATTCCATAGTGTATCTGTTCCACTGTGGATGATGTTTCTTTATCCATTCATCCAGTGATGCACACTTAGGTTGTTTCCGTAGCTTGGTTATTGTGGATAATGCCACGACGATCATGGAAGAACAGATACCTCTTCAAGATGCTGTTTTCATTTCTGGAATGTGCCTTCTGACCGCAGTGGTAGTTGGAGCACAGATTTGATGAGCTTCCATTTCAGTGAGTGGAGAAAGAGCAAGAAATGGGGAAGATAATCCAGGGAAACCAGGATGTTTTTAAAAATTGAATTTCTTGGACTTCCCTGGTGGTGCAGTGGATAAGAATCCACCTGCCAATGCAGGAGACGTGGGTTCGATCCCTGGTCTGGGATGATCCCACACACCATGGGGCAGCTAAGCCCGTGCGCCACAGCTACTGAGCCCTTGCTCCACAGCAAGAGAAGCTTCTCACTGCAGTGAGAGGCCCGCGAACTACAAGCAAGAGTAGCCCCCACTCACTGAAACTAGAGAAAGCCCGAGCAAAGCAGTGATGACCCAGCACAGCCAAACACAAATAAATGCTTTAAAAACTGGATTTCTGTTTGAAAAGGGGAGGGAGAGAGACATTGCTCCACTGAAAACTTGAGTCCATTTTAAATAAAATACATGACTTCCAGCGTCTTCCTGTCTGGCAGCTATTGTCTGTACCTTCTTGTCACTGCTGCTGCTGCCTGTTTGTCATGTAGGGTTGACCTAACTCTTGTGGGAGGAGCTGTTTAATACCAACATCATTCATTATTGTTATTAATAATTTGATATGAATATCTGAATACCTCAACGGCCACAATCACTTGTTCAACTCTCTCCAGTTTCCCTTTTGAACGTTTATTTTTATAACGGTGCTAGGCAAATGCCAACTTCAGATTTGAGTGTCTCTTGGACTTAAACGTCTGTGGTTCTATAAATTCTTGCCAAAGAGCTGATGTGTAGGACATGTGACCGTTAGATTTTCTTAGGTGAGCTATGGAAAATGGCACATTTTGTGCTGTGGGGCTCCATATAACTGAGAAGGACAGAGCGGGAGTCAAGGCCAATTACTTACCATCATCATCATCACTATTGCAGTTATGGAGCATTTACTATGTGCCAGGCACTGAACCCAGCTTTGTCCATCAGCATAGCATGTAGTCCTCACAGCCACTCCATGACATGTATGATCATATTACCTCCATCTTACAGATAAGGGAGCAGAGACCCAGGAAAGTCAAGTAAACACACAAGCTCCACTGCTGGTGTGTGTCAGAGCCAGTGTACAGAATCGGTCAGTCCACCTCCAGAGCCCAAATCCCTAACCTTTGGGCATCCTGTCTGAAAAAAGAAGCAGAAGTTACAAGGTAGTTAGATATATTAATATGTTGTTAAGTGTGTGCCCGACACCAAAGCTGTTTTTAAATCGCATCCAAATCCCCAAATAGCTTTTTGACAGTGTTTGGAGTCCTTAATAAAAAATATTGAGCAAAGAAAAGTTGTGAGCACACCTGTGCTCGCTGGAGATGTAGCAGAGCAGTTTACTATTGCATGGGAGGATGAAAGGCCAAAGCAAAAGGCACTTTTTATTTTTTACATTATTATTATTGCAGAGGTGCATGGTGGGCCCTGAGTGCTGCCAGGTGCAACTCTGATGACACCTAGAAAGGCACTTTTTAAAACCCAAAGGAAGAGACTTCCCCGGTGGTCCAGTGGTTAGGACTTTACCTTCCAGTGCAGGGGGTGTGGGTTTGATCCCTGGTTGGGGAGCTAAGATTCCCACATGCCTCTCAGCCAAGAAACCAAAATGTAAAACAGAAGCAATATTGTAACAAATTCAATTAAGACTTTAAAAAAATGATCCACATCAAAAAATCTTCAAAAAAAAAAAAATAAATAAAACGCAGTGGAAAATCTTTGCTCAGGGAGACATCTCTTAGCAGCATCTGTGCATCTGCTTCCTGAAGGCATGGGGCGATGTGATTTCAAGGTTTGTTCGTTCAGCTGCTCAGTCATGTCCGACTCTTTGTGACACCATGCACTGCAGCACGCCAGGCTTCCCTGTCCTTCACCATCTCCCAGAATTTGTTCAAACTCATGTTCATTGAGTCTGTAATGCCATCCAACCATCTCATCCTCTGTCGTCCCCTTCTCCTCCTGCCTTCAATCTTTCCCAGCATCAGGGTCTTTTCTAATGAGTCGGCTGTTCGCATCAGATGGCCCATGTTTTAGAGCTTCAGCTTCAGCATCAGAGCTTCCAGTGAATATTCAGGGTTGATTTCCTTTAGGGTTGACTGATTTGATCTTCTTGCAGTCCAAGGGACTCTCGAGAGGCTTCTCTAGCACCACAGTATGAAAGCATCACTTCTTTGGTACTCAGCCTTATTTATGGCCCAACTCTCACATCCATACATGACCACTGGAAAAACCATAACTTTGACTAGACGGACCTTTGTCAGCAAAGTAGTCATGTCATTTAGGATTTAGTGACTCCGTTCCCAGTTCCAGAGGTAAGCCCCTCACCCCTTCCGAACTGGCCTAATACAATCAGATAATCCCACTGTCTAGAATGGTGGTTGCTGGGGGCTAGGGGTGGGGAAAATGGGGAGATGTTGGTCCTAGGATATAGACACTCAGGTATAAGGTGAACAAGTTTCAGGGATCCAGGGTCCGGCATGGTGACTGTAACTAACAGTACTTCCCCATGTACTTGAAAGATGCCTGAGAGTCCAGGTTTAATGTTCTCACCATGACAAGAACAAAATGGTAATTATATGAGGTGAAAGGTGTGTTAACTGATCTTCTTGTGGTAAACATTTCACAGTATCTGTGTGTTTCAGATCATCTCATTGTATACCTTAAACATACATAATATTACACATCATTTGTATCTACATAAACCTGGGGCAAAATTTTAAATTTTTAAAAAGAAATTCTACTCTTGCACATGCTTGTTTCAGAGATGGTCACACAACCCCAGTCTAAGCATTGAGAACATGGTATTATATGTCCGTTGGCCTTGTGATTGGTTCAGAGGTGGGCATGCAACCCAAGTGGGTTCAGTTAGAGTCAATCCCAGAATTTTGTTTGGTGGTTGTGAAATAGAAACCCTCTCTTTTTCAGGAAGATGTGGTGTGTGGAACTTTCTCATTTTTGTCATTGTAATGAAAGTGAGTCTGAAAACTAAGCCATCATGTGAGAGAAGGCAGAATCAAAACAGTTGCAGAGAAGTGAAGTCAGCACCCTAATCAAGCTGTTCCTACAACCAATTGACCATTTTCATTTGTATGAATCACCACATTTCTTTTATTTTCCATGTCATTTTAAGCTGAGGTATTGTTTCTTACAACTAAAAGCAATCTAGCTGTTACATCAAGCATCACGCCTGCAGTTTAAATACGAGCAGGTCCTAATGGGGAGCCCTGCTTTCATGGTAAGCTCTTCTTTAAGCCAACTCACCACTTAGGTTCAATCTTAAAAAAACAACCAACCAAGGTCTAACTGCACACTATGTTAATGAGCAATTAATATTTTACTCAAGTTGTTAGGAGAATGCTGGGGAAGGAATTTGAATTTATGTGGCATGTGAAAACGCGAAACCTTAAGATTCTTCATCATCCATCCCCATAGGACCTCCGTGCCAAAGATACTTGTCTCATCTTTCCTCTGCCCCCCTCCCTTCTGCTCCTCCCACCTCTATAGGAATTCCACTCTTATGCCACGTTGATGTTCTGCACTTTATGCAAAACAGATAGCAGTAATAAAAAACAGCCATCATCTGCCCCTCTAACCTGGTCCCAGTCCTAGCCCAGGGAACTCACTGAAGTATCTGGCTGACAAAACCAGGACTTCCCGGAGGGTAATGCAGCTGTTGAGAAAAGTGCGCGTCCTCTGTGTTGTTACCTACTGTGTTCTAGAAACACACAAGAAATGCTCTTCGGCTGTCCTCTCACCTTTATAGCCTTTCTGACAAGAAAGAGGACAAATTATTACCTCCTTAAGTAAAACCTGAACCTTGCCAAGCTCCATTTCCCTCCCTCCCTTGGATAGGGAGGAAGGAGAGGGAGGCTAGATCCCTGAGACCCTGAACTGTAGAATCAATGAGGCAGACAGGAAACTAGTGATGAGGGAAGAGAGAGGGATGCGGTCGGTGTCAGGGATGCAGGCAAGTCTCCTAGCCGGGTCGTACCAGTCCTACAGGACAAGCAGCATCACTGTTGGATGCTTGGTACATTCTGCTTGTGTGTCTGTGAAAGGAAGTTACAGCCACGGCTGGGTTTGTGTTGTCACATTAACTATAAAAGCTTTAAGGGGGAAAAAATTCCAAAGGGAATAAAGATTTTCTGAAAAGCATTCTTGCCTAAAGGAAGCTGCATGCAAATGGAAAAACCTTGACATTTAATTGATTTCAGTAATCGTGATGACATTGTGTTTTCATTCAGGCTGTGCAATGGGGCTTTAAAACTGTGGGAAAATGACAGATAGGCCCTTGTTAGGGGAAACAAAAATGCTTCCAAGTTGCGGGGTTGAATGTTTTTCTTTTCGTAGGAAAAAAGTTATACCCCATCATTTCCAACAGTCTGAATGACAGTTAGCGTTATTTCTTTCTTTTAGTAGATATAATGTAAGACTTTCCAGAAAATAGAAGGCATCAGAGAAGAGTTGCTGACACATTTAAAAAATAGTTACACCTGAAAATACCTTGTTTTGTAGATTTGACTTGGGAACCATGTAAATTTCTTTTATAATTTTAAAAAGTTGAAGTGGAAATGAAGAGTAAAATTTTAAAATCAAGAATCTAGTGAAACAAATAAACCTAACTGTGTGTTGGTTTGGTGACCTAACCATACACAAGCAACTTTAGAATTCAGCAGTTACCCCAAGGGAAAAAAAATACCTAAAAACAACCAAAAAACTTAAACCGTTCTCATTAATCATACTATTAGTAATACCTTGTTATTTCAAAGCTATTTTAGGTACACTGTTATATGAATACATTCTTATGTTGATGTATAAAATAAATACATTCTTATATTAATGTTGTTAGGAGTCAAGATTTTCAGCTTAACAGAAAAGGTATAAACCTGAAGTCAACCAAATAAATACAGTCTTGTAATCCTAAACTTGAACTGGAAATAGTATAAACTCATGATACATTTTCTGTCCAAACATTTTTGTACTTCCCAGTTTTTGGTCACTGTTAATACCTGGAGTCAATGACCAACCCAGAGGTAATGACCCAGACTGTGGTCTCTAAGAGCAAATTCTCAGGACCATAAAAGGGACCAGAGCTCCTTGGAGAAATGGCTGATTCTAGAACTGGTGCAGGAAATATACAAGATGATGGTGAGACAGTGTATTAAGTCAGAAAACAAAGAAGGCATCAAAGATGACTCTAGCTGTCTTTGTGGTTGTCTTTGTGGAAATCAAATGGACCCAGGAACCAACCCACTGGCTCTCCTATCAAAAGAGACTCCTTGAGCATCTGAAAGAATAATACTGGAGCGCGCTGAAATACATCAAATATAGTAAGTGAGTTTGTGATGATAGCAAAAGCAATACAAAACAAACCAACAAAACCCCCAGAACTCATTGGATCTTTTTAGAAGATGTTAAAGAACCAAATCATTATTCTTGAAATTGGTAAATAAAAAAATCAAGCATTTAGGTTACCTTTCCTGTAGAAACTATCTTTGTGTTCAAACAGTTGATGAAGAAAAGCTTTTCTCTGTGGAATTAAAATAGCCGCGTTTTGCCGTGTCCAAGGAAATATGGATCTAGGCAGTGGTCATCATTGGTTGCTAACATCCCCCCAAAGGGATTGACAGAGGTTAATGTGTCTTCTGATGGAGTAATTCAACTACCTCTAGAATATTCTTGCCCCATGATATTCGGTCACTGTTGTGTCCGACTCTTTGTGACCTCATGGACTGCAGCATGCCAGGCTTCCCTTCGCTGTCTCACAGAGTTTGCTCAAACTCATGTCCACTGAGTTGATGATGCCATCCAACCGTGTCATCCCCTGTCGTCCCCTTCTCCTGCCTTCAATCTTTCCCAGCAGCAGGGAGGTCTTTCCCAGCATCAGGAACGTCTTTCCCAGCATCTTTTCCAGTGACTCTGCTGTTTGCATCAGGTAGCCAAAGTATTGGAACTTCAGCCTGAGCATCAGGCCTTCCAATGAATATTCAGGGTTGACCTGAATTGACTTTAGGATTGACTGGTTTGATCTCCTTGCTGTCCAAGGGACTGTCGAGAGTCTTCTCCAGCACCACAGTTTGAAAGCATCAGTTCTTTGGCATTCAGCCTTCTTTATGGTCCAACTCTCACATCCGTACAGGAGTACTGGAAAAACCATAGTTTTGACTATATGGACCCTTGTCAGCAAAGTGATGTCTCTGCTTTTTAATATGCTGTCTAGGTTTGTCATAGCTTTTCTTCCAAGCAGCAAGCGCCTTTTAATTTTGTGGCTGCAGTCACCATTTGCAGTGATTTTGGAGCCAAATAAAATAAAGTCTGTCCCTATTTCCATTGTTTCCCCATCTATTTGGCATGGAGTGATGGGACTGGATACTATGATCTTCGTTTTTTGAATGTTCAGTTTTAAGTCAGCTTTTTCACTCTCTTCCTCTTGCCCCATACTCAAACCTGATTCAGATCAAAGCTCTAAGCCTACTGACCAATTCACAGGAAATACGAAGAGTAGAGGAACATATTCAAAGACACCACACAGATGCAAAGCAACAAAATCCAGGTTGTGACAAACTCCACAAAGCAAATGATCCAGTTTTTCCATAACAGTTTGCAAGGCAAATAGAAAGAAGCTATAGATAAAGGAAAATAAAGTGACATCTCAGCCAGATGCAATCCTCACTCAATCAAATCAGGTGGGAAAAAGTGGAGGTTGGAGAGAAAGAAGGAAAATTTGATCTTCTGATTGAATTAATGAATTGTTAAGCTTTTAGGGGTATTAACAATATTGTGGTGATATTTTTAAGAGAGAGAACAAATCCCTGTCTTTTAGAGGTGCCTTCTAAAATATACCTGGATGAAATAATGTAATGTCTGGAATTTGCTTTAAATGATCCACTTTGGGGGAAAGAAGTGGGTAGTGATAGATGAAACAAGAATGACCATGAATGACAGGTTTTGAATCTCTGCTTTTGCATATAATTGAAATTTTCCATAATAAAACATTTAGAAAAAAGAAAAACCAACATTCACATTTAGTGATGTATCCTAGGACAGGTGTCTCAGGATTCTTTGTTATATTTCACACATCAGAGCTTCATGGCTATTTCAAACTCATCTGTGGGGAACTTCCCCTAAGAAATTTGGACTTGGACCCTTACCTAATTGGAATGGGATGATCTTATTTCAACAGAGTAGACAGTGACTTGCACTTTAGACATGTATGTCCAATTGCCTTTAGATATCCCATCTTAAATTTCTGTCTACAGGCATCTACCTATAACTTAACCTACCTAAAACTGCATTCACCCTCTCCCTTTCCAGTAAACAGAGATCAGTTCCTGTCTGTGTAAGGAAATGTCACCACTGGTCATCCAGCTGTCCAAATCAGAAATCTAGGAGTCATCATTTCCTTTTGCTTATCCACCCCCCCATAACCCAACCATGTTAATTTCACCTCCAACATGCCTCTGAAATTAAGCTTTAGCTAAAAGGTCATCATCATATTTTTCTCGGTTTCTTGCAAGAGTCTTCTTCCTGGTCCATCATAGCTTAAAACTTGTCTCTGAGTCTCTATTACTTTAGAATAAAACTCAAACTCTTTGCGTCTTCAGCACACAACACACCTGTAACAGGTGTGCAGCAGTCACTTATAAGTTAGGTAGCCTTGACCTCTGAGAAGTCTTCTTCTCTGAGAGTATCCCCCTCACCAAGCTGCTGTCTCTAAATTAGCGATTTATGTCTGACTCCAGCCCTTAATTCCACGTGTCCACTTTTAAAAGGCATATCCTTTAAAAAAAAAAAAAAGATAGTTGTAATACTCCCCCACCTTCTCGCAAAGACAGTGGAAACCCATGACATATACTTGAATCTGAGGGCTACTCCTTACAGGCCGTGTGACTCAAGTTCTTTGGGCCTTCTTTTCCTCCTCTGTAAGTTGGGGAGAGTGCCTGGAAAATTCCATGGACAGAGGAGTCTGGCGAGCTACAGTCCGTGGGGTCGCAAAGAGTCGAACACGGCTGAGTGACTGAGCACACAGCTCAAAGCTAATTTTACAGGAGCATTGCACGATCTAGGTGTTTCATGAAGTGGCTGCTCTGTTTAACATTTAATAGCTACTCTATACATGACTCTAGTTTAGATGATTAGTAAGTATAAAAAAAAATAAGTGAAATAGATGAGAAACAGAAAGATTCAAGGAAAAGACTGACAGAAATTTTTGAGCAGCCCGAGGTTTTTGTGTAAGAGCAACTCTCCCTCCTCTCTGGTGAGCTGTGCTTTGAGGGACACTGCCTACTTTTCCTAGAAAGATAATTTCATCTCTACAGAGTCAACATAAAACCTGAAAGCAGACATAATGGATACCGCCCAAATATTTCTGTCATAATGCACTCGTCGTCAGCTATGTCTGTGATAATGCTGCATAGCAACCCCAAACCTCCATGGTTTATAGCAAACAAAACTTATTTCTTTCTGTTCCACGGGTCTGGGTATCAGCCAGTGTTCACTTGGATTCACGGCAGCGCCATGTGACTCTCGGGCTGGGAGCAGGCCATGGAAGCAGTGTCTAGCTGGAGCGAGGCTGAGTCGCAGCTCACAGGTACACACCAGGCCTCTGCCTGTGTCACCTCTGTGTACAGGCCATTGAAGGAAACAAATCACAGGGGCCTGCCTGTGGGCAGGAGGGTAGGTATCCACTCGGTCCACCCTGAAGCAAGAGACCGGGGGACGGAAGAGTCGTAAACAAACAACACCATCTACCTTTCCACCATAACTCACATATCCATACATTGATCACAACAAGCATTAAAACTCTTTTGTACATTCAGCATACATAACCTCCTGGGGGCAGTTATTCCCTTGTTTATCATTGATTAAGAAAGTAGAATTTTCCTGGACTTCCCTGGCGGTCCAGTGATTAAGACTCTGTGCTTCCACTATTGGGTGAGTGAGTTCGATTCCTGGTCAGGCAAGTTCCACATGCCACGTATCCAGATAAATAAATAAATAAAGACTTTATTTAAAAAAAAAATAGAACTCAAATTTTAAAAAAGAGAGTAGGATTCTCCTGATTTAATTTTCTTGCTGAAAAAGAAATAATGATGACTATAGTCATAATGGAATGTTTGCTGCGTCCCCCACAGCTGAAGCATGTGATCTTTACTTCTTTCCCCCTCCATGAGGAAGAAACTGTGGTGATCACATTCGATGAGGAAGTTGAAATGCTCGGAAGTTAAATGACTTCCCCAGGGTCACCCAGCTAGTAACTGTGAGGCAGTGAAACTAAAATCTATGCTTACACTTCCTCCTCTATTGTCCAGGGAGGCCCATCGTTTATTATTTTTTAAATACATTTTTTGGAATGTTCAAATGTTATTGTTCTTTTTAAATTTTTTACTTATTTATCTTTTTACATACAGTGGAATTTTATTCAACCTTAAAAAGGATTTTTTTTAAATTGGAAGATAATTGCTTTACCATGTTTTGTTGGTGTCTGCTGTACAACTACTTGACTCAGACATGGTTACAGATATAAATCCCCTCCCTTTGGAACCTTCTTCCCACCTCCCACGCACCTCTCTAGGTCATCACAGAGTGCAGGCTGGGCTCCTTGTGTCATGTAGCTACTTGACTAGCTAGACATGGTTACACATGATAGTGTGCATAAATCCCCTACTCTCTCTTTGTCCCATCCTTCCTCCCCCGGCTCCCACTACACCTCTTCTCTGGTGCATCTAAATACATTTGTCAAATTTGCGGATACAATTAGATTTACAAACTCTGAAGCTAGTACAGAGAGTTCTCATATAGCACTCCGTTTCCCCTATGATTAACACGAATCACATCTTCCATTATTATGGTAAATTTGCCCTAAGTAATGTACCAATACAGATATGTTATTAACTGTGTGCATGATTCAAAGCCTCAGTCCTTCTCTCTCAGTTTGTCCCATCCAGGATGAATCCTACATTCTGTTTGCTTGTTGTGTCCCCTTTGGTTTCTTTGTGTCTTTTTTTTTAGTTATACACAAAAGCTCTTCCTTTTTTCTTATGTCCTTCATTCACAGTTTTTTGCATTTCTATTGAAGGATAATTTGTTTTACAGAATTTTGCGGTAAACATGTCCCCCCCTCCCTCAATGATACCAGATTAACACAAACTTTGCAGCCCTGTGGACCATAGCCTGCCAGGCTCCTCTGTCCATGGGATTCTTCAGGCATTAATACTGGAGTGGGAAGGATACATACAAACATGCCTTAACTTTGGTCACCTGGCTGAAGTGGTATTGGTCAGATTTCACACAACCAAGTTTTTCTCTCCCCTACCTCGCCCCACTCCTTGGAGGGAAGGTGCTGTGCCCAGCCCTCACTTAGGGAGAAGGGGTTGTATCTTCCATTTGTTTGAGGGTAGGGTAGCTACCTACATTTTTTAGAATTCTTCTGTATAGGAGGTTTGTCTGTGTCTCCCCTTAATTAATTTAATCACTTCTAATATTTATATCAGTGTGGATGCATGGATATTTATTTTATACTCTGGGTTATAATCCAGTATTCCTTTATTCATTTTGTAGCTCAGATCCTTCTAGTGATGGCCCCTGGGAGCTCTTTCATTTGCTTGTTGCGGTTCCTTTGATACGCCCCCATCATCTTGTGTGTGTTGTTTTTGCTCGAGCACTTTCTTACTTTCTGTGACTGTCAGATCCTTGAGACTCATCTTGTGTCTCCTAAGCCAGTCCTAGAAAAGCCATTTCTCCAGAGATCCCTGATTCCTTTCTTTTTTTTTTTTTTTTTTTTTTTGGAGAATGGCATTAGAATCAAGAGCTAAAGGGGACTTCCCATGTGGTCCAGTGGTTCACTCCCTGTTTCTAATGCAGGGACCATGGGTTCAATCCTTGGTCAGGGAAGTAATTCCGCATGCTGCATGGTGTGGCCAAGAATAAAGAAAAGTTTAAAAAGAGCTGAGGGTAGATGCTGGTTCTGGTATTTTGGTGGTGGCTATCTCCTTTTCACCTAAAAGTCAGATCTTTTCTCCAGTGATATTCCAAAGAAGATCATTATTCTTTTGTTCAGAATGGAAGACTTTCCTCTGTAGCTCCTCTCAGCCCTTGGTGGCTGAAGCTCTTCCAGCTCCATCTCTACCTTTCTTGGTTGTTCTGTAAGCAGAGAGGCTCTGCGACTTCTGGATGCGAAGGCTTCATGGTTCTGGGCGGTGGGGAGGCTGCTTTCTGTCTCGATGCCAGCCCCTTCTGGCCGATGCATGGCTCTGGAATCGGGTCATGAGCGACGAAGTTAACCGTGGCTCTGTTAATTCTATCCCCCTGTCGTGTGTGATCACTCAGAACGTGTTATCTTCAGCAAAAGAGTCTGGAGTGTTTCTCCCAACACGTGCCTGGCACCTCTGTGCCTGCTTACAGCTTTCTCTGAACTTCTTCCTACCTCACATTGTCTCCAGCAGACCGTAACCTGGGGAAGTGTGTCCTCTGCAAGCTTGAGGAATCCTGCCATATTGGATTATTGCTGCCTAACAAACAAGCACAACAGCTCAGTCGCATGCAAAAAGAAGCATGTCTTTTTATTTATTGAAGTATAATTTGCAGTGTTATGCTAGTTTCAAGTGTATAGCAAAGATATATACATATAGCCTTTTTCAGATTCTTTGCCATTATAGTAATAGGTTATTACAGGGTATTGAATATAGTTCCCTGTGCCATATAGTAGGCCCGTGTTTATCAATTTTATCTATAGTAGTGTGTTTATGTTACAACTTCCCTGGTGGCTCAGCAGTAGAGAATCTCCCTGCCAGTACAGAGGACTCGAGTTCGATCCCTGGGTCGGGAAGACCCTCTGGAGAAGGAAATGGCTACCTGCTCCAGTATTCTTGCCTGGAGAATCCCATGGATAAAGGAGCCTAGTGGGCTGCAGTCCATGGGGCCACAAAAGAGTTGGACACAACTTAGTGTCTAAACAACAACAAATGTGTATACATTAATCCCAAGCTCCTAATTTAACAGGTTCTGTAAAACTCTGTATAACCTGGCCTGTACCTACCTCTCTGATCTTATCAGCTGTCTTCCCTCCCATTCCCCTCAGCTCACTGAACTTTGAATTCTTAGAGCTCATTCGTGCCCCAGGACCTTTGCACCTGCTATTTCCTTTGCAGAGAGTGCTCTTCTGGCTTTTCCTTTTCCTGGAATCTATGCCAATCTCAGTTCCTCTTCAGAAAGACCTTTCCTGACCACCTAGCTAAACAGAGATTCCCCACCCCTGCCACCATGGCACTTTTTACACATCACAGTTCACAGCACTTTCTGCAGTCTAGCAGGATCTGGTTCATCTATCTACCTGCTGTCTCTGTCTCCTGATAGAATAGGAATTCTCCCTTGCTTGTTCTGGTGCCCCAGTGTCTCCACCTGGCACCATACCCAGAACTGAGTAAAAAGGAGTCAGAACCTTAGGAGCCAAGTGGAGGTGGCAGTGTCCTTTGGAGCAGGATAGGGAATGGAAGGGACTGTGATATTGTCATGGCTGGGGGGCTGGGGCTTCTCCGGAGAGAGGGCAAGTGTGAAAGGGAGTGGGGGAGGGCTGCTGCTTGGTGACGGTTATTCAAGTTTATTCCTAGAGTATTTCTAAAAGGAATGGTGTGTGGGACTTCCGTGGCAGTCCAGGGGCTAAGACTCCATGCTCCCAAAACAGGGGGCCTGAGTTCATCCCTGGTCAGGAAACTAGATCCCACATGCCGCAACTAAAAGATCCTACCTACTGCAATCAAGCTTGAAGATCCCTTGTGCCACAACTGAGACCCAGTGCAGCCAAATAAATATTTTTCGTAAAAAAAGTAAAATGAACAAAAAAGAATGGTGTGAGTGTGAATGTGTGAGAGAGAGAGAGAGAAGAGAAGCATCCTTGTCCAGAATATGGTAGAACTGACATTAGCAGTGTCATAGCATGTATCACTTAATTGTTGGTGTCATTGTTTAGTCAGTAAGTCGTGTCCGACTCTTTGTGACCCCATGGACTGTAGCCCACCAGGCTCTTCTGTCCATGGGATATCCCAGGCAAGAATACTGGAGCAGGTTTCCATTTCCTTCTCCAGGGGATCTTCCCGACCCAGGGACCAAACCTGCGTCTCCCTTATTGGCAGGTGGGTTCTTTACTGCTGAGCAACCAGGGAAGCCCATCATTTAATTTCCACCTGGTATTTCAGGGTCCGTGCTCTCTCCAAGCCTTTATCACCCACAAGAGCCCCTCCTCCAAGCTGCAATCTGAGAGGATCCACTTGGGGAAACAAAAGGACACCCCAGGCCATTGCAGTTCAGCATTATCATTTCTTTCCACTTCCTCATTATGAGGTGGGAATAAAGATAGTTCCCTTAATTTCAGAAGAAATGAAAATGATTTTTCTCCAGGCTGTGGGGTAACTTCCCCCACCTCCTCTGTCTGCTGCCAGCTCAGATTCACATGTCCTTATAGGTTTTTGGGGGGCCCTTCTCCACCAAATGTTGTTATTGAATGTAAACCTCAAAGTAGGAATTCAAAAGAATGACACTCAAGGCAGCTATGTCTTTTTTAAAAAACAGAACTGAATATAAAGTCAAAACCCACCTTTCTCTTCTTCATGTTCTGTGTTTTTGTTTTTTTTTTCTCTTTTCCTAGCAGATGAGGAAAAATGCAGGTGCTTGTTTTGAGGCTGAATTCTCAGAAAGGTAATGCCATATTGAGTTGTAGCCTCAGAAAACTGCTCAGAAAATTGATGTGCACACAGTCTGTTCTCAGTGAACTGAATAGAAATACGAATGTTGGAACAGAGCTGAAACGACAGTGGTTGGATGGCAAGGGAGATTGGAATTTTCTTTTTCTTTCACCTCCTCCCAGTGTTCATTTTTGGAGCATTTTCTTACTGTTGCCAATGAACCAGCCTCTGCAAACATGGTCCCTGGTACTGCCACATGGCTATTGTTTAAACTGTCCCCTCTCGCCTGTCATCTCAGTGTAACTCATCCATCTTTTCTGGTTCATTTGTTGATCTGATGCATGCTGTCGCTATCTCAGAGAGTTCTTATGTTCTAGACCTCGGATGGAAAAAGAGGTGACCATCCACCTACCACTGAGGAGCCGTAGCCCCAGAATAGTAAATATTTGCTTGACAAGTGATTTCTCACCTTTCATGCCATGATTAAAGTTTAACTTTCATTGAACAGCCACTCCACCTACATAGAGACAAATAAATATTTGGGGACATGTGTGCTGGCCCTTTCACTGTCTCCTGAAAGTCTCTCTGGCGCCCCACTAATCTATTCTCCTCATAGCACTTTGTTTCGAAAAGGAAAATATAGTCATGCCACAGCCTGTATGTCGTATTCTATGGCTCCCTAGTGCCCTCAGGATTCAGTCCACACACCTTATCCAACATTTTTTTTAAACATTTTTTCTTTTTGATGCCGATCATTTTAAAAGTCTTTGTTGGATTTTTTTTTTTACAACATTTCTTCTGTTCTGTTTTTTTTTGGCCTTGAGGCATGCGGGATCTTAGTTCCCTGGCCAGGGATCGAACCCATGCCTCCTACATTGGAAGGTGAAGTGTTAACCACTAGACCACCACAGAAGTCCCTATCCAGGCTTTAAGATCCGGCAGGGTTTGGCTTTTCATGGAGATCTCCAGCCCCATTTTATGCTTCCTGTTTGTGAGGCCAGACCCTGGTGTGTCTTGAGGGGCCAGTCAGGAAGCAGAACCACGTGGTGCTGTGGACTAAGGTCGGCGTTATAGGAATCAGAACATACAAGCCTGTGGAAGGAGCTGGGGGAAGAAAAGCTTCATAAATGGGAGGAAGAGAATTCTAGCAGCTTGGTGTGCCTGGCTGACACAGGGACCCCGTGAAAGGGACTAATGTAGAACCATAGAAGCTGCCTGTGTGACTTTGCAGCTGAGTGTCCAGAGATGGACTGAACATCCCTGCTGAGCAGCAGAGTTGGGGAGAGCCGGCACAGAGGGCAGGAGAGAGGAAGGACACACTGGATGCTGCAGGCACTGCTGCCTCTGTCTGCCTCTCACCTCGCCTAACCTGGACAGCCTCAGAGCACATGGGCTGCTGCACCACCTGGGTCTCCCTGGTCCTGTACAACGTCACTCTTCAGCACCTCTAACCCAGAAGCACACACAGAAAGGCAGTCTGGCGATCGCAGTTCCCAGCACAACGAAGCTGCTAATGCAATAGTCCACAGGAGTGGGATGGGGTGGAAAATAGAGACACAGTCCCCGTGCTGAAGGAACAGAGACAAAGAGCAGATCCATCCCAAGATGGTATCTGGGCACTTCTGCTGTGTGATGTATGATAAAATTCTTTCCTCTGCATCACCACCAAGTCTTCAGTAAAACCCACACTCCACTGACTTTACTTTCTTTTCCTTTTCCTTCCTGCCTACACCCTCCCCTCCCCCTTGTTCCTTGTAGGTGACCTGAGTCTGGCCTGAAATTGACAAGGGAAAGAACAAAGTCTGCTGAGTTGGCCCAAGCACATACACTTTCCATTTTATTAAAGGGGAATGTGAGTTTCTAGTGTTGAGAAGCCACAATCTAGGCCAACTCTCTCCTTCTATATTAATTTTAAAACTTGTATTTAAATGGTTGCCAGGGGGAAGATGGGGAGAAAGGACAGTTAGAGAGTTTGGGATGGACATGTACGCACTCCTGTATTTAAAATGGATAACCAGCAAAGTCCTACTGTGTAGAACATGGACCTGTGCTCAATGTTATGTGGCAGCCTGA
Source organism: Okapia johnstoni (assembly GCA_024291935.2). NCBI lineage: Eukaryota > Metazoa > Chordata > Mammalia > Artiodactyla > Giraffidae > Okapia > Okapia johnstoni. Next base: position 6,984,293 of record CM044310.1, on the reverse strand, counting down.
ATGGGAGAAGAGTTTGAGGGAGAATGGATACATGTATATGTATGGCTGAGTCCCTTCACTGTCCACCTGAAACTATCACAACATCTAATTGGCTATACCCCAGTACAAAATTAAAAAGTTTAATAAAAAAAAAGTTGCATTTTAAAGTTACAAAAGTAACACCTTCTTGTTGGAAAAACAGCAACACAGAAATAATTAATATTTTTAAAAAAGTAAGTTCTGTCTCCCTTATTCCCTTCCAGCCCCACTTACTCCTTGTTTCATCATCAAAAAAGCAGAAGCCCAGGGAGGTTAAGTGCCTTGCTCTAAATCACATAACACTCATTTTGGCCTGTAATGGAGCCTCTTAGGAGTGACCCATCTCTCAAAAGGCCAAACTCTGAAAGCTTGTTCTCTGAAATGCTGATTGTCCACCCAAAAGGTCTGGGAGTGTCTTCACCTAAAACAATTTGCATTGATCATTGTGGTTGCAATTTCCATTTCTCCATTAAAGTGGGCAGAGTGAAGGTCATTATCAGCACCTCATGTGGGGCAGTTGTATCTCAGTGGGGGCAACCATGAATTGTGTCAGGGATGGGTCCCTGGTTCAGAGAGTCAATATTACAAGTCGAATGAGGTCAGCTTATTAACTTATCTTTGCAGTGACCAGGGGGCTTGTGGATACAGTGTCTGGCTCAGGGATTTTTCAAAGGCTGTGATCATGGGTCACAGTATGAAGTACGTTTTATACAGCAGCCCAGTACGCACACATCACACACACATACTCACATGCACCTCTGAAACAACTAAATATGAGGTTGTGTTGGGGAGGCCTGTGTAGCAAGGATCTGAGTTCGGCTTCTGGGAGCCGAGGGTGGTCTCCGGTCAACAGTCGGCAGGAATCCAAGGTCCTAAATCCACCAAGCTGTTAGGAACTGTTGGAAATGTTGGCAGCACCCATGTGAATGTGGAGCAGAGCCTTCCCCAGTGGAGCCTCAGATGAGCCCGTGGCCCCAGCTGACACTTGACATGTGATGGCGGCCCTGTGAGATCCTGAGCAGAGGACCCCGTTAAACCATAACCAGAGTCCTGACCTGTAGGGTCTTTGAGATCCTAAATAAATGTGTAGTATTGCTACACAGCAATAATTGACACAAAGGCCTTGTCTCTGTATGTAGATACACAATGCAATACAGAAATCTAACTTAGTCTACCAACAGATCTTTTCCAGTTTAAAGCTGGTAATAGACAACCCAGATGGGAAAGAAACCTCCCTGTGGAGGTGCTGAAATCCTGCAACTCATGACCAGCAGATGAAGGCTTTTGGAGTAAAACATCCCATGATGTCTGGAGTGTGATCCCACACAGTCTTTGGAAATTACTTTCTCTCTGACACCTTTATTGGGTTCTGATTGTGATCAGAATAGTCACCAAGACTCCCAAGTGAGCTGTTAGTTGCGGCAACACTTCTTGAGCAAGGGCTCCGCTGGAGAAGTTTCTTGATCACAGGCTGGGCATCCGCATAGATGGCAACTGAACTGATGGGGCAACAACGGTGGGCCAGCCCAGGGGAGAGGTCAGACGCTGTCAGGTAGAGCCCTAGCACCCAGATCTGGCAATGACCCTACAGAACCTTTGTCTCTACCTGATCAGTCCCACAAGTTGCCATTTGCATGTGGCATTGATTTGCATAGGACACACTGGTGCACTTTGGAGAAGGAGGCAAAACAGACGTGTCTCTTCATGTTTTCAAGCATGGAAACACTTGGGCCTGATGTTACTGTCTTTCTTATTTGTTTAGAAACACGAAGGCTTGGATGGATGGAACTGTCATCTGTTTGCTCCCTCTCATTCCGTTTTCATTTTCATAAAATGTATCTTTATTTCAGTATCTCAGATAGTGAGGATGAAGAAATACTCAATAATGAAGAGCATGAATATGCATCCCCAAAAAAAGACCACTTTAGAAGTGACACAGATACTCAATGTAAGATCATTTTCCTTATAATCTCGTGATATTTACTTGTTAAATATGTTGATAAATTGAATTGCATCAACAGTGCTGTCTTATGACATAAATGCTAACAGTTTGTAAGTAGCAGCAGTGTACCCAGTTGCCCACTGACTTAGCTGTGAGATTCTTGCAGCCCAACCATTTAGTTGACTAAGTCATCAGTAAGATTTGCAACGATGAAACAAAACACAGGAAAACCCACAAAACAGCCTCTGTGCCTGAATGTTGAATTTTGTGCCTTTAGTCTCAGTCATGTCGAACTCTTTGGGATCCCATGGACTGCAGCCCACCAGGCTCCTCTGTCCATGGGATTTCCCAGGCAAGAATACCGGAGTGGGTTGCCATTCATTCCCCTTTATTTAAAAAAAGGATTTTTTTTTTTTAATTTGGGCCATTTTAAAAGTCTTTATTGAATTTGTTATAATGTTTTCTGTTTTGTTTTTTTTGTCAAGGGGCATGAGGGATCTTGGCTCCTCTGACCAGGGATTGAACCCAAGTCCACTGCATTGGAAGGCAAAAGTCTTAACCACTGGACCACCCGGGAAGCCTCCTTCCCATTCCTGTTTAAAGCGGTTGATAACAAAAGTCCTCCAGAAAAACCCAGTCTCTCCCCTTACCCCCACCCCCACACCTTTCCCCTCACCCCTACCCCTGCATGCCTGTTTTGGGGACCATGTTAAAGGAAGGGGACCGTCATTCTCCAGAGAGCTGCCAGAGCGCTCATTCACATGGTCAGCTGGACCATGTCAGATCCCTGTTTGACTCTGTGCATGACTCTCCATTACTGTCAGGACAGAGTGTGCGCTCCATGGCCCTGGAAGTCTGACTTCTGCCCTGTCTCAGGCCTCACCTCACCATCCTTGTTCTCCATCCATGTTCCTTCTGCTCAGGGCCTTTCCCCAGGCTGCATCCTCCACCTGGGAAGAGCCATTGCTCTTTCCCTTTCTGCTCATCCTTCAGTTCTCAGCTTAAATGTCACCTCCTCAGAGAAGCCCTCCTGGATCCACACCTGACTGTGAGGTCTCTCTCTCAGATACCTATATCCTTCTGGCACATAGCAGGATTTCAGTGAGCTGCTGACAGAGTCCCTGTGCTCCAGTGTTATTCTGTGAAGGTAGAGAGTATTACCTGGCTTCCACTATCATCCAGTGACCCCAATAAAGATTTGCCAAATAAATGATTGATAGAGTAAAGAAATCTATGAACTGATGAATGAATGGAGATCAGTGTAATATTTTTAATGTGTTTTTTAATTCTGAGACTTGATTTCATTTTCCAGAGACTACGAGAAGAGCTTTCCTCATCTTCCGATAATTACCACTTTAGCTCTGAGGTTTATGGTGGCTGGATCATGGTTTCCTCTAGGGCAGGGGTCCCCAGCCTCTGGGATCTAATGCCTGATGGTCTGAGGTGGAGCTGATGTAATAATAACAGAAATAAAGTGCACAGTAAATGTAATGCCCTTGAATCATCCTGAAACCAGGTCCGCCACCCCATCCGTGGAAAAATTGTCCTCCACCAAACCAGTCCCTGGTGCCAGAAAGGTCAGGGACCGCTTCTCTAGGGAACTAGTGTCTGCTCTCAGAGGGGTCAGCTTTGGTGATGCTGACATCGATGGTTGTAAGACTGGCATTGGTGGGGGTGACGTTGGCAGGTCACAGTCACAGGAAGGAGAGCTTTGGGGCTGGAGTGGTTCCAATCTTCAGTTAAGTCTTAAATGCTTAAAACTGGCCACCCTGAGAATGTGATTCTCTGAAGGAGAGTATTCTAGACCCAAGAGTGGTCAGGATTCCAGGACTTTTTGTGGTCTCCTGTCAAATTCCATGCTCTGTTCTTTCCGGAAGCAGTGTTGTATGGTGGGGGCCCTGGGAGGGTGCATAGGTGTTGGCGCCTCTAGGCACAGGGTCCATCAGACCTGACTGCAATGGAGGGACATCACTCATTCAGTCCTGTGGAGTCCTTACTGTGTGTCTTCTTATCTTGTTTAATCCTCGCAGTCATCTTTGCAATGCCTGTGTGCTCAATCGCTTCCGTCATGTCTGACTCTTTGTGACCCTATGGACTGTAGCCCACCAGGCTCCTCTGTCCATAGGATTCTCCAGGTAAGAATACTGGAGTGGGTTGCCATCCCCTCTTCCAGGGGGTCTTCCCAACCCAGGGATTGAACCTGTGTCTCCTGCACTGGCAGGCAGATTCTTTACCCACTGAGCCACCTAGTTACCCTCAATTCCAGAAGAGACAATGGAGATTCAGAGAGGGGAAGTTGCTTAGTCTAAGATCATGCAAGTAATGTTAGAAGTGAGATCACATGGAGAATTCCATCAGTATTCAGGCTCTTTCCTCTCAACTGTACCACCACCCTGAAATCACTCTAGTCCAGTGAGGTCAGCTGAATGATTCCTGGGGTAGAAAGCCCTCCTACCCTTGATATATGTGTCACATGCACACACACAAAACAATCCTTGTGGATAAAATGTTTTTAAGAAGAGCAGAGCCTCTTATTTTATAATCGAATGGCTTAGAAATGCAGACATTTGGGGGAAAGTTGACTTCCTGACAAATTCATACTAGCGTGTAAGTGATTGATAGGAAATCTTTCCCTGAGAGCAGCTTTTGATTAGGGAGGAGAGCATGGAGAAGTGGAAAGGGGCCTTTTGTGCCTGAAGGGCTCAAGGGGCAGGGGGAGATGGGAGGAAGGGGAGAGGAAGAGTGAAAACAGGAGAAGAAAGGAGAAAAGGGCTTGAAAAATGAAGGGAGACCCAGGAAAGACTCCCTGACAGCTTTGTTCACTGCTCCGAGGTGGCTAAATGGAGTCTCTCTCAAAGAGATGCCAGGGGTGGCATTTGAGCAGAGAACTGAGTGGTGGGAGACCAAGAAAAGACCTCAAAGGAGAGTGTTCCAGGCAAAGGGACCAGGAGGAAAAACCTTCAAAACTACACTTGGTTTGCCCAGAGTGTTCTGAGCTCAGTGAGTAGCAGGAAGTGATTTGGAAAGAGCATGTTAATGGGATTTTTATAGCTTACTACACACTTGAACATGTGCTATGCTATCTTCTTAAAAAAATATTTTTTTATAGCTGTGCTGGGTCTTCGTTGCTGCCCGCGGGTTTTCTCTTGCTGCAGCCAGCAGGGGCCACTCTTCGTTGCGATGCAGGGGCTTTTTTACTGCAGTAGCGTCTTTTATTGCAGAGCACGGGCTGTAGGGTGCGGGCTTCAGTAGTTGTGATGCACGGGCTTAGTTGCCCCACAGCATGTGGAATCTTCCTGGACCAGGGATCGAACCCATGTCCCCTGCATTGACAGGTGGATCCTTAACCACTGGACCACCAGGAAAGTCATGTGTTATGTTATTTTGTTTGAGTCAGCAGCCTCATGACTTAGAGTATTGGGACATTTCGAAGACAGGAATTGGGGGGCCAAACTCTGGGCTCAGACTGCCTGGGTTCAGATCCTATTGATTTAGTTATTGTATCGATACTTGTTTTGCAGGTGACTTGATGGAGACCAACTATCTCCATCTTGAGCATTTGGGGAAGATTTAATGAGATAGTTACACAAAGTGTTCAGTGTGATAATTGGCATACATAAGTGCTTAATAAGTGTTACCTATTATAATTCCTATTTTATATAGTCAAAGTGGCTTATTTGGAAGAGCATTTCAGTGTGCCTAGAAGCCTCCTGGGAGTGATTCTGTGTCTCAGCCTACCACACTGAAATTACTCAGTAAACATTTGTTGAACGAGTGAAAGCATGAACTAATGTGGCACGAATCAGCAGAAATAGAAAGGAGATCATGGAAGTGTTGATGGAGGACTCCGAAGATGATTCGGTGGACAGTGGGGAGCTACTGAAGGTTCTTGAGCAGGAGCAGGGAGGCGTCAGATGGATTGAAGGAGGGAGGGTGTGGAAGCAGGATGAATAGTTGGCAGGCTGTGGGCATCTTCTGGATGAGGAATAAAAGACTTGTTCTGGAGGTTCCAGAAGGAACAGAAGGAGGACCTTCCTTTCATTCTTGCTGCTGCAGATCACCATGGGTGGCTCTCTTCCGTGCTGTAACACAGCTGTGTGCCTCTGTGAGTGATGTGCTGGTCTGCCTACTGTAGCCACCGGCTTCCAGACCTCCTGATGGCTACCCTAGATGGCTCCAGGGTCCCCTCTCGTTACCTGTCCTGTATATCCAGCCAGCAGACTCTTATTACAAAGGAGCCTCTGATGTCAGTCTTCTCTTTGAAACCTGCTGGCTTCCCACTGCCCTTCGGATAGCTTCAGCTCCCCTCTGTGGCTCCCAGGCCATGTCTAATCTTGTCCTGCTGACCTCTCTAGCCTGTTTCTCCTGAGAAAATCTCCTGAGAGAATCCTTTCTCTCAGGATTTCCCGTTCAGGCTCAGCTGATTTGACCCTTCTCTGTCTCGAGTCCTCCTGGGTGATGGCTGCTTGAACTGTTCCAGAGCCTGAACTGAAAGTTCCAGGGTGACCGGGAGCGGGGCTTTTCATCCTTCAAGGTGCCCGGAATCGCTCGGGCAGGGCTTGTCCTCTACCAGAGAGTTCCCTCTTTAGTAGGCAGTTACGGTTTCCTACTCCCCCACCTTTAGATCATCTCTGATAGAAGGTTCTTGAGGCAAAGAACCTGTAATCTTCTATGCCATCCATCCATCCATCTATCCATCCATCCATCCTATCATCCAGCCGGCCAGCCATCCAATACGTGTTTATTGAGCAAGGGCAGTGTGCTGACTGCAGGTGCTGGAGGAAAAGTTGCTGTTCTGGAAAGCTGCTGATGGATCGATTGCGCACCTCACCTGCACGTCGTGGCACCGGTGATCGCTAACGCTCCAGGTATGTCCCGATCCAGTAAAACCGAAGCTCACAAGATGGTTTTTGAGAGGTGTAAGTATTCTTCACCATGCAAAGGGTTTCACTGTAGGATTAAGTAAAGCCAGCGAGTTTTACAATTTGACGGGGCCTCGGGGAGCAGCTCATTCAGTCCCTTCATTAGGCAGCAGCGGATGGTGCGAGTTAAAAAGCTGAAGAACTCACTTACAGTAAGTCAGCGGTGCTAAGCCAGAGGGCCATGTCCGACACCGACACTGCTTCTCCATTCCTGGGACGGGTCACTTTCCTGCCATGCTGTGCCGTTGCAGAGATACTCTGCTGATGATGGGGATAATAAGGATGATAACTTTTTTTTTTTGAGCACCAGACACTGTTGTGTTTTTCATGTTACAACATGGTTCTCACAGCAGTCTCATTTTTACCACTGAGAGGGCCAAGGCTCAAAGAGGTTAAGCAGTTTGTCTAAGATCACACAACTCAGAAGTACCGGCCCCAGGAGCTCTAATCCGGGCCACCGGGCTCCTGAGCTCCAATTCTGAACCGCATTACTCCAGGGCTTCTCTACAGAGAGGGACTGACCCACCTTCCCCCCGCCCCACCCTGCAGAGAAGTGTGTTTCCACCCGTTTATTTAAGGGTTCATCTGTATTGAATGTAATTTCAGTTTGTGAACCAAATTGTGATTTGGTCTGTGAAGCAAAGTTTGATATTAGAACTTTCTGTAGTTCTTGGAAGGTATGAAGTGCTAGGTGTAGAACCTCTGTTAAAGTTCGTGAAGCTTTGCTGTTAAAACCGTGGAAAGCAGTGGCTGTGATGCATGTGACAATGAGAACTGTGATTTAAGTAACAGGTGAATTGGGGTAGTGGCCCTGGTGTGGCTACAAACACCTGCACACTTGACAGAACACGATGTTTGCAAATAAATCCACCCAGACCCCAGGGTGTGCACTTTTCTTAAGAAGCAACTGTATTTAGGGATTGTTGTTGTTGTTTAGTTGCTAAGTTGTGTTTGACTCTTTTGCGACCCCATGGACTGTAGCCCGCCAGGCTCCTCTGTCCATGGAATTTCCCAGGCAAGAATTCTGGAGTGGGTCACCATTTCCTTCTCCAGAGGATCTTCCTGACCCAGGGATTGAACCTACATCTCCTGCATTGCAGGCAGATTCTTTACTGCTGAACCGCCAGGGAAGTTCATATATAGGGGACCCCTTACCGAAAAAAAACACCTCTCTCTTGGCAGGGATTGGATGAAATACTGTGATATTAATGGATTAACCTCAGGCACATTCTGCCAATCCAAAAAAACCTTTCTTTTTTTAAAATTTTATTTTTATGTTACATTAGAGTATAGTTGATTTACAATATTGTGTTAGTTTTAGGTGTACAGGAAAGTGATTCAGTTATAAGTATACATGTGTCCATTCTTTTCCAGATTCTTTTCCCATACAAGTTTTTACAGATTATTGAGTAGAGTCCCCTGTGCTATTCAGTAAGTCTTTGTTGATTATCTGTTTCATATATAGTAGTGTGTTTATGTTAAGCCCAAACTCCTAATTTATCCCTTCCCCTTCAAAAATCTTCTAATTGGAATGTTAAAGGTGACTTTTTTTTTCTGTGTCCATGATTGGTTTTCCAGAACAACCCTCCCTCCTCAGTTTTTATAATCCGGGGATTCTCACTGTGAGTAGGAAGCCCCAATAAAGCGTAGAATCTAAAACAAATACGAGGTAGTTCTTTAGTTAGCTTTCGTCCCTTGAAGCCGTTATAAAAATTAACCCCCGGGAGCATAAATTTAATGTATCCATCTCAGCAACACCTCCCCTGATCTTGGGAAGTCATAGAAAAGAGAAAAAGAGAACATTATGAACCTTGCAGGAACTCTGGAGTTTTATCAATTATCACAAGCAGCGTGAACCCCGTGAACCCCGAGTCATTGAAATCATCTCAGGGAGTGGGAGGGTGGGAAGCATGCTTATTTGCAAGGGAGGCTTATTGGCTGAGAACAAATGGGTTGCTATTTTTTATTTGTTTTCTCTCTTTGCCTGTAATGATTACAGGGTGGCCTTGGTGTTTAGCGACAGGATCCAGCAGGTCAGTGATGACAGCTCCATCACTGTCATTAGCGCCTTTTGTTTGCAGTGAACATGAAAAGCTGTTCAGTATTAAGAGAGTCCAGGCAAAGAAGGAAGGGGAGGGGCGAAATGTGGGGAGAAAGTGAGACAGTAAAGGAGAGAGCCAGGAACCCCCATTCTCATCGAAGGAAGTGGGAGCTCCCGTCACTGACTTCACTGGGGGAGGGGCCTTAATTTTGACTCGCTCTGCTTTTTATTAGAAGAGTCATTGCTTGTGTCTGTAAAGACTAATCTTTTTTTTTTTCTTGGTGCCAAGTTGGGTTCCTAGAGATGCGCTAAGGAGATACCCTTTCGAAAAGGGCCTTTCTGCTTCAAGGGTGGTGTCTGGGAATGACTTTCATTTCAGTATCTTCTCTAGCAGACAAAGGTAAAATGAAGCAAAATGCAGTGACCTTTGTTGGGGACCTATTGGGTGTCAGGCACAGTGCATTTTTACGAGCATTCTCTCCTCCTCTTCTAACAACCCTGGGGTCCTGTTGGTGGTTTTGTTCCCCCTGTACTGATGAGAACAATAAAACATAAAAGCGTTACCTCGAAGATCACGCCAGCTAGTCAGGGCAGAGCTTGGGTTAGAATTCAGGCGTGTCTCTTGTTCCATACTTACTGCTCCATGCTGCAGCCCACCCCCTTCCTCCCCAAAGAAAGAAAGAAAGAGAAACCACCCACTACCAAACAAAAATCTTAACTGAATTCAGAGGCAAGGTTAAAAATCTCAGTCTTTGGAAGACCGTGAAAATGTAGGCGGAAGTATGTATTTATTTGATGATTGAATCAGTGAAAGCAAGGATGATTTTTTTTTAAAGACATATTGAAAGAAATTGTACGAATTATAAAAAAATGTGTTATTTTTGGGGGGAGGAACTTACCCCTCCTCCTGGGGTGACCCTTGACAAGGCCTTCTGTGTTCCTTTTTTTTCCTCCGCAAAAAAAATAGTGGGTGGAAGACGAAAGTTTGATATTTGGCTTATGCAAATCATCAGTGAATTTTGTGCCCCCTCGTCGTTTTGGCTTTCTGCTGCCTGACCAAGCCCCTTTGAGTTGAGTGCCTACTTCTTACACACCTCTTATCCTTTTCTGGACAAGTTCATTGAATGTTATGCTTTCGGTCCTGAGAAAACCAGCCAATTGTGATGGCAAGCATACAGGGAAAAAGACATGGGGGAGGTGTGACTTGGTGGGGGAGAGAGAGAAAAAGAGGGCAGGGCTCTTGGGATGACCAAATCAGACTGTTTCTGCTGTGACATTGCATTTAACGTCCAGAATTTGACCTTAACCATGTCTGGGGCACTCTGTGGACCATGTAAGCTATTGACAGAACGTTTACTCAAATGCTAGTTAAAGTCGAGGCTCCTGGTACAATGTGACCGCTGTGAATGTATTTAAAGGACTTTTTTTTTTTTTAATGGATTCTCAGCTCAGGTTTTCTTAATACGTCCTGGGTGTCCCGTCAACTTCACTCTGGCCGGAGTGATGGGTTCCGAACATGGACTTGTGTGCGTCGCTGTGAAAAATTAAGAAGTAAATGAAAACCCCAGGCCCACGTGGGGAGTGTTGCCACCAGACACCAAGACTGAGCATCAGAGAAGCTGGAAATTCCCTCCTGCCTGGGTATTTGGCCTCCAGCTTTCCCACTTCCCTATATCATCCTTCTGTTGGGTCTGTGTGCACAGTTTTGTTGTTTAGTTGGTAAGTCGTGTCTGACTCGTTGGGACCCCATGGAATGTAGCCCACCAGGCCCCTCTATCGATGGGATTTCCCAGGCAAGAATACTGGCGTGGGTTGTGATTTCCGTCTCCAGGGGATCTTCCCAATCCAGGTATCAAACCCGCAATTCCTGCATTGGCAGGCGGATTCTTTACCACTGAGCCACCAGGGGAAGTAGGGATCCCCTAATTTGATGGTAAAACCACAAGAGCTTGAATGCCAGTTGTAGCTCTCAGCGACCATTATTAACATCCAAAGGCAAACCTCTGCATGCTGCATGCAGGGGTGCGGTGACCACCTTAGACAGACAGCTCCTGTACCAGTGGGCTCCTAAGGCCACCTCCGCTAGCTCTCAGCCCAATTTGCCCTGCTTACTTAGCTTGAGACAAGTAACCTTCCAGCTGTTGGATTTCTCTTTGCAGAGTTTATAGGGTGTGTGGTGGGGGGCGGGGGAGAGGGGTGTTCAGGGTCAGGACTGAGGCTTTAGGGGCCGGCCCACCCGGGGCTGTTCCAAAGCCGACCTGGACCGAGGCTTCAGCATCACCCGCGTGGACAGGTGGGGCTCGCGCATCTCTGGAGCCACCCCAGACCTTCTAGAGGATGCTGATGGGTTAGAGGAAGTCCCCCGTGGCCACCCCGAGGGGAGGGCGGGACGGTGCCCACAGGGAGCGGGTCAGCCGGCGAGAAGCGGGGCCGCTGGGCTCGGGCGCCGAGGGGCACTGGCCGCAGGGCGCGCGCGCTCCCCGCCGACCCCCGCGGAAGGGGCGGGGGCGCGCGGGGCGGGGCGGGCGCGCGGCGGCGAGCAGGTCGCGGGGGCGCGCGCGGGGACGCGCGCGGGGGGGGCTGCCCCGGGGCGGCCCCCCCAACGTCGGGGCGCGGCGGGCGGCGGCGGCGGGAGCGCGTCCCGTCCGGGTCCTGAGGAGCCGCCGCCGCCGCCGCCGCCGCCGCCGCTCGGCCGCCGCTCGCCAACATGGCGGACCTGGAGGCCGTGCTGGCCGATGTCAGCTACCTGATGGCGATGGAGAAGAGCAAGGCGACCCCGGCCGCCCGCGCCAGCAAGAAGATCGTCCTGCCCGAGCCCAGGTACCGGCTCCCCGCGCCTGGGCGCCGCCGTCGCCCCCCTGCGCGGCCGCCAGCGACCCCCTGCGTCCGGGAGGGTCGGCGCTCAGTCCGCCTCTCACCCCGCGGCCGGCGCTGAGGGGAGCGGGCGCTGAGGGGCCGGACTCACCGTGCCCGTCTCTGAAATGGGGCCTCGGAGGGCTGTTGGTGGGGGGACTCCGGGAGAGAGCGCCCCGAAGTGCCCGGCGCGGCGGCTGGCGAGCAGCGAGCGCCCCTGTGAGGGCTTGTTCGGCTGTGGTGTGACTTCGGGGGACCAAGCCCCGTCCCTGCTCCCCTAACTGCCCCATCCTTTTCTCTCGGGCCAGCCCCGTCCCCGTGGTCCAGCGTGTTTCCTTGCTGTGCTTCCCTCCTGCCCCATCGCTGTCCTTCCAGCCGCATCTATGTCATCGCCGTCCTCCCCTCCAGCCCCAACATACGGTCCCCCGCCTGCCCCGTCCTTCTGCCCGGTGCTGCCTGCCTTTCCCTGCCCTGGCGCTCCATCCCGGCCGTTCCTTACATAGTTCCTGCGGCTGTGCCCCCTTCCAACTCCGTCCTCTCCTCAGCTCCCTCTGGGCGCCTTAGTTGGGGAGTGCAGGCGAGTTGCCTTTTTTTTTGCCCCGGACACTTAAATTACTGTTTTCCATGCTCGCTCCCCCTTTTAAGGTCCACCAGGTAGCAAGTAGTGAATTCTGACCGACTTGATTTTCTCTTTGGTACGTGGTGACAGGTCCCACTGGCGGCACTTTATTAAAAGGTTGAAATGGGAATCACTTCAAAACGCATGTTGAATGGGTGATTCCAGGCAGAAATTTTGTTTAAATTACCAACCAAGGACCCGATTGAATTGGCAAGGGTCTTGGTGAGGCCCATACCAAGTTGTAATTTTTTTTGCCTCAGAAATGATTTACTATTGGTGAAGTAGTAAAAGACTTGATTAGTTCATATCATTGGCATTACCCATCATTGGCATTACCCCAGAAAAGGTCATTTATCAGATTAATAGTGAGTTTCAGATAGTGTATCAGAGGATTGGAGTTGGATTCTTCCCCCCGCCCTTAGCTTCCTTCCTAAATAATACCATCAGGAGTGGTACAGCAAATGTGTCTCCTTGATGCTTAATAGCTCTTGGTGGAATTGATGGTACAATGAGGCATCTTCTTAACGGTGAATTTAAGACTATGTATTTTTGTGTATTACTGAAAACTAAAACTAAAAGCCATTCTCCATTTGAAAGCATCAGCCCTTCATGCGTTCTATGTCTAAGATTGCTTAAATATTACCGTGGCATAAGGGGGAAAAAATCTTTCTTGTGATGCTGAGTGATCATCAGATTATTTTTTACAAGTCCAGGAGCCTGAGTCCCACGATATAGAAAATATCAGTCCCTTTGTGCTGTTTGTTGTGAAAAGTCAAGTTGTGTCCGTGAAGGCGTGCTTCCCGAATGTTTTTGGCTCGCTTGTCCTTCTTAGCCCCTGCATCTTGGTTTTGCAGGGGAAAACCTACTTTGATGAGCAAGAACAGGCAGGAAATGTCAGGAAGAATGGAAGCCTTTTGGAGCATCGTGAATACAGCACTCCTGTTCAAGACTTTAACATGTCCCGAGCTCACTGACAATCAGTGCTGTTTAAAATTTCTGGCAAATGGAAAACTAAGGAAAACAGGAACCCCGAATGAAACCTGAATTTCATTAAAAAAAAAAAACCCTGCATTTCTATAAATGTCATATATAATGCTTAGTTTCTTTTCCTCTTTTTCTTCCTTAAAGACAGGGAATCCTAAGTATATAAAGTATCTGTATGTAAAATTAACAAATCTTAACTCACGGACAGTTTTTGTTTGAGGGGGAGGGGTGATATATACTATTATTAAATTTAGGAACTTCTGCTCATTTTGTTTTTCTTGGTGTTTTGAACTTAATGTGACTTCTGCTTTTTTAATGTCGCTCCTAAGAACATCCTTAGTGCTTAGGGTATTCACTTCCTTGTGTGAAGGCCTTTGTTTTCAGTGACATTCTTTGGTAATGCTTTCTTTAAGGCAGAATTAGTGACGGGCCAGCAGATTTCTCATGACATTTTAGAATTGAGACATAGAAACAGGAGAGTAATTTTAGGAAGCAGCTCTTTAGTAATTGTTATTCTGTTGCTGTTTTTTTTTTCCCCCAAATAGACTTTTGAATTAGGCCATTGGAACCTTCACCAGAGATTCTAACTTGTTTTGAATTTATCTCAACTGGCTTTACTTTTCTCCTGTGACCATTCACATAGTCACTGCCACTCCTTATGCTGAGCTAGGATTCTGGTACATTGAGATCATCAGGTAAAACATCTTCACATCTTTCTCCAACTGGATGGCAGTTGGTGGCTTACCTGCTTGATTTGGGGGTGGGGTGGGAGGTTGGGGGATTTCTAGATCTGGTAAGAAAGTAAATTTCACATGAAAATGCCTCAGCATCATGACTCAAAAGACTAGTGTGATTTCACTCTTTGGTGAAGGATACAGGTCAGATGTTCTCTGATAAGAGTTTCTGTTTCAGCTTCATTTTGAGGAAAGCTGCGTGGTCACCAGTCTCTGGCATTCCTGAGCAAGAGGTTTAGCTTTATATGTTCAGTTTCTAAATGGGAAGCATAAAACTCACCATTGGTTTATCCCCAGTGACTCTTTTTTCCAGCTAACTAACTATTTGAAGCCACTGTAGCATTTTGTGTGTTTCCTTATTTCACTTACTTCATCTTTTCCTCCAGTTTTGCACAGAGAGACAACAGAACAAAGCAATATCCAGCTAATTTCAATGAAATGGGGAGTGTGCAGTCCCCTGCCTATTATGAAAGAATCTCAGAAAATGGGACATTCCGCCCAGGGGAGATTTGGCTTCTCAGAGATGGCAAGAGGCAACCATTTTGTTAGGCTGACACGTTATTCAGTTAATGAACCAATGAGTGTAAATCCTGTAAAAGCTGCCTATTTGTTCAAATTATACAGCTGCTTTAGTTTACTGAAACATTTGTTGTGCTAATGTAGCTGATAATGGGGTCTGTTGGTGACAGGCAACTGTGACCCATAGACGCTCTGCGCATGCCCAGTTGAAAACATGCACCTTCAGATGTGTGTGCTAGTCACTTTATGCCACCTTAGGGAAGAAACATTTAATAGGGACTAATCCAGAAACCAAGGCCCACAAAGGGTCAGCACCTTAAGCTCTGTCGCGTCGAGGCATCTTTTCCTCTGGTCTCATTACTCTCGTAATGTTTTCTGATCAGCGAGATTCAGTTGACTTGAGTTGACAACATTCTTGCAAGAGGTTCAGTCACAAAATCGATCTCTCCTCCAGAGTTTCATTTCTGTTCAGTGGACATTGAAAATTCAGGCTCATCTATCACAAAGCTTGTCCTTTCCAAGTCATGGGAAAGCCTGAAAGCGTTTTAAAGAGCCTTTATAATTTTCTGGAAACATTTTCGACTGTCTTGAAGAAGGTTTGCGGTACTGTTTATTCCATGAATTCAGTGCACGGTTGTAGAGCTGTTTTCCTGAGCCAAGCAAGGCCTGGCCTGACAGCTCTTCCTTCAAGGGGCTTATAAGAGCCAGCTCACTGGGAGAAGACCCTGATGCTGGGGAAGATTGAGGGCAAGAGGAGAAAGGAGTGACAGAGAATGAGATGGTTGGATGGCATCACTGACTCAGTGGACATGAGTTTGAGCAAACTCTGGGAGATAGCGAAGGACAAGGAAGCCTAACATGCTGCAGTTCATGGGGTCGCAAAGAGTCAGACATGATTTAGTGACTGAACAACAAAACAACAACACAGTCTAGTAGGAAATACACAGGGAATTGAGAAAGATGTTGACTTTCATGTGCAGTTGCCAGAAGATTCTTTTTAGCTGTGGACAGGTAGGACAGAGTGGCCTTTACTATTCCGTTTTCATGGAATACATTATGCATGCTCAGTGTTTTATAGTAATTTTTTAATTATCCCCCTTGCAAAGCTGCCTAGCCATAATATACATAGTAATATGGTACTGTGCACCCATCTGCTTTTAAAGCTATCGTAGGTGATTGGTCTTAGGCAGGAGCCGGATTCAGCCCAGGTTTCCCAGAGCCCGGGTGCTTTCCATCCTGCTCTGCCATCTCACACTTTTGGGTGCGAATTCAGCCAGCTGCCAGGGCAGCATTGGAAAGTCAGGACCATCCTCAGAGACTGATAGAGAACAGCTATTCCGCTGGGACCCGAGAAGACGGTAATTATGACTAAGTGAATAAGCAGTTTCTGCCTTATTTCCCAGGAGGAGTTCGGGGGGTTAAATGCCTGTTCTGTTTAACACGAGAGGTGCAATCTCACTGCTGTTAATGAGAAATTGTATAATAATAGACCGCCTCACCCTCTGGCCGCCCAACAGGATTTCTGTCTCTGTTATCATTTAGAGAAAAGGGCAGCCCAGGCTGCCCACTCTCCTCCACCTACTCCCCCCTCCCGCCCCCAATTTTTTTTCCATTTCTGGGAAAAGGATAAAAGGAACAAAACTGTATTTCTGGCTTTATTTGCAATAAAAATCATTTTCTCATTTGATTAATCTTCCTCTGTTAGAAAACTGTCTTTGAAGACAGCTGTAGGTGAAAATGCATTTTCTGTGCCTGATGGTCTGTCCTTGTTTTCTGGACGTGGCTGGTGGGGAAATGAAGATGATGAACTTGGCAACTCTGGCTTTCTTATTGTCAAGTCATTTGCCTGCAGAGTCATTTGCATGCTGATGAGGCTATGTGATCCGGAGCCACCTCTGCCTCTCCTCTTTTTCACTTCTTTATCCTTCTCTGTTTTTATTGAAAGAAAAGAAAGTGAAAGTGCAAATCACTCAGTCGTGTCCGACTCTTTGTGACCCCATGGACTATACAGTCCATGGAATTCTCCAACCCAGAATACTGGAGTGGGTAGCCTTTCCCTTCTCCAGGGAATCGTCCCAACCCAGGGATCAAACCACAAGGAAAGTCCAAGAATACTGAAGTGGGTAGCCTATCCCTTCTCCAGCGGATCTTCCCTACCCAGGAATCGAACCGGGGTCTCCTGCATCACAGGCGGATTCTTTACCAACCGAGCTATGAGGGAAGGCCCCTGGTTTTATTACCGATTAGAATTTAGAACCCTGGGGCCTTTTTGGATTTCTGATTGGGTCTGAAGGAGAAGAGAGTGTCAGAAGACGAGATGGCTGGATGGCATCACCGATG
Organism: Okapia johnstoni; assembly: GCA_024291935.2. Classification (NCBI taxonomy): domain Eukaryota; kingdom Metazoa; phylum Chordata; class Mammalia; order Artiodactyla; family Giraffidae; genus Okapia; species Okapia johnstoni. The sequence continues at coordinate 6,967,321 of CM044310.1, read as the reverse complement.
CGACGGACATGAACTTGGGCCAACTTTGGGCAATGGTGAGGGGCAGGCCTGGCGCGCTGCAGTCCAGAGTGGGGTCGAGAAGAGTCGGACATGACTGGGCGACTGAACAGCAACGAGTCTGAAGTGCAGCAAGCTCCGCATCTCCTATAAATATTTCTCCTGATTTTGAAAATCTTCTTTTGGGTCACCTGTGCTTCAGCTTCAGTGTGAAGCCAAAGCACATTTGTAATACTTTATAAGCAGTAAAGAAAAAGCCCATTAGAGAACACAGTGAAAATATTTCTGCAGCTCATCTGTTTTGTGACTGGTGGCTTCTAAGAGTCAGCCTTGGCCCAGCCTTGGACTTGTTCTCTTGCTTGCTCTCATTTCCTTCTTCCAGGGTTTCGAGAGCAGGAAAAACTGATTATGTGAAAGTCGCCTGGCGAGACCTTCGTCCTTAGTGAACTCGAAGGCCAGCTGTCCTTATCGCTGGGCCCTCATTTTCCTGTGCCCTCCCTCCTACCTGCCATATTGTCCTAGGAGAGAAAGTTCTAGACTAGGAAGTACAGCCCCAATTCCACTGGCAGTTTGCCACATGCCCTCAGTACATCACTTAATTTCAGTGTATGCAGTTTCCCCATCTGTGCAATATGATATCTATTCTTTTCTGATCACAAACTGTCCCCCAGATCTCTTTTTTAGAGCATTTTCTATCCATACATTTGTGAGCAGGAGAGGAGATTGATTTCAAACACAGAAAACTCAAGAGAAAGAGTGGAAGCAATGAGAAAGATAGTTTTTCTTTATTTACGCCATAGGTGGTTGTGGTTGGGATTATACACAATACAAGACGTAACACCCTTAAAAAAGTACATAACAGTAGCAGATAAAGGCCATGTTGCATGGAGACTGTGGACAGCTGGTGGGCTTGGAAGGCAGGACTTCTGAAAAGTTACATTGTTGACCCCGAGTAGGTGAATTTCTCAGGTTTCTCCTCAGTGTTCTTCCTCTAGCTGTTTGTGGTAGTGTTGTTTGTCCAGAACCTTCTGCCTGTGGGGCCTCGCATGGTTCTTTTCCTTTCTTTCTTCTCCCTTTTTTCTTCTCTCCCCTCCCTTTTCTTCCATCCATCCATCCAATAGGCTTTGGGCTATGTTGGCTTCAGTACCTAAGAGTTCATAAGCGAGCCACTCTTAAAAATAGATAACTTAGCAATTGAGAGACTTGACATCCTCAGAAGGTCTTTGTGTCAGTAAAATGAACCAAAAATCATAATCTGAAAGCATCTGGCTTCAGTGTGTTGAACATAAGGTGATTCATTCTCATTTTCCTCAGACATCCACAGATACATCTTAATAACCTAGCGTGTCATAGCTTATATTTGAGAAGATCTTGGAAGGCATCCGGTCTAGTCCTGTGTTGGGTGGGCAACCTCCCTCTCCAGCGTCTAGCCAGGGTCATCTTCCGTGAGCATCTCTGGAAGAGATGTGGTGTCAGAAAGCATTTTCTCTCTTTCCCACCGCCCCCCATGGGATATATATATATATATATTTTTAAATTGGAGGATCATTGCTTTACAGAGTTGTGTTGGTTTCTGCAACAGCCTGAATCAGCTGTACATATACATGCATCCTCTCCCTCTGGGGAGCCTTCCTCCCCCCACTCCCCCCCCCACCTTTTTTTATAGGATTTTTTTTAATTAAAGTATAATGGAAAGCTCTCTTATAATTCATCCTGTGCACAGATAGCTCTTGCTCCTTTTGTGATCCTGCAAAACAAGTTTAATTCATCCACAAAGTAATAGATCTTCAGTTTCTTGAAGGCAGCTACCTCAGCCCCCGTGGCTGCTGTGGGGAACTAAGTTCCGTGCCTTTAGCTGTTCCTTGTTCCTTGTGTCACACTGAAGCCTGCCCGTTGCTCTGTAATCTACGCTCATCAGTCTGAATATTACCTAGCAGAGTAGGAATATTAAAATTTATGAAGACGAAAAAGGTATCTGCAAAATTACTGTAATAAATACGGTGATGGCACAGCTGGTAAATCCAAAATCAAGTGTGTGGTCGAGGCCCTCTGAAAGTTCCATTACAGGGAGATCATTTTTGGTCCTGCGAATGATTTTTAAATTTCATTTCACTGGTTTGGTTAGGCGGATCGGTTGTTTCCATTGGTCAGAGTTTGGAAGCTAAGCATGGGCTGCACGTGTATTATGACAGTGACTGCTTTTGACTAGTGCTGAGTGCCTGGCTTTGTCTATTTCTCAGATAATCGTAGGCTAAACTATTTTAGGAAGAAAGTGAGCTTCCATTAAGCTGAAAAGATCTATCTTCTGAGGGTTAGAGAATGTATGTTTCATGTGTTCAAAAATTGACAGCTCCTTTAGCCAGGGAAAGCATCAAGTTTCTTTATTTTCAGCCAGAAAACTTTCCTGAATGGCATGTTCGTAGTGTTTGTATTTTGTGTCATTAAGTCAGTCCATTGCTCTTTATTTAAAAAGATGACTGGTGATATTTTCAGGTCATTTCTTCTACATCTTCTGTATCTGTATTGCTTTTGATAAGGATTTAAGTTAAAAATGAACTGAGATGCAAAGGCATTTGCACAGCTGTTAAATACTGTAGGCTTTCATTTTGCATCATGAAAATGTCTTAAGGCATCTATGACATTTTCAATGGATCTTCTTTTAAAAATACAGGGCTTTTTTTCTTCTTCTGTTTTTTGGCCTCTCCCTGCAGCATGCAGGATCTTAGTTCCCCGACCAGGGATCGAACCTGTGCCCCTTGCAGTGGAAGCAAGATGCCAGGAAGGTCTGCCAAATATGAGGCTTTTGGTGGTGGGATGGGGGGATCTGTACCGCATTTAGACAGGAACTCATCCTAATAGAAAAAGTCAGGGGACTTTCATCTTTAAAAGGCCCTGCTTTTTTCAGCTATACATACTGATTCTTTTCTCCTGTTATTTTCACACCCTAAGTGGGAAGGGATTACACAGTGAATCTTGTCATTGCAACCCTGAGTGTAGAATAGAATGGAAAGTTTTCCCGGCTCCCTTGTCGTGTTCCATTTTGAAAGCACTGCCTTCTCTTTTGTTGCCAGTGGCCATGGAGGAGAACTCATTGTTTTATCAAAACATCCCTCTAGAATTGAGCTAGAAGAGAACGGTGTTCTCTGCACAATAGCAGTTTCTAAGCAAAGGGTGAGCGTATGCTTATGCTAATGAAAAAAGTGAAGTGAAAGTGTTAGTAGTAGCTCAATCATGTCCGACTCTTTGCAACGCGATATACTATAGGCCGCCAGGCTCCTCTGTCCTTGGAATTCTCCAGCCAAGAACACTGGAGTGGTTGCCATTTCCTTCTTCAGGGGATTGTCCTGACTGAGGGATCAAACCAGAATCTCTTGCTTTTCAGGCAGATTCTTTACTGTCTGAGTCATCAGGGAAGTGCCCCCCCCCCCCAAAAAAAAAGCCGTCAAAGAAACTGTTGAGAGTTTTGTGTTCAGGGATTTCTTAGAGTTTAATCATTTGGCTGATTGTTTTTTTTAATTCCATATGGAAAACCAGGTAGCATCTTTATGTTTCCGTCCTTTAAATAAAGTGTCTTGCTTGACAGGGAATTGAGGTTTCAAATTATGAAAAAAAAAATCCAAGTTACTCTGAAAGAGAAGCTTATTTTCTCTGGCCATGTCCTACCAGAAAGATCTGATGAAGTAGCTGGTGCATACTCCTTTCTGTAAGATCAGAGTTTTAAGGTAAACATTCTGGCCCTAGGAATATCTCATGACTCTGGCATGGGGTAGGTGGTGGCGGAACAGTGGAAAAAGCCAGACTCTAGTTTTGAGGGGCCTCAGTGGTCCTAACCTGATAAAATTCTTTCCCCACTCTTAAGAAACATTCTCCGAAACTAGGGTGTGAACCGGATCAGAATTAACTGCAGTGACCCTGATGAGAGATCTGCTTGTTGGGCTTATCAGTTAGGTTTGAACATGTTATCTTATGAAACTCAATGACATCTGTTGTTCATCTGTTTCATGTTTATGCAAGAGATTTGAATTTAGATTAAAAAAAACCTGCATTAATACTCGTGCATAGTGCTTTGCAGTTTTACATGTATTGGGTCTTTCTTGTTAGTTTTTCAAGTTGTCCTCTGTAGTCAGTAGACAGTTGAGAAAGGAAAAAGACAACTACATGAGACATGTCCACGTGGAGACATTGAGAAGGGTCCTTTGTCTGTCTGGAGGGACAGCTGGTGCTCTCCTCGGACACCAGGGTCTTTCCTGTGGTCCCATGAGTGGTCTTTCCCCCACAGACTCAGAAACTGGATTCTGTCATCTCAGAGTCTCTCTCTTCCTCCTAACGTGAAGTTCACATCTGTAAGCTGAGCCGGGCCCCACCAACACCATCTCTTCTTCGAGGCCGGTGGTTCTTATTTAAAGACCCCTTGGAGAATCCGATGAGCTAGAGGCTCCTCCCCTCCCCTGCCCCAAAATGCAGAAACTTACCTGGTCGGTTCATCTCAAAAGCCCGACTGTAGCTGGAGTGTCAGATTGATGTTCGGTGCTGGCTCTCAAGGAGCCTGGCTGCCCGAAGGCCCTGTGACCCTAGTGTCCCCCTTGGAAGGCTGCCCCTGTGGACGTGGTGCCAGACGCAGGTGGCACAGGCCGGTGGCCAGAGGGCTCAGAAGGTCTGGCCCCTGGCGTGGCAGCCACAGGAGCCGGGACCAGGTCATTTCTCCAGAGTGGCTTTACCCTGGGTATGAAATCTGTGAGTCCCCTGATGGTGAGATGCCCCGTCCGCACTTCCACGTTTCCTGTTCTGACTGGTGCCAAGCCTCCACTGGAGTCAGCACAGTTGCTGAAGCCGCAGCTAAGGCTTGCTAGCCTCGGAGCCTCGGGCATTTCTCTGCCCTTTGTGTTATGCCTTGATTTAAAATTTTCATTCTCCAAGGGCAAGCTTTTCCCTTATTTCCACATTCTGGGAAATGGCTCCACGATACTCAGCATCCCCATTTGAGGAGAAAGTCCAGGTTCAGAGTGAGGGTAATGGCTCAAGATCACCTTGGTAGCAAATGGCACAGTTGAGCCTCAGTTCAAATTCTGTGCATTTTAATGGACACCCACAGACTACCTTCTGCCACATGAATCTTCTAAACAAAGAAGGTTCTCGGGCTTGGGTAGAGGAACATTGTCAATTTCAGACTTCAGTTTGGAAATTCATTGTCTTCATTCAATCCGGAGGTCAACTGCTGGGATCTGATGAGGTGCTGCTCCAGTAGTTACATATACTTTGACCAGAGGTGTTGAGTTAATCATAAGTATATGCAGATTTCCTGAAAAAGTGAGATGTCATAAATTTCATGTTAAATAATAGGATACTTATTACTAGTGATGACACTTTTAAATTGAGGATAGCTACATGTCAGGGGTTCATGATACTTTCTTAACTCCAAACGCATTTTCTTAATTTACGATGCACCCTTATTTCAAAAAGCAAAATTAAAATTCACATCTCTGCCTGTCAGTAGGTAAATGGGGATCCTCAGCTTGAAGACACTTGTTGGGTACTTGAAGTGCATTAAGGATTTTTTTTTTTTTATGTTACATTGATTAATCTTGTTAGTGGTACCTTCTAAATTATGACAGAAAATTATTGAAACAGGTTGCCTATGTAGCCTTCATAGAAAGGTCATTGAGCTCACATGGGGATGGGACTCGGATGGTCAGGGACACCTCAGCGAGTCCATCTAGAGCTTGCCTTCTTCGCCTGGTAATGTGTGTCCAGCTCTTCCTTGTCAGTAATGTAGAGATGGGGCTTCCCTGGTGGCTCAGTGGTAAAGAACCTGCCTGCCAGTGTGGGAGATGTGGGTTTGACCCCTGGGTTGGGAAGATCCCTTGGAGAAGGAAATGACAACCCACTCCAGTGTTCTTGCCTGGAAAATCCCATGGAGAGAGGAGCCTGGTGGGCTACAGTCTATGGGGTTGCAAAGAGTCAGACACGACTAAGCAACTAAACAACAAAAATCCCTAGCTGATCGTGAGAGATTCATCTTTACAGAAGACTTGCAGCAAATCAAGAGGAAATTGCAGAAAATCCGAAGGAATGATAGAATTAGGGGAAAAAAAAAACCCCATCATTTGCAACTTTTGCTGAAAGTAGATTTAAGTAAAGCTCATCAGTGTATGAAACCATTAAATGAAAGGTTGATGGGGGAATTTTAAATGGAGAGGTTAGACTTTTCACCAACTGAATTTTCACCTCAGCAATGTTGGGGCTCAGGACAGGCCAACCCCCAAATGGGCCAAAGTGATATATCGATTATTTTGAATTAAGATTACTTAAGAAACAACCACTGTAAGAAAGACACTCTAACCCTCCTTTGTGTCCCTGAGAGCAGGAAATAAATCTCACAGGTGAAAGGTACCCTTCGGCTGAGGAGGGTACTGAGGGAGACAGACAGCCCTTATCACCAGAGACAGAGATCTCAGGCTGAGAAGGCTGTGTAAACAAGCCTTGTTTCTTCCTCACTAATTCACTACCCTAAGCCCAAATCTCTTTCAGGTCTTCACAAATGTATTGTTTCTTTGTCTCAAAGGTATAAAAGCTGACAGCTTTGATCATTTCTTTAGGTCCTATTGCTATGAGACCTCTGTATGTGTGAATTAAATTTGTTTTTTTCCTCCTGTTACTCTGTCTTGCATCCATTTAATTATCAGACCAGCCAAAAGAACTCAAGAAAGGGAGGGAGGAACCGTCCTCCTTTCCAACCCTGCGTCTCCTTATATAAGGCAGCCTGAAGACTGTGTAGTGAATAATCCTTCCCTCAAAGATGGACCTGAACGTACCCAAGTCTTCAGAGCTGACTTGCAGGATACAGGAAATGCGGAGACAGAGGAACACATTGCTCACAAACAAATTTTACGAGGAAGCAAACAGGCATATCCAGGATGGGGACCATCCTTCAGGACTGCCGTCCTGGTTTCCTCAGTAAGTCACTGGCGTGAAGATGAGAAGTGACTGGTGGGGATGGAAGGGTGATTGAGAGTAAAACAGAATTAAGAGATAATAATCAAATGAATGTGCAGATCTTGATTTGATCTTGATTCAAACCCAACTGGGCTTCCCACATGGTGCAGTGCTAAAGAATCTTCCTGCCAATGCAGGAGACACAAGAGATGTGGGTTTGATCCTTGGGTCAGGAAGATCCCCTGGAGTAGGAAGTGGCAACCCACTCCAGTATTCTTGCCTGGAAAATTCCATGGACAGAGGAGCCTGGTGGGCTACAGTCCATGAGGTCAGACACGACTGAGCACTGCACTGTGCTTCAAACGCAGCTCTACAGAAGACACCTCTAAGAGAATCCTGGAAATTTGATTGAGGAAATAGGTATTAGATCTTCAGGAATTATTGTGATTTCCAGGGTGGGCTTGGGAAGAGACAACGGGCCGTGTTTGTGGAAGGAAAGTGTCTGTAATTTTCAGAAATGCAGGCGGAAGTAGTAAAGGTAAAATGATATGCAGTCTGAGATTTGTTTTAAAATGCTTAAAAAAAACCAAAAAAAACATTGAAAAGTGAAATCTTAACAGCTGTTCACAAGGTGTTGATTGATGGATCATGGGCGTTCACGCTACCAGTCTGTACTTTTGCATGTTTGAAAAATTTTGCAAAAGTTTTTAAAAGCAAGGGTAGATGACTGTGTGTGAGGATCATGACTATCTTCAGATAGGGCTGGTGATAGCCTCATGTTGTCCCAATGTCACGTGTAAGCAGCGCTGGTGACCTAGGATATAACTTCCTACGACACACCTTACGGAGATTCTAAATGTCCTGCATCTCAAAGAACAGACCGAAGGAAGGCTGATGAGCTCTTTGAAAACTGCATTAGATGACTCAAGAAGAGGCTCTGTGGCACTGATTTCAAAGATATGGATAGAGTTGTAGTGAATTCATTTGCAACCAGAGTTCTGACTAATCCAAGTCCTTGTGGATGAATTTACAACCTTTGGATCAGAAGACTTCTCATTGGAGGATGAGGGGGAAAAAAAAGATGCAAAAATATCCAAGAGAGAAAGCATATTAAGCCATGAAACTTTAGAAAATGATTTACCCGTTTACTCACTGAAGACAAGATGATTTCACTGAACCTCGTTCAGTCATGAATATCTATTAAATCATAGTTCTGATGTTTACATTTAGCAGGAAAAAAATGACAGCCCGTGCTGTTTAAGACGGTCTACCCTTGAAGCATACGCTCCATGCCTAATGAGACTCTGTAATGTAATTCTCTCTCACTGAGATTACTTGAACAAATTTCTATATTTAAATTACATGAATATTAATTTATCAAAATAATTTCTTTAAAATAAATATTTTGTAATGCATTGCTCTAAACCAGACCTCACCAACTAATTACCAGTAAGACTAGTACGAAGAAAAACAAAACTTAAGTCAGAGCAAATCTGGATAAACGGTGTGGCAGGGGACGGGGGTTTACAAGATTGGAGGACTCAGTATTGAAAAGATGTCAATTCTCTTCAAATTAACCTTATCACAATCTAGATCCACGTGAGAACTTTAAAGAATGTGATAAGCTTATCCTCATTCATCTAGAAGAGATAAGTGGGAAAAAATGACCAATAGAATAGTGGGGATCTGCTTTAGCAAACATGAGACGTTGCTGTAGGAATTAAAGGCATGTGGTTTTGTTTCAGGCACAGACACATACATGACAGAGCATGCAGAATCACGTGTATATGCGTATTTATATTCATCTCTATAGCAGAACTTGAGTTTGGCTTATGAGCAAAGATGGCATTTTGAGTCTGTTGGGGAAAGGATTATGTGTGATAGCTGATCATCGGATCAAGTCCACATTGTACACACACACAAAAGTTCCCCAGTGTTTAATGAGATAATCATAAAAATTATTAAAAATAGAAAAATGTGAGAGAAGATAATTTTATTATTCTGAGTATAAAGGGCTGTCCGAGGCAAACCCCCAAACCTGGAAACCATCAGGGAGAAAATGAATACAAGACTCAGACGAAGTTCTCATGTGACGAGTGGCGTCATGTGCCAAATTAGAAGACGAGCAGTCGATGAATTCGCTTGGTTGATCTTGTACGGAGAATATTTTAGTTTGTAGATCTGTTTTCCTGGAGAGTGCTCGGTCACTGATGTTCTTGCCTGGTTCGCATTCTCTTAGGGAAGTGGGGGAGGGAGCACAGCAATTCAGGACCAAGTCAGCATTTTTGCCAGTTATAGAAACAACATGTCATCTGTCAGTCCTTAGAAAGAAAGTGTTTGCTTTTTTTTTTTTTTACAAAAGAAACTTTGAAGAGCTGGACATTAGTCTCAAGGGTGGTGAATTAGGTATTCTCGCATAGCTAGAAAAATTAGTGAATCCTAAAGTGGAGGCTCTGTGTTGTCTGGCATTTTTCTCTCCGTGTGTGTTTCTTAGCTGCCGCTGTCCTTTGTCCATTTCCTTCAGTTATTTGGTGCAGGCGGGCATGGTTTATCAGATGTTGCACAGGTAGCCCCATTGCTTTCTCTGTCACCTCATCTTGGCCAGGGGCCCCCCACGGTCTGCAGTTCAGCCGTGCTGCCCTGGACTCTGTAGCCGCCTGTGATTGTACCTGTTGACGCCACAGGGACCCTGCATCGTCACACTGCTCTGGGGCTCCCTGCTCACCCCGCTGCCCCTTCAGGGCAGAGACCAGGTGGGACTCACTCTGCATTCTGAGTGTCATGCATGGTGTCTGGCTCGTGGAAAGGACGCACTGCCTGTTTTGAATGAATTAGTGATTAAATGAGCAGGAATGGATCTGGAGGTGTGTATATTTACAAGCACGTTGTGGGGAATGAAACAGCCTTGCCGCCTGACACACAGTGGAGACTGGAGTTGAGAGGGCGTGCTTCTGCAGGGCTTGGCGAAGGCCAGTGACCCCGACCTGAGTCCTGGAGGATGAACAGAAGGCTTTCATGCGAGGAGAGTGGGAGTGGCATTTACAGAATTACTCGGCAGTGAAGAAATCCTGCGTGGCTGCTGTGTGAGGTCAGAGGGAAGGTGTGGTGGATGAGGTCACCTGGGGCCTCTTTGGACATGCTCCCCGTGAGGTGCTGAGGAGTGTGGACCCTGGGCAGGATGTGAGGCCCTTAGAGTATTTTCATTTATTTATTTTATTGAAATATAGTTGATTTACATTGTCTTGTTAATTTTTGCTGTATGGCAGTGTGAATCAGTAATACATGTACGTATATACACATTCTTTTTCATATTCTTTTCCATTACGGTTTATCACAGGATAGTGAATATAGTTCCCTGTGCTATACAGTAGGACCTTGTTTATCCATCCTATATATAATAGCTTGCATTTGCTAATCCTAAGCCCCCGATTCTTCCCACCCCCAACACCCTCCCCCTTGGCAACCACAAGTTGGCTCTCTTGTGTCTGTGAGTTTGTTTCTGTTTGGCAGGTAAGGTAAGTTCATTTGTGTCATATTTTAGATTCCACATATAAGTGGTGTCATATGGTATTTGTCTTTGTCTGACCTACCTCACTTAGTATGATAGTTTCTAGGTCCATCCATGTTTCTGCAAATGGCATTATTTCCTTTTTTATAGCTGAGTAGTATTCCACCATATCTATGTACCACATCTTCTTATCCATTCATCTCTTGATGGACGTTTAGGTTGTTTCCATGTCTTGGCTATTGTGAGTAGTGCTGCTATGCATTGGGATCTTTAAAATGAGATAATTCCATAAAAAATTGCTCTTGGAAACCAGGAGGATGCTCTCAGCCCTCCTACAGACTCTCCTTGGCTCCTGTCTTCCTATTCTCTGATGCGTATTTCACATAGATTACAATGTAACCATTAGGATGAAGCTGCTTCTATATCATTGCTGATGCAAAGTATTTTGAGAAACAGATAAATGGATTCTAAAATGATTATTGTAGCTAATTTGAAGAAACAGTTTAGGTCACAAAGTTTTGGTAGCTTTAATTAGGTAAACTTGATTGACCCCATAAATTTGTCCATCCTTCAAATTATATCTGTTCAGGTGTGACTTTTGTATATGATTTTTTCTTTTTTGTCAGTGACATTCAGTTATGTTTAGTGTCACTTAAGATCAGGTAATATATTGCAAAAGAAAGGCATCTAAAAACAGGATGTGAACTGTCAAAATATGGGAGGAAAAAATACAAAGGAATTCACATTTAGCTTAATTGGCTTGTGATCTCCTGGATATAGATCATCTCATGTGCAATAGTGCTATGCAAAATATATGCAGGATTTTTTTGCTCAAGATCTGGTGAACTGAGGAACCTTGGGAAGAGCTGACAGTCAGCTATACCAGATACTTTTAAAGACCCCTTCAGAGTTTATGGGGCTTCCCCAGTGACTCAATGGTGAAGACTCCACCTGCAGTGCAGGAGACCCGGGTTTGATCCCTGGGTTGGGAGGATCCCCTGGAGAAGGAAATGGCAACCCACTTCAGTGTTCTTGCCTGGAGAATCCCATGGACAGAGGAGCCTGGTGGGCTGCAGTCCATGGGGTCTCAGAGAGTCGGACACGACTGAAGCAACTGAGCACACACATCAGAGCCTATGTCTGGCCAAGTTTGGTGGTTTTAAATCGAGCAGTCAAGTCTCTCTTGTGTTTTAGATAATGTTGCTCCATTTCCGGTATTTAATGAACAGTTAGTGGAAAATGTTTAGTAACTACATGTGAAAGAAAGCAATTTTCTTTCAAGGGAACTGAATCTTAATGTAACTGTTTAGTCATCCTATCTTAAAAAAAAAAAATTCTGCCTTTTAGGTTTCTTGATGGTCATAATTTTAACAACTCTTATTTGGGTGGTGCTTCTAACAAAGCCAGCTTGCTTGATCTTCACAACTACCTTATGTATAACTAGTGTTTTTAGGTGATGTGTTACATAGTATTTGAAATACTTGTTTAGATGCATTTTGCTTTGAACATCAGAATAGAACAGAAGTAACTTCACATAGAATATAGAGATTTTTAATAATGAGAGATATCTATAGCTGTCCTTTGGCCAGGAGAAAGCAGATATCTGGTCCTTAAACTACTTTAGTAGTAGAAAAATTCTTTAAAATATGATATAATGTTTATTGCTGGAGTGGGTTGCCATTTCCTTCTCCAGGGGGTCTTCTTGACCCAGGGATTGAACCCAGGTCTCCTGCATTGCAGGCAGATTCTTTACCATCTGGGCCACTAGGGAAGCCTTTGTATTTCTATAGCAGGACCCCAATAGGTTATGATAGGTAAGACTGGTATATTACCAACAAATTGATATCAAAATAAAAAAAAAACATTTAATAATTATTTTGAGATCCATGTATGTTATATCAATAATTTATTCCTGTCTATTGTTGAATATTCTTTCATAATATGGATATCCACTCATACTTATTCATCTGTTGGTGGCATTTGGGTTTCCGGTGTTTGACCATCACAAGTAACGCTGCTAAGAACATTCATGTACAAGTCAGTTGGTATAGTATTATACATAGTAAGTATCTATGCCTTATTTTGATGAGGAGGTATTTGAAGGCCATATTTTGACATTTTTAAACTATCTCGGAACTTCCGTGGTGGTCCAGTGATTAAGACTCCACGCTTCCACTGCAGGGATGTGGGTTCAACCCCTGGTCCAGGGAGCTCGGGTCCATATGCTGTGCAGCGTGAAGCAAAAATAAGTTATAAACTTTCTGTAATGAAAATTTCAAACATGCACAAGAAAGGATCATACCAGAGAGTCCTCCTAGTCACCTCATCAGCATAAACTCAAGTATGGATGAAAAGGACTCCTAATGAATAAGACATTCCTATCACTCAGGGAATTCCACAGGCTATAGGAGCTCTGTGCCAAGAACCAGGAGAGAGACCAGATATGTGTGTGTGTGTGTGTGTGTGTAAGTTTTATTTATTTTTGACTTCTCTCGAGCTGTAGAGAGTGGAGGCTGCTCTCTAGCTGCAGTGCGCGGGTTTCTGACTGTGGTGGCTTCCCCTGTCGCAGAGCACAGGCTCTAGGGCGTGTGGACTCAGTAGTTGCAGCTCCCTGGCTCTAGAGCACAGGCTCAACAGTTGTGGCGCACAGGCTTTTGCTCTGCAGCATGTGGAATCTTCCTGGATCAGGGATCAAACCCATATCTCCTGCATTGGCTGGTGGATTCTTGACCACTGAGCCATCAGGAAAGCCCCAGATACATTTTTTTGGGGGGGAGTGTGGGCTATGTATATTATCTCTAGAAGTTTGCTTCTGCCGCTTTGTGATCAAACAATATGTACTCTTTTTATTTTTTTAGGTCGTGGCTCCTGGCTCCTTATATTCAACTGCCCAGTTATTTTCTTTTTACCTTCCCATGTTTGGTATGAGGTCATGTCTTTTCATGTGGTATGGTCAGTCTTTTCTAATTTTAGCTTGTCTAATAGGTGTGTAGTGACATCTCGTGATTTTAGTTTGCCTTTTCCTAATGACTAACGCTGTTGAGAATCTCTTCATATGCTTATTTGCCATCCACTCATCTTCTTTGGTGAAGTGTCTGTATACATCATTTACCCATTTTTTAAAATTAGGTTGTTTTGTTATTATTGAGCTTTGAAAAGCCTTTATATATTGTGAATACAATTCCTCAATGAGAATATGATTTGACAGCATTTTCTCTGTCTATGCTTTGTCTTTTAATTTTCTCCAGTGTCTTTTGAAGAGCAGAATTAAAATTTCTGTTTTTGAAGCAAAATTCAGTAACAGAAAGATATCCAGAAATCTCCAAATATCTGGAAATGAGTCAACTCAGTTATAAATAACTCCTAGTTCAAGGAAGAAATACCAAGAGAAATTAGACAATAATTTGAATTGAATGAAAATGAAACAGATTGTATTAGTATCTGTGAAATACAGAGAAAATGCATAGAGGAAATTTTATAACTTTAAATGGTTACATTAGAAATGTTTAAATTCATTGATCTGACTTTTTAAGAAATTGGAAAAATAGCAGTTTAATCCCATAGTAAATTACAAGCATTTAAATGACAGAGTGGAAACCAATAAACATAAAAAGTGTAAATAATAGAAGAAAGTGAGTGAAACAAAAACTGAAGATCAGTGTGACTGATACACGTGTAGCCAGCGTCATCGAAGGGAAACAAAAAGAACATACAGTTTAACAAAAGAATGACTGAAGAGCTTTTACAGACATAAAAACGACAATTTAAAAAAACAAAACGGGCTTTTCCTGGTGGTTCAGTGGCTAAGACTCTGAGCTCCCAGTGCAGCAGGCCCAGGTTCCATCCCTGGTCAGAGAACTAGATCCCACGTGCTGCAACTAGGAGTTCACATGCCTCATCTAAAGATCCCGCCTGCAGCAGCTGAAACAAAACCAAAGAAAGAGCAACACAGAAACAAGATCAAATCTTAGTAATTTGACAATTTGGGTGAATGGAACAAGTTCTTTAAAAGATAAAAGTTACCAACACAGAAATAAACAGAAAATATGTATGGCCCTCTATCTGTGAAAGAAATGAAATTTGTGATTTAAAACCTTCCTAAAAAGAAAATTTCCAAGCTCAGATGACTTCACTGATGAGTTCTGTCAAACATTTGAAGAATTAATACTGCCTTATACCAGCTTTTTCAGAACAATTAAATAAAAAGGAATAATTCCCATCTCATTTTATGAATCATACTATCTTGACACTAAAACCAAAGAAAGCTATTATAAGAAAAAGAATAAGACTTCTACACTGAGAGGTATGAAATAGTGCTAAAAGAAATTAAAGAAGCTTACATAAATGGAAAAATATATTTATGTATAATACACGTAATATTCTTGAGGTTAATTTCTCTAAAATTGATGTGTAAATTCAACAAAATCCCCATCCGAGTCTCAGCAGGCTTTTTCTGGGAAGAAATTTCCATGTTGACTTATAAAACTTAAATGCAGTGAACCCAGGATAGCCAAAAACAAACAAAAACAAAACCAAAGGCGGTAAAACAAAGTTAGAACACTTAGATAACTAAACCTCCTGATATCGACTTGTGTTTTAAACCTAAAGCAATCAAGATAAGGTGGTATTTTTGTGAAGAATAGACATATAGATCAATGTAACACAATAATCCAAAGATAGACCAACGCATACTTAGTGTTGAATCAACAAAGATGCCAAGAAAATTCAGTAGAGAAAGGATAGGTTTTTCAACAAATGATATCAGAATTATTACGTATTAGAAGGAGAAAACGAACCTTGGTTCCTACCTTGCATTGTACACAGAAATAACATGAAATGGATCTTACACCTAAACATAAAATCTAAACTTTAAAATTTCTAAGGGAAAATAGATTAAATGCTTCCTGACCTTGGGATGTGAGAGATTTCTTAGCACAGACCATCTACCGAAGAATTAATCCTATACCTAGTTCGGAATATGGTTCCATAATGTCTCATAATGTTCAATATAATTCACCATATGACCAACAGTTTCACTTCTAGATATTTACCCATAAAAAGTGAAAGCACATGCCCATGAGAAAACTTGTACACAAATGTTTAAAACAGTTTTATTTATAATAGCCCCAAACTGGAAACAGCCCAAACCTCTATCAACAGATGGACAGATAAACAAATGGTAGAATATTCGTACAGTAACATACTTCTTGGCAATAAGAAGGAACTAAAAACTTATGCACATAGCGATACAGATGAAGCTTGTTGATGCTGAGGGAAAGAAACCAAAAACAAAAGACAATGTAGTGCATTATTTTATCTGTGTAGAAATCTAGAACTATAGCAAATTGTCTTTATTAATCAGGAAGGAGGAGATCAATAGGTGCTCAGATCCTAGAATTTGGGGAGATAGATTGCAAAAGAGCACTTTTTGGAAGATATAAATATTTGATATCTTGATTAGGAGAGTATTATATGTGAAAAACTCATTTAATGGTACACTTAAACATGCATTTAATTACCTCAGTTTGTTTCAAAAAGCAAAAGAAAGGGTGGGGGAGGGGGAAATGATGCCAAACTATTGCCCATCAGTAGATGATAGAGATTTAATTTCTGCTTTTTCTATTTGGATATAGCTTTGGGGGTTCGCTTATTGAATAATTGCTCCTTTCTCCTTTTTTCTGCCTTGCCACTTCAGTTATGTATCAGAGTTCCACGCATGTGTGGGTCAGTTTGTGTGATTTCTGTTCCATTTCATTGGTCAGTTTGTTTATCCTGTCTTGACTATTTTAGCTTCATAATGGGCCTTTTTATCATCATTCTCTTTCTTCAGAAATGTCCTGGCTATTTTTGAGCCTGTGTTTTTTCACATGCATTTTATAAAAAGCTTATCTGTTTCCGTGTTCTTTGGGAAATCCTGTTGAAATATTGACGGGAGTTATATTGATTTTGTAGATGAATCTGATTAGAGTTTTTGCAATATTAAATCTTCTGTTCCTTACCGTGCTGTATCTTTCTACTTATTAAAAACTTCTTTACTGTCTCTCAGTACAGTTTTGTAATTTTGCTTGTAACACTCCTGCACATATTTTGAAAGATTTATTTCAAGACATTCAATGTTTCTTACACTGGAATAAGTGAAATCTTCTTTCTAATTATATTTTCTTGTGGATTATACTTGCTGTGTAGTAGTGTGATTTTTTAATATTAATATATCTAGGGAACATTGGCCTTTTCTTTAGAAAGTATCTCATTGATAGGTTAGCAGAATTTGTCATGTGTGTGTGCACGCACACCTTTATTATTTTTGGAAAGTGGTGGTGTTGAGGGAGAACTTCCCCAAATTCCTTATATTATTTTTTTAATTAAGTAGGGAAGATCTCCTGGAGAAAGAAATGGCAACCCACTCCAGTATCCTTGCCTGGGAAATCCCATGGACAGAGGAGCCTGGCAGGCTGTAGTTGATGGGGTGACAAAGGAGTCGGACACAGTTTAATGACGAGACAACAACAAACTTTACATGTAAGGTTGTCCCTGGGTTGCAGGAGAGGGTACTAGCCAGAGGTGTGAGCTTTAAACTTAGTCAGCTGTTCATGCAGTTGTGAGTGTCAGTAACAGGCGTCCTTTGTCAAGCCACTATCCTTTTGAGGGGAGCATATTTTTTTTACTGAGGTATAACTGACAAAATTATATATGTTTGAAGTGTACAATGAATACTGCTGCTGCTCCTAAGTCACTTCAGTCATGTCCAACTCTGTGCGACCCCACGGACGGCAGCCCACCAGGCTCCCCCTGTTCTCTCCAGGCAAGAACACTGGAGTGGGTTGCCATTTCCTTCTCCAGTGCATGAAAGTGAAAAGTGAAAGTGAAGTCGCTCAGTCATGTCCGACCCTTAGCGAACCCATGGACCACAGCCTACCAGGCTCCTCTGTCCATAGGATTTTCCAGGCAAGAGTACTGGAGTGGGGTGCCATTGCCTTCTCCTCAATGAATACTAGAATAGAGTTAATCAAGCTAGTACCCTCGAATGAAGACATCCATGTATTTATTTTCCATTCTAGGGATGGAGGCTGGCATTGTTAAAAACATGTCACTCTTTTCTTCTAGTATCCGGAGCGTGATGCAGAAGTATCTTGAGGAGAGACACGAAATCACCTTTGACAAGATTTTTAATCAGAGAATTGGTAAGTCTGGCTGTTCATTTGGCAGACCGTTAATTCTAGTCTGTGGTACCACAGTAAAGTGTAAATGCAGCCCCCGATGCTGTCATATGTGTTACAGCTCAAGCTGGGGGTGAAGGAAATGGCATGTAATTAATAAGATACTAAGTGATTACTTATGTCCCTAGTAATGTCTCTTGTAAATAAGCTACTGGGAAACAGGCGAGTCTGGGTGTAGGTTTTAAGGCAGTGTGGAAGATTCCCCAGGTCCAAGGATTGGGTTCTTGATACCGAGAGAAATCTTCTGTTCAGATCTGTGCCTGAGGTCCTCTCTTCTCTCACTGACCTTGTACTTTTCATGATCACAGGTGTTGGCATGTGTCTTCATCACCCTCACCCCGCTCTGTGCTTGACTGTCTGCTTCCAGAGTGTGGGGTCAGTTCTCAAGGGTTCGTGGGTTTTAGGGGTGCTCTGTGGTCCCCAGCAGTTAGTGCTCTAGAGAAGTTGGGACCAGACGGGAATTACTTTAGTGGGAATTTTCACCATCTTCATTGATTTTGGAGCCCCCAAAAATAAAGTCAGCCACTGTTTCCACATCTGTTTCCCATGAAGTGATGGGACCAGATGCCATGATCTTAGTTTTCTGAATGTTGAGCTTTAAGCCAACTTTTTCACTCTCCTCTTTCACTTTCATCAAGAGGCTCTTTAGTTCTTCTTCTCTTTCTGCCATAAAGGTGGTGTCATCTGCATATCTGAGGTTATTGATACTTCTCCTGGCAGTCTTGGCTCCAGCTTGGCTGGGTTAGAGGAGCGCTATCATCTATGTATTTTTATTTTACATTCCCCCAATTCAATTCACCCCCCATCCAGAAATTTCCTGAACAATCTTTTGTTCTCAATGATAGAATTCATCTTTGGCCTGTCAGCTGGCTCTATTGTTAATTTGCTCACAGTGATGGAATAAACAGATTATGTTTGAGTTTTTACAAAAAAAATCAGCATAGCTGAATGTAAGAGGCCAGGCGTCTGTCCTCTCTTTGCATCTTGTTTGCCTCTCAAAAACTGTTCAGAGGAGCGTTGCAGGGAAACTGTGTCTTAGTTTTTAAATTAATGTAATACTACAGGAAATTATTAAAATTCCAAGAAATTATAGTCTTTCTGAAGTTTCATGGAACTCTGCTTCTGCAAGTGTTTCTGCTCCCATGATGTGCAGACACAGGCTGACTGGTCCCTTTGAGACTGAATATTCTGATAGTCCTGGGTCATCCTTCTGTGTATAGGTCAGGAGGCGAGACTCAGGTTGATAAAGTGACTTGTTCTGATCTTACATTCTGATAATTCTCTGAAGGCTCCATTACTATAAAATGTACTGTAAAAGGTCACCTGGTAAGAATTGGATAGATTGGTTTTTTTTTTTTTTAAGAAAGAGTTACAGTGATCTCCTTTATTCAAGTAAAGCAGAAACTGGTATGGAAAGTCATGGACTTTTGTGGACCACTGTCTGTCACCAAGAGACCACCTATGAAGAAGAACTAGAAAGCCTCTTGATGAGGGTGAAAAGAAGAGTGAAAAAGCTGGCTTAAAACTCAACATTCGGAAAACTAAGATCATGGCATCTGGTCCTATCATTTCATGGCAAATAGTTGGGGAAAATGTGGAAAGAGTGTCAGATTTCATTTTCTTGGGCTCCAAAATCACTGCGGACAGTGACTGCAGCCACGAAGTTAAAAGATGGTTGCTCCTTGGAAGAATAGCTATGACAAACCTAGAGAGTGTATTAAAAAGTGGATACGTCACTTTGCCATCAAAAATCTATAGAGTCAAAGCTATGGTTTTTGCAGTAGTCATGTATGGATGTGAGAATTGGACTTAAAGAAGGCTGAGCGCCAAAGAATTGATGTTTTCAAACTATGGTGCTGGGGAAGACTCTTGAAAGTCCCTTGGACAGCAGGGAGATCAAACCAGTCAGTCCCAAAGGAAATCAACACTGAATATTAATTGGAAGGACTGATGCTGAAGCTCAAACCCCAATACTTTGACCACCTGATGCGAAGAGCTGGTTCATTGGAAAACACCCTGATGCTGGAAAAGATTGAGGGCAGGAGGAGAAGAGGGCAACAGAGGATGAGATGGTTGGATGGCATCACTGACTCAAGTGGGCATGGGTTTGAGCAAACTCTGGGAGATAATGAAGGACAGGAAAGCCTGGCGTGCTGCAGTTCATATGGGGTTACAAAGAGTTTGGACACAACTTAGTGGCTGAACAACATGAAGGCTGTAGATTTGGCTTCTGTGATGACTCACTAAATACAGCGGTCAAAAGACAGGTGGCGTGCTCTGGAGGAGCCGATCAGGAGTGGCCCGTCTGCTCTGAGGACAACTTAAGGGAGCCCTTAGCCACCCGGAAGGTTTCACCCTGAGCATAGGGGTTTGGTGGGGAGACAGATTTAGCACCAAAAAGCAGAAAATTAAACTGTCCTAATGACCAGAGAAAGAAACTCCATATCTTTGAGAGGAAAGGGAAAAAAAGAAATTCTTTAATGGTGACTTAAAAATTTTCAAATGTTTTACAGCTCTGTTGAGGTACTATTGATACAGTATATTTCACCTGTCCAGTGTCTGGTGCATTCAGAGTTGTGTGGCCGTCAGCACAGTCTCGCCGTGGAACATTTTCAGTTGCCTGAAAAGGAAACTGTGTCAGGACTCTGCTGGGGGTCCAGCGGTTAAGACTCTGTGCCTCCAG
Source organism: Okapia johnstoni (assembly GCA_024291935.2). Taxonomy (NCBI): domain Eukaryota; kingdom Metazoa; phylum Chordata; class Mammalia; order Artiodactyla; family Giraffidae; genus Okapia; species Okapia johnstoni. Next base: position 6,946,983 of record CM044310.1, on the reverse strand, counting down.
TGCCGTCACTGCAGGGTGCAAGGGTTCGATCCCTGGTCAGGGGACTGAGGTCCCACATGCTGCGAGGCATGGCCAAAAGATCAATAAATAAACAAAACAAAATAAAATACCTCCTTTCCCCCCACTCCGCAGCCAAAGCGGGGGACGGGGGGGAAGAAGCTGCACCCAGGAGCAGTCCCTCCCTCTCCACTCTCCCCCTGCTCCTAACCCCTGAGTACCACTCATCTGATTTGGTATGGATGTGGCCGTGTTGTACTTGCCACATAAACAGCATCATGTAACGTGGCGTTTTGCGTCTGGCTTCTCTCAGTGTGATGTTTTCAGGGTTCGTCCATGTTGTCGCGTGTGTGTCAGCACTGCCTTCCTTTCTTCTTCCCCATAATATTCCTCTGCCCCCCACTGAGCCACATTTCCTTCATCCACTCATCTGCCAGTTGTTTCCAGTTTTGGCTCTTAGGAATAACACTGCTAGGAGAGGAAGCTTTTTTTTTTTTAATTTTTGTCTTCAGCTAAGACAGCAAAAGAGATGATTTATTGTACACATGTTGCATTCAGCCAAAACTGAGAAGAGAACTAGTCTAGAATATCATGTGGGTTCAGGGCAAAGGACCAAAAGAGGAACTGCCTTGATAATGAGCAAGATGGGTCTCTCAGAGGTGATGGAGGTGATCAGAACCGCCATAGATGTTCCCAGACCCACCAAGGCACGTCCTCGATGGTAGGCATGCAGTTCAGCAGTTTGTCCCAGCGGCCCTGGCCTCTGGCTTCCCTTCTTTCTGCTTCTGTGGCCTCCATGGTGTACCAGTTTTCTTGGACCTCTGCCTCATCTTTCTTCTTCTGCTCTTGAATCTATACGTTTGCTGCTTCCTCCACTTCACTCTCCTGGCACGGAGATTTCTCAAAAGATAGCCCTAAGTCCAAGAGATGAAGGTGTTTTTCAGCGTGTAGTTTGAGTAAGTGGTTTCGCGTTACTAGGATGCCCTGGGGATTGTGACAGGCTTGCCTTCCCCTGCCGCTCTACTTTCCAGTCTCTGAAATGCACCAAGGTCTCTTTCTTCCTTCGTCGTTTCTGCCCCTCGCTCTCCCCTGTGTAACTGCTTTTGCGTCTCTCATCCACCAGCACCCTCATCACATGTGCGAGGCCCAGAGCTGTCTTTTCCGTGTGTTGTGATAAACCCTCACCTGAAGCTGGCTCCAGGAGCCTTTGATCTGAGCCCTTAATGGTATTAACTCCAGCCTCACAGATTCTCCTCCTAAGAGTAGCTTCGCCAGGCACTGGTGGTCTGTGGCTTTTTATGAAAAGTTTTAGTCTTGGGTAAAACTGGACCAGAGTAATGATCCCCCATGCTTATATAATGGGCTTCCCTGGTGGCTCGGATGGTAAAGAATCTGCCTGCAATGAGGGAGACCTGGGTTTGATCCCTGGATTGGGAAGATTCCCTGGAGGAGGGCATGGCAACCAACTCCAGTATTCTTGCCTGGAAAATCCCCATGGACAGAGGAGCCTGGCGAGCTGCAGTCCATGGGGCCACAAAGAGTCGGACATAACTGAGCGACTAAGCGCAGCACATGCTTATACACCACCGAAACTCAATATGTTTTCAACATTTTGTGTACCTGCTTTGTCCATCTCCTCTTTTTTTGGTTGCCAGAATATTTTTAAGGCATTTAGCAAACCCCTCATAGCGTTTCAGCCCTATGTGCATCTCTATAATATCTGAATATTTTCTTATACAACTTTAATACCTTTATCCCAACCAATGAAAATGATGATTCTTACTGTAATACTCAGTCTGTATTCAGGTTTTTCTGATTAACTTAAAAATGTCCTTTTACTCTTGGTTTTTTTGAATCAGTATCCAAATATTATTCTTGTAATGTAATTGGTAATAACATCCTGCTAATCTAGAATGGTCCCCCACCCACAGGTAATTGACATTTTATAAAAACCAGGCCGGTTGTACTGTAGAGTGTTGCACATTCTGGATTTTTCTGGTTGCTTTTTCGTGGTGTCAGTTCAACGAATTGTACTTCTGCTTCCTAAATTTCCTGTGAACTGAAAGCCAGCTCCAACAGCTGCACGAGCGTGTCAGGTTCGGACTTTGTAGCAGGAGGCATGTGATATGTAGGTGTCGCTCTGCCGTCACTTCTCCAAAGTGGCTCAGGTGCGGTCAGCTGTCGGGTTCTTCATTCAGCTGTCATCCACCATTCATTTCATTTTCACTGACGATCTCTGCCTAAATCGATTACTGTATTAGGAAGTAACAAAGCGGTGAGCTTGCTAATCGTATCATTCCTTCCATGTTCACTGCTTTTATTCATCAACTCAAGCTATTTATTTGCCTGTAGAGATAGTCGGGTATGGTTGGCAGATTTCTAAATGTCTCCCATGACTTTTGCCTCCAGGTGTTACTCCCAAGGGTAACCCGCTGAAAGAGGTTTTGCAAATACAGTTAAGGCTGTGTTCTAGGTGGGCTGAAGCCACTCACACCAGCCTTTTAAAACCAAAGAATGTCCTCAGGCCGGCAGCAGAAGAGGAAGCCAGACAGACTGACACGAGAAAGATTGGACACTCCCTTGCCGACTTTGCAGGTTGAGAGACCCCATGAAAAGGATTGTAAGTGTTGTCTATGGCAGACAGCAGGGAAACAGTCCTACAGCCACCGGAACTGCATTCTGCCAACAACCTGAATGAGTTTGGAAGCAAATGCCTCCCCAGAGCCTCTAGACAAGAACCCAGGTTGTCAGCACCTTGATTCTGGCCTTATGAGCCCCTAAGCAGAAAGGTGGCGCTAGTGGTGAAGAACCTGCCTGCCAGTGCAGGAGATGTAAAAGACGCACGTTTGGTCCCGTGGTTGGCCAGATCCCCTGGAGGAGGGCAGGGCAACCCTCTCCAGTATTCTTGCCTGGTGAATCCCATCAACAGAGGAGTCTGGCGGGCTGCAGTCCATCGGGTCACAATGAGTTGGACACGACTGAAGTGACTTAGCGCTTATGTAAGTAGAAAAGCCAGAGGAGCCAGCCAGGACTTCTCATCTCCAGAACCAGGAGCTGTTTATTATTGACATTTTAAAGTCACTGAGTTTGTGAATATTTGTTACACAGCAGTAGAAAATAACAGAGCGGGGGGCTTCCCTGGGGACCCCGTGGTTTAGACCCCATGCTTCCACCTCAGGGGGCGCAGGTTTGATTCCTGGTCAGGGAGCTAAGACCCCACATGCTGCTTGGCCAAAGTAAATAAATAAAAATGAATAAATACAGCAGTAACCTTAAAAAAGAAACTAACAGAGCAGGATAAATGCTTAGTTCTGTTTTTAATTGCCAGTTTCCCATACAAAAAGGTTAAGTGACAGTTGTCTTTATTTTTCTAATGGTTACATAGCAATCGACCATCTTAATGGACATCAATTAAAATGATTCCTAATTTGCTGTCAGTAAAACTTAGATATGGACAAGTATCCTTGGTTTGGCTCATTGAAAGAATGATTTTAAAGGGATACTGGTTACCCAGTAGATATGGTTAAGATGATTTTGCTATTGTTTTCTTCTGTGATCAACTGGAATAATAATTTCATCACATGCAAGTGGGGCACATTCACTTCAGTTCAGTCGCTTAGTCGTGTCCTACTCTTTGCGACCCCATGGACTGCAGCACGCCAGGCCTTCCTGTCCATCACCAACTCCCGGAGTTTATTCAAACTCATGTCCATTAAGTCGATGATGCCATCCAACCATCTCATCCTCTGTCGTCCCCTTCTTCTCCCGCCTTCAGTCTTTCCCAGCATCAGGGTCTTTTCAAAAGATTCATTTCTTCTCATCAGGTGGCCAAAGTATTGGAGTTTCAGCTTCAGCATCAGTCTTTCCAATGAATCTTTAGGACTGATTTCCTTTAGGATAGACTGGTTGGATCTCCTTGCGGTCCAAGGGACTCTCAAGAGTCTTCTCCAACACCACAGTTCAAAAGCATCAATTCTTCGGCGTTCAGCTTTCTTTATAGTCCAACTCTCACATCCATACATGACTACTGGAAAAACCACAGCTTTGACTAGACAGACCTTTGTTGGCAAAGTAATGTCTCTGCTTTTTAATATGCTGTCTAGGTTGGTCATAACTTTCCTTCCAAGGAGTAAGTGTCTTTTAATTTCATGGCTGCAGTCACCATCTGCAGTGATTTTGGAGTCCAAAAAAATAAAGTCTGTCACTGTTTCCCCATCTATTTCCCATGAAGTGATGGGACCAGATGCCCTGATCTTTGTTTTTGAAATGTTGAGTTTAAGCCAACTTTTTCACTTTCATCAAGAGGCTCTTTAGTTCTTCTTCACTTTCTGCCATAAGGGTGGTGTCATCTGCATATCTGAGGTTATTGATGTTTCTCTCAGCAATCTTGATTCCAGCTTGTGCTTCTTCCAGCCCAGCATTTCTCATGATGTACTCTGCATATAAGTTAAATAAGCAGAGTGACAATATACAGCCTTGACATACTCCTTTTCCTATTTGGAACCAGTCTGTTGTCCCATGTCCACTTCTAACTGTTGCTTCCAGACCTGCATACAGACTTCTCAGGAGGCAGGTCAGGTGGTCTGGTATTCCCATCTCTTTAAGAATTTTCCACAGTTTTGATGAATTCCATCTGTCTGTCGACAGACTGCTCAGCTCCTCTGACTGCATTCCCTCTCCTGTTAGAGAAGGATGTTTCTCATCATAAGGAGACTCCAAAATAGATGGTTAATTCATAAAGAATGCAAATATTGCTCTCATGTATAAAGAGCATCATGGTTAATGTAATATGACATCATATCATTATTGCCATGGAAGACATTTCCTTTTCTCACACTGACTTGAGAACCTAATCCAAAATTTGTATATTAATCTTTCAGAGTTTGTGTGAGATGATGTTGGTGTCTGAAGGATGGTTTTGGTCAAGAACAAAACTTTGCAACTTTTACTCTTTTAAAAACAGCTTTATTGAGGCATAATATTACATGTCGTATCATTCACCCGTTATGAGTTAGTATAATTCAATGAGTTTTATTAAACCACGTCTCAAAGAGACCCCCTGTGCCCACTTGTAGTCACTTCCTGCTCCCAGCCACAGCCCCAGGCAACCACTAATCTCTCTATCTCAATAGCAGTTTGCCTTTTTGGAAAATTTCATGTGAGTGGAATCCTTCAGGCTGTAGACTGTAAGTCTCTTGCATCTGGTTTCTTTCATTTCACATCAGGTTTTGGAGGTTCATCCACACTGCGTGTACCAATCCTTCTTTCCCTTCTGTTGCTGAGTGATACCTCCTTATATGGATAGACCACATTTTGCGTATCCCTTCACCAGTTGATAGACATTTGAATTATTCCCACTTTTGGTCTGTTACAAACAACACTGCTGTGAATATTCATGTAAAAGTGTGGATGTGTGTTTTCTTTCTCCTGGGCATGTCACTGGGAATGGAATTGCTGGGCTGTGTGGTATATTCATGTTTAACTTATTAAGGTGTCACTGGTTGTTTTCTGAATTGTGTCATTTTTACATTCTCAACATCATTTTATGAGAGTTCCAGGTTTGCCATAGCTTCATCAACACTTGCTGTGATCTTTTTGTTTCTGACCATTCTAGTGAGTATGAAGTGGTGCTCCACTGGGGTCTTGATTTGCATTTCCCTAACAGTTGGTGATATTGTACATGTTTGTGGTGATTAGCCATTCTTATAAATCTTCTTGGTGAAATGTCTATTTAAATCTTTTGCCCTTAAAAAAATTATCGTCTTTGTTATTTATCGTATGTCTAATTTACAAATGCTTCCTCCCCATCAGTGGCTTCTTTTTCATTTACTTCATGGTGACTTTTGAAGTACAGAAGGTTTTAATTTTAAAGTCCAGTTTACAAATTTTTAAAATGAATTTTGGTGTAATATCTAAGAATTTCTTGCCTAACTGAATTCCACGAAGCTTTTTTTCTCCTCTAGAAGTTTCATCATTTTAGATCTTAGGTCTTTGGTTGATTTTTGAGTTAATTGTCATGTGTAATATGAGGTAAAGGTCTCAATTCATCTATTTTTTGCATGTGGATATCTAGTTATTTGAAAAAAATTTTCTTATCTGAAGAAGACAGCTTTTTCCCCCCATTGGATTGTCTTGGCACCTTTGTTGAAAATTTCAAAGAACATTTGTGTAGAAAGAATGCATAAATTATATTTGGCATTTGGGGTTAAGGCATAAGAAATGTACTTGCCGTGGACTTTGAAAAAATTATGTTTTGTTATAAAAAGAATATTTTGGAAAGACAGAAATTGTTGCCTTTTTTTAGGACTCTGAGGGAGAAGGTGAGGGTGGGACGTTCTGGGAGAATAGCACTGAAACATGTATATTATAATATGTGAAACAGAACACCATTCCAGGTTCAATGCATGAGACAAATGCTCAGGGCTGGGGCAATGGGATGACCCAGAGGGATGGGATGGGGAGGGAGGTGGGAGAGGGGTTCAGGATGGGGAACACATGTAAACCCATGTATGATTCATGTCAATGTATGGCAAAAACCACTACAATATTGTAAAGTAATTAGCCCCCAACTAAAATAAATAAATCTATTAAAAAAAAAAAAGTTCTTTTTTAAAAGGATTTTCTGAGCAGGGCTATAGAAAGAAAACTGGACACACATGTCATGGAGACCTGTTTTTTTAGTTTAGTAATTATAGAAAACCACAGAAATACTGAAAAAAAAAGGTAGGCGGCAAAAGAAAACATTTTAGGGTTACTTTTTTGTCAGTTTCAGAAAACAAAGTTACCAATATATTTTATAATTATAAAATCATTTCTTGATGCTCTGTGCTTCGAAACATGTTAGATGGCTAGAATGTGCAAGTCCTGAAAAACATGCGACTTACAACCAGAGTTAAATGATGGCAGGTCGGGCCCTTTTGCACGCGTTTGTAGAGCGGGAAGTCTTAGCCCGGGAACCTGCTTCAGGCTTTGTTTTCTCTCTTGTCTCCACCCCTCTTTGGAAGAGTTTGTTTATGTCCCAGTGCGGGGCCTTCCCCAGACAAATATTTTCCCTGACTGACAGTCACAGACGGCCCCAGTCCCCCCGGCTCATCTGTAAAGCTTCCTCTGGCTGACAGCCACCTGCCCGGACAGAGAAGAAAAACCTGGGGCCCTGTTCAATTCCGCTTCAATTATCCATGTCTTTGTGGAGACTTTCAGAGAGGGAAGGAGTTAAAGATCTATTTAAACTTTCCAGTAGCAGAGGTAAACACTTGACTAAGCACAGCTAATTGGATTTTCAGAAGAGGCCAGACAGGCACAGGCCACCGGTGGTGAGGGAACCCACAGAAATGACGGGCAGACCTCCCGCACCCTTTCCAACCTGCATCTCTTAACAGAAATGCCGCCCAGAGAGGAAAGATGCTGAAGAGGGAGAGGCTGTTGCTTAAAACCCCACTGGCAAGCAGTCCTTTAGGCCGACTCCTTATCTTTTTGGCTCCAACAAGCCTGAGGATTGGCGTCTCATGTTGAAGTCAGTCTGATGGCTCCAAAAACTGGGGACCTGAGAGATTTGCGGCAGCTTTCAAAGAGGATAAAAAGGCTTAACCCAGTCCTGTGAGAAATGAAGTTGTCTTTTTTTTTCTTGTTTATTTTAAACTAGTTTTCTTGGGCTGGTTTTCCTTTTGAAAGTCATCTTTCAGGTTCTAAGATCAGCCATGATTCTCTATTCGCAGAAAAACTCAGAAGAGCTACATTGTTTACTAGAAAGACAATCCTTTAACATCTCATCACTAAAACTATAGGAACGCTGACCCCTGATCTGCAGGCTGGCAACTCCGTCTACTTTTTGTGCTGCGTGTGTACCCAGTCACTCAGTTGTGTCTGACTCTTCGGACCCTGTGGACTATAGCCCACCAGGCTCCTCTGTCCATGGAATTTTCCAGGCAAGAATACTGGAATGGTTTGCCATTTCCTACTCCAGAGAATCTTCCCGACCCAGGGATTGAACCTGTGTCTGTTGAGTCTCCTGCATTGGCAGGCAGGTTCTTTACCACTGTGCCACCTGGGAAGCCTATGTACCTTTTAGATGGTTGCTATTTAATTTTTCTTGAGCTCTTCTGAGCCCGTGGTTGATTGAAATGAACTACTGGTTTAAGACAGTGATGGCCACCTGTGTACTATTAATTAACACAGCATGAGTGTTTTCTATGCTAGGTAAAATAATGTGACCAAGCTCACCTAACCCCCCAAAGCAGAGCCTGAATTGAACTTGGGATCTTCACAGCTGCCATTTTCTATTTGTTAGCAGGAAATGTTAATTTGAAAATTAGTATGCATATGGAGTTTTTTTCTTAATATAAGTATAGTTGATGTACAATGTTGTGTTAGTTTCAGGTGTATAGCAAAGTGATTGTCTATATATATATATATATATATATATATACTTTTCAGATTCTTTTCCATTATATGTTGTTATAAGATATTGAATATAGTTTCCTCTGCCATACAGTAGGTCCTTGTTGTCTGTCTGATTTACACATAGTAGTGTGTATCTGTCAAGCTCAAACTCCTAATTTATCCCACCTCCTACTTTCCCTGTTGGTAGCCATAACTTTGTCTCTGTTTTGGAAGTAAGTTCATCTTTTTTGTTAGATTCCACATATAAGTGATATCCTGTGTTGTTTGTCTTTATCTGTCTGACCTACTTTACTAAGTATAATCATCTCTAGGTTCATCCGTGTTGCTGCAAATGGCTTTACTTCATTCTTTTTTATGACTAATATTTTGTTGTATATATGTACCACATATTTTTTAACCATTCATCTATCAATGGGCATTTAGGTTGCTTGGCTTGGCTCTTGAAAATATTACTGGAGTTTTTAAAATACCAGCTATACAGTTCCTATTTAATGTCTCATGATTCTAATATCCAGAATTTGGGGATAATGCACAAAGATCTTTCTGTGGTAGCTCTGCTTTATGTGCTTTTGCCAAATGAGACATGGAGAATCAAGTGTGTTTTAAGTGCTTCATTGGAAACATCTCATTAAACAAAAAGGCAGATGGGGGAGACTAAGACCACAGGCCCCGGGGGACTTTCCATCTGCCACTAGCTCACCCTACGAAAGGAGGGATGTGAAACCCATGGACCTCTAGCGTGTCGGTATCAGGCAGCTGTAAGGAGTGCTGCACTTCTTGGAAGGGGCTACTGGTGACGTTTCTGAGCCATGAGTTTAGACCCCAAGGTAGGTATGGGGAAACCACTCTTAGCCAAAAGGCAAGTCTAGCCAGTCAGCCAACATCTGCAGCTGACTCAGCTTTGTAGCTCTCTCGCTGCCAGGGTCCACATAATTCAGGCAAAATACTGCATGCTCTAGCAATGCTGGTGAAGCTGGAGTTTTAGTATATGCTCCCAGACGGTTCCAGGGACCTAGAAAACATCACCTCTACTGGAAAAGTTGTCCATCGGCGTTTTGAACTGGCAGTGGAGAGATGGTTGCGTGGTTTTTGGAGTTTAGGAGCCCCACTGCCTGTATAATTCCAGGTGGCAGTGCACTGTCATAATATCCCCTTGCGTTAGCTCTTTTGGAAATACCTTTTCTGAGGGTTTTATACCTTATCTTTGATCTTTTTTTAGTATTCCCTACTTCTAATCCAAGTCAGAACTAGGAAATGATTGTGCTCATACATCTTGGAATTAACTTGCTTGCTTTGCGGGCCATCTGCTGAAGAGTATTGTCACACTGTTGTATTCTACCTGATGCTTTTAGGTCAGCCTTAAAGCCCAGAGCTTTATCCTGATTCTGCTCACTCTCTGCTAGCAGTGGGCCCTAGACTCTGGCTCCTGTGGTAGCCAACAAGCTGGGTTTTCATCAACCCTTTTAATACTCCTTAGTTTCCTGATCAGCAAAACAAAGGGACTGGGATAGATAACATGTTTCATTAAAGCCTAACACTTCATGGTTTCACGAATTAAATTTGAGTCAATTTTCTTTCATTTTTGCTGTTGCCCTTCCTGCTGTTTTGACAGATGGAGACAGGGGAAAAGAGATAAAAGAAAAAAAGAAAGACAGAGGAAGAAAGGGCTTTCCCAGGTGACTCACTGGTAAAGAATCCACCTGTCAATGCAAGAGACTCAGGTTTGATCCCTGGGTCAGGAAGATTCCCTGGAGAACGAAATGGCAACTCACTCCAGTATTCTTGCCTGGAGAATCCCATGGACAGAGGAGCCTGGTGGGCTACAGTCCATGGGGTCCCAAAGAGTTGGACACGATTGAGCGTATACGCACAGAGGAAGAAAGGTGGGAAGCAACAACGGAGGAAGAAAAGGTGAAGAGAGAGGGAGGGTTTTTATGGAACTGCTTCTTGTGGGAAATTACTCGGACTGCTTTGTTCCAGCGACTGAGCACCTCCACTTTCACTTTTCCCTTTCATGCACTGGAGAAGGACGTGGCAACCCACTCCAGTATTCTTGCCTGGAGAATCCCAGAGATGGCAGAGCCTGGTGGGCTGCTGTCTATGGGGTCGCACAGAGTCGGACACGACTGAAACAACTTAGCAGCAGCAGCAGCAGCAGCAGCTTTGTTCCAGCAACAAATAGTTATTTCAGGAAGAAACTAACCCCTTCATGCATGGAGGAAGCTCCTGGCACTAGTCAACCTGAGCTCTACTGCCGTCTCCTGAGACAGTTGATCTACATCGTCAGCTCAGGAAAAGTGACAGAGAGCTTGTGCTCTGGAGAGCGGCAGACCCCAAGTCTGTAAGGTCAATTCCAGCTCAGCCATCACTGTTTGCTAGATGCTGGGAAGGTGGCTTCACCTCTGAGTGCTGGTCCTCTCACCTGTGAAGTGAGACTAGGTCTCTCTCGGCATGGGGTTATTCTGAAGACTAAATAAGATCTGTATATAGAACACTGAGCACCTAAGGGCTTGATTATGGGTTGTTATCATTCAGATGTTACTGATCCAGACCTTTTCAAAGCTTCTGCTTCTGAGGTTTATTTGTGCTGCTATGATAAGCCAGAAATTGGTCATCACCATCTTTGTATCACTGTGTGAAGTTACACAGATGGTGTTATGTGTCTAGGGTTTTACAGGTAGTGCCAGTTTCGTGCATTTAACCCACTCTGCTGCCAAGAGCCAAATACTTTATTTCCAAAATAAAATTGCACTTCAGGACATAAACCAGTATCCAGAACCAGACTTGGCCTCCCACCATAACAATCAGAAAATTGGACAAAATATATGCAGTAACGATTTTCAGACAGTTTTCAGAAAGGGCCATGGTCTTTGAAAGAAGGGAGATAAACTGGGCTGGGCCCGCTCTTGGCCTGAAGTTACTTTGTGAAATGTGCTCCCATGTTGGTCCTGCCGAGGCAAGGGCACCAGGAGTCCAGGGAAGGCAGGAGCCTGGAAACTCCATTAACACATGAAATGAAGAGCTGTAGAGCTGATAAGCCAGCAGTGATGACAACCTGCTCAGTGTATTTGAATGTACTAAATCCAAAAGAAGATGGGGGAAGGAAAAAGCAACACGGAAGCAGATGACAGGATGTGAGATTTAAATCCAACTAGATCCGTGTGAAGGGTCGAGTCTAACCCTAACCCTTCCATGCTGTTTCCCCGACTGGAGTCCAAATTGGAGAACAAAGATAATCTCTGATGCTGTTACCTCTTGGTGACTCGAAACCAGCTACTTCAGTATTTTATACATCAGGGGAGTGGACCCTTTTTGAGGGAAGGGGATTGTCTTTTTTGTTTTAGCATGAAATCCTTTCGGCTGCCATTACTGTAAAACTCTCCCTGGTAGCATTTTGTGTAAAGAGCCGGAGTATGTCTGTACACTGTGACTGTTTTCTGAGCATGAGGACAGCATTCCAGGGGTGAGTGGCCCACCAGTGATACCCCCAGTTTCCTGTCTGTCACCTCTGTGTGGCCCTCATAGGCACCTGGGCCCTGCTGCGACCAGCGTTAGGATGAGCTCCACAGAAATAGAGGCCCCAGTGGGGCAGCTGTGTTGAGTAGACGGGTCCTGGGAGAGCAGCGAGGTGATTGTCCCCATCGTGCAGAGAGGGGAAGGAGCTTCTACGGCCACATCCCCGCTCCCGGGAGAAAATATAAGGCCCTGAGCACACAAAACTCACAACAGTTAAAGGTACTATCTAACTTTTAAAATTAAATACCTCAGTCATTTGATTAAGAAATTACTAGAGTCAGCTGGCTATAAGTTAAAATGAATTTGGATTGAAAATCATAGAAACCGTCTCATTGCCCAGTAAGAAATCATTTCATGTTCATTAAATTTTGCACCAAGATATGAGAAGCAGCTCCAGCCACACATGAGTCCCTGGAGGGGCTGTAGCAGCGGGCTGTGGGCCTTCGTGCCCCAGAGGGTTGGCAGTGGCAACCTCACCACCTGGCGTCTGCTGTCAAGGTTCTGCTTTTTTGAGCCTCGAAGGCTTTTGCTAACAGCTTTGAATTCTAGTGAAAATATTCAGGGGAGGTGGGAGGTAGGCGCTGTTATAGTACATAGGGGTCAGTACTTGTTACCGGTTACAGGTCAGCTTAGGGGATGGGATGTGGATAAAAGGGTCACCTGGGGACAGACACGGTGGCAGATGAGTGTCCTGAGGAAGAAGAGGGAAGAAGGATCCAGCTTTGCCTTGTTGAGAAAGAGGCCCGGCTCTAAAATCCTCAGCTCCCAGTATGAGAGCTGGGTTTAATTTTTTCTGAAAGAACTGCCCGCTTATATTAAAAACTCTTCCCCAGCAGGCTCGTTGGCATGCAGAGCTCTCAGCATTCGCGGAGCATGTGTAAGGGAGAAGTGCCTATCCCTGAGATTCTTCTAGAAGGATCCCCCAGTCTCCCAGCCCTCCCCGCCCATTCAGACTTCAGCACTGGGGTAGACCGTCCCCCCACCTCTTCCCCATGGGAACATGCTCTGTCCAGATTCTAAGTCCTCCTCCTTCCTTATCCCATGGAAATTTCCTGCCTCCGACCACTTGTTCTTCCTCTGAATCTGTCACCCATTAATCTCTCCCCACCCAGCCTGTACTTCACTTCTTCCTGAAACCATCTGTGACTGTAGCGCGAGCCATATTGATCTGCCCTTAGTACATCTATCAGACGTTTATTGAGCAGATGACGTCCTATCCGTTGTGCCGGGGATAAAGAGAAAGCCACACAAAAGCAGCCCACTTCCGTCCCAGAGCCCACGAGCAAACAACTCCTCAGTGATGTCAGAAGAGCATCCTTTCTTAACACAATCCTGCTATCTGTTCCCAAGGCCGGTGTCAGGTCTAAGGAGATGCTAGAAGTGCTGCCATTGAACGCCAGGAACAAATAAGGAACCAGACGGGGCCAGTACCCGAGAGGTGGAGGGCCCAAAGGATTCCTGTTTTTTTTTTCTTATTTCTGTGTTTTGGCTGCACCACACAGCATGCAGAATTTTAGTTCCCCAACCAGGGATTGAACCTGCACCCCCTATGGCTGTGGGTTTCAGAACAGGAGTTGATCCATTGGTAGTAGGTGTACAAACAGGTACTGATCCGATGGGGCTAATTTGGCCAAGTCTATTATTGATAAAATAACAAAGCATCTATATAATCTTTAGCTCAGGAGTTTCACTCTGAGGAATGTATCCTACAGATAGGCTTGAACACATGAGACATGATGTGCGGAGAAGGTTATTCTGCAGTTTTGTAAAAGCAAACTGTTTGCTGCAGCCCAAATGTTCACCATTAGGAAGCAAGTTACGTGACTTCCCACATTCCATCCGATGGAATGAAGCAGCTAGAAAGATCCACAAGGGCTTGGGTTATGGAAAAAAAAGTCTGATGGAGATAGTATGGAGGGAAGTCAGAGTTCGTCTTTGCACCTGCCTTTGTGGCGTGTTAGCAGGTGACACAGGGTCTGCAACAGAGACCCACCCGTGGGTGTTTCTCATCTACAACGGTGCAGGGTGAGTGAGAGGCCACCCTGCCCACCCTCCATGTGCCAAGCTGTTGCCACGTTGTGACACTGGTGTCCCTTAGAACTCTGAGTCCCCTGCATCGAGCTGGGTGAAGAAGCCACGTGGATTTCTTAGCACCTGGCCAAGAATTGACACCCACCCTTTCCCCAAAAAGACATAGTAACCAATGATAGAGGTTACACTGAAGGTGATGGTGGTGGGCGTGCTACTGGGAAGGTGAGGGACATGAACCAGAAGGCAGCTTTTCACTTTGTACCTTCCTAATACAGTTTTACAATTTCATGCCATTTCATCCATTCCTAAAATAAAGAGATAGTTGTAATTTAGTGGCCTTGAAAGCACTAAGGACCCAGGGCTGTGGGAGCAGAAAACAGGGGCAGCTGCTCGACCTCACTGGGATGGGGAGGGGCTGGTCCTTGGGAGTTTAAAGTGTTACGTGATGCTCAGTTGAAGTCCTGAAGGTTAAGTGGTTGTTAACCAGGTCAAGTCTGCAGGGGATAGGTGGTTGTGAGAAAGAGGGGCCAGGGAAGTGGGTAGAGAGGTGGATGGCAAGAAGGGAGCAGGTGCTGAGAAGTCAGCCCGTGTGAAGGGACTGAGGGTTCGTGGCGTGTTGAGTGACCTGTGCTTGTGTCCAGCCTTGTTGGGCAGGTGGGCGCTGTAGCTCGGGAGGTGGTGGGGCAGAGCGCAGTGTGTGCTGCGGTGCAGATGATGGAGGCTGGGTCTTGTCCAGCATCTGTGCAGTGATGACAAGGGAACAATATGGTCAGATGTGGGGCAGCAGCTCACAGGACAGATTAGAAGGGACATTGGACGAATGATGGGAGCTGAGTGAGTGGCCGAGCGGTGATCTAGGAAGCAGCACGTCTCTCCCCTGCAAAGCGAACGCGGCTCTTAACTGATGCAGTGCAGTTAGGTATTGTCTTTATGGGCGTTGGTCAGTCCCTCCAGTCAGATTACAACTGCTCTGAGAGCCCCTTCATCTTATACTTATGCTTACAGTATCCGGACCTAAAAACTTACTGGTTGATCCTCTTTTGTTTTAAATAAATCTTTATTGGAATATACATATAGGAAAGTGCTCAGGTCCAAGTGCATAGGCTCATGAATTATCACAGAGTGAACACACATGCATTAATTGGTGGACTCGTATTCTGTTTCTTCCTTGATAAAATTATGGTTAGACCCAGCTTGTTCACCACACCCTCCCCACTTTGTCCCTGTTGTGTTTATTCTGTGATATACACACATACTCTGATTTCCATACTGCCAGCTTTAATCATTGTTCTTTGAGATGTCTTTGGGAAACATAAATCAGGTGGATTGTTGGGATAATTTGTTTTAAGTTGCTTTCAATCTCACTTTATTTTAATTATCAGTTTGCTTGTTTGCTATTAGATGTGCATTAAACTGTGATAGATGAAAAAAATTGACCCCAGTCTGGAAAGCGTATTGGCATGGTGTGCATAGCCAGAAATATTTTTTCTCTTCAATCATTTTCGTGTTTGTGAAGGCTTAAAGTAGTCCAACTATTGCAAGGATTTAGATATACTTTTCTTGCCTCTGTAATTTCATGTTTTCTTCCCAGTCCCAGTTTCCTTTATTCCCTTTTGAATTGAGAGCCAGTTGCTCAGAACCTTCTGTGAATTTTACTTTGGCCAGATTCATTACCATTTGTGCTTTTGTCTACTAGACTCTTACTATTCAGGGTCCCAAATCTCTCCATTATCTAAATGAGCCATCCTGTTAATTAATCTAAGAGTATTTTATTGAACATGAATGTGCCAAATTTAAATTGGAGGTGGAATGGGTAACTTGGATTTTTAGAAGACCTAACTATTTATAATATTCCTCAACTACATTTTGTTTCTAGTTTTATCCTGTAAGTTTTAAGTCAGGAAGGTTAAAGTTCTAGTTTGACAAGCAGAGTGAAATAAAAAAAAAAATATGTTTTAAGATTTGCATGAAGTAGATAAATATAATTAAATATTCTTTTTTTAAAATGTTTATTTATTCCTGTTGGGACCTGGAAGAAATGAAAAGGAGAATTATTCATTGGAAAGTTAGCTTAGTCATATCCGTCTAGAAGGGGCATGGTACCCTTTGGGAATTTATTCATGAGTTATCATTTACAATTTCCTTTATTTGCACCTGTAAAAAAATATTGTGTATCCTGAGTGTGTCAGAGTCTTTTCCGACCTATGCATTACCCAGAACCTTTGTAATTACTTATTTTAGTCCCATGGCTCTGTGTTTGAATGATTTTTATCTTCCATAGAAACTTGTGCTTTATGAAAAGCATCTTGTAGACATTGACAACCATGTAAGTGGTCTGGTATTGACTTCTAGAAATTCTAGATCCCAATTTGTGATCATCTTAAAGCTACTGTTCAGGAACACCTTTTGAGCCTTGTCCCTGGCTCAACGATATGCACCAATCTTATTTTTCTTTCTTTTTTAGCACCAGCTTTTTTTTTTTTTTTTGGAGGGACAGGCAGACTCAGGTTTAATCGAGGTATAATTTAAGTAAAACTCACCATCTACAATGGACAGTTCTATCAGTTTTGACAAATGCCTAAAGTTATATCGATATAACAACTACAAAAGTCAAGATGTAGAGTAATTTATCACCTCCTCAAATTTTCTAGGGCCATTTGTAAGTCAACTTCCACTCCCCACCCTAACTCCTGACAACCATTGATCTGTTTGTTCCTATGGTTTGTCCTTTTCCAGAGTGACACAGAAGTGGACTCATTCAGTATGTAGCCTTTAATCTGGTTTCTTTCACTTGGCACAGTGCGTTAGAGATTCACTTACGGTGGATGTATCAGTAGTTCATTCCTTTGTCTTGTTGAGTAGGGTTCCATTGTATCAATATATCACACTTTATTCAGTCATCAGCTGAAGAACATTTGGGTTATACCCAATTTTTTGATATTATATATGCAGCTACTATAAATATCTGTGTTCAAATTTTTGTGTGAACATAAATTTTCATTCCTCTTGGATAAATATCTAGGAGTGCGATTGTAGGGTTGAATGGCAAATAGATCTTTAACTTTAAAGAAATATTTCCCAATGGAGAGTTCCAGTTACTCCACATTCTCTCCTAATCAGCAGTGGTATTGTTTCTCTCCCTTTCTCTTTTTTTTTTTTTTTTGCTGTTCTAAGAAGGGTATAGTGATACCTTATTGTGGTGTTACTTTGCATTTTCCTAATGACTAATACTGTTGGGCATCTTCTTATGGACTTATTTTACATTTATATATCATCTTTGGTGGAAGTATTCAAATCTTGTCATTTTTTAAAAATAGTGGATTATTTGTGTGTTCATTATTGAGTTTGAGAATTCATTGTATGCTTTGAATACAAGTTCTTTGTCAGATACTTATTTTGCAATTACTTTTCTCCAAATCTGTGGTCTATCTTTGCTTTCCTTTTGGAAGTAATAAGTAATGTATGGGAAATTACTTTTGAGACTGTGTGAATATTCTATTCCTTGTTAAAGGTATACCCACTGATTTTGGCACCTGTTGATTTTCTAACTCTATCAGTCCTTCTATGGTTTTTGTGCTAAGGAAGAGCTTCCCCTTCTTCCCTTCTCCCCCTTCCCTCCATTGTGGAGTCACAGCCCAGTTTCCCCTTGGTATCAGGGTCAGTCATCCCAGCCAACATGGTAATTCCTTCTCTGACTGTTGATTCAGCAGCATGAGGAGTCCAAAACATTGTATATTCTTCAAAGCAAAGAAGGCTTCTGGTTGCCAAAATTTGATATTATCAGTCTTCTTAACGCTGCCCTTCTAGTAGTTGTGAAGTGATATCTCAAAGTGATTGAATTTATATTTGCATGATAACCAACAGTCATGGGCTTCCCAGGTGGTGCCAGTGGTAAAGAACCCCCCTGCCAATACAGGAGACGTAGGAGATGCAGGTTTGATCCCTGGTTTGAGAACATCCCCTGGAGGAGGGCATGGCACCCCACTCCAATATTCTTTCCTGGAGAATCACATGAACAGAGGAGCCTGGCGGGCTGCAATCAATAGGGTCTCAAAGAGACAGACGTGACTGAAACCACTTAGCACACACACAACAGTGTTGAACCCTTTTCATGTGCTTTTTGTCTATTTCTTTTTTCCTTTGTGAAGTGTTTGAATTTTTTGTCCATTCTTTTATTGGGTTGTTTCCTTTTAAAAATTGATTAATAAGAGTTTGTTTTTTTTTAATGTATATGTAAACTGTATATGAATATGTAAAATATAGGCCTTTTTCAGATTTAAGTTTCTTTCTTTCTTCTTCCATTTTGATATAAGTTTTAAGTTTTTTCTTAGCACCTTTTTTTTTTTTTAAAGACTTCCTTTTTCCCATAAATTGCTTTGCTGTCTTTGTTGAAAAATAAGTTGACCATGTATAAGTGTGAGTGTATTTCTGGATTCTCTGTTGTGTTTCATTGATTTAGTCTTATGCCAGTACCACACTACTGATTACCATGGCTGTATAATGAATGAGTCTTGAAATTAAGCAGTGCATGTCCTTGAACTTTTTTCTTGTTTCTCAAGATGCTTTGAGTATTCTAGGATTTTTGCATTTCCATATCCATTTTAAACTCAGCTTGTCAGTTTCATTAAAAGGCCTGTGATCGGGGATTAGGATTACATTGACCCCATAGATGAGTTTGGGGAGAATTAACATCTGAGCAATACTGAGTCTTCCAATCCAAAAATCTTTCCATTTATTTAGATCTTCTTTAATATCTTTCAGTGATATTTTGCAGGTTTCCACATAGTGGCCTTGTGTAGCTCTTATTTATTTATTCCTAAATATTGATTATTTTTTGATGTTAATGCAAATGGACTTGTTTCGAAGTTCCATTTTAAAATTGTGTGATGTGAGTATGTCTAATGTCATTGATTCTTAGCTAATGACCTTGTATTTTATTATCTTCCTAAATTCACTTATATATTCTAGTAGCTATTTTGTAGCTAGGATTTGTTATATAGTTAACTAGGTTGTCTAGGAATAAAAGTAGTTTTAACTTTTCAATTTTGATAACTTTTATTTCATTTTCTTATTGCACTGGTAAAGACCTCTAATACCATATTGAAGAGAAGGTGTGAGATTAAACATTCTGGCCTTTTCTAATCTGAAATGCTTTGTACTTTATTCATCCTACAGCTCAGAGAGGTCTTGTTGACATTCTGTTTTATTATTCATCTCAGCACCACATTTAATTCCTTTATATCATTTACTGTACATTAAAATTATTTCATTTGCTTACTACTTTGTTGTCTGCCGCTTACATCAACCAGTAAGTCTCTTATGAGAAGAACTCTGCCTTCACCAATATGTGGCATAGTGACTCTTAGTAGACACAGGAAGTGCTTTGTCAAATCAGTACATTTTGGTGGAAACTTGTAGCAGTTGTGCGATCTATCCTCCTTCCCAGTGTTTGAACTTGCTTGATAAAACCTGACAAGTATTATTTCTTTTTGGTGGGGGAGAGGGCGGGGAAGTGCTGGGTTTTTGTTGCTGCACAGGCTTTTCTCTAGTTGTGGCAAGTGGGGTCCACTCTGTAGTTTTGGTGCACGGGCTTCTCATTGCAGTGACTTTTCCTTGTTGTGAAGCATGGGCTCTAGGACGCATGGGCTTCGTAGTTGCAGCCCCTGGGCTCTAGAGCACAGGTTCAGCAGTTGCAGCCCATGGGCTTAGTTGTTCTGCGGCATGTGGTCTTCCCAGACCAGGGATGGAAGACGTGTCTCCTGCATTGGCAGGAGAATTCATTACCACTGAGCCACCAGGGAAGCCCCAAGTATTATTTCTTAGAAAATTTTTTTCATGTTTCTCTTTCTTTCTTTTTAGTTTTTTAAGGAGGCTAAATTTTAATTTCCCATGGAAACCACTTATATTTAATATTTCAAGTTTTTAATTGATGTTTTATAAAAGATAATACAATTCTTTCTCCTGATTTTTGCAAAATATTGTGGTGGGACATTGGGATAATTTGCCTTTCCTGGATGTCCTGTACACTCGGAAGTTAATCAGTATCCAGACAGTTTGCAGTGGTTCAAATATAGAAACAAGGGTAAACACATTCCACAGTTATCTAGTAAGCAGGTGTTGGGTCACAGTTTTTTATTCTCTGAAATCTGAAGAAATCACACTGATGAAGTGAACCAGCTAGGCAAATTATTTCCTTATTTTTGCCTTTTAGCTTTTGTTCTAATCAGTGTTTCTCTTTTTTTTAAATGTAATTTAAGTCTAATGAAGGTAAATTGCTTTCAGCCTAGAACACAGTGATCTAGGATTTATCCTAAAGGCAAAATATCAAAATATCTTTCTTCTGGCTGCTCCATTTTAGCAGCTGCTGTGACAGAAAGTAGCACTTCAGTTTACGTACAGACATGAGGGAAATACTGTCCCCCACATACAATGTTAAAATAATTCTTTGCAGCTTTCCTGGTGGCTCAGTGGTAAAGAATCTGCCAGCCACTGCAGAGGACAAAGTTCGATCCCTGGTCCAGGAAGATCCCACATACCACGGAGCAACTAAGCCCGTGTGCCTCAAGTACCGAGCCCCTGTGCCCTAGAGCCTGTGTTCCGCAACAAAAGAAACCACGGCAAAGAGAAGCCCTCGCACCACAACTAGAGAGTAGCCCCTGCTCGCTGCAACTAGAGAAACGTCTGTGCAGCAGCAAAGACCCAGTGCAGCCAAAAATAAAATAAATAAAAATTAAAAAAAAATTCTTTGACTTATCGTACACGCTAATGATGGAAGTTGCATTAAAGTAGGTGACAGCATATTAAATTGGTTGTTTATTCATTCAACTCCTCTGTCCATCCCCTTCCTCCTTTCTTTCCTCTCCTCTCCAATTTACAAATGTCCATTTCAACATCCTCCGTGGATAATGGAGAGAGGAAGTAGACCGACATTCAGTAAGAGTTTAGAGGACCCGGACAAACCTGTCAACCAGCTTAGTTGACTTTTTACCCTGTTTAATGAAACATTCCACCCTATATGCTGTTTTTTTTTTTCCCCAAGTACCCTTGAAACACTCACCTAGAAGGACCAAATTCAGTCCAATTTTGGTCCAAAACCAAATTTCAATGAATTTTACAGTGTTGAGATCCTACCGAATGTGTTCTCTGATCACAACAGAATTAAACAGAAATCGATAGTCCCCAAAGTACCTGAAAAAAATCCAGATATCTGAAAATTGCACATTTCTGAATGTGCAGTCACTCTGAATGACTCGGGAGTCAAAGATGACATGACGAGGGAAATGTACAGTTACTTTGAGAGGAATGAGAACAAAAAGACGACCTTACTCTTACTTTACCTTACTCTAAACTAATATGTTTAGAATAAACATATTAACATGTGAATCAGTAGAGAGTGACATCTTCAATTCTTCCTATTTGGCTGCTTCTTGAACTCCCTGCTTCCTTCATACGTTAGCCCCGTCAGCCCCGCTGCAGTTGACAAGATGGCCAAGGAGCGTGGCTGTGCTCCTGCTGGCGGTCTGCACCCAGCCTTCATTACTCTGGCCTTGCCTGTTTAACCAAGTAGTTCAGATATTTTTTCTTCTAGTTCCAGTGAACAAACATTTACCATTTTCAAAGGTCGTGTTCCTGGAACCATGGAGGGGAATTTACGGGGCAGTAACAGACAAGCTCAGGTCATATTACTCTTACGTTAACTTGAATGAAAATCATGTCAAAGCTGCTTCCTTCCAGCCCTCTCCTACCTGGGGAGTTCTGGTCTAACCCTCACCCAACAGTTTAACCTTTTGTGAGTGTTTCTTCATTTCCCTACCCCCCCCCCCCACCGTGATTTCTGTTTCTCCTAGCGATCCTTTAATTGTTTGGACCTTCTCATTGTTTTTGACTTTTTGTAACCTTCCTATATCTCTGCCCTTGGTCAGCCTGTTCTATCCAGCCTCTATCATTCGCTGAGACTTGACTAGGTGTGAGGCATTGAGCTGGATTTGGTACAGGATGGAAGCTTGTAAGTCAGGTAATTAACCGGGGTGTGCTAAGTGCTTTGACTTGTTGGAAAGGCTGTGCAAGCAAACATTCATTCAACAAATATTTATTTGCCTTCCACTGTATAGCGGGCACTGTGCAATGGGAGTGGTATCCTGGGCAGCAGGTCCTGATGGCTTGAAGATGAGGTGTGGGGTTGTGAAGGGGAAAAGCATGATCTGGAAATGGAAATCTGCTCAGGCTGGAGGTGTCTGGTGGGGACTTGGAGGGACTTGAGCTAATATGTGGTGAGAGAAAAGGCTAGGAAGATTAGGGAGGTCCTTTGGTTTTGTTTTCTTTTTGAGGGAGTTTAGTTCTGTTTCAGTGAGCATATGATTTATTAGATCCATGGTGACTCTTACCAGCACCTCTGTGCTACCTGTATCTCTGATTGCTTTGGTTAACCTTACATTCTCTATAGTGACCAGTGGCGCTGAGTGGTGGTGACCTCTTACACTGTTAATTGTGCGTTTTTAAAAAGTGGGAGGGGGGTTGCCAAGAGAGAAGGAGCCCCAATGCAAGAGCCAGATGTATGATACTCTTATTTAACCTGGATTATTTTCTTATAGTCATTAGGCATTAAGTAGGCTCTTAAAACCTTTTAAAATTTCTTTTTTAATGTAGGAGAGGAAGAGGTTGAAACAAATGAATTTGAAAACACCCTGTGGGATAAAGTTTCCATCCACTGCCCACCCTGAAATTTTTTATTCTCTTTCTTTAGGTTTCTTGCTATTTAAAGATTTTTGTTTGAATGAAATTAATGAAGCTGTACCTCAGGTGAAGTTTTATGAAGAGGTAAGAAGTGACTGTTTTATCAATGCTTTTATTTCAAAAGCATATTTAAACTGTTCTTTGGGAAATATTAAGACTCCTAGATACCTTACAAATATTTAGAAATTCATCAAAAGTAATTAGTAGTACAAGATATAATATATAGTTTATTAGAGATGCTGGCACCAACTATAAAAAACATATTTTTAAAACTCTATAGTGTTCTGTAGTCAGTGAGGAATAGTTGGACTAAAATTCCAGAGGAAGAAGACAGAGCGTTCTCATCCATTTTATATTCTGCAGAAGCTTGCTGATTCTGGAGACAGAAGCTGAGGTAGAGGGCTGCTATGGGGTAAAAGAATAACTAGCAAAGTTTTATGGTCACATATTACTGGAGTGACAAATTGGAGACTTGGTGGGAGAGGGTGGCCTCAAGCCCACAGCCTGTTTTCCCAGCAAGACACTGGGAGAGACTGAAGAGATGGACCAGGAGCTTCTGAAAGACAAGTTAAAACCACTCACAGCCTTGCAGGATTACATGATATTTAAATATACACCTGCTGTGGCACAAATCTGAAAACAGAACAGGCAGGAGATGAAAACCCCTCTGAAGATCTAGAACCAATTATCACCTGGGGCAGTGGTTGGTTGTGGGTGTGGTGGGCAGATGAGAATCCAGGTTTGGCCCTTGGCAGGAGGCTGTTTCTAGAGGACAGAAAAGCCAGAAGAGGTTTCTGGGTCTGGAGTAAAGAACAGATGAGACTGGAGGGGCCCTCAAAACATGATGAGTCCCTTTCTCAAGACATGCGCCACGTTTTGAAGCTTGGATGGGACAGGGGCCCAAGAGCCATCCTGAAGACTTCTTAAGGGCAGAACTGAGTCCAGTGTAGAGGAGACAGAGATCTCATTGAACTCCAGGGAGAGCCAGGCCTTAGGAATGGGGGTGAACCAGAGGCAGACTGATAGCTTATGGTGAACGGTGTCAGATTCGTGATCTCTGAATAAGATTTAGCTTCGGGACCAGGGACCAGGCTTGATCACTCAAGAGCTTTCGTGTAGCAGAGTTTTATTGAAGTAAGAAAAGGAACAGAGAAAGCTTCTGACACAGACGTCAGAGCAGGGGCGGAGAGTGCCCCCCTTGCTGGTCTAAGCAAGGGGGTTATATACTGTCTCATTGGTTATTCAATTCAGTTCAGTTCAGTTCAGTCGCTCAGTTGTGTCCGACTCTTTGCGACCCCACGAACCGCAACACGCCAGGCCTCCCTGTCCATCACCGGCTCCCGGAGTTTACCCAGACTCATGTCCATTGAGTTCGTGATGCCATCCAACCATCTCATCCTCTATTATTACAATAAATCAAAAGAATGTCGAAAGGTTGTAAACATCTTACTAGACCCACTCCCACAATCTACATTTTAAGATGACAGGATTAGAACTAACAATAGAAAGATCTTACCAGGCCAACTCCCATAATACACATTTTAAGATAACAGGATTTAGTCAAAAGGTTTTCAAGAAGGAGAAACTGTCCTCAAGCAGGATACATTATTGTTATATAATCCTTAGTATAGAGTTTCAACTGAGTTGTTCATTGTGTAATCATCAGCTTAGGGCTTAAAGGAAAAAACATTTTATGTGACTAAGACTAAGGAATGTAGAGAAAAAGAAGAGATGGTTGTCCTTTCCTCCTCCTTGAGAACCCCAGACCCCTTTCTCCTCCTTGGGGACCCCAGACTTCTTATCAACCTGCCTAGGAATTGACTCTCTCAAGACTGAGTCCTACACAAATGGCAGCCCAGACCAGCTCAGCTCAGCTCCCTGTTGGGCAGTGAGCTCCCTCCCTGCCTGTGCAGCAGAGAGCAAGGGGAGCCCTCTGTCTCTTTTCTAGGTGGAAAATAACAATACTTAGAGACTCTCCAGCATTCACCATACAGAAAAATTGATACGACACCTAAGAAGCAAGATCATATGATTTATAAACAAGGCAATAGAAGCAGACCCACAGATGAGTCAGATATTGGAGTTAGCTGACAAGTACCTAAAAATAACTGTCAATAATATGTTTAAGACAACAGAGGAAAAGTTGGACAAAATAATTAGATGGAGGGATAGAGAGTTTCGGCATAGTTTGAATTTATTGTGGAAAACAAAGCAGATATGCTAGAAAATAAAGTACAGTGTTTAAATTAGAATCCAGTGGCTAGAACCAAGAGCAGATTTTTACAATGAGAGACAGGATCAGTGAATGAGAGGCAGGTCGGTAGATCATCTCAAACTGAAATGCAGAAAAAAAAAAAAAGAACTATAAGAAAAAAATAAAGGCATTAAAGACAAGTGAGATGTACTTAAAAAGGTCTTTGTAGAGTGAGTCCCAGAAAGAGAGGAGGGAGAATGGGGCAGAAGCAATATTTGAGGATGTAATACTGTTACAAAATGATGAAAGACAGCAGCTTAAAGATTTAAAACACATAGAAAACCCCAGGCAGGATGACTACAAAGGAAACATATCTTTGCTCATCAATATAAGACTCTGAAATCCCATGACAGAAAATTTTAAAAGCAGCCAGAGGTTAGAAAAAGACACCTCGTTTTTAAAGGGGCAGTAATATGACCAACACAACGTCTTAAATCTGTAAGTTACAAATAACATAACATCTTAAACGATTAAGAAAAAAGAAAGACAATGAAATGGCCGTCTTTAAAGTAACGAGAGAGAAAAGCTGCCAACCTAGAATTACTTTCCCAGCCAAAACTTCCTTAAAAAATGAAGATGAAATAAAGATGGTTTTGGACAAAAACCAAGAGAATTTGTCAGTAGTGAAACTGCATTACCATCAGTATTAAAGGGAGCTACTTCAAACAGAAGGGAAATTATCCTAGATGGAAATGCAAGACGAAATGAAAGCATCATAAAGGGTAAATATGCATGTGAAATATACACATGTTGACCATATAAAACTATTGTATGTTCTTAGGGTTTAAATTGTGTGTAAAACTAAAATGTATGAAAGTGTCACAAAAGGCAGGAGAAGAGTTAATAAAGTTAAAGTATGTAAGATTCTAGGATTATTGGGGGCAGTAAAAGTAATAATTTGCATTGACTTGTAAAGAATGCATATTGTAACCTCTTAAGGTAAATTTAAGAGAATAAAATATGTATGCCTAGGAGGTTAAAATAGAAGGGATATGAAATAAAACAACATTGTATTAATCCAAAAAAAGAAAAAGAATAGAAGGTCGACATAAAGTAGGAGGTCAAATTGAAAACAAAGAGGTAGTGTGGTAGCTAAAAACCCATTTGTATAAATGATTATATTTAGTATAAATGGACTAAATACTCCCAGTAAAAGACTAAGTTTGTCAGACTGGATATATAACTGGATATAAAACCAAAACCATGTTATGTGCTGCTTGTAAGTGGCATGCTTTATTTATTTTAAAGTATTTTACTTTACTTTTAAATTAAAATACAATTGCTATACAATATTACGTAAGTTACAGGTGTACATTATAGTGATTCAGTGTTTTAGGACGTGACGTACTTTAAACAGAAGGATGGAAGAGGATTTGTAATATATATACTCACTGAAGCAAAGCTGGCATACTATCAGACAAAGTACACAGCAATGCTACTTTGAGATAGAGATGATTTCATCATGATAGAGGAGTCAGTATCTTCGTCTTAAATCTGTATGTTACAAATAGCATAACTTTAAAATACATAAAGCAAAAATTGGCAGGAAGGTCAAAACAAAATAATTCTACAGTCTTCCTGGGACATGCAGATACTTCAAGAGCTTGTAGAAACAAATAGGCAAAAATTAGTAAGGATATAGGCGATCTTAATAAAGTGATGAATACAGTTGACTTAACTGACATCCAGAATGCTGCTTTCAACAAAAACAGATTGTGTTCTTTAAAGTACGTATGGGACATTTACCAAAATAGGACATATGCTGGGCCCTAAAGTAAGTTTCTGCAAAGTTCAAGACTGAAATTGTTCAGAGTATGTTTTCTGATCACACTGGATTTAAGCTCAGATTTCACAACAGTGTTAAGAAATCCTTAGCTGTCTGGAAACAAATAGCTTCTAAATAATTTATGAGTCACAGAGGAAATTAAAATTGAAGTTAGGAAATATA
The DNA here is from genome assembly GCA_024291935.2 of Okapia johnstoni. Taxonomy (NCBI): domain Eukaryota; kingdom Metazoa; phylum Chordata; class Mammalia; order Artiodactyla; family Giraffidae; genus Okapia; species Okapia johnstoni. The sequence goes on along the minus strand of CM044310.1, from coordinate 6,920,104 downwards.
TTCATTAAAATATATTTTAGAGATGACATATGCTAGTATTTAATTAGCGTGATGTATCTTTACCCTAAAGCACTTGAAATGGTGCAGAGAAAGCATGGCATAATTAGGGCTGATATTAGTAATCTCTGTACATTTGAAAATTGGAAGGATATTCCTTTTTCCCCTGGCTAATTGATATACATGAAAACTTGATATTTTTCTACATTTTTTTATTGTATTAACGTATTTCCAGGAAGGATGATGAAATGATGATGTATACTTGGCATCACGTGAAAAAAAAAAAGTAAGCTAAATCTGAAAGGGTTTCACTCAGTACAAAATAACTTTTTTTTATTTCAATCTGAATCAGGCATTTTATCTGTATGAGAATCACAGCTTGATCAGTCAAAAATATTTTTTTCTTTCCTGTGTTCTTAAAAGCTTCGCCTCTTCAGTTTCAGCATGTACTCAGCTGCTTTGTTAAATACAAAGCCATGTCCTTCAGCAGATGAAACAGATGGGCAGTCTACTGGGTTATTTCTCAAGCACTTCTCACCATTGTGGTGGTGACTCCTGCTGATACGTCTCCATCTGAACGCTAAGCGCTGGGCCTTCTCTTCCTTGGCTTGCTCTCCCGCGCCTCTGTCCCGGGCTGGTGTGATGGATCTGGCCTGTCAGGTCATCTCCTCGGAGGAAAATGGTTCAGGGCTTCTGACCAACTTGCTCCGTGTTCTTCACAGCATCACCCACCTGCGGGCTTCAGATACAGTTCTCTTAAGTCAGGACAGCCTCGAAGACTGAGGTTATCAGTAAGTCTGACTCCTTGCTTTCATCAACCTAGTGGGTTCTCTAATTTCTAGTTTATGCCCTGCTTGAAGTTGGGCAGTCAGTCTTGCTTTGCCTTCCCTGGGTTTCCTCAGCTAAAAACCAGGGACATGTAGTGTCTATACCTTAGGGCTGTCACGTGTGTGTGCAGCACAAGAGCAGCGCCTGGCACGTAGTTAACCTTGTTCCAGTTAGACTTAGAGGAAGCTTATAACAATATTTATATTACCCCTAGATTTCATCATAAATCATGGAAAATAGGAAGTATAACATCAGAGGTAAAGTTAGAGAATTTTCTTTACTCATTCAACCAGCATTTGTCAAACACTAGTGCTCAGAAGTACTGTTTGGATGAGCGAGACAAAGTGTGTGCTCTCTTTGAGCTCCTGTTTTTGTTGAAACAGACAATAAACAAGTGATAAATAAATTGGAAAGATATTAGGAAATAATGACTCAAAACAGACTCAAAGCTTAACGTGATGTATTGTGATTTGGTGGCCACCTTAAATTGCTGGGTTGAAGACTGACTCTCTGAAGAGGTGCATTTTAGTGGAGTAATTTCAGATATTGTGTTTATCCTTTATGGCATTCACCTAGTTTTTTGAATCTGTCAATTTATATTTTTTACCATGTCGGGTAAAATTTGGGCCATTATAAAATGTTATTTCTACCTTAATCTCTTCTTTTGCTCTCTCTAGAACTCCAGTCATATGTATGTTTGATCTTTGGACATTATCCTAGATATCACTGATACCCTATTCAATTTTTCCCCAAATATTTTTTTCATTTCTATTCTTCAGATTAGATAATTTCTACGGAGCTGTCTTCAAACTCATTGACTCTTTCGGTATCTCTCGTCTGTTGTTATGTCCATCCATTGAATTTTTTTTCAGATAGGATTTCCAACATGGCTTATTTCATAGTTACTATCTGTCTGCTGCTATTTCCTAATTTGTTGTTCATTATATGCATGTTTTCTGTGCATCTTTTAGTATAGTTGTAACGGCTGCTTTAAAATCCTTTTCTGGTAACTCCAGTCTCTGAATCACCTTGGATAGGTCCTCACTGATGACCCGTTCTCTTGCATATGACCCACATTTCTCTGTTTCTTCAAACATAGAATAGTTTTAGATTGTATCTTGTATGTTGGTATTGTAGGTACTCTAAACTGATTCTCTGTAGGGTATTGAGATATATATATATATATATATATATATATATATATATATATCTTGAGAGAGAGAGAGAGAGATATAGTGTCAGGAGTTAATTTGGCTTACTCAGACTTGATGCTCTGTCTTCTCATGCAGTGGGTAGCAATTCAATCTTGTTCAATTCTTTTAACCTTTGCTGGACTAATTTGGGTCTGTCGTGCTCACACATCATTATGGGGTCCACCAGAGATTTTGAGGTTTTATATGCAGAATTTTGGAGCTCTCCTCTGGCTCTTTATTTTCAGGAATATCCTCTCTTTCTTTCTGGCTTCTGTTCGATGCCCTTTCCCCATAATCTGTGTACTTGTGGTCACTCTTCAGTGGTCCAGTGTAGTTGGGTTTTATAGATGTCCAGAATTGTCCTGCTAGAGATTAGTTGACTATTACCTGAATCAGGGCCTGGATTTGTGATACATTTTCAATATCAAACCAATGTGATTGGCTAACGAATTGAATGTAGGGGATGATGGGGACAGAGTGAGCAAAAGAGCAAAATCAATGATGATTATTGATTTTTTTGGCTTAAGCAGCTGGGTGGTGGTGATGGTGGTTTAGTCGCTAAGTTGTGTCTGACTCTTGCAACCCCATGGACTGTAGCCCACCAGGCTCCTCTGTCCATGGGATTCTCCAGGCAAGAATACTGGAGTGGGGTGCCATTTCCTTCTCCATAAGCAGCTAGGGGGATGGTTTTACTCATTTTTGTGATTAAGAAGACTAGAGGAAGGGCATTGTTGGTTGGAGTAGAGAGGATGTGGGAATATCCAATAGGTGGCTCAGTCTCCAGACTCTGGAGCTCTGAGAGAGAAGTGAGTCCTAAAAACCCAGACTTGGTCATTGGAATAGAATTGTTATTTGAAACTGTGACTGAATAGCTTTATCCAAGGAGAATATAGTGGATGAAAAAGGGATGTCTTAGCACCATGCTCTGAGGCATTTCAGTATTTAAAAGTCTAGCAGAAGAGGAAAAATTACCAAGGGAGACTGAAGAAGAGGAGCCAGGGTGGCAAACTCCTGGGGAGTATAGATCCCAGAAGTCAGAAGGGATCCCAGAATTCAGATGAGGCAGGAGTGCACCTCTGAACTGAATGCTGCTGGGGTGTCAGGAAGCTGAGGACAGAAAGAGAGGCCCTTGACTGGGCAAGGCAGAGGCCACTGTGGCTTTACTAGGCTGGAATGGCAGTGGGACAGATGGAGACAAAGAGAGGGGGGCCCGTGACAGCTGTGGGCCAAAGGGGCTTGCTCGTAGGGTTCTACGCGTTTAGGCTAAATGCTGAGCTGTGAGTTTTGTAACCACCAAAGCAGAAAGGAGGGGGGGTCACATAGTCAGTGAATGTTCATCACTGGTGGTGATGCTTCTGTTCTGCTCTAGGGGCGACCTTTCACCTTGAACCTGGGCCTCTGCCTACTCCATTCCGTGGACAACCCACCTGCCAGAGTTAGGCGTGACGTTTTCTCTGTATATACTACGGTCAGGACATCCTGTCTAGAGCTAATTGATGGTTGACTGCATGTTCTTTAATTAGTGGTCTGATTGATAATAGAAAGTGAATTTTGAATTACAGCCCCAGGTGCTTTAAGCTCTTGCTTTGCCTACTAAGGATTAACCTTTGCTGTTGTTCAGGTTGGAGTTTGTGAGGCACAAGGCACTCACTAGAGCCAGAACTGTGGTTCAGGGCATGGTTTGTGCAAGAAACTAGAATTTTCTGTATAGTCAGTCTATTACAGTTCACAGAAACTCCCCTTGAATCAGGTGTCAGCTTGCTTTACAGGCCCCAGAACATAGACTTAGGTTTCCTTACACTTGTGTTTGAGGGTAATAATTCCATGCAGTTTTAGTATTCCTAGAGTTTATTTGTATGTTTAGGCAGAAACATTTGCCTTTGGTTCACTGATAGTCCACCTCTTGTATCCTAGCCTTCTGACATTAATTTTTGGACCTTACTATAACCAGACAAAACAACAAAAGAAATCAGCCAAGCCAGAGTCCTTTGTTTATTTTCTGGCTCTCCTTCAGATTTTGGTGTCTAGCTTCTGTTTACTTGCAGCTGCTGTATTTGTGTCTGGCATGGTGTTTGAACCTTGTAGACATGTTCTCCTGAGTTAACTTAGGATGATTACGCCCAGATCCTTGGGTTATGCCAACATTGCTGGATTGCTTCTTCATTAAAAAATGTTTTCCTTCTGGATAAAAACATAATTTGAAAAGATCCATATACCCCGATGTTCACAGCAGCACTGTTTATAATAGCTAAGACATGGAAGCAACCTAGATGTCTATCGACAGATGAATGGATAAAGAAGATGTGGTCTGTATACACAATGAAATATTGCTCAGTCATAAAAAGAAGAAAATAATGCCATTTGCAGCAACATGGATGGACCTAGGAGATGATCATACTAAAGTGAAGTAAGCCAGACCTAGAAAGACAAATATCATATGATATCACTTATATGTGGAATCTAAAAGCAAATGATACAAATGAACTTATTTTCAAAACAGAAGTAGACTCACAGACATAAAAACAAGCTAAGGTTACCAAAGGGGAAGGAGAGGGATCAATTAGGAGTTTGGGATTAAAATACACACATTACTACATATAAAATAGGTAACCAACAAGGACCTGCTGTATGGCACAGGGAACTCTACTCAATATGTTAAATAATTTATTATGGAAGAGAATGTAAAAAGAATATGTGTGTGTGTGTGTGTGTGTGTGTAACAGTATATATATATATATATATATATATATATATATATATATAAACTGAGTCACTTTATTGTACATCTGAATCTAACATGACATTGTAAATCAACTATATTTCAATAAATTTTTTTTTAAAAGATAAAAAATTAAAAAAAATTTTTCTTAAGCGTTTTCCTCTTGGATGGAGTATCAACCTCTCCTAGGCCTCCTGCCTTTATGTTCGATTTCAGTGTCTGCCCCAGGAAGACTGAATTCTAAGCCCCAGGCGGTTACAGACTTATGAATTTCAGCCATCTCATTGATATTTAAGGACTAGTAAGATGATCCCAGTAATTTCTCAGTGTGTGAAGCAGTTAGCCTTCATACACATACTGTATATGCTTCATGCTCCGTACATACTCTTCTCCCTGCCAACCTTGCCCTTTCATTATCAGAAATTCTCACAGGATTTACTGGTTTTATTTCAAAACTTGTCAAACTGAGTGAAAGTCACTCAGTCCTTGGAATTCTCCAGGCCAGAATACTGGAGTGGGTAACCTTTCCCTTCTCCAGGGGATCTTCCCAACCCAGGGATTGAACCCAGGTGTCCCATATTGCAGGCGGATTTTTTACCAGCTGAGCCATAAGGGAAGCCCAAGAATACTGCAGTGGGTAGCCTATCCCTTCTCCAGAGGTCCTTCCTAACCTAGGAATCGAACCAGGGTCTCCTGCATTGCAGGTGGATTCTTTACCAACTGAACTATCAGGGAAGCCCTGTCAAGCTGAGACTATACAGTAAAAAGGTAGCTTTTATTTCTATTCAGTTTATATTCTCACCTCTAGGAGTGGTCAGCCCTACTCTTTAATCATAGCAGAATAAGAAGCACTCAGGCATTATGAAAGTATAGCAACTGGCTAGTTGGTAGGAAAATTCTCTGTTTTTTCAGAAATAAGTCCTATGTAGTTATTAGTCATTATGTTGAGAATCTTCACTGCAGTCTTCCTACCAACTCCACATTTCATTTGTTTCATTCTTTTCTTGCCTTTTAGATTTAACGTTTCTGTAAAGAAGTAAAAACACTTCTCTGATCTGAGAACTTGTGAGGTTAAAGTAATAGAGACCATGTCCTTACAAAGCGTATTTGCTAAGCCCGTTTTATTATTTAGTCTATCTTAACACCTATCAGGTTGCTATTTGAAGGAACCTTTTTTTAAAATACTTTTAGAGTGCAGAGACGGTTCCAGTGTGAAAAACCAGTGATGAATGTCTTTCCAAAAGATTTAGTTGACTTTTAAAAATCTCTGCAGGAATCCTGACAATTCATTATTATTTCTTCCTCCTGAGTTTTATAGCACTGTAGTCAAGTGAAAACGATCCCCATCATAACTCATAGAACTGGATTACTGCCAAGTTCAAATTATTTGTGCTTTGGAAAGGAGAATTGGCAACAATGAATGGTCCATAGCTGCTATATCATCAGATGATTGTAACCATGGCAGTGTTTGTTTCCTAATATCATGTTTCTAAATTTAAGCAACAAGGTTCATCATAGGAAAAAATCCATTCGTATGTCCGAAGTTGAATTTAAATTATTCCAGCTTCATTATTTCAACATTAGAAGTAGTTGTTTCCTGTGCACTGGCCAATTCAAGTAATTTGCTTGATCTCGTGTGGAAGTGGTTTCTGCCAAGACGAGTAATATCCTTTAATAAAGTAAGTTTCTAGGAAGACAGTACCTAACCATCATAACTTTTAACTGTCTAGATAAAAGAATATGAAAAGCTTGAGAATGAGGAAGATCGCCTTGGTAGAAGTCGACAAATTTATGATACTTACATCATGAAGGAGCTGCTGTCTTGTTCCCATGTAAGTACCTCTTCTTATTTTGAGTCAGTGTGAGTAGATGAGACAGGCTTCACATGTTTATAGAATAAAAGTTAAAATAGGAGGAAAAGGTTTAAAGGTATCCATCCAGGATGGAGCCCATGTTTCTCAAGTTTTGTCATTTGTTTCCTGGTGACACTGATCCAGTATCTGCTGCTCCTTGTACTTTTAATAAGGTTCCAAAAGTGGGTACTTTCAATACAGATGTTGATAAAATGGCTAATGCAGATCAATGCAAGAAAAGCCTAAGCTCAATTCTCGACTCTCTAAGGAAATTAAGCTTGATTGTTTTTCATTTAGCTCTCCTTTAGCAATTAGGCTAATCAAATATTGATCGGTAAATATCTTAAATGCTTTCTTTGAATTAATAAGGTTGATTGTAATTATTATGTTAATATAGTTCACTAATAGTTGAATGATGGTTGAAATCTTTTTTTTTTTTTTGCTTATAAATCAGAGAAACAATCTTATTCAATCATTAGGATAAACGAGGTTCCTAGGAAATTCTTCCACCAGGAGTGAGTGGAATAATTAATAATGAAAACACACACTGTAATCTCTCTACATGAAAACTGTTTTCCAAAGAAGTGTCCGAAGAGCCCTTGACTGCTGTGTCCAGTGCAGTAGCCACTAGCCGTGTGCGAATATTTAATTGTGTTTACATTTGTTGTTGTTTAGTCTCTTAAGTCATGTCCAACTCTTTGCGACCCCTGGACTGTGGTCCATCAGGCTCCTCTGTCTATGGATTTCCCAGGCAAGAATACTAGAGTGGGTTGCCATCTCCTTCTCCAAGGGATCTTCCCGACCCAGGGATCAAACCCGCATCTCCTGCGTTGGCAGGTGGGTTCTTTACCACTGAGCCACCAGGGAAGTATGTTTATATTAATTGCAATCAAATGGAACTAAAATTTCAATTCCTGATGTCCTCCTGAGCCACATTTGAAATGTGCTGTACCCACATGTGGCTGGTGGCTCCTGCATCAGCCCAGATTCATAGCATTTCCTTCATCTCAGTGAGTCTGATTGGACAGCACTGGTCACGACAATGATACACTTTCATGCTTCTGTATTTATTGTGTTGTCTACAGTGCTTACTGAACTTCTGGACTATAGCTTACCGTAAGGCTCTGTGCCTCGCTGCCTTGCTGGGGATGGTTGGACCTTGGAAAATGCCATGTGTTCACTGAGAAAGCCTCTGTAGACGTAGTTTTCATGTAGGGCAGCAGTTTAGAGGGCTTTTAGCAGAGTGATATGCTTTTTTAAGCTCTTCTTCCCGTGCATTACTTCAGACATAATTGGAAATTTAGGGGGAAGGACAGGGTTTCTAATTTTTGTCAGTGTGAGTTTCATTCTTTTAGAACCAATTCCTCTTTGCAGTGGTTACAGCAAGCCTTTCCTTAACCTAGAGTCTTTTCAACACTGTGGTTTAGCTTTGTGATCCTGGCATTTAATTCTTAGGTATATCTTTGTGCATTCATGTTCTCTCATGAAACAGAAATTTTTCATTTTTAGGACCCCAGTATCAGCCAACTGAGAGATCATGCATTTAATATTAATACGGTGATAATACGATTCCTTACACCCTTTTTAAGTCGAAGTAGCCTTGATCTCTTGTGGGCATAGATATTTCGGTTAGATGCCCCCATGTGTATCGCCCTTCTCGACATAGTTTCTAAGAACTCTGGAAGCTCTGAGGAACAATCATCTGTTTGGCTTGCCCGCAAACATACAACAGATTTTTTTTTAAGAATACATGTTGATGTGATCACCATAGGTTACTGCTTAGTAACTGTTGTGTTAAATTATATGTTGTGTTACTGTAAAATACACAGAGGTTTACTCTGTTTTATATTTGTGGGGGAAAAAGAAAACATTGTGTGTTTTTTTTAAAGCCATTCTCAAAGCAAGCTGTAGAACACGTACAAAGTCATCTATCCAAGAAACAAGTGACATCAACTCTTTTTCAGGTAGGTAAAATGCTCTCCAAATAAATGTTTCTAATTCACTTAATGGTTGTATTTGGGGGCATTCTTTGCTTGGGTGAAAGTGCTGGCGGAATTTCAAGACTGTATTTCTTACCTAGAGGTTTATCTGGAAGAACCAAAGTTTAGTATCACCTGTCTTCTCATTGAAACGTGTTCTTACGCCAGCATCGTAAAGGCTGTCCTGAAAAAGGCTGCTAGAGCATTCTTCTAGTGTTTTTTCCATATAAATCAATCAAGATGAGACATTGGAGGGAAAAGCCTTTTCCTGGTAGACATCCCAGACACCTGTGATGAGCAGGGACTGAGCAAGATTTACTTTCTAGTGGTACAGGTGTTGGTCCCCATGGCGATCCTTCCCCAGATGAAGCAGATTCATTTTCAGCAATCAAGAGGGAATGAATGGCCTTGGAATCATGACTGAGAAATTGGATTTTGCCTCAGCTCCTCTTATCTTGAACACAACACAATCATAGATTTAAATTATAAGGCTCAGAAAACTCGATCCACAGCTGATGGGCCCATGTCTTGGCTGCTCTTTGGATGCAGTGGTTTTCTTCCTGAAAGCCTTTTCTGTTATCCTATGGGATTCCTATAGAGATGGCAGCTTGCAAGGGTATGGTCAAATTTCCAAGTGGATCATGTACTTTTTTATGTTTCTGGGAGTTACAAGAAATAGGAAAGAATGCCATTTATTAAGGTAATAGTTTCATAAGTGAAAATAACTAGTTTATCCTTTTCTTGGATTATTCAGTCATTTGAAGAGAAGTAAGTTGATTTTTGCCTTAGTGCCTTATGGTTGGGTTTATTTATATACAAAATTAATCTGATTATTCTATAGAAAAGATACTGGTTTGACTCCGAGAACATTTGGGCACGGTAACCAAACCGGCTGCTGCCTTTCTGCCAAAATGATTAGGTGGACATCTCTTAAAACGTCAAACCTTTTAATAGTCTAGTTGGTTATAAGCTTGGGCTCTGAAATTCAGTGACCTGAGTTTCAAGACCCTGGGCAGGGTACCATACCTCTCCGCACTTCTGTTTTTCCCTCTGTGGAGTAGAAATGCCAGCAGGCTGTACCATAAACGGGGTTTTGAGGACCCAGTGCATATGAGTTGCTTTGTACCAGGCCTGTCTATCACAGCACTCCATAAATGTCAGTCTTCTCAAACACCTCACAGTCAGAAAGTGCAATTTGAATACCTGCTTTTTGTTGCCTCTGTGATATTTTCATGTCAGAATTTAAGTTCTCTGTTTTTGACATGGTTTAGAAATAGTTGTGTAGTCAGTTACATTTAATATTGCTAAATTATATACATAGATTTTACAGCTCTGATGTTAGCTTTTCCTGTAGCATAAATAACATTTAAAAAGATAGTTCCAGCTGAGAGATACAAAGACCAACAAAATTCTCTTTGTGGCTTCAAGAAACATTGATTTAGAAGCCATGTCTCCAATATATCTTTTAAAAGCACTTTACTGATTTGTTCATAAGAAAATAATTGAGCAATGTTCTGATGAAACAGATATAGAATGGTTGGTATTTTTATTTCAGTGGTGAAGTAAATAGTCATTATTATGGCGGTTTAAATAAGAAAGCATTTTAGTGCAATTCAGTATAACACGTACCATTAGAACATGGTGGTCAAAGTATAAAATAGAAGTTATATGTTTGGATACCCTGTTTATAGAGGGACGTTGATCTCTATAACATTTAACTAACATTAAAGTTACTTGATATTCTTTGAGTTGGAATTTTCCCCCCTGTCTTTAAATGAGTTATAATTGACAAATAAAAATTGTGTATAATTGAAAGTGTACAGTGTGATGTTTTGATATGTGTATTCATTGTAAACTGATTGTTGTAATCTAACTAATCAGCATACTCATCACCTCATGTAGTTATATTTGTGTATGCATGTGTGGTGAGAACACTTAAGATCAACTTTCTTAGCAAATTTCAAGTGAACAATACAGTACTATTAACTATAGTCCCCATACTGGACGTTAGCTCTCCAAGACTATTTATCCTGCAGAACTGAAACTTTGTACCCTTTAAGCAACATCTCCCCATTTTCCCCACTTCCTAACCCTTGGCAACCAACCTTCTACTCTGCTTTTATAAGTTAGACTTTTTTTAGATTCCACATACAGGAGAAATCCGGTCATAATTGTCTTTCTGTGTCTGGCTTGTTTCACTTAGCATAATGTTCTCCAGATTGACCTGTGGTGATATAAATGTCAGGATTTCCTTCTTTTTAAAGAACGGAACAGAGTATACCATTGTGTGTGCGTGTGTGTACACATATGTATATATACATGTATATCTCCATCCCCATTTTCTTTATCCATTCATCCATTGGCGAACACTTCAGTTATCTCCATATCTTTACTATTGTGAAGTAATGCCGCAGTGAACATGGGCATGCAGGTATCACTTCAAGATACTGATTTAATTTCCTTTGTATATATACCAGAAGGAATCTTTATACTGTTTTTGTAATTGCTGTCCCAGTTTGCATTCCCACCAACAGTGCACAAGGATTCCCTTTTCTCTGTATCCTCACCAACACGTACCTCCTCTTGGCTTTCTGATAACAGTCATCCTAACAGGTGTGAGATGATAGCTCTCTGTGGTTTTGATTTGCATTTCCTTGATGATTAGTGATGCTGAGCACCTTTTCACATGCCTGTTGGCCATTTATTATCTCTTTTGAAAAATGTCTATTCAGGTCTTCAGCCCACTTTTGAATTGGGTTATTTGGGCTTTTGCTGTTGAGTTGAGTTCCTCATATGTTTTGAATATTAACCTCATATCATATGATTTACAAATAACTTATTTCATTCTACAGGTTGCCTGTTCACTCTGTTAATTGTTTCCTTTGCTCTGCAGGAGCTTTTTAGTCTGATGCAATCCCACTCATCCGATTTTGCTTTTGTTGCGAGAGCTTTTGATGTCGTATCCAAAAAATCATCACCCGAACCAGTGTCAAGAAGCTTTTTCCCATGTTTTCTTCTAGTTGTATGGTTTCAGGTCTTATATTTAAGTCTTTAATTCACCTTGAGTTGATTTTTATATATGGTGTGAGGTAAGGGTCCAATCTCATCCTCCATTTATTGAAGTGACTGTCCTTTCCCCACTGAATGCTTGATGCCCTTTTCAAAGATCATGTGACTATAGGTGTGTGGATTTATTTCTGAACTCTGTTCTGTTCCATTGATCCATAAGGTCTGTTTTTATGTCAGTACCATACTATTTTGATTGCTATAGGTTTATCATATATTTAAACATTGGGAAGTGTGATGCCTGAGGTGAAATTTCTTGTCAAGGAGAACAAGGTAGTTAAAAAAAAAATTCTCTGAAAATAAATACAAAATGTTTTTTATTCTTTTTGTTTGCAAAATTGACTTTAGAAATACTTAATTGCACAGATACATTTGGTGGCAAGAGTTGGGAGGTGTCCTGGTTTACATTTAGGTTCCTGGAATGTGCCAAGCCCCGTGTTTGGCTCTTTAGTCGCTCAGTCATGTCCGACTCTTTGCAACCCCATGGACTATTGACCACCAGGCTCCTCTGTCCATGGGGACTCTCCAGGCAAGAATACTGGAGTGGATTGCCATGCCCTCCTGCAGGGGATCTTCTCAACCCATGGAGGAACCCAGGTCTTCTGCATTGCAAGCATATTCTTGACCATCTGAGCCAGCAGGGAAGTCTCAGTGTTCTGAATCTTGTTAAATCCTCACAGTGGCCTTGCAGATTAGGTGTAACTCTCCCATCTTACCCATGGAGGAAATCAAGAATCAGAGCAGTGAGGTCGTCTGCTGATGACCCCACTGCTGAACTTTGGCTTTGGCAGTACTCACCTGACATTTTGTGGTCCTCATGTTGACAGTGGCAGTGTGGTATATCATATCTGGTCTTAAGAATTTCTGGTACAGGATGTTTTATAAAATATGAAAAAAATGTTAACATAAGAGTTTCCGTAAATAGAAAATCTGTTGCATACAAATTTAGTCTTTCATATATTTTTCAACACTTGATGTCCTTTGAACCTCTTGAGACTTGTGGCCTTGGTGTTCAGCATCTAGAAGACTTGGAGAAGGTGACTATTATCTTTCATTATAGACACATAGGACTTCAGAGCTGCAAAAAGCTTCAGAGAGAGAGAGGTCAGCTTCCCCTGTTACTAAGGAGGGAACAAGTCCATTTGGTTTTAGTGACTATGCCCAGTGCCCTGCTCAGGACACTGATAGCTCTGCCAAGTGGCGGAGGCTAGCATAGCCCCGTGGTAGGAAGTGATGCTCCCAGGCGAGCTGCAGTGGTCTCACTGCCCATGTTGGTGACTGTGGCTTCTGTACATTTCCTCGTTTAATCGCTTACCTTGGACATCTCCTGACATCTGGTCCTTCTTTTTTGCACATTTTTAGGACAATCTACAAAGACATAGAAAACATTAAATTTCCATCATTCAAGGAGAGAGTAGGGTATCACGATATTTTCCAGAACTAGCTAATTGCCCCTAGGATGAGTTGTGAAGTGTTGGCATTTGATATTTTTATCACTCTGGATTTGAAGACTACCCCATGGGAAATAAATTTATGCAGTTTATTTGGTAATGTGTAAAGTGGCATGAAATTGAAGCAGATTGTTCTCCATAGGGAAAGAGCCCCACACATGTAAGCCAGGAGTCCTTGCCTTAATCTTGGCTTAGCCATGAACTTGTTCAAAGACCTTGCAAATAGCTAATTGAAAAAAAGTTTTACTCCATGGGTTCCTTCACTTTTAGTCTTTGCAACTCAATGCTGATCATTTATGATAATTGTAATTAATGGCAATTATATAATTAATTGTAATTTACAGGCTGCCACTACATAATTTACGGGGCTCAGTACACAATGTAAACGTGGGGATCCTTGTTCAGGAATTTCAAGATGGCAACAGTAGGGCACCATACCAAGGACTGGGCTCTTCTGTGGAACTGCATGGGTCACATACTCGTGAAGCTAATTCCGTCCAGGTATTTAAGGCATGTCTGTGACTTGCCATGAGCTGTGCCAGACAGTAGAGACGCAGTGGCGCACAGGACAGACCTGTCCTTGCCTTCACAGAACATGCCATTGGGTGGTATAGATAACTACTAAGCAAGTAGTCATGCCCATGAATCCATTGGTGCAAACTGCACAGGCACTGAGGAGGGTGAGTACAAGGTGCTATCAGTTTAGTTCAGTTCAGTCGCTCAGTTGTGTCTGACTCTTTGGGACCCCATGGACTGTTGCACGCCAGGCCTCCCTGTCCATCACCAACTCCCAGAGTTTACTCAAACTCCTGTCCATTGAATTGGTGATGCCATCCAACCATCTCATCTTCCGTCGTCCCCTTCTCCTCCCACCTTCAGTCTTTCCCACATCAGGGTCTTTTCAGATGAGTCAGTTCTTCGCATCAGGTGGCCAGAGTATTGGAGTTTCAGCTTTAACATCAGTCCTTCCAATGAATATTCAGAACTGATTTCCTTTAGGATGGACTGTTTGGATCTCCTAGCTGTCCAAGGGACTTTCACGAGTCTTCTCCAACACCACAGTTCAAAAGCATCAATTCTTTGGCACTTAGCTTTCTGTATAGTCCAACTCTCACATCCATGCATCACTACTGGAAAAACCACAGCTTTGACTAGATGGACCTTTGTTGGCAAAGTAATGTCTCTGCCTTTTAATGTGCTATCTAGGTTGGTCATAATTTTTCTTCCAAGGAGCAAGTGTCTCCTAATTTTATGGCTGTAGTCACCTTCTGCAGTGATTTTGGAGCCCCCCAAAATAAAGTCTGTCAGTGTTTCCATTGTTTCCCCATCTATTTGCCATGAAGTGATGGGACCAGGTGCCATGATCTTGGTTTTCTGGATGTTGAGTTTTAAGCCAACTTTTTCACTCTCCTCTTTCACTTTCATCAAGAGGCTCTTTAGTTCTTCACTTTCTGCCGTAAGGGTGGCGTCATCTGCGTATCTGAGGTTGTTGATGATTATGGGAGCACGTAATTGGGAACCCCACCACATCTGAGTCTCATCCACTTGTGTTTTTCACTTTACTGTGTTCTTACTGATACAGTATGGAATTTCTTTTCCATCCTTTCCAGCCATACATAGAAGAAATTTGTGAAAGTCTTCGAGGCAGCATTTTTCAAAAATTCATGGAAAGGTATGAACCTTTATGTACAAAGTCTTTTTTGTTGAGATATGTTTGACATATAACATTATGTTAGTATGGCGGTTTATTTGCTAAGTCGTGTCCGACCCTTGTGACCCCATGGATGGTAGCCTGCCAGGCGCCTCTGTCCATGGGATTCTGTAGGTGAGAATACTGGAGTGGGTTGTCATTTCCTTCTCCAGAGGATCTTCCTGACCCAGGAATCAAACCCGCGTCTCCTGCATTGCAGGCAGATTCTTTACCGACTGGGCTATGATATTTAAATCTTGTACTGTGTAGGTGTACCTCATTTTACCCCATAAATGCTATCCTTAAAATGTATTAATTTATTCATTCAACAAACATTTATTATCCATGTGCTCAGTCCCAGGCTTTGTATTAGCTTGTACCCTCTATACTTTATAATTTAGGATTTGTATATCTTAGCATCCCTTTGACTTAGTTTTTTAGTTTCCAAATGACCCAAAATGTAAATAGACTAGGGAGCCTCAATATTGAAAGTATCTTATTGGGACACGTTTGCTAATGCAAGCATGAGTCTATGTTCAGTTCATTTGTTAATATGTTAAAGTCATATCCTTAAAAATGAGACAAGCCTTTTCTTGATTCTTTACATAGTAGAATTTAGGTATATTGGCAGATGTCTTTTGTCATGTCTGTCATTAACATACCCAATAAATGTGTCCCTTTGGGTTACTCAGACTATAGAGTATGTTTGTCGTATAAAATCCTGAAAACTTTCTAGATAGTTAACAAGGACCTACTGTATGGTGCAGGGAATTCTACTTGATATATATAATAACCTAAAGGGGAAAAGAATCTGAAAAAGAATAGATATATGTGTATGTGTAACCGAATCACTTTGCCATACACCTTAAACTAGCACAGCATTGTGAATCAACTATACTCCAATGTAAAATAAATTTTTTTTAAAAAGTAAATTGAAAAATTTCAGGGATGCCTATGAGAGTGTTCACGTGCTTCCCAGGCAGCTGAGAGTCGGCCCTTCAGCGTTTTGAGTGGTCCTCTGTGATGATGCACCTCAGGAATCGGACTCTCTGGCTCTGAGTCTGCATTCACGTGGACTCTGCTCTTCTCTGTAAACTCGGCTAATTTCTGGACAGCTGTCATGATGATCGAGTCACAGGGCGGGGGCAGCCCACAGCTGTTCAGTAATTGCCCTTTAAAAACAAATGCTTCAGTGTGTTTTGTTTTGTTTTTTCTTCTTCTCCACATGTTCACAGAACTAAAGTAATTTTTTTAAAAAGTTGTGTCAAGATTCTACCAGAGTTCAAGAGATAATTTTATCTTGGAGTAGAGTCAGTACTGTGGGAAACAAATCTGCATACAAATGATTACATTTTCTGAGCAGGACCAGAGGGGCTTTGCCAAAAAGCAGTGGCATGGAACTGAGAGGCCAGGGCCCCAGTTCAAGGCTAAGATTTAGCTGAGTCTTGGGCCGTCTCCATAGCTGCTGATTCTAAAGATCTGACTTTTCCCAAACTCTTGGGTCAACTCACTGTTCTGTGACCCTTGGGGGAGAGTGGAGAAGTAAACCTGCATGGTCATTTTCTCCCACTGAATTGACCATTCCCCTTTTTTTTTTTTTTTTTATTTTGTTGAAGTATAGTTGATTTGCAAAGTTAATTTCTGCTGTACAGCGAAGTGATTCAGCTATATATGTATATATATATTCTTTTTCATATCCTTTTCCATTCTGGTTTATCACAAGATATTGAATCTAGTTCCCTGTGCTATACAGTGGGACTCGGTTGTTTATCCATCCTATATATAATAGTTTACATCTGCTTATCCCAAACTCCCAATTGCGCCCCCCCCCCCACCCCTCTCATCCTCTCTCACATAGAGAACCATAAGTCTGTTCTCCATATGAAGATTTACATAAAAATGGGCTGTAAATGCAAAATACACACTGGGTTTCAAAGCAATGAATTCAAACCAGTTTCAGGGGGTCCTCTGATAGCTCAGTTGGTAAAGAATCTGCCTGTAACGCAGGAGACCCTGGTTCGATTCCTGGGTTGGGAAGATCCCCTGGAGAAGGGATAGGCTACCCACTCTGGTATTCTTGGGCTTCCCTTGTGGCTCAGCTGGTAAAGAATCCACCTGTAATGTGGGAGACCTGGGTTTGATCCCTGGGTTGAGAAGATCCTTTGGAGAAGGAAAAGGCTACCCACTCCAATATTCTGGCCTGGAGAATTCCAT
Source organism: Okapia johnstoni (assembly GCA_024291935.2). Lineage (NCBI taxonomy): Eukaryota > Metazoa > Chordata > Mammalia > Artiodactyla > Giraffidae > Okapia > Okapia johnstoni. The sequence continues at coordinate 6,903,114 of CM044310.1, read as the reverse complement.
GGACTGTATAGTCCATGGGGTCACAAAGAGTTGGACACGACTGAGCGATTTTCACTTTCAAAGCAGTACAAAAATAAGAATGTAGACTATCTAATTAAAATTTTATATTTATTACATGTAGAAATGATAATTTTTTTGATATATTTGTTCAAATGAGATACATTATTTAAATTATCTGTGTGTCATCTGTTACCCGTCTGTTGGACAGTACCAACTTAGATAAAGATTGTTACTATAACATAATAACAATTAAAGCAGAAACATGAAGTCTTCAATTTGAGTCGTAAAATAAAGCCTTGAGTGCTAGGCAAACGGTTTGTGAAAAAAATGTTTACGAAAGCTCACTCTGAGAAGTCACACAAATACACAGTGCTAATTTCTCAGTTAACGTGGTATTTAACTTTTCAGTAATTCCTCACATTCTTTTTCAGTGACAAGTTCACTAGATTTTGTCAGTGGAAAAACGTGGAATTAAATATCCATGTGAGTATCATCTTTGCCTTTCTCTTTTTAAATAAAAACTTCCTTTGGCTCAGCTTCGTGGGAAAATATTTTATTCGGCAGCATACTCCCAAGGGTAACATGCTGCCCAAACAGATGTCGTGCTTACAGCTTTACGCATGAAAAATCCATCCTCCCATATCCAGTTGTAAACACTGAGTTTTCATCCTTTTTTTTTAATATTCATATAAGAATGCATTTATTTATTTAAGGAAGGATATTTTAAGCCATAATTGAGCTTTTAATAGAAATAGTAGTAAAGATACAAGTCTTCTACATCATGTAATTCCTGTATGCCCCTGTCATTTGCCATCCTGATAAATTTCCTTGTTTTTTTTTCTTATTAGGTGCAGTCATGTAATAAACATGATGATATATCTCTTACTAGACCACAGTTGCATCTTTTTTATTGTTTTGAGAATGATGAAAGCAGTCCTCAAAGGCGGGAGACTTGCTAGCTTGTACCCCTAATACTACGTCTTCCCTTAGCTTTTCCATGTCAGGAACTCTGGGGCACATTCTTTACTTCACTTTTAGAGTATTCATGTCTCTTCCCCTTTCCCTTGTGCTCTCCCTCCACAAAGGTTTGCAATTGAGAAAAAGAAATAACTGGATTCTGTTTTTGATTTTTTTAAAAAAATTTTTTAGTTGAACAGTACCATTCACAGAAGTGGGTTTGTTTTTTTGTTTTCTTTTTGATTTCCCCGCTCTACCCCATTTCCAGCAGGATTGAGAACCAAGAGGCAGTGACACATTTTTAAAAATAACAGGACTTCCTGGGCGGTCCAGTGATTAAGATCCTGTGCTTCTACTGCAGGGAACGAGGGTTCGATCCCTGGTTGGGGAACTAAGATCCTGCATGCATCCACATGGCCAAAAAACGAACAAACAAAACCATAACCCCCACAAAAAACCCTTGTCTCTGCTGTGGATCTTCCTTCTGCCCGTGCTTCTTTAGCAGATATGGTGTCCTCACGTCTTCACGTCCTCCTGTCCTCTGAAGAGCAACGATGAAGCTTGAGGGTCGGATGCCCCTGCCTGGCTGCAGACATGATGTCTGAAGGGTTGTCTGGAGAAACCCTTCAAGCATCTGACCCTTCTTTTGCCAGGATATGTAACAAAAAGCATTTGCTATTGTCTGATGGCATCTTACCATGGCTCATGAACATAGGACTATCTCTCTGCCTTTGTAGCATCTGATGCTATGAAAACTTCTTAGGAAGCAAGGCATTGCTGAGATGATATTGATGAAAGCCTAGTGCTTATGAATAAAAGCCTCTTCATTGAGTTACTCACACTTGGTCTGGTTTCACACTCACATGCCCAGCATGAGTCCTCTCTACTTACTGATGCTTTTGATAAAAAAATTCACATGGCCAGCATTCATTTGGCTTTCTGATCATATGGCCCAACTGTTAGGAGAGCATAGATGCCCGTGATGCAGACCTATTTTTCTACCACAGAAGTTCTTGGAATGGCTGAACTGTTTCCAAACTTTCAGCTTCAGAGTAACCAAGGTTACTTTGTAGTTTTCCTGGAAATTTCACACTCACTTGTCTTGAAAGTATACATCTTATAATCTAAGATTCATGGGACTGGATAAAACAGTGGGCTCACCAGGTCATCTTCCCAGCTGCCTCCATGGTTTGCATCCTGTGCAGTTTACATCGAAGGCAGTTCTAGAATGTCCTGGCACCTGTGCTTCTTATCTCTCAGCTTGTAGAGCCAGTCGCCGAAAGGGCAAGCAGTGTCAGAATCACTGTTTCAGTAACTGTGTATGTTTTGCACGAAAACAGTGGGATAGTTTTTACGCAGTTTTACGTTTCTGTGTCGCATTTTAAATTCACAGTTGACCATGAATGATTTCAGCGTGCATCGGATCATTGGACGAGGAGGATTCGGTGAAGTATACGGTTGCAGGAAAGCAGACACGGGAAAGATGTAAGAGTTCTACACTTGTATATTTTGCTGGGAACATTAAGAGGGTTTTATACTCACATTCAAAGAAAATCCCATTTAGTTGATGATCAGTGTTTTAGAATCTTACCCTCTACACACTTATAAAATCTTGACCAGTGCTGAATTCACAATTCCTACACACTAAATATTATAGTATAGGCCCCACCCCTACAAAACACACACACACAAGTACTAGACAGTAGGGATACATACAAAATTTATTTCCCCGAATTTTTTGTGTATCTACTTTATTGCTTTTATTTAACTGAAATGTCAATTCATATAATAATAGAAATATCTTAATTATTGCTTGATTTTTTTTTTTAAATAGCCTTTTCACTTTAGAATAATTTTAGGTTTGGAGAAAAGGAGCAAAAAAATAGTACAGGGAGTTTCTATGTATTCCACGTCCCTCTTACCATAGTACAGGATACATGTCACAGTGAATGAACAGATGTTGATGTGCTGTTACTGACTGATGTCTCCACTTTATTCAGATTCCTTTACTCTCTTAGAAGCATTGTGCTGCTTTAAAAGACTTCCTGAATTTTTAGGAACTTCCCCCAATATGATGTGTATCATTTAAATCCACTTAGATATATTTTCTATATAAATTTTCTTCAGTAATATTTATGGTTCTAGGTATGCAATGAAATGCTTGGATAAGAAGAGAATCAAGATGAAACAGGGAGAAACCTTAGCCTTAAATGAACGGATCATGTTGTCCCTGGTGAGCACAGGCGTGAGTATTCACTTTTGAACATTGCTTTTGTGTGTATGTGTGTTTCTATTTATTTGGTGTTTTTTTTTTTTTTTTTGTATCAGGACAATTTATTTAAAATACAGCTTTTTTTTCCCCTGGTGAATTATGCAGCTAGCCAGTTCTTGAGGGGATGTGAATTTATAGCAGGGAGCAGCAGCACTAAGTTAATATAAATAATAATTCAAAGATGACCTGTGTCTGATTTGGGAATTAGGAACGTACTACCGGCCATCGCCATGCACACTGACCACTTGTCCCTTCACTGCACATTTATGACTTCCTTCTTTGTGGAATATGGCAGAGATGGCAGAATATAATCGTATCAGTGACCAAAAAAATCACCTGAATATAGTTACGAATCGGCTGCATGACAGAGAAGGACTAACCCAGAGGAGAAAAAATAAGAGGGGCGTCGCTTCCCTCCTCCACAAACAGAGAGGAGGTGATGTGGCTTCGTCAACCCCCAACCATCCCTTTGGAGTGCTCCCCAGAATCCCAGGGACAGAGGGGCCTGGTGGGCTGCCCTCTATGGGGTCGCACAGTGTTGGACACGACTGAAGCAACTTAGCAGCAGCAGCAGCAGCCAATCCATATTTCATTTGGAGAGGACCCTGTCTTCTCAGCACTTGCTCCCTTTCCCTGCTGTGGATGCTGGTCTTTTCTGTCTCCAGCCCCATGTTTCTGCCCGCTGGACCGTTTTTTCATACATTCCAGCTGTCATTTTGAGCTCATCACGTGTCAAAGCCAGCTTCACCCTGTGTCATCTTGACTTGTAAAGCAACATCCCACTCTGATTTCTCTTCCTGTTAATGGCATCATCCAGAACCAAAATCTCAGCTTTTATTTACTCGAGCAGATATAAGTAAAGACTCCCAGAAAAAGCCACGGTCCCAGAAAGCTGGGCATTGCCCGTGTACCCTGGCAAGTGAGGCACAGAGCCTAGGGGTACCTCCAGCTGTCACAGCTGGGTTCTAAATAAGGTCACCTTCACCCAGAGGTTTTCAAAGACTCAGATCTTCATGATGACTCAAGGCATTCCTTTTAACTGATAAGCAAGGAACCTGAGATCCAGGGACATCTTTTCTTTGCCCAGAGTCCCTGGACTTCCTAAACGATCCCAGTGTTCTTTTCTCATCCCTTTGTAGGCTCCATGTTTTCTTGTCGCCAGATATATTTATTGTGTTGTGGTTTATGTTATTATAGTGTTAGTTTTAAGTGCTTCTAGAAAGGCTATTTACTATTGAAGTCAATGAATATCATAATTCAGTTTAACTATAACAGATGAAAATGCTCATAGCTATGAACAGTAATGTCTAATTATGCACCTCTACCTGCAAACATGTAGACATTAAACATTTCAAATAAGAGTGACTCTGTGTGTGTGAACAAGATTTTAACGGATTGGAATGGAATCTGAGTGGCCTGCACACTGTATTGGAATCAGCGTGAATGACGTTGGTTTCTAGTATCTGTTGGAAATGTCTCTGTCTTTATTTCAGATGTGAATGTGTGCTTATTGCAGACTTTAAGTGCTTTATTAAAATACTAACTTTTAATGTCTTATCTCAAAGCCTTGGATGTTTATTCCCAGGAGAGCCTATGGAAAAAAATTGAGGGTGTTGGAAAAATATATGAACAATTTTAATTTTCATATAGCATCTTTGTTTTATTTAGGTGAGCAGAATGTGATTAAGTAGTTGCACAATTCCTCACTGGTCTGGTCATAAGGGAGTAAATAAAAAATTGCAGCTATTGGGCTACTACTTTGAACTAGTTTAAGACTTGTTTCTGTTTTTTATTCAAATATCAAGACTGTTTAGCATTTTTTAAAACATTGTAAGTGCATAATTTAACCGAAAGAATTGTAGTAAAGCTATTTCGAGTCATTTTTGTTGATCAAAGGCCAGAGTTTATAGGATTTAAGTAACCTTTAGTTTAAAATTGCCTCCTTAGGTGACGTGTCAGATCTGCCTGTGTCAATATGATTACCTAAGGTGTTGGCATGGAAATAAGCTGGAGTCACCATCAGAGTTTTCTTTCTGCTTGGAGGTTGTCTTTCTGTTTCAATCTCAAATTGAGAATTCCTACTTCTCACCCCCAAAAGAGACAGTAAGAAGTACTGTTCCCAGTTTTATTCCATAACTTTTGGGTCATGAAAAGGGAATCAGGGCAAGTATGTCCATTACTGGGAGGAGCCATCAGCACCTTCATTAAGTCAGTCAGTTATTCATGAGGAGTGTTGCTTATTCATTCCCTGATCATCCTTGAGTCTTAGATTGTGCCAGGTACTCCGCTACGAGACAGGGGTCCCGAAACGCGAATTTGGTCTTTGCTCTTATAGAGCTGTGTAAAATGAGAGACAGCAGTGTTTACTCAGAGAATCTCAGACATGTGTCGATTGTTGGAACACGTGACAAGAGCTGTGGAAGAGAGGTGGTGCTCAGTAGGCATTTAACAGGGCGGTCCTCTAGGGTCAGAGGGGACGCCAGGGTGTGTGTGAGTCCTGAGCACGGGTGCTCTGGGGACGCACAGGGCAGCCCCGCTGAGCTCTGAAGTGATGCAGTGAGGACCACATGGGGAAGCTGGGGAGAGAGGGAAGCAGACAGAGGACAGACCAGCAGAAAGAGCTTTCTGGACCAGTACTGAGGACTTTTAAAAATCTTTACAGCCATTTAATAAGCCTTGCAATTCTGAAAGGGTTCCTCTGACTGCAGGGTGGAGAACTTTTCTGGAGGGCTACTTTGTGGTCTATTTTGTCACAGTTTAAGTTCCTGCAAAATGCAGACTGTTTCGCTCACTAGGAAATGAAAGAAGACAGTTCCAGGGACTTCTCCGGCAGTCCAGTGGTCAAGACTTCATTCTTCCATTGCAGGAGGCACAGATTCAATCCCTGGTTGGGGAACTAAGATCCTGCATGCCACAAAAAAAGAAAAAAAAGGAGATAATTCCTTGCTTAAGAGCTTTTATTTAAGGATCCATCTGTGAGAACCCCCTAGTTCTTATTCACCTTGAATTTGTAATCAAGACAGAACATCTTACCATAATTATCTTAGAAACTGTGCTAACACCATTAATAAACTGCTGCCTGTTCGTCTGTGTGAGTCAGCATTCAGTTCTTTGTGTCTTAGACCCCACCTGAGACTCAAGATGGCATCTGCTCAGGGCCTAAGAGATGAGGGATCCTGGTCAGTGAACTCCTTCAGTCAGTTCAGTCACTCAGTCGTGTCCAGCTCTTTGCGACCCCATGAATCGCAGCACGCCAGGCCTCCCTGTCCATCACCAACTCCCGGAGTTTACCCAAACTCATGTCCATCAAGTCCGTGATGCCATCCAGCCACCTCATCCTCTGTCGTCCCCTTCTCCTCCTGCCCCCAATCCTTCCGAGCATTAGGGTCTTTTCCAATGAGTCAACTCTTTGCATGAGGTGGCCAAAGTATTGGAGTTTCAGCTTCAACATCAGTCCTTCCAATGAACACCCAGGGCTGATCTCCTTTAGGATGGACTGGTTGGATCTCCTTGCAGTCCAAGGGACTCTTCAAAAGTCTTCTCCAACACCACAGTTCAAACGCATCAATTCTTTGGCAGTCATCTTTCTTCATAGTCCAAATCTCACATCCATACATGACCACTGGAAAAAACATAGCCTTGACTAGACGGACCTTTGTTGGCAAAGAATGTCTCTGCTTTTTAATATACTGTCTAGGTTGGTCATAACTTTCCTTCCAAGGAGTACACGTCTTTTAATTTCATGGCTGCAGTCACCATCTGCAGTGATTCTGGAGCCCCAAAAAAATAAAGTCTGACACTATTTCCACTGTTTCCCCATCTATTTCTCATGAAGTGATGGGACCAGATGCCATGATCTTAGTTTTCTGAATGTTGAGCTTTAAGCCAGCTTTTTCACTCTCCTCTTTCACTTTCATCAAGAGGCTTTTTAGTTCTTCACTTTCTGCCATAAGGGTGGTGTCATCTGCATATCTGAGGTTATTGATATTTCTCCCGGCAGTCTTGATTCCAGCTTGTGCTTCTTTCAGCCCAGCGTTTCTCATAATGTACTCTGCATATAAGTTAAATAAGCAGGGTGACAATATACAGCCTTGACATACTCCTTTTCCTATTTGGAACCAGTCTGTTGTTCCATGTCCAGTTCTAACTGTTGCTTCCTGACCTGCATACAGATTTATCAAGAGGCAGGTCAGGTGGTCTGGTATTCCCATCTCTTTCAGAATTTTCTACAGTTTATTGTGATCCACATAGTCAAAGGCTTTGGCATAGTCAATAAAGCAGAAATAGATGTTTCTCTGGAACTCTCTTGCTTTTTCGATGATCCAGCGGATGTTGGCAATTTGATCTCTGGTTCCTCTGCCTTTTCTAAAACCAGCTTGAACATCTGGAAGTTCACGGTTCACGTATTGATGAAGCCTGGCTTGGAGAATTTTGAGCATTACTTTACTAGCGTGTGAGATGAGTGCAATTGTGTGGTAGTTTGAGCATTCTTTGGCATTGCCTTTCTTTGGGACTGGAATGAAAACTGACCTTTTCCAGTCCTGTGGCCACTGCTGAGTTTTCCAAATTTGCCGGCATATTGAGTTCAGCACTTTCACAGCATCATCCTTTAGGATTTGAAATAGCTCAAATGGAATTCCATCACCTCCACTAGCTTTGTTAGTAGTGATGCTTTCTAAGGCCCACTTGACTCCACATTCCAGGATGTCTGGCTCTAGGTGAGTGATCACACCATTGTGATTATCTGGGTCATGAAGATCTTTTTTATACGGGTCTTCTGTGTATTCTTGCCACCTCTTCTTAATATCTTCTGCCTCTGTTAGGTCCATACCATTTTTGTCCTTTATTGAGCCCATCTTTGCATGAAATGTTCCCTTGGTATCTCTTATTTTCTTGAAGAGATCTCTAGTCTTTCCCATTCTGTTGTTTTCCTCTATTTCTTTGCATTGATTGCTGAGGAAGGCTTTCTTATCTCTCCTTGCTATTCTTTGGAACTCTACATTCAAATGGGAATATCTTTCCTTTTCTCCTTTGCTTTTCACTTCTCTTCTTTCCCCAGCTATTTGTAAGGCCTCCTCAGACAGCCATTTTGCTTTTTTGCATTTCATTTCCATGGGGATGGTCTTGATCCCTGTCTCCTGTACAATGTCACGAACTTCTGTCCATAGTTCATCAGGCATTCTGTCTATCAGATCTAGTCCCTTATATCTATTTCTCATTTCCACTGTATAATCATAAGGGATTTGATTTAGGTCATACCTGAATGGTCTAGTGGTTTTCCCTACCTTCTTCAATTTAAGTCTGAATTTGGCAATAAGGAGTTCATGATCTGAGCCCCAGTCAGCTCCTGGTCTTGTTTTTGCTGACTGAATAGAGCTTCTCCATCTTTGGCTGCAAAGAATATAATCAATCTGATTTTGGTGTTGACCATCTGGTGATGTCCATGTGTAGAGCCTTCTCTTGTGTTGTTGGAAGAGGGTGTTTGCTGTGACCAGTGCATTCTCTTGGCAAAACTCTATTAGCCTTTGCCCTGCTTCATTCTGTACTCCAAGGCCAAATTTGCCTGTTACTCCAGGTGTTTCTTGACTTCCTACTTTTGCATTCCAGTCCCCTATAATGAAAACGACATCTTTTTTGGGTGTTAGTTCTAAAAGGTCTTGTAGGTCTTCATAGAAGCGTTAAACTTCAGCTTCTTCAGCATCACTGGTTGGGGCATAGGCTTGGATTACTGTGATATTGAATGGCTTGCCTTGGAAACTAACAGAGATCATTCTGTTGTTTTTGAGAGTGTATTGAAGTACTGCATTTTGGACTCTTGTTGACCACGATGGCTACTCCATTTCTTCTAAGGGATTCTTGCCCACAGTAGTAGATATAATGGTCATCTGAGTTAAATTCACCCATTCCAGTCCATTTTAGTTCGCTGATTCCTTAGAGATAACCAAATCACATCCCTTTAACTGAGCTTTGATTTTACGTTGCTATGAAAACGTTACCTTTGTAAGTGGAATGACATAGGACAGGGTCTGGTGAGGTCCAGAGGGAGAGACTTGGGGTTTGAATCTTGGCTGGCTACCAGATTTCTTTGTGGCCTTAGGCAAGTCATTTCCCTTTTAGGAGGTAGGGGCAGGTGCAGTGTTTAGTTTCCTTGTCTTTAAAGTAAAGAATTTGGACCAGGTGATTTTTTTTTTTTTTTAGAAGAGCACTTCCTATTCCTGTAGCCTATGACTCTAAATCTCCAATTCATGTCCCATCTTAATAACATAGTATCTTAACTCCACTTTGACCTTTTGCCATTTTCTCAGGGCTGTCGTTAGAAGGATTGAACACTGTCTGTTCAGAAATACCCCTTTCCAGTCTCTGTTGGTCCCTTGGGTGAAGTGAGTGGAGTTGCTGTCTCAAGCGGGAAAAGACCCAGGCTTCACTAAGTTCCTGGTCCACCCACTTGTCTGCTCTAGAGATGAATTGCTCATTAGATCGGGAACCAGAGTATGTGGGGAACCCCATTAAGGAAGGAGCATGATATTTAGAGCAGAATGAGTCATCACCAGCAGCCTATGGAAAGGTCTGGTGAAACACTGGTGGGGCTCCAATTAGGATGGTGTCACCCTGTCCCCAAGAACCAGATAGCTTTTAACAGATAAAGGACAGCACCTTTATTTTACGACTATATAAAACAAAATAAATCTCGAAATTAGTGAACACCAAGACCATCTCAACTGAACTCTTAAGGAAAACAAGGTAACCACAAAATGAATTTCCTGCACAAGACTTGTGGAAATTGAGTTCAAGTTCACGAATCCTGAGCACACAGGCATGTGTCCACACAAATTCATCTGTATGCCCTTCATCTATAGGTGTGAGCAAAGTGAATTCTGTTCAAAGTGTACTCTATTGCAAGTTGAGTATGTTCTGTAGAATTTAATGATTCTTTGCTTCTGTTAAGAAAGTAGATGTAGATATTTTATGCCGTTTGTTATTTGAATCAGTTGAGTGGCAAGTGTTCACTGTGTATGTATCTCAGTGGGACCTAGTGCTAGATCTAGTGGATTTTCACCAGGGAGCACATGCATGTGTCCAGAACCTAGGTCAAGAGACAGAAAATCACCCATGTCCCAGAAGTCTCCCTTTACCCTTTTCAGCTGCTCACCCTAGGCCCAAGCTAACTGCTGCCCAGATGTCTGACACTGTAATTTAGCTGTGCCCCTGTTGGAACTTTATATAAATGTATTCTTTTTGTGTCTGGCTTCTCTCAGTGTTGCTTGCGAGATGCAGCTGAGTCGTTGCTCGTAGCAACAGCACCTTCTGTAGCTAAATAGCAGGGGTCACCAGGCTATGTGTGTGGCCTGGGGACCAAATCTGGCTTGTGTTCACAGCCCATGAACTAAGATTTTTTTTTTTTTAAAGCAAAAGAAGCAGAGAAGAAATTGTAAAGAAAAGAAGCAGAGAAGGCCATGTGACAGGGACTGGATGGGGCCTGCAAAGCTTAAAATACTTGCCGTCTAGCCCACTGCAGAAAGAGTGTGGCAGCCCCTGCTCTGTCGTACTCCATCGTACTCCGTGGTAAAAATGTGCCGCGGTTTGCGTGTCCATCCCCTTGTTGGTAGACAGTGGGATTATTTCCTGCTTTGGGCTGTTTTGAATGGTGCTGTGAGGACCATTCTCATGCAGGTCCCTTGGGGCACATGAGTACAGATAACTGTTAGGTAAATACCCCGGGCTGGAACTGCTGGCTCATAGGCTTTGCAGGTAGTGATCAGCTTTGGCAGATGCCATCAAATGCCTTGTGAAAGTGGTTGTATGATTGTGTCCTCCCAGCCACCATATTGGAAGTCCCATTAACTCTGTATCTTTGCAACACTTGGTATCATCAGTCTTTGTAATTTTAGTCATTCTCCTTTGTTTTAGTGATGAAACACTGTGATTTGCAGTTTGCATTTCCTTGAGGGACAGCTGAGGTCTAGCATCTGTTAAAAGACTTACAGACTATCTGATACTCAGTAACATATATACAGTATTGTTGTTGTTGTTATCATGCCATTTTCCTGTTGGGTTGTTTGCTTTTTTCTTTATTGATTGATGAGAGTTCTTTATATATTCAAGATATATGTGGATTTCAAATACCTCCTCCCACTCTGTTATTTGCCTTTCTTACTCTCTTAATGGTGTCTTCTGAAGAACAGAAGTTTCAGCTTTATTTTTCTTCAAGAGTTATCTGAACTTTTCTTGGCTGTTTACATTTCCATATAAATATGGGGATGAGTTTGTCAACTTCCATTTTAATTGTTTACATGGAATGTATAGATTAATTTGGGAGAAAACTGACATCTTTACAATTGAGTTATTCTATCCCCCACCGTGGTGTATTTTCCACTTTCAAAAGTTGATTTAATTCCATTTTTATTGTCAGTGTTTCAAGACAGTAATATCAGTAACATTTCTCCCCATGATAAAGGTTCTTCCAGCTCAGAATCAGACATTGGAATGGGTATATGACTATAACCAGAACCAAAGTGTAGACCAACACGAGGACTAGCAAGGCAGTAATATTTTTCCGTAGAATCTGAGTCTTTTGAAGATGTAGATAGAGGAGTCATGATTTAATCAGAGTGACAGAGCATCTCTGAGTTCATCTCCAATTAGCAGTGTTTGTATCTCTGTGCATTTTTTCCCCATGGAATCAGGCTTGCTTTCCTGGGTCTGTTAAAGTTACCACATAGGTGTCTGTGTTTCCTATACAGGACAGTGTCATGGCTTAAAAAAAAAAAAAAAAAGTATAGATGGCACTTGGTAATAGATGTACTTTCCAGGACAGCTTTTGCTTTTCTTATATATATATATATGTGTGTGTGTGTGTGTGTGTGTGTGTGTATATATATATATATATATTTTCACTCTAGGATTGTCCTTTCATCGTCTGTATGACCTATGCCTTCCACACTCCAGATAAACTGTGCTTCATCTTGGATCTGATGAATGGTAAGCAAGACTTGGGGAGTCTGAATACACTGAATGACTCTGCCATGATGTTGTTTGTTTGTTTCAGAATATCTGATCTTAGCTTGCATTGCTCCAGACAGACTGGCCATTTGGGTCTTTCAGATAATTGGGTTCCCCCTCAAGTTTAAGGAAACCTTTCACTCTTTGAATTTCCAGTTCAACTTCATTTTAAAAAGTTGACTACAGTCAGCTGGCCCTCAACTTTAGGAATGAAATGTCTCCTAAAGATTCATAGGCCAAAGACAGGAATGTATTTAAAAACCAACTGTGAAGGACTGACTCTGGGCCAGCTCAGGTTTTAGCCCAGTAGTCTGTACCTTTAGTCTAGACCCACCATATATCAGTCTTTAAACTGTCAATGATGAACTAGAGAATGCAGGAAGAACTTTAGCCAGAAAGTAGTTTTCTAACGGTCTTCCCTGGTGGCTCAGATGGTAAAGCATCCACCTGCAGTGCGGGAGACCTGGGTTCAGTCCCTGGGTGGGGAAGATCCCCTGGAGGAAGGCATGGCAAACCACTCCAGTATTCTTGCCTGGAGACTCCCCAAGGACAGAAGAGTTTGGCGGGCTGCAGTCCGTGGGGTCGCGAAGAGTCAGACACGACTGAGCAGCTTTTGACTCACTCACTCACTCAGTTTTCTAATACTAGAAAGTGACATGATGTAATTCAAAGCATTTTTAGTAACAGGGGCTGAAATGGAAAAGCATATATTTCCATAAATGAATATCTGTCTTGAAGTTCAGTTGAAGTTTTAATTACGTTTTGAGTTTTTGATTTAGAACCAGACCCAGCCAACAACATGAAGGAATTTCACAGACGTAATAATGAGCAGACCAGCCAGACACAGCAGCATATTTCCTATGTGACTCGATTTGTGTGACTGTCAGAACTGGCAAAGCTAAGTGATGAGGGGAGAGGTCAGAGTAGAGTCCAGTTGGCTGTATTCAGGGGCTGTGAGCTGATAATGCTGCCTGGGATGGGCACAGGGAGCCTTCAGCGATGCTGTAAATCTTTTATATCCTAATTGAAAATAGTTACACAAGAATATGCGTGTGTGAACAGGGGGATACTTAGGGAATCAAAGGTAATAGAATTGGACACACGTGAACCTCTGTAAATCAGCTGTGGCTCCTCCTCTATCATTCATGAGAACATTCCCTTAACCTGTCGGTGGCATTCTTTGTCTCTGTAACTGGAGGCCATATGATCATTGACCTTTTCCAACCCTTTATTATGAAAAATTCGAACATACCGCATTGAAAGGATTTTTACCGGGGACATCCAAATACCCACCACCTGCGTTTTACCAGTTAAAATTTTACTGTATTTGTGTTCTCAAATATCTATCAATATGAGCAGTGTATTTATTTTGTGTCCACGTTTACTGTCCATAGAGCCAGTTGCCAAGCCCCCTAGTGCCTCACTACATGGGTTGAATCAGTTATGAGACAGGACTGTAGTAATCAAAGGATCAGCTCGCCACACCCCCCTCTTCCCACTTCCCCCTCAGTGGTACACATGGAAGCTGTGATGTCCATCCGATAACGGACGCTTGGGTTCATATTGTCCCGGCCATTGTCGCATCTAAGTCTTCTCAATTGTTTAGTTTCATCTGGGATTTTTTAAAGTGTTTCATCAGATTACAGAAGTCAATGATACATCTGCATCATACATGTAGGCGAAGCATAAAGTTAGTTAACCGTTGTCAACTGTATCATGACTCTGCACGATGACCGTGACTTTCGTTTCCCTGGGATTCACGCACCGAATTACATTCTGCATCTCTGATTCCAGGGGGTGACCTGCACTATCATCTTTCACAGCATGGGGTGTTTTCTGAGAAGGAGATGCGGTTTTACGCCACCGAAATCATCCTGGGGCTGGAACACATGCACAATCGGTTTGTCGTTTACAGAGACTTGAAGGTGAGGTGGTTTGACAGATTCCCGCCGTCTGTCTGCATGTGCAGTGGGTGTCGTATGGTAATCGTGGTCCCCCATGCGTCTCCCCCTCATGGCATCCCATCATTTTCCTCCTCTCAGCCCTGAGCAGAACATCACCTTCATGATTTCAGTCTCTTCCACACACTGAACTCTTTTCTAAGGACTCCAGTCTATCCCGCTTGTCCCTGTCAACTCCCTGCCTTGTGCAGCACATACGCCAGCTCAGATATTTTAATAAGTTAATTATGAAAAGCAGGGTGGGTTGTTTTTGTTGTCACCCATTTTACAATTGATCATAATTCTGTTAATGTTCACCAAGCAATTGATTTGGCCCTGGCTTGGTGTGAGGGAAGAAGGTGTACAGAGATAAAGAAGCAGAGAACCAATATCATACAGGACATATCTACTGGCGAACTCACACATAGAAAGACTGAATCCTAAGTCACCAGAGGCAGGGCTGATCAGGTAGGGATAGGGTGTCTGACAGCCGGCAGAATTCCCCCACCCTCTGAGCCTCAGGTGATTTCGAGATTGCCTTAAAAAAAAATCACTAGCAGATTTCCAGGTTCCAGAACTCCATAGCCCCAGTCTGCTGCACTGAGGCTTCTTTACCGTGCTTCCCTTTAAAAAGTCTTACTGGACTTGAACAGAATGAAGTAGGTGCTTTCTCAGTTTTTCCATTCCAAAGCCAGACGCTTGCTTGGTCCTGGTTCCTGCATGAGAGAGGGAGTTGGTGGTTTGTTTGGTACATCCGAGGTGATATTCATGTAGCCAGCAGCGTGAAGGTGGGGAAGCAGATGAAAGGGACCTTGACAAATTATAGAGATGATCATGCAGGCACGTAAAGGTGTAAATAATGGTGAGAAGAAATGTGATAGGCGTGGCAGCTTCCAGAGGATGAGAAACCCGCAGAGAAGCCTGTTTGCCTCCTCTCTCCGATTCCTTCTTAAACTGAACGCAAGTTAACCAGATCAAGTGTACCGATAATGCCCCCTTCTCTAAGGAGCTCATGTGTTTTGATTGGCTTCTAAAAAAGGTTACCTCCTAAGAATCAGAAATGGTGTATTTCACAGTTGAGCATATTATTTTTTTTCCACGAAGTACTTGGTAACTTTCAAAGCCTCATGCAAAGCTAAAGAATTACTCCCATAGCCTTCATAGGAGCAAAAAGAAGAAAAAAAAAAAGTATTTTCATCAAATTAGAAATAATTAGACACTGGTTGGCACATGACATTTTATTTCCTCATGGTGAGTTTTGCAGAAGAATAAAATACATGCTGAAAGCCCATGAAGCGCCATTGTAATGCATTTTAATTTAAATCGATAACCGGTCTCCGTCTCGAATCATCTTGATGTGGTATTTCTGTTTTCTAAACTATTTAGTAGGCAGTGGTATTATCTAATTTCTATTCAAACTTAATTCTAGTCACTCATGATTATTCATGCTCCAGTTTTATAATGGCATGCCATTATTTTTATTTCGAGCAAAACAACAGTTGATCTCCAGCAGAAAAATACCAAGATGACTGTAATTCAATGTATATTAGGGAGGGGAGTTTCGTTTCCCATGATTATGAAGCCTAAATCTAATCTTAATGGGTACATTTCATCAGAGTTGTGGTCAAAATCATATCTGGTCATTTGGTAAGGCCCTCCGTAGATTCTATCCTAATAAACAGAAATGACGTTTATCAGGCTTAGTGTGGCACCATGGAATATTTGATTTCTTAGGTCACCACTTGTACATCGTTACAAGATTCCTTTCTGTGCTGTGTTCCACAGTTCAAAGTCCTAGTGGTTCACAGAGGCCAAGGAGCCGGTGGACTCACTCCCTTTGTGGAGAGACACCCCATTCCGGCTGGATTGCAGTTCTTGCCGTGAGAAGGAAATACTTGAGCGGCGATGAACTGTGGTGGTAACCCTCCTGTGTTTCCTGCCCTGTGTTCCATTGTCAAATGAGTAGAATCTTCTCCATCCTTCATTGCCGCTCTCCTGCTAAAATTATTGATACCGTGAAAGGTATCATTGTCGGTATCATGCCCCACTTGGAGGTGATGATGCCATTAATACTAGAATTCGTGTGTAAGAATGGACTGTGATAAAAACAATGATAGCAAGTGCCTGTGGTTTTGGAAGTTCTCCAAGCCTTGGGACGCCTTGGGGACTCTCAGAAATCACCTTCTCTTTCATTTTAGCCCGCCAATATCCTCCTGGATGAGCATGGACACGTGAGGATATCAGACCTCGGTCTTGCCTGCGATTTTTCCAAAAAGAAGCCGCACGCGAGTGTGTGAGTAGTAACATCGACTCTGTTCACTGTTGTTTCCTAGCTCGACTCACTTTTTCACTCAGACCCCAACATGGTCATTTGTTCTCCCAGTTTTCTCTTGCCAGCAGTGGTTTCCAACATGTGATGATGCTGGATCAGAGGGAGAGGAAAGAAGTGGAGTGGCGTGCTTGCTTTCACCATTTTGGGGGCACACAGGGGACCCACAGTGTAGCTGCCCAGGGGCAGGGAGGCCGAGGGAAGGATGGGGCCTCCGCAGCAGAGCCGAGTTCATGCTGGCTCTGTGACCCTCACTCTCTTCATCTACAGGGCAGCGGTCGTAGTGGACCCCGACAGCTTATGTGCCAAAGAAGGGGCACAGGCAACCACACAGAACTTGCCAGGGAAGGCACAGAGGCCAGGCTTCTCTCTCCATCTACTCTCTCTTTCTTTTTCAAAACACTTCCTTTTTTTTTTTCTAAAAAGAAATGAGGATTCTTTTTTTAATTAAAAGAATCATCTACTTGCAGTTCAAACTTTTAACGCAGATCCTGTTGTTAGATTTCAATATTACATCCGTTCCTCCATGCAGAGGAAGCTGCTGGAAGCCCCTGCCCTTGGCCATCCCTGTCCCCCGCCTCGGTGGACCCTGAACTGCTTCTAGTGGTGGCCGTGCTTTCTCCACACGTGCTGACACTGTCCCGAGGACTTGCCTGAACCTGAGATCGTTGCAGTGACAGCAGGTGTGAAGTGGCTGCCCCGGGGCTCAACAGAGGCAGAACAGAACATGTACTGGTTTTCATTCCTATTTCTTTGATGTCAGTTTATCTGTGTAGAAAGTATGGACATGTGTGCAGTCTGTGGAAAAAATTCCCTTGATTATTTTCTTCTTCAGTATATCAGTCTTAGCAGTGAATCTCTTAACATTCCATCTTATTGTGCATCATCGCTGTGTTGAATGGTCTTGAAGTAACTCCCAGGGGTCTTGTTTCATGCATCCATGCAGAAAATAAACTATAAATCCTTTTTTTTTGTGAGACTAGAAGTAAAATGGTTCTAAAACTGCAGTACTTTATGAGGGGCTGCATTAAATCAGAATTGCCATTTAAAGCTCTGATCAGATATTAATGGTGATTAGCGCCGTTTCTGTAAAGATGTCTCTCCATTCCTGCAGAATGTGGGACAGGGTGATAAAAGCCTTAGCATTTTGCCAGCACTTGACAATTATGAGGCCAGAACCTGGGGTTGGATATATCAGCTTCTCCCAGGGAGTTCATCAGACATTTTTAAGAGAGTCATTTGAATTTTTAATGCCACAGCTATTTGATATGCTAATTTCTTCAATTTAGGGTAGTCACAACTGAATATGAACCCAAGAGCTCATAAGAGTTAATCTCCCAAAGGAATTAACTTTCAGAAGCGGGGTTACTCATTCCTTTATAGGGCCTCGCTTACGTCTTACTGTAATTCATACGCCAGCTCTGAAAGATGGTCTGTTGTCCATTATCTGAACCGCATCCATAAAGGATTCAACCTTCCAACCCTGTCAGGGAGCTTGTTTTCCATGTTTAAATGACGATAGTGAGGTCGCTACTTAAAAAGGATAAACGCTCAGTGAAGAAGTATGTTTTTAGGTGGAGGAGGCGGAGAGCAGAGGCTTTTGAGACAGATGTGGGTTTGAATCCTTCCACGTGGCACCAGCCTCATTTTTCTCTTCTGCAAAGAGGCCATCACAGTGCTGCTCACCGCACGTGACAGTTGAGGGTGCAGTCGCCCCCTTCAGGGAGGAAGGGGCTTGTTGAAGCTGGCTGTGTGCCAGGTGCTGGCCGTGCAGTGGGGTCGAGGCAGACAGGCTCCCTGACCTCCCAGAACAGCAACCCGGGGGACTGTCCAGGAAATGACCAGTGTGGGGACCACATTCATGCTGTGAGTGGAATGTTGGCTGTCCCAGGAACACGTAGCTGGCAGCCTGAATATGTTGTTATTAGTATTTTCCTTCAGTTCCGTTCAGTTCAGTCGCTGAGTCACGTCCAACTCTTTGCAACCCCATGGACTGCAGCACACCAGGCTTCCCTATCCATCACCAACTCCCAGAGCTTGCTCAGACTCATGTCCATCAAGTCAGTGATGCCATCCAACCATCTCATCCTCTGTCGTCCCCTTCTCCTCCTGCCTTCAATCATTCCCAGCATCAGGGTCTTTTCAAATGAGTCAGCTCTTTGCATCAGGTGGCCAAAGTATTGGAGCCTCAGCTTGAGCATCAGTCCTTCCAATGGACACCCAGGACTGATCTCCTTTAGGATGGACTGGTTGGATCTCCTTGCAGTCCAAGGGACTCTCAAGAGTCTTCTCCAACACCACAGTTCAAAAGCATCAGTTCTTCAGTGCTCAGCTTCTTTGTGGTCTGGTCCAGCTCTCACATACATACATGACTATTGAAAAAACCATAGCTTTAACTGTACAGATCTTTGTCAGCAGAGGAATGTCTCTGCTTTTTATATGCTCTCTAGGTTTGTCATAGCTTTTCTTCCAAGGAGCAAGTGTCTTTTAGTTTTGTGGCTGCAGTCACCATCTGCAGTGATTTTGGAGCCCAAGAAAATAAAGTCTGTCACTGTTTCCATTGTTTCTCTGTCTATTTGCCATAAAGTGATGGGACTGGATGCTATGATCTTCGTTTTTTGAGTGTTGAGTTTTAAGCCAACTTTTTCACTCTCCTCTTTCACTTCCATCAAGAGGCTCTTTAGAAGCCCACATAGGGCATGGATATAATCATCGACTTTTTATGGGGTGGAATCTAAGGTTCCAAGAAACTAAGGAACTTGAACAAAGTCACAGGCCTGGCAGATCGTGGGGCTTGAATTAAAATCCAGTTCTGTCCAGCTCTAAGGCTTGAGCTCCCTACACTCGTTTGAACTCCCCAAGGCTTTGAGAGGATGGACCTGGTACTAGATTGAAGGCTTGTGGCCAGACTCTCCCCCTCGACTGGGCTTCTCGGGTCTTTTCAAAGCAGTAGGTGTGATCCCAGAACTCCCGTCTGATGCTGGCAGAGCAGCGTCGTGGTCGGTTCCCCATCTTGACTCAGACTCCGTCCTTTTAATGATGGAATTGGATTCTCATAAACTAAAAGTGAACTGTGGAGCAGCCACCAGATGACACAGGAAAACTTTGATTGTGGAATCGAGCAGATCGTCAGTGACTTACTGAGTCCAAGCTGATTTTCTTCAAGAATGCAACGCTCAGTCTCCAGTCACCATGCCTTCAAATGCTCAGGTGTTCTTTCCGCGTGAACAGCACAGACCGGCAGTGGGAAGCGCAGGCAGCCTTGGGTGCTGCCGAGTGGCAGAGGCTGAAAACCACGTGGCAGGCAGTCCAGTGTTCTGCTTTGTGTGTGGTGTCCACCCAGACGCATGATATGTATTAACCCCATGTATGTCTCCTTGTCGAGATCTTCCCGTCCCAGGACTGGATTTTGATCCCGAGAATCGCAGGTTATAAAGCCACCAAGGTTTTCCTGGCCACACCGAAATTAAGCCTTCCCAGAAAATGGCTTGGATGCCCCTTACGGAAATCTCTGGTGTCCTCACAGCGTGCTTCACTGACCTCATGCCGGCAGACTTTGCATTGCAGGGGGCGGAGCTTTTCCGATGGATGGACTGGTGCCCGTTTCCACTGTTTGGAAAAGTCTTTCAAGATGGAACTCTGAGACTGAGGGGACACCAGTCCCAGTGTTGACCCAGAGTCACCAACGGTCCTGGGTCACTCGTCTGAGCAGATTCTCACTGATACTGAGCATAAGCAAGTTAGAAATGCTTATAATAACGTAAGGGCTTCTTTTCAAGTGCCAGCGCTGCCCTGAGCCCATCCCACATGTGTTCTGTGGGGTGAAGGTGTCATCTCATCACCCATTCTATCAGTGAAGAAAATCGATGAAGGTTGGGAATGCAGCTGGAGATACTAGCTTTTGGGGGGCCCTTTTGAGCCCACACCTCTGGAAGTTTCCCACAAGCCTTCTCTTGCTCTTGGAATGGTGTGTGCTCATGTTATAGGATGGGAGAGGATTTTGAGTCGCAGTTAGAACATATGATATGTGAACGATTGTCCTCCCAGGTGATTTTTCTCAGCTTCCCACAAGCCATCTGCACATTTGCTGAGCTGGGTCCTTTGACCTGTCGGCAGCTCTTCAGACCTGGGATTTCTCCGTCTCTGTACCTGTCGGCTTCCCCGCCACCACTTGGGGACCATCATGATCATGGAGGGGTGGGGGCAACCATGGACGCCTGTGCAAACCCCAGTCCTCAGCACAGGAGGTGGTGCTACACAGGAGTGCGCGATCCCATCACTTCCAGGTCCAGAGTGCTGCGGTGCGGTCACTGTCCTCACAGATGGGGACATGCGCTAACCTGTCCCCATCACTTCCAGGTCCAGAGTGCTGTGGTGTGGTCACCTGTCCTCACAGATGGGACAGGCGCTAACCTGTCCCCATCGCTTCCAGCTCCAGAGTGCTGTGGTGTGGTCACCTGTCCTCACAGATGGGACAGGCGCTAACCTGTCCCCATCACTTCCAGGTCCAGAGTGCTGCAGAGTGGTCACTGTCCTCACAGATGGGGAACGCTAACCTGTCCCCATCGCTTCCAGCTCCAGAGTGCTGCAGTGTGGTCACCTGTCCTCACAGGAGTGCCTGTCCCCCTGTCCCCATCACTTCCAGGTCCAGAGTGTTGCAGTTTGGTCACCTGTCCTTACAGATGGGGACGGGCACTAACCTGTTCCCATCACTTCCAGGTCCGGGACACTGCGGTGTGGTCACCCATTCATCACCACCTCCCCCAGCCCCACACGTCTCCACACAAAAGCTCTCCAGTGGGCAGGAGACCCTTGGCTCCCCCTCTCTGTAGTGGGGAAGGCTCACAATATTCAGATCTCACCTCCCAGACATGGAGTGTGCCCAGAGCATGCACATGGCTCATATTTATCTCATATGGTAATTTATTAATATTCATTCCTAGTTTAACAAAGGAAAGATCATTTTCCCATTGGGTGTTTGCCAAACCATACTTGATGGAAACGCCGGTGTCCCCTCCCCTTTGTTTATCCTTGATGCTGTTTGATGAATGGTGCCCTGACCTCTGGACAAGCTGGGAATAGTTTGTGAGTGGGAACACGCTGGTAACCGCACGTGCCCTTTCTTCTCCCCAGTGGCACCCACGGGTACATGGCGCCCGAAGTTCTGCAGAAGGGGACTGCCTACGACAGCAGTGCTGACTGGTTCTCCCTGGGCTGTATGCTTTTCAAACTTCTCAGAGGGTGAGTGACATGTATCCCTTTAGTCCATCACCATGGCGTGCCCTTGGATCAGGATAAGAAATATTTACGTGTTTTTAGGCGCTAGTATCTGTATAGATCACATAGCGATCTTTAAGCCACACAGTGATCCAGGCAATGCTCACAGCTCTTTCTGCCTGTAAAAACGAATTTCCTTCCCGTAAGCTTTGGGTATTTTTATCCCACTCCAGGAAGGAATTCCAACACGTTTAGAAGTAAAATAAGACTATGTTGGACTATTTCCATTGTTAAGCCTTATTTGGGGAATGAGTGCTATTTTTAAATATAGATAATTGAAGAGGGTATGAGAATTTATTTTCCCTAGAAATGAATTACTCATGATTGTCTTGTGCGCTTAAAGCATTTCTTACACAAGAGGGCAAAGACCCAAAGTGAACCTGTGTTAAAACTGCGCATTTGTTTGTGAACATGCTGAAATTTGCAGTTTTTAAAAACATAAATATGAAATTGTGCAAGTCTGTGTTCTCCACTTGTGTTACACTTGTCCCTTCATTGTAAACTGCTGGAGATGACGAAATACAGTGGAAAGAGGATGAAATGAAAGTGCTCTCAAGATATGTTCTCATATTGAACATTTACAACTTATGTTAATGTTCCATTAGTTTTAAGAGTCTTGAGTCAATTTTAATAGAGAGCGTAAGTGTTTAAGATGTGTTTTTGATTATTCTCCATTCATAGAGGTACCACAAAAAAGCACTTTATATTAAAATTTCCTGGTCAGGATTCTCCCTGTTACATTTCCCCTGTGAACACACAGGCCTGGTAGTTTGCTTAACTTGCCACGTTTTTCCCGGAAAGCCTATCGCTCATCACAGCATCTTCTTCTTATATTGGGTTGGCCAAAAAGTTTGTTCACGTTTTTCCATATGATTTTATTTAACACAATCTGGAAGGAGGCTGGATTCCCTGTCTTCCCCCCAGACTAGGTTCCAGGCACCCTGGCTGCTTCCCCAGGACTCGGATAATCTAGTTGTTCTCTGCTCACCGCCTCACTTGGGAACTGAAATTGTATTACTGCTCAGAGACTCAGGTCCTGTTGGTCCTTAATTGAAATATTGTGTTTGTGGAGCCTGGAGGGCCTTAATTCATGTAATCAGACTAGCTGACCTAATTAGAGAGTTTCTGCAAAGCAGACCAGAGAAAACCACTTTCCACCCTAGATGTTTCCCCGGCTGGCGGGGGTCCCTGTGTGCGTGGCGAGTGCATCCAAACATGCTGTCTTCACTCAGGTCTCCTTGGTTGTTGGGGGAGCGGTCAGAGGTCAGAAGCCACAGTTACAGAATCATGAGACAATTTAAAAAAACTGCACAACAGGTGAACTCAAGATGCAAAAGTTGGTTGTGAAATATAGCAGAGCCTTGGCTTAGGGTTTTGTTTGTTTATTGATTTCTGTCTAATGTTGTTATTCTGTTTATAATAATATCCACACATATAGACTAGGGACAGTCTGGCATATATTCCTGTTTTTATAAGATCCAAAGATGGGTCCAGTTGTTAACACTATGCCAACAGTGTATTTGTGGCTGAAAAAGTGAATTCCATCTTCCTTGGTCACAGTTCAGGTCTAGAGGACTGAGTTGGAAGGTGCTACTTCCTCTGTGACGTCCTTGATCAGGCTTGGTTAAAGCATTGCGGTTGATATGATCCCTGTGGAAGGGAGTCTAGGCCGATAGAAAGACATCCAGAGGATGGTAGTGGGGATGGGATGGATGGATAACAAGAGATGAGAATGGTGGCAGCTAGAAATGGCATCTCACATGGACAGATTCAGAGAGCTGGGCACAGTGCTTCCAGCAGCTGCGCCATAAGCTCCAGCAGCATCAGTCCTCATGGAATAAACCAGACTCCATGCCAGACCCTCCCCAGCACTTGTCCTCAACCCCAGGATCTGCTGGCAACGCT
The DNA here is from genome assembly GCA_024291935.2 of Okapia johnstoni. Lineage (NCBI taxonomy): Eukaryota > Metazoa > Chordata > Mammalia > Artiodactyla > Giraffidae > Okapia > Okapia johnstoni. Next base: position 6,879,434 of record CM044310.1, on the reverse strand, counting down.
TGGGGACATTTTTGGTGGTGCCAACTAGGGGAGGGGCTCTTTCTGGTATCGGGCAGGTGGAGGCCAGGGGTGCTGCAGAGGACGCCCCTGCTGCCCCCACAGAATCACTCAGCCAAGGAGGAGGAACGCTGCTGCAGACCAGTCTCTTCCCGTCCTTCCCATGTCTGTGCAGTGATGGTGACCAGGGGTCACCAAGGGTCTTTTCGCTTCTGTTTTCTGTGATCAGATACTTCCCGCACTGACCAGTGTGCCCTATCACCTCGGTGGAAACACTTCTCTGCACCTCTGGTTCTGTTGTGACATGCTCGAAGGATTCCGCAGGGTGCAAGAGACAGGAACCTGAATGTGAGGATGCTGTCAAGGCTGGAGAATGTGTTTGCGTCCCTGAACCATGTGTTGGGTGGGGTCACTGCTTCCACTTCAGCTGACTGTCAGATATAGGAGAGCATCTGTGTACAAAGATGTTGCAAATGTGTGGAATTGTGGTCACGACCCTCGAGCTAGAGTTCAGATATCTGTTAAGAGAAAGAATTGGTGTGACCGTAGCCTTGATCTTAAACTTGTCCCCATTGATTGTCAGACATGAGGAGAGAGCCCGGGGGGTGGTCTGGGGAGAGCAGGGCTCTGTCTCAGGTTACTGAGTTTGTTCCTCTCAGGGAAAAAAGGAATGTTTATAAATATTTTGGCAGCTGTTGGCTTAGGTTCAAAACTCACATTTGATGTTGCATGCCGTCTTTTTGGTATTCTAAAATTAATTTTTGATGTAAGACTTTTTAATCACTTGTGTTTATAAATGGATTGTTTCTGAGCTCCGGTTTCACCATGAATATGATGTGTCGTGTGTGTGTGTCTCTGTATTTTTCCCCATCGTTTGTCATGTCTTGAACGATTTCCAACTCATCTGGGGGAAATTCGCAGCTCTTGCACTCTCTCTGTAATTCCAAAGCCACATCTGACCAGTGCACATGCGAATCCTATTTCCACAACGTCCTTCGACACAGCCCGAATGTTGTATGTGCCGCTGGGAGGGCCTGGCTGGTGTCGCAAGCTGTTGACAGACCCGTTACCGTCTCCTATTTAAAGCAGTTGCGTCTGGGAGCAGCTGTGATCACACAGGATCTGCGGGCCCCACGTGCCTCCCTCAGAATGGAGATCATTACTATCTGAGGTTTTCTTTAACATTTTCCAAAATAGAAATGGAATCTTGGGTTTTGTTCACAAAGAATAATCAAGAAGCCATTGGAAACAGATGCGCATCAGGATTTGAAAGACCAAACCCTCTCCACACGACAGCCCAGAGCCCGAGGGCCGACAAGCATTTCCGATCGTCTCTTATTGAGTGAGACGCAGAGAGCTATATTTATCAAACAGGGTTTGTAGCGACTGTGCGCATGTGCTGAGAATGTTTTTGGCACCACTAACTTTAACTCTAGTCCCCTCGCGAGGCCCTCCCTCGGGTCTCATGAAAGTTTTTAAATTTAGCACAGAGCATCCCTGTCAGAACACAGCCGTCCTTCTCTGCAAGTGTGGGGCACAGCCCTCTGCTTCCGGCATCGCAGAAGGGTCAAGAGCAGGAGGGGGTCCTCCGGCTTTTCACACAGGAGCCAGAGAAGGAGGATTTGCCAAAACAGGGGAGACCTTCCCACATCCTTTTTTACATGTGAAGGGACTCCCCTGGGGAGTGGCAACAGTTGTGTCATGCAGACGGACTGAGGTCTTAGTAAGCACTAATAAGCCTTTATTCCCTTTCTCTTGAACCGTGAACATGTTCATATCTCTGTGTGTTTTGCGTAGAAGAGGGATACAAGCCAGGGCTTACCTGATGGTCCAGGGGTTAAGAATTTGCCTGCAGGGGACACAGGTTCAATCCCTGGTCAAGGAACTAAGATCCCACATGCACCAGGGCAACTAAGCCCACGCACCTAGAGCCCGTGCTCCACAACAAGAGAAGCCACTGCAATGAGAAGCCCATGCAACGCAATTAGAGAGTGGCCCCCGCTTGTCACAATTGGAGAGTGGCCCCTGGTTGCCATTAACTAGAGAGTGACCCCGCTCATCACAACTAGAGAGTGGCCCCTGCTTTCACCACAGCTAGAGAAAGTCCACACAGCAACAAAGACCCAGCACTGCCAAAAATAAATCTGAGAAAGAAAGTGATACAAGTCAAGTTTTTAAAAATTATAATATCTCATAAATAACATATTATTTGTTATTGTATCCCATTTGCTTTTTAACTGCAGTAATTTTACATTTTTTTCTCCTTGGAAACATTTAGGGTGCAAAGAATATTTCCAATAAAAATCTGTTTGAAATATTAGTGTATGTTTGCTTGGTTTCACCTTATTTAGATTTTTTTCCCCCAAATTAAGGCTTTCAAGAGATGGAAATTAATGTGTTTTTCATTGCATAAGAAAGAAAATAAACGTTAGAGTGCCCCCTCTCGTGCAAAGTGAAAATTGAAATATTTAAATAATAAATACTCTGAAGTGGAATCATCTCTGCAAGAGATGGTACGGTGCATAGTTTACCTAAATCAGTAGCAGTAAGTAGATTGCAAGGGTGGGCACAGTTCTAGTTTTTTTTTTCTAAATCACATTGAGTTATGTATTCAACATCCTACTCTGTTTTATAGAACTATTTTGTATAATATCTTGCCTCAGCTTATGTTTTATATGCCTTATAAATAAACCTATGAAAGTGAAAAGTCAAAGTGTTAGTTGCCCAGATGTATCTGATTCTTCACAACCCTGGACTGTAGCCCAGCAGACTCCTCTGTCCATGGAATTCTCCAGGCAAGAATGCTGCCATTCTCTTCTTCAGGAGATCTTCTCAACCCAGGGATAGAACCAGGGTCTCCTGCATTGCAGGCAGATTCTTTACTGTCTAGCTTCCAGGGAAGGCCCAAATAAATCTGTAGGATTGGTCGTTTTACAGGCATGTCTTTACTACCAGAAAATTCTATCATGTATGTCCCTTCTTTAATTTTCAAGTAAGTAAGTAAGGCCAGGGTTTTCTGTTTGCATGTTTACTAGTCTCTTTTAATGCTAGGAGTATCTTTATTTTAAAAAATATTTTATTGAAGCATAGTTGATTTACAGTGTTGTGCTAATTTCTACTGTACAGCAAAGTGATTCAGTTATACATGTATTTATGTATTTCCTTCTGTTCTTTTCCATTATGGTTTATCATGGGATATTGATTATAGTTCCCTGTGCTGTACAGTAGGACCTTGTTGTTTATCCATTCTGTATATAATAATTTACAGCTGTTAATGCCAACCTCCCAATCCATCCCTCTCCCCAGCCCCCCTCCACCTTGGCAACCACCAGTCTGTTCTCTAGGTCTGTGAGCCTGTCTCTTGCGTAGATAAGTTCATTTGTGTCGTATTTTAGAGTCCATGTATAAGTGATACTTAAGATTAACTTTAGCTTCAGCATTTTAAAAACATAATCAAGAGTAAGAATAATATCTTTACAAGGAGACATTTATTTTGTAAAGTTAGACTCATCTGTCACATATGTCTATCAGTTACCCACCGTATCCTCCCATTGTCTCAGCTGCTGGCATATGCATTATTTTAGTCGTTCCTTTCACTGTTTTGGTGATGTTTGTGGCATTATGCCGTGCACAGGTGAAGAGACTGAGACGAAGTTTCCATAAAGAACTCACAGCCAATAGCCAAGTCACAACGTGAGCCCAGGGTTTCTGACTCTTAGATCTGGAGCCATTTGTAAGTTAGAACATGAATGAGCAATTCTCAGAACCCTGGAGTGTCTGGGAGCACAGGGTTGGTTTGTACCTCTTTTCACCAAAGGAATGTATTTCTTAAAATTACTGGGTTCTGGGGCGGGGGAGTGTGTTCATTTTGTGTTTTGGTTCAGCTGCAGCTCTTTGTATTGTCTGAGGGACTCATCCATTTTTTCTAAAAAAACTGTAAGAATGTTACTGTTATCTTGAACACTAATGTGACAGATGTCATGTGTATGACTTTCATTTTCATAAAAACCTGTTGGCTGATTTTTTTCCCAAGTGATATTTTAAATTGCCATTTGGAATATATTTGCTAAAGTTTATTCTGGTAGTATGACTTCATTGACATGAGGATCAAGAGTTCAAGTAAACATCAGCCTTGCTCATTCAGGACCTAATATGTCTGATTGTCAACCTGATCATCAGGTTTCCTCTGGAAATGGTCTATGTTTATGGCTTTTGTATTCCTGCAGTTTTGAATGAGCAGTGACAGAACATAATAGTTTGCTCAAATATTAGTCAACGGTATTTGCTATTACCCAAAACCATCTAGTAATAGAATTTTCTTTGTTTCTACAGTCACAGCCCTTTCAGACAACATAAAACCAAAGATAAGCATGAGATAGACCGAATGACTCTCACCATGGTAAGAAAGTCAAAAACCGTTTTTATTCTCATAATTTTCCTATCTCATTCCGTTACAACTAGTGTAAAAAAATGCTTTCTTAAAATAATGGAAATAGATGCCAAGGCAGATAACAAGATTTGCCAACAGACAGTAAGAGAAAGATACAGAAAAATCAAGACCAAAACTAAAGAAAAAAAAAGGTAAAATGACTGGGATGCAGAAGAGAGAGGAGACCCAATTCTTCTGACTCCAGCCTGTCGATTGACTCTGAAAGTGATGAGTAACTGCCCTGCGTTTCTTTATAGAGTCAATGTTAACTTGTGATGTATCTGCAGTTTTCTTTAACACTATCCTTATGGAAGAAATGGCCTTTAGATCTGGTCAAGGGTGAGGGTACTGTTTCCACAGATGCGTTTTTGAAGTCGTGTCCCCCTCCTCCCGCCCCCAGAACGTGGAACTTCCAGACGTCTTCTCCCCTGAGCTCAAGTCCCTTCTGGAAGGCCTGCTTCAGCGAGACGTCAGTAAGCGCCTTGGCTGCCACGGAGGCGGGTAGGCTGACGCTTCTGCGTTTCAGCATCTCCCCCCCAGAAGGCAGTACAGTTCCTTTCAATGTATCAAGAATCTGCCATTTCAGTTCGGGGTGGGTAGGGGAGGATCACGTAGGAGCTGTGTGTCTTGTGTGTCTTGACGGGTATGTGTTCCTCAGAGTCTGCCACTCCTTCTGTTCCATGTGAACTGAGCTTCAGCAGCAGTGCTCTTTGGGAAAAATTGTTTTCTTCAGTTTATGAAGGGGTTTAACATGTACCATTCCATTAGATGTCTGGTTTGCTTTCAAAATTAATATTTGTTGCTTTGTATCTCTATTATCTGATCTATCAGGACTTGTAGACCTTTGCTGTAAATCTCTTTAATGTGTAGATCGCTCTAACTCAATTCTTAGTTAAATTTGTTCTCAAGATTGCAGATACAGAGATAGTCTGCAAAAACCCTAGGTTATCTTAGGCTGGGGTAAGCATGCCCTGTAAGTGATCATATGGGATCATATTCCTAGGCTCAACGTGCAGCGTTTCTAAACATAGTAGTGTTTCCTGGGTGCTTGGAAAGAAGCATATTTTACCTGCTGTCTTAAAGAACTAGAAACAGTTGTTGCTGTGTGTCCTTAACAGGAGATGACGTTCGCGAACCATTTCTTAGTTTTCCAAATGTATACTTACTGTCACTGTGATTCTGTCTCTCCTGCAGCGCACAGGAGCTAAAAACGCACGACTTCTTCAGAGGCATCGACTGGCAGCATGTCTACCTGCAAAAGGTACTCCTGCTGGGACCCTGCCCCGGTACCACCCCTGACACTATCTCCAGCTGCATCTTTGTCTGCATCTCTGCATCTGGCTCTGTCCCCAGAGTTCGCCCCTAGCTCTCCCACCCACAGCCCAGCTTCTTGCTCTTCTATCCAAGCACTGCCTCCTAGCTCATTCCCTATGGAACCACTTCTTCCTCTTTGTTTATATGTAAAAAATATGTAGGAAATGTCATACACTTATAGATACTTCCAAGCCCAACCCCACATAATTTAAGAATTAGCATGATTGGGTAGCAGCATGAGCCCCTTGGCTCATTTTAAGATATTTTTTAATGTTCTCTCTGATACAGGAAAACACCCCAAATTAAAGTTGTTTTTCTTTTTCTCAACATTGATGATCAGCTTTGGACTCATCTATGTACAGACTCACTTGAGGACCGATGCTGTGTTAGTCCTGCCTGTTTAGACCTAGGGTCCAGGCTCTGGTTTGGCCAGTGTCAGCCTCGGGGCATTTGTGGGTATGGGACACCCCCTCCTGCCCTGTTGCAGGCGTTCAGCCTCTAGCAACTGGATTGTGGAGAGTGCATTTCCTTTGGGGGCCATTGTGAACCATGTACTGTGATTGTGTGAGCTTGAATGAGTGCTGCACAGACTGTGGCAGCTGGATGTCTTTCACATCAAGCGAACTCTTTACAGAATATCAGGCTGGGCCCAGGGCCCGGTCCCCTGGTAACCAAACCCTTCTTCTCCGGCTCTTCTAGTACCCTCCACCCTTGATCCCTCCCCGAGGGGAAGTCAATGCAGCCGACGCCTTTGACATCGGCTCATTTGATGAAGAGGATACCAAAGGCATCAAGGTATACTTGTGAGGCTTGCTTTGGGGAGGGGATTTATTTTTCTTTCTTGATTTTGGAAATCAGACTTCATAACTGTCTTAGTACTGGCCTGTTTGTGTTGGACTGTAACTTACAAATGAATATCCACATGTCTAATGAATGTAGAAGAGATCAAGACCTGAATTAGAGACTACAAAAAGCTTTTTTTTTTTTAATTTGTTTATTTAGTCAGGTCTTAGTTGCAGCATACGGGCTTCTCTCTAGTTAGCACTGTGCAGGCTCAGTAGCCCCGTGGCGTGTGGGATTTCAGTTCCCAGACCAGGGATAGAACCTGCATCCTCTGCATTGGAAGGCAAATTCTTAACCACTGGACTGTCATGGAAGTCCCGTAGGAGAGCTTTCTTTGACCACCCATTTCATGTTTGATAAACTGAAAAATAGTCACATTGTTATTGATTTGGATAGATTGGTGGTTAATAGAAAACTCAGATGTATTATGAAGCAGGAAAAACAACCATGTGATGGCAAACATTACCTGGCTTCAAGCCAGAGAGCCAGTTGTCTTAATTCTCCCAAATTTCCCAGTCTCTCGGTGTTAGGATGAAAAGGGCAAACAGCGTGAATCATTTCACACTTGTCAATCAAAAGTGAAATAATTACTGTTTTTTGTACATATAGCATCCTCTGCATTTTTCAAACTCTGGTTCCTATCATTGTTTTCCAAGTAGACAAGGGCATATTTAGAGATGATGAGTCACGAGACAAAGTAGCCCTCTTTCGGATGCTGAGTCAAAGCGTGTCATTGCATGTCAAGTTCTCACTGCCCCCACTTTCTCAGCTTCCCCCAGAGTCTTCCCCCCACCACCACAACCCTCTGAGAGCCGCCTCTCCACTACCACCTGCATTCCTGGCCTTGTGTCAGCTCCCTGGTCTTTCCTACCAAGCAGCCAGCTGTAAATGTGATTGGTGTGCTCATGGGGTCAGTTTCTCAGGATGGAGGGTGGCGGGAGGAGCTCAGGAGCACAGCAGAGAGGGCCACGGCCGCTTCCGTGGTCGGAGCCTTGGCTCTCCTGGGGATAACAGCTGACCACTGCCCAGAGGCTCAACGTCTCCTGTGGCCTGGATGACAGGACTTGTCAGGGTGTAACTACCACCCTGCAGCTTCAGGAACAGCCCCTTTACAGAGTTATCTCAAGGGATCACTGCTGTCACAGTAGAGTTTTGTCATCAGACATGCTTCTCTCCAGCAAAGGACACTAAAAAGAAAGTGACTATCCCATGGGAGCCCATGAAGTTTTTAGTGTTCAAAGGAGCTTCTCATGCTTTTGGTTTTATCAGCTGTTGTCTGGCCTTTGGCATCAGACACACTGGGCTCAGATCCGCCCTTATTACCAGAGTGAGCCGGGGCTGTTGCGGGAACCTCTGGAGCGCTGGTTTTCTCCCCCATGAATTGAGCGGTTTCATTGCCAGGACTCCTCTGGGGTTGGGTCACCTGTGTCTGCCTCCCGGCAGGTGTGCTAAGACCTCCTGTTGTGCTGGTTTTGCTTCTTCCTGAGCCAGAGCTGAGAAGGCTGTGTCTCTTTAGAAAGCAGCCGAAATAGCACATCGTCTTTAAGGAAAAACAGCTCACTACTGGTAGGGCTTTGTTTTATGCATTTTTCACATAGGCTGAGTCATAAAGACCAAAGCTCTCTGGCCTTACAGGAGCTGGAACCCTTTATACATAAAGCAGAGTCATCCATTTAGGAGCAACTGCTTGGGAAAGGAGGGTATTTTCACTTTGGCCAGACTCCAGAATCTGTCCCAGTATCATCACAGGGTGCTCGCCCAGCTTTGATGCTCTGACACTCCACTACACAGACACACACACACACACACATACACACACACACGTGTTCACACTCGGGACACCCAAAAGGTCAGCACCCAGCTTGGTTTGGGCATCTGAAGAAAGCAGAAAGGGAAAAAACAGTACACATTTTGACCTCAGAATCTTCACTTTAGGGTAACAGGTCAATAAAGGTGGGTAGAGAGCATCCCCATTGGGACCTGGATGCAGGTTCCTCCAGTGGTTCAGTGGTTCAGGGATGCACCAAAGGCCTGTGGGCCAGAGCCTCACCCTCAGTCTTTCTCCATTTTCCTTCTAAGTAATTTGCCTATAGTAATATCTCTCCCATACTCACCTCTCAGGCAAGGGAGTGAGTGAGTCAAGCTTCTAGAAAGAGCTGTGCTTTTGAGAGACAGGCCTATTATTTTCTGTCAATAGGATCACTTGTCTTTCTGCCACAAAACTGTAACTCAGATCTGTAAAAGCATTTTCTCAGCTCGCTTTCAGAGCACAGCCTCACTTAGAGGGAAGAATGAAGAATTCTGAGTAATAGTTTGGCAGAGAGATGCTTGCTGTCATTAAGTGTAATTTTTATTATAGCACCTCTGAAAGGCCAAGTTGCCTAAACTCCCCACGTGTCTTGAGATTAATCCTACTGTTCAACGTGGATTCATTGGAAAGTTCGTGGGCTGGACAGTAAATTCAGCCTGGTTGACCTTTTTGTATTTCTCACTTTCCAGATTAATGGAGGGTGGGTAGAGAGCAGAGAGCCCTCCTGGGTTTCTCCCTTGTTGATGTCTCTAAAACCACAGAGGTCTGTTTTCCTGTCTTTACAAATAAAAAGTGTGTGTGTGCTCAGTCCCTTAGTCATGTGCAACTCTTTGTGACCCCATGGACTGTAGCCCACCAGGCTCCTCTGTCCGTGGGATTTCCCAGGCAAGAATACTAGAGTGGTTGCCATTTCCTTCTCCAAGGGATCTTCCCAACCCAGGGATCGGACTCGCATCTCTTGCATCTCCTGCATTAGCAGGTGGATGCTTTAGCTTTATCGCCACCTGGGAAACCCCATGAATAGAATAGCCTCACTATAATTGAAATTTTCTTTTATTGCCAGATTCTTGTAGTACTTTAAAGAAAACTCTATATATGTTAATTTTTCATCAGCAAAAACGAAATAAGGATGCTATAGAAGATTGGCCTGAGTCTGACTGACACAGGGTCGGAAGTGAAGTGTCCTTATCGTGTATCATCCTGTGGTGGACCCCGGTTGTTGGATTGTCCTTTGTTTTGTTTTTCTATTTTTTTAAGAAAAACTTTATTGAAGTAAGTTGATGTACAATATTATATAACTTACAGTTGCACACTGTAGTGATTCACAGTTTTGAAAGGTTCTACTCCATTTGCAGTCCTTAAGAAACACTGGCTATGTTCTCCATGTTGTATAGTATATGCCTGACTGCTCGACGGTCGTCAGCAGAGGTTTGTGACAGCTGAGAAGTCGTCTCCTAATGGTTATAGCCTGTCACCTCATTATCTTCCCACACACAGTTATGGTGCTTTGGAATCTGTTGCCTTTGTAAGCATGTCAAATCATACATGTCTTGATTTCTTAAAATAACAAGCTTCTTGATTGCGACCAAGAACTCTACAAGAACTTCCCTCTGGTGATCTCTGAGCGCTGGCAGCAGGAAGTGGCGGAAACAGTTTATGAAGCAGTAAATGCAGACACGGATAAAATTGAGGCCAGGAAGAGAGCTAAAAATAAGCAGCTTGGCCACGAAGAAGGTAAAATAGCCTGTGTGTCTCAAGATATTTCTAATGCGATGAATTTTCAAGATCTCTCGTAAAGCAGAAAACAGTATCTGGGTCATAAAGTCCTTTCCAGTAGTGGGAGGGGGAAGGGAATGCCATCAGTTGTTTGAATTTTACCTGGCCTGGGAGTGTTCAGTGTGAAATGATATTGCAGAGTCGTTTGTTTTTATCTATTTTATTTATTTTTAAATTTTTATTGAAATGTAGTTCATTTACAACATTGTGTTAGTTTCAGGTAAACAGCAAAGTTATTCAGTTACACATGCATATGTAAATATGTATATTCTTGATATTTCAAAGTCTTTAGTCCACACACATGTAATATGTATGGAGGTTGCAAGCAGTATTTTGTCAATACTCTGGCCTTCTTATCTTGGAGTGTTTTAGGGCCAGTTTGGAAGCTTTTTTTTCCTTTAAAGAGTAAGTATGATGGTGTCAGGAACAGGGCCAGCTTCAAGGGCGTCTGGCCTGTGTGGTATCATCAGGCCCGCCCCCCTGCCCCCAGGTTAATGCTCTGCTGGCACCATCTTGACTTTCTTAATAATTTTTTAACAAGGAACCTGCATTTTTGTTTTCCACTGGGCCCCAAAAAGGGTGGTGAGGAACTTAGCATTACATGTTTATTGTCAAGAGACACGAGTATATACATATTACAAACAGCATTAAACAGTCACCAAACCATAGTTCTATTGGCCATATATGAGTGACCTACTAGGATTTCCAAAGGAAAATACATCACATCCAGTATTAAATAAATTGATCATTTTTGATTCACCAAATATTGTCAGTCTTGATTTTTCTAAGACTTTATGGATTTTGGATTTAAACTCATTGTGGTTGGTGATTAACATATCTTTGGTTTTACTTCTAAGTAAAGACCTCCCTGAGGTTAACATATAGTAAGAATGATCAGAAACCATTTGAATCTATGAACAGCTTGCTTTGTTTGGGGCATCTTGATGCAGGATTCCTAGGTCTTGTCGGCTGTTCCTAGTAGCATTTATCACCTACTTAGAAAAGTGTCCTCCATCCCAGGATGAATGACTTCTTAGCTGAAAGTCACCTGAGTTGCCCCAAGGGAGCGTGACAGCCGTTTAACCTTGCTCACCTCCACTCTGCAGGGAAAGGCACTTTGTTTCTAAGCTGTTCTTTAGAGAAGTGGGTCCACTGAGATCACTGCAGACCACGTTTTCCGGAATGGATTTTACACGGGAAATTGCAGCCTCAGGAGTTTGCTCAAGGGAGACCCATGATGTCACTAGAATCTTGACAGATTGGACCCAGAAAACAAAAATACATATCTTAATGACCTTGTTGAAGTGTAGCCTTTTAACTAGAGCTGCAATTAGAACATCTAGCAGAACAATGAATTTATCTTCAAATATATGTAAGTAATTTTGATATAACTAGATCTTGGTTGAATATCTCAGAGGTCACCCTTACACAAAAGTATAGTCTAGGCTTAGATCTCTGAAGTAAAAATAGAAGACTTACACTTTAAGTATACTTGAGAAGTTCAGACACCTTTTCCATTAAACTGGCAACTCTGTGAACCATACCTCATCACCACGAACCCTCCTCCGGCCATGCCCTCTTTCATTCATCCCCTTCCTGCTTTTGTCCATGTGACACAACGTGGGTTTTGCTTATTTATTACATGAATCTCCAAATAAGAGCGTAAGCTCCCGGAAGGCAAGGACTTTTGTCTCTTTTTTTCACCGTGTGCCTAACATCTACGCATCCATTCCCTTCATAGCTGAATGACTGAGTGAGTGATGAATGAATGAATGAATGATTTTAGTGTGATCACCAAAGCCTCTAAGGAAGGCAAAGCAAGCTACTTAAAATTGACCTTTTTTTTCAAGACAATACTTTGCTGTAAAAATGTAATCAGAACTTGGAATGAGCCTGAATTAGCTTAGTCTCTCTACATAACCATATATTCAAAGGGTAATTATAACCTTAAGTGGAAGAAAGAACAGTTTGGATCCTTGTGTTACTTTGGTTTCTTTGGACAAAGAAGCCTCTCTGCTATTCTTTTTAATAGACCGTTAAAGGGAGAACCCCAATGCCATGTAAAGGCAAAGGTACTTTAGGCACAGTATAATCACCCTCTGGTCCCCAGTTGTCACCCTGCATAATGAAAAGACTAGTTGGCAGACAAGCTTTTATCCTCTCAGAGCGATAGAGGAGCATCTTGAATTTATCAGAATATGGAGAAACAGCCGTCTAATATGTGAGTAGAGAGCTGAAGAAGCTTGTTCTTTCATGTGCTTAAAAGCGAAAGTAATGATTTCTATAGAGTGTTCTCTTTATAGCAACTTGTTCTTTTTCCAGAAAGCATGTCATTCTTTTTTTCTGAGAAGCCTACGGGCATTCTGTTTCCGACCCCGCTGAACGCTCCACTGTGTTCTGTGCTTCAGATTACGCCCTGGGAAGAGACTGCATCATGCATGGGTACATGCTGAAGCTGGGGAACCCTTTCCTGACCCAGTGGCAGCGCCGTTATTTTTACCTCTTTCCAAACAGACTGGAGTGGAGAGGAGAGGGCGAGTCGCGAGTAAGTCTGTAGCATCGGCCCGAGCGCTGGTTTCCATGGTGATTCTGTATCACTGGCATGTTTTGTAAAATCTCTCCCTGTGCTCTGTGTGTCTCTTCTAACCTGTATATGTGAGATTTCTCACGTTCAGACTCTCAGATTCTTCTGAATCAAGAAAAGATTTGGTACCCCTTGAAAATAAAATGTGCCATCAGGGGAAGTCAGAGCAGGCAGGTTTGCGGAAGGCTAGAGAGCGTTTGGGTGGATCACAAAAGGGGCAAAAAACTGGGACTTTGGAGTCAGAGGTGTCAGATACACTGCTCGTGTCTCTGGGACTCAGAAGCACATTATGTTGACTGAGCCTCAGTTTCCTCATCTGTAAAAGGGGAGACATGGAAATGGTAACAATATAAAGCAAATTATACTCCAATAAAAATTAATATTAAAAAAGAAAAGGAATAGTAACAGCTACTACAATTTTTGCATATTTATCTTAGGCCAGATACTGTCCACACACACACACACACACACACACTTAATTTGCTTAGCACCCTTAGAGGTCCAGCCCTTATAAAGAGAGAACCAGGGCTTAGAGAGGGAAGGTCTGGCCCCAGTGACAGGTTTGGGTGAGGAGTGATTCTGACCAAGGTCTGCCTATCTCCATGATGAGGCCTTCCCGAGTCGGGGTCAGGTGAAACGAGGTCATTGGTGTAGCCCGAGAAGCTTGGCACCGAGGTCAGAGCACCTGACCCTCCTGTTTTGCCGCACCTGTCTAGAAGACTAGAAGTGGGCTTCATCCAATTAGATAGGAAGACAGATACGGCAGCCCTGTAGGGTCCTTTCAAGGGCTAATGTTTGTGAACGAGAAGAAAGAAATTTCTGATCCCCACCATCACTTGTAGGAGGCTGGGCAGCATTTATTAAACGCCTGCCATGTGAAGAGCCATGGGCTCATGTCCATGGAATGGAGTGACCCAGGTGGAAGGGTTTCTGCTCTTGGAGAGGGAAAGTTGGTCATCATAAGCACAGGACTGCAGTCCTAACTGTGAAAAATGTAGTTGTTGTATTGGAGTATGGCTTTCCCTTGCCTGGAGCGTGGAGCCCACCAGTGGTAAGCCTACACCTGGTGTATTCGGCTTTGGAATGAGTTTTACAAATCCCTGTTGGCGAAGATGCCATTTAATTGTGAGTGGCTGCTGCCTGAGTGTGACCACATTCTTTACAAATGAGCAGGATCTTCTCACTACTAGTGCCGCAGAAGTCATCTTCCAGAAATTAACGCAGTGAGGGTCTGAGTTGAGATTAAGAGAACTCTTTGGGAGGATCCTCAGTTATAACTCAGGTACTAATAAATATTGTATAATATAAAATACACATATAAAATATGTGTATATAATTATATTTTATATAATATTACATGTGTATTTTTTACATTGTAGAATTAATTCTATAATGCACTTTAGTATTAATCCATACATATATCATTATATAATGTTTATTTGCAGTTAGTGAGTGGCCTTAGTAAGTCACTGTTGTACACATTGAAAGGAGATTATCTCACTTTTCAGAATATTTGAAAACTAAAAAATGATAATCATAGTTTGCTTACCATTGGATGTGATAAATTACCTTGGTTTTAAAAGAATGTTTACTGTCGATTCATGAAGCTATGTCACATGCTTGGGTAGATTCGTAAGTTTAAGTCAGGAAAAAAGAAATGTGAGTTTATTATGGTGTTGTTTTTCATTCAGGATTCCTGGAGTATTTACCCCAAAAAACAGAAAATGGTAAGGTGCTCAGAATCACTGTAGCATTCACCAGAAGCAATGATGCCATAGACCCAGAGGGACCATCTTTTAAGCACATCGTCTGTGTTTATAGCATCATTTCGATATGATCAGAACAGCAGTTGCTTACAAGCTAACATGCCCAAACGTTTCCTAAGCTGCGGGTTCAAAGCCAGTGCCATCCCTCTGGCTCCTGCATATCATGTGTATTGCATCATTATTCCCTCACAGCAGGATTGATTGCGTCCAGGGGAGTGTGTGATGCCGGAGAGGTGCGTGCGATCCACACTCATCCCCACCTCAGTACTGTGCTACACTCATCCCCACGTCAGTACTGTGCTCAGGGAACAGCTTTGCTTTCTGCCTCAGAGATACCTCTCTCTTTGCAGCTTTTGAATTTTTGTACATTTCCCTTGTAGTTGTTTCTCCCCCACTTCTAGAATATTATCAAAGAAAGAAAGATGGCTGGTTTCTTTTTCCTTTACTTTATCTGAGCTGGTAGTTTTCAGTATGATTTATTAACTTAAAAATTCACACAATAATAAGTGAAGTAACTCATCATCTTTTATTTTTACCAACAGCAAAATTTACTGACGATGGAACAGATTGTGTCCGTGGAAGAAACTCATATTAAAGACAAAAAGTGCATTTTGTTGAGGATAAAAGGAGGGAAGCAGTTTGTCTTGCAGTGTGAGGTGAGTCTTCATGTGTATTTTCCACAGGGGTGAAAGTGACAGCAATTATGTAAATGTTCAGCAAAGATGCCTGCCTGCTTATCTAACATTTTCTCAGTCCATGCCTTATCACTCACAAACTTAGCAAGAAAGTCAGAAGATACAGGTTTTCAGCAAATTAACAAATATTTTAAAAGCAGCGTTCTCAGAAGATGACAGGAGGAAGGACAGGGAATAGCGTGGTCGCCCCTCTCTGGACGCCGTCCGGTAAGTAACAGGGGCCTCAATTGCATTTGTTCCACCGTTTCCAAGATCTGCTCTGCTCTTTCAGCATGTTTAAATTGAGGTTTGTGTTTAAATAAACATAAGATCCCCAAATAACTGTGAACAGGAAAATGCCATTTCTCTTTCCCCAAAGTTCTGTCGTAGCCCACACTTAATTCCTGAACACTTACCTTCTGAGGTATTGAGGGAGGGTGTGGAGGTGTGAAAAAAGAGCATATGTAGAGAAAGAGAGCAGTAGCAGATACAAAGATGTGTTTATTTCGTGACTTCTACACTTTTCTGTTGGGGCGGGGAGTGGGGGTGTGTGTGTAGAGAGAGCATGCTTAGAGAGAGAAACCGATAGCTGATAGAAAAATATGTGCTTAATTACTTCATGACATCATTACACATGTGAAGGTGCTTCTTAAATTTGTGAAAACTCCTCCCTGGGGACTTCCCTGGTGGTCCAGTGGTTAAGACTCCACGCTTCCACTGCAGGGGCGCGAGTTCAGTCCCTGGTTGGGGAACTAAGATCCCATGTGCTGTGCAGCTTGGCCAAAAAAAGCCAACTCCTCATATTTTATCTTCTAGACTTAAGTTGTGGTAAGACATCAGAAATCACAGGTGATTGCTCTACAAAGTCAAGGCAGCAAGTCTCCCAGTGGGGCTGTATGAGGCTTCTCTGAAGGCCTTGGTCCCTCCTCTGAGCAAGGGGCCCTTGGAGGAAGTCTCTCTGTGACTCCCCCCTTCCTCACTGCCCTGGGAGGGGGCATGGGGTGTGCTTTCCCTGGGGGGTCCGAGGCCATCTGGACTGGCTTCCACATGTGTCAGCAGAGCCGTGACACTGTCCCAACTCCTCCCCTCCATGTGTTTGCCCTCAGAGTGACCCAGAGTTTGTGCAGTGGAAGAAAGAGCTGACAGAGACATTCACGGAGGCCCAGCGGCTGCTACGGCGAGCCCCCAAGTTCCTCAACAAATCCCGCTCAGCCGTCGTGGAACTCTCAAAGCCGCCCCTCTGCCACAGGAACAGCAACGGCCTCTGAACCCCTGACCGATGGGGAGGGTCCCGGGAGAAAGCACCTCCTCCGGGCAGTCCATGTGGGCAGCTCCGTCCTCAGAGTGCAGCCTTGGGGAAAAGTGTGAGGATGAGAGATGGAGTCGCTCCCCTCCGGGGTGCTCTGTGGCTGGGGTGGGGCCAGAACTCCGAGATGCTTCTTCTAGGAGTGGTGACCACCATCAGGCTCGGGGGCGCCTCCTCCCTCCTAAGGGCCTCCTGCCACCATCGCATCTCTCTGTCCTCGAAACTACTGAAGAAATGAAATTCTCCTTCTTTGCCATAGATTTCTTTTGGTTATGGGTGAACCTAGAACTTGGAATGCTTCCTACTGATCACGGCACTTTTCACATCCGCTATCAAGCGTATCTCAGACTTGCTGAGATGGGATCGAGCAGTCTGCCGCTCCGACCGCCCTGCACCACCACGTACTGTCCATCAGCAGCTGCTCCTGGGTTTGACAGTCTGCTCCCTGCTACTAGAGGGGTGGCAGGCCACCGCGGGGGTGTCTCTTGTTCTCCAGGCCGGAAAGCTGCAGAGGGTTTTCTAAGAGGGTTGCACCTGGGCCCTCCCCGTGAGTGCTGCACCCACAGGTACCAGCCTGCCTGTGACAGGGAGCTTAGGCAGCTGGGAATCGAGGACCCTGCTCCCGACCCCACCCCCACCCCTTGAGGGTGTGGGAGCACTCAACACCGGAGGCATCAGATCGTAGATCTTCAGAAAGTTCGCTGTTGCTCTACAAGAGAGGCAGTGGTTAACATCTCAAGGCAATAGCAGTTTTCAAAACCCTCCAAGTCTACAGCACTTTCCTGTGTCTGGGTGCCCGGGACCGCCTGGAGGGGTGCCTGTCTTGGGTTTGGACCTAGCACCTCTGGTTCCCTCTGCCTGACCTTAGGAAGCATCTCGGTAATGGATGGGTCAAGGAAAGAAACTGTGTTTGACATTTTAGTATAATTTAAAATGAATTTTATTGAAAAAGGAAGTTGAATGTGCCAGAAAGGGTTAACTGTGCATGTTGAACTTGTGCTGTCGTTCAGCTGTCATTAACGCTCCCGGGCCCAGACTGACCGTCCTGAGACAGGGATGGCTGTGTCCCAGCGGCCGTCCTCTCCCCGGGGCTGGTGTCAGGCCCCAAATAAGTGCTGGGTTCTAAAACCCAGTGTGTTTCCCAGTGATGTCCTCCGTGTCATCAGACTAAAAATAATAACAGTAATTTTCAAAGTCAACATATTTGTCCTATTCTTAGTGCACTTTTATTGTCTGTTTCCAAGTCGACTACTCACAATATAAATAACTTGACATCGTAATTATCTGTATCCTGTCCTCGATATTTTTAGTGGTTCCAAATCTCTGTGTTTACATTCGTGTGCCATGCTCACTGGGAAAGTCAGTCATTCTTAATGAAATAACGTCTTGAGAGTTTGGGAAGATAATTACTGAAAGAGCCTTTTGTTTCATAGGAGTTACCTTGGAAAAGAAACTGCGAGGTTTACTATTTATCTCACCTGCTAGTTGGAGTGTAACATACATGTTCTGCTCTCTGCTGTTTGCAGTGTAGAAGTTGGGGCCTACTATTTTTATGGATTCTCCTGATTTAAAAGGAAAAAAGAGTATTCAGATTCAATTTTTTTAAAAAAGTTGAAATAACAAAAAAACAGGTGGAAAAGCACTTCATGACGAGTGAACATCTTCCCATAGCGATTGTCTGTCACTGTCACCGCTGTCATTAGCGGCTCTGTTGCAAGCTCGCGTGTGCTCAGCGCTTACAGTTCAGAGAAGAATACATTGACAGTTTAGAAATTGCTGAGCCTCGTGCCTCTGCTGGACAGAGCAGAGGTGCAGCCTCACATGGAGAAGGTACACGAATTCCTCAGGGGTCAGGGCTTAGCATCCCAACGTTGCGTACCAGGGCACCAGCCATGCCAGTTTGCATCTCTGAAAAACATCATTTAAGCTCTGGACCAAAAAAACAAGGTCATCTTCCCTTTGGAAAAGAAAAATGAATTGGAAACACCCCAAGAGCCCTGTTGCCTCAGATTTATTCCAAGTAAACTTTCACACTCCCACAACTCGAGATGGATGGATAAGGACAGGGCTGAGAAGTGTCACGTGGACATCATCTATTAAAAGTACTCTGTGAGGTTAGGATGAGTGGCTTTTTTAGGGCAGGTCCTGCGTTTTATTGGGGTCTAGTTTGACTGCCCCGGAGACACCAGTCTTCCTCCTGAACTCATTTGTGCAGCCGTTCCGATGGGGTATGTGTCTCTACTGCCAGATAGAAGACTTCTGGGACCCTTCTGTGCCAGCACTTGGTACCCACATGGCCAAAGAAGTCAGTTGTTTTTAGAAGACTTGATATACGTAGCTGTTTTAGGTCTTCATGTTTGGCCATAACTATGTTTGGACTGTTCAAAAGGACAGAATTGAGCACAAGTAGTATCATTATTTTAGATTTATATGGTCGGGATGTTTTAACGTTGTCGGAGAAAATCGTCAAAGCTGATATTTTTATAAAATTATGTTAACAATGTCTCGATTTCATAAATCAAAGGAATCATTAAAGTAAAGCCTAAAAATTGATTACGCTGCTGTGTGACATCTATGAAATGAATTAAAAGCTTTGGAGAATCCAAGGTTATTTCTTTCTTTCTTTTTGGCCTGTTAACATTCTCCTTGGTGCATTTATCCCCTATGTCATTGGGGCTCATGGTTTTTTCCTTCTCTGTCGTTCAAGTATGATTCTTCAGCAAAACTGCTAGAAATCAACTGTTGTTTCACTGCTAATAAGAACGTTTCACTACTTGTGCCTCTAACTGGCCAATTCACAGACATGACAACTTCAAGTTCTGTATGTAAAGAGAAGGGACAGATGTCAAGTCTTGCTGAAGAAAGACAGCAACAAAGCTGGAGAAGCAAACAGGGTATCAGCCACAAACAATGACCTTCTTAAAGCAATGTTTCGCCTTGATTTGCAGTTTGAAATACTCTGCACAGACACTAGGAACAATCGTTTGAAGACCCTCACTAGTCATTTAAAAAAATGTCATTGACCAATTGACAATGTGGTTTAACTCTGAAGATCGAAGTGTGTTTCCCCCACTCCCGAGGATTTTTTTTTTAATTTCATCCGGAATTTATAGTTTAGTCAATCCAATACAACGTTTGACTTTTCTGTGGAATTGACTTCTCTGACTTTTCAAAATTTTAACCCATCAAGAAGAAAAGAAAATTCTCAAAGTTGGACTTTTTTCGCTCGATGTAAATCTGTTAAAAAAAAAATTTGCTATATGCCGGTGTAAGATAAAACTTCTCTTGCGTGATTTAATTAGTTGTAATTTTTCTCACTTACGTTCAGGGAAGTGTATGTGTGTCATTCAGAGATACTTGGAGAGTGAACTCCTCGCCTGCCGGGGAATGGATGTGTTCTTTGTACCCAGAGAGGAGTCAGCCTTCATTCAGATCTGTGACAGATGCTGAAAAGTCCTGGTAGAAGTGGGGCAAAGAGAAAAAGGAGTTTATTTGCTGGTAAAAACCCATCTCTTTACACCATCAAGGATCAGGGAAGTTACAGTAAACTTGGGGCTTCAGGGTTGTCCTCCTCTTAGAACAAGAGAAGTTGAATAGTAACTACTGTAAGACTTGGTCTCTTTGTGGAGCAGCTGGGCTTCTAAGAGGCTGTTTGCTTTCCACCAGGACTTGAGGTTGCCCCTGTTTGTTATCCAGCACCCCCGAGGAAGGCACACAGAGCCCAGAGCTGATGCCCGTCTAGCTGTGTGTGCCTGGCAGCCCAGCAGGGGCCAGAGTGGAGGTGTCGGTGGTGCACTGCCCTGCAGGTCAGGTGGGAATACGGCCGCACAACCTCTGAAATTACTGTAATTCCCCAACGATAACAAAATGAGGCTTGCTGCTTGAGCCAGGTGGAGTGAGCTCCAACAGTTTTAACTTTTCAAAACATTTTTTTTCCCCCTAAAGTTCTAACATGATTTTTCCTCCTGCATCAGGTTGACTTGAGAAGCTTTAAAGAATTAATCATTTAAATTCATGTTAATAAGGATTTTTTATCCAGGCCACATTTTTAAAAATTTACTGTGGAATGAATGAAAGTTGAACTCTAAAATGATACTTCTTGGTTTCCTCGAATCATAATGGCCTTTAGATTTCCTTCATCCTCAAAGACTTAAGAGAGCCATTCTCTGACAAGAGGGTGACAGAGATCCCCAGCTCTGGCCATCAGGACAGGAGTGGCCGCTTCACTGGCATGGCTGGGTTAGCACTTACTGATAAATGTAGCACCCCATATTTTAAATTGCCTTTATTTAAAACACACATACACACGTTACAGAAAATGGATTAACAGTATATGCATTCATCAAAACCATATATAGGAAAAATTTAATTCTTCATTTTAGACTTAAATAACTCATGTTCTTACAGTAAACTCTCTTATACCTAAAAAATCTCAAAATCATCTCTGAAAAACTGATAACTATGCTTCCATTTTAGTTTTTGTCCTAGCATAAAATGTCTCTCATGTGAGGGTAGGGAATGGAGAAATATTTCTAATCATGTATTCATATTTCAAAGGACTTGAAATTCAACTTCTTGTTTCTTAGTTGATATATTCCATGTTGTACATTTTATATATGGTTTATAAGCTAAGCACTGGCCATTTTTTTTTAAGTTTTATTGTTTGTATTTTTCTGTGTTTTAACTGTAATAGATGTGGCTTTTTTTCTGAGTGACATTAAGATGCCAAACTACATATGTATATATAAAAACAAGAGTTCTATTTTAGCACAAAAGCGTTTTATATTATTTATTGAACCCCTCTCTTGTTCTCATCAAAAACATTCCTTACCGCTTCTGCTCCTTTTTGTTTGTATAGTCTGTTATTTAAGAAAATGCACTCCTTTCTGTTTCATCTTGTTTTGTTTTGTTCACAAAGTAAAATAGAAACAAAGCCTATAGCGGTGTGGGGGCGGACATCCCTTCTCATGGCCACAGACTTTTTTCAACAACAGCTTTTAACCCTCAGACCTGTGCCAAGAAGCACGTGCACTTCTTGGGTGGGTGACATCTGATCGTGAACTTGCCATGAAGTACCGCTTTCATCTACCTCTTCTGAAGGCCCTGTGCTTGTGGACAGGTTCCCCGAACGCGTCACTCTAGACCAGCTCCATTATAGAAGAACGTCAGGAAAGCATGTCGGTGTCCTCTCCTCATGATGTCGATTTCACAGCAGCGCATAGGGGCCCCAGCAAGCAGGGCAGGTAGGTACTCGTATGGCCAGCCTTCGGGAGCTGAAGTCCACCTGCAGAGCATCACTTCTGACTCTTCCTTGTGCCAAATCCCCCAACCAGTCTTGCCATTGCCACAAGATTTGACTGTAGCACCTGATTCATCAGCTGCCTAAACGGAAGCCTCTTCCTCCACGTTCTTTAGAAAACGGCCAACTGGGTTTAAAAGCAGCACTTCTGGGAGCAGCTCCTTCGAACGTGACTCTTCCCACCTCGCCGATTCAAAATGATTTGGGAAATGGGCTTGTCCACTGTTAAAACTTTACAAGAGGTCTTATTTTCGAGCAGACCTTTGAGGGGTCCATGTGAAATAGAGTGAAGATGGGTCCCTGTGAGGGGTGAGGGGGTCCATCCTCACATGCTGACATTTTTCTCTTCTTGTGTCCCCTGCTGCATAACCATCCACATGGTCACATATTTCTTCTGTTTGTGGCCAAAGGGTAACACTTTTGAAGAAATAAATCCGTTTTCTCTCGTGCATTGCTATACCAAAAGAGGTCAGTGAATTCGATATTATAAATCTAAAGATTGTACCTGTTGTCTGGTTTTCTTTCTCTTCCCATCAGTTGTGCCAGCGGAGGTCACAGCCACCTCTTAGTGTGTGTTTACCGGTCTGAAATCGTTTCCCATGTGAGATGCTGGGCCAGGTTTGAGGTCACCTGCCCCATGCGTGGCGCGTCACCGTCGGTTAGTATCGCCATTTTTCATGGTTATTTGGGGGGCAGCCAGGCTGGTTTTCTTTGTTGATAAATTACTTATATAAACTTCAATAAAAAGGATCTGTATACAAAGAGACTTAACTTCGGTGTGCTGTTTTTCCACCTAGCTAAAAACTACATTTCTTCATCAAGCTATTTGGTTATCAGGAGGTGACTTCGTTTGTAAGAAATCCTGATTTGGGGGGAAATTCACACAGAGGCAGATTTTATTGTAGGAAGAGAACTGCCAACAAGCTTTTTCTGCCAGTTTCAAGGATTGTTGGAACACAGCCAAGTTCAGTGTCAGAATTTGGGAGACTAACCTGTTTGTGGAAGACATGGCGCCAGGAAAGAGTCTGGGAGAGCTGGGAGGTCCGTCTCGTCTCCAGTTTTTTTAGGAGATCAGCTCGGCCTCCCGCGTGTACTCAGGGTGACCCTGGAGTCCCTCCCAGACGTTAAGGCCTCTCTTCCATCCCTGTTCCCACAAAGACCTGAGGAGAGACCCCCGTGGCGTGTGTCAGTTTAAGCCAGAAATTTAAGGAGTTGGTGGCCCCAGAGCCACAGGCATGCCTGGTTGGTCCACAGGTCAAGGGTAGGGTAGGTACTTCTCTCCTTGAGCTGGAAACACCTGTCCTTGACTGGTTCAGGAAAGATGGCCATCACGGTTGGCCCATGGAGTGTATTTGTATTTGCCAACCTGAAAACCTCTCACAAAACAGTCGACAGGAGCCCTGGCTGTGGAGCATGTGGTCATCATCACGGGCAGAGGGCACCCTGGTGGTGGAGCCCTTGGTCTGACACAGGGTAACCAAGGCCCACTCCTGAGAGCTGCAGAGATCCGGTCACCCCTTGGCACCCAGGAGGAGAGGGAGCAGCCTGGGGACCCTACTCCCAGCAAGGTCACTGGGCAGCCGCTTTGGTTCTCTGTTCTCTCATCCCTAAATTAAGAGAGTTAAACTAAATGACTTTGAAGGGCCATTCTAGCCAAAAACATCCTCCAAGTTTCCATCCAAGGGTAAATGTAAGGAACTTTGGCTATACCTGGAGAGCAAAAAGGAAATCTCTTCTCCCGCACATCCCAGGGCTGCTCCCACATTGCCTAAGGATCTCCTCTATGTCGTCTTCACTTCCCTGGAGGCTCAGATGGTAAAGCGTCTGCCTACAGTGCAGGAGACCTGAGTTTGATCCCTGGGTTGGGAAGATCCTCTGGAGAAGGAAATGGCAACCCACTCCAGTACCCTTGTCTGGAAAATCCCATGGACAGAGGAGCGTGGTAGGCTACAGTCCATGGGGTCGCAAAGAGTCGGACACGACTGACCGACTTCACTTTCTATGTCATCTTCCCCCTCAAACTGTGCCTTCTGAACCCTGGAGCTCCTGCTGGTTTACCTGGACAGGAACCAGGTGTTGAACTAAAGGAGAGGCTTTCTTTTCCTGGCTGCTGTCTAACCATTCCAGGTACCAGAGGTTGAAAAAAGGTTTTCAGTCCAAGTTGTTCAGGTTGGTTATCTCCAAGGATGCAGTCAGCCAGATGAACCGTGAGGCTTCACTCTGCTCATGTACGCAGCTTTGGGGATGCACATAGTCAACAAAGCCCACATTAACTCGTCCCTAACAGACGAAATGGGAGACAGAAGCAGATGGTCACGGCAAGGAGGCATTTTGCCTGATTTACAGATACCCCAAATGACTGGATTCTACATTTTTCTTCTTAAAGGATAACATTGGTATGTGGATAAAATGCCCAGTTCATAGAGTTGATTTGATAGCTGGTAAAGGGCTTCCTGGAGAAGGCAATGGCCACCCACTCCAGTATTTTGTGCGGAGAACTCCATGGACAGAGGAGCCTGGCGGGCTACAGTCCGTGGGGCTGCAAAGAGTCAGACACGACTTAGCCACTGAGCAACAACACTTGCCGGGTGGTGCTAGTGGTAAACAACCAATGGAGGAGACCCAGGTTTGATCCTTTGGTCAGGAAGATCCCTTGGAGGAGGAAATGGCAACTAGCTCCAGTATTCTTGCCTGGAAAAATTCCATGAACAGAGGAGTCTGGCAGGCTACAGTCCACGGGGTCACAGAGTCAGACACAAAGCGACTGAGCAAAACATGTCTCTACCTGACTGTCAGTCATAGTTTTCTGCATTGGGAATTTTCAAAGTTTTCTGCCTTTTACGTGTATATTAGTGAAAGTTAGAAGAAGATGCATCTGGGCTACTAGCCTGATCCTGTTTTAAACCTGTCTTCTACCTCATTGTTTCTGTGTGACAGATAAGGATGGTTTCGCTTCTCTGTTTTGAAATGCCCTCCTGACCAAGGAGGAATGGAAAAAGGAAGGAACAGAATTACGAATATTCCATTGGTTTGCGTAAAGTTTGGTCCCTCTAACAAATGTAAAATAAGATCATACTGACTGCACTTTTAGAGGCTTAGCTACTCGAGCTCAACACGTAATTGTTGCCCTTTCTAGATGCCATTGAAAAAGCTCACCTCTTGTATTGGAACTTTAAATGGAGTGTAACCTATAAAAATTTGGAATCACTGTCTTGTACACTTGAAACTAAGATAATACTGTAAATCAACAATACTTCAATAAAGAACAAGTACACCCCTTTAGTCAGGCTCAATGATTAAGTTTGTCCGGGTTACATGTAATACATATCTGATACAGTCACATTGAAACAAAAACAAATGGTTGACATGACCGTTCATTCCAATGACCATGGGCTTCAGAGTCAGGAAGTCTGGAATTTGCATCCTGACAGTCCCTTGCTAGCTGTGTGGATCAGCACGACATACATAATCTATGAAAGTCCCTACTTTTCTCCTTCTAGGTGAGATAGGCCAGGACCTGGGGTCCTTTACCCAAGTGTTTGCGCCAACGTTGGACCAACTTCTTTTAGAGCAAGGGAATACAGAGAGACGGTGAGAGACTAACATTAACTGCATGCATGCACAGTTGGGATAATTCCTTGGAACAAGAAGATACAAAAGGCCACAAGCAAACTGGCATTGTGGAGGTGCCGGGAGCAAAAGCTGGAACTGCGCACAATCCATGCACCCAGCCTCACCAAGGAGGTGGGCAGACCACCTAAGCCACCCCTCCTGCCTGACCCAGGCATCCACCCCCACCCTCCCTTCATTTAAGGAACCAGCCTGCCTTCCTTGGGGAGCAAGCGAGGGCACCTGTTTCTTGTTCTCACTCCCTCCTGCTGCAGCACAAGCCCCAGGAAAGCCTTGCCTGAATTCCTCATCCGGCTTCTTACCAATTCCTGTTGCTTAGAGCCCAAGGACCACAGGCAGTGGACAGGGCAGGCTTTAGAGCTTCTCGTTTGCTGCACTGTTTTAAGACCGTGCCCTCTGGGGGTGCCAGAAAGAACCTGGTGGGTTCAAATCCTGGCTCTCTGCTTTTTAAGGTTGTTGTCGTTCAGTCACTAAGTCATGTCCAACTCTTGGCGACCCCACAGACTGCAGCACGCCAGGCTCCTCTGTCCTACACAGTCGCCCGGAGTTTGCTCAGATTCACGTCCATTGAGTCAGTGGGCTGCGTAAGGTTAAGTTGGTTCATTTTTCCAAGCCAAAGTTTCTCCATGGGTAAGATGGGCCTGGGGAAAACCCTACCTCCTAGGGTTGTCGGGACTAGGAAATGAGTTCATAGAAGACCTCAGGTTTGCGCGTGATGGCGGCTGCCTCCTCCTTACCTGTGTTTCCACGCATAGATTGTTTACCAAGAGACACCAGCGTTTGGTTAAGTGATGTCCTTCCAGAGACCAGCTGGGACACGGAGCCGGGCTGGCCCCCTCGCCCAGCTGCTGTGGCCTCTGGTTATCTGTGTGGAGCAGAGGCGGGAATGTGACTGAGTGGCCCACCCTGGACAGAGGGGGCGGGGGACGGGGGCGGCGGAGAATGTGCTTGTGTCGGGAGCTGTCCCCTCCCCCGCTCCGCGCCACCAAATATGTCCATGCGCTCCAACTGCCTGGTCAGCGGCCACCCCAGGCTGCCATCCCCTGTCCAGACCTGGAGCTCAGCGGCTAATTTTAGAAATGACTTGTCCACTCAGCTGCTGCTATCACACTGGTGCAGGGGGAGGGTGCGGGAGGAGCGGTCAGGGGAGGGGATGTGAACGACGGTGTGCGGAGGGGAGCTGCGGACATTTCTCCTCTGTCCCTGCTCGCCCAGCTTGGTGGGATCTCTGCGCTACGACCCGGGGAGGCCCCTCAGACGGGAGTGGATCCTGTGCCCTTGGCCCCGGGTGGAGAAGGTACCGTCGGGCTGGGTTTAACAACAGGCGCCTGGTGAGCAGACGGGCATAATTGTCCGGAATGTGCCTTGGGGGCTGCGGAGGCCTCTGGTCTCTTCTATTTCAGGCCTTTCAGCCTGCAAGGCCTGTTCGCTTGGCTGGTTGGGTGTTTCATGGAAGAATTTTACAACCACATGCTGGTGCGAGGGAACACTGTTAACAGATCACCCTGTTCAGGCCCCAGCTGTTGGCTGATTCTTAAGTATCTATATACATTTAGAGTCATGGGATAACCACTTTGGAATCTCGGCTGGCAGACAGCAAGGTTCGTATTTTCCCAAAGCTACTAACGATTTCTGCTTAACTGAATGTCAGTTGATGCTCAGGGAGCCCAACTCTTCCCCTTTCATGTTTCCAACACTGTTGAGTATCAGCCTTGATGGTAATTTTTTCTTTTTTATTCCATTTATTCCAAATAAGCATGGCAAGGGAGGAGGGAGGGGATGGTTGGTGATGGTTTGAATTTCATGTGGTGCTGACTTGATCCCGTCGGAGAGAGGTGTTTTCTCTGGCTCAGCCGGTATGGGCATTTCTTTGAATGGAGACCGCACTGGCCTCAGTGGGTGGCGAGGGGCAGTGGAGACGCTGGGGAGGGGGCTATGCTTTCACACAGAACTCGCTCCCTGGAGAGGCCTCAGGCTCAGGGCCGTGGAGTGGCTTTTCCATAGAGGTGGCCGGGAGGGGAAAGCCCAGTCAGTTCCAAGCCGCCCAGTCTGGCCTCGACCCGCCAGGGGCCTGGGCTTCCATCCCACAGGGCTTGGAAAACTGGGCTGCAGCATTCACTCCTTGACTGGCCAAGCAGATGCCTGGCCTGCTCAGCGCCCCAGCTCAGGGGGTGCTGGGGGTCCCACGGGGGCTTCCTGTGTCTGACAGGACCCTGATTCCCTCGGGGTTGGCTTTGCTACTAAATTTAGGCTCTCCCAGATCTGGGTGATAGGTCTGGGTGGGCTTTGGATAAGATCTAGAATATAATGGCCCAGGGTGGGAGGGATTGGCAGGGAGGGTCTCCGGGTCTCCTGACTTTGGAGGGGCTGCATGTCACCCATGAGACATCTGGTGGCACCTGGGCTAGGTCACCTTGAATAGCCCAGTGTGGGCTCTGCTGACACTGTGACCTCGATCAGTCCTTCCCGGGATCCGAGCTTTAGTTCCGCCTTCTAAACCCCGAGGGCCTTGGCGAGATCATCCCGGAGGTGGCAACCAGGATTCAGTGTCTGTGGCAGCGTTTCTCCCAAGGTTGGTTCTTTGGTCACCTCCACTGGCCTGCCCTGGGGCAGGGGAAAGGCTTTTAAAACGCACATTCCCATCTCAGAAATTCCCATCTCAGAACTACTCAACAGTCCTGGGGGGAAGGGACCTGCAGGTCCTCAGACTTTAAACCGATTGAGGGGTCTGTGTGCTCAGTCACGTCCGACTCTTTGCGACCCCTTGGACTGTAGACCACCAGGCTCCTCTGTCCTCTGGGATTTTTCAGTCAAGAACACTGCTGCCCACCAAAGCTGGAGAAACACTTCTCTGTGGGAGCCGATACAACCCCAGGGGGTAGCCACCTTGCCAAGACTCAAGGTATCACATACTTGCAAAACATACTTGCCCCTGTCCGCTATCAGGGTCTGATGAGTGCAAAATTTCATCAGGCCCAGGTCAGCCAGGGGCAGAACCAAGCACTTCTGGGGGCTTTCTGAGCTGAGACCAGGAGGCCCCAAATGCCGGGGAGAGCCTCCCGGCACTGCCAAAAAAATGGGAACTCAGGCTGGGTGTCCACTAGGGCTCCAGGAGACAGCCCATCAGCGGCTCCTGGTTTACCTCAGAGATAAAACCCACTGTCCGAATGGTCCAGTTTAAACAGGTAGTTGCAGTGGTATGTGACATATCGTTAATTTTTTTTAATTAATATATTTTTAGAGAAATTATAGATTCACAGCAAAATTGAGGGGAAGGTACAGAGATTTCCCATATGCCCTCTGCTCCCAACATTCCTAGCCTCTCTTATAATACCACCCCCCCAAGGGTGGGATGTTTGTTATAGCTGATGGACCTATACTGACACAGTTATCACCCCAAGTCCACATTCCATATGAGGGTTCACTCTTGGTGGTGTGTATTTTATGGGTTTGGAAAATGCATCATGATATGTATCCATCATTATTGTATCATATAAAATAGTTTCACCGCTCTAAAAATCTTCTGTGCCCTGCGTATTCATCCTTCCCTCTCCTCAATTCCTAGCAGTCACTGATTGTTTTACTGTCTCCATAGTTTTGCCTTTTCCAGAATGTTACATAGTTGGAATCTACAAGATGTAGTCTTTACAGATTGGGTACTTTTCATTGAGCAATATGCGTTTAAGTTTTCATGTCTTTTCATGGTACCCCTAATTTTTAAGCTATGTGAAACTAAATTATTTGAAAAATGGAGAAAGTCAGTTTGAGGCAAGTGGAGGGCCCCCAGGTGCTGTCAAATCCAGCCCCACCTGTTCACGGATGGGGCAGCTGAGGTACAGAGAGGGTTAGCAACTTGCCCGAGGACACACAGCTTTGCAGTGACAGCACTGAGTTTACAACAGCCACTGCCTTCAAGTTGGGCTCCCCATTTCAGGAATAATAACCCAATTTTCCCAATAACAGGCTTCCCTGGAGGCTCAGACGGTAAGGAATCTGCCTGCAATGCAGGAGATGCAGGTTCAATCCCTGGGTCAGGAATATCCCCTGGAGAAGGGAATGGCAGCCCATTCTAGTATTCTTGCCCGGAGAATTTCATGGACAGAGGAGCCTGGCAGGCTGCAGTTCATGGGGTTGCAAAGGGTCAGACACGACCGAGCAACTAACACTTTCACTTCCCTGATAACCCCCACCCCTAAAACCTCCACCATCATCCCCCAAACCTCAAAGGAAAGAATTAAATCTCAGTTCTAGTTTCAACAAAAAATAACTTTTATCACACAAACAAGGTCACTGGGATGAGAGCTCAGAACTGTCAAGGCAGGTGTCATTCCCACTCTCCTTCCACTCCCGCTCTCACTTGCTCTCTCTCTCTCTCACACACACGTACACGCACACGCACGCCATTCTTTCTGAAGGACCCAGTCACCATCAGCTTCATCTGAATCACCTCCTTCTGCCCCCACCATGACTCAGGCAGCTCTGTAATTTTCCTTTCAGCTACACTGTGCTTCTCCCTGATAACTTCATTATTTTGATGAGCTACAGTTTGTGGCAGCACAGGAAAGATCTTGGAGAATCGGTGAGGTGGATTTACCAAATAATGTGGCCAGGACTGGCGCTCGGGGTGGCAGGAAGTTCAAGGTCTGGGGTCCCAAGGGAATTTTTCTCTGCCCCTAAAAGACTGCGTGCATTTTCAGCTGTTTCTTGAGTACCAGCTGGGGTTTGAGTTTCAGTTTCATAGAGGGCAACCGGATTAGCTGTTGAGAGAGAGAGGGTTGCTCACCAGGATTAAATATCTCCACGCTGGGTATCGCTGTAAGCTTTGTCAGGAGCGATCAGCCCCATTTTACAGATCGGGAAGTGAGATTTAGAGGCTTAAGTGACCCAAGGCCATGCAGAGTGAAATGAAAGTGGGACTTGGCGCCTTACTGCTGGAGACTTGTTTATTTGGTCTAGTCTAATCAACAGCGTGAGCTGAGATAACCAATTGTGCAATGCTGTTCCATAGATGACAGAACTGATTCAAACTCATTTAATCCATTGACAGTCTAGCAGGGGGCATGATACTATCCCAGTTTTATCCAGAAATCTGAGAATCAGAGAGGGTTAGTGACTTGCCCGGGGCCACAGAGCCACTAAGTGGTGATGGATCCAGGAGTGACTTCTCCTCCTATTTTTCTTCAGCAGTGGGTTGACTCATTTTCTCAGTTCTCTCTCTGTCATATCTATGTATTTGAAGCAGATTATTTTGCTATTTTTCCCCCCCTCTTACTGCTCCTCTCCACTTGACATGATTCTCCTAGATCAGGGCTTCTTAACCTCAGCACTATTGACATTTGGGACTGAATAATTCTTTGTTGTGGTGGGGACGAGGGCAGCTGTCCTGAGCAATGTAGGCTGTTTATCAGCATCCCTGGCCTCTACCCACTAGGTACCAGTAGTACCCTGTCCCCAGCTGTGACAACCAAAAACGCCTTTGTGCCAAGTTACTTCGGTCCTGTCCGACTCTTTACAACCCCATGGACTGCAGCCCACCAGGCTCCTCTGTCCATGGGGATTTTCCAGGCAAGAATATTGGAGTGGGTTGCCATGCCCTCCTCCAGGGGATCTTCCCAACGCAGGAATTGTACCCGCATCTCTTACATCTCCTGCACTGACAGGAGAGTCCTTTACCACTAGCACCACCAAATGCCCCTGGGTGGGCACAATCACCGCCTGTTGAAAACCCTCATCTAGTCTCATTCTGTCTTTGATAATAGACATGTTCTCTATCTCTGCTGTCCAATATGGTTGCCACTAGCCGCGTGTCAAACGTGAAATGTGTCTGGTGCAACTGAGAGGCTGGTATTTGCATTCATTTACATTTAAATAGCCCCATGTGGCTAACGGAGCTTCCCAAGTGGCTCAGTGGTAAAAGATCCTGCCTGCCAACGCAGGAGACTCAGGTTCGGTCCCTGGGTCGGGAAGACTCCCTGGAGGAGGAAATGGCAACCCACTCCAGTGTTCTTGCCTGGAGGAGAATCCCATGGACAGAGGAGTGTAGCAGACTATAGTCTATGGGGTTGCAGAGAGGCAGACAAGACTTAGGGACTAAATAGCAGGAGCAGTGTGGCTAATGGCTGCTGTATTAGACAGCAAAGCTCCAGGTAGCAACACGGCAGGAGTAGAAAGACAGCCATATGATGGAGCAATCAAGCCCTGAAAATAGTCAGGGGAGCCTCGCAGCAGAAGCCTGAGCAGCCTCTTGCTTCACTCTGGCAACAGGAAACACCAAACGTATTCTGTGGGATCTGGGGGCCATGAGAAATTTCTCACCTGGGAAATGGTTGAAGGCTCCTAATGAGAAAATTGGGGGTTGATCCCTATGTGTTGCTCCAGAGAGGAGGACCGGGGCCAGCATGTGGTCATCCCGGCAGGTTAACTCTCTGGATAGGAGGGAAGAAGCGGCAGACCCTGGGCACTGGGAGACGAGGACCCTGGTTCTGCTGCTGTAGGAGCTGTGGGTCCTCAGCCGAGTCCCTTCCTTTCCCTGCTTGACAGATGCCAGGACCGGAGATGGTGGGTTTTCTGGCCTCCGAGGGCTGTGCAGGTCTGCTTTAAAAAGAAAGCAATTAGAGCAGACCCCGCATGTCCCACCTTGTACTGAGCTCCCCAGCACTGGATGTGACCAACGGGGCACTGATCGGTCCTCCATCCAGGAAATTCCTTGTGAGCAGGGCTGGGCCTCTGAGCCTCTCTTATGGAAGACGAATCCTGCTAGTCCTCTCTTGTCCATCCTTTTTCATCTCAAGGCCTCACCTGCTTTGTCCTCCCTCCTTCTAGCCTTCCCTATCTCTTCACGCTCTCTCGTTCCTTCTGTTAACCTCTCTACCTTTGTTTCCCATTTATCCCCCTCCCGTTCTCATCTTCTAGGAGGATGTGGGTTGTTGTGAGTGGCCTGAAACCTCACCCACTTGCTGGCTGTGGGGTTCTCTTGCCCTGATTAGGGGAGGGGGGCCTGTGTGCTAACTAGGTCCCTTTTCATTCCCACCTGGCTCTGTGACCACCAGACACAAGGTCTGAGTGAGACTGGCTGGACCATGTACAAATCATGAGTCACTTTTGCCCATTTAGCCTCTAGATAGCAAGCAGCAGTCATCATTCCCTCATTCTACACCCCGGGCAGACATTAATAATCAGATCACCCTTTTCCCTCCGAGCCCAGACGGAAGCTCAGACTCCTTCCCGAATAACACTCCAGACACAACTACCCATCTATCAGAGTCGATGAGTTGAAAACTACTTGCCTCCCAGCTGTATTGGTCAGGATCCTTAGAGGAAAGAGCTCGATCTTCTTGCCAGGTGAGCTCAGGCAAGTGCCTCTACTTATCTGAGTCTCTGCTCTACTGGAGTGACACCAACCACGTGGTTGCTCTCTTGGGGATGAAATGGGATAATGGATTGTAAGATAATTAATTTTCAGGTCCAGTAGGAATTTAAGAGGGCTGAGAGCAGTTTAGCTGTAAGGTTTCTATCTCAGTGCTTGGCACAGAGTAGGTTCTCCCTAAATGTGGGTGCATCATCCAGTTCTGGGTCCTGGGCTGGGGTCTCCAGGCTGACTTTGACCATGGAGTCAAACAAAAATGAAAAGATGACGGCGAGCAGTTATCAGTGATTAAGCATGTGGGTATGTGGGTGTCCTCTTCCCATTTTATGGCTGAGAAAATTGCGTCTCAGAGAACTTCCTATGCTCCCACAAGGTAATAGCGGCGGCAGGACATGAACTTGGGCCATGATAAGAGATGCAGATGCAGACGGCACAAGAAGATGTCAGAAATCCCTGTCGTAGACTTGCTGGCAATGGCCTGCTCTTTCCCTCGCCAGCTACACTCCTAATTATCCATCCATTCCTTCATTCACTCATTTAGCAAATATGTATTGAGAGCAAAGTATGTGCCAGGTACTGTTCTAGGCTCTGGGGCCGCACGTGTGAACAGAACAGATGGAAATGCTGCGCCTCTTGGGGGCCATGTTGTGCACAAGGAGTCAAAAATTAAACAAGAAACACACAGCACGATGGACAGTGAGTACGTGCTGCAGGGGAAAGAGCAACATCGGATGATGAACGGCCCTGGGACAGGGTGGAATGGAGCTATGTAGCCATTTAAATAGGATGGTGAAGGCAGGATCATCAAGAAGATGACTCTGAGCAAAGACTTGAAAGAGATGAAGATGTGAGCCATGTAGAAGGAAACGTGTGTGAGGCAGCGGTAACAGAATGTGCAAAGGCCCTGAGGTGGGAACCCATGTGGAAGGATGCATCCAGGTCAGTGTCACTTAAGTAGAGGAACAAGGGGACCCTGAGGGCTCTGAGTCACCATCAAGACTCGGGAATTTATCCTTTGAGACAGGTGAAGTCATTGGAGGATTAGCTGCGACGTCAAGGCTGGACATTGAGGGTTGAGAGGGAAAGCCTTGAGGCCACTCATACCAGCATGTCTACATGGAAAACTGTTTCAAGCCATCTCTGGCTTTGGGAGTGACCTTTCCTTTCACCAGCCCTCCTCACCCCGAGGGGAGACTTGAGACTTCATCCCATGAATTCAGAGCATCTGGGGCCTCTTCATGGGCTTAAAATGGCAGCTGATGAGGCAGGTGTGAGTTTCAGGCCTGGATGAGAATAAGGTGATAAGAACACTTGATTAAATTAAGGTTTGACAAAGCTGCCCCAGTAGGGTTGGATCCTGATCCTGGGTCAGTGGGACTGAGCTGGTGCCTTTGAGGGGCAGGAGGTGAGGAGTAAAGGCAGAGACTGAGCTTTCTCCTTGCCCCCATGTGCTATGGCCCTCTGGGCCCGCCCACGGCCCAGTTGAGGACAGCCCAGACCATCAGCCAGGATTCCCCCTGGAGCCTTGAAGCCGAGGGCTGTTCTTGGGAAGCAGCCACTGACCTGGCGGGCCGGATGGGAAGTGTTGGGAGTCGGGGCAGGGCAGTGACCAGGGCACCCACCTCACGTCAGGCCTATTCATAACCTGGGCTCCGGCTGTCCAGGCGTGTAGCAGAGCGGATTACAACTGTGAGTCACTCAGGGACGCTCCAGTGTCTCCTAAGGGAATGAGTCGGGAGGAGGGTCTTTTGTCCTCACCCCTCTTCCCAGGGATTTGGCCTCCCGCTGATTCTCCAGCTCAACCTCTCACGTGCCTTTGCAAGCGGGAGAGCACACACTATGGGGTGTTTTTCTTATGCAAAGACTTGGCTGTTGCACTTGAGTTTTTAGGGTCTCCCGTGGGCACCTGACCTCATCAGAGCTGAAATATCCCTTGTTCAGTCTTTGGCTCTTGTGATTTCACCCTTGCCAGGCCCTGCAGGAGCGCTACAGTGTCAGCCAGTGCTGAGCTGGTCAGTGTTTTAACGGACTGGCTCCAGGAGTAAAAGCCTCGGTTTGTGATTTTTTTCCCCAGTTTCTACAGTGTAAACACTCCCTGCGCTGATTTCAAGCTATCACGTGACAGCAACCCA
Organism: Okapia johnstoni; assembly: GCA_024291935.2. Lineage (NCBI taxonomy): Eukaryota > Metazoa > Chordata > Mammalia > Artiodactyla > Giraffidae > Okapia > Okapia johnstoni. Next base: position 6,844,508 of record CM044310.1, on the reverse strand, counting down.
CTGCGCAGTTGAAAAGCAAGGGCCCCAGGACGCTCTCGCGAGATGATGAGATTCACTTGACATCACCTCACGCGGGGTTGGTAAACGAGAGCCACGATGGGATCTCACGAGATAGTGGGAGCGGGCGTAACGTCAGCCCACGCTCTGCTACACACCTGGAAAGCTAGGGCCACACTGTGCTCTCGCGAGATGATAGGAGTCGACGTCCTCTCTCATAGGGTTATAAAGCAAGGGATACGGTGGGGTCTCGCGAGATGGGTTCTCCTCCGCGCGGCCTCGTGAGATGCGTCTCATCAGCTCCCCGGATGTGCAGCTCTCACTGCGTGAGGAGAGGTTGCTTGGAATGCTGTTCAGGCTCTTGTGGAGAAGTTACTGACAACAGCTACTGACAGGCCAAAGGGGCTGTTGAAAACTCGTGAACCATGGTAACTCTGACAGTCGGAGGTGGGGGGCTGAGGTCTCTTCCCGGAGCGGGCAATGAGGGCCGCTACTCATAGCTAGAAGTGAGAAAAGTCGAACGGGGAGAAGAGAGGCCTTTTCCTCCGCTCCTGACCCCCTTCACTAAGATTTTTGTGTATAGTTTAAGATCTGGGTATCCCCAGGGGTTTGGTTGTAGGAACCCGCACAGATACCAAAATCCGTGGAGGCCCAAGTCCCTTATGTAAAAAGGAGTAATATTTACCTTAATATTTACCTACAACCCAGCACAGTTTTCCTCGTATACTTTTAACCGTCTCAAGATTGCTAATATCGAATGCAATGCGGATGCCGTCAGCAGTTATAAGCACAGTGTAAATGTGAATACAGTGTAAATAGTTGTCAGGGCACAGCAAATTCAACTTTTGCTTTTTGGAACTTTCTGGATACCCCCGCCCCCAGTTTTTTTAATCCACACTTGGTAGAATTTTCAGTTGCAGAACCTGAGCATGTGGAAGGGCTCTTCATTTTCTGTGTAGAGTGCTTTGTTACTTGCCCGTTTTGGAGTGTGTACTACGCGCATGCCCCATATTGCCCTCTGCCGTCTTTACAAGCCAACATTAGCACCGTCCAGCATGACTGCAAATGTTTCCCAGTCCAACCTGAGACACTACAGGCAGGATGGGAAAACAGTTGCGCTGTTTCTTAAAAAGTCAGACATAAAGTTAACAGACAACCCAGTAGTGCCACCTCCTAGGAATCTCCCTAAGAGAAGTGGAAACACATGGGCACCAAGTGGAAACACAACACACCAAGACTTACAGGCCTATTCATAGCAGCATAATTCATCTTGTTCCAAAGTGGAAACAGCCCAAATGCCCATCAGCTGGTGAATGGATAAAGAGGATGTGATTTATCCGTAAAAAATGGAATGCTGATGTACACAACAATGCAGAAAAACCTTAAAAACATGCAAAATGAAAGAAGCCACATGTAAAATACTGCATTCTCTAGGATTCCATCTATATCCGAAGTCTGAGGGTGGGAACAGCTAGTGACTGCAAATAGGCATGAAGTGTCTTTAGGGGGCGATTCTGGTGAGGGTTGCAAAACGATGTAAATTTATATTAAAAAACCAAGTTTATCAAAAAGCATCTAAGTGTGTGCTTACAATGAAGCTTACGGCAGGCGTAGAATTTATACCTCGCTGAAACGGTTTTTATTTTGAACAGTTTAATCTTTTATTACTGACACCTGGATCCGAGGCTGACAGGTTCTTTCCACTTTGGGTTTGCTGATTTACGTTTCCCCCCCGGACATATCTGTTTATACCATGGAAATAAATAGACCATTAAACTCTCTTCGGCAGGTTCTTATTGATGCTGTCCTTCTAGAAGTCTGACAATGGCATAGATAAAGTTGTTTTATTAATAAAATGTTCTTAGGCATCCTTTTCAGGGATTCATACTATTCCTTCAACTCGGGTGTGTGCTAATTGATTCAGCTTCTCTAGTTACTGGAGGTTCAGTTGGTAAAGAACCCGCCTGCAATGCAGGAGACCCTGGTTTGATGCCTGGGTTGAGAAGATCCGCTAGGGAAGGGATAGGCTACCCACTCCAGTATTTTTGGGCTTACCTTGTGGCTCAGCTGGTGAAGAATCCACCTGCAGTGCAGAAAGCCTGGGTTCGATCCCTGGGTTGGGAAGATCCCCTGGAGAAGAGAAAGGCTACCCATTCCAGTATTCTTGTCTGGAGAATTCTATGGACTGTATAGTCCACAGGGTCCCAAAGAGTTGGACATGACTGAGCAACTCTCACTTTTAGGATTTTTAGTCCTACAGGTAACACAGTGATGACGTTTTCTGGTTGAGGATCACTTCCTCAATTTGTTTTCCAGAAGAGGACTTCCTAGGTCAAAAGTTGTGTATGTTTGTTAAGGTTTTGAAAATGCTAAAAATGCTTAATCTTTTTCTCAAAGCAGTTAAATAGCCAAGATTTCGTGCGCTTTCCTCAATTTCATGGTCAAATTATATAGCCAGTTACTCCCTCACAAAAGAAATGCACACTTTTCTGTGATTTCAGAAATCTGGAGAAGTGGCTGCTCTGTGGATGTGTGTGTGTGTGTGTGTGTGTGTGTGGAATAGTTACTAGAAGGGGGAATGAGGGATTGTCGTGCACTGGTAATGTTCTGTTTTTTAAGTACAGCTGAATGAATTTTTACACGTGATATGCTAGTGTAACCAGCACTCTGTCAACCTAAATAAACTTAGGGGGAATAATTAAAAAAAAAAAAGTTTATTTGATATTAAAGAATTGCATTTTGAGATACACAGGTTCTTATTGCAAAACAGTGTCCTGCTGGGGAGTAAAATTCAAGGACTTTTAAAGGCTTAAGGGGAGGTTTGCATTACAAAGAACTGTAATTGATGTTGGAGGCCAAAGCTGGTCTTCTTAAGGTGACTGAGCACTGAGTCTGTCACTTTGAGGGAAGTCCAAGTTCCTCACTGAGACAAACCTCAGGGCTTCTTGCAGAGTCCTTGTAATATCTGCCATTTGCACTGGTTCCGAAGTTCTGTGGTTGCAGTTGGGGAGGATGTGTATGAGGTCCATCTCCTTAATGGCCTGCCAGCTATGTTGTAAAACCCATTGACATAAGTGACTCCATTTAACTTCACATTTCACAACTCATATCAAGATATAAGACATTTCCATTTTCCTAGAAAGTTCCCCTTGTGCTTCTTCCCAGCTGAACCCTAACAACTCTCACCTCCATAGCTATAGATTAGATTTGCATGTTTATTATTTTATTTATAATATTTATATATCTAGATAATATTTAGGTACTGTGTTGTTCAGTCACTAAGTTGTATCTGACTCTGTGACCCCATGGACTGCAGTATACCAGGATTACCTGTCCTTCACTATCTCCCGGAGTTTGCTCAAACTCATGTCCATGGAGTCGGTGATGCCATCCAACCGTCTCATCCTCTGTTGCCCCCTTGTCCTCCTGCCCTCAGTCTTTCCCAATGAGTTGGCTTTTCACATCAGAGAGCCAAAGTATTGGAGCTTTAGCATCAGTCCTTCCAATTTGTATACTATAATCATGCATAAAAGAATATTTCAAATTAAAATGTACTTTTAAAGAATTTTAATCAGTTATTTTTATTTTATAATTTTAATTAAGATTATTTTTAATATTTTAAGTTGAAATTTAATATATTTTAAAATAACGCCATGTTTTTATTTTAAAAGTTTAATAGTTTTAATCTGGTCACAGTGCTGGTTCTATCGTTGTGTTCTTTATGTGACAGCCACTGAGCTATACACATTTACAAGTACATACTTTTCTGGCTGTATACATCAAGAGAAAGTTAAAAGTGTGGGGTCAGGGTTGGCAAGAATTTCAGGGCTCTGTCCACCCCATAGCCAGATGTAAATGACAGTGAGTTGTGCCTGGCCTGGTCCCTGGCATTGGAGGGGGTGGGTGCTGGGCGGTGCCCACAAGCTAACCTGTTTCTCTCTTCTCTCCCTACTGTGTCTCCATGAGTCAGTCTCTGTTCATCACCTCATGCGCTGCCTGTGTCCATAAAGCTGAATTCCGTGCTGCCTGGCAGAGAGCTCCATCTCATCTCACCTCATCTCACCTCACGGTCCTGGCACTGCCTCAGCATGGCCATCTCATCACGCCTCGCCCTGTGGGAGCAGAAGGAAAGTAGCACTCAGGGCTCAGGCTGCAGCCTCAGAGGCTAGCCGGACCCTGCAAGGACATGTCCTAGCCCCTCCCACCTGAGGCAGAGGTTCTGACATTCAGAGCTCCCCTGGCGCATGTCCAGGCTTCCTTCCATCTTCTGCCTCAGTTAGCCATGGCTTCTCCAGACTAGTCAGGCGTTAGTGACCATGCCCTTGACTCCTCCCACGGCTGCTGGTCTCTGTCCCTCAGGAGGTGATGGTGGGGGAATGAAGGTAGACCAGCTGTCCCAGCACCATCCTCATGGCAGCTCTGATGAGCATGGGGGTTTGTGTGGAAGAGTGTGGGTGGGGAAGCAGGGGGACCAGAGGCAGGGCTGCTGGCTGCCAGGCTTAGGCCATGGGGATAGGTTTCTGAGGTCCCTGCCTTCTATTACCTATGGAGAACTGGAAACAGGCTCTTCTTCCCATTGATGTCTCTTTTCCCTGTTGTCTTTGTTGTAAGAATCCATGAAGGGCTGCCTCTTTCTTTTTATGCCTGTTATCCTCTGTGCCTCACCCCCACCCTTGTGCATGTGATTTGATGTATTGGAGGCTGAAGGGTGGGGTGGTTGAGAAGTGCCTCCTGGCTGCCTCTGCCCCTTGCTGATCTGATGTGGCGTAGACTGATGCTGGAGGGAGCGGGATGACACCTCCCCAGGAGAGTGCCTTTCACTCTCAAAATGCGGGTTTCAGTCCACGTGGAGAGGCACAGAGGAAACGTGAGCCCAGCTTCCCGTGTCCCCTGCTTCTCTCCTCCTGGGCAGAGGCCTGCCTTATCTCTGGGCCTCTGCTCTGTCTCCTGGTGTTTCCTGTCTCCTTTAGATTCCTCTTTATCAATGAGGCTGCGGAGATCAAGTCTTTGCCAGCCTCTCAGGGAGGACCTTGATAAGGAGCTTGTTTTAAACCAGTGTGTAGCTCTGCCATAGAATGCTTAGAGGTTTTTTTTTTTTTTTTTTTTTTTTTCCTCTAAACTCATGAGCAGTCACAGTGATGCTGGATAAAGACAAACCCTTGTGGGTCACATCCAGTCCCAGGTCTTCTCCATCTCCAAGGTGGCAAGTCTCAGCTGCAATCCAAGTCCAGTCAGCTCTGGCCTGGACCATGTTTCTGGGGTAAAATGCAGGCTTTCCAGCCCAGTACTGGGGAGTCCCTGGCTGCCCAGGTCCTGGTTTAAGGACCATCAAGAAGTCAGGGCACAGGGTCAGCAGAGCGGGCTATGGCCATAAGGCTGGATCCTTAGATGAACCGTGACTGCCAGCCCTGCCCTCCCTCACCACGCTCCTGGCACAGAAAGTGATTAAGGTGGTGAATTACTTAATCTATTTACCACAAGCTGAGATGGGACCAGAGAGTGTGGATGGTTCCCTGTGACCCATCCCCTTCTGGAAACTGGAAAAGCTCCTTTTGAAGCAGGTCTTCCTGGAGATGGGTCTGTCCCACACCAAGGAAGGGTGCCAGTGGGCTCCACTGTGCAAATCCATACTGTGAGGAAACGATCCAGGTGGAGACGGCGCTGCCTGGAGCAGCCTCAGGCTTGAGCATTCCATTTTCACCTGTTGTCCTGAGGCTTCCCAGGGCTTCGCCAGCTTTGCTGCGGCCTCTCATACATGGACTTGGTGTCCACTTGGCCCCCTCCCCAGCTCCGTCCAAGACTCTTAAAAGACACCTTGCCGCTGCTGATTCATTCACTGAGCGCTCTCATTCCTTGCTTCTGCCAAACAGATTCGAGAAGAGGACAAGAGCCCTCCACCATCGTCCCCGCCTCCCCTTTTCTCTGTCATCCCAGGGGGCTTCATTAGGCAGCTGGTCCGAGAGACTGAGAAAGAGTCCAAGGAAGCTAGACTGAGGAAAGAGGCAGCTCTTGCCTCTCCGGAACGAGAGGTAAGTGGCCCCACCAGAAAAGAACCAGGTGACTGTCAGTACCCACCCTCCTGTCCCGTGAGCCTCCTCTGAGTCACTTGCCAGCCTTTGTTCCTGCAGTCCCCTCATTGAGGAGTGTCCTAGCTTTAACATAGTCTGTTGAACTCCTATAAAGCCCAGCTCAGAGAGTACATCTCTAGGAAGCTCTCCTCATTACCTATTACCTTCTTCCTTCTGACTTCCACTTCACCCTCTATGCCTGTCTTAATTTTGGTCAGCAGAGTAATTACTTGATCATGTGACTTACTCGACTAGGAATTCCTTAAGAGCAACTCGCACAGAGCTTGGCCCATGGTGAACGCTCAAAAATTTTTGTTGTGAATGAATGAATGGTATCAGTTGATGTACAATGGATCACTGACCACTACTTTTGCTGAAAGGGAAAACTAAATATTAGCTAAGGATGTATAGTTTGTTTTCAGTTAAGCAGGAAAGATGTTCAGTTGGTGTTCACCAGTTACTGCTGTATTGGTTATTAAAATACCAAAACCCTTCCATCCCAGGTGGTAGATGGCCATGGGCCCAAGTCCCCCAGTCGCTTTCCAGCGGCCATGCTCACCTGCGTCCCTTCCCCAAGTTCCTGAGAATGGCCACAAGCCAGTAATCAAAGGGTTACTGCTTGGCGCAGGAGGGGACCTCAGGACCCTGCTTCAGATGGCCTCCCTTCTGATTGGTTGGTGTCCACCTGATCCGAGCAGCACTGCTGGATGGAAGCAGTAAGTGGACAAGGTGCAGTCCCTGTGCTTTAAGGACTTGCAGATTGATCCCAGTTGGTGTCCAAGGCCACCTCTCTCCTTCCCCGAGTGCTTTGGGCCAGGAAACCCTGGCAGGATGGTGAAGCTGGACACCAGGGAAGCAGGCTTGGGTTGCAGTGCACCTGGGGCATATCACGATATTAGCAGGAAGGGCATCTCCTTGCAGCTCTGCTGTGCCCTCTTGAGGCAGAGTGGATGCTTCAGTGATGGGGCCGAGCGATCTGGTGGCCTCAGAGCCTGGAATTGGCTTGAGCCCAATGGCCAGCCTGGCTCTGCCTCCCACACCCCTTCAGCTGTTGCTTGCCGGGCTGCTCCCCCATGTACCTGCCTCTGTCCAACCCCAGTGACTGTGCTGCATCAGGGAAGTCCTGTAGCCACTGAGCTGCTGAAACACCCCTGCCACATCCTCGTGGGGGAGGGTGACAGGGTGGAGAGACTCTGTTCCCACACCTGCCTGACCAGGCGTAAGTAAGTGGGGGCCGAAGCCAACCCCCCACAGGCTGCTGTTAACAGTCATGATGAAGGTTACTGTGTTCTGTTTCTTACTCGACAGGACCCACTGTCTGCTCAGGGGCTCACTTGATACCCTGTACAACACGGGGTAGATGGGATTATACCCACTTATCAGAGGTGGAGACTGAGGTTCAGGGAGGTTAAAGCACTTACTTGCTCAAGGTCATGAGACCACATGGGGACAGACAGAGCCAGAGGCTATGTGTCCTCTGCTTTGGCAAGCTGCCTGGGAAAGGGCCAGTCTGGAGAGAGAGATGGCGGCTGTGGCGGCCACAGTGGCCTGGCGAGGAAAGGGTTCCAGGAGCCTGTAAGCTCTGTGGGCGTTACTATGTGCAGGTTAAGAAGCAGAGCTGAGCAGAGGATGGGGACAGGCTGTCACTGCAGGGTGTGCAGGCGCCTCAGCACAACAGGTGTCTGGACCACGGGCCAAGATGTTCTTGGGCCTGGAGCAGGGGAGCCTCAGGACATGTTCCTGTGAAGCAGCAGGCCCCAGCTTCCTCCTGCCAGTTTAATTTTCTTGCTCCATCACTAACTCTGGCCCCTCTCCCCTCACCCAGCACCGCTGTTCTTATTTGGTCCTCATAGAGTCCTTGCAGGGAGTTATTAGCATCCATCACCATTTTCCAGGAATGGAAATGAGGCTCTGGGAAGTGACCTGGTTTTCCTAAGGCCACCCAGTTGTTCAGGGGCAGGGAGAGACAGGAATAACATCCAACAGGAAGAGATCGAATGTCGGAGACCCAGGTTCTACCTCTGGCCCCACCATTCTGTGTGCTCCAGGCCAGATCCCATCCATTCTCTCAGCTTTAGTTTGCCCATCTGTAAAATGGTTGTGCTGTGAGCTTCCTCTCGGCCCCCGTAATTCTAGATGTCTTGCTTCCCCCTTAGACTGGGAGGCTGCAGGTGGGATCTGAGGGCCTCAGTGACCAAGAAAATCCACAGGAAGGAAATGCACAGCATGGAGGGGCAGAGGCCGGGATGGGTTATCTTGTCAGGCACGTCCCTGCATTACTGTCCCCTCTGTGGGGGTTTGGTTTTAAAAATAAAGCACTGACTCACTTTTCAAAATGGTGCAGACAGTGGTAAGATTTGCCAGGTACAGCCAGTCCCCTTCCAAGATGGTGACCTGCTTGGCCCCAGAAGGTCAGACTGAGTCACCAGGCCATGGGGCCTCAGCCGCCTGTTGCATATTGCAGTCTCCCAGGGGCCCACCACCCAGACAAGCTGCATCAGAACCTCTGGGATTGGCACCAAAGGGTCAGAATTTTTTTTAAAGCTCCCAGAATACTCCAGTGTGTCCCAGAAAGACAAGCAAGGTTGTTAATGCTCAGCAGTTAAGGGCACTGGCTTTACACTCAGAGAGGCCTGTGTGACTTTTTGCTCTGGGTTTGTCTCTTGGGCCACCTAACACCTTGATGTTTGCTCCCTTATCTGTGGAATGGGGAGAAGTTCAGAACCTGCTTCACTGGGTTCTTCATTGGGTAAGTCAGATATTGCAGGATGGCCATTTAGGGTCCTCCTGAAGGTTGATAGTAACACGTCATTATTGTCATTTTACAAAGATGAGCATTGAGACTATGCTCTGGAGGCGACACCAGTCAGAGCTAGAACGGGATGCAGAATGTGGTCCTGCTGCAAACTTGCATGAGCACACGGGGCTCTGGGGCTTCAGAGTCCATGAGGCCATTTTTCTGATCCAGGTCTTCAGGCACAGACTTGCCGAGGAGAGGGCATTTGAGCTGGGTATAGGAGGATGAGTTGAGCATGGATGAGTGGAGACAGGCAAGGGTGTTCCAGGCATCAGGCCCAACATGAACGAAAGCATGGAAGCTGGGCAGTGTCAGGTGTGGCGGAAATGTGCAGACGAGCAGGGACAGCGAGACCAGACGGCGGAGGGGTGGGGGGTTCCTCTTCAACAGCTTCGAATGGCAGATGGCTGTGTTGAATGGCTTTCCTGGAGACTGGGCAGCTGCTAAAATCTTTGACCACATAATAAACGACTGGCAGCAAACTGATGGGATACCAGCTCAGTGGCTGTGGCAGTGCCCAGGTAGAGAGAGAGTAGACTTGGGTTTGGGAAAGGAGACTCGGATGTCCAGGTGGACTCAGCACAATCCTGAGCCTGGTTTGGATGCACAAGGAGGGTGAGAGGCCCAGATTCCCAGCTGCAGGTGTGTGGGAAGCTGGCTTTACTAGCAGGGTCCAAATGGCAGAACCCAGACCAGGGCAGGTATGTGGCCAGGCCTCAGGGTAGACCTGCTCCCGCCGGCTCCTTCTGCAGAGGCCGAGGTGGCCCTGGAGCTGTTCTGGCCACAGCCAGCCTGGCTGGAGGTTGGTAGAGTGGGCAGGGCTGGTGTCACAGGGCAATAGAAAGATGTAGGGGAGGAACAGGTAGCAGAGACCCCTGGGTGTCGGGTACCTAGATGTCTTGGCCGACCAAGAGTGAATTACCTTGGGACCAAAGCAGGACCCTCTCCTGTGCAGTAGGAACAGTAGCAGCAGCTCATTTTGTTCAGTTCTCTGAAATTTCCACATCTTGGCATGCAAAAAATCTGGAGGGTCAGGTGGTGTCTGCCTGCATTGAGGGAAAACCGATTCTCAGGATAGGTGATGTCATCCAAGGTCACTCAGCTGAAGAGCTTCAGAGCCAAGACTAGGACAGGTCCTCTGATGACAGGCTCCACGTCCTTTCCCATCCCTTCCTGGCCCAACAGGAAGAATCAGGTGTAGATAATAGAGTGACGGCATCAGCATCGGTGACAACAGCAACAGTGGCTCCTGTTGCTGAGGATGTACTAGGTGCTGGGCTCAATTTCCATATGTTAGTGTGAAGCCGCCCACCCACCCCGAGAGGCCATTATGGTCCTCATTTTATTGGTAAAGAAACTGGCTCAGAGAGGGGAAGTAATTTACCTAAGCCGTCACAGCTAGTTAGTGGCAGAGTTTGGAGTGAATTTGGGTCTGTTGGGCTCCAAAGTCCACTTTCCTTTCATAATGTCACTTGGCCTTCAAGTTCTAAGCCAAGGTCTAGGATGTAGGATTTTGAGGTTTGGTTCATTGCCCCTAGGTGCTTGAGGGTATTTGAGGGAATGAATGGCTGGGTGATTAAAGAAGTGAATGAATGAATTAATGAGTGAATGACAAAGTCGTATGGTCAGCACGCAGCTGAGAACAGTTGTGGTATCTCTTCTAGATCCCAGAGGTTTCCACTAGCCAGCCCAGCACTGGCACCAAGCCTGGGAGCCAGAACGCCCGGTCAGGCTCTCCCCAGAGCACAGACGTTCTGGACAGGAAGGGCGAGGAGGCCGGGACCATGGACCCTGTGCTGATGACCATCAATGGCGAGAAGCCCCAAGAGTCAGGCCCTAGTGGAACACCCGCCAAAAAGAGCCTGCCCTTCAAGAGAGGGGTCAGGAGGGGTGACGTGTTGTTGATGGTGGCCAAGCTGGACCCAGACTCAGCCAAGCCAGAGCAGAGGACCCAGCCCCGCGATGCCCCTGCTTCCAAGACCCCACCCCCAGCCACTGATCCTGGAGGGGGGAAAAAGGGGGACACCCCAGGGACACCTCATGGCCCCCAGGCCAGCACCACAGATGGACCTCCGAAGGCTGAGAAGACTCAGACTGGGGGCCTTGGGGACCCAGGAACTGTGCTGCCGACGAAAGGGGAGAAGGATCAAGGCATAGTGGGAACAGGGGTCGAGGCCCCCCAGACCAAAGGGGTGAAAAAGGGGGAGCTCCAGGGCAAAGAGGGGTCGGGTGATGGGGGTCAACCAGGGACAGCGGAGAAGGGGGCAGGGGATCCCCCAAACAAGGTGGCAAAGGGGAGTCTCTCCAAGGATGCAGCAGGTGAAGGGAAGTGGGCTGGGGCCCAAGCCCCGGTGAGAAGGTGGGGAGGTTCCCTGGGCAGAAGGGGCAAGTGGGACAGTCCCCAGCGTAAGAAGGACAAAGAAGGTGCACTCCTGAGTAAGTCAGACAAGACGGAGGAACCTCAGACCAAGGCGGAGAAGACTGGCAAAGTGCCAGGGAAGGTGGGGGAGGCTCCCAGAGCCATGGACAAGGCAGGCGAGCCCCCAGGCAAGGTGAAAAAGATGGGGCCACCTCAGAGTGCCTCTGGAGAGGTGGGTAAAGCCAGGGGTAAGGCAGAGAAGGATGGTAAAGCCCCCAAGGAGGTGGATGCACATGGGGGTACCCCGACAACAGCCGGTAAGGAGGACCAGCCTGAGAGCAGAGGACAGCAAGCAGAGGAGCCCCGCCCCAGAGCAGGCAATGGGGCCGGGGCCCTGGAGTTGGAGCCGGGAGGACCCGGGCAGCCTGCTCTGGAGGGCCAAGTGGAAAAGCCTCAGAGGCCAACGGAGAGCCAGGAGGGGAGCGGAGGAGGCCGGAGCGGAGTTTCCGGGCAGGTGAGGGGGCTGCGGGGAGGCGAGGAGGTGCAGGCCAGAGAAGGGGGGATGGGAAAGGCTTGTCGCTGGGGGTGGATGAGGCAGGGACGGGAGATGGACAGGGATGGAGGGGCGGCCAGCCCAGAGGAGGGACCAGGCACGGGTCCGGAGGCCTCGCAGGGAATCTGACCTGTCCCGAGGTGAGATTCTCCACAGAGTGAGGCAGTGTCCCAACCATGAGAGGTGTCCCCTTGCCACTGAGCTTACAAGGTCACAAGATAGTTCTTCGAGCTGTATAAATGGCAGATTGCTCAAGATGCAGATTCCCCGGCCCCACCTTGACGCTTCCCTTTCGGAAAGCTAGGGTGGGCCATGGCCTCTGCATTTAAATAAGCACCCCCACTTGCACCGGGGGATTCTGACTTAGCTGGTCCCAGGCACACTGTGAGAAACGCCCAAGTGAGGGGTGTGCCCCTGTCATGGGGGCGGGGGAGGGTGCACCCCCTTGAGCTAATTTATGTGACCTTTGCCCCCAGGCTCCTGAAGACAGATGGTATGAGGCAGAGAAGGTCTGGCTGGTTCAGAAGGATGGATTCACTCTTGGTAATTAGGGGTGTTAGCACATCTGGGGCCTGAGTCTCCCTTTCACTCCCCCACTGCTGGTGACTGTATGCGCCAGGTCCTGATCACAGTCTGGGGACCGAGAGGAAGGGAGGGGTCAGGGTCAGCCAGGACTAGGATGAGGAGACGTGGCTTTGGAGGGGGACTAGTTGGGTGTCATTTCACTCTCAGTAGCTTGTCTGTCAGGTGCTATTTTCAAAGGCGTTTGCGCCTTGGTAATTATTTAGCTAATTCATTAGAGCAACAAGCATTGTTTGGCTTCTGCAGTGTTGCATTTGGAACCTAGTCCAGGTGGATCTCATCTCATGAGCCCACCTTTGTCGATTTCTTGTGGCTGGTGGCCAGACTCTACTGAGAAGTGATTCTGAGTCCCGTTCAGAACACAGCTGGGAGGAGTGAGCGATTAGTGATGTCTGGAGGGCTCTTGCAGGAGGAACAGCGCGCATGCCATTATCTGCCATCCCGAGTCTAGGTATGCAGTGGACAGCGCCCCCAGCTATCCGGCTGCCAACTCTGTGCCTGTGCCAGCTGATAGAAGGCCCAGATGAGTCAGACCCAAACCTCCCAAATTGTGAATCGGGGTCACAATTCAGCACCCTCTCTGTAAATAGGCCCCCAAGGAAGAGGGTGACACCCGTTTCCACTGTGTCCCAGGTCCTCTCTCCTGCAGGTCCTCTCTCCTGCTCCCTGGCCTGACTCAGCAGCTCACAACCTCTCTCTTCTCTCTTTTTTCCTCTCCCCTCCCCTTGTCCCACCTCCATTTTCTTTCCTCCCCTCCTTACCTGCTCTCCCCCTCCCCCCTCGCTGCATCCCTCCACCCCTGGGGTGTCATCCAGCAACGGTGCTGAAGCCAGACGAGGGAACAGCGGACCTGCCGGCAGGAAGGGTGCGACTGTTCATTGATGCCGACAGTAGCATCACCGAGGTGGACGAGGAGCACGTTCACCGGGTGAGCCCCCGGCCCACCCAGCCTCCCCGCCCCCGTGCTTGACTGCACCCAATACTTCCCCTCGGTGCCCCGGGGGGAACTGTAGGGAAGTTCACCATTGAACTCACTGCTCTGCTAGAGGTGTCTTGTTAAGGGATTTCATTGCTCTGTCCCATGGTGTCCCCTTTATAAGGACACATTAAGAAAGATGTTTGTCAGTCTTGGGCCTGGGAATTCTGCTGGAGAAAGTGATTGTTTTCCTTTGTATGGACTTTCGTATGTTTCCTTTTTCACCCTAGCTGCCAGGGGACTGAGAGCCAAATTTGCAGCTTGCCGTTAGCCATGGCATAGGTTCCAGTGGCCTGCCTTTTGGGTTTGGTTCTGCTTTTTTGGTTGTTTTGCATAATTTTTGCACTACACCATGAATCTTTGTGAGAATAAGTCAGAATCTAATGAAAGCAGTAAAAGGTCTTGTCCTGATGCTTTCCACGCCTCACATCTACTACCTGAGGAGGAGCTTCTTCCAGAGATTCCCTGTGGGCCTCGTTTACCTTCACCCCTCTCCTCTCCTCCTGTGCCCAACTCAGTCCCGCTCCTCCCACTAGTGCTGGGATTTTGCAGAGGGCCAGTGTCCTCAGAAGAAGAACTGAGTCACAAAAGACCAGGGCTGACCCAAACTGCAGAGCATTAGGCCCAGGAAACTCCTTGGAGCTGAAAACAGTGCTCGGAAGTTTTTCAAATGGATTCCCCAAGGAGAAACTGCAGTCACTCTTTGCTTCTAGATGGGTTTAGGTGTAGTATTTCCAACTGATGCATGTGTGGCGGGCTGTCAGAAATGGGGCAATCAGGGCATTGGCCTCCATCCTAAGTGTCCCTGAACACGCAGAGCTCCCCGACAAGACGCAGAAGGGAAGGAAGCAGTAGAGGACACGTCCTCCGAGCACCACCCGCTTTTCTGTGTTTGAGAGACAGAAGGCACACGAATCTTGCTGTGTGTCCTCAGAGCTTCTCCCCTCCTGGTGCCCTGAGCGTAGGGAGGCAGAACCAGTGTGGGGACGGGGTGGCTGCCAGTTGCACAGAGTGTGGGAGAAGCGATGCCACTGTTTCATTTGTAGGTTTTGCTCTCTGCAGAGTCCTCAGCACACCGCTCCCCAGAAACTGGGTCACCGGGGCCATGTGTGTGGGGAGGGGGCAGAGGCGGTGGTGGTGGTCGTCGTGGTGGTGTGGGGGCTCAGGAGGCCAGAGGACGCTCTGTGTGTTGGTTTGCAGGCCAACCCCCCCGAGCTGGACCAGGCTGAGGACCTGGCCTCCCTGGTTAGTGTCAATGAGTCCAGTGTCCTGAACACACTTCTGCACCGCTACCGGGCTCAGCTGCCTCACACCCGTGCCGGGCCTGACCTGATCTTCCTCCAGCCCCAGGGGCTCATGGCACCCTCTGCAGCCAAGGTGAGGGGACCACGGGGGCGGGGCAGGGCCAGGGTCCGTCTGCATCTCAGGGGAGCAGAGCCCTCAGAGCCCCTGCAAGTGTGTCTGTGAGCAGCACCCTGAAGACGTGGGTGCTGGGTCGCCAGGGCATCGGGGAGCCTTGGGGACCACATGGTCCCTCCTCCTCAGGGGGGAAAGAGAACGGATACAAACAGCAACAGGAGCATGAGAGACAGTAATAGTGAGAGAGAACATACTGGATGATGTCAAGTCTGTCACACTCTGCTTCAGGCACCTCTGCGTGTCATCTCAGCCAGTCCTCAGACCCACAAGAGGACGGGGGCCAAGACTAGCCATGTTCCACCGATGGGAAGCTGGGCCAGCTCCAGACTCAGGCTCGGAGCTGGAGGAGCTGGGGTGAAACCCACGCCACCGGTCCCTCTGTGCTCTGAAGCCCAGGCCGGACCCTTGGGAGTCCCAGACACCCGCAAGAACTGGGAAACACAGCCTCGGTTCTACTGTTATTTGTTTCTACACCCTGTGGAGTGTAGAAACGGTGTTGAATGTCAAGACCACAGTCATAGCAAAAGGACTCTCGGAGCCACCTTGTGGAGGGGCCTGCAGCTGCAACCCCATCATTTGCACCCCATCCCCTCAGTTCTGGCCTGTTCCATGGGCTGTGTAGTCCACGGGGTCACAGAATCGGACACAACTGAGCAACTTTCACTTTCACTTTGACTTCAGTTCACCCTCAGTTCACCTGGTTGCTCCTGACTGAGATAATGATGGAGGGTCCCGTGTGTGAAGGCGGGCAGATCAACCCGCCTTTGTGGAGCTTCTTGTCCTCGTGGGGAAGACAGGCCCATCATGACAGAAGTGTGTAGAGGAGGTTATAGGAGGTGGGGACGGCTGGTGCCAGGTTGCACACGGAGTCGAAGTGACTCCGCTTCTGCTCTGAGCCTGGTGGAGGTTTTTAGCAGAGCAGTGACATGTGCTAGGAAAGGATCCTCTTGGCCATGGGGTGGAGGTGAGAGGTGGGCAGAAGTGGAGGCAGGGAGACCCACTGGAGGTCAGAATCTCATCTGTGCTCCATTCGGAGGGCTTGTTGGCCCAGGAAGAGTCAGGCCTCTAGGATACCTGCTAATGCACCTCAGGTGCCTTGGAAAGGTCACGAAGCCTCTTAGGCCTCAATGTTCTCATCTGTTAACTGGGGATGAAAAGCTGCATCTTGCCCCTGGAGTCCCATGGGACAAAGCCATTCATAGCCCCCGAATGATGCTGAGTCCATTAAAGAGAGGGTAGTAGCCTGGAGCCCCTTCCTGAGGCTTCTCTTCTCTAGGATGCCCCCCCACCCCCCCATCCCCCCAGTAGGTCACCCTCCCAGCCCCTCCCTGACCTGGCTGTTCTGGCCAAGGGTCACACGTGCACCCCCTCTCCCTTGCTGGGCGGGCCATGCTCCAAGCCTTCTGAGAAGCTGAGCACCTGCTCTAGCTCTGTAGGAACCCCCAGGAGAGGTGTCCGTCACAGGTCCCTCCTCTGCAAGTTCGGTTCTCACAGTTCTCAGTTGTCCTGGATTGCAGCATCCTTTACACTGGCTGGGTCAAAGAACCTCAAAATTCAGGCATTAGGACCCACCCTGGTAGGAGGAACTTGAATCCTGTGAGCCCCAGCTAAGCCCCTGTAACTGGTGGGTTGAGGATTGGCCCCCCTCAAGTCACCCTGCCTCCCACACCTTCTGTTCTTTGGCTGGGTCTCACCTGGTTCCTCAAGTGGCCACCAGGTGGCAGCAGAGACCTGCAGGAGGGGACTGGGGCCACCTTGAAGATGGGCTGAGTGGGGTCTAGGCAGGGCTAGGGGCCTCTCTTGCTGGGGGTCTGGGCCCATCCAGCGGCTGGGAGCTGGGTGTGTGCATGGAGGGTGCAGGCCTCTGTTGGAGTGAGTTGCTGTGGCTGTGTGGGGTATAGGTGGGCACACCTGTGTACAGAGGCCTCTGCTGCTGTTGGGTATGTGTGCCCTTGAGCATGCCCGTGTGCAAGCACATAAGTGTACCTGTGTGTGTCTGCAGGATCCTCCCTTCTCCCCTGCAGGCCTGAGAAGGCTGACAGTTGGGACAGCCTGGGCCTTGAACTTGATGTTTCCAAAGTGGGAGGTGGCTTGGGGCTCAGACCCTAAGACCCTCTGCCTGCCTTGTGCCCTCAGGCCATGTCCAGCCAGAGTGAGGGGCTTGTCTTACTCTGCCAGCTTTGGGGTCCTGCTGAGCCTTTTGCTTTGTGTCAGGATGGGGGCTCATCGTTGTTCCTGCAGGGCTTGGGCTGGAAAGGCCAACAGTGCATTGGGGGCCCAGGTTTGGGGGAGGGCTGCCACATTGGGGGTTGTGCCCCTGGTCCTGCCAGGCTACTGGGGAGGGGCCTTAACTCATCTACTGGTCACCCAGTTAGCATCCTGGGCTTCCGATGCCTCCTCTGGCCGGGCCTGGTCCCCTGCTCCCTTCAGTGCCTTTTCACTGCCCTTGCTAGCTCTGCTTCCATCTTCCGTTCTCCCTGAAAAACCATGCTAAGCAGATGTTTCTCAAGGTCACCAGTGATCTCCATGCTGCCTAGTGGTCAGTTCCCTGGTGTCCCCAGACCTGACCCTCAGCAGCACTTCAGGGGCTGGTCCCCCCTCCTCCTGCCGTCACTCCCTACCTTAGCTCTCAGATTCTGCTCTCCTGGTTTTCCTCCCGTCCACCGGCCCTCCCTCTCAGCCTCCTTAGCTGGTCCCTGATCTCTTCAAGTCAGCCCCATCCCCACACCTCTTCTCTCTCCCTCTTTAAAGGCCCAGTTCTTTGGTGATCTCATCCAGGCTCGTGGCTTTAAAATGACTCCCGTTCAGTATAATTTAATTAGTTGGTTTGTTTATCACCTGTCTTCTCCCAAATGAAAGCAAGCTCTATAGGCAGGGCTTTTTTATGTATGAAAATGTGTTTATAAAGGTTTAATTTACATATGGTTGAAGTCACCTCTTTTGGCGTTCAGTTCTGTAGGTTTTTGACAAACACAATTGCGTACCTGCCTCCACCCATCAATTACAGGAAGTTCCATCACCCCCAAAAGTTTTCTACAACCTTGTGGATATCCCCTCCCCCATGCCCTGCCCTCAGCAGCCACTGTGATCTGTTCCTTTGTCCCTTTTCCCTAGTTTTTCCTTTTCTGAAAAGTCGTATAAATTGACTCATACAGCGTGTAACCTTTCCAATCGGCTTCTTCCACTTAACACAATGCACACAATACCCACATTTGAAATTCACTCATATTGTTGCAGCTCTGAACTGTTGGTTCTTTTATTCTATTGTATAGCTTTGTTTATCCATTCAGAGGGGGACCCGCTGTCCCAGTTTCCCTGGGCTGGAGTGGTTTTTCTGGGACATGGGACTTCCGAGACTAAAACTAGAGTGATTGGTTGCCTTATTTTCTCTTTAGTCTTGTTTCTAGGTTTTTTTTTTTTTTTTTTTATGATTTTGAGCACAGTCAGTGTAGCCAGTGACAGAGAGAGAGAGGGCTTTTTGGTGAACACAGGTGTTCATTTGTCGTGGGTAAATCCCTAGGTGTGGGGTTTGCTCTGTTGTATGATGCCCATCTCACTGTAAAAGAAGTCGCCAAGCTCTTCTCCAGACAGGCCTTATCATGGAGCTTTCCCACCGGCATTGTGGGGGAACTCCAGTTGTTCTGCCTCTTCTCCAGAACTTGGTAGTGAGTGTCAAAAAAAAAAAAAAAGGAAAACATTTACAACCTGTTTTTAGCTATTTTAACAGGTGTATAACGGTATCTCCTCATAGTTGGCAGTGTATGTGTGTAGTCAGTGGCTCAGTTGTATCTGACTCTCTGCGACCCCATGGACTGCAGCCCACCAGGCTCCTCTGTCTATGGAGTTCTCCAGGCAAGAATACTAGAGTGGGTTGCCGTTTCTTTACCCAGGCAGTCTTCCCGACTCTGGGATCTTACCCATATCTCTTGCATCTCCTGCAGTGGTAGATGGATTCTTTACCACTGGTGCCACCAGGAAGCCCCACGGTGGGCAAAGATTTCCTTTATTTGTTTTGAGTAATGTTGTGTCCCCAGTGCCTGCTATGTAATAGACATTCAATGAACGTTTTGTTTTTGAGTGAAGAATGAGTGGATGGATGAACGAAGGAAGTGGAAGCAGCTTCAGGTATCATCGAAATCTGTCATGGCAAATACATAGGACATGTACCACCATCTCCCCAGGCCCCATTCTGTTTCCACGGCAGGCATCACTAATCAGTCGGGCCATTTATCTAGCTGCTTTGTTCAGTCAGGTACAGTCCAGTGATTTGCATAGTAGCAAGTGAGATGAACCCCACGAGCTAATGCAGCTCTAGTTCAGCTCTATTTCAGGCCTCTTGTTAGGAAGAGCAGGCCCAGGCTCAGGTCAGGGTCCAACACTGTGCATGGACTCACAGGGGACCAGTGGTGGGACTCGACCTTCACACTGGGCTCTCCCAGAAAAGCGCACAACTTCTCTGTTAAGTCTGGAGCAGGATGGGGTATCTCTGTGAAGTCTGGAGTGGGATGGGAGCAGGAACGCAGATCTGGGCTCAAGGCTAGTTGTGGAGTGCTTCTGGGCTCTGGCTTGGTGGGAAGGCTGATGCCTGTGATCTTCCTGCAGGTGCCCAGGAACCGCCGGGACGGCCTGCCTGCCCACATCAGCTCCCTGGCCCAGCGGGCATACTGGGCTCTGCTGAGCCAGCGGAGAGACCAGAGCATAGTGACGCTGGGCCGGAGTGGTGCTGGCAAGACCACCTGCTGCGAGCAGGTCCTGGAGCACCTGGTGGGGATGGCGGGCAGCGTGGATGGCAGGGTCTCAGGTATAGTGGTCACCAGGTGACATGCAGACGGGACATAGAGAGGGGGTGGCGTAGGAAGAGGGAAGGGAGAGGTGGAGGAGGCGGCACTGGGTGGCCCTTTCTTAACATCCAGTCAGCCAGCCTTCACTGAGCGTGTGTGCAGACCCTGTGCTGGCTTCCGGGCGGGGCCACCCCTGGTCTGCTAGGTGCTTCTGTGTGAGTTAGAAGCAGAGTCTCCTTCCTCTAGACACTCACTGCCATTTGCAGGTCAGTCATCAACACCAGGACATTGTTAGAACTAAGCACTTGACGGCCACGTCCTGGGCCAGCATCCTGGTAACTGTGCAAGCCTATGAGTGTATGATGCAAATGCTGTGCCCTTCAACGTGGTCCTCGTGCAGTGCACGGCCCGCTGGACTGTGCAGAGGGCCTGGCGAATAAAGACAGGGCAGGGCCTGTTCTCAGGAGGAGCAGATGGCCAGAAGGGAGGCTCAGCTGCACATCTGTGCCTGATGCCAGCGCTCTGTGTCATGAGGTGGTGGAGCGGGGGTGGGGGGGAGGAGGAGGGGTCATGGCGGAGGGGCGGGTGGCTGCCTTGAGGAAATGATGTGTGAGCTGGGCCTTACAGAGAGAGTGTCAGTCAATAATAATAATTCAGTATTGGTAGTGATAGTAGTGAGTGCTTGCTGAGGACTTGTGTGCCAGACTCCATTCCAAACAAGTTAACTTATTCATTATTTAAAACAGCCCTGTAAGGAAGATATCATTATTACTTGAATTTTATAGAGGAGTCCAGTAAGGTGCAGAGAGGTTAACCAGCTTGCCCAGACCATGTGGCTCATATATCCTAGTGCCAGGATTCAAACCCAGGCAGGCTGGTTCCAGAGCTGTTACCCTGAGCCAGAGTTGTCAACCTACTGTTGCCCCTCTGAGGGCTTTTTAGATGTTACTTCTGGTAATCACCTCCCACCATGAAAATTTAATGCCAGAGGTTCACCATGTATCTGTTTATGCAGTTAGGTCTATATGTGTGTGTGTATGTATGTATCTGTGCTCTATACATAAGAAAGGAAAACTTCCCCACCTTCAAGAATCAGTTTGTGCCCTCTTGAGGGCAGTATTCACCCTGCTGAGAATATATGGCCCAAACAATACTGCTTTTCTTAGTATAATAGCAAACATAATATTAACAGCACCTCCTTTGGCGCCTGTTCTAAGCACTTTATGTTATTAAATCTTTTAGTCTTCATGACAACCACATGAGGTAGGTAGGTACTTATCTGTCTTATAGATGGGGTGTCTGAGACACAGGGAGGTTAATTTGCTCCAAACCAGGTAGCTATCAAAAGGGAGATCCCGTATTCAAACTTGCTTAACTGCTGTGTTACCCTGCTTCTCCCTGGGGTTATATTGAGCACCTGCTGTGCATCTGGGGCAGGTTAGGAGCTGGGCATCCGGCAGGAGAGGCACCAGCCTTGGCCCTTGCAGAATGTAGGTCTGCTGAAAGTGTGTGTGGGTTGGAGGGTGGGAATCGGGCTAGGCTGTATCTAGGTGCCTAGAATAGCTCCTGGCACAGAGAGGTGCTTGGTAAATAGTTCTGGGAAGACTGCAGGGCTTTTCAAACCTGCAGGGCTGTGATGGGGAGTTCCCTGAGAGCAGGTCTAAGAGTATTAATGCCCTGCCCTCCTAAACTCCGCCAGGTCCAGGAAGCCCTGGGACAGCCCTTGTCACTCAGATCGCACCGATCTCCTGTCTGTGTATCTCCCTGTCTTGACTCAGCCTTGCTCCCCCTGCACTTCTGCTCTCAGCACAGGGCCAGCCCAGCAGTGAAATGGGTGTGGCTTAGAGCTGATATGGGGAGGTGGCAGGGGTCCCATTAGAGCCTGGGACCAGAACAGGGTCCTGTGAGAGGCGGGGGTGGCAGCGCCTGGGCCACGGTTGATGCCCCACCCCTGTCCCCACAGTGGAGAAGATTCGAGCCACCTTCACTGTCCTCCGGGCCTTCGGCTCTGTGTCCACTGGCCACAGCCGCAGTGCCACCCGGTTCGCCATGGTGATGTCACTGGACTTTAACGGCACAGGCCGAGTCACAGCTGCCCAGCTCCAGGTGAGGCCTCTGGGTAGGAGAGGGAGGGAGTCTCCAGAGCTGCAGGGTCCCCAGCCCCACTCAGCAGGGCCCATGCCTCCAGCGGGGACCCTGGAATGTGTCTAAATGGTCATCGCTCCCCAGGCCATGGCCAGCTCCTCCCCACCTCGCTCAGTGCCCCCACATCCCGTCCTGGAGTGAACTGGCCTGTCTGCATCTCAGGGTATCACGGGGATGAAATATTCATGAGTAAATATATAATTCAGCCGCTCATTAGTTGGGTCTTAAAAAGTGTAAGCTGAAATTAAACAGACGCTCTCCAGCCTTCCGCAGCAGCTCGTGTGTGACGAGCACATGGCCTGTTTGTTCCCATTTCCAAAATCGCCTGGCCCCTCCCCTTCCTCCCTGCAAACATTCTGTTTGAACAGAAAATAGGATTAGGTTATTAGAAGGGTTGTTTGTATGTGGAGCTGGGATAATATCCAGACTCACTGGTGCCAAATAAAGCCCCTTTCTGAACTGGCCCTGAAATTCCCACATTCATCACCATTTGGGTCGAGTTATTACAGGATTCCGTTACATAAGAGTATGTTGGAGGGTGGCTCTTATGTATGTCAATTGTGATTACCTTTGGATTCCTTAATCGAAATGGGCTCCTTAATCAAAGAACATTTGTTAATTCCCTACGTGGAGTCTGAATCAATAAGACCAAGGCCCAGATGTTCCGGTTCGGAGGTGTCCAGCCAAGTTGGGGCCTGAAATGTTGCCTCAGCACAGTTGAGTGGGTCTGGGTGAGCAGCCTAGTGGCCTCGTGGTGACTGGGTGCTTGTCCTCCTCGGCAGACGATGCTTTTGGAGAAGAGCCGCGTGGCCCGGCAGCCCGAAGGGGAAGGCAATTTCGAGGTTTTCTCCCAGATGCTAGCTGGGTTGGACCTGGATCTCAGGTGAGCGACTGGGCCGGGTGGGGCCAGCTGAGGCCAGTGAGTATCGGCTCTCCCAGGGCCTGGCCCCACCTCTGCCCAGAGCCGAGTGGAGGCCAGTGGTGAGGAACCTGGCCTCTGATTCCAGCTGCCTGGGACTGCTCCCGGGCAGGGGATCGTGGCCAGGTGTCATCTGCTCTGAACCGCTGTTTGTTCCTCTGTAAAGTGGAAGCAGTACCTTGACTGACCTTGTAGGATTAAGCGAGGCAATTCACGTACGGCTCTTTATCCATGCTGGGGTGTGGAGGATTTCTACTCTGGTGCTGGTATTTCGGTCCAAACTCGGACAGCAGTATGGGAGTGGGCGAGGAACAGCAGACCCCAAACCTTGCAGAAGTTCCTCAACTCTGTGAGAGCCCTGGCTGCACCTTAGGTATCTCAGGGCAAGGAGGCACCAGGTGGAATAACCAGCTGAGAAGCCAGGAGCCTCATCTCGGAGGGCCTCCCGAGGGGGGTGGCCCGGGGAGTCCTCTCTGCCCCTCCCTGACTCCTGGGCGTCTTTGGGCACGGGGCTGCCTGTCTCTGAGCCTTGGTTTCCTCATCTGTAGAGAGAAGGAGGACAGTTCCCATGAGGCTTGAGGGGTTGCTTACCCCAGGCAAGGTTTGCCTCTGGGTCCCCCATTGTTTGTCTCCTACCTTCCCCATTTGAGGGAGAGGCTCCACCTGTCCTGAGCCTCCTGATAAGGCCAGAGGGACACTTGTACCCCTCAGGGAGATGAGAGAGGAAGCTCCCAGTTCTCAGAGCAGGGTAACTGAGGAGTAAGGAAGCTTCTGGAAGGCCTTTCCTTAGGAAAGGCCCAGTGAGGGCAGCAAGTGAGGAATATTTGGGCAGTGGGGCCAGGGACCTAGGCCAGCTCTGGGGCCACCTGGAGCATTGTATGGCGCCCCACACACCGTGATGACCACCTGCTCTCCCAGACCACCAGTGTGGGCCGGTCCTCCCTTCCTTCTGGTCCCTTCTGTTTCCAGGACAGACCTGTACCTGCACCAGATGGCGGAGAGCAGCTCCTTCGGCGTGGGCCTGTGGCCTAAGGTGAGGAGGAGGCCCCTCTGGCTGTGAGTGGTCTTGTGTCCCCATGAGCGAGGAGTCCCTCTGCCACTGGGGTGCAGAGTTGGCCAGGGCTGGTCACATGGGGGAGGCTGGACTGCCTTTGTGGGGCCTGGGCTTGTTGGGGAAGTGAGTCTTGTACAAATAATGGGAACCAACAGGTGCTCCGTGTAGAGGTAAGAGCGTGGGCTCCGGGACAGGCTGTCTGGATTCAAACCCCGGCTCTGACACTTACTGGATGTATGACCTCAGGCATGGACCCTGGCCTCTCTGAACATCTGTCTCCTCTTTGGTAAAATGACGATGGAAGTGGTGTCTGCCTCATGGACCTGTTGTGAGGATTAAATGAAATGACATGCATAAAGCACCTAACCCTGGGCTCGGATTACATCAGTCAGTGGTGGTTCTCTTAGGAAATATTCTTAATGGTGTTTAGTGTGGGAAAGTGCAGTCAGAGATGGCTTCCTGGAAGATGAGGCCTATGACCAGGGCCTGGAAAGGTGGTATTCACTTGTTTAAGAAAGAAGATTATTGACTTATTTTATTTTTTTATATTTTAAAATTTATTATGAGTCACCTCCCACCCCCACACTCCTGACATCACTCTCTGTGTCATGCCTGTGCTAGATACTGGGATTATGATCCTCATCTGTGAATTTTCACTCGGTCAGGAGAGAACAACTTGGGAATTAATGCAGTCATGTGAGATAAGAATATGCCAGAGTCTGTACAAGATTCTCTGTAACAGAGGATAGTTGAAAGCTACTTGGCCTCATTCAGGGAAGACTTCTTAGCCAAGGGGACATCTGACCTGGGTTTTGAAGGATGAGTAGTTTACCAGGTGGAGGGGAGTGATCATTTCTATCCCAAAGCTTTCTTTTTTACAAACATACATGTTGGGGAAACAGGATGCTAGAATAATTGGGCATCCTCATGCAAAAAAAGAAAAAATATTTCAATCCACAAGAACTCACACCATATAGAAAAATTAACCAGGATGGATCCTAGGCCTAAACGTAGAACTTAAAGTTGTAAAATTGCTAGAAGAAAACAGGAGGAGAATTTCTGTAACTTTGGATTGAGCAGACTTCATAGGTGTGACAGTCCCTGAGAGAACAAATTGATAAACTGCACTTCATTGAAATTAAGAACTTTTGCTCTTTGAGTGTCACGGTTACTATGAAAATAAAAGCCACAGACTGGGAGGAAGTACTTGCAGATCACATATATGATGAAGTCTTTGAATCCAGAATATATAAATGACTCCCAGAACTCATAAATAAAACAACCTGACAAAAAAGATGGGCAGAAGAATTTCAACATAGTTTTACCAAAGAAGATTACATAGGTGGCAGATAAGCATGTACGATATATATTAGTAATTAAAGAAATTTAAAACCATGATGAAATACTATTACATGATACATAGAGTGCCTACGCTTGAAAAGATGGAGCATAACATGTGCTGGTGAGGATCTGGGGTAACTGGAGCTTTCATAACCTTGCAGGTGGGAGTGGAAGATAGTCTCTTACCATCTTGGCAAACCATCTTTTACAAAGTTTAGCATGTACCTCCCACATGGCATGCCAGTCTACTCCCTGGTGTTTATGCAGGAGGATGGAAGTGTACATCAACTTTTTTACATGAGAGTTCATTAGCAGTTTTATTTCTGACAGCCAAAACCCAGAAACTATCCAAAATGTCTGTTAACAAGTGAATGGGTGAATTCACTGTGAAATATCCATAAAGATAGTATGTTCCCCAATAATAATGAGGTACTGATCAAAATAACTGTGCTGAGTGAAAAATCTCAGATGAAAGAGTCCAGCTGTATGATCTCATTTATGTGAAACTCGGGAAAGTGCAGATGAACCTGCCGTGACAGCAAGCAGGTCAGTGGTTGCCTGGGGATTGAGTGAGGGCAGAAGAGGGGAGAAAGGGTTATGTGAAAGAGAACTTTTGGGGGTGAGGGACGTGTCCATTTTCTTTAGCACTGATGCTTTCATGTATGTGTGTGTCAAATCTTCTCACGTTGTACTTAAAGATGAGTGGTTTGTTTTTGTCAGTTACACCTCAATAAGGCGCGCTCGCTCTCTGTCCCTCTCTCTCTCTTCTGGGTACTATCTGCAGAGTTATTGATTAAGTAGGCCTGGGCTGGGACCTAAGAGTCTGTGTTGCTCACAAATCCCCAGGTGATGCTGAAGCTGGGGGTCCAGGGACGCTGCTTTGAGAACCACTGTCAGCAAGTCTGTTTCGACAGTGGGTGGAGTGAGACGGAATGGGGCGATGCGGCTCCCTCAGCCTCACCTTGCTGTCACCCCCCTGCCTTGAGGGGACCTGCAGTATGTTCTGCCCCTTCCCCCCCTGATTGGGGGGTGCAGGGAGCCCAGACCCCACCCTGGACAGCAGAGGATGCATGGCTGCCCCAGGGCTGGGCTTCTCTAATGAGTTTGGGCCAGTTGCATGCATTTGAACAGCAAGAGCGTGGTGGTTTGTTTTCTTGGTTTTGAGGATGAAAAGGGCTCAAGCCAGGCCCCTGTGAGCTTCCTGGCCTGACCTGTTTGTTCACAGTCTGCACACAGGAATGGGCGTAGCGTGAACCCATATCAAGGAGGCGTTTGAAGTGGTTTTCTTTTTTCTGTGTTTCTGGGGGTTGTTTTTTTAGACCAGTTGATCTGTGGGAACTTGTAGGGTAGTCATTATTCTCGTCCTGCTACCTAGCAGGTACGGATAGAGTGTTTTCTTTGTTCTCTAAGAGCAAAAGTAGAATCTGGAAGCTCGTTGGTTTTTGATACAAGCCTGGGCTCATTTTCTGGGATTGGGCCGTCCAGGTATCATCTCAGTAAAGGAATTCGGTGCTCAGAAAATGCCTCCAGGAGTGAGTGCTGCTATGTCACTCTGAAGCCGCTGAAGTCACCAGAGTCAGCAAATAGAAATACAGGATGCCTGCACATACTCGTCTTGTAACTGATGTAGGAAGGTGGTGACTGTAGTTATTAACACTGAACTAGTAAGTACACTTGAAATGTCCTGGGAGGGTAGATCTTCGGTGATCTCACCACACACTGAGAAACAGTAACTGTGAGGTGATGGAGGCATGCATTAACTTCATTGTGGCAATCACTTCATAACGTGTACATGTATCAGATCCTCACATTGCACACCTAAAAATAGACTGTGCTTGTTTGTCAATTATGACTCACAAAAACTGGAAACATTACAGGATGCCAGTTAAATTAGAGTTTCAGATAAACATTGAATAATTTTTTTTTTTTTTTAACTTTAAGTGTGTCCTGAATGTTGCACGGGCAGGCCTGGAGGGTTGAAGTCGTATCAGAGAAGGCTGCCTGGAGGAGGTGAGCACGAGCTGATCTTGTACTGAGAGAGAGAAATGAGTCAGGTGCAGGGAGGCCAGCCTTCCTGAGCCCCTGATGCAGAGGTGATGGTTGGGGAGAGGCAGGCAGGTTGTAGAGGGCAGGGTGAGGGTGTGGGATGGGGGGCTGTCAGCTGGAGCGGGGCCCAGGGGGAGCGGCCCTCTGTGGCTGCCTCTGCTCGCTGACTGCCAGCTTCCCTCCTGGCCCCTGCGCAGTGCCACCCACCCCGCCCCGCCTCCACCACCGCCCACCACATCTCAGCTCTGGACTTTTGGTTGGCCGGATGAGGACACAGACGCATCATTATTGAGATACCTGGAGCCCTGGCTCTGGACGGACCTGTCCTGCCCTCCCCACGGTCTCCATCAGGTTCACCCCTCTGTTCAGGCACCGATGTTCCTTTTGCAGATGAAGCGAGGCTGTGTTCAGTGTTTCCCTCCAGAGCCGCTCCGGGTCCAGCGGTGGAGGGGTGGGGACCCTCCTGGGTTGGTGGGCTGTGGAGACATGGGGGAGCCCACCCTGGCCCTGGAGGAGGGCGTGTGGTGTACACCCCCGTGAAGCAGAGTGGGACCTGGGCCCCACCCTGTGTTTGTCCCCAGGGGACCGAGTTGCAGGCCCCCAGGGCCAGGCCCTCCCCCAGAGAGCAGCGCCCGGCTGCAGACCTTGGGTCCCTGCTGCCCCAGGCCCTGTGAGAGAGGCCTGCACGTCCATCCTCAGGGTTCTCGGTGCCGTGTGCCCTGTCCTTCACCGTGCCCTTCTGCTAGGACACGCTGCCTCCCCACCCAGCACCCACTTCTCCGAGCTTATTCTGTTTGCTCTGTTCACCACTTCTTCCCAGCATCAGCTCTGCGCCTCTCCCTAGGCCCAGCACCCACCCTGTGCCGTCAGTGTCTGCACGTCTCCCCTCCTTGGACCAGGAGCCCTCGAGGACAGGCTACGGCGATACGCCTGCCGGGGCTGCTGGACAGCAGTGGGGGAGGCATCCCTGGAAGGCTGGACAGCCTGGGCGAAGGCACGGGCTTGAGCCCAGCATTTATTGAGCACCACTGTGTGCCGGGCACCATGCTGGTGCTTTACACATGTCCTCATTTAGTCCTCAGAGTGACCTAGGTGCGGGGTTGGCAGTTTTTTTCCGTCTACATGGTGGAAACTGAGCCTCCAATGCAAGGGCAAGAGATTGTGCCATCACACTTCTGGGGGCACAGAGCTGGGGGCATGTGCAGTTCTGTCCACTTCCAGGTCTAGATCTGGCCTCTGCATGATCAGAACCTCCCGGTGCTCTAAGCATAGCCTGGTTGAATGTGCAGAGAACATCTTGGATTTTATTCTTCTAAGTGACCCGCCATCTTGGGTTGACCTTGAGTCTGATTGCATCGGACAAACCCTGGGCACCTTCTGAGTTGGCTTTTATTTTTACTGATTTTTCTCTCTCGAGTTGAGCCATACGGTCAAGTGTACAAAAGCACTAATTTTCAGTGTACCGCTCAGCGATGGTTATATCCTTACACACACCTGCGACCCCACCCTGGATCACCATCTAGAACATTCCTCATTCCAGAAAAGGCTCCCTGGAGCCCCCACTGGATCAGAACCATCCTTCCCACCCACATCATCCTCCTGACTTCTCTTACTAGAGGGCCGTGCTGCCCACGTTTGGCCTTCACATGAACAGAATCCCACGTGGCGTGGTGTTTTGTATGTGGTTCCTCTGACTCATGGGGTTCACACACGTGCTCACATGATCAGTGATGCAATCTTTCTCATAGCTGTGTGGTGCTCCACCACTCCGCCCTGCCTGGACCACCCCCTCTTTATCCAGTCTCCTCTTTGTAGACATTCTGGCTGTGAGTTGATCTGTCCCACCGACCTGACTGATTTCCGTTTTCTCGATTTTTAGGCAGGACTGGCTTTTTGTCAGGGCATTATGCAGAGGTGTCTGGCTCCCTGGAAGTTGAGGGAGCAGTAAACATCCTCCTGATCCTAACTGTTTTAGATCAGGAGCACATACATTCATCCCTCCATCACTGAGGGAGGCGGGGAGCAGAGGAGAAGATGCATGCAAGCTTCAGTGGAAGTTTTCTAATTCTTCTGTTCGTGTGAGCTAAGTGGCAGATGATGGAGTCTGCCTCTAACTGAAAGTCAAATGCTCATGGCTGACAGTGGGAGCTGTAGTAAGTGTGTCTCCACTGTCCTTTTGGTGTCCTTTCTCTGCTACTTTGAAATCTCATAAATAACCAAGAGCATGTTGGTAAGATGCCTTCCCTTTCTCCGTTTGCTCCAGCAGAGCAGCGGTGGTTGCTAGGTTGAGTTCCTGGTTGCTAGGGATTTTGTGGTCCTGTGGTGGCCCAGAAATATGATGGATCAGTGGAACATGCTTTTGCTGTTAATTGAAACATTCCTGCAGCACATCCCTCAATGTCATCATGAGCTTTGACGTCGTCCCAATTGGTCGATGATCCTTGCAGGTTTCTGTCCCAGTTAGAAGTGGCTTGAGTGGAGGGGATAAGTGGCCTGGGCGGGGAGTCAGCAAAACCCAATTCTTACCCTGAATCTGGTACTAATTTGCTGTGTGACCTCGGGCAAGTGTTGTCCCCTCTCTGAATCCCTAAGATCCAAGGACTTGACAGCTTTCGGTTCATCGCCCAAGCTCTGTGAGCAGGCCAGGTGCACTTCAGTTCCTCTCGTTATCTGCTGGAGGATTATCGACAAAAGAATTCTCATTGTCAGCTCACTTCCTCTCCACCCAGCAGGCTTCAGGGGTTGAGTCTTCTTGGCCAGATGCTATGTGTGTGTGCAGCAGTTTCAGACTGATTTTAATACTCAATCAGACATAATTGGGATCGTAAATCTGGGAAAGAAAAAGCGATACTCTGCAACCCATAAACATCTGATCATGCCATTTTCTCTCCCCTCCTGCTGAAAAATCTCTGGTGGTTGCCCGCTGCTTGCCCTGGGGATGGCAGACAGGATCTATCTCAGTTGCTGAGGCAGGTCAGTTAGCGGGGGCTGCAAGAGGGAGTGTCCTGAAGAGAGTCTGGACTCCCTGTGGGATCTTCACTGATTGGTGATGTCTGCCTTGGGTCCAGGAATGGAAACGTAGGTGTATTTTTGTCTATCATGGCAGGAATTTTAAGCCTATGCCCTTTAACATGGGGTTTGAGGCCTTACCCATTGGCACCAGCCAGCTTCTCATGCATGTCTCCACCCCTCCTCTGTCTGCCCTACTCCAGAAATCCCTGCTTCCCTGGCCATGTTCAGATGACCACCTGTTCTCCAGAGACCTTCTTTGTTCTCCTTGTCCCCCCGCCCACCAGGCCTTTGTTCTATCAAATTGGTCAGAATCTGCCTATTTGCCGTCCAGATTTCATTCACAATTTTGTCTCATCTTTGACTCTCTTGGGCAAGATGAATCAGCCTGGCCCTCCTCTGCTATCCCATAGTCCCCCGCTTAGCCTGTCTCACACTTAGTTGTTTTTACATCTCTTTCCACTTCTACTTTGGAAGGTCCTCAGAGTTAAGTTCTGGGTTTCACTCATCTCTGCCTCCCCAGAGTCCAGCACAGTGCAAAACCTCAATAAATCTTATTGAATGAACACACGAACGAATAAAAATCACATGCTATCAGAAGTCAGAAATGATTTTTATAACTTTCGCAGCAATCTGAGTTCCATGTGTCAGTATTCCCCAGCTTAATCGCGAGTAATTTACTGTGGTCATAAAACGTCCACACGTTCCCCCGAGACCAACCCCTACTTCCCGCTGTGAGCTTGCGTTTCCTCCATCATGATGGTCTGTTTGTCTCCCTCTCTCCCCTTGTTCTCAGCCTGAAGACAAGCAGAGGGCAGCGGCCGCCTTCGCCCAGCTCCAGAGCGCCATGGAAACGTTGGGCATTTCACACGGCGAGCAGAGGGCCATTTGGCGGGTGCTGGCAGCCATCTACCACCTGGGCGCAGCGGGGGCCTGCAAAGGTATGTGCTTCCCAGCCGAGCTCACCTGGACTGCGGGCTGTCTCCACTGACAGGTGCCTGACAAGGCCCTTCTGTCCGTGAGGTGGGACAGTGTCAGTGTGTCGTCTTCTGTGTCTCTGGGGCTGCTCTCTGCTCGGCTACAGAAGCAGGCGTGCTGGGAAGGAAGCGGAGCTGATTTTCAAGCAAGCCTCATAGCCCAGCACTGTCCGGTGGGACTTCTGCGATGCCTGGGAGCTCCTCTGTCCAGTAGGATGGCCGCTTACTGCTTGTGGCCATGGAGCATTTGACACGTAGCTAGTGCACCTGAGGAATGTTTCCATTGTATTAAACTCTAATTAGCATACGTTAACATAGCCACATGTAGCTAGAAGCCACTGTGCTGCGAAGAGACGCCCTGGAGCAGGTGAGGGAAGGCTGGGTCTGTGCACTGAAGGTGGTGTGTTTCTGTCTAGACATCTTGGAGAGGCTTCCGCAGTGTATGCTGAGCCAACCCAGCTGTCTCCTCCCAAACTTGCTCCCGTCCTGAACTGTCTGTGTGCTGACTGTCCTCCTTCGCGTTGGTCTCTCCAAGGGGTTCTGACAGTCCCTTCCTCTCCAGTTGTTCACCTTTCCCTGTAGATACTCCCGTGACAGCATTTCTGTCCTGACTTCTCTATTCTTATCACCTTAGACTAAGAATTTGCTACTATTTCTTTTTGTTGTTGAGTTATTGCAGTAGCCTTATTGCCGATGCCTTCACTCCTCCCTAGTTGTGACCACTGGGCTCCTTTCTAGAACACAGACCTGTGGTGCCGTTCCCTGCTTAGAATCCTCCCGAGGCTCTCCCTTGTCTGCTCCATCGAGTAAAATCCCTTGGCCTGGCATTCAAGGCTCCGCACTTCCCTAGCCAGGCTCCTCTGCCACCTCCCTCGTCCCTATGAAAGGTCCCAAGGAGATGGTCACTATCAAGAGAAGTGTGGCTCCTGCCTTCATGGAGCTTATGGTGTGCTGTGTTTATGACTGTGTCCTTGTCTAGCTCTTTCCTCTAGAGAGTGGCTTCCTTTGGGCCCAGAATATACAGTTGGGATTGACTTGTGAAGTGGACACAGGTGTGCACGGTGCCTGTCCTCTGGAGCTGTGTGCTGACACTGGCGGGTGTTCCGGGCCCTTCCTCTGTGAGGCAGCAGACTACTTTGGTGGTGGTTCCTCCACCACCATCCCCCTGGGCCTTGTGGCCTGTCGTTTTGATTTTCATACACTTGAGCCGCATGTATTGGTGCACCAATTTGATTTTGGACATTTCTAGAAGTCATGCTGAGTCAGAAATAGGTAAGGTGGCGGTTCCACAGTTGGTCCAGGCCAAGGGCAGGCATGCCTGACAGTACAACCATGGAAAAAACAAATGCCACTTGCCTTTTCCAAAAATCAGCATGCTCTACATCCTGGTTATTTGTAAATCAGACAGCTTTGTAAACAGACTGGGACTGGGGACGCCACTGCACAGTTCAGACCAGAAGAGCTGTTGAAGATTTAGAGTTGGGGCACAGGCATCTTTAGGTTGAAGAGGGTATGGAAAGAAACAGACCTGTTTTACAGAACGGAAGACTGAGGCTCCGAAGGTCCAGATGCGGTCAACTCCAGGGTATGGGCTCTTGAGTGAGGCAGATGTTGAGTTCAAAGGCAAACTTCTCCAAGCTTCAGAGGCTTATCTTTCAATGGGCTAAGACTGGGATTGGTGTGAGGATTGAATGGAATAAGGAAGAGAAAGCTGTATTAAGCTGGGGTCCCCGGAGGCAGACTCTGAGACAAAGATTTGGGTGCATGTAGCTTTGGGGGGAGGGGATATCAGGAAGAACCAAGAGTGCAGTGAGGGAAGGGAAGGTGGGTGATGCTGGGGCGTTAAGGTGTGAATTAGTGACTTACCTGGTGGTCCAATGGCTAAGACTCCAAGCTCCTAAGGCAGGGTGTCTGGGTTCAGTCTCTAAATCCTGCATGTCTTGATTAAAAGACCCATCATGCCTCTACTAAAGACTGCAAATGCCACAAGTAAAGACCCTGCACGCTGCAGTGAAGATCGAGGATCCCTTGAGCCATAACTAGGAGCCAGGGCAACCAAATAAATGAATATTTAAAACATTTTTTAAAATAAATAAAAATAAAAACCCAAGTGGATTAGCTCTGGGAAGTGAGGGGCCAGTCTCTCTGGGGACCTCTGTATTACCCAAGGGGTGAGGGAGCCAGGATGTTGATCCACCACCACCTGCTTCTGCCTGCTTGAAGGTCGCTCCCGGGGGCATGTTACCCTTACCCCATGCCTGAGCTGAGCATGTTCTGCAGCCAGGAAAGCAGAGGGGTGCAGACAGGTAGGTGCCTGTAGTGACAGGCTGGGGACGTGTATGGAGTGGTAGGTACAGAGTGAGGTGCCAGGGTTGGTGGACAGATCGTCCATGACTCCGGTTCAGGGCAGTCCTTCAGCAGATTGTGCTGTTGAGGCTGGGTTAACTGACTCTCTGGGTGTCAACAGCCATGGGCCTGTCAGCTGCACTCAGCTCAGATAGGCTGGCTCCCTCCCTCCCGGCACTCAGCAAAGCCTAGGGAGAGGGCAAGACAGGGTTCCCTCTGTCACACTGGAGCCTGCTCTGCCTCTGATGCCACAGCACGGAGGCTGAGGGAGCCCCCGGTCTATTAAGCTGCCACCAGAGAAGTCTGATGCCTGACTTGATCTCCCTGGGGCTCACGGGGCACCCCCTCTGATGTGGGCTCAGGACGCATACCTGTAACAGTAAAAGAGAAAGTCGCTTATAAATATTTTATTAATACACGATAATGGCAATAACTCCTGCCAGCCTCCCCCACCCCACCTTATAAATTATTTTAAGAGGAGCTGCCGTCAGTCTGCCTGGGAGGCCTGCCCGGTGATTTACTTACAATATATTCTGCTTTGGAAGATTTCATAATAGGTTGCTCTGAAATCAGCTATTAAGAATTTCAAAGTCATATATAAATGTCTTGACTTTGTGTCATAACAGATCATTTTGAAATATATTAAGAATCATTTCCATTAATCAGATTTTTTCTCCCCCCATTAAAACGATGCTCTCCTCCCAGCACGCCTGACTTCCTTAACTTGTTTTGAAAGTGCTGATTCTGTTTTTAAAAACCATATCTGTCCCTGTGGGGAGATTTCAGGCCTTATAAATGGACTCGGGATTTTTGAACTGTGATGGCAGTAATGACAACTACCACTAATATTGGTTTAGCGTTTGATACTTTCAGAAGTGCCTGTACCTCTTGTGACTTCTGATATGATTTGATTCATATAATAACCCGGTAAGGAAAGATAGTGCCGTAGGAAAGAGTCAGCCTCCTGGCTTGGCTTCTCTGAACCTCAGTTTCCTCCCCAGTAAAATGGGGTAGTGATGGCAGCCACTTTGTAGGCTTGTCATGAGGGTTAAATGAGTCAGTGCCAATGTTGAGAG
Organism: Okapia johnstoni; assembly: GCA_024291935.2. NCBI lineage: Eukaryota > Metazoa > Chordata > Mammalia > Artiodactyla > Giraffidae > Okapia > Okapia johnstoni. Next base: position 6,810,063 of record CM044310.1, on the reverse strand, counting down.
CATAGGACTTGGCTCACAGTGAGGATCTTTGTAAGAGGAGGAGTGTAGTTCACCTAGCATCCCACAGCTGGTATATTCCAGAATGAGGTCTCCCTGCCATGACCACTCCCCTGCCCTAGACTTCGCACAGGCTGGTAGGGTCATTCCTTGCTGGAGAACTGACTTGTTTTCCTGGGCCGCGTACTTACAGATGTGATGTCGCTGCACAGCCTTGGAGCAGTCTGGGAGGGGCGAGAACTGTAAGATACCCATCTTACAGATGAGGAGACTGAGGCCTGCCAGAGAGGTTCATCCTCATCCCCTGGGGCACGCAGCTAAAGCCAGAGCTGGGATTTGGACCCAGTCTGTCTAGCTGCTGAGCCCAGCCTCTGGGACCACATCCCCTATCTCGCTGTCCCCTGTGTGCCGTGGCCTCTGTCCTCACAGGCTCCCAGGTCTTCTCTGGGGCACCCTGAGCTGTTTTTACTCATGACAATTCTGACACCAAAGGTGTGGGCTTTTCCTCACACCAGCCAATCCTCTTATTCTCTGGATACCAACTCGGTGTCCTACAATTTAATCCACTCCTGACACTACCTGGAGTTCGTGTAGGTCAAGGGCTCAGTCCCACAAGACCATACCACTTCAGACACGGGTCACAGAGCTGGTTCTGTCCTTCTGACAGACCAGCCACAAAGCTGGGTGTCCATAGACCCCTCCTCAGGTTGATAACTTGCTGGAATGGCTCACAGAGCTTAAGAGGGTGCTTCTGCTATAAAGCACACAGCTCAGGAACACTCACGTGAAAGAGATGCATGGGGCAGGCTGCAGAGGAAGGGGCTTGCGTCCTCACTGGTCTGCAGGCCTCCCAGCACCCTGGAAGCTCTCTGAGCCCTCTCGTCAGGAGTTTTCTGGAGGTTTCGTTACATGGGTGTGATTGATTAAATCATTGGCCCTTGGTGATTCACTCCATCTCTAGCCTCTTCTCTCCCCTCCCTGGAGGGAATAGAACTGAAAGTTCCCAGTTTCTAGTCATGCCTGGTTCTCTCGGGTGATCAGCCCCTGTCCTGACACCATCTGGGGTCCCCCAACCACTGGTCATCTCCTTAGCAGACAAAAGACACCATCACCACTTCAGAGATTCCAAGGATTTTAGGAGCGGTGTGCCCGGAACTGTAAAGACCAAAGGCACATTTATGACAGGTGCCAGCCCTGTGCAGCATCTCCCAGGCCTAGTGGTCCCATCAGAGGCCACTGAGCACGTGTTGACAGGTTGGTCCTTCCCACGGGGGACCAGGCCCTCAGGTCGCCACATGGTCCTTGCATACTCATGATTCCTGCCCAGTTTGGCTTCTCCCCAGGGAGCCCCAGCACACTCCCGGGGGCTCCTCTGACCCTCCTCGTTTGGGGGAGTCCCTTTAAACCTCCACTGACCCCTGAGTGCCTGCAAGGTGCTGCCACCGTGGCCCTCCCCTACTGCCTCCTCAGTCCCTTCAGCCCCTATGACGTGGTGTTCTTGACCTCAGGAGGCTGGCTGCCGTGGGGCTCTGGGTCACCCTGTCACCAGCAGTGCCCTGGGCAGCGTCAGAATGTTTCTCCCCAGAATGTGGCAGGGCTGGGACCCAGGCAGCTCGAAGTCAGCTGGTCGTGGGCTCAGGTCTCAGCTCGGCCTCTATTTAGCCTCTCTTTATCTTGATCTCGGCCAAGTTCCGGGGCTCACCTGTGCCTCCTCAAGAGGGAGAAAGGGCCGCAGAGAGCTGTCTAGGGTCTCACCCGTGCCGAGATGCTAGTACTGCTGGGGCTCTGGGCCTCCTCCCACGGACAGGCCAGGTGGCTCCCGGCTCAGACGGTCAGTTGTCAAGAGGCCGCATCCCTCCCTCTTCCTGTGCTGCCTCCTCCTCCTCTCTGTCTCCCAGGCTCACGGTCCCTGATGGAGCCCTTGGGAGGGCAGCGGGAGGGGCCCTGGGGGCTACCTCCGCGTAGCAGGCGGAAAACCCCGGGGATTTGACACAGGGACGGTTTGCTGTTAACCAAGACTCATGGCCCGGGCCATCCCTCAGGAGCCACCAGGGAACCATTTATCCAACCTCGAGTTTCTTTCCTTTGGAAAAATGTGGCTCATGGAACAGCCAGCCAGCCCCCTTGTGTGTTGAATGGCAGCGAACGGATGTTCTCTGGAGCTCACATGACAAGGAGGCGGGTGGGGAGCAGGGACATGCTGGGCCCTGCAGGGGGTGGAACCGGCCTGTGTGATTTAACCTGTGCCTGTAAAATGGTAAAACCCCACCGACCTTCTACATCAGTGGTCACAAGACTGCATCCCACATGGCACATGGGATGTGCCACAAGCCCCAGCACTTCTCTTTGCAGAGTGCTTTGTTATCAGTGGTCTCCATTGTGGCATTGCCTGCCCCTGCGGTGCGCCGGAGTGGGGTGGGGGCGGTCCTGAGGCCCATTTACTGGGTGGAGAACTCAAGCCTCCAGGGGGTACGGCTCCTTGCTTTAGGGCACACGGTGACCCCCTCGGTGCTAGTGAACAGCAGCTTCAGAGCCGGAGTCCAGTTCTGGACTCTCAGTCCAGTGCTCTTTCCACAGCTTCAGTGAAGGTTCTGGGGGCCAAGGACAGTGTGGGGGTAGCGGTCAGAGTGGTCAGGAATGACGCAGACTGGGGCTTGGGGATGTGAGGGTTCTAGCACGTGCCAGCTCTGTGACTGGGCTGGCGAATGTGCTGCGGAAAAAATCAGCTGGAAGCCCCATGGCTTCAAGTCTCATCTTACCATCTCCCCAAGCTCCTAGGCATCTGCAGTTTAGGAGGGCTTGGCTGGGCTGCGGTCTGAGATGGTGATGTGGAAACAGTGGGGGTGGAGTGGCTGGGAGGCCAGGTGGCTCCCTCTCTCTGCTTCTCAGATCTCAGTGCTCTCCCGGGGGCCTCTTTGGGCCTCCTCATGGCTTGGTGGCTCCACGGAAGCTTCCAGAGAGCAGCATGAAAGCTACTTCCCCTCTTCTCAGTCGGTCACACAGGGTCATTACCGCTATGCTCTGTGTAGCTTCAAAGGCCAGCACGCCTGGCAGGTAGGGAGGGAATTCCCACTTGGCAGTGCAGGCTGCCGAGGCTCAGAGAGGTTATGTAAGACTGCCAAGGTCAAACAGCATCACCTGGTGCAGCCACGGTAAGAATCAGCACCTGTTTGCCTCCGCAGCCGGTGTTGCTCTCCTCTGTAAGGCCGCCCACCTGGCCCAGTCCTCAGGTGCCTTCCTGGTGCCCCGACCTCTCATGACGTGAGGTGACCTCCACCTCACCGCTCAGAGCAGCTTCTCAGGTCCATCCCCAACCTGCAGTCTCCCTTCCTTCATCTGCAAGATCATCCACTAAGGGAAACCGAGACAGAGGAGCTAGGAATCGAGGCTCCCAGCGTGGGCTCGGGGCAGGTGGACCCGCGTGTGTCTTTCTTCTGTGCTGTCTCTGACCCTCTTGACCTTTGAGGCTCAGTGTTCTCATCTGTAGATTGGGGGTAATAATTGTGTTGCCTCCCCGTGTCCTTGGGAGGACTACAGTACTCTGTTTGAATATGTATAGCTCAATCACCCTTGTTATTATTGCTGCTATTATTAATGGAAAATCTGTCCACTGTTGCGGTGTTTCCCCTCGAAGCGTGAGTCTGCCACGCTGGCTTGGGCTGGTCTTCAATCCTCTCCAATTCCTGTGGCCCCGTAGCTGTAAGGGATGACACACACCCACTCTGAAAAGTCTGAGACTCGGTCACTTTGCCCGCTGTTCCTCATGACTGTAAAATGACAGTAATGTTCAGAATCTAGAATATAATAACCAGGACGGGTGGTGTCTGCCTTGATGGCTGATTTGCTCTGCTTTCCTTCGGCTCTGAAGGCTAATGGGAGGTTTAACTTATCTGTCACTTACTGAATTTACCAGTCTCCTTGTCACTGACCCCACTGCCTAACATACGATGCACTTGGGCCCGTGTATAACCCAAGGGCGGGCCCCATAATGGGATGATGGAGGGAGGCTGCTGATCGGCCACCACTCCTGCCTGCCCTGATAAAGGTGTCAGACCCTGAAGAGATGGGGCTGTAACTCGGGGAGCCCCGAGGAGCCCGCAGGAAGGAGAGACAATGGCAGCAATGACAAGGGCTCAGCCCCCCACCTTCTACCAGGACCCCCAACACCCAGCAGCCAGGGCAGTCTGTCCACGGGTAGGAGGAGGTAGCCTGATGCTTCTCAAGCCCAGGCAGGACCCCAGAAGGCCAAGGGGAGTAGTAATAGCAATGCTGTCAGCTTGAAGCAGTCAGTGTATATTCAAGCGCTTGGTGCAGAGTTTTAACCCTTTTTTATTGTTTTTAAACAACTGCACAAGCAGCACTGTAAAGTTGTCTTCCTGTGAAAAATGGAAGCGGTACAGATGAACATAGAATGGCGAAAGCAGGTCGCTCCCCATTCCCTTGATCTTCCTGCCCTTGAAGGCGACCACTGTTAAGGTGTAAAGGTGACGTTTAGTGCAGCTGGCAAGCCAGGATTGACACACAGTCATTAACTGGAGCTCCTGGTTTACCGTGAGGTTCAGCTCAGGGTTGTACCTTCTCTGGGATTTGACAGACGTGTCGTGTCATGTGTCCACCATGACCGTGTGCTCCAGGCTGGTTCCACTGCCCCCGCAGGCTGGCTTTTTTCCTTAAAATTTTGATCCGAAGTCGTCAGAGACTCATCAGTAGTTGGAATAGTAACAGGTTCAGTGCCCTGACTCCTCCCCGCGGTCATGGCTGTGGCCAGGGCTGCAGTCCCTCTGAAAACCAGCGCATGGCCCTGGCCGCATCGCTGTCGTTGTGGCCCCAGCCACAGGCCACCTCCTCAGGCCCTTTAGACAGCGTGAGCTGTGCTTGCGACAGTCGTCTGGGTGGGTGGGTGGGGGGCCGTTACTGGTTCAGAAACAGGTTCACAGTGGCTCCATTTCACACACTCTGCTTCTCCCTGTCTGGTGCAGGGTGGACCACGCTGCTCGCGGGACGCAGCGGTGCCGGTCTTCTCTCCGCTGACTGTGGGGCTTGCCCGGGGAGGGGTCTCTGTCTCCGTTGCATTTCTCCGGTTGATGAGCCTTCGGGCAGTTTCGTGCTTCGGGGGATTGTAAACAGCACAGTGTGGGCAGTGGGGGGGGTGAGCGTTCTGGGGGCGTGGTTTCCTGGGCCTGCGGGACCAGAGGGGTGTGTCTGAGGTTGGACGTTTCCATGAACACACCGCGATTCCCCTCCCTGGGTGTTTGTTCATGCAGGTTGGCACCCTCACAGGCCCGTGGGGGACGTCGGGCTAGAGTCTGGGCCCCCGGACGCCTGGGCCTTTGCTGAGTCCATGCTGCTCCCCTTCCCCCATCCTTCCCCTCCGCCATGCTCCCCCTCCCCCCTCCACTTCTCCCCTTCCTCTCTCTCCACTGCTCCCTCTTCCCCTCCTTTCCTGTTTTCTCTGTGCCTGGGACTGCAGGCCCTCCGTACCACTGTCCTCACTTTCCAGGATACAAATTCCCTCTGATCCAAGGAGGGAGATCCAGACAGGTGCATTGGAGATGCCAGAAGAAAGTTCTAGACAGGAGACACCCAAAGTTCGGCAACGTCCACCCCCCAAGGGGTCCTAGGACCTGGGACCCTGAACCGAATCTCCCAAACTGAGAGGGAGTCAGGGAGGACGTGTCAGAAGAGCCCTTGTGAGCAGAGGGCCACCTTGTGGTGGCCCCTTGAGCAAGGCCTGGGGCTTCCGTGTACCCATCAGCCAGGCACCAGCCTCAGACCCCAGCACTGATGCTCTGGGATCGAGAGACATTTACCACCCGGCCCCAGCACAGCCCCGCACCCCCGAAGCCAGTACCCCCTGGACCCTGTCCTGCCCCTACCCTTCCTCTGCCACAGGCCCCAGCTGGTGGCTTGGCTCCCTGCCCGACAGCTGCCGCAGCCCGGCCTATTCTGGGCCACAGGCAAGGATTTATTCTGCGTTTTCTGAGCATATTGAATTCATTCATTAAGCTGGAATGGCTGCTGTGGGATGTAAACAATTATATTTTAAAAAGCCACAAACCCCTGAAGTGGCTGATGCTAGAAGGCATTCCTGCCGCCAGCCCCAGGCTTCGGGAGGGAGGTGTGAGGCAGCTGGAACCCCCGAGGGACCGGCTTCAGGTTGGCCCTGCAAAAGCCCCTCCCCTCTTTATGATCTCTGTTTCTCATAAGGAATAACAGCAGCTGACATTTATCCAGTGCTTACAAGGGCAGGTCCTACGCTAAGAGCTTTGTTCATCTCAATGGCTCCATGGAGTAGGCACCGTTACCCCATTTTACAGATGAGGAAACTGAGGCTCAGAGAGGGGAAAGGACTTGCCCAATGAGGGTGTGTAGACACTCTCTGGGATCTCTTTTAGCCTTGCTCATCAGAGACTGCAGCGAGCTATGGCTCAGTGAGGATTCTCATCATAAAAGCACGTCTCACCCTTCAGAGTCAGAGCATAGCAATACTGCTGACAGCAATGATGACAATGATGATGGAATTATTACCTATCACTATTTGCTGAGTCCGCTCTCTGCCAGGCATGACTTAAGTGCTTTTCGTGGTTATTCCATTTAATCCTTGTAACCCGATATGGTCACAAGCTGAAGCTCCAATACTTCGGCCACCTCATGCGAAAAACTGACTCAACTGGAAAAGACCCTGATGCTGGGAAAGATTGAAGGTAGGAGGAGAAGGGGATGACAGAGGATGAGATGGTTGGATGGCATCACCATCTCAATGGACATCAGTTTGAGCAAGCTCTGGGAGTTGGTGACGGACAGGGAAGCCTGGCGTGCTGCAGTCCATGGGGTCGCAAAGAGTCGGACATGACTGAGCGACTGAACTGAACCCGATATGGAGAATTACACCCTTTTTATGGGTGAGTCAGTGGAGGCTCAGAAAGGCGAAGGAAGTTATCGAAGGTCTTAACTTGGAAAGGGGAGGAGCCCAGTTTGGGACCAACGAGTTCTGTCTTTGAAGCTTCCCCCTGATTCTTCATGCCGGGTTTTGCTGCATGATCCATGGTGTCATCAGTACACGGGGGATTAGTAATCACACCTTCTCATGTGGTTCTTGCCCTGATAAGATTAAGCACTTAGCACAGCACCAGGCATGTGGTGAGTACTCCGAATACACCTGCCGTTTTTCTGGGCTTCCCTTGGGCCCCAGCTTCAAAGCAGACTGTGATAGGTTCAAGGACCCCTGCTCAGCCTGCCTTGCTGAGGGACCCCAGAATGTAGAAAGAGCATTGGACTGAGGGCCAGCTAGGGCCAGGTTTAATCCTGGCTTAAACTGTGTGGCCTCAGGCTACTGGTCAGTCACTCACCGGCTACTGGTTCCACCCCTCAAGCCATTGCTCCTGCAGTTCCCCCAGGTGACAAGTGATGCCTTCCACCGAGGTCTCCCTGGTGACTCTGCTTCTCAGCTCGGATCAGCTGCCCTGGGGATAATCCCATGCAGCATCACATCCAGTGTCTTATTTCATCCTTATAATGACCCACTGGGAGAGGAGCCACCTCATTGTACGGATATGGAAACTGAGGCTCAGATGTCCTGCTCGAGATCTCGCAGCCAGGTCTAAAACTGCCAGTCTCTGGTTCTTTCCATGACCGCCCACCACCCCAAAGATGCCACGCCCGTCTTTCCCCACCAGCTTCTTGATCAGTTAGTCTAGGAGACCCCTACCCTTGCTCCCTTTCTCCTGTCCGTTCCTGATGCACAGCAGTGTACTCATGGTACTGAGCAGTCTTGCAGAAGAGTGGCCCATTTTGCTTGGTTTATGCAGATGCTGCCACTGCTGATTTGTCCAGCAAGCCATCTTTGCCCCGAACACCAGAGCATCCGGAGAGGTCCACTCATTGTCTTTCCGGTTGATGGTGGATTCTGAACAACTCAGCAGTGATTTATTGACGGCTGGTTGACCAGGCCTTAGGGGGCTCACTCACTGTGCAGAGGGACAGATGACTTTCTCTAAGGTCTGTCCAGGTTTCTGGGGCTGCACGGCACCCAGGGACAGCAGGATCAGGCAGGAAACCTAACACCCAGGAGGAGCCTTGAAGTTCTGGCCTCTAAGACAGCCCCATTTTCCAGGATCCCAACAGTTGAACTTGGCCTGATGTCCCCGGGCAGAAATCTCAGCATCTGGTCATGATTACAAAGGTTGACATTTATCCCGCAGATCCTGCGCTTAGTGATCTGCACCTGTAACTGCACTGACCCTTCACAAGAATGCCCTGGGGGTAGATGCCCATTTCACAGGGGAAGAAACTGAGGCTCAAAGAGGTGGCACTGTTTCCCCAACATCACCTGGCTTTGGCCAGCGGAGGTGGGATTTGAACCCGAGCAGTCTGTTTCTGGAACGTCGCCTTTTCTCGAGGCACCCATGGCTTTTCAGGCTTATATCTTCCCTGCAGGTGGCCTCCTCCTTCACAGACCTCCAAACTGTAAACCTCTGTGTGAGGAAATGTGAGCCAGATGCACCAGCGTTATAGATAGGTCACGTAACGGCCAGTGACTCGGCGGAAAAGACACTTGGTCATCAAAAATGCAGGAGGCCACAGTAATTGATAGCAATTGAACTGACAGTGCACAAGGGAAAGACGGTCGTGTCATTTTTTCCTCTTTTGTATTGAGCATAAACAGGAAAACCTGCCTTTGCAGGTGGATCTCAGCATCTCAGATACTGCAGTTCCATCACTCTCCCTCACTCCTTCCTTTTTTCTCTTTTCTTTCTCTCATTTCCCTTTGTTCATTCTTCTCTTCAAATCCTAGCTTGCTTCTTCCCAGCAGAATGATCTTGGGCAAGTGACTCAGGTGCAATGATTTGCCCAGGGTCACCTGATTAATGGAAGACTCTTTCAGCTAAGCTACTGTTTCCTAAACTGGTGTCTTGTGGGATGTTAGACCATCTTGGTCTAAAAGCATTCCCAGGCCACACTGGTCTGCACAGAACGTCCCCTTCTTGGAGTGTCATACCATATTCCTTAAAGGTTCTGAGATGTCCTGCAGTTAAGAAACTTATGTTACCAAACAATGGGCAAAGTGATACCACAGAGCATTCATTTCTCCCCAGGGAACACCTGCTCTGAGGAGCCCCTTTGGGAAACTGACCCTGGCCGTGTGGCCGCTCTGTCCTGCTCCACACCCCTCTGGTCACCTGGGGAGTTTCTCGCTCAGCCCTGCCCTTGGTAGCACGGTGGTTGGGGCAGACCTCACCCCATACGTGCAGACAGTTTCTAGGGATAGACAGAAGCACACACCCAGAAGAGGAGCATGCCGAGAATTTGGCTCACTTTCAGAGAACCTTCTCTTGGCCTCAATAATTGAAGGGATGTATGTGTTAGTCACTCAGTCGTGTTCGACTCTTTGTGACCCCATGGACTGTAGCCCACCAGGCTCCTCTGTCCATGGAATTCTCCAGCCAAAGATACTGGAGTGGGTAGCCATTTCCTTCTCCACGGAATCTTCCCAACCCAGGGATCGAAGCTGGGTCTACCTGCATTGGAGGCAAATTCTTTACCATTTGAGCCACCAAGGAAGCCCAATTGAAGGAAAAACCAAACCAAACCATGTTACATGGGATCAGCATCCGAGGCTGTCTCTGAGCCTTAACATTGTAAATGGGTGCAGCTGCTGAGGTAAGGGTTCAAGGGCTAGAATCTCGTGTGGGAGGTGATTCCAGGAAGCCTTGGGAGGGGCGCGGGGAAGGAAGGCAGCCCCTAAGAGCCTGTCACCAAAACCAGCTACTTCTGCAGACAGCTGGGGCTCCATTCTGCTAGAGGCCTCTGGGGGTCAGCTTAGAGCACACCCCGGAGCAACTGCTCTCAAAAGGCCTTGCCTTCAGTCCCTGAGTCAGGAAGATCCCCTGGAGGAGGGCATGGCAACCCACTCCAGTGTTCTTGCCTGGAGAATCCCATGGACAGAGGAGCCCGGTGGGCTACAGTCCATGGGGTCGCAAAGAGTCAGACATGACTTTGAGACTAACACTTTCAAACTTCCAGTCACTGTTTGAGGGCTGAGGAGGTTTGTTCTTTGGCACCTCCAGCCACACCCTGTGCTTGAGCAAATGCCAGTGCAAGGGAAGGCCCCCAGGAGAGGAAGCGCAGGAAGCCCCAGGGGAGATGGTGGCACAGCAGCAGCCCTGCTCTGGTCCACCCACCATGTTGCTTTCTGCAGTGTGTCCCTGTTGCCTTTTGACTTGACCCACAGCCCATGTGTATGCTCAAGCCAGGTCTGAAATGTGAGATACTGGGGGTACCAGGTTAGGTACCCTAACCCTATGCCACAACTGGAGAGTCCAGGGACCTAGACTCAAGCGCTGGCTCAGCCATTTACGGCTGTGACTCAGGGCAGGGCGGTACCCCTTTCTGGGTCTTGGTGACCTCTGCAATAAATCAAGCCTAACAGCCTTCAGCTTGCACACCTCCCAAGGCAGCTGGGAGATGAGCCAGGGTCATTCAGCCATCCTCCTGCCCCGTGTAAACACATCCAGGTGTGCATCCCCCGGGCCACAACGAGATGAACGGACCGTTTTTCACTGCACATAACTACAGAACTGCTGTCTACAGGTAGCTCTTCCATATAGAGCTGTTTCAAGGGTGGGCGGTTCCATCAGAAAACATTGTATTTATGTAAGTCCGGCCATGCACAGGCAGGTGTGAGGCCAGCGGTTACCGATAAGTATTTTTCCGTGTGTCGGGGGCCCTGAAGGCAAGCCACCCGCTTCCTCTGGTGTTCCACTGGAGGGGAGGCTTGCTGCATCGAACTCGGGGAAGTATGCTGCAGTATTGCACGCTACGGGCAATTTAAGCGATTCTCAAGGGGAATTTTAAGCCTTTGACTATGATTTTTTGCTCTGTTCTGGTTTCAGAACAATATCCCTTTATGAGAGAAGGCTCCTCTGCACGGGCCCAGGGTTAGCACACTGAGAGCTGAAGTCAGGAGGTGCTGAGTTCAGATCTCATGTCTGCCCCTTAGCAGCCAAGAGACCTCAGAAGGTTGTCGCTCTCTCTGTGGCTCAGTGTTCTCATAAGCAGACCCTGGCTGCTCTGGGGCCCGTGTTCCTGTCCAGTCCGCCTTCTCCCTGACACAAGTGCCAACCCAGGGTTCTCAGCCCTCTCTAAGAAGGCCTGGCCTCCACCCGGCTCTGTACAAAGACAGAGGGACCCACGGGGTTGGGTTTGGCACCTGGCCAGCCTTCAGGGGGCTGGAAGCAGAAACGCGTTTTCCCGGCAAAGCTCACGTGTGCCTCCTGGGTTTCACCAGCAGGATGCTGCGCAGAGCGCTTGGAAATATACCCCTTAAGTCTGGTGGGACTTAAGAGTCCTGCCCCGTGCACTTCTGGCTCTTCTTTTCAGATACAGCCGTCGCTGAGCCCCTTTGTGAGCTCCTGTAGCTCCATGAGGCTACAGGTCACAGCGGGCAGGGTGCCGGAGACTGTTTCAGAGGGTGGCAATGGAGGTGATGGAGCAGGAGAGGGGCAGGGCGTCGGCCACCTGGACAGTTGTGTTCTGTTGAATTCACTTTCAGCCCCATCTCAGGAAGAGGAAGTCTCATGCAGGGCTAGTAGCCTGTAACTCCTCTCTGTAATGCTTGCTAATCTCCATTAATTTTAGCAAAGAGAAAGCAGACCTCAGGTTCCCAGGTAACTGTATTTAATTAGAATCTAATAGTATTTCTGTACACATATTGTATTTATTTCTGCCTTCTGTTTGTGACAAATGATGGCAGTGTTGATTCAAAAGCTAGCCCCCCCATACATTGGGTGGGGTGGGGTGCAGGGAGAGACTGAAGAGGCAGCCCTTCCAGATGGGAGGGTGGCAGGTGTAACACACAAGGGAACTGACAGAGGCGGCTTGTCTCGGATGCTGCAAGGTGGGTGGATCTCCACCCCTGCCTTCCAGAGTCTTAAGAGTTTATAGGGAGGCTGGAACTGAGCTGAGTCACAGAGCCCTACTGGACGGTCTCAGAAGCACCCTGCTGTCTCAAGGCTGCATCCTTGTAACAGTGCCCACTGCGGGAGTGGGGAGGGGCTGGGCGGACATTCCAAGGGCAGGGGAAAGGGTGAGGCCCCTCCAGTTGCCCAGGACCAGCTCACAGGCCACCCGGTTGTCACATCCTTTCAGTGACCTCCTACAAAAAATGGGTTCTCATTTAAGATAGTGCTATATAGCATTTCCTTTCACTAGGTACTTATGGAAATTGAAAAGATCAGTGATTCCACGTCAAAGAAAGTCTTACCTAGGTCTGTAATATTCTCAAGGTGATATTGAAAGGAACTTTCCTGGTGGCTCAGATGGTAAAGAATCTGCCTGTGATGCAGGAAACCCGGGTTTGATCCCTGGGTTGGGAAGATCCCCTGGAGAATGGAATGGCTACCCACTCCAGTATTTTTGCCTGGAGAATCCCATGGACAGAGGAGCCTGGTAGGCTACAGTCCCTATTGATTTTGGGGAAATAGTTCTTCCAGTTAGCCTGATTTCTGGTGACTTTTTCTGAATCAGTTTTCTCATCTGTAAAATAGGAATGATACTGCCTTTAGGACTTTTGTGAAGATTCAGTAATAATAATAAGTAATTAAAACTTGTATGTACTGATTTTTTTTCTGTGTCACACCTGGAACTTGAAATAAGACAGGTGTTCTGACTCCAAAAGCCATGAGCTGAACAAAGATGACATGTTGAACTAAATGGGGTCAGTGAGTAGCAGCTGTTACCACTATCATTACTATCATCGCCATCATCACATCATCCTCTCCACCGTCCTCAAGACATAATCACCACCATCATTCTTACCTTCTTGATCATTTTTCAAAGTGGCAGGACTTTTTTACTAGTCATGTAGCCTCTTTGGATCTCAGTTTCATTATATGTAAAATGGGAATTCTTTCTGAAATGGAGGTAATAAAGTAATGTTCTTGAGCGAATCAGCACCGAGCAACTGGCGTGTAGGAGGACCTTGATAAGCAGGGGCCAGCGCTCCTTCTCAGGCTTCCCTGGTGGCTCAGTTGGTAAAGAACCCGCCTGCGATACAGGAGGCCTTGTTTCAATCCCTGGGTGGGGAAGATCCCCTGGAGAAAGAAATGGCAACCCACTCCAGGTGGATATTGTCAAACCCCCAGGTAAAGTCTTTTTCCAAACTTCCAAATTTTTCTTAAACCAGGCAGATTCTTTAAGATGTCTATTTGAAGAATGATACCCTATGATCTTTTTCTGATGGATTGAGAAGTCTCTGTTGGCAGCTGTGATTCTTATTTCAAAGAAAGAAACACGGATATGGGAACATAGGAGATGGAAGAAAATTATTTTAAGAGTGGAACTGTGGTTTGCCTTAATAAATCATTAAGTTTTAAAATTTGGCTTACAAAATTAGTACAGAACCACTGCAGAAAGTTTGAAATATACACACTCCCCCCCACCCTGTGATTGTTAATGTTTGAATATATCTCCTTTTCCTTGTTTGTATAGCAGCTTAGAGTGATTTACACAATCGATGCCATACTACGGTATGATTTTCTCTAGTCCTTTTCATTTAACGTTCCCACATAAGCATCGCCCGTGTTGTATAGGCTTTGTTGCTGATGTTAAGTGGCGTTATAATAGCCCATAGAGAGGATGATATTTTTAATTGCTTTGGAAAAGTGAACAATGCAGATGGCAGGGCAGTAGGACAAACGTGTCTCTTGGGAAGGCTGGCTCCTGCCCGAGGCTGTCAGCTGGGCCCAGGCCTCAGTTGTTCAGGCTCCTGCTGAGGGTGGGTGGCCCAGAGGCTGGGAGGTGGCTAGATTCTCCAAGGTTTTCTTGGACGCCTACCCATCACCCGCCCAGGACCTCACTGCCCTCCTCTGCTCTGTCCCCCGCGCAGTGGGCCGGAAGCAGTTCATGCGCTTTGAGTGGGCCAACCACGCAGCAGAGGCCTTGGGCTGTGAGTATGAGGAGCTGAACACAGCCACCTTCAAGCACCACTTGCGACAGATCATCGAGCAGGTGACATCTGGGCCGAACCGGCGGAGCCTGGAGGATGAGGAAGCCAGCTCAGGTACCATACCGCGGCCTCCCTGGGTGGGCTGGGTTCCTGCGGAGCCACCCTTTGGGGACACACCAGCATCACTATTCATCAAGGATTTACTGAGGGTCTACTCTATGTAGACCTTCTAGGTGCAAACGAAGCTGCTTCTCTGGAAATGGACTTGGCCCCTTCCTGTCCAGTGCTCTGTCCTGGTCAGAGGCTGCTGAAACCTGGGAGGGGGGCCCTGTGCTGCCAAGAGGGGGCACTAAGGACGGTGCCAGGGGACCATGGCATTTCCACTGCGTGTGGTCTTTGCTGAGCCCTACTCTGTAGGGGAAGACTGGCCCGCCAGAACAGAAATAAGCCAGGATGGTTGGTCTGGCGGGGAGGACAGTAGATAAGGTTAGAGAGCTCACAGAATAGTCTATAAATGGGGTTTTCTTTTCAGACTGAGGGAAGCCATGGAGGGACGCAGGCAGGGGAATGGCACGATTAGTTTTTTCTGTGTGAAGCTCAGCTTGGATGAAGAGCAAGGAGTGGGTGGGAACTGATACAGGTCACCCTGGTGAGGTGATGAAGGCTGGACAAGGGACAGAGTGGACCAGATGGGCGGAGGTGGACCAGTTCAAGGTCTAGTTTACAATTCGAGCTGTTGGCATGAGCCTTGGGCAGAAGCAAGGGGACAGGATACCTTCTAGGACTGAGTCCGAGCAGCCGGAGGAATGGGGGTGCTTTGAATTGATGTGGAGCAGGGCAAGCAGGAGCACGCTTATACTGCACCTGCTTGAGTGGGTCTGCTGAGTCCCAGGTCTGCAGCCTTGGTGGCCAGATGCTTTGGCTGCAGAAGGTGAGGGCAGAGGAACCCTGAGAGCCTGGGGGATCTCTGAGTACTCTCCAAGAGGAGCTCTCCGGAGACTGCAGGGTCTGGGCTTAGCGGGTAGCACTGTTTTGAACTGTGGTTTTAGCCCCATCTGTTAGAGGCCCCTTGGATCCCTGGGGCTGCCAGGGACTTCAGCTTGATGGCTGATGTCATAGACTTCACTACCGTCCAGTTCTGCACTCTGGTGTAAGCTGGGGTCTGCCTAATAGTTACACCTCCTCTCTGACACGGGTGCGCATGTGCACACATCTGCACTGTCACATGCACAGCACACACGTGCACATAGTGCACATATGCGTGCACACACACACATACACAGAAGCATAGTTACGTGTATGCACTGCTTTGTGAGGCTGAGTCAGCCTCGCAGGCTGAGGTCTCAAGGGTAGATGTTAAGCAGGCAGGGGACCAATAGGCTTGAGAGAGATGCTGGGAGGCTGTGGGTTGCCTAGCAACGACCCAGGTTGCAGGTGGAGTTAAAGCAGGGACGGGAAATGCTTTGGGGCTGCAGCAGGCGGCCTGGAATGTACAAGCAAAACTATTTCTCCAGGCCCTAGGGCCTGCAGATTTGCAAGCTGTGTTTCCAGTTCCATGGCTGTGACCAAAACCTAAGGGTCAGTATTTGAGATATGAGCCCCACTCCTTACCCCACTCTGCTCAGTGCCCCTTAATCAAGGCTGGCTGTTCTAATGGGACCCTTGTGTGCTTATACAAAATTGAGGCCACCATTGTAATAGTTTTCTAAGTTTTTTTTATTCCTCCTAACACTATACACAGGCACTTTTCCATCTCATTCAATATTTTATAGACCTGACTTGAAGTATATGGTTGGACTACAAATTATCTATCCCATTTGCTATTTGTTAGATATTTGAGTTGTCTTGAAAAAGTGATTTTTTGCCAATTTAATGAACAATTAGGAGAATGTATGTACCTGGAAATCTTTGTTTCTCTGCATATTTCATTACAATAAAATCCTAAGAGTAAAGTTATTAAGTCCCAAGAGTATGAACATGTTATGGCTTCTGCTGTGAAACTGCCAAATTTCCCCCTAGAAAGAGGGAACAACAGATATTTACTGAGTAACTACTGTGTGTCAGAAATTGGAATTTGGAGCCAACAAACTCAGAATCAGTCCCCATTCTTGGGGCACTCCCTGTTGGCGGGGGGTAGGAGACAGAGACTAACAAAATAACCAGAAAGTAAAGATGAGCTGTGATCAGTGCTGTAAAACTAGGGTCCATGTGTCCTCCAGTGGCTTATTCACTTCACTCAGTATAACGTCCTCCGGGTTCACCCGTGTTGGTGCAAATGGCAGGATTTACTTCTTTTTTTTACTTTTGAATAATATACTACTTATATCAGAAATCTAAAGTAGTCCGACTTATAGAGACACAGAGTAGAATGGTGGTTACTGGGACAGGGGTACAGGGAGGGAGAAATGAGCTATTTTGATCACAGAGTACATAGTTTCATTTAGTCAAGATGAAAAAACCCTAGAGGACAAAGTGATCAGTAGATGAATATCTCTACTGTACAACGGAGTGCCTGTAGTTACAGTAATGTATTCTGTATGTAAAAATCTGTTAATGTTGAAAGTTTCTCTCTCTCCCTCTCTCTCTCACACACACACATACACACATACACACGCAGAGTAAAGAAACTTTTAGAGGTAATGGTTATGTTTATGGCGTATCTATGGTGATGATGTCATGGGTTTATGCTTCAAATTTATCAGGATGTATGATTAAAAATGTACAGGTTTTTTTGGTATGTCAATCGTATCTCAGTTTGAAAAGTAAATTTTTCAAAAAAGCAAGGGGATGTCCCTGGTGGTCCAGTGGGTTAAGACTCTACTTTCAGTACAGGGGGCATGGGTTCGATCCTTGGTCAAGCTACTAAGATCCCACATGCTGTATGTAACAGCCAAAAATAATAATAATAATAAGAATGATAATAATAAGGGAGTCTGAAAACACCATTTATTTTCCAAGTAGTCATGTGAGACACAACCTAACTCAGTGCCATTTGGCCCTCAGTGTCTTTAGCAGTGAAATGGGCATACCTACCTCCATAAAATAAAAATAAAGAATTTATTTTTAAAAAGGCAAGATAGTCCTGAGAATTGGCCTAATGGGTTCGTGGCAGTGGTTACGGCAGGCTTCCCTGAGGAGGTGACATTGGGTTGAGCCCTAAGGGATGACCAGGAGATCACAATGGAGGAGAGGTAGGGTCAGGTCACACAGGACCCTGGAGGACCTGACAAGACACTTGATCCTAAGACTGTGAGTAATTTCAGTAGCAGGGTGATGTGTGTGTGTCTGTGGTGGTGGAAGGTTCTCTAAGGCCAGCAGTGATGTCCCTGGCTCCAGGCAGGGTCCTGACCACAGGATGCCCACCCTCCTCTCTTCCCCACTGCAGGGCTCAAGATGACGGGCGTGGAGTGTGTGGAGGGCATGGCCTCCGGCCTGTACCAAGAGGTCTTTGCCGCTGTGGTCTCGCTCATCAACAGGTAACAGCAGCCTTCCCCCTAGTATAGAGGTGGTCTCTTTGCAGTGCATGAATGAGCTCAAGCCTGGGGAGTTTAGCAGAGTGGGGTTCTGTTGAGCTGGAGAGTGGGTTTTTGAGCTCGATGGTGCTGGCTTTAATTCTACCGTGGCCACCGACGGGCTGTGTGACTTTGGCAAATCAGTTCACCTCTCTGACCTCCCCTTGTGCATCTGTAAAATACTCAACAGGTCTATCCCCAGGGTCACTGCAAAGATTAAAAGAAGTCAACAAGGGACTCCCCTGGTGGTCCAGTGATTAAGAATCCACGCTTAAGTTGCAGAGGGCACAAGTTCAATCCTTGGTCAGAGAACTAAGATCCTGCATGCCGCATGATACAGCCAAAAAATAAATAAAAATAAATTTAATAAATCAATAAAAAATAAAAGATAAATTAAAAATGTCTATGAACAACTCTTCCTAAATTGTGATCATAAAACACTGCAGGTAATACTACTGGGAGCCTGTGTTCTCTATCATGGGTAGTGCCGCTCTGAACCCTGGGAAATCTCAGCAGTTCCAGTGGGGCCGAACCAGAGCTTGCGCAAGGGCTTCCCCTCCTCCTCCGTGTAAGCGGGAGGGAGGCGTAATTAGGCTTCCAACATCCTGTTAAAGGGATGAGGCTGGTGCGTAGCAACAGCACAGCTGGGGTTCTCTGCAGCCATAGAGTCGGCTCCCTCTCTTCCTGCTGGAGTAATTACCCTCTGAGATCACAGACACATTATCGAGAAACCAGGGGATCGTGTGTTGCTCTCTGGGGAATCCGGGAATGGGTGCATTTAACAACACTCGGTGCCATTTACGAGCACGCAGCAGGCGTCTGGCTTTCTGAACATTCTCACTTAATCTTCACGCGTGTCTTATTGTGTGGTGTGTCTTATTGGCCCCATTTTACAGACCACAAGTAGTGGGTTCTGCTGGGTCCACAGACCTGCCCAGGATGCTGCCCTGGTTTCTCCATCTCTGTGATGGGGGAGCAGGAGGCCTGGACCAGAAGGGCTCGAAGATTCCATGTCCTCTCGGGGCCTCTCTCCTTTCCCCCCAGATCCTTCTCCTCCCACCACCTCTCCATGGCCTCCATCATGGTGGTGGACTCTCCAGGCTTTCAGAACCCCCGGCACCAGGGCAAAGACCGGGCCGCCACCTTCGAGGAGCTGTGCCACAATTACGTTCATGAGCGCCTGCAACTGCTTTTCTACCAGCGGACCTTCATCTCGGCTCTGGAGCGATTCCGGGAGGTATGGCTGGGCTGGGTTGCGGCTTCTGGTGCTCATCCTGGATTTAGCTTCATGCTGTCTGGTCCAGCACTGATTAAAATCCAAACTCCAGGCCTGGCTTCCGGGGCCTCTGCTCCTCCCCTATCTCCCTCTGTCTCCCATGGCCTCTTACAGTTCTCTTACAGTTCAGAGCTTGGGGCTCCTCAGGCTCCGCTCCCACAGCTATCCCTTGTTTGGGCTGGTCAGTTCCTCCTCACACACACACCCGAGCTGAACCATTCTCCAGCAGTTAGGTTGCACCTTCTCCGTGGAAGGCCCTTCATGCCCGGCTGTGGGTGAAAATTGTGGATTTGCAGTCTCTGGATCATAACATGGGAGCATCCAGCAGAGGTGAATACGCAGCAACCCTCCAAGGAGGCTCTGCATGCGAATCAGGAAACCTGTTCAAACTCGTTCCTGCATGCCTGCCTTTACTTATGTTAAAAAAAAAAAAAAAAAGTTAAATTGAACCATAACATTTACACAGACAAGTGCCTAAATCCAGAGTGTACAGCTCGGTGAATTTGTCCAGCTGAGCACACTCACGCAGCTACCACCCAGGGGAGAGGAGAGTATCGCCAGCACCCCAGATGCCCCCTTGCATCTATCCCCTCCGTCCTCCCTGGTGTTACCACACCTCCTAAAGACAGTATTTTGAACATTTGATGAAGTGGTGTAGAAAATGCCTAATCTGTATTAGGCATTTCACATGTGGTAGCATCCATCGTATTTTTCCCCATAATATTTCACTTTATTTCTTATGATCAAAGTAAAACGTGTTTTTTATTTAAAAACTGGCAAGTGCAAATAAGTGTCCAGAAGCAGAAAATACCATCTCCTTTACCCCAACACCCAGAGGCAACCGCTGTTACCTCTGTCAGTGTCTTACACCAGCCATTTTCCCATACATTCTTCTCTTTAGATTTTGCATCCATCTGTATACGATTCTGTTCTTTGCTTTTTCTTCATAGCATTGTGTTACTCACATTTCCTGCCACCATTCACAGCTCTTAGAAAGGATGCATGTCTCTGATTACATCTGATTCTATCTCAGCTCTCCTTTGGGCCCCCTGGGTGATTTTCACATTTGTTCAGTAGCCAAGTCATGCCTGACTCTGCAGACACGACTGCCCATGGGCTGCAGCATGCCAAGCTCCCTGTGTCTTACCATCTCCTGGAGTTCGCCTGGGAGATTTCCACATTTATGCTTTATAAACAACACTGTGATGAACATCTTTGAACATAGCATGGTCTGGAAGTTTCTGATTACTTTTGTATACCAGCTATTATTTTCCAGAGTTTATTTGCTCTCTCCAGCACTCAGCCCAGCACTTACTGGGTACTCAGTAAATATTAGAAGGGTCCACACTGAGTCATCAGTTCCTGATAACCTCACCATGATTGCTGACAACCCTGCAGGATGGACAATATTAGGATGCTCTTGGGATCCTGGTCTGTATCCTTTCTTCTCATACAAAGGCTAAAAGGATAAAAACAAACAACCTGATCAAACATGAGCAAAGGGCTTCTCTGGTGGCTCAATGGTAAAGAATCCACCTGCCAATGCAGGAGGCATGGGTTCATTCCCAGGTCTAGGAAGATCCCACATGTCTCGGAGCAACTAAGCCCGTGCACCACATCTATTGAGCCTGTGCTCTAGGGCCTGGAAGGTGCAGCTGTTGAAGCCCGCACACCCTAGAGCCCATGCTCTGCAACAGAAGAAGCCACTGCAATGAGAAGCCCACACAACTAGAGAGTAGCCCCTGCCTGCCACAGCTGAGAAAAGTGCGTGCAGCAACAAAGACCCAGCACAACCAAAGATAAATAAATTAAGAAAATTTTTAAACAGGCAAAGGAAATGAATAGCTATTTCTCCAAAAAAGATAAGCAAATGGCCAATAAACACAAGAAAATATGTTCAGCATCACTAGTTTAGGGAAATGCAAATCAAAACCACATTGAGATACCATTTCACACCCACTAGATTGAAAAATAAACACAAAGTAAGAACTGCTGGGGAGGATGTAGAGGAGCTGGAACCCATGTGGACTGCTGGGAATAAAAAATGGTGCAGCTGCCGTGGAAAACAGTATGGTGTTTTCTCAGAAAATTAAAAATAGAACCACCATTCGATCCAGAAATTCCACTTCTGGATATCTACCCTAAAGAATTCCAAGCAAGGTCTCAAAGAGAGATTTGTATACCCATGTTCATGACAGCATTACTCATAATAGCCAAAAGGTGGAAGCAACCCAAGTGTCCGTCAGTGAATGAATGGATAAACAAATGTGATGTTTTCATACAAGGGGCTGTCATTCAACTATAAAAAGGAAGGAAATTCTGACACATGCTGTGACTGGGTGAACCTTGCAAACACTATGCTAAGTGCAACAAGTCAGTCACAGAAGGACAAATCCTGTACGGTTCTGCTCATGTGAGATGCTTAGAGTGGTCACATTCACAGAGACAGAAATGGGGAGAGGGAAACGGGGAGCTCGTGTTTACTGGATGCCGAGTTTCAGTTTTGCAAGATGAAAAATTTTGGAGCTGGATGGTGGTGAAGGTTACACAACAATGTGAATGTGCTTTATGCCAATGAACTGTGCCCTTAAAAATGATTTAAATGCAGACTTCCCTGGGGGTCCAGAGGCTAAGGCACCACACTCCCAATGCGGGGGCCCAGGTTTGGTCCCTGGTCAGGGACTAGCGGCTTCCCTGGTGGCTCAGATGTAAAAGAATCTGCCTGCAATGTGGAGGACCTGGGTTCGATCCCTGGTTCGGGAAGATCCGCTGGAGGAGGCCATGGTAACCCACCCCAGTATTCTTGCCTGGAGAATCCCCATGGACAGAGGAGCCTGGCGGGCTACAGTCCGTGGGATCGCAAAAAGTCGGACGCAACTGAGCACAGCACAGGGCAAGGGCAGGGAAACTAGATCTCACATGCCACAACTAAGACACTGCACCACCAAATAAATAAGTAGTTTAAATGTGAAATTTTATGCCATGTGTATTTTACCATGATTAAAAATAACAATAAAAAGAGGCCAAGGTGTGATGATTAAAGCCCTCACGTCTCTCAAACTTCCTCCAGAAGTTTCTTCCTCCTCAGCTCACAGAAGGAACTAACACTGAACTTGTGTGACTTTCTAGGAAGATGTTCCTGTGCAGTTTGACCTCCCAGAGTCATCCCCAGGGACCACGGTGGCCGTGGTGGATCAGACTCCCTCTCAGGTAATACAGGGCCCTGTGAACCAAGGCTCTCAGATGCCTCTCGGGCTTTTTATTGAAACACTGGTGGATTGGAGCCTTTGAGCTACTAGATCACAGCTCTGTTTGCACCTCAAATGACCCAGGGATTGTTCAAAACACTGACCCTGGGGACCCCCTCCCAGATTCTGTGTTGATTGGTCTGAGGTGTCTTGGGCAACCAGCATTTCAATCCCATCAGGTTGAGAGTCTGAGTCTGCATCTTAAAATGCACTCACGCGTGGAGCCTGTGGACGGAGCCGGGGTGGGCTCCAGGGCTGGTACCTGGTTGCCTCCAGGCACTGTCACCTGGAAAGATCAGGTGTTCAGACAAAGATGCTGCACCCAGCAGAGACCGGGCCAGTAGGGGGCCCTGCGGATGGAGAATGAGGGTGATGCTGGATCCAGACCCCTGAGCTCCCTGGAGGCATACAGACTTTAGTTGGGGGATCCCTGAGTCTTTACCTCCCTCTCCCCGCCCCTAAAACCCACTGTGCTGAGCCCTGATCTGCTGCTCTGCTCAGCTGTCTCTCAGAGCAGTCCATGACCATCGCAGTGGAATTTGCCCTCCCTTGTTCCCCACCCTCTAACTCCCCCAACCTGCTATAAAAGAAAGGGCTCAGGCCGTAGAGCTTGCCGGGCTCCGATCTCATCTTGGTGACCTTGGGCGCGTCACTTCTCCTCTCTGAACCTCAGCTTTCTCATCACCCGAATGGGAACGACAGGTAGTACCGCTGGGTTGTCGTGAACACCCGTGAGATCTGGGACAAACAGCCCCACAGGGTGGGTGACACACGGCAGGTGTCCTACTGGTCACGTTTCTCCTGCATTTGGACACCTTTTCCTGGTTCCCTGGCTTCTCTCAGCTTGCAGCGGGCTGCACCTAGTCCTGCAAAGCACTCTTGACTGTGAGCCCTGCCGGCCCTTCATGGCTGCTTCTGCTGCTCCCTGGCGTCTCTTGGTCCCGTCCCTGTCCTGCTTCCTCCCTCCCTGGGAGGGGCGGGCCTGAGGGACCACACAGACAGTGTGAGGAGGAAAAGATCCTGGTGTCCCCAGGACTCCTGGGCAGTGGATGGAACAGCTGGGAGGGGCTGGCTGTAGATTTCAGCTCCAGCAAGTGAGGCCAAGGTGAAGACTCAGGATCCCCCAGGCAGTTTTACTTCTGCCCTGGGCCTCTCCATGTGACCCTGGACATGTCCCTTCCCCTCACTGGACCCCTCCCAGTGGGGTGTGGACTCATATTCCTGCGTCAGAGTGAGCAACTGTCCAGGCTTACCAGGGATGTTGCTGACCTTGGCACTGAAATCCTTATGTCCTGGGAAGCCCCTGACCCTGGGCACAGTGGGACCATTGGCCATCAGACACATCACGTTTCCTCTTTAACCGCTTGACACCATGTTCAGAGGCGTCAGCTCACTGGGGGCCCTCAGATAAGCCCCTCATATCCTCAGGCCTCTCCCTGCTTCCCACGTGCGGAGATGCAGAGTTGCCTGGAGGGTCTCTGATGCTGGTGCTGGATTTAAAATTCCACGTCTGTGTGGTTGAGGCAAGTTCACCTTCTCTAAGACGTTCTTGGTGCCTTTTTCTTTCCTCTCAAGATTTTACTATAAAAAATACAAAGACTTCTAAGAGGAAGTGATGGGGATAGGATTAATCCTATGGCTGTGCACGAAGAGACCAGCTGCCCGTGTGGAGCCAGAGATGTGTGGTGTTAACAGAGGGCTCGCTCTGGTTAGAGCCTCACCTTGGAGGACAGTGTTATCAGTCTCCATTTTGTGGAAGGAAAGATGAGGCTCAGAGAGGGGCAGTAAGTTTCCCAGGGTCACCCAGGAGATAAGACGGAGGCAGGACCTGGATGCCTGTAACCAAGAGATTGGTAGTCCTGTGGCTTCTACACTGAGAGTCTGGGGGTGAGCGGGAGCATGGATCCAGACCAGCACATCTGAGTCGTGATGCCTGGGCCACAGACCCCCGACTCCCTAGGTGGGAGGAGAAACCCAGGCCTGGCCTCTTGTCGGGGGGTCGGGGCTCCTCAGTGTATCCTGGATCTCCCGCCAGGTGCGCCTGCCAGCCGGAGGAGGTGCCGAGGATGCCAGGGGCCTTTTCTGGATCCTGGATGAGGAGGTCCGGGTGGAGGGCTCCCAGGACAGCGTGGTGCTCGAGCGCCTCTGTGCCGCCTCTGAGAAGAAAGGAGCTGGAGGTGAGGGAGGGAGCCAGTGGGCTGGGGGCTGCCGAGGCCAGCCTGGGAGTCGGACTCTGTCTTCCTTGAAGCCCTGACAAGGCCTGCACTGGGGGGTGGGGGAGTCTGAGCACAGAACAGCTGTGCACCTGCCTGGGTGTGCCTTCATTCATTCGTGTGCTTGTTCATTCACGTACTCATTGCGTGTTCTGCGCAGCTGCTGTGTGCTAGGCTCTGTTCTACACAGAGGCGAACAGCCTGATGGGACCCCTGTCCTTGCTGGGGGGAGGCAGGGGCAGGAGATGACAAGCTGACACATAAGCACACGCATGTCTGCTGAGCCTGAGATGGCAGACTGGGGGTCGGTGGTAGGCGTCAGGCAGACCTCATTTCTCTGGCAGCCAGGGGCTCTCGGGAGAGGCCTGCAGGTAAATCTGATGAAGAGCCAGGCGTGAGGTGCAGGACAAACAGGGAGACCTTGTCTGGGCTCAGACCTCTGGCCCTGGCAGGCCTCAGAGAAAATGTTGGTTTTACCCTAAGAGCAATGAGAAGCCATGTGGGATTCTTGGCAGTGGGAGCTATGGTCAGATTCATGTTCTAGAAGGTTCCCCAGACTGCATTGTGGAGACACGAAGACAGCCAGGAGGTGAGAGGAGCCACCCCCCCGGGGAGGTGGGCAGACTCTGGAGTTGCTGAGCACTGGCTGATGGGCTAGATTGGTGAGAGGAGAAGTGCAAGGGAGTGGACACTTGGAGCCTGAACAGTGAGTTCAGAGGCCATCGGGTTTGGCATCCATCAGCTTTTAAGTTCAAGTCCATCTATTCATAGTTTCACCAATGTGGCACCAAACCAATCTCACAGCATTTTGAACAATGGAGATGGAACTTGCCCTGGCTGCCTTCTCTCCAGAATTTCTACTGCTGTGGTGGGGTGAGGGAATACACCTGCAGAGCTTGGTCATTGGCTGCCAAGCCCTGAAGTTGTTACTGCCTAGGCCAAGGCTGTGATACAACGAAGAATATCATCCCCGTCTCTCCAGGGGTTGGAGGAGGGCTGTGTACACTCCACGCAGGGGCCGAGCTCAGGGCTCTGTGTAGAGTGGTCGAATTCTGTCCCGCATTTAGAGTCAGTATTCTTACCCCCCAGGATGAGGAGAGTGAGCTCCAGGGAGAGGCTTGTAGAGTACGCTTGTCTGTGATCACTGGGATGGTGCGTGTCAGAAGGCAGATTCAACATAAGCCCTGTCTGCCTCTCAGCCTTGAGTGAGCCCCCTTCCACCCGGACACCCCTAGGCCTGTAAGAAGACAAATGCATGGTGGAGTCTTCCAGGTCCCACCTGACATGGCGGTCAGATTGTGGGCTTGTTCATTCACTGGTGCCTCAAGAAATACTTCCGGAGCACCTGAAATGTAGGCTGGGAAATGCATCTGTGAACACAACAAAAATCTCCACCTGAGGGACTGACGTTCCAGCAGAGGAGATGGATGATAAAGAAAGAAACCAAAATCTGTAAGAAGACATTGAGGACCACAGTTGTAGTTTGGATCACTAAAGGAACGAAGGTTGGCAGTGAAGATGGCCAGGGATTCGGCCCTGGGACATTCCAGGGACAAGGCTTGTGTCCAGCAAAGGTAGCTGGGGAGGAGTGGCCGGGGATGTCGGAGTGGGGATGGGAGGGTGTGGCGTTCTGGAAGCCTCAGGAGGAGGGACAGACCAACCGAGTTAAATGCTACTTGGAAGTTTGAGTGAGGCCTGGCTGAAGAATGGCCTTGACTTGGCTGTGTGGAGGTCCCTGGCCACTGAGGTAAGTGCTGCTCCCATGGGAGTGTTTGGGGTAACCTTCTGACTGGATGGCTTATGAGAAATTAGAGGAGAGCTGGAAAAAGACGTGGACAGCCCTCAGTGCTGCTGGGCTGGAGCCTCTGTCTGGGACACACGTGGCGCGCTCCTGCATGTGATGGCTCCAGCCGCTCTCCTGGGACCACACCCAGAGCATTAGTACCCGCGTGGCTCCCGGGAGCTTGGCTCTGCGGTGATTTGCCTGGGCCCAGGAGGGGCTGTGCCTGGGGCCCAATGGTACTCTTAGGGGTCCACAACAATCTTTTAATTTCTGTTAAAAGTAGAAAAATAAATGGACTTTAAGACAAATACATGCTTTAAGTATAGGTTATGGACTGAGCTATATTCCCCCTCCTCAGAAATTCGTATGTTGAATTTCTAACCCCTAGCACCCCAGAATGGGACTTTGTATAGACACAGGGTCCTTAAAGAGGTAAGTAAGTTTAACCAAGGTCACTGTTCAGTTCAGTCGCTCAGTCGTGTCCGAATTTTTGTGACCCCATGGACTGCAGCACGCCAGGCTTCCTTGTCTATCACCAACTCCCAGAGCTTGCTCAAACTCATGTCCATTGCATCAGTGATGCCATCCAACCATCTCATCCTCTGTCAGCCCCTTCTCCTCCTGCCTTCAGTCTTTCCCAGCATCAGGATCTTTTCCAATGAGTCTGTTCTTTGCATGAGGTGGCCAAAGTATTGGAGTTTCAGCATCGGCATCAGTCCTTCCAATGAATATTCAGGACTGATTTCCTTAAGGATGGACTGGTTGGATCTACTTGCAGTCCAAGGGTCTCTCAAGAGTCTTCTCCAACACCACAGTTCAAAAGCATCAATTCTTTGGCGCTCAGATTTCTTTATAGTCCAACTCTCACATCCATACATGACTACTGGAAAAACCATAGCTTTGACTAGACAGACCTTTGTTGGGAAAGTAATGTCTCTGCTTTTTAATATGCTGTCTATGTTGGTCATAGCTTTTCTTCCAAGGAGCAAGCGTCTTTTAATTTCATGGTTGCAGTCACCATCTGCAGTGATTTGGGAGCCCCCCAAAATAAAGTCTCTCGCTGTTTCCATTGTTTCCCCATCTATCGGCCATGAAGTGATGGGACCAGAAGCCATGATCTTAGTTTTCTGAATGTTGAGTTTTAAACCAAGTTTTTCACTCTCCTCTTTCACTTTCATCAAGAGGCTCTTTAGTTCCTCTTCACTTTCTGCCATAAGAGTGGTGCCATCTGTGTATCGGAGATTATAGATATTTCTTCCAGCAGTCTTGATTCCAGCTTGTGCTTCATCCAGTCTGGCATTTTGCATGATGTACTCGGCATTTAAGTTAAATAAGCAGGGTGACAATATACAGCCTTGATGTACTTCTTTCCCAATTTGGAACCAGTTTGTTGTTCCATGTCCAGTTCTGACTGTTGCTTCTTGACGTGCATATGGATTTCTCAGGAGGTCACTGTGGTGGGTCCTAATTTAATATGACTGGTCCTTTGGGGGAGAGATTAAGACACAGACGTGCACAAAGAAAGACACAGGGAAAAGGCATCCATCTGCAAGCCAAGGAGAGAGGCCTCAGTGAAACCAACCCTGCTAACACCTTGACCTTGGGCTTCCAGCCACATAGTCTGTAACGCTTTGTTATGGCAGCTGTAGCAAACCAATATAATACCAGTCAGTTCAGTTCATTTCAGTCGCTCAGTTGTGTCCGACTCTTTGCGACCCCATGGATCGCAGCACGCCAAGCCTCCCTGTCCATCACCAACTCCCAGAGTTTACCCAAACCCACGTCCATCGAGTCGGTGATGCCATCCAACCATCTCATCCTCTGTCGTCCCTTTCTCCTCCTGCCCCCAATCTTTCCCAGTATCAGGGTCTTTTCCAATGAGTCAACTCTTCGTATGAGGTGGCCAAAGTATTGGAGTTTCAGCTTCAACATCAGTCCTTCCAATGAACACCCAGGACTGATCTCCTTTAAGATGGGCTGGTTGGATCTCCTTGCAGTCCGAGGGACTCTCAAGAGTCTTCTCCAACACCACAGTTCAAAAGCATCAATTCTTCGGCGCTCAGCCTTCTTCACCGTCCAACTCTCACATCCATACATGACCACTGGAAAAACCATAGCCTTGACTAGACGGATGTTTGTTGGCAAAGTAATGTCTCTGCTTTTAAATATGCTATCTAGGTTGGTGATAACCTTCCTTCCAAGGAGTAAGCGTCTTTTAATTTAATATAATATACTTATGTATTAATAATATCAATTCCTCTTTTTACTGACACAGCCATGAAATACAATTTTGTGTGCTTGTATATACGTACACGACCCTGGAAGGACTGCCCTCGTCCTGGGGGTGGGGGTCATAGTGCTTGGTGTGATGCTGCCCATGATCCTCTCTGTTCCAGAAGGTCACCTCTGTTTTCTGAGGTACTGGCCTCTGCCATCAGGAGGGGCAGTGGGAACTGCTCTTTGTGGGGCCCTTAGTCTGAGCAGGGCAGTGTGGACACCACCACACCCCACCTCCAGGGAGCACCTGGGGCCTTAGAGAGGCCCGATGACTGACCAGGGCCCTGTGGGCCCTGTCTTCAGGAAATGTCTCCAGGGTTCTAGAATGGTTCTTTTCTTCCTGGGGGACTGTAGAGGAGGAAACTCACCCAGACCCACAGGAATCCAGGAGACAGAGCTATTGGACCCGAGCGTCCTGGGTTGGACCCATGCTCCACTAGTTAACTGCATTGTAGGAAGCGTGTGTATTGTAGGAAGTCATATCCTTTCTCGCCTGTAAGATGGTGACACCCCCAGGCCTGGGGTGAGGACAGAGGGGCTCGGTTGCACCCAGAAGCGTTTGTAAGTCCTCCTCCTTCAGCTCCCTGCTTGGCGCTCCTCCGCAGAGGCTTCCCTGACCCTTGTCCTCTCTGTAGCCACACTGTTCCTTCCTGAGGCCCTCCTCGTCTCCTTCAGGGCCCCTTCTGGGATGTTTGGCGACCTGTTCTCTTGGCTTGCTTCCCATCAGCCTGACGACCTCCCTATACGCGCCCCACCCCTCCCAGGTTAGGCTATGCCGTCTGCCCAGGGCCTGGGCCAGAGCAGGGCCCTGTGGACCCCTGCCTTTGCCCCCTCCCCCCTCCCTTCCTCTGCTCTGCTCCAGTAACACTGGTGATGCAGAATCAAGTGAACCAGAGTTCTCAAATGGGATGTTTCCTGGACCCTGACTTTTAGGCTAAAGACACAGAAAGCGGGGCCAGAAGCAGAGGTGTCCTGTAGGGTGTGGTGGGGGCAGGACTCGAAGCCCCTTTCCTCTCTCTGTGAGGCCTGAAGACACAGGAAGGCTCTTGGGTCCCAGGGGAGAGATTCTTGTCCTGGACTGACTGATAGACACATTAACTCAGACATTTTGGCATTAAAAAAATATTTTTTTGCCTCTGGGGCTTTCCGATTAGCTCTGAGTTAATGAGAACATTCACTCAAGCAGAACATGTGGGGCTCTCTGGCTGTTGCCTCTCCCCTAAGGTGCACTCTGGGCAGAGGAAGAGACCGAGGCTCAGAGATTTAGGTGATTTGGCCCCTGTCCCCCTGTAAAAAATGGTCAGGTCAGGATTTGAACCCAGGTCTTCTCTAACTCCAAGCCCCTTTGTTTCTCCCACTCTGTTGCTTGGAACCAGGCACCAGCATTTCCCAAGAATTTGCTGGGCGTTTATTTGGCAACTGGTATTCCAGAAAATTTTAAGTGGTACCTACATGTATTTTCAAAATATTTAATAATCATGTATTTATTTCCATGAATATTAGAAAGTAAATATAGCTGGCACACCAAACCTGCAGTATAATACTTCTTTACAAATGGATTTTACCTGTAAAACTGTGAGTTGATTGAAAGAAAGCATTAAAAAGTGGTCCAGGTGATTCATGGGTCTGGCTAAAATCACAAAAATGGTACGTGCTGATGGTAATTGGGGAACGCAGGTATCTTAGATTTAAGAAAGCAAAGAGAAAGGGCTTTCCTGGTGGTCCAGTGGTTAAGACTTCTCCTTCCAATGTAGGGGACGTGGGTTAGATCTCTGTTCGGGGAACTAACATCCTGCAGGCCTCCAAGCTGAAAAACCAAAATGTAAAACAGAAACAGTATTGTAACAAATTCAATAAAGACTTTAAAAACAGTCCACATAAGAAAAACTGACAGGAAGCAAGGAGGAACAGAATACAGGTTGGAAGCTGTGCATGTAAATGCACAAAGCAGGGGTAACACAGTGCACAGAACTGATAGCTTGGATCATTAAAATGGGAAAAGCGTGTTCTCAGTGACGCCAGGCAATGACAAAGTATCCCTGCTAGGCCCCAGCACTCATGCCCTATGTCTGCTTTCAGGAACCTCTGCCCTCCGGACCTGTGAGCAGCCCCTCCAGTGTGAGATTGCCCATCAGCTGGGACACGACCCCGTGCGCTATGACCTCACAGGGTGGCTCCACAGGGCCAAACCCAACCTTTCAGCCCTGGATGCCCCCCAGGTCCTGCAGCATTCGAACAGGTGAGCCCAGCCAGGGCTGGGGATGGGCTGGGGGCGTTCAAGGTGCTGGGGCTGTGAAGTCACAGCAGCCCAGTCAGTGATGGAGGGCTGGTACGAGGACCCTTCCCTAATGACACAAAGACCTGTAACTCTAATAGGAGCGATTCAGCATCTCCTGGGACTGGCCTGAGTCCAGCCAAGGAGGAAGTCGGCTGTCTGGGGAGGTGGAACAAAAGCTAGGAAGCTGTGACTTCTTATTCTGGCTTCTGGCCTTTCATTAAGTATCTGGGAGATGATGTGACTGGAAGGACTTTATGGAGATCCTCCAACTAGGGGATCATAAAACCGAAGTGATAACTTTTTGCAGCCTAAAAAAAGCTCACTGCATTTCTTGACTGCTCTGCTCAGACATGCTGGCAGAGGGCTGCCTTGAATTCAGAGAGCCATTGAAAATGTTGGGGGAGTGTGTGTGTGCGCGCACGTGTGAAGCTGAGACCACGTTTACTAACTACCTGCTGTGCACCTGGCATCAGAATAAGCACTTTATAAGGGTCTTTAAAAATATATATATTTATTTACTTATTTATTTGACTATGCTTTGTCTTTAGTTGCAGCATGCAGATCTCGTTCCCTGACTAGGGATTGAACCCAGGCCTCCTGCGTAGGGAGCAATGAGTCTTTTAGCCACTGGACCACCAGGGAAGTTCCTGTAAGGGTCTTTTTAATCCTTACAACAACTGTATCCCTAGCCCCATTTTATAAATGAGAAAACTGAGGCCCCAGGAGGTGAAGTGGTTCACCTTTGACCACATGGCAAAGAGTGGCAGAGCCAGAATACAATTTGGGTCTTAGTGATCCCTTGGAAGGTGTTCTCAGAGCCTCATGGTCAGAGTTGATTGGAAAAATCTAGTGGGGGCCTAGGTGTGCACAGCTCCCAGAGAGAGATCTAGTCAAAGGATAGGGCAGAAGGAAGGGTAGCAAGCACATAGAGTGCTGTATGGGGAGCTGGGGGACCTGGGTCCAGCCCCAGCCCAGCCCCGTGTCCCCTGGGTGACTGTGGGCAGTCCCTTTCCTCCTTCTGGGTTTCTCGCTTCCTTCTCTGCAACCTCAGGGTTTTTTGGATGAGGCCACATCGCACAACTCTGGAGTCAGGCAGATGCTCAGGTTCTGCTTTTGCCTTTTTCAAGCTGCATGGCCTGGGCCTCAGTTTTACAGTCTGAGAAGTGGGAATGATACTGCTGAGCTTACAAGTGTGATGTAAGGCTTTGGTGACATAACAGAGTGGATGGCTTATTAAGGAACCTGGTTTGTGGTTACTCCTCCACATATATCTTATGTTGCGCCTCCTTGTAAATTCCCCTGCTGCTCATAAACCCTCAAGCTGAGTAAGGGGTGTAGAGTTGGGGAAAGGCGGGCGGGCACACCTTGGTTAGCCAGATGGCCTGGTGAGTGTGGAACCTCCTGGGACAAGAAGCAACATGTGCTCATGAGTAGGAGAGTACAGCAGGTGTGGCAGTAAATCTCAACAGGGTGTCGTGCAGGCTTGAGAGCCACGGGTTGGTGAGTTTGAGGGCAGACAGCGCTTCTTCTTAGCCTGTGGTTCTGCAGCCAGGATCCCGATTCACCAGGACTGCTTGTGTAGCTTTTTGATTCCTGGGCCCATCTAGTTTCTCGGGGGATGGTTGGGGGTGTTCCCGGGAGGTGGTCATGCCCACTCAACCTTTGCACTGTGTATCGGGAGGTCCAGAGAGGATCCGTGATTGCCCAAGGCCACACCACACAGTGCAGACCAGAGGTCAGGTCTCCCAGCACCACAGATGGGGCCATCCTCATGCAGGGTCAGGGCTGTGGGCACCACCTCCTCTCCCTGTACCAGGCGGGGTGCCCACAGCCTTCCTTCTCAGGGCTCCCACTTCCAGGGGGCTCTCCAGGCTGTCTCCCCAGACTTTTTGTTGCAACATGAGCATCTTTGCACCATTGTCAGTCCGCGTGCTCTGCAAGGCATTGAACCGCTTTCAGCAGCCTCGGTGCATCTGGCAAGACTCATTTTCTTAATGGCTGTGCAGTCACTTGGGCACAGAGCAGGAACTGATGAGGGTCTTGAGGGCTGGGTTGGGTGGGGCCTGAATTTGCAGGGGAATCGCCCGCCCGCAGGCTTCTCACTGGAGGGGAGGGGCCGGGGCAGCCAGAGAGCCTGAGGCCTTCCCTGGATTCTAGCTTCATCCTGGGGCTTGGTAGGGTCTCCTTGGTACTCAAACTGTTTATTGGATAGGCTAAGCACCTGCCGATGCTCAGACCAGTTCTAGAGATAACCGAGATGATTTTGCCCTCTAAGAAAGTACTGGCTGGGTAGAATTCCTGCAGGTATGTAAGTGACAGGAACATCCAGTAGAAGGAAGATGCTCTGAGGTCAGGAGAGGGAGGGGGCATAGAGGAAGGTGCTGGCATTTGTCACCAAGCAAAGGATCGTCTGGCAGAAGGGACTATGAACAGATTTGGCAGCTAGGATGTGGTTTCAGGAAGCAGATGTTCCAGAGGCAAGGGGGTCCCCTTCACTCGCCCTCAAACCCCCTGAAGCCCCCCCTCTCTCCCCATCTACCTGCCAGGGAGGAGCTGAGGAGCCTGTTCCAGTCTCGGGCCAAGCTGTCCCCCGTGTGCCGGGCCGTGGCCGGCCTGGAGGACACCTCCCAGCAGGCCCAGCAGCGGAGCCGTGCGGTGCGGAGGACGTTCGCCAGCACCCTGGCTGCGGTGAAGAGGAAAGCCCCCTGCTCCCAGATCAAGCTGCAGATGGTGAGTGGGGCCCTGCTCGCACAGGGTCGGGGCCTCCCTGCCCTCCTCCAGGGTGAGTTATCCAGCCGCACCAGCTCTGAGTTCCCCAGCGGGCCTGAAGGGACAGGCAGCCAACCCCCACGCTCCACCGAGGAAACCGAGGCTCAGGGCAGCAAAGTGACCCATCCCAGTCTGAGGCCTAAGCCTCCGCTCCTTGGTTTCACTTGAGCAGCTTCAGGAAGTTGGCAGGAAACAGGTCGCTTTCCTGACCAAGGTGACAAACATCGCAGCCAGCCCTGTCCTGCCTCCCTCTCTCCCTCACCTCTCAAAGGCTCGCATGTCCACCTCCAGGCTCCCCGTAGGGGGACGGTTGGACCCAGCACTGGTGTGAAGATGTCACCTGGACATGGTAATCCAGTAACAAGAGATTAGGCTGAGCTCAGGAGAGTGAAACACGAGAAGGAGGGCTTGAGGAGATGACTCGTAGCGTCTTATCGTGGAAAAGCCCTCAGCCCAGGTCTGGGCTGTAGTTTTCTTCTTGGGTGACGGGTCCCCTCTGCTTGGGGCCACTAGTTTGTCCTCTCCATGTCCCAGTTTCTCCATCCATGATAATAAGGATCACTATAGAGGTCCTTTATTTCTCATGAGTACAAATCAGGCCATGGAAAAGAGGCCCTTGTGGTAGGACATAGGGGCCTCCAGGGTTGCCCAGGCCAGACTGAGTGTATGTTTGTGAAGCGTCCGGACCTCTTGTCAGTCTCACTCTGACCCTGACCCCATCTCTTCTTGGTTGTAGGATGCATTTATCAGCGTGATCAGACGGTCTCAGTTACACTTCATCCACTGCCTGGTGCCGAGCACAGCGGTGGAGAGCAGAGGCGGGCAGGGGTCTCTGAATCCACCACAGCCTGGTGGAGACAAGCCTGAGGCAGGCAGTTCCCTGCCCTTGGACATCCCCGCACTGAGGGTGCAGCTTGCAGGATCCTACATCCTGGAGGCACTGCGTCTGCACAGAGCAGGTGAGAGGCTAGCAGGGAGCAAGCACCTTGTTGCTAACCCCTGGGACTTGCTCTTTGAGCCCAAGTCCAGCCATTCCTGAATTAGTTGTGCACTCCTGGAAGGCTGGGTTTCCCTGGTGGCTCAGTGGTTAAAAAAAATCCACATGCAATGCAGCAGATGGAGGTTCAATCCCTGAGTCAGGGAGACCTCCTGGAGGAGGGTATGGCAACCCGCTCCAGTATTCTTGCCTGGAGAATCCCATGGACAGAGGAGCTTGGTGGGCTACAGTCCATGGGGTGGCAAAAGAGTCGGACACAACTGAGCGACTTAACAGCTTCAGCGAGCTGGAAGGCTTGGGGTG
The DNA here is from genome assembly GCA_024291935.2 of Okapia johnstoni. NCBI lineage: Eukaryota > Metazoa > Chordata > Mammalia > Artiodactyla > Giraffidae > Okapia > Okapia johnstoni. The sequence goes on along the minus strand of CM044310.1, from coordinate 6,775,465 downwards.
TGTCTTGCCCATCTTCCTTTCAACAGCAAACATCTTAGGAGCCTCTGCCTTGGAATCGAGGGTGGAATTTCCTCAGTGATTAATATTTGGCCTTCAGGACTCTCAGCCTGGTTTGGGAGATCCATATGGAAATGGGTGATGATTGCATGGTGTGACCAGGGCATGTGTCACACAGGATGTGGGAGGTACCTTGTGCCCAGAGGAGGTAACGTCTTCATTGAGTCTTAGAAGAAACCAACTGCTCACCTCTAGGTGGTGCGGGGAGAAGGAAAGCTTGGTCGAAGGAGCACTGTGTGCAGAGGCAGGGAGGTGTAGGGGAGCCTGGGTTTCCAGGTTCACAATGAGTGGGGGTGGGTGTGGGAGAGGAGGGGTGGACGCACCAGGGAGGCTTAACACCATTTTTGAAAGAGTGGCTTTCCCCTGGTCCAGCTGAGGAGGTGATGGGCATGATGGGGGAGGAGGGGTTTGAATGAAGGAGTGAAGGGTTAGACCCATATTTTAGAAAGTAGGCGTGCACCAGGGTCCCCGCATCAGCTCCTCTTCTGAGCTGAGTTTGATCTGAAATTTTCCCATTCTTTTTCTGTCTCTGGGACACTATCAGCCACCCTGTGGATTCCCCTCCCTGATAGGAACAGCTCAGGCGAAGTCAGGAGATGGGGTGGCTGGGGCTGATGGGCGTCTAGGTGGGCTCCCACTTGTTTAATATTTCCTTGGTCACTGACATTCCAGCTTGTGGTCACTGCCCTGTCTCCTCCCACTGCTCTCAGACTAAATCCTGGGCGCAAGGTGCTGGGCGGAGAAGCTGAGAGCAGCCAGCAGCAACGATGAACCGCTTGCTTTCCCCAGCATCGCATTGATTTCCCCTCCTGTCTGCACAACCACAGGCACAGGAAGACAGAAATTGTCATGGGGAAGCGCGAGCCAGTCACAGCCCAGGCGAATCGATTGCGCCTGGCTGGCAGGAGGTGCCCTGGCCCATGGTTAGAGCCCTTGCACATAGGCGTGGTCAGCAAGTCCCCTTCCTCCCTGTGTGTCCACCCTCTGCCATCTCAGGGCCCAACTTAGGAAGGGCTTCCAACTCAGTGAAGGGTTGAAGTCTCCTGCCAATTTCTGCTTCTGAGACCTGGTTCGTTTCCTCATTGTTTTCTGCTCTGAGTCACTTCTGTCTCTCTCACACCGTGTGAGAGATATTTACTTGCATACAAAGATCCATACACAGGTATTGATGTCACAGATGTATGATTTGGAATGTGTGTGTGTAACATATATACAAGCAGGCCTTGTTCTGTTGTGCTTAGAGCACAGTTTTGTGGGGTTTTTTTCCCACAAATTGAAGGTTTGTGGTAACCCTGTGTCATGCCAGTCTGTTGGTGCCACTTTTTCTAACAGCATTTGCTCACTTTGTGTCTCTGTGTCACATTTGTTCATTCTTGCAGTATTTCTAACCCTCCACCAATAAAAACTTAGAACTTGATGAGGGCTGAGATGATGGTTAGTATCTTTTTTAGTAATTAAGTATTTTTAAATGAAGGTCTGCACATTGTGTTTTAGATACAATGCCATTGCACACTTAATAGACTATCAGTTCAGTCGCTCAGTCGTGTCTGACTCTTTGCGATCCCATGAACTGCAGCATGCCAGGCCTCCCTGTCCATCACCAACTCCTGGAGTCCACCCAAACCCAAGTCCATCGAGTCAGTGATGACATCCAACCATCTCATCCTCTTTCATCCCCTTTTCCTCCTGCCCCAAATCCTTCCCAGCATTAGGGTCTTTTCCAATGAGTCAACTCTTCGCATGAGGTGGCCAAAGTATTGGAGTTTCAGCTTCAACATCAGTCCTTCCAATGAACACCCAGGACTGATCTCCTTTAAGATGGGTTGGTTGGATCTCCTTGCAGTCCAAGGGACTCTCAAGAGTCTTCTCCAACACCACAGTTCAAAAGCATCAGTTCTTCGGCGCTCAGCTTTCTTCACCGTCCAACTCTCACATCCATACATGACCACTGGAAAAACCATAGCCTTGACTAGACGGACCTTTGTTGGCAAAGTAATGTCTCTGCTTTTAAATATGCTATCTAGGTTGGCCATAGCGTCTTTTAATTTCATGGCTGCAATCACCATCAGCAGTGATTCTGGAGCCTAGAAAAATAAAGTCTGACACTGTTTCCACTGTTTCCCCATTTATTTCCCATGAAGTGATGGGACCAGATGCCATGATCTTAGTTTTCTGAATGTTGAGCTTTAAGCCAACTTTTTCGCTCTCCTCTTTCACTTTCATCAGGAGGCTCTTTAGTTCTTCTTCACTTTCTGCCATAAGGGTGGTGTCATCTGCATATCTGAGGTTATTGATATTTCTGCCAGCAATCTTGATTCCAGCTTGTGTCTCTTCCAGCCCAGCGTTTCTCATGATGTACTCTGCATATAAGTTAAATAAGCAGGGTGACAATATACAGCCTTGACGTACTCCTTTTCCTATTTGGAACCAGTCTGTTGTTCCACGTCCAGTTCTAACTGTTGCTTCCTGACCTGCATACAGGTTTCTCAAGAGACAGGTCAGATGGTCTGGGATTCCCATCTCTTTCAGAATTTTCCACAGTTTATTGTGATCCACACAGTCAAAGGCTTTGGCATAGTCAATAAAGCAGAAATAGATGTTTTTCTGGAACTCTCTTGCTTTTTTGATGATCCAGCGGATATTGGCAATTTGATCTCTGGTTCCTCTGCTTTTTCTAAAACCAGCTTGAACATCTGGAAGTTCACGGTTCACGTATTGCTGAAGCCTGGCTTGGAGAATTTTGAGCATTACTTTACTAGCATGTGAGATGAGTCCAATTGTGCGGTAGTTTGAGCATTCTTTGGCATTGCCTTTCTTTGGGATTGGAACGAAAACTGACCTTTTCCAGTCCTGTGGCCACTGCTGAGTTTTCCAAATTTGCTGGCGTATCGAGTGTAGCACTTTCACAGCATCATCTTTCAGGATTTGAAATAGCTCAACTGGAATTCCATCACCTCCACTAGCTTTGTTCGTAGTGATGCTTTCTAAGGCCCACTTGACTTCACATTCCAGGATGCCTGGCTCTAGGCGAGTGATCACACCATCGTGATTATCTGGGTCGTGAAGACCTTTTTTGTACAGTTCTTCTGTTTATTCTTGCCACCTCTTGTTAATATCTTCTGCTTCGGTTAGGTCCATACCATTTCTGTCCTTTATCGAGCCCATCTTTGCATGAAATGTTCCCTTGGTATCTCTAATTTTCTTGAAGAGATCTCTAGTCTTTCCCAATCTGTTGTTTTCCTCTACTTCTTTGCATCGATCGCTGAGGAAGGCTTTCTTATCTCTCCTTGCTATTCTTTGGAACGCTGCATTCAGATGGGAATATCTTTCCCTTTCTCCTTTGCTTTTCACTTCTCTTCTCTTCCCAGCTATCTGTAATAGACTATAGTATTGTGTAAATTTAACTTTTATGTGCACTGAGAAACCAAAAAAGTGTTATGATATTTGATTTGTTGCAGTGGTCTGGAACTGAGCCCACGTTATCTCTGAGATGTGCCCGTACACATAGACACAGGTATACATGATGCACGTATGCATATGCTATTTCCTTAGCACTTCAGATGCTCGGGGCACCGTGTGCTTACACACACTCAATGGTGTTGTTCTCATAGAGTGCCTAGCACAGAGCCTGGCAGAGAGTAAATGCTCATCAAATGTTACATACGGGGCACCCTCGTGGGTACAGCCCAGACTCTGGAGCCAGTTGGCTTGTGCGTGGCCATGGTCGACACTGGCAGGTCCCTAGGTCGTGTTTCCCTTTCCTGTCCTGTAACAGCTCAGGTTTCAGAGAGCCGTTGAATGGGCTGGTGAATTAATAAGGAAATAAGAAAAGTGCCTGGACATGGACAAGTGCTCAAAACATTAGCTTCTTTTCCTGTAATCATTATCAAATTTAATCCTTGTCATGACTATGTGACAAGAGATCTTAGCACATTATTGACCAGGGGATTTTTGCAGAAACTAATGCCCCTGGCTGGCGATCTGTTATGTAAATGAATATTGAAACACTCTGATCAATAACAGTGGGGTAACCAAAGGCATATTAATACGTCTCTGGTCAATAAGTTGTTATTACTCTCATCAAACAAGTGAAGAACTTGAATCTCAAAGAAACAAGAGTCATCTGTCACTGGTCAGAGGGCTAACCAGGGCAGATAGGAGATACGAACCCAGCTAGGTCTGACTCACAATGGCAGCCCTATAACCTCCCAGCCCCCAGGTCTCTGTGTGGTCAGCCTTAAGGTCTGGAATGTGAGTTTAGGTCCCTTGGGGACCCAGTCTCTGCTCATCTTTGACCTCACTGTTGGTTCCTCTCTGCTGGATTAGTTATTGTTGCTGTATACATTTATCTCTCCAGTCCTCGCCAGGCCAGTGTCATCTTGCTATTCAGATCTTGGCTCATGTTATTCTCCATCACATCATCTTGTTTGGGTTTGTCTCTCTGCAAGGAGAGTTATGATCCATGTCACTTTGGGCTCCGTGACTTGAACTCTGGTCCTCAGTTTCCACATCTATATAATGGGATAATAACACAGGCCCAAGAGTCTCTATGAAACAAGGAAGTTGTTATCCTAGTGTCCTGCACACATGAAAGCTCCGTAAATGGTGTTACCGTGACTGTGGAACAGATATGTTTCCTGCTCTGGGTCCCTCTGTCTGGACTTCTTCCACACAGAATCCTCTCGCAGACTCGCACAGCCCCTCAAATGCCAGCTCAAACATCACCTTCTCTCAGTAGCTTTTCAGTTTCCACACAGAAGGGTGCAGCTGTGTGCATCCTACACTTCAGATTTAAAAGAACCCTTAGATATGGCCTGATGCAGTGTTGCCCATGTGCAGTCTGTGGGGTGGTAAAAACTATCAGATCAAAACATTTTCCCATGGTCCAGCATGTTTGGAGAACTCGGGGTTAAGTCAAGGTAATCAGGCATCGTCCCTGCAGAGGTTCTTTGACTTTGGTGTTGATACACATCATGACCTTCCAAGAGGTGGAGGAGGGGGCAGCTTTTTCAAGCTTTCACTGGAGCCTCTTACAGGCTCTGTGTTCTGGGGAATGCATTTGGGAAATGCTGATGGGACCCAATGTCTTATATTAACAAATAGGGAAACTGAGACCCCGAGAAGTGAGTGCACACAGTAGGTGAGTAGCGAGGCTGGTAGTAGACCCCTGGGCTGGACATCTCACTTGGATTCTTTGTTCTTCTCCTGCTCCCCATACTCCAGGCTACGCTGACCACATGGGGCTCACTCAGTTCCGCCGAAGATTCCAGGTGCTGGACCCTGTGCTCATGAAGGAGCTCATATCAGCCCCCGAAGGAGTGGATGAGAGGAAGGTACGTGGACCTGGGGGTGGGGTTGGGGGTGCAGAGGCGCCGATGCTTCTGTTCTGCAGGGGATGGCCTGGGGGCAGCTGGGTCAGCTGGGATCTGAGAGTCGGGTCTCAGGGGCAAAGATGAGGATGGCCTGACGTTTGAACCGCACCCCTACTCCAGACTGTGCCCCCTGCAGTGTCACTTACAACACTGCCCATCCCAGAATGGTCCTTCTGAAACCCTGCCTGAGGAAGTGCTGAAAAAGAATTAGAACCACGGGAAGAGCAGGTCCCAGGTAGGAGTGCTCCCAGCAGGGTGGAAGGTCGTCAGTCCCATAGGGAGTTGCACTCGGAATCAGCACCCTGAGAGTCTGTGAAAAGAGGGCTTGTGGTCCCAAATACTCCCCTCAGGGCCTTTGCACAGAGGGCTGTCGCCTCTCCCCAGTCCTGGCCAGGCCAGTGTCGTCTTGCTGTTTAGATCTTGCTCGTGTTATTCTCTATCGCATCTTCTTGTTTAAACATCTGTGTAGCACTTAGCCAGGTCTGAAATAACATTGTTTGGAGGGACTCTGTGTTTTTGGGCTCATAGCAAGTGCTCAATAAATTTCCTGTCAGATGAATGAATGAAGACACGTACCTAACCTTGTATTGCTGACCCTGTATGTCTCCTTTCTCCATCTCTACCATAAACTTCTGGAGCCAGAAGTCTTCACTCCTAGTGCCAAATCCTCAGTAAATGTTTCTGTTGAGGACAGCCACCGGCTGATCAATGATGACAGAGTTCTTGACAGTTTGCAAAGCCCTAGTGCATCCTCACAACAGCCCTGCAAAATGAACCATCACGTCTCTTTTATGAATGATGAAACATAGACTCATAGAGATGACTGATTCCCTTGAGGCCACACAGCCAAGCGTTCATGGGTTTTGCCCTTGAACTCAAGTTTCTTGATTGCATGGAGGGTCGTTAAGAAAGCATGGGCTCAAGTCACACAGACCTGCAATTGACTCCAGCTGGGACTGTGTGAACTTAAATGAGTTAATCCATATTTCTGCCTCAGTTTCCTAATTTGTAAAATGGGAACAATGGTAATACCAACCTCAGTGGAGCATTCGGTGGACTGTATGTAGTAGTATAATTGATGTGCTTGATACAGGGTGTGGCATATAGTAAGGGCTCATTATGTATGAACTGTCATCGTCATTGTTATCATCATCACATCTTCCAAGGACAGAGAGGTGGCAGCCAGGCCGCGCAGACTCTGCATTCACAGCTATGTTAAAACTCCCCTCCAGTGAGTGCGCCCATGCGCGCCTGACCTCCTAGCCTGGAATCCTCAGTCAACGAGTCGCAAGGCGAGAAGAACGAGCAGAGGCACAATTCTTAAGTCCTTTCTTGGCTCTCTTCTGCAGCAGGGACCAAGCCGTAGGCTCCCTTCTGCAGACACGGCGGTATTTCTCATGGCGCTCCTGCGTCCCACCACTGGGGAGGGGGCCTCAGACCCAAGCTGGTGTGGCATGGGGCTGTCCCCTCCCTGGGGGGGGGGCATCCCACTGTGGAAACCACGAAATTGCCTGGCTCAGTGCCATCAGCCACTGTGTACCAAGCTTCATCGGGGTTCCTTATCCTTGGTCACCCCCACCCCCGAGTCTTGATCTCCGTCCAGAGCATCTGGAATGGAACCATTGAAAGGGGCTTGGGCTCCTCTGCTGTTGAAGACAGTGCAGAAGTGGGGCATGGGGGAGTTTTTGGCGGGGGCAGGGGAGGGTAGCATATGGAAGCGTTTCTATTCTGGACGACTCAGCAGTTCTCTCTCGTAGCCAGACCAAAACCACCTCCACACACACGCTGGAGGCCTGGGAAAGTGGAAAATTACAAGAAGAATGGACTGGGGAGTTTTTGCTTCTTGTTATTCTTTTTTTTTTTTTTATTTGCTCACAAATTTCATTTGCTGCAGCATAGGATTTTGGTAGCAACAAAAGGAAATGCCAGCCTGCCTCTTATGAAAAAGCTGATAAATATTCATCTGCCAGGCGGCATGATACACCATGAATTATACATGAACACGTGCTTGGGTGGGCAAACTGTCAGCCTCTGTGTGCAAAGCATTTAAGACCTCAGGATTTAATAAGACAAGTCTGACAGATCGGAAAGGTCAATATTGTCATTAGACACTAGACGGCAGCAGAGGGAATTCACTGGCAGGGTGTGAACCGGGCCTCGGCGCATCCCCTGTGTGCCCAACATGCACGTGGCGCTTAAACCAGGCTCTCTCCCAGTGAAGTACTCTCATTTGGAGGGTCCCTGCTGGGTTTGCAACGACCACTCTGCTTGCTGTCTCCATGAATTTGGCTGCCCCAGGAACCACAAATAACTGGACTCATACAGTGCTCGTCCTTTTGTGACTGGCTTATGGCACTTAGTATGATGTTTCCAGGGTTCATCCGTGTAGTAGCACATGTCAGAATTTCCTTTCTTTTAAGGCTGACTTGTACCCTTGTGTACAGCATTTTGTATGTCCAGCCTCTTTGTCAGTGGACACTTGGGCTGTTGCCACCTTTTGGCTGTTGTGAGTGACCCTGCTATGAACACAGGGTACAGATGCCTCTTTTGAGACCCTGTTTTTTGATTCTCTTGGGTACATACTCAAAGTAGAATTGCTGGATCATATGGTAATACTATATTTAATTTTTTGAGGAACCTCCAAACTGTTTTCCATAATGGCTGTACCATTTTCTATTCCCTTCAACAGTACGTGAGGGTTGCAGTTTCTCCACATCCTTGCCAACATTTGTCATTTTCTGGGGTGTTTTTTGTAGTCACCCTTTCGGGTGTGAGGTGGTATCTCATTGTGATTTTGACTTGCAGTCCCCTGATGGCCAGAACTGGTGAGTATCTTTTCACGTTCACGCAGGACTTTCGAATGGAAGCCCTTTGAAGATAGGCAGAGTATTTGGTGAAGATTTACACAGAACATGTCATCATGATGTTCATTTAAAATAATTATTATGGAGTCCATCCAACTGTCACCAAGTTCCTGCCTTGCACCAGGCCCTGTGCTAGCCACAAGAGAGACGGGGATGAACAGAAGACAGCCTCCTGAGGAAGAAGGATGAAAATTAGCAATTCCCAGACAGAGGGGGGCGCTTTGGGAGATCCCAGGGAACAGCTCTAAAGCTTCTGATATTTGCAGCAGGGGTTGAGGGTAGGACATACAGGGAAGACAGCAAGTGATGACTGAGTAGAGCTCTCTGGAATGGTTTGGAGGAATCAAGTAAGAGAAAGAGTGCAGGGCAAGCCACATTGGGTTCGGCAGGTGCAGAGGTCCAGAGTCAGATCCAGATCCAGTGTGGCTGGCGCATAAATGCTGCCAGTTGTCAAGAAAAGGTTCTGAGGATGTTGGCAAGGCAGATCATGGTCATTGTTAGCAGGGGTAGAGAGTCTAGGCTTCATCAGGTGGTCAGTGATGGCAGACCGAAAGGTTATCAGCAAGGGAATGGCATCAAAAAGCAGATCTTTATTATTTGAACTTGCCTAAGCAGAATTACGAAGGAAGTCAAGTCTACTCTGCCCATGCCATGGTCCTCTCTAGGGAGCAGTGTCCTCATGCTGACCTCCACCACTGAGGATGCCTCTGTCTCTTCTAGACACCCAGGCACATGCTCAGGTCTCCAAAATGACTGTCTCCTCCTCTAATCATCGTGGGTCCCTTTCCTCTTTCCAAGGCTTACTCATCTGGCTAAGATTATGCCTTAACCTACACTGAAGGCGTCCCAGAGTGACCGTGAGGGGGTCTCAGAAAGGTTACTGGAAGAGCTCGTTAGGTTCACATCGGCTCTGTCTGAGATTCTGGTCCCTTAGCTCTTTGCTGCTGAGGCAGGAGTTTCCAGGTCTCCCTGATGGATGACAGGAAACCCCCTGTCCCCTCTTCCCTTCAGAGTGTCTACAGTGAGGATTGATTCTAGCCACCAAATCTCTGTCCCCGAGGACTTGATCTGAACACAACTACAGCATGCCTATCTTCTCAAAGGCAGCCACTCTTGTTTCGTCTCAGACCATGGTGGATACTCCTGATTTCCTCTGAATTTGTTCCTGAGTCCTTTTCTATTTTGGAGAGGTTCCCGTGAGCCAGTAGCTGGGAGCCTTGGGTAGGGAGAGAGGAAGCTGTCCATTCTAAGGGTGCCAAATGATTTCTTCAGGGCCTCCCATGGCCTTGTGTTTGTGTGCATGTGTGCTCAATCACTCAGTTGTGTCCGCTCTTTCTCACTTCCATGGAGTGTAGCCCACCAGGTTCCTCTGTCCATGGGATTCTCCAGGCAAGAATACTGGAGTGGGTTGCCATGCCCTCCTCCAGGGGATCTTCCTGACCCAGAGATCGAACCCATGTCTCCTGCATTGGCAGGTGGATTCTTTACCACTGAGCCACCTGGTAAACCCTCCCATAGCCTTAGCCCTAGCCCTCTGGAGTTTATTCATCGTTCTTGACTTTCTCACTTTGCCATCCTCTTCCAGTTTGGGTCTGCTGTTTTAATGCTTCTGCTTGTTTTCTGTTTAGTGTTAACCAACCCAGTTATACAAATATGTGTGTTTTTTATTTATGTGTTTGTTCATATTGCTTGTGCTTCGTGCCAGACATACTCTTTATAGTCATGAAACTATAGAGTTAAAGAACAGAGATGTAGTCCTTACCTTTATGGAATGTTTTGATCAGCTTGTAAAAGTTTTGGTGGTTAAAAGCAAGTGGTTTAGAGTCAGACAGACTCGGGTTCAAATCCTGGTTTCTGCCATCTCTTTCCATTCATCTGTGCCCCTTGATGCTTGATAGCTGTATTACCAGGGGGCAGTGTGCCGCAGGGCATAACACAGTGCCTGGCACGTAGTAGGTGCCCAGCGTATGGCAGTCATTGGGCCACAGTGTGGGTTTCCTGGAGGAGGTGCTGTCCTGACAGCAGGGTCGTCAGGAGAGCTTCCGTTCCCACAGCCTTGGGTCCCTGCATCGTGCGACCTGTGGAGGGGTGAGTAGGGAGCCCTTCCCAGCCACAGCCCTTTGTGGTTCCTGGAGTCTTCCACTGTCGGTCTGGCATGTGCAGCTTAATGTGAGATGCCAGACTGTGTGCTTTGAGGGGGGCATCCTTATTAAATATCGGAGAGAAACCTCTGTGCACAGTTGGAGGACATGCGGACTGTGTCAGTGGAGGCGTGAGTTTGGTCTCTCCCGGGTACATTCAGGGTCTCACAGTTTGAGCCCAGAGTGGTGAAGGTTGAGGGTGTGTCATCACGCCACAGTGCCCCCGAGGGGCTTATAACCTCAGAACCTCCGCCACCTGCTAGTCCTTATGGAAACTCAGCACATGCCAGGCATGGTGAGTTAATTAAGCCCACTATGTGCCTTGTGAGAGCTGTCCGGAAGTCTTGTTTAAGGCCAGCATCTACTCCCCCAGAAGGTTTCCCGCGACTGATTTTGGGGGTTTGTTCCTTGAACATAGGTCACACTTTCTAATTTCTTTGCATGTCTTGTAATTTTTTGTTGAAAACTGGACATTTTCAGTAATAAAATATTGTGTCTCTAGATCCCGACCTTTTCTCAATTACTTAGTAACTTAATGGGACTAGATTTGTGGAGTCTGTCTCCCCTGTGGTGTGAGACTGCTACTGTCTCTGTTCACTTCTTAAAAATTCTTGTTTTTATTAGAAATTGTGGACTCTCAAGGGTTGACCCTATGCCAGCACAGCCTAGTGGTCAGCAGAGGTTGTGGTCAAACATCTTGAATGTGTGGCGCTTTTATCTGATTTTTTACAGCGATTTTACAGTGATCTGTGTGGTTTGGAAAATGTATCCAGCATTCAGGCATTTATAGTTATGCCACAGATTTTACTTCCTGTGTGGTTCTTCCCTGTATTTTCCGCCTGTGCATATGGCCTAGTATTTAGGTAGGAATGTATAAGTGCCTCAGCCCCGCCTCAGTCCTTCCTGTGCGTGTGCATAGATCTCCAGATGGCCGGGAATGTATGGGGCGTGGTCTTCACGGCCCACTGTGACCGCCGCATTCCCAGTATCTCCTTGTTATAGGCACCCGGCTAATCGCTGGCCCACTGCTCGCCCCTGTCAGGAAACAGTCGCAGGCTAACTGTGCCATTGACCTTCTCCATTCATTTGGTGCCAGGACCACTTACTGTTTCTGACAATGGTTTTGGGTGTGGGATTTCTCCTCACTTTGCTCCGTGTACCTGAACCCCTTCTGAAAGCAAAGCAGCTAGTTTTCATTGCTTGCCTCACCCCAGTGGGACCCCTGCAGTGACAGAGCCTGGTGGGAGTGGAAGGGTCTTGATCACAATTACCACAAACTTCACACCATTCTTAAAGGCCCAGAAGTTTCTCTTGAATAAATGCTTCTCAGTTTTTATTTTGTTTTCCTCTTGTGCAGAGAGAAAAAAACGTTTTCTGGATATGTTGGTTTTTTGCATTTTGCTGCCTGTAGCTCCCTGGGAGCATTTTTGGCTAAAATGTAATATTAAGTGAAACCACTGAGTTTTTGGAGGGGGCGCTGTGGAATGTTCTTCTCCGAGGTCAGAGGAGAAAACTTCCCTCCAGATTTCAGCCTTGGCCTGGACTTTTCATAAGCATTTTCTTTTTTGTGTGTGTCTTGGGAAGTTTTCTGTGATGCTACGATCCGTGGAATTGAAACTCATCTGCCAAATTACTCTGTCTCAGAATACCTTTTTCTTGGTGGAATGTCACAATGACTTTTCTGACAGTTTATTCTGTAGGTAGACTTGGTGGTTTTCAGTGAATGGGAAGTCCAAGAGGGCTGATGTGGGGGTGGAGCGGGAGGGGAATTGGAGACACAAGGGGACCAGGCTGGACCTGCATTCATGCGAGGGTGCGGATCTCTGACAGGATTGCTGCAGAGTCTGTGGCCTCTGTGACAAGAGGAAAGGGAAAGTGTTAGTCACTCAGGCATATCTGACTCCCTGTGACCCCTTGGACTGTAGCCGCCAGGCTCCTCTGTCCATGGGATTGTCCAGGCAAGAATACTGGAGTGGGTAGCCATTCCCTTCTCCAGGGGATCTTCCCGAACCAGGGTCTCCTGTATTACAGGCACATTCTTTACTACCTGAGCCAGATTCCATAAAATGGCTGGTGGCCTGGCCAAAGCAGGGTCTAGGAATCTCAGGTGAATTTGTTTCTCTTGAAGGGGGCGTTGCCTTTCTCCACACTCCCCGACTCCAACCTGCCCTGCTTCCACCCTCACTGGGTTTCATCTTTATTGAGCTCCTGCTGTATACCGGATGCAGTAGAGGAAACTGATGAATTAAACATGGACTCTCCCTCCCTCATCTAGGCCAGGAACACAGGGTTAGTGGCCATGTCATGATTCAGCAAATATTCCAGAGAGTCAAGCCATCCCCAGCCAGTGCAGTGAGAGGACAGGGTGCTAGGGAGGCTGTCACAGGAGTAAATTCCCCGGTGGCCTAGGGTCTTCTGCCCCTGTCCTGGGCATAGGCAGCAGTCCAGACGTAGAGGTTGCAGTGTGGCCTGACACAACCTGATTCGAATTTGGTTTGTGTAGCTTATAACTTTGGGGAAATGCCTTCATTCAGGTGTTTTTTTTTTTTTTTTTATATTTATTTATTTGGCTGTTCCAGGTCTTAGTTCCAAACTCTTAGTTGCGGCAGGTGGGATCTAGTTAGGGATCAAACTCGGGCCCCCTGCTTTGGGAGCTCGGAGTCTTAGCCACTGGACCATCAGGGAATTGCCTTCATTCAATTTTCTTTAAATTGTGGCAAAATATACATAACGTAAAATTTAGCATTTTAAAGAATTTTAATTGTGCAGTTTAGCAGTATTAAGTGTATTCACAGTCCTGTGTGGCCATCACCACCGTCCATCTCTAGAACTCTTTCTTTCTGCAAGGCTGAAACTCGGTACCCATTGAACACTAACTTCCCATCCCCGTCGCCCCAGCCCCTGGCAGCCATCATTCTATGGACACTTTCTATGCATTTGACTGCTCTAGGTGTGTCGTGTAAGTGTAATCATATGGTATTTGTCCTTTTGTGACTGACTTATGACTTATTTCACTAAGTATAACGTCTTTAAGGTTCATCCACGTTGTAGTTTGTTTCAGAATTTCCTTCCCCTTTAAACATGATTAATATTCTGTTGGGTATATATACCACATTTTTGCTTATCCATACATCTGCTGATGGACGCTTAGGTTGTTGTTGTTCAGTCCCTAAGTCATGTCCGAGTCTTTGTGACCCTGTGCGCTGCAGCACGCCAGGCTCCTCTGTCTCCCATTGTCTCCCAGAGTTTGCTCAAATTCATGTCCATAGTGTTGGTGATGCTGTCTCACCATCTCATCCTCTGTTGCCCCCTTCTCCTGTTGCCTCAGTCTTTCCCAGCTTCATGGTCTTTTCCATGAGTTGGCTCTTTGCATCAGGTGGCCAAAGTGTTGGACCTTCAGCTTCAGTATCAGTCCACCCAATGAATATTCAGGGTTGAATTCCTTTATGACTGACTGGTTTGATGTCTGTGCAGGCCAACGGACTCTCAAGAGTCTTCTTCGGCACCACAGTTCTAAAGCTTCAATTCTCTGGCTCTCAGACTTCTTTATTGTCCAACTCTCACACCTGTACAAGACTACTGGGAAAAATGTAGCTTTGACTATACAGACCTTTGTCAGTAAAGTAATGTCTCTGCTTTGTAATATGCTGTCTAGGTTCATCATAGCTTTCCTGACAAGAACCAAGTGTCTCTTAATTTCATGGCTGCAGACACCACTTAGTTTAGTAACACTTAGGTTACTTCCACCTTTTGGCTACTGTGAATGATGCTGGTATGAACTAAGTGTGTACAAGTATCTGTTCAAGTCCCTGCTTCTGGTCCTTTTGGAGATATATCCAGAAGTGGAATTTCTAGATCATATGGTAATTACATGTTTCATTTTTTGAGGTTTCACCATACTGTTTTCCATAGCAGACACATCCTCCATTTAGTTTTGCATCTGTGGTTCTCTCTATGAAATGGGTGTGCTAGTGTGACGACCCACTTGGGGTTGCCATGAGGGTGAAACGAGAAGGTCTCAGAAGGGTGGATGGCACACAGTCAGTACCTAATCCATGCCCATCTCTGCACTTTCCTGGGGAGGTGGAACTCTGTTAGCTCATAGACATGGGAGATATCTGCTCTCTCCAGGTATCTTTATCAGCCCTCCAGCCAGATGACCATCCACTCTGGGAGTATCCAGCCCGCAGTCTGTCTTCCCCTCTAACTCTCCTCTCCTTCCCAGGCCATGGCGAAGCTCCTGCAAACACTAGACCTGGAGAAGAAGGCCGTGGCCATGGGGCACAGCCAGGTGAGTAGAGTGCCTTTATTTGCCATTCTACCCATGACATCAGAGACCCACATGAGACCTGACTCTTGTCCTCCTCAGCTTCCGCTACTTCTGTGTGTCTCCTTTTCCCCCAGCCAAACATAGGGCTAGTGACTCTCTGCCCTTCTTATATGACAAGGCTGTTAAAATGTGGTAAGTGTGGGTGAGAAACCATTGAGGAATATCATTTATTAGAGGCGACACTCTCAGGGACCTTGGCGGTCTGCAGAGTTAACATCTGGACCTCAGTAGAATTTTATGAACCTCAGAAAGGCCCACCTTCACTCGGAGCCTTGCAACTTTTACTTTGCAACCACGTGTAACACAGCTGTAGTCTTAGGGCTTAGCAGCAGTAAGTGAGAGGAGAGGGCGTGAGAAGAGGGCGTATAGTTACAGAGCTGAGGGAACATAGATTTATCCAAATAGGTGTTGAGCCAGCAGCCCTTCAGAAAAAGTTTAAACCCTTAGAGAAGAATTTCACAGAGCCCTAATGTGCTCAAGGCATCCTCTAAGTTTTCATGGGGGAACACACAGTGTTCAGGGCTCCCCAAATGACTTGACCCTGGGGCCTTCACCCACTTGTTTCCGTGGAAGACCCATTACCACCTCCCAGAGTGAGTGGGTCATACTGTGGGGAGTGAGCTACAGAGTTTGCAAACTCAAGGACTCCTCAAGGGAGGAGAGTGGGGACAACATTTAGGAATACAAACTGGAGACAGAGGAGACTAGAAGACCATTTCCCCACTTAGTTACCTGCTGAGTGATTAGCATCATCGAGGAAGCCCTTGTCAGTTACCTTCCATGTTCAGGTACCATGTACAGTGCTGGGGCAGGACCCTGGTTTCCAGAAGCCCACCCTGGGGGCACTATTGGCCCTTAGTGCCTCATATCAGGGTGAAGTGTCCTGCCCCATCATGCCTCTTTCCTCGGAGAGCTCACAGTCATTCACTCTGGTCCTTGCCCCCTAGACACACCAGCCTCTCCCCACAGGCTTCTTGGTCCTGCTAAAGCCTGTGGTGGAAGCTGTTAGCCTGCTGTGGTCCCAACCTGATTGGTCCATAGGACGTTCTGTGGACGTTTCCAGCAGAGGAGATAAACCCATGGGTTACTGGGCCCCACCACAAGCCTGGTGCTGTGCTAAGCAACATCATATATTGTTATTCTTTTCCCCTCACAGTCTCTGTTGAGATGATTATAATATCCCTTCTTCACCAGTGAGGAAACTGTACCTCTGGGAAATCAGCCCCTTTTCCAGTTCATCTCAGGGTCCAGGAGCACAGCTCCCAAGGAAATGTGTACCAGTCCAAAGCCCAAGTTCTTTTCCTTTTTTTTTTTTTGTCACACCACACAGTACATGGGGTCTTAGTTCCCCAGCCAGGGATTGAACCCGTGGCCCCTGCATTGGAAGCATGGAGTTTTAACCACTGGACTGCTGGGGAAGTCCTCCCACATTCTTTTCAATATGTTGTGGTTCTGTTGTTTATTAATAGAAATATACAGCAAATTCTTTAATCAGAGGAATTATTCTTCAGCTCTAAGAACAGCATCGTTTTAGACTAGCAGCAGTTCTCAGGTGTGGTCCTTGGGCCAGCTGCCTCAGCATCGCCAAGAGCTTCCTGAAAACATACACTCTCAGGCGCTGCCACCCCAGCCAGACCACTGACTCTGAAACCTGGAGGTAGAACCCCACAGCCTGAGCTGTAACCGGCTCTCTAAGGGATCCTACTACATGCTTAGGTTGGAGAACCGCTCTTAGATAAATGCCTAGTTATTTCATGAGTTTCACAGTCGGTCCCTGTGACCCCAGCGCCTGTTGCAGAGTAAGGAAGAAAAGAGCCAAATGAGAAGTCACTATTCACAGTCTCACAGTGGTGAGGCAAGAGGTCTGCAAGCCAGAACATCCCATGAAAAACAAGGTGGTTCTTGAGTCATGCTTGGCATTCACTAAGAGCATGTCAAAGTCCATGTATCCTTTTGGAAGCCAGGTGTGGTGACAGACTGCCATCTTTAAGGGCAGATGCAGGTCTCATGCTTTGTCAGATTCCTCACTTCATAGGTGGGAAGGCTGTGAATAGGAGAGAACAGACTGAGCTGGTCCACACCCAGGCCCCACACTGCCTCGAGTGCGAATGTGGAGTAAGTGACTTAGTCTCTCTGAGCCTCAATTCCCCCATCTCTAAAATGGACCCCCTGCTTTCTACCTCCCTAGGTGGCTGTGGGGATCAGTACATTGTCATTTGACAGGGGTAGTCTGTCATTGTTTGTGGTAGGCATTTGCCAGCAGGGGCAGGATGCTTGTCAAACACGGTAACATTTTAATTTTAAAGAATTGATCTCCTCTAATCTGGAAAATTACTAAGAGAAAATAGCTAATTTTTCAGCAGTATTAGACAGGAGAGCCATGGCCACATTAGATGTTGAAACCTTGGCCTGCAGCACTTTGAAAGCAAAAGCAGCGTGCCTAACAGCAGCTCCCAGAGATTCCATTCGGAAGGGGGTGTTGGGACATTACACTCTGCTTGAGTCCGATAAGCAGCTGGGTCCACAAAGAGTGAGTCATTTCGATTTTCCTTTGTGTTTCTCAGCCCCCAGTGCCTTATCGAGGCCTATCCCATGACATTTCTGAAAAAAGTGGGATTCCACATACCGTCGGCCTCCTGGACGGCGATGTGCTCTTAAAAAGGAAAAGAAAAAAAAAAAAATCAAGATTCTACAGAGGCAATGACTTATTCCCATTCTGTGTATGGTCGTTTCCAATTATCTTTTTAATGAAAGCTTCATACTTAATCAATAACAGTTTTGGCAGCGCCTGCCGCCTTTTGTAATATACGGACTAGTGCTGTCATCACTTTGATCATTGATTTTTTTTTTTAACAGCAGCTTTTGGGACTCACTAGCTTGTGAAATTAATACAGTCATTATTGAGGCAATCTGACAGGTAATGAGTCAATCGTGTCTTTGTTTCAACGAGGCTGATTGTCTTGGTGGCCCGGCTCATAGGAAGTGTTGTGTAAGGTGATGGAGGGTTACAGAACAGAGGTAATTAGCAACGATGGGGTTCACTAATCTCCACCTTCCCTCTGAGGAAAGGTTTGCCGTGGGGCTGGCTGAGTGGTTGGTCATCGTTACAGAAAACAGGTTTAAGGGGATGGAGACTTGGTTCCACCTGGAATCAGATTACTGTTCGGCCGCAAACCCCTGATGGTTGGGTACCACATGAGCCAGGAAATGAAAACTCCTCATGCCAACAATGTGAATGGGTGCAGGAGGTGGACTCGAGGTTTCCGGATCAAGTCTCAGCTTTGCTACTCACCAGCCTTGTGAACTCAAGTTAAAATGGGACATAGGAGAAGAGCTTCTCAAAGTGCAGATGCCATGCAAATGTTAATTATATTCAGTGACAACCATGGTCTCCTCTGGAGTCAGAGAGGGAAGTGAGTCCCAGTGTTACCACTTGGCAGTGGAGGATCTGGGCAAAAACATGGCCTATTTTAGCCTTAGGTTCTCCCTCCATCAAATGTGGGGATTGGACTCTTTTCCTGGTGGTCCAGTGGTTAAGACTTCTTGCTGCCAGTGCAGGGGGCTGGGGGTTGATCCCTGGTTGGGGAATTAAAATCCCACATGCCGCACGGTGCAGCCAAAAAAGATTTTTTAAATGGAAGGGTTGTGGTAACTACCATCTAAGATTCTCCATGTCAGTGTTTTGCCTGCATATCAAACATCTGATTTAGATCCAGAATATAGGAAAGCTCCATCCGTGTTAGCCGTTAATGGATAATGCCGTAGACTACCTGACAGTATCACTGATTAAGATGGTGCTCTCCAGCAGCTGGCCACCTTTGGGGCTACAAACCACATCCTGCAAAGTTACTCATGAGACTGTGCTCAGAAAATGAACAGCATGAGAGTGTCTCTCCTTTGCCTCTGGGGAGGCAACGCCAACTGTAGTTACCCCAGCTCACTGGCCAGGGCAGGCCTGGCCCCAAAGCTTCAGGTTCACTCTGAAAACCCTCCACTGTTCCCCACAGTCTCTCAGGGGCAGCCCTGTGGGAGCCAAGAACGCATTGATCACTTTGCCGCAGGAGCCCCCATCTGTTACTGACGAGCCGAGGCCCGGAACTGTGAACCTCCAGTTGTCTTCCGCTCAATGCCTGGGCGCCTCCCACGGGTGGCTCCAGCCTGGCCCTGTCCTGTTCTGACTGAGAAGGGCTGCCCCCACTTCCCTGCATTCTCTGCCCCTCCTTCTGAAGCAGGACCGAGTGTTTCTGGGGCAGCTGTTCTCTCCTGGCCAGCAGCACTTGTAAAAACAGAATGCACACCCAGGAATGCCACCCAGCCCCCTGGCTGCACCCCAAGGGGAGGGGCCTGGGAATCTGCATTGACCACAGCCCTCGGGTGGTGCCAGGACCCGGAGACGTAAGGTGCTTCTCAGCAAACGTGCGTGAGTCCCCCTGGGGACTGTGCTGAAGCACCAGTCCTGATTCAGCAGGTCTGAGGTGGGGCCTGGGACGCTGTGTTTCTAACAAACCGCCGGGTGGTGACAATGACCACTCGGGTGTGTGGGCCACGCTGTGCACCCCCAGGGGCCAAGAGAAGGGAAAGAAGAGGCCTCAGGAGACAAGGTGCTTTGACCATTTAGAACCTCAGTCCAGGGCAGCTGCTCACGAACATTTTGGGTGGACACAGGAGAAGTGGGGCTGAGCCACAGCCCCTCCCACCTGAGAGTCTGATGCATTTGCGGAAAGTCACCTGCAGCCTTCCCTACCTCCAGGTCTTCCTCAAGGCAGGCGTGGTGTCCAGGCTGGAGAAGCAGCGGGAGAAGCTGGTGTCTCAGAGCATCATCCTGTTCCAGGCAGCCTGCAGGGGCTTTCTCTCTCGCCAGGGATTCAAGAAGCTGAAGGTGGGGTCACTGAGTGTCGTGTGAACTTGGCAAGGGCATGGGATCCTGGAAGAGTGTCCTCCGCGCTGGTCCAGGGGCTGTCATCCCTGCTTCTCACGCTTGCTCTTGTGCACGAATCTCCAGTGGGATGTTGTTAACGTGCAGATCATGGTCCAATGAGTCTGGGGTGGGCAGGGAGGTCTGCCCATCTCCCGTGCTGGTGCCCATACTCTGTCCAGGTGGTCAGACTTTAACAGACACTTTGTAAGATGATACAGCTGTTTCTAGGATGTTGACATGAGTTTGCATAAACTCTGGGAGTTGGTGATGGACAGGGAGGCCTGGTGTGCTGCAGTCCATGGGGTCGCAAAGAGTCGCACGTGACTGAGCGACTGAACTGAACTGAACTGACATCAAATCACCACTGATGAGAGCCTTGGTCAAGATGTCCAGAGGTTGTGCAAGCCCTCCTGGGTTGGAAATGATTTCAGGCTGTCCCATCTCTGGAGAACTTGGCTTTCGTGGGTCAGCAGGCAGGGCATGGGCAGGATCTGCCCACCGAGGCCTTTAGGACCAGAGGGCAGGGTCGGAGTCTGCAGTCCTGAACCACTCTGAGCTACCATCCTCAGACCTGTCTAGAGACTAAGTCTCCTCTCTGCAGCCTGCATGATGGAGAACGCAGCACGGCTCTAGAGGCAAACAGGAACCATGTTTGAATCTCACCTCTACCGTGTAGTTGCTGAGTGGAGGTGACATTAGATAACATGCATGTAGTACAGGACATGCCACATCATAACTTCTCAGTAAATAGCAGCTGCCGCTGCCCTAGTGTTGTTAATTACTGCCACCAGCACAGAGTCTTAGTGCATGTGCCCCCAGCTTCTGTGAACATGTAAACTCATAAATATGTACTTGGTAAGAACAGAAAAAGGCAAGAAGATTAATAATGAAAATACTGTGAGCCGTCTCACCAGCCCATTGTACTCAGGTAGTTTATGCCGTGGAACAATTTGAAACAGGTTAATTATGAGCCTGGGCTCTGTCTGCAGCCACACTGCAGGGGTTCAGATCCTGACTCAGCCTCTGAGAAGCTGCATGACACTGGATGAGTGACTATACCACTCTGTGCCTCAGTTTTCCCATCTGAAAATGGGGGTGATAATAACATCTACCTTCGTAGGGCTGTAGTGAGGACTGAGGTGCTGTAAGATGCTCCAGGTAGTGTCTGGCCTGTAGGAGGCACTGTGCCAGCTGAGCAAGCCTTGGCTGTTGTGGTGGTGGCTTCTTACTTGGCTTGATTCGCACCTCTGATTAGAATGACCTAGGTCAGTGGTTCTCAAAGTGTGGTCCCCGGACCAGCAGCATCCACATCATCTGGGAGTTTGTGCACAATGCAGATTCTCGGGCCCTGCCCCAGACTCA
Source organism: Okapia johnstoni (assembly GCA_024291935.2). NCBI lineage: Eukaryota > Metazoa > Chordata > Mammalia > Artiodactyla > Giraffidae > Okapia > Okapia johnstoni. The sequence goes on along the minus strand of CM044310.1, from coordinate 6,754,421 downwards.
CTGAATCAGATGCTCCGGAGCAGAGCCCAGGCATCTGTGTTTTAACAAGCCCTCCTGGAGATTTGATGCACACTCAAGAGTGAGAAGCATGGACTTGTGTTTAAATGCACTGAAAATAGTATCTCTTCCTTAAATATCAACCGATAGCATCATCATGGCCACTGTTTCTTGTGAGCAGGTTTCAGGGATTTCCCAGTATAGTTTTGCCTCACGCAGTGATTTTTGAGCCTGATTCCCATGTGAGAGGTGACCCCATTGTATAATATTTCTACTCCTTATCCTATTGTTATTATTAGTTATTCCAGACTAAATTCTGACCTGATGCTGAGAGCCTGGCTCCTTAAAGGAAGCCTTTTTTTTTGTTTTTAAGTTCCCCCATCCCTTCTGCTAAGGGTAAACCAATATTCTCTAGCCCCCTTGTCCCCCGCCCTCTGCCTCCTTCACCTGAGCTGGGAAGTGCTCTCAGTCTGCATTCTCAATCCCCTGCAGATTCACCGACTGGCCACCCGGTGCATCCAGAAGAACGTGGCTGTGTTCCTGGCAGTCAGGGACTGGCCGTGGTGGCGGCTCCTGGGTTCCCTTCGGTCCCTGCTGAGTGCCACCATCGGGGAGGAGCAGCTCCATGCCAAGGAGGTGGGTCCACGTAATGGGCAGGGCGATCCCCCTCCCCCTCTCCCTCTCCCCCCAAACCTCTCAACCCTCCCACCTCGCTCGCTGGTGTTTACATCCAGACCCAGTGCCCCCAGCCCTGGATATTCTTCATCCAGGAATGCTCCACCACTAGCCCTCGCTGCCCCTTTACAGACATCCCTCTGCCCCAGTTGGCACAGCCTCCCTCCACCCCATGCCCAGCTCCTCGATCAGAGGCAGGCACTCCACCTCAGGTGTGGGAGTGTGTGCTCCCACTCTTCCCAGAGAGGGTCTGTGGGAGAGTCCATGAGCCCTCTATCTTCGTACGTCTCAGAGGACACTCCCCCTACCCTCCCTTCTACCCCGTTAGTACCCACTTGATACAGGTAACTGTTCTGATTGTTGTTTAGTTGCTCAGTCGTGTCTGACTCTTTGTGACTCCATGGGCTGCAGCCCACCAGGCTCCGCTATCCATGGGATTCCCCAGGCAAGAATACTGGAGTGGGTTGCCATTTCTTTCTCCAGGGGATCTTCCCGACCCAGGGATTGAACTCGGGTCTCCTGCATTGGCAGGCAGATTCTTTACCACTCAGCCAGCAGGGAAACTGTTCTGATTGGTTTCTGGTTTATCCTGCCTGTTGTTCCTTTTGGCAAAAATGAGCAAATACAGGCATATCTTGGAGATAGTGCAGGTTCAGTTCCAGGCTGCTAAGATAAATCAGATATCACAGTGAGTCAAGTGAATTGGGTGACTTCCCAGGACTTATACAAGTTACATTGACACTGTACTGTAGTCTGTTAAGTGTGTAATAGCATTCTGTCCCCCCCAAATCTGCATATCTTAATTAAAAGATAATGCTTTTGGGAAAAATGCACCAATAGACTTGCTCACCCCAGGGTTGCCACCAACCTTCAATTTGTAAAAAATGCAGTATCTGCAGAGCCAAGCACAATGAAGCAAAGTATACATGTACACGCACGCGTACACGCACACATACATATACACACTCGACTAATGCTTTCTTTCTTACACAAAAGGTAGCATACTATATATTCTTCTGCAACTTGCATTTTTCACTTCAAAATAGATTTTAAGAACCATGCCATGTCCATATTTTTAGATTGTCTTTTAAAATTTTTTAGTTGAAATATGTTTGACCTACAACATTGTTAATTTAAGGCATACAACATGTTAATGTGCTGCATTTATGTATTGTTACATGGTTCCCATTTTTATAGAAATCTTCCTCATTCTCTTTTCATGGCCACGTGCTCCTCCTTGGTGTGTGCGTTTCATGGTTCACTCCACTGGCTTGCAGTGGGTGAGCATTTCAGTTGCTCCTGACAGTGGTGTTGTAAACCTTACGCTGACCCCCTGGCCAAAAGTGGTAATTGGGGAAGATGAAGAGCCGGTGCCCCCTGTCACTCGGGAGTGCCCCGTCTCAATAAACAGTGGTCTTGTTCCAAGGATTTGCATCCAGACCCTGGTCCGGGCTGGTATGGACCGGGCTTGCCTGAGCAGAGATGATCATATTCAGAAATGGCGGTCATCACAGATCGGCTGGCTGAATTGCCCACTGCATTTGCTGGCCACTCTTTAACACACGTGGAACCTACACTTCCAGTCCAGAATGGCATCTGTTACTGTGTTTGCTTTTGTAGGCGGAGCTTACAGCGCTGAGGCAGAAGCTAGAGAAGTCAGAGAAGTCTCGGAACGAACTCCGGCAGAATGCAGACCTGCTTGAGAGCAAGGTACTCCCATCCCTTCTGCATGGTGGGGGGAGGTCTGTTGATCGGGAAGGCAACAGTGAGCCCGGCATGGTATTCAGTGCCTTCAGGACTCCTCCGAATAACCCTGTGAGGTTCATGCCACTCCGCTTCCCATTTTACAGAGGAGGAAATGCGGGCTCTGGGGTATTAAGTACCTTCCCCTGGCCACACAACCAGCAAGTGTAAAGATGAGTCTCAAACCAATGTCATGTGGCTCCCAAGGGAAGAATTGCTTAAATAAGTCACAAAAGCACAGCTCGCAGGGGAGAATGATCACTGTGACCCCAATAAAGTGATCAACTTCTGATTGTCAGAGGATAAAATAAAGACACACCACATACTTGAAAATGAAATTTGCAACACATGCAACTGACAGAGAGTAACCAGAATATGTAAAGAACTTCCTCACATCAATTGGGAAAAGGTAAACATTGCAGTAAAAAATAAAAGGGGGAGGGATTAGAAATTGGCAGTTCTTAGCAGGAGAACTCTTTTCAGGAGTTCAAAGGATCAGGAATGCAAATGGCCAATAAACTCATGAAAAGACGCTCTACAAACTAGCAATCAGGAAATGTACATTAACAGCACAACACGTATCACTTAATGCTTGAAATGGGCAAAATCCTGAAGTCTGATGTCACCAAGTGATGGCGGCAGGAGTGCGCAGCATTGGGAACTCACGCTGCTGGTATGGGTGTAAATTGACCTCGTGGCTCTTGAATGGTCTAGCATCATCTCTGAGAGTTGAAGCTGCCTGTACCCTGTGGCCCAGCAGTTCCACTTCCAGATTCACATGCTGGAGAACCTCTCCCACAGAAATGAAAAGACGAGACGCTCACAGAAGCAGCGCTTCTCATTTTGAAGAACGTAAGCACCGGAAAGGGAGTCTGTTGACAGAATGGATGAGCACATCTTGTTAGACTAAAACCTGAGTTACCACAGTGAAAATGAATAAAGAGATGGGCAAACTATGGCCCACAGGGCAAACCCATTTCACCACTGGTTCTTTATAAATAAAGTTTTATTGGCACAGCCACACCCATTCATTTGTGTACAGTCTCTGGCTGCTTTCATGCTACAAAGGCAGAGTTGAGCAGTTTGTGACAGAGACTGTGTGACCTGCAAAGATGAAAAATATTTACTATCTGGCTCTTTATAGAAGAAAAGGCCTTTCAGCCAGAGATGTAAGAACCAATATGGATTGCCCTTAAAAAACAAAGTGCTGAAGAAAAAGAATTGAGTACTGTTGGCTTTTGCTGGTGAACCTAATTACAATCTCTGCTAGCCATCGACCAAACCAAGCACTATTGTCAGCAGTGATACCACCCCAGCTGTGCAAGCACAGGAAGCTCTAGTTTTGTTCTGGACTGAGATAGTCTCTCATGTTGCCTCAGGACCTTTGCACTGGCTGCCTCTGCCTTTCCTCCAGATCTGCACAGAGATGGATGCATCACATGGTTCAGATCCAGCTTCAGACTTTTCAATCCACAGATGTCTTCCCTGACTGCTTACGTAATATCACCCCCCAACTTGACCTCCCTCCCCTGTCACCTCCCTCTGTTTAATACCTGCGGCACTCCACCATCTGAAAGCTAGCCTGCATGTTTATCTCCTTGAGGTCTGTCTGTCTCTGTTGGCATGGAGACTTTGTGAGGACAGGGACTTTGCCTTGTCCCTGGCTGTATCCAAGGGGTCTGGTTGAAAGTCTATCACATGGAAGGTACTCAGATACATCTGATGAACAGAGGAATGAAGAAGGGAATGAATGAACTCCACTTGAACTTCAGCAGAACCCTGTAACATACCAGGGCTTCCTGGAGACAGGCAGCTGGAACTAGGGCGAGCCAAGCACTTGCCTAGGGGCTACAATTTAAGGGAGCCCTGAAAACCTCAGAAATCAAGATCGGGAATTCTGTGGCGGTTCACCCCCACGGTTAGTTGAGGGGCAGGGGCTCCTGGAAGGGAGAGTCTCCGGCGCACCGGGAGGAGAATCTGGTCTGGGCTGCCGCCCCTCTCGTGGACGAGACTGTGAGGAGAGGGAACGACACCTGAATGCCTTTCGTCCTCCACTGAGGCTCCAGAAAGCCAGCGCCTGACCCCTCTTGCTGGAAGTAGCCATGAGTAGAGCAGCAGAAGCAAACAGTCAGAGAGCTGTGGGCTGGTGGGGAATATTGGTGACTTCCCGGCAGAAATTCCTTCCCGCTGAGCTGACATTTTATGCAGTAATCCGTCACGAGCTCTCAGGTTGGACTTGGGGGTTTGCGATGTGTCAGCTGCTGGGGGAGACTTGGAGAGGAGGAGGAGGTGAGCATTTCTAGCATCGGGAGTTCCAGCTCATGGGACACTGGTGGTAGGGGAGGGAGCCAGGCTTCTGAGGCCCAAACTACGCATGCTTGTGTCAGCACCTGCAGAATATTCTGCCTGGGCTCTTTTGTCCTTGTATCACACATAGTTGCAAAATGCTGCATGAAGTCTTGAAAAAATAAGAAAAATTTAAAGCTAAGAAAATCAGTAAAGGGAACCAAGAGTCGAAGAATACACAAAACCAAGGAAAGAGTTAGAATATAGACCTTTACTATTGGCCTCAGACTCACTCTTACTTCATGCCTTTGACTGTGCTGTTTCTTCTGCCTAGAACTTCCCCCTCCACCTCCTCACCTGGTAAATGTCTGGTCATCCCTTCATGCTTAGTTCAAGTGGTGCTTCCTCTAAGAAGCCTTCCTTGATGTTCTAAGGGTGGGTGGGTGGTGTTTCATCACTAAGTCAAGTCCAACTCTTTGCGACCCCATGGATGGTAGCCTGCCAGGCTCCTCTGTCATGGAAATTCCCAGGCAAGAACATTGGCATAGTTTGCCATTTCCTTCTCCAGGGGATCTTCCCAACCTGGGGATTGAACCTGAGTCTCTACTTGGCAGGTGGATTCCTTACCACTGAGCCACCTGGTAAGCCCACGGGTGCATTCGGCCCCCACTATAGGCTACCGGTGGCCCTGTGCTTCTCTTCACAGCATTGATCAGTGCCTCCTGATCACCTCCTGTGTCCAAGCTAGACTGCCCTTGGGAGGTCTCATCACATTAGCCCTGCCCCCAGTGCAGAATAGACACAGAATGGGTGGGTGGAACTATTAAAAATGGGTTGAAATTTTGACACAGCGCTTCCTAGCAACCAAAGCAAAAAGAAAAACAAGATATTCCATAAACATGTTGTGTCTGGGTTATATGCACACACAGCCACACACACTCCTGTTGCTTGAGCAAAGAGTAAGTTTTCAGGATATGAAGATAACTGAGATATTAGAGAAGCGTATCCCATGAAGCCTCATTAAAAGGGTCCTGAGGGCACTCACCTATATTCACACAGTACGTACAGGAGGGGTATGTAGAAATGCTTTTGGTGATGTCACCTTGAACTGCAAGTCAAGGGCATGATGCCCGTGCCACAAAGAGAGTTCAGTCAGGAATCAAAGCTGAGCTTTATCCCAGAAGCACATTTAGATGACTAAGTGTTAGGATTTCTTCCTCTTCCTCCCCAGCGCCTCCTCTTTGTCGTCGTCTTCTTCCTCCTGCTTCTCCTCTTCCTCCTGCCTTTTAAACTCTATGTAACAGTCCAACATACAAAAAAAAAAAGTGTACACATCGTAAGTGTGCAGCTTATTGAATTTTCACAAAGTGGACACACCAGTGCAACCAGCACCCCGAGTGCTGGTTGACACGGCTCGCTCCCAGTTTCCCCTACCTTGTGCCACTTTCAGCCACTGCCCTCCACCATTAACCATCAAATGGACTCCTGACACTAAAGAATAGTTTTTACCTTGTTTCTGAACTTTACTGAAATTCATTGAATTCGTGCATTCCTTTGTCCCTGGTTTCTTTCATTTGACATCATTGGTGACGTGGGTGATTGTGGTTCACGGACCCCCTCTGCTATAGACTAGTCCATTATGTGCAGACACCTGTCCTTACCCCTTCCTCTAAAGGAACGTTCGACTGTTTCTATTTTTCAACTAAAGAACCAGCTTGCTCTGGACCTCCTGACGTGTGTCTTTTGGTGCACCGATCACGCATGGCTGTTAGCACACACCAAGGGGTGGAACCACTGGGTTTTAAGTTATTTCTGTGTTCAGTTTTCATAGATGCTGCAGATAGCTCACTACCATGTTGGTGTCCATTTGTTCCCTGACGGCTGTGGGTGAGCCTTCTGTCTGCTCCACGTCTTTCCAGCGCTGGGGATTGTCTGCCTTTTTCATTTAGCGATTGTGGCTGGTGCACAGTTGTACCACCTTGTGATTTTAATTTGTGTCTTTTCACGTGTTTTTGGCTATTTGGTTATCTTCTCTGACAAAGTGGTCTTTCCAGTCTTTCCTATGGTTTTTCTTATTGATCCGTAGAGCAGTTCTTCATAAGCCATGGACGTCTGGTCAGTTGTTGAGTATAACTAGTGTGGATCCCTTCCACTCTGTGGCTTGTCTTCACTGATGGAGTAATTTAGGGAGTGTTTTCCAAAGCCCCGTGTCTCTTCAGACCCATCAGAGGGCAAGGAAGGGGTCCAGGGCTCCAGAACTCCCACGCCTGCATCCGTTACAGTAGATGTGCTGTTTGTGCTTTGATTCTGTTTTTACCGATTCTCAGATGAGCATTAGTTTCTCCCTTTGTACTTTGCTGAACCCATTCAGCAGCCTCTCACACTAAGAACTGGCTGTGCATTCCTCTCTCATGTTCTAGACTGTGCATCTTACAATCAGTGGCAGCTCAGATTTGGTGAAATAAACATGTTGGGGCCCAAGTAGGATTCTGTTTGGAGAAAGGGCTCTAATTCCTACCCTCCTCCCTGCAAAGCTACTGTTGATTTATACTGGTTGCTTTTGCACTTGAAAGAGCATCAGAATCACCCATGAGTGCTAAGTCCCTCAGTCATGTCCAGTTCTTTGTGACCCTATGAACTGCAGCCTGCCAGGCTCTTCTGTCCATGGGATTTCCCAGGCAAGAATACTGGAATGGGTTGTCATTTCCTCCTCCAGAGGATCTTACCAACCCAGGGATCAAACCTGCATCTCTTACGTGTCCTGCATTGGCAGGCGGGTTCTTTACCACTAGTGCCACGTGGGAAGCTCTCAGAATCGCCCAGAGGAGCTGTTACCCCTGTAGCTTTCCTGGCTCCATCTCTCAAGGTTGGGCCCGGGAGGGAATCTTGGGGATCAGGGTCCCTCCACACTTCTCCAGCAAGCCTTGAGGTGACCCTGCTGCAGAGGGTCATGCTATGTTAGGGTAGTGGGGTTCTCCTCCTTGAATGTGTGTCAGAATCCCCAGGAGGATGGGTTAGGAAGTGAATCGTTGGATCCCAGCCTTCGAGATTCTGAGTCAGTGGCTTGGGATGGCCCTGGAGCTTTTGTAGTTCTAGTAAGTTCTCAAGTGATGCTGAACCTGCTTGTTCAGGGACCACACTTTGAGAAATGTCAAGCTACAGAATAGGTACAAAGTGTCTCCTTCTACTCGGTTCTCCTTTCTTGGAAGGGAGCTTCTGTTGACAGTTGGGGAGCAGACACTCCTTCAGGCTGTGCCTCATGCAGCCCCCCAGCACCCTTCTCAGCGTCTGTACCCCACCCCTCATCTCAGCGGGGAAACAGCCACAGAACCGTGGCTGGAACGTGGTGTGCCTCATCAGCAAGAATGCTGTTTGACGAGCCTTATTAAAAAGACAACATTACTGCAAAATGATTTAAGTGCTTCATTTGCAAAGGAGCCGAAGAGGAGATGAGGAGACTCTGAGACACCGGCTATAAATATTCTTCAAGCATGCAGGATCGGCCTGCATGCCCAGTGGGGTTGGTATTTTCACAGGGAAGCAGCCCGACTAGGTGGGAGCACCATGGAGGCTGCAGGAGCACAGGCGATGACCTGAGAGTGGGGTGGTGTCTTCTGTCTGCAATATGTACAGGACTTCATTTATGGCAAAAGACGGAAGCCCATATGCACCCCTGTCTGGCCTCATTAGCCCAAAAAGTTTCACTTCTGGGTGAAGAATCGCTGAGGGAACCAGCAGGGCCCAGTGGGGACTGGAGATCTAGGGCAGACATGCATTAGCCGAGCCCTGAGCGAGGTGGCTCCTGACGGCCGTGACTGTCTACCAGCAGCTGACCTCTCAGAGGGCAAGGGACATGACTCACTGGGGGCCGCATGGTCAGATAGCCCCCGAGCCTTGACCTCGTCCCAGGTCTCCTGGCACCTGGTTCCGTGCTCTAGTGCAGCGCTAGGCCTCTGTGGGGACGGGATGTGGGAGCCCCCTGGTCCCGGCGGAATAAAACAGCCTGGTTTCATCCCTGACTCGGGATGTTAGGGTCTCTTGAGGCTTCACTGGGGGACCATGGGGGAGGGCGTCCTCCTGGGGGACAGCGGCTGCAGAGGCGCTATGGACGCTGGGCAGGCGTGTTCAAGAATGACCACGGCAGGGTGAGCCCAGCCACAGAGGAAGGCATGGTGGGAAAGTCTTGTCTGTGCCTCCACTCCCCCAGAGGAGAAAAGGGGCTGTTGTCTCCTCTCTACCATTTTCTCTGCTGATGTTTTTCATTTTCTGTTTCAGTCATTCAGGTTGATGGGGATGGGAGCTTTCTTTCCCTTACGGATCCACAAGGCTCCCTTTGGCTGCAGTCCAGGTCTTACTTGGCCACTGACCTGCACTCACTGGCCATTGTCCATCATCTCCCTGGGCCACGTGTCCTGGTCTGTTCCAGAACGACCACCCCCAGGGACCTGGGGGCAGGGGATCAAGCTGGACTGGGGGACGCCGGACAGGGAACAGCATCTGGACAGAGGTCCAGCCAGGACCCTGAGTTAGGCTGCCTGGGCAGGACTGCCTCTGAGACCAATCAGCTCTGATCTGAGCAAATTGTTTCACCTCTCACAGCCACCGTCTCTCGTTCTGTGTGAGCAAGCGACAGAAACACCCTCCTCGTGAGGCTTCTGTCCACAGCAGTGGATGAGTGTGAGCTGTTTCTCATTCTAGGGCTTACATAAACAGATCCTTTTGGTTGAGAAACACACAGGGAGAGAGGGGAAAGGGCACTGTTTGCTCTCTATGGGACAGGTGATTTGGGGTCCAGGAGTCCTCAAATTTAAGAGCCAAGGACACAGTTGGGCCAAGACACGTGGGTGCTCCACACATGGTTTTCTTCCTTCCCCAACAGTAGAGTCTTTGAAAGCAGGTCTGACAGGCAGTAGGTGCTTGCATCGGGCAGGTGACAGTGACAGCCCAGGGGACCCTGTGTGCTCGGCAGTCCTTCACATCCCTGTAACCCACTGTTCCCACACAGTGTGGTGTCTGTGCAGGATGTGTGGAATGTTATTTCTGTTTGACTCTGCAAAATGTATAGCAGATTCATTCATTTCTATCTCCCTCTCTCTGGCAGACCCTTGGAGTCATTGTCCCTGAGTAGAAAGAGGGTTTCTGATGATTCAGCCAAGCAGAGGATCCAGGGAGGATTCCAGAATAATTCCTGGTTAATTGGTCCTAGTGTGGTCTGCACAAGGCCCTTCTGGGTTTGCAACCTGGCGCTCCCCCATTAAACTGGCCATTTTGCACTCACCTGATAGCTCTGGGTGTGGTGCCCACCCCGCACCTCAAGGACAGAGCCTCTGGACCCCAAAATGTGTGAAGGGAGAGGGCTTTGTGGGGATGCGGACGGTCAGAGGCTACTGTCTCTGAGAAAAGCAGCTGTTTCCCCAGTTTGGAAAGATGAATGAATTGTCCTTTGAGCTCCAGACTTGGGGTCTGCGGAATTCAAAATTAATGCATTAAATTAATTTTGTGCTCTCTTTGCTCAGGCCGATTAGCACAAATTGAATTTCATACTAAATGGTTAAGGCAGAGAGAATACTCTCCTGGTGTTTGGAATCCATGCTGATAGCAGGGATGGGGGCCGCGTTTAGGGCTGTAATTGATCCGGGGTGCTCCTGGAGTACACTGGCCTGTGTTTGGCGCCCACTGCAAGTGATCGCTTTTCCAGCTTGAATGCCTTTACACAGCCCAGTGGCTCAGATGGTAAAGAATCTACCTGCAGTGCAAGAGACCTGGGTTTGATCCCTGGGTCGGGAAGATCCTGAATGGGTCTGGCAATCCATTTCAGTATTCTTGCCTGTAAAGTCCCAGTATTACCTATAAAGACTCTTGAGAGTCCCTTGGACTGCAAGATCAAACCAGTCAATCCTAAAGGAAATCAGTCCTGAATATTCATTAGAAGGAATGATGCTGCAGCTGAAAGTTTAATACTTTGGCCACCTGATGCAAAGAACTGACTCACTGGAAAATACCCTGATGCTGGGAAAGATTAAAGGCAGGAGAAGGGGATGACAGAGGATGAGATGGTTGGATGGCATCCCTGACTCAATGGACATGAGTTTGAGCAAGCTCCAGGAGATGGTGATGGACAGGGAAGCCTGGCATGCTAGAGTCCATTGGGTTGCAAAGAGACGGACATGACTGAGTGAGTGAACTGAGCTCAAAGTCCCATGGACAGCGGGATCTGGCCGACTGCAGTCCATGGGGTCGCAAAGAGTTGAACACCATTGAGCAACTTCCACTTTACTTTAAATCTGACCCACCTAGAGCCAAATGAGGCTAAAATTAGGAGATGATCCTAGCTACTCCTATGGCAGTAACACATAAATTTTACTGTGCTGAAGAATCACCCTGGAGTGTATTGAAATTGAGATTCCTGGGATGGCCAGGAGGACAGTAGACATTGCCTAATGTAGATCATTTTGTAGCTGAGGTGACCACAGCCCCAGAGAGGAAGAAGCTTGTACAAGGTCACACAGTGTGTTGGTTGTGTCTGAACTTGAACCCTGTGCCTTGCCTCTTATGTTTTTTTTTTTTTCCTTCCCTCCCTCTGGACTTGAACTGCTGCCTAGCACAGGCATAGCCCCAGTTTCATGAGGACTCTGTGGTGCAGCGTCATTTCTGCCCTTCTTGGTCATGAACTGTCCACTTGAATGTTTTTTTTTCTCACTCTACTTCCCATATCCTTGAACCCAGAAGGCTGTATTTGAAACAATAAGACCACAAAAGCGCTGGCTTACTTGGTGTTCCCCGTTTATTTTTGGGGAAAAAAAGCCAGTGCGAGTGGGAATTCATTTAAAAAATAAACATTTTAATTTTTAACTTAAAACATGTCTGCCTCAACTCACTGAGGTGGGACCAAAAACTCGAGATCTACTTCTTTTTTAAACCACACCCTTCACACACAACTACATGATTTCCAGTTTCGATTTCTTTAAAGCAGAGCAAATGGCAAAGGAATTCGAATGCGAAGCTTACACTTTGTACTTGAAGTTTTCCTTTATAGTTTTTGCACCTACACCTATATGACAGAATTTTAAGAAGCAAGTCACTTGTATTCATTCCCTCCAGATCATTCAGCCTAGTTTTCCTGAAAACTCTTAGCCCAGTCACATTTTACAGGTTTATGTAATAGCTAATAGAATAGGCAATTGCATAAAAGTGTGTGAGGCATAAACAGGTTGGGAGCACACACACTGTGGCAGCATGGCTGAAACCCGGTAGAGGCAGGCAGGCCCCGGGGAACCACTGAGAGGTTTCCTGGCCAAGAGCAGCCATGGGAGATGGGCATCTGTGAGTGTGTGTCTTACCAAGGAAGCCTGTTGTTTGGTTAAGTGAAATGACTTCCTGAAGGATGGCTAAGGAGAGTTTCTACTAGAATAATTGTTTTTTAATTGAGCATTTACTATGTGCTTGGAACTGTGCTAAGCTCTGTGTGGATTACCTCACTCAATTCCCAAAACAGTTCTACCCACTGTCCCCTTCCTTACTAAAGTGGAGAAAACCGAGCATCAAAGAGGCATCCTGTGTGGCTCAGAGTCACACAGAGAGTGAGTGCTGGGCCAGGAATTCTAACCCAGCAGGGTCAGTAACATCCCGACACCCATGCTGTTAACCACCTGATTATGCTGCAGAGTCACCTTGTAGTAGGACCTAGTATAAGTGCAAGGATGGTCCCACGGAGCATGGGCGGGAGAAGGGTTGGCAGCCCCAGCAAGTAACCCTGCCTTAACCCTCCCCCCTCCAGATTGCTGAGCTGACCACAGAGCTGGCTGATGAGCGCTTCAAAGGGGACGTGGCCTGCCAGGTGCTGGAGAGTGAGCGGGCAGAGAGGCTGCGGACCTCCCGGGAGGTCCAGGAGCTAAAGGCAAGTGGTTGGCAGCGCTGGGGATGCGAGTACCTGAGAAGAGTGGCCGGGAGGGTCGGACCTGCCCTTCTCTGCTCATATCTGGGATGCACAGGCTTACTGACTCCTGTACTGGGAGTCCTGGAGGACGTTCGAGGCTTCCTAAGTCTTGGTCTTGGAGGTGTCCTGGGTGAAGATTGTGGGGGTGGGGTTGGGGATAGGGGCCAGTCCTGGTTTGATAGCACCTTGGGTGAGATGGCCACTGTCTTAGCTCCAGTTTGAAACCTCGAGGCCTCTCTTCCAGAGCAAGTATGAGCAAGTCCAGAAGAATCTGGGAGAAGTGGAGAAGCAGTTGGAGGAAGCCCAGCAGAAAATTCAGTTGAATGATTTGGAGAGGAGTCACACTGGAGGAGGTGAGTTGTTAGGAACCATGGGATTAGATACTGGTGGAAAAGGCTCTCCTTTTTTCATTCCTTCATTCATTCCCACATTCGGAGCACTCACAGTGCTCTAGATGCTGCATTAGGGGCTGAGATGTTGGCAGAGAAAACGGGAACAGATCTTGCCTTCTCAGGGTGTACAGTCCAGCGGGAGAGGCAGGCATTAAACAGATAATCCAACAATATCTAAGGTAATAAATGACCAGTGTGACAGGTGCTGTTTATTAATAATGCAAAGAATGATTTAAAAAATAGTGGTTCTGTAGATGGGCAGTTCAGTTCGAGTCACTCAGTTGTGTCCGACTTTTTGAGACTCCGTGGACTGCAGCACGTCAAGCTTCCCTGTCCTTCACCATCTCCTGGAGCTTGCTCAAACTCACGTCTGTCAACTTGGTGATGCCGTCCAACCATCTCATCCTTTGTCATCCCCTGTAGATGAGCAAGGCACCCTTATATTTAAGAATCTTTTCTGTATGAGTTATTTTGATATAAATTTTTGGACTTCCCTGATACCTCAAGGCTATGGTTTTTCCAGTGGTCATGTATGGATGTGAGAGTTGGACGGTGAAGAAGGCTGAGCGCCGAAGAATTGATGCTTTTGAACTGTGGTGTTGGAGAAGACTCTTGAAAGTCCCTTGGACTGCAAGGAGATCCAACCAGTCCATCCTAAAGGAGATCAATCCTGGGTGTTCATTGGAAGGTCTGATGTTGAAGCTGAAACTCCAATACTTTGGCCACCTCATGCGAAGGGTTGACTCATTGGAAAAGACCCTAATGCTGGGTAGGATTGGGGGCTGGAGGAGAAGGGGACGACAGAGGATGAGATGGTTGGATGGCATCACCCACTCGATGGACATGGGTTTGGGTAGACTCCGGGAGTTGGTGATGGACAGGGAGGCCTGGCATGCTGCGATTCATGGGGTCGCAAAGAATCGGACACGACTGAGCGACTGAACTGAACTGAACTGAACTGATAGCTCAGTTGGTAAAGAATCTGCCTGAAGTGCAGGAGACCTGGGTTCAATCCTTGGGTTAGGAAGGTTCCCTGGAGAAGGGAAAGCTACCCACTCAAGTATTCTTGCCTGGAGAGTTCCATGCACTGTATGGTCCATGGGGTTGCAAAGAATTGGACATGACTGAGCTACTTTCACTTTCATAATATAAATTTTTATTAAATTCCAGTGAGCCAGGGTCATTGGAAGAGATCCTGATGCTGGGAAAGAGTGAAAGCAGGAGGAGAAGGGGGCGACAGAGGTTGAAATGGTTGGATGGCATCACCGACTCAATGGACATGAGTTTGGGTAGACTCTGGGAGATGGTGAAGGACAGGGAGGCCTGGCGCGCTGCAGTCCGTGGGGTCACGGAGTTGGACACGACTGAGCGACTGAACAACAACAATATAAATCTTGAAGAACCCAGTTCAGTGGTTAAGAAGTGAGAGCTATAAAATCGTATTTCTGGATTCGAATCTACACTCTATTGCTTTAGCCAAAGAAATTACCACACTTTGGTTTCCTCATCTTTCAAATGGCTGTAGACAGAGATGATGAATGGAAGGTGTTTAGCCACATGCATGGTACAGAATGCTGAATAGTTTTTGCGCACTTGATTATTATTTCTAGTAGCACTAATAGTGGGATCCTTATTCCTGCTTATCACCTGTGGAGCAGGGACTACTCCTGGCCCTATTTGAAAGTGATGTCAGGCACTTGGTTAGCAGTTAGAGTGAATTGCCCAATGAGAGATGTGCTCAACAGAGCCAGGGATTCCTGCTGGTGCCCGTCCTGGTCGCCTGAAGACACATCTCACGGCTGGATGTGCAGGAGGCATCCTTGTCATCTCTCCCCAGTTGAAACGAGTCAGCTGAGGAGGGTTCCCGGCGTGTCTGTCAGCCTTTATAAAATGTAGACATGGTTCCTCTAGTGCCCCCAGAGAATCAATGCCCTAGAAATGTCAGGGACACTCGGAGGGGCCGAAGTCAGGAGGTGGTGGAGGAAGGGAAGGCACGTTGGCTTCCTACTCCACTCCCATCATCCTCTCATCCCGGCTACCCGCAGGGCAGGCGTTTGCCAGGCAGGTTCATCTTGAGGAGTCTGAGACTCTCGGGTACCCGAGCCCCAACAAAGTGGGGTCCACGCAGGGAGAAGGGAACCTGTTTGCCCTGAACTGGCACAGGTTCCCCAGAAGAACATCAGCCCCGGCTCCATCCTGATGGTGATTTATGTCTGAACGATGCTCCCAGGCCATTTGTCTTCCTGTGCAGAGATACGGGAGTCGGCCGACGGGGAAATGCGCTGAGCTCAGGAGCACATTAGTCACAGTGCTGTGCAGGCTTTCAGCTCAGGACACTTATTCCAGGAAGCCAATCCACACATACTTTGTTTTTGATTATGAAAGTAGTACATACTCATTATAGAAAATGTCTTAAGACATAGGAAAGTTGAAAGCAGTCAATAAAACACTTGAATCACACCACTGCAGTGCCACTATAACCTCCCGTATGGATCAAGCTGGAGTAGAAATTATTGAAAATATATATGTTTTCTCACTACGCATGGTGAAGTCTTTAAAGAGAACCTTTCATGGAATGTATTCAGCACTGAGCTGGACTCTGGGGCTAGGGTTGTAGGAGAATTTTGGTTGGGCCTTGCTTTCAAGAAACTTGCAATGTCAGTGGGAGGTCAGGGAAGCCCAGGAAAATGGTACTGGAAAATGAAGGGCTCATGACATATATGTGAAGAATGGTGCCCACGGGGAAGGAGGCTGGAGGCGGAACCCAGCCTGGAGGAGTGGAGCAGGTCCTCAGCTGTCTGTGGCACCCACTCACACCCCTCTCTGGAGCACAGAGCACACAGGCCACCCCAGAAATCCTTTCTGCTGCCCTTTACTTTTTGAAGCTGTGCCATTTGCCACTTGAGATTTTTTTTTTCCTGGTGGAGAGAGAGGATTCCTTTCCTACCATGATATTATTTACCCTGATGGAAATTTGAAGAAGCTTTAACTTTTTACAATTATATCATCCTTCTGTTTGGGTTAGTTATGTGAGAATCACCCCTGACAAGACCTCAGTCCTGCCATCCATCTGTCTATCCATCCATCCATCCATTCACTCACCCAGCCACCTCTGCAGTGAAAGTTACGGAGCATTTATGATATGCTAGGCATTATAGTAAGTCCTGTGAATGTGGATACAATCGTGAACAAACAGAGTTTGCTCCCCTCATGAGTCTGAGTCCCCTTCTGAACTTCTGTAAGTTCCTTTATGAGAGTCCTGGTCATGCTTTGTTCAAGCTGGCTTTACGTGTTTGTCTCCACAAGTGGATTCTTCTGGAAGATAGAATGATTTCTTATTCATTTTATGATCTCTTGTGCCTGGTATGGAGTAGTGTGAGTATTTGGTTGGATGGAAGGTAGATAGAACAATGGATGATGGATGGATAGATGGATAGATGGTAGATAGGTGGAAGGATGGATGGATGATGGGTGGATGATGGATGATGGATGAATGATAGGTGGATGAATGATAGGTGGGTGGGTGGATGGATGGGTGGGTGGATGGATGGATGGTGGGTGATGATGGATAGATGGATGATGGAAAGATAGATGTTGGAAGGATGGATGGATTGGTGATGTTTGGATGAATTATGGATGGATGGTCTCTATCTTAAACTGTCCATTTGTAAAATGTTTTCCATATCTCTTTTACCTTAAACAACGTTACTCTTTTATTCAATCAGAAAATAAGCTATCACAACCTAGTGTAGCCTGTTCTATTCAGCGAGTTTTCATCACCACCAGCAAATGTCTTTTTTTTGGAGAATTTTACCAAATCAAGGGATTGTTCAGTTATTACAGAGACATGTTGTGACCAGTGTCTCTGTTGCTCTTCGCATAGTAGACACTTTAATTATTGTTCATTGATTCATTTGTTAATTAATTCAGCCATCACTGATGATGTACTCTGTCACCCCAGTGTGAATGGCCAGTAGGATGGCCAGCTGGTAAACTTGTTTTACCACACGGGAAACTTCGGTGTGCAGGGGACTCTTCTAGAGGGTGTGGAGAACCCACAAATGTATAAAACAGCTCCTCTACCCTCAAAAATTATGGGATTTCCATAGGGGGAAGGTATATGTACACATGTAGAGAAATTGAGCCCTGTAAATGACCAAGCTTTAAAATAGTGGTCAATAATGTTCAGCAACTGGAGGTAGTCAGAGAAGGCTGCCTGGAGGAAGTAGTGTTTTTAAGCTTGGACTTAATGTGGGATTTCCAGATTCTAAGCCTAGGGTAGCACCTTGGGAATTCTGTTAACACTGTGAAATTGTGCACAAAGAGCTAAGAATGGGAGGGAACTGCCCTGTTCACCAAGTTTCCTAACTGGTCTCTCTGACTCTCTTAAACAGCAGATGAGTGGCAGATGCGCTTCGACTGTGCTCAGATGGAGAATGAGTTCCTCAGGAAGCGCCTCCAACAGTCGGAGGAGAGGCTGGAGTCGGAGTTGGCGTCTAGGAATGAGCTGGAGCAGAAGGTAAGGGGGGAAGATAGTCTGGGTCATCAAGGTCACAGAAACAGGGCAGGGTCTCCCCTCCCTCCTCTAGGTGTTGACTGAACCCAGGGAGGGAGAGCGGGCGTCACTTGTTCTGTGTGTTCCCACCTCCACTGACATCACACACGCAGGTTGCTGTGGCATGTGGGCAATAGGTCTCCTCTTTGTCACAGTGTCTGTCAAGGTCTTTAGCCTGTTTTTAATTGAGTTGTTTGTTTTTTTATTTTCTTGTATATTTTGGATAAGTTCTTTATCAGGTATGTCTTTTGCAAATGTTTTCTTCCTGTCTGTGGTTTTTCATTTTCTTGAAAGTGTCTTTTGCAGAGTAGAAATGTTTAGTTTTAATAAAATCTAGCTTATAAATTCTCTCTTTCATGGGCCATGCCTCTGGTGTTATATCTAAAAAGTCATTTCCAAATCCAAGGTCATCAAGGTTTTCTACTATGTTTTCTTCCAGGAGTTTTATAGTTTTGCATTTTATATTTATGTGTGATCCACTTTGAGTTAATTTTTGTATACTATCTGTGTCTAGCTTTTTTTTTCATTTGTGAATGAAACAGTTGTTCCAGAAACATTTGTCAAAAAGCCTCCACTATATAGCATTTGCCCCTTTGTAAGAGATCAACCAGCAGTATCTCTGTGGGTCTGTTTCTGGACTATATTCTGCTTCATTGCACTGTTTTTTCCCCCTCCTTCAAGAAAGGCTTATTCTTTCTCACCTCTGGGTCTTTGCATATGTTCTTTCCTTTTCCTAGAACATTCCTTCTCTTCCCTACCTAGATATCTCCGACAAACCTTACGATCTCAGCTTAAATATCCTTCCCCCCAGAAAGCCTTCCCTGACACAGATTGGGGAGATTGCCCCTGATTTATTTCCCCAGATAATAAGCCTCATTATGCTGTATTGTTATTATCTGCTTACATGTTGGTGTCCCCCAGTAGAGGTAAGCATCATAAAAATTGAGGTCATATTTTTTGTCCTATTATTATTTATGTATCTCCTCACTGTGAGCAAAAAATATCATGAAATCATCCTGCAGAAGTGGGCCAGGGTGACATCTCATGGGATTTTATAAACAGCGGAAGTGAGGCTCCCTGGCGATGGTTTTAGCAGTCACTTTCAAGGTGGACATTGTATCATGATCCTCAGGGAGCATCCGGGCTGTAGGTAACCAGCCAAGGGACAGCTGCCCGGGAACAGCCCAGTTCTTTCATAACGAATTATCAAGTCGGGTCAGCTTCCCCAAGGAAGGAGGGATATTCATGCTACATTAAAAAGTAATAAAACTGCAACCTTTTTCTGAGCAGCGGAATATAAGAAAACATCCCATTTGCCTTCAAATACTGAATTTAGAATTACAGGCTTCATTAACTCGGCGTTTTGCTTATTTAAAGCAATTCTTTAATGAGCCCATTTCTTCAAAGCGAGTGTGCCGAGTCGCCCTCTCTCCCAGATCTAAACTAGGACATTTGGGAGGGTGTTTCCTGGAGGAAGATGCAAGAGCCGTGGCTTTTCTGTTTGTCTGCGGCTGCGTGCGTTCCTGTATGTCAGTCCATCTAAAGTGCCGTTCACTGCCCTGCCCTTGAGAGCCCGTCCCATGGGTCTCCTGGTCAGAATTCCTTTGCACTGTTCTGGTTGCTTCTCAGCTAGTCCACACACATCTGCCAGATGAGGCAGCCAACGGGGGTATCAATTATACATGGTCCTCCAGGGGCTGTCGAGTTGGGTAGGGCATGTTCAGAGTCTGCTGGCTGGAGGAGTATTGAAAATTAAAAACCCTCAGAGAATGAAAGTCACTGCCCCCCCATATTATTCCTGAGCAAACTGAAGCTCAGAGAAATAGCTCCCCACACTGATGCAGGTGGCAAGTGGTCAGGACCGGGTCTCTCCGGCCCAGAGCCTGATCTCTTCCTGTTAGACTCACACTGGGAGCGGCAGCTGCTTCAGCTGGAAAGTAGGGGGCCTGTTCAGTGCTGACGGGGTGGGCTGATGCCTTCTGCTCCTCCCACAGCTCGGGGAGCTGCAGAGGGCCTACGAAGGAGCCCAGAGGACGGCCCAGCAGCTCAAGAGGAAGTGCCACCTTCTGACCTGTGACTTGGAGGACACGCGCTTCCTGCTGGAAAGCCAGCAGAGTCGAAATCACGACTTGGAGAAGAAGCAGAAGAAGTGAGTCGTGACCTGGGCACTCGGGTGGGCTGCTTGGGTACTGGAGTCTCCGGATTCTCCTCTGAAACCCTGTCACTCCAGTCAGGGCTCTTCATCCCTGGAGCTCAGCCTCCTAGTTCTGCCCTAAGTCTCCCCATCCCTCCCCACACATTCCTGTGTGGTTCTCCCAAAAATCCAGCAAGAAATCATTCTTCTGTGTTATCCAGTCTCAGCTCTGTTGCCAGCTGCCCACATAAGCTTGGGGAGCTTGCTTGGCGTCTCTGGGCCTCAGCATCCCCACTAAGAGTGAAGGGTTTGTTGTGGAGGCAGAGTCAGCCTCGCCTGGTGGGTAGGGGTCAAGTGCTGGTTCAAGTCCCAGCTGTGCCTCTTTCCAGTTGTGTGACCTTGGACAAGTCCTTCAGCCCTTCTCGGTGGATTCTGCGCCTCAGATGGAGCGCCCTCTTGTGGTGAAGCTAGATGATGCAGTTGGTAGATCCCGCACAAGACGAGGGTCTGGTTCCCATCCCCACTGGTGAAAATGGAGAGGAGGCCAAAAACTTGAGTCACTGCCCTTTCCATTTAAAATTTAGACTCTCGGCTCACGTGAGCAGTTCTGGCAGGAACTGGGCTCTGTGCATGAATAAGATGCCAGTCTTGAATCCGCACACTGGTTCCGGTGCTTGCTTTCCTCGTGGGTGGAGCCTAGACTGGAGCTCAGGTCTCTCTCACAAGCTTCTGACGTGGAACCTTGTATCCTGGGATGCCTTCATCCCTGGACTCCTTGGCTGTGTCTGAAATTCTTCAGCTCACCTGGTGAGGGTAAAGGTGTGCAGGGGGCCTGTTCTGAGCCAGGCAGGCCCTACTGGAGACTTCCTAGGAGGCAAATAGAGGAAACTTAGCTTCTTTTAGAAGGTCCCAGTTGAAAACACAGAAAAACCTTGCTCTGTGCCAGGACGTGTTTTTTTTGCCAAGAATGCCTTTTTTCCAAGAGGTAGCCAGCCGAATTGCATTTCATGGGAGTGTACCAGTTTTGAATTTGATCTGTATTAAATATTGTTTCTCTCATTTATCTTTAAGCTTTCCTGAACTGACTTCTTCATTAAAAAAAAAAGTTCTTTGGTGGGTTATTAGTATACCTCCCAAGATGAGAGAAGTTTATTCTCTTCTGGCTGATAGCTGACTCTATTTCCTTTTCCACCTTTCCATGCATGCTCTGGCTGCACCTTGTCCTTGCAGCAGGGAAAATGGCTTAGTCCCACCTTGATCATTTCCTATGTTACCTTGTCAGTTGACACTACCTCTCTGAGCCAGTGACTGATGTTTTAGAGCTGTCCTTGGACTTAAGCAGGCCACCTGGTGCTGAAGAGTGGCTCTGACAGACGCCATCTGTAAATCGAGAGATGGAATTCCATCATCGTGCAGGTTTCTGCTGGCTGTGACAATCCTGGCCCTTACCTGTGGGTTCTACTCCTGTTCTGAGAGGCCTTAAGGAGGGTTTCAACTTTCTGATGGGTGGCAGGGGGGCTCTGCCTTTGGAGTTTATGCAGCCAGAAAAGTCCATCTCTCTGGTGTTTCCTGTGACCACCCACCTTGGACAGAATCCTTCATTCCTTCATTCCAGATAATGGCCCCAGGAGAGTTCCCATTTCATCATACTTGCATCTCTTCTTAAAACTCACCTGCCCTGTGATGCCCTCTATTCCCTGACCATCTCTTGGCAGAAGTTAGTTTATGTTTTGATGCTAATTGCAAACAGCAGCCGTTACCTTTCTAGGTGGATTAGCATTTTAGCCCATGAGCAGGTAGACGTCCCTCATGGTGGAAATTCAGGTAGCATGCCTGTAATGAGGGAGAGATGGAGAAGTTAGCCATACTTCCTCACACCTCTTTATGTTTAATCAAAGGGTCAATACAGCTGCCTTCATAGTTGGCTGGGCTCTGGGTGGAGGGATGTCTCCATGGTATTGAGGTTCCCTGCCCCAACCTTGGCCTCTCAGTTCAGAGTGGCCCAGTTGCCATGGTTACTCATGGGTCACAAAGCTCAGTTCCGAGGGGTGATGGAGCTCCCCTAGGGATAAGGCCTGTGCTGGAGCCGTGGGAGGCTAGTTCATCTGGCCTCAGACAGTTGGTCGGGCAGTGTGTTCCAAGAGTTAGGGTCTGTTGGAGGCATTCCCTGGCATCTGGTGGCCCAGAAGGATTCCTTGAAAACATCCGTCACTGTCTGGCCTCCACTGTCTTTCCCTGCCTGCTGCAGCACCTGAGCAGGTGGATGACGGACCACCTTAGTCAGCGGAGAAGCTGGCTCAGACCTGCTTCAGGATTTTGGCTGAATCACTTCACCTCTGAACTTCAGTCTTCTCTTCTGTGAAATGGCTATGATGTGTTTCCTGCTGAATTGCTATGAGGACTCCATGGAGCCCAGCTCAGAGCCGGGCACTTTGAAACTGCCGGACCATTATCATCATCACAATGTTGCCATTCAGAAACAGCCAATAGCACCTCTCAAATGACATCACCAGGAGCCAATCAGAAAGCCCGTGGGCCCTTCCGACAGAAGGGGCTCCCTCATATGACCCATAGTTGGCTTTCTTGGGAGTCTTGAGGCTTTGAATGACCATCTACTGTTGAGGGACATTGGATGATCTTGTAACAAGGGAGCCCGTCTTCTCATCAAGGCTGAAACCCCGCTCCCAGTTCAGCCATTCTGGCCACACCCAGTTCCCTGGAGCAGGTGGCCAAAGTCATAGCTTATTGACCAAAGTCACACCTTCCCAAGGCTTGGCAGAGCCTTCTGCAGGTTTCCTCACCTGTGAGAGGGACAGAAGCTGAAAGAGCCGTGTGAACTGATGCCCAGTCCAGGAAGTGCCTCTCACCCAGTGAGCACTATCTTGGAGGGGCAGGTGGGCTCCAAATGAGGTTATTTCCTGATTCCCCAGCGGCCCCCACAGGACTGTCTGGTCCTTGTGGTTTCTGCTTAGGAACCAAATGCGAACAGGGTGGAATGGATAACTGTCCCATGTTCTATCAGTAATAACCGTGCTCTGATATGGCTGATGCGTACGTGAACCCCACAGTACCATGTACAGTATGAAATACTGATTGCCCCTTGTTTGTGCTGATAAACACATTCATTCACTGATCAATGAGTATTAGACACTAGCCTGGGCCTTGTAGAGTTAAAGGTCCTTGACATATGTCAGCAAACCTGATAGATTAGCTTTTCCTATATATCTTGTATTTTTTGTTCTTATACCCTATTTGTATAGTTTTATTCTATTTTTATTTTTGCTTATATTTTTTTTATCACATTTTAAATAAGTGTTTGGTATTTTTCCAGAAACTGTAAACCCTCAAAGTCTGGTGTTCAGTATTCCTACCCCATATCCACAAACCCTGCTTCTTCTGATATTGTCTGCCTTTCTGTAGTGATTCTTGACAAGCTGATGGCCTCTCTTCAGTCCCACCCCTGCCCTGCCCCAGGTGCACCCCCCCACCCCCGGGTGCCATCACCCGTGTTCTGCTTGAACAGGTTTGACGCGCAGCTGGCCCAGGCCCTGGGGGAGTGTGTGTTTGAGAAGAGCCTCCGCGAGAAAGTGGCCCAGGAGAACACCAGCGTCCGGTGCGAGCTGGGCAGACTTCAGCAGCACTTGAAGGTGAGGGGTGGGGGCGCAGCGCCACCTAGGCTGTCCGTTGCTGGGTCTCAGGAAACCCCTTGCACACACCCTCTGCACGTGGTGCCAGGGACAGAGCTCTGTGTGTGACTCTCCTGCTCTGCCAGCCTGCCAGAGTCACGGAGCCCAGTGCGTCTGCATCAACAAACCGTGGGAGGCCTTGCTAGCTCCATGTCCCTCACGATCTTGCTCCAGGCACCTACCTGAATAACAACGTGCCCACCTGGGTGCCCATCTGGCACAGAGGAGTTAGCTATAGACCCAGGTAGGGGCAGGGCCCTGCCCCTTGCAGGCTGCAGCTCAGAGGGATTTTATTAAAATGGGACACAGGCACCTCACCTCACTCAGCTGCTCCTCAGCCTGCCATGGCTCCCCGTTACCCTGGGAGAGCCTCTGAGCCTGGTGTGCAGCCCCCTCATGGTCACGCCCAAACTTCCGACCTTCTAACCTGGAAGAGTCATTTCTGGCCACTTTGCTTCCCTGCTCCAACATCTCCGGCCCAGCCTCAGCAGGTGCACAGCTTTCTGATGGGGCAAATATCCCCTGTTTGCCCTCAGGGTCCCACAGGGGGCTTGCAAGGCCCAGGTGGCGAGGGATGCTCTGAAAAGTGGTAAGCGCCCTCCCACCAGTCTTAGAGGTATCCTCAGAGGTGGGGAAGGGGTGGGGAGTGTGGTCACGTGACCCTGGATCCCCGCCCACTTTGTCTCGGCAGCAAAAGGAGCAGGAAAGCTTGCAGCTGAAGCAGGAGGTGGAGATGCTGCAGGCCCAGAAGCAGGAGCTGCTGAGGTCACCCTCTCTGGAGGAGAACTGTGTTGCGGTCTTGAAGGAGAAGCTCTGGAAGCTGGAATCCAGCGCCCTTGAGCATGAGAAAGTCCAGAACCAGCAGGAAAACACTATCAAGCAGCTGGAGCAGGTAGGAAAGTCCTGTCCAGGGCTATGCCCTGCCCCGTCCTGACTCCGGGGCAGAAGGTTGTGATTAAATTCACCACCTCTCTCAGCTGCTCCTCATTCTTCTGTGGCTCCCTATTACCCCAGAGAACCTCAGAACCCCTAGGCCTGACACTCAGACCCCTCATGGAGCCCCCCTCCTACCGTCCTGCAAGCGTCATTGTCACCTCCTCCAAGAAGCTCACCCTGATCTCCTCCTCAAAAACAGCCCTACCCTCCACTCCACATTCACTTTCTCTCACCTTCACAGCACCTACCATCATATGCAACAGTGTTTTCCAAAATGTCCTCAATGCTTTTCTCCCCATTAGGATATGTGTTTTATGGGGGTGGGAAGACTTTTTGGTTGACCTTGCTTATCAGGGCATCCCCTGACGAGGCCAGGTGCATAGCTAGTCCTCAATAAATAACTGTTCACTCTATGTCTGGTATTCAGCATTGTCTGTGCACCAGACTCAGTCTTAAGCTCTCCTCACATATCATCTCATGAATCTCCACATGAAATCTATATGCTGAGTTTTCCTCCATTCTACAGATGTGGAAGCCGAGGCTCAGAAATAGAAAAAGCAGTAGGGACAGGATTTGGAGCCTGTGCCCTCTGACGCTGCAGTGCCTCGCACACCTGTGTTGTGCACAGCCTCCAGGGAGGTGGGAGCCCCGATTTTTGGAAAATGCAAAATAAGAGGAATAAGGCAGGACTCCACCTTCCATGGAGAAGGGAATGGCTACCCACTCCAGTATTCTTGCCTGGAGAATTCCATGGACAGAGGAGCCTGGCCGGCTACGGTCCATAGAGTCTCAAAGAGGCAGACACAACTAAGCGACGAACACACACCCCCCCCCCAAGACTCTTGTACCAGCCCCCTCGATGAAGCACCTGATGAATATTTTGTTTGTCTGCTTGTTTGTTTATATGCCCAAGCCATCCCACAAAGAATTCAAGGACTCTTACAGGATGTATGCGTGGTAAAACAGAAGAAGAAATAAAACAAGGCACACTAGAAAAACACAAATTAAAACCAGTGCTAAGGAAGAGCGAATTAATATGCAGATATGCAGAACATGCACTCTCACACACTTGGTGGTTTTAGCTTTCAGATTCCTGGTGGCCAGAGAGAAAAGGGCAGAGTGACCTACATGCTTTTTATCATCCCCAAGATAAAAATAAGCCAAGTTTTCAAGGAGAAGCAAGGCTTTTCTTGATCTGTAGTTCTAAAGCAGTTTCTCACATGGGACTTCAGAAGGGGTAATTATTTTGAAATGGTTTTAAGATTGGAACTCCTTTTTCAAGAACATCTGACCAGCCAGCATGAATACGTAAAGCAGATAAACTCTGAGCTGCTCTGGTGAAGGCAAGTGGGGATGGTCAGGGATAGGCCCCGGGTGCTGGCCTTGCTTCTCACTCATCCCCGCTCCGTCCAGATGGAATCTGCTGAGCATTGAGACCTGGGTGTGGCAAGTGTGGGGACAGTCTAGAGAGGTTGAGAAAAACAGAGCTTCTTTGCTCAGTCCGTCAAACCCATGTTTATTAAGCACCTACTTTGTGTCAAGCACTGGATGGATGCTAGGGGTGTAGCTGTAAACAAGACGATGTGGTGTCCACCCTCCTGAAGATTAAAGTCATGTTGAGTGTTATGGGAAGGTGTAACCTACAGGTCTGGTTTGGGGACCAGATTTGGAGTAGTCAGGGAAGGCTTCCTGGAGGAAGTAACATTTACTGAAGCTGAAAGCTGAAGGACGAGTCTGAGTTGGCTGACCAGGAGATTTCCAGGCAGGGGAAGAGCCTGTGCAAAGGCATAGAGGCAGGGGTGTCACATGGCATGTCACATTGCATCTAAGGAGCTGCAAGATCGTCCCATGCAGATGGGGTCTGTGGGACATCTCGCGAGACCCCTGTTTTCACTAGACTTCAGTCTCCTTTCTGTACACAGTCTAGTCAGAGTCAAGTCAGAGTCTTGTCTACCCCCAGCCTCCCTCCAACCCCAGCTGTGACTCTGTGAAGGTTTGTGACGGAGGTGGGCCATCTGGGCAGGTCATTCAGGGATGTAGAGGGTGGAACAGTGTTACACAGCAGCCCAGAGTCAAGTATAAAGAGAGTGGGACTCCCTTGGTGGTTCAGCGGTTAAGAATCTCGCTCCCAGTGTGGAGGGCCCAGGTTCAGTCCCTGGTCAGGAAACTAGATCCCACATCCTGCAACCAAGACAGCACAGCCAAATAAACAAAAGTAAATAAATTAGTTTTTTTAAAAGCACTCTTTACAAAAATAAAACAAGCGCTTTGGAAAGTTGAGCTAACTCTGGGAAATGCCACCAGGGGACCACTGTGTGCTTGGGAAGCAGAAATGTGCTGCCTTGACCTCAGGGACCCAGGGGGCTGAACACAGCTGCCCAGCCCCTCTCCCATCCCAGCTTACCCAGGAGGCTGACTCAACCCCTCATTCATCTTCAGCCTCGCCCATCACCTTGTACTGCTCTGGGTTATTGTAGACATCCAGGAGATATTTATTGATTACAACATAACACTTTTTCCAGGAAATTTTATGTTAACTCACATAAGCTTGACATAAATGGTATTGCAGATGTCAGGAGTATCCAAGAGGCTAGGGAAAAAGTGGAAAAGGAATATTATATTTACTTGCTTAAGCTCCTCATTTTGGATTATCTCCCCGTAACCTCTTGTCATTTTGAAGGTGGCTGGGAAGGAAGTTGGCATTTAAAGTGAGCCTGCTTTCTGCCGGGAATTCTTAACGGGGCTCTGATGCTTTCAGTTCTTTTTCCTCTTCACTGTGGTCCTGTGTCATGGAGAGGATCATCAGCATTGGAAAAGACCATCGTTGTTTTTTCTCGGCTGAGTATCCATGTTGGGGCAGCAGTTGTGGCCTCGTGAAAGCTTGCTTCGAGGTGCAGGGCAGATGGTCAGGTCCTGATTGCTCCTGCAGTCCGGCCCCCTGCCGTGCTGGGTTCCATGCTGCTTCATGACTTGCAGAGAGGAAGAGTGCAGATCATTGAAAGCTTACCAGTACAGGCTCTTGGGGTCTGTACCCTGGAGGTTCTGACCCAAGAAGTCTAGAGTGAAGCCTTGGAATTGAATTTAAAAAAAAAGAAATAGAAGGACACCAGGTAATCCTAATATGCCACAAAACTTGACAAGCAAGAGCTTGAGTCAGTCTCTCAATTATGAAAATCAAGAAAGTAAACTCTTGAGAGTTTTCTGTTGCTCCAGTGGTTTAGACTCAATGCTTCCAATGCAGAGGGCACAGGTTCCATCCCTGGTTGGGGAACTAAGATCCTGCTTGCTGCGCGGCAAGTGTTACTTCAAGTATTTCCATGCACTGTTAGCTTGATTGTAGTTTTTAAAAAAGAAAAAGGAAATAAACTCTTAAACTATAATTGAATCCCATGACTTGTGCTTCCAGTTCTAGAATCTTGTACATCAAATGACACGGTTTAAACATCGCAGAGAGGTCTCTTCCTGCCCTGAGCAGGTTTTGGAGGGTCTCACTGAAAAGACCCTTCTCCTTCATGGGAACACAGTTGTTAATAATGTCAGGCTTCCAGGAAGAGAGGGGCTAGTCCTTACTCTTGTTTGCAAAATAATGGGGAAAGAAAAAGGAATCTTTCTGTGCCAAGCATTGTTCTGATTTTCACCAGTGTATTTTAAGGAGGCTGTTTTCTACAGAGAAAGGTAACTAATCAAAGGTTACATCTGAAATGCCGAGGGTGATGTGGTGGGGGTCACCCTCATGCGCTGTTCTTGCCCCCTCAGCTCCGCCAGCGGTTTGAACTGGAGATTGAACGGATGAAGCAGATCCTCAGACCACCCTAGACTTCTACCAAGAGCCTAGAGTGCCATGAGGCTGATGCCCTGGATAAGGATGTATATGTGTCAAGAAGGGGACCAGTCCCTTCTGGTTTGTTTGCCTTGCAAATCGTTTCTTACATTTTTATCCAAGCTCTTTGCAGACATTTCAAACAGCGTATAAGAAGGCAAGAAGTGCTTGAAATCTTACCCACCAAGACATCATCATTATTACTATTTTAAACGTTCTTTCTTTCCCTGTGCCCGCACAGGCATATGTACAGATACCATATATATGGTATCATTTTACCTAAATGGGGTCTTGCTGCTTTGAAGCCTGCTGTTTTCCCTCTGAAGTTTGTTCTGGGCCTCCTCTCCTGTCAGTACTTGCGGACCTAATTTACATGTTTACGGGCTTGAAAGTATTCCACTGAAGGCCTGTACTCTTGTTTACTCAACAAGCAAGTCTCTTATCATTGGATATCTGATTTTCTGTTATTATAACCAACACCAAGACAAACCTCCTTATGGATGCACTTACTGATGTGAATTATAAGGTGAATCTTTAAAACAGAATTGCTGAGGAGCTTTGGGTTTAGCCTCTCTGAACAGGTTTTGTCTGGGCAGAACTTCTGTGGTCCCTTCATAGCCTGGGTACATTACACATCTCCCAGAAGGAGCCGAGTACCATTTTCCATAGTCGACTCTGCTATTAACTCCCTAAACAACGTCTCTGCGGAGACCTCCAACTGCAGGGGCTGAGAGCGTGGGTGCTGGAACTCATCGACTCTTGGTATGAGTGTTTGCCTTCCCAACGCAACAGCAGTGTGATCCTGGGAATGTGATCGTAAACCCTCCACTCCACCCAAACTCCATTCCCTTCCTCAGCTGCTTTTCTCCATATCCGCCATTGGTCATTTGGAGCCGGTTTATAAGACACACAAGAAAGTTGATGTTGCTAGTTTATTTGGAGTCATAGAGGCTTGGATCAAATTCAGACTCCATTAGCTATCAAATGTAGGGTGTGGGAGAAATCATGTAACCTTGCTGATAAGCGTCACTTCTCTCATCTGTGAAATGGGGTAACAATGGCCACCTTGCAGGGATCACGGGGAAAATTCAAGAGATCACAGGTGTGGAACCAGTGCTCAAAGTTTGTAATGTCCTCATCCTTTGCTGGAAACTTACAAGCAGTACTGGTGTGTGTGTGGATTTCCAAGCAGCCAATTCTTCCCAGAGGCACCCGGGAACCAGCCCAGTGGCTGACTCACTCTTGGGTGTGCCTGCTCCATCCCAGGAGAAGGCGGGTGCAGGGACTTGACGTCCTGTAGAGTCCCCTCCTCCCCCCCCTGCACTCCCCACCTCCTGCCCGAGGAGCATCATCCTGGGCAGGGCTGACCAGGAGGCTGTGGTGGTGTCAGGACCCTGGCAGGAGATGGGCCTCCCATCCTGGGCAGATGGGGCCACCTCGGTACTCCGTCACTGCTCGGGGGTGGGAGGCTGTAAGAACCGAGCCCTTCTTCACTCCCAGTGGTTGATGCTGCTGTGTCTGCTCCCCAGATACTCCTTTTGGGGCTCCTTTACTGTTCAGCCCCTCTGGGGTTTCACGTGGATCATCCCAAGGGGCCAAGTTCATTCTCCCCAGAACTTTCTGGAGTCAGAAAAGTCATAGATTTTAGGTTCATTCAGACCTGTGTGCCCTTGAATAAGTCTCCTAACTTCCCTAAGACTCAGTTTTCTCATCTGTGAAATGGGAGCAATAAGAGAAAATGATTTCCTTCAGCTATACTATTGTGAGAATAAGATCAAAGAATGGTAGATGCCTTATAAACTGTGAAATGCTAGGAGTTACCACTGAGGAGCCAGTTTCTGCTTATTTTCCATTATTGCTTATTTGAATGGAATTCTGTGTATACCCAGCAGGGGACACATTTCAGGCTGGGTTTTTTTTTATGTCTGTCAAGTTTATTTAATCCTCATAAGAACTCTATCAGGTTTATAGTCCTGGCTTTACAGATGAAGAAACTATAGAGTCCCAAAGGCAAAGCGTCTTTCCAAGGGTCACCTCACTGGGAAGTAGACCAGCTTGGACTTAAACTTAGGTCTGTCTGACTCCAAAGCCTGATGGCTTAACCAAAATAACTAGATTAAAACTTTTTTTTTTCATTTTGCAAATGTTTGGACTATGGAAGGTCACTTAGGAAGCACTTGATAAAAGTCAGGCTTGGGGAGTGCTGCATTCTTAAGCACTTCCTGAACGTGAGTTTAACCAAAGGCTCTGATAAGTCCTGCACTGATGGCCCTGTTAACTCAGTGGTCCCCACATTTACTCTAGCATATGGACTTCCCTCCCCCACCCACCCACACACAATATACATGTGAATGCCACGTAGAAATGTTCTGCAGAATACTCTCTAGAAAACTTTGCCTCGCTTGACACATAGCTTTTATTGTACATTTTTCAAAAGGAGTTTCAGCTTCTGCAGTCTTTATTTTCAGCAGGTGTGAGCAGACTGCCTTGTGTCTCTCACTCTTAAAAGAAAATCTTCAACTGTCTTCTGAAATGACCATCTATCAGGACTTTGTTTTTTCTCTCCATGGGTCAGGAGGTGGAAACCCAGTGCTTGCCCACATGCCCTGAGGTGAAGGGGGCGCAGTTGCTAGTGCGTTCTGGGAGCGCCTCAACGTGTTGTGAGTGCCCTGAGCCAGGACCCTGAGGGGCTGGAGATGTGACCCAGACCCTCGTGAGGCTTCTTCATGGACAGATTTATGAAGGGGGGAGTGAGGTCGGGGAGAGATGTGTCTCTCCTCTGACAGATGCTAACACCTGACTGCACGTCCAGTGACTGCTCTGCTCCCTCTGCCTCTCTCCGTGGCAGAAAATCAATCATTAGTGACCTGGGTGGGAAAGCTGCTGACTGTCTAGTGGTGGTGGAGGAGCCTGGGCCAGCAGACAGAATGCTGACAGTTCTCAGCAGCAGCTGACCTAGGAGTGTCTGCTTCAGGACCTCTCTCTGCCTCCGTTTGCCCATCTGAGAAGGAAGTCCATTGGTAGCACAGGACGGCGCAGGAGGAAGGGGTGAGAGCACACACGAGAGCCAGGTGCAGAAGAGGGTGCACAGGGCACCATTACCAGGGGCATCCGCTGTAGCAGGGCGCACCCGCCGCTGCTGGATGGTCACTGAGAAATCAGAGCTGCCCGTAGCCATAGTCTTAGTCAGTTTGGGCTACTCGAGCAAAACTGGGGGTGGAGAGTGGGGGCTTAAAGAGCAAAGGTTTATTTCCCATGGTTCTAGAGGCTGAAAAGTCCCAACATCAAGGTGCTGGTGGATCTGGTGTGGTGCAAGGGCCCCACTCCCGGCTTGCAGATAGACGGCTGCCTTCTCACTGTGTCCTCACGTAGGGAAGAGAGAGGAAATGAGGTTCTTTTTTGTAAGGGCTGTAATCCCAGCATGGAGGCTTCCCCCCTGCCCACCCCCCCCCCCGCCCACCCCCCCCCACCCCCCCCCCACCTCCACCCCCCCGCCAACCTCATCTAACCCTAGCCATCTCCCAAAGGCCTCATCATCAAATATTCTTGCCTTGGGAGTTAGGATATCAACGTTAGGAATTTTGGAGAGACAGACTTGCAGTCCAGACACCAAATAATCTCAAATGCAACTTTTGCTGCATTAAAGTTCCCAGGTAGCTCAGGGGTAAAGAATCCACACCTGCCAAGCAGGAGACACAGGTTCAATCCCTGGGTCGGGAAGATCCCCTGGAGGAAGGCATGGCAACCCACTCTGATATTCTTGCCTGGAGAACAAAGGAGCCTGGTGGGCTATGGTCCATGGGGTTGCAGAGTCAGACACGACTTAGCGACTAAACAGCAACAGGTGTATTTAATAAGACAGATGAGTGCATTTTAACACGTAGGATATGATGCTGTACAGAGTCTTAAAAAGTCAATGTGCCCAGACTTATACCTGTTCTAGAGAGGCCACGGCAGAGGAAGGAGACAGCTGTTAGGAAATGGGCAGGGGACTGGGGCTGGGGACTCCACAGTGAATGCCAGGGGGCTCCCCATAATTGTTCAGTTCTCCCCATAGTTGTCCAGCTCCTGAGCTTTTAGGCTTCCGAATTCTCTGACAGAAATACCTCCTCCCCCTGCCCAGACTGCTAGGTCAGCCTTTGTGGAACTGGGCCGAGCAGCCGTGAACTCCACACACCCAGCCCCGTCCTCCAGAGGGTCGCTGCTGGGGGGTTCATCCAGATGGAGTGCTCGTGTCCCATGCCTGCGTCTGCCCTTTGTGCCTGCAGCTCCGCCAGCTAGAAATGCAGCTGGAGCAAGAGTACGAGGAGAAGCAGATGGTCCTCCATGAGAAGCAGGACCTGGAAGGCTTGATCGGAACCCTCTGCGACCAGGTAAGAGGCAGCCGCATCAGATAGTCAGGAGAGTGCAGTCCCTGCCCCAGGCCCTGTTGAGAGCTGATTCCTGGGGAGACTGGCGGGGAGTCAGGGTCTTAGGAGCCGGTAGACCTGTCAGCTGGCCTCTGTCTACTCCTGCGAGCCCTCTGCTCCACCAGTCTGTCTCTGTCCTCACTCGCCAGCCGCTTCAGAGGGACCTTCTGTGTGTGTGTGGGCAGGGCAGTGGGGGTTGGTCTTCACATAGCAGGGTTCTTGAAAAAACCCTTGGGAATACAGAGAGTGGGACTGGCCACAAGTGCCAGACCCGGTGGCCTTGCCTTCAGCCACTGCCAGGGTGAGCGTGTAGACGGCTTTCGCTTTGGCGGGGTGACTGTGAACGGCCGCTGTGCTCACAGCTGCCCTCGTTAGAACCGGACTTTTGCTGGCCGCAGAGTCAGGCTGACGGGGCTGGGCTGCTTATGTCTGTACGGCAATGGGTGATCTGACAAGGCGCCCTGAGCTCCCGATGAGCAGAGACTGGTGGGGCAGAGCAGGGTGCTCGGTGCAGCACTGCCGACCTGACGTTGGGAGTGGCATTGCTCCTTGTTGCCGGGGGTGAAGGAGGATGTCTCGTGTGTTGCAGCCTGTTGAGCAGCACCTCTGGCCTCCACCTCCTAAAGGCCAGAAGCACGACCCTCGGCCGCGACAACCAGCAGCGCCTACGGGCACAACCAAGTGTCCCTCCAGGACACAGTCAGCTTCCTCCTCTACAGAGAAGCACTCCTGTAGAGAGAGCAGTGAGCAGAGCTGGGGGAACCGCTCCTCCATCCCCTGGATGTTCCTTCCTTCGCCTGTGCTGCTGCCCTGTGAACCCCAACATCAGAGAGAAATGCCAGCAGCTCCTGATTTTCTTTTAAAATATCATTGGAGTGTTTTTTTTTTTTCTGTAATGTATCTGCTTAATGTGTTCATTGTCTTTTAATTAGTGACAATCTTGCTGTCAGTAACACCCCCTCAGTCATTCCTCTTGTTCCCAGAGAGCTGTGGGTCCCCTCTCCAAAGTCAGCCAGGCCTCAGACAAATAGGTGCTCACTATGTTGTTGTGTTTTAATTGAGTAAATGAGTGAATTCTCGAGCAGGACCACTGCCGTCATGAGAGTGAGAGCCAGAAGCTGAGGGCATCAAGGGGAGGACCGTATATTCTTCCTTCTCTGGGTTTTCTGAATTTTCAGTCAAGCAAACTGGGGCCACTGAGTGCAGAAGCCATTGAGACTCCGCCCCCTTTTTGGCTTCCATGCAAGAAAGCACACCCCAGTATTTGATTCTAGAAGGACAGAGACCCTTGGGAGAGGACTTCCCTGATGGTCCAGTGGGTAAGACACCATGCTCCAAATGCAAGGGGCCAGGGTTCAACCCCTGGTCAGGGAACTCGAGTCCACATGCCACAACTAAGAGCCCGAATGCCACAATGAAAACTTCTGTGTGTGGTGCAGCCAAATAAGTAAAAATAAATATTTAAAAAATCACTGGGAGAAGGTTACCTTCTGTCCAGCATGGTCCATTGAGAAAACAAAGGCATTAATCCAGAAAAGAAAGGTTTTTATAAATATTGCTAAAGTCTGAAATTCTACATGCAGAGAGAAGATAACTTCAGTGAATGAAATGCTAATTCTGTGTGAGTCACCACACTGGAGCCTTTGAATAACTTACCACGTTAGATACTTGTTAAGTGTTTCAGTGAGACACAGAGAGTAGAACAGACAGTGTAATTGATGTCTGTGCACCAGGAGGACAGGGTTCACATAAATTAACATTTTGCTGCATGGGATTCAGATGTTTTTTAAGGAAGCAGAACATTTCCAAAACGGTGGCCCCTTGGTTTCTACTCCTCGCCTCCCGTGTCTCTACCCTTCTGTCTTTTCTTTCTTCCTTCCCAGTGGGGACTGCTTTCCTGAGGTTAGGGACCGTAACTCCCCTGCATGTGCGTCTGAACTGCCTGTACCTTGTCCCCCACTGTGCTCTGTTTTTGAGATTCCTCCGTGCTAGCACATGTAGCTCTAATCCATCCTTTTAGACTGCCTCACAGTGTTCGTTTTCTTTCACCCCATTCTTCTATTGGTGGATATTTACATGTCTCACAGTGCACGTGGGAAAAGCTTCTCCAGGGTATGAAGCTAGAGGAGGAATTGCTGGCTGTGAGGAATGTAGCATTTTGGAATTACCACGTGTTGCCCATATTGTTCCTCAAAGTGATAGCGGCAGTTTATGTTGTCACCAACATATTTTATAAATATATTTAAATTAATTAGTTGATGTATTTAATTTTTGGTTCTGATAGGTCTTCGTTGCTTCGTGTGGCATCTCTCTAGATGCAGTGAATGGGGGCTACTCTTTTTTTTTTTTTAATTAGTTTATTTTCTATTTTTTAACTTTGCAATATTGTATTTGTTTTGCCATACATTGACATGAATCTACCATGGGTGTACATGTTTTCCCCTTCCAGAACCCCCCTTCCACCTCCCTCCCCATCCCATCCCTCCGGGTCATCCTGGTGCACCATGGGGGCTACTCTTCATTGCAGTGCATGGACTTCTCGAGTCTTTTCATTGGTAGGTGGATTCTTAACCACTGGACTAGAAGTCTGTCAGCAGTTTTTTCTTTCTTCTCTACATCCCCCCAGCACGTGGCACTGTCAGACATTTGAAAATCTTTACCAGTTATTGAGTGTTAAATTGTACTGCTTATCCCTCTTTGCTAGTGAAATTCTGCATTTTTCATGTTTATTATGATTTTCTCTTATATGAGTTACCTGTTTATAGTGTTTCAGTTCAGTCACTCAGTCATGTTGGATTCTTTGGGACCCCATGGACTGCAGCATGCCAGTCTTCCCGGTCCATCACCAAGTCCTGGAGCTTGCTCAAATTCATGTTCGTTGAGTTGGTGATGCCATCCGACCATCGCATCCTCTGTCATCCCCTTCTCCTCCCTCCTTCAATCTTTCCCAGCATCAGAGTCTTTTCCAATGCGTCAGTTCTTCGAATCAGGTAGCCAGAGTATTGGAGCTTCAGCATCAGTCCTTCCAATGAATTTTCAGGACTGATTTCCTTTAGGATGGACTGGTTGGATCTCCTTGCAGTCCAAGGGACTCGCAAGAGTCTTCTCCAACACCACAGTTCAAAAGCATCAATTTTTTGGTGCTCAGCTTTCTTTTTGGTTCAACTCTCACATCCATACATGACTACTGGAAAAGTCATAGCTTTAACTAGATGGACCTTGTTGGCAACATGACGTCTTTGCCTTTTAATATGCTGTCTAGGTTGGTCATAATGGTCATCTGAGTTAAATTCACCCATTCCAGTCCATCTTAGTTTGCCGATTCTTAGAATGTTGATATTCACTCTTGCCATCACCTGTTTGACCACTTCCAATTTACCTTGATTCATGGACCTAACATTCCAGGTTCCTATGCAATACTGCTCTTTACAGCATCGGACCTTGCTTCTGTCACCAGTCCCATCCACAACTGGGTGGTGTTTTTGCTTTGACTGCATCCCTTCATTCTTTCTGGAGTTATTTCTCCACTGATGACCAGTAGCATATTGGGCACCTACCGACCTGTGGAGTTCATCTTTCAGTGTCCTATCTTTTTGCCTTTTCATGCTGTTCATGGGGTTCTCAAGGCAAGAATACTGAAGTGGCTTGCCATTCCCTTCTCCAGTGGACCCCATTTTGTCAGTCCTCTCCACCATGACCCGTCCATCTTGGGTGGCCCCACACGGCATGGCTTAGTTTCATTGAGTTAGACAAGGCTGTGGTCTGTGTAATCAAATTGGCTAGTTGTCTGTGATTGTGGTTTCAGTCTGTTTGCCCTCTGATGCCCTCTCTCAGTGCCTACCATCTTACTTGGGTTTCTCTTACCTTGGACATGGGCTATCTCTTCAGGGCTGCTCCAGCAAAGCGCAGCCACTGCTCTAAGGAATCCCTTAGAAGAAATAGAGTAGCCATCATGGTCAACAAAAGAGTCCGAAATGCAATACTTGGATGCAATCTCAAAAACGACAGAATGATCTCTGTTCGTTTCCAAGGCAAGCCATTCAATATCAGAGTAATCCAAGTCTATGCCCCGACCAGTAACGCTGAAGAAGCTGAAGTTGAACAGTTCTATGAAGACCTACAGGACTTTCTACAACTAACACCCAAAAAAGATGTCCTTTTCATTATAAGGGGACTGGAATGCGAAAGTAGGAAGTCAAGAAACAGCTGGAGTAACAGGCAAATTTGGTCTTGGAGTACAGAATGAAGCAGGGCATAGGCTAAGAGAGTTCTGCCAAGAGAATGCACTGGTCATAGCAAACACCCTCTTCCAACAACACAAGAGACGACTCTACACATGAACATCACCAGATAGTCAACACCGAAATCAAATTGATTGTATTTTTTGCAGCCAAAGATGGAGAAACTCTATAAACAGTCAGCAAAAACAAGACTGGGAGCTGACTATAGCTCAGATCATGAACTCCTTATTGCCAAATTCAGACTGAAATTGAAGAAAGTGGAGAAAACTGCTAGACCATTCAAGTATGACCTAAATCAAATCCCTTATGACTATACAGTGGAAGTGAGAAATAGATTTAAGGGACTAAATCTGATAGAGTGGCTGATGAACTATGGACAGAGGTTCGTGACATTGTACAGGAGACAGGGATCAAGACCATCCCCAAGAAAAAGAAATGCAAAAAAGCAAAATGGCTGTCTGAGGAGGCCTTACAAATAGCTGTGAAAAGAAGAGAAGCAAAAAGCAAAGGCGAAACGGAAAGATATACCCATTTGAATGCAGAGTTCCAAAGAATAGCAAGGAAAGATAAGAAAGCCTTCCTCAGCGATCAATGCAAATAAATAGAGGAAAACAATAGAATGGGAAAGACTAGAGATCTCTTCAAGAAAATTAGAGATACCAAGGGAACATTTCATGCAAAGATGGGCTCAATAAAGGACAGAAATGGTATGGACCTAACAGAAGCAGAAGATATTAAGAAGAGGTGGCAAGAATACACAGAAGAACCGTCCGTACAAAAAAGATCTTCATGACCCAGATAATCACAATGGTGTGATCACTCACCTAGAGCCAGACATCCTGGAATGTGAAATCAAGTGGGCCTTAGGAAGCATCACTACAAACAAAGCTAGTGGAGGGAAAGGAATTCTAGTTGAGCTATTTCAAATCCTAAAAGATGATGCAGTGAAAGTGCTACATTCAATATGCCAGCAAATTTGGAAAACTCAGCAGTGGCCACAGGACTGGAAAAGGTCACTTTTCATTCCACTCCCAAAGAAAGGCAATGCCAAAGAATGCTCAAACTACCGCACAATTGCACTCATCTCGCACCCCAGTAAAGTAATGCTCAAAATTCTCCAGGCCAGGCTTCAACAGAACGTGAACCTAGAACTTCCAGATGTTCAAGCTGGATTTAGAAAAGGCAGAGGAACCAGAGATCAAATTGCCAACATCCACTGGATCATCGAAAAAGTGAGAGAGTTCCAGAAAAACATCTATTTCTGCTTTATTGACTATGCCAAAGCCTTTGACTGTGTGGATCACAATAAGCTGTGGAAAATCCTGAAAGAGATGGGGATACCAGACCACCTGACCTGCCTCTTGAGAAACCTGTATGCAGGTCAGGAAGCAACAGTTAGAACTGGACATGGAACAACAGACTGGTTCCAAATAGGAAAAGGAGTACGTCAATGCTGTGTGTTGTCACCCTGCTTATTTAACTTATATGCAGAGTACATCATGAGAGATGCTGGGCTGGATGAAGCACGAGCTGGAATCAAGATTGCCGGGAGAAATATCAATAACCTCAGATACGCAGATGACACCACCCTTATGGCAGAAAGTGAAGAGGAACTAAAGAGCCTCTTGATGAAAGTGAAAGAGGAGAGTGAAAAAGTTGGCTTAAAGCTCAGTATTCATAAAACTAAGATCATGGCATCCAGTCCCATCACTTCATGGCAGATAGATGGGGAAACAGTGGAAACAGTGGCGGACTTTATTTTTCTGGGCTTCAGAATCACTGCTGCTGGTGATTGCAGCCATGATATCAAAAGACACTTAATCCTTGGAAGGAAAGTTATGACCAACCTAGACAGCATATTAAAAAGCAGAGACATTACTTTGCCAACAAAGGTCCATCTCGTCAGGGCTATGGTTTTTCAGGAGTCATTTATGGATGTGAGAATTGGACTATAAAGAAAGCTGAGCATCGAAGAATTGATGCTTTTGAACTGTGGTGTTGGAGAAGACTCTTGAGAGTCCCTTGGACTGCAAGGAGATCCAACCAGTCCTTCCTAAAGGAGATCAGTCCTGGATGTTCATTGGAAGGACTGATGTTGAAGCTGAAACTCCAGTACTTTGGCCACCTGATGCAAAGAGCTGACTCAATTGAAAAGACCCTGATGCTGGGAAAGATTGAGGGCAGGAGGAGAAGGGGACGACAGAGGATGAGATGGCTGGATGGCATCACCGACTCAATGGACATGGTCTTGGGTGGACTCTGGGAGTTGTTGATGGACAGGGAGGCCTGGAGTGCTGTGATTCATGGGGTTGCAAAGAGTGGGACATGACTGAGCGACTGAACTGAACTGAACTAGGTCGGTCATAGCTTTTCTTCCAAGGAGCAAGCGTCTTTTAATTTCATGGCTGTAGTCACCATCTGCAGTGATTTTGGAGCCCAAGAAAATAAAGTCTCTCACTGTTTCCATTGTTTCCCCATCCATCTGCCATGAAGTGATGGGACTGGATGCCATGGTCTTTGTTTTTTGAATGTTCAGTTTTAAGCCAGCTTTTTCACTCTCCTCTTTCACTTTCATCAAGAGGCTCTTTAGTTCCTCTTCACTTTCTGCCATAAGGGTGGTGTCATCTGCATATCTGAGGTTATTGATATTTCTCCCAGCAATCTTGATTCCAGCTTGTGCTTTATCCAGCCCAGCATTTTGGATAATATACCCTGCATTTAAGTTAAATAAGCAGGGTGACAATATACAGCCTTGATGTACTCATTTTCCTATTTGGAACCAGTCTGTTGTTCCATGTCCAGTTCTAACTGTTGCTTCCTGACCTGCATACAGGTTTCTCAAGAGGCAGGTCAGGTGGTCTGGTATGCCCATCTCTTTCAGGATTTTCCACAGTTTATTGTGATCCACACAGTCAAAGGCTTTGGCATAGTCAATAAAGCAGAAATAGATGTTTTTCTGGAACTCTCTCACTTTTTCGATGATCCAGTGGATGTTGGCATTTGATCTTTGGTTCCTCTGCCTTTTCTAAATCCAGCTTGAACATCTGGAAGTTCTAGGTTCACGTTCTGTTGAAGCCTGGCCTGGAGAATTTTGAGCATTACTTTACTGGGGTGCGAGATGAGTGCAATTGTGCGGTAGTTTGAGCATTCTTTGGCATTGCCTTTCTTTGGGAGTGGAATGAAAAGTGACCTTTTCCAGTCCTGTGGCCACTGCTGAGTTTTCCAAATTTGCTGGCATATTGAATGTAGCACTTTCACTGCATCATCTTTTAGGATTTGAAATAGCTCAACTAGAATTCCTTTCCCTCCACTAGCTTTGTTTGTAGTGATGCTTCCTAAGGCCCACTTGATTTCACATTCCAGGATGTCTGGCTCTAGGTGAGTGATCACACCGTTGCGGTTATCTGGTTTGTTAAGATCTTTTTTGGTGTAGTTCTTCTGTGTATTCTTGCCACCTCTTCTTAATATCTTCTGCTTCTGTTAGGTCTATACCATTTCTGTCCTTTATTGTGCCCATAAAATGTTTGGTGTTCCTCTTTTTTTCTATTCATTATTCATGACCCTTATCCAAGATACTAATCCACTTTTGGTTGTATATTTTGGAAGGAGCTACTACTCTGTGGATAAGCATTTCACTTTGTTTATAACGTTTTAGAAGCTTCCCTGGTGGCTCAGTGGTAAAGAATCTGCCCATCAATGCAGGAGATAGAGGTCCTATCCCTGGGTTGGGAAGATCCCTTGGAGGAGGAAATGGCAACCTACTCCAGTATTCCTGCCTGTAGAAGAGTCAGAGTCAGATACTCATTAGCAACTAAACAAGAACATAATGTGTTTTACTTAATATAAGTGTTTTTTAAGTAGTCTTATTATCATACATCATGAGAAATGCTGGGCTGGAAGAAACACAAGCTGGAATGAAGATTGCCAGGAGAAATATCAATAACCTCAGATATGCAGATGACACCACCCTTATGGCAGAAAGTGAAGAACTAAAGAGCCTCTTGATGAAAGTGAAAGAGGAGAGTGAAAAAGTTGGTTTAAAGCTCAGTGTTCAGAAAACTAAGATCATGGCATCTGGTCCCATCACTTCATGGGAAATAGATGGGGAAAACAGTGGAAACAGTGTCAGACTTTATTTTGGGGGGCTCCAAAATCACTGCAGATGGTGATTGCAGCCATGAAATTAAAAGACGCTTACTCCTTGGGAGGAAGGTTATGACCAACCTAGATAGCATATTTAAAAGCAGAGACATTACTTTGCCAACAAAGGTCCGTCTAGTCAAGGCTATGGTTTTTCCAGTGGTCATGTATGGATGTGAGAGGTGGACGATGAAGAAAGCAGAGCACTGAAGAATTAATGCTTTTGAGCTCTGGTGTTGGAGAAGACTCTTGAGAGTCCCTTGGACTGCAAGGAGATCCAACCAGTTCATCCTGAAGTAGACCAGTCCTGGTTGTTCATTGGAAGGACTGATGTTGAAGCTGAAACTCCAATACTTTGGCCACCTCATTGCAAGAGTTGACTCATTGGAAAAGACCCTAGTGCTGGGAAGGATTGAGGGCAGGAGGAGAAGGGGACGACGGAGGATGAGATGGTTGGATGGCATCACTAACTCGATGGACATGGGTTTCAGTCAACTCCGAGAGTTGGTGATGGACAGGGAGGCCTGGCGTGCTGCAGTTCATGGAGTTGCAAAGAGTTGGACACGACTGAGCGACTGAACTGAACTGATTATCCAGTTATGGTTGATGCTTTTAAGATTTCTTTCCTCAACTGAGTTCATAAAGATAATTCACCGTATTTCTGAAAATTTCTAAAGTTTTGGGTACTTTTAAGTCTTTAATCCACCTAGCTTTTATTTTGGTATGTGTGAGGCAGGAATGTATTTTTTCCTGATATAAATCACCTTTATTTTATGAGTGATTTTTTTCTACAATTTTTATTTATGTATGTCTGTGTTGGGGGCTATCCATTCTGTTTAATTGGTTTATTTGTCAGTTCTTGCATCATGTGGTCATAATGGCTGGGTCTGATAACTTGTAAACAGCTCATCTCTATAATTCTCTTATCTATTTGTGATCCTTTAATCTTCTTACTGAGATTGTATAGCATACCCTGATGGGATTTTCAAATGCATTGGTTTGCAGATTAGTTGGGATCCAGTGACATAGTTTTTTTTTTTTTTTAATAGTGAAACATTGCAATCATGAGCATGCTATATCTCTTCATGTATCTGTGGCTTTCATAAATATTTTATTTCTTATTATAAATTAATAATTTATAATAAATAAATAACCTTCCATTATGTATTTTATTTTCTTCTGTGTAAGTGCTGAGCTTCTTTGTTAGATTTATTGCTAGGAATCTTGTAGTTTCTATGGCTATTATGAGTAGAGTGTTTTTCTATACTTTGATTAATTATAATGGTAAATGGGAATATACTTTGCTTATAACATATAGTTTTCTCTTTCTGTATTTTGAGGTTATGTTTTTCGGTGCATCTAAGTTTATTTTATTGCTTTATTTTCTTGGCACATTGTAGGTTGTTCCTTTATTGTGTGGTGTTCCTCTTTTCTCCATGAATTACTTGTGCCTTATTTTATTTTGCTTGATTTCTTTTAGTTTGCCTGCAAGGTCTTTTTTTCTTTTTTATCCTTTAGTTGTTAACCTTTCCGTGTGTGTGTGTAAACCTTAAAGAGTTGGATACTGTTTAACAGTATCTTGTAGTACTTTAATCTGTAACTTTTCATTGGAGAATTTAATTCCTTTATCTTTATATAATAATGCATTTGAAATTATTTCTGGGTTTTTTTGTGTATAGTTTTGTTGGTGTATTACTCCTTTTCTTTGCTTGTTCCTTTTTCCCTTTCCTGCTTTGGGATAGATCGATAATGTCTTCTATGATCCCTTTTATTCCATTGCTGGGTCTAAAACTACAAATCATATTTCTATTCCTTTGGTAGTTACCCATACATTTTTAGGTAAGGCCTTAACCATAATTTTTTTCTGACATACTGTAATTTTCACAGCAAGTCTGTGGAATAGATATTATTTGTTCCTTCATGTAAATGAAGCAAGTGATGCTCAAAAGATAAAGCCCATTGCCCAATATCATATAGCTTATCAGTGGTGTAGCTGGATTCAAAGCAAGATCTATATTATTTGAAAAGCTTTTTTAAAAAAAATCTAACACCATGCTGCTTGAAAAATGATTAAGTTTCAGCCAACTAGAATTATCTTTTTTGAACCATCTTTTTTCATAATGTTATCAAGCAATCTAGATCTGCCATTAATTTGCTGTGAAACCTTCAGCTACATACATTCTCTCTGCAAGCCTCAATTTTCCTGTCTGTAAAGTGGCTTGATTGTCCCTAATATTTAGATGATTTGTTAAAAGTGCTTAGAGAGTTCTTTGTCGACAGATATTGAACAGCTTCCCCTAACAGCTTTATGTATGATAAACGGTGAGACTATCAAGGTTGGAATAGAGTTTCCCACAACAACACTGAACATCATTTAGATTTATTGGTTAATTATTCACTGTCTTTATCTAAATTTGAATCTGTGTGCTGCAAAATGTAAACTTGCAGAATGACATTTATTTCCCATTAACCTAATGAGTTTGGGGCTTTTTTTTTTCTCCTCCTCTAGTGTAGCAATTTATTATGAAGGGGAGGATGACTTCGTCTTAGGTTTTGTTGTGAATTTTGTTTGCAATGATCCCTCTGGAAAGGAGATGGTGCCAGCATTTTCAGTCTTTTTGGCAGCGAGGATGGTGTCACTCGGAATGTCCCTGGTGCTGACCTGCCCCACAGGAGAATGAAAAGCACTTTAGGATGTATGCAGAGCAGGGGCAGATACAAAAATGAGAAAGGTGCAAAAGTGCACTGCCTGAGTGTAATCACGACCAAGAATCTGTGCTCTAGAGTTGGTAAGTCCAGGCTCTGGTGTAACCAGGTACTGCGGTGCAGTGGGTAGAGACTTGAATTCTAATGATGGACTGTCTGGGTTTCGATCCCCGGGAGGCCACTTAGTGGCCTTGGGCTGATTGTGCCAGTTTTCTTGGCTGTGCCTCCATTTCCCTGTGACATTATCTACTGAAGTGCCCCACACAGCTCATGAGGCGCGAACTGGCCCCAGAGAGCCTCTCTCATCCTGTCACCTGCCCTGTCTCTGTGGTTTCTGCCCTCAGGCTAATCCCCCAGCAATGCATATTCAAGATGTTTTCTCAGCTGGGCCCTTCCTGCACCTCAGCTCACCAGCTCCTGCTTACCTGAGACTCTCTCTAATCCCATGCCAGCCAGAGCTGGAATAATACTCCTCTGCGCCTCCATAACA
The DNA here is from genome assembly GCA_024291935.2 of Okapia johnstoni. Lineage (NCBI taxonomy): Eukaryota > Metazoa > Chordata > Mammalia > Artiodactyla > Giraffidae > Okapia > Okapia johnstoni. The sequence continues at coordinate 6,710,275 of CM044310.1, read as the reverse complement.
CCCTTAAAAAAAAAAAGAGCAACACATAACCTCTCTCATCATGTATTTTACTAAAATCACCTCTTTGTAGTCAGAAAAACAGGGTTCATATTCTAACTCTGCCACTTACGATCTTGGGCAAATGACTTCACTTTTGTTGTAAACCTCAGTTTCATCATCTGTAAAATGGGAATCATAGTATTTCATACCCCATAGATTCACCACGTGGACTCCATGTGTTCAGATGTATATAGAATAGTGCCTGACATTTAGCAAACCCTCTAAGTATAAGCTATTACTATTTTAATAAAGGCAATAATAATAATGTCACTATAAAGAGACTATCATGGCAGTAAAATGTGATAATATGTGACAAAGGGCCTGGAACAATGAATGCCCAGTCCTCAGCTGCTTGGCTCTATATATCAGCATTTTAAACTTAACAAAGCAACATATCTGAGAACTAAGAGGCTGTATTCTAAGAACCAACTCATTGTTCAAAGAATTCAAAACTGGTGGTAGAATAATAGTCATGTAAAGTCTAGAGGAATACATTCTAGGTCATCAGACAAGGCTCATAATCTTTGATATTTGTAAAGCGTTAGGCAGCATACAAAGTGCTTTTCGATTCAATATCACGTCTGATCCCTGTTTTATCTCAACATGGAGGACAGGATTTTTTTTTTTTTTTTTTTAATCTCTTCCTTTACAAATACTCAGGTTCAGAGAGGCGGCATGACTTGGCCTGAATTCCACGTCCAACAAGTGGTGAACCAGGGTTTCAAGCCTGGGCCACCTGCTTCTAAATCTGAAATACCCTGGGACATTCTAACACCCTAGGGATTGGTTGCACTTGCTGTGGAGGCACAGGTATCCAGGGGTGGTAAAACTGGGTCCCATGGAGGATGAACATGCACCCCATTTTCTTTAAAACTCCCCCCAACAATGCTGCCATGTTCTTTTCTCTGGTCTCCTGCAGAGAAAGGGGTTTTAGTTTCTTTCAGAGACATTAGCCCAATGCTTTTGAAGTCACTGTTCTGTTTCTAGGAGAGACTGTGGGCTGTCGGGATTTCATCAGGCCCCTGTATATTTCTTCACCTCCCTTGGTTTGTCTCAGCCTGTGTTGTTGGCCACTGGGAGTTGTCAACGAATCTAATCTGCCCTCCTGGTGCAGAGTCCAGGCTGTGGCTTCTTCAGGGGCCACTTGACTACTGGTCGCTTGGAGGACAGGATCCTGGATGACAGAATGTGCTCACCTCTGGGCAAGGTTCCTCTGCAGAAAATGGCCTTTTTTTTTTTTTTTTTAATTTGGTGTGACTTTATTTTTATTTTTTAAATATCTATCTGTTTATTTATTTGGCTGTGCCAGGTCTTCAGTCTTCAATGTGGCATGTGGGATCTGTTTCCCTGACCAGGGATCAAATCCGGGGCCTCTGCATTGGGAGTGCAGAGTCTTAGCCACTGGACCACCAGGGAAGTCCATGGTCTGTCTTTGTACTAGCAAAAGAGACCAGCTCGAGGGACAAAAATGCATCGTTTAGACCTTGAAGAGCAGCACAGCTGTTTCTAATACCATTTACCGATGTGTGACATACACACATAGACACACACCTCACCCCACCAGTATAGCACATGGAACTCTCATCAGCTCATAAAGCCAGCACCCAGATTAGCACCACTCATAACTCCGCTAGCAGTGCCCCTCCTGTATTACCCAGTCTCTGCCCCTTGGGGGAAACTGCTGTCCTGACTTCTGTCAGCAGAGGGCCTCACCTGACATGTTGGCTCTCACAAGGTGATACTTTGGTACACAGCATGAGCCAGGACAACTTGGATCATTTCAGGGTGCGAAAACAGTCGTGACAGCAGCTCAGACTGTTGTGCCTTTACTGTGAGACATGCTCTGGGCTGAGCACCTAACTTCCGCAGCAGCCCTATGTGGTTGCTGCCACTCCTGTTTCGCAGGTGAGAAGGCTGAGGCTTGGGGAAGAGAAGGGTCTTATCCGTGGTCCACAGTATGAGTGGTGGAGGCAGGATCTGAACTCAGGAGCTTGGTTCCAGAGAACTTGGACCCTCGCCACTGCTTTGCCATCTGAGCTCACAGGAACCTTCCCTTGGCTTCCAGATCGGCCATCGGGACTTTGACGTGGAGAAGCGTCTTCGGAGGGACCTCAGGAGGACTCACGCGCTGTTGTCAGACATGCAGCTCCTGCTGGGGACCATGGAGGACAGCAAGACGTCGGTCAGCAAGGAGGAGCTGGAGAAAGTGCAGAGCCAGGTGGGTGTCATGGTCCTCTCAGAGCTGGGTGGGGAGGGTACTGCAGCCAGCAGGGGGACAGTGGTTCTCCTGCCCAGATGTGGATACGGTCACAGCCCTGACCTCTGACTTTCACAGACCTGTGGAGAGGTGGGGGACATGGCAGGGCTGGGTGGGTCATGTAGATGTGATACCTGAGGACAGGGGTTTATAAATGACTGGGGAGCCTGTTCCCTTCTTTATGACTGAAGCAGATGAGTTTTGAGGCCTTGGGCAGACTGGGGCCCTGGGGCAGAATGGCAAGTATAGCACGTCTGCTTGCCTGTGTGTCTGTGTGTGTGTGTGTGTCTGTGTCTGTGTCTCCCTGTGTGTGCATGCGCATGCGTGGTGACCAGCAGAGCTGGGTGTGAAACAGATAGTGCTGATAATGCAAATCCTGCATGAATATCATCATCTCCATTCACAAGCGAGGGGATGGGGTGGCAGAGAGGGGAAGTGGCCCACCAAGTCTCACAGCTAGACGATGCAGAGTCAGGATTTAAACCCAGATTTTCAGACCCCACCGTCCCTGGCTGCCTCAGAGAAGAACCTGGAGGTGGATGGGAGGTGAGGCCAGGAGGGAGCTGACCACCTCAGGAGCCGTGATGGGTGTGGACCGTCCTAAAAGTTAGCGCTAAAAGTCCCATGTCCTGGGCAAGCCCTCAGTCCCAGAGAAACCAGGACAGTTGGTTAGTCATTTTGTTCACGGCTATGTCAGAACATTAGAATTACCTGTGCTTGAATGTGTCCTCCTCCCTCAATCCTTTTGGTATCCCTGGGGGAAGGCAAGTGGTATTGTGCCCATTTTACAGATGGGAAGGTTCTGTCTGGAGGTGGGAAGCAGTGTACCCAAGGTAACACAGGAGGTGGGTGGCAGGGCTGGAATTCAAATCCAGGGCTCATGAGTCCCAAGTGCAGAATCTGCGAGCTCTTTTGCCTCACTCTGCCTCTTCCTGTCTGTGTGAGTGACCAGGCGAATGGAGGACCTGAGCCGCCTCTGTCAGGCGGGCAGGATGTCCGAGCACTCAGCCATCTTTCAGGCATCTCGGGTTCATGCAGCCCCCTTGGCAGGGGGCCCTGTGTTCAGCCCATCTTCCATCAAAATATTCCTGATGCCATCCAAGCCCCCCTCATCCTAGAGGTGAAGTGAATGTTCTTGAAAAGGAACCACGGTGGTTTTATTTCTTCTCCTTTTCTGTTTTTCTTTCTTTGTAAGTATTCATGAGAAATCTCCTTCTACAGGGTTAAAATGTGTGTTCTTGGAAAAATAGTGGTATTTAATTAAGGCGCCTTGCGCTGAATCAAAGAGATTCATTCTTCTGAAAGTCCTTCTTCCCTGTTTCCACATCCGGCTCCTATCAAAGGGAATTCACAGCCTTGGCTTTCTGTGGCCGTTGTCATGGAAATCGTTATAAGGATGGGATCGCGTGGACCAGAGGTCAGGGTACAGTTGCTTTGGCTCCCGGCACACGTGTCCTGGATGCCAGAGTCAGAGCTAATCAAATAAAGCAGTGATGACATTGGGCACTGCTGGCTCTCCTCTCCTGGGTACGGGAGTTGTCCTTTACCTGAAGGCTCTGGGGACAGGGGCAGGGAGCACAGGCGGGAGGGGGAGGAGTGAGCTACGTGTGCTGCGTCCTCTGTGCTGGGGATGGCGCTGAACTGTTCCACTCCTCCCTTCATTCAGTATTTATGCAGCGTCCACCACGTGCCTGGCGATGTGCTGGATCTAAGTATATTACAGTTAGCAAGAGAGGCACAGTCCTCTCCTCGTGAAATTGACGCTGACGGGAAAGAGGATGGCAAACAATGATGCAAATAGACAGAAACATTCCACACCTTGATTCAGGTAGTAAAGGACACAGGCGGAGTTACTATCAATAGTAAAGGGAATAGGGAATTGCGTGGGGTCTCGTTTAGCTTGGATGGGTCAGCTAGACTCCCCTGGGAGAAGGAGAAGCAGGCAGTGGCCATAACGTGCGGGGCCCAGAAGGTTTGGATTTTATTCCAGGGGTGATGAGAAGCCGTAGGGGCATCCTCAGCCGGACGTGACCCAGTCTGATTCAAGCCTCTGGGTGGGGAGTGGATCGAGGAGGGCTGAGTGGGTGCCCTTAGGCTAGTGTACCCCTCTGGGCTGGAGGAAATGGTCTCGGGGGTTAAATGGAGACAGCGAAAGGAGGCACACTGGGGGCTAGTTTGAAACTGATGGGATTGGTGGGTCAGCTGGCAACAAGAAGTGGGTTTATTTAGACCATCCTCACCAGAACCCTGGGAGGTGGCGATTTTTGTGTTTGAGCCATGTTACTAACTAGGAAACAGCCTCTGAGAGGTTGAGTGATTTACCCAAGGGCACACAGCAATCTATGTCTTCGTGCCGCCAGTTCTATACCATGATGTTAACATTTTTCTAGTACCTACCATGTGTCAGGCTTTTCCTTGGAATTTCAGAGTCCCCAGACTTGGCTGCACATCAGATAACAAGCATTGTTTAAAAATCACAGATTTATAGATCCCCCCTCCTCCTTTTTTTCCCTTTGTTGAGACCCAGGATCTGCATTTATAACAGTTGCATGAGGGTCTTGAGGTTTTGATGCTGGTCTTAGGACCACCATTTGGGAAACCTGGGCCTTGTTTATCCCTCAGAACACCCTTTCAAGTTCCATGGCACAGGCCCATTTTGCAGATAAGACCGATGGTGAGATTGTATTAGTGTGACAGAGCCTAGTTCAATTTTAAAATTCGTTAAATATTGAGTAAGGGGAAGTGGATCCAGCACCTGCTAGCTTTGTGACCTTCACTGTGTGCCAGGACTTCCACGAGCCCTTCTCCTAAATCAGAGCATCATCATCACCTGGTGGCCCAGGCACATGTGTGTGTGTGGTGGTGGAGGGAGGTGGGGGGGTGATGAGGTGCTGCCAGGAGAGGTTGAAGAGCTTGAACACCCTCCAAAGCCTCTACAGCTCGGTAACCTTGGCTCCGGATAACCTAGAAAAAGGTTTTCTCTCAGGACAGAGATGAGGGAATGGGTTTGAAAGTACCTGTCAGCGAGCAAACTGTGTACATTCAGTGAGTCCTGATGCGGTGTCCACTCTGGAATGATTTGAGGCCAGGCGGTGGGGATAAGGAAGGGCCCTTCCCGACACGGGCTCTCAATCCAGGGAGAGGCCAGCCTCAGAGGAGACTGTTGCCAGCAGGGTGACAAGATCTTTACTGGGGCACCGTTGTTGTTTAGTCACTAAGTCATGTCTGACTCTTCTGCAACCCAGTGGATTATAGCCCACCAGACTCCACTGTCCATGGGATTCTCCAGGCAAGAATATTGAAGTGGGCTGCCATGTCCTCCTCCAGGGGATCTTCCGCACCCAGGGATCAAACCCACATCTCCTGCATTGGCAGGGTCTTGTTTTGTTTTGTTTTTTTTACCCCTGAGCCACCAGGGAAGCCCCTGGGGAAGTGTTGGGGGGTTAGCTGATTTCGCTGTGGGAAGAGGAGCTCATGGCTTCAGCTGTCGTCTTAAAGATGGAAGTGACCGACTGGCTGAGTAAGATGCATGTGGGTGTTCTAGGAGGAAGCACCAGAGCGTCCAGGGCAGAGGCAGACGGAGAGACGGAGCATGCTCAGTTGTGCATTGTATTGCTGGTATATAATGTTCCCTGAGGTAAGAACAGAGAGGATAATGCTGGTCATCGATGTCAGCCCATGAATGGTTTACTGAGCCTGGCTAGAGTTTGGGCCTTATCCCAGAGGTGACAGGGAGCTATAGAGCAGGTAAGAGTGCAGTCAGAAGTGCTTGTGAAAAACGGCAGGCTTTCAGGCCTGGCAGAAGCAGTGATGTGTGGCATGCCCTGCTCAGCCAGAGGCGTGGGAGTAGCAGTCCCCAACCTTGTTGGCACCAGGAACTGGTTTCGTGGAAGGTGATTTTTCTAGGGACCGGGCTGGGGATGGTTTCATGATGACTCAAGCCCCTTACATTTACTGTGCACTTTATTTCTATTGTTTTTACATTAGCTTCACCTCAGATCATCAGGCATTAGACCCCAGAGGTTGAGGACCCCTAAATTAGAGCATCTCCCAGGGCCCCTGGGTTCTTCCCATGTGGACAGGCAGCCCCTCTGTCCCTCACCCCACCATCTAGGATCCTGAGAAAATTGTCTCTTTCTACCCCGTTTCCCTCCATTGGAAGACTTGGTGCTGTCTCAGGTAACACCTGAGGCTTAAGACCCTGTGGTAAAACACAGAAGACGTACACCTCCTGAGTTCTAATCCTGCCTCTGCTGTTTAACCAGTTAGTTATACGATTCTGAGTAAGTCACCCTGCCTTTCAGAGGCTCCTTGTTATTACTGAAGAAAAATGGTCATGATATTCCCAGCTTCTGGGCTGGGAGAAAGCACCCTAGACCCTGGATTGGAAGGAATTCCCTAAACTGAAACCTATCAGACAGTGATTTTTAAACGTAGGGATGCCCACTGGCTCCTACATCCCCCCACCCCCAACCCCGAGTTGGCTGGTGGAAGACTTTGGATTCTGGCCGGGATTTTACATGACCTGGTGGAACAGGTAGACAAGGCAATGTGTGGGGCGGGTCTAATGACACATTTTCTTTAGGAGCAATTACTAATTAATTCCCAGAGAATGTTTCCACTGGAAACAAACTAATCTGGAGACAGAAGCAATCCCAGTCACCAAGATATATAATTGAGATAATCGCTGTGCATAAATAACATCTGTGAGCAGCAGATGCCGGCACCTGGCTCCGAAGAGGAAGTGGAGAATGCTGTCTGCTCCGGGCAGTGGTTGCCTTTTTTTTTTTTTTTTTTTTAATTCATGCCTTTGACCTTTGCCTCCTCCCGAAAGGAAGCATGTCATTTGCTTTTTTTTTTTTTTGGTTAAATGGAGAAGAGTTTGCACCGAGCTCTTCAGTTGTTTACTTAATTCCTGCAGGGGGCTGTCGGCTGTCTTCCCTGGTCCTGCTGAGGACAAAGCTGTCACCACATCTCAGCCATTGGGCCCCCTGAAGGGCTCTGGCACCCAGCCCCTGCCCGCCTGCCCCCTTCTCATCCCACACCACCTGCGTGTCTCATTCGGCATTCTCTCAAGTCTGTCGGCCTCCCGTCTTGTGCAAGCAGTCTTTCTGCCACCTGATCTGTGGGGGGAGAGATTTTTTAAAAATACAAATACCATCTGGTTCTTTGCATTCAGGATCTGTCCATGGCTCCCTATCACCCTCGGAATACAATCTACCTCCCTCAATTTGACCTTTAAAGATGTACAGTCCAGGACTTCCCTGGTGGTCCAGTAAAGAATCCTCCTGCCAATGCAGGGGACATGAATTTGATCCCTGGTCCGGGAACATCCCACATACCACGGGCAACTGTGCTCTCGGATGGGCCCATTGGGCCTGGTGCGTCTTCCACACAGTAAACTCCCAATGATCCCCACCAGTGCACAGAAGACTGAGGATCCCCTGTGCCTCTAACCAGGATAGTGGTCACCAGGCATTACCCAGACTTCCACGAGACATTGAAAATAACTAATAGGCTCTTGGAGGATCATCCCAATGGAGTCTTTGGTGTGAGCAAACATTTTGGGAACACATCTCTCCAGCCCGGAACTATGAAACAGGTGGTCTGGATGTTTTATTTGAAGAGACTTTTCTTAAAGATTGTGTTGGGAGTGAATTGATTCAATATTAACATAACCTCCTGTCAGAGAGAGATAAAGACCAAATTGTAATTGGTTAAAAACATGGTTATCAGCAGCCTGTTCACCCTACAAATATTGACACTTCCAAGGCTGTGATAAAGTGGGAAGAGGCTGGTTTCATGGCAGACAGGGAATGCCATCTATGCTTATCCCTCAAAGCACAGATGAACCGCTCAGCTGTGGAGGCTCAGCCCCTCAGAGAGCCCAGCCACCCCCCGGGGCCATCATAACCCTGGGAGCAATGGCGCTGCCGGCAAATATCCAGGGTTTACACTCAGCCAGTTATGGGGCCAAGCGCTTAGAGGTCATGGCCTAACTTTGTGCCCCCAGCCCACTTCAGTATAGCGAGTCCCTCGAGTAGAGGGACCTGTCTTCTGGTTCCAGAGTGCAGAGGCGTGTCTGCACCACCCAGAGCTCTGTGTATGAGCAAGGCCTCACAGGGGGGCGGAGTCCCCACAGGAAGCAGCAAGCATTCAGCAGTCCCTTTTATGTAGGAGGAAGCTCAACATGAGAATCCCACCCAAAGTTGCAGAGTCTGGGGGACAACTGGGATGCATTTTATTTCTTTATGTATTATCTGTGTATTGGCCATGCCACATAGCACATGGGATCTCGGTTCCCCAACCAGAGATCAGACCTGAGCCTCCTGCCTTCGAAGCCTGGAGTCTTAACCACTGGACCACCAGCAAGGTCCCTAGGATGTATTTTAAATAATGTATTTTGAAAGAATTTCCAATATACCAAAAAATTACAAGGATAGTTCAAAGGATTCCTTTAAATCCTTCACCTAGAATTCTCAATTTTTAACTTTTTGCCACATTCGCTGTATCATTTTCTCACTAAATTACATCCTCTGAATTATTTGAAAACAAGTTGCAGACATGAGATCCCTTTACCCTTATCAAAATTGGAAATTTTAGCATGGACATTCTAACCCAGGGGTCAGCGAACTAAGGCTCACATGCCAAACCCAGTCCACACTGCCTGATTTTTCACTTTTGTTTTGCTTTGTTTTTTTATTACAGCTTGAGAGCTGAGAGAGGTTTTGTTTTTAAATGGCCACATTTAAAGTTAGATAAGTAGCTGCATTTATCCTTCCATTTTGCCTCTAGGCCTGCAGAGCCTAAAATACTTTCCAGCTTGCACTTGAAGGAAAACTTTGCTGACCCCTTATACTGTCTGCTGACTATTCTGATTTTACCTGTTGTTTTACTCACATTCTTTGTAGCCATTTTTCTCCCTGTTCAGGATCCAGCTTAGAATACGTCATAGTTGCATTCAGTCTTGTGACACCATCCATAGAGCCTTTGTCTTTGTATTTTATGATGCTAGAATTTTGGGAGAGTTCAGGCCAGTTGTATGGTAGAAGCTTCCTCCACTTTGGTGACCTAGAATTAGAAGCCGTGTGTTTTTTGTTTCAAAGCCACTTGGACTTGTGTGGGTCTGAGGGTGTTCCTGGGACATGAGACTTCTAATTTTAAAGCCAAAAAAGTTTCCGGCAGACAGGGATGAGCTGGTCGCTCTAGAACCAGAGCTTCAAGTCCTGAGTAATTCTGGGGAAGATAAAAGGGCCCTCTGGGCTCTCCCTGAGACCTTTTGTTCTTTAAGGGAGAGGCTGATGAGCCAGATGCTGATTTAAGAGCCATTTCTCGATTTGTCTTCTCCTGCTGCTCCTGACCTGCATTCCCACCCTCCACCTGTTCCCTCCCCTCCACCCCCACCCCAACCCCATCTCACTGTCCTCAGTCCACTGATGCAGATGAGACTTGCTGATGACACTGTGCGTGGTCATTGGGTCCTTCTTGCTGGTTTCTAACTGCATCACGATTTAGCCCCTTTGCTATTGATGGGCATGTAAGTTATCTAGACTTAGAGCCATTATGAACTGCCGGGCAGTGGGTGGCCTCGGGAGGGGGCGTCCGGGGCTCTTGTGAGCCACACAGGGCAGTGGGCAGCTCAGGGGGCACATGGCAGCCCCGCTGACTGGGGCCAATTCAGCGATGTGCTGAGCTGGCCTCGCAGCCTCGCTCCCTTGGTGCATGGGCGTGAAGTCCCTACCGCTTGGAGCCCCAAAGGTGAGCAAGACCCAGTGACCCTTCGGAGCCCCTGTCCAGTGGGAAGACAGACATGGAGGTGCTCAGATGCTGTGCTATTTAGGGGAGCACTGGGAAGCTGGAATATCACAAAAAGGGGGGCATGAATGGATGGGGGCAGAGAGGACCTTTTTTGAGTATTTTATGCTGCTTTTTCAAGTTTGTATTTTTTTTCTCTCTCTCTTTGGAGTATGGTACAAATCCATCGTCCCCAGAGGGAAGTCAGGAAGGAAATTCTTGAAGTCTGTTCAGTCATATAGGACCTGTGCCAGTCCTTTGGTCCTGTAATACAAAATTAGAAAGGACTCCTAAACTCTCAAAGAAACAGACTTAAAACAAGTAAAAGGAGACCTGCTTTACTCAGCAGGTGGTAAGCACATGCCACAGGGCTTACAAGGAAAAGCTGTGCATTTAAAAGCGACCTCAGTTCACTTCCTGGCTCCAGTCATCATTTAATAGCTGTGTGACCTTGACAGGTTAACTAGAATATCACAGAGGCTCTCTGAGCCTGAGTTTCCTCATCAGTAGAATGAAGACGAGAGTCAGTGTGTGTTGCAAATTAACAGACACGTGGTCAGCATCCACAGAGAGCAGATACTGTTATTCCACTACTCGTCGTGATGATTATTACTACTCTGAGGTGAGGATGGTGGAAACAGTAAATCCTCAGAGAGCATTTCAGTGTGTCGATAAATGATGGTCCTCTAGCACAATGTAAGGAAAGTCATAGAACGTTTAGAATATGCCCAAGTGATTGGAGATCAAGGACACAGAGAGGAACCACCATATGGTCTTAGGAAATTTCCCTCGAGGCCGCTGTCATCCAGCTTCTGAGCTGGACAGACCATCAGTGGACTTGACCCGATATTTTTAGTATGTTTGCATTCCCTGATGTTCTCTATCAGGGCTGTCTGTAGTTTGAGATGTTGGTGACTCCCTCCAGGGAAAAGCTTCCTATTAAAGGGTAACTCTTCTGAGCGCGCTGCTGGGACGCCACAGCCTGGGGTGTGTTGAGATTAGCCCACCAAAGCCACCATTTCTTAGAACACTTCCCATGGCATTTGCTCTGCAGTATTTTTAAATCCTCTGAGTTGTTCAGTCAGACCCAGAAATCCAGGTTCTGACCACTCTGCTGAAATATCATAATTTTTCCTCTTTCCCCAGCTCATTCCGTGTGTCGAGCCAACTTGTCTCGTAGCTTAATAAGTGCAGAGCAAACATTTTACCTCGGGTATTTAGAGCGGGCAGATGGCGTCGCACGGGAAAGCAATGCTATTCATTGGTTTGTAGTTGATGTCTGTGTGCAGGGAATCTCAATCACCCTCCCTCCCGCTGAATGAGAGGGGTGGGTGTTGGCGAGAGAATGCCTGAGACAGACTCAGCAGCAGAGAAAGGCTGTATGCAGAGGGGGCTGGTGGTGGCCCAGAAACAGCATGGGTTTTTTTGGGTTTTTTTCTTCAGCTTGGGTTGAAAGTCTCACGGACTTGACTCTGACCTTGGGTAAGCCACTCCCCTGCCCAGGCTGATTCCTCCCCTGCATGGCTGTTGTGGGCTACAGTCATGATAAACCTCAAGGCCCACACGGTGCCTGATATGGTCAGTGTCAAAGAAATCTCATCCTGTCTTCATCTCCCCACTGAATAATAGGGAAGGGGGACTGTCAGTATTTATCCCCCTACGAGGAGGGATCTATACACAGAATAGTAAATGCAGGCCTGTTACGCTGTCACAGGGTTTTGGAGGGAGCTACTTGGATCCAGCTTTTGGCACAGCAGCAAACGCTGTCACGCAGGTTCCAGGTGTTTACTCTGTGGCTGACTCTGTGTATGCATTAGCTCTTCTGACTCACTCACTCACCCTGTATCTGGGTTCCAGGGAACAACACAGCTCACAGTTCATTAAGCAGAAAAAGGGACGTGACTGGCTAAAATATCTGAAAGGTTCTGAGGCTACGATTGCCTTCAGGCTTGGCTAGATCTAGGTGCTCCAATCATGACATCAGGAATGCGTCTCGTGCCTCAGCACCTTGAGGTCACCTTGTATTCTTAGACAGTCTCTTCCTTTTGGCGGCAGGACAAACACTCCAGCCTTATATCCTGTATCAGAAAAAGCCAATCTCTCGTCCATAGTCACAGCCAGAACCCCGGTGTCAGTCTTGCTATTGTCCTACGACTAACCCCTGAGGCCCACACAAGGCGGTGCTCTGCCTGGCAAGTCTGAGTCATGAGCATCTCCTCTGGGCTTGAGGGAGGGGTGTCGGCCCATCGCAGACATCCAAGGGATGGACATTCTTTGCAAGGATGATGGGGGTGCTGCTGTCAAAAGAAAAGAGAGTGGGCATGTGCAGTCACATTGCCAGGTTCCTGTTCCGGAGCCTGTGTGGTGGGCACTGCTGTTACAGAGGAGTGCAGTTTAACCAGCGGCTTGGGCGTGAGAGGAGATGAGCCGCATCTAGTATGGAAGCTCTGCGGGCGCCTGGGGCTGCCGAGCACGTGGGTGAGGAGTCTTGAGCCCCTGGGAGCCTGGTGTCCAGGCCACCGTTTAGTGCCAGGGTGACCCAAGCTAGGTCGCTTCACCGCCCCACCCATCATTTTCCCCAGGAACAACAGTGAGAGTGGCGGCTGACCCGAGCTGAGCGTGTCGTTGTCAGGGTTGAGGGACTGAACACGGAGCCACGCCTGGCACAGAGCAGGGGCTCATACGCCTCCCCCACGTGCTTGGCAGCCCCCCAGGCCGCTGTGGCGCTCCCACCCTGGGTGCCGCTCACCTCCTCTCGCCCCTGAGAGCTCAGGCTTCCAGGGCCTCCAGGGTCCTCCCGCACTGTCCAGGAGTCAGGACCTCGCCACGCCCGCCCAGGCCAGGGCCGCGGCACCCTGTGTTCCTGTACACGGTGTCCACTGGTCGAGGGCCCCTGGCTCAGCGGCTGGGGAGGAATTGACACCCTGCCCTTGTGCAGGCACTGGGGACGGGTGGCTGATCCAGCGAGTCGATGATGGGGTGACTGGACTACACGAGGGGGAGAGGAGCTTCTGGCTATGACAGGAATTTTGGTGCTTTGTACCCACGTACTTCACACATTATTGTATCAATGTTGCAATAAACAAAATTTGAAAGGAGAGAAAACATGAACTTGTAGGAAGATCAATTGGTTGTTTTGGAAGATCAGTCAGTCAGTTTTGCTGAGAGCCTGCTGTGGGTCCCGCCCCCCCCGCCCGGGGTCTAGAGGGGGTGGAAATCCTGGGGGCCTTTTCTCCCCTAGCCCTCCCCACCATGTGTGGTGGGGTCCCACCTAGAATCCGGGAGGGCTTGTCCACGGGGACGGGGTGGTGACTTAGAGCTGAGAGGGGTGTGCTGGCAGCTGCCTCTGGGATGCTCGTTGCCACCCTGGCTGTGAGGCTGGAGGTGGGACCCCAGGAACATTCCCAGGGAACCGCTGCTCTCTGACCACTCCACCCAGACCTGCTCCTGGGAAGACACCTTCAGAGCAGCGGTGGCAGCATCTCAAGGCCGAGGGATGTAATCTTAGCCCCGCCGCGACTTGCCTCCCGACTTCATAAAAACGTCAGTCACGCAGCCTCAATATGGAAATAACGTGCAGTGAGTTATTCTTCTGTCGCATCATCCATAATGGAAAATCAGCCTGAGATGGCCGGTATTTCTTCCACTCCCTAAAGGGTAATAACTTGAAATAGCTTGGCATTAACACAGCTCGTCAGCAGCATCCCCAGGCCTGCCCAGTTGGAGGCCATGAGCTGGGGGATTTCCGGTGTTGTCTGTCCAGCTCCGATGAAACCTGGGCCTGCTTGACTTGCTTGCCTCTGGGGCCAGCACCCTCCCTCCAGCCATCTCAGTCTGCCTGGAAGCCTAAAATCCTTCCCTGGGATTGTGGTCCAGGCCCTGCCTCACCCTGGCCCCATGACTGTGACAGCTCGGCCTCACTGGCACTCTCTTCACCTCTAAAATGGGGTTGGAAAGTCCTCACTTCTCAGGCTACTAAGAGGTGAAAGTGAAAGTCACTCAGTTGTGTCCAACTGTTTGCGACCCCATGGACTATACAATCCATGGAATTCTTCAGGCCAGAATACTGGAACGGGTAGCCTTTCCCTTCTCCAAGGGATCTTCCCTACCCAGGGATCGAACCCAGGTCTCCCACATTGCAGGCGAATTCTTTACCAGCTGAGCCACCAGGGAGGCCCAAGAATGCTGGAGTGGGTAGCCTATCCCTTCTCCAGCAAATCTTCCCGACCCAGGAATTGAACTGGGATCTCCTGCATTGCAGGCACATTCTTTACCAACTGAGCTATGAGGGAAGCCCAGTGATGAAAGAGACAACGACAATCTCTGCCATTCCTGTTTTGGCATTGTCTCAGCGCCAGGCTCTGTGCTAAGCATGCTCGGGTTTTCACTGATTTATTCTGCACTCGTCCTGGGATGTGACCAACCCCATCCTATAGATGAGGAAACTGAGGCGCGGTGAGTTCAGTGACTGGCTCAAAAGGCGGATGCTCCAGGTCTGACCCCGCCCACGGTGCACCTGGCGCTTAGAGGTGCCAGCACAGCTTAGTTCCCTGCCGCTTCTCTTTGGTGTGAACTCTCTCCTTCCAGGAAGACTCTGGTCTTGATGTGTTTCCTCAGTGGATTCAGAATCCGAGTTCTGTCAATTCTTCCTGATTTGTCTCCCTGTCATTCTACAGCCCCGTCTGGCTCAGGTCACGGTGACACAGCTGAGTGGCTTCCGTGCTCACAGCAAGCCTCTGGGCTGTATTCTCTGCAGTTGGAGTTCTCTCTTTATTTTAATCTATCCTGCTCTTTCCAGAGTGTGGCTTTCCATGAGGGGCAGCGGAGTACAATGGTTAAGGGCTTGAACTCTGGGGTTGGACCAACCAGGTTTCCCTGCTGCTGGCCGTGTGCCTGAGAGCGAGTCACTTCGCCTCCATGAACCTCTGTGTCCTCTGAGGTCAGTTGGTCCTCACAGTGACACCTTTTCTCCTAGGGACCTCGTGGGGCTGTTGAGAAGCCAGGCAGATAGAGCCCGTGTACTGGACATGGTCCCCAAGCAACAGTAGCAGGTGTGGCCATTGATGCTTGAACCATCAGGACCAAGATAATCCTCTCTCCAGCCCAATGGGAGCTGAGACCAATGCCTGCAGCCCCGTGTGCTGCCTGCGTGCCGTCTCTGCTCCTCTCTGCCTGGGGATGAGCTATCTCTTGGCCTGCTTGCTCCAGGGAGCCTGGGGAAAGGAAGAAGCATGTCAGATATGCGTGCATGCTCAGTGGATAAGTCTTGTCCGACTCTGCGACCCCATGGACTGTAGCCTGCCAGGCTCCTCTGTCCATGGGATTTCCCAGGCAAGAATACTGCAGTGGGTTGCCATTTCCTTCCCCAGGAGATCTTCCCTACCCAGGGATCGAACCTGTGTCTCCTGCATTGGCAGGTGGATTCTTTATCCCTGAGCCACCAGGGGACAGAAAATACAGCCTTCCCTCTGTGGGGTTTCTGAGGACCAGCGGCATCATGTTGATGAAACCCTCCTTCAGCCAAGGGCGGGGCTCAGCAGATGGGAACTGCGTCGTCTGTGGGCCCTACTTACAATGACTCTCCCTTGCCTCCTGGCCCTGGGCCAAGCGACTCGGCCTGGCAGGGGCCCCGCGGGACGCCTCCTTCCACTGCTAGTTATCTGACATCATCTCTCATGCTGGGACATCTGCTCCTGCCTGCCCATTTCTTTTGTTCCTTGCACACTGCCCTGTGTAGACCCTTCCATTTCTTCCAACTTCCTTTCTATTGAAGCACTCCACCACCCCCTTCCTGAAGGACCACAGCAGCATCCTCTCTGGCTGCCCTGTTGCTAATCTTGTCCACAAAAGTGCATTCTCCCATGGCAGCCAGAGGGAGATCATGCCGTCCTCCTCCTTAGAGAGTATGGTTTTCCTGCAGACTGAAACAAACCTGAGCTTAGCACCCTGGCTCACTGCTGTGATTCCCACCCACTTCCTCAGCACTTCCGCCTCCTGGCCCTCCCTGTGAGGCTGACCAGTTGCTTAGTCGTGTCTGACTTTGCGACCCCATGGACTGCAGCACATCAGGCTTCCCTGTCCATCACCAACTCCTGGAGTTTACTCAAACTCATGTCCATCGCGTTGATGATGCCATCCAACCATCTCATCCTCTATCGTCCCCTCCCGCCTTCAATCTTTCCCAGCATCGGGGTCTTTTCCAGTGAGTCGGTTCTTCGCATCAGGTGGCCAAAGTATTGGAGTTTCAGCTTCAGCATCAGTCCTTCCTTCCAATGAATATTTAGAACTGATTTCCTTCAGGATGGATTGGTTGGATCTCCTTGCAGTCCAAGGGACTCTCAAGGGTCTTCTCCAACACCACAGTTCAAAAGCATCAATTCTTCAGTGCTCAGCTTTCTTTATAGTCCAACTCTCACATCCATACATGACTACTGGAAAAACCATAGCTTTGACTAGACGGACCTTTGTTGGTATGACCAGCCATACTGGCTGCCTTTCTGTTCTGCAGCACCATGCTCCTTGCTGTTCCTGCCTCAGGACCTTTAAACTTCCTGTTGCCTCCATTCAGGGAACCTTCCCACCAAAAGCTCCACCTGGCTATCTCCTTTGCATCTTTTAGGTGTTCATTGCATTAAGTGCCTCTCCTTAACGAGGCCTCTGACTTGTGCCTAAATCGAGGAGGACTGGCTTTGCCCTGCCAGCTTGCAGAGGGGCCCCACCCCCACTCCCTGCCCTGCCTTCCCAGAGGCCCCGGAGTCACCTGCAGGGAAGATGAGCCCACACCCGACTTCTCATTTCCTCTGTTGATTATGCTCTAACATCACCAATTACCTCCCCTGCTCCACATCATTTTTCTCAGTGTGTCTCAGTTCCTCCCAGTCGCTGAGGGAAATGGGCCACCGAGCCCTCCCCACCCAGCCCAGCACAGGGCCTTGCTACAGAAACACACTTTCCTTACAGCCTTGAGGATGGAGCTTTGGGGAACTGTGGCTGCTGGCAGGGCGTGGGGCTGGGATTAGAGGCACCATGCCAGGAAGCTGCGGGAGGAGGCTAGGGCCTTGGTTTCCCTGCCTGTGCACTGGGGGTATTAGCAGCACACATCTCCAGGTCTGCCCAGAGGACTGACAGGTGATAATGGAAGGAAGGCAGCCTGCCTGCTCCCTAGCTCCCGTGTCGTTATTGTGATACTAACGTCGGGCCGAGCTCCTGGATGTGCTGAGGAGGATGAAAGTGGTCCCAGGCGGCCTTTCGCCACAGAGACCCCTTTGGTCAGCTGTCCTTGGGGCGTCCTCTGCCCTGGCTCCCCCATTTTCCTCACAGTGATCAATAGGGCCTCTTTGCTGGGTGGCCTCAGGGATCCAATTGTGTGCATGACATTTCAGTAGGAGCCTAGCTTGCTTTTTTCTTCCCCTGTCTGTTGGCACCAACCTTAATGTCATTTACTATTTTGGAGGGACCGTGGCCTGGCAGTTGAGAAAGCAAGCTGGTCTGGACGATTCAAGTAGTATCTTTGCTCCTTGCAGCTGTGTGACTTCAAACAAGGCTCCAGCCTTCTCTGAACCTTAAGTGCTTGCCTTCAGTGATTTATAAGGCAGTTTTCTGCTCAGAGATTCTAGGGTTCAGAAACCGGGGGGATGCTCAATCGCAGAACAGACTTAGGGTTTGTGCACGAATGTGGTTTCTCCAGTGGGAAATGTTTGTCCTCTGGGGCCACACAGGTTCTTGTACCCACCCCCTTGGCCCCACTGTGTTAGAATAGGGGGCCTGCTGTGTGCAGGGGGACAGAAGGAAGCAAAAAAAAAGGTCGAGAAAGAGAAACTTTAAGTCAGTGGCTCTTAACCTTCAGGAATCTAGTGAAGTCATGTACCAGGAGGTGTTCACACATAGAATATTTTGCATACCATTTAAAAGGAGTTCACCATTCTGATTAAAAACATCTACTTGGCAAGTCCCCACTGAATGAACTATGAACATCTGCTCTAGGAAGCCCTCCCGGCCCCCATCCTGTGTTCCAGGGTCCTCAGGCCCTCCTCTTCCTTGTACCCTCAGAGGGGCTGTCATTACTTGTACCCTTTCTGTCTCCCCCGTGGGAGGGCAGGGGCCACCATGAGTGTTCTGTGTGTGCCAAGTGCTGAGTGGGTGGCAGCAAATACCTGCTGAATGGGTGGGGGCTCGTCCCCTGGCGCTAAATCAGGGGTGGCCTGGCCTTACTTTGTGGGGCAGGGCTTGTTCAGTGTTGAGTGGGCTTGGAACCCAGATGCCTCTACTGCAGAAAACTCTGCTGCCCCCTCTGTGGGTTGATGAAGAGCGGTGAAGATGGGAGGGTCGCCTGCACTCGCCCTCCTGTGAGGGGCGAGGCCAGGACGGCGGGGAGGGCCGGTCAAGGGGGCCGCCTCGTGAGACATCTCTCCTCTCCCTCCCCCTCTTGCCGGGCCCAGCTGGAACAGAGCGAAGCCAAGTGTGAAGATGCCTTGAAGACCCAGAAGGCGCTGACGGCAGACCTGGAGAACATGCACAGCGAGCTGGAGGGCATGACCCGCAGCAAGAGCCTGGTACCTGCGCCTCTGGGGCCGGGCACGCCCTGTACTGTGTGGGGAGGTCCAGACGTCCCTCGTAGACCTGCGGAGTGCTTGGCACTCTGAGAGCACAGGCAGCCTGCTCCGAGCTGAGCGTGATCGAGGCGTCGGGGCGCTTGTGAGGGTCGGCTGTGTGAAGGGAGGCAAGGCGCCCTCTGTGGACCCGGGGTGCGCAGCCCCAGGAGACGCCTCCAGTCCGAGCCTGTCGTTCGCTCAGCACCGGAACCGGAAGTGGGGGTGCAGCTATCTCTTTGTGAGCCCACACCGTGCCCACCACCCCCAGTCACCTGTGGTAGGCCCACTGTGCGCTCACCACCCCAGGAGGGCACGTGGTCACTGTTGTCAGGCTACTTCTTCAGGTCCAGTCTTCCAGGTGGAGCCCATTTGGCCTCACTCCTAAAAGAGCCCCAGCCATCTGGGAGCTCAGCGCTGAACAGGGACAAATGAATATACATCACAGGTCTATCATGCTGATGAAGATTGGGTGTAGTTTCTACGTGCCCTCTCTGGGTGTACAGGGTCGGCTTAAATTTATACACAACATGTAAAGCTCTTTAAGGTTTAGGTGGAGCTAGAGGTTTATCAGCAAAAGCTCATCTCTGGCCCTTTTGTCCCAGGTTTGGTTGGTGCTAGATCAAAGGGAACCTGCCCACAAACATTGACACATACACATGTACAGGGATGAATGTACATACTTGCATACAAAGTCATAGATGTACCTCCAAATAAAGGCCCTTGTTGGTAAAATACACATCTAAGTATAGCCACATTTATTGAGATTACTCACACGTACGCACCATGCACGCTTAAGTTGTATATGAGTAGATTCTTGGGTGGGCTTACATATCTATTCACATACACGTGCTGCATTCATACAGCCAGCCGCATGCCTGCCTAGTGTGCACACGCGCGCACACACACACGCACAACATACCCACAGGAGGCTTTGACACAGCTGTGGCGTTCCTTTCAGGTAGATGTTCACTCACCTGACACACCCACGGGCAAGCCTCCCTGCTGTTCATCACCTACCCCACCCCCGCCCGCACCTCAGACCCTCTCCCACCCCCTCCTACCTCACTTGCCCTTGTCCTGTTCTGCAGGTGGACGAGCAGCTGTACCAGCTGCAGTTTGAGAGGGCGGACCTCCTGAAGCGCATTGATGAAGACCAGGACGACCTGAATGACCTCATGCAGAAGCACAAGGACCTCATTGCTCAGGTAGTGGCTTCGGGCAGAAGAAGGCTTGGCGGCCTTGGGTGGTTGGGCAGGGACAGTGAGCAGGTGACTCGGGCCACTCTCTGGTCTCAGGACCTTGGAGGATAAACTGCAAAGGTAAATAGGAAATATGACTCACACTTACTTTTGTTCACAATGGACATTTATTTGTTTATTTACAAAAGCAGTAAATTAGTAGGCCCATTATAAACACTGTAAGAGAATAAATACCTGTGGAAAACAGAAAGCGAGGGGCCCTCCTCCCCTCTGGAATCCTCTCTGGGTATAGTCACATTCAGCCATTTGGCTCAATTCTTTCTTAAGGCCCTTTACTCTCCAATGCCTCATTTAGTCTCTGGACAGACCCTATGTAGAGGGTCTCAGCAGAGACCATCAGCCAATTTTACAGATGGGGACACTGAGGTTCAGAGAGGTTCTGTTGCTTGCTATGACTGGAATCCACATCTGGAACCCCAGTTACCTGACCTCAAATAGTACTCTTCCCTCTGAATTCTGGCCCTAGTGCCTCAGCCATCTCATTCCATCTGGGCTCTCAAGGGTGTATGATAAAGTGCTGGACAGTTGACCAAAGCTATGGGCTATGGCGTGGGAATGAACCGCTCTCACTTGAGGGGATTTGAGGGGCCCTTTAGAACTAGCTGTTGTCGTAGACACTCTGTGATGTGCACACATCTGTGGGTGGGGGAACAAGGAACTTCCAGCAGAGCCTGTGGTCTCAAGGTGACACTTTTCATCTCACCAGTCTGCGGCCGACATTGGGCAGATCCAGGAACTGCAGCTGCAGCTGGAGGAAGCCAAGAAGGAGAAGAACAAGCTTCAAGAACAAGTATGTGCTCACAGCCGCCATGTTGTGGGGGAGGACCATGGAAACTGTGATTCATTCATTCAGTTTTCACTCAACTTCAGTCACATGGCAAATGAATTGAGGACAATCCCAGCAGACACACACACACTACTGCCCATGCTTTTCACATCCATAGACACACACACACACACACACACACACACCACTGCCCATGCTTGTTCACACCCATAGACACACACACACACTACTGCCGTGCTTATTCACATCCATAGACACACACACACACACACACACACCACTGCCCATGCTTGTTCACACCCATAGATACACACACACACTACTGCCGTGTTTATTCACATCCATAGACACACACACACACACACACACTCTACTGCCCATGCTTGTTCAACATGCATAGACACACACACACACTGCTGCCCATGCTTTTCATATTCATAGACACACACACACGCTACTGCCCATGCTTGTTCAACATCCATAGACACATACACACAGACACACACTACTGCCCGTGCTTTTTCACACCCATAGATGCCCCACACAGGCCCATCAGATGTTCAGAGCAGGATTTCTCCCCTGAAAAGTGGCTCCAAGGAATGGAGCTGGTCTGTGCAAGACAGGATCACCATCCTCTGTGAAACTTCCTTTGAAGTCATGGTTTCTCCTAACACTACCCCTAAGTTCCCCTCATTACCTAGTGAATTTGCTCCATGAAATTCTCAAAGCTCTCCTAGAACCTACTGCATGTGCCCACTTAGAGCAGCTATCAGAGTGATCTGGTCTCCAGCAATACCTGTGGGCACAGAATGACCACAAGCAGAACAAAATAATAGCAGGAGTGGCCATTTGCTGGTGCTTGTTGTGTACCAGGCATTAATCTCCTTCAGTCTTCACACATGAGAATGAGTAAACAAGGCTCAAGGAAGCACACTGACCTACCCAGACTCATCCAGCTAGACAGTGGGGGAGCCAGGTTTGGAACTCCAGGATAAGTGCTTGGCTCCCAAACCCACTCTCAGTAGTGTCCTTGATGCGAAAGCTTTGCTGCCCTCAGACCCCAGGGCAGGAGCAGGAGGTAAGAGAAGCACTGGCTGAAGGCCTGAGTGAAAGCTGAAGGCATGGGAAGGGGTGGAGCCCAGGGGAGGGTCCTCAGCCTGGATCTGGCAGTTAGTGCGTGCGCACCGGAGCTGAGAGGGAGCAATGTGGCTGGGTCCAGGGCTGGGTCTGGCCGGGGGCCCCCGACCCAGGACTCGGGCCGCCGCATGGTCAGTGGCCGTCTTGGGTGTGTCCCCAGCTGCAGGTGGCCCAGATGCGCATTGAGTACCTGGAGCAGTCAACCGTGGACCGGGCCATCGTCAGCAGGCAGGAGGCGGTCATCTGTGACCTGGAAAACAAGACAGAGTTCCAGAAAGTGCAGATCAAGAGATTTGAGGTACCAGTTGGCGTGTAAATATTGCTCAGACCTGGAGCTGTGCAGGCTTTTGTGTCGGCTCCATCATTTCCCCCACCCTCCGTATGCCTTTGTCTGGATCTGTATCACTCATCCACCTCCCATCCGAGTTCCCTCCCACCCTCCTTCCTTCAGTCTCCCCGTCCCACAAGCTCATCATCCACTCGGCCTGTCCGCCTCCTCCATCCCCATCCCCATCCCCATCCACCAGCGTTGGTCCATCCATCTTTCCCTTTCCATTTGTTCTTCTTCCTTTTTCTTTTTCTTTGCTTCCTCTATGCTTTTTCCCCCTTTTAGACCTTGATCCCTCTGTCCATCTTTTTACCCATTGATCCACTTCTGCCCATCTTCACCCACCCACTCATCCACACAGGAACGGGACACTTCTTTTGTAGCTAGTGTCAGGCTTTGTTTCAGGAGCATGAAAGACAGATGCTGCTTCCCAGAAGCATAGAGCTTTGTAGGAGATGTAGGTGAGATACATACATAAACACCCATAATAAGGAGAGAGGTCTGTGAAGTTTGGAGGATGGAGGTCTTTTCAGGCTGAGAAATCATGGAGGTTTCCAGGAGGAGGTGGCTTTGGTGCTGGACCTTGAGGGACAGGTAAGACTTGGATGGGCAGGGGTGGGGGTTCAGTGACTGTCTCACTGTTAGCTCTGTACACCAACGGCATGGATGCTTACAGAGGCCATCCCCACTGCCAGAGCCTTCTACATCAGCTGCTCCACTTGACACTCATCACAGCCCCTGGGGCAGGTAGGAGAGAATGAGAAGATGGTCCCAGAGAGGTCGAGTCATTCAATATAAAGCAGGTAGCATCAGGGATAAGAGAAGATTGACTCCTGACCTTTGCTCCATTCTGGTCTCAGGTTCTCATCTCCCTGTGGCCAGCTGGCTCACCCACAGGGGGACCGTGTGTTTGGTCAATGGAAGGCTACTCTTCTCACTCTGAAACATTTTCTCCCGACTCTCTGTTGGGCATCTGGTCTCTAGGAAAGCTGCTGTGGATGAAGACCAGAGAAGAACTCTGCCTTGACCCTCTGTGGTTCTTGAAATTTCTCATGGGATCCCTCTGGGTGTAACTGTCTCTGCAGATCACCATGGAACTCTGATCTTTGATTTTTAAATGACTAAATACGTAACATTGAGCTACATCACATGTAATTCTTTGCTTGATTCTAGCAGCAGCAGAGAAAAAAAGCATGGTAGAATAACTTGAAACGGTAGATTCTGCGTCCAGATTCACCTTTCCCTCCAACATCACTGTTGGAATTTAGCAGTGCCCCAGGTCCTGGAGGTGGGGTACCTTGGGGACACAGTTTGGGCACTCTTCTTATGATCCTCCTGTTGCCCTTTGGAACTATTGCTGAACTCCAATTGAAAGGGAAAAGAGGAAACCAATTGTGAAACTTTTCTTTCAGGCCATCATTCAATTTTTGATCTGGAAAGGGGCTCAGAATCCTTAGCAGGGACATAAAATCTTTATGTGGGCTCCATTTTATGTCAACACTGAAGTATTTGCCCATCAGAATCCATTGGTTCCAGACTTGGCCATGAATTCTGCAGCCCAGGTGCATTTGGGTTAAGGTCTTCAGTGATGCCCACAGCTCTTCTCTCTCTTCATAGTTTCACTGTTTCCTCCTGGCTTTTCCCCACACACACAAAAAGAAAACTGCCATAAAGTATGAGAGCTGAGGCTCATGGGAGATGACTTGCTCAAACCTCTTGTTTTACAAATTGGGAAACAGTAACCCACCTTGGGGAAGGGGTTTGGACCCACCTCTCCCTCTCCTCCCTGCCAGATGATGTCTTCTTCATGGCACCACTCCACCTTCCAAACCTTGAGCTGAATGAAGGCTGCTATAAATATTAATTCCCAGCCCTTACCCAGCACATAGGATGTGCTGGGTACTAAGCCAAGCCTTCTGTATAACTTAATGTGTTCAACTCTCACAGCATCCCTGAGACATAGGTACAGGCACCCTTGTCTCTCAGAAAGGTTAATTACCTGCCCAAGGTCACACAGCTAGGAAGAGGTGGAGGTAGGATTTGAACCCAGAGTGTGAATTCAGTGTCAGTCACTGTGTACGCTGCCTTCCAGAGTAACAGCTCTCATCTCCTACGTTTTCTTCATTCTTGTACCAGAAATCAGGGTTATTACCCTAGTTACTTCATTAGAACGCACAGAGGCTCAACAGAGGGTTTCTGTTCCTGGAGACCCTGGGGTCAGGCCCCAGGCCTCTAACTCCAGGCTGGGCGTGTGCTCTCTGCCCGGGCTGCAGGTGCTGGTGATCCGGCTTCGGGACAGCCTGATCAAGATGGGCGAGGAGCTCTCGCGGGCGGCCGCGGCTGAGTCCCAGCAGCGGGAGAACAGCCAGTACTACCAGCGGCGCCTGGAGGAGCTTAAGGCGGACATGGAAGAGCTGGTGCAGCGGGAGGCCGAGGCCAGCCGGCGGTGCATGGAGCTGGTGAGTGCCGTCCTGGGATCCGGGTTCAGGAGGGCAGCCCTCCTCCTTTCTGAGTAAGGCCCTCGCGACAGGCCTCTGGGGACCTGGTGTAAACCGGAAGCGGGGAAGAAACTGAAAGGGGATGGGCTGCGAGCCGACCCTGCCATTGGCCCCAAACTCCAAACTCCGGGGGCGTGTCCAAAGTGAGCCAATGCCGTTCACTCCTGCAGGATGGCGGCCAGCCACGTTCATGTCTCAGGCTCCGAACTTCCTCTTCCTGCCTCACACATTCTCCTCCAGAGGCAGGGCAGCCTTGTTCAAAGAGGAGAGAATCAGGATTTATTAAATTTCTCTCTTGCATAGAGTCTTAACACCCATAATACCATGTAATCGTATAACCACACGAAGGCAGGAGGGGAGCTGGGCTGCATGAGAACCAGGGCTGGTCAATGAGGAAGTTAGCCTGTCAGTTGGAAGAAAGAGCCTCACCCTCTCCAGGGGCCACGGAGGGTGAGGAGGGGTAGAGGAGCTGCCAGTCGCAGTGCTCGGATTCTGTCTTGTAGTTGTTATAACCACACGAAGTCAGAATTATTATTCCCCTTTACAGATGAGGAAACTGAGGCTTAACAGAGCAGACTTGTCCAGGTCATACCTAGTAAGCATGAGAGCTCTTCCTGGGCTGTTAACAGCCACCACAAAGAGAAAAGACAAAAACAATCGTGCTAAGCCCACCACTTTTTAAGCACTGGCCAGGTGCCAGGTTCTGAGTTAACCCTTTCTCGTTTAAATATACGTGTCAGTCCTGTGAGGTAGGTACTGATCTTATTGCCATTTCCAGATGGGGAAACCGAGGCCCAGGGACACACACGCGTCTAACTGAGGCCTAGAGTGGTACATTCACTTGCTCAAGGCCACACACAAGTAAGACATTAAATTCAGTTGTGCCCAACTCTGCAGTCTCTGCCTTTATTCACTGAGCCATGCTTGTCCCCTGCTGTGGTTCAGGGTACATTTTAAATTGCATTTCCTTCCCAATGGGAAGGTTTCTCCATAGTCAATTATATTTTCATGAGGACAGTTTCCTGCAGGGATCACAGAGCACCGAGACAGCCTGCTCCTTTCAGGAGCCCAGCTGTCTCCCAGCCTCCAGGTTTCCACTTGCGTGGCCTGGGAGGCACCCAGCACCCCCTTGGCCTGCCACCACGCACCTGCTCTGAGACAACCCATGTCGCATGTGGTTTGGCCCAGAGGGCTCTAAATCACCGTCATTATCTCCTTCCTGCCCGGTCCACTCTGGGTCTGTGACAGGTCTCACCACCTTGTCCTCCTGCAGCAAGTATATTTCTCGGACCACTGCCTCCCTCAGGCGGTGTCGCTCCCATCAGCTCTGCCCTTGACAGGCCAGCAGCCCACCTGTCGTGTGGGGGAGGCGAGGCTCCACACAGAGACCCAGGTTCCCAGACAGAATCCGAGCACTGTGACTGGCAGCTCCTCTACCCCTCCTCACCCTCCATGGCCCCTGGAGATGGTGAGACTCTTTCTTCCAACTGACAGGCTAACTTCCTCATTGACCAGCCCTGCTTCTCATGCAGCCCCGCTCCCCTCGTGCCAGCTCTGGCTGGACTCAGACAACATCCCGGCCTTTCTCCTCTGATGTCTTCTTTAACTGGCCACACACCCAGGCTTTCTGGTCACATCAGGTGGTGGTTTTCCTCCTCTCCCCTCTGCTCTTTTTCTCCTTCCCTCGCTGTCCTCTCCTCTCCTTTCCTCTCTTCTTCCCTCTGCGCACCCCCATTCCCAAGGGACATGACATCCCCATTTCCAGGGACATCGTATACTTGAGATCTATAAAGGCCCTAAAAGACAGCAAAGGTTATAGTGCAACCCCCATATAGGGATCAAAACTCTAAAGCATAAGGCTTGCACGTTTGCTGAAGTTAGACCTGCATCTTTTTCTGTTTTCTCATTGCAAGATTCTGGATAATAAGCTTACCAAGGCTGAACTATCCTTTTTATTTTGTTGTGTGTGATGTTGGGTGGTAAATTAGTTTTCTAGGGCTGCTTTGGAAATTTACTCCAAACTGGGTAGTTGGTTTATTTATTTTTTAAATGTTTATTTGACTGCACTGGATCCTAGTTGCAGTTCCTGGGATCTTTAATCTTTGTTGTGGCATGCGGGGTCTAGTTCCCTGACCTGGGATTGAACCTGGGCCCCATGCATTGGGAGTGCAGACTCTTAGCCACTGGACCACCAGGGAAGTCCTAACTGGGTGGTTTAAAACAAGAGCAATTTATTCTCTCACAGTTTTGAAGGCCAAAGTCTGAAATCACAATATTGGTGGGTCATGCTCCCTCTGATGGTCCCAGGGTGGAGTTCTTGTTTGCCCTTACAAATTCTGGTGGTTCCAGGTGGTTCTTGGCGTGTGGCTGGGTCACTGCAGCCTCTGCCTCTATCTTCACATGGTCCTGCTCCTGGGCGTGTGTGTCTCAGATGCCCTTCAACCTTTTCTTCTAAGGCCATTTATAACTGGATTTCGGGCCCACTCTAAATCCAATCTGATTTCATCTCAGGTCTTTACCTTAGTTATATCTGTAAACATCCTTTTTCCGAATAAGACCATGTTGACAGGTTCTGGGAGGATGTAACTCTCAGGGGCCCCCCTTCCAACCCCTCCAGAGGGAGGACGCGTTCCTGCAGAGCCAGCTGTTGCTGCAGTGATTTCGTGGGGGCAGGGTGCACAGGGACAGGGTCAGGCTGCAGGCCCATCCTAACAGGAGATGTCCCCAGCTCACCAACCCACCTGCCTTCCTGCAGGCCCCTTGCCTTTGAGCCCCAGTGTAGATATTTCCACTGGGGGAGGAGACGATGTCATATTTCCTCATGTCCTCACTTATCCATTTACTCAACACCAACTCTGGGCAAGGCACGCAGAGGGCATTGGAGGGGAGGGACAGGGAATCACACGGTCCCTGCTTTTGATAGAAGCTGACAGTGTGGGCAGAGCAATACTGGTGGGAGAGTTGGGTGAGGGGAGTTCTCAGAGGAGCCCTGTTGCCGAGGCCCCTCCCATTGGCTTGGCGTCCTGGCACTCTGCTGGGCGTCCAGGAGATGACATCTCGCCTTTCAGAGTCATGGCTGTGCCACCGGTTTGCCTTCTCCCTGCCCACCTCTATAAGACAAGGGACGGCTGCTCGGTGCTGTGTGTTCTCGACAGACTTCACCTGCGCGGCAGTTAGGGTTCCGGTTCTTCCGTTCTTTGGATTGGTATGTGTCCCAAGTTCTTACTCTGGGCCAAACCCAGGGCTGGATGTTGGGGACCAGCAGGGAACAAGATGGACCCTCACTCCCAAGGAGCGTATACCACAGGGAGAAACATTGCCAAGGCTGCTGCTTGTGTATTTTCTACGTTTCTCTGCGGTGGTGGCTCCAGGCTTTCACAGGAAAACAAAGGATCTGTGTGTTGGTATCTGGAGGGTCTTAGAAGGCCAGTTGGCATCATGCTCCTGCTCACAAGTCATTTCTGTGAGTAACTATTGCCCTCTTCTATTTTTAAAGTTCAAATCTCCCTGGGAGGGATAATGAATTTCTGAATTTCCTGAGCCAAGCATTCATTCATTCATTCGTTCCCTGAACAAACATTGATTGGGTCACTCTGGGCTTCGGCTCTTTGCAGGTGTTGTCTTTTTTAAAAAAAAAAATGTTTATTTATTTGGTGGCTACCAGATCTCCATTGCAATGCACAGGATCTTTAGTTGAGGCAAGCAAAGTCTTAGTTGCAGCAGGCGGGATCTAGTTCCCTGACCCGGGACCAAACCCTGCCCCCCCTGTGTTGGAGCCACAGAGTCTTAGTCACTGCGCTGCCAGGGAAGTCCCCGATGTTACCTTCTTTCATGCTTCCATCACCCCAGCAGGTGTGGACGTGCAGTGCAACCCCAGGGCCGCAGAGTCAGGGGTAGCAGAGCTGGGGTCAGCTTCCCTGTGTGTCCAGCTCAAAGCTCTCACTGGGACAGCACGCTGCGCCTCCCAACCCACCCCTGCTGAGAGATGGTCTCTCTGCTGCAGGAGACCCCACAAAGTATCCCACATCCTGGGCCGTGGCGAGAAGGATGTTGATGGCTCTGCCCTCCGCGTTCCTTCTCTCCTGTCGCAGCCTGTCCCATTTGTCACTGCTGGTGTTGGTTTAAAGGTCCGTGAGTTGCTTCATGTGAATGATTTACACGCCTGGCCAGCGCACCGGCACATCCAGATCAGGATCAATTACCCCGCCAATGGAACTTCTCTTCGCAGAAAAAAGAAGAATGAGGTTTTGCCATTAATTTTCATAAATGTACTATTCCTGGCGACTCCAGGAGCCATTATGGAGAAAAGAATATTCTGGCTCTAAATCATTCAACTCCCTTTGTCACTGGGGCAGCAAGACAGCTCATCCGTGGATTTATTTCCTGTTGTTTTTCCATAGTTAACAGAGCTCGGGCGAAACCACCTCAGCTCCAGGACAGTGTAGCCAAGGGAGGTCAAGGGCAACTGAAAGAACTGAGGGTGACTGGAAGACCAGCCCTCTGCCGCTTCCAGCCAGACGCACTGGTTTTGAAGGCTGTGCCTATCGGGTTTACCCTTCATTACTTGGGTCTGACTCTGTAGTCTTAACTTTCCCTTGAGCCTAGTGCTCTTTCACAAGCTGGCGCCTCTGCTCACTCTTAGCTCATCCTCCAGTGACCCAAGCTAGAAATCACAATGGCCCTTCTCTCTCCAGCTCACAGAGATTAATGGCCACGCCTGCTGATTTTATCCTATTGAGGTAGTTTTCAAATCCACCCACTCCTCTTCCAACCCCGTGTCCTCTGTCTTTATTTTAATCTGCAAACCCCCTGAACTAGGCCTGTACAGTTACCTTGTATATTGGCTCCCCTCTGTTCCTGTATGCTTGCTCCTCCCTGCAGATCCTTCTAGAAGGGGCACATCTTTACTGTGTTACTCTTCTGCTAAGAAATCTTCCATGGCTCTCCTCCACTGCCTTCAGAACAGAGCCCCAGCTTCTTCCTAGAAGTCGAGCCTCTGTAGGTTTCTCTGCCTTTGGTTGTCGGCCTCTTAGCACCTCGCATGATCTACTCAAGCATGAAGGCCCAAGTTCTTGCCCCAGTGTCAGGTTATTTCTTGACTCATCACCTTTGTTCTCATGCATCCCTCTGCCTGCCTCCTCAACTTCTCAGATTCAGATCAGGGCTCACTGCCAGGAAGCCCTCATGGTTATGTAACTCCCCTGTGTTCACACATGGCCTTGTGTTCACCCCATTCTCATAGGTTATTGCGATTGCCTATGTTCTTGTCTTCCTAGACTGGGAGTCTCTGAGATAGGGGGTGAGTTTATTCGACTGTTGGTCTCCAGTTCAGGGTCAGGCACAGGATAGATCCTCAGGAATTGTTTGCTGAGTGGTTTCCACAGCATTTTGAAGTTTTACCTTTTAAGAGAACAGCTCAAAAATTATCTTAAAAGTTGGAACTTTCAGATCAGCACACTTCGGTTTACGTCCTGCTACATGGCTGTGCCATCTCCCTGATGTTCTGGAAGATGCAGACATGTATGGACCAGAGCCTGTGCCTCTGGAGATCTCAGGATCTAGAGGAGGAGATGCGTGTGTCTCTGAATATTTCTGATACAGGCTGAGATGTGTGAGCAAAAAAGAGGAAGTGGTTTGGTAGAACCAGGAGACCTGGAGAAGTTTGCCTGGAGGATGTACCATCTGAATATCTTAAATGATGAGTCAGTGTAGGCTGGAAGCTTTGGGGTGCTGTGTTTAGTGCTCAGGCATGTCCAACATGTTGCGACCCCATGGACTATAGCCTGCCAGGCACTTCTGTCCATGGGGATTCTCCAGGCAAGATACTGGAGTGGCTTGCCATGCCCTCCTCCAGGGGATCCTCCCAGTCCAGGGATTGAACCCAGGTCTCCCACATTGCAGGTGGATTCTTTACCGTCTGAGCTACCAGGGAAGCCCAGCTTTGGGGTAGCAGCTGTCTGATCGTGGTTGTCTTGACCTCCAAGCAGTTACATTTGACAGATGCCTGCTGTGTGGCCAGCAATGTCCAAGTCTCCACAAAGGCAGACATAAACCACCTGTCAGGATGTAAACACAGGCTCTTCGCTTCCTCCTTTCTTTCTTCTCTTCCTTCTTTATCCTTGCAGCTTCCCTGCTGTCCGCCAACTACAAAAAATCCCTACCCCCACCCCCGCCTCCTGCCCTCTCCTGCTTCTCTTGCTGGACAAGATCTCACTGGTCTGGCTGTGGACATGGAGTGTCTCTTTCTCTCTCATTTCCTCACACAATTGTTCTGGCTTATCTTGGGGAGGAGGATCTGTATTAGTTTCTCAGAGCTGCCATAACAGGTTACCAAATACTGGTTGTCTTAAGACAGAGGTGTGTCCTTACATGGTCCCAGGGGCCAGAAATCTGAGAGCCAGATGTCAGCAGGCCCACTCCCTCTGCAGGCTCTGGGGGAGATTCTTTCCTTCTTCCAGTTTCTGGGGGCTCCAGGCATTCCATCTCACTCCCCATCTTCACGTGGTCTTCGTCTCTTCCCCATCTCTGTGTCCTCTCATCTCCTAAGGACACCAAGCCTCAAATTTAAAGCTTCCCTAATGTAGTATGACCTTGTCTTAACTACATCTGCAAAGAGCCATTTCCAAAAAAGTTAGAGTCTCAGGTTCCAAGTGAATGTGATTTTTGGAGAGCACATCTCAGCTCACTACAGGGTTGTGGAAAGAGCACTGGACTTGAAGTATGAGACCACAGGTGGCTAAGTGAACACTGCAGAACCTCAGTTTCCCCTTCTGTAAAATGGGAGCAAGATACAGCTGATCTCATTGGGTGGCTGTGAGGATGAACTGAGATGGTGTACGTAGAAGTGCCCAGTGATAGCACACAGTAGGCACTTAATAGATGCTACTGTGTTTTCTTTCTCCTTTCTTTTCACTCCTGTGATGACTCTTTCTTCGTCCACTCAGACAACATCCTAAGTCCACCAGCTCTGTGTGCGTATCCCACCCCATGCCCGTGATGGCTGGGGGCCGTGCTGATGAGAGCTAGGGCTTTACAGCTTACTGCATGCTGGGCGTTGGGGTAAGGACTTGACCTGAGATCTGTCCTTTAAGCCTCACCCTTGGAGATCATTGTCCCTCTTTTACCAATAAAGAAACCAAGATCAGAGAACTGGAGCAACCACTCCAAGGTCTACACCCCAGTCAATTGGCTGAGATAGAATCTGGACCCAGGTCTGCACTGGCTCAAACCCATTCTCTTCTTTGGAAGATTTAGACACGTGCTATTTACTCATTCAAGTACATTTTTTACAAGTGAGTCATAAAAATGAATATTGCTTTTTATTCTGTAATCTAGGGTTTCTCAGTCTTGGTGTTACTGACATTTTGGGTTGAATAACTGTCTGATATGCAAGCTGTCCTGTGCCTTGTTGGATATTTAGCAGCATCCCTGGCCTCTGCCCAGCACATGCAAGTAGCCCCACCTCAAGTCATCACAAAAATATCTCCAGACCTTGCCAGCTGTCCCCTGGGGAGCAGAGTCACCCTGTTAATAATCATTGCTCTGATCCCATCCTCTCAGTAACCCTAAGTAATGCCCACAATACTGTCCACTTTGTGTGTTTGTGTGTGTGTATGTGTGTGTTAGTCACTCAGTCGTGCCTGACTTTGCAACCCTGTGGACTAGCCCGTCAGACTTCTCTGTCTGTGGGATGCTCCAGGCAAGAATACAGGAGTGGGTTGTCATGCCCTTCTCCAGGGATCTTCCTAACCCAGGAATCTAACCCAGATCTGCTGCATTGCAGGCAGATTCTTTACCAGCTGAGCCACCAGGGAAGCCCCCCCTCATTTGACAGATGATCAAACTGGGACTCAGGGCAGGGTCGGGGGAGTCACCTGATGTACCCCAGGTCACAGAAAAACTGCAGTAGGATCCCAAGGGTGGGAGGAAGAGGCAGCCTAACCTCTAAACACAAAGGGACAAGGCAGAAGCAGTGCCAGCAAACCCAGTCCTCACCTTCCCAAGACCCAGAGGCGACTTCACAGCGGGGCCTAATTCAGAGTGGAAAGGGAGGCCTCGCTGCAGACTATGTGCTTTTAATAATGTTTAAATAAAACATGGGAGCATGGGTGTGATCTCCGCGCCGAGCCTGGCTCGTCAGCAGCCCAGGCAGCGTCATAAATAGTTAATAGACAACCACTTATGGCTCTACTTCTGTTAAACCCGGCATCAATTATATATAGCTCATGAATTATGTATCTGGTGTTACTTTGGGGTATATTTTCCACCTTTGGGGGAGAAGAATGAAAAGAATGTGAGGCCTAACAGAGAAGGGATGGCTCTCTTCTGTATTGGTAAATTTCCCTCTGAGCAGGGAGCCTCGCGTGGATGCGATGGGGAGGTTCCAGCTAACTTGGACCTGGGGAGACTCAGATCAGCAGGAGGCGAGCTGGGGTGGTGGTGTGCCAGCTGACATTAACACCCGGCTCTCTGGGGTAGGTGGAGTCCCAGCTTGTAGTGCTTTCCAGTCTCTCTGATGCAAATCCTCCCCCCGGGGCTGGTACACAGCCAACAGTGTGATGTCACGGAGTGTGGCATTGGGGAGCCTCGCAGAGCAGTACTGTTACCTGGCGTCTTCACCAGACAGGTGTGATAGACATGAACAGCTGCAGAAGCTCTCCGGATCCCCTGCATTGGCAGGTGGGTTCTTAACCACTGCACCACCAGGAAAGTCTCACCTTTGTTTTCAGTGTGATTTATTTAATTACTTGTAAGTTGATATTATTTGACTTTTAACAATACATAGCTGTATAACAGCTGGCTCACAGAATTCCTGAACATTCAGCCATCAGCTCTTGCCAGCCAGTAAGGAACTGGTTCCAGCACATCAAAGGCTTGGTGTCTCCTTGGGGTGGGGTTGCCCTGCCCTGGTTGGGAATACAAGGAGCAGAAGCGGGGAGTCAGAAGGCTCTTAAATCACACCTCATCGCTTGCTGACTGCCTTTTTTTTTTTAAAGCCAGATTACACCAGTCTGACAGCTCTATCCTCTTGAGAACATTCTTTCACCTCATGTATGAAAGGGGTGTGGTCAAATTGACTCAGAAAGACTGAAGCGAGTAATCCACGCCATGCTTCTCACTCTGCCTGCCATATAACTGCCCCTCTGGCGCGCTGGCTGCTCCATCTCCCCCTCTAGTTCCCTTCCTCCTGTCTTCTGAGATTTTGGCTGCAGGTGCTAAGGGCTTCAGGAAGCCCAAAGCCAGATTCTGTGTAGTTTTCATGTTCGCTTTTGCTCTGTTTTGATTTGGAGCCACCCACACGCCCACCTTTCCAAACTGTAGGTCAGATCACAGCCCCTCTCCCACCAGCTACACCCAGGGGCATCCACCAAACCCAGAGTTAAGGGTTTGATTTTAGAAAGCTCTCAGTGTTTGTCTCCCACCAATGACTCTGAATTTCAGAGCGTAAAGGTGAATTATTTTGGCTGGGAACTGGAGTATTTAAAAAGGCATTCCACATGGAGGGCGTTTGGGGCCATGAGAAGGGTGTAAATAACACCTTTTATAGCTCTCTTGACAGGGAGATAGCTCTCCTAATTACTGCCCTGTTATCTCAGCGTGATCCAAAAGGACCTGACACATTTCCTAAACTCACTGTTCACATGCCACGTCTCTCCCCACTAGGAATGGCCTCCCATATTCTCAGAGAACTGGCAGGGAAAACGTGGGCCTTTGTGTCACCTGGCTTGCCAGCACTGAGGGCTCCTCCTCCTTGTCTCCACACAGAGGTTTCCATACAAAAGAAACTTGTTCCTAAAAGGACTTAGAACCTCATGTCACCGGCCCCAGATGTATTTCTGACACATGAATTTTCCTGAGCTCTCCTGATTCCAGGTGGTGAATGCGCTGGTCTCAATTCAAGAGATGTTATTATCTAATGAAATGAGTTTCATTGCCTCTGAGATGAGATATCTAGATAATAAAATCTATTATGGGAAGCCTACCTAGGAGTAATTGGGTCTATTACTCCCTGACTTGTGACTTTGTTTCTGCATCAAAAACAGGCTCTCCAGTAATTAATCAGAATTTAAAGTTGCTAATACCAATTACGCACAACGTGTGGAGTCTGGAGATGGCAAACTGAAGAGCAAATACTAATCTCGTCCCCAGAGACTTCATCAGTTGAACTCTTGTCACTTTAGACTAGCTGGAAATTAGAGTGACGTAACTCCCCAAAGTTAATTACTTTATAAAAGGTGAGGGAGGAGGAGATATTGATTGAATTGTACACGTGTACATTAAATTATTAAAATAAATCCAATTGAAATTGTTTAGATGAGGTTAAGCCACACTTAATTGCGTGTCAGAGAGGCTTGGGAAGGTCAGTCTTCACAACCGAAAAAGCACAGTCACTGTCCCAATTGAACATCTTCAGGAGATAGTGATCCCAGGGAGCCCCTAGTCAGACTCTTATTGTTTTAAATTCATTTCCAAACTATAGTTTGGCTTGAAAGATAATTCATCTCTTTCTAGTGCTTTCTTTTTTCTTCTTTGGCTGAGCTTAAACAGCAAGAAAATAGAAGGAGATCTCAGAACTTGAGGATAAAGCAAGCAGTGGTAAAGGAAAATTGGCTGATTTGGAATTGCAAGTGTAGGGGAATAAAAATGGATGACTGAACTGGTCTAAGTTACAGCTCTTTCGGTTATAAGTGGCAGAAACAAACCTCAAATTGGCTTTAGCAAAAGGGAATTTATCACTTATTCTAATGAACTGGTCCTTTACAGAAAAAAAAAAAGATTTTTGCTTACCTTTACCCTTGAACATGAAATTAAAAGATGCTCGCTTCTTGGAAGAAAAGCTATGACCAACCTAGACAACATATTAAAAATCAGAGACATTACTTTGCCGACAAAGGTCCGTCTAGTCAAAGCTATGGTTTTTCCAGTAGTCATGTATGGATGTGAGAGTTGGACCAGAGAGAAAGCCGAGCGCTGAAAAATTGATGCTTTTGAACTATGGTGTTGGAGAAGACTCTTGAGAGTCCCTTGGACTGTAAGGTGATCAAACCAGACAATCCTAAAGGAAATCAGTCTTGAATATTCATTGGAAGGACTGATGCTGAAGCTGAAGCTCCAATACTTTGGCCACTTGATTGCAAAGAACTGACTCATTGGGAAAGACCCTGATGCTGGGAAAGATTGAAGGCGGGAGGAGAAGGGTACAACAGAGGATGAGACAGTTGGAGGCCATCACTGACTCAATGGACATGAGTTTGAGCAAGCTCCGGGAGTTGGTGATGGACAGGGAACCTTGGCGTGGTGCAGTCCATGGGGTCGCAAAGAGTCAGACCCAACTGAGCAAATAAGCGGAACCCTCAAACATGGCTTGGCACATACTAGGCATAAAAAAATCTGCCCTGGTGGCTCAGAGGGTAAAGTGTCTGCCTGTAATGCGGGAGACCCGGGTTCTATCCTGGGTCAGGAACATCCCCTGGAGAAGGAAATGGCAACCCACTCTGGTATTCTTGCCTGGGAAATCCCAGGGACAGAGGAGCCTGGTAGGCTACAGTCCATGGGGTTGCAAAAGTCAGACACGACTGAGCGACTTAACTTTCACTTTCAGGCATAAAAAAATGCACACTGAACAAAGCCTAACAGAAGTGGCAGAGAACTTGGAGTCAGGAGACTGGGTGCAAACCTCAGTGTCGTCACTTCCTATTGTGTGACTTTGGTCCAGACACTCATCTTCTGTGTCTCTGTCATCTTATAAAATAAGGGGTATTATTGCAAGTCCCTCACAGCATTTCAGGGAAGATTTAATGAGAAAATGCACTTAAATGCTTATCACAGTGCCTGGCACAAAGCAAACGCACTGTCACTTCCTCATCATTATCATTGTCTTAATCTGTTCTGGCTGTTGTGATGAAATACTGCAGACCGGGTGGCTTCTAAACAACAGAAATTTAGCACTCATAGTTCTGGAGGTTGGGAAGTTCAAGGTCAGGTCACCAGCGTGGTTGCACTTCTGTAAGTGTTCTCTTCCTGGTTCATAGCTGGGGCCTTCTTGCCATGTCCTCAAGTGGTGGAAGGGTTGAGAGCTCTCTCTGCCGTCTAATCCCATTCATGTGGGCTCCATCCTCATGACCTAATCACCTCCAAAGGCCCCACCTACAAATACCATCACCTCGAGGGTTAGGATATGAACAGAGGAATGAAGTGCAGGCAGGCATTCAGACAAGTGGTCATCATCACTGTCACCTCCATCATCACCACGACCACCATCAGCATCCTAATGGCCACCCTAATCACCACCTCCCACCATCATCATCAAATCACCACTACCACCACCTCATTATCACCACCATGACCACCAGTCCCCACCACCATCATCATCAACATCACCACTACCACCTCCTCATCATCACCATGACCACCATCCCCACCACCATCCTCATTCTCATCACCACCACCAGCATCACCATGAGGGGGAGACCTAGCACAGAGAGCACAGAAGAGCCCCTTGGAGAACAGACAGGCCCTGAGCTTCCGAGCAGAGGTATAAGCCTAGGCAGTGGGTAAATCATTTCCAGTTGGACAATTCTGGGAATTATCTCCCCCACATGCTACGTCCCCCTTGTGACCTGGGTTCCATAGATGCCTCCTTATCTGTGCTCAGTGTCCTGGGCACCAGTCTCATTGGGATTTTGTCCTTTGCCCAGTCTTGCCTTGCCTGCATTCCAGGTAAGTGACATGGAGCCCATCCTGCTGCATGTCACCCCTGCCACACTCCCACTCAGATAATTAGAATCAACACATTCATTTCCCTAACAGCATTCTCTTTTCCCTCTCGAAAAGTTTTCAAATGGAAGAAGAAAGGCAGAAACAAGCTTCATCTGTCCTTGTTCAGACAATTTGCAGCTGTCCACAGCTGACATCCACCCAGCTGGGCACCCGAGCCAGGCTTCCTGTTCGCTTTTGGTGGGAGCTGACACGGTCGATGCTGTTATTAAAGTTTGGCAGTGGTTTAGACACACAGCATCCTGCTGGAGGGAGGCTTAAAAACAAACACTTGGGGAATCTTTCAGACTCCAGCCTTTGTGAGCTAATTGCTTGGCGGGTGGGGAAAAAAGACGACTGATGTGACTTCTCAACAAACAAAAGGAAAAGAACTCAGGAAATAAGATGGTTTTCACTTCTTCCTGAGAGTGTGCCCAAATTTCAAGAGGTCGCACCTAGGTAGCATTGAAGTGCTCTCTGCTGGGGATCAGTAAATGTTTTCTGTAAAGGCCAAGGTATTAAAGAGTTTAGACTTTTGCAGGCCTTACTATGTCTGTCACAACTGCTCAACTCTGCTATAGCACAAAAGCAGCCAGAGAATGAACAATGCATGTTCCAGTAAAACTTTATTTATAAACACAGTCACAGGCCAGATTTGACCCGGGGAGCCGGAGTTTGCACCTTGTTTGAAACAGAAGTTGAAAGGGTTTCATCAGGTGTTGGGATTTGCACAGCAAACTCACAGACCTACTTTAGAGGTTCCAAGGGGTCCCACTCAGACTTGGGCCCACGTTGAGGACGATTTTGCCTGGTTCAGACCACGCGTCTCCCAGGACAGCTTCTGGCCTCCAGAGAGGGATAGAAAGGTGGAAGGAGCTTCAAGGGGCTGCCGCTGACATGTTGCCTGGCGCCGGCAGAAAAACTGAGGAAAACCAGTGAGAGGGCAATGGACCCATACCTGCCTTCCCGAAGTCCTGGCCCCCTGAGCCAAGCAGGAGATGATCCTAAGCACCTGCAAGGGCAGGACAGACCTGGGAGAGCCGGGGGCCCTGCTGCGAGGTAATGAGTCTGTTTGTCCCAGAGGCTGGTGCCACTGGGCTGTAACCTTGAGATGTGCAGGGAGAAGAGACAGCAGAGAGCTCAGCGGTTGTGTTTCCTTCCTGCTGGGTCAATAAATGAATAAATGGACCATGAGCGGCCAAGTGGCTGTTGTAATATTAGATTCCATCAAAAGGAAGATCACAGAAGTGCACGGAGGGAGCTTCCTTCCACGTCTCCTCATCTCCCCGCTGGGAGCCGGGCTTGCTGTTGTCGTGGTCTGAGCGGAGGGAGGCGGGGAGGCCAGCAGCTGACACATACTGCCTGTCTGCACCGTGGCCCACCTCATTAAATCGGCACTTCGAACCCTATGAGCGAGGTGGTATTTTTATCTCTCTCACACACATTTTAAAGAGGCTTGCAAGAGGTGAAGTGACTTGCCCAAGGCTGGATGGCTTGGCAACAGGACATGTAATCAGTCTCTTAGACGCCAAAACCCATGCTCTCAGTCGAAATGCCAGTCTTTCTCAAGGCTCGAGTGCCCACGGATCACCCAGGGCTGCTGTTAAAATGCCCGACCTGAGTCAGCAGATCGGGGACAGGGCCTGAGAGTGCGTGTCTGACTGGCAGCATGATAGTGCGGCTGCTGCCGGCGGTGCACAGACCTCGTGGGAGCGTGGCTGCCAGCACATCACACCCTCTCCTATTGCAGAGCTGCTGGAGTCAACAGTTGGGGAGGTTTATGTTTTTAGGAGGAGGTCACACAGCGAGTGGGAAGTGGTTTGTTCAGGATTCAAGTCCACATCT
This sequence comes from Okapia johnstoni, assembly GCA_024291935.2. Classification (NCBI taxonomy): domain Eukaryota; kingdom Metazoa; phylum Chordata; class Mammalia; order Artiodactyla; family Giraffidae; genus Okapia; species Okapia johnstoni. The sequence goes on along the minus strand of CM044310.1, from coordinate 6,670,984 downwards.
GTCTCATCCGGAGTCTGTGTCTTCTAAAGTCTCTCCCCTCTGTTACGCCTTTAGCTTGGCGCTCAGCGACATTGACTCTGGTCCAAGCCCGGGAAGGGGCTAGAATCCAGTATTGATTGCCAATACCAATAACTCCAATCTGGGTTCTTCCTGATCAATTCTTGGGGAGACTGTATCTAATAATACAAGACTATTGATGAGGGTTGATTTACCTAGGGGAAGGGGTGGGACTTGCTTTCCCCACTTACTTGCCCCAGTTCATTCGTGATGGTACTTTGGTTTGTTGAGAACGCCAGCTGGGGCTTTGGTCATGATGAGGCCATCAGATGTGTCTGAAAAAAGATGTGAAGAAGGAAGCAGTTTCGGATGCATCCAGCTCTTCACAGTTTACAGAGCACCTGAACGTGCTCCAGGCCTCACAGTGTTCTGTGTTGAAGATCAGGCAGGAACTGGATTGCTGCCTCCCGTGAGGTTGAGGGGACAGACTCAAGGGCGTGCTCATTGGTGCCTGGGGAGCCAGTGCGGAGGCGGGGCCCATTGCCAGGTCTCGAGTCCCATGTGGGGCTCAGTCTCTCCCCTGTGCTGACCCTTGCTGGCCGTGCCTGCCTGGCACAGCTGGTGGGATGTGGTCCCTTTGGTCACTGCTGGCTTGGGTGACTTTACTCCTGGGCTGTCTTCCGACTTCTGGATTTGTAGGCAGTGTCTGCAGTCCGTGGCCAGGTCTCTCTTGGGATGTTCTAGGCACCTCCGGGTGCTGACGGGACGAGACCTAACTTCCCCTGAGGGGTTGGCACATTGGCAGTAATGGTTCTGTCTGAGAGCAGGAAAGAAGGATGATGTTTATCGAGCATAAAACTTACTATGTTTTATGCAACATTTCAAGCACCTTCCATCTATGAATCCTCAGCTAGACCTACAGCGCAACGATGCTATCAGCACTCCCACTTTACAGATGAGACTGAGGGTCAGGGAGGTGGGGGACAGACTGCTCACAGTCATGCTAGAAGTGGTGGAGCTGTGTTGCAAGCCCATGTTTGTGTCAGTTGAGGGCCCATGGTGATAAGACTCCATACTGCCCCTACTGTCAATGTAGAACTGGGAGAATTTAAAGCTGAAGCATTTATGGGATGGCTTCTAAGTTCCAGATACTGCTTTAAGCATTTGGGATATTAGGCTTAGTACAGCCCTACTCAAAGGAGCTCAATATAGCAGGAAATTAGAAATTAATTACAGTCTCGTGGGGTGTGTGTTTAACCCAGGGACTTGTCTCAGTGCCCAGAGATGAAAGTGGCTGATTCTACCCAGGAGAGCCAGAGAGGTCATCCAGAAGAGGTGGCTATGGAATAAGTCTTGAAGGATGAATAGGAGTTCACTTGTCAGAGCAGAAAAGTGCATTCCAGGTGGAGGAGTGGTAGGTGCGAAGGCACAGAGGCATGAAAGGGCACAACACGATTGGGTGCTGGTGAAGACTGTGGTGATTACTGGTGTGTAGGTGCAGAGCGTGGGCAGTGGAAAGAGAGGGACCTTGGAAGGTGGGTTGAGAGAAAGACTCTGAAAGGCTTGCTCGGCTCAACTGCACAGTCTGGACTTGGGAAAGTGAAGAAGCACTGAGGCTCTTGAGCAGGAGAGGACTTGACCAGATTAAAGATTCTCCCCTAGATGCTGTGTGGAATATGGATTGGTGAGGGGGCTGGATTGAAGAGAGAAGGGCCAGTTTAAGACGATGAGAAGCCTCAGGAGATGGTGATGGACACTGAATTTACAAGGGGATGGAGAGCAGGGGAAAGAAGCAGAGACCAGGCCACTGTGTTGATGAGATTCTTAAGGCTCAGAGGAGGGGCCGGGGGTACATAGTAATAAGTCGTTCTCACACTTCAGCGTCTTTGGATGGAAATCCCAGAGGCCGGTTGAGAAGTTTCAAAGTCTGATCTCCATTTCTGCAGTCACGTGGGATCGTGGGCTGGGGACATCAATGAGCTTCATTTCCATTTAAATTGAAATAAGACATGTCAAAGGTGGCCTGATAATTACTGCCTGGAACAATGGCGCTCTGATGCAGGAAGCACAGTGTCAGTGTACTCTGTACAGAGAATTTCTCCATCTGAGACTTAATTACGTTGATATAATTGTTCGTCTGTCAGGAAAATCGGGTGGCACAGATATGTCATATTTGCGTTGGAGCAGAAAAAATGAAAAGCCTCTTTGGCTTTTTTCAGGAGGCAGTGGGTGGGTGGCTCTGGGAAGTGGGGAGCAGAGTGTTTGGAGTTCAGCCCAGGTCAGGATGTCAGTCTGCAGCAGCGCGGGCTTTGTGAGGGCCCCCCCGGTGTCAGCCTCGAGAGGGTTAGACTCCGGTAACAGTTCTGTGCCCCTTCCTGAAGATGCTGTAGGAGAAGTCAGAGGCTGGGAGTGATTCTAGGGCTGGGAGGGCTGTGAGCTCTGAGTAGTCAGAACTGTAAGGAACTTTAGAGAAGTTTTATTGGCAAACCTTGTGACCCTAAGACACAAGGCAGAGTTGCCTGCTGATGTCTCCAAGCCTGATCATGCTGCCCTCCCCCACCCCATCCTGCCAGCCCCAGAGACCCTCAGCCACATCCCCCTTCTATGTGTGAGGGTCTCCTGCCCTCCCAGGGAAGCTGTGCCTTCTGCCACGCCCCACCTGTCGGGGGAAACATGGGACCCAAAGAATCAAGTGCAGAGCCCCCTTCTCAGACTGCAGCCCCAGGCCATGGTGCCGTTATTACTCAAGTAGCTACAGCCGGGGTTTAGGCAAAAAGTGGCTTTATCCAAAGTGTGAGAGCAGAGAAAGGAGAGAAGAATGCTTGCTGACGGTGAGACGACCTGGGTGGGACTGGCTCAAGTTCTACTTCTGCTTCTGCCACCCTGGGGCCCAGCAGCCTTGGCCAGGTGGCGTCCTGCCCCGAGCCTCAGCCTGGGCCCCTTGTGTGTGATGTGCATGGTCCACGGATCTCTGTGTGATGCCTGGATGTGCATAGTGAGTGCGCCTGAGACTGTCTACAGCCCGGCTCTTTATCTCCTAGATTCTGAACAGCCCAAGTCACCTAAAATATTAACTTTTCAGAAAGCGATAAAGACCTCACGTTCTGGACACTAGAAGTCTGAAATTAGCATGTTCACAGGGCCTTGCTCCCGTGAAGGTGCCAGGGAAAAAACTGTTTCGTGCTTTTGACCTGGCAGTTTGCTGGCAACCTTTGATATTCCTACGATCTGAATGCGTCCCTCCAGCCTTCCGTCTCCATGCAGCGCTCTCCCTCTGAGTCTTCACTTGGTCTCCCCTCTCTTTGTGACCATCTCCTTTTCCAAATATCCCTCCTCTTGTAAGGACACAGTCACTGGATGGGCCCATTCTCATGACCTTGTTTTAACTGAATTGCCTCTGTGAAGACCTTGTCTCCATGTACAGTTTCATTCTGAGCCACTGGGGATTAGGATTGCAACCTATCTTGGGGCAGGGGAGAAGATACATAACAGAACCTATAAACAGATGTGTTCCAAGAAATGAGAAGAAGTTCAGGATTCCTACAGGGTTTTCCTCTGAGGATGGGGGAGTCAATCGAGATTGGGCCTATGTGTGAAGAAATGTCCGTGTTACTGTGGGAGCCAGCTTCTGGGAGGGTTCTCAGTGGTCCCCATTTCTGCATCCATACCCCTGTGTAGCCTTCTCCATCTTTTTTTAAAGTGTTTATGTATTTATTTGGCTGCACTGGATCCTAGCTGTGGTATGCGGGACCTTTGAGCTGCTTTGCAGCACATGGCATCTTTAGTTGCAGCATGCAGGGTCTTTTTTTAGTTGCAGCACCCATACTCTAAGTTGTGGCATGTGAGATCTAGTTCCCTGACCAGGGATGGAACCTGGGCCCCCTGCACAGGGAGCACGGAGTCTTAGCCTCTAAACCACAGGGGATGTCTCAGCCTCCTCCATGTTGTGTCAGAGTTGGTTTGTGTGACCAGTAGATTGTCAGCAGCAGTGATATGTCCCTTTGAGGCTGGGTTCTAAAAGGTCTTTGGCATTTGCCTTGTTCTTCCTTGGATCACTTGCTCTGGTAAAACCAGCAGCCACCATGTCATGCGGACACTCAAGCAGCTCAGCGGGGCCCTCATGGCAGGGGACTGAGGCCTCCAGCCAGTAGCCTTGTCGGTGAACTTTCTTGGGAAGGACTGTCCAGCTTCCGGGAGGCCTTCAGACCAGTGTAGCCCTGGCTGACAGCTTCACTAGAACATCATGATAAAACCTGTATGAGTTTCCCATTGCTGTTGCAGCAAATCACCACAAACTTCATAGCTTTAAAATGACACCATTTATTCTCTGCTAATGATAACGTCGGAGAAGGCAATGGCACCCCACTCCAGTACTCTTGCCTGGAAAATCCCAAGGATGGAGGAGCCTGGTAGGCTGCAGTCCATGGGGTCGCTAAGAGTCGGACATGACTGAGCGACTTCACTTTCACTTTTCCCTTTCATGCACTGGAGAAGGAAATGGCAACCCACTCCAGTATTCTTGCCTGGAGAATCCCAGGGATGGTGGAGCCTGGTAGGCTGCCGTCTATGGGGTCTCACAGAGTCAGACACGACTGAAGCGACTTAGCAGCAGTGATAACGTCAGAAGTCCAAAATGAGTCTCACGGGGTTAAAGTCAAGGTGAAAGGAGGCCTGGCTCTTTCTGGAGGCTCCAGGGAATGACCTGTTCCTTGCATCCTCCAGCTTTTAGAGGCAGCCAGCATTTCTTGGCTCTTGGCTTCATCACTGCAATTGGGGATTCCATCATTACATCACTGCCTTCTTCCCCATGGACCCCCCTCGCCTCCCTTCTATAAGAACCCTTATGGTTACAATTAGGAGCCACCCAGAATATCCACATAATCCAGGATAATCCCTCATCTCAAGATTTTTGATTTAGTGACATCTGCAGAATTCCTCTTGCCATCCAAATCCAACATATTCACACATACTCACATATTTTGGGGATTAGGACATGGGCATCTTTGGGGGCCTTACTCATCTTCCCTTAGACCGTGAGCCAGAACCACACAGATAAGCCACCACTGAATTCCTGGCCCACAGAAAAGCGTGTGAGATAATGAATTATATTTGATATTTCAAAATGACTAGGTATTGAGGCAATTTGTTATGTAGCAATAAATAACTAACGCAGACTGGAGGTTGTAATCTAGCATTTGGTTGTAACACTTGGCACTCATAATTCTGGATTTATTGCAGTGTCTTCCTTGAAATATGCAAGTAGAAAAGTGTGCAAATTGCCAAAGTATACAGTTGGTTGAGTTTTTTTTTTACAGACCGAAAACACCCTCGTCTGTCTTTAATAATGAAGCCTGGGGTGTAGCCCAGATGCTTTGGTGCTCTGCACTGGCAATTCTGCTGTGTCTTCTCAAATTCATTCTCGCCCCTTCTCTGCTCTGAACTACAGGAAGCTGTTTTCCCAGCTTGCCTTCTGGTAGGTTCAGTGGCGGAAGGCAGTGACGGACAATAGAAAGATAAGAGGAGGAGAAGAACCCAGGTGTTCTCCCTCTCTCACACTACCTTGAGGAGGGGGGGCAGACCTGGCCACGGCTCAAGCTCTGTAAGCCTGTGTCCTGTTAGGAACCCTCCTCCCTGACAGCAGCTCCCACCGGGAAGCCCTGCCATTGCCTGACTTCTTGGCTTTTCCTTCCAGCCCGGGGTGAGCAGTGCCTTCCTGCTGTTGTTGCTAATCTCTTCTGGCTACTCATCTTCTTCTACACCTGGAAAACCAATTCCCTATATTAAATTCCTCTGGTTGAATGATCTAGAGTGATTTCTATTTTCCTGACTAATACAGGCTTCCTTGGAGGCATTACATTAAATCCTTCTGACTTCAACAAAAAAATCAGGTTCATAGAATTCATTTTCTAAAAAATGAGGCTATCCTCACTATACAGTTCCTGCAGGTTTCATATTTTCAAAGTCTTCACTTGGAAAGAAGGAAACGGGAACATTTGTTACATATCAAGTATGAGCCACGGTATTAGGTATACCAGTTGTACGCAGTTTTACACTATTTCACTTGTTCCTCACAATACTGTTCATTGTGGAATAATACTGTCACTTTAACAGATGAGAAACTGGAAGTCAGAAAGGGTTGGTGGCTCTTCGGAAGTCACACAGTGCTTCAGGCTCACTTTGTCCTAAGGCCAGTGCTGCTCCTGCTGCTCCCACAGTGGTGGCGGTCTGCATCTCCCCCCAGCTGCCCACCAGGGTGTCTCCCTAGGTGTGGTGGGCTTCAGCTTCCCTCGGTCCCGTAGAGCAAACCCATCAATTTCAAGGAGAAATACCCCCTACCCCAACCAACTAATATAAGTTTCTTCTTTGAGGATTCAGGAGGCATTTCCAGGACGTTTGAGGTTATCTGAAGTGTTGGTGGGGTTGGCAGTTCCAGTTGATGCTGGCGGATGGAGCAGAGGGCAGCCCCAGGGAGAAGCACTTAGCTGGGTGGTTCAGAGAGTGGACCCGGGCCCCACATTGCCCGCGATCTATTAGACGTGCCTGCCGCAGGCGAAGAAAAGGGACGGGAGGGCTTGTGAGATTATTTCCTGCCCCTTTGGAAACAGGCAGGCCTGAGCTTGAACCTGTGTGTCACTGTCCAGCTGGGTGACTTTGGGATCTCTGATGAGTCTCTCTGTGTCTGTCGCATCATTAAAATACAGTAAAAAAAATTTTGCAGGACTGTTACAAAGAGGGGTATTGGCTAGTGACAACCAGCTTCTCCCTAGATCTGTTTCCAGCTGGAGCTTGGGCTCCTTTTCAGCCTTGCACGAGCCTCTCTTGTTGCAGAGGGTGGGCTCTAGAGCATGCAGGCTCAGTAGCTGTGGCACACGGGCTTCTTTAGTTGTGGCTTGTGGGCTTAGTTCGGAGAAGGCAATGGCAACCGACTCCAGTACTCTTGCCTGGAAAATCCCATGGACGGAAGAGCCTAGTAGGCTACAGTCCATGGGGTCGCTAGAAGTTGGACATGACTGAGCGACTTCACTTTCACTTTTCACTTTCATGCATTGGAGAAGGAAATGGCAACCTACTCCAGTATTCTTGCCTGGAGAATCCCAGGGACGGGGGAGCCTGGTGGGCTGCCGTCTATGGGGTCGCACAGAGTCGAACACGACTGAAGCGACTTAGCAGCAGCAGCAGCATAGGTTTAGTTGCCCAGCGGCAGGTGGGAGCTTAGTTCCCCAACCAGGGATCAAACGCACATCCCCTGCATTGGAAGGCGGATTCTTAACCATGGGACCACCAGGGACATTGCCTCAGCCTTAAATAAGAGAATCTGACGCATCATTTGGGGTTTTCTAAGGGGCGCCCCAGCTCTTTCTCAGAGTGGGACTGAACACTTCCTGCCAATGCTCACTCCGTTGACAATATGGCTTGGGAGCTCTTGCCAGGGCACAAGGCACGGGGCCCTTACTTTCCCCCATGGCCTTCTTCCTCCCAGGCATGTGACCTTTGCACAATTTAAGTGAAACCATGGTGGTTCCTTGTACCTCACCCCACAGAGGTAGTAATTCCGCTGCTACTTTGTTGTAGTATTCTTGGGTTACTTTTTATGGGTTTCTATTGTATATGACTCCGAGGGTTCTTATAAAGATGATGTGAGAGAAGGTTTTTCAGACACTTAGCGTCATACTTGCCCATGTGAGAGACAGAAATAAATAAGTTCATTTATTAATTATTCACAGATACTTGTTAACTACATGCTGTGTGTCATACTGGGAATATTTGTGTGTGTATCTATAAATACACGTGCACACACATTCACATACACACATTTATATATATTTACGTTTATGTTTTCACATGCTATATGCATATGTTATATAAACATGCATTTTCTATATATTTCTACAGCTTATGTATGCATGTATAATTTTTTTTAACACCAGGCTCTGCAAATAAAGTTTCTGTTTGTCTTTAGCACATCAAAAACAAATAACAAGATGATTTCTCATCAGGTGTTGGGGATGTTTCCAGATAGTCTGCTCTATACTATAAACTGTGCTGTGCTGGGCTTAGTTGCTCAATCGTGTCCAACTCTGTGACCCCATGGACTGTAGCCCACCAGGCTCCTCTGTCCATGGGATTCTCCAGGCAGGAATACTAGAGTGGGTTGCCATGCCCTTCCCCAAGGGATCTTCCCAACCCAGGGATGGAATCTAGGTCTCCTGCATTGCAGGTGGATTCTTTACCATCTGAGTCACCAAGGAAGCCCATACTATAGGTGAAATTAACTTTGGGAAGCCTTATGGGATACCCCAAAGGTGAACACGGCAACCTCCAGAGCCACAGAAAGTGACATATGAGAGTCCGGTGTGTCTGCAGACAGGAGAGGGGCCTCTGAAGGTGGAGATGCCCTGGGCAGAGGAACCAGACAACGGTTTTAAACATTAAGCTCTAATTGAACCTCACAAGAGGAGACAATGTTAATTGCAGCCACTAATTATTGTATGAACTGCTCCCTACATGAGCAGCTCCACACAGCATGTTCCAGGGGGAGCAGCTTGGACGTTTAACAAGGGTTGATGAGTCTCTTACACAATGCAAGGGCGGCCAGCACATATACATACCACATGGTCTTGTGTTGATGTCTGTATGCATGGTGTGTATTGTGTGCAGCTAAGTGAGTATCACCCTGTCGCTCCTTTATTCGCCTCTTACAGTCATGCAGTAACACCATTCACTCAATCCTAAGACATCTTGAGTGCCTGCTCTGTTCTAGACTCAGCAATACAGGTAGATTAGGGCCCTAAAAGAATGATGCTCTGTGGAAGTTAGGATTTTGTCTATACCTCCTGCACCTGGATCAGTGCTGACACATAATTCGTGCTCAATAAATGTTTATTGAATGAATGGTATGTAATATGCACACCTACATACATATATACACACATGAATATATACTTTATGTTACTGTTTTATGTCTGTTACTATGTATGTATCACTCCCAGGTGGCGCTAGTGGCAAAGAACCCGCCTGCTAATGCAGGAGATGTAGGACATGTGGGTTCGATCCCTGGGTCGGGAAGATCCACTGGAGGAGAAAATGGCAACCCACTCCAGTATTCTTGCCTGGAGAATCCCATGGACAGAGGAGCCTGGCACACTGCAGTCCAGAGTGTCGTGAAGAGTCAGACACGACTGAAGCTACTGAGCACGCAATCACTGTATTACAGCTACTGAGTAATATAGACATATGGGCTATTCGTTAGTGGGTTTCTGTTGTATACATCTTACTATCTAAATAATTTTGTAACCTAATTTTTCCTCCAGCTTCTTCCTGCCCCATGTCCCTAAAAAGGGAAAACCACAGAAGACCACAAGCTTACACCTGGCCTCAAACGCAGCCTCATTTGTGTAGCGGCAGTCCTGACCGATCGCTGGTCCGGGAGATGGAAGAAGGCCTGGCCCTCCCTCGTGCCCTCTTCTCCTGGTGCCCCCCTCTCGTGTCTCTCGAGCCGTCTCTGGCAGGGGCTTGTGCTGTCTGCCACCAAGAGACTGGTGGGGCCGCTGCATCCATTTCACCTAATGACTTGGTCTCTGTAATCAGCAGACTGCCTGGTTTTTGAGCTGAAGCAGGAAAGGTGTGCTGATTGCTGATTACACAGTCTCTGAATTCCCCAAATCCATCTTCTTGGGAGGTTTCCTCTGACCGTGATGTGCGTCCCCAGGCAAATTAGAGGATGGAGCCCAGAGGGCAAGGGGCGTGGTGGAGACTGAGGGGGGTAGCAGCAGGTTCCCCGAACCACCTGCCTCATCCATCTGTGGATGGTTTTCTTGCTCTCGACTCTCCTTGCTGTTTAGGTAACTCACCCTTTAAGCCACCCTTGCTTTCCACCCCTGCTTCTCCTCTGCAGATGGTGAAAAGCTTTCAGAGGCCTGAATTCCAGCCTCCTTATTCTCTGTGTGACCTTGGCAGACCACCTCAGTGCTGTGGGGACACCCACCCGGTTGCTACTTGTTCTCCTCTGAGAATTAAAAGATAGTAACGCCACTGCTGGCCAAGCCTTTCCTCTCTGCCACGCTCATTCTATGCTTACAGCAGCCCTGTGAAGGGGCCACTGCTGCCTCCATTTTACCCATGGGGATCAGAGAGGTTGAGCAACTTGCTGAAGGTCACACAGCCTGTGGGTGGTAGAACTGGGATTTGAACCCGGGCATCCTGGCTCCAGAGCCTATTTTCATGATCACAATAGTGTGGATCGGACCCACCCCAGGTCCCCATTTCCTCTGCTCACCTGCTTAGTCCCAGCCCAGAGCCCCCCGTCCCTGAGAACCCAGCGCCTGCTCCGTCCCTGTCCTCTGTCCTCCAGGAGACCCCCTGCAGGTCAAGGTTGGAGGACCTTGTTCCCTCTGCACGATGTCGACATGGGCCAAGGTCACCCAAGCACAACTGGGAAGGGACATCTGGGCTCGTCTCACTTGGTCCATGTGGTACAAGGGCTTAACCTGCGAACCCAAGACCTGGCTGCCTGACTTTGCGGTCTCTCAACTGTGTGACCATGGGCAGGTCTTTTTGCTGCTCTGGTGCTTAGTCTCCTCATCTCTAAAAGGAACGTTCACCGCGTGCCTGGCATGGCCCTGAGAGGGCCGTTGGGTAGCATCTCTGTGTCTTACAAACACCAATGCCTCGTCCCCTCGCCTCCCAGGGACACTGTCATCCTGGCCCACTGGCAAGGAGCTGAGCTCGGGTGGTGCTCCTGCCATCTCCTGGTGTCTGGGTGAGCTGACAGCCCCCCCCCCGCACCGTCCCACAGTGTGTGATTTCCTCTGACAGTCCACCAGCCTCCTGCCTGGGGGCCCCCTCCTCAGACCACCTCTCGCCTCATCAGCACCGAGATGGGGATTTCACAGCTGGCAGTTTCAATCAGCCGCGATGTTCCACCAGCCGCTGTGTGCACCCCACACCTCTCCACGCCGCCCCTTCCTCGTCAACGGGCTTGACCCTTCAACGTCCTTGGTCTTTGCTCACTCTCTCTCTCAAATTGAAAAAAAAAAGCACAATCAGGGAAAAGGCACAGACTTACAATACCGTGGATGGACCAGCTGGCCTGCCACAGGGAGCTAAGTGTGTCCCTGCAAAGGGAGCCCTGGGCCTCGCTGGCTTTCCCAGGGGCAGGCAGACAGAGCTCCAGAAAGATCACTGGCTGGTGAACGAGGCAGACCAGAGGTCTGCCCCTTGGTGCCCCGACTGACTTCCCTGGCCTCGGTTTCCTTATCTACAAAATAAAGAAAAGCCATCCCAGGCTCAGAGAAGGGCTGTGAGCTGTTCACAGTCCTAGTGTTGGTGAGTCTCAGGGGGAGCTGAGAGCCGTACTTAAACAGACCCACAGTCCTTACATTTTCACCCTTCACACTCTCATCAGTTGGTATATACCTGTTGCCTAAGACAACAGTTAAAAAGAAACTTGACCTAAGAGCAGCTTGAAGGAGAAATCCTATCCCTCACCCACCTTTGCTCCTATCGGTAAATGTTCTCAGCTCTCCACGTGTTTTCCCAACTGCACGTGTGCTGTTTGCACGGAGACCTGGGCATAATATTTTCTGTTCTTTTCTGCTTGCTTGACATTATTTCGCGAAGGGTTCCCGCAGGCACCATCCTGATTGCTAATGTTGACTTCTGTCTGATCGCATCAGTGTCGCACTGCACTGCTGTCTCCCTGCCAGTCCCTGTGGCTGGGTGACGGGGCGGCTCTCAGGCTCTCGGTGTCGTCAGTAGCTCCATTTCAAGCGTCCTTGGGTCCAGGGCCTTGCTCTGCCCCCCGCTTTTTTAATGTCTATTATTTATTTTATTGTTGGGCACTAGGTCTTCATTGCTGCACCTTCTCCAGTTGCAGTGCACGAGCTTCTCATTGTGGTGGCTCCTCTGCTTGCAGAGTACATGCTCTAGGCGCATGGGCTTCAGTAGTGACTCGCAGGCTCAGTAGTCGTGACGCATGGGCTTAGTTGCCCTGCGGCCTATGGGATCTTCCCGGACCAGGAGTCGAAATCGTGTCCCCTGCGTTGGCAGGTAGATTTTTAACCTCTGGACCAGTAGGGAAGCCCTGCTCTGCCTTTTGACTCTTCCCCCCGCTAGGATTAGCTCCCAGAAGGTGAGTCTCTGGGGTGAACCCAGGGTTTCTCAGGCTGGACACTGGTGACACTCGTGTGAAGTAATCAGTCCTCGGTGGTGCAGGCTGCTCTGTGAACTAAGGATGCTGGACAGCACCCTTGGCTTTTGCTCTGCTTGATGCCACCAGACCCCCACGTGACAACCAACAATGCCTCTACACAGCATCCCTCGGAGGGCAGACTCACCCTCAGCCGACAGTCATTGTGCGAACGGGAAGCAGTATGTGCAAAACGTTAACACGTGGCAGTCAGAGGCCTTCCAGAGAGTCTGGATGAAATCCGATTAGGGCGGAAAGTACTGATGAGCACAGATGGAGTCCACTGTACGTGCTTGAGTTCCAGCTTGAGTTCTGTTCAAGCCTTTGCTCCCCTAGGCCTCAACTCTTCATCTGTGAAATGGGGACAGTGATAGAGCTGCAAGCCAGGCTCGTGAGCAGTGAGTGAGGGCAGGAGCCCCAAACGCTGAATGCAGTGCTGGGCGTGGAAAGATCTCAGTACACGTCAGCGGTGCTGGCCAGCTCCAGAGGGAGCCCCACTTGGGTTTCTGTCTTTGCCTGTGCTGCCTTTGAGGGCAGAGGGAGGGTGGGGGGGTCTGGGTGACAGAGTTGAGAGGGCCCACTCTTCTGCCTTCCCCGCAACTTCCCCCCGCATCCATCCCTGGGGCAGGACACAGCCTCCAGAACCAGCCTCAGCGGCTCTCCTGGGAAACATCACTGAGTCTTATTCATCACTCCGCCAGCCATCCAGGGCGTCCTGTGTGGGGTCGCGCAGGCCGGGTCCGGCATTTCTGGTGTGCGTGAGCGCCTGAGGCATCTATTTCCTCCTCTGAAGTCTGCAGCATCTGTCTGAGGCTCCATAAGCCCTTGCTTAGGGAGAGTTGCTCGTGGGTACCCACCGTGTCAGAGGGTCCCGGTGAACACCAGGCTCCTCCCCAGAGCTCTCAGAGGTGAGTGGGGGTCTCGCCCTGGGCCAGCATGTACTGTGGTCTCTGTCCCCAGGAGAAGTACGTGGAGGAGCTTGCCGCGATACGACAGACCCTGCAGACTGACCTGGAAACGTCCATCCGACGAATTGCCGACCTGCAAGCAGCCTTGGAGGAGGTGGCATCCAGCGACAGCGACACAGAGAGGTAACCTGCAAGGGGCCCGCGGGGCTGGGCCTGGAAGGGGGGCTGTGCCCTGGGGGGCTCTGTGGTCTTCTGTGGACAAGGCTCCCCTGTCCAGTCTGGGGGCCCTGGGGCTCCGGTGCGCTGGGGTTGAGAGGATAACTGGCCGGCTTAGGCGAGCAGAGGCAGGATGCTCCCCTCTGGTGGTACCACCCTTGCTGTGGTGCTGGGCTGGTGACCGCTGCTCAGGGGAGTGTAGCTGCCAGCTCCTCCGTGAAGGTGTTCATTCTCAGCATCAGTGTGATACAGACCCAGTGGACTCGCCGTGTTCTGGCCTCTAAATGAAGGGCTTTTTCTAAAACATCCTCAGTTGGTGCAAAAATAGCTTACACGCCAACATCCTGAGGATTTCTGTGACGCCCTACTAATGTGCACAGCTGCTAAATTGCTGGTGAAATGGCAAATCCTGATCCTGCAGCCACTTCCCAGCTCATGGTCACTTTCAGGGTCCCCGTTCCCCTCTGCCAGCCCCAGTTTTATTCGAGTTATGACGGGACCAGCGTCTATAATTACAAACCTCTGGCATCAATACCACCCGCTCCATGCTTGGGCTGGCTTCTCAGTTAATAGAAATGCTGGAGCTTTTGCATTAATTACAAAGGGAATTAATGACTGTATATACTAGTATTGGAGGTTTTTACAAATGAGCAAAGCTTTTAAACCATTTTTACTCGCACAGAAGTAGATTGCTTTTCTAATAAACAGTAAAAGTTCTAAAAATAACAAGACTGGAAAGAGGCAGAGAGTCTGTTCTTGGAGGTGCAGGGACAGGCTGGGCAGGTGTGATGGGGAACCAGGGGCAACAATCTGTGAAACAGCCTATGTTCAGGACAGTGTGAGGGGTGAGATGGTCACAGGACCCCCGGATAACTGGCCAGCTCAGGCGAGCAGAGGTAGGATGCTTCCCACTGGTGGTACCATCCTTGCTGTGGTACGCGGCGTCTTGGACCTGGACGAGCCCAGGCCATGCATAGGATTCTTGCAGCTGGAAGAGGGGGCGGCTTGGGGAGGGTGCAGGTGCTGCCCTTCAGCCTGATTTCCAGTCAGGGATCCGGGGGCTCATTTTGGCATGACCTTGTTCAGGTTTGTCAACTAGCTGGCTCATATGGTAAAGAATCTGCCTGCGATACAGGAGACACGGGTTCGATTCCTGGGTGGGACAGATCCCGTGGAGAAGGAAACGGCAACCCAGTCTAGTATTGTTGCCTGGAGAATCCCATGGACAGTGGAGCCTGGCGGGCTGTAGTCCATGGGGTTGAAAGAGTTGGACACAACTTACCAACTAAACTACCACCTGTATTCTTACTTGGAGAATCCCCTGGACAGAGGGGCCTGGTTGGCTACAGTCCATGGGGTCGCAAAGAGTCAGACACAACTGAGCGACTAACACTTTTACTTTCCTCCAGTTAGTCAACCTCTCTGAGCCTCAGTCTCTTCATCTGTAAGACGGGTTGATAATAAGTAAGTGAAAAAATCCGACCCTGGCACAGATCCGTGTACCTGGCAGGGCTCAGCCGTCGTCAGTTTCATTCATTCATCCATGTGATCAGTTCTACCTGTTCCATGCCACACTGAACTGGGTGTTTGTCTCAGTCACCTTGCTTCTTGTCGTCATGTGTCTCTGTCTTAGAGATACAGGGAGATTGAATAACTTGCCCAGGGACAGGCGAAAGTTAAATTCCTGAGGAGTAGAGAGGGGGAGGAGAGCACAGGTCTCTGCCTCCGTGGAGCCCGCTTTCCGTGTGTGTGTGTCCATGCCCGTGAGTACAGTGGACAGACTGATGAATACAACACTAGACTGTAGTAGGAGTTACAAAGAACACGATGCTCTGATGAATGGCAAGGGGGTACGCTTGGCCTCTCTGAGGGAAAGAATTGAACTGAAACCTGGGTTGAAAGAAGGAGCCAGAGGTGGGAGCTCCAGAGAAAAGTGAATCAGGGCTGACGAGGAGTGTTCTGGAAGTAAACCCTGACCAGCCTGCCCGAGTGAGATAAATCGGAAAGAGCGAGAGTCTCCTACTCTTCTTCCTTCTCTCCCACTTTTCTTCCCCTTTTGAAGTGGCCCACTCTGTCCTCATGAAGCACCCCAGAACCCCAGGCAGGATTGGCTGCATAACCCATGAGTCAACGGAGGAATGAGAACCTGGGGCTTTTTGTTCAGAACAAGTTCAGTTCAGTCCAGTCGCTCTGTCATGTCCAACTCTTTGCGACTCCGTGGACTGCAGCACACAAGGCCTCCCTGTCCATCACCAACTCCTGGAGTTTCCTCAAACTCAGGTCCACTGAGTCGGTCATGCCATCCAACCATCTCATCCTCTGTCGTCCCCTTCTCCTCTCGCCTTCAATCTTTCCCAGCATCAGGGTCTTTTCAAATGAGTCAGTTCTTCGCATCAGGTGGCCAAAGTACTGGAGTTTCAGCTTCAGCATCAGTCCTTCTAATGAATATTCAGGACTGATTTCCTTCAGGATGGACTGGTTGGATCTCCTAGCAGGCCAAGGGACTATCAAGAGTCTTCCCCAACACAACAGTTCAAAAGCATCAATTCTTCGATGCTCAGCTTTCTTTATAGTCCGACCCTCACATCCATACATGACTGCTGGAAAAACCATAGCTTTGACTAGACGGACCTTTGTTGACAAAGTAATGTCTCTGCTTTAATAATATGCTGTCTAGGTTGGTCATAACTTTTCTTCCAAGGAATAAGTGTCTTTTAATTTCATGGCTTCAGTCCCCATCTGCAGTGATTTTGGAGCCCAAGAAAAGAGTCTCTCACTGTTTCCATCGCTTCCCCATCTGTTTGCCATGAAGTGATGGGACCAGATGCCATGATCTTAGTTTTCTGAATGTTGCGTTTTAAGCCAGCTTTTTCACTCTCCTCTTTCACTTTCATCAAGAGGCTCTTTAGTTCTTTGCTTTCTGCCATAATGGTAGTGTCATCTGCATATCTGAGGTTATTGATATTTCTCCCAGCAATCTTGATTCCAGCTTGTGCTTCCTCCAGCCCAGAATTTCTCATGATGTACTCTGCATATAAGTTAAATAAGCAGGGTGACAATACACAGCCTTGACGTACTCCTTTCTCAATTTGGAACCAGTCTGTTGTTCATGTCCAGTTCTAACTGTTGCTTCCTGACTTGCATACAGGTTTCTCAAGAGGCAGTCAGGTGGTCTGGTATTCCCATCTCTTTCAGAATTTTCCAGTTTATTGTGATCCACACAGGCAAAGACTTTGGCATAGTCAATAAAGCAGAAGTAGATGTTTTTTGTAGAATTCTCTTGCTTTTTCAGTGATCCAGCAGATGTCGGCAATTTGATCCCTGGTTCCTCTGCCTTTTCTAAATCCAGCTTGAACATCTGGAAGTTCACAGTTCGCATACTGTTGAAGCCTGGCTTGGAAAATTTTGAGGATTACTTTGCTAGCGTGTGAGATGAGTGCAATTGTGCGGTAGTTTGAGTATTCTTTGAAATTGCCTTCCTTTGGGATTGGAATGAAAAGTGACCTTTTCCAGTCCTGTGGCCACTGCTGAGTTTTCCAAATTTTCTGGCATGTTGCGTGCAGCACTTTCACAGCATCATCTTTTAGGATTTGAAATAGCTCAACTGAAATTCATCACCTCCACTAGCTTTGTTCATAGTGATGTTTCCTAAGGCCCACTTGACTTTGCATTCCAGGATGTCTGGCTCTAGGTGATTGATCATACCATCATGATTATCTGGGTTGTGAAGATCTTTTTTGTATAGTTCTTCTGTGTATTCTTGCCACCTCTTCTTAATACCTTCTGCATCTGTTAGGTCCATACCATTTCTGTCCTTTATTGTGCCCATCTTTGCATGAAGTGTTCCCTTGGTATCTCTAATTTTCTTGAAGAGATCTCTAGTTTTTCCCATTCTATTGTTTTCCTCTATTTCTTTGCATTGATCACTGAGGAAGGCTTTCTTATCTCTCCTTGCTATTCTTTGGAACTTTGCATTCAAATGGGTGTATCTTTTAACTCAGATGACCATTATATCTACTGCTTTGGGCAAGAATCCCTTTAGAAGACATGGAATAGCCATCAAAGCCAACAAAAGAGTCCAAAATGCAGTACTTGGATGCAATCCCAAAAACGACAGAATGATCTCTGTTCATTTCCAAGGCAAACCGTTCAATATCACAGTAATCCAAGCCTATGTCCTGACCAGTAATGCTGAAGAAGCTGCACTTGAACAATTTTATGAAGACCTACAAGACCTTCTAGAATTAACACCCCCAAAAGATGTCCTTTTCATTATAGGGGACTGGAATGCAAAAGTAGAAAGTCAAGAAATACCTAGAGTAACAGGCAAATTTGGCCTTGGAGTACAGAATGAAGCAGGGCAAAGGCCAATAGAGTTTTGCCAAGAGAATGCAGTGGTCATAGCAAACACCCTCTTCCATTACCAGATGGTCAATACCAAAATCAGATTGATTATATTATTTGCAGCCAAAGATGGAGAAGCTCTATACAGTCTGCAAAAACAAGACCGGGAGCTGACTGTGGCTCAGATCATAAACTCCTTATTGCCAAATTCAGACTTATTTTGAAGAAAGTAGGGAAAACCACTGGACCATTCAGGTATGACCTAAATCAAATCCCTTACTGTTATACAGTGGAAGTGAGAAATAGATTCAAGGGATTAGATCTGATAGAGTGCCTGAAGAACTATGGATGGGCGTTCGTGACATTATACAGGAGGCAGGGATCAAGACCATCCCCAAGAAAAAGAAATGCAAAAAGGCAAAATGGTTGTCTGTGGAGGCCTTACAAAGAGCTGTGAAAATAAGAGAAGTGAAAGGCAAAGGAGAAAAGGAATGATATACCCATTCGTTCAGAACAGATTTGGAATTTCAAGCCAATCAACAGCAGAGCGGCACCAGACACAGGCTCCTCTGGGCATGGGCTAAGAGCCTGTGAAACCAGCCCTGAGCCCAGGATGCTTCCTGGGAAGCATCTCCTAATTCTCAGCTACCTTGGTCCTCTCTATCTTACAACTCCCACGGAGCGTGGATTTCAGTAATGGCATAGGCGTGGGAGGAGATGGGGGAAGAATCACCCACAAAGAAGGCTCAACACTTCTTAAGTCTCAGTTCCAGAGAATTCGTACCATCCAAGCCATGTTGTCTGGTCACTGCACAGTTAAATCGGTTATCAACAAGGAAAAGAAGTGTGTGGGTTCCCAGGGTGGAGAGCTGCCATCCAGAGCAGGGCCCCACTCCCGCCCGGGTGCTGCGGGTGCTCTTCCCCCGGCAGCTCCACCCCGCACTCCCCTCGTAATTGCCTCATCGCTTAGGGATGGCAGTGTCGATTGGAGCCTGAGGGATTGGTCTAGGTACGTCTCTGAACTGAGCTCTCAATTAGGATTCAGTCCCACCCTGGGAGAGACAGAGACAGAGCGGTGCTTCGCTGGAGGTGAGGCTCCTTGAGAGACTTGTTCAAATGATGAAAAGTCACATTTCCCCATGTTGGGAATTAGATCCGAGTGTAACAGGCCTTCCAGGCTGGAAACGTGCTCAGAAAGCCAGGAGGCCGGTGTGGCAGCGTTTCAACGCGTGCTCGCCAGCACCGGTGCCCTCACGCTGTCACTTAGACTAGGGCATCAGCCTGCTTAGATTAGTGGAGGGACGCTTTAAGCTGTTGCCCAAGGCTCAGAGAACGCTCATGACTCACGCATCAGCCGACAGCCCATCTGTTCTTGCCCAGGGTCTGCGGCTGCTCTGTCATCACCTTGGCTGGGAGTTTGGGGTGGGGTTGGTGGGGAGTTCAGAAAGGTCAGTGGATGACCCCTGACCCCTAGGTCAGCCAAGAGTATCCACGCCAGCTGGCTCCATCTGAGACGAAGGCTGTGGAAAGTTGTCCTCTGGTGCTGTGTTGAGTGTAAGTTGTACATTTTCTAACATCCATGCTGCTAACTTGATGAAAATGAGACTACGGTGAGACAAGTAGAAAGATCAGGCCTAAGCAAAGATTGTGGCAGCCACCGAGGGCATCATCCCGTGTCAGCTTATTTGGTAGTGGGCCCAGGCTCTGACCAGACTGCAACAATTCCTGCTGTGAAGTAGGGCAGGCTCGAGGCCCTCCCACCCCTCTCTTCCCACAAATCTCTTAACCTCCTGATTTTGCTTAGAAGTGGCTCACAACATTTCTCTATTATTCTGGACATTCCAAGTTACATCACAGGGCCCTTAGTGCAGGACCACAGGCTCATATGATGCCACGGAGGACACTGCTCTTTCTTTTTTAAATGTATTTTGGACTCTTCTGGGTCTTCGTTGCTGCACGTAGGCACTCTCTAGTTGCGGCGAATGAGAGCTACTCTTTGTGGTGTGCGGGCTCCTCACTGGGCGCGCCTCGCTCATGGCGGAGCGTGGGCCTAGGCGCATGGGCTCAGTAGTTGTGGTGTATGGCTTAGTGGCCCCACAGAGTGGGACCTTCCCGGACCAGGGGTCGAGCCCATGTCCCCTACACTGGCAGGCAGATTCTTAACCACTGGACAGCAGGGGAGGTCCAGACATCTGTCTTTCTAAGCATCTTTCTAGGAAGGCCTAGATACCCAGCTAGTGGGCTTTTTGGGGAATGAGGGCTCCAAACCACTTTATCCGCCCTGGCATCACAGGACGCACTGACCATCGTGCTACTGGCTTCTCTTTCCTGAGACTGACTTTGTGCCAGGCTACACAGCCTACCTGCCTTCCATGCATAGTTCTCACAACAACTGTCTTGAGCGTGGTAACCATTATCACCCCCAGTTTACAGATGAAGAAACTGCAGGTTAGACAAGTCAAGAAACTGGCCCCAGCTCACACGGTAAGTGATGGGGCTGTGATTTGATTCCAGGTTGACCCCTTCACCCACACTTCCGATGAGCAAGCCCTGCTGTCATGTCAAACATACCCCATCTTTCCCCTTTCTCTTGTCAAGGTCTTGGTTCTCTGCCAAGTTTACTGGCCTGTCATCCTGGTGAACTTGTGTCTGTCACTGTGATATGGGGCCAGTGCATCTGTGTGTCACTTCCCAGGCAGTGTTTGTATTCAGACCAGAGTTGTCTGGCAAAGGCTCCGTGGAAAGGAATACAACGGAAAACATTTAATTACTTCTCTTGCTCACCAGCAGTCCGCCTGTCCACAAGTGCCTGGCCCATGTTCCTCTTGAAAAGTCACAGGAACCAAGGCAAGAGAAAGAACCACTAAGCACATATCAGGAGATGAGGGAAAAACCAGGGACCACATAACATGCTCCAGTGCTGACTGCACTGCCAAGGAGATCAGGACCATGGACAGGTCACCTGCCCTTCCTGGGCCTCTGCTTGCCTGCCCAGCAGATTAAAATCATCACCATCATCACCATCACCATCATTGAGTCCTTAGGGCGGGAGGTACGGTCAGGAACAGGCAAACACGAATCTGCCTCATGAGCTTGAGGTCAGACTCTTTCTTCATGTCGTGGAAGGGTCAGTGCATTTTAAACTCTGGTTAGGAAGAACCCCCTTTTACGCCAAAGGAAACTCCTATAGAAAATTCCAGCTTAGAATGGAGTGTGGCCATCCTCTGATTGGAGTGAGAGAGGAAGGTTCCCTGTGGATGGACTCAGAGATTAAATCTGCCCTCCTTCTGAAAGGGCTCTTCCCCCAGACTAGAGACGCAGTCACTTTGAGATGTCCAGTTGTGCCGTGCCTTGTTTAGTTGTATTGTGCTCTAAAGGTGTTCCCTTGCAGGATCCAGTTAAAGATCATTATTCAGTCCATTGAAGTGGGTGAGGAAGTATATCTGGTTGCCTAGACCTTGTCTGCTGCAGAGTTCAAGGCCAGTCAGCCTCAGGATTATGGGGGTGTTGGGTTGTCCAGGCACCCACCAGAATCTCTGGGCACAGCCTCTCTTACTCAGACTCACAGACTCCCAGGGTGGACAATGGGCCCAAAGCCCCTCTCTCTCTATCATCAGGCCTCCAGCCCCATGGTGGCTGTTTTTTTCCCTTCCTCCCTGCTCATGGGCAAGAGAAACCTTGTTCTTCTGTTTATAAGGGGAGTGCCACATCATTTTGAACTATGCAGGTTGGGCTGCAAGCCTCTT
The DNA here is from genome assembly GCA_024291935.2 of Okapia johnstoni. NCBI lineage: Eukaryota > Metazoa > Chordata > Mammalia > Artiodactyla > Giraffidae > Okapia > Okapia johnstoni. The sequence goes on along the minus strand of CM044310.1, from coordinate 6,649,586 downwards.
CAGTTCTTTTTTTCTTTCTATGAGCATTTCAGAAGATGTAGCCCTATTCACTCAAACCCCTCCCTCTGCTTTCCAGGGCCTTTGCCTACCACATTCTAGCTTCTTTGGTCAGCTGGAACCAGTGTCCTTATCTGGGGTCTGTGAACTGGTAGATCAAGTGAGGGGTGCCCATGCATGAGTTCTAGAGATTATACCATGAACTCACAGATACTGCACTAAAATTCAAGTCTGTTTGTGCATTTGGGGAAGTGAAAGTCCCACAGTCTTCATAAAAGATGCTTATAAAAGGTCTAGGACTCCTGCTCTAGGACCTCTGTGCATGCTCTCCATTGTACATGGTCTTTAAGCATCCAGGCTAGACAGGGCCTCAGCATCTTGGTTCAGAAGCCTCATTTCACAGATGGGGACACCTGACACCCCAGACAGGCAGACAGAAGGCCGAGGCCACACTGAAGCCACAAGGATTCAGTCACCTTCCTCCACTGTCTGGCACTCCTTCTGCAGCCCCAGCGCACAGTGCCTTAGAAGAGACTCAGACCGCCCATGGGGGTAGAGCTGGTGCTACTCATGTAGACTACTTCAGTTAAAGTTTTGAAGTATTTTTAAATAGTTTGTTAAAAAGTTGTATCCAAAAAAAATTATCCTCAAGAGATCCTCAAGAAGATTTAGGGCCATTAGCAAAGATACTTTCATTCTACCTCTTGCTGTCATAGAAAATTAGCTCAAATTTCATAACACAGGAATGCCCCAGCCTCACATCAAAGTGCCAGATGCAAGTTGGCTGGCGTGACAGGCCAGTGACTTGGCCGAGAACAAAGACCTTGACAAGACAAAGGGCTTGAATCTGAGTCTCCCCAGGCTAGAGCCAAAGTGTCAGCAGGGCTCTGCTCCTTCTGGATTCTCTGGAGGAGAGTCCATTTCCTTACCAGCTTCCAGAAGACACCCACATCTCTTGGCTCATGGCCCCTTCCATCCTCAAAGCCAGAAATGTTGTATCTCTGGCTGTTGTTCCATAGTCACAAGTCCCTCTGACTGAACCTGGAGAAAGGTCTCTGCTTTTAAAGACCAGAGTCATTAGAGGGGGCCCACCCCGATAATGCAGGACAGTCTGCCTGTCTCAAGATCCTTGATCTTAACCACATCTGCACGCCCCTTTTAACATCTCAGGAAACACAGTCACAGATTCCTGAGATAAAGATTGAGATGTTGACATCTTTGGGGTCGTTATTCTTCCTTTCAAAACATGGTTCACAAAAGGTGCTTTTCATTATACTGAAGAAGTCAGCAGATTTTTCTTTAAAAGGCCAGATAGTAAATATTACAGCTTCTCAGGTGGTGAGGTCTCTGTTGTAGCTGCTCTGCTCTGCCATTGTGGAGCAAAAGCAGTCATACAGACAAATTGCAAATGAATGGGGTTAGCTATGTTCCAATAAAGCTTTATTAATTAGAACAGATATGTAGATTCAGTCCATGGCTGTCATTTACAGACCCCTCTTCCATTGGATTCACCAGACATCATCCAAGAGAACTTCCAGTCTGGCCTGAGCCGTGGGGCCAAAGGGACAAATAAGCTATGTTCTTGGCCTGGGAAGGGCCCTTGCACTCTGTTGGGGATGGAGCAATGTTAGTAGAAGTCAGGAGAGTGACTGGTCCTTGAGGGAAGGGACCAAGGCTACAGGTGCCTCTCAGAAGAAGTGACCAGGGCTTCTGGGAAGGACTTGCCCAGATTCCACTGAAGAATAAAACTGGGAGATTCCAGCCTGAGAAGCCAGGCTCGTGTGTTTGAAGTTTGTGGTTTGACTGTCTGTACCCATACACTGGGCGACTGCACCCTGGTTAGGAGCATGAGCCGAGTAGCTCTTATAGACCTGGGATTCAAAGCTGTGTGACCTTGGACAGGGGTGTCAGCTTCCTCAGCTCCAACAGGGAGACTAGTGAGGTGATGAGTGGGATCATGTGTAAAGCATGTTTGTTGAATCAAGAGTTCTCCCTAAAGAAGAATCACTATTGTAATTAGCTTCTGAGTTTCCCAGAATGTACTGACAAAGCTGACCACCACAGCCCCATGTCTGATTTGCAAGCAGTCACAAAGGATATAAAGCCAGTGCCTTGGCTGCTGACAATTATGATGCTATTAATAGCAGTACTAGTTGTACTAAAACAGGAGCAAGGGTAATGGTTGCTACCCTTTAATTGACACTGCTTGTTTGCCAATAACCATGCTGAGATGTTCATAAGGGTGATCTCACTTGGTCATCTCCATAGCGCTGGGGGCAGAGGCCCATGATTAGCTAGCTACATTTTACAAAGGAGCCGAGGAAGCTCAGAGAAGACAAGGGACTTGCCTGAGATCACACAGTGGCAAAGGTCAGAAGTGGGACTCAAACCCAAGTTTATCTAACATCAAAGACTGTGTTATTTCTCAGACCCTGGCAGTCCAAGGATAACAGACTGTTGCTTGTGCCTCCTCCTAGTATCCAGACAGCAGTGGACTGCGGCGATGGCAGTGGCAGAAAAGAGATGTAAGTGAGCCCTGAATAAAACTGAGCTGGTGACACTGAAGCCAGAGACAAGCCCCTGGCTATGTCCAGTTTGCAGTAGGAACACACACACCCACCTGGACAAATACCACAGTGTCCACAAGAGCTCTGACTCCATGGTCATAACATATAGCACCGGGGACATACTACTGAACTGTAGACTTCCTGTAGACAAAGAGACGCCTCCAACTTACTGTGCTGCTGTCCTCAGACACTGTCAGAAGCTCCCAGTTGCCTCAGAAGAGTTTCTAGGCTGACCTTTGAGCCCTGCACATTCTGATCCTGACTTAACCCTCCACTTGGGTCTCTTCTTCCTGTATCTCCCGTGCCCTCCATACCTGTGTGGGTGCTGTTCCCTCCACTTAACGCTCCCTTCTCCAGGCCTGTGTGGCCAAGCTCCAACCTTCAAAGAGGATGTAGCCCAACAGCCATTACTGCATCCCTTCCCTTATGCCTCCAAGAAACAAATCGGGGCTCTCTCTTTGTCCTCCTCAGAACCCATCGTCTGTCTTCATCTGCGGCACTGATAGTTTTCTTTTTGATTTTATGGTTATTTATATAGATGTCTGCTCTGCTAAAATGGGGTCTTAAGGACAGGGTCAATGTTGAGTTCGTGTTTATAGCCCCTTCCCATGGTGCCTGGCATAGAGTGTTCCATAAACAAACAAAATTGGTGAATATATATATTTATTATATATCGTAAATGAGTGAATATAGCAACCAGAAAGTGAAATAATCATTCAATGCCCACATCAGTGCGAGGCTCCCACAGGCCTCTCCCTGTGTTGCTTTCAGAAATCAGGCAGCAGAGAACTGAATGTACAATTAAGTCTCTGTCCACAGAGACATTCCAGCTAAGGTAGGCAAGCAGTTAAGACCTTCACAACTGATAGATTCCATGAACATATCATTTGTTATGAAATCCAATGCCAAATTTTACTCCAAAATTAGAAGATACCTTGGCATCTATATTAGAGTATTTATCTTCCTAAGGAATAGCAATGGTTTTTAACATGGGCGTTGGAATTGGAGGGACAGAGTTGGCATCCCAGCTTCATCACTGACTAACTGGGTGACCTTGGTTAAGACCCACACTGGCCTCCCCAGATCCCATTATTCTCATCTATGTAACAGGTACAGTGCTGGCTCCCACCTCTCAGGGATGGTATTGTGAGCACTGATTAAAGTGATGCATATTCAGCACTTAGCACCATGCCTGGCTCATGCTAAGGGATGAATATCTAGTTATTGCTGTGACTGTGGTTGTCGTTGTGTTGACAGCATCTTGCATTCTGGTCCTAGAGATAACGTCTCCACCCTCAGCTCCCAGCCGGAGGGCAGTCTGCAGTCTTGGTTGAGTTGTACTCTGTCCCTGGCCACAGACACCGCAAGGACCCCCTCTCGACAGTCAGCCATCAGCAGCCATATCCTCAGCCCCAGGTAAGAGTATCCCCTGCTGCCTCTGGGTGACCAGTAGTTCAGAGAATCACAGGCTTCCCAGGTTGCTGTTTAAGTCTTCCATTTCCTGTGGCTTAGACAAGGACATGAATGGTCCAGTTTGAGGTATGACCCTGCCAATTCTTAGCTGTGTAACTTAAGGCATGTCAGTTACCCTCTCTGAGCCTTCACTGCCTTATCTGTGAAACAGGAAATATAATTGTATTTACTGCCCCAAACAGTCAAAATGACGAGGATCTCATACAGCCCACCTAGTGTATGGTTTTCCAGATGATTTCAAATAGCACGGGGTGAGCATTTTTAAAAATAGCTGTAGATTGACTATGTTTGTTTTCCATCTAAGGCAAGTCCTACTAATTTCCCATTTATAGATGTGTATTTAAATTTTTCTTTATAAACATGTTTACTGAAGTTTTTTGGTTTTGTTTGTTTCTGTTAATGGGAAGTCTGTATAAAGACAGGCTGGATGATGTCTTCCTCGGAAATCTCAGCTTTCTTTGAATGTCAGAATTTTATATTCTGTTTCCTACCGTGGAAAGAGACAAATTCAGTCATGCCTTGAGATAGGACCCTCACAAGTCTATAGGATTGCCAGTAATAATTTGCTCCAACAAATGGGCCTCAGCCTCAGCTGCAGGACTTAAATCTGTCTTCCCTCTTGCTTTCCAGCCCCATTCCTCTCAGCTCATTCGGTTTTCCTTTTCAAGGGCGGCCCTCTTGTAATGAGGAGCCAATGGCCATAAATCAGAAATTATGGATTAAATAGATGCGTAATTAAGATGAAATGCACACTGCTTGTGTGATAACAGAAGAGCCAATGTGATAAGATAGAAAAATCACAGACTATTGGAGCGGACCCAGACCAGCCCTCGCTGACTCGAAACAGGTTTGCTCTGAAGCAGGAGGCTGTCTTTATGAAAAGAAGGGGATAGGAGTTCATGCCAAGCTTTGGGGCATGTTCAGCAAATGGCAAATGTCCGCTGATAATCTTAGGCTGAAAGATTTGATGTTGAAAATATCAAAAGGGACGCCCTGAGAATGGGGCGCATCGGGGGAGTTAATTAAAGCAAGATTATCTGATTACCACTTTTAATTAAAAACAAAGACCTGTGTGGAGAAAGAGCCATGTCCTCGGTGAACTCCGAGTGCTGAGGACTTTTTCTCTCCTGGTAAATAAATAACTTCTGGTCTCCCAAATCAGGCAGCAGAGAACTGAATGTGCAAGCGCATTAGCATAATATCCAGAAGTTGCATAATTATATTAGGTGCATGATAAGGAATTACACCCCGAGCTGAATGGGAGATGAGAGGCTGTGGTGATTTCCCTACGTGGACTAAAGTCAGAGCATCTGGCTTCCAATCCCATGGCTGCTCCTCTGCAGCTGCGAGACTTGGGGCAAAGGTGTGGTGGTTTTTTTTTTTTTTTGATAGTTTTTAATGGAGTGTAGTTGATTTACAGTGTTGTGTTAGTTTCTGCTGTACAGCAAAGTGCATCAGAGTTATACATATACATGTATCCACTCTTCTTTAGATTATTTTCCTGTATAGATCATTACAGAGTATTGAGTAGAGTTCCCTGTGCTATACAGGAAGTCCTTGTTACTTATCTATTTTATATATAGTAGTGTGTATATGGGTTTCTCTGGTGGCTCAGTGGTAAAGAATCCGCCTGCCGATGCAGGAGAATTGGATTCCATCCCTGGGTCGGGAAGATTCCCTGGAGAAAGAAATGGCAACCCACTCCAGTATTCTTGCCTGGGAAATCCCATGGACAGAGGAGCCTCGAGGGTTACAAGCCGTGGGATGGCAAACGAGTCAGACACAACTGAGTGACTGAACAACAACAACTGTGTGTATCTGTCAGTTCCAGTTCCCCAGTTTATCCCTCTCTCCCTTCCCCCATTAGTAACCATAAGCTTGAGGCAAGTTGCTTAACTTTCCATGTTTTCTTGTGAGTAAACCATTGTCAGTGTTAATGAGAAGATGCACTCAGAGCCCAGCTCCTAGAAAGAGCTCAAGAAAACCAGCTGCTTTCCTGGTGTTGGTATCTGATGCCCAGAGTAACCCCAGGGGACTGATGCCATCACCTCCATGCTGCACAAGAGGGATCTGAGGCCCAGCGGTTCAGGAACAACTGATTCAGGCAAACTCGGCCACACCCCAGCTCCTATAGCTTTGCCTGGGCAGCATCTCCAGGCAGCCCTCTCGCTAGAGCCCAGCCCCCCTTTTCCTGCTTGCTCCCCTCCAAGCCCTCAGGCTTGTCCAGCTGCAGTTCAGAGCAGAGGGGCCTGCACCAAGGACAGCGGTGGAACAGCAGGCAAGAAAGGGCCAGAAGCCCCTTGTCAATTTTCTTCATATTGGTGTCCCCCTGGCTGGCACACAGATGGTGCTCCGTAAATGTTTGTTGAATGAATAACTGACCATAGCAGCAACACTTGAGCAGAAATGCTAGCTGTACTTGGTCACAACTCAGCTTTGTGATTCAGAGAGGGTCAGTTATTTGCTCCATGTCATTGGCAGGGAAGCAAAAGAGCCAGGATTTGAACTCTGGTTTAAATCCTTCCAAAGCCTGTATTGTGTTTGCCATGCTGCCATGACTCTGACTGTTATCCAGGAGGTGAATCACTCACCTGGCTAAGGGCTGGCCCGTTAGTAATATTAAAACTATATAAGGGTCATTATTCAGCATCCATCCAAATGATCTTTATTAAGTGCCTACTAAGTGCCAGATTCCATGGCGTTAAGCCTTGAAAATTTTGAGCCCTTATTAACCTATTAACCTGGAGTGTGTTTACCGTTTAAGGATTCTAGAACTTCTGAGTTAGAAGGGACCATTAGATTATTTATTATTAGTCCAATCCTCTCATTATATAAATAGGAAAAATTGAGGTCTGCAGAGGGAACTATCTCACCTAAGCTTATAGTAAAGACTGACGCAGAGTTCAGGTGCCTTGACATCCAGCTTTATAATCTTTAAATACTTGTCCCTTTTATTAGAATATAACTGAGAAGGCTATAGTCCTCTTGGCCACCACCCCAACCTCAGCTCCCTTCTGAAAGGTATCCACTGTCTTCAGTTTGGTGTGTATCCTTCCACTTCTTTCTCTATGTATTTATAAATACACATGTACTTGTAGCAAATATATAGCATATTTGTGGGCTTTTAAAACACGTAAGTGATACAATGCTACATTATGTATATGTACCTGTGTGTGTGTGTGTGTGTGTGTGTGTGTGTGTGTGTGTGTGTGTGAAGTCATTTCAGGTGTGTCCAACTCTGTGTGACCCTTTGAACTGTAGCCCGCCAGGCTGCTGTGTCCATAGGATTCTCCAGGCAAGAATCCTGGAGCAGGTTGCCATGCCCTAAGTGTATGTAGCTAAATTCTCAAAGTGCTTCTTTCTTTCCCTCAATAATATACTTTAGAGATCTCACCCTGTCAGTTCACATAAGTCTATCTCATTCTTTTAAATTGCTGCAGAAAATCTTAAAATGATGCCATGGATTTATTAAACTGTACTCTTGTTTCACTTTTAGTTGATTTCAGGATATTTGCTATTAACCTGTTGTGTGTGTGTTCTTAGTCGCGTCCAACTCTTTGTGACCCCATGAACTATAGCCTGCCAGTCTCCTCTGTTCATGGCAGTAATACTGGAGAGGGTTGCCACTTCCTCCTCCAGGGGATCTTCCCAACCAGGGATAGAACCCTCCTCTCTTTCATCGCGTGAACTGACAGGCAGATTCTTTCCCACTGAGCCACCTGGGAAGCCCTTATTAACCTGTTAGCCTTTAAACACACACACACACACACACACACACACACACACACACACACACACACACACACACACACACACACACACACACACACACACACACACACACACACACACACACACACACACACACACACACACACACACACACACACACACACTCTTATGCACAGGGCAAATGATTCTCTATGTCAAAGGGAATTTGCATTTTAAACTTGACCAGATGCTACCAGGTCATCTGGCATTCTTCGTGCTGAGGAGGTGGAGGCAGGTTAGAGTACAAGGGGAACCCTATGGGGTGCACCCCCATATGACCTGAGTCTCTTGGACATTTCCAAATTTGAGAAAGAAGGTCACTCTAAAAACAGAAGAGAGGGAAAAAGCAGTCTTCTTCCAAAAAAATAAAAGCATTCCTTGTATTATTTATAAGAGGACGTCAACTCAAGAGAAATACGCCTAGAGCTTGATGATTTACAGCCCAGGAGTCATGAAGCTGCTGATAAATGCAAGAGCTTCTGGAGATGGAGACACTAAATTACCTCCATGCCCCTGGGGAGGGAGTTTATGGGCTTGTTGGTGGCGGCTGGCTTGGCTCCAGAGCCTCTCTTGACAGCCGACTGCAGCTGGTGCCAGGGTGCCCAGGGCTGGCATGGTGTGCTCGGCCCTGCAGGGTGCCCACCTCTCCCTCCTGCCCTCTGGGCCACCACCCTGCTGGCAGAGTGTTCCAGTAAAGGGTTCTCTTCTCTCCCTTCCAGTCCTCACGGCACCTCGGGCTTTCCAGAGGGGGCCAAGCCCCATTTTCGCCTAGACCCCCATGCTCACATCCCTCAGAACCTCAGCCTTGGTCACTCACATGGCTCTGCAGGGTCCAAGCACAGAGGGGCATTAACTGAACCAGTTGTGTAGATGCTGATGCCTTGTCACTGTCCTGTTTTCTGTCATTTTACTGGACAGTTATTCCAAACCATCCTGACTTTCCTCCAGCTCCAACTCCTCACTCGGAGCAGATATCCTAAACTCCTGGTTCATTCAAAGGAAAAACAGTGGCCTCAGAATGGTACCTATAAATTGATCACCATCTGCCACAACTTCCCTCTGGTCTCAGAAAATGAGATCCGGTCTTGGTCGAGTGGAATCCGTACCCCACCACCTGCTCGCTCCTACAATCTCGGCTTCCGCATTTCCAGCTGTCCTTCCTCCACAGGTTATAAACACCCTCGGGTCCTTCCGTCCTAACTGTATCTTCACCCATCACCCTGCAGTCTGTTTCCTCCCTTTGGAGCCAGGCTTCTCCAGAGTGGGGTCCCCGCCCAGCGCCTTCACCCCCCTCCCATTTCTGCCTCTGTTTCCTCCAGCCCAGAGCCCGGCCCCTCCACTGAAATGTTTCTCAGAGGGTCAGCAGCTGCCCCAGGCACAAACCAGGGGACGTTCTCCAGTCTTGATCTTTTTCTGGACTTCTCTGCTGCACTGGCCCGCTAGACATTTCTTGGAACTCCCTGCCCACTTGGCCTTTTAGCTGTTTCTGCTCCTTTTGTTGTTAACTGTTGAGTCATTCAGTCGTGTCCCACTCTTTGCAACCCCATGCACTGTAGCCCAGCAGGCTCCTCTGTCCATGGAATTTCCCAGGCAAGAATACGGGAGTGGGTTGCCATTTCCTTCTCTGGGGGATCTTCCCCACCCAGGGAACCAGCCTGCATCTCCTGCACTGAAGGCAGATAGTTTACTGCTGAGCCACTGAGGAAGTGTTTCTGCTCCTTGATGCTCCCCAAACTTCTCTCTTCTGTTTTTTTCCTTCCCACCCCAGCGCCGCTGCCCCCCCATCTGCTGGGGATCCCGGGATGCTGCTCTCACCTGTTTTTCTGTCCACCGGGTCCCAGGCAATCCTGTGATTTTAACTCCCTCACTGTAAACAGGTGACCCCCAAATCGAGCCCTCCAACTCATGTTCTCCCAAGTCACAAACGTGTATATCATATGTAACTGCCTGCAGTTTAGAAGCCGGCCACCTGGCTGTCTCTGTGGTATCTGAACCCAGTGTGTCCGAGGGGAACCTCCTCCCTCTCCCCGACCAGTGTGATCAGAATCACGTGGAGGTCCTGTCATCAGTCACCTAAGCTGGAGCCCTCCACTCTCCCGAGGCTCCCATCCCTCTCGCTCATCCCCATCGTCTGCTGATCCCTAAATCTTGTTTATTCTGCACCTCCACGCTTCGGGCAAATACTCTGACCTTCTTACTTCTCTCCATCCTCACTGTCAACACCTTGAAGCCAGGCCACCATCATTTCTGTCCTAGACTCTGGCAAAGCCCTTCCAACCCCACCCTCCTCCAGTCCCTCCTCTGCACTCTAGCCTCTCAAATCTCTCTCAAATGAAAATCTGGTTTCAGTGGCTTCCTGTTACCTACAGCAGGAGTCAGCCAATGACTGCACATAGTAAAAAAAAAAAAAAAAAAAAAAAAAAAAATCTGGCCCTTGACCTGCTTTTGTAAAAGTTTTATTGGATCACAGCCATGCCCTTTTTAAAGAAATTTTACGTATTGTTTATGACTGTCTTTGGCCAAGGGTGGCTCTGCCGGATGAGTGAACTGTCTTGTGTCACAGAGCAACAGAGTAAGTTGTTAGCAGTATGGAATCAGGATTAGTGGAATATAGTGGGGCAACCTGAAGGTCTGAGGCTCCCTGTGGGGGGAAGGAGGGAGTGTTCCAGCCTTTGGGATCCCCATTTGGTAGCCTTGGGAAGTCCAAACAGAAGTGTGTGTGTCCTGGTCAGAGACTTTGTTTATCCCTAAATCTCAGTGACCGTGATCTATCACCACTTAATTAGAGATGCTGTGATTTGAATTTATCACCAAACATGTCTCTGCTCTGTTGCTATTGGACTAGTACCATATTGCAGTGTGAGCGTGGAGATTATTGTATAAATTATTCTCACTCACATAATCATCGTGATTTTAATTACTGTGTAATCTTAGCTAATTACTGTTGTATGTATCATTTGCTTTGGTACCGATTTAACACAACTGCTTTTCGTTTGGCTAAAAGGCAGCATTACGACTTTTCCTTTTTCAGGGAAAAAATATGCTTTCTGTAAACATTTGCAGTCCCATACTCTTGGCTGGTGGTTCTTCGCTTAAAAGCAATAAATTTAGATACCATTATCCTTCTTTGATCAGTCCCCATTGATTTTTATGTGGGATAAGGCTGGCTTGAATTAGTAAAAAGGTCTAAATTATAGGGTATTGTTTTAAAATAAAGTTGTATTACTCTCAAGGAAGTGCAGTTACTCTACTGCAGAAGTGGGGCCAAGGATGGGACACGTGAGACCTGCTCAAATGATTAGATAAGACTCGTTTGTAATCAGTTCATTAATTATGTAAATGTGAATGGAGCATACTTGGCATTGAAAACAGCTTGTTCTCAAAGTAGGTTAAGCATTGACTGCTAATCTTATTTCAATAGGACATTTGTTTACTGGTCTCTGCGTTCTTAGAACCGGAGCTCAGGATCACTTTAATCCATCCTGAATGTACTTAATGAATGAGTCTCTCTTGAAAATGGTTTTATGTCTTCCTGGCACAAAAGAGTGCTTTTCAGTTTTATCAGTTTTAAGAAGATTAGCGGTAAGATGTGGAAATGTGCAGTGCGAACATACTAACCGTGGACTCAAGGCCTGAGCAAGTGAGGAGCAAGAGAAGTCTGTGTCTGTCCAGGGTTCGTGCTTGGACAGGCTTCCATGGGAAGGAGGGGTGTTTTCTGTCTAGAGCTCTGGGTCTTTGGTAGATCTGAGAATGCTTCAGGAATTTTGAAGCTCACCTAAGTTATATGCAAGGTGGTGTAAAACCATTTGGCTTGATCTTTGACTGCTCAGAACATTCTTGTAGAATCTGTGGCTCTCTGAGCTAAACTTTCATCAAGTCAGCTTATGCAAACATAGATACTGAAAGCGGTGTCTGTATGAAATTTTCAAAACTTGGTCATACCTTAATAATTACTACCCAAATCAAAACCAGCCCATGGCTAGTGCCCTGACACCTTCTGGTATCCATTGCAGTCCTGACCTCCTCCTCACTCAAGGATGACCACCACCCTCACTTCTGCTCTGTGTTAGATTCTGTGTTAGATAGGGCTATTGTTTGAACCCTCTGATGCCTTTATGTTTAAATGTAGCTTTTCTGTTTTTTCTAAGGAAGTTTTCTCTAATAGAAGCTGGACAATCACATGTGATCTGCTAAAATCATACTTTTCTACTCCTTTTACTCAGTAAATATTTCTTCCTTGGTGTCTGAGCCCAGGAGGACATGAAGGGTCATTCATACTTCCCTCTACTCATACACTGGTCAACTCCTTCCCCTCTAGAGTATCAGCTTCTTGAACACAAGGGTCCTCCACCTCAGTGTCAGCAGGAGCTGGCATTGTGGCACTCCACAGAAGGTTCTGAATGGCAAGAAGGGAGGGGTGGATGGACAGATAACTTCCATTCGTTTAAAGCTGCGTTTATGATGAACTGGGTGCTTTTAAAAGTCAGAGATTGTCTGTGGTTACTGCCATTGCACCTAGAGCCAGACATCCTGGAATGTGAAGTCAAGTGGGCCTTAGAAAGTATCACTACGAACAAAGCTAGGGGAGGTGATGGAATTCCAGCTGAGCTATTTCAAACCCTTAAAGATGATTCTGTGAAAGTGCCACACTCAATATGCCAGCAAATTTGGAAAACTCAGCAGTGGCCACAGGACTGGAAAAGGTCACTTTTCATTCCACTCCCAAAGAAAGGCAATGCCAAAGAATGCTCAAACTACCGCACAATTGGACTCATCTCACACACTAGCAAAGTAATGCTCAAAATTCTCCAAGCCAGGCTTCAGCAGTATGTGAACCGTGAACTTCCAGATATTCAAGCTGATTTTAGAAAAGGCAGAGGAACCAGAGATCAAATTGCCAACATCCGCTGGATCATTGAAAAAGTAAGGGAGTTCCAGAAAAACATCCATTTCTGTTTTATTGATTATGCCAAAGCCTTTGACTGTGTGCATCACAATAAACTGGAAAATTCTGAAAGAGATGGGTATACCAGACCACCTGACCTGCCACTTGAGAAGTCTGTATGCAGGTCAGGAAACAACAGTTAGAACTGGACATGGAACAACAGACTGGTTCCAAATAGGAAAAGGAGTACGTCAAGGCTGTATATTGTCACCCTGCGTATTTAACTTATATGCAGAGTACATCATGAGAGATGCTGGGCTGGATGAATCACAAGCTGGAATCAAGATTGCCGGGAGAAATATCAATAACCTCAGGTATGCAGATGATACCACCCTTATGGCAGAAAGTGAAGAAGAGCTAAAGAGCCTCTTGATGAAAGAGGAGACTGAAAAAGTTGGTTTAAAGCTCAACATTCAGAAAACAAAGATCATGGCATCTGGTCCCATCACTTCATGGCAAATAGATGGGGAAACAGTGGAAACAGTGGCTGACATTATTTTGGGGGGGCTCCAAAATCACTGCGGATGGTGACTGCAGCCATGAAATTAAAAGGTGCTTACTCCTTGGGAGGAAAGTTACGACCAGCCTAGACAGCATATTGAAAAGCAGAGACATTACTTTGTCAACAAAGGTCCATCTAGTCAAGGCTATGGTTTTTCCAGTAGTCATGTATGGATGTGAGAGTTGAACTGTAAAGAAAGCTGAGCACAGAAGAATTGATGCTTTTGAACTGTGGTGTTGGAGAAGACTCTTGAGAGTCCCTTGGACTGCAAGGAGATCCAACCAGTCCATCCTGAAGGAAATCAGTCCTGGCTGTTCATTGGAAGGACTGATGTTGAAGCTGAAACTCCAGTCCTTTGGCCACCTGATGCAAAGAGCTGACTCATTAGAAAAGACCGTGATGCTGGGAAAAATTGAGGACAGGAAGAGAAGGGGATGACAGAGGATGAGATGGTTGGATGGTATCACCGACTCAATGGACATGAGTTTGGGTAAACTCTGGGAGTTGGTGATGGACAAGGAGGCCTGGCGTGCTGCAGTCTATGGGGTCACAAAGAGTTGGACACGACTGAGCAACTGAAATGAACTGCCACTGTATGGTACTCAGCAGAGGTAGTGCCTGTGCCTGGAAACTGAAGGAAAGAATTTCAAATTTACTTAAATGTGTTGAACCAAAGTTGACTGTCTGATCCAACTTGATAACTTTTCACATCCCGTGTGTTCTTTGAGGATGTCATAGAGGTTGTGTCTGAAGGGCAGGGTGAGGTTTGAGAGCCGGTGCTTTCCTGTCTCAAACTGTGATCCAGGAAGCTCTCTGCTTCTCTGTCTCTCCAGGAAGAGAATGAGTGGTTTATACCAGATGTGATTCCAGCTCTCTCTCAGTTCTGAAGGGGATGAAATTCGGGAGAAACAAGACCAGGCTTTGGATTGGGTTTCGACATAGGAAGGATTGCTTCTAGATTGTGTACTGGAAGTTGGTTTTGAATCTCTTGGTTTTAAGTCCAGAGGAGCGGCTCTGACTGACCCATAAGTGGGGCTGCCGGGGTCTGAATGAAGCTGCCCGATGAGGCAGGTGGAGCCTTTTGTCCCTTGTTTCTTCATTGTCATCTTCTGTTCCTCCAATCGTTCATTCTTCCCATTGCATGAACTTCCCTTGACGGACTCGTCTAGATCCTGGGAAGTCACCAAAGAAAAACAGAGTCTAGTTCAGAATCACCAGTCTTGTTGAGAGTTGTAAACAAGTAAGCAAACAGTTGCAGGGTGGAGGACAGGCAAACACAGGAGCTGCGAGGGTCAGAGGAGACCCCAGCCCAGCCTGGGAGGCGGGCACAGGCTTCTGGAGGCAGCTGTGCTTGGGCTGCACATTGAAAGCCAAGCAGAAATATTTGCTCTTTGTTTTTTTTTTAAGTGATAATAGAATCACCGGTAAAGGGTCCCTTCCTACCCCCTCCCCCTCTCCCTCCTTTCTCTCTTCCTTTTTAAGCAGTGAAGGTGACTGGGCACTGTCAGCTCTGCTAGCCTCTGTTGAGAACATCATACCAGTTCTCCTTAAAATAATTTCACACCTTTGTCCTGCCTTAATCCAAGATCCCAACATTTATATTAACCCCAGTTGAATGATTTTTTTAATATTGATTTTATTTCTATCGTTGCATTTGAGGGATCAAACCCAGGCCTCCTGCGTTGGGAGCATGGAGTCTCTGTTCAAAACTCCCAGGTTCCAGTACCTGGTTGGCCAGTAAGAACATGCGGGTGAGACATGGCAGATTCTGTCCACCTGCAGGAGATACACAGGCAGGTGTCCACAGAGGACAGTTCACCAGATCATTTTTGTTTTTTTTTTTAAGTGTCGAGGACTCAGCACCTGCTTAAGATCAGAGAAAATGGCAAGCAAGGCTTAAGCATTGTCTTGTCTCATAAAAACATTCTACTATAAGGAATATAGTGTATTTACAGAGTCTATTTCCCGACTCAAGTCTCTGCACCTTCAGGCCAGTAATAACCAGGTTGAGGGCCTCTCTGCGGCTTATTCCACATCTCTTCTGCTTGCTGTCGAGGTCTCCTTCGGTGTTCCACTCCCGTGGCATCCTCCTTGCTTCTCACTGTTGTTCAGTCGCTCAGTCGGGTCCAACTCTTTGCGACCCCATGGACTGTAGCACCCCATGGACTGTAGCACCCCATGGACTTCACCATCTCCCAGAGCTTTCTCAAATTCATGTCCATCAGGTCAGTGATGCCATCCAATCATTTCATCCGCTGTTGTCCCCTTCCTCTCCTGCCTTCAATCTTTCCCAGCATCAGGATCTTTTCAAATGAGTCAGGTCTTGCATTAGGTGGCCAAAGTATGGGAGCTTCAGCTTCAGCATCAGTCCTTCCAGTGAATATTCAGTGTTGCTTTCCTTTCCTAAAGGATCGGTTCAATCTCCTTGCTGTCCAGGGGACTCTCAAGAGTCTTCTCCAGCACCACAATTTGAAGGCATCAATTCTTCGGGCTCAGCCTTTTTTTTAGTCTTCCCTTTCAGCCGAGGTGCCTCTGCCTGTGAAATGTAGACACCAGCCCTTGCTGGTCCAGGGTTTTGCAGAAACCAGTGAACAAGCTACTAGCTGGTAGGAGGGACTTTCTTCTCCTTAGAGTGTCTTCCTCAGCGTCACCCCCCACCCCCTCTTCTGAAAGCCTGACTGCACCCCACCTCCAGAAAGGCTGTGTTCTCCAGCCCCAGGCCCTCCCGTAGCGTTTCCAGTCTACCGTTCACTGTGTTCCTGAAGCTTCTTGCACTGCTGACCCTTCTTCATGGGTTGATGCAGCATCCACCCTGCAGTGTGCCTCTGAAAGGCTAAAGCGGCCCATCTTCTCCTGTGAGGAGCTTAGCTGAACATCGTATAGAGTCAGTCAGATGGAGGTGGGAGCCTCAGCTCTGCTCCTTCCTCTCCATCTGCCTCTCTGACCCTGTGTCCCCCTCTGTGAAACGGAACAGTCAACAGTAACGAACAGTAGGGCAGAGCAGTCAGGACCTGTGTTCCCAAAGCTGGGTTCAGATCCACATTCTCCCATTTACTCTGTGACAACTTGCTCACCCTTCTTGAGCCCATTTGTGAAATAGGAAGGTTATTAGTAGCTGACTTAGAGGGCTGTCATGGAGAGAAAATCAAATAATGTCTGCAAAGCCTAAAGGCACAACATACTCCTGTGATGCAGAATTCCCATGCACACTGTAGGGGCCTAATAAATGTGCCGAGTTTTCTGCCACATCAGGCACAGTCTGAGCACCGTGCTGGCTTCTCTTTCAGACCATCAGTTTCTATGTGGGACTCGGTTACGGAACCTTCAGGCCGTCTTCAAAGGACATCTGGTTTCCCATCCAGGCCTCACTGTTGAAGAACATCAATACATTTTTAATTTCCTCTTTAATTTCAGCGTGTGAATGAAGAATGGGGGTGACAGTATGTCTCTGGGGATGATTCATGGGGTCATTAAATCTGCATCGAGTTTCCTGTAGCTACTGCTGGCCCAGGCTCTGCTCCAGCTCAGACCTGGGGAGTCTGATTTTTGCTGTGTGATTGTTCTAACACTGGTGAAGCAGCATCTCCCTGACTTGGGCCTCATGATGTTTTAGTCACTGTGCCTCAGTGGATTTTGAACAGTGCATGTGTGTAGATATGAGTTCAGCTCTTTGCGGTTTCCTCCTAGCTTTCTACCCCCAGGGCGTGTGATGTTATGAAGGGCAGAGCAAGGGGTCAGATCTGGCCAACCCTGGTTCAAATCCCGGCTCTGCCACTGAGCAGTGTGAGCCTTGAGCCAGATGGCTTCTCCATGGTGAGCCTCAGTTTCCTCATCTGCAAGATGGGCTGATCATCCAGACCCTGATGAGATGAAAGGACGTGCGCTTTTATTCTTCACCCAGTGTTCCTGGAGCATCTCCTCTATGCTTGGCGCCAGAGGAGAGACGAGGGAGCTGCAGTCACAGGACAGCCTGGCAGGGGAAGGTGTGGCCTGAACCAGACCTGTGTCTCAGCAGCTGGCTTGCTCTGAGGCTGAACAGACCTGAGTAGCCTCACCCCTTTCCTGTGCTGCTCAGAGAGGGCTCGGACATAAGAATTGCTTATTGTTTTTTAAAATAAATATATTTATGTGGCTGTGTCGGGTCTGAGTTGCAGCTCGTGGGTTGGGTCGTGCAGGATCTTTTGTTGTGACACACGGGGTTTGCAGCTCCACAGCACGTGGGATCTTTGTTCCCTACCCAGGGATAGAACCCTGTCTCCTGCATTGCAGGGTGGATTCTTAGCCACTGGACCACCAGGGAAGTCCCAGGAATTGCTTATTTTTGAACACCTGCCCTCAATCCAGGGCCTTCTGTAGCCCTGATGGGAGGGGCCGTTAACTGAAAAGCAATCATGAGGATGTTAAGCATGTATTCATGAGTAGTAATGTTTAGAAATGAATAAGTAATGTGTGCAAGTTCAGTTACACCAGAGCCCACCTCCCATGAAGAGCTGGGGTCAGGCAGAGGTGTCTGTGGGCCTTGCTCAGCGGTACCGACTGTGCCCATGATGTCCATCATCTCTGAGGTTCTGCAGGGTCACAGTGCCTGCCCTCACAGCCCAGCTTCGCAGGGTACATGGCAAGGAAGGGACAGAGCCAAGGTCTGAACCCATGCGTCTGCTTCTCAAAGCCTGGATTCTTAGCCTCCCAGGTTACAAAGAGTAGGAATTCCAGCATTTTTGCATGATCATATCCTGATTTTTCTAATAAGCCTACATAAATTTGAGTCACCAATACTTACAGGAAAAGAAATAAAAAGGAATCCAAACTGGAAAAGAAGAAGTGAAACTGTCAATGTTTGCAGATGGCATGATACTATCCGTAGAAAATCCTGCAGACGCTACCAGAAGACTACTAGACTTTATCAATGAATTCAGTAAACTTGCAGGATACAAAATTAACACCCAGAAATCTCTTGCATTCCTATACACCTACAACAAAAGATCAGAAAGAGAAATTAAGGGAACAGTCCCATTTACCATCACATCAAAAAGAATGAAATACCTAGCAATGAACCTACCTAAGGAGACAGAAGCCCTCTACTCTGAAAACTATGACATGCTGATGAAAGAAGTTGAAGAAAACACAAACAGATGGAAAGATATATCATGTTCTTGGACTGGAAGAGTCAATATTGTCAAAATGACTATACCGCCCAAGGCAATCTACAGATTCATTTCAGTCCCTATCAGACTACCAATGGTGTTTGTCACAGAACTAGAACAAAAAAATTTAAATTTATATGGAAACACAAAAAGACCTCAGACAACCAAAGAAGTCTTGAGAAAGACAGATGGAATTGGATGAATCAGACTCCCTGACCTCAGACGATCGTACAAAGCTCCAGTATTCACATATATTGTTTTGTTCATCGGTGCACTTAATTGATATTCATAAGATGCCTACTGTGCGCTTGTACTTAGCACCTCCTATGGGCCAGAGCACTGCCACATCACTCATTCACTGAACATACGTTTATTGAACACCTACTGTGCACACAGGGGTAGAGCAGTGAATGCAACAGACAAAAACACTGTAGTTCTTGTTTCTGCATCATTGCCAGGTTGACCTGGTTTCCTCCCATCATACAGCTGAAGAAACTGAGGCCTAGAGAAGTTAGGTGACTGTCCCAAGGCCAGTGGGTGGCAGAACCAAAGTAGACTCCAAGGGACAGATGTTACCTGGGCAAGGTGACGTCAAAGAGACAGTGTTAAGCCTGTGTCACAGTAGAGTCCAGAGGAAGTCCCCAGAGAAGGGTGCTGCCTGCCGTGGGGTTGGAACCCCATCTCTGCCACTCCCAACTGTGTGTGCTTGCTGTGGCCACTCCACCTCGCTGTGCCTGGAGCCACAACTGCTACCCCCAGGGAGGCCCTCGAGGTTATAATGGACATGGCTCCATGCCGACAGGTGGCCCATCTGCTTGTTCTGACCTATATCCATGTGCACAGCACCTGGCACACAGTAGGTGCATGGCCAGGGGCAACTGTTACGGGCCCAGCCTGGCCCCTGTGTGGCTGGATGCCCAGGAACCTGCCTGCTGGCTCCTTATCATGCAGGTATGTGAGAAGCCTCTTCCTCTTTGGACAGACCGAGGGGCCGGTGCAGAAGTTCCCACCATGTGTCTGGAGTCCCTTCTTAGAGATCACAGTGCCCCACCCAGCTCATGTCCACACCCGTCTCCCAGCGGCTCAGAGCACCTACTATCCATGACCTCTCGCCCTGGCCAAGGCTGTGGGAGGCAGGCACAGTGACATCTTAATTAGCCGCCATCCATCCATCATGCGATGCTAGTGGAAGGGAGTTCCATCTGAGCTGAGTTATCCCAGGAGGACAGCTGGGGGGAAAATGAGTCTTCCCAGGGTCATGTCCGAAGTGTCCAGAGCCAGGGCAGGAGCGGAGAGTATCATGTCTCCCCGGGCAGCAGAGCTAGGACCCTCACCCTGACACCTGCAGGAGGGCGTCTGAATTCAGATTCAGTTCTGCAGTCCCCACACAGAAAGGAGGGGACACAACACACTTCTCCCTTGGAGTGGCAAAGCAGACAGGAAGTAGAAAAAGATGCTGCAGAGACAGGGTGGATTTCTGCATGGTAAACCCAGGAGGCAGCACTCAGCCAAGACGAGGCGTCGTTCTTTCCTTCTCCTGCCGCCCTTCCCCATCTCTCCTCCAGCTCTTCTCCCTCTACCCTCACTCATGCTCCTCACCCCGTCCCCATCCCCTTACCCCCACCGAATTCTACACTACTAGGCCTGTGTTCCAGTTTGAAGCCCACCAGCTGAGGCTCTGGAGGCACCAGCCAGACCACTCCAGAAGGTGGGACCCCACCCACCTCAGCCCCACGACACCGACCCTTGGGCCCCTGGGCAGAGCTCTGAGATAAGCATCTAGTGACAGCCAGGTGGCTTTGTGGGGACATTTTGATTTGCCCGCTTTCTGAAAGATGCTGCTCCTTGTGGGCCTCGGGGAAGGCAGGTGGGTCTCCGCTGGTCTGGCCCAGCAAAGGGGATATACCCCTTGGCTCCCCCACACACAGGCTGCAACCTCGAGGGCTTCTGAGCTGCCCACAGCTTCACATGCCCCCAGCCTGTCCCAGGTTTTGGCCAAAGGTGAGGAGGGCCAGTCCTAAGCTGCCAGTGCACCCCGCATCTGCGACCCCCGCCCCGTCCTCCTGGCCTTGCCCTCAGCACCCCTCTTCCTTCACCGTCTCCATCACCACCTGTCGCTCCCTCTCCATCCTCCTGTCTGTTCTCAGTTCACCTTCTCTCCTCTCGGTCCTGCCTCTACTTCTCCCCACTTCTCTTTGCCCCTCCTCCACTTGCTCATCCTCCCCTTCCTCCCTAGAGACTTGATTTTGAAGGTAGACTTGACTCAGTCCGACAACACTTACTGAGCATCTGCTGTGTGCTGGGCGTGGGGCCAAGTCGGTACAGAAGTGACTCGGCAGGGGCTTGACAGCCTGGGCTGGAGAGCTGGGGTCCCCCTCCTCTTCCTCTCCCCTGCCCTTTCCCCTTCTTCCTCTCCTCCTACCAGGCTTCCTCCTCCCCTCCACCCCGTCCACCTTCTCCTGTGGCTTCTTTTCTCTTCCCTCCCCATCCTGGCCTCTGCAGCCAGCGCTCTCGAGGGGAGCTGGGGCCAGTGGGACGGCACAGTCCCAGGAGATTCAGCGACCGGTGCCCCAGGTGCTGCCATCCCCACGTGGCAGACGGCGGCGGAGACTGAGCGCCCAGGACACATTCATCACGCCTGCCTCCCTTCAGAGCCAAGACAGGACGGAAATGACTTTTGTCAGCTCTGCAGCAGCCCACTGCCCCTGGCAGCTTCAAGCTGTTTATTAAAAAAAAAAAGAGAGAGAAAGAAAGGGATGTGAATGTGCCACCTTGCCATGCATGAGGGGAGCGACTCCAAAGGGATGATGTTGACAAACAGCCCTTCAGGTAATCACACCAGAGCGCAGCTCCCTTCCTGGCCCGAGTCCAGCTGTGATGGAGATGGAAGGTGATGGGCAAGAAAGGGAAGCTCTGGGCAAATGGTGTGGCTTTTGTTGGAGCCTTTCCCAGGAGTGATGAGATTGTCCTGTCCATCCTCCTGTTCTCCAGGACCTCCTGCCCATGGAGCGCCATGGGGGGTCCTGTCCAGGTTATCAGTAGTAATCCATAATGGCACCTCACGTGAGGCTTAATCATGGAGCGCCAGTGGGCGGGTCCTAAAAGGGCTTATTATAGTTGAAAAAGCCATTGGGGGGTATTAATCACTCAGATAATTGTGATGATTAATAGCCAAGATTCCCACTTTTCAGAGGCAGAGCGGTGTTGGCTGCAGCTGCTAAATGCCTCTGCCTGGCAGCCCTGGCCCCGTCCCTCGGGCCCACACTGACGTTTCACAGAGCTTTGCTGGTGGGTGAGAAGACTTCTGTCAGTCTCTCTCTCCTTTGTCTGTAGTGTTGGTTTCAAGTTGATTTCATGTAAATTTTTCCCTTTAGAAGGAACTTTTTTTTTTCTTTCCCCTGCCCACCCTCCTCCCATGAAACAGTTGGGAGCGTTACAGCACCTCATTCAGAGGCATATTCGGGTCACTGGCTCTCCGGAGCTCTGCTCGGCGGGGTGTCCTCCGGGCTTGACCCTAAATAAGAAAATAACCTCCCTCAGGTCCCCGTTGAGTCTTCAAGAAGCCAATTACCTATTTCCCAGCAGGCTGTGGGATGGTAGGTCCTTCATGTCATGTGTAATGCGTCGTCCGTCTAAGTCATCCATCAGAGCTGCAGTTTTAATCTGCTCAACCGTATTTAGTTGGGTTTAATTATAGACAGAAATTGCATTTCAGAAAGCAACGAGAAATCACTTGTGGCTGGAGTTTGGGCGTTAGAGTGTGTGGTTCGTTGGAGAGCGTGGTGGTGATGAGAACACCTTTCCAAAGCGAAACAGAATTAGCTCCCGCACTCCGGGCCTGATGGCACAGATAGTAGGGCTGGCAGAGTGTGCGCTGACCGTGATTCTCTTCTTGGTGCAGGACCCACGAGGAGGGCGGCAATGGGGCCCGGGACGTCCGCAGCAGGACCTTGGGGGACAAAGCCACGTCCCCGTTCTCCCGCCGCCAGGGAATGTATGGCCACTTCGGGGATGGCGAAGAGTGTGGCAAGAGAAAGGCCCCCGAGAGGCCGGGCGCACTGCCCTCCCCGTCTTCCCAGAGTGGAGATGCGTCCCCGCTGCCGCGGGACAAGCTGCCCAGCCCGTCGGCCGCCCTGTCGGAGTTCGTGGAAGGGCTCCGGAGGCAGAGAGCGCAGAGAGGCCGGGGGTCGCCGCTGGGCCTGGAGGACTGGCCCACGCTCCCCATCTACCAGACCACCGGGGCGTCCACGCTGAGGAGGGCCCGGGCGGGCAGCGACGAGGGCGCCCTGGCGCTGAGGGCTGGCGCCGGCTCGCCCCTGGGTGCGTCGGCCGGGCTCCCACGGTCCACCAGCCTCAAGTGCATCTCCTCGCAGAGCATGGGGAGCCCCAGCCCGCCCCCCGAGAAGCCGAAGACCCGCTTCAGCTCCTGCGAGTCCCTCCTGGAATCGGGGCCCAGCTCGCGGAGGACGCCCAGCTCCCCGGTGGCAGCGCGCAGGGACCCGCTCTCGTCGCCCACACTGCGCCCGCGGAGGCGCTGTCTGGAGTCCTCGGTGGACGATGCGGGCTGTCCCAACCTCGGCAAGGAGCCTCTCGTCTTCCAGAACCGCCAGTTCGCTCACCTGATGGGGGACCCCCTGGGCAGTGACCCATTCAGCTGGAAGGTCCCAAGCCTCAACTACGAACGCAAGACCAAAGTGGATTTCGATGACTTCCTGCCGGCCATCCGGAAGCCCGAGACGCCCCCGTCCTTGGCCCGAGCAGCCAAAGATGGGCGAGACAGTTCACAGCATTCGAGTGTTCACTTTGAGACGGAAGAGGCCGACCGGGGCTTTGTCTCCGGGATCGGCACCGTTTTGAAAAGGAGCCCGGAGTCCAAGGAGGACCCCGCTCACCTCTCTGACTCGTCTTCCTCCTCCAGCTCCATCGTGTCCTTCAAAAGCGCCGACAGTGTCAAGAGACGGCCGAGAGCCCCCCGGCTGGAGGGCAACGGCGGTGAGCGGGTGTCCCCCGAGAACAGAGAGCCAGGCGCAGGGAGGAAAGAGGAGGACGTGGAGAGCATCATGAAGAAGTACCTGCAGAAGTAGGAACCAGCTCAGGTAACAGCGACAGGCGGACCCGCCCTCCCGGGGGGATGAACCCAGGAGGTCCACCCAGTCTGACACGCCAGTGCTTGGCTGCCACTGCCTTTAATGGTGTGACTCATTTCTCTAGAGAGGAGGGGTTTTAGTGGTTTTCAGGGGAATACTGTGTTACTGTTTATGCAAATAATGTGTTGCTGATAAAGGCACAACTTAGAAGCCCTCCCTAGGAGCCACCGGTTTCTCTGCTCTTTAAAATACAGACAGGAAGCCTGAGGGTCTGGTGGGGTGGAGGTGGGCAGATGCTGTAAGGTGGTCCCGGGCTCTTACAGTCTCTTACACCCTTGACTTGTTCTCGTCCCAGCACCCCGTTCACCTGGCGCTGCAGGAGCCGTGAAGGCATCTGTCCACAGAGTGAGGGGAGAGCCAGGGTGGGAGGTGGGAAGAGGCCTTGACACAAGCAAAGTCCAGCTCTTGCACTCAGTGTGTAAAGAGAAACTGGGCCCTGAGAAGGGAGCGGGGGGACAAGTGCAGAGGTCACGGTCTGCGCCTGATCCCGGCACTTCACAGCAGCAGCAGGACGTCCTCACTGCTAGCAGTGGCTCACGTTTCTCGAGTTTGTTTATCAGGTAGTCATTTGGTGCCCACGGTAACCCCAAGAGTGTAAGTATGATTTGTCCCTGTCCTACAGGCTGGCAGACAGGATCACTCAGGTTAAGGCGCTTGTACAGACTCGCCCAGGCAGAACTGAGATTCGAAACTCCACCGAGGCCACGTTTGTGTTGGTATCGTTTTTCTTTCGACATACGCTCCAGGCCTCTTTGTGAGTCAGCTCAGGGGTGCACTGATGGAGCTGGCTCTCTAAAGGGGTTGCCTCTATCGAGGGCAGACCGAGGCAGACGTTAGAATCATACGTCTCACTGGGGGTTGGAACTCATGGACTCCAGCCTCACTTTTGGACAAGGGGGAGAAGACCTCAAGATCAGGGTCACCCAGGGAGTCTCTGCCAGCCCAGCCACCCTGACTCCCAGTCTGGCACTCTTTGCCCCGAGGCCAGGATGGCCCCTCACTGCCCCTCTTAGGGCATGTTTCAGCATTCATGGCTCCCGACTGAAATGGGAATCCCCGTCAGACCAGCTGGGAGGAGTGAGCACCTCCCTCCAGGGTTCAGACATGATGCCAGCCTACAGCCAGGTTGCCATCTCTGAGTCACTGACCGTCGGAATGGCAGTGGCCGGAGGCTCAGGTGGTCGAGTGGTTGGACGTGGTGCTCAACCCACACCTGGCTCCTTCCTGGACCCAAACGAGCCACACGTCCTGCCACTTCGGGAGTCACCCTCAGCCCATCAAAAAGCCATCATGGAGATGGGCTTTGGATGGTATCGGAGCAAATTAACTTGACTTAACGTGGCCTCTCTGTCTGCTCTCAGTTACCGAGGAGAGACCCGGTGTTCATTTACGTTGCTGTGCTCCCGGGGACACACGGCTCGGTTTCAAAGGCCAAGTAAAGGGCACACGTCCAGAAGTGGAGCAGCCGTTAGCAGATGTCCTCACAGAACATCTTGTCTCTGCCTTTTTTTTTTTTTTTTTTAAAGCTCAGCTCCCCTTCCCCCTCCTAGCAATGCTCTCTGCGATAACGGAGCGCCTGCCTAAAACCCTCCTCCACCTTTGACTTGCACGCGGGTGTTGGGAGCTGACAGTACAGCTCTGTTGTCTGAGATGCAAGTGTGTCATGGGATTCGGAACCACTCGTCCCCCAGGGCTCAGGGCTTCCATGTAACAGCCACGCGATGAGACCTTGCTGAGCGTCTGTGTTCTCAGCTGGAAAATGGGAGTAGTGATCCCAACTACCCACAGTAGCACTGTGAGCGGGCTGCCAATGAAAGACCCCAGCCCAGAGCCAGCGCCAGGTGGCCAGAGTGCGTGTCAGGTCCCTGCACTTGGAAGCGGTCGCCCTTCCGCATCTGTGTCTCAAGTCCCCTCCACTTGTTTCCCTTCTGCCCCCTCCATGCTCATGCCTCCTGGCATCATTGCTTCTGTAACTCCATCTGGGAATGTGAGCTCCAGGGCTTCCACCCAACAAAACACACTCCTCGGGCCCCATTTCTCAGCTCTGATCTGCATTTGTTTCCAGCCTCCTGGGACACACTGCCCTTGAAGACTTCCTGATTCCATGACTGTCCGGAGAGAGAGACAAAGACCGGCCAGGCCTCCCTGGGGACCCCAAGTCCACAGCCAGTGTGGCTGCCCTCGAGAGCCACAGGGGGCCCAGCTGCAGCACATCCCAAGGGGCATGGGGCTCCCAGCGTGCTAGGTCTGTACCCAATAAAGCGTTGGCTCCTTGGCATCTGCGCTGTCTCTCTATTCTATGATCACATTACCCGGGACTCTGGAGGGTTGATGGGGTGCAGCTTGGGGTAGAAGGAAACCAACACAAACTGTTTATAGTCTTGGGTACGCACTGCTGTTTCTCTCCCTCCATATCTACACACAGTGGCCTTGATCCTCTTCACTTGGCCAACTTCAGTTCTCAGGTGTCACCTCTAGGAAGTCTTCCCTGATACATCAAACTCATCAAATTGAAACAAATGCTCTTTCTTCATTCTTCTCTAATTCCCTTGCTTACCTCTATCCTATTTCCCTTGTCTATTTATGTGTTTCCATTGTGTGTAGATGTATGGACATTCAAGAAATTTTGATGAATGAATAAATGAACAAATGAATGAACCACAGAACTAGTCAGTAGCTCAAACAGCCTGAGTGCCCGTGGCACACTGACATATATGCATCCCTACAAGTGTCTGCCCGTAGCAACATTCATGGACTGTGACATCTGCTCTCACCGCCCCATACTCCTCCTCACGTACTCGTCCTACCGCCCACACACAACTCTGCACTTGTACCAGAAACTACACTCACACAACCACACTTACCACCTGGACACTTGCTTTTCCAAGCATCCTCGCAGTATCAGTAATACTAAAACTGTAGGCTGATGTTTATTGACCACATACTGTGCGCTCACCACTGTGCTGGGCATTTTACACAGTCAATCTCCCTTCTACTTTATAAAAAGTCCCAAGAGATAAAGCAACTTTTTTTTTTCTATTCACAAAGGCAGAACTAGCTTATGCCTGCCTTCAGGTAGCCACTGCTACTGCTCTGTAAGTTCTCACTGGCAAGTACTCCATGCCTTACCCTACATGTGCCTCTATTCCTAGGATGACTCTGGTGCAGCCCGTCACAGCTCTTATCAGGAAGGAAAGTCCTCTTGGGATCCCCCGTGTGTTAGTCTGCTGTAACAAAGCCCCTCACACTGGGTGGTCCAAACAATAGAGACTCACTGTCTTGAAGTTCTAGAGGCCAGAAGTCCAAAATCAAGGTGCTGGAAGGGCTGGTTCCTTCAGAGTATCTTAAAAGACTCACTCTTGGCTTGTACGTGGCCATCTTCCTCTGGTGTATGTCCATCTCTGTGTCCCAATATCTTCCTTTTATGAGGACACCAGTCATATATAGTAGGCCTCACCCTGACTTCTAACTGATTATCTGTGCAGAGACATTATCCCCATGTAAAGTCACGTTCTAAGCTACTGGAGGTTAGGGTATCTGGGGTGGAGGTGAGGGGCAGGAGACACAGTTCAAGTCCTAACAGCTTAGCAGTTAGCACTCAGTCCGAGAAGAGGAGATCTCTGCCCATCCTCATCGGAGGCTCTGGGTAGAAGTGGGAAAGAGAGGAGAAGGGGCAGGAGGGAAACTGACCAGACATCCTCCCGGCAGACCTCGCCATCTTCCCATCTCTCTGGTGGAGCTTTCAGTGGAAGATTGGACTGTGCTTTCTCGGATGCCTGCGCTTCTCCCGCTCGGTGAGTCCGTAGACAAATATTAATACATCATGTATTTACATATATTTAAGGAACATCCCTCACCAGCCTGCCTCACAGGAGTGGCCCCAGCTCACCGGAGAGAGCTAGGGGAAGGCGGAGGGGACGTCCGAGATCTCCGCAGGGAATCGGGCCCTGGCCAGGAAGACAGTGCTGCTCCAAAGCTTGTGACGTGTGTGTGTGAGGGGTCAGAATGGGAGCAGGCACGGCCCGGTGTTTTCCTGCAGTAGAACCCGTGGAGCCCTGGAAAAGCCACTCCCCTCAGTGGGCCTGTTTCCTCATCTCTGCAGTGGGAGTAACAGTTAGCAGAATCTACTGGGGTTTCGGGATGGACAAGAGTAGCAGGCTGTACTAGTTTGCTAGAGCTGCTATAACAAAATACCACAGGCTGGTGGGGCAGCGGGAGGCGGATAGTGGGGTGTGAACAACAGTTTATTTTCTCACAGTTTTGGAGGCTGGCCTCCAAGATCAAGGTGTCAGCAGGTCTGGCTTGTGAGCCCTCGCTCCTTGGCTTGCAAATGGCTGCTGCCTCGCTGTGTCCTAATGTGGGCTTTTCCTCTCTGCCCACGCATCCCTGGTATTTCTCTGTGTGTCCAAATTTCCTCCTTTTATAAAGGACCCCAGTTTCCCTTGTGGCTCAGCTGGTAAAGAATCCACCTGCAATGCGGAAGAACTGGGTTCGATCCCTGAGTTGGGCAGATCCCCTGGAGAAGGGGAAGGCTACCCACTCCAGTATTCTGGCCTGGAGAATTCTACGGACTGTATAGCCCATGGGGTTGCAAAGAGTCGGACATGACTGAGCAACTTTGACTTCACTTCACTTCAAAAAGTACCCCAGTCAGAGTGGATCAGGGACCAGCCTCAAGGCCTCACTTGATTTTAGTCATGTCTTTAAAGGCCCCTTCTCCAGATGCAGCCACCTTCTGAGGTTATGGGTATTAGGACTTCAACATATGAATTGTGTAGGGGTCACAACTGAGCCCATAGTGCATGCTATGCCAAAGAAGGTGGCGAGTTAGTTTATTAATAATGACCGTTATTACTCATGTGTCGATTGTGTAAATATGACCCAAGCTCCCAGCTTGATCCCTAGACAAAAGCAGCTATGGAAATCCGGAGTAAAGTTTCGCCCAGCCTTCCTGGCGTTGGAGTCTTGCAGACACTTTAAGGCCTGGAACCTTGGAGTGCTGCTCCTCCAGTGCCAGCAGGATTGCTCATCCAGCCGGTATCTGCCAAGCACCTGCTGCTCGGCGCCGGGCACTGTTCCCCACACAGGGGATCCGTGGGGAGCAGGTGGAGCCCCCCGGCTTTTCTGGAGGTAACATCCTCTCTGGGGAGACAGACAGTGAGCGAGAAAATAAATATGTTGTCAGAAAGTGAGAAACACCGTAAAGGAAAATAAAAATGAAATTATCTCATAAGTTTCCTGTTTCAAAATGTTCTGGATGTTGATTTTATGAAGTTGTTGTTCAGTCGATAAGTCGTGTCCGACTCTTTGTGATCCCATGGACTACAGCCCGCCAAGCTCCTCTGTCCTCCACTATCTCCCAGAGAGTTTGCTCAAATTCATGTCCACTGAATGCTTTCACAAAGTACCTTTCTGTAAAGGAAGAAAGCCATCATTTTTCGTCAATGATTTGTGAGTGGCATGTTCAAAAATATTAAACCCAAGTCACAACAGCTAAGCTTTCCTCAGCGTGCAGAAATCCCGAAGATGCTAGTCAGAAGTCAGTTCCACATCCTAGAGGATAACCATTGCCCACCCTGCCTCTCAAATCCCCCAGCCCAACACAGCCTGAAACAGGAGATGCTGAGCCAGCTGGGTCCTCCTCCCTGCAAACTGACTCCAGAAATTCCAGCGTGGATCCCAGTGTCCCATCAAGCTCAGCCGAGGACCCAACGTGGTAAGTACCGTGCAAGCCTTCACTTCTCCGACCTCTGCTCCTGGGATAACTGAATGGCTCATATCTGGGCTCTGCCACCTCCTTGCATGACCTCGGTCAGTTCACCTCCTACTGGGACTTCCTTTGTTCATCTGTGTAATGGGTCTAAAACTGGTCCCAGCCTCCCAGCATCCTGTGGAAAATCACTCAGGGAACACCCAGCACAGAGCCTGGCACACAGCCCACAGTCCACAGTAGCAGCACTGATCGTTGGGCTCAGAACCGCTTCCCCCTGGTGCCCAACTCAAGGCACCATCTGCACGGCCAGGCCCTGCCTGGCTTTCCTGACATCACCACCAAGATCATTTCAAAGCTGAGGGTGTTGGAGGCCCCACATCCAGGTGACTTGAGCGGCCGTCCCAAACATTTCCTCTTGTTTCCATGCACCAAGGCCATTTTTAGCAGCCTGCCCAGGTCTTTAAAAAAAAAAAAAATTCTGAACTCTCAGGACTAGAAGAAGTTCTGGAGGTAATTTTACAGGTAAGGACATGGAGGCTCAGAGAGAGAAAAGATTTGTCCCAAGACAAAGGCGGATCTGAGTTCGGAACTCAGTCATTTTCTGATTTAATAAAAAATGTATTGAACCTTTCTACCACCCTATGTCCAGAGCACCGAAGATAAAGCTGGGACCGGGATGGGTAGAGGGCCTGCCGTGAAGTAAACTGTGAAGTTTGCGGTTTACTGAAGGAGGCAGGTAGTAAACTGGGAGATAAGCCATCGGCCAGGAGCGCTCATCTGAGGCCTACCTGCTCTGGGTCATCCTGCCTCCCGCGCCTGCATCATCCCAGCCCGGGGCCCACCCCATCCAGCTCAAGCCAGCAGAGACCCAATTGCCCTGGATGTCTGCCAGTTCAGGGCTGAGGAACTGAGGTTTTGCTTTCTTTCCCAGTTCCAAAGATTGTAGGCAGGAAGAATAGGCGAGGGGAGACTTGCGGCAGCCGGCGGGAGGCAGGTGCTGGAGGCAGGTGTAGCCTGGGAGGCTCTCAATGTGATGAATGGCCTGGCTGAGCTCCTGCTGTTGTCTCCTGGGAGTGGTGGGTGGCCTCAGCTGGGTTCCCACCCCCGGACCCGACCGCTTGTTTACCTGTCAGCCAACTTCAGGGCACAGAGACAGATGCTAGGCAGCAGGCCTGGTGACAGGGTGAGGCGGTAACCTTGTCACCCTTTGTGAAGAACCATCACCGCCCCCAACTCCCTGTATGTCTGCAAGAAGCCAGCAGCTATGCTGGGCGGTACTCAGACATCACTGGTAAGGAGCGGGTGTTGAGGGCCTGCTGCCCTGTCCATCACCCTGCGCCTTCTACACCTGCAAGAAAACATCTTAAATGACTCAAAATGCTGCTTTGTAACTAGCTGCATGAAGACTCGGTAGCCCCGGGCAAAATCCTACTCAGAGCACATGCCTTCTGCTTGTGGAGCTCAGAGCAGTGGTTTATCTAAACATCTCCATCTCCTATCCCATGTCACCTAGTTTGTGGTCCTCCCACTCAGGCTAGCACAGAGGGGAGGGGGAGACACCGCTGCATTTGCCCAGAGCCCTTATCTGACCCGGCCTCCAGGTTATCCTGCAGAGGAGTCCACAGCCCAAGGGTGAAGGAGGCAGGGTGGGTGCCATCCTTTAAGGCACATCCGAGTCCCCACTCAGCTGAATCCAGTGACTGCAGCTGACTCTGAACTGAACTCAATAAATAGCAGTTCTTGTTGCTCAGCGAGTGGAGAGAGGGAAACAAGGGATCATGGAGACGGTGGAAATGAGAGGAGAGGGTGGGGGGTCCCTTTGAATCAGGTGTTGAGGTTCAGAGAGGATGTGAGGGGTGAAAAGGGGAGCTGGGATTTGAAACCAGGGCTCTGACTGCAGACCCGGGCATCCTTGGTACTAACATCATGGACCAAGCTTGGCAGTGTAGACAGTACTTTCCTACAAGTCAGCTGGTAGAACAGATCCATGGATCCCATCGCTTCACTTTCACCATCTCCCTCTGGCCAAACCAAGCCAGCCCTGTCTGCTCCACCTAGAAGGTAATAGGGTCCAGACTCTAGGAACAGGCTTCAGTTTACTCCCATCCTCGCCACTTTTTAATCTGTGATCTCAAGCAGTTTGCTGAACTCCTTTAGGCCTGACTTTTAGAGCTTATCTTGCCCACAGAAGCACGGGGACGAGGACTGTTGTGCCCATTTTACAGATGGGGAAACTGAGGCTCTGCAAAACCAAGTGACTGGCCAAGTTAGCAGTGAAAGAGCTGGGATCAGAGTTCAGAGTGTCCAGCTCCGGTTCAGGGTTCACTGGTTACTGCCAGTCTCACAGCCTGGTCATCTGGCCAATTTGAGGAGAGTCTAAAAGGGGGTTCTGGCTGTGTCACAGGGAGGGACACCCTAGGCAAAGTCCCTCCGCCCAGCAGTCATTCACCTGTGCTGGCAGTGCCATTCTCAGGCAACCTGCCTCCAAGGTGGGGTAAAATAGCCTTTCTCCTATCTTTGAAGGACCCCAGTTTCATGCCTAATGGGTTGAGTGACTTATACCTAATTGCCATGACCCAATAAGCCATCATATAGATTTGAAAGTGTCCTCTCCAGGAAAGAGAGCAGTAACTGAATTGATTCTTACCGCTCCTGGCTCATTGGGTATCTCTCTCAGAGCTGGGTGGGTGACATGGCTTATGGGCCATGGGCTGTTGCCCACTGTACCTGTGCATAGACATCCCTAAGATGGGTGTGGAAGGCGGGGACAAGCAGGGAGGGACATGCATGCGTGTTCTCTGTGGCCAAGGGGCAGACACTGCTGCCAGGACCTCACTGGTACCAGTGCATTGGACTGGCCCATTATTTTTCATATGCAGAAACAGGACCAGAGAGGGAGCATCTGTGGCTCAAAGTCACACAGAAAATTGGAAGCAGGCCTGAACTTGGTGTTCCCCACAGAGAGAGACACAGGGGTGGGGAGAGTCTGGCAGAGCCTGCAACCCTACCTAGAAGTTATGGATGGCTGAGAACTTTAGGAGGAAGGGCAGTTCATAAGATGAACCTGGCAGGTGGCCTGGCAGATGACATGCCCAGCAAATGATAAATAAGAGGAGAGAGTAAAAGATCAGATGTTTTAGATAATGAAATGTGTGGGGGAAAGGAAGCAGGAGTGGGATCCAGGAGGCATTGAGAGTGGTGTGGAGAATATTTTAGACAGAGTGGGTAGAGGAAGACTCCTTGAAAAGGACACATTAAGTAAAGACCTGAAGGGAATGAGGGAGGCATCTATGTCTGTAACTTGGGGAAGAGTATTCTAGGCAGAGGGAACAGCGAGTACAAAGGCTCTGGGATAGGAAGGTGAATGATGTCTTTAAGCATCTCTGAGAAATCCAGTATGGCTAGAATGGGGTGTGCAAGGGGGTGAGGAGTGGTGGACGAGGTCAGGGAGGTGATGGGGGCCAGATGATATAGCACTTGGTAAAGATGTTGGCTTTAACTCAGCTTTGAGAGCCATTCAGGGTGACCAGCCATCCCGCCTCACTTGGACTTAGAGTGCTCCAGGGACCCAGGATTAGCCATGCTAAAACTGGGCAAGTTCCAGGCAAACCAGGGCAAGATGGTCACCCTAGAGCCACTGCAGGGTTTGGAGCAGAGCTGTGACGTGATCTGACCTGGGACTGATGAGGGTCACGCTGATTGCTGGATGGAAAATAGATTCCAAGGGACAAGAGCTGAATCAGTGAGATCAGCTTGGGGAGCTGATCCAGGGGAGGGATGAAGGTGGGTGAGACCAGAGTGGTCACTATGGAGGTGGTGAGAAACACTGAGCTGCTGAACAGATTAGAAGGCAGAGCCAACTGGAAATGCTTGATGGAGAAATGAGCTCCCTTCCCCTTCACTGACAACCTGGCAGGCGGCCTCCTGAGGAAGACATGCCCAGCTGTCCTGGGTGAGATGAGTAGGTGCATTTCTGCCTTCTCTGGGCTTCCTCTCCGCCTCACCTCTTCCTGTCTAGAAGGGACCAAGAGCTAGTGACTAGCTGTGCCTTCTGAGCATCTTTCAGAATGCAGTCATCATGGCTGTGCACTGAGGATGCAGACAAGGCATGGATCCCCTTCTCATGGATGAGGAAACTGAAGCTCGGGATAATATGCCTCCGGGTGTCAGGCAGGCCTGGGTTTCAGGGCCAACCCCTTCCAAGTGTAACTCACCCTGGGGGCTTTGGAGCCTCCATTTTCTCATCTGTGAAATGGACTCAGTAACTCTCGTCAAGCTCATCACCACAACAAATAAAGGAAACGTTGTGTGTGAAAGCTCTTGGCATGAGACCTGGCCCATAGTGGACCCTCCGTAATGTCAGTTCCTCTTTCTTTCCCTGGATCCTTCTGCCAGCCTCCCCCTACAAAGCCTTCCTGGGTGAATTAAAGAATGTTCTTAAGGACTGTTTCCTGGGAGCCCAGCAGAGCCATTCTGTTCAGCCGAGTAGGGAATTATTTACATCTTCTTTTCTAAAGGCAAATAATTTCCTTGCTGAATTAGTTCCCAAGCAGCCTCCAGGCTGTCTTGTAAATACACAGATATGAGTGAGTGTTAACAGAGCCCCTATTTGTCCAGCAAACCAGAACAGGGATACTCGAGGGCTGTAAACATCAGGACCGCGTTACTCCCGATCAGAAATTTCTTTCAGTCCTGCCGTCTCCATCTTCAAACACTCATTTGTTTGTCCACTCATGAATTCGTTCAGCAAACATTTTCTGAGCACCTATTATGTGCCAGGTACTGTGCTGAGCACTGGGAAACCAGGCAGGAGCAGTAAGGACCAAGTCCTGCCCCCATGGCACTAACAGTGCAGTGACTATAAGACAAGACTCTCAAGTGTCAACCACAGTGCTTGGTGCATTAAACAAACAAACAAAAAAGACAAAATAATAACAATAGCTCAGGTATCTTTTTTAACTGATGTCAACTTTACATGCAGTGAAATGCTCAGATATAAAGTATGCTGTTCAGTCTGTTTGACAGATGTCAAACAGTCCTGAATAGTCATTGGAAGGGCTGATGCTGAAGCTGAAACTCCAATACTTTGGCCACCTGATGCGAAGAACTGACTCATTTGAAAAGACCCTGATGCTGGGAAAGATTGAAGGCAGGAGAAGGGGATGACAGAGGATGAGATGGTTGGATGGCATCACTGACTCAATGGACATGAGTTTGAGTAAACTCCAGGAGTTGGTGATAGGGAGGCCTGACGTGCTGCAGTCCATGGGGTCGCAAAGAGTTGGGCATGACTGAGCAACTGAACTGAAACTGTCACCCCAGAAAGTTCCCTCATACCCCTTTCTGGTCCATTAAGCTTTTCATCTCTCCATCAAATCTGAAGGAGAGTCTTGTTGGTTATTCTTGGTTGTAGTTTTTCTCCTTTTCATCACTTTAAATTTATCATGCCACTTCCTTCTGGTCTGCAGAGTTTCTGCTGAAAATTCAGCGGATTGTCTTATGGAAGTTCTCCTGTATGTTATTGGTTGCTTTGCCCTTGCTGCTTTTACTATTGTCTCTTTAATTTTCAATGTGTGTTGGCGTGTTCCTCTTTGAGTTCATCCTATATGGGACTCTCTGAGCTTCCTGGACTTGGATCACTGTTTCCTTCACCAGTTAGGAAGGCTTTTAGCTCTTATGTCTGCAAATATGTTCTCAGGCCCTTTCTCTCTTTCTCCTTCTGGGACCCCTATGTTACAAATATTAGTGTCCTTGATGTTGTCCCAGAGGTCTCTGTCCTCATTTCTTTTCGGTTTTTTTCCTGTTCAGCATCAGTGATTTCCACATCTCTGTCTTTGTGCTAACTGACCCATTTCTCTGTATCATTTAGTCTACTGTGGATTCCTTCCAGTGAATTTTTCATTTCAATTATTGTAGTCTGCGTCTGTCACTTCATTTTGCCTAATTTGCTGTTGGTACTTTTATGTATCTGGTAAGTTAGTTCCATTTCCTGACCTTGGAGAAGTGACCTTCCGTAGGAGGTGTCCTATGGATCACAGCAGCACACCCCCGCCCACCCCCCGACCCCTACATTCAAACTATATGCTCTAGGGCTTCCCCCTATGAGAGCTGTGTGGATCCTTTAGTGGCCCCACACTGTGACTATGTGGGCCGTCTTGCAGGCTTGGTTGGCCCTCAGTCCAGTTGGTTTCCAGGCCCTGCCTTGTGTGGCTGCTGCTGCCACTGGTTGGTGGGATTGGATCACGAAGCAACTGATTGTGGAACCCAGGGGGCTTTGGGGCTAGTCCTGCCTCACTGGTGGGCAGAGTTAGTGGTTTTCTCGCATCTGGTGGGTGGGACTGGCCCAGCAGCTCCCTGAGGGTGGGGCTGGGCACAGGGGATTCTGGGATTGTGGGGGATCAGGGCCCTGTGTGCAGGGGGTTCTGGGACTGTGGGGGAGTTGGGCCCCAGCAACCCCCCTTTTGCATTTCAAAGCCTTCGAGGGTGTTCCGGGCACAAGGGACCTCCGCTTGAATGTCCTCTCAGAATCTAAATAGGTGTCTTTGGGTTACTTTGTACCTTGCTGCCTGTTTATTTTCTTTATGACCTAAATCACAACATGTGCTTTAGTCACTGGCCTGCAGTGTGTTGTCCGTTTCGCCCACTAGGCAGTAAAATCCTCAAGAAGAGAAAGTTTTACCTGGCACGAAACAGGAACAAAAAAGGTAATTGTTAGAAAGAATGCCCTGAAAGGACTTGGAACACAGGCTGAAGAATCCCCAAATTCTAGACCAATGAGATAAGTGTATGATGGGCACCCCCCATCCTAAAATTAAGGCTTAGATTTAAATGTAGTGATATTAGTGTTATTATTATTATTAGCTGAGGGTTAAAGACACAGAGAATGCTCAGAGATAAAAGAGGATTCCTGTCATCTGCCTACAGCAATTTTCTCCATCAGCAGAAAGGAAGGTAATGCAGAAACTGACAGTTCTCACATAGTTGCGACATATCATTCAGGGGCTCCCTATCACCCTGGGGGCAGAAGAAACTGAATTCTTTACCATGCTTTCGAGGGCTGTCAGCACATAGTTGATGTGCAATTGTTTGTTAGTGGTTGCTTGTTGTTCCACATTGTGAAGAAGGAAACAACGGTTGAAGGAAAGAAGAGCAGACTTCATGAGGGAGCTGACTGCTCAGGGGCTGTCCCCAGCTGTCAGTCAAACCCTGTACGTCTCCAAGGTGACACCCTGCTCCCAGTCCAGAGAAGCACGTTTTCATCCAAATGCAGTGGCTTTGGAAAGCAGAAGTCAGCAACCTGGAGACCCAAGAAGCATTTTAAGAGCAGCAGCAGGAGAGAGAGCGAAGTGAGGGAGAGAGGGACAGTAATTTAATCTCCACGCAATTGCTCTGAGGATAGTAAACACAGCCTCTGGATTCACAAAGATTGAATGGAGAGGACGCACTTTGAAAATAGGCCACTCCAGAGTCGCAGGTCTCACTCACCATTTACTGAAGCGTGGGGCAGTTCAGTGCATCCATTCACAGCGTGATAATGAGCGCAAGTGCATTTCGTAAACTTCAAAACACTTGGCAAATAAAAGGCAGGGGTTACTTAGCAGCATAATGTGCTCCTGACACAACATAATAAAGGTTTCACAAATGCAGAGTTGTGACCGTTTTGGTCAAAGCTGAATCCCGTTTGCCCAGCTCAGGGAGACACTAACGCAAACGTGTAGCACAAGACCTGCGTCTGTGTTCTGACACTTCCAGGTGGCCTTGAGCAAGTCACTTCTTCTCTCTGATAACCAAAAAGCGGCTTCATGAAACTGCCCCGGAGAGTCCGTGGGAAAATGCATGTTAAGTACCAGTCTCTGTGCCTGGTATACAGCAAGTGCAAAGGAGTGGCAGACCCCTTTTTGCATTTCAAAGCAACCATCCAGACTTAATACACTGGAGCTTCTAAATTGAAAGGGCAGCTGTTCTTGAAAAGTCATTCTGAATCTGTGCTTGAGTTGACATCAGTTCTTACAAGAAATGGCCTCAGAAACAACCTTGTTAATCTCTGGTGGGAAATTAAATCATAAAATGAATAAACAAGGGTGAACACACCCATCAGGTCACCTCAGTGAGTGCATGGAAATGGATGAGCTACCGTTAAATGCACAGTCCATCCTACAGAACCGCTGTGGAAATACGGTTGGCAGCGTAGGGAGTATGAGCCATTTATCTGAGGCTGGAGGTGGGTCATCACTATGCACCACAAATATGCAGTGCATACAGGCTCCAGAGTCCCATCGGAACCCCGGCATAACCAGGCAGGGTAGCCTCCTGGGGAGTTTCAACATGTGGCGAGTTTTCAGTGCCCAAACAGGCCACAGTTCATCGGGAGAAGCTACCTGAGGTTCCCTCCTGCTGCTCCTTCTTCTGCGGTGTCAAGTCTGTTTGAATGGATGAGGGCTATTACCGAGTGGTCATGAGACGAAGAGCTGCAGGTCTTTCTTACTGTATCTGAATTCTCTGGACAGGGTACAATAAGGATGAATTCAGCAGCAGAGGGACAATGGGATTCTGGCTCTCTGCAGTTGTTGGAAAGTTTCTCACTGTGCCTCATCTTGAGTTTCCTTGTCGCTAAAATGAGGGTGATAATAACAGGCCTTAGCATCTTGTGCAATCGCATGAATGAAGTGTTAAAACAGTGCTAGGCTCAGAGAAAATGCCCAACACATATTAGATATTCTTATTTTTACTCATGGGCAGTAAGAAGGGGGCTCTGAGAGGGCCCAGCAGTTAATGGGCTCCATGGTAGCCTCCAAGCTTGGATAAGTTTGGGTAGAAAAATTGCCAGAATTACAAGCTGTGTGTGAGGAGAGAGTGTTCAGGGCAGGTATCGTTCTAAGCAAGGGAGGTGAAGATGAAAGCCCGGGAACAGAGTGTTCTAGACTACTGTGATTAGCAAGGCTTGGAGACAGACCACAGCAGAAAGACTCCCATCTACTGAGCATCTCCTATCTTCCAAATGCATGCTGGGTGTTTTGTGTACATAGTGGTACCTAATTCCCACAGCAGTTAAGATATAGATCACCATTCCCATCTTAAAGGGAGAATGCAGAGGGCTGAGAGGTGAAATGCTTTGCCAAATTCATAAAGCTCATGAGTGAAGAGATGTGGTTTGAATCCAAGCCTATTTTCTTCCTAAAATGTTTCATTATAAAGTAAGACCTGCCTATGGAAAAGAGTAAGTACCCAAAGATATGCAATAAAAACTGTATCCTTCCCTACTTCCGCCCTGAGCCCATTCCCTGGGGTTAAAACTCCTCATGATCTATGTTAACCTTTCCTGAGATATTTTTATGCACAGACAAGCATAAAGGTAAAGTACACCAGTTTTTTGGTTGCACTGGGTCTTTGCTGCTCTT
Source organism: Okapia johnstoni (assembly GCA_024291935.2). NCBI lineage: Eukaryota > Metazoa > Chordata > Mammalia > Artiodactyla > Giraffidae > Okapia > Okapia johnstoni. The sequence goes on along the minus strand of CM044310.1, from coordinate 6,610,929 downwards.
GTTGCTGCGAGCAGGGGCTACTCATCATTGTGGTGTGCAGAATTCTCACTGTGGTGGCTTCTTTTGTTGCGGAGCACAGGCTCTGGGTGCATGGGCTGCAGTAGATGCAGCTCATGGGCTCAGTAGTTATGGCTCAAAGGCGCTAGAGCATGCGGGCTCAGTAGTTGTGGTGCATGGGCTCAGTTGCTCCATGGCATCTGGAATCTTCCCAGACCAGGGATCGAACCCATGTCACCTGCATTGGCAGGCAGATTCTTAGCCACTGTACCACCAAGGGAAGTCCTAAAGTATACAAATTTTAAAGTAATTTTAAAACACAGCTAGAGTATATATTAAATAAACACTTCTCTGCTTTATTCTTTGGCCTTAAATATATGCCTTGGAGATTGTCCTAACTCAGCATTAAGAGGACCCTCAGAATTTACCATTCCATGAACCAACCATAATTTTTAATCAGCTCTGCTTGGTGGACATTTATACCTTCTCCAGTCTTTTGTTTCTATAATTCTGTAATGAATATCCTTGAAAAATGTCTCTGAATATATGTTTGCAGTCATTTATAGCATACATACTTGCAGGTTAAATCAAAAGATTAAGTGCATTTGGGGTCTATTGTAGTAGGTTTTGGTAAAATCTAAAACTGGTATGGTTTCCCAGTATTCTAGAGGTCTGTCTTCTCTGTGGCTGGTTGAGCAGGAGTTGGGCTTGTTAGTTGCTCAGTCGTGCCCGACTTTTTGCAGCCAGTGGACTGTAGCCCATCAGGCTCCTCTGTCCATGTGATTTTCCAGGCAAGGATACTGGAGTGGTTTGCAATTTCCTTCTCCAGGGGATCTTCCTGACCCGGGGATCAAACCCTTTCTCCTGTACTGCAGGCTTGTTAGGGGTTAAAGGCATAAATTTGGAAGATAGGAATCCTTCCAGCGAGGCTGCAGGGTATTTTGAGATGGTTTTGATCATTTCACACATTATCTTCTTACAGAATAAGAAATGATTGATTTCTCCATTGATGCAGCTACTTACAAAGGATAGAGGTGGCAGTTGACTCATTCATTGTCTGTCATGTCCTGTGTTGCCCTGATGCTAGTTTAACAGGGAAATGGGACTTGTGGATTTACATTATCAGCTTCATTCCCTCCCCTCACAGACCAAGGACAATTTCGCTATTTTTTTTTAATTAAATTTTTTTAAATTTTTGGCTGCCCTAGGTCTTTGTTACAGTGCATGGGCTCTTGGTAGCTGCACACAGGCTCTCTCTAGATGCTGCCAGCAGGGTCTGCTTTCTGGGGGCAGTAAACGGGCTTCTCTTGGTGTGGAGCACGGACTTCAGGGCACACAGGCTTAGGAGCTGAGGCGCGAGGGCTTAGTTTCCCCAGGCATGTGAGAGCTCCGTTCCCAGACCGAGGAGCAAACCCGCGTCCCCTGTACTGCAAGGTGGATTCTTAACCACTGGCCCACCAGGGAAGTCCCAATTTTGTTTTTGTTGGTCCGGCATTCTCACCCTCTCTTCCCTGGTCCTCAGACATTTATTATGCAGAAAGAAAGAGAACTCAGCTGGGGGAGAACCAGGAGGTAGGGTTTGGAAAGATTTATTTAGGAGGAAAAAAAAAGTGAGCCAGAGATGAAAAGAGAAGAGGAAGAATTGACAGGTTGGGTGCTGAGTGTTTGATTAAGAGTTGAGGCTTGTAGTAAGGAAGTCACTTTGGGGCAGCTACCAGATAGGAGGATAAGAGAAACTGGGGAAGGGAGTTTTAGACATGATGCTGTGATTTATGAACTGGGTGTCTCCTTGAGAGAGAGAACTAAATAATTGTTTTTCTGTGCTTTTTGGTTGCTGGACTGTGCTTCTATGAATGCCAGACTACTCCCAGACCACATAGTAGCCAGGATTTACTTGGGTCATGCTGTTATTGCTGTCCACATTCTCAGTTACTCTCCTCCCCGTGACTGCCATCTATTAAACACAGTTATGTATAAGATACAGCATTAGTCTTTTACATCGTTTTCTTTTTAAACAGTAAGTTAGGTAATACCGCTGCCCGTGTTTTACAGAGAAAGAAACCCAGGGTACCTGTGGTTCAGCGTTTTGCCCACAGCCAGGCTGGTCGGCCAGGACTGGAATTTACACCCATGTGTGTCAATATCAGAAGCCCAGGCTCTAATCGCCTATATCATCCTGGCTAGCATCTTGTTTTAGTATAATCCAGGTAAATAAGGAGACAGATTGCTCAATCTGTACAATATGCCTTTCAGTCTCTTGGGAGTGAACCCAAAACTCATGGTTTCTGGAATTTTTCCTGGGGAGCTGAGAGCTCCCTTGGGGAGACAGTGAAGCATCAGTGCTTAAGAACTGCATAAGGGACAGCAGGGACACTGCATCAGGCCCCATTCCTGTGATGAGTTTGGATAAACATAAGTTGGAGAAGCAACAGAAAGTGAGCTCTCCTTGAGGAGTTAGAATGAGCCACGTTGAAACTGGATCACTCCAGCTTCAAATCTGGAGACAACTTCCAAGGGCCATGGGGTGATGGAGAGAGCGGGCAGGCAGTTATGAAATTTCAAAGCACCGAGGATGCTTTAAATTCCTTGAGGGGAATATCCACATCACACTCTCTTCTTCCAAGTTGGAAGGTAAACAGGGCTGAGAGCCCTGGAGAGAAATTGAGCCTTGCTCTGTTCTTCACAGAGCCCAGAAAGAGAGTATGTCTTTGTTGAGGCAGCATAGTGAAGGCTGGAGCTTTGGCACCAGGGTCGACTGCACAGTGGGGACAGAGCCCGGCTCTCCCACTTACCGTGGGCTCTGAGTCCAGAGGCTTGACCTCAGGGTCTTATTTTTCTCATCTGTAAAATATAAACTGATGATGTTACCCACATCCTCTGGTGTCTTGAGGATCTGACGACGAAGTAACACAGAGAAGATGCCTTTAAGTAACACAAATTTTGAGCATCAGTTAGCACCAGGCGCCACTACGTATCGATCTCGAAGAGGGCAGATGGGTGCCCTGTCTTCATAAAGTGGAGTGTCTAGTAGATCATAAGCTCGTCAGCTCCAGCAGGCTTCCTGACCTGCCATGTGTCAGACTCTACACTAGGAGCTCTCGTTTATAATTTCTGCACCTCGGTCAGAAGCTAAGGGCTGAGCATTGTGTAAGCCCAACCTCTTTTCTCTGTAGAACACTAAGTTCATTTAGGGATGAGGCTGGCACAATGCTCCATCCCAGTGTGCCCCAGGTCCTTAGTTACAGTGTACCCATGTGTAACAGAACAGCCCTGACTGCTAAGCTACTGGGGGAGAAGCTATCTTGTATCACTGGCTTTTTTTTTTTTTTCTTTGTAACCTCATTACATTCTGTTTGCCTTTGTTGGGGAGAGCCATGTTCTGGTCTAGGTTGGGGTTTTTGTAACCCGGAGCATTAAAGAAGGACTTGTCTCCTCTAATCCTTTGAGAGCAGAGGTTGCTAAGGAGACCACTGTCATATTAACTCAGTAAACACTGAGATGCTGATGACTCTAGTGAGGAGAGGCTTTCTGTTTTGAGAAAGGAAAAATCTCTCCCTTTAGATGAAGGGGGAAAGGCTCTCATGGAGATTGTTGCCATCCTGTTGGCAAAAGGGGATCAAATCACTTTGCAACTCTTTATCTTTCTCTTTGTCAGGAGGCTAGCGAGGAGGCAGTAGGGCAGATGGAGGAACTCCATTGTAACCTTTCAGCTAGTGAAGAACCCTAGACTCCCTAAGGTTGCCTATAGAACCCTATGCCTGTTACATGGAGCAAGCTATTTTTTTTTAAGGTGGGAGAAAATAAAGAAAACGCCATCAGGAGTGTCACTTTGGGAGAACGTGTATGCCTCCTTGTAGCTGGGATGGAGAAGCAAGCGGATGTCAGGCTGGCTTGAAGACGCAGAAAAGATCCCACCCTACCAGAGGAACTAACCCTATGCCTGAGATGAGCTCATTTTGCTTGCTTAGGCAAAGTAAAGTGAAAGGGTTCATCTGTTCCCGGATTGACAGCAGACTTGGATTAATAAAAAGGCCTGCATATGCATGCCTTGCGTTAAAGTATTTATCGTATGATGAAAACGATTGATCAGATGAGTAGATAGTATTCCAGCTCCCTGGAGATTTGAGTTCTGTACTCTGAGGGATGTGGATTGTTCCATGGTTTATCCAGATCTGGGGAACCCTCCCCTGAAGTCGGTTGAGGGTCTGTTACAAATACGGAGACTGGGTCTCTGTGAAACCAAAGTAGGGATCTACCAAAGAACTCAGTGAATCCACAGGCTTTGGTTTATGGAGTCATAAATCCATGGACTCTAGGGACTGAATGGAAACATGATGATGTCACAAATTTCAGTTTGCAGAAGGAAGGACTGGGAGCCAGAAAGATCTGCTTCCATATTCAAGGTCAAACTAGAACCCAGGTCTCCTCACTCCTAGTCTTGTCTTTCACACCAAGAGAGTGTTGGCTGTTTTCATGGTTTCAAGTGTCTTTGTGAAATTTACTCCATTAAGTTTTGGCATCCCTGGTGGCTCAGATGGTAAAGAATCCGTCTGCCAAGGCAGGAGACCCAGGTTCAATCCCTGGGTTGGGAAGATCCCCTGGAGAAAAGAATGGCTACCCACTCAAGTATTCTTGCCTGGAGAATCCCATGGACAGAGGAGACTGGCGGGCTGCAGTTCATGGGGTTGCAAAGAATCGGACATGCCTGAGCGACTAACACATTCACTTTTCCTGGCATCACTCGATCTCACCTCCATTTGCGCTACAAGAATGCCGACCAGATAAATCAATTCCTGCCTCTGTTTTCTTCATCCCCTGAGTACTTAACATCTCTGCTCCCAGCAGCTCCCGTCCCTGCTCAGCTCTTCGCTGCACACGGTTCCTGACCTGTTCTATCCCTGCCGAGCGGCCCAGGGTGACAGACGGGCAGGGGCAGAGAAGATAGGCAGCTACCAGGGAAGAATCTGAGGTTCAGAGGCCTAGTGACACGTACACACAGAGAGACTGAGGAAGAATGGCTTTTTCAAACACATAAATAGAAAATCACAGAGCCCGAGTGCTCACCACTACATAATGAATGCGCTTGCCTTTTCCTAACAACACTTTAAGTCTGTAATTGGCCCAACAGGGGACACGAACTGAACACCAAGTCACAGAATAGTACAGAAAAATCGCAGAATGGCATCGCCTCCCACCAGGAGAGCCCCCTGCGTGCCAAGCGCTGTAGAGACACGTGGCTGGCATTTAGAGGAGCACAGACATTCAGCAGAAGAAAGAGCTGGAGGAGATAGCCATCCCTGGGGTCCCTGGCCTTTTCCACATCAGAGGGTTCTTTGATACGTCCCCCACCCCCACCCCACTTCCCGTGGGCCTCATGTTCTAAAGGATCCAGCCAGGAAACTAAACCGCTCTGATCATCAAGAAAGAGGTGTGTTTCCCGGCAGAATACCCGTGGGTCTATGTAACTAAAGATCACCCAGTCAACAGGATGCTTCTAAAAAAGAAGTGGTCCATCAAGTCTAAAACAGTAACAAAACCAATAATGACATGACGTATTAGGTGCCTTCTGGGGCCCTGCCAAGGCCTGGACGAACCTTATCGTACTTCATTTTTACCAGATGGTCACGAGTGGTCATTTCACAGTTGAGGGAATTGTGGGATGTTCCTCATAGCTGAAGAACTGTGGAAACTAAGGAATTCTGTAACAGCCATAAGGATCCAAACTTGGGTTGTTGTTCAGTCGCAAAATCATGTCTGACTCTTTGGGACCCCATGGACTGCAGCACACCAAGCTCCTCTGTCCTTCACCATCTCCCCAAGTTTGCTCAAATTCATATGCATTGAGTCAGTGATGCTATCTAACTATGTCATCCTCTGCCACCCCCATCTCTTTTTGCGTTCAGTCTTTCCAAGCATCAGGGTCTTTTCCAGTGAGTCAGCTTTTTGCATCAGGTGGTCAAAGTATTGGAGCTTCAGCATCAGCATCAGTCCTTCCAATGAATATTCAGGGTTGATTTCCTTTAGAACTGACTGGTTTGATCTTGCTGTCCAAGAGACTCTCAAGAGTCTTCTCCAGCACCACAGTTCGAAAGCATCAGTTCTTCGGTGCTCAGCCTTCTTTGTGGTCCAACTCTCACATCTGTACATGACTACTAGAAACACCATAGCTTTGACTATATAGATCTATGTTGGCAAAGTGATGTCTCTGCTTTTTAATATGCTCTAGAACTTGGGTTGATGTGACCACAAAGTCACTCATAACCATTACATGTTAGAGCATTTTTGTGAGTCTTTTTGCAAGGTGGGCAGTCATTTGGGGCCTGTTCATTAGTTTCTTCATAAGCTTCTGCAAGGTTGGAGTTTCCAGGGTAAACATTTTTTGTTTGAGTCTCAACTTTTCCCTTTATAGTTGACGCAGTGGGGGCCCAGAGAGAATTAGGAACTTGTTGAGTATGGTGGTGGTGGTTTAGTCACTAAAGCATGTCCGACTCTTGCAACCCCATGGACTGTAGCCCCCCAAGCTCCTCTGCCCATGCAATTTCCCAGGCAAGAAACTGGAGTGGGTTGCCATTTCCTTTTCCAGGGGATCTTCACAACCCAGGGGTTGAACTCAGGTCTTCTGCATTGCAAGCGATCTCATGCTTCCCAGGTGGATTCTTTACCGACTGAGGACCACCAGGAGGGGACTGGATGTGGATGGGGGGGAGTGGTTAGCTGACAGGCCAGTCAGAACGAGACAGCAACCACCCGAGATCAGTCTGTGGGTTCCTGAAGCTGAGGACGAGGGATTTAAAACCCAGCGAGAAAACTGAGACTGACAGCTGCGATAGCATTTACATTCAGGATTTCCAGACAAAAGATCTCTTTTCCTTTCCTCCTCTTTTATGCGGTGGCCATATAACAAGGAAGGTAATAGAATTCAAAGAGAAGGGTCCTAGAACACTGACCTTCACAATATCTTTGGGACCTCTCTGAAGTAGCCCTGGACAAGGACATTTCCTGAGTGGTAAATGCCATGTGGTCAACAATTTGAGGGTCAAGATTCTTTCAGCCAAACAAGACTATGTCATGTTGGTTGTTATTGTACCTGCCCGAGGGCCATGGCTACTGGAGTGACAGATGGTGGGAGCATTAATGAAGGGGGTGACCAGATCAGAGGAGGAGGACAGACATGTCTGAAATGAGCCACACCATTTCCATTTGAGATGCCAAAACATAAGGGCTTTCTAAAGACCTGTGTCTTCCAGGAAGGAATTCTTTGTCATGGATATGTCAAGCCCCTCTCCCAGGCAAGAGGAGCTCAGGGATTGTCTGCCCTTGGAGCCTGGGGAAGGGACCAGCATCCACCCCTTGGGGCTCAGCAGCTGCTGTCTGCACCATTCCAGACCCATTCTTTTTTGAATACATCGCCACGGCCTGCCTAAATCCACCCTTAAGCCCCCAGAGGGCGTCTTGGAGAACTATTCTCACAATTCCAAAGACAGAATCAGCCTCTTCAAACCAATGAGAGAGCAGCCCCTGCCTGGTGATTCATTATGTTCAATTCAAAATCAACCCCCCATTGTTCAAGCTTCCCCCCCTCCATGCTGGGGGCTCTCGGATGAAGAAATTATACATTGTCCTAGAGAAGGTTGGAGATGGTGTATGGGTCCAGGTTACAGCATGTTGGCGCATCTGACACGTGTTGAGGGTGGAGTAGATTGTTGTGACAGCTTTGGAAAGGTTTTGTACATCAGAATCTGGGGGAAACAATTTCAAGCATAAGAATATTTTAAATTTTTTTATGAGCTTTGCCATTTGTACAGCCCAGGAGGTTGTTCCTGTGGAGAGAAGCAAAGAGTTCACCTCCTGGGTGTCAGGTGCAAAGATGATAACTGCCTCTCATACATCGCCAGGTTCCTGCATCCTGGCGGGCCAAATCTGGCCCCTTGTTGTTCATGTAAATAAAGTTTTATTGTGTGTGTTAGTCGCTCAGTCACTTCTGACTCTGCGATCCCAGACTGTGGCCTGCCAGGCTCCTCTGTCCATGGGATTCTCCAGGCAAGAATACTGGAGTGGGTCGCCATGCCCTCCTCCAGGGGATTTAAGAGAACCCAGAAAATTTGTTTGTATACAAATTTGATCTGTGGCTACTTCACAAAACAATAGCAAAGTTGACTCGTTGCAACAGAGACTAAATGGCCTGCAGAACCTCAAATATTACTCCCTTCACAGGAAAAGTTTGCTGATCCCTGATCCAGGGGGACCTCTGGGAAGCCACAGAATCTTGTATTGAAGCTGAGAGTCTGTGCCAGTCCGGGACCTCTCTCACTTGTTTTTTTCTGCTCAGGGAATTGCCAAAGGAGCGGACTCCTGTTTAGTGTGTTTGAGGCTCTTAGGTCACTGGCTTCTGTCTGGGTCCGTGCTGGAGACTAGAGAGGAAGAAGAGGGTTAATCTCACAGACACACACACACACACACACACACACACACTGGTCAGCATCCGCGGTGGCTACTGTGGCCCCTGCTCTGACCTCAGACTCTGGTGGACTCATCTGCTGTGATGCCAGCTTCTGCTGGGGGACCTTAGGCCTGGGTAACACTGTCTTCTTTCTTTTACCTCCAGCCAAGAGTGGGCAGGGGCTTCCGGCTGGATTCCTCCCTGGGTCCCTCACTGGGTCCCATTTGGGTCTCAGCTCCTCCATCAAGTGTATAACTAGTTCCCTGTCCCAAATTCCCTATTCTGCATCTGTACATTGTTTTTGTTTTCCTTGTTTGATCCTGACACTGAATCCCAGGCTGGAGCCTGAAAGTCCTGGTAGACGCAGCCTTAGGTTTTCTACTTGATTGAGCTGTTAGAGTTTGGCTCTGAATTTTTGGAGCTTCTGTTCTGCCACGTGTTGGGAGCAGACGCTGCATCAGCCAAGGAGCCCTGGCTAGGACGCTGGGCTTCCCTCGCCTCCCCAGATAAGTGCTTTCCCCATCCTCTACTACTGCTGTCCTGCCCATAGTGAGACGGACTCCCAAATGGGTGGCACTGTTAGAGTTCCCCGCTATCCAGGAAGGGCCAGCCCTCTGAGTCTCTTAGCTTGTTCCTGCTTCATTCACGCTCTTAACTCCCCTCTGCCCAGTTCCAGCCTCTCAGTCCAGTTAACATTAGCTGCAGATCGTTCGGCCGTGGTATTCCTGGCATTTGACTCTTAGCCCTCTCTAGCCCATCTGTTTTGTTTCTTTGGGGTGGTTTCCATGAGAGACTTCCCTGGCGGTCGAGGGGTTAAAAGTTCACCTTCCCATGCAGGGTTAGGGGGTTGTAGGTTCAATCCCTGGTTGAGGAGCTAAAATCCCACATGCTCACCGCCAAAAAAAAAAAAAAAAAAATCAAACAGAAGCAATATTGTAACAAATGCAATAAAGACTTCAAAAATGGTCCACATAAAAAAAAAAAAAATCCATGGTCAAACATTTTAGGAAATGCTGATTTTTAAAGATATTTCTTTACTGCAGGATGTCTTAGAACTTTTAAAATACAAAGCAGCTGAGCCTGTAGTGTTTTCAAAGCTAATTCGAACATGGAGCTCTTCTTCTTTCTGGGTGGATTGCCTTACAGGACTTGGGATCCATGAAGTATTGTTTGATATTATAAAGTTTTGTCATTTTTGTCTAACTTCCATCCTCCTCCCACCTGCGTTCTTTTGGTGATAGGCTACCTCTCCCCAGTCAAAGACCTTTTCCAACCAGTGCGGATGGGATGGACACCCTTGCCACCATCTCCACCAGTAAAATTGGGAATGTAGTCCAGTCCTGTTTGCAGGGCTTGCTGAGAATGATAATTTGGGGTCTGAGCTAGACCAATCAGAGCCATCACTAGGTCCTTTCTGGCAAGAATTTCAGGAAAGACTTGTTTGTTTTCCTCCCGCTGGGGATGTTCAGTTGCTAGGACACTACTAGGGGGCCAGCAAGTCAAATGGCCGTCAGGTGGAGAGAGCCTGCTGGAGCAGAGATCCAAGGCAAGGAAGGCAGCGGGACTGAGAGGTGGAGAGCAGAGCCCTGAGAATACTTCCTGAGCCTCTGTGCTTAGTCAGGCCTGAAGCGTGTTCCATTCCTCTGGCCTTTTAATTAGATGAGTTAATGAACTCCACCATCCCCTTTAAATTTCATTTTTGCTTAAGCTCGTTTGAGTTCACTTTTTCTCTCTCACAAATGGAATACATCTGACTAATTGATGAAGACAACCTAGCCTCCTCTGGTTCAATTTACATATCATGCCACCTTAGGTCAGAATTCCCCTGCTGGCCCTGACTCCTCAGAGTTCTGTCCCCAAGATTAAGCTCCAAGGCCGGTGTTCTGGTCTACCCATTCCAGGTTCCCCAAAGAGAGGTAGGTTGTATGGAAGTGAGTCGCTGAATACGGAGCAGACAGATGGAACAAGACAGGAGCACAGGGTAGCCTCCTTGCGTCATTCATCAGGTCACAGTCTCAGCCTCTTGGGGACTGGTCACGTGCGAAGCCACTTGGTAGGCTTTTAGGGAAATGGTGACCCAGCCCTGGGCCTTCCCTACGGTTATGCCATGATTCTCTGTTTGCTCTAAATGTCTACATTCTCTGCTGTTACACTGTTCTGACACCAAAGATCATTGATTCCAGATCATTGATTCTGGAATAATTAATTTCCTCAGTGCAGCTAGAAAACAACATATGTTGACTTGAATGATATTCAGATTAATAGAAGAGACCAAGGCCTTCCATCTGAGTGGCGGTTTTAATTTGGAAAGTACTCACGTGGAATGGCAGAAGTGCCAAGGATATAGGCGTAGACAAGTGGCAGAAATGGGGGAAATCTGAGGTGTGAAGAGCACAGTGGAAATACCACCGTGCACAGCACCATTCGGTGTGGACAGGAGCTTCCACACACTCTGGCTGATAACGCCGGCCGCCCTCTGAGCTGGCAAGGATGCAGCGTTTCACTTTGCAGACATGACTGAGGGAGCCAAAGCTATGAAGTGACTCGCCCAAGATCACATGGCCAGAGGGAGGCAGTCAGGCCTTGACGTGGGCTCTCCGGCCGGGGTCCAGTTCTCTTCACACACTTCCCTGCAGGCTGTGTTAGCCGATTGCCGTCTGGGGTCAGTCAGGGACTCTTATTTCCCATTTTCCCAGCCAGTGCATACAGTGACTCTGCCCTCAATCCTTACCCCAAGGCATAAATTTACCCCCCAGTGGTAAACATCATTTTGCTATAATATCTGCATTTTCTTTCCACCTCTAGCCTTTCCTGTTGCCACCAGTGGGAACTGTGACTGTAGATTTCAACTCCAACCACAAAGGGTCAGAATCTGAGAACAGTGTGATTGCAATTTAGGTTTTTCCTGGATGGGCATCTTAGCAAGTTGAATAATTTTTTTTTTAAGGACAGTAAAGTCTTTTGAAGATAATCCTTGATATCATGATGGATCTAAGTAAAATTTATCATTCTTAGGAGACTCAACCAACTTCATTAAGATGAGTAAACAGAACTTAATGCCATCATTAATTACTAGTTAAAACATTAATTACCCTTTCTTTAACGTCTTTCTCCCCAGCTCAGTCATAAGCTCCAGGAGAAATTGTGCCTGTCTTGTCCATCTCTGTGTCTCCTCAGCAGCAGTAAATGGTTGAGCATATAGTAAATACTTACATTTGGAAATAACACAATGATTGGATGAATAAACAAACCATTAAGACGAAAAAGTGAAAGTGTTAGGTGCTCAGTTTTGTTTGACTCTTTGTGACCCCATGGACTGTAGCCCGCCAGGCTCCTCTGTCCATGGGATTTCCCAGGCAAGAATACTGGAGTGGTTTGCTATTTCTTACTCTAGGAGATCTTCCTGACCCAGGGATAGAACCCGGGTCTCCTGCATTGGCAGGCAGATTCTTTACCATCTGAGCCAGCAGGGGAAGCCCTTTTCACTTTAGTGAAGCATTAAGATAAGATAATTAAATCAGCACAAACAGCTTACTTATTGGCTGATCCTAGATAAACATCAGCTTCTGAATGTTATGGCCAGTAACAAGTTCTCTGTTCAGTCAGTACTATTCACCACCATTCAGCAATGTAGCTACTAATCTCTTACTGTGGGCCAGGAATGCCTTTAGATTTAGAGCCACTTCATATTCTTTTTAGAATGGATCAAGGTGCAAACACACAGACATTCAAACGTGTAAACACACATACACACACAAACACGTACATATATGTATAGATACATATGAAATACATGTTTAAAAGTCTTAATTTTGTTAAAAGCCATCTACAGTTTTAATGCAATCCTTATCAAAATCCCACTGGTGTTTTTTGCACAAAAGGAAAAACTCATATTAAAATTCATATGGAATCTCAAAAGGACCCCAAGTAGCTGAAACAATCCTATAAAAGAATAAAGCTCCAGGATTCACACTTCCTGGTTTCAAATCTTACTGCAAATCTACACTAATCGAAATAGTGTGTTACCAGTTCAATGACAGAGAGACCAATGGAATAGAGTAGAGAGTCCAGAGGTAAATCCTCACATGTCTGGTTCAGTGGTTTTCAGTAAGGAGGCCATGACCATTCAATAGGAAAACTGCAGTATTTTTCAAGAAACAGTGCTGATAAAATCGGGCATTCACATGCAAAAGAATAAAACTAGACCTTTACCTAATACCATGTACAACAACTAACTCAAAATGAGTCAAAGACCTAAAAATGTAAAACCCAAATCATGTCCACTCAAGTACTACATGTAGTCACATGACCCAGACGCGGCCAATCAGAGCATTTCATTCTCTTGGCCAAAAGGTATGGGTTTAGGGATGAGCAATGACCTCAGCTGGTCCAGTGAGAGTCAGCCCTGGGACGTTTGCCCCAGTCTTGGGACAGGGAGCTCTTTTGCCTACTGGGGTCTTTAGCTGGAAAGGGCAAACTTCCAGCTGTCTGCAGCCAATTTTACCACCTTGTATCTAGGAATGAAGACAACACTTTGGATTCAGGAAAGCAGAAGTGAGAAAGAGAGAATGTTGGGAAAGCAAAACCAATGGGCAATTAGTGTGAACATCTAGATACAGCCACACCTGAAGATCGTCCACCTCTATGTGTAGCAACCAGTGCATTTGGTTGTTTAAACTACTTTGACTTGCGTATCTGTCATTTGCAACTAGAAGGGTCCTGATGAGTATATCTTAGACCTGTAACATCTAGCATAGCACTAAAGCACAATAGGCGTTCAGTGCTAACTAAATGTTGTCACTAATCATCTAGTTCCGGGGTCCCCAACCTCCAGGACCCAGACCAGTACCTCCTGTCTAGTGAGCATTACATTAGAAATAAGGTACCCAATACATGTAACGTGCTTGAATCATCCTGAAACCATCCCTCCCACCCCCAGTCCATAGAAAAATTTTTTTTCATGAAATTGGTCCCTGATGGTAAAAATGTTGGGGACCACTGATATTGTTGACAGCTGGTAACCTACTAGGTAGGGCTTCCCGGGGTGGTGCAGTGCTAAAGAATCCGTCTGTCAATGAGGGAGTCGCAGGAGACATAGGTTCGATCCTGGGTCGGGAAGGTCCCCTGGAAAGGAAACCACAACCTGCTCCAGTCTTCTTGCCTGGGAAACCCCAAGGATAAGGGAGCCTGGCGGGCTGCAGTCCACGGGGTTGCAAAGTCAGACACAACTGAGCAACTGAGCACACACACACAACTCATGTTATGTGCCAGCCATCTTAAGTCCTGGAAATGGCCATCATGTACTTGAAGGCTTGGATTCCAGTCCTGGCTTCATCTTCATCCCTTTCATATGACTTTTGGACAAGTTAATACTATTGTCTGAGCCTCACTTTGGAACAGCCTGAGGTTGGAACATATCAGACATAGCAAATTGGTGGTCGTGGGCAAGACACAATCCTTCTTTCTGTGTTTCATTTGGCCACCACAGTATTTTATAATTTAATTTCATACAAACTCAAGTGTCCAGCTTCTCTAGAAAAATCAGGAGTCAGTCCACACCGACCCCCTCATTGCCACACAGCAATGATAGACAGATTTTAAGAAGGGCACATCTAAGTTACTCCAGGTCCCACCTGCCCCATCATCTTATACTTGTCTGCCCCACTCAGCTTGTGACCTGCTGACCACAAGAAGCACGTGAGTTTGTGTTGTCCAGACCATTCTCTTTCAGTTTTAGCATTTTCTGAGAGGGCTGAAATTACCCTTTGTGGTCAAGCGAAAGAGATTGAAACCAAGTAGGGAAGTACCCCCAGGACGGGAAGCCATCAGCCGTTCTAACCTCTCCAGGGTCCCTGGGAGGATCCTCGGGCCCAGAGAGACAGCAGCAGTCAGGGGGCAGAGATGAACAAGCTGAGCTGGTCTGTCTTTGCCTCTCAGTCAGACAAAGAAACTCCCTCTCAGTGCGAAGCCTCCCTGACAGCTTTGATGCCCCCCTTCCAAGCGGCACCACTTCAGAAGAGAGAGGCCTGCAGGGGCAGCGAGCTGAGAACAAAGAAGCATTTCCTGGGCTGCTAATTATTCTCCTTCTGTGTAAATAATTATCTGGAAGGGGAGGGAAAAAAAAAAAAAAACAGCTCACAGCTAAAAAGCTGGAAAGGCAAAAGGAGGATGAAAGGGGGCTGGGGTTTGATGTGTCCCTGGGAACAATCCTTGAAGGGAAAAACGAGGCACAGAAAATCCCTCTTCCTGTGTTCTAAACACCTAGCCTGGGACGTTCAAAGCCTTTGGCACTGGTGCTGTAATTAAATCGTGGTTCTGGAAGCTGCTGTGTGGATAAGCCAACAGTTTCTGCTGGACTCCATTGGAGCCCTAGCGGGTGAGGCTCTGGGGTCAGCTGAGCCTGAGTTTGAGCTTGGCTCCGCCGCTGATTATAAATGGGGTTTAGGGACAAGTTGCTTCTTCCCACCTTATGGTCTGTGCAGAGGCTCATTGGAGGCTGAGTCTGGGAGAGCATCGGCAAGGCGTGTTAGGGGCTGGTGAAACAGTTTAGGGGAGAAAAAGCAGCAGACTCGAAGCAGGCTGAGGGGAGAGGAAGCACACAGATGCCCGATAGCAAAAGAAATTGAAGTTCTGGTCATTTTTTTTTTCCTGAGTGCAAAGGGACATTTGAGTTTCTCCCTGGAGGAGTAGGGAGAACAGGTGATAACCAAGCCTCCCAGACTGGCAAAGGAAGGGAGTTGACTGGGGGAGTCACTGCCCACTACCGGCTCATCTCTGCCTAGACAGTGAGGCCATTCACTGGCCAGCATTCAGGGGCATCCATGGAGGACATTTAGAAGCATGAAACAGGACACCCCAATCACGCAGTCATCGACAAAAGACTCTTTGCCGCCAGGGCTGTGTATACCTGGAGGGCAGAGGAAGAAAACGTTGCATTCAGCTGTCTGTACACTCCCAAACCAGACACCCCAGGTAGATGACGCGGTATCATCTTGTCCGCAGCCTGGGGGAGTCGGATCCCAGAGAGACTGCTCTGGAATTGCTACTTGGCGCCGGAGAACTGGAGCCCCCGGCTTTGTGAGGGGCAGGGGGATTTCCTCCCCTCTCATGGATCAAGAGACAGATGATACCTGCCGCGTCCGACACGCACTGTGAAGTCTGGGAGTGGTGATCACATGGCAGGGCTGTTCCAGCTGCTCCAGAGGAGACTCTGAGGGTTCCCATCATCAAGGGCAGTAAGAGATCGTCTCCAGGGCAAGTGTGGGATGAGCACCAAGAATTACTGACAAAGATGCATGATTAGCCTGGGCCCCAGATGAGCCAGGAGGTAGATATGGAGTCAGTTTACTTCCCCTGTGTTGGGTAATTGGATAAGATTACTAACCACACTCTATCCTTAACCCTAACCCTAATCCTCATCCTAATCCCAGCTAAATATGAATTTCAGATTAAAAAAAAAAAAAACGACAATTTTTAGCATAAGTATATCCCATCCAATATTTAGGATATACTTACACTAAAAAATTCACTGTTTATCTGAAATTAAAGTTCACCTGGGAATCTTGCTAAATCTGGCAATCCTAGTTGGAGCTTGGTGGAAATTTAATATAGGGAGGAGACTGAAGACTTGTGACCTTCAGGGTAAAATGTTATGGTTTGGCCAGCACAATGCTTTAAAAATAAGGACGTTTCAGGAATACCCTGGCGGTCCAGTGGTTAGGACTCCATACTTCCACTGCAAAGGGCATGGACTTAACCCCTGGCTCCCCTGGTTGGGGAACTGAGATCCCCTATACTGCACAGTGAAAAAAAAAGATGTTTCACATAAAACCCCAAATTCCACCTTCTGTTGAGAAGTCATAGGTCAGGTCATACCTCCCACTTAGCCACCAGTTTACCACCATCCTTACTCCTGCCTACCTGGTCCCAGTTTACTCTTTCATTGCTTGCTGGTCTTTATGTCATTGGAGTGTAAGACCTAGAGAGACTCTGGTTCACTCACTGCAGTCAACTCACTCTTCAGAGTCACGGATCCGAGGTTCAGCCTTAGCAGGGTGCATGCCACTGTCCCGCCACCCGGGTCTTCACCTTCCCATCTAGAAAGCAGAGATATGTCCTGCCCTACCTCACTCTGGAATGGGATAAAGAGGGGAAGAAAGTGTGAGCCTGAAAGTTCTCTGAGAAAGGAAGTGACTGATCATGGCCTTCACCCTACCATCAGATGATCTTCCCAAAGTATACGTCTTTCCATGGTTTCCCACAAGATGTACTGCGAACTTCCACCCATGGCCCACAAGGCTCAGTGGTTGGTTCACCCACAGGGATGGGATGTCTTCAAACCCATCTCCTCCTATTGCCTTCTTTGCAATGCTGCAGACCCTGGACTTTCCAGGTCCTCAGACTCACCCTGGCTTCTTGGGCCTGGAGCATGCTCCCTGCCCTTCTCACTGCTTGTAGCTTAAATTCCACCTCCTTCTCCCCACACTCTGTTAGGAGATAGCTGTCCCTGTTATGTGTTACTCCTCACTGTCCTTCTCCAACATGATATTTCTCCTGCACATCAAAGACCAGTCCTGAAAATAAACAGGCAAGCAAATACCAGCCCTGGCTCATTTGAACTAAGACAAGGGGTTACTGGAAGGTCCTGGATCATGCAGACAGACCTCAGGGATCCTAAAAGTAGGAGTTGGAAGATGGTCTCTCTTAAGACCTTGCCCTGTGTGACACAGTCCCAACTACTTTCTATCTCTGCATGACTCTGATCAGACTTCAAATTTGTGAGCAGCAGACTGAGATTGGCCACAAGTATGTAGCATCTGTGATTGCCAACCTCAACCAAGAAGAGCTAGGGCAAGTGGGATGTGGTTGGGGGAAGGAAGTTGTCCCAAAAGAAAGAGAAGGTGCTGTTACCTCAAGAAGCAAGGATGGGATGTGGGTAGACCAAGCCAACTGGTGTCCTGCACAGGCTTATATCATCATTATTTTTTGTTTTTCATTTTTCCCTTTTTTGCCTCTCACTACCTATGCTGCCAATCCCTTGATATCAGTTCCTTTGATTCCCCAGGACACACACCGCCTCATCGTCCCAGAAACTTAATGGAAGCTCCATAAGGATTCATAGAATGGGTATAAGTGTTCTGAAACAGAGTCTTTGCAGAAAAAGAGTTAACATAACAGGCCTGAGGCTGTGGTCTTTAGAAAGATCTGTTTGCCAGGTTGGTCTCCCAGCTGGCATCTGGGAACTTGACTTTCAGAATGCTTCAACCTGGTAAGGTTGATTCTCTGGGCCTGGATTGTTCATACGGTGTGATTTATGGTTACTTTCCTTCTAGGAGCCTGGAATTTTGGATAATTCCTGGCAGAAAAATCTATGTGGCTCACCCCCAGTAAACTACTTAAGTTGTGAGTCTCAAACAGGCTGCTGTGGGCGTTACAAGTATTACAAATGTGTGGTTGCATTTTTGCTGCTGGAGGGAGAGGGCACCCTGTGTGACCCCCCGCCCCCCAGGAGGGAGAGAGCATAGGGCCTGTGCAGGGATTCCTCTTGGGCCTCCTCCCCTTACTGAGATGCCCACACATCCTGTGTCCCTATTGATCATTAGCCATGGGGACAGTGAGGTGCTGAGTCCCATGAGGGCATCCAGTGAATCACTGGAGGTGTGGATGGTCTTAAGAATCCCCCAGAACAGGACCAGACCTTTCAAGCAGGGCCCACAATTTACATGGCACTTTACAACACCCTTGCATTCAACTTTTGAACTGTCGAGTGAGGGAGGCAATGCTCTCGCTTTAGAGATTAGGACCCTAAAGCCCAGAGAGGGGATGGGTTTTGGCCAAGGTTGCAGAGCTTGTAAAGAGAGGAATGGTTGTATGAACCTGTATATTTGCCTGGCTCCAAAGTCACGCTAGAGCACCCTCCCTTACAGGGAGGAGCAGGGCCATCCCCGTGATGATAACCTTCTAGTGTTCAGGACCACTTCACTCTGAGCCTCGAAAGGGGGACGTTTCCTTTGGGACCAGCCAGTGGATGACTCAGTTCCTCTTGTCAGTAGTAGACTTGATATTTGCATCTATGCCCATTTGACTCTGGAGTCCCCGAGGTCAGAACCATTACCATTTCTTGGCCACGTGGCCTCTGACATCTCACTCCACTGCTCCAAGCGTCTATCCCTTCATTCGTAAAATGGCATTAACACACGTCTAACTGATTCTAAGAGGAATACATGCACCCGCTCTAAAGTGCCTAGTAGAAAGCCGTCAATTGCTGGTTCCTCTCTCTTCCTCACTCCCCTGTGTGAGTCCTACCACTCTGTCTGCCTGTTTCCCCTCTGTAAAATGAGGGGGCCGATATCAGGGCTGTCAGAGTCCTCCTGGGGCTGGCATCATATATCAAAGAATGAGCAGCTTTTTAAAATCCCACCAGCTCTGATCATAAGCGGCAGATCAAACCTACCTCTGCCACTTAGAAATAAGGCTGTGTATGTGTTGTGCAAAGACAGTGAGGCGAAAACATGCTCCAGCCTCTCCCAGACAGGGATCCTGGAGGAAGACAGGGCAGTGTCGAAAGGTTCTTTGTTTCACAAAGGCAAGGGCAGAGGGGAAAGGGAGGGCAGAGGATTTACGTATGGGGTTGGACTCTCTACAGCCAGGGTCATCAGTGAGTTCTTACAGAGCTCAGTGGATCATTTTTATAGAGCTTGATGGACAAAAGTGAAGAATGCCTCGTCGGGAGGCAATAGGGAGTGGTGGGGACTGTGGCAAACTTCAGACCCCATGCCGAGCCTTGGAGAGGAAGCCTCCCAGCTCCAACTGTTTCTGCCAGATGGGAATGAAGGAATGGTACTGCCAGATGGTCTCTCTCTCTTTTTTAAGAGAAGCCAGAATTTAAAGTAAAATATTTCCATTTTTAAGTGTTAGCTTGAATTTTCCTGAAGATCTCTGTGAGTGCATTAGAATGCTTCAAGTGGCTGAACTGGCCCATAGTCTATTTGTTTGCAGTCTCTGAGCAGGCCTCCTTTGCAGCATCTTTGTCACTAAATCCTGAAGAATTTGTGACCACGGTTTGCCTCCACATCTTCTAAGATGGTCATTTCCAGAGGCATGAGAGGACGATTATAAAGAAAAGTCAGTATCATTTAACTTTTAATTGTTCCCCTCAAATAACGGTGTCTTTTCATACCCTTTTATTTTGGGGTTTGGGTGGACTCAGGGAGTGGGTGATGGATAAGGAGGCCTGGAGTGCTGCAGTTCATGGGGTTGCAGAGAGTCAGACACGACTGAGCGACTGAACTGAATGAACTGAACTGAACTATTTTTGTTCAGGTGTATCCCTCCTCAAAATAACAGCTACCTGGACAACTCCTATTGAGCCTTCAAAACCCAACTCAAATGCCCACTCCTATGTGAAGTCTTTACTGTTTATCACCCTCTTTTGCCAAGGATTTTAATTCCTTGCCCCAACTCTGCATCCCCACCTTCATCTCATGTATTAATGAGGGCCTATTCATTAAGGGACTATACATTACAGTGGGCAGGGTTTCTGGAAACCCACTAGATATAGGGCAGCACTGGGCTAACAACACTGGGGAACCATTACCCCTGAGCTCCGAAGCAAAGGGAGGAACAGGTCCAGCACTCACAGAGGACAGAACAATATAGGGTTCCCTGACAGTCTTACCTCCCAGTGATGCTATCAGGGGGAGCCTGGAGAACGAACCCCCAACCTCACTTTCCTCCTACAGTCCCGTATCTTGTCGGTGCCTTCCATTGGCAGAACACAGCTGGCAGCAAGAGACAAGGGGTTCTGCAGACGTAGTCCATAAGGGCTGGCCTCTGGAGGCAGAGCAGGGTGGAGTGTAGAGGGCAAACAGAAGATGCCCAGCTCCCACCATCCTCTGCATGGGCCTTTACTTGGCACTGTGTTTAGTTCTGGTCCCCCAGAGACTGGAAACTGCTAGCGGACAATCATAGCCGCAGCCCCCAACACCAGCACATGGTAGGTGCAGATAGCTCTAGAAATCACTTAGTGCATCATATAGCACCCAGTGAGACATGGGTAGTGATGAATCTTTAGATTATGCATCAGTTAAGTTCAGTCGCTCAGTCGTGTCCGACTCTTTGCGACCCCATGAACCGCAGCATGCCAGGCCTCCCTGTCCATCAACAACTCCTGGAGTTTACTCAGACTCATGTCTATAGAGTTGGTGATGCCATCCAACCATTTCATCCTCTGTCATCCCCTTCTTCTCCCACCTTCAATCTTTCCCAGCATCAGGGTCTTTTCAAATGAGTCAGCTCTTCACATCAGATGGCCAAAGTATTGGAGTTTCAGCTTCAACATCAGTCCTTCCAATGAACACCCAGGACTGATTTCCTTCAGGATGGACTGGTTGGATCTCCTTGCTGTCCAAGGGACTCTCAAGAGTCTTCTCCAACACCACAGTTCAAAAGCATCAGTTCTTCGGCACTCAGCTTTCTTTATAGTCCAACTCTCACATCCATACATGACTACTAGAAAGACCATAGCCTTGACTAGACAGAAGACAGACCTTTGTTGACAAAGTAATGTCTCTGCTTTTTATTATGCTGTCTAGGTTGGTCATAATTTTCCTTCCAAGGAGTAAGCATCTTTTAATTTAATGGCTGCAATCACCATCTGCAGTGATTTTGGGGCCCAAAAAATAAAGTCAGTTTCCACTGACGTTAAACACTGTTTCCCCATCTATTTGCCGTGAAGTGATGGGACCAGATGCCATGATCTTAGTTTTCTGAATGTTGAGCTTTAAGCCAACTTTTTCACTCTCCTCTTTCACTTTCATCAAGAGGCTCTCTAGTTCTTCTTCACTGCCAGGTAATCATAAATTATTTCACCAGGTGTTATGTGATGCACAAAGTGAAATCTACTTTATCGGCACCTACTGTGTGAGGTATTACCTCTGACCTCCAGGAACTCTTAACTAACTGGCAACACTTGGACCATGGAAATTAGCATCCATTCCAAAATTTCCCTGTCTGGGTGCCAGAGGACACTGGTTTTGCTGTGATGCTCAGAGATGTTATCTCAGAAAACCCCATTATCAAGTATAAGGGCCTATGAATTAAGCAAATATCTTTCCTGCAGGACTTCTCTGAGCCTTTAACGTACCCATGTGTGATGTGAGTCTCCTGAAGAGGCTCATAGCAGGAAACTTTGCCCAGAATTATTTGGTCACAGGATCTTTTTCCCCAAGGAGCATCTCGTAAATCCATTATGTTGAAATATACTCTGGAAAACGTGGACCTTCTTGAACCAGTTCATTTTACAAATGGGAAAACTGAGGCTCCGAAGCAGCTGTCACCTACCAGTGTAGCAGGGAGCACAATTTGCATAAGGAGGCAAGTGTCGAATTTGCATCCCTTGTTGCCTTCTTTCTCCACAGTATGGTCAGCCCTTTCTCGGTGGGAGTCTCCCCCAAACCGGGACTGGGAATTGGACGGGAAGTAGCAGATGGTCCTTTTTGCTAGACAGCCAGTGGGCCTCTGGCTGTGGCTGTCATGGAACACTGGGCCCCTAACTGATGGGTCTAACCCATTGTGAGACGTTGTTGCGTGAAGAAGCTTGTGGGGTGCTGGGAGAGAGGAGATGACAGTGAGTGAGGGGTGCAGAGGCTGGCATGGAACACTGGGCCCCTAACTGATGGGTCTGACCCGTTGTGAGACATTGTTGCCATGAAGAAGCTCGTAGGGTGCTGGGAGAGAGGAGGTGACAGTGAGTAAGGGGTGGTGAGGCTGGCTGAGCACCGCTCTTCTGTGGGCGACCTTGCACTGTCTCTCGCGGCCGAGTCCCCTGACCATCAGCACCAGGCAGGGAGCCCCGTTCTCGACAGGACAGCCAGTGCGAGTTTATAAGATAGCGAGTCTGACAACAGCTCTCTGATGCTGGAAACTCTCTAGTGGCTTCTTTGTGCTTCAAGACAGTCTATTTCTTTCTCTCCTTTTTAAGTTTTATTTTGTATTGGAGTATAATTGATTTGGAATCTTGTGTTAATTTCAGGTGTACAGCAAAGTGATTCATTTATACACATCCATGTATCTATTCCTTTCCAAATCCTTTTCCCATTTAGGTTAAGACATATTTCTTTTTGTTCATAATGGTAATTTTTATTTTAGAAATCATGCATAATGAAGGAAGAAAAGACCAAATACAGGACCGAATGAAGACAGAAAAATAAGACAGTATTTCTTATCACAGATCTTACCTTTCTCTTTGGCCTCATCGGGTGGCACCGACTGCCTCCTCGACCCTCCCCAACACACACACTGCATTCCGGCCAGTGTGCACAGAATTGAGCTCCCCAGACTCACTGCTCTGCTGCCCATGTACTTTGGTTTATTCTGTTTTACCTAGAGCTCTCTCACCATCTGACTGCTCAGCCAGCTTCAGCTGTAAGACGTGGGGTGGTGGCTGGTGAATGCATGGGGACCAAACCAAGCTTTGTCACTTTGTAGCTGTGCCACTTTGGGAAAATGACTTAGTGTCTCTGAGCCTCAGCTTCCTTATCCCTGAGATGAAGATAATAATACTCCTTGCCTCAAAAAATATTTTAAGCGTTAAATGGAATAATAATTCTTTACATGTCATATGGTAGGTACTCAAAAAGTGGTGATTATGATTATTCTCCCTTCAAATTTCGATTTAGAGGCCAATCCTCTGGGAAAGCTCTGATTTTCCCCAGCACACACACACAGACACACAGATACGTATACACAGAAACACATACACACACACAAACACACAGTCCTTTTTACATCTCCCTAAGGTGCCTATACTTTCTCCAGCTCTGTGTTTATCTCATGATAAAGCAATTATCTGGGCTTCTCTAGTGGCTCAGTGGTGAAGAACATGCCTGCCAATGCAAGAGATACCAGCTTGACCCCTGGGTCAGGAAGATCCTCTGGGGAAATGGCAACCCACTCCAGTATTCTTGCCTGGGAAATCCCATGGACAGAGAAGCCTGGCAGGCTACAGACCATGGGGTCACAAAGAGTCAATACATCTGACCCAGCCGAAACTATTTCTATTACTTACTTCTATGTTAGGGGGAAAAAGAGCCAGTGTCAGAGCAGGTGCTGAGTAGCAGACTCAGGGAGGAGATAATAGTATTTGCCCAAAGTCACCAAGCTGGTCAATGACAAAGGCAGAACTGACTCACAAGTCTTGTCTGGGACATTTTCCATTACTACTGAGGCCATCCAAAAGGATTCCAGCTCCCACGACTCCTGGAAACTCAAGATTGGAATGCTCCCTCTAATTTTTGAAAGAGATAAGGAAAAGTTTACTTTGTGTTTTGTGTGCTTTTGGCTCAATACCCTGAGCAGGCATTCCGCTTCCTGAAAGACCACTGGGTCCATGTCCTTTTCAGCGTAGCAGCAAAGGTCTCCTTGCTGAATCGTGGTCACTGATGACTTCCTTTAAAGAGAATGAGCAGGGGAATGCGTTGCCAAGTAAAATGACTCCCTGAGGAAACAGGGGTGGGATCCGGGAGAGTCCCCGGGCTCGGATTTCCCCCAAGTGAAATGCTGCTGTCTCTGGTTTCTGCTGTGAATTGTTGTCTTTCAGGCAGCCCAGCCCGGGACTGGGTCGTCAACACTGAGGCCCAAGGGATCGCCTTGGCTCTGTCCAAGGCGAGCGTCCTTTGTTGTGTTAGGTTCCGCCCTCCCCCGGAGCAGCTGCAGGGGTTTCTGAGTGAAGGACCTCATTCTAGCACAGAGATGATTCCTGGCACTTAGAACAGCAGGGTGGGCTTAGAAATCGATCCTGGCCCCCTCTTTACCTGTAGGAAAACTAAGGCTGGGAGATAGTGATTGGAATGGTGCTCCTCAGTGGCATACCTTGAATCTGTCCACCTTCCTGTGGCACCTGGACATTCTTGCTAGCTATTTCTGGATATCTTCTGCCTGATGAGATGGTCAGATTGCAATGGATTTGAAATAGCCACACAAAACCTGGCAGCGTTCCCACTTAACAATGGTAGGTTCCCTCGTGAAACCCTTCAGTGGCCCACGATGCAAAACTTAGAACATGGAAGATAAGTATGTTAGCTAAGGTTTGTTGCCTAGTTACTAGAAACCTTCCCAAATGCTTTCTATTCATGGCTTCACTCACCATTCCCAGTGACCCAGAGAGGAGTCATCACCCTTTTACAGATGGACAAACTGAGAATGAGAAAGGTTGAGAGACTTGTCCAGGGTTACACAGGTGAGATGTGACAGAACCAGGACATGAGCCTGATTGCATGACATGTTTTTCTGACAGCACAGCTCATGCACCTAACTGTTAGGCTCTCCTGCCTCTTGTTCTGCAGACACTGAGTGAGGACCACTCTGTGAAAGGCACTGTGTTAGATGCTAAAGAGTCAAGGATGATTGACACACAGCTCCTGTCCTCAAGGAGCTTACCTTCATGTAGGAAGGAAGGACAGAAACAGATCACAACTAAATTAGTTGTGATAAGAGCTACACATGGGGGCTAAATATTCCCTTGTGTTGACTGACCTTTTTTCAAAGTGCTTACAGCATTCTATCTCTGCTTGTACTTGGACCCATCAAAAAAACCCAACATAGGTATTACCTGCCTTTGACAGATGTGAATGCTGAAGCCAAGAAAGGACTGATTTGGCTAACAGACCAAGTTGGTGTCCTGCCCAAGTCCACAGTATCCAGCTCAGGCTCCTTCTCCACTAGACAACAGAGAACCTCCAAATAGGCTCCTGGTGGCCAGAATTAATTTAAATGCTGAGGATTAGGAAAAGCTTCAGTGGAGAGAAATCACTCTGTTTATACTGTTAATTTGTGGGTCCTCCTTAGTTTTAAAGAAGGATATTTAAGATGACATGCCTGGCGTCAGTAGAAGTGTGGTTAAGTCATCAGTGGACCTTACTGTGGTCCTCTGACTTGTCAACATTGGGGCCGGTACTTAGTCCTCACTTCTCGACCCAGACATAAAATTTTTGGAGTTGTAATCCTAATGGCCTAACCCATGAGTCTGCCAAAGTGCTCTGTAATTTCTACTTTCTCTCTCTCTCTCTCTTATCTCCTTCCCAGTCCCTCTCACACACAGACCTGTTTTCTGAATAATGAAGGATACAGAACAATCTGCAGCCTCAATCTCACTGCTATTTCTTGTGGAAATGAGTTTTCACCTTAATGAACTGTTCAGGAACTGGACACATGCCTCCTACTGTGATCAGAGAAAAGAATTAGTCCTAAAGATAAACAATTGAGAGTGTGGGGTGGGGGGAGTGACTTATGGAACTATAAGTGAATAAGAAAGCATCCAGACTTCCACTGAAGATGCTGTTTAATTCACTGCAAGACTGATGGCGGTCATGCTAAAATGAAGTTGGCAGAATGTTGCTCTGACACAGAAGCGCTCAGTTCTTTAAAAATTCCTGTCACTGTCCAAGGTCCTGACTGAGCTATCATAGAGTCCAAATAGTTGGCCATTTCCAAGGACTTCTCTCCTCTAGGTTGCTCGTGGAGCATTGTCCTGATCTGAGAGTACATGTAAGGGGTCATGGTTGAAAACCCATAAGAAGACAAAGATCGAGGTTGCAAACCTATTACTGATTCTGGTTCAGTTCAGTTCAGTCGCTCAGTCGTGTCTGACTCTTTGCAATCCCAAGGACTGCAGCACACCAGGCTTCCCTGTCCATCACCAACTCCCAGAGCTTGCTCAAACTCATGTCCATCAAGTTGTTGATGCCATCGAACCATCTCATCCTCTGTCATCCCCTTCTCCTCCCGCCTTCAGTCTTTCCCAGCATCAAGGTCTTTTCAAATAAGTCAGCTCTTCGCATCAGGTGGCCAAAGTATTGGAGTTTCAGCTTCAGCATCAGTCCTTCCAATGAATATTCAGGACTGATTTCCTTTAGGATGGACTGGTTGGATCTCCTTGCTGTCCAAGGGACTCTCAAGAGTCTTCTCCAACACCACAGTTCAAAAGCATCAATTCTTTGGCACTCAGCTTTCTTTATAGTCCAACTCTCACATCCATACATGACCACTGGAAAAACCATAGCTTTGACTAGATGGACCTTTGCTGATAAAGTAATTTGCTTTTTAATATGCTGTCTAGGTTGGCCCTAG
This sequence comes from Okapia johnstoni, assembly GCA_024291935.2. NCBI lineage: Eukaryota > Metazoa > Chordata > Mammalia > Artiodactyla > Giraffidae > Okapia > Okapia johnstoni. Next base: position 6,584,366 of record CM044310.1, on the reverse strand, counting down.
CTTTTCTTCCAAGGAGTCTTTTAATTTCAAGGCTGCAGTCACCATCTGCAGTGATTTGGGAGCCCAAAAAAACAAAGTCTGTCACTGTTTCCATTGTTTCCCCATCTGTTTGCCATGAAGTGATGGGACCAGATGCCATGATTAGTTTTCTGAATGTTGAGTTTTAAGCCAACTTTTTCACTCTCCACTTTCACTTTCATCAAGATGTCAGGCAATTCTCTCAACTTCTCAGATCTCTAACCTGTGGAGGAAAATGCTTGTGCTGCCCACTTCACAGAGATATTCAAAAGATTTAGTATCATTCAGTGTATTTCAGAGTCTGGTTTTGTGCCCTGAAAATATGATGATGATGACCATAGTGATAATAATTATATTAAACTTGAAGATTAGGCCACTGACATTGTGCTAATTTACATATATGGATTCTTCTAATTGTCATAAGATTCCCTCATATTACTAGACTGTATTATGCTCATTTTGTGGATGAGGAACCCACAACACAGAGGGTTTAAGTCATTTTCCCCAACTCACAAAACTAAATGGAGTGGAAACTAAGACACGTGGAAAATACATCTTACTGTGAAGGAAAGAATTAGGTATGGATATGGATTGTGAATTCCCTTTGAGATCCTCAGCACTTCCCAGAATGGAGTCTGGACTTCCATTCCCTCAAAAGGGAAATTTCACAACTATCCCCCAAGACCAGCTTCCACTGGACAAAAGGAAACAGTTCTGAAACAGTGGTCCCATTATGTCACCACTGTGCCTTGAAACCTCAGTGACACCATCTCCATTGCTTGTAGGACCATGTCCAAGCACTTGAGCTTGGCGTCAAAGACCGCTCACCACCAAGCTTTCCTGTCCCCGTGTTCCCTTTCTCCCATAGCCGACACTCAGGCCACCCCACACTTCTGCCTGTTTTCTGAGTGTGTCAAGACTCGCCTGCCTCAACGTCTTGACTTGTTGGCAGAAAGAGCCCTCCCTCATCTAGCAGGATAGCTGCTCTTCAGTCTTCAAGACCCTACTTGAATGATTCCTCCTCAGGAAGCCTTCCTGATGTCCCTTTCTCCTCTGTGCTTCTAGGTCACTTGTACTTCTTTATCCTATACGATCTAAGGTACGTTTTAACTATTGTCAGGAATGCCCATCTTTTCTCCCTGCTATCAGTGCTACTTCAAGGCCGAGGGTGACTCATTCATCTCCCTATCCACAAAACTTAACTCAGGGCTTGCCATTTACATTGCGGGAGTGAAAGGATGAATGTGGCTTCTCCCAGAAGAAAGAGGATGGAGGCTTCAGGGCTAATTCCCTCAAGGGAAAAAAAGGCTAAAAATATCCCTGCAGATTCAAAGTTAAAAGTCTGTGCTCAGCAGTTAAAGTCTAAGCACAGAACAGCAGAAAGAGCTAGAGCTTAAAAGTCAGATGGTTTCAGGTTTGCAGCCTGTCTCTTCATTTCCCTACTCTAACCTGGAAAAGTCTCTTCTTTTCCCTAACTTCAGTTTCCTCATCTAGAAAATGAAAAGGATTTTATTCTACATGGTGCTATCACTACAGAGGTTAAATAAGATGGAAATAACCCATTTCCGTCAGCAGAGTGAATATAATGGAGTATTATGGAGCTGTGAAAATGAATAAACTGTAGCTACATGAATTAACTGGGCTTCCCTGATGGCTCAGATGGTAAAGAATCCACCTGTGATGTGGGAGACACAGATTCAATCCCTGGGTCAGGAAGATCCCCTGCAAAAAGGAATGGCTACACATTCCAGTATTCTTGCCTGGAGAATCCCAGGGACAGAGGAGCCTGGCGGGCTGCAGTCCATGGGGTTGCAAAAGTCAGACACGATTGAGCAATTCACACTTTCACTTTAACTCCATGTGAATTAATGTCAGTGAAACACAGAAAGTTAGTATTGAGTCAGAGAAATAACTCGCATAAAAATCTATAGCCAGTGAGACCATGTATATAAAGTTCAAAACCCAGCAAAATGAAACACTGTCGAGAGACAGAATACCATCCTCATTATGGACTTTGGAGCCAGCAGCATGTTCCTGAGCAGGTGTCCCCTTCTCTCAGCTGTGTGACCCTCGTGAATTAACTCACCTCTCTGCATCTACGGAAGGAGAAAGATGGCACTGGCCCCCACCTGAAACAGGTCTTGTGAAGACAAAAGGAATTAACATGTATCAAGTACTTAGAAGAGCGCCTGGCGCAGAGCAAGCACCCGTAAGTGTAGCTCCTATTATATTTCTGTCTTTGTGATTACCACTGTCACTATTATCATCATTTAGGAACATGCTCACGATGGTGAAACAATACAGAAAGGGAGGAAACGATTAACACGAAATTCAGAGCAGTGGTTTCTTTCAGGAGCTGCTGAATTATTAATCCTGCTCTGTTTCATGAGCCAAGTGGTAAGGACGCAGGGATTCACACAGTTACTACTCTTTAACTGCATATATAGATTCTCACTGTTTGGTGTGTACGGTATGTTTGACAATAATAAGTTTTTAAAGACTAAATGGAATTAATTATGGAAGAGAATCGGCACCTTTCTCCTCCCACTCTGAGCTGAAATCTGGCCTTTCCTGCGGGCCTCTGGGTGATGTATTCGCCTTCACCAAGGAAGCCTCAACCTTCTGGAAAGGAACTGATCTGTTCAGCAGCTTCACCCATCCATCATCCCCCAAGCGGTGTGTTTTACATTCATCTGCAGATGAAGATAAAAGGGTGGTGCATTGCCCTCTTTAAGGTTGCTGGCGGGATGAGCGTGAAGAGGAAGGCTTTCATATTTTACCCTGTGCTTTGCAGCACTCGCTCTGCAGCACAGAACTGAAGAATCTTGGCCTGCTTCTAAAGTTGCTATATGAGAAGCAAAATGCCCGAGGAAGAACAGAAGATTCTAAGCCCTGGAAAAGCAACATCTCCAGGTTAAGATTTTATCACCGATGATCACATCGTGTGAGCAGTCTGATATTTCAGGGGTCACCCAGCAGGCTTGGTGGCTGTGTGTCCACCACAGCTTTTGAATTCAAAAGCTTTATAAAAATAATAATGGCAATAGTCAATTAAGTCCTTGCTGAGCACCAGGCTCTCAGCCAAGCATCCTGTGCGCATGATTTCCTGTAACCCCCACAACAGCTTTCTGGGGAATGCACGTCTACCCTTGTGTTCTAATTATGCGGAGGGTAGGGAGGTGAAGACACTTGCTGCAGGTCACGCAGTGGAGGGGGTCAGACAAGTCCATCTCCTTTATGCTCATGGTCTCCTTCACTGCTGCACACTTCTGAGAGAGAAGGCGCATTCCTACACCTGTGTGACAGGTGAGTAAACTGAGTCACAGAAAGATGGACTGTCCAGCCCAACATGATGCAGTTAGGAAGAACCAGGATTCCATCTGAGCCCCATTGGACTCCTGAATGGAAAGGCTTGACCCACTCCCCACCATGCCTTCCATTTCCATAAATAGCAAAGATGAATTTCCTATGACCATAGATGCCAGTCTACAATACACTCAAAGAGTCAGTGGGGAAAAGTCACTGCCTTCCACGTGGGGCTTGGGCAGAATTGCCTTGAATGCCCTGGACCACAAAAAGGATGGAATCAGAGCCATAGGGGACAGGAAAGATGTCAGAGGGTATGAAATTGAGTCTGAAAGGGCAGTGAGCAGGCAGTTTGCAGCTGCAGAAGTGAGGAAGGTCACAGGCATCTCTGAGGAAATTGTGTGCAGTAAAGACATGGCAGAGAGGTAGGGGTGACAGAATGGATGAAGCAAGAGCAGGTCACGAGAGGCTGTATACATGAAATCTTGGGACAAGTGTGGTAACTTAGCGTCCAAATGTTGGGTGTTGTAAGTTTGTCATGGGTCCCAGTTGGTCCCCCCATTTTTGCTATCCATCCATCCATTTGTCTACCCATCCATTCATATTCATCCATCCATTTGTCTATCCACCCATTCATACCCCCCATCCATCCATTTATCTATCCATCCATCCATCCATTTGTCTTTCCATCCATCCATCAACCCTAACACCATGCATCTATGGTGTTCTATAATCATTATCTATAATCATTCATCCATCATCTATAATCATCAATTAGTCATCTGTAATCATTCATCCATCCATCTATCCATCCACTCAGAAAGTGAACTCCTTATGAGTAGGAACTTCACCTGTCCTGCTCACCACTGTATCCCCAGCATCTGGAAGGGTTCCTAGCACAGGGTAGGCATTTAATAACTACTTGTCAAGTAAATGAATAAACCCTTCCCCTGGGCTAACATTTGCTGAGTGCCCATCAGCTACCCTGAGGAGAGCTGATGTTCCCCTTGGAGCTGATATTCTAGTGGGAAGAAATAGATAGTAAAGAAAATAAATTGATAAATATATATCACGTCATATAAATGCAGCTAGCCAAGTAGTGTGTTTCAGTGTGGTTTCCCCTAAAAGAAGTCTGAGTAGGGGATTCAAGGGGAGGTCATCCTAGAAGATGGTCCTAGGAGGTAGTCCTAGAAAGTACCATCGAGGAGTGGGAAAATTGAGACAAGGAAGGGAAGAAACCCAATAAATAACATGTTCATGAGTAAGTTTTGCTGTGAACAACTGGGGTTCAGTCCTGCAAGGAGCACTCTTCATATTTGCCCACTGAGAGGCAAGGTAGTTGGAATATCTTCTACCAAGTCCTACCCCTCATGGCAAGGTATGGATGAATGGGTATGTGTGGATGGAGGTGGTATTTTATTAGATAGTCAGGGAAGATCTATCTGATAAAATAAGCTGTGAGAAGAGATTGAAGGAAGTGAAAGAGTGAGCTGTGCACGTGTCTTGGGAAAGAACATCCCAGGAAGCAGGAAGTCACATACAAGGGCCCTGTGTCTGGGCTGTGCCCAGAGGTGCAAGGAAAATTAGAAGGCTGTGTGTTCTGGGGTGGCGTGGCCAAGGACGGGAGACGTGGAGGAGGCCAGATCACACTGGAGCTTTGTAGTCGCTGGTAAGAATTTCCACTTTGACTCCAAGTGAGATAGGAAATCACTGGAGAATTTTGAGTGCAGAAAAGTCAGGATTAGCTTTTGTTGTAAAAGGCTGCTTCTGGCTGCCGTGTGAAGAGTAGCCTACAGGGGCAGGGAGGAGTATAGCAAGGCTACTGCAATACTGTATTACTGCTGCAATAATGCAACTACTGTATCTGAAAGTTGCTAAAAATCTCAAAGTTCTCCTTGCAAGGGAAAAATATTTCACTATTTCAGGTGATGAATGGTAACTAATGTTATTGCGGTAATCATTCCACTATGTATCTCAAATCATTATGCTGTGCACATTAACCTTATACAATGTTGTATCAATGATACCTCAGTAAAAATGAGGACAAGATAATCTAGGGTATATATCATGATGGCTTGGGTCAGAATAATGACAGTGGAGGCTTTAAGGAGCCATCGGACTCGAGATTATTCAGAAGGTCGGTGTTTCCTGACAGATGATGTGTGGAGGGTGAGGAAAAGGAAGCGATGAAATGGACTCCCAGCAGCTGGAAGGACAGAGGTGCCGTTTGTAAGATGTTGGGAGGGTGGCGTGGCCGCCTTAGGTTGAATGCCTGTTAGACACCCAGGATGTCCTACGCAGGATTGTCTAGGCTTGGAGGCACAGAGGCTGGGGATGTGTGCTTGACGTGGGGAGTCGGCAGAGCACAGCTTGTATGTGAAGCTCAGAGGTTAGATGAGATTCTGCAGAAGAGAATCCCGAGTCCCGAGATGCCCCAGTGTGCAGGCAGTGAAGAGGAGCTTGGAAAGAGAGGGGAAGGATGAGATGGGAAGGAGAAGCCAGGAAGGAGGCTGGAAAACCAGGAGCACGTGTGTCCTGGAAGCCAAGTCAAGAATGCATTTCTAGACAAGGGAACAACCAACAGTAGTAAGTGCTGCCGACAGCTCCAATAAGACAAATGTTAAGGCTGGCCCATTGGATGTGGCAAAATGGAACTCATCAGTGACCTTGCCTGGGCAAGCCTTGCTTCAGGGCAGCCCGACTGGACTGGACTCAGGGGAGAATGGGGGAAGAATTAGAGCTATCCGGACAACTCTTTTGAGTGAATTTTTTTTTTTTTGTAAAGGGAACAATAGATGGTGGCTGGAGTGGGATCAGAGTCAAGGGAAGTTTCCGTTTTGTTATTTTTTGTTTGAGCTGCTGGAGCAGGTGTGCTCACTGATGGGAATGACCCCATAGAAATAGAGAAACTGATGATGATGATCCCAGAGAGAAAGGGATCAGCTGACAGGGTGAAGTGTTTACATGGGTGCAGAGGGGAGGAACCCAGGGCCCCGGGGTGGGGGCTGCAGCTCAGACAGGCCTCCCTGGGCACAGGACGGGAGAATACATGGGTGCAGAGGGGAGGAACCCAGGGCCCCGGGGTGGGGTCTGCAGCTCAGACAAGGCCTCCTTGGGCACAGGACAGGAGAAGGAGCCCAGGTTCACCTGGAGAAGCTTGGCAGGTGTGGAGCACAGCACCAGGAGACCACTTCCTGTTGATGCTGGGGAAAGGATGCAAGGTTATTAGCTGCAACTGAGGGGGGAAAGCTGGAGGGTTAGAGACAGAGCTGGGAAAGGTATGCGGCAGCCAGGATCAAGGAAATGCCACGGGACTGCAAATCAGCAGCAAGAATTTAAAGTGAAAAACGGCAGCAGCCCTGTGGACTGTGGAGCCACAGGCATGGGAAAGTCACGATGCATGGGGTTTTTTTTTTTAATTTTTCTTTCTTTATTTTGGGCTGTGCTGGGTCTCTGTTGTTGTGCAGGCTTTTCTCTAGTTATGATGAGCAGGCGCTACTCTCTAGTTGCATCGCACAGGCTTCTCACTGCAGTGGTTTCTCTTGTTGTGGAGCTCTAGGGCGAGCAGGCTTCAGTAGTTGCATCACATGGGCTTAGAAGTTGTGGCTCCCAGGCTCTAGAGCACAGGGTTTAATAGTTGTGGCGCGTGGGCTTAGTTGCTCTGCAGCGTGTGAGATCTTCCTGGATCGGGGATCGAACCCACGTCTCCTGCATTGGCAGGTGGATTCTTGACCACTGAGCCACCAGGGAAGCCCCAGGACCCATGTTTAACCTGGGCTGAGGCCTAGCCAGGTGAGCAGGAAGGACGTGGAAGGTTGACAATAAGAAATTCGAATGCAAAGAAGTGATTACGACAATGGGCCATCTCTCTCCCTCTCTCTGACACAAATACACATTTACACACCAAGATACCTTGAGGGGATGTGGGAGTTGGTCTTTGTAACTTTCAGAAATAGGCTAGAGCTGTCAGCTGTGTGAGAGCCCCCTCACTGTGAAGTGAGCTGCATTGTGATGTAAAGTGACTGCTGTATCTGTTCTGGATCACTGTATGGTATTTCCTCGCATCAAACCGGAGAACAACAGCTGTGAGCATCAGGAAAGGAGGAAGTGGGGACAACCATGACAAAACCAGAAGTGTGTGGCTGAGGTTGTTCTCCATTCTTCCAATCCCGTGTATCTTTAAAACAAAGCACCCGGGACTCCAGGAGTCATGAATGACTCTCTCCTCCTGCCCCGGAAAGGCATAAATCTCAAGGGGGGCCATGCAGGGCAAGCAGACTCTCACTGGCATCTAATTCAAGTCCAGGAAAATTGCTAGGGACTGGCAGCAGGCAGGGAGCTTAATCCATCAGGGAGGTGGGGATGGCATGGACAATGGCGATCAGTACAGGTGGGAGCCTCAATCTTATTGGAAAGGACTCCTAATTATGTGATCCAGCACCTAGATAAAGGATTTTTTTTAAAGCACAAATAGCTTTTTCTGTGATAGTTGTTTCTTTTCTCAGGCATCCCTGGGCAGAGAGCCAGAGGACAAAGGAAGGTGTCCCAGTGACCCAGCAATGCTGGGCCCTGCCTTTTCAGTAAGGCATAGCAGCCTGGCTTTCGGGGCTCACAACTACCCAGCACAGGGGGACTGGGGTTGTAGGGGAGGGTGAGATACAAGCAAAGTGTTGCTCCTCCCGGGCCCAGCAGCAATCTCTCATCTATGGCTGCCCACTTACAACAGCCCTGTGCAAGGACAGATGTTGTGGCTCAGTGGGAAAGATTGGAGATGGATTAGCAATGTCTGCCTTGAGCGTGGCTGTGGAGAGCAGTGGTCAGGGATCAGTCATTGGTGACCAAGGGTGTTTTGTGGAAAACCTGTCAGTGCAGCAACACGGGAGTGTGGCTCTAAGATAGCAGTGCAGCACGTCAGGTCTGCAGGCCCTTGCCAGCAGAGAATCTCAACCTTGCTTCCACCACTTTATTCCTCATATGGCCTGGGGCAAATGAGCACATCTCTTGGGACTTCTTTTTCTTTATTTCTTTTCTTGGTCTGCACAATGGCAAGAATAATGGCCTCACTGATGGATCTGAGGAGAAGATGACTATTTAAAGCCCTTTGTGAATTTCTATACACGCACAAGATGTTGTCAATATGGTTACAGTGATTTGTGTTGTTTCTAGCATCAGCTGTTAGTGTCTTGTCAACTATGGAACAAGGACTCTGCTTGGTGCTTGTCTGTGTGTTATTTATATCTCATAATGATTCTGCAAGTTAGGTATTCATCACAGTCTCCATTTCACAGAGCAGGAAGCTGAGGCTCACAGAGGGGAGGTGACCTGCTCACTGCCACACTGGCAGTATGGATGGATCCAGGTTCTGAACCAGGCTGGAGAGACGCCTCAACCATTGGTTTCCACCTCCATTCTGTTGAACTCTTGGCACCAACCAGTCTAGGGGCCCAAGTCCTGAGTCCCAGTTCCTTTGAAGACTCTCTGTGTGTCCTGAGGATGCTACACACAACCGCACCCCCCACACACACACACAGCCCCAACCTGGAATTCAATCTCCACATCCTGGAAAGAGACAGCACAGATCCATGGCTTCCAGACTGTGTTCCTTGGAGCTCCAGAGGTCTGTAGAGTTTCCCTCAAAGGCTGAGGGAAGCTAAGCCTGGCAGTGGTGGAGATTTGCTTTCTTTCCCATGTCAGGGTTCCAAGCATGCTTTAACTTGAAGAGGAATCCTGCTGCTTAAAAGAAGTTTGGAAACCATCTCTTTAAATGATGGTGATTATCATTTATTCAACGTCTATTATATGCCAGGCTTTTCACATATGCTATTCCCAGCCCTCAGTAATGAAACTTAGGTAGGCCTTATTACACACGCTTTTAAGAAAAGGAGACTGAGGTTCAGAGAGGCTCAGTCTCTGACTCCAGGTCACCTCGGTAATTGCACCATATCAGGGATTCCAATTTAGATGTGTCTTATTTTTTTTTAATAACTTTATTTTTGGCTGTGCTGGGTCTTTGTGGCTGTGTGGACTTTTCTCTAGTTGCAGCAGGCGGGGGCTGCTCTCTAGCTGTGGTGCATGGGATTCTCGTTGCGGTGGCTTCTCTTGTTGCGGAGCACGGGCTCTAGGCTCAAGGGCTCAGTGGTTGCAGCTCCTGGGCTCTAGAGCGCAGGTTCAGTAGCTGTAGCGCATGCGCTTAGTTGCCCTGCAGCACGTGGGATCTTACTGGACCAGTGATCGAACCCCTGTCTCCTACTTTGGCAGGCGGATTCTTTACCACTGAGCCATCGGGGAAGCTTTAGATCTGTCTGATTTTGAAGCTGGTGGCTAAACCTTCAGGCTGCTGGACCAGATAGCTCAATGGAGGCAGTTTGTAATTAGTATTAGTTCATCGTTATTGTCAGAGAAGACATTTTTAGGGAGTAACATCCCATGCAATGGTGGCAAGGTCACCCAGCTGAGTGGGTATTTGGATTCCTCACTGGTAGAACTCTATGGCTGACAAGGGCAGAGACCTATTTTAACAAGCAGTCTTCTCCTTTGAGATCCATCCAAGCAGAGGGAGAATTCGTCGAAATGCAGAACCGAAAACAAGATTTCGCCAGCTGAGACCGCATGCCCAAAAAACTTTTTTAGTCTTGCGGGAGTATCGCTGGCAAACATAATTTGAAAATCTTTCTCCTTAACACGCTGCCTCCTGTCAAAGAATGGGATTCTCATGCATATTTCATCCTGTTTCTTTTTAATTAAAAGCTATTATATATTTATTTTTCAGCTGCTGTAGGGGGACAGAATGTAAGCATTCATTCAATAACCATTTATTATGTTCTCTTATGTGCCAGCCTCACAAAGGGTGTTGGGACATGCAAAATGATTAAGCCACAATCCCTCCCCTCAAGGGGGATACAACCCAGATGAGGAGCAAGAGAATAGATGTATAAATAAATATGCATATAAAAGGGTGCCAAGTGCTGTGACAGAAGCTTGTTCATTAGGTGGTATTTCTAACCAGTGCCCTCTGAGTCAAATACAGTCCTTCAACATATGTGGAAGCCTCCATAAAAAGTACACTTGTGGCCAAGATTCATCTAGAAGTTTCATATAAGAATCTAGATTATGGGACTTCCCTAGTGGTCTAGATTACAGGACGTCTCTGGTGGGTAAGACTGTGCTCCCAATGCAGAGGGCCTCATTCGATCCCTGGTCAGGGAACTAAGACCCCCACACACACCACAACTAATCCCGTGTGCCACAATAAAGACCCAGCACACCCAAAATAAATTTTTTTTAAATCTAAATTTAAAACTCCTCATGAAAAGTCCAGAGATCTGGCAACACCAGGCCTGGAATTCCACACAGTGACATCAGCTGGAGTAGAGTGGTAGCCACCTTCTCTACTTTGCCTTGGTCCCCACCACTCCCTGTTGCCCTACACTTGGCCTGCTAGTCTCATGAGTGTTGCCACTCCCTGGCCTCTGGAGGGTTTGAGTTTGTGGCTCTTTAGAAGGTGGTAAGATAGTAAGGCCTTGACTAGATGCTTCTTGGACTATTCCTTGGCTATATATCCTGGTCTTGAACTCTAGCTCTTGATGACCTTGGTGAGATCAGTTCTCTCTAGACAAGAAAGAAAGAAGAGAGGGAAGGAGAGAGAAAGAAAGGAAGAAGTGAGGAAGGATCTAATACATATCTAATATATATTCAGATAGGTATTTATATAGCAAGATGGATGGATGGATGGGTGGATAGACAGGTAAAGACAGAATAAAGAATAAACCTCTTTTTACAACTGTGTTTCTATATAAAGTTTGAGGGTGGAAGATTTCCCTTGAAGCACCCAAATAATTCAGGAGGTGAGGGGAAAATAGCATTTTTATGCCAATTATCTGACAAACAGATTGCTGCATGCTTGTCCGACTTCCCTTCTGGGTATGCTTTTTCATCCTGGAGACATGAACAGACGCAGCCTCGCTCTGCTCAAGTATTAAATAAATTACCTTCCATAGACTCGATCACGCTGTTGCAAGCACCATGGAATGTTCTTTGGCTTCACAAAGTGTGTCCTCAAAGTTTGCCTTTGATTTGCCTTCCCGAGGCTTCAGAGCCTCCCAGCTTCTCCTGAGTTGCTCCTTTGATAAAAGTGTTCAGTCTCTCTGGTTTCCGTTTTGCCGGGCACATAGGGAGCCTGTGGGGAAGCAGGTCCTGCTGGGAAATGATCAGCACGTTTCATCCCATGTGACCTGAATTCACTGCAGCTCTGGGCTCCTGGCTTTGTAGCTGGCAGCTGAGGGGCTGTGAGGGAACCTGGGACCCCAGATGGGAAGGGGCATTGGAGGACATCTCCCCATACTACAGATTGGGAAACTTCCAGCGTTCTGAAGCTGTTCTCCTGAGACAAGATGGACTTTATATCTTTTCAGCATCTCTCTTTAGATGTTTTTATGGGCCATTATGCTTGTTGATTTGGTTGTTCTTTGTCATTTTGTTTGTAGCCACAATTTCCTCAGCCAGTGCCTTGAAAAAGACAGGTTATAGTAAAACAATTAAAAGCATGGCCTCTGTACTCAAACTGCTGGAATGCAAATCCCAGCTCCACCAAATTTCCTGCTGTGTGACCTAGAGCAAGTTACTCGACCTCTCTGTGATTCAGTCTCTGCATCTGTACAGTGAGGGTAATCATAGATTGTTGTGAGGATTAAATAGGTCAATTTGTATAAAGTGCCTAGAATCTAATAAAGCACTTTAAATGTGCTTGCTACTTTCATTATCCACTGATGCCATTATTTTTCCTAATACTCTTCTTTTAGCACTTATACTACACATTCAATATGTCTGCATGAAAAGCATCTTTGTATATTTGAAATAGACTTTATATATGTGTGTGTATCCTTTACCAGTGTCAATTATACTTCATTCAACCCAACACATATGCATAGGTCTACTAAGTACAAGCACCAAATGCTCACACTACTAAGCTATAACACTAGTAAGCACTACTAGTAGTACTGAGCACCAACTCAAGTACTAAGTGCTACTACTTGGGAGCACTACTATGAATATTAAGTACTGTTACTTAGCAGCATTATTGCTACTAGTAAGTGGTACTACTGCTAAGCCCAACTACTACTGCATAGTACCGCTACTTAGAAACATTGTTCCTAGTACCAATCACTACTACTAGTAGCCACTGCTGCTGCTAAGTGCAGGCACTTCCCTAAGCAAGGTGAGCAGCTCTTCCTCTTCAGCTTCCCTATTGGTAGAATGGAAATAACAACCTACCTACCACTGGGAAGGGTGGTGGGAAGAAAAACTGTGCAGGTCAAGGGTTTAGCAGAGACCTGCTCCTGGCCCCCACTCTTCAAATAATGGCTCTTGGACACTGTTGTGGACAACTGGCCTTATCTGGCCTGGCTACCAAACCCTGAAGAGAGTCTAAGACCTCAGAGGTCCTCAGCATGAGACCAAGAGGCTGCAGACATGGGGGAGGAAGAGAACTAACATCTAAGTCCCTACTAGGTGCCAGGCCCTGTACTGTGTACTCCTTGTGACATCCTTATCATTCCCGTTTTAATTATCATTCCCATTTTAGAGATGGGAAAACTGAGGCTCAGAGAAGCAAAGCAGCCTGTTCCATAACCCTGAGCCCAGCCCTGGTTTGATTCTGCTAAGTCAGAGGTCATCAAGATTTTTCTGCAAAGGGCCAGGTAGTAAATTTTGTCAGCAACTAGTCAACTTTATCATTGTGCCACAGAGGCAGCTACTATCCCACATGAAATGACACGGATGTTTCCAATGAAATTTGAATCATTTTATTTGGCCCACAGCCATAGTTTGTGATTCTGCGCTTCAGGCTACTTCCCCTAAGACTGTTACACTATTTTTTTTTTCCTTTTGTCCACGCCACACGGCTTGCAGGATCTCAGCTCCCAGACCATGGACTGAATCTGGGCCTTGGCAGTGAGAGCCCGGAATCCTAACTACTAGGCCACCCGAGAACTCCCTGGGTCACTCTGTTGTCCTTCTTTATTGAGCTCATACTATGTGGGAGGCACTCTGCTGGTCCTCTGGGCTGTGTTTTCCGGTTTCGTCTTTACATTCAGCCGTTTTTTCCTTTTGGCCACACCGCACAGCTTGTGGGATCTTAGTTCCCCAACAAGGGGTCAAACCCAGGCCATTGGCAGTGAGAGCGCTGATTCCTAACCCCTGGACCACCAGGGAATCCCCATATTCTCCCCATCTTTGAGACAGGAAAAGCAGAGTCTCCTCAAAATCTGTGTATTGCACAAATTGACTCTCTGTCCGAAAAGACTGTGCGGCCTCCTTGTACCCACAGCAGCAGGCCAAAAGCCAGGGGAACTTCGGGGGTGGGGAAGTCTCTCATATTCCTCCCGCACCACGTGGGTTTTCACATGTACCTCTGCAACAGAACCGGAGAAGCAGGCGTGTGCTTGCAAAGGTCACAGAATTCAAATAAAGGGCCTTGTGCGTCCTTCTCCAGAAAGCACAGGAATGCAGAAGGAGCTGGCATTGCTGTGCATTCATCACCAACCTGGTTCCGGTGCTGGGGGAAAGCCCTGGACCGGGGAGAGGTAGGTGGCAGGGAACTGATGTGCTGGGCCCCTAAGAGGGAACTGTACACCCTGAGAAGCCTCTCTTGCCTGAAACAGACAGGAAGTGATGGTCACCACTGCTACCCATGAGCAGTCAGAACGCTCCTTCCTCCTTGGAAATGCAGAGAGAAAGTCTTAGGGCGCCTGCCAAGGGGCGCCTCCACTCTCAAATGTTTCCCAACAAACTGTCACAGTGCGTCAGTTTCTACCATGACTTATCTTTTCAAGAATAACGCAAAGGCTCAGTCAGTCATTAACACCATAGTGTGAATTAGTTAGGACTCAGAGTGGAACAAGTGCTGGACTGAGAGTAGAGAAACATGGCTTTGAAGCCACTGTGGCTTCAGCCACCTTGTCGGTGACTTGGCCGTGGGCAAACTGCGTTTTCTCTGCAGAGAGTAGAAGCTGAATTACATGAAGCTTACAAGTGGTCTGAGAACGTGTGGAGCCTCAAGGCCTGTTTTTATCTCTGTTAAGTTTCTTTTAATGTTTAATTGGGATAATTACTTTTAAGTGAACAATATGTTTAATAGTTTAACTATATTTAATGTTTAATGTTTCCATTTAATGATTTATTTAAAACCATAAATTTTCAAATGATTTTTGACTTAGGATAATTAAACTTTCAATTGTGAACTGAGACAATTAATGTACACAATTAGGGTTTGCCCCAGACCCCAGTGTTCCCTGATGCCTCAAGTACGGCCACCTCTCACATTTGTTACACCTGCCCTGGCCCCCAAAGTTATCTGATTTTGGTACTGGTTTGGGAACATGGCCCTGGATTTTGATGCATGAGAGGCTGCAGGCTGAGCTCTGAAGGGATGGGTCTCTGGTCAGGTAAGTTTTGATGAAGGGGAAGACAGAACGTCTGTCTATACAAAGTGTTTTATGGGGAAATGTTTTCTGAGATGTAGTTAGAAGCCAGGAGACATCAAGGAGACAGGCTGTGTCACTTTCCCACCAAAATGTTAGTGTCCTGGCTTTGATGCAGGATACAGCCTAACTGAAAGCAGAGATTGTCAGAACTTCCCTGGTGGTCCAGGACTAAGGGGCTTCCCTGGTGGCTCAGCAGTAAAGAATCCTCCAGACAATGCAGGAGACACAGGTTTGATCTCTGGGTCAGGAAGATCCCCTGGGGAAGGAAATGGCAACCCACTCCAGTATTCTTGCCTGGGAAATCCTACGGACAGAGGAGACTGGTGGGCTACAGCCCCTGGGGTCACAAAAGAGTCAGACACAACTTAGAAACTAAACGATAACCAGTGGCTAAGACTCTAGGCTCCCAATGCTGGAGGCTGCCTTCGATCCCTGGTCAGGGAACTAGGTCCCACATACCACAACAAGAGTGCGCACCCCACAACTAAAAATCCCACATACCATAACTTAAAAAAAAAAAAAAGGATCCTGCATGCTATAGCTAAGACATGGTACAGCCAAATAAATAAATAATTTTTTTAATTAAAAAAAAAAATGGAGAGCTCTAGAGTCCAGTCTAAGCACCAGGCTTCAAACCTAATTCCAACTCTGTTTCCCTGGGCAAATTACTAAGTCTCCTTGAGGCCCTTGTACTAAATACACAAGTTGATGATATTCATCTTTTTTTTTTAACTTCCTATGTATACAAGACAGGACATTTCTATGTACATTTCCCTCTTCTCCACAAAATGAAGTAGGAGTTGCTTCCCCCACTTGATAGATGAAGAGTCTCCATGGACCCAGGAGTGCAGGGGGTCACAGAGGGAGCGCCGGGCAGGTGTCATCCCACCCCAGCTTACCTTCCCTGTTGCCATGATGCTTCCGGGCTCTTCCTGCTAAGCTGGGGTGTTGATAAAACTCACCTGCCAGGGCAGGTGTGAGGATGCAGTGCGAATGACCACCTGGCTGCAACTCAGCCACTTCATCCCAAAGCTTCTCGGTCATGAAGCAGTTCCATTTCCTGTTTCTGGAGGGTTCCAGGCAATGATGAAGGGAACGCCCAGAGAAATCCACTGCCTGGCAAGTCCCCTTGATTTAGTGAGCAGTTTTGGAGCTGCTGCCCCAGGGCTGCCCGAAGGCCTGAAAGGGCAGAGGACAGGCTCCTGCCCGGATGATGGCTGGTGGTGCTGCCCATTCCAGGGGGCTGGTTCCTCACTCTTGTTTCTGGACCGCCCGGAGAGGGGTCCTTCACCCTGAAATCAGGAGGACTGGGGGCCTGATGAGTGTTTCCTTTCAGAATTCATCTCAAGACCAAGAGGAACGAGGAGCCCAGACACACTAGAAAGGGAAGGTCACATCCATAAACCACTCCCAAAAGGAACTATTAATACCTAGCAGCCGTCCACCCATCCAGAAGCTGGTGATGGAAATGAAGCCAGGAAGTTGGCAGGGGAGGGAAAGAAGTCACCCAGGGCCCTCCTCATACATTACCATAGTTGATACGAGTCGCTTTGTTTTCCCTTTTTTTATTGTCATTATTATTACCATTTCCATCTTCTCTCCATTGAGTTTCACGGCCTGTTACAAGGGTTTTCCTCTGGAACAGAGCAAGATATAAATTTCCCGAACACTTTCCTCCTGCAGCCTGGAAACACAGCAATCCTTTTTCTGCCCAGACTGATTCCTCACTGTTAAGAGGAGAATTGGAGAGTCTAGATAACTCTGCAGCAAAGTGGGTCTTGACCCCCAGAAATAAAAATTAATCATTTCATATAGATAGTATATACTTTTTTTCTTTTTAACTTTTAGATGCCTCCTCAGAACCATGATCGCATTTAAAGTCTCACACTAGCCCTGATACGGAGGAAGGAGAGGAATGATCCTCAGGTGGGAAACCTGAGGCCCAGAGTGGTTAGGTAAGCTTGTCCAAGATCACACAGCGAGCCCCAGCAGAGCCAGGTCTGGACTCAGACTTCTGACCACACTCGTTCACCATATCCTCTCTAGAGGGGTCAAGTGGAATCCGTTCACTTCCCAGGGAGACGGTCAGCCCATAGTTTACAGACCGGACACCAGGGTGTCCCAAACCAAGAGAAGGGGTTTATGGGTCTCACGCTGGTGGTGGTCCCTGGGCTGTCATCAGGACGGCTTGGATGGACAGGGAAAAGGGGCAGTAGGACAGGTGGGGAGCTCGGAGACCTACTGATGCCTCTGTCGGGACTGGACCTGGTTCGTTCACATTAACCATCCATCTCCACCACCCCGTGTCTATTTCCCTCTCTGTGCCTCTTTCCACGGCTTTCTCTCTCCCCCTCTGTTTCTGTATGTTCCCCTCCCCGCCTCTCTCGGCCTCTCTCTGTATCTCTGTCTCTCTGTCACACACACACACACAATCTCAGGGGTCCCCAACCTCCGGGATCTAATGCCTGATGATCTTAGGAGGAGCTGATGTAATACTAATAGAAATAAGAAAGTGAAAGTGAAGTCGCTCAGTTGTGTCCGACTCTTTGCCACCCCATGGACTATAGCCTACCACACTCCTCTGTCCGTGGGAATTTCCAGGCAAGAATACTGGAGTGGGTTGCCATTTCCTTCTCCAAATAGAAATAAAGTGCACGGTAAATGTAATGCCCTTGAGTCATCACCCCCTCCCTGCCCCGCCCCAGTCCATGGAAAAATTGTTTTCCATGAAACCGGTCCCTGGTGCCAAAAAAGATTGGGGACCGCTGCCCTATTTGATAGTTTTTCCTCTTCTTCCCCAAGTGATATATATCAAGGAAATAAAGGCAGCTCTTTCTCTTCAAATAGGTAGAAGCCCTTGATCTGGAAGCTGTTCAATTTTCCACTACCGTGTTCATTTTCAAGGTAAGTTTCATATCTCTCTTTCCTCCATTTGATGCCATAATTGGGGCATTTTTTTGATGCCTTAATTCAGCAGCACAGTTTTGGAAATGTTCACTCACTGTCCCTACTGGTCTTCCTTTTCCTCCCTCCTTCCTTCCACACCTGGTCCCCATAATAGCATCCTTTCATTCAGTGCAAATCGAAGTAGGTTTTTTTTTTTTCCCCAAACCCTTGTCCTTACAATTGATATCCTTCAGGAAAGAAAAAAAATTAAATGATTTGAAATATTTTTGGATCATTTTGAAGCCACAACAGGACTGCTGCTCTAGTGAAAAAGTGTGTCTGCAGCCCCCCTCCTCCTCCTCATTCAGGGACAGAGAAATAGACACGGAGACAAAATGATTACACAAATCCTGTGTTTCATGTCGAGTTTCCTATCAAATATTAGCAACTCGCCTCAAAGTGAAAGAGAGGGAAAATGAGATCTCGGGATGGAAACAGAGGCGTCACCAAGCAGACAATGTTCTTGGCTCCTGGCTTCAGCTCACCCCAACTCGAGCCACGCACCCGATTCTCTGCTTAGGACTCAGGCAGCACTGGGTTCCAGTCTCAGCTCTGCCACTTAACAACTTTGTGATCTTGGACACTGATTTCATCTCTCTGAGGCTTGGGTACCTCCTCCTTTACCTGTGGGGTTGTTGGGAAGGTTTATTGAGACAGTAGCGATACTCTGTTAATCAGTGATGGAATCAGTTACCCATTAGTGAGGCTTCCTGTTCACCTACAGCGGCAGTTCTTACTCCATCCCCGCTGCAGCTCTACAAGGGTCAGGATGATGATTATATCCATGTACAGCTGCAAACACTGAGGACCAGAGAGGTCCAAGTGACTTGCCCAAGGTCACACAGCTAATACAGAGCATGCCAGAACTGTTCTTGAATCACACATGAAAAGGCCAGTATACTGTGCCCTGAGCCTACTACATACTTAGAAGATTTTTGTTCCTACTCTTCTCCCCGGAGTGACCCCATGAGGACAAGGACTCAGCCTGTCTGTGACATGATAACTATGTGCACCTTCTCCAGAGGCCTCCTAGAATAAAATCCCCTGTAATTAGTAGAATGGTGCTCTTCTGGGGCCAAAGTAAAGAGACAATAAAGCAACTCCCAGAGCAGACAAGAGCGTGGACTGAAGCCAAGCACTTGGTCCTGACACAGAGGGGATTAATGGCCCATAAAGTGGTGTAGCAACTGTGAAGTTCGGCCTGCGGCTTCTGGAGCGTGGTCAGCCCACAGCGGTTTGGGAATCACTGATGGGGTGGGAGTGGGGGGTGGTCAGACCTGCTCCCCTAACATCTGGCCCCCCAGCTGCCATCTTGGGAGCCTCATCTGGCCCAGGTTGGCAGCCCCCACTCCAGAGTGAGGTCCGGAGACCCCCAGGCGGTCTAATCCTAGGTACCAGAGAAGAACACCAGTGTTTCCCTGCCTGTTGTTAATACGTTGTAACTGCTCACTGTCTCTCATTTCTCAAACTTGCTGGCCTCAAGTCTGTTTACACGCTTAAAAATGATGGAGGATCCTCCAAGAACATTTGTGTATATGTGCTTTATATCAGTAAAAATCATCCTGTTAGAAATTAACACAGGACTTCCCTGGAGGCTGAATGTCAAGAATCCCCCTGCCAGTGCAAGAGACACGGGTTCAATCCCTGGTCCGGGAAGATCCCACGTGCTGCAGGACAGCCAAGCCCATATGCCACAGCTCCTGAGCCTGTGTTTTAGAGCCCAGGAACCACAACTACTGAGCCCACGTGCTGCAGCTATTGAAGTCTGAATGCTCTACCAGCTATGCTCCACAACGCAAGAGAAGTCACTGCAATGAGAAGGCCACGCTCACCCCTGCTCACCACAACTAGAGAAAAGCCCACACAGCAAAAAAACAAACAAAAAGACCCAGCGCAGCCAAATAAATAAACTTGCAAAAAAATTAACACAGACACATTTTAAAAACATACATTTATTTACAAATCACAATCATAAGCCATTGCAAGTCAACATACATAACATGTTCTGCTGAAAAATTATTACATTTTTCACAACCAATAGAAATACTGAGAAGAGAGACATTGACGATGTGATGACAATGATGGTGAATATATTTTAATCGCAGACACTGATCTACCATCATGGGGAATCTTTACTACAGCCCATAAGATAATTCTAAGATTCTTTTCATTTTATTGTTGGGGACACAGAGGGCTTAGTGGTCCAAGGGCAGAACTGGGACTCAAGCCCACACAGACGGGCTGCAGGTACTGCGTACTTGGCCTTGACGGCGTCTGTACAGTCTCCATTACAGAGAAACAGTCTCAGGCAGAGAATCCTGTCAGCCTAGGTGGTAAATCTCGAGCGTTGCACTTGGCAACTGAAAATACCAAGAGCATGCTCACTAGGCACGGCTGGGTTTACCTCAGTGTAATGCTTGTTAAATATTTGATCGAGAGAATTAAATGGTAGCTTCTCTCTAGAGAACCGAAGCTGACGGGCCCAGAAATATAGTTGATGAAAATAGCCTTAATTGTAATCATCCCAGAATGTGTACGGTTTACAAAACCATCCTCTACGTGTTCATTTATTTAATCCTCTGTTTATATGATGCTCACCAGTCTTCCCACAAATCTGCAGTCCATGCTTTGTCCCCACAGATGCATCCTTGAACCAGGAGTCCTCCTGGCTGGTCTGGGCTTCCATTGCAGCCCCTTTAATCCCATCCTTTGTCTCCCCCACTGTTCTTGCCTCTTGAATGCTGCCCCTAGAGGTTTCCTTCAGTAATGATGATGGCAGCGAATACTAATCGATCACCCTGCGGGATGCTAGGCACAAACTGTGTCCTCTCCGCCTCCAGGTAACTCTCGAGTTACATGTTACCATCGCCCCCACCGTGCAGATGAGGACAGCAGAGCTTAGGGCTGTCACGTGATCTGCCCAAGGACACGCAACTAGGAGCCCCAGCCCCAGGGCTTCAGTGCAGCCGCCTGACTCACCGGCTGGTTCGGAACCACTGGGCAGCCCTGCCTGCCCTCCCTGGACACCTTTGCATACTCAGAGCCCGCGGACACTTCAATGTGGCGTCCCAGTCCTTTAAAATCGGGTTCCTGACTCCTCTCCTGGCCGCTCCCTCCTGCCTCACCTTATTACCCTGCACCCGCCCTCCAACCACACCAAACTCCCCAGTTCACCTGTCACAGGCACACCTTTGCACGTGCTCTTTCCTTCCCTGATCGCCGTGCCTCCGTCTTCAAACTCCTATGCATGCTTGAAGACTCCTGTCCCTTCTGAAGTCGTGGGTGATTTTTTGTTCCTTTCTTAGGGCACTGTCAGGGCACTATCAGAGTCCTCCATCCACACGTGGATTTAACCTTATCACATCGTGTTGGGACATTGGGGGAGGGCAGAGACGGTGGATTCAGAACCACCGGGTGCTTATCAAGCCTCGACTACTTAGTAAATATGTGTAACCCTGCTCAAGTGATTTTCACCTTTCTGAGCCTCGGTGGGACCATCTGTGAAATGGGTCTGATAACAGGGCTTCATGCTCTAACAGCAGTATTATAAGGGTACAGGGGGTCAAACTTTCTGGATCACTCAAGAGGAGGCTAGAGAGGCTGTCCAGGCTCACGTGGCCACTGCCTTTTCCTCCCAGGTGTAGCCATACATCTAAAGATGGGGCTGAATTTGCCTGAGAACTAGAAGAGGCCCAGGTGTCAAGAGATTTTCCTAGCAAGGGTGGAAACCATGTAGATTCTGTTGAAAAGAGATAAAAGCCCCAAGTAAACAGGCTTGTGGGCTTCTCAGGTGGCTCAGTGGTAAAGGATCCACCTGCCCATGCAGGAGATCCAGGAGATGTGAGTTCGATCCCTGGGTCAGAAAGATCCCCCGAAGGAGGAAATGGCTACCCACTCCAGTATTCTTGCCTGGAAAATCTCGTGGATCTCATGGACAGAGAAGCCCGGCGGGCTACAGTCCACGGGGTCCCTAAGAGTTGGACACAACCAAGGGGCTAAACAACAGCACGTGGGCTTCTGGGACCGCGGAAAGCAAGCGCCTCGGGGTCTGCAGGACACAAGACTGATCTCATAGAGTGTGTGCTGGGGCTGGGGGAGGCGGGCAAGGTCTTCTCCAGCCAGTCCCTGGCCACCTACCCAGGAGCCTGTGGAGGGTGGACGAGTTAGGTCCGCAGCACCTGGGACAAGGGGAGTGCGTTATAAACATTCCCTATTTCTAATCACAAGAACAGTGATAGAGATCTGTTTTCTGTTTGCTGTTTAAAGCGTCTCCCAGTGGTCTGGTTGCGTTGAGAACTGGGGTCACCCACCTTGCTATTAAAATATATATATATTTTTTGGTGAGCCAAGGGTCCTCTTGGGCATTTGAAATAACTGATGAGAAGTGTGTGTCTGTGTACACACCATCTAGTGAACATGCCCCCGCACACACGGCTCAGTCACTGTGCTCTGTGCTTGCCCCGCCCTGCCCTGGCCAGCCTCAGCTCAGCTGGGTCAGCTGCACCTCGCTCCCAGCTGCATCTCCTCCACCCTCCCCTCTCAGTTCCCTCCCATCTCCTGTCTGTCATCTCAGGAGAATCCCGCATCCTTCCCAACCCACTGCCACGCTTCCAAGGGCCAGTTTCCTCCCCACCCTATTCCGGGCCCCCTGGCATCACCAGCTCAGCTCCGGGGGACTTTCAGAGGCCCTCAGCCCTCTGTCGTTGAGGGGAGATGTCACAGCCCTCAGCAAGAGAGAGCCACCACCTGTCAGTATCACCACCTCCCCTGGCCAGGATGCTCACAGCAGGGCTGAGAGCAAAACTGCACTCTGTCCCCTCCCGGGGCCTGAAGGCTCTGTCCTGGCACACTGTCTCCCTCATCTGAGTTTCTGGACCTTGTACGCGCAGGATCCTCTACCTAGAAATCTCATTTCCCCACTTTGTTTATCTAACTCCTCCACCAACTTCAAAACTCTTCCTCGACATCACCACCTCCAGGAAGCCTTCTCTGCTTCCTAGACTGAGTCAGGGGCCTCCTCTGGGTGCCCTCAGCTGCCTCAGCTTCCCCCATCAGAGGGGATCCTGAATTATCACTGCCCGACTGACTGTGAGGTTGTGAAGCCGAGTTTGTTCACCACAGTGTTTCCATGACTTGGCACGTAGGATACCCTGGACTGATGTGGTGTTATTTTTGTTTAATGAATGATGAAAAGAATGCAGTCTGCCCCCAGTGAAACAAATATGATTGTGTGATTCTGGATGACTTTCCAGAGAGCTTTCCCACTATGCCCCATGTCCCAGAGACAGCCGGAGTTTTCTGGTTCATGATGTAAAAGTTCCCATGAGAATGAGCGAGGACGTGGCTGAGAATCCAACGATGATGATCTTTTCTGTCCAGCCTGGTCTCAAGGCCGCCTTCCTGACCTCGGCACCTGCAGGATTAGCCAGAGTGCATGGGGCTCAGACACTTGCTCCTTGGAAGAAAAGCTATGACAAATCTAGATAATGTATGAAAAAGCAGAGATATTACTTTGCTGACAAAGGTCTGTCTAGTCAAAGCTATGGTTTTTCTAGTAGTCATGTGTGGATGTGAGAATTGGCTCATAAAGAAAGCTGAACACCAAAGAATTGATGCTTTGGAACTGTGGTGTTAAAGACTCTTGAGAGTCCCTTGGACTGCAAGGAGATCAAACCAGTCAATCCTCAAGGAAATCAATCCTGAATATTCATTGGAGGGACTGATGCTGAAGCTGAAACTCCAATACTTTGTCCACCTGATGCGAAGTGCTAACTCATTGGGAAAGACCCTGATGCTGGGAAAGATTGAGGGCAGGAGGAGAAGGGGACGACAGAGGATGAGATGGTTGGATGGCATCACTGACTCAATGGACATGGGTTTGAGCAAGCTCTGGAAGATGGTGAAGGATAGGGAAGCCTGGTGTTCTGCCATCCATAGGGTCACAAAAAGTTGGACATGACTGAGCGACTGAACAGTAATGGGGCTCAGAGCTACCCACAGACTCCACAGGTGAAGCCTCAGTGGGTTTAGGCAGGGCTGGGTGGTGGGTCCACTGGGGGAGTATTCTCTCTGCTGGAGCCATGGGGACGCTGTCATAGCATCGTTTGTCTCTTATAAACTCCTTTGGGGAACCTGCCATCATCCATCATGGGAGTTTTGGTCCAAGGAGGATAATATTCTCTTGCACAGCTGTACAATGGTTTCTACCAACTGTTATTCAAACACTGCCTTTTCTCTGGACCTTTAATGATATATTTTTTACCTAAGAGCCATGAAAGAGCTTGGCAGGTTGTATTTTCCGAAGATGGAGATAAATACATTCCCATAAACCCTTGTATAATGGGACTGACATCCCTTAGATAGGGTCTATGTCTCTTCCCCTGTATCTCGTCAGGGGCTGGTCATCACTTCGATCAATAGGGTGTGATGGAAATAAAGCTAAGGGATTTGCAAAGGGAGATGGTCAGAAAGGATACAGTTCTTTCCTGGAGCTCTCCCTCCATCTGCTCCTCACCCTCCCTTCTCCCCACCCCCTCCCCACTACCTTCTTCCCTCTGGAATCCAGCCATCTTACTAGGAGGAAGCCCAAACCAGCTCCTGCTGAGAGACCCCCTAGTGGGGCCAGGCAGAGGAGAACCGAGCCTGCTACCAGTAGTCAGCATCAACTGCTTGTCTTAGGAATAAATGAGGCTTGAGATGGTTCCAGCTCCAGCCTTCAAGTCTTCCAGCTGAGACCCCAGGCATCGCAGAGCAAAGACAAGCCACCCTTGCTGTGCCCCGATCTAAATTCCCAGGCCCCGGCATCCATGTGCATGTAAATAAATGGTGGTTTTGCTGAGATCTGGGGTAATTTGTTATGCAGCCATAGTAACTGAAACAAGACTGAAAGTGAAAGCAAAGATCGCTCACTCATGTCCAGCTCTTTGCGACCCCATGGACTAGACAGCCCGTGGAATTCTCCAGGCCAGAATACTGGAATGGGTTGCCATGCCCTCCTCCAGGGGATCTTCCCAACCCAGGGATCAAAACCAGGTCTCCCGCATTGCAGGCAGATTCTTTACCAGCTGAGCCATAAGAGAAGCCCAAGAATACTGGAATGGGTAGCCTATCCCTTCTCCAGTGGATCTTCCTGACCCAGGAATCAAACCAGGATCTCTTTCATTGCAGGCGGATTCTTTAGCAACTGAGCTATCAAGGAAGCCCATATATGTACACTATCATGTGTGAAACAGATCGCTGGTGATACATTGCTGTATAATACAGGGATCCCAACCTGGCACTCTGTGAAGACCTAAAAAGGTTCAATGAGGTGGGGAGGGAGGCTCAAGAGGGAAGGGTCATATGTATACTTATGGCTGATTGTTGTTGTTGTATAGCAGAAACCAACGCAAAATTATAAAGCAATTTTCCTCTAATTAAAAATTTTTTTAAATTTGAAACAAGGCTGGAAACAAAATTTGAAACAAGACTGGAATGCAAAAATATCCGGAAACTCAAAGAAATGGTGTATGCTGAGAACTGGGTCATGGAGGCCACCCACCTCCCATTTCTGTATAAGCAAGGGCTTTAAAATCAGAACTCATCAGCTAAATGGGATTATCACAAGGGACCACTTAAAGGATGTAAATGAATAATACCCCTATCTTATAGATTTGGAAACTGAGGCTTGCAGAGAGTGCCCAGGGAAATGATCAAGCAGAGACCCACCCACATCCAGGCACATGATATATGTAATGTAAGCATTCTCTCCTGGCAAGAATCATAGTAACAATGGTTTACTGAGTAATAAGGATTTACTGAGTGCCCCTCATGGATCAGGAGCTTCGGTCTATGTTGCTAAATGTCGTCTTCGCCATACTTCTTCAATGGAGTCCTGATTGTCCCCATTCCACAGATGGTGAAATTAAGGCCCAAGGATGGGGAGGTGACTTGCCCATGGTCAGAGAGCCAGGGGGTGATAGCCCTCAGTTCTGGACCCAAATCTGCTCCACCCAGCCCCAGTGTCCTCTCACAATTTGTGCTTCTTGCTTCTTTACCATCACTGCAGGCTTTCTGCCATCTCAAGAGCACAGATGATGTCTCCAGTGTCCGCGCTCTGGAGGTACTACGTTGGAAGATGGTGTGGCTACTACCTTCCAAGTCAGATGCTCATGGTTCTACTCTTTCACCTGCTACTTACAGCCTGTGTGATCTGGGGTAAGATGTCACTTCACCTCTTTGAGCCTCAACTTTTTTGTGAGTAAAATTGGATGAAAAATGCCTTCTTGCTTTACGTATCAAAGGAGACACGATATATAAGGGACCGAGAACGGCTCCCAGTATATGTTAAGGATCCAATCCAAGTCGGTTTTCCTCTTTTAATCCCCATTCAAAGCACTCCCTTCTGAAAGGGTCTCGATAATCAAACTGACAGCCTACAGCAGTCGAGAGCTTTGTCGTGTAGTTGGCATGGTTTAACGCGCTTTACATAAATTGCATCTAATCCTCAGAGCAACACCATGAGGTCTAGATACCATCATTATCATTACAGATGAGAAAACAGAGGTACAGAGACGTAAAGCTGTTGTATTAAGGTCCTGGAGCTGCTGTATCCGAGTACCGCAAACTGGGTGACCTATAATAACAGAAGTGACCTAGAAGTGACCTAGAAATAACAGTCTCGTGGCTCTGGAGGCTAGGAGTCTAAGAGCAAGTGTCGGCAGGTGTGGTCCCTTCGGTGGACTGTGAGGGAGAATCTGCTCCCTGCCTCTTCTGCTAGCTTTTGGGGAGTTGCCGGCCCTCTTTGGCCTCCCTCTGCTATAGAAGCGTCACTCTGGTCTCTGCCTGCATCTTCATACGGCATCCTCCCCATGTGTGTCTGGGCCCAAATTTGCCCTTTTGATATGGAGACAAGTCACACTGGACTAGGAGCCCACCCACTATGACAAACCTAGACAGTGCATTAAAAAGCCGAGATACCACTTTGCTGACAAGGGTCTGTATAGTCAAAGCTATGGTTTTTCCTGCAGTTGTGCATGGATGTGAGAGTTCGACCATAAAGAAGGCTGAACCCCAAAGAATTGATGCTTTTGAAATGTAGTGCTGGGAAAGGGACTCTTGAGAGTCCCTCAGACAGCATGGAGATACAACCAGTCAATCCTAAAGGAAGTCAACCCTGGATATTCACTGGAAGGACTGATGCTGATGCTGAAGCTCTAATACTTTGACCACCTGATGCGAACAGCCGACTCACTGGAAAAGACCCTGATGCTGGGAAAGACTGAAGGCAGGAGGAGAAGGGGACGACAGAGGATGAGATGGTTGGATGGCATCACCAACTTGATGGACACGAATTTGAGCAAACTCCAGGAGATAGTTAAGGACAGGGAAGCCTGACTTGCTGCAGTTCATGGGGTTTCAAAGAGTCAGACATGACTGAGTGACTGAGAAACAACTACTCCAGCATCACCTCATCTTAAGTAACTACATCTGCAGAGACCCTGTTTCCAAATACTGAGATATTGAGGGTTAGGAATTCAGCATATAAATTGGTGGAGTTGGGGGACAGAATTCAACACCTAACCATTGGCTTATCTAAGATCACACAGTTAAGAAAAAGTGGAGATCTGCTTCAAGCCCAGTTGGGCTGCCTCCAGCATCTGTCTTCTCGATCACACCACTGGTGATGATCTGAATGCCCCATTAAGGGATGGAGCAAAGGATTTTCTGTCTTCTGGGCAGAAGACGTGGCTTTCAAGTCCAGCTGTGCTGCCTGAGAAGCTCTCTGGCTTCCCAAGACCAGCCCCCATCCTGGTGGTGACTCAGAGGCAGCCTAGGAACACCGGGGGTGGCTTCACCAACAACTTTCCCAGAGCACAAGAACAGTTCATTTGCTAACGCAATTAAAAGCATAATCTGTGCTATTAAATGCCTCTTCTATTTTTCTGCTGCATGCATCCCCCCAGCGCACTGAGTTATATGCCTTCCCTAATCAATGCTGGCGTGTCATTTCCTTCTTCAACTGCCATCCTTAGAGATGATGGGGGTTCAAGACGGTTTGTTGTAATGTCAGGATCCACATTTCTGCTAATTATATACACACACCCCACTTTGCAGGGAGTTCACTGCTCAAATGAGAGGCGAGACTGACAGCTCTGACATCCCAGCCCTCGCGTCAGCTGCAGACAGGGTGCATGCCAAGGGCACAGGTGCCAGTCTCATGGCCGTGGGAGTTGACTCTTTCCTCAGCATCAGATGACAGTCGCTACAGAGTCTGAACCAGACACGTCAGTTCTTGACAGCCCAGACCATGCAGGGAAAGATCACCCAACCAACCCACCTGCACTGCCTTTTCCACAACTCATGCCGTTTTTACGTGTGAGAATAAAAACTGAGACGTGCACATATAGAGGATACTCTGGTCCTCTTGTAGTTGGAAACATTTGTTTGTGAGCCCGTCATGGGGGCGCGAATGGGAAATACCAGTTATTAAGTACCTGCTATGTGTCAGGCTGTGCTAGACCATTAACACTGTCGGCATTTTCGTAGTGGCTCTAAGAAGGCATATGTTAGTACCATTTTTAGATGATTAAACTGAAGCACCCAGAAGGGAAGGGATCTAAGTAAGTTAGCTCAGCTGAACTGGACCTCAAAGCTATGAGTTGACCTCTAGATGCCATTTTATACTTTGATAACATCCTTTCATATAACTCCTTTTCTATTAGCCTCTGAAGCAATTCTTGGGTTTATTCATAGCTTTTTGGACCTTTCTTCACATTTCTCTTTCCATCAAGGTTCTTCTCTGTTGTTTTTCATTAAATAACAGTGCTCTCTGGGGATTATCTATGCTCATTATCCTCACTAGCCAAAACTCTGCCTAGAAGATCCCACCTAAACAAACAGCTTCAACCCTCAGCCACATGCTGAGGGCTCCCAAAATCTACTGATAAAATGTTAATCTCATGTTTAAAAATACCTTCAAAGTGATATTTAGGCTGGTGTTTAACCAAATATTTGGGTACCATGACCTAGTCAAATTGACATTTAAAAAATTAACCATCACATAGAGTAAAGGCCAAGAGATCCTTTATGAATGAGTAATTGAGTGATTTTTGTTTCTCGAAGTAAAGTTGATTTACAATGTTGTGTTAGTTTCTGGTGTTCAGCAACATGATGCAGTTATACATACATAATCTTTTTTCATATTCTTTTCCATTATGGTTTATTACAGGATATTGACTATAGTCCCTAATGTTATACAACAGGACCTTGCTGTTATCCACTCTGTGTATGTCAGTCGTGTCCAACTCTGCGACCCCATGGACTGTAGCCCACCAGGCTCCTCTGTCCAAGGGATTCTCCAGGCAAGAGTACTGGAGTGGGTTGCCATTTCCTTCTCCATATCCACTCTCTATATAATAGTTTATATAATAATAGTTTGTATCTGCTAAACCCAACCTCCCTATCCAACCCCCCCAACTCCCTCCCTCGGGCAACCACAGGTCTGTTCTCTATGTCTATGAGTCTGTTTCTGTTTCAAAGATAATTTCATGTGTCATATTATACATTCCACATATAAGTGATATTATATTTATCTTTCTGTTTCTGGAGGGCTTGTGACCACACAGACAGCCTGGCCCACCCCCAGAGTTTCTGATTCAGTAGGTCAGGGGACTGAAGAACTTGCCTCTCGAGTACATTCCCAGGTGATGGTGCTGCTGGATCCGCTGCACTCTGAGACCCAATACGGTAATTCCTATGAGGAAATTAACGTAGTACCCAGCACATAGTAAGTGCTCAATAAATGGTGGTCATTGCCAGCTTCATCCTCAATCTCATCTCACTGTTGTATGATCCTGCAAGCTCAGAACTTTCTGAAAATGGGTCTGGATCTTGCTAGCAGCAAAGGAATCAGGATGGCCATTGTGGGAGTGTGTGATGCTATGTCCCCTGCTATGTTCCCTGTGGAAGGGAAGAGGAAAGACAGTATTAAAAACTCTGTTCCGAGTGACACCTAATGAACCAGAGAGGTTGAACAAAGGGGGCTGGGAACAAAGAGAGTGTGAGTCAGAGGCTCCAGCTGTAGTAACACGGGGTCCCAGCACTGGGGCTCCCTGCAAGGGCTCTGACATCTGACAGGGCTGAATTTGAATTCTGGCTCTGCTTCTCACTGGCTGTGTGACCCTGGATAAGTCACTTACCCTCTCTGGTCCTCAGTTTACTTTGTAGAATAAGAATGATACTAATGGTGTATAAGTCCCAGTTACTTTTACAGATGAAATAAGGTATTTATGGAAAGTGTTTAGCATGTAGCACTCACGGTCTGAACTCTGTTATTCATCTCCCGCCTGGTTGGTACCCTGAGAATAGAAAACAAGATCCTTCCTGGCCTCAGAATTCTAGACTCATTCTGGGAGCCAGAGCTCTGTATCTGTGGATCATTTTCAATTCCTTGGCATCTTCCTCAGGGCATCTGCCTCTTTGGATGAAGATTTGAATTGTTACCTCCCAGAGCCAATAATATACCTCACCTCTCTGCAGACAAAAGTAAATATAATTAAAAAGTGATTATTATCTGAGACTACTTTCATAAGCTTTGCTAGACCTAATTATACAGTGAGCAAAGTCTGGATATCCAGGCCTTCCTAGATGGAGCTTACTGATGCTGCCAGCTGTATGCTGGCTGAGCAGGGACCAGATTTGTACCATTGGTGTCAGCATATGAGCCTCACGAGGGGCACTGACATAGCGCGAGCCATGTCCGGACTTCCATGAGGTCCCTGGTCCTGAGTTTTTTCATCCAAGAAGCCTTTACTGAGCCTCACCCATGGGTCAGATCCCACTCTCAAGTCTTATTAAGGGAGAGGGGCTTATCAATAAAAGCACAGTGATAAGTTGGTAAAAAGAGCATTGATTTATTAAAGAGGGTATGCAGATGGCAAACAAGCACATGAAAAGATGTTTCAGTCATTAGCCATTAGGGCAGAGCAAATTGAAACCACAGTGAGGTATCACTGCACACCTATCATTAGCCATTAGGGCAGAGCAAATTGAAACCACAGTGAGGTATCACTGCACACCTATCATTAGCCATTAGGGCAGAGCAAATTGAAACCACAGTGAGGTATCACTGCACACCTATCAGAACGATTGAAATTTAAAACAACAAAATAGTGTCAACACGCATTGCTGGCAAAGCTGTGGAGAGACTGGCTCACTTGTCTATTGCTGGTAGGAGTACAAAGTGGGAGAGATGCTCGGGAAAACCGTTTTGCAGTTCCTTGTAAAATATGCAAATATAAGAC
Source organism: Okapia johnstoni (assembly GCA_024291935.2). Taxonomy (NCBI): domain Eukaryota; kingdom Metazoa; phylum Chordata; class Mammalia; order Artiodactyla; family Giraffidae; genus Okapia; species Okapia johnstoni. The sequence goes on along the minus strand of CM044310.1, from coordinate 6,553,333 downwards.
CCAGCAATTGCTTCCTTGGGTATTTGTCCCAGAGAAATGAAAATTGACGTTCACACAGAAACCTGCACATGAACGTTTATAGCAGTTTTATTTGTAATAGACGAAAACTGGAAACAACCAGGTGTCTTTCAGTAAATGAACGGTCAAACTAACTGTGGTACATCCACACGTGAAACACCACTAAGTGATGAAAAGGAAAGAACTCTTGATACCTGCAACAAACTTGGATGAATCCATAGGAAATTATCTGTGGGATCGGGGGAGCCAATCACAAATATTACTGTATAATTCCACTTAACAGGGTAGGGGGAGCCAATCACAAATATTACTGTATAATTCCACTTAACAGGGTAGGGGGAGCCAATCATAAATATTACTGTATAATTCTGTTTATATAACATTTTTGAATGCCAAAATCATAGAAATGGAGAACAGATGAGTGGGTCCAGGGGCTAAGGAGGAGGTGTGGAGGGATGGAAGTGGGTGTGTCCGTAAAAGAGTGCCAGGAGGAACCCTTGTGGTGATGCGCTAATTCCATGTCTTGACAGTATCAGTGTTGACATCCAGGCTGTGACATTGTACTCTAGTTTTTCAAGATGTTACTGCTAGGCAAAGAGTGCGGAGGATCTCTGTATTATTTCTTGTAACTACACGTAAATCTATAAGTCTCTCAAAACTAAAACTTCAAAGTCTTTTTTAAAAGAGTATTGGCTCACTGCCTAAAACTATCCACAGCTTCCTGCTGACTTTCTGATAAAATCCAGAGTCTCATCTTGGCCTGTAGACCCCACTGACCTCCATATGGTCCCATGATGCCCCATTCTCTGGACTTTAGCCTCCCCAGGCAACTTTCATTTTTGTCTCATCTGATTTCAAGCCTCCCTCAATAGTGTTCCCTCTCTGTGGAATTCCCCCCACCCCGACTTCTTTTCCCTTCTTTTCTGCTCCTTCACTTCATTTGGATGTCAGCCTAAATGTCACCTCCTCCTGTAAGGCTTCCTGGATTTCCTCCAAGGCAGACTCCTCCACAAGTTTCCTTTGCTTTTTTGCCGCACTTTAAGTCATTAATAAGTGTTAATATGTTTTCTGGTTTACTTTATTTAATCATCTCTGCTAGACTATAACCTCCTGAAGGGCAGGGACAACATCAGCCCTGCCTACTAGTGCCTCCTCAGAGTAAACCCAGTAGCCAGTACATAGTGGAGTTCCATCCCTCGTCAGGGAACTAGGTCCCACGTGCTGCCACTAAGAGTTCACATGCCACAACTAAAGATCCCACCAGCCACAATTTAAAAAAGACCCCACGTGCTGCACCTAAGACCTGGCACAGCCAAACATAGTAATTAATTAATTTTTTTAAAAGAAAGGAGAAGAGGAAGAGAGAACAGAAGGGAAGGGAGGAGGAAGGACGGAGAGAAATGAGACAGGAAGAGAGGGAGAAACAAGGGGGATTGGAAGGTGGGCAGGGTGGGTTTGGGAGAATCAACAAGACTTTGGCTGTGCATGGAGGAGAAGTCTGTGATGACACCTGGTTTTGGCTTAAGAGTCCTAACAGATACGGGGGCAGTTCATCCTCCCTGAGGAAGGAAAGGGTTTATGATGGGAAAAGGAGCAGTAGGAGTTCATTTCCAATGTGTTGATTTCCTTCATGCCCCTGCCTCCGCAAACCTTTCTGGAACTAGTTATCTTTGGTACACAGAGGTGCCTTCTTACCAAACCCAGTAATTCAATGAATCAAAAGGAACATGATTAAAAACTGAGAATGAGAATGATAAATTCCTTCACAATTTTTTTTTAAAAACTCAAAGACATGTGCATAGATTCAATACCCTTATGACAGAAGATACGGCTCTTTTCCTGAGTATGTTTTTGCTATTGGAGCTTCCTATAATTTTTCTTGCAAAGCCACCACTGAGTGATATGCCCTGACTCTGAACCTTCCGTCGCCTTCCACACCTAATTTGATAGCAGGTTTCCCTCCCCAGGAACTCTCCTTTTCTCTGAGTCTTTCTATAGCATCGAGTTTCCTATTCATAGAAGCATTTTCCGTTCTTTTCGCACTACATTTAGTGTAATCGGTTTACTTAATTAAATTGTATAATTATAATGACAAGTACAACTGGCAAAAACAGGTTTGGGAACAGACATAACTGACTTGGAGGAAGTGTGCCACTCAGCTGAGGGGTGCCCAGCACCCGGTCGAATGAGGACGGTGTCCGTAAGCCACCAGCGGGTGGTGGGCATCCATCACCCTGTTTAATGGAGAGGATGAGTGTGAACATGGGAAGTTGGTTAAGAGGAAGCTGGCTTAAATTCTGTTCAGTATTTATTTAAACATGTAGTTAATATACACCTGGCATCTGGCTCCTGCTGAAAGCCAGAGCTAAAGCAGACCATTCCAGAACCTTCAGGCTGTGAGGTCTGGATGTCGACAACTTTTTACAAAAGCAGCCAGGAGCCCTTTGCTACTCTCCCTGACGTTTGCATATATAAAGTAGAAGTCTGAATTTTTTGGCATCCCCCCCAAAACTCAAAGGATAATCAGTTTCCTACCTCCTGAGAAGCCCAAGGCAGCCCATTAAATGACAATGACCCAGACACCAAGATCAAGTAGATGAGATCTGAATCCCGACTCCACTGTATATTGGCTGTGTCTTCCTGGGAAAATGACTTAAACTTGCAGAGCCTCAGTTTCCTCATCTGTAAAATAGGAGTTAGCATGAATGTATGTGAAATGCCACATTGAAGGGCAGCACATAGCGGATGCCTCATACATGGTAATTGCTGTTATGACGAACATTGATATCTGAGATGGGTAGCCCAGCCAACAGCCTTTGGTCATGCAACAAATAGATGCTGCTTTTATGTCCTAGAGAGGAAAAAGCAATTTGCCATTTCCTCTCCCACTTGAGTTGATTGCGGGTTCCTTCTGATTAATATTTATGAGCCTGGCATTGTGCCTTGGCAGGGAAAGGGCCCTGTTTGTTGAGCAGAGGTCCATAAATCTATATGGTAATTATCCTCCCCTCTGATTCACTGCCCATAGAAGCAGAGATAGCTTAAACAAGGCACCCGTGAGTTTAATGGGCAGGACACATTGGCCATGCAGAGACCAGGTATGCAAAACCTCTGCAGGAAATGTGTCAGGAGAAACCAGGGCCTCTTGGACTCCTGGGATAGATGTTAGGGTTAGAGGATCTTCAGAGGTTGTCAGGTCTGATTTGCCTGCCCAGCATTGATTCCACCGGCTCTGGTCACACCACTCTGATTTTCGCTGTGCAGCCAGCATTCCCCTCCTACAGAGGGCATCCAACATCTAGATCTGGTCAGTCGGCATAGTCCAGCCTCCTTCTCCACCCTGATTGGCTTCTAATGGGCCCAGGACTCAAGCTGGCCCAATCAGAATGAATCTTGGAACTCTGTTATAAAAGAGGTGCTGCTAAGCTGGGAGAATATCAGCTTGGGAGTGCCACAGATGATTCCCTGGAGTGTGCCTTCCCAAGAAGCAAACCAGAACAGAACGTCTGCAAGACAGAAACAACCACTTCTTGATGATGTTGTTCGAGTTCCTGGATGCAGCTCTGCCTGAAGTCCTACTCCTTAAACTTCACAGTTTACGTGAACCGATGAATGATGATTATTGCCGTAAGCCAGTTGGATTTGACATCTGTCACTTGCAACCAAGAGAATCCTATGAGTGTTTACCCCTTCATGTGATACATAAGGATATTGAAGCTCAAAGAGAGGTGGTCACTTGCCCCCGGTCACAGAGCCAGCTTGTGGGGGAATCCAGTGTGATTTGATTTTTGTATTTTCAAAACACACATTAGGCAAAGCTTTAAAAAAAAAAAGTGCAGGTAGCCAATGTTGGTATGAGGAAATTGTACACTCATGCAATATTAGAAAGCATAAATATTGGTAAACCTTTCTGGGGGGCATTTTTGCAACAGAATAATTAGAAATCATGTTAATTTTTAACCTGCAAATAAATCATATTATACAGAAACCATGACTGCATGAATGCTGCATAAAATGTATCTTATCACCCAGAAATTCCCCTTGAAGACTCTGTCCTACAAATATTTCTAAAGAGCCTGCAAAGATTTAGCCACAGAGATGTTTATCACTGTCGTGTTTGCAACCGTGAAATTTGGGGTGAGGAGAAACCTTCATAGGAAAATAAAGATATAGGATATACCCATAAAATAGAATACCGTGAAAAGTTAAAAATCACATTTTTGAAGACTATTTTATGACACAGGAAAATGTCCATTACCTATTAAGTGAAAAAGGCAGGTTACGATCAGTTTTGTACCATATGATACCATGTGACTCAATTTAAGGGAGGAAGCACCAGTATTTACATACTTATGCATATGTGAACACAGCCCAGAATACAGACAGCAGAAAAATAAGCCAAAGTGTTAGCAATGTTTATCTCTGGGTGATATTTATTTGCTTCTTTGTGCTTTTCTATGGTTTCCGAATATACTACAATGAACATGTGTTACTTATATAATCAGAGAAAATGGAAGTGTAATATAAAAAAAATTAAGTGATGCAGGTTGGTAAGAAAAAACTGGGCCGTCCAGCCAGCAATGGGGAGGTGGTCCAGCCTCTGTCAGCTACTTTGTAGACTCCACAGATGCTCAAAAATAGTTGCCTCAGCAATAGAATCATATTCACAACCTGAATTATTATAGTAGCAAACCTGTATTAAACCTGCACTCAGTCAGGATTAATACAACCTTAATTCTCACAATGACTTCTAAGAAAAGGCATTATCAACCCTATTTTACAGGTGAAATAGCTGAGGCTCAGAGAGGGTAAGCATCTTTCTCAAAGTCACACAGCTGAGCGAGGGGTAAGGTTGGAATTCAGATCCCATTTATCTGAATCAAACTTTAGCTTGTGATGGCTGCTGTTCTCTTCTGGCCTAGAGGAGGCCTGGCCCCATGTTACAGGAGAAGTAACTGAGGTTCTGTGGGGTGAAGTTGTTTGCCTGAGATCACACAGCTGGGAGATGGCCCATAGGTGACTAAAGCCTGGGTGCCGTCCACTGCTCTGGCTGCTTCTGGACTAGCCCAGCTGCAGTGTGGGGAGGGCATGGGGGTGGGGGCAGCCTCTCCTGGGTCTGGGCTTTAGGGAACTGCCGTGTTAATTGCCAGAATCAATTTGTGCTGATCCCCCACAACTCCGAGCCTGCTGAGACCTGTTTCTATGGCCTGCAAGCCTCAAATTGACCACAAGTAATGGAAGTCATTTCTAAAGAGGTGTTTATTGTTACCAACCTCGGCTGTGTTCTGAGCCAGCATCTATTCCTCAAACAAGTGGAATTTAAAGAGCCTTGGAGAAGGAAGGCGGAGGAGGAAACTCACCAATCCCACCTGACTTGTCTAGAAACGGCGCTCCCAGCCCACCCCTGGCAAGGAAGCTGCTGAGAGAGTCCTTGAAGATCAGAGACTCCTCCTCACTCTCTGGCCCTGATCAGTCCTCCTCTTGGGCTCATGTATCCATCATTCCTCCAACACTTATGGAGCACCTAGTGTATACCTGGCATGGCGCTGGGGGCTGAGATTACATAGATGAAGGAAACACAGTCACCCCCGTAGAGAGCTCACTGGCTGGAGGGAGAGGAGGAGAGGGAGACAAAGCAGCCATTCAATCAGAGGGGGATTCACTCATCCATCTATTTGCTCAGGAAATATTTAGTAAGTAGCTGGTGGCCCAGATGGTAACGGAGAAGGCAATGGCACCCCACTCCAGTACTCTTGCCTGGAAAATCCCATTGACAGAGGAGCCTGGTGGGCTACAGTCCATGGGGTCGCAAAGAGTCGGGCACAACTGAGCGACTAACCCTTTCACTTTTCACTCAGTGCCCCCTGATCCTCACGGGACTGAAGATGCTGCAGGATGGGTCCTTGGGGAAGGAGAGCCTGAGACAGGGTTCATGGGAAGTCAAGAGAGCTCTTGAGAGGAACACCTGTGGAAGGATGGAGAAGGGTGCAGGGTGGGGCGGAGAGAAGAGAAGCCACGTGCAGACCAACACCAGCCTTGACCACCTCCACAAGGGCACGGGGCTGGGATGGCCACCCAGTACTGGTCCAAACTGGCCATACCAATCACTCACTGGGTGTGCCTACCCCAGGAAGGTGATGACCTTGGATGGAGCAGCTCTTTGCAGCTAAAGCTTCCCTGAATGAGGCTGAGAGCAGAGGGCTGCCTGCCAACAGCACTGGGAGAGGTGTCTGGGCGGTGCCTCTGATGAGAGGTCCATGACAAGAGAGAGTAATGAAGCAGACGAACACAGTCCCAGCCCTGCCAGAGCTTTCCTTCTGTCTGAGAAAAGCTATTCTGTGGAATACCTAACACTGAGCAACAAAAAAGTGAAAAGCATTCATCCATGTATTGACTGATCTATTCAACATTGATTAAACAATTACTGTGTTCCAGGTACTGCTAAGGATAACATTCATGACATGAGAGATACCCCAGAGACAATAGACAAACAATTCCATAATGAATTGTTTTTAGAATAGTTATGACAAGAGCTACAAAAGGAGAAGCAAAGCATGGGTTATGGCAGAAGTACATTGAGCTCTAATGGTGCACGAGGCACAAAGGTGTTACCTGTGAAAGGTGATTCATTCTAGGGCAGTGCAATCCAGGAAGGCTTTCCAGAGGAGGTGACACTTGAGCCAAGTCTTGAAGGCAGAGAAGGAAATCACAGTAGGTGGAAGGAGTCGGGGTGTGTGTGTGTGCGCGCGCTCAGTCACGTCCAATTCTTTGCTATCCCGTGGACTATAGCCTGCCAGGCTCCTCTGTCCATGGAATTTTCCAGGCAAGAATACTGGAGTGGGTTGCCATTTCCTACTCCAGGAGATCATCCCAATCTGGAGATTGAATGCACATCTCTGCATCTTCTGCAATGGCAGGCAGATTCTTTACCACTGCACCGAGGGAGGCGCATTCAAAGGAGAGGAGGCAGCTTTGTGGCTCTACAGACGTGTGAGATTGTGTCCTACCAGATGGAAGAAAAGACTTTTTCATAGTCAGGGAAACACTAAGGTGGCCTCGGTCGAACATTTCTCCATGGCATGACAGTGCCCATGCGCCCGCTTGATGTGAACCCTTTCATAGATGCCCTTGGCAACTCCTGGGAAGATGGGGGCCCCTTAGCCCACTTTCTGCCTCAGCCATGCACCATTGCCTCCCTTCACAAAGCTCCATGGAGGGTCGATAGCAGCGTCACTCTCCTTTCAGAGCAAAAACGCCTGCACAGCCTGCTTCTCTTGGACCAATGAAATCTGGACTCTTTGGCTGTCAACAGTGTCTGCAGGTAGCCCTTTAAGCCTGTCCCTTGGCAATAAAAATATTAATAATAGCTAATGTTTATGGAGGGCAGTCTATGTGTCAGGTGTATTGTCAAGTGGTTCCTCATTTCAAATAATCCTCAGAAACCCTGTGCAGGGGGTACTGTTAGCCTGTCCAGGCAGCAGATGAGGAAGGAATCTTCACAGAGGTTGAGTTATTTCTTTACACAAGGTCACACAGTCGGCCAGGTGCCTGCCAGACTCAACCCCTCTCTAATACCAAGCCCAAAGCCAAGTTCATAATCACCATGAAACACGCCTCCTCGTCCTGCTTTCACTTCCTTTAACGCCTTGAATCCCGCATCCATTTTGAAGACCTGGCTGGAAGGTCATTAGCTGGTAGAAAGGTAACCGGGAAAGGTCTTCCTTATAAAAAGTAACTCCCTGTTATCATGAACACACACATTATAGAAATATCGTTGTATAAAGGAAAGCAGAACAAAAACAGCATCAGTGGCTCCATCAGTGCAACGCGAAGGGTGGTTAATACTTTATACATGTCCTCTTGGTTTTGTTGAGAATGCCGCTTTTGTCGTCGTGGATTTGTCGTTCGTTGTTGAAATCAATTACCCAGGCATTCCTCTGTATTATAAGCATTGCCCAGGTTGGCATACATACTTTGTAATCATCAGCCTGAGTGGCTACATAAAATTCCATTATGAGTGGAATGGGGCAGGATTTATTGACCCTTGTTTTGGACACTTAGGCTGTTTGCAATTTTTCGCCTGTTCAAGTATCACCTCAGCGACCATGCTTGTGTCTGTAAAGCTTTTATTTCCTATTGAGGATTATTTCATGAAGAAGGAATCTCAGAAGTACAGTTACTGCAACTGAAGTCATAACGTAAAGAATCTTGGTATCTGCCCGCCCCTGTTGCTTTTTGCATCAGTACGAGTGGTCTCTGGCAGTGAAGGAGCCCAAACAGTGTATTTCTCTATTTTTGTTTTTTTCCACACAAATAAAACATGGTTGTCATACAAGAGAGGTGCAGGATTTTTAATAAGCCTAAATAGAGATTTCTTCCCCAAGTTCGTGGGAGCCATCTTTCAGATCCTGCCAATTCTGTCTCCTGCATTCTGCAAGGGTCTCACTTCCAGCTCCTGGAAGGGTTACCATAGCAGCGCAGAAAACTTCAGGTGGTCATTAGTTCTCACGAGCCCAGCATTGTAAGATAGGAATAGGATACTTAGGGTACCCACCGAAACAGAACCAGTCTTTAGAATATTTCCATAATAGCCTCATGCAGGCTGATCCCACTAGGGTGTCCTCCTGTCTTGCAGAATTGGCTGTTGCAGGTGCAGTAAACACACAGAGGTGTTCCAGTCCTCCTGGGTGTGAGGACTGCCTCGGTACCAGGAAGTCTACACGTACAAGCAGATTTCCAGCATTGGTGGGGGAGCGCAGGATCAGGGCTGTGGATGTGCTGACTTCTGAAGCCCTCGCCCCAATCTCTGTTCCCTTCCTTCCTTCCAATTCTGACCTCGTGACTTGATTCCCACTGACCATCTTCCCCACTGCAGATCACAGGTGCTCCATTAGAGACCTGACTTCTACTTCTGTGGGAGGGACACTTACTCATGAGGGACCCTTATTCATCATCAGCTACTGGTCTCTCTCTGCTCAGACCTGCCTCTTGAATCTGCCCGTTCTCTCCACTTCCACTGTCGCCCCTGCTTTCCAGTTGCCCCTCACCCCCCATCTCTAGTCTGGGCTTATTGGTCTCCCTCCCTCTGCTCTTGCCCCCACAGTCCGTTCTGTAAGAGAGGAAGATCTGTCTTTATTTTTTTTTGATTGATTTACAATGTTATATTAGTTTCCTGTATCAAGCAAAGTGATTCAGTAATACACACACACACACACATACACACACGTACATACATGGACTTCCTGGGTGACTGTAGTGGTAAAGTATCTATCTGCCGATACAGGAGATGTAAGAGACAGGATTCTGTCCCTGGGTTGGGAAGATCCCCTGGAGGAGAGCATCGCAGCCCACTCCGGTATGCTTGCCTGGAGAATCCCATAGGCAGAGGAGCCTGGCTGGCTATAGTCCATGGGGTCGCAAAGAGTCAGGCACAACTGAAGAAACTTAGCACTAGTGTGTGTGTGTGTGTGTGTGTGTGTGTGTGTGTGTGTGTGTGTATTCTTTTTCATATTCTTTTCCATTATAGTTTATGATAATGAATATAGTTCCCTGTACTACATGGTAGGTCCTTGTTTGTTATCTATTTTATATATAGCGATGTGTATCTATTAATCCAAAACCCTTAATTTACCACATTCCCCTTTGGTAACCATAGCTTTCTTTTCTGTGTCTGTGAGTCTGTTTCTATTTTGTAAATAAGATCATTTGCATCATATTTTTAGATGCCACGTATACGTGATACCATCTGATGTTTGTCTTTGTCTGACTTGCTTCACTTAAGTCCGCCCATGTTGCTGCAAATGACACAATGTCATTTTTATGGCTGAGTAATATTCCATTGTGTATATAGACCACATCGTCTTTATCCATTCATCTGTTGATAAACTTAGGTTGCTTCTATGTCTTTGCTATTGTAAATAGTGCTGCAGTGAACATTGGGGTGCATGCATCTTTCTGAATTAGAATTTTCATCTTTTCTGGATATATGCCCAGGAGTGAGATTGCTAGATCACATGGTAAAGAGAGTTCTCTTTTTAATGAAGTTGGAGTCAGTGCTGGCACATAAGAATCTAGTTATGATGAATCTGGTTATAACCTTCCAGTGATTTCCCATTAGACTTTGCAGTCACCTCACCTCTGCCATAATACCTCATCTTTTCTTAATCTGCTCAACCCACAGACATCCCGCCTCTCCCATGCTGCTCCCTCTGCCGGCAGGACCCTTCCTCTCTCTTTGGTTTCTGGACTGCCCCTCCCCCTCCAGCTCTCAGCTTAACTATTACCTCTTCAGGGACCACTTCCCTGACCAGTCACCAAACAGGATCCTGGTCCCTCCCCGGTGGACCTTGTCATAGCTCCCTGGGCTTTTCCCATAAAGCACTTGTTATAGTTTAATACCAAGCCTTTGGGCAAATTTTTTTTAACTTGTGGTAAAATAGGGAGCCTGGTGGGCTACAGTCCATGGGGTCGCAAAGAGTCGGACATGACGGAGCGACTTCACTTGTTTTCTTTCTATACTTCCTCTTGGAGAAGGAAATGGCAACCCACTCCAGTGTTCTTGCCTGGAGAATCCCAGGGACAGAGCGTCCTGGTGGGCTACAGTCTGTGAGGTTGCACAGAGTCGGACACGATTAAGCAACCAACACACACACACACAAAGTACACATAAAGTTTATCATTTTGACTATGTTTAAGTGCACATTTCAGCGGTGCTAAGTGCCTTCATATTGCTGTGTAGCCGTCACCACCGGCCATCTTTAGAACTCTTTTCATCTTTCAAAATTAAAGCTCTGCAACCCATCAAACAACTCCCGCCTCCCCTCAGCCCCTGGCAATTATAATTCCCCTTTTGTCTCTGTGAATTTGACTGCTCTAGGTACCTCATATACATAGAATCGTGCAGTATTTGTCTTTTTGTGACTGGCTTATTTACTTACTTTACATTCACCAGCAGTGCAAAAGGGCTCCGATTTCTCCACCTCTTCACCAACCAACACTGGTTTTCTGATTTCTCCCTAGTGGTCACACTAATGAGTATGAGGTGGTATCCTATTGTGTGGGGTTTCTATTTTTTTTTTTTTTTTGGCTGTGCTTGGTCTTCATTACTTTTGCTTTATTGACTATGCCAAGGCCTTTGACTGTGTGGATCACAACAAACTATGGAAAATTCTTAAAGAGATGGGAATACCAGACCACCTCACCTGCCTCCCGAGAATTCTGTATGCAGGTCAAGAAGCAACAGTTAGAACGGGACGTGGAACAACAGGCTGGTTCCAAATCGGGAAAGGAGAACGTCAAGGCTGTATATTGTCACTCTGCTTAATTTAACTTATATGCAGAAACATATACATTATATGAAATGCTGGGCTGGATGAAGCTCAAGCTGGAATCAAGATTGCTGGGAGAAATATCAGTAACCTCAGATATGCAGATGACACCACCGTTATGGCAGAAAGTGAAGAAGAACTAAAGAGCCTCTTGATGAAAGTGAAAGAGGAGAGTGAAAAAGTTGGCTTAAAACTCAACATTCAGAAAACTAGGATCATGGCATCTGATCCCATCACTTCATGAGAAATAGATGGGGAAACGATGGAAACAGTGACAGACTTTATTTTTGGGGCTCTAAAATCACTGCAGATGGTGACTGCAGCCATGAAATTAAAAGATGCTTGCTCCTTGGAAGAAAAGCTATGACCGACCTAGACAGCATATTAAAAAACAGAGACATTACTTTACCAACAAAAGTCCATCTAGTCAAAGCTATGGTTTTTCCAGTAGTCATGTATGGATGTGAGAGTTGGACTATACAGAAAGCTGAGCGCCGAAGAATTGATGCTTTTGAACTGTGGTGTTGGAGAAGACTCTTGAGAGTCCCTTGGACTGCAAGGAGATCCAACCAGTCAATCCTAAAGGAGATCAGTCCTGAATACTCATTGGAAGGACTGATGCTGAAGCTGAAACTCCAATACTTTGGCCACCTGATGCGAAGAACTGACTCATTTGAAAAGACCCTGATGCTGGGAAAGATTGAAGGCAGGAGGAGAGGGGACGACAGAGGATGAGATGGTTGGATGGCTTCATGGACTCAATGGCCATGAGATTGAGCAAGCTCTGGGAGTTGGTGATGGACAGGGACTCCTGGCATGCTGCAGTCCATGGGGTTGCAAAGAGTTGGACACAACTGAGCGACTGAACTGAACTGAACTGGGTCTTTGCTGCTTTGTGGGGCTTTCTCTAGTTGGGGAGAGTAGGGGCTACTTTCTAGTTGCGGTTCTCAGGCTTCTCATCCTGGTGGCTTCTCTCGTTGCTGAGCGCGGGCTTTAGGGCGTGCAGGCTTTGGTAGTTGTGGCACCTGGACTCGGTAGTTGTGACTCCCCAGCTCTAGAGCACAGGTCCAGCAGTTGTGGTTCATGGACTTAGTTGCTCCGCGGCATGTGGAATCTTCCTAGATCAGGGATTGAACCCGTTGGCAGGCAGATTCTTTACCACTGAGCCACCAGGGAAGCCCCTTATTGTGGTTTTCATTTGCATTTCCCCAGTGACTAGTGATGGTAAGCATCTTTTCACTTCCTTATTGACCATTCGTCTATCGTCTTTGGAGAAATATCTGTGTAAGTCCTTTGCCTGTTTTTGAAGCAGGTTGTTTGTTATTGAGTTGTAGGAGTTCCTTATGTATTCTGGATATTAACCTCAATTAGATATACAATTTTCAAAGATTTCTCCCATTCTGTGCCTTGCTGGGTAATTTGTCATAGTGTATCTCTACCCCACAACTATAAGATACAAAGACAACAGAGTAAGTCTGTTGTCTCTGTCAGTATATTACAAGCACCTAGCACAGTGCCTGAACAGAAAAGATACTCAATAATTATTGAATGAATGAATGAATCAATCAGTGAATCAGGTACTGTTTGGAGACCCCTCTAGAAGCCTCCTAGTGACTGGACCATGAGTAGACTCTTAGCGGCAAGTGGGAAGCATGTTGCCACAAGAGTTCAAAGCTTTTACTTCCATTCCTCACCACAGCTCTTCCCTGATGACTAAAAACCTATTTTATGGGAAGCCGCAGCCTTCACTTTACTTTCTTGCTCCCCCTGCGATGAATCACATTTTGGTTCACGGCAAAGCGAGAGCATCTCTAGCGACTGTGCCAGGAACAAAACCTTGAGAGAGTAAAAGGGGGTGGGGGGTAAGAAATCAGCTTGCGCAGGCAAAAATAAACCCTGGAATCCCTGGGAAGTTGCCTGGAGCCAGAGTTCCTGCAGGAGAGCCAGACCCAGAAGCTGCAGGCCTGGAGGGGGAGCACGTGTGGTGTTTGATCCACGTGCTTAGAATGGGGGCTCGTAAGTCTTGACGGCAACGTCAACCATTGTTACTAGATGTGTGGTACCCCGCCCCAGCCAGGTTTGGAGGGCTGACTCCGGGAGGCCAAGAGGAGAGGGGTGAGCTGGATATTTGCCGTGACAGTGCTTTTGAAGCGGAAATATCCACGCATTAGACCGAAGGCAGAGCACTTGGAGGGGGCAAAGGGTTGCCCCTGAGGCAGAGAGAGAGGGCGGTAGGGAGTGGTAGGAGGCTGCAGCCCTGTGCTGGGTGAGCAGCGGTTTTCCCTGGATGCTCACACATGAGGAATGCACTGATGGCTGAGACAGGCTCTGAGTAGCTGGGGGATGTGGTACCAGCCTCCCTCATCCCCATCAGCTCCTTGGGTGACCCCTGACCCCTTCAGAGTCCTAATCCCCTAAAGCCCCTACTACAGTGATGTGACTCTGCAAGATGCTTCGAGGGCAGGGACCTGCAGGGACTGATGGCTTCATGGCCGCAGCATCCTTTGTTTACTGAGATGACAGGAGACCTTCTTTGCCCATAGCCTATATGAGAACGGGGAGCCTACTGTGTAACTGTTATGGCTTGAACTGTGTCCTTCAAAATTTGCTGAAGTCTCAATCCCCAGTACCTCAGAATGTGACGTTATTTGAAAATAGGGTCGTTACAGATGCTGTTACTCAAGATGAGATCGTTAGGGTGGGCCCTCATTCACTATGACCAGTGTCCTTATAAAAGGAGAAAACTGAGACACAGACACATAGACAGGGAGAATGCCGTGTGAAGACGGGGGCAGAGATCAAGACGCTGCTCCTACCGGCCAAGGAACACCAAAGGTCCCCAGAAAATCACCAGAGGCAAGATGAGAGGCATGGGACAGACCCTTCCTCACAGTCCTCAGAAAGAGGCAAATCTCGTTGACTTTTTTTAATATTTACTTTTATGTATTTATTTTATTTGGCTGTGCCAGGTCTTAGTTGCAGCACTCAGGATCTTCAGTCTTTAATTCGGCATGCAGGATCTTTAGTTGTGGCACGTGAACTCTTAGTTGCCGCATTTGGGATCTAGTTCCCTGACCAAGGATCGAACCTGGGCCCCTTGCACTGGGAGCTCAGAGTCTTTTAGCCACTGGACCACCAGGAAAGTCCCAATCCTTGTTGACTTCTTGATCTTGGACTTCTAGCCTCCAGAACTTGGGACATCAAATCTCTGTTGTGTTGTAAGCAACTAGTCCGTGCTCCTTTGTCATGGCAGCTCTAGTGAAATAACACAGTAACCAAGGGATATCCAAGAAGAACCTGCTCATTCACTCACCAAGCATTTTCCAAGACCGCTTTGTATGTACATGGGCACTCCTTGAGGGCCAAGGCCGTCTCTCGTTTGTCACTGGGTCCCTAACTCTGAGTGTAAGTGCAAGAAATCCTGCAGATGAAAAGATGAGTCAGTGACTGAGAAAATGAATGAACAGTTGACTCCAAGACTCTAGAAATATAGTCCGGAGGAGTCTTTTTGCAGTGTGGTGATAATGGATGATGGAAATACCTTTGAAAAGTAGGATCCTGGCCACAGATATGTGAATATCCCTGGAAATAAGTCAGATGAGATGCTCAGCCTGTGTTTACACCATCTTCTTCTGTATGGGAGGTAAAATCCCTTTGGTTTGTGGACTTCATAAGTTATTCTGAGTGCGTCCATAGCAGCGTAATATATTGATATTAAAAACTGTATTTATATTCAAGTCCTTGTACCCCTTCCTTTTCCCTACCTTTCTAGCAGCTATCAGATAGCCCTCAGGGAAAGGAAGCAAGAAAAAGAAAAAAAGAATTGAGAATCAAAGTATTGGCTTAGAGTTCTTAGGCAGACTTTTGTGAATCCATAACAGAAACCGTGGTATTGAGAGCCATGGGTTTCAACTGAAAATGGCAAATGTTAGAGCAGGAAAAAAAAAGGACCCTTTTTAAAAAAATAAAAATCTGAATGCTGGCCTAAATCAGAGTACAGAAGAAGGTGTGAAGGCAGAATATCCATCCCTCCATGGCAGTGGGCTGAAAAGAAGAACCAGCAGGTCCTGAGAGGTCCCCAGGGTCCTGATATTTGGGCAGAAGAAGAGACAGGCGCCACTAACACTCCCATAAGTTGAGATGCATCCCAGGGCCCCTGGCTTCCCAGATAAGCCTCAAATCAACATGGCCCTCTACCATAGAGTAGCAATAACCCGGGGAGTTGTCTAGACTTGAGGCAGCCACTCAGAGCTCCCAGGGGGCAGTAAAATCCCAAGCCCCCCTCCGCCCCCCAGCTGAAACCAAGAAGCATGACATGTGGGCTTTACACCTGCAGACCCTGGTGCACTTTGGGCATCAACTTGGTGAAAGATGACCCCTGAAACTTGGTATGAGGTCAGCACAGGCCCGCCAGGAGAGAAGCCTTCTGTGGAGTCAGATGGCACCCAGGGATAAGCAAAAGGGATGAGGGAGGAGAATCCTGAATTGTTGCAGTAATTACCAAGAAAAAGAAAACTCTGGGTTTAAACATCCCTCTCCCGAGAAGTAACTCTAATTTTAACCCTACCCTGCTGCCCCAGAAATAACCCAGTTGCCTTGACTTAGCAAAGCTAATACAGTCGGCCCTCTGTATTTCTGGGTTCCACATCCAAAGATTCAACCATATTAAAAAATATTTGAAAAAAAAACAACAAAAAAAAACTTCTTTTCAGAAAGTTCCAAAAAGTAACACTTGAATTTACAGTTCAGTGACAACTATTTATATAACATTTACTTTGTATTTACAACTCTGCATACAGCATGTCCAGATAGCTCAGCTGCTAAAGAATCCACCTGCAATGCAGGAGACCCTGGTTCGATTCCTGGGTTGGGAAGTTCCCCTGGAGAGGGGATAGGCTACTCTCTCCAGAATTATTGGGCTTCCCTGGTGGCTCAGATGGTAAAGAATCTGTCTGCAATGTGGGAGACCTGGATTGGGAAGATCCCCTGGAGGAGGGCATGGCAACCCACTCCAGTATTCTTGCCTGGAGAATCCCCATGGACAGAGGAGCCTGGTGGGCTACTGTCCATGGGGATAGCAAAGAGACAGACAAGACTGAGCAACTAAGCACAGCATACAGCATTTGGGTTTCCCTTGTGGCTCAAAGAAGATAGAGTCAGCCTGAAATACAGGGGACTCAAGTTAGATCCCTGGGTCGGGAAGATACCCTGGAGGAGGGTATGGCAACCCACTCAGTATTCTTGCCTGGAGAATCACATGGACGGGGGCGCCTGGTGGGCTACAGTCCATGAGGTCGCAAAGAGTCAGACATGACTGAGCAAATAAGCACTCATGTGCACACATACAGCATTTATACTGTATTAAGTATTACAGGTAATCTAGAGATGATTTGAAGTATATGGGAGGATTTGCATAGGTTATATGCATATACCACACCGTTTTATATAAGGGACTTGAGCATGGACGATTTTGGTCCATGGGATAGGGCTGGGGTCCCACAGGGATAGGGGTGGGGTCCTGGAGCCAATCCCCTGCAGATACTGGGGGATGACTGTACCTCCATTCACAACTCATGAGCTAGGCTGAGTGAATAACGAAGAAGAAAGTTCACAGAAGTCTGCAGCCGATCGTGTCTGTATATCAACTGTGGCTAACTCTGAGATCAAATCAAGCCACTGGAGAGACACTTCTAGAGACTTTTGAACTTGCAACTCCTGCAGGCTAGACAGTTTTAACAAGTAAAACTGCAAACTTCAGGTTTTATCTGACAAACCCTAAGGTCTTGGCCCCACTTGACAAGTGTTGAAGTGAAAGCAGCCTGCTTTGTGACATAGGAGACTGGGATTCTTTTTCCAGATCTTAGCCCCTAGTTTGGGATTTGCAAATGTGGTAGAAGCAGCTCCTGAAACACACTGGTCTCCACCCATGTAGTGACAGACATTACAAATCGATTGCTGAGTCTCAAGATTTTTTTCAATACAAAGCTAGACGGCAAGTTCCAATGGATAGGAGTTGGCACACAAGTCGGAATTTTTGATTGAATTTGAATTCAGACTCCAAGAAGAAAAGGGTAACCCCTGAGTGACAGTGCCAAGAACAGAACCAGGTGTCCCTGCTCCTCAGCTGGACACTTTCCACTGGAGGTGCAAGGTTCTATTGTGCTGTATTTATAGCTCCTCTGTGATCAGCATTGTGCCCCCTGCGTGCAGGAGAGAGAATATCAAAGATTCACCCGGGTCTGTGCAGTGCACCCCTGGGCCAGCCCCAGGAGGGACAGGTTGCTGCCATGTGGGATAACATTCAGGAACAACAGGAAATTTGTTCTGAAGACACCGTCCTCAGTTCACATGCCTCACCCTTGTGTTTCCTGACTGTGCAGTCCTGAGACAGTAACTTTTCTTTTCTAAGCCTTAGTTTCTGCATCTGCAAATTGGAGACTGTTCGCATTGACCCCACTGGGTCATTATGAGGATGACATGAGTTGATTTATGAAAAGCCCAACCCCTGGCTTTCCTGAATGCTCACAAAATGAGCATTCAAGACCTGCAGGACAATTCTGGAGCCACTAAAACCTTCCCTTCCAGCTGCTGTATTTCTTGCCTTGCATGAGGCTCTCCAAGGAGAGTGTTGTATTTTGAGCTTGGTTAATGAGTCATTTGCACCTAAGAGCAAACAAGAAAAACATGGCATAAAAGCAAGGACAGTCAGCATTGGAAAAAGCCTGAACTTGAGCCCCAGCCATTGCTTCCCACTCTGGGCTGTTCTGCAGGCAACCTTGCCTACCGAAGCCTTCGTTTTCTCCTTTGCGCAATGGGCATTGAGCTCGATGCCCCTCGGGGCTCTTCAATGGCAGGGGCAAGTATGGCCGTGTGTGTGCCCGCTCGCCCGCACACTGCAAGTGGTGAATTCAGGCAGCATGAGCTCGTTTGCCAGCAGTGTGCTGGCCTGGCACCTGGCCCATGGCGGGCCAGGCTCCCCGGGCAAGAGGAAATGAAGTTTGACTCCAGCTTTCATTAACGCTCCGTTGCGGCTGGCCAGGCCTGCCTCCGCTGGGGTTAGCAGCGATGACGGGGAGGAGTTTGGCTGCGGACGCAGGGCTGGAGGGAAGCTGGCTCTGCCAGGCAGAGGGTGGGCAGGAGACTAAGTCACACATCACTGCAATCAGAGATGGATCCCATCCAGGAGGAGGAAAACAGAGAAGCGGAATTCAGATAGACACTGCCTCCGAGTCTCTCATTCCTGGTCTTCTCCCCCAATGGCGGATGAATGCTATATAAAGTTCAAACTGCCCTCCAGTCTTCAGTCACTGAGATGCCCAGGGCATGAGCAAACTGCCAAAGGGTTGCCCTCCCAGAAAGGGGAGAGCCCAGACTCACATCCAGGTATGTTAGATCCCCAAACCCAAGTCTTTAACCAATTAACATGCCCTTTGTGAGAAATGTAGCGAGTTTGCTTGGAGGAAAACAAGCAGGGAAGGAATTATTGTCAATTGAGCATATACTATGGGTCAGGCAACATATTGACCCTGGAGAGGTATTTTTTCTTCCCTCCTGATACCAATCAACTCTCTTGATTCTCTGAAACCAACTGGGGGTTTTATAGTTCAATTCAACTCTGACACTAATGATGCAGAGTCAATGAAGACCTCACAAGTTAAGGGCTCAGTCCCGCAAGACTGCCTTGCTTGGAGTGCCAGTCAACAAGTCAGGGGGCCCCAGGTTATGAACACTTCTGCCCAACTTGGCTACCCATTCCAGGGCAGGGGTGGTTCCTGCAAACCCCACCACCACGGTTGGATAATTTGCTAGAAGGGCTCTGAGAACTCAGCAGAGTGTTTCACTCATTATTACTGGTGTTTTATGAAAGATACATCGCCAGGAACAGCTGAATGGAAGAGATGCACAGGGCAAGGAATGGGGGAGCGGTGCAGGTCTTCCATGCCCTCTCCAGGTGGGTGTGCCACCCTGCTGGCACCTTGATGTGTTCAGCAACCGGAAATCCATTGTTTAGGTGTTTTGTGGAGGTTTCAGTACAGAGGAGAGGTAAGAAAGCCTTCCTAAGTGAACAATGCAAAGAAATAGAGGAAAACAATATAATGGGAAAGACTAGAGATCTCTTCAAGAAAATTAGAGATACCAAGGGAACATTTCATGCAAAGAAGGGCACAATAAAGGACAAATGGTATGGACCCAACAGAAACAGAAGATATTAAGAAGAGGTGTCAAGAATACACAGAACAACTATACCAAAAAGATCTTCAAGACCCAGATAACCACGATAGTGTGATCACTCACCTAGAGCCAGACATCCTGGAATGTGAAGTCAAGTGGGCCTTAGGAAGTATCACTAGAACACAAAGCTAGTGGAGGTGATAGAATTCCAGTTGAGCTATTTCAAATCCTAAAAGATGATGCTGGGAAAGTGCTGCACTCAATATGCCAGCAAATTTGGAAAACTCAGTTGTGGCAACAGGACTGGAAAATGTCAGTTTTCATTTCAATCTCAAAGAAAGGCAATGCCAACAAATGCTCAAACTACTGCACAATTGAACTCATTTCAAATGATAGCAAGGTAATGCTCAAAATCCTCCATGCTAGGCTTCAACTGTATGTGAACTGAGAACTGAGAAGCTGGATTTAGAAAAGGCAGAGGAACCAGAGATTAAATTGCCAACATCTGTTGGATCATAGAAAAAGAAAGAAAATTCCGGAAAAACATCTACTTCTGCTTCATTGACTAGGCTAAAGCCTTTGACTGTGTGGGTCATAACAAACTGTGGAAAATTCTTCAAGAGATGGGAATCAGTTCAGTCGCTCAGTCATGTCTGACTCTTTGCAACTCCAGGACTGCAGCATGCCAGGCTTCCCTGTCCTCCACCGACTCCCAGAGCTTGCTCAAACTCATGTCCATTGAGTTGATGATGCCATCCAACTATCTCATCCTCTGTCATCCCTTTCTCCTGCTGCCTTCAATCTTTCCCAGCATCAGGGTCGTTTCCAATGAGTCAGTTCTTCAGAGTGTCAAATGAGTTTATGAACATATGATACTTAGAAAGGTACTTGGCACGTAGAAAGACATCTACTGGTGTTTATTTCTACCATTATTATTGTTTCTTTTATTTTTATTACCAACCACCTTACCTGCCTCATGAGAAACCTGTATGCAGGTCAAGAAGCAACAGTTAGAACTGGACATGGTACAACAGACTGGTTCCAAATTGGGAAAGGAGTATGTAAAGGCTGTATATTGTCACCCTGCTTATTTAATGTATATGTGGAGTACATCATGTGAATTGCCAGGCTGGATGAAGCACAAATGGAATCAAGATTGCCAGTAGAAATATCAATAACCTCAAATATGTGGATGACACCACCCTTATGGCAGAAAGCAAAGAAGAACTAAAGATCCTCTTGATGAAGGTACAAAAGGAGAGTGCAAAAGGTGGCTTAAAACTCAATATTCCAAAAACCTAAGATCATTGCATCTGGTCCAATCACTTCATGGCAGATAGATGGGGAAACAGTGGAAACAGTGACAGACTTCATTTTCTTGGGCTCCAAAATCACTGCGGATGGTGATTGCAGCCATGAAATTAAAAGATGCTTACTCCTTGGAAGGAAAGTTATGACCAACCTAGACAGCATATTAAAAAGCAGAGACATTACTTTGCCAACAAAGATCTGTCTAGTCAAAGCTATGGTTTTTCCAGTAGTCATGTATGGATGTGAAAGTGGGAGCATAAAGAAGGTTGAGCGCTGAAGAGTTGGTGCCTTTAAACTGTGGTGTTAGAAAAGACTCTTGAGAGTCCCTTGGACTATAAGATCCAACCAGTCCATCCTAAAGGAAATCAGTCCTGAGTATTCATGGGAAGGACTGATGCTGAAGCTGAAACTCCAATACTTTGGCCACCTGATGCAAAGAACTGACTCATTGGAAACGACCCTGATGCTGGGAAAGATTGAAGGCAGGAGAAGGGGATGACAGAGGATGAGATGGTTGGATGGCATCATCGACTCAATGGACATGAGTCTGAGCAAGCTATGGCAGATGGTGAAGGACAGGGAAGCCTGGCATGCTGTAGTCCATGGAGTCACAAAGAGCTGGAGATGACTGAGCAACTGAACAACAACAGTGCAGGGGTGTGACTGATTCAATCATTGCCAGTGCTGTTGTTAATTCACTTCAGTCGTGTCCGACTCTTTGCAACCCCATGGTCTGCAGCCCACAAGGCTCCTCTGTCCATGGCATTCATCAGGCAAGAATTACTGGGGTGGGTCGCCATGCCCCACCTCCAGGGGATCATCCCTGCCCAGGGATCAAACCTGCATCTCTTATGTCTCCTGCATGGGCAGGTGGGTTCTTTACCACCAGTGCCACCTGGGAAGCCCGATTAAATCATAAGCCACTGGTGATTCTTCAGCCCCTCTCTGCTGGAGAGGTAGGGCTGAACGTTCCAAGCTTCTGATCCAAGCCTTTCTGTGGTCCAGCCTCCATCCTGATGTTATCTAGGTACTGCATTCAAAAGGTACTTCATTCAAACTAAAGATGCTTATCACTCAGGAAATTCCAAAGGTTTTAGGAACTCTGTGCCAGGAACCAGGTACAAAAGCCAAATAGCTTTCTTGTCAATTTCTTGTTAATTGAATCACTACTATCCTGGCAGTTTTAATTCTATTTACCTCACTTGGGTGTCATAAAAACCAAATGAGTTTATGAACATACGGTACTTAGAAAGGTACTTGGCACATAGAAAGACATCTACTGGTGTTTATTTCTACCATTATTATTGTTTCTTTTATTTTTATTACCAAAGATCGGATTGCTACAGAATGGTGAAGCCACAGTGAAAGCCAGGTCTCTATATTTCCACCAACCCTGGGTCATCTGGCCAGTACTTCCCAGACATTGGGACATCACTGATCAGTCACAAAAGTAAACAGATAAAAATTAAACATATGTGGATGGATGTAGTGTATTCCATTTTTTTGTAAAAATGACTACCATCTCTCACCACCATCATTTCATAAAGCAAGGGCATTTTAGCCCCTCAAAGGTGGGAGAAAAAGATAATCACAGGATGGAAGAGAGCCCTTTAAATTACAGAGGTGTGGCTCTCTGAGCACTCTCTCAACATTATCCTTCTCATTTCCCCACAGAACATTGAAAATCTCAGCGGAAGCCAGCCCAGCCTTCCAGCCCAGGTTTCCAGTGTTTCCTGCCCTACCCCCACCAAGGCTTTGGTGACGGCGAGGAGAAGGGCTATAGCACAGATGTGTGGGGTGTCAGAGCATGTTTCTAGAATAATGTGTTTTCAGAAAATTGTGTGTTGATAAATAGCTGGAGAAAATTATAATTTTTATATTTGTATATTTTATATATATACATATATATATATCTGTTCTTCCCCGGTTAATAGCACACATTGAACAAACCTAAAAGAGGATTTCTTATAACAATAATGTAGTAACAGGCTCAGATGAGGTTTTCTCACAATTTATAGAGGATGCATGAAGCTGCAGCTGAGAAACTCCTGGTGTGAATACCAATCTGGGAATAAGCCCATGGGACTCAGACACACCTAGGCGAGCCCTGATTCTTCTCTGCATCCGTCTTGCATGGGTGACATGCATGGAACGGGGCTTTCTCTGTAGCCAAGCCAAGGCAACAAACCCACAGGCCAAGCCAGCCTCCAGAGGGCCTGAGGGAATAGATGAAAGGGTTTCTGAGATTGGAGCCTGGTCCCCTGGAGACTGGAGAGGAAAGTCAGAGCTGAGTTCCCAGTGAGAAAGAGAGGCAGCCGTGCACATCTCAGAAAGTTGAGTCTGCATGACAGACCAACGTGAGCTGGAGTCAGATTTCTGCCGCTTCCTACCTCTGAGTCTCAGCTTCCGCATCTGTATAATGGGCTGCTAGTGTTAATCTCGGGAGGCCTCAGCCTGCAGCAGCTTGAAGCAGGATTTTTTTTTTTTTTAGCTTTGCTTGTTTGTCTATTTTGATGTGGACCACGTTTAAAGTCCTTATTGAGTTACAACATTGTTTTCTTGTTTTGGTTTCGGGGCCTCAAGGCATGTGGGGTCTTAGCTCCCTGACCAGGGATCGAATCAGCTTGTGTTGGAAGGTGATGTTTTAACCACTGGACCACCAGGGAAGTCTCTTGAGGCAGGATTTCAGTTTCCCGGACAGAGACTGAAGTCAGGCGGTGGTAGTGAGAGTGCAGAATCCTAGTCACTAGACCACCAGGGCCAGTGGCCAGTGACAAGGCCCTGGCCCATGGGTTTTGTAGACATGAGTTTCCATGAAGAAATGGAAAGTAGTGAAATGGATAAAGCGCTTATTAGGAGGAGAAAGTACCTGTGAATAGACACAAGCCAGCAGACTCAGAGAGGAGTCATGCCCTCAGTCATTTGAATCATTTAATGGTCTTGATGTAGTAGCTAAGTCACATCTAATTCTTTTGCGACCCCATTGACTATAGCCCCCCAGGCTCCTCTGTCCATGGGATTTCCGAGGCAAGAATACTGGAGTGGGTTGCCATTCCCTTCTCCAGGGGATCTTCCTGACCCAGGGATCGAACCCGAGTCTCCTGTGTTGTAGGCGGATTCTTTACCACTGAGCCACCTGGGAAGTCCCTTGAATCACTTATGCGGGGCATCTCTTCCGGGTTTCCTTTGACCAGTTGTCTTGCTTGGTCTGGCTCAGGGTCCTCCCGCTGCCAGTGCAGCAGGGTCCTCCCACGTGTACCCATGCATTTCTTAGCCAAGATGGATTCTAGTGAAGAGGCCTCTGGGTTGGTTGACCTCACCTGCTGTGGGGTGAGGCGCCCTCCCTTTTGACCTCCAAAGAGCCTTTCTGTGGGCGTATAGTTGGGAAGTTCTCCTTAACCTCAAAGTTGAGAAATATGTGGTCTCATATCTGGGAAGGGCTCAGCCCCTCTCTTGCTTTTTTGTCTTGGAGTATCAGTCCCCAGGGACAAACTCCAGTGGTTCAGCCTGGGTCCCATCTATTTCCTATCTCAGTATTAAGTTGAATCATGTGCATTCGTGTGTGCTCAGTCATGTCTGACTCTTTGCAGCCCCATGGACTGTAGCCCACCAGACTCTTCTGTCCATGGAATTTTCCAGGCAAAAATACTTCAGTGGTTTGTCATTCCCTTCTCCAGGGGAGCTTGCCAACCCAGGGATCAAACCTGAGTCTCTTGTGTCTCCTGCATTGGCAGGAAGATTTTGTACCACTGCACCACCTGGGGAGCCTAAGTTGAGAGGCCATTTTTAATAGGTCAAAAAAAAAAGCAGTTCATAATTAAAAAAAAAAAAACAGATTTTAATAAGCACTAGTGAGCATGTGAGAAAAACACTGGAACTGTATGACTTGTGGGGATGGAACATGGTACAGCCACTTTGGAAAACAGTTTGGCAATTCCTAGCAATTTTAAACATGGATTTACCATGCCTGCGTGCTTAGTCGCTCAGTCAGGTCTGACGCTTTGCAAGCCCATGGACTGTAGCCCGCCAGGCTCCTCTGTCCATGGGGATTCTCCAGGCAAGAACACTGGAGTGGGTTGCCATGCCCTCCTCCAGGGTTTCTTGCCGACCCAGGGATGGAACTCAGGTCTCTTATGTCTCCTTCAGTGGCAGATAGGTTCTAGCAAATCAGATCTGACAATATATATAAAAAGAATAATACATTGTGACTAAGTGTGGTGTGTGCTAGATATTCAGGACTGATTTAAGATTTGAAAAGTCAATAAATGGATTTGCCATATTAAGGAATTAAAAAAAGGAAAATTAACAGGACTTCCATGGTGGTCCATTGGTTAAGAATCCACCTTGCAATTCAGGAGACGCTTGCTGGTCCCATCCCTGGCCAGGGAACTAAGGTCTCACGAGCCGAAAGCAACTAAGCCTGTGTCCCGCACCTGCTGAAGCCCATGTGCCCCGGAGCCCTCAGGTCACAGTTAGAGAGCCCGCGTGTCATGTGGACTCTCTGAAAGAGACACTCTAATCATATGAAAGATCCACATGATGCAATGGAGATCCCACGTGCTGCAACTAAGACGGACACAGCCAAATAAATAAATACTGTTTCTAAAAAAGCTAATTCAATGAACTTCTCAGTTGATGTAGAAAAGCATCTGACAAAATTCAGTACCCATTCCTAATAAAAAATCTTCATCAAATCAGGAATAGAAAGAAATTTCTTTAACCTGATAAAGCGTATCTACCAAAAAAACCTACAGCTAACAGCACCCTTAATGGTGACAGACTGAGTGCTTCTCTTCTTAGTCCGGGGATGAGGCAAGGTGTCCACACTCATCATGTCCAGCCAACATTTTGCCTGAAGTTCTGCTGCTGCTGCTGCTGCTGCTAAGTCACTTCAGTCATGTCCGACTCTGTGCAACCCCATAGACGGCAGCCCATCAGGCTCCGCTGTCCCTGGGATTCTCCAGGCAAGAATACTGGAGTGGGTTGCCATTTCCTTCTGCAATGCATGAAGGGGAAAAGTGAAAGTGAAGTCACTCAGTCGTGTCCGACTCTTAGCTACCCCATGGACTGTAGCCTACCAGGCTCCTCCGTCCATGGGATTTTCCAGGCAAGAGTACTGGAGTGGGGTGCCATTGCCTTCTCCGGCCTGAAGTTCTACTCAAGGCAATAAAGAAGGGGGAAAAATTAAAGGCATATAGTTTGGAAAGGAGGAAGTAAAACCAACATTATTTGCTGAAGGCATGATGGTCTCAATACAAAAGCCTGAAGATTTTTCAAAGGAATCCTTATTAATCCTCAAAGAAGCTAGTAGAAGTAATAAGTGAGATTAACAAGGTTCATAAACAAAAAATGAATTGCATCTCTACAAACTAGATTTTTCCAGGAGTCATGTACAGATGTGAGCATTGGACCATAAAGAAGGCTGTGTGCCAAAGAATTGATGCTTTCAAATTGTGGTGCTGGAGAAGACTCTGAAGAGTCCCCTGTACTGCAAGGAGATCAAACCAGTCCATCCTAAAGGAAATCAGTCCTGAATATTCATTGGAAGGACTGATGCTACAGCTGAAGCTCCAATAGTTTGGCTACCTGATGCAAAGAGCCAACTCATTGGAAAAGACCCTGATGCTGGGAAAGATTGAGGGCAGGAGGAGAAGGGGGTGGCAGAGATGAGATGGTTGGATGGCATCACTGACTCAATGGACATGAATGTAAGCAGACTCCAGCAGATAGGACAAGGAAGCCTGCCATACTACAGTCTATGGGGTTGCAAAGAGTCAGACATAACTGAGCGACCGAAAAATAACAAACAACAAAACTATGAACAACTCTTTGGAAGCTGAAGTTAATTAATGCCACCACTATAGCATCAAAAATGTGAAATGCTTGATGATAAATTTAGCAAAAAGTATTTAAGACCTCTGAGAACTATAAAATATTGCTGAAAGAAATTAAAGAAGGCACGAATAAACAGGAAAATAAACCACATTTGTGAGTCAGAATGTTTAATATTGTTAAGATGTCAGCACTGTCTACATTGATCAATAGATTCAGTGCAATCCCAATTAAAACTTCAGAAGGACTTTTTTGCAGAAATTTACAAGTTGATTATATAATTCATGTGGAAAAACAAAGAATGTAGAAGAGCAAAAATCATTTTGAAAAAGACCAAAGTTGAAGACCTACATTGCTTGATTTTTAACATGCATTATAAGGTTATAGTGATCAAGACAGTATCAGTTTGGTATTGACATAAAGATAGAGATTTAGATCAATGGAACAGAATAGAGGGTTGAGAAATAGACGCACATATGTATGACTAATTGATTTCCAGTGGTGTTGCCAAGGCAATTCCGCAGGGAAATGAACAACGTTTTCATTAAGTAGTTCTAAAACAACTGAATGGCTGCATGCAAAATAAATAAGTAAGTGAAACAAACTTGACTCAGTGCAAATCAGATACAAAAGTTACTCAAAAGAGATCACAGACCTAAAGGCAAGAGCTGAAATTATAAAATGTTCAGGAGAGAAATTAGAAAAAAATATCTATTGGCTTGAATTTTGCAAAAGTTTGAAAAATATGATGTAAAAAATAACAAACTGTAAAGGATCATATCAACTAGTTGGATAAGATCGAAATTTAAATACTCCGTTCTTTAAGATACACTGAAGATATGCTTAAGTGTATCTATTTTCTTCCTTGGAAGAAAAGCTATGATCAACCTAGACAGCATATTAAAAAGCAAAGACATTACTTTGCCAACAAAGGCCCGTCTAGTCAAGGCTATGGTTTTTCCAGTGGTCATGTATGGATATGAGAGTTGGACTATAAAGAAAGCTGAGCGCCGAAGAATCGATGCTTTTGACCTGTGGTGCTGGAGAAGACTCTTGAGAGTCCCTTGGACTGCAAGGAGATCCAACCAGTCCATCCTAAAGGAAATCAGTCCTGAGTGTTCATTGGAAGAACTGATGCTGAAGCTGAAAGCACAATACTTTGGCCACCTGATGCGAAGAGCTGCCTTATTGGAAAAGACCCTGATGCTGGAAAAGATTGAAGGCAGGAGGAGAGGGGACGACAGAGGATGAGATGGTTGGATGGCATCACCGACTCGATGGACATGAGTTTGAGCAGGCTCCAGGAGTTGGTGATGGACAGGGAAGCCTGGCGTGCTGCAGTCCATGGGGTCACAAAGAGTCGGACACGACTGAGCGACTGAGCTGAACTGATGAAAATGGAAAGGAGCACCACAACCTGAGAGGAAACATTTAAAGAGCACACAGCCAACAAAAGTGTTCTCTCTGGGATATATGAAGAACTCTTACAACACAATGATGTAAAAATACAAAAACAAACTTTGAATAGGCAAAAGAACTAAACGTACATCAAAGAAGATATTTGGATGGGAAATAAACACATGAAAGGATACACATCATCATTAGTCATTAAGGAAATGAAAATTAAAACTACCCCACACCCACTGTATGGCTTAAATGAGAAAACTGAATGATAGCAAGTGTTGGCATGGATGTTAAGCAACTGGGACTCTCACAAGCTCCTGGAGGATATGCAGAATGATGCAACCACTTTGGAAAGCCATCATGTTGTTCCTGATTAGTTAAACTCACACCTACTGTCTGATACAGCTGTTCCGCTCCTAAGGATTTACGTAAGAGAAATGAAAATGTGCCTCACCAACACTTGTAAACAAATTCTTGAAGCAGCTTTATTTGTAATAGCCAAAAAGTGCACAACCTGAATGCCCACCACACAGGTGTGTCCATGAAGAAAAACTGCAATATGTCCATACCAACGCAGTACTACCGGCCTCTTGATAGTTCTCATTCATCTAACATATTTCAGCACTTTCCTTGAAGCATCAGATTACAGGGAAAGCCTCCCTGATGTCACAGGACTTAAAATAAAACACTCCCACCTCAGGCCTTTGTACCCTCCATATCCAGGATCCATATATCTATCCTGATTGAGGGATCCAGTCACATTTCCATAGTCAGGTAGCTTTTTGTTTGCTTGTTTTTGAAATATAACTGCTTTACAAAGTTGTGTTAGTGTCTGCCGTACAAGAAGTGAATCAGCGGTATGTATACATGTACCCCCTCCTCCCAGCCATCCTCCCATCCCATCCACCCAGGTTATCACAGAGCTTCCTGTGCTTTATAACAGGTTACCACTAGCTCTCTGTCTTACATATGGTAGTGTGTATCTGTCAATCTTAATCTCCCCATTCATCCCCCCCTCACCTTCCCCTGCTGTGTTCACATGCCCGTTCTCTGTGAAGTGGAGTCAGGTCTTTTTATTCATTTCACTTCATCTTATTCCTTAAGAAGATAGGTAAGCATGATTATATCTTCAAAAAAAAAGAGTTTTTTTTTTTTTGGTCTAACCACGCATAGGAATTTTGACTTGGGAAATATGGTTATCAGACTTGGTTTAGATCCCTACTTTACCTTCTTGTGGTGCGTCTTTTTCCTCATTTTGGATTCCCAGAGTCATAATATCATCTCCTCCTTTTGTCTCCTTTGAGGAGAGGTCGCATATTAATATGAGGCTTTCCTGGTGGCTCAGATGGTAAAGAATCTGCCCATGATGTGAGAGATCTGGGTTTGATCACATATTAATATAAGATAATGTGGGTTCAAACCCTGGCTCTTCCACCTACTAGCTGTGTGACCTTGCATGGATTACTTAACCTCTCTGTGCTTCAGTCTTCTTGTTTGGAAAATGGTGATCATCAGAGTATTAGCTCCTGGAGCTGTTGAGAGCATAGAAAGCTCTTAGCATTGGGCATGTAAGCAGTCGATAAATATTTGCTTTTCTTAGCACATGAACCCAGTATCAGAAAAAGTTTTAAAGGTCTGATTCACCTTACCACACTGTTTTATAAAGATCAATTTTAATAGATGATCCTCCAGATAAAGATTGCGCTTTAACATAGGCTTATTTTAGGAAGCAGATTCTAACCAGGATCTCAGGCCTGATCAAATGGTGCTGGGTGGAAGAGGGGCTGAGGGAAGGGTTATTGTCCGGGACCAGATTGTGTCCTAATCACAATATACATCAGAGCTACACAAGAATCTCCTTAAAATCAGCATCTCTGAGGGATGAGCCTGGGAATCTGCATTTTAAACACCCTCCAGATAATTATTATTCTGAGAGAGCTGGAGAGTCCTTGCCCAGAGAATGCCTATAGAATAGAAACTCCTTTTCCACTCTCTCTTGCTGTTACATTCTTATATCCTTGTCTCCCCAATTTCTTTACTTTTATTGGGAGAGATGGGGAGTAATGTTCAAAAAAAAATCCCGCCAAACTTAATTACCTGGAAATTCTTTTTTCTTCTTATTTTGTTCTTCTCAGAACTTGTATACATGCATTTTTTGATTTTATACCTCTGCAGGAATGTGTGTATAGAATTTTGTACCCTGCATCTAATTAACATTATGCCATCTGTATTATTTCATCCTGCTACATTTTTTTTTCTTATGCCTTCTCTTCCTCACCTCTTGCTTCTCTGTCCAAGTGACCATCTAAGCTGGCTAGCTGTGTATATGCCTGTGTCCACACACCTCTCATCTTAATTCAAATGCATAGTTACATACATTGAATTTGGGGAGCTTGATATAGCTTTGGTGTCTTATTGCATGTATTTCATAAGCATTCTGAAATATTTTTTCCTGTAAACTAAATGAATAAATAAAGGATGTGGTTTTCTGTGCCAGTGCTTAAAACTTGTATAAGATCTCTATAGTAAAGTTTGCTTTATGTTAATGAGGATTATATTTACTCTTTAGCCCCACCTGCAGTTATTGGGTGAACTCAGATCACCTTGGTCTGTTACCACCGTGAGTGCCTGTCAGTAACAGAGGGTGTGCCTGAAATACAAAGTACCTGGGAGTGCATGACTTCTTCCCTCTTCTAGCAGAGGGCAGCTCTGGCCGGCGAGGTGGACGGCTGGGTTCCAATCACACAGATTCCTGTGATCTAAACTTCCCCCTGAGCCTCAGTTGTTGCATCTGTAAAAGATGGTTATTAAGCCTCAGCAGCATTCCTCTCAGAGAACCCTGTGGACCACCTGCTTCAGAATCACCATCATACTACTTAAAATGCAGTTTCCCAGGCCCCACCCTTGGCCCATTGAACCACAACCTTCATGGGAAAGGGCCCAGGAGCCTACATGTTCATTGAGTCTCACAGTTGGATCCCACAGGCTTTTCAAGGTTGGGAACAAGCGATCCCTGTGGTTGAATATCCTGGCAGTTGATCTCCAAGCTCCTCTGTGTTCTTCCGCAGGCAGGAAGGTGTTAACCCGGCTTGCCAGTGCGGTCCTCACCTGCCCTGCCAGAGCCGCACCATCCAGTATAGTCAAGAGAACAGTCCGGGTCCTGGTACTGGGCTGGCCAAGAAGTTTGTTCAAGTTTTCCCATAACAGTTTACGAAAAACCCAAATTAACTTTTGGAGAAAAGGGACTAAGACCTAGCACATAGAAGTGTTCAGTGAATATTCGATAAATGACGTGGGCATGATACCTGGTTCAGCTTTAACCTTAGAACCAAGGCTTTCCTGGGAAGAGTTAGGGCTCCAAGAACTATCACACACACACACACACACACACACACACACACACACACACACACACATTGCTCCCACCCCCATCGCACCCCAAACCAGCCAAATGGCAAATTGCACCCGGAATCTGGGAAAAAACTTCAAAAAGTCATCTTAGAATAGTAACAGCTTCTGTCCCAGCCAGCGCTGTCATAGGCAGCTTAATTATGGTAATTAGGAGCCACATTAAAACATGATTATAACATAAAATTGAAATTAGTCGTATAACACATCCAAATTTTTCGGTATGCTTATTGATTTTCTTCCCCTGTTAGTCAGAGGGCTACAGTAAATTCAGATAGATCTGGTACAATTAAAATGGAGCCCATAAATGCTAGTGAAAATTTTAATTAGCGTCTGTCTTTTGTTAAGGACAATGAAGTGGGGATGTATATATTTATGGGGAACATAATCAGGGTGTCTGTGTTTCTTTTCTGGATCCTAGGTGGGGCAGGCCACACTGTTTTCATTCCTTTTTAAGAACTGTTTCAAAAAAGGATGGAAGTTGTGAAGACATCTAAGAAATGCCTAAACAGGAAGTGGATGGTTTAAAGAAAAACAAACTTGGTGATTGGAGGTATGTGAACAAAACAACCAATTGAATTGTCTTTTCTGTAGGACGGAATGGCTTTGAACTTGGTGAGCTATGCATCCACATCTTAACTCTTTACTAGCCATGTGACATTGAGCAGTTTTGTTTTGCCTCTCTGAGCCTCAGTTTCCTCATCTGCAAAACGGGAGTAATGGTAGAACCCATCTCACACAGTGACTGAGAGGATTAATGAGATTACACATTTTTCAAGTGAAGTCACACATTAATAATTAGGAGTTGTTATCAGCAGTAGCGGCATCGCCGCCATCATCTTTATCACCACTAGCATCATTTTTGTCATTTTCATCCAGTGAAGAGAGGGCTCTTGCAATGCTGCCATGTCTCTGGTGAGCTTCTATGAGTTTTGCTTCGGGTAACCCTCTAATCTGTGCTGCTTATAAGATATTCAGTCTCAGGCAAGTCATTGTATTTCTTTCCTTATTTGTAAAATAAGTGAAATTTTCAAGGGAATGTTGGGAATGTGACGAGGGATGCGGGCTGTGCCTGGCATGGAGCTAGCCGTTTGAACCATGTTGATTCTCCAACTTGAATATCTAGTTCCATCCGCTCAACAGATTGCTTTGGTGGCAGTATGGCTCAGGCATGTCTAGAATATAAAATCAAGAATCTCCAGGTTTCAAATCGCAGCCTTCACTCAGAGGCTTTTCTGTGCTGCCTCCTGCAAGGTTCATGTCCCACCGTCATGGCTTTAGTTGCAGGAAGTTTTTCTGCCATCTGTATATATGGAAGAGATAATAGAGCCCATCAAATAGTCCATGTGGTCCTCTGCATTTCCCAGTCTCCCTTCCAGTTGGGGTGAGGTCATATGATCACTTCTGACCAATAAACTCTGAGCAGAAATATGTCACTTCTGTTTGGAGGCAACTAAAGAGTGGTGGCTGGAAAACCACACATAGAGATAACAAAACTACAAGATGGAAATTACTTAGATCATCCCCGCAGGGAGGACAGCTGTCCTGGAGAGCAGTGGAATCCCCGTAGGAACTTTGTGAGTGAAAAATGAACCATCATTGCCTTAAGTTATTGGAAGTTTGAGGCTTCTTTGTTAAACAGCAGTGTAACCTACCTTATGCTGATTAATACAGTGATTGGTCTCTGCCATCAAGTCTACTTTTTTGTTGTGCTTCTTGCTCTGAAGGCACTAATGGCTTGTTGGCCATTGGCCATTCCCAGACTGACTGGTGGACCTTTTTTCCAGAACTGATTTTAAGTATACTGGAGGGGATCTGGGTCTTCTAAGTTCAGAGATTTGCCATAATGCTTATGCCCATCTATGCAACCTGCAGCTGGTCCCTTGCTGTTCGGATAGTTCAGGTGGCTAGGACAAAGAAACGTGGAAACTCAAAACACCGGAGTCCTTACATGGATCATTCACAGCCACATAGACTGCTACTGGGGTACCCAATGAATTTGGTAGGTCAATTATCATGGGCATCCACTGCTTTCCCCCAATCAGAACTCACACTCATCTCTATTTTTAAATGTATTTACTTGGCAGGGGGGAAGGGCTGTGCTGGGTCTTCGTTGCTGTGTGGGCTTTTCTTTAGTTGTGGCAGGTGGGAGCTACTCTCTAGTTGCGATGCTCAGTGACTTGTTGTGGAGCCTGGGCTGTAGGGTGTGTGGGCTTCAGTAGCTGGGGTGCAATGGCTCAGTAGTTGTGGCTCTCCGGGTCTAGAGCACAGACTCAGTAGTCGTGGCACCTGAGATTAGTTACTCCACAGCATGTGGGATCTTCTCGGATCAGTGATAGAAACCATGTCCCCTCCACCAGCAGGCAGATTCTTTACTACTAAGCCATCAGGGAAGCCATAGGACTCATCTTTATTTTGACATCAACACTTAGTTTTGTTTTGAGGACCACTTATTTGGCACAGGGTTGATGGGCTTGTCTATCAAAAGGCCTTACTCTCTCTTCTGTCCAAGAAGTGGGCCAACCTGGGTAGTGATTCATACAAAGTGCAGCCTCTTTAAAGAATGTGGGAGGGTCCTAACTTCCTGGTGATGCTGCCCTCAGACCTGCTTCCCCAACTCTTCTTTGGTCTGTGAGATGCTGCTAACCTTCTGACAAAGCTCTCCCACCTGTTTCTGGCTGAATTTAGCCAAAATCAGCTTCCTTTCAAGACTCTTCTTTTTAAGAATCTTAAGTATGCATGAGTTCTAAGTTGCTTCAGTAGCATGCGACTGTGCAACTCCATGGACTGCAGCCCGCCAGGCTCCTCTGTCTATGGGATTCTCCAGGCAAGAATACTGGGCGTGGGTTACTATGCCCTCCTCCAGGGGGTCTTCCTGACCCAGGCATTGAACCCAAGTCTCTTATATCTCCTGCATTGGCAGGCAGCCTCTTTACCAGTAGCACCACCTAGGAGGGCCCTTAGGTATCGTGCATAGTAATGAATTCCATCCAGTATTGACAAAGCCCCCATCATGTGCTGGGTACCATGCTGGACTCTATTACTCTAAGTTTGGAGTGACATTTATGATTGATGGACTAAGAAAGCAAAACTCCGAGGTTAAGTAAAATGTAGATGTATTTATTCATTCCACAAGTGCACCATGGTTTCCAGTTATGGGAAAATGCACATTTAGGTGCTGGGGATACAGGAGTGAAGAAAGAAAAAAAAAAAACAGACCAAAATTCTATTTTGTTCTGAGAACCATTCATCAGATGCAGGCCTGGTGGGCTTGTCAATCAAAAGGCTTTACCCTCTTCTGCCATGGAGAGTGATTCCATACCAAGTGCAGCCTCTTTAAAGGGCTCAGGAGGGTTCCAGCTTCCTAGGTCCCTAGAACTGCTGAGATGCTGTCCTCAGACATTCTTTTCCAACTCTCCTTTGTGAGGCTGATATTCTGGTTGGAGGAGGCAGATGTAAATAACATGAACAATAAAAATATAGAGTAGTCAGATGCTCAGAAGCAGTATGTGGAGAGATAAAGCAGGATGGGAGGCGGGGTAGCATGTGGTGTCAGGGGTGGGATAAAGACGGGTCGCAACTTAAAACCCCTTTGTTCAAGGAAGGCTTCACTGCAATTTGAGCAATGCTGGGAAAGCGGAAATGTGTGTTTTCTTGTTCTTGTTTCCGAATTCCACTGTGCAGGTGACTTGGTTTACAGGGCAGCTGTGGGGATAGGACTTGACACTTAAAAACCACACAATAAACATCAGCTGGAAAACAAGTGCAAAGAAGCCTGGTGGATGCCAAGTCAGCACTGAGTGTGTGGGGAGCACCAGCCCTCTTCCTCCAATCCTAAATCATCGCCCTGGGGATGCCGCATCCCAGAAGTGCCCCAGAAACTGCTGAGGCTGTGGCCTCACAGGGTGGTTTGCAATCACCAGGCCCCCTCCATCCCCCCCCCCACTGCCATCCCCATCCCGCCCCAGCTCCCTTGATGCTCTAATTAGCGACCTCAGGGCAGCCCGGGCGGGTGGCTCTTTCTACTGCTCCCAGCCACTGCTCCAGAAGAACTGGGGGTGGGGAAGAAAGGGAGAGAGACAGAAGGAAGGAAGCAGGGAGGCAGAGAGACACAGACAGACACAGGCACACAGAGAAAGAGAGAGGGAGGGAGACGGCGGAGAATAGAAAACAGGGCATGGACAGGGAGGGAAAGGCACTGCCCGAGCCAGCAAGAGGCAGAGCGCACTCCTCTGGTGGGTGGGTCCTGGGTGGCCAGGGTAACTCTGACATCTGCAGTTCCTCCCCACTGCCCCACCCCGCCTGCGTTAGAGAAGTGCTCAAGGGCATAGGCTCTGGGCACTGGGTGCAAATCCTTTCTCTGCCATTGCCTGGACGTGGGAACATGGGCAATCTCACAGGCATCTGAGTCTCAGTATCATGATGTCAGCCATACAGGTTAGAGAGAGGGTTCCAATGTGCTGCATGGAAGGCACCTGGCTGCCTGCCATGCACCCAGCATGGGGATCTCGGCTCAGTCCCGGCTCTGGGTCCTTGCACTCAGCCTGCAGGAGACCCTGGTCCTGCACTGTCACACAGAACCGCTTTGGGGACTCTGAATGGGAACCTCGAACCTGGTGGCTCTCACCCTGACTGCCCACTAGGGTCACCTGGGGAACCTTATAGAACACAGATGCCCCAGGTTCTCTCCCAGAGATAGTCTCTGTGATTCACTTAGGAGGCAGCCTGGGCATCAAAATTCCTCAAAAGCTCCCAGGTGCTTCCAAGTTGCAGCCGAGTTGAGAAACACTGCTTTGTCTCAGGGTGTTGATTTAAACCCCCACACACACACACGTTTATTCTCAAAGAATGAGGTACACTCAGACAACATGCCTGTAGGCAGCCTCTCAGACAGGCTGATTTTTCTTTTTCTGATTTAGATCAAAAAGCATTTATTGAGCATCTACTGTGTTCCTGGCACACCATTAGGATCAGGCACTATTCCTGCCCTCCAATAGGCTGATGTCTGGGTGACCATATCCTGCCACACTCGAGGGGACCATAGGAAAAACTGGAAGGAAAAGTATCTCACCCAGATTGGGGGATGGGAGGAGAGAAGAGAGGTTACGGGATCACACGTAAACTGTGACTTGAAAAAGCCAAGTAGCAGCTGGCCCAGCAGAGAAGTGGAAGACAGACAGGTCGCCCAGGTGGCCAGAACTGCATGAGGTGTGAAATGTCAAGGGGAGGGGGCAAAATGAGGAGGGGGATTGCCTACAGACAGGAAGACAAAGTGTAGGAGAAGAAGCCAGATAGTATATACCTTACAGCCAGGCCAAGACTCCTGGCCTTCACCTTATGGGCACTAGGGAGCCATGGCAGGCTATAGGTTAAGAGGCAGCCTTGATCCTGGGCACAGGTATTCAGAGTGCAGCTGCCATGGAGTGCTGGGGGGGGTGGAGCATGAGAAAAAGGAAAAAGCCTTTGTTTGGCAATTTTTCCCCAAGCAATTTTCTTCCATTCCCTTCCATCATGTAGAAACAGGAAGTTATCCAGAGACCATCACTGCCATGGTAACGGTAAGAGAAACAAGCAGTGCACGCCATTTGTATAAAATTGTCCATAAAGGCTGTTTATTTCTCACACCATTATTTTAATACATGGGGATGGCAGGGATGGCATGGGGAGCAGCAGGCTTTAATGGTGCCACTGACGTCGCCTTTTCTTGAAACAACTTGAAATGCTCACAGACATAAGACAGTGGCACTCAGATCATGTCTCCGGCTGGGAACACTTGCTGGTTTAGATTCTTACTGCCAGGAGGCATACCCTGTTCCTAGGTAGTGTGGTCAAGTGGTTAGAAACTCCAGCCAGAGGTCAGACAGCCCTGGGCTCAAGTCCCCGTTCTGTCACTGACTGATGACTGTTGGAGAATGTCATCACCCGTCTGAGCCTCTGTTGTTGTTGTTCAGTCGCTAAGTTGTGTCAGACTCTTTGTGACCCCATGGATGGTAGCACGCCAGGCTTCCCTGTCCTCCACTACTTTCTGGACTTTGCTCAAATTCACATCCATGAGTCAGTGATGCCAGCCAACCATCTCATCCTCTGTCATCCCCTTCTCCTCCCGCCTTCAATCTTTCCCAGCATCAGGGTCTTTTCCAGTGAGTCAGCTCTTTGCATCAGGTTGCCAAAGTGTTGGAGCTTCAGCTTCAGCATCAGTCCTTCCAATGAATATTCAGGGTTGATTTCCTTTAGGATGGACTGGTTTGATCTCCTTGCCACTGTTTACTCATCTGCAACGTGGAAATTCATTCAGTCAGTCAGTCAATCAATCAGTACTGAACAAGACTTCATTGAAAACCTCTTTTGTGCTGAAAAGAATTCTTCTGTTCATGGAGCTTAGAATCTAGGAGGAGAACATATATAGTACACCTAGAAACACTTCTGAAAATAAGAAAGATGACTTTGGAGAGTGAATACTTGCTAAAAAGGATTTAAAACCAAGGACGTTCTCTCTAAAGAGGTGCCATGCTGGTTACCCACAGGGTGAGAATGAGCCACCTGTGTACCTGTCAGGAGAAGGACTTCCAAGTAGGGAAGAGCAAGCACAAAGAGCAAGAGACAGACCTAGGTTTTGACTGTTGGCAGCTGGACCTTCATAAAGGGAAGCAGAGGAAAAGGTCATAGAGACTAGTGACTAAGACTCCATGCTCCCGATGCAGGAGGCCAGCGTTCAGTTCCTGGTCAGGCAACTTATATTCCACATGCAGCAGCTAAGACCTGGTGCAACCAAATAATCAAATAAATGTCTTTTTTTTTTTTAAGAAAGAAAAGGTCAGAGAAGGTCAAGGGGCCAGATCTAGACCCTCCAGGCTAGGGTAGGAGTTTGGGTTGGACTTCCCTGGTGGCTTATTGGTAAAGAATCTGCCTGCCAATGCAGAAGTCCCTGGTTTGATCCCTGGTCAGGAATATCCCCTGGAAAAGGAAATGGCTACCCACTCCAGTATTTTTGCCTGGAGAATTCCATGGACAAAGGAGCATGGTTCGTGGGGTTGCAGAGTTGGACACGACTGAGCAACTAAAAAGGAGTACGTCAAGGCTGTATATTGTCACCGTGCTTATTTAACTTATATGCAGAGTACATCATGGGAAATGCTGGGCTGGATGAAGCACAAGCTGGAATCAAGATTGCTGGGAGAAACATCAATAACCTCAGATATGCAGAGGACACCACCCTTATGGCAGAAAGTGAAGAAGAACTAAAGAGCCTCTTGAAAGTGAAAGAGGAGAGTGAAAAAGTTGGCTTAAAGATCAACATTCAGAAAACAAAGATCATGGTATCCGGTCCCATCACTTCATGGAAAATAGATGGAGAAACAGTGGAAACAGTGACAGACTTTATTTTGGGGGGCTCCAAAATCACTGTAGATGGTGACTGCAGCGATGAAATTAAAAGGCATTTACCCTTTGGGAGAAAAGTTATGACCAACCTAGATAGCATATTAAAAAGCAGAGACATTACTTTGCCAACAAAGGTCTGTCTAGTCAAAGCTATGGTTTTTTCAGTAGTCATGTATGGATGTGAGAGTTGGACTATAAAGAAGGCTGAGGGCCAAAGAATTGATGCTTTTGAACTGTGGTGTTGGAGAAGACTCGTGAGAGTCCCTTAGACTGCAAGGAGATCCAACCAGTCCATCCTAAAGGAAATCAGTCCTGAGTGTTCATTGGAAGGACTGAGGTTGAAGCTGAAACTCCAATACTTTGGCCACCTGATGAGAAGAACTGACTCATTTAAAAGACCTTCATGCTGGGAAAGATTGAGGGTGGGAGGAGAAGGGGACAACAGAGGATGAGATGGTTGGATGGCATCACTGACTCAGTGGCCATGAATTTGAGTAAGCTCCGGGAGTTGGTGATGGACAGGGAGGCCTGGTGTGCTGCAGTCCATGGGGTCGCAAAGAGTCAGACACGACTGAGTGACTGA
This sequence comes from Okapia johnstoni, assembly GCA_024291935.2. NCBI lineage: Eukaryota > Metazoa > Chordata > Mammalia > Artiodactyla > Giraffidae > Okapia > Okapia johnstoni. Next base: position 6,513,898 of record CM044310.1, on the reverse strand, counting down.
ACTGAACTGAACTGAGCAACTAAAACACCACCACCACCAAGAGTTTGGGTTACAATGATTACGCCTCCTAGGGTGAGTGTAAGGATTAAATGAGGTATTGAATGGTAAATGCTAAAGCAAGTGCGTTAAAACATCCTCTTTTATTCTGCAGCCCATCATCTCTTTGATGTGGAAGTTACTGCCATAGACTGACAGCACTCCAGACCTGGGAGGGCTTTAAGAGATCCCTAATTATTCTCCTTTTTCCTATGGGTAAATGAAGGATCAGAGAGGGCATGGAACTTATAGACATCACACAGGAGTCAGGGGTCAGTCTCTGGGCTCTGCAGCTTCCTCCCACTCTCCCTTGGGCTCCTGGACTCAAGTCCATCTGTGATCTCTAAAGAGAATTTCCTTGGTCTCTATTCTTGTTGATGCTGAGTGGTGCTTCCTCCTGGGGAGCAATGTAGGGTAATGGAAAGACACAGAGTCTCAGAGGGTCACCAGACACTAGTCCTCTTCTCCCCACCCTCCTGTCCTTCTAGGAACAGAGGCTGGGCTTTGGCTGGGGAACTGGAAGAAAGGTCAGGATATGGGTCAGGTGGGACCTGACACAGCCTGGTATTTCGATACTCCGTCCTGAAGAGAGTGGCGAGGTGGGAGAGGAAGGCAGAGGGCTGGATGATGTTTCCCGGCGGTCCAGTGGTTAGGGCTCTGCACTTCCACTGCAGGGGGCATGGGTTCAATTCCCAGTCAGGGACCTAAGATCCTGCGTGTGTGCAGTGCAACCAAAAAACCGAAGTTAAAATGAACAGAGCAGCACTGCCTTGGTTAATTTCAAGGGAGGCAAGTCACATGGAACATGAATTAGATTGGCTAAGTCCCTGACAGGCTTGGGAGTGTTACTGATTCTAGACCCTTAACCCCAGCTGAACTTTCCTCTGGTTCTAGGCATACATAAATACACTTAATAAACCCTACTAGAGAAGAACTTTTTATGGCATCTGGGCTGTCTTTTCACTTACAATCTGTATGAAAAAAAAAAGAAAAGGTGTTAGTCGCTCAGTCATGTCTGACTCTTTGCAACCCCATGGACTGTAGCCCGCCAGGCTCCTCTGTCCAAGGGATTCTCCAGGCAAGAATACTGGAGGGGATTGCCACTTCCTTCTCCAGGGGGATCTTACTACAATTTGTATAATACATTATTATAATTCCTCCTGTTTCATGAACACTTGCTACAGCAAGGGTACTTGATTCAGCAGTGAACATGGATCCTGTCTCTTACCATTACAAAAGTCCTAGGAAGTCATTACTAATACCCCTCGCTTTGTACAGACAAGGAGCTTGAAGTTCAGAGGTGACACATATTGGAGGGAATACCAACTCCCTCAAACTCAGGCATTACACATCAACTGATTCCAAGGGACACATATGCTCCTAGAGCCACCATATATGAACGTCTTTAGAATAGCCCCCAGGTCTGTCCTTGTATGCAGATATAAGCTGTTCTTCACAGTCTGAAAGATGTTACATGTCTCAATTCATAGTGCCAGCAGAGTATATAAATATCCACGGCATCTTTAACTTACTTTTTTCCCTCACCTTTGAGACTCAAAAACCTGTACCCAGGAAAACCTCCCAGCTGGGTTTGTAGGAACCAGACTGTGGGGGTCCCTTCAGATTCTGTACGTCTGTCCCTCTCCTCCAGCCTCTTTCCTGTTTCTGACAGTGCTTTGATTTCCCTTCTTATCTGCCCAGACAAACCTCTGGAGAACACAAATCCATCTTGCAGGCTCACTTTGTATTCTGTAAACTTTCAGTTTGAAAACAAAGGCATTGTCTCCCGGTCAAATCTCTGCTGTGCAGCCGGCATTTCTCAAGAGCCAGGGCGGGAGATAGAGATGGAGCATTTCCCCAGAAACCAAAGAGGCATAATTGCCTCTTTCCAGTGCGTGGACGCGCTGGGTAGGGGGGCCTGCCTCACAGTTGATCATCGTTCCCTTGTTAGCATCTGACCAGTGATGTGACAGCCACAGGGCTCCCTGCATGGGGGCTGCATAGCTTCAGTAGCCCGGGTTGAAAACACATGAGATGCTGGTTCGATGCTCTGCCTGCCCATCAGTGACCCAGGCTGGATTTGGCTCCTGGACTAGACTCTTGCTGGGACTTCTTTTTATCCTTTTTACTCACTCCATCTTTTTCAAGATGTCTCCTTCATATCCTATTTTGACTCCAAAACAACAGATTTTTTTCTTTTTTTTTCCTCCAGTGATAAAGACTTTTCCAATACCAGATGTTCCTGGGGGAGAAACTGATGCTGGATTTGGGCGGGGCGGGACTGTGAATAAAAATTGACACTTCCTGTATTGTATGTTGACAGCGAGAGTAATTGCTGAGTATAGACTTCCTGTAGCACTCTGAGTCAATCCCCTGGTTAATTATGATCCCCGTAGACAGAAAAAGGGCATCAGAGAAATACAACGACAATGTCTAGCATTTATTACAATGGCTAGCATGCATTACAACAGCCCGCTTTCCATCTCAGAGCCTTGCACTTGCTGTGTCCTCTACTTAGAACATGCTCTTCCCCAAATCTTCACTGGTTACCTTTCCCACAACATTCACTCCTCTGCTTAAACATCTCCTGATCCCTGGAAAGGAATGTGCCTCCTTTACTCTCAAATCATCCTGTTTTCTCCTCCTCACAGAACTTAGACTTTCTGAAATTCTTATTAAGGTTTTACCATCTATCCTTGACCTGACAAGGTAAGCTCCAAAGAGCAGGACTTTGTTCATCTGTGCATCCCCAGGGTCTAAAGCAGTACCTGGCACATAGGAGGTGCTCAAAAAATATTTGTTGAAATGATGGATAGATGGATGGATAGAAGGACAGATGGATGAAGAGCTGACTACACACTACGTGCATTATCCTAAGAGCTTGAAATGATCTCATTTCATCTTAAATGGCGACTTTTCGTTGAAACAGTTTCAGAGAAGTTAAGACAGTTGTTCAAGGGCACACAGCTGTTAGGAGGTGAGAAATAATTCAAATTCAGGTTCAGGTCTGTCAGGTTTCAAAGCCCATTTTTAACCACTCTGCTTCCCCTGGTATAGAACGTTAACCTTGGAAAGAATTGGGGCACTCAGGTTGCCTGATGTCACAACTATCAGCTCTAGAGAGCACGAGATAGAGTCTGCTGTGGCCGCAGCACCTTGCATAGAGTTTGGCAGCTAGTGAACTGATGGGCTTCCCAGGTGGCGCTAGTGATAAAGAACCCACCTGCCAATGCAGGAGATGTAAGAGACATGGGTTCAATCCCTGAGTCAAGAAGATCCCCTGGAGGAGGGCATGGCAACCCACTCCAGTGTTCTAGCCTGGAGAATCCCATGGACAGAGGAGCCTGGCGGGCTGCAGTCCACGGGGTTGCAAAGAGTTGGACACAACTGAAGCGGCTTAGCATGACCACTCAATAAATGGTAGATGCTCAAGCAATACTTGCAGATAGCCCTGCAGATAGATGGGATAGATAGATGGATGAGCCAGCGGGTAAGTGAGTGGGTAAGATAGGTGGATGGAGAGATGAACAGATAGGTGGATGTGTGGATAAAGAAACAGAGTCCTAGAGAGGCTGGTGACTCACCTAAGATCACACAGCACGTCAGCAGAGAAGAGACCAGAATGGAAGACTCCTATCCCAGTACTCTCCTGGCTCACAACACCAAACATTTGAGAATGAACTTGAGTGTTTCCCTTATGGTTTGTGCTAGTTTACGGTTCAAGGGATGCTCCCTGGAACCCTTTTAAGATACGTGCTCTTGTGTCCTCTCACGTCACAGTGATGTTATTATCCATTTGTGTCAATCACCCCGGATGGTTAAGTGTTATTTTTATCCCCACTCCTCAGAAGAGGAAAGTAAGGCTCAGAGAGGTTAAAAAACTTGCCCTTCTTACCCAGCAGGAAGAGATGAGGCTAGAATCTAATCCTTTGTTTCCACTGGACCAATTTTAGCTGCGTAGGAGCTGATTTATCAAGTGGCAACATATAAAGTAGCCAGAGTTGTGAACATATATCATCTGGCCTGCAGAAAATCTGGGATTCTCTCCCTCAGCAGCAGTGGGGAGCAGGAAGTCCACCCTGACACCAGAATCCAGTCCAGAAGTGCCCTAGGGCAACAGAGCAGAAGCCTAGACAAAGGTAGACTGAGCACATGATATTGAGGAAGTCACTTTGCCTTCCTGAACCTGTTTCCTCAGCTGTGAAATGGGTATTGAAGTTTCCTAGGGAAGATTTTCTTCTGCGAGTTGCTCTGGTTCCTTGCAGAATTCTTTTCCTATCATGGTATTACTTCTTGGGGGGAAAAAAAAGATTGATATTGCTCTTAGAGAATCCCCTTATATTGCCACCATCACAATTTCAGATTACTGGGTCTTTTTCTCCTTCTCTCAGGACTTTGTAAATCCCTGCCCGTGTGTTTAATGAGTTAAGAGTTTACAATGTCACTTCTGCCACATAAAACACCTGCATGCAAGCAATTAATCTTCTAGAGGCCCCATGACTTTACCAAAAGGAGTGTCTCTGATGGTGGACTTTTATTCACTATGGTCTCCTGGTAGCAAGGAAGTGTTGAAGGGAATTCCCTGGCAGTCTAGAGGTTAGGATTCTGCGCTTCCACTGCAGGGGCCACAGGTTCAATCCCTGATCAGGGAACTAAGATCCCACATGCCGCACAGCTCAGGGGGAAAAAAAGCCCAGGGGAACATCCATGGACTCACAGCATAGAGGCAGTCATCAAATACCTGGGAAACAGCCTATTGAGATGCAGTGTGTTCTGATCTCTGGACTCAGACTTGGCACTGAATCCTGGCCAAGTGACCTCAGCATCAATTGTGATGCTCTCTAGGGCTCAGGAACGTACCGGTCGGATGGAGACAGTCACACCTCACCGTCAGGATCATTATGAAATTATATCATTGTAATACCTGGCAAACAGCAGTTTCCTTGCTTCCAGGCGTAGAGCTGGTGTGTCTGTTTTCCCCTCCCTTGCTTTCTCCCTTTTCTTCCATCTTCCGTGCATACTTACATTTCCACTCAACAAGCATTGTTGTGCACCTGCTGTATACTAACGCTGTGTGGGTGCTGAGTGGATGGTGATGAGCAGGACAGGCGAGGTCACACCTCCCAGAGCCCCCAGCCCAACCCAGCAAAGCAAGGGGCTGCTGCATCCTCCCCAGAGGAGAAATCAGCTCCTGGGCACCGTGTGCTTCAGCCTCCCTCTTTTATCAAAATCACTTGGCTTTACTGCCAGGAATGAAAACTTCTTGCGGCCAAGGATTGGGTTTTATTGGGGGGTCTCTCTACACCACCCCCCCCAATAACCTGATGCAGACCTGGACTGCTAGTGAGGACCCTGTACAAGAGGACCAAAAGCAGGCATGACTGGGGAAGCTTTGGGTGGGGAGGGTCTTTGGGAAACCGGGACCAGAGTGCTCCCTTCTCCCCTGCTGTCCTCCCCCACTCTTTCCTTACAGGGACTCCCGGCTCCTCCACTCTGCTGAAGACACATCCCTCCCCACGGCTGCCTGCAACCTTCTCTCCATCTGTCTCCCTCTGCCTGCTCAGGCTGCAACAGCGGCCACAGTGTGGCAAGGTGGGTGGGGGGAGGGAAAGGGAGCGCCTCTAAACTGGGGTGCAAGGCCCTGGGAGGCTGACTGGGGGTCTGCAAAGGTGGTCCACACAGTTTCCAGGAGTGGGTGCAAGCCTGTCCCCCGGTGCAGCCAAGCCTCTGCTCGTCTCCCTTCCTCACCTCAATTTGCGGAGAAAAGACAAGTTGTGAGAATCAGGGCTGTTCAAGAGCACAGGGATGAGAGAGGGCCTTGTACAGCTCCTCGGGGAAGGGGCTGAGCTAAGGAAGCCTCGGCGGCTTCGGAGCCCTCTTAGAGAGGGGAACGTGAGCGAGGTGCCCTGATGAGAGCGTGCATACGTTGTAACTTGCAGTCCCAGCTTGGGCTTCCGAGGTGTGGGAAGCCCTCAGGTCGGGGATGCACGGTTTTGCGGTCCTTTGCACCATGCCGGGAGATTGACAGCTCTCATCAGGTCCCCAGAGTCGGAGACTTTCTAGGTTATGGGGACTCACTTTGGAAACACGCAGGGCGGTCAGGGAACAGAGCTGGCTGGGGCCGAGAGAGCTGAAACTGGGATGTGTCCGAAAGAGTGAGCCACGGAAAAAGCTCTAGGCTGCAGCGCAGGCTGAGGGCTGCAGCGCAGGCTGAGGGCTGCGCTCAGCTCGGAGGCCTCCATCTCACCGTCTGGGAAATGGTCCGGACGCTCTCCAGCCTGGCCGGGCCCGCGCAGGGCTGCCGGAGCATCCAACGAGAGGAAAAGCTCGGCCCCCAGGACGCCAGAGGAACCGGCGTCAAACTTTGCAGGGCCGGCGGCCCGGCGGCCAGGGGAGGAGGCTGGCACCCGGGGCCAGCCCGCCCCCTCCCTTCCTGCCCGCGCTCGCTCGGCACCGACTCGGCCCCAGCCCCCTCCCTCCTCCCGCCCGCTCCTCTCTCGTTCGCTCGCTCGCTCGCCGGCTCCTCCTCACTCGCCCGCCCGCGCCCGGCGCAGCTCGGCCAGAGCGATCTCAGGGCTGAGCGCGCGTCCGCCCCGGGGGGCTCCGGCGGCTGCCCCGGCCCGCGGCCCCCTCCCCGCGGCTGCCGCCTCCTTCCCATCCTCGCTCGCCACCTCCCTTCTTCCCCGGCTCCCGCGCCGTCCGCCCGCCCCGCAGCCCGCGGCTCCGAGCGCCCCGCAGCCACGATGCCCGCGGCCCGGCCGGCCGCCGCGGGACCCGGCGGGATCGCGCTGCTCCTCGCCCTGCTCCTGGGCAGCCCCGCGGCGGCTCCCGCGGGAGGTAAGCGCCCGGAGGGGCGGGGCGGGGGAGGGGGCAAAGTTGCCGCGAGTGCGGGGCAATTGGAGGGGGTTGGGGGTGGTCCTGGCTGATCCGGACGACTCGCCCCTCACCGGCTGGGCTGCGGAGCAGGGGGCGGCTGCCCACATTCGGGGCTGGGCACCGCGTCCCCTTGGGCCGTGTTGCTTGGAGTGTGGAGGCGGGGATGTGTCTGAAGGATTCGGGCGCTCTCCTGCCTCGGCCGCGGGCTCCCTGCCTGCCTCCCTGGCTCCGGGGCTCACTCCCTTTGCAGTCCCAGAGAGTCTCCTTGGAGTGGGGTCGCTTCCAAACCCCCACTTTCCCGGAGCTCTCTGCAAACCGCACCCCCGGGGCTGGCTGCCAGATAATTCTCACCCTTTCCGGGAGAGGACGAGAAGTGGGGGCAGCTGACCCGCCGTGCAACTGAGGGATGGATTTAAACAGTGCGCTTGGGGGTCGTCCCCGGGCCGCGCCCTCCCACTGTGGGACCCCGTGCTTCCTTTAGATTCAGGCTACCCCCGGGGGACCGGGTCCCTGGACCGATCCCAACCAAGTGTCTGGAAGCAGAACTTGGGTGTGGCTTTCGCCTGGAGGCCGGTGGAGGGGGTCTCCGGGCTCTCCGAACTTAGCAAGGGAGGGAGAGGAGATCTTAGATCACAGGCCGGAACCTGAGCGACTCCCCCCACCCTCGTCCTTTTCTCCCTTTAACAGCCCGGCTTCTCTGAACCCTGTTATCAACTGGGGGTTGGGGGAGGGGGGAGGGCTTGCTAGTTTCACCCAGCACGTGCTTGCAGGTTGGGAAGGGGAGGATGGTCGCTCCTCCTTCCCAGACCTGGAGCCGCAGCCTCTCCTCCACCGGGCTGAGCGCCCACAGGGAAAGTTGTAGCGGGTGATTGGGGAGGGGGAGCTGAGATGGAAACGGGTACAGCACCTAACTCATCCAAAGCTAACCCCAGGAGTGTTCGCGGGCAAACCCGCGAGACCTAAGCCACTCGGAGACCCAAGAGGGGAGGGGAGCCTTGGTAGAGCTCCCCTTTTGAAAGGTCCAACTCCCCCGTTCCCAGTAACTCGCCCCTCAGGCGGGAAAAACCAGGCAGTCTGCAGGGTCTGCCCAGGCTGAAGACAAGCCGGAGGGCGCACACTCTGTCCATCTCGATCCCCTTGTCTGGTTTGGGCCGTCTAGAACCTGAACCAGAGGGCAGACGCAATCCCTTCTCCCTGGGGCGTTCTGAACCCACCCCCGCCCCCCGCCCGCCACCCGCCTTAGGCGCACACACCTGCTTTCAGCACCAAAGGCCGCGGACAGCTCTGTGCGTCTGGGCACTGTTTCTGGGTCTCCTCCTCTTCAACTCTTCCCCACAGCCTGGAGTGCCCTCCTCAGCATAAATCAGGCATTTTACCCCCACCCCTTTCTCTGTAAACGTGGAGCCCAGAGTGCAGAGTGAAGGAAATAATTCATCACCTTTTGTTTAACAAAGCATATCATTAAAGAACCCCCCTTTTATGAGGCAGTAATATTCACAATTTACACCAGTTCTTCACAGTTTCTTTGGGAAAGATGAGGGGAAGAGAACTGGCTTAAATAAATCGTTTCCACTACCGCATGCCCTTCCTTAATTAGCTGTCTTTTCCAACAATGGCTTGGTGGTCTTGAACGGAGTCCAGATCTCTCTCCCTCATCCCCCTTTTTGAATCTGTGTTGTGACTAACACACACAAAAAAGAATCGGAAGCTTGCTGGCTGGCTTTTCTAAAGTCATTCTACCTCTGAGGATGGCACTCTCCAATATATCCCCCTCCAGGAAAAAAGAAAATGTCTTAATGGCACATATTGAATCGTCATCCAAGGCAAGGATTTTATATCCTGCCTCCTCCTCTGGCTTCAAACACAAAATGTGTGTGCGTGTTTTAATTTTTAAGACATTTTATATTATTTTTCCAACTGCTCAACTCTATAGCTAGCCAGCATATATTTTTCATTAACTTCAGGTCATTGCCAAATTAAAGTCAACTGGTGTACTACTTCAGAAGGCTCATTAATAATGGTGTGGTTCTGACTCCAAAACTCTGAGTCATAAGAAGGGAGGGAGGGTAGCCAATTAGAATTTGGAAACAACCGACCTCCCCCAATACATTCTGTTTTTAACGTGGAGCCCAACTTCCGCTAATGTCAGATGGAGAACCATTCATCTACCTCAGTGTTGCAAGCCAGTCCTTCTGTTTTTGGTGCAGTGAGGAGATTTGTAAATACAGTACTCGAAAGAAACTTGTTGCTAAATTCTAATGCGGGTCACGTGTTTCTCTGGACCATTTTGCTGTGAGGCATGAATAAGTATAAAGTGTAACTCGTTTTTGAAGAGACTTCTTATTGTCTAAGATATGCACATGGGGAAAAATTTTAACTACGTGCTCAGACTGCAGAGCCCTAGTGTAATTTCTTTTCTTTTTCCTTGAATTAATAATGTAAATTCGGTGTTACTTAGTAAGACTCAAAATTGCTGCTTCCTCCAGTCTCTAATGTACACTGTTGTTAGATTCACTTAAAGACTATTTTCATGATGGGAATGGCTTTTTTTTGGCCTGTGAAGTGTTAACGGCCCCTTCCTGGGGCCACCTCCTCAAAGCCTGATGGATTCTTGTGTTCATATGGCTCAGCTGGATGTTAGGAAAATAATGTTACATTCCTTCTTTCCTTTTCCAAAGCAAAGGGATTTTTCCTGATCAGAATGGCTTGTTTTCTAGTTTTGCTCACAAGTTTGTTCCTGTTACTCAAAAAGTGATTCCAAAGGGCTCAATTTATTGGTCCACATGTTTGGGCCACAATTTCTGCGACATGCTATTGGCACAGACTTCCACTAGGGGCACTCAAAGCTACAGTTGGTGATTGAGGGCAGACAAGGGGAATTCTGACCTTTGCAACCAACAGGCATGTGCAATGCCAAAGGTTAGTAGAATGGAGCTCTCCTGTTTCTATGAGAGAAATTATTTGATGGCACTTGACATATGCAGTGAAAAAAAGTGGACAGAAAGGTGAAACTAAGGAGGGAGAATGCTCCAAGGAAGGCATCATTAGAATACAGAGTCCAACTGCCTTTTCTATACCAGTTTGTGGTTTCCTTCATGGAGCCAAGTTGCAAAACATCAAAGAGGCCAAAGCATGGCTCCTCTGAGGAGTTTGACTGGATTGGACCCTGCAATTAGATTTAAACAGTCTGGAAAAGAAGTACGTGGCTTTGCGGTCAGAGTGACCTGGGTCAAGTCCAGCTTCATTGTTCACGTGTTACCTTCAACAGGTGAAGTGTGCCTCCACTCCACCACCTGTGGGATGGGGATGGCGTGAAGATTAATGTTCCCAGCCTAGAAGGATGGTTGCTGTGATTTCATAACACTTATACCTGTAAAGCACCTGGCACATAGTAGGTACTCAAGTAACGTTTACTCTCTTTTCTTCCCTCCTCTCCAAAGACCACACTGCCCCTGCAAAGCAGATCCTTGAAGCTGGTGTGAAGGAAATGTTGACATAAACACCCATATAATTTAGTCCCAAGTAGACGGTTGGAGGTAGGGTAAGGAGTAGCCCCAGGTGAGAAATTTTCATCACCTGGTGCAGACTTTTCAAACTCTCTTCCTATAACTCTTTGAACCTCAGTATTACCACCAGGAAGCAGAGTTCATTATACCAAAGATATAGGATGTCAGAAGAGTGGTTGGAAAGAAGGCCTAAGAAGAGAGTCTTCTGGAAAATCCAGTTATCCATCCGTTCATTCAACTTCTAGTTAGCACTTTCTACGTGGGCTTTCCATGTGGCTCAGTGGTAAAGAATCCACCCGCCAGTGCAGGAGACAGGTTGGATCCCTGGGTCACAAAGATCCCCTGGAGAAGGAAATGGCAACCCATACCAGTATCCTTGCCTGAAAAATTCCATGGACAGAGGAGCTTGGCGGGCTACCGTCTACGGGGTCACAAAGAGTCAGACACAACTTAGCGACTGAGCCACAGACACATGAGCACTCTCGACATGTAGCAAGCCCCATGCGGGGTGCTGGAGACACAGAATAATGTGATGAGGTCCCTATCCCAGTAATGGTAGCCTAGCAAGAAAGACTTGCAGATAAATCACCAGCATCCTTGCCACGTGATGTGCACTTGGGAGTCAGGGGTGGGGGGTAAATCTGAGTGCAGAGATATCACAGCGTGTGTTTCATTCTGGCCAGAGGTAGCTGGTGAAGTTTTCCCTGAGCTGGCAGGATCTGAGCTGGTCTGAAGTATCAGCAGCCGCACAGGAGATTTCTACAAGGGGGCAGTGACGATCCTGAAGAAGGCTTCACTTTTGGAACACGTCACACACCTATGGAATCAGGGAAAACGGGAGTGAACAGGTGGGGCAGGGAGGCAGACACGCACGCATGCTCACACGTGAGAAGCCCAGAAAGATCCTGGGACCTGCCCACCCTCTTCACACTCCCTTGGACTCCACTGCCGAGGGGCTGAGAGCTAGAACAAAAGGCCGTGAGCCACAGTGTCCGCTGTTGTCCACTAGAGGCTGTGATGACACCGACGGACTCCTCTCTGAAGACAGCCAGGCCCAGACGCTGAGTACAGGCAACAGCGCACAGCCTTGGGTAAACACTGCTTTCCGGGGGGACTTGCATATTCACATAATCCCCTGGTTACTGTCGTTCCTCGGAAGCCCTTTGGTGGTGACGGTGGGGGTCGGGAAGGGACCGGCTGCCTTTAGGAGAGGGTCAAAGGCTGACGTGTTGGGGTGAGGTCAGTGGACCCGCGTGACGTAATTTACTGGGTCTGTGTCAGTGATGAACACGGCATTTACGGAGTGTTGATTTCTTTCTGAGTCTGGTGATAACTGGTTTATGTAGGTTTGTTCCAAGCATGCTCACAACAACCCCAAGAGGTAGATGCCATCATTACCCTTACTTCCTGACCAAGGAGATAGAGGCACAGAGAAGTTAAGCAATGCGTCGAAGTTGTAATCTGGTGTCAGACCCAGGCCTGAGCCAGAAGCCTTTAGAACCCCGTCCCCCACGACTGCCTCTTACTTGCTGCTGTTCCCCCAGCTAATGTGGCGGTTCTGCGGACTCCTGGGAGAGGCTGATAAATACTTGTCAGGTGTGAGGGGGGTGTCTATCCTCTGGCTACTGCTTCTGGCATGTTGTAAGCAAGCGAGTAAAACTGGTCAAATTGAAGTGAGTGGGAAAGTGAAGTAGGCTGCACTGAATGTGTAGGCAATTAATTCACGGCCTTTGTATCTAATGAGTACTTAACATACGTTCAGCCCTTACATGGGTTATTTTATTCAATCATCACCATTTCTCTGCACTGTGTAGATGAGGAAAGCAAAGCTTAGAGAAACCGCGATCCATTCAGGAAGTTCACGGTTGTCAGCTAGGAAGGTGCAGATGTAGGATTTCTTGTGGTGTGGAGTTCTATTTGAGGTGGGGGGTGCTGTGCCATGCAGCATGTGGGATCTTAGTTCCCTGACTAGGGATCGAACCCATGCCCCCTGAGGTGGAAGCATGGAGTCTTGACCACTGGACCACAAAGCAAGTCCTAGAGGTACCCAGCTGCTGAGCTTGTGAGCTTGACTGCGGGGCATAGCACCTTCCAAGCTAGGACGTGCTATATTTCCAAGTGAAATTGTGTACAGATTCCTTCACCATCAGTGTGCAGCCAGGCTGCATGGACCCAAACCCCACCTCACCCAACTCCAAAGACTGACATGACAGAAGCCAAAATCAACTAGAGCTTTCTTGAGCTCTTAACCATTCTTAAAAAAAAAAAAAAAAAAGGCTTAAGGGTTATTCCTTCCCAGGAAGGGGAAGGAGACTTCATGAAAGAAGGTGAGTGATACAGCTGGTTCATTGGTTGGATTTGAAATTTTGGCTGTTTGTAATTTCTCATGTTCACAGGCCACTCAACCAGTCATGGAGAACTCACAGCATAGAAGACTGGTTTCTGTAAGCCCCTGAGTTCAGGACCTGGGCTCAGGCATCTTTTGGCCATGAGCCTCAATTTTCCCATCTGTAAAATGGATCACAATAACCACTACCCCATACACAACGCTGTCCTCATGGGGCTGGATGAGACACGGGAGGCAAGATGCTTCATGCATGCCCGAAAATCAAAGCTTCAGGGAGGTGGGTGGTGGCACAAAAGACTCCAAAACACCCCCATGTGTTTCTTCCTGGGCTTTTTATAAGAGAATTACTAACTACAACATTTTTGTTTGCCACTGAGTGTGGGCTACTCTGTGCCAGAGGATCATCCATGTGCTTCCTCTTTATTCACTCATTTGATCCTCTCCCAACCCTATCAGATGATATTGCTAACTAGATGTTACCGATGAGGAAACTGACCCTTAGAAAGGTACAGGTGTCATGGCAACAAGTGATGGAGTTGCTCAGGGTGTCCTGCAAATGAATGATGCAGTCAGGATTCAAACCCAAGACTGGCTGATTCCAAAGCACAGGTTTGTTCTAAATACTAGGATGCTAGTATATAGGTATCCCATAGCAACGGCTACATCAAGAGCTGATGCAAACTCAGAAATCAAGGCAGTTTAGCTTCCAGGAGGAGAGATGTTTTCTCACCCAGGGGCAGGTGCCAGGTATCTCACGGCAGATCACAGAGAGGAGAAACAGTTCATCAGAACCTGCTCTACCCATTCTGATGGCTTCTAGGTAAAGCCACCCTTCTTTTTTTGCTCATGCTTTTCCTTCAGGCTGTGCTGTCATCCTAGGGGTTTGAAGGAGTTCAGAGAGGACCAGATTAAATTCCCAGCTGGCTAATTTAGCAGCATGATCTAAGCTATTTGCTTTAGTGTTCTGAAACTACTCTGGCCTGACTCATAGAATGGGAGGATCATGTCTCCCTTGCAAGATTGTTAAGAATACACATATGTAGATATGTGTATTGAGCAAGCACGCAATAAAAAGTTGCCATTACTGCTAGTATTGTTCACTTGGTGAACTTCTATTCATCCTTCAAAACCCAGTCCCTAATTATCTTTTTCTATAAGACCATCCCTTGTCTCTCTCCTCTTTACACCAGTTATGAATGATCTTCTGTCTCCCCCATCAACATATTCTGTTCCCCTATTCCTGGTAACTCATGCACCAATGAGTCACCAATTTACACACCTCCCTCCCACTGGACAATAACGTTTTCAGAAACCTCAGCTGAATCATACTCATCCATATCTCTCTTGAAGTGAAAGTGTGTCACTTAATCATGTCCAATTCTTTGTGACCCCGTGTACTGTGGCCCACCAGGCTCCTCTGTCCATGGAATTCTCCAGGCAATACTGGAGTTGGGTAGCCATCGCCTTCTACAGAGGATCTTCCTGACCAAGGATTGAACCTGGGTCTCCTGCATTCAGGCAGATTCTTTACTGTCTGAGCCACTTTTCAGACACGTCAGCTGAATGGCACTCACCCATCTCTCATGGTCTCCGTCTAACCCAGTGTGAGCGCAAGTGCATTGACTCTGCTAAATTACCTTTCATCTTAATCTTAGTGATGAGGTGGTAGAATCTGGAGATCTGAAATTTAACTCCTGACTCTTTCTCCTACATCTGTGTGGTCCTTGGCAGCAAAGGTATGAGACTTGGTTCCTCCTCTGAAAAATGAGGCTGATAATAATGTCTACCTCATAGGATTGCCATGAGAAAAACCAACGAGATAATAGATGTGAACTCACTGAAGAATTCTACAATGAGGAAAAGGGGGAAGAAAAATTAGAAGATGAGGAAGGAGAGAAATTTTGAAAGAGGAGAAAACAACCTTTGTGCAGACACAGGGCCACAAGATGAACCATTCATTGGATGCTTACTGAGGGCATCTTTCTTTCCAAAGGGAATACGGATGCAATGATTTACCCTGTGCCTTAGCTCATTTCAAATTAGGAACTTGCTGGACACCAAATGGGTGGTTGTAGAATCTGCCTTCTCTCAGATCCCTGGCAGCTGTAAAAACAGCAAATGCCCGGCTCAAAACAGAAAAAGTAGCAAAGTGAATGAAAACCCAGACTTCAGAGTCAGAACAACCTGGGTTTGACTCTGTTGCTTTTCATTAGATGTGTGACCTTGAACAAACTGCTTTGTCACTCTGAGCCAGCACTGGGCCTTTCTTGGGGGTGATTGTCTGTTCTCTGCCTGCTTCTCCAGGATCGGGGGTGGGGTGGGGGTTGGTACAGAGATGCTTTGCAAAATAAGTTAACAAGCCACCTGGGGTCTGTGCTAGCCTTCAGATTGAAGCAGTTCTTCAAGCTCCCCACCTGCCTTAATCCTCTTCCTGATGCTTTCCTTTTATTGAGGAAAGAGACTCAAAGACAAAAAGGGATTGACTTACTCAAGGTCCCACTGCACGCGGGTGGCAGGGCTGGAACTGGAACCTCTGACTCCTGTCTTCTCACTCCCATCTTTTTTTTAAATTGTTTATGTTCGGCTGTGCTGGGTCTTTGTTGCTGGGCAGACTTCCTCTAGTTGCGGCGAGCAGGGGCCACTCTCTAGTTGCAGTGTGTGGGCTTCCCGTTGTGGTGGCTTCTCTTGTTGTGGAGCATGGGCTCTAGGGCACGCAAGCTTCAGTAGTTGCAGCTCCCAGGCTCTGGAGGACAGGCTTACTAGTTATAGGACTCAGGTTTACTTGGGCTTCCCTTGTGGCTCAGCTGGTAAAGAATCTGCCCGCAATTTGGAAGACCTGGGTACGATCCCTGGGTTAGGAAGATACCCTGGAGAAGGGAAAAGCTACCACTCCAGTATTCAGGCCTGGAGAATTCCGTGGACTGTATAGTCCATGGGGTCACAAAGAGTCAAACACGACTGAACAACTTGCACGTCACAGGTTTAGTTGCTTTGCAGCAAGTAGGATCTTCCCGACCAGGGACTGAACCCATGTCTCCTGCATTGGCAGGCAGATTCTTTACACTGAGTCATCAGGGAAGCCCCTTACTCCCATTCTAAAGTGACTCTCTCCCTCTTTCAAGAACCACAGAATCCCAGCTCTCCTCAAGTGTGTGTTCTGAGACCCAGAGAGATGTGGCAATGAAAGCATCTGTCTATTAAACCAACGGCACCCGTTACCCACATTGGATATTTATCTTATGTGGCCATGGCGGAATGACTGCCTGAAAGGAGCTTCAGCAGAAGCTGAAATCAAGCTGTAGCTTCCTCCTCCTCTGCTGACTTGGCACCTGAATCTTGAGGCACCGGTGGACCAGCTTGCACCTGGGAAGGGTGCCATCCAAGCAGATGGCTCGAGTCAAGCAAGCAAGAGCAAGCCAGGGCTGCTCAGAGATGCAGGTCCCAGGCTAGGTGCCCCTCCTAAGCTTCCTTGCTCTCACCACGGGTTGTAGAGACTGGCTGGTTGAGAAACCCAGCAGGGGTGTAGGGTGGAGAGAGCCAGGGAGGGGTCACAGGAGGCGTAGCTGATGTGGTCAGGGCCAGCCTTGGGCAAATAGGATCCCAGAGATGATCCAGGGGCTGGAGATGAGAGCTAGGTGGGCAGATACAGTCTAATACCTGGGAGCTGGAGCTTGTGACAAGTTGTAGAGGGAAGAAGAGTGGGTTTGAGCTCTTGGGTGAGTTTCCTTGTCTGGTCTCATCCACTTCCAGCTTGGGGGTAGGCACTTGCCAAAGCTTAGCTCATAAATTGGTGAGTTCAGCTGAAATGAAGCATTGGCCCAAGATCAAGAGCCCCACTGGGCAAGGCAGTGAAGGGAAATAGAGAGCACAGGCTCTGGAGTCAGGTATCCCTTCCAACCTGTGTGATCTCGACAAGTCACGTCACTCTGAAATGATGGTGGTGCTTTGTTGCTGTTGTTGCTCTGAGCTGATTCTCAAATTCCCAGACCCGTGCTGGCTTCCAGGAGAGGAGCCACGATTTCTTTGGGCTGTACAGATCAAAGACTTGCTCAGGATAGCTTGAGAACAAGAAGACTTGCTCAAAAGATACCTCAGATAATGGACCAGGGATGCTCCAGGGCCTGGCTCCTCTGTCTGTTTCTCTTTCACGGCATCTGCCACTCTCTGTGCATCTAATGACCCTCCACTGCCTGGGTCCCCTTCTGCTCACACACCATCCATCTCTCTGATCATCACCTCTGCTGACACATGGACCATCGTGGCTTCACAGTGGAACCATCCAAGCAGACGGCTGGAGTCAAGCAAGCAAGAGCTAGCCAGGGAGGCTCAGAGATGCAGGTCCCAGACCAGGTGCACCTCTGGGCTTTCTGGCTTTCACCACAGGTCGTAGAGGCTGGCTGATTGAGAAACCCGGCAGGGATAGGGCATGGGGTGGAGAGTGCCAGGGAAGGGTCACAGGAGGCATAGCTGATGTGGTCAGGGCCGGCTTTAGGCGAGTAGGACCCCAGGGATCATCCCTGGGGCTGGAGATGAGGGCGAGGTGGGCAGATACAGCAGCTCATGCCCACCTTTCTTCCAGGTCAAACTCTACAGGTGCATTGCCTCCGTGGTAGCCTTTAGTCATGTATGGCTATCTAATTTTAGATTTGAATTCATTAAAATAAATCAAATTAGAATGTGACTGCCTCAGTCCCGGTAGCCACATCTCAGGCAGTCAGTAGCCATGTGTGGCCAGCGGCTGCCCTTATTGGCTGGCACGGAGAGAGAACGTTTCCATCTTGATCAAAAGCTCTGTTGGACAATACTGGGTCCTGGCAGTCTGGACATACCTCTAGCACCCAGCCTCTTTGTGTTTCCTGGTTCAGTTTCCTAAGAGGAACATGGCTCGTCCTGCTCAGGCAGTAGGTTTGGCAGTTTGTGTTTGATCCAGTCGTGCATGCTGGGGTGATGAGCATGCATGAGGCGTAACCCTGGGCCATTCAGGTCTTCACTTGGGGTTGAGTAATCACCACTAATGACATTTTACACACTTGCTCCGCTGGCCTCGATAGCTGCTTCTTCAGCCCTTCTAATTGCGAAGATATAGCTCTGGAACTCGTTTGCCGCACATCCATATTCATCAAGCTGAGGCCTCACTGACAAACACATGCCAGAGAGCTTGAAAGAATCACAGTGTGTCCTGAGTGTCCGTGGTTTGTCTCCACCCTCTCACTGGACAGTGAGACCCTTGGGGCCAGGGGTTCTCTCTCTGTTCTCAGCTGTTCTGCTGAGCAGATGAGCGAGGGGAAGATGGGAGCGGAGGGAGGAAGAAAAACATGAAGAAAGTGAGAAAGAAAGGCATTCTTTGGCCATGAATGGCTCAGATTTGGGGGGCACAAGGAAGAGCACTTGAGGAAGAGCACAAGGAAATGCACGATCTTCACATTTGGGTAAATTTAGGAAAGAACGATCTAAGGAAGAAGTCAATGAGATGGATTCTCATAAACGGGTATATTGGTAGCTCAGAAGGTAAAGAATCCACCTGCAATGCAGGAGACTCAGGTTTGATCCCTGGATCAGGAAGATCCCCTGGAGAAGGAAATGGCAACCCACTCCAGTATTCTTGACTGGAGCACCCCATGGGCAGAGGAGCCTGGCAGGCTACAGACCACGGGGTCGCAGAGAGTAGTTCATGACTGAGTGACTAACACTTTCCCTTTTAGGTATTTAACATGATCCTCATTCTCTTTGGAAATCAGGCTAAGGTAGCAAGTGAAGAGAAGCTTCAAGATCGGGTCCCAGGAGCCCTGCCCATTTCTGTAAAAGGTCATCTCCAGAATGACAACCGGGCCTTTAGAAGCAAAGCAATGTTGGAGGCCAGTGGGAAAACAGGATGTGCCTTTTCAAACATGTGGTTCTAAGTGTGGTGTCAGTAACACAGCTATTTTATAAGGTTGTGGTCTCTCCAAAGCCTTAATGTTATGGAAATGGGGAGGAAGTGTTTAAAAGAACTGTTTTCAGGGTGAACTTTCTAAGAGTGGTGAGCTCAGCCCTGTGTTAGGACTGAGGCCTGAACGTGGATCCCAACTCTGCCATTTGTGTGTCATCATGGGTTGCTGAAGGAAGTGCTCTCATCAACTTAAGCTTTGGTTTCCATCTGCCAAATGAGAACATAGTGTCTCCTCTGCCTCCCTCCACAGGGTGGATTGTGAGAATGCAATGCAAAGAACCACTTACCTACACAGCTGCAGGAGGAGCTATTCATACTGCAGTGCGTGTGAAACCTCCCCTGAAGTTAAGCAGTGCCCAACCTATGCAACTGTACATGGCAGCCCTGGAAGTAGATGTACACCCCCAAATTATAAAGCGATTTGCCCAGGGAGAGGACCAGTGCTCCTCCTACTTCTCATTCCCTGGACTGATGATCAGGCCTCCACCTCTGTTCCCCCTTTAAAGCAGGTTTACCAAGTTGTAAAGCTAATTGGGGGCCAGCCACCTTGGAAATGAATGCAAAATATGTGGAATCCGGCCTCATTTTCCAAGGCTTTGGAAGGGAAATTTGCCTAATTTATGGCATAAATAAAAGATGATGTGCTGGGGCTAATTTGCATACTTTCACTTGCATTGGAGTTAGAAATAACTTTTTGTTGTGGTTGTTTTTTAAAAAAGCCTCAGGCCTCTCTCGTTCAGCCAGTTGTGTAAGTTCAGGCAAATAATTGAACCTCTCTAGGTCTCAGTTTCCTCGACTGTGAGGTGAGCATAGCAGGAGGACCCATATCATAGGACTGTAGTGAGGGGCCATGAATTAATTCTGAAAAACTTGTAGAATACTATGGGTTGGTATCCGTGGTAGGAGCTCAGTAATGTAGGAACATATATAATATATGTAACATGTATCATCATCCTTATTAATTAAACATGTGTCTAGGCCTACAGTGGACGTGTGCTGAGTCGCCTCAGCCATGTCTCACTCTTTACGACCCCATGGACTGTAACCCACCAGGCTCCTCTGTCCATGGGATTCTCCAGGCAAGAATACTGGAGTGGGTTGCCATGCCCTCCTCCAGAAAATCTTCCCAACCAGGGATCAAAACAGCATCTCTTACATCTCCTGCATTAGACCTACAGTTGATATCACAGAAAAGTCAAAAGGATGCACTCTCTAGTGTGTACCCACATGGAGTGATTCTAGCTCAGGACCTAGATTTGTGTTAGGACACAGCAGGTGTTTGGTTATGGGATACATAAATGGGTCATCATCAATCGCTTCCTCACAGATGCAAGCATTGGGAAGCCTTTCTCCTCTCCTGGACAATGAGGTCCTCCAAGGCAGGGAATAGATCATAATTCTTTCTCAATCCCTACCGCTCAACAGTCCATCTCCTATAAACAGAAGCTCAATAAATGCAAAGTTGTTGGTTGAATGACTGCTGAAGTGCAATCCTTCTTAATTAGGGTGCAGGAAATGCTTAGTATCAGCATGCCCGCTAAGGCATGGTTGTCTGCTTCCCAGACTAAGAACTCCTCAAGTCTGTGTCACCGACATCTGAGCATGGCACATCGGGCTGTCAGCTGGTGCTTGTTGGGTAGGGCAGTGGCCAACAGCTCAGAATTTAGGGTCAGAGAGACTAGAGTCTGAAACGCAGTTTCATCACTTCTAGGTGCATAACCATGGGAGGTTGTTTGTGCTTTGTGGAAAAAAGCTTTTCATCTATTTGAAATAAAGAATTGTCCATCAAGAAGTAGCACAGTGCCTGACGCAAATTATGTACTCGATTTAGATATGGCTATGAATAAATGAATGAATGACCTTTCCCAAGAGCCTCAACAGAGGAAGAGGGACTTGTATATAATTACCAGCAGGAACATAATTCACAACTGCCTGAACCCCACAGATAAAATGTTTTAGGGGAATTCATTCAGATTTGTAGTGACTTTACAATAGCTGTATCTAAATGCTGCTCCCCGATGTAAGGTATTTTATCATCTTATTTCATAAAATTGAGGTTCTAAGAAGAATGCAGGGATCCAGCTGGGCGAAGCCATCATTCCCTGGCTAGTGTTTTATGAGCAAGGTTCGCTTCAGATCAGCCACAGAACCCCAGACGAGGAACCAGGTGGGCATGGCCCGGTCCTCCATGAACGCTCTTGCCATCAGGGGCTTACGGAGGGCACAGTCTGCGTCTTTTCTGTCTGTCTCTCCACTCTGCCCCTTCCCTGTTTCTAAAGTCGATCTCTGGGAAGGCTGAGAAGGAAACAACCTCCTCTAAGAGGGAATTCCTGCTGTGGCTTCGTTTGTAGGATTTTGCTTAATTATTAGCAGAACTTCATATTGCAGCCATTTGACTATAGATAAGGAAGCTGATAGTTGGCGAAACAATGGTGGATTAGGATTCATTCATTCATTCAAGACCTACTTTCTCATCCTGCAAGGCCTTCTGCTCTGTACCAAGTACTTGGCACAGACGAGAGACAGATGAAGAAAACATAATCTTGCCTTCAAAGAGCTTGACAGCTGACCATTCTTCAAACTCAGGTGTAACTCAGAAAAATGCAAGTTTTTTCTTCTCTCCTCCATCCTCTCTTGTACTGATCTGATGATTTCCAGGCAAGCGGGAGGTTCTCCCCAAGGGACCAGGCCTGGGAGCCGTGAGTTCCCAGAGCTGCTGCCTGTCGTTCCTGGCTAGTATCTGCACAAAGCAGAATGCCTTGGTCTCACCTACCCTCATTTCTAGAAAAAAAAAATTAGTGGGTGCTCTTTCGTGGAACACATAAATGTGCCACTTGAAGAGAACTTTCAAGAACCATCCCAGACTTCATAGATACAGACAAGAGAGGTCCATCAGGACGTACTGAGAGCAACATCACTGATTTCACTTACGGCACCTATGTGGGCACCACATTCTCTTTTGCATGTGGAAAAATACTTCCTGAATTGCAGAGAATTACATAGACGCACCTGACAGTGTGTATATACATAAATTTTATGCCCACTAGTTCCATAAAGCATAAACTTGGACAATCAGTTAATGAGTTTGGCCGCAAACAAATTACCCCTTTCAGGTCCTGGAGTAGTTTTATTTTAAGTAGTAATAAAAATAGTCATTTACTTGTGCACATGTGGCAGAGGGTACCCATTATTATGTTAGATGGCCACAAACAACTTTGAGAGGCTAGTGATGTTGAAAATGGGTCCTATTTTTCATATAAGAAATGGCTCCCCGGCCTTGGTTTTTCCGGACACTGACATTTTGGCAGACAACTGGCCCATTGCTTTCAATTTAAGCATATCCACTGTTTTTGTTTATTTTTGCTACACTATGTACCATGCAGGACCTTAGTTCCCGAACCGGGGATCGAACCCCCACTGCCTGCAGCGGAAGCACGGAGTCTAACCACTGGACCACCAGGGGAAGTCCCAGCGTATACAATTTAAATTCTTACAGCATGGCACCACGCTTTCCACATTGGTGTGCAACTTGCTTTTCTACTTCTCGGGCCTCTTTGCTGTAATTGGAACAAGGCCCAGAATTAATCCAAGATAGACTGTCTTTCGCTGGCTCCCTCCCCACTCTCCAATACCCTGTACCCACTTCTGGGGTCCCTTCCCTGATGCCTCCTCTCTGCCACCTCTCTCTGCCAGTGCCAAGGCCTCAGGCTGGCACCCCTGCTGTAGGAATAAGCCTGTACTATTCTTGGTTTTTGCTTAGGCATCTGTCTTTCCCACTGGGGTGCTGGAAATTCACTTGATTCAACCATGACAGCAAATATTTAATGAGTATCTACTAGGTAGGCTCTGCTCCAAGCCCTGGAACAAAAACCAACAGTGCCAGCCCTCAAGGAACTTACTCTTGGTGATCTTTCATTTATTCCCTGATTCAGCACATTCATTCATTGCATCCGTGAATGGCCTGTGTGCTGGGTGGCCTGCCTCCTCTGTAGCCATCACTCATTATTTGCACAAGGGGTGAAAGTGATGGTCTAGCCCAGCCATGGGGGAGAAAAGATTCAGCTTGTCAGTGTGTGATGATAAACAAGATAAAGAGTTTCTAAAGAACTTGAGATGTTCTCCGGGGGCACTGTATACTTAAAATAGGAGCTGAGGACTCTGAGAGCATGTCTAACCTCTAAATAATATAAGCCAAGAGAGGATCCCTCACACTGCCCTTGGGGGCTTAGCCAAAACCAGGCACCCTAACCCTAACATAACTTCTTGGCATGGACTAGCAGAAAGACCAGCCAGCCAGGAGTCGGAGAGCTGCGTTCTAGAGCTGAGTGTGTGTGTGTGGAGATGTGCTATGTGACCTTGGGCCCATCGCTCTCCCTCTCTGGACCTCAGTTTCTGCATCTCTAAATTTAGTAGCCTGGGCTCAATCAGTAGTTTCCAAAATGAACTTAAACAGGAGTTAAAATCCCATGGGGAGCTTTTAAAGACACAAATACTCGGCCTACACCGTTGCTTAGTCCCTTGGAAGCTCTACCCCCACTATATCTACAGATTTCTGATGCATCAGTAAAATGTGCTTGGGTTATTTGACCCCAAACCATGACCTTGAATGATGCTTTTGTTCATGATAATTATCCTTACCACTTACCTGCCAGGCACACGCTATGACCTCTACTTGCCTTATCTCATTTAAAGCCCCATCATAGACCCATATATGTTACCGACTATTATGCCCACTTTACAGCAGTTGCCACTGAGGCTTTGAGGGGGTCAGGGAGTTGCTCAAGGTCACATAACTCTAGAAAGACCCCGAGTTGGGATTTCTATTTGTGTCTGAAGGACTTTTAAAAGAATCCACCGAGTCTCTCTGATGTACGAGTAGAGGTGGCAATCTACTCTGTGTTCCCTCCCCAGGGGCAGTCCTGGTCTCCCAACTCCTCTCTTTCTGGAAATCTAGTTAACTCCTTTAATGAGCCAAATAAATGTGCCCGTGGAGCAGGGGATCGATCACACCCAGCCTCCTGTGCACCAGACCCAGGTTTGCCATGCACAGGGCCGACCTCCCTGCATGAATTATCTCTGCCGTCAGCCCTCTCACGCGCTTCTGCTCTTGGCAGGGCCCAGGCTGATCCAGGAATATGTTAGGATCCAGTTCTGGGCTTGGCCATGAGAAGTCGCCAGAGTTTGGGGGCATTCGGAGAGTGAACAAAAAGCCTTAGTGGCCAGAGTATTGAGAACAAGAGAAGAAAGTGGGTGCAGAGGCGTTAGGAGGTGGTGGGGCCAGAACCCACAGGGCAGGGAGGGCGACCAAGAGGTGTTGGGGATTTATTCTCCCGTGCTTGGAAGCCACTGTGAGCTGGGTATGGCCTGATCTGGTTTGCAAAGCTGTTGATAAAGTGAAGGAGGATTGTTTAGGAAGCCCTCGCAGACAGGGCTGGTGGGGCGATTCATCCCACTTCCTCTCTCCCCACCACAAGACAGGCTCACCTGTTTCCTGCCTCCTACGTAAGGTCTGGAACAATTTGAGTTCCATCCAGTGCAACCCACCCCTCCTGGCACAGTCTCTCCAAGCTCCATGCAAAGGAGACCGATGCTCTGAGCCTGCTTAGAAGTCCACAGGATTCTCAGCCCTTGACCCTTCAGCTGTGTTTCAAACCTCCAACCAATGCACAGACTTGCCCCCTCAAACCTGGTCAGGTGCTTTGAAAGGCTTTCTTTGTCCTTCCTGCAGCAGCTAGAATACAGAAAAGGCAGCAGAGAGGAGAGGAGAAGAATACAAATTTGGACCAATGATGATTAAACACCCGCCCATCCCCTCCTCCCAAACCCTGATCAGACTGTCCAAAAAAGATCTTATATGTATTATCACAGGCTCTTGGTTTAATGGCGGCCCGACGTTGCAGGGTAAATTAAACGACATTTATAATATAGCTTAACTATAAAAATGTGCTTGGGGCAGAAATTAGACATACCAAGACTTTTCCAGCAAAAGACGTTTTTATAAATGCATGAGTACCTGAACCAATTTGGAGACTCTGTCATTTTGATTTAGAGCCAGAGGAGTGGGGCTGATCCCTAAAGAGGAGGAACAATTATTCGGGTGAGAAAAGATTTTAAAATTCTGATTCTTGTCACTTATCTGCCTTGGACTCAAAAGCATCATTTAGAGAAGAGGGTTGACTCATGTGTGAGAGCCGGAACCCTTCCATGCCTGCATCATCCACAAATCCTGTATGCCTTCTACATGCTGTCTCTTTTGGGGAGCCGTCCAAGCCCCTTGAAACTGGGTTGGGAACATCTCACCGGAACACCAACACCCACTCTGTTTCAGTTAGCTATTGCTGCGTAACAAACTGCCCTTAAACCTTAGTGGCTTAAAATAGCGACCATCTATTATCTCCAGTGATTTAGTGGTTTGACAAGACTCAGCTTGGAGATTCTTCTGGTCTGTGTAGTGTTAGATGGAGCCATAGACATCAGGCAGCTTGACACGGTTGGAAAGATCTAAGGGACTCAACCACGTTGGGCAACTCGAGCTTATCACCAGAGCATCTGTCTTTCCCTCACGTGGCTTCCTCATGTGGCTTGGTCTTCTCCCAGCATGACAGCTAGGTTCTAAGAGGGAGTGTTGCATGGGCAGAGGCAAAAACTTAGGATCTCACAGGGGCCAGTTTCAGAAGTTGCACATTGCTCTCTCTTGGTCAAAACAAGTCACACAGCCAGCTGAGATTCCAGGGGAGAGCAATTAGACTCTCGATGGCAGAGTCTTGGCAGCCATCTTTAAGCTGCCTCTCGTCCTTATTCATGGTAGAGAACTTATTGTGCAATTACCATGTGCTTGGCAGCTGCTGTGATGGGTACTGCTCACCTCTCTATCCTTAGTTTATGTCTGTGTCCCCTTGTGCCGAGGGACCCTTGTTAAATTCATCGCAGGTACCAAGGAGGGGCTGTTGGTTCAGGTTCAATAGAGAGCCCATAACTCTGGGTGTTCATTCCAAGGGTGGCCACTCTTAACCCAGGAGATTATCATGAAATAGTGCAGGAACCTAAGGACTAATATCATATTCTTCTGTAGTAGCAGCAGTAATAATGATAGTGGTAGTCATAATGATTCATTGCAGAAAATATTAACAATAGTATAATTCCTACTGCTCTAGAAGTAATAACTGTAATATTGCCCTACACTTAAGCAGCATTTGGCCACTCAAAAGGCATTTTTATTTCTGTTATCTTACTACTCTATCCAACAACCTTGGGAAATAGCCCAGAAGGACTTTTCTTATAATCCATAGTTTATAAGTGAGGAAACTAAGAGAAGGGATGAAAAACTTTTCACTGGTCAATCATAGTGGGTATGATTTATCAAGGACCTACTGTGTGCTGGGCACTTGATACCAACCATTTAATTTCTTTCTCGTAGCAATGGTGTGAGGTAGATACTACTATTGTTGCCACAATTTTATCAGTGAGGAAACTGAGGCTCAGAGAGATGAACGCCTTTACCTGTCAGTTTCATGGCTGGGATTTGCTTCCAGATCAGTCTGATTCACAAGTCAATGACTCCTTCCACACTGTTACACTGATTTCTTCCCAGATCGCCAAATTACCTTGAGCTATGAAGACAGGTAACATTCATGTGAAGGTGGTGTGCAGAATCAGAGTGAGGGATTCTGCCAAAGAAAGTATCTGCCAGCCTTAGAGCCCACACTTTACAGCGTTTTTTTACTGTAAGCTTTCATTTTTCACTCATTCTTTGTTCTTAGCAGCTTCCACTTACTGAAGGCTACCAGGAAGTAAAGTTCCAGAAAAATGAAAATGCCATATGTAGAAAAATACATGAGGTCATCCAGTCAAATTCACCTTTGGATTCAGTCACTTTAAAATTGTAAACTAAGCACTTAATGGGAGCAAACATATTTATTTTTCAGCATCTATGATAAAACCCATCAATTGCTATTTCTGGAGGAAATACTATGTACCAAATACTAAAAGGTAGGATATTGTAAGGTTAGGCATGCTAGCTTGAAATTAGGCCACCTGGGTTTAAGTTGCATGTCTGCTGTTTATCAGCTCTATAATCTCAGGCAAGTTATTGATCATCTCTATGCCTCAGTTTCCTCATCTTTAAAAGAGATTTATAAGCGGACCTATTTTCATAGGTGGTCAGAAGGATTAGTTACGCTAATATATGTACTATAGAGTCAGACTTGATTTATGTCTTCATCTTTGGACCAGTCACTGGGGCTGGAGTGATGCCCTTATATGCATCTGTTCATCCATCCAACCATCTTTTCATCCATTCACCTGTTGATGAATCCATCCACTCATCTCTCTCTCCACTCATGCATCCATCCATCCGTCCATTCCTCTTTTCATCTGTCAACCTATTCATCAGCACATCCTATGCAAGGCCATTTTAGGACCTTGGTTTGCCCTAAACATTCTTCCTTTGGCGCCGCAAACTCACATTGTATCATAGAAATTAAATACATTTTTATTATAACATTTTACAGGAAATATTAAAGTTATGCTTTTGGAATTACTTTGTTACCACAGTAACTCTCTCAATTTACGTTTATCTGTAATTTCTTGAAAAAATCATTAAGCATAACTCAGAATCCTTGTGAAATGAGACTTTAACCCATCAGCTCTTTTCAAATAAAATAAAACTTTATGAACACTAAATCTCAAAAATACTAAGGTTGACATGATGGTATGTTGTGGAGCCATTTAAGTTGAGCCTTTATTAATTCTGCTCGTGTAGTTTTATTATTTTGAAGCCAGTATATTGTTTTTAGCTCCCAGACATTTTCATGGGCTCTTAAAAAGCTTGTAGGCCTCAGGCCTTAATGAGTAAAATAGGCCCATTTCCCAAGTTCTCTCTTATCCCTCCCTCTATTTTTTTTTTTTTTTTGATTCCTAGTTGAATGAAAGGAAGGAGGTCATGCAAATGAGCTCTCTGGTCAATCCGAGGTATTGTGCTTCATGAAAGAAACACAGCGTGAAGCATAAACATCATGCCAAAGAGCACATCCACCCTCCACGCCTTTAGGCATTCCTGTCCTAAACAGAAACAATAATTCTGGGCAGATGAAAGAAGACAATAAAGGCAGTTTTCAGCCCTCGTCATAAATTGTAATGAGTACCTGCTCTAGTAGGAAGCATTTTGATTACTTTTTGAAACATGAAATAGCAGATTTATCTCCTGTGATCACATCACAAACAATTTTTTTCCATATAAAAAGTGGTTTCAAGAAATGCTGAAAGCTTTAGGGTAATGAAGGCAAATTGCTCTTACAACAGCAGGGAATTGTGAGCCATTTGTGTGTCTTTGAACATAGAAAAATGAGAAAATTCCCCAAGGGAAAGAGAAAAAAAACCCTTAATATGTCACCTGAAAATCCACGTGAGAAAAACATGGCTCAGTGCCTGAGGAATATATACACATCAGAACATTTGGTGAATACCCTAGTCCATCTCCCTTTTTTAAAGATGAAGCATATGGGACTCAGAGAGGGAAGGTAACTCATGCAAGATCACAGAGCAAGTATGTGTCTCAGCCAAGAGCTGACCCTGGCTTCTTCAATCTTACTGTGTTACATTGGCCTAAAATAGTGTGAATTTTAAAAAGGTGCAATTTTTCCAGTTTGATTTTTTTCCCCTCTTATTGGACATTTTTGAACACTGGGGAGATGTGTGGAGAAAATTCGTTATCCCATCCCTACCCCAGCACACCAACAAAGCCTATGTGAATTCACAGCCAATATGAATTTTCTTTCCTTCTTTTCAACTTTGAAAAGCCATTTTCTCTTTATGTTTCTATATGCTTCTTGAGTCTCTGTGATGTTTAGACTTGTCATAGCACTCAATTTTTCTCCCTGTGGCTGCTTGGGTTCAGTTCTCCCAGGAATAATAACCACGTCGGAGATCACGGTGCTGCGTATACAGAGAATCCATGCTGGGTGTTTCTTGAATGCCAGGAACTGTGCTGGTTGTTGAAGGAAAGAAGCTGTTTAGGACAGAATACTTGCTCCCAAGAGAGTCAGAGGCCAATGGGGAGGCTGAATGGATAAGCAGACAATTTTGACAAACAGCAATGTGTCCTGGGATTGAGAAATCAGCCACAGAACTCTAGGGAAGCACCTGACCCAGACGAGGGTTCTAAGGAAGGCTTCCTGGAGGAGGTGATCCCTGAGCTGGATCCCAGAGGATGAATAAAACTCATCCCAAAGATGGAAAAGAGAAGGGCATTGCAGGCTCGGAGAAGAGCAAACTCAAAGATTGGAGGCGAGAGCTTTGGGACTAAAAACAACCTTAGATGCAACTAGAACCTACTCCTAAAACACCTATCTCATAGATGGGAAAAGCAAGGGGTTTTGGGGGGTAGGGTGCTATTGTACAGGCTAGCTCATTCTTTTGACCTTCCTGGCCTTTAGAAGAAGATGATGATGTTGAAGATGATTATCCTGCAGATCTTTGCTATAACTAGTACACCTAAACCAACCTAGACAGCATATTAAAAAACAGAGAGATTACTAACAAAGGTCCATCTAGTCAAAGCTATGGCTTTTCCAGTAGTCACGTATGGATGTGAGAGTTGGACTGTAAAGATAGCTGTGCACCAAAGAATTGATGCTTTTGAACTGTGGTGTTGGAGAAGACTCTTGAGAGTCCCTTGGACCACAAGGAGATCCAAACAGTCCATCCTAAAGGAAATGAGTCCTGAATATTTATTGGAAAGACTGATGCTGAAGCTGAAACTTCAATACTTTGGCTACCTGATGCGAAGAACCATCTCATTTGAAAAGACCCTGATACTGGCAAAGATTGAGGGCAGGAGAAGAAGGAGACGACAGAGGATGAGATGGTTGGATGGCATCATCGACTCAATGGATATGAGTTTGAGCAAACTCTGGGAGTTGGTGATGGACAGGGAAGCCTGGCCTGCTGTAGTCCATGGGGTCACAAGGAATTGGACATGACTGAGCAACTGAACTGAACTGAGTACACCCTGAAGCAAAGGTGGTGTGAATTAAATGTGTATGTGACTATCCAATCCCACCCCGGAATTCAGAAAGCCTGACCTTACACTCACTAGTTGGCAAGCTTGAATGGCCTATCAACTGTCTGTGACCCACAATAACAGTTTCCTCCTGGCCATCTCATGATATTTAGGAATCTGTATATGAATAAACCATTGGACAATGCAGTAGGTCCTTAGAAAGGCGTTGAGAGATCACGGAATGGTGGTATTCCTGATGGCATAGGAAAGAGAACTCTGGGTCTTCACCTACCTCAGTTGGAACCCCAGATTCACTACTTACAGGCCGTACAACTTGGGGTGGACCAGTGTCTCTCTCCTCTTCTAACCTGTAAAATGGGGACTGGAAGAGTGCCCACCTGGAAGGACTTCGAGTGGATCCAGAGACATGTAAGGATCCTGACTGAGGGCTCTGAACACCCAACAAGGGGTAGCCGTTTGCATCATCTTATTTTAATCCTAACCAAGTTCCCTCCACCTGCAGAATTGTTGAGCTCCAGCTACTTCCACTGACACGTTCTTTTTAATAATCCAGATCTGTGCTGGGCATAAAGCAGTGGGGAGATGCCCTGTGCTACAGAGCGTCTCAGATGTCCTGCAGAGCCTCCCAGGCACAGTTGGGAATGACTCCATGTGGGGAGTTATTTTGGTTCGTCCTTTGTCTGCTCTGCTCTTGTTGTCTGGATAACTGGACTCTGCCTGACTCTGAAAGACTGGCCTGACCGAGCTCACCTGCAATGCCGTCTCAGACTCTCAAGCTGCCTTTGATAAGCCTGCTGCCTTTGGGTGAAATATTCCTCATACAGTAAATCGGGGGGGGGGGGGGGTTTAAAAAAAAGTGTCATAAAACTTCTCCAGGTACTAAGAATTCTACAGTGATTGAAAAGCCCAGCTTTGGGAGTCAAAGTAAGCTTTGTTCTGTTTTCATCCTAGCTACTGCCTGGCTGTGTGACCTTGGTCTTATTGGCTCCTGTCTCTGAACCTTAGTTGACTCATTTCTAAAATGAGGATAGCAGGGACTCCCCTGGTGGTCCAGTGGTTGAGACCCTGCCTTCCAATGCAGGGGTGTGTGGGTTTGATCCCTTGTCAGGGAGCTAAGATTCCACATGTCTTGTGGCCAAAAAAAAGAAACAGGAATTAAAGAAACAGAAGCAATGTTATAACAAATTCAGTAAAGACTTTACAAATATTTTTTAAATGTGAAAAATTAATTTAAAAATTGACAAATGAGTAAAATGGGGATAGTAACACCTACCTCTTTGGGTTATCATGAAAATTAAATGAGATTTAATTTAACTGTGTTAAGTGTTTGGCACTGTTCTTGGGAAGTAGTACACTCTCAGTAAATTCTAGCTCTTTTATTATGTTGTATTCATTCATTTGGAAAATAGAAAGATCTAAACTGTGTCTCTATATGCCATGGCTCCAGGACAGATGCTGGAGATATAATTGCAAACAAATAGATGTGGTCTCTGCCCTCATGAAGCTCAGTCTATAAGAGGAGAAAAACAACAAACAAGTTAAACATAAATACTTATCCATACAGAAACACACTGTTACTGAATCAGGTCCAACTGTTCACCACTCAAAAATCAATACTAGAGAGAGAAAGAGAGAAGACAGACAGACATGTGGGTAGAAAGGAAAATTGCTTTTAATCAAATGCTGGCCATCTGGGGAGATGGTGAACTCGGTGTCCCCCAGAACCTACCTCCAAAGAGTCTGCTCAGCCATGTG
This sequence comes from Okapia johnstoni, assembly GCA_024291935.2. Classification (NCBI taxonomy): domain Eukaryota; kingdom Metazoa; phylum Chordata; class Mammalia; order Artiodactyla; family Giraffidae; genus Okapia; species Okapia johnstoni. The sequence goes on along the minus strand of CM044310.1, from coordinate 6,482,429 downwards.
AGTCTTTTAAGAGAAAAAGGGAAGTAATCGCAGTTAGTCATGGAGATGGGGGGTCAGAGGCATCACCATTCCCCACTGTCTGCAGGCTTGTTGACTTCTTCTGATTTTTTCTTAGATGTTATCTTTTTTTTTGCGGGGGGAGGCATGTCGCTACTTTACAGTGTTGTGTCAGTTTCTGCTGTACGACGATGTGCATCAGCCACACACATACCTTTATCCCCTCCCTCTTGAGCCTCCTTCCCACCCCCCCCCACCCTGGGTTGTCACAGAGCACCGAGCTGAGCTCCCTGTGCTGTGCAGCAGCTCCCTGCTAGCTTTCTGTTTTACACATGATGGTGTATGTATCTCAACCTCCCAGTTCATCTCAACCCAGCTTCCGCAGCTCAAGGTCTCACTTCCATTCTCTACATCTTTGTCTCTATTCCTGCCCTGCAAATAGGTTCATCTGTACCATTTTTTTTCTGGATTCTGCATGTATGTGTTAATGTATGATAGTTGTCTTACTTTTTTCTGACTTACTCCACTGTATGACAGACTCTTGGTCCATCCACGTCTCTACAAATGACCCAGTTTCACTCCTTTCTATGGCTGAGTAATACTCCAGTGTATACAGGTACCATATCTTCTCTATCCATTCCTCTGTTGATAGACATTTAGGTTGCTTCCATGTCCTGGCTGTTGTAAACAGTGCTGCAATGAACGTGGGGGTGTATCTTCTTCACAGTTAGTTCATGAGATTACTGATAGGGAAGCAAGGGGATAGATCTGATCATATGTTCGTTACTTATTCTTTGTTTCTACTTCTTTGATCTACGAAAAGACCAGCTGATTAGGCAAGGTGTTGTGTGGTCAATAGCTTTGAAAGGTGTGCTAGGGCCTGAGATGGGCAGAGCAGGAGGGTGACTTGACTAAGGCTAGTGAGAGGATGAAAGGGGGCTCCCTGGAGAGAGCTCTTTCCTGCCAAAGGCTGCTTACAACACAATTACAAATAGGAGTAAAAGTGCTGCAAATGCAACAACCAGGGTGCTGGGATCAGGTGGTCAGGGAGGGCCTCCCGGAGGAGGCAACCTTTGAACTACGATCTGATGGAGCAGTAAGGGTTTCTCAGGCCTGGAGCAAAGGCATCAGCATGTGCAAAGGCCCTGAAAAAAGAATGAGCTCACCCTGCTTGAGTCAGAACCAAGGCCATCATGGCTGGTAAGCGAGGGCGGGAGTGGTCAGAACCAGGTCAAGGGAAACTTCAGCCAGGCTCTGGCACACATCAGGCCCTTGCAGGCAGCCTGAGAACAAGCCACTGAGAGGTGTCCAGCAGAGGAGGGGGTGGTAGAGTCTGTTGAAGTCTCACTTTGGCTGCTCGGTGGAGAGGGAACTGTAAGAGGAGACCCATGGGGAAGCTGTTAAGAGTCAGGAGCAGAGAGGCGGCTTGCACTTGCGTGGGAACTGTGGAGATGGAGAGAAGGGGCCCACTGAAGATCTGTTTTGAAACCAAAGTCAAAACATTTGCTGGTGGATAAAATGTGGGGGAAAGGGAGAAAACAGAATCAAGGGTGCCCCCCCCCACACATCCAGGTTACTGCCTGAGTGACTGGCTGGATCCGGGAGTACCATTTACAGGGATGGGAAAGACTTTGGAGATTGAATAAGATCAGCTCTAGGGCTCTTGCAATGCTGCCATTGAGTGGAAGATATCTGTCAGCAGCAACCCAGTGTGTCCAGCATATGGACACATCTTATAGATGGATAAATTTATGTGGGGACATACAGATATCTGTAGATATAGATACGCCCCCTCCTACACAGGCACCGGGCTCTTTCTGTTACAACCCCCTATTTTATTTCCTTCAAAGCACTTAAGATAAACAGAATTAGCTGATTTTTCTTTTAAACACTAGAGAAAATCCTTTAATAAATATGATACAAAGATAGCTATACTATGTCTTTAGCCTTTTGGGACCATTCTTTTTTGAAACACTCATACATTTTTCGTGTTTGATTCTATTTACTTGGCAAAAGTTCCATATACTACATAGGACTTAGTCTTTATTACCAGTCAAATGTATCCGGTTTGCACATATTGGGCTTCCCTGATAGCTCATCTGGTAAAATATCCATCTGCAATTCAAGAGACCGCAGTTCAATTCCTGGGTTGGGAAGATCCGCTGGAGAAGGTATAGGCTACCCACTCCAGTATTCTTGGGCTTCCCTTGTGGTTCAGCTGGTAAAGAGTCTGCCTGCATTGCCCGAGACCTGGGTTTGATCCCTGGATTGGGAAGATCCCCTGGAGAAGGGAAAGGCTACCCACTCCAGTATTCTGGCCTGGAGGATTCCATGGACTGAATAGTCCATGGAGTGGCAAAGAGTCGGACACAACTGAACGACTTTCGCTTTGCACATGTTATGCTTATACACTGTATCCAAATGTTGTTCTATTAGTCAGTTCAAATACTCTGAACAACTATGAGGCTTATCACTTGCAGTTTAGCTAGAGAATTAGCCTGTTTATTTCTCTCTTTTCATGGGTAACATCTATGTCCCCAACTAGAATGTAGGTTCATCAGGCTGGAGCATTGACAATCTTTTTTACTGCTGATCCCCAGTACCTAACGCTGGGTCTGGCACATCATAGGTGCTCTATAAATTCCTGTTGAAAATGTAATTATACATGTCGATACGGCAATGTGGGCATTTAACCTCTATGGCTTGCTGAGTGTTTCATTTCATGTAACTCAAATGACCAAATGGATTCTCAACAGATCCTCTCCATGGCTGGGGAAAGCCTGAGGCTGCTCTTGCTAGGTGAGCTGCACGCTGTCACTTATGCGATTCTGGTGAAAAGGAAGCCAGGAGGGGTGCTGGTGTAGGGACAGCTGAATGTCATGAGCTTTCTGTTATGAAAATAGGGTAGCTGGTGGCTTTCCAGGAAGACTCAACAATGTCGATTGACTGCAGGAAGAGTTAATAACTCCTCCCAGCCCAGCCAACTGGGCTTGGTTGCTAAGCAACTGCCTCCCTAGAGTTATATAATATGTAAGAAAAACTTATTCTTTTTTTTTTTTGGCAAATGGAACACAGGCTTTCTGGGTGACAGGGGCTTTTCACCTTGATGTTTTTGATCTGCAGTTGGCTTGGGGGAAGTTAGACGTGGGAGTGGCCTCACAGTGCCTTTCAAGCTGCTCTGGCCAAAGAGAATGGCTTCATCCGATAAGGGATGGATTTGGAGAAAAGGATAAAAAGGCCATCTGTGCAGTCTTTCTTTCCTTGCATGGAATTCCTTGGCAACTGTGGCATGGCCTGGTGTCCCCCTGTGGATTCTCCAGAGGACTTTAGTGGCATCAGATTTCCTTGACGCTTTCACCAAACTCACAGCTGCATTTGAGCAAATAGGGAGAAACTGCTGGTCTACCCAGGGTTTCATCAGCTCCTGGAATTATCCATCTCTTTGGTCTTTGAGACTACACACGTGTGTTGAATAAATGAAGAAATGACTCATCAGTGATCACAATGCGATATTAGAGAAGCAGAGGGGTTCAGGGGTGAATCACATGCTTTGAAATCAGATAGAACTTAGTTCAAATCTGGGCTCCCATTGGAGAAATTATTTAACCACTCTGAACCTCCGCAGTTTTCTCATCTTTAAAATAGAGGTGAGGGTGGTGATGATGGTAAAAAACAGTTTTAAATGCTTTACAGGGCTGTGGCCAAGATCTAGTGGGATGATATATATGAAAGTACTCCAGAAAGCCCATAAGCTTTGCAGATATTAGTTATCACTGGAATCAGGCCAAGACTGCACCTTAGACTCAGGGATTCCTCTGGAAGCTTGTGCCGTGGACTGTGATGTCAGGAACACACGTGTCTACAGAGATGATGGGGGAGAAAACACAATAGAAACAGAAACGGGCTGCAAGGACAACTCACGCTGAAGCTGTGGCTGTATCTGCATGACGGGCAGCTCAGGAAGGGATTTATAGAAAGGCCTCTCCCTCGTTGTTGCTGTCCAGTTGCTAAGTCATCTCAGACACGTTGCGTCCCCACAGACTGCAGTGTGCCAGGCTTCCCTGCCCTTCACTATCTCTGTCACCCCTTTTCTCCCTCCCCTCAACCTTCCCCAGCATCAGGGTCTGTTCCAGTGAGTCAGCTCTTCACATCAGGTGCCCAAAGTATTGGAGCTTCAGCTTTAGCATCAGTCCTTCCAGTGAATATTCAGGGTTGACTTCCTTTATGATTGACTGACTTGATCTCCTTACAGTCCAAGGGACTCTCAAGAGTCTTCTCCAGCACAATTTAAAAGCATCAGTTCTTTGGCACTCAAACTTCTTTATGGTCCAACTCTCACATCCATACATGACTTCTGGAAAAACCATAGCTTTGACTATATGGACCTTTGTTGGCAAAGTGATGTCTCTGCTTTTTAATACACTGTCTAGGTTTGTCATAGCTTTCCTTCCAAAGAGCAAGCACAAATAAGGAATTGATTTCTAGAAAGTTCTCCCCTTAGATTCCTTTAATTCAGTGGTTCCCAATTACTCAAAGAACTAGAAAGCTTTATTTCACTTTTTTGGACATGCCATGTGGCTTGCTGAATCCTAGTTCCCTGACCAGGGATCAAACCTGTGCCCTGTCCACAGTGGAAGTGAGGGGTCCAACCACTGGACTGCCAGGGAGGTCCCTGGAAAAGCTTTAAAATGCATAGTTACCAAGACCCCACTCGAGACCAGTGGAACTGGAATCTGTGCTGGTGGATTCTTGGACATTTGTTTTTTTCACTTCCCAGATAATTCAATCAAATATTATTTACGGAGTGCTTCTCTACAATATGAGTTCCCATGCTAAGGACTTTATAATCAGCATCTCAATCAATCTTCACAAGAAACCTGTGAGATGAATACAATCACCTTCACTTTGTAAATGGAATAAAAAAACAGAGGGAGGCATAGGGATGCTAAGTAACTTGTCCAAGGCCACCAGATAGCAATAGAGTTAAACCTGGCTCCAAAATGCTACTCTTAACTGCCCCAACATACAGCTTCTCCAGGCACATGGAGAGTGTGAGTGAAGACACAATAATTCCATTTACTCATACATTTTCCAAACTCTTATTACTGGGTAAAGCAAGACTCACCTCTACAGGCTAAGTTATTAATAATATTGGGTCAACTCTTATGCCAGAGAGATCAAAATACACTTGTGGATTGATTAGCTAAGACAGAGGCTGGTTTCTCAATCAATACAGATGGTCCAGAACTAACAAGACGGATCTGGAACCCCCAGGGGCCCCAGGCTCCTTCCCACTCAAAGGATGCAGAGCATCCTCAACAAGGACCTCCCTTCACATCATCAAAGACAGCCATCCCAGCTCATGTCCTTACACCCACCTTCCAGCCAATGGGAAAGGGTCAGTAGGGAGTGGTGGACACTTATTTCTGAGGGTTTTCGGTGGGAGTCATACCTCTCACTTCCTGTTGGCCGTAACGTGGCCCCATGGCTATGCCCAACTACAAGATAGGTTGAGAACATTAGTATATCCTAGATGGCTGTGTCTCCAGCTAAAATGTGGCGATTTTTATAGTTAAACAAAAGAGGAGGGAAAGATCTAATGAGGGAAACCAGCCATCTCAGCCAAGTTCCAGGAGAGTTATGCTCAACAATTTGGAAAGACAATGGGGGTGATCAGAGAGTCATTGGAAATTTCATAGCAAGCCTAGACTACTGAAGACATTTAGAGGTTATCAGCTCTGGACAGGTCCTTAAAATCAGAGTTGTCTGCTCATTGGTAAATGAAAAAAAAATGGATTCCTAGAGAATGGAAAAAACTGGAACAAGTCACCTGCAAATTAGTGATGGAAAAAACCAGTCCTTTGTCATTCTCTGGCCAACCTTTTGCACCATCACTGTGCTGCTGCTGCTGCTAAGTCGCTTCAGTCGTGTCTGACTCTGTGCAACCCTGTAGACGGCAGCCCACCAGGCTCCCCCATCCCTGGGATTCTCCAGGCAAGAACACTGGAGTGGGTTGCCATTTCCTTCTCCAATACATGAAAGTGAAAAGTGAAAGTGAAGTCGCTCAGTCGTGTCCGACTCTTCGCGACCCCATGGACTGTAGACTACCAGGCTGCTCCATCCATGGGATTTTCCAGGCAAGAGTACTGGAGTGGGTTGCCATTGCCTTCTCCATCACTGTGTTAGAGCCTGTGATTTAAAAAAAAGGAGATGAAGAAGCATTCCCAGGTGTCAGTTTGCTAAGGGCCTGATGCAGAGCAGGGGCTGTGCATAGTGTTCACCATTTGGGCTAATCTCAAACCTACTCTTTGCCCAACAGCCAGGCCTGGGAGGAAGAGGATATCTGGGAACTAATTTAACTTGTGTCTATTCATCCAAGAGGAAATCCACAGTGTGATGACGTTAGGAGCTACTTTGTACAAAATGGTAACTTAAGAGAGAGGCAAGAGCAATCTCTTTAATTACCTTGGCTTGTTTCACCTACCTGATGCTGTTGGGGAAAGGTTAATTTAATTGATACTCTTACCTGCAGTCCCATTACCTCTGAATGTTTCCAAGACATCTTTATGTGGCAGACTTCAGCAAAGAGAGGTACATCCAGGGCCCAAGGTAAGGACAACCAGCAGGGCAGTTTTTTAGCAGCTTGGTGAATCCCCTTCTGCTAATTTGTACTCAGCAAATGGGTAGGGTCCTCTTACCATGGGGCAAGAAAAGAGGTGGTTGTAGCTTCAGCCCCCTGGGTCTTCAGACGTAAATAAACACCTGAAGAGGAGGGAAGGCAGCTGGGGTCTACAGGGCGCTTCCTACAACCCCGTGGGCCTGACAGTCTTTGTGCATTACCACCTTTATTATTTTTTAATATTTACTTATGTATTCACTTTTGGCTGCACTGGTCTTTGTTGTGGCTAGCAGGCTTTTTCTAGCTGCAGCAAGAAGGAGGCTACTCACTAGTTGTGGTGCATGGGCTTCTGATTGCAGTGGCTTCTCTTGTGCAGAGCACTGGCTCTAGGGTGGGAGGGCTTCGGTGGTTGTGGCTCGCAGGCTCAGTAGTTGTGGTGCGAGTGCTTGGTTGTCCTGTGGCAGGTGGCATCTTCCCGGACCAGGGATTGAACCTGTGTCACTTACATTGGCAGGCGGACTCTTAACCACTAGACCACCAGGGAGGTCACTGTCACCACCTTTAATCTATGCTTATTATGAGCCCGGTCCTGGACCCTGCACTTCATCTGGATGGAGTCCTTCAAATCTCAAAACGGCCTTCTGAACTTGGTGCTATCACTGTTATTTTCATGTCATGGATGAGGGACTGAGACCCCGTGGTTAAGTTCCTTAGTCAAGATCACACTGATAGTAAATGGTGGGGTGAGATTGAAATGTTGCTGGTTCCCCAGACTTCCTGAATCCCTCTTCTTCCTTCTCCCTGCCTCAGACCATCTCCTCCTCCTAACGGGCATACTTTCCTTTAGCTCTTTTCCTTTCTCTAATATTAAAACTTTGAACGTATGTGTGTTTATATGGCTGAGTAGTACTCCCTTGTATACATGGACCACATCTTCTTTATCCATTCATCTGTTGGTGGATGTTCAGGCTGCTTCTGTGTCTTGGCTCTCGTGAATGGTGCTGCTGTGAACATTGGAGTCATGTTCCTTGTTGAATCACGGTTTTCTCCGGATGTGTGCCCAGGAGCAGGACTCCACAGGATCGTGTGGTAGTTCTGTTTTTAGTCTGAGGAACCTCCATCCTGTTCTCCATAGTGGCTGTACCAATTAACATTCCCCCCAAGAGTTTAGGAGGGGTCCTTTGTCTCCACACCTGAGGGGTCCATTTTCTGTCTCCCTCATATCTATGTCCTTATCCTCATGGATCCCTTTAAACAAATGGTTACATTTCTGATTCATGTGAAAGCAGAATCTATTGTCTGCTGAACCCAATATGCAAACGGAAATGTCCTTCCCCCAACTTCCTCTGCCACAGGTGTGGTAGGCACAGAGGTCCTCGTGGGTTTCCATAAATTCAGGCTAGCACATTCTCTAACAGACACTGAGAGAGTCACGGGCTGTCTCAGGAATGTTCCTAACCTGTGAGATTGATGGATGAGAAGGCCTGCCCTTCTCCGCCCCCAAAACACTTCCTCAAGGCCATTGTCAGACCCAGAATCCTGGTGAGAGGGACAGGGAGGTGACAGGGGTTAACTCTGATATTCTTCTCCCAGTAAACAATTCATCAATTGTATGTCTCCTTTGTTTTCTGATGAGGTTAGTGGCACAGAAGAGGAGAGTTTCCTGATGATGTGGGCGGAAGGGCAGATCTGTTCTTCAGTCACAGTCACACAAAAGTAGATGGAACTTTGCGAGAACAGTCAGCCCCTGGGTGATTTAGAATACTCAGCCTGTGCACCGTGTGATCAAGTTTGCATGTGAGGAATCATTAATCATCATGAACTAGTGTTTAATAGAAATAATTCAAAACTTAAGTGGGCTGCAATAATTTTCCTTAACTGTTATACAGCACTATTTAATGGTTAAATTTTCCATCATTTTTTTTTTTTAATTATTATATTTATTTTAATTGGAGGCTAATTACTTTACAATATTGTAGTGGTTTTGCCATACATTGACATGAATCAGCCATGGGTGTACATGTGTCCCCCATCCTGAACCCCCCTCCCACCTCCCTCCCCATCCCATCTCTCAGGGTCATCCCAGTGCACCAGCCCCGAGCACCCTGTCTCATGCATCGAACATGGACTGACGATCTGTTTCACATATGAAAAGTTTCTTTATATACTTTTGTTTTTCTAATCAAACAGCTAAGGACAAGCTATCACTGCAGCTCCCCCTAATGGAGCAATTCCTAGAGTTGCCCTGGTGAGAAGCAGCCTGGCTGTGAATCGCGCCTGCAGCTCAGAGCCTCTGCCCTTGTGATCGGTTTATGAACAGTCAAGGTGTCAGTGTCTAGATCATCTCTGTAGGACCTAGAGCACTGTATACAAAAGCATGTCCCACAGACATTTGTTGAGGAATAAACCAAGCTGACAGCCACTACTTTGCTTTCTGTCTTCTCCTAGAATGCCTTCTCTCATCTCTCACCTTCACCTGGGTGGCCTGTCCTTACACCTCTCTGTATCCTTCCCCAGAACCCTCCAGATTCACTTAGGTGTGACCTTTGTGCTCCCTTAGTCCCAGATATGTCCCTTTGTGGATGGCACCTGTTGTGACCGTTAGCCTCTCTCTCTCTCCTGGGAGTTTCTGAGCCCCCCGAGGTGAGTGCTGTTTCTTGCTCACCTCCTTGATAAGCAGTGGGCAAGCAGCAGGCTTGGTACAGGCTTCTTGAGTGGTTGCATCAAACCACTCATTTTTGTCCTTTGTCACACCCTTTCCCTCCCTGGGATTAGTTTCCGGTATAAAATGAGGATGAATTAATCATAACCACAGGAACACTTACTAAGCACATACTATGTGCCAGGCAGCCATTTTATCATCTAAACCTCTCAGCAAACTCAAGGATGTTTGCACTCTATCACCTCCACACTGTGATGTGGGGACCGAGGTCCAGGAGATATGAGGATCCAACCAGGCTGCCACAGCCAGCCAGCACTGGAACTGGTGAAAGTGAAAGTCGCTCAGGTGTGTCCGACTCTTTGCAACCCCATGGACTATACACAGTCCATGGAATTCTCCAGGCCAGAATAGTGGAGTGGGTAGCCATTCCCTTCTCCAGGGGATCTTCCCAACCCAGGGATCGAACCCAGGTTTCCCACATTGCAGGCAGATTTTTTACCAACTGAGCTATCAGGGAAGCCCATGGAACCTGGTATGTTTAACTAAAGACCTAAACCATCACAGCCTCCTGCCTGCCCTGCCTCCAGGTGAGGCCAGGTGGGCTCTCTGCATGATGGACATCCCAGGAGCTGAGGGGGAAAAGACTTAGAGAGAGAACATTAAATATTTCAACTTCTCTTTCTCATTCTTGACAAGGAGGTCATTGTGACTATGAGGCAAGAAGGATGTTAATGCCAGAATTTGAGTGGAGCACTCTAAAAATTTCCCAAGTACTTTCCCAAGGGTTTTCAATTTTAAGGCACCTTAATTTTAGAACCCCCTCTGCAATGCTAGCACCCATGCCCTCTGCAGCCTTGGGGAAGTACTTCCCATCCCTAGATCTCAAGGTGGTTTGATTAGATATGCTCACCCAACACATATTAGTATCAGCTATATGGCAGAACTGAGTCATAGCAGGACACAATACAGACATGATCCCTCTTAGGGTCTTTAATCTACATGCAAAGTCAGCCGTGACACAGATGATCATACACATAATCATCACTACCACTGTGACAAGAACAAACTGCTTAGGGGGAAAAAAAACAGTACAGAGGGCTCTCAATAGCTGTGCCACCAGTGTAGCATTTGCTATGTGCTAGTCATTGTGGCTCAGTGGTGAATCCTTCTGCCAATGCAGGAGACACATTCGATCCATCTGGGTGGGGAAGATCTCATGGAGAAGGAAGTGGCTACCCACTCCAGTGTTCTTGCCTGGAAAATCCCATGGGCAGAGGAGCCTGGCGGGCTACAGTCCATGAGGTCACAAAAGAGACACGACTGAGCGACTAAACAACAGTCACTGTTCTTAGCACATTATATGCACTAACTCAGTAACAATCACACTGGTTATGAAGTATACGCTATTAATATTGTCTTCAATGTATAGATGAGGAAACTCAGGCTCTGGGAGGTTCAGGCATTTTCTCAAGGTCACACAGCTGCTAAGTGGTGCCATCTGGGCAATCTGGTTCCAGAGCCCAGGTTCTTAACCACCTGGCTCTGTTGCTTGGAGGGCATCTAAAACAGGCACCTAGTCTAGTCTGGGGGCTGGAAAGGCTTCCTTGAGGAAGTATCTTTCTACTGAGAGTGGAAGGATATGAAGCTGTTTACTAGGTGGAGCATGGAAGAGTGTTCTTCTGGAGGGAACAGTGTATGAGAAGGCTCCAGGCAGGTTGAAGCTCATCGAGTTTGCCAGAGACAGAAGCACATATGCTGTAACGAGCATCCCCTGCACTGTGGTTAAGACAGATTCTTAACCACTGGACCACCAGGGAAGTCCTGGACCTTCTACTAGCTTCCTTAAGAAACTTCACAGAAATCTGTGTCATGGTTCTGTGTCCTGCTCCCACCCAGCTCACGCCCTCTCTCTCTCTCTTTCTGATGAAAGATGCCACTTCACACCAGTGTGGCTTGTGGCAGCCAGCAACCCACTGGGCTTGCCGTGCGAACAGACTCATCCCGTAACCAAGAGGCCTCTGAACCACCAGCCCTGACTCCCTCTTGCCCTCGTCTGCCTCCTCCTCATTTTCCCTCCCATTGATAGAATTGGCAGAGACATCTCAGTCTCAGATCTTAAGAGAGGTGGAGCTCCATTTATTTGGTGGATTTCACTGCCTCTCCTTGTTCAAGAATGTATGGCTGTCGCTGGCACCTCCAGTCAACCACCACCACTGCCTACCCACCAGTCAAGGTGCCTTCCAGTCTGATTTCTTTTTGCCCTTCGAGGTTGCCTTCAATGAATTACCATCTGCCAGGATGGTCTTTTCATTGCTGGTAACTAGGCACCAATAATTAACTGTGCCAAATTCCTTACCTGGATGTGTTCCCCACTGCTCATCTCCCCCTTTAAGATTCAACTCACAGGGGCCTTTCTTCCTCAAGTGTTCCCTGATTGCTTATCCCACAAAGCCCTTGCTTCAATTTAGTCTTGCATGGCTTTTTAAAAAATATTTATTCATGTTTTTGTCTGGCTGTGCTGGGTCTTAGTAGAAGACATGTGGGATCTTTGATCTTTGTTGCTGCATGCTTGATCTTTAGCATGTGAACTCATAGTTACAGCATGTGGGATCTAGTTCCCTGACCAGGGATCGAACTTGGGCCCCCTGCATTGCAAGCTTGGCGTCTTAGCTACTGGACCACAAGGGAAGTCCCTTGCATGACTTTCTAAGTGCATCCTGCCTATTACTCTTCTTTCCCTAAACCCCTGTTTCTCAATGTGGGAGTTTTGGCTTCCCTGCCGTCAGAATCCCCTGGGTACCTACTAAAAATGTGGTTTCTGGCTCCCCACCCTAGCCTCTCTGCACCAGAACCTTTGGGGGAGGGGACCCAGAATTAGTATTTTAACAACTCCTCCAAACCAATCACATTGGCGTTTAAGAACCATGGCTTGAACCAAATTGCTTTCTTCTTGAATTAATTTTAATTCTCCTGAGAGTCCTTTCAAAAATCAATTTAGCAGAATCTCTTCCTCTTCAAGTGAATCAAGCCTTAATTTCTTTTCAAGCATTTTTGTGTATCTGGTTCGTCATCTCTGAAGCGATTGGAGACTCCACCCTTTCTTGTCCACCCTCACGGCCACTACTCAGTTCAGGTCACCGTCCTCTCTCACGGGTCCCACGGCAGTCAATTCAGACTTCTTTCAGCCTCCACTTCATGCCTCTGGAATGCACGTTCCACCTTCCTGCTGGAGTGATCCCTCCCTTGGAGCCCGTGAAGTGTCACTCTCTACCTTTGGCATATTGGCAGCCTCTCCTGTAAAGTGAGTGCTCAGATCCTTCACTGCACAAACAGGACCCCTCACAGCCTCATCACGGCCTACGTTTCCAGCTTTATTCCCACCACTCTAGCCAATACCCTACCACACAAACCTTTGAAAATGCTGTTACTACTATCTGGAATAATTACTCCACTCTACCCACTTAGAAAACTACTCTTCACCCGTCAGAACTCAACCCAAATTGTCCCTCCCCTGAGAAAATTTACAGAAGTGTGTCCTTTTCTCTCAATTCCCCTTTCTACCCCAGGACAGAGAAACTAACTCTCTTCTCAATGGGCCAAGAGTTCTGCCTAGCATATAATTTCTTGGACTTTTAATTAAGTGTGTCCTATATGCCAGCCACTCCCATGTCTTTTACATACATTATCTCGCCTAACCTCCCAAAGGTCAGATGCAGCAGGTATTGTTATTATCGTCTGTGTGTGCTAAGTCATTTCAGTCGTGTCCAACTCTTTGAGACCCCATGGACTGTAGCCCACCAGGCTCCTCTGTCCATGGGATTCTTCAGGCAAGAATACTGGAGTGGGGTGCCATTTCCTTCTCCAGGAGATCTTCCTGACCCAGGGATCAAAACTGCATCTCTTATGTCTCCTGCACTCTTATTGTCTCCACTTTGAAAATGAGTGGAAAAAAAAAAAAACAACCAAAAACCCAAAGAGGTAAAGTGACTTGTCCAAGATTAGACAGCTAAAAGGATGAAGAGTCAAGATTCAAAACTCCTGCCATTGGACTAGCACTAAGCATCCACCAATAACATCCAAAAATTCAAAAGCTCAGAAAGGACAGACTGAACACTGTCTGTGTCAAGACAGCAAGACGGTCCAGCCATCCACATTGTGTTGTTTTGATGGTGAATGAGGATAATCAAATATTCCAGGAAGTAGGAAGCAGCACCCATCTGAGGTGCTGTCACATAACCTAGAGAAACTTATTTTAAGCTAAACTCTCAGAGAAAGGTAAGAGAACCCAGAGAAACTGAGCCATCTCGTTGTGAATAGAAAACTGAAAATGGCACTGAAGCACTGGGTTTAGAGCTAATCTCCTATGCCTGGTGAAGTCACAGTAATTTATTTTGAAGACTCCGGGGACTACCTATTCCTAAAAGATATCTATGGAATGAATCCAGTGTCTCTTGAACCCTGACAACCCTCATTTCCTTCTTAATGCATCTAAAATTTTGTTTAAAGCAAAAAGCGTAAACTCTAATATCAGCTCCACGAGGGGTTGGCATATGAGGTCACTCGCTAAAGGTAGACGCTGGGAAAGGTATTTTCTGTTCTGCTGCTCTTTTCCTGTTGTTTTTTCACATCACTTAAACCCATTGTAATTGTCATGAGATCGTGAGAGTGAAGAGGCAACGCAGTTCTCCGTTTTCTTGCTCCGACACCACAGTACTGACATCCACCCTAGGGGCAGAGTGCTGTAGTATTCTCATAAGCTGTGTAGTCAAGTCTAAAGTCTTGGTTCTATCAATCATTAATGTCATCACCGTAGGCAGCACATTGAATCTCCCTGACCCTTGATTCCCTCACCACCATGAAGCTGAATATTTCTCTCACAGAGTTGTTGTTAGGACCAGATTAAATAGTGCAGGGCCGTTATCAGGCACATAGTAGGCCCACAGTACACAGCACCTTTCCTCATATTGTGCTCAGACGCTCAGTCGTGTCCGATTTGGCTGTGCCAAGTCTTAGCTGCAACACATGCTATCTTTGGTCTTTAGTTGTGGCATGCAAACTCTTAGCTGTAGTATGTGAGACCTAGTTCCCTGACCAGGGAGCGAACCTGGTCCCCCTGCGTTGGAAGCATGGTGTCTTAGCCACTGGACCACCAGGGAAGTCCCCATATTAACATTTAAGGTATGTGTTGATGCAGGTGAATTTGAATCTTCTCTCTTGGTGTATTTTTACTTGTTTGGTTTTCTCCTCTTTGTTTTTCCTTCCTCTGTTCCTCCTTAGGCCATAAGTTTTTCCTGGAGTTTTGGCTTTCCCCAGCAGCACTGTCTTCAGCCTGCTCTAAAGCTAAAAGCCACAAAAACAAACAATTGAACCCATGTTGTTTATTTTACTTCTTTTACGTTTTGCCTCTCTTACAAGTCTGCCTCCTTCTGTTTACCTTCCAATGGCTCTAGCGTTTATAGCTGTTATCTGAGGGAGGGTTGGTTACCCAGCATCATAACCATCATCATAATATTATAACATTTTGTAAAGGTTCTAGTCTTTGCTCTCTGAAGAGTCATTCTTGGAATCTGATATAAGGAAGGATGCGGTCTACCAGCCGTAGTAGTGTGTGTGTGTGTGTGTGTGTGTGTGTGTGTGTGTGTGATCTACAATCTTAGAAACTGGTTATTTTTGCCTCTATTTCAAGATGAGTGATAAAACCAGATAAAACCACATGGACTGGAAGTTTGGGTAAATTGAGCTCTAGCCTGACCCAGGA
This sequence comes from Okapia johnstoni, assembly GCA_024291935.2. Classification (NCBI taxonomy): domain Eukaryota; kingdom Metazoa; phylum Chordata; class Mammalia; order Artiodactyla; family Giraffidae; genus Okapia; species Okapia johnstoni. The sequence goes on along the minus strand of CM044310.1, from coordinate 6,467,393 downwards.
CAGGACTGAGTAGGTTTCTGAAAGCATGCCTGGGCATACCTTGCTATAATCAATATTACCTGAAGCCCAGGTTAAACATCTGCTAGTGCAGAAATGGCCCAGGTAACTGAAATTGCTATGGGTCATGTGTGTTGGGAGGATGGGACCTGAGGTGTTTACTTCTTCAGTTGACCCAATCATTGCCTCCGTTTGAATTGCCTTGTCTATGAACTGCCCCAGATGATGCTCCAGGCAGAGAAGTCACACTTTCAGATCCATGGTTGAGGCCCTGAAGTCGGGTCATAAGGTAAAAAGAAAAAATCACATAGCTTGCAACCACAGAGGAGACCCACCCAGCTCTTCCCTATCCCTCCCACGGGCCAGATTTTAATCCAGTCTTGCAACAGGTGATCAGCTCTTCATTTGGTGAAAGAGCTGATGCACTGATTAGAGTAAGTAATGCAAATGCTGTAACAAATGAACCCCAAAATAACAGGCTTACAACTGCTGGGGACATTCCGAGTCAACAGGCACCGTTCATCTTGGACGTCCCTTCTCTCTTGAGGGTCTGGCCAAGAACCTTGGGTCTTGAGTTCTTTGATGGGTTCTTGAAGGGTGACACAGGGGCTTTTACTGGCTTGGATCTGGAAGTGACACAAGCAGAGAGGGCTCAGTCAGTACTAGCTATAAAGGAGGCTGGTATTAGGGATCTGGCTCTGTGCCCAGGAGAAACAGGAAGTGAGTTTTCGTGAAAACCCAATGTTGTCCACCATACTCTTCTTACAGTATGATCTAAGACCACTTACTTTTTTGCAAGATGTTCGACACTTTGAGGGTCCTGAGAGGACAGAGACTAAGAGTGGCAGATAGAGAGGGAGAGAATGCTCAGAAAATGTTTACTGAATAAAGGTGTGGATGGAGAAAGAGGAGGAGGAAGGAAGGAAGGAAGGAAAGAAGGAAGGGAAGATCAGTCAATGGAAAAACATGTCCTGTGAAGCTGCAGGTACTAAACAGCTATTTAGCAAAAGGTATCATTCATTTGTGAACCAAGGTGGGAGTATAACCCAGTCCCACCATCTGGAAAGTTTCTCAGTAAATATAAACCATTACCCTTTCCCCGGGTCTCCCTAGTGGCTCAGTGGTAAAGAATCCACCTGCTAATGCAGGAGATGCAGGTTTAATCTCTGGCTCAGGAAGATCCCCTGGAGAAGGAAATGGCAACCCACTCCAGTATTCTTGCCTAGAAAATCCCATGGGCAGGGGAGTCTGGTGGGCTACAGTCCCTGGGGTCTCAAGGAGTCAGACACGACATAGCGACTCAAGCAACAAACCACACTTACTCCACCCTCCGCCCCAATGCACAGACTGCTTCTTTCCATTAGTTCGTCTCTGAGATCTATCAGGTCACTTTCTCTTGGTGGAAAGACAATGCAATAATAAAAGAAAAAAAAAACTTTTCCTTGAACTAATCCAAAGCCTTAGTCGATTCTCGCTGTTTCCCTCTCTCCCCCAGCGAGGAGGAGGGAAGGCTCTCGTTCAGAACACTCATTTTCCTGAGTGGGTTCTGATCAAGGACAGAACATTAGGGGTTTTTTTTTTTCCTTTAAGAGAACATAGCGCTCCTTTTAGAATTCATTGGGACATTTTGGAACACAAACAACAACAGCGGAAGGCACTCGTGTGGTGATAATTTAATGTAATTCCGATGTCAGTGACACGCCGTGATGGACTAGTCAGCTTCTAGTCGGAGGCGGTTTCTTTTGTGTCTTGCCTGGGAGAGTGGGTGCCCGCACCCTCGTACACCAGCCCAGCACCCTCACCCACATTTCCTCTCTCCCCACCCCCTTTCTCACCATGGTTTTCTGACTCCAATCCAAAGGACTACTGGGGAGGCCAAGGAAGTTGGACTTTTTTCCAAGCATCTAATCAGAAGAGACAATCTACAAGCCCAAACTAACCCACACGCATTTTTAGCTTTAGCCTGGAAATATTTTACATTTTCAATGAATTAGTCCGACATTTAACAAGGAAGACATTTATAGGAAAGATCCCAAGTTCAGGGGTCTCTAGAGACATCAGAAGATTTGACAACCCGGGGCCCACATTACCAAACTGTGAATAGCTGATTATGCCCCTTAATTTGGCATGGCTTGTCCCATAAGACGCCACGGTCCCAGCTGTCAACTCATTTGCAGTTTCTCTCAGTTTTCGTAGGCATCTGATCTTATGAATCCTGCCCTTAAGCTTTATTATCCCCCAAGGTCTGGTCTCCCCCCATAGATTTGCCCGGGTTTCTCCATTTGTAGACTTCCTTGGTGGCTCAGATGATAAAGAATCTGCCTGCAATGCAGGAGACCCAAGTTCCATCCCTAGGTCCAGAAGATCCCCTGGAGAAGGGAATGGCAACTTACTCCACTTTCTTGCCTGGAGAATCCCATGGACAGAGGAGCCTGGCGGGCTTCAGTCCATGAGGTTGCAAAAAGTCGGACACGACTGAGCGACTAACACTTTCACTTTTCTTTCTCCATTTCTTGGAGAAGAGAACCACAGAGGCCAACAGGATCTGTACTGTTGTGATGGAAATTTCCACCCCATGAAAGGAAACAGTAGTTCAAAGATTGTGTTTTTTTTTTCTCATTCAAGAGGTTTCTCTACAGTCAACTTTCAGTCCTGCCAAGGCATTTCATTGACGGAGTCTGTTGGAATGAGATTGCACTGTGAGTGGCATTGGCCAAATCGTTTGCCATTTCACTGAAGAGCAATGCCATCCGGAAACAAAGCTGCTCTAGATCCTGGGCCCAGAAGATAAAGTCTAATTTTTAAAAATTAAGGTTTTTTTTTTTAATTTGGACCATTTTTTAAAGTCTTGATTCAATTTGTTACAGTATTGCTTGTGTTTTATGTCTTGGGTTTTTTTGGCCATAAGGCATGTGAGAGCTTAGCTCCTCAACCAGGGATTGAACCCACACCTCCTGCATCGGGAGGCAAAGTCTTAACCACTGGACCACCAGGGGAGTCCCCAGAAGGTAAAGTCTGAGGGAAGGAAGACCCACCCTCCTGCCTCCCCATCCAGACGTGTCGTTGGGTCTGCGCTAGTCCTGCAGCCATGCGTGCTCAGCCGCTCCAGTCCTGTCTGACTCTTTGCGACCCCATGGATTGTAGCCCACCAGGCCCCACTGTCTTTGGGATTCTCCAGGCAAGAATGCTGGAGTGGGTTACTATGCCCTCCTCCTGGGGATCTTCCCGAACCAGGGATCAAACCTGCATCTTCCGTGTCTCCTGCATTGCAGGCGGATTCTTTACCACTGAGCCACCAGGGAAGCCCTATCTAGTACTGCAGCCATAGTTCTAGAAAATTTTAGCCTCAAAAACATACAAGTGATGCAGAGGGTTTTTCTTTCCATCAAGATCCAGTGGATATTGGAGAAATCGATGGTCAGCCCAGGGGGCTTCTGAGCTTCACATCACATTCAGGCATTCATCAAATATTCATCAAAAACTGCTTTGTGACAGACAGACAAAGGGGAGCAAATGTTGACAGAATCAGTGCTTCAGAGAGAAAATCAGACACAGAAGAGAGAGGGGAAGGGCATGGGGCCGTGATTTCATGTGTCAGAGATTCCAGCCTGGGCTTGGTGCTTTCCTGGTTAAGTGGTCAAATCCAAAGGACAAATGGAAATTAACGAGGTGAAGGAGAGAGGTGCTTCAGAGAAAGAGGACGATGCATGCATTCCACAGCCCAGGGAACATGTGCGGTGTCAGGAATTAGAAGCAGGTCAGTGGCTGAGATGAAATAGGGAAATGGGAAGGTTTCAGGCCATGCAGGGCTATTTGGATCATGGTATGGGCCCTGGGACTTACCCTAAGAAAAAGTTAAAGGTTTTGTAGCCCCATGGAGTTAGCCAGAAAAGCCCATTCATGTCATCTTTCATGATAACATTCTCACTGAAATAACAGATCTATAGTTAAAAACAGTTGGAAAAATCACTGCTTCAGCCACTGCTTTTATTTTTTTAATTAATTTTTATTGGAGTATAGTTGCTTTATAATGTTGTGTTAGTTTCTACTATACAGCAAAATGAATTAGCCATTCATATGCATATATCCCCTCCCTTTTGGACTTCCTTCCCGTTCAGGTCAGCACAGTGCATTGAGTAGAGTTCCCTGTGCTACACACTAGGTTCCCCTTAGTGATCTGTTTTATACACAGGACCAATAGTGTATGCATGTCAACCCCAATCTCCCAATTCCTCTCACCCTCCTTCCCCCTTGGCATCCATATATTTGTTTCTATTTCTGCTTGGCAAATATCTATACCGTTTTTAGATCCCACATATATGCATCAATGTATGATATTCATTTTTCTTTTTCCGATTTATTTCACTTTGTATGATGCTCTCTAGGTCCATCCACGTCTCTGTAAATGACCCAGTGTCATTCCTTTTATGGCTGAGTAATATTCCCTTGAATATATATATATATAATATATATATAAAGCATCTTCTTTATTCATGCTTCTGTTGATGGACATTTAGATTGCTTCCATGTCCTGGCTATTGTAAATACTGCTGCAGTGAACACTGGAGTGGCTGTATCTTTTCAGCTGGATTCCTGGTGGCTCAGGGGTAAAGCACCTGCATGCCAGTGTAGGAGATGTATGTTTGATCCCTGGGTCAGGAAGATCCCCTGCCACTGGAGAAGGAAATGGCAACCCACTCCAGTATCCTTGCCTGGGAAATTCCATGGACAGAGGAGCCTGGCAGGCTGCCGTCCATGGGGTCGCAAAGAGTCAGGTACGACTCAGTGACTAAACAACAACAGTACAGTCTTTCCAGCTACTGATTTTAGAGATGAGGAAACTGAGGCTTAGAATGGGATCCAGTTAGGCACAGCCTGAGGATACAGGGGGCTTTGACATAGATGGTACCCCTGGAAGGAGAGAGCAAGGTGGCAGGCAGGATGCTGCACTAGCAGCTAGAGATGCGAGGAAAGGCAGACTACAACCCCTAGAGAGGAAGACTGCGCGCTGTGGTCAAACATCAGGGTAAGATTAGAGCAGGAAGCCGGAACCCAGGCTTGGAGTCAGCACTCTGGTCCTTAGGGCATGGACTGGCAAGACTTCGCAGAACTGACAAGCCCTGAAACCCTGTTACCAGAACCAAAGCCCAGTATCGGTTACTTGGGCATCCAGGTGCGTCCTCAGTCCCAGAGTGGGGGCCCGGCTGAGGGTCCCTAAGCCCCTCCCTCCAGTGGTCAGAATGACTTGCAGTAAATCACGTGGCTGCGATTAGGTCCACATAACACTCTCCTTGGTCCTCAGTTTCTTTTTAAAGCAAAATAGCTGTTTCATCATGGGGTGATCGTCTTTCACCTATCATTGGATGAGAACAGCAGAAACCTGATAGGAGGAAGCTAGCGAAAGGACTGAGTTCCTGGCTGTGGGCGTGGGCTGGATGGCCGTGGGCATGTCTCCTTACCTTGCTGGGCATCAGCTTTCCCATCTGCAGAGTGGAAACAGCGATGCTTTCCACTTTATCTTGAGCTTCATGGCTGTTGTCATAACACATGTGGTTTGTATCTGTTTAAAGGATCAGGGGCTTCACTGGTGGCTCAGACGATAAAGAACCCACCTGCCAATGCAGGAGACCCAGGTTTGACCCCTGGGTCAGGAAGATCCCCTGTAGATGGGCATGGCAACCCACTCTAGTATCCTTGCCTGAGAAATCCCATGGACAGAGGAATCTGGAGACACTACAGTCCCTGGGGTCGGGAAAGAGTTAGACACGACTTAGCAACTAAACAACAGCAACAAGACCACAGCCAACTGAAAGGGATGGACAGCAGCACCCCAGACTTCACACACTATACACCACGGGGCATAAAATTTAGTTGGTTCACAGACCACGTCCCCCCAGAGCCTATCCCTACATCCCAAGTTAAGAACTCCTGTTTCCTTTTCTTTACTTTCTTCCCTGAGAATGGAACTTCAACTTTCCTTTCTCTCCTTAGCACCCAGCACACAGATGGACTCAAAGTTTCTAAATTAGAAAGAATTCAATAATTGGGGCAATAGCTTGGATTGGACCCATGTGACAAGTCCAATGTGGTGCAAAGCCCAGAGGCAAGACAGGGGCTACCCTATGCCATTCTCTGCCCACAAGTTGCTTGGAATTCAATTGTACTCACAGCATTATTGTCAGAACCAAAAAAGAAACTGCAAGAGAAATTGCTTACTTTGGGGTGGGGGTGCGGTCAGTGACCTCCGGAAGCACTGAAGGAGGAGGAAGTTGTAAAGTCTGGAGGTTGAGAAAGAGGCTTTGGAATCAACTTTATTTGCAACTTAGCTGTGTGTCCTTGGGCAGGTCACTTCACCTCTCTGAGGCCATCTGAAAAATGGAAGCGGTGATAGAGCTGTTTTGAGGCTGAAATGTGCTGATGCGCACGAAGTACTTAGTACAGGGCCTGGCACTCAGGAAAGAGACAGTAATTGTTGGCTATTCTTAGCTATGCACATGGAGACCCATTTGCCCAGATACGCTGCAGGATTCAAGGTTACGGATTCTGTGGTGGGAGAGAAGAGGAAGATGAAACATGGAACCATACAAAGCAGGAATATCACTGGGAAGATAACATATGAGAATTTGTTGGCTGGAACTCACAGGGAATTTCAGGGAGGAAGCAGCTTGCCCAGAGGAAAAGTGTGAACAGACAGTAACACCTTGTTTTTTATAAAAAAAAAAAAAAAAAAAAACAAACCTCAACAAAGGGAGTTGGGAGCCAATAGGCCCAGATTTGGAAGAGAGGGAAAGGAGTGTGGGCAGCTTACAGATAGAAGGAGACAGAGGAAAGGTAAAAGTAGAACATAGACTCATGATTTGGGGGAGAAAGACAGGGGTTGGATGGAAGTCGAACTCAACACTGATGAACAAAATCATATGCCCGGAGGTCACGAGTCTGGATCCTGGTCCCGCTGCGCCCTCAGTACTTTGCTGTGAACCCACTGGCCGGTCACCTGGAAGAGGAAGTGTTTGAAGTGGGTCACTCACAAGGTTATTGTGCTAGATTTTCCCCAATCTAGCCATCCGGGACTAATGCTGACGGTCTAGGCAGGATTGAGGCAGCATCTGTTGACCCCAGGCTCCCAGGGATAGATACAGAGTCGGGATGTGATGCAGACAGTTGAGGACCCGGAGGGTGTGGGCTTGGATCCCGACTCTGTCACCGGCCAGCTGTGTGGCTTCACTGTCTGAGCCTCTGCTTCCTCCACTGTGAAATATTTCATCGACTCTCAGATGACATTTTTTCAATTAATTTTTTTGAAATATAGTTGCTTTACAATATTGTATTAGTTTCTGCTATAAAGCAAAGTAACTCATATATAAATATATATATGCACACACACACACACGTATATATATAAATACAGAGACACACACAAACTCTGTTTTAGATTCTTTTCCCATATAAGTCATTACAGAGTATTGAGTAGAGTTCCCTGTGCTATGCACTACATATTAGCTATCTAATTTATATATAATATCTCAGCTGATGGCTCAATGAGTAAAGAATTGCCCTGCAATGAATGCAGGAGACACAGGAGGTGTGGGTTCAATCCCTGAGTCAGGAAATCCCGTGGAGTAGGAAGTAGTGTGTATATCTCCCAAGTCATATATCCCAATCTCCCAGTTAATTCATTCCACCTCCCCTTCAGTCCCTGGGTAACCATAAGTTAGTTTTCTACATCTGTGACTCTATTTCTGCATTGACCCTGTGCTTAGTTGCTCAGTCATGTTCAACTCTTTGCGACCCTATGGGCTATAGCCCACCAGCCTTCTCTGTCCATGGGGATTCTGCAGGCAAAAATACTGGAGTGGGTTACTATGCCCTCCTCCAGGGGATGGAACCAACCCAGGGATGGAACCCAGGTCTCCAGCATTGCAGGCAGATTCTTTACCATCTGAGCCACCAAGGAAGCCCAAGAATATTGGAGTGGGTAGCCTATCCCTTCTCCAGGGGAACTTTCCAACCCAGGAATCGCCGTGTCCAACCCTTTGCAACCCCATGGACTATAGCCCACTAGGCTCCTCTGTCCGTGTAATTCTCCAGCGCAAGAATACTGGAGCGGGTAGCCATTCCCTCCTCCAGGGGATCTTCCCAACCCAGGGACTGAACCCGGTCTCCTGCATTGCAGGCAAATTCTTTACCAACTGAGCAACCAGGGAAGCCTGCATTGACTCTTAAGATACCTGATATTTTATGGGCCACTCAGGAATTTAAAAACTCCATCAATGGGACCATGACATGCTGTGTGTCCATTTCAGAAATGTGTCTCATAATAGAGATGTTAAAATGTCAAGTAATGTGGACCTGAGAATCAATGAAACATGGTAAATCCCCACTTCATGGGGTTGCATGGGTGGTAAATGAGATGACGTGTCTAGAGAATCTGACATTCAAGTGCTGAGAGTGAGTGACTAGGTATAAACTAGGCAGGCCCTCGGTACATGTTTATGAGCTAAAGAAATGGTTACTCTAAAGGAGGAGAACAAAATGTTTCAAAAGAAACATTTCTCAGAACCGAATTTCCATCAATTTCTACATGCGTGGTATTTGATTAGAACTGAATTTCATATATGTAAATAGCTGTGGTAATTAAAAAAAATTAAATTGGAATGTGAGATCACTTGCATGGCTCAATTTAACATTATTTCAAATTGGAATGTTAAATGAGATCACTGTGTGGTTCAAGTTTGGCCTAAGACATGGTTTCGCATTCTCTTGGTAAGGCCTTGGTTTTCTTTTCCTTTACCTGGAGGCCTTTCTTGATGGACTACTCCCACCGTCTTTCTTTGGTGAACCAGAAAGGCAAACTGGCCCCTGATGGAGACACAGAAAGAGACGAAAGAAAAGGAGAGAAGGAGAGAGTCCATCCAAAAGGGAATCAGAGAACAAAGCTGTAAGAGGCAGGGAGAAACCAACAGATAAAAAGGAATTCCTTGTGCATTTCACAGCCTGAAGGTTAGGCCCAAGAGCCGTATTGGGCTTTGGGATAAATTTTCAATCCCATCAGGGATCACATTCAATGCGTTGGCCTCTAGAAAGAAGGGCCATTTGGCGGCTGGCAGTGAGTGAGGATCTGAGGAAGGGTGGAGGGCATCTTGTCTGATTAGCTGGACCTTATCTGCAGAGCCTGATACCACGAGTGAGTTTGCTAGGTGCCGAACCATCCTGACTTCTCCCTGACACCAGCAAAGCTGAGGTCCTGGCTTCTGCTTATCAAGTGACAGGAGCACTTGGCGAAGCCACGGAAATTGGACTTGAGTGATTCCCATCCTCCTTTCTCCCTCCCCCCAGCCTGGAGCATTCTGATCAGGCAGCAAGTTAAAGGCACACATTTCCTCTCAGGAGCAATGCCCAGAGAGTAGGAGACAGAGAGCCAGGGCGAACCAGGGCCTGGGCCACGTGACCCGCTGGTGGAGGCGCTGGGAATGGAATCCAGTGCTTTTGGCTACAACAGTCTGTCCTTTGAGTCATCTTAGACTTTATCCCGAGAAATCATTCTCAGGACTTTTACCTCTGAGGGTACAGCTGACCCATCCCCAAGCTGCTGGATGTTTCTTTTATTGTTCTGAATAATGATCCGGGAGGTAGACGCATTGTCCTTAGTGCAAATAGAAATTGACCACAATAATAATAATAATAACGGTTGCCATAACTTACCAGACACTGCTACTCATTTTCATGAAATTCACACAACCACCCCATGAGCGGTTCCCATTGTTGTCCCCAGTTTGCAAATGAGAAAACTGAGGCTTCAAGAGGAAAGGTTACATGTTCAAGGGCATGCAGCTAGGAGGTGAGTGACAGGGTTTGTCCTGGACCCCAGGTGTCTGGTGTCACAGCCAGAGCTCGTGAGCACTGGACTCCTGCCTGCCCAGAGGGGTAAAGAGGTGGAATCAGAATCTGAACCCAGGGCTCCTGGCTCTTAGCTTTTTTGACTAATGAGGATTATGTTGTTGTTCAGTTGCTAAGTTGTGTCCCGACTCTTTGCAACCCCGCGGACTTTAACATGCCAGGGTCCTCTTTCTGTCCATGGAATTCTCCGGGCAAGGATACTACAGTGGGTTGCCATTTCCTTCTCCAGGGGGTCTTCCCAACCTAGGGATCGAACTTGTGTCTCCTGCCTTGGCAGGCAAACTGTTTACTGCTGAGCCACCCGGAGAGCCCTGAGGAGGATTCTAGTAACTCTTTAATTATTATCTCATTTACTCCAGTCAACAGTCTCATGAACTGATTTCACAACCTGCAATCACCCAGGGTCACACCACCAGGCAACAGCAGGCTAGGATTCAAAAACTCTCCATTTTTGCCTCCCCAGCTACCACGGGGATGTTTTGAAAACCTAACCTGATTGTGTCAGCCCTCTGCTCACAACCCTCCTTGAAACCAAACCCAAACTCCTCCTTGGGACTTCAAAGCATGCAGGATCTCACCCCTGCTCACGTCTCCATCTGCATCACTAACATCCTCCCTTCTCTCTCTTTGCTTTGGCCGCACTGGCTCCTCCCACCACAGGGCCTTTGCACCTGCTACTCTCGCTTCCTCAACATTCCCTTCATATGCTCCTCCCTGCCTCTTGACCTTGTTAACTTCTCCTTCAGCTCTCAGGCTGTCATTTCCACAGAGCACTCTCTTTCTGTCTTTTTTTCAAGTCTACTGCGTTTGTTACAGTATTGCCTCTGGCTTATGTTTTGGTTGTTTGGCTGCGAGGCATGCGGATCTTAACTCCGTGACCAGGCAGCGAACCTGCACCCCCGCATTGAAAGGTGGAGTCTTAACCTTTCAGGGGACCACCAGGAAAGTCCCGAGGTCGCGCTTCCTCTGGGGTATCCATCCTTTTGTGATTCCACTTGAATGATATGACTATTTGATTATGGAATTAGTTACGTCCCCACCATACAGTTCCTATCTGTGTGGACCTGAGCTTGTCCTCTCACCTTTCTGGGCCTCACTCTCCTCATCTGTAAAATGGGTGACAAGCCTCCAGGGCTGGTCTGAAATGGGATCCTGGGGCCCCAAGTGGGCCAGGCAAGTGTGCTTCCATGGGAAGCCCCCTCTCCAAGGGGTTTCCACTTAGACTAGCCATAGAACAGCTTCTAAAATCCCTTTGCCACCTGCTGCAATTTGAAGTGAGGAGCCTGGCTTTTTCTTGTAAAGAGGTGAATTGAATCCCAAACTCGGGAGGCGTTCTGAGACCAGTGAGGACAGAAAATGAACACTGATGTTCATTTCATTGCTCCTTCAGCAAACAGTTCCTGGAGACCAGTCAGTCTCCTGGGTGCTGGGACACAGAGGTCAATTAGACATGCTCCTTGCCTTTTATGAACACGCGATTGAGAAGGGAAACAGACGCAAAGATATAAACAACCATCAAGTAGGAGAGGAAACCGTGGTCTCCCCTTTGTTGAGGGGTTGTATGTGTCAGGCAGTGCTAAGCACTTTGTAAATTTCATTTCATTGTCTCTTTTCAACGCCAACCAAAGCCTTCTGAAGTGCAAGTCATATCCCCATTTCACAGATGCAGCAACTGAGACTCAAAGTGGTAAAGTAAGTGTCCAGGCCCCGCGAAGAGCAGTGAGCTTTGCTCTGTTTTCTTTGCCAAAGATGATCCCCTGGCTGCAGCCAGAAGTCTCACATGTCCTGATGGAGGCAGCATGCTGTCGTATTGGAAAGTCCCAGGTTTAAGCCCTGGTTCTGGTGCCAACAAGCGCATGACTTTTCTAAGCCCCACTTCCCTCTGCTGACAGAGCAGGGATCCCATCACCTTCCTCTCAGGGCGGTTTGAATGTTTCAGTGAAGCAAATCTTGTAACTGTTCCCAGTTCTTCTTCATAGAAGATGCTGAAAAAAATACAGGTTTTCCTCATTCCCAGCAAACATCAGCAGGAAGGTAGGTAGGATGCAAATAGTATCACAATGGAAATGTAAGCAAGACAGAGTCCTCTGTGCGTTTTTTGTTTGTTTGTTTTTTACAAAATCTGTTCTATATATGGCTTGTTTGAAAGAATTAAGCAATTAGAACTCATCATTGAGCAGATGACACGCTGCTTTGCTTTCCGTATGAACTCTCGTCTCCCTTGTCAAGGACCATTCTCTTGTGAATCCATCTTCTGAGCCCAGGGAACCTACATAAGCCAGGAAATCTGCCACTTTCTAAAAGTGTTTTTTCTTAATTGCATGCCATGAGAAAAACTAGCAGAAAGAATGAAGCAGAAGCCCAAGGGGGACTCATTAAAGCTTTTGGCTGTGGGAATAGGACAGATTTGGCCTTGGCAGTGAAGAGGGACGCGCAGTGCCCAGTGAGAGCAATGACAATAACGAGAATGGTATCCGATCACCAGGGTCACAGGCAGGTGACGAGGAGGCTGTGGTAGTGATGCCAGTGAGCTCTGATGGTAGAATGAAGCCTCACAGCAAGTGGAAAGTGTGCAAATGCCGGCATCTAACAGCTCTAGCGAGAACCCTGGGCCCACCAACCTACTCACTGTGGGACTGCAGGCAGGTGGCTCCAGCTTTCTGGGCCACGGATGCCATATCTGCAAAGTGGGAATCTTCATCCATTCATTTGTTCACTCAAAAAATATTTACTGATCACCTGCTGTGTGCCAGGTATGTTCTACAATATGGGGGCTGCAGTTCTGATCAAGACTGGCAAGCCCCACCAGTGGAGCTGACACTGGCATAGAATCCTGAGTCAGAGGCAGTATTAATAATGAACCTTGATTGCCTCTGAGCTCCTCAATCCCCCTACATCCCCTGGAGGCAGACGGAGCAGCTGTTGCGTCTCCACTGTAGAGATGAGGAAACTGAGCACCCAGGAGCACCCCAGGCATTAGGGCATGGACCTCCCAGCTGTTTCCACTCTACCAGCTGTCTTGGGGGAACCAGATCTTACTGCCAGGTGAGTTCATGGGACAGGCTTCTTCCTCAACCTGGAATTCATCCCTGGGACGGATGCCACCCTATGTAGCATGTGCAGAATCTACCACTGTCATGCCACAATCCTCTGCCTTTCTCTCCCCCATCAGGTTTGAGCTCTTCCGGAGCAGGGGCTGTTGTATCTCCAGGGCTTAGTGTGGAGTCTGGCAGCCAGTAAGTGCTCGGGGGACTATATGCAGAGATGAAAGAAGAGATGAAAGCGAGAGGAAGGAAGAGAGGGAAGGCAAGAAGGAAAAAAGAGGGAAGGGGAGTTTCTGGCTTATATCACACAGTAAATATTAGACTGATGGATACACGGCTAGATGGATGGAGACATAAAAGGAAGGCAGGATGGATGGATGGAAGGGAGGAAGGGAAGCAGGATGGATAGATGGATGAATAGGTGGATGGATACATGGATGGATGGATGGAAGGGTGGCAGGATGAATGCACAGACGGATGGAAGAGAGGCTGGCTGGCTGGCTGGCTGGGAGGTAGGGTGAGTGGGTGGATGAAAGAAGAAAGAGAGATAAGAAAAGAAGGGGAAGATGAAGGGAGGAGGAGTGGAAAGAGAAAGGAGAGGCCAGCTTCCTGTGGAAGTGTCCGTGAACGCTGAACAAGTAAAACGAATGAAATGCAGCTCAGGTCCCCTCTCTCACTCCCACAGCTCACCCCTTGCCCTTGTCCGTCTGATTCTCCCCTCAGCCTTCAAGGCCCAATTAAATCTCCCCTCTGCTGTCTGTTCCAGCCCACAGAGACTGGTCTTTTTTCTCACACGGTGTGTTCCCGTTGTCTAATTGCCAATTAGCATCTGGGTTATACAACTCTCACTTCCCATGATTGAAACTGACCCGAGCACTTGTTAGCATCAGGCCGTGGTTAAATCACTGGACTGTAGGAGGAAGACTGGCTGGGAGGATCCTGGTTTCCCACTTCCTAACAAAATGACAGCATGTTAGTCCAGTGTCTGGAGGCTCCACTGTCCTGTGTGTGCAATAGAGACGCTGCCACTGCCCTGAGGAAGTGTTAGGAAGACTGCTCGTGAAAAAGCATGCAGCAAGCTTACATGAGACTCGGGGCATACAAGCCCTCACTCGGGTTAGTCATTCCCAGTGTTACTGTGGTCTGTGAACATCTTTTCTACCCAATAACACTGTGAGGTTTTAAAAAATGACTACTACTCCCATCTCTCCTCCCCAGGATACACACACACTCACCACCAACCAACCCCGCCACACACACACATAAAACCACCCACCCCTCCCTCCCCAGTACAGGGCTAAGAATCCAGAATACTTTTTGGTTGATGTCTGCTTGGACCCAAAGTCCAGGAAGTTTCATCTCAAAAGATCTGCGTTAAGTGAGTTTCGATTTGCCAGCTGTTTTATCCAGGCCAACTTTTCAGAAGTGAGCTTATTGCAGAGAAAAAAAAGAAAAATCAGTGCGTGTTCTCAGCAAACTTGCGGGCCCTCTGATGCCCTTCGGTAATCAGTAGGTGAGGATAGGATTTCCCAGAGCATGGGCCGAGAACCCCTTCCATCAGAACTCCCTAGGTCAGAAACTCTTAATCTCAGGGCCTGAGGAATCTTCATTTTAACCAGTTCCTTGGAGGATTCTAATGCTTGCTTGGATAGGGAACTAGCGCCACACACAGTTGTGTACAAACCTAGAGTTCAGAGCTTGGCAGCCTTTTGAGAGTTTGAGAGTTTCTCAAACTTAAGAGTTTCTAATCCAACTGCCTCACTTTACAGACTGGGAAAAGTAAGGCCCAGAGAGGGTAAGCAACCTATGCAAGGTCACACAGCGAGGCAGTGACAGGGCCAGGAAACAGACCAAGAGTCCTGTTCTCACTCTTCCACTCACTTCCCGCCTTTGCTTCACTTACCTCTTCCTCTGCAAGGAGTCCTTGCCGGCTCAAGGGAGGAAGTAAATTAGCATTTATTGAACTTTTACGGTACACCAGGCACTTGACACAGGACCTTCCGGCAATCCTAAGGGCTAGGTATTATCACGCCTGTCATTCTAGAGAAGGAAGCTGTGAATTGGAGAGAAGAGTATTTGCAGAGAAACAAAACCTGCTGGTGTATGAGAACAATTCCAATATTCCAGGAGAAATTGAGGCGAGCCCTTTCATCTTCTATGCGGTGAAAACGATTTTAAAATGGCTTAATATGAAAAAATCCATTTTTTCATTCATGTAAACAGAATATACTACATATTGGAATCCAATAGGAATCCCTAATAATACTGGCCCATGACACGTTGTTGCTGTTAGAATTTTATGTGTAGCAGTGGTTCTCAACTGGGTGGGGGCAGTTTTGGCCCCCTGGGAAACATCTGGCAATGTCTAGAGACATTTTTGGTTGTCACAGCTGAGCAGGGACCACTGACATCTAGTGGGTATAGGCCAGGGATGCTTTTCACCCTCCTATGGTGCCCAGGATTGCTTCCCAGACAAAGAATTACCTGGTCCAAAATGTCAATAATGCCGGTGCCGAGGAACCCTGGTCTGCACGACGTGCAACTCATTTGGTTGTGATGTCAGTTGTGGTTGTCTCCCAGGCGGCGCAAGTGGTAAAGAACTCGCCTGCCAGTGCAGCAGACAAGAGATTTGGGTTCCATCCCTGGGTTGGGAAGATCCCCTGGAGGAGCGCATGGCAACCCACTCCAGTATCCTTGCCCGGAGAACCCCATGGACAGAGGAGCCTGGTGGGCTGCAGTCCGTGAGGTCTGAGTCTGACACAAGTGAAGCGACCCCACGCACCGCCACTAGGAGGCAGTATAACCTCCGGTCCTGACGGCTCACCCGAGACACGCGAGACGTCCAACCCTTCCCTCGGGTGTTCCGGCTTCTGTCCACAAAATGGGCATATTAGACTGGGATGAGATGAGGTGGATGGAAAAAGAGAGGAAATAAGGTTATATCTGAATGAAGTCTCCGGGCAGGGACCCCACAACTGCTGAGAAGTTAGACGTCACTCCAGGTCTGTCTAAATCCAAAGGTAAAATGACATTTCAAGGACTGTCTCGCTCCCTATGGATGAAAGCCCCGTGAATCGAGATGTTGCAATGTAAGCCATGAAATTCCTTTGTACCAAACACAGTCTATTTTCTACTGGGGTATAATTGCTTTACAATGTTGTGTTAGTTTCTGCTGTACAGTGGAATGAATCAGCTCTAAGTATATATTTATCCTCTTCCTCTTGGGCCTCCCCTCCCCCATCTAGGTCATCACAAGCACTGAGCTGAGCTCTCTGTGCTACACACCAGGTTCCCACTGGCTGTTACTATCTATTTTACACATGGTAGTGTATAGATGTCAATCCTAGTCTCCCAATTCATGTCACCCTCCCCTGCCCCCCAGTCCCACGTCCACAAGTCCATTCTCTGTGTCTCTACTCCTGCCCTGCAAATAGTTTCACCTGTACCATTTTTCTGGATTCCACACATATGTGTTAATATATGGTATTTGTTTTTTTTCTTTCTGACCTACTTACCTCTGTATGCCAGATTCTAAATCCATCCACATCTCTACAAATGATTCTCTTTCATTCCTTTCCATGGCTGAGTAATATTCCATTGTGGGCTTCCCTGGTGGTTCAGTCAGTAAAGAATCCACCTGCCAATGCAGGAGGCATGGGTTCAATCCCTGGGTTGGGAAGATTCCCCTGCAAGAGGAAATGGCAACTCACTCCAGTATTCTGGCCTGGAGAATCCCATGGACCTGGTGGGCTGTAGTCCATGGGGTTGCAAAGAGTTGGACGTGACTTAGAGACTAAACAACAACAACAGATATTCCATTGTGCACATGCACCGTATCTTTCTTATCCATTCATTTTAATTACATTGTAGAGCACCGTGAGTTTCTCAAGCTGAATTTCAAGCATAACTTCTGACACACAGTATCTGCCCCTTGGCCTCCCCTTCAGTGGAAAGAAGTGTCGCTTAGGAGTGGAGAATGCAGACTGTATGGTTAGCCTGAGTTTGAATCCTGGCCCTGAGGATTCTTGGCTGTGTGACCTTGAGAAAAATCCCTTCATTTCTCTGGGACTCAGTTTTCTCACCTGTAACATGGGGATACTAGGATCCACAGTACTAAAGATTATTGTGAGTTTTTATTCAGATAATGCAGGTAAAGTGCTTGGCACGCTGTTTGGTACGTTGAAAATAATAAATGTTGACAGTAATAGTTATTATTATCATCATCATTGTCACTATAATTAAGTCCCCAGGATTAGGAGAAGGTGGGAAATTGAGACTCTGGGGCATCCTCAGCATTTGTAAATCAAAGCTGGTATCATCTAGGTCTGATAATTCATAGCTCACTAAATCTAACCTGCCATTTCTGCTTTTAGTGAAAATATATTCAATATTGGAATTAATTACTATTAAAGTGGCCTTGTTATTAAGCACAAAGGGATCAGTGGCAGACCCAGTGGGTTATCATCATTGAGAAAAACGTCTCAAGGGAAAGAAAAAAAAGCTGAATTAATGCGCCATCCTGAATCCAATTGGAAAATCCCTAATAACACTGACTGCTGCTGACAGTTAATCTAAGGAGCCTGTAAATCGTGAGAAAGCTTTTGGAGGCAGAAACTACGGTGGGAGGGAAGTGAGGAAGAAGCTGGCTTACCCTTTCTGTCTTGGGTGCTTCTCAGCTGGCGATCCTGCAACGCAGGAGAAGTAAGGGACATTTGAGGACACCTTTCACCCAACGCACGGTTACTCTGTGGGGCAGGGGGAGTGGACTGGGGGTCAGGATGGTGGGCCCTGGCCCAGCGCTGCTCTCTGTAACCAGGGGTAGTGAGGGATGAAGGAAAACAGGAGATACCAGAGAGGCAGGCAGGGACAAATCACCTCGTGCCTTTGAAGCCCTGGTAAAGAGATTGAATTTTTTTCTAAGTGCAGTGGGAAGTCTCTGTAAGGTTTAGAGCAGGGGGTGATTTAATATGATTGTTTAAAACTCACTCTGGCCATTGGCTGGAGAACAGACTGAAGAAAGGTAAAGTGGGAGACCAGTAGGGGGTTCTCACTGTCATCTGGATAAGAGTTTAGAGAGATGTGACATAGGATGAGGGTGGTGACAGTGGGTGATGGAGAAGGCACACAGAGGCAAGGCATATTTTGAAGGACAAGTTGGCAAGAGGTGCTGGGGATTGGATGAACGAGTAAGGGAGAAAGGAGGTTGGCAATCAGCCCCTACCCTAGATTAGGGATTAAGTAGCTAGATGGATGCCAGTACCTGTATCAGTCAGCTGTTGCCATGATAATGCTGCATAACAAATCAGCCCCAACTCAGATGGGTCGGCAATCATCTGTGGTGGAATGATTATAAAGCTACATGAAAAGATTTGCCCCAGCCATCCTGCAACTCGGGATATCAGAGGATGCTCCAGTTTACCCCAGACTCAAGCAATTTCAATTTTCTGATTAGCTTTGCACAGCTAGCAGGAACTTTGTTGGGCAGGTAGCTTGTCAGACCAAACACAGGAGAAGCCTGTCACTGGTCAAGAAGCTGACTCAGAGAGATTGGCCTGCTTCCCCTCATCGATGCCATCCACGTAACACTAAGAATCACAACCTCTGCCAGCAAGTGCCTGCTCCTACATTACTGGTTTCAAGCAGCGGGATCACTCAGCCTGTCAGAAGCCATTAGACAGCAGGGCTGGCTGATTTTGAGAAGGAGGACAGGGGGTCTTTTCAAGGACAAACTGAACATATAAAAGGAAATCTAGACAGTGATCCAGGCCCAGCATCCTCGGTTGAGGATTTAGATGACTCCTGGAAGTAAGAGAACCAACAGGATGATGCTTTTCACCATACTGGGTAATGCATCATGTCTCCTGTGGAGGAAGAGAGATAGACCATGTGCTTGAGGAAAATCATTGCTGTCCCAAGTGGCAATTTGCGACCTGGACAGGAAGTAAGTAAATAGGACTGAACAAGAACCCTGACGCAGCTGCATTTGGGAACAAACGGGGCTAAGTGTGGCTGCCTGAAAGGTGAAGGATTTGCAAAGAAAGGCTGGCCTCTAATTTGAACACAGTAGCAACCCTTCACTTGGCTCGGGCTCCTCCACCCATAGTTCCCCCAGGCCACAGACCTGGCCCCCTCTCTCCGTAGAATTTGCTGTCTTAGTGAACGGTGCTGCCATGTCTGTGCCTGAGCAAGACAAAAACTTGGAAGCCATCCCTTACACCTCGCTCTCCCTCACTCCCCTTATCCAATCCATTTCCAAGACCTATCCATTTTGCCTCCTAAATATTCCTCCATCCCTGCTGCCATCAACCAAGTCATAGCCTCCATCAGCTTTCACCAGGCAAACGGCAGCAGCCCCCTCACTGGTCTTCTGGTTTCCAACTCGCAATCCACCCTCCATGCTGCCGCCACAGCCATCTTTGCAAAACAGGTGCCTGCCAACAACACCTCCCTTTTTAAAAACCGTTCAGTGACTCCCCGTTGCTTTCAGAATAGAGACCAAAATTATGAATATAATTTACTGTTCCCAGCAGGGTCTGAGTCCCTGCCCACCTCTCGCCGCTGCACAAGCTGTTCTGTCCGCCTGGAACACACTTCCCTCCTACCTTCACCAAGCTCACATAGTCATCCTTCAGAGGCCAGCTCAAGCATCAGTTCTGCAAAGCAGCAGTGCCCTTTGCCTTTGAGATCAGAAACTTAAATATATACTCAGAGGATCTTATTCCGTTCCTTCAGAGTCCTTATCTCAGCTAGTAATTGCACTTTCATTTTTCTGTGATTATTCTGTTAAAATCAGCCTCCTTGTGAACTCTGTGGCTGAAACCGCAGATGGATTTACCCAACACTTGACCCACTAGCCTTCCTCTACTATGGTTGAATTCTCAGAATTCCTTGCAGGTAAGACTGGCCATGTGAGACTGTCTGGCCAATGAGATGCAAGCAGAAGGTGCTGTTGAGACTTCTGGGAAAGAGTCTCAAAAGAGGACAGACTCAGCTTGGATGCCCTCTGCCCTTTATCCTCGGCTGGATTACCAGCCCAGTGAAGACTGGGGCAGCGGCCCTCTTTCAGCCATGAAGAGAAGAGCCGCACAAGGATGAGGGAGTGGAAGGAGGAGAGGCTGGGGTGACTCTGGCACATGGGGTGGCTGGGTCAGCCTTGGTCCCCTTAGCACTGACCTCTTGTTGCCATGGGCTGGGGCTCTGTGTAACTAGCAGTAGCTGAGTTAATTCCATAGAACTTGCACCTTGTTTTATAAGATTCTCTTTTGGTTTTTAAGATTTTTTTTTTTTGATGTAGACCATTTTTAAAGTCTTCATTGAATTTGTTACAATATCACATGTGGGATCTTATTTCCCTGACCAGGAGTCGAACCCATACCCCCTGCATTGCAAGGCAAACCCTTAACCGCAGGACCATCAGGGAAGTTCCCATAAGACTCTAACTGATACAAGCTCCATGATGATGTGAACTGTGAATATTTTTGCTCTCTGCACATCCCTGGCGTGGAGCCTGGCACATACATTCAGTGAACATCTGTTGAACGAAAGGAGCACTGTCCTTGGAGTCCAGCAGATCTAGGCTCTGATTTCTGCCCCATTGTCGATGGCTGCATGGCCACTTAACCTCTCCTGTTTCCTCAGCTGTCAAAATGGGTATGTGGTGCCTTCCTCCTCCTGGAGTGGATGAGATCAACAGGAAGCCTTAGCATGGTGTCTGGTACCTAGTAAGCGCTCATTCAATTGGGAATTCCTGAAATCCTCCTAGCATCAGCTGGGCAAGTTCCCAGAAAACTCCTTCCCCAGCCAAGTTTCAGTTTCCCCATCTGTGAAAGGAAGTGGCCCTATGAGCTTACCTCTGAGGTCCCTCCTGCCCTAAAAGTAAGTCACACACATGTACACATACACATGCACATGCACACACACATCTGTGCATATGCTAGGAGCTGAGACACTTAAAACAGAGAGACATGAATTCAAATCTCAGCCTTCTCTGCCCTGAATGTATCTCCTTGTCCAAGCCACTTCCTCCCAGCGAGACTCAGTCTCCCCATCTGTAAAATGGGGATGACTGTCAGGTGGTGGTCTGGGGCTTCTCAGCACAGGGGGTTTAGAAACAGTGTCTGAATATCAGCCATTAGACTCTGTCCACCCTGCCCCCTCCACACCCGCTCCTGGATTCAGCGGCGCTCTGCCATGGGTTAATCTAAGATGGGAACAGAAACACAAATTTTCCATTCAAAACCCACAGACCATTTTTGTTCAGTAATAGATTTAAACAAGGTTTTCTCTCACAGCAATCTTCCCTAATCTCCGATTGTTCCCTTTTTAGAGATGCAGTGTCCTTGTGCATCGCGTGGAGAATACAAATGAGGGACTGTCTGAAATCTCCCCTTGTCTCTCACGGGGCCTCTTCATCAGGGCCGTCTCCCTCACTCTCTTCAGAGGCAGCGTGTGCTGGGATCTGCCCCATCCTGTTGTGTGCGGAGTGATCCTCCCCGTAACAGTCTTGCAGGCGGAAAGTGGATGCTTGTCCCGGACTAGGGGCCCAGAAGGTCCTCCAGTCATTTCCCAAGCCTAGCTATCAACTCCTCACACCCAAAGAGGAAATACTGCTGCTTATAAAGGGGGGCTGTCATGTGTTAATAGCGCTCCTTGTGCCTGGCCCCATCCCTTCCAACACCCCCATGAGGAAGGAAAGTCTATTATACCCATTTTACAGGTGAGGCACCTGAGACTCAGAGATGTTAAGTACTCGGACCAGTGTCACACAGCCTTTCTCCATGCTCGGGGTGAATGTGCCAGATTAGACACCCTTTCCTCACTGTACCTGTATTTCTTTTTATTATTATTATTTATTTATTGGCCGTGCCAGTTCTTATTTGCAGCAGGCAGGATCTTCCATCTTTGTTGCAGTATGTGAGATCTTTTGGTTGCGGCACGTGGGATCTAGCTCCCTGACCAGGGATCAAACCCGGGGCCCCTGCATTGGGACCGTGGAGTCTTAGCCACTGGACCACCAGCGCAGTCTCTGTAGCTGTATCTCTTGGGCGCTTAGTACATACAAGTCTCTCTTACATACAAGACTCTGATCTAAACACGGGATACAAGTGACAAGCAAGTAAACCCTCAAATAAGCAGGATGATTTCAGACTGGGACCACACAATGCAAAGCAGTTGTAACCATGAGCATGGGGGGTGTGTACACATGACGTCTTACGAAGGTGGTCTGGAGCCCCTCATGGAAGGTGGTCTTTGAGCTGAGACAGGGGCAGTGAAGGGTAGCCGGCTGCTCAGGGATCTGGGGGAGGAGGGTTCCGGGAAGGAAAAGCAGGCTTGGTAGTGAGGATGGGACTGCAGGAAGCGTGGCTGGGGAGCTGGGAGGAGAAGTCCACATGGGGCTCTGAGGCCAGTGAAAGAGTCTGGTCTTAGCGCAGCTGGAGGCTGCGGAGGAGGCCGAGGCCATCCTTTGACACTTTAAGGACCCCTCTGACTGCCTTGGTTTCCCCGGTGGCTCAGCCAGTAAAGAAGCCGCCTGCCAATGCAGGAGACACAAGAGAAGATGTGGGTTCAATTCCTGGGTCAGGAAGATCCCCTGGAGCAGGAAATAGCAACCCACTCTAGTATTCTTGCCTGGAGAATCCCAGGGACAGAAGAGCCTGGTGGGTTACAGTCCATGGGGTTGCAAAGAGTCAGACACGACTGAGTACACACGCCTCTTGGGGAGACTGTGTCAGGACTCAGGGCAGGGAAGCCCCCCCAGCCTGGGAGACATCGAGGGAAGGCAGGCTAGCTAGAGTGCGGTGTGGGAGTGGAGGTGGAGAGGCAGAGACGGGACCAAGGGGAGCCCAGTCCTTCAGGGACAAGCGCCCCCGGACACGTTGGTGTGTACAGCTAGGTGTGCTGGGAAGAAGCTTCTCTGGGAGACGGGCTTTGATGCTGGTCAGTCCAGACATGGGGGAGCACAGCCCCCGGTTACTAATCAGGGGAGGTGTGGGGGCACCTCAGGCAACTGCCCTCTTCTCCTGGGGGAGGGGGAGTCTTTCTTTCTCTTCCCCCTTCTCTCCTTCCCCCCGCCTCTGTCAAGAGCATGGATGAATCTCAAAAAAGAACATTATACTGAGTGAAAGAAGCCAGATCCAAAAACACCAGACTACACACTACACGATTCCATTTATATAAAATGGGGTAGAGAATTCAAACTAATGCATAGTGACAGAAAGCAGATTCGTGAGAGCGTGGGGGGAGCTGGTGGGGCGGAGAGGGATGAGAGGGAGGAATTCCAAACGGTCTCTCTGTTTCTCTGTCTCTCTCTGCCTCTTTCTCTCTCTCTCACCTTATGGGAGACATGACAGATACCACCACCCACTGGGAGCGAGGGGCAGATTGGCTTGGCAGTTGAGAAGTAGGACTTCTTACTCACACCTCCTGGCTTTGAGTCCCAGCTCCACCGGTTACCAGCTGGGTGACCCTGCACAAGTGACATGACCTCTCTGAGCCTCAGTTTATCTTATAAAATAGGAGGAAAATTGTTTTACTCTTCACAGTGTTTTTTTTAATTCCAGCTTTCTTGAAGTATAACTGGCATCCAATAAATTGCACATGGTTAAAATGTACAAGTCAATCCATTTTGAGATACATATACCCCTGTGAAACCATCCCCATGATCAAGACAATGAACACATCCATCCACCTAAGAAGTCTTCATGCGCTTTTAGAAAAAAAATCCTCCCTCTTACCCCTCCCTACTCCCCTCATCTTCTCCATGCTACTACCATACTATATATTAGTTTGCATTTTCCCAGAGTTTTCTATAGATAGAATCATGTTATATGTACTCTGATTTTTTAATCTGGCTTCTTTTACTCAGTATAGTGGTTTTTTGAGATTCATGTGTGTTTTCATGGATATCAAGAGATCATTCCTTTTTATTCCAGGCAGAATCTCTTCGAATGAATGACCCACACAGTTTGTTTATACATTCACCTATTGATAGCTCTTTGGTTATTTCTAGTTTGGGGCTGTTATGAATAGCACTGCTGTAGACATGTATTCAGGTCTTTATATGGATATAGGTTTTCATTTTTCTCAGGTAAATTCCCAAGAGTAGATTTTCTTAATACATTTAAGAAACGCTCTGTTTGCTTAAGTGGTGCCATTTTACATCCCACGACATACATGTGAGAGTTCCAGGTGCTTCTGGTCTCTGTCAACACTTGCAACCATCTGTCTTTATTTTAGTCACTCTAATAGGTGTGTCGGGGTGTCTGATTGTGATTTGAATTTGCATTTCCCTAATGATTAACATGTTGAGCATCATTTCATGAGTTTACTTGACATCCATGTAGCTTTGGGTGCCGCAGTGCCTGTCCAAATATTTTGCCCTCTTTGGAGGATTGCTTATTTTATTACTATCAAGTTTTGAGAATCATTTATGTGTTCTGGGAACAATCCTTTATCAGATGTGAAATCTGCAGATAGTTTCTCCCCATCTGTGGCTTGACTACATTTTCTTAACAGTGTCTATCAAAGAGCAGAAGTTCTTAAATTTAATGAGGTTCAATTTATCAATTTTCTCTTTTATGGATATTTTTCCCCTTATAAGCTATTAAGATAATTCAGTGCCTGGCACATTAACAAGTACTTAATAAACAGCAGATGCCCTTGTTATAACTTTGAAAGGGAAAGTGCAGTACACTGAGAAAGGCCAGGGGACCAGCACCTCTGCACCTCTCTCTTTGTGGCCTGACTAAGCTCTTTTCCCCTCTCTGAGCCTCAGTTTCCCTGTGTGTGCAGTGAGGGAGTTGCATGACTCACAGATATTTGAGAGCCCATTATCATAGACAGATTAGAGTGTTAATATTCTCTAAAGGCTGGAGAGGGATATTGAGGGGAAAGTGTTGAGGATTGAGAGCTGGGATGGGGAGGCTTCCTTCCAGGGATCAGAAGTCCTGCCCCCCTTCTGAACTAAGAGCATCTTTCAGGTAGTTTCAGATCCTCTGAGGGCACTTGGGAGATGCTGGCATGGAGGATGGATGGAGAACCTTTCAGCCTTAAGTGCTTCCTGGAACTGCTGAGATACTGGGATTCTACAGGTGAGAAAAGGAAGGTGCAGAGAGACATGGTGAAGAAGTGGCAGGGCCAGAATTCAAACCCCAAAACCCATACTCCCTCGACTCCATCCAGCGTGGACCCTGGAGGAGGGAAATGCCAGGGCAGGCAGAGAGAGGGGAACTTCAGCCAAAGAAATGTTCCATCTGAAAGTCACAGTGCATTCCCTCCCAAGCAGCTGCGAGTAAAAAATAGAGTGGGTCGGAATTAGCAGACTTTTTTTTTTTTTCCTCCTTTTTAATTTATAGCTTGTTAGTTGACGGGCTCATTGGGAGGACGTCTTGTCTCTGGCTTGGCAGCCAAGTCAATGACAAAGCAGTGACAGCCCAGAACAGCCTTCCCTCTTCCATGGCAGGTCGTGAGTGATGGTGGACCTCACCGGCATTCTTGGGCATCTCAGTGGTGGTGGCCCTTATGCAGTCCTCCCCCAGGTTCCAGAAGGTGTGAAACCCACCGTTAGCTTGATGGCTGCAGTAGTCCTGTTTCTTATGTTCATGTCCTCTAACATTTAGTAAACTATTCACTATTCTCCAGGAACCAGAGAAATAAAGGTAATTAGGAAATAGCCCCTGTCCTCAGACTGGAGGGGTGATGATCACATACATGAATAACTACGGGATGGTGCAATGGAAACTGCAGCAGCAGAGCAAAGGGGCATACTGAGCCTGAGTTGGGGCATCAAGGAAGGCTGCCTAGAGGTGGTGATATTTCAGCTGGGTTTTGAAGGATGAGTATGAGTTCGACAGGATAGATGTACCCACAGTGCCTGATAGTAGGGGGTGTTCAGTAAGTTTCTGTCCTGTTCTCTTTTCTAGTGCTTTCTCAGATGTTTCTCTTACACGCTTTGCCGGATTATAAACTCACTAGGGGCAGGGATTGTGCTTTCCCCCTTCCTTCCAATTTCCTACAGCAGTGGACACAGGACACAGTGGACCTGACCCATAGAGCAGAATTTATCAGCCTCAGAACTCTTGGCATTTGGGACTGGGTAATTATTTGGGCCAAGAAGTGGATGGTGGCATGTCCTGTGCTGTGCATTGTAAGATATTTAATAGCATCCCTGGCCCCTCTTCCCCTCCTCCCCACAGTCATGACAAACAGAAAATGTCTCCAGACATTGCCAAATTTCCCCTGGAGGCAAAAATCACACTTGGAGAACCACTGTCATGGAATCTCCATGTAGTCATTCATTCATTTATTTCTTCATTCATGCATTCAACAAACATTTACTGAGTACTTAACCACGGTAGGCATTAGGAACACTAAGACGTGTAAGACACAGCCACGGCCACTGTCCTTGGGGAGTCACCAGGCCAGACAGGAAGAGGGACAAGACAATAACTGTGATGGGGGAGCACAGAGGCTGTGGGAGTATGAGCGGAAGAGTGTATTCCAGGAAGGCTCCCTGAAAGAGGCAACACCTATCCTGAATATTAAAAATAAATAGGAATTAGCCAGGTGAAAGGGAGAGAAGGCGGTCTAAACCAAGAACCTGGGATAAGCGAA
Organism: Okapia johnstoni; assembly: GCA_024291935.2. NCBI lineage: Eukaryota > Metazoa > Chordata > Mammalia > Artiodactyla > Giraffidae > Okapia > Okapia johnstoni. The sequence goes on along the minus strand of CM044310.1, from coordinate 6,440,844 downwards.
GCTCTCGAGGGTGGGCAGACATGGCCCTTTTAGGGGAGTATGGCAGTCCTGCAACCCTGGGGCATAGGCCTGCCCTGCCCTCGAGGACCCCTTTGCAGAGGAGACGTGTGGGTCTCCATGCACCTCTCAATGGCTCTGTCCATCTCCTCCCCGCCACCTGCTACAAAGGGCACCTTCCTGTCCAGTGCTTTCTCGGTGATCACAGTCCCTGCAGGTTGATGTGGGGGGAAAGTTCTCAGCTACCCTGCCTTTAGACCTGTCATCCAGTCCCTGATTACGCTTGGAGTTTGAAAACAGACTGGGGACACGGCTCATCTCTGAAGAGTCACAGCTGCCAGCCCATTAGGTCTCCAGAGCTGAACAGAGAGTCTCAACTCCCTAATTGCTTGAGAACTTTGGTGTGGAAACTTCTTCATGTCTGAATGATGTATGGTCTTCCCAGTGTGGCCCCTACATTTCCAGCAGCTCTTTTAGACCATTTATTTATGTGTTTGGTTGATCTGCCCAGGAAGGGAAACTTTAAATAATAAGGAATGGGAATGGAATTGGGAAGGGGAGGGAGGGGTCAAACGTTTTGAGCCTGTGGACTTGATGAATTCCAGTCCATGACATTTATTTCAAAAAGGTAGTTTATCAACTAAAGTGCCAGTTCCTGGTCTGGGGTCCCCAGACCCTGTTGGTCTTTGAAAAGGGTGATGGGGAAGGGTTTGAAAACTAGGGTAAGGTTCTGAAAATCCTGCTGGGGATTCTCTACTTAACAAAACCAAGGCTGAATCTGCTAGCTCGGAGGTCAGGTTATTTGAGTTTAGAATTCATGGATACTGTCTGCAGGATGACCCCCTAACTGTGACCTCTGAGGCTTGGCTTGGCATGGGCACTGCCAGCCGCTAGGACCTCGCTGTCCCCACGTACCTTCCTGCCTCCCTCTGCTCTCTTCTCATCCCTTCTCAGCCTTTTGGCTGAGACCGAGTGCTGTCTTCTCTGCCACGCAGAAGCCCATAAATACCAGCCTCTCTCACATCCAGACTCTGCCGGAGACCCCTCCTGGCTCCCCCTTCATCCTCTGCCTCACCCAGTCCTTGGCTCACCATCCTGCCTCCCAGAAGCATCTCCTGACCACCTAGACCTGTGTCCCGGGGACCCTCTAGGGAGTGGAATCTTGAGTTACACAGACCTGGCCTCACATCCCAGCTCAGCCACTTCCCAGAGGCAAAAACACACCTCCCTGGGCCTCTGTTTTCCCACATGTCCAACACAGATACTGTAATTGCATTCCTACCTCGTAGGGTTGTTACGGGGATTAAGTGGAATTGTGAAGGCTCTCACTGCTGCCTTGCCTCTGAGATGGTCTTCCTCGTGTCAGCCGTGGCTTCCTCTCTTCATTCACAGGTCTGCTTTCCCCACAGCATCTCTAGGGGGACTGGGACCAGTCTTGGACCCTTATCCTCAGTTTGTGGTGCAACACCTCAGGAATAGGAGACTCCCAGTACACGTTTGCATGAAGATGTCCCAAGACGTCAGAGAGGGAACCAGAACTGCTTACCAGCTGGGTGAACCTAGGCAGGTTATTTCCCCACTCTGTGCCTCAGTTTCCTCATCTGTAAAATGGGTATTATGATAGTACCTACCTTGTGGGATTGCTGGGAGGATAAAATTAGTTAATACATGTAAAGTGCTTGGCACAAAGTGAACACTCTTTAAGTATCACTCTTTATTTGATTGATAAAACCGGGGAACTGAATGATTTATTACTTCACCAAAGCACTGTGGAAGGCAAAACATATTTTATAGTATACAGGGGGGTAGAGGGCATTAATGATAAAATATTTGGGGCTACTGAGGTGTCCCCATCTCTCCCCTGACCCATCCCACCCACTGCCTGGCCTCCAAGCCAGCCACTGCAGAAAATAAGGATTTGGGTTATTTTTTCTTTAATCAGCAGAGTACGGGTGTGCTATTTCACACACCGGCTGTTTAAGTGTATACCTAGTTACAGCTGACTGCCTTGGATGATTGGTTGAGGGGGGCCGAGTTCCCGTTTGTCCCCAATCAATCTGGAAACTGAAAAGCAGCCAGAATATTCATTTTCCACTTCAGGCCAGCAACCTGGGATTATTCTCGATGGAGGAGCAGCCAGGCCCAAGGGCTTGGGAGGAGGTCTTCCAGGGGGAGTCTTCCTCAGGGCCTGGGGTCTTCTCGATGACCCAGGATGGTAGGTAGATGGGCAGAGGTGGGGTTTTGAGCAAACTATATCCCCGTTATTAATTAAGGGGCAGGCACTTGTCCAGAAGGCTAGGGGGGCTAACTCCGGTGGCTTAGCTGTGGCTCAGAACCCCTTGCTGTCAGTGTCAAGGTTGTATCCTTGACACAGTGTAGCCCAGTAACGCCCAGGAGTGTAGGCTGGCATTTCATAAGCACCTACTCTGAGTTTCCACTGGGCAAAGCACCCATGAGAGGAAACTCAGGAAACCCAGACGTGAGCATAAGAGCTGAAAATACCAGCTCCACCTAAAAGAGTGGAGAAGTCAGGGAACTGTGTTGATAAAGGTAGGTCCTGTGACAAGATGGCTTTCATTCAATCGTCCCTGTGTTTACTTAGAAACTTAGCAGCTTACAATGAGGTGGGGATGGTTCTGATGACTTGTAAACTCCAGTGGGGAGTAAAACGCAGACCCTGCTTTCCCAGGAGGCAGCCATGTGAGAGGCGAGATTGTGAAAGTGCACACATAACAACAACGATGATTAGTGCCGAAGCAGTGGCCGTGGATCGGGTGCTGACGGCAAGAGAGGCTCCGCACATGGCGCTTGATTTACTCTCACAATAGCTCCGTGAGACAGGGCCTATTTTTACCCTGGTGTGCAGATGGTGAGCCCGGAGCTCTGAGAAGGGTGAGTGTCTGGGTGAAGGCCCAGGCAGGCGGGATGGAACCACGAGTGAGAGCTGCCCCATCTGACCCCAAGCCCTCCTGCCGCCAACCGCTAGGCGAGCCTGCCTCTCAGAATAACTAGAGCACATGGTGCTGTTTTTGTTTTTAGAACACCTTGTTTTAACTGCTGAGTAGCAGCAACAGAAAGTAGACACCCAGCTGAGGGGCAGGCTGGGGTGAGCCCTTGGCAGTGGGTTTCGCAACGCCACCCCCCCCCAGCACGCATCTTAGTGTCTTGCACATATTAGGTGGTCGGCAGGAACTTGCCTTTCTGAGCACCACCAGGCAGGCCTCTGCACCAGTGTCCTTCTGTTTTTGAACAGTACTTATTTGGCCGCCTCAGGTCTCTGTTGTGGCACGTGAACTCTTGGTTGCGGCATGTGGGCGCTAGTTCCCTGTCCAGGGTCGAACCCAGGCCCTCTGCATCAGGATAGTGGAGTCTTAGCCACTGGACCGCAGGGAAGTCCCTGCCCCCTATTTCTTCAGTGTTCACAAGGCATCGTTTCATCTATCCGGTCCGTGAGGAGCGACTGTGCAAACCCTCACTTTGTAGGGGAGGAAACCGAGAAGCGAGAAGTGGGGCCCAGACTAGAACCCAAGCCCCAAGGACTCCACGGCCCAAGTTCTTTGGCTGTGCATCCCCTAGGGGGACGGATGCCAGACGGGACCCCAGCCCCCAAATCCTTCCAGCTCCGCGTGCTGCCTCTTCCTCGGACCCAAGGGGCACTTGATCCCATCTGGTTACCTTGCCAACATGAAACCACTCTGTTATTCTGCCACCCCGAGCTGCCAGGTCCATACAATGCTCTCTCATAGCACTTTTCACTTTGGAGAAGTGCGTCTGAAACCGGCCGCCGTGACCTTGGGCTGCTGCCTGCAGACCTGGCAGGAAGCCGTCCATTTCAGTGTCCTCCTCTTCCCTCTCCAACCTCCAACAGCACCTCCTCGGGCTGCCCCCCACCCCCCACTTCACACACACACACACACACACACACACACACACACACCCCTGCCCTCCACCTGACACACACACACACACACACACACACACACACCCCTCAGCCTCGGTTAACCTAGGGAGAGCAGGTTCCCTCCACCAGCCGGGGGCTGGGGCTTCTGGAGCTGCAAACACTGAATCATGGGATTATTCCCTCCTTCCTTATCATCCACTGGCGTCTTCCAGGTGTTGTTTCTCTCCCAGCAGGGGTGTGTCTTGTTGGGTTCCCATCACTGCCTCTTCCCCAGGGGTGGGACCCAGAGTGGAAGCATGAGAAACGCATCCGGTTTGACCCCCCATGCCTTTGCTCACGCTGTTTCCTTTGTTCACGCTGTTCCCTGTGTCTCGTTCGCCCTCTCCGCTCGCGTTTGGCTCCCTGTTGAAAGGCTTCAACAGACAAGCCCTCCTCCTTGGTGGAAGGGAAGAGGCATTCATCAGGCACGTCCGTGACCATCTGTTCCATGGACGGGGCTGGCCCTGAAAAGGGGACCTGGAACTCAGGACAGAGCGATGTGCAATCAGCCCCTGCCTCTTGACAGCTGTGTGAGCGTGGGCGCCTTGCCTCCCCTCCCTAAGCCCCGTCAAATGGGGTGATAACAGTACCTGCCTTACTTGGCTGTTGGCACTGGGAAGATAATTCATGTAATAGCATCTGTTCCTGGGCCTGGCAGACAGCAGACACTTAATACAATGTGAAAGCGCTTCGCTCCAAGCAGTTCTTTTAAAAATATTATTTATTTATTTATTTATTTCCTTGGCTGTGTCGGGTCTTCATTGCGTCCTGCGGGACATTTCTTTGCAGCTCGCAGGCTCAGTAGTTGCGGCACGAGCTTAGTTGCCCTGCAGCATATGCGATGTTAGTTCCGCAACCAGGGATCAAACCAGTGTCCCCTGCATTGCAAGGCAGACTCTTATCACTGGACCACCAGGGAAGTCCAGAGCAATTTAAATAATAATTTATGGGCTGCCACTTACAGAGCTACTGCTGTGTCATGGGCGCTAGGGTAGGTATTCCAAAGGCATCATTTAGTCAAGAGGAATCAGGCGCTTACTATGTGCCAGGCAGAGTATTCATGCGCTTGGAATTCATCAGCAAAACAAAAATACAGATGATAAATCTTCACCCTCTTAGAGCCAGGGGGTGGTCAAGGAAGGCCTCGTGAAGATGTGATATTTGATGTCCACGTCCACCAATTCCCCAGCACCAAGGACATTGACACATGCAGACGGAAGAGGATGACTTCTGCAGGCGTCCATGCACCCAGTGGGGGAGTGAGTCAAGTGAACAGTTTATTTGTTAATTTTTTGGCTCTGCTGGGTCTTCGTTGCTGCCCTGGCTTTCTCTAGGTGCGGCCAGTGGGGGGCTACTCTCTAGCTGCGGTGTGCAGGGCTTCTCATTGCGGAGGCTTCTCCTGTTGCAGAGCATGAGCTGTAGCTGCTCTGGCTTCAGTGGTTGCAGTGCAAGGGCTCATATTTGCAGCTCTGTATTTGAGGCTTCAGAGCACAGGCTCAGTAGATGTGGCGCACAGGCTTAGTTGCTCCTCAGCGATTAAGTGGGATCTTCCTGGACCAGGGATCAAACCCGTGTCTCTTGCATTGGCAGGCCGATTCTTTAAACTGACTCACCAGGGAAGTAAGTCCACGTGGGCACTTTAGAGACAGGCATCCCCACCTAGTCCTTCATTCATTTCATCCCAACCGGATGCGCTAGGGTCTTACGATCCCCACTCGCAAGCTGATGAGGCTGCCGCTCAGGGAGGCCGAAGATCATGGAGCTAGCAGGGGACATCCCTGGTTCGTTGCAAGTCGAAATACAAGACCTTGTTATGATCCAGAGGTTGTTGCAATGACAGACAACAAAGGGCAGGGCACTCTCACTCCCCTCCCACGCTGCCCCAACCCGTTTTCCAGCTCTATCCGCTCTGCCTCCGGGAATCTGTCATGGTGTGTCGCACACACGTGGCTTTGTCTGGGCCTCTCCAAGGGGCCCAGCGCCGGACCAGGAGGAAGGAGAAGCATCACCTTCTTACTCTGGGCTTGCCTCCTCCGTCTTGGAACATCTGCTCCGCCAAGCCCCAGTGTATTAAACAGCCGCCGAGGATGTATTGTTGCCTCCTTCAGTACATACCAATTACATGGCGTGTTTTGCTCATTAGTAAGAAATTGACACAGAGGCAATTCTGCTTTTTTAAATTACCACTAATCTTACTGCACCTGTTTGGGAAGAAGGCAGGAGGAGGGGAAAAAAATGGTCGGTAATAACCATTTCATGATATTTTAAAAACAAACACTTCTAGACTCCCTTAAAAATAGCTTTTGGGGCTTTCAGGCTTCTGTCTTACTTTAAGTGGAGGTTCTTTGCCTCATGCCACGGGCTGGCATTCTCTCTGTCAACGTCACGGGCTCAGAAGTCATATGTACCTTAGGCACAAGGAACAAGGGAGCCCCAGGGTTTGAGCCTGGCTTCCTCAAGGTTATTAAAAGTGAGATGCTGGGACTTTCCTGGTGGTCCAGTGGTTAAGACTTCGCCTTCCAATGCGGAGGGTGCAGGTCCAATCTGCAGAATGCTGGTCAGGGAGTTAATATCCCACATGCCTTGTAGTCAAAAAAACAAATCATAAAGCAGAAGCAATATTGTAACAAATTCAAGAAAGACTTTTTTAAAAGAGTGAGATGCTATGATTAACTGGGTGTTAAGGGATTGATACACATCAATGACAACCATCATACCTGAGAGGCTCAGGGAAAATTGACTTTGGGGGGTGGATAGTAGGGGGATTCAGATGCCTTCACTTGGTCCCCGGGGCTCAGAGAGGGGGAGTCAGTTGCCTGAATCACACAGCTATCCCTGAAGCTGGCGTTCAAACTCGCTGCCCAGATGGGCTGCCAGGACCACTGTGCCCCATTTCCCTCTTGTATCTCAGTCCACAGCCTGTCATCATAGAGACCAAGGGCTTTGGCAGTTACTCAGAACAAGAGGGAAGCCATTGGAGGGCTTTGAGCTGTGGAGTGACCTTGTTGAGGTTGGAGTTTTATAAGCATCACTAGCTGATACATGGAGAACAGATTGTAAAGAAGTCAAGGATGGTAACACGGCAACTAAAAGAGGAGAGGGAGCACTGAGGTTCATCAGAGGACTTGGTCTGGTGATTTTGTTTAACCCACTAAACTCCCCAGAGAAGAAAAATCAGCCGAGTGGGCCATCACCCAAGTGAAGTGTAGGCAGAAGTTGAGAACCTTGCCCTTCCATGAGCTAAGAAGCCCTGGAATGAGGGAATGTCACAGTGGCCTTTGATGCAAATAAATCCAAAATATATTTGCTTCCTGAGACCTCATGGTGTTCAGCTCTATTCTCTTGGGGGTGGGGAGCGGTGTGCAGGGATGAAGAAACTCAAAGTACTTACAGAAGAGAGGCAAAAGTGCTTTGCACACACAGAGCTCACCCTAGTGAGCTCCAGAATAGAGAGACATTGGTTCTAAAGGGAGCATCTGGGAAGTCTTCCTGGAGGAGGTGGCAGTTGAGCTGAGCCTTCGAAGGATGAGTAGGATTTTGACAGAGAGTTGGGATAGAGACTTGCCTGCTCCTGGAGGAAGAACTTTGAGGAAGAGTATTGAATTGTCTCATGGATGACTGAAGCAGAGGGTAGGAGAAGGGTAAGAGAAGTCAGCATTTTTCACTTTTCATTCCTCCTTCTTCCTTTTTCTCCCCTTCCTATCTGCTGTGAGCCTGGAGCTAGGCACCAGGGAAGCAATAATGAGCAAGAGAGACCTAGTCCCTCTTGGAGCCCACACATTGGTGGGGTTTTTAATGCTCCTGTGTATCTCTCTATTATGAAGGAGGGGGACATTTTAATATCAGAACAAAGAGCTTCTGCTTGCTCCTTCTGGCTTTGGGGCACCATGGCAGGTTTTAAGCAGGGGGGTGACATGATTTGTACTGGACAGGAGATAATCATTTGGGCAGCACGTAGAATATGGATTGGAAGGAGGCCAGAGGTAGGGAGGTGAATATGCACCAAAGGAAAACACATAATTGTGCCCGGCTTTTATCTGGGCTTTCTGGTCAACCCAGCCCCTGTGTAGTGGGGAAGCGAGGGATGGAGCATCAGGGGAGGGAGAACAGGCTGCAGGTCTGCGAAGGGATGAAGGGTTTCCATGGCAACCTTTGCTTGCCCATAGCGAAGATAGCTCTGCAGTTCCCCAGGCATCATTCCTGTGGACCTTGAAGCCATCATCCCTGGCAGCCAAAAGCTTGACTTTAGAAAGACAGAGATGCAGTAGGATTGAAGGAGGAGAGGTAGCGAGAATCAAGGCAAAACTGTTCAGCTGGAATTGGGATACAGGCTCCCAGGCAGCCCTCGAGATGCCCCCATACCCCTTCCTCCTCCCTCTTCCAGGCAGAGATTCTCCCAAGCCTGCCCTTGCTCCTTGGTTTGCGTCCTATACCATGGGGGCTTAGGACAATCTGGGAAATGGGCTGATGATGCCTCTTTTCAGGGTTCTTGAGATGATTCGTGATACTCTTTGCCAAGCTGCCTACCCAATGCCTGGCCCAGGGGAAATGGTACCAAATGCTGGTGGTTATTGCTTTCTTTGGCATTGTCAGTAAAGAGTGCTGGCCTGGGTATCGGGACACCAGGTCTTCCGCTCAGGCCAGCCACAGCCTGGAGTGTGACCTTGAGAGAGCCGCTTCCCTTCTTCTGGATCTCCCTGTCCTTATGCCATATGGAGATGTTACCTCTTTCCTGTGCACCACAAGCTCTTAAACTTGATTATTGTTGTTGTTGTTACTATTATTACTATATTACTGCTAGTATTATTACTGCTTATGATAACCCCTTACTCTGTTGGTCTCTGCTGCAGAGGGCAAAGATCATGAATCCTGTAAACCGTCCACTTAGTGGAGAATGTGAGATTGTCAGACCGAAACAGACAACCCAGTACCCTTTCATCTTCTCTTTTTGAGACATAATTATAGGAACGAGCTCAAGGAAATTAAATACTATATCAGCTACACATCAAGACAGGATTGCTTGTGGGTATTGAGAGTAATTAGGCAGGTTAATCCTCAAGCGTTCACTTGTCTGAGTCTTAATAATTGACCCAACTCTCCCTGTCCCTGAGTGCCCAGGCTGGGTCTGGCTTGTACATCCAGTTCCAAACTAGGTGATGCTAAATTTGATTGAGAATCCTGAGTTCAGACACTTACGAGACACATCCCCGCCCGCCCCCCAGCCTCCTGTAGAAGAAAAGCACGTTCATAGACCAGGTCTGGTTCACTGCTGTATTCCTAACCCTCCCCCGGTGGTGCGTAGGTGTTTGTTAGGAGAGAGGAGGGGAGGGAAGTGGAAGGGAGGGGAGGAGGGGGCATGGTGCTTTCTGAGACAGTTAATCTGGAGAAGGAAATAGAAAGAGACCCTCTCATATGTGTCTCAGTGGAAAAGCCCATTATTCCCCCCTCCCTCAACCCAGTCTGTCCCTCTTCCCTTTTACTCACCAACACCCAAAGGAAGAAAACAAAATATTTCTAGAAGGTGAGAGTGTCCGTGTTGCAGACCTGCTAGTACTCCTCCTCACAACAGAGTCAGTTAACTCACCACATTTTCCCTGGGTTGTCATCGTTAATTGAATTAAATGAGATAATATTGGTTGAGTACTTAGCACCCGGCCTGGAAATGTTTATTGCACAGAACTGCATTGGTTACGGGCAGCCACTATTAGCGGCATTGTTGCAGCTCTTAATTAGTTATTAATAAACCTCTTTGTTAGCACAGCACTTTGGGACGTTGAGCCCATTTTTTCCAATGCATTTCCTGAAGGCGCCATGTGGGTCTCCATTTTCCTATCAGATAAATGGAGGTGACGTGCAGACCTCGTGAAGTTGTCAGAAGGCCAGTCACACAGGGCTGCTACATGTGTGAGTGCACGGTATGAACACTGGAGGAATTTACGGGCGTTGAGACTGTGTTGTTTCGTGCGGTCTGAATGGAGAGGCAGAGAGAGCTCCATCATAGCGATAGAAGGGGCCTGGAGTTTCATCCCATGATGTGAAGTGACTGTCTGGCTTTCCTGTTTTTGCCCAGAGCTTTTTTTTTTTTTTTTGGCTCAGGTGGACCCAACACCCAAGTAGACGAGGGGCATGGGAAGGCGGAGAGGTCCTACTTGTGTCATTAGTGAAATAGCTGAAAGCGCAGACGTGGGCTTCACAGGATCTGGGTTTGAGCCTGAGCTCTGCTGCTTCCTCAGATGAGTCACCTTATCTCCTGAGTTAATCACTCCCGCTCCAAGTTCATGGCAACTTGGAATCTCAGAACGCTGACCTTTCCTGGATACAACTTGGATGTTTGGGTCTTTGGAGATATACTTGGTTGAGATGAGGTCATATTGGATTAGGAAAAAGTGAAAGTGTGACTTAGTCATGTCTGACTCTTTGTGACTCCATGGACTGTAGCCCACCAGGCTCCTTTGTCCATGGGATTTCCCAGGCAAGAATACTGGAATGGGTTGCCATTTCCTTCTCTGGGGGTTCTTCCCCACCCAGGGATTGAAGCTGCATCTCCTGCTTTGACAGGCGGATTCTTCACCTCAAGTGCTACCTGAGAACCCCACTTTATGTACTTACAGTTCCACATCAGAAGGTCACACTCTATCTGGGACCCGTGAAAAACCTTTTTGGCAGGGTCATTCCTCACCCACAAGTGTGACAGCCTCCAGGCAGCATTCTTAAAATGAACGCAGTGGTATTAACAGCAAACTGTCTTCAAGCCCTAACTCTGAGCCAGGCACTGTGCTAAGAGTTTAGGCGGCATTATCTTATTCAATCCTCAGACCTACCTGGCGGGGTGGGTCTTATTCGTCTCCCTGATTTTGCAGAGTTGGAATCCAAAGTGACATGGTGGGTTCAGAGTCACACAGCCTGGCAGTTACAAGCTGGGCTCGGAACCAGGTCCTCCTGCTGCTAGGTCCCCCTTTGCCCACCAGGCTGCCCGTCTTTATGCACCAGGAGGATGTCTCCTGTGTAATCTTTGATCCAACTTCTGCTCCTGCTTGAAATCCTTCTGCCCACAAACCTCTCACCTGCTTTATTGTCACTGCTGCGCCTACTGTTGTTTATTTGTTTTGTTTTGATTGTTCCCAGACCTTTCTTCAGGCTGTCCATTCTGCCTCCCCCTTGCAATACGCTTTCTCAACAGCCTCGTCTATTTGCATTAAAAACAACAGAAGAAAAGATATCAGACCCCTTGCCGTCTTCATTTTTGAATCCACAGTGACTAACTCATTGCTGGTACATATCGGCCTCCCAGGAAGTGTTTTTTTTTTAATTAATTCATTTATTTATTAGCCATGCATCATGTGGAACCTAATTCCCCAACCAACGATCGAACCCGCATCTCCTGCCTTGGAAGCACGGCATCTTAACCACTGGCGCCAAGGAAGTCCCGGGAAGTTTGTGGAATTTATGTCTTTAGCTGAATTATTGTTTAGTTCGGGATCATTAGTTCATTATTATGCTTCACTGAATTATTTAGTTGAATTTAGTTTGTTGCATCCATTCTTAATAACGGCAGTATTGCCCCCAGTGGGACAAAAATTAGTTCTTGAGTTCCTGTGTATGTGTAAAGCACATATTGACATCCAGTACATAAAGGGATACATAGTCTAGCTGCTGGATTAAATTTTCATGGAAAAAATTATCTTAAAAGCCTGCTGGGATGGGTGATAATGAAAAAGAAAAGATTTGATAAACACAGGCTTATAGTATAATTTATTCACCGCTATCCTTTTGAAAATCTAGACCACAAAACACAAATAGAGTGCATAATTAAATAATTCACCACCATAAGCCACAAGTGGAAAGCTCGTGGGAAGGGTTCATCCTTCACGGGGGTCAAGTAAATGCACCTGATGGTATCCTTGAGGGATCGCAGCACACTGACTAAATTAGCTTCAAACGTTTAAAGCAATAAGGCTGGGTGCTGGCAAGGTTACTGTATCATTGGTAAGCAGGGATGTTTGTAATTCAAAAGACCCCTTAGGAAAGCAGTGTGGCAGTTCTGTTCAGCTAGAGCTGTAAAAATCTGCATGCCCTTTGACCAAAGAATTTCATCCAGGGGAATTTGTGCTTAGAAGTGGATCCAATGGGAGTGGAAGTTGTATGCACGAAGATGCTCATTAGTCAAAGCCAGCACTGGAAATGGAAGAGAGGGAAGGAAGGAGACTGCTGCTGCTAAGTTGTTTCAGTCGTGTCCAACTCTGTGCGACCCCATAGACGGCAGCCCACCAGGCTCTGCCATCCCTGGGATTCTCCAGGCAAGAATACTGGAGTGGGTTGCCATTTCTTTCTCCAGTGCATGAACGGGAAAAGTGAAAGTGAAGTTGCTCATTCGTGTCCGACTCTTAGCGACCCCATGGACTGTAGCCTACCAGGCTCCTCCGTCCATGGGATTTTCCAGGCAAGAGTACTGGAGTGGGGTGCCACATGTCCCCCCAAAACCAACACATGTGATGAAGCCCTTAGCTGAGTACCAAACACGGGATAAATACTCCCAAGGCAGTGGCTTCCCTGGACCGGCCCTCCCAACTAGGAAGAACTGAGTACCTGGCCGATGTGGAGTGGGGAACTTTGGGAAAGAGGGTCGGTGTCAGGGGTCACAGGGAGGAAGGTCTGGAATATTGATACAATCCTAGCAAATCTAGGACTTTGGACAGCTGCCCAGGAAAGGGGCCATCCTACATAGCTTTTTGTCAGTCAGTGGGTATCTCCAGGCATGAATATGAGGCTATTTCCTGTCCTTGGAATTCTTTTTTTTTTTTCCCTCAGTTGAAGTAGAGTTGATTTATAATGTTGTGTTAATTTCTACTGCACAGCAAAGTGATTCAGTTGTGTATATATATATATATATATATATATATATATATATATATATATATATATACAAGCACACATTCTTTTTATATTCTTTTCCATTATGGTTTATCATAGAATATTGAAGACCATTTTCCGTGATATACAGTAAGACCTTACTGTTTATCCATTCTATATAGAAAACATTCTATCTGCTAGGGCATGCATATACTTTTCATGTGCTTTTCCATTCTGGTTTATCACAGGATATCAAATATAGTTCCCTGTGCTCTACAGTGGGACCTTGTTGTTTATCATCCTATAGATAATAGTTTGCATCCACTAATCCCAAGCTCCCAATCCTTCCCTCCCACAACTCCCTCTTCATTCACAACCACCAGTTTTTCTCTATATCCATGATTGTTTCTATTTTATAGGTTCATTTGTGTCATATTTTAGATTCCACATATAAGTGATAGCATGTGGTATTTGTCTCTTTCTGACATACTTCCGTCACTTAGTGTGATAATCTCTAGATCCATCTATGTTGCTGCAAATGCAATTATTTCATTCTTTTTTATGGCTGAGTAGTAGTATTGTGTACATGTGTACCTCATCTTCTTGATCCATTCACCCGTCATTTCCTGTCCTCAGAATCTTGTTACCTGGTCCCCCTAGCCCGTTGCTGATGAGAAAGTCAGGAGCTTCCGGTTTCTAAAGTTAATTTGCATTGGTTAACTAGGGTTAAGGAGCCAGCCTGGGGTGTGCTGTGCAGACCAGTTCTAGAGAACACTTTGGAATTCTCTCCCATGGCCCATTTACCTTTGGTCTAGGGATATGTAGGCATCATAAGGCATTACCCATCTTAGACCCAGGCATCTGCATTTACAAACTTGCCCTGTGCTCCTCCCAGGAGTCTGGTGAATACTTCAGGAAGTCTATACTAGTCCCCTACAGTTTCCCACCTAGAGAGGCCTGGAAAGCCTGGTTGTTGTTGTATAGTCACTAAGTTGTAGCCAACCCTTTCTTGACCCCATGGACTGTTGCCCGCCAAGCTCCTCTGTCCATGGTATTTCAGGCAAGGATACTGGAGTGGGTTGCCATTTCCTTCTCCCGGGGATATTCCCAACGCAGAGATCAAACCCACATCACCCGCATTGGTAGGTGGGGCCTGGAACCCACCAGGGAAGCCTGGAAGGCCTAGAGAGAAACCTAAAATCAGTTACTCTGAAGGGTAAATGCCAGATAGCATGCAATTTCAACTTCCTGGGTTGAAATGCAACAGTTGAGACCAACCTGAGGAATCGCTCTTGACCACCAAGACAGGGATTAGGTTTGCCTCTGTCTTTTCCAGGTGATTTCATAATCCACCTGGGCCCACAGCTGCTAGGGTAAGAGTCCTGGGGCCGTCACGTCTGTGTCCACTAATTGCCAGGACAAAGGACCTTGGCAGAGGCAGACAGGGGAGGGTGCCCTGCGGCAGGTGTCTAAGCACCCTCACAGTATTCATTCAACACAAGAGTGGGCATTGGGCTAGACACTGGAGTCCAGTGAGAGCAAAAATAGACAGGTCCCCTGCCCTCATGAAGTCAGATGACTAACAGCAATCACATAATTTAAGTCATTGTAAATGACATCTGTGGGAGTTGTAGGGGTGTAAGAGTACAGGAGAGGGATTTGAGCCTGTCTGGGAGATGAAGGAAGTGACGATGACTCTGAAACCTCAAGGAGGATCGGGAGGGGAGGTGGGGAAGGGGGGCAGGGGAGAGAGTTCCATGTGCAAAGGTCTGCCGTCTTAGCCGTCCATCTCCTGCCTCCCTGCTCGCGAAGCAAGACAGGAAAATAAACAGCAAAGATAAAACTGAGGGGGAGAATGACCAATGCGTGGGGAGAAGGGCGATGAATAAGAGGCAGGTAAAGCGTGAGCAGCGGATAAGCGGTGGGGTATTAAGGGATGAAAGGGGCGTGTGCAGAAAAGAACTAACAAGGACACACACGGGGACAGGGAGATGAGCCAATAAGTGAATCAGTGAAGTGGTAAGAGGCCAGTTGAGTGGAGAGGGGACTGACACATGAACGGAAAGCAGGTTTCTTCTCTTGCAGTATTTCCCTGTGGCCAAATGGTCCAAGGGCTCCTTATGAACGAACAGGATGTAGAAAGTGCAGAGAAGGTGCTCATGGCTCACTCTGTGCCGTAAGGACAGAGATCCCAGACTGGTCTGCAGCACCAGGAGCTTTAGGAAGCACAGCTGCCTCGGTGCCACCCTAAAGATGCTGATGTAGTGGGCTGGGGTGTGACCTGGGCTGGTAGAATCTCTTCGGTGGCTCTCGTGTCCTGCCAGGTTAGGGAACCACTGCCCTAGGGCACCAGTTCTCCAAGTCTGGTCGCTGGACCAGCAGCAGAAGTGGCATGGGAGCTTATTAGAAATGCAGAGTCTGCAACCCCTCCCCAGACCTGCTGCATCAGAAGCTCGGGAGGGGGTAACCAGCAGTCTGGCTCTTAACAGGTCCTGCCAGGGAATCCTAATCCCCGCTCACGTCTGAGGGCCACTGCCAGGGAGGGAGCTTGGCACCTGCTGAGAGTCCTTCAAGGGCAGATGTGCTCCTGGTGAAGGAAAGAGTCCAGACACCTCAGCATGACCTCAGATCACGGCAGGTCTCCGTGGTCCCCAGCAGGAGTTCTCAATGCGGGTGGGGAGCAACTCACCCTTAACGGACGTATGGCAATGTCTGGGGAGATCTGGGGTTGTTACAACTTGTTTGGGGGGCTACTGCTGGCATCTTGTGGGCTGAGGCCAGAGATCTTGCTCATTACCTTCCAGTGCACTGGACAGCAACCCCCGCCGTCATCACCACTACCACAAGGAACTTTCCAGCCCAAACATTGAATACTGATGTTGAGAAATCCCAGTCTAGGTGAATGCTCCTAGCAAGCCTCTAGCTTTAGAAGAGAGACGTCCAGTGATGAGATGCTTTTCTCCCTGATCTCATTCCTAGAAGCTCACCGACAGCGGACACAGAAGGAACCCAACAAAATCCCATTCAACTCTCTGGCTTTACAGAGGATAGAAGCCAGAGAACTGAAATGATTCCCTAGGGTCTCCCAGCACTCCTAATTCCTATCCATTAATCCGTTCCATAAATATTTACTGAGGATTTGCCATGTGCTAAATACTGTGTTGGCACAAAGGATATAATGGGAAACCAGACAGAAATGGCTCCTGCCCTCATGGACTCACGGTAAATGGGGCATCGGTAAAATTATAAAGACTTCTTAATTTAAGGTGGATGAAGAAGACCCTTCTGAGAAGGTGTTGTTCGTGATGAGATTTGAGGGCCGAAGAGGGGCAGCCATGGGGAGAGGGACCAGGGGGTGCCAAGGACCCCCCCATTTCTGTGACTCCAGCCTGCAAGGAGAACCTGGTTTTGTCCCCGCAGTCGAGCGCATCTGCAGCTCGCTGGTCTACAGGGAGTTGCTGGGACTCAGAAGAGAACAGGCATTTAACTCCAGCCAGCATTCAGAGTCTTACAGAAACCCTGGAGAGCTTATCAAATCTAAGACCCTGATAGCATCTGTATTAGAAACGAGGATCCAACCAGACTGCTTGTGAAAGATTAGCTTTCGTTCTTTCAGAATAAATGGCTTATACCAACTCTGGCCCGCTTTATCGGCGTGCTCCTGCCAACCAGCCGCCCTCTCCCCACATCAAGATGGCCACGCGAGGACTCCTGGAATGAGTCTGTCATTTCCAATTCAGTCGAGCTAAAAAGTCTTTTGTGAGCATCCACTCTGCCCAGGTCTGGGTGAAGAGCTGCTGGAGGGGGAGCGGGGAGAGAAGAAGCAGCCTCTACCCTTGAAATACACACAGGCTCATAGGAAAGTAAGATTTCTCACATGTCCATTCATTCGACAGATGCTACCCAAGTGGAGGCCAGGCACTGAGGATGGAGAAAGAGAAGACGCGGTCCCTAACTCACATGCCATGTGTCAGATGCACAAATCGTCACAGGACATTGCGAGATGTGAACAGGGATCAGGGAGTCGTTAACCCGGCCCAAGAATTCAAATGGGCTTCCTGGAGGAGGTGCTTCCTGAATTGAGAGTTTAAGAATAGTTATGGCTGATTCATGTTGAGGTTTGACAGGAAACAACAAAATTCTGTAAAGCAATTATCCTTCAATAAAAAAATTAATTAAAAAAAAAAAGACAAAGAATAGTTCGGGACTTCCCCTGGTGGTCCAGTGGCTAAGACTCCACACTCCTGGTGCAGGGGGCCTGGGTTCGATCCTGGATCAAGGAACGAGATCCCATATGCTGCAACTAAGACCTGGTACAACCAAAATAAATAATTTTTTACAAAAAAGAAGAACAGTTAGCAATTGACCAGGCAAAGAGAGGGCAAAAGCACCAGCATGCACTAACGCACAGGTAATACAGCATGTGTAATAACATTGTTAAACGGTGTGTACTGTGTTAAGACCTTTGTGTAAATTATCCCATTTACACTAAAGCAGCCTCCTGAAGTAGGCGCTACTGTATGGGTTTTTTTTTTTTTTCTATTTTTAAATGAGAAAACGAGTACAAGGACATGACATACAGCTAGCAAACTACAGAACTGGATCCAAGCCCAGGCAGTCTGACGGCTGGACCTATATTCCCAACCACTGTGCTTATACTGCACATATCTAGAAATGTGTGTTTAATTCTGTATCATTGGATAATGAATCATAAAGGATCTGGGGTAGGGAACCAAGGGGAGTTGAGGCTGTAAATGTAGGCTTGGATGGGAATTGAAAGGCCTTACACACAGTGTTCAGAGGAGTCTAACCATATTTTGAAGGTAAAATCTGAAGGATTTTAACACATTGTGGACCTGGGGACTTTTGCAGAAACTAGTGCCTGTGGCCAGCGATTTGTTATGTGAGTGAATACATTCATAGACACTCCGGTCAGCAACGTCCGGGTAACGAAAGGTGTTTTAATACGTCTCTGATCAATAAGTTGTTAGGCAGAGGAGCACTATGGTTGTATTTGAATTTTAGAAAAATCATCATGAAAGGATGATATTTTGGAGGGAGAGGCTAGATGGAGGGCAACCAATGAGCAGGAGATAATAATCGTCCAGGCACAAGATGATGGCAGCTCGGGCCAGTGGGCATGGCAGAGTGCGGGGGGAGAGGACCTGGGGAAGTTGGAAGAATGAACAATTACAAGACTCTGTGGCTGAGTGGATGTGGAGGGAAGACTGCTAAAATCATGTTCCCATCAGACTCCCACAATCGCTGAAGTGAGGAGGGAATTATATTTTCACCCTGGGTTAAGATTAGGGTTAGACTAAGAAGGTGAAATTGGCTGGCACCAAGGCAGGCAGGATTAGCTCAGTTCAGTTCAGTCACTCAGTCGTGTCCGACTCTGTGACCCCATGGACTGCATCATGGCAATGGCACCCCACTCCAGTTCTCTTGCCTGGAAAGTCCCATGGACAGAGGAGCCTGGTGGGCTGCAGTCCATGGGGTCGCTAAGAGTCGGACACGACTGAGCGACTTCACTTTCACTTTTCCCGTTCGTGCACTGGAGAAGGAAATGGCAACCCACTCCAGTGTTCTTGCCTGGAGAATCCCAGGGATGGCAGAGCCTGGTGGGCTGCCGTCTATGGGGTTGCACAGTCGGACACAACTGAAGCGACTTAGCAGCAGCAGCAGCAGGACTGCAGCACACCAGGCCTTCCTGTCCATCACCAACTCCCGGAGTTTACTCAAACTCATATCTATCACATCGGTGATGCCATCCAACCACCTCCTCTGTCATCCCCTTCTCCTCCCGCCTTTAATCTTTCCCAGCATCAGAGAAGGGATAATGATTACTCTTTCCCTCTATCCTGGACAAACTTGGAGAGTTGGGGAATGGGGGAATCTGTGTGTACAGTAGTGAGTTTCAAAATAGAGTTTAATCTTAAAAGGCAGCTGGGAGTGCAGATAAAGGTGAGGAACCCATGAGTTCACAGCTGCAAGACCCCTCTGCTCTCACTGGCTTTCCTTCTTAGCTCATCTGGCAAAGAAAGAAAGGACAAAAGTCACAGATCCATGGGGGAGAGGAAGAACACTGAGTGTAAGGAATGGGCGAGCAGGAGAGAGCATGGCAGGAGAGGGGGTCAGGGAAGGTAAGAGGAGACTGGACTTGGAGAGACACCTTAAAGCGTCTTAAGGGGTAGGAGCCCTTAAGGGCACAACCCCTCAAATCACTGTCTTCTGTAGGAAAAGTGAAAGTGTTAGTCGTTTAGTCGTGTCTGACTCTTTGAGACCCCATGGACTGTAGCCTGCCAGGCTCCTCTGTCCCTGGAATTCTCCAGGCAGGAATACTGGAGTGGGTTGCTATTCCCTTCTCCAGGGGATCTTAAACATGCCTTGTAATTCAAGAGTACAGATCATGTCTGTCATCCCTCCCAGAACTCAGTTTCTCTCAACTTCTTGAAAAATTTAAAAAAAAACAAAAAGTTTGTGATCTCTGTCCTATTGAAGGAAAAAAAAAAAACTGAGCCATGACTTATGTGTGGCCCTGCCGGTGTGTAACTTTATGAAGGTTTGATTCTGCTTTGAATGATTACAAAACGATTTCCTCCTGAGAATTTGGGGAGGGAAATTATCCCACCACCACCACCAAATGCTGATTTGTCATCCTTAGGGATCAAATTAGGGGATGAAAGATATACAGTGTAGAGAGAAACATCAATGTGAGACACGTACTCAGTGTATTCACCCAACAAACACTTACTGAGCACTTACTCCACTGCAGTGGGTCAGGAAGCAGGAGATGTGAAGATGAACCAGGTATCTGCCCTCATAAAATGTATGGTTTAATAGGGAAGACAGACACTGAAAGAGTGGCTACAGGTCGTATGGGTGTGTTACAGAGAGGAGGCCCATAAGTAGCATGTGCTCACTCAGCATAAGGCGCTAGTTGCTGTAAGAAAACAGAGTTGGCCAAGACAAGGCCTCCTCTTCTCTCAAAGAATAGAGTTGAGGTGTTGGAGCAGACACAGATCAAATGAGAAAAAAGAAGGGTTTGGACAGAATGGATACAGATATTTCAGAGGAGTCAGTTTGTTCTGGGGTGATTGGGGATGGCTTTGAGGAGGAGATGGGTTGATCAAGGGGGAAGAGCAAAGGGGACCACAGGATTTCAATCATGTGAGTGTTCCAGGGGTATGGGCGAGAGAGCCTAAATGATCAGGGGTCAGAAGGAGGTAATATTGGGGAGGTTTCTCAGTTGGTAAAGAATCCGCCTGCAGTGCAGGAGACCTAGGGTCAATCCCTGGCTTGGGAAGATCCCCTGGTGAAGGGAAAGGCTACCCACTCCAGTATTCTGGCCTGGAGAATTCCATGGGCTGTAAAGTCCATGGGGTCGCAAAGAGTTGAACAGGACTGAGCGATTTTCACTTTCACTTTCTTGTTTGGTCCAGCACTGGAGGGTCTGAAAAGCCTAGACTGAGTATTTGGATTCATCTCCAGGGAGGAGGGAACTGGGTATCCTAGGATGAAAGAGGAGTTCCAGGGTGACCAGGGCTAGGCTGGTGGGTATTTTTTTTTTTTTGACGAATCTGTGACTCTTCTAAGTTGGAAGGTAAATATGAGCCTTCTGGATCACTATGGTAGACATGAGACTCAGCTACATATCATCTCCTGGCAAGCTATAGAAATCCCTGGAAGGAAGGAGGGGAGAGATATTAATCCAGGTGTGGCAAGGAACCAGGATGAGGTATACAAACTCATCCATCCATTTGTTTATTCAAGCATTTATTTAACCTCCTGTGTGCGCCCTACTCAGAGCTGCTGCTAGTGCTAGTTTTGTAAAAATAGGTATTGTTTCCACCCTAGGGCTTCTTTCCGAGGGGAGAGACAGATGTTGAGCAAGTAATTAGAAGCACAGGAGCTCAGGGAGCATGAAATGGGGACTGACCTAGTCTAAAAAGCTGCAGAGGTGATGTTTAAGCAAAGAGCCTGAAATCTGAGTGAAAAAGGTTGCCAGTGGAGACAAAGAGGACCAACATGTGCAGAGTTTTATGAGGGGTGGTGGTGCCAAGAGCCCAAAGTGTGAAGCCCAACTTACTTATCATGACAAAGCTCAGTCCCTAAAGAGACCAGCTTGAGGCTGCTAAATCAGAAGGAAGAGGGGATGGTTTGAGTACAAAGGAAAGAACTTTGGTTCCCTTTCAATCTACAAAATGACTGATTTTGTATTTTAGAGCATCCATAAGCATCTTCTCCTCTTCCCATAGACTTGCCCTCCTAGAATGACTACCATTTTGTCTCAGATCTAATACCACCTCCTCCAGGAAGCCTCCCAGAGCACCTACCCTTTGTTCCCCTAAACTCTTTTGTTTTTAATTTATTTATTTAAACTGAAGGCTAATTACTTTACAGTATTGTAGTGGGTTTTGCCATACATTGACATGAATCAGCCATGGGTGTACATGTGTTCCCCATCCTGAAGCCCCCTCCCACCAACCTCCCCATCCAATCCCTCAGGGTCATCCCAGTGCACCAGCCCTGAGCACCCTGTCTCATGCATTGAACCTGGACTGGCGATCTGTTTCACAAATGATAATATACATGTTTCAACGCTATTCTCTCAAATCATCCCACCCTCACCTTCTCCCACAGAGTCCAAAAGACTGTTCTGTACATCTGTGTCTCTTTTGCTATCTCACATATAGGGTTATCATTACCATCTTTCTAAATTCCATATATATGCATTAGTATACTGTATTGGTGTTTTTCTTTCTGACTTACTTCACTCTGTATAATAGGCTCCAGTTTCATCCACCTCATTAGAACTGATTCAAATGTATTCTTTTTAAAGGCTGAGTAATATTCCATTGTGTATATGTACCACAGCTTTCTTATCCATTCATCCGCCAATGGACATCTAGGTTGCTTCCCTAAACTCTTATGGGAAGACTTGAGACCACTCAGCACTGCCATGCCGCCTGAGGTCTATACTAGGTGCCAGACACCATGTTAGCCCTTCTCTTGATCTCATTTTTAAAACCGCAAGAGGGAGCGGGGACATTATTACCTGGAAACTATAATCACTGCAGAGCCCTCAGGCCTGGAGGCCAAGTCCAGCTCCACCGCTTGTGGTGTCACCTGGGCCAGGCACCTGCTCCTTTCTGAGCTCCGCTGTCTTCATCTCTAGCACAAGGCTGGTAGTAGCAGCCTCTACCTGTCAGGGCAGGTGTGAGGGTGAATGTGGACAGGTGTGTCAGTCACTTAGCATGTTCTCTACCCATCCAAGCCTCCATGTCTTCAGAAGAGGGACCAAATCTCAGATAAATGAACAGAGCATCCCGAGTCACATGGTGAGAAAGCAGCAGACCTGGGATTCGAACCCCAGTCTCTCCGTCTCCAGAAGCCATGTTCTCCTCATTCTGCCCCATGCCTTTGCTGAAATCCTTTCATGTTTTCAAACTATGCATGTACAGAATACCAACTACATGCTCAGCTCTGCACAAACATTATCTCAGTTATTCTTCCAACAACCAACTGAGATAATTTCCCCTTTCTTCAGTGACCTACATAACAAACCCAACCTTCCTCCCAACACTAGTCCTCACTCAGAATTTCCCTTCTTAGGGAAGTCCTCAGTCTCCACTTGATTGCTCAGGCACAAGCCTGGCACCCTTCTTGCCACCTTTCCCTCTTTCAATCCACGCGCCCCCACCCCACCCCGCCAATCCCACGACCTCTTGACTCTAAGCAGATCTGTCTTAGATTTAATTCACCTTTCTGGCTCCCCTGCTACCCAAGTCTCATCATCTTTCACCTGGATGGGTCTCTTTGCTCTCACCCCTGCCCCATCTCCAAGCTGCAGGCAGAAAGTAGAGTGATCTTTGCACGGCCAGTTGTGTCACCTCTCCCCCCGCCCCCCGTGTTTAAAACCCTCCTTGCTCTCAAGATAACTCTGAACCCTTCGACCTGGACAGATGAGATGACTTCTGGCCATCTCTCAGATCAAGGATTCCAATCACAAATTTTACTGCTAGTAACATAAAGAATCAACTCAGGGTCATCTCATTTCTGGATTCTTGGCAGACACTGAGGCTGCACTTGCTAGAACAAGCAGTGCTGGGGAGGATGTTAATGTTTGGTGACTCCCAGGGCACAGAGGCTGACAACAGAGCCTGACTTTGTCAGGGCTCCCTGGGAGGAGCCACAGGGAGCGAGAAGGGCAGTTATCTTGGAGCTGGGCTCCTGAATCTGAGTTCTGATCTTGTCACCTTCCAGCTGTGTGACCTTGGGCAAGTCACTTAACCTCTCTGACCTTTAGTTCTGTTTATGATACAAAGACAAGTGAGGAGGATGAATGAGACACGCTGTGCAACCTATGGGGTTTAACACCAAAATGGGGCGTTAGACCGAACCACATGAAATTGCCGCTATTTTACCTCTTTCTTCTTTGCGTGGCTAAAATGGTAATTTCACGTATTCATACTTCAAACCAGAGGTTGGCAAACTTTCCCTTCAAAGAGCCAGATAGTAAATATTTTAGGCTTTGCTGGCCATTCAGTCTCTGAGACAGTTATTCAGCTCTGCCGCAGCAGCAGAAAAACAGCCATAGACTCTATGTAAGAGGGAAAACATGGCTTTGCTTCAATAAAACTATTTACCATAACAGATGGTAATCCAGATTTGGCTCATGGGTTGTGGTTTGCCTACCTCTGCTTTCAACCCAGGAGTTTCCCTTTGCCGGTGATAATGTCTGATGTGGGATTTGCCCGGAGGAGCTGTGAGGGCCTAGCAGAGTGTCCTATTATTGCTGTTTACTCAGTCGTGTCTGACTCTTTGTGACCCCATGGACTGTAGCCCACCAGGCTCCTCTGTCCGTGGGATTTCCCAGGCAAGAATACTGGAGTGGGTAGCTATTCCCTTTTCCAGGGGATCTTCCCCACCCAAGGATCAAACCCAGGTCTCCTGCATTAGCAGGCAGATTCTTTACCCCTGAGCCACCAGGAAAGCCCAGCAGTGTCTACTGAGCAGCAAACGCAGGTTCATTTCCTCACACCCTCTTTCCAAGAAAGGCAGTTTAGAGAGAACTGACACGTGAATTTCCTACAGGGTGTGGCGTGTTCATATTGCACTAGATGCTTTGTTAAGGTTGGGGAAATCATACAGGACCGTGCATCACTGGCCCCTCCTCCACTTAGCTCCCACTCTCAGTGACATCGTAGACAGTGCTGCCGGACCACGAGACCCCCCCTCCAGTAGATCCTTCCCACAGAAACACACTCGGAGGAGCTGAGGATGGTGTGGTTGGGGCAGGTTTTCTTCAATATGCACCCTGGGCACTGCTCTGATAGACCTGGGCTTGGGCTCCTCCCTCATCTCGTCCCCTGGGAAAGTCCTCTGAGCCAGACACAAATTCAGATCTGCGTTTGTGTGAACAGAACCTCGCGTACTCGAGTTCTGAGCTGGGAAGGAAATGAACACTTCTACCAAATTAGGCCAAGTAATACCCATTTTCCCTAGGGGGAATTTATTTAAACTGCATCAAAATCAATTTCCATGCCATTAGATATTCTGGTCTGTATTTTAATTGAGACAATTACCTATTCCCCACCTCAGAAGGAGAAGAGCTATTTGAAGAATCCTGCCTCTCCTCTCTCCCTTTCCCTGGAACTGACGAGGATAGCACCTCGGAGGGCAGCAGGCCGCCGTTAGCCTGTTCCTGTTCCTATTTGTCTCCTTTAGTGCTAACCTGGTTTATTATTTTTCTTTAAGAAATAAAAATGGAGCTCTGAGAGGTACCCAGGGCACTGGGAACTCTGAGTTCTTCAAACAGAATAAACCAGGTCATTCTCTCTTCTCCTCCTCCAGGGCTTGGGTTTATGATATAAGCGGTGGTAAATGTCATCATAGCTGGCAGGTATGTCTGCTCAAAGGGGACAGAGGGATGGGGGTCATTCCCGACCGCTCCTGCTCCCAGCCCCCCCCCCCATTCAGTGAACAGTTCAGACGCATCTTCTGTGTTCCAGGCATTCAGTCAGACTCCCTGAGGGGGCTCCCTGTCTGATGGGAGAGATGCGCTTGAAACCAGATCATTAAAATGCAGCATGCTAAGGGCAAGAATAGAAACCAGAGCCCTGGTAAGTGTTCCCGTAGCTCCCATCCTGGTGGCAGTCAATCTTCTGTGCCCTTTTTTGTTTCACATCTGTCTTTCCTTCAAGACTTTCAGCGCCAGGAGGTCAGAGACCAGATCAGTGCTGCCTCCACTGCATCCCCAATGCCAAGGATGGCAGGCGTAGAACAGGGGCTCGGTTAAACTGAATGAATAAAGGCAGGAAGCAAGGCAAGCAGGCCCGCAAGATCCTGCAGGAGAACAGGGCAGGGAACACTTGTCTCTTCCAAAGAGACGAGAATAAGCCTCTACAGAGAGATGGTATCAGGGCTGGGATATTGAAGCTGAGAAGAGGCTTACCAGATGGCCAAGAGGTGGGATGGTATTTCCAACAAAGGGAATAATGTGTAAGAAGTCAGAGGAGTATACAAATCCTTCTTGACTTACAATGGGGTTATATCCTAGTATACCCGTCCTATGTTGAAAATATCATAAGTTTAAATGCATTTATACCCCAACTGACTGAATATCATAGCTTGGCATCCCTTGAATGTGCTCAGAACACTTACCGTTTGCCTCGAGTTGGGCAAAATCATGTAACACAAAACCTATTTCACAAGTGTTGATTAAGTTTATTGAATACTGTACTAAAAGTGAAAACCTGCTGGCTGTATGGGTAGCAAATGGTTTAAGTGTATTGGTTGTGACTGTGTGGCTGGCTGGGAGCTGCAGCTTGCTGCCACTGCCCAGCATCAAGAGAGAGGACTGGACCACATTATTGCTAACCTAGGGAAAGATCCACATTCAACCTTCTAAGTATGGAGTCCACTGAATGTATATCACTCTTGGACCGTCATATAGTAGAAAAATCTTTAACTCAAGCCATCATAAGTTGGGACCATCCATAATTAAATCAATAGCTAACATTTATTGAGGGTCTACTATGTCCTACCTGGAGGAGGGCATGGCAACCCACTCCAGTATTCTTGCCTAAAAAATACCATGGACAAAGGAGCCTGGGGGGCTACAGGCCATGAGGTTGCAAAGAGTTGGACACGACTGAAGCGACTGAGTACACTATGTCCTAAGCCCTTTATATAATCTGCTCACTTAACTCTCACAGCTACCTATGAGGTGGTGCTCTTATACCCATTTCACAGTAAAGAGACTGAGGTCGTAGAGGTTAACGCTCTCAGCTCAGACTGCTAGGAAATGTCAAAATGTCAAAAACATGATTCAGTGACTCATTGACTCCAGGCTTGGCTGTAACCACTGTGCTTTACTGCCTGCCCCTCCAAAACATGGGTTTGGGGAAGATGTCAGGGAGTTGGAAATGGCCATAGGGTGAGTGCATGGAAGACAGGACATGAGGCTGGCCAGGTAGCCAAGAACCCTTCCATGAAGAGCCTTTGGTGCTTCTCTACAGATCAGTATTTCTCAGACTGGAGTTCTGTGGAAGCCTATTTTATAAGACACAAATAGTGAGATGTGGATAAAAAGGGGGATTCATATGCAAATGATTTGGGAAAAATGGTTTAAATCAGGCTGGACGCATTTTCTTTTTGCAGCAGGATTTGCCAGAGCCTGACCGTGAAAGTGGGCATTGTCCAGGAAGGGGAGAGTGTATCTACAAACTTACTCCTGTGGCACACCTCTCATTACCCCCCAGAACCTGGGGGTGGTTGGCATAGGTGACAGAGATCCGTGACGGGGGGTTTAAGGCAGGGGGTGGTGTGGTCAGATCAAAGAAGATCACCCAGACTGTGGCAAAGGCACCTGGAGAGAATACAGCACAGGCGTTAGATGTGGAGGCTCTGCTGAATTCAGGACCCTCCCAACCAGGATGTGAGTGAAGGCCGTCAGGACCCTGGCCTGCATCTGGTCCACTGGCATCATCAGAGAGAGGCTTTAACTCACAGTGGGTCCAGCCGGAAAGAAGCTGAATTTAAACACACGGCATTATCCAAACAAAGCCGTGCGGCTTCTGTATAGAACAATGGGCTGGCTTTTCATGGTAATTTAGCGGCTGTGGCATACCGCCCGGGCCATCAATTAAATTCCAATCCCATTTCCTTCCAAAGCATTCTGTGCTTTGGGAGTTCCTTTTTGAACATGGAGCCAATCTGGCTGATGAGGTGGGAAGATAGATCGGCCAAAATGCACTGTAACTTCGCCTTTCACAAACGCCAGCCTCTCAGCTCTTGTCTCGCCTTCCAAAAGAGGTTACCCAGCATTAACGGAAGATTAGATATAATTAGATCACAGGACAGGTTGAAAGCGAGAGAGGAGTCTCATTTAGCCTCGTCCCTTCACCCCTGTCCTACCTAAGTGGAAACTGAGGCTCAGTGGGGACGGGTGCCATGGCCAAGGTCATGTAACAATTAAATCAGCTTCCTAACCTGGTCTCCCAGAATTTACCTTTTCTTCATTCAAGTCCACACTCCCTTCAGCAGTTAGAGGGATCCAGAGCCTAAACTCACCAGAAGCACCTCAGTGAACTTAGAATAAAATCAGGGTGGGATGAAATAGGGCCTGTAGGTCCTGGTTCTCCACCTCAGCGCTACTGACATTTAGGCTGGATGGTTCTTGGAGAGGGAGCTGGCCTCTACCCAGTAGATGCCACCCCAATCATTGCAACCAAAAATATCTCCAGACATTGCTAACTGTCCCCTTGAGCGGGGGGCATAATCACCCCCAGCTGAAGCCCTGAAAACCACCAGCCTTGGGCAAATGCCAGAGAGCATGATGTGTTGGAAGGAGAGGAAGGGAATCAGCACTGGCTGCTTTGTGCAGTGGAAATGAAGCCTTTGGCACAGCCCTTTGCATCTCCGAGCCTCAGTTTCCCCTTCTGTAAAATGGGAAGGATTATTTTCTCTCCACAAGATTCTTCCAGAACCAAATTGGACAGTGAATGTGACTGTGCAGTGTATGTGGCAGAGTGCTACACAAAGATTACATGATTAACTGCATGCAGTTCAACTCAGCTTTACTGGTGTGATGACAGTTGTGGGGATGTTATGGGATGTAAGTTTCTCCATGCCCAGAATTCCCCAAAGCCGTGATTTGTTCTTAAAATATTTTCTTGATTTTGGGGTGCACTAGGTCTTCGTTGCTGCATGCAGGCTTTTGCTCGTTGCGGCAAGTGGGGCTACTCTCTAGTTGCAGTGTGCAGGCGTCTCATTGTGGTGGCTTCTCTTGTTGCAGAGCACAGGTTCTAGGGTGCTCAGGCTCAGTAGCTGTGGCGCACAGGCTTTGCTGCTCCTCGGCATGTAGGACCTCCCAGGACGAGGGATCAAACCTATATCCCCTGCATTGGCAGGCAGATTCTTAGCCACTGCACCACCAGGGAAGTCCAAGGCAATGATTCTTGAACATCATGTTTAAACAGCATATGGCTCATTGAGGGTACTCGGTAAAAGTGAAAACTTCTTTTGGCCCCACCCCTCCACCCAAATTCTAATTTACAGAGTCTGAGATGAACCTAGGAATCTGCATTAAAAAAATCAATCCAGAAGATTCTGGTGCAGTCTCTTGAGAAACACTGGTCTCAGAGAGATATGCCCAAGGCTTTCTAGCAGAAAATCAGGGACTTTAATGGAGGCATAAAAGTCCCAGAGTCAGTGTCCCAGAGTCAGCATTGGAACCCCAGCCTCCTAGTTTGGGGATCTGAGCATGCACACTGCATTTTCTGTGTCCCTTTGGAAAACAGAGTTTAACTTCTACCCCCAACCTGCCAGTCCCCACCACCAACTTCATTTTTCATTTGCTACTTATCCAGCGTGACCGCCTCCCAAACCCATTTTGATACTAACATCGCCCAGTCTCTGATCAAAAATTATGGTAAAACATTGTCTTGTTGTGAGGCTAATAAAGCATGTTATCCTGCTTGTCACAGAAGCTGCCTTACAGATGCTGTTTGCTATTCGCTGGGGCCCTGCATTAATCTCCCTTCCACTCGGCCGCAAGGAACCAAGTCTACCATGGGAAGATCAATATTGCATTATCTCGCCCACCAATGTCGTTCCAGTGGTGGCCAGTGAGTTGTCATTCCTGGGTTACAAGCCTAATGCACAAAGAGTGAGGACCAGGAAGAGATGGAGGAGAGGGTATCCAAGGAGAAGGATGCTGTCAGAAAGGAGAGCCCTGGGAAAGTGTCAGAGAGCCAGGAAATACAAGAAGTGCTTTAAAATATTGCCCAGGACTTCCCTGTGGCTAGAACTCCACACTCCCAATGCAGGGGGCCCAAGTTCAATCCCTGGTCAGGGAACTGGATCCCGCATGCTGCAATTAAAAGAATTCTCATGCTGCAACTAAATCTCTGCACAGCCAATAAATTAAAAAAAAAAACTTGCCCCAGAGTTGGCAAACCTGGGGACAGTGCTGAGTTTGAGTTCAGAAGCTCCTGGATAGTAATTTTGTTTTTCTGAACCTCAGTTTCCTTATCTATCAGTTCAGGTCAGTCGCTCAGTCATATCTGACTCTGTGACCCCATGGACTGCAGCACACCAGGCCTTCCTGTTCATCACCAACTCCCTGAGTTTACTCAAACTCATGTCCATTGAGTCCATGATGCCATCCAACCATCTCATCCTCTGTCGTCCCCTTCTCCTCCCTCCTTCAATCTTTCCCAGCATCAGAGTCTTTTCCAATGAGTCAATTCTTCCCATCAGGTGGCCAACATATTGAAGTTTCAGCTTCAGCATCAGTCCTTCCAATGAATATTCAGGACTGATTTCCTTTAGGATGGACTGGTTGGATCTCCTTGCAGTCCAAGGGACTCTCAAGAGTCTTCTCCAACACCACAGTTCAAAAGCATCAATTCTTCAGTGCTCAGCTTTCTTTATAGTCCAACTTTCACATCCATACATGACCACTGGAAAAACCGTAGCTTTGACTAGACGGACCTTTGTTGGCAAAGTAATGTCTCTGCTTTTTAACATGGTGTCTAGGTTGGTCATAACTTTTCTTCCTTATCTATAAATGAAGCAAACACAGGGCCTGACACAGAAGGATTAAATCAGATGATATGTGGTGGCATGTTGAACCCAGCTCTTGGCACATAGTAAAGACTCAATTATTATTGAGATGTTACTATTATGTTGTTGTAATCTTCATTACTTCCTGGGTAATGCTGGATAAGTCACTTTCCCTCCATGAGTTCAGTTTCTCCAACTAGAAAAATAAGGATTCTTTTGCCTCTCAAAGAAAAACCACACAATAGTAGCAAAAGCAAGAGGCTTAAGTTGCAATAGCAGGTGCAGCAGAGATTTTGGAAACAGAGATGTTGGTGTGGATGGTTGTGATGTGTGAGTGGGCCTCTGTGTGTCAGGAAGTTAAGAATTCCGTGTGGAAGTAACACCACCAGCAAAGACATGGGAGCAAAATAGTAAGAGGCAAGAATGCTGGTTAGAGGGCTTCCCTGGTGGCTCAGCGTAAAGATTCTGCCGGCAGTGCAGGAGACGTGGGTTCGCTCCCTGGTTTGGGGAGATCCCCTGGAGGAGGGCATGGTGACACACTCGAAGATTCTTGCCTGGAGAATCCCATGGACAGAGGAGCCTGGCCGGCTACAGTCCATAGGGTCGAACATGACTGAAGTGACTGAGCACGCACACACGTGCTGAATAGAATAGATGTCTCCAGTGCCTTGAAGAGGGGAGACTTAAATTTTGGACCACTGTAGAGTTGTCCAATTCCATCTCTCTACTCCCTATGTCATCTCTTCATTCAAAAGGGGGTCAAGTTGGTACACAGCAGAGGTGCATTGCCTCCAGCTTCAAGCCTGCTTCCCTAAGGCTGGCTCTCAAGGGGAAGCCCTCCTGGTGTCTCCTGGCTGCTTGTGGCTACCCCCATGCCTGGACCCCGATGCCCTGCCACTCCACCTTCCCGCCCCTCAACATGCGCAGCCATCTTGAAGCCTCATCACAGGCCAGCCCAGCCTCCCCTCATCCCCAGATTCATTTTACACTTAGTTAAGTAAGGGGCTGCAGGAAACAATTCCCATTCAAGGATGTAATGAGATGTCCACTAATGATCCAGACACCAAAATGAGGAGGGAGCGTGGCCAGCCGACCCTTGGAAACTGGAAATTGGTATTGGGATAATGTGCGATTAGCCTCTTTGAATGTGCGCTTGGGTAGAGTTTATATCCAAACCATTCATTTGGTGCTTAGCATGGGCTTTTGTTCCCAAGTCCTTGAAAGACAGGAACAACAGAACAGCAATAAAAATAGTCATTATTACTATTTCTATAAACAACATTAGGTTTCTGTTGGTCTGCTAGTTTACTGCATCATAGGAAAGCAGCTGGATAATTTTTTCATCAAAGTTGGAAGATTTGGACTAAACCTTTGGCAGTGTCTACTAGAGATGGACGTGCCACTCTGTGCTACCAGCATTCCATTGGGAATATACCTGGTGATAATGAATACACATGTGCACCAAAAAAACCCCACATAATACAATGTTCATGGTTGTACTACTCATAATAGCCAAATGCTAGAAGCAGCTCAGATGTCCAGAATGGATAATATATGGTATAGTCACAAATGAAATACTACGCAGCAATACAAAAGGAATGAACTACCATTACATGCAAGCACATGGATAAATCTCACAAATATAATGAGTGAAAGAAGATAGATACAGAAAAGAACATGAAAGAAGTTGCATACAAAAGAGAACATGGTGCCTAATTACCCAGTGACTTCCTAAGTAGCCAAAATGAGTCTTCCACAACAGAGGCAAAATTGGGGTTCCCTTGGAGTGAGACGTTACCAGCAGATCCAGTGTGTGCTGGCAGCATTTTCCTTCCTAATCTGTTTGCTAGCGGTGCAGGGGTGTCCAGCTTGGGAAAGAATTTTGAGTAGACTTTTGAGACTTTTGAGAAAGACTTGAGTAGACTTTTCTCGGCATAGGTTACACTTCAAGTAAGGTTTATGAAAAGGCTGAAAATGTATGTCTGGGACCAAGAGACTCTAAGTACGGTCTGCATGACCATCCTCACTTCGGGTGTTGGACACAGGAGACTCGAGCTCTGACCCGATGCTCTTATTCCTTGGCAAGGCTCCATCTGGTTATTTTACGGCAAGTGGAAAACCTACACTGTCCAGGCAGAACTAAGGGTGTGGGTGACTCAGAGGAAAAGCAGGGACTCTGGAGTTAGGTACCTTCCCTTTCATTTCCACCCGCTCTGAGAAGAGAGACTTCTTTTGTCTTATACTCCTCCTTCCACATCTCTGAGCACAGTGCCTGGCACCCAGTGGGTTCTTGGTGAGTTTGCTGAAGGACTGAATGAGGGTATGGATGAAGGAACAAATTGCTACTATGAAAATTAAGTCAGATAATGGACCTAGAATGTTTTAAATAGGCCCCAAAATGGAAGAGAGCTAGAAGTTAAGGGGTGTATAGGTCAAACAGACCTGGTTTTGAGTCCCTGCTCTACCACCCTCTCCCAGTGTGTTCTTGGGGAGTGAATTTCCCTCTCTGAGCCTCAGTTTTCCCATCAGCAAAATGGGGAGACTACAGTCCCATTACTGCAGAGCAGCGGTGAGGATTAAATGACACAGTACACTTATCATAAGGTTCCAAAAGTGGTGACTGTTTTAAAAATGAATGAAGCTGTGATTATTGTTCCTGAACAAGAGAGCCTAGCACCTTTCCTCCTTCAGCCTTCTCTCTTTCTCTGTGTCACAAGTCCACATGTGCTGAGCCAACCTTGGCAGAGTCGGCTGTCGAGTGAATAGAAGACATCCCCCCCACCCCTTATCCAGGGAGATGGCCTGGCACCAGTGTGGGCAGGCACAGTGCCCATGAAGGGGGCCAGGTGGGCGCCAGGGCACTGAGGCCCTCTGTGTAGTCCCTGCCAGGCTCAGGGGCCGACAACAGCCACTCTGAGGACCATCAAAATGGGCCCCCAGCCTGGCGCTTTCCCGGAGCCCCGCGCCCGCCACATGCCCAGCGGGCGGGCCTGGGAGTGAAGGGCGGTTCTGTGTGCTGCCTCGGCCCTGGGCCCCTGCACACCCGAGGCATTGTTCTTGTTGGCTGCAAGAGCTCATTAGGCTCTGGGCAGAGGCTGGCTGGACTCCAGGAGGCAGACATCAAGGCCCAGGGGTTAGAGAATGGAGGAGCCTGGGGCTTGGCATCAGATGGTGCCAACCCCTCTCCCTGGGATGAGCTGAGCTCATCTATGCCTGGTGAGAAGCTTGACCTGAGTGAGGCTTGGGGTAGAAATGATGTGTCATGCATTCCTGTGCTCCCCCAACCTACAGTGTGGGCTCAATACACGGGATAGAATGGGATGGGATGGGATGGGAGGGGGTGGGAGGGGATGAGTGAGCTGGGAGGGGATGGAATGAGACAGGATGTGTAGCACAGGACCAGACAGAATGGAATAGAATTGTTGTTACTGTTGTTCAGTTGCTAAGTCGTGTCCAACTCCTGGTGACCCCATGGACTACAGTGCACCAGGCTTCCCTGTCCTTCACTGTCTCCTGGAGTTTGCTCAAATTCATGTCCATTAAGTCAGTGATGCCATCCAACCATCTTATCCTCCGTCACCCCTTCTCCTCCTGCCCTCCATCTTTCCCAGCATCAGGGGTCGGCCCTTCGCATCAGGTGGCCAAAGTATTGGAGCTTCAGCTTCAGCATCAGCCCTTCCAATGAATTCACTGGAAGTTCAAGGTTGATTTCCCATAGGATGGACTGGTTGGAACTCCTTGAAGTCCAAGGGACTCGCAAGAGTCTTCTCCAGCACCACAGTTCAAAAGCATCAATTCTTAGGCGCTCAGCCTTCTTTATGGTCCAATTCTCATATCCAAACATGACTACTAGAAAAACCACAGCTTTGACTATACAGACTTTTGTTGGCAAATGACATCTCTGCTTTTTAATTTCTGGCCTAAGTCCCTGTTGAAATTGACCTAGAAGTTAGCAGGTGTGGACCTGGCATGGACAAACCCATTTGAAAGAGAGCAGGGGAGAAATTCGAGGTACCTAGAAACTGTTTCTTCCTCCAGGCTTAAAGGTTACACCCCAGGATCCAGGGGCAAGGGTTGTGCAGGGTATGATGACCCAGACCGGCTGAGTTAATTCTTTATTAACTGTGTGATATCATACACTGTCATTCGTCATAAGGTTTTATTTGAAGACATGTTTCCATTAAACAGAGGATAAAATTGAGGCCCAGAGATGAGAGTGGGCTTGCCAAAGGCCGTAGGGTGAGTTAATAAGGTACCCTCACCTTCCTAATCTGGCCTTTTCCTTTGTACCATAAGCCTCAGTTTCAGTTCAGTTCAGTTCAGTCCCCCAGTCATGTCCGACTCTGCGACCCCATGGACTACAGCACGCCAGGCCTCCCTGTCCATCACCAACTCCCAGAGTTTATTCAAACTCATTCTGTTGAGTTGGTGATGCCATCCAACCATCTCATCCTCTGTCGTCCCCTTCTCCTCCCGCCTTCAATCTTTCCCAGCATCAGGGTCTTTTCCAATGAGTCAGTTCTTTGCATCAGGTGACCAAAGTATTGGAGTTTCAGCTTCAGCATCAGTCTTTCCAATGACTATTCAGGACTGATTTCCTTTGGGATGGACTGGTTGGATCTTCTTGCAGTCCAAGGGACTCTCAAGAGTCTTCTCCAACACCACAGTTCAAAAGCATCAATTCTTCGGTACTCAGCTTTTTTATAGTCCAACTCTCACATCCATACATGACTACTGGAAAAACCATAGCCTTGACTAGACAGACCGTTGTTGGCAAAGTAATGTCTCTGCTTTTTAATATGCTGTCTATGTTGGTCATAACTTTTCTTCCAAGGAGCAAGCATCTTTTAATTTCATGGCTGCAGTCACCATCTGCAGTGATTTTGGACCCCCCCCCCCAAAATAATGTCTCTCACTGTTTCCATTGTTTCCCCATATATTTGCCATGAAGTGATGGGACCAGATGTTATGAGCATCAGTTTACCTGCCTGTAAAAGGGGGATTTGGGGCCGCCTCCCCCACCTCTTCAGGTTTTACCTTTGTAGAAGCTATTCTTCCACTTTTCTCTGTAGTTTGGGCCTTTGGAGGAGCAACCAGTGTTCTACTACCCATGGGGCACAGTTAGCATCCTCCACCATCTCTGGGGACCTCTCAGCTGGAGCAGATCTTCTGTAATTTGTCAGCAGCAGTGAACACTTGACATTTGCTCTGGAAGCTGCCAGGCCAGGGTCAGGGGTCAACTGGAGGAGAGACACAGAACAAATACAGGTTTGAGGGTTAGATGGCCCCAGTTCAGATGGTAGCTCTTGGCCACTTACTTGTGTTTCCTCATCATTAAAATGAAGATAGCAATAGCTACATTTCAGGGAAAGGGTGGCTGGGGTGAGAGTGGGGGGTGGGGAGCATTTCAGTGTTGCAAGTAAAGCCCAGAAATACTTTGTTTCTCCCCAGCCGGTAAAGTCACTGCTGTTCACATTCTGTCTGAAGAAAGGCTGGCCTTCAGCTTTTAAATGAAACAAATTAAGCCTCACAGTTATAAAATTAATCTTACACATCACTCCCCACCCCTGCCATCATCCCAGTTTTGTTTCTCTGAGGTTAACCAGGCAAAGATGACTGTCTTAACTTTACAGAGCAAGAAGCTAGGTTTTGAGGGGTAGAATTTGCCTAAGGTAGTTTGGAAATTGGTGGTAAAACCAGTGCCCGAACCCAGGTCTCCCAAGTCCCTGGGTTGTCTCTATTCTGAGCCTGTCATAGAAGCATCCCGGGAGGGCAATCTGCTCTTTATTCTTGTCTGTGAATCTGAGCCAACAGGTGAAGGGAAATTGGAAGCTTCCTTATGATGTCTCTTGAACTCACTCAGGACCATCTGGGTCCATTCCCAAGTCTGATATCTGTCTATGCGACTATATAGGTAATTGAATCTAGACAGATGTCCCACCATGGGTTTC
Source organism: Okapia johnstoni (assembly GCA_024291935.2). Taxonomy (NCBI): domain Eukaryota; kingdom Metazoa; phylum Chordata; class Mammalia; order Artiodactyla; family Giraffidae; genus Okapia; species Okapia johnstoni. Next base: position 6,405,033 of record CM044310.1, on the reverse strand, counting down.
CTCTCGGAGCTGTCTTGCGTGTCTGTCTCCCAACCCTCTCTCAATGACTCACTGAGTTTCCTGTACACAAATAAATCACACTGAGTTCCTCTCCCCCTCGCTACCGGCAAGAAATCACAACGTCGCAGCCCCATGAGATGTGAATGGAGTCGGGGGTGGGGGAGTGGGGGTGGTGATGGAGGTGGGAAAGGAGAGGAGTGTTTAAATGCTAATCACTTGGCACTGATGTCAGCCACAGTTAATCAGATTGTTGAAGACACAAAAGCAGGCTCACACCCCCGTGCCAGCAGCTATCTGGGCTCATTCACGGGGAAGATGGATGCACCCCCGGCATTGCTCTGATGAGACGTAACTGGACATAAAAGAACGTACAAGACTTTCTGAACCCAACATGAATTACAAAGGAGCCCCATCCGTGGGGGGAGATGCCAGATCACAGAGGACAATTATCGGGTAATTACTCTTGTAGCGGAAACACTGAGTCTTTTCTTGCCTGTACAGGCTTGTCCTTTTAACACCTGCTCCAAGTCCCCTGTAGCCCCCTGAATTTCTGCTGCAGACTTGGCAGGGGAGGGGGGTGGTCAGGGAGTCTGCTCACAGGTACAGCTGGTGTGCTGTTTGCAGTGATATATTTGTTGTTCTTCAGTCACTCAGTCATATCTGATTCTTTGCCACCCCATGGACTGCACATGCCAGGCTTCCCTGTCTTTCACCATCTCCCAGAGCTTGCTCAAACTCATGTCTATTGAGTTGGTGATGCCATCCAACCATCTCATCCTCTGTCATCCGCTTCTCCTCCCACCTTCAATCCTTCCCAGCATCAGGGTCTTTTCCGATGAGTCAGTTCTTTGCATCAGGTGGCCAAAGTATTGGAGTTTCAGCTTCAGCATCAGTCCTACCAGTGAATATTCAGGGTTGATTTTTTTTTGGGGGGGTGATATATACACCACACCAAAATCTCCCCTCCAGCCATATGACTATGGCATATTGAGCAGTACCAGGGAAATGAAGAGACTGTCAAACAAATTCATGATTTGGGTTTCTATCTACCCTCCCACTGCTAAATGGGAAAGGACTGCCTTCCTGCTCTCTGCTTGTACTGTGATGAAATTCTGCTTTGCAATCAGAACGAGCAGGTATGTACATTCACCGAGAACAGCTTCCCACCCTCAAAACCTTAAACCAAAACATCTTTGTCTCCTAAGGGCTTCCATTTACCTGTGTGCTCAGGTGCGTCCAACTCTTTGCAACCCCATGGACAGTAGCCCGCCAGGCTCCTCTGTCCAGGGGGTTTTCCAGACAAGAAAACTGGAGTGGGTTGCCATTTCTTCCTCCAGGGGATCTTCCCGCGGACCCAAGGATCTGTGTCCCCTGCACTGGCAGGCAGATTCTTTACCCCTGAGCCACCTGGGAAGCCCTCAGGATTTCCCTTAATGGGAGCCAGCAGTGTTCACAGTCTGCTGGTCTGTAATCCCTCACTTAAAGAGGTGGACTTGATCTAAGACCCCAAGTCTTATTCTCAACAGTGCTGCAGGCGTGACCATGATTCATTAACTAGCTTCTGATGAGGGGCCGCCTGTGTGTCAGGCTCATGGTCATGGAAGAGGTTCCGGGGTGACAGTGATGAATGGGGCAGACCTGCTTGCTGTCCTCGGGAAACTCGCTCCTACTGAGGGAGGATGGGGAAGATGCTGGCCAAACGGAGAGCGTGACTTATGTGGTGGCTTATCTTTTTGGAAGGAATCAAGATAAGGTGAGAAAATCGAAGAGCATCTTTTTGGTACTGTTAGGAGTTAAGGGAACGGCAGAAAAATCCAGGAGAGACACCTGCCCCTGCAAGGGGGTGGTTTGGAAAGACCCCTCTGGCCTGCTGTGGGTGGAATGGGCTGGACTCATGAGGTCAAGTCCAGAAGAGAAACAGGGTTTTCATAACCATGTTGTAGGAATAACAGGATAGCTAAAAATATCTCCTTAAGATACAACTTGCTGTCTCTTCTTCTGTCATGGTGGCACCCGGGTTCTTCAGTGCTTTGTAAAAATGAAAGCTGAGTTGATCCAGCTCCCCTGCTGGACTATGTAGGAAGGAACCCTGGTGCCTTCACCCACGGGGTCTGGCCTGCCCTGGATGTTTTCCATGGTCTGTCTGTGACGACGTGGTGCTCCCAGAAATAATCTCCTTAGACGATTTTTTTTTCAGAGTGACGAATGTCTGAGCCTGGTGGAGAGGATGGCTAGATGATCTGGGTTAGGCCGGCCACTCCCATGCTGAGGGGTTTTCCTGCCTCTCCTCTTCTGGGGGTCCTGGGCCTTTCCTGTGCCCCCACAATGGAAGTGTTGGATCACGAATGGTCAATCCATGATCCCAGCCTCCTCGCTTTTTCCTGGCTTTCATTTCCCTGTCAGTTAGCTCATAGACAGGTGGAGGGAGGACGTCGAATAGAAGTCTATCCATTACAGTCTTGAAAAGAAAATTGGTTGAAAGGGAAGGAAGTTACTAAAAATACCAATGAGTCAATGAGAAAATTGAAAAGGAAATTTAAAAATGCCTTGAGACAAATGACATTGAAAATGCAACCACACAAAATCTACGGGATGCAGCAAAAGCAGTTCTTGGAGGGAAGTTCATAGTGATACAGACCTTCCTCAAAAAAAAAAAAAACCAAGAAAAATCTCAAGTGAACAACCTAACCTGCCACCTAAACAAACTAGAAAAGAAGAATGAACAAAACCCAAACTCAGCAGAAGGAAGGAAATAAGAAAGATCAGAGAAGAAATAAATAGAGATTTAAAAAAGGAAGTCAGAACAATGGCTCTGTGAGAGCTGAGAACTGGACCCGAGTAGCTTTTACCATAATGAGGCCTGGGCGCTTGATCCTGTGTTAGTAATGTCCACACCCTGCTCCCCACCACCCAGGCATGACAGCATTCAGAATTCTAGAATTTCTGGATTGTAAGGGAACTTCATTATCTCCTAAGCACCTGCTAAATGCCTCACAAAGCTCTATCTATATGAAGATTCCCATCTGTCTTGACAAAAGTATAAATCCACAATCCACGTGATAAAACTGCAAATTCCATACTCCCTTGAAGAGTGTGAAGTGCTAGGTGAAGATATAATAAGCGAGTCATGAGACCGGGAGAAGTCTCTCTTGAGACTCTGGACTCGATGATAGTCGGTGCCGAGGGTGGGGACGGCTGTCATCCCTTCAGTGGTCCCCTCCTCTGGTTTCAACCAAGGGGGAAACCGGGCACCAGGAGCCAGAGGGGACCAGTCTGATGACCAGTGAAGCTGGGCTGCAGAGCACAGGTGGGCGCCTACGCCCTGCCCTTCTCGGGTGACAGGCCCAAGGAGAGAAGTCTGGAAAGACAGAGGGGAAGAGGGGGAGCCACACTGCTGGCGTTTTGGTCCAGCGACATTGCCCTGGAAACAGGATGCTGTGGATATCAGACATGCCGAGTGCCTCCCTCCCTGACACCTCCCATCAGATGGTCCCTCCACTCTGAGGAGGGGGGTGGGGGTGGAGAAGTGGATCGCTCCCTGCTGGAGTGAGACACATTGCCCCACCCCCTGTGGAAAGGTGAGAACCATCTGAGACCCCAAGAAAGCCTGCGGTTTGTTCTCTGCTCTCCTTTGAAACTGGGATGGCAAACCTCAGCGAGTTCACTACTATTATTATTATTGCTATAAAAATAGCATGCACGTTACAAATTAATCAAACTATTTAAAAGTTGCAGTAAAAGTGTCTCCCTCTCCCACTGCGAGCCTTAGTCCTGCTCTGCTAAGGCAGTTCCCATTGCTTCCATGAGAGCTCGTATACCCACTACTTTACCTTGATTTTTTTCACCTCACACTGAATTGCCTTGGCACATAGCGCTGCCATTCTTCATGCTATTTTTGAAATAGTTACATAGCTGTTGAGTAGGACATATAGCTATAAATGTACATATACATATGCATAGATACATATATATGTATCAATATAAAAGTATACAGTGAAAATTCTCCTTCCCACTCTTACTGGCCATCCTCCCAATTTCCAATGCCCCACCTCCCCATAACCACTTTCAAAGTTTCTTTTTACTATTATTTCATTTTTTAAATTGGAGGATAATTGCTTTACAATGTTGTATTGGTTACTGCTATACAATGTGAATCAGCTATAAGTATATATATATCTCCTTCTTTGTGAACTTCCCTCCCACCCCCTCAAAGCTTCTTTATGCATATATTAACCAATGCCAACATATCTAGCTTTATTTTCTCTCCCCACATTTTTTTTAAACACAAAAAACAACAGACTCTGCATACCGTTCTGCACCTTGTTTTTTAACATAGCACAAGCTTTGGCCTTCCCTTCTCTTTGGTCCATAGACAGTTTCGCCAGCCTTTTCTTACAGCTGTACGGCATTCTCTCTGGATGTTCTGTCATTGATTTAACCTTATGGATGGATACTTGGTTTGTCTCCAAGTTTTTTGCTACTACAGAGAGTGCTGCATTGCTTAACCTTGTGTGTGCGTCATTTTGCATGTGGGCAGACCTGTGTCTGCAGGATAAATTCCCAGAAGTGGGCTTGTTGAGTCAAAGGGGAGATGTAATTCTGAATGTTCTTGCCAGGTTACTCACCATGTAATTCACCAATGACTTCATCTCATCTCTTTGAACCTCGCCTGTATTCCACTGTGGGTTTCTGCAATTATTTAACTCGCCCCCTAGAGACAGGCAGGTCAATTGTTTCCAGATTTTTGCTAATAGAAATAATACTTTGTACTGTGAAGACTTTGTACCATCCCAGCGGGTGTCATGACCATAACTGTCCTTCTATTTTGGGACCTGACTAAGCAGCTCATCTACCTGGAAATCTACTGCTGTTCAGACGGGACGTTTGTTGCTCTCATGCCCCAGAATCCACAGTATCCCTAGCCTTCCTGAGCCACCAATCCCCAGCCTGATGTGTGACACAAAGTCTGGCTGTGGTGGGGCACCCTTGGAAGGTGGGCTTCCCGGATGCTCTGGAGTAAAAGTCTGGTGATGCAGGCAACAGGTCAGGACCAACCCTGGACACAGCTTCAGCACCAACTTGAGAAAGCAAGAGAGCACCTCAGAATCACCTTGGAAGGTGGCATTCTAGAAACCCACCATGCCTGGACTCATCTGCCCCAGATCCCAACTCAGATGGTTGAGTTAGAAGTCAACTGCAAGGACTTCCCTGGCGGTCCAGTGGTTAAGGATCCAGCTGCCAATGCAGGGGACACTGGTTTGATCTCTGGTCTGGGAAGGTCCCACTTGCCTTGGGGCAACTAAGCCTGAGTACCACAACTATGGAAGCCCCCAGGCTACAGCTGCCGAAGCCCACGTGCCTAAAGCCTGTGGCCCACAGCAAGAGAAGCCACCACAATTTGAAGCCCACGCACTGCAACTCAAGAGTAGCCCCTGTTCACCACAACCAGATAATGTCTGTGCACAGCAATGAAGACCCGGCAGAGCCAACGATAAGTAAATAAATTAAAAAAATTTTTTAAAAGTCATTGGAAGTTATACATAGACAGAGCCTGGAGGGCAGTAGCAGTCTTGTGTAGAGTTGGCGGCACGGTAAACAAACAGATTCATGTTTTTTTTGGAACTTGCCTTTTCAGTGTCAGTCAACATCTTACATACGTAAATCTTTTGGCCAAGCAGTGCAACTTCAGGGACACTCTCCAGACGAATTACCTGGACATGTTCACCAAAGATACATCTCTACTGCAGTGTTATTTGGGATGACAGGATAGAGGATGACAACAGCCTGAATGTTAATCAAGAGCCTGGTTCAACCGTGTATATGTTTATACCCATATTTTAATGTAGCCATTAAAAAAAGAATGAAGTGGCTGCATATATGCTGACAAAAATACAGCCATGATGGACTTTAAAAGAAAAAAATGGTGAACACTAATGTAATGGAGTAGTATACAGCAGTGAAAATGAATCAGTCCAAACCACACTTATCAATGTAGATGAATCTCAAAGTGCTGAATAAGAGAAAGGGCAAGGGAAGAAAAGAAAGGGGCAAGCTTCAGGAGGGCTCATGTAGAAAGTCTGCACGGCGCCACACAGTGTTCACAAGTATTGACATGTATGATAAAGGCACACAATAACAACCAATGTTAAATACAGGGAATGAACATAATAAGTGAGAATGCTGAGGGCCAAATTCAGGACAGTGGTTACTCCCAGGAGGTGGCGAGAAGGAGAAGATGGTGGGGAGGAACTAACAGAGGCCCTGGCTGGACTGGCTTGCATTCTGTTTCTTAAGATAAAGTTATGTGCACGTGGGTATTTGCTAGCTTAGTCTTGAACTCTTTCTGAATAACTGAAATATTTCAAAATGCATTTCTTAGTGCAGTATACACAATGTCATAATTCTGTGAATATTCAGATCAATAGAAAGCCACAAAAGAGCTTATGAGAGTTGACGGCTGTTGTGTGAGCTGTTCTGTACACTCGTGGTTTCAGCTTTCTTTCTCATGACCCTAAGAGATAAGGCTGTGTGCTCCCATCTCACAGATGAGAACAGGGAGGCCCAGAGGAGGGAAGGGGCTGTCCAGGGTCTCGTGGACAGTTAGCCGCAGGCTAACTCTGGAACCCAAGTGATTCTGACCCCAAGCTCACACTCCTGTGTGCCGCCCCACATTTTAAGGTAACATATTTTATTATTTTTACATCAATACATTTTATTTGGAGGTTAAACAAGATCCCATTAACAGGGGTTCCCTTTGGAATGCAGGACTGGTGGACAAGTCAGGGAGGTACAAGGCTGACACTTCTAATTTCACACCTGCATTCCTGCATTTTTCAAATAAACTATATTTTATAGGGGAAAAAATATTTGCAGGTGTGGGAAAGAGGAAAGGACACCGGAAACAAAATCAGAAAGTATCTAATCCTAACCCCAGTTTGGTCTAATAATCTTGGAGTAACCTCACTTCCTCTTTCTGAGCCTTGACTTTTTCTTTTTCATCTATAAAATGGAAAAAAAAAAAAAAACAAAACACCAAACCCACAGAGTTGTTTGGAGGCTGGAATGAGATCACAGCTGGGAAGGCACTTTGCAGAGTGTTCCTCACCGTGTGAACATCAGTATTGTTAGCCTGGGCGTAGGCAGAGGGCGGCCAGTGAAGCACTAGATGAAACCCCAGGCCCACCCCCTCTATCTGTCTCTGCCCCTTCTGCCCCATAAACCCCTCTCCAAGTCCAGGTGTGATCAGCACCATGAATCCACCCCAGGGGCCTCGTTCCTGCAGGCCTGAGTGGGCTGGGTGAGCCGGGTCCCCTCCGGCTAAAAGGAACGGGTTGTATCCATCAGCTCTGGCTCTTTGCTCTCCGGGGTGGACCTCTGCATGCCAGCCCCTGTTGCCTGTGTCTGGACCATAGCAGGTGCTCGCTGAATGATCAAACGTGAGTGAGAGGAAGAAATATCGCCCTCACTCAAGTCAGTGTCCTTATCTATCAAGTAGGGATTAGCCTAAGACCTTCTCTGCCCTAAAATTGAACGACATAAGTGAAACAAAGTACATCAACTCCAGGAACGGGAGGGAAGGTCTTTTCACTTCTAGGGGCAGTACTAGTGGTCACCAACTAGAGGGTCTTTGTCTCCCACCCACCCAGGGGACATTTGGCAATGTATGGGGTCATTCGATCGTCACAAGGGGGTGGGGGAAGGGTGCTACTGTCCTGTAGCGAGTGGAGGCCAGGGATAATGCTCAACATACTGCAATGCATGGGATGGCCCCTTGTTGCCCAGCAAAGAGGTATCCAGCCCAGATGTAGGAAGTATGGAATCAACCGACGTTCTCCAGGGCAGTCAGATGTTCCTGGGCTTGTTTCTGGTTTTGCCTGATGTGCTGGGGTGTGGCTTTTCCCAAGCCTCAAGCAGTCTTTCTTTCTTTTTGCCCATGCTGGGTCTTCGGTGCCATGCCTGTACTTCCTCTAGCTGCGGCTAGCAAGGGCTACTCTCTGGTTGCGGTGTGCGGGCTTCTCATTGTTTTCTTATGGATACAAATAGGCTATGTGACCCTGGGCAGTCCATTTTCCCTCTCTAGACCTCCAGTCCTTCCTCTGGATACTTTGTGACCAGAAATTCTGGGAAACTTTCCATCTGTAGGAGGTGACATTTAGTTTGGGGTTTTGTCCCTTGATGAGGCCAGGCAGACCCACCAGCATGAGCTAAACAAATGCTCATTGTGGAGAGTGAAGGTACGAGAATGCACCACTGAACCAGATATGAGTGATGTCGAAGAGAACAGTGACGAGCGTTTTTTACCGCCGTTTAGCAAACAGATATCCATTGATCCACCTGCCATCCCCACCTCCTAAAAGTACTCACTGTGAACAGTCCAATGACATCCCCTCCCAGGAGACCACATCCCAAGGGGTTCAATGACTCACTGCACAAAGCGCATCCCTGATTACAAATGTGTGTCTGATTTCCCTCCTCCTCTCCATCACAAGGTGCTAAAGGCAGCATTTAAACCCTCCTCTTTTCATAATTCTTTTTCTCTTAAGAAAGTTTTGAATACTTCTTATGCACATTTTGGAAAATCCCCACAAGTAGAAGGAAGCAAACACTTCTCCGAAAGTCCCACCACCCAGAGGCAGCCAGGATCACACTTGGGGGCCATTCCTCCAAGTCAAAAAAAAGACTCTCTGCATCACCATTTGCTTGAGTTGGCTGCGTCTAGTCATTTGCATCCACACTGTAGAACTTTACATCTTGATGTTTTCGTGGAACATTATAGCAAAAGCATCATCCGGCTTCTGTTTCCTCCACTTCTCGGTCTGTCCTTTCGTGCCTGCACGATGATGCGCTGTTGCTCAGATTCCAGGCCGTTCTTGGCCATTCCACTGCTGCTGGGCATTTAAGATAAAAATCGTCAGCTTCAGAGCTTCCGAACATGTGCTTTTTCGACTTTAATGGCATGCTTCCAAGTCTAATCTTCCATCTCCCCATCAACATTAGTAAAGAGAGAGAGAGAGAGGTGTTTCCCCCAACTTGGAAGGCAGAACAAACGCTCAGTTGCCTTCGATGTTGCTCCATGCTGTCTCAAGAGAGGAAAACAGCATAAGGATGTAATTAAAACTCCATCTCTTCTGTTTGGTACCGATGTTGAGTTTTCGTTGTTTGTCTGGCTTCCTTTTTTTTTTTTCAAATCAAAGTAGAGTTGATTCACAACGTTGTATTAATTTCTGCTGTACAGCAAAGCAATTCAGTTATCTGTATTCTTTCTCATATTCTTTTCCATTAAGGTTTATCCCAGGTTACTGAATATAGTTCCCTGCGCTATACAGTAGGACCTGTCGCTACACCTTCCTAAGTTCTTGAATGCAGGGACCATGGCCTAGAGTGCTGACTCTCTCATGCCGAGGGTCAACCGGCAGAGAGAGTCAGCACCCAGCACCTCCACTCATCAGTTGATTGACAGCATCCCAGTGGGGCGCTGAACACCCGCGTTAAAGGGAGAACCAGCCAAACGTGACTACAATGATTGAAAAAGTGAAGTGCTTTGGGGAAGAGGAGTTAATGTAACTCGGTGGTCACTGGGGCCTCGGGAAAAGCCAGCCTATTTGAGCAAGTGAAGTCTCTGGATCTCTGAGGCTGCAGAATCCAATTTGACTAATTCCCACTGGGACGTGGTTTCACGTGGCACTCCTTTGGCCAGTGTCCCAGTTGAGAACAAAGGCTGCATCTCCTAGGGCTGCATACAGTCAGGTCACAGATACGTGCTCATGTCTCTTGAACATGGCCTTCAGTCTGGAGCCAGCCAACCAGCCAGACCCCAGTGTGTGTGAGCTTGGAGGGGTAAGGGGTACTGGGAGCAGGGAGGTGAATTTACATGGCAAATATACAACGCCCTAGGAGCCAGGTGTTCAGTGGGGAAAAGACCAACTCATTCCCATGGATTTGTTTCCTAAGATGCCTTATCGCTGCTGAGATTGGCACCAGATTTTTCCTGGAGACCTCAGAGGTGGGAGCAGTGATTGGAGGGCAGGAACTGATTATAGGATCATTTCTCTCCTGTTTCCTTCTGCTTTTCTTAGCTATGTTGGGTCTCACTGGGCTCTGAGAAGATCCAGATGTGATGGGTGTGGCAGGGGACACCAGCAATTTGTATTTTAACAAGGACTGCACTGAGGGGTGGGGTATCATCTAAGGGGTGTTGGAATATGCTGTAGCCCACTTAGCAGAGACACAACGCTAGGGTTTAGAGAGAAGCGTGTTGCAGGGGGGAGAGGCCAATTCAAGCAGACAAGGAGGGTGCAGGTGATAGTACCCCGTATTTCTTAAAAGGCAGCAGCATGGTCTGTGCCATCAGGAAAACCAAAGCTTGAAACCCAGCTTTGTTCTATGATCTTGGAAAGTTATTCAATATCCCAAACCTCAATCTGCCCATCCGTAAAATAGGAATAATGATTTCTAATTAATAAGGTCACTGCTAAGTCACTTCAGTCGTGTCCGACTCTGTGCGACCCCATAGATGGCAGCCCACCAGGTTCCGCCGTCCCTGGGATTCTCCAGGCAAGAATACTGGAGTGGGTTGCCATTTCCTTCTCCAATGCATGAAAGGGAAAAGTGAAAGTGAAGTCGCTCAGTCGTGTTCGACTCTCAGCGACCCCATGGACTGTAGCCTACCAGGCTCCTCCGTCCATGGGATTTTCCAGGCAAGAGTACTGGAGTGGGGTGCCATTGCCTTCTCCATAATAAGGTCGAGAAAGACTTAAATGAAGTAACGGATACAAAGCGTTTAGCACATATTCAGCTATTTCACATATTCACACATATTCGGCACTCAATAAAGCAATCAGAAAGCAATGTTATAAATATCACTGTTATTATGGCCAAGGCACATCAATGTGCTTTATGTCATCTGTACTCTTTTATCACCTTTGATACAACTTGTTTTCCTAACACCTCTGTCTCCCATTCCCTCTTCCTCTTCCTGCCTTTCCTCCAGACCCTTGTGATCAAGGAGACATTTTTGTGGAAAGACTGGCTGAAACTAATGTAGCCACAGGGCCCCACAAAACTCACAAGCCCATGTCAGGACTGAGGTGGTCACTTTGCCCTTTTTAGCAAGATTACCAACAGGCCCTAAGCATACTTATCAGTCACCTGATTGTTTGAAAAATCAACGATGTCAGAGCTGGAAGGACCCTCAGACTTCATCCAGTCTAGCTGCCCGCTTGACACACACAGAGGAGACACCTACCCAGTTATGATGGGGAGTAGTGGCCGGAGAGGACCATGCAGGACCCCCAAGCCCCGGTTGCATCCAAGCTCTGTGCATCGAACCACAGCTGGGTCTTGGGAGCCAGGTGTCTTGAACTCTCATCCTCTCTTCTTTCTGTCCCATCGCCTTCTCACTTGACAGTCCACAAAGATGGTCAGTATCAATCATCTGATAAAAGCCACTGTGAGCGTAAAAGCCACAGCTTTCCAGCAGCCCCATGTCTGATCTGATCCCATGTTCTGTTACACAAAAGAGGCTTAATGGACTTTCCCAGGTCCATGCAGCTAGTAACTGTCAAAGGCAGGATCTGAACCCAGGTCTAACCCCAAAGCCTCAACGCATCCCACCTTGGACCAAGACAGCCTGCTTGGCATAAGGGACCTAGATCTGTGCTCAGGTCTTCTGCACACCCTCTCCTGCCCGATGTCTACTTCCGCCCCAGTGCTCCCATCAGCCTGGAATGCCCACCGGCTGGTAATCAGTGTTACACAACAGGAATATTTGTTGATGTCAATTGCACACTGTTGCAGTCTAGACAGATTGAGCCACTGCCACCACTGACTCCATGAAAGCAAATGAACCTTTCTGAGGGAGATCAATTTGAATGACAGTGCTGAAGGGCCCAAGACTGTGTGGCTGAGCGAGTGTCTTTCTGTGAGGAAACAGACAAGGGCAGCTATCAGTCCTTTGTCCCCCAGGACGTAATTCCTCTTGATCTCAAGATCCTCATCTGGAATTTCTGACTGCTCAGGTCCCCTGCTGAGGGGTGATTACAGTGACAGCGGCAGACTCCAGGCACTCACTGTGGGTGAGAGAGCCGATTGTGCATATCTGTATGTTTGCTTTCCCTACATCACCCTCTTGAACGATGACCACCCTAGGAGGCAGGGGACAACAGCCCCATTTTACAGCTCAGGAAACTGAGGCTCAGAGAGGTAAAGCCATTTGCCAGCTTGCATTTGGCAGAACTGAATGTCAAAGAAACAGATGATGAAGCTGCTTTCAGACATGATTCTGCCAAACAGTGGCCTGGGCCAGCCCTTATTTAAAATTATAGGTGGTTTTACTTTCAAGACAGAAATAAATCTCAAGGAACCGGCAGGACATACAAGGCCCACCAGAGCCTGACCCTGACCTCCTTGCTCCCCAGCCTTCTCTCTAATCACCCCCCAGCTCTATCCCCTGTTCTCCTTCATTCCTCTTTTCCACCCATGTCAGCCAGGCCTCCAGGGTCTTCCCACACCCCTCTGTTCTGCCTCATAACTCTGGATCCTCAAATCTTCCTGCGTCTCCTACACGGTCACTGGTACACTATTTAGTTAAAAATAAGCAAAATACAAACAAAAAACATCCAAACTTCCCCAGTCCCGGGACAATATAGCCCTGCGTCAGGGCACACAGCTTGGAGAAGAGACTGGGTTGGTTACAGCCCCTTTCATCCCCTTAGTGAGATGACCTTGTGCAGTGAGCAACCTGTCCAACTGTACATGGTGGTCCTGCCCAGAGACTGGGTTACAGGCCTGTCCTGTCTGTCCTCTTGGCACACAGAACTGCTCTCTTCCTAAGCATTTATCACATTGAATATGATTGTTTCTGCTTTCTTATTAGGACCATGAGATTCTTGTGCCCTCAGTTTCTGTAACTCTAATGCTTAACTGGGGCTGGCCAAGATCACTCCAAGTCTCCATAGTCAGCAAAAGGAAGGAAAGAAAGGTGGCAGCCCCACATCTACGGATCAAAATATGCCAGCATCCTAGCAAGCCTTGGGTCTCACCTTAAAGGGACCACCCTCAGCGTGGGCCAGGTAGAGGACTCAAAGTCCCAGCCCCAAGCTAACTGATCTCTGTTCTTTCTAAGATGAGCCCCCGGAAGGAGATGCCAGCCAATCAGATACTTACCTTCTGCCCTCCGAAATCCTGCGGAACAGCAGTCTGAGCAAGGAGAACCCCGAAGAGGGCGTGACCACGGCCCCTCTGAATCCAGTGCAGTCTGGGGATGAGCTTCGTGAGCCGGAGTTGGAAGGGACCGTCCCCTTTGCGCCTCAAGACCCCGCAGCTGTGTCTACGCTGCTTCCGCTTCCGGCGGAGCCGGGCACTGCGCACGCCTTCCCTGCCAGGAAGAAACCGCCTTCGCTCAAGCAGGTGAACTCGGCCAGGAAGCAGCTGAGGCCGAAGGCCACCCCCGCAGCGGCCACACAGAGGACCGCGTCCCAGCCGGCAGCCCCGGGCCCGGGTCTCCTGTCCTCCGCCCTGGGGAAGCCCCGCCCGCCCAGTGACCAGGACCCCATGGCCTCCGCAGAGGAGGAGACCCGCCCGCTGTCTCTGTCCTCCGAGGAGCCCCTCTGGCTGGAGCGGAAGGAAGGCGCCGTCCCCACGACCCCTGCACCCCTGCAGATCGCCCCCTTCACCTCGCAGCCGCTGGTTGCCCACACGCTCCCCCAGAGCCCAGACCCCGGGGCGCCCACCCTGCCCGAGGAGGCCCCTGAGGCTGCCCCCGAGGATGCAAGCCCCGTGATGCTGATGGACAAAGGGGACACCGAGCTGACCGGGTCAGCCTCAGAGGAGAGCCAGGAGACCACCACGTCCACCATCATCACCACCACGGTCATCACCACCGAGCAGGCCCCAGGTAGACAGCCCCCAGCCCCTCTGGCCCTCCAGCATCTGTGAGGAGGCACCTTCTGTCATCTGGGGTTGGGGGGGGGGGGGCGTGGTGGGGGGGGGGCCCAGGAAGGTTCATGCCCTGCCATTGGTTACCATCTGTGCAGCCCTAGCTATGAACTTGACCCTGGGGTTCAAAACTAGCGTCCCCATTTCAGAGATGAGACCCCTGAGACCCTAAGACATCAGACAACCTGCCCAAGGTCTCACAGCTGAAGAGCAGGATTCAAAACCTCTCATCCTGGAACAGAGTCCTTTCACCTGCCTAGAAAGCCCTAGCCTTTCAAGGTGCTTTTGCTTTCACCCCTGCATGAACTCGATAGAATGCACTTCTGTGTTCCAGTCTTTTCTTCTGTCTTTTATCCCATCTTCAAGCATATCACAGGGGTATCGGCTGTCAATAACACATCTATCTGGGACAGATGCAATGTGGCTTCTCCGGAAAGACTAGGAGCTCTGGGTTTTTGACCCCTGTTCATTGTGTGGAGAAGGAAATGGCAGCCCACTCTAGTACTCTTGCCTGGAAAATCCCATGGATGGAGAAGCCTGGTAGGCTACAGTCCATGGGGTTGCAAAGCGTAGACACGACTGAGCGACTTCACTTTCACTTTCATGCATTGGAGAAGGAAATGGCAACCCACTCCAGTGCTCTTGCCTGGAGAATCCCAGGGACAGAGGAGCCTGGTGAGCTGCCGTCTACGGGGTCGCACAGAGTCGGACACGACTGATGCGACTTAGCAGCAGCAGCAGCTCATTGTGCAACCTTGGCCCAAATGTGCTCTCTGTCTGAGTTTTGCTTTACTTGTCTCTAAGGTAAGAGTGAAACATCAGTCCCATATCAGCTCTAGATATTTGATTATCATGTTGAGTGTGGAGCTGAAGGAGAAGGAACAGCAGGGGAAGGAGTGGGGATGGGAACACCAGTGTCCCCAGAGGCCCTGTTCCAGCCCATAGCCCATCTGAGAGACGACATCTCAGCTGTTCTCTATATCCTGATGACAGCGCTTTCCTCCAGCTCTCTGCAGTGTGAGCTTCTCTGATCCTGAAGGGTACATCGACTCCAGTGATTACCCACCGCTGCCCCTCAACAACTTCCTGGAGTGCACGTACAACGTGACAGTCTACACTGGCTATGGGGTGGAGCTCCAGGTAATCCCACAAAGTTGCCCTGCCTTGGCTGCCTCTTCCAGCAGAAACTCTCCTCTGAAGGGTTGTCTGAGTCAGGCTTATTTTCATCCTCTTAACCTGTTTGGTTCTCTCTTTGCCCTAACTGGGGCAAATGGAGCTGGGCTTTGGCAGTTGAATAGGAGTTCCCAACTCAGAGGAACTAGCTTGGTACACATGGAGGGAAGGGGATGTATTGATAAATTGAAACCCGTTATACCCAGAAGGAAAGTCCTGTGATATCCTGCTTGTCGAACACATACATACTCATGGAAGCCCCACATGGTTCCTTTGATTCATAAACTTTTGGTTGCAAACTAAGAAGGGACAAGCAGGGTAGCATCATGCTCAAACACCTGGGTTTTAAGTCCCAGCTCTACCAGCTAATGCCACATGACTTTGGGGAAGGGACTCCACTTCTGTGTTACCCTATCAGTGAGACAGAGACGAAAATGTTGCTACTTTATGGAGTTTCATGGAGGAATATATATGACAGTGCACAAACAGCCAGAGTCTAGGGGAGAGAGAGAGGGCGCTCAATGCCTGTTACCCATTATCCCCACCCTGGTTCCAGGGCATCACCAACCCACCGCCCCGTCTTTAGAAGCGCTTTTTGATATGCCCTGAGGCAACATGCGAACAAGTGGAAAGAGGAAAGGATGGCACTGAAACCAGAAATGGAGGCCAGTACCACATGGGCCAGACCCTTCCAGGCCAAGGGTAGAGGCTGGACATGTGCTTTGTTCTCATGGGCAAGAAAGAGCCACCAAAAGATTTTAAGCAGAGTCAGCTGCGTGACCTAAGTAGAACTCTACCTTAGGAAGATTTTCTGATGTATAGGGAGAATAAAAGATAAGCCTCTCAGCAGAACATGTGTCCAGAGCTTGGCACAGCATGTGGCATGTGGTCGGTACTTTATAGATGTTCCCAGAATTAAACTGGAGAAAAGTTGCAGTTCATCTGATGCTGACAATGAACACTTCCCTCCACTTGAATAGATCCACTCTGTCTAATACTGTATGGCGCTTTTTGTCAGGGACAGCAGAATTCCTTCATCGAGCGTCTATAATGTACCAATCAACAATGGGGGACATGGTGGTATGCAAAACTGATGCAGGGCTTGCCCTAAGGGAGTTCACTGTTTTATGATTGAGATAGACACACACAGAAGACATTGGGCTGCCATTTGAAATGACCTGTAATAGACATTCACAGTGGATGTAGAATCACAGTGGAGGGACAGGCAACCTCCCTGGCAGTCAGGGAAGGTGTCACAGAGGAGGGCAGTTTTAGTGGGGCTTTGGAGGGTGAGTAGGAGTTCATCAAGGAGAAAAAAGAGTAAGGTGTATATATATGGGCTGAAAGGGGAAGGGCTCATGGGTAATTCTTGCCTTGCTTCCACTAGAGACAGAGGATCTGGAGTCTCTGGCCCCCCTAGGGCTAGTAGAAATATCCAAATTGGGCACTGGGGACTGACTAAAGTCCCCACCCCGCCTCCTCCTCCGTTTGCTCACCATCTTTGTAAGTAAAGGGTCTCCCTTCTTCCTCTCCCAAGCCTGGAAAGTGGACTCGGCAAACCAAGTACACAGTCCTTTGAGGAGGCTCTGCCGTTGAAGCCAGCATTGGGAAGGATAAGAAAGTGGCCCTGAGAAAGCCCTAGAGATGACTGCCACCTCCCCTTGCCCCGCACTCCCTCACCAGTTTGGGCAGAAGGGCAAGAATGTATTTAGTCAGTCTGCAAAGATTTGTCGAGCACCTACTACGTACCAGGCACTGTTTTAGGCCCTGGGGACTCTGAGCAGCACAAAAATTTTCCCTCCTCCCTGGAGCTGACCTTTGGGTGAAATGCTTTCTCCTGTCTCCCTGGAGATGGGACCTCAGGTACAAGCTGATCAAAGCCCTGCCCCTACCCACCAGCTCCAGAAAAATCTGTCTCTCCTGCCAGCCTCCAGAAAGCCTCTCCCGTGGGAGCCAGCGAAGGAGGCTGAAGATCCTCACGGTGCCTCCCCCTGCAGCTTCACTCTGTCCCCTCAGCCTTTGGGAGATGGCAGGGGGCCCAAAGGTTCCCAGGGCTCCGAGGGTTTCCAGGGCTGGGACGTGGCTCCCGTCCACCCTATGGACTAGGGGCCCATTGAGGGAGGTGCTGCGTGGGGAGCCTCAGAGCCTGGGAGGACCCCCTGTCTCAAACACGACTCAGATCCTGTCTGCCCCTGCCCGTCCCCAGGTGAAGAGCGTGAACCTGTCTGAGGGGGAGCTGCTTTCCATCCGAGGGGTGGATGGCCCCTCCCTGACCGTCCTGGCCAACCACACGCTCCTGGTCGAGGGCCAGGTGATCCGCAGCCCCACCAACACCATCTCCGTGTACTTCCGCACCTTCCAGGACGACGGCCTCGGGACCTTCCAGCTGCACTACCAGGGTAAGGTCGGGCCGCGGATGTTGAGATGTTCCTTTTGCCTCTGTTCCCCTCCAGCGCCAAGGACTGTCACCCTCTTTGTGCCGGCTTGGTAACACCATGGACCCCTTCTTAGATTTGCCATTCCTTCTGTAATTAATTAATGTGGCTGCATTTCGTCTTAGCTGCGGCACGCGGGATCTTCACTGTGACGTGCTGGCTCATTCATTGTGTCACATAGACTCTCTGGTTGCTGCATGCGGGTTTGGTTGTCCCGAGGCATATGGGGTCTTAGTTCCCTGACCAGGTATCAAACCCAGCTCCCCTGCATTGCAGGGTGGATTCTTAACCACCGGACCGGCAGGGAAGTCCCTTAGATTCGTGTTTTTAAGAGCATAAAATAGAATATATACAATTCAAAAGGAAGCCGTTCATATTGAACAGCAGTTGTCAAAACATTGTTCTAATCTATGATATCATAATCTATGTGCTTCTTTATTAACACATTAAATCATATTTCCCAGTGGCTCTGATAATTATTGTAATTTCAAAGGAGCATGAGAAATATGTCAAGATACTCATTTTGATGTGAACATATCTGTGATTTCCCTTGGTGACAAAGCCACAGGTACTGTGACTGTGTAACAGTTTGTTGTCTACCTTTGCAGTTAATCTTGAACCTGTTCAGTGAAGAATAAGCAAGCCCCCTTTTTCCATTCAAGTTCATGGCCCCTGAATCTGACACCAATCCCATGAAGGCCTGTGGGCTTCTGGGAGGGAGCCTCTGCCACCAGGGTCCCTTGCTTTTTTTCCTTCTTCTCCACTTTCTTTGGTATTTGTCTGCTTCTGGTCTCCTTTTGTTTTCTATTTACCTTTTCCCTCTCTTCTCTTCCCTCTTTTCTTTCTTTTCATTTCCTTTGGTTGCACCGCACAGCATATGGGTTCTTAGTTCCCCAACCAGGGATTGAACCCATGGCCTCCCACATTGGAAGTACAGAGTCTTAACCACTGGGCTACCTGGGAAGTCCCAGCTTCCTTCATTTCTTTCTTTGCTCCTCTCCCTTTCTTCATTCCCCACCCCCCCCCCTTCTCTCTTCCTTCTCTCTCTCCTTCAGTGTCATCCCATTTTCCCCCATCTCCTGGGCCTTTCCCTTCCCAGGAGCTCTCCCTGGGTACTGACATGGAGGGGGCACCCTTCACCACACCTCGGGAAGTCAGCCGTCATCCACATTTACGTCACATCGACCAAATGTCTGGGGAAACACTTCATTTAAAAATTTCCCCTTGGATGTTTCTGAACCAGATGGATGACTGTATACAAGAGTATCCGTTCCCTCGCACCTTCTCAGTATGCAGACGAGCGTCTGTTGTCTTTGTTAATTAAAAAATGGGAAAAAAAATAGCTCATTGAGCCATGAACTTGAATTCAGTCCTCCTCATGAGTACTGGGAATGCAGAAATCCTCAGCTGTAGGAGAGATCAGACCACAGTCCAGGGATGGATTCCACATTCTCTTATGAAAATAAAACTTGAGGAGCTCAACGTGGCCACATGCACCCTTCTGCCACTCCATCCAGCAAGCTCTGTCCACTACACGCTGGCCTGAGGAGGCTCTCCTTTGGCATTTCCCATTTAATCCTTACTGCCACCCATGCAATAGGGACAGTCCTAGAGGAGGAGAGTGAAGTTCAGGGCACTGTGTCACTTCCCCAGGTCACCCGGTTTCTAAGTCATAGAGTAAGAGAACGTAAATTCATATCTGTCTCTTCCACAGCCCAAGCCCTGACCTCCCAGGACTTAGTTCCAGCTCTCACATCCTTGGCATTTCCTAAAGAATGGGTTATCCTAACCCTGGTCCAAGAGCCTGCATTTTTAACAAACACCTAAGTTGCTTATGCAGGTGGGACTAACCTACCTGGGTGATCCCGCCCCTCCTGTGCCCAAGGAGAGAGTAGTTCTGTCTCCACATGGAGAGAGGCTCCAGGGAGGGATGGGGACACATCCTTCACCCCAAACCTGCTATCTCCGGTTAGGCAGGGTGGGGGGCGGGGGTGAGCTTTGAGCCTAGGGAAAAGTGCTCATCCGGCAGTCTCAGCAGCACGTGATCAACTCGAGTCACAAAAATACACTCCTCCAGCACTCCGGAGTCCCCGGGGGCCTCATCTTTTCTCTTCCCGGGATGTGGGTCACGTTCTCCGTCTCCCACTCTGAGAGACGACTGTCTGCCCTGGCATCTCTCCCCAGCCTTCATGCTGAGCTGCAGCTTCCCCCGCCGGCCTGACTTCGGGGACGTCATGGTGATGGACCTGCACTCAGGCGGGGTGGCCCACTTCCGGTGCCACCTGGGCTACGAGCTCCAGGGCGCCAAGACGCTGACGTGCATCAATGCCTCCAAGCCCCACTGGAGCAGCCGGGAGCCCATCTGCTCAGGTACACACCAGCCTCAGCCGGACCTGGCATGGATGGCCTACCAAGGGGAGGGGCCAGCCCCCAGGGGGTTAAAGGGAAAGCGTTAGTCACTCAGTCACGTCCGACTCTCTGCGACCCCAGGGACTGTAGTCTGCCAGGCTTTTCTGTCCATGGAATTCTCCAGACAAGTATACTGGAGTGGGTTGCCATTCCCTCCTCCAGGGAATCTTCCCAACCCAGGTCTCACGCATTACAGGCAGGTGCTTTACTGTCTTAGCTGCAAGGGAAGCCCATGGTGTTGAGATTGACCTTAGGAAAGAGACTGCTCCAAAAATGTGGCGCCTGCCAGTTTTGTTACATGATAAAAATACACATGACATAAAAGTGACTGTTAGTGACATTTAGTATGTTCACAGTACTGTGCAGCCATCACCACTTCTTTCATCACCCCCTAGAGGACACTCTGGACCCATTTGCAGTCACTCCCCGTTTTCCCCTGTCCCCAGGCCCTGCTTTCTGTCTCTACAGATTCGCCTATTCTGGACACTTCATACGCGTGGGATCATACATTATGTGATATTTTGAATCCAGCTTCTTTCACTCAGCATGGTGTTCTCAAGGTTCATCCATGCTGTAGCATGTATCAGAACTTCATTCCTTTTGATGGCTGAATAATATTCCATTATATAGACCACATTTTATCTGTTCACTTCTTGGGGGACATTCAAGTGGTTTTGGACTTTGGAGGTGTTATGAATAGTGCTGCTGTGAACATTTGTGTACAGGTTTTGATGTGGACACAGGTTGTCATTTCTCTTGGGTATATACCCGTAAGTGGAGTTGCTAGGTCACATGGTAATTCCATGTTTCAGTTTTTCAGGAACCATCAAACTATTTTCCACTGTCTGTACCATGTTCCTTTCCCTCCAGCCATGCATGAAAGTACCAATTTTTCCACATCCTCACCAGCACTTATTTTCCATGTCTTCTTTTTATTATGACAGCCATCCTAGTGGGCGTGAAGGTATCCTAGTGTGATTCTGATTTGCATTTTCCCAGTGGCTGATGACATTGATCATCTTTTCATATGCTTGTTGGCCATTTGTGTATCTTCTGGGAGAAAAATCTATTCAAGTCTTTTGCCCATTTTTAAAATTTAGTTGTCTTTTTCTTGAGTTGTAAGACTTGTTTATGTATTCTGGATACTAGATTCTTATTAGATATATGATTTGCAAATATTGTCTCCCACTCTGGGTTGTCTTTTCACTTCTCAATAGTGTGCTTTTTGTTGTTCAGTCACTAAGTTGTGTCCAACTGTGACCCCACGGACTGCAGTATACCAGGCTTCCCTGTCCTTCGCTATCTCCCAGAGTTTGCTCAAACTCTTGTCCATTGAGTCGGTGATACCGTCCAACCATCTCATCCTCTGTCGCCCCCTTAGTGTCCTTAATTTTGACAAAGTCTAATTTATGGGGTTTTTTTTCTGGTTTTTGTTGCTTGAGCTTTTGATGTGACAGCTGCCATATTTTGAGCCCAGTCCATATGCCAAGGCTGTGATAAAGCCTCACAGCAATCCTGCATGGTGTGAACCATTATCCCCGTTTCACAGATGAGGAAACTGAGGCTCGTGGAGGTGAAGTTTCTTCCTCAAAGTCACCAGATAGAAATTGAACTGGATCTAGAGGCCTTCTCTCTTGAGCTGTTTCCCTTACACATTCACTATTCAAAGTGCAGTCTGCAGACCAGTGAGATTATAATACATAATCCTGGGCCCCATACAAAACCAAGCGAATCAAAAGCTACATTTAGCTCTTTTTGCAGTTCATGTGCTGCATGTCATAGATCGAGAAGTACTCTATTCTACACTCTCTCTGCACCAGTGGCCGCAACTTTGACCATCCTCATTTATCAAGAGAGTAAAACCCTATTAGATTCTCAAAAATCCTGACCATGGCCGGGAGAGTATAGGATGCTCACATTAACTGAGCACCTACTATGTGCCAGGTCGTGAGCCATGTACAAATAGAATACTGGGAATAAGAAAAACATTGTTCCTGCCCTCCAGGCATTTGTAGTCACTAGAATTCAAGATGCAAACGAGAGCTGATGATAAATTCTGAGATTTAATTATTGCAGTATTGTTCTCTCAAGGCTGTTCAGAATTTTTTTTGTGTGTTTTTTCTTAAAACAAAGGAAAGAAAAATCCAAACCATAGGGCAGTTGGTCTCCATGCCTCCCTCGAGTTAATTTTTATCTATGTATGAAATCAGAGAGGAATTAAGCCTCAATTTGTGCTAAGAAAGATGGATGGGGAGCTACGGCTGGCAAATTGAAGCCAAACAGAGTCATCAGTCGGCTTAATAAGGCAAGGAAGGGGAGCAGAGAGGCAGCAAATGAGCAGCCGCTCAGAGAGGACAGATGGCTGGCACCCCCCACCAGGGACAGCTCATCCATCTCCTCAGCCCCCGAGCTGTAGGGCAATAAGGTTGGCTGCGTTCTGAGCACCTACTCTGTGCCAGGGGTGGTGCCAAGCCCTCTCCACGCAGTGTTTCATTTCTCACCACAATCCATAAGGAGGGTGGAATTATTATTACTGCTTTACTAGAGGTTCAGAGAGCTTCAGTGACTTGGCTTACATCCACAGTGGATAAGTGACACAGGGCAGATTTGAACCAGCACTTTAGGACAGAAGGCAGAGAGGAGACAAGGGTGACCAGGCACTCTGTCCGTGGTCCTGAAAAAAGTGCACGCCTTCCTAGCAACATCTCTGCTGTAGGTCACAGCGGAGTCCAGAGCAGGCAAGGGAGCTAATTGCCTTTCTCATCTCTGCAATTCTTTATTAGTCATGAAGTCATTCAACAAACATTTAATGAGAACCAAATATCTTCTAAGAATAAAACTACCTCCCTACATTTGCAGAACTCTTCTCAGTTCATAAATCATTTTTTCATGTATGTTAGATTTTTACGATAAAAGTAATATATGACTGGAAAAAAAATTTCCAAGAAATACAAAAGTGCTGAAGAGTCTAACAAATCACTTTTGTCTTCCTGGTCTCAATTGATCTTTGCATATAGCTCATTGAAATAGGTATGGCAGACCATTTTCTAACTTTTTTTTCCCCTGCTTAAAGTATAGTGAGTATTTTCCTATATTTTGAAGTACTCTTTGATAACAGGGTTTTAAAAAACTATCTGAATGGCGTGTATTTCTCAAGCATCTGTAAGTGGACACTCATGTTGTTCCTCAGTTCCTTGCTCTTAGAATCTAACAGTGATCATCATCATTTGTACAATTTTGTGAAACTCCCTAAATCTTTTTTTGACATAAGTTCCCAGAACCTTGATTACCAAGTTAAAGTGTTTGAACACACTTTCCAGATTTCTCATCAGATTTCCCTCCTGAAAGGTCGTAGCAATTTGCACTCTAACCAGACCTGAATGAGAGTGACCATTTCTCATCACTGGAGATGGCACTCCCTGTTTATTGCTGCTGTTTATCTTGACCAGTTAGGTGGACGGAGATAGAATATAGTTTAGATTTGCATTTCTTTTATTGTTAGTGAGGCTGAATTTTTTTGAGTGCTTAACTAAGTACTAACATAGACTTCTTCTTTGGAGAACTCCCTATTCATGTCCTTCCTGATTGCCATTTTGTAGCTAAGAACCAGGGCACAGCCAGCGCGTTAAACCACAGTCATTCACTCCCTGCCATGGGACCCGCGTGGCAGCAGTTCCAGTCGCGGGATTGGATCTCCTGTCCCAGGAGGAGGGGAATCTCCCACGGTTTCCCTCTTCCCAGCACATTTCCTCTCTCTAAGGGGTTGGGTTTGGAGAAGGATAAAACACTCACTTATCCTCCCCCCCACCCCTCTCTCTCTCTGCGACCCTCTCATTTCCACCTGCCCCTACCATCTGGCTCCAGCCCCTTGTGGAGGGGCTGTGCCCAACGCCACCATCGGCCGCGTCCTGTCCCCAAGTCACGCTGCAGATGCCAGTGGGAGCGGGTTCTGCGTGTGGATGATCGAAGCTCCGGAGGGCCAGAGGCTGCACCTTCACTTTGAGAGGCTGGCGCTGCACGGAAAGGACAGGTAGCCCTGGGCCCCCGGCCGGCCTCGCGCCCTCCCAGAGCGGTGGGCTGTGGCCTGGGGTGTGGAGTCCTGAAATGGCTGAACTGTCGGCTCCTGGAGGTCAAAAAAGGAAGAGCGGGGGAGGGAGGCGAGGCTGTTAGAAACCATCAGTTTGGATCTCCTCCTTTTACGCACAGGGAAACCAGGGCATACAGAGGATAAGGGATTCGCCCCGGTCACACAGCAGGGAAAGCGGGGAGGCAGGAAGGCAGCCCCCCCCCCTTGCACTGCCTCATCCCTTCTCCTGCACGCCCCTTTTTGCAGTGGAGCAAGGAGAGCGTCTCCTGAGCACCTGCTCTGTGCCCAAATCATGTATTATCCTCGATGGAGAATGGGAGAGAACATTGGTTCCTGGTGCGACAGGAAATTGAGATATAAAAACCAGATGTATGCGCAAGAAGGAACTAGAGAAGATAACAAGACAGCATTTAGCCAAGAGCACATCTGTCAATGCTAAGTAATAGGCACAGAAGCCAGAATATGAAAACTTGGATAAGCTGAGACCTTATTCCAGAATATTCTGGAACATTCTAGAAAATTAGGATCTTGGCTGCTTAGAATTGCTGTGTTAGAGTGGGTCCCCTTGGAAACAGACAGGATGACAATGATGTGAGACAAAGGGGTTTATTTA
The DNA here is from genome assembly GCA_024291935.2 of Okapia johnstoni. Lineage (NCBI taxonomy): Eukaryota > Metazoa > Chordata > Mammalia > Artiodactyla > Giraffidae > Okapia > Okapia johnstoni. Next base: position 6,380,381 of record CM044310.1, on the reverse strand, counting down.
GAAGCTGATCCTAGAAAGCACCAAGAAAATGAGCAGAGAAGGACAGGGAGCGGATCCAGTGTGTGTTAATAGTCAGGCCTCTTACCTGCAGGGGCCCCAGGAAGCTGTACTCAGCATGGCTCAGAAGGCCTCTTACCTGCAGGGGCCCCAGGAAACTGTACTCCGCATGGCTCAGAAGGCCTCTTACCTGCAGGGGCCCCAGGAAGCTGTATTCCGCATGGCTCAGAAGGCCTCTTACCTACAGGGGCCCCAGGAAGCTGTACTCTGCATGGCTCAGAAGGCCTCTTACCTACAGGGGCCCCAGGAAGCTGTACTCAGCATGGCTCAGAAGGCCTCTTACCTACAGGGGCCCCAGGAAGCTGTACTCAGCATGGCTCAGAAGGCCTCTTACCTACAGGGGCCCCAGGAAGCTGTACTCAGCATGGCTCAGAGAGTTTCTGTCAGAGGGTGAGGGAGCTGGGGTGTTTATCTACCCACTCATCCGCTGTTGAAGGAGGGCTGCGCCCGGACACACACTGACTCCCCAGCATTGCTCTTACCGCTTGAGCTGGCTGAGCTGGCTGATTCTCAGAGACTCTGGAAACTGGCCCAAGCTGGGTGAGCAATGAGTGCTGAGGGGTACGGGTAGGGCACCCTCAGAATGCCAGCACCTTAAGAGTCCTGGAGTCCGTCCGACTTGCATCTTAGAATTGTAGTGCCCTGGCTTCTTTGAAGCTTCAGACCTAAACCATTAACCTCTGGGAAAGGATTCTGAGAAAATACCAGACAACTGAATAATTTACCCAACTCTGGAGTCCACTTCCCTCCAAACTGTCCAGCTTTATCCTGAACAACTCCATATCAATAAATCACTGCCTTAAAGTACAAGGTGTCGAATAGGGGCTTCAGAGCATGGATTCTCTGTAGCATCAGAGTGACCTCAGGAACCTTAAGGAAAACAGATGCCCAGTCTCTTCCCCCTGAAGGCTGATTGAGAAGCAAGACCTGGGAGCCCTCAGTGATGAATGCTTTTTAACATTCAGACCTCTGGTTTGCCTCTTCTGAATGGTGCTGGGAATAAACCAAATGTACGTTTAGACATGAGAAGCAGAAAAAAAGAAAAATTACCAAAATGAGTATTTTCTGAAAGTTTATGAAATCTTGATAAATGAGCAGACACACGGACACTGTAGTTTCACTAGGAGTTTCTGTGGAGCCCTGCAAAGGTTTATGAAAGGGAGGTGTTGAAAACCATCAGGGAAAACCAGTGCTCAGATGTCTGTAGGGAAAGAAGTTTGGAATTGTTCATCAAGATCAAAGGTCAGATGAAGAAATTTTAAAGATGATTCCTCCCCCCCCAAAAAAATGAAGTCTTTCTAAACTCCAGTCCCATAATATGCAGCATAGAAAGTGGGTTCTCTGTTCAAACATGTTTGGGAGATACTATACCCAGTCTCTATCTTGGTATCTAACTGGCAAAGGTACTGACAAGTCCTGTAAGGGAAAAAATGTTTAACTTTCACTTAACCTGGCATTTCCCAAGCCCATCTGACCATAGACTATATATGGATTTGAGATAAAACTTCTTGCTATTTCAGACATTCTAGGGAATGTGGCTAGGAAGCTGCCACTTTGGGGAGAGTCAGTGACTGCAGAGATTTTGCGATCCTGAGGGTTTGCCCTAGAGCAGCCTTGTCGCCAAAGGCTTCACTTCTCTGACAGAAGAGTGCTGGGCATGGCCCTCAAGGCACAACAGAGTCAGCAGGACTGGAAGACTGTGAAGAGGCCCTGCACTCTCAGAATGGCCCTCGGCCTCCACCCCAGCCCCTGCGTATCTAAATCACGGTGGACACAGGCAGAGTAAACACACTGAGACTCCAGCATTTCTACATTTTGATGACATTAGAAATTCATACAATAAACCCTTTTTATGGGTCATGGTAAAAAAAAAAAACTTGAAAAATTAAAAATACCTATTTATGATTCCTTCCATAAAAGTAAGTGATCCAATTTGTATACTGGTTCCTTCCACATCTTTGCATAAGTTCTTTAAAACTGCCACGGCTAGCAAAGAGTCAAGTGCCAAAGGGTTCTAATAACACTAAGAATGAATACCAACATGTCTGATACCTTTCAGTTTTCAGGATGCTTCATCTTTTCGGAGCCTCCCCCTGTAAGATAGATAGGAAAGACTTTGTGATCCCTCCTTTCAGGATTGTGGAAAGTGAGGCCTGAGATATGTTGAGACTTGTATAACTTCAGTGGATGGGGAATTGGGGACTGGAAGTTTGGACCCCTATAACTCCACACACAATGTTCTCAGGAGGCAAGAGTCAGTGACAGAGCCTGGTAGTGGTCCAGCACTTGGTCGTCTGACCTGCATACCTGCTCTGTCCTGCACACTATATCCTTGGCCTCTAATCCCCACACTCTTGTACCCATTTTACAGATGAAGAATCTGAGGCTCAGTGGGGTAAAATGTTTTTGTCCAAAGTCCCACAGCTCAGAATTTAAAGTTGGGACTGTGATTATATGTGTATTTATGTGTGAGTGTATATGTGTGTGTGTATATATATATATATATATTACATATATATTATATCAGTGTTTCAAGAATGTTATTAGCCCAATCATCCCAACTTCTTAGTTAGTAATAAATACTGCTACTGCTAAGTTGCTTGAGTCATGTCCAACTGTTTGCGACCCCATGGACTATACCCTGCTAGGCTCCTCTGTCCATGGGATTCTCCAGGCAAGAATACTGGAATGGGTTGCCATTTCCTCCTCCAGGGGCTCTTCCCAACCCAGGGATTGAACCTGCATCTCTCTTATCTCCTGTATTGCAAGCGGATTCTTTACTGCTGAGCCACCAGGGACACCCATATTAGTAATAAATAATTGGTATCTATTACTTCAGTTGGTCATTACATCATACACAGCACTTTCCTTACAAGCTCAGAGTCCATCCATGAGTCTAGGATAAGCATTGTACAGAAAGGGAGACAAATTTGGTGAGATGGTACAGAGCGTCCTGGTGAGTATGGGGTGAAGTCAGGGTGTGAGTCTGGGAATGAGGTCCCAGAGGGGTGCTCACGGCACACACCTCCCGCTGCTGCATGTCAGTGGCCCCTGAAGACCTCTCATTGACCCCATCTCCTTCCACACTGCCAGGATGATGGTCTACAGTGGGTTGACCAACAAGTCCACTCTTCTCTACGACTCCTTCCAAACTGAGAATGTCCCATTCGAGGGCCTGCTGAGTGATGGCCACACCATCCGCATCGAATTCACATCCAACCAGCCACTGACGGCCTCAGCCTTCAACATCCGGTTCGAGGGTGAGGGTCCCGGGGGGCCACCCCCTCTGCTGAGTTGTCGCTGTGGGATTGAGGGAAGCATGGCAGGGCTGGGTCTTAGGAGGTAGAAATGTGACCTGCTAAGACTGGAGGAGACGCCATGGCTAGACTGACCCTTGGACTTCCAAAGGCTGCCTCTTTGGGGTTGGGGAGGCAACGGTCCTTGTTCCCATTTTAGATATGAAGATAAAGAGATAGAGAGGCCAAGTGAATGGCCAAGGGCCCTCAGCAGGTCAGCAGGAACTGGAGTGGGGGGTCTGGTACCCGTTTTCCATGGGGCTTCCCTGAGCAGCAAGAGGGGCCCCTGCTTTTGTGACACAGTCCTGTGAGCCTCCCCTGACTCATGTGAGCAGCTGCCCTTTTTGTATTCTGGCCCCAGCCTTTGAGAAAGGCCACTGCTACGAGCCCTACATTCAGAACGGGAACTTCACCACGTCTGACCTGACCTATAACATCGGGACCATAGTGGAGTTTACCTGCGACCCTGGCCACTCTCTGGAACAGGGCCCAGCCGTCATTGAGTGCATCAATGTGCGAGACCCGTACTGGAATGACACAGAGCCCCTGTGCAGAGGTGAGTGGGCCACAGCCCTCCTTCCAGGGTGTCCCAGGGCCCTCCACTCCTTCAGAGGAAGGGATCCAACTTGTGTACGTTTTAGAATTAGAACGCTTTCCAGGGCTCACCCTCCTTTGGGTCAGGTTTGCTGCTGATCTTTGAGAAAATTACAAAATGAATAAAATTGAAAAGGGGCCCCTTCCTCCAGATACAAGGCCCCATCGTGCACAGCTTGGTGAGAAGTCTCTGCATGGATTTCAGCGCCTATGCTATGCAAACCTGTGCAGTGCACAACCCACCCAACAGCACATGGCAACCCTGGGTCTAATTAGTGATAATGATGATAATAGTTACTAGGAATGCAGAAAAACTATGTTGCAGGCACTGTGTGCATTATATGATTTAATCCTCACCACAATCCTTCTTGTTCAGTTGCTAAGTCATGTCTGACTCTTTGAGACTCCATGGACTGTTTGTTACCCACCAGACTCCTCCATCCATGGGATTTCCCAGGCAAGAATACTGGAGTGAGTCGCACTTTCCTCTTCCAGAGGATCTTCCCGACTCAAGGAATGAACTCAAATCTCCTGCATTGGCAGGAGGATCCTTTACCATTGAGCCACCAGAGAAGCCCACCACTTGAAGTGCATATTATTATTGATCCCATGTACAGACAAAGAAATAGCAGCTGGGATGTGACATGCCTCAGAAGACACTGAGGGTAATTGGCAGAAGCAGGCATGGAGCTCTGGTCTCTCTGTTCTCTGAGAGCTGTGCTCTTTGCCCCTGTGGACAGTGTCGGCTCCGTGCAGCCTCATCTGTGTGGACGCCCGGTGCCCTGCCCTCCCACATCTCCATATTTCAGACCGCTGAGCCGCCCGAGCCTGGACTCACGTGGGGAATGTGGAATAATGAACAGAGTCCTGGATCCTGGCAGCCACCACCCAGATGGTGGTTGGCATGAAGTCATAGCCTTGCCTCGGTGAGGGATTGATCCCTGTATTAAATGTGCTGGTTTAACAGAGCGGAATTTATTGGTGCTTTGGCCTCTGCCACATTGAGAACTTTCCAAAGCAGCAAACACGGAGTGAAATTTAAAGGGCCAGGTGCAGCCACACATCTCCACTTCCAGTTTAGAGCCAGGGCCCTCCACAGTAACATTAACTAAGAACTACTGAATGCTTACCTTGTGCCTGGCACTGTGCCGTGTCTGACATCCGTGAACTCAGTTGAGCCTCAGAATTACCCAGTGAGGTCTACACTGGTGTTTCTCCCTGCTGTACAGAAGGAGACACCTGAGGCTCCAAGAACTTAACATGCCTTGTCAACAGAGCCTTTGGTGGCCGAGACAAGACTCGAACTCAGGTCCACCTGAGTCAGATGCACCATCTCTCGGTCACTATGCCCCCTGCTCAAGGGGAAGGCTGTTGGAGAGTTCCTTGAAACCTTGGGCTCTGCCCTTGGTCCTGAAAGAGCAACAGCCATCCCTTGGTATCCACAGGGATGGTTCCAGAACCATCGCTACCCCCACCCCATACGAAAATCTGTGGATGCTCACGTCCCTTATATAGAAGGGCACATCCTCCCGTGTACTTTAAATCATTTCTAGATTACTTATAATGCAAAGTAAATACTACGTGAACCATTGCAAACACAGTGTAAATGATACAGGATGTCCTGAGTGCAACGTGAATGCTGTGTGAATAGTTGCTGGTGAGTGGCAAATTCAAGGTTTGGTTTCTGAAACTTTCTGAAATTTTTACCAAGACTTTTGCTCCTTAGTCAGTTTTATCCAAGGGATGCAGAACCCCCAGTACAGTGTCCTTATCCCGCCTTTGCCAGCCTTCAGCTGGATGAGACAGGTGGCTGGTCTGAATTTAATCCTTCCACACACGTATGGACTGTCTGGTTTCATAGCCCACACTCCTGTTATGCCGTAACTGTTTCCTTATGCATCGTGTCTGTCTGTGTCTTTTACAGCCATGTGTGGTGGGGAGCTCTCTGCCGTGGCCGGGGTGGTACTGTCGCCAAACTGGCCAGAGCCCTATGTGGAAGGTGAAGACTGTGTCTGGAAGATCCATGTAGGCGAGGAGAAGCGGATCTTCTTGGACATCCAGTTGTGAGTGTTTCTGATGGGTGGACCCCCAGGTGTAGCCAGTTGGGGAAGAAATTGCTCCTGCTTGATTGTTTTGACCACTATTAATTAAGCACCTCCTGGCTGTCAGGGGCTGTGCAAAGAACCGGGGTCTGTATGGTGGGGAAACAACATCGTACACACCCAGAAAGAGCCCCTGTCCTCAGGAAATTCAGTCTGCTCAGGAGGCGTGCACTGAATGAGGAGATGCATCAGTGTAACTTTGTTAAGCCGTGTAAGGAAAGGTGCCTGATGGCATGCGATTCTATAATGGCGATCTGATGTCAAGAGGAAGGTCAGAGAAGCCTTTCCTGGAGGATCTGAGAAGGTTCAGAACGTAAAGGTGAATTGGAGTGAACATATTCAAAAGGAGCAAAACCCCCTGAAGGCCCTGGGGCAAGAGCAAGGACAGCATTTTCAGAGGACCGAATGGCCAGTATGGTCGGGAGGAGGAAGTCTAACACACACAGTAGTTTGTTTTCCCGTCTGTCTCACTCAGCTAGACCAGAAGGTCCTTGCAGTCAGGACCTGGTCTGACTTCTCTTTCTTCCGGCATCTTACACAGAGCCTGACACACAGCAGACACTCAGACGTGATTGCCAAATGAAAAGGACGATTATAATGAATGGACTTTCTCTGACTGTGTGGCTGAGGGTACTCAGTGAGGGTACCTGTTAGATGCTGCATCCAGAACTTTCCCTCTCTGAGTCCACAGGGATTGGGAGAAGGGTACAGAGACAGACAGTGCTGTCTAGAAAAGCAGAAGAAAGGGCTTGCCAGCAGACTCAGACATGTGGCTGGGATGCCAAGTTTGGGAGGGCCTCTCTGGATGCAGACAGGACCTCTGGAGGTCAGCTTTCCCCACAAACCTGAAGTAGAACCCGCTTGACCAGGAAGCAGAACTCCGGGGCTGCCTGGCTTTGCAGAGGAGCCTGGCAAGAGGGAGATGATTTGCAAGACTATGCGTGACTATCTTTGGAGCAGTCCCTTGGAGGCAGAGGGAGTATCCTCAGAGGCTGCCCTGAGTCATAGATTTACTGTCAGTACACAGTTGCCTCTTGTGGCCTTGGGGTTGGGCCAACCTGAGTCAGAATTTCTTGTCTCCTCCACCTACAGCTGTGTGACATTGGACTTCTCTCTGGGCCTCGGTTTTCCTCATCTGTAATGAGATTCCTGGAACATGGGTGTCTTGTGGCTACTAGAGGCAGGTGTTAAGCCTCCCTTGCCCACTGCCTCCCTCCCTTCTCAATGAGAAGTCACCCTCTTTCTCCCATTCTTAGCTTTCTGACTTCTAGAGCCTGGAATAAAGTGCTCGTTCATCCAATACATGTTTTCTGAGTATCTGCTATAAGCAAGCACTGAAAAGGCTCTGATAGTTGCCAGTTTGGCAGTAAAGCTTATATTGGAAAAGAGTGGACTGACTGGTCTCTATAAACTCTGGAAAAAAATGCTGTGCACCTACTGTGTGGGAGGACTAGGTTAGGCACTGAAGATACAGTTGTGAGAAAGGTGGAACAGTCTCCGCCCTCAGTGTCTAGTGAATGAGGACATGAAACTATGTGCAGTGTGATAAGAGCAATGATGGGGAGAGAAGGCAGCTGAGGGAGTCTTTGTGAAATCATGGAGGGCTTCCAGGAGGTAGTGACTTCTAGGATAGGATGGAAGAGGGTAGGCAAGTGATGGAGAGAAATGAAGAGGATCCAGACCGTGAGTATAGCATGTGCAAAGTCTGGAAATGAGAAAGTGGCCCACTCAGTGACTTAAAGGGAGTTTAATGTGGCTGGAGTGTGGAGGTTGCGTAGGGGTTACATGTATTTTTCATATGCTTTTCCATTGTGGTTATTGCAGGATATTGAATATAGCTCCCTGTGCTCTACAATGAGACCCTGTTGTTTATCCATCCTATATATAACAGTTGGCATCTGCTCACCCCAAACTCCCAATCCTTCCCTGCCCTACCCCAGTCACCCTCAGGAACCAGCAGTCTGTTCTCTGTGTGCCTGTTTTTGTTTCGTTGATAAGTTCATTTGTGTCCTTTTTTAGATCCCACATATAAGTGATATCGTGTGATATTTGCCTTTGACTCACTTCACTTCATATGATAATCTCTGGGTCTGTTTGTGTCACTGCAAGTGGCATTATGTCGTTCTTTTTCATGGCTGAGTAGTATTCCAGTGTGTCTACGTACCACATCTTCTTTATCCGCTCATCTATTGATAGACATTTACGTTGCTTCCATGTCTTGGCTGTTGTGAATAGTGCTGCAGTGAACATTGGGGTGCATTTATCTTTTCAAATTCTACTGATAGTTTTGTCAAGCTCCATGCCCGAAGTAAGATTGCTGGATCATATGGCAACCCTATTTTTAGTTCCATGAGGAACCTCCATACTGTTCTCCATAGTGGCTCACCAATTTACATTGCCTTTTCTCCACACCCTCTCCAGCATTTGTTATTTGTAGACATTTTAATGAAGCCATTCTGACCAGTGTGAGGTAACACCTCATGGTAGTTTTGATTTGCATTTCTCTAATATAAATTCAATTTTTGGAAATATGCCCCCTCTTTACAAGAAGTATCTCCCAACCAGATTTGGACTGGAAGAACCACAAGTCTAGACAGTGGTTAAGGTTTCTTATGGAGGTGATGAGGAAAGCCATTTTCATCATTGAGTACTTACTGTCTGCAAGGTTCTTCCCAAGTGTTAATTAATTTGCTAATTAATCCTAGGAGTAATATAATCCTCCAAGTAATCCTAGGAGGAGTATAAAACTATTATTCTCACCTTATTTCCACCTGCTGTCTCACCTCTTCACTTAGATGTCTAAGAGGCATCTCCATCGAAGTCCCCAGATTTAAACCCCTTGATTCTCTTTTTCCAAACCTGTTTTGACTCATCTTCCCATCTCAGAAAGGAGTCGTGCATCCTGCCAGCTGCTCAGACCCAAAAGACATGGGGTTATTCTAGAGCAGGAGAATGCTAGGCAAGGTTCCACAGTGGCTTTTCTTGGCTAGCGGGCTGGGGAGCAACTCCCTGATTTGCCGCATTTGCCAGTTTCCTCGGTGTGAATACTAACACTGTGACCAATTTCAAGCAATCAACACAACATCAGCAGGCTCACCAAATGCCTGGACCCTTAACAGTCAGCTCATATGACCCAGAAGGAGCCACCGTTCCAGCACACTGACTGTGAACTGGAACAGACAGAAGATAGGCAAAGATGGAGGGAACAGAGTTCCAGCCAAAAGGAACAGCATGCGCTAAGGTCCAGAAGCAGAAAGAGTGACTCTCTTATTATTCATCCATAACATGGAATATGTGCTGAGCATTTAATACATCCCAGGCATTCACATCCCTTGTGAACAGACACAGGCAGTGAGTCCGGTTGTTATCTCCACTTCGTAGATGAATAAATTCATAGAAGTAGAGGGCTTCCCAGGTGGCTCAGTGGTAAAGAGTCCTCCTGCCTATGCAGGAGATGCAGGTTCAGTCCCTGGATCGGGAAGATCTCCTAGAGAAGGCAGTGGCAACCCACTCTAGTATTCTTGCCTGGCAAATCCCATGGACAGAGGAGCCTGGCAGCTACAGTCCATGGGGGTCACAAAGAGTCAGACACGACGGAGCAACTGAGCACACACACGTGTGTAGAAGTAGGAGGGTGACTGCGATCACACGGCTGGGATTCAAGCTCTGCTTGCCATGTCTGCAGGGTCTGGGGTCATCGCCAGCCTGTGAGAGGAGCTGGAGGAACCCCTGTGTGTCTGGAGCTCAGAGATACAGGAGGCACGACACCAGTGAGGAAGCCGTGGGATCAGGCAGGGCCTTGAAGGCCACATCAGGGAGTCTGGACATGCCCAAACGGGGCAACAGGGGAAGGGGTTCAGGCAGCTAACAGGATTAAAGCGTTGCAGGAGGAAGCTGAGCCCTTGGGGTCACCAGCCTGGGTCTCTCCACGGAAAACCCCGGCACACACTTGGCAGAGCAGTGTCTGGGCCTGGCACCTGCTTCCTCCCACAGAGGGAGAGAAAATAGCATCTCACCAGCAAGGAATCGCGCAGCCCAGGAGCTGCTGGCTTTAATTTATCTTGCTTGGTTTCCGCTGACAGTTTTAGTAAACCAATTTGGCTTTGATAGTAAAAATAATTCCGTCCTTGGGGCCCCCTCACGTGGCCTAAGTGTTTGCAATTGTTATTTATCACATCGGGAAGGGGAAGGAGTTTGCGCTGCCGGACCAGCTGGGTAGGTGGCCTGTAGTAGGTGCTGGAATGTTTGCTGAGTCATGAGGACCTCAGCCACCTGTGGCCCACGAGAGGGGGCTCTTCTCCCCCTTGTCTTCTGGGCCCATCTCTTGATGCTGTGGGCATTAGGATAGCGGCTCTAATTAGTCGTCATTTATGAAAGACCTACTGCGTGCCGGGCCCTGAGCTGCATCATTCATACCCGAGAGCAATAATGAATGTGAACATTATTACATGGAGATAGTAATTACATAAATTAGCACTAATGTGAGCAGAGATAATTGCAGAGGGGTAATTACCCAAATTTAGAGATAACGTACGCAGAGCCCATCACATGGGGCCCGGCATGTAGTTGGCGCTTCGTAAATGAGGACTACAGGTGCCAGGAATCCTCGTGAGTCCGTCTTGATCACACCGCTTTGTGGATTTGGAAATGACACCGCAGAGAGGTGAAGCAGCTACCTCAGGTCACACAGCTAGGGAAGGACGGAGCCAGGGCTTGTGTGCATACCCTAGCCTCCACTTGCATTGGCTTGAACAGCCTTTGGGGGCATCAGCTATACGTCTCAGTGATGAAGCTGGAAGGCTCCCAGGCCCCCAGCAACTCACAGGTCAGGAGGGAAGTAGGACCATAAACAGCAACCCCGCAGGATGCAGGCAAAGCGCTGTGGCTGCAGGGGCTGGGCTGGGGCACTGGGGTTATGGAAACGGCACAGAGGGCGGCCTCCACGCAGGACTCTGAGAAGTGTCCTTTGGTCAGACTGTAATGGTAGAAGGGCATTGCCCGAGGGGCCCCTGTGAACAAAGTACTCAAGCAGTGTTACGGGCACCCAAGAGGATGCCCTGAACTGCAGCAGTCATCCTGTTCAGTTCAGTTCAGTTCAGTCGCTCAGTCATGTCCAACTCTTTGCAACCCCATGGACTGCAGCACACCAGGCTTCCCTGTCCATCACCAACTCCCAGAGCTTGCTCAGACTCATGACCATTGAGTCAGTGATACCATCCAAGCTTCTCATCTTCTGTCATCCGCTTCTCCTCCTGCCTTCAATCTTTCCCAGCATCAGGATCTTTTCCAATGAGTCAGCTCTTCGCATCAGGTGGCCAAAGTATTGGAGCTTCAGCTTCAGCATCAGTCCTTCCAATCAATATTCAGGACTGATTTCCTTTAGGATGGACTGATTGGGTCTCCTTGCAGTCCAAGGGACTCTCAAGAGTCTTCTCCAGCACCACAATTCAAAAGCATTAATTCTTCAGTGCTCAGCCTCCTTTATGGTCCAACTCTCACATCCATACATGACTATTGGAAAAACCATAGCTTTGACTATTTGGACCTTTGTCGGTAAAGTAAGGTCTCTACTTTTTAATATGCTGTCTAGGTTGGTCATAGCTTTTCTTCCAGGGAGCAGCAGTAACTAGAACCCTCAAACTGCATTGTCAGTATCATAGGTAAGAAGGTGAGTAGGATGAGTCAGGAGCCCCGAGACTCGACCTCCTTCACACCCAAAATGCCTAGTCCTTGACCCACCTTGTACTTCCCAGTTCCGTCCGGAATCCGCTGCTTACCCTAAAGTGCATCTGCATGTGAATCTTTTAAATCCTTCAGAATTTGTTTTTTTAAATATATTTATTTATTTATTTGGCTGTGCCAGGGTCTTAGTTGCGGTACATGGGATCTTTGATCGTCTTTGCAACACATAGGGTCTTACCACAGCTAAAAGATCTAGTTCCCTGATCGGGGATTGGACCCAGGCCCCCTGCATTGGGAGCACGCAGTCTCAGTGACTGGACCACCATGGAAGTCCCTGAATCCTTCTGAATTTCTTAAATCTCTCTTCTTTCTCACTCTTGCTCTCTCAAAATGTAAAGCATAAAAAGGAGAATAAAGAAATTAAGGAATGGCTGGAGAAGAGACTCAAGAAAGGAATACCTGGCAGGAGGCCCCGAGAGGGAAGGTGACTTGCCCAGCATCGCACAGCAAGTCAGAGTGAGGACCTGAAAGGCGGCCTGAGTGTGGCGCAGTAGCTGAGCCCTGGGGCCATGACCTCAGAAATGCCTCATGCCAGACACCAAGCTTCCAGAGCCCAAGAGTTGTGGTTCAGTCGCTAAGTCGTGTCTGACTCTCCGTGACCCCATGGACTGCAGCACACCAGGCTTCCCTGTCCTTCACCATCTCCTGGAGTTTGCTCAAACTCATGTCCACTGAGTCGGTGATGCCATCCAACCATCTCATCCTCTGTCTTTCCCTTCTCCTCCTGCCTTCAATCTTTCCCAGCATCTGAGTCTTTTCCAATGAGTTGGCTCTTTGCATCACGTGGCCAAAGTATTGGAGCTTCAGCATCAGTCCTTCCAGTGAGTATTGAGGGTTGATTTCCTTTAGGATTGACTGGTTTGATCGCCTTGCTGTCCAGGAGACTCTCAAGAGTCTTCTCCAGCACCACAATTTGAAAGCATCAATTCTTCGATGCTCAGCCTTCTTTATGGTCCAACTCTCACATCCATATATGACTATTGGAAAAACCATAGCTTATACTATATGGATCTTTGTTGGCAAAGTGATGTCTCTGCTTTTTAATACTCGGTCTAGATTTGTCACAGCTTTTCTTCCAAGGAGCAAACATTTTTTAATTTTGTGGCTGCAGTCACCATCTGAAGTGATTTTGGAGCCCAAGAAAATAAAATCTGTCACTGCTTCTACTTTTCCCCATCTATTTGCCATGAAGTGATGGGACCGGATGCCATAATCTTAGCTTTTTGAATATTGAGTTTGAGTTTGAAGCCAGTTTTTTCACTCTCCTCTTTCACCGTCATCAAGAGGTTCTCAGTTCCTCTTCACTTTCTGCCATTAGAGTGATATCACCTTTTTTAGGGTCAGAGAGGGTTGCCTTTGAAGCCTGACTCTGCTGCTTACAGGCTCCGCGTTTTCAGGCAGGTGTCTGAAGGTGGCTGCCTCACAATGGGATATTTTGTTTATATCCCCAGGGCCTGGCACACAGTAAGTTCTCAATACATATCTGTTGCGTAAAAGAGAGAGAGAGAGATCTTGAGTGTGTATGTTTATTAAGCAACATGTAAAGTTCTCAGTAAGGTTTCTGGCATCAAATTGGCAAATAATCATCCCTACTATATGCCAGACTTTATGGTAAACACTTGGCAGGAATTATTTCATGAATGATGATGGCAGTTATCATTGGCAACAAAATCAATATCTAAATTCATTGAGCACGTCCTGTTTGCCAGTCACTAAGTGCTTTTCCCGTGTCAAGTCATTTAACTCTCACTTAAGAAACCTGTGTGATCACGTTATGCTGGTGCTGCTGCTGCTAAGTCGCTTCAGTCGTGACCGACTCTATGCGACCCTACAGACGGCAGCCCACCAGGCTCCGCCGTCCCTAGGATTCTCCAGGCAAGAAGACTGGAGTGGGTTGTCATTTCCTTCTCCAGCGCATGAAAGGGAAAAGTTAAAGTGAAGTCGCTCAGTCGTGTGCGACCCTTAGCGACTCCATGGACTATAGCCTACCAGGCTCCTCCATCCATGGTATTTTCCAGGCAAGAGTACTGGAGTGGGGTGCCATTGCCTTCTCCGGATCACGTTATGATTGCCCCCATTTTACAAATGGGCAAACTCAAGAGGCCCAGAGAGGTGAAGTCACTTGCCCAAGGTCACACAGCTAGAAAGAAACCAAGCAGGATTTGAACCCAGGTCTCTGGGGCAAAAATCCAATATTATAACTGCACATAAATGGTAATGAGGTGTTTAGCAAGGGAGAAATCCCTTGAGCCATTTTACAGAAGGAAAAATTGAGGCTCGAAGAGATGCCCTCCTCCCTTTTCCTGGACACCTACTTCATATATACACACACACACACACACACACACACACACACACACACACACACACACACACACACACACACACACACACACACACACACACACACACACACACACACACACACACACACACACTTTTCTGGAAAAACGAAATTTCAGCCAAGCTCCAGTTTACTTTTCTTGGGTCCACTGTGGAGCACAGCCCCAAACCTCTCCCTGTTTATGGACCCCAGCACAATCCATCAGCCAGGAAATAAAAGAACCTAATAACAAACCCCGGTAACCGTATGATTGATAGCTGTGGAATATGTCTCTTCAGCTGCTGCCAACCGGTTCTGTGCTAAGTTAATTCCAAGCCCTAAAAATTAAGTGCCTGTCCAGAGGCACTCCTGTCCATCAAACAGATATAGCTTCTTTGGGTGGGGGGAACTCAGCCCAAGAGCCAGGCAAGAAGGGAGAGCCAAGAGTTGAGGGCAGACACTTCCCTGGTGGTCCAGTGGTTAAGAATCCACACTTCAGTATGAGGAACAAGGGTTCAATCTCTGGTTGGGGAACTAAGAACCCATGTGCCACCACTACTGAGCCCAAGCACTCTGGAGACTGCGCAGCAAAACTAGAGAGCCCACACACCACAACCAGAGAGTCCACAGCCACAACTAGAGAGCCCACAGCCACAACTACAGAGTCCACACACCACAACTAGAGAGCCCACAGCCACAACTAGAGAGCCCACACACCACAACTAGAGAGCCCACAGCCACAACTAGAGAGCCCACAGCCACAACTAGAGAGTCCACACACCACAACTAGAGAGTCCACACACCACAACTAGAGAGCCCACAGCCACAACTAGAGAGTCCACACACCACAACTAGAGAGTCCACACACCACAACTAGAGAGCCCACACACCACAACTAGAGAGTCCACACACCACAACTAGAGAGCCCACAGCCACAACTAGAGAGTCCACACACCACAACTAGAGAGCCCACAGTCACAACTAGAGAGCCCACACACCACAACTAGAGATTCCACACACCACAACTAGAGAGCCCACAGCCACAACTAGAGAGCCCACAGCCACAACTAGAGAGTCCACACACCACAACCAGAGAGCCCACACACCACAACCAGAGAGTCCACACACCACAACCAGAGAGCCCACACACCACAACTAGAGAGCCCACAGCCACAACTAGAGAGCCCACAGCCACAACTAGAGTCCACACACCACAACTAGAGAGTCCACACACCACAACTAGAGAGTCCACACACCACAACTAGAGATCCCACAGCCACAACTAGAGAGTCCACACACCACAACTAGAGAGCCCACAGCCACAACTAGAGAGTCCACACACCACAACTAGAGAGCCCTCAGCCACAACTAGAGAGTCCACACACTACAACTAGAGAGTCCACACACCACAACTAGAGAGTCCACACACCACAACCAGAGAGTCCACACACTACAACTAGAGAGCCCACACACCACAACCAGAGAGTCCACACACTACAACTAGAGAGCCCACACACCACAACCAGAGAGTCCACACACTACAACTAGAGAGCCCACAGCCACAACTAGAGAGACCACGTGTCACAACTACAGAGTCCATGTGCTGCACTGAAATATCTTGCATGATGAAACAAAGATCCTGCATGCCACAACTAAGACCTGTGCAGCCAAATAAAGATGTATATTTTTAAAGAGGTGAGGGCAGCCCTCCAGAAGCACAGACACTCAATGTCTTAGTTGGTCATTTGTGTCCGACTCTGTGACCCCATGGATTGTAGCCCACCAGGCTCCTCTGTCCTTGGAATTCTCCAGGCAAGAATATTGGAGTGGGTTGCCATTCCCTTCTCCAGGGGATCTTCCTGACCCAGAGATTGAACTCGGGTCTCCTGCATTGCAGGAAGATTCTTTACTATCTGAGCCACCAGGGAAACCATATCCAGACAACAGCATAAATCATGAAGAGAAATGGCCACAATAGAAAGAAAGTTCTCCAATCCATTAGTGGACAGAGAAGGGATTTTTTTTTCCAGAGCCAAACACTGTAGGGAATGTTGAGCAGCACAGTTCATAGAGCCCAAATTCCATCCTGTTTCACGTGAGGAAACTGTGGCCCAGAGATGGGGAAAGACTGTCCCAAGATTGCCCTCTCAGTCACCTATCGCCGTATAACAAACCACCCCAAATTCAGTGATAGAAAACAGCAAGCTTGGTCATGTCTCCTGGGTCTACAGGTCAGCAAGGGGGGTCCTCCTGATCTGAGCTGACTCCCTCCTGTGTCTTTGGGCAACTGCGGGCTAGGTAGGTGGCCCCACAGGTCACAGCTGGCCTTTCATATGTGTTTGGAATGGGCTGGCTGTCAGGCTAGGCAGCCCTGGCCTGGGATGGCTCACCTCTGCTCCATGGGTCTCTCATCATCCAACAGCTGGCTTGGGCTCCTTCCTGTGGCAACTGGCCAGCATTCCGCAGCCATGAGCAGAAGCATTCACGGCCTCTTGCATGAGCCTAGACCAGGAATTGGCTCGACATTATTGGTATCCTATGGCAAATCACAAAGCACGGGCCAGACCAGATTCTAGGGATGGAGAAGCAGACTCCATCTCTTGGTGGCAGATGTTTGGGAGCCTCCCTACAAAGGGTCTGGACACAGAGGGGGCCCCAGAGCTTTGAAATCATTTCTGCTCTCAAGCTACCACACCCAACAAAGAGTAGGGGTGAGAACTCAGGTCTCCTGGTCCCAGTCCAAAGCTCCAAATGATATCCCTGTGTACAACTGTCCCTAGGAGGTGACTATCACCGTCCCCATTTTACAGATGAAGAAACTGAGACCCAGAGAAGTGAAGTAACTTGCCTATGATCCCACAGCTATGAATTCTACCCAGGGCTCAGTGCCTGGCATAAAGAATCAGAAAATGTTTCTTTCTCCACCTGATGCTTCTTAACATGTGGAAGGCACTCTCAAAAGATCCTGAGACTTTTTCAGGAAGAGGAAAGGCTTTCTTTTTGCCTGTTGTAGAGGATGGTGACTGCAGCCATGAAATTTAAAAATACACTTGCTCCTTTGAAGAAAAGCTATGACAAACCTAGATAGCATATTAAAAAGCAGAGACATCACTTTGCTGACAAAGATCCATATAGTCAAAAATGGTTTTTCCAATAGTCATGTATGGATGTGAGAGCTGGACCATAAAAAAGGCTGAGCACTGAAGAGTTGGTGCTTTTGAACTATGGTGCTGGAGAAGACTCTTGAGAGTTCCTTGAACTGCAAGGAGATCAAACCAGTCGATCCTAGAGAGAATCAGCCCTGAATATTCATTAGAAAGACTGATGCTGAAGGTGAAGCTCCAATACTTTGGCCACCTGATGCAGAGAGCCAACTCATTGGAAAAGATCCTGATGCTGGGAAAGATTGAAGGCAGGAGGAGAAGGGAATGAGAGAGGCTGAGATGGTTGGATGGCATCACCAACTCAATGGACATGAGTTTGAGCAAACTCCGGGAGATAGTGAAGGACAGGGAAGCCTGTTGTGCTGCAGACTGTGGGATTGAAAAGAGTGTGACACAACTTAGCAACTGAATGACAACAACAAAGGAAGTCTTGAGTTCAGGTCCTAACTCTGCACCTCATTGGCTGTGTGACCTTGGATAAATCACTTTACTTCTGTGAGCTTCAGTTCCCTGTCTTTAAAAGGAGGATGTTAATAATAGAGTCCCCACCTTAGAGTTCCTGGGAAGATGGAACTTCTGGCAAGGGCCTGACACCATGCGCACACTCAGTAGTTTACTTGGCAGCTGTGATGATGATGACGATTAACTCCTTCCATGGTGTGTGCACAAATTGAGGTCTATTATACAACTACACAGACACACACACACAGACGTTGCCCCCGACTTCAGGCACTGAGGGATGAAGAAGCTTCATCCTAAGACACTCCCCAGACATCCTACCCGATTGATTGCTCCCCTTCCCCCCGTTGCTGCTGTGAGTGGTAACCGGGAAGCCCAGCCCTAGGACAGGGTGTGTGTACCCATGTGTGCACTCACATACCACACATGCACAACTACACATACTCACACACCCCACACACATCACACACATGCACAACACACACTACACACCACACACACCACACACATACCCCACACACACACAATACACAGACAACACACCACACACACAACACACACCCCACACACATCACACACATGCACAACACAGACATCACACACCACATACAGATCACAACGTACGCACCACACATATCACACATACCCCACACACACAACACACACAACACAACATACACACTACGCAGACAACACAGACACAACACAACACACACTACACACATACCACATACACGCTACACACACAACACACACAACACACATACTACACACATACCCCCACAGACAACACACACCACAAGTCCCAACCCACCCTTAATTAAACTCTAATTTATGCTTTAATTATACTCTCTCAAGTTCAGCTCTTTTACCCCGACTCAGAGGCCCTAAAATGAAGAAGGCCTCTGGTCCCACCACTAACTGTATAAATTTGGAGAAATTCCTGTCCAGAAAGAGGGAGAGATGTGGGCATATGCACACAGGAAAGTACGGGAAGGGCCACGAGGCTGCCTCTGGCCACCCGTGGGTGTGGGAAACCCGAGCTTCACCAGCCTGTATCTGAATCCTTGAATTCTGAACCCCATCCCTTAGCTGCTGGTGATGGAGAGGGTAGGGAAGATGGGGGCCCGACCTCCTGGGGAAAAGGAAAGCATGAAGCAGAAGGAAACTGTGGCTACTTAACAGTAGCCATGCTTTCTTTCTTTCCTTTCTTTCTTTTTTTTACGATTGTTGCTTTCTGAGATTTTCATCTAGAGAAACTGAGGCCCATGCTGGGCAAGTGACTTGTCCATGGTCACAAAGCAAAGAAGCAGCAGGGGGAGTGGGGGCTCTTGGTGATGTCTCCTGACACCGCAACCCTCTCGCCTTAGCAGGCTATATAATTCATTACCAATATATTTTTTCACAGACAAAAAAAAATGCTCTGTTAATTGAATTCCTGGCACTGATTATGATGTTTACAGCTTTCAACAATACTATCCCCATTTTACAGGTGAGGACATTGAGGATCAGTGAGGTTAAGTCACTTTCTCAAGGTCGCCTAGCTAGAAACCAGCACACTGAGGACTTGAACACAGGATCCGTTCTCTTCACATTGCCTCTCAAGATGGAGCGAAAAACACCAGGGTGGTTAAGGACTGATTTCTTTCTGCTTTCCCAGCAAAGCAGCTGAGAAGTGTTGGGTTTGCTGCTAGTCCACAGCACTGGGAGTGATGTGCCTTGTTGTTGATCTTGCTGAAGCCTTGCCCGCCGTGTTGTGAATCGGCTCATCCCAGGGATGTGGCAGGTCAGCCCGTGGGGTGGTCCCAGAGGAAAGGCACGTCCAGTGAGGGGGTGGGGGGGAATCTTTCTTTTCTTTCTCACTGGAGATCCGCGGGGGAATTGGTTGAGACAGGGAGAAAAGTGGAGGAGAAGGAGGAAAGAAAGGCAGAACAGAGGCGGGGTCTCACCCGCATCGAAACCCCCAGGGCAGCGGCTTTCAGTCCCGGCTGCCGGCACAACCTCCTGGGGAACTTCAGTGACACTGATGCTCAGGACCTGCCCCCTGTTATGCTGAGGGTCCCATTGACTTGGGGTGCAGCCTGAACATCATCGGGAGTTCTTAAATCTCCCCAGAGATTCTCTTGTGTAGCCAGGTCTGGGTGAAGGCTGGGTCTGAGCCCTACACAGACAAGCACTTGGTAAATATCTGGAGGAGAAAGGAAGGAAAGAAGAGAAATAGGGAAGCACAGAGAAGGAAATGAGAAAACTGTTCATTTTTTATGCTTTAATGGGTCTTTTTAGGGAGCCAGAGAGATTGGTTTTCTCTGCCCTCCCCAGAGGTGACGTGGTTTCTTGTCCCACCTGCTATTTTATCAAATTAAATTGAAACCAAATTAGCCCTGGGCCAAAGGGTCCCTCAGCAATTCCGCGGTGCCAGGGAGCACCTGGCACAGGCTGTGTGGCCTCCTGAAGGAGCCAGGGCCTTGGAATCTGGGCCTTTGTGGGGTCAGTTTACTCCTCTGTGAAATGGGATTCCATTTTCTCGGGTCTCCTCACCATGTGGCTGAGGGGATATGAAGAGAGAATGGATACAAAAGAATTCTAAACAAATCTTTTCCTTAAGGCCTTCAGAAGAAATATAGAAGTCTTTTATAGAAGTTTTATTGCACTTACAGCTGCATTTATGGGTTCTGCTTCTCTTCTTTCCCTTTATTTAAAGTCAACGGTGTATTGAAGCACCCATCGCTGCTGTCTAGTAGAGGTCCTGCCTTGATTGCAAGATGGTGTTTTCTTGAGAAAGTCATCGAATCCCTCTGAGCCTCAGTTTGCTCACCTGGAAAAAGCAGAAATAAGCTCACCATCATTCATCTGTGTGCATGACATTTATTTCACCCTTGTGAAGCCCTGAGTTTGGGCATGTCCCTTCGGGGAGCTCGCAGCCTGGTATGAGAGCTGACACAGGCAGGTAGAGTCCCACGGTTCAGTGCTAGAATCGTGCCTTCTAACTACCCGGCTCTCCCGTATGACCTGTATCTCCTATATGAGCTTCAGCATGTTTCTTCACCTCTAGGTGCCTCAGTTTGCTTATCTGTGAAATGGGTTAGGAGTGGCGCTTCTTGGAGGGTCCGTCTGAGGATAAAACAGAAGGGTGTGTGTGAAGTGCTAAGAACAGCCCCTGGCACTGAGGAAGTCTTCTGAAAACCTTGGCTAGCTGTCATACGGCCGTAGATGCAGGAGGGTGTAGGAAGCGCAGAGGGACCTATAAAATGATGTCAGGCAGGTGGAGAGGAGAGGCATTCCAGGTTAGAGGGCCAGCCTGGCTAAGGCAGGTCTCGAGGCTGCAAAGGATCCGGTATCCGAAGATATTTGAGACAGCAGAAGTGGGCTGCCCGCCCCGCCCCCGCCCCATGAGCCCCATGGAAGTCTTGGAAGGCTGAGAGACTGAGAGGAATTCTGTGGGCTAATTTTTGCTCTTCCCACAGTCCAGTTCTATTACCAGCTGCTTTTTATTTTCCTCCTTAAATTGGCTTGCCGTCTTCACTTGGCTTCCCCTAAGCAAGATAATGTCCGTGAAATGAGAAGTTTGATGTGCAAACCATATATTTATATATTTTTCTAATTCACATTTAGATAAATACATAACCATTAGACATTTCCAAAGATGTTTGTCTACTGCAAATTGTCTTGTGAATACTACTTAGGAGAGACTTTTAAAGGCAAGATTGCTAAGCAAAGGTCAGATGTTTGTTAGGAAAGGAATAAGAAAAGCAAGGTGGCTTGCTCATCATTTCTTTCTGCGCCTTCTATGGAATATTAACTACAGCTCAGCAGTTACAAAGCTCACCTACCACCTCCTCCCCACTTGCAGGGTCCTGGTTTGTTGGAGTGAGGATGGGGAGATGGGGTTACCCTGCAGGGGAAAGAGATGCCTGTATCTTGCTTAAGTGCACACTGCCCTCCGCTGGTCAGGAGAAAGGACACTTGCTAATATATGTCAGATTCGAATGTGCATTCCATCCTCACCTCTTTGGCTCTCTAGACCCTTGTGGAAGCTGTGATGAGGGTCCCTCTGGCTGTTTTTATCCTTCGTGAAGAGGTAAAATACCCACATGATTCAGAACCCAAAGGTACGGAAGGGTCTACTATGCAAGTCAAGTTTCCCACCCTTCCCCAGCCATCAGCCCCCTCCATCGAGGCAAACGCTATATCTGTTTCTTAAGCATCTTTTCCAGACTCTTAAAATATTTGCAAAACTGTAACAAATCTCATCCTACTAAAATAAAACCACCCAGACCAAGTAACCAGTTTAACACTGACTTTATCACATACTGTTATACACCATCAGCAAAAGATGAAACAAATTTGTTACCAAGAAATGTAAAATGTTTAGGAGACAAAATATTTGTTACACAGGGAGTCTGTAGAAAGAAGAAATATTCAAATTAACTCTAGCAGTGACATCTTGTGAACCAAAGGCGCGCTGGGGTACAGGGGACAGTGAAACAAGGCTTCCTCATCCGGCAGGTTTTATTTATAATTTTTAATTTGCATTTTCTGAGATAAGACTGAACCTGAGCATGCTTTTTCTTTTTTTATTGAAGTATTGTTGATTTACAGTGTTGTATTTGTTTCAGGTGTACATCTAGTTGATTCAGTTTTACGTATTTGTTCAGATTCTTTTTCCTTATAGATTTTTGCAAAATACTGAATATAGTCCCCCATGCTATACAACAGGTCCTTGTCTGGGTACACTTTTGGGGCACGTCTGTGTGGGACTTTCACGGGATCTTGTATGAAATAGTGGTTCCTGTCTTGGGAGTTGGCTCTGACAGACATAGCTTTGATCCAAGGTCTGATTCATCTATGACCTTGGGCAGATGGCTTCTCCTGGCTGACCTTCAGTTTCCTTCTCCGTGAGGAAATGGTAATACGTCTTAGCTTGTGGGGTTGCTGTTTGAGTGGGTAATACTGAGCCAGTAGCATTACTTAAATGCTAAGTGAGGTCTTGTCCCCAAACACTTTTCATGGTTGAATAAGATTCCATTGGGTGAGTAGACCTCGTTTGCCCCTCTATTGAACTGTCGAGGGAAGGCATCCAGGTTTGTGTTTTGGAAGGATTTACGTGACCGCTGCTGCGAGAGAGATGGGAGCCAGGGAAGGACGGAGTCAGTAAGCCTTCAGATCGCCCCCACCGTCCAGCTGAAAGGTAGAGAAAAGCCGATGGCAGAGACCAAGGAGAAAGAGATGGTTTGTGTTGAAGGAGACACAGAGGCTGCGATCTTCTGGCAGGAGCTCAAGACTGCTGTGCCCAAGGAAAGCCTCTCCCTCTGACAGCTAAGGGGGGCTGGCGCAGGTGGGGGCTGGCTGTGGGGGGCTCTGTCTCCCCGTGGAATCCTCCCTGCGGGGGACCTGTACCAGTTCCAGTCAGATCAAACCCACCTGCCTGCCAGCACCTCTCCATCTCCCGTTAGTGCTGGAGTCAAACCGACATCCTGATTTCTCGGTGCCTCCTCAGATTGTATCTGGCTGACATCTCTCTTCTGTCCTCTGCTGAAAGCCCTTCTCTGCCCTGTAGCCATTCTGCCCGCCGTTAAGTCTCTGCGTTTTCCTCTCGATTGCTGAGGGATGGCCCAGCGGCAGGGAGCCCGGATGAACTCAGTGTATCAAGCACAGCTGGACGGGCAAGCGAAAACACAGGCTCGTCTTTGGATCAGGAGGGAAAATGAATTACCAGCATTTGTGTATATCACTGGAACCAGCCTCTCAAAAAGCTGGACAGGGAAGGACAGGGAAGCCTGGCATTCTGCAGTCCACAGGGTCGCAAAGAGTCGGACACGGCTGAGCGACTGAACAACAACAAGAAGGATAAAGAAGAAAGTACCTTTACTCTTTCTCCCACTGTCCTTCATGCACCTCCTCCACTGTTTTGCTTCTCTGGGTGAAAGCTTTGTTTTCATGGATCTTCCGGCCACAACAAGTGTAGTTGAGTCTAATAATCATAGAGCTCTAAACATTATTTGTTGTAAAAGCTCACCCCTCCATCAGTGGGCTTCTTGGGCTGGGAATTCTGCAATGAGGAAGGGGCTGTGGGCTGCTGCTTTCTCACAGGACAGCCAAATGTCACCACCCTGTTATATTATGGAAGGAATAGAATACTAATCTTTTTTCCTCTCTCTTATGGGGTGTACTTGATGTTGGCAGAGCTGGGATGGTCTCAACCTTGCCCTCTGCTGGATTCTATTGCCCTTTCAGGGTGGGACCATTTTTGAAGAGATGCGCAGTGGCTGCCTTCATCAGGGTTCACGTCTAGACCTGGGAAACATCTCTGTTCTTGCCAGTGATGGGCGGCTCACTCCCAGTACCTCCCCTTTCTTCCTTTGTTCTTGCCCCCAGGGAGGCAGGCAGCTCCAGGCTGATTTTTATCATTACTCTTTTCTTGGTAAGCATCAAAGGGGGGATAGTGATGGTGATGATGATGGTGGTGGTGGTGGTGGTGGTGGTGGTGATGGTAATGATCGTGATGATGGTGGTTGTGGTGATGTTGATGATGGGGATGGTGGTGATGATGGTGGTGGTGATAAGGGTTGTGGTGGTGGTGATGATGATAGTGGTGTTGATGAGATGGTGGTGGTAGTGATGATGGTAATGATATTGCTGGTGGTGGTGGTGATGGTGATGATAATGGTTGTGTTGTTGCTGGTGGTGATAATAATAATGGTTGTGGTGGTGATTGATGATGAAGATGATAGTGGTGGTTTAGATAATGGTTGTGGTGGTGTTGATGGTGGTGGTGATGATGGTTGTGGTGATGATGATGATAATGGTGATGATAATGGTTGTGGTGGTTTTGAGTGATGATGGTGATGGTGATGATTATAATGGTTGTGATGATGATGGTGATAATTGTGGTGGTGGTGGTAATGATGGTTGTGATGATGTTGACTATGGTGATGATTGTAATGGTTGTGGTGGTGTTGATGATGGTTGTGTTGGTGTTGATGGTGTTGGTGTTGATGATGGTGTTGATGATTTTGGTGATGATAATGATGTTGATGATGGTAATGATAATGGTTGTGGTGGTGTTGATGGTGATGATAATGGCTGTGTTGCTGTTGATGGTGATGATAATTGTTGTGATGATAATGGTTGTGTTGATAATGGTGAAGATAATGGTTGTGGTGGTGTTGATGATGATGATGATGATGGTGGTGGTGGTGATGGAGATGGTGATGATGCCTATAATAACATTACAACATGACATAACATTCAAATGAACAGACTTTGCTCAGGTGCCATCAGTGAACCTATAATCTGATCCCAGATCTCCTGCATCCCTTACCTCACTCTGAAAGCCCATGACATAGACTGGAAATATTAAGCCCAATTCACAGGCAAGGATCTTCAGAAAAACCACATGCCCTCCATCAAAGTGTCGAACCAGGAATCAAACCAGACCTTTCTGATTCCCAAGGCTGTGTGCTCTTCTCAGAGCACTGCTCCTTCCTGTTTTAGAAAGAACAGACAGTTATTCTTGGGTTTTCAAATGAAAGGTGTTTGCCCCCTTGAAGATGCTTCTGCTGCACTGAGATCATTGAAATGAATGATAGAATAAAGCGAAGTCATGCACTGTCTGCAAACCACTGTTACCGGCGGATTGGCAATGAAGTTGGCTTATAGAATAAACATCTCCATTCTACTCTGTTTCATACTGGCCTGATGCAGCGCTTTCATGAGCTATTGATGTTTTCATGGTACTTAGAGTTAAGAGGCTCTTCCATAGTTCAAAAACTGACATTAACTCTACTGTTTCTGTTGCCAAATAGACTCTCCAGCAGGCTCTTTCATAGCATAGCATCTATTGAGCACCTACTGTGTGCAGGAGAAGGTAGCAACTCCAGAATGTCAAAGTAACAGGGGTTTAGAGGTTGTCATCTAGTTGGAAACTGGGAGGGGGTAGGCAGAGTCTGGGAGCTTAGTCTTAAATCCCTGTGTGCAAAGCAGGCACACAACTGTTTTTCAAGAGAGGGTGTTCTGGGGAGTGGTACAGAGGAAGCTGATGGAGGGTATGGGGGCAGTTAGGATCTCCCTAAGCCACTCATTGGAACAACTAGACATGAGGAATTGTGGTGGATAAAACACATCCCCTACCTGCCGAAAGCAGACTTTCAGCAGTGTGCCTTGCGTTTGTGGTGCTTTGTTCTTACTGCTTGAAGCACCAGCGTGGGTAGTTTCCTCATCTCCTCCCCGCTCCCAGAATGGCAGCAAACCCTGCCCTTGAGCACTGGATGAAGCTGGGGGGCGGGGGCGGGGCGCTGTCATCATTCCGCATCAGTTCCCAGAACTTCACTGAAGGCCATTTCCTGGAATACCTCTCCTCTGGCAGTGAGTAGGTCCATCAGGATGCTCCTGTTTAATATCCTTTAATGTCTCCCATCCCCTGCAAGGTGACACCCAGGTGACCTAAACTTGGCTGTCTAAATCCGTCATGGTCTGGTCTCCACTCCCACGTCTATACCCAAAACTGGGCACGGGGACCACCAGGTGTGTTCCTTCAGGAGTCGTGACCCTTCTCCCTTCCTCCCTCTGCCTCAGGCACTGCCCTCTCTCCCTCTCCTGAATGTCTGCCTTGTGGACCCCTTCTCTTTCTTGAGGGTCCTGAGCAAGTATCACCTCCTCCAGGGAGGCTTCCATGATGCCCCCCCATCTGAGTTAGACTCCCTTCTCTGCACTTATGATTATAACTCCTACCGCAATCCCTGGCTTTCTAGTCTAAACAAACCACTGCTTTGTGACTCCTCATGTCTTCTGAGCACAGCACGCTGGCTGGCATGTACTGTGTGCATGCTAAGTCGCTTCAGTTGTGTCTGACTCTGTGTGACCCCCATAGACTGTAGCCCACCAGTCTCCTCTGTCCATAGGATTCTCCAGGCAAGAATACTGGAGTGGGTTGCCATGCCCTCCTCCAAGGATCAAACCTGCATCTCTTACATCTCCTGCATTGGCAGGCAGGTTCTTTACCACTAGTGCCACCTGGGAAGCCCTAGCATATAGTAAATGCTTGGAAATATTAGGGAGGGGATACAATGCAAGGAGAGACATGCAAGAGAGAAGTAGGGAAGGAAGGAGGTATGAGTTAATATCTGCCCTTGATTGATGCAGACAAAGCTGAATTATCTGGCATTCCTACAATCAGAGATCAATTTTATCTAGCACACCTCCCATAGCACTGGTTTCTGTGCCTTATTGGAGTGCTTCCTGGATTATTAACTGTCCATCGTCAGTGTACTGGGCCTTGTGTTTGGGTCTTTAAAAGTGTGTCATCCCATGATGCAATGAATAGTGACGGCAGGTTGCAGCATCTTCCATGAATCTTTCATCTTTCTCCACCCCACCCTCAGTCCCATCCTCTAAACTTAATAGATAACCTGGCTGATTTTGAGGCCTTTGCCGCATAATAAGTGGAAAGATCATTTCACTTTATATGAGGATGCAAGTTATAATTAGCAAGCAGTCAGCTTGTTCTGCACCAGAGAAAAATGGAAGACCCTCGTCACACCCCTAGCAGGTGGCTCGGTGCCCAGCATGTAGTTTCACCCAGGAAAGGGTTGTTAATGACGGGGGTATTGAAGGCAGTCCTCCTGGCAGTGCAGCACTTGGCTCTGCAGTGACCTCTATGCAGGAATGGTCATTTCATGAATGAGTCTTCCAAAGCCCAGTCCATCCACAGACCCATGCGCACTGCTGGCAGGAAGGACCAGCATGTGCCGTTTACAGGTTCAACCTGTGGCCCCCTCACCCCACACTTCTTAGCTGGGGCCCTGACCACATAGTCTATCTCAAGAAAATGCGTGCTGCCTGAAAAAAAGTAAAGTCTTATTGAATGCCCGTAACTTGGCTTCTCAAGACCCCTCTTCTTCTCTCTGCCCGCCAAGCTTGAACCTGAGCAACAGCGACATCCTGACCATCTATGACGGTGACGAGGTCATGCCCCACATCTTGGGACAGTACCTGGGAAACAGCGGCCCCCAGAAGCTGTACTCGTCCACGCCAGACCTAACCATCCAGTTCCACTCAGACCCCGCCGGCCTCATCTTTGGGAAGGGCCAGGGATTCATCATGAACTACATCGGTAAGTGTTTTAGCCAGTTACTGTTTGTCTTTGTGTTCGGATGCAAGCCAAGACCATTGCCTCTAGATGTGTCTTTTGGGGAGTGTTGTACTATATGAGTTTTGTTAATATATTGGCACAGGAAATATACATTGTTTTTTCATTTTTTTAAGAGGTGGGCTCTCTAGTCGGAAGGACCAGGGTTCGAGTCCTAGTACTGTCACCAATGGCTGTGTGACCTTGGGCAAGTCACTTAACCTCTCTGAGCCTCCTTTTTGTCATCTGTAAAATGGATATAGTGATACCTCTTCCACGGGATTGACACCAGGACTTAGTAGATTATGACTTTAACACGTTATTGACCTGGAAATTTTTGCAGGTACTTAACTCCTCCTGTGGCCATAATACATCTCCAGTCAGTAATCTTGCTTGATCAAGATTCCACATCTTTGGTTCTTCCCATTGGCTTGAAGATTTGCCCATCTCCAGCTGATTCAAAGTGTTTTCTTTGTACCCTCTCTGGCCTCCAGAATACAAGCTACTCCTCTGACCGTTGGCTGTCTTAAGGAGCTTCATGCGTCTGAAAAGAAGTCCCTTGCATTTGTTTTGTTTTCTTTGCTGGTTGTTGTTGAGGCAGGGAATATGACTTCATTTGGGAAGCTGGCAGACAGAGAAGATGGCAGAATAATGTCTCAAAATAGCCCGCTTGGTCCCCTGCTTTTTATTTCCAGCTGGTGGACACTCCTCATCCCTTCCCTGCTCTGCATGCATCTCTCAGAAAAGCAATCACAAGTGTCTGTCTTCTTTTTTATGTGTCGCAGGGGCCTTTTTACCCTTGATTGCAGTGCTGAGTATTTCAGAGTGTTATTGCTGCCACTTTCCATGCATTTGCTACCAGCCAATGCCCTGGGCAAAGGCTTTCCAGGCCAGGTGCCCTCTGGAGTCAGCTACCTTTGGAGGGAGAGTTTCTGGTGACTCAGCTTCAATCCATCTCCTTAGACCTTTCTTCCCCGCCTCCCTCCCTCCTGGAAGATGAGGTCATAGGTTTTGCTCATTTGTCTCCTCTGGTACCCAAGTCAATCTTCCCAAAATTGCATTCAGCTTGATGACAGAAATCTGACTCTCTCCAAGGCTGCCCAAGGTTGACCAGAAAGCCTGGCCAGTGTTCAGTTTGGCAATATCTTAAAGAGGAGGTGTCCTTGTTAATTGATGCTAAAAAACTCAGATTCATGTGACAATTTGAAATTGGCCAGCACTATTATGTGTATTATTTTATTTCATCTTCAAATGCATTGTCTCTGTTTCCAGAGACTTTGGTTCACAAACTTTCATGCCAGGCCCTGTGCAAGGCATCAGGAGACAGAAACAAATAGAATTCTCTCCCTGCCTTCGAGCCAGTTAGTAAAAATGGGAGAGAGAGTCCCATTAGCAGACAATAGCAGGACCATATCCTGATGAGCACAGGATTCCAGCAAGTGCACATTCCAGCAAGTGCACATTCCCCTGGGTGCACAGCCTGGCTCATAGAGGTAACACAAAGAGAGAGCACAGTTCCGTTTTTTCTTATTTCTGTTAAAGAAATACATAGCTAATTTCTGTATTTAATTTTTTAAAACAGTTTTTTTTTTTTTGGCTGTGCTGGGTCTTCATGGCTGCATGTGGGCTTTTCTCTAGGTGTGGCTGCTAGAGAGGCTACCCTCCAATTGCAGTGTGCAGGCTTCTTGTTGGGGCCTCTTCTCTCATTGCAGAGCGTGGGCTCTAACTGCACCACTTCAGGAGTTGTGGCGCACAGGCTCAGTTGCTCCATGACATGTGGGATCTTCCCAGACCAGGGATCAAACTGGGGTCCCCTGCATTACAAGGCGGATTCTCAACCACTGGACCACCGAGGAAGCCTTGTATTTAATTTTGATGTCAATCAATTGCTCATCCCTACCTGGGTGGAAGACCACGTTGATTTCAGAGGAGGCCAGGTCTGAAGTCAGTGGAAGAGAATGCCGTGATTGATTAGTGATGTCTGTCATAGGCACAGGAGAGGTGTTTGCTACACTGGGTCTAGATTTAACCAGACATAGATGCAACTCCCATCCACTAGAGGGTTCCAACGGGAGTTGGGGGTTTTTCTTGTCATCTATAGAATTCTGAAACTCCTAGACTGATCTCAAGGCCTGACCTCAGCTATGCAAGGTGGCCAAGGCTTATCTGCCCTGGATGCTGTCAGAACTGTCCATGGGAACCCTGAGCCTGTGTGGTTCTGACTTTCTGTAATTATTTTCTGCACAGACAGAAGCAAAGACCCATTCTCCTCATTGTTTCTTATGTTTTGCTGTTGTCTGTGGCCAAGTGTATGGGAGGGAAGGGAATTAAAAAGCAGAGATGGGTAAGCAGTGTTTTGCAAAGAGATATTGGTCACTTGTGTGTTTATTCCTCTAATCCCAGGGTAATAAATAAGCTCCATATTGTGGGTCAGCTCCAGTCAAATGACAGTGGCTCTCTGGAGTGTTGTGTGGAAAAGGATTGGGAGGTTTCAGCTTGACTCAAAGAAAGAAGTTGCTGTGATTGATGAGTGATGTCTGCTATGGGCATAAGACTGGGAAGTGGTGGCATGTACTCAGTATATTTGGGTATTTCTTTTGCCAAAAATTAGACCATCGTGCTGATCTTGACCATGAAAATGGAGCCATGAGTTCAGATCCCTGAATCCTAGTGCCTGCCACATGGTAGGCACTCATGTCTTAGTCAAAACAAATCATTGAATCCATATATCTCATATTAGTGTTATTCTCGTATCCTGCACAGTACTTAGTTCCCACCTTGCCTCTAGGGATACTCAGGGTCATGATTCTTGTCTCTATGATTGAGGACAGTGAGGCTCAGGGATAGTTGTTGACATGACTGGCGTCACGCAGCTTCTGAAAAACAAACAATAACAACAAGGATTAGAAGGGGAGTTATCTGACTCTTAGGCAAGTTTAGCAAAGTTAACAAAGTTTCATAGGAACAGATCATTCCAGAACCTCCACCTGGACTATTTGGTGAAAATGTAGATTGCTGAATCAGGGTCTCCGGGGGTGGAGTCTAGGAACCGAAAAGCAGAAGGTCAAGTGACTGGGCCAAAGCCACCCAGTTAGCAGACGGTGGGCCACACTGTGAACTGCTGCATGGTGGCAGCGCTGAGTAATGGCAAGCGTGGTGAATGCCACGGAGGAGGCGGGAGGTCCTACAGAAACGTGTAGTCGTGTCGGCTCATTGAAAAGTCACACATACATATGGAGTCTAGAAAAAGGACCCTGATGAAACTATCTATCCGCAAGGCAGGAGTGGAGACACAGACATAGCAGATATGTGGACACGTTGGGGAAGCAGAGGGTGGGACGAGTGGAGAGAGTGGCGCTGACGTATATACACCGTCACGAGTGAAACGGCCAGCTGGTGGGAAGCTGCTCTCTAACACAGGGAGCTCTGCTTGGCACTCAGTGACAATCTAGAGGGGCGGGAGGCTCTAGAGGGCACAGATATATGTGGACATATAGCTGATTCACGTTGTTGTGCAGCAGAAACTAACATGACATTGTCAAGCAATTGTACTCTAATTAAAGTATAAATATTTTTTTAAAAAAAAGAAAATGCAAAAAATAAGTCAGGCAAGCAAACCATTCTCAGTCTCAAAACTCTTGGCACAAGGCAGACCACAGATTCCGTATTTGCCCCCATTTCTCCTCTTTCATCCAGAGTCTGAGCTTTTGCAGCTGTGTCCCAAATCCAGGGCTTGGCTGATTTTTCAAAGGCCTAAAAATAGAGGCTTCTGCTCCCCACCAGGCAATTCTAGAAGCCGTTTCCCGCTCCCCTCCTTCTCACAGACACCCAGGAGATCTCCTTCCCTCAAATAAAATCATGATGAAATCCCGGGGAAAAACCATTGCTTGTTTCTCAGAATGACTTTCCCACAGACAGAGGAGGTGCTTTGCTTCCCCCAGAAGCACAGAAGAGCTGCAAATTAATTATATGGTGTAATTAGCTCTTGTCTCAAAATCTGTGCAGCGGGCACTCTGAAGCAAGAGTCGTAGTAGTGGGCTTTGGATTGCTACCTTAGTAACAAAGGTTGGCAGGAAGAAAACAGAGTTACTCTGGAGGAAGACTCTGTGATGATAAGCTGTGTGTAGCATTTTCTGGAGTGTGGTTAATGTTCACTGATGGCAGGCAATGGGATTTGAAGAATGCAGCCAATAGTTATTTCTATCTTAATAGTTAAGTGTTTCTCTCAATCTGCAGTACAAAAAAATGTATATGACTAATCTATCAAGCCAATAGATCTATGGACATTTCTTAGAACAAGGTTGAGGCTGTGTGCACGTATGCACACTTAGTCATGCCCGACTGTTGTGATCCTATGGACTGTAGCCCACCAGGCTCCTCTGTCCATGGGGATTCCAGGCAAGAGTTTTGGAGTGGGTTGCCATTTCCTTCTCCAGGGGATCTTCCCAACCCCAGGATGGAACCTGTGTCTCCTGCGTTGCCAGACGGATTCTTTACCACTGAGCCACCTGGGAAGCCCCAAGGTTGAGGACAGTAGCAACCTACTGCTATGTAACAGATGACTCGTCATGCCCAGATTAGCAATAAGCATCTATTGTCTCACAGGTCCTGTGAGTCAAGAGTGCAGGAGTTCACACTGAGTGGCCTTGAGTTGGGATCTCTCATGAGTTTGTGGTCAGGATGTCAGCTGGAGTTGCTGTCATCTGACGGCTTGACTGGTGCTGGAGGTCACACATTCACAGTGGGAAGAAATCATTGTAAAATCCCCCCTCAAGAAGAGTTCCTGCAGGTTAAGAGTTCCTGCAGGATTTCAGAAGTTGTGTTGCTTATTTCCAGAGGCTTCCTCATCTTCTATTTGCTCTTCCCTCTGACATTCATAAAACAAACCCCCAACAGGGAGGCCACTTCCCATCTAAGGGTGACATTTTTGTTTTAAAGAGGTGTCAAGGAATGACTCCTGCTCCGATTTGCCCGAGATCCAGAATGGCTGGAAAACCACTTCTCATACGGAGCTCGCGAGGGGGGCCCGGATCACCTATCAGTGTGACCCCGGCTACGACATCGTGGGAAGTGACACCCTTACCTGCCAGTGGGACCTCAGCTGGAGCAGCGACCCCCCATTCTGTGAGAAAAGTAAGGGCTGTCTTGTTTTTTTTCCTTCAGACTGTAAATCCCTCCATTACAAATACCACCAGGTGCATTGTGCAACCTTATATACGGGTCCTTGGACCCTGATGCAAACATTTCTTGGGGGTGCCAGTTCCTAAAAGCAAAATTAAATTCAAGTCTCTTTTCTCCTGGCCTATTCTCCAGCCACATGCATTGTCTTTCACATGAGGAAAAAACTAAGTGGGGAAATGTTCTAGATCGTTCTGTATTTCTCAGCAAACCGATGGTCATGTGGCCCTAACGCCCGCCTGGTCTGCTCTGTCTTGCATAGTCATGTACTGCACCGACCCCGGGGAAGTGGACCACTCAACCCGCTTGATTTCTGACCCCGTGCTGCTGGTGGGCACCACCATCCAGTACACCTGCAACCCGGGCTTTGTGCTGGAAGGGAGCTCCCTCCTGACCTGCTACAGCCGTGAGACCGGCACGCCCATCTGGACCTCTCGCCTGCCCCACTGTGTCTGTGAGTCCTCCGTACTGGCTTGAGCCCCCCTGGGGACTCTGCCGGTCGCTTCCTTTTCTTACTGGTGGAGGGCTGGGCTGTTAGGAGGCAGCACCCACTGTTGGGAGCATTTATTATGATTACCGTCCTATGACCATAGCTCACAGGTATTGAGGGTGCTGCTACTCTAACATTTATGGTAAACGTTATCATATGGTTAAGGTTTGCAGTGAGTTTATCAGGCACTGTGCTGAGTCTGCCTGCAATGCAGGAGACCCTGGTTCGATCCCTGGTTCTGGAAGATCCCCTGAGAAAGGAATGGCAACCCACTCCAGTATTCTCACCTGGAGAATTCCATGGACAGAGGAGCCTGGCGGGCTGCAGTCCATGGAGTCCCCAAGAGTTGGACACAACTGAGCAACTAAACACACACACACACACACACACACACACACACACACACACACACACACTGGTTGAGTCCTTTACCAGAATTCCGGGCTGCAGTCCATGGAGTCCCCAAGAGTTGGACACAACTGAGCAACTAACACACACACACACACACACACACACACACACACACACACACACACACACACACACACACACACACACACACACACACACACACACACACACACACACACACACACACACACACACACACACACACACACACACACACACACACACACACACTGGTTGAGTCCTTTACCAGAATTCCGTCTCTTCCTCCTCTAGTAGCTTTGTGAGCACGGCAGTACTGTCTCCATCTTCTGAAGAGGATACTGAGGTTCAGAGAGGTGAGATCATTGCCCCAGCTCACACAGCTCACATAGTTAGTTATGAAGGAGGCCAGAGGCAAACCCAGACCCGCCTGACCCTGCGTGCTTAAAATCAAGCAGTCCACAGGGCAGTAAATAGAGTGGATTTAAACTCTTTGGCCTCCTCTAGGAAGCCATCAAAACAAATGTTTGGCTTTAAAAAAAAAAAACTCTTTGGGGGTTTCTCTACCATAAAACCTCCAAAAAGGCTCCTAAGGTCACTCTGAGAATGAAAGAGTAACACCATATTCTCACCAGGCAGAGGAGGTGGAGAGCAGGGGT
The DNA here is from genome assembly GCA_024291935.2 of Okapia johnstoni. Lineage (NCBI taxonomy): Eukaryota > Metazoa > Chordata > Mammalia > Artiodactyla > Giraffidae > Okapia > Okapia johnstoni. The sequence continues at coordinate 6,345,801 of CM044310.1, read as the reverse complement.
CTAGAGGTCTCAGCCTCAGGAGCACATGGGAATCGTCTAGAATGTCTGAAAACTCCCTGGAGATCCGGATGCAGTAGGTCTGGGGTGTAGCCTGAGTTTCAGAAGCTCCCCGGGGATTCTGATATGCTGACAGGGATGGGACCTGTTGCTTAAGGAAAGTGTGAGGCTCCGCAGAAGGCACAAAGCCTCACACAGTGTCTGGGGTTCAGAGGTGTTAGTGACACTGCTGTTTTGGTGCTGTGTTGTATGAGTGTGTTTCAAACAGATCCACAGCCAGCCCAAGCTCCCAGAGCCGCACTGAGGCCTCCGATAGTACTGGAGAATCAAGAGGTAGATGTTGCTTGTTTATATTTATTGTAAACTCATCCACATCTGGGGGCCTCCCTTGTGACTCAGTTGGTAAAGAATCTGCCTGCAGTGCGGGAGACCTGGGTTCAATCCCTGGGTTGGGAGGATCCCCTGGAGAAGGGAAAGTCTACCCACTCCAGTATTCTGGCCTGGAGAATTCCATGAGTGTATAGCCCATGGGATCGAAAAGAGTGGGACACGACTTAGCGACTTTCACTTCACTTCATCTACATCTGATGTAATGAGCTTGAGGATATGGCTTTCTGCTCCAGCGGCTATGTTTTATCACTTCTCACGAGTCTTCCAAACAGGCTTCATGGACTTTTTTCATGGCCACACAAACAAGCAGTCCTGCCATTTAGATGGGTGAAAGCCGTCGCTCTTGGAGGATAATTAGAAAGCCAGAAAGTCCTTGTCATCTTCCATTGGATAAACATACAGGCAGACCTTGGAGATTACTGTGGGTTCGGGTCCAGACAACCAAGATAAAAGCAAATGTTGTAGTAAAGCAGAGATTTTGGTCTGAGATGGAGACACAGATGCCGGGAGAGCGTCCCATGATGACAGAGGCAGAGATGGGAGTTTCATACCTGCAAGTTGAACGTGCCAGGAATGGCCAACAACCACCAGAAGCTGGGGAGAGGCAGGGAAGCACCCACGTTTTGGAGGGAGCAGGACCCTGTTGCCTTCTTGACTTCAGGTTTCTTGCCTCCAGAGCTAGGAGACAAGGAGTGGCTTTTGTCCTAAGCCCCCTGGTTAGTGACCTTCGTTACAGCCTCCCAGGAAGCAAATATAGCTCTCATTCCCCCCAGTAACTGTGAGTGAGTGAAAGATGCTCAGTCGTGTCTGACTCTTTGCAACCCCATGGACTGTAGCCTGCCAGGCTCCTCTGTCCATGGGATTCTCTCCAGGCAAGAATACTGGAGTGGGTTGCCATTCCCTTCTCCAGAGGATCTTCCTGACCCAGGAACCGAACCCTGGTCTCTGGCATTAGCAGGCGGATTCTTTACTGCTGAGCCACCAGGGAAGCCCCGAAGGTGAACTGCACCCAGTGTGGGAGGGGGTGGTCAGAAGCATATTGAGTCATTCAAGCTGCTGAGCCCAAGAGATGAAAAGCTAAAAATAGGTGCTGATTTAAAAATACTGAAGGGTGGAGATATTTTTTAAAAAGAAAGGAGAGGCTCCTCACTCATCAGGCACCATCTTCAAAGACCCTCCGGGCTGCCGCAGCTGCTGGGCTTCCCAGAAAGCAGGCCCCCTGCCTCGGGGCCGCTGCCTTTCCTGGGATCCACAGCACTCTGGTGAGAAGGCGTCCCTGACACCCATGCTAATGAGTTCACGAGTCAAGCCGGGTGTCAGGAGACACGCCGTCCTCCTCCTAGACCCCGGGAGAACCCAGCGTGGGGTTCCAGCATCGTTCCAGGCCCGGCGAGGCCGGCAGGAGATGGCACGTGAGATGAGAGGATGGTCAGAGTCTAGCAGTGAGGAGCCCAGACTGAGGGGGAGGTTGTGTCCGGATTCCGCGGTGAGGACGAGGTCATTGGACATAAAGCAGCTCTAAGATGTTTCCTCTGCTGAGCCAAGGAAACAGCCCCAGTTTGATGGGCACTGTGGCTGCGCCCAGCCCTTCCCCAACATTCACACGTTTAACCCTCACAAAACTTCATGAGCTGTGTGTGTGTGTTTGTGTGTGTCCACTTGGAAGCAGGCCAAGAAGGCCCAGAGAGGGTGAGCACCTTTCCTGAAGTCACACAGCAGGCAAGGGAAGCACTCAGGATTCCAGCTCGAGCCTGATTAACCCCCCAAAGCATCATCTTCCCACCTCACCTCTCTGCAATCATAGCTCCTGGGCAGAGCTCTGGGGCTCTGCTGTTGACCGAGATCTTCCACCAAGAGAATCAGGAAGCAGACGGCAAATTGTATAAAGCTCAGGATGTCTGCAGAATCTGTTCACAGTCACTTACCAACTGCCATAATTTGGTCAGGCTGGGACTCAAAGCCATGTCTTCTCACTCTTGATTCCTTTACCCCAGGCCACTTCAAGAAGAGACAGATCAGGAGTGGGTAGAAGAAAGAGTCTGGGATTGGCCATCAGACCCACCCCCAGCTCTGCTGGGTGACCTTGGGCAAGTAGCTTGCCTTCTCTGGGCCTTGGTCCCTCATCTGTGAAAAGGGGATTACTGCTTCCTACCAGGCAGGGTTATTGGATGTAGCTCAGTCATTTAACAAGTCTTCTTATATGCAAGCAGATGCTGACACAGAGGCCCCCAAACTTCTCAACTCACAGAATCTCTAGAATGCCAGGATTGTTTCATAGATTTCCCAGGCTAGAACACTTAGCAGTTATACTTATTAACCAGTTAGGGCCAAACCACTTAAAAAGGAGCTATATCCTGACAACTTAGTAGCTTCTTGAAAAAGTAATGCCCATGAATTCAGAGAAAGGATTGTATTTTTATTTCATTATTAAATAATACTTATCTGTAATTAATAACACAATTACTACTGTGGGGACATATGTGCCTATTGGATCCTCCCAAACTTCTCGGCCTTTTAGCATCAGGCTGGGCTCTGCCACCTGCATCTCCTGTTCTACCTTGATTTTGTCACAGTTCTTGCTTTTTGGCAGAGCAACCCGAGAAAATCTAGCGTCATCTAAAAGAACATAGCTCAGTCTGATGTTAAACTTGTGCGCTTCCTCAAACTGGTTCACATGGGGCTGGAAGGTGTCACTGTATCTCCTGGACATGTTTTTAAAACCTCACAGCACCCTCATGAGTTCATGGTGGCACCCCGGGACACCGTGGTACATAGTTTGGAAACAGTGGTGGTAGATCCTGAAAATACAGCAAAAACACAGCGATATGTAAACAGACACAATCCACATAGCCGGGAAGCCTGGGATCTATTGAAGGTGTGGGAGGAGAAACAAGTCGATAAAAGGAATAACAATGAATCTTCAGCATCACCTCCTCCAGGAAGGCCTCCCTGCCCGCCTAGGCTAGGTCATATTTCTCTCCTCTGTGCTCCTGTGACTCCTATAGCTACACAGTACTTGCTGCAGCTTATTGAAATGATCTGTTTCTATGTTCAGAGAGTCACACGCTTACTAGGAATGTATCCATTTGGTCATTGTGTCCCTCGGTCCCAGCAGACTCAAAAAATGACAGTAGTTGTTGCAGTTGCTGTCTTTGTCATTGTTAGCAGGTACTAACGTGGTCTTTATTGAGCTTTGTAGCTTCATTGCAACCTCCCTTCTTTGGAGGCAGCGTGGCAGACGGCTCCTGGGAATCCCATCCAGAAGACATAAACCATACCACGAAAAGTCATGAGGATCTGGCACAGTCAGTGAGGGTTTTCTGGATGAAATCTCCAGGGAAGCTTGTAGGGATCCCCTGAGGGGCCCTGGCCCTTCACAGCCCAGAACCCACAAATACGAGACCTGAAGAGTTCCCGACCTGGATCAAACCCACATGGCCAGACGGTGCCCATAGTAAAAGTTTCCATTGATGAACTGTCCCCAGCGGCCTCACCTCAGCCAGCATGCCAGGCTCGAGCAGGGTGCCTGTCTTCAATTAGAAATTCCTGTCTCTGAGAAAGCTGCGCGTGCTGCACTAAGTCACCATAGTCATGTCCAAATCTTTGCAATCCAATGGACTATAGCCCACCAGGCTCTGTCCATGGGATTTTCCAGGCGAGACTACTGGGGCACGTTGCCATTCCTTTCTACAGGGAATCTTCCCAACCCAGAGATCGAATCTGCATCTCTTACATCTCCTGCATTGGCAGGCAGGTTCTTTACCACTAGCTCCAACTGGAACAACCCTTGCTTATAGCAGAACCATTAGGTGCACAGGACTTCAAGTCCAGCAGGTCAAGTTTGCCCTGCACTTGTCAGCTGCGTGACTTTAAACAAGCCAAGCTGGCGTCCTCATCAGAAAAACTGACAACCATGACAACCGTAGATATAGGTGCTCATAACAATGTGACTAGCATATAATAAGTGCTCAGTTAACACTGGTTGATAATTACCACTCAGTTTCAATGCTCCACTACTGTAGAGTTACAAACCATTCATAGCAATAACCAAGCAACTTGATTTTGAGCATTTGCTTACATGTGCTCCATAAATGTACATTTTTTCCTGTATCGAAAGAGAGGGAGGAATGGCTGGGCAGGAATGAGGGTAGGTTGCTGATTATGTCTATAAACCATGAGTCCAACTGACTTGAATTCCTGGGAGAGATCGGGATGACATCACACTGATTACCATCAGGACTGTTCAGACCTCAGACAAGCGACTCTCAGCCGGGGTGAATTTGCTCCCCAGGGGACAGTTGTCAGTGACAGTTTCTAGAGGCGTCTTCGGTTGTCATTGGGAGAGATTATGCTGGCATCTATCTAGTGGGCAGAGGCCAAGGATGCTGTCCAACATCCTGCAAGGCTCAGGACCACCCCCCTCCCACAAAGAATTACCCAGCCCAAAAATGTCAGTAGCATCTAGGTTGGAAAATACCTGCCTTAAACAATCTTATTTCGAAGTGTGAGTACATTCTCACAGTGGGAATGCCGTTGTCCAGCCACATCTCAGCTTACGGATGAGGTCTTGGTCCAGTCCGTTTACTTAACAGGCAGGAAAAAAAAATGAAGTCCAGAGACGTGACGCAAGCAGCAGAGCCTGGCCTCCAGTTTCAGATTCAAGTCACTTCCCATGTCACTTTCCTGCCATCTTCTGGGAACTGAAGATAAACACAGATGCCTTCAAAGACAGTTGGTTTCTGCCAGGGATGGAATTCCATGTGGAATTCTTCTCACTATTACTGATGACTGGGTCAAAATTGAATCGGACTGACTCTGGAGGCAGAGAATCAAACCACACTTCAGCCACTTCCCCCGAGCCTCAGTTCCTCATCTGTAAAATAGGCTTTCTGGTGCAGTGATTAACAGAGGACTGGGACCACTTGGATTTGAATCCTATCTCTCCCCACTAACTGGCTTGACAGGTTACCCAGTGAGATACCCCCAACAGTTCTTCATTTGCACAGATATAAAATGGGGACAGCCGTAACAATGTGTCTTGGGGTTGTTGTAATTAAAAGAGGTGGTGCTGATGGTAAAGAATCTGCCTGCCAATGCAGGAGACATAAGAGACTCAGTTTCGATCCCTGAGTCGAGAAAATCCCCTGGAGGAGGAAATGGCAACCCACTCCAGTATTCTCGACTGGGAGATCCTATGGACAGAGGAGCTTGGCAGGCTACAGTCCATGGGATCACGAAGAGTTGGACGCAACTAAGCGTCTAAGCATGTAGATAGATAAACTCCAAACAGTGCCTGGCTCATAAAATGCTCTTGGTACATGTTGGTTATTTTGATCAGTACTGTTATCATCTTTAAGGATTTGGGAGAAAATTAGAAATAATATTTGCAAATCATCTGGTACAGAATGGGTGTTTGACTGTTTTGGAAATTGATGGATTAAATGGTTAATTTCTTAACCACTCCAAGACACCAAAGCAGCAGCTCTGAGTCCAAACCCTTCAACCCTAAAGTTCTGGCTAGATGTTAAGAGTCTATTTCTATTTTGTGAAAATATTTATTTGCCTCATTTTTTAAAAAAAATTCCACATATAAGTGATATCATATGATGTTCATCTTTGTCTGATTGACTTTACTTTGTATAATAATCTTTGTATATAATCTTTCCATGTTGCTACAAATGACATTATTTCATTTTTTTTCTTATGGCTGAGTAATCTTCCATGGTTGGAGGAGGAAATGGCAATCCACTTCAGTATTCTTGCCTGGAGAATCCATGGGCAGAGGAGCCTGAAAGGCTACAGTCCATGGGGTCACAAAGAGTCGGACATGACTGAAGTGACATAGCACAAAATTCCGTGGCATGTATGTATGCATTTGTGCTCAGTCACTCAGTTACTTCTGACTCTTTGCAACCCCATGGACTGTAGCCTACCAGGCTCCTCTGTCCATGGAATTTTCCAGTCGAGAATACTGGAGTGGGTTGCCATTTCCTTCTCCAAGGGATCTTCCCAACCCAGGGATCGAACCTGTGTCTCCTACATTGGCAGGCAGATTCTTTACTGCTACACCACCTGGGAAGCCCTAAATATATCACATCTTCTTTATCCATTCTTCTGCTGATGGACATTTAGATTGCTTCCATATCTTAGCTGTTGTAAATATTGCTGCGCGTATCTTTTTGAACTAGAGTTTTCTCCAGACATATGCTCAGGGAGTGGGATTGCTGGGTCCAAAGGTAACTCCATGTTTAGTTTTTTTAAGGAACCCCCACACTGTTCTCCATGGCGGCTGCACCAATTTACATTCCCACCAACAGGGTAGGAGGGCTTGCTTTTCTCCACCCTCTTTCCCCATTTATTATTGGTAGCCTTTTTGATGACAGTCATTCTGACCGGTGTGAGGTGGTCCCTTATGGTTTTGATTTGCATTTCTCTAACAATTAGCGACGTGAAGCATCTTTTCGTGCGCCTCTTGGCCATCAGTATGTCTTCTTTGCTGGCTGGATTTTAGAATCACCTGTGGAACTTTAACAAGAATACTCTGGGGGGCTGATTAAAATACCTTAGGGGGCAGAGCCAGCTCACTGAATAACCCAGGCTGATTCTCCTGCGCAGCCAGGCGAGAACAGCTAGACACACCTCCCCCTCCTCTTCCTGCTGGCCGCACCATCCTTTGCCTCCAGGCCTTGGAATTTGTCCTTTGTCACTTTCTGTCTCCCCAGGGCCAGAAACAGTGACAGGCACATAGAAGGTGCTCAGTGAATGATTCTGTTATTCTCATTAATCTGTTCATTTATGAAGGAAAATTCCAGGGCAAGTTTGTCGGGGGGTGGGGGGGGGGGGGGTGGGGGGTAGTCCGCTGAGTTGCCACTGCCACCTGCTGGCCACTCTGCAGCACTGCACATAACGCCCAGGAGTCAGGGGAACAGCTTCGCCAGGATGTCTCAGAAGAGAGACCCTGGGGCCGGGGTCTCATCTGAAGGCTCAGCATGGGAAGGAGCCACTTCCCAGCTTGCATGGTTGATGGAAGGACTCAGTTCCTTACCGCCGTCACCCTCAATGCCTTGCTACATGGCCAGTTGTTGCTCCGAAGACAAGAGTCTGCTAGCAAGACAAAACTAGTCTTTGGTAACATCCTCACAGAACTGACAGCCTTTCTTCTTTGTTGTGATTTTATTGGTTGGAAGTGAGTCACAGGTCCTGCTACAAAGAGCATTAGTGTAGCGGGTGAAGATTGTTAAGGTCTGTCTTAGCCTTGCCACTGCACTCTCCTTTAGCTAGGAAGGGGAAGGGCATTTCAGACAGAGGAACAGCATCAACAAAGCACAAATGGGTGAAATAGTGTAACCTACCTGGCACAATATGACTAATTCGATGTAAAGCCAGGAACCAGACAAGAGGAGGGCACGAAGCAGGTGGACAAAGCTCCTAACAGCCCAACCAGGAGAACCTGCCTCTTCCCCAAGTGGAGCAGAATCACCAGCTATGAAATAACAAAAGACCCGCCTACTCCATGTTCTAAGCTGATGGCCTGTAGAGTCAGGTTGATGACAAGCTGGAGAATAATACCACTAAGTTGTAGAAATCACTCAGATATTACAGGAATCCTTCAGGTAAAAAGAGACAGCATGTCATCTCTTCCGAGAAGTTTTGCTAATCAAGTGAGCACCAAAAGCTGTTGACAGAAGCTTGTTTCTCTGAAACACGGATGGCAGGTGCAGCTGTGGTGTGTAAAGACTTGGGTCTTTGTACAGCAAAGCAAGATCCAGAAGGAAAAAAATGTTTTAGGATTTGGCGTGGAGAAACTGAAACCTTTGTTCTCTGTGCGAATGCAAAGGGGGTACTGCTCCTGTTGGAAACGGGTTGGAGCTTCCTCAGAAAGTTAAACCTAGAATCACTATATGGTCTAGTAATCTCACTTCTGGGTATATACCCACAGAATTGAAAGCAGTGTCTCAAAGAGGGTTTGTACACCCATGTTTATGTAACAGCATTATCTCACAGTAGCCAAAAGGGGAAGCCATTCAAGTGTCCATTGATGGGTGAATGAATAAGCAAGATGTGGTCTCTCTATACAATGAAATATTCAGTTTAGTTCAGTTGAGTTACTCAGTCGTGTCCAACTCTTTGCGACCCCATGGACTGCAGCACACCAGGCCTCCCTGTCCATCACCAACTCCCAGAGTTTACTCAAACTCATTCTGTTGAGTCGGTGATGCCATCCAACCATCTCATCTGTCGTCCCCTTCTCCTCCTGTCCTCAATCTTTCCCAGCATCAGGGTTTTTTCCAGTGAGTCAGCTCTTCGCATCAGGTGGCCAAAGTATTGGAGTTTCAGCTTCAATATCAGTCCTTCCAATGAACACCCAGGACTGATCTCCTTTAGGATGGACTGGTTGGATCTCCTTGCAGTCCAAGGGACTCTCAAGAGTCTTCCCCAACACCACAGTCCAAAAGCATCAATTCTTCAGTGCTCAGCTTTCTTTATAGTCCAACTCTCACATCCATACGTGACTACTGGAAAAACCATAGCCTTGACTAGAGGGACCTTTGTTGGCAAAGTAATGTCTCTTATTTTTAATATGCTGTCTGGGTTGGTCATAACTTTCCTTCCAAGGAGTAAGCGTCATTTAAGCATCATATTCCATGGAATATGACTCAGCCTTAAAAAGAAAGAAAATTCTGACACATGCTACAGCATGGATGACTCTTGAGGACATCATGCTAAGTGCAATAAGCTAGTCACAAAAAGACAAATACTGTGTGATTGCAGTTACATAATGTTCCTAGAATAGTCAAAGTCATGGAGACAGAAAGTAGAATAGTGGCTGCCAAGGGCTGGTTGGGAACGGCGATGGGGCGTCAGTGTTTAATGGGGACAGTTTCCGTTTGGAAAGATGAAGCGTTCTGGACATTGCACAACAACAGGAATGTGTTTGACACGACTCAACTGTACACTTAAAAATGTTAAGATGGTACATTTTATATTATAGATTTTACTACAGTTTAATTTTTTAAATAATAAATGCTTTTTAATGTTTCAGTATTTGTAGTCTTGTGTGCAAAGCAATTTTCGCTGGGTGTCCTTTCCATCCAGGTGCTGAAAAGGAACTAGATCACACGCTGGCCCTGGAATAGGTTAAACCAGCAGTTCAACTCTCCAGTAATTCTTAAGCTAGCAGGAATCATTTATGGTGCTCCTACTGTATATCTTGAGGTCATTTATGCTGCTCCTACTATATACCAGGCCCTGAGCTTCAAGTATGTCTTAACAGGGCTCAAGCATGCCTTAACAGGCTCATCTCAAGTGAGAGAGGCTGTTATTAAATACAGTACAGTGTAGGCAAGTGATATGGTGGAGGAAGAACCCAAGAGACTGGTGACTCAATTAGGGATAGGGGGCATCAGGGAAGGCTTCCTGGAGGAGGAGACATGAGGACTGAGTGTTGAAAGAGAAGACTTACCCAGACTGGTTGAGCAGGTGAGGTGCAAGTTGAGAAGTAGGAGGAATAGTTCATAATTTACTGAGTCTGTCATTTACTGAGTACCTACATTTCAAGGGCATGCTAAGCACTTGTACACATTATCTTATTTAATCTTCCAAATCCCTATGAGATAGGTACTGCTACTATTTTACCAGTGAGAAAACTGAGGCTCAGAGAAGTTATGGCCCTTGCTGGAAGTCACACAGATAGCAAGTAGCAGAACCCAGATTTTTAACCCAGATTCCACAGCTTAGTACATTCTACTGTGACCCACATGTAACCCAAGCCCAGAGGTGGGAGAGGGAAAGGTGGATTTGAGACAGTTCAGTGTGAGGCAGGGTTGCAAAGAAATAATGCTGCAGAGCTTGGCCTCAGATCACACATGCTCGGAATGCAAAACCCAAAGGTTTGCATCATCTCATCAGAGCTCCTTTTGGCTTGCACTTCAGCGGAGGAATCCCTGGCCTGTGACAACCCCGGGTTACCGGAGAACGGGTACCAAATCCTCTACAAACGACTCTACCTGCCCGGAGAGTCCCTCACCTTCATGTGCTACGAGGGCTTCGAGCTGATGGGCGAAGTGACCATTCGCTGCATCCTGGGACAGCCATCCCACTGGAACGGGCCGCTGCCCATCTGCAAAGGTAAAGAACCCCGCCCCCTCCCAGAGTCCTGGGGACCGAGGGATCTAGAGATGCTGGGGCTGACTTGCAGTGACTCTAAATTTGCTTTAAAAAGCCGAGCTACCATGTTTCGCTACATCTAAGACACCACCGTTATTTTCTACACCGGGGAGAAAGGAAATGGCTACCAATTAAACTATGACACGGTGCCTTCTCCGTGCTTAGCATGTTTGTTTCTACTTCCTAAATGAGCTTCTATTTTTATCATCAAGGAGAGGCAGCCTGGTTTTGACTCCTGCTGGGACAGCATGGCTTAAACATCTCCCGCCTCCTGCAGCCCCTTCTCACAACCACCTGCTTCCCGAGGGTGATGGGTGGTCCCCTGTCGTCTCTGGGGTGCTCTCCCGAGATGCTCACCCCATCTCCGAGGGCTGCTGGTCCTGGACCCATGGCTGCGCAGGCGCAGCATCGTGAGCGCCACCTGGTGGCACCGATTGTAACGCCCCGGTGATTGAAAGACACCCCATCTCCGAGATGGTTAAAAGCGGGGAAACGTATTCTAGAATCGGAGCTCTTTCTAATCACTGAAGTTAAGTTATGACGCACCTAGTGCGATTTGGATCCACTTATTCGCGTCTTTGAGGTGTGACATTCTTAATCGTATCCTAAATACATTCAATGCTGTAGGCAAGTGGATTTAACCTTTTAAGATATTAATACCGTTTTTGAGAATCAGGCAGAAATTCTCTGAATTCTCTCCCCAGGGGAAGAGAAACATACAGTTCTACATTTCTCCTTGGAACCCATAACTTCAGCAGATCCCCAAATGCCCGTTCGTGAAGTTCAGCGTTAGGGCTTAAAAATACCTTCCTGGCCAGAATGTCCACTTCTTGGTATAGGCACAGAGTAAGTGAAAACAGGTATTCAGACCAACACTGGTACAGACAACCAGAGCAGCGTTATTCACAAAAGATGGAAACAACCCAGGTGTCCACCTGCTGATGAATGGGTAAGCAGAATGTGGCATAGTCATATAAGGGAAGACTGTTCAGTAATAACAAGGAATGAAATACGAATCTGTGCTGCAGTGTGGATGGACCTTCAAGAGGTTATGCTCAGTGAAAGAAGGCAGACACAGAAGGTTACATATTCAAGGGAAATACCTGGAATAAGTCAATCCACAGAGATGGGACTTTTATTAGTATGTCCCAGGGACTGGGGGGAGGGAGAAATAACTGCTTAATTGATACTGAATTTCTGTTTGAGATGATGAAAATGTTTCAGAACTAAATAGAGATGATGGTTGTACAACACTGTGAATGCACTCAGTGCCCCTGAATGGACACAGAATTCAAATGGTTAATTTTATGTTACGTGAATTTTACCCACGTAAAAAAGATTTTCCCCGAATCACCTCATGGAGGCCTTATGACTCTACTCTGAGATAGATGAGCTGTTTCACAAATGGGGACAGAGAGGCTCAGAGAGGTTAAGTGACTTTCCCTAAACCACACAGCTGGTAACAAGATAAATCTAGGATTTGCACCCACTTCTGCTAACGGTGAATTCCTTGCTTTTGAAACCCCACCAGGTTTGAGTTGGTCCTGGCCCCTCGGGTAGGACAGACTGCCCAACCAGGAAAGACACTGCCTTGGGAAATACTTGCCTTTGTCTCTCTGCCCCCTTTACACTCTTGAGACCTACCCCACCGACTCTGTGAGGAAACAATAAATCACTTCCTCTTCCACAAATAAGTGAGGTTCACCGCTTGTGGTCTGGAGTTGGGGACATGACTGAGCACCAATGTAAAGCCACCCCTTGGGACTCAGGGACCCCAGGCACCGGCCTGGCTCTGCCCTGGACCACCTGTATGACCTTGGGTGAGCCCCGCTCACCCCCACCCCCAACTTTGGTTTCCCTTTGTGTGAGATAACTGGGTGAGCCCAGGTCAGGGCTTCTAAGGGAGATCAGTCCTGAGTGTTCATTGGAAGGACTGATGCTGAAGCTGAAACTCCAGTACTTTGGCCACCTGATGCGAAGAGCTGACTCATCTGAAAAGACCCTGATGCTGGGAAAGACTGAAGGTGGGAGGAGAAGGGGACGACAGAGGATGAGATGGTTGGATGGCATCACCAACTCAATGGAGATGAGTTTGAGTAAACTCTGGGAGTTGGTGATGGACAGGGAGGCCTGGCGTGCTGTGGTCCATGGGATCGCAAAGAGTAGGACACGACTGAGCGACTGAACTTAACTGAACTGAGGTCAGGGCTTCTCAGGGAGAGTCAGTGGCTGGGTCAGCAGCATCAGAATCCTGGGGAACTGGTGAGAGTTTCAGACATCCACCCCCAAAGACACCACCCTGGCAGGTCCAGAAAAGGGCCCAGGAAGCTGCCTTTTAGCATGTGCCCCCCCAAGGCCACTGATCACACTTGGCTGCACATCTCCTTCCATTTCTAAGGTTTCATGGAAGCTCACATGCCCCCTCCCCCCCAGACATGCAGTCAAGGCCCCATTCACGTCTTGGATGGAAAACATCTGCCTTAATCTTTCCATTTTCCTAAAGCCCTGGCTCCAGAGATGTCTGGAGTCAGTGAGTTAGTTAGTACACTATTTTTTCAGCTGGTTTTGTTATCATCACTTGGTAATGATGGAAGTCAGAGTCACTTTGACCAAAGCTCTAGTTAGGAAGCCTTGGGATTAGGTAGGACATGAGGGTCGCTGAGCCTTTGAGGGGTCACCACTTCTCATTACCTTATCTTACAATCTTTTCATCAAAGCCATTCACACTGGGGGTTTGCATCCTTGAACCCCACCTGTGTGGGTGTATTTTTTAAGGAGTTTTTTGATGTGGACCATTTGTAAAGTCTTTATTGAATTTGTTATAGTCTTGTTTCTGTTTTATGTTTTCGCTTTTTGGCCACGGAGCATGTGAGATCTTAGCCCCCCAGCCAGGGATCGAACCTACAACCCCTAAATCGGAAGGTGAAGTTTTAACCACTGGACCACCAGGGAAGTCCCTGTGTGGGTATATTTTTGTGCTCAGTTATCATGATGACTTAGATGCCAAAGCCTGAAGATGCCAGCCTCCAGCATCCTCAACCTCCAGAGAAGCTGTACAGTGAATAAACAAAGTCCAGAGAGTTCCAGTCTAAGGCGACGAATGAATGAAAATATGGAATATAAATCCTATATTCCAAATCAATATGAAATAACAGTGAAATTAGAAAAGCTCACATAAATACATATTTCCAAGCAGGAGAACAGTTTCTCCTCTGGCTGGGCTGAGGATTGGAGATTTTTGTCTCACCCCTCACCATCCATCAGCCTTTGTCCAACACAAAACACTGAAGACATCAGAACTATGTAATTAAGGGCAGAGGCCCGAGGAAGCCAAACAGGACCAAATCTTGCTTCTATCACTTAGAAGCTGTGTGGTGTCAGAGAAATCACTTCCCTTCTCTTAACCTCTGTTTGCTCATCTGTTAAATGCAGATGATAATAGTATGCACCTAGCGGGATTGTCGTGTTAAGTGCAAATATATATAAAGGTCTTGACGCCCGGTATCTGACACATGGTGAGTATTCAGTGATTTCTGCCCTGTTCCTTTCATATGTCTCATCTTCTCTAAGGAACATAGGGAGGGAACGAGGCCAGGCGTTCCCACTAATTCCAGTAGCCCAAGATTTCAAACAAACAAACAAACAGCACTAACTTCAGCAAAGCAGAGCATGGACTTAACTGGGGGGCAGGGGAGCACCAGGAGGGGCGGGCGGGGGGCACCTTCGTTTCATACAAACAGAGTGAATTCACTTGACACCAACCAGGGCTCCAATTTTCTCTTTCAGTTAATCAAGACAGCTTTGAACACGCCTTAGAAGGTGAGTCCCACAGAGAAAAACACCCCATTAACCAAGTTAATAGCAGAAAGCAAGGGAAAGCCCTTGGAGACCCTTATTCAAGTGCTTAAAAAAAAATTAAGCAAAAATTCTGCCTTCACATTGCTGAAGGTAATTTGAAAACAGATGATATTGTAAAGAAAAAAAAAATCATTGCGTTTGCAACTTATGGTCCTAACCATGACCTGAAAGAGATTAGACACCAGTTCTGTTCATGATGACGAGCGGAAAACATCTGGGGGTCCACATGCCTGAGAAAGACACACTCCTTTTCTCAAACTTTTCAACCATGTGGTGCTATTTGAGGAACTAAATCCAGGAACGCCTCACCTTTCACACTGAGCAGGCTCCTGGTTTCAGGAGGGAAACCTCTCCCCTGGGGGATGCTCTGTGACCTGGTTTTCCCTCCATCTTTTTCTTCCCCCAAATATAGCTCTCCCTGGGCCCCCCAGCCTCCCCGCCCCTTGTCTGTGTGTGTGTGTCTCTGGTTTTTAGCTGTGCTGAGTCTTTGTCGCTGCACACAGGCTTTCTCCAGTTGCCCTGAACGGAGGCTGCTCTCTGGTGGCAGGGCACAGGCGTCTCTCCGCGGTGGCTTCTCTTGCTGTGGGGCACAGGCTCTAGGGCGTGCAGGCTTGGTTTTACAGTTGTGGCACACGGGCTTAGTTGCCCCACTTCATGTGGGATCTTCCCAAACCAAAGATCGAACTCTGGCCCCTGCACTGGCAGGCAGATTCTTAACGAAGGAACTGCCGGGGAAGTCCCTGTCTTCTATTCTTTTGTTAGGAATTACCAAGCGAGACTTACTAACGGAGACCAGATGCTAAAAGTGATACAGGATTTTGTCTTCTTTTCCCTTCTCAACCCCGCTCACATGTAAAATGTTCTGTTATATGTAACCTTTATTTGGTTTGGTCCAAAACCACTCACTGGGGTGTCAAGTCAGAAAAAAATAATAATGTTTTGTTTAAAAAAAAAAGAAAAAAGTTTTAGGACTTCCCTGCTGGCTCCGTGGTAAAGAATCCTCCTGCCAGTGCAGGAGACACAGGTTCGATTCCTGATCCAGGAAGATCCCACATGGTATGGAGCAGCTAAGCCTGCACCATGAGTACTGAAGACGGTGCTCCCTAGAGCCCACGCTCCACAGCAAGAGGAGCCACAGCAATGAGAAGCCCCTGCACTGCAGCTCCAGAGGAGCCCCCACTCGCCGCAACTAGAGAGGAGCCTGTGCAGCGACGAAGACCAGCACAGCCAAAACGAATGAACTATCTTTTTAAGTTTAACCAATTGGATGGTTTCTAAATTAGTTTTGGAGCCACTTGTCTTTCTGACTATACGCAGTTCACTTAGAATCTGGGGCAGCGGGAATTACATGTCATGAGTTGCAATCATTTGCAACAGATGACGTTTTAATCCAAGCAGATGGAACTGGGGCTCAAGTGTGTATAGGAAAAGAGCCTGTATTAGCCAGTCCGCTGGAAAAACAGAGGGCATTTATGCTGTTAGTCTCGACTCAGGCCCTTCCTTTGCTGTCTTCCACCAACCAGTGAACCGTGAGAACGTCTCAGAGGCCTGGGTTGCTCAGAGGGCATGATGCCATTGCGATATTCTGTGCTCAGGCATTTATCATAGGTATTAAAATTGATTTTTCAGGCCCAAACAGTGGCAGTTAATGGATTATAGATTGGCATGCAGCCGAGCTCTGTTAGACGTGGCCACAGAGAATGGCAGAGGAAAACAGAGGTCAAGTGTCCAAAAGGGATGTGGGGCTTTGCTGGGAAAACACCCCATCCCCCCTTCACCTCCACACTGAATTATCATTTTTTCGTTGTTCAGTCGCTCAGTCATGTCCAACTCTTTGTGACCACATGGACTGCAGCACTCCAGGGTCCCCTTCCTTCACTATCTCCCAGAGTGTGCTCAAACTCCTGTCCGTTGAGTCAGTGATGCCATCCAACCATCTCTTCCTCTGTCAGTTATGATAGTTCTTGTGATTTCTGCAGACTACTGGGAGGGAGTGGGAGGCTCCCAGTGAGGCCGAGAGGGATACCTGAGAGTGTGCAGCCGTGGCCTCTCAGAATCAAACCTGAGTTGTCATAGTTGGGGTGTCATGGGGGGTGTGGGTACCGAGCACTGACCTGGCTGCCCAGTGCCCTCTGCTGGTAAGTCTGATTAAGCAGGTCTGGGAGGGACCTGCCAGTCTAGACACACAACCCTGTCTTCTCCGTTGAAGTCGAGCAAATCTGCTTTTCCAGTTGGCACGTTGCGAGTTTTCTCCAAGTCTTCCCTTGGATTGGGTTTTAACCAGATTTTAACTTTTAATCACCTCTCCCCTCCCCTCCCCCAGAAGAAAGTGAGTTGAAAGTGAGACGCTCAGTCATGTCCAACTCTTTGCAACCCCATGGACTGTACAGTCCATGGAATTCTCCAGGTCAGAATACTGGAGTGGGAGGCCTTTCCCTTCTCCAGAGGATCTTCCCAAAACCCAGGGATTGAACCCAGGTCTCCCGCATTGCAAGCAGATTCTTTAGCAGCTGAGCCACTAGGGAAGCCCAAGAATACTGGAGTGGGTAGCCTATCCCTTCTCCAGGGGATCTTCCCGACCCAGGAATCGAACCAGGGCCTCCTGTGTTGCAGGCAGATCCTTTACCAGCTGAGCTGAGTTGAGAGTGTAACTCCTGGTGGTGTCTATGCCCACCCCATCCAGGGCTGAGTCTGGGCTCTGTTGCAAAGGACCAGCCCCATTTCCTCCAGCCTCTGCCTCTTCTCCCTCTGAAGACAGCTCTCCAGTGAGGAAGGCTTTCACCCGCTCCGGCATTAGCTGTGGGTGCAGGGCTGGGAGGGCGGGGGCCCCGTGCTGGGCGCCGGGTACCCTCACCGGCTGTGTGTTTAGTAGCAGAAGCGGCAGCAGAGACATCTCTGGAAGGAGGAAACATGGCTCTGGCTATCTTCATCCCGGTGCTCATCATCTCCTTACTGCTGGGAGGGGCCTACATTTACATCACCAGGTACGGTGGGGCTCCAGGTGGGGACGCGGGCTCTCAATCCCCTCAGCGACCAGCAAGCTGAGGTCTCCTCGTCCAGGAAAAGTCACTTCTCTCCCCTTGACTCTGCTCTCCAGATGCCGCTACTACTCCAACCTCCGCCTGCCTCTGATGTATTCCCACCCCTACAGCCAGATCACCGTGGAGACCGAGTTCGACAACCCCATCTACGAGACAGGGGTGAGTCGGTCTCCATTCTCTCCCCAGGATCTCCCTCTTTGCTCTGAACTCATGGACATCAAAACAAGAGGTTTAATTTCCTTTTGCTCATGATGCCACTGACAGAAAGGCATGGCCAGTGGCTCACCCCCACCAAGACCCCTATTGAGGTAACTGCTGCCCTTTTGGGGAGCTAATGACAAGCCTATAAGTCTGTTCGTTCTCAGCAGAAGGGTCACCACAAGAAGGGGCTGTACCAGAGATCCATGGAGGGATGGCTGAGATGGGTCAGAGCCCAGCAGTGGCCTGGTGGCAGTGGGCAGCGTTCCCAAACGTCTCATTAAACTCCCTTCCTTATTGAGTGGCTGTGTGCACATACCTGCATATTTGAGTGGCAGGTCTTGTGTTGGTACTAAGGACACAGCTGAACCAAACAGACACAGTCCTTCCATTAATTAGCTTATAATCTCACAAAGGAGACAGACATCAAAGTAGTAATAGCCATAGGAGTGTTATGGGCCAGGCACCTTAGATGCATAATCTCCTTGAATCCTTGTAACTCTTTGCATTAGATTCCCCCGTTGTTCCTCATTGACTGGTGAGGACACTGTGGTTCAGGGAGAGGAAAAATGATTTGGTCGAGGTTGTCCACAGTCAGAACACAGAGCCTGCAGCCAGGATGCAAACTCTGTTTGATTCCATTCATCATTATACTCCTCCCTCTCCTCTTGAACGTCAAACAATCAAATATCCCAGTGAATATCTTAACTGCAATAAATGATCATTTTTAAGGGCCATGAAAGAAATTGGATGGGGTGCTCTAAGTATATGATTGGGAGGCAACTGGGAGGAGGTAACAGAAGGCATCTCTGAGAAAGTGATGTAAAGCTGAGACACGTAAGGAGGGTAGGACTTATATGGTGGTTGGAGAAGACGCCAAGAAGACAGGAGAGCACATGCAAAGGTCCAGAGGCATGTATGAAGAACCAGAAGATACTCATGATTCTGCAGAATCACAGCCCTTCAAATTCACTGTGTGCTGGTGTACAGTTGTCTCCCAGTATTTGAGGGGCATAAGCTTGACTTGTTCCTTGTCTCTGCTAACCTTCTCTCACTCCCTCTTACTCTGAGCTCCTGTGCTGGTAATTGATTGATGTGTGACAATATTGTTGCAAATTTAGGAACCTGAAAAGGCACCCATTTATTCCTCCATAGATTGTGTAGGCAAGGAGTCCAGGAACAGCTTATACAGGTCCTCTCCTCCAGGACTCACAGGCTACAGTCAAGGTGTCAGTCAAGGCTATGTTCTCATCTGAGGCTTGACTGTGGAAGAATCACATCCAAGCTCACATGGTTTCTGATAGCATCCAGTTCCTTGCAGGTTGTTGGACCAAGGGGCTCAGTTTCTCGTAGGCTGTCAACCTCTTTTCCATGTGTCCCTCTCGTAGAACGACTCACAACGTAGCAGCTTGGTTTTTCAAAATCAGAGAGAGAGAGAATCCCCTTGTAAGAGGAAGCCACAGTCCTATACAATATAAAATATAGAAGTGACATCCTAACACCTTTTCTGTATTCTGTTGCTTAGAATCAAATCATAGGTTCTGTCCACAGTTAAGGGGAAGGGATCATACAAGAATGTGAAAACCAGGAGGGTGGGTATCATGAGGACCACCTTGGAGTCTTCCCACCACAGTCTCATC
This sequence comes from Okapia johnstoni, assembly GCA_024291935.2. NCBI lineage: Eukaryota > Metazoa > Chordata > Mammalia > Artiodactyla > Giraffidae > Okapia > Okapia johnstoni. The sequence goes on along the minus strand of CM044310.1, from coordinate 6,326,510 downwards.
TGCCATGAAACACAGACAAAATTGCTTATCTTTGTTGACCCAGTGGGAAACACAGACTTCCATTAAAGCATATGACAGCAACCCCTTCTGGGTCCAAGCCTCTGACTTCCTGTATCTCCCTTCTCTGCCCTGGGAGCCTGGAGCATATCACACACACCCAATGAATATTGGAGAAATGGAACTGATTGCTGCCTACATGTTGTGGTCATTTTAAATTTGCCACTGGTAAGACAAAGTCATATGTTATTTTACACATATGTAGCTTGTTTCTGAATCCTCAAAGGAGGTCAAGCTGATGAAAAATAATACTTTATAAAGTAGACCTTATTAAGATTTATGTGTATTGTTATGTGTATTAGACTTACGTGTATCAGTCACCTAGAACTATGATAATGCTGAGTAACGAACAGCCCCTAAAGTCAGTTGCTCAAAGTAAAAAGCGTTAATTTGCTCATCGATCCATGGGACAATGTTTTTGCTAGTTTCAGCTGGGCAGTAGTCCTGGTTCAGCAGCCCTCACATACACATCTGGGACTGGCTTGTTGACCAATGACCCAACTCTGCTGTCCAGAACTCTCATCTTCTCATCAGCATCTTGATGGTGCTAGAGGCCATCAAGGCATGCTCCGCTTATGTTGATGGCAGAAGGGCAGACACAAGCAGAAACACACATGCACTCTTCAAGCCCCACTTTCCCATAACCCACTGGCAAAAGCAAGTCAAGGTCAGAGTCAAGAGCACTGCAAAGTACTCTGTCCAGTATTGGATACAGAGAGGAGTGAAGATCCAGAACCATGCCATGAGTCACTCTGCCACACAAGGGGTCACCAGATCTGTGCTCTCTCTTGCAGGAAACCAGAGAATATGAAGTTTCCATCTAGAGAGAGCTCCACATGAGACGGGAACTTACAAATACGAACTCAACTACAACCTCCTCCAGAGACTCATCCAGAGACCATGTGGCATTTGATGGAAACCCCAGAGTGTCGGCTGGCTTTTCTTTAGACTCTTTACTGGAGACTTACTGTTTTCTTTGCTGTATTTATTATATTTAAAATCGAATTTAGATGTGTGGTCAGATGTATTGCAGCTGCAGCCAAATTCGTGGCACGGCCTCAGTTGTGAAGGCGGGTGGAGGACCTGTAAAATGGCAAACGCAGCAGCTGAGGGAAGAGGGGGAAAAAACAGAACACAGCAGGCTGTCTCTCCCATAAGCAACTATGGCTGCATCAAATTGCATGCATCTTCAGGATCCATGCCCATGGTGTTTTCGTACAAATCTAAGTCCCAAGGTTAGGTTGGAAAGGGGTATTTCTTGTTGGATTAACTGGGGTTGGAATTTGGCATGGAGACTTAAACAGCTCTGCTCCAAAATCAGTCTGCATCCTTCCTTCCAATTTCCCGGGCTTCTCAAAGGACTCGCCCCAACCCCTTCCTGCCGTGGCCCCTCTGAGGGCAGCAAAGTTGTTACATGAACATTCTCTTTCACCGCCCCAGCGTCCCTGGCTGCTGGCAAGCTAAGAAAATGTTTTCTTTCTATAAAGGTGACAGATGACAAAGGAAAGTTTTCAGAGAAGATGAGTAATTTGAGTTCCAGTGAAGAACTGGATGAGGGGGATTGCTGGGTAAGGGAATGGAGTGAATAAAATGTTCTTTTCCGTGACAGTCTTCCAATGATGAAAGAGCAGGTAATTTATGCCCCAGGGCCAGAATTGATCACCATCTTCAGCAAGGCCACTCTCAAGCTGTGATGATTGATCCGCGTGCTTTGGAGGCATGAGGAATGTTGCCTATATAGTTAAAAGGGTGTGGGGTTGCAGGGCAGGAATCCAAGGGTGAGCTCTGATCCCTTCCTGGAGTGCTGGAATGCCAGAGCCTTAAAATAGTGGAGATTCAAGCAAGGTGACACCTTCAGAAGACCCTTACATTTAAGTATTTTGGAGGGAGGGTCCCATAGGAAGAAACTGCTTTTCTGTTCTCTGAAGCTCTGCCCAGATGTTGAATGGTGGTGTGAATGCTTGACCATGGAGGTGCTTAGGAGCAGGAACGGGGATTTAAAACCCCCATGGCATCCTCATTACACAATTCGAGCTCTAGTGAGAAGGGAAGGAGAAGTTTCAAGCCAGAAAGGGATTCTCAGCAGCTCAGTAATCCTGTGAGCATCCTGGTATTTTATCAGGGTCCTTTGCCCCACCCCAATAGGACTGGTGAGCATGTGATTATCTGGAAGATTTTTTTTTTCCTAAATATAGGTGTAAAGAGAAGGCGAGGGGTGAGGATGCTTGGAGGTAATAGCCCATGTGAGGCTAGTTCATCTCCCTAGTGACGGCCGATGGCTCAGAGAGGTGCACCAGCCTGGTGGCTTTGGGGGTCCTCTTTGGCACCTTCTCATGCTCTCAAGAATTGTGTTAAATCAGCTGGTTTTCAAACATGAAAAGGCTTTTCAGGCTGCCCTGCCTTTGGGTATGGCCTGGAGTCCATGTCTTGGAAGCTTGCTTAGAAAGCCTCTGAAACAATACGGCAGTTGGCTTTGCAGACACATAGCCACATAATACCCTCCTCCCAGCAGGACCGTGGTCCTCGGTCTCGGCAGGGGGGTGGGGGGGTCTGAGGCCCACATATTTTCCTTCTGCCAGAAAAGGATCCTGCACACTTGCTCCTTCCAGCATGCACTCATGGTGCACAGCGAGAGGTCATAAAAGGCTGCATTCCAGCTGCCCAGAGTCCACCCCATTCTATGAAAGAACTAGAGGAGAAATGACCCACAGACCGTTGGTGAGCAACGTCATGTCTGGAGAAGCAGCAGCAATGCAAATAATGCAAACCCTTTAAAAAAAAAAAAAGGCAGAATCCTATTGTTGCTTTGATATCTATTCTAACCCTAACCCTGGGTCATCCAGAATGAAGAAGTCTATTAGTGACATTTAATATTAGAACAGACTATGGTTACATGAACACTAAACATCTGCCTTTCATACAGACTGATAAAAAATAAAATCTTTATTCTAACCCCGTTCCCTAAAACTGGCCAAGCCATGACCTAGGCGTTCTTATTGGCTGTTGGAAGGAAGTAGAGAGGTGGAGGTTTGTTTTCTTTTGTTTTTTTTTTTTTTTCAGGATTCCAATGTATTAGTTATGTCTTAGTAGTACAGCTCCTGTAACCATGTTTTAAAAGTTTGTTTAAGCCGAAAGTTGGATCATGCGAGCTTGACAAGGTACAGTGTGATTGAAGGACAGGTTGGTGTCTATTTTTCTTTTTCAAATATCTGAATGTGTCTTTGTAATATGTAAAGGTGAAACAAATCATGATAATCGTGCCAAAAATTTACCAGGCATCTCACTTCAGCTCCTGTCATGTCTGTTTTTCTAAGATCAATGTTAAAATCCGCTGGGATTAAATATTTTTGAATAGGCTACAATCCTGAGAAACTCGAGAACGGACTGAACCTTCCTACAAGCTACCCTTTGTAAAACATCGGGGAAATACGTTTACAGAGATTTCGAGCTTCAAAGAATGCATGTGATGGTGTGTATTACATGCTAATTCGTATAAGCTGTATCTGCCAGCTACCACCTTGTGCTTTAAAAAGGCACACACTCAACTCGCTTCAGCTTGGAACTCATCCTTCTGCTTTTTTCAGGGGTAGAGGGTAGAATTATTTAGCCAACACAAGTATTCCGGTCACTACTTGATGGCCATCCTTACTTAGTTCCACAGACATGCTTTAAAAAATGATCTTTTGAAGCCAGCTCCTTGGAGAGCCTGCAGAACCTCAGGCTTATAGCTTTGGAAACTGCCAAACAGCCCAGCAGGAGACGAAGTGGCTACGTGACCCAAATGGTTGTATAAGCGGACGGGACTTGGCAAACACATGGGTAGATTGAGGCTGAGCGTGAGCCTTGGGTAAAAATGACCTTTTCTTTGGGGTCGACCCGAAGGGTCTGACTTTCCTATGCTTTTTGAGGTCACTGGGTCATTTGAGGTCAGGTTTTATTGAGTTGTTTAGAGCCCCTAAAGGTAGGTAGGCTTTCTCCTGGGGAGTTTTCATTTCCATTTTTTGCCCAAATTAAACGCAAAGCAAACTTTCTAACTAAAATAATGAAGTCATTTTCCACTTTGTATATATCGATGCTAATAAAACAAATGAAAAAGAGCCAAAGCCACGGGGGTTTGTTACGAACACTCCAGGATGGCACCGAGGGAGCTGTTTCCGGCTTCTGGGGATGTGATTGGGGTGACACGTACTGACACTCTGATGCCAAGGCAGGACTGCCAACTCGGGAATGGTTCTGGGAAGGTGCAGAACAGCGTGTCCACTGCCGTCATCAGACACACCACCATCCAGGACGCACCAATAGCATCCATGTCCAAGGGCAGGAGAACAGAGATGTTCCACCTCAAGCCCAGCAAATTCTCCATCCTCTGCCTTTTGTTCTCCGTGGATTGGAAGATGCCCACCTGCCTAGGTGGGGGTGATCTTTGTTACTCAGTTTCCCAATTCAAATGCTAATCTCTAGGGGAGACACCGTTACAGATTCATCTAAAAATGAAGTCTGGCCAGCTATCAGAGCATCCCTTAGCCCAGTCAAGGTGACACATACAATTAACCATCACTAGCCTGTCTCCATTTGACAAAGCGATGCTCCAGGTGGTACCCAGAAGAAAGCAGAGAAATCCTGATAGATGACGGCAAGCCACGATTCGTGCCGAGAATGACGAGTGCCGCGAGAAGCCAGGTGTGGCAGGGGATTTCGGGTGAGAGATCAAGGCGGTGATTTTAGAGGAGTGGAGCCATACCGGGCTGTTGGGGAATCCTCGGGGCAGAGGGAGGCCGAGGGGAGTTTGTCCTCTTTGAAGGACAAAGCCAGAGTGGCTGGAAGGTGGAGCGAGGGGGTTGCTTGGCCGGAGAGGGGCGGAGAGGTGGGAGGGGGCAGACCCCAAGCAGGGAGACAGGACTGGACTCAATGTTTAATGTTCTCTCTGGCGGCCACGTGGGGAATCGAATCCAAAGCTTAAGTTATTCTCAGGGATTAGGGGAACGAGATCTCCAAGGTCGCTCTAGATCTCAGGGACAATTCACAACAAATAGAAAGGGCTGGGAAGGCACGTGCGGCAGCATCCCGAGTGGGGGGCGGGGAGTGCGCCTTCCTCTCGGCTGTCCAATCATCTTCCGCGATGAAACGAAGGGGTGGGGCTTCTGACAGGTCCTCTAGGGAGTAGCTTCCTAGGGGGCGGGGCCGCTGGCGGGACCAGGGTGGGGCTGACTCAACCATGGGCCTGTCACTCAATCAGTCCTGGAAGAGAGGCTCCGAGGAAGGACAGGCAAGATAAAGAAGACGGAAAGGTAGTGTGCCTAGGATACTTTCGGAAACCAAGAGTCTGTTTCCCAGGCCCGACTGCCTGCAGGTTTAGAATGCTAGTGGAGAGACAAGAACTCCCCCGAGACTGGAACCCACCCGCACTAGTAAATGCGCTCCAGACAAACTAAGCAGGATGGGCTGCCTTGGGCTAGGAGCAAGACAACCCTAAGGCAGTGACCAATGAGACCCCTGCCAGGATAGTATAGTAACAGTAATCATTAGAGTAATAGTCACTAGCATTTGTTGACAGTGTGCTATTTTTTTTTTTTTTTTCTCTACATTTAAAATGTGTTGTTTAGTCGCTCAGGCCTGTCCAACTCTTTTGCAATCCCATGGGTCGTAGCCCGACAGACTCCTCTGTCCATGGGATTTCCCAGGCAAGAATACTGGAGTGGGTTGCCTTTCCTTCTGCAGGGGATCTTCTCGACCCAGGAATCGAACCCGCATCTCCTGCATTGACAGGCAGATTCTTTACCACTGAACCACCAGGGAAGCCCTCTCTCTTTGGGGTTTCATAGTTATGTGATGCCCTTTAATCTCTCATTTGGGCTCTACTCTTAGTAAAATTATTGTCATTCTCCTCTTACAGATGTGGCGTCTGAGGCTCAGAGAGGCCGAGTCACTCGCCCAAAACCACACAGCTCGTCCATGAGGGAAGGGGACGCAGGAGGTCCGGCTCCTGGTCCATGTCCAGGGTAGGAATGCTTGAAGGCCAGCCTGAGCAGTGCTGCTCCCTCCTGGAGCACCCAGACCCAAGCAGGCTTTTATTCCGTGGACGCCCTGAACGCAGTGTCAGCCTCACTTGGCTTTGTCCCAGGAGGTGTTTGGCTGGACTCAGCAGTGGTGAGGAGCTAGAGCTCTGAGTCTGCATCTTGACTCAATCAATGATAAGCAGCGTGTTGGGGTGAGGGACCCCAGTAGGGAGGAGATGTCTTTCTACATCACTGTGAAACTGCCTGGTATGGGGCTTCTACATCCCTGTATGTGGGAGGAAATGTTACTGTCTTAACAGTGGTAGAATGTTGGGGCAGACACTGAAAGTTACCCTATGCGATGTCTGTTTCTCTCCTCTCTGCTAACAGAACTTCAGTTTTGCTCACAGCAGCCATGAGCCCATCTTCCAACAACAGGTCACAGTTGGTTTCAATTATGACAATCTTGTTACCCATTTCCCCAGCTTCCCTTGGTGTTAGGATTGATCCTCTGACCCCTTCTGGTCAACAGCTAGCTGAAGGGGTGTGTGTGTGTGTGTGTGTGTGTGTGTGTGTGTGTGTGTGTGTGTGTGTGTGTGTGTGTGTGTGTGTGTGTGTGTGTGTGTGTGTGTGTGTGTGTGTGTGTGTGTGTGTGTGTGTGTGTGTGTGTGTGTCGCTGGGAAGGGAGAGTTGTCTAAGAAGACTTTGCCTTCCTGGGAAGAGAGGACAGACACAGCTAATACAGCACCAACCCCGCCCCACTCCCTGTTTCCTCCTTTCTGAACCCAGTCATGATGCTTCAGGACTTGAGTGTCCATCTTGCAATGGAAGACTCCAGCATGAGGACAAAGTCAAGACACTAAGAATGGACAGACACTAAGCGGATAGAAAACTCTGATGGTGCCAACATCCTCCTACCTGTCCCAAGAATAATAATACATAAAACCAGCTCCATGAATACAGATGATGGTTCTCTAGTTCAGAAACGGTATAAACAGAGAAAATATTTCACCAAAGCAGAACCTAAAGGCAAAGATAAGGTATGAACGCCCCTTTCTGGAAAGTTCTATCAACGTTTCAGCTCCTGTGCCCCCACCAACTTCCATTCCAAGTCTCTCGCCTCCCTCCCTTGTCCTCCCTCTTCTCCCCATCTTTCTCTCTCCATGTTATGACCCTTTCCAAGATTTACTAACCTTCTGACCTAAAAGATGGCACAGGACAGAAAAAGTAGTTTTAACATGAATTTTATGGCTTACAAGTTTTAAAGACCTATTTTTTTATTTCCTCAAATTTCTAAGTTTTTACTTACATCCAACTAAGAAATACCCATTTTATTTATTTTTTAACACACAACTTAAAAAAAAAAACAATAAAAGTCCTTTATCTATTTTTATTTTTGTGGCCACACCCTATGGCAGGCGGGATCTCAGTTCCCCAACCAGGGATCAAACCCATGGCCCCCTGCATTGGGAGTGCAGAGTCCTAACCACTGGACCACCAGAAAGTCCCAGAAATTCCCATTTTAAGACAATGCTATTAATACTACTGTTGGCAACATTGTTGCCTGACACATACAGGCATTCTTAAATATTTGTGAAGACTATCAACCCAAGTATGACTGGTTGCAAGGGTCTGAGTAGCTTTCAACCACCAGGTGGCAACCTCCACCTGGCTTTAGTTGAAGGTCTGCTGCTGCTGCTGCTGCTGCTAAGTCGCTTCAGCCGTGTCCAACTCCGTGCGACCCTATAGACAGCAGCCCACCAGGCTCTGCTGTCCCTGGGATTCTCCAGGCAAGAACACTGGAGTGGGTTGCCATTTCCTTCTCCAATGCAGGAAAGTGAAAAGTCAAAGTGAAGTCACTCAGTCGTGTCCGACTCAGCCACGGACTGCAGCCTCCCAGGCTCCTCCGTCCACGGGCTTTTCCAGGCAAGAGTTCTGGAGTGGGTGCCAGTGCCTTCTCCGGTTGAAGGACTGCCTAATCCTAAAGAAACACAGGCACGCTTCACTGCCTGTGGGTCATTCCCTTTGGACAAAGTCATCCAATGAAATGCATTGATCCTGATACAATGGTTTTCAACTTGAAGGATGAATGCACTGCCCTTGACTCTTGACAGGAAACAGAAACAAAGGTCACTGGTTCTTCCTCCTTGCCCACGAAACAGACCCGGGCCAAAGGTGTTATGGTTAAAAAATGGGCTTACCTTGGACTCATGTAGTTTCTTGAGTCCAATTGATAGGGCTCATGTAGTTTCACCCTCAACCACTCTAAGCTTACAAAGTGTTAGTCACTCAGTCATGTCCCACTCTTTGCGACCCCAGGGACTTAGCCTGCCAGCCTCTTCTGTCCACGGGATTCTCCAGGCAAGAATACTGGAGTGGGTAGCCATTTCCTTCTCCAGGGGATCTTCCCAATCCAGGGATTGAACCCAGGTCTCTTGCACTGAAGGCAGATTCTTTGCCATCTGAGCCACCAGGGAAGCCTGGTGAGAATCAAACTCTATTGACGGTCCCTCAAGGGAACTGAGGGGGAGGCATATCTGCCAAGGAAACTTATTTAAAATCCTCTGTCTCCAGTTCTGTCCCCAAGAGCCTCACGTTCCTGGACACCTGTCTTCATCTCCCTCCCTCCCCAAACTTCAGTACGCTCTCCCACTCATAGAACTGGGACCCGCTGCTCACCACCCTCATCCCCTACTGGACATCTTACTTCCTTCCACAGAGGGTCGTCAAATTTAGAAAATAAAACTCTAGGACACCAGTTACATTTGAAAATCAGATTTTAAAATATATGTAAATCTGTAGTGTAAGTTCTGAGTCTGTGAGCACCTGATTACCCTCTGAGCAATCAGAGTTTCCTTGATTAGTTCCGTGATGGTCACACGACCCAAGCTGAACCAGTGGGAAAGTGCAGTTAGGGATATACTTATACTAAAATGTATTCATCCTTTATGTGAAATTCACATTTAACTGGATATTTTATCTACCAACCTTACCACCCTCTTCTGCAAAAGCAAGATATGCCTTTTCATTTCCCCAACCCTGAACCTGGACCTCTTTCCTCAACTGTTTCAGAAGTGGGGTAGAGAAGGGGTAGGGTAGAAAGGGTGGAGTCTGTCACTTTGAGGTCATTCATAAATGCCACATATTTATTCCTGTCTTTGCATTTTTGTTTGCAAGTGAAATATATACGTGTATAAAAATAGCCCAGGCTGATTGAAACAATTCACACAACCCACCAGACTAGCAAGTGAGCTAATAACCTTCTCAAGTCTAGTCCCACATCCTTAAAACAGTAATATTCACTGTGCAATGGGTATCCTTCCACAGCATTCCCTTTGCTCCTAAAAACACAAAGGAGAGATTTCATTTTCATCAAAAAAGAGAAAAAATTCTGCACCTTGCTTTTTAAAAATCCCCTTGATAGCGAGAGGACACATCTATCCGGAGCATCTCGCCAGTTCATTACACAAAGCTCCAGCTCACTCTTTCTAAAGCTGAGTTATAGCCGATGGTGTGCGACATTATAATTTATTCCACTTATCCCACAGAAATACAAGGCACCAGGGGTGGAGGATTTTTGTACAAGGTTGTTTATTGCAGCAGAATGTCGTGTTACAAGCTAAGAAGAATGTGAAGGACAATCAGTAGGGAACCGCTGTGCTTATTTATCTGAAAGACTCTGCCAGCAGTTCCAGAGTCTTTTTTTCTTATCAGTCAGACTCTGACCCGCGGTACTGCGGGGATCCCTCCTGGAAGGAGACTCTTCATTCGCACTTCTTCTCTACAATGGAGATGTACTCAGTCTGCCTCAGTTTCCCCTCCCTCAGAGTCCCTGCTTCCTGACTTTCAACTATTTTCTACTGGAGGATCCTCTGGAAGGTTTATATAATCAAAATGATTTCATCAGATTGTGAGGCAAGAACCACACTTTTATCCCCAAATCATGGGTAACCAACTGTTCATCTCTTAGGAAGATGCTGGTACGTTTTGGTCTATATCCCAGCATTTTCCAAAAGGAAAATCCCTTTTTCGTGGCAAGCACCCCACATGCTGGTTGTAATGGAAACCCATCCTCCCTTCTCTTCCTAAGAGCTCCTCCATTTTACTTTGAGGAGCCACTGGGAGAGAGAGGATCTCAGTCCACGTGCTTGGGTGGAGCCACCCTACAGCCTGACTCTCTGAGCAGACCACAGCCTGGCCAATCAGAGATTCCAGGATGAGCTCAGAGATGATCACATGACCCCAAGTGGGCCAATGGGAAACAGGCTCAATTTTCGTGGGGAGTTGCCAGGCTGCAGGAGGGATGCCCAGACCTGCTGGCAGCCATCTTGCTTCCACATGGGACAAGCTTGGCTGTCAATGAAAAGAAGACCATTAAAACAAGGCCCGGAAGCGGAAAAAAGACACAATTCCTGGTGAGGCGGTGGAGTCTCTGGGATCTGGTTGGACTGAACGTCACACCCACTTCCTCTTGCCTTTGGAATCATCTGAACCAAACCTTCTGTTTGGGATGAAGCCAACTTGAGTTGGTTTCTGTCCCTTGAAACTAGAAGATATAGTACTAACTGGAACATTATTTTATGTCAAGTAGTTGAGAAAATATATCTTGTGTTCCTGCCTCTTCCCCCAAACACAATCAGGCAGTCATATTCACAAAGCATAGATATATATATATATATATGAAAATTTGTACTATTTTATATTTAGTAATGACTCATATACTGAATGTCAAGACCCACAGGTCAGAATCACATGCTCTATGTGGCTTATAGGGCATCTGGATGTGCTAGAGAGATACACCTGGGAGCAGCTCTCAGCCAATGAGGGATGGAGTTGAGGTATTGGTATCACAGTTCTCACTTCCCTTGGGAGGAATAACTGAGGTATGGTCTATGCTGTCCCCAGAGTTCCCAGTGCTCAGATGTTGTTCAATGGCTAAGTTGCGTCTGACTCGTTGTGATCCCATGGCCTGCAGCACGCCAGGCTTCCCTGTCCTTCACTGTCTCCTGGAGTTTGCTCAAACTCATGTCCATTGAATCAGTGATGTTATCTAACCATCTCATCCTCTGCTGCCTCTTTCTCCTCTTGCCCTCACTCTTTCCCAGCACCAGGGTCTTTTACAATGAGTTGGCTCTTCGCATCAGGTGGCCCAGTGCTCAGAACACACTCTTTATGGTCTTCCTTCCCCTCTGAGGATTACTTGCCTATTGTCCTTCAGATGCTTCCTGGAATCACCTCCCAAACAATCCCTTTCAGTGTCATTTTTGGTAACTGAAAGTCAGGGTCAGGCTGCTCACAGCTCAAAAGCCATTGAAGGGACCAGGTTGGTGGAAAGGGAAGTTTGTTTTATTTTGCATGCTGGCATCCAGTGGGGAGGGTGGATGCCTGCCCAAAGGCAGACTGCCCTCCACTAACAATCGGTGGGCACCAGCTTTTATAGGCTGAGGGAGGGGGTTACATGCAGAAACAGCACTGTCAGCTCTGACAGCCTTCTTGACATTGGTCACATGGTGGTCTGACCTGCATCATCTTGACCGTTTTAAATACAGTTAATCTTCACTTCTAGGATTGATTGGTTTGGTCCTATTTCCTTGAGGCCAAGTCTTGGAATTGTGGCAGCTTCTGTCCCGGCTGCAGTCTGGTCTTCAGGTGGTTGACTTCTTCTGCCAGGTGTGGGTTTCGGTACCATGTACAGCTCACAGGATGTGACTCAGAATATTATCTACAGCCCTTGAGGAGGAACTGAGGGTCCTTGACTGTGCTTAATGACTAAACAATTACTGTTTTGTCCTGTTTGACTGCTTTTAATTTGCTCTTGCATTTTCTCATTCCTCTGGTTAAACTTATTCTTTAGCTAAAGTTTTTCCCAAAGACAAAAGACAGACTGAGGACCTGGCTGGGGGCTGGGGTGGGGAGGGGGAGGGAAGGACCAAAAGGTCTTGACTCCAAGTCTGGTTGGGAAGAGTACCCACCAGGAAAGCTGCATCCAAACAGAGGAGGAGCAGAACCCACTCCTAGCCCCAGGCTTAGAGCCCCATTCTGCAGGGTACCCATCAAATGGTGCCCAGGCAGGGCAACCTGATATGGTGTGTTAGCGACTGCAAAAAACAAACCAGACTTACGAAACTGCAACTCCTTGCACCTGATGGTTTCACTGCACATCAAATGCTGAATTTATGAACTCTGCTCATTCTTGTGCTCTTAGGGTGCTGACGGGCTGTGCTTTGTGGGGCATGATTTGTTGCTTCCTGTCAATCCTGCCCATGCCCCAGGGTGTGAAAATGCCTGTGTTTGTGTGAAACAGCCTTCCTCCTATTCAAATATTCCTATTTTCGTCCGTCTAGTCTCTCTGCTCACCAGAAATCCTGAGGCTGATGCTCCTTTTTCCTGAGCCTCACTTTCTGTCTCCTGTCTTGTTTGGAATAGGAGTAGAGAAAGACTGGCCTTGACAGTAAAGAGTGTGGCTTTATCACTTAATAGCCCTGGGACTTCAACCAGTGGCCTCAGTTTCCTCATTCATAAAATGGGGCTGGAAGTAATAACAGCCATGTTGGCTTTTTATGAACGAAAATGAAATGAAATAATGCAAGTAAAATGCTTAGCGCGTGAAAAGAGTTGAGAAATGAAGATGTTTATTGCCATAGTTAAGACTGTAGCCGCAGGCTAGCAGTCTTAAATATCTGTTTTTCTGAATGAATGAAATCAACAGAGAAGCCCACGGTAGAGTCAGTGCCTCTTGCTGTTTCCTGATGCCCTGAGCTCCTTCCTCTCCCACTCGCTTGCAGTACCTCAATGGGGGTGGTAGGTATCCTGTGCTTGGAAGAACCCCGTGCTTGCTTTACTGCTCAGCTGCCAGTGTCTTGAAAGCCTTAATTTTCAAACAAGGGCCCCGTGTTTCATCATATGCCTGGTTCCAGCTGTCGGTGTCTCACAGGGTCTGCCCAAAGTCATGCCCTGTTATAGAGCACTGTGTGCCTGGGAGAGGGGTCTACCTCGGGGCAGAAGATGGTGGGCAAAAAAGCTTGTACGGAAGTGGGTCCCTAAACCTCTAACACAGCCTGGATACTAGACTGGAATACGGGGCTTCCAGAAGCCTGGGATTATTGCTGATTTGGCCCTCCTGCTGGAGGGAAAACACAGGAGACAGATATGGGAAAGGGCCTCTCCTGCGAATCAGACCCCTCCCACCTCCTTTATCCCTCCTCTCAGCTTTTCCCTCCTTTTTCTCCCTAATCTTCGTCTCTCTCTCGCCTCAAGTTCCCCCTTCCCTTTTTTTCCTCCTCTTTTTTCTTGGCTCTCTCTTTTCTTTCTCTTGAAGTTAATAAACACCCTCTCCTCTCCTTCATTCTGCCCTCGCTCCTTCTGATTCTGTCTTTGTCTCTCCGTCTCTGCTTCTCTCTCTGCCCTTCTCTGTGTGTTTCTCTTATTGTGTCCGTCTCTTCTGTTTCTGTTTCTCCCTCTGTCCCCGTTTCTCTCCTGATGTCTGCCTGTATCCCGCCCCCGCCCCATCCACCACATTACCCCAGCACCAGCTCCCTCTCCCCACGGACCGATTGTCAGGCAGTGCACATTTCCCCGGCTGCCTGGAAACCTGCCTCGCACATCCATCGCTGGATTTTTCCTGTATCCACCTCCGTTAAAATATCTTTTGACCTTTGAAATTCCAACAGAAAGAGCATGGACAAAAACCTCAATCCTAAGCTTCGTGATTTCGCAACTGGAGGGTCTGGGAGGGCCTTGGCGGTCCTGGTGGGTGTTACCCCACACCCAGGGCCCCCGCCCCTCCCCCTCCCATCCCCACTGTAAATCTCGGTGGTGAGCTGAGTTGATCCCAGTTTTGTCCTCTGGAGTCTGTCAACGTGTGCTGCAGATGTTCCTAGAAGTTGCTTCTAAATCTTGCTGAGCCGTTTGCCACAAAACCTTTTGTCACAACTTAGCTGTGAGTTTAAGGGAGTGACAAGAGTCAGGGAGAAGGGGGCGGAGAACTAGACTGCGAAAGGATCCTGGGGAGGTGTTAAGTGCACAGCAGGAGAGCCAAACCTCCCTGGGTTCAAGGCTGGCCAAGCCCTAAGGTATGGATGACCTTGGGCAGAGTGACAGCTAACAAGTGGTAAGCACTCACAGTCTGCGTGGATTTGTGCTCAAGCCTCTCAGCAACCCTGGAAGTGGCAAACCAGTATAGATAAGGAAGCTGAGGCTCAGAGAGGTTGGGTAACTGGCCCAGTATCACACAGCTGAGTGGTCACTCTTCAAACATTCTGATTGCTGACTTCTCTAATGCCTGGAGATCTCTGGGGGTATGATGGCTCCTGGGACCTCCCTCCCAGTGCCCTGAACCACCACCCGTAGTCCCCATGGGAGTGTCTTATCCATCACAGACCGCCTTTGGGAACTATGAAGCTGCTTCTAATGCTGCCTCCGCCCCTCCTACCCCCACCCCTGTCACCATCAAAATGGAGTCCGAGAAGTCTGAAAATTTGGGGCCCCAAGAGACCCTGGTCATTAGGGAAGAAGGGTAAGGGAGTGCAGGGCATTTTCTGCAAGTGTTGGGGTAGACTGGATAGGTTCTCTGAGCATCCAAAACTGCAGCCAGCATCCTCCCAGTTCATGTCTTCCAGTCACTGCTGCTGCTAAGTCGCTTCAGTCGTGCCCGACTCTGTGCGACCCCATAGACGGCAGCCCACCAGGCTCCGCCGTCCCTGGGATTCTCCAGGCAAGAATACTGGAGTGGGTTGCCATTTCCTTAGAGACGAGGAAAGAGGACGTGGCGAATTAAACAATTCTCCCCAGAAAACACCAGCCCCACTCTTCAGACAGCTCTTCTCTAGGGAAGCTGAGATGGCCAGCAATCTGAGACATTTTAACTTTCCACAGTTAATTTTTTTTTTTTTTTTTTTTTTGCCTGTGCTGGGTCTTCGTTCCTTTTGCGCAGGCTTTTCTCTATTTGGGGCAAATGGGGGTCTACTCTCTGTTTTGATGCACCGGCCTCTCATTGTGGTGGCTTCTTTTACTGCTGAGCACAGGCTCTAGGCACGCAGGCTTCAGTAGTTGCAGCTTGCAGGCTCAGCAGTTGGGTCCCAGGGGTTTAGTTGCCCCTCTGCACGTAGAATCTTCTCGGACCAGGCATTGAACCCCTGTCCCCTGCATTCCCCAATCCGCCACAAGGGAAGTCTTTGTTTTCACATGTGCACATTTCTGAACTCAGGGTATATCTGACAAATGATGCCCTTTCATAACTACTTGGCAGTACTTTCTTTACATAAAGGAACAGTAAAGTACTACAGTTAAAGGCCTTCTACTCTATTAACTGGAGTAGTTCAAAGGCTGGCTCTCATTGGCTCAAGCAGATCACGTTGCCTCTAGCTGGCCAATCACTGAGACTTTTGTTACATCTTAGTCAAGTGTGTCTCATTGGCCCAAGAAGATCACATGCCTCTGGCTGGCCAATCACTGTGGCTCTTGTTGTTAGGCCTTAATCAGGTACTTCTTTGGTGTTAAGGGTTGGGGTCCGCATCACTTAAGCAGGAGAATCAGCAAAGGGATGGTGGTTTCCGAGAAGAAAGTCAAACCGTTGTGGTCAGAAGAGAGGACGGTGGATTCCGGGCAGAAAGAGACAACTGCTGTTCCGTTCTGAGATTCCGTAAGAATATATCTGTGGAACAATGGAAGCCTAGTAAGTACGCAGTACTCTTATCTGCTATTATTATTTAAAATGTTGAGATGTTTCACCTGAACCTATTCAGGCTTTTTAGACAAAATTCCTAGTTAACAGAAAATTCCCAGGGTGGATGAACGGGTTGAAAGACACCACCAGGAACCACTCGGGCAAGTCCAAATTGTTGAAGCTAAGCGGAGGTAACACAGGTGTTCTGTGTTGTGTTTTGGGTTTTTTTTTTTTTTTTTAACTTTTCCGTGTGTTTGGGAAAGAGCACATGGAAAACTTATTGAGTTACTTCACAGCCTCTAGGATAGACATAATTTTAAACAGAAAATAGTAAGTTTTGGCGAGATTGTGGAAAAGTTGGAACTCGGGTATGCTGCTGCTGCTGCTGCTAAGTCGCTTCACTCGTGTCCGACTCTGTGCGACCCCATAGACGGCAGCCCACCAGGCTCCCCCCTCCCCGGGATTCTCCAGGCAAGAACACTGGAGTGGGTTGCCATTTGCTTCTCCAGGAACTCGGGTATAACCGTGTGGAAATAGTTGGGCCGTTCTTCCAGAAGGTAAACACTGAATTATCAAAATACAAGGCAATTGCGGTTCTAGGTGATATAGCCCCAAATGAACTGAAACCAGGGACTCAAACCAATATTTGTATGTGGATGTTCATAGCAGCACTATTTATAATAGCTTAAAAAGTGGAATGTCTGTTAGTAGACAGATATCTATTAGTACACAAATGGATAAAC
The DNA here is from genome assembly GCA_024291935.2 of Okapia johnstoni. Classification (NCBI taxonomy): domain Eukaryota; kingdom Metazoa; phylum Chordata; class Mammalia; order Artiodactyla; family Giraffidae; genus Okapia; species Okapia johnstoni. The sequence continues at coordinate 6,310,050 of CM044310.1, read as the reverse complement.
AAAATTGGGTACATCTATACAATAGAATACTGTTCACCTTGAAAAGGAAGTAACTACCTACACAAATACAAATTTGTGTATTTGTAGCTACCTACAAATAGCTGTAAATGGAAGAGAAGTGAAAGGCAAAGGAGAAAAGGAAAGATATACCCATTTGAATGCAGAGTTCCAAAGAATAGCAAGGAGAGATAAGAAAGCCTTCCTAAGTGAACAATGCAGAGAAATAGAGGAAAACAATAGAATGGGAAAGACTAGAGATCTCTTCAAGAAAGTTAGAGATACCAAGGGAACATTTCATGCAAAGATGGGCACAGTAAAGGACAGAAATGGTATGGACCTAACAGAAGCAGAAGATATTAGAAGAGGTGGCAAGAATACACAGAAGAACTATACAAAAAAGATCTTCATGACCCAGATAATCACGATGGTGTGATCACTTACCTAGAGCCAGACATCCTGGAATATGAAGTCAAGTGGGCCTTAGAAAGCATCACTATGAACAAAGCTAGTGGAGGTGATGGAATTCCAATTGAGCTATTTCAAATCCTGAAAGATGATGTTGTGAAAGTGCTGCACTCAATATGCCAGCAAATTTGGAAAACTCAGCAATGGCCACAGGACTGGAAAAGCTCAGTTTTCATTCCAATCCCAAAGAAAGGCAATGCCAAAGAATGCTCAAACTACCGCACAATTGCACTCATCTTACAAGCTAGTAAAGTAATGCTCAAAATTCTCCAAGCCAGGCTTCAACAGTATGTGAACTGAGAACTTCCAGATGTTCAAGCTGGATTTAGAAAAGGCAGAGGAACCAGAGATCAAATTGCCAACATCCGCTGGATCATTGAAAAAGCAAGAGAGTTCCAGAAAAACGCCTACTTTTGCTTTATTGACTATGCCAAAGCCTTTGACTGTGTGAACCACAACAAACTCTGGAAAATTCTGAAAGAGATGGGAATACTAGACCACCTGACCTGCCTCTTAAGAAATTTGTATACAGGTCAGGCAGGAACAGTTAGAACTGGACATGAAACAACAGACTGGTTCCAAATAGGAAAAGGAGTACCTCAAGGCTGTATATTGTCACCCTGCTTATTTAACTTATATGCAGAGTACATCATGAGAAACGCTGGGCTGGAAGAAGCACAAGCTGGAATCAAGATTGCTGGGAGAAATATCAATAACCTCAGATATGCAGATGACAACACCCTTATAGCAGAAAGCGAAGAAGAACTAAAGAGCCTCTTCATGAAAGTGAGAGAGGAGAGTGAAAATGTTGGCTTAAAGCTCAACATTCAAAAACTAAGATCATGGCATCTGGTCCCATCACTTCATGGAAAATAGATGGGGAAACAGTGGAAACAGTGACAAACTTTATTTTTTTGGACTCCAAAATCACTGTAGATGGTGACTGCAGCCATGAAATTAAAAGACACTTGCTCCTTGGAAGAAAAGTTATGACCAACCTAGACAACATATTAAAAAGCAGAGACATTACTTTGCCAACAAAGGTCCATCTAATCAAGGCTATGGTTTTTCCAGTAGTCATGTATGGATGTGAGAGTTGGACTATAAAGAAAGCTGAGCACTGAAGAATTGATGCTTTTGAACTGTGGTGTTGGAGAAGACTCTTGAGAGTCCCTTGGACTGCAAGGAGATCCAACCAGTCCATCCTAAAGGAAATCAGTGCTGAATATTCATTGGAAGGACTGATGTTGAAGCTGAAACTCCAATACTTTGGCCAGCTGATGTGAAGAACTGACTCATTTGAAAAGACCCTGATGCTGGGAAAGATTGAAGGCAGGATAAGAAAGGGATGACAGAGGATGAGATGGTTGGATGGCATCACTGACTCAATGGACATGAGTTTGAGTAAACGCCGGGAGTTGGTGATGGACGGGGAGGCCTGACGTGGTGCAGTACATGGGGTCCCAAAGAGTCGGACACAACTGAGCAACTGAACTGATTCTGTTCCATTGTTCCGTATGTCTCTTTTTGTGCCGATACCACACTGTTTTGACTGTTATAGCTTTATGGTATTGTCTGAAGTCTGGGAGGGTTATGCCTCCTGCTATTTTCTTTTTCCTCAGGATTGCTTTGGACAGTTCTGGGTGTTTCATTGTTCTATATGAATTTTAGTATTATTTGTTCTAGTTCTATGAAAAATGCCATGGGTATTTTGATCGGTATTGTGTTAAATCTGTAGATTGCTTTGGGTAGTATGGTGATTTGAATAATATTCTTCCAAACCAAGAGTATGGAATATCTTTCCATTTCTTTGAATCATCTTTAATTTCCTTTATTGTAGTTCTCATTTAAGTCTTTCACTTCCTTGGTAAGGTTTATTCCTAAGTATTTTATTTTTTGATGCAATAAAAACCATGAATACTTAAAACAACTAATACTTAAAACAACTAATCCAACTTGAAATTTCCTAGCAAGACAGGCTAGGCTTCCTGGGAATGGATTCCGCAGGGAAGGAAATGCCAGCCAATGGGCAAGTCATGTCCCCTGCCAGAGCACGTCTCCTCTCGCTAGCACTGCGATCACACGTTTCACAGTCCCCACATCTGCTCCACTAGTGGCTTCAAAGTGGGAGTACCGAAGACAGTCAGAACGACTTGCTGATGGAGAGAGAAACCGAAAACAGACCTGGAATGCCGGCGAGTGGGGGTGGGGAATGACTTTGTCATCATCATTCTGTTTCTCTTTGTTTAGAAGGTCAGGTTGGCTGTGTCAAGGAAAGCTCTAGAAGGTGGTAATTCTGCCTTTGACTTCAGCCGATAGACTTGACACGCACTTCCCATGGTAGCTGGTTTGTGCTGAACCTGTCACCGCCTCTTCAAAACATTGCTGGTTGCCATGGGAACAGAACAGCACTTACTGAAGGAGCTGCTGGAAATTTCAAGATGTCCAAAACTGTCCATGTAATGTGTTTTTCTAAGACCTGATTTGAAAGAGAAACAATAGCACAACTTGGCAAAGAAGACAATGGAAAATGAATAATAAGAAGGGCTTGGCACCGTTTGTGGAGCCCAGCATGCTGTCTTGATTCTGCCCTTTAAAAATCAGTCCCAGGGAGATACTGGCTGAAGCAGATTCATGATCCACGGGCTCCTGACTTCAGAAGTGGCTTTTTTATGGACAGCACGCCTATCTGCTGTTCTCAGAGTTTAAATCTCCACAGGACAATGCAGCAGCATAACTTGGAATACACTTGTTAAATGAACCTCTTGCATGCCTGTCTACCTCCTACTCTCTGAGCTAAAAAAGAGCTCAGCAACTGGGATGATCATATATCTATTTTTTAAATCCACTCTGTAAGGCGGTAACGTGAAATGAAAGATAATGCTTTTCTTTAACCGTTGTCAGGTTGGCATACCAGAAGATGAGATTTTTCTTTTCAACTCCTTTATTTAATTTTTCAAAAATAGATTCAAAAAAGAATTAGACAAACGAGAATTTTTGAAATTTCTCTTATGATATAAAAACATGTCAACTGCATTCTCCTGTTCTGGCCTTTGGGTTTTGTTTGGGTCGTTCAAAACCAGTGGCCTTGTTCCCTTGGTTTTTCCCATGATTCAGATCATGGAAAACCTCTGCCTTCTCCATTTCACACGTTGGAATTGCCACCTTTCCTTCCAGTTACCCGAGATAGAAACCTTGGAATCAACTTTAATTCCTTCTTCTCCATCAACCTCCATGTATTAGTCAGCTGAGGCTTTCATAACAGAGTACCATAGACTGGGTGGTTTAAACAACAGAAAACTATTTTCCCATTGGTTCCGGAGTCTGGAAGTCCTAGATCAGAGTGCCAGCATGGTTGCATTCTGGTGAGAGTTCTCCTCCTGACTTACGGATAGGCGCCTTCTTGCTCTGTTCTCACAAGGCAGAGAGAGAGAAGGAGGGCTGGCTCTCTGGTGTCTGTTCTTATAAGAGCACTAATCCCCTCATGAGGGACCTGTCCTCATGACTTCATCTAAATCTAATTGCCTACCCAAGACCCCCATCTCCAAATACCATCATGTTGGGGGTTAAGACTTCAACATATGAATTGAAGGGGCACAGGGCAGTCCATAACATCCCCATATCCATCAGCCATCAAATCTTGTTCATTTTGTCTCCCAAATATCTACCAGGTTCTTTTTCTCCTCTCCATCACCACTGCCACCATCCTAGTTGAGATGCTTATCATCCCTTACTAAGATAATCGCAGTCGCCTCCTAGCTAATCTCTCTGCCCCCTAGAGTTGCCCTCTTGAAATCTACCTTCCATGTGGTAGCTTTGTTTTCTAAAAGAGACCAGGCATTATGGTCTGGAAGCCAGATATCATGAGGAGGCATAAGTATAAGTGAGAATTCGAGAGGTGGATGGTACCACTCAGAACTGATGCTCTGCTTCCTGGAAAGCCCAGCCGCCATCACCAGTCTGCACAGCCCCCACTGCTGACTTCCTTGCCCCCTCCACCTCCGCCCCCTTCCCACCCCCTGAGTGGGGCCGGGATCAGGCACACCATCCACTGCACTTGCTATATAGGAGCCACGGCAGCTCTGGTACCCAGGTCCGTGGGCACACCAGCCTCATGGAGACTGCACCTCCCATCACGTCTAGGCTTGGCTGAAGCTCCATGTCGCAGGACCTGGGATCTGATCTCCCCAGCAGCTTCTTGAGAAGCCCCAAAGGGTAAACTGACAGTGAGCTTCCAGAGCCAGGAGACAGTTCCCATCGCTTCCTCCAGTGAACTGGCTGAGGCCCAGGGCTTCTGTGCTGCCTGTTGCCAGCTGTCCCCGGTGACAGAGTACCTGGCGGGGCTTCCCTCAGCCCCCTGTGCTTGCTTCGTCTCCTTCCTGGGCTCCTGTGCCACCCTCTCACATTCACCTGACTGCCCCTGGATCACTCCCTCCATATCTGCTTCCCTTCCTTCCCACCATCCCGGCCCTGCAAGCAAGGTCAAAGCCAGATACTGCTTCTCTCTGCTTGCACCGAAATTTGAGTTATTGAAGCAGTTTGCTTTACTGACTGCTCCCCCGTCGCTTTCCTCTACTAGACTGCGCCCTCCGCTGAGAGCAGGGGCCATGCTTTTTTCATCTTTGTAATCCCCAGCACTTAGCACGGTGCCCGGAGCCCTCAACAGTGAGGACTGACTAAGCTGACGAGCCCACTGCTGGCCACGCTGTGAGGCCTGGCGTAGTAAGTGCGGTTTCTACAGACATGATGATGAAGGGGGCAGCCCTGGACATAGAGACGACCTCAGAAAATGCCTAGATGCCAGAGGAGAGGGGATGAGTGTGACCAGGTTGGTCAGGGCTCTCTTGGAAGGACTTGACAACCAAGCCAATGATTCGCCGTATCTTTTCCGTGGGTAAATTGTGAGGCTTTGAAACCAGGGACTTTTTGAAAGTGAAAGTTGCTCAGTCTTGTCTGACTCTTTGCAACCCCATGGACTGTATAGTCCATGGAATTCTTCAGGCCAGAATACTGGAGTGGGTAGCCTTTCCCTTCTCCAGGAAGTCTTCCCAACCCAGAGTTCGAACCCAAGTCTCCCGCATTGCAGGTGGATTCTTTACCAGCTGAGCCACCAGGGAAGCCCAAGAATAACTGGAATGGATAGCCTATCCCTTCTCCAGCGGATCCTCCCAACCCAGGAATTGAACCTGCATTGCAGGCGGATTATTTACCAACTGAGCTATCAGGGAAGCTCAGAAGTTGCTTTAGAAAGCTGAAATTGTCAGTGATATATGGGGTGAATGGATGGGGGGACACTGATTGGGGAATGGTGAAGCTGGGAATTGCCACAGTAACCAAGAGAATGGGAAACAGGGATGCTAGTGGGAGAGACAGTGGGGGCCGTGTCCACTGGCTGCAGCAAGCACTTGTGAGTGGAAGGAAATCAGAGATGGCTTCTAATATTCAGAACAAGGGTGCTGAGGGGACGATGGGGGCCGGTGATGGAGACAGTGAAGACAGGAAGGGTCTTTGGTTTGGGATTGGGAGGAATAACTGAAGGAGTGTGGGAAGCATGTTCATGAAAGATCAGACTGTTTGATGCAACACACACGTACACACACATGCATGTGTGTATACATACATACATACATCCCCCCCCCCAGCAACAACTGAGGGCCAGGCATGGTGGCCCTTTCATTATTTTCACCGTTGCTTGTATCATGAGCAACGGGCACAGAAGTAAAATAACATTTCCACAAATGCAGAGGGCCAGAGCCGTCTGTCCTGCCGATTTCTGCTGTCAATGGAAGGTGAGTCAGCAGAGGTGAAGGTATTAGCGCCCCATTTGTTCTGCCTGCAAAGTTCCAGCTCTCCACGTTCACTGAAAGATTCACATTGTGGGCATATTTTTCTTGAGGCTAAATGATTAAATTTCTTAGGGACAGATCACGTTTTCGAGGCAGGAAAGAAAGCCAAAGAGTAGGGAAGAAACAGTGGAAGTTACATAACAATCGGAAAATTCCTCCTTTACCGAGTTGCTGGTCTTCCGGAAAGGAAGGCGCTCAGAGGTTTCACGGCTGAGAAGCTGCTCTTGTTACCTCTCTCATCCTCATTTTCACATCCCAGGCACTTGGGTGCTGCCTGGCCATGGCTGCTAATCGGCCAGTGAGGGAAGAGCGTTCACGGAGCCTCCTCTCAGACAGCAGGCACGCAGGGAAAGATGGAAAATAAAAGTGGCAGTCCTTGCCCTCCAAGGGGGCTCTCTACCATGGGCAGATCAGACACAGAAATTCATTGAGAAATAAGATCCCAGAAGCCGTGAAGTACTGAACAGCAAACAGCTAAAGGTGAAAATAATTTTCATAGTGTGCCAGCAACTTGGAATTCTTAGGAAGGAGTGTTTGGGGAGCCCAGGAGCATCATCTGGGGATGGAACCGTCTGGAGAAAGCTCTTGCTTCTTTTTCATCAGTTACTCTGGGTGGGCTTCACCAAGGTGATAGACCAAGGTTTGTATCTAGGAGAGCTGTTAAGGTGAGTGCCTGGATTATCACAAAGTAATTCTGAGATGAGTGCAGGGAACATTGTTCCAGGAGGGAGAGTGATGGGGGGAAATCCAGCAGCTTCTAAGGCAAGTCCAGGCTTTCTCAGTGGGGCCCTCAAAACATCTGAGGTCCTCAGAACAGTCTGAAGAGGTGGTGAATGCAGACCCCCAGACTCTGATTCAGCTGGTCAGGTGTGGGGGCAAACTATTCCCATTTGAACCCAGCCCCAGTGACCCTGAGGCATCCTGAGTTTGAGAACCATGGCAAGTCTCTCCAGGGTCCTCCCATCCCCGCCCATCCCCTTGATGACTCTCATGTATTCAGTCACATACGTATTCACATGTACGTACCGAGCCTCTGCTGTGTGCCAAGCTCCATTCTAGGAGCTGCAGATGCAGGAGAGGACAAGAGAGACTAAGTGTCCCTGCCCTTCGAGAGTTTGTATCCTAGTGGAGGAGCCAAACCAATAAATATACAGTAAATATGCGATATGGTGGTAAGCACTGCGGGGAAGCCAGACAGGACGTTGACTCAAGTGCTGTTGTATATCCCAGGCCAAGGAGGTCCTCTCACATCAGCGGCATTTGAGCAAAAACCCAGTCCTTCTAAGTGCCCTGAGGCTGCTCTCTGGTTTGCCCATTCCCCAAGTTCTTCATCTTTCCAAGTTAATTCATTGGCCAGTATTGAAGGCTTCCTTCTTGTGTGCCAAGTAGATCTCTCCAACACGCGCTGCCTGGCCTCATCAGGGTTGTTCCCTGCTATTCTCAGCGGGTCCCATGGTTTTTCACAGCCCTTTCTGATCCCCCAAGTCTCTCCCACACACCCCCTACCCCCTGTATTTCCAATCCATTGCTCTGAATTTCCAATTTCCTGAATCAACATGGCGCTCCAAACATCACACTCGGTAGGACACAGCCTTTAGAAGGCTTGGCAAGGGCTCCATGATGGCTGAAGCTCTGAGGAGTAGTGGAGTCTGAATGGCAGTGAACTTCATGATCACAGCAACTCCTCTTGTGGCTAAGCAAGATCCTGAGGGCAGCAGCCTGGATGAAAAGGGTTGAAATGTGGGAATAAGAAGGCTGGGGACAGGAGGAAGCTGATGTTTTGGATGTGCTCTAAACCTGACCGTATAAGGAATTCATGTCACCCCACTGGATCCTTACAGCCATACCATGAGGTTGGTATTAAGCCTGTTTTGACAGGTGGACATCTGAGGCTCAGAGAGTTCACATAACCCCTGTCTAAAGCCACACAACCAGTGATGGATGGAGTTGGGCGTTCAAACCTGGATCTGAGTCTAAAGCTCCTTGCTTTTTCCCACCAAGTGCAGTGTGAGTTTGTAAACGAAAAAAAAAAAAAAAAAATCCCAACAGTGCATCTCAGGTTAAGAAAAACCATGACAACTTTGCCATCTGAAGACTCTGAGGAACTTGGAATACACAGCCCTCAGTTCTAGGGAGGGCGTATGTGTCAACCAGCAGGTTGAGTTGATAACACGTCGTGACCCAGCCACCCTCCCACGCCACCACCGAATCAGCTAGATAGAATCTGGTAGGGCTGTTAAATGACTACCTCGGACAGGTAGAAGCAAGGGGGAAATGTAGAGCAAAAGAGCAAAATAGAAGCTTGCAGAAAAAAAAAAAAAAAAACAACCCTGAACTAAACCCCAGTGCATCTGGTTCGGGCTGTTGCAAATTCCCAGATGTGTGAAAACCAAACTCGTTAATAAGAAATGCAAAGATGACTTAGGTCTGAGAAGCCACCCTAGGCTTATTTACTGAACAGGAGCCTGTAACAGTGATCCAGGTGGTTTCCAGCTGTGTCTCCTCACGCTCACTTCCTCTAGGAATCTGACCTGAGACAGGAGACTTCTGCTGTCTGGACTCTCCCAGCATGCTGCTCTGCCCTGAAATCCAGGACTTCCGGGTGACCTGCAGTGTGCAGAGGCAGCTGGCCAGGCGAGGAAGCTGATGCCAGGTCCCAGGGCCCCTCCCTGGAGGGAGCAAAGGCCTCTCAGGTTGCAGCTGTGGAAAGAGGGAGGAGCCTGGGGGGCCGGGATGGAGGCAGTGGTTTGGACATCACCTCTGTGAGTCATGCCCCGGGCAGCATTTTATAGGAGTTGCAAATTCCAGTAAGATCAGATCAGGGCCATCTCTCGAGGGACTCCTGACCTATCAAATGTGCCTCTTGCTCCATCTTGGCAGTTCTGAGTCCGCATCCAAGTAGCTTATCTTCCAAACCAGATCCTGAAGTTTTTTTTCTTGCTTGCATCCCTGGGCTTCCTGGAACCAGGAGACGCTTCTGCCCTGAAGTTGGAGACATCTGGCTATAGATAGCCCTTGTCGGCAGACCCTGTGCCTGAGCCTGACTCCTCATCCATGCTGGGATGTGGTTTCCTTTTCCCAATTCCTGGAGGGTGAACTGGGTATCTTTTGACCCACTTCTCTCCCCTGCTGTTGCCACTACCCTAACCTACCCTGACCTACAAGGACCAGTAACCAAGACTCATTCAAGAGCCTGCATGGTTGTCGAGCCGAACCCAGGTCAGGCCACTTAGAATAAAACCCAAGCTCCTTCCCAGGGCTTAAAAGATCTGAGCCTGCTCTCTCTCCAAACCCCTCTCCCTCCCTTCCCCCAGCCATGTGGGCTTCCTGCCATTTCTTTCTTTCTTTGGGTGTCATTGCTTTACCATGTTGTGTTAATTTCTGCTGTAAGTGAAGTGAAATCAGCCATATGCATATTTACATCCCCTCCCTCTTGGTCCTCCCTGCCACCCCACCCCACCATGCATCTAGGTCATCGCAGAGCACCCAGCTGAGCTTCCTGAACTTTATAGCAAGTTCCCACTAGCTATCTATTTTACACATGTCAATCCGAATTTCCCAATTCGTCCCACCCTGTGTCCACTTGTAAACATGCCCAGATTGTTCATACTTGTAAGCTTTTTGCACTCACTGTTCCTTCCTCCCCTCTGCCAGCTCTGAAGCTTGTCAAGTTTAATCCTCACTCCTGCAAGTTCTCAGAGGCAGAAATTCATTTTTTAAAGTTTTTTATTTTTTGGCATCTCTATGTTCCGGGAGCTACAAACTCAAGTGCCTACAGAACATGTCAGGTAACATAAACAAGGAAGGTGGCCAAGGCTAATAAAAATCATTCAGCTCTCTTGGTCTGGCTTTTGTTTTCCCACTTTTGACAGAGACATGAAAGCAGGGAATAGTTCTTCGTAGAAAAACACAGTGCAGAGGCAGTGAGGGGAGCGGGTGACAGTCTCCTTGGTGTTGAGAGCAGTAGACGGGGGACGGGGGGGTGACTGCAGCAAACCTCCTGCCAGCCTATTTGCTGTTTTGCTGAAATCTGGCCCGATGTGGCCAGAAATTGCCGTTTTTCCAAAAGAAGCTGGAAATCCAGGTTTGTACGTGGTGTCTACTAATTTTTTTAGGTTGACAACTTTTTAAATTGAAGTGTAGTTGTTTACAATGTCGTGTTTCTGATGTACAACAAAGCGATTTGGTTATATATATATACACACACACACACACGTGCTTTTTCAGATTCTTCTCCATTATAGTTTATTACAGAATATTGAATATAGTTCCCTGTGTTATAAAGTAGGTCCTTGTTCTTGTTGTTTATCTATTTTATGGACAGTAGTGTGTATCTGTTCCTCTTAAACTCCTAATTTATCCTTCCCCTTTGGTATGGTAACTCTTAAGTTTGCTGTCTATGTCTGTGAGTCTGTTTCTGTTTTGTAAGTAAGTTCATTTGTATCATATTTTAGATTCCACACATCATATGTTTTCGATTCCACATCTGTGTCATGTTTTAGATCCCACTGTATGGTTATTTGTCTTTCTCTGTCTTAGTATGATAATCTCTGGGTCCATTCATGTGGCTGCAGTTGACACTATTTCATTCATTTTGTGGCTGATTAACACTCCACTGTGTGAGTGTGTATGTATCACATCTTCTTCCATTCATCTGTTGATGGACACTTATGTTGCTTCCCTGTCTTAGCTATTGTGAATGGTGCGGCTATGAACACTGGGGTGCATGTACCTTTTTGAATTAGAGTTTTGTCAGGATATATGCCCAGGAGAGAAATTGCTGGATCATGGGATAGCTCTGTGTTCAATTTTTTAAGGAACCTTCACGCTATTCTTCATAGTGGCTGCACCAATTTACATTTCCACCACCGATGTAGGAGGGCTTCCCTTTTCTCTACCCCCTCTCCAGCATTTATTCTTGACAGACTTTTTGATGATGGTCATTATGACCAGTGTGACATGATACCTCATTGTAGTTTTGATTTCTCTAATTACGAGCAATACTGAGCATCTTTTCATGGGCCCGTTGGCCATCTGTATGTCTTTTTTGGAGAAGTGTCTATATTTAGGTCTTCTGTCTTTAGGCTGACAATTTTTAAAAGCCCCATGCAGGCCACAGTGAACATACCTTTGTGCTGGATTTAACCCAGAGGCCACCAATACTCGATCACTGCTGAGTATTCAGTGGACACAGCACAGAGTGTATGTTCAATAATTCATGTTGAATAAATAGTCTTCGCCGGTGACTTCTCAGAACTTGGAAGTAGCTGATGGGCAGTACAGCTGCCTTCTGTTGGGACTGTAGAAAAGTGGGGTCCGAACAAGAAGATGCTTCTCTGTTCTAGCTGGGAGCTTTAAGATATTTCTGTTGCTGAGCTCAGAGGCAGCCTGGATGAAATTCCACGGAGATAAGATTTCTCTACCACTTGGTCTGAGGCTGCTGCGGGTCTGTAGGCATTGATAATGGCTGTGCCTGTTGTTTTGATAGTCTGCATCCATTTGGATGGTTGCTGCCATGGTCTGCTGGTTGTTAAATAATTTTAATATCAACCCCCACTGGGTGCAGAAATGGAAGCCTATGTTGATCACAGTCGATGACCACCAAGAAGGGCTCTTAAAGGTGGGAAAGGGAGCAAAACCCACTGAAGTCCATTTAGAGGTTGAAGTCTGTTCCAGGTTGGGTAGAGGGCTGGTTCTCTTGAAGAGCTTATGAACCCAGTCATGCTTCTGATGTCTGTCTTTCCATCACAGAGACCAATAGGTTCTCACACCTACCCTTCAAAGCCTCTAGAGATCAGGGGATGACTGAAGTGGTCCAGATGAAGGCAGTGAGCCAGCTCAAGGGCGGGGTGACCCGGTGGAAGACAGTGGCGGAAACAGGTGTTGGCTTTGGGAAGAAATTCTAATGAATTCACTGTAACTCCGGTGTCTATGGCAAGCTCTCCTGGGCTTCACAAGCAGCAGGCTCACGTCTGCTTCTCCCTCTTTGCACTGTAAGCAGGAAGTTCACCGTCTGTTCAGACACGAAGGAGATGTTAGCAGCACTTTATTGGATCTGCTCAAGGTGATTTAGATGTGTTCCTGGAGCCCATTAGGCATTTGATAACACGGAAGTGTGGCTCTACTTTCTGGGCAGATAGAGTTACTCCTCCATACTTGCTCCCCAACCAGAGTGTATCATCCAGTGTGATCAAGCCCTTTGGGGAGATGCAAACTCATTCCCTGTAGGATTTCTGCCTCAGGCTTATCCTGATAGCATCCACAGCAAAGCCTTGTAGCTTTTTTTTTGTCACTGAAGTACAGTTGATTTACAATGTTGTGTTAATTTCTGCTCTACAGCAGAATGATTCAGCTTTACATATATATTCTTTTTCCTATTCTTTTCCATTATGGTTTTTCACAGGATATGTATTGAATCTAGTTCCTTGTGTTATACAGTAGGACCTTTCTGTTCCTCCATCCTGTATATACTGGTTTCCAGCTGCTAACCCCAAACTCCCAACCCTGCCCCAGTGCTTCCTGCCTTTTATTTGGGGTAGCCTAGGGCAGTGGTTTATAAACTTATTTTAGTCTTAGGATCTTTTGGTGCCAAAATATGGAAGCTAATGAAAATCCAGCTGCTCAGAGGCAAGTACGGAGAAGGCAATGGCACCCCACTGCAGTACTCTTGCCTGGAAAATCCCATGGACGGAGGAGCCTGGTAGGCTACAGTCCATGGGGTCGCTGGGAGTCGGACACGACTGAGCGACTTCACTTTCACTTTTCCCTTTCATCCATTGGAGAAGGAAATGGCAACCCGCTCCAGTGTTCTTGCCTGGAGAATCCCAGGGACGGGGGAGCCTGGTGGGCTGCAGTCCACGGGGTCGCTGGGAGTCGGACACGACTGAAGCGACTTAGCAGCAGCTTAGCAGCAGAGGCAAGTAGCTAAGACAGCCTGGGCGCGCACCTGTCGCCCCGCCCCCTCGGCCCCTCGCTGGCGCTTACTGGTCACCAGGAGCCTCCGAGCTGAGACGGTGGAAACGGCTGTTCTGGAAAATCCCCCAGTAGCTCAGGTCATTTTGGAAGCCTGCAGCCCAAACATTTAAAAGCAAAGTCTGTTTCACCCGATCAGATTGCCTCCTTATAATGTATAATTGCATAAGAGTTCAAACACTCATAGGGAATGACAGGACATTTATGGACCCACCCCTCACTTTTAGAGAATCTTGACATTTTGCTTTGTTGCTTTGGTTTCTGAGTTGTTCAGCCACTAAGTCGTATTAGACTCTTGGCGGTCCCTGTCCTTTACTCGCTCCTGTTTGCTCAAACTCATGTCCATTGAGTTGGTGATGCCATCCGAACATCTCATCCCCTGTTGTGCCCTTCTCCTCCTCCCTATAACCTTTTCCGGTATCAAGATCTTTTCCAATCAGTTGCCCTTCAGCTTCGGCATCAGTCTCTAGGCAAGAATATTGGAGTGAGTTGCCATGCCCTCCTCCAGGGGATCTTCCCGACCCAGGGATTGAACCCTCTTATGTCCTTTGCATTGGCAGGCAGGTTCTTTACTACTAGTGCCACCTGAGAAGCCCTTGGTTTTTGTAAAGGAATAACATATTAAAAATATTGCTGAAGCCCTTCCCTCCATGTACCCTTTTCCGCAGCCCCTCTCCTCTCTCCTCTGTACTCCCTCCTCGGAAGTAACTCCCCCTGAATTTGCATTAATTGTCCCTATGCAAGATTTTTACTATTAATACATATATTAATACATACATTTAATGTGAACACAAATGTGTATATGCATGCATATATAACATATAATAAATATATGTGTTTCCTAAACAGCATATTGCATTCTTTGCATGAGTTCACATTTAGCATCTATATTATCCTATGCATACTAATCTGCGGTTTCCTTTTCCAGCTCAACTTGATATTTTGGAGATTTAGCCATGTTGAAACATTTAGCTCTGTCTTCAGCACTCTAACTGCTGCATCATATTTGTTTGTATGAATTTATATGTGCACTTTACTCCTGTGAATGCTTGCCACCTCCAGTTTTTCACAAAATATTGCAGTGTACATTCCTGAACATGTCCCACTCTGAACACTTCTCTAGGGAGTAGACTTTCAAGCTGACCTGACTGCCACCAGCTATCAGAAACGCATGTTATGCTGAGACCCAGTGCAACACTCACACGTATACACAGATACACAGTACTCTTAGGACGCTTTCAAAAAAAAAAAACAACTGTCTTAGCTGAAAAAAAAAACAAAAAACAACTGTCCTAGCTATTTCATCATTTTAAATTGTGGTCATGACTCACTGCATAAATTCTGCAACCATCAGGGGAAACCTCAGTTTCAAAATCAGTGCCCTGGATCATATATATACCAGGAAGGAGCGTGCCAGGAGCGTGGCAGGATTGGGGGTTGTGCACACCTTCAGAGTTTACAACAGAGGGCCAAGTGGGTGTGCAAATGTACACTCCACCAGCAGTATACAAGAGCACCACTGCTCCACAGCCTCGCCGGTGCTTGGCGTCAGCTGGCCTTTTCATTTTACCAGCATGATGAGAGCAGAGCAGCACCTCATTGTGGCTTTAGTTGGTCTTTTCCTCACAAGCAGCGGGCATGCTCAACCTTCCCAGTTGGTTATTGGTCACTTGTGTTTCCTCTTGTGTGACTTGCCTACTCATATCCCTGGCTCATTTTTTTATTAGGTAATTTCATTTTGTCTTTAGCTTTCTTGGCCCTTTGCTTTTTTTTTTTCTCTATAAACTTTTTAAGATCAGTTTATCTTGTTGCACGAAAAACGGGGACTGTCATAAAAGCTTATTTAAATTTTATTGATCATTCGGGGAAGCTGACAGTTTTATGATGTCGTCTCTTTGGTATCCATGAATTTTTGCATACGTTGTCATTATTCACGATTTATTCTGTGCCCTTCAGTACTTTTATTTCACTTTTTTCATCTTCCCCATTCTAGTTAAATCCATTCCTGAGTTCTTTACAGTTTTGTATTGTTGCTACTATGAATAATTTTTCTTTTTCCAATTACTCTTTCCAATACCTCCTATTTCTTTTTCTTGCCTTATTGCACTGGTGAAAAGGCCCAGTACAATGTTGGGTAGGAGTGGTGAGAGTGAACCTCTGTGTCTTGTCTTTTTTAACAGTTAAAATACTTTTATATATTTGCAAATGATAGCATTTGCCTGGAAAAAGGGGGGCCTTTGTTGCTGTATGCGGGCTTTCTCTAGTTGTGGGGAGCGGGAGCTACTCTCTGGTTGCAGTGCATGGCCTCTCATTATGGTGCCTTCTTTTGTGGAGCTTGGACTCCGGAGCATTGGTTCAGTAGTGGTGGCACACAGGGCCCCTGCAGCTTGTGGGATCGTCCTGGACCAGGGATCAAACCTATGTCCCCTGCATTGGCAGGCAAATTCTTAACCATTGGACCACGAGGGAAGTCCTATTATTTCAGGTTTTAAAAAGGAGAAGATACTGGGGTTTTCTTCCAGTGCTTTTATCCTGCCTTTACGTAAATATGTGTATGTATCTACAGACACCATAATGTTTGGTGTCGTATTTGTGTGTATTATGTAAACGAAATTATACTGCTTATATAAGTCTTATTTGGGCTTTATCATTTGTTCAGGAGCTTTATATTTTTATACATACATGTAGCTGCACGGTGTTATATAACTTGAAAGTATAACTGTTCCTCTATCTACGCTAGGGTTTTTCTAGGGTACATGTAGAGTGGTGAAATTGCTGGTTCTTAGGGTACACATATTTGTTTCAGCAAATGCTACCAAATTGCTCTATAAAGTGACTATACCAGTTTGTTTCATGCACCAATCAAGTATTTGTTGAGGGTCTACATCTCCCCCTACTGACTTGCTGTGACCCTGATTGAGCAAGGCGTGTTTTCTCTCTGGACCCCCAGTGACTCCATCTCTAGGAAGGAGTTGGGTGGGCCCCACAAGTGTACGAGATGGCATAATGATAGGGTATGCGGCCTGAGAGCGGGGCGGGAATGACCGCCGTCAGACGACAGGGAGAGGAGGAGGGTGCTGGAGACAGCCACGCTGAAGACAGGCAATTTACATGCACTTGGCCTTCATCTCAACCCCTCCATTAGCGCAGTGACAGTTCATCTGGAGCTTTCACCCAAAAGCCCCCTCTGGAAGGCCCCATAGCCTTTTCTGTGTGGGAGTTCACCTTCCAGGGTCTCCCAGAGGAAAGAATGGCAAGCAGGGTTAGCAGAATTGTGTATGGTAATGTCGCCACTGAACAAATAAATACTCTTAACAAATACAGAGCTATATAATTGTACTGGTCAAAGATAATTACGAGATTTATAGACCATATTAATTCATAATGTACTACAGATGGTGTGGTACAGTTAATGGAACACACATTTACAACTATGAAGAAATAGTTTTCTTTTTCATCCTTGTCAGGGTGATGCAGTGACTGAATATATGTCTTTGGAGAAGTCTAAATTTGAGCAACTTTCTGAATGTGAGAGGTACCAAATACCCTCCCATCTTCTCCACCCTACCCAGGCTCAACCATTGCGAGTCTGGCAGTGAAAAGATACAACATGTTTAATGTTTCTAAATCTGATGCCTGTGTCGATTACCCACACTTGGAGCAAATCTGGATGTATTTTACGGTTTCCAATGTATGCATCTTGGTTTATTTCAGTAGAATAAGAGAGGTGAAAAAAAAATTCTTCCTCCTTTGGACTTAAGAAAAGGGGGGAGGTGACAGGGATGAAGTGGATTTTAAGACACGGCAAAGATAGATTCTGGCCCACAATAGATGTGGATTTGAGGCTCTAATAGAGATGGTTAGAGGTGGTTTCTGAGAGAGACAAGTGGATTCTGGGACACAGTAGAGGTAGGTTTCTGGACAAAGGTGAGATGGATTCTGGGACATGAAAGAGGTGAAGATTCTGGAAATCGGTAGAGGTGGGTTCTAGGACTGACCAAGGCAGATTCTGGGACACGGAGAGGTGGATTCTGGGGCAGTGGTGGGGTGAGAGGTGGGTTCTGGGACAGCTACAAGTAGATTCTGGAACAGAAGGATGGACTGTGGGCTGGCAGTCCCATTTGGTGTTCCCATAACCCACCTGTGCATAGTTTCCCTGGTGCCCATCAAACCGGCCTGTGGCCCCTGTAGGCTTACTGTCTTGCACAGGTCTTCAGTCAAACACCCCCTTGCTCAGAGAGGCGTCCCTGGGGCCTTCACCCCCGCTTTCGGCCCTGCTGTTAAGCACCCTCATCCTATCCTGTCCTTTGTCCTGGTACCACTCAGCCTGGTAGGTGATTGTGGGTTTGTACCTGTGATTACTTGGGGCTTCCCTGGTGGCTCAGCTGATAAAGAATCCACCTGCAACGTGGGAGACCTGGGTTCGATCCCTGGGTTAGGAAGATCCCCTGGAGAAGGGAACTGGCTACCCACTCCAGTATTCTGGGCTGGAGAATTCCATGGACTGTATATGTATAGTTCATGGGGTCCGCAAGGAGTCCGACACGACTGAGCGACTTTCACTTCCCCTGTGATCACTTGGGCATCCGCCTTCTCCTGCCTAGATGGTGACTCCCTGCGGTCAGCCCCATACAGGGGGGGTGGTGGTGGTGGTGGTTTAGTCGCTAAGTCGTGTACGACTCGTGCGATCCCGTGAACTATAGCCCACCAGGCTCCTCCGTCCATGGGATTCTCCAGGCAGGAATACTGGGGTGGGTTGACATTCTCCAGAGAGGTTGCCCAGTAACTATGGAACGAGCGCACTTCCCATGATAAGTAAGGATCTTGTCTGATATGCGGTTTCATTCTAAGGGCCTAAGAGGCCTTATAAGTGTATGATGAATCAATACGTCAAGGAAAGAAGGGTGTCACGTCAGGGGCATGAAGGAGGGAAGGTGGGAGAGAGGAGAGGAGGAAATGTAGGAGGGAGAGAACCAGAGGGGAGAGAGAGAGACCAAGGCAGGGAGAACGGACCGGGGCCCCAGGGAGAAGCGGGAGCGGGGGATAACGCCCGGCCATCCCGCCTGCGCGCGCCCTAGGGCCGGGTAGGCAGTGCGTCTCCTCGCTCCGGGCCGCGGCCGCGCCCGCCAAAGCCACGCGAGGCGGGCGGCTTGGTCGGGGCCCCGGGCGACCCCGCGCCCGTGGGGGTCGCCGCTGGGCGCCGGGGGTCTCGGCCCCGCCCCCCGCCCCCGCCCCGCGCCCGCCCCGCGCCCGCCCGCGCCCGCCCGCGCCGCCCGCCCTGCGCCCGCGCCGCCCGCCCTGCGCCCGCGCCGCCCGCCCTGCGCCCGCGCCGCCCCGCCCCGCGCCCGCCCCGCGCCCGCCCCGCCCGCGCCCCTTCCCCGAGCCGCCCGGCCGCGCGCGGGATTGTGGGAGTTGTGGTCCCCGCGGAGCGCGGCGCGGCGTCGGCACCGGCGGGAGGACCGGCTCGGCTCGGCTCCAGCTCGGCTCCGGCTCCGGCTCGGCTCCAGCGGCTCCGCGGCGCGGGCAGGGGGCGTCCAGGCGTCCGCGCCCTCGGGCGGCGGCGTCGCCCCGGCCCCAGCGGCCGCCCTCTCCGCCCCGCGCGCCCGGGCACAGGTAAGCGGGGGTCTCCCGGGGCTGCGGGGCTGGAGGGCGGCGCGGCCGGGCCGATCCCTGCGAGACGGGGAGGAGGCGGCGGGGGCCGGGCGGCTGCAGGCCCGCGGTCCCCACGCCCGGCGGTGCGGCTTCCGAGGATGCTCAGCGCCCGCATCCTGGCCCCGCGGAGGGGCCCCCGGCCGCCCAGCGCTCGCTACGTGCGTGAGCGCCGCCGCCTCGGCAGTGTTCGCGGCCCGGGCATCCTCTTCCTCCCTTTGGCCCCTGGCGACCCTGTCCGCCGTGTTCACACCCCCACCCCCATCACCCTCCTCCTCGGTGACCGTCCTCCTTGGTCCTTTTCCCTTGCTTGCGCTCCTCCTCGCCCTCATCCCTGTGCATCACCCACTTCCCCCGTTTCCGTGGTGACCCTCCCTCACCTGTCCCATGAGGTATCACCTTAAGCCGTCTTCCCTAATCGCCCACTTTTCCTGTCAATACTCTCTTCATCATCCCATTCCTCATCCGCCCCCCAACCCCCGCCCCCGACCTCCTGGTGGTCACCATCTGTCTTAACCTATCCTGTGCCCTCCCCTTTCCCCCCAGTCTCCTGAGTGGGTGGATACTGAAAAAGCTGGCCAAGAAAGTGAGGAGGAGAGGCCTGGGCTTCCCCGCAGCAAAGGGCTGGCCCTGGGCAGGCTCCTGGTCCACCATCACACTTCTTGCTCTGCTCCTTTGGGGTCTTCTAGGGTGGCCTTACCATACCCTGAGAAGGAGCAAAAGCTCTTTAGCACTGGGCAGCCTCTTGAACTGGTGATGTAACTGGACTAACCAGGTTAGAGCTGAGTCTCTCTCCTAGATATTCATTGTACTGGAAGTTGGGTTTGATAGGACTTGTCCACCCAAAAGTGGCCACAAATTCAGACCCTATTACCCAGAGCCGACTGACTTTTAAGATCTGGAGTTATTAACGTGGAGGACAGCAATGAGGTGTCCGCCTCCCTGAGGAGGACAGCAGTGGAACAGATGTGTAAAGAAAGCTGGAAATTACTGAAGCAAGAGCTGGGAGAGGGGAGGGCAGGAACGGAGCTTGGTGAAATTCATGCCCTCCCAGCTGGAGGCCTGGGGTCTACGAGGGTCAGATGCTTGATAAACCAGTGCTTGATAAACTGCCAATCACCCTGTAAAGGTAAAGGTTTAATTTAGTGTCACGTTTCAGCTGTGAGCTTGTTAATCCACCTCTGGGCTCAGGTTCTGCGAGCATAGTTCGGCTAAAAGTAAGGGACAGGTGTGAAGAGTCCTTCCATGAGCTCTCGGTGCTGTTTGAGAATTCGTGAGCAGGGTCCTAAACTGGGGTTGGGAGCAGCAGGAGCCTCTGCTGCGTTTTGTTCTGAGCTCAGCCCAGGGAGCGTTCATGGCTGGCGTACAGAATGAGGCTTTCTTGGGGCGGGGTGGGGAGGGTTAGCGGTGCGGGTGTCCAGTGGAGAGAAGCCCGTCGTCCACCAGTCATCCGGCGTCTTCATTTTGATTGATTTGAACCGTAGGCAAGGCTGACGGAAACTAACACTTAACAGGTGTTTGTTAAATGATCATCATCTCACTCTTGGAACCTTTAAGAAAAACCTTTCCTCCTGAGAGATTCGGTGTAAAAGTTCCAATTAGGGCTTCAGCTCAGTGAGGGGGGAAATCGTTTTAGTAAAACTGCTTGTTATCACGCAGATGTTAGTTTCACACTGAATTTCAAGAATCCTGGGATTCTGTTTGGGAGAAGGCTTGCAAGCAAAACACCTTTCGGCAGGATTTTCCTTCCCTGTTCTTTAAGAGGAAACAGCTGCCAGTGACGGGAGGACCAGGCGAGAAGCAGGGCCCCGGTGGGGTTGGGGAGGGGCTCTTTCCATTCAGGGACCCAGCCTTTCCCTTTCTCCCGAATCTGTGAGGAAATGGAGGACGCGTGAGGACAAAAATTGAGCTTCTAACCTCCCCACTCTTGTATTTTTCCTAGAAACATAAAAAAAGTCCATGAATATTCAGCATGTGTGTTCCGACTTACTAAATATCATAGTCAAGTGATTCAACCTAAGCTGCGAAGATAAAAAGTAGGGAGTTACGGAGAAGCTAAGGGTTCCCTTTCATTTTAATAGCTTTGCACGTCTGGGGACAAAAGAAAGAGTCCCTTGAGGTGTGTAGCAACAAGAGTTTACCTTCGGCTGTTGGAATTCTCACTCCTGAGGTACCTTTCCCTGACGGTCCACCTTTGGTTCACTGGCTCATAGAGATGGGAGTGCGCATGTCGCAGATGTCGCTAGATGATGACACGATCCTAATCACTTTCAGCCCATCATTCCCCTCGACACAGATGAGCAAACTGACAGAGGGGAGTGACCTGCCCAGTCTGGGTTCTTAACCTTTCTGCTTCGTTGCAAGAATGCTTAGGCCAGACTTAGTCCTCAGAGAAAGGGCAGGGGACAGCTTTCCCGTTTTTGTTAGTTGCCTTCCCATATCCCTGGGGGAGAGGACAGAGGGTAGTACCAAACAACATTTCTGAATTGTTCTCCTTGAGATGAGGGAATGTTACTACACATGTAGTAGAACATAGACCTGGCTGTTCTCATCTGATTAAAAAGAGGGTGGACAAAGAGTTTCAACTGGGAAACATCTCTGGGGTTTTTTTTGTTTTTTAGTTTTATTGGAGTAGAGTTGCTTTACAATGTTGTGTTAGCTTCTTACTACACAGGAAAATGAATCAGCCATACATATACATATATCCCCTCTCTTCTGGATTCCCTTCCCTTTTAGATGACCTAAGTGCATTAGGTAGAGTTCTGCTATACAGTATGTTCCTATCAGCTGTTAATTTTATACATAGTATCAGTGGTGTATATGTGTCAACTGGCAATGAGACAACTGGGCTCTGCTCATCTTTTAGATTATTAGGATAATAAGCGTGCTAGACATTGGCCCGAAACATAACTGAGATACGTGGTAAACCGCTTCTGTCTGTTTTGGAGACAGAGACCAGAAAGGGTTTCTATTTTTCTCTTCTCATTCTGTCCATCATTTCACTTCATAATCCCATGGGTGAGGCCAGTAGGTAGTCAACCAAGCGAGTAGACAGAAAATGCCCAGTGTCTGCCACGGATTGACCCCAGGGAGCCCACTTGCTTTCCCAGCTTGATTTAAGCCCCGCCTGTGTCAGAAGGGCAAGAGAGAGTAAATAAACAAGAATGATGAAGTGCTGTGAAAGAGAAAGTAAAATGGAGAACATGAGGTTTTAAGTACCTTTGCCATTTGTAAGATGTTTTTGAATCCAGATTTCTCTTTAATAAAAACTACAAGAGATTTGGCTTCCCTACTGGTCCAATGGTTAAGATCCCCATCTTCCACTGCAGAGGGTGAGGGTTCAGTCCCTGGTCGGGGAAGTTCCATTACAGAGATTTAGGGAGAAGAAGCGTTTATTACATACCTGCTTTACAAGAGTACGGCAATAGATCCTGCTTTGAAGTGAGATGGGCTTTGAGTCCCTGCCCTGGCTGCATGATCTGGGGAGAGTTATAGGACTTCTCTGAGCCTCAGTTTCCTCATCCATAAAGTGGGGATCATAGCACCTCCTGAGGATGCCACAAAACAGATGGGACTGCTGTAATTATACAACAGTACTTGATTAGACATGACCAGATTAGACACGACCGGCCCTTTGGGAAATGGGGGAAGAATGTGTCAGAGGAGAAGTGTGTCCTCTTCCAACAGGGATCTGATAAGATGATCTGGGGCTTTTTGCATTTTAGCTGAGGACTTTGCCGAGTGTAAAAATTTATGCCAGTTTATTATTTCCTTTTTTAATCCCAGGTTTGGATTGCCTAAAAAATCATTGCACGGTGACCCACGTCCTAAGGCGACCTCAAGCCACTTCTTCGCCCCCCGCCCGCAGGGACTCCTGCCGGGACTGGAGGGGTGGGCACAGAGGTCGGTCCATGCCACCCGCGGCAGCAGCCCAGGACCCGTGGCCGCCATGCCCCCCGCCGGCCCCGGCCGCCCCCTGCGCCCCGCGCTAGGCTGCACTGCGTGGGTGCCCTCGGGACCCCTGAGGACTGACGTTGGCTGACCTTGCTCCGGACCCCCGACAGCTCCCCCCAAAAATGTCGCTCGAGTGGCTGGTGGCCTGGAGCTGGTCACTGGATGGCCTGAGGGACTGCATCGCCACCGGCATCCAGTCGGTGCGGGACTGCGACACCACGGCAGCCGTCAGTGTGGCCTGCCTGCTGGCCCTGTTCGTGTGGTACTGTTACCACGTGGGCCGTGAGCAGCCCCGGGCCTACACCTCGGTCAACGCCCTGATGCAGGGCCCCGACGCGGCGGGGCTGCAGAATGGCTTTGTGTATTGCCAGTCACCTGAGTGCGTGCGCTGCAGCCACAGCGAGGGCCTCAACCAGAAGCTCTACCACAACCTGCAGGAGTACGCCAAGCGCTACTCGTGGTCCGGCATGGGCCGCATCCACAAGGGCATCCGCGAGCAGGGCCGCTACCTCAGCAGCCGGCCATCCATCCAGAAGCCTGAGGTCTTCTTCCTGCCCGACCTGCCCACCTCGCCCTACTTCTCGCGGGAGGCGCAGAAGCACGACGTGGAGCTGCTGGAGCGCAACTTCCAGACCATCCTGTGCGAGTTCGAGACCCTGTACAAAGCCTTCTCGAACTGCAGCCTCCCGCAGGGCTGGAAGATGAACAGCACCCCCAGCGGGGAGTGGGTCACCTTTTACTTGGTCAACCAGGGGGTCTGCGTCCCCCGGAACTGCAGGAAGTGCCCACGGACGTATCGCTTGCTCGGAAGCCTTCGGACCTGTATTGGCAACAATGTTTTCGGGAACGCCTGCCTCTCCGTGCTGAGCCCCGGCACCGTCATCACGGAGCACTACGGCCCCACCAACATCCGCATCCGGTGCCATTTAGGTAGGTGGCGGGGGTGGGGGCTCCAGTCCTGAGTCCAGCCCCACGAAAGCTATGCACTTCACAGCACTCGGATCAAAAATCGATGGGTCAGGTGTACACAGTGTTGGTAGCAGAGATTGAGTCACAAATGAAAGGCGTGATCAGTATCAACCTAATTGGTGACAGTGCTCCGTCCAGAGGCCCTGTCTGCCCTGTCCAGGGTGGGAGCCGCCAGCCGCACATGACTGTCGAGTGCCTGAAATGTGGCCAGTGCAACTAAGGAGCCTGATTTTTACTTTAATCCAAAATTTAAAATCTGGCGGTGGCTGCTGTGTGGAGCAGAGTAGCTCTAGAGCCAGAGGCTGTTGGGGTGGTTATGGAGGTTTGTCAGGATGTCTTGGAGGCTGGAAGATACCCGAGTGCCTTCCTAATCACAAGGATGAGGTGATGCTTGATATTATGTTGATTTTGTTCAGCCTCTAAGGAGGTTGGTAATAGGCGTAGTGTGTGTAGCAGTGGTTTTGAGAACAGGGTCTGCAGTCAGGTTGCCTGTGTTTACATCCTGGTTCCACCACGAGCTGGCTGGGTTCCTTTGGGCGAGTCAGTCCACCTCTCTGAGCCTCAGTTTCCTCAGTTGGAAGGTGGAGATAAGAAAGATCATTTCTTACAGAGCTGTGTTGGTAATGTGAGTTGTGAAGCCTTTGTTCAAGCAGAGCCTGCTAGAGAGTGGTGGTGTTTAGTTGTTAAGTCATGTCTGACTCTTGGCGACCCCATGGACTATAGCCCGCCAGGCTCCTCAGTCCGTGGGATTTCTTAGGCAAGAATACTGGAGTGGGACAGAGTGCGTACTCAATAAAAGTAGGCTCAAACGCTACTCGGTGAAGAGGGATATTAGTTCTCCAGAATGCCTCCTTTCTGGTGAGTTGAGATAACGTGTTCATTACCAGAGCAACGGTGCCACAAGTTAGTATCCCAGACCAGAAGAGGCTGGGCAAGGCCCAGCTTAGGAAGCTTGCGGTGTGACCACCCCAGCTGTGGCGCGGACGGAGGACAAGCACGTGGAGGAGCCCAGACTGGGCTGGAGCAGGGGTGTCAGAACTGGGCTCCGCAGGGGACCTCGGGGCTGCTGGGGAACCTGAGCCAGGTGCCCCGGGCCCGCCAGCCCCTTTCCCCTGGGTCCCCCTGCTCCTCTTGTGCTGTTTGTGAGGACTGGACAGAGGGCTTTACTGCTTCAAAAAAAAGAAACACAATTGGATGCAGGCAGTTGACACCGTTTTGAGTATTTCAAGAGTAAAAGCAGGACATGAGAGGGGCCTGGAGGGAGTGGCCTGGCTTCGTGGCTGGCTGTGAGACTTTGAGCAGTAACTGTATCTCTCTGGGCTTCAGTCTCCACATCTGTAAGATGAGCAGATAGTACTTACTCACAGGAACGTTGAGAGGTTTCAACAGAGTCATATCTTCCATGGGCACTTGGCACGGCACCTGGCACATGACGGCACTCTATAAATGGCAGCTAGGACCTTAATGATCAAACGGTGTGTCGGGCAGTGTGCGAAGCTAAGCCACGGAACGTGGTCCCGCCCCAGGAGACAGCAGAAAACGTACAGACTCCGGAAGCACACACCTGGACTCAGATCCTGGCTTAGCCCGTTTGCCAGGTGGCCTTGGGTAGGCTCTGAAGCTGTGCCTCTGTTTTCTCCTCTCTACAGTGGGGGTAGTGCCCACCTGGAGGGCTGTTTGGACGATTCGAAGTGTGTCCTGTGTGTTAAGTGCTTGGCAGGTAGAGGGCAGTCAGTTAAAGGGGGCTCTGGTTAATCAGAGACGCGAGATGATCGTCTTAAGTGACAGTTGTGGTCAGTAAAGTCTCTGTGCGACGCACTGGGATGCACTCTGAGCTCCGGGGACACGGGCGCTGCAGGTCGGCTGCTCTAGGGAGGACGGTCTGACCCTGCGGGAGCCCTGGGACCGCCCGGGTGGAGCCAGGGAAGAGCTGTCCCCTGGGGCTGGGAAGTCCGCTGGTGGGCTGAGCTTGGCCCAGTCCTGAACAAACCACAGGGGCCCCCGTCAGGCTGAAGAATTGAGGCTGTGGGTGCAGGAAGCAATGCTGTTCTTCTTAAAGGTTCTCCTTGTAAGTTTTTTGAAAGCTTCAGAGCGATGCGTAGGGAAGGGCATCTGAGGAAGAATTCCAGGCAGTGTGTGTAGGAAGGGCTGGTGGCAAGAACACCCAGGATCCGCCCCCTGGGTATTAATGCCTGTTGTGTATCGGTGCCATGTACATGCGCGTGTTTGTAGTACGTGTCTGCACGGACCTCTTTATGACCTGTCATTCCCCTCCCTGAGTGCTGCCTGCCACCAGAGAAACTGGGTCACCCGTGTCACCCTGGACGGCAGACGGTGCTGGAAGGCGGCCCACTGGCGTGGGCTGTACCATGGCCAGGGCAAGCGCCAGGGCTGGCTTTGCTCTGTTTCCTTCTCTTGCCTGTCCTGCCTATGTGTATCCACCCAGAAAGGAAACAGGGTGTGTGAGATGCATGTGACCTTGTGTGTTGACTGGGTGGTCCGGAGAGCAAGGTCAGAGGCAGGGAGGGCCTGGTTTGTGCTGGTGGCCACACCTCCACCAGTTAACCTGGCCGTCGTGGGGAGGCCCCAGTGGTTCCGGGACTGTGCCCTGGAAATGCACACCCACCCCTGCCTCCTTTTCTGCCTTCTGTCCACATGGGGACTGGGGGTGTCGTTTCTCTGTGGGACTGCAGCCCCAGCACCTCCCGTTGGCACAAGTTTGCCGAGCCTGCTCCAAGCTTCCACTAGACGTGGCATCGCTTAACCCCTCTCCACGCCACCCAGCCATCACCCCGCAGCGTGTAGGGGCTGTGATGTCCCCAGCCACTGCCACAGACCTCCAGAGAACTGCCTCTGGAACTAACTAGGCAGATGTTAGCCAGGAGGCAGGTGCCCAGCCCGCAGGAAAGGGTAGAGGAAAATACACATGCGTGTCTACATTCTCGTCAGGAAGCCCAGTCAGGCTCTCGTCCCTTTGTGAGTATTGTTGGTGTTCTTGGCCGTCTGGATGGGTGATGCAAGCGGGTCGGCTTGTGTCTGCCTTGCCCACCCTGCAGGCCAGCCGCCAGCCTCCCGAGGAGGGGCCTCGCTGGACAGAGGCCTTTCTCCTCCTGTCTCTTGTCTCTGTTTGTGGGCGGTGGAGACAAAGCAGCAGGCCCTAAGCCAGAGAGGCTGGGGACATAGGACCGCCCAGGCAGCATGGGGACCTGTCCCCAGGAGCCACCCGGATGCTCTGTCTGTGGGGGTGCTGACTGTTCCTGCCAGCCAGGCTGGCTCGTGGGCCCGCAGGGAGGCTGGGCTACAGGGGAGGGAGGCAGAGGAGAGGGAACCGAGGCCGGGAAGCGCAAGCCAGGCTGTTTTTCTGTTGTACTGTGGGGGCTGGTAGTGAATCACTACCCAGAGAAAGGGGAGCTCCTTTCTGAAACCCCGGGGTGGACTGTCCCTGCAGAGAATCACCCATTCCTCAAGGCCTTCTGCACCTGAACCAAGCAGTGAGGGGACACACGGAAGGATTTGGCCCATGGGGCTCTGCATCGGGGCCAGTGAGTGGCAGGCCGAACCCCTTGACGACCCTGACCTCCCCCCAGCAGTTGTCACATAGTGGGAGAGGGTGGCTCCAGAGGCAGAGTGGACTGTGTCAGCTGATCCAGTGGAATATACTATTGAGAGCTGAAACTGACTGTCTGTGGGGAAATTGACAACCACTTAGCATCACTGCTACTGCCGTGTCAGCCCACACTTCCATCATACTGTCCAGTGTTAGACCAGCCTGTTCCAGGGAGCCAGACAGATTGGGGTTCGAATTTCAGTTCCCACAGGACTGAATAGCACTCCCAGCTGGTCACTTAACTTCTCTAAGGCTCAGCTGCTGCATCAGGAAAGCATGTGAAGTGATGCCTGTAAAGTGTTGAATGCAAACCCTTGCTCACAGTAAGTCTTCAGTGGTTGGTAGCAAGGACAGTGGTCACACAGCCTAGAAGGCAAGTACGCCCACGGCCCCTCTTTACAGACGAAGAGCTATGGCTCAGAGAGGTGAAGTGATTTGCTTAAAGTCACCCAGCACATAAAGGTGGTTGTCTGACCCCAGGTCCTCTGTCTTGCCCTCTCCTCCTCACGGCCTCTGTTTCAATTCTGCCTCCATCCATGCTTCCTGGAGCCATCCATTTGTGGTTCAGGGGGTTCAGCCCGAAATACTCGGGCTGTTAAGAAGCTGTTGCCTGTGTGTCGCGGGGACATTAAATCTGAGCGGTGGGTGCTGACTGGCCCAGGGTAGTGATTGTCAGGCTGAGACGCTGGAGACAGAACCCCCCAATGCCAGTCTCTCTTGCAGGGCCCGCCGCCTCCTGGGTCAGGCCCACCCACCCTCTTCTGAATCAGTTAGATGGCTACGCGGTGCCCAGGCGACCCAAGTGCCAGGGGCCTGGCGTCCTTCAGACCCTCGGGTTGGAGGTGGGGGAGTGAACGTGCACGCACAGTAGCGTTTCAACCAGACCCCGTGTCCGGGGTTATATGCCCGAGCCCCCCGCCCCGCGCTGGTGTGGAACATACGGCTCCCTCTCTGAAGGTGTCAGTCTGTTACCTCTCAAAGCTCAACGCTTCTTTAGGGGTGTCTGCGGCTTCCCAGAGTGAGGCTGGGGAAACTTGGGCTGTGAACACACCACGCTCAGGCCTTGCGAGGGACCCCAAAGGGGAGGGCGCTGTGAGGATCTTAGCGTCTTTACTCTCAGCTGGAGCAGCCCATGCCTCTCGGGCAGGCGGAGGTCTGATCCCACCTCCCTCCACCTTCAGGGGTCCCACGGCTGGGCTTCAGGAGTCTTGAGGTGAGGTGCAAGCCTCAGTTGGTCGGTGCTTTCATCAGAGGTGTCTCTGGCCCAGAGCAGATTAAACCACAGGAGGAGGGAGCTTTTCTGGGGAGTACGGTGGGGATCGGGGTGCACAGCCTGGCTCTGTCCTAGCAAACTGCCCACCCCACTCCAGTCGGGTCTCCTGAGAGGTGAGGGAGGGGGAAGGCAGGGCTTCGGAAGTTGAGCGCCACCCCCTGCCAAAGGCTGCCCTCCTGACTCCAGCATCGTGGTCCTGCCCGCCTTCATCCTCTGCTCTCTCTCCTCCCCCAGGTCTGAAAACTCCAAGCGGCTGTGAGCTGGTGGTGGGAGGGGAGCCCCAGTGCTGGGCAGAAGGCCGCTGCCTCCTCTTCGATGATTCCTTCCTGCACACCGCGTTCCATGAAGGTGAGTGCCTGCCTGCTCTGTGGCTGCCTTTAATTATATACATATATATGCTTATATATACTTCAATTTTGTTTTTTTAGAGCTGTTTCTGGTTTCCAGAAAAACTGAGCTAAAAGTCGAGTTTGCCCCTTGATGTGACCTTCCGCCGCATATATTTTCCCTTTATTAACATTTTGCATGACTGTGGCACGTTTGTTAACAGTGGATGCGTCATAGTTTACATGAAGGTTGACCCTTGCTGTTGTCCATTCTGTGGGCTTGGACAGATGTCGCGGGTCTGCAGCGGGAGGACCGCACGCAGAAGTTTTCCTGCCCTAAAAGTGCTCTGCGCTCTGCTCTGAACCTTCTGGGGCCTCCTCCTAGGGTTTGTTCAGAGAGAAGGCGAGCCTGCACTCTGTGCCAGGGGGCCAGAGGGGTCGCTGCCCGGACGCTGCCCGCGTGGGTCCGTCTCTGCCGAGGTCCTGGCTCTGGGGTGCTTTGACCCTCTCCTCTCTCGCCGCCCTCCCCTCCCCCAGGTTCGGCGGAGGACGGCCCGCGGGTGGTTTTCATGGTGGATCTGTGGCACCCGCACGTCGCGGCGGCTGAGCGGCAGGCCCTGGATTTCATCTTTGCTCCGGGACGATGAGAACGTTGGCCGCGCTGGAGTCACCAGGTGTGACAGTGGGTCTGCCTGGGCAGACGGGGGTGCGGCCCAGCCCCCCGGCCCGTTCAGATCCCATGCTCAGAAACCTGCCTCAACCGAGAGCTCGCATTTGGGACTTTTGTTTTAGATCACGTTGGGTCCCTTTTTCCTTTGGTTATTGAAAACTAGGGAATTTCCAGCTTGTATTTCCTTAGGTTTTTTTTTCCCTTCCCATCGGTTGCTTCTGCGATTCCTTTCTGCCTAAAGGCGCGTTCCTCTGCGGCCAGAGGCGCGGTGCCCCTGTCCGGTGTCACGCTGCTACCTGGTCTTGTCAGTGCTCTGAAGCAGAGTCGCCAATGGTTACTTGTCTGAATGTAATAATGTAAATCTTCTTGTGGTCATCTTAAGGGGGAAAAAAAACAAAAACCAACCAAAAAACTGCAAAGCACAGAGCTGGCGAACATGGCCTCTGCTGCTGTTACAGTCACCTGGGGGCCCTTCCGCTGCCCCAGGGCAGGGGGCGGTCTGCGGTCAGCATTGCCAGCTGGCCCTGGCCGGCTGTGGTGTTGGCAGGGTGGCCCTGGTCAGGGGCAGGGCCAACCCACCATTGCTCACCTCACCTGGAGCCCCGTGAGCTCGCTCACGGCAAGAGCCTCGGGCTGGCGGGACCGGAGGCTCCTCCGTAAACGTGGCTTTCCGCCAGAGCCGGGGCTGGCGTCTTCGAGCGAGAGCCCATCCGGGGCTCCCTGGGATCAGCCTCTGAACGCGTGATTCGCTCACCTCACTGCCTACAGAAGCCCTACTGCCAAACTGGGCCCAGGAGTTTGCCCGCTTGAGCTGTGTGGCATCCACAGCGATGAGCGTTCAGACCTCCGGGCTGGCTGGCGGGCACCAAGGTGGGGCAAGCAAGGCCTCCGTCCTCCAGTGACGTTCTGGAAAAGCCTTTCTCTGGCAAAACTGGCGATTGTAGGTCCGCCCAGGACATGTCTGTTTTTTGCTTTGGAGCTCTGTTGCCTGTGATTTTCCATTTGTCTGTCTGTGCATAAACGTTCAAACGCTGGGCTCGGAGATCACGCTGGGGTTGGCCTTGTGCCCGTCACTGCGCAAGGGTGCGGCACGGGCCCCCCCTCTAGCCAACGTGTGCTTGTAAGGACCCTGGGGGACCTGCAGACCCAAAGGACCCACGGTCTCAGTGCTGGCTTGTTGGTCTCCTGTGAAGGACGTGGCTGGTTTATGGCGCCAAGTCTGGAAACGGCCCCATGTCAGCCACTGTGTAAAGGAGTCGCCTCCGGCCACACGAGGGAGGTGTTTTTGGAATAATGTATCACTGCAGAGTTGGGTCGAGAAAGCCATGGAGGGGCATGGAACACACAGTTTGTCCCGTGTCCAGGTCCAGCATAAAGAAACCGTGTCTGCATTTGAGTACACTTTCTACACATCTTTTTCAGCGATTAGGATGCAGGAAAGGGCAGAGATTTCTGCCCCACCCGAAGTCTTTCTCCTCCTCCAGTTTCTTGTCAAAGAGTCACTGAGGTGCATGATCTGTCTGCATCCTGACTGCTCCCCGTCTACAAAGCCGACAGCCCACACCCGTCCCCGGCTGCCTGTGCTCACGTGACGTGGTTGGGGACCAGGAGGTAAATAAAAGATCTTGCTGAAAACCAGAGTGAGGTGGTGAAGGTGGTGTGGGGAAAGGAGCCATGATTTGGGCAGCAGCTCCGGGAGGGGCTCGTATGAGCTGGAGGCTCTTGGCTCCTGGATCATGTCACCGAGACAGGCGGGGCCCCTGAAGGTGGTCACGTGCAGTGAATGAAGCTAAGTGTAGTTCTGATCCTGGGGGTGCGGGAAGGAGCGGACCCACAGAATGTTCAGGAACTGCAGGCGTCAGCCCCAGGCAGAGAACCAGGACCCTACTCTGCCTCAGAAAAACTGAGGAGTCGGGACTCAGTGCCGGGAACTCGCTCCCGTGTCCCCTTGGGCCAGTCACTGTCCTTTACCATAGAGACGCAGCGACATCGGTCCCCGTTCTGAGATAGCGGGGTTCCTGCGCAGTTAGGGAAGAACAGGTGAGGAAGGGTGGGTGAACTCACAGGGCCAGTGGCAGAGGTGGCCAGGAGCGCCGCGTTGCCTGTGTCTAACCTCAGGGCCCGGACCCTCGAGGGCTGCGCTTTGAATCTTATCCCTTAGAAGACGGACTGGGGCTCTGGTGGCCTGGAGCTGCCTAGCTGCTGGGTGTCTTCACAGCAAGGCTGGCTGGGCCGCCATGGCAAGCAAGCGGAGGGAAGAGCACCTCGCACTCCGGGCCGCGATGTTTCTCACTCCCCTGAAGGGTGCGTTGCCAACTTGGCAATCGCTAAAGTAATTTACACATCGCGGCCAGGGATGCCCAAGGTGAGAGAGGGGAGCTGGCCTGCCCGCCCAGCTTCAAATGGGAAGACCTGCCTTCCACCCGGAGACAGCCTGCCCCAGCTGGCTAGGCCAGAGCGGTTGCTCAGTGTGACAAGGTCATCTCCCAGGTCTTCTGTGCATCTGCTCATCACCCCTCAAAGTCACCTAGATTGTCTGGGTTCTGAGCCCTCCCTTGCTGACATGGAGTGCCCTGCAGCGTGTGGCGGGGGAGGGGGAGGGTAGTCCTCACCCACTGGTTCTGGACTTTGCACAGTACAGTCACCTGGGGGGCTGTTGAGAAATACTGGTACCTCCCCACTTTCCCCCAAGGCATTCCAGTTCTTTGTTTCAGCTCTTTTCCTGGGCTGACTCTCCTGTGTAGCTGGGGCTGAGGGTCGATGCCCTGAGTAGCAGAGATGATGAGGCCTTTGAAACCAGCCAGCTGGAGGCTTGGGGCTGAGTTGTGTCCTTGTGACATTGGGCAGGCCTCCTAACCTTGGTCTCTAGGGGACAGTCACTGCTTCTAATGCCCTCCTCCAGCGGTACTTTGAGGAGCCTTTTGTAAGAGCGTAATGTTGCCATTCTCAGTCCTTGGGTTTCCAGGGCCTGACCCAACCCCAGCTGCAGGA
Organism: Okapia johnstoni; assembly: GCA_024291935.2. Classification (NCBI taxonomy): domain Eukaryota; kingdom Metazoa; phylum Chordata; class Mammalia; order Artiodactyla; family Giraffidae; genus Okapia; species Okapia johnstoni. The sequence goes on along the minus strand of CM044310.1, from coordinate 6,277,328 downwards.
CTGGGCATATAACCCATACCTGACCAATCAGAGCCTTCCAGACTCCTGGGTACTCAGGATTGGGTCAAGGCTGGGCACATGACCCACATCTGACCAATCAGAGCCTTCCGAACTCCTAGGTCCTCAGGGGTTGGGTCAGGGCTGGGCACAGGACCCCGGTTCTTTCCTGGGACCATTGAGAAAGAGAGGCTACTGTTGATGGGACGGGGGTGGGGAATCCAGTGTGAAGAAAATCTGAGTGAAACCCACAGAGGAGAGCAGGTCTCATCTTGTGGAGATACCTGAATCCTGATAGAGCCTTGCCTGGAAGCAGCCCTACCTCTGGACTTTTCCATCACGTGAGCCAATAAATGCTCTTTTAACTCATGTCCAAGTTGTGATTTCCGTCTGTTGCTACCATGTGTCCAGATCCACTTTGTGCCTGACGCTCCCTGACCTAGGATTAAAGTGAGGTTTGAGGAAGATAGTATCATGGTGAGTTGTGGGTGGGTGGGAAGCACACCCTACATGTTTTCAAAATGTAAACAGGAGAAGCGAAGGCTCAGTGCAGAGTGCCGGGTTTAGGGATTATCACGCCCTGCTGCCAGCCGCCTCGCCTCCCCGTGACATGTTCATCCCCGCTTGAATCTTACTAACCAGATGTCAACACCGGGGACAGGACAGAATGAGGCCCTGTGTTTTAGAGCTGCTGACAGATGGCAGCGGGTATACTCCAGCAGTGTGCAGCTTTGGGTGGCAGGAGGCAACACATGCAGAGATTGACGGACTCGCTGCCTCCTTCCCAGGCACACACGTTGGTCCTAACTTCAGATCACCCAGTCTTCCCCGTAGTGCCTACTCCCGCCACCCTGGATGCCAGGTGAGTGCGTTTCGTCATTGAGTACGGATGGCACTATACCTGCTGGAAGAGTCTGTCACATTTGTTGTTATCCCGTAATACTTGGAGCCCTGCCAGGGGAAGCTGGGACAGCTCCACACTAAACACAGGAAAACGTAGGGTCCGAGGGCAATGGACACAGATGAGGTCACGGTGCCGGCTGGTAGATGAGCCGGACGTAGAAGCCAGGTGTCCGCACTCATGGCTCAGCATCCCCAGGCTTTTGAGCTCCATCGTGTATTCAGGCCTCTCTCTCCATGGCAGACAGAGGTACCCCGCTGGGGAGAGTGTTTGCCTTCTCAGGACACACACTGAGCCCCACTTTTTGCATGCCCATGACATGCCACGCTTTCACATACATCACCTCTCCTCTCCATTTAAAAGAAGACGCTGAGGTTCAGAGAATTACATTAAACAGTTTCCGAAGCACAAAGTCCTAGAACCAGAAGATTTGAACCCTGGTCTGACTCCAAAGCCACGTGCGCCTCCTGCCACAGGAACCGGTTGGGGCTGGTTGGAGAGTAGGGACCCGCTCTGAGCACGTGCAGGAGACGGAATCGGGAGAGGGCCAGGTTCACCCTCCCCTGCCCCGCGCCCTCCCTGGGAGCACTCAGCCCGCCAAGGAGAGGGCCGGGCAGAGGAGGGCTGGCACTCAGCTGACCCGAGCACACTCTGCAGTCGCAAAATGCCTCTTCTTGGCTCTTGACAGGATTCAAAAGACTCTCTGGGTTTTGTTCCCCGGAGAGCTGCAGCTGGGTTTCAGGTGGTTCAGACATGTAAAATAAAGAGAGGAAGTGTCCTTCTTTAGCCGTGAAGCCCTGAGAATCTTCACCTTAAGCTCCCCAGATTCAGTGACCGTGTTGAGCAAAGATCCAGCGTGTCTTGTTTTTTTTTCTGAGTGAGGGTGATGGGTGTGGGTCTAACACCCTGCCCTCCCCTGGGTCGGGGACAGGGGCTTCCCTTCCTGCTGCTCTTTTCCCAGGACAGGTCCGCAGTGAAGGGGTGCGGGCGTGTGGGTGTGGCGGGAGGGGGGAGAACGGACGCTAGCGCAGAGCATCAGCCGTCGGTTTCCTGCTTGCCTCACGGACTCCTTCAGAGCAGGGATCTCCCTCTTTCCCTTGTGACTTCTCCCCTCTGGAGACTGCACCCCACATACAGCAGGCAGATGGAGGGATCTAAGGCGTCCTTGAATCTGCCCGTTTCCCTCCATCGTCTGTCGCCTTGCTGCTCCGGGCCACAAACCAACCTCCTCCCCCACCCAAGCCCTCCCACCTGGACACCGACAGCCTCCAGGGGGGTTTCCACTTCCTGCTGCGCTTCTCACCCATCTGGGAGCCAGGGACGTTTCCAGCAAGGAGCAAATCAAGTCACTGCCGTGCTTCAAGGCTCTCCTTCGCCCAGCGGCTCGGCCACTTGCCCGGTGCAGGCCCTTTCTAGCAGGACCGAGCAGGAAGGGGAGGGAGCGCTCCGTTTCTTCCTTCAGTGTGCGGAGTAGGTCTTCCAGGTGGGAAAGGCAGGGCTGGGATCTGGGACTGAGACTGGCCGGCATTGGGCTGAAAGGTCCAAGCTGGTGAAGAGCCTGGTGGGCGGATGAGATGTGGGCCCGCGCGCGTACGCAGCATCTGTTGCTGTGATGAATGACCCCAAGAGTGGCTTAAAACAACACACGTTTATCACCCCCCCGCTTCCTGAGGCTAGGGATGCTGAAGTGGCTTGGCTTGACAGTTCTGGCTGTTTCTCACAGGGCCGAATCAGGTAAGGACAGTCAGGGCCTGCTGTTGTCCTGCGGGGGCGACTGGGGCTGGGCAACCTGCTTCCAAGGGGCTCACTCACACAGCCACAGGCAGAAGACCCCACCCTGGGGACATCTCCCCACGGCTGCCCACGTGTCAGCTTCTCCTCCCAACAGTGAACCGAGAGAGAGGCGGCAGCTGTGATGTTTCGTGACCCACCCTCAGAAGTCACATCTTGGCCACATTCTGGTCATTAAAAACGAAGCACTCCGTCTAGCCCTCACTCAAGGGGGAGAGTCAGGCCCTTAAATTCTAGCAAAGCAATTGCGGACTTTCTAAAACACTTATTTGGCTGTGTCAGGTCTTAGTTGCGGCCTGAGATCTTGTTGCTGTGCGTGGACTCGAGCTGGGGCTCGCGGGCTCAGCTGCTCTACGGCGTGTGGGGTCTTAGCTCCTCGACCAGGGACCGAACCTGTGTACACCTCACTGCAAGGCGGATTCTTAACCCACTGGACCACCAGGCAAGTCCCTGTGGGCTTACTCTCACACCTTGCTCTGCGGACCTCACGCTCTTCCTGTGAGGTGGAGACTCCGCTCAGGGAGGCACTGGGCTGCCTCGAGCACAGACTCTCGGAACTTGGATTCTGCGTTTTACGTGTTTTCAGCTCAACAGCAGCCCTGGGAAATGAGATGGGGAAAGAGGTTTCTGGAAGCAAAGCAAAGATGACGATCTGCCAGTAGCCTGACATCTAGGAAAGGGCCCAGGACAGGCGGGAGGCTGTCTCGTGAAGCAGATCTTGTGTGGAAGTGTCCTCGAACCCAGGCACTTAGCCAAGCTACTGAGGGCGGGGGCTCCAAGTTCTGTCCCTGTGTCAACACGTAACAGATCAGATTTTCACCAGCCTCAGGACCTGGAGATCTCACAACTCGAGAGCATCAGTGGCAAGTTTGGCTGCTTAGAAATACTGCAGGACAGGAAGGGAATGGGTTCTGTGTCCGTCAGTCACGGGAAGGTGCCTGAAGAGGCTGGCCTGGGTCTTGGAAGGGGTTTTCCTCGGACAGTCTGGCAGAGAAATGGGACAACGTGCCTTTCCCTAGCTTGAGCTACTGCCCTCCTTCATCCGGGAAGCTCACCCTCTTAGGCCAGCCAGGGGCAGGAGGGACGCCAGAGACGTGACAGACAGGGGGCCGCGGGCCTGGTGTGTGGTGCAGCCTCGCTGAAGCTGGTGCTGTCCGCCCACCACCCTCGCACACAGACCACGCTGACACGCACCCTTCCTCCCAGCCTGGCTGGATCGGGCAGGGCAGAGAGAAAGGGGACCACGCAGAGTACACACACGCATGTACATCTACACGTACATATCTCCATCGGAACTCAGTACTCAGTAGCATTTTTGGCTACTTTATTTTCAGCCCTTAGCAACTTGTTTCAAGAAAAAGACACCAGGTCATAAACAGGAGATATTGGCTCACTGGCGTGAAGTTACACTGCAGTTTTCACATGGAGTCTCAGGTACTTCTGGTAAATATTTGGTTAGGATTTTGGTAAATATTTTCATTCTGTGACTCGCGTTGTCTCATCACAGAATGTCAGACCCTAACGTCACCAAACCGATGTTCTAAGTCCTACACCGGCTTGGCAACAGCCAGAGCAGAATGCCGTCCCCTCTCACGCAGCTCTCCCCGCTCCCCAAAAGCAGCTCTGCTTCTGCTCCAAGACAGTTTAGAAACTCCTGTTTGGGACCCTCACTCAGAGCAACCAGCAGCCCCGTCCACTTCCAGCCAAGGGGCCAGCCTGGCTGGTCACCACTCTAGACCAGGGACAGCGGGGTTCTAGAAGAAACACCAGCCTCAGTCTCTGTGTACTAGTCAAGGCCGGGGTGGGGCAGCCCCAGGAAACGTCAGGCTCCCCGGGCTCCGTGTGATGGGGGGGTCACTGACCCCGGGCCCTGGGGTGTAAGGAGCCATGGCCCCACCCTGGCCCCCGTGCCGTTCACACCGTCAAGTTCTTTACCACGAGCTCTAGGTCTGCCGACCCGAGGAACGACCCCCTCCAGCCCTGATCGCAGGAGTAACAAACACTCGAATATTACAGTCCTAAAAAAAAGGACTATTCCAGGGAAAGTAAAACGGAGGGGCTTTTCCACTTAACAAGGCAGTGCTTCCTTTGCTGGGGTTTGGTTTGAGTCATCCGTGGGGGTCAGGAGTGACCCACGGTTAGAGCAGGTTCACTCCGTGCTTCAGCAGCTTCTGCTTGGCTTTGCCCGGGAGGCTGAAGGCGCCGTCCTGCGGGTTCGGGAAGCCAGAACTCCGCGCCGCCGTGGCCAGCTGCTGGAAGTAGGTTTCCTGAACGGGGTTGCAGCAGGCGTACACAGCCGTGGAGGCGTTCCTGGTGGGGGGGGAGAGAGGAGACCACAGTCCACCGCCGTGCAGACCTGAGACCCGAGATCCCGCGAGGTCACTGGCCCAGCAGGACGAGTCCGGGACCAGTCACTGTGGCCACAGAGAAGGTGCGCCTCGGGGTTCCGAGCACGGGTCTGGAGTCCCACACAACCTGGGTGCTCACCCCAGCCCTGAGACTTGCGGCTGGGGGAGCCTCAGCTTTCTCATCAGAAGAATGGACATGACAGCAGGCAGTTCCCTCCCTGAGAGTTCACCAAGTAAATGAGTAGGAACGGATACAAATCGCGTAGCCCGTGGTGAGACGGTTAAGAAACGGAGGCGGCTGTTTCTGTTACTGTTACTCAATGAGCTACGTATCCCACCACGAAAAGTCTCAGCTCTGAGGAAGGGGAGACGCTGCAGGGTCACAAGTGGGGGGGTGGGTCTGGGTTGCCAGCGTGGGCAGCTCTGACTTAAAGCCAGGGGAGGCACATTTGTTCTGGAAAGATACACAGAAATATTGGCTAGAGACAGCGCTGGGCAGCAGAAACGCCCACACTCCTGTGTGGCAGCTGACGGACATTAGAACCTGGTCCACCAGGCCCAGAGCCCGCACCCCACACCCCTTCCTGTCGACCACACTGCATGTGGTCCACACTGCCCCAACCACAAGCATGTGTGGAGGGGCGCGCGCTGCGGAGACGCGACGCCTGGGCTCAAATCCTGACTCGGCCACTGATCCGGGCGACTCATTCACCCCACTGCACACCTGTGCTTCAGTTTCCTTCTCCATGAAATGAGGTTACAAAGAATGTACTCAACCAACCCACCCCACAGCACAGTACACACGCGCAACACACACGGGGCAGGCACTCCCCTTCTGACCCTCTACCTTGCCTTCTCTTCTGCTACCGGTTTCGTGAGAGAAGCATGTAGAGAGAAAAAGTAGAGTTCAGTTGGTCAAAGACTGTAAATGCCACTAATTAATAGGTCTGGATCTGCTGGCCTGAAAGCGTTCCAGACACGCAACGAAGTGAAAAAGGAACTTATAAAACAGCAAGTGCATGCGCTCCAGTGTTTTTTAGAAGAAAGGCCACTAAAGTGATCAAAAATACTGATATCCGTCTTTTATATAGGCGACCCCAGTGGGTCAGCGGTGAAGAATCCTTGCCTGCCAATGCATGGGATGGGGAGTCGATCTCTGTATTGGGAGGATCCCCTGGAGAAGGACATGGCAACCCACTCCAGTATTCTTGCCTAGAGAACCCCATGGACAGAGGAGCCTGGTGGCTACAGTCCACGGGGGTCACAAAGAGTCGGACACGACTGAGCAACTGAGCGGCAGCACCTTTTTATATGCAAAAAATAAAACCACCAAGAAAACCTGGAGTAGGATACACCATCCTGTTAACTGTGGGTATCTTGGGGGCACCTGCTGGTGAGGGGAGGACACGTTGCCCTTGGGAGACCTGCGGGGGGGGGACGTCTGGATGTTGTGGTCAGGAGCACGCGGGACTTGTCCAGTTAGACAGACGACAGCCCCTCCTCCGCCCCCAGTGACTGATGGAAGCGCCGAGATGGGGAGGGCCTTGGGTGCCCTCCCTGCTGTCCCTCAGTGTCTGGAGCAGCCCGAGCCCCAGGAAGGGACCCGGCATATACAGGACCCAGGGAAGCCCGAGCATGGATGACAGCAGCCCGCAAAGTGGGTCAGGGGAGGCCCGGGCTGCTCCACGGACTGATCTTCATCCGGTTGTGAGTGAGGCTCCACCAGGGACCCCGGGTGCAGGGCTGGGAGCGGCCTGGGGACGCTCACCTGACGGTCACCTCGTACAACGTGGGCAGCCGGGCAAAGTCGGAATGCATCAGGCTGACGGCCTGGAGGAAGCGGCGGTCCTGTGCTGTGGTCACCTGCGGCAGGTTGGCTTCCAGAAGAGGACACGGGAGTTATCATGCGTGGCAGAGCGCCTCCCCCAGCACCCCCAAACCCAGAACCACCATAAACTGGGATGAAGTGAGGCCCCCCCAGGCAGGAGTGCGGGTGCCAGCGGTAGCAGGGATGGAGGCTGGGGTGCTGGGCCCCCTCCCACTGCCCCCGATGGTGGTCGACACTCGTCCCGGCACACGAGGAGTGTCCCAGTCAGGAGGCGACCCCGTCACAGATAGACTGGACACAGTGCCTCTCTCAAAACGTTGGAGAAAGGGCCACGAAGAGACAGTCCAGCCAGGAAGAGTTTGCCGAGAGCAGTTAAACCCTGTGGGAGCTGGGCTCCGAGGGGGAAAGAGCAGCCTGGCCACAGGGCACCCCCCACCCCCCACCAGGGTGCTGACCCCCCACCCCGCCGCCCGGAGGCGCCCCTTACCCGCCAGCACGTTCTGGACGCGGTCGTAGTGTGCGAAGCTGTAGGTTCTGGCCGCGGGGGCCGCCTGGTCCCGGGGTAGCGTCTCGCTCAGGTGCACCTCCAGCCCGTTGAGGGACGCCAGACTGCCGTGGTACTGCGGGGCAGGAGGGGACAGGCTGCCGCCACTCAGCAGGCCACTGGGGAGAGCCGCCTGGCTGCCCGACTTAGCACCGTGGGTGCTGGGACCTGTGTTTAGAGCGGTCCCGACTTCTGCCCTGAGGTCCTAAACTTCTTCAAAGCGTTCATCGCTCAGTCGTGTCTGACTCTTTGCGACCCCATGGACTGTAGCCTGCCAGGCTCCTCTGTCCATGGAATTCTCCAGGCAGGAATACTGGAGTGGGTTGCCATTTCCTTCTCCAGGGAATCATCCCGACCCAGGGATTGAACCCCGGTCTCCAACACTGCAGGCAGATTCTTTACCGTCTGAGCCACCAGAGAGAAACCTCTTCAAACTTGTAGAAAAATGAGAACACAGAGGGAAGCTAAAAAGTAAAAGAAGGGGGAAAAAAAAAAAAAGCCAAGAACAGCCTAGACTCTCACCACCCAGGCAGAGCTGCTGGCAGGCGGCCCGTCCCCTCCTCACCACGCTGCCGCCCCGTCCCCAGCCCACGCTTCTCAGCCGGACCGAGACATCATCCACGTGTGCAGCGCGGCCTCCTCCTGCCCAGGTACCCGAGGGGCGTGGGCAGGCGGGTCTCCGCTCGCCGGCCCAGGGAGGACCCGGGTGAGGAAGGCCGTGCGGAGGGGAGGCCCAGGCACCTCTGTGTTCCATCGCCTCCCGGGGGGATGTCACATGTAGGCGCCGTGGGAACACAGGCCTGTCCTGTTTCGTATGAGTCGTTGCTTATAAGCTAAAGATGGGCGCCAGACTCTAAATCCGAGGCTAGTTCTGCAGCCTAATGATTCAGCATGAACTTCATTTTTCAATCTGTTTTCCCACAATGACATTTTCCGATGACCGACGGCTAAGCTCTGTTGGGCTGGGCCCATCAAGCGGGGATGTCACACCCGATGGACTCAGCCTGAAACAGGGCCCCAGGGGGCCACCGAAGCCACGAGGAGGCAGGGGCTAGTGCCCAGGTGAACGACCCCGTGGCTCAGCCTCTTCCTAGCCAGACCACCGGGGCCAGTTACAGGGGTTTTTGCACCTTGTTCTTTTCACCCGCAAAATAGGAATATCATTGCTGAGTGGCTTAAATCAAATAACATATGTACACTCTGTCCATTCTAAAGTGCTCCCTGGAGGAAGCCGTTTTCCTGAAGTCAAGAATATGAAAATCATCGTCCTTGAAGAAGCGGTATCTCTTGCATGAGCACCCGTCCCTGGACTGACTGACAAGATTCGTCTGTGGGTTGACTTATTTCACAACAGCCATGCAAAAAACTAAGCGCATGTAAAGAGGTACAGCAATGCAGAGAGAATGTTCTGAGGTGAATGTCATAAAGCTCAGGTGTTATCGTGGGGAGTGTGCTGGGCTTAAATTAGCATTTCTGGCCCATGGTGCAGAAACGGTACTCAGGCATTAGGTGTGGCTACAAGGTTTCTGTAGCATCCCCAGGGCCCAGCAGCCAGTCTGGCTCCCAGGAGGTGCCCGGTCAACAGCCGCTTGGTGACTGGATGGCGAGCGTGAACTAGGCACCGTCAGCTGCAGGCTGTGAGTCAGTCACAGGTGGGAATGACAGGCAGCATCCCCTGCTTGGACCAGGGGCTGGCAAACATGGCCCGTGGACTGTTTTTATAGCCTGAAAACTGCGATTGGTTTTTATATTTTTATATGGTTAGGGGGAAAAAAAAGTCAAAAGAATAATATTGTGATGTGAAATTATACGAAGTTCTGATTTTTGTGTCCATAAACAATGTGCTGGAATAGAGCCCCAGTTTACATACTGTTTATGGTTGTTTTTGTATTATAACAGCAGAGGGGAAGAGCTGTACAAAGCAGAAAGCATCTGCTGTGTATCCCTTCACATTACAGTTTGCCAGCTCCGCGACACGCTACCACATATGTGACCTGCACGACACGCCAGGGGACACGGAGCCGAGGCTGTGCCTGGACCCCCGGCCTTCCAGTCCACGGCAAGGCTAGTGGCTCAAGGTCAGTGTGCCCCAAACATGCAGAAGAGTCGCTGCAGGGACACCCATGGACTCAGAAGCACACGTTTCAGGGGAGAGGGGCATTGTTCCATATTTTCTGCCAACACACTAACCTCGGGCCTCGCCTACTGTACGCGCACAGCTCCCTGCCTGCTGTGGCGATGAATAACTGACCCCATCACTGTGGCTGAAGGTCACTGAGATGACGATCTCGGGGTTCCAGCAGGAAACCGCCGGTGGCTCTCTGCTGCCCCCTGGTGGGGGGAGCCGACTCTGCTCCTTCTGAACCAGGGGGCACCTCTCCCTGGCTGCTCCCCGCTCACCCCCTTCACGCAGCTCCCTGCCCCCACCCTCAGCAAGCAGAAACGGTGGCAGCTGGTCCACGCAAAGACGTGATGGGGAAACGACACCGGGGGACTTCCGGTGGACACTTTGTGTGTCCTTCCCGGGGGGACTGCGCTCACGGTCACAACTGAGCTGTCGTGCACCAGGCTTGGGGGTGGGGGCTGGCTTTTCTGACAGCAGCAGCGAGTCCGCGGGGAAATCAGGTCAACTGTTCTGTGTGCAGGTCTGGGACTGAAAGGCAGTGAAAGCTCTCTGCCAGTTATAAAGGAGATGGCCTCCGGTCCAGTCAGCCGATTCCCCCCTCAAACAAAAGCTGATCAAAGTCCGTTACACCCTGCTCTTTTTAGGAAAGACTGGTTCCCCTTTTCCATAAAGCTATGTTCTCTCTCCTCCCTGACCCCAAACCCTCCTTCCTGTCCGTGAAAGCCCAGGGAGGTCGCTGTCCTGACACCAGGGTGGGCCATGACAGACCAAGTGCTGCATCCGCGTAAAAGGGCCACGGAAGGCAGGGCCTTCGGTCCTTCGGCTTCCACCTGCTGGGCCGCGGTCAAGGCCACAGGGGCCGGGAAACGAGCAGGCGGTGTGGACCCGCCCTGTGCATTAGCTAGGTCTCCATCACTAAGAGGTGGTTTTCTTCAGCACAAGACGGGCGTCACCGCGCCGGCCCCCAGCGCTGTTCAAGGTTTGGCGGAAGTAGCGGATGTATTTGCATACAAATTTGCAAATGCAGCATGCTCCCTAATTTACCTCCTTCTCCCTGAGAAGCCTGTGCTGGATTTTCTTTTTATCTTGGGGGCACCTTGTCTGAGCTGGGTGCTAAGCCATGAGACCAAGACGTGGGGGGAGGGGTGGGGGTGGATGTGTGTAACTGCACCCGTGGTCCCCGAGCTGTTACAATGAGGCAGCGGGAAGGATGTCGGTCGGAGTCAGGGGGATGGAGGTGGAGAGGGTGGCCTGGGAAAAGGGGAGAGGAGCCAGGCAGGTGCGGGGGGGGGGGGGGGTCCGTGTGGGGACCCGCCTTCCCTCCTCCACTGCGCTCCAAGGGGGACCCGCTCATTTCTCGTTTATGGAGGGTCACGGGCCCTGCATGCTAATAAGATGGGCTTAGCATAATATAGACTGAAGAACAGAAACACCGCGAGCCCCAGGACGCCATTCGCCCTGCAGCAGTCTCAACCTGCTGTTCTTATTGCCGCTGCTTCCCTGGCAACTAAAGCAGGGCCATTACTATGGCAACTGGATCCAGCGTGGACACAGCCCAGAGGTCAGTGAGCCTCTAGGCGTGGGGGGGGAGCTGCGAGGGTTTGAGCGGAGCCTTCTGGAGCCAGTCAGCATTTCAGAGGGCCCAGGCTCCTAGGAGGGAGCTTCAGACGGATGGGAATCAGGGCTCACGGAGAACCCCAACCCCGGCAGTGACATGCGCAGACTCCAGCCACACAGAGACAAAGGCTGCCGGGCAAGGGTGAGGCCATGTGTGGTCAGTACCCAGCACCCTCCCGGCTCACTACGAACCAGAGGCCCCTAGAAAGTGGGGAAGCTGGAGAGGGCAGCCCTGGTGGCTGCCTTTGCACTTGGCTCTGTGCTCAGCACTGGACACTCCCCAACAAGCAGGGGGGTGGGCACCCCCCTGCACCCCACCGTACAAACTAGGACGTTCACACCAGGCCATGCAGCTGACGGCTGAGCCCCACCCCGCCCCATCCCCCTACCCTGCTGCACACTCACCACCTCCTCCACGGCCGCGTAGTCCCCAAGCAGCGGCTCCTCGGCCAGCAGCGACAGCACCAGGCCCTTGACGCTGTGCGTATAGAGGCTCATCTGCACGAGCCCCTCGCGGGAGGCCGGGCCCACCCTGGACGCGGTTCTGTCTGCAGAGGGGCCTTTGTCTGAGGGGTCTGCCGAGTCCAGGCCGGGGGCCGAGCAGCCCTCGGGAGCCCCACTGCGGTGCTGCTCCCTGCTGTGCTCCTCCAGGGGCAGCTCGGTGGCCCTCTGCCTCAAATCCAAGCAAGGTGCCCGCCCAGGCCCGCTCGTCCTACCGCGGAAGTGGTCTTCCCTGGGGACGGGAGCTTGGCCGCCATCGCCAGGAAGGTCTGCGGGCTGCTCAAGGGCTCCGTTCTGGGGGACCACCTCAGGAGCGGAGGTGGGGAGGCGGCCCAGGGGCAGGGCCCCGGGCGACTTGGCTTCGGGACTGCTGGGGCCGTGGACAGATTGCTCACAACCAGGACCCCCGCTGTCTGCGGCAGGATGGCCGGAGGATGCTTCTGTTTTCTGAGCCTCTGGGATGTTGATTTCAGACATGTGCAGGTCCCCGTTCCCCCCGAACAAACCCAAACCCTTGCCCGCGGCAGTGCAGTGCACCATTGTGGGCAGCGTGCTCTCCAGGTCAGGGCCAGACCACTGTCCGTTCTCCCTGCTGCCATCTGCCCAGGCGGCGTCAGGAGACGGGGGTTCAGGTGTGGTCGTCGAGGTCTGAGCCTTGGATCCCAAGTGTTTGGGGGCATTTTCTTTAGGGGTGGCTGAGGGCTCCTGGAGTCTGGCTGGAGACGCTGGAGTGCTGGTGAGGGAAGGCAGGCGACTGAGTGTGCGCAAGGGCCCTGCCCTGGGGGAGACTAAAGCAGCACCTCCCTAAAAATAATGGGCATTGGCGACATGTGGTGTTACCACCTACTGGAAATGGCAGAGCCCCCTGAATCAGAGGCACCCACGTCTGGGGGTTAACGAGGAATCAGGTCCTATATGGGGTGCTGCACGTATGCTACTTCCACCTTTCATGATAAACCCGAGATGTAGACATTATTGGATCCGTTTTACAGATGGAAAAACTGAGGCTCAGGCAGGGAATGGACTTGTCCACAGTCACACAGCAGATAAGCCACGGATCTCAGATCTGAAACCTATGCCCATCTCACTCTGCTAGATGCCCCTTATCTCTGCTGAAGGTCCACTTGTCCCCCCCCCGTCCCCCGTCCCCCCCCTGCCAGGGCAGAGTGTGGAGAAGAGGGAATCATGGGAGGATGTGATGCACGGGACTTCTGGATGAGCCTGTGGGAGGGAGTGCCCGACATGTGGGTTCAGAGGAGCCTCTGTGAGCCCCCTTACCTGGCTGGAGGCTCCTGGGGGAACTCGCGGAGACTGGTGGCTTCCTCTTCGGTCAGGAAAACAGGCGTGATCTGGACGTTGGGAGGGAGCACCACTCCTAGAATTGTAGAGCAATGTGGCCAGAGCCCTCTCTGGGCCAGAGAAGCCAGGGGCGGGGTGGGGGTAGGAATTGTTCTTGGGGCAATGCCTCCAGCCCGCAGGCCAGCCCAGCGAGCAGCTCTGGGCTCCATTCCCCAAAACAGAAGCCACAAAGCTGCAGCTACGGTTTCTGCCGTCAGCAAGGAAAAGCCCACGTGGGCCACTCTGCTCCCAGAGTGACGTTTGGTGGAAGAAAACTGACCGGCACTTAAGACAGAACCTGGATCAAAAGCACTTCTAACTGACCACAGGGGTCTGCCCGAACTTAGGCTTCAAACTAAACCCCCCTCGGCTGCCAAAGGTCTTCCTGGTGGTGGCCCTGCCATCACCCTCTCCCCATCGTCACCTTCTGGAACTCATCTGAGCAGCCTCATGGCGCTGAGATAAGGAGGAGCTGAAAGGGGGCATTTAAAAGTTGTACCTGAGATCGGAGGCTTTACAACTGGGATTTAGAGAGTAACGTTGCCCTTGCTGCGCTGTTAATATTTCCCTGATCTCACGAGCCGACGAGATAACCGTATGGGACTGCTCGGCCTTCCACGTGACTTGGACAGGGCCAGGCCGCTTACAGGCCATTTCCAAGACGTGACGGGACATCTGACTACTCACCACGTTCCTGCAGGGCGTCCCCTCCTGTAGGTTTCCTCTGAAAATAGACAGGAGTCGGTGTGGGGCACCGCATGCTCCCCCCCAACCTACCCATCGGGACCGCGCGCTGCCATCTGTTCCTGAAATGTGGCCAAGGCCCCAGGTGCTGGGCCCGGCCGCTCGCCCACAGCATAAGTGGATGGAACAAATCCCCCCAGGCTGCCTGCTCCCCGCCGGGGCTGGGGTTACGCCGGCTAAGGCAGCCACGCCACCCAGATGCACACCGGGCTTCCCCCAGTCCCGATCTCTCAGTTTCTCCTCTCGGGGAATGACAGCGAGTGTTCCTGTGCTCTCAGACCTCCAGGGAAGTCATCTGCTGGAATACGGCCACATCTGCCACAGCCCTGGCTGGAGCCCACACGGACCCCATTATAACAACAGCGTGAGGGGCCTGTGACCCTCACAGTGAAGGAGTCAGCCTAAACCTCAGCAGAGGCCAGCTCGCCTCCGCATTTACAACCAACGCGAGAAGCCCCGGGAATCCCCTCAAAAGAGCTTTCCGGCCGTCTCCACCGAAAGGACCCAGCAAAGCAAAGGGAAAACCAAAAACTGCTCTTCTAGCCAAAATGACCTGCCCTCCTCTGAAAGGACGTGGTTTCCTTCACAGAAGCTAACTCCAGACAAAAATTCTTTTCAAAAAAATCATATAGAATCCCCTAGCCCACAAGCCAATCCTGGGAACATGGGGCACATTTTCCTGTAAAGTCTGCATTTTTTAAATACTTTGAGAACATATCACATAAAATTCTATTTGTCTGCTTGAAAGAGGGACACACAGTTTCTGTCATGAAAGCATCTTTGGCCATTTTTAATGGCTGACTAAAATCTTAGGAAGTTTACCGTGGTGCGGGAGAATTCATCACTTCCCGACTTGAGACCACCACCAGCACCCTGTCTGGAGAGGGTGGGCTAATCGGTGCTTTGGGCTCTGCGGCCATAGGTCTCTGTCCAGCTACTCAAGCTGCAGCCGTGGCTGGGAAGCAGGCCAAGAAAACACGGCAGGCAACCAGCCCACAGCCCTCAGCCCATAGCCCTGCCTTAGATGTCTAAGTGATAAACTGATTTTTCACTTTCATAAATCCTGTTGTGACAAGAGTTTTGAGTATAAACCTTTTCAAGCAGTCGGATGACTTCCTTAGTATTGATTTGTAGAGCTGAACCACGGGGAAAAAGGAAAAGGCACCCTCCACCCTCTCCTTGTCAGAGAGTTCACCAGTAAGGGCGTTCTTGTGACGCCTGCACTACGGTGAGGAGCAGCCCACATGCGTTTTTAAACGTCTGCTGATTTAGCAAGTGCAAAAAGCCAGCCTCACGACAGACTTAAAACCAGTTTCACACACTAAGAATCAGCTAGTAAGACAAAAGAAAAAAGAACCCCAAGGATGTGTGCCACATGCTAGCGGTGATTACCTCTATGTGGCCCAGTTGTGGGCAGTTTTATTCTCAATGAGCACGTTATGACTTTTCCTTCATTATAAAAACAATTAGGTAAATATAAGATGGAAGTATTTTAAAAGCCGCTGTTGTCCTAAGCCACCTTTTACAGTCTCTCTCTGAACACATCGAACACTGCTTTGACATAAAGCCCACCCTGAGGGAAGTCATCTCTCACAGCTCCACCCAGATGGAAGAAAACCAACCATCCAAGCTGACCACATAGAAGAGAGCCTTTTCTTCCAGGTTTGCCAGGACCTCACTTGAGGGGGACCACACGGACGGATGGGGGGTCCTAAGAAGGACATAGCAGCCCCCCCGCCCCATCCAGTGCTGGTCATCAGCCTTGCCCGACACAAAGACAGACTTGCTGGGTGACACATCCCCGCCAGGCAGGGGCGGGGAGGGGGGTTTGCTACCTGGTCCCGACGTGCCACACGATGAAGCAGGACCTTGGCCGTGACGGAGGGTGGGAGCTGGGTGCTGACGATCCTGGGAGGTCAGAAACAGGAACCAGGACACCGGAGAAGAAACACAGTCATGACTCGGCATCGAAACATTCCTGACACCCGCAGCAGCTCGGATCCGGGGGACGCAGCTGGTGGGAGTGTCAGCTGGGAGGCACTCAGGGAGGCCCTCTGGCTGTTCCACATCAGAGTTTTAAATGTCCAAACGCGTGGACCGACCTGTACTAAGAATATTCCTGAGGCACTGGGAGGGCTTCTCCAGGGCACGTCCCTCCAGGATCAGAGAGCGCTGGACACAGCACCAGCTCCCCTGCCTCTGGCCGGCACGGCCGAGCCACCTCGAGGCCTGGATGAGGCATGGAGGGCTCCCAGGCTCTCTAAGAGGCCCTCCAGCTGGGCGAACAGATGCAGTGAGACCTCCGTGAGGCCAGCCCGAGGTGGACCCAGCCACGCGGCTGCAGGAGCCCCAGCAGGAGCCACGGCTGGTGCACTGGGGCCCCGGGCGGCAGGGCAGGGAGCCATGGGCCTCACACCCCTCTCCTGATGGTGCTGGGGGCCGGAGACTGACCCCTCTGCAGGCGCGGCCCGGAGACCGACCCTTCTGCAGGTGCGGCCCAGCTGGAAGCCGCACAGATCTCTGCAAAGCCGCCTTGTGCACGCCTAACTCTTCTCTGGACACAACAGCTTCCAGTTTCCCAGGGACAGGCAGGGACCCTCAATCAAATCTAAACTACCCTCAAGTTGCCAAACAAGACCCCCTGAAACTGGCCACACACAGAGCTCTTGGCCCCCTGCCCTGATCAGGAGGTGGCTGGGTGGTCAGGGCTGCAGCGGGGGGTAGGGATGAGGGCGAGGGGGCGGGGGTACTACTCACAGTCCCGCGTAGAGGATGCAGCCGGCAAGCACGTGGGGCGAGCGCTGGCAGGTCTGCAGGATGAGGGCCGCCTTGAGCAGGAGCAGGGGCTCCACCTGTGCGGGGCAAGAAACAAGCCCCGGTCGGCACGCCCCTGTGGGCAGGAGGGGACAGGCAGGGGGCTGCGGAGGGCAGACGGACCACTCAGATCCCGAGCCTGGAGGCAGAGCGTGCCGCACACCAGCCGTGTCACGCCTCTGTCACCCCGCAGGGCTGCCACCACAAAATGCCAGGTGCTTGGGACCAGGGGGCCTCCCTGAAGCGGGGAGGCAGAGAGAATTGAGCATATGGCTCTTCACAGGCGACCGTGCACATCGCCAAGGAGACCCCGACCGGTGACGCAGAGACCAGGAGGCAGCCGCAGGGGAGAGCGCGCCCCTCAGATTCAAGTCACAGTGAACCCATCCTCCCCTGAAGCCCAAGCCCCTGTGACGAGCTGGCCTGCTGTATGACCCAGTCCCCTAACTCTGCCAGCAGGGAAAATGGAAGCATCGTGGCCTTTCACACGGGGGTACGTGGCTCAGTCCTCAGTCCTTGGAAAAAGTCCCTTAAGGGACAGGCAGAGGGTCTGAACCTGCTCACGAAGGGCCAGCAGTGACCACCTGCCTCCTCCATACCCAGGAGCGGTCCGCACTGAGCACTAAGGAGCCACGCTGGAGCCCTTACCGCGGGCGGTTAGTTCTTTCACGGCCACTCGGAAAGCTCTGGGCCGACTCCCAAGAAGCCCTCCAAACAGGAGCGGGATAAACCCATCCCTGTTTCTAGCATCGAGCCAGTGCCGCACCCCGGTGACAGGGACACAGTCCACGCCCGCAGAGACCCAGGCCACAAGTGGTGGAGGGTCCCACCCCCGAGGTGCTCAGGGTGCGGGCGGGGGTCCTCACAGCACCGCTCGCACCTCCCCCCGCCGCCTGATGGTGAGGACGTGAAGTCCGCCAAGGCCAAGGCCAAGGCCAGCAGGCGGCCTCCCGTTACCACATGCCGAGGCGACAGCTCAGGGACAGACCCGGCCCCCAGTCCCAGATGGCAGCTGCCCTGGGCCTTTCTGGATGCTGAGGAGGGGGCTTCAGATTACTGAGTTCAGCATTTCTGGGCATTAACAAATCAATAACACTCTTTCCTGGGCATCCGTCCTTTATGTAACTGTTCCAGTTTCAGCCCCAGAACAGTCCTGGGAGGCGGGTGTCACGCCGCTCCACCGGTAAGGAGAGCGAGGCTGAGACCGGTGACCTGACTGGTCCCGGCCCACGCGGCTGGCAGGCGCCGCCTGGAACCTGAGTTCTCAGCAGCCGCGGGGACGGAGGGGCAGCTCATCGAGGGGGAGGAACCCGCTCCCATCCACGCGGCGGGCGGGGGCTGGGCCGGTTACTTTGGTTCGGTCCAGGTGCCAGAGGCAGCTGAAGACCTTGTGCAGCTCGCCCGTGTTGCTCAGGATGTACGCGATGAGTGTGTCCCACTCGGCGCGCAGTTCTTCCCGCGGGCAGCTCTGAAACAGAACAGCCAGCATCAGCACCCGTGATCCCGAGACACGCACTCAGGCAGGGACCCCAACCCCCCGCAGAACTGTCCCTCACAGGGACCCGGCTGGGGGGAGGGCATCTTCTGAACTGCCCACCCCCCCGGCAAGGAGAGGACAGAAGGTGGGTGAACCGGCCCCAGGCCACCGGGGAAGAAAGGCGTCCGGGAGGGGCTTGGGGGCCCACAACCCTGTCGCCGACAAGTCGTGTTTGTGTAAAGGGTTCCCGATGCCCGGACGTGCTCTGGCAGTATCAGTTTTGCTAAAGAGGTTCCACGTGAGCCTCCCCGCCGCCCTCCTCATACCTTGTAGGCCAGAGACACGGGCCCATTGTAAAAATGAAAGGAGCCAATGAGCTGGAGCAGAAGCTGCTTGCAGCTGACGTCGGGGAGCTCCACGGCACAGCCCAGCACCTGCAGAGCACGACCGCATTTTCCTGCTCTCGGAGTCCTGGTACCCAGGGCTCACGAAGCCAGGCTTCACGGGCCCCTGGAGGGCCATCCTCTGCGCGCAGCCCCACACCCTCCCCCAGCCACACGGTTCGCCATGGGAAACGGGTGTGTTGTGAACCCACTCATGCCTCCCGAGCTAGAATCATCCCCGCTTCCTGTTCATCTGCCTGGGCATCCCCACCCCCCTCAGTTCCCCCCCACACACACAGGTTCCAGCACCCCCAGGCTGCCTGTTCTCATCACTCCAGGCACACGTGACCTCTCTCCTGAACCCCTGTATGGTCAGCACTGTTATGTGGACACTGGATGTTTCATTGGAGTTTCAGGGCAAACACAGGGCCCAGACTGTGGAGGAGTGCCCATTCCGGCTCCAGCTGGACGGAGCGCTTCCAGAACCCGCACCCAGAGCATCGTCACACCAGCGCAGAGCGCGGCGGTGCTCCGTTCCACAGACGATGGACACTTGCTCAGTTAGGAAGTAATCTGGCCCCTGTTTAAGGAGCTTGAAAAAAACTTTGTATTCTTTGACTCAGTAATTCTACCTGCAGGAATCTCTCCTAAGGGAAGCATCAGAAACTTAAACAAACCAACTCTGAACGAAAACACGTCAACAAACAAATGCTCTCTGAATGTAAGTGGCGCTCAAGTGCCGACAACAGTCTGGCACCCAGTTATTCTACAGATTGAAAGGAATCCTAATAATCTCACCAACTTTTCTTCAGAGACTGACAAACTGATTCTGCAACAGAAATACAAAGGACTGAAATATCAAACGCTGTCCCGGAGAAGAGTAAGTTTGGAGGACTTCCCCCAGAGGATTTTAAGACTTATTCTAAAGCTGCAGACATCAAGACGGAGCAGTACGTGTACAGAATCTTCAGAAAGGTCAGCGGGCAAGAACAGCAAGTCCAGAGGCAGAGCCGCACTTAAGTGGTCATTTGAGCGTCAACAAAGGAGCCCCAGGAAGCAAATAGGAAAAGGCAAGTTTTTCAACAGGGGTGCTAGAACAATGGGACATCCACAAGGAGAAAAGGCCCTTTGACCTCTGCTCAAACTACTCACAAGGATTTATCCAAGGTGGATTACAGACCTAAATTTAAAAGCTAACATTATGAAACGTGTTTCCTGCCACCCCCCCCCAAAACCCGGAACTGGAGAATGTCTTCTCCAATGAGGTAGGCAGTGGTTTTAGACAGGATACAGAAGGCAATAACCGTAAAAGATAAAACTGATAGACTTCATTAAAACTAAAAAACGTCTCATCAAAAGACATTACTAAGAAACTTAAGCACACCCACAGACTGGGAGAAAATATCTCAAAGGAAGATACCCAAATGTCCATGAAGCACATGAAAAAGCCCTACTATCACTAGTCATGGGGGAAGTGCAAATGAACACCTATTGAGATACCACTTCACATTCAGCTCAGTGGCTAAAATTGTGAATAAACAGACTGACATGTCTGCTGATGAGGGTATGAAGTACCTGGCATTCTTACACACTCAGTGGGAATGCAAGATGGTGCAACCGCTTTGGGCAAGCATCTGGCGGTTTCTTATAAAATCAACACACGCCTACCCTATGACCCAGCAATTCCACACCTAGGTATTTACCCATGAGAAAGGGAAATGTATGTCCACAGAAAGACTTGTATAGGAATGTTTTTAGAGCCTTACTCTTTTGTTTTAAATTTATTTTATTGAAGTGTAGTTTATTTACAATGTTGTTAATTTCTGCTATACAGCAAAGTGATTCAGTTATACATATGTGTGTGTGTGCTAAGTCGCTTCGTTCACGTCTGACTCTTTGCGACCCTATGGACTGTAGCCTGCCAGGCTCCTCTGTCCATGGGATTCTCCAGGCAAGAATAGTGGAGTGGGTTGCCATGCCCTCCTCCAGGGGATCTTCCCGACCCAGGGATCAAACAAATGTCTTCTGCATTAGCAAACGGGTTCTTTACCACTAGTGCTACCTGGGAAGCCATATATATTCTTTTTCAGATTGTTTTCCATTATGGTTTATCACAGGATATGGAATCTAGGTCCCCTTTACTGTACAGAAGGACCTTGTTATCCATTTTATCCATCCTGTATGTTTGCATCTGCTACTCCCAGTCCTTCCCTCCCCTAACCTCCTCTCCCTTGGCAACCACAAGTCTGTTCTCTGTAGCTGTGAGACTGTTTCTGTGTTCTAGACATTCACTTCTGTCGTATTTTAGATTCCACGTGTAAGTGATATCATGTTGTTTGTCTTTCCAACTTCAGTTTCTGACTGACTTAGTGTGATAATCTCTAGTTTGATCCATGTTGCTGCAAATGGCATTCGTTCGTTCTTTCTTATGGCTGAGCAGCACGCCCTGTGTATAATGCACCGCGTCCTCCTTGCCCATTCACCTGTCAGTGGGCATTTTCCGCGTCCCGGCTACTGTAAACAGCGCTGCTGTGAACACTGGCACGTGTGTCTCTTCCCCATGTTTTATTTATCTGGCTGCACCGGGCCTTAGCTGCGGCACGCGGGGTCTTCGGTCTTTGTTGTAGCATGTGGGATCTCTAGTTGCAGCCTGTGGGATCTAGTTCCTTGACCAGGGATTGAACCCAGGCCCCCTGCCTTGGGAGTGTGGACTCTTAGCTTAGGGAAGTCACATGTCTTTCTGAACTGGAGTTTTGTCTGGATATAGGCCCAGGAGTGGGCTTGCTGGATCATACGGTAGCTCTGTTCTCAGTTTTCTGAGGAACCTCTGTGCTGTTTTACATGTGCGTGCATGCCAAGTCGCTTCAATCGTGTTTGACTCTTTGCAGCCCTACGGACTATAGCCTGCCAGACTCCTCTGTCCATGGATTCTGCAGGCAGGAATATTGCCATACCCTCCTCCAGGGGATCTGCCCGACCCAGGGATCAAACCACATCTCTTCCGTCTCTTGCGTCAGCAGGCGGGTTCTTAACCACTAGCACCGCCTGAGAAGCCGTTTTACACGGTGGCCGCACCTTTGTACGTTCCCACCGACAATATAGGAGGGGTCCCTTTTCTCCACACCCTCTCCAGCATTTATGATTGGTAGACTTTTGATGGCTGTTCTCACTGGTGTGATGTGATACTTCATTGTAGTTTTGATATTCATTTCTCTAGACTCTTAATCTTAAATGCCCCAAACTGGACAAAGTTCATGTGTCCACAAAAAGGAGAATGAGGAAGTGGACCACTGCATTTAGATTGTGAAATACTGCTCAGTGATAAACAGGAATGCGCTGCCGGTCTGGGAACAACGTGGATGAATCCCACAAACGTTAAGCAGCAGGACAGACCCTGTACAGAGGAATGCTGTGGGTATCATTCCACTTACATGACACCCTAGAACAGGCAGAATTCTTCTTTGGTGGAAACACTCCGAACAGTGTTACCTGGGATGCAGGGGGAGGGGATGGAATTAAGGACATAAGCGAGCTTCCTGGCATGATGCTAATATAGTCTGTGTCTTGATAGGGATTTGTGTTACACAGGTAACACCATTATCCAAATGCACCAAATACATTCAAGATTTGTGTATTTCATTGCATGTAAATGAATTTTAACTCAAAAAAGAGCAGAACCACACATATGGAACTCTAGTTAACGTCCAGCATGATGACGTTATTTGGGGCCAGGCGGTACGGTATATACTCGTATGTGCAACTTCCGAAAGCATTAAGATAGAGGATAAAGGGGTGAACAGATAGTATGTGATAAAGCAACCATAATGAAGGGTTCACTGCAGAGTCTAAGAGGTATGTGAGTGTTCACCATACAGTTCTTTCAACTGTTGGGTGTGTTATAAAATTTTCACAATAAAACATTGGAAATAATACCTATAAAGGCGAAGCTACTTCGTCACACTTAAGCATCCCTTTCCCTCAGGAATAGATTTAAAATAAGAGTAGGCAGGAGACAACGGGCCTTTAGAGTATAGGGTACTGCTAGCTCTAAGTGGGTTTGCTTTGTTTTTTTTTCCCTTAAAGGTCCTTGTAAACCTAACCTACGTGCACCAGTATCTTCTAGTTTCGAGCTCCCTTCCCCAGTAAGTGTGGAAAGAACAGGGAAGAATAGAGGAAAAACAAGAAAAGACGGAGATTAAAAACTCAGTTTGCATCACAGAGCAAAGAGAACGTCCACAGGACGACCCAAGTCTTTCAAAAGCGAGGTGAACGCTGCCTTGTGCAATGCAGGCTGCGATAGTGACGTTTGGGGGAGCACTTGGCTCCCACGGCACCTGCAGAGAGGGACGCGGGCATCGTGGGTGACACAGAGGGAGGGGACGAGGCTGCAGGCTCAGGAGCCATGGCAAGGGTCACCGTATAAACCCCGCCGTCACGACACCTCTCAGCAAGACAAGTGCCTCTTGGCAGTGCCCGCCGGCACTGGCTCAGCCTGGTAAACTCACCCAGAGGTAATCACCATCAACCTTTATGGCGAACTTCAGTTTCCGCAGGCGGACAAGGGCGGGAGGAGAGCCAGAAATGTCGGAAATGCAGTGGACAACCCCAGCGATCTGTCCACACAGCAGCTCCTGTTGGTCCAGCAGGGTCTGGGGAGAGGAGCCAGTCCAGACATGAGGCTGAAGGTCCTGAACTCCCGGGTCATTCCTCAAAGCCGGGGTTGGCAGACTGCGGCCCGGAGGCCAGATCGACTCTGCCACCTGTTTCTCTATAATCTGTGAGCCCAGGATGGCTTTTATGGTTTTGTAAGGGTTGTCAAAATAACAAGGAAGAACATGTGACAGAGACCTTGTGTGGCTTACAAAGCCTAAAGCATTGGCCCTTTTGAGGCCAAGTTGGCCGAACCCTGCCTGGAGGGTCACAGAACGCCCATGGTGAGCGCAGGAGAACAGCATTCCTGCTCCCAGGATTACAGGCCTGAGCGTTTATCCCCATTCAGATCCCCGTGGAGAGACCGGAGTGGTGCAGACTAATCCCCACTCTGCATGTCAGAGCATAATCATGTGAGCAAACACACAGGCCTCCTGATCCACCTTCAGTTAACTAAACCCCGGGGGGAGATGGCACGTGATGCCACGGAAAATGGAGAACTCGTGCCTCAAAGGGCTGAACCTGGACCCAGTCAAGGCTCTAGATCCTCCAACTAGTTTAAAGGAAAGGCACTGGGCAGAAAGCGTAGAATGATCCCCTAGTGAAGAAGGGACCAGCCCAGTCCAGAGCAGGACACGTGCTGACGTTCTCCTGCATCAGTGACCTGGTGTCTTCAGTAATTCAGTGGCGCGGGGGGAGAAAGGATGGGGGAGTGGGTGAGCAGTGTCCTATGATAAGAGGGACTTGAAACACAACCACCGGGGCTTGTGGATCTTGTTCGGATGCTGATTAGGAGAAAAGGGAGGGAGAGAGAGAAAGGGGGAGGGAAGGAAGGGCTAAGTAGCATCTCAGATGATAAAGGCAAAATGTGAACACAGACTATGTAAGATGGTATTATTGTCACTAACTTTCGCCGAGTGGGATCTTAACAAGATATAGCCTTTCCAGTTAGAGATGTTCCCTGATGCTGGTGAGACGACACCATGTCTAGGATCTGCTTAAAATACTCCAGGAAAAAAAAAAAGAGAGAGTAGGGAGGAGTTAGGCTAGCTCACAACAGACTGGTCAGGTGGTGATCTTTGTTGAAGTCGGGCACATGAGGGCTGATGACTCACTCCTCTTTACTCTGGTATATGTTTGGAGAAAAGTTTTTTTTTTTTTTTTTTCCAATGGAGCAGACAGAAAATTGTGACGGTAACAGAGAGGTAGAGAAGGCGGCAGTACTGGGCCGCTGGCTTGGGCATTTCAACATTAGAACAGCAACAAAGAATGAATACAGCTAAGAGTAAGACGGCAGGGCTCCCCTGGTGGTCCAGTGGTTACGAATCTGCCTGCCAATGCAGGGGACATGGGTTCGATGCCTGGCCCGGGAAGACTCCATGTACCTCGGAGCAGCTAAGCCCATGTGCCACAATGACTGAAGCCCACGCTCTAGAGCCCGTGCTCCGCAACAAGAGACGCACCCACAATCAGCAGCCTGCGCGCCACAGCTAGAGGGTGGCCGCCACTGGTGCAACTAGAGAAAGCCTGTGTGCAGCAAAAAGACTCAGTATAGCCAAAGCAATAGTAATAATAAAGAATGAGAGAGTAAAAGCGGTAAATGCCTGGATTATGCGAAGAAAAGTGTCCAGATATAAGCCCTTTGAGAGGCCATGGGGTCCCCACCAAGTGAGCCAAGGGGCTTACCTGCGGGGGATAAAAGTAACAGATGCCAGCTCGGGTTGGATCTCCTTCTCCCTTCACCTGGGAACCATCATAGAGGAAAAAATAGTTCAACCTGCCAAGAGAAGAGAGAGGAGCCATGTTCCCTTCCATCCCGTGAGCAGGGCCTCGTAACACGCAGCTTCCAGTGTCCCAGCCCAAGAAGGATTCACGCCTCGGTATCTGAAAAGCCTTCTGGGGGCCCCAGAGGAGAAGGAAGCCGAGAGCTACAAAGAGATAAGACCCTTTCGTAAGTGCGGCTGACTCAAGCTAAAAACGCCTCCATCCAGCCGTCTGACCTTCTGCTGTGAAAGACAGTGAGCAGCTAAGGAAACACAGGGCGCCCACAATGACACCTCTTATTTGAGGCACTGCGCCTTAACTCTGTACCCATGCAGTTTGGTAACGTGTCTTCTAAGACGCTGATAACGAAGTAAGTTAGGGATGTCTCAGCTGCCCTCACAACTGCTGGGCACGAGGCTTCCAGAAAGAGCCTTTCAGCCACTGTGTCATTTAACACGCATTTGCCGGGGGCGTGTGGCATGCGCTGCGTTCACCAGCCCTGGGGCCACGGCAAACAAAGGGAACAGGAAACATGCAGGCTCCAGGCAGGAGAGCCCGTCTATGATGGGAAAGTGGGGGCGCCGCGCCCCTCTGCCCGCCGAAACCTGGGTCCTGAGGACTTCCCTGGAGGAGACGCCGCACTTCCGCTGCAGGGCGTGCGGGTTCGACCTCTGGCTGAGGAAGTTAAGATCCCGCGTGCCACCCGGCTCGGCCAAAAAAATTACAAAACAAAACCTAAAAGCCTCACCCCTCCTTTAACAGGATCCCTCGTCAAACTTCTGATTTCCTCTCTGCAGAGGAAACTGTCTTCTCAATCCCCACAACCCTCTGCTCTTCCAAAGACTCAGGATCTCCTCTGCGGTATGACTATAATTATCTCCTTTAGACCACAAGGCAGACTCCCCAGGCTGGACCTGGGTTCAGCCTCTCAGTCTCTGAAAGCACGCCCGTCAGCCAGAGCAGTGACTGCACTCTTCACCCCAGTCTACACCCTCCCCCTGCCGCCCTCCCCGGCCCCCACCTTCTCCTCCCCGTGACCAGCAGTAACTCTGTTTCCAGCACATTCTGCTTGCCAGAGTTCTAGATCTCGATGTGCCACCGGCTTCAGGGCAACTGCAGATCAAAAATGTCTCGGGCGCAGCTCAGAAACCCCATTGCCGGGTGGTGAGCCTCTTGTAATGTACAGAAGTAGCACATCACTATGTTGGGTACAATGTTATCCGTCAGTTACGCTTCAGAGAAAATGTCATACAAAAAGATCGGATTTGTGGTTATCAGAAGCAGGGGATGGGGGAAGCGGGGATGGGATGAAGGTAGTCAAAAGGTACAACCTTCCAATTATGAATAGTACTAAGGTTGTAATGTGCTGTTGTTTACTCCCTGACGTCGCCTCCAACTCTTTTTGATCCCATGGACTGTAGCCCTCCTGGCTCCTCCATCCATGGTATTCTCCAGGCAAGAATACTGGGGTGGGCTGCCATTTCCTCCTCCAGGGGATCTTTCTGACCCAGGGATCGAACCCGCATCTCCTGCATTGGCAGGCGGATTCTTTACCGCTGCGGGTGTGCTCAGTTGACTGTTGTGTCCAACCGTTTGTGACCCATGGACTGTAGCCCACCAGGCTCCTCTGTCCATGGGATTCTCCAGGCAAGAGTACTGGAGTGGGTTGCCATTTCTTCCTCCAGTGGATCTTCCCAACCTAGGGACAGATCCCACATCTCTTACATGTCCTGCATTGGCAGGAGGATTCTTTACTGCTGAGCCCCCAGCAAAGCCCTGGTATGATGTACAGTACAATAAATGTAATCAACACTGCCGTATGTTATATATGAAAGTTGTTAAACAGAGTAAATCCTGAGTTCTCATTACAAGGCAAAAATTTTTCCTTTTATTTTGTATCTGTGTGAAATGACTGATGCTCACTAAACTTACTGTAATCTTTTCATGATTATGTGAATTACAGTGCTGAACGTCAATTATATGTCAGTGAACTGGAAGCTTATAGGTAGATAAACAGATGAATGGATGAATGAAACCCCACTGCTGGGCTCCATTCCACCTTTTCCTCATGTTCCCTGGGGGAAAGCGCCCCGACTCTTGACAGGCACACAAAAGAACACTTGAGTGTCATTTTGAACTGCACACGTTTAATCAGTCATAAACCCTGCTCATTCTTTTGAAACCATGCCTCTCACGTTCCTCTCCTCAATTTAATGTTTACTGAACCAAATTCAGACAGGCTTAACCCATTTAGGGTTGGGAAGAGTTTCAGGCAGATGTTGTGTAATACCCTTCAGGAGCCAGTCTGGCCAAACTTCTCGTGGCGAAATTCTGCATGGCCACGTCTGCTTGTCTCTCAAAAGCGAGGACTCGATCGCCTGTGGTACAGTCACGGCCCAGCTGCAGAATCCAGCCACGGCTATCCTTTGTGCGATCCACCAGCAGTGCTAGACCTGCAAGAGGCTTTTGCGGTCCCAACACATCAGCTTCGGATAGAAATGGCCCTTGATTAGTGGCTCTGAGGAAAATGTCCCCGCCCCTTAATTAAATCTAGACGATCCAGTCGGGGATTTTCAGTTCACCCAAAACATCTGTCCAGCAGACTGGCTGGAACTAAACCCCCGCAGGCCCTGCTACTCACCAGGAGGCCAACTTGCTCTCTGTGGAGGTGGAGGCCGCCATTTACTCTCCGCAGGCCCTCATTCTCTTCATTTGGGTTTTCTTTTCCAGTCTGGCTTTGTTCTCCCCAGCAGGGGCAATTCCTCCAGGGCTCTAGTCTGCTGAATCCGGATGTGGGGCGTTTAGGTGTCTTCAGTCACCAGCAGTCAGGTGTCTAGTTTTCATTCAGCATGAAAGTGCTGCTTCCCTTCCCCGCAGGCCCTTCGATCCCATCGGTACCTCCAGCCTCTCAGAAAGAATAAAATAAAGCAAGATGATTGTTCCAGAAAGTCAAATCCACCAATCTGGTTCCATGAGCATCAGCTCTCTGGCCCTCTGCGGAACAAACCCTTCAAAGAGCTCCTCACCAGGGACGCCCCTGGACAGGCGAGATGCATGCTGAAGGCGGTGCTCTGAAGCAGTGTCTAGCTTGTCTTCTTCAAAGCCATTTCTGAAGGCTTCTTTTTAAAGTTTGAAGCTTCCCGGTCAAAGATCAGTCCCTTGGCCCTAAAATAAACACAAGGAATAGATTATTTCAGAATCCCATGAGTGAGCATGTGACCCAGCAGAGTTAAGGAAATGGTATGCTTCAAAAGAGCTTTCCAGAAAGTTGAAAAGTGTGTTTCAAGATCCAAAAGAGAGAGGAGCAAAACCTCAGAGTAAGTCCCACAGTTAACTTGTAAAAGTTATGTCACACGTAAGATAAAATTAAATAACCGGTGTGAAAAAGCTCTGGGTGCCGAGCACAGCGATACAAATGAAGCAGCTGCTGCAGTAATAATGGAACTCAGATTAAGGAACTGTCACCTCAACAGCCCCAAAAGAAATCTAAACATGTAGAATCCCAGAGCTGGGCGTGTTTCCAGAAGACAGAATTTAACAAGTGACTTTCAGACTCCCACAAGAGGAGAGAAAACTCATGAAATTTCAAACTCAGAAAGGGTGCGGGCATCACTTTAATCCTCTCCTATACTCTCTTTCAGTAACTACCTTGACTGTCTCTGGCTTCCTCCCTCCAGAGACAGATCACAGTGTTAAACTTATCCTTCCATCACACTGAAACTGGCCTTCAAGTAACCTCCACACTCTCCAGGAGAACAAAACAAGGTCTGATCCTTTGGTCACCTCAAACCTGTATTACCACTGTCACTTTCTCAAGCTCAGTGTCCCCAAGGGACATGGTTTCAAATGCTTGCTCACCATCTGCCATTCTCCTGGGAACACAAGGGACTTCTGTTTTTTTCTTTTTTAAGCTCCTTCGGTAGCAGTCCCTAGAGAGGTCACCACTGAGTCTTTGGTGGCCTGTAAAACCTCTTGTCTTTTCTCAGCTCTTGATATCTTGGGGTGGGCCTCACTAGGGTCATACTCATGGCATCTTGAACCATATTCGGATGCCTTTGGCGGCGGTATCTAAGCCCCCTGGCGCCAAGGACTGCACCTTAAAACCCCCATCCCTTGTTCCCAGAGGACTCGGCCGTCCTCTGCCAAGGTCCACTCGCTTATCTGAAAGGTCCAGAAGGAGCCGGTAATGGTCCAAGGGTAGGGCAACTGTTGGGATGCGGCCACAGAAGCCCCTGGGGGGGCGGCGGTGATGTGTGTGTGGCCTCAGAGTCTACAGGGCAGGGCCGGCAAAGGGGCGCTACCGACCGCGATGGGCCGGGCAGCGATGGCTAACCGCAGGTGGCAGGGGGACGTGTCTGGCCTCAGCTTCAGGGAGCTGGCACTGCTGGGCAAAAAGGCGCAGGGGTCAATCGGGCCCGGGTCACAGTGCGGAGGGGAGCCCAGAAGGCGCTCTCCGCCGGGGTCCTCCCCCCCCCACCCCGCTTCGTGTGTCCCTGCGCCGCCGGGCGCCGCCCACCCGCCGGAGTCGCCAGGCAGCCCCGGGGTCGGCGATCGGGCTTCGGGACCCGGTGGTCGCAGCGACTCCCGCCCGGTACCTACGCGCGCGGCGGAGCGGTCCAGGGTCACGCGCGACCTGAGCCGACCGCCCCGCTGAAGTTCACGCAGGGCTGGCGCGCGCCGATGACGTAGGGTCGGGCGCGCCGTGTCGTCGGAAGCCCATGGCGGCGGCGGCGGCGCGGCACGGGAAACCTGGCTGGCGGCGCCTCCGCGGAGAAGGCGCTCGGCGGCCCGGCGTCCGAAGCGGAGGGAGGCTGCGGCGGCCGCCGGGACCGCGGGAGCCGAGCCCGAGGTGGACGGCGGAGTCGTGCTTCGTCGCATCCAGGAGGCCAGGTAAGGACGGACTCGGTCCTGGGTCCAGACTTCACGCCCGTGGGCGCCTCCCCGAGCCCCGGTCTCGCCATTTGTCCCCTTTAAAGCTCGGGGTTTAAGGGTTATGGTTGGAGTTAACGGAGGGAAAGAGCTCATTATTGTAATAAGCACCAATAACGTCTCTTATGGCAATTGCAGCTGCGTGGCCGATGGGCGTGAAAATAGTAACAGTACCTATACAGGCTTGTTTCGAGGGTTCAGTGGGTTAGTAAATGATTGTACCATTCCAAACGGTGTCTGGCGCGTGGTAAGCGCGGTACCCGTGTTCGGTTTGAACATTATGCTAATATTGGTCATCAGTGGTTTTGCTCGCACCAGGGCCGCAGCCTGCACACGTGATAGTCATCTTCACGAGTCTCATACAATGATTAATTAATTGAGCTGCTCTGTGCCTGACACGGACTTAAGCTCTCTTTGTGGACATGAACATCTCAGCCAGGCTAGGGTCCCGATCGGGCGCCGAGTCTCAAAGAAATAGAGTTTCTAGATGTGCAGAGAACCAGGTTTCAAACCTTTGTCTTTGGTAACTTCAGCTTCAGTTTGGTCGCTCAGTCGTGTCCGACTAGTTGCGACCCCATGGACTGCAGCATGCGAGGCTTCCCTGTCCATCACCAACTCCTGGAGCTTGCTCAAACTCATGTCCATCGAGTCAGTGATGCCATCCAGCCATCTCATCCTCTGTCGTCCCCTTCTCCTCCTGCCTTCAATCTTTCCCAGCATCAGGGTCTTTTCAAGTGAGTCAGCTCAGCATCAGGTGGCCAAAGTATTGGAGTTTCAGCTTCAGCATCAGTCCTTGCAGTGAATATTCAGGACTGATTTCCTTTAGGATGGACTGGCTGGATCTCCTTGCAATCCAAGGGACTCTCAAGAGTCTTCTTTTCAACACCACAGTTCAAAAGCATCAATTATTAGGCGCTCAGCTTTCTTTATAGTCCAACTCTCACATCCATACACGACTACTGGAAAACCCATAGCCTTGACTAGACAGACCGTTATTGGCAAAGTGATGTCTCTGCTTTTTAATATGCTGTCTAGGTTGGTCATAACTTTTCTTCCAAGGTGTAGCGTCTTTTAATTTCATGGCTGCAGTCACCATCTGCAGTGACTTTGGAGCCCCAAAAATAAAGTCTGTCACTGTTTGTACTGTTTCCCCATGTATTTGCCATGAAGTGATGAGACCAGATGCCATGATCTTAGTTTTCTGAATGTTGAGCTTTAAGCCAACTTTTTCACTCTCTTCTTTCACTTTCATCAAGAGGCTCTTTAGTTCTTCTTCACTTTCTGCCATAAGGATGGTGTCATCTGCATATCTGAGGTTATTGATATTTCTCCCGGCAATCTTGATTCCAGCTTTTGCTTCCTCCAGCCCAGCGTTTCTCATGATGTACTCTGCATATAAGTTAAATAAGCAGGGTGACAATATACAGCCTTGACGTACTCCTTTCCCTATTTGGAACCAAGTATCTTCAAAGTTTCCTTCAAAACCTTGGTAACTTCAAAGCTCTCCATTATTCTGTTTTATTCCACACACACCCCCCGCGCCCTGCTTCGCTGTGTACTCTATATAGTGTT
The DNA here is from genome assembly GCA_024291935.2 of Okapia johnstoni. Lineage (NCBI taxonomy): Eukaryota > Metazoa > Chordata > Mammalia > Artiodactyla > Giraffidae > Okapia > Okapia johnstoni. The sequence goes on along the minus strand of CM044310.1, from coordinate 6,246,005 downwards.
GAGGAGGAAAAGTCTGCTCTTCTAGGTTCTTCTGGCTGCTCTAATAATCAGACTGACACAAGACAGATTTGTTATTGTTGTTCGGTTGCTAAGTCATGTCTGACTCTTTGTGACCCCATCTCCCAGAGTTTGCTCAAACTCATGTCCATTGAGTTGGTGATGCCATCCCGCCATTCAGCCATCTCATCCTCTCTCACCCCCTTCTCCTACCCTCAGTCTTTCTCATCATCAGGGTCTTTTCCAAAGTGTTGGAGCTTCAGCATCAGTCCTTCCAATGAATATTCAGGGTTGATTTCCTTTAGGATTGACTGGTTTGATCTCCTTGCTGTCCAAGGGACTCTCAAGAGTCTTCTCCAGCACCGGAATTCAAAAACATTAATTCTTTGGCACTCAACCTTCTTTATGGTCCAACTCTCACATCGGTACATGACCGCTGGAAAACCATAGCTTTGACTATATGGACCTTTATTGGCCTTCCCTGATAGCTCAGTTGGTAAAGAATTCGGCTGCAATCCAGAAGACCTGGGTTTGATTCCTGGGTCGGGAAGATCTGCTGGAGAAGAGATAGGCTACCCACTCTAGTATTCTTGGGCTTCCTTTGTGGCTCAGCTGGTAAAGAATCCTCCTGCAATGCAGGAGACCTGGGTTGGAAAGATACTCTGGATAAGGGAACAGCTACCCACTCCAGTATTCTGGCCTGGAGAATACATGGACTGTGCAGTCCATGGGGTCACAAAGAGTTGGACACGACTGAGTGACTTTCGCTTGTTAGCAAAGTCTCTGCTTTTTAATACTCTGTCTAGGTTTGTCATAGCTTTCCTGCCAAGAAGCAATTGTCTACTAATTTTATGGCTACAGTCACCATCCGCAGTGATTTTAGAGCTTAAGAAGAGGAAATCTGTCATGCTTCCACCTTTTCCCCTTCTAGTTGCCCTGAACTGATTGATGGGACCGGATGCCGTGATCTTAGTTTTTTTAATATTGAGTTTTAAGCTGGCTTTTTCACTCTCCTCCTTCATCCTCCTCAAAAGGCTCTTTAGTTCCTCTTTGCTTTCTGCCATTTGAGTGGTATCATCTGCATATCTTATCTGAGATTGTTGATGTTTCTCCAAGCAATCTTGATTCCAGCTTGTAACTCACCTAGCCTGGCATTTTGCGTGATGTGCTCTGTGTATAAGTTAAATAAACAGGGTGACAGTTAACAGCTTTGTTGTACTCCTTTCTCAATTCTGAGCCAGTCAGTTATTCCATACAGGATTCTAACTGTTGTTTCTTGACCTGCATACAGGTTTCTCAGGAGACAGGTAAGATGGTCTGGTATTCCCATCTCTTTAAGAGTTTTCCACAGTTTGTTATGATCCACACAGTCAAAGGCTTTAGCGTAGTCATTGAAACAGAAGTAGGTGTTTTTCTGTAATTCTTTGCTTCTTCTGTGATCCAGCGAATGTTGACAATTTGATCTCTGGTTCCTCTGCCTTTTCTAAACCCAGCTTGAACATCTGGAAGCTCTCGGTTCACATAATGCTGAAGCCTAGCTTGGAGGATTTTGAGCATGCTTTACTAGCGTGGGAGATGAATGCAATTCTCCAGTGGTTTGAACATTCTTTAGTACTGCCCTTCTTGGGAATTTGAGTGAGAATTGACCATTTCCAGTCCTGTGGCCACTGCTGGGTTTTCCAGATTTGCTGACCTATTAAGTGCAGCACTTTGATAGCATCATCTCTTAGGATTCTAAATAGCGCTGCTGGAATTCCATCGCCTCCTCTCGCTTTGTTGACAGCAGTGCTTCCCAAGGCCCACTTGGCTTCGCACTCCAGAGTGTCTGGCTCTGAGTGAGAGACTGTACCATGGTGGTTATCTGGGTCATTAAGATCTTTTCTGCACAGTTCTTCTGTGTATTCTTTCCGTCTCTTGATCTTTTCTGCTTCTGTTGGGTCTTCACTGTTTCTGTCCTTTATTGTGCCCATCTTTGGGTGAAATATTTCTTTGGTGTTTCTGCTTTTCTTGACGCGATCTCTCGTCTTACCACTTCTGTTGTTTTCCTCTGTTTCTTTGCATCGTTCATGGAAGAAGGCCTGCTTGTCTCTCCTTGCTGTACTCTGGAACTCTGCGTTTAGTTGGGTGAACCTTTCCCTTTCCCCTTCCTTTTCGCTTCTCTTCTTTCCTTAGCTGTCTGTAAGCCCTCCTCAGACAACCGCTTTGCCTTCTTGCATTTCTTTTTCCTTGGGATGGTTTTGTTCGCTGCCTCCTGTACAGTATTACGGACCCCTGTCCATCGTTCTTCAGGGGATCTGTTTACTAGATCTAATCCCTTGAATCTATTTGTCACCTCTACTGTATATTCATAGGGGATTTGACTTAAGTCGTACCTGACTGGCCTGGTGGTTCTCCCCACTTTCTTTAGTTTAATCCTGAATTTTGCTACAAGGAGCTGATGGTCTGAGCCATAGTCAGCTCCAGGTCTTGTTTTTGCAGACTGTATACAGCTTCTCCATCTCTGGCTACAAAGAATGTAATCAATCTGATTTTGGTATTGACCATTTGGTGATGTCCATGTGTAAAATTGTCTCTTGTGTTGTTGAAAAAGGGTGTTAGCTGTGACCAGCGCGCTCTCTTGGCAGAATTCTGTTAGCCTTTGCCCTGCTTCATTCTGTACTCCAAGGCCAAACTTGCCTGTTGATACTCCAGTTATCTCTTGACTTCCTACTTTTGCATTCCAGTTCCCTATGATGAATAGGTCATCTTTTTTTGGTGTTAGTTCTAAGAGGTCTTCTAGGTCTTCATAGAACTAATCAACTTCAACTTCTTCGGCATCAGACTTGGATTACTGTGATATTGGATGGTTTGCCCTGGAAGCGAACTGAGATCATTCTGTCATCTTTGAAGTTGCATCCAAGTACTGCATTTCAGACTCTCTTGTTGACTCTCAGGGCTACTCCATTTCTTCTATGGGATTCTTGCCCACAGTAGTAGATATAATGGTCATCTGGATTAACTTCACCCGTTCCCCTCCATTTTAGTTCACTGATTCCTAAGATGTCGATGTTTACTCTTGCCATCTCCTGCTTCACCACGTCCAATTTACCTTGATGCATGGACCTAACATTCCAGGATCCTATGCAGTATTGTTCTTTGCAGCATCGGATTTCACTTTCATCACCAGACACACCCACCCTGAGTGTCGTTCCCGCTCTGGCCCAGCCGCTTCATTCTTTCTGGAGCTGTTGGTAGCTGTCCTCCTCTCCTCTCCGGTAGTGTGTTGGGCACCTTCCAATCTGGGGAGCTCATCCATCGGTGTCATATCTTTTGGCCTTTTTATATAGTGTTTGTGGGGATCTAGTATCTTGGAGTGTGTGTGTGTTATCACAGTTCCTTTACCCTTTCATTCGTGATGGACGCATAAGTTGTTTCCGTATCTTGGCTGTTACAGATGGTGCTGCAGTGAACGTGGGGCATGAATGCAGTGAATGCGTATGTATTTTCAAAATAGTGTTTTCATTTTCTTTGGAGGAATACCCACAAGTGGAATTGCTGGCTTAAATGGTAGTTCTTTTTTTTTTTTTTAATGTGGTTCATTTTTAAAGTCTTCGTTGAATTTGTTACAGCATTGTTGCTGTTTTCTGTTTCGGCGGGGGTTTTTTTTTTGTTTTTTGTTTTTTTTTTGGCCAAGTCGCGTATGGGATCTTAACTCCCCAACCAGGGATGGAGCCCACACCCCCTGTGTTGGAACGTGAAGTCTTAACTACTGGACCACCAGGGGATCCCTCAAGTGGTACTTCTGTGTTTAATTTCGTGATGGAACCGCACACTGTTTCCCGTAGCGGCTGCGCCCGCTGACATTTCTCCCAGCGGTGCACCAGAGTCCTCCTTAGTCCACACCCTTACCGACACTTGTTTCTCTCTTGTTGATATAGCCACCCTAACAGGTATGAGGTGGTAACTCCTGGTGGTTTTGATTTGCGTTTCCCTACTGTTGAGTGATGTTGGGCATCTTTTCATGAACCTGTTGGCCATCTGTATGTCTTCTTTGGAAAAAAAATCTGTGTTCAGCTCTTCTGCCCATATTTTAATCGAATTGTTTGGGGTGTTTTTGCTGTTGAGTTGTGTGTTCTTTGTATGTTTTGGATATTAACCCCTTATCAGCTACATGATTTGCAGATATTGTCTCCCATTCGGTATGTTGCCTTTTCATTTTGTCCATGGCTACACTTGCCATGCAGAAGCTTTATAGTTTGATGTAGTTCCACTTGTTTATTTTTACTTTTGTTACTTGTACGTTTGGTGTTAGATTTAAAATATCATCACCAAAAAATTTTTAATAAATAGAATCAAAAAAGCATTGCAGATACTTGTGTCACGGAGTTTACTGCCTGTGTTTTCTTCTAGGAGGTTTATGGTTTCATAGAATACACTCCGTTTTGTTTGGTTGTCTGGCCGCGCTGGTTCTTAGCTGCGGCACGCGCCATCTTTTAATTGCGGCTGGTGAGATCTAGTTTCTCGACCAGGCGTCAAACCCACGCCCCCTGCATTGGGAGTGTGGAGTCTTAGCACCTCGACCACCAAGGAAGTCCTGGTCTCAAGTCTTATGTTTAAGTCTAAATCCATTTGAGTTAAGCTTTGTGTACGGTGTAAGATAGTGGTCTAGTTTTAGTCTTTTTTTTTTTTAACGTGGTTGTCAAGTTTTTCCGAATGCAATTTATTGAAGAGACTGTCTTTTCCATTTTACATTCTTGGCTCCTTTGTTGTAAATTAACTGACCATAGATGGAGTGGGTTTATTTCTAGGCTATGGTCTGGTCCACTGATCTATGTGTCTGTTTTTAAACCAGAACTATACTGTCTTACTGGAGAAGGAAATGGCAACCCACTCCAGTGCTCTTGCCTGGAACATCCCGTGTACGGAGGAGCCTGGTAGGCTACAGTCCCTGGAGTCGCAAAGAGTCGGACACGACTGAGCGACTTCACTTTCACTTTCATACTATCTTAATTACTATAGCCCCAAATAAGAGTTTTGAAATCAGAGAAAACCCCCCACACCCCCCCTCAGCTTTGTGTTCTTCTTTCCCAAGATTACATTGGTTATTTGGGGTCTTTTGTGGTTTCATACCCAGAATTCAGTTGCAATGCCGTGGTCATTTTGATAAGATATTGAATCTGTAAATTGTGTGGGTCTTCACATTTTTAACTTCAGTTGCAATCCTTCACCCCCCCCCCCCACCAGTCTTCTTTCTTCAACCACCCCAGTGCACGGCTTTCACTTCCTTGGTTGCATTTGTTCTTAGGTGTTTTTTCTTTTGTAGCTGTTCTTTTTGATGCAGTTCTACATGAGACTGTTTCTTTTTTTTTCTGATCAGTATTTTTCATTGAAGTATAGTTGATTTGCAGTGTGTTAATTTCTGTTGTACAGCAGAGTGATTCATTTATACGTATATTAACATATACATTCTTTTTTATATATTCTTTTCTGTTGTGGTTTATCATAGGGTGCTGAATATAGTTCTCTGCACCATACAGTAGGACCTTGTTGTTGACCCATTCTCTGTATAAAGCTCACACCTGCTCACCCCGGCCTCCCGCCCCATCCCCTCCCAGCTCCCTCGGCTTTGGGGGCCAGCAGTCTGCTCTCCCCCCCCCCCCCCCCCCCCCCCCCCACCCACACCCCCCCCCCCCCCCACACCCCCCCCCCCCCCCCCCCCCCCCCACACCCCCCCCCCCCCCCCCCCCCCCCACCCCCCCCCCACCCCCCCCCCCCCACACCCCCCCCCCCCACACCCCCCCCCCCCCCACCCCCCCCCCCCCCCCCCCCCCCACACCCCCCCCCACCACAATAGTGTTGCTGTGAATATAGGTATCTTTTTAAATTACAGCTTTGTTCGGATATATGCCTAGGAATGGGATTGCTATATCATATGGTTATGCTACTTTAAGTTTTCTGAGGAACCTCCGTAAGTGTTTTTCACAGTGGCTGCACCAACTTATATTCCCACCAACAGTGTGGGAGAACTCCCTTTTCTCCATGCCATTCCCCAGCATTTGATACTGGTGGACTTTTTAATGACGGCCGTTCTGACTGATGAGAGGTGATAGCTCATTGTAGTTTTGATTAGCACTTCTCTAATAATTAGCTGTGATGAGCATCTTTTCATGTGCCTATTGGCCATCTGTTATTTCTTTCTTGGAAAAATGTCTGTTTAGGTCTTATGCCCGGTTTTCCGTTGGGTTGCTTGGCGTTTTGTTGTTTTGTGAGCTGCTTGTATATTTTGTGAATTAAGCCCTTGTCAGTTGCATTGTTCACAGGTATTTTATCCCATTCTTTAGACTGTCTTTTCATTTGTTTGTGGTTTCCTTTGCTGTGCAGAAGCTTGAGTTTTTAAGTTTGGTTAGATCCATTTATTTATTTTTTATTTCTATTGCCTTGAGAAATTGACCTAAGAAAACATTGGTATAACTTATGTCAGAGAATGTCTTGCCTATGGTATCTTCTAGGGTTTTTATGCTGCCGTGTACTATGTTTCAGTCTGTAATCCATTTTGAGTTTATTTCTGTGTCTGGTGGGACGCTGTGTTCCAGCATCACTGATTTGCACGAGGCTCTCGGGCTTTCCCCACACCACTTGCTGAAGAAGCAGTCTTCTTCCCATTGTATACCATTGCCCCTCTGTCAAGTATTGATTTGCCACAGACGTGTGGCTTTATCTCTGGGCTGTCTGTTCTGTTCCATTGATCCACATGTCTGGTCTTGTTCCAATGCCACACTGTTTTGATTACCATAGCTTTGTAGAGTTAGCTGAAGTCTGGGAGGCTTATGCCTCCAGCTTTGTTCTTTTTCTCCTGGATTGCTTTGGCAATTCTGGGTCTTTTATGATTCTGTTTAAATTTTCGGATTATTTGTTCTAGTTATGTGAAAAGATGTCAAGGGTAACTTGATAGGGATCACATTAAATCTGTATATTACTTTGGTTAGTATGGACATTTTAACAGTATTCTTCCAGTCCAAGAGCAGGGATATGCGGCATCTTGAATTTCCTTTATTAATGTTTTATAGTTCGCAGTGTATGTGTTTCACTTCCTTGATCAGGTTTATGCCAAACTATTTTATTTGGGGGTGGGGGCGAGGATGTGATTTTAAGAGGTTTTTTTTTTTTCTCCTTCATCCCTTTTATGATATTTCTTATTTGTGTAAAGAAATACAGTCGATTTCTGTATGTTAATCTTGTATCCTGCTACTGTGCTGAATTTATCAGTTCTAGTAGTTTTTGTGTGAGGTCTTTAGCATTTTCTAGATATAGTATTGTATTATCTGCATATAACGGCAATCTTATTTTTTCCTTCCCAATTTGAATATCTTTTGTTTCTTTTCCTTGTTTTTTGCTGTGGCTAGCACTTCCAATACTACAAAAGAAGAGGTGAGAGAGGGCATCCTTACCTTCTTCCAGATATTAAGGGGAACGCTTTCAGCTTTTCACCAGTTAGTGTTATGTTCCCTTTGGATTTGTCGTACATGGATTCCCCAGGTGGCACTCACAGTAAAGAATCTACCTGCCAATGCAGAAGACAGTAGAGGCGTGGGTTCAATCCCTGGAAAGATCCCCTGGAGGAGGGCATGGCAACCCACTCCAGTATTCTTGCCTGGAGAATCCCATGGACAGAGGAGCCTGGTGGGCTACAGTCCATGGGGTCACAAAGAGTCAGACAGACTGAGCAACTAACACTTTCACTTGCCATAAATAGCTTTCATTATACTGAGATGTGTTCCCTCTATACCCACTTTAGTAAGAGCTTTTTAAAAAAAAAATCATGAATGGATATTGAATTTTGTCAAATGCTTTTTCTGCATCTAATAAATGATGATCATGTGTTTTTGTCTTTATGTGGTTTATCCCACTGATTGATTTTGCATATGTTGAGCCATCTTTGTGAACTTGGGATGAAGATCACTTGGATGCAGTGTAGCATCTATATTCATCAAAGATACTGGCCTATAATTTTCTTCTTTTTTTGTTTCCATGATGTGTCTATCTGGTTTTGGTATCGGGGTGATGATGGTTTCATAGAACGTCTTTGGGAGTGTTGCTTCCTCTCCATGTTTTTGGAAGAGGTTGAGAAGGATTGGGCTTCCCTGGTGGCTCAGCTGGTAAAGAATCTGCCTGCCATGTGGGAGGCTGGGTTTGATCCCTGGGTTGGGAAGATCCCCTGGAGAAGGAAAAGGCTACCCTCTCCAGTATTCTGGCCTGGAGAATTCCACGGACTGTATAGTCCATGGGGTCGCAAAGAGTCGGACACGACTGAGCGACTTTCACTTGACTTTCACTTCACTTAAGGATTGGAATCAGTTCTTCTTTTCATGTTTGGTAAAATTTACCTTTGAAGCCCTCTCGTCCCGGACTTTTCTTGGTGGGGAGTTTTTAAATTACAGACCGTATTTCACTTCTGGTGGTCAGATTATTTCTTCTTGATTCAGTTTTGATGGGCTGTGTGTTTCTAAAAACTTGCCCGTCTCTCCCACAGCGTCAGCTTTGTCGGCGCGTTCGTAGTCTTCTGCTGTGCACTCTGTCGTGTCTCCGTCTCCATTGCTTGCTTCGTTGATTTGGGTCATCGCTCGCTTCAGCTTGGTGAGCCTGGCTCGAGGTTTGTCAATTGTGTGTATCCTTTCAAAGAACCAGTTTTTGGTTTTACCGAGTTTATCTATTTTTTTTTAATCTCGTTTATTTCCTCTCTGACATTTGTTACTTCCTTCTGCTTTCAGGTTTTGTGAGTTCTTTTTCTAATTCTTTTAAGTGATAAATTAGGCTGTTTATTTGAGATTTTTCTTGTCTTTTGAGGAAGGCCTATGTTGCTGTGACCTTTCCTCTAGGAACTGCTTTTCCTGCATCACACAGATTCTGTATGGCTGTGCTTTATTTTAATCTGTCTCACGGTATTTTCCAGTTTCCTCCTTGATCTCATTGTTGACCCGCTGGGTTTTTAGTGGCTTGTTGTTTAGTCCCCGTGTAACCATTTTGCTTCTTTCTCATTTCTTTCTCTATGATTAGTTTCTAGTTTCATGCCATTTTGGTCAGGAAAGATGCTTGAGACAGTTTCCATGCTCTTAAATGTGTTGAGGCTTGTTTTGTACCCTGGTATGTGGTGAATCCTAGAGAATGTTCCATGTGCAGTTGAAAAGAATGTGTATTCTGGGTATTTTGAGGGTTTAATATTCTAAAAATACCAAATAAGTCTTAACTGTTCTTTTTGTATCGTTTAGTATCTCTGTTACTTTATTGATTTTCTGTTCAGAAGATGTGTTCACTGATGTACTGATGTGAGTGGGATGCTGAAGTCTCCGACTGTTCCCTGCATTTCTGTCGGTTTCTGCCTCTATGTCTGCTAGTATTTGGTTTGTGTATGGGTGCCCCCATATGGTAGGTGCACTCGAGTTGACGAGTGTAAAATCTTCTTCTATTGGCCCTTTTATCATCATATAGTGTCCTTCTTGATCTTTCTGTATGTCCTTTGTTGTAAAGTCTATTTTGTCTGATATTAGTATTGCAACCCCTGCTTTCTCGTCACTTCCGTTTGCATGAAGTATCTTTTTCTATCCCCACTTTCCACCTATATGTGTCCTTTGCCCTAGTGGGTCTTTTGTGACCAGTGTATTGTAGGCTCTTGGGGTTTTTTTGTTTTTTAATCCAGTCCACCACTCTGTGTCTTTTAATTGCAGCACTTAGTCCATTGACATTTAAGGTAATCACTGATAGATACGTATTTATTGCCATTTTAAGTCTTGTTTTCCCTTTGATTTTATGTTCCTTCTTTGTCCCTATTTGTTTTTTCTTCTGTGGTTTGATGATTTTCTTCTGTATTGTTTATGTTCTCTTCTTTTTGGTTCTTGTGCATCTGTTGTATGTTGTTGGTTTGTGTTTACCCTGGTTTTCAAGTATGTTAACCCCTTCCTGTATTTGCTTGTTTTAGACTGGTAGTCATGTCGGCTCAAACACATTGTCGGGGGGAAATAGTCTGTTTTCTTACTCTCCTTCCCCACGTCTTATGATTTTGATTTCCTCTTTTACATCTTCACGTTCATCCTCCATTCACTGTGGCTATCAGTGTCAGAGAAGATTTTTAGATTTTTTAAAAAGTCTATTTACTGGCTTATTTATGTGATTTACTTTCCCATTGTGATTTCCTCTTTATTAACATTTCCTTCAGGATAGGTTTAGGATTGCTGTGTTTTTTTAGTTTTTGCTCATTTAAGAAGTTCTCTGTCTATTCTAAGTGATACTCTTGCTGGATAGACTATCCTAGGTTGCAGATTTTTCCCTTTTAGGACTTTGAATCTATCTTAGCACTTCTCTCTGGCCTGTAACATTTCTGTAGAGAAATTGTCTGATGGCCTTGTTGGGGGAGGTGGTTTCCCTTAAAATCTGTGTTTAGTTGCTGAGTTGTGTCCTTGTCTTTGTGACCCCATGGGCTGTAGCCTGTCAGGCTCCTCTGTCCATGGGATTTCCTAGGCAGGAACACTGGAGTGGGTTGCCATTTCCTTCTCCAGGGGATCTTCCCCACCCAGGGATCAAACTCACGTCTCTTACATTGGCAGGTAGGTTCTTTATCACTGAGCCGCCGGTTTTTCTCTTGCTGCCTTTAGAATTTCTCTTTATCTTTAGCTCTCTTTAACTTTTGCCATTTTTTAAATTATAGTATGTCTTGGGGCTTCCCTGGTGGCTCATCAGTAAAGAACCTGCCTGTAGTACAGGAAACATGGGATTGATCTCTGGGTTGGGAAGGTCCCCTGGAGGAGAAAGTGGCACCCACTCCAGGATTCTTGCCTGGGGAATCCCATGGGCAGAGGAGCCTGGCGGGCTACAGTCCAGGGGGCTGTGACAGAGTGGACATGACTCAGCAACTAAACAACAACAAATGTTTCGGTGTAGGCTGTTTGGGTGTGCTTTGTCTGGGGCCCTCTGAGCTTCCTGTGCCTGGATATGCGCTTCCTTCTGCAGGTTGGGAAGTTCTCGGCCGTTAAATTTTGACCCCCTCTTCTCTCTCTTTCCCTTCTGAAGTCCCTGTTGTGCATGTTTGTGTTATTCCGTAAGTCTTATATGTTGTTTTTTCTTTTGTGTGAGTGTGCACATAGGGAGAAAGGCTACGGTGGAGGGGGCCTGCCTCTCCCCTTACGCGCTGCCCACGCGCCGTGGCCTGGCACACCCTGGGCTGTGGGTGCACCCGATTCCAGCCCCATCCCAGCTGTTCCCACACAGCCAACCCCAGTCCTCCCTACGTCTGATCTCAAAGCCCACGTCCCGGCGCCCAGCCCGGACCTGTGCCAGGGCCCCGTGTCTCAGGCGCAGGGCAACGGCACTGACCGCCCGTGTAGCCCTTCATCTACTCTGGCTGCCGCAGGCTGGCTGCCGTGTTCTCCTCCGAGGCTCTGACCAACCTCCAGGCCGGTGCGGGGGCTTCCCGGGGTGCGGGAACCTTTCCTCCTGCAGAGCTCCCTCCCGGGGTGCAGGTCCCATCCCAATTCCTTTCTCACTTTTTTTATCTTTTGTTCTACCTGGTTGCATGGAGATTTGCCTGCCCTTTCCACACTCTGAAGTCTTCTGCCAGCGCTCAGTAGATATTCTGCAATGTTGTTCGACATGTATTTTTGATGTATTTGTGGGAGGTGAGCTTCACATCCTACTACTCCATCATCTTGATCCTCCCCAAGACTGTTTTTGATGGTTCGTTATTCTGTGCTGTGCTGTCACTTCAGTCGTGTCCGACTCTTTGCCACCCCAGGGACCGTAGCCCGCCAGGCTCCTCTGTCCATGGGATTCTCCAGGCAAGAATCTAGAGTGGGTTGCCACGGCCTCCTCCAGGGGATCTTCCCTACCCAGGGATCAAACCCACGCCTCTTACATCTCCTGCCCTGGCAGGGGGGTTCTTTGTCCCTAGCGCCACCTGGGAAGTCCCAGTTGGTTATTAGTGTATAGAAATGCAGCATAGATTTGTGTGTTGATTTTTGTCTGCTGCAACACGGAATTTGTTAGTTCATTCTGACAGCTCTTTGGTAGAGTCTTGTAGGTTTCCTGTCTATAAGATGATGTTATGTGCTGTGGGTGTGTCATATATGGCTTTTGTTTATTTTTGTTTAATGTGTTTAAAGTACCTTTTGGTTTTGCAGAGCATCTTCATAGACACAGTATCTTATGTGAACCCCACAGTGACCCTGTGTGGTAGGGGTTACGATGCCCATTTTACAGGGGAGAGAACGGAAGTGGTGAGACACACACAGGCACACTGTTTAGAATTCTACAAGAACCTTAACACTGTGAATCCTGGGGCTATGTGTGAATTCTTAAAGGAAAGGACAGTTTATTAATATTTAAAAAATAATGTGGAATCCCAAGATTTTTCCTTTTTAATTTTTTCAATTTTTAAAATGTATGGTCTGCCTTAATGTCTCCAGCTCTACTGAAATATTTCTGTTTCTCCATGATCTATGCTGGATATTTGAAGCATAAAATATAAAGAACTTTTTAGAATAACAAAATGTTAACACTTTTTATGATCAAAATATTACTGCTTTAAATGGACAGTTAATTTAAGGAAACCAGGTTGTTGTTGTTTGCTTTTTTTATATTTGGTTTAAATGTGTTGAATGGACTGCCTCAGCTCTACCTTATCTCTCTAGAAAACTTGAAAAAGATGCGCTATACTTTGGAGACCAAGATAAGAAGGTAAACTAAGCAAATCGCTTTTACCTTGTTAAAATCCTAAGGAATTTAAAAATCTAGACCTCCTTTGCACGCCGGTAGAGCCCTGTTCTTGCTCCCACGCAGCTCTGCTTTCCCATCTGTCTTTCAGAGACAGTTCTGTAAGGCCAGAGACGGTAGTTCCCTTAATGGCTGTTAAGTCCAGTTCCAGAAGGTACACAGATGAGCACATGCTGGCTGAACGAGTGAGGGAACAGACGAATGGCTTTTCTTTTCCGGTGTCTGTCTCCGGTTGAGACTTGGTGGTGTGTTTGCTCGCTTGCTTTGAGGGGTTCGGTTTTGTTTTAACATTTATTTATCTGGCTGCGTTCTTTGTGTCGTGTGGGCGCGCGTCGTGGCGCGCGGTGTGAGCACGAGCTCAGGACATGTGTTGAGCGGGCTTAGTTCCCCGACCAGGGATTGAACGCACATCCTGTGCATTGCGAGGCGGATTTGTAACCACTGGACCACCAGGGGAGTCCCAAGCCTAGTACGTCTGATGTAAAGAATGCACGTGTAGTCACTACCCATGGAATTTCTCCCAGAACCCCGGGGGTTACATCGGGGTCAGGGAAACACCAGAGGAGTGGGTGGCAGAGGGCTCTGGGCTGGCTCTGAGGCCTGGTAGGGGCGGCCCAGCGGGCAGCGCAGCCCAGGGTGCGAGGGGGTGTGGTGATGGTGGGATACTGGCTGGGAGTAGAGGCCCAGCCAGCACCAGCTCCCAGGTGCGGAGGCCGTGTGGACGCTGGGCACCTCGCGGGAACCGGGGCCTTTGGAGGAGCCACAGGCATCTGGGAGTCGTTGGGCTGATGGCTTGTCCAGAGGTGACGGGCCGTTCAGTGAGATGGTAGCACAGGGTGTCCCGCCCAGCCCACCCGATCTTAAAAGGGCCCTTCCTTAAAAGTCCCCTTTGGTCCTGGGACTCCTCAATTCCAGGAAAGCCAGTTGATCTTCAGTCACTTTTCGGAGCCAGAGGATCTGTTGGACCTGGCATGCCTCGTGGCCCACCACCTCCACCGGGACCTCTCTCTCCTTTTTCACCTGAGGGTCCGGAGGACCTTGAGTTAAAGTGACATTTTTCAGTGTCTGAGAATGTCCCCAATCTTTTAGCCTGAAATCATTAGTGATCCTACTGTTTCATTTCTCCTTTTATTTCCATTCCAAACGTGCTTTTTTCCAGAGACATAATTATTGCTGATGCATTGTGCGCATGCTCTTTTATTTCATCTCCTGCCACTATTGTTTTTGGTTTTGTTTTAACATTTATTTATGTTTGGCTGCACTGGGACTTCGTTGCTGCGGGGGCTGCTCTCTGGTTGCAGTGGTGGGTTAGCTGCCCCGCAGCCTGTTGGATCTTCCCAGACCAGGGATCAAACCCCGTATCCCCTGCACTGGCAGATGGTTCTTAACCACTGGACCAGCGGAGAGGTCCTCCCGCCTCTGTTCTGATGACAGGTACAAGAACCATAACCACAAGGAGAGAAAGGGCAGTCAGCGCAGCCTTGCAAGGTGTAGTTTCTCGGGAAGGGCAAAGCCGTCTTTTGGAGTCAGAGGACAAAGCTGCCACTGAGCGAGCATCAGAGGTCATTCTGAACAGCTGGCAGGGTTCTCCTGTTGCCTGGAAGAGCTGCCCCACTTCGGGAGCGGAAGCCACGGGAACCACGAGCTGGTGGGAACACTTGAAGGACCGTTTCGATGAGTTGCTTCTGGCTGAGTGAGGACTAGTGTGTGAGTCTCAGAGATACTCCCAAAGAGACTGGCGCTGCCATGCTAGGGGAACCCCCAAACTCTCGTGGCCTTTACCTCCAGGAACCCCACCAGGATCTCATGGTGCCTCTGGCAGAGGGAGGAGAAAAGTCTAAAATACACCCAGCACGGTCTTCGTCATAAAGGCTTACTCACTCTCCGGTGAAAACGCCGTCTGTCTGTAGCCTTTACTATGTTATGTTCCGTCTGTACCTGCCCTGTTGAGAGTTACCATCTTAGTGGAGGCTGGATTTTGTCAAACGCTCTTTCTGCATCTGTGGAGGTGGTCATAGGATTTATCCCTCGTTTTGGTAATGTGCTGTATTATTACGTTGGCTTTGCATTCCTGGCGTAAATCCCAGTTAATCATTGCGCGTATTCCTTTTAATGTGTTGCTGACTTCGGTCTCCTAGTATTTTTGATGAGCATTTTTGTGTCTGTGTATACCGGGGTGTTGGCCGATGATTTCCTTTCCTTACGCCATCCTTGTCTGGTTGTGGTATCAGGGTTGTGCTGGCCTCGTGAAGTGAGTTTGGAGTGTCCCCTCCTCCTCTACTTTTGGAAAGGTTTGAGAAGGATCCCTGTCACTTCTTCTTTGAATGTCTGGTAGAATTCACCAGTCAGTCTAACTGGTCCTGGACTTCTTTTTGTTGGGAGGTTTTTAATTATTGATTCAACCTCTTTACTAGTAATCAGCCTGTTCAGATTTTCTGTTTCTTCATGATTAAGGCTTGGAAAGTTGTATTTCTAGGCATGTGTCCGTTTCTTCTGGGTCATGCAGTTTGCTGGCGTGGATCCTGGGTATTTCCGTGACACCAGTTGTGATGTATCCACTTTCATTTCTGATTTTTATCTGGTGAGTCGAGCTAATGGTTTGTCAATTTTGTTTATCTTTTCAAAGAACCAGCTCTTAGTTTTATTGATCTTGTCTGTTGTCTTTTTTTTTTAAGTTTTATTTTGTTATGTGTGTGTGTGTACCCATTTGGCTGTGATGGGTCTTTTTGCTGCTTGGGCTTTTCTCTAGTCGGCGGAGAGCAGGGGCTACTCTCCAGGTGTGGTGTGCGGGCCTCACTGCAGTGGCTTCTCCTGTGGTGGAGCACAGGCTTTCGGGCGTGCGGGCTTCAGTAGTCATGGCACGTGGGCTCAGGACTTGCGGCTCGAGGGCCCTGGATCACAGGCTCAGTCCTGGAGATGCTCCACGGCACACGGGATCTTCCTGGATCGGGGTGGCACCCGTGTCTCCTGCATCGGCAGGTGGATTCGTTACCGCTGAGCCACCAGGGAGGCTCTCGATTGTCTGTTGAATCTCAGTTTCCTTCACAGCCGCTCTGCTCTTTCTGTCCTTCTCCTGTCTTTGTTCTTACTCTGGCTCCTTGAGGTGTGAAGTTGTTTGAGACTTTTCTTGTTTCTTGAGGTTTATCGCTGTGAACATCCCTCTTAGAATAGCTCTTGCTGCAGCCCACAAAGTCTTGTTATATCCCTGTTTTACACTCTCTGTGTTGTCTAGCAGCAGCATAGCTCTTCCCACGTGCCTTTGGTTTACATCTGCATGGAGCATCCTTTTCTGTCCCTTCCATTTTCACTCTGTATCCTTATGTCAGGAATGATTCTCTAACAGGCAGCATATGATGGGTGCTCTCAACCCATTCAGCCGCTCTGCCTTTTGATTGGGGAATCCATTCAGCTCATGTAACTGTTGACTGTTTGGCTCGGGTGAAGGCCTCGACACGTGGTTTTGCCCCTCCTTTTACTCCCACCGTGGGGTTATCTGTAGCAACAAAGACCACTGATTGAGTCCTGCTCTGTTCGAGGCACTGTGCTGGGTGTTCCCCATTTCATCCCTGCCGTAACCCTCTGTGATGGGTGCGGTTCTCACCCCGTTTTAGAGATGATGACACAGAAGTGCAGAGAGGCTACATCTCTGCATTTAGCCTCTATTTGTGGAGCTGCCGCCCTGTGCCAAGACCCCGACGTGTCCCCGTGAATCGGGAGCCTCCTCCGGGAAGCCCTCTCCCTGCCCTCTCTGGGCCCCAGCAGCTCCGCTCTGGCCGTGTCCCCCGGGGCACCCTGCTCCAGGCTCAGGGGTGGACTCTGCGTCTGAGCGTGTGCCCCCTCCCCACCTCCTGATCCCGGTCAGGAGGCAGTCCCTGTTAGGGAGCCCTGAAAGGGACAAGAGGTGACATGCCACTTTTTTTCTCAACAGGGAGGACCTGATTCTCTCTGATTTCTGGAGCTCAGCACTAGGTGGGTACCACGGGGCTCAGGCTGGAGGCGTTGGGGTGGGAGGAGGGCCTGAAGGTGGGCAAAGCAAGGAATCCAACTCTCGTCGTGTGACGTCTGCTTCACGGAGGGGTGTCCATGCTGGTTCTAATGCTAACTCCCCCTCCTCTTACAACTGTGTGTCTTTCGGCACTTAACCCTGGTCCTCAGCTTCCATATCTGTGGAATGGACATGAAAATGTACGTATTCTGTAGTGTAATTCTGAGTATTAAATGAGGCATTTCCTAAAGTGCTTACAGTGGTGCTTGCCTGCTGCACCGGAGGAATTGGAATTGGATGTTAGTTGTCATCCGTGTTGTTGAAATTTACATTTATCCCACTCTCCTCCCTGACCTTACATTGCCATTATAATCTCTTCCTAAACATGACGGGTGGTAACATGAATATACCATAGTAATAATTTTTATGGAGGGACTTTTGTTTCCTTTTTTGTTATTATACATAATATTTTTTTTAAAGTAATCAGAACTTTAAATTTTTTTTGGCTGTATTGTGAGGCATGTGAGATCTCAGTTCCCTGACCAGTGATCACACTTGTGCCCCCTGCAGTGGACATGCAGAGTCCTCACCATTGGACCACCAGGGAAGTCCCAATATACATAATTTTTCATGCATAAAGCTTTTTACCACATTTAGGGTAATGTTCTTAGTATATATTCCCAGAGGTGGAACTGGTCAACTTGCTACCCGCTTTCAGGTTGTTTTCCATAAAGCGTTCACTGATTCTTTGAGCAGCATGGATGCAGAGAGCCAGCTTTCTACCTAACCTTCTGTAGCCTGGGTCTTATTTCAAGGTGTCTTTGCTGATAAGTCAACATTGGTATCTTATTACAGGAATAGATATATGGCCGTTTGCTTTTTGTTTTGTTCTGCATACAGATCTGTTCTACTGAATTCAGTACCAGTGACAGAAAAGGAGAGAGGAGAACTCACCACCCTGTGAAACAATTTAGACAGAGTATTTTTCTTTAGTCTCTAGACGCCCCAGCCTACCTTTTTTTCCTTTTAATTTTTTGCATGTTAAATATTCTTACTCCCAGTTATTTATAGGATCATTTTGAGAGTTCTAGTCTTTTTTTATTAGAAAAGTAGGTATTTCAGACCACAATTGCATGTACTGGTTGCCTCGTAACTAGGATTTAGATGGACATCGTGGCCACGGATGCACCTGACTTTTGCTTGAAGCATTCCCTTAGTTGAGGCCGCTGTCAGCTTGGGGTGGGCGTGGCTGCACGCCCCCACGTGTGGCTGGGCGGGAGGCCGTAGCCCCTTCTCTGGGGAGTGAAGCCTTCCACGCCCTGCTCCCCGGGCCGTGGATGGTTTAGTTCCTGGGTCACAGCACGCCCTCTGACTGTGCAGGGCCCGCTTTCAGGAACCATCACTGGGTGTCTCCAGAAACACGTGGCACAGCTGAGGGCCCCCGAGGGGCCTCTCTCGGAAGCCCTGGGACACCTGCATCTCGACGCCTCCCCTCTGGAGGCAGATGCGACCCCTGGCTCCGTCCCGGAAGAGACCCTGGTCCCAGGGACTTGCCGCTTCAAGTGCGTGTGTTACGGCGTCGGGAACTTCGCCAGCTGTGCCATAGCTAGAAGCCAGCTGGCGTTCTTGCTTCTCTTTCTGGAGCGGTGCCAGGTGAGTCTGTGGCCTTTACTGTCCCCACCTCGGTCTCATGCACACAGGTGGACTGAGCCACTCATTGCCCTCTGCAGATTCCCAGGAGTCACTGCTGGGTGTACGACCCTCTGTTTACTCAACTAGAAATTGCAGTCCTCAGCGCCCTGGGCGTTGTGGTTCTCAGAGAGAACGAGGTACGTGGTTAGGGGCGTGCAGGGCCCTGCACTCGGGGGTCCTCTCGTACGGGGCTGGGCTGCCCTGTCAGAGGAAGGAACTAGCTGGCGGCGCCACCAAGTGAGTCTGCACGGTTCTCGGGGGGGCCTTGCGTGCCGACTCTGCTCGGGGGTGGTGTCGCTGCAGGAGGGGAAGAGGGCGCGGTCTCGGCACCTCGGGAGGCCCTTCTGCTGGGAGGTGCCCTGTCCCCGGGGCGGGAGGCCGCCGCCCAGCCCCCGGCTGAGAGAGAATGGGGGTCTCTGAGACCTCCGGAAAGAAGGCTCTCCAGAGGGGGTGGCTGGACCCCAAGGTAACGTTTGGAAAGGCTCGAGTCACGATGGGGAGCTGCAGGGAGTGACACGGGACGCAGTTCCCGAGGGCCCCGCCCCTTGGTCCAGAGCCGTCCGTGTTCACGGGACACGTGTGTTCAGCAGACCCGAGTTTTCTGGGTTTCCGGATGTCCCGATTCAGTCTCGTGTGATTCTGTAGCTGTCGCCCGCACTGGGCGATGCAGGACAAGTGTCTCTCTCTCTGGCGCTTGAGGTCGCCGTCCCCCACGCCTCCCGTCCTCCCAGCCGCGGGGACAGGGAGCGTGTGCAGGCGGGAGGCAGACTGGGCACGGCCGTGTTGTGGAGTGAGTGCACGCACACCACTGCATTCACCTTCGGGCGCTGAGCGCGGCTGGCTAGGACTCCCCCCACCCCCCAGTAAGACGTGTGTTCGCCCCGTGCATGCTGGACCCCAGGAAGGGAAGCGGAGTGTGTGCGGGGAGCCCACCGTCTTCTACATGCCGCACTGCGGGACGGCGCTCTACAACAACCTGCTGTGGAGGAACTGGTCGGTGGGCGCCCTTTCCAAGGTGGTCATCGTCGGCAACAGCTTCCGGGGGCTCACGGAGAGGTGAGCGGGGGGCACCCGGGTGAACCCGGTCCTCAAGTCCCACCTGGACAGAGGGCTGGGCTGCGAGACGTCACTGGGTCACGATGGGAAGAAGGGTGTCTTTCTGCAAGTAATTTCTCCCTTCCCTTAGGGTGGGCAGAGATGGCTTTTCTAAATGGGGGAAAACAGCTCACTTCTTACAATTAACACGATATTCTCACCCTGCTTCACATGTACTGTCATTTCTCCCTAATGAAAAGGGCAGTGACTGGGGCATTTACACCTTCTACTAAATATTTAACCTCCTCTACATCCCCATTTTAAAAGATTTCTTGCTCTATTTAAGTCATCTTGTCTTTCTGTGTCTTAAGGGGAATGAACCTGGTCTCATACTGCCTAATCATGTTTTCAACAATTTTGGTTTCTAGGTTGTTGACAAGGATTCTGCATAAACATTACCCATACATTGCAAAGGTATCTGCCTGAGTGGAGGGGCTGGGGTGGACAGCCTGGGAAGTCGTACTGCCTCTGTTACTGGGGAGAATCCCGCCTTCAGCTGTAGTGGTAGGCCCTTGCAAGGGTCTGTGGTCCAGAAAGCTATGTTTTAGTGCATTTCTTAATTTTCTCTGTTCTCAGTACCTCATCCAACTTATGCACTGTCCTTGGGGATTCCAACTCATTGCACTAAGTACGCTTTATTCCTTAAAAAGAATAACGACAGAGCGATGAGTAACCAGGACTCTAACCCAGGAGGGTGGGGCTTACTGCGCCTGTCAGGTTTGTTTCACTTTTGCCTCTTTCTGCTCAGATTATGACAGGCCTGGAGGAGCTGGCGTTCCCTCAGACCCCAAGGTACATGGACGTATTTAACGACACCTCTCTCCACTGGTTTCCTGTACAAAAGCTAACCCAGCTCCCCACGGACACTTGGGCGTTTCAGGAAGAGCCCGATTACCAGGACTGCGAGGACCTCGAGATCATTAGGAAGAAGACAGAGGAGCCTTCCCGTGCTGACCTGAGCTCGCTGTGAGGGGCCTGCGGTGTAGGCACTGCTGTGCGCCCTCTCACAGAGCAGGGAGTACGTCAGCTCTGATGTAAAATACCGTTTATTCCCAAGCGCGTCCCCGGCAGGTGCGTGGCCTACTTGGCCATGTCGATGAGGCTCTGCAGCGAGGTGGGCACCCAGGTCTTCTCACCCTGCACGAACACCACGCCCCGGTCGATGTAGATGACGATGCGGCCGAAGGTGTACAGCTGCTTGCCCTCATGCCGCTTCCCGATGACCGGCATGAAGACGATGTTGTGCTCCTCGGCCTTGGTCTCGATGAGGTCCTTGAAGTTCATGGGCACGGAGCTGGCGGCCACGCCGATGCCCCGCTGGGCCATGTTCTCGGCCTCACGCCGCTCCTGCATGGCCTCATACTGGAAGTCCTTCCTCCGCTCCGTGTGCGTGAGGTAGGCGATGTGCTCACGCGCGCCGGGCTGCATGTAGGCACCTGCGAGATGCGGAGGCGGGGTTAGAGGCGGGGGACACCCCACAGACGCCCAGACGTGGACTGGGCTGGGGGCACCTCACGGCACTCGACCAGACAGAGGCCCAGGCGCCCTGGGGAGGGGCGGGCAGCTGGCTGCTGCCACGTTAGACTTTCTGGTTAATTCCTAATGACAGATTATTAAACACTCAACAACCTTGATGGTCATCAACCACTGTTCCCCACTTGCTAGGGCTTTCACCCCACGAGTCCCCAAAGGTTTCAGAACCCTGAAAACTTATAAAGCCAATACTATCAATAGGTGTATCTGGGGAGCTGAAACACAGATGTTGAAGGGTCCCCAAATGCCCAGTGGTAACTGAGGGGTCCAGAGGGAGACTGTTCCAGGGGCTTGGGGTCAGGGAGAGAGGTCTGGGTGAGCAGAGGTCACAGACACGTTCACCTCACTAAACACAGTATGCCGTCTGTATCATGTACTAGGCTAAGCAGAAAGAACTAAATAGAAACTACAGTCGCAGCTGCCGCTCTGTGACCTTGTCTGTGAAAGACGGTTAGACCAGGTGCTCCGGCAGCTTTGCTTTGAGGTCAGCACAGTCTGGGGGCCCCCAGACCCACCAGGCAGAGGGACTTCTCGAAAGCTGAGTATTATCTAGTGGTAGGTAGTAACTGAACAGTCAGCTGTCTCCTCCTCACACACCAGAGCCACTGGAAGTGGGGTCTCACTACTGTTTCACAGGAAAGACAACGGGTTAACTCCTAAGCGTTAGAGTGGCCACCCAGCTCCGGCTGGGCAGACGTGCCAAAGAGCCGCCAGCACAGCGGTGATGGAGGTGGACCCGGCTCCCATGAGCCTCGTTCAGGGACTGCGCTCCTCTCAGCCATAGGAGACAGGGGAGCAGCTGCCGGCTGAGGGACGATGTGGAGGGGCTGAGAGACGAGTCTGTGTCCCGGCGCCCACAGGTGCCTGAACTCGAGCTCAGGGCCTCCACGAGGGGCCCCCACTCACCGACATTGGAGGACACCGCCCTGTTCATGATGTCAAGAGCCTCGTTGAACTTGTCCTTGACAGACGGGTGCGCCAGCACTTGGTCCGAGAACATGGACTTCCAGCCCAGGTACCACTTGGTGATCTCCTCGTAATTGGGGCTGTTGCTCAGCCAGGAGCACAGCACCTGCCCAGAGGAGAGAGGTGAGAAGCCGAAGCCCACCATGCGTGGAGACTCTGGGCCTTGGCCTCCCACCCACACCCTCAGCTCCCGTGTGGCGAGTGCTCAATAAAGGGTACGCACTGTGTCCTGCCTGCCCGTGTAGTTCCTTCTTGCATGACCCCAGCTGTCCCCCTGCACCCCCCAAGCTGACGCAGGGCTCACCTGGAGCCACTTGGGGAAGAAGTGCTTTTCGAGAAGGCCCACCAGGCTGGAGACGGAGACCATCCCTTCCCAGTCGATGACCCAGTAGAAGGCGTCCATGTGCTGCTGGTGGGGGTTGATGACCAGCTCCCCAAGGCACATCCCTGGAAGAGAAACCCAGCCTCTCAGGCACAGCCACTGTGTCCACCTTCGAGCTGCTGTTAAAGGTCGAGTTTAAGCTCTTGACATGGCAATTCTTAAAAACCGTTTCCTTCCCTAATCCAGAATTAGCTCTAAGTTTAGAATCCAGTGCGACAAAAGTTTGAGGACCCCTGTAGCTGCCCTGTCACCAGAGGGCCAGCCCAGAGCTCGGGAGGCAGGCGGAGGCTGACCAGGCAAGGCAGAAAGGCCCGGGTACACACGGGCTCCTGGCACCTCTCAGGAAAAGTCTGTGCTGGACGTGGCTGTGCTGCGGGTGGGTTTCCCTGGCTCCTTACCCAGCTTGGGCACGATGTTCTTAACCATGAAGGCCTCCCAGGAGCCGGGGGTGAAGACGTCTTTCCAGGGCTGGAGGATGAGCTTGGCCGAGGAGTCGCTGGGATGCCACTTCTGCAGGGCGCTGGCCAGCTTGCTGCGGATGGGGGAGTAGAGTGGCTCTAGGCGCGCCTGCATGAGCGGCAGCCATGGGTGGACCCACGAGTGGATGGGCACGGTGTCCGTCAGCGGGTTCCAGCTCTCCACCTGCAGGGGGAGCGCGGGGGGCCTGAGTTCACGCGGCCCGTGGGGCGGGCAGACGATGCCCTCCTGACTGAGCACGTGTGGGGGGGGGCAGTCTCCACTGGACCGGGACACTCACCCACCAATATACCTACACTATTTGTATTAAATCTCAGAAACGGTACAATTCTAAGTCATTAAAGAAACCAAGTAAATGAATTCCCTACAAAGGGGGCTTCAAGGAACAGGCTGGAGCTGAAGTGACAGTCCCTGAAGACAAGTGCTCCTGAGCCCGGGACCCTCACCCTTCGACAGCCCACCTCCTTCTGCAGCTTGGGGAAGATGAGCTGCTCCAGGATGTTGTCCAGCACCCACACAGGGATGAGGGGCGCCCAGCTGTCCAGGAAGTCCACCATCGGCTCACAGTTCCTCGGCTGCCACTGCGCGATGATGCTCCGCACAAACGGCATCCAGACCTCCCAGATCAGCCTGTGGGGCAGGCGCTGGTTACACGTCGGCTGCTCCCATGACCCAGGCACCCCCGCCCCGCCTCCGGGGCAGGACTGCAGACACCCGACAGCCGGGCCTTCCTGTCAGGAAACCATCGGCTGCCCCGCAGTTCTTGTGGCTCCCACTCAGCCTCGGGGCGTTTCCCAGGTGTCCTGGCCTCCCTGGCGGGGCAGCTGCAGGCTCACAAGCCCCCCCAGGGGTCGTGCGCTTCCCCACCTGGGGCTCTACTGCAGAGCCAACCCCCTTGCTTAGGTCACAGCTTCAGCATCACCCTCCCAAGACCTGTACCTCTGCCTGCACCCACAGGTGGCACCCTTGTCATTCATTCTCAGCCTGGCTGTATCTGTCTGCTCCCTGTTACCACCCGCCTTGTCCCCTTCCTGAAGACCGGCCCCTGCCTCACTCCTGGGCGAGCCCAGCAAGGATAGGCAGGTCCTCAGCGCACACACGGCAAGGGGAGGGTGAGCGGATGAGCAAATCTAAGTTCTTGGAGCGGCGCCTGCAGGTGCCCGGGGCCCCACACAGGACGAGCCCACCGTCCGGCCCAGAGTGCTCCTTCCCATCACCCCTAGGAGCACCTGTGGAAGGCGTCTGCCGACAGGTCCTGCCCGCCGTGCGACAGGAGCTGGTCGTTCTCCAGGAGGCTCTTCCACTTGGAGATGGTCTCGATGCCGTACGTGCAGTCCTGAGGAGGAAGACACGGTGGCTGAGCGCACCCGGCCGGCCCCTTGCCCTCTGGACCGTCTCAAGCCCGGGCCGCCCCGGGCGAGAGACGGCGGTCTGTCTCTCCCCGCCCGCTCACCTTGAGGGGGTCCCACTCCTTGAAGTAGTCCTTCACGAGCGGGTAGACGATGGCCACGGCCAGGTCCACGCGGTCGGACATCCGGTACTCCTCGTAGTACTTGTCCCGCAGCGTCTCGAAGACGCGGGCGCACTCGTCCAGGGTGAGGGGGTCCCCGCAGCCGGGCTGCAGGCGCCGCTCACACTCCTCCACCAGCGCCAGCACCTCGCTCAGGCTGGCGATGGCCCGCTGCTCCTGCTGCTGCAGCACGCCCGCCGCCTTCTCCAGCTCGTGCGTCAGGTTGACCACCACGTCCCGCTCGTACTGCAGCTGCCGGTCGTTGCGGATGATCTCCTGCTCTGTCAGCTCGATGAGCAGCTGCAGGTTGTGCTCCAGCTCGGGCAGCGCGAAGCCGGGCGCCCGGGCCTCCTTGCCGGGCAGGGGCGGCGGCTGCGCCTGCGGCGGGAGCCCATCATCGGGGACGCTGTGCTTGTGGCTGATCTGGCTGTAGCTGTAGTAGACCTTCTGCTCCCGGCCCGTCATGTCTATGACCTGGGGGAGGGCGGAGGGGCCCGCGGGTGAACACTCGCCACTGCCGCCCCGTCGGACGCGCACGCCAAAGCCGGGGGAGGGCGCCACACTCCTGGGAGCACCGCTCAGCAGAACTGGGAAAGGGCAGTGATTCTGAGAGTGGGGCCGGGCTCAGCAGAGGCCTGGGACCCGACCACCAGGGACGGACAGACAAGCCCTCGCCTGGGGCCTCTGGACAGGCCAGATGGAGAAGGCTTTCTAGGAAAACTGATGACATACGAATGGGGACTGTGTCATTGAGGTGAAACTCTATTTTCACACAATAGTAGAGGCTGTACTGATTTTTATCAGGCAGGCAATAAAACAACATACACAGTCAAAAATATCTTGGTAAAAAATGCACATTTCGACAAAAAAGACCTGAAAAGATATGCATTACAGCTGTTAAAGCTAGTCATTTATGGGAAATAATTTTCATACTTCTGCCTCCATTTTGCAATCGTCTAAAAGGTACTGCATACTGCTCTGTAGTAAGAGTTGTTTTGTTTTGTATTTTAATGTACAAACATGAAACACACAAAAACCACAAAGGCACCCAAGGAAATGAGGCAATTTCAGTGTCTGGGGAAGACTGAGGGATGAGAACAGGATGGTGCTAAGACGGAAGTGTCACCGTCACTCGAGCTAAGCCTGGGACCCGGAACCACCCGCATTAGAGCACCTGTGAAGGTGTTTACCTCCGCTCCAGCCCAGACCCAGGGCCGCAAAGGCTCCAGCTGTGACCTGGACTCTGCACTTCCTGCCAGGTCCCCAGATAACCTGACCTTGGAGAACCCACTGTACTTTCAGTTCTGTGACACACACTGACCTCCTGCAGCAGACACCTGTCTGTCACCTCTGTCCCCTGGGACAGCGACGGGAAAACCTCTCAGTCTGCACATGACATGGGCCAAAAATTGAGTCACCTTAAGAGGCCACGCGGGGATGCCCTGAGGGCCCCTCCTGGTCAGAGACTGAAAGATCTACCAATGCTTGAACCTGGCGACTCCACTTCTAGGAATCTAGCCTTACGAACTGTCCACAGCACAGACAAGGCTTTACGCACAAAGTAACCTGCCCAGACCAACCCAGAGATGTTCAAG
Organism: Okapia johnstoni; assembly: GCA_024291935.2. NCBI lineage: Eukaryota > Metazoa > Chordata > Mammalia > Artiodactyla > Giraffidae > Okapia > Okapia johnstoni. The sequence goes on along the minus strand of CM044310.1, from coordinate 6,220,035 downwards.
GTCTAGCAACAGAATAGTAGGAACTGGCAGTCCCAGAAAGCTGAGAACATTACTCAGTTTAGCACTGTCATGTCGGGGTTGGGTGGGGGTGCAGGCAATGAAAAGCCTGGGTGCAGGGAATGGACAGAGGCTGCTACACACGATGAAAGCACAGACGCACACACCCTCCCTGCCCCTGCACAGAAGACCCACAGGAACCTTACGAGCAAGTGGTCGGTGAGCGCCTCTGGTGTGTGGGGTAACTGCATGTCTCCCAGACCCCCATCCTGAGCTGGCATCTACGGGCACCTACCTTGACCTGAGAAAGCTCCTTCTGGGGAGCGGTGAGCTTCTTGCTAATCCTGCCCTTGGCCTTCAGCTCTTCCACGGTCTTGTAAGAATACTTGGGCTTCTTCTTGCCTCCGCTGGGGTCTTTCCTCCACTGGCTCAGCTCCTTCTGAAATTCCTGAGTCAGAGGGACACAGTCCATCACAAGACGAAAGGGCTGCTGAGACGTCCATGCGGTTCAGTGCTGAGGATGGTGCTGTGTGACACTGACCCCTCCAAGGAGGCTGCCTGACACCCACTCCCCCTACAAAGGCTGAGACCCTGTCCCCACACCCCCATTTCTGCCCACACTGGTTACGCGTGTACTGTGTTCCCTGTTGATGGTGGGACACCAGCCTCCGGCCCGTATCTGGTGCACAGTGTGAGATCGACCCCTGAGCCCCCAGATGCTGGCTGAGCAAACGAGCGAGCAGACAAGCCAACCCCGATCATCAGGCGCACAGACCAGCCAGGCCGCCTCCTGACTCACCTCCTCGGCCTCTTCTTCCGAGTCGACCACGGGGAAGTCCTGCAGGGACTGGGTGGTGCGCTCTGAGCCGTACGCCCCCACCGCGCCTTTCCCCTTCCTCTGCTTGGCTTCGATTGGGTTAATGATACCTGACGAATGTCAGAGATAGACTTGAGGTCGCCGCCGTGGTGTGTGGGTGCACCACACGGGGAGACCTGCTCCCTGGTCCTTCCACAGGACAGCGCACTGCCCGGAAGGGGAGCCACTCCTGCCCGCACCGCCTGGTCCTGCTACCGGTGCCACAGAGCAGAGTGCCGCCTGGAGCTCACTCAGGCCCTGCACATGGGGCCGCCTCCACCGCGTTCCCTTAGCGGGCTGATACCTGACTCCGGTATACCCTGTTCACCTGGAAGCCTCTTAACATGGGAAGGAGAATATGTTGATTCTGACTGGAGAGAGGTGGAGCCGCCATTTAAACTCCATCTGTTTTCCTATTATACTGTATATGTACGTATTACACACATGCTTCCCTGGTGGCTCAGCTGGTAAAGAATCTGCCTGCAATGCAGGAGACCAGGGTTTGACCCCTGGGTCGGGAAGATCCCCTGGAGGAGGGCATGGCAACCCACTCCAGTATTCTTGCCTGGAGAATTCCATGGACAAAGGAGCCTGGTGGCTACAGTCCATGGGGTCGCAAAGAGTCGGACACGACTGAGCAACTATCATTCATCGCTCATACATATCACATCCGTATAATATCTCATATTGACAGCTCCCACCTCCTACGCTTGCTTTGCTCTATACTATGTTTGTGCCTTGGAAACATGCATTTTTCTTTTTAAAAAGTTTGCAAACAGAACTACAGCATTGCAGTGAAGAATTGCCCCACCCCAAACTTCCCACCACACCCTTTCCAGCTTGTACTGTTGAGCTCCCAAATTAGAACAGCCTTCACTTTCATTCCAGGCCACCTTTTCTATCTTCACTCAAGTCCATGGATTTTTCATGCAGCTAAGTTACCTGTCCTGCCCCTTTGTGAGCAGAGCGCAGGGACAGTAACATGAACAAGGATAGTGGGCTGCAGTGTGGAGACAGCTTCCAGAATATGGAAGCTGTGGGGGCTGACCAGGGCAGGAGTTGTCAGCTAACCCAATCCCTGCCAATCTCCTAAACTATAACTTATGTACAATCTAGGAGAAACTGTCCGATTTTTAAATACTGGCAACTGATCTGACTTTTTAGAAATGCTGGGCAGGCCAGAAAGAAGCTTGTTTTCAGCCCATCATGCTGTATTAACCCTGACCTCTCCCTCCTGCTGAAATACAGCATTTTATGTAACTGGAGTTTTGATCAAGCGCGGAGCTTAGAGCACAACTGTCATTGCTGGCAGAAAAGCAGCAAAGGAGAGAACAGGCAGCCCGTGCCCCTCCCCGCCCACCCGGCCGGAGCCCGCGGGGCAGGGCACACCTTGGGCGTTCTTCCCCAAGCCCCTTCCGGGGACGTAGCCCATCTTCTGAAGAAGCTTCTGTCCGATTCCTTTTGTGTGTCTTTCCCAGCTGCCGAAATCCATGAAAGACTTGGTTCCTCCTGCAAAACCTTTCTGGCTGGGCTTAAAATTGCCACCCTGAAAACAAACAAGGAAAAACCTAAGGAAGCAAGCTTGGCTGATGGGACCATGGCTGGGCAGTCACAGAGCACTGTGAGAAGTATCCTATAAACCACAAGGATACCAGTGATGTCTCAGGACAGAGCAAAGACTGCCCGGCACAGCTACGCCTCGGGGAAACCTGCTCCCCCACGGAGAGACCCACACGACCGGCATCCAGCAGAAAGCCCCACTGCCACCGCCCCCCCCCCGGCAGATGCCAGGCTCACAGTGACCTTCTGGGGACATTACTACGGTCACAGCCCTTCAATAAAGATGCTACCGTTTTTAACTTCTTTGGTCCAAAATCCTTAGGAAATTCATCCTGCTTCACGGGTTTCTCTTCATCGTCGGAGTCCTCCAGCTCCGCCTCCTCTGCCGCCGCTTTCTTGAGCCCCGCGCTGATGAAGTTGACAGGTGCTGAGTAGTCGCGGGCCCTGCAGGCAAACACAAGGTCCAGCAGGGTTCGTAAGAACTCTCTCAGGCCAACCATTGGCCTGAGAGCTCCTCAGAGTGGACCTCGTGGGACCCACTTTAAAAGAGCAATGCTGACTCCTACTGTCAGTGCCCCAGATCCAGCTCTCCTGTAACCACATTTGACACTTTGACTGGATGTGTCAACTCTGTGACTTCAGACTTAGCAATGACAGCATAGAGTTGACTAAAAATTCTAAGTATGATGTGACTGTCCACCTTTCCTTTGAGGACTTTCCTGGTGGCCCAGTGGTTAAGAATCTACCTTCCCACACAGGGGACACAGGTTCAATGTCTGGTCTGGGAAGATCCCACATGCCACAGGCACCTAAGCCCCTGCGCCTTCCAGCCCGTGCTCTGCAACACAAGAGGCCGCCGCGGTGAGACGGCCGCACACAGCAACTAGAGAGTAGCCCCCGTCTCAGCAACAAAGACCCAGCACGGCCAACAGCTAACTAATGTTAAAAAAACAACGACTTGGTAAATTCAGTTAAGCAGGAAAGGCTGAAGAAATAAAGCCTGTTAATATTACTAGTCAAATGGAGGAACACATTCAAACATCAGCAATCATAACTGATGATAATAAACATAAATTGGAAGTGGTCAAACAGGAGACAGCAAGAGTGAACACTGACATTCCAGGAATCAATGAACTAAAATGGACCGGAATGGGTGTATTTAATTCAGATGACTATTATATCTGCTACTGTGGGCAAGAATCCCTTAAAAGGAATGAAGTAGCCCTCGTAGTCAAGAGTCCGAAATGCAGTACTTGGGCGCAACCTCTAAAATGACAGAATGATCTCTGTTCATTTCCAAGGCAAACCATTCAATATCAAAGTAATCCAAGTCTATGCCCCGACCAGTAACGCTGAAGAAGCTGATGTTGAATGGTTCTATGACGACCTATAAGACCATCTAGAACTAACACCAAAAAACGATGTCCTTTTCATCATAGGGGACTGGAATGTAAAAGTACAAAGACAAGAAACACCCAGAGTAGCAGGCGAGTTTGGCCTTGGAGTCCAGAATGAAGCAGGGCAAAGGCTGACAGAATCCTGCCAAGAGAACGCACTGGTCATAGCAAACACCCGTTTTCAACAACACAAGAGACGACTCTACACATGGACATCACCAAATGGTCAAAACCGAAATCCGATGGATTATACTCTTTGCAGCTGAAGATGAAGAAGCTGTATACAGTTAGCAAAAACAAGACCAGGAGCTGACTGTGGCCTTTGACTTTATTACAAAATTCAGACTTAAATTGAAGAAAGTAGGGAAAACCATTCAGTATGACCTAAATCAAATCCCTTAACGATTTATACAGTGGAAGTGACAAACAGATTCAAGGGATTGGATCTGAAAATCTAATCTCCATAGATTAGATCTATGGATTGCCATAGATCTAATTAGATCTATTAGATCTCCATAGCCCCAAGAACTATGGATGGAGGTTCTAACACTGAACAGGAGGCAGTGATCAAGACCATCCCCAAGAAAAAGAAATGCAAAAAGGCAAAATGGTTGTCTGAGCAGGGCTTACAAATAGCTGAGAAAAGAAGAGAAGCAAAAGGCAAAGGAGGAAAGGAAAGATATTCCCATTTGAATGCAGAGTTCCAGAGAATAGCAAGGAGAGATAAGAAAGGTTTTCTAAGTGAACAAAGAAATAGAGGAAAACAACAGAATGGGAAAGACTAGAGATCTCTTCAAGAAAATCAGAGATACCAAGGGAACATTTCATGCAAAGATGGGCTCGATAAAGGACAGAAATGGTATGGACCTAACAGAAGCAGAAGATATTAAGAAGAGGTGGCAAGAATACACAGAAGAGCTGTACAAATAGGATCTTCATGACCCAGATAACCACGATGGTGTGATCACTCACCTAGAGCCAGACATCCTGGAGTGCGAAGTCAAGTGGGCCTTAGGAAGCATCACTACGAACAAAGCTAGTGGAGGTGATGGAATTCCAGTTGAGTTATTTCAAATCCTGAAAGATGATGCTGTGAAAGTGCTGCACTCGATATGCCAGCAAATTTGGAAAACTCAGCAGTGGCCACAGAACTGGAAAAGGTCCGTTTTCGTTCCAATCCCAAAGAAAGGCAAGGCCAAAGAATGCTCGAACTACCGCACAATTGCACTCATCTCACATGCTAGTAAAGTAATGCTCAAAATTCTCCAAGCTAGGCTTCAACAATATGTGAACTGAGAACTTCCAAATGTTCAAGCTGGATTTAGAAAAGGCAGAGGAACCAGAGATCAAATTGCCAACATCCACTGTATCATAGAAAAAGCAAGAGAATTTCAGAAAAAAACATCTACTTCCACTTTATTGATTACGCTAAATCTTTTGTTGTGGATCACAACAAACTGGAAAATTCTTAAGAGACAGGAATACCAGACCACCGACCTGTCTCCTGAGAAATCTGCACGCAGGTCAATGAGCAACAGTTAGAACTAGACATGGAACAATGGACTGGTTCCAAACTGGCAAAGGAGTACGTCAAGGCTGTATATTGTCACCCTGCTTATTTAACTTATGTGCAGAGCATATCATGCAAAATGCCAGGCTGGATGAAGCACAAGCTGGAATCAAGACTGCTGGGAGACATATCAATAACCTCAGATATGCAGTTGACACCACACTTATGGCAGAAAGTGAAGAGGAACAAAAGAGCCTCTTGATGATAGTGAAAGAGGAGAGTGAAAAAGCTGGCCTAAAACTCCAGCTTCAAAGCTTAAAACTCAACAATCAGCTCTTAAGAGTAATGGAAATAAAAGCAAACATAAACAAATGGGACCCTTTTGCTCAGCAAAGAAAACCATAAACAAAATGAAAAGACGACTCACAGACTGGGAGAAAAGATCTGCAAAAGATGTGACCAACGAGAGATTAACCTCCAAAATCTACAAATAGTTCAGGCAGCTCAACATTAAAAAAAAAAAAAAAAATCAAAAAATCAAAAAATGGGCAGGAGCCCTAAACAGACATTTTTCCAAAGACACACAGCTGGCCAAAAGGCAACCGAAAAGGTGCCCAACACTGCTAATAAGAGAAATGCCAATCAAAACTTCAATAACATATCACCTCACACCAATCAGAATGGCTATCATCAAAAAATCTACAAACAACAAATGCTAGAGAGGGTGTGGAGAAAAGGAGAACCCTCCTACACTGTTGGTGGGAATGTTAGTTGGGGCCGCCACTATGGAGACAGTACGAGATGCCTTAAAAGACTAAAAGCAGAGGCACCATACGGTCCAGCAATACCACTCCTGGCTATATACCCATGGAAAACCGTAATTCGAAAAGACATGTGTACTCCAGGACTTCTGGATCGTCCAGTGGTTAAGAATCAGCCTTGCGATGCAGGGGACACAGGTTTGATCCCGAGTTGGGGAAACTTAAATCCCATAAGATGCAGGGCAAGTAAGTCCTCACACCACAACTACTGAGCTCAGGTGCCGCAACCAAGACAAATAAATAAATATTGAAAAAGAAAAAGATACATGCATCTCAGTATCCACTGCAGCACTGTTCACAGCAGCCAGGACGCGGGAGCAACCTAGATGTCCATCAACAGAGGAATGGATAGAGATGCGGTATAATCATGTATACAATGGAATATTACTTGGTCATTAAAAATAATGAAATAATGCCACTTGCAGCAACATAAATGGACCTAGAGACTACGTTACTAAGTGAACTATGACAGAGAAAGACAAACATGTGACATCACTTATCGGTGGAATCTGATTTTAAAAATGACACAAATGAACTTGTTTCCAAGACAGACTCACGGGTCTCGAAATGAACCTTAGGACTGCCCAAGGGAAGATGTGGGGGGAGGGATAAATTCAGAGATAACACACACACACACGCACAAAACAGATAGTAAGGACCTACTGTGTAGCACAGAGAACGCTGCTCGATATTGTGTAACAACCTATACAGGAAAGGTATCTGAAAAAGAGTGTCTCTCCATGTATTTGTATATATTTATAAATAGAAATATATAAATATAACCGATTCACTTTGCTCTACACATGAAACTAACACAACATTTTAGGTTAACAATACTCCCCTCGCACCCCCCTGAAAAAATTTGTTTCAGACACTATTTCAAGTACAAAAATCAAACAAGAAAAGACATTTTCATAAATCAAAATCATAAATAAAATACATTGAAGGGAGATTATAGGAATGGAAAGTATATTAGCAATTTCATCAGATTCTCAGAAAAGCTCGCCTTCATTAAATGTATTTATGAAAACTAAAATACCTAAGAAATTAACTCTGTGAGATGGAAAGTACTGATTTTATCTGACTGCCTCAAGAACAGTACTCACAGTAAGTTCTTAATCACAGCTCCCCGTTGTATAAACTGGAGCTGATAGCTCTGTATTGTGTGGTTGAAGAGCGAAGAGAGTCCAGTGAAAAAGCCTGGGAATACTGCAAGATAACGTGATGCTTTCTAAAATGACTAACCTAGTAAATAAACATCCCCGTGGCAGTAAGATCCACAGAGGAATTTTTCCCTAAGAGATGCCATGTAAGAGCCCAACACCAGAGTCAGACAGAATCCCGGATCTCACAGCTTAGCTGCGTGGCTCGGCCGTTGTTTCTTAATCTGTAAAATGGGATGGTAATACTGGCGCCTTTCTCATAAGGCCAGTGAGACCAGGCCCATGAGCAACCTGCCCTGTGATCTGTTCATCGTCCACTGTTAACATTTCTTGCCAGATGAAAAGAGGCTGAACTGATCTCTGCTCCTTCTCCCCAGTCTCCTTTGTGAAAAATGTACGGTCTCAATGGGCTGAAGCTTCCAGGCTTCAGGTGGGGACACGGAGGCAAAGCTCAGTCAGCTACACACTGGTCAAGCGCACTGCAGCCCACACACTACTTCACACCAAGGAGGAGGAGGCTTTCAGCCTGAACCCCCGGCCCAGATCTCCACCATCTCTCCCCGGACCACCGCCCAGGCCTCCTCACAGAGCCCCGCTTCCATCTGGCTTCGCAGGGTCTTCTCCACACACACTCCTGCCTCCACGTCTCACCCCCTCTGCACAGACCCACAGTGCCCTCTCTCACTCTCCTCCTCACCCTCTCCCCCATCTCCGCACAAGACCGCTCACGTCCTCTTGGACGCCCTGCTCCTCCCATCTGCTTCCTCCTGCCCCCCCCAATCTTCCCCGACCTCCCACAACAGGTCAAACACCCAAAAAAGTACTCCCCCTCCGGTCCTACATCAAACTTCCATTTGTGAGCTTGCCTCCATCCTCGCGCGTCTGGGCTCCTGGAAGGGAAGGACTGGGGCTGCAGCACAAGGCTTTAGACACATGATTGCTCCCTCAACACTACTGACGATCGGTCAGTGCGACAGCAGCACTCTGTCCTAAGGAGGAACTGGGCTCCCTGGCTGAGGTCGCAGCTAAGGGGCTCGGGGAGGCCGGGAGAGAAGCGTACTGAGCGGGGTAGCTCCCCAACAACAGGGGAAAGTGGTTCACGCCAGCCATACCGTTTGCCTCCAAAGCTGGGCCTCTCCTCATCCGAGTCTCTCTCTGCCCATACTCCGTAGGTGGCCTCTTCCTTGGTCTGCCAGTGGCGCTGCCGGTTGGGGTTGAATTCATTCTGGAGATCCCAGTCGGTGATCTCAAAGTTCTCCCGCTCGTCCTCGTCATCATCCACGTGGCCTTCCCCGTCCCGGTACAAGTGGGACAGCGACATGGCCTGTCACTCAAGGGAGGCAGAGAAAAGGTACAGTCTGTGACCAGGCCTGGGGGCAGCAGCAGAAGGCTGCCCTGTCGGCTGCTACTCCCTGCCGCCCTCACAACCTCCTCCAAACTAAAGTTCACTGAAGTCACTGTTACAATTCAATAAAGCAGATGCTAAAAACATATTTTAGAAAACAGGTAGTAAAACAGAATAAAAAAGACCAGCCCCAACAGTCCATGTGGTTAAGCATGTATTTCCTTCTCAGTGAGCTTGGCCAGGGAGTGGATGGACAGGGGATGCGGGGGGAGTCCACGCGTCACCCACACTCACACACAAACCAGGTAAAAACAACTTAAGGATGTTATTCTACATATTATTGCCTCAGAAATGAGGCAGACATTTTCCTGGACATTATTTTTTTCTATTGCTGAGTGAAGAGCTTCATCTGGACTTTTAACAGTTGAGCAAAGTGATATCTGTTTTTAGGAAACACTTAAATATGACCCTAAGGTTTTCCTCCCCAGACAGGAACCTTTTTTGAGGCGCTAGAAGGCAGTAGTGATTATGAACACGACCTTAAAACAGCACACATCTGTGAACTGGAATGCAGCAATCAACTCAGGGTAGCTGGGTGATGAGATTTAGCTGTCTCTTAAGTGGATTAACTACAGTACCAACCTTCGAGAAGGCTTGTGAGGCAGTCAGTGAGATGGCTCTTTCAAAACACTTAGCTCCCAGTTAAGTGCTTGTTACTCTAGTCCCACGATTAGGTCTATGGCCCCTCCTATTACTGGATTAGCATGGAGCAAAGGGATTGTGAAAGCAGGTGCCGAAATCGCACAGCCCGAGTTCAAATCCCCACTCTACCAGGTACTCAGCGTATGAATATTAAACGCAGGCCAAGTGCCAAGCACGGGGCACCACAAGGCAATACATGGAATACATGACGGCGCTGTGACCTCTGTCTAGCAGCTGCCAAAAGCAGGGACAGCCAACTCGCTACTTCTAAGGCGGGATCAAACTGTGGTCAGCTCTGTGGAAAGTTTTCCCTACTTACTCTCCTCAACTCACTGGTGCAGCGGTTGGGTCCTGCCGGTCCTAACCTCATTCAGGTGCGAAAAGGGGTGGAAATATTCTCAGAGAAGGCGGGGAGTCCCAGATAGATGGGAGTCGCCGATCACCGCTGACTCCTTGGGCACAGGGCACGGTAAAAAGCACGGAGCTGTCACGAGTTACAGAGCCCCCAGGAGGTGCTAAGCCCTTGCTGGACGCTTCAGGCCGATAATCTAATGTAGGCATGAAGACACCTCCACGAGGGAGGTACTGCTAGCGCCGTCGAACTTCAGACTTCAGTAAAACGAGGCTGAGAAATCAACTTGCCCTAGGTTCCACGGCTGGTGGGGCTCGAAACCAGGTGGGACTGCAGCCAGGGCTCGGCGTCTCCCTGCAGCGCCGTCCAGACCCCGCGGTGGAGGTTCGGTGCCTAATTCGGCCCGGAGACCCCGAGCGGCCCCGCCCCCTCCCCGCCGCGGCCGAGCTGCCAAAGGGAAGAGCGACCGGCGAGGCCGAGGCCCCTCTCCTACTGGCGCGGACTCCCCCCGCGTCCCCTGTCCGTCCACTCCCGGGCCAAGCTCACCTCGCTCCGGCTCAGCGGACCAACTCAGCGGCCCGCTCGGTGCGACAAACGCGACACTGGGGCGCCGGAACTCGGGTGTGGCGCGCGGGAAATGACATCACGTCAGCGGATATGACGCGCTCGTTGCCATGGCAGCAGTGGGACGCTAGGGCGGCCTTGGATTTAGACTATTTACGCTATTGATACGGTGAAGGTTTTCGCGGCCGAGAAAGGCTGAGGGCTGTTTTTATGTTGTTGTTGTGTTTTGTCGCGCCCACTTCGTGGTGACGCCCGCCTCTGACGACTGGTACGGACGTCGTCGAGCCACCATGGCCGAGGGAGACTCCTTTGTCAGCCTGAGATTCTAAATCTGCAAAATGGGGATATAAGACTAGCTCCTGGGAGAGTTGTGCGTGAGACATTTGTGGTGGGGTGGGGACGGGACGTGACATTCAGATAGGAATAATGAAGGTCAAGACTGTCTCCTGGATCTTTGGGTCTCTCAGTATAAGCACCGTCGTGGGCCCAGAGCGGTTGCCTTATACAGGAGTTTGATTAAGTGAAGGATTAAATGGGCAAACTCTAGAACTCCCAAGTATTCTGCCAGGCAATCTCTGCATTCTCTTCCTTTCCAACAGGTTGGTAAATAAATCCATTCAATGATCTAATAAAAATGTACTGAGTGCCTACAATGTGCTAGGCTCCGGGAATCAAAGGAACTGACAAGCAGGGACACTCCTAGAGAACCCCTCACCAGCTCTGGACTCCGCGTCAGCACACAGGCTCTAGAGTTCCAATCTCAGCTCCACCACTTAACAACTGTGAACCCAGGCAAGGCATTGATCACCTTTCTTGAAGCAAAATGGTTGCAATAAAATAGGTAAGCAATTAAAACTGTACCTGGTTCGTAACAGATGCTTAGGGAGTGTTAGCTGCTAATTTTACCTTTTATTTTCTCTCACTCTATCTGTATGATGCAAAGACCTAAGTTCAGTTCAGTCGCTCAGTAGCGTCCGACTCTTTGCGACCCCACGGACTGCAGCACGTCAGGCCTCCCTGTCCATCACCAACTCCCGGAGTTTACTCCAACACATGTCCATTGAGTCGGTGATGCCATCCAACCATCTCATCCTCTGTCATCCCCTTCTCCTCCCACCTTCAGTCTTTCCCAGCATCAGGGTCTTTTCAAATGAGTCAGTTCTTTGCATCAGGTGGCCAAAGTATTGGAGTTAGCAGTAGTTTGAACATTCTTTGGCATTGCCTTGCTTTGGGATTGGAATGACAACTGACCTTTTCCAGTCCCGTGGTCACTGCTGAGTTTTCCAAATTTGTTGGCATATTGAGTGCAGCTCTTTAACAGCATCACCTTTTAGCATTTGAAATAACTCAACTGGAATTCCATCACCTCCGCTAGATTTGTTTGTTGTAATGCTTCCTAAGGCCCCCTTGACTTCACATTCCAGAATGTGTGACTCTAGGTGAGTGATCACACCATCATGTTAATCTGGGTCATTAAGATCTTTTTTGTATGGTTCTTCTGTGTATTCTTGCCACCTCTTCTTAATATCTTCTGCTTCCATTAGGTCCACACCATTTCTGTCCTTTATTGTGCTCATCTGTGCATGAAAATTTCCCTCGGTAACTCTCATTTTCTTGAAGAGATATCTAATCTTTCCCATTCTATTGTTTTCCTCTATTCCTTTGCATTGATCACTGAGGAGGGCATTCTTATCTCCTTGCTATTCTTTGGAACTCTGCATTCAAATGGGTGTACCTTTCCTTTTCTCCTTTGCCTTTTGCTTCTCTTCTTTTCATAGCTGTTTGTAAGGCCTCCTCAGACAACCATTTTGCCTTTTTGCATTTCTTTTTCTTGGGGGTGGCCTTGATCACTCCCTCCTGTACAATGTCACAAACCTTCATCCATAGTTCTTCAGGCACTCTGTCTATCAGATTTGATCCCTTCAATCTATTTGTCATTTCCACTGTATAATTGTAAGGGATTTGATTTAGATCATACCTCAATGGTCTAATGGTTTTCCCTGCTTTCTTTGATTTAAGTCTGAATTTGGCAATAAGGAGTTCATGATCTGAGCCACAGTCAGCTTCCGGTCTTGTTTTTGCTGACTGTATAGAGCTTCTCCATCTTTGGCTGCAAAGAATATAATCAATCTGATTTCGGTGTTGACCGTCTGGTGATGTCCATGTATAGAGTCGTCTCTTGTGTTGTTGGAAGAGGGTGTTTGCTATGACCAGTGCGTTCTCTTGGCAAAACTTGATTAGCCTTTGCCCTGCTTCATTCTGTACTCCAAGACCAAATTTGCCTGTTACTCCAGCTGTTTCTTGACTTCCTACTTTTGCATTCCAGTCCCCTATAATGAAAAGGACATCTTTTGTGGGTGTTAGTTCTAGAAGGTCTTGTAGGTCTTCATAGAACCGTTCAACTTCAGCTTTTTCAACATTACTAGTCGGGGCATAGACTTGGATTTCTCTGATATTGAATGGTTTGCCTTGGAAATGGACAGAGATCATTCTGTCGTTTTTGAGATTGCATCCAAGTACTGCATTTCGGACTCTTTTGTTGACTATGATGGCTACTCCATTTCTTCTATGGGATTCTTGCCCACAGTAGTAGATATAATGGTCATTAGAGTTAAATTCACCCATTCCAGTCCATCTTAGCTCGCTGATTCCTCAAATGTCGATGTTCACTCTTGCCATCTCCTGTTTGACCACTTCCAATTTGCCTTGATTCATGAACCTAACATTCCAAGTTCCTATGCAATATTGCTCTTTACAGCATCAGACTTTACTTCCATCACCAGTCACATCCACAACTGGGTGTTGTTTTTGCTTTGGCTCTGTCTCTTCATTCTTTCCGGAGTTATTTCTCCACTGATCTCCAGTAACATATTAGGCACCTACCAACCTGGAGAGTTCATCTTTCAGTGTCCTATCTTTTTGCCATTTCATACTGTTTATGGTGTTTTCAAGGCAAGAATACTGAAGTGGTTTGCCATTCCCTTCTCTAGTAAAGACCCAAGAGGCATTGTTAATGTATACACAGAACAATGGACTTGGAGTCAAAAGATGTGGGTCTAAATTCCCATGGTCCTGAATTAAACGAGAACCTACAGGAAGCCAATTACTTGGGAAAGGGGACTGTGTCTCTGTATCCCCAGTGACATGTCTTGTCCATGTGCCTGACAGATAGATACTACATAGTACTCAGGAGAGGATCGAGAAAGTGAGGTTTTAGTAGAGGAGAAGGCCAGAGGGAGCAGAGGGAGGGAAACACGGAGACAAGATAAACCATTCTGAGCCTGGGTCTGAAAACGTACTTGCTTCTGTTTATAGGTCAAAGCCAAAAATAAAAACAAGCCTGGCTTCTCTGTAGCCATGTCTGTAGCTTTACAGCAGACTTTATGGATCTGCAGTTACTTTGATCTCAAGGGATTGATGCTAGTGGGTTTACTTCAACAAATGGCCCCTGCCACGTGGCTTCTGGAGAAGGCAACTTTGTGGATGGTTGTGGGGTCATTGAGAATATAGGCTCTGATCAAGTGTGTGTCCCCTAGAATGGAAATCTTCAATAGGATGTCCTGAGAAGATTGAAGCATCAATCTTGTGACTTCTGCCAAGCTGCATAACCTGAATGGATCCATAAGGATACATAAGACAAGCCCCAGTAGGGGGATTTGTATAAAACAACTAGTCTGGGGCTTCCCTGGTGGTCCAGTGGTAAAGCATCCACCTGCCAATGCAGGCAACACTGGCTCGACCCCTGGTCCTGATCCGGGAAGGTCCCACATGTCGTGTGGAGCAACTAAGCACTTGGCATCACAACTGCTCAGCCTGTGCTCTGGAGCCTGGGAGCAGCAACTACTTAAGCCCACGAGCCCCAGAGCCTGTGCTCCAGGACAAGAGAAGCCATGGAAATGAGAAGCCAGCGCACCTCAGTTAGAGTAGCCCCAGCTCTCTACAACATGAGAAAATCCCTCAAAGCAAAGACCCGGCACAGTCAAAAATAAATAAAATTTTAAAATAACTGGTCTGCAATCTCTAAAAGTACCAAGACAGTGAAAGGTGAAGAAAAACCCTCGAACTGTTCCAGACCAAAGGAGACTGAAGAGACATGCCAACTAAAGGCAACAGATGAGTCTGAACTGGATCTTTTTGCGATAAAGGAAGTTACTGGGGCAGCTGTCAAAACCTCAGTGGGGTCTGAGGGTTCCACAGTGGTGATGTGTCCATGTTCATTTCTTGCTTTTGATGACTGTCCTGTGGTTACAGTGGAGAATGTCTTTGTTATTTGGAAATACTAGAGTATTTAGGGAGTGATAGGACATCACGTAGGCAACTTATTCTCAAATGATTAAAAGAAAAAAAATGTTTTCTCCCTGAATATTCATTGGAAGGACTGGTGCTGAAGCTCCAATGTTTTGGCAACCTGATGGGAAGAGCCAACTCAAAGGAAAAGACCTTGATGCTGGGAAAGATGGAGGGCAGGAGAAGGGGGCGACAGAGGACGAGATGGTTGGATGGCATCATCGACTCAGTGGACGTGAGTCTGAGCAAAATCTGGGAGACGGTGAAGGACAGGGAAGCCTGGCGCGCTGCAGTCCATGGGGTCGCAAAGAGTCGGACACGACTGAGTGACTGAACACCACCACAACAATGCACTTAGAATTTTTTTAAAGTGAAGGTTCTGGAGTCAAACTTCCAAGGACCCAAACAATATCCGCTTAGTTCCTTCTTAGGCCTGGGCAGGTTGTTTCACTTCTCTACACCTGTCTCCCATCTCTATCGGCATATTATTTTTGTTTGGCTGGATAGCAAGTGGGGTCTTGTTCCTTGACCAAGGATCGAACCCGCATCCCCTGCGGTGGAAGCACAAAATCTTAATCACTGAACAACCAGGGAAGTCCCTCCATCCCTCCCATCTCTAAAATAAGGATAAAGCTAGTACTGCTCTGAAAGGCGGTTCCCAGGGCCAAAATAAAAAGAGAGGGAGAGAGCTAATTAATGCATGTAAAAAGCTCCTGGCTCAGTCAGATCTACTTTGATTTAGAAGACAATCTCCTATCTCTGCATGGATGGTCTCGAGCCTCAAGGACGAGTGGTTTTTCCAGATTTTTGGACTCAAGTGCACAGCCTCTGGAAAAGCCAGGAGGAAGGTGGCCAGAGGTTTAGTTTCAGGATCTCAGACCCAGCCTGGTCTCCCAGAATTCCCCAGATAAACCCTTCATTTGGGAGCCAGGGGCATCCAGGCCCATGTCTAGATTCCCAAGGAGGTGCTCAGACATGTAGCCTTCCCAGGAGGGTTGCCAGGCAACAAGGTTCCTCAGCAGAAGCCCGGCCGGGCTCTCGGACACTCATTGGTCCATTTCTTCCTTTTTCACAGAAGAGGCGACAGAGAAGGCCACGCCGCAGAGGAGGGAGCGGGGTCACACAGGGAGTTTAAGGGCGGTGCCAGATGAGTGCTTTCTCTGCCTCACGGAGCCTGCCCCATCCCACATCAATTCTGCCCATTTACTTGAGCTAATAATGTATAGAGTGACTCCTATCTGTTCAGGGTCACAAAGAAAAAAAGCTCTGCATATGTTATCTCTTCGATTCCTCAACCTTCCAAGGTAGTTTCTGTAATATTTCCACAGGAGTTCACATTCCTAATCACCCCTTAGGCTGCTCACACCACAGAGCACTGTTTCTATATTGCCTTCAAAAGATTTTGGGGGGGAAAATCCTGAGTTACAACTTTAAATAGGTTGGTACCATAGAAACAATCCATAAGTGGCATTTCAAAGTTGATATATTTAAAGTCTAGCACAAGTACTTTTTCTGGGACACTGACATTCTACAGAGGCACATGGCTGAGTCTTAATTTGAGTTCTGTCACAAAAATATATATCATGTCCTGAGCTTGGCAGAACCGAAGACCCAGATGAGCTGAGACTAGCAAATGTGGTTTCCTTTTAAGTGTTTCTTACAGATGGTTTCTCCGCTACTTATCTTTCAAGAATCTGTGAACTCTGTCCTTAGATAGCTGAGACGAGGTTCTGCAGGCCCGGGGCATTATTGTATAGCAAGCATCCTCAGAAGGTGATACAGGTAAGATGAGGGGAAGTGACACTGCATCGGCTCCAGGTATGTCCCTTAACTGTGTGGCATCTGCTGGCAGAGGTAGGGTGTGGAGGCAGCTGTCCTGTAAGAAGTCTGGCTATCCTGAGACCACCATGCCGAGAAAACCCGGGCTGGCGCATGGAGAGGGTACCTGATAGTGACGTCTGCAGGTGATCCCAACACCTGAACCCAGGCACCGGACACTCAAAGGCAGGAGCATACCATGGACCATCTGACTAGGGTGACAAGTCCCAGCCTCCATCTGACTACGAGGACCACTGGGGTCACTCTAGCTGACTCCCAGAACTGAGAGGTTGCACAAGGCATGGTTCTAAGTCACGAAGCCGGGGGCCGGTTAGTCGCACAGCGATGGATGGGTGGAACCATGAGCGAGTCTGGATGCCTTCCGGGATGCTGACACTCCACAGCGGCACATGGCTTAGTCTTATTTTCAGCTTTTGTCACAAAAGAACACATATCGTGGCCTGAGCTTGCCAGAACGGAAGATCCAGACCAGCTGAGATGAGAAAAAGTAGCTGAGATCACACCCCTCGAGGGTCATGAGTTTCCTGTGTCCACGACTCCGTCAGCAGCCCATCCACTGCCGTCTTAAGGTACCAGGAAGACACGAGCTGCTTCCCTCTGTGAGCTCATCACTCACCAGGCATCACACCCACCTCACCCACCAGCCCCTTCCAATAAACCCAGGAAGTTCTAACTTCCCCCTTTTACAGATGAAGAAACAGGGGTGCAAGCCACATAGCTGCTACTCTGGCCTGACTCCAGGAAGCCATACCCCACGCCACCATGAGTCACCGCCTTCCTGAAGCCACACTACCGTCATGAGAATGAAGGCAAGGGGGTCTGGATAAAACATTTAACCCTTAAGATAAGAAACTGTTCTGAGCCTGGTTGATCCCTAAGCATTCGGGGGGATTGTCGAGCCAAGGACCAACTCAGCAGGTTTGGGGAGAGTTCAAATGCTGCAGATGACAAAGAAAGGAGGGGATCAGCTCCTGGGAGCTCACCTCCTGCAACGTCCTTGACTAAAAGGGGTGTCTTTGGGTACCCAGGACCCCAGCCCACAGCAGGCCAGAGAGTCTGTGTTAATCCTGTGATTTGGGGGGGAGGGTCTTGGGTCATGCTGTTATCATTTGGCCTCTGCAAGGGCTGGAGACAAGAGTAACTAAGGTCAGTTCCCCCGTACCTTCATGACTGACACCCAGTAAAACACATGCTGGCCACCAAGGTTCAGGTGAGCCTTCCTGGCCAGCAACATTTCACACACACCATCACACATCCTTGGCGGGAGAAGAGAGCACCTTCGTTAAGACGCCACTAGGAGAGGGTATCTGAGGGCTCTCCTGGACTCTGACCTCTGTGCCTTTTCCCTCTTTGCTGATTTTAGTTTTGAATATTTATTTGGCTGTGTCAGGCCTTCATCACAGCGTGCAGGATCTTTCATTGCAGTGCCCAGCTCCAGAGTGCGCAGGCTCAGTAGCTGCTCTGAGATACGTAGGATCTTAGGTCCTCAAGTTCCCATGGATCCAACTCACCTTCCCTGCATCGCAAGGCGGATTCCTAACCACTGGACCACCAGGGAAGTCCCTCCCTTGCTGATTTTAATCCATGTCCTTTCACTGTAATAAACCATTAACTGTGAGTCCACCAGTTTTGCTGAATTTCATGAGTCCTTCTAACCAACTGCGGAACCCGAGGGTGGCCCTGGGGATCCTTGGCGCAGGAGTTCAGCTGTGCCCTCGCGTGGACCTATTCTCCAGCTTTTGCTGTTCATCAATCCACCTGACAAAACTCAACGCAGTGGGGAAAAATCTATTCACTCTGTAAAGTAAGTGTTAAAGTCGCTCAGTCATGTCCGACTCTTTGTGACCCCACGGACAGTAGCCTCCCAGGCTCCTCTGTCCACGGGATTTCCCAGGCAAGAATACTGCAGGGGGTTGCCATTCCCTTCTCCAGGGGATCTTCCCAAGCCAGGGACGGAACGTGGGTCCCCTGCATTGGCAGGCGGATTCTTTGCCACCTGATCCACCAGGGAAGCCCTCTGTAAAGTACGGCACAGACAAGTGAGTCCCTGTTCAGTTTATTCAAATAATATATATATAATTTTTTTTTTCCTCTGTGAAACTGAGTAGAACCAAGGAAGAATAAAAGAAAGCCTCATATATTAAAATTCTTAAATAGATTCTTTGACTTCAAAAGTAAGGGTCAACAAGGAGAGACACAGGCGGTGGGCCCTGACCCATACACAAAGCCACCACGGCAGTCCTGCGAATTGAGGATGGTGGCAAATCCATTTCTTAAAAAACAAAAAAAGTTCTCGAGGGGAAAAATATAAAATAACCTAAGTTTCAAAAGCCGGACTACTTTCACACTCCTGGCTCTCTACCCTGGACTGTCCTAAGACAAGAGTATCTCAAGGTTAAGTTTCCAATGACTCAGCTTTTGCAAACATATATCCAAAGACGTTCCTCGTGAGCAGTCCTGTTTTGGCGGTTAATAGCAAGCAATATGCTTGGATTAGAGGTCCGATTTCCACTCGAATGCAAAGTTTCTCCTCTTCTGGCAAACAAAGCCACGTGCCGAGATCTGAAAGGGGGGAAAAAAACGGGCGTTAGGCCCCAGAGTCACGATTCCGAAATAGCTCTTGTATATTTATACGTGTGACGGTTGGACGGATGGTCTGTGTGTACTCACATAAGCCTGTGGGATTTTCCTATAGCATCCCAGATGGCCGGAGAGAATCTACATTTAAAAATGTCTCCTGGGTTCTTACCCACAGCTCAGCCTGCTGCCTCTTGACCTCGAAGATACACTTTCCCGACTTAATGAGGAGCAAATGGCAGTGATGAAAAGTGCCAGTGAATTTCTGGAGGCCAGGGAGGAAGCGTGTGTTCAAGGGCAACTCCATCCCAGGAATTAGCTAAAGCACCGTCTCTGGTACCTCGTCTGAACAGTAAAGTGGGGAACAGATCTGGCTTTCATCAAAGGTTCAGAATTCTACTAAGGAACCCGCAGAAAGAGAGCGAGGGGAATTGCGTTGGGGAGAAACACGGAAAAGGCTGCTTTCAACGTGAGGCTTCTTAGGAACGAAGCGGAAGTCCTGGATTTTAGCACAACTCAAGATGGGAACCCTGGTAACAACGGTGGCTTAAGTGTCTCTCCAGCCTTGGGGGCTGGTAGAAAGGGGATTTCGAGAAAAACAAAAAAATATGCTGATTATTTAAAAAAGTAAGGAGACTAAAAACAGGCTCGAGGCTAGAAGCTCTTTCACAGTGTAAAAGCAGCAGCAGAATAAATACCCAGGCAAGTTGGTCCTGGCCTCCCTGAGACCCCAGGTTTCCTCGAGTCTGATCAGAGAAGCTGAGCAGTATAAGGAAGCGAATTCAGCCTTAGCTCCAGGGCCCATGTCCATGGCCAGGGCCTAGCACTCCCACCTGGCCAGCTCACTTCAACTCACAACCACCCTTGGAAGTGGAACACGGGCAAATCCCCATTCTCCAGCTAGGGTAAACAGAGGTCAGCAGGAGTCCAACCTGGAGTCAGTTCTGAAATATTTGACTTCCCAAGGTCAGAACCTGTTTTCCTGCCCCCCTGGCAAAACACGGATGGATACAAATGCACTTAAAATCACCTGTTAAAAGCAAACTCTGGGGGAGATGACTTTTGGTGGCTGTGTGACCTTGAGCAAGTCCAAGCCCTTCTCTGGGCTTTGGCTTTTCTCCTCTGTAAAATCAGAGACTTGCCTCCCAGGGATGCTGAGGAGTAATGACAGAAGACCACTTGGGCCAGTGCAATGGGGGCTATTCTTAGACCAAAGCTGCCCGTGCCTATTATTAGAACGCTAATTGCTTTGGGCCAACCTGATGCTGTTTATAGAAGCCAGGCTGCCAAACAACAGCCTGTGCAAATCCGCCAAGAGTCCCCCCATCACACTGGTCCTCTGTACCCCCTGCCCAATGACAGAGGAACCTGTTTCCTGTTGGTTCACCATTGATCCCTGCCCACATCCAGATCCAGAGCTAGGAGACCGGGCCTTGATAAACAGCTCCCGAAGCCATCACCATGCAAAGCTAGAGGGGCTGGGTTAGTCCATCTTGGTAGCCTCCCCAACCCAGGGAGGCTCAGGAAGGAACAAGCTTTCCAGAAAAGTGGCTCCTGGTCTCAGAAGCCGTGGGAGGCCCCAGGGAAGTCCACAGGCCTACCTGGAAATCATGAACTTCCTAGGTGGGAGGAGGTGCTGTTTGGGTTCACCTGCAAAGACAACACACAGAGGACGGGTCACGGCCAGGTGGGGGCGCCGGGGTCTCGCTGCCCCGAGGTTCGGCCCTCAGCGCCACTGAATTGCGAACACACTCCCTCACTGAGCTACTTTGAACATGACTTGTTCAGTCGCTCAGTTGTGTCCAACTCTTTGCGACCCCATGGACCACAGCACACCAGGCTTCCCTGCCCTTCACCGTCTCCAGGAGGTTGCTCAAATTCATGTCCATCAAGTTGGTGATGCCATCCAACCATCTCGTCTTCTGTCATCCCCTTCTCCTCCTGCCTTCAATCTTCCCCAGCATCGAAGAACATGACATGACAGACCCCCTCCTATTCCCGTGCCTCACATTCTAGTGGGGAGAGCCTGCCTGCTCAGCAAACGTGTCTGTAAGGTATTATTAAGTCCAGGCAACACAGTGGACTGATATGAGTGACGGGTGCTGGGGTGCCTTCAAACAAAGTGGTTCACAGAAGCCCCTGCAGAGGGATGACGTTTAAGGCATGGTGTAATGAAAGATCTGGGCTTCCCAGGCGGTGCTAGTGGTAAAGAACATGCCTGCCAATGCAAGTAGGCATAAGAGACACGGGTTCCATCCCTGGGTGGGGAAGATCCCCTGGAGGAGGGCACCACAACCCACTTCAGTCTTCTTGCCTGGAGAATCCCATGGACAGAGGAGCCTGGCGGGCAGGGAGAGGGACACAAGTAAAGTGACTTAGCATGCAGGTACATAATAAGAAACCTACATCTGATCTTTACCCTGGGCCAGGCACCAAGCTCCTAGAGCCCTTGCAATCTCCCTAGTGATAAAAAGCGTCTTTTGTCTGCAAACGAGATGACTGGGTGGCTGGGGCCCCCGAGCTTCAGAATGGGGGCTTGGTCGCCCATGATTAAGGGGTTGGAAATTTCAGTGCCCTCCACCCCTACCCAAACCTTTGGAGAGCAATGAATAACAAATAGCCAACAATTTACTCAACCATGCCTACTTAATGCGTGTGTGCTCAGTCGTGTCTTTGCAACCTCATAGACTGTAGCCCACCAGGCTCCTCTGTCCATGGAATTTTTCAGGCAAGAATACTGGAGTGGGTTGCCATTTCCTCCTCCAGGGGAATCTTCCCGACCCAGGGATCGAACCCATGTCTCCTGTGTCTCCTGAACTGGCAGGTGGATTCCTTACCACTGCACCACCTGCGGAGCCCACATGCCTACTACTTAATGAAACCTCCAGAAAAACCTCTAAAGGATGAGGCTCAGAGAGCTCAGGGCTGGTGAACAAGTGACAGAAGGTGGGTAGTCTGGGCATCTGAAGTGGACGTGCTCTTGTGGGACTGGGGTCCTTACCCTGGGGGGTTAGAGGCTATGTCTGGAAATCAGTGTCAGAATTGAACTGAGTTGTGCAACAGCTAGCTGGTATCTGGACAGTCAGGTTGTTGGTGCTGGAAATCACCCCATGAGCAAAGATCTAGATGATGAAACGAGGCCAGCCATGCACGGATGTGGGTAGCAACACATTCCCGGCAGAGGGAAGAGCAAAGCCCTGGGAAGGAGAGGGTGTGTGGAGTTTAGGAAGGGAGTACTCATTTCTTGCATGCGCTGCAATTCTGATGTGTGAGCTGCTGTTTTGCTGGCTTCCTAGTTTCCCACTTTTTTCATTGCACAAGGACATTTTGGATGGCTACATAGTATCCTAGTATTCTGCATAATGTACATACCACCATTACTCAACTGTTGCCTAAGACTGTTTCCAAGTTTTACAGTATCCTGCATGAGGTCATGTGTGTATGGGGGGTGGGGACAGTGGAGGAGAAGAGGGCGGGAAGTAGGAATTTGATATTACTCGTGGGGTAGCTCTCCTGAGGGCGGGACTGCTCACGATGACAAAGCATATGCCATCCCTTCATATTTGGTCCTAATAGAGCAAAAAAACAGTCCCACACAATGCAAGAGAGTGTAAACTGGTTCAACTCTGGTAAGACAATTTTAGCCTTGTAGTTCAAGAGGCTTAAAAGGACCCTCCCAGGGACTTCCCTGGCAGTCCAGTGGTTAAGACTTCGCCTTCCAATGGTTTCATCACTGGTTGAGGAGTTAAGGTCAAATGCCTTGCGGCCAAAAAAACCAAACCATCAAAGAGAAGCAATATTGTAACAAAATTCAATAAAGACTTTAAAAATGGTCCACCTATTCTACTCCCTCGGAGAAGGCAATGGCACCCCACTCCAGTACTCATGCCTGGAAAATCCCATGGACAGAGGAGCCTGGTGGGCTACAGTCCATGGGGTCGCTAAGAGTCGGACACGACTGAGCGACTTCACTTTCACTTTTCCCTTTCATGCACTGGAGAAGGAAATGGCAACCCACTCCAGTGTTCTTGCCTGGAGAATCCCAGGGATGGCAGAGCCTTGTGGGCTGCCGTCTATGGGGTCGCACAGAGTCGGACACGACTGAAGCGACTTAGCAGCAGCAGCAGCAGCATTCCACTCCCTAAAAATGTATTCTAAGGGAACGAGTCCATAGAGCCCTCCACCCCTCACCCCACAGAAGAGATGCAAGACCAGGAGGACAGGTACACGACACCGTTCAAAATATTGCAAAAATCACAAACCATCTTAGGGCAACAGTTAAGTAATTGGTGGCAGACAATGCATTCCAGAGGAAACTATGGAGTCACCCAAAATGGCCACAGTGAAACCCCCTGGATGGAAAAACACTAAGAAAGCAAACCAAAGCAGCTCATACCATGTAACTGCAAATACAAAAACAAATATCCAGGTGGGCCAAAAAAACCAAACAAAACACTACATGTAAAAATGAAAAGAGTTTAGATCATGGTTGATCCCCCTCAGCCCACTTCTGTTTGTTGTTCTTGTTACATCTTCTTTGACTTAAAACAAATACAAATTAGTGCTGACTAAGTGTTGCCACATTTTTTTGACAGTGGCATGAGATGGCTTTCTGGTTCCCATGCAGGGAGCATTGGACTTAACGCCAGAGGGTCAACATGTACGGAGCCCTAGGCATTGAGAATGTGTGAGTTTGATAACTAAAGTGGAAATTGGTACAGGGTGGTTCGCCTTTTACTGGCCAACATGCACACACACACACACAAACTGAAACTACTGATTTTAGTATCAGGACAATTCATTTAAAAAGAAGCACTTTCGGGACTTCCCTGGCATTCCCGTGGTTAACATTCTGCACTTTCACTGCAGAGGGCTCAGGTTAGATCTGGGAACTAAGATCTCACATGTGTTGGCACGCCCAAGAATCAATTAATTAAGAAAAAAAAAATTGTTTTTAAAGGAACACCTGAGCACCGAAAGGAGAATAGCTTAACGTCAGTCCCGGGAGTGGTTTTTATCTGACAAGATCCAGGGACAGACTCCCACGGACACACGCAGGATGCAGGGAAGGCCAGGTGTGGGGGACGAGTGTGGGGACTCAGGACTGTATTATGTCTACATCTGCACACACACCTGCATCACGGGACCCTCGTTTTTGGGTAGACTGCTGAAATTTTTGCTCTGGGTTGTGGCTGTGTTTGGGAATGGCCACTTAAAATGAAGCTGAATTTAAGACTGGAGGCATAAAGTTTGACAGACAGTCCCCACCAAGTCCCTTTAACTGCATTCAAGCCAGGGGGCAAGGGGAAGGATGGGGCTCAGGCAGAAGGGCTGCTGAGACGTGGCCTGGAGTGGATCAGATACTCAAGAGCCCCTGAGCAGATTCCCACCCCCACTCAGTTTTCTGATGGGAAAACCATCGGTCGTACTAGATAGAGCAGGGAAGTGTTTGAGGGCACAGAGCAAACGGTTGGTACTACAGAATTCCCCCTGGGATTTCTGACCTGAAAATAGCCTTTCAGATTGGCTGGTGTTTTATAGTCCCCTTTTAAGACCTAGGAAAGAAAAAAAAAAAATCACTATTTTTAGAAATGATCAAAAAATAAAATTTAGCCCACCACTTCCACACCCACCCACCTACACATCCACCCTCTCGACTACCCATTTTTCCATCCATCC
Organism: Okapia johnstoni; assembly: GCA_024291935.2. Lineage (NCBI taxonomy): Eukaryota > Metazoa > Chordata > Mammalia > Artiodactyla > Giraffidae > Okapia > Okapia johnstoni. Next base: position 6,195,386 of record CM044310.1, on the reverse strand, counting down.
AGCCTCCCACCCATCCATCCATTCATCCATCCACCCACCCGCCCACCCACCTACGCATCTACCCACCCACCTACCCATCTATCCACCAAATGCACCCATCCACTTATTCATCTGCTCATCTATCTATGCATCCATCCAACAAACATTTATTAATAATCTCCTCCTAAACATTTATTAACAATGTTCCGGACATTATTCTAAGCTCTGGGGTTGGGGGTGGGGGTGTGCAGGGGTTTTACAACATTAACAAGACAAATTAAAATTCCCATTCTCCTGCAGCTTCCATTCTAGAGTAGGGAGGGCCAGACAATCCACAAGTAACAACAAAACACAAGGAAACAGGAGCAGACCAAACCACGGGGAGCACAACACGGAAAGGAAGAGGCGCGACGCGGACCGCCCAGGGGCTTCTGAGTGAGTGGTCCAACAGGGCCCCCTGGGACACATAGCCTCTGAGCTGAGCCCCGTGTTCCAAGGGAAACCCTGCCAGGCTGAGCTCTGAAGGAGCAGCTTTCAGGCGGAGGGCACAGCGGGGCAAAGGCCCTGCGGTGGGAACCAGAAAGTTCTAGGCCTTCCCACTGTTCTCTGGAAATACAAGGCTCTGGATAGACCAGCGCTGTAAAATAGAACAGAGTGTGAACAACCCTATAATTTTAAATATTTCAGTAGCCACAGTAGTTAAATTTTTTTTAAAAAAGTGAAATTAATTCTAGTGGGGTTTTTTTTTTGGGGGGGGGGGGTGGTAGCAGGGGGTGGGGCTTGTGGGATCACAGTTCCCTGACCAGGAATAGAAGTCACATCCTCAGCAGTGAGACTGTGAAGTCCTAACCACTGGGCTGCCAGGGAATTCCCTCTAGTGGTTTTTTTTTTTTAACTTAACCTAATAAATCCAAAAATTAATACTTCAACATGTAATTGATGGCGTTCAGGGCAGGTCACCCCCAAACGCACCACTCTGGCATATTCACTGTTTTGAATTAAAATTATTTAAGAAACAGTCATGCTGGAGAAGACTCTTGAGAGTCCCTGGGACAGCAAGGAGATCCAACCAGTCCATCCTAAAGGGAATCAACCCTGAATACTCATCAGAAGGACTGATGCTGAAACTCCAATACTTTGGCCGCCTGATGCGAAGAGCTGACTCATTGGAAAATAACCTGATGCTGGGAAAGATTGAGGGCAGGAGGATGAGATGGTTGGATGGCATCACTGATTCAACGGACATGAGTTTGAGCAAGCTCTGGGAGATAGTGAAGGAGAAAGCAGCCTGGCGTGCGTGGTCCATGGGGTTGCAAAGAGCTGGACACGACTGAGTGGCTGAACAGCAACAACAACAGTGCCAGGACACTCTGATCCTCCTTTGAGCCCCTGGGAGCAGGAAGTAAATCTCGAAAGTGAAAGATGCCCTCCTATCCCCAGGAGGTAGAGAGACATCTTTATCACCAGACTAGTTGAGTCTGGGGCCGAGAACGCAGTGTGAACAAACCTTGCTTCTTCTTCGCTAACTCACTCCCCCAAGCCCAAGTGTCTTTGTCTTGTCAGTTCTTCACAAATGTATTGTTTCTTTGCCTTAAAGGGATGAAAGATGCCTGCTATGGCCCCTTCCTGTGAATCTCCTATTTTTATGAGCTCTTGTATGTATGGTATTAAATTTGTTTTCTCTCCTATTAATCTGTGTTATGTCAATTTCATTATCAGGTCAGCCAAACAGCCTAGAAGAGAAAAAGGGGAAAGTTTTCCTCCCCTACATAGTCAATATAAAAATGATTAGTGAGAAATTCTACATGCTTCTGGGGGGTAGGTATGAGTCCGTCTAGTCAAAGCTATAGTTTTTCCAGTAGTCATGTATGGATGTGAGAGTTGGACTATAGAGAAAGCTGAGCGCCGAAGAATTGATGCTTTTGAACTGTGGTGTTGGAGAAGACTCTTGAGAGTCCCTCGGACAGCAAGGAGATCCAACCCAAAGGAGTCCATCCTAAAGGAAACCAGTCCCAAATATATTCATTGGAAGGACTGATGCTAAAGCTGAAACTTCAATACTTTGGCCATCTGATGCGAAGAACCAACTCAATGGAAAAGACCCTGATGCTGGGAAAGATTGAAGGCGGGAGGAGAAGTGGGTGACAGAGGATGAGATGGTTGGACGGCATCACCAACTTGATGGACATGAGTTTGAGCAAGCTCCGGGAGCTGGTGATGGACAGGGAGGCTTGGCGTGCAGCAGTCTATGGGGTCGAAAAGAGTCAGACACGACCGAGGGACTGAACTGAACTGATGAGGACCTCAAATCCAGTGTGAGTTTCACACTTACACAACACCTTTCCATATGAACTCATCACATTTCAATGGCCACACAAGCCTAGTGGCTGTAATGGACAGTAAGGTGAAAGACGGTCTCATTAGCACTGGGGTCCTTTCAGAACTGAGTGTACTGCCAGGACCCAGGACAGGAACATTGTGTGCCTTCAGCATCCACACACACATGCACACACACGGCTCTCAGTGAGGGGATTTATCTTCACAGCCACAGCAAAACCACTGTAAAGACTAAACAAGGTGTTTGGCACCGGTCAAGACTTATGGAACCCCAAGGAGTAATGGGCTTCCCTGGTGGCTCAGATGGTGAAGAATCTGCCTGCAGTGAAGGAGACCCAGGTTCAATCCCTGGGTTGGGAAGATGCCCCGGAGAAAGGAATGGCTACTCACTCCAGTATTCTTGCCTGGAGAATTCCACGGACAGAGGAGCCTGGTGGGTTACAGGCCATGGGGTCGCCAAGAGTCAGACATGACTGAGCTACTAACACATTCAACATGTTCAGGGAATAAACCTCCTTATGTTTTTTGTTTTTGCCATCTTGATCATATTTTTAAAGTATACAAGGTCACAAAACTAGAGCAAGCTTTTGGCTTTTTTTATTTTTCTTAACCTATTCCATTCTTATATCAAAATCTGCACCATTGGATATGTAAGCCGGAAACTTGAAGTACAAAAAAAAAATCATATTTGAAACTGACCCGCTCAACTCTCTACTTGCATATGTGACGGGTCAAAATATTTATTCTCAGAAGCACAAGTGTATCTGTCACAAAAATTCACAGTTAGGAATGAGGTGAAGTGAATCAGTGAATTGTGGTTCTCTTAACACTTGCGTCATTAACTAAGTTCATAGAAAACAAGAGTTCTTCTCTGGGGGGTAAACCTCTTTGGAAAAGATCTAGAGAACTTTCTCTATTTTAAACAAACAACAGAGCTCCAAAGAGCTGATCTTAACCATCACTGCTCATCAACATCTTTTTATACAACACCCAAAGTCAGGTTTGACTCTGGGAGCTTCTGACCCACAGCCTGGGACCTGCCAGGGGCCTCTGCCTTTTAAAGAGACTCCAGAGAAGCTACTGCTGAGCCCCTGGCCAAGAATGCCAAGAAAGGAGAGGCTAGCTTTCTCTGAGGCCCTCGTCCCATCCCAGCCACCTCTCTCTCCTGAGAAGCACTTGGGGGCTGGATTTCAAGGTCATCAACAGCCGCTGTGGCTTCTTTTCAATCCAGTTAATGACTTTTGTATTATGAAATACAGCATATATACAGGCAAGTATCTAAAACACCTTAAGCATAAAGGATAATAACTATGGTTAAATAGTAAACGTTAAAATGAATAATAAATATCGAACCAAAAATAATAACAGAGTGATAATCAGCTGTATCCAGGTTGCCAACACCCACTCTCTCCATGCAGTCTGAGTGTCTACCTTGGGTCTCTGAGTATTTCCACAAGTTTACAGAATCGGCCAATGTCAAGGGGAGAAGTAAGGAGATCAATAGATGGGCTTACACTTGAAGGACAAGGGTAGAGCTGCCAACTCGCAGTGTGAGTAAATTCTCTCTCTTCCCTGGTTGGGAAACTAAGATCCTATATGTCACGCAGCACAACCGGAAATGAATAAATAAATAGAAATTAAACCTTACGGGGGCAATAAAGGGACCCATCCTTGATTTATTCACACCCCGCCTCAACAAAGACTTGAAGAGCTTTACAAACAGATGAACTGACAGCCAGGGAAGCAGAGGGGAAAGGACAAGGCGGAGCAGACAAACAGGATGAAATCAGGACACAGACGGGCCCGCCAGGAGATGCTACGGAGTGTGAGAGCAGAATACCAACTGGTTTTGAGCTTCCTGGTGGCCCAAGCGAAAATGGGAATGCAATCAGCCATACGAAGACAGACACAAGCCAGCTGCTTAGGCATCAAGGGACTGATGTCTTCTCGGGTAGCAGGAGCCCCCAGCCCCAGCCGCGTCTCCCCGGGGGGGCAGTGCACTCACCCGGTGTGTGTTGTTGATGACAATGGGGTCAGGGTTGCCGTAGTTGGGCGGGTTTGCATACGGGTCGTAGCCGAGCCGGGCCAGCATGGGGGCAATCTGGGCCATGTCCCTCAACACATCCCTAGGGATGTGGCCAGTCCACTTGGAGAGAGCTTCCAGGTTCACGGGCTTGATGACCTGGTCTGTGGATCGTTCAATCCTGGGGAGACAGGGTGGGCTGGATGGGGTATGGGCAGATCTAGGTGGTGCTGCGGCAGCAGGGAAGGTGGCAGTGGGGGAGGGGGGGACCTGGTACTTGGGACCCACTTGGCTCCCCTAAACTGTAAGAAGGTGGGTGAGTCATCTGGCCTCAGCATACCTGCTCTGTGCAATGGGTTTAAGAGCACAGAGTGGGAAGCTGGCAGAAAAGTGCTAGGCAGTGCACACCATTTCAGTGGTGCTCAGATTCTGCTTCCTTGACCTCTTACGACTTTTTAAAAATGACTTTTTATTTACATGACTAAAATGGACTAAGATTTTGTTTTGAGAAGTAATTATAAAACACCAACAGTAAGGCGAAGAGTCCCTGTGGTCAGCACTCCGGTCCATCAGGTGCCTGCAGGGACCTGACCGTAGCATTCTGGAGTGTACCTCTTCTTTCAGTCAGTTTTCTGTGCTTTTAAAAGTAGAGTGGCTAAGGGGCCAGACTGCCTGGGGGTGGGTGCCAGCTGTGTGACCTTGGCAGAGTAACTGAACCTCTCTGAGCCTCAGTGTCCTCACCTGTAAAATGGGAATCATTAATAGTACCTACCTTGCTGGGCTGTTCTGAGGAGTAAATAGGTTAATAATAAAAGAGCACCGGGTACATTTTAAGGTCTCAGTGTTAGCAGGCACTCTCTCTCTCCCCCACACATATATACATAGGAAATCTATGGTTTTGCTTGCACATTTAAAAACAGAAGTTATATGCTATATATAGTACCGCTTTGTAGGCTTTTTTTTTCCGCTCACTCAATACCTCTTTCTTTTTCCATTCCCCGAAAGGTGGACCTGTAGGTTGTTTTCAGTCTGCTGTTAGAATGAAAATGCCATCATCTTACACGTGCTTTCTTGGTCTCCCAGATAACAGGGTTACCACCTCATCTGATCACGATTGTCTTACTGATTATAGTTCAGGGGCTTAAAGATGGAGGGTGGGGAAGGATTGAGGACCTATTTCTAGATGCTTCCATCCCAACCAAGAGATAACTTGGGAACGAAGAACAGTCTGAAAAGATGGAGCAAAAGGAACTGGGATGCGGAGTGAGGGAAAGTGGGGAGGGAAACAGCGTGGACTGACTGGGGGCGGGGGTACGAGCTGGAGGCCACAGACCCGGATTTAAGTCTCAACCCTAGCCAGGGTGTCAAAGATCTCAAATATGGTTCTAGATATTTTCACCATGTAAACATCTCTGCCGCAAGCAGTCTCGCCCCACAATGATCACCCACAAGGCTGTTTTGCCATAAAAGATAAAATCACATGCTGACAGTTACATGACAAGAGAAAATGAGAATGTGTCAGTTTGTACAGGTCCTTGGGTGAGCTAATCTAAGCCAGATTCTGTTAGAATTTTCACCGTGTTCCAGACACATCAGGAATCAAGTAACCATCCCTTTTTTCAAGGGATAGGAGGAGCTTGATTCTTCTTTTGCCTTTTTTTATTTTTAAATTGAAGTATAGTTGATTTATAATGTTGTGTTAGTTTCTGGTGTACAGCAAAGTGATTCACTGATACGTATATCTTATATATATTCCTGTTCCTATTCTTTCACTGTGGTTTATTACAGGATATTGAATATAGTTCCCTGCACTATACAGTAGGTCCCTGTTGCTTATTTTATATATAGTAGCTTGTTGCTGCTAATCCCAAACTCTTAATTTATTGCTCCCGTTTCCCCTTTGGTGATCATGTTAGTTTCTATGTCTGTGAGTCTGTTTCTGTTTCCCAGGTTCATCTGTGTCATAGTTTAGATCCCACATACAAGTGATATCACACAATGTTTGTCTCTCTCTGACTTACCTCACTTACTGTGACCACATCTAGGTCTACCTGGGTTGCTGCAAAAGGCATCATTTCATCCTTTTTTTGGCTGAGTAGTATTCCACTGGATATATGTGCCACATCTTTTTCATCCATCCACTGATGGACACTTAAGTTGCCTCCATGTCTTGGCTACTGTGAACAGCGCTGCTGTGAACGTGGCCCCCAGCGTCCAACACTGTGATAAATCTGGTAAAGACGGCAGGAGGGAGCAAACCACTGTATCTAAACTAGCTAAAGACCCATCATTAATGCTCTCAAAGGCTGCTGTGAATTAGCAGCTGCCTCTTTCCTATGAGTCACAGCTCAGTACCCTTTTGGTTTTGACAGGTGGGAGGGATGACTGCTCAAGAGGATTTGCAGAAACTGGTATGTTATCATTTCCTAGTATAATGAAACCAAAACTGCTAATCAACCAGTTATTTCATCTTTTACAGCAAAATACTTGCTGCAGAGATGTTTATGGCAAAGAAACCCAACCCGATCAAACATGTGCCTGGCCTCTGCCACAACCCTCGTGTCTACAGGACTTTACAGGACACAAATCACATAGATGCATCCCAGAACAGGGATGGGAGCCACGCTTAACATGAGTCAGTAACCAAAGTGTCCCAAAATGGGAGATGTTAAACAGAATATGGTGATTCTGTGGTGGAATATTATACAGCCATTCAAAGTGATGTCGCTGCACAGTGCTGGGGGCTCATGGGCAAGTGTCCCAGATACAAGGTGAATAAAGTTTACAGAGGAACCTGCCCAGCAGGACTCTGGTTTTATTCCCTGATCAAGGACCAGCAGGCCACAGATCAAAATCTGGGGGCGGGGGGGGTGGATTATGAGTAGATTTCCTTTCCTGTTTTATGTATGTTCCCAACTTCCTGCCATCAGGATGTATTCCTTTGGTCATCTGATGTTGTGTCAGGATGATTTACAAAATTCTAGCTCCAGCACTAGCTGGCTGGGGTATCCAGTCCGTGGGCACTTTGCTGCCAGGAGGAGAGCTGCTGAGCTCTGCTAAGGGCTCTGGAGCTCCTGGGGACAGGGCCTGGGAAGGCCCAGACGTTAGAGAAACAGGAGGTGTCATCCCAGGAAGGACCGCTCTTCCACTGGGCTCTTAGGGATGCTTGCACCCGAGCAGGATAGAGACATGGAAACGGCACACTCTGGCCCTGCCCTGTGCCAAGGTCCCAGGAGAAGGAAGAGGGTCCCAGGGATGTAGAGCTTGAGAGAACAGGCACTGGCGTCCAACAGGCGTGAGTTTGAACCCTGGCACCACCTCTCGCTAGGCCAGTAACTTTCCTGAGATTCCTCTTCCTGATGTATAAAATGCAGTTAAGAGCAGTTCCTATGTCTGAGTTTGCTGTGAAGATGAGGGCAGTAATGATGGGTGGGGGCTTAACTCAGTGCTGGGCACACAGCAGGCGTTCAGTAAGAGAGCAAAGGTGAGGCCAGTGGGGATGCCACCAAAAGCGAGATCAACACTAAAATGAAGATAATGGGGATAACAGCACCTAACAGGTACCACTCCATTGGATGTTCACGCGTGAACACAGGTGGACGGATTCTATCCCCTCGCTACCGATGAGGAAACGGAAGCACAGAGAGGTTGAATCCCCTGCTCAAGGTCACACAGCTAAAAAGGGACGGGGCTGGGACTCGAACCCAGACAGCCCGGTCCCGGAATCTGTCCTCCCAACCTTTACCGACAACCGCTGACTACACAAAGCCCATGGACGTGGAGAGGAGGGACTGCCCCCTTTTGGGGGGGATAATAAAACTGAGGATTCAGAGAGGTCCAGCAACTTGCTCAATGCCACAGAGCTACCAGGAGGGAGATGTGGACCAAAGCTCTGCTCTTAAACACTCTTCGTCTCCGATCTGTTACAACAGAGGCGGCTCAGGGAGGCCCAGCGACTGGCCCCAGGCCACCCAGCAGAAGGCGGGGCTCCACTCACTTGGACAGGGAGACGCCGCCCGGCTTGCCGATGAGGTCCTCGTGGTGGAGGACAGCGTCGCTCCAGGCGATGCCCAGGAAGTCGAGGATGAGCTTGAGGGAGCGCCGGGGGTGCAGCACCAGCTGCTCGTAGTAGACGGGCAGGCACTTGTCCTTGCCCACCTCCATGCACTGCGCGTACATCACCTCGATGGCCTTGTTCCACTTGGTGAGGCAGTCGCGGTAGCTGCTGAGGTCGAAGCCGGCGATGGTGACCTTGCGAGTGATCATGGAGTGCACCGAGGCCCGGCCGTCCCGCACCATGAGCAGGAACTTGGAGTTGGGGAAGAGGCGCGACAGGTAGACGGAGGATTTGAGCGTGAAGGGGTCCTTGTTGCAGAGGACGCGGGCCGGCTCGCCGTGCTTGGCGATCACCTCCAGGATGAAGGCCTGCATGGCGGCGTCCAGCACCTCGTCCGTCACGCCCGCCTCGTCCAGCCGCAGCTTCTCCCGGCCCGACTTGGACCAGGCCTGGCGCATGGCCAGCACGCGGGGGATGATACGCGTCTCCTCGCCGCAGCGCACCTCGGGGTGCGCGTCCAGCATGGCCCGCATCAGCGTGGTGCCGCTCCGGGGCACGCCCCCCACGAAGATGAGCGGCATGGCCTTGCCGTAGCGGTACTCCACGTGGTCCGCGCCCACCATCACCAGATCCTCCTGCTCGGGCCGCATGGTCCGCCGGGGGCCCCGCGGGCCCCCCAGCACCGCCCGGCACTCCAGCACCTGCTGCCCCACGTGGACTGCCAGCACCAGGGCCAGGGCCAAGCCAGCTGCCAGCAGCGCCCTCCGCACGGACAGGCGCATGCTGGGCCCGGGGCGGGGGGCGCGCTTCAGGGGCAGGCGGGCGGGAGCCCCGCGGCGCTCACATCTGGGGAGACAGAGGGACACGGGGGGCAGGGCGGTCAGGGAGGCGGGAGGGGTGCTGGCGCTTCGCCATCCAGCCCCGACAACAGCCCACGTGAGGATGCTGACACTCACAGCAGGACAGTTTGATGAGCCCCGCGCTGGGCCCCACAGGCCCTGCTCTTAACTGGGAGATCCCACAACCCTCAAGGGAGTCGCTATTATTACCCCCAGGGGCCCCGAAGGCCTGGGTTCAAATCCCTCCTCCCCACTTCCTAGCTGGGGGACCCTGCCCAGTCCCCGTAACCACTCAAGGCCTCAGTTTCCCCATCTGATACACGGCAAGTGAGTGACAGTCGCCGGGTCGTGTCGGACTCTTTGCGACCCCGTGGACTGTAGCCTGCCAGGTTCCTCTGTCCGTGGGATTCTCTGGGCAAGAACAAATGGAAAGAGGAATCGTTTTTTTAAAAAATAGACTTTCTTGAAAGACATTTACGTGAAATTCTTCAAAATGTGAAAACAATAAAAGCACTAGAAGATCACATTGCAGCAGCGCAGTCATTTGATAAGGAAGAGGGTTTTGCCTGCTTTTATTCACAGCTGTCTTCTCAGCCCCTAGTGCAGTGCCTGGCTCCTAGTGAGCGCCCAGCAAATATTTATGGAATGCGTCTGGGTGGAATGAGCGGGGCCCGGGATCGAGTGAGTGCTAGGAAGTGACATCAGTAGAGACAGGAGGAAGCCAAGGTACGGAGGGGCTATTCACAGTCACCCAGCTGGGAAGCGGCCAAGCTGTGGTCCGCGATCGGGACCCAGGGCAGGGGTTAGGAGCCGGGCCTGTGTCTGTTCTGAGCCGTCTGCCTGTGCAGGAGAAGCTTTTCAGAAACTGCAAAACATCCTGGGGCCTGGGCTTCTTCCAGAATCGCTGTCCATTCATTAAGCCTTCCCTCCGTCAATGCTTAGGAAACAGTGAAAGGTGCTAGGCTGGAGGCCGGAGACGGGGCAGTGGACGAGAGGGCAGGGCCTCTGGCCTCAAGGAGCCTATGTCCTAGCGGTGGATGGAGATGATTCACAAGCTCCAGCCAGACTATGATGCCAGCTTGCAAAGAAATGAGCTGGACACCATGAGAGGGATCAAGAAGGGGCAGGAGGAGGGAGGTCAAGGAGGACTTCTTGGAGGAGACCCGGATGAGGAGGAGCTGGCTATGTGAAGATGTGAGGGAAGTGGGGGGGTCTCCAGGCAGAGGGAACAGAGAGGGCAAAACTCCAGGATGGGGGAGGATTTAGGGTGCTCAAGAACCTAGGAGAGGAGGCTGCTGGGGCCAGAGGGGAGGGAGGGAGAAGATGGGGAAGGAGCTGGACTTATTCTCAGGGCAGCCCCTGAGCAGAGGGCCTGCAGGGGTGAGAACGGAGACAGGGAGGTCAGTCAGGAGGGTCCTGCCCGCATTCCGGGGAGACTCAGGGATGTGCAGACTGTGGGGGTGATGTGGGAACAGGGGGAGGGAATGATATGGGACCTGAACCTAGCTCCTTACCCCTTGTAAACGTCACTACGAAAGCTGATCAGACCCAACGCCAATTCTTTAGGTTAGGCACTGGTTTTGAAAAGCAGGGGTCCACCCAGCCCAGCCCCTCCCCCTTCTCAAGTCACTCAAATGTCACATCTACCCTCCTCCCCCAGTCACTCTCAAGGTCCTTTGATTGCACAACCTCAGCTCAGAAGGTGCAGACTCAGATGCCGGAGAGGCAGCCCTCCTCCAGCCGCCCCTTCTCTGTGTTGCCCCCACTGGGTTTCAGAGCCTTTGTTTCCTCTCTCACCTCTTTCTGGAATCAAAGTGAAGCTTGAGGCCTCTGGGCATTTGAGGAATCAGACAGACCTGGGTTCAGATCCCAGCTCTGCCACTTCCTTTGTGGCTGTGTGAGCTCGGGCAACAGACTTCACCTCTCTGAGCCTCATCTGTAAAATGGGTCTAAGAATGTCCACCTCGAAGGGCTGAACACTAAACAACCTCTAAGAACTTAAGAATGTGCCCAGCGTGTAGGGAGCATTTGAAAGAATATTAGCCATGATTACTGGTTATTCATTCATTCCAACATTTCATGAGTTCCTACTATGTGCGGGAGTTAGGCTATGGAGCTAAGAGACACAGACTCAGCTCTTCATGTCTACTTGGACTATGGACCCACATCAGGGAGGGAGTGATGGGTTCTACCTGTGTAGGTACAGGAGGGCTGCCTGTAGGAGGCAGGCTTCCTGCCGAGTTACGAGCAGTGGACAGGTGGTGTTTTGAATAGCTGGGTGGAGAAGAGAGAGTAGGGAACAACCAGGGCAAAGTCACAGGCAGGAGAGAACCTGGCATGACGGGAAGCCGGGTGGGGTTTGGGGCGAGTGTTCAGCTGAAACCACTGAAGGCCCCGGTGTGCAGCTGGACCAATCCTCCCACAAGGGCTTGGACTACTTGAGGCCCCTCAGGCCAGAGCAAGTGGAAAACAAACATCAAAGCTGAAAAAAACACACCATCTCAGGCCCGGGGTCGAAACTGCTGAGAGGCCCTGGCATTTCCTGGCCATGTGGCTTTGGGAGAGTCACTTCCCCCATCTAAGCCACAGTTTCCTCAGCTGCAAAGAGGGGTGGGTCCACTGACCTCAAAGGCTGCTGTGAGGGTTCTAGAAGCAACTGACAAAGTGAAGATGAGTCTCATCTAGGGGGTCGCTGGCTTCTCTGAGCACTGGGAAATAGTTGGGGACCCTCTTCCAAGAAACACAAGCCTACCATAAATTGTTGGCAGTTTATGGGTACACTGGATTCAGGGTTAGGGTAGGGAAATCTAAAGCCAGGGCTACTTTCTGGGCAGAGGCAGGCTGGACAGGACACAAAGTCACTCAGAAATTCCTCTGAGGTACCCTCAGCTTCATTAACTGCTCAGTGAAATTCTGTCTGTAGCCCTGAGACTAGACATCTGCCAAAGATGATTATTTCAGTATCAATGGCCCTGGTGGAGTGTCAATCACACTTTAGCTAGAATTAGTGCAACCACTTTTTCTTCCTGACACTTGGTGGGGAGGGAGAAACTGCGGCTTAGGGAACAGAAGAGGGGATGATTTAGGAAAGTGGTTTCCAGAAAAGGCAGACTCAGTGTGCCTGACACTGTGAGTGTGTGTTTGTGTGTATGCATGCATGCATATGTGGGCATGTGTGTCCTCTTGAGCTTACGTGTGGAGTTGAAAGTGATCTGGATACTAAATACCAGGGGGGAAAGCCTGTATGAAGGGACAGACAGAATTTTTAAATTGTTATCAACTCCCAAGTTTTGCTTAATGCTGAGCATTCATCCGGCTATCACACTTTAAGACAAAGCCCTGAGTTGTGTATGTTTTACACTTACTGAGCACATCCTCAGCTAAAGTTTATTCCATGTATCACCTAGTGGGATCGCCTCTGCCACCTCTGGGCTGAGTATTCCTCCCACTCAGCAAGCAGCTCAGAAAGAGGAGACCACTTGCCCGAGATGGGTCAGGGTCAGATTAGGGCCTGAGGCCAAGCTGTTGATGGTCCTCAGAGAGCACCCAGCAAGGGGCTCATCTCTGGGCCCATCTCTGCCACCAAGAGAAAACAGCTCAAAACAGGCAGGTTAGACATGAGCAGGAGACAGCAAAGACCAGCAGGGCAGCTTGAGAAGCAAAGGCAGGGCAACCTGGAAGAGAGAAAGCCGCTGGGAACCTAAGAGCAGAAGGTGGCTTCCTAATCACCTAGAACCACAGACCCCATCCACTCCAGGAGGGGCCAGCAGGCCCAGCCCAGGGACCCAGGCCTGCCCTCCACTCCCCACCACGCAGCCAAACTCTATCAAGGGCAGTGAAGTTGGTGGCTAAGAGCCTCAGACTTGGGAGTCCTGCAGCCCCGGGTTCAAATCCAGCCCCTGCCACATGGAGCTGGACAGCCAGACAAGGGACCTCACCCCTGAGCTTTGGTTTTCTCCTCCAGCAAAGGTGGGCTGATAAGAACCTTTTCTCGGGGAGCTATTATGAGATGTGGGGAGCTTTTGTGTGAGGGGCTGAGAAAGTGCACCAAGAATGCTGGCACGGGACACCAGGTGGGGGGGGGCAGTGTTTAGATTCTGGCTGCGCCTTGAATTGGCTCAGTGATGCCAGTAAGTCCCTGCCCACCCAGGAGTAAAATTTCCCTAAGCGATGAGGCCTGCCCTCTCCATGCTGCTGGGGTCCGACTTGGTCAGGCACTGGGTTTCTGACAGGGAGTGACCTGGCAGAGTATGATCAGCTGCCTGATCATGGAGGCGGGGCTGTGGGGGTGCCGAGGGTTTTCTCGGGAGAAGTCAGGACTCTGGGGGCCCCTGGGGGAGCACTCACCTTCCCTGGACACGCTCATCCCTGGGCTCTACTGCTCGTGGCTGCCCGCCAGGACGGTCCACCAGCTGAGCCCTACGGAGGCAGAGGAGATGCTGCGTTAGGCACGTGTGCTACGGGGAGGGGCTGGGTCCCCCAGAGGGGTGGACTGGGGGTACTGGGCTTCATCCCATAATGATCTGGAGCAGCGAGGAAGTACCCTGGCAAATGAGCAGCAGAGCAGGGACAGGCCACCTCAGGCCAAGATGTCGAAGCTGGGGTCTAAATTCACCGATTCAGCTAGGGAAGGAACTGGCCCACTTCTTAGGCAGCAAGGTGTGAGCTGAGAATCTGAGCAGCAGTGGGTCTCTGCCAATCAGGCCCTCCCTTCTTTCTGGCCAGGGGCCTTGGACTTCAGGAAAAATAAATATCACAGGATGCAACCACCACCACCACCACTATACCTACCTCTAATCACCATCTGGGACTGCTGGGTACGGTTGAACAGGCTGTGCACTGCCCAACTCCAAAGGGCGCTGTGTACCCAGTCTATGATATGGCGCCCCCTGGAGTTGAATAATGCCTTGCTCTCACCACCTAACATGAACTAAATGCCTACTATGTGAACGTGTGTGTGTTCAGTTGCTCAGTTGTGTCCAACTCTTTGTGATCCTGTGGACTATAGCCTGCCACAAGGTAGTACGTGAGTACTTTGTGCCAGTTAATCCGCCAACAAGGAAAGGAAGGTGCTCCCAACTTTGTAAAGTGAGGGCATGAGAGCCAGAGGAAGAGCAACTGGCCTGGGAACCAGGGCCCCCATCCAGGTCTCCGAGACTCTGACGCCCGGCTCTTAACCGCATTAAAGGGGTGGGGCCGTGAACTCGATGGGGTCTAGGGGGAAGCCTGGCTGACACGGAATCAAGAGAATCCTGTGTTACACCTCACTGCTGTATCGTTTTTGGGGGGGTGGGGGTGGAGGGGAGGCGGATTGTTGGTCCAATTCTTACCTCCTTCCAGTTTACAGATGGGAACACTGAGGCTCGGGAGCAGCTATCACTTCACAGACTCACTTCTCTCTGCTTAGTCCCATCCCAGGAGGGGCTGGGGGAGGAGGGAAGAGGGTTGGCGGTGGTTAAGGACGCAGCTCTGGAGTTGGATGACTCTGACTAGGTAGACTGTTGTTCTTCTGAGCCTCAGTTTTCCTATTCTGTAAAATGGGCTGTTAGGAGGTTCAAACAGGGTAATAGCAAATGCTCAAAAATCTCAGCAATTATTTTATCTGTGCCATGATGGAAATACTCTGGGACTAGGCTGTTACTCCGTTCTTGGGGGTCCTATCTCTCTTTCTATTCACTTATTACTCTTTGCTTCTATACAGTTGTTTTTTTCCCTATCCCTGAAACACCAACCTGATTAGTGTATTTAAACCCAGGAGGAGGACGGTTCCCAGCCCCTGCCCCTCCTCCCAGCTCCTGAACACACAGGCCGGGCATTTCCGAGGCACAGGCGGCCAGTGAAGAGAGGCCTGGCTCTTGGAATAACAACAACACCACCACCATTAGGGACCAGAGCTCTTGAAGCTCTTCCGGAGGCCAGATGGCTCCGGCCCAGCTGCCCCCAGGCAGCCCTTGAAATGCCAAGAGAGTTCGAGAGACCTGCCAGGCGGGCAGCTCCCACGGCTCCCTTCTGGGTCACGGGATGGGGCCGTCAGGGCCTCTGATCAATGAAGAGCTGCAACTCCAACATGACGCAGCAGCCACAGGTCAGGATTTAAATTTAAGTTAAAATGAAATAAAATTTAAAATTCAGCTCCTTATTCACCCTGGTCACATTTCCAGAGCTCAGAGGCCCCCTGTGGGCTACCGTACTGGCCACGGCAGATTGAGGACGGGGTCAGCGCATGATGAGCCTCGGGTCGAATCCACCCATCAGCCGTTTTTGTGAGGCCTGTGAGCAAGGAGTGATTTTGACTTTTTTTTTTTTAAGGGAAAGAGGAGGAAGAGGATGAGTTGGGAGGGGAAAGGAGAAGCAGCAGCAACAAGAAAAACTGTTCTGCAAAACCTGAACTATTTACTATCTGGTCATTCATAAAAAAGAGCTTCCCAGGTGCCACAAGTGGTAAGGAACCCACCTGCCAAGGCAGAAGACCTAAGAGACGTGGGTTCAATCCCTGGGTTGGGAAGAGCCCCTGGAGGAGGGCAAGGCAACCCACTCCAGTATTCTTGCCTGGAGAACCCCACGGACAGGAGAGCCTGGGGGGCTACAGTTCATGGGGTTGCAACGAGATGGACACGACTGAAGTGACTTGGTACGCACGCACCCGTTTCTAGAAATAGCTTGCAGGTCCCTGAGTTAAACCATTCCTATCACTCACCCAAAGTCAGTCCCCTACCTATGAACGAGTTCCATTCTCAATATGCATTCAAAAGTCCAACAGTTAGCCTAGGTATCCAACTCACACAATCAGCTATACCACTGCTGCTTTTACACTTGCTTCCAGACATCCTGGGCTTGAAATAAAGATGCTGCACCCCTGTACTCTGTACAAAGTACACAAACGCACAACCACGTGTAGAGGATGCACACAAGTAACCATGTACGCCAGACACTAACTTAAGTGGCTGGACACACGAACAGTTCACACCTATGAAAGCGTGCAACTTGGA
Organism: Okapia johnstoni; assembly: GCA_024291935.2. Taxonomy (NCBI): domain Eukaryota; kingdom Metazoa; phylum Chordata; class Mammalia; order Artiodactyla; family Giraffidae; genus Okapia; species Okapia johnstoni. The sequence goes on along the minus strand of CM044310.1, from coordinate 6,179,162 downwards.
AGTTCGTCTGTAAGGGACCTGCTGTTGGGCACAGTGCAGACTCAGGAGACACAGCAAGGGCTTCCTCGGTGGCTCAGGGGTGAAGAATCCGCCCGCCAATGCAGGAGACGGAGGTTCTGATCCGGGAAGATCCCACATGCTGCGGAGCAACTAAGTCCGTGTGCCACCACTATCAAGCCTGTGCTCTACAGCCCACTCGCCGCAACTACTGAAGCCGTGCATCTAGAGCCCATGCTCCACAACAAAGAAGCCACTGGGATGAGAAGCCTGCGCCCCGCAAGGAAGAGTAGCCCCCGCTCACCGCAACTAAAGAAAAGCCCTCACAGTGGCCAAGACCCAGCACAGCCAAAGATAAATAAACAAAATTATATATATATACACATATATATATGTAAGGAAGACACATGAAGGGGTGGGGGGAGTCAATGAGCCCTCCTTTCCTCGCAGGAAGAACATCAGAATTTATTAAGCGTCACTGTATACCTAACACTAGACCAAGGGCTTTCCACGCCTCTACCTCATTTTAGCCTCACAACAGCTCAGTGGCAGGGTGGAGTGGGGAGGGGGTTCTCCAATTTACGATGACAAAGGCCCATGGGGTGCAGGGTAAGCACAACTACACCAAAAAGCAAATCCGCCAAATCAACTGAACCAATCAGCAAACACAAACTCTGGGTAAGAACACAGGGGTGGTAGGTGATTGTATTTTTCCCCAAACACATACTTTCACGGTGTTGTTCTATGGTCTTGATCTACAGAATAACAAAACAACCAGTATTTTTTTGAATCTTATGCCAGCCACAGTAGGGGGGGTCAGACTGAAGGGGCTCCAGTCCTGGCTCCACCAGTTACTGGCGGTGTGACCTTGGTAAGTCACTCAACGTCTCTGAGCCTCAATTTCTTCATCTGTAAAATGGGGATGACAACAATACCTCCTAGGAGGCTCACGTGAGGCACTCGGGCCCTTGAAATGTGGCCAGTGTAAACGTGGAAGTAGCCTCATAGGAGTCCTGGGAAGTATAAATAAGTTAGAAGACGTTAGAACAGAGTCTGGCACATAGAAAGTGTGCTTTACCAAGAGGGAAAGCCAGTTTCTAAATCTGGCTCTGTCTTCATGATGACATGGCTCATAAGATGGGAGCAGCAGTGAGGATGAGCAAGGACTTCACCTCACTCTCTTTCCACTGACTCATGGGCTGTCCTGAGTGATCACCCGAAGCAAACTGGGGGGAGTGGGTGCTGGAGCATCTTCAAGACGCCCTCAGACCTGGACTCATTCATTCCACAAATGTTTACTGAGCACCTACTATGCTTGGAAGTAGATGTTGCAACACATCAGGGGCGGCACCCCAGGGTCCCTGCCCTCACAGAGATGACATTTTGGCACAAAGCCAGGAAACCAGCATGCCAGATAACTGCATCTGTGATTGTGATAAATGGTCAGAAGGCGATAACCGAGGTGGGAGGGAGAGATGTGTCCTAAGGCGCCAGACTCTGCACAATTTCACCAAAGCTCAGCAGATCAAGAGGTTCCCAACTTGGGCGGGGGTGGGGGGGGGAGCGCTGGAGCATAGGACGCCAGCTCAGGGGGCAGGTCATGGCACTCATGGAAGAGCCTTGGAGAGTTACCTGGTACCCCCGTGCTGGAGCTCAGCCATCAGCCTTGTAAGCCCTCTCTGTAGGAACCAGCTCCCAAGCATTCCATCACCATGGAGACCACCTACCCCTCTGGGGCCCACTGACCTCACCACCACAAGCCTCCAAGGAGATTCAGGGAGATTTGGGGAGACTGGGGTTCCCCCTTCAGGATCCCTGGGGACCAGAGACCTCTGACCTGCCCTGGAGAGAAGCCAGCCAAGAAGAGCCTGCCAGAACCCAGTGGGGCAAGAGGAAGAGGCAAAAAGGATAATTCTGAGGCTTCAAGGGGCAAGGCTTGAGCGTAAGAAACACGTGGGGTGATTCAAGAGAGAAAAAAAGGCAGGCAGGTGAGCGGCTTTAGAAATATCAGCTCATACTTCTCAAGCCCTTATTGTACGCCAGGTATTGAGCTGAGAGCTTTACATGTATCACGGAGTTTCGTCCTCACTAGCCCTGTCCATGAGCCCATCTGACTCTCCCGTATTAACCATCTCTTCACTGATCCTCAGAGAGGTGAGTTCATCTGGCCAAGGCCACACAGCTGGTTAGCACATGAGCTAAGAGGAAAACCCAAACCTCTCTCCAGAGCCCATGCTCCTAGACCTGAGTTTCCTGAGTTTCCTCATTCATTCCACAAATGTTTACTGAGCTTTGCATTTTTTTTTACCTAAAATGATCAAAGCAGGGCCCACACCTGCCACCCTGCCTCAATCCTGGAGGCCCAGTTCAGCACCCTGTTGGCACAACCTCAGGGTGGGGGTCACAACCCAGCTCTTGCACTCAGAGGTCAGGGGTCCTGGGTCAATCCAGCTTGCAGAGCCTCAGTACTGCCATCTGAGAAATGGCTGTCAACACCTGGAACAAAGAGTTGCAAGGAATTCCTTAACATCACCGCACCCAGCACACATGTGCAGGAACGCTAGCATTGACTATGATCACTGTCACCATGGCACGGGGAGGAAGACTGGAGGGACCTGAGGACAAACAGAAGAGGGGTTTGGGTGAAGCAGGGCCAGCAAACTTCTGCGAAGGGCCAGGAAAGCCAATGATTTCGGTCCCGCGGGCCAGAGAGTCTGTCAGGGCTCTCCAGACCACTCGGCCTCCGCGCCATGAAAGCAGCCAGAAAAATACACGTGGCAGGGTTCCAGGCAAGACTATTTACAGCATCAGGCGGCGACCTTGATGTGCCCCTCGGGCGATCGTGTGCGAAGGCCCAGCTCAGTCTGAACTCCCAGGGGAACTGGGACAAAACCACAAAATGCAGATGCAGTGGGTCACCGTGGAAGCTGTGTATATTTGGGTTGGAACGGCCAGGGGGAGGACTCAGGCGGCTGGCCCCTGGTGAGAAAAATGGGCAAAGCGGGAAAATATTTTATTTTTTAAAACAAATGCATGCACTTATATGGGATTATCTGCTGTCTGGTCTGTCGCCAAGTAAAGATTTAAGGCCAGAGACCTGTGTGTGCCTGGCACTTTGATGTGCATTTTGCTTCTAACAACAACCTGGGGAGTTGAGGGAGGCACTGTTATTAGCCCCAGCTGACAGACGGGGAAACTGAGGCTCAGAGAGCCGAAGAGCTCAGTCAAAGGTCACACAGAGAGCAACAAGCTCAGCTTGCAGTGGAACCAGCTCGGTCTGATCACAGAGGCCAAGCCCTTTAACCATCACCCCCAAAGCCCTACCCTGCTCAACACACAGGTGGGGACCATGCGTGTCCATGGTCAGGCAGCTGCCCAGGGCGGTGACTGGCTCGGCCTCCTGGCTCCCGGGCTGCAGCCTTGCCACCAGCGTCTGGCGCGGCCCCGGCTCTGCTCTGGGCTTCCTGTTCGGGAACACACGGGCCCCGGCCTGATAAAGAGTATAAACAGGAAAGGGCCAGGGTGACCTTGCAGGGCCCAGGGCTTCCTGCGCCCGCACCACACACACACACCTACACACCCACACCCAACCCTGTCTCCACTCCTCTGCCTGGAAGCGTCCAGAAGCAGGGGTAGGGGGATGGGAGGATGAGCACACCAGGCTCTATGTCCTGGTTCTGGTGATTACTAGCAATGCAGCCCTGGTTGGAGCAGAGGAAGTAGACAGCGGTGCTACACAACTCAGGCCTAAACGGGGCCTCAGTTTGCTCATCTGTGAATTGGGGATGCTAACACCAGCGCTGAGGATTAAACAAATGAACTGACAGACAGCACTCCGCGCTTTGTTACTGTATCACTGTTATCTCCTCCCTCTAAGGTGGTTCAAAACTTCCACGCATCAGAATTACCTGAAATTGTTAAAAGACAGGTTCCTGGGGCCTGTCCCCAAATAATCTGATTTGGAAGTTATAGAGCGCTAGCGCTCTACCCCTCCCCCGGCCCTACGAAACAGTGAGTGGGGCACTGGATTCGGCATTTGAGGACTATTTACTGGTCAGGCACTGGAATGGGCCCAGTGCTGAGGCCAGGAGCCAGACAGGTCCAGGAGCAATCTAGGCTCACTTAGGAACCAAGTACGGAGAAGTAGAAAGGAAACCAATTATAGTCACCTACACGGCACAGCCAAATTAAACAAACATAAATATTTTTAAAAAATTTTTAAAGAAAATGTTAACATTAAGAAATAAAGAAGTGGGTAGAGGGCAATCAGGGACCAGAGTGGGGGTGATCTTGGCACACACGGCCCCCAGGGGAAGCAGAAGAAGGTGTGTACATCTCCCAGCACCCCAGGTGTGCACCTGCCTCTGCTCAGGGCCCCTAGCGGTGTCCTCTCCTCTCCCCGGCCCTCACTTTACTCATCTGTAAAATGGGTCCAGCAACTCTCACCAGCAAGGGCTGTGGGGAGGATTTAAGTGAGATGGAGGCTTAACCGTGAGACGGTAAGAGCAGGTGATGCTGCCGCCCTTTGGTAATTATGGGTCCCATGCAAATCTGAGAGAAGGAAGAAGCCACAGCGGGGGTGGGGGTGAGTGGGGGTGGGTGGCCAAGAGCGTGGGGAAAGGAGGTCAGCAGCTTCCAGGTAGGCCAAGCAAGGAGCTTCGGGTTTATCCTGAGGGCAGCGGGAAGTGGGGAGTGCCGGCGGGATTGAGGTCTGGGAGGGGGCAAGGGCTTTTTCTAGTGTAGGATGGCTTAGAAGGTGGGGGCAGGAGACCAGGTGAGAAGTCCTGGGGAACCCAGGGACCACCTCAGAGGAGACGCGATGCAGGAGGGGGCCAAGAGGCCAGATGGCCTGGGCTGGAGGAGGTGACTCGGAGACCCCACTCTAGCCTCAGGCCGGGCAAACCGCTCACAGCCTTTCTTGCCCTGGGCCTCATCGGCCTCCCTGTCAAAGAGAGCAAGAGGTCTGCATGGTAGGTAGGGCGGGGTGATGAGACGAGTGAGCCACTGCCCTGGACTGCAAAATCTACAGGGGCGTGCCCCAAACTCAGTGTTCAGGGTTGATAATGTTTAAATGCAACATTTACAAACGAATGCCAGCCATATGCAGAGATGTGGATGGACCGAGGGACTGACCTACGGGGAGAGCAAAGTAAGACAGAGAGAAACAAGTATCATATATTAACACATGTATGTGGAATCTAGAAAAACGGCACAGATGATCTTATTTGCAAAGCAGAAATAGAGACACAGATGTAAAGAACAAATGTATGGACACCAAGGGGGGAAGGGGGGTGGGATGAATTGGGAGATTGGAATTGACATATACACATGCGCGCTCAGTCGTGTCTGGCTCTGCGACCCCATGGACTGTAGCCTGCCAGGCTCCTCTGTCCATGGGATTTCCCAGGCAAGAATACTGGAGTGGGTTGCCATTTCCTTCCCCAGGGGATCTTTCAGACCCAGGAATCAAACCCACATCTCCTTCGACTCCTCACTGGCAGGCGGATTCTTTACCACTGAGCCACACTACTATGTACAAAATAGATAACTAATGAGAATACTGTATAGCACAGGGAACTCTATTCGGTATTCTGTGGTGTCCTAAATGGGAAGGAAATCCAAAAAAGAGGGGATATATGCATGTGTATGGCTGATTCACTTTGCTGTACAGCAGAAACTAACAAGGCACTGTAAAGCAACCATACTCCAATTAAAAAAAAACTGCCAGAAAAACACAATGACTAACAGAACATCACATTTTTAAACAGGATAAATAATGGTGCTATGCTAAGCTGCATTAGAGCCTGAGGCAGAAGGAAAACAAATCAGTAACACTAACCCTGTCTTTATTTAAAATGTTGACATATTGTTCATCATGGATTTTTTTTAATCAATTTAGATTTTTTGGGGGGGAGGGTGTAATAGCTTTACCGAGATTGAATTCACATATCATACAATTCACCTATTTAAAGTGTATAATTCAACGGTTTTAAGTGCATTTACGGAGTCACGCAAACACCCCCACAATCAATTTTCGAGTTATCTTCATCAGCCCAAGGAGAAGCCCCGCCCTCGAGCTGCACCCCCAACCCCCTCCTCCCCCCAGCCCCTGGCAACTGCTTGGTCTGTGACTTTTCCTTTTCTGAACATTTCAAATAAACGGAAAAACATAATACAGGGTCTTTAGCTGCTTTGCATCTAGCATAATGTTTTCAAGGTTCACCCGTTAGTTTGGGTTTTTCAAATTTGCATTAAAACAGTACTTATTGTGATTGCTGGGCTTTGGGGCACTTCCTTAAATTCTGTACCGGAGTCAAGTCCCTCACATGCTTAATCTCAGCCCTGGGTTTAGGGGATCCCTCCAGATCAAACTCAGGTTTCTGCAAACCTCAAATTGAGAGCACAGTTCCGTTCACACTGTACCCACAAAGCCCCCAGCCTGGACAGCAGAGGCTGCGAGGAGCCCTTTGAGAGGATCCATGGGGAGGGGTGGAGGGGCTCCATTAAGCCCCATTCCCTTGGAGCGACTCTAACTCCACTTGCTCCGAGAAACTCCACTGCGATGTTTGCTCTGAGAGTAGCTTTTATTGAGCGCTGGCTGTATACATCACAGGTCACCTCCCCACACACCAGGTTCGACTGGCAGCCCCTTCATTCCCTTTCCTTGGACAGTCATAGCGCACCCCCCTCAACGAAACAGGGCCTTTGAGAACATGGGTGGCGAGGCACATGGCAGGGTGGCCAAGTGATTAAAGGCCTGGGTGGAGGGTTGGGAAGGGCCTGGGACCACGTTTGGCTCTGCCAAGGACAGGCCAGGAGATCTGGGACAGGTTAATGTCAACAGCCTCGGTTTTCTCATCTGTAAAATGGGGCTGAACTGCCTGCCTCAGAGGGTTGCTGTGATGACCACTGAGGCAATTGCTTAGGGCAAGACCTGGCAGCAGGAGGATTTCAGCAAATGCTGGCTCTTAATTTATCATCATCTCTAATCAGACGCTAATTAAACATTCCACAGTACAACTGTAACAGACATGGATACGACTGTAAGACAGAAGGATTTATTACCCTACAGGTGATCTGGGACATGATGTTTGGTGATTAAAAGGTTATTCGATTCTATCCTGATAAGTATTTATGTTAGAAAAATGCTCCGGAAAGATACGCCCTCAACTGCTAAATGCAGCTTCATCTATTTCCCCTTTTCTCCCTATGAATTTTCTAGCTATTCTACAGCAGATGTATATTAATGGTGTGATATAAAAGAATGGAAAAATGAAATTGGGGTGACTTCTAGGTTTACTGCATAATATTGAGATTTTGAGCCTCGGAATGCTGAGCCGGCCTTGGAGAAAGCCTAGTGAAAGCCCAGAGAGGAAAGTCTGCCCAAGGTCACACAGCAAGGTCATGGGGCAGCCAGGCATGGGTCTTGCTTTCCAGACACCCTGAGCCAGGCTCCTCTCTGCTGATTTGAGTCAGTTTAGTTCAGTCGCTCAGTCATGTCTGACTCTTTGCAACCCCATGGACTGCAGCATGCCCGGCCTCCCTGTCCATTGCCACCTCCCGGAGTTTACTCACTCATGTCCATTGAGTCAGTGATGCCATCCAACCATCTCATCCTCTGTCAACCCCTTCTCCTCCCGCCTTCAATCTTTCCCAGCATCAGGGTCTTTTCAAATGAGTCACTTCTTCGCTTCAGGTGGCCAAAGTATTGGAGTTTCAGCTTCAGCATCAGTCCTTCCAATAAATATTCAGGACTGATTTCCTTTAGGTTTGACTGGTTGGATCTCTTTGAAGTCCAAGGGACTCTTAAGAGTCTTCTCCAACACCATAGTTCAAAAGCATCAATTCTTCGGTGCTCAGAGGCAGCTGCCATCCTCCCGGGAGACAGACACAGCAGTGTGCAGGACCCCGAGAGGTCTCCCTCTGTTTAACTGCTCCAGCACATCCTGGGCAGGGATGGCTGATCATTCATTACGTCAAAACCTTTTTGCTGGATATGTAGGCTGTTTTCACCTTAGACACAACGCACCCCATCACAAAAGAATGTGCCTCCCTTGCCCGTGACCGAGAGGCATCCCAACGCATCAGCAGGGTCCCCTGGAAGCCTGCTAGTCCCACCCCAGAGATGCAGAATCAGAATCTGCATCTTAACCAGCCCCCAGGCCTCCCGGGGCTTCCCAGGTGGCCCGAGTGGTAAAGAACCCACCCGCTAATGCAGGAGATGTAAGAGATGTGGATTCCATCCCTGGGTCAGGAAGCTTCCCTGGAAAGGAAGTGGCAACCCCATGGACAGAGGAGCCCGGTGGGCTACGGGGTCACACAGAGTCAGACACGACTGAAGTGACCGAGCACACAGGCACGCAGATATCCCCATGCATATTCAAGCTTGAGAAGCACAGCTCCACACTAAGTAGTTACCTAAAAGCAGTCAGCTGGCTTGGGAGCCACACATCCTGTTTCAGCAGAAAGTGCCCTCCAAAGACCCTCCTACCAGTGGTCTGTGATCCACCCACTATACACTGATGCATGTGCACCAACTCTGTGTTGTCAGACGTTGCTGTTTTCCCTGAGCTGATGACTCTTCCCATTTTCCAGATGTGAAGACTGAGACTACAGGGCCAGAACCCAGGAGGGCGGGGGGGTGCTGATGATTTCTAAGGCCTCCCCCCACCTCTGGCTTTTAGGGTCTGGCCACATCCTGGGTGTGTTCTGTGCCAGCTTCCCGCCCAAGCGCTCTGGCTCTCAGGAAGCGAAGCTGCTCACCTGGAAAAAGATGTCCTGCGGGAGGGAACTGGCTCTGGAGATGGGGGCGGGAGTGTTTGTAAGCACCACGGGGGAGGCTGCCATGTCCCCATCCATGTCCAGTCATCCAGGACAAAGGACCAGCTGGATCTCGGGGTCAGCCTGCCCTTTAACGCACAGCAGGTGACTCCAGGACTCTGGGACAAGAGCAACGATGGGGGAAGGAAAAGAGCCAAGGAGTTGGGGGTGGGAAGGGACCCCAGCCTTGCTCTCACCGGCTGCACACCTTAGCCTCAGTGTCCTCTCCTGAAAAATGGGCTCATGCCCCTCACTGCAGAAAGCTGCCAGGAGGACGTGCAGCCGGCACGTGGAGCCCTGTCTTGGGCGGGTGCTGCACCGCTGCATTCAACTACCTACCTCCTCATCACCCTCCCCATTTGACAGACGAGGAGACTGAGGCTCAGAGAGGTGTCGCCCTGCCTGCCCTTCACTGCACACTGAGCTGTGGCCACGGGAGCCTTGGACCTCACAGGGTGTCAGATCCTTCGTCGAAATCCTGCCTCTGTTGCCCTTGTGTGACCCCAGGCAAGCTGCTTCGCCTCTCTTGAGCCTCAGCTTCCAAAGCTGTGAAATGGGGATGCGACGCAGGGATTGGAGATGGGAAGCTGCCTTGCAAACTGCAGAACGTACCGGACGTTCCCTCCCCACCCCGGGCTCCACGCTGTCTTCCCCAGGAAGACCTGTCACCTGTGGGCAACTCCCTTCTCTCCTATGCTCTCGGTACGACACGGGTGAGGCCAGGCAAAGCTGGTGATCCCCCAGGAGGGAAAGCCACTTGCTCAGTCACACAGATGGTGAGCAGTGGCGAGCAGGGCCAGAGGGGTCAGGGGGTGTCCGACCTGAGTGTGGAGCGCAGGGAGCAGCCAGGCTGGGGCTGCCAGGTGTCCAGAGCCGTGGCCACCGGGAGCAGCTGCACCCGTGCTGGTTGAGGTCTTTCCTCCCGGCTCTCAGCGCTGAGGCACCTTTGAGGGGTCGGTCATTCCCAGGATGTCCCCGCCTCTCCCCAAACATTCCTCCTCCTCCTTCGGGGCCCAGCCTGGCCACCTGCCCAGGGATCGGCAGCAGACACTACCTGTCTGAGACAGCACAGCTTCTCTCTGCGGCCAGAGCTCAGGTCTTCCAGGCTATTCAGTCTCCCTACGGCTGGTCTTGTCCCATCCTCTGGAATCTTCCCTCCCCACCTGTGGCCAGAGGGTGGAGCTGCCACGGAAACCTGACCATGTCACCCCCTTGTCTAAACCCTTCCGTGAGCCCTCAGCCCCAGCTGGCCACTCCAGCTCCTCCCCACGGTTTATAACAGCGACATCCAGTACAAGTTCAAGGTCAGCCACACGGGGAAGTCAATTTTGCAGCAGCCACACATTAGAAAGGTAAAAAGATAAAGGTGACCTTACACTTCATAATAGATTTCATTTCACCTAGTGTATCCAAAAATCTTATTATTAATCAATATAGAAAATGATTAATGAGACAATTGACTTCCTTCTTTTCCTTAGTACTAATTCTTTGATATCAGGGCATATCATTAGCACATCTCAATTTGGATGATAAATTGTCAGCAGAAACACCCAATCTGCAAATAAAGGTCATCATAGTTACAGCTGGAAAAATTGACATCCACACTCCCGAAGAGTTCTACACACATTTACAAAGTCTCCCAAAATATGGAATGGAGGATCTGTTTTGAAATCTACATTTCAATTATATCAATATAAACAATTCAGTGCCTCAGCTGCACTAGCCACGTTTCAAGGACTCCGCGGCCACACGTAGCTCGTGGGTCCTGGAGCGGGCACACAGGTTCGGTCCTGCAGTGTCTGATCCCCACAGCCCTCTCATGCCTCCTTTTCCAGTCTGTCCTGGCCACGAGTGGCATCTCCACGCATGTCCTGAGTCCCCGGCTCCTTGATTCATCTGAGTCCTTCCCCAGCATCTCCCACTTTCTGCCAGTTCCCACTCCTTCCTCCTAGATACAGCTCCAGGTTCCTTCCTCCAGGAAGCCTTCTCTGACATCCCCCACACATCCCCCCACCCCCCGGTCTTCTGCTCTCTCCCCTTATTATAATGTCACATGGCATCGGCATTGTCCGCTTCTAGGTTCCCTGACCTCAGTGCTATTGACATCTGAGGGGCTTGTTGTGGGGCTGTCCTATGCATTGTTTAGCAGCATCCCTGGTCTCAACCTACTAAATGTCAGTAGTGTTCCCTCTCCAAGTGGTGATGGCCAAAAACATCTCCAAGTGTCCCCTGGGAACACAATCGCTCCTGGCTGGGAACCAATGCCTGTACACAGAAGGCACCCAAACATGCCTAAAAGGAACAGGCTTACCAAGCATACTGTACCATGAAGCTTGCCTCCTCCAGGAAGCCTTCCGTGATGCCTCCAGTCTAGTTAATGTTCTCGTGGGCTCCCAGCGCCCCCGGTACTCACCCCAGTGCAACTTCCTCCAAGGGTTGGAATTGGGTCTTGTTCACCGCCGTATTTTCAATCCCTAGCTTGGCAATTGGTACAAAATAGATGCTTAACATATTTACAGAACTGGCCTGAGAAACAGGGATGACTTAGGTTGAAAAGTCCCCACAGGGCTAGTTTTTGCCTGTTTTAGTTCAGGGCTCTTTCATTCCTGCAGAGGTGCCAATAACAGTCCCTGCTCCATTTATACACAAAGCACTAGGCTAACTACTCTGCAGAGCTGAGGGAAACTGAGGTTCAGGCAGGTGACGGCTTGACCTGTGTTCAAATCAATGCCTTGGAGGCTCAAAACTTCTGGTTCCTCCTACTGATCAAAAAAAGTTACTCATGGAAGAAGATATCTGCCATACATATGGCAAACAAGATATTTGTATTCAGAATATGCAAAGAGCTCTGGGAAATCAGTAAGAACAGGAGAGGCAACTCATTCAGAAAAGGGGCAAATCTGAAGAGATACTTCATTTAAGACGTTATCTAAATAGTCAATAAGCATTTGAAAAGGTGCACCACCTCAGCAGGGAAATAAATGCCAAATAAAAATACAACTTGGGGCCACATAAAACTGAACGGTTAAAATGAAAAAAGAGGATAATACCAAGTGTTAGCAAGGATGTGACACAATCAGAACTTCCGTGTTCCATGGGTGGGAAAGGAACCTGGCACAATCTCTTTGGAAAAATTCTTTGGCATACAAGACAAAAGCTGAATTTGCACCTTCTCTGGCTGTTGCTGTTGTGGTGTCACTAAGTTGTGTCCGAGTCTTTTGCGATCCCGTGACTGAAGCCCGCCAGGCTCCTCTGTTCATGGGATTTCCCAGGCAAGAAAACTGGAGTGGGTTGCTATTTTCTTCCCCAGGGATCTTTCTGACCCAGGGATCGAACCTGCATTTCCCGCATTGACAGGCTCATTCTTTACTGGTGAGCCACCAGGGAAGCCCTGTACCTCCTCTATGACCCAGCAATTCCACTGTTAAGTATATATCATCAGAAATGCATCTAACTCTTCCCCCAAAGGATACATATTGACCTGTTCTCTGCAGCACTATTTGTAACCACCCCCAACTGGAAACTACTCAAATGCTCACAAACAAGAGGATGGATAAATAAGTAAATACAAATAAATCCATTCATACCAGACAGCCAGGAGAGAGAACAAGCCGAAACTTCACATACTATGGGTGAATCTCTCAAGACAGCATGCTGAGATTTCAACCCCCAAAAGCCAATACAAAAGAGAATATATGTTTGTGTGCATGTAAAGCACTTTATATGTATATAAAGTACAAAGACAGGCGAAATTAATCTCCAGTAGGAGATTCTGGGACAGCAATCACTCTTTGCAAGGAGGCATGGCAGAGAGGGGCACAGATATCTTGGGGTGGGGGTGCTGGGCACGTGCTTTTCTTGATCTGGGTACTGTCACACGAGCACGATTATCTTTTGAAAATTCATTGAGCAGTCTATTTACGATGTGTGCACCTTTCTGTATGTCTGATCGATACCAATAAAAACAGTCTTAGAGAATCACACTTTGCCAAACGCCGCTGGGCATCCTCCCACCCACACACCTTTCCCGCAGTCCCAGAGGAACACACAGGACTCCATTCATTCATTCAACCACCGCTGGCTGCCGGGCGCTCTCCCGGGGCCAGGCTCGGTGCCAGGTGCGGGGACATAAAAGTGGATAGAGCCTCGGCACCCTATTGTACCACCCCCACCCCGGTGCCTGGCACACATACCTGCCCCCCTGCACAAACCCACAGGCCAGAAATGAGCCGCCAAGGCTGGGGTGGCTTCTGATCAGAGGCCAAGGAGGTGATGTCGGCTTGTTTTCCACTCTCTCTCCCTGACTTGGTGCAAGAAAGTTTGAGACTTTTTCCTTACTCTGGCCCAATCCCAGCCATTCTGGCACAGGCAGCAGGGTTTCATACTCTGCTACTTGTCTGCCACTGTCTCCTCCACTTCACTCACCAGGTTTTCCTCTGCTCCCCGCAGGCTGGTAACTTCTGGGCTGTCATCTCCAGCCCAAATGTCTCTCCCTGACACCAGACTTGGCCATCAACTGTGTCCACGTCACCTCTGCTTGCATCAAGCTGGGACCTCAAATTTAACGCATCCAAAGCTCATCTCTTGGTTTCTCCCACTAACTCACCCCACTCCAGTTATGGGCAGCTCAAGACGCTCAGGCCAAAAGCCTCGGAGGTAGCCGGAACTTCCGACTCCTCTGTCTCTCCCACCCCAACCCAACCCAGCAGCCAAACCCGCCAACTGCGCCTTTGAAACAAAAGCGGGGGATTATTTCTTGGATCTGACACCAAAGGCATAAGTAATAAAAGAAAAAAAACTGGACTTCATGAAAATTAAAATATTTTGTGCTTCACAAGACACTATCCATAGGGTAATAAGGCAGGCCATAGAAGGGGAAAACATATGTGCAAATCACAGAGCTGAAAAGGGGTTCATATCCAGAATCTACAGGGAACCCCTAAAACTCACCGACTGGCTAAAAAATGGGCAAAGAATCTGAAAGCACATTTATCCAAAGAAGACAGACAAATGGTCAACAAGCAGGTAAAAAGATGCTCAACATCAGAAATCATCAGGGAAACGCATATCAAAAATACAATGAGTTGCCACCTTACACCAATTAGGATGGCTAGTGTAAAAAAAAAAAAAAAAAAACAACTAACCCCCCCCCCAACCAAGCAAACAAAACCCCAGGAAAACAGAAAACAACAAGTGTTGGCCAAGATGTCAAAAAATGAATCTTTGTATACTTGGTGGGGATGTAAAACGGTATAGCTACTGTGAAAAACAGTAAGGAGGTTCTACAAAAAATTAAAAATAGTATTAGCATATGACCCACACTAATTTCATGTCTGGGTATCTACCCAGAAGAACTGAACGCAGGGTCTTAAAGAGGTATTTTTACGTCTACGTTCACGGCAGTATTACAATAGTTAAAGTGTGGAAGCCACCCAAGGGTTCACGGACAGAGGTGCACAATATGGGGTATTTACACAATGGAATGTTACTCACCATTAACAAGGGAAGCGATCCTGATACATGTTACAACACAGATGAACCTTGAGGGCATTATGCTAAGTGAAATTAGCCAGTCACAAAAAGACAAATACGGTATGACGGCACTTACATGAGGTCTTCAGAGTCGTCAAAATCAGAAAGACAGAAACTGTAATTGTGGCTGCCAGAAGCTATGGCAGGGAGGATGGGGCATCAGGGTTTGATGGGTCCTGCAGTGTTTAAGAACAATTTTTTTTCTAGTCCCAACCTTAACACAGAGCTTGGCACTGCCCCAGGCATTCATATTTTATTTTTTGAGCTCTCTTTGCAGATCACTAAGTTTCCCCAGGTATCAGGGAGCCATGAAAACACAGGTTTTGCAGAAAGATGGAGCTGAGTTTGAATTCTCCACTCGTCAGCTCTGTGACCTTAGGAGAGTCACTCAACCTCTCTGAGCCTCATTTCCTTACCAGTGAAAGAGGAGAGCAGTTAAATACACATAAAGGCCTTCATGCCACATTGGATCAGACTGAAGGCTCCATTAAGGGCAGCGGCTGCTTCCACTTTCTCCTCCAGGACATAAACCCTGCCTTCCCTTTTTCCTTTCTGCTCCCCCACTGGTGTTGTGGGCATCTGTCTGCTGGGACGCATGCATTCTCCATCCTTGTAACCGGGACGGGGCTGACCCCGCGCCCAAGACCAGCAGCTGAGGTCTGGTCAACAAAAGAGTACAGACACTCATGGGCACAAGACTCCAGGTGGGTGAACAGGAGTCAATCCTAGGGCTTGCAAGAAGAATCAGAGAACCAGTTCTCTCAGAGCTAAATGAGCAGACGGATGACTGGAGACGTCAAAGGGGAGAGCAGGCCTGAGAAGGAAGCCACCACAGGAAAAAGCCCATCTGTGAGACAGAGAACCAAAGACATCGTGTGGGGCTTCCACAGGGGCTCAGCGGTAAAGAATCCACCTGCCAGGACAGGAGACACGGGTTAGATCCCTGCTCCAGGAAGATCCCACATGTCACGGAACAACTAAGCCCGTGAGTCACGACTACAGAGCCTGTGCTCTAGAGCCCAGGGACCACAACTACCGAGGTCCACGCACCCTAGAGCCTGTGCTCTGCAACAAGAGAAACCACAGCGATGGGAAGCCCACGCACCACAATCAGAGAGCAGCCTCCACTCACTGCCCCGGAGAAAAGACCACGCAGCAACCAAACAGATAAATAAAAATTTAAAAAGAGAGAGACAGTGTCCTGCAATGGTGAAGCACCTGAATACAGTTACACTTGAAGGCACTCTACTTTCGGACTTCACCGTCTATCTAAGCCAATAAATCCCCCTTTCTTCCCCCCACCTTTAACTATTTTAAACCAGGATTCAGCCACTCACAACCAACTGATACAGACACATCAAAGGCCCTTTGGGACCTTGGCACACTCACCACTCACGTGGTCTTCTCCCAGACCCCAGCATGATTTTTTTTTTTTAATTGTTTTGATAAAACTAAGCAAAATTGATTCCCAAAGTCTCACGGGAAGACTCACAGCAACGGCTGGAGCCAGCTAACCACTCTCACTTCTGCCCCCAAGAGTGTGGATCGAAGTTTTCCTCATGGGAAGCCAACCTGGAGACTATCCTTACCCAAAGGTCAGAAGGCTGTTCTGATACTTGACGCTTAGAAAGTCCTTGATGAACTTCCCCCTTCCCCTTAATTGTAGTTTATGGTTTTTCTGATTGCATGTCTTTGCTGTGGAAGTTTTGCCGTGGCCGAGAGCCAGAAAGGTAGAAAGGCTTGACCAAGAACAAAGCAAGCAGGTCACAAACACTTGCTGATGTAAGTTCCCAGATAAGAGGAGTGTTTCGCCCAGGTGATCTCTGGGGTATCTGAGCAGGGGGACAGGGGTGAGGTTTTTTTTTTATTTCTGGCTGTGCTGGGTCTTCATTCCTGTGCACAGGCTTCTCATTGCAGTGGCTTCTCTTGTTGCAGAGGATGGGCTCCAGGGTGCATGGGCTTTAGGAGTGGCATGTGGGCTCAGCACTTGTGGCTCAGGGGCTTAGTTGCCTCAAGGCATGTGGAATCCTCCCAGACCAGGGATTGAACCTGTGTCCCCTGCATCGATCGGCAGGTGGATTCTTAACCACAGGACCACCAGGGAAATCCCTGGGTGGGGGTTTTAAGAGAACAATTTGCAGGCAGCACATCCTTAGGAATCTCGTTTTACCCAAGACATCAACCTGCCCATCTGCTTTCCTCATGGACACACACAGTCCAGGACTGGGAGACCCTCCTTCCTCTTGCTTGCTCCTGAAGCAGACAGAAGAGGAAGAATTTCAAAGAGCTCCAAGAGCTGCTCAGAACAAGAACACTTTAAAAATCAGAGGGAGGAACTCATGGAGAGAACAGTCTCCTCACAATTCATTGACTTTGGGGGGCTAGATTCAGAGTGAGCGAATGGCCTTTCTTTAAAGAAAAATGGTTTGGGGCGCTGAAGGGGCCTGGGACTCTGGTGGAAGTATTTGTGTCTGCAAACTTGCCCAGACATCACCAGAAACAGACTCAGGGAGCATGCGGCTGTGGGGAGAGTCCCTGAATGTCTCTGAGCCTCAGTTTCCTCATCTGTAAAATGGGTAAACAACACAATCCAGAGTGCTATGAATTACTGAGCACTTCTATGCCTCAGGCACCACATAACTTCACATATAATCTTGACAGGAACCCAAGAGACAGTCACTAATAGGATTCCCATTTTATAGGGATGGAAACTGAGAACCAGAGAAGGGAAGGGACTGGCCCAAGGTTACACCGCTTGTGCACAAGCTAACTCAAGTGTGTCTGACCCATAACTGGGTAAGCTAAATCCTGCAATAAATCTCCTCTTAAGAAAACGTTGCCTAACCCAGTCTATCTGGATAAAGCACTGATCCTTTCTTTTCTTTTTTATATTAATAAAAATCAAAGTATACTGTTAAGATTCTAAAGTCAGAGTGAGATAGTATCTATAAAAACAAACAAAAAAATACATCTACGTATATATTGGGTTGGCCAAAAAGTTCCTTTGCAGAACCATATGGGAGTGGATGGAAATTACAATGGTAATAAAAGGAACAACAGCAGCGACTGTGATAACAGCAAACACGCGTATACTGCTTACTCCGTGCCTGGGCACGGTTCTAGGCACCTGACATGTATTAGTTCCTTCAATCCTCACAGCTAATCTATGAAAACAGTGCTGTTATAATCCCATTTGATAGACGAGGAAGCCGAAGCACAGAGAGGTAAAGGCCTTGCCTCAGAACTCACGGCTGGTACGTGGTGGAGCAGAATCTTGAGCCTACACTGCCAGACACATTTTATTTTCCTGGGCTCCAAAATCGCTGCGGACAGTGACTGTGGCCACGGAATTAAAAGACGCTTGGTCCTCGTTAGAAAAGCTATGACAAACCTAAACAGTATATTAAAAAGCAGAGACATCGCTTTGCCCACAAAGGTCTGTCTAGCCAAAGCAGCAGCTGGGAACATGTGAGCAATGCAAACTCTTGGGCCCCTTCCAGACCTGCTGGGTCGGGGTTCTGGGCGTGGGGTGCAGCCGGCTGTGGAGGACAAGCCCTCAGGGGCTCAGGGGTGCTGCTACTTGCTCAAGGGCGCTGTGCTCCCACCAACCTTTCAGGATGGGAGGGAGGCAGGAGAGGGATGGGGCGGATCCCGGACACTGGAGTCTCCTGCAAGCAGAGCCCCTTCCCTCCTCGGCAGAGCTGCATCTCTTCCTCCTGGTTTCCCCAGCGAACCCACAGAATGCCTGTGATTACAACAGCATCCTCCGTGCGACCCAAGGGCAGAGCGGGTGACATGTGAGCAGAGGACTGAGGTTCCCGAGCGGCGTCAGCCGCAGCCCCAGGCTGAAAGCAAGCCTGCTTCAGCCCACTGGGAGGTCAGTGACTTCTGACTCCACAGCCCCGACCGCTTCTGCAAACCTCGGGGCTGTGTGTCATCCCCTGGAGGATTTGGGGGCCTGGGGAACCCCCGGCAGCTGGGCAAGATGGCCTCAACGCGAGTCTCTCACCTCCTCAGGGGTGGTTTTCATGTGACCCCAACCCAAGGCCACCAGGAACACCCACCCGGACTGTCCTGTTACCGAGGGTGGGGACCCCAGACTGGCTCTGGGTTCCAACCCTGCTGCCACACGCTTGAGCAAATCGCAAATCACCTCCACTCTCCAGACCTCGGTTTCGCCTTGGGCAGAAGGAAGAGGAGGCTGGACTCGGTCTCTGATCTGGCCCTTCTCCCCCAAACTCTCACACGCCCTACTGGCCTACTGTGTGCTGGAGGGGAGCCGGGGACACGCCGCATGGTGCCTGCCCGGGGCGGGGGCACATGGCCTCTGAGTGGCCTGTGCACCTCTGCTTGGGAGCCAGGGTAACAACACCCTCGCCGCCCCAGGGGACGGAGCCCCAGCCCAAATCAAGCCCACAGAGGCATTCCGCCCTTGGGCCCGTCAACCCAAGCTTCCTCTTCCTCCCAGCCCTGCAGCCCTGGGTCAGCTGGGCAGGGCGAGGGGGGGGGTCCCCCCGGGGCTGGGGGGTGTACTGTGAACCCTGGACAGCAGCCTTGGCCGCCCTCCTGACCTCCCTGGTCCTCCCTCTCTTCACCCGGCCAAAACGGCCCACACCAAGGCTCCCACCCCTCCATGGGGCACGCGTGGCTGGTCCCCGGGCCCTGCTCTGGGGGTTCTGATGGCCCTTGAGGCAGGATGTCACTCGGCCGAAGGAAGTGGGACAGAGCAGGGTGAGGAAGAGCGCGTTGGGGTGTGTGCAGGGGGGAGGGGAAGGGGAAGTAGCCCAGGTGGGGGAGGGAGAGGACAGACAGACGGACAGGGCGGTGATGGGGGAGGGAGTGGCAGGGGGGAACCCAGGGATGCAGAGAAACAGAAATGGGCCAGAGACAGTGGGCGAGAGAGGGACGAGGGGAGACCGAGTCGGGGAGAGACCAAAACCAAGAGAGACAGGGATGGGAAAGAGAGGGCAGGACAGAAATAGAGACCCAGACAGACAGCGGCCGGCGGGGAGTAAGGGCAACGGGGAGCAGCCTGGAACAGGAACCTCGGCTCCCCAGCGACGACCAGGACGCACACCCCGCACCACCAGGGCTAAAGGGGTCCTTCCCCGCCCCCACCCTCAGCGCCGGCTCCTGGGACTTCAGGGAAAGAGCAGACCATCAAAAGGAAGGCTGCAGAGGGCCTAGCCCCCCCCAGCTTCCCCCCACCCCTGCCATGGGGCTCCCCCCCAAATTCCCACCTGCTGAGGGCCACCCTGGGGACGACAGCTACACTCCAAACCCCCTTTGTTATCATCTACTTGATACTCTGGTTAAATGAATTCAGTATCGTTAAAAACATTGTCAAAGGAAACTCTGCCCCCTCACACCTTAAGTTAACAACACGTCCTAATCAAAAACTGACTGCAAAGAAGACACGGAGAGGAAGAATCCTTCTGCCTCTTGGCTGAGGCTGCCACCAGCCCAAGGACCACCCCACACAGCCCACCCCCAGGAGCCCAGCAGGGGGTCTGCTCTTTGCTCATCCACAGGACTCCCTGGAGACAAGCACTGAGTTAGCACCCACGAGCAGACTCTGCCTAGCAAGCCATCAGAAGGTGGAGGGGAACTTGGAGAGGAAATCTCTTTTTCCTTCGTCAGGGTAAACCCAGGTTTTCTGACACAGCCAATTTTTAACATTCTCTCATCCCCAACATACACACACAGACAGAAGAAAATGTCAGTGTTGTGAGCTGTACCAAACCAACAAGGCCAGTTTTGCGTCTGTGGTTCCCTTTCCCTAGAAAACCTTCCTGCCCTCCTCAACTCAGCTAACTCCTATTGGTACAATTTGTACCCCCCCCCCTCCTCCAGGAAGCCTTCCCTGACTGCCTCCCAAGCCAGTGTCAGGTCCCTCCAGGTGCTTAGCAGCCTGAGTGGCCTCTCTGGCTCACTGCTTCCTCCACTGGAAGGCACAGGGCTGGGCATTCCCCACGTCCCCTTGACACTGGGGGTCAGCAAGGCCCCCTACTCCCATCACAAGCTGCATGAATTATTTGTTGACTCAGTGGGAGAATAGACAAAGAAGTGATGGCATCTGAGTGCCCTCAGATGCGTTGAAATGAAAACAAAACCTCTATGCTCCATGAAGATTTTCCAGGCAGAAGCTCTGATGTAACAAGAATGTCCTGACCTGGCACCAGTTGGCCTTGCCCACTTCCTAGCCCCCCAGACTCTGCATAGGTGACCCAGCTGCTACAAGCCTCAGTTTGTCTCATCTATAAAATGGATACAATAGCAAACTACCCGTAAAGAGCTAAGTACCCAGGAGGCCCTCAAATGTTAACTGCAATCATTCTTTTTATTACAACTTTATATTCACCAAATCACAAAACATTATTACCTGAAGGAACCCAAAAGATGAGTAGATGGAGGTTGTCAGACTACCTGTAAAGGGTCCAATAATTGTTCTTTTCAGGATTTCCCTGGTAGTCCAGTGGTTAAGACTTCACCTTTCAATGCAGGGGCTGTGAGTTCAACCCCTGGGCAGGGAGCTAAGATGACACACGCCTCCCGCCAAAAAGCAAAACATAAGCAACAGAAGCAACATTGTAACAAATTCAACAGACTTTCTAAAAAAAGCACTAGTGATTTTTTAAAAAAACTATTTTCAGGTCTGTAGACTATAAGGTCTCTGTTAGAACTACTTGACTCTGCTGTGGTAGGCGGAAGGAGCCATAGACAAACGTAAATAAAAGTGTAGCCCTGTTTCAATAAAACTTTATTTATAAAACCAAGTGGTGGGCCAGATTTGGTCCATAGGCTGTAGTTTCCCGATCTCTGATCTAGGTTGTCACTATTTCAAGTGTGGTCTTTAGACAACAGCACTGGAATCCCCTGACAGCTGGCCCTGCCCCCAACCTGCTCAGTCAGCATCTGCACTTTGGCGAGATCTCTAGGGGATTTGTGAACGTGTTCAGGTCTGAGAGGTGTGTGTGTGCTCAGTCACATAGTCATGTCCAATTCTTTGCGACCACATGGACTGCAGCCCACCAGGCTCCTCTGCCCATGAGATTCTCCAGGCAAGAATACCGGAGTGGATTGTCATTCCCTTCTCCAGGGGATCTTGCTGACCCAAGGGTGGAAGCCGCGTCTCTTGTGTCTTCTGCATTAGCAGGCAGATTCTTTATCGCTGAGCCACCCTGGGAAGCCCCAGTTTCCCAGTTTGGCACCTCAGGTCAGAGATGTCATTTTCTCTTTTTCTTGTTTTCTGCCTCCACCAGAAGATGTGCTCTGGGAAAAGTGGGACCTGGTGGCCTCCTGAATTCTGCACCCCAGCATCTAGCTGAGAACTTGCCACGTGTCCTTATTTAACAAGTTACTGAGGGCCCAGTGTGGCCCAGGGCCGGGGGCGGGCAACTCAGCACTGACTGTAGACATCGCCCCGTGGCTCTCTGTGCAGTGATGGGTGGATGGGTGACCCGCCACAGCGGCCGCTGGAGTTGGGCAGGGTGGGTTCGAATCCTGGTGCTGCCACCTCAGGTCTGTGTGACCTCAGGAAAGTGCCTGGAGTCTCGGTTTCCGGGAAATGAAGTTGTAGGAGAAATGTCTCCCTGGCACCCTGTGAGGACAGGGAGAGGCTACAGGATGGTGTTCCGGCAGCTGTGAGACAGCGTGGGTGTGCTGAGGCAGACACACTTGCCAGTCCTCACAGCAGAGGGACCTCCGCCAGTCATGTCCGACTCTTTGCCACCCCATGGTCTGCAGCCTGTCAGGCTCCTCTATCCATGGGATTTCCCAGGCAAGAATATTGGAATGACTTGCCATTTCCTCCTTCAGGAGGTCTTGCCAACCCAGGGATCAAACTCACATCTCCGGCGTTGGCAGGTGGATTCTTTACCGCTGAGCCCCCTGGGAAGTCCTAGAGGGACCTTACTTGGCCCCCAAATAACCCTGTGGGCTAGTCAGGGACCTGGACCAGGTAAGGCCGGACCCTGGGGCACAGACAGGGACTGTGGGATGGGGACAAGGCTGTGTTAAAAGCTTTGAGGGGCCTCTCCTGGTGGCCCAGAGGCTAAGACTCCACGCTCCCAATGCAGAGAGTTCAGGCTCGATCCCTGGTCAGGGAGCTAGATCGCACATGCCACAACGAGAGATCCTGCAAGCCTCAACTAAGACCTGGCACAGCCACATTAAAAAAAAAAAAAAAAAAAAGCCTTGAAGGTTTACATTAACAGAAGAGGTAAGAGACCTCAGACAGTCTCTGACGACCTAGAAAAGCAGTGCTGGAAGAACTCCTGGAGAACACGGAAACCAGAGGTTTAAAATATATATTAGTATTTAAAGCAACGGATCTGCTCATTCAGATGACACCCAGGCAGGCCCCTGGTGTCCTCAGAGCCTGGAAGGTGTGTACTTGGCCAGGGACCCTCAGGGCTGGGGCACGGTGGGAAGAAACCAGGAGAGCCCAAGTCTTCGAAGGGGCAGCTTCAGGCCGCTCTAGTTTGGCCCAAGCTCCTGAGTTTCCCCAAAAAGGGAGGCTTTGGCATTATTCTCTAAAAATATTCAAATGTTTTCTCCTTTTAAAATAAAACATCGTGGAAGCATACAAAAGCCACCCTGTGGGGCAAAGCCATTGACTGGCAGCTTGTTACAGCCCTACCTACCCATTTCACAGGTGGGGAAACTGAGTCTCGGTGGGGGCAAGCACTCTGTCCAATGTCACACAGCAATCTGGAGGCAGAGCTGGGACTCAGCTGCCTCTGAGCTCTTGTCCAGCCCCCAGCTGCTCATGAGACTGGGGGGAGTAGTGGGACACAGGGGTGGGGAGGAGGAACCTAGACCTCACAAGCCAAAAGCCCTGCTTGTTCTGTCCATCTGGGAAGAGTGGGGATAGAAGGGCAGAACAAGGGATGAACAATTATTAATAACATACAGTGATTTTATGATAAATTTTATGACAAAATATCTAAGAATAATTCTATAATAATGTAATAAGAGCAACTGAGATTTTCTGTATGCTAGGCATGAAGACAGGGTATTGAGAGGCAGGTAAGATGGTTATTAACAGTGTAGACCCTGGGGGTTTCCCTGGTGGCTCAGTGGTAAAGAATCCTCCTGCCAATGCAGGAGACATGGGTTCGATCCCGATCTGGGAAGATCCCACCTGCCTCGGAGCAATGAAGCCCCTGCAACACAGCTACAGAGCCTGTGGCTCTAGAGCCCGAAATCCCG
Source organism: Okapia johnstoni (assembly GCA_024291935.2). Taxonomy (NCBI): domain Eukaryota; kingdom Metazoa; phylum Chordata; class Mammalia; order Artiodactyla; family Giraffidae; genus Okapia; species Okapia johnstoni. Next base: position 6,155,600 of record CM044310.1, on the reverse strand, counting down.
TGATCCACCACGAGAAGCCTGTGCACCGAGAGAGAGAAGCCACTCTCTGCAACTAGAGAAAAGCCTGCGTAGCAATGAAGACCCAGCGCAAAAATGAAAAAAAAAAAAGTATTAAAAAAAGAAGTGTGTAGACTCTGGATTCAAACCCTGTCTCGCCCCACTTCCTAGCTGGGTGACCTCGTGCAAATGACTTCGCCTCTCTATGCCTCTGCGTGTGCATATCGGAGGGCGGGTGGGAGAATTAAGTGAGTTCAAGCACAGAAAGTACCTAGAACATTGCCTGGCACTCAGGGAGCCCTGTTGACATTGTATTTATAACCACTGCCTCTGGACAGATGGGGAAGCTGGTCTCACAAAGCAACACATTCAAGTATCTCTGAAGAGCCTGTCTGACCCCAGGGGCGGGCATTTCCCCTGGTAGCAGGGTAGGCACTTTACCTCCGACCCCTCCCGTCAACACCTGCAGGAAGTAGGTCCCAGGTGCGCCTGTATTCTGCGGACGAGAAAACTGAGACTTAGGGAGTCAGCCAGGGAACACCCTGCCCTCGAGTGGAACTGGCCGGATTCTAACACAGGCCCAGGCCCTCAAGAATGCTATGACCCAGCCCACTCTCTGGCCACAGCTGCCTGTGTCAAAAGTCTGGTCGATGCGGGAATTCACTTGGCAGCCCACACATTCTCCTCGGGGCTGTGGAAGCCCCAGGGTGGAGGAGACCCGAGCAGGGGGCGTGGGAAGGGGCAGGCACCCCGGAACCTGCCCCGGAACCAGACAGAGCAGATGCGTCTGCAGAGAGCAAGGAGCTTTGCAGGCAGTTGGGACAGGTGGCAAGTGGGGAGGCCAGGAGCCTGCTACCCAGACAGGTTTCCACTCTGCTGCCTGCCAGATCAAAGCCACGCCGGCCACACCCAGGCTTTCGGGTCAATACCAGCCGCTTTTGAGCTGCCACTCTTGCTACAAATTGATCCACATGAACTCTTGCTACAAACTGATCCACAAAGTCACGTCAGTAACGGACCTGAGCGGTTTGCAGACCCCAAGGTGCCACTGCATTCAGTCCACGCCCATTCCCCAGTGGGATACACTGAGGCCCAGCAAGGGGCAACCCCTTGACCAACCACAGCCCTGTTTCCATTTCCCTAGGCTGTCTTCTTCAGGCACAAAATTCAGGATTTTAAAAGGCCAAGGGAGGGAAAGTATGCACAAGTGAATAAAAGCAGGAGGGACCGGACAAGGCCACCAGGAGGCTGGGTCTCCACGGCCCTCCCAAAGAGCAGCTGCCTGGGTGGGACAAGGCCGGTGGCTGGAACCCCGGGATGCACAGCCCAACGCCAGCTGGGGTTCCTGAACCAGCGGATTACAGGCTGAACCTCAGGAAGACCTGGTGACCTTCAAGGCCCCTTGTGCTCTCACGACACCAGCGCCCTCTGACCTGGGCTCTTCATGGGCAGCCCTGTCTTATCCAAAGACAAAGAGTGTGAGGAACACGGTGGGCGTCTCAGCTGTGGGGGCGATGACCAAGAGGAGGGACAGGGGTGGCCATCGCTCAGGACTGCTGGCCTCAGGCCCAGGGGGGTGTCTCTGAAAATAAGCAGTGGCCCACTTAGGGTATATCTAACTTCCCCAATGGCTCAAGCAGTCAAGAATCTGCCTGCAGTGCAGGAAACTCCGGACTCAGGAGTTTGGTACCTGATTCAGTAGATCCCCTGGAGGAGGAAATGGCAACCCACTCCAGTATTCTTGCCTGGAAAATCCCATGGACAGAGGAGCCTGGCGGGCTACAGTCCATATGGTTGCAAAGAGTCGGACACGACCTTGCATGAATGCAAGATAAGGAACCTTGTGGCCACCAGGGGAGGTCACGGGGGTATGGGGCAGAGCACAGGCAGGACCAGATCCCACTTCCGAGCCTCAGGGTTGTAGTCTAGGAAACCCGCCAGGTGTCTCCCTGGCTTCCACATGGAGCCTCAGCTGTCAAGGGACTCCTGCTGGCCTAGGGTGGGAAGGTCTGAGCCACCCCCCTTTCCTTTCACCCCATGCAGAGGTCCCTGAAGGCACCACCAGATCGTGTGCTGGGTCCTGGGGTGGGCACAGTGAGCCCCAGGGTTCCTTTCCTCATGGCCTCCCCTGGTCCCGCCCAGGATCTGGCAGGAGGAACCTCAGCAAATATTTCTCACTGTTACAGGAGGACACGGTGCACATGGACCTCACCTAACTGCCCCACAGTCTTGATCTGCTTCCTTTCCTCAGAGTACCCAGGAGTTCCCAGTTACTCTGCTAAGGAAAAGCTTAATTTCCTGTGTTTCAGTTTCACCTGTGTAAATTTCATGTGCATTAATTTCACATGTGTTAATTTCTAACTGGCAGGGGTCAAAGCCAGTGATTCAGAAGATTTCAGCTGCTGAAGACTAAATTTGTTCAAGAACATTAGGACCCTCATCTGCTGCTGATAGGAATGTAAAATAGTGAAGCTGCTTTGGAAAACGGTTTGGCGGGACCTCAAAAGGTGGAACGAAGAATTACCGTAAGACCCCACAATTCCACTTCTAGGGCTGTACCCCAGAGAATTGAAAACATACACCCACACAAAGACTTGTACAGGAATGTTCACAGCAGCACTATTCATAATAGTCCCAAAGTGGCAACAACCCAAATGCCCATCAGCTGATAAACAGATAAACAAAATATGATATATTCAATGCAATGGAATATTACTCAGCCAAAAAAAAAAGTAATGAGCTACTAAAATAGAGACTTCCTTGGTGGTCCAGTGGCTAAGACTCCATGCTCCCATTGCAGAGGTCTTGGGTTCGATGCCTGATCAGGGAGCTAGATCCCACATGCCGCAACTAAAGATCCTGCTGAAACAAAGACTGAAGATCCCATATGCCGCAACTAAGACCTGTGCAGCCAAATAAACATATTTTTTTAATGCTAAAATAAAAAAGTAGTAAAGTACCGCATACTAGCACATGTATGAAACTTGTAAACATTCTAAGTGAAAAGCACCAATCACAAAAGGCCATAGTGCATGATTCCCTCTATATGAAAAGTCCAGAATAGGCAAATCCATAGAGATGAAAAGTAGATTAGTGGTTGCCAGGGGCTGGGGGAAGGAGGGATTGGTAGTGACCGCTGATGGGCCCAGGGTTTCTTTATGGGCAGTGAAAATGTTCTAGAATTAGACACTGGTGACGGTTGCACAATTCTGTGACTATCTCAAAAACCACTAAATTGAATACTTTAAAAGGGTGAATTGTACGGTATGTGAGTTATATCTCAACAAGGCTATGATTTAAAAAAATTACATGAGATTTAAAAAAATAAGGTGATATAAACACATATATTAAATAAGTAACAGTACAGTTGGGAGTCAATGGGTTAAAATGGTTCACAAGTGACACAATAAACCCGATTTCACAGTCATGGAAACTGAGGCTGAGTGCAGGGGAATGACTCGCCCAGACCACATCACTACTAAACCAGAGTGAGTCACACCAAGATTTGTCCAAACCCAGAAGCCTGGCCTAACCATCAAGCCACCCAGCTAAATGAAGGAGCAGAGGGAAAAGTGTCCACAGCCCAGAATGGGAGACAGACCTGCCAAAAAAGGTTAATAAGCAAGGGCCAGTTAACTCTTTGGGATACCAAATAGGAAGGCCCAACGATGCCTGTGGAGTGCCAGGGAAGGCTTCCAGGATGAGGTGCTGCTCAAGGAGGTTTCTGAAAGATGAGTAGGAGTTTACCAGCTCCCCACCCCCCACCTCCCGTCCAACATCTCTACAAGATACACGGAGTCAGGGGGCCTGAGGCTGAGTTTCAGCTCTGCCACATCTAGCTGTGGGATCTAGGGCCGTGGGCACAAGACCTCTCTGAGCCTCAGTTTCCCCATCTGTAAAAGGGGAAGAAGGCAAAGTGATCAGCCCTTCTAGCTACTGCACTCAATCGGATGGTTCCCACCCTTCCTCCCGAGGGGGCGGGCCTCTAAAGTGGGAAAGCTAGACCTCGACCTCTGCCCCACATAATAATAACAGACTCTGCCAAGTCCGGCGCGCCCAACCTTAGTGACCATGCCCCCTTTCCCTGGCCGCCACTCCCAGTCCTAGCTTTACGAGGCATCTCCCATTCAGCTCACTCCTCCAAGAGTCGGAGGTTACTGGGCAGTGGGATCCTCTGGTCAAACTCCACCCCGCTCCTAGCGGGTCACCCCCCAGGTTCACCAGGGCTGACCCCTTATCTCATGCTCTCGGCGCCCCCCTCCCCGCTCCAGGCAACGATTTCCTTCCCCTAATCCCTCAACTTGAGACACGTCTCGCAACTCCACGACGGCTTCAAGTTAACTTCCACGCGCCCCCGGCGCGTCTCGGCACCCGCGTGGGGGTCCCCGCGCGCGCCGGGGAGGGGTCGGTGGCTCCGACAGCGGAGACACGCTGCTTCTCGCACCCCCGCCCCAGTACACACACACCCACACAGACGCAGAGCGCCTCCCGGGTTCACAGCGGGATCCGGGTCACGGGGACCGGGTCTCCGCCGCATCCCGTGGAGAGCTCACGGAGCGGGTACAGATCCGCAAGCCGCCCGCCAGCGCCGCCTTCCTCCCAGCACCCAGCCCGGGAGCCCGGAGCAGCCGGGCCGGGCCAGGGAAGAAGCCGCGAGGGCCGAGGGCTCCCCGGTAACCTAGGCCGACCCGCAGGCGGGCCTCCCGCCGGCGGCTGGAGCCCAGGCCCCCGCACCGCGCAGCAGGCCCGGGGCCACCTACCGTGAGAGGCGCGCCGCACCAGCCCCGCTACCTATTTAAAATAATTTCTATAATAGTTACCACCATAACGGCATACACACACACACACACACACACACACACACACACACAATGTTGTCATTTGTGCATGCTCAGTTGTGTCCCACTCTCTGCGACCCCATGGACTGTAGCCGGCCAGGTTCCTCTGTCCATGGGGTTTCGCAGGCAAGAATAATGGAGCGGGTTGCCACTTCTTTCTCCAGGAGATCTTCCCGACCCAGGGATCAAACGCAAGTCTCTTACATCTAATGCATTGGCAGGCGGGTTCTTTACCACTAGCCCCACCAGGGAAGCCCATATACATATATAATTACCTTTCTGTAAGTAATGTAATTACATACTATTTAGGCATGGCTCTAAGCACTCTATATTTATACATTTAAACCTTTAATAACCTTGTCAGAGGTCTATTATCATCCTCATCTCACAGATAAGAAAAAGATGACATATAGATATTAAGTAATCTGGCCATGTCCAGCCATGTGTTTATTTGTAGCTCATTCATTAATTCATTCATATGTCCAATAATAGTGCCTGCCATGTAGGAACTGCCTGCTGGAACTGGCAAAATGAAACCCCCTGCTTCCATGGAACCAGCTGTTACTGAATAATGTTATATAGTGTTTTTTGTGAACATACCACAGGCTTGGTGTGACTCACTGCATGGTAACCCTGCTGGGGGTTTTATAATGTCCCTTTCTGGGTAGAGAAATGGAGATCAAAGGAAGAGAGGTCTGACTGTAGCAACATGCATTTCCTGAGCACCCTGTGACCCTGTGCTGGGCACTGGGAGTGAGCAAGTAACACAAGAGCAAGGGTCCTGCATCCAGGTGGGGGAATCTGAACCCTCCACAAGCATTTTGTGCATGCGTGCCTGCTCAGTTGCTCAGACTTGTCCAGCTCTTTGCGACCCCGTGGACTGCAGCCCTCTAGGCTCCTCTGTCCATGGGATTTTCCAGGCAAGAGTACTGGAGTGGATTGCCATTTCCTCCTCCAGGGATCTTCCTGACCCCAGGATAGAACCTACATCTCCTGTGTCTGCTGCAGCTCCCAACAAGCATTAGGGAGCTGGAAAGAGGGCGATCAACCTGGTCTAAGGAGAGGGGACTGGGGTGTTTACATTGAAGCCTGAAGCACGGCTCAGCAGTCATGGGAGATTGTGTCAGTTGCAGGGACCCATAGGTATAAACATTCAGCAGGAGGGACTGCTGTCCTGAAGTGCAGAGTGGACAGCATGTGGGGTGGGTAACAGGAGGTCAGGGAGGTCTGCAGAGGTGGATGCCTCGGGGCTTTGTGGGCTAGAAGAAGGCGTCTGGTAGAGATGGGAAAGAATTACTTTTGTAAGTAATGTAATTACTTATATTTAGGCCTGGCTCTAAGCATCTATATTTATACATTTAAAACCTTTAATAAACCTTGTCAGAGGTCTATTATCATCCTCATCTCACAGATAAGAAAAGATGACATATAGATATTAAGTAATCTGGCCATTGTTCCACCATGTGTTTATTTGTAGCTCATTACATTTATTCATCATATGCTCCAATATAGTGCCTGCCATGTAGGAACTGCTGCTGGAACTGGCAAAATGAAAACCCCCTGCTTCCATTGGACCAGCTGTTACTGAATAATGTTATATAGTGTTTTTTGTGAACAACCACAAGGCTTGGTGGACTCACTGCATGGTAAACCCTGCTGGGGGTTTTATAATGTCCCTTTTGGGTAGAGAAATTGGAGATCAAAGGTAGAGAGGTCTGACTGTGGCAACATGCATTTCCTGAGCCTCCCTTGTGACCCTGTGCTGGGCACTGTGAGTCGGATATGTGGGTTTCTAGTGAGCAAGTAACACAAGCGAAAGGGTCCTGCATCCAGAGTGGGGGAAATCTGATACCTCCACAAGCATTTTGTGCATGCGTGCATGCTCAGTTGCTCAGTCATGTCCAACTCTTTGCGACCCCATGGACTGTAGCCCTCCAGGCTCCTCTGTCCATGGGATTTTCCAGGCAAGAATACTGGAGTGGGTTGCCATTTCCTCCTCCAGGGGATCTTCCTGACCCAGGATCGAACCTACATCTCCTGTGTCTCCTGCAGCTCCCAACCACGCATTAGGGAGCTGGAGGAAGAGGGCGGGATCAACCTGGTCTAAGGAGAGGGGACTGGGGTTGTTTACATTGAAAGCCTGAAGCCACGGTTCTCTGCAGTCATGGGAGATGCTGTGTCAGTTGCAGGGACCCATAGGTATAAAACATTCAGCAGGAGGACTGCTGTCCTGAAGTGCAGAGTGGACAGCATGTGGGGTGGGTAACAGGAGGGTCAGGGAGGTCTGCAGAGGTTGGAATGCCTCGGGGATTTGTCGGGCTAGAAGAAGGGTGTCTGGTAGAGATGGGAAAGATATGGAAGGAGGGAAGCAGAGGAAGAAGGGGCCAGCTTTGAATTCTGCAAAGATCCTCTGGCTGTTAGTGCAGAGAGGACCAGCAGGGAGACTGTTTTGGAGGCTGTTGAGTTTACTCGGGGAAGCTGGTATCCCAGCAGGGCTGGGGGCAATGGAGAGGTGTATTTGGGTTCTAGAAATATCTGGAAGATAAAACTGGCAGATCTCTGTGGTTGGCGCTAAAAGATAAGGGTGGACCAGATATGATCGCCTGTTTCTAGATTAGACCTCTTCTCTCAGCCACCTCGACTCAGAAAAATCCCTTCTGGTCTCGAGTTGACTGTCTCCTCCTTGAGGAATACCTAACCCTACCCCCGACCCCACCCAGCAAATGTCATGATGAGTGGAACACTGGACAAGGCAGCCTGGGAAACTGTTTGGTGTGACTTTGAAAGTGTAGATGAATGAGTTTATTCTGTTTGCTCTGTAGCCCTGTGAACAAACTGGGGACAGGGGCGTTTTCTGTCTTCCCCAACCTATCTCCCCAGCATCTAGACAAAGCCAGGCACACAGGAGCCCCTCTGTCGATAGTCATCAAAAGCAGGAAGAATAAATGTGGCACAAAGCATGTGGATTTTAAACCCTTTCCCTGACATTCAAGAAGACGATTCAGATGCCTTGCTATGCCTCTCGAGACCTCTTATAAAAAAGACATCAAGCTAATGATTTCTCCTTCCAACAACCTAGAAGGTTTTATTATCATTACTCCCATTTTACAGATGAGGAAACAGAGGTCCCATCAGGTAATTGGCTTGATCAAGGAAATAGCTAGTACATGTCAGAGCTGAAATGCAAACTCCTCAGGGGGAATTGGTGGTGGGGTGTGGGAGGGGGGAGGCTGAAGGGGGAGTGGGAGGTGACCCCAGCAGTGGGCTGGCAGCTAGGACAGAGGGCAGGTTCGATTCTCTTGATGGACCAGGATGTGAGTTACCCAACTGCTGGGGTACCAGGCTTCCTGAGGACTTGATCTTGGGTTATTATTCGGATCCAGATGACTGGGCTGTCATGACAACGTGGCCCTAATAAGATTGCTCATCTCCTCAGAAAGCTCCGCAGGGCCTCTAGCAATGTGCCCTTCCCCCCCCAAAAACTCAGTTGCACCATGGCAAAGGAGTGAGAGATGATGCTCGGTGGTTTTGGGGGCTACTACCCACCTCCCGCCCCCTGCACACACCAAATCCTGACTTTTTGTATCGAATTCCCAATGTTCAAAATGGCTGTGGGCTGCCTCGGTCACTGTGGATGGGAGTGCTATTTCCATAACTGAGGTGCCTGGGTCTTCCTAAAGGTGTGAGATCAAAGATTCATGGCTGGGATCTAGCGATGGGAAATTTATAGCGACATCCCAGCTTGCCAAAAACATTGCATCCTGAAGCTGGCATTTACAGCAAAACTCAAGCAGAATCCAAACCAGCCACTGAGAAGCCCCCGAGAAGGGTTGGGCACCTTGGCCACGTGGTCAAGTGCAGCTTCACTGGTATCCCCAGCATCATACCCACGATCGCTTCTGTTGAGCACTCTGATAATGTCGAAACCGAAAGTTTCTGTTTCGAGGCAAAAATGTGAATCTGTAAGCTCTGAAAATTCCTGTTCCAGGTGGTGAGATGATCACATTTCAAGACACATGTAGGAACTAGGACCCATAGGGAGGAGCGAGAATAGTGTTATGTAAACTCTCATGTCACACTCACTCCTGGCACTTTTTAGATGTCTTTTCTTTTTCTTGTTTAATTTTCTCTTGTTACTACATTTTGCTTGTACTTTTTATTGGTTCTCTGTTTTCTATTACCACATTTGTTTACTCATAAATTCAGTAGCAAAAGTTAATCGCTATTGATAAAAACAAATTAAATATAAAATATACTTTGTTATTTGCTTCCAGGTTTTTTTAAGTGGTTTTGCCAAGTGTAGATTTAATTGCGTCACTGATGCTAATGTGCACATTTTTTTAATATAACAACTGTGAGAAAATAAAAACATCCGACAGCTTTGGTGGAAGCAATCCGGAAGGTTTAGGACTATAAATGCAAAGAAATTTGATGGGATCATGTCACTGATGGGTTTCCAGTTTTAGTGTTTTTTTTTTAGGGGACTCACAAAAATTGACTGCTGGTGAGAAAGAGTTATGTCTAAAATTAATAAATTTAAATATAATATATATTTTACACTAAATTAATACGGTTAAAGTAGTTCTTTCAATAAGTATGAAATTAAAAAAATATCTAAGTGATTGAAAGTAAACTGTTATATTCAAATGGATAGTATTTCTCTTTGTCTTTCTTGGATCATAAGATCATGTTTTTAGGGCATTTTTGCTATTGATGAGTGTCTCTATAGCATTGAAGAAACATGATAGTTGGGTCTGCGTGGATCATAACCAATTCCACAAACAGCAGAGTTTCAGAGCTGTACTCACACACTTAGGAACCAGAGAATGGGCATCTATGTAGCTTGATTACTGGATTCCGGGACTGTGGTCGCTTAGAGACGCATTATAGAATCCATTGAAGATCACGGAAAATTTGGAAACACAGAGATCCCAGCATCAGAATTTGAGGTGGATGGACTTGTTTTAGTTGCCATTTTTACAGATGGCAAGAATGAGTCCTGGGTACAGAGGCATGTTGCAACATTTGGTAGCTCTAGCAGTAGAGCGGGACTGGACAACATATCTCACTGATTCCTACCCTGGACTCCTAGCTTATGGTTCGAGACAAGACAGCCTGACTTCAAATGGCAAGAGGCTGGATCAAATTGGAGGGTGGGAGGTAGAACTAGGGTGGGAGAGAAGAAGGAAAATGCATGTCCCGGAGGTAAGATTTTCGCTTTGAAGCTCTGCAAAACCACAGTGTGTGGTGTGTCATTGAGGCCCCACTTTTCTTTTCGGCTTACTATTCTGCCGCACTCTGCATTCCCTTACTCACCCCGACCTCGCCACTCAACCACCAATATACTCCTCCCACTTTTAATAAGCGTCACTTGGACCCACCCCAAGCTTCTATCCATTCTGTGTGCCTTGCTCACGGTGCTCCACGGCATGCCGAGGTACAGCTGTACAGGTTTGGGCACTGCACATGGGGTACCATACTGACATCGTAGACATCACAGATTTATTACCAATACTTTCTGGCAAATGGCAGTCAAATGTATTTTTTGTTTATTTATTTGGCTGCATTGGGTCTTAGTTGCAGCATGCGGGATCTTTTCATAGGACACTCGGGCTCCTAATTGTGGTAACAGGTTTAGTTGCTCGGTGGTGTGGTGGGATCTTAGTTCCAACAGGGAATCAAAACCCATTGTCCCCTGCACTGCAGGCAGATTCTTAACCACTGGACCACCAGGGAAGTCCTGGCAGTCAATGTCTTGAGGTAGAAGTATTTTTTTATCATTTGTCATAAAGGCTTGCCATATAGCGTAGCAGGGAACCTGCTGTTTGCTCTGCCTGAAATGCCATCTCTTCATTCACCCACCAAGGTAAGCTCCCGCTTCTCCTTACAAGGCCCCCTTCAAATACTCTCTCTCCAGGAAGATATCATGGCAAACACCTCCCCCAGGCTTCCCGCAGAGATTAATGATAATAACATTGGACAAAAGCTTTACTTGTTGATACAGGGAGTCTATGCCTGGTGTAGATTTCCAGCATATAGGGCATGTACATTTTGTTAGCAGGAGAGATGATTCTAGGTGGAACTTGGGACCCTGGACTAAATTAGATTCAGAAATAAACCCTCTTCTGACTCTTCTTTGATTAAATCAGGTGAGAGAGTGAAAGAGCTCAGCTTGGGCAAGCACTTCTTTCAGACCTCCCTCTGCATTGCTAATCACCCATTTCATCAAAGAGAAGCAGGCTGCAGGCTAAAGCTTATGCAAGCAGCGGTATCGCTGATAATTCAATGCTTGGCCTTCTTTAAATTATATTTACTTAAATAATCTGCTTCTATCTATGGCATAGGATGCCAGTTTTCCATATCCTGTAGTGTTACCAAGTTTTTACTTACAAATCAATGCATTTAGCACACAATGCTATCTATTTAAACTAAAATGTAAGTAATAAAACAGGTGGTAAGAAGAGAAGGAAAAAAAAAAAAAAAAACACAGAAGAGTAGTTACCTGAAGGAGTAGAATTTGAAAAACACAGATTTTTTTTTTTTAAGACTGTGATCTGGAACCTGACTGGGTTCAAATATTGACTTGCAGCTGTATGACCTTAGGCAAGTCACTTTCCCTCTCTGACCTTCATTTCCTCACTTGTTAATTAGGAATGATTATACAATACTGGCCTTAGAGTCGTCAAAGGCTTGAAGCTGAAACCTCCAATACTTTGGCCACCCGATGCGAAGAATTGACTCATTTGATAAGGGACCATGATGCTTGGGAAGATTAAAGGCCGGAGGAGAAGGGGATGACAGAGGATAAGATGGTTGGATGGCATCACCGACTCAATAGACATGAGTTTGAGTAAATTCCTGGTGATGGACAGGGAAGCCTGGCGTGCTGCAGTTCCTGGGGTCACAAAGAGTTGGACAAACTGAGCTGAACTTGAAGAGTCGTCCCAAAAAGATATACAAAGAGAATGCAATGAACTTAGTGGTTGCTCTGCTGGGTTCTTTTTTTTTTTTTGGTTGTGTTTTTTTTAAACTTTAAAAAAATAATTCATTTGATTTATTTGGCTGTATCAGGTCTTAGCGACTGTGGCGGTGCGGGGTCTATGTTATATCATGTGGGACATTTTGCTGCGGCGCATGGGCTCTATAGTCAAGGAATGAGGGTGTAGTTGCCCCCAAGCAGGTGGAATCTTAGTTCCCTGACCAGGGATCGAACTCCGCATCCCCTGACTTGCAAGGCGGATTATTAACCACTGGTCCACCAGGGAAGTCCACGTGCTTGCTGTTTTGATTATTACGATACTATCAAGATGGAGGAAGTTCACTTGCCAACCATTGAGGCTGCATTTGTTCATAGGACCCAGGAGACAGCTTGGCTTCAGGAATTTTTATTTGCATGGGAAGAAGGTGGGGACAATGAGCCTGCCACAGCAGGGCGGGCCACACGAGCGGCGCGTGGACTCACTTGGGGGGCTCGGCGGCCAGGACAGGGGAAGGAGCATTCGCGGATGCACTGCCGGTCACGGCAGGCGGCGCACGGCCTGCGCATCTGTGGCTGGTAGGCCCCCACTCGTTCCAGTGCCGGAAGCGCCAGGCTCCAGGAGGTACTGGTACCAACGGTAGCCGGAATAATGTAGCCGACCCAGTGGGGGGGGAATGCATGGGAAGGTCGGTAGGAGGCGGCTTGTCTCACTACTTGCACCCTGGACCCCCCGGATCAGCCGGTCCTCCATCCACGCCCAGCGCCGTTGCTCCACCCTCACCTGTCTCTCACAGACTTGGGTCACCGGGCTTCTCTGGGCGGGCTTTTGCCCCTTCCTGCTGGGCTCTGGGCAGTGACTCACCTCTCTGGACAGATCTGGCTTCCTCCTCTAAGTGAAGTTAGTGGATGGTCATGGGAGCTGGTTTATGAGGGTTTGGGTGGGCCAAAGGGGAAAATGAACCAAAGTATTTTGCTAGGTGGATACGGGTAGGGACCATGGTAGGGAGAGTATACACTTTCCACTGAAAGTGATGACCTGGAGCTCAGAGGACATGATCCAGGGAGTGAAGCAGGGCTTGGGACTGGTTAGCATAAGATGAGGCAGTCTTGTTTCAAAAAATGGTTTTCCTTTGTCGGAAAGTGAAATTTGTGTGAAGTCGGCAGGGAAACATACCTTCTGGGATCAGAGACAATCAGTATCAAATCCTAGCTCTGCCATTTACTAGGTAGGTGACTTATCAGAACCCCAGCTGGCTATCCGTGTGAAATGTGAAGATGATTGAAAGCCTGCTCGTGGGATGTATTCGTATAGTTAAAGACTCAATGACTATTCATTGAAAGAAGTTAGCGTTGGTGCTTGGTCCATTGTATATAAAGCACTTAATAAAACTATTATCCTGATTAATTTCTACTTCTGTCATTGCCTCCTGCTGGGAGGTCTTTCACAGGGTCTCTCTCAGACCCCCCGCTCAACTTTCAAAAGTCTGGCTTAAGTTCCAGCCTCCTCAGGTAAACCTTGGACCTGCCTCCACTCCAGCACACACAACCTTAGTACCAGAAACCTTTCTTACTCCCTCTTACCTCCTGTGTGGACCATCTCTTATCTATTATTGTCTGGCGCCCAAGTATTTCACAGGTGTACTGCATCTCCCTGCTAGACTGAATAAGCCCCTGAAGGCAGGAGCTGAGCCTTCTTCATCTCTGTCTCCTGCTGTGTGCCGAGCACAGAGCCTGGCTTATTGACAATGTTCAGTAAATTTCAGATGGCTTACATACTGGAATACTGTGTTTCAGGGAAGGACAAAAGAGCAAGAAAAAGACCTCAGCTCTGATGGTGTTATAGGAACTCAGAAAAGCATCTGGGGTGGAGAGTTAGATGCTTTCCATTTGCCTCAAGGAGATCAGGGGTGTCTCGCATGGTTCTTTGGAGGCAGGGGGATGGATAAAGTGAGCTCCTTTGGGTATCTGGCCCTTCCCTGTGTTCTCATGGACTGTTTTGAAAACTTCAAATCCTAGAGTTCAGAGCAGAAAGAATCCTCTGGGGTCAAGAACTCTGATGTGCCCGTTGTATAGATGGCAACACTGAGACACCGAGAGGGCATGTGGCTCACCCAGGTGCCACAGAGCATCAGTGACAGGGTCAAGGCCCTTTCGTTACACAGTCTCACCTCTCAGATGTCATTCTGCTCATGTCCCCAGAGGCTCCGATCTCCCTGGATATTTCCGTTTCCTCAGCCCACCCAGACTGGTCTACTCACATCCACTCTGCTCCTCCTCGCTTCACTATTTCTCCAACCCAAACACTGGGCTAGAAGCCCCTACTTGCTCCATCTTCCCACTTCTTAGGACAATTGCTAGCGTTGTTTACACCAACATGTAATTCATCAACACATGACTCCACCCCTGCCCCCTAGGGCGATGACACTCTCTTGGCAGAATCCAGGCCTCTGGCTTTGCCTGCGCATCTGATGTCACATCCTGTCGGGGGCTGGGGGTTGGGGAGGGGTGCCCTCCCAGTCTGCCCAAGCTTGAAATGAAGCAGGGGATGAGGGCCCGCAGGAGCCGGGCTTACGTTCCGCTGGAGACCCTCACGCTGCCCACGCGGTCACTGAAGCCGTAGACCCAGAGGCTGGGCACGTCGTCCTCCTGGACCTCCATGGTGTTGCCCTTGAAGTTGGCCCCTTCGAACAGGCAGAGCTTGTGCTCCTGGGCGTCCTGGGGAAGGAGAGATGGGGTCGGGGTGAATGGGGCCTCCTGGGCGTGGAGAGAGAGAGCTGAGCCTGCTCAGGCCATCACAGGACTGACCCAGGATTGTCAACTTCCAGCCTCGAAGTGCCTTCTCATCTGGAAATAAAAGGATTTCAGCCTCCATTTCACAGAGCTAATCCACATAGAGCACTTAGCATGATGCCTGGCATACACCAAGTGCTCCAGACAGATTTACTCAGTATTTTTATTATGCTGATCAGGGGTGCAGAGGCTCAGAGAAGTTAAGCTTCTTGACCGGCGTCACACAGCCAGCCAGGGGCAGAACCCTCCAGAGAAGCGTGTCGCTGCTCCCATCCTGTTCCCCTCCACTGCCTCTGCTACAGCCACACCAGTCCCGCTTTCTAGCTCCTTGTTCTACCCAGCCCATCTTCACTCCAGGAACTCTGCCCCAACTGTCCCCCAGAAGGCTGTGCCCACAGCCGACTCAGTCCCCATCCTTTGGGAGCTCTCTCCCCGGATCACCCCCGACCACTCCCACGCCCCCTTCCCCAACACCAGAGCCCCAGTTTCCTCTTTCCCTCTCTGAGCACGCTCTGCATGGCCTCCACACAGCAAGCACCACGGCTGTTTGCCATTACAGGTGGATTTCTGTGGTCAGGTTTTCTGCCTCTCACGGGGGCAAGGACCTTGCCTGTGGCAAGCACACTTGCGTAACCAGAGCCTACCACAGAGCCTGGCAGAAACACGTCCACGTGTCTGTGGTGGAATGAATATCTGCATGTGGGAGATGCTCAAGACAGGGATCCCTCTAACATCCCAGGAGAGAGGGCTGGAAAGGAGCCAGGGGACCCAGCTGGGAGAAAGTTGGACGTAAGAGAGAAAATGGGCCACCCAGGACGGTGGCAGGGCTACAGGGGCAGGACTAGACCAGTGGCTCTTGGTCCTGGCTAACCAGAGACCTCAGAGGCATGGAGAGAAACCAGTGCCTGTGAATGAGCCCCGGAGATCTGGATTCAATCAGTCTGGGGTGGGGTCCTGGCATTGGGATTTTTTTCCAATAACATATTTTATTTAAGCAAATATGTCTAAATTATGCTAATTTCAATAGGCAGACACAGCAATATTAATGAGGTCTTTTAAAAACAATTTTTGGCTGTGCCATGTGGCATGTGGGATCTTAGTTCCCAGACCAGGGATTGAACCGGCCTCCCTGTGTTGGATGTACAGTCTTAACCACTGGGTCACCAGGGGAGTCCCTAATGAGGTATTTTACATTCTTATTTTTCTTTTTTGCTATGTATTCAAAGCCTGCCGTGTATGTTACACATCTCCATTTGGCCTAGGCAAGATTCTAGTGTTTAAGAGCCACATGCGGCTACTATATTGGATACAGCAAAGCTCTAGAAGCTACCGGAAGCGGCCCAGCTGATTGCTGTATCAAACAACTGTCTGTTGACCTAGACTGCCTTATAAGGACCATTGATTGAGAGAAGAATCTATGAATTCTCGCAAAGGGTCCATTGTTAAGGCTGATAATTCAGCCTCAGATTCTGAGAACATGATCAGATTGGATAACCCATTGAGATAGATCTAGTGAGGCCGAACAACTGGCTGTGGGCAACTGCTAGTCTCAAATGGACGTGCACAAAAACTCTTTACGAAAATCCCCACCGCAGAAAGCAGAAGTTGGTACCATCAGAATCTGACGTTGGTGAGTGAAGACGTGGCTGGTTAATGAATCGCCATCAACATAATTCTGAAAAAAAACCTGTGAATGGCTTGGGGATAACTCCAACCTATTTCATTTTTGAATCTTGAAGTTATGCTACTTACCTGAGTTAAACATTACAAAGGGGCTAATTCAGTATATAGTCTTATTGTCAGGGAGTTCTCCGTGCCTTTCTGCAATATCCCTCTTTGCAGCCATCATGTAAGCTTCAACCTGCATGTCTGATGTTTTGGGTGGACTTTGAGATTTTTCAAAGCTCCCCAGGAGGCTCTAATGTGTAGTCAGGAATTAGAAACACTCTACAAACAGAATCAAGGAAGACAACCACTGGCAGGTTCAATCACACTCTTGATAGCAGCGAAGAAGGAAAAAACTCGGTTCCAGGGGCTTCCCGGGTGGATCAGTGACAGTCTGCCTGCCAACGCAGGAGACACGGGCTCCATCCCTGACCTGGGAGATCCCACGTGCCCGGGCCTGAGCCCCACAGCTGCTGAGCCTGTGCTCTAGAGTCCGGGAGCTGCAAGTACTGAAGCTGTGTCCCCTGGAGCCTGAGCTCCACAATGGGAGAAGCCACCGCAACTAGAGAGCAGCTCGTGCGCTGTAAGGAAGAGCAGTGCCCGCTCTCCGCAACCAGAGAAAAGCCTGTGGGCCAATGGAAACCTGGCATGGCCAGAAAGAAAGAAATGAAACTATATTTAAAAACAAAACCGGGCTCCATGTGCCCTGGGCTCCTGGCAGTGTATCACGGGTGCCTTGTGAATTGACCAGCATAGACCCATCGCTCTTGGACAGCTCAGAGGTCACTGCCCAGCACTCCTTCTTCATTTCTCCTGCTCATCTGATGCCTCGGCTCTCCTGGCCGTCACACCTCGGGCTTGCCCCTGCCCTGCCCCAGAATCTGCCCCCTGACCCCCCAGCCCCGAGCCCAGTCCAGGGGCCACTCACCATCCTGACAGGCCGGAAGGACATGAGCCGGTCGCTGCGGTAGCTGCTGGACCACGTGTCCCAGCGCGGGTACTCGCCTTTCTCCAGGACGAACATCTCCCCCCGGAAGTTGGACTGCTCAAAGGCGACCCAGCTGGACGGGGAGAGAGGTGGGCAGGGTGAGGAGAGTCAGGAGGGGTGAAGGCAGAGAGGAGAAGCCATCATGGGCAGAACACCCTCCCCCTACTCGCCTTCCCATCTTCACCTTTCAAGGCAGCCCCAAGGCTGGAGGCGGGGAGGGGTTGATGCCAGGCTATGCCACTTACTGGCTGGAAGACTATGGGCAAGACGCCTAACTTCTCTGAACCTCGGTTTTCTCATCTAATTTGCCTATTTTCTTGAAGTTGGTGCAGGATTAAATGAGACAGTGTGTATAATTACAGAAGCCAAATATCTCCCCAGATGTAGGATTTACACATAATTTTAGCACTATGAGGATTTGGGGGAAATAACAGAAGACATTTTTTAAAACCTCAAAGATTCTTGAGAGTCCCTTGGACTGCAAGGAGATCCAACCAGTCCATCCTAAAGGAAATCAATCCTGAATACTCATTGAAAGGACTGGTGCTGAAGCTGAAGCTCCAATATTTTGGCCACCAGATGCAAAGTGTTGACTCACTGGAAAAGACCCTAAGGCTGGGAAAGACTGAGGGCAGGAGGAGAAGAGGGCGGTAAGAGGTTGAGATGGTTAGATAGCATCACTGACTCAATGGACAGGAATGTGAGCCAACTCCGGAAGACAGTGAAGGACAGAGGATCCTGGTGTGCTGCAGTCCATGGAGTCGCAAAGAGTGGGACAGGACTTAGCGACTGAACAACAACAATTTATCTTTGTAGCAAAGGAAGAACAGGCCACCAGCTCAGAGCCTTGAGCAGGCTATTATACTGTTATCTGTAGGAATCTTTTCTACAGATACCTTTTACTTATAGCAGGTGATACTATCTTTCCATTTGTAAAAGTGATGCAAAGGTTCTTTTGATTTATATTTATTTGTGTCAAAAAAAGTTCATTTTAAAATGAAGTAGGGAATTCCCTGGTGGTCCAGTGGCTAAGACTCCATGCTTCCAATGCAGGGGGTCCGGGTTTGATCCTTGGCCAGGGAACTAGATCCCACATGCCAAAACTAAGAGCTTGCACGCCACAGCCAATAGATTCCACGTGCAACAACTAAGACCAGAGGCAGCCAAATAAACAGGTATTATTTTTAAAAAATCAAATAAGTATATTAAACAAATAATATTCCTGGAGGTATGGGGGTAGGGAAAAATTGATACAGCTGCTTGAATCATGTTTGATAAAGACTGGCCTAGCATACAGAATACAGTAATCAGTACTGGGGCAGTGGAAGGGGAAATGAGAGTAATATTTAACTCTCAGATACCTATGAGAATTACATGTGATTGTGCATATGTAGGTGTTCAGTTCTCTAAAAGGACTAATTACAAGCTTGACATCAGATGGGGGCTTTCTCAGCGCAGCCTGACTGAGGATGGGAAGTGAGCTTGTTGTTAAAAGGACCAGGGATTCTGGGGGAGATAAGATGATGCCCATTTAGTAGATGAGAAGGCTGTGACTAAGGAGCCCCTTAAACTTTCCTCTCTGTGTTCTGGAGTTCTCAGGGAACAAGAGAGGGCCGAGGGACGCTGACATTAGTCTCATCTCCCTTATGGGGGCTGGGACCTTCCTCTACCCAGAATGAGAGGGGGAAGGTAGGGGAGGGGGGAGGCTACTACACGGACTGAAATAGAACTTGTCCAAGGAGCCTCAGGTCTTGTCTGAGGAAGGCACCAGCCCACATAGCAGAGTGACAGAAGTGATGATGCAGATTTATTCTTCCAGAATAGAGGCGAACCTGCATCAGCCCCACAGAGGCTGGCGCATATGAGAAAAGGATGGGCAGATGGATGGATGGATGGAGGAACTGATGGTTGAATGAATGGGCAGATGGGTGGATGGACAGGTAGGTGGCCGGGTAGATGGCTAGATCTATGGATCTATGGAGGAGTGCATTGATGGCTGGCTGGATGCATGATGGAGAATGGATAGATGGAGGGAGCGCTAAATAGAGGGATAAATAAATGGATGAAGAATGAACATGCAGATGGATGGATGAGCTGATCTATAGATGGATGAGTGGGTGGATGGAGAGGGAGCCTTGGAAGATGGTACCATGCAGGAGTTAAGAGGGTAGACTTTGGAAACAGACAGACCCCAGTTCTAATCCCAGTTTAGCTATTTATTTTCTGTGTGACTTTGGGCAAGTCACTTTAGCTCATTAAGCCTCCATCAAGGAGAAGAAAGGATTGCATCTACCTTGTCAGGAGGTGATGAGGGTCTAAAGGGAAAACACAACCAGCAAGATTGTTCATGATTAAAGAGGAAGGGAAGCCGGAGATCTGAGCTTTTGGAAAGACAGACACTGATGTGGTCTTGCCACCCTGACACCCTCTCCTAAAACTGTCTTGTTCAGGAGTCATAGTGCCCGATGAGGACCTGGCATGTGAGTAAGGAGTTGTCAATGTATATGTTAGTGCTTTTTCTCATCTCCTATGGCTCAGATGAGCAAGGAGAGAGGAAGGGCAGGAATCTCAGTTCACAGAAACTGGGAAACTGAGGCTCAGAGGGGTTAAGTCACTGGTTTAAAGTCACATGGTGGTGATGGCAGGTGTCCGCTGAGGCCTCCTAGGCTTCAGGCTGGCTTGCCTCCCCTCCCCACCTGTGTGAGGGCACACCTCTCCTCCCCTCCCCCTGCTCACCGCATCCCCTCCACCGCTCTCTCCACCACTGTTTCTCCCAGGGCCCTGCTGGTCCTGACACAGGCCCGGGGCCCTGGGACACAGGACCTTATCTCTCCCACTAGGCGCAGTCGCAGAGCACACACCAAAGACCAGCTGCATCTTTGTTGGAGGAGAAATACTCTGGGTTTGAGTCACTGATAATGAAAGAAGCCTGAAAACCCAAACTGGCCACATCCGGCAGCTTCTCTTCTCAGCTGGGCTTTGAGTCTGAGGGTGGGGCTGAGGTTACCGGCCTACCTTGGCCCATGGTAACTTGGCTAAACACACAGAGCATCAGGGAGCATCAATAATCCTCGTTACCACCAGCTAATGTCTGGGCATCCACAGAATGCCAGTTCCATGCTGCATTATTGCCTTCAGACTTGAGAATAATCTAGTGGAAGGGAGTGGGGCCCATTTCAGAGATGAGGAAACTGAGGCTCAGACATGGAACAAGGTAAACAGGGGAGTTGGGACTCACACCCAGGCCTGTCTGACCTCAAAGCCTATCTCTGCCCTCTGTACCACCCAGAGCCCCAGGATGCTAGGCGTACAGGCTGATCACACCCCTTGGGGGCTTTTTGGCTGGAGAGATGAGGCAAACGGGCCCTGTGGGTCTTGTCCAGTGGTTGGCCCTGTGCCCTGAGCATAGTCCACAGGGGTTGAAGTTGGCACAACCACTATGTCTAAGGGACAATTATTCCTGCCTTAGGCCCAGAGAGTCAGGGGCAGCCTGTGGAGCAGGATGATATAAGCACTGTGAGTGAAACTCATCAACCTAAGTTGAACCCAGGCTCTGCCACTCACCCTTTGAGCCTCAGTTTCCCCATCCATCAAATGGGAATAAGAATCACCCCTCCCCCACACAGCACTGTAGGATCATCTAGGTAAAGTCCTCAGTTGGTGCCTGGCACCTAATGGTACTCAACAGAAGCTCATTACTATCCTAAAGGCTACTTGCTGCCTGGAGAGGGGACAGCTAGTGGACACCTGGCCCTTTGCCCTCCTCCTGCCATCAGTGATGGGCAGGGGGCTCCTTCTGCAGCAGAAACAACATTTCTCTGGAGCCTAGAATCATGCCTTATTGTCAGTGTGACCTTATGCTTATCAGATCACCTCTCTGAGCCTCAGTTTCCTCATCTGTAAAATGGGAAGGAGAACCATACCTCCCTTTCCGCCCTCTTGGCTTTGAAACAAGCCCTAGAAATAATACACAGTTGGCCCCAGTATGGAGGGTACTGCCTCTGTGAATACAGAGGTCAGGCTGGACTATGCCATCTTATACCAGGGACCTGAGCATCGGCGGATTTCTGTATCTGCCGGGGGTCCTGGAACCAGCCCATGGAGAGGATACTGAGGGATGACAGTGTGCGTCTCTGCGAGCACAGGGGAAGGCAGTAAAGAGCAGCTATGGTTGTTTTGGTATTACTATTTTACTAAGGCTATGGGAGTGCCCCTCCCCCACCCAAACACTCACGGTCCGGAGACGACAATGAGGCTGCGCACTCGTTCGAAGCCACGGTCTCCCAGGTTCAAGCACTCTCCGGAGAAGTCCACCCGTCGGCCCTGGAAGTTCTCCTGCTCAAAGACCACCAGCTGTAGGAGAGAGGCCCCCGTGCCCAGGGAACAGAGTGAGGGGGGAGTACCTCCAAAGCGGAGAGGCTCCAGGGCAAATATGCATTAAGCACCCATGTACTGAAGAGCAGGCTGTGCCCAGATCACCCGAGAGCTTGCTGGGAGCCAAGGTCTGTGAAACGACCCTGTCCTGCCTTCCCTCCACTTCTGAACTTAATATCTGTGCCCTCTTTAGGAACTGATGGATATTCCTTCCAGGCCTTTATCTGCGCTGTTCCTTTTGCCTGGAATGCTCTCTCCACCACACACCCCAATCCTGGAGCTCATGTCGCCTGTCCTGTTCTAGGCTCAGACGTCACCTCCTCCAGGAAGCCCTCCCTGATACCCTTTCCCTGAGTGAGCTTGGTAGTGTGCCTCCCCCCCCACACCCCCACTGTGCTCATCCCATCAGCAGCACAAGTAACACACACACACAGTCACTGCTGGTTTGCTTCTGGGTCTCTAGGTACCCCTCTCCCCTTTCACTCACCCCTTCCAAAGACCAATGGGGTGGATCTATTTCTGTATCTCCTAGCCCCAGCCTCGGCCACCGAGCTGATGTTCAAGAAACATTCATAAGTCTACCCATCAAACCACAAGGGATGCCAGAAGCAGGGGCCTCTGTGTCTACCTGGGCTAATACCCTCCTCTCATTAAGCATCCAGTTTTGGGTTTTGTCCGCTGGTGGACCCAAGCTGGGAAAACGTTGCCATTCGCTTGAACCGAGGCAAGCGTGTGCCTTCTCCAAGCCCCAGTTTCCCCAGCTGTAAAAGGGAGAGAGGTTCAACATACCCATGACCCAGCCCTTCCACTCCTACACTTATACGCCCAAGAGAAGCTCCTGCAGGTGACATGGCTAAGAACGCCCTGACCACATTGTTTATGACAGCAAAGCTAGCACCCCCCCCCTCCCGCCCCGGATCGTCAGGAGTGATGGACACGCTCTGAAATATCACACAGCAGCCACAACAAATGACCCACAGCAATGCGCGACAGTGTCAGTGGCTGTTAGAAATCTCATAGGAAGTACAAAGAAAAACGAAAACCCCGGAACGGTTACATACAGTACATTTCAGTAAGTTAAAAACAAATGAAGTATAAATATACACTTTTAAAAGAATAATGCATCGAAGTACATAAAACAGCAAGCAAGCAGGTTGAGGCGCTGGGGTGAGGATGGCAGTTCCCTCGCCCAGGGGAGGAGGGAGGTGGGCTCCCGGGAGGGTGTGGGGGGCGCGTAGGAGGAGCGGAGGGGCGGGGAAGCGACACTTTGAAGTTAGATAGAGGCTGTTTACCAAGTCCTGCCTTTTCGTGTACATAGCGGGTTTGCAGATGCGTATTGTATTCATGAAAAATCAGATTGAAATCAAACCACTAAATAAGGGACCGCATAAATAAAAGCTGGCCAGGGGGGTGGACCGCCTGACAGCGTGTCATGACCCAGTGCTGAATACCCGCTGCTGCAACCCAACCCGATCCCAGGGGACCGGATGCCTGGCTCTCTGGGAGCCCTTTCAGCTTGACCGACCGCTTGGAAACACTTTTCAGCAGGAGCTGAGGGCGGCCTTCTGCCCGAGAGGACCTTCTGGGACAGCTGTTTCCTGATGTTAACTACCCCTCCCTGGGCTGCCTCTTGAGAAAGACTGTCATTACTCTGGGGTGCTCTGCCCGGCTGTAGGGAGGCCAGACAGCTGGGCCACATCTGTGGCTTCCAGGCTCTTGCTTACCCCACCCCCCTCCCGCCCCGCCCCCAAAGTCAGGCTCTGAATCCGCAGTCCCCTGGGCTGGCACTGGGTTCCTTCCTCCCTGGAGAGGTGCTCTTGCTTTCCATATCCCCTGCCCCCCCCACCCCCCCAATCCCTCTCTCTATCCATCGCTCCCTTCCTCTCCCCCCCTCACTGTTTTCCTGTTTATTCCCATCTACCCTTCTGTCTCTCTTTCTGCTTCTCTTTCACCCAGTGTCTTGTCCTGTTTATACCTCTGCATCTATCTGGTCTCTGTCTGTCTTCTCTTTCTTTTCTTCCCTCCCTCTCTCTGCCTCCTCTCTCTCTCTCCCTACCTGTCTCCTGATTACCCACATCTCTCTGACTCTCTTCTATCCCTGCTCTCTGTCTCGGGCAGGCTTGGTGCAGTGGGTGACCAGGGGGAGGGCAGCACCCCCCCATTTTATAGTGAGCAGACTGGCACGCACAGCAGAAACCCTGGCCAGCAGCCACATGGCCTTGCCTCTGCCGGGCCCCTGCCCTGAAGCCACTTTCACAAACCCCCGCTGGGGATGGGCTTGTGATGGGGTTCCTACTAGCTGCCAATCCAGGGAAAGAGGGAGCCTCCAGAAGGTCAGTTGGAGACTTGGGTTTGAATCCAGCCTCAGCCACTCTGCACCGCGTGGCCTTAGGAAAGTCTACCCCTTGGGGACTCTGTGTCTGCGGTTACAAGTGGCTCAGGTGTCCCTGTGGGGTTGCTGCACAGGAAGGCAGGGGACAAGGGGTAGCACTCCATTACCCCTGCCATCTGGGTCAGTCCCCAGGACAATCCACTTTATCGGGTACTTTCATTATACCCATTGGGCAGATGAGCAAAACTAAGGCACAGAGAGGTCAGAGCCAGGAATGGGCTGGGTGCAGGGGGAGCCAGGGAAACCAGTTGGGAGAGAGAACAGGGATGCAGATTGGGAGAAGTGGAGAGTGACAGAGAAAGAGGGATGATGGAGACGGAAATACGGATGGGGAGAGGGAACGG
Source organism: Okapia johnstoni (assembly GCA_024291935.2). NCBI lineage: Eukaryota > Metazoa > Chordata > Mammalia > Artiodactyla > Giraffidae > Okapia > Okapia johnstoni. The sequence goes on along the minus strand of CM044310.1, from coordinate 6,131,233 downwards.
TGATGGCGACAAAGACGGACAGACAGACAGAGACAGATGTCAAATAGAGCACTAAAGAGTTGGAACAAGGGAACGGATGCCAGAAATCTCCTCATCCAATCCCCTCACTTCACACTTGGAGAAACCGAGGCCCGGGGGGAACCATGGGTTTCACACGGCCACACAAGATGAGCTGACCATCAAGCCAGGGCTGGGGCCCCGGGGTGCTGCTGGGCCACGCCGGCCTGCAGTCTGCCTCCCCGGCCCTTCGCGGTGGTGATGGGGAGGGGGGAACGGGATTCTCCTTAGGTTCTTGTTCCTTCTGTGGGGGTCCAGGGTCCCCGACGCCCCAGGGAGCCCAGCTCCACCTTGTGATCGGCATGACCCAGGGGCAGCTCTTGCCGTCTGCCCACCCCCCACCTCGCACCCCCTCACTTCCCAGCCTCCCCTCAGCCTTTCATCCCGGGCCAAGGCCTTGGTTGGGGGGGCAGCAACCGCAGGACAGAGCAACCATTGGAACAGGGGCCAAGATGCCTGCGGTGGGGGCCACCCACAGGTCTGGGTTTCAAGGCCAAGACGTCTGGGGCACTTCCGTGTCCCCCATGGCAACAGGCGGTCAGCCAAACGGTGGGGAGGAGGTATGGGGGTGCCCCTCTCATGCCCCCCTCCCCCCACCATGCTGAGTGGCTCCACTCTGAGCATCTGTCTGATGTGGTTCCTGTAATCCTCTTTATTTTGGTGGGGGCGCTGGGATTGATCCTCTTTGCAGACGAGGAAACCGAAGCAAATTCCTTTGCCCTCTCTCAGCCCATTTACTCATCTGTAAAATGGAATTGGAAGTCACATGTTTTGAACTCCTGAATCCAAGCTCTTAAAACTCATACCCTGTTGCTTTCGTACAAGTATTTTCAAGTAATTAAGAGTAATCATTAAGTATTTAATAAGCATTTAAGAGGAATCATTTCCCCCAGATTTACTGAAATATAACTGGCAACCAACAGAGGGTAAAGGTGTGCCGTATGTTGACTTGATACGTTTACAAATTGAAAAGTGACTGCCACCTCCCTTCCGTCACACAGTTACTGTTTATGTTCCTGTGGGGAGCATACATAAGATCTGTTCCCTAAGCAGCATCAGAGTACACGCTACACTATTAGCTATAACCACCGTGCTGTCCATTAGGTCCCCAAACTCGTTAACCTTATAACTGGAAGTTTACAACCTGTGAGCATCATCTGTCTGTTTCTTCCACCTCCCAGCTCCCAGTACTCTCCATCTTACTCTCCCCTTCTTGATTTTGTCTTTTTAAGGTTCCATATGTAAGTGAGATCATACAGTATTCGTCTTTCTCTGATTTATTTCACTTAGCATAACGCCTTTGGGGGTCTATCTGTGTTGTCACGAACGGCAGGGTTTCCTTCTTTCTCAAGGCTGAATAATATTCCATTGTATCTACATATCACATCTTCTTTATCCACTCATTGGATAAAGAGTTGATGGATGATTAGATTATTTCAGTTATCAACTATTGATGGATAATTAGATTATTTTCACATCCTGACTATTGTGCATAATGCTGCAATAAATATGGAAGTGCAGATGTGTCAATAGTAATTTTTTTTAATTAGCTGCCATGATGCCAGTGACGATGGAGACACATGATGAATGTCAGGTTCCAGGAGCCGTTCCAGAACAGCGATGCTGTTCATGTGTAATTCACATTTACCCTCACGATACCGCATCTCTTAGGCTGAACCCAATCTACCTATATACCCATTTTACATATAAGGAAACTGAGGCTCAGAGAGATGAAGTAACAGGCTCAAGGTTACCCAGCCACCAAGAGTGGGACGTAAACCTGGGCCGTCTGGCTATGGAGGCTGCATTCTTGGCCTTTAACCTTCCTGGCAACCTGATGTCAAAGTTGTGCCTTTGATAGGGCTGCCTATATCCCACCCAGAGGGCACTAGTATTGCCATCTCACAGCTCACATCTCCGTGAGCTGACTTGCACGTTCTCCAGCTCACCCAGAGGGATCTGGTTTCTAGTCATGCTCTTCCCTATGCCGTGAGAGGACCCTCTTGGGCCAATTTCAGAGGGTGGGAGTCGGGGGAGATGTGTGCACAAAGCTAATTCTATGAACCCTGGATGTTTGGCAGGTGCAGCACAGTTTGTAAAGCATGTTCAGGCCACCAGTGCCTTCCTTCTGCCCATGGAGCCAGCTGGACCCCTCTCTGAGCTCTGTGGGCCCTGGAGGCCCTGGCCCAGCCACTTGTCCTGCTTGTGTCCCTCTGCACTCCATCAGCCCCTTTGGGCCACTATGCCAGATTCCCACCTCTGCACTCTTGCCTAGCAAAAGCATCTCACACGCTGTAAATCCTCCACACCCTTCAGAACCGAGTTTCAATGCCACCTCTGCCACGAAGTCCACCCTGATTGCCCCCCCCCCGAAGAAGAAGAAGGGACGTGGGAGAGGGGAAAGGTATAGGTATTTTTGAATGCCTATGCCAGGCATGTGACATACTCTCACACCATTTTATAGTTTATTCTCTCTCCATTTTACAGGAAGAAATAGGGGAGAGGACTGGCCCCAGGTCACATGGCTAGGATGGCTGAGGTTTTTGGACTCTTGGTCCACCTCTGGGTTAGGGTGGAGCTGCTTAGGGTGGACCTTCTTCCTCTTGCCTTCTTCGCGGTTGATCCCGAGGGGGGCACCCTGGCCTCTCCCTCCCAGCCGAGGCCAATGGTGCTGACACCTCTCCATTGGAGCCACAAGCAGGACTGGCTTTTGTTCCCCTCACTCACTTGCTGAGTCAGGGCTCTGTCTCCCCAGGGGCCCTCTCTCCTCCCTGCCTATAAGAGCCCGACCTCGGCCATTCCCGGGTCTGGCATGTTCTCTGGGTCCGTCTCGGTAAGTCCCCGGCTTGGAGAAGGGGTGGGATTTGAGCTCTGGGTGAGTCTCCTGGGAGGCAGGGGAGCCCCTCATCCCCAGTCCTAGGGGGATACCACTGAGTCATCCTGAATGCCATCCTCATCGAACCAGGCTCCAGACCTCAAGACCAGCACCTGCGACCGCCGTTTAAAACCCAAATGATTCCTGTAATCCTGCTGCCTCAACTTCCGCTCTTACAACCTCCTTTCTGGGTCAGGTGCTGTCTTTGGGAGGCTCTCAAGCTGAGCACCTTGGCACTTGCCAGGGGCGCAGCATCCACCCACCCGCAGCCACGGAAAATTCCCCCTAGTGAGTAGATGAAACAGCACAGAATGGGGTGTAGAGGAACGGGACCCAGAATGGATACATTTTGAGACAGAGAAAGGATGAAAGAAAAGGAGGTGGTACTGGAAAGTGGAGGAGGAAGACAGCCCAAAATCGCAGTTTGCCCTTCATCTTGGGCACTTCTGGACCCCACCTGGGTACCCATCTGCTCAAACCAGACTTCAGCTTCAAGGAGGGGAGCAGAGTCGGGGTGGAAGCTTCGTCACCTTCTTCTGTTGCCTAGGAAACAAGCGGCATGTCTCTGCAGTGCACCAAGTCGGCGGGACACTGGAAGGTAGGGAGAGGCACTGGGAGTGGGGGAGATGTCTGGGGAGGGGGAGGGCACAGGTCAAACCCAGGTCCTGCGGACCCCTGCCCCATCTTCATTGAATCCCCACGTCACCCCTGGGGGGGTGGCGGTAATGAGGGCCCATTTCACAGAGGATGTAGTCGAGGCTCCGAGAAGGAGAGGGTCTTGCCCGAGGTCATGCACAGAGGTTCTTGATTTGAACTTGGGGATTCTGGTCGCGAATTTAACCATCTCTCTGGCAGAAAGCGACAGGTATTCCCTGTAGCTCAAATGGTAGAGTCTGCCTGCAACGCAAGAGACCCTGGTTCGATCCCTGGGTTGGGAAGATCCCCTGGAGAAGGGAATGGCAACCCACTCCAGGATTCTTTCCTGGAGAATCCCACGGACAGAGGAGCCTGGAGGGCTATAGTCCATGGGGTCACAAAGAGTCGGACACCACTGAGCAACTAACACCACTACTACTGGCAGAAAAGGCAAACTGGTGATGTTGCACAGTCTCTGGGCATGATTCCTTTGGTTTCCTCTGTGTTAAAAAAGGAAACAAAAATCCTAAAACCTCTGAATTTGTCATCAGCCTTTGAACACCGGTAGAGTTCACAGAAAAGTTCAGTTACAGGGGTTGTCTTGGGAGAATTGGACTGTTGGTCGCATTACCATGTGGCAACAATAGGTGGCGCTAAGCAGGGCCTGTGCACCTGGGGTCTCAGCTCTCAACGTCCCCTCCCTGCACCCCGGAGGCATCTGAGTTTGCCGTCCCTGCTTTACCTGGACTGCCCCACCCTGAGTCCTGGGGTGCATCCCTAATCCCTCACCGCCCTTCACTCCCCCTGCTGCCCAGTACTCTGATGTGAGTCTCCACCTTTTCTCTCCGGCATAGATGGTGGTGTGGGATGAGGAGGGCTTCCAGGGCCGGCGGCATGAGTTCACGGCCGAGTGCCCCAGCGTGCTAGAGCTTGGCTTCGAGACTGTTCGATCTTTGAAAGTGCTGAGTGGCGCGTGAGTCCAGGGGAATTGGAGTTGGGGTTGGGGAGACAGGAAGGTATCTAGAGAGGGGTGCTGGGACTTTTAGACGTTCGAGGGCCTATCTTCCCAGGTTCTAACTGTACCAGTGTGCCTCCGTGGGTCTGAGATGCTGGGAAGATGAAGGATGGCAGTGTAAGGTTGCACGGGTTGTGCACTGCCCAAAGGTATCTGGGGGGGATGGGGGGCGCCATTCACAGAGTCTGCATATTGGATGAGGCAGCCCTGTGGGGGCAGACCTTCAAAATCCAGTATTGGGTCTGAAATGTCCCTGTTAGGCACAAATCAAAAGTCAGTATCACTCACCAAAAGTGGAAGGTAACTAAAAATATAGTAAAAAATAATGCTAGTAATGTTTAGTTAAGCGTTGCTACCTGACTGAGGCTCTGAGCATGAGATATGTTTTGTTTAAAAAGAGAGAAAGAGGACTTCCCTGGTGGTCCAGTGGTAAAGAATCTGCCTGCCAGGCAGGCGATTTGAGTTCGATCCCTGGTCGGGGAAGATTGCACATGCTTTGAGGTAGCTAAGCCCACATGCCACAACTACCGAAGCCCGTGGCCTAGAGCCTGTGCTCCAAAACAAGAGAAACCATCGCAATAAGGAGCCTGCACACCACAACTAGAGATAGCTCCTGCCCTCTGCAACTAGAGAATAGCCCGCACGCAGCAGCAAAGACCCAGCGCAGCCAAAAATAAAATAAATTTGAAAAAATTAAAAAGAGAGACAGAGATTAATGAAGTGGCCAAGGCTGAAGTCAGCGTATGGTCAAGTCTCATCTACGTGGCCCAGGGGGACAGGTGCGAGGGTGGTAGTTACCTGCAAGGGGCCAGTCCTCTGCCTGCAGGATGCATAATGGGGCAGTGGGCTTCTCCACGTCGGCACTATGGATGTTTGGGGTCAGGTAATTCCGTGCTGGGGGCTGCCCTGTGCATGGGAGGATGTTTAGCAGCGTCTCTAGCCTCTACTCACAAATGCCAGTTGCAAATCTCTCTCCTCCTGACTCCCAGCAAGACAACTAGAAATGCCTGCGGACATTTTAAATGCCTCCTTGGGGTGGGGGGAGGCAAAGTCATCCCTGCATGACAACCACTGGTCTAGAACTCAGGGTCGGCGGCCTCCTAACCCCTTGTACCCTCTACCCTCTGTCGGCAGGTGGGTGGGTTTTGAGCACGCCGGCTTCCAAGGGCAGCAGTATGTGCTGGAGCGGGGCGAGTACCCGTCCTGTGACGCGTGGAGCGGCAACACGTCCTACCCCACCGAGCGGCTCACCTCCTTTCGGCCCGTGGCCTGCGCCGTGAGTCCTGACACTGCCTGGCCCCTGAGGGCGGGGGGTGGGGGGCTGAGCCCCTCCAGTGGGGGCTTGGGAATTGGATGTCCAGAGTTTAGATTCTCGTGTCACTGCTTCAAGCTGTGGTGGTCCCTCCCCTCTCTGAGCCTCAGTTTATTCATCTTGAAATGGGGCCATAGTACTTAAGTTCTGGGGAGAAAAATGTGCATATGGACAGAGCCCACGACAGACATTCTGCCCATCGCAACTCTGGTTGTAATATGAACTCCTTCCTGTTTTGTGTCCTTTTCCTTTTTTCTGGCCGTGCTGTGTGGCCTTTGGGATCTTAGTGCCCTGATCAGGGACTGAACCTGTGCCCTGTGTTGGGAGCATGGAGTCTTAACCTCTGGACCACCAGAGAAGTCCTTGTGTGCCTCTTTTCATGACTAGGGACGCTGGGAGAGGCTGGGTACGTAAGAAGATGGCAGAGATGGCAGGGTGACGTAAGAAAAAAAGAGTCCTATTTCTTATTCCTAATTCATTGTCAGTGTTCCTGATTATATATTTTAGCTACTGTTTACAGAGTGTGGGGGGAGGTGAGTATTATTACCCCCATTTTTCAGATGAAAAAACTGAGGCTCAGAAAGATATATTTTTCTCCTTCAAAAACAATTTTGATGAATTTTAAATAACTACAGCACCTGTATTTATCCCCTAAAGTTCAGGGAAAAACCCAATATGGCTGAATAAGAAAATTAAAGTCACTTATACCCACACTTCTGAGACAGAAGCCTGCTGTTATCGGTACTTGAGATTTCCTTGGTTTCTATGCTACCCACAGATTCTATCTGCAGTGATTGATGTCCGTATCAATGTCTAGATCTGTGTATCTATACCATCTATAGCTATATATCTACATATGTGTATCATTTGGTTGTACAAATTGAATCATAATGAACCTAAAGCTTGGAACCCAGCCTTACCCACTCTGCAAGTATATCCCGGTCACCCTCCTGGGTGATTTAACCTCACCTATGGCATTTTCCATAGTGCCCTACCTAGTATACTGTCTTGTGGCTGTTCACTTGTTCCATGGACAGCCCAGCCACTGCGCCCATATGGGGACCCACATGGACTCTCACAGAAGTGATCCCTGATTTTACCTAGTTTACAAGTTCTGCGAAAGTATATGTGGTTCATTTCATTTTATAGATGCGGAAACAGGCTCAGAAATGCTGTGGGGCAGGTTTTTTTGTCTGTTCAACTTTTTATTTTGTACTGGGGTATAGCCAGTTTAACAGCGTTGCCATAGTTTCAGGTGAACAGGGAAGGGACTCAGCCACACATATCCATGTGTCCATTCTCCCCTAAACTCCCCTCCCATCCAGGCTGCCACATGACATTGAGCCGAGTTCCATGTTCTATACAGTGGGACCTTGTTGGTTATCCATTCTGAATATAGCAGTGTGTCCATGGCCATCCCAAACTCCCTACCTATCCCATCCCCCCATCTTTCCCCTCTGGCAACCATTAAGTTTGTTCTCTAAGTCTGTGAGTCTCTTTCTGTTTTGTAAGTTCAGTTCACTTGCATTTCTTTTTCGATTCCACGTATAAGGAAACGTCATACGATATTTCCTCCTTCTCTGTCTGACTTACTTCACTCAGTATGACAATCTCTAGGTCCATTCATGTTGCTGCAAATGCCATTACATCATTCTTTTTAATGGCTGAGTAATATTCCATTGTATATATGTGGGGCATGTTTTTAAGCTCAGTCAGCTGGTACGTGGAGAATCAGGATTAGAACCCAGATCGCCACTCCCTTCTCTTAACCCTAGTGCAGCACTCCAGTTTACCCCCTAATCCCCTGTTTTTGGGTGTCATGTTGATTTTTTGATTCTTTCTTTTTAATCACCTAGGCTTGTTGTCCTTGTTTATTTTGTGTAAATTCCTGGAAGGTTTCACCTCTTGTAAGGTTTCCAGTGCCTATTGCCTTATTGTCCTTGCAGAGGGCTGGCGAGAAAGGCTGAGTTTGGAGACGAGAGCCAGTGTGCGGGGGCCGGCTGGGGCTCCTGGGTTTCTGACTGACACCCTGATGCTCTGACTCTATTCCCTGGGCCTGCAGAACCACCGCGACTCGAGGCTGACCATCTTTGAGCAGGAGAACTTCCTGGGCAGGAAAGGAGAGCTGAGTGATGACTACCCCTCCCTCCAGGCCATGGGCTGGGATGGCAATGAAGTGGGCTCCTTCCACGTCCACTCGGGGGCGTAAGTGGATCGCGGCTGTGCTCTGCAGGGACAGAGAGGAGGTTGAGAGGCCGGGGAAGGGCGGGGGACACCTCCTCAGGAGGATGGACCTCTAGGGAATCTCGAGTCCGCCTCCCTCTTACAGAAAGGGGAGGGGAAGCTCAGTGAAGGAGACACCAGTCCTTGTCTAGTCCTGAACAATGTGAGGGTCAATGAATTGAAAGAACCATAGCCTCTTCCTTGGAGGTGCCCCTGAATAAGGCCGGAGGGAGAAAGAGGAAGACTCCTCCCTCCCCCTGCTCCCTCCCCCCTTCCTTTCCTCATCAAATATTTATTGAACCCCTCTGTGCCAGGCATTGTGATAGGCACTAAATAACAATGCACCAGGGCACACAGGTGCTCACTGTTGGCAGAGGAGCCTGACATTTTTTTTACAAATAATCTGTTGATTACCTAATTACACAAGTGCTACAAAGGTACCATGGGGGACCGTGGCCTAATTTGGAGAGGAAGTCAGACCACCCCCCCGTTGCAGTGAAGACTGGGCTGAGACCTGGATGATAAATATTAACTCGACCAGGCAAAGAAGGGCTGGAACGGTGTTGCTGGCAGACAGAAGAGCATGATCAAAAAGAGTCCGTGGTGGGCAGAGCAAGGCGCGTGCTGGGCAGGACCGCCGGGTGGCTGGAGTGTGCTCGCAGCACCGGGTCCCCCGTGTCTCTGCCTTGGTCGCCATGCTGGTGCCTCTTGAAGGTAATGGTCTGCCCGCTTCCCTCTTCCAGCTGGGTCTGCTCCCAGTTTCCTGGCTACCGAGGTTTTCAGTACGTGCTGGAGTGTGACCACCACTCAGGCGACTATAAGCACTTCCGGGAGTGGGGCTCTCACGCCCAGACCTTCCAGGTGCAGAGCATCCGAAGGATCCAGCAATAAGCAGAGGGGTCGGCCCTGAGCAGGGGATGTGTGCTTGTCTGGAACAGAGGAACCGCGGATGCTGCTACCTGCTCTCTCCTCTGCCTCCCCTGTAACCCGTATGCACCCAGTTACCCGTGTGGGCCAGTCCACGCACAGTCAGCACGAGAAACTAAAAGTAATACTAAAATAAAAGGTCTAGTGTTAGCCTGTGGTTTTCCATTTTGTGAATCCTTTCAGAGGATCAACGTGTAGCTTTGTTGATTTTCTCTGTTGTTTGTCTGTGTTTCATTTCACTGAGTTTTGCTCTTATCCTTCCTGTTTTTCTTCTTCTGTTATTTTGGGTTTACTTTATTCGTCTATTGTCTAGCTTTTAAAGGTAGACCCTTGAGTCATTAATTATGGCCCCTCCCCCAATATGGGTTTCCCTGGTGGCTCAGATGGTAAAGAGTCTGCCTGCAATGCAGGAGACCTGGGTTCGATCCCTGCGTTGGGAAGACGCCCCGGAGAAGAAAATGGCTACCCACTCCAGTATTCTTGCCTGGAGAATCCCAGGGACAGAGGAGCCTGGCGGGCTACAGCCCAGGGTCGCAAAGAGTCAAACACGACTGAGTGACTAACACACACACACGGCATAGTTGAGCCTTCCCGGGGGGCTCAGCGGTAAAGAACCTGCCTGCAGTGCAGGAGCCGCAGATTGGATCTCTGGGTGGGGAGGACCCCCTGGAGGAGGGCACGGCAGCCCACTCCAGTATTCTTGCCTGGAGAATCCCATGGACAGAGGAGCCTGGCGGGCTATAGTCCATGGGGTCGCAGAGTCAGACACGGCTGAAGCGCACATGCATGCCCATACAGTCAGTTAGAGTTAAGACGTTCTCTCAGTCACTGCGTTAGCTGCTTCCCAGAAATCTTGATTTGATGTGTTCTCATTATCACTCACTTTGGTATTTTCTAGTCTCCCTTATGAGTCCTTCTTTGATCCAGGGGTTACTTAGGGATATGCTATCTGAATATTTGGGATTTCCTACATATTTTATTGTTATTGGTTTGTTATTTAAATCCATTGTGATCAGAGAACATACTCAAGATTTCAGTATTCTAATGAAACTTATTTCATGGCCCAGCTTATGGTCTATTTCTGATAGACTTGAAAATTTTAAAATCTTGCCGTTGTTAGGTATAGTGTTCTATAAATGTGGACTAGGTCAAGTTGGTTCACAACTTTGGTAAGATTTTTCTATATCCTTGCCAATTTGTGAAAAATTAGGTTTTTTTTTTTAAATCAATCACTCAGAGAAGGCTGTTAATATCTCCAACAATGATTTGGATTTATCTGCTTCTACCTTTAGTTTTGTTCATTTTTGCTTCCTGATTTTTTTGCTTCAAGAACCTTGCTGCTATTTTATTGAAAGTGAAAGTCACTCAGGTGTGTCTGACTTGTTGCGACCCCCTGGACTATACAGTCCATGGAATTCTCCAGGCCAGAATTCTGGAGTAAGTAGCCATTCTCTTTGCTGGGGGATCTTCCCAACCCAGGGATCGAAACCAGGTCTCCCTCCTTGCGGGTGGATTCTTTATCAGCTGAGCCACCAGGGAAGCCCAAGAATACTAGAGTGGGTAGCCTATCCCTTCTCCAGTGGATCTTCCCAACCCAGTGATTGAACCTAGGTCTTTGGCATTGCAGGAGGATTCTTAACCAGCTAGGTTACCAGGGAAGGTGCACATATATTTATTTATTTTTAAATGTTTTATTTTATATTGAGATGTAGTTGAGTAACAATGTTGTGATAGTTCTAGGTGGGCAGCAAAGGGACTCAGTCATACATATACATGTATCCTTTCTCCCCCAAACTCAGGTGCACATATGTTTATGATTGCTGTCTTCCCAAGAAACTGTCCCAAGCATGTTTTTTTTTAAAGCCATGCATGGAGGAGCCAGTTCTCTCCCCTAAAGCTTCACACCTTCCTTTTTTCTCTCCCCATTTCTTTCTCACACATACTACCCTGGAGTCACATTTAACATCTTCCACTTTAAAGGTTTTTAAAACAAGGAAAGGAACTCCCATTCCATTTGCAGCCTGAGTGGCCAGATCTGTACATACGTTCCTCACCCCCCTCCACCCCTTACTCGCTCTCCTGGTTCTTGGTATATAGATTGTCTTAACAATCATAAGTCATCTGGCTGTTTTCCTGACTGTCTTCCTCTGTCATAAGTAAGGCTGACAGAGTCAGGAAGGGGCGGGGTTCTGAACAGCCTGCGGGAAAAGATAACATTATCGGCTCAGGAAGGGGAGGACGGTGTTTGGGAGCACCGGCACTTTTAGTCATTTTTTGACCCCTCTTTGTAGCATCCCGTTCATTCAAACAGCCGTGTGCCTGGGACCGCCTGTGCACCCAGGCCCTGGCAAATGGCAAACAAGAGACACAAAACGTTTTCTCTCATGCAGGTGGGTGGGGAAGGCAGACAAGTCCACAGCGGACTATAATCTCCTGTGATAGGTGCTGTGATGGGGAGGTTCAGGTGTGTAGGGCAGATAAGAAAGGACCTGAGTCAGCTGATGGGATGGGGCGGGGAGGCAGTTCTTCCCTGGAGTTTATTACTGCTCTGACCTCTCCTCTGGACTCCATCCCTGAATATCAACTGCCTCCTTGACACCTCCACGTGGACGTCTGATGCACATCTCAAACAGAATCCATCCAAAATCGAAGCTACACGTTTCCAGCCGTGTTGGCCCAAACCTTTGGAATAATCCAAAATCTCTCACCCCCCACAGCCCAAAGCGCTGGCAAATCCTGGTGTCTGCACCTTCAGAATGTACTAGAACCCAACCCCTTGTCACCATGTCTGCTGCTCCTACATTGGTCCAAGCCGTTCTCTGTCCCTCCCCCTCGGCCTCCCTGATCCCACTTTGCCTCTGAACAACCTGTCCTTCAGGCTTCCTGGTAGCTCAGTGGTCAAGAATCTGCCTGCAGTGCAGGAGATGCAGGTTCTGTCCCTGGGTCGGAAAGATTCCCTGGAGATGGGAATGGCTACCCACTCCAGTATTTTTGCCTGGGAAATCCTATGGACAGAGGAGCCTGGTGGGCTGCAGTCCATGGGGTTCACAGAGACTCAGACATGACTTAGCGACTGCATAACAACAACAAATCTGTTCACCCAGCAGCCAGAGTGGTCCTGTTAAAAATGTAACAGGGGGGACTTCCGTGGCCGTCCAATGGTTAAGACTCCATGCTCTCAGTGCAGGCAGCATGGGTTCAACCCCTGGTTGGGGAATTATGATCCCACAGGCTGCAAGTGTGGCTAAAAAAAAAAAAAAAAAGGAAGTTTGACCTTTGCTCCCCTGCTGAAACCCTCCCACACTTCCTAACCCACCCCAAGAACAAAATAAACCAGTATTTCCTAGTTGGACGAGGCTGGCCATGGTCTGCCTCCCCTGTGGTCTCTCTGACCTCATGACCCTGTAGTGATGCTTTACTTAAACACATCCCAGGTGTATTCATTTGCTACGTTTGCCAAAACCAGATAGCACAGACTAGGGTGGCTTAAACAACAGAAATCTACTTCCTCACGGTTCTGGAGGCCGGAAGTTCATGATCAAGGTGCCACCAGGGTTGGTTTCTGGTGAGCGCTCTCTCCTGGGCTTGCAGACGGCCGCCTTCTCCCTGTTCCTCATGTAGACACTCCTCTGTGTGTGAACCCCTGGTGCTTCTTCCTCTTCTTATAAGGACCCCAGTCTTCTTGGATGAGAGCCCCACCCTAACAGCCTGACTTAATCATCTCTGGACACACCTTTTCTCCAAATATCCTTATATTCTGGGGATTAGGGGTTGGACTTCAACTTGTGAATTTTGAGAGGAAACGTTTAAGTCCATGAGACCAGGTTTGTTCCCACCTGTGGGTTTGGTTTTTTTAAAATTTATTTGGCTGCGCCGGGTCTTAGTTGAGGCGCGTGGGAGGTAGTTCCCTGACAAGGGATGGAACCTGGGCCCCCTGCACTCCCGCTGACCCTTTCTCTTAGAATCAGGTGTTCATAGACTGTCAGACCCGGAAGGAACTTCTCTATCAAGTCTGGTGTTTCTCAAGCTTTCTTCCATTATTGTCACCCCTCCAGAGTCTTTTCAGACATTGTTTTCCAAACTGCCTCCCCTTTTGTCAATGGGATCTTAATACCACAGTTATTATATAATGTATATCCACGTCCATCATATATGTATATGTCTGTGCTTCATACATAAAAAGAATAATGTTTGGGGTATTTTTTTTTGTTTTTGTTTGCTCATCAAGTATCAATTTTCACTTCTTTGGGGGTATTATTGCCCCCATTCTACCGTGATAGTGCCCAGTCATGTCTGACTCTTTGTGACCACCTGGATTGCAGCCCACCAGGCTCCTCTGTCCATGGAATTCTCCAGGCAAGAATACTGGAGTGGGCGGCTATTTCTCCAGGGCATCTTCCCAAACTAGGGATCAAACATGCGTCTCCTACACTGCAGGAGGATTCTTTACCTGCTGAGCCACTGGGGAAGCCCCATTTCCAATGTATAATAGAGCCATGTCTCTTTTTATTAATTAAATTTATCTATTTAATTTTTTTGGCCATACCACGTGGCTTGTGGGATCTTAGTTCCAAGACCAGGGATTGAACCCAGGCTCTCAGTTAGGATTTATCAATGACTGTTTTACAGGTATTGCTACTTTGTTCCTTGAAAAAAAAATTATGTACTATAGCTTTGGGTACTGTTGGTGTCTACAGTGCAGGAATACTCACAGCCTGCCAGAGTTAAATGTGAATTCTGACTCTCAGTCCATGGGGTTGCAGAGAGTCAGAAACGGCTGAGTGACTGAACAACAATAGCAAATGACTCTCTGGAAGGGAGAATAGAGTATTTGGAGTTTTTCAAAAGTACCTGACACACAACTGTTATTATCTTTTATTTTTTTTGGTGGAGCATCTTGCATCATGAATGACTTGAGGAATATAGTGGGAAATAGGGCAGTTAAGTATGATAGTCATTCACAGCCTAGTATGAATTAGGTTGGAGTGTTTAGGTCCTGGCATTTGGCAGGACTTTAGGAAGTGCACTGTGGAGATGCTAAGTGTTGCTATGAGAGCAGGGATACTGTCCAGGATGTGGTCTAATGGTCAGTCCTAGGGAATGGGCATTAGGAAGACAGGGATGAGGACAATTTAGAGAGGGGGCCTGAAGTCAGTCTCTGCAGATTCTGAGGTTTTGCTGAGGCCTTGGATGGGGGTTGGGTCTGGTCACCATTTTCCACCTAGAAATGTCTCCACTCTGAGCCCCTAGAAAGCACTGGACGTAGGGAAGTCATACCCCTAAAGCTGTACCTATCATAAGGAGTGACTTTCTGACCCTGAGAGTTCTGAATTGGTACCACCCTTGGGGACAGAGGCCATCAGAGCCGTGGACATGCATCCTGGGGTAAGCCCAGGATGTCACCTCAGTTTTCTTGTCTGTTAACTGGGAAACACAATACCCATCCCTTTGCTTTTGAAAAGTTAAATGACATATTATATATGCCTGTGCCCAGAATATACACAAGGTACTTGATAAGCTCTGAAGAAAACTTGGTGGAAGTTGCATCATGCTCAGTATTGTTATTAGTATTACTTTAACTTTCTCTGTCTTTTCGCTCTGATAGTCCTCTTTCTTCACCCCAACCCCCTTACAACCTTCCTCATAACAATGACAATGATGATAATATTGATGGTATATTTCTTTCATCTGGGATATAATTTAAACCTCACAGTAACTCCTTGACATTATCATTATCCCCATAAAACTCATCAAGAACTTGAGGCTCAGAGGCTCAGAGAGGTCAAGCAACTTGCCTGAGGTTACCCAGCCCTCAAGAGCATTGAGCTCACTGTGCGTTGTATAAAGCTTCATGGAGCATTAAAGAGATACTAGGCACAATGGAATTTGTAAACAGTAAATTAATTGCTAGGTTCACGTCCTTTTTTGAAATAGTTAAGAAAGTAGCCCCTCACACTTTAGTATGAATAACAGGGAGGACCTTCTCATCTATCCTAGGCAAGCTGTGTGTCCCTAGGGGTCAAAGCAGGGCATATTTACTGAGTGAAAGAATGGGGAAGCCTCACTGGAATTTGACGGCAGCCCTATTAAAAGCCAGTCCCAGTCAGAGCCAGAGTGAGGCTGGCAACTATAAAAAATGGAACCCCAGAGGTGAGATGACGGCTGGAGTGACAGGCAATAAAGAGACAATTTGTCAGGGGTGATCATGGGAGGGGAGGAAAGGGAGCGTGAAATTATTTTTCCTATCTTGCCAGAAGACCAATTCTCCTAGGTTATAAAGGAAGGGGCCCTTGAATTATTGATGCTGTTTGTTCAGAAGTGAGTGTTAGGCACAGAACACCCGTCATGCAGAACGCCACACGTGATGCATGTGACCCACCATGGGGTCTGGGACTGCGGGTCTCATGCCAACATCCTTTTGGCCCAGGGAGGGAAGGGCACTTGTCTAAGCCCCGCAGCAAGCACCATCCACGAGGCTGCTCCGAAGCCTCCTGCCTGCCTGTCTGGTCCTTTCTCTGGTCTACAGGGGCCTCACACTTATGAGTCACTCCCTTCCCCAACTTCCCCTCCCTGGGAGCACAGAGGTCCTGACAAAGATGACGGTGGGAAAGGTCAGACAGAAAGTAAAGATACCACCCAGAATGAAAGGAGGCGAGAAGTGGAAGATCTCAAATGTCTTGGGTGTGTTTACGAGAGGGAGGGAAGGAGGCAGAGCGAAGAAAGAAGGGAAAGGAGGGTGAGCGAGATCTGGTGAGGGAGCTTTTTCCTGAAGCCTGCCAGAAGCGGCTGCGTGGAGCACCTATTCCTCACTAACAAGGACCAGAGCACTGATGGCCGCAGCAACGGAGCTCATCACCGCAGCCCTTCGTTAGGAAACGGCATCTACTGAGGTCTGCTTCAAGCTGGTCACAGGGCCAGGCACCCAGCCGCCGCCCCCTCGCCCCACAGGCCATCTCCCTCAGCTCACTAACCGAGGGCCTTGAGCCCAGAAGCCTCCACTCCACCCCGCGCGCCCCTCTGGGGTGGGGAGCCGAGTCTGGCACAAGCCCCGACGGCAGGTGGTGACCCCCGATCCCTACTTCCTAGGGCTGTTTGCCCACCGCCTCACTACAAGACTAGTGGAGGGAAGTATCTCAGGGCGGGGAGGCTCTTTTCCTGCCTCACGCCCCTGAATCTTCTCTTGACACAGAAACGTGAGGGAGGCCGTCCTGCGGGTCGTGACCGGTTCCTCCTGGAGGTGACAGTCCGCCTTTTTCACCCGTTTCACTTTAGAGAATCACCGTCCTCCTCTCTGGGTCGAGTCCGCGGAGGACTCGCCTGATTCCAGGGTGAGGAGAGCACCGGCGGTCCAGGTAACGGTCACTGTGACTGGGCCAAGGGATGGGCATGTGACCCAGTGGGAGCCAACGAGAGGCCGCTCTGGAACTTTGGTTGGTACCACTTGGCGAGAGATGCTTTCTACACGCTAGGCTTGTGAAGTGACAGGTGTAAGATCGGGACTTGCCTTCGAAGGCAATATGAAAGCAAAACCAAGGCAGGGGAAGCCCTAGCGGCCAGAAATGAGAGAATGAGTCCCACCATCCTGCTACACAAATACCCCCTGCGCTTCTTATCACATGAACTGAAAGACACCTTCTCCTGTTTTTTTTTTTTTTCCTTTTAAGATGCTTTAAGATGGGTTTGTCATCGACACTTGAACAAGTCCTGGCTTTTTGAACTCCCCTAACCCCCTAAGAAGAAACAGAAGAGCTGACCACTTCCTCTCCTTGTCCCTACCCAGGGGCCCTTGTGGCTTTTCTTTTGGGCCCCCTTTTTTCTCACCTATATCTTAGAAGCTCTTGTTCTTTCAGTCCTCCTGGCTGCTCTTGACCTTAGTGACCACGATCTCTCCATCGCTGGCTCAGTCTCCTCTTCCCCCAGCAAGGCGTTATCAACCCCTTGCTCAGGTAAGAAGACAGGAGAATACGTGCAAGGCAATGTGCTCTTTTGCACCGAGAATGGGAAGCAGGGCTGAGACTCAAACCAGGGACTCGTGACACTCTGGCCAGCGTTCTTCCTCCTTCCTCTGTGAGGAAGCAGTGCAGTCTGACCTAGCCTGAGAGCGATTTTTTCGTTGAGGTTCAACCAAAGGCTCCACACTCGTTCACCAAGGTAGCTCAGGCGCTTCCCGGCCCCTCTCGCCCACCGGGCCGCCTTGGGAGTCGAACAAACTTCCACCCGCGACCTGCGCAGCACCGCCACCTGGCGGTCACATGTGAAAACACACCTCCTAGAGGCTGCTGGGAGATGGTTCTACCCTGGGGCAGGTAGGGTAGGGAAAGAAAGGGGTGGTGGAATAGGGATTGGTGGGACAATTTCTAGGAATTTTGGAATCTGAGATTTGATTAGGGGCCTGATGGTCCTCCTCTGTGTCTCTGCCACAGCTGTGTCTCTAGCTTCCTTTCTCCTTGTAGTCCTTGGATACCTTCGAAAGGAACTGCATTCCTTTGCCTTGACTGCCAGGATGCTCGGGACCAAAGTACAGTCTACCACTAGCAACTAGGCAGTACCAGGTGGTAGGCATCTGAAGGAGGAGCTTAATCCCTGGCTCCATATTCCTTTCTGTGAACCTCATTTTCTTTATTGCATATTTAGTTTTCTGCAAGGGTTTGAGGGCATCCTTAATCTTTTAAAAAAATCTATTTATTTATGTATTTATTGGCTGTGGTGGGCCTTCATTGCGTCACAAGGGCTTTCTCTGCTTGCTCTTCGTTGCAGGGCACAGGCTTCTCATTGCAGTGGCATCTCTTGCTGTGGAGCATGGGCTCTGAGGGGCACGGGCTTCAGTAATTGCAGCGTGTGGGCTCAGTAGTTGTGACGCACAGGCTTAGCTACTGCCCGGCACTCAGGATCTTCCCAGATCAGGGATCGAAACTGTGTCCCCTGCATTGCAAGGCAGATTCTTAAACATTGGACCACAAGGGAAGCCCCTGAGGGCATGCTTGTAAGCCACTTTGTGTGTGTGTGTGGGTGTGTCTGTGTGTGTGTCAATCGCTCAGTCGTGTCCGACTCTTTGCAACCTCATGGACTGTATAGCCCACCAGGCCCCTCTGTCCATGGAATCCTCCAGGCAAGAATACTGGAGTGGGTAGCCTTTCCCTTCTCCAGGGGATCTTCCT
The DNA here is from genome assembly GCA_024291935.2 of Okapia johnstoni. Classification (NCBI taxonomy): domain Eukaryota; kingdom Metazoa; phylum Chordata; class Mammalia; order Artiodactyla; family Giraffidae; genus Okapia; species Okapia johnstoni. The sequence goes on along the minus strand of CM044310.1, from coordinate 6,113,030 downwards.
GATCCAGGGATCGAACCTAGGTCTCCTGCATTGCAGGAAGATTCTTTACTACCTGAGCCACCAGGGAAGCCCAATAAACCACTTTAATTTCCTTCTTTGCGGGGGACAGGGGTGACAAAGCCGGGTTGAGAATTCAGAAAGAGCTTCCTACCTTCTACAGGCCTTGGTTTCCTCCCCTATAAAGTGGGCACAAGAACCCCTGCCCTATAGGGTTTTGTGGGGGTTTGTGGAGATACCCAGTGCCTTCCCTGTTTCTCGTCTCTGCACCTCCACCCCCGCCTCAGGCTCTCTGCTGCTTGCCTGGGGCAGGCCAGGATGCAGAGAGGATCCAAAGTTCAGATCACTTTGCTTCCACCCCCACTCTGTGCTCTGCAGACCCACTGGGCGCCCCTGCTAGAGCCTGGCACCCTGAGCCCCACCCCTGTCTACCTCCTGGAGGACTTCTGGCCTCCAGAACTTTCTGGCTCCTGCCTGCAGACGCCGCAGCATTCCCAGCTGATCTGCAGAGAGTCCAGATGCATCTCATAAATAAAGAATGCGCTGTTCCTGCAGAATGGCTGCAGTGTGGCCGCGCGGGGGTGGGGAGGTGGGTGAACGGGGCTGAGGGAGGCAGGGAGGACGGCATGGGGCGCTGGTCCCATACCAGTGGGGGGTCACTCTGAGAGCCTGGGAAGGTGTAATGGGGCCGGATCTGGATGCAGACTGCTGGGGCTTAATCTTGGCTCAGACACCTCCTAGCTGTGTCTCTCAGCTTCAATTTCCTTGTTTATAAAATGGGGATAATATCAGTACTGGTATCATGGCTGTTATGGCCATTGCACTTCGAGCATTTAGCCCAGGAGCTGGAACACAGTAAATGCTCAGTGACTGTTATTATTTGCCCCAAATTTCCTTAGTCTTCTTCTTCAAGAGCTTTGCATTTGCTTCTGCTCTGGGGATCGGTGAGGATGGGGTTCACACTGAGTCTGAGTCAGGGGAGGAGATGACGGGCTGCAGGAAAGGGAGGACCCGGGGAGAGGGGCTCAAGGCGACGGCAGCAGGTGTTTGGCAAGGGATGAAGACAGAACCACTAACTCACAAAGGCAGACAAGTTCTGGCAAGGGGACAGCATCTCTGCAGCCATTCCAGCATGGGCACTTGAGTTGTTTGATTGGCTTCTAAAGGAGAGGGTGACCTTTGGAAGGCAGACATGGGTTATACCATCAGCATGGTCGCACTGCAACAGAGCCTTGGGTGAGTCATTTCCTTCTCTGGGTCTGTTTGTCCATCTATAAAATGGTTTCTGAGAAGCATTCCAGAACTGCAGCATTTACACTTGAATGTTTAGACATTCTTTTGACTAACATACATGGAGGGCCACCTGTGAGACAGACCCTGGGCCAAGCTCTGGTGATGCGATGGTGGAAAAAGAGCAGGTTCCTCCCATAAAGGATCTCATGAGCTGGTGTGTGTTTGTGTGTGTGTGTGTCCATATGTGTACCCACAGACAAACAAATAGCTATGTAATCTCAAACTAAAAGCAGCCCTGAAGGAGAGGGACATGGGTCAATCAAGGAATGTGTGTAACAAATGGCCTCGACGTTGACCAGGAGGCTGGAGAAGGTTTCACTGGAGACAAGGACACTCGGCGGGGCTGGGTGGGGCCGGGTGGCAGGTGGAGCAGGAGCGTGGTGAGGGATGGACGCGGGACCGTCGGCAGGAATCAGCCAAGGCAGGGCCTTGCCGGGGAGGCAAGGCGCTTACTCTTCATCCTGCGACCCTGAAGGACTGTGGGCAGGGAGGATAATGAGGTTAGCTTTGCATTTCAAGAATCTTCTGGCTGGAGTGAGGGGAGCAGACCGGCGGGGGGTGGCAGTGGGTGGGGTGAGGAGGATTTGGTGAAATGTCTAGAGCATGCACTGATGGGGCTGTGGGTGCACCAGGTCTGGGAGTGAGGCGCTGCAGGGAACGTCTCCCCCTTTCCAGTTCCTTCCGGCCCCTCCCTGGCTCTGCCAGCATCTGCCCTTACAGGAAAAGAGATGGGCTGGGAGGGGCAGGCAGGACGGGGAGAGGCCGGCTGGCTGCAGCACCTGTTGGGGCGGCTGGGGAGGCCAGGGAGCAGGTGCGGGGGCGTCTGTTTGCAGACGGATGGCGAGATGGGCTGGGTGAGAATGGCACACACGCTGCCTGCCTTCTCTGTTGTCTGGACACAAAAGCGCAGACAAAGGAGCAGCAGGGACACAGGACACACAGAGGCAGGCCCACACAGCGCACACACATGCACGCATGCACACACACACACACACACACACACGCCCGGACAAAGGGGAGGGAGGCAGGGGCTGGCCCTCACAGAACAAGGAGCCAGGTGGGGAGGGGAAGGCTCGTGTGACCTCGGGCAAGGCTGCTTGGTCTCTGAGCCTTGCTCCCGGCACCACAAACAAAGAGGCTAGGGGACACCAGTGAATCCCAAACCTTGCCAGTCCAATGGTCTCTTTCTCAAAGGATAACTGGTCCATAAAGTCAAGAGTACACCTTCAGGTCCTGTGGGTGGTGATGACAAAGAAGGCGAGCATGAGTGTGGTGTGGGGTCCTCACCAGCCTGTACTTAGTTAAACCAACAGCTTGGACGCGCACGTGTAGACGAGCAAATGAGCTGCGGACAGGACTTGCTGCTTACATGCTTTGCAGACAGGGTTGATGTCTGTGGAGTTTCTGAGACCCATTTATAATAATTTCTCGGGACTAAGAACTCCAGGTCTTAGACAGTCTCTAATGGTTCTGAGAGAGAGAGAGAGAGAGAGAGAGAGAGAGAGAGAGAGAGAGAGAGATGGGCGGGCAGATATTTACTGACCATACCATGTGTTTTCTGCAATCAAATCACTTCATTGCTCTGAAAGCCCCGCAGGACAGGTTGTGTTGTGCCCCTTTTACAGAAGAGGAAACTGAGGCCCAGAGCGATGTCACATCATGAGTAAAGGGCAGATTCCAACTCACACTGGCCTGACTCCCGCATCCATGTCTTGGCTGCCAATCAAGCTGAGAGGAAGGTAGAGAAAAGAAATAAAGAGCCAGGTGGCAGAGAGCCTGGCAGTGCCTGGTGAGTGCCTCCTCACTGCTGGAGAAAGATGGACGCTTGGTAACGTTGCCTGGATACAGCTGTGCCTGAAACAGTTACAGTGCCTGACTTATTTTTCACTGAAAAGGTTCTAAAAAGGAATAGTTATACTTCTTGTGACTTTCAGTTCTCCGTCCCTGGTACAGTGTCTGGGACGTTCAGTAGGCCTTTTACTGACCTCAAAGGCGAGTTGGTCATCAGTATATAAATTCTCCCAAGTCCCCTCCCTGAACTTTGTCATGACGGCATCGCTCCCAGTGGCTTCCTCTCTTCCTCTGACTAGGCGGGAGCTTCAAGGAGGTGCGGGGCTCTGTGTTACTGACCAGCATAGCTGGGCTGGCACCCAGGGGGTGGAAGCTTCTCAAACTGGGGAGACCTTGGATTCGTGGAGGGCAGGGTGGGCTCTGCTGGATAGGATTGGGCAGTGGTGGGTGATGGGAGTAGGCAGCACACCCCATGGCATGTCCCCAGGACCCTCACCATGCCCGGGCACGCCAGTGGCTCTGTGCTGTGGGCCCTGTAACTCCCTGCTGACTGCTGTCTCTGGCCAAGGGCATCTGTTGGGTGTGCGCCCGGGGCAGCCTGGAGGTGGCGAGGGGCTGATGTGCGGGGAGCGTCCTTCAGCCACGACAGGTGAGAGTTGGGGGCAGCTGCCCTGATTCCCTGGACCTCACGTGGGACAACTCAGGTGTGCCCCACCCAGTCTATCAGAGCATCTCAGCAGGACAGCTGCTACAGCTACTTGCTGTTTGTTATGGACTGGACTGTGTCTCCCTAAATTCATAGGTGGAATTGAATATTACCCCAATGCGACTGTATCTGGAGATAGGGCCCTTGTGGAGGTCATTGAGATTAAATGAGGTTCAGAGAGAGGGGCTCTGATCCCATAGGACTGGGGTTTGGATAAGACCAGGGGTGTACACACAGACGAACGGCCAGGTGGGGGGACACAGGGAGAAGGTGGCCTTCTGCAAGCCTCGGGGAGAGGCCTCAGGAGAAACCAGCCCTGCTGGCACCTTGACCGTGGCCTTCCAGCCTCCAGAACTCTGAGAAAATAAATTCCTGTGGCTGAAGCCCCATCTGTGGCATTCTGTTATGGCAGCCCTAGCAGAGCAATGCCCTCACTGATCCACCCAGTCTGGTTTTCTGTCTTCCTTGTCTTCCTCTGTTAGTCCACTCTCCCACTTGTCCGCTTCACTTCCTGGGATCAGCTCCCAAGTCAACTCCAAGCACGTGAATCCTTGTCTGAGTCTGTATCTTGGACAGTCCAGGCTCATACTCCTGTCCACACTTTATCTAGCGGGACTGCTGGCCTTTGCACTTGAAGGCAGCCCCTGGGGGCAGAACAGAGACACGACTGGAAAACACAGAACTCTACTCATCCATGGCAATGATGATGAACCGATAAAGTACCTCCTGGACTGAGGCAGAGATTAACAACTGCTGTGCACTCCTGGGAAGGGCGGTGGATGGACCCCAGAGCTCCCCTAGCAAGGCAGTGGCATCCAGCTGACCGTGGGCCAGTGCATCCTTTCTAGGGGAAGGACTGGGTGAGTGTGATTGCAGATGGTTTTTTTCAGTGATTCTGAGCGCAGCTTTTGGAAATAGCACTGAGCCTGAATCTCCGCTTCAGCACTTTCTAGCTGGCTGACCTGGGGTAAATCACGCCCCCTCTCTGAGCCTTGCTCTCTTTATCAGATGTTGACATTTCCTCACAGGATGCTGGGGGTGGGGGATGTGGGTAAAGCCCTTGAACAGTGTCAAGTTAGTGGGCCGGGGTAAGTTCATTGCTTCTTAAGGTATTGATGAGGGGAGAGTGAGGTCGCCGGGAACGTTGAAGGGCATATGCTTTTTGGGGCCATGCCACACGCGGCTCTCCTCTGCGGTACAAGCACTTTCCCTTGAGTTTAGGGATCTCCACCCTCACCCCAGCGAGGATAGCTGCTTTGATGAGTCAAAATGAAATTTCTATCTGAGTGAGCCTGGGAGCTGAGCTGCTGGCTCGGGGAACAGCTGTCAGAGAGAAGCTCCCCTGAGGCCCGGATGCAGGCACACAGGCTCCGTTAATAGCTTGGCTGGAGGGTGGATGAGTCTGGCTCTTCCCAGAGCCCTTCCTTAGAGGATACCGGTGTGGCCAGGCAGAGAGGCAGCACTGGGGGAGGAGGGTTTGTGTGAATTGTTTAGGTAACAAGGCGGTGAAACCCACCTCACCCCCTCTCCAGGACACCCTGACCAGGTTCAGGGTTGGGGGGGGTCAGGTGCAGGGTTGGAGGGGGTCGGGTGTAGGGTTGGGGGGTCAGGTGCAGGGTTGGGGGGTCAGGTACAGGGTCAAGGGGGTCAGGTGCAGGGTCGAGGGGGTCAGGTGCAGGGTCAAGGGGGTCAGGTGCAGAGTTGGGGGGTCAGGTGCAGGGTCAAGGGGGCTGGGGAGTCAGGTGCAGGGTCGGGGGGGTCAGGTACAGGGTCAAGGGGGTCAGGTACAGGGTCGAGGGGGTCAGGTGCAGAGTTGGGGGGTCAGGTGCAGGGTCAAGGGGGCTGGGGAGTCAGGTGCAGGGTCGGGGGGGTCAGGTACAGGGTCAAGGGGGTCAGGTACAGGGTCGAGGGGGTCAGGTGCAGGGTTGAGGGGAGCATATGAAAGAAAACAAGGTGCAGAGAAGTGTGTACCCAAAAGGCTTGGAAAGAGGGACTCAAATCCTGTCGACATATGTTCACAGCAGCATCATTCACAATTGCCGAAAGGTGGAAATAACCCACGTGTCCATCAACGGATGGATGGGCACACAGATTATGGTATAGCCATACAATGGAATATGATTCGGCCATAATGAGGAACCCAGTGCTGGTATGTGTGACAACGTGAATAAACCTCAAAACATTATGCTGGGTGAAATAAGCCGGAACCTAAAGGACACAAATCTTATGCTTCTATTTATTTGAAACAATAAGAATAGGCCAGGGCCTGGGGCAGAGGGGAGGGTGGGGAGGAACTGCTTAATGCGTGGGGGGTATTACTTGGAGGGGGTGAACATGGTTTGGAACTAGATAGAGGCGGCCATTGCACAACACTGGGAAAGTGCTGAATGCCACTGAACTGGACTTCCCCGGTGGCTCAGTGGTAAAGAGTCCATCTGCCAATGCAGGAGACACGGGTTCGATTCCTGGTCTGGGAAGATCCCACATACCATGGAGCAACTAAGCCCGGGCACCACAGCCACTGAGTTGGTGCCATAGAGCCAGTGGTCCCCAGCAAGAGAAGCCACCACAACAAACAGTAGCCCCTGCTAGCCACAACTAGTGAGAGCCTGCATGCAGCAGTGAAGACCCAGCACAGTCACAAATAAAAAATAAATGCCACTGAACTGCTTGCTTTAAAGTGATTGGTATTAGTTATGTGAAATTCACCATTTTTTTTTTTTTTAGGTGCAGCCACTATGGAAAACAGTATGGAGGTTCTGAAAAAAACTAAAAATAGAGTTGCCATATGATCCAGCAATCCCATTCCTGGGCATACACCCAGACAAAACTATAACTCAACAAAATACATGCACCCCTATGATAGCAGCACTATTCACAAGAGCCAAGACACGGAAGCAACTTAAATGTCCATCAACAGATGCGTGGATGAAGATGCAGTGCACATTCAAGTGGAATATTACTCAGCCACAAAAAAGAAATAATGCTATTTGCAGCAACATGCATAGACCTAGAGATGATCATATTAAGTGAAATAAGTCAGAGAAAGACAAATATATATGATATCACTTATATGTGGAATCTCAAATACAACATAAATGAACATAGTTATGAACCAAAAAACAGACTCACAGTCATAGAGAACAGACTTGTGCTTGACAAGGGGTGGGAGGGAAGGATTGGAGTCTGGGATTAGTAGATGCAAACTAGTATATATAGATGGATAAACAACCAAGTCCTACTGTACAGCACGTGAGACTAGATTCGATATCCTATGATAAACCATAGCAGAAAAAATACGAAAAAGAACATTTAGATCTATAACTGAGTCACTTTGCTGGACAGCAGAAATTAACATTGCAAATCAACTATGCTTCAATAAAATAAAAAATTTTTCTTTAATTTAAAAGGAGGCGCAGTAGGGTGAGAACTCAGATGCACCAGGCAGGCTGAAGATAGAGTTGGAATTGTAACCCTGGCCACCTGGACCACCCGAGTTTCTCCAGGGAAAGAGAAATCAGAGTTTTTCCTGGACATGTTACCCTTGTCAGAATTCCTGGGAAATCTTGGACTGCGGGGTAGAGGGGTGAAGGCTCGATGAGCCCCAAACCACCTAGCTCACAGAGCCTATTGAAAACAGGTGAGACAACCACCTAGGCCAGCTTACAGGAGGCAACTGCATGCTGAAATGCATCTCTGGGATGATGGCGCCTCTTCCTGTTGCCATGGTGACCGGCACTTCATTCTAACCACTCAAGCCACTTTCGAGAGAGGCAGAAGGGAAGACAGGGGCACTTCCCTCTGGGGTGCCATCTGGGGCTCTTATCCGCTTGTGGGCCCCCCAGGGGCCAAGGTTAACACTGTAAATGTCCCCTGGAGGCTGGGGTTCTTGGCGAGTTGTGGTGAGAATGACATTTGACCATTTTGGGGGTGGACCCTGCCAGGTCCTGGGTCTACCTGCAGGAGAAGGTGAGGGTCGGAGACAAGAAGGATGCCAGCTCTCCATAGACATCAGACTAGACACGGGCCCCAGAGGAGGTGCAGCAGTACCTGGAGCCTCAAAGGAGATGACAGAGGCCACTGTGGGTCCCACCCCTTCCCAGGATAATGGCAAATTCGAGGGAAGTTTTTGTTCACTGCAAAGGTGCTCTGCAGGGGGACAGAGGAAAGGCAAGGGACCAACTGAATCCCCAAGGAGAGTCAGTTTGAGCTATCCGAGATAAAGAAATCAGAGAACCAGGGACCGAGGGCAGCAGGCAGGACCACGCCTCTCAGGTTCCTGTATCTGCTGGACACGGGGTCTGTCCTCTTTGGCATCACTCAGTTTCTGGCTCACGCTGAACCCACCTTGCTTAGACACAGTCTTCCCAGAGAGCCCACAGCAGCTCCTGATTATTTCTTTTGCTCCCCTCTTCCTCCCACTGCCCTCCTGGAAAAGCTATCCCTGGAAACAAAGTTGTTTGGAAATAGAATCACGGACCCCTTATCATTCATCTCTGGGAAGCTCCAGGAAACAGGAGAAGTGTTGAAAATTTGAGAGTGGCAAGTGTCAATTTTTTTTCCCCCAAATGGATATTGGAAATGATGGGTGGATCCTCAGGAGAATCTGGGAACTGATTATGGAATAGGTGGTGCTCAGGAATATTTTTTTTTTTTTTAAAGAGTGACCCCTATGCATCACCTGTGTTCATTTAGAGCTAGTCGTGCTGAACCCATTTCCTCTTTCGTGTGTGGTCCGGTGATGCAAGGAAAAGTCGTAGACCTGTAATGACAGGGGTTTGGCTGTGGACTCTGGGGCCACGCTGTGCCCAGACGCCCATCTTGACTTTTCTCTAACGGCTCCATGTGAGTCTTGCTTATGCGGTGGGACTGCTGGCCCCGCTGCGGTGAAGGCAGAATCTGGGTCCCGCCCTGACATCTGCAAAGTTCCTGCAGTGGCCTTGGCTGTGCACGTTGGAAATATGCTCTAGGTTTTGCTGAGTTGGGTCTGGATTTTCTGAAGATCAAGGCTGGAGGGTCCCAGCAAGAGATGTGTAGTTTAGTTAATCACTAATAAACCTGGGACTTGAGCTGGTGGGTTCAAATCCCACCTGGATTCCTTACCAGGAAACTGGGCAGCTCTTGTTGCCTCTCTGAGCCTTAACGTCCTTTTTGGAGCGGTGGAGATGATAAATAATGTATGTAGAGGTGTGAAAATGAAAGGCGATGTCATAGCATTATAGGAATTAAAATGTGTTTTGAGCCCTTACTAAGTACCAGGCAGTCCTAAGCTTCTCTCCCCTGTGAGGTGAGTTCCAACATTACCTCTACTTCGCAGTCTAGGAAATTGAGTCTCAGAAAGGGAGTGACTTGCTTCGGGTCACCCACCAAGGGGCATGGATAGAGCTGATACAGGATAGCTGGCTGTAGAGGCCACAGGAATGGCCTGGTACAGTGGTTCTCAAGCATCAGCATCCCCTGGAGGGCTTGTTAAAACACAGATCTCTGGGCCCCCACGCCTGCGTTTTCGATCCAGTAGCTCTGCGGAGAGGCCAGAGAATCTCCATTCCTAACGAGTTTCCAGGTGATGTAACGGCGCTTCTCTAGGACCCGGTCTAGAGCGACTGCTCTGGGACCATTTTCTAACACTCTTGTTGTTGCTTAGTCGCTAAGTCACGCCCGACTCTTTTGTGACCCCATGGACTGTAGCCCGCCAGGCTTCTCTGTCCACGGGATTTCTTAGGCAAGAATACTGGAATGGGTTGTCATTTCCTTCTCCAGGGGGCTCCTCCCCACCCAGCGATCGAACTCGGGTCTCCCGCATTGCCGCAGATTCTTTACCGCTTACTACTCTAGAAAAAAATAGTGGGTAGGAAGGAGAGGGCAGGCGAGGGGGAAAAGCCCCACCTCTAAGTTGTTAGGCCAAGTGGTGTAGTGGCACGAACAAGCCTGTGAGGTCTCGGACAGGGGTTCAGGTCTTGACTCCACCACGACCACGAGCGGGGTTAATAGAGAGGCACTCCACCCCCCGCCCCCCGCCCCCGGCTCCAGGCGTCTACTCCCCGCGTCCGCAGTCGCGCGCCGCTAGCCTCTCCATCCCTGGTCCAGTTCAGCCTGGCAAGCGTTGCCATGGCAGCGCCGCGGACTGGGATGCGGGAGGCCGAGCGCAATGCCCCGCTCGCCTCTTTGTGCCGCGGGGGTGTCGGTGCGGTCCCCGCACACCCGGCCGCACCTGCCACTCAGACTCCGACCCCTGGGACTGGGTGAAGGGTAGGGTGTGGGGTTGCAGGGGCGCGGGGAGGCAGGAGGAGGGCCGAGGGGAGGGCCGGGGGTGGGGCGCCTCCGCCCGCCAGCCGCTCCCGCATTAAAATTTCATGGGCGCTGCAGCAGCTACAAAGACGACGCCGGCTGCGCTCGGGGGACCAGAGGGAGGGAGGCTGCGGACGAGGGCGGGGAGGAGTTTGCGATGGGAGGCGCCTGTAGGGGCTCCCCCAGTTCTGCGCTGTGAGCCGGGGCACAAAGAGCCCTCTGCACTGGCGCTGCAGGACCGCGGACCCGAGGTAAGCCGCCGCCCCGTTCTAACAGCCCTCCCGGCCCAAGCATCCTAGTCTGCGCGCCGGGAACAGCCTAATTTCCCCTAGGCTGGCGTCGAGGGTAGGTCCCAGGGTCCCGGGGTGGGACAAACCTTGCCTGGGGTGGCAAACCTTGCCTGAAGCTGCCCTCATTTGTTGGACGAAAAGCCTCACCAGTCCGCTGTTGTCAAGCGCAGCCGACCCCGACCTGGGTGGGGCATGGGGAAGAAGTGGGGAGTTTGCAATGCGAGTCTAGTGCACATGGGGGTCTTGCAGGCATGATCTGTGGGGAAACAAAGACCCTCCCTTCCCCCCGCTACCGGACAGAACAGGAGGGGTCGGTCCCCCTGAACCTTTTCTGCCCACCAGAACCAGCTAAGCCTTCCTTGGAGGGCCCCTCTGTGGTCTCAGAACTAGAGGTGGGGGATGGGATGGTGGAGCAGGGTTCTTGAGCCCCCCACCCCCGTTGTTTCATACCAAGCCCCCCAACCCCCCACCCTGGCACCTGCCAATTCTCCACTTCGGGACTCAAATGCCAGATGTCCGGGGTCCAAAGGGATGCAGAGGGCCCGAAAACCTCTTCACTGAGAAGAATAATGGTATCGATAATGATAATAATAATACATCAGGTTGAGGAGAGCTCTCTGCAGCAACAGCTTAGTGCTTTGCGTGCATGTTCACAACAGTCCCCGGAGGTGGTAAGCGGTCCATTTTAAAGATGAGGAAACTGAGCTCCAGAGAAGGTTAGCGACAGGTCCAAGGTCACACAGCCAGGTATTTTTGAATCCAGATAGGTGCAACTCTAAAGCCCACGGTGTATACTTAAATGGGTCTGCAGAGACCTCAGAACCCCCAGCTCCTCGCCTACATCTCTCCCATACATTCTCTGGAGAGGCTGGGGATTTGAGAGGGAGGGGGCCCGATCTCTGCTCTTCCTCACTGAAGCACCCTCGGCTGGAGACACTGCTTCTCGGCTGTGAAAAGGGGGAGGCTGGGGCCTCCGTATTCCCCACCCTCATCCTCCGGGGCTCCAGACCGGTGGCTCCCCTGCGCCGGGACTGCTGGTGCGCTCACCACACTGCAGTGCCGGCGCGGGGAAACCGCCCCCACCTGCTGCTGGGGGTGGGGGCGGAGGAAGGAGGTGGTAGTGCGGGAGGGGCGGGGAGAGTACGCTTTGTTTTTCTCGGTGCTCAGCCTCAGACTGAGTGAGACCTGGGGCCCAGCGGCTCCTTAGGGCGATCGAAAGCGCGGTCCCCATCTGGGAGAGCCGGGGAGCTTCGCGATTGCCGGGGCTGGTGGGGGAGGGGAGGGATGAGTAATTCCACTCGACAGACTGGGAAACCTGAGGACAGCGGTTTTCAGACTTTAGGGGCGTTGCTTCAGATACGGCAGATGTCCGGGCCACGTGGCCAGGGGATGAGTCAGCAGGGCTAGGGTGGGGCTGGGCATCTGGAGGTTTACTCGGACCCCCTCCTCCTCTTCATCGTGAAGATGGTCAGACCTCTCCCCTCACCCCGGCCCAGAACCACTCTGGGTAAAAAGGTATCCCCAGGGACACTTGGGCAGAGGTTAGCCTTGGGTGGCCTCAAGCTCATCCCACACTGTGGTTGGTTAATTTCATGTTGAAAGAATTTTAAGGGTATCCAACTCTTTGAGACCCCGTGGACTGTGTAGCCCGCCAGGCTCCTCTGTCCATAGAATTCTCCAGGCAGTAATACTGGAGTGTGGGTTGCCATTCCCTTCTCCAGGGGATCTTCCTGACCATTTCCAACCCGAGGACCAAATTCCTGATCCAAGGATTGAATTCTCCACCCAGGGCTCGAACCTCAGGTCTCCTGCATTGCAGGCATCTTCTTCACTGTCTGAGCCACCAGGGAAGCCCGTTTTAAGGGTAACATTCCTATGGCTCCCTCGCCCACCTCTTTTGCTCTCTAATGACGCTGGCCATTGAGAGAGCCTCACACCTTCTTGCCGCATTTTTGGTTGTCTCCCCACTCCTTCAGGGAGGAGAGAGGTGAATTCTTTGGAGTCCCTCAAAGGAACTGTAACTTACCATGAGATGTAGAAGGACCACTCTGTTTACTGGTATTCAAAATGAATTCAAACATATAAATTTTTGGTGATCTTTAAGATGAACATAATAAGTTAAAAAGAATGCATGATAATTGTAGAAGATTTGGAAAACACTGAAAACAAGAGATGAAAACTCCAAACTGTTGTCACCCAAGAATAACTACTCTCTTTACCATTTTCACGTATTTCCCTGCAGTATATTTTCTGTTCTTGAAAATACTAAGTGAAATTGTGCTTTGTGTATGATGCTTTTAAAAGGTTTCATCAGAGGAGTTTCTCCATATTTTTATGCCCTTGGCAGAAATCACTGTTAACAGGGTTGGTGTCTCCTTATTATTGGTCCTGCCAGTTGTTTTTAACATCTTCCTTTTAAGGGTCCTTTCTCTGGACCTCATCCCTGCTTCTGCCCAGGGCAGGACTGTGGTCTTTGAGTTGACCCCTCTTCCAGGCAGCCTGGTGTGGTAGAGACAGAAGGCACTGAGTTACAGGATCTGTGTGAGAATCCTCCTGCCACCCTACGCTCTGTGTCAACTTCAAGAGGAAGTCATTCCCTTCTCTGAGCCTCAGGCTCCTCATCTGCAAAGTGGGAATCATAATACTTGCCCTTAAAAGGCGGTTGTGAGGCTCTGAACCCGCGTGTGTAAAGTACAGACATGGCTGCTTTAGTGCATCCACTTTCAGCTCAGGTCACTTCCACTGCCCCTGAATCTTGTAGAGACATCTAGTTATTTGCTTTCATTTGTATTGGGCTTGTTGGTTTCTCTCCTGGGTGGACCTCAGGCTGTTTGAACAGTGGTGTTTCTGGGGCACTGGGGCCATTGTGCAGCCTCAATGGGCTGGAGAACAACTTAAAGGCTAGTCCTTTGTTTGGAAGGGATCCTTCCCCTCCTCTCTGAGGCACAGCTCATCTGTCAGCTGGAGCTCCGTGGAACAATAGCCAGCAATGCTCAGTAGAGGCAAAGGCGGGCTGAGGGTGACATCTGTCCCCTCATCCCTCGCCAGGCTGACTGGATCAGACGCGGCAGGTGTCCCTTGCTCCCCTGAGGTGCCAGGTGGGCCCCTCTGGAAGCTATTGGGTGAGTCATGGAGGGGAGAGAGGGGCTGAGCTAACCTGTGCTCAGAGGTGTGGAGTAGATGATTAATGGTAACCGACTCCAGCTACCATTTGTTAATTGTTTACCAAGGTTCTTGCTGGGAGTTGCCACTTGGAGACCCCACAGAAAGGCTGAGAACTGGGCACTACAGATGGGAAACGGAGGCTCAGAGAGGTGAAGTGATTGGCTTAGGGTCAGACAGCAGGTTAGTTGTAGAGTCAGGATTTGAATCTGGAACTAGTCTGGCTCTGAAGTGAGAATTTGAAACTACTACAGTACGCCATCTCCTCTCCTAAAAGGGAACATAATCAGTTGCCTCAAGACCATGGAAGCCACTGGGATAAACTGACCCAGATGGTTTAGCATTTATCATGAGTTCTCTCACAGTAACACTGATGACGAGTGTTTGCTTTTGATACAGTCCTTCACGGTCTTTTCTCTTTTAACCCCTACCCTCATATCTGAACAGAAGCCTTCTCCCCCTTAGGGGCTCAACAGGCCTGGTTAGAATCCAGCTGCATCATTTTCTAGCTGGGTGATCTTGGAGCAAGGCACTGGACTCTGAACCTCAGTATCCTCATCTGTAAAATGGGAATAAAAAAATTCAACCCATTGTTTTGTCAGGTAAAAGCGTTCCCCCCTACCCGCAGCTCAGGGGTCCCCTTGTTTGAGGGAGGTGTGGATACTGAAGCTCCCCTTTCGTGTAGGTTTGTAGTTGAATGTGTCATGAGATGGTGTTGTGCGCGTGTGCAGAAGCCTCTCCCTCCCTCCACAAGTCTGCCGCAAGGTGCCTTGCACACCCTCTTATTCCCAGGAGCTGCCATCATCTCCCAGCACTCACTCATCCACAGCAATGTAGGCCAGCGTCTCTCTGATGCCTCAGCTCTCAGAGCAGCTGTTTTATTCCAGAGTCAGGAAAAAAAAGCCTTCAAACACGGATCCTAAGATGCAACCAAATGCGTTTCCCTGCCAGCTTTTCCTCCATTACAACGATCAGCACAGAGTGTAGGGGAAAATTGGGTATTCGTGGATGGTATTAGTGAGCACTGTGGACAACGGTAGTCACAATAATGTAAGAAGAGAAGAGAATGCAAGCTAAGAGATACCAGTTACCACCTCACGCAATCCTCACAACAGCCGCTGTATGGCAGGCACCATTATTATGCCCATTGTGTGGGTAAGAGGACTAGCTAGAGAAGCAACGTGGCTGCTCAAGGTGCCAGAGCAGGACCGGGAGCTCATGTCCTTTCCAGCACCTTTGGGTGTTCTGGTTGGCACTGGCCCCACCAAGATACCGTGTGGTTTCTCATTTCTCTTCTGATCTGCATCCCAGGAGATCAGTTTTGGCAAATGCTGTGATTTCAGAACACAGGCTGCCATCTACTCTCCAGCGCACCCATGGCTACATTTCCCACCATCTTTGGCACCTACTCTCCAGCGCACCCACGGCTACATTTCCCACCCCATCTTTCCTTCTCTCTTGATGACAGCTGGAGGCATCTCCCTGCCTTACCCGTGTGGTTCCAGACACACTGACGCGGCCTCCGTGACCCTACCAACATCAAAGGAGTAACCAAGGTGACCCTTCGTCTCCTTCTGTGTGTTCCTGGGGGTGGGGGAGGCCAGTCTTAAGCTGTGTGGTCAGGTACACCACAGAACCCACGTGTGGGAGAAAACTTGTCGATTTCAGAGGTAGGCGGGATGTCTACATTTCTCTGGAGTCCAGTCCCTCAATCAAGGCTTCCCTGATGGGACTCCTGACCTTGAAGTAGGGGTGGGGTGGGGTCTGTTGTGGAGTAATGGAAACTGAGATGCTGGGACCTGGGAGCCCACCACCAGGTCTCTGTGTGGCCTTTGGTCTGACCTTTCTTGAGTCTTGCCCTCTGTCATCAGTTCTAAATGATGTTTGAAAAGCGAACTATACTGAGGGATATTTACATGCCATAAAATGCACTCATTTAAAGAATACATTTCGATATTGATAATGGTACACAACTGTGTGGCCACCACCACAATCAAGATATCAAACAGTTGCATCACCCTAAAAGTTCCCCTGTTAAATCACCTCCTAGCTTCAGGAAACCACTGAACTGCTTTCTATGTCTATAGATTCGACATTTTCCCTAAAGTTTCATCATTAGGGGCTCTTTTATGCTTGCCTTTTTTTTTTCTCTTGCTCAGCATAATGTTTTTGAGGTTTAAACTTGATATTGCCTGTGTCAGCAATTCAACCCCTTTTTTTGGGTCTAACTTCATGAAGGCATATCGTATAACTCATCCACTTCAAGTGCACAATTCAGTGAGTTTTCATCAATTTACCAAGTTCTGCATCCATCACTACAAATCAGTTTTAAAACATTTCCATTGGCCCCATAAGATCTCTCACCCTGTTTACCACTAATCCCGAGCCCACTCTTAATCCCCGGCAGCCTCTAATCTGCTTTGTCTGTATACGTTTGCCTTTTCTGGACATTTCATATAAATGGAAATCATACAGCCTATCTTGGGCCTGGCTTCCTTCAACCCAGTTATACTATTTTTGAAGTTTGTCCTTGTCATAGTATGTAGCTATAGCTTGTTCCTTTTTATCGCTGAGGAGATTTTATTAATACTATATGTCTGGACTACCAACAACAACTACAAGCTTATTTATCCATCCACCAAGACAAGGGATTTATATTTGATCTGTGCTTCCTAAGTGGGGTATATACAGCCCCTGCCCCGGGAGGCTTATAACCCTGCAGGATAAATATGGCCCATCAGTGTTACTGAAAAATTTATTCAAAGTTTAAATCATTAACTGGGGAGGATAATTTTTGGAAACACGCCCTGTGCGCCAGACACTGGCTGAGCCTTTGAGAATAATTAGCCTTGAGTCACACGTTGGGACGTGGGGTCTGGAAGCCATCATCTCACTCATGTTTGTTTGACCTCAGAGCCCTTTATATCCTCCTAGACAGCTGTCAGCTTGATGCAGGAGTTAAAGTTTCCATTGAAACCTCCGTTGATTTATTCATATCAGGGAGTCTGGGTTCACAGGGTCAGAGGAAAGGGTTGTTATTGTGTTTAAACAATGTTCCTCTGAGTGGTGCAGGGTCTCTTCACAGAGTGCAAGCAAGTTCCTGAGACAGAGGAGAAGGAAGGGAATTTCCGGGTTCTTCGAGATGTTCAGGACCACACTGGGAAGCAGCCTTGCAGATAAGTATACAAACTTCCCAGCCCACAGCCTACCGGCCTGGCCTCTCCTGCCCTCTACTGGTCGGTGGAGTGAAGTACAGCATCCCCGAATCCCCAAATCTGGGGAGAAATCAGCGCTCCAGCTCGTTTCTTTTCCTATCCCTAAGATACAAAGAAAAAGCTTGTCCTCATTTTATGGGGCCCCAGAGAGTAATTTTCCTACCCCACTTTTGACATCAAGGCTAGTATTCTACAAACTCCACCCTCAGGGACTTCTGAGGAACTGAGTTTAATAACTTCATCTTGAGTACCTGTAGATCTAGTGTCAGGAGGAGACTGGGGACTCCTGGTGATTTGGGCTGGCCCTTCCCTTCTTGGTTGTTGTACTTACATCATATTTATAAAACTTGGCTAGGGCTCCTTTTCTTGCCTGGCAGTCAAGACCTTGGCACTGTGACCCTAGGGCACATGCTTCTTGGTTTAAGGGTCTGAGTACATCTCCAGCTCTGGACATGGGCCCCCAAATCCAAGTGCTGACAGCAAGCTCTGAAAATACGCCGAAAGGGCCCAGGTTTGCCAGTGGATGAAGATAACTTTGTTGCTGTTTGTTGTTTAGTCCCGAAGTCATGTCTGACTCTTTGCTGTCCCATGGACTGTAACTCCTCTATCCATGGGATTTCCCAGGCCAGAATACTGGAGTGGGTTGCCATTTCCTTTTTCAGGGAATCCTCCTGACCCAGGGATCCAACCTGCATCTCCTGCACTGGCAGGCGGATTCTTTACCACTGAGCCACCGGGGAAGCCCTAAGATAGCTTAGCTGTCACCAGAAGAAAAGCAGGGAGATGGTCCTGGCTCAGGATTTGTGGGCATTCTCTGGTCCTCTCCACACTGGAGACATGGGGTGGTCACTAAAGAGCCCCAGATCACCATCTGGCTCCCCAAGTTTCCTTTTTCTGGGGCATCAGAAAAGAGGATAGGAGATGAGGGCGGGGGGTGGGGGTGGGCAGAAAGATAGCTGAGGTTGGGCCTCCTGCTTCCCATCCTCCACCTCAAACTGCGGGTGGTTACTGCACCTCAGGTGAATGTCTGGACTGGAAGGACCCTGTGACTCAGAGGGAGGGGCTGCCGGTCCAGCGTGACACTGGATTGTGGAGCTGGGATCAGATGTCCGGCTTCCCTCCCTGTTCCATGCTCTCACTCAAGCTGAGCTCACCCTGCTTTCTCCGGGGTCCCATGCTGCTGTTGGCAGGGAACAGGGAGGTGTTCTGGGGAGTGAAGGGTTTTCTGGGGTGGGAGGAAGGGAGGTGGGGGTGGTGCGCCTGGGCCCAGCCTCCCCGCCTCCAGGGCCAGGGCTGTCTCCTTAGCAGAGAGGTCTGGCCCGGGCTGGGAAGGGGGCCTGGGTGCGGTTTTCTCCCGTGTCGCAGTTGGATCTTTTGTCTTCCAGGATGGGCCCGTGGGGGTCTCCGTGGGGTAGGAGCTGGGATCAGGGCACTGCCAGGTAAGCTGGGTAGGGGGTGGGGAGGGCATTCCATTGAGTTTAGTTTCCTGGGGGATGGCTGTTCCCCTGACCTGGGCCCTTCCCGGGGTACCCAGGCCCGGCCCAAATGCTCCTGCCGGGAGCTGGGGGGCTGGAAGGCTTGTTGTGTGGGGTCTTGGTGGAGGTGGTGGGACTGAATCAAGACCACGGCAGGCAGGTCCACGGCACAGATTTCAGCACGTGCCTTCATTCAGCGCAGACGGGGACCGAGAGCCTTCTCCCGGATAGAAACTGAGGATTCGGAGGTCAACGTGAGATGTGGTCCTGCCCTCTCAGATCTTCGTGTAAGAATGTGCTTTATCACCATCTCCGTGAGGGAATGAGCTTCCCGTCCTGGGAGGTGTGCATGTGTGTGCGCGCTGGCGAACGGTGGTGCAGAGCCCCCCCTCTCCCAGCAGGAATGTCGAGGGAAGGGAAGCCGAGCCTCCCGAGGACTCTGAAGGCCCTTTCTCCCCACCTGGACCCTTGCTTCTCATCCGCCTGTGATGCCCGCAAGGCCGGCTCTGGGCTCTCCCTGTTGCTTCCATACCCCCGTGCTGGCCCTGGCAAGGCGGGGCGTCCTCTCTATGCGTTACTCACATCCAAGGCCCCCGCCCTACCCTGTCTCAGTGTTGGTGGTGAGACAGGGGAGAAGGGGAGACGGGGGTCTCTGAGGATGTCCCCCCCGGGTGTGGTTAGCCTCGGGTGGAGGCCGGGCCCGCCTCCTCACCTGCTGTCCCCCTTCCAGGTGGCGCTGCCCCAGCTGCATCTCTAGGACTCCTGGCCTGCTCTCCTCCTGGAGCCCACGGGAGCCTGGACTCTGGCCGTGGTGACACAAGGAGCTGTCTTCGCTGGTTTTCTGGAACCCTGGACAGCTCCCCGAAGATTTCATCCTTCCTAACTCCTGGGCTGGAGCCTCCCCTGGATAAAGGCCCCTCCTGGTTGGTGCTTGGCTGAGGACAGGACCTGGCTCTGGTGGAGCGGGAGGGAGGCTAGCAGCCCGCCATCCGTCCCCTCTGCATCTGCCTGGACCTGCCTGCCTGTCCCCCGCAGTCCAGGACTAGGGGCCCTTCCTGACCCCGTGAGGACCTCACTGCTCCTCCCATCCCTGCCGGTGACCAGGTGGAGCTCGGCCTGGACCCAGGCCCCACTGACCACACCCTCACCAAGGCTTGGTCTCACCTGACCTACAGGACGGGGGCAGGAACCTGTGGTTGGGCATCAGGGACGAGCTGCCGGTGGGGTGGAGGGTGGACGCAGCTCAGGGAGTCAGTGGGCTGGAGTCTGTCTTGCGCCCTTTGCATGTGAGTGATTCTCATTTTTCTGGGGGCTTCTGGGGTTCTTCTTCCTGGCTTCTCTCCCTGATGGTCACCAAGAGGAGGGAGTCTAGGCCTTGGGGGAGCTTGGGCCTTCCCCTAATGCTGTGGAGCTCTGGGAGGGGTTATCCTGAAAGGAGAGGATTTCCAAGAGAGGAGAAGACCCAGGTCAGGGGGCTTGTGAGAAGGAGACAGACCCTGGGCCTGGCTCCTGACATCCAAAGGGAACAGTCTGGAATCAGCCTCACCCTGGCCCAGTCTCAGACCCCTGCTTCTGGTCACCCCCATCCCTGGGAAGCAGAGGCGGGCAGGGCAGGCTTCACACAGGTGCAGCTTCCCCATCACAAGGTGGTGGGTTCACCCACACGCCCTCCTCTTCTCCAGTCCCCCCGAGGGGCTGGTCTCAGGGTTTGCAGGAAGGCGGCCATGGCCTTCCCTGGAGAGGCTCAAGAGCCTGACGTCCTTTTCCTGGGGCAGAGAGGGGAGACTGCCCTAGGAACTCCACCCGTGGATGGCTGAACTGCAGAAATGTATTTTCCTATAGTTCTGGAGGCTGGAAGTCCAAGACCAAGGTAGCAGGGATGGTTTGTGGTGAGGCCTGTCTCCCTGGATGGCAGATAGAACCTTCTTGCTGTGTTCTCACATGGCCTTCTCTCTGTGCATATGCAGAGCGAGTGTGCGCGAGAGAGGAGAGAAATAGGTATCAGGCATCTCTTCCCTTTCCTGTAAGGGCACCGGTCTTATGGGGTTAGGGCCTCATCCTTATGACCTCATTTCACCTTAATTACCTATGCCAAAGCCCCACCTCCAAATATAGTCACATTGGGGCTGTGAATTTAGAGGGAGACACAATTCAGTCCATAGCAGGTGGTCACCACAAACCTGGAAGCTGGAGCCATCTCCCCTTTAGAATTCCCACCCCCGATGGGGAGGGGAAGGAGAAGCAGAGACATGGGAAGTAGAAATAGTATGGTAGATCCTGTGCGAGGGTGGCCCTTGGAGCCTTGGAGAGACACGGAACTGGCCAAACCCAGAGCAGTGAAGAGGAGCCCCCGGGAGAGGAAGGTCCTGTGAAGAGCTTGGGTTTTGGAGACTGAGGGTTATGCTCTGAGGTGCAACCTTGGGCAAGTCACCTCACCCCTGTGAGTCAGATTTCCACTCTGAAGCAGGAGCCATCTGCTCGCCTGGGGAGGGGGGGCACAGGGAGAAGTCAGTGGGATCTCACGATTGGCACAGTGCCTGACTCTTAGTAGGTGCTCAATAAACACTCCCATCCGTCTGGGAGTTTGGATTTAGGGCTTCTCTCTTTTGGGCACCCTGGACTGTAAAGTCCGCATCTTTCATCCAGAGGCGTTTCTGACAGTGCTTCCCCAGCTGTATCTTTGTTTTTGGCTGTGTGGGATGGCATGTGGGATCTTAGTTCCCGGACCAGGGGTCAAACCTGTGCCCTGGTGCTGAGGGTGCAGAGTCTTAATCCCTGGACTGCCAGGGAAGCCCTCCTGTCTTACATTTTTAATATCCCTCTCTAATCAGATCAAGGAATCTACTGCATGGCATGGCCTCCACAGTAGTTCTGAATGCTTCCTGGGGAATTTAATATCTACCTTTCTGATCAGAATTGAGCACCTACTGTGAGCCCTTCCCTGTGCTACTCATTTGAGGGGGATATATGTGCAGATATGGCCACAATTCAAGCTTGCAAGATTTCACAGCCATGCCAAGTGGGAGAAAACAAGTCCACACAGAGAATGAGAGGATGGGGCAGAAAACAGTCTCCTGAGGCACAGGTTCTGAGGGCTTGAGTGGGTGGGAGACCCCAGAGTAGGCTGGAAAGGCTTCCCAGGGAGGCTGAACCAATCAGGACCTTGGGAGGATGGGAAAGATGTGGATTAGCTGGGAGTTTTCCAAGGGAAATTAGGTAAGAGATTCCCAAAGTAAGTTCTAAGAGATGTCATTGCTCTTAAAAAAAAAAAAATTAAAACTCAGTAGGTTTCTGTAGTGCAGGACTTATCAGAGCCTTTAAAAGTGCTGATGGGAATTGTGAATACTCAAGGACAGACAGGACTAAGTGTTTTCCCCCAAGCTTTACTGGCAACAAAACCCTTTTCTTATGGAGTATCATTTAGAATTGCAGAGAGTCTAGGCTGGGGTTTCTGTGGGAGAATGGTAACAGTGATAGGAGATGACAAAACTAGGGCACACCCAGGTGCTCCGGAGCAGTGGCTGGGAAGGCAGCTGCTTCCCTGGGGCCAGCAAGTCTAAACTCGGCTGCAGGAGTCAGGGGAGCTCTACACGGCCAGAGCATTTGGGGAAAGGGCCAGCCAGTGGTTGGGATAACCAGATGCCTGGCAGTGGGGACAGAGGAAGCTGTCCACTGGAGCCGGTGACTCTGGGGTATCAGACCTTTTGTAAGAAGATGCTGGTATGTGCGTGTGTGCGTGTGCCTGAGTGTGACAGGATCCAGCCTTCTGGGAAGGGGTGACCAGGACCAGGCAGGGGGTCTTTCCAGCCAGGACCAGCAGGGCCCATTTTCGGGGGATCTGAAGTGGCTGGGGGAAGGTCCCTGAGGCCCACCGCCGAGAAGCAGGGCCACCGATTCTTTGGGGCAGGGTCCACGTGGACAGTCTTATCCTGAGGGCGAGGCTGAGGCGCTGGCGGCAGGCCCCCTGCCCTGGTCAGGCCCGGGTCCCTGGCTGGTGGGGGCGGGTGGCCTCTGGAGATGCGGCTGGGGCATTGTTGCATGGTGGGATTAACCTACTAACCCAGGGCTCAGACGGAACGCTGTGGCGTGTGGCGAGGTGCCTGGCCTTCTGCCAACCGACTAACCCACTAACCAGGCCCGAGCATGCCCTACTAACCCCCCCCGCAGCCAGACCCTACTAACCTTGCAGCTCATGGGCCTTCCCAGGGGTTGGGATGTGGGGGCAGACAAGGCCTGGAAGGCCCTGCCCGTGGCCTGGGATCTCTGTGCAGACCCACATTCCAGGACCGGGCGTGCAAACAGGACTTGCCAACTCTGCCGCTTCCTGCTGGGGGGGACTTGGAGAGCAAGTCACCACCACTTTTCTGAGTCCGTTTCCTGGGCAGTGGAATGGGAGGCCACCTCCCAGGTGGCCGTGAGCATTCCCAGGAGGATAAAGTTCTTGACACATGGCAGATACTTAATCCACATTTATGCGAGGTGGGGGTGGGAGGCCCAGGAAACTGGACCCATCGGGTCCCCTGGCAGGCACTGGTCCCTCTAGGTGGTTTGCACACAGACCCCTCTGCCTGGGGCCAGACACTTGCTTTGAACCCTTAACTGTGTCTTTCCCCACACTTTCCTCTCCTCAGCCTTTTTCCCACAGGCAGTTCTTTTGTTCAATTACTAACCTGTCTAACCCCGGGGCCCGGGGTGGGGGTGGGGGGGCTCAACTGCACCCCGACCACCCCCCCTAACAAACTAACGGACCCGAGTGTGTTCTTCCTTCTCTCCTAGCGACCCCCGTGTGTGTCTGCTGAGGCGCTCCTGTCCGCTGGTGCTGTGCTCTGACTTACTAACCCCATCCCTACTAACCTGTTTTCTCTTCTTACTAACCCCGGCCCTGCCGAGCTCTGGGCCCCCTTGGGGGCTAGTTCCCTCTCCTTTTGGCAAGCAGACGTCCTAGGCTGGTCCTGCAGACAGATGCCCCACTTTGCTGCCCCGATTGACTGTGAGTTCAGAGTCCCCTGGGCCAGGTCTGATGCGGCTGAAGGCCCAGAGGAAGAGGTGCCCTTGCGGTTCTGGAGGGAGGCCGGCCTCTGAGCACAGCATCTCTCCTCTGCGCAGTCTGGGGGCCACTGGGAGATGGCCGGAGCAGGCAACCTCCGGGGTGTGAGGGTGGAGGCCTGCGGGTCTCCTTCCAACCAAGGGAGCGGAGAGAAGCGGGCTCTGGGTCGTCCTTCGGAGGGAAGTGGGGGGCAGATGTTCTTACTGGGCAAGTGGCCAATAGAGGCGGGGCGCCATTGAGGGGCGTGTCCTACACAGGAAGTCAACAAAAGGGGCGTGCCCCCAAGGGAGTTAGTAAAGGGGCGTGCCCCACACCAGAAGTCAGTGAAGACTTCCCCCGCATTGGAAGTCACTGAAAGGGTCTTAACCGCGGTGGGATTCCCTGAGGGCAGCGTTTGATACAGGAAGTTAGACAAAGGGGGCATTTCCCATATTTGAAGAATGGGAAGAGGGGTATTTGTTGTCAGTGAGAGGGGGATTTCTGCCTTATCACCAGGCGGTGAGGAGGAATGACCAAAGAGATGAGTGACGGGCTGTTCGTACGACAGGAAGTTGGCTAGAGGCCCTTCCCCATTCCTGGAGCTGCGAGATCCCTGTTTCCCACGCCAGAAGTAGGTGTGGTCCATTTTCCCTACAGATGCCTTCGAGAAGGGCAGTCCACACTGGGAAGTTTGAGAAAACAGCAGATCTTAAGTTTGAGAAGAAAGCAGATCTTGGGTAGGGGGTTTGCGGGAGAAAGTGGGAAGCAACCAATGAACCCCAGATGCCCACAGGGCCCTGAAGGCCTTGGGCCAGTCAGAAATTGACCCCAGGTCCTTGTTCTTTTCACACCCATGTCCCTACCCCAGCATATCTATCCCAGAGCCCGCCAGCCGCTAAGCCAGGGCCACACCTGGGGGTGATTTTATGCCTCACCTCCAGTAGGCACCTTGGTCTCTTTGGGCTAATCTCTGGCTCCTCTGCACTAACTCTTGCTCTCACCCAGCTAATCCCTGCCTCGCCCTGGCTGCCCCAGGGGCTGACCATTAACAGCCAGCCCCCTGCCCATCTGGGGGCTCTAGGCTCCTGGTCTGGCTCTAACCTGCTCTTAATTAACCTCTCCTTCACCCGACTAACTCCTGCCCTCCTGATCTGTTCCTTTCAGCAGAAACTAACGGCTTGTAGATTTCTTTCTGACTAACAACAGGTCTAACACTCCTCGTCACTATTACTATTAACAGCTTGGATGGCATGGCTGGGACTTGACTAACGCAGGGAGAGGCGGAGCTAGTTGTGTGGGCCGTGCTGACGGCTCTGGGGAAGAGCCAGCTGAAGTCAGGAAAGACCTCGGTGCTCAAAAGGATATCCCGGGGCTGGGCTGTGGCTAAGGCCGAATGGAGGAGTGGTGGTGGTGGTTGAGGGGGTGGTGAGAAGCAGTCAGCCTTCCACGGTTTTGGCCGCTAGACATATCCTATTAACCACTTATAATCTGCATTCGGATTCTGGTTCTTTTAAACAATAGCCTGATAGTTGTATTAGTGCATGCAGCTTTTGTAGCCGTCCCCCCCACCCCCCCACCCCGCCCCGCAAAGGCCTATCCAGTGTGCAGAGAGGATATGTCATTGTAATTGGAATCATCAGTCACCAGGTGAGAGCCTAGAGTCCTTGATTTGGGGACTTCAGAGTTTGGAAGCCTTAAGACATACAACTTTAGATTGGAATAGATGGGTTATAAATCCATCACCCATTGACACCTTGGTGTAAATTAGCTCAGCTTTCTCTTCTAACTTGTGTGCAATTTAGCTGTCCTAGGAAGACCAGAATGTGGCTGGAAGGGAGTCTGGATCTCTTCAGGGCTGGGGGAGGCTCCTCTGGGAACAGAGAGGAGAAGCTAGAGTCCGGGGGTTCCTGGGTGGGTGTAAGAGGGGAAACCAGGAGGCCGGGGAGAGGGGATAAGAGGGGCTGTTTTGCTGGTTTGGTCTGATAGTCAGGGTCTGTGGGAGAGGACAGCTTATAGCAGGGCCTGGAGGATTGGATCAGCTCAGGGGCAGGGGCAGAGTCCTGCCTGGAGGCCTTACGGGCAGCTTGCTTGGGTCATTGAATACTGTTGTGGGGTTGAGAGCCTTTCTGACAGTCAGAGACTCAGCTAAACTCGTGGAGCCGCTGGTGAGGTCTGAAGGGTGATCCAGAGGCCTGAGTTGCAAAGGAGAGAGGAGGACACATCAGAACCTGGGATGAGGGAGAACCTGCACGGAGGAAGCACGTGCCTGCTGCCCTCTAGTGGCCGCCTCCCTTCATTTCACTGGTAACATTTCCCATTCTGGGGGCCTCTTTATTCAACTGCAAAGACCTGATGATGGTGAGGACCTACTATGTGCCCAGCACTGCTCTGGGTCTTGGACCCACACAAAGGCTTTTCCATAGTGCTTGACTAACTTGGTGGGGGAGACAGAGAAATAAAACAGGTAATGCCATGAGGTGGGCACCATGATAGGGGTGATGGGCCTGTGGAAGTGCCCAGGAGGCAAAGGATGAGAAACACCTGCTGCATGCCAGGGGCGGTTCTAGGCATCAGAGATGAGTGGTGATTAAACATCATGCAACCTTCAGGAGCTTTATTGCTAGCGTATAGAGTGGGTGTGAGGTAGAGTGGGCTGTGGGCCACCAGTAGATTTTCTGAAGAGGAAGGCATCTAAGCGGAGCCCTAGCTGGGCACAGTGTGGTGGCGAGAATGGCGGACACAGAATTCTTGGGGTCAGGGAGGACCGAAGACGTTCTGGAAGGGTCGTAGGGGACGAAGCGGGAGACAGAGGGGAAATGGACACATACCAGGTGGTGTTGCCAGGGAGTTTATCCTAAGGGCAATGGCGGGGGGGTGGGGGTGGTTGTGGATGTGATCTGAGGAGGGAAGATGTTAGATCTCAGTTCTAGGCTGACAACGTGGCTGCTTCAGCCTAGGTGGGAATTCTGAGGAGCTGATAACATGTTCTGGCCAAATTTTAGAAGCTGGTTAGAACTTCTGGAAAGGTGGCAGATCCTCAGATCCATCTTAAGATAAATAAAGAGGGCCATGTTCCTGCCAGGCAGGGGCCTGGCCGAGGGGACAACGACAGGTTGGAGGAACAGCCTTAAAAGCACGTCGTCCCAAGCCCCTGGAATGGTCATGCTGGTCTGGGGGAAGACCTGAGGGGACGTGGTCACGGGGCTGGAAGTCCACAGGAGAATCTCACTGGAGAGGGACCCTGTGGCTGCAAGGGGACACACAGGCTTGGAGGAAGCTTCCAAGAGGCTGGTCCCAGGGAGGGAAAAATGCGTCTTGGTGGGTAATGAACCTTCTGGAGACAGAAGGATTGGGAGTAGGCCATCTTTAAGACTGAGGATGGTGGTGGGATTCTGTGATTCTGTGTGTAACTGTGTGTCTGTGTGTGTGTGTCCTTGACTTACTACTAGAGGAAGCTGAGCCCAGGAAGGCACCTCTGTTCTCCACCCCGGAGCCCGGCCTGTCGATGCTCACTCTGGCCTGGGCTCCTCTGAACATCAAGCTCACTAGGAGCAGTACCTCAGGAGCCCGGGAGCTGGCCTCCCAGCTGGAAGAGGCGACTCAATCCTTTAATAACAGCCCGTGTGGAGGGAGTGGCCACAGTGGTCCCTGCTGGTGGGCTGCGCTTGTGTAGATATTGATATTGCACATATTGAGCTGGGGGGTTCCCTGGGGGGCGGGACTGGTCCCATCCCCACAAAAGACCCCAAAGACCCTCTTGAGCATCCACCCAGGGAACCCACTGTTTTGCTTCAACAGACCAGAGAGGACACTTTCCATGTTACTGCCTCCGAGGGATGCTAACTGTGGGGACAGAAATTTTGCTGTTGATTAAACATACTTTTATGTGTATCCAGCAATGAAGTGTGAACTTGGCCTTTTGCTTTCACCCATAAATGCAGCTTCTTTTGTTGAAAAGACCATTTTGATATTAAAAAATAATTCACATGCAGAGGATCACTGTGGCTTAAGAGGCAGAGGGGTGTGTAATTTGTGGGGAGGGGGAGCCAGTGGCATTTTCCAGGAACCAGAGTGGTCTCTGCCAGCCTTTTCTCAAGACCATGACCTTGAAAGTCAATACAATATAGATTTCATTTGTAATTGTGGGAAAATACACATTAACAAAATTTTCCATCCTAACCATTTTTAGGTATACAGTACAATGGTATCAAGTACATTCACACTGTAACTTGATGTTGCAACCATCATCACTATTTGCTGTTATTGTTTAGTCACTAAGTCATGTCCAGCTCTTTTATGACCCCGTGGACTGTAGCCTGCCAGACTCCTCTGCTTGTGGGATTCTCCAGGCAAGAATACTGGAGTGAGCTGCCATTTCCTTCTCGAGGGGATTCCCGACCCAGGGATTGAGCCTGCATCTCCTGCACTGGCAGGCAGGCTCTCTACCACTGAGCCACCAGGGAAGCCCACTGCTCTGTGTTTCAGTATTTATTATTTATTTATTTTGGAGAAGGAAATCTATTTGGCTGCACCAGGTCTTAGTTGCAGCATATGGGATCTTTAGTTGCAGTATGCAGGATCGAACCCAGGCCTGCTGCATTGGGAGTGCAGAGTCTCGGCCACTGGACCACCAGGGCGGTCCCTATTGCTATATTTGAAAGATAACACTACTTTTTGTCTAGGACAGCGCATCAGAGAAAACCCATGTCTCTTCTCAGCTTCGGTCTCTTTTCTTCTCTCCCTGTGTTCACCTGGACACCATGTACCAAGTCCAACCTGAATACCAGGCACAGCCCTACTCACGGGGATGCCAGGCTACCCACTTTCTGTTTCCTAAGGCAACTGTCTTACTCTGTCCTGTAGATTTTTGCACTGGCTGTTCCTTTTTGCATGGCTGAGGGCCCTTCTGGTCTCAGCTGAATGTCACCTCCTCAGAGACACCTCCCCTGACCATCCCATCCACAGTGATTCTGTCATTTCTGTTCTCAAATATTTTGGTCCTACGACCCCTTTACACTCGTACTATATAGTAAAAGGTCACCCTCCAGTCCACTTGGGCACTGCTCAGTCACAACTTGCTCCCATTTCATTTATTCAACATCTTCTGATGACCAAAATGTACGGGAAAATACGCTCCAAATCACTAATTGTTACAAAAATGCAAATCAAAACTACCATGAGTTATCACCTCACACAGGTCAGAATGGTGGTGGCGGTTGAATCACTGAGTCATGTCCGACTCTTGCGACACCAGGGACTGTAGCCTGCCAGACTCCTCTGTTCATGGGGTTCTCCAGGCAAGAATACTGGAGTGGGCTGCCATTTCCTTCTCCAGGGACAGGTCATAATGGCCATCATCAAAAAATCTACAAACAATAAATTCTGGAGAGAATGTGGAGAAAAGAAAAACCTTTCACTGTTGGTGGGAAAGTAAACTGATGCAACCACTATGGAGAACAGTATAGAGATTCCCTAAAAAACTAAAAACAGAATTACCATATCATCCAGCAATCCCACTCCTGGGCATTTATCTGGAGAAAACCATAACTCGAAAAGATACATGCACAGCGGCACCATTTACAACAGCTAGGAAGTGGAAGCAACTTAAATGTCCATCGACAGAAGAATACAGAAGATGTGGCACTTAGTAAAATGGAATATTACTCAGCCATAAAAAGAATGAAATAATGCCATCTGCAGCAACATGGAGGGGCTTAGAGATTATCATACTGAGTGAAGTCAGTCAGACAGAGGAAGACAAGTATCATGATATGGCTTATATGTAGAATATTAAAAAATGGTACCAATGAACTTTATAAAACAGAAATATAGCGCCATAGATAGAGGAAAAAAACTTATGACTATCAAGGGGGAAGGGGAGGGGGAATAAATTGGGAGGTTGAGATTGAAATATACACACTACTATATGTAGAAAGATAACTAATAAGGACATACTGTATAGCACAGGGAACTCTACTCAATACTCTGTAATGAACTATACAGGAAAGTAATCTAAAAAAGAGTGGATATATGTATAACAGATTCACATTGTTGTATAGCAGAAACTAATACAGCATTGTAAATCAATTATACCCCAATAAAAATAAAAAAACAACTTATTATCCCTACTCTGTGTGAAGTACCACATGGAGTGCCCAGGGCAGACAGGAAGACAGGCACCAACCTGCCTTTGCAGAGCTTACAGCCCAGGTGAGGCATCTGTGCTTAGCTCTCCAAGGACAAGGACTACCTCACAAGGAGAAAAAGAGGAGATGGAAGTTGGCATGGAGTCTACCATATTAGACGTTAGAACTGAGATGTTTTAGATCCTTGTTTATCCAATTCATTACCATAACAGAAATGAAAACTGACACTTTAAAATGACTTATTAATTCATTGAAAAATGACAACAAAAATAAACACTGCATGTTTATGTAAATAACACATTCTTCACGAAAAATAGCTTTCCAAAAAAAAAAAGACACCATTATTATTTTTTTGGTAAATCTCTTTAAAGTCTGGCTTAATAGAAGACTGTGTGGATCACAACAAACTGTGGAAAATTTTGAAAGAGATGGGAATACCAGACCACCTGACCTGCCTCTTGAGAAATCTGTATGCAGGTCAGGAAGCAACAGTTAGAACTGGACATGGAACAACAGACTGGTTCCAAATCAGGAAAGAAGTATGTCAAGGCTGTATATTGTCACCCTGTTTATTTAACTTATATGCAGAGTACATCATGAAAACGCTGGGCTGGATGAAGCACAAACTGGAATCAAGATTTCCAGGAGAAATATCAATAACCTCAGATATTCAGATGACACCATCCTTATGGCAGAAAGCGAAGAAGAACTAAAGAGCCTCTTGATGAAAGTGAAAGAGGAGAGTGAAAAAGTTGGCTTAAACATTCAGAAAACTAAGATCGTGGCATCTGGTCCCATCACTTCATGGCAAATAGATGGGGAAACAGTGGAAACAGTGGCTGACTTTATTTTTTGGGGCTCCAAAATCACTGCAGGTGGTGACTGCAGCCATGAAATTAAGAGATGCTTCCTCCTTGGAAGGAAAGTTATGACCAACCTAGACAGCATATTAAAAAGCAGAGACATTACTTTGCCAACAAAGGTCTGCCTAGTCAAAGCTATGGTTTTTCCAGCAGTCATGTATGGATGTGAGAGTTGGACAGTGAAGAAAGCTGAGTGCCGAAGAATTGATGCTTTTGAACTGTGGTGTTGGAGAAGACTCTTGAGAGTCCCTTGGATTGCAAAGAGATCCAACCAGTCCATCCTAAAGGAGATCAGTCCTGGGTGTTCATTGGAGGGACTGATGTTGAAGCTGAAAGTCCAATACTTTGGCCACCTCATGCGAAGAGCTGACTCATTTGAAAAGACCCTGATGCTGGGAAAGATTGAGGGCAGGAGGAGAAGGGGACGACAGAGGATGAGATGGTTGGATGGCATCACCAACTCAATGGACATGAGTTTGGGTAAACTCTGGGAATTGATGATGGACAGGGAAGCCTGGCATGCTGCAGTCCATAGGGTCGCAAAGAATCAGACATGACTGAGGGACTGAACTGAACTTAATATGAAGAGCCTTGGATTCTGCTATCTGCTTCTGCATTCAGTCTGTTGCAACATCACATGTCTAGGTAGCCCCTACAAAACCCCACCATGCATTTGGGAAGGAAGATGAAACGGAAGGATTAATTTCTTTTTGGGTCCCCAGATGTCAGGACCACACCTTGAGACCTGCTGCTCTATCACAGAAACCTGTTTATTTCTTGCTGAAAAACTTGCGCCCATCTGAAATTACCTTGCTTACTCGTCTGATTCCTTATTTATTGTCTGTCTCTGGTCTTATTTATTGTACACTCACGGAAAGCAGGGTCCCAGAGCCCACTGCAGGCACTTTTAAGTGGTCAAGCCAGAGCTGCAGTTCTCGAGTATAGCCAGCAGATGGCGGTGTCGCACCAAGACCGCCGCATTCTCTGTTGGAAACGGGTTACTCTGGAGTTTTTAGACGAGGCTCTGTGGGGATCCTCTTGGGATTCCAGTTTCACGGAATTGGGTGAGCCTGGGTAGGTGGGGGAAAGGAACACGCTAGAGAGAATGCGGTTTTGAACAGAAGCTTTGGGAAAGCTCTGTTCATTTCTACTGAGGGCTTCTGTTCTTAACAGACATCAAGCCAAATGGCTTCTCTTGATGCCTCAGTTTTTCTCCTCTGCAAAATGGGCAGACTATGACTTTGGCTTCCATTTCACCACGGTTCTCTTGGCAAGGGTCACTTTATTTTGATGCCACTGGTGTTTCTGGCAATTCAGGGTCCTCTAATTTACTCCCCCTAAAGAATTCTGAGAACCAAGCCAATGTTGTGGGCTCTGCCTGCAGGCAAGACCATTTCTCCTCATCCCACTTTCAAATATAAAATGGCTGTTGCCATTTTCTGTGTGCTAGCTGCATGCCAGGCTCTGTGCTAAATCGTTCCTAATGTTGGTTCCTGGAGTGCTCACAATATTTGAGAGGAGAGTTTCCTTGTCCCCATTTTTACAGGAGGGGGACACTGAGCCTCAGAGAGGTGAAGACACTTGCCCAGGGATGCACAGTTGGAGGATTGGGAATGCTGGGTCCAAGATGGTTACCATGGCGATGGGGGGATGCACCATTCCCAGATTCCGGGTTCATGTTCCCAGTAAGACTGAGCCCAGTCACTGTCTCTACATCAGCTTCTCTTCTGTTTCTGCTCCTCCCTGTGAGGTATTCCCTGTCCTTGGAGAACTGAACACAGTTTGTGTTTCATACTTGTTTTGCTCATGTGCTGCCTCCTCTGGTCTGTGATTCCACAGGGCAGAGATGATGCCTGCCTGCTGCATGGCCTCCCTGTCCATCACCAACTCCCGGAGCTTACTCAAACTCATATATCCATTGAGTCAGTGATGCCATCCAACCATCTCATCCTCGGTCATCCCCTTCTCCTCCAACCTTCCATCTTTCCCAGCATAAGGGTCTTTTCAAATCAGTCAGTTCTTTGCATCAGGTGGCCAAAGTATTGGAGTTTCAACTTCACCGTCAGTCCTTCCAATGAATATTCAGGACCAATTCCCTCTAGGATGAACTGGTTGCATCTCCTTGCAGTCCAAGGGACTCTCAAGAGTCCTCTCCAACACCACAGTTCAAAAGCATCAATTCTTCGGCACTCAGCTTTCTTTTGGAGAAGGCAATGGCAACCCACTCCAGTACTCTTGCCTGGAAAATCCCATGGATGGAGGAGCCTGGTAGGCTTCGGTCCATGGGGTCGCTAAGAGTCGGACACAACTGGGCAACTCCACCTTCACTTTTCACTTTCATGCACTGGAGAAGGAAATGGCAACCCACTCCAGTGTTCTTGCCTGGAGAATCCCAGGGATGGCGGAGCCTGGTGGGCTGCTGTCTATGGGGTTGCATAGAGCTGGACACGACTGAAGCGACTTAGCAGCAGCAGCAGCTTTCTTTATAGTCCAACTCTCACATCCATACATGACTACTGGAAAAACCATAGCCTTGACTAGACAGACTTTTATTGGCAGAGTAATGTCTCTGCTTTTTAATATGCTGTCTAGGTTGGTCATAACTTTTCTTCCAAGGAGTAAGTGTCTTTTAATTTCATGTGAGGTACCTCCTGCCATTCACTGGTATGGAAGAAGTTGAGGAGAGCAACTGGGCAGTATGGCCTGGGGGTGGCTGAGGCTGGTAGTGGGAGGAGGTGGCATTTTGAGCTGCTGTGAAGGAGCTGACCATGTGATGTCAGGAGGAAGGGAGTGCTAGGCAGGGGCAACAGTGAGGGCAAAGGCTGTGAGGTGGGAATGAGTCGGCGTGCTGGAGGGAAAAAGACTGGGGCACAAGAGGCTGGGGAGTTGGGCCATGAGGGTGGGAGTCAGCAAGCAGAGAGTCACTTGGAATAGAGGAGGCAATTCAAAGTTATTTATACGCTTGTTTTCCCAACCAAAAAGCAGACGCTGATTATCTCCCTGGTGGGGACTGTCAGCTGCACCACTGGTGCCTGTTAAAAACGACCCTTTATGGGGACAAACTGCTTTTCAGGCTCACCTGGGGAATTCCTGCTCAATGCCAGCATCACCTGCTCTGTGAAGACTCCCAGGTTCAGCTGATCTTGGCTTTCCACGTGTCCCACGGGACCCTGGACCAGTTTCCAGTCAGGCACCCAGAGCTCTGACTTTTGTTTCCTTGTGTGGACCTTATTTCCAGTCAGGCCATTCTGTCTCAAAATAAGGTTCCCCCACTGCCTCTGAATTTCTGAGGTTGGGTGGGCTTGTTAAAAAGGCAGACTCCTCTGAATCAGCACCTCGGGGGTGGGTTCAAGAATCTGCCTTTCTAACAAGCAGCCTGCCAAATAATTTTTTTTTAATTGACTATTTACTTTTGGCTGTGCTGGGTCTTCATGGCTGTGTGAGCTTTTCTGTAGTTGTGGAGAGTGAGGGCTATTCTTGAGTTGTGCTGCACGAGTTTCTGACTGTGGTGGCTTCTCTTGTTGCCCAGCCCCGGGTTCCAGGGCATGTGGGCTCAGCAGTTATAGCATGTGGGTTTAGTTACCCTGAGGCATGGGGGATCTTCCCCAGTCAGGGACTGAACTCATGTCTCCTGCACTGGCAAATACTTTTTACCACTTGAGCCAGCAGGGAAGCCCCCTGCCAAGTACTTCTTATGCTCACAGATATTTTAGAAGCCAGAATGAGGGCCTGAGCAGAGGGGCTGTATCAAATATGGTCCCCAGGCTCCCTGCACAAAGCCTCTAAATGTGTTTTCAGTGAAGGAATGAGGTTTTGGCAGGGAAGTGGGGAGAGTAACTATTCCTCTTAGGATCCTCCCTTCTCTCAGCCACAGTCCCCAAGTAAGACAGGAGGTCTCATCATATTTTTCTGCCAGGGGGAAACTTCTCCAGTAAGAATTCCCCTACCCACCACCCCCTTTAATCTACTCATTAATACACAGTATTGTAAAAGTGATCTATAATTAGATGCTAACTGAGTTTGGCCGTAAAATTGGGTGGGCGAGGTCAGCTAGGTAAGCCGGGAGGCAGCTGATTGTTATGATCAATCAATAACCTATTTATTTCCCAACATTTCTATTAACCTCTGCCAGCCAATCACAGTTTCAATTTGAAAGGCTGGGATCCGCTTTGCTGACTGGACAAGTCTGATTGAAAGCGGGACCCTGACACGACCCCAAGGGCGAAATCCAATTAAAATCATTTTCACTTGTAGATTAATATTTTTAGCATGTTCTACATCCTGGGATTCATCATTCCTGGCAATAACTAATGTCTTGTGACACGAGCAGGTGGATTGGCACTGCCATAAATAATAATTGTGATTAATTAGCCCATCACATCCTAGAATGGCTTTGGGGCGGTGGGTGGTGCAGCTTCTGGGAACTTTTCCCACCACAAGCTGGTTGTGTGGTCCTTCAATCCCATCATTCGATGCCCTTCCCTAAGTAGGAATGGAGTTTGTCCCTGGGTCTGTCTCCCTGTTCACACCGAGCTCCGTGAGGCCAGCTAGCGTGTTTCATTCCTCTCAGAGACTTACTTACCCTTTGGCAATCCCAGTTCTCCTTCTCTGGCCCCGCCTATGGACACCGTGTATTGGGTCAGGGGTAGGGGCCAACTCAAGCTGGGCCAATGAAAGCCTCTGGAGATTTGGAAGTAGTTTAAGGGCTTCCCTGCTGACTCAAACGGTAAAGAATCCGCCTGAAATGTGAGAAAATGGTAAAGAATCCGCCTGCAGCGTGGGACACCCGGGTTCGATCCCTGGGTCGGAAAGATCCCCTGGAGAAGGGAAAGGCAACCCATTCCAGTATTCTTGTCTGGAGAATCCCGTGGACGGAGGAGTCTGGAGGGCTACATGGGGTCACAAAGAGTCGGACAGGATTGGCTGACTACACTTTCATTTTTTAAGGGAAGTCGGCCCTTGGTTCAGTGTGTGTGTTCCGGGGAGTGTTGACTGCCGTGATCTGTGCTGTGGGATGAAAGTAGCAACAAATGAAAGCCATGTCGAGAGAGGAGAAAGGACAAGGGTGGAACGGAGGAGCACCTTAGGTTTCCTAGCACACCCGGATCCCTATTTTCCTGAGACCTGCCGGCCCTCCAGTTCAGGTTCTATGAGTTGCCCCTGTATTTTAATAATAAGTATTCTTTCTTCCTACTTCCCCTGCTTGAATTAATTTGAATGTTACCTCCTTTCCAACTAAACTCTCCCCCAAATTCAGAGCCCAAGAGAGAACCAGTGTCACACACAGGATGGTGGCAGAACCATCCTCTTTCTCCTGACTCTTAATGAAAAGCCCTTTCGAGGAAGAAGGAAACAAGGAAGGAAGGAATAACTTGCATTTGTTGAAGATCTACTCTGTGCCAGGTGCTTTGTAATGGCATCTATTTAATCTCTTCCATCCTGGGAGGGAGATTTTATTCTATTTTCTCTGTTTGCAGATGAGGAATCTGAGGCGTGGAAGTGAACAACTTGTCCAGGAAGAACTGAGGATTTAATTACTTTCACTAATTTTGTGACTGTTCAGCACCCTAAGCTGCTTGTTTAAAAGAGGTGTGCTGCTTTGTTATAAATATTACCATGAGGCTGTTGGGAGATAGCCAATGGGAACCTCAGGAGTAAATCAGCCAAAAGAGTCATGGTCAGCCTCTTGAAATCCTGCAGAGGAGAGACAGGGTCGCAAGTCCAGACATGGGCAAGACCCCTTACCTTTTAAAAAACGTATTCATTTTTATTTATTTTTAAGTGGATAATAACTGCTTTATGTTGTATTGGTTTCTGCTGTAGACAACGTGAATCAGCCATAATAAAAAAATATATGTTCCCTCCTTCTTATCTCCCCATCCTATCCCTCTAGAAGACTCCTACCTTTAAAGACCAACTCCTAGAACCCAGTCATTGCTCTGAGTGCTTCAGGACCCCCTCAGGAACCACCAAGACTGCCCCACCTCCAGCCTCTGGATGGCTCATTTGTGGCCACTGAGATCATTCCAGCATCTGCACCTGTGTGTTAGGAAAAGGGCAAAACCAGATCTTCCCAAAGAGTCTCTGCAAGGGGAAATCCCAGAGGACCATGAGCTCCTCTGATGTTCTCAGTGATTTTTGTCTCTAGACACTGGGATAGGGTTGTGTGTGTACCAGGCTCTCTTTAATATGCACACCTGGACTGCACTGGGATGCCAGCATATTTCCTAAGGAAGAATGGATGGCAACAGAGAAAGAAACACAGCTAGGACCAGGTATCCAAACTAGCATATATTGAAGAATGTTTGAGACTAAGAAGACTGGGAAATTCCTGTAGTCCCTGTCTTAGCTTGGGCTGTTGTAAACAAAGTGCCATAGACTGGATGGTGTATAAATGGAAATTTCTCATAGTTCTGGAGGCTGGAAGTCTGAGATCAGGGTGCTAGCATAGTGGGATCTTGGTGAGTTCTGGGTGGCAGGATGTCACCTTCTCATATCTTCACATGAGGAAGGTGAGCTAGTATTCTTTTTTTTTCCCCTAGAGGTATTAATTCCATTCATGAGGGCCCCACCCTCGTGACTTAATTACCTCCCAAAGCTCTATGTCCCAATATCATCCCAGTGGGGATTAGATTTCAACAGATGAATTGGCGGTAGAGGGTGGTGGGGGAAAGGACCACAGACATTCCAGTCCCTAATAGCCCCAAATTCTTCTTTTTTTAAAAAAAAAAATTTATTTGGCACTTCCGGGTCTTAATTTTCACATGAGGGATCTTCACTGCGGTATGCGAGATCTGGTTTTCTGACCAGGGACCAAACCCAGGCCCCCTGCATTAAGAATTCGAAGCCTCAGCCACTGGACCACCAGGGAAGTCCCCCCTAACAGCCCCAAATTCTAACCTCCAAATTATTTTGACTGATTATTAAAAAAAAATCAACCTGGAGACCTTGTAACACTGCAGTTTCCTTAGCCTCACTTCTGGGGGATTCTGATTTCATAGGTCTGTGCTACATTTGTCCTTTTGCGATGCTTCCCTGAGGACTGTGACAATCGATCAGATTCAGAGAAGCCCAGGGCACATCCCTACATTAAAGGCACTGAGAACACCTATTAGTTTCACTGAACCCAGTTTACCAAAGTTACTTAACATGTATCCCTTCATATATTTTATTTATTGCATAACACCTGTTTGTACAAGGTCCATTGCTTGGAGAGTCTACCAACATTTTTCCTTAATAATTTCTCATGCATATCATTAACTCCAGTGATTCTTTCATGCCTCTCCCACCTTTTTACTGAATTCACTGGTCTGTTTTCTCCCTAAGGGCAAGGATAGTATCTGCCTTATAATAAAACTGAGAAGGACCCTGCAGGGCCCTCGCAGGTACAAAAGGCCTTCAGAGTCCCCCATCTTTTATTTGTTGAAAAGCTGTAGTCTCCCAGACCTCCTGTGAGTCACAAAGAGCAGGCTCTAGCAGTTAATAATTAGGGTGAGTCACATAATCTTTAGCTCCTCCCTGAAGGACACAGGTAAGTGTCTGATGACCACCCCTGAGTTGTTTTGCAGATCCTAAAACTACCATCAGAGGGAAAAGCGAATCACATGATCACCAGACAGTAGCCATGACACAAGCTGCTCCATCTTGCACAGCTTTAAGAACTGGCCTCTAGGAAATGGGGACCAACCAACCGTGGAGCTGAAGGTGAACTGTGCTTGAGACAATCAAGATGGTGCTCACCAGACCACCGCAGGACCAGTTTCAAGATGATTGATGCAGTCAGCTGACTGGCCGTTCTGCATGGAACCCCCACCTGTGCACCCGGGAAGCTTTCCTTTAAAAACTCTTGCCCCCTGATTGGCAACGGGGAGACGGTTTTGGGGGGGTTCTAGTGTACCATCTCCCCAGGTCACAGGCTTCTTGAATGAAGCATCTTTTCCCACCAATCCTTATCTCTCGAACATTTGACTTTTCAGTCACAAGCAGCTGAACCCGAGTTTGGTTCCAGTTCTGGTGGGTAATAACAATGTTCCTCCCCAGAGCCTGAGTAAATGAATGTCTCTTAAAATCATCTCTGAACAGGAGACAGGACTCCCTCCCCACCTTCCCATCAACGCCAACACTGATCTTGGGAAGATAGTTTTAGAACTTTAAAACTTGGAGATGGTGATTTCCCCTCTGTCTTCTAGGATTTGAATCTGATTTCCACCCCACAGGTGGTCACAACCGGGAAGCCTATAGAACTGCTTTTGGTTGGCAGTTGTGGGTATTGGGTGCTGGCCGCCCACCTCCTTCTCCAAGTTCTTCCCCTACTTCTGTCTTTGCCTCTTAACAAACTAATTTCCAGGTATGAGCCCTCCTGAAACAACTGGTTAAGGCAAGACGTTTCCCATTGCTCAGTTTCCTCTGCCTTCAAGCCACCAGGGGATTGAAGAGAGAAGTGCTGAGGCCACTGAAATGGGTTTCTCTGTGGAGGGAGCGCTTGTGTGGGAAATCGCGTTAAATTTAGCATGCATAAACCATTCACAGTGGCTCCTTACACCCCAGGAGGACCAAGATCCCACTAATAATCAAAATAGAAATCTGTACGCAGGTCAAGAAGCAACAGTTAGAACTGGACATAGAACAACAGACTGATTCCAAATCGAGAAAGAAGGGCTTCCCTTGTGGCTCAGCTGGTAGAAAATCCAAATCGGGAGAGAAGTACATCAAGGCTGTATATTAGTGACCCTGTTTATTTACCTTATATGCAGAGTACATCATGTGAAATGCCGGGCTGAATGAAGCGCAAGCTGGAATCAAGATTGCCAGGAGAAATATCAATAACCTGATATGCAGATGACACCACCCTTATGGCAGAAAGCAAAGAACTAAAGAGCCTCTTGATGAAAGTGAAAGAGGAGAGTGAAAAAGTTGGCTTAAAACTCAACATTCAGAAAACTAAGATCATAGCATCCGGTCCCACACTTCATGACAAATAGGTGGGGAAACAGTGAAAACAGTGGCTCACTTTATTTTGGGGGATTCCAAAATCACTGCAGATGGTGACTGCAGCCATGAAATTAAAAGACGCTTGCTCCTTGGAAGAAAAGCTATGACCAACCTAGATAGCGTATTAAAAAGCAGAGACATTATTTTGCCAACAAAGGTCCATCTAGTCAAAGCTACAGTTTTTCCAGTAGTCATGTATGGATGTGAGAGTTGGATTATAAAGAAAGTTGAGTGCTGAATTGATGCTTTTGAACTGTGGTGTTGGAGAAGACTCTTGAGAGTCCCTTGGACTGCAAGGAGATCCAACTAGTCCATCCTAAAGGAAATCAGTCCTGATTATTCATTGGAAGGACTGATGCTGAAGCTGAAACTCCCAATACTTTGGCCACCTGATGTGAAGAACTGCATCACTGGAAAAGACCCTGATGGTGGGAAAGACTGAAGGCAGGAGGAGAGGAGGACGACAGAGGATGAGACAGTTGGATGGCATCACCAACTTGATGGACATGAGTTTGAGTAAGCTCTGGGAGCTCGTGATGAACAGGGAAGCCTGGCAGGCTGTGGTCCAGAGGGTCGCAAAGAGTCAGACACGACTGAGCGACTGAACTGAACTGAACTGAAGGGTGATGTATTTATCCCACCCTGTAAGCCCCTTTCTTTTTTTTTTAAGGTAACTTTTTAAATTTAATTCTTCACAAGATAATGAAGACCTGAAGAAGTGACCCGAGCAGGAAGCTTTTATTCAGTTATCTTTTGGCCACACTGAGTGGCATGTGGGATCTTAGTTCCCCAACCAGGGATTGAACCTGCAACACCTGCCTTGGCAGTGCAGAGTCTTAACCACTGGACCACCAGAGAAGTCCATGTAAGCCCCTTTCTAATCCTATTTGGCAAACACAAACCACCAGGACTTACCTGCCAGTCCCAGGCCATTTCACAACGTGTTCCCCAGGAGTGGATCCCATGTCAAGGGAAAAAGCGAGTGGTTGTCCTGACCCGTGTTTGGCAACGGTCCTTTGGTTCTTGGTTGTCAACAGTTGAGGGGGACGGTGTTGACCAGTCTCCTCTGGATTAACATGGTGTGGGCGCTGGGAAGATGCTCCTGGGCTGCTCAGCGACAGTTCCGCAGGGCTCGAGACAGTCACGTGTTGAGAGTGAGCTCCCCTCTCAATGTTAAGGTGGTCCTTTCATAGCCTGTCAGCAGTGGGGTTGTAAAGCAGGTGGAAAAGCGAGTGTATGCCATTTGTATTGTCTATTCCCGGACTTCACAGGTGTTAGTCCCTATCCATGTCCAAAAGGGGTTCCCTAGGTCACGCACGGCTGTTCTAGAGCCCGAACAGTGGTTGTGATGCTGGAAGGCTTTGTCGACGTTCTGTAATGTCTCCCACCTGTGGTAACGCGTCGTAGCTGTGGTCCCGTCCCCCAACTTCACTGCCCTGCCCTCTCCTGTAGCCGGAACCGAGGGGGGGTGGTTTGGGGAGTGGGCTTGTCTTACCCAACCAGGTAAGCCCCAAGTATCTGACAGATAATCCAGGTCCTCGCCTTTCGTCTGTATTCACCAGCCAACCCCGGGCAGTTAGAGGAACCCCGAGCGCGGAGCTGCCACTTTTAAACTGGAAAGAGACTCCGAATTGAGTAGGACATCCTCAGTGTCATGGAAGACAAAGACGCCTCTCATGGTGGTCAGCTGCCCAGGGCCCCTCGTGCTCGTGGACGCCACCTCAGGTCACCCCCACAACTCTTTGTCTTGGTCCTAACTTCCCGACTTCTTCCCGCCGAGGGGAGTTTCCCCAGCCTTCTGTGGCAAATTTTTGGCTGCACCCACTGGCCTGTGAGCTTTGTAGCTGCCCACCCTTGAATCTGGACACACTGACGTCAGAAGGAAAGGGTCCTAAGGCGACCGCCACACTTGGCACGGCTGCCGGCCAGCACAACATGGCGGCTCCCTTCACCACTAGGGGGAGGGAGAGAGGCTGCCGTTGATTGGAGGAACTTATATCACGTGGGCTCGTTGGTTACCAAGGAAACCAGCGGTTTGGGCACGCCCCTCACAGGCCCTCAGGTTAACCAGCATCGTGGTGGCGTGTGTTTCTTCTTAACAAACTAGTATATGAAGCCGTTCTGCCCTCAGGATTAGAACCATCAGTTGGCTGGGGCAGAGGGCAGGCATGTGCATGGTCCATGAGTTGGTGTAGCTGAAGCAGGGGCTGGTGGCGCAGGGGAGGGAGGTACAAAGAGCTGGCCTGGTCACCATCTCATTGCACCCTTGCTATAGCTTTGTTATCGTTATCGCCTATTATAGGTGAAGAAACCGAAGCCCAGAGAAGTTAGGTACTATTTACAGCGGCCAGGGTAGTGGATTCATTTTCTGTTTTTTTTAAAACATTTTTAGCGCATTTGTTTCTTTTTTGTAAGTCTTTATTGAATTTGTTACAATATTGTTTCTGTTTTATGTTTCGGGTTTTTGGCCAGGAGGCATGTGGGATCTTAGCTGCCTGACCAGGGATGAACTGGCACCCACCGCATTGGAAGGCAAAGTCTTAATCACTGGACTACCCGGGAAGTCTTTATTTTTTTTTTAATTTGTCTGTACTCGGTCTTAGTTGTGGCACTTGGGATCTAGTTCCCTGACCAAGGATCAAACCTGGATGCCCTGCACTGGAAGCAGAGAGTCTTAACCATTGGACCATCAGGGAAGTCCCTCGTTTTCTACTGCTGCATAAAAAAAAGGCGCAAACTTCTTGACTTTAAACAGCATCCATCTGTTAGCTCACAGGCTTGTAGGTCATAGTCCAGGCACCACATAGTTAGATTTTCTGCTCAGTATCACCCAAGGTTGAAATCAAGGTGTCATTGGGGTTAGGATCTCATCTGAGGCTCAGGTTCTCCTTCAAGTTCAATCAATGTGTCAGCAGAATTCAGTTCCCTGTGGTTGTAGGGCTGAAGTGCCTGTTTTCTCACTTCCTGCTTGTCTAGGGACAGCTCTTGGCTTCCAGAGACCTCTCTCAGATCCTTGTCATATGTCCCCCCTCTATAGACAGCTCCTGGCATGGATGTCTGCTCCTTTGAGCCTAGCAGGAGACATGCTCTCTTCCTTCCAGGGTTGTGAAGACTGGGGTCCCAGGTCAACAGTCATGCAGTGACTCTTCCTTGAGCTGCTTGCTCGATGACCTGTCTGCTTGTCTCCATCCATCTCCCTGCGGAGAGCAGATCCAATAATCCCTTCCCCACCAGCCCTCGGCCCTCCTTGAAATTTACTCTGATGCTTCCTTGAAGTTCCTCTCACCTAAATGCACCCACTCTCTGGGGGCTGTTCAGCCAGCTTTGGGAGGAGCTCTCCAGTGGAGAGAAGGGGTTTCTCTGGGGAGCCATGTGAGTGTCCAGCTCCTGTCTAGTCTCCCACCTGGTGGATTAGAGACTCAGACTCTGGAATTCTGCCTGCATCAGGTCTCTGTGACATCATGCCTCTCATAGGGGCTCAGGGAGCAATTAGGAAGATAATCCAGCCAGGAGACCCTGAGAGCTCCCTATGGCTATTGGTCTCTGGTCTGCCACCATGAGGCTGTACGGCTTCACCAGAGTCATCTGGAGTCCTTGGGCCTCGTCTCTGAAATGGGCCTGAATCCTTGTTGGAAGGAGTTGGTTTAAAGCTTTTCAGAACTGGATTCTGGGGTGGATCCAAGAACCATCCCTTTCAGGACATCACCTCCTCCAGGAAGCCACGTGACCCCTCAGATTGCATCAGGCGACTGCCCAGCTTCCTGGATTACCTTGTTGTCTGTGTCTTTATTTGGTTGTGATTGCCTGTTACACGTCTCTCATTGGACTGTCACCACCTCGAGGGTAAGAACGGATCACATCAACTCCTGCTCAGAGCTCTTTGAAGACTTCATCGCTTTAGTTTTTGTTCAGTCATTAAGTCGTGTCCAACCCCTTGTGACCCCATCAACTGAAGCGCACCAAGCTTTCCCATCTTCCACTGTCTCCTAGGGTTTGCTCAAGTTCATATCCATTGAGCTGGTGATGCTATTTAACCATCTGAATGAAGACCAAATCCTTACTCTGGCCTCAACTCCCTGCATGATTTTGCATTGTCTCCCTCTTCTGTGTGACCTCAAGTGGTATTCCCTCTCTGTTCCAGC
The DNA here is from genome assembly GCA_024291935.2 of Okapia johnstoni. NCBI lineage: Eukaryota > Metazoa > Chordata > Mammalia > Artiodactyla > Giraffidae > Okapia > Okapia johnstoni. The sequence continues at coordinate 6,069,645 of CM044310.1, read as the reverse complement.
CAGAACAGTCACCTTCAGGTCCTTTATGCTTCCTACCCTGGGGCCTTGGCACATGCCATTCTCTTTCACTGGATGCTCTTTCTTTCCTAGCCCCCACCTCCCTTAATTGTACCCCCTGATCCTTCAGATTTCAGCACAAGCTTCACTTCTCCAGAGATTAGGTCAAACTCTTGTTATCGGTTCTGAGGATCTCTCCTTTGTAGACTGGTCATTGCTATCAAGATTGGATAAGCAATCATCTTCCCTTGCAGAGGGCCTGAGAGCAGGGGCCACACCTTTTTTCTTCCTTCCAGCCCCAGCATCTTGCCGAATTCCTGGAGCTGAGTGGGCATTAGTTATGTCAAATGGTAACGGAATCTTTGTGTTCTTGGAGTCAGGGCCTGGTGCATGGCAAGTGTGAAATAACTGGTTCCATTTGTGCAAAATAAATAAATGGGTTCTCTGTGGTCTGGTGGGTTCCATCCCTGCTTCTTGGTGGTGTCACTGGCATGGCTTTGGGGCGGACAGACCAGGGTTTGAATGCAGCTTCTTCTATTTCCCAGCTGTGACTTTGGGCAAGTCTTTTCATTCTCAGTGCCCATTTCTTGGTCTGTCAACTGGGGGTCTTCATTGGGGGCTGCAAAGAGGATTTCACAGCAGATGATTTCAAAGCCTTCTGTTAACTGAAGCCACTTGGAAATACACTGGGAGAAATCCCACATCCCCCAGTGTCCTTCCACAGAGATTGGCAGTTCAGATTTTGGTGGGTGAACCCCATTCTGGGTGGGCCTCCAGAGGCCAGGGCTTCAGCCTTTCCCATCTTCCATCTGAGATGCTTGATGAACAGTGGCACTGGCCCAGTTTCCCAGTGTCCTGAGTGACTGGGCTGTGTGGCCACAAATCTGAACACCCCGGATGTAATTCCTGAGTCTGATCACCTCCGTCTCACAGGAGGGAGGAAGTGGACAGATTTAGTGGTGGGATGGGTGGCAGCTGCTTTGGGTCTTGTCTTCTTGCTTTATGGGCGTGAGGTCTGAGCGTGGTCACGTGCACGCAGCTCCTTTCTCCCCCACTGCGGGTTCTTACGGAGTTTCCCCCACCCTCATCCACCAACTATTTTTTCTTTTCTCTTAATTATAACAGAATGCATGCTTGCTATTTAAAAAAGGTTTCAAATAATAGAAAGTGAAGGTTCTCCCTGCCCACTCGAATCCCATGTTCTTGGGTAACCAGTGCAGCATGTATTGTGGGTACTTCCAGCCCTTGTCTCCATGACATTCTTAAAACCTGTATGTGAAATGCTAGAGATGGTGTGGAGAAGAGGGAACCCTCCTACACTGTTGGTGGAAATTCAAATTGGTGCCGCCATTGTGGAAAATAATACGGAGGTCGCTTAAAAAATAATAACTAGAGTTGTCATATGATCCAGCAATCCCACTCCTAGGCATATATCTGGACACAACTCTAATTCTAAAAGGTATACGCACCCCTGTGTTCACAGCAGCACTATTCACAATAGCCAAGACATGGAAACCACCTAAATATCCAACAACAGATGAATGGATAAAGAAGATGTAGTAATACACACAGCGGAGTACTACTCAGCCATAAAAATGAAATAATCCCATTTGCAGCTATATGGATGGACCTAGAGATTACATGCAAAGTGAAGTAAGACAGAGAAAGACAAATATTGTATGATATCACTTACATGTGAAATCTAAAATATGGCACAAATGAACCTATCTATGAAACAGAATCAGACTCACAGACACAAACGAACCTATTTATGAAACAAACAACTCACAACAGACTGGTGGTCGCCAAGGGGGACCAGGGAGGGGGAGGGTTGGATTGGGAGTTTGGGATTAGTAGAAGCAAACTATTATACATAGAATGGGTAAACAACACGGTCCTACTGTATAGCACAGGGAACACATATTCAGTAGTCTATAACAAATCATAATGGAAAAGAATATGAAAATATATATATTGCTAACTAGTATAAAGAATATACTATTACTAACCCAACATTGTAACTCAACTATATTTCAGTAAAAACAATGGCAACAAACCACCTGTATGTGATAGCAGCACCAATTAATTACAGAGTGCTGACTGTGGGACGGGCATTATGCTCTAAGTTGCTCAAATGGGTTAATTCAAGGCTGGTAGAACAGTTGGGCGTGCATGCCATGCTCAGTCGTGTCCAACTATTTGAGAACCCCATGGACTGTAGCCCACTGGGCTCCTCTGTCCATGGAACTTTCTATCAAGAAGATTGGAGTGGGTTGCCATTTCCTACTCCAGGGGATCTTCCTGACCCAGGGATCGAGCCCACATCTCCTGCGTCAGCAAGCAGATTCTTTACCCCTGCGCCACCTGGTAATCTCAGAATACTTGCACTTATTTTACAAATGGGGAAACCGAGACCGTTGGTTTTAAGAGGCTTGTCCAAAATCACACAGCCAGTAAGTGACAGTCAGGACTTGAATCCCCTGCATGTGTGTTTGCATAGTACACTATATGTGCATGTGTTCACTAAGGCATTTTTTTCCCCCCAAAAAATTGGGTTACACTATATTTTTGGTTCTTGAACTTTTCTTCACTTCATAATATATTGTGGGCATCTCTGAAGGTCTCTGTAAATAAGTGCACATTTAATTTTTCAACTATTTTAATGTTTGAAGAGTATTCTAGATTATGATTGGGCTAAAATGTATACAAACCAGCTCCAGAGGAGAAATGTGAAAATCATTTCTAAATTTTTGCTTGAAAAAACTTGCTAAGGTGACCACTCTTTCACAGATCCCTTAAAAAACATTTAAAACATATTTTATGCACATGTTGAATATTCAAATAGTTTTCCAGAGTGAACAGTGTCTGTGTGTCTCCTGGTCTCCTTGACAGGTGAAACTATTGTTAGCAGTTTCTTCTGGAACCTTCCAGAGAGATAGTGTGTACTTTCAAGTATGTGGACACACACACATACACACAATGTATATACACACATGAGAACCCACAGACATACATATATACAAACATGCATTTGGGGCACATAAGTTATACTATACAGACTGCTATAAACTTGCTTCTTTTTCATTTAATAGTTTACCTGGAAAATTGTTATACCTCAGTCCACATAGACATCCCATGTTCATAGTTATTTAATCTTGAAGAAGTCATATATTCATTGTTAAAATATACAATAAAATAATTAAGTGATTTATGTGTAAAATATATAAACATATTTGAAAGAAGACCGTGAAACATCTCCCTCCCACTTCTATGCAACCCCCTCCCCTATAAATAACCATGATTCTTAGTTTTATTTACATCTTTCCATATATATATATATATATATCGTGAATATATTTATATTCTTACTTTGCCCCTCTTTTTTACTCATGAGTGATAAACTCTATATGTGTATTTTGGAGATATTTCCATTTTAGTACATAGACAATTTCCTCATCCCTTCTTTCTTTTTTTTTTTAAATAAAATAACTGCAGATAGCCAGCATTCCACTGCATGGATAAATAAAAATGCGTTCATTTTTTTAGAAACTATTATTTAAATCTTTCCTGCAGGACTTTTCAGTGCCTTTAACATGCTAACATACATTGGGATCTGTACATACATTGTGTAGACTGTTTTGACTACACAGTTACCACATGCCAACACGATTTCACTGCTTTATTGTCCTGAGGGGGAGTCTGAAGCCCAGAGAGGAAGTGCTATTTGTCCAAGATCACACAGCAATGCTGGAGATCTGAATTTCCAGGCTTCCTGTGACAGTGACAACAATGAAGTGCTCAATGCCCTTTCCTGGCACTACCAATTCTAATTGTGGAACATTGAGGTGTTCTAATAACCTTTAGGGGCACCAAGACATATAGATTCATTAATTTTAGAATAATTGCATAGGATTCTTCAAAAGTGTTAAGATCATGAAAACAAGGTGAAGGTAAGAAACTGTCACAGATTGGAGGGGACTAAGGAGACACGGCAGCTAAATACAACTCACTATCTTGGAGTGGATCCACTTTAGGGAGAAAATGGGTGAAATCCAAATTAAATCTGTAGTATAAGTAATAGTATGGCACCAATGTCAGGTTCTTAGTTTTGATCAATGCACTGTGGTTATGTAGGATTTTAGCACTCGGGGTGCTGGGTGACAGATATACCAGAACTCTCTGTATTATCTTTGCAGCTCTTCCATAAATCTAAAATTATTTCTAAACAGGAAGTTTAAAAATGGTTTATATTATTTATGCCAAACCAAACACCATCCTGTACTGGATTCAGCCGTAGAAAAACAGAAGCAAGCCCAGAATACATGTTAGAATGCTGTATGAAAATATCTTGGGGAAAATTCATAAACATGCTGATTGTGGTTACTTGGGAGGAGGGCCCCTGGGTGGCTAGTGTGGCAGGAGAGAGACTTTTCACAGTTTATTACTTAATACCTTTTGGATTTTGAACGATGCATTGGGTTGGTCAAAAAGTTCATTCGGATGTTTCCAGATGACGTTACAGAAAAACTCGAACAAACTTTTTGGCCAACCCAAATATGCATTCTCTTTCAACAATTAAATCTTAAAAATAATTGAAAAGAAAAAAAAGGAAAAATGTTAACATGCAATTTGGGGGGGGGGGGGCAAATAGAGTGAATGAGATGGTAATAATACTGCTCATTGCTATTAGTGTTTATTGGAAGTTTCTCCGATGTGCCAGGTGCTGTGGTGAGCATGAAATTGGGATGAACTCATTGAGTCCCCTCAACCATGCAAGACCCCTGTTTTGCAGAAGAACAATTTGCTCAAGTTGTCATGTAGAAAGTGACAGAGCTGAAATTTGAGGTCAAGTCTGCCTCATTCTATCACCTGAGCTTTTAACCATCTCTTTCTGCTCCTGTGGGATAAATATGCACGCAGCAGGCTACACGAGCAAACAAGGCAGGGTGTGCAGCAGAGGCTGTTACACGCTCATAGTCCCTTGTCCTGCATTTCTTTCCCTGGGGGCGGGGTGGGGTAGGACCTGTGCTGCCCACACTCTGGTCAGCTAAAACGGCTGGTGAATTATGCCCCCATCAATGGCTTCTGGCCTGGACTATCCCATGGACAGAGGAACCTGGCAGGCTACAGTCCATGGGGTCACAGAATTGGACACGACTGAGCAACTAAACAACAACAGCAAACAATGACTTATAGAAGCTGGTGTAGAGAAACCGCAGCTCCCTCCCCTCTGGGTGACAGTGAAAACCTGTGTCCTTTGGGTGATGGGACTGAGCTCTGTTGCCCATGGTGGTGACCTGCTGGATAACATACCCTTCCCTGTCTCACTTCTCTTCTTTCCCACCAAGTAGGAACTGTCTGCCACAGAGACACTGAGAGAATCTGATGGGGGCATATTGTCTCCCTTTAAGTGGATACTAACGATGGCAGCCAAGTCACTCTAGAATCCAGGTGGGCTCTGGAGCCAGACTGCGTGGGCTGGAATTCCAGCACCACTCGACTGCGTTGGGACAGTTCCCCGTGAGCCTCAGTTTCCGCCTCTGTAAAATGGGAACAACCCCAGTGGCTCCAGTAAATGTTGGCTGGAATAAGACACAGGAGGCCCTGTGCCCAGCCACAGGTACAGAGGAGCTTCCCAGTAAGCATTTGCTGATGTCTGGATTGTCCCAACGTGGTCTTTGCCTTCTATCCTGATCATGTCCATGGTGGTAGGATGTGGCGTCTGTGGACACCCTGCGATGTCCAGGCAAGCCTGGAAACAAAGAGCAGTGGGTGAAAGGCAGTTTGGGGCCACGACCAAATGGACCAGGAGGGACTTTGCCCGTTTTAGATATCTGTTTCTGGCTCGCGTTGCTTGCCCACCGCCCAGAGCATCGGTGATTCACCGGGAGCACCATGCACTCTCCACCCACCCCTCCCCGGGGTGCTCACCCATCTCGTGGCCCCAGCACCTCAGCCGATTCTCCTAGTTAACCATAAACACAAATCCTGTTATCTCCCCTCTCTCGCAGCACTTGCCCCTTGATTTAAGCTGCCTTCTCTTCCCCTTTCATCAGCCCTGGGCCCCTCCTGTCGTATATCTTCCCGTTTATCTACTTCCCTGCTCTCGATAGCCTTGTGTGCAATCGATTCGTGGGCGGGGGAAGATGGCAGGCCGCCTGCCCCAGCCTCCCGAGCCCGCTGTTCTTCTTGGGAGCCCGGGCCAGTATTTCTTGTTAAGCTTCTGTCTGGCCATGTTCGGTTTCTCATTAGGTTTCTGCCCGGGCGTGGTAGTATTTCTTGTTCCTCCGCAGGCACACGCTGGAGATCACTAGTAATTCTTAAACTGCGAGATGGAGAGGTGCTTCTTTGGAGTGTTCTAGAATCCCTCTTGCCTGGAAAATCCCATGGATGGAGGAGCCTGGTGGGCTGCAGTCCATGGGGTCACTAGGAGTCGGACACGACTGGGCGACTTCACTTTCACTTTTCACTTTCATGCATTGGAGAAGGAAATGGCAACCTACTCCAGTGTTCTTGCCTGGAGAATCCCAGGGACGGGGGAGCCTGGTGGGCTGCTGTCTATGGGGTCGCACAGAGTCGGACACGACTGAAGCGACTTAGCAGCAGCAGCAGAATCCCTCTGGCTCGTGCCTAGAAGTGGCACGTGGGGGCTTGCTGGAGGAGGAATGAGGGGGAGGGGCTCCCAGAATGGGGACTTGGGTGGGGGCAGCCCCTGGGTCACACCGTGAGTTTGCTCCTGGACCTGATGGGGTCAGCTCCACCTTACGTCTCTACAGCTGAGTCATCCTAACAGGCTGGGAGCAGGTTCCCTGGAGCCGGCATCACCCCATGCCATCGTTGGAAAGAGCTCAGAAGCTCTGCTAAGAACTCAGGTGCGGCAAGTTCTTGCTATGCCAGGCTCAGTTTCCTCCTCTGCGAAATAAGCTGGTTTCTCTTTTTGTTCCTTTCTCCATTTATTTATTTAACAAATCTGAAACATGCAGAGTGTTCCCGGTGTCCCAAGTAGTGTCCTAAATATTTTACAACACTGACACATTGAGATTCTCCTAGCCACCCTATGAGAAGGGTTTACAGGTGAGGAAACCGTGGCCCAGAGAGGCTGAGTGACTTGCCCAAAGACACACAGCTAGCAAGTGTGTAGAGCAGGGATTTAGGCCCAGGCACCAGCTCCAGTGCTCATGCTCTCAAGAGGTGGTTCCTCTTTTTTTCTTTTCTTTTTTGGCCACATCGTTTAGTGGGATTTAGTTCCCTGACCAGGGATTGAACCCATGCCCCTTGCTTTGGAGGTGTGGAGTCTTCACTGGACCACCAGGAAAGTCCCAAGAGGTGGTTCCTCTTGAGGGTCTTGTGGCCCCCACCCAGTTCCCAAATGCTGCCACAGTTGATTCTTGTTATTCCAGCTGGTTACGCTTTATAAACTAGCCACAAACACTGAACTGGTGAATATTGAACCATGGCTCCTAGGGGACATACAGGTTTAGGTTCCTGAAAGCCTCTGGACATGATGTTTTTGTCAACTGATGAACTCATAACCTTGTTTTATGTGTGCTTCTGTTTAAAGAGACTTGATTTAATATATATTGTTGATTCATTACCAGTGAACTCCCAGCTGATAGCACTACAGCTCCTGTCTGAATAAATGTTCTCTAACGTGTGTTTTACTCCATAAGGCACATCACGCAGCCTGCTTGCACTTAGGAACTCTACGTAGCCAGACAGCAAAATGAAATGAACAAGGAAAAACAAACACAGCGAAATCACCAATGAAAAGCATACAGATGCAAAAAAAAAAAAAAAAGGTGGCACCATTTAGACCACAAAAGGACACTTGTTCCCAGGATGTGAGCTGAAACAGGAAGGCGGAGTGCCACCTCGCTCGGCCCCAGCTGTGAATGTTCACGATGGGTGACACATTTTTTTACCACTCTGCCTGTGCCCAAGAATGACTGTAGAGATAGATTTGGGGGTTTCGGGTACATTTTAGCACGTAGGCGAATTTGCAAATACAATATCTGTGAATAATGAGGATTGATGGTATCTATTAGTCCCCCACTCAACCCACTCCAGTATTCTTGCCTAGAGAATCCCAGGTACAGAGGAGCCTGGTGGGCTGCCGTCTATGGGGTCGCACAGAGTCGGACACGACTGAAGTGACTTAGCAGCAGCAGCAGCAGCAGCAGCAAACACCTTCTAAGGCTTTCTACTACCTACTATATCAAATAACTAAATAGAAACTTCACCTGCCTGCCTTTCAAGGGTTTTAGTAATCTGGCCCTGGTCGGTCTATTAAAATATATTTCCCTTAACTGCTGAGGCCGTCCCCGTCCTCCCTGGGCTGGCTCCTCTTTCTCACTCTTCTGTCGCATCACCACCTCCTAACCTCACACCTTTGCTCTTGTGCTTTCCCTTCTGGGCTTACCCCTCCTTCTTTCGTTCAACTACCAAATACTACCTACAGTTTAAAGGTCAGATCAAACTTCTTTTTTCTGTGTATCACTTTCTCGGCACAGACTCACACTGTGTGTGCCTGTGTGCGTGCTAAGTCGCTTCAGTTGTGTCCGACTCTTTGCAACCCCATGGACTGTAGCCCCCTAGGCTCCTCTGTCCATGTGATTCCCCAGGCAAAGATACTGGAGTGGGTTACCATTTCCTTCTCCAGGGGATCTTCCCGACCCAGGGATCGAACCCATGTCTCCTGCATTGGGAGGCGAATTTTTTTTTTACCACTGAGCCACCAGGGAAGCCCAGACTCATACCATAGCGGAGCTTAAGTTTTAAATTTTTTTTTTTAAATGTCCCTTTGTGATACTGTCATGAACAGCCTGCCTGTGGGGAATTTCCCACAAACCACTGTTTGATGACTCTCTCAGAATAGGAGATATCCAAGTTACACTGACCATGTTTGGGCTTGGAGAGTGAGGATGTTTTGGGTACAAGTATAGAAGGAGAGGTAACATTGTACTCACGTGAGACGTGCCTGGAGGAATGTTTTAATTCTTCAGAAATACCAGTTGGCCTCCTTACATAATATAGAACAGTGAGCCAAGGATAATTAGACCATCAGAGTGGTCTTGGAGAGAGCTGATCTGTTCAGAGAAGTCAGCCTCTGCCTCTAACAGCCACGGGGCGAGCTGGCCACGTGTGGACACCAAACAGATGCATGTTGCATGGATGGAGGAGCCCTGCCTTGGTCTGTTTCATCTACTGGGTTTTTGCAGACAATTTTGTTTGAACAATGAATTGCATGGTTCGTCAGTCAGGGCCCAGCAGGAAACACACAGCACATATAAATTGGAATGATTTAAGGAGAGTTTAATAAAGGAATTTCTTACAAAGGTGTGGGCAGGGCATAAGGAAACCACACAGGAGAGCGAAGTCTCTGGGGTCGAGGTACAGAGGGTACCAGCATCACTCCTAGACCGGGAGATGGGACCAGGGAGGGTTAAGGGTTATGTGGTTGGTCTCCAGGCAGGGGCTGAAACTTTTTGTGAAAAGATACAGCCACCCCATCAGAGCCCCTGGCAGGCAGGAGCAGGGGGCAATAAACACCCCGACCTCCATCACCCTCCTCCCTCTCGTTTCCTTCTGGACCTCCCATTCAGTTCAGTCGCTCAGTCATGTCCGACTCTTTGCGACCCCGTGGACTGCAGCACGCCAGGCTTCCCTGTCCATCACCAACTCCCAGAGTTTACTCAAACTCACGTCCATTGAGTCGGTGATGCCATCCAAACATCTCATCCTGTGTGGCCCCTTCTCCTCCCACCTTCAGTCTTTCCCAGCATCAGGGTCTTTTCCCATGAGTCAGTTCTTCGAATCAGGTGGCCAAAGTATTGGAGTTTCAGCTTCAGCATCAGCGCTTCCAATGACTATTCAGGACTGATTTCCTTTAGGATTGACTTGTTTGATCTCCTTGCTGTCCAAGGGACTCTCAAGAGTTTTCTCCAAGGAACTCTCAAGAGTCTTCTCCAACACCACAGTTCAAAAGCATCAATTCTTTGGCATTCAGCATTCTTTATAGTCCAACTCTCACATCCATACATGACTACTGGTAAAACCATAGCTTTGACTAGACAGATCTTTGTTGGCAAAGTAATGTCTCTGCTTTTTAATATGCTATCTAGGTTGGTCATAGCTTTTCTTCCAAGGAGCAAGCATCTTTTAATTTCATGGCTGCAGTCACCATCAGTCACCATCTGCAGTGATTTTGAAGCCCCCCAAAATAAAGTCTGTCACTGTTTCTATTGTTTCCCCATCTATTTGCCATGAAGTGATGGGACCAGAGGCCATGATCTTAGTTTTCTGAATGGACCTCCCATTGGCAGAGCCCAACCAGAAGGCAGAAGGCAAGACAGTCCACTGCAGTCCACATGTGTCAGCCTGTGGGGCAAAGAGTCAGGGGAGATGGGTTTAGAGAGGAAATGGGGGTGGAGCAAAAGAAAGATGCCCGAGGCCAACACCCACCCCCCACCCTGCAATACACAAGCCAGGGTTAGCTCTCAGATTGCCACTTTCTAAGGGTCCTTCCGGGTTGGTCGTGCACAGATTCTTCAATGGGTCCAGCCTTGCCAAGATCCTATTGTAGCAGCTCAGAGTTGGTCTGGTGAAAACGGCACAATTTTGTTGCATTAGGTCAAATAATGCCTAGATTCAGTTGGTTTTGGGTCATGGCATTTTCCCTCCCTCCTTCCTTTCTTCTTCTCTCGCTCCCTCTTTTTCTCTCCCCTCTCCTTCTCCCTCCCTCCCATCTCTCTCTGTGTTTTCTGCACACACACAGATATTCCTCCTGCTGCTCTGGGATGCTGACAGGAGGAGCAGATATACAGCATCTCGGCCATGATATAAGGGCTGCTGCAGTGCCTGGCTGTCTCCCACGAAGGTGCTGCCCGCGTGTAAAACTGCACTTCCTTGTCAGCGCTGGTCTTCATGGATGTTGACTGACTTTTCCAGAAATTCCTGCAGAACAGAGTTTCTCAAACAGGGGAGAGGTTGCGCCCACCCCCCGCCCCCTTTTCCTGAAGGACACATTGACACTATGTCGGCCTCTGGGGCAGAGAGTCAGGGGAGAAGGGTTTACAGAGGGAATGCGGGTGGAGCAAAAGGAATTTGTCCTTTTGATTGGAGACATTTTTGGCTGCCACAACTAGGGGTTTGCTGCTGGCATCCAGCAGGTAGAAGCCAGAGGTGCTGCTCAACATCCTCCCGTGCCCGGGACAGCACCCCCTCCCCCCAAAGAATTATCTAGTCCAAAATGTCAATGGCGCTGCAGTTGAGAAACCCTTTGGTCGAGGGAGCCTCTTCATGTGACTCTGATATTTGTCTCCCTTTTCCTGAATTCCCTCTACTACCTTCTTGCGATGTGATTATGAAGACTCTTGGATACCTCCAGCAATGGGGAACTCACTATCTGTTTTGAAGTCATTCAAGTCTGGGCTCTTCCACTGGCAGCCGCGGGACTCCAGGCTTCCCCACAGGCGGGCGTGGCTCCACTACTTTGGGCCTAATGTTCCTCTAGGACCACGGGATCAGCAGCAGCCTTGCCTCACCGGTTGCACGAGGAGCCGATGAAATGATGCTCTTAAGTAGCAGCTCAGCTCTTGGCACAGGGTGAGACCGCTCAGTAAACGTTCGCCCCTATGAACACCCTGCCCTCGCCGGTTTCATCACCTGGGTTGTGGGTGCATCAAGAGCTGATGAACTTCAGGGTCTTCTCTTAGGCCTGGGAAATTTCAGAAATCTCAACCAGCTTAGCATTGAGTGAGGAAGAAAATATAGGCTCTTGGTGGAGGGGCGTGGGGGTGGTGCTTTCCCTTTGGGGTTGTTTCCTTTTGGGGGAGGGGTGGTCCCAGAAGACCCGATAGCAAGGTGAAGTCCAGGAGAGCCCAGGAGCAAGCACGATGTTGTCTCCTCCTAGTGAAGTTGTGGGGACAGAGCTTCACCTTCCCAGCTGCTGCTGCTGCTGCTGCTAAGTCGCTTCAGTCATGTCCAACTCTGTGCGACTGCATAGACGGCAGCCCACCAGGCTCCGCTGTCCCTGGGATTCTCCAGGCAAGCACCCGCCCAGCAGTGGTGTGCGATGACACATCCAGAGCCTTGCCAGCCAGGGAGGCTCACTGGATCCTTGGGGTCCAGCATTTTTATTGGGCATCAGTCACATAGGCGTGGAGTACTTACAAACTGACCTTAATTATTCGGTCTCCAGCTCCTCCAAAAGTCAAATGATATAGCAGTGTTCAAGGCCGTCCCCCATAAATCACATTATTAGTATAGATTATCTGGCCAGGTGTGGCCCAGGTTCCCAAGTATACAAAGACACTCCTATTAGTGAGAATGTCTCAAGGGCTTAGAGGTAATCTCCCAAGAGCCAGTGAAGTTGTTTCTTTGGATGGTTCAGGGTTGAAGATGCTAAACCTGCTGAGTTAACCCTTTAATGCACAACAGGATTCTACAGGTAAGAACGACAAGGGCTTTTCAAGCTTGGAAATTTGGAGATGGTGTCAGTGATCATTATCTGAGGAACTTATTGCCTTTCTCAGCTCTGTGTTCCTACCATTAGACTTATGGTAACTTATAATTATCCTGTTTATTGGTTTACTTGCCTCATTTGCTAAACCATGGGGTAATGCGTGGATCTGGTTTCTGCTGTTTTCCCTAATACTTAACATACTTAACATGCAGAGCCAGAACTAGGGTGAAGCAAAGTATTTTTTTTTAATATTTATTTTCATTCAGGGGCTTCCCTGGTGGCTCAGACAGTAAAGAATCTGCCTGCAATGCAGGGTACCCAGGCTCGATCCCTGGGTTGGGAAGATCCCCTGGAGCATGGAATGGCTACCCACTCACTCTAGTATTCTTGCCTGGAGAATCCCATGGACAGAGGAGCCTGGTGGGCTACAGTCCACAGGGCTGCAAAGAGTCGGACATGACTGAGCACATACACATTTCCTTGGCTGTGCCGAGTTCTAGTTTTGGAATATAGGCTCTTTAGTTGCGACATGTGGGATCTAGTTCCCCGACGAGGGATTGAACTCAGGCCCCCTGCGTTGGGAGCTTGGAGTCTCAGCCACTGGACCAATAGGGAAGTCTTCTCTAGGGTGCAAAATTTAAGAGTGGTGGATGCATACAATCTCAGTCATCAAGATAAACAGTGTTTTGATGCAGCATTTTAAAAAAATCAAAATACAAGAAGCAAAGTCTTAAAATTTTAAACAAAGACAGGATCAGTGCTATTGCTGATTTTTTTTGACCCCCAAATCTACCAGGGCGTGGCACTGTTTGTGGCCATGTCTTTGTACACAGTTTTGATATTTTGTTCATAATGGATTTGAGGCGTTCATTTTGATTTGAAAAAATACTGCATCAAGAAGCTAGTTGGAGGACTTCCCTGGTGGTCCAGTGGTTAAGACTCTGCCTGCCATTGCAGAGGACACAGGTTCAATCCTTGATCCTGGAAGATTCCACATGCCGAGGGGTAACTAAGCCCGTGAACCACACCTGCTGAGCCTGAGATCTAGAGGCTGTGCTCTGTGACAAGAGACACCACTGCAAGAAGCCTGTGCCCCGTGAGTAGAGAGTAGCCCCTGCTTTCCCCAAGCCTGAGCACAGCAATGAAGACCCAGCACAGCCAGAAATAAATTAATTAATTAAAAAAAGACATTATGTCGAGGACTGTTTTGGTGCCCCTTTAAATTTTGTGCTCAGAGAAGATGCCTCGCTTGCCTCCCCCTCATTCTGGCCCTGTTGCTCCCCCATGGTAGGCTGTCAACAAATATTTCTTTGTTTGAACTTTTTATTTCGTATCAGGATAAAGCTGATTAGGGGCTTCCCAGGTGGCACTAGTGGTAAAGCACCCGCCTGCTAATGCAGGAGACTTAAAAGATGTGGGTTTGATCCTTGGGTCGGGAAGATCCCCTGGAGGAAGGCATGGAAACCCACTCCACTGTTCTTGCCTGGAGAATCCCATGGACAGAGGACCCTGGCGAGCTACAGTCCATAGGGTTGTAAAGAGGCAGACACAACTGAATCGACTTAGCATGCATGCATGGGTGATCAACAATGTTGTGATAGTTTCAGGGGAACATTGAAGGAACTCAGCCAAACGTATACTTGGATCCATCCTCTTCCCAACGCCTCCCCTCCCCTCCAGGCTGCCACATGACATGGAGCAGAGTTCCTTGTGCTGTACAGTCCCTGGCTGGCTATCCATTTCAAACACGGCGATGTGTACCTGTCCATCCCAAGCTCCGTAACTATACCTTTCCCCTGGAAACCTTAAGTTCGTTCTCTAAGTCTGTGAGTCTCTTTCTTCAACAAATATGTGTTGAATGAATGAAGCTCCCACCTTTGAGGCGCAGAGTCATATCTCTGTTTTTAAGATGAGAAAGGGGAGGCTCATGGGGGTGAAACCACTTGCTCCGGACCCAGGAGTGGAGCTGGGTTTCTTCCTGGTTTGCCTTTCTCCAAAGCCTGGCTTTGATCCATTGTATCCAGCTGTCCCCTTTCCCTGCCTCTGAGCCTCCCGTCCCAAGGTGGACCCTCCTGGGGGCCCCCTTGGGGACAAATCTTGAGGAGAGGAGGCCAGTGGGGAGGAGGGGAAGGTCACGAGTTCAGAGAAGGCATAACACATGTTCACAGTGTCTGGATGGAGACACGTGATGGGCACCTTCCATGTGAGACAAACCCCCTGCGTTTGTCGCTCACTGTAAATTGTCCCCCAATCACTGGGCTGACAAAGATGGATTCTCAGGGCTCACGGCAAAATGAAGCTTTCTCAGGCATCTCATGGAGAAAGGAAGCAGTTGGTTTACTTGTGAATGCTTGGGGGTAATTTTCTAATGTCCCTTCCGCCATTACGGAGGCTTGGCTCCAATCTCTTATCATATGTAATTCCTAATGATTTCTCTGTTATGTCCTGTTTTATTAAAGCGTCATTGAACTATACCCTATTGATTTAGATTTCACAGACAATTGAAATTTAAATTGACTCCAAATTGAATGTCTCCATGTAATCTCTGTTCTGCAATAAAGATAGATAAAATGCTTCTATTTTTGATAACAAGTTATACTGGAGGCACATTTTAATTTTGGGAGAGAAGAAAAAAAAGTGACAGAGTCTTGACTTTCTTTGAAGAGTGGCTGATGGTTCAGGGCCTGGGAGGTGGTGGTGGTTGTTGATTCCCCCTACCCCCTCTGGGGCATGATGTTGGAGTTAGAGAATTTTGGACTGTCTGGGCTGGCTCATAGACGGCAACTGGAGGTGATCTCGGCTGACCCATGTTTGAATTAGTAAGGTGAGCCACCCACAAGTCCATCCATTTGTCCAGTGCGAGGGGCCGGGGGAGCAGGAAGAGATGAGGACAACTCATCTCATGATGGTGTGCGTGACTCATGTCCTTTGGAGGGTTGGATGTGGAAAGGCATCCTGGGAAAAGGAGGAGACACATCATTGCATCAAGTTCAATCTCTATCCCCATAACCAAGGATGACTCACTCCTGCCTGCTCTGGCCTTTACTGGTTATTGTCCTTCACTGAGCAAAATGCCAGCCACATGCCCCACCCGTCTTCCAGCACATCCTCCCCCCAGAACTTCATAGTCCATGCTCTGATGGTACTCCCACCCAGGCACGTGATCTGGACTTGAGTTGGCCCAGACTCATTCAATCAGATCAGATCAGTCACTCAGTCGTGTCCGACTCTTTGCGACCCCGTGGACTGCAGCACGCCAGGCCTCTCTGTCCATCAGTAACTCCCGGAGCTTGCTCAAACTCATGTCCATCGAGTCGGTGATGCTGTCCAACCATCTCATCCTCTGTCGTCCTCTTCTCCCGCCTTCAATCTTTCCCAGCATCAGGGTCTTTTCAGGGTCTTTTATTTGATCTGCCGCTGAGATTCCCCTGCAGCTTGGACCTGGAGTCCACCCTCAGGGCCTGAAGTCACTCTTCCTTCTCTCTCCCCTCTCATCCCCAGCCTTTCCTGGGCCGTATCCTGCTTGCCCTTGAGTCTCCTGGGCTCCGGAGTGGGAAGCACCTGGAACCTAATGGCAGCTTAATAAACTAATCAATCCTCATTAAGGCTTGATTGGCTGTTAGCCTCATTATCCTGTGAGCAGAGGGCTGGGGGAAATTCTAGAATGCCAAAGAGGGGTGAGATCTCGAGGGGGGTGTGGCCAGCCCCCATGTATGAACACCCAGAAGGCAGGCCATCTGACCAGGAGTGCTCATCCTTGGATGCATGTCAGACCCACAGGGGAAGGTTTATAAATACCGATGCCCACACGCTGCCCAGAGGTATGGATGCTGAACCTCTAAGGGAGGGGTCCAGCCATTGGTCATTGGTGGTTTAGAAGGCCACCCCCTCCAGGCCAGTTTAATGTGCTGTCAAGGAGGTCTGGAATATTATTATTAATCTCTCCAGTGAAGAAAAGCCCCATATTTGGCCATCACAGCTTTGCCACATGGGGAGGCTCGATGAATATTAATAGCAAGTTCCCTGAGATCTGGGACTTTCTGGTCCCATCAACTTGGCCTTGTTGACAGTCTCTTGTCTTTGTCATCCTAGGTCACACTGATACACACAGCATCTCTTGTGACCCTTCCAGGCACCCGACGGTCGCCATATTCATGCAACCTATGTGCTTCCAAGCATAGTATCTTTCTTCAAATTGCAGTTTAACCCTCCTCTTATTCCTTCCCTAGTCTATTCTAAACTAATCTTGCGAGAGTGTGGGTTTGATATTCTACTGATAATTTTTTTCCTAACAAACGAAAACAGAAACATAAAAGGATGAAAAATTAAAAATAGGTTCCTGTCTCTACCACCCAAATTCACTTGGCCAACAGCTTGTTGTGCTTATCCTACTCTATGGAAAAACACTATTTTATAGTTTCTGAAACTGTTCCACTACTAAAAGGATGAGGGTGAACACTTTTAAGAACTCTCTATCTCTCTCCATGAATAAGACATTGTTATTCTTTCATTACATCCTTCTGACAGCCTTTGAGATATTAAAAATAGCACTGTTTCTAATTAATTAAAATAGAGCCCCCTGGGGGTCCAATTTTGTGTGACTTTCTTTTCTTTCTTTTTCTTGGTATTTGCTCTAGGTCACAAATCAGTTTCACTCCTAAAACTTCATTTAAGTAGAAACCAGATTTCTCATTAAGAATTAAAAAAATATTAATACCCTTAGACCCATTCATTGCATTCTGGGGCATATATAAGAAGGAAAAAAATTCAATATAGCAATAATAGTTTATATACAAAAATGTTCAAGGCACTGTTCTGTACAATTGTGAGAAACATTAATCCACCCAAATCTCCAATAACAGCAGGACTAATTCGATTAGTATATAATTAGTACATAGTAATGTATATACATATATATTCAATTTAATGAAAGATGTGGTTTATCAGATCAGGACTCTAGAAGACTGTAATGTTTGTTGGATTCCAATTTTTTTATCTCCACCACTTAGCACAGTGCTTGGCACAGATGAGACCCTCAAAAATACTTGTTAGAGGCTGAGTGATTTATTAAAATGATAGTCACAGAATTTATAATAACACATAAAAAAACTGTTTAGTAAGTGAAAAAATCAGGGTGCAATAGTAAACACAATGTATTGTCACATCTCTATTAAAACATGCTTTGGGGGCTTCCCTTGTGGTCCAGTGGCTAAGACTCTGTACTCCCAATACAGGAGGCCCGTGTTCGATTCCTGGTTGGGGGACTAGATCCCACATGCCACAACTAGGAGTTCCCATGCCACAACTAAGACCCAATGTGGCCAAATTAATAAACGAAATAAACATTAAAAACATATGCATTGGCTTTGCACAAAGTAAAGGGTGGATCACATACATGCTCAGTTGCATCCTACTCTTTGTGACCAAGAATACTGCAGTGGGTTGCCATCTCCTCCTCTAGGGGATCTTCCCAACCCAGGGATCGAGCCCTCGTCCTCTGAGTCTTCCTCACTGCAGGCGGATTCTTTACCACCGGGTCACCAGGGAAGCCCCGAGGGTAGGTTAGTGAAATATATATCCAGGCTACAGACTTTTCTGCAGCTACTAAAATGACGTTTGCAAAAAACATTCACAATATGAGAAACTGTTAATGACAAAGACAGAAAAAGCCGCATGCAGTATAATCCAATTTGTGTGTATGTATATAACCCTAACACTCTACACTGTAATTTAATTATATCTATAATATTATATATAAATATTTTAAATGAATATATTGTATTTATACATTTTGCATAAATTTAATATTAAATATTTATTATATTATATATTATATAGGAGTATTTGTATTAATTTTTACATTTTATCTTATTTATATGCATATAAATAAGATGTGTACATATGTATGTACACAATATGTATATACATATGTGTGAATATATGTATACACACACATATTCACAAGACTGGGAATAACCTCAAATATTAATGGTTGTTTTAAGTGGTAAGATTAGGGTAAGTTTTTTCTTCTTTCCTCCATTTCATCTTTCCCAATTTTCCAAACATCTTCCTACAATGAGCGTGAATTATTCTTCTCGTCAAGACAAAAGAAGAACCTCGAGGGATGTTTTAGACACAACGTGGGTGGAGGAATGGAGGAGAGGCCAGCCGCCCAGAGGGATGCTGGAGAAGGGGGGTCCGCAGTCACATCGAATCAGCTGGTGTGACTGATTCCGCCCAAATTCAGGTCCGCAGGCCTCTCTGGCCAGGAACTCTTGGCGGGGCTGGGTGGGAGGGTGTGCACTGCCTGCACCCTGAACTGTCTCCTTGGGGGTGCTTTTGTGCACTCGTAGCCCAGAGGCCCGGCTGAACTCTTCCGGAGGAATGCCGCCTTCCCCTAATTTGCTGGGTCTCTCCAGTTGCTAAGAATGATGGACAGTAATTAAAACTAAGCTAATAACCTCCTCGCTCTTGACATTTCTATGGGGTTTTGTTCACCATTATCTACATATAGATTAAAAATTGTAATTGGACTGGCGATCGGGTTAGGAAAATCAACCACCTTCCAACTCGTCATTTGCTGGAGACTGACACTTTGAAATTTTATTTAATCTGAGAAAATTGAGTTGAACTCTGGCACCTTGTGAGGAGGGGTGACAGGGTGTTGGGGGGAGAAATGAAACAGCGTTTATCTTTAAGGACTGATGCTAGCTAAAATAATATTCAGGCTCCGGGCAGGAAGGAGTGGGCCAGAGGTCAGAAGGGTGGGGGGGGGCAGCCACAAGAATACATCAGAGAGGGTGTGGGGGGGGGGCCTCCTAGGAGGCAGCCCTGGGAGGGTGGCCAGATGCCCCAGTGGGACCCTGGATGGGGGAGGTTTAGGGAGGCCAAGGCCACCTTCCCAAGAGGCTTCCTGTGTCATTTCATAGGGCTCAGGTGACCTAACCCCACCGAATCCCCTGTGCTGGTGAAGAGTGATGTTGTGCTGTGTGCATGCTCAGTCGCTTCAGTCGTGTCCAACTCTTGGTGACCCCATGGACTGTAGCCCGCCAGGCTCCTCTGTCCATGGCGCTCTCCAGGCAAGAATACTGAGTGGGTTGCTGTGCCCTCCTCCAGGGGATCTTCCCAGCCCAGGGATTGAAGCCGTGACTCTTATGTCTCCTGCATTGGCAGGCGGGTTCCTTAACACTGGCGCCACCTGGGAAGAGGAATGTTATTGGTTTGTAATTCTGTGACTCCAGGTCTCTGCGGTGCTGTGGTTATAGGGCTCCACCTGGTATTCTCTTGTTCTCTGCAAGGTGCCATGCCTCTGTTTCCCCTGGGTCTAAGAGCCAGGGTTTCTCTTATTTCTGCATCTATGCTTCCGGAATTCTAAAAATCAGAGATTATATTAATAACCTCAACCTTAAAAGGGTGGGGGGGGAGGACATGGTCAGACCTGCCCACCAGTCCCTCCCATGGAGTCATGAATTTGTCTAAATTGAAACCCTTAAACCGACATTAATCTTAGCTTGTGTCCCCTAGGGGATGGGCCAGGTGAAGATTTCTTTGTGATACACCATGTAGCTGTGTCCGTGCTGATGCTTAAGAGATTTCAGTGGGATCTCATGGCCCCATGTGGGTCAAGGCCAGTCTCTTTAGAATGGGTTCAAGGCCATTCTGGGTTTGCCGTGTGCCTCATTCTCTCCAGAATCAGCCTCCTGAATCCTCACAAATATTCCCTCTGCCCCAACAATGTGCACGCTCTCTGTCCCTTTCTGACAAGTAGTGCCCCCAGGACTTTGCATTACTCTTCCCTCTGCCTGAAATGATCTCCTTACCACCCCAGCACCATCCCCCTGAACACTGCCTTCTTCACACCTCTGATTTCTATTCATCTATCACTTATCTTGGGCTGCACCTTCTCCAGGAAGTGCTCGCCATCTTTCTGAATCGTGACCTCTGCTCCCTGGGCATCTCCGGCCCCCTTACTCACTTCGTGCCTGTTCTTCATGCGACTCTCTGCCATCGCCTCCCATCAAACCAGTATCTCCTTGAAGGCAAGCAGACTCTCTTGTTTAACTGTTACATGGTGTAGTATTGCCAGAATGAAAAGAAGAATGAATCTGTGTGTAAAGGCCAGGAACTTGTGATTCCTTTCCTCTTGGAATAATAAATATTTATTTGTACATTTCAGAAGTATGTGTTGACTGCTTTGTGCCTTGTGCTGTGCTCAGCCACGGGGATGTTCCCAGGAGCAAGACAAATAAGTCTCTATTGTCTATGGCACTTATGGGGAAAATAGATTAGAAAGATGGATTGGGGTTAAGGAATTAGGGGAGGAACATTCTAGGCAGAGGAAATACATGCCAAAGATCTTGAGGGAGGAAGGGAGGGGAGAGACACCCGGTGAAACAGAAGCCCAGGGGGGCTGGAGCACTGTGAGAGATGAGGAGGGGTCCAAAATGAGCCCCAAAATGTGGGCAATGACTCGGATCATGAGGTCCTTGCAGGGTTTTCAGCTTGGAGCTACAAGATCAATTTTACACTGTGAAAAGATGGTTTGTTAAATGAATTAAGTCCATGTGCAAGATATAGACAACCTTGTCCCTTTATTCTGAGAATAATTATTCTCATCCTTCATGCTTGTTGCTTTAATCTTTCCGGCACACATTTGCCTCCTAGAGAGGACTGATGAATTGTATCTGCCTAGAAAGCTTTCCCAGCCCCCTTCTTCTGGAAACAGATTCTGCCCACCCCGGCTGCAGAAGTGGTCCCATGACCGGCCTGACCAATCACAGCATCTGATCCCTCTGGTGACAGTGATTGGTGCAGGAGGCAAGCACGTGACCTAAGTAGAGCCAATCAGAGTCCTTCCATGGGATTGGTCTACGGACCCGGTTGGAGGAAGTTTCTCCCCCCACTTAATTTTGTCCAGCAGGTACCAGCCACATGGAGAAGGTGGAAGGTGTGTGTGTGGAAGAGAGTGAAGCCACCATCTTGAAATGAAGAAAAAGGGAGGAATGAGAGCTTTCCCTTCCAACATGCCCCAATGTCTGTTGAGAACCAATGAATCTCCCCTTTCTCTACTAAGCTAGCTTACATTGAATGTTTATCACTTACATTCAAATGAGTCCCAACTCAGTCATGCACATCTGATCCCCTTACCCATCTGGGATGTGGTCGATGGAACTATCTTATCCTAATTTTATAGAGGAGAAACCTGGGACTCACAGAGTTGCCTACGTTTATGCATCATAGTGGCAGCGCTGGAATCAACTTATCCTTCTATCAACAAGGTGATGCTGTCAAACTATTATTCTAAGAAGGGTGATTCTGAGAATTTTCTGGATCAACCCTAATTTCAGATACACTGTTCCAGCATCCTCACAGACCACCTGAATGGCCCAGTAATTTGAAGTGACAAACCACCTTTCCTGAAATGCTTTTCCATACCCAGAAATAATTTTAAAATTTCACTATAGCCATAGCTCTTGATTTTTAATTTGGAAGGCACTAGAATGACTCAGTGGTGTGCTGGTACATATTTAACATTTAACATGTGTGGTTCTGACATGAATCTTGGTGAATATTTTTGTTTACATTAATGAGTGAGACGAAATAAAGCAACAAAGGCATATGGTTTGGACTTCACTTGTTTGTCAGTGACGTGGGCAACTTCTTTCCGAATTGAATCATGGCTTTCAAATCCTGGAAGAATAGTTCCTCAACTGTTCGTGTTTCTACAATAGAATGACTATGAACACAGCGTATCTTTAAGTTTAACCTGCTTTATTAACATTTTTCACATCACTTTTTAGAGAACCAACAAAACAGTAGTAAATTAAACCCTGGCTTGGAGCATTTACTAGTGTCTGTAAATATTTTCATTGGGGCTCATTTCAAGCTACCAACCTGATGTCCCTGAAAGCGAAGGTGAGGAGATGCACAGATACTATTATGCAAATGACCAGCAGATATGACTTCCCTGGTGGCTCAGATGGTAAAGTGTCTGCCTACAATGAGGAGACCCAGGTTCAATCCTTGGGTTGGGAAGATCTCCTGGGGAAGGAAACGGCAACCCACTCCAGTACTCTTGCCTGGAAAATCCCACGGACGGAGGAACCTGGTAGGCTACAGTCCTTGGGGTCGCA
Organism: Okapia johnstoni; assembly: GCA_024291935.2. Lineage (NCBI taxonomy): Eukaryota > Metazoa > Chordata > Mammalia > Artiodactyla > Giraffidae > Okapia > Okapia johnstoni. The sequence continues at coordinate 6,047,052 of CM044310.1, read as the reverse complement.
AAGAATCGGACACGACTGAGCGACTTCACTTTCACTTTCCAGCAGATAGATGTAATGGGTATAAATAACTTCAAAAGCATAGATAATAAAAAATATGGTCAAACAATTAGGAAGTGATGAGTTTAAGCCATTTTTAATGTCATTCATATAATTGTAAGCTTATATAATTTAATCATTTTGGGAGTTGATCCAAGCAGATTTTATTTAAAAAATTTCTTTAAAATTGCCATGAAGAGACTATGAATGAACAAAAAAGTTATATTTCAGTCTTTCAAGACCTTTCAAAATTATCTTGTTTAAGGAAACAAAAGTGAACTTAAAAAATACAGTTTGGAACATATATTTCCATACAATTTAATCATTAATCATGGCCACAGTATACTACTGGCTCAAAAAATTCCTGAAAATTTAGCCATTAGCTCTCCTGGGCTGGTATGAGCTGGTACAGCGCCCTGCCACAGATCACTGTGACCGCGATAGAGTGATACTCTCTGATGACTGCATGTTGAATGGCAGAAAAAACCTGGGCTTTCTTCTTTTACTAGGAATAAGCTTATCATGGAAGCTCCTTCTGAAAGCATCCTTCTGGTTCAGATCAAGCAGTGCCCTCCCCTTTCCTTTCACAGCCTCCTCTTTTTTCCTTCATAGCCCTTAACAAAATTTGTAACCATATGACAACCACAATAGAGAAATATCAGGGACTTCCCTGGCAGTCCAATGGTTAAGACTCCATGCTCCCACTGCAGGGGCTATGGGTTCAATCCCTGGTCAGGGAAGTAAGATCCCACACGCTTGTGGCATGACCAAAATACCCCCGCATATATAAGTAAATAAAAAAAATCTCCAGTCTTCCCACATTGTTTTCATGGGAGACAGTGTTTGTTTCTGTATTTGGACAGAAAAGAAATTACACAGTAATAGTCCCTTTTATGCACTGGAGAAGGAAACGGCAACCCACTCCAGTATTCTTGCCTGGAGAATCCCAGGGACGGTGGAGCCTGGTGGGCTGCCGTCTATGGGGTCGCACAGAGTAGGACACAACTGAAGCGACTTAGCAGCTTAGCAGTCATGATTGTGATGAGGATGGTGGTGATCATGGCAGGTACAAGAAATTGTGCTCTTATGATGGCAGGCTCGATTCAAAGGATTTCTCATGTTTGATTACTTTACAGCTCACCCGTGAGGAGGGTATTATTACCTTCATCTTATGAATGTGGAAACAGAGGCTCAGAGAGGTTAAGTGACTTCCCCAAGGTCTGCTGCTGCTGCTGTTGTTTAGCTGCTCAGTCATGTCCAACTCTTTGTGACCCCATTGACTGTAGCCCACCAGGCTCCTCTGTCCATAGGATTATCTTGCAGGAATACTGGAGTGAGTTGCTGTACCCTTCTCCAGGGGATCTTCCTAATCCAGGGATCAGACCCACGTGTCCTGCCCTGGCAGGCGGATTCTTTACCACTGAGCCACCAGGGAAGCCCACACAGCTTCAATCCAAGACTGGTTGACTCTGAAGCACCTCCTCTCAAAGCCTTTATCTTATCTGGGAGGGAAAACCTGGATGGGAGGCAGATGCGGAACCCCCTTTAGCTGGCAACCCTTTGCTAATTTCCTTCCCAGCGTCTGTCACCTTCCAGCCACGGAGGCACAAAACCCTGCTCCCTTTGCCATGTTAACTGCGTTCGCAAAGCTTGGCCAACCCAGCACTGAGACTGAGTTGTCAACCAGCAGATAGAAAAAAAAGAAAAGAAAAAGCAATTTCTTCCATTTCTTGGCTCAATTCTATGCAGTCAATACTGTTAACAGTAAATCAAATATCAGGGCTGCACTGACCCAGGAAAAGGCCAAGGAGAAAAAAATTCCAGAGAAGAATCCAAAAAGTAGAGAGAGAGAGAGAGAGAGAGAAAAGAAGGTTCAGCTAGAAGCATAAATCATACCTAGGGAAGAGAACCCGCAGTGGCAGCAGTAATGACGTTGAGACTTAGCCGCCCCAGCAAGCTGGATCCAGGACCCCTGATTTTGGTGTCTGAGTTTCTTGGACCATGATTCCTGGTAGACTCAGGGGATGAGAGGCCACCAGAGGCAGGGCTGGGGATTCTGATTTGAGGTCCTGATTTGGGGCCCTCACTGCACAACCCCTGTCTCAGCTGAGAAGGGACGTCTGTAGGAAAGGGCTTTGGGGGAGAAAGCTCCCTTTACTCCCTTCAGCCCTTGAGCCCTCCATACATGCCATCCTGTAAGATTTCATAGCTTAGAGTGTTGGCTCCAAAAAGTATGAGGCTCAAATGTTTTTAAAAAAATTTCAGGCATGTCTGAGACATGTTGCCCATTTATGAAAGGAGGTCTCCTTTCATAAATGTAAAGAAAGTGAAAAGTGGAAGTATTAGTCACTCAGTCGTATCTGACTCTTTGCGACTCCAGGGACCATAGCCAGCCAGGCTCCTCTGTCCACGGAATTTCCCAGACAAGGATACTGGAGTGGCTAGCCATTCCCTTCTCCAGGGGATCTTCCCCACCGAGGGATTCAACCCGGGTCTACTGCATTGCAGGTGGATTCTTTACTGTCTAAGCCACCAGGAATGTAGCTATTCAATAAATTTTTATGCAGCACCCATTGTGTGCCAGGCATTGTCCAAAGGCCCTGGGGATTCAGCAGTGGACAAAATAGGAACATGTTCCCGACTTCACTGAAGCTACAGTTTCGTTAATGATGGGGGAGATAAGATAATTAAGATTTTTATAGTATGTTGGAGGGTAATAGATGTTAAAACAAAAAACAAAGAAAATAAAAGAGATGTCGAGTGTTTTGGGTGGGAGGTGTAAGGTTTAATTATGTAAGGAGATGTTTGAGGACAGACTTAAAGCAGATGAGCATGTGAGCCCATCAGAAAGTGGAGAAAGGTGTTCCAGGCAACAGGTGCAAAGGTCCTGAGGCATGGTGCATCAGGGATGTTTGAGAAATGAGGAGGGGGGGCTGGAGGGGAGCTAGGGGATGGTGATGGATGGTACAGTTGGGGTTTGAGAGGTGACTAAGGGCCAGAACAGGCAGGGCACCTGGGCAGTAGTGAATTGGGTTTCTTCTGGGTCGATAGGGATTGTTGCGGAACTTGGAGCTGGGGAGAGATCTAATTTAATGAGGTTTTCAATTTCTTGTCAGTCCCTCACTCCTATATCCTGATTACTCAAGATTAAAAAAATCTAGATGGATTTATATGGCAACTTGTACACCACTGAGAACCCATCTTTCTTTTTTTTTTTTCAGGCAAGGTTTTACTGGGGTCCCTGAGACAGCAGGGGGAATTGAGAACAAGTAATAGTTTCCCTTGCTCGCTGGTTCCCTGAGGGTGAAGGAAGGGAGCTTGTTCCTTATATGGGGTGAGGGTAGGGGTGTGTCCAGCGGTGGGGCCAGAGGGTTGACTGGGTGGTCTGCCCACCCCTCTGGTGGTATTGAGCTATGGTTTTTCCAGTAGTCAGGTATGGATGTGAGAGTTGGACTATAAAGAAAGCTGAGTGCCGAAGAACTGATGCTTTTGAACTGTGGTGTTGGAGAAGACTCTTCAGAGTCCCTTGGACTGCAAGGAGATCCAACTAGTCCATCCTAGAGGAAATCGGTCCTGCATATTCATTGGAAGGACTGATGTTGAAGCTGAAACTCCCAATACTTTGGCCACCTGATGTGAAGAACTGACTCATCTGAAAAGACCCTGATGCTGGGAAAGATTGAAGGCGGGAGGAGAAGGGGCTAACAGAGGATGAGATGGTTGGATGGCATCACCGACTCAATGGACATGAGTTTGAGTAAACTCTGGGAGTTGGTGGTGGACAGGGAGGCTTGGCGTGCTGCAGTCCATGGGGTTGCAAGGAGTCGGACACAACTGAGCGACTGAACTAAACTGGTGGTGTGGAGTGCAGAGGGCATGCATAGTACCCTGCTTTTGTCCCAACACCCCATTTTTTTCCTCCAGGCTCTTCAAAAGTGGCAGTTGGGTGTTTTGGTCTCTTTGTGTCTTCTGGGTGTAGTTTGCCCTAACCACGCCTGCACACAATTATTTTTAGTCCTATATAGTTTGTTTGTATTTTGTTGCTCAAGGAGAGGTGTGTCCAGCTGCAAGGATTGCAACACTGCAGCAAAGGGTCCCAGGTCCCTCAGTGCTCCCTGAGAGATTCTACCCCCTTATTCTTAAGGGGTGAAGGGCCAACAGAGGATGTGATGGTTGGATGGCATCACCAATTCAGTGGACACGAACTTGGGCAAACTCTGAGAGATGGTGAGGGACAGGGAAGCATGGCCTGCTGTGGTCCTTGGGGTCACAAAGAGTCGGACAGGGCTTGGCGACTGAACAGCAACAACAAAGGGCTGATGGTCTCTTCTTCTGAAACTTCGTCCTGCTGGACAGGGGCTGTAGACACTAGAGAACCTTTCTGACAGTCACCTGTAACGTCCTTGCACATTCTTGGCACATGACAAACACTCAAATATATTAGATGGGCACAGAAAGACATCTGGGTGGATGGTCAGCAAACAGTCAATGGCGCTTCCTTTGGAGACTAGAATGGGTGTGACAAGTAAAGGGCGATTTCCTCTTTTCTTTCTTATCTTTTATGTACTGTCAAATTATTATTTTTTAATAATAATATTTTTTAAAAGATGTGTTATATGGATAAAGACTGACCTCGGTAGGTCATGCTTTTCTGAGCGTCCATCGCTTGTTTTATAATGAGGTAGCCCTTTCACACCTGTTCATGAGGGTCTTGGGGTGATTAAGTGTAGTGTCTGGTTCGCACTGATTTTAATCAGTGAGGAGCCATGTAAGTTTCTTAAGGAGAGACCTGATGGGGAAGGACCTGGGCTTTATGGAGACAGGTGCCTGCACTAGCCTTCACCGGCTGCTCTGAGCAGGCCCAGCCCCCTCTATCCTCCTGGGCAGCTGGGATCTGGTTGACTATCCCTTCTCCCCCGACACACCCCTACCCTAGCCTAGTACCCTATACTTTCCTGGGAGAAAATCAGCCAGCTGCCCCGCAGGTCCCTCAGAAACTGAAGGACTTGCTGAGACCTAGAGGAGAAACCAAATCGCCCAGTGGAACTCAGTAGCATCTTCTTCCAGGCAAATTGCAGAGCCTTGTAAGGTCTTTACCTAAGAAGGAGCCTGGAGACTCTCTTCACCTTCGCCTTAGACATTTCCTACACAGTGTCACCCCCAACGAGGCCCCTGAAGTGGACAGTAGTGGGTTTTGCCTCATTAGCATCCTTTCCTTTTCCTGGTAACAGCCCCATCCTATTCTAATTTTATTTGGCTGCTCCACCGTGGCATGTGGGATCTTAGTTCTCCGACCAGGGGTGGAACTCGTGCCCCCTGCAGGGGAAGCTTAGGGTCCTAACCATTGGACTGCCAAGAAATTCCCAACAGCACCCTACTTTCTTAAGGAGTCCTTTGCCATCCCCATTCCACCAGTTTGAATGGGGCTGACTGCTGCCCTCCACGACATCTGGTGGTGGGCACGTGGGCCAGGCCTGAGCCAATCAGAACACTCCTGCCCTTTGCTTTTAGTGATTGGTTCAGTGCTGGGACTCATGACCTAATCTAGCCAATGAGAGCCAGACTCAGGATTATTGGTTTAGACTGTTGGTGTAACAGTCAAGAAAGGGTCCGGGATAGGCTCCAGCCCCTCCATCTTAATTACGGTGATGCAAATCTTAGTGGCACAAAACAGGGGCACAAGTTGATTTCTTGTTTGTGCCCCTTGTCTGTCTCAGGCTGGTGGGAGCTCTGCTTCTATCTCCCTCATTCAGAGATACAAGCTGGTGGAGCTTCTACCACTGGGAACATCATCGAATACCATAGCAGGGGGGAAGGGCTGCTGGAATTAGATGCATCTGTCTTCAAGTCCTGACCTTGTTGCTTGAAGCAAGGGGCCTGGCTGGTACATAGTTATGGTTCAGGGAGTATCAATTTCCCCCTTGTCCAGTTTCTCCAACCCGTATTTTCTGTATGTCCAAGTTGGATTTCCAGAGCCAGGCTCAAATGCCTGCCCCTCCAGCATGAGTTCTGAGCCCCACCCCATTTCCCAGCACCTTTCCATCATCTTAGCACAGTGGGAGACGCATAGTAGAGACTGTAGTCTGTGCCCTGTCAGTGTTTAGCAAAGACCTAAGCACTTGTGTGCTAAGTCACTTCACTTGTGTCCGACTCTGTGACCTATGGGCTTCCCTTGTGGCTCAACTGGTAAAGAATCCACCTGCAATGCGGGAGACCGGAATTTGATCCCTGGGTTGGGAAGATCCCCTGGAGAGGGGAAAGGCCACCCACTGCAGTATTCCGGCTTGGAGAATTCCATAGACTGTACCATGGGGTTGCAGAGTCGGACACGACTGAGCGACTTTACTTCACTTCTGTGACCCATGGACTGTAGCCCGCCAGATTCCTCTGTCTGTGGGATTCTCCAGGCAAGAATATTGGAGTGGGTCGCCATTTTCTCCTCCAGGGGAGCTTCCTGCCCTGGGGATGGAACGTTTGTCTCCTGCTTGGCAGGCAGATTCTTTACCACTGAGTCACCAGCTTTGTGGAGCACCTAGAACAGCTTTGTGTGTGCGTGCATGCTCAGTCACTTCAGTCGTGTCTTACTCTTTGCGACCCCAAGGAGCTCTCTGCCAGGTTGCTAGGCAGAGCTATAGCCTGCCAGGCTTCTCTGTCCATGGAATTTTCCAGGCAAGAATACTGGAGTGGGTTTCCATGCCCTCCTCCAGGGGATCTTTCTGACCCAGGGATCGTACCCACATCTCCAGCTTTGCAGGAGGATTCTTTACCTGCTGAGCCACCTCCTGTGTCCTGTCAGTATCTAGCAAAGACCCAAGAACTTAGTAAGTGGTATTCTCAGTGCTTTGCAATGTTAGGCACATAGTAGGTGTTATTAGTTGAACTGTCCACAATGTCCAGCCAGTGTCAAACGCATAGTATATTTTTTCCTTGTATCTCTTCCTGCAGTGTTTTTAGCAGTGTCTTTTTCAAAGGTCACTCCTCAAAACACATCCTCCCAGCTCCTAGCCTCCTGCATCTTGGGACCTGGAGTTTGTTGCTACCAGGGTGTATTTGCTGAAATGAGTGGGGTGGGGTGAGGGGGCCTTGAAGGGGTGGTCCAGGGCTGTGCTGCTCTGCGCGGGTCATCAGGGGTCAGTGAGCAGCAACTTGGCTTATGAATTTCCTCAGAGGGCCCCAGACAAAGAGGCAAGTCATTGGTGATGCAGTTACCTTGGCAACTCTTTGTGCTGGAGAGTGGGAGAGAGAGGCGAAGGGAGGAAACTGAGGGAAGGGGGCAGCTGCTGGGGGTGCAGGCAACGCAGGAGGGGACGTTCCCCTTTAAGAGAGGAGAATGACTTGGCGTCTGGCTTCTGAACAAACTGAAGGAAGGGGTCTTCCCACTGCAGGAGGGAGGCTGGTCAGGGTGGCATGCCCTGCTTCTCCTCCTCCAGCCTCTCTGGAAACCCTTCCAGCTGGCCTGAGAACATGGAGAGAAAGTCGGTGTTCCGACTTGCTGTGTTAACTTGTTCAAGTTACTCTCCCTCTCTGAACCTCAATTTCCTCTTACAAAATGGGGATAATCATCCACAGCGTGGCAGTGAGGGTTAGGTGATTGTTTGATGTAAAGTGTGGAACAGGGCTGGGGGGCTGTGATTCATTTGATTGCCTCTTACTGGCCACGTGGATTTAGGCAAGTGACTGCGTGAGTGCTCAGTCGTGTCTGACTCTTTGTCACCCCATGGACTGTAGCCTGCCAGGCTCCTCTGTCCATGGAATTTTCCAAGAGAGGGTTGCTATTTCCACCTCCAGGAGATCTTCCCGACCCAGGGATTGGACCCAAGTCTCCCACATTTCCTGCATTGACAGGTAGATTCTTTACTACTGAGCCACCTGAAAGCCCTAGACAACTGATTACCTTGAAATAAGGATGGGGCATTTCTCCTGTAACATGCTAAGTGGGAGCTCCCGGTAACTATTGATTATTGATGATTATGGATGTTTCTGTCAGTTTCTTGACCTTGGGAGTGCGGTATGGAGGAGAGGCGTTACTGTTGTGTCTTATGGGTCATTATTATGTTGATGGGGAGACTGAAGCTCAGACTTGGGCGTAAATCTGAGATGCCTTTGAGGGAGACGCCTGGGAGAGGAGACCAGCCGTAGGGCACCAGCGTTGCTCTGCCTCTGCACTGTGTGTCCATGGTCCTGCCCACTTGACACCCCTCGGCTTTGGGTGGCTGAGCAAACCGGCAGAAATTGGCTGCTGATGGAGCAGGATCTGGGGCAGAGAGGATGTCACCCCACTGTGCCCCAATTCCATCCTTCTCCCTCTGACCTGTGTGTGGGGAGGAGGCTTCCTGGGAGCCCTGGGGAATCCCTGCCTGCCCCACTCCCAGCCTCTGCTGGTGGACCACTGCGCAAGGAACCTTGGAGTCACTTCCCTGCCCTGGAGCCAGCCAAGGACACAGATTTCTGCAGGCAATCTTAATGGAAACCTCTCCAGCTATTTTTCTGTCTCTAGGAGGAATTAGCAACCACAAAATCTTTTGCCCCAGAAGTGGAGCGAATAGGCAGCACTAAGGAGCTGCTCTCTCCTCCCCTTACCGTGGCTTAAAAAAACCATTTTTTTTTGAGTATAGTCACTTTACAATGTTGTGTTAGTTTCTACTATACAACAAAGTAAATCAGCCACGTGTATACATACAGCCCCTCTTTTTTTCCCATTTCCTTCCCACTTAGGTCAGCACAGAGCATTGAGTAGAGTTCCCTGTGCTGTACAGTAGGTTCTCCTTTGTTATCTCTTGTATACATAGTAGTGTATGTATCTATGTCAACCCCAATCTCCCAATTCATCCCACCCCACATTTCCTCTCTTGGTGTTCATATGTATGTTCTCTATGTTGCTGTTCTATTTCTGCTTTGCAAATAGGTTCATCTGTACTATTTTTCTGGATCCCACATATTTGTGTAGATATATGATATGTTTTTCCTTCTGATGTCATTTACTCTATGACAGTCTCTAGGTTTATCCGTAGCTCTGCAAATAGCATGATTTCACTCCTTTTCATGACTGAGTAATATTCCATTGTATTTATGTACCACATCTTCTTTATCCATTCTTCTGCTGATAGGCATTTAGGTTGCTTCCATGTCCTGGCTATTGTAAATAGTGCTACAATGAACATTGGGTTCCTGTATATTTTGGAATTATAGTTTTCTCTGAATATGTGCCTAAGGAGTGGGATTGCTGGGTCATATGCTAGTTCTGGGGCTTCCCAGGTGGGACTACTGGTAAAGAATCTACCTGCCAATGCAGGAGATGCAAGAGACTGGAGTTTGATCCCTGGGTTGGGAAGATCCCCTGGAGAAGGGAATGGCCACCTACTCCAGAATTCGTGCCTGGAAAATTCCATGGGCAGAGGAGCTTGGTGGGCTATAGTCCATGGGGACACAAAGCGTCAGACTTGACTGAGCACGCACACACACTACCATGCTAGTTTTATTTTTAGTTTTTTAAGGGATATCCATACTGTCCTCCATAGTAGCTGTGTCACTTTACTTTCCCACCAACAGTGTAAGAGAGTTCCCTTTTCTCTACACCCAGCCTTATACCATGGCATTTGCAATCGCCAATTGAGTGCCAGCTGTGTGCATTTCCTACGAACAGTTTCTATATGGTTGGTAAATTCATTCGCTCCACTTGGTGAACGGAAGGAAGTGGAACTCAGAGAAGAGAAGAGATTTGCTGAGGTCACTTCCTGGAGAAGTTTAGAACCAGTGCTCACATCCAGGTCTACCCGACTCTGAAGCCCCTGAGTGGAGCCACCATGGCAGGTGGGCACTGGAACCAGTGCAGTGCCCTAGTTTAGGTGTGGTTTCTCCCCACGAAGCTGTGTCATCTTGGGTAAAGGGCTTCACTTGACTTCTCTGTGCCTCAGCTTCCTCATCTGTAGAATGGGCATAATAAAAGCACCTACTTCACTGGCTTGTGAGAAGTTAATAGTTTAGGCTGTGTTTAGCTAAAATGCTGAGGACAGGGCCAGATGTACTATGCAATCCAGATGAATTCAACAAATCATGTTGATTTGGATGCTGGAGTTACAGTAGAGGGGTAGAACAGACCCCATCCACCCTCCAGCACTTACATTTTGGCAGTGCCACAAAAGTATAAGATACTAATCTGTGAGCCTTGAACTACTATGCATATATATTCATACACTCAACAAATCCTGAGTACCTACTGTGTACTTGGCCAGGCAAAGAGGAATAAGGTGCTGCTTCTCCAAGGAAGAATGTGGATGGGATTACGAAGAGGGAAGGGGAGTCAGAGAGCCTGCACCAGGCTGAGTCCTGGAGGACCGACAGGAGTTATGTTGGGAGGGTGATCTAGGGGCTGGCATAGCACATGCAAAGGCACGGAGCTGTCTTGCTGACTCTCGTTAAATCTCGTGGTTGTTAGAATCCTCCAGTGTGATGCGAAGAGCCGACTCATTGGAAAAGACCCAGATTGAGGGCAGGAGGAGAAGGGGATGACAGAGGATGGGATGGCTGGATGGCATCATCGGCTCAATGGATATGAGTCTGAGCAAACTCTGGGAGATAGTGAAGGACAGGAAAGCCTGGCACACTGCAGTCCATGGGGTCACAGAGTCAGACATGAATTAGCAACTGAACAAGACCCCTCCACTAACATTTGGCTGTTTCTTCTCTAAACTCGATAAATTGTGGTTGAACATGAGAACTTTAACCCCGGCTAGCTTTGACCTGATTCTCTTTACTTTCTTTTCATGTATCAAGTATTTTTATTTTTAATTTTATTCATTTTTAAAAACATTTATTTATTTGGCTGTGCTGGGTCTTAGTTGTGGCATGTGGAATCTAGTTCCCTGACCAGGGATCAGACCCGGGTCCCCTGTGTTAGGAGCACGGAGTCTTACCCACTGGACCAGCAGGGAAGTCCCGCCATCATTTCATTTAATCCGAACAACAATCCTGTTAGTACAGGAGTAGAGGATGACTTTATTTTACAGGCGCCCAGAAAGGTGAAGTGTTATGTCCTAAGTCACCTCGTTATAGGGCTGCTGGACTTACAAAAACAAGAGAAAGTAAAACTGGGGGCCCTGTTAAAGTCGAATTTCGGATAAACAATGAATGGGTTTTTTGAAGGCTAAGTATGTGAAATATTTGGGACACACTTTAAAAAAGCATGTGCTATTCCTCTGAGACTGAAAGGAGTGTCTTGTACTTGGCAAACCTATCCAGGTTTTGAACTTGGTTGTGCCTGTGTTCACCCCTGAAATTAAAGGTAGTGATCATTATAATCTGGGTTTCTTGAGGACCTGCTCTGTGCCAGGCCGTGTCCTAAGGGCTTGACATACCGTGTCTCTGCGGCTCTGAAGGAAGGGGCGGGTGGCGCCGCTGTCAGCGCCTCTGCTCGCAGTTCCCAGCGCGGCCACGCAGTGTCACCCTCGGCCCGCGGTACCCGGGAGGGGCCGGCCGGGCGCGCGCGGCCCATTCATCACCGCGGGGCCGCGGCGCGCAGACAATGCGGGGAGCGGCCCTTGCCCGCGCCCGCGCGGCTGTCGGTACAAAGGATGCGCTGTTAACACGTGTACGGTAATGGGCTCCCCCACGGCCTCTTCGCGGGCCGCCCGCTCCCAGCCTGACGGATGGCCCGAGCCATCCATCTAAATTATGTCACGGGCAATGAGCATCCTCCTGTGTCCAGAGTCCTGCCGTCTGGGCCAGGCTGGACTTCGTTTGATGCCTTCTGCCTGAGCGACCCAGTGACCTGTCACTCTCAGGAAGGAACCTCCTGCGGGTTGAGCACCTACTGTGTGCTGGGTCCCAGTCACTCTCTCCTTGATTTCCATGTAAGCTGGTGTTTGGGTTATTAGCCCATTTCACAGAGGAGGAAACTGAGGCTTGGAGCTGGGAAATCTTTATTCTAAGGTCACACATGTCTAGAGTTTGCTTAAGATGGATTTTTTTCCTTTGCAGCTTTATGGAGATACAATTCGCCGACTATAAAATCCACACATTCAGATGTACATTTCAGTGGTTTTTAGTCTATTCACAGAGTTGTGCAACTATCCCCACGATTCAATATTAGAACATTTTCAAGTCCACTCCCGCCCCCCCCCCCCAAAAAACCTGTTAGCTGTTTTTTTTTTTTTTTTAATTTATTTTTGGCTGCACGGGATCTTCATCGCTGCACTGGCTACTCTCTAGTTGCAGGACACAGGCTTCTCATTGCAGCGGCTTCTCTTGCTGTGGAGCACAAGCTCTGAAGTGCATGGGCTCAGTGGTTCTGGCTCCTGGGCTCTGGAGCACAGGTTCAGTAGTTGTGATGCATGGACTTAGTTGCTCCCCACGTCATGTGGGATTTTCCCTGGCCAGGGATGGAACCTGTGTCTCCTGCATTGGCAGACAGATTCTTTACCGCTGAGCCACCAGGGAAGCCCCAGCAGTCGTTCTTAATTCCTCTCTCTCCTTAGCTCCTGGTAACCACTAATCTACTTTCTGTCTCTATAGATTTGCCTCTTCTGGACATTTCATATAAGTGGGATCCTACCATGTGTGACCTTTTGTGACTGGATTGTTTCACCTAGCATAGTGTTTTCAAAGTTCATGTTGTAGCCTGTGTAAGTACTTCCTGGTTATTGCTGAATAATATTCCATTGTATGGATGTATCACATTTGTGTATCCGTTCATCTGTTAACCGACATTTGGTTTGCTTCCACTTTTTGACTCTTGTGAGTAGAGCTGCTATGAACATTTGTGGAATTTTGATGTGGATGTATGTTTTCAATTCCTTTGGCTAAATACCTAGGAGTGAAATTGCTGGGTCATAAGAATATGATGTTGACCAAAATTTGAGGAGCTGCTAGACTGTTTTCAAAGTGACTGCACCATTTTACATTCCTGCCCACAGTAGATGAGAATTTTGATTATTTTTCCACATTTTAGCCAACCCTTGTTACTATCTGACTTTTTGATTCTAGTCATCCTAGTGGGTGTGAAGTGGTACCTCATTGCGGTTTTGACTTGCATTTCGTTTCCCTGATGGTTAATGACATCAAGCATCTTTAAGTGTGCTTATTGGCCGTTTGTATATTTTCTTTGGAGGAATGTTTATTCAGATCCTTTGCCGTTAAAAAAAAAAAGAGTTGTCTATTATTGAGTGGTTGGGGTTCTTTATATATTCTGGGTACAAATACCTCATCTGACATATGATTCGCAAATATTTTCTCTCATTTAGCGAGTAGTCTTTTCACTTTCTTTATGGTATTGTTTGCAACAGTTTAAAATTTTGGTAAACGTCCAAGTCTCTATTTTTCCTTTTGTTGCTTATGCTTTTCATGTTGGTAATGAAGAGCCAGCTACGTGCAACTCTGAAGCTGGTGGTCTTTTTGCCTCAGTCTTCCATGGGGGATGTGGAAAGAGCTGGTCAGGCTTTGGTGGTCATCGTAGGCTTGGATGAGGGTGTAGAGCTGTGAAGAATAATGACCCTGGAATCGAACAGAATTGAGTTCCAATCCTAGCCAGGCTATTTTTTTTTTTTTGATGATTTGGGCAGGTCATTCAGTGCCTTTGAACCTCAGTTTTCTCATCTGTACAATGGGGATAAACACACCTACTTCGAAGTTGCTGTGAGATTAAATAAAGGGGGGGCAAGCACATAGAAGATACTTCCTAGACATAGCTGGGATGATAATGGCCTCTAGGTTTGCCATGAAGACCCCCAGGTCCCCCACCCCCAGCACTGATCAAGGCACACGGCCCAGAGTCCCTGAGTCTCTATCCCAGTGAACTTTTCTCTGGAATCTGAACACCAAGGATAGTTTCCCTGTGTCCTGCTGAAAACCACAAAGGCAGCAGAAGGAACCAGAAGGAACCATTAGACTGTCGGGCAGAGGGAGGTAGAGGCTCCAGCTTAGACCTCGCCCCCCAGGCTGCCCTGGCTCCCATAGCCTTTCAAACTCTGTTATGGACAAGGAAACTAAGGTTCAGAGAGGTGAAGCCACTTGATGGAGGTCACACAGCCCCATCCTGAAAAGCAATATGAAAAAGGGCTTCTTGCCTCTGGGCCTGAGAATCTTCAGGTATCACCCTGGCACATTCCCCACTTCTCTTAGAGTCAGGACCTTGGGGGCACCTCCCTGGCTCCCAGTTAGGACATGAGGCTTTGGAGCTACACGGAACAGAATCCAGCGACACCATCTACTCTCTGACCCTCAGTCTCTTCATCTGTTCAGCGGGAACACTTGTTGCTTTGAGAATGAAATGAAAGCTGAGCCTTGTATGAGCTGAGTGTGGACCTGCCCATCAAGAGCACTTGATAATTACAACTATTTATTATGATTATCAATAACCCAGATGAAGGTTTTGGAACAGATCCAGACTGGGCATGCACACTGGCCTGACTGGGAGGTGGTGGCCAGACTGCTCCGCCATCCTCGGAACCCCCCGAGGCAGTATTTTCAGGGCGGCAGGAAGCGGAGGGCGGCGGGAAGTGGAGGGCGCTGTCTGCTGGCGGATGGATGGAGTGGATAAAATTGATTCCGGCCCAGCGGCCACAGGTGGCTGGGCAATTACCCACCGCCAAGCCGCCGGAGATGAGACGTCCCTCGGGTCACGGCTCTGCTGACCCCCGAGGCGGTGGATCGGGCTGGCTGGCCGGCTGGCCGGGCCTCCTGTGCTAAAGCCGGGGGCTGCGGTGCTGGGGCGCCCAGGACTGGGGTTTAGCCTCACCCGCCCCTTCAGATAGACAGATAGCTGGCAGACAGGCCCATGTCCACTCCCCGGGAGAAGCTGGACATGATTCTATTTAGATCATCACAGACCCAGTCTCACAAGCCAGTGCTTAGTACCCCCGGGAGGTTCATAGCCCGCTCGTGCACACAGGTCCCCTCGATGAAGTCTGGCTCACCATGGGTCTCATCCCTGCCCGCTCCTCCGACACATGGTGATGCAAAGATGGGCTGCATGTCTCTTAAGATTCAGAATGAGTGCCCCGGGGACAGGAGCTGCGTCTGTCTGGGTTACATCCTCTCCTCCTTCCAGAAACAGTACTTGGTACACAGTGGGCACTTGGGGGAATGTTGAATGGGTAAATGAGTGCTTGACCTTGGTACCAAGGGTTAGGATTTCAACATATTTTGCGGGCACACAGTTCAACCCATACTTGGCCTGCCATGAAATAAACATCGTGCCGTGTTTTTTTTGAGCGCCAACTGTATACCTGGCACACGGTGCCCAGGGTGCAAGGAAGAGAGGTAGGGGGTTAAGGAGGAGAAACAATAGAAGTGAGGACCAGGGAGGGGGTGTGGCTGGGAGGTGGGCCACAGGGGGCGCATTCAGAGTTGGGTCAAGACAGAAAGGTGGGGCTGATGCTGCTGGTGGCTTTGAGTGCCAACCAGGTGCAAGACTTGGGGACTGAACCGCTAAGAAGTTCTCAGGTGTAGACAGGAAGTCTTAGGCTTGATGAGCTAAAGAGCTGTAGAAATCGTGCTTTTTTAAAAAGCAATTCCATTCTTTTTTAAAAAATTAATTTTTTGGCTGCCCTGGGTCTTTGTTCTGCGCTCAGGCTTTTCTGTAGTTGAATCCGAGGTTCTGAGCGGGAAGGTGACTCTCCCAGGGACACGCCGCCCGCAGGGGCCAGGAGGGACACTGCATGGCAGACCTCCTTGCTTCCAGGTCTTGCGAGCACGTGGCCCAGTCTGCAAGTTATAAAAATGCTTATTCAAAACACAGCAGCCGTTACCGATGACAATAGAAGCCATTTGCCTGGTTTCGCTCATCTGCATCTCTAGGGGTTAGTAAATTTGCAGCCAATTTTCATGGGTTTCAAATTGAATTTCTAGGTAGGTTCCATTGAGATGTGGAGAAAAGTCCCTACACTTATCGTAGAAAGGGCTGGGCTTTTCCTAGAAAGATTCCTTCATGCAGTGAGTGTTTCCTGATCACCTAATCTGTGTGCCAGCCTCCCCCCATCCCCCACCACCCCCACAATGAGGGCTGGGAATTGAGATATTTTTTTCTGATTCTTGGAAAGTTCTTTGGAATCCAAAAATACTTTTGCTGCCTTGGCCTCATAGAACACGGTGTCCAGTGGGGTAGACAGAATGGTGTCCAGTGGATAATCAGAATCCAGGTAGGACTTTCCTGGTGGTTCAGAGGAAAAGAATCCACCTGCCAGGGCAGGAGACTTGGATTCGATCCCTGGTATGGGGAAATTCCACATGCCATGGAGCGACTAACCCTGTGCACGGCAACTTACTGAGCCTGTGAGTCAGAATGACTGAAGCCTGCATGGTCAAGGGCCAGCAAGCCACAGCTACTGAAGCCCGTACACCTAGAGCCTGCGCTCTGCAGCAAGAGAAGCCACCACGGTGAGAAGCCCACACATTGCAGCTAGAGAGTAGCCCAAACTATCTGCAATTAGAGAAAGCCTGCATGCGGCAACAAAGACCAGCACAGCCAAAAATAAATAAAAAAAATAAACATAGCAGTGTGTATACGTAAAAAGAAAAGAAACCAGGTAGCATGATTGGAGCAAGCCCGGGGGCGGCAGGGGTCTGGGAAATGTGTCTGACCAACCTGGAGTGCAGAGAGGGCTTCCCAAAGAAGGTGATGCCTCAGTTGAGTCTTGAGAAAGAAGTTAGAATTCATCATATGGGGGAGGGGATCAGGTATGTATTCTGGGTGGAACGCCATGTGCGAAGGTTCGGAGGTATAAGGTTATAGAAAGTCGTTAAATCCACCTGGCCTTGAGTCTAGCTGGGGAAGTGTGAGGCATAGAGGGGCCGAGATTAGCAAAAGCCTTTGGGGATGGGCTTTGTCTAGAGAGTCATAGGGATGTATTTGGGAGGTTTCAGAGCTGGGGAGTAACCTAGCGATAGAGGCCTTTTTGAGAGCCCTTTCTGGCTACTGTGAAGCCGGTGAAGAGATGGCTGCAGTTGTATAAGGCATGATATTTAACATAACAATAGAGGATGGACTTCCCTGGTGGTCCAGAGGTTAAGAATCCTCTTTTCAGTGCAGGGGATGCAGGTTCGATCCCTGGTCGGGAACTAGGGTCCCATGTACCACAGGACGCTGTAACCAGAGAAACCCATGCACTGCAAGGAAGACTCAGTGCAGGGCCCTCCAAATATATATATAATAGTTACTACAATGCATATTACAATAACAGTATGCCAGGCAATATTCTAAGCATTTACATGTTTTACCTCATTCAACCCTCAAACAATCCTCATAAGCTAAAGTGCATGTAAAGCTCGTAACCTCGGGCCCAGTGTATCGTAAGTATCAACCAATCATCTCCATCGTATTAGCAATCTGTATGTGCTGCTTGCCCCATGTTGCAGCTGAAGACTGAGGTTCAGACCATTTAAGTAACTTGCCATGTTGGATGCTGAGGTGTACAACCTGCTCCACTTGAGGGAAGGAAGGGTTTATTCTGTCACTCCGGGAGTGGTGGCCTCTTTAGGGGCTGACTCAGCAAGGTCACTCCCTTCTGGGGGTGGCCAACATCCAATGACTGATAGATGTGGGAAGATAAAGTCCTGACTCCTTGTCCTAATTCAAGACACTTCTGAGAGGCCATTCTGGCTCCAGAGCTCTGTGTGGGGTCCGCTGAGACCTTTGTTGGACCATCATCAGAGCTCATCTTCTTCCTCTTCCCAATTCTGCTTCTTTCTCCTCTTGTCCTTGAGTTCTGACCCCAAGAGCACTTTCTACTGAACAGCCTGCATGGTCAGGTCTGCTTGCTGGGGACCCACATGTGACACTTGTCCCAAGGAGTACAGTCAGTGATCAGCAGAGCTCATGTGTTAGTCAGGGTTCTCCAGAGAAACAGAACCAATAGGATAGATAGATAGGTAGGTAGTTACATAGATTAGCTAGATCAATAGATCTGTGTGTGTGTTTAGTCACTCAGTCGTGTCTGAATCTTTTGCAACCCTTTGGACTGTAGCCTGCTAGGCTCCTCTGTCCATGGGATTTCCCAGGAAGCAATACTGGAGTGGGTTGCCGTTTCCTTCTCCAGGGGATCTTTCTTCCCCACCCCGCGATCGAACCCACATCTCCAGTGTCTCCTGCATTGCAGGGAGATTCTTTACTTGCTGAGCCATTGGGGAAGCCCCCAATAAATCTACAGATAGATAGATGAGCCAGATAGGGGTAGGTAGGTAGGTATGGATTAGATATATCAATAGATTTATAGATCTATAGATAGATAGGAATTTATTATGAACGATTGGCTCACATGATTATGGAGGCTGAGAAGTCCCCTAGTCTGCTGTCTGCAAAATTGAGGCCCAGAAATGCTGGCAGTATGGTTCTAGTCCAAATCCAAAGGTCCAGAGAACCAGGGGCGCCAATGGTACAAGTCCAGATCCAAGTCTGAAGGCCCAAGAACCATGAGGGCTGATATCCAAGGGTGGGAGAAGGTGGACACCCTGGTTCAAGCAGAGAGAGTGAATTTGCCTTCCCTCTGCCTTTTTGTTCTCTTCCGGCCCTAGGTGGATCGGGTGATGCCCACCTGTGTTGGTGAGGATGAGCTTTACTCAACCTGTCGATTCAGATGCCAGTGTCTTCTGGAAACACCCTCACAGACGTCCCCAGAAAGAATGTCTGGCCAGCTGTCCAGGCATCCCTGAAGCCCCGTCAAGCTGCCACATCAAGGTAACCGTCGCAGCCAGAAAACAAACGCTGGCCCCCCAGGTGTCAGTAGAGTCTCCATGCTGGTCTCACACCATGCTACCTTGGTCAAGCATCTTTGACTCTCTGAACTTTGGTTTCCTCATCTGTAAAGTGAGGGTGTAAGTCAGTGTCTTAGTCTGCTCAGGCTGCTAGAACAGAATACCATAGATGGGGGGCTTAAGCAATAGACGTTTGTGTTCCCATAGTTGCAGAGGCTGGGATTTGGAATGTTTGGAGGCTGCTTGGAGGAGGTGATCCAAAGCATCTTGAGTGGCCTCTCACTGCTTCTTTCCAGGGCTGGGGGCCTGCTCTCCACGCCTGCAATGCTCCGCCATGCTAATGACTTGAAACAGCGGCTAATTTGACAAGCCAAATGGAGTCCCCATGATTGCATTTGACTTTCTGACTAATGACAAGAGATGAACTCCCTTGTCTTAGTGCAACTTACAGTTGGATAGCCTTGGGCCATCACCCGATCCCAATGTTCAAAATGTTGCCTTGTAAATTGTCTAATAAAGTAATAAAGAAAAAGACTCGCTTAACCATTGTATTTGTCTTTTTAAGAATGCAAAAATTATCACATGTAATTAGAATCATTTCAATTCTGGTCTCCACCAGGCCTTTTCCGGGTGCAGACCAGGCCTCTGACATATCCGGCACATATCGATCAGATCTATTTGGATCCACTGTGAAGCTGTAGAATAAATGTTTAAGAGAAGGGGGGAGAGCCACATTAGGGCTTCTTTCTACCCGGGCAGCCCAGGACCTGACGGCCACAGTGATGCTCTTAATCACTTCCCCTTCATCCCCACTGAGATCCGCCATTTGTACCCCTCGCCGTTTGTGCCCCAAGTTTCATCTCATTCAGGCTGACCAGGTTTCTGCCTGATGCATCTTCTTAATATTTAATCCTAACCATGCAGACACATATATGGATCTATTTATCCACAAAAGCTGTAGAATAAATGTTTAACCAGGAAGGCGCTCGGCAGCTCAGAACATCTAACAGACAAGCTTTTCCAAGGGTAATGAGGACAGGCAGGCTGTCTCGCTCTGGGGAGAAGATATTTATTGAGAAAAATGTTCCTGGTTCCCAAAATGTCCAGGTTGGGCTTTGGGGGACTGGAGGTTAGCAAAATGTTGCTCTTTTCAATTGGCTTGAATGGGAAGCGGCTCTTGCCTCTGATTGGAAACGAGTGGAGATTGAAGGCTGTCTCCTTCCAGATATTGGTGGGTGTGCAGGCTCTTCATTTGCCCCACGATGTCCCTGTGTAATGGTGGCAGCCTGTTTGTCCTCCATAGGGCCTGGAATCTGGTTCTAGGCAGGAGGCTTGTCTGCCCAGGCTGCGGTGTGTGGGCGGCAGTGGAAATTCACATTGGAACAAGTGCCGCGTGGTAGAAGAATCACAGTGTGAAGCCAAGTGATGGCATCAGGGAACAGCAAGAGAGCGCTTGAATATTCTGGGTGTTTGGACCCACAGCCAGTTCCAGGCCCAGCTCCTGATTCATCAGTATTACACGTTGGCACTATGGCAAGCAGACTGTCAGCAACTTTACTTTTTTTTTTTTAACTTTTTATTTTGCACTGGACTGTAGCCGATTAACAATGTTGTGATAGTTCCAGGTGGACAGCAAAGGGGTACAAGCGTACATATACATGTCCATTCCCCCCCAAGCTCCTCTCCCATCCAGGCTGCCGTATGACTTGAGTAGAGTTCCCTGTGTCAATACAGTAGGTCCTTGTTGGTTACCTATTTTAAATATAGCAGTGTGTATGTGTCCATCCCCAAATCCCTAACTATCTCTTCCCCCCCATTCTCCACCCCTCCCACAACTGTAAGTTTATTCTCTAAATCTGGAAGTCTGTTTCTTACTTGTAAATAAGTTCATTTGTATCACTGATTTTTAGATTCCACATGTGTCATAGGATATTTCTCCTTCTCTGTCTGACTTAGTTCACTTAGCATGATAATCTCTAGGTCCATCCATGTTTCTGCAAATGGCATTGTTTTATTATTTTTAATGACAGAGTAATAGTCCATCGTATAAATGTACCACATCTTCTTTTCCCACCCCTCTGTCAATGGACACTTAGGTTGCTTCCATGTCTTGGCTATTGTAAATAGTGCTGCTATCAACGGTGAGGTGCATACATCCTTTCGATCCCTAGTTTCCTCTGGATATATGCCCATGGGTGGGATTGCTGGATCATATGGTAGCTCAATTTTTAGTTTCTTGAGGAACCCCTATACTGTTCTCCATAGTGGCTGCACCAATTTACATTCCTACCAACACAGTAGAAGGGTTCCCTTTTCTCCACATCCTCTCCAGCATTCATTATTTTTGGATTATATAAGAACTGAAGGACTTCATGTTCCCTTCCTGTGTTCAAGCTGAACAACTCCATCCGTTCTCCTTACTGGATTTTGTCTGAAAAACTATTGCACATGTACAAAGTTTGACTCTCACGGTGCACTCATTGAAGAATGTTAAAGAAAAAATTATTCTGACACTGGTGAAAGTAGTAAGTAAGGCTTTATTCAGGACTCTTCTGATAGGGGAGATGGAAAGAACAGTGAGAATTTTTAGCCAAGGAGCAGTTTGGGGGTAGTGGTGTGAATGGTCAGTGACTAAGAGAAGACATCAAGGAAAGAGGGGATTCTGTTTTTGGCCATGTGAAAGTGAGTGAAGTCGCTCAGTCGTGTCCGACTCTCTGTGACCCCATGGACTGTAGCCCACCAGGCTCCTCTGTCCATGGAATTTTCCAGGCAAGAGTACTGGAGTGGGGTGCCATTTGCTTCTCCAGAGGATCTTCCCGACCCAGGGATCGAACCCAGGTCTCCTGCATTGTAGGCAGACGCTTTACCATCTGAGCCACCAGGAAAGTCTTAATGGCGCCACTCGGGATCTTCACTACCATGTGCGAGATCTTTAGTTGCGGCCTGCGAGACCTAGTTCCCTGACCAAGGATTGAACACCGGGCCCCCTGCATTGGGAGTGTGGAGTTTTAGCACTGGGTCACCATGGAAGTCCCGAGGGTAGAGGGGACTCGTGCTGAAGGCAGGCCAGAGGGCCAGATACCAAGGATAAGGGATTCTCTCAAAACTGACTTGACAGGATTCTTACTACAACTGGGTAATGTGGGTCCTGCAAGAACCACAAGGACAAGATATAACTGAGAAGAGGGCTCAGAGGAGCCTGAGTCAAGGGAAGCTTCATGAGGAAGACCGCGAAGCTTTCTAGGCGTGGCTCTAGGAAGCAGAGGAGTCAGGGACCACCCTGCCTTGTCTACAGTCCTCCTGGATCCTAAGCACACGTCATCTTGCACTTCCTCCAGCTCCCAGCCCTCAAGCACTGCAGTTCATGCAAATAGCTGCCTGAGGGTAGAGCAGGCCTAACATGTTAAATTTCCACTTAGGCTCAGCTGGGATCTGTAGTTCTGTGGTTTCTTTATGATTCAGGGATTTTTAGTATTCTTTGATACTTTAGCACTGTATCCTCAACTACTATAGCACTTTGATTTTGCATTTCTTTGATTCTAGACATGATGATCCTGGGATGTAGACTTTCTGGCTCAATTATGCCAGGAGAAAAAAAATGTTTTGTTTTTGAACCAATGTGTCCAAGCCCCACTTGTGAGATACTGGTCCATGCCATGGCGAGACCAGGGATGGGAGCGTGGTGGGGGAGTTGCTGACTGAGATAGAGTCTTACATGTTGGCCGTGTCCAAGGTCAAAACTAGAACAGCTACACCTCTGCCATCAGGTATGAGGGGCCAGAGTGTGGCCAAGAAGAGCAAAATAATGCCAGGTGATTAAGAGTTGTGGGTACAAAGGATGGAGTGGGGGTTGAGAAGCAGAAATGGATACGAGGCAAGCATCATCTATTCGATATGAGAGAACTGATATGTGTTCCGAGCACATTCGATACGTGCTCTGAAATGATTTGGTTTGGACAGATGCTTATGGTTCCCTGTGATAAACTCTTTTTACCCCCTTTCCCTCCAAATCAACCTGCCACATCAACCCCTGCTCCCAACAGGGATCTGAATAAAGCCATCCATACATTCCATGTGGATCTGTTAGTCAGTTAACCTGTTGGAATTTAAATGGGAGCCTTTGGTCTTCCCTGGTGGTTCAGACGGTAAAGAATCTGCCTGCAGTGAAGGAGACCCGGGTTCAGTCTCTGGGTCAGGAAGACCCCTGGAGAAGGGAATGGCTACCCACTCCAATATTCTTGCCTGGGAAATCTCATGGACAGAGGAGGCTGGCAGGCTACAGTCCATGGGGCCGCAAAGAGTCGAACACAACTGAGCGACTGAGTACGCACATGAACACGCACATACTTTGATACAACACAACGTTGATACCAACGACTGCTGAATTAGTCAGGGTAAGCTAGGTTACGGCAACAAAAATGCCTCATAAGCAAAGTTCATTTTTTTGCCCTTGTAAAGTCCACTGTGGGCCTGCGCAGCTATGTTCCACATGGTGACTCAGTGATCTAGGCTCCTTGAATCTGTTTCTGCATTTCAATAGGACGCTTCCTGTATTAACAGGGGGCAAGAGAACTTCCTCAGTTTGCCGGTGATGTTTGTGACCTCCACTCAGAACCAGTCACGTGACCCCAGCTACCTGGAAGGAGGCTAGGAAGAGTGATTTTCTACGTGTCCAGAAGATGAATATGAAGTAGCATTTGGTGAGCACATCGTACCGTTTCTGCTACAACCACCATGTCTTATTTTAGTAGCTACCATACGACCATGATTCCAGATGTTCAAGCTGGTTTCAGAAAAGGCAGAGGAACCACAGATCAAATTGCCAACATCTGCTGGATCATCGAAAAAGCAAGAGAGTTCCAGAAAAACATCTATTTTTGCTTTATTGACTATGCCAAAGCCTTTGACTGTGTGGGTCACAGTAAACTGTGGAAAATTCTGAAAGAGATGGGAATACCAGACCACCTGACCTGCCTCTTGAGAAACCTGTATGCAGGTCAGGAAGCAACAGTTAGAACTGGACATGGGACAACAGACTGGTTCCAAATAGGAAAAGGAGTATGTCAAGGCTGTATATTGTCACCCTGATTATTTAAATTATATGCAGAGTACATCATGAGAAACACTGGGCTGGATGAAGCACAAGCTGGAATCAAGATTGCTGGGAAAAATATCAATAACCTCAGATATGCAGATGACACCACCCTAATGGCAGAAAGCGAAGAACTAAAGAGCCTCTTGATGAAGGTGAAAGAGGAGAGTGAAAAAGTTAGCTTAAAGCTCAACGTTCAGAAAACTAAGATCATGGCATCTGGTCCCATCACTTCATGGGAAATAGATGGGGAATCAGTGGAAACAGTGTCAGACTTTATTTTGGGGGGCTCCAAAATCACTGCAGATGGTGCTTGCAGCCATGAAATTAAAAGATAAGGAAAGTTATGACCAACCTAGATAGCATATTTAAAAGCAGAGACATTACTTTGCCAACAAAGGTCCATCTAGTCAAGGCTATGGTTTTTCCAGTAGTCATGTATGGATGTGAGAGTTGGACTATAAAGAATGCTGAATGCCAAAGAATTGATGCTTTTGAACTGTGGTGTTGGAGAAGACTCTTGAGAGTCCCTTGGACGGCAAGAAGATCCAACTAGTCCATCCTAAAGGAGATCAGTCCTGGGTGTTCATTGGAAGGACTGATGTTGAAGCTGAAAGTCCAATAGTTTGGCCACCTCATGCGAAGAGTTGACTCATTGGAAAAGACCCTAATGCTGGGAAGGATTGGGGGCAGGAGGAGAAGGGGATAACAGAGGATGAGATGGTTGGGTGGCATCACCGACTCAATGGACATGGGTTTGGGTAAACTCCGGGAGTTGGTGATGGACAGGGAGGCCTCACGTGCTGCAATTCATGGGGTCGCAAAGAGTCAGACACGACTGAGCGACTGAACTGAACTGATACGACCATGACTCTACATTAATTTATTTAAATCATTAAAGATCCTTTCAGGGGCTTCCCTGCTGGTCCAGTGACTAAGACTCTGTGCTCCCAATGCAGGGGGCCTGGGTTTGATCCCTGGTTGGGGAACTAGACCCACATGCTTCAACTAAAGGCTTGCATGGCTCAACTAAGACCCTGCATGCTGTGACTATGACCCAGTGCAGCCAAATACATAAATATTAAAAAAAAAGAGTTTACAGATGAGGAAACCAAGGCCCAGAGAGGTTGAATAACTTGCTCAAAGTCACACAAATAATGGCAGATTCAGAATCTGAGCCCAGGGACTTCTCTGGTGGCCCAGTGGCTAAGGCTCTATACTCCCAAGGTAGGGGACTTGGTTTTAATTCTTGGGCAGGAACATGGCACAACTAAGGGTTCAAATGCCACACCTAAAGATCTCACGTGCTGCAACAAAGACCCAGTGCAAACAAATAAATAAATACATAAAAATAAATATCTTTTTTTTTTTTTTTTAAAGAATTTGAACTCAGGTTTGCACGCCTCTGAAGTCTGCAGCCTTCGCTTCTCATGTGGTGGAACTTCTGACTCCGGGGGACCTGGTGGGATGACTGCTTGCATGCTCAGGTACCTGCTTATGGTAGACAAGCCTGGATCCGAGAGGGGAGACACCCTTTGCTGACTTGGGAATTCACTGGGTACAGATATCCCCTTGCAACAGGCAATCAGTGGTTCCTGACAATTTTTTTTTTCATTTAGGCTAGAAATATGGAAAGCATATTTTGAACTTTGCTTTCTTTCCATTTCCCATCTGTTCTTCATTGGGAGTTCAGATTTAATAACCTTCTAGAGTTGGTATTGCATTCGAAGCTGACACTCCTTGGGGAGCTTCTGTGCTGTGAGAGGATGGGTTGGGTCACTGGTTGCTGTTTCCACCTCGGCCTTCTGTCTGTGTGTCCATCTGTTTCTCTTACCTTCTGAATCTGATCCTTCTCATCCAGAAGGTCCAACTCACTTGTGGGTGAAACTTCGGTGTCTAATTTCGGGAATATTTGATTAGTTTAGTGACCTTTCACCCACTTATGCCTACGCCTAAAATTCTCTCATTCAAGAACTTTTCCTTTAGCTTAGGAGAATTCTTATGTCTGGTCAAGAAGCCCAAAGAAAGTTCACTGTGTCACAATACTGTACCCTTTCAGTGGCAGGGGGAAAACTCTTG
This sequence comes from Okapia johnstoni, assembly GCA_024291935.2. Classification (NCBI taxonomy): domain Eukaryota; kingdom Metazoa; phylum Chordata; class Mammalia; order Artiodactyla; family Giraffidae; genus Okapia; species Okapia johnstoni. Next base: position 6,021,161 of record CM044310.1, on the reverse strand, counting down.
AGGAATATAGATTTCAGAAGGTAAAGAAGACAGAAGACATAGGGAAGTAATACAGTTGTGGTCAGAGTGCTGAGTTGGGGTCAGAAAACATGAGGGTGCATACTTCCTTGGTGGTCCAGTGGTTGAGAATCTGCCTTCCAATGCAGGAAACATGGGTTCAATCCCTAGTCCGGTAACTAAGATCCCACATGCCACAGGGCAACTAAGCCTGAGTGCCGCAACTGCTGAGTCCAAGCTCAAGAGCCCGTGAGCTGCAGCTACTGAAGCCCTTGTGCCCCAGAGCCTGTGCTCTGCAACTAGAGAAAGCCCACCCAGCAACAAAGATCCAGAGCGTCAAAAAAAAAACAGAAAAAAAGAAAAAAATTAAATGAAAAACCCCTCATGTTAAAAAAAACAAAGAAGAAGAAAACATGGGGTTGTGTGCCACTTAATGCCACCCTCCTTGGGTTTGGGTCTAGCAAGCCATCCAACCTCTCTGACTCTGTCTCTTCATCCATAAAATGGGGACATATGATGCATTTCTTGTAGGGTCACTGAGAAAGATGAAAATGGCAACTCGCATGAACACAGTGTTTTACAGCCTGGCAGGAAAATATTAACTTGGTTCCTCTTTAAAAAAAAATTAATTCTGTGCATTTGTTTATGTCCTGTGGCTCGCCTCCTCACTCAGGCAGCAGCCAGACCATGCGGCACGCCTCAGGGAAATAGTGACACAGCAGAACTCAGATAAGTAAGGAATCCAGTCTTGGCTTTTGAATTTTAAAAGCCGGCCAAGGACTGGTCATATGATAAAAGATTTGGAAGGATGGAAAAGTGAAGCGGTCCTGTCGCTAAGACTGGAAAAGTCTCCTTAGGCTGCACGATAGAGTTAGGTGGGAAGTAAAGGGAACATGGGGGGCCTCCCAGGGCTCAGTGGTAAAGAATCTGCCTGCCAACTAAGAGATGCAGGAGACATGGGTTTGATCCCTGGGTTGGGAAGATCTCCTGGAAAAGGAAATGACAATCTCCCTCCAGTATTCTTGCCTGGGATGTGGGATCTAGTTCCCCGACCAGGGATCAAACCCAGGCCCCCTGCATTGGGAGTGTGGAGTCTTAGCCACTGGACCACCAGGGAAGATTCTCTCCAGAATTCAGACATATCCCTGGAGAAAGGAGGCAGAGGACTCTAAATGAACACTAACTGTATTTCTGTCACTTGGTAGAGTATAGGCCTTTATAGAGATTCTGTGTGCTTGTGCCTAGTCGCTAAGTCATGTCTGACTCTTTTGCAGCCCCTGGACTGTAGCCCGCCAGGCTCCTCTGTCCATGGGATTTTCCAGGCAAGAATACTGGAGTGGGTTGTCATTTCCTTCTCCAGGGGATCTTCCCCACCCAGGGATCGAGCCAGAGTCTCCTGCATTGGCAGGCGGATTCTTTACCACTGAACCACCAGGGAAGCCCTATAGATATTATACTCAATTACAAAAAAGATAAAGCTTTCTGGACTGCTTGAGTTTCTAGATTAGCCATCTGCTGCAGCTTACTCCAGAGCGTTTCCATGGACATTTCCGGGACCATGGGAATCTGGGGAAGCCAGGACAAGAGCCCTGGACTTTTGGGACAAGGATGGGCAAGGTGCCTGACAGTACACGATTCCCCAGTTCTTTGATTTGGGGACCACTCATTCTGTGCTGGTCCCTTCTCCGGACTCCCTTCTGCTCCTCACTGTACACCCTCCCACGAGCATATGCAAGCTCTGCCCAAGCCCTTCAGTTTGTCTCGTTAGAAAACCCTTGTGTCAAAGAGACCATTAAAAAAGAGAGGGAAAGATAAATTGCCTGAAGCTGCAAGGCCCAGGAGGGAAGAGGAGAGCAGGTGATGGAAAACAGGCCTGTGATTAGGGGGCAGGGGGTGGCACGGGAGCCCGAGCAGGCAGAAACCTCCACTGGAGATGTCAAAATATTTGAAGATCTTCTTCCTTTGGTGAATTGAGTTACCAAAATGTATTTTTTTCTCTCCCTTTTTGCACACAGAGCGGTCTGGCAGTGGTTCAGAGCATATTTTCGAGTCTGGCAGAGCTTGGCTTGGTCCCTTTCTCACTGCTGTCTGACCTCAGGTGAGTCTCTGAACCTCTCTGATCCTCAGTATCTTCCTCTAGAAAGAGAGATAACGATAAACCTACAAAAAATGGCCCTGAACCTCCGCCTCTCTTTGTGTTTATGTTCCTTGCAATGTGACTTTATAGCTCCTGTCTCAAGGTGGAGCCTTTCCTCCCATCCCTTGATTTCAAGCTGTCCATGTGACTTATTTTGGCCAACAGGACATCGTGAAAGTGGTGGTATGACAGCTCTGAGCCCAGGTCCCAAGAGGCTTTGTTCACTCTGTTCTCTGAACCTTAGAAGGAGAATCAGGCTAACCTATTAGAGGATGAGAGGCTGCACGGAGCAGACATGAGCTGTCCCAGCTGAGACCGTTCTAAAACACCTGGGAGCCAGGTGACCACAGATGCATAAGAGAACCAGCCGGTAAATATCAAGCAGACCCAGACAAGCAGAAGAGCCAGCTGACTCACAGACTCAAGGGAAATAGTGGATTTTCCTTTGTTGTTGTTTAGTTGCTAAATTATGTCTGACTTTTTTGCAACCCTATGGACTGCAGCCCCACCAGGCTCCTCTGTGCATGGAATTTCCCAGGCAAGAATACTAGAGTGGGTTGCCATTTACTTCTCCAGGAGATCTTCCCGACTCAGGGATCAGCCTCGTGTCTCCTGCATTGGCAGGCAGGTTCTTTACTGCTGAGCCACCAGGGAAGCCCAGGATTTAAGTTGCCAGTTTTGGTGTTGATTTGTTACACAGCAATAGCTAACACATACACCTTTACCTTAAAGAGTTACTGAGGAGGAAGCAGTTGTACATGAGAGTGACAATAGCTGCCATTGGTTGGGTGCAGGTTGCCTGGCAGCTTGTTGGGGTTTGACAGGCAGTGTCTCAAGGGCTTCCCTGATGGCTCAGTGGGTAAAGAATCTGCCTGGAATCCAGGAGACAGATGAGATGCAGGTTCGATCCCTGGGTGGGGAAGATCCCATGGAGGAGGAAATGGCAACCCACTCCAGCATTCTTGCCAGAAAAATCCAATGGACAGGGGAGCCTGGTGGACTACGTGAGGAGTCCATGGGGCTGCAAAGAATCGGACATGACTGAGCGACCACGCATATACGTGCCTACGTCTCAGGGACTTGCAGAGAGAGACTTGCAGCTGGGGTGAGGCATCCTGGAGTCTCCCACAGAGCCTGGCACAGGGTACCTCCTAGACATGTGTTAGTCGTTGGCTGCTGCTGCTGCTGGGAGTTCTGACTAGTGCCTCTGATTCTGCAGTGGGTTCTGAGCTGTAGCCTCTGGGTCTGGAGGCCTTGGTGAGTACTCATCTGTGAAAAGACTAGCGGGCAGCATCTCTGGGTGTTGGGGGAACCTGAGGGAGCGAAGCTGGGTCAGGCAGGGGATAAAGCATCAGCCAGGATGCTCCATACTCTCCCCCCACCGCCCCCCACCCCTGCCATGCAGTCCCTGAACCAGCTTCCTCAGCATCCTCTGGGCTCTTGTTAGAGATGCAGACTCGGACTTCCCTGGCGGTCCAGTGGTTAAGACTTGGAGCTTCTACTGCGTGGGGCATGGGTTTGATCCCTGGTCGGGGAAGTTCTGCATACTGCACAGGGCAGCCAAACCCCCCAAAGTGCACATGTGTGCTATGTAGCTTTAGACATGTCTTACTCTATGTGGCGCCATGGACAGTAGCCCACCAGGCTCCTCTGTCCATGGGATTCTCCAGGCAAGAATACTGGAGTGGGTTGCTGTGCGCTCCTCCAGGGGATCTTCCTGACCCAGGGATCAAACCCATGTCTCTTATATCTCCTGCATTGGCAAGCAGGTTCTTTACCCACTGAGCCATCAGGGAAGCAGGAACCCCCTTTCCCTGTCCTCCCCCAGAAAGGAAAAAAAAACTACAAACTCTCAGGTGCCACCCAGATCTGATGAATCAGAAACTATTTTAACAAGCTCTCCAGGGGATCTGTGTGACGTGAGAATATCTAGAACCCTGCTTCTCAAGCTACCTGTGCTGAAGGACCAGTGTTCTTCTTAACAAAATTTCCTATTCGTTGCAGACTGACACTTGTAAAATCCAGTAAAAAATGAATTTTGTAAAGATTAAATGATGACTGTGGCTCTGTAGTATAGCTTGATACAGGGTGCTCGGGGCTGGCGCACCAGGATGACCTGGAGGGATGGGATGGGGAGGGAGGTGGAAGGGGGGTTCTGGAAGGGGAAGACATGTACACCCATGGTGGATTCATGTCAATGTATGGCAAAACAAATACAATAAATAAATAAATAAAAGATTAAATGAAAAATCAAAAAGAACTACAAAGTCCAAGCGCTTGCTTTTTTATCATTAGATTCAAGAGATATAAAATTCCTGTTGAATTATTATAAAGGTTTCTTAACATTTACTCTCTTTCTCTGTGCATACCTCACTATTCAGAGGTGACAGTTTGTGACCTGGCACGGCCTGTGGACCATACTTAGAGTAGCACGATTCTAGAGTTAATATGAAAATGATACAAATACGATATGATGATATACGATTGTGGGCTGGACATTGGCTGGTGGTAGGAATTTACAAGCCTGTGTACTTTGAAATGGGGTTCCCTGGGGGCTCAGATGGAAAAGAATCTGCCTGCAATGTAGGAGACCTGGGTTCGATCCCTGGGTCGGGAAGATCCCCTGGAGAAGGGAATGGCTACCGACTCCAGCATTCTTGCCTGGAGAATCCCCTGGACAGAGGAGCCTGGCAGGATGCAGTCCATGGTGTCACAAAGAGTTGGACACCTCTGAGCTACTAACACTTTCCCTTTCACACACCGTGGAATCCTCTTGACCACCTGTGCAGCAAATACATGTTTTTATCTCCACTTTCCAAATAATGCAGTTGAGGCCCAGAGAAGCTAAGTGACTGGCCCAAGGTCACACAGCCTAGCAGTGGGGTAACCAGAGTCCACCTGTTTAGCTGCTACAAGGCAGGAGGAGGAGGAGGAAGGTGTCACCAGGGAGAGGCCCGAGGTTTTTGTCCCCTGTGTGAGTGACAGCTGTCAAAGAGCCAGGCCCAGGATGCTCGCTGTCTCGGAGCCTAACAAGCTGTCTGCTAGCCCCAGGCTGGAGGATCTCCCCCACGCCTCTCTCTTGGGTGCAGGCGGCGGGAAAGGAGCCTAGCCCCTGACACCAGCCTAGCCTGCCGGGCATCCGGGGGTGAGGGGGCAAAGCCCCCTTGCAGATAGCTTTCTGTCTCTTGCATTCTCTTTCCCCTGGAGCCCTGGGGGCCAGCAGAGGGGCCGAGGCGAGGGTTGGCAGGGTGGGTGATAGCTAGTGATCGACAGGTTGCTGACTCCCACAGAAGGCTGCCCGAGGACACGGAGGCAGAAGCCGCAGCTCCAGGAGAGCCGGTTGCCAGCATCTCTGCCCAGGGCCCGGCGCTTCCCCTCGCCATCTCATTAATCCTGATTTACAGAAAAAGGCAGCAGGCAGGGGCCCTCTTAACAGGCCAAGCAGGCGACTGATTTGCCTTCACTGAAGACAATAGTGCCCAGGAGACCTGGCATTGCTGAATTATTCAAATCAGCCGTGGCAGGGAAGTCTGAGGACACAGAGTGGCAAGGGTCCCCCAGCCCCCGGAGAGCCCCCTTCGCCTGTCCTCCCCAGGCGGCGGTACCCGGCGGCTTGGGGTAGCCGCAGCAGGACAGCTTGCCCGAGATTCGGGCTGCTTCCAGCCGCCCCTCCTCCCTGGATGGAAGTCGGAATTGGTGTTGATCATCTCTAAGCACCTTAGAGCTCTAGTAATGGATCCAAAATGACATTTCCCACCTGCTCGTCCCGGGGGGGATATTCTGACAAGGACTTCTGGATGAACATGTGATGGGGCGGGGGGAGGATGAAGGCAGCCAGTGATGGCTCTTCTGCCAAGCTGTGTGTGTGTTTCAAAGAGGCAGAGGACATGGGGTGAGTCCTGGCTTCGAAAAACCCCTGGTTTTTTGCTCTTGGAAAAAAGACACAGTGAATAAGCAGCTCTTCTATTCAGAGATTTGCAGAGATTCAGAAGCAAAGATGCTTAGCTCGGTGCTCACACCGGGGGGATGGAGCTTGCGGTAGTGCGGTGGATTTCCAGCGGGGAGGGAGGCTTTGGTGAGCAGGAGGGGTAAACTGAGGCCAAGAGGAACTTGCCCAAGGTCATCAGTTATTTTGTGGCCAAACTGGGATTAAAAGTCCTGGCATTCTATCTGCAATCAGGAGCTCTTTGTTAATAATGATATCTTTCATAATCATACCCTTTCCAGGGCATGCGCAGTGTGATAGCCTCTAGGTTCAGGATTTTATGATGTACTATCTCTGTTAACCTCTTGATAATCCCATGAGGTTGGTGCAACTAGTAGTCTCATTCTCCTGACGAGGAAACTGAGGCTTATAGAGATTTAAATACCAGACTAAAAAGTGACACATCTGAGATTGGAAAGATGGTCTGTCTGATGCTGGGCGGTACCTATACTGTCACTTTGTGATGGTCTCCTTGGGTTAAGCATTGTCACCTATGATTGTCCCCAAGGGGAGGCAGAGATTCAAGAGTTTTACCCTTCTCATAAAGGCTGACTTCACAGCAGCTCAAAGGATCTGCCCTGAGCCCAGAAAAACCTTATGGGAAGGGGAGGGTCTTTGAATGGAAGGAAATTTATTCATGAAGGGGTTCAGGAACTCTGGATACAAAATCTGCCTCTTTGGGGGTGCCAGTGGGTTCTTTCTGATAGATTTGACCACCAGTGGAATAACTTTCTCTAGGGGATACAGAAGCTGGGAATGGTGGGCTACATCAACCATGTGTGCTGGTGGGAGGGGATCTAGCAGGGTACACGCATGAATAACAACCTCTGCTTTTTTGCATCAGCCAAATAACAGCAACAATAGTAATAGAAGTAGGAATCTTGTTTAGTCGCTAAATCATGTCCGACTCTTTGCGACCTATGGACTGTAGCCCACCAGGCTCCTCTGTCCATGGGCTTCTCCAGGCAAGAATACTGGAGGGGGCTGCCATTTCCTCCCCCAGGGGATCTTCCTGACCCAGGGATTGAACCTGCGTCTCCTGCATCTCCCGCATTGGCAGGGGGATTCTTTACCACTGAGACACTTGAGAAGCCCAGGAGTAGGAATAGTGACCTTTATTCAGAGCACGTACTGAGCAGACTGGTTCCAAGTCGGGAAAGGAGTACGTCAAGGCTGTATATTGTCACCCTGCTTGTTAAACTTATATGCAGAGTACATCATGAGAAACCCCGGGCTGGATGAAGCACAAGCTGGAATCAAGATTGCTGGGAAAAATATCAATAACCTCAGATATGCAGATGACACCACCCTAATGGCAGAAAGCGAAGAAAAACTAAAGAACCTCTTGAAAGTGAAAGAGGAGAGTGAAAAAATTGGCTTAAAGCTCAACATTCAGAAAACGAAGATCATGGCATCCAGTTCCATCACTTCATGGGAAATAGATGGGGAAACAGTGGAAACAGTGTCAGACTTTATTTTGTTGGGCTTCAAAATCACTGCAGATGGTGACTACAGCCATGAAATTAAAAGACACTTGCTCCTTGAAAGTAAAACTATGACCAACCTAGCATATTCAAAAGCAGAGACATTACTTTGCCAACAAAGGTCCGTCTAATCAAGGCTATGGTTTTTCTAGTAGTCATGTATGGATGTGACAGTTGGACCATAAAGAAAGCTGAGCGCCAAAAAATTGATGCTTTTGAACTGTGGTGTTGGAGAAGACTCTAGAGAGTCTCTTGGACAGCAAGGAGATTCAACCAGTCCATCCTAAAGGAAATCAGTCCTGAATATTCATTGGAAGGACTGATGCTGAAGCTGAAACTCCAATATTTTGGTCACCTGACGCGAAGAACTGACTCGCTGGAAAAGACCCTGATATTGGGAAAGATTGAATGCAGGAGGAGAAGGGGCCGACAGAGGATGAGATGGTTGGATGGCATCACCAACTCAATGGACACCAGTTTGAACAAACTCCGGGAGACAGTGAAAGACAGGGAAGCCCAGCATGCTGCAGTCCCTGGGGTCACAAAGAGTTGGATATGACTGAGCAACTGAACTGAACTGAGCCCTTTATTTAAATACAGAAGGTTGTTGAATCCTCCAGACCATTTTAGGAGGTCAGGAGCTATAAGGTTGGTGTCGTTATGCCCATTTCACAGGGGAAGAAACTGAGGCTCAGAAGGGAAGCTGTTCACCCAAGATCCTGCGGCTGGGCTGGAAACCTGGAGCCTGTGGCGCAAACACGAGGCCCTGGGATACACAGTGTATACATACACCTTCTCCGCCCAGGTTCGAGTCACTCTCACAGAGGGGACCTGTTTCCTCCCTGACCACAGTGCCCCCACTGCTGGCCCATTCAGGGGCCACCATCCATGTACTTGAATCCCCAGAGGGAAGCTTGATGCTTCAAGGCAGCTCAGATGCACCTTTATAAACCTTGTCCCTTTTCTTAGAGAAACCTGCTTTTCCCAGGGAAACTGGGCTCTCTCAGGCCCTCCTATCAGCTCCCATTTGGAATGATCAGCATCTGAATTAGTGCCGTCTCCAGCTTTTGCCTGGTGCCCAAAGGGCCTCCAAGAATCCCCCCTCCCTGTGGAAAAACTAAACTGAGAGAGATTTATCTCCTGGGTCAGATAAAGGTGACTAAATGCAAACTGGCCAATTCCTTTCTGCAAACAGTTCCCCGGGGAGGGCTCCTACAAGGAGGAGAAGAGCCAATCGATCAGGGAAATGCTTTGAGGTGACTTACAGGGGAGGCTTAAAGGAAAAAAGCCCTCGTGTTTTTACAGCCTCCAGCAACTCTGCAGCCTGTTAAACTTCCTCGACCAGCAAGGAGGTGAGTAGTGCTCAGTTACCAGGCAGGCAGAGGGGCAAACTCGGTCAAGTTCCACCTCTCAGACTCCAGTCTTGTTCATCCCCCATCTCCCAAGCATCTATTAAGTGCCTACTGTGTGCTAAGCCCTTCTTTGTTTCCCTTTGCTTCTCCCCAATTCTAAGCTCCCCTCTCTGCTTCCAGGCTACAGAGACCTTCCTGCAGACTGGTTTCCCTCTGCAACTCCAGGTTCATGTCGGCCCCTCATCTCAGCTTTCTTCCCCCTCACTTTGCTAAGGTGCAAATCCCACCTACTGGGAAGGGTAACTGGGTCTGGTGTCAGTCTGCAAGCTTTTTCTGCAAAGGGCAGATAATACATATTTCAGACTTTGTCCTAACTACTCACGCTGAAGCTGAAACTCCAATACTTTGGCCACCTGGTGTGAAGAACCGACTCATTGGAAAAGCTCCTGATGCTGGGAAAGATTGAAGGTGGGAGGAGAAGGGGACAACAGAGGATGAGATGGTTGGATGGCATCACCGACGCAATGGACATGAGTTTGAGCAAGCTCTGGAAGGACAGGGAAGCCTGGTGTGCTGCAATCCATGGGGTGGCAAAGAGTCGGACACAACTGAGTGATTGAACTGAACTGAACTCACTCAGCTGCTGTGATGCAGAGAGAGTATGTAAATGAGTGGGTGTGGCTGTGTTCCTATAAAACTTTATTTACAAACACAAGCCCTGGGCCAGATTCAGCCCATGCATGGCCTTTCATTTGCTGTCCTTAGAGCAGAGGAGAAAAGATCTGGTTTGGAGACGTTCTTGGGCAGTTCAGTGGTTAAGATTTCGTGCTTCCATTGCAGGGGGTATAGCTTCCAACCCTGGTCAGGGGACTAAGATCCTGCATGCCATGTAGTGTGGCCATAAAAAAAAAAAAAAAAGATCTGGTTTGGAGGTCACGCCAACCTGGTTTCCCCTGGGTCACTTCTTTTACTTCTTTGCTGTGACCTTGGGCAGGTTGCTGCACCTCTCTGAGCCCAGTTTCCCTTCTGTAAAATGGGATAATGATAACACCAGCAACAACTGAGCTGTCTCTAGGATTCAGTGAGAAAGGCAGTGATGGAATATATCTAGTGTGCAAACGGGTAACTGTTACTTTCTAATTAATGACTTTAAACCTTCTGAGGAAAGCCCCCTCCCTTCTGGGGTAAGGGAAAGCTGTAGTTCTGATATTTGGTGGCTAATTATGCTGATAAAATTTTCATTTTTTTTCAAGTTAACACACTTGCATTTTAATGTTTTGGAAAGGATGTAGGATGTGTCTCCTTAGGGGCAGAACTGACTGGCAGGCTTTTCTCAGGGCGATGGTCAGTGAAACTCTGGATGCCCCCAAAGTCCCTTGAGTCCAGCTTCTGGTTTCCTCTCCTGGCTCTGGAAGGAGGGGCTGGGTGGGTCCAGCGTGTCCAGTGATCCTCTGGTTCAGAGCTGATCACAAGTGGCCAATTTAATCTATTACTTGCAGATACATTTTCCATTAGTGATGGTGGAATTGCTGACTTTGAAGCAATTAGTCGGCATAATGAACTTGAGTCTGGGCAAACAGAGGGGTGGAGAGGCTAACCCCTTGATGTCCAAAGAGGGGCTGTGTCGGTGGGGGGAGCTGACAGAAGATTGGGGAAAAGGGAGGGGCTGGTTCGGAAGAAAAGTCTGCATCAGTTCAGTTCAGTTTCGCAGTCGTGTCCGACTCTTTGTGACCCCATGGACTGCAGCAGGCCAGGCTTCCCTGTCCTTCACCAACTCCCAGAGCTTGCTCAAACTCTATCCATCGAGTTGATGATGCCATCCAACCATCTCATCCTCTGTCGTCCCCTTGTCCTCCTGCCCTCGATCTTTCCCAACATCAGGGTCTTTTCCAATGAGTCAGTTCTTTGCATCAGGTCAGTTCTTTGCATCAGGTGGCCAAATATTGGAGCTTCAGCTTCAGCATCAATCCTTCCAATAAATATGCAGGATTGGTTTCCTTTAGCATTGACTGGTTGGATCTCCTTGCAGTCCAAGGGACTCTCAAGAGTCTTCTCCAACACTACAGTTCAAAAGCATCAATTCTTTGGCACTCAGCTTTCTTTATGGTCCAACTCTCACACCCATACACGACTACTGGAAAAACCATAGCTTTGACTAGATGGACCTGGGGGACATGTAGCAGGGTGGGCAGGCATGGGAAAAAAGTCAGAGAGGAAATGTGGTCATAGGACCTCACAGACTTTCACACAGAGTCTGGAGGTCATTCAGAGAGACCCGGGGAGTGTTCTGCACAGAGGAGGTGCATGATCTGTTTTTAAAAAGGCCCCTCTTCATCCACATTGTAGCCTGTATCACAACTTGCCTCCTTTTTACAGCTAAGTAATATTCCTTTGTATGGATAGACGGGGAGTTCCCTGGTAGCTTACAGTTTCCTGGTTCTGGGCTTTCACTGCCGTGGCCTGGGTTCAATCCCTGGTTGGGGAACTGAGATCCTGTAAGCAGCATCGCCTGGCCAAAGAGGAAAAAAAAGCCAAACAGTAACATGTGTGGATAGATCCCATTTGTTTATCCATTCACAAGCTGATAGAGATTTGGGTGCTCTCCACCTTTTGGTTACTGTAGATGGTGCTACTAGGAATATTCGTGCATGAGAATTTGCTGAAACACCTGTTTTCAGTTCGTTTGGGTGTATACCTAGGAGTGAAATTGCTCCATCATGTGAATTTCACCACAATCAAGTTAAAAAAAAAAAAAGGGCTCCTCTGGTGGTTTTTACAGGAGTCATGTATGAATGTGCGAGTGGCACCATACAGAAGGCTGAGTGCCGAAGAATTGTTGCTTTCGAATTGTGGTGCTGGAGAAGATCTTGAGAGTCCCTTGGGCAACAAGATCAAACCAGTCAATCCTAAAGAAAATCAACCCTGAATATTCATTGGAAGGACTGATGCTGAAGCAGAAGCTCCAATACTTTGGCCACCTGATGCGAAGAGCTGACTCATTGGAAAAGATCCTAGTGGTGGGAAAGATGGAGGGCAGGAGGAGAAGGGGACGACAGAGGATGAGATGGCTGGATGGCATCACTGACTCAATGGACATGGGTTTGATCAAGCTCCAGGAGTTGGTGATGGACAGGGAAGCCTGGCGTGCTGCAGTTCATGGGGTCGCAAAGAGTCAGACACGACTTAGCGACTGAACAACTGCCTGGAAGACGGCACGAGCAGAAGCTGGGAGTTTGGTGGGAAGATCATGATGAAGGTAATGATAACTCATCAACGATGGAGGTGATGAGGGGTGGCATCCAGATCCTGGTAATATCTTCAAGGTAGAAGCAGTGGGTGGTGAGTTTGCGGTGAGGGGAGTCACAAGGAAGCACAGATGCCTCATTGCATGAATGCAAAAGCTGCAGTTGGGCCCACGCAGCTCCTAGCACGTGTCCCCATTAGGCTGGGATGGAAATCTCGTCTCCCAGTTGTTGAGCTGAAGTCGCCCTGCAGCGACTTTGGCTGAACCTACTCTCTGAGGCAGGAACCTTCTAGTCGTGGCCTGCATTTGCCCCACCCCAAGAAATCTCCGTCTACCCTCATCCTCCAGACACTGGCAGACAGCCGGGCCCAGGAGAATTGGATGTTCTGTCTGTCTCGGTGGCTGGGACAGGCTGTTTATCAGCTTCCTCGTGCCTGCAAACCATTCCGCACCCTCAAGTCACTGCCACCCCCTGCCAGGGAGTGCGCATGGGGTGTGTATAAGCAGGTAAACTGCCCCGCATAATGGAGATGGATGGAAGCCCAATCATGTCATGAAGAGCCTTTCATTAAGGAAACCACTGTCTCTGGATGATCTAAAGGCGCTAATGGGCCAGCCCCAGCTTGGGACTTAATTATATTACGGTTCGCGAGCTGCATCACCAACGACTGCTTGGTATTAGTGATTGGGTTCCTTTCTCCCATCGAGCATCTCAGGTGACAGAGTTGGAGATTGTAGAGGGTGTGATGGCTGGGAGGGTCAGAGTGAGGGCCACCTCTATGAAGAGTCTTTGTCTCCCTGAAGACCCAAATGAGATGCCTGCAGCAGGAGAGAGGGAGGTTAGACCCGGGGAAGTCCTTTCTGATGGGGAGGCTTAGAAGATGCTTATATAAGGCTCCTGAGTGTTAGCTGTGTCTGTATCCAGCCCCAGACCCTCATACCCTCCCAGAATGGGGTCAGCATCAGAAAGACTTGGGCAGGTGGGGGAGAGAGAGGGAGAGAGGGAAACATATACTATACACAGGGCGTCTAGTCGATCTTAAGATTTGCTCTTCTCCAAGCTGCTTGTATGGCTGCTTCCGGTAGGACTCAGGGGACCAGCTGCCTCTGCAGGGATCCCAGCCCAGAACTCAGTCTCAAAGTAGAAAACCTCCCTCCCCATCTCTCCCTAGCACATCGCCCTGTTTATATCCTCCCTAGTTCATTGCCATCTGTAATTATCTGGTTTATTAATGCGTTTACTTGTTTACTATCTGGCTCCTGCAAGCCTGTCACCTCCGTGCTCGCAGGGGTCTTTGTTTGTCTTTCTTTCTTTTCTTTTCTTGCCTCTGCTTTCCCAGCACTTGGAACCATGTCTAGTATGTTGTTGGTGCTTAATAAATATTAATGGGATGAATGAATGAATGAACTTGTGAGTAAAAGATACACCGGTATCTCAGAGTAGCTTGTGTGAAAGTGTTAGTTACTCAGTTGTGTCTGACTCTTTGCGACCCCATGGACTGTAGCCCACTAGGCTCCTCTGTCCATGAGATTCTCCAGGCAACAATCCTGGAGTGGGTAGACATTCCCTTCTCCAGGGGATCTTCCCAGCCCAGGGATCGCACCTGGGTCTCCTGCATTGCAGGCAGATTCTTTACTATCTGAGCCACTAGGGAAGCCCCAGAGTATCTTAGTGCACTTAAAAATTTTTGAGGGGGAGAAGTTTCTTTATTTATGGCTGTGCTGGGTCTTTGTTGCCGTGCGGGCTTTTCTCCAGTCGTGGCAAGTGGGGGCTCCTCTTTAGTTGCAGCGCACAGGCTCCTCATTGCGCTGGATTTTCTTGTTTCTGAGCACCGGCTTTAGAGTGTAGGCTCAGTAGTTGTGGCACAAGGGCTTAGTTGGTCCACAACATGTGAGATCCTCCTGGAACGGGGACTGAACCCGCATCTCCTGCATTGGCAGGTGGATTCTTGACCACTGAACCACTAGGGAAACCCCCCATCACCCCCCCAAAAATTTTAGGGGCTTCTCTGGTGGTCTAGTGGTTAAGACACCACCTTTCAATCAATGCAAGGGGTGAAGGTTCAAGACCTGGTTGGGGAACTAAGATCTCACATGCCGCAGGGTGTAGCCAAAATTTAAAAAAATAAACACAACATTGTAAATCAACTATACTTCAATAGAAGTTTAAAAAAATTTTATTGTGGCAAAATACACGTAGCATATATAATATTTACCATTTTAGCCATTTCTAAGTATATATCTTAGTGATGTTATAAGTACATTCATAACATTGTATGATACAACCATCAGCAACCATGTCCAGAGCTTCTCATCATCCCAAACAGAAGCTGTGTACTCATTAAACAATAACTCCCATTTCCTCCTCCCCGCACCTTCACATAACCTCTATTCTACTTCCGATTTCAATGAATTTGCCTATTCTAGGTGATTCATATAAATGGAATCATGCACTATTTGTCCTTTTGTGTGTGGCATATTCCACTTAGTGTAACGTCCTCAGGGTTTACTCATGTCGTGATATGTCTCAGCGCTTTGTTCCTTTTTTATGGCTGGGTAATGTTCCGTTGTAGAAATAGATCCCAATTGTTTTTCCATTTATCTGTTGTACAGGGTACTTTTTAGGGAAGAGTAGGTGTTCCAAGGTGAGGGATTAGATATTTCACCTCCTTGGCAGCCTGCAGAGCAAGAGAGGGTTCTCATAGAGTTTCCCTGTTAGCTCAGATGGTAAAGAATCTGCCCCTCGATGCGAGAGACCTGGGTTCAATCCCTGGGTTGGGAAGATAACCTGAAGAAGGAAGTGGAACCCTACTCCAGTATTCTTGCCTGGAGAATTCCGTGGACAGAGGAGCCTGGTGGGCTGCTGCAGGCCATGGGGTTGCAAAGAGTCGGACATGACTGGGTGACTAACACTAACCACCTGCTGAGCTTCATCTCCTGCGTAGGGCTGTTGCTCTGAGAATACCAAGTGGCCTCCCACCTTCTTGTCTTTGCCCATGCTGTTCCTTCTGCTCCAAGTGGTCTTCCCACTGCTGCCTGTTGGCCTGGCTCAGTCTCATTTTGTAGACTGTAGGGTCAGTGAAAGCAGGGACCACAAGGGTTTTATTCATTTTGGGATATCCAGCGCATGAGATGCACTGCATGCAGACCTGCGCGAATGAATGAATAAATTGTGCATTCAATCCCACACTCTTTCAGAGGGGCCGCCTCAATTGCCTCCTGTGCTTTGCATCCACTTCGGGCTGTTTTTCAGTCACGACACTAACTGATTGATGCTGTGTCTGTCTCTTCTGCTAGACTGTGTGCTTCCTCTTTTCAAAAATATTCACTTATTTATTTTTGGCTGCTTTGGGGTTCAGTTGCAGCAGGCAGGATCTTTTGGCTGCTCTCTGGTTGCAGTGTGTGGGCTGCAGAGTGCATGGGCTCTGTAGTTTTCGCCTCGTGGGTTCTCTAGTTGAGACACTTGGGCTCAGTTGCCCTATGGCATGCGCAATTTTAGTTCCCCGACCAAGGATCGAACCTGTGTCGCCTGTTTTGGAAGGCAGACCATTGGACCACCAGGGAAGTCCCCAGACTGTGTGCTTCTTGAGAGCTGATCCCATGTCTTCCTCAGCTTTGTGCCCCTGCCTTGGCACATCACTACCCCAGAGTAGATGTCTACTGAATAAAGATGAAGGCTGCACACAGACCTCAGGTGTTCTTAGTTCCTCCCTGCCATCCTGCCTCTGCCAACTTGGCTTCAGGCAAGCTTATCTTCATCTCAGCAGAGTCCAGGAGACCACAGGACACTTGCCCAAGCCTCAGCTCTGTCAGTGACTGGCTGAGCAGTGATATGGTACAGCAGTCTCCCATTAATAACTATTACACAACCACTCACAAGTCCATGCAGCTCAGACACTCTTTAGCTATCTGGAGCCTCTAATAGACTGCTGATGGTTAACAGAAAAGATTACTATGTTCATTTTACAGGACATGAAACAGACTCAGAGGTTGGTGTGGGTTTGCTAAATTGCACGTTAATAACAGAGGCTATACCACCATCTAGGTTTCCTCCTTCCCAGATTCTGACTTTTTCTCTCTTTCCTTCTGGGAGAGATAGTTTTTTTCAATGCCTAAAATTTGTAATAATAATAACCACAAAAACAATAAGAATGACAGCTAACTTCTGTTATGCATTGGTTCTGGTCTGGCCCCGTGCTCAGAATTTTGCCCTTTAGAGAGTACGTCCTTGGCATGGGTCAGTCTCCCAAACGTCTGCATTGGAAAATATTGAAATCAAGAGGAGTTTGACTTATGAGTCTTTGGGATCAGGACAATATTCAGGCTTGGAGAAGGAAGAGATGGAGCCCTGATTCAAGTCATCACGTCCATTTCTCCGGGACTCAATTATCCCCATCTGTAAAATGGGTGGTTGGATGAAGTGAACGCTCCAGGTCTTCTCAGAGCCAACACTGTATCGCTTTATTGGGAGTTGGCTCTGCCTCTGCCTGAGCATGGCTATCCCGTGCAGGCAAGTCCTGGAGTCCGTGGGGGTGACTCTGGGTCCCTGCCTTTGGACCTTTGAGAGAGAGGAAGCACTAAGCCACTTGAGAAAGCCACATGTGCCCCATTCTTCAAAGGCAGCAATTTTCCATGTAATTAAGTTTATTCATCATGTATATTAAGGGGAAAATGGAGACGCACAATCATCACAGCCCATTTGCCATCGACATCCATCTCTCAAGCATTGTTTCTGTTTTCTCCAAGACCAACTTGCCGTGATAGATGCAGGGCCCAGGAGAGCCATCTGGTGTGAGGAGCCCTGGAAACCCACCTCTCTGCAGGACCCAAGTCTTGTCCAACTGGACAGACACTTCTCAAAAACCATCACTGCCCTCAAAGGGCTTACAGCCCAGAAATCGGGTTAACAGGGAGACTGGTTAGCATTGAGTCTTGCTTTCAGCTTGTCTTCCTGCAGCCGAATGCTAGCAATGCCATTGCTGGGCTAGAATGTGGACATACAGCCTTGTTGCAATGTTTCCACCACACTCATCCTTGCAGTCTCCTCTGGTGTGCTTTCTTACAAGGGCACAGATAAGGCTTAGCCTGACCCCTGGCCCTTGTAGGAAATTCAATCAATTCATCAATTCATTCCACAGATACTTGTGTGCTTATCCATTTCAGGCCCTGGGGATCCAACAACCTAGGAGGCATGCAGTGCAAGCTTGAAATAAACCTATAAGGATGTGGGGGTTACTTGTTACAGCAGCATGCCTTATCCCATCCCGACTGATACAATAATAATAACAATAATAATGTAACAGGCACAAGGAGGCAGTTGACTCTGGCCCAGGGATGGGGCTCAACCCTTTAGTTGCATTTTACTGTTTAATCCTCAGAGCTGCCTTGTGGAAAGAGCACGATGATTTTCAAGAAGAGGCAGCAGAGTCTCAGAGAGGGAAAGCCAGTAGCTCGAGGTCAAGATTTCACGCAACTGGATTCAAGCCCAGGTGGATCTGACTCTGAGGAATCAACCCCAGCACTATTCTGCCCTGATGAAGCTTGTGGGAGCTTTTGCTCACGGCTAAAGGATGGATGAGGAGCTTGAAGAACAATGCATGTGTATGTGTGTGCGTGTGTTTAGCTCACTCAGGCCTGGCCTTCACTGCAGAGAGGGGCCCTAGCGGTGAATAAGGGCATTCCCTGGGTTAGGGGAGACCACCTCATCCAGCCCATCCCAACCCTGCTTTGTCTTTGCCCGTAGCCACCTCCTTAGCTCCTCATCCAGCCCAGCCCAACCCCGCTTTGTCTTTGCCTGTAGCCACCTCCTTAGCTCCTCGCAGCTTCCTCTGCTCCAAGCTCCCTGCAGGCCCTGAGCCAGTTCTGGCTTCTTAGGGACCTAATTAGGCCCTGGTGAGGAGGTTGGAGTGTCACCTCTTGGCAGGCAGCTCCCTGGATGGGGGCAATGGGTGGTGGGGCAGCCATGGATCCTGAGCTGCGTAGCAGAGAGAGAACAATAATAAGAACACCTATGATAATAATAATAGTAACCATCACAGCTTAGATGAGCTGTAAACTGCCTTTATTATTATTATCATCATCAGCCACCTGGCTCTGGGCCATACTTAGCATTCGTGGAATATTTCCTGATCACTATTAGGATCGTACTGAGGGGTGAGACCTTCTCCTCCTGCTCCATCCTCACCCCAGTGATCTTTTTGTAATTTTTTTTTGGCCATGCAGCATGTGGGAACTTAGTTCCCTGCTGCTGCTGCTGCTGCTAAGTCACTTCAGTTGTGTCCGACTCTGCGACCCCAGAGACAACAGCCCACCAGGCTCCCCTGTCCCTGGGATTCTCCAGGCAAGAACACTGGAGTGGGTTGCCATTTCCTTCTCCAATGCGTGAAAGTGAAAAGTGAAAGTGAAGTTGCTCAGTCGTGTCCAACTCTTAGCGACCCCATGGACTGCAGCCTACCAAGC
The DNA here is from genome assembly GCA_024291935.2 of Okapia johnstoni. Taxonomy (NCBI): domain Eukaryota; kingdom Metazoa; phylum Chordata; class Mammalia; order Artiodactyla; family Giraffidae; genus Okapia; species Okapia johnstoni. Next base: position 6,002,503 of record CM044310.1, on the reverse strand, counting down.
TCCTCCGTCCATGGGATTTTCCAGGCAAGAGTACTGGAGTGGGGTGCCATTGCCTTCTCCGTAGTTCCCTGACTAGGGATCAAACCCATGCTCCCTAAACTGGGAGCTCCGAGTCTTAACCACTGGACCATTAGGGAAGTCCTCCCCACTCCAACTATCTTGTCAGGAGACTTTGAGGGAGGTGGCCCATCTAGAAGAGCCTTGTCCCATTTTATAGGTAGAAAGGTTGAGGCCTCAACAGGCCATGTTCAAGGCCGGTCAGAGTCCCAATCAGAGGGGTCCCATGTAGGTGGGTGGACCCGATCCCTTCCAGGACCCTCTAGGACTCTGGGCCATTGTCTCAGCGGAGGAGACATGCAGGCTGGGGAAGGGCATGTGTCCCCAGGGGTCACTCCTGGGCTGCAGCTGGCCTCCGGCTACCACGGGGCACAGGGTCACGGTGAGCCGTGGTCTCGCTGACGAAGCAGCCTCAGTGAGGGGCTGTGGAGCCCAGCCCCAAGGCTCGGGCTCCCCGACCTGCTCCCGGCAGCCACCGCCTCAGGGAAAGAAGCCTTATTAGCGCAGCTGCCTGCAGGCCCTGGGTGCCGCTGGGGGCGGAAAAGGCCTCATTTACCCCAGTGCTGGATCCTGTGCCCGGTGGCTGCAGGCACTCCAGGTGGGGCTCCCAGAGGTGCACGCATGCAGCTCCCCCAAACATACACACACCTTGGGCCCTGGGTCGACACGGTCCCGGGCCCAGAGTATCCACAGCCAGGTGTACCCTCTCAGGCAGGTGTATACACGGGTGCGCAGAGGTGTCCTCAGATACAGAACTGCAGGGATGTACCCACGTTCACACAGCACGGACACACATAGGTATCTGGGTATACAAAGGCAGGCAGATATAGTGTACACTTGTGCACACACACGCAAGCTCACTTCCCTGCACACAGTATGCACAAACAGGTGCCCAAGTGCATGGGACACAGAGCTTCTGTCTGTTCACCCATGCATAGCTAGGCTGGCCAACACGTGTGCTCTGAAACACACACACACACACACACACACACACACGTGGAGGCCTCCAAATGAAGGCCCTACCGGATCCAGGAATGCACATCTGCTGAATACACATACCACACACACATACATGTGTCATTGTACAGACTTTGCAGTTCATGGATAGTCATTGCGATTCACAAACACGCCCACCTCGATACAGGAGGGACCCACAGATCTTTGTATGTACTGGCACCGAGTGTGTTTGTCCATCTGTGCTGTTTCTGAGTCTGTGTGAAGCTCTACTCACCTACTGATGCGTGGCACTTCAAGGCCCTGTCACTGGGCAGAAGCTCATTCAGTTCTTACTGCCTTCTTATGGGCCAGCCTTTACATGTGCCCATTTCACAGAGGAGGAAACTGAGTTGCAGCTGGGACTCCCCCAAGCTGGAAGCGGGTGGAGCCTTGATTACATCCCAGCCCAGGCAGTATCATGGGGAGCCAGGCACAAACCTGGGTTTGAGTCCCGGCTCTGCTGCTCACCAGCTGTGTGGTCTTGGGTGGGTCTTCTTACCTCTGGGAGATTTTGTGCTTGCTCCTGAAATGGGGAAGGACAGCAGCTTCTTTGTGGCATATGGTGTAGGACCAAGGGGAGAACTGACGTGGAGGGACACGCTTGGTGAGGGGTGCCCTGTAAGCAGCGGGCAGAAGTCATCTTCATATTCAGTTCAGTTCAGTTGTGTCTGACTCTGGGACCCCATGGACTGTGGCATGCCAGGACTTCCTGTCTATCACCAACTCCCAGAGTTGCTCAAACTCACTTCCATCGAGTCGGTGATGCCATCCAACCATCTCATCCTCTGTCGTCCCCTTCTCCTGCCTTCAGTCTTTCCCAGCATCAGGGTCTTTTCCAATGAGTCAGTTCTTCGCATCAGGTGGCCTAAGTATTAGAGCTTCAGCTTCAGCATCAGTCCTTCCAATGAATATTCAGGACTGGTTTCCTTTAGACTGGTTGGGTCTCCTTGCAGTCCAAGGGACTCTTATCCTAACATTATACTGTTATCCTAATGGTACCCATGCAGAGGGAGGTGATGTGGTGATGCAGGAAAAGACGGCCACCAACAAGCCAAGAAGAGAATCTGGAGGCCGACCCTTCCCCTGCAGTCCTCGAAAGGAGCCCATCCTGCCCACACCTTGACTTTGGACTTCTAGTCTCCAGAATTTTGAGGCAATACATTTCAATGATTTAAGTCACCTGGTTTTCGGTACTTGGTTATGGCAGTCCTTGGACACTAAAGCAGATTTTGGTCCATCGTGTTTTGCTCCATCGCAATTCCAAGGGGGGCTGCTGGCAGAGCCCCATCCCCAGCTGGCATTGTCTCCAGGCCCCAGTGGGTCTCCATCAGGGGCGCTGGGCATCCCCAGAAGACCAGGATCCTCATCCCCCTGAGCCCCGAGCGTGGTGGGCAGGCCCGTTGTAACAGTGACTTAGAGCTGATATAACACCCTCGTATTCTTTTAGTGAGGCCTGAAAGGTGCTATTAAATGGAATATTGAGATAAGGAAGTGGGAGCGGGAAAGGTTAGACACTATTTATTCAGGTTTTCATGGGGCACTAAAATATCCTCCCGGCCGCCATTCGCCGCCCCTTCCCCCTCCTCCTCCTCCCTCCTCCCTGGCCCAGGCGGGCTCTTCCATCACACAGGAGTCAGGAGGCCCTGGGTTCCTTTGCTGTCTCCCTGGGGGGCAGCCTGGGCCTGGGAATAGGCTGGGTTCTGGGCCCGAGGAGATGCGGTTCTGAATCCCACCCGGGCCTACTGAGCTGAGGGTAAACAGAGCTTCTGAGCTTGGATAGCGGTGGGAATCAAGGGGAGGGTTGCACATGGCATAGGGTTCCTCACCCTTCTCTTTCCTAGAGCCCAACTTGGGGTGGGAGAGGTAAGGGACAGCTCACAGAGCACCCTTCTCCCCTAGCAGGACTCCTGGGACCCTCCGGTCACCTCCTACCATCCTGCCCTCCTGCCCTCCCTCCTTTCTTTCTTTCCTTCCTTCCTTCCTCCTCTCCCCTTTCCTCCTCCCCCCCCCTCCTCCTTCCATCGCTGAGTGTCTCCGTTGTGCCAGGAATGTAGCAATGGGAGATGGGACAGGATGCTCTTGTCCTCATGGGGCTCACAGCTTTGCCCGCAACAGCTCCATCCTTACCTCCATTTAGCAGATGTGGAAACTGAGGCTTCGATCACTTGGGAAAGGCTGCCCAGCTGGTCCGAAGAGAATGAAGGGTGGAAACTCAGCTCCGTCTGACCTCTGACTCATCTCTGTCTTAGCGGGCTGCCTGCAGGGACTAATGCAGGTACCCCAGAAGGGGTGAGGTCCCCAAGCAAAAGTGTGGGCAAGTGGGCGCACATGAGGTGTGAAGACAGTCCTGGGAGAGCAGCCATGGGGGCCCAGGCAAGGAGGCAGAGAGATGGCAAGGACATGTCGGCTTTTGGAGGGACCCCTGGGGTGGGCTCGGTCAGTAAAGAATCCATCTACAGTGCAGGAGGCCGCCTGCAATGCAGGAGACTTGGGTTCGATTCCTGGGTAGGGAAGATCCCCTGGAGGAGGAAATGGCAACCTGCTCCAGTATTCTTGCCTGGGAAATCCCATGCACAGAGGAGACTGGCGGGCTACAGTCCACAGGGTTGCAGAGTCGGAGAGGACTTAGTGACTAAACCACCACCACCAACTGGGATGGGGTTGGCCAGCCTCACACCTGATCCTGGGGTCCCCAGGGCAGGCTCCTTTGCAGACAGTGGGTGATCTCAGCCCATCTCCTCCTACTTCCTCCACAGAGGGAACTTGCTAAGTGATTCTAGTGGGTGTCGGGGTGGACAGACCTGAGTTCAAATTCCAGTTCTGCCTCTTCTTGCCATGAGATTCTGGAAAAGCAAGTTAAAACATCAGAGTTCTCTTCAGTAAAATGGGCACCAAGATACCAGCTTCCATGTGTTGTGAGGGGTGGGGGGCTAATGGAGGTTTGCATGCTTTATAAACTGTAAAGTGCTATCTGTTGGGAAGTTTGGCCATTATCCACTTTAACTAAAGACTCAGCACCTTGAGAGCTGGTTCCTTGACTGATTCAACCACGTACATAGTGGGTGCTCAATAAGTGACAAAGGCATGATCTGTTGGGTGGATGATAGCTTTTGTCTTTTTGCTTTATTCCCTTTGCAGGTGGGTAGTAGAGTATAAGCTCCTTGGGGGTCTCAGGAATGCTCCAGAGATGACAATAATTATCATCACTTAACAACAGTAATGACAGTTCATTTCACTGAGCACTTTCTGTGTGCTCGGCTCATCTCATCTTCGCAGAATCCTTATAAGATGTGCATTGGTATCATCCTGAGGAAAGGGAGGCTCAGAGATGTTGTGTTACTTGCCTAAGATCACACAGCACACAAGCAGTTGGGGGAGTTAAGACTTGAACCCTAGTCTGGGTTTTTCTGCCTCTGGAACTGGGCCACCCCAACCCCTGGGACACAGGTTTCTGTCCTCGAGCCTGGGGAAGAAGACAGAATAATGTGGAGTCTGTCACCAGCTGGGCACTCACATTCACTAATAATACAGTCAATTGCTCCTTTCAAATTACAGTAAATGTTTCCCCCCTTGAACAAATCATTTACCGCAACTGCAGAGAGAGTGTCCTGTTTACACGCGGAGCTGAAGGAATTCCAATCTGAGTCTAATTATTGATGCTGCAGCTTCTATGGCCTTGGGAAAGGGCTGCCTAATTGCACCAATTAATACCTGCCACTCGTGTGGGTCTGTCGAGTTTGAGGTTTGGCTCCCTTCCTCCGCGGGTGTGCAGACGCCATGGACCTGTGCAGCCACCATGGGTCCCCAGAGTTCCTCCGGCCACCGGCTAGGGAGAGCAAGGGTTTGCTCCCCAGGCATTGTCATTTGCAGGGGAGGGGTGCCCATCAGACCTCAGCCAGGCGGGGACTGCCTCCTTCTTGGATGGTGGGGACAGCTGGGGGATGTGACTTCCATTCTCCAGTTTCTGTTCTGCCTTGGACGAGCCCTGAGGTCCTTGGCAAGGCACACCTCCAGCCTGAGTCTTGGTTTCCTCATGCAAAAAATAGGGTGCATGCTCATTTTAGTGTTACTATGAACATTTCATAGGATTGAGTGTAACTCCATCTAGCCTTAGAATTTTTACTAGAAATGGCAGGACAGTGGCTGGGGTGGGTGTCAGGATATTAGGGTTCTCCATCTTGGGGCCACCTCTTGCTTTGCTGTGAGTCATGAGACAAGGCCTTCATGTTCCTGGGCCTCAGTTTCCCCATCTGCAAAATGGGAATGATTTCACCTTCTCTGTCTCATGCCTGCATGGGAGCCTTGCCAGTAGTACTTGGCCAATGAAGATGGAGGCTGTGATTGTTCCGTGGAGCTGATGAGTTGAGTGATGAGTTGCTGTATTGGGCAAGGGAAACTCTACAGGGGGTGGTTTGGGTGCCAGGTACTGGGTAGGAGTGGAGAGGCAGGAGAAAGGACATAGGCTTTCAGGTGAAACTGATCACTTTCAACGCTTGTGAGTCACGTGGTCTTCAGTATAATAATGACAGCAACAATGACTCATCGGTCCTTGCTGTGTACTGGGTACTGTGTACTGGGTACTGTGTACCAGGTACTGTATGGTCATATTAAACCCTCTAGGCTGTAGGTATCCTTTTTATGCCCATTTTACAGATGAGGAAACTCTGACTCAGAGAGGTCAAGTAAGTTTCCTGAGGTCACACAGCCAGGGATCATCAGAACCGGGACTTGGATCCAGTTCTCTGGGATTCCAGAGCCGATGCCTGTCGCTGCTACACCTCCCTGCCTCCAGTTGCCTCAGTCTCTCCTGTTAAGGGGCTCCTGTTAACTTATTTCAGGCAAAGAGGTGGCTAGAATTGGACAAGGTCAATGACTATCCTTCTCTGTGAATGTATGTGGGTTGGGAGACACATGGGCACTTTTCTGTCTTCCCCCCGACCCTGACTCCATGAGGCCTGGTGGGGAGTTTGGCTGTTTATTTCCCAAGAGAGAGGGGGATGGGCTGGGTGAGCTGGTGTCTTCTTATCCTTGTGGCTGCCTTTGCTGGAGAGTCCTGCCTTTGGTTTCCTCGGCACCCCTGGGGCTTGTGGTCCCACCCGAGCGCACGTGGGGCTGTGTTTTCTGATGTGACACATTGTCACCGTGCATTATGTGTCATCAGCCCTGCAAAGTGGTGACACCAGAGCCTGGTGCCACACGAGCAACACAAAAACGATGTGGGCTCCCTTGGGGGGAGGTGTGTCTCGGGCTTTGACAGGAGCCCTGCGGTCCCCCCCCCCCGACCCCCACCTTCAACTCAGAGCCCCTCTGCTGGTTCTTGGCAGAACCTGCCAGGCCCCGAGGGGGTGGGGTCTGCTGGCGGGGCTGCAGCTCATGAGGGGATGGGTTTGATGTCCCGGAGCCTGACACATGCCTTGTCTGAGGTCCCCAAATTAAAAAGAAACCGAGCTCCCTACTCAAAGGCAGCCTGGGCCTGGTGGGGAGACGTGGCAGGGCTCCCGAGTGCGGTGATTGACTGATTTCCCCCTAATTACCGCTGGTTTAATATTTATAGGGTTGGTGCCAGAGGGGCTGCAAGGGAGGTGTTCAGCCTGAATAGCTGCAGGCGGGTGGGAGGGGGTGGGGAGGCCCCGGTGGGGGCCACTGAACCGGCGAGAGTTGGCCTGCGTTCAAGGTCCTGCTTGGCCAACTGGTCTGCCCCTGGCGCCTTCCTGAGGCACAGAGAACATCGACTAACTGCACTAACTGGGTGCTGGGCCCTGGGGACCAAACCCAGCCAGCCTGGAGGCCCCTGGGCTGGGGGCTCTGGTGTCAGAGACCTGAGTTTTTAATCCACATTGGATTTCTTCCGGGCTAAGTGCCCTTGAGCAGGTGACCACGCCTCTCTGAGCCTCAGTTCCTTTGTCTATAAATTGGTGGTAGTCATTTCCCTCCCTGCTATGGCTGTTGTGAAGATCCAATAAGGGAAAACATGCAAGGTGCTTCTTCCAAAGCCTGACACATAGTTGTGCTCAGTGAGCAGTAGCTGTGTGTATGAATCTGTAGCTATTACTTCCTGGAATGGAATTCCCCAGTGTCAGTTAGCTATGGACTCAATGATGCTGCATAACAAATCACCCCAATCTTGGTGGCTTAAAACAACACTAATGTATTCTCCCAGATTTGTGGGATAAGTTGAAGGTCGGTTCCTCTAGACTGGGCTCAGCTGGGTGGCTCTGCTGATCTTGGCTGGACTCGCTCTAGCAGCTGAGGCTTGGATCATCCAGGCTGGGTTCACAGCTCTGTCCACATGGCTCTTTCCTCTTTCTGGGACCAGTACTGGGCTGTGCATGTTACTCTCGTGGCAGTGACAGAAGTCTGCAAGATGATTGTTTGTCCTTCCATATGATGGTCCTGTGAAGGAGAAATTATTCTCATTTTCCTGATGAGGAAACTGAGATTTGGACTCAGCAAGTCACCGATGGTGGAGCTAAGAGTTTAACACTTCAAAGACTGTGTCCATCTCAATCACTCGGTAGTCTCATCCACCTTGAATCACAATGGCAGGTACCATTTATTAAACTGCTACTAGGACTTCCCTGGTGGTTCAGTGGTTAAGAATTGGCCTGCTGATGAAAGGGACATGGGTTTGATTCCTGGTCCAGGAAGATCCCACACGATGCAGGGCAACGAAGCCCGTGTGCCACAACTACCGAGACTGCACTGCAGAGCTCATGAGCCGCAACTGTTGAGCCACGTGCCCTGAGCTCGTGCTCTGAAACAAGAGGAGCCACTGCAATGAGAAGCCTGTGAACCCAAACTAGAGAGAAACCTCCCCTCGCCTCACCTAGAGAAAAGCCGGCACAGAGCAATAAAGACCTAGCACAGCCAACAAACAAACACAAAAAACCCCCAAGTGCTTTTCTTGACTCCTCACCAATCCAAAGCAACTTTCAGATGAGGGCATTTATATCCCCATTTTACAGATGAGGAAGTTGAGACTCAGGCTAAGGAACTTGTCTAAGCGCTAATGACTAATAAGTAAATGGCAACAAACTCAGGACTGGAACACAGGTCTCTTGAACTCCATGCCAGTGTGTCTTTGTATCTGAGGTTTCCTCTGCCTGGCATGTCTCTCTCTCTCTTTCTCCCTGCATCTTCTCTGTAACCAGACTATGTCTATCAAAATAGTGTGTTCAATAGATTATAGTAAATAATGGACTCTCGGAATGACAGTGGTGCTGCCCCCATTTTAAGGATGGGGAAACTGCCTTGCGGAGAAGTAGAGTCTCTCGCTCGGGTCACAGAGCCATAGGTGGCTTTGCAGCACGGAACCAGCACTTGAATTGCTAGCCACCAAAGCTGCAGTTTTCATTGTCCCTGCAGGGCTGAGGTGCAGAGAAGGGTCAGTTGCTGTGTGTTGTATAGGAAACTGGCCATCTCTGGCCACTCTCTCCTCCTCCCCGCCTGCCCTAGTCTTCATCTGATTAATTGAGGTCTTTCTGCACTGAGCGTCTGCATCCAGCAGGCTCCCTGCCTCCCACATCCTTTTGTCTTCGTCCTTCTGTTCCCATTGCCTCCGGTCTCCTGGGGACAGGAGCTCATCTGATTAGCTGACGTGGGCCACCTCGGGGTGCAGGGCTGAGGATGGTATCTCAGTCTCTTCTCTTGCCTGTCCCCACCCCGAACTAATCCAAGTAAACATTCCCTCTGACTCTCTGAGCCTCAGTTGCCTCCTCTGGAGAATGGGAAGAGTCACACAAACTCCAAGGCCTATTGTCAGTATCAAAATGTGCTTACATCTGGTTCTAGCACAGCGTCTGGGAGAGAGGAAGCAGTCCATAAATGTAAGCTATTGTTACTGTCAGTTGGGCCCTGCCATATTTTCTTTCTGCTCCGAGATGCGGGGGGAAAGCTTAAAATTACCGAAGCCGGATGACTTAGGTTTCCGATCCATCACTCCGCAGATGCAGAGATTATCTGAACTCCATCCCTGGCTCCAGGAGTGTGGGCAAGAAGGAGGGAGAGATTCCGCCGGCTTCCAGCTGTGGCCGAGGAGGAGTGAGGGGCATGTGGGCATGGAGGGGTGACAGTATTGTGCCCCAAGTCCCTCTTTTCTGATCCAAAGGCTCAGAAGGGCTCAGGAGTGCTGCCCTGTCCATACAGCTGGCTGGCGAGGGGGCGGAGGCCACTCTTGGACCGAAAGCTGCCCAGGTCTTCCTCTGTCCAGGGCTCAGGCCTCCCTGGAATGCAGTTGGGGTGCTGTGGGGTGTTTCAGGGAAGAGCAGCAGTGTGGGGGAAGGGAGAGGGAAAAAGAGAGACGGAGCTGCCAAAGCAATTCTCAGTGAAACCCCCAGGGGTTTGTGTCAAGGACAAAATAGTGTGTCCCATGGGTAAATATAGTTAACACAGCTGCAAAACAGAATTTATTTCTTGTTTGAGATATCATTTTTAAAGTATGGCATAGGGAGAGCTTTAAAAATGAAATTATAGCCGGCAATAAAAAACCTCATAGGCACTGTATTCAAATTATGCTACAGTAATAGGCCAAGTTCATAAATAAACATTGCGGGTTAACCCTTTCTGAGCCCGGTGGGCAGAGCCACTGAGATTCAGTCAGTAGCGGGGGTTTTTCACCCCAGTGGGAGGAAACGGAATCGCCTTCCAAGGTCCCTAAACACCCACTACCCTCCATGTGCTCCCAGCCTTCCCTACCTGGCCTCTCCCTTCAGGTGTGAAAGGGTCACAGATGATTCTTTGCTAAAACAAGGGGTCTTGGGCTTGTAGAAATGTGCTCCATAGACCTCTGCACTTGAGGAGCCCTTTGGGGTCTGGATTAGGTAGGTTCTTCCCCAAACTCTCCATATTTCCTATCTTCTCTTAAAAATATTACACGTTATATTTCTATTCTCTCTCCCTCTCATTACACTTTAGTACAGGGGTTCTAACCACTCACCGGTGGTGATTTTGCCCCCACCCCCACCCCCATGAACACACAGCACTGTCTGGAGATGTTTTTAGTCTTCACGACTGGGAGACGCTACTGGCCATCTGGTGGGTGGAGGCCAGGGGTGCTGATCAACTTCCTGTAATGCACAAGACAGCGCCCAGCCCCGCCACCATCACAAGGAATGATCCAGCCCCACGTGTCTGCTGTGGTGAGACTGAGAAGCCCAGCTTTATCGGGATGCCTTGTTCAGTACCTGCTGTCCTCTCTGAAAGCTAGCACGTGCTGTCTTGCTCACCACCGAATTTTATCACTCATTCTAGTGCTTGGCGCGCAGTAGGTCTTCAATAGGGATTTGCTAAAAGGTTGAATGAATGAATGGACACACTGCCCTACTCCTTCTGACCTATCCTTTTGTTCCCAGCTCAAAGGCTACTTTTTCACGGTTGAAAAAGGCTGAACTCGTGCGTAAGTGCTCAGTCGCTTCAGTCGTGTCCGGCTGTTTGTGACCCCATGGACTGTAGCCCTCCAGGCTCCTCTGTCCATGGGATTCTCCAGGCAAGAATACTGGAGTGGGTTATCATGCCCTCCTCCAGGGGATCTTCCCAACCCAGGGATTGAACCCACGTCTCTTGAGTCTCCTGCACTGCAGGCAGATCCTTTACCACTGAGCCACTGGGGTTCCCCGCCGCCCCCACTATTAGACATTTTGGTGATATTTGTTCCTTGTTTGTCATCCTTGGATTTACTTGTCCATTGCTCACGTTTCTGGTCAAATATCATGGCTAAAGAGGCCTCCCTCCTGTCTCTCTCCTCCTTCTGTTTCATTTCCATCACAGCATTTATCAGTAGCTGAAGTCATTTTGTTTATCACGGGCTGGGGCTTGGCCATCGCGGGGTCTCCAGGACAGAGGGGATGTGCTGTGAATATTTGCTGAATGTGTCAGCGAGGGTTGGAGAATGGGAAAGCATTTCCTGCCCCAGACACTCATCTCTCCTTCTTTGGAATCTTCCCAAATCCCCTTCCTCCGGTATGGAGACTGTATCAGGACTGAAAAACCTCTGATCTCCCTCTGCACTGTTGTTGTGCCACGGGAGAAACGTGCGAGTCCCTTTCACTCCCTTCTCTGCAAAATGAAGGCACTGGGGTACATCCATGCTTTGTCACAGGGGATGTATGTCAGAATCACCTTCATGGACTTTTCCTAAGAGACAGAGCCCTACTCCGCACACACCTGCAGAGCCAGCTTCTCTACAAGGGCATGTGCCCTGTGCTGTGCTTTTGTGAAAACTCCCCGGGTCATCTGGATGCAGGGAATGGTTCAGAGCCAGAAAACGGGGCCCCCCCCATTCAGCCCCAGCGTCTAACACCTCCATGATTTTAAGATGCCCAGCCCGGACCATTTATCTGAGTGACTCTCTTCCCAGGCTCCCCTGGCACTTTTGCTAATTTAATAGCATTTAATTTAATTTCGAAATGATTTTTTAAAAAAGACGGCTGGCGCAGAAGCCCCAACCATCTCATTCTTCTTCCTCCCTGAGGCTGGAAATAGATCTTGTGGCTGAAGCCAGGTTTCTGGCCATGGATGTCCCTTGGAGAGCCCACAGCCTTTTTGCGAAAAATGCTGAGTTTGCTCTCCACCCATTGGGCATAATTACCTTTCTCCTCTCCAGAGCCCCGCATGTTCTGACCTAAGGTGGAAAGAAAGGGCTGGATAAACGAGACCAAGTTAGTGTCTGATGCATGAGCTCCTATCTTAGACAAAGGGACTGGCGTAACACCACACACAAACACACACATACGTGCTCACACACGGACACACAGTTCATTCTTTCATATTCTGTAGGGCTGTATGGCTGCAGCTGTTTGCTACATTTCTGTGGGCCATTTTTTACAACTTTTTATTTTGTATTGGGATATAGCCTATTAATAATGTTGTCATGGTTTCAGGTAATATGGAACATTTTAAAACTCTTTATTGAATTTGTTACAACATCACTTCTGTTTTATGTTTTGGTTTTTTGGCCAAGAGGCATGAGGGAACCTTAGCTCCCCAACCAGGGATGAACCAACCTGATCCCCCGTGTTGGAAGGTGAAATCTTACCTACTGGATCACCGACAAGTCCCCGCTTTCCTCCTTGTAACTCTGGGCTTTCTTCTGAATTTTTCTGGTTTCTTCTTTGCCTGGACATTCATGGGCTTTTTCTCAGAGATATGTCACATCAATTTCTTTCCCTCTTTTTAATTATTTTCTGTTATTTTTAACCCAATTTTACATGTACTTGATCATTATGACTCATTTTAGATTTATCTATTCACGCATTAATTCTCATGGAGACTCTCCCACGTGGTCAGTGTGAAGACAGGCACAGTGGTGAGTCAGACAGACCTGACCTTGCCCTCGAGAAAGACAGAAGCTGCCAGGGGGAGAGACAGGTGTGGGGGGAGGTTCTTGCAGGGCGACATGGGGAGGGGATATGGAAACGGGGGATGGGCAGGTAATCCCAGAAGTCTTGGGAGAGGTCCCCAAGTAGAATAATTATGCTATTTGTCCACATCAAAATCAGAAGCAAAAAGGTAGGGTGGAGATGGTGAATGCATCGTGTCACATCCAGACATGTTGAGGTTTTTTTCCCTCTCCTGTGGCGGAGATGACTAGCATTTCCCCAAATCTGTTTTGCCTTCTTTCAGGACACACAGCTCAGGTCCCAGCCTCCCTCACAGTGACCCTGAGACCAAGTTCTAGTCAAATGTGAGTGGAGGAGATGGGCTCCACCCCCAATCCTGGTCATAAACTCTCCCAGGTGTGATCTTACATGCCCTTTCCTAGCCACTGATTTAATTCACATCAGTCCAGTGAGTTGGGAGACTCTGAGCTGAGGATGGAGGAGCCACAATATGGCAAGAACCTGGGTCTCTAATACCTCTTGGAGGAAACTCACCCTAGAGAGTTACCCAACCAGGAGTGTCTGCAGTGGACTTTGCAAGAGCTAGAAAGAGACCTCTGCCATGGTTAAGTCATTGCACATTTCAGGGTTTGTTTGTCACATCAGATGACATTACCTTCATTCATGAGCCTCAACTCTTCTGTCCCCTGTGTCTGTAAATTGTTTTGTTGGAACACAGTCTGTGGCTGCTTTGAAGCTGTAGCAGCAGAGTTGAGGAGTTGTGACAGACTGTCTGGTCTGCAGAGCCTGAAATATGTACTCTCTGGTCTTTTACCAGAATCATTTGCTGATCCTGGTCTTCGCTAATGCTCCGAGCATTTAGGCTGGAAGAAGCAGTCTAGCTTCTTCTCGTGCTCTCCAATACTGGTTTCTTAGAAGAGACAGCTCCCAAGTGCTCTGACTTCCTGCCCTGACTTGGTTCTGGTTTCCTTGGCCCCTTTGGCCCCATTCCATGGGTGCAGCTAGGCTTTGTGACTTAGACCCAAACGGAGACAGAAAAGAATGGTTAGGGGTCATCATTCTTTGACTCCTTCACCTGACCTTCTGAATCATCTAGTCTAACCCATTGACTCTCTAGACTTGGAAGCCGACACCCAGAGAGAAAGGATTAGACTTTTGCCAGGGTCACTCAGCCAGCAAGAAGCTGAGAGGTCTTGCAGAAAAAGCTGAGGTGTCAGATAAACTACCTCTGGATAAAAACAGCTAATGTTTTTGGGGGTGCTTGTTATGAGTGAGGCACACATGACTCTTTTCAGCAAATTTCATTGTGCTATCATCATCACTCCCATTTTGCAGATGGTGAAACTGGGGCAGAGGAAGTTAATTTGCTGAGGTCCATCCACTCTGTTGGTGAAGCTAAGGTTTGAACTCAGTGGTGTGAGTTCAGTTCATGTTCTTCCTCATGGCACCATATTGGATTTGTCACCCATGCCCACTTTGAGTCTTGAAACTTTCTCCTAATCAGCTGTGGTAGGATGAATAGACTCAGGTGTACAGGGGTCTTTTTTCAGCCCTTCTTTTGCTGTTCCACCTCCCTGGGATCCTCAAAGCCCAGAACAGTTCATCAATTTCATTTGTATATCCAACTTCAGACATTGTCATTTCATTAACTCAAGTGAGGGGCTCTTCATACGAGGCTGAGCTTCAATAATTCTCTTTAAAGTTACGGGAGAAATGTATGCTTAATTATATTTGCATATGAAAAATAGGGTCTAATTAGTTTGATTGATTATTATTTTAACCCTAATGGCATTTTGAGTATCTGTCCCAACTAATAGCCAGTGTGTCGCTAATAAATCATTGAATTTTTACAGCATGGTCTATTGAGCTGGCTTATGAAATATATTTTATTAATATCCCAGAATGTATTGAAACTGATACAAGTCAAACAACTGCTCATTTATTAAACTGTTTAAATGTCAGTTTTATACATTAAAAAAATGTTTTGGCCACACCCTGCGGCATGTGGGACCTTAGATCCCTGACCAGGATTGAACCTTCGCCCTCTGCATTGGAAGGCAGAGTCTTAACCACTGGACCGTCCGGGGTGGGGGAAGTCCCCAAGATGTCCTTTCTTAAAGTGTTCCTCCGCTGGGACATCGCCAAGGCCTGGGGTTCAGACCCAGCTCTTCCAGGAGCACAGACGTCATCTTGCATTTGTTCATGTGATGAGTACTTTGGGGTGTCTGTTCTGTGTCAGGTGTTGCTTCCTGGGGACACTGGGGTGCCCTGGTCAGGTAGGGACCCTGCTCCCACGGACCTGACATGCTAATGAAGGTACAAATAAAAACGAAGCTCTCTTTCTCTGCTACTACTGTGAATAGCAACTAAAAGGAAAGAGCACTTTTTTTCCTTCTACTACTTACAATGCTTCTGACACCAAATATGTGGGTTTTTTCCCCCCACACCAGCCAATTCTCCAATGCTCTGGACACCAACTGGGTGTCCTCCTTCTCAGTTCTGACACTCACCACCTGGGCTTAGTGCAGATCCCACTGGTTGAGGACTCAGTTAAGGACAGACAGGCTCCCATACGTTTCAGATTCCCACAGACCCCTCCATGGGTTCAATAATTTGCTGAAAAACCTAGCAGAACACAGGAAAGTCCTTTGCGCGCTATTACTTGCTGATTGTGAAGGATACAACTCAAGAACAGCCGAATGAAGGGTTGCATAGCGCCTGGTATGTGGGAGGTGGCGTGGGCCCCCCTGCCCTCCCAGCACCAACCCCGAAGCTATCCACACCTTTGCCTAGGATTTTTACTGGGTTTTTCATTACCTCCATTGCAGTGATTGTCATCAGTGACTGACCTCAATCTCGGCCCCTCTCACCTCTCCAGAAGTTGGGGGTGGGGTAGGACTGAAAGTTCCAACCCTCTAATAGCAGAGCTGGTTCCCTTGGCAACCAGGCCCCATCCTTAGGGGTTTTCCCCAAGTCACCTCATTAACATAAACTCACTAGAGTTGAAAGGGGCTGATTATGAATAACAAAAGATATTCCTCTCACCCCTGTCATTCAGGAAATTCCAAGGGTTTTAGGAGCTCTGTGCCAGGAACTGGGAACAAAGACCAAATATATATGTATTGTTATATCACAACATCACAGGGGAGACTATGGACAAAAGAAAAATGAGATAATTTTAAATAGCGATGCTGGTTAGGAAGGGAGTAATGCAGACTGCTGGGGTGGGGAATGCCATGCACAGGGTTCCTTTAGATTGCAAAGTCAGAGATTAGAATGGCAAGAAGGAGATGAAGAGCCAAAGACATGGACTTCCAGGCAGGCGGAATAGCAGGTGCAAAGACTTTATATTTCACCAAGGTCACTAGGATGCTGGGAGGAGAGTGCACTGCGCGGGGCCAGGATGGCCATGGAGAAACAGAGGGGAGGCAGGTGCAGTTATTAAGGGTAGGATGGGGGAGGGAGAGACGTCGACATTCAGGGTTTTGTGGAGGTTGAGCTGACAGGACACAGTGATGGATCAGAGATCTGGAGACAGGGAGAGAGGAGCCAAGGATGCTTCCAGCGCTTGATCTGAACATCTGGGTACCATTTCGCGCGCTGGGGAAGAGGATGTGGGAAGGAACAGCTTGAGTAGCAGGTCCAGAGTATAGTTTTGGTCCTGTCAGTGTTGAAGGGGCCGGTAGGACTCATTCTCAAATGTTAAGTGTACTGGAATCTCCAAGGATGCTGGTTGCCATCCAGAGTCCTGGACCTTGTCCCTAGAAATTCTGATTCATCAGGTCTGGCTTGGGGTGTTGACCTGGGCTTTTCTTTAGGGGGAGGGTAGCCTCTGGTGATTCCACTGTGCAGCCATGTTGGAGAACCGCTTTTCCAGTCACCTCATTTTTCAGAGTGGGAAACTGAGGCCCAGGGAGGAGACAGGATTTGCAAGTTGGTGGTGGAACTAGGATGGAAGTATGTTCATCCTGTAGCTTGGCTCGGCTCTCGTCTCCTCCGTGGCTCAGGCTGCCTCTGGCATCCTGAAAGGAGCCCAAAGGCATATTCTAGTGCCCTGGGGAGGCAAAGTCCAGGCATTCTGGCTCAGCCAAGCTCAGAAATGCTCAGGACAGAGGTGGGATGTAGGAAGTTTTAGAGTTACGGGCAGCTGAGGATGGTTCAGCCTTTGGGCACTGCCATCTTGCTGTGCATCATTGGGCAGCTCAAGTAACCTCTCTGATTTCTTGGCTTTTCTAGGTATGATTTGTCATAAGAATGATGCCTTCTTCACAGGGTGTTGTGAGGATCAAATGGGATTCTCATGTGAGGGGCTTAGCACAGCTCTTGGCACTTGGTAAGTCCTAAATACATGTTAGCTATAATATTGATACAAATTACTATGGATACTTAATGGTGGCCTAGGGAGACAGTCCGGAGCAGTGATAGTAGCATGGACTTGGGAATCAGGCAGATCTGGGTTCAAATCCCACTTTTTTTGCCATGGAACGCTGGGGAGGCATTGTACCTCTCTGAGCCTCTATAAAATGGGGTGGCGTTATAACGCCCGTGTGTAGTGTTGGTTTGTGGATTTGAGAAAAATGTGTGTCATGTTTCAAGCTCAGGGTCTGGCCCTCAAGTGCTGGAAGTTATTGGAATTATGTCAACTTTAATTCACTGACTCAACCCCAGTCAGTTGCAACCTCTGCCTGCGGAAACCGCCACTGCCGTCAAGCGGGTGACCGTGGAGGACACCACGTGCCTGGGGTCTCCCCCCGCCATCTTGCTAACTTGCTGTGTGACCTTGGGTGAGCTCCTCACCCTCTCTGGCCCCTGTTGCCTCATGCGTGAAATGAAGAGCTTAGTCTGGTTAATCTCCAAGGTCTTTTTGAGAGCCTTAAAAAAAAATCGATGACTGTAAAGGTCTGTGATTAGTGAGAATCCATCTGCCCCAGGCGAAGACCAGACCCTCCCCAACCTTTTGGTGGAGGCGAATAAAACAATAAACAGAAGGCTTAGCAAATTGCTATCTCACAGGCCTTAAAAACGAATATCTGCTTTTGTATCAGCCTTGATTGAAATTCTTATGCTATGGCGGGCGTCCCCACCATCAATGCCTTAATTAGAAATTAGGACAGTCACATTGGCATAAATTAAATCAGACTAAAGATGATTAACAAAGTAATGCAAGAAATCATTAAATTAAACCATTGTGCCAAGTCCTCTGATGATCTATCACAAATTTGGGCTGCTAATGAGGTCTTAATTAGTAAGTTAGGTCGAAATAATTCATGTCATTCACTTCAAAGACAGCCCTCTTTCTTGCTTGCTTTTTTTTTTTCTTCTCTTTTTGAATCCAGCCCCTAATGAAAATTTATCCTGGGCTGTGGAAGGAAGTGGGCGGGTGGACATCATCAATAAAAACCAGAATTCCTCGGATTATTGAAACCTGCTTGGCATTGAATGTATTTGGGGGGAGGTTTCTTCTGATGTCAGGTTAGGCGGAACAGGGATGAACAGCTGGCTATCCTAAGATGACAGAATGGCAGGAAGAGATGGGAGAGTTTGGAAGTTCATTCCTTCATGATATGATGGGAAAACTGAAGACCAGACAAGGGAGGTATCATTCAGAGTGCGTTGCAGGCAGAGTTGGGACCCTGGCATCCAGAGTAAAGATCGCCTCTTCTTTCTACTGCTTTCTGACATCTTTCTTTTGTCCAGAAAAAGCAGCAAGTGAAAGAAGCAAGTTCTGAAATAGTTCAGCACTGCCCAGTTCAGTCTGTAGGAGCCTCTGCCCCTGTTGGGTAGAGATTGGCATCTTCATGATCTTCCAAAGGGACCACTTCAGTGCCTGCTCTGTGGCAGGCTGTTAGGAGTAATGGCCACAGACATAACACCTAGCATTTGCTGAGCACACACTCCATGCCAGGCACTGTGTGATAAGTGCTTTCCATGCATTTCCTATTTCATCTGCAAAGAATTCCACCAAGTAGACATTCTTGTGTTCTCTCTATTATTGACAAGGAAGACACAGATCAGAGAGGTGAGTTAATTTGTCCTAGGTCACACAGCTGGGAAGAAACAGAGTTGAAATTTGACTCTGATATCAGAATCTGAATGCTTAACCGCTGTGCTCTCCCGTTTCAACAAATAACCGCAGAATGAGTGGAGGGGGGCTGAGTGGGTGAGGTGAGGGGCACGTGGTAAGTTTGCTGGAAAGGTGACTGGGGAAGAGGGAACCAGCCACGGATAATCGTGCTGACTCAGCATGATTTTAGAACCAAGTGGGGCTGTTGGAAGACCCATGGCTTTGGGGTCAGGCAGGTCAGAGGGTGACGCTGGTCCTAGCCATGAGGTCTTAGGCCAGCTGTTTCCCCTGTTTGAGCCTCATTCTTTACCTGTAGTATGTGTGCTCAGCCTCTCAGTGGTGTCCAACTCTTTGGGACCCCCATGGACGGTAGCCCACCAGGCTCCTCTGCCCATGGGATTCTGCAGGCAAGAATACTGGAGTGGGTTGCCATGCCCTCCTCCAGGGGATTTTCCCAACCCAGTCTCCTGCATTGGCAAGTGGGTTCTTTACTGCTGAGCCACCTGGGAAGCCCACCTATAGTATGGGTACAATTAATAACTACCTGTGAGAAATTTGTGAGGGTTCAGCAAAATTGTGAGGAATATGCTTTGTACATAATATGTGTTTAATAAATGTTTTCTTCCCTTACCCTCTCAATGGTTATCTGGTGGTTCATTTAGCTTTTGTGTGTAACAAACTGGGGCTTCCCTGGTGGCTCTAAGGGTAGAGAACCTGCCTGCCAATGCAGAAGAAGTAAGAGATGCGGGTTCGATCCCTGGGTCCAGAAGATCCCCTGGAGGAGGGTATGGCAACCCACTCCAGTATTCTTGCTTGGAGAAACCTATGGACAGAGAAGTCTTGGCAGGCTACAGTCCAAAGGGGTGCAAAGAGTCAGACACAACTGAAGCGAGTTAGCACACATACACGTGTAACAAACTACAGAGAACTCAGTGGCTGAAACTAAGAACAATGTAGTTAGCTCAGGATTCTGTGGGCTCAGCTGAAAGGGTCTTTGGCTGATGCTACCTGTTCTGTGCTTAGTTGCTCAGTTGTGTCTGATTCTCTGCTACCCCATGGGCTATAGCCTGTCAGGCTCCTCAGTTCATGGGGATTCTCCAGGCAGGAATACTGGAGTGGGTTGCCATGACCTCCTCCAGGGGATCTTCCCAACCTAGGGATCGAACCTGAGTCTCCCACATTGCAGGCGGATTTTTCACCATCTGAGCCACCAGCGATGCTACCTGGGCTCACACACGAGTCGGCCAGCGGCTGCTGGTTAGCAAGGCGGCTCCATCTCTGGGGGTGGCTGGCTATGGGCTGGGGCGCCTGGGCCATGTGTCTCTCTCATTTCCCAGCAGGCTAGCTTGGGCTGGCACTCCTGGTAAAGGGTTCCCAGCAAAGCCCGAGAGGGCCGGCCGGCCCTGTGGCACAAGCACTCCCAAGCTTGTGTCACATTTGCTGAAGTCTCACTGGTGGTGGTGGATTGCATAACGCCCCCAACTCCCTCCCCAGATGTGTCAGAGTCAAATCCTTACCGCCACCCTCAGAGGCAACTGAGGCTCCGAGAGGCGCGGTGACTTGTCCACAGTGATGTGGCCGGTAGGTGGGGGTGTCAGGGCCTGAACTCGGATCTCCTGGCTCCTTGGTGGGCAGGTTGACCGTCTTTCACTTCTCCATCCTGCCTCCCACTGCAGGTGCTGGGCCTCCTGGGCCTTAGGACCCACAGCCCAACCATAGCTCAATAAAACCCCCCACCCCCGTGCTGCCTGAAGCCACCCATTTGTTTCCCATGGCTGAGATGGCTCTCCACCCAGCCAGGGCCAAAACGATCACTTCTTCATTGATTTCCTGTCAATTAATTAAAAAAAAATCCATCCGACCACTCCACAGCTTGCTGGACTCGGAAGATTCAGAAGGAAATAAATAAATTAGTCCTGGAGGGGGACTGGAAGTGAGGGGGTGGTGGGGGGAGGAGACGGTGAGGCTTGCTCAGCTCCAAGGATCCAGCTCTGTCCTCCTGTTTGCATAACTTGTGGGGGGCCCGGGAGCCCCCCAGATCCTCTGCAGAGGAGCAGGGGCCCCAGAACTGCTGCTTGTATTATGATGAGTATTCTTAATAATAGCTATGTTTTATTGGGTATTACTCTGTGATGGGTATTTCAAATATGTTCCACATATGTTATCTCATTAACCCTTCATAACATCTCTGGGAGCCAGATGAGGAAACCGAGGCTCAGAGAGGTCGGGTGATTTGTCTGAGCCCACACAGCACTCCTTTGGGGTGCACTTTCTGACTTGCCCATTGTAGGGCTCTGGGCAAAAAGGGCAAGGGGTGGGATTCTGGTGTCTTGGAGGGAGTCTGGGGAGTTATTTCCCAGGGGGAGGACTTGGGTGCTGAACTTCTGGAAGGTTATTGAGACCTTACCATTTGCTTTGATGACTTTCAAACTATTTTTAGCCTGCACATTCCATGTTGAAGGGAAATCTCATGTAGATTTGTGAAAGGAAGACACTGAAAAAAACACTGCTTGGTTGGACCATGATAATAATACTAACGACCATAACAGGTAACCCTGCAGTCCTGGAGCTGGCTCACCCCAGTTCACGAGAGCTGGTTGTTAAAAATTCAGGCGTTTTCTAAGCCACTTGTCAAACCATTGGCTTGAAATCCATCGTGATGGCAATATTTGCACCATGGAAACTGGCCCGTGTTATGAATCAGGGCTCCTCCATCCACTCCCTAGGCCTGGACGTTTGGGATGAAAGCCACGTGTTTGATGCCATTTTACCATTCGGTCAGCTCTGTCTCCAGTCTCAGCCCCTCGACTGGACTGTGGGTCTGAAAACCCCTATTGCTCTTCTCGGGGAGGATGTTAGGTGAGATAGGCCACCGGTCAGTAAAAGACGGATCCGGAGCTTGGAGGGGGGAGGAGCTGGACCCTGGAAGCTGCTCTATTTCCTCCCAGTGGGGCTGCTGAGGGCTCGGACTGCCTGCCAGGCCTTGTTTTTGTGGTTGCTTTTTATGTATTCATTTTTTTTTAAAATTTTATTTATTTTATTTTGGCTGCACTGGGTCTGCATGGCTGCATGGCGGGCTTTTCCTAGCTGAGGTGGGCAGGGTCTACCCTCTAGATGCGGTGCAGAGGGGCTTCTCACTGCTGTGGCTTCTCTTGTAAAGCATGGGTTCTAGGGCATGTGGGCTTCAGTAGTTGTGGCACAGGGGTTCTAGAGCACAGGCTCAGCAGTTGTGGTGCATGGGTCTAATCGCCCCGTGGCACGTGGAATCATCCCAGGCCAGGGACTGAACCCACGTCCCCTGCATTGGCAGACAGATTCTTAACCAACGGACCACCAGGGAATCCCCATTGATGCTTTTTAAATTTACTTACTCTGTTCCTTTTTGGCTGTGCTGGGCCTTCACTGCGCTGCGCGGGCTTCTCATTGCAGCGGCTTCTCTAGCTGCAGAGCATGGGCTCTGGTGTGTGTGGGCTCAGTAGTTGTGGCTCATGGGCTTAGTTGCTACAGGCATTTGGAATCTTCCAGAACCAGGGATGGAACCCATGTCCTCTGTGCTGGCAGGCAGATTCTTAACCATTGGACCACCAGGGAAGTCCATTTTTGTTGTCTTAATTCTCCCCTAACAAGCAGTTTCAGGTGAGAAGAGTGATGTCTTGTGCACCAAAGGTGCTAATTGAACACTGACTGTATGTAAGGTCATGAGGCAGACTTTCTTGTGTGTGTGTGTGAGGCAGAGGCTTAGGTTCATCCAACAGGTAACTCCTGAAAGCCTGCAATACATTCATTCACTCACTCACACATTCATTCATCCATCAGCATCTGTGGTTATTGACCCCCTAGGTGAAAGGCCAGGCCCTGTGCTAAAGCTGTGGGGATTCAGAGAAATTTAAGACCTGAGCCCCCACCTGCAAAGTTCATTGTAAGGGGGACAGATGTCTCACTACAGGCCAGTTAGTTCTGGGCTGGTTCTTACCAGATACATGTACAAAGAACTGTATGTGAAGGGATGAAGCAAAAGCTTCCCTGCTGATGGGGCATTTGACTTGGGCTCTGAGGGATGCATAGGAGTTCACTAGTCAGAGAAAGGCATTGCAAGAAGTGAGAATCCCATGAGTGATATACAGGAGGAAGTCTGTATCCTCCTGTATGAGGATAAAGTGTTTTGGGTTACCTTTAAGGGCATATCTGTGTGTGTGTGTGATGGTAATGAGGTAGAAAGCTGAAAAGGTAGGTTAGGACAAATTATTAAGAACCTTGAATGTCATGATCAGGATGTTAAATTTTGCTCAGCTGTCACAAGGGTGGGGGAAGCAGAGATTTTTATATGAGAGAGAAAATATCAAATCCATGCATTTTCAAAAATGATGCTGAATAAATTACAGATCCTGCCTCCTTCAGGGTGTTATAGAGACTGAATGACTGAGGACAGCTGCATCTTTGCCACCAGAAAACACAGGAAGCTGGGACACCAGTAGCTCTGAGACTCAGTTTAAATCCTGCCTCTTCTAGGCAGCCTGCCTTGATTACTCCTCCTCCAGATGGTGTGGTCAACTGGTAGGAGCACTGGGACATCAGCCACATCTGGATTTAAATTCAAGGCACCCATATTTAGCCAGCTCTGGCTCTTGAGAGGACACTTTACCCCTTAGAGTCTCACTGTTTCCTTTGAGAGAGTGGTATCATAGTAATTGTAATAGTGCCATGGTAGGACTGTTGGGAAAATCAAATGAGATCACGGACAGGGAAGTGCCTACTGCTGAGTCTCCTCCCGATAAGAGGGGTCAGGAAGTGAGTCTGGCTTTCCCTGACCACTCAAATCAGATGCTCTGGAAGTGTCTGGCCAGTCTCCCCCTTCCTCCGGGAGATGTCTGCACTGACATTCTTCGTTTTATTTCTAGAACGGAGGATCAGGGACAAAGCGAAGCCTCTTAGTGCCAGGAGTGTTCATAAATTATGGGGAGATGAGAATATTTTAATACAAACCAAAGAATCTCAAGTACAAAGAACTGTTCTGAGAATGTGTTTTTCCCCCTCTTTTCTCCCCCCTTTTCTGTTCCCCTGATATTTGGAGCTGAGAAGACTCCTCGGGGAATTTATAACAAGTGGAATATTTAAGGGTAGGGAGACAGAGGTCTCTCTGGCGTTCTCTTTTCAAGGGAAGTCACCTCGGAGTGTCTGGTACGTGCATGAGTGACATGAAAAGAAGGCTGTGAGCGGAGAAGGGGAGAATATGCCAAGAATTGTCAATTATGCAAAAAAAAAAAAATTGCTTGTCCAAAAGAGTGATGTGTCTGGCTTTATTCCCCAGATGGAGTTCAGCACTCTGGACGAGGCCCTTGCCAGACTGTGAGATTTTCTGGAAGTGCCTCAGAGCTCAGCTTCTCTGACCCACCCGTGACGACAGGTCCCTTGGTTAGCTGGGGGTCACTCTCCACCTGTTCCGCCAGTGACAGCCATGGGATGTGTGCTTTGATGAATCTTGAAGAGACCCGGATATCCTAAGTCCTGTGGTTGGGACCCAGTTCCCAGGAACGAACTTGGGACTGTCCTGTAAGATTAAAAAAAAAAAAAAAATGTTTTCTTTTTGCATTTGTTTTGATAGCTCAGTTGGTAAAGAATCCGCCTGCAGTGCAGGACACCCCAGTTTGATTCCTGGGTCAGGAGGATCCGCTGGAGAAGGGATAGGCTTCCCACTCCAGTATTCTTAGGCTTCCCTGGTGGCTCAGCTGGTAAAGAATTGCCTGCAATGCAGGAGACTTCAGTTCGATTCCTGGGTTGGGAAGATCCCCTGGAGAAAGGAAAGGCTACCCACTCCAGTATTCTGGCCTGGAGAATTCCATGGACTGTATATCCATGGGGTCGAAAAGAGTCGGACACGACTGAGCGACTTTCACTTTCACTGATGTGAAATTGTGTGAAAAGTAGTAGAAACCTATTACAGTACATTAGTAATAGTCAATTGTATTAGTTGGGTATCTAGGCTAACTTTGTTGGACGTATGAACCAACTGGACTTACTAGCTCACTTGGAATGGAACTTGTCGTACGTAGTGGACTTACTGTATGCCTGAAGTTGTCCCGGTTCTCTCTTTAGTCACTCAAGTGCTCTCTGCCCCGCCGCCCCCCTCCCCCCACCTCACTCTGAGATGACAAGCGCCATCAAGCACCTTTTTTTTGTTCACACCTGTATCTGTAGTACCCAGCTCAGGGCCTGGGCATAGTGGGTGCACAGACTGTCTTAGCTGAGTCATTGATGGTCCAGTTCACTATGAGTTGCTGAGCAAGCCTTTGCCTGTCCCAGGCCTCAGTTGGCACATCTGTAAATTGGGGATGTTGTACAATAGCCCATTTCCTCACTATTTTTGAAGCTGATACTCTGGGGCTGGGGGCTCAGGGGTAAAGAACCTGCCTGCCAATGAAGAAGATGTGGGTTTGATCCCTGGGTTGGGGAGATCCCTTGGAGAAGGAAATGACAATCCATTCCAGTATTCTTGCCTGGAAAATTCCACAGAAAGAGGAGTCTGGTGTGCTACAGTCCATGGGGTCGCAAAGAACTGGACATGACTGAGCTAGTACACAACAGCAACAACTCTGGGGCCAGGCCATGTGTTGGGTGCTGGGTACATAGAGATGATTCTGACCCGTGGGTTTTCTGGCCCGTTGACAATGTCTGGACTTTGCATTTCCTATGGTGGCTGTGAGGATGGGTTGGGAAAAGATGTGAAGCAGGTGGCAAGAAGCTATACAAATAGGAGACATTTTAGTCCTACTTCATGTTCTCCCGCATCTGGGCTTTTCAAAGCTTTCTTCACCCCGCCAAGGATGCTTAAGGTCACCTGTGCTCATGAGGAAGGTGATAATTCATGTCAATGTATGGCAAAACAAATACAATATTGTAAAGTTAAAAAATAGATAAATAAACTAATTTAAAATTTAAAAAAATGTAAAAAAAAAAAAGAATCAACACCTGGAATGGTGTTCCAGAGAGTATTATTTATGCTTTCCTCCACCACCTTCCTTATCTGCATCCAGGTGGTTTCTATTTTTAATTTTTTTTTTTTAATTTGGCTACACCATGCAGCATGCTAGATCTTAGTTCCCTGACCAGGGATTGAACCCACAGCCCCTGTATTGGAAGCTCAGAGTCTTAACCACTGGACAGCCAGGGAAGTCCCCATCCTTTTTAAAGGATGTCAGATACCCATTTCTCCCTGGAGCTCTGCTTCTAAGTCTTTTATTTGAATCCAGGGGAACTGGCCGAACACAAAGCCATCAAAACCAAAGTGGTCCAAGATGTCCTGCTGGCCTGAATTGACCAGAAAAATGAGAATTTCCTGGCTGTCCAAAGGGTTCCGTTGGACCCAGGGTCCTGAAGCCTCTGACCCTCCTCTCCCCAGCATGAAGAAGGAGACGCTGGCTCAGTCTGCTCCCGAATTCCTAGCCCAGCAGTGGTTAAAATGTGATCCCTTTTATTCAAGTAATAGAGACGAAGTTCCCGGGCCTTCGAGGAGCATCAATTCCGAGATTTATTAACCAATTTAAAATACTATTGTCTTTCACTTCAGAGCAAGATTGAGGGGTGTTGTTGGAGGAATGTAAAGGCAGAGTGACTGAGCCACAGAGCCAGGAGGTGTCTGTACCTGGGACTCAATAGATATTCATGAACATTCCCGTATTTAGTGAAGGAAATAACTTAATACCGACAGTGCGATGGAATAATAGCTATTTCCTGGCTGACTTGCAGGCCTCAGAAAATGAGATTGTGGCGGCTTCATTTTTCTTGTCTTTTCCTGCGCGCTCCCTGCCAGAGAAGGCGGCCGCGCTGGGATTCTCTCTGCATTTCCAATGAGCTGGGGCCTGCCACCTCCTCCCAGCCCGGGTACTTCCCTGAGTACCCCTCCCCCTGCCATGACCTTGGGCCTGGGCTTCCTCGAGAGGTCACCCTGTGCCCTGTTTAGTAGTCCAGGTGGGGGCTAAAGTAGTTCAAGCTTTATTCAGGTGGAGGGGCAGGCAGATTGGTGCACTGGTTTGAACACTTGTTCATTCATTCATTCATTTATTCTGTATTCACAGAGTGTCTGCCATGCACTGGATGCTGAGGACACAGATAGAATATTCTCAGGTCCTTCTCTCTTGGAGCTCACAGGGCATGGATGGAGATGCAGAGGGAAGCATTCCAGGGGCCCCAAGAGCTGTCCACGAAAGGTCCACTGATGCTCACAGAACAGTAGGGCCCTGATACTCCAGGGACTGATGGTCAGGAATGGCTTCGTAAACGATGTACTTCTTAAAAATTGCCTCTGGGGACTTCCCTGGTTGGCTAAGACTGCACTCCCAATGCAGGGGGCCTGGGTTTGATTCCTAGTCAGGGAACTAGATCCCACATGCCACAACTAAGAGTTCATGTGCCTCAACTAAAAGGGTCCCATGTGCCACAACTTAGACTGGACTCACCCAAATAAATACATTTTAAAAAATTGCCTCTAATATGGCTCACTGAGTGACCTCCCGCCAAGCCCTTTGTAAGCCTTATTTCTTTTGGTTCTCATAGTAACTTCACAATGTGGACTAGTATCCTTCGCATGTTATAGGTGAGATGCTGAGGTTCCACTGGATGAACTGGCTTCCCCCAGGTCATGCAGCTAAGAAGTGGCAGAAACAGAACTGGAAGCCAGGTTTCCAGGCTCTGCACTGTCCCACTGTCCTGTTGGGCTTTGCCCAGGTGTGGCTATGGGGAGGACATTCCAGGGGGTGGCAACAGCCGGGGTAAAAGTCTAGAGATGTGAAGTGACCTTATGCTTTGGGGGAGCCATGAGAAGTTCCCCAAACTTCAGGGTGAGATGAGAGTGGAGGCAGGTGTAGGGACCTAGGGGCCATGGGGGCATCCTGGGGAACTTGTGGGCAAAGAGGAGCTAATGAATGATTTCAGCCTTGCAGAGGGGTGGGGATCTATGTGGGAGGTATCCTGCTTGACCCTCCAGACTGAGCTCCATCCTTCACTATCCTGCCCTAAGCCCGAGAACCTGACCTGATCGGACATATCCACAGATTCCCACGCCTGGCCCTGGCTGGGTTCAGCCAGTGAGGAGCCCAGCAGAAGATCACGGGGCGGGAGGAGAGGAGGGTTGGGTGTTTGTCCACCTGGCCTCCCTGGGCTGGATGTGGCCTTTGACTGAACGTCATCAAGGGGGGTTGCTCTAACACCACTCTCTTATTTCTTTCATAGCACCGATGACCACCAAGGCCAAAACCTTTATTAACATGCTTGTTCATGGACTGTGTTTTGCAGGCTCCCTTGGGGTGGGGACCATGTCTGCAACGCTTACCTTGGGCTAATATTTTGGAGTGATTATTATACACTGGGCTATCTTCTAAAAACTTTCACTGGATTCATTGTCTGAATTCTGACACCCAGTCACTCCAATTTTATCAGTGGCACACGGATGTTAAGTCACTTTCCCAAGTTCACATAGCCAGCTAGTACTCACACCAGTACTTGAACCCAGACCGAGCCTAGCTCGGAGTATGTGCATGCTAAGTCGCTCAGTTGTGTCCAACTCTTTTTGACCCCATGGACTGCAGCCCATAGGACTCCTCTGTCCATGGGATTCTCCAGGCAAGAATACTGGAGTGGGTTGCCATGCCCTCCTCCAGGGGATCTTCCCAACCCAGGGATAGAACCTGAATCTCCTGCATTGGTGGGTGGATTCTTTACCACTAGGGCCACCTGGGAAGCCCTTAGAATAGGAACTCCACAAATATTTGCGGCAAGAATAAAGGAAAGGGTTTTGTTAGAAAAGAGCTTGACTGTGAGCTGATTGCTTGTCAAGCCTTGTGGCTCATCAAGTTACCAAAATTCAAGTCATGCTGGTCAAGTACAGGTCAAACTAATCAAGTGCCTTCTCTGGGTCCTGGTCTGTGCCTCCAACTCCCCGAACAAATATGGCTGCAGGGCTACATTGTGGTGTTCCTGGACTGTATCGCAGAATTCCTGAGCTCTACGCACTTCTGCCTTTATGGGCCTCTTCCTCCATTAAAAAAAATAATTAAAATTATATTTTATGACTGCTTTGGTACAAGAAGGAATATTATACCCCCCTGGATTATGTTACAACTTGGCTTTTGGTTTTAAAAGAAAATAAAACCTTTTCATGAACCCCTAAAATGTCGTGATCCCTAAACACTCAGCTGACTGTGTATAGTGGAGAAGACAGGACTGAACAATTGAGCTTGTGATTCTAAGCATTTGTTATTACATGTAAATTGCACACAAGCATTCATAGGGGGCGTGATTACGTCCATTACAGAGATGGGAGAACTGAGGCTCGGAGAGATTAGCCAGCTGGCCCAGGAGCACAAAGTGAATCCACGGCAAAGCTCACGCCTGCCCGAGGTTTGCCACGTCGTCACGGGAAGTTCCAATGACAGTTCTCTTGGGCTGCACTGAGGATGACAGCCACGTGGTAGTGAACTTGTCACAGCGTCAAGATGAATGTGTGTCTGGCGCAGGGATGGCAGACGGGACAGAGAGAGTGGGAGACTCAGATGGATTTCTGCTTGACTCCCGGTCCCAGAGTGGTGGTGAGGGCTAGGGACAGAGGAGGGGCCAGCTCTTTGCCCTCGGACTTGAACTTCTGGGTGAAGCTGGTGGCCTCTGAGTCTATGACTGCCCTTGGGGTGGAGATTGGGGCTATTTATAAGCTGCGAGTGATCCCGCCCAGCTCCGAA
Organism: Okapia johnstoni; assembly: GCA_024291935.2. Taxonomy (NCBI): domain Eukaryota; kingdom Metazoa; phylum Chordata; class Mammalia; order Artiodactyla; family Giraffidae; genus Okapia; species Okapia johnstoni. Next base: position 5,973,323 of record CM044310.1, on the reverse strand, counting down.
TGCAGGTGGTTGGTGATAAGGTGGCTGCTCCATAATGAGCTCAGTGGGAAGTTAATAAACACCATTGTACTCAGAGAGCAATGGCAGACTTGAGCAGAAATAACAGAAATAGCCAAGGGGCAGCAGGACCCCTGAGCTGAGGAGCAGCTGCACCCAGAACACTCCCACCCTTCACCCCCACCACCCACACAATGTCAGACAGTCCTCACTTCCTGCAATGGCTCAGCTGTTCCATGGTGTGGGACCTTGGGCGTGTGGCTTCTGGCTCACGACTGCCTCCTCTGTACAGTGGGGCAAAGGGGAATTAAACAGTTATGGCACCGACATCCTGGGTGCGCTATGACGCTGAAGCCTGGTGTCCTGTGGAGGGCCAGTCCAGGGGGGGCTGCTCTAAACAGCTCAAAGCCAGGATCTCTTCTGCTGCAAGTGAAGGACTGGAGGCTTATTGATTCAGCCCCCAAGTATTTACTGAGTTCCTGCGGTGCGCTGGGTTCTCAGCTTGGCCCTGCTTGTGTGCACTGCACCAGACAAGTCCCCTGGGCCTCGGTCTGAGAGGAAGGAGACGGACAATAACAAATAAACGAGGATTATCCAGGTGGCTCAGTGGGAAAGAATCCACCTGCCAAGCAGGAGACTCAGGACACAAGGGTTCGATCCCTGGGTTGGGAAGATCCCTTGGAGATGGGCATGGCAACCCACTCCAGTCTTCTTGCCTAGGAAATCCCATGGCCAGAGGAGCCTGGAGGGCTGCAATCCACGGGCCCCACAAAGAGTTGGACACGACTTAGCCACTACATAACAACAACGCAGTGAGTCAGAAAGCGGCAGTGAAGGGCAGGGCGAAGTAGGGAGCTGCTCTTTTATTGGGGGGGGGGGCCTCAAGGAAGGATGCTCTAATAAGGTGACCTTTGCACAGAGTGAGGGGACTAGGCATGGACATAACTGGTGGAAAAGCCCTCTAGGCGGGCAGGTCAGCAAGAGCAGAGGCCCTGAGGTGGGAAGGCAAGGGTGGGTTTGAGGAAGGAGGGGGTCAGGCTGGCCAGAGGCAGGGGAGGAGAGGTGAGGTCAGAGAGGTGATGGGGGCCAGGTTGGGTGGGGCTTTGTTAGGACTCTCCTTGGGGGAAGGCCTTGTGGTGTCACTGGCCTCTGGCCTTCAGCTGCCAACCCCGGGGGCGGCCAGCCCCAGAGGGTCACCTTGCCCTACCTTGCTGTCCACATCCAGTAAGTGACGACGGCAGGTGTAGGGGCCTGGTCATTTCCCCCCCAGTGTGGGCTAACTCTGATGGGCCGTTCTGGCTACGGGGCTCTCCTGGACCCGCCTTTTGGCCCGAGTCCTCCCCCTGCCCAGCCCTCCCCACCTCCCTTCTGACTGCACTGATCCAAGGGTGCATGATGTCTAACCCCATCTCAGTTTCTCCTTTTAGAAAATGGCATTGATGGCCCCAAAGATTCTTCCATCTCAGCGTTCTGGACTGTGTGATAAAAGGCCATTCTGGCTGGGGTCTGAGGTGGCCTTTTGTGCCTTTTCCTGAAATCCAGCCCGCTACAGCCTCGCAGGGAATTCTAAGGATTTGGGCTTTTAGTGAAACGGGAAAGGCTCAGAAGGTTGTGCTTCCAGGACGGCCGTGATCTGATCTGCCTTTTGTAAGGATGCCCCCAGCTGCTGTGCGGAGAATATGGTGGACTCCTGGCCTCCAGGTATTGGGAGGCTTGCAGTGCAGTTCAGCAGCAAGGTGACAAGTCCCCCTCTCACGTCTCACAGCCAGAAATACGATCACTGCAAACGGGCACTACTGCTGTTACTGCCGATAAGCCATGCAGGCGGGGACAGAAGTCCTCCTGGTAAATAGGGGGAAAAAAATCTCTTCTGTTTGGTGCTCAGAGGTGTCTTCTGGGGCATAGTCTTCCTAGGACTTTGGGGATTCCCATGACCGTTTGAATTTAGTTAGGGTTCCCTCTTTACCTCTTGTTGGGCCAGTTCCATCCTGGGTGTCGGGAATTCGGCTGTGACGAGAGTCAGTCCTGTTCTTGATTTTATGATCCAGGAGGGGAGAGAGACAAGTGGCAGATTGCAACCTAATAAAAAGCACTCTGATGGGGAGCAGAGGGGCCTGAGATACGTTGGGGAAGCTCCTAAATTAATCTGGGGGTGTAGTAAGGGAAGACGGGGTGGTGTTCTAGTAGGAACAGAAGTGTGAGTAGGAGTTAGCCAGGGAGGCCACAGCATGGTAGAGTCCTGGAGGGGAGGGACAGCGGGGTGGCTCCTGGAAGTTCACATGTTTCAGAGCAGCGGGTGCTGGAGTGTGAGAGGTGAGGCCGAAGGTTGGAGGGAGGAGGGACTGGCAGGCGCTGGATCAGGAAGGGTGTGGTCTATGACTTAGGACTTCATCCTCCTAGTCTAGGCGGTCCTGCTTCCGTGTCACAGCTGCTCACAGAAGAGTCTGTGGTCTCTCCCTCTTGTGGCTAAAAAGTTTCCCAGAGGGGCCCTCTTACCCCCAGGATGGCTTTTACCACACAATCTGGAATGTTGATGTGGAATCACCTTTGAGGTCATCAATCCTGTTTTCTTTTTCTTTTTTTTTTTTTTAAACTGCTCAGCTTTTATTATGACATAGCTCAGTCATGGAAGAAATGACTGTGGTCAGTACATGCAGGAAAATTATGAAGGCCGTGGTTTAGATTAATTGGCAAGACAATTTTTATAAGGTCCCCCTCTTTTTCTCCTTCAGAGTGGTCCTTGAGCATCCATCAGTGTTTGGTGGTTGCTTCTAGCAAGTCTTTTGCTTCATTAATTTTGGTTGCCAAGTAAGGAGATCCACCTTTATCTGGGTGATTCAAAATCATGATTCTCCTGTGAGCTGCTCTAATCTTGGCCTTGCTGGCAGATGGGCTTACACCCAAAATGAGACTTGCTTCTCGCCGACTCATTTTCTGGTCAAATCCTCCTTTATAGTAGGATGAAAAGCTAGAAGTTGAAATCTTCTTCGCAGTTTCTGTGATTACTTGTCCTAGAGGTTTCCAGATCTGAAATGCATAGCGACCTGCAAAGCCAAGAGCTGCAATACCCAGCCCCACAGCTATCAAACTTCTTGCTTTGTTATTGTCCATCCTAAAGGAAATCAGTCCTGAGTGTTCATTGGAAGGATTGATGCTGAAGCTGAAACTCCAATACTTTGGCCACCTGATGCGAAGAACTGACTCACTGGAAAAGACCCTGATGCTAGGAAAGATTGAAGGCAGGAGGAGAAGGGGACGACAGAGGATAAGATGGTTGGATGGCATCACCGACTCAATGGGCATGAGTTTGAGTAAACTCCGGGAGTTGGTGATGGACAGAGAGGCCTGGCGTGCTGCAGTCCATGGGGTCCAGTAGAGCACAACTGAGTAACTCAGCTGAACTGAACTGAGAGTGTGGCCCTTAGCAGAGGGTGAGTGCTCATCAATCCTGTTTTCTAAATGGAGAAACCAAATCCCAGACAAGATTGGACCATGGATGCCCTGTACAGCAGGGCCTTGGTGTGGAATTCAGGCTTCCCTATCTTACACACTGAGGGTACATTCCTAAAGTTTTGCCCTGCGGTTTGAACAAGCAGCTAAAACTTGGCTAAAGCCTCCAGCGTGAGCTCAGCACATAGTAGGTGCACAGTTAGTATCAGTTCTTTCACGTGTCCTAGCTCTGCTTCCACTCCCTGGCTGTGCAACCTTTGGATAAGGTCTCATCCCCTCTGAACCTCCTCTGCTTGATGGGAAGGTGGGATAGGGAACCACCTGGCATATCTTCCAGGGCTGATGTTCTGAGAACACAAAGGAACAATTATTTGGCTGCTAGGATGGTCACATGCTTCCATTTCTGATAAGATTTTTCTGCCTCAGAGCAGCCTGGGATGTTTTACTTTGCTGGGGTGTAAACTGGAAACAGAGGCAAGGGGCCCAAAGGGGGAGAATCCACAAAAAGCTGAGGTGGCCCCACGGTGTTGTGATTGCATTTGGGTTTCGTCCCTACAGAAGAGTCATTTCAAAGCCAGCAGCTGCCTGTCCCCTTTGAAGAGCTTTCTGGGCAGCCGCCATCCATCACCCGCTTGGCATGACCGTTAAGTACCAGCGCTCAGCGCCGAGGGCTGAAAGAGGGGACTCTGAGAGGGGTCAGTCCAGGGCCAGGGAATTAGAAAGAGGCAATCAAAACAGAGGGGCTGGCGCATACTGGTTAACATGCAGGCTGTGAGGGAGGCAGCTCTGGGTCAGATCCCTGCGTGGCGGTCACTGCCGCTCGGCTGCCTTGTTCTGCTCTGTGGGTTTTAATAACAGATTCTTGGTCTTCCTTTGTGAGAAGGCTCCTCTCCTACCCCTTATACCCCTCCCAGTCTCAAGAGTGGGCAGGCAACCCTGGCCTGGACAGTAGTACCTTCCAACCCTTTTGACCACAGAGAGCAGGTTAGATGGTCATGTGACCCCAGGTTTGGTCCAATGAGACTTGCATTTCGATGGTGGCTGCTGCGTTGCTTTGGGGTACACCTAGAGCTGCTTTTGGTCATCTTACCTCAATGAAGGAGAACTTTCCTGGGAGTAAAACTATCACAGAACAAAGTATACCAAGAGATGGAGACAGATGCCTAAGTGCCTGGATCCAGCCACGCCTGATACTGTTCCTTTCCATTTTTCTGCTACATGAGCCTGTAAGTTCCTTTCCTTAGATTAAGGGCTTTTTGTTTTTAATTGGATTTATGTCCAAGAGCAGTCACCGGTCCCCACTGTTACACTCATTTGGCATATGATCTCACCTCTCTGGACCTCAATTTTCCCACATGTAAAATAGGGACGACAACAATACCTTGTAGGGTTAATATTTAGGTTAAATGAAATAGTGTATGTAAAGTACTCATCACAATGTCTGACAATAATTAATGCTCAATTCAGCTATAATTAAACAGTTCTCATCCTGTTAAGTCTACAGAGCCCTTTCTTGGCCCCTTAGTCTCACGTGAAGGGTTCCTGTGAGGCTTAAACAAGGTGTCATGAATGCAAAATGCCTACCGTGTAATCTGGCACATTCAGCAACGGCTGTTCAGGGGTTTTCTGGTGAGCAGGTTATTGAAGCCAGGGTGACTGAGAAACAGGTGAATTGCAAGGACTGAGGGGCCAAGAACAGGAGGGAGAGGTGGTCTGAGTAGGACAGACGTTCACTATGGGGACGTCCTGTGGGTCCCAGCAGCACATTCCCCTCTCGTTACCCGTGAGCTGTATGCTCTAGGGGCTCCCCTATGAGGGCTGCGTGGGTCCTTCTGTGGTGGTGGGCTGGCTATATGGGCAGTCTGGTAGGCTTGACAGGCCCCCGATCCAGCTGGTTGCCAGGCTTTTCCTGTGTGGAGGCTGCCAGCAACTGGTTGGCAAACCTGAGACACGAGGTGCCTGACTACAGAACCTTAGGGGACCCTGGCGCTAGTGCTGGCTCACTGCTGGGCTGAGTCAGGGTCCAGAAGGCTCTGAGGCTATTGCCTGCCCACTGGTGGGTGAAGTAGTGTCCTGGGGTTGCTGCCACACTACTGCCAGGCAGAGCTGGTCTTGGGAGTCCGGCTGCAAGGACCAGGGGTCCCAGACCTGGTGTCAGATTGTCGGCTGCGTGTGTGGGGCTGAGGTTCCCGACACATTTGGGTACACGGTCTGTGGTGTCCTGAAAGTTGTGTTGGCCTACTAGCGGGCAGGGCTGGGGCCAAGCTATTCCCAGGGTAGGGTCTGGCTTGCCAGGAGCAGACTGGGTCTGTACGAAAGTGGATCCTGGCTTTTCCGTGTCTGGTGTCCGCCCCAGGTGGGTGGGGCTGGTTCAGAGGCTCCTCAGGGGCGGGGCTGGGCTCAGGGGATTCTGGGACTGTGGGGGAGCTGGGCCCTGGGCGCAGGGGATTCTGGGAACATGGTGGAGCTGGGCCCTGGGCGCAGGGGATTCTAGAACCGCTGGGGAGCCGAGTCCTGGTCTCAGGAGATTCTGGAACTATGGCGGAGCTGGGCCCTCGGCGCCGGGGATTCTGGGACTGTGGCGGAGCTGGGCCCTGGGCGCAGGGGATTCTGGGACCGTGGGGGAGTTGGGTCTGGGCGCAGGGGTTTCTGGGATTGTGAGCTGACAGGCTCTTGTCAGAGGCAGCTGTGGGTTCAGGCCCACTTGACTGACAGCTCACTCGACAGCAGGTGAGTGAAACTGCGTCCCGCCCAGTTAAACTCTTTGGCCTGAAGTGTGGCAGCACTGGCAGGGCCAGGCCAGGTCTTTGGCTCTAAGGATACGGAGGCCGCGTCGGCCTCCTTCAGTGTAAGGAGCTCTCAAATATGGCTTCTGTCATATGGCCCGTCTCCCGGCCTCACCCAGAGACCCTCCAATAGCAGCAGTTAGGTGTGGCCCAGGCGCTTGTGCCCTGTGCCCCAGAGTGTGAGGTTGTCTGTACGCCTTTAAGAGTAAAGCCTCTATATCCCCCGGCCCCCAGAGGCTCCAGAAAGAATGGCCTGCTAACCTTCAAAGCCAGATGCTCTGGGGGCTCATCTTTCTGGTACAGGACCCCCGGCCTGGGGACCCCGAGGAGGGACCCTGACCCCTCACTCCTGTGGGAGAAGCTGCAGTGTGACTGCCCTCCGGCGTGTGGGTCACCCTCCTGGGGTGTGGGATTTGGCTGTGTCACCAGTCCACCCCTCTTGCCCGTCTCACTGTGGTTCCTTCTTTAGTTGTAGGTCTTTTCTGGAGAATTCCAGCCTTTTTCATCTATGGTTGTTGTGCACAGTTGTGATTTTGGTGTGTTCATGAGAGGGGCTTGGTGTGTTCAAAAAATTTTTCTACCCGGTCACCACAGCTGATCTGTCTTATAAACGCTTTGATGGTTAATTTTATGTGTCAACTTGACTGGATCAGGGAGAGTCTGGACATTTGGTAAGACGTTCTGGGTGTGGCTTTGAAGATGTTTCTGAAATTCCCAAACCGGTGATAAGTGTAGTTGCTCTCAACAGAATAATGGTGCCAATAATGCTGCAGAGAAGTCATGTTTTTTCCCGTTGTTTTCATCAAGGTCCATCTGCCCCTCTTTAGAACACTTGTGAAGGAGAAATGTGGCATGTATCTGGAAAAAAAAAAGGTATATATTAAAACAAACCCCACAATACAAAAAGATACATGCACCTCTATGTTCATAGCAGCATTATTTGCAATTGCCAAGGTATGAAGCAACCTATGGATTCATCAGCAGATGGAATACTACTCAGCCATAAAAAAGAATGAAATATTACCATTTGTAGCAACATGGGTGACCTAGAGATTATCATACTGAGTGAAGTAAGTCAGACAGAGAAAGACAAATACTATACAATATCACTTACATGTATAAAGCAAGCTAGTGAATAAACAAAAAAGCAGACTCATGGATATAGAGAACAAACTAACAGCAGTGGAGAGAGGGAAAGGGTAAGGAGCAACATAGGGGCAGGGAAGTAACTGGTACAAACTATTAAGTATAAAATAAGCTACAAGGATATATTGTACAGCATGGGGAATATAACCAAAGTTTTATAATAACTAAATGGAGTATAGTCTCTAAAAATTGTGACTCACTATATTATACATCTGTAATGTAATACTGTGTGGCAACTATACTTCAATACAAAATAAACTTATGCTAAAAATGTATTATAGGACTTGCAAATATAATTAAGACAGTTGAAAATAGAGACTAGAGAAAAAAAGAAATTGTTCTTCGTCAATGTTTTGATTGGCTCTGTTGAATTCCATGATTTTTAGAAAAAGTTTCTTTATTTTGGCCATTCCTGTCTACGCCCCCACCCCTGATATTTGGCTATTCTAAATGATGTTTCTGGAATGTGCTATTTTTTTTCTCTCTTGGCCCACATGAAGGAGAGCATTCTGTCCTGTCCTCCTTTAATTCGAGTCATCCTTGAGGTTGTATCCTAGATGAGCCTCCTCCAGGAAGTCTTCTGGGATGCACCAGTGCTGGGTCAAGTGCCCCTCCTTCCTGTAGAGCCTTGTCCTTCTCTCATCACAGTGTGTGATTAGTGTCAAATGGCTTGCTTCTAGCTGGACCAGGAGTTCTAAAGCTCCCAGGAAAGCATCTTATTCATAACTGTAATGGGTGCAGTGCAGCATGACATAGGTCACACTGTAAATATTGAATAAATGTTGAATAAACACAACAACACACATCCTTGGATCGTTGTAGAGAAAGTACTGTTTGATAGATAAGGGGCTTGAGACTCAGAAAGGCAGTGAAAGCTGAAATGAGGCAGAGCTGTGTTCAGAATTCAGTTTCCTCTGATCACAAGGCATTGTTTTCCCTTTGCTGTTCTTCCTCCATTTCAGCACCTTGGGTTGCCTCTCCCATTCCTTCCCCCAGCTTCCCAGCTCCTGAAAAAGGCTAGAAACAGAGGAAAAGAAGCTGGAAAGAGGACTCTGTAACCCGGGAAGCAAAGGCATCACCTGCTCCAGCAGGCGAGGAGCCGGGGACGCTCACATGGGCCAGCATTTCCCATTATTTTCTTCCGGAGGAGAACTTGGCCTCCTTCCCTCATGCTGGGGATTCACAAAATCCGATTTGAAATCTACTCAAGTGTACACTAACCAGCTTCCTCTTGGCACAGGCTGGAGAGCCTATAATTAGAGCAGACACCATACCAGTTAGCGGGTTTCACATGAACATAAAGTGTGTTTGCAGAGGGAGATGATGGCTGGAGGAGCAGACTTGGGAAACTTCTCTGGAGGGCTTGCACCTGCTGAGTGCCAGAAAGATGCCTTTCTAAGTTCAGAGATTGTGGCTGGCTGAATGTGAAACGTGAGTGGGGACTCTGGGAAGGCGATGCCTGTAGTCCTTAAATACATTGTGCTTGGGTTAGGGCACAAATATTTGAATCCCAGCTCCAACACTCAGGTAAGTAATTCAGTTTCTTTGAGCTGTAGCCTATCTGTGCAGTTGGGACATTATTACCAACCTCACAGGGTTGTGTTATCAAGGTCGAGATGATAGTGTATACACAAAACCAGAGCAGGTGCTCAGAGACAGTAACAATACTTATTAGTAAAACCACCACCTCCACCAATAAAATAATCAGCATTTATTGAGCATGTATTATGTACCAGACCCTGTTCTAACACTATACACATTTCATTTTCACAACAGTTGGTAAGCAACATACTTGAGAAAACTGAGACCCAGCAATGTCATGCCATTTGCACAGAAATCACACAAGATGGTAGCTTTTCACTAACATTCCAAGCGGTGGAGAGAGCATTGCAGTATAAGACAGTGTATGGGGTTGTCTCATGAAATATACAAACTCATCAGTGCTGGGGTCCACGCTTTTCCTTGTTAGGGTCCTAGGAGAAAGGGGAGAGAGTTTGTGGTAAACTCATTTATTGGGCACATCTAGTATAATCTAGATGCCTTTATAGGTGTTATTTTATTCAATTCTTCTCTGGGAGTCTGTGGGTGTGAGAGAATAGACTCGGAGGTTGATGTCTTTTGTCCAAGGTCCTGCAGAGCTACAGTTGGAACACTGGACAGACCAATCCCGAGTGAACTGCTCGTTTTATCATGAGCCCTCAGGACTCTTTGTTCTGTTCGTTTACATATATCATTTATGGAATGTTAATATGAAATCTGAAAAAGATCAGAAGTTTAAGTACCATTGGAATTCTTTTTGAATGCAGAGGTTAGCTTAAGGGAAGAAAGAAATTTGTTGGATCATCAAATTGAAAGCTTTCGAAGCAGGCTTTCAGGCAAGGCTGAATCCAGGTGCTTGAATAGAGCACATAGGCCTTCATCTATTAGCCTCTCTTCCCTCTGTGATGTCTTCATCTTCAGGAAGTCTCTCTCCTCTTTGTAGTGAGATTTCCACTGGCTTTATGGTATCTGGCACAGGCTGCTTTCCCCCCACCTCCCACCATTAGCTTCATTATCTCACCCCAAGTTAGATGATGAGGTGACGTGATTCGCATGGGTCACCCTCCTCCTGGGTCTCAGAGCAGAGCAGGGAATGGGGAATGGGATTGAGATGGAGGCTGGAAGGAAGATAGCCAACACTCTTTCCTACTCCCCATCTCTAGGATCCAGTCTTGATCCCTTCTTAAGTGCCACAGATTTTCTGCCAAAAGAGGAGACTGCCCTGAAGCTTGGTTTTTATCTTAGGGATTGGATGCTCTTTACATGCCCAGGCATTGGCTGGCCCTCCTCCTGGTGGGCCAGTCAGGAGAAAGCATGAGACAACCTCCCTCTGGCTTGGTAGCTGTCAAGACCCAGGGTCCCACCCCTAGATGCCTGACTTTAGATTCCTCCCTCCCCCACCACCCCACTCACTTCTTGTCCAAGTCTATCCAACTCCAGTAGCCTCCTTGGGCTCCATTTCTTTCTTGCTTGTACCCTGGTACTTAGCTCTTTTTCTGTCCAACCACGTCTGTTCCTCGCCCCTCCCTCACCCAACCCCCTCAGGGCTTAGCACATTAAGCCCCCTCTGTCCTGCTCCCACCTCTTTCCACATGTGGCATCAGGGACCAACCTTCCTTGTTCCTTCTCTGCTTCTTTGGCTCTTGCCCAGCTGGGCACCATTCACCGACTGCGTGATTGAGGGCCAGTTACCTTCTGCAGGTCTCGGTCTTCTCAGCTGCAGGAATGGGAGTGATCCCTTCTGATCAGCTGGCCTGAGCTTGGTGATTGTATTTACAGTAACAGGAGCACAATATGTGAGGAATTACCAGGAGGTTCTGGGCTGCCGCGAGGCCGGATTTGTACTGATATTGCCCCATTATGAGGTGTCATGTTGCATTTGCAGGAGATGGCTCTCCTATGCCGTATGAAATACTCACCCGCCTCCCCTGGAAGGAATGAGAGCTTCTCTCTGCTTCCTGGCCACTCCACCGTGGAGGGAGCCAAGCCCCAGGCTGTCACTAACACAGGATGACACCAGGACCCAAAGGAGAGCCCTGGGCGTCTGGGATAGATGGGTGAGGCTGTTGGGTGGTACAGAACGGATGGAGGGGACCTGTTGTCCGTAATGGTCCAGGGTCCATCAGAGCATCATTACTCACTTCTTCCCCATAGGCAGAGACACTTGGGATTGGAAGGAGCTATGGGTTGAATTGTGTGTCTCCATCTCCAATTCTTGTGTTGAAGCTCTAACCCCCAGTACTTCAAAAGGTGACATTAGTCTGAAATAGTGCGACCACAGATGTGAGTAGTCAAGATGAGGTCGTACTGGAGTAGGGTGGGTCCCTAATTCAGAGTGTCTGACGTCCCCGTAAAGGGGGGAGGTTTGGAGACACACATAGGGAGAACTCTGTGATTACTGGAGTTGTGCTGCCACAAGCCTGGGGACTGCCAGAAGCTGGGATAGAAGCCTAAAGTCATCAGAGGGACCCTGGCCCTGCCCACATCTTGACTTTGGACTTCTGGCCTCAGAACTGTGAGACAGTGAATTTCTGTGATTCTAAGCTGCCCAATTTGTGATGGTTTGTTACAGCAGCCTAGGAAAATAATCCAGGAAGGGAGTTCACAGATCCCTAGGGGGCCAAGGAGGTACTGCGTGGGCAGGACATAGAGGATAAACCCTGGGGTCAGGCAGAATTGACTTTGAAAGTGAGAGTTGAGGTTTTAGAAGGGAATTTGGTATTGAGAGTCAGAATCGGGGCTCTGGAGATGGAATGAAGACATCCTTACTTCCTCCCTGTGGAACACCGGGTCTGACTTCTTTTGCCCTCAGTTTTCTCATCTGTGAAATAGGGACAACGAATTATTGTTCTCATAATATTGTTGGGAGATGAAATGATACAACACTTGAGAAGCAATTAGCATATAGACCATGTTAGCTTTCCTCATTGCTAGCTGAGTGATCTTAGGCGAGTTACTTTGCTTGTATAGGCCTTAGTTTTCTCATTTGTAAAAGAGGGCTAGTAATTTTGTCCTCACATTTTTGTTAAAAGTATAAAGAAGGTATGCAAACACTTGTTCCAGTAACTGGCAGATAGTAGGAGATAAATAATTGTTAGCCTCATTCTTTCCATTTAAGTCTCCCACCTGTGTAGTTGCTCAGCTTCTGTTTGAATACCTCTAGGGATGGGCAGCTCGTTATGTTTTATAATGTTCAATTCTATAGGGAATAGAAGCCTCACACAGAGAATCCTGATTCGAGGAGACTTTCTAAGGTCCCATATATGTGTTATTCTTTCTCTTCAATATTCCACTTTATACATGAAGGGGCTGAGGCCCAGGAACCAAACAGAGAGATTAGAAATAAGGTCTCTGGAAAGGGAACCCTCCTGCACTATTGGTAGAGAGGTAAATTGGTGCACCAACTATGGAAACAGTATGGAAGCTCCTCAAAAAGCTGAAAATAGAGTTTCCATATGATCCAGAAATCCCACTATTGGACATATATCCGAGTAAAACTATAGTTCAAAAAGATACACACACCCCTGTGTTCATAGCAGCCAAGACATGCAAACAACCTAAATGTCCATCAGCAGATGGACGGATAAAGAAGATGTGGTCAACATACAATGAAATGCTACTCGGTCATAAAAAAGGATGAAATAATGCCATCTACAGCAATAAGGATGGACCTAGAGATTATCCGGTGACACTGGTGGTAAAGAACCCACCTGCCAATGCAAGTTCGATCCCTGGGTCAGGAAGATCCTCTGGAGGAGGAAATGGCAACCCACTCCAGTATTCTTGCCTGGAAAATCCCATGGACAGAGAAGCCTGGTGGGCTACGGTCCATGGGGTCACAAAGAGTCAGACACGATTAAAGTGACTTAGCGCACACGGAGATTATCATACTAAGTGAAGTAAGTCAGAAAGAGAAAGACAAATACCATGTGATATCACTTGTATATGGAACTAAAATGTGACACAAATGAACTTATCTACGAGACAGAAACACAGAGAGTAGCCTTTTGGTTACCAAGGCGGGGGCAGTGGGAGAGGGTCGGACTGGGAGTTTGAGATTAGCAGATACAAACTACAGTATAGAGAATGGATTAACAGCAAGGTCCTACTATATGGCATACAGAACTCTATCCAATATCCTATAATAAACCATAGTATGAAAGAATATGGGAAAGAATGCATATGTGTGTATAGATAAGACTGAATCACTGCTGTGCAGCAGAAATTAACATGACATTGTAAGTCAACTGTACTTCAATAAAATAATAAAAAAACAATGTCTTCCAACTCCCTCTACACTCAACCCATTCATGTTCTGGCCTGCACACAGACCAGCCAGCTGTCTCTCTGCACACCTCCTCTTGAAGCTCTATGAGTGAGTGTGAAAAGGGTGAAAGGGGAGGGTGTGTGACTATGTGGGGACCTGGCGTGCTGGAGTAGCCCCCCCTTCCTGTCTCTCTCTTCTTCCACGCTTGCCTCTTTCCCGCTATGGCCTAACATGTGAATTAGCTCACACCATCCCCTGCTTCTGACTTTCAGTGGATTCCCATTGCACTTGGAAATAATCCCAAAGGCCTTTGCTCGGCAGACAAGGACCCTCGTGATTCTGGTTCCTTCGCCAATCCCATCCTGGGATATTCCACCCTAAACCACCTCATGCCAACCTCAAAGCCTCTTCCTATCTTCAGATGGACCATTCCTATGATCACCTTGGAGCCGCCCTCTGCTCATCCTTCTGTCTGAGCGTCATGTGACTGCAACCTGTCACCCTTCAGGCCTGGATCTAAAGCTCACTTTATCCTAGAAGCCCCTGCTCCCCCACCCCCAGTGCCTCTGAGCTGGGTCAGTCTCCACCCCTGTGTATTACCCTCACTGTGCTGTTTATTTCCGCTATCACACATGGCACCAGTGGTATGCATATGTTTATTCTGTGCCTGTTTGATGAATGCCTCTCATTCTCAGCAGACTGAAAGCTCCAGGGAAGCAAAACTCGTGCTTTTTTAAAATTCACAGTTGGCCCCTGGGCACCTGGTAGGAACTCAGTAACTGTCATTTGAAAGGTTGAATTGCACGAGTGTGAGTTTGGGTCTGGGGTATGCGTGAGGTGGGTGGGGCATGGTTGTTTTTCTCGGGAACTGACATACGTATCAGATTTGTAGCTCTGAGATGTGAGTTGGTGAGTGACCAGAACTGTGTTTTAAAAGAAACAAGTGGCTAAACTACATGTGTTAAATCTGGCAAGGAACAGACCTGGGGAACGTGAGACATGTCACTACCCTGTTGAAGACAAGACTGTCTCTGTTCCCCAGGATGTCCCCAGGATCCAGCCCCGTCTCTGACACAGAACCTTAACTTGAGTGATGCTCAGTGGGCGTCTAGAGAGAGAATACAGGGGCACAGACTTTGTCTCGATCAAGGAAAATTCTTTGTCATGTTTGGAGCTGGCACATGCTAGGGGGGGAGTGGGTGGCCTTCACCTGGGCCTTGAAGTCCCCTCCAGCTCTGAGACTTCATGCTCTGAGAGACCTTTCCCTGGCTGGGCAGACCTGGGCAGAAGACAGAGTAGCTTTCCTTTTCTTGGTTGGGAGCACTGGGCGGAGGGGGCTGGGAACAGATCAGTGCTTCACTCCTGGACCGGAGTCCGGTCCTGTTGGTCTTAGCCCCGGGTCTGGAAGCAGCACTACACTCCTTGAGATGGGACCCCCTCCCCCTTCTCCCTCTGTAGGTCCTCAAGCATGAGTCCTGAGCAAGCCTTGTTACCTCTCTGCTTGTGTAATGATTTCCCCAGGTCTCACGATGCTTACTACCGAAGTCACAACAAACAATCATGGGCCTCCTATTAAAAACCAGCTTTCGTTCGGTCCCTATGCTTGGGACTGCAACTTGGCATCACCTTACCCAGGATGGAAAGCTAGTTGGCAGAGGTCTTAGTGAGAACTTGTTACCCAGGAAGTCAGGACAGAGCTGGTTCAGAGGGGCTGAGGGAGCCTGGACATTGTCCCTGAGCTCAGTGGGGCTCATCAAAGCAGTATGTATGTTCACAGTAACCCTTTCATAGAAGCCTAGTGAAAATAATGTGGACTCAAGCAGCTAGGGTTTAGAACACCAACTCCTCTAGATGACCTTGAAGACGTCACTTCATCTCTTGGGCTTTAGTTTTCTTATCTGTAAATTGGGGATTGCAACAGTGTTTACCTCTTAGAGTTGCTGTGAGGAGAAAGTGAGTAAATTAGTGAACACAGAAGGTCCCAGTAGGCCAACATTTTGCCTTACAGGAGGCAAAGACATATTTCTTATGCTGAGGGACTTATATTCTTCCATTTCTGTTGCTTGGCCCAGTAGTTGCCTAATAGTGGAGAAATGCTTTTTTGGGCCACCTTAAGTGAGAAATGTGGTCATTTCTTTCACTCCTGGGTTGAGGAATTTCAGAATGTCAGCAGAGGGCTGGATGACCTCAAGTCCGTTCAGCCTTATCTCCTCACTTTGAACTTGTAATACCTGAGAGACAGAGAGGGAAGGGTGCTTGTCCATGGTCACACAGCGTGTAAACGCAGAGCCAAGATGAACACTCAGTGCTCTGATTTGCCCTCGTACTCCTTCTAGGGGGTGATGGCGGTATGGCAGTTGACCATTGCCCCAGCGCTGTTGATGAGACCAGAAGCAGCCTTCCTGAGCCACTGAAGCAGGGACTCTGGGACGGTCCCTTCAACCCAAGGCCTGTGCAGGGCCAAATCCCAACAGGTGAATTTGCACATAACAAAACCACGGGCTGACAGCCTTGTACTCACAAACAGTGGTGAGAGAGGTGAAGGGCAAGTAAGTGCTCTCTTGACTTTCTGAAGGAAAACAATTTTCTTTCTTGGTAACTGCAATTACTTGAAAACCATGTCAAAACAGTCGTTTTTCTCCAGTGCTGTCTCTCTCTCTTTCTTCCCCCTCCCTCCTTTCTTTCTTAACTAGTGTTCAAGGGGCCAAAGAAACTGCAGGGTGATTGAGAGAGCAAAGATCTGAGTTAAGGACCTTGGACAGAGGCACATAAGCCTCCCTGCTGCCCCCTCAATACCCTTAGCTGAGCTCTAGTGCAGAGAAGGGTAACAGCTAAGTAACGTCCGAGATCTGATGAGCTTAACTCCTTATGTGGGTATTTCATTGCTTCTTGGTTCCACTTCCTTATGAAGTGATAAGTACTGTATTGATGGACATTTCTTTCTTTTTTTATGAGATGGTTGGAGGGCCCTCATCTCTCCAAAGCACTCTAGAAAGGTTGTCTACTCTAAGTGAGAGTTGCTGCTTGTTCTAATTAGGATCCCTTCCAATTCCAAACCTCTTTGAATAATAAATAGATAATGAGACTCAGAAAAACAAAGCCTGTGTCTTTAAGCCGTGGACCACAGTTCATCAGCAACTTTGGGGCCACTTAGCTCCATGACTGCTTGGACAACTGTATCGGTACCTAAAACACCCAATTAATGGTCCTATTTCCACTGTCTGATCACTAAACAGATGGGGGGAGAGGTCACCAGAGTCCCACTCACAGAGCAAAATAAGACACCTTTGTTGAAGTTCTCCTCAGCACCCTCTGTTTAATTACAGAAACGATTGTTTGACCAAATTAATATAACAGTTTAGCAGAAAGGTGATCGTGTGAATGCAAAATCCCTCCCAGGCCAGGAGAAGAAGGGTTTAACTTCCACCTCTGCCTTCAACCAAACCTGTGTCATTTTCATCACACATTTGTGACTTACTTGGAGTTCATGTCTCTGTTATTCCTTTCTTTAGAAGTCTTGTGGATGTGACGGGCAATAACCTAAGTTGTTTCTGCCCCCTTGAGACTCTCAGACCCTCAAGGGCAAGGAACAGATCTGACTTATCTGCGCAGTGCTGGACACAGTAAGTGTTCAGTGAGTGTATGACTGACTGACTGACTGATGGACTGAATGAATGTTAAAAAGGATATTGAGAGCTGAAGGTGGTTGGCATTGAAAGGCCGTGGGATCGCTCTTGATCTGGCTTTTCTGGGTCTGGCATTTAAGAGAGAGGTTCTGATGGAGTCACGTTTCATATCAAGCTGGTGGAGTAGGCAGATCCTGTGCTCACCTCGTCCCAGGGACACACCAAAACTACAGCCACATATAGAAGTGCTGCCTCTGAGAACTGACCTGGAGAGTAGCAGGACAGAGTTTCTACAACTAAAGCTGGCCTGGTGCCGGTGAGCACCATTTCTATCAGCCTTCATCAGCTTAACTAACACCGCCTGTCCTGCCCCTGCTTTCCTCTGAGAACTCAAGAGGCCAGGCCTATGCACCAGCACGCCCTCCCCACAGCAGTTTCATCTAGGGCCCGTAGACATTTTGGGCCAGGGACCAGCTTGACCTACTAAGGTCATCTGCAGAAGTCACAGCCAAGGCTGCCTGGGGACTAGCCTCACCCACCAACACAGCTGCAACAACTGCTGTCCATCTATCACAGGAGGCACACACAGCCCACACAGGGGATACCCCGGGACACCTGGCTTTGTTGACCAGGGGAGATTGCAGCATTGGATCCTATAGGACACCTCCTACATAAGGCCACTCTTTCAAGGCTGGGCGACGAAGCTGATATACATAGAGAAAGACACAGAGTTAGGCAAAATGAAGGAACTACAGAATATCTTTCAAAGAATATCTTTCATACACGAGGATCTCTCAGAAAAACAACTGAATGAAGAGGAGATGAGAAACTTACCAGATAAAGAATTCAGAGTAACACTCATAAAGATGTTCATCAGACTCAGTAGAAAACTGGATGAATTTGATGAGAGAATCGCCAAAAGCCTAGGCGATTTGCAAGCCTCCTTCAGCAAAGGGCTAGAAACTATAAAAAAGAAAGATTCAGAACTTTTGAATTCATTTACTGAAACCAAAAATACACTAGTGGAAACCAGCAGGAAGTCAGAGAAGGGAAAAAAACAGACCGGTGATCTGGGTGACGGGTAGTAAAAGTCACTCAATCAGAATAGCAAAAAGGAAAGAGAATAAAACAAAAAAACCAAGAAACCAAGAATAGGGCCCATGAGGGGTCCCAGCCGCTCTGGCAGGGGAAGGAGCAATTGTGGCCAGGCGGACCAGCTTCCAGACTCCTCTCCCCGCTCCCAGCACGTGCCCACCCTGCTGCCAGGGTGCCCCAGAGGAAGGTCAGCTCCTCAACCGGGGGTGGGGAAGGAGGAGCCCAAGAGGAGACCTGGGCGGTTGTCAACTAAACCTACTCCCGCCAAAGTGGAAACAAAGCCAAAGAGGGCAACAGGGAAGGATGAATCTTCAGATACAAAAGGGAAAAAGGGAGCAAAGGGAAAACGGGTGGAAATGGCCACCCAAGAGACGAAAGATTTACCTGCATCAAATGGAGAGACTGAAAACAGGGAGAGCCCAGCCTCTGATGGAGCAGGAAAGAAAGAAGTTACGTGTGATTAATATCGCACACCCTAGTCTATCAGTAATCTCTGTCTGCCTTCTCATACAATCCAGAGGAATATTTTTATCAATTATTTTGTAAATGCAAAGTGTTTTAGTAGCTCTAGTAGTATTTTTAAGAAGGTAGAAATCCTACTTCATCTATTTTTAAAGTGCAAGTACTTTTTTTTAATCGGAGCATAGTTGATTTACACTGTTGTGTTAGTTTCAGGTGCACAGCAAAGTGAATTAGGTATACATATATCCACTCTTTTTTTAGACTCTTTTCCTCTATAGGCCTAAACCAGAGTATTGAGTGGAGTTCCCTGTGCTATGCTGTATACTGTGCTATGCAGTAGGTCTTTATTTGATATATAGTATGTGTCTTTGTCAACCTCAATTTATCCCTCCCTCCCCACTGGTAATCATAAGGTTGTTTTCTACATCTGTGACTTTATTTCTGTTTTGTAAGTTTATTTGTACCATTTTTTAAGATTCCACATATAAGTGACATCATATGATATTTGTCTTTCTTTGACATTACTCAATTTGACAATCTCTAGGTCCATCCATGTTGCTGCTGTAAATACTTGTTATTTAAGAGTTGAAATTATTTGCTGGTTGGTTGTTTTTGTTTTCGGTACAACCAGAAAATACTATTATATCGAATTTGGGAAGTTTAAAAAAAAAAAAGGATACTGAATTTAAGCTCACTGAGGGCAGGGATTTATGTCTTTTATTTTTTCCCGGAACAATGTTTGGCACAGAGTAGATGCCTGCTAATTGCTTATTGTACTGTGTAAGCATAGGAATGAATATGAGAACAAAGGCTCCTTTTCTCTGCTAATTGTGTGAACTAGAGAAAGGAATTAATCTCTTTTTATGGATGAAATTATGGGGATGAAATGATTTATGTGAAGTTGCTTGCTGAAGTATACAGTAATATACACATGTGTATTGGTTACCCATGGACACAATAATGCTGTGAAAGGTACATGAAAAGGTGCTCAACATGACTAACCATCAGGGAGATGCAAATCAAAACTACAATGAGTGGTTAAGAATCTGCCTTCCAGTTCAGAGGTCGCAGGTTCCATCTCTGGTCTGGGAACCAAGATCCCACTGCCCGAGGGGTAACTAAGCCAGCACACCGCAACTACTGAACCCTTGCACCATAAACTACAGAGCCTGTGTGTTCTGGAGCCCATGTGCCATAATTAGAGAGAAGGCCACACATTGAAAGGAAAGATCCCATGTGTTGTAATTACGATCCAAAACAGCCAAAAAAAAAATTAAAAAATTGCAATGAGCTATTTCCTTACAGCTGTCAGGATGATTAACATGACTGCCTAAAGTCGAAGTGCTCAGGCCCAGAACTGTGGTAGTTTTCCCCTGCCTTGGGCCAAAAAGAACCCCAGACTCTAGGATGAGATAAAGGGGAATTAGTTCTCTTCTCCTCACCAGTTATAATAGACGCTCTGGAGGAAACACTGGTGGGGGCCATGTCTGAGAGGATGGATGTTCAGAGTCAAGTGACCTCAGCAGTGGTGGGGGGAGGGGAGAGGGACACAGGGTCTGGGAGGTGGAAGGGTCTGGCAGAAGGTTATCTGGGCCATCTCCTTGAACTCCCCATCTAAGCTGTGGACTTTAAAAATTGTATCTTATTTACTCCTGTCCTCAGCATCCAGTGGGGCATCTGAAGCAGGGATACTCAGTAAATGCATGATTGAATTTAAAAATCAGCATGATGGTCTGCCCTGGGAAGGGTCATCTTTTCCAACAGGGGAAATCTAAAACCAAAAATGGGGTGGTCAGAGGCGGGAGGATTGAGCTATTGGCACTGTGGCTACACCTCTCACCATGGGAAGCAGGTCTTTAGCTACTAGTTATGGAGAAATGTTACCCAATGTCAGTACTGTTCTGCCTGCCTACCTTTTGGTTGGGGGCAGCAGAGACACCCTCGCCCTACCAGCTGAGAAGTACCTCATGGGCCAGTCAGCATCCTTTTAAGCCATTGGGCAAATCAAGAAACTTTGAATGGCTTTTGGAGGCAGGACCTGCTCATTCCAGCCTTGTTACCTCTCTGTTTTCTTCTATCTCTGGATCAGGGGTAAACAGTTTAAGAGATTGAGCTTCTTCAGTGTCAAACAGGTCTGAGTTCAAATCTAGGATCTGTCATTTGCTCTACATGTAACCTTGGGCAGGGAATGAGTGTCCCTTCTCCAATCCTCAGTTTCCTCATCTGTAAATGGGTATAATAGTAGCAGAACCCATTCATGTGAAGATTCAGTAATGTAGTCTAGGACAAGTACTTAGTCCCAACTTCCTCAAATATGTATTGAGGGCTAGCTTGGTGCCAGGATTTGAGAGATATAATGGAGACAAAAACAGATACAGTGTCTGCCTCTGTTGGTAGTAGGCTAGTGGTGGTAATGGTCAAGTTAGAAATCACACAGAGAAATGTGAAATTGCCATTGTGATCACTCCTGTGAATGGAGTTGCACGGATCTCTGAGAGTCTCCAGGGAGGAGTTCAGCCTTGTCTGGGAGGTCAGAGGAAGCTTCCCCGAAGTAGTGACTCTTGGGCAAAAATCCAAAGCAGCAGCATCTAGAAAGCATTCAGTGTATATATCACTGTCCTCTTCTTCCTTGCCTTCAGAGGTCAGTTTAGCTCAGCTGGTAAAGAATCTGCCTGCAATGCAGGAGATCCTGGTTCGATCCCTGGGTCGGGAAGATCCCCTGGAGGAGGATGTGGCTACCCACTCCAGTATTCTTGTCTGGAGAATCCCATGGACAGAGGAGCCTGGTGGGCTGCAGTCCATGGGGTCGCAAAGAGTCAGACATGACTTAGCGACTAAACAACAACAACAACAAATCTCTTTCGCTCCTCTAGTAATCTCCTGTAGAGTGAGGAGGGTTGCTGTTCTCATTGTAACACACTGAGCCTGAGAGGCGAAGTCATCCTTCAGAGGAAGGAATAAAACGGGTTAAAATCCAGGCCTTTCAGACTCCAGAGTTCTTTCCTCTGTAGACACAGCAGTGTGGTTCATATCTTCCTGGTGTGATTGATGCCTGGGAGGAGCCTGCACAGAGTCCCAGCTATTAGATTTGCAGAGCGTTTGTCTTCCGAAAGGTTCACCGTGCCTAGAACCCCACCATTGGCTTGGCAGCCCTTACAGTCCTCTTCTGGGTAGAATTTTTCCCCCATTATTTATAGTGGCCAACAGAATGGGTCAGCTCCCCACGTGTGTTGTGTGTGTGAGTCGCTCAGTCGTGGCCGACTCTTTGCGACCCCATGGACTGCAGCCCACCAGGCTTCTCTGTCCATGAGATTTTCCAGACCAGGATACTGGAGTGGGTTGCCATTTCCTTCTCCAGGGGATCTTCCCCACCCAGGGATCGAACCCGGGTCTCCTGCACTGCAGACAGATTCTTTACCAACTGAGCTACAAGGGAAACCCCATGAGGAAAGACAAATTTAAGATGTTAATTAAAAGAGAGATTTGGGAGCAGGTACATTCAAAGGTGGGCTTCCTAGGTGGCGTCAGTGGTAAAGAATCTGCTTGCAAGGCAGGAGATTCAGGAGATGAGGGTTCGATCCCTGGATTGGGAAGATCCCCTGGAGGAGGGCATGGTAACCCACTCTAGTATTTTTGCTGGGAAAATCCCATAGACAGAGGATCCTGGTGGGTTACAGTCCGTGGGGTCACAAAGAGTTGTACGCAACTGAAATGACTGTGTGCGCGTGCATAATCAAAGGCAAGGTGAAGAAGACACCTGGACCTCCCTGCCTCCTCTTCACCCTACAACCCGCTAATCGTAGAGGAGTCAAGATCTTAGTAATATAACCTGAGAGAGGTCAAAACTTTAGTAACCACCTAATTCAATCTACTTATGTAATGCCTGAGAAACCTGAGTTTCAGAGAGGGTTAGGTGTTTGCCCAAAGGCACACAGCATGTGACTTACAGCATAGGGACTTGTACCAGGGTTTCTTAAATGCTCTTGTGCTTTTTTTCCCTCTGTACCATATTCCTTCTAGTTTTTTTTTGGGAGGGGGCGCTTAAAATTGCCTCCTAAAGGAAGGCAGCAGATTTATGAGTTAATAAACATTTAC
The DNA here is from genome assembly GCA_024291935.2 of Okapia johnstoni. Taxonomy (NCBI): domain Eukaryota; kingdom Metazoa; phylum Chordata; class Mammalia; order Artiodactyla; family Giraffidae; genus Okapia; species Okapia johnstoni. The sequence continues at coordinate 5,950,860 of CM044310.1, read as the reverse complement.
AATGAGCTGCTGAAAAAACAGACTCAGGTAGACAGGAATTATTCATTCAAATTAACTATAAATTAAGATCAACCTAATTTAGGTCTATTAAAATGGAAAGCATATTATCTCTCATTCAAAGGAATTTGTATTTGATGCAAATAGAACAAGTTCCTAAACTTTAGAAATGTTCTTGGATTTTTCATCTGCATAGTTAACCAATGGAGAATGGGCCCCCGATTTAAAAGCAGGGGAACATACGGAACAATAATTAGTTATGTAAATAATGTGGCATTCTTGTTTATAATTAGTTCAAGAATAAAATAAAATTCACGCATGTCACAGGACTAATTTTCGTATGCAAATGAACAATCAAAATTATAAACGGTAATAATGCAGTTTGGGAGATGTGACATTCTCAATTTATTAGTAGAGGTGCCAGTTATAGCTGATGATGGCTGACGTTGAGAGATTTCAAAGGTGCCCAGACCTGAAAAATTCTCACCCATCAAGAAGAGAAAATCTAACTTAAATATTTTCACCCATTTTATGTTGCTGATGGCCACAAAGTGTGCCCAGGGCTCCCCCAAGGCTGGAAAGAGAGATTGCCACACCAGGGAGAGAGGACGCCAAGAGCATCTTTGAAAACATTGCCTTGAATCTGGCTGGTGTAAGGAGCCAAGAGAGGGCATTCTAACCTGGGTTCTGGACCTCAACTATGTGTATGACCTTGGGCAAGCCACCTGCCCTTGCTCGGTCTCATTTTCCTCATTTAAGATGGAGATTTTGTGAAAGAGTTGGTGGATGTTTTGGAATCAAGCATTTGGGTTAGAATCTCTGTTCTGCTGCTTGCTAACTGTAGGGCTTCCTCCTTACCTCTCTGGGCTTATGTTTCCTCATATGTCAAGTGACAGTAATAATAGTGTCCCTTGTCTGTAAGCAGTGCTGAATTAGCTCAAAGAAGGACTACGTGCAAGTTTGATGGAAAGTATAATATCAGGGGAAGAAAAAGAATGAGATAATCAGCTAGAAAAAATGGTGCTTAAATTTTGGCATTTGTGAGAGCTTTGTGTTCTGAAAAATAGGTTGAAATTACACCATGTCACCATGAAGATGTGTATCATGTTTCTTGAGATTTATCCATTCATCCATCCATCCACCCATCATCCATCCATCCATCTGTCCATCTGTCTATCCATCCATCCATCCATCATCCATCCATCCATCCATTCATCCATCCATCCATCCATTCATCTATCTAGCCATTATCCTTCCATCCATCTAACTATTAAGAACATTTAGAAGGTTAACTGTGTACCATGTAAAGGGTGGAGACTCCAGGCCCATTAAACTGGTGGCACTCCAGATTTGGGTTGGGAATGAATGATTACTGGGCAACTACCCTGTGCTGGGCTCTGTCTAGAAGCTTTAGTTACATGATCTCATTTAATCCTTATACAGCCCTGAAAGTTATAAGTAACAATACATAAAATAATAATAGCTATCATTTATTGAGTGTTGCTATGCACTAGGCATTGCAATTAGACATTTATGTGAATTATCTCAGTTAATGTCCTCAATAGTTTTGAGAAGAAGTTACTCTTATTTCCCAGATTTACCATCATTTCCCAGATTCAGAGAGGTTAAGTGCGCTGCCTGAGGTTACACAGGACACGAACACTCAAGCCAGGCTGTAGCCCCTGGTCTTTGGAATTCCAGAGGGGCTTCTGTCTCCTTCGCTGTGCCTTCAGGACAGTGGTCTTCTCTTGAGCGGTGCATGCTGGCTCCTGGCCCCACAAGACAATCGGAGTAGGAAGACAAATGCCTTCTCCTAGAATTGTCTCTGCTCCTTCCCCAGGGGGCGTCCCCTCCTGAGAACCCTGACTGGTCAGCCTGTGCTCAGAGCAGCCTGAGAGGGTCCTCCACAGATCCCAGATGTGAGCACATGCAGCCGTCAGGCTCCCAGAAGTCTCTGGATCCCAAGAGCAGTGGGGGACCCTGCAGGATTAATTGCATCTCCAGCTCCCAGCAGGTAAGCAAGGGGCTGAGACAGCTCAGCCTGGTTCATACTGAAGGGAAGGCATCCAGGTGGCAAAGAGAAGACCTCTGTGGCTCAGGGGCTCTGTTCTGCAGGCCCAAGAACCTACGTGGGCAGAGAAAGGCTCATGGCAGGTAGGGAAGACCATGGAGGGCCTCGCTTCTTCCAGGGGGATGATGTTAGATCCCAAAGTCCTCTTCTCCCATGCAATTCTGGAATTACACAGCTGGAAAAGCAGCCCCAGAAGGATCTGTTTTCACCTTCTTAATTCTTTTGATGTGGCCTTCTTCCCTGTCTTTCTCTCTATTCTTCTTCCATAGTTATTTTGGGGCACCTACTGTGTATTATGCTCAGAAAGGACCAGGTAGACCCAGGCTCCAGCTCCATGGAGCTGGGTCTAGGTGGGGAAGACAGAAATCATCAGATAACTGGCACAAATAAAGGCATGTTTACACACTGGGAGGGTTATGTCAGGGAGTCACAGGTCTCCCTGCAACAGGGACTGGCTTCATTGGGGGATTGGCCAGGAAGGGCTTTCCTGAGGGAGTGACATTGGCACCAGGACCAAAGGATAACCAGGTGAAGAATCACTTCACCTCTCGAAGCCTCAATTTTCTTATCTGTAAAATGGGATAACAGCAGCACCAACATTCTAGGACATTTGTGAGGACAAAATGCCGTAAGACAGGGGGAAATGGATGGCACACAGATGGTCCTTAGTTAGCACACATCATAGCACACCTCCATGTGAAGCCACCGTAGATTGGAAGTTTCACCTTTGACCTAGGAACTGCTTGCTGGTCCAAGGGGCTAAAAAGTGCAAGACTGCCGCATGAAATGCTTTGATGATGAAACACAGAAGAGGAAGGGTCTCTCTCTGCTGTGTGTATGTGCATTTGTGTGTGTGTATGTGTGTAAAAGAGAAGGGGGCGGAGAGAGAAAGAGAAAGAGGGTTTCACGGAGAAGGTGGTGCCTGGGCCACATCCTAAGCAGTTAATGCTGTTCAAGAGAATGAAGGAGGGAAAAGTGTTAAAATTAGAAGCAATAGCAAGTGTGAAGTGATTAAAATATGAGAATGAATGTCGTCTGTTGGTTGATACCTGAAGAAATTCAAATGGTCACATGGAACAGATGTTCACACAAAACAAACTTTATTAAGACAACACCATATAGACATTGCAGGATAAAAGATTAGTTTCTTGGAAAAAAAAAGACAATGCTGCTATTCTTAATCACAATAACAAGGGGGATCATAACAGCAATGACCACAAACACAGAGGGAGGCGGTGCTTTGCCAGACACTACATGTGGCTGACATGCTAAAATACTATCTACTGATTCTGTGATGTTGCCTGACTTGATGTCCAACACTGTGTGGGCTGCTCACACTGGCGAGGAATTGAGGGTAGCGCTGTAGAGGAATTTTCTGTTCTATCTCAGAAGAGATGCTCTGTTTCTTCAGGGTTACCCTTGGCAACATGAATGGTCTAGACAGGTTCTTTCTTTGTTTCCTGGAGGGTCAAATTGAGACAGATATATTAAAGAAACAGGTTTAGCTCAGTCAAAGGATGATTGTACAGAGCTCTAAGAGGTAGTGAGCTCCCTGTTATGGGGATATGCAAATGTAACCTGGCTAATTCCTCATTGGAGATGTTTTGAGAGCAGCCAGAGAGAAGTCAGGGACTTTGCTCGTGGTCCAGTGGTAAAGAATCCACCTGCCACTGCAGGGGACATGAGTTCGATCTCTGGTCCAGGAAGATTCCACATGCCTCAGGGCAACTAAGCCCATGCTCTGCAACTTCTGAGCCCCCACATTCTGGAGCCTGCAAGCCACAACTGCTGAAGCCCATGCACCTTAGAGCCTGTGCTCTGCAACAAGAGAAGCTAGCCCAATCAGAAGCCCATGTACTGCCAGCGAGAGAGTAGCCCCTGCTTGTTGCAACTAGAAAAAGCCTGTGCAAAAAGCAATGAAGACCCAGTACAGCCAAAAATAGATAGATAGATAAATAAATTAGAGAAGAAAAGAAGTCAGGGAAAAAGAAGCATGAGGAATTGGACTAGGAGACCCCTGAAATCCCTCCAATTCCAAGATCCCGTGGTTTTAGGGAGGCAGAAATGTCTTCTATGAAAGGCTTTTACGAACAGTGGGAAACACTCTCATCTTTGCTGTCCCTGTCTTGAGGAGCCTTGACTATGATTGCACAACTGCAGGGGGATGGGTGCCTTACTGCCTCACAGTTCCTTTCCAGCCCTTGAAAGCATTCTGGTCTGTGCTTGCAGCCGCCCTCTGAAACCGTAACCAGAGTCACCTTCACCTCTTCCCAACTGTTGCCACAGCTTCCTGCCGCAGCGGTTGGCTATATGCAAAGAACATCACACTTTACATAGGAAATCCTTTTAAAATACACCGTCCACTGTTGGATTTCCTCATTTTAGGCATGTGAAATAAGAATGGCCAGGCCTCCAAGACGCCTTGGCTCTGTTCCCAGCAGCATTCTTTTTATTTCGTCCTTTGGCTGTGTCAGGTCTTGGTTGTGGCACCTGGAGTCTTCATGGCATCACGCCGGGTTTTTCATGGTGTCTCACAGACGCTCTAGTTGCCTCGCGCAGGCTCACGTGGCACTCTTGTGGGCTTAGTTGCTCTGGGGCATGTGGAATCTTAGTTCCTCGACCAGGGATCAAACCTGAGTCCCCCGCATTGCAAGGTGGATTCTTAACCACTGGACCACTAAGGAAGTCCACCCCATCCAGCAGCATTTCTTCATGGGACAGATATTTGTGGGGGCCAAAAATAGATCAGTCACGTTAAACTTAACATTGAGAATGCTTGTTCATTGAAAGACATTAACTGAGTGAAAAGGTCAGAGAGTGAAGAGGTAAGAAATTGAGTGGGAGGAGATATTTGAAATTCGTATACTTGACAAAGAGCTCATACATAGACCGAATAAAAGGACTCCCACCATCCACATGAGAATGGCAGATAATCCTATAGAGAAATGGGCAAAAGGCTTGAATAGGCAGTTCACCAAAATGGACATTGAAATGAGCGATACATGTATGTGTTCGTTTTCAGAAGTCAATGGAATAATGTGGATTAAAATCACCATGTGATACTACTGCACACACTACATATTGGTTGAAATATTTTAAAAGCTAGGGAATTCCAAATATTGGTGAGAATATGGAGTAACTGCAACAATTTTGCATTGCTTGTGGGAGAATAAATTGAGATAACCATTTGGGAAATCTGTTTGCTGGCATCTACTAAAGCCAAGCTTATGCATATCCTATGACCTAGTCATTCCATTTCTTGGTATAAATCCAACTGAAATACATACAGATATGCACCAAGAGACTTGTAAAAGGAAGTTTATAGCAGCACTATTTGCATTACTCCCAAGCAGAAACAACGTAAATGCTGACAACAGAAGCATGGCTAAATAAATTATGGTACATTCATGCAGCAGAAAACCAAGCACCCAAGACCATGAACAAACCACAGATACATACAAAAACATGGATGAATCTCACAAACATGATTTCAGGTGAAAGAAGGCAGACCCCAAAAGAACATGTGCCCTGTGAGTCTATCTACCTCAAATTCAACAGTTGGACAGACTTATCTGTGTGTCAGGAGTTGGGAGGGTGGTTATTCTTTGAAGTTGGGGGGTGACTTGGGGGATATGACAATCTTCTGGGGGTTGGAGATGGGGTAGGGGAGGCTGGGAATGTTGTGTGTCTTGAGTTCAAGTACTAGTTGCACACGTTTGCTTTGCAAAATTTCATTGGTTGCATACTATGACTTGTACATCTTTCCACAAGTATGTTATGTATCAATAGAGTTTATTTAAATGTATTTACGGGGTCTTGCAATGTGCAAACCAGGTTTGACTCTGGGGAGTTTTCCAAAAATCAATGGAGAGGAAACCCTCCCCATTATGAAACGGAGTAATAGACGTTCTAGTGGATGCCGTGGACTTGCTGGGTGGCCTCAGGCGAGAGACCCCATTTCCCTTAGAGATAGGAGAACTGGGTCTCATTTCCCCATCTGTAAGTTGAGACTCCTAACTCTTTTCCCCAATCACACCCAGCTGGCAAATTCCCTTTTCATTGCTCCCTCCTGCCCTCAAAGAGACAAGCCCTCCTCACCATATGTCTTTTTATTTATTTCCACTCAGAGCCACCTATCAAATCGTGGTCCTGAAAGGCAAGGCAAGGAGGGGCCCCGGCTTCCACCTCTGTGAATCCCACAGCCCTCCTCCTGAGATCTGCAGGGGGAGCATGAAATATTTAAAAGCTTAAATTGAAATCCTGTTAGCGCCAAGTCTTGGAGAGCCAAGTTCCCCAGCCCCAGAACATCAGTATCTGTTTGTTGGTGTCACTTAGGGACCCTGGCTTTCCAAACCATTGACTGAACCTTTCTGTCAATCCAACACTTTTAGGGTAATTTAACTTAATAATACCTTTATCGGCACCGCTGCCTGGATCTGAAGGGTGATTACCATAGAAGTTATTTTAGGTTGTTTAATGGAATGTAGTAAATTCTCAATTGACAGGGCAGATCCTCAGAATGGCTTTTCAAAGTGTTTACCTTTCAAAGCTTCCCCCCCCAACTCACTTTACCAAACTTACCACTTTGAGCTGGTGAAGACTTCATAAATTATTAGCAATTGTTCTCCCCCCCTGTTCACATGCATCATTAATTCTTTGTAAAAAGTTCAAACTGTCCGGAGCTTAACTGTCATCACTGGGAGAGCGGCTGGAAACGGATGTGGGCTCTATTATTTCTGTCAGAAATTTTGACTTATTGCACTCGATATTTTACCCATCACATCATGTTCTCAGCACAAGAGAGTGAAAAAGAGGAGGGGAGGGGGAAAAAGAACATAACTGCTTCTCCCTGAAACAAAAAAAATAACAATACATACGTTTCTGGGGAAAAAAGTCAGAGATCCAGGTGACAAAATAATAGTTCTAATCCCCCAAAGAGAGAGGACGAGAGCAGTATTGAGGGGAAAATTTATGTTGTAGCTTTTATTGGCTTGAACTGTATTTTTATTGTAAGGTTTGAAGGTTCTATAATTCTAGGAATCTAATTTTTAACAGTTCTGAGATATTGAAATTCTGTGTGTCCAAGATCCTGAGGCATTTGATTTTTAGGATAAATTAATCCAACAGTCCAAGATTCAGTTCTGCTGAGAAGTGTAGTCTCTCAGAATTAGAGTAATATTGACAAGAGCCACAATAATAGCTGGCATTTAGTAAGAGCTTATTATGTGCAGGCAGGGTGCTAAGTGCTTCCTATGCATCACCTCATTTCATCTTCACCTCCCCTGAAACTTGATTAACCCCATTATGCAGCTGGGTAAACTGAGGCAAAGAATGGTTGAGTGACATGCTCAAGAACACACAGCTGGTAAGTGGCAGGGTTAAGCTTTAAACTCAGGCAGCCTGTTTTTAATCTCATAAGTGTAGAATCTAAGTATCCCATCTCAAGATACTGTTGGTGGTTTTTTTTTTTTTTTTTTTTTGGCCACACCCCACGGTATGTGGGATCTTAGTTCCCTGACGAGGGATTGAACCCATGCCCCCTGCACTGGAAACATGGAGTCTTAACCACTGGACTGCCAGGGAAGTCCCTGTTGGTGGCTCTTTTGTCCCCACCTGGAATGCTATGGATTAGGCAGTGCATGGAAGTGCAGGCGAGTCTATTGCCAGAGAGCATCCCAGGTGGCCCAGCTCTGGCCTATCTTCTGCCTTTGTGGACACTGCTGTTCAGCCCAGCAGCAGGTCTTCCCTTCCCATTCATCCTACAAGGTCCTCTCCTCCAAGGAGCCTTCAACTGTGCTCTGTCACAATTAGAAGTGATTGCTCTATCCTTTAAAACATCACAGCTTTTGGTACCAGGCAATGGGATGGCGGGCATCTGGTAAAGCACCCAAAAGTATGGAGCATGGGATCAGATGTTGGGCTGGAATCTCACTTCAGTGAATTGAACTTGAGTTAGGCATGTCATTTGAGCCTCAGCTTTCTCATCTGTAAAATAGGCTGTCTCATAGGATTGTTGTGAGGATTAAGGGAGGTGCTCAAGGGGAGCCTAGTAAGCTGCCTCATGTGCAGTTGGTGCTCAATAAATATTGACTGCTCTTCTGACTAATGTTATAGTTATCTGTGAGTATGTCCTATCTTTCATACTGAATGTTTTTGTGGGTTGGAGCACGAGGATCAATTATCTTTTGGGCATTTTCCGTGGGGTCAATGTCTGTACTGAAGGCTTTATGTTTGTGACGTCACTTGACCCTTATAACCGCCCTCTGAGCCCGTGATTATGCCATTCTTCAGAGGAGGAGACTGAGTCTCAGGTTAGTCTTCCTACTCATAGTCACAGGGATGGTGTGTGCTGGTTCTGGGATTCATGCTGAGATGGGAAAGCCTGGGTCTGTACTGCTGAGGGAGGAGGACCAGGGGTTTATCTTCTCTGTGTTTTTCTCCAGAAGCTCAGTGAAGAATATCTGGGAGGAGTCTCCCGGCAACACCTGTTTTGTCTTTAGGCCTTGGCCAGGGAGGTGGGGCCATTGTCTGTACAAGTCAGGCAGGAAAGAAGTTGTTTTCCTGGGGAGATTCTCATGAGTTGCTTTGATTCTGTAGCTACTCCCACTTGTCTTCCTGCTGGTCTTCATGGTCTTCCTTCCCAATAAAGCAGGAGGATGTCCTGATGTCCCAGTGACGGCCAGAGTGGCTTCTAGATCGAGGGTGCAGGTGGGTGGGAAGGACTGGGCCAGGACACAGGGGCTTGAGTTCTGACCCTGCTATCTGTGTGACTTTGGGGACAGCCCCTTCTCTCCCTGGATATCCTTTCCCACAGTTGCAGAAGCTTGTGAGTTGTATTATCGTTTAAGTGGCTTCCATACTGTTTTAGTTTGTGAAGCAGTTGAACCAGATGCTCAGATGAAATTGTTATGAGGAAAGCTTACACTCAAGTGGGTGGAGAGGGAATGGGGGTGTTGATCCCACCCCTCAGCTCCCCAGTGGCACCCAAGGCACCCACAGTGAACACAAGCATGCCATAAGACACTGTTTGAAAAGAGGTTGCCAAATGGTCCCTAAAGATATTTATTCCTCTAATGTTCTATGTCTCTTATCATCCTAAACAATTCAGCTTAGAACTTCTCAGTGGAGCAATGAGCCGGTCCAACATCCTGAGAGTTTGAGCAGAGAGGATACTGTGGCCTTGGCCATTGATTTCTCTCTGGCTTTGGAATATGGGTCTGCAGTTTCCTCCAAGTCACAAGCTTGCCTGTGCCTCGAGTCTTGTGGGAGAACTCGCACTCCCTCTCCGGATGCCTCCTTTCTTCTTTGCGGAGTGAAGAAGTGTCACTGTCAACAAAGGAGATGAGGACGTCGTGTGAATTCTAGCGCATCAGAGACAGTTTAGGCTAGTGGTCTACATGGGAGTAGGAAAGAGGTCTCTGTGGTTCTCCTGGGGGAGGGAAGGAAGGGCAGAGTCTGCCCACCACCCCTTCCCTCACCAGAGTACCTGTACTCTGCTGCTTTCCATATGCATGTGGGCTTTTAAAATAGTATTTTTTTTTAAATCAGAGTATAACTGCTTTACAGTGTTGTGTTATTTGCTGCAGTACAACAATATGAGTCAGCTCTATGTATACACATATCCCCTCCCTCTTAAGGGCTTCCCAGGTGGTGCTAGCGGTAAAGAACCCGCCTGCCAATGCAGGAGACATAAGAGAAGCGGGCTCCATCCTTGAGTGGGGAAGATCCTCTGGAGGAGGAAGCGGCACTCCACTCCAGGGTTCTTGCCTGGAGAGTCCCACGGACAGAGGAGCCTGATGGGCTATAGTCCATGGGGTTGCAAAGAGCTGGACACAACTGAAGTGACTTAGCATGCATGCACTTCCCTCTTGAGCCTCTCACCCCCTCACCCCACCCCTCTAGGTCATCACAGAGCACAGAGCTGAGCTCCCTGTGCTACACAACAGCTTCTCACTAGCTAGCTATTTTACACCATACTTCATGGTGTGGCCAAAAACGAAAAAAAGTAAAATTATTTCTGTCTAGTGTTTTATTTTCCTCTGTATCACACAGAAAGCTAAGACTGTGCTATGCTGAAGCCCACTTCTTCTGGCTCATAAGAACCTATTGTGTCCATCTCTTCCCAGCTCTATTCAGTGAGGTTGTGTTGGTAGCTTGAAATTGGCCATGGTGGGACTGCTTACACCAAGACGATCAGCCAACACTGTGAATCAGAGTTTTCCCCTAGGGGAGTCGGTTGTTAAATATTTACCAGCATGCCACTAGATTAATATAATAACGCTTATATACCCACCACCCAGCTTCGGTAAATCTTGACATTTTGCTGTATGTATTTGTTTCAGACCTTTCATTTTTCTTTTAAGGGATAAAATAATACAAAAACAGTTGGCTCCATCTGTATTACTCCCCACAATCTCATTCATTTGCTTCCTGATCCAGAAATATAGTCCCATCCCAAACTTGGTGTTTATCATGTTTTAAAAATATTTTTACTACATATGTGTCCATAAATAATACATGGTATTGTTTTGCATATTCTTAGATTTATATCCGTCGTATTCTACCATATGCATCATTCCACAACTTTTATTTTAAAATACATTTTATGTTTTTTTAAAAGATTTATACATGTTGATGTGTGTAATTCTAGTTCATTCATTTTAATTTCTATATGGTGTTCCATTGTATAAATATACTAACATTAATTTATTCTTTTCTCCACTGATGGACATGTAGGCTGTTTCCAATTTTTGCACACATCTCCTGGTGCACATATGTAAGAATTTTTAAGGTATATACTTAGAAGTGGAATTTCTAGGTGCAAGAATATGCATATCTTAATCTCTACTAGGTTTGCCAAGTTGCTCCCCAAAATGGTTGTACAAATTTACACTCCCACTAGCAGTGGATAAGAGTTCTTGCCAACAATTGGCATTGTCAGATGGCTTAATATTTTCCAATCTGATGGGTGTAAAATGATATCTCTTTGTGGGTTTAATTTGCATTTTCCTGATTACTAGCAAGATTGCGCATCTTTACATATGTTCAATGGACATTTATTTTTCTGTTTTGTGAATTATCTATTCATTTCTTATGCCATTTTCCCCCAAAGTATTGTTTATCTTTCTTGTAAATCAATTAAAAATATATTCTGATTCTTAACACTTTGTGATTGTATGAAGTGAGTGAAATTTTTTTCCTACTAGTATGAACCTTATTTTTCAATACTGTGTGGGATATCTTTGTGTAGAAGTTTTCAAGTTTAATTAATCACAGTTTTTAATCTTTTAGGATTTGTGCTTTGAGTATGGTTTAATATAGATAGTCCATCCTGAGGTTATAAGATATATTCTTACAATTTATTGTATAATTTGAAAAGTTTTATTTTTCCCTATTAGGTCTTTAATTAACGTAGAATTTATTTTTTCATAATGTGTTAGAGAGGAATCTAATTTTCTTTGTTTTACATGTATGTACCCAATTGTTCCACCACAATTTAAGAAATATTCCATCTTTTCATCTCTGATTCTCAGTAATGTCTTGCAGTTTTTAGTGTAATACATTTTCTTATTGTTTGTTAGATTTATTTCTTAGGTATTTGAAATATTTGATACTATTATAGTTTAGTAATTTTCTTAAAATTTTTTTCTATTTGTTCATTGCTGATATACAGAAATAAAATTGATTTTTGTGTATATTGGCCTTGTATCCAGTGACATTGTTAAACTAAAAGTATTAATACTGAATGATGCTGGGAAAGATTGAAGACAGGAGGAGAAGGGGATGACAGAGGATGAGATGGTTGGATGGCATCACTGACTCGATGGACGTGAGTTTGAGCAAGCTCTGGGAGTTGGTGATGGACAGGGAGGCCTGGCATGCTGCAGTCCATGGGGTCACAAAGAGTCAGACACGATTGAGCGACTGAATTGACTGAATAGTTTATAGATTCTTTTGGATCTTCTACATACTTACTCATGTCACCAGTGAATAAAGACAGTTTTATTTCTTCATTCTCAATCCTTAAGCTTTTACTTTCTTTTTCTTTCCAATTGCTCTGACTAGGTCCTGTAGTACAATGCTGAATGGAACTGTTGACAGCAAGCATTCTTATCTAGTTCCTTATTTCATGGGAAAAGTTTTCAGTAGTTTTCACCATTAGGAATAAACTTTGATATATTTAAATTTAAAAGATCAAATTGAGGAAGATTCCTGCTATTTCTAATTTATTGTTTCTGTGGGTTGAAAAATTATCATGTTATGTATTTGTGTGCTCCCCCTCTCCCTTTTAATGTAATCCAGACTTGCGAGATATTTTTGTTTATTTGTTTTATTTTGAACAGTGGCTTTTGTGTTTGTTGATCCTCTCTATTGTTCTGAGGTGTTGAGGCTGGAATTTTGGCAGTTGCCCTGCTGGTACAGACATACCTTGAAGAAACTGTGGGTTTGGTTCCAGACCACCGCAGTAAAATAAATATTGCAATAAAGCAAGTCATATACATGTTTTGGTTTCCCAGTGCATAAAAAAGTTATATTTGCACTATACTATTGTCCATTAAGTGTGCAAAAGGACAATGTATAAAAATTTTTTACACCTTAATTAAAAAAAACAAACTTTGTTGCTAAAAAATGTTATGCACTGTCTGAGACTTGAGCAGGTTGTAGTAGTCACATCCAAGATCACCACAACAAATATAATAATAATGAAAAAGTTTGAAATACTGTAAGAATTGCCAAAATGTGACACAGACATGAAGTGAGCAAATGCTGTTGGAAAATGATGTCGATAGATTTGATCAATGCAGCGTTGCCAAAAACCTTCCATTTGTAAAGCAAAAACAAAGTGCATTATCTGTGAAGTGCAATAAAACAAGGTATGCTTGTAGTCAGGTTCAAGGATAAAGAGTTTGCCCGGGGAAGACAATGGTATAGTGGATAGTAATTGCTTGACATGATTAATTCCTTTAAAGGGACATTGAAAGGGCAGTGTTCATCCTCAATCTTCAGTACCCAGAACTGAGCATCTCATGTAGAAGTGCTCCATAATGCTTGGCAAATGGATGAATGGAATTCATCCCATGGAGATGCCAGAAATGAGTAAAAGCCTTTTTACTTTTGCAGTATCCCACTTCTGACACCCTTATTGTAATCTTTCTAGAAAGTAAACTGGACTTTAGTAGAGATAGGAAGACCCAATCTTCTCAGGCTATTTATTTGCATCAGGCCTCCCTAATACAAAACACTCTGTCCATTGTGGTTTTGGCCATGAATATAGAGCTTTCAAGAGCAATTCTAGTTGTTGGACAGGAAGTGCTTCCATACCAGAAAGACTTTCTAAAATAGATGAATACAAATCAGTTTCATTCATGCCAAGCCAAGCCAACTGAATCCTACAAAATGTACCCAACTTAGTTCACATCAATTCCATTGAAATTCACCAATATGATGTACCAGCTCAGCCCAACTCAACTAAAAAAATGCAACCCAATTTGACCAGATATTATTTAACAAAACCAACCCAACCCAACAAATTATAAAACTCAATACAATACAATAACTGCTTATCAGTCTTACAACCTAACTCAACCCAACACAAGCAAATTCAAGTAAGAAAAATGTCCTGCACAAGATGTCCCAACAATGTAATGAAATTCAATGGAGTGCAATTTTAAAAACTGTTTTAATATCTTTTCGGCTTAAGGGTACTTCAAATACTATACCAAAATAATATCTATAAAATGTGTATTTGTTTACAGTTAGTTTTTGAACAAACCCTTGAAACCATAGCCTTTTCAAACCTCCTCTGTGTAGGTATGAGGAAACCGAATCTCATAAATTAGAAAATTCTCTCTATTCATCTTCCTCGCCTTTCTGGCCCCCAGAATCCTCACAACACTTTATCTTTCTGGTCTCATCTGCACTAGACTGTGAGCTCTAAGGGGCAGAGACCATGTCTTATTCACCTGTCTACACTCATCACCTTTCAAAGGGACTTGAGAAACATGGTTTAAATGAGTGAATGACCAGAGAAAAAAATCTGAGAAGCTCATTCTGTTTTGAAGCATCCATAGAGTTTATCTGTTTTGGGGTCCTATTGAGGAGGATGCTAAGGCAGAAGGCACAGACAAGCCTATATCTGAATCCTGGCTCTGCCACTTACTAGCTGTGTGTCCCTGGGCAAGTCACATTACCTCTCTTGGACTTGCCCATAGAGTGAGGAATATAATACCAACTCCAGGGGTGTTTTGAGGATAATTTCTGAGTTGATGCATGTAAAGCCCTTCATACTGTGTCTAACATATAATTGAGGATTAATAAATAGTGACTAGAATTTGTCTCTGACTCTTTGTTTGGCATTTTACCTTTGCAGTTTGGGGACACTCCCTTTGTGGACCAGGAAAACTCAAAGTCTCTTCTAGATTTCTTGTAGAATAACATCTTCTTTTGCCATGGTTTCAGTGGCATAATTATTGAATAACCACTATATTTTTTTTTTTTGTATTTCACTATGATTCCTGTGTTAAAATAGGCTTGAGAATGATCAGTCTGGTAAAAGTGTGAATGCTTAAACAGTTAGGGATTAGGGCACAGAACTTATGACAGCTACAGTCATTTGAACATACAGTGTTTGCCACCCCTGGTGGATTCACAGCTAATGGCACGTGATTCCTGTGCCAGAGGAACTTATAGTTTAGAGAGAAGATGATGTAGAAATGGGTTGACGGGAGCTAACTTTGAGAACTTCAGATGTGGCAGCCACGTGTGCTGGGCAGTGGGTTGGTGTTTGGAAAGGTGGTGTATTCTGGGCTGCTTTGGCCAGGCCCTTTCCCCTCTCAGTTTCAGTCTCTTCCTCTCTGTAGAGAGGATCACAGTACATACCTCATTGATTGTTGGGGGATTCAATAGGAGACCGACCAGTTCCCTGGCTTACAAGGTGCGAAATCCATATTGGTCCCTCCTTTCTCATTTACATGGGTTACCTTGCACCCCGGTGACACCACACATTTGTGTGTGCACACACACACATACGCACACACATACCCCTGCGTATTTATTAAGCACAGTTAAGACACCGAAAGTAAAACAGAGTCAACAAGAGTTCTGGGCTCAGAAAGTTTGTCTCCCTACCTGAAGCAATACCCATCCCTCGAGTCATGAAAAATAGGTTCATCTGACTCCACATTCCGCAATGAGAGACCCACATGGCATCATCCAAGCCCTTGAGGCTGTCAGACACACAAATGGCCCCGTCTGAACAGCTTGGTCTCCACCTTCTCTCCGGGTGCCAGGCTGCCCCAGATTGGGGCTCACATCTAAGTCCCATTTGCTTCACTGGGCTGCCAGGACAGCTGGCTCCAAAGTCAACTGCCTCCCCCGCTAAGGAGCTGGAACTTAATTCTTCTTCATTACAGCCCGGCTGTGGGTTAGGCATTATAAATAACATCATGCAGACAGCCAGATGGACGGCATGCCTAACTGGGGGCCGCTTCATCTGTCCCAGCAGGGATGGCCCTGAAAATAGCATCTGAGAGACTAGGCAGGACCCACAGAGTGACCGTGTCCTTCCCTTGGGTTTAGTGGGAGCCCTCATAGCTCATCTCATCCAGGAAGATGCCTACCTGTTCTCTTTCTTAGAAATCTCCGCGAAGAAAGGAAAATCTACTCAGACCTCTTCTACTTTTGTTCTTCTGGTAATGGTGAGTACAGTCTGAAAATGTTCTGGGGTAAGATCTGGTCTTAAATCCTGGTCCAGTCATTCACAAGCTGTGTGACCTCAGGCAAGTTAATGAACCACTCAGTTCCCTCACCATTAAGATGAAAGATGAGAATATCGCCCAACTCAAAAGTTGCCACGGTTGAGGACAGGAGCAGGATCATAGTAAATACTTAGGGGATGGAAACCATAATTTTAAGGAGGTACCAGGCTGTTGTTCAGCCACTCAGTCGTGTCTGACTCTTTGTTGACCCCATGGACTGTAGCCTACCAGGCTCCTCTGTCCTCCACTCTCTCCCAGAGTTTGCTCAAATTCATGTCCATTGAGTTGTACATGCTATCCAACAATCTCATCCTCTGTCATCCCCTTCTCCTCCCACCTTCAATCTTCCCCAGCATCAGGGTCTTTTCCAGTGAATCAGCTCTTCTCATCAGGCGGCTAAAGTAATGGAGCTTCAGCTTCAGCAGCAGTTCTTCCAATGAGTATTCAGGGTTCCAGGTTAGTGAGGACAATTACTCAGCTCCCTCCCTTCCTGTATCTTCCAGCATCACTGAGGGCAGCTCTTTCTGAATCTGGGGACTAAGTAAGACCCCCATCTGAAGCACCCCTCTGAGGCCTGTGTACCCATCTCCCAGGTCTATTTTATTATCCAGGAGGTAGAGGAGCATAAAAGGAGGTCACAGGACTCAAGTCCCAAGGCTCAGTATATCAGCTGATGCTGCAGGAAACAGAGGTGCCTCAGGGGCTATGAATGAGGCTCTGTTTAATCCTCTACCCCCACGCCCAGCCCCAGAACACACTCCTGACATCTGATTTTATGTCTCAAAACACCATTACAAATAGATTTAAGCTCCAAGAAAAATTGGAGAGTTGCTACTGTAGCCAGTTGTCCTTTGGTTTGCTCAGAGGACTCTAACCCCCCTCCAGTGACATCACTCTCAAACACATCTGAAGGTGAGTCCTCTTCCAAGCACCATTCCTTGGCATTCAGAGTCTCCCAGCCTGACGCTGCCCCCCTGCCAGCTCACTCCTACATTTCCTCTACACCTTTGTGGTCTAGGTATGAAACTCTGGGACATTCTCTGGATATATTAAATGTGGTCCAGCATCTTTGCATCTGTTCACTGGGTCTTCCCCATCTTCAATGCTGTTCATCTGCTTCTCCATGTCCTGCCATCTTATACTTACCCTTCCAGACCATGCTGAAGTGTCCTTTCATGTCAGAAGATTTCTATTTTGATCTCTCTGAGCAGAAGTAAGCAATTATTCATGTATTCCAATGTTTATTGAATATTTACTTTGCACTGGACATTGGGGGCAAAGCATGAGCCAAAAAAGAGATGGTCCCTACCTCCATGGAACTCACAGTCCTGATGAGAAGAGAGAGATAACTATCAAATACATAAATGAGTGGACATATATAGGAATTTAAGTTAGTGCCCCTAATGAAATAAAGTGGTTCTAGGGCTTCCCTGGCGGCTCTGTGGTTAAGAACCTGCCTGCCATTGCAGGGGAAAGTGAAAGTTGCTCAGTCGCGTCTGACTCTTTGTGACCCCATGGACTATACAGTCCTGGAATTCTCCAGGTCAGAATACTGGAGTGGGTAGCCTTTCCTTTCTCCAGGGGCTCTTCCCAACCGGGGTCTCCTGCATTCAGGCAGATTCTTTACCAACTGAGTTATTAGGGAAGTCCCCCTCCCCCCAGTGCAGGGGACATGGGTTCAGTCCCTCGTCTGGGAAGATTTCTTACGCTGTGAGGCAACTAAGTGTGTGTGCCATAGCTACTGAGCCCATGCTCTAGAGCCTGTGAGCCAAAACTGCTGAGCCTGCGTACTGTAGCTACTGAAGCCTGTGTACTCGAGAGCCCATGCTCTGCAACAAGAGAAGCCAGCACAATGAGAAGCCCACACACAGCAGCTGGAGAAATCCTGTGCACAGCGTTGAAGACCCAGCACAGCCAGAGAGAGAGAGAGGAGAGAAAGAAACAGGTACTAGGAGAACACATAACAAAGGGATCTGACTTCGATTGGTGATTAGAAGAGGCTTCCTTGAGTGAGTGATGCTGAAGCATCAGGGCAAGTTAGCTGGGTGAGTAAGGAATAGGAAGAGCAGCCCATGCAAAGGTCCTGTGGCAGGACCACTGCCGTATAGTGACCACATATTCGTGTCTGTCCTAGACAACCCCAGCTGTCCTGGGTTATTAGTTAGTAGCATCCTCTTTCTCTCTCCAAAGTGGCCTAGCTTGAAAGATAAATTGTATGGTTGCTCTGTGATTGTGGCCTGTTCGGGGAATAAAAAGTAACCCAGAGTTTCGGGACTGCAGGAAGAGGAGGAGCCAAAGCTGGAGAGGCTGGGGGGACTGGACCAGGTGGGCTTGAAAGCTGGAGAAGGAGTTCAGGCTCCATCCTAAGAACAAAGTGAACCTCTGAAGGGGTTCAGGCAGGTGTGCCAGGATTGGGTTTGCCTCCTGAAAACATCTTCTCTGTTCTCCTGAGTGCCCTGGACCCTCCCCTTGAAGAGCTGCCCTGTGTATTATAGGCTGTGGTTTCCATAGCTCTCCTGCTCCTAGGTTGTGTGTGGGCTTCAGAGGGGCGGGAGGAACTCTCTGTGACCCTCCAACTCTTTTCCTCTCTGCTGGCTGGGAGGCGAGTCCCCAGGAAAATCTTGGAAGCTATGGCAGAATCTCCATTAACTTGGACAAAGTAGAATATCTCTCCAACACGCTCTCCTGAGCCAACCTAGAACCTCATCGAGTAGTCTGTGTGAATGAGAAACTAACATATTATGTCTGAGCCATTATAAATATTGGGAATAAACCTGGGAAATATCGAAAGGGAAAATGCCAGCTACTGAGCATTGAATGTGTGGCACAGCCAGGCTCGGTATACTCTATATGCATACTTTCATTTAATGCTGACGATATCCACTTTATAGATAAAGAAACAAAGACTTAGAGAGGTGAAGTTACTTGCCCAAGGCCACACAGCTAATGAGTAGATGAGCTGAGGTCTGAACCCAGGAATTGTTGTTGCTCAGTCACTCAGTTGTGTCAGACTCCTTGCAACCCCATGGACTGCAGCACACCAGGTTTCCCTGTCCTTCACCATCTCCCGGAGTTTGCTCAAAACTCATGTCCATTGAGTCAGTGATGCCATCCAACCATCTCATTCTCTGCTGCCCCCTTCTCTTGCCTTCAGTCTTTTCCAGCATCACCCAAGAATATCTGATTCTAAAACCAAATACCAGTCACAGAATTAACCTGCCCTCTATCTCTCTCTTTGTCAGCTGGAGCAGTGCGGGATCTCCCCCCACTGTGGACCAGGGATTTAGACTGGCTATTTTTCCCTGCCAGGCAGAGCTTCCCCAGAGCAGACCCTGGGGTAGGGGTGGGGGTGGGAGAAAAGACGGGTGTCTTACATCCTCGGCCACAGCTTCTGGTCCCATCTCTCCATCAAGTACCCAGCTCAGGCAGCAGCCGGTGGTGGTATTTCTTTCACCTGCCTGCATTTTGGCAGATTTCTCAGAGAGAAATGCTCTTAGATTCATTTAAAAGTCTAAGCAGGGACAGCACAAATTATTAGTGCTTGAAATATTTATAAAGTCCCTTGTTTGCCATGGTATAGGAGGTGAGAGACCACAAATAAAAAGAAGCAGTGGATGTACCATGAGCAGCAGAGAGAAATGAAAAGGGAAGGTGTTTTGTGTGTCTGCTGCTGCTTGGTTTTCCAAGGCTGCCCAGGAAGGTGCGTTTTCATTCTGCGTTTGCTCAGGGGAACTTCCTTTCTGTCGCTCCCGCCACATCTCCACCCTCAAGACAGTCGCCTGGACATTTGAACTGAAGGCTTAAAGATCACAGACCATCAACATTCGGGGAAGCTGGGTGAACGATATAGGGAGCTCCCTGTGCTACTGGTTTTCTTCCTTTTTTTAAAAAATCTTTTGTCTAAAATTGTTTCAAAATAGAAAATTAAAGATATATCACGAAACTTACACTATGTTTGGCCAGAAGAGAATGTGGAGAAAAGTGTTCTTTTTCTCCTTGGACAGATGGAAAAATGGAGACCCAGAGCACGGGGTCTCAAGTTACCCAGTGAGTCAAAGACAAGAGCTGAAGTCTTCTGACTCCCAGCCCAGACCTCCCCTTCGCTGCCTCCTATCACTTCAGTGCACGATCTGATGCTTTAGGAAAGAGGGTTCGGGTCATGATTTGGGAATCCTGTGGCTCTGATTCAATCATTCATGTATGTATATATGAATGTATTATGTGCATATTCATTCATTCACTAAGTGAAGAAATATGGTGCTTTGTCAACAAGTCAGACATGTCGTGCCTTTGAGAACCTAGGAAAAGGTGTGGTTCCGTTGACGTCCACCCTCCAGGTGACCCCCAAGGGCTCTGAAGCATGAATAGCATAGAGTTGCCCCACCCTGGAGCAAGGAGGCTGGTCTTCTGTACCCTTTACACTACTTTGTTAGTGGCAGTGGGACACCCCTCAGGGAGGGGGTCATCTCCCAGGTCTTTCCAAGCAAGTTGGCTCTTGTTGGCTGAGGGCAGTTCTTAGCTGTAGGGCGCAGCTCTGAGTATGAACAGTCAGCATTCACAGTAGGTGGGACTGGATGTACTGGTCTTTCCAAGGGACCTGAGTAGGGCACTGAGAATGTGTGCTGCTGAGAAACTGGAGCTTCATCCCACTGGGAAACTGATGAAGATAGTAAGGAACTTGCACGTCCCTGTGAGACAGCAGGCTCTCTATCCACCAACTCCCATCAGTCCTCATGAAGGCTGCTTCCCTGGGAGCTTGATTCCCAGCCTGAAGGAGCACGGCCTGACCGGTGTGCTAGGTGCAGGGACTATGATGGATAAATAAGACAGACAATGTAAATGTTCTCTGAAATAATACTTTGAGAACAACTAGATGTTTATTATAAATTTGTGTACTACTGCACTGTGACTACTGCACTGTGACTACTGCACTGTGACTACTTTGTACAATTTTTATTTTAAATGTGCACCAAGAAATAGCAGTTCGAATCTCTGATTCGATTTTTGTAAGCCATGTATTATAAGTAAAATTTTAGGGAAAAGAATCATTTCAATCGATTTAGACTGTGGTAGTTAACATAGTTTTAAAAAATTATTTATTTTAATTGAAGAATAATTATAATGCTTAAACTCTATAACAAAGACTCAAAATACAGCAGTATAAACAAGATAAAAAAAAATAAGACAGACAAGATCCCTGTCCTGGAGCTTATATTCTGTATGTGTATGTGTGTGTGTAGTAGGTAATTAGATAAATAAACAAGATAATTTCAAATACACATACATGTGGCAAAGGAAACCAACAGGATGCTTAATGGAGAGTATCTGATGATGGTGAGGGGTGCTTTTGACAGGATGGTCATGGAGAGACTTTCTGATCACACCCATTTTACAGATGAGGAAACTGAAGCTTTGAGAAGTTCAGTAACGTGCCCAAGTGCATTCGGCTAGTAAGTGGTCCAGTTTTAGATCCCAAGCCTGTCTCTCTGTAGCAGCCTCTACTCCTTGACTCTGATTTCTTTGGACCAACACAGACTAAACCCTCTTCCTTCTTCTCCTATAAGTCATTTTGTGGTTTGGAGACCAAGACCTGACCTCCTGAATCCTGATACAGACTCTCCTGTTTATGCCCTGGCCCTGGACTAAGTGGTGGCCGGGAGCTCTGGGGCCAGCCTCACTGTGGCAGGTGCGGGGTCCAGGAGCACACAGTGGCTCTGGGCCAGTGGTCCTGGCCTCATCACTTGTTTACTGTGGGAACTTGGGCAAGTGACCTCCTCTGTCACACGCTGATACCGATTGTTTTACCTCCTGGCGTTACTGAGAAGATTGCATGAGCTAACGTTTGGGCAAACACATGGCCCTGAGCCTGGCACAGAGTGGACACTCACCTTGATCTTGGTGGGGCAGCTGTTTACCCCAAATATTCTGATCACTTGTTGGGGGGTCCACTGGGCAAGAGGCAAGTAGAGACCTTCAGTCCTGGTCTTCATGGCCTTCAGCCCCCTAGTGACCGCAGGCCAGAGCCAGGAGTGGAGAAAGGAGGATTTTCTGACTCTGGGTCCGGACTGCCAGAGTCATTTAGGGGCGTCAGACAGACGGTGGCCTCCTGCACCCAAGCAAAGTGATGTGGCGGCCGACAGAGGGGCCAGCTCGTCCTGACCTTAAACCCGAATGCTCCTGCCCACATCTGCAGCTAAATAAACCAAGTAAATCATGCTGGCAGATAGATAATTAAATAATTATCAGGCACTTAATAACAAGGAGTGGGTGTTCTGAATTACCATATTAGACAGTGTCTTTGAGGACTAATTGTTGCATTACATCAGAGTTACTCATTCATTATTCTTGTCATTTCGGGTGATAATTTGCACTTTAGGAGACAGCGACAATTTTAGCAGGCAATTAGAGACGTGTCAGGCCTGGCCCCGTGAGTTACTGTCACAATTATTGCCTTTTTTTCCAGTGTCCTCATTTGCAGCCATGTATTTAAGAGGATTTGGGTAATTCCAGGCCCGGGCCAAACAACCAGCCCACGGGACGGTGGCAGGGTGAGGAAGTGGTGGCCACGGCTGTCAGGACAGGGGATGGCTTCTGAGAAGCAGAGGGGTAGGGCTTAGGCTGCCGGGAGCTGCATGAAGCTCTTTCTGCCGCTGGCTGGTGGGAGTACCTTCAATCTCTGAAAACCAGGGCTCTGTCTCCCCAGTCATTCTTGAGACTGTGTGTTCCTCTCCTGGCTCCTGGTTGCCTACCCAATCCAGCCCTTATTCACACTCACCCCAACATTTGCGGTGAGTTCTTTGCAGACTCGGGGGAGGCAGAAGGGAGGAGAGAGAAGAAGGGAGGAAGATTTGAAGCATTTCCTGGATGTCATGATGCTTTGACATGTCGGCGGCACCTTGCAGACCCCCTAACTGCCCCTCCAGGGTTAGCTGTTTCCTAGAGGGAGCACGCATTGCCTTTTAGCACAGCTTTGATACACAAACCGACCATTGCAAAGGCCACACACTCCGCTACCTCCTTTTATCAGGCTTCTGCAGCTCAGGATACCACCTCTCTGTCTGAGTCATCCTGGGGCCAGGTCCCAGATGACAGGGGAACCATCAGCTCTATAGCCCAGTTGTGCTTAGTTGCTCAGTTGTGTCCAACTCTTTACAGCCCCATAGACTATATCCCTCCAGGCTCCTCTGTCCATGGGGATTCTCCAGGCAAGAATACTGAAGTGGGTTGCCATGCCCTCCTCCAGGGGATCTTCCCAACCCAGGGATCAAACCCAGGTCTCCCACATTGCAGGTGGTTTCTTTACTGTCTGAGCCACCACGGAAGCCCCCCAAATGCTCAACCCTGAAGTTGTAGCCTGCCAGGCTCCTCTGTCCATGAAATTCTCCAGGCAAGAATACTGGATTGAGTTGCCATACCCTTCTCCAGGAGATCTTCCTAACCCAGGGATCGAACCTGGGTTTCCTGCATTGGCAAGTGGATTCTTTACCATCTAAGCCACAAGGGAAGCCCTGCAACTGGCAGCAGTGCTCCTCTGTCCATAGAATTCTTCAGGCAAGAATACTGGAGTGGGTAGCGGTTCCCTTCTCCAGGGGATCTTCCCAATCCAGGGATGGAACCCAGGTCTCCCGCATTGTGCAGATTCTTTACTGGCTGAGCCACCAGGGAAGCCCTAAGTCTGCTGAAATTCTGCAACTAGCCAATACTAGATCAGGTTACTCTTGCGTCACCTGTCCTTCCTGCAAAAACCACAATCAGGTCTCTGGCATGCGTTTTCTTTTTGTTCCTTCTGCCTCCCTACCAGAAGCTCCTTCTGGTGTTTCCCTACATGGCCCTGCCTGTTGTGGCCCCTCCTCTTGGGAAATGTGTGCGACAATCATTTTTTTTTCTAATTAAAAAAAAAAAAATATTTTGCTGCACTGGATCTTCGTTGCTGTTCTTGGGCTTTCTCTAGTTGCAGCGCTCGGGCTTCTCATTGCAGTGACTTCTCTTGTTGCAAAAGGACACGCTGTATAGCACACTGGCTTCAACAGTTGCGGCTCTTGGGCTCTAGAGCTCAAGCTCAGTAGTTGTGGTCCCCAGGTTAGTTACTCCACAGCCTATGGGATCTTCTCGGACCAGAGATTGAACCCGTGTCCCCTTCATTGGCAGGCAGATTCTTAATCGCTGGCCCACCAGGGAAGTCCAAACCATCTTTTCAATGGCAGTCATCTCCTGATCACCATTGTAAAACAAACGAACAAAAAACTCCTGTGCATATTTTAACACAAAAGAGAAGGAAGGAGGAAAGAAGAGAATAGAGCAAGGAAGAGAGGGAAATAAGAGGGAAAATGGAACAGGAGAAAGAAGGAGAGATTGAAAGAAGGAGGAAGAGAAAGACTGAAGAATAGAGAGGTGGAGAAAAGAGAAGAAATCAAGGTGAAAGGAAGGAAGGAGGGAGAGAGGTTGGGGAGGGAGATGGGGAGGAGAGGAAGGGAGATTGCACATGAAAGTTATATTTGAAACCAACATTTTTTTTTTTCCATGGCTCAGAATATTTACTTTTTGGTGAAATTCAATGTCTGGGTTCATTTAGCCACGGTTGACTCTCTTGACCCTGGGCAACTTGAAAGCAGACAGTGTGAATCAGGGACTCAGAATAGGTTCAGAAAATATTTTTCACTGGCTGCATCAAGAAAAAGAGCACTGTTCAACCCAAATGCAATACTCTGTGAGAAGAGAGGGGGGAGGTTCCACCTCAGACTGGCTACTTCTCAGGTCTGTCCTCAGCAATTAGGTGAGAAGAGACCGAAATGGCTCCGCTGGGTCTCCCTTTCCCTCCAAGAAAGAGGGCCGCCCCCTAAGGGATGTGTAAGCCCAGTGACTCTCGGAAGCAGAAAAACTCAGAGCTCAGCTTGTGGGTTTGGAGTCCTGGTTCTGCCACTGTTTGCTGTTTGCTTGGGCAAGTCACACCTCTGACATCTTCATTCTTAGCTCAGAGGTGGTTGGCTCTGCTGAGATTTCACAAAAGCATGACTGTAAGGACTTTGGCCACCTGATGCGAAGAACTGACTCATTTGAAAAGATTCTGATGCTGGGAAGGATTGAAGGCGGGAGGAGAAGGGGATGACAGAGGAGGAGATGGTTGGATGGCATCACTGACTCAATGGACATGAGTTTGAGTAAGCTCTGGGAGTTGGTGATGGACAAGGAAGCCTAGCATGCTGCAGTCCATGGGGTCACAAAGAGCCAGACACAACTGAGAGACTGAACTGAACTGAACTGAACTGAAGGACTGAATGGGGGCTACTATTGTTTCCCTTGTGGCTCAGCTGGTAAAGAATCCGCCTGCAATGCTGGAGACCTGGGTTCGATCCCTGGGTTGGGAAGATCCCCTGGAGAAGGGAAAGGCTATCCACTCCAGTATTCTGGCCTGGAGAATTCCATGCACTGTATAGTCCATGAGGATGCAAAGAGTCAGACACGACTGACTCACGTGATTTTGCATTAGCATGTGATTTTGTGCCCCCTTGTGGTTTTGGTCTGGACCTACCATCTCCCTGGTCCTGTGGGGATAGAAGATGATTCTGAGGTCCAGTCTGGTTTCCCCCTGGTGCGAGGACTACCCTCTCCGTGAGGGTCCCTCTGAGGGTTAGAGTGCTTCCTGGACCTCGTTCCTTAGGGCACGCTCCCCTTGCCCTTACATCACAAGTCCATCCCCCTGACTGGGGAGAGGAAAAGGGAGCTTCCACAGCAGGTCCTGAGCATCTGCAATGTGCAAGCCCCAGGGCTAACCACTTCACATCTGTCATTTCATTTAAGCCTCAGAGTAGCCACTGAAGTGGCTGTAATAATTCCCATTTTACAGATGTAGGAGTCCGAGGCTTAGAGAGATGATGTAGGTTATTTAGAGTGATACAGCCAGCAAATGGCAGAGCCAAGATCTGAGTCAATCATGAGCTTTCTGCAGTCCTCCCTGCCTCCTAAGATGCAATATCATGACCCTAGGTGGTCATCCCTCAGGAGGATGATGTAGGAAGTAGTGCTTTGGACCCATTTCTGCAGCAGGATTGGCTTCACATAGCTTAGGGTATTTTCTTCAAATATTTTAAAAGTTAGACTTAAAGAAAGACACAAAGCATTGTACACAAAGTACAAACAACTAGGGGTACTTGTCCATCCATCTAATCTATCTGTTGCTCTCTCTCTCTCTCTCTCTGTCCATCCTCCTAGTCTCTATCTCTTTATCCTCCATCTAATCTCTCTGTCTCTATCCATCCATCTAATCTGTCTGCCTATCTATCTAAACCACACACATGCCTATGCACATACTACATTCACTTGCACACACACATATATGCATAAGCTCAATGGAGTTAATTAAGTAAAAACTACAGTAAATCTGACAGGCTCAGATTAACAAGATGGTCAAAACTGTAGGAAATAGAGTATTTTGAAAAAGAATAAATCCAGCCAATTACAGATTTATGTTGACGCCAGCTTAGTTACTACAGTTTTACAATAATCATTGATCAATCAACGTTTTATGACAAAACTATAATTTTCGTGTGTTTCACCTTGACCTAAAAGTTTCCTCGTTTGCTTAATTCCCAGAATGTGATTCCGTAAATCTTTCTTCCTGCGATATTAAGTAGATAATAAGAATGCCATGTAAGATTTGCTTATGGTTTAAAGCACAGTTGCAAATGATTTATAATTAGGGCCAAATCCAAGACAAAACATTATTAAAGTCAAAACCTGCTGTAAATTGGCCCGATCTGCTTAGGCTTTCAGCAATTTATTGGGGTTTGATGACAGTATTCCCTCTGGTGGGATCCAAGGGATCAGCTGACACCAACGGGAGATATTTATGAGTAGGGGGATGCTGCGGAAATCATCGGGGCATCCCTGGTGGCATCAGCCAAGGGGACAGATGTGACTCCATGTGCCACCTTCGAAGGCAAAACTCTCCATGTGGGTTCCTCCCGCCAACTCAGCTGTCAATGAGGGATCTGAATCCATGGGCTGATCACCTTGGAATTTTCAGTTCAGGGATTTATCTTGAATAAGTCCAATGAGTAGAGAGTCATTGGTGCAAAATGTGTTTACTGAGCACCTATTATGTGCATATGCTCTGGAGGAGGGCACAGCAACCCACTCCAGTATTCCTGCCTGGAGAACCCCATGGACAGAGGAGTCTGCCAGGCTACAGTCCATAGGGTCACAAAGAGTAGGACATGACTGAAGCGACTTAGCATGCATTATGTGCAGGATATGGGGCTACAGTGGTTTGAAAATGAGGCAAATGTCCCTGCTCTCATAGCACGGTGTGGGGAAGAGACAGACAAGACCTCTTCCTGGTGATGGTGGTGGTGGTGACGCAGGTGGGAGAGGGGAGGGTGAGAAGGAAGTCAGTAGGGTGTGAGGGTTGATAGTAAGAGGTAAGAGGGATGCTAGTGGGGAATGGGAAGAGATGCTGAAGGAAGTTGGGAGGGAGGCTGGTAAGGTCCATTTAAAACAGTGGTCAGGGAAAGCCTCCTGGAGGAGGTGGTATTTCATCAGAGTCATGGGTAAGGGACTAAACTATGGGCTGTCTAGGGAAAGAGCATCTCAAGAGGAGGGACCAGGAAATGCAGAGTTCTTGAGAGGAGGGTGTCCCCAGCAGGAGCCCAGTGTGACTGCAGCAGAGTGATTGAGGCCTCTGAGCCAGGTCTGATCAGATCAGCATTTAAAATAATGATTGTTCTGACTGCTGTCTGGAGAACAGACTGTAGGGGGCAGGAGTGGAATCAGAAAGGTGAGGTTGGAGAATTTCCTGTCCACCAGCTGTGAAGGTAAGGTGGCTTAGCCGGGGAGGCTGTGGTTGAGTCGGAGAAAGAGGGTTGCATTTGAAGCAGTTTTTGTAATTGAGTTGACAGGACTTGTTGTTGAGTTGGATATTGGATGAGACAAGAAGACAGGAGTAAAGGTCAGGTCCCAGGTTTCTGGCCTGAGCAACTGGGGGAACAGCATTGCCATTGCCTGAAATGGGGAGGATGAGGGAGTGGCACCAGGTTAGAGAAAGGGTGGGGTGGCATCGAGTCTCTGGCGATGGACATCTGAAGTTTGAGATGCCATTAGTGTCCAGCTGGGGATGTCAAGGGGGCCGGTGGATGTATGAGTCTGGAGTCTAGGAGAGAGGTCAGGCTGGAGATATAAATTTTGAAGTCATCAGCCTGAGGATGGTTTTAAAGCCATGAGATCACCAGGAGCTGAGGACAGAGAAGTGTAAGAGAAGGCCTGTAGGCTGAGTCTTGGCGCCTGCAACATTTAGACACTGGAGGAGAGGATAAATGTGCCACGCAGGGTACGGGGAAGCAGCTGTCATTGACACAGAAGGAGATGCAAGAGAGTGTGGTGTCCTGCAGGTGAGCATAAAACCGAGGGTGAGGCCACCAGCTATATCAAAGACTGCCAGGAGGTCAAGTAAGATGAACAATAGAACCTGACTGCCGGCTTTGGAAACATGGCCGTCACTGGTGACCTCAACACTAAAAATCCTGAGTTCTCGGACCACCCTTTGACATTTCATCATTGACCTTCACCAGGAGACATTCTAAGAGTCAATATTATCAAAATTGCTTTGTTTCTTGGAGACGTGTCTTTGAGGAACACCCTGCACCTCCTCACAGCTGCCTAGGCGTCAGCACCCATGGAGGTATTTCTCCCAGAAGAACTTCACAGAAATCTCTTTCTTTTGAACGACTGAATCCCCCTTTTCCAAACTCCTGGATTCCTGGTTACTTCTTTGCACTTGCCACCAGTTGCCTGGCACCTGCTTAGGGATGCATTTTTGTATGTCAAACTTACTCTTGGCCCGCTCTTATTTTTTATTCTCATTTTCCTGGTTCCTTTCCCCTGTTTACCTTGTCTATTTTATTTGAATCCTCTGCTAATGTGTGCATTTCTCTTGAATGTGTATATTTCTGGAGTGTAATCACTGCAGATCTTTTTGGAACCATATGAGGGGGTGTAAATAGGATAGCAAATGCCAAACATTATGACTGCTTCATAGATACCACTGGATCTCCTAGGAACTTGTGTGTGTCACCATGGAGAGGAAATAGACCTGAGCACAGAGCCAGGAGATACTTACTCCAGTTCTCCCTCTGCCACTAAATAGCTGTGTGACCCTGGCAAATCAGTTCCCCTCTCCGAGCTTCAGTTTCTTTGACTGTCATACACAGGGGGTTACACTAACTCACGGTGAGCACATATGAGGCACACACGCACTGACCATCACCTAGCTCCTTAGCAGACACCACTAATCCATAAGGCACTCTTTGCCATTAAGCTTAGAGAAGACATCAGAATCCTTCTTAACACAGCACTTCAGGCTGCAACTACAGATGGACAGGCGTTGGTGTGCTAAATGAGATCTTCTTGTCTTATAGGACTAAATAATATCTCAGAGTGAGACTGATGGCTGGCCATGAACTTGAGCTGTGGTAGTATCTATAGCGACATTCCAATGCCCCCAAGAAAAAATTCCAAAGCAGAGGAGGGTAGAAAAGCTCTCTAATAATTGTAAAGTGCACCATGCATATCCTGGCATTTGTCATTGAATATATCATCAAGAATAACATTTGGACCGTGTCTGCCATGTATTTAAGATGAGAGTTTGGAAACCTGAGATATGAAGAATTGCCACCTATCCAAGTCTGAATGCTTATTCTCAGAGATAGATTTGTCTTCTGTTGGAATAAGCAAATTCATTTAATTTCTACAGTCTTCAAAACATTTTTGTGTGTTTTCTTTCCAAATAGAAATAGGAACGTAACCCAGTATTTCTATTCAAATCATCTATCATTAAGTCTGGAGGGAGAAACTTTCCTTTATAGACAGCCTAGGTAATTACTTTTAAATTAATTGATTAAAGAACTCCCTGTCACTGCGCATAACTTACTCATGTACTTATATCTATGTTCTTTTTTAACATTTTGTTTATTTATTTAGTGTTGGCTGTGCTGGGTGTTTGTCACTGCTCGGGCTTTTCTCTAGTTGACACGAGCAAGGTCTGCTTTATAGTTGCTGCGCGTGGGCTCTTCACTGGGGAGTCTCCTCTTGTTGTGGAGCACAAGGCTCTTGGGTGCACGGGCTTCAGTAATTGGAGCACATGGGCTCAGTAGTGGTGACTCCGGGGATCTAGAGCACAGGCTCATGGGCTTAGTTGCTGGCAGCCTGTGTGATCTTCCCAGATCAGAGATCGAACCCATGTCTCCTGTATTGGCAGGCGGATTTTTTTTTTTTTCTTTTAGCCACTGAACCACCAGGGAAGCCTGTCTGTATTTTTTGTCCAGGGTTCACTGAGCCCTGACTATATGACTCATGCAGTACTAAGGCTTTTCCTTCCAGCAACCTTAGGAGGTAGCTAATTTTATTATTCCCATTTTATAGCTAGAAAATTGAGGCTTGGAGAGGTGAACTAATTAGACCCACGTATTTTCTGGAGACATCTTCAATGGCATCTCTGATATAATAAAATTCTAATCATGAAATTCTTAAAAGGATTCTAATTTCCTACATTTGTTTTTGAAACGCTAATGAGAAATGGACAATGGCTTTAATAGAGGGTATGTGAGCAGACTTCTATCTCAGAGAGAAGGTGATTTTTCACATTTATCTATTGCCTCTTTAGTCGCTGTGAAGGAGGCACTGTTATGGTCCTCATTTTACAGACGAGAAAGCGAGATTTTGGAAGCAATGCCTTTGCCTAAAGTCATAAGATTTGAACCCTCTGCTGTGTGTCACTCCAAACTCCTTCTTCTGGGATAAAGTTCCTCTCAGGGTTAAGTACAAGCAGACATCATTCCTTTTCAGAAACGAGAATGAAAGGACAAGATGATTTTGGGGATTTCCAAACATGGACCCTTTAAAAATTCATGCGCACAGATGCCGAGGGTGGAGGGAGAGAGACTTGGCCACTGACACAGACGTGGTGTCAGACGGCTGCTTCCATATGGTGATCTTGGTCTCCTCACGGGCAGCAAGTGGGTTGGTTACCAGGCTCGGCAGGCAGAAGTGAATTTGGGGGGTCCACTCTGGTCTACATGCTCCCGGTAATAAGCACTTCTGGAATGAATGATGGCTGAATGAACAAATGATCGAACAGTCACCCTGCTTGTTCCCACTCTGCGTTGTCAGACCAGACTCGAGTAAATATCCTATACACTACATCTTAAAAAGAAAAAGCACCCCTTTACAGTGTTGAGCCTTAAACATCGTGCCTGCTCTGCCCTCCAGAGCTCCAGAGGCACACACGACCCTTCCCACTTCCCCACCCCACCCATTTCTGCCTTTAGAACGGCATCCAGGGAATCTGCTGTAGCAGCAGGAACCGGCTGACAACACAATTCTTCCTGTTTCCTGGGACAGCCTTTATTTTGCTTTGTTCTGCACTTGAAAGTGAGCAGGCACAAGACTGTCAAGAACAGCTCCTCTCACTGAGCTGCTTGGGACATGGGGATGTTAGGTTGGATGGGGGAGGGGGGCGGAAGCCAGCCTTGCGGTGGGGCAGGGGGTGGGGTGGGCGAGGGGGTTGGGTGTGACTCCATCCCTGCTGTATGACCCTGGATGCATCCCTGGTGCTCCCTGAACCTAGGTTCCACTGTCTGGGAATCCAGCAGGCTAGGTGAGGTACTCCTGAGGTTCTTTCTAGGTCAGAAACGTACCTTGAGGGATACACACGTTCACCATCAGCGCCTTGAGGAGTAAATCCTTGATGGTCTGATTTCAAAAACAACAGATGCGTGCTCCTTCCCAGAGTGCATCTTTGGAGAGAGGCAGGGGAGAGGGTTATGGGACCCCTGACTCTGAGGTCGGGGAGGGGAGGCTGACCCAAGATGGGAGAAGAAAGACTCGAAGATAATGAGAAATTGCATCAACTTTCCCCAGAGCTGTTTCTGGCTCTCGAAGCTAGCAAAAATAAAGCAGGAAGGGGAGAAAAGAAAAAAAAACAAACAAAATAATACAACAACAGGCATTTATTTTGGAGCTGTATGGGAAGCAGAAGTGTCAACTGGCTGAAATGCTGCCTTCTCCTGCCGGCTAACGTGTGGGTGACAGCCTGCACATCCAAATGAGGGAGTGATTAGACTGGGCTCGCCTCTGCCTCTGAAGATAGATTTCTTAGTTGGGGGAGCGGGCTGGGGGCTGGGCTGGCGTAGGGGGGAAGGCAACGCGAGGCTCTGGCAAGTTAATTAGGGTTCAGGAGTCCAGCGAGCAGGGGGAGGCTGGATTTGCATAAAGCCCATTTACATAATGTTCTTCACAAATTGTGCAGCCCAGAAGGCTTCTGGGCTGGCAGGAAGGTGGGGGTGGGGGTGGGGGGGGTGCGCTGGTTAGATGCCCGAGGCGGCAGCAGCCAAGGGGAAGGGTGAGGCCCAAGACCCAAGACAGGGCCTCCTGCCTTCCCTGTCTGTCCCTACCATGGCCCACCCTACAGCAGCCATCCCCCAGGCCTCCCCAGGGCATGTCCCAGCCCTGAACTGCTCCCACACCATCCTGCCTCCCCAGGGCAGTCCACATTCTCAAGCACCTCTGTGATCACAGCTCTCCCTTGCTTAAAGCCTGTTGGTGGCACCCAGGACAAAGTCTCCTTACCCATAACCAGCCTACTGACCCCTCCTGCGCCCCTGACCTGATCTTCCTTTTTGTTCCCTCTTCATACCTACGCTCAGTCCCCCTGAAGGACCCCTGGGTCCTTGAGCGTGTTTTTCTCTTCCTGACCTCTGCTCTTATCTTGGAATGTCCTCCTACAAAGGCCAGCCTCTTTGTGACAAACCCCTCCCCCTGGTTCCAAACACCACCCCTCCCCCCACTCCTGGGGCATTTCCTCACATCCTGCAGCCTCGACAGAAGCCCCTCTGCCATGTCCAGAACTCTTCATGCTGCCTAGTACTTGCTCAGGGGAGGGCCCCTTTCCCCATCAGGCTGGGACTCCTCTAGGAAAGGGATGTGCTTGAAACACCCTGTATCCAGCAGGGCAGGGCCATGCTAACAGTGGTGTCAGGCGTGCATACTCAGTTGTGTCCCCCGCTTTGGACCCCATGGACTGCAGCCCGCCAGTCTCCTCTCTGGGATTTCCCAGGCAAGAATACTGGAGTGGGTTGCCATTTCCTCCTCCAGGGGATCTTCCCAACCCAGGGATCGATCCCGAGTCTCTTGTGTCTCCTGCATTGGCAGGCGGGTTCTTTACCACTGGGGCCACCTGGGAAGCCCCACGCCACAGTGGGCACCCAGTGAATGTTGACTGGATGAATGAGAGAAGTCTGCTTAGCCGCAGATGAAGAGCAGGTTCCTGTCTGCCTGAAATGAAACAGACCAGCTCTTTAATTTCTCTGGAGTTTCCCCCCTCCACCTTCTGTCTTGTAATCATCAACCAGTCCTGTGTTTGAGCCTCAGTGGACAAGGTGAAGTTACACAGGAGGATAGGTGGTCTCTGAACTGGACCCTCCACTGGAAGTAGGATAATAAAAGGTAGACCGAAGGGCGAAGGACATCCCAGGCTGGGGAGATAGGGAGGTTGAAAAATACATGGAGTATTTAGAACATAGGAAGAGGGATGAGTGGGCTGGAGCCATAGGTGAAACGAAAAATTTCGTTAAGTCTTCAGTTCTGAGCTAAAGGGGCTGAGATAGATCTGATCGATTTTTGTATGCCTCTGAAGATCTGTGTGCAAGGAGAAGAAAGAAAAGAGTGGCACCGAACTGAGCACCTACTGTGTGCCACTCAATGTGATTTCATTTCACAAGCAGCACAGTAGGTATTACTCCCCCCTTAACTACCGGCTTGGAGGACAGCATGCTGTCCTCATTCACCAGAATCTCACAGTGGTCAAGCAGGGCTTTGAGCTCTGGTTTCAAATCCTAGTCAGCCTTCTGGATTTATTTGTGTATTAGAGAAGTATGAAAAAAAAGGAACTGGAGGAGAGAGGCCGAGAAAGGGGCTAGAGAGAGGCAGGCAGACAGATGGCCAGAGAGAGAAGGAAAGGAGGAAAGCAAGGGGAGGTGGCTGAGAAAGGCAGAAGAAAGGAAGAAATTCACAGGTGTCAGTCGCCCCCTGGGAAGAGCAGTAGGAATGCTTTTGGTCCCGGACAGACCAGTCTGATAGAACCTTCTGTGATAGACTTCTCCATCCAAGGTCCAATGCAATAGCCACTCGCCTTCTGTGGCCACTGAGCCCTTGAAATGTGGCTGCATGACTGAGGAAATGGAGTTTAACTGCATTTAAATTAAATGTGAGCAGCCATGTATTTAAATGCATTAATTTATATTTAAATGTGAACGGTCATCTGCAGGTGGTGGCTGCATATCTGAAGTCCTGCTCTAAGAACAGTCCTTCTTGTTTCTATCAGGGGTCCAGCGTGGGTTTCCTTTGAGTCCTTCTCGGCCTCCCAGTCTGCGGCTCTGTTCTGAAACAGCGTCCCTGGTGTTTCTCTCCCTCACATTCCTGGACATCACTCCCACACGGAGGTTTAATTTTAGCTCGCTGCTCTGGCCTGATCACGCCACGCTTGTGTGTGTGTGTGTGTTTGGGGGGGTACCCAGCATGGGGCTGTGCACACAGTAGGGCTCAATTAAAGCATGTGGAAGAAACAATGAAGAAGAGGAATTTGAGACATAAATGGGAATTCTTGTGTCTCCTCTATTCTACTCTCATAAGAGTGATCTTTTAGACCCATGTCACTCCACTGCTCTAAACCTTTCAGTGGCTCCCCAGGACGCTTGAGCTCTAGCTCAGCAGGTCTGTGAAGACCTGGCACCTGAGGGTGTCTCTGTCTCGCCTTCTCTGAGTTACTTGCCATGCTCTGAAGCTTTCACATTCTTACTGCATCTTGATTTTGCTCTTCTGCAGTTGGAAGTGCCCCCGATCCTTCTTCTGCTGGTTATTCATCGGTAACCAGCTCCAACTCCTCTGTCCTTTGCAACTTTCACCCCTCTATCTTCCCAAAGAGAATTGATTGCTCCTTCTTTGGGGAATCTCCTGCCATATCTATCTATCTAGATATATGAATAGGTAGCTAGGTATGTACCTAGATATTTTTTTTGTTGTTGTTGTTTAGTTCCTAAGTTGTGTCCGACTCTGCAACCCCATGGACTATGGCCTACCATGCTCCTCTGTCCATGGGATTTCCCAGCAAGAATATTGGAATGGGTTGCCATGTCCTCCTCTAGTATCTGTCTATCTATCTATCTATCTACCTATCTATATCTTCACTGAAGGACTTTTCACATTACCTTGTTGGCTTTGCTCTCTTGCCTCCTCCCCAAAGAGTGTGTGCTACTTGAGAGCTTGCTCTGGGGAGATGCATTCGTCTTATGCTGGGTCTGCACGGAGAATCTGACAAAGGAAAGATAATTGGATGCCATAACAAATGGGTTCCAATCAGGTTGGTCCCCAGCATTCCCATGGCTGACTTAGGATTCAGCTGTGTTGGATCTGCTAAGTCAATTACCCTTGTCCTCCTTCTTTCCAATTTCTGAACTTTATGGCTATTGTTTTTTCCCTCAGTGCACCCTGTCCTTAGATGTTCATGCCTTGAAAAATTCCTTTATTGTAATTTTATTGGGTTTCGTGGAGGGAAATATATTCAAGGGGTTTGTTCAGTTCACCCCCTGAACTGGACGTCAGTAACATGTGAACTGGAAGTTTAGACTTTGGGCAAATTGCTTCTCTTCCTTGGGTCTCTGATTCTTCATCTATGAAAGGAGCGAGTTGGGCTGGATTAGTGCTAGGGTCCAACCAAAGTCTTGGAGAGGGACAGGGCTTGATGGATTGTGAACAGGGGTTTGGATTTTATGTGAGAGCAGTCACCCCCTGAGATCCTCTGTTACGACCAGCACTCTCCTTGTGCTGCAAATTCTCCTGTCACTAGTATCCTGCCTCCCAAATGCTTCAGGTAGTGGATGGGTTTGAAGTTCCCCCTTATTCAACCCCTGGTGAAAGTCACCAACTCTCATCTAGTTCTGCAGCTTGCCCAGAGCGCTCACCCTCATCTAGTGGAGCTCTGGGGCCAACCCAGTGAGAAATCTTCAATCCCATCTTACAGATGAGAAATCCAAGCCTGGGAAAGGCAAGGGACTTGCCTAAGGTCATCAGGTAAATCAATAAGGAGCCAAGTGCCAGCCTTGGTCTGAGTGACCTTTGACCCTGGTGTGTCCAACATCTCGCCCGTCATGGATGCTCAGCTTCTATTTATTTGGAGTGGGAAGTGATGACACTTGGGTTGGGTCACAAAGGAGCCATAAGGGCAAGAAACATTTAAAAATGAATCATGTAGCATGGGACTTCCCTGACTGTCCAGTGGATAAGACTCCATGCTTCTACTGGAAGAGGCACAGGTTCTGTCAGGGAACTAAGATTCCAAATGCTGCATGGCACAGCCCAAGACATAATTAATTATACAGCATGAAGTTTTTTAGGTCCATCTGCATCATAGAATGCGTTAGTACTTTGTTCCTTTTTATGGCTGAGTAATATTCCACTGTGTAAACATATACCACATTTTGTTCATTCATCAGTTGATGGACATTTGGGTTGTTTCCACTTTATGGATGTTGTTACTGTGAACATTCCTGTGCAAGTTTATCTAAGTGAAAAAAGCCAGACACTAAAGGTCACGTGTTATAGTTAACATAAAATAAAATATCTGGAATAAG
The DNA here is from genome assembly GCA_024291935.2 of Okapia johnstoni. Taxonomy (NCBI): domain Eukaryota; kingdom Metazoa; phylum Chordata; class Mammalia; order Artiodactyla; family Giraffidae; genus Okapia; species Okapia johnstoni. The sequence continues at coordinate 5,914,360 of CM044310.1, read as the reverse complement.
CCAGGATCTGAGGAGGAGGGAACGGGAAGTGGGCTCCATGTGGGGGTGATAAAAAATGTTTTGGAACTAGATAGAGATGATGGTGGCACAACATTGAGAAGGTGCAAAACGCTGCCAAATAGGACACTTTAAAATGGTTAATTTTTTTAAGTCAGGTGGGTTTCACCTCCATCAAACAATTAATTACCAAACACTTCACTCAAGTAACCTTCCTTCAGGCCCAACTGTGCATTTGCTAAGTGTCAGGCTCTTGGTGTGAAAACATATAGTAGGCACTTGGGAAAGATTTGTGGTGTCCATTCACAGATTGCCGTGTTGATTGTTTCTATCTTTAAAAGACTGGTCCCCAGAACAGTGTCATGGGCCCCCCAAGCTGGTTAGGAGCGCAGGACCTTGGCCCCAATCCCCCAACCCCCTCCCACTGAATCTCTGTATGAAACATACCTTTGCCTCTTATTTTTTTCTTAAGATTTTTTTTTTTCTGATGTGGACCATTTTTTTGAAAGTCTTTATTGAATTTGCTCCAATACTGTTTCTGTTTTATGTTTTGGCTTTTGGGCCCTGAGGCAGGTGGGATCTCAGCTCCCCGGATCTGGATCTCAGTTCAGTCCCAGAGATCGGACTCACACCCCCTGCATCGGAAGGCAAAGTCAAACATTGGACCACCAGGGAAGTCCCCATGTGTTTGCCTCTTGAACCTACTTCCTTAATCTTCTTTGCTTATCACTGAAGAGAGAAATGGCGGGAGAGGATTGAGGATAAATCCCCCTGAAGTCTGTCGTCACTGAACAGGACCTGTGGTCTGTCTGTCCATCTGGCTCTCTCCCCTCCTGGGTGCTCTCCATCTGTGTTGCCCTCCCGCCCTCTCCCCCCACCCTCAATGCTTCCCCCACTCAGCAGAGTCCCTACCTTCCCGCACTCTCTGAATTGATTTTTTTCACTCATCTTGGCAGGTTAGTAATCACCCTTCTCAGCAGAAATTCCTTCCATTTCATTACACTGGGTGAGAAATACTGGGCCACAGGGGGTGGGCTGGGGGCTGTGTTTCATTTCACTCCCGTCTCTGTGTCAGGTGAGGTGGGGAGAGGGGAGCTTCCACACTGGGCTCCCCTGAGGAGGGAGGTCAGTGGTGTGAGAAGGAGTGGAGACCCCTTTGTTGCTCTTTCCAAACCCTGAGGGTCCTGCCCCCAGCCCACTCCAGCTCTCAGCCCCTCTGCCCTTCCCTGTCCTCAGTCATCACTTGCATTTTGAGGACTTCTACGGCTTACAGAGCCCTTTCTCACATGGCTCCTTTTAATCTTCACACTGCTTCTTCAAGGTTGGGATCATCACCTCCACTGTACAGGTGAAAAAGTGAGGCTTGGAGTCATGGAGCCACTTGCAAGACACCCGGGAATGAGAAGCGGGTCTGCAGGCTCTGGCTGGGTGTCCTGAACTGCTGGTCAGTAAAGGGACTGCTCCATCCACCTCCCTGCGTGGTGGGGTCCTAGCAGAGAGAGCTCGGCATTTGTGGTCTCACTGGCTTGGTTCCAGTCCCAGCTCTGCACTTACTGGTCACGATGCTCTGGGCAGTTGCTCCGTCTCCTGACCCCTCCTTCTCCTTAGCTGTCCAATCGGGATGGGACAGAGCTGGGAGAACCTGGCTCCCAACAGTAGGAGCTCTGTAACGCAAACCTGGGCTTCTCCCTTCACTAGCTGTGCCACCCACCCAGCGGAGGTGGCATCGCCCCTCTGGGCTCCAGCCCCCCTCCCAAAGCATGTTTAGAGGTGCCATGGGTCCCTCTGGATTATTGCAAAGATTCCATGAGCTAGCTCCCATGTACCTTTTAGCACATACTTGGCACATGAGCAAGAGCTCAATAAATGCTCTCGACTGAAAGAATATCATGATATTTCACCCAATCTAAGTTGCTGTCGTGATGGCAAGATGTACCCTGAATTCAGAGATGCTAACATATGAAAAAAAAAAGTGTGCTTAGAATCAGGAACTTCCCTCCTGCATGTGGTGCCTGTCCCGTGTGGGACATAAGAGTAGGCACCTTACATACATTTCCTGACAATAATCTTAAAAGGTACAGTTTATTCTCCCCATTACAAGCTGAGAAGACTGAGGCTCAGGGAGGTGAAGCCACTTTCCCCTATGTTATATTGTTTATAAGAGGTGAAGCTAAGATCAACCCAGGTCTCTCTGCTGCCAAGTCCAACATGCAGATGGAAAAAAGCAGACCCGACCATGTTTTGCAAAGTACCAAATTCACAGTCATGTGAACAGAGGGGAAGAGAAGGAGAAAAACTGATAATAATGATAATAATAATGTCTACTTAGCACAGGGTACCTGTCATGTGCCAGGCACAGGGCTTAAGGGATCTCCCTGGATTATTTCATTTAACCTCTGCAACAACTCTCTGTTATAATCCCTATTTGACAAATGAGCAAACGGAGGCTCAGAGTGATAAAGCAACTTACCCTGAGTCACACAGCCAGCAAATGGTGAAGCTTTTGGGCTCCAAGTTGACTTACCCCTTAACCTGATATTGGAAACTGCTCACCTTGGGAGCAGGGAGCTTAGCTGGAAGGACCCTTTCTACCCTGGGTGGCCTCCACTTGGCCCCCTGCCCCCCACAGGCTCTCCAAGCTGGGCGTCTACTAGGTTCTCAGCCACTTTTCTGTAACTGGTCTGTCTTCAGCCCCTCTCCGTGCCTGTCGGGCCCCGGGGCTGAGGTGGCAGCCCACGACGATGGAGACCGAGAGAGCGCACGGTATGCAGATCGTCCCATTAAAATTTCATGCGGATTCAGAAATTCAGTGTTGACACACTTGCATCCTTAGGAATCACACAGGGATCTTGTTGGATGGAGATTCCAATGGCGCCAAGTCAGGGGTGGGGCCTGAGATTCTGCATCCCCAGCTAGCTCCTGGGTGAGACGGGGCTGCTGGTGTGTGGACCCACCCGCGGAGGCTCTAGCAAGGCCGTGCTAATAGGGAAGCACTCTGTAGGGTGGATCTGTTGATCCTCAAGGCTTTCTGCTTTGTATCCACCTCCCTGGGCAGTTTGGAAAGCTGTGATGCCCACAGCATCCCTTGAAGGTTGAGTTTAATTGGTTGGGCCCAGGCATCTGAAGTTTTAACCCCCACCCCCTTGGTTCTTATATGCAGTCAGATTATTGCAGTTCCTATTATTAATACTTTATTGTTCATTGCCTTCATATTTCCTGACCGTTTTGCAAGACCCTGTCTTTCCCAACTTCCCTTCAGCCTCCAAGGCCACCTTATACTGGATGTGTAGGGGTGTGGTGTGTTTTTTTCCTTCTCACTGAGCGACATCGTTTGCAAGAAGGAGCCCAAGGACTCACTCATTTTCGTTTGCTCTCAGCGCAATGCAGGGGAGGGAAGAGTCGCCACATTCCAGGGGACTGACCTCTCTCCAGGGGCAGCACCCACTTCCAGATTCTAAGGGTCCACTCTCTGGAGAGGCGAGGAAAGTGTGAATCAAGGGCTGCTTGATGCTTGATGGTCTTCAGTGGTTTCTAACACACACTAGTGACATAGTCTCTCAAAGGGTACAGCAGGCTCCAGATGAGCCAGGAATGTAAAGCCAGCTTGCCAGGAAGGGGTTGATCTTCACCGGCATGGAATGTACAATCCCACTGTTGACCATGCACCCGGCATAACTAATAAACAGGTTCCTGAGCGGAGCACTCCCCGCATTTCGTAATTATTACTCGGCTATAAAAATCCCTTCTCCCTCCTGCCAACATTATCTTAGTAAACGTTATGAGCGCTCACGAGGTTAATGCAGGGCCGTAAATCCGCAGTGGGTCGAACAAGTGAGACTTGAGGAACTGTTCATAAATCTACCAGAACGGCTCCAGTTTGTTTATTTAATAAAATATCATTTCATAGAAATGCACAGGGCACTGCGAGGTTCGCACCTCGGTGGGCGCACATGGGGAGGGGGGTGAGGTGAGGTTTGCAGAGGATGGCGGGCGTGTGCCCACGGGTGGAGCAGGCAGTCGCCTGGTGCCTGGATAGCCGTGTGGTCTGTTATCACACCAGCCATTCTGAACTTGGAACCTGTTCCACTTAACGGCGGCCCGTTCTCTCGGAATTTCTTAATGGGCCTCGTCAATATTTGAAACGATGCTACAAGGCCCAGGACATGTGTAAAGCTGTTTGCACAACAAGAACACCTCCCTGAGCCAATCTTCTGGGATTTGTTAGGGGCGCTTTGCCCAAGCTGGGCTGTTAAATCAACCAGAAGTCAGGCTTCCCCACATGTTGTGGAATAAAATGCCCAAAGCACGGGCACTGGAGGAAAGAGACGTGGGTTCTAACACCAGATTTGCCCCTGATCGGGAACATGGCCATGGTATTCACCTCTCTGGCCTCAGTTTCCTTCTCTGGACCATGGGAATCATTGTGGTACAGAGATCTGTGATGTGAAATGCAGGAGGACCAGAGAGGGGAACCAAGATAGCTTTCTTTGCTGTTTCACTCACCTGCATGTCTGCAGCATTGCAGCAGCTCTGAAAGGCCTTTGCTAATCAGTTTTGGCTGCAGGTCATCTTCAGAGTCTTCCTTCTTTTCTGTTTAATTGGCAGGGCCCCCATCTGAAAACAAAAGACAGTAGGATGAAATCAATGGAAGCAGAAGAAGTAAGGCAGGACCTGGAGGTGGTATTCCTGCCAAGTGGGGGTTCACTTCGGTGAACTTACCATGGGAATCAAGTCACAGCAAAGGAGACAGGCAGTGTGGTCTCGTGGTGAGGACCACAAAGTCCAGAGACCAGGGTTTGAGTCCTGACTCTAACACTCAACTGTCTGAGGGATCTCTGTGGTCAAGCATTTTAACTGCTGAATTCCTGGGGAATGATACTTTTTTTGAAAGAAGAAATGTTGCCTTCCCCTTGACCCCCCTGCGTTTTTTCTTTTTCGGCCCTGCCACTTGGTACGTAAGATCTTAGTTCTCCAGCCAGGGATTGAATCCGTGCCCTCCCTGCATTGGAAGCACAAAGTCTTAACCGCTGGACCACCAGGGAAATCCGCCTGTGGGATGATCTTAACATCTGCCTCTCAGGGTTCAAGCTGATGTGGGTGAAGTGTATAGGCCTGGCATGTAGCACAGAGTCAATAAACGACGGACAGATGGCTAGCAGAGGAAACAAAAGAGAGGCAGAAATGAGGATGTGCCCCCTCCCATCTCAGGGGTTCCCTGGGCTGTCCCAGTTTGGAAACTGCAAGGTCTCATACCCTGGGAACTCCCTTCATCCTGGGAAAACTGAGCTGTTGGCTTCCCTAGCAGGAATGGATAGGTCAATGCTTGAAGCATTCTCAACTCGGGGTTTAATTTGGCCACAGCTATTGATGATTTAATAACAGCTGGCTGATTATAGAGGCTCCATCTAAAAGACTCTAATTCCCCAAGGCTAATTGCTGAGCGTTTGATTAACCCAGTGGCTCTCATTAGAATCACCTGAAGAGCTTTCTAAACATACCAATGCCTGGGCCTCACCCCAGACCAGTCTTCCTTTAGCTCACTGCTGTTGATATACTGGGCTGAATAAGTCTTTGTGGTCGGGGGCTGTCGTGTGCATTGAGGGATGTTGAGTAGCAACCCTGGGCTCTACTCTGAAGATGCCAGCAGAAACGCCCTAATCTCATGACGACCAAAAAAAAAAACAAAACACAAAAAACTCGTGGGTAGAATCAGCCCAAGTTGAGAACTAACGCCTCAGACTAATTCAGGAAGTTTGGGGCAGGGTAGGAACTGAACCTTGGTATTTAATATTAAATTCCTGCCCATAGCTGACTTTAGCATTTCCCTGGGGCCAAACTCCTTGTTGAGCTAGTGGTAAAGAACCCACCTGCCAGTTCAGGACACAAAAGAGATGTGGGTTTGATCCCTGGATTGGGAAGATCCCCTGGAGAAGGCAATGGCAACCCACTCCAGTATTATTGCCTGGGAAATCCCATAGACAGAGAAGTCTGGTGGGCTATGGGTCCATGGGGTTGCAAAAGAGTCGGACACAACTTAGTGACTAAACAACAACAGTACACGTATGATTTCCTTAACTTGATCCCACATCCCTATGGAGGAATTCCTGTGATTCTCCTTTCTGAGGACAAGAAAACTGAGGTCTGAAGAGGGAAAACAATTGCAAGTGGAGGTGACAGGAGTCAAAATCAGGGTTGTGGAGGAGGGGGAACAGCATTCTATGGAGAAAAAGATGGAAGTTTCAATATTTAAGTTTTCTGGCTGTCAACACGAGAGGCGCTCCAGGTTTTGCAGGATTCCAGTCGTTCCAAAATGACTTAGATCTGAGTGGAAGTGGCCAGCAATTAAATCCTTGGCATTCGGATTACTCCAAACACTCATGTAGGCAAACATTTCTTCCTTCTTTTAGATGCAATCTGGATGAGCCAGCGGGAAATCAGACAGTGAGGGGTGGGAGACACAAGGTCTTCCGTGTTGACTCATCAGAGCTGCGCCCTCCCTCTGCTAACAAAGTCCTTCTTCAACCCGGAAGTGTTCAGCCCAGCCCTCGCCCTCGCTGGAAGTGTCTACGGGTCTTGGATCGGTCAGTGTTTCTCAGATTTCCTTCAGGGTGAAGGGTTAGTCACAACGTAATTGTGAAAAGCTGAGACAGGAAGTGGCTCGGGTGAGGTCAGTGTTTCTCAGATTTCCTTCAGGGTGAAGGGTAGTCACAACGTAATTGTGAAAAGCAATTACAGGGATCACAATAGTCCAAATGGAGAGTGAGTTTTCTGACTGCTAAGTCTCTGTTGTTTGAAGCCATGGTGTATGTGGTTATTCATCACAGCAACAATAGGAAACTCATCCAGACTCCCATTTCTTCATCTGAGAAATGACTTTAATAATCATGCCTCACTGTGTATTGAAAATTGAGTTAACGGACATCAAACATTTAGCACAGATCTGGGCCCACAGTATGTGTTCTTTTGTAGTGAGGCTGTAGGTGGATGGAGTTCAGGTCTATTAGCCTAGATGTGTTTGGCTGCTCCAGTGAGGGGCTGGAGGGAAGAATCTTGGACTAGGGATCAGGAGGACTGGATTCAAGTCATGGCTCTGTCTCTCACTAATAAACAGATGATCTCAGACTTATTCTTACTGTGATCCAGGCCTCATTTTTTCCAGTCTGTGTGATGGATGTGGGGAGAGATGACCTATAAGCATCCTTCCAGCTGTTACCTTCTTGTGAGGATTCAGACTGTGTGTGCGGGGGTAGGGGGGTTTTGTAGCTCACTTGAAGCCCCATGGTTTGGTTTTCTGAGGATGTGCACCTCCCATCATGCTCTTGAGACCTCAGGGCTGATGGTGGTCGCCCCAATGCACTTGCTTCTCCCTGCATCCTGAATAGGGGCTAGGGTCGAGGGAGCGTCCTGAAACCACAGGCCCAGTTGACTGGTCTCTGCTGATGTCCAGTCCGTGTCCTCGGGCATATCAACTCCTCCCCAAACTCACAAAGCAAACCAACAGTTAAACACGTAAATATCACTCTGTCCCTTCAGTCAAGGCGATTTCTGAGGCCTCCTGGTGCACTAGAAAGACTTAGGTTTTGCAGTTGCGCTGAGATGGGTTTCAGTGGTGACTGGGCCACTTGCTTGTGAGCAAGTTGCTTAACCTCCACAAGCCTTAGTTTACTCACCTGGCAAATGGGATAATAATAGGCAACATTAGACTAAAGTAGATTCAACCTCATAAAGTCATTATGGTCACCAGTATATTAATTCAGGTAAAATGGTATGATAATTGCTATGACCTGCAGGAGGCAGGAGGAAGTGTGGGTAGTATTAACCCTTCCAGTGGGGGATGATGATTGTAGAAGGTTATACCTAAGCTGAACTTTAAATGGCAACAATGTATGTGAAAAGCTTAGTACAATACCTGAGGTGGATTATATGCTTATAAAGGAAAAGGAAGAGAATGGGAAATGAGGTTGCTGGGGGATCCAGGACTCCCCTGAGGCTCCCTGAGTCTGATCCACCTTAGTCCTGAGCCTTCTCCTCTTCCTGCTTCTCCCTCTTGCCCTATCACGGCACCCACGTTTGGTCCTGGCCCTGAGCCCCGAATCCTACTGCAGGGGCACCCAGAAGGCACAGACACGACAGGAGAGGGAGAGAGGCAGAGCTGGAGAGAGGAGCTTGAAGAAGATTGATGCCGGCATTGTCGTCATGACAACGACAGGATGGGCTTGTGGCCCCACTGCCGGGAGCAGCTCCTCCAGCTCTTCCTGGATTTCAGAGCCTTTGAGGGGAGGCAGGAGGCTCAGGTGGGGCCCTGAGAACACAGGTGGGACCTCAGGGTGACAGCCAGGGAGAAGGAGGCTGTGATACCAGCCAAATCAATGGGCTCTCAGAGAAGACCTGTCCAAATCCCTAAATTGAAAGATGGGGAAACTGAGTATTAAGGAGAGTGGTGAGGACAAATGTTTCTAAGCACGTAGTAGGTAACTGATACTTTCACCTTACTGCTAATGACTCGTCTCTCTTTGCCACCTGACTGTGTGATTTGGGAGGGCAAGGGAGCATCTTGGTTATGGGGTAGGTGTCAGGGGGACCTGGTTTCAAATTCTTGCTCGGCCACTTACCCAGTGCGTGGTGGTGCCTGTTATCTCCCCTGAGTCTCAGTTTCCTCATCTACAACATGGATGGAGTTTATGATTTATAATATTGTCTGCCTCATAGAGTGGTTGCAATTTTTGAAAGACATAAGTAATATAAAATGCTTCATATGGTGCTCGGTAAAGCATAAAGGCTCAATAAATGTCCCTATAATAATAATATTACAAGGCTAGCCAGAAAAAAGAAGCTTCACATTTTTCTGGCTGGAAAAAATATCCACTGTATCTGTGTAGCTTCATGAGAGGCGGGATCTATTTTACTTCTTGAACCATCTGGTTTTGCCTCTTTGGTTTTGCCTCTTTGCCTGCCTTACATTTATAGCTATATTTTTCTGTCTCTTGGAGAGCAGAGCTCTATTTGCTAGGGGAAGCCCATAGGTCAGTAATCAGGAGATACAGGTTAATAATAAATAATAGTTCTCATTTATTGGGAACTTACTGTGTGCCAGGCTCCTTGCTAAATGTTTGACATGAATTCTTCACAATAATTCTTTGTTAGGTGCTCTTATTATTCCATTTTAGAAGAGAGGAAGCTGAGGCTCAGAGAGGTTACATCCATCATCCAAGGTCACAGAGCTGGTGGCAGAGAGGGGACCTCAGCCACGGGTGTACGCTTATTCTTAAGAATGAGAGAGCAGCGAGAACTGATGCCGCTGACCTTGGTCCTGAAACCTTAGTGGCCGATGGGGCTGGCTACTCCTTAGAATGCCTTTTCATCCGTGCCCCCTGTCCTGCCTCCACTAGAAATCTGACAGGTAAGAGAAGACGCCTTGGGGAAAGAATATAGAAAGGAAAGAACACAAGAAGTCGGTGAGAGAGAGAATCAGGGCCTTTTGCAAGGAGATAGTTCATGAAAGGTTGCTGAGGAGAAATAAAAGTGACTTGATTTGAGATATATATATATATATATATATATTTTAAAAACAACATTGCTGGGGGAAGTGCTTTTTGACACAGTTGATCTTCACCCTGCTTGCCACATTAGTGGTTAGTAGCCTATTTTCTCTCCCTCACAAGTGGGGTCTCGTTATTCTTGCCTCATAGAATAGTGAAAAATCCAAGTGTGATGCCTGGCATATCTGGGTGCACTCTCTTTAGCCCTTCTCCTGGTTTTATCAGTAAGTATCCTCTGCCTCGGAGAAGGCAATGGCACCCCACTCCAGTACTCTTGCCTGGAAAATCCCATGGACGGAGGAGCCTGGTAGGCTGCAGTTCATGGGGTCGCTAAGAGTCGGACATGACTGAGCAACTTCACTTTCACTTTCCCCTTTCATGCACTGGAGAAGGAAATGGCAACCCACCCCAGTCCTCTTGCCTGGAGAATCCCAGGGACGGGGGAGCCTGGTGGGCTGCCGTCTATGGGGTCGCACAGAGTCGGACACGACTGAAGCAACTTTTAGCAGCAGCAGCATCATCTTCTGCCTACATTTGCTCTGGCCATGCTGCATCCTGGCCAGCGATTCCCCACCCAGAACATGGATTTCCTGGGAAGAATTTCTCCTGCCCAGCCACCCAAGTTCATCTGTAATGCGGGCTTTCCCTGCCATAAAGCTCCAAGCTGCTTGGTAGAATTTGGAACCACGTTTCCCTGCATTAAAAAGTGCCTCGAGTGAGGATCGTGTTCCAATGGTGGCATGTAAATGCCTCTTTCAAGAAGGGAAATTGCTTTGAAGTTACTATTTCCCTGGCTTTGATAATAATCTGCTTAATGTCTTGTGTCAAACTAATTACAGCATAATTACCTTTTTTAATAACAGGTACTTTTAATTGATGCGGGGTTAAACAATTCTGTTGTAAAAATCAGTTGTTTTACATTCATGGCTATAGTTTACAAAGAACTGGGGCAACCTTGTAATATCAAACACTCCACAGAGCTGGGGCGAGGCGTGAATGAGGAGGCGGCCGTGCCCCCTCTCCTTGACGATGGACCCCATTTCTTGTGATGCTTCACCTGCTCACGGACAGAACTTCTCACCCCAAACTCTTAGAAAAAGAGAGGAGGGGTGCTTAGGGCTATGTGTGTTCACATTCTTCATCCTGCTTCATTCTTATCTGTGCACACACGAGGGCATGTCAGAGAAGTACTGTTGTCTCCATTAAATAGATGGCTCACCTGAGGCTCAGAGAGGTTAAGAGCCTGCTGCAGGTCACACATCAGATGGATGAATCAGACTCTGAACTCATGCCCTTTGTTTCCAAATCCAGAGCTTTTGAAAGGTAGTATGATTGAGTGGTTAAGAGCTTGGGATGAGTCTGGAATCTAAAATGTCTGGGCTCAATCCTAGCTCTATAACATAATTACCGAGGGACCTAGCATGACTCCTTACCCTCTCCAGACCTGCTTCCTCATCAGTAAGCGTGTGTGTGCGCTCAGTCACTCAGTCGTGTCCAACTCTTTGCGACCTCATGGGCTGCAGCCTGCCCGCCAGGCCCCTCTGTCCATGGAATTTTTCAGGCAAGAATACTGTCATCCATTTCCTGCTCCAGGGGATCTTCCTGACCCAGGGATTGAACTCATATCTCTTGTGTCTCCTGCATTGGCAGGTGGATTTATTACCGCTGCGCTACCTGGGAAGCCCCCATCAGTAAGAATAAGAAGTAATAATAGTATCCACCTCATGGGACTGATAAGATAGTATAAAATGACATAGGTGATGTGTCTAACACAGTAGGTACTCATATGGTGGTAATTCCTCCTATTCCCCTCTGAGCATTGCTACAATTGTGCTTTTCTTCTCCTAGATTCTTTCCTTGTAAAACAAACTCTGAGTACTCCATGGAAGTATTTCCTCATGTCTTGGCTGAAAAAAAAAGTGCACACACTCATCTCATTACTGCAGCTTTTTGCATTTCATTAAAAAACCTGACAGGCCATTTCATAATAATTTATTAGCACAGAGTCAATTTTTATTAATTACAATCATTAATTTATCAGTGTTCCCGTCATCTGAAGTTTGGTCAGGAATGAAAGGCAAGAAGTGCAGAGAGAAAAATGGGCAAAATGGAAGTTGGGGGGATCAGGGTCCAGTGGCGTGGGGGTGGGGATGGAAGGGGCTGGTTGGGTTGGTGGACCCAATGGAATAGGAGGCACCATCTTGGATGCAGAGCCTGGGGGAGGGGCAGTGTCCTACGCTGGTGATCATGGGTTTGACCGTTGAGTGATGCTTTCTTTCTTAATGTGGAAGCAAAGGAAGTATGGGGCTGATACACGCAGGGCCTCACAGACATCAGGAACAAACTCCTGCAAGCTCTGTCTCTGTGTCGCCCCTCACCTTCAGCCCCTACCTCTCTCCCCCTTGCTCACTCCACTTGGGGATTCGTTGTTCCAGTTGGTATTTACCTCTCACTCTGGTTGTCAGCTTCTCAAAGGCACCAACCTTGTTTTGGCCGTCACTCGAATTTCTAGATCCTACTGGAGAATTCAACAGATACCTGTTAATGGATCATCTGTCCACCCTATGCCCATTTTATGGAGGCAGAAGCTGAAGCCCAGAGAGGTCGCCTGACCTACTTGAGGTCACACAGCACCCAGAAGGCTGAGGCAGACACAGGAATGCAACCTGCTGGACCTTTGACCAGTGGCCTCTCCCTTTCTTACATGTCCCCCCGTTTTGTGTTTTGGCTTTCTCCCCCATCTCAGCCATTGGGATTTCACTTCTTTTCATCAGAAAAGGTACAGTGAAAAGCCAAAGTATGAATTGCGAATAAAGGTGAGGCTCTTCCCTCTGAGAGGGGCAGGGTTGGTTTCCTTCTGGGTCCTTGTCTTCTTTCACTGAACCTTGTTGCTGACACCTACATTCTGGCTTGTTGTTCTTCTCTGGGCAGGGAGCCCTTCTAATGGCTGCAGTAGAATCACTGTAGAATCACTGAAAAGTGAGCCGTGGAAACACTCAGGTACTGGGGTCCACCCTGGAGCTGTGTCATCCACGGGCTGATGTCAGAAGGGTGGGAGTCACTGCTTTTGGTGGGTCCTTAGGCAAGGGTTCCAATCTTAGCACAGTTCCTGGCATTTTGTAGGCTCTCAGCAAATAGCAGTGGACACAATGCAGCATATACAGTGAGCCCAAGGTCGCACAGAGCTGTAAGACTCTCCTTCGGGGCAGAGAGAGGAAAGGAAGAGGACCACCATAACCTTGATGTCAGGAATTGGGACCAACACCTCCCCTTTATCAGCAGATGGGGTGACAGCATGTTTTGTGCTTCAGAACACATCTGAATATCCTATGCTTTACCATGCACTCCTGTCTGGTGTCTACTTGGGGCTCGGTGTATAGCTGTGCCTCACATGTGTTACCCACTCTGGAGAAGTGGGTTTGGGTCCAATCTGATATGTGTAAATCTGCCCAGTTCTGAATGGTGCTGAAATTGAGGATTAAAGTATCTATATTAAATGGCATCAATGTTAGATACAGAAACTCTGGGACTTAGTGAAGGACAGGGAAGCCTGGTGTGCTGTAGTTCATGTGGTTGCAAAGAGGTGGACATGACTTAGTGTCGCTTCCCTGGTGGCTCAGATGGTAAAGAGTCTGCCTGCAATGTGGGAGACCTGGGTTCCACCCCTGGGTCGGGAAGATCCCCTGGAGAAGGAAATGGCAACCCACTCCAATATTCTTGCCTGGGAAATCCCATGGATGGAGAAGCCTGGTGGGCTACAGTCCATGGGCTCACAAAGAGTCGGACATGACTGAGTGACTTTTTTTTCTTTTTTTGGTGACTGCACAACAACAGCACTCTATAGCTGATCTCTCATCTTTTACCACAGTGCCTGGGAACTTAACATGTGGATACCATGATTATTTGGGCAGTGGGGACCCAGGTGCACAGAATTGCGTAGACTCTCTCTGCAAGGACTCTTGTTTTAAATTACCCACCCACATCTTCCACCTGGATGCCCCTCCTCTTGACCACATTGGCACGCATCCTAGTTTTCATGCCCTCCAGCCCGCAGTCCAGCCATTCATTCGTATTTGTATCTTTGGAAAATGTATGATGTGTGTAATTTTGTAAATTGCAGAATTGGTTGGGTTCTTTTTCTGGATTTTATTTTCTCAACATCATTTAAATTTTTATTTATTTATTCATGGCTGTGCTGGGACTTTGTTGCTGCACGCGGGCTTTCTCTAGTTGCGGAGACTGGGGGCCACTCTCTGCGGTGGTGCCAGGCTGCTCATTATGATGACTTCCTCTTGTTGGGGAACATGGTCTCTAGGGTGCACGGGCTCAGTAGTTGTGGCACATGGGTTTCGTTGCTCTGTGACATGTGAATCTTCCCAGACCAGGGGTCAAACCCGTGTCTTCTGCAAGGGCAGGCAGATTCTTAATCACTGGACCACCAGGGAAGTCCTCAACATCGTTTCTGAGATCTGCTGCTGCTGCTGCATTCAGATCTGACTTCTTTTTTCCTGACAGTTGCAGAGTAGTTCCCACTTCTCAGTTTGCCTCCCACCACGTGTAGACTTACCTGCTTCTCCAGGGAAGGAGAACGGCCACCTCGTGTCAGTACAGGGAGAAAGCAGTGAATACCTTTCTGTGTGTCTTCCTGTGGCCCTGAATGAGAATGTCTTCAGGCTCTATCACCAATGTCGGCTTTGCTGAGCTCTTGAGTGTCTGCACACTTAACTCCGCCGAGTCTGGCCAGACTGTTCTCAGACGGCGGCGTTGTTCACACTCTCTCCAGCTGTGAGTGAGAATGGCTCTTTCACCACATTTTTGCCAAGACACAATACTATCTTTCCCTTTGACTTTTGCCAGTCAAATGGGGATAATGCGGTACTTCATGGTTAATTTAATTTCCGTGTCAGTCATCACTGGTAATCTTGAACATGTAATATACTTATTAGAATTTTTTTTCCCTTTCTGTAAGTTATTTATTAATATATTTTGTCCATTTCACTATTGGATTAAATTTTTTTTTCTGATTTATAGATTTCGGTGTTTCCTAGAGAGTTATCCTTTGCAAATAACTTGTTTCATTCCATTGGCCTTGTGCTAGCTTCGTCTATGGTGTTCCTGGGACAGGTCTCTTTAATTTTGATGTAGCGAATTCCATCCTTTACCTATGTTATCATCTGTAATGCTGAGATGTTTTCAAGAAATTCTACTCCCTCCTGTTGAAGATCACAGAATATTCTCCTATCATTTCCTTCTGTTTGCTTTCTGCTTTTTGCTTTTCATGTCTGGGTATTTAACGTATTTAGGTTTTATTTTTGCATATGGTGTGAGGTAGGAATCCATCTCGATTTTTCCCTCTTGAGTAGTTCAGTTGTCTCAATATCATACTCAGTAATTCATCATTTCCCCACTGTCTGTGATTCTACCTGTCTTTCTATTATCTCTCTATCCATCTATTTGACTTTGCTCTCCATTTTGCTCCATTTGTCTTTTAAAAAATATACTCTCAATATGGTTGTATCTGTCTGTCTACTTCATCTCTGCTCTCTATCTGCTCCATTTCTCTTTTAAAAAATATACTCTTAAAATGGTTGTAATCAACAATGACAAAAGCTAAGCATCTCAGTAGGGTTATAGGAAGACGAGTTTGCAAAAGGACTTTAGAAATTACTTTGTCTGATCACGTCGTATCACACATGGGGCAATTAGGCTCAGAGGATGGCAGCTCCACGTTCAAGGACACAGTCAGAAATGGAATTCTTGTCTCCTGACCCCCACCCTCATCAAGCATTCCTGAATATTTGTTCCCTTTCGTGACTCCTGAGGGTGTTTGGATGCAAGTGCCTTTTAGGGGCAAACATATTCCAAACTTTAATGTAAATTAAATACCAAATACCTTAACATTTGAAAAAATGACATTTATTATACTGAGTTGTAAACAGAGGAAAAATTACAATAGAATCCAGTGTAGGTCTTACATAAACGGCACCCATTCGGTGTAATGACTCTGAGAATGTCAGTGCTAACAAGCACATAATTGGCACTGGGGAGATAATTTTTGCCACCTTATGCAAAAGGGAAACCGTTCTGCATAATGATTTTACCTAGGAATATTCTTTATTCAACAGGCCCATTTGCATAACCCTCCCAACTTCCTTGAGTTAACACAAAATGCTCTGGAGACATTGCCAAGTCTCTTCCAGAAGACGTCTGCTTCTTTTTCTTCTTCTTCTTTTTTTGTTTAACTTTCCTACTCCCCACCCCCAGCTTTATTGAGATATAATTGACATATAACATTGTGTTAAGTTTAAGATGTCTGCTGCTTGAAATAAACTCCCCTCTCTCTCAAGCGTGCGAGTGTTGTGTGCCAGAGCTGTGCTCCCTGCCTCAAGGGCGTGATTCGTATCTGCACTTAGAGCATCCTGAAGTTGGACATTTTTTTTTAAGAGCTGGATTCTTTTCTGTTCTGTTCTTCATGAGATTCCCAACAGCTAGCAAAGGGCTCCAGCTGCAGGAGATGCTGACTGTTGTCGAATGAATATGTGAGTGCCTGTCATGACGATCCTAGGAGGTCGAGTTTTTGTCACTAGAAATTGAAATCACTGGGTAAACTCAAAATGCCAGTCAGTAGCCAACTGGGATTTGAACACAGATCAGCTGGACCCCAGATATATTTATCTTACAAGCATATTCCATCTTTCCCTCAGGGAGCACAGTGTCTAGTCTCATGCTGCCCAATATGCTAGCCACTAGCCGTGTGTGGGTCTTTAAATTTAAGTTAAAATTAAATAAAATTAAAAAGTCCCCAGTCTTAGGTGCCACGTGCAGGCTACTGTAGTGTCAACTCTGTGTTGAGCTATGTCTTAGATCTATGGACAGCTCTGGTTTCAAGCAGATGTGGATTCAAATCTTAGTTCAGGACTTGACCTCTCAGCAGCTGGGTTTTGTCTTCTGCAAAATGGAGATAATAATAGGGCCCTCAGAAGGGCATTGTGACGGTAAAGGGTACGGATTCACAGAAAGTATTTAGTGTAGTCTCTTGTCTGTGGAGATTAGACAAGGGTCCCCATTCCACGAGGAGGAAACTGGCCTTCAGAGGACTGATGGGACTTGTCAAGGTACTCATGCCTTGAGCAGGTACCCTGGTTGGTTTGAGCCAGTGTCTACCTGGTGCCAAAGTTGTAGGAGCTTTTTGTTACCATGGACACCCATCTCTTGAGGCATTGCTTCTTACAGGATGGGGAAGATTCCCATGCCCAATAGTTGGAGGTAGTCCAGAGACTACAGGGAGAAGCTTATGGATGAAATGTGTTCACGGCAGTGTTGCCCTCCTATATCCAAATAAATCACCATTCTGCACAAAAGTTTAAAGAACACATTTTGTTAAAAAAGAGAAAAATTTAACCAAACAAAAGACAGGTTTTCTTTCACACGTGAGAAAATTAGTCCTGGTAATGTGGGAGATGAGTGTCCTGGGATCACTTATCTGCTTAACCTAAGAACTAGAGTAAAACCTCAGACCTAATAACCCCAGCTCAAAGTCCCACATTTCTGTATTTCAGAGATGATTTGCAAAGAACTAGATTTGAGAAACTTCCCTTATTGATCAGGGCTCTTTCAGTAACAAATGCCTGGAATCCAAATGAAATTATCCTCATCTAGTAAAGGAATGTGTTGGTTTATATGAAAAGAAAAACAAAGGGGTACCAGATTCAGGTATGGCTGGTTCCAGCTGCTCAAGTGATATCAAGAATATTTGTGTTTTCCTCTCTTTGACTTGGCTTTTCTCTGAGTTGGCTCCATTCTTGAGGAAAGGATTTCTCTCTGGGATGGTAAGATGACCAGCAGTGCCAGAAAGTATTCCCTTTGAATTGCAGCAAAAGTCAAAGGACTGGCTCTCATTGGATGCCTTGAGTCATGTGCCCATTCCTAAGCCAATCAGGGAGAGGGATTTGTGCAACTAGAGCCCCAAGGACTGAGAATGGAGGAAGGGTGGGTCCCTAAAGGAGTATAATCACCCTGTTCCCAGAAGACAGGGGAGTGGATGTTAGATAGTCAAGAATAACAGATGTTTAGTGTGCATTGTCCAGGTCAGCATTTACAATTACCCTGTCCACTTGTCTGGTATCTGAATTGCCACCCTGTGGTCTTCATCAAAAACAAGAATATAAAGAATAATAAAAGGAGAACATTTAATTCCTTGCGCCCAAGACTAGGGTAGTTGAACAGTCCTGAGCTCAGCAAGATCTGGATAGGGAGAGAGGTGCCATCAAAAGGGCCATTGACACCAATAGCGATGAAGGCACCTCAGCCATGCTCAAGGTTGACTCAGCTTATAGATGAAATTTCAGTTTGCTCAGCAGGAATCAGGAGCTGCCTTTGGAAGATGTGAACAACTGGCAAGGCTCCTGGGAGTTGGCGATGACTGAGCTGGGCTTTGATTTATCAGTGGGATTAGCATGCACCAAGGAGAATGCAGCTGAAAAGAAGAATGTTCATCTTGAGACTATGTGGATCATCTTAGAAAGATGCAGAGTGAAAAGATCCCTCCTCTCTCTTACCTTCCTTTCATCCTTCCATCTAGGACTGTGGTTCATTCACTTGGCACCTCTGTGCAAATGAGTGAAGGGCTCCTCCTCTGGATAGAGCCTACTCCTGCCCAAGATAAACAGCTTCGAGCTACACTGTAAATTGGATTTCAGCCCCTACCTGTCCCATTGGCTGAGCATCCTTGAACAAGCAATGACTCAAACAATTGTCCCCAAGGGTCTTCTTCCTTCTGCTGCCCTTTCCATTCTTCCTTCCGTCTCTCCACCGCACCCCACCCCCCGGTTCTTATTATGCATGTCATGCAGACCTGGCCACTCTCATTTTTGGCCTTCACGCCGCCTCTCCCCTCTGTTATCCTGGACCATCTCACCAGTTGCTGTCATTGCAGGGAACCCTTGACCCCTTCACCTTCCTCTGGGAGCCCCCACCTCCGAGGCCGCTGGAGGACTCCTCCGTTGACCGAATCCACCTCCAATTCCTCCCTAGCTGAAGGGCTTTAACTCACAGGCCAAGGCTCCCCTTTTGACAGGCTTGATTTGGCTCCCTGCACATCTGGGCCTCCCATCTGGCCCCCGCACATCGGCTGTGCGGGTTGCTTTATGGATATAATAAATATTACTTCCTTAATATGATTTTGCTTAGGTTCCCAGTGACTCACTCAAGCAAATCTTCCATTTAACACATGACTTTCTCTTCAGAGGGAGCAGAGAAAATATTGTTATTGGAAGAAGCACAGCCGTGAGGGGTTTGGCGGGGGAGCGTGTCCACATAAGCTCAAAGTTTGCTGCTGCCTACAGGTCTGGCAAGACCTCAGCATTCCAAGGAGCTGGATTCAATTGTGGGCTGGAAGATTTCAAGAAATATCAATCCATGCTCAGTGGGGGTAGCCAGAAAAGGACTTCAAATGTCATCCTGCCCAGTGCTGCCTTGGGTCTCACCTCTACTGTGTGGGGCATGGAATGGGACCAATTCTATTACATCATTCATCTGGATGAGGGAGAGGACTGAACTTACCATCTACAGGCAGTTTATCAGAGGTGTTCAGACAGCCTTTACTTTCAACACAAAGTTTTCACGTTACAATTTGAAGGTAGTTTTATCTTATTTGGGGCTGAAAGTGTGCGTGAATGGGGCTGTCAAACTGTAAAACAGCATACTGTGTTAGCGACACCTACTGGTGTAGTGGGATATAGCAACCTAGCTCTACCTGTTTTACTACCTCCATGGGGCAAAAGAAATCTACAATTAACTGTCTGCAGAAGACTCTTGAGAGTCCCTTGGACTGCATGGAGATAAGACCAGTCAGTCATAAACGAAATCAGCTCAGAATATTCATTGGAAGGACTGATGCTGAAGCTGAAGCTCTTATACTTTGGCCACCTGATGCAAAGAGCCAACTCATTGGAAAAGACCCTGATGCTGGGAAGGATTGAAGGCAAAAGAAGGGGGTGTCAGAGGATGAGATGGTTAGATGGCATCATTGACTCAATGAACACGAATTTGAGCAAACTCTGGGAGATAGCAGAGGACAGAGGAGCCTGGTGGGCTACATAGGGTCACAAAGAGTCAGACACGACTTAGTGACTGAACAACAAGCAACATGCATCGCTTACTTTCTTTAGTGGTGAAAGTGAGAGTCACTCAGTCGTGTCCGACTCTTTGTGACCTCATGGACTATACAGTCCATGAAATTCTCCAGGCCAGAATACTGGAGGGGGTAGCCTTTCCCTTCTCCAGGGGATCTTCCCAACCCAGGGATTGAACCCAGGTCTCCCACATTGCAGGTGGATTCTTTACCAGCTGAGCCACAAGGGAAGCCCAAGAATACTGGAGTGTGTAGCCTATCCCTTCTCCAGTGGATCTTCCCAACCCAGGAATCGAATTGGGGTCTCCTGCATTGCAGGCAGATTCTTTACCAACTGAGCTATGAGGGAAGCCCCACTTACTTTAGTAAATACTTACTAAATCATTGTTTCCCTTTAAAGCCATGTTTATTGAGGTATGACTTATCTTTAGAACAATTTACTCTTTTAAAAGTGTGCAGTTTGATGACCTTTGACAGATGTATAAAGTAGTGTAACTGCCAACACTATCAAGATATAGAATATTTTTCTCCCCTGTCCCCCAAATTCTCTCATAGCATGGTCCCCTGCCCCCAGACTCAGCTTCCAGAAAGGATTGATTAGATTACCAGCCCTGTGGTTTTGTCTATTCCAGAACATCATACACTGGAATCACACAGTATATAGCCTTTCGTTGTTAGCTTATTCAATTTTTGTAATGCTTTTGTGATTCTTCTGCATTATTGTCTGTATCAATAAATAGTTCACTCTTTTTTTATTGCTGAGTGGTGTTCCATTGTATGGATACATCATAGTTTGTTTATCCATTCTTCTGTGGACATTGCAGTTATCTTTTGGGCGGATATATTATGCCCACTTTAAGGAGAAGAAAACTGAGGCTCAAAGAATTGAAGAGTGAATGCCACTCAGCTAAAAAGGGTCTGGGACACATGTACACCCATGGCTGATTCATGCTGATGTATGGCAGAAACCACCACAATATTGTAAAATAATTAGCCTCCAATTAAAATAAATAAATAAATTTTAAAAAATTTAAGAAAAGGGTCTGTCCCAGACCTGACCCCAAATTCTGGGTATAGTTATAATGCTTACATTTACTGTTCCTCCTCTTGAGCCGAATGACTTCACTGATGAAGAAAATCCTGCTTCCATAAGCTTCTTTTCCTCTTCCTCCTCCTCCTTTCTTAATAAATATTTGATAAATAAATAGGTAAGGACAACCAGGACTGGCAAGGGATCTGACTTCAGCTGTGTTGCCAGGAGTGAACTAGCCGCCTTCAACAGAGGCAGACAAATCTTTGATGAAAGATGCCTGGTTGCAGGATTCTCACCTTGGAATGGGGGGTTAAGTTACATGGACTCTAATGTCCATTCCTTCCGGAATTTCTCGTTAGAGGCAGGCTTCCCTTGTGGCTCAGCTGGTAAAGGATCTGCCTGCAATGCAGGGAGACCTGGGTTCGATCCCTGGATTGGGAAGATCTCCTGGAGAAGGGAAAGGCTACCCACTCTGGTATTCTGGCCTAGAGAATTCCTTGGACTGTATAGTCCACAGGGTCGCAAAGAGTTGGACACGACTGAGCGACTTTCACTTTCAGTTCACTTCATTTGAGGGAGAGAAAAACCTCAGCTCAAATTCTGTTTGGCTGTGTAATACTGATATCCTCAACTTTCCCACCTGCAGAATGGACTTCACCCTCCCTCTGAGTCAGGGAGAGGGTCGTTTGAGGTGACATGTCGAGTCTTCCCCACAGCACGAAGTGCCCTGCTGACTCTCATCCCACATCTTCCCCACCGAGCCGTGTAAGGACACAGAAGTTCTGCCCACTTTGGTTTCTCTGCGAGAGTGGGTTTTTCCTCGTGAAGTAGGAAATCTGCCCTCAGTTTCCTGGGAATTTGGAAGGTGTTAGGGATCCATTCACAGACCCTGCCTTCCTCCCACACATGCCTCCACCTGGCAGATGAACTATGGATCAACGTTCTGTGCATTAATTCTGCCAAGGCGTTTACATTGGCTGGGGGCCATATTTCACGGCCAGAGAATGGCTCCATTCCTGTCTTATCACAACCACCTGGGCTTGTCAGTATGGTGCGTGCCCTGCCTAATCCCTCTCCCCAGGCCTCATACTCCTCCCCAATCCCTCTACTGAGCTAGCTCTCAGGTTCCATCTGGCTTGCCAAGAAAGAGACCTGTTGGTCCAGGACCAGCGGAGCCGCGGGGGCTGCCTTGAATGTCCCCTGACTCCTGCCTTCCTGCCGAGCCTTGTGGGAGGCTGGAGCTGCCCTTGTTTCTGGCCACTGTGCCCCACCTAGACTGTTGTCCCATGAGGACATATGAAAGGGGAAGCCAAAGCTCAGGGAGAGGACAGGATTGCTCAGGGCGACACAGCAGCCAGGTAACAGTTTCCTCGCAATTGACATCATCCTCCATTCAGGCACTTTCTGCTGAGTCTTACAGATAGGCATTGAGAGAGACCCTAGACTCCTCCCCGTTTCTGAGGTGAAGACCCTGATGCCCAGAGAGGTTAAGCCACCTGCCCAGTGTCACACAGTGGGTGCCTATTGGAGCTGGGAGTTATACCCTGGTAAACCGGCCCCAGAGTGTGTGCTTTCAGCAGGCACACTGTGCTACATTTGAAAAGTCTATCTGTGCAGGACACTCCAGTCGGCACTGCATCCCAGACTGAGACTGGTAGCTTGCCCTCAGGAGACTACCAAAGAGCTGGGTTAATATATCAGTGCAGGAAAGGCATTTCTAATCAAGCCCAGAGGGGATAATGCCTGGGACAAACAGAATGTCATTTGCTTTGACCTTTGGCTTCCTTTCCTCTGTGTTCTTTGGCACCCCCCCACCCCCGATCTTTCCTTTTTTTCCCCTCTAATCTTTTTTTGTGTCTCTGTTTATCAGTTTCCTGTTGCCCAGCCTAGAGCAGTTTAATAATGGTTGTATTAATAAATCAAGGGAGGAATGACAGTATTGAAAAGAAAAGGAAGGCACAGTGGAAGAGAAGAGAGAGGAGCTGGTTCCAGTCTCATAGAAATCCTGGAAGTATGTTGATGGACTGGGCTTTAGCTGGGTGTAGATCAAGAAGCCAGGGTTGTGGGATGGAGGAGACTGTTCAAGACCAGCCTCCAGGTGGGTAACGATACCTCTGCAGCTGCCCTGGCCTCAGGCTTCTTCTTCTTTTGTCAAAATGAAACATTCCCCCCGGACTGTGGCGTCCCAGGCTTGCTGTAAGTTTCTGATGAGGGAAGGGACAGCCTTAGAAGACAATGATCACACGAAACCACAGGGAGTATGGATTCTGAAGACTCCAGTTCACGTCCTGAAGACATTGTAGGGGTTCACAAGGTCTTTTCGCCCCCCTGGGCCCTTGGGACAGTAACTGCTGACTCCAAACGTCTGACTGTGAGTCCATGATGACTAGAGCACCTTTGACTTTGGGTGATATTCCTGCAAAACAGAGCCCAGCATGGCCTGGTGGGTGAGCGTCCTGACCTAAGGCTTTGGGAGATGTTGATTCTATCTCAGGTTGGCTGGGTTCCACGTGAGGCCTCATCTTAGCCATTCCTTTGCAGGAAACCCCCTTGGATCCTGCTGCGCCCAGAATGAAATCCAGGGTCCTTGCTGAGCCCTGCCACCTCTCTGGCCTCATCTTCAACCTCTCTCCCCCTTTCTCCTGAAGCTCCGTTCTGATTTCCCTTCTGTGCTTTCCCAGTTGAATATGTTCCCACTGCAGGACCTTTGTACCTGTGTTCTCCCCTTTCTGGAATGCCCTTCCCAGATCTACAGACAGCTCACTCCTTGGCTTTCCTAGGGCCCTACTCCAAAGTCACCACAACCCCATCCTTGACTCACCCAGGCACGTATCCCACTCTTCAGGTTTTGCACTTGTTCATTCCCTTGTTTACCTCGGTCTCCTTTTGAAGACAAGGACCACATCTGCCTCGTGCGCAGCGGTGCCCTCAGGGCCTAGAACAGTTGACACTTATTAACTATACAGTGGAGTAATTAATTAATGTGGTTTCTCACTCTCTTGGCCTTGGGCTCCCCCACTCTGAAAAATCAGGGAGGGAGTCTCGGCATCTTGGAAGGGGTCCCCGTGCTCTCTCACCCATCATGCCATGAGGGAGGGTGTGTGGTGGGCAGTGATGGGCCTTGGGTGGCCCAGAGTCTCCTGACGAATGAGGCTGATCCCTGCAACGCAGCCGTTATTGATCTAAGCAGGTTGTCGGTGAAGGGGAAGTTGTAATTGCTGCTGTAGTTTCATTGTAACCACCAGCCCCGAAGGGAAATTAAACTTTGCAGCTAATGGGGCTATATGATCCTTCAACCTTTGATGTATTGAATCTAGCGTGGTCCCTGGAATACTGAGTGGTTGCTCAGAGCATCATTTTTAAGCAGAAGCTGCCTCAAAGCTGATGTTCTTTCTGGGCCTGGGGAGCGGGTGGAGTGGAAAGGTTCCCTCATTCTTCTGTTTCCCTGAGAGGCTTAGACCATCTCATAGAATCAAATTATGAGGTTTTTGAGCTTGAAGGAACCTTAGGGTATCAATACTTACCTTTAACCTCACCTGCTCTAATCCACCCTCTGACAGTAGCCAGACAGGCTCCTGCAGGCTTGATCTGACTATATCACATCCCTGCTTAAAAACCATCAGTGTGGTCCCTATGCCTAGAACTTCACCACTCAATGTGAATCAGCAGGTTCCACTGCCCCTGGGAGCTAGTGAGAAATGTAGATTGTTGGGCCTTCACCCCAGGACCTATTGTTTAAGGACTCTGATTCCTGGACACAATAAAGTCTGAGAAGCACTGAACTACAGGATAAATTCTAAGCTAGTTTTCATTGCATATATATGCAGTTTTGATCTGAAGGTATTGCAGTATTAAGAATCCAGGGTCTGGGACCTCCCTGGTGGTCCAGTGGTTAAGAATCTGCCTTTCAATGCAGGGTACACGGGATCAATGCCTGGTCAGGGAACCAAGATCCCACGGGCCATGGAGCGTACCAAGGCCATGTGCCACAACTCCTGAGCCCGTGCGCCACAGCTAGAGAGTTTGTACGCCACAACGAAAGATCCTGCAAGCCGCGACGGAGACCGGAACACTGTGTGCTGCAACTCAGACCTGAAACAGCCAGATAAACAAATAAACATTAAAAAAAAGAGATCCAGGGTCCGGACTTACACAGACACTGGCTTAAATCATGACTTGGCCACTTACCAAGCTGTGGGCTTTATGCGATTTCCTTCCCTGCTTTGATCCCTGCAAGGCTGTTGTGAAAAATCAAATAAACTTTTACATGCAAAGTGCTTTTACATGTAGAGTGCATGACACATGGTAGACACTCAACAAATTGTAAGTCCCTTCATCAGCTCCTAAAAAGCCTGCATATGAACTCTTCATTCATACTAAAGTGTGAATGACTGAAAAAAGTCAACTGATAGCCAACATGTTAAAGATTCTTACACAGGTTAACTGTGTGCAAAACTTTTCCATTTTTAGAAGGGAGTAGAGAGGGGATTTAAGCACAAGGCTTCTGACTCTAGAGTCTTGGTGTTTAAGCTCAACCGACACTTGCTCTAGTTAATTTTTAACCAGTTGTCTGGCAGGTAGATTTGCAGATGGTGAAACAGAGGCCCAGACAGACAAAGTGTCATCTAGGATTCCCAGTTCAAGGACTGTGGGGCTCTAGGTGTCCTAACACCAAGTTTTTCCATTCAACTGGAATTTATTGAGTATATATGTTGCACCAGGCACCATTCTAGGCAGTAGGGATGCTGTAGTGACTGATACAGGCCCATTCCATCTGCCAGAGCTGAGAGTGGAACCAGGGCTTTCTTACACACATCAAGGGTGTTGGATCTCACTTTCAAACATCTTGGTGACTTGGAGAACTTTTCCACCCTGCCATCTTCTCTGCTGCCTGCCCTTCCCCCCTCCCCTTACCCATCCATATACCTCAGCCCAGTCCCCACATACCACATCTCCTGGGCTTGCATCCAAGCTGAGTTGGAGATGGGGAATATTTTATCTTGGCACTATTTCTCATCCCTTCATGGACTTACAGGAAATTACCATTTCTTCCCAGCCAGGCTTCTCCCCTTGTCATGTCTCTTGGGAGAGGGACTATGGGTGGGCCCTCCATGGAGACCCCAGTGATTGGACTGGGGATCTGATTTCTCTGGGGCTAGTGGCTGCTACTGTGTAAGGTCCTGGGAATGGGGGTGTAGGCAACTTAAGACAGAGCACTGGGCCAGGAGGCAGAATCACTGGGTTTGCATTCTTGCTCTGCTGTGATCTTTTTTCATGAGCTTGAGCAAGTCCTATAATCTCCTTGGGCCTCTGTATCTTTACCTTTGAAGTGATGTTCAACACTAAGCACATTACAAACAAGAAGGCTCCCAGGTCCCCATTTACAACAATTTCCTGTGCTAAGATATGTAAGCATCTTTCAAGATACATGTGACACTGATAGTATGTGATACTCAGGTGAGGAAGCAGGCATGGTGGGCTGCAAAGACTAAGGGAACCTGAGCTGCTCCCCTCCTACCCACACCCCTCAGATGCCGTTGGAGGATCTACAGTGTTCCTGGGATTGTGTGCTGGCCATTCTACACTCCATCACAACCTCTCTGGAGAGGCTTCTCAGTGTCCTGGGACCAGAGACACTCCCAAGTAAAACCCATGGGAGGGGAAATGTAGATGGAGATGAAAATATGGGGGTTATAGCAGACACTGTTGGTGTCCTTACTCACATCCCCATAGACTTACCTTTATAGAGCTGGCTGGGATGAATGCCAACAGCCTAAGGCTGTCGCTGTTGGCTGGAGACTGCTGTGCTTGCAGGCAAGTAAGCTAGATGTGTCTGAGAATTAACAATCCAGGAGTAACTTTCAACCAATGATTGGAGGGAGTTCATGAATAAATTGCCTCAACCCCCTGGTTCCTCAACTGGGATAACCCTGTAGAGCATTTCTGCACTACTTCTCCAGTGAGATTCAGCTCTAGTTGCCCATGGTGGTGTCTGGCTTGACTTGGTACCTTTGATCGGCTGCCTTTCCTTCCCTGTTTCACTTCTACTTGCTTCTTCCCACTGTTTCTTGCTTACATTCAAAACTTTCTGCTTATGGGGGAACTCAAACTAAAACAAGAGTCCTCCCCACAGAACTGGATCATGAAGCTCAGGGCTGGAGGCAAGAGAGAAGCAAGTCAAGCAGTCAGAACTTAGCCTTGGGTAAAAACATGCAGAATTGGGAAGGGAGCTTAGAGGGGAGGAAAAAACAGAGAAGGCAAGATTCTGGGAGCTAGGAAGGAGACAGGTTTAGGTGTGTTGGTCACATAGTAGCAGGGCCTCCTAAGAGCTGTCTGTGGTGCTGATATTGCCTGGGCTTCCCTTGTAGCTCAGATAGTAAAGAATCCACCTGCAGTGCAGGATACCCTGGTTCAATTCCTGGGTCAGAAAGATTTCCTGGAGAAGGGATAGGCTACCCACTCCAGTATTTTTGGACTTCCCTGGTGGCTCAGACAGTAAAGAATCTTCCTGCAATGCAGGAGACCTGGGTTCAATCCCTAGGTTGGGAAGATCCCCTGGAGAAGGGAAAGGCTACCTACTCCAGTATTCTCACCTGAAGAATCCCCATGGACACACTACAGTCCATGGAGTCGCAAAGAGACACGACTGAGCGGCTAAGCACATCCTTGAAGCACATCATATTGGGGAGGGGAGTCTATCTGTGGCTCTGGTCCATGGTCTCTACCTCTGATAGAACTGGAATAGGCTCTTAGATATAGCAATTTTATCATTCACCATTATTTACAGAGCAAGTGTGGTATGATGAGAACAGACCTAGATTTCCAGAAGTAGAGGGAGGTGGAGCATAATATAAGTGAGTATGGTTAGTTTTTGACAAATATTAAGCACATTTTATATGTGGTGCACTTTCCCATTTATACCATTGGCTTTTCAGTGCATTCCTAAAGTTAAGTAATGATACCTATTTTATGGATGAGGAAAACGGAGCTCGCAGTATTTAAGAGGACAAACTGTAATCGATCCTTGACAGCGGAAGAAAGGAGGTGCGTGATGGAAGTTGAGGTAGAAGTGGGATGTAGAGTTGCTTTAATAACACCTACTCTTTACAAGCTCTGAACACTAATACATACGTAATTTTATGCTTGCTACTTAACTTCCGTGTGCCTCAGTTTCCTTATGAGAAAGTGGAGGTATTTCTAGTATAACCATATGGAGTTTTTATGAGGATTTAATTATTATATATAAAACATTTAAAATAGTGCCTAGTAAATGGTGAGCATTTAATGAGTTAGTAATTATTATTTTTATTATTAATGTTAAAGTTATTATTACTAGAGCTTCTGTGATGTATATGTACATCATTGCTAGTTTCTATGACATGGTAAAGATAGGTGTCATCTCCAGTTTACAAATGAGATAATTAAAACTTAGAAGCTTTCCCAAGGTCACAGAGCTAGAAGAAATGAGCATATTTTTGAATCCTTCTCTATCTGATTCCAAAGCCCATTTTATTCCATTGCATCAGGCTCAAACAGAGTTTTTTCCAAGTCAAAAGTGACTTACAGTTTTGTAAGGTAGAGGAGAAGGAAGAAATTGAATACAGAAAATAATAAGTGGACAGCAGGTGTGTCTACTGTTGTAGGTTGGAGAATGTGATCAAAAGTCTGAATTTACAGATTTACCCTGGATCTTAGCACACAAACAGGAAAGAAAGTAAGAAGGGAAGGTGAATTTGGCATTTTGTCAACAGTGCATTGTGGGTGAAAATCTTCCTATCTGGGATTTTTTCTGTCCTGAGAAAATTAGGTTTCATGTTTTTGAGCTATGATCACAGCAGAAAGGAAGAAGGAATGGTTAAAAAGCAGTGAAATTTGGCCTGGTTATTGCAGGCATCATGGACAATAATGAAGAGAGAAAAAATAATGCAGTATCCCCAAAGACCAGAGGGAATGTGCCAACCTTCATTTGGAATAGGTTAGCTGTGTCCTAGGGGCTCCCCTGATAGCTCAGTTGGTAAAGAATCTGCCTTCAATGCAGGAGACCCCGGTTCAATTCCTGGGATGGAAAGATCTGCTGGAGAAGGGATAGGCTACCCACTCCAGTATTCTTGGGCTTCCCTTGTGGCTCAGCTGGTAAAGAATCCGCCTGCAATGCGGGAGACCTGAGTTCAATTCCTGGGTTGGGAAGATCCCCTGGAGAAGGGAAAGCTACCCACTCCAGTATTCTGGCCTGGAGAATTCCATGGACTGTATAGTCCATGGGGTCGCAAAGACTCTGACACGACTGAGCAACCTTTCACTTCACTTAGCTGTGTTCTGCTCCTCGGTTGAGAGTCACAGTTCTCACTGGCTCAAAAATCAAAGAGACCCACCAAAGACAATGTAGTAGGGTAGAAACATCATGGAATTGAGTCAAAAAATCTGGATTTGAGGCCAGGCTCCATCAGTTCCTGGTTATGTGACTGTTGTTTCATTGGTTCCCTTCTCTGAGCCTTAGGTTATTCATCTACAAAATGGAGTTACTGGTATCTTAATCACAGGGTGACTGAGCAACCAAATGAGATTATGTTTATAAGTGTGCTTGAAATGTATCAATAGAAAATGGCAGTAGGGGCTTCCCTGGTGGCTCAGTGGTAAATGCAGTAAAAAAAAAAATGTGGTAATAAATGCAGGAGACATGGATTCAGTCCCTGGCCTGGGAAAATCCCACATGCCGCCCAACCCACTACGCCTGTGTCCCACTACTACTGAAGTCCGAATGCTATAGAGCCTGTGCTCGGCAACAAGAGAAGCCCCTACAGTGAGAAGCCCATGCACCACAACTAGAGAGTAGCCCTCGCTCATTGCAACTAGAGAAAATCTGAGCAGCAATGAAAACCCAGCACAGTTAACTAAATAAATACATAAATAAATATTTTAAAATACCAGCAGTAGATATTAACAATATCATAGTTATAATTTAGGATTTCCCCAGTTCCTAATATAAGCTAAATTGATGTCTCCCTGTGGACCTTGCTTTCCCCCATGGGGAAGCTTACAGAACTGGTGCTGTTTTCTCCACATTTGCCTTTTACGGACTGGATCCCAAGGATGGCAGATTGTGATTGGTCCACCTTTCCTCAAAGGGTGGTTTGGTGTTCCGTACTC
Organism: Okapia johnstoni; assembly: GCA_024291935.2. NCBI lineage: Eukaryota > Metazoa > Chordata > Mammalia > Artiodactyla > Giraffidae > Okapia > Okapia johnstoni. The sequence goes on along the minus strand of CM044310.1, from coordinate 5,884,512 downwards.
TCTGGAGGTCAGGAATGCTTCAGAGGAATCCCAAGTCAAGCACTTTGTGGGAAATATTTACCTTGGCTGAGGCCCCATGGAAGAACTGGGGATTTGAGGTTGATGGTGTGGCTCTGTGGGTGGTTGAGCCCTCTGTAAATGTCCTTCCACCAAAGGGAGAAATTATGGCCCTCTGGGGAGAAAAGATCTTACTTATTTTCCTTTTCTTTTAAAATTAATTGAACAATCATTCAATGCACATTTACCGCAAGCCAGTAAGCTATGCAAGGGTGAGCCCCAGTGAACCTACTTCTTGGGAGCTGTCCGTGGTTCTGAAACATTTGTCTTAGTGCTCCTGTTGTGGAGGGGAGCCCATTTGTGGCTCTGGCCCATGGCCTCTACTCTGAGAAATTCTCTTGATTTTCTCTCCATCATACAATCTGAAAGATATGATGCATGTCCTGTATGCTCAAGAATAATCTGCAACCATATCACAGTTCTGAGCTTTGTCTAGAATCACCAACAGCTCTTGTCATTAGCTCTTACTGGAAGGTGAATGGGCAGCTTGAATCTCTGACATGGTTCCCAAGTTTATATTCTAAACCCCACATGAGACCCAGTTATTCTATATCAGCATATGTCTGGCAGTCTTCTTCAAACCTTCTTTAAAGAGGGCTGTGTTCTGCACAAAAGAGAGTCAGAGGGTAGCATAAAGACCTGAATTGAATCATTGCTTCAATATTGACCAGATATGTGTCTTGCACAAATTGTTTACCCTCTCTGAGCCCCAGTTTCCTCATTTGTAAATAGAAGAGGGAAGTTGAAGTGATAAGCAAGATAGCTATGTATAGGATATTTAAGGGAACTAGGTTCCATAAACAGCATGTTTATAAATGTTAGTATAAGGGATCTTTCAACCCCAAAGTTTCCCTTTCACTCTTCTTCCTCAAAAATGCTCACCCAACATTTCCTCGTTATTCATCTGTGCCCCTGTTCCCTGATCTGAAAACTGGAGATGATAATGATAGTGTTGGTGGTGAAAGTCCCTTCCTTTCAAAATCTGTGGACTGTGTGGAGGAGAAAATTTGTTGAAAAGAATCAGAGTGACATGTAAACTTAGTTTCACTTGGAGTTTGTCATGCTTCTTCCTTCCTGGGCTTAGTTGGTCCATGGTGTGTGGAATCTTAGTTCCTTGACAGGGGTAGCACCTATGTCCCCTGAATTGAAAGGTGAGTTTTTAACCACTGGACCACCAGGGAAGTCCTAAAAGGGTTTTAATCAGGAGAAATGACTTGATCAGATTGCATTGCAGAAAGTGACCCTGGTTGAAGCATGGGTATTTGTTGGAAAGGAAGGAGACTAGACTTGAGACCAGTATGGTGAATGTTGTAAGAATGCAAGTGCCAAGTGTTGGTGGTTGGGCTGGGGTAGTGATAGTGGGGTGCAATGAAGCAAATAAAATTGAGAGACATTTGCATAGTCCTGTTTACTACTGGATGTAGATGCCAAGAGACAAGGAATTGAGTTTTATAGACTGGGAAACAGGATGTCTAGAGGTCCACTTATGAGCAAAGAGCACAAACATGGGAAAAAGTGTAACTGGAGGCAGAGGTAATGCTTTGGTTTTGGAGTATTTTGAACTTTGTGGGGCCATGGGGAATCCAAATGAAGATACAAAAGTCCAGAGCTGAGAAAACAGGAATTGATGAAGGATAAAGATAGAGTTAAGATGCAAATGGTTATGATGCCCTCTCTTTCTATACTCTATTCCCCAAAGGATGTTTTCCTTCCCTGAACACTTTGAGCTTGTTGGTGCCACACAATTAGGCACTTAATTGCTTTCTAATTGATATGTGCCTTAGTCTATCTCACCAGACACATTTGCAAGCTTCTTGAGGGCAGAGGGTTCCATACAATGCCCTCCCAAGCCTCTCCCTGGGCACCACGTGAAATTTATGAGATATTTGAATGGAGAAGAGGAGAATGGTTAGCCTGTCAGTCAGTCAGTCATTGGTGACCACACCCAACCTCAGTCTTTCCATCTATAGAATGGGAATCACCAGGCTTCCTCCAGTCCTTCCATGATCATTTAAGGTTTCAAGTTTTATTATTCATCCTTCAAAATGGTGGTGAGCGAGCCAGGGAAGGGGAGAGGAAGCAGCTCATTAGACTTCTAAAATGCATTCCTTTGACCTGGTCCCACATCAAGATACTTAGACAGGAAATAGAAATTTAAAAAGAAAAATAAGAGAAGGGAAGCAAATTGCGTCTCTCCAGTAGTAGCAGTCGCTCAGCAAAACAAACAAGTCTACCGGAATGCTTTGGCGATTATACAGACAAACAAATCACTCTCCCAAAGTGCTTCTTGGGGGAATTAGGGCTCCTGGAAATGAAACACAAACAGATTATTAAAAAAGAGCTCCCCGTTGGGAGAGAAACAGTATTTACAAGAGAAGATGTGCCTAGCCGGACCTCTAATTGCCGTTCATTATCTCATATTGATTTAATTAGCTGCTGCACTCAGGTCTGAATTGCCTGCTGCCCGCAGCAGGAGACTGGAGGAGAGAGGGGGTTCAGATTGACCGAGCAGCCTCCCGCCATCTCTCACCCTCCTCCTCCTTTTCTCCTGAAACATGGGGGTCAGCTCACAGGGTGTCATTGTGGTAGCAAAGTGGCGGCCAGTGGCTGCAGGCAGCCAGCCACATCTGAGGCCTTGCGGGCTGCTCTGTCTCTCCTGCACCTCAACTGGGGTGGCTGTAAGGAGCTAATTAGCTGCAGTAATTAGAGAGAGTGTCTTCATAATGTGGAATTAGAGTGGCTTGGTGAAAGCGCAGGGAGATATATGGCCCAGGCTGGCAGTGGCTACGGGGTGGGAGCAGGCAGGGGGACAGTGGGGCGGCCTCCCAGAATGTCCTCTGGCCCCCATAGTGTGACTTTTCTGCCCCCTTCTTCAGGATGGCCACTCCCAGGTCAGGCTATTCAGCTGCTCCTGGCCTCTCCATCCTTCTGTGATCCAGAGACTCCAGCTGAGCAGAGCTTTCCAACGAAGAAGGAAGGTTATTAGCGATTCTCTCTAGTGGGCATCTGGGACCAATTGTTTTGAAGATTTGGGGTTTATAATTGCAAGTGATTAATGGAGGAGTTGGCAATCAGGCTTAAAAGGTTGCTAATTGCTCTTTTAACATAATTGTGTCCGAGTGAGAATAGTGTGTGTGCACAGGCTCCGCATGTGGAATGCATGGTGTAGGGGAATTAAATGATGTCGATATCTTTCCTCCCTCCATCCATTCATTCAACAAATCTTGACTGAGCATCCATGAAGCTTCTGTCCCAGGGCTGGGTGCTAGGGATACAGCTGTGCATGAGACAGAGCCTCTGCCCTCAAGGGGCTTGCTGCCTGGTGGGCTTAGGAGACTGAGGGATTCAGTTCAGTTCAGTCGCTCAGTCGTGTCCGACTCTTTGCAACCCCATGGACTGCAGCATGCCAGGCTTCCCTGTCCATCACAAACTCCTGTAGTTTACTCAAACTCATGTCCATTGAGTCAGTGATGCCAGCCAACCATCTCATCCTCTGTCGTCCCCTTCTCCTCATGCCTTCAATCTTTCCCAGCATCAGGGTCTTTTTAAATGAATCAGGTCTTCGCATCAGGTGGCCAAAGTATTGGAGTTTCAGCTTCAACATCAGTCCTTCCAGTGAACACCCAGGACTGATCTCCTTTAGGATGGATTGGTTGGATCTCCTTGCAGTCCAAGGGACTCTCAAGAGTCTTCTCCAACACCACAGTTCAAAAGCATCAATTCTTCAGCATTCAGCTTTCTTTATAGTCCAACTTGCACATCCATACATGACCACTGGAAAAACCATAGCCTTGACTAGATGGACCTTTGTTGGCAAAGTGATGTCTCTGCTTTTTAATATGCTATCTAGGTTGGTCATAACTTTCCTTCCAAGGAGTAAGCATCTTTTAATTTCATGGCTGCAGTCACCATCTGCAGTGATTTTGGGGCCCAGAAACATAAAGTCAGCCACTGTTTCCACTGTTTCCCCATCTATCTGCCATGAAGTGATGGGACCTGATGCCATGATCTTAGTTTTCTGAATGTTGAGCTTTAAGCCAACTTTTTCACTCTCCTCTTTCACTTTCATCAAGAGGCTCTTTAGTTCTTCTTCACTTTCTGCCATAAGGGTGGTGTCATCTGCATATCTGAGGTTATTGATATTTCTCCTGGCAATCTTGATTCCAGCTTGTGCTTCCTCCAGCCCAGTGTTCCTCATGATGTACTCTGCATATAAGTTAAATTATCAGGGTGACAATATACAGCCTTGACGTACTCCTTTTCCTATTTGGAACCAGTCTGTTGTTCCATGTCCAGTTCTAACTGTTGCTTCCTGACCTGCATACACGTTTCTCAAGAGGCAGGTCAGGTGGTCTGGTATGCCCATCTCTTTCAGAATTTTCCACAGTTTATTGTGATCGACACAGTCAAAGGCTTTGGCATTGTCAATAAAGCAGAAATAGATGTTTTTCTGGAACTCTCTTGCTTTTTCGATGATCCAGCGGATGTTGGCAATTTGATCTCTGGTTCTTCTGCCTTTTCTAAAACCAGCTTGAACATCTGGAAGTTCTTGGTTCATGTATTGCTGAAGCCTGGCTTGGAGAATCTTAAGCATTATTTTACTAGCGTGTGAGATGAGTGCAATTGTGCGGTAGTTTGAGCATTCTTTGGCATTGCCTTTCTTTGGGACTGGAATGAAAATTGACCTTTTCCAATGCTGTGGCCACTGCTGAGTTTTCCATATTTGCTGGCATATTGAGTGCAGCACTTTCACAGCGTCATCTTTCAGGATTTGAAATAGCTCAACTGGAATTCCATCACCTCAACTAGCTTTGTTCGTAGTGATGCTTCCTAAGGCCCACTTGACTTCACATTCCAGGATGTCTGGCTCTAGGTGAGTGATCACACCATCGTGATTATCTGTGTCATGAAGATCTTTTTTGTACAGTTCTTCTGTGTATTCTTGCCACCTCTTCTTAATATCTTCTGCTTCTGTTAGGTCCATACCATTTCTGTCCTTTATTGAGCCCATCTTTGCATGGGTTCCCTTGATATCTCTAATTTTCTTGAAGAGATCTCTAGTCTTTCCCATTCTATTGTTTTCCTCTATTTCTTTGCATTGATCACTGAGGAAGGCTTTCTTATCTCTCCTTGCTATTCTTTGGAACTCTGCATTCAGATGGGAATATCTTTCCTTTTCTCCTTTGCTTTTTGCTTCCCGTCTTTTCACAGCTATTTGTAAGGCCTCCTCAGACAGCCATTTTGCTTTTTTGCATTTCTTTTTCTTGGGGATGGTCTTGATCCCCGTCTCCTGTACAGTGTCACGAACCTCCATCCATAGTTCATCAGGCACTCTGTCTATCAGATATAGTCCCTTAAATCTATTTCTCACTTCCACTGTATAGTCATAAGGGATTTGATTTAGGTCATACCTGAACGGTCTAGTGGTTTTCTCCACTTCAATTTCAATTTCAGTCTACATTTGGCAATAAGGAGTTCATGATCTGAACCACAGTCAGCTCCCGGTCTTGTTTTTGCTGGCTGTATAGAGCTTCTCCATCTTTGGCTGCAAATAATATAATCAGTCTGATTTCGGTGGTGACCATCTGGTGATGTCCATGTGTAGAGTTTTCTCTTGTGTTGTTGGGAGAGGGTGTTTGCTATGACCAGTGCGTTCTCTTGGCAGAACTCTATTAGCCTTTGCCCTGCTTCATTCTGTGCTCCAAGGCCAAGTTTGCCTGTTACTCCAGGTGTTTCTTGACTTCCTACTTTTACAGCCTGATTTTTCTTATTACCACAGGTAAAAAGCAGTGCTATGGGTATAGAACACATCTTATAAGATACGCCCCATCACAGAAAAGGAAATTGAGGCTTATGTAAATTATGTTTCAGTCTTCTCATCTCATATTCTCTGCATCAGGTTCACTGTAGATGACCAAAAATCAAATAGAACAATACTTCAGAGTTTATTGTATTAAGAAGTGGCAAGTAGGTTTCATCTGGCTCACAAAGTTTTCATTTCTTAGTAATGGCTGCTTGGAATTAGAAGAGTATTCTAAATGTGTATCCAGTCACAGGGGGGGAAAAAAGGTCAGTGATCGATTAGTAATGTCTGCTTTGACTCAGGGATAAGGTGCAGTGGTACAGACTCAGGGAGAAGGTGCAGTGGTACAGATACTACAGATTTGCCATCTTTGTTACAATTCGGTCTTATCTCTCAGTTATGGAAGCCTCTGGTTTCCTAAGGGCCTTGGGCAAGTCACATCCATTCTTTGTCCCAAAGAATGGATGTGACTTGCTCAAGATCCTTAGGAGTCAGTTGAGCAATGATTTATTCACCCACATTCCTAGGCCCAGTACTGCAAAGAAAATAGGATCCTTGGCTTGGGTTCTTGGTGACCTCATATGTTACAGAGACATAGATAGTGTATGCAGAGAGAGTCCAGAGAAATGGTGAAGGGAGGGCTTCACAGAGAAGGAGGGTCATGGAGGACTGAACTAATTTGGTCCCCTGAAAATACTGAGGGAAAGTAGGTCTCCCTACTCTCCCTCAAAAATGACAGCATGATCTTGGTTTATTTCCAAGGCAAATCACTCAGCATTACAGTAATCCAAGTCTATTCCCCAGCCACTAATGCTGAGGAAGCTGAAGTCAAATGGTTCTATAAAGACATACAAGACTTTCTAGAACTAACCCTGAAAAAAGATGTCCTTTTCATCATGGGGGACTGGAATGCAAAAGTAGGAGGTCAAGAGGTACCTGGTCTTGGAGTACAAATGAAGCAGGGCAAAGGCTGACAGTTTTGCCAAGAGAACAGACTCATCATAGCAAATACTCTCTTCCTACAACATGAGAGATGACTCTACACATGGGTGTCACCAGATGGTCAATACCGAAATCAAACTGATTATATTCTTTGCAGCCAAAGATGGAGAAGCTCTATACAGGGAGCAAAAACAAGACCTGGAGCTGACTGTGGCTCAGACCATGAACACCTTATTGCCAAGTGTAGACTGAAATTGAAAAAAGTAGGGAAAACCACTAGACCATTCAGGTATGACCTAAATCAAATCCCTTATGATTATACGTGGAAGTGGCAAATAGATTCAAGGGATTAGATCTGATTGACAGAGTGCCTGAAGAACTATGGACAGAGATTCATGACATTGTACAAGAGGCAGAGACCAAAACAATCCCAAAGGAAAAGAAATGCAAGAAGACAGAATGATTGTCTGAGGAAACCTTACAAATAGCTGAGAAAAGAAGAGAAGTGAAAGGCAAAGGAGAAAGGGAAAGATACACTCACCTGAATGCAGAGTTCCAAAGAATAGCAAGGAGAGGTAAGAAAGCCTTCTTAAGTGAACAATGCAAAGAAACAGAGGAAAACAACAGAATGAGAAGGACTAGCCATCCCGTCAAGTAAATCAGAGACACCAAGGGAACACTGCATGCACAGATGGGCTCAATAAAGGACAGAGACAGCAGTGACCTAACAGAAGCAGAAGGTATTAAGAAGTGGCAAGAATACACAGGAGAACTGTACAAAAAGGTCTCAATGTCCTGGATAACCACGATGGTGTGGTCACTCACCTAGAGCCAGACATCCTAGAGTGTGAAGTCAAGTGGGCCTTAGGAAGCATTACTACGAACAAAGCTAGTGGAGGTGATGGAATTCCAACTGACCTATTTCAGATCCTAAAAGATGATGCTGTTAAAGTTCTGCAGTCAATATGCCAGCAATTTGGAAAACTCAGCAGTGAGCCACAGGACTGGAAAAGTCAGTTTTCATTTCAGTCCCAAAGAAGGGCAATGCTAAAGAATGGTCAAAAATTGCTATCATTTCACCCGCTAGGAAGGTAATGCTCAAAATCCTTCAAAATAGGCTTCAGCGGTACATGAACCAAGAACTTCTAGATGCCCAAGTTGGGTTTAGAAAAGGCAGAGGAACCAGAGATCAAATTGCTAATATCCATTGGATCATAGAAAAAGCAAGAGAATTCCAGAAAAACATCTACTTCTGCTTCATTGACTACCCTAAAGCCTTTGACTGTGTGTATCACCACCGACTATGGAAAATTCTTAAAGAGATGGGAATACCAGACCACTTCACCTGCCTCCTAAGAAACCTATATGCAGGTTAAGAAACAATAGAACCAAACATGGAATAATGGACAGGTTTAAAATTGGGAAAGGAGTACATCAAGCCTGTATTTTGTCACCCTGTTTATTTAACTTATAGGCAGGGTACATCATGTGAAATGCTGGGATGGATGAAACACAAGTTGGAATCAAGATCGCCAAGAGAAATATCAACAACCTCATATATGTAGATGATACCACCTTAAAGGCAGAAAGTGAAGAGGGACTAAAGAGCCTCTTGATGAAGGCAAAAGAGGAGAGTGAAAACGCTAGCTTAAAACTCAACATTCAAAAAAATGAAGATCATGGCATCCGATTTCCATCATTTCATGGCAAATAGATGGGGAAAAAGAGGAAACAGTGGCAGATTTTATTTTCTTGAGCTCCACAGTCACTGCGGATGGTGACTATAGCCATGAAATTAAAAGACGTTTGCTATTTGGAAGAAAAGCTATGACAAATCTAGACAGTGTATTAAAAAGCAGAAACATCACTTTGCCAACAAAGGTCATATAGTCAGAGCTATGGTTTTACAAGTAGTCATGTACCGATGTGAGAGTTGGACCATAAAGAAGGTTGAACACTCAAGAATTGGTGCTTTCAAACTGTGGTTCTGGAGAAGACTCTTGAGAGTCCCTTGGACAGCTAGGAGATCAAACCAGTCAATCCTACAGGAAATCAACCCTGAATATTCATTGGAAGGACTGATGCTGAAGCTAAAGCTCCAATGCTTTGGCCTCCTGATGTGAAGAGCTGACTCACTGGAAAAGACCCTGATGCTGTGAAAGACTGAGGGCAAGAGGGGAAGAGGGGAACAGAGGATGAGATGGTTGGATGGCATCACTGACTTGATGGACAGGAGTTCGAGCAAACTCTGAGAGATAGTGAAGGACAGGCAAGCCTGGCATGCTGTGGTCCGTGAGGTTGCAAAGAGTCAGACATGACTTGGTGACTGAACAACAACAACAACAAAGGTCAGGTGGGGGTACAGCAAGGGCAAAGGAAACTGTGGAAAGGAGATTTGTGCATGAGATACATACCTGAGAGACAGAGAGAAGGTGGTACGGCTAGAGTGGAGGCTGTGAGTCAGGAAGTGGCAGATGATAAAACTAAGAATCCCATTAAAAAAAAAAAGAGGCTCTTTCATCACTTCCAATCCATTGTAATGATTATGGTGCCTTGCACATAATAGGTGCTCAATAGGTGTTAAGTCCATGTCTTCAGTCCTCCTTTTCATGTCATTAATTCACTCAACAAACATTCAGTGAGTGCTCTGTATGTACCAGATCCGGGGCTCCATGCTGGGGATATGCTGACAAATAAAAGAGACATTGTGGCTGTTCCCATAGCACTTACCATCCAGCAGGAGAGGCTGCGGGGCCAGATACAGGAGCTGAGGGCTGGGCAACAGGAAGCCTGGGCTCTGGGCCGGTGCAGCCAGGAATTTGCACTGTTGTTCCGAGAAAACCACTAGTCCTGTTTGAGTCTGTTTACTCCTTTTTCAAGTGCTGAGTAAAGATGCTGCTGCTGCTGCTGCTAAGTCGCCTCAGTCGTGTCCGACTCTGTGCGACCCCATAGACGGCAGCCCACCAGGCTCCCCCGTCCCTGGGAGTCTCCAGGCAAGAACACTGGGGTGGGCTGCCATTTCCTTCTCCAATGCAGGAAAGTGAAAAGTGAGGTTGAAGTCGCTCAGTCATGTCTGACTCTTAAGGACCCCGTGGACTGCAGCCTGCCAGGCTCCTCCGTCCATGGGATTTTCCAGGCAAGAGTACTGGAGTGGGTTGCCATTGCCTGCTCCACGAGTAAAGATGAAAAACTACTAATTGAATCTTGTCACCAGCTAGCTTAGAGGCCCTCCAAGTTCTTGCCACCACATCTGGGAGTACATTCAAAGGCTCACCCTGGCATTCCTGCAGAGCGGTGCCCCACCCACCACTTCCTCCTAATCTCCCATCACTGCCCACCTCAATCTCTCCCCTCCAGGCTTCCTTCTGCTCTCGTAAGCTCCAAGCTCATTCCCACCCTGGGGTGCTCACAGATGCCTCCTCCACTTCCCGCCTGACTGGCTTCTTCTCACCCTTTGGGCCTCACTGTGAGCACTACTTCTTCCAAGAAGTCTTCCCTGATTACACTACCTCTGCCAGGGCCCTTTGCTCCCTGTCACAGTCCTTTCTGTTCCATGCAGCACCTGCCTCACTTTGTAATCACCTTTTACTGATTGGCTGCCCTTTTGCCCTGCTCCATCTTCCCACTCTAGTTTGAGGGCAAGGGTCCTGTCTGCCTTTTCCCCATTTTGTTCCCACTGCAAAATGGCAGTGGGACCTGCTTTAGTTATAAGTCATGTAGGATGAAAAAATGAATAAAAGTATGGCCCTGGTAAGTTAGATTTAGTCCATTGTATATTGGGCTTCCCCGGCGGCTCAGGCAGTAAAGAATCTGCCAGTGATGCAGGAGACCTGGGTTCAGTTCTTGGGTCAGAAACATTCCCTGGAGAAGGGAATGGACACCCATCCCAGTATTCTTGCCTGGAGAATTCCACGGAGAGAGGAGCCTGGTGGGCTATAGTTCATGGGGTTGAAAAGAGTTGGGCATGACTGAGCAGTTAACACACTGGTGGGTTAAAGCTGCCAGAAAACCGGTTTGACTGGATTTTTGCAGAATCAGAGGTCAAGACCTCCTGGTTGGGATTTTGGAAAATCTGGATTCATATTCTAATACTCACCAGTTGTGTGACCTTGATTCAATTCCTTTACCTCTCTGGCTCTCAGCGTCTTTATGTATAAAATGGTGGTAATCATTGTACCCCTTGCAGGGTGTTGTCTTAGGGATAAAATGAGATAAAGGGGATGCTCAGAGCTACCCATTGTAAGGCTATTTATGACTGTTATTCTCGGTGTTTCCAAATTGCAGGATGAGCTGCCTTGGGTGGTTAAGGGAAGAATGGGGAAGTGTAAGCCTGGTAGGAGACAGGAGAGCCTCAACTATATAGAACAGGAGGCAGGAGATCGGACCAGACTTCAAGCACCACCCTGCCCTGCACGTCTGTCTCTCATTGGTCCTGGGCTATTAGCCCTGTGGTGCTCTGATTTAATTAGCTCAGTGATATTGCCCTATCGATCACTCATTTCAAGTCTGCCAACTGGGGGAAGTGCGGTTTGCCCATCACCCTCTCCCTTATCGGAAGGAAAAGCTGACATCGACCTGTTTATCCAAGCATAGCTGGGGAGGCCCCTGAACCCCCTCCCCTGTCCTCCTTGCGCACATATTTGAGTTTGGATAAATCTCTTCTTCATGCTCTTCACCAAGCCTTTGTCCCCGCCTCCCTGGGCTTCCAAGACTTTCTCCCCATTGCCTCTTTGCCAATTGAATTAGTTTATATATATATATACACATATATATAGATGGAAAAGTGTTTGCTTTATTTCTGGTGCTAAACGTCCTAATTGTTTCCTTCGTCTTGGGTAATACCTCATTAATTTAGCAGCTGCCTGCCTCTTCTTGAATGGCCATAGTTGTTGGGGTCTTTTTCTGCAGCGGATTGATGATGCTGGACCTGGAGGGGACCCAGTCAACTTGGGGTTTTCTGGGGGCCTCTTCTCTCTCTCATCCTCCTGTAGATCTGTAAAACTCCACCCTTCTTTCCCCTTCCCTTCCCCTCTGCTGCCCTCTTCTTTCTCCCTTTCTCTCTGCCTCTTTCTCTCCCTCCCTCTTTCCTTGTATCTCCCTCACTCAGCTGCTCCTCTTTTCCTGAAAAAGAGAGCTAGTTGAACGAATAGCTTAAACATGAGATTCTGGCAGGAGAATGGAATATGCTATTGCAACTCAGAGGGGCCAGCTGGGGTCTGTGTGCGCTCTGACTGTCCCCGCCGTGGCCTGCCTGCTGGCCCGATTTTCTCCCCTCGAAACCACGGCAGCCGTTAGCTCAGTGTTTCCCCAAATGTGTGACACTTAACCCCAGCCCCAGGGATTCTTGGTAAGGGAATGGGAAGAGAGGGGTCTGGGGTCTAATAAGTTGGGAAATGCTGCACGCGATCTAGGGGGCTCTTGGAGAATCACAGAGCCCGTTGGGACGTCAAAGGCCTGAGAAGGCCTGCAGTGATAAAGTCTGTTGAATGTTGCTTCATCCAAAGATTTCTTGAGCAGATCCATTAGCCAGGTGCTACGAAGAACAAAGTCTTTCAGGAAGTATTAGCCTCATCTCCGTGGGCTCTCTTCCCTCACTGTTCTTTCTTTGACAATCAAAAGACTTGCTCTTTTATATTCTTCTATTTTTAAAGATCCTTTCTATGTTCTATCTTCTCAGATTCACTAGCTTCCCAAGTGTATCCCTCATCTGTACCCAGAAGAGGTGAATTGGAGACTCTTCAGATAATGATCACAGCCACCTCCTCAGACTTCGTCTCTGGCTGCGTAGTCCTTAATGGCAGGCACTAAGAGGAAGGAGGCTGCTTGGCTGTCAGACACAAGTTTGAATCCCAGCTCCTCCTCTTGGTGGCTGGGCCTTCCTGGACTCAATGCTAAAACTCTTGTGACTCAGTTTATTCCCCTGTTAAACAGGATCTTGACACCTACCTTACAGGTCCCCAAAATGTGGGGCTTCTGAAGGGACTCAGTATATTCTGGGATGTGTGTGTGTGTGTGTGTGTGTGTGTGTGTGTGTGTGTGTGTGTGTGTGTCAAGGTAAATTTCACACAGCATAAAATTAGCCATTTTAGAGTGTACAGTTCAGTGGCATTTAGTGTATTCACAGTATTGTACAATCACATGCATCTGGCACTTTATCCAGTTCCACAACATTCTCATCACCCCGAAGGAAAATCTCAGGCACTCAGTCCCCACTCCCCTTCCCCCAGCCCCTGGCAACCGCTTCTCTGCTTTCTATCTCTATGGACTGACCTACTTTGACTATTTCATGTGAATGGACTCGTACAACATGTGGCCTTCTGTATCTGGCTTCTCTCACTCAGCATCAGGTTTCTGAGGCTCATCCATATGTTCAACGCTTTGCTCCTTTTTGTGACTGAGTCATATTCCACTGTATAGCTGTGCCACATTTTGTTTACCTATTCCTCACCCAGTACATTCTCCATTAGAATTTCTGAAGGCATTCTCTTCTCTCCTTTGAATAAAGGGTGAAGCTTAATTCCAGTTGATTTGTAGGAAGCACACTGGAGTTAGAATGAAACGTCAATACAGGATAATGGAGTTTGCTGGGTAGAACTCTGGACTGAAGTCAGGAGTCCTGGACTGGTGCTCAGTCTCATGAGGAGGGCAGGAGGAGACAGGGACAAAGAGATTGGATGGCATCACTGACTTGACATGAGCAAACTGAGCAACAATCACATCTGAAGGAAACTCTGTTTAAGAATATCGGAAGTCTATTTTGTCAGATCTTCATTCATATATCAGGCTTATGGGGGACAGAGGCAAAAGGGCCTCGGCATTTCTCTATGCAGAGTGAGAAGGGTGGTGTTGAATTATGCTTAGTTCTGTGCTCCTGTGAATTACACGCTAAGTGTAATGGAGCCAGCGTTTCTGCAGCTCTTCCCGGCCAGCGTGCTGATGGGCCTGGGATTAGTCACACTTGAGTTAAAAAAACCAATGCTCATGGACAGGACCCATCTGTCAGCAGTCTGGTCAGTGGCTCTCCAGGCAGATAGTTCCATTAGATCCCCATTGTGGTCTCCACGAGCACCTAGAATTCAGAGTTTCTCTTTGGTTGCTCCTCATCAAGACCCATTTTGACAAGCTAAGACTGTCCACATCTATTTCTGTTAAAACGGAGCACGTGGAGAACAGAGTCTAATTAGACATTCATAAACACTCCAGCGTGGGAGCCCCACTATTGACATGAGGACCGTGTTCATGGGCTATGCTGTGTATGGAGGTGGGGAGAAGGGGGATCTACTTGGCATTCAGGGAGATCCACTGTGCTCACTCTCTGAGTTTAGGGATCTAGTCTAGGGATGGAGACCCACAGCTGGGCCTTGGAAGAAGGGTCTCCTGGCCCATTGTTATCTGTGGGCAAACAGGAAACCCACAGCTTGTGGGTGCTCTGCACCCAAGAGCTGTCACCTTGGTCAGTCATTAAAGGCAGCATTAGGCATTAGACTATTTGCTCCAGGTGGGGAAGAACCATTTTTTTTCCCTCACTTATTTTGCTCACTATTCTCTCTCCTATGTTGGCACAGGTCTTCCTCCATTGCATGTGCTCACTAAATATTTGTAACGTACCCTGAAGGTGGGATGCTGGAAGGTTTTAGGTGGGGATTTGAACCCAGGCAACTTAGAGCAAAGCATATGGGCTTCCCACCTGATACAATCTTTCTTGTCCCACATGTATCACACAGTGCTGTCATTGTCCATCTCCTCTATGGCACCATAAGCTGCTCAAGGTTTTTTTTTTTTTTTCTTCATCTTCATATCTCAAATCTCCAGCATAGGGCAGAATCTACAGTTGGTGCTCAGTAAATGCTCATCATATGAATATGGATGAGCTCATCCATATGAATATTGGATAAGATCTCAGTGAACCAGGGCAGTCTTTCTGCAGCAGGAGAGACTAGTGTTTTAGACTGAGAACTAGGACTATCATGTACCCCAGGCTCCAGCCTGGAGCCCAGCCTGATATTTGTAGGCTAAATGGAAATGTTCATATCAAACCTCATTCAACCCAAGAGAATGAACCCATTCCAGGAGGGACACTTAAAAATGTTGTCATTTAATACATATCACCTGAGCACCAATTGTGGTCAGGCCACACACTCACCACCCCCAGTTTGGAACTGAAGCTCATGGAGGTATCTTGGATTGGGTTGCCAGGAAACAGATTCTGAGATGGAAGATGATATGTGGAAGGTTTACTGAAGAGTGCTCTCACGGCATAAACATGGAAGGGGGGAAACAAGGAATGAGGGTATGGATGAAAGGAGGAAGTAAGGAAAGATTAATGGAGACAAGACTTTGATCCACCTTGCAGTTGCTACCAAGGCGTCAGCTGATGATACAGGGAGCTCTGGTTTACCATGCCCACTGTCACCCAGTATGGAGGGCCAAGGGCTTCCCTTTCTTCCAGCAGGAGGTGGGTGGTGATGGCCCCAGATGGTTTGTGTGTGGTGACAGCATCTGATCAACAGCCTCGTTGGCCCTTCATGCCCCAGGAACACTCGTACCTGCTTTCCCCATGCCCATCCTGCTCAGGCAGTAATTTAGGAGGTATGTCTTCAGAGAAGATTGACTTGACTTCTACCGACTCCATAAGATTTCTCTGGAGAATCATCCATTCCAGATCTGCAAGCCACTCTCTATCTCAGAAGAAAGGTATGCTTGTGAATTTCTTGCAAGTTTCCTTTACTAACCCATCCAGGACTTTCAGGAAAGGGAGGCTGCATTACTTGGTGGTTACAATCTGGAACCTCCGAGTCAACAGAAGGATGAGCTTCTTCCTCTGGCTGGCCTAGCTGTGTGAGCCTGGTGTGGTGTCTTCCCCACTTGGCACTTTAGTTCCTTGCTTTGTTAAATGGGGTTAATACTTCTTAATGAACATTAAATGAAGCAGCACAAACACAGTACCAAGGATACACTTAATTCTTTCCCTTTATTTTTCCTGCAGCGCTGGAGTGAGGCAAATGGGTTTCTTTTAACATGCATCTTGTGAGTGTGGTATATTTGGCTCCAAAACCAAAGCCACATTCACCAGCTTTTAATACAGGTCTTTTCCTTACCCCCAAGAGAGGTCATTTGACTACATGCCAATGTTTTGTTGATTTAAGAACTCAGTGTGCCTGTCACCTCCAAGGCACTACACATTCTGAAAAGTTCCTCCCAGTCCAGTCATTAATCACCGTCTGTAATTAAATAACACAGCAACCTGTAATTAGGGTATTGATTTGTGGGTTTAATTGTTTACTTGTGGGTTCTCCCTTCAGCCTGTGAGCTTCATGAGGGCAAGGACTATGTTCATCTTTATTCACAGCTGGGTCTCTGTTGCCTGCCCTGGCTCTTGGCACATAGATGATTTTCGATAAACGTTGGTTGAATAAAGGAATGAGTGGATACAGAAGTTCATGGCCAAGCTTCTCAGCTATTACACTCAGTGTGAGAGAAGGGATGGCAGTTAGCAAAGAAACTCAGTCAAAATGATTTTTTGTGTCTGGACTGCGCGTCACAACTCAGATAGCACTTAATACTGCAAAGTGCTCACGGTGAGATGATGGTGGTGAGATGATGGTGCTGAGACGATGGTGAGATGATGAAGAGGATAATGATGATGAAGATCATGCCCGTGATGGAGACGGTGATGGCTGATGACGGCAGTGATGACGATGGCGATGATGATGATGGCGACGATACCATTTCTAGAACTTTCATTATTTTCCAGGTAGTTTACATGCATTATTTCACATGATTCTTGCAATAGCTCTACACTTATTATTTCCACTTGTATAACTATACATGTACTTACTTACTATCATTTCCATTTTACATATGAAGGAATGAAACTAACCTATTTTCCTAAAGTGATCCATCAGGTAAGGAACAGAACTCAAGTCTGCCGAACTTTGCTCTCATCCATGCAATTCTAATGCTTTAATAGTATTAATTGTTACTACAGTATAGTTGTTTTGCAATGTTGTGTTAGTTTCTGCTGTACAGCAAAGCGAATCAGCTACATGTTTACATATATCCCCTCTTTTTTGGATTTCCTTCCCATTTAGGTCACCACAGAGCACTGAGTAGAGTCGAGTAGCACCTACCTCTACAGCAGGTTCTCATTAACTGTCTATTTTACACATGGTATCAGTAGTGCATTTATATCAATCCCAATCTCCCAATTCCTCTCACCCCCCTCTAACGCTTTTTTTTTTTTTGTGGCCAAGGACTCAGCTAATCTCTTTGCTGTGATAAGGCAGTCACTGTTATCAATATAGGTGATGAAAGAGCTTCAGAGAGGGAAAGGACTTGGTCAAGGTCACACAGCCCAAGAAAAACAGCGCTGGAACCAAAATCCTACTGTTCTTATTTCCAGCATGAAAGTTTCCAAATTATAGGATGAGACTCAGAGATTTGGGTGTCTTGAAACAGAAGGGAACACAGAGGCAGGACACTCAGCTCCTCATTCCAGCATCACCTCTTTCTAGCCATGGGAACGGGGTTGTGGCACTGTATCTCACATAAACGTGGCTTTCTTACAGGTAAAATGGGAGCAAAGAGACCTTACTAGGAGGGGATGAGGTTTTACTGAAATCACAGGTACGAAACTGATTCATGAAACGTAGTATCTGTACTGCTGGATGCTGTCAATTCCAGTGCCTCGATAAGTCAATATCTCCACGCTTTTTGTGTAGTCAGTTTCACAGCTTAAATGCATCACCTACCTCTGAAGTCCTCGCTCCGGCATCCAGTGACTCCCAAGTGGCAATATCAGATGCTTTCTTCAAAAACCAAAATAAAATATTAAAAAAGGACATGTCTAAATCTGAACCTCAATGTTGGTTAGATTTATAAGAAAAAACTCCTTCCCTGCTATGCTCCAGCCACCTGGCTAGACTTTCTGTCCAGCAAAAATAGTCCATTTTCAGCCCCACCTCAGGGCTTTTGCACTGGATGCTTCCTCTGCCTGGAACTTGCTTTCTCCTCCACTCAGTGGGGTGTCAGCTCAGACATCACCTCCACAAATTAGCTTTCCTGTTCATCTGTCTGAAATATGCCACCCACCCCATCCCCTCTTTTCTCTATCTCCAGCATGAAAACATATGCCCCGTGAAAGCTGGGCTGTGTCTATTTTGATCATTGGGGTATTTCCAATGCCCAAATAAGTGACTGGGGAAAAAAAAGGCATTTAATAAGTACCAGTGGGGTGAAACACTGAATAAGTGAATTCTATCTCGCGTTAGTTGGGGTCCTCATGTAATGGATAGACTGTGACTCAATCTCCGTGAGGAGATGCCATTTCCCATTTCCAGTCCCCTGAGTCACCGAGCGTCACAGCTGATAAATGGCCACCCTTGTGGGAAGGCATGAGGCCTCATTTCTCAGCTGGACCAGACAGCAGGGGCCTCCTGCCAAACATGGGCAGGGGAGCTGAGTCCACACCCTGAAGGGCCAGGAGAAGGTGGGCATCCCAGTCTGTGCTGTTCCTGGAAAAAGCAGTCCAGTCTCCTTGTTTTCTCTACTTGTGGAATCCACTGTCACCCTCATGTGAAGATGTCTGCCAAAGTGTAAAAGCACATTTCCCGGATCCGGGGACGCAATAGTTTGTGCAATTATAACCCAGCACATCACAGAAGTCAGATTGGCGCTTGCTGCCTGCATAATTCATCACTCGGTTTCCTGTCAGGGTCTAAGACCTCTCATATCTGGTAGACACAGAAAATTAAGTTTACATTGCTTGATTAAAAATTCAGAAGTTTAAGGACAAAAAAGAAGGAGGATGTGAGTTGTATCATCGTTAAGTAGACAGAGATAAATAAAGCATTGGAGGAGGAAACACGGGGAAAAAAAGAGAGAAAAGCCAAGGGAGACAATGAGAAAAAAAACCTCGCTGGTGACTTGTCATTTCACAGACTTAAGAATGTCGGTGGAAGCGTCACTGATTCCTTCTCTGCAGTGGTCGAGGCCCAGGGACTCAGAAGGCGTCCTGACTCCTTCCTTCTTCTCCCCCTCCATCCCTCCTTCCTCTCTCCTTCCTTCATCTCTTCTCTCCGTTCCTCTCTTTTTGTGTTCCAAAATTTTAAGCCCTCTTCACAAGCCACATTGTAAAGTCCTAGGCATACGAAATGA
This sequence comes from Okapia johnstoni, assembly GCA_024291935.2. Classification (NCBI taxonomy): domain Eukaryota; kingdom Metazoa; phylum Chordata; class Mammalia; order Artiodactyla; family Giraffidae; genus Okapia; species Okapia johnstoni. The sequence continues at coordinate 5,865,554 of CM044310.1, read as the reverse complement.
ATAAATCAGAGTCCTGTATTGACGAAGGCCCTGCAGGCTATTTGGAGAAGAGAGAATTACAGCCCTGAGTGATCAGTGATGTGATGGTGGAAGCTGTGGGGACCAGAAGGGGCCTCTGACACAGCCAGGAAATGGTCAGGGATGCTTCTAACAGAAAGGGATGCTTGAGTTGGTTCTTCTTCCTCTTCTTTTTTTTTTTTTTTTAAAATATTTGTTTTTGAGTGGATCATTTTTAAAGTCTTTATTGAATTTGTTGTGGTATTGCTTCTTTTTATGTTTTGGGTTTTTGGCCCCAAAGCATGTGGGATCTCAGCTCCCAAATCAGAGATCAGAAATGCACCCCCTGAATTGGAAGGTAAAGTCTTAACCACTGGATGCCAGGGATGTCCCAAGCTGATTCTTAAAGAAGACATAGGTATTAATCCAGTGATCAGAGATGGAATAAAGAATAACATTCCACATAGGAGTGAGCAACATTTGCAAAGGCTCAGAGGCACCATGGGGTATGTGTGTATTTGCTAGGGAATATATACTGAGAGGGAGAAGGAAATGGCAACCCACCCCAGTGTTCTTGCCTGGAGAGTCCCGTGGACAGAGGAGCCTGGCGGGCTGCAGTCCACGGGGTCACACAGAGTCGGACACGACTGAAGTGACGTAGCACATATACTGAGTGGGAGGAGGTGTGGGGAGTGATTGCAGGGATCAGATTCCCTAGGCAGGGCTCAGGTACTTAGCTCCCACTAAACCGAAGGTTCCTTGAGGGCAGGGACTGTGTCTTCTATTCTCTCACCAGTGAAGCCTCGTTTCTTAGCCCTTTGTTCATCACAAAACAGGACCCAGCAGGTATTTGTTGACTGGCTTTTTGATTCCAGAAGTCTTTGGGGAGACATGGAAAATTCTTGAATGCAGGAACAACAAGATCATATTTGCATTCTAGGAAGGTCCTTCCGGACAAATGATGGGTGAACAGTGACTTGGAGGGAGAAGAGAGCTGATTGGAACTGTGGTCAACGCTGTTAACAGTCCCCCATTCTCTGAGTTCCCCTTCTTCCTCTTGGTGACAGATTCCCCTGAAACTGAACAGGGCACCAGACTGCTTATACAGAGACTACATTTCCCAGCCTCCCTTGCATCCAGGTGTGGCCATATAACTAGCTTCTAACCAATGAAATGTGAGTGGATGCAATGGGTGCAACTTTTACACTGCCTCCTTAAAAAGGAAGCTGTTTACCCTATTTTCCTCCTTTTTTTTTTTTTTTTTTTGGCTTTTTAATTTTTTTTTTTTTATTTTAGTTGGGGGCTAATTACTTTACAATATTGTAGTAGTTTTTGCCATACATCGACATGAATCAGCCATGGATTCACATGTGCTCCCCCTCCCAAACCCTCCTCCCACTCCCTCCCCCTCCCATCCCTCAGTGTCATCCCAACGCTCCATCCCTGAGCATCCGTTCCATGCATAGAACATGGAATGGTGTTCTGCTTCACATATGACAATATACATGTTTCAATGTTATTGTCCCAGAACGTCCAACCCTCACCTTCTCCCTCAGAGTCCACAGGACTGTTCTATGCATCTGTGTCTCTTATTCTGTCTCACATATAGGGTTACCATTACCATCTTTCAAATTCCATATGGAGAAAAGGGAACCCTCTTACACTGTTGGTGGGAATGCAAACTAGTACAGCCACTATGGAGAACAGTGTGGAGATTCCTTAAAAAACTGGGAATAGAACTGCCATATGACCCAGCAATCCCACTGCTAGGCATATACACCGAGGAAACCAGAATTGAAAGAGACGCGTGTACCCCAATGTTCATCGCAGCACTGTTTACAATAGCCAGGACATGGAAGCAACCTAGATGTCCATCGGCAGACGAATGGATAAGGAAGCTGTGGTGCATATACACAATGGAATATTACTCAGCCATTAAAAAGAATACATTTGAATCCGTTCTATTGAGATGGATGAAACTGGAGCCCATTATACAGAGTGAAGTGAGCCAGAAAGAAAAGCACCAATACAGTATACTATTTTCCTCCTTTTAAAAAAATCTGTTTTGAATGTAGTCCTGATGAAGGGGAGATAGCTTCAAACCACAGTGGTGAACGCAGTGACAGGCAAATTCTGCCTATGAACCAATGTTGCTGTTTAGTCGTTAAGTAGTGTCCGACTCTTTTGTGACCCCATAGGCTGTGGCCTGCTAGGCTCCTCTGTCCATAGGATTTTCCAGGCAAGAACACTGGAGTGGGTTGCCATTTCTTTCTCCAAGGGGTCTTTCCAACCCAGGGATCTAACCCAAGTCTCCTGTGTTGGCAAGTGGATTCTTTACCGCTGAGCCACCTGAGAAGCCCCTATGAACCAGCTGGCCATTTGTTGTTGTTCTTAATGTTTTAAGTAATTAAGCTGTGTTGGTTTTTTTTTTTTTTGTGGCATGCAGGATCTTTAGTTGTGTTGTGGGATCTAATTCCCTGACCAGGAATCAATTCCGGGCTGCCTACCTTGGGAGCACAGTCTTAGCCATTGGACCACCGAGGATGTCCCATTTGCCTTTGTAAATAAAGTGTAATTGGGACACAGACATATATGTTCATTTACCTATTGTCTTTGGCTGTTTTCTTGCTATGATAACAGAGTGGAATGGTTGTAACCAAGATTGACATGGCTTTCAAAGCCAAATTGACTGTCTGTCCACTTCTGGAAATTAGCTCAACTCTGCTCTAGTGGGTGGCAGAGTAACAGTATGGAAGGAAATTGGGTTCCTGGGTGGTTTCATGGAGCAGAGACACCTACCCACCTTGGCAACCTATCTGTATCAAGAGTGAGAGATGAGAGAAAAATGAACTTTCCTCTGGCTTTAGACACTGACACTTTTTTGTTGTGGTGGCAACTCAGTGGGTACCCTGTCTAATAGAAAGACTCAGTAATAGTTGCATTGAGGCATCTGGAAGATGGTGGTGGTCTGAACTAGGCAGAAGTGGTTGAGGAGGAGAGAAGTGAATGGACCCCCAGAGACATTGGGGAACTCGAGTGGGAAAATCTGGTATCTGACTGGATGAAGATGTGAAGGAAGACTCAAAAATGACTCCCAAGCCAGCCATGATGAATGCAGGGGGCAGTGGAGAAGGTTGGGAGAAGATGATGGGTTCAGCTTTGCTGTATGTTGTTTGAGGTTTCTGTAGGCTCCAGTGGGTCTGGGAGAATGAAGAGGATAGTGTTATTTTACAGAGGATGGTCTGGAGAAGGATATTTTGATTAAATGACTTTGAGCAGACATCTGGATGAAGTGAGGCAGAAACAAGCCACCTGGACGTCAGGGAATATACTCTAGGCAATGAAACAGCAAGTGCAAAGGCCCTGAGGTGAGTCTGAAACTCAGATCTACCTGTGCTTCACACTCTTTTCTGATGATGCCGTTCCACTCAGCATTTTCTTTCCCAAGCACCTAACGTGTTGGTGGCATGGGTCAGAGAGCAGAGATCATGGAGTCTGCTAGACACAGTCTCTGCCTTCAGGGGGCTTACAGACTGGCAGAGGAGGCAGACTGGTGGTGGACACAACCTTATGGTCCCAGGCAGATAGAGAAAGGATGACATAAAATAGGAAGGGGAAGGGCTAGTCTGCTCAGGGAAGGACTTGCCCTGGTTTTCAAGGCCAAGTGGAATTTCCTTAAACTCTTTGTCTTAACAGTATAAATACCCCAGACAGTGCACAGCTTGATAAATTTTCACAAGATGAATGCCCTCATGTAATCAGCAGCTTAATCAAGAATCAGAATGACCAGCTCCCCGGAAGTCACTTAAATCCCTTTCAGCTACTCCCAGGTAGCCCCTAGGCTGGCTTCTAGCAACCTAGGTTAATTTTGCCTGTTTTTACATAGTACATCCTCTCTTATGCATGGCTTCTCTTGCTTGAGATTATGTTTGCGAGATTCATCCATGTTGTGTGTAATTGTATCTCGTTTATTCTCATCACTATGCAGAATCCCAGTGTGTGACTCTGCCGTGATTTACTTTTTTGCTCGCTTCGCTATTGCTGGAGTTTTGAGTTGTTTCCATTTTTGGCCATCCCGGGTGTTGCTGCTATGACATTCTGGTGCGTGTCTTTTGGTGAGCATATGTATGCACTTCTGTTGGGTGTGATCCAGGAGTAAACTTGCTGGGTCAAGGGGTGTGCATATGTTGAGCTTCCGTAATGCTGCCAAGCGGGTTTCCAAAATGGTTGCACCAATTAACACTCCCACACAACTGAGTGAGTGTGAGTGTCTGAGCCACTTATCTTTGCTAACACTCGGTGTTTTCTGTCATTTTCATTTTGTTTCGGTTCCTTTTACTTTCATTCCTGGTGAGGGTGAGATGGTATCACATTTTGGTTTTAATGTTCATCATCTTGATGACTAACACAGTTGGGGCTATTTTCATATGTTTTTTGGTCACTTACTGACCTCCTTTGGGTGAAGCACTTGATCAAGGCTTTTGCCTGTTTTTTCTCTTATTGGGTTATCTACTTTTTCTTGTTGGCTGCACGGGATTTTTTTTTACATATTCTGGATATGAGTCCTTGATAGAATATACTATGGAGAAGATTTTCTCCCATTCTGTGGGAGTGGGTTGCCGTCTCACCCTCTTAGTGGTGACAGTTGATGGACAGGGGTTTTTTACATTTAATGTAATGCATTTTATTTACTTTCCTTATAGCTGGATAGAAGTTTTCTCAAGTATATTTGAATGCAGAGAGCAGACTTTTCCAATGGGGAGAGGGGCTTGAGCAGAGGTAGGGAGGTGGGAACTTTGGAGCCTTGGGGAAAACAAGCACATTAGCTGTGGCCTGACATTCAGGGGGGTACAGGAATGCAGGGATGGGGTGAGGCTGGGGGAGGTGGTGGGTGCTAATCACACGGGCTTTGTGATGTCAGAGTGTGGAGTTTGGACTTCCTTCCTGAAGTCTACAGGGGATGAAGTTTTGAGTAAGGGCTGCCAAGACCAGAGCAGGTATTAGGAATATTAATCCAACATTGAGTGTCAGGACACAGGTGGAGGGGTGAGGGGAAGCTGGGGGAGGCAGGGGTGAGGGGGGCTGGGAGGCCCAAGCCTGGACAGACATAGACAGGGCTTGACATTTCTTCTTCACAGATGGGTGAAGCTTCTTCACAGCTTTTTCACAGCTGAAGACGTGGCATGGAGATGCCCTCATGGATGACATCCTTAAGGATAGCGTCACAGCCCTCTCAGCCCCTGACAGTCTGGCGCTGTTGTTCTGCTCTTAAGTAAAAGCTTGGAGAACAAGCAGATGACTCAGAGGGTCACAGACCAGTCCTTAATCTATCAACCATCTGAGAGCCTCAGAAGAGAAGGGGCAAAGCTGTCTGTCCTGTGTCTGGAAAGAATCTTGTTTCTCTGAGATGAAAGACACGGCAGAGGCTTGAGAAGAACTGGAGGGTTCAGGCAGGAGACCTGGATTATGGGCCTCAGCTCATGGCTGTGTGTCCTTGAGGAAGTCCCTTCCCCTCTCTGGACCTCAGTGTCTTTATCCACAGAGAGGGATGCAGACTCAGATGAGCTCAAGGGCATGAAATGCTTTGTGACCAATACTTCACAAATGTCAAGGATTGCTGAGTCCTCTGCTCCCAGGAACTAGGGAGTCAGAGAACTCTGCATTTAGCTTGCTAACAATTATGCCAGAGGTGGCTCTAAGGAGCCAGTATTGCTAGACCTTACCCAGAATCAAAGGCGTTCCTTCTTTACTTCCTTACTTCCTACATTACCAAGACTTGGTTACCAATGCCAACTTCCCCTTTCCTATATACAAACATCTTAAATCCCAGATATGGACATTGAAATGATCTCTTTTAATTGGTAATATATTCTTCAGTCCCTCTAAGGTGGCTGACAAGATAATGGCAACGTGTTTTTAGTACATCCTTTGGGCAGAGTGCTGGCCACTATGTAGGAGATGCACTTGAAGATGTGGGCAGAGGGGCTGACTTGAGCAGAGGCACAGGGTGGAAAATAGTATGGAGGACTCAAAGAGCCTGTGATGGTGAGTCGTGTGTGTCAACTTGGCTGTTCTCTGGCACCCAGTGATTCAATCAAACCCTATTCTGTTTCCATGAAGGTATTTTGCAGATGTGGTTAACATACGCTATCAGCTGTCTTTAGAGAAAAGAAGTTATCCTTGAGAGTAAGAGTGGGTCCCATCCAGTCATTTGAAAGACTTTTAAGGACTGAACTGAGAGGTTTCTTTGAAGAAGGAGAAATTCTGCCCCAAGACTGCAGCCTCAGCTCTTACCTGAACACTTCCTTTCTGTGGAATTGCCCTACAGATTTTAGACTTGACTGCCCCACAATTGCGTAAGCCAAGGTCTTGGAATAAATCTCTTCATAGATCTGGGTCTATGTCTTTATCTATGTGTCCTACTGGTTCTCTTTCTCTGGAGACCCTTGATGGATACAGAGCCCCAAGTGAGAACTTAGGACCAGGGTCAGTAGGAGGAACAGGAGATGAGGTCCAGCCTTTTCCATTCTTCCCTTCACTGCTCCAGCCACAAAGACCTTTCTAGTCCTCAGATGTGCTAGGCATGATAATAGCTGCCAGACCTTGGCGTTTGCTCTTTCCTCCCATTGAAATGCTCCTCTCCTAGGTACATAAATGCCCTGTACTGCCATTTGGTCCAGATCTCCACTTAATTGCCACATCCTGGGAGAGTTTGCTTGACTAATTTAAAACATCCACCACCATCATCCTTCTTTTACGCAGATTAATTTTTCTTCCAAACACTTACCACTTCTTGCTATTTTATGTATGTCTTTTGTCTGTCTTGCCCACTGGAATATGAACTCCTGAGACTAGAGACATTCCTTTTTCACTTCCTAGCGTGGTGTTTGGCACAGAGAAGTCACTCAGTGGGCTCCAAATTGTGGTGGGTTTCGAGCACTGTGCCAAGTAATTACAAGGGGTTTAAACCAGCTTCACCAACCAATGTCCTCTTGACAGCCATGGGCTCCTGGGGAGTCACTGTGTGTGTGTGTGGGAGTGGAACTCAGAAAGAGATGCCTGTGAGAAACAGCTTGGAGGCACTTGACAATTTTCCCTTATCTCTGATGATCCACATTGCCTGGCCAAGTTGTTCATGAAGGAGGCCTTATGATGCATCTCAGAAAAGCAACCGTGGCCTCTCAATCACTCAGCACTTTTTGGAAGGAAAAACAGATATCAAAAATGAAAGTGCACAAACAGTAATATATGATATCAGATCCGTCATTCTTTACAGCAACATGGACGATGGTGCTTGGAAAACAGCAGTTGCACCCAAAAGATAGACAGGCAGTTTTGACATGTCTTGCCAGAGAAGAGTCACCCACCCCATCCCTGTCCCCCCACCCTCCCAGCCAAATCACAGGGAATGACAGAATTACAAACAAATCAATCAGGCAGAGAACAGAAGCAGCAGAGACTCAGGACTTGGGTGGTAGTAACAGGATGGCATGCCAGCATATCTCAATCACAAGCAGGCTGCCCACAAGGCAGGTCTCTTGCCTCCAATACCTTGGTTGGTGATCTGTCCATGGTGCTGAATCATACTACTCAGTGTTAACTAGTGTTGGAGAGAAGCAGTCCCAGGGGATAATTACCAGTCATTCACTTCTGTGTGAGAGTGAGCTTATTGTGGATTGATGAAGCTGGAATTAGGGGACAGATACTCAGAAATCCCAAACACATAAGCCTACATGAGCCAGTTGATAACACAAACAAGAGAGACAAGTTGTGAAACGATAGGGAGTGGTGGGGATTGTGGTTTAAGACAATAGGGACTGTGGTTAACTAGATGGCACATGCCCCATCTAAACAGAGCAGCCACCTCTTGTTCCAAATGAATTGGAGGCCATGTGGGGGCTGTGAGAAGAGCGTTTTCCATCAGAATTTGAAAGAGAAGCCATAAACCTCTTTTAGATGTACTCTCTGAGTTTTAAATGCTTGCAATGAATTCAAAGACATTCTTGATTAGCCCCTTATTTTAAGATAGAGATATTGGGTTCCAAAGAGGGGAAGGGACTTGTTCAAAGCATCTCAGCATGTTGATGACAGGATAGTGCCTAGAACCTCAGTGCCTGACTCCTGGTTCAGTGACTTTCCCTCTACTTCAGTTTGCTTTCCTGTTTGACAGGAGAGGCCTCTCCTCTATGAGCTCCGGGCCTAGGTAATGCAGGTGAAAGGATAAAATATGGGGGAAGATGTTTGAGCAAATCAATCCTGAATGTTGGAATGGCACAATATAGCCACAATTATTCCAACACATCCTAGCTCAGCTGTAGTGCCAGGCCTAAGGGACAGAGGCCTAGGAAAGGAGACAGCAGTATTAGAGGGTCAGAAATGCCTTTGAAAAGATGAGTGCCTCTTCTGGACCACTTGCAGAGTCCTGGGACATCCCTCGGGGAGACCTTTGGGATCAGGGCCAGATGCTCCCCCTCTTCCTTTATCCTAATCAAGCTTCATAAGAGCAGCTCCTCTGGCTGCAGATCTAAACCCCAAAAGTGGTAAACTGTCCCTGTAGGAGTTCTCTGTACCAGACAAATCAGGCCGATTACGGAGAAAATCCAGCCAGGGTGTATCTGGCCTAGGCAGGAGCCCCCACCCCCTCCCAAGTCCCAGCCTCCTTCTCCTCCTACTCCCTGGCCTGGGGCTCCTGAGCCCTTGTCCCCCAAAGCCAGATGAATCTTTCTCCCTCAGCAATGCTGGGGACACAGTCTACATTAGGCGAATCAACAAGGCCATCTCAGAAGAGACCAAATAGGAAATAAGAGGCCCCATTGCCTAATGGGACTTATCAATTATGATCTAGGGCCATATTTCTTTGAGGGGTGATTGTTTCACGGAGTCTGACATCTCATATAGCTTTAAATTACTCACAACTGGGACGGCTTACAAGATAGCAGTAAAATCAGGAGAGGATTGGGCAATGTAATTATAGTATGGAAATGATGTTGATCACTCAAGCAGGGAGCAGACCTTGAATCGAAAACCCTGCTCTCTCTCCCCACCCCCTCCTTTTAGTTCTCCTGCTCGGGACTGTAGAATACACAAAGCCTGGGAAACATGGGGGGGAACCTCACTCCTGCCCAGGAGCTGGAATCGGCCAGGTCCCCGTGTGAGATGATATGAGGGATGCGGCTGGTATGGACCCAAAGGATCAGGACAGATCCAGTAGGTCTAAAGGCCAGAAGGCAGGAGTCTGCAAGAGTGGCTGATTGCCCAGGTTTATGGAGGTCACAATTTCCTAAATTCTCAACATATGCTGATCATTATATCAGGATCTGAAATTATTGAGTCTCATCTTCACGTTAGACACCATGTAAAGCTTTGAGGATACAAAGATGAATTATTTCAACTGTCTAATGAACACATGCTGTGTGCAAACATTGTGATGGAGTCCAGATACAGAAAAACTTATTACTCACATTTTTCATTCAAATACTTATTGCTGATTAACTAGTTCATAGGACTGCTAAACTCCTCATCAAACCCATTTCCTCCTGAACACACAGTTAGGTTGTATTTCCCAGAATTCCTTGAAGTTAGGTGTGGATGTGGAATAGAATTCTAACCAGTAGGATGTAAACAGAAGTGATGTAGGTTGCTCCCTGGCCTGGCCCTTAAAATCCTCTTTCATGTGCTCTTCCATGCTCTTTCGCCAACCTGCCAGCTAGGTGTCAACACCCAGGGCAATCCTAGAAGGCCTCTTGTTGAAACTGGCAGAGCCATCGGTATATGGGGTTCCTGAATGAGCAGGTGGAGCATAACCCCTCCCCTATGCTAAGCCTCTGCTGACCTAAAACTATATTGTGTCATCAGCTGAGCAAAATATACCCATGCTTTTTGAGCTGCAGAAAGATGGTTACTGTGGTTATCTAGACACTATACCAGGTATTGGAGGCATAAACATTGATGAGAGCCTTTCCTTGCCATTTACTATGGTCCAGGCAGCATACTAAGCTCCAGGAATGTGAATAACAGTTCATTCATTCAAGTACCTGGCCCTGAAATTATAGGGCTACATGATAAATAAATAATAATCAATTGATTATTTCCACAAATATCAGTTAGATAAGCAGTATGCTCTGGTCTTGGTGTTAAACTCTGGGGATACAAAGAATAATTCATTCAAACATGGATTTATTTTCTGCCACATGCTAAGCACTCAGCATTTGGGGATTAAAGATGAACAGAGTTCTTATCCTCAGGAGGTTCACCACTTGGTGGAAGAGCCAGGTCATGGTGAAAGTGGAAGTGTTAGTCATTCAGTTGTGTCCTACTCTTTGTGATGACATCGACTCTAGCCTGCCAGGCTCCTCTGTCCATGGGAGTCTCCAGGCAAGAATATTGGAGTGGGTTGCCATGCCCTTCCCTAGGGGATCTTCCCAACCCAGGACTGAATCCAGGTCTCCTGCATTGCAGGCAGATTCTTTACCATCTGAACCACCAGGGAAGATGTAGGTCATCGTGGTGCAGTGCAAAAAATGCTAAAATAAAACATTAAATGAGATTCTTCAGGAAACCAGGAAATGATCTCTGCTTCAATCTGAAGAGGAAGGGAAGAGATCAGGAAAAACTACAAACAAATGGGGATTTTAGATCTGAGCTTTGAAGGATGCATATAAGTGTTTTAGGCAGAGAATAGGTGGAAGGGAAATCCAGGCACATGGAACAGCATGTGCTAATGTGATGTGTCCTGGGATCAGTGAAAAGTTTGATGTGAACAGAGCTCAGGACATGTGGCAAGGACAGAATCAGATGAGCAGGGCTTTAGTCTGAATCTAGGGCAAATGCTCTTGTCTCTCTATCTGTGGGGTGTGTTATTAGAGTTAGAAGGGTTCAGAGACTGCAGATTAATTCCATCTTGGACTGAGGTAGGAGTCAATGCTCTATCTTAATTTGCTCCCAGCTCCATGGGCAGGATGGGCTTGATTTTCCTTTCTGAATTATACATTTAAGACACATGCAACCCTATGACATTACCCACTAATATTATCCCCATTTTATCAATGAACAAACTGACTGTTGGAGAGGTAAATTATCCACTCAAATCACACAGCTGTCTGACCCCATGGTTGGCATTTAAACCTCCAGGTAAGACCACCTTCCCAATGTGTTTGTGACCCTCAGCAAAGTAGGAAGAGGGTTTTCTGCCCCAATGATGCAAAGGTTCTGAAACCCTCTGGGGTTAATACTGGACGAAGGCCGAGGAGCTTCCCCTTCCCAAAGCTAATGGCAACTAACTCAACACTGAGCTCATGTGCATGTATGTGGTGGGGGTGGGTAAGGGTGGGGAAAGTCCTAGCTGAGCCCAGACCAGTGCGAGCTGTGCTAGGAAGGAATAAATCTCTTTATGAGCCAACATTAATACAAGCTTGGCAGGTTCTGGGCAGGCCCCTGGTTGATTATGCCAATGGATGCCGGGGAGGGGAAGATTGAGCTGCCGGGGGTGGCGTGAATACACAACATACAAGGTAATATCTTGAAAATATATAGCATTCAGCAGGCAGGCAGCTGAAGATGGGGCTAAGGGGGGATGATGGGGGGGTGGGATCTGTTTGCAATTATGATGGGTAGAACCTACTGCACGGGGCTCACAGGATGATGCCCAGGGCACTTACCCACCTGCAGTGGTACGCATCATTCATTTATCGTGAGTTTATTGAGCACCTACTCAGTGCCAGGCACTGGGGTACAGGGCTGAACATCCAAACATATCACTGCCTTCACGTTGGTCCTAGACTGGTGGGGCAGACAGAACTACGCAGACCATCATGCCTATTGCATAAAAAGTGCATTAAGGATAAAAGCAGAGAGTGGTGAGAACTTAGAAGGCTGATGTAGAGGTCATGGAGGACTGCCTGGAAGGGGTGACATTTGAATGAGAGCTGAAAGATGAATTAAAGTTGAATGTGGAGCGTGCATTTATGTAGCAGGGAACAGGGAACAGAGAAGGGTCATATAGAGGCCCTGAAGTTATGTTTGGAACTTGCGAACAACAGAAAGTAGAACAGGGCTCAACATATATCTGAGATTTAGATAGAAGCCAGGCTAGATATGGCCTTATGGGAGTTGAAATGATTGGACTTCATCATAGAGCAATGGGGTGCCGTGAATATTCTAAATGAGGAGAGTTACTGATCAGGGTCTCCTTTCTCAAGGTATCTCATCAAATCCTCACTGTAGCCTGATGAGGTAAGTATAACAATTCCCTCTTATTTGACTGAGGAAACTGCAGCTCAGGCAGCAATTTGCCTAAAGTCACACAGAAAAAGAGTGGCACCCTGGGCCTGCTGTATCCCAAAGACAATAAACCACTGAGCACAGATTCTCTAGCCCAGCATTCTGGACTTGTTGCTGAAAAAGAAGGTTTAGATTACAAAATATGGAAGGAGAACTCAAATCCCCAGACGTACCTTTGGTGGGAAACTGACAAAGGCTGGAAAGCTCAGATCAGAATTTAGGAGGCATGGACAGACAGCCTGGAGAAAGAGCCCAGCCAGTGTCACCATGACCTGCATAGAGTCTGGCTTGGGGGTGGCTAGTGGGAACCATCTGAGAGTGCCAAGGGTATGCAGAGAGCCAGATACCTCAACCAGACAGAAGAGAGAAGGGGCCTCCATGGGCTGCTCACACTGGGGCTTGGGAGGCGGAGACACTGCCCCTAGCATCCATCCACTGTAAATTCAAAAGGAAAAAAAAGACCCAAATGAAAGAGGAGATCCTCTACCCCTGGAAACATCTTGTCAGCTCAGGTTTGGAAAGGGTAATCCGATTCACCTGCCACATATCTGCAGTCTCAGATTCAGCAAAAATTACAACCATGGAGACTATTAGTAGCAATGCATTCATTTGGCAAATAAATGAACACTACCGTGAGCCTCACCCTGAACTAGGCACTGGGATTAGAACAGAGGAGAAGATGGGGATGGAGGCAGCCCCACTGGGGCTTACAGTTTTGTACAGGGTGGTATGAGCTGTACTTTGCTGAGAACCTGCTTTTGCACCATTGAAGCAAGATGAGCTGTGTGCACATCCCCTTGTTTAGACCTCACAGCCGTTCTGTGGGGGTAAGAGCTTGTGAGAGACATTGCTGGTCCTGTTACCTGACCAGGGTGCCGAGCCTCCAGCTTCTGTGAGTATAGGCTGCTGATAGGCCTCATCTTCCCTGCTTCTGAAGATACGTCCTGGAGCTGCCTTGCTTAGAAACGCCTGGGGAGATAAGGGACAGTCTTTAGTTGATGACGAACTCTTACGGAACTCCTCTGGCTTCCTGTGGGACAAACATTTTGGTGCCGTTGATGCTCCAGGTCAGGTCAGGCAGAACCTGGACCTCAACCAAAACCACATCTTTGTTTTGCTGCTGCTTCTCCTTTGCTGGCTGGCTCACCCCATCCTTACAAATTTTCTCTAGAACTCTCCTGCAATTAATCTCTCGTTGTTGTTCAGTTGTTCCATTGTGTCCGACTCTTCGCGACCCCATGGATTGCAGCCCACCAGGCTTCCTTGTCCTTCATTATATCCCAGAGTTTGCTCAAACTCGCGTCCATTGAGTCGATGGTGCCATCCAACCATCTCATCCTCTGTAGCCCTCTTCTCCTCATGCTCTCAATCTTTCCCAGCATCAGGGTCTTTTCCAATGAGTTGGGTCTTCACATTAGGTGGCCAAGTATTGGAGCTTCAGCTTCAGCATCAGTCCTTCCAGTAGAATCTTCAGGGTGGATTTCTTTTAGGATTGACTGGTTTGATCTCCATGCAGTTCAAGGGACTTTCAAGAGTCTTCTCCAGCACCACAGTTCAAAAGCATCAATTCTTCAGCACTCAGCCTTCTTTATAGTTCAACTCTCACATCCATACATGACTACTGGAAAAACCATAGCTTTGACTATACGGAGCTTTGTTGGCAAAGTGATGTCCCTGCTTTTTAATATGCTATGTAGATTTGTCATAGCTTTTCTTCCAAGGAGCAAGCGTCTTTTAATCTCTTGTGCAAGAGTCCTTATCCGGGCCTCAGGAATAGGACTGGGGTGAGGCAAGAATTTGGGGTACAAAAGTCAAGGAGGCACTTCTTCTCAGGGTCTGACCATGCACTTGTTTGAGAATGAGGGTTTTCTTCCTGACAGATGTTTCCATGCTACCTGATTCTCATAGATTCTTGATAATGAGGACACTCTGCCCTTGTATGAAGATCTGTTTGTCCCTAGTGGTGTCAGCTAGTCTGAAGACCAGGAGCTGTACCCCTATACTTTACCCCTTCCCTGGCTCCTCAGTGTCAATATAAATAAAGACCTGAGTCTTGCAGCCACACTGCAGTGAGCTTCACTGAACATTTCCCATCTCCATGCCACTGTCCAGACAGTCCTGCCTAATCCCACGTTGGAAGGGCAAGTCCTAATCAAAGTCCTGATCAAAGGTCAGCAGCTAGTAAGAACTCCTTCTGAGTTTTGATGACAGGGATGCAATTATAAGTTTAGAGCCCTGTAGATTCCAGAAGGGGGAAGGCAGGATATGATCATCACTCTGCACTTTTATTTTCCTATAATCCACATGGAGAATAAAAGGCTTGCTGGGTGATGTTCAGGAAGCCGATTCTCCTCTCTGGGCCTCAGGATTCCCCATCTGTTCAAATGGGTGGGCTGGATGGGCTCAGAGCCAAGGACTCTCTCGGATGGAGCATTATATGCTTCCTGTTGTGTCTTGCTCCGGTCTCACGGGGCACAAGGGTTTTGAAAGCATTCATCAGTTAATGCATCACTTGGTCATTAAAGATTCTTTCTGGATGTCCTCGTAGCTCCTACTTTTCCAGGCATTCAACCCCCCAGCCCCCACTGGTGTTGACAAATTGCTGCTTGAAGTCCATGGTCCCAGAGGCCTCCTTAAAATGTCCAGGAATGCAGGCATGGGGAGGGGTGAGGAGGGAGACTGGGGAGGTGTTGGCTGGAAGCCACAAGCCACAGCAGCCAGAGGTGGGTGGAGAGTATGGGGTGCCGGCACCCCAAGATTGCTCAGGCATCGTCGAGGCGGTCAGCAGCGTCCTGACTTTGAAAGCGATCCAAAGCAAGGTCTGCATTCTAGTCTCCAGTGATGTCACAGCTAATCATTAGCCTGGTAATTACATTGAAAGCCTTCTGCGATCTTATCCTCAGCAGGGTCATTAATGCAAGGCAACCACACCAGTAAATGTCTCATTAGTCTTATTTTAGACTTATGTATTTTTCAGGACTACAGAATTTTAATAGTCAGCCCTCCCCCCAGCTCCCCCTTCTGCGACATTAATATCTATTCCACATGCCAGATTCTTCCAGCTCTCCCCACTTTCCTGCCTTCTCTGCTCAAAGCCCCCAGAGGAGGTCCAGCAAGGAAGGAAGTCTAGAGTGGGGGGTCAAGAAGGGCTGGGTCTTTGCCTCCCTCACCAGCCCCAGGTCTGTTTCTTGCCCCAGTGTCTTTTCTGTAATGACAACCCTTTTCCTAGATTTTCTATGTCATCCTCAGGAAGCTTCACTCTTTTTATTTTAACCCTGTTTGAACCTTTTTTTGCATTATTAAAGAAATGCATGCTCATTACAAAGACAGGAAGAAAAAATTACCATTAATCAGACCCCAGGCAAAATGATCCTCTCCCCACTTCTTGTTCACCTCACCCCCTCCCGCGATTCTGGCTTTTCCTTTGTCACTGGATTGGGCCAAGCTTCTCCCTTCTAGGGGTCTTTGGACATTGCTGTTCCCTTTGCCCATGGCATTTACCTCTCTTCTCGGCCCTTGGATGACTGCTACTCTCTCTCCAGAGTGTGGCCTAAACACCACTTCCTCTTGGAAGCCCCTCTCTTCCTTTCTCCATTGAAGGTTGTGGTTCTGCCATTTGAGGCCATTGCCATGTCCTACACACACACATGTCATAATCACCATGAACTTGTCTACATGTAGCACTGTCTGGTTGCAATCTCCCTGAATAGGCAAATTGCTCCAGGTGGGCAAGGAACAACCCTATGTGGTTCACTAACCTTATAGTCCCAATGGTCATCTCAGGGGCAGTCAGTACAAAGAGGCATCAGTAAGTACTTAATGAATGGATGGGTGGATAGATGGATGGATGGATGGGTGGATGATTGGATGAATGGATGGATGGATGGATAGATGGATGGATGGGTGATTAGATGGATGGAAGGACAGATGAACAGATAGATGGATGGATAGGTGGACAGATGAATGAATGAGTAGGTGAATGGATGGATGACTGGGTAGCTGAACTTATTTCAGAATATTCTATAATCTTTCCTTTGCATTTTTAGATACTGTTGAAATAATACCACATGCAAATGTATATCTTTTTTTATTCTGCATTTTTCTATGTGTTAACAACTGTCAGCTTCTTTGATGGCTGCACAGTACTCCATTGGGTAGATGCTTCCTAACTTACTCAACTAATTTCTTACCGGCATGCATTTAGGAAGATGATGTTTCCTGTAAGTGAAGGCTCTGGGTTCCATCCCCAGGCACCAGCGTTCAGATAAGTGTTGTGCTACCATCTGAGCAGTGTGACATACAGTTACAGACAAGTGATATAATTTCACGGTGCCTCAGTTTCCTCATTTGTAAACAACGGTAATAGCTTATGGGGTTATTATGTGGGTGAAATCAGTATAAGTACATAGAACAGTGTCTGGCACGCAGTAAATGTTCATTATTATTTCCTGGCTGTTGACCATGCATGATTTGGTGAGGGATGTCTGAAGGGCCAGAGGTTGATCTGCATCTCTGACTATGATATTAGGATAGCCAGGGCATCGCTACAATCCTAAACCTTGAGATGTCCAGAATAGGAACTGAAACATCTTCTTTATCCATCATGAGATCACAGTGTGGGGAGGCCTTTCTCCAAAGCATTTCTTTCGGCAGCCTGCACTGTCATTTTCCCATTGCCATTCTGGTCTCAACTCAGATCTTTCCTCTGAACAGAATCGTGGAAAGAACCAGGGCTTTGGAGTCAGGGAGACCTGGACTTGGGCCACCATGCTGTCCACTGTGAACCAAGAGACCTTTAGGAAGTAGCTCCTTGTTTCTGAGTTTGAGTGTCATCTGTAAATGGGGCCAGGTGCACCCAGCTTACTGGTGGCTGGGAGAATCAAATGAGCAAGTGTGTGTCTGGTATCTGGCCCGTGCTATGACCCTGACTTCAGCAGTCACCATCCCTGGACAGGTGCATGGATGCCCTCTCTGGGATAACTTGCCGGATGTCTCCCATGTGCTAGGCAGGGCATGCTACAGGGACTTGGCATGCTATATCCCACTAACTGAGTGAAGAAAGGAAGAAAGAAATAAGGCAGAGAAATAGGTCGGTTTCACCTACGGGAACCCAAGGACACAAAACAGACTTTTCTTTATAAGCAGTAGCCCTGAATGTTCCTGCTTTCACTGTGAGGTTTGGGGCAAGCAACTTCACCTCACTGAACCCTCAGATCTTTTTTTTAGCATCAAGCAGGGTGAGCTGGATCTCTGCATGTTGGTGGTGATGGTTCTGTGAGATGACACTTAGTGAGTGCTCAAGTTAGTAGTTTTTTAAAGTTTTTTTTTAGTTATGTTTTTATAACTATTAGTATTTTTTCCTGGACAGTGGTAAGTGAAGCGCCCCAGAGAACTTGAAAGTCACAGAATCAGAGTGATAGGGCTGAAGGAAGCCTCAGAAAACAGCTCTCTTTACTCCTGGGGCCCCATGCCCTGAGCCAGGCTGCCTTGGATCTCCAGGATTTATGCTTATCGAATTCATAAATGAAGAGGCAACTCTCACCCCGAATCTTGTCTTCCTGGTTACTTAGCCTGGAGGTTCTCTCTGGGTTAATGCACCAGTTCATAAATATGTGTCTTGAAGTTTGGGGACCCTTCCACTGGTGTGTAGACTTCCCTGGTGGCTCAGTGGTAAAGAATCCACCTGCCAATGCAGGAGACCCAGGTTCGATCCCTGGGTCGGGAAGATCCCCTGGAGAAGGAAATGGAAACCCACTCCAGTATTCTTGCCTAGAGAAATCCATGGACAGAGGAGCCTGGCAGGTCCATGGGGTTGCAGAGAGTTGGACACGACTTTGCAGCTGAACGACCACCACCACTGGTGTATATGCACCAAGGGACGTGATCGGTGCTGGTCGTTTTTGCTGCTGGGTGCCCTGAAACCAGCACAGTGCCTGGCACACACAGGGTGGGGGCTTAATAAATAACTGTCATACAAGTGAATGAATGCGTTTTTACCTTGAGAAAAAGCTGCTGCTCCAGAGAGGCCAGCTGCCAAGCCCCCCCTCCCTGGCTCTTTTCCCTGGGGCCTGTGATATTTAATTAATATGAGCCAAGCAGAGCCCACTTTATGGTGCTGGCCCAGGGGCCACCCATAATTGAGGAATGATAGGAGGCACCTGGCGACTTGACCTTGGCTGATGATAGATAGATCCGCATGGAGATCAGGAGCCAAAGACCCAGGGGCTGGAGCATCCGTCTAGAGAGCCCAGGTGGAAGGAAGGGAAAAGAGATGTTTGCAGCCCTGGAATGCAATCTCAGAGGGTGGGGGCGGCTCTCAGGAAATTCTGATGATTTGCTTTTCCTGGGGGAAACCCAGAGAAGTGTCATGGGGTCACCACAGTCTAGGCTCTGATGAACACTTTACAGAGAGCTTCAGAGTGGCATCAGAAGCTGCTCTTTCCCAGCATCCTGATATTCTGGGAACTCAGTACATATCTGTCGGATGGTGAGTGAAAAAGTAAAAGACCTCAGGGGCTCTTTGAAGGGGAACAGAATGGAAGGAGGGTCCCACAAGCTGCAGGGGGGGCAGGGGTTCAGGGGGTGGGGCACAGGTGGGTACCACCCCCTCCCTCTGCTCCTGCTTTTGGCTCTGGTGAGGTTGTGGGGGGTGGGGAGGATCTCTATGTCCCTAAGCTCAGTCTGAGGTCACCTCCTTCACTCCCCCGGCTCCAGTGTCTCACCCACCAAAGATGCAACCCCTCATTTCCCTCCTAAGGGTGAGAGGAATCTATTTAAAAGAGATGCTGCTGTAATGTGTGGCCCTGAGGTGTGGGTGGAGGGTGGCTGCAAGACCCTAGGGGTCTTCACCTCTCTGCTGAGCAATGTCTGGGTGCAGAAAGGAACTCGAGGGTCCCTGTCATGCCCTCATGGGGCACATCACAGTTGCCAAGGGCACGAATAGCAGAAATGGAATTCCAATGACAAGTTTCCCGGAGGGTCGTGGGGGCCTTTGGCAGGGAGGGAAGGCATTTAAGGTCAAAGACTTATGGGCTTCTGATGACCAGGAGGTATACAGAAAATGGCAATACAGCAGAGCACAGCACTTTAGGGTTTATAGAGCATTTTCAGATTCATCTCTGGGAGGAAGAAGAGATGATTGATGTTCCTATTTGATGGAGGAGCTAAGTGCTGCTTGGAGAGAGCAGCAGGCCCAAAGCTGAGAAACCTTGAGACTAACCAGGAGTTCTTGACCGCTTCCTCGCCTGTGGCCCCTGCCACCACCCCACCCCTGCTGGAACTGCTAGCTTTCCAGGGAGTGTCCCATTGCTCTCTCTCTTTTTTAAATCGTGGCAAAATACCCTTACAAAATTTAACCATTTACCTCTTAACCATTCTTAAGTGTTCATTTCAGCAGCATTAAGTACATTCACGTTGTTGTGCGACCCTCATCACCATCCACCTCCTGAAGTTTTCATTTTCCTAGACTGAAACTCTGTCCCCATTAAACACTAACCCCCACCATTTCCCCCTCCCTGCAACCCCTGGTGACCACCATTCTGCTCTCTGGCTCTATAAATCTGGCTGCTCCAGGAACCTCTGTGGGTGGAATCATACAGTGTTTTGTACTTTTGTGGCTGGCTTCTTTCACTCAAAATAATGTCCTCTAAGTTTATCCATGTTGTCACAGGTGTCAGAACTTCCTCCCTTTTTAGGGCTGAATAATATTCCATTGTGTGTTCATACCGTATTTTGTTTATCATTCGTTGGTTGGTGGGCATTTGGGTTGTTCCCTTGTTTTAGCTATTGTGGGTAATGACCTGTGAACATGGGCTGACTACTGTGCCTTCAAGACCCTTTGGGGTATAATATTCTTTCAGGTTTATACTCAGAAGTAGAATTCCTAGTGTGCACCTGCTAAGTCTCTTTAGTCATGTCTGACTCTTTGAGGCCCTATGATCTGTATCCCAGCAGGCTCCTCTGTCCGTGAGGATTCTCCAGGCAAGAATACTGGAGTGGGTTGCTATGCCGTCCTCCAGGGGATCTTCCCAACCCAGGGATCGAACCCAGGTCTCTTTTGTTTCCTTCCTTGGCAGGAGGATTCTTTACCACTAGCGCCACGTGGGAAGCCCAGAACTCCTAGACCATCCAGTATTTGTATTTTTATGATTTTTGAGAATGTCCGTGCTGTTTCCCGTGGTGGCTGCACCGTTTCATCTCCCACCAGCAATGCCAGGTCCTGCACTTGCTCACCAACGCTTGTAGTTTCCTGAAGAATTTTTCTTTTTGTTTTTGATCGTCTGTCCTGATGGGTGTGAGGTGGCATCTCACTGTAGTTTTGATTTGCATTTCCTGAACTATTGGTGACTTTGAGCATCTTTCCAAGTGCTCATTGGCCATTTGCACATCTCTCTTTCATGTGATACAGGGAAAGGCCTGGGTTCTTTGCAGTCCAACAGATCTTGGCCTAATAGACGCCTAAACTGCTCAGCTTTTTCACTGTGCGACTTTAGACGTGTGGCTTCCCCTCTCTGGGTTCCAATTTCCTTGTCGAGGTCCCAAGTTCGAACTATGGATGGAACAAGTTCATGGTTCAGAGGAAGGCAAATCAGCCTCTCAGAGCTGGGGGACGGGTTGGACACCTGAAGGATTTTCAGAGCTGATGCTTGGGATGCCGGCCACACACAAAGCTGTATCAGTTTCCCAGGGATACCATACCAAAGTGCCACCAACTGGGTGGCTTATAGAAGAAAAATTATCCTCTCAGTTCTAGAGGTTGGGAGTCTGAGACCAAGGTGCCAGCAGGTGGGTTCCTTCTGGGGCTGTTGGGGAGAGGGTATCCCGTGCCTCTCGCCAACTTCTGATGGGCTGCTGGTACTCTTTGGCCTCCCTTGGCACGTGGAAGCATCACTCGCATCTCTGATTCCATCTTCACCCACGTGGTGTTCTCCTCGAGTGTGGTCGTTGTTTCCTGTTTTTCTTTTCATGTTTACTTATTTACTTGGCTATGCAGGTCTTGGTTGCAGCACGCAGTATCTTCAGTCTTCATTGTGGCATGTGGAATCTCTTAGTTGTGTCGTGTGGGATCTAATTCCCTGGCCAGGGGTTGAACCTGGTTCTTCTGGGTTGGAAGCACGGAGTCTTAGCCACTGGACCGCCAGGGAATTCCCTGAGTATGGTCCTGGGTGAGAAGGCTGGGTGGGAAGGGGTCACACAGACTGGCAGCTGAGGCCCATCCCTCTCTGATGTCTGATTCGGTCCCACCTCTGACTCCCAGAGTGGCCCAGGCTCCCACCAGGAGCAGCCTCTGCTCTCAGTCACACTGCCTCTGAACCCTCCTAACCTGCCAGAGGTCTGTAGCCCAGTGTCTCGGCTGTGAACTCGAGCATGAGTGCTCTCTGAACCTCCGTTTCCTCCCTTTCAAATAGGGAAGATTAAAATCCCTGCCTCTTTGGGTTGCTGTGAACTTGGAAAAAGAATATGCATGTCACAATGACAATGATGAAGTTTCCTGGGGGACTCAGTTGGTCCCCAGAAGATCAGCATCTGCAGTGTGTGATCTTGGTGAGTCACAATAGAACATCAAGTTCTGTGATCATGTCACGGGTAGCCTTGGGAGAGCAGCAGCAGAAAGCATAGCCTGTAAGCCAGATCTGACCCACTGCCTATTCCTGTAAATAAAGCCTTATTGAAACACATCCATTTGTTCACACATTGGCTAGGGCTGTTTTTGAAATACAATAGCGGAACTGAGTCATTGCTACAGTGACCATATGATCCACAAAGCCTAAAATATTTATTATAGAAAGAAGTTGCAGATCCCTGGCATAGAAAAACATGGGAATTGGTATTTATAAGACCAGAGTTTAAATCTCAACCTTTGCCCTTCATTGCTGTGTGATTGACATGTGTTATTTATAAAAGCACCATTTCGGATTTGCCACATTGAAGTGATAAACTTATGCCATAGGCCAATTGGGACAATGAGATGAGCTCAGTGAAGCTTTTGACCATAGATATTGGCTTCCCAGGTGGTGTAGTGGTGAAGAATCTGCCTACCAACACAGGAGACCCAAGGGATGCAGGTTCAATCCCTGGGTTGGGAAGACCACCTGGAGGAGGAAATGGAAACCTACTGCAGTATTCTTGCCTGGAAAATCCCATGGACAGAGGAACCTGGAGGGCTACAGTCTATGAGATCACAGAAGAGTCAGACACGACAGAGTGACTGAGCACAAGCGAAGAAAAGAAAACCTCATCAGCGTGTCACAATTTCTGGTATGCTGTAGGTGCTCAATATATTCCTGTGGCCAAATGCAGAAAGGTTTCTATTTTCAAGGCTTAGAGTTTGGTGCCCACCATGTCTGGAGGAGTCTCCAGTCCCCAGGCACTTAATTAATGAGACCCCTTCAGACTTTCGTGGCTCAAAGTTCAGCCCCCAGTTCAAAAGCTCCCCTCTGCCATTCTTTACCCCGGGGGAGCTCTTTTCCGTCCTGGTACCCTGTACCGCACACTTGGCCCCCATCACGCATCATGTAAGTGATGGAAAGAAGTCAGTCCGAGGAAAAAGACAGATTGAGTGCCTCCATGGCCCTGGCATTTCCCTCCAGATGCCTGGATTTCCATATATTTGAAAACCTAATATAAACAACAGAGAAGAAATTTGCATTTCGGGCAGCAAGGAATGAAAAATTGAGGCAGCGTAATGTATTGCCGGGCGCGGAAGAGGGATGACCGTGGTGAGACCAACCTCTTACGACAGGCCCAATAGGCCGGTGGCAAACTCATTTCCTGGCAGAATATAGGGTTCATCTGCTGGAACATTTAGCAGGCATCAAAGAAAGATCACTTCCACCTCTCCCTGCTGCCGGAGATGCTGCTCTCCTGCCTCTCTTTCTGCCATTTTATTAAACCCCTTTATGTGGTTTTAATACAATATGTATGATCCACATGGAGACAAATAAATTCTTATGTACTTTTCAGGATCCAGAGTGTTTTAATGGTTATGTATGCTTTATTTATATTTTCTGAGAGGCATTAAAAGGGCGATGTATAAAAATATGCAACTCAAACCAATGGTGATTTATGGTTACTCACCGAGTGATGGCAAAATGGAAAGTTATGAAGTTAATTTCCAGATGTGTGGAGATGGAGATGACTGGGGAGGACTGTGGCCTGCAGTAGTGGCAAAGGGTGTATTAACTCTGACAAAGGCTGGGTTTGGCAGTAAGTAGGTCACAGGCATGCTCATGGGTCTGTAGCATTTTGAGGAAGTGATGTAGAGCCAGCCAGTGGGAATGTTGCTGTTGCAGATGGGAAAGAGGGATGCTCAGAGAGGTTAAGGCAGTTTTCTAAAGTCACACAGCAGGAAAGTGGCAGAGTTGGGGCGATAAGCCTGTCTGTGACTCCTCCTTGGGTTGTCACAAAGCTGCTTAAGAGTCTGTCACAGATTTCATGATCTCCCTGGTGGCCTCCAGGTTGCAAGAAGACATGGGACAACTCCAGAGTAGGCAAACAAAGCAAGCCAGTAACTTTGTGATGCTTCCCTCCATGACCCTCTACTAGGACACTGTGCAGGGCAGAGCAGAACTGAGGTGTGCTGGAGCTGAAATTTATACTTTGGGAATCCACATGGGGGACCTGTGTATCCACACAGGGACCTGTAAGCTGGCACTGCCATCCACTTTGTGGTCTAGACAGGCATTAATTTACACATGGCACTGGGCTTGGGATGTTGGCTTATTAAACACCTGCAGGATGGAGGGATTCAGAGCAATCACACAGAAACAAACTCTGTCTCTTGGAATTCTTTCACCCATGCCGTGCTAAACTGTCCAAACTCTGCCCTCCAAGTCTAGAAGCTCTTAGTTTCTGAGTTAGTGATTCCAGGGAACACCTTTAGCCTCATGGTTAGAGTGCAGGCTCTAGAGCCAGACTTCCTGGATTCCAGTCCCAGCCTCACCGCATATGAGTTCTGTGACCCTAGGCTCCAGTGTTTCACTTCTCTGGGGGGTCTCATTTCCCCACATGTGTGGAGAGGATGATGACACTTAGCCTGGAGAAGTAGTGCTGTGAGCAGCGGATAGTCCAATGTGTAGCGGATTTTATCACAGAATCCCTAGTCTTCACACATGTTGATTTTCATCACTATTGTTATCCTACCTATCCTACCTTGTGAGGCTTTACAGGTGACACAGTGGTAAAGAACCTGCTTGACAGTGCAGGAGATGTAAGAGATGCGGGTTCAATCTCTGGGTCTGGAAGATCCCCTGGAGGAGGGCATGGCAACACACTCCAGCATTCTTGCCTGGAAAATCCCACGGATAGAGGAGCCTGGTGGGCTACAGTCCATGGGGTCACAAAGAGTCGGACATGACTGAGCACTGAGCACCCTGGGTAGTTCTTACCCCTCTCTGGGTCTCAGTTTTCCCATCTGTACAATAAGGGATGGGATTGTGTCTTGGGTTTTAAGAAGAGGATTCCTAAATCTGGCAACTTGTACATTCACTAGTGCTTGTGGAATGATATTTACAAGGGGTCCCGCCACCTCTTTGATTCTGTGTATCGAAGACCATAAAAGCATTCCTTTCCTTTGGCTCAGCAACTTCCACTTCTGGAGCTTTCACCTTAGGGGATTAATCACAGGTGTACGCAAAACAGTAACTGCAAACATTTCTGTTGTGGCATTTAAAATGGAGGGAAAATTGGAAGTGACCCAAATGGAAACATAAGCGGGGACAGGTTAAATAAACAGCGCCATGGCAGTAGAATACCTGTGACCAACTGAGCACTTCCTGTATGCCTAGGCTCGGGGAAGCCCTTGACAGTGTGAGTGACCCTCACTCCCCCGGTTCCCCTGCTGGGTTGCAATAAGTACTGATAGTTTGGCCCCAGGGAAACGAAGCTTAGAGAGAAAAAAAAATCACCCCATCTGCACAGCTGGCAGATGGCAGAGCTGGGAGTCACCCGACCATCTGACACCAAAGCTGGCCTCTTTTTTTTCTTTTTTTTAACGTCACACTACTCCTCAGGTTGATGTCAGCAAAGTGGCCCCGAGAAAAAATGGAGCATTGATGACAGCTGTGCATGGATAGTCCTCTGTGAGAGACAAGCCTTCAACTGTGAGAACACACAGCTGCTTGCACATGGCTCTGAAACTGGCACCCATGACTTAATGTAGAGCTTTATCCCCGTCTGCTTGTGAAAGTGCCTTGACCACCTTGCTGAGTTTCCTCTTATGGGGAAGATTCATCTCTTGTTTATTTCAACACCAATCTCTGAGCTCCAGGATTCTGGTGGCCCAGTATCAGGTTCCTTTTTCTATTCTGTGTTTCATTGGTCCATCTGAACGTACCATGGATATTCATCCAACCATCTAGTCATGTCTGGAACCATCTCTCCATTATCCATCCATCAGTTCACCCAGTGATCCGTATATTCACCCACCCACTCACCTGTCCATTCACCCATCCGTCTGTCTTTCCATTTATTCATTTACCTATTTCATTCATTCAGTTATTCATTAAGTTATCGAATATTCTTTAATACCTCGCTTGTACCAGGCACTGTGCTAGGCACCAGGGTCGCAGAATTGAGCAGGTCAGACACAGTCCTTGCCTTGAAGGAGATCACAGAAAAGTAGACTCATTAATTGAATAAGCAAATCATTGTGATCACTTCCTGGTCAATAAAGATTTATGTCATCTGGCTTTATTTTCTTGTCATAGCATTTATCGCGACCTTCCAGTGCACTGTAATGTTTACTGCTTGCAATCTGTCTCTTCACATGTTAGCTCGTTTTGTTCTGTGACCGCTGCATCTCTCATTCTAGGAGAGCATCTGCCCAATACACGATTCCTGAACCAATGGATAAATGAATATGTGGGGTGGATGGAGATGTGATCTTGTGATGTGCTCTTGGCCTCGCAAGCTTATGGTGTCATGGGGACTTAGATGATGATTGAGTGATTAGAAATGTGTGTCAGTTGGGAGGGCGGACATGCAGTGTACAACAAAAGGGAATGTGACTTAGTCTGGAAGTTTCAGGATGTCCTCCTGGAGGAAGACGTACTTCATTGGAGTCCTGAAGGAGGGTGTCCGAGTTTGTTAGGTGAAGGCGTCAGGGTGGGACAAGGCCCAGGAAACAGCAAGTGCAAAAGCTTTGAGTTCCAAAGAGCTTTTAATATAATCAAATTCTACCAGAGGACAGAACACTCTCTAGTTGGTAGATCAATTTTCTCCTCCATGATACTCTTTCTTATTCACAGCACATTTATGTAGCAAGGCAACCGTTTCCCCCTCTTATTTTCAGATACAGAAACTGAGGTCCCAGCAAAGTCGCATGGCCAGGAAGTCATGTCTGGACCTCAGGGCTAGCCACCTGCTGGTTGGCTACGTGACCCTGCCATGTGCCATCATGGTCATCGGTGTGGGGTCTATATAACCTCGGACAGCAGTGCTTGCCCCTTTCAAATTACTCAAAATGACCGTTGAGTGCTTTGTGCACTGGTGAGCTCTGCTTTCAGGTGAGGTGGTAACGTGTGGACACAGAGTCGGGGGCCAAGTGAATGGGTTCAGTCTGAGCTTCACCTCCTGTTCTCTTTATGCTTCGATTCACTTGCTTGAAAGTAGAACGGAGACCCAACACCCATGAGTAAGTCCTCAGTAAATGTAGCATTTCCTTCAACAAATGCTGGTAGAATCTTCTCCATCCAGCCTCTATATTACGACCTGGGGATACAACGATGACTAAGATATTGTTTTTATTTATACATATTTATGAGCTCTCTAGAACACCTGTCTCCTTGATGGCTTCCAAGGCAGATGTCCCCTTGTCTTCTCTGTGTCAGAGCCCATGATTGTTTTGTAACTTTGGGCAAATCACTGGGCCACTTGGGACCCCAGTTTCCTCATATTCTCAGTGATCTCTTGGGTCTGGCACTCAAGATTGCCTGAGTCCACATGACCCTGTGATGGCATGGGACGTTGTGGCTCATGTGCCCACAGATTTCCAGAGCTCTGGCAGAGGGG
Organism: Okapia johnstoni; assembly: GCA_024291935.2. Lineage (NCBI taxonomy): Eukaryota > Metazoa > Chordata > Mammalia > Artiodactyla > Giraffidae > Okapia > Okapia johnstoni. The sequence continues at coordinate 5,838,269 of CM044310.1, read as the reverse complement.
CAAGCCTACTTAATGATCATGAAATGGATCTTGGGGGATTCCCACAGGAACCTTTAATCCTGCAGGAACTGACTGTCCCAAAAGATAGCTAACGAGGAGGAATTTATATGTGATTGTCCCAAAAGGAAGGATAAAGCCAGTTTGTAGGCAACACGCCCAGACATCTGAAAGCTCATTTGTAAGGGAAGCTTCCAAATAATTCATCCCTGAGATAGCTCCTGCCAGTATCTCTGGCGAATGTGTGGCTACCCTTCTGACCAAGAGGGAAGGCTCTCTGTCTAGGCTTAAGGTTCACACAGCACTTGGCCATGACCTACCAGAGACCTCCCTGTGATTGCTGTGCATCACATGTAATACTCTCTTTACACACAAGTAAGGTGTCTTGGAAGGCTTCCCAGGTAGCGCAGTGGGTAAAGAACCTGCCTGCAATGCAGGAGACGCACAAGATGAGGGTTCGATCCCTGGGTCATGAAGATCCCCTGAAGGAGGGCATGGCAATCCACTCCAGTATTCTTGCGTGGAGAATCCATGGACAGAGGAGCCTGGTGGCCTACAGTCCATAGGGTCGCAGAGAGTCGGACATGACTGAGGCAACTGAGCACGCAGCATGCCCACGAGGTGTCTTGGAGCAAAAACTTCCTCATGAAAGTTCCAGTAGCTGGAAAAAATAAAGTTTTCTAAGAAACTCAAGAGTATAAGGAGAGGGCTTTCATCTGAATTATTCCCTCTTTGTCAGACCTCTAATAAACCCATCAGTAGTTCCTACAGTTCTGGCTCAAGATACATCCATGTATCTCTTTGGAGTCTGACCACATCTGGCTACCTTTGGCACTCTGCTCTGGCCCAGGCCACCATCCTCTCACCCCTAGAGAGCAGTGAGATCCCATCTGGTCCCCGCACTTATTACAGTCCTGCTTCCCTGTCCCTTCCAATCTTTTTTCCCACCAGCATGGTGGAATACCCTTCTTAAAAAAAACCTAGGTCAAATCCCATCTTCCCCCGTGGAAATGCTTCAGTGGCTTCCACAGATGGGGTTCCAGCTCTTTTCCTTGACCTGAAAGCCAAGTCTGCCCATCACTGATCCCCTAAGCATCATCTTCCCCTTACTCACACTATGCTCTGCTACACAAGCCTTCTTTTATTTCCTTGAATAGACCAAGCCCTGTCCCACCCTGGGACCCTCTCAAAAGCTCTTTGCTTTGGGAAGGGATGTCCCCTGACTACAACCTCATCTTTCAAGTCTCAACCTGATCATCTCTCAGCAGAGAGTCTTCCTTCAAAAACCCCCTCAGGTGTATTCCCTGTAGCAGCATCTAGTTCATGAATCTTTTTAGGATTTATCATACTTTAGACCTGTTTTTTTTTTTTTTTATTCTTTATCTTCCATCTTCTCCTGTAGACTATAAACTCCATGAAGGTGGGGACCAGGTCAGTTGTACCCAGTGCTGTCTCCACAACTCCAGCCTCCAAGCCTTCATTCTGCACTGGTAGCATTGGAACGAAGCAAGCTAATGTTCCCAGGGTCCAGATGGAGTCATGGTTGTGGAAATATCTTCACAAACTGGAATGGTGCATGGGAAGAGGGAGAGGTCCAGGTAGACCTTCTGAGAACATAGTGACTCTGAATCCTCTACTTGCCTGGGAAGCTCTGGGCTCAAGAAAATAACCTTAGTGTGGGGAAGGGGGAAGAAAAGAGCCTTGACTTTGGAGTTAGATACACTTGTGTCTAGGTTGTTTCTTGCTTTCTCATGACCTACAAGGAAAGGGTTTTCACATCACTGAGCCTGTTTTCTCATGTGCTAAGACAGAGATCATGCCTCCTCCTTTCAGGTTAGTTGATAGAGCTTCAGAACGGGCCATGGAAGAGTCTCAGTAAGCGTCAGAGTTCATGTCTCGCCATTTGTTTAGTTACTGAGTTGTGTCTGACTCTCTTTGACCCCGTAGACTGTAGCCCTCCAGGCTCCTGTGTCCATGGGATACTCCAGGCAAGAATACTGGACTGGGTTGCCTTCTTCAGGGGATCTTCCTGACCCAAGGATCAAACCCATGTCTCCTGTGGCTCCTGAATCGACAGGAGCTTTTTTTTTTTTTTAAACCACTGAGCCACCAGGGGAACCTAGTCATGTCCTATTCTATCTCAGTTTCTCCCTCCTTCCCCCTTCTCGCTCTTTATCTTTCTCCGTCTCTAAAGATATAACCTCCTTCTTTTTTTTTTTTTATTGGAAATGGCTATCTTTCAGATGGTTAACAGATTTGTAAAAATAATTCCTCCAGGAGGAATTCTTCCCGTAGGAGTATACAGAGGACAGAACACAAGCAGGGAGCAGGACCGTAAATTGAGGCTCGCCAGCCCACGATGCGCCAGCCTGGGGTGGGCCCGAAGTCATAACTTTCCCCTCATCCCCTCCTCAACTGCCAGTGCCCCGGCCCCTGCCCAACGCCATTCCATTTTCAAGAAGGCTCCCTTGACCCGTGGGTCCTTCAGCCACAACAGAGGTGGCGCCGGCTGGAATCCAGGCGTGAAATTATGAAAGAATTGGGACCGCCACTGCCTCCAGTTGTGCACTGGCCTCAGATGTGAAATTGCCGTTTTTCCCTCCCCCCACCCTCGCACCGGCCTGTCGCATGCGGGGCGGAAAAGATTGTATTTATCACCTGTCAGGATCTGCCAGAACTGAGTTACGTGAGGCAGGACAGCATAAAATTATCATACACAAGCATGAAATTACAAAATCGCTCGGAACTGAACAACAAAATTATTTCATTTCGGAGGGAGGCCATTCCATTTTTTAGCTCTGACACCTTGACTGCCAAACTTTGAATTGAAATTGAGTGTGAGGGCCATGGAATAGAGACAGCAATAACAAGAAGTAGCATGTAAACTAGCCATGCAGACACACTACATTAATGGCCCCCGAAACCTCCCACCAGAGATATGTAACTAAATAAATGTCACATGTTCCCGTTACTCAACTTGCCTTCCAGTAGCTAGAAATGACTCAAGCCAATGTTAGAACCCAGGACCAGTAGCTGAGGGTTCCTGGAAGGGCTTGAGTCAGGGTTGATTCTTCAAACCCATAGAGTGATGCCCTGATGAAACAGAAAGCATGCAGGCTTTGGAGTCAGATGCATGTAAATCTGAATGTGGCCTCCAACACTAGTGAGCTGTGTGACACCAAGTGAATTTCTTAACCGCTCTGAACTTCCATTTTACCATCTGTCCAATGAAGACAATCCTAGGTTACTGCGAGGACAAAAATATCTCATGTAGTGTCTGGCACATAGTAGGTTTTCAAAACAGGAATTATGAGTGTTGGGGCAAGTGAGTTTACCCACCCTTTTCTTTCTTCTTTCAAAGTGTTTGTGCCATTTTTACATTCTGTAGTGAAAGCATTTATCCAGTGAGCTTTTCATTGAGCATGGAAAAGAAAACTGACAGTAATTTGTGTTTAGACATAAAACACAGCTCGGTTAAATGTTGCTTCCAGTTTTTCCAACTTTCGTGTACCCATACTCTGTCATGCGACTTTGCAGTCCCTTCCCCTGGAGGTGGGGTTTATTTCACCATCCAATTGTTAGTGGACCTGGCCATGTGACTTATTTCAACCAATGGTCAGTGAGCAGGTGATATAGGAGCGGCCTGGCCCCTTGCATTCCTGCTATTTGCTGAAGAATGGCGTGCTCTTGGTAGATGCTGGGCTGTGGAGGAAGAGAGACAGATAGAGCAGCCAAGAGTCAAGTTGAGCTAACCCATAGATCTGTGAGTAAGGAAAGTAAATGCCTGTGGTTAGTCAATGAGATTTTGGGGATTGTTTGTTACACAGCAAAAACTGACTCATTAAGTAGCTGAACTCAGATTATTATAAACAGAGGTTTGCCTTCATGAATACTCTGCAGAACATTTAAAATTCATGTGAGACTCAAGGTCGTTCTTTACCGAGTGGAATTGTTTTGTGAATTGTAGTATATCTAGAGTCTCTGTCTTCTGTCCCTTAATGTTTCCCTGTCAACATGGGAACTAGTCTAGGACTGTGGATCTCTACTCCAACAGGCCCAACACTCTCTTTCCATTACATCTATTTTATAACACCCATTTTACCATCCTAAAATGAAATTCATGCCTTTCATCTTCATACACATGTAATTTCAAAAAAATCAATATAATGTCCTGACTGTAATATAAAGGAGGAATAAAATGAAAGCAATTTATAATAAAATAGTATCTATTTCAATATGTAAATTATCGGGAAACCATTCTCTGCCAGGAGACATAATGAAGCAGCCTGATGCTTGTACCTACTTACAATGAATAAGTTGAAATTTCAGACAAATATTCAGTTGAATATTGTCGACATTCTTTCTCTATATTTGACATCTTGAAATAAGAGCTAAATTAGTATATTCATATGTATGGGTGGCATCATTGTGAGCGGATCTGCTGCAAATGTCGATTGATGCAGGTGTGTTGTAGCAACTCACATTCCAGGAGCAGCTTTGAGGTCAATGCCTGGATTATCCAAAATGGAAAACAAATTGATAGAATTTTAGATAAAGCCAAGCACCGCCTTCACCCAATTTATATTTCAGCTTCATTCCAGGAATAATCCCATGCAAAGTGAAGCTGTTCAAAAGAAGATTTTGCTGTATTTAAAATGGATTTAAATTCCAGACTCAGATCATTACTAAGTAAAAAATTTACCAACATGATTGCCCATTGGGCATTTGCAATCCCCAAATCAAAGACTTGGGATCATTCTTCTTGACATGGGACTGTCCTGGGCATTGCAGATCCAGCATGGATGATTTAAATCCTTCCAATCTCTAGGCAGGGTTTCTTAGCCTTGAAACAATTGACATCTTGGGTTGGATAGTTATTTGTGGTGAGGAGGCTAATTAACAGTGTCTCGGGGCTTGACCCACATTCCAGTACTACCCTCTTTCCCTCCAATTTGTGACAACCAAAAATATCTCCAGATACTTCCAAGTGTCCCCTGGGGGTGCAAAATAACCCTCTGTTGAGAAACAGTGGGCCAGAATAATACCCCATTGCCCTATGTCCCTCAAATTCCCCTTGGAGATGGCACTACCTCCCTTATGAAACACTCGCCCATTTTAGTTTTTTAAAGCACCTCCATACCATTGCCCATAGTTACTGTGTCAATTTACATTCCCACCAACAGTGCAAGGGGGTCCCTTTTTCTCCACACCCTCTCCAGCATTTATTTCTTGTAGATATTTAAAGGATCAACATATATACACCATTGATAATATGTATAAAATAGATAACCAGTGAGAACCAATGTATAGCTCAGGGAATTCTCCTCAGTGCTCTATGGTGACCAAAATGGGAAGGAAATAAAAAAAGAGGGGATATACATATACAGCTAAGTCATATATATATATATATATGAAGCTAAGTTTCACTTTAGTTGTGTCCAACTCTTTGTGACCCTATGGACTTTAGCCTGCCAGGCTCCTCTGTTCATGGATTTCTCTAGGCAAGAACACTGGAGTAGGTTGCCATGCCCTCCTCCAAGGATCTTCCCCACCCAGGGATCGAACCTCTGTCTCTTAAATCTCCTGCATTGGCAGGCAAGTTCTTTACACTAGTGCCACCTGGGAAGCCTATATATATATATATAAAATTAAATATATAATATATTATTAAATATATATTATCTATATAATATATATAAAATTTGCTTTGCTGTACAGCAGAAAGTAACACAACGTTGTAAAACAGCTATACTCCAATAAAAATTAGTTTTAAAAAAGAAACAATTGTCCGGGAAGCCCTGGGTTTCACTGTCATTTTATTCCAAGAACAGACATTGAGCCCCTCTCGTATCCCAGGTGTTAGGGATACCGTGATGAATGTGACAGTCCTCAATTTGAGTCCAAGTTGCTCAGGCTGCATCCTGGAAATCTCCCCTGTATCTCTCTGTCCAAAATGTCCTCACTCTACACTCCCTGCCCATTCCTCACGCCATCCTTTCTAACCACAGATTTAGTCTTGAATCTGCTCACTTCTCTCCATCCCCATTCCTTCTTTCCAGCCCTGCTTCTCTTCAATCTGTTGTCTACTCTGTGGTTAGAGTAATCCCAGTAAATTACAAATTCAGAAATTTGGTCCTGGCACTCTCCTACTTAGAACTCTTCACTGGATTTTCATTGCTCTTAGGACAAAGTAAAAGCCAAAACAAGGTTCCCACCATGCTCTATAGGAACCATTGGTCCTGTCCTGCTGCTTTATTATTTTTGCCCATGGGGTTGGAAGCCAGGGCTGGGTTTCAGAAAGTCTTGAATGTCAAGCTGAGTGGTCAAACCTCAACCGTTGACCATTACAGAGCATCTAGTTTGCCAGTGGCTGTGTCCAGCAAGGCCAGATCATCTTCTGAGGAGATGTTGTGTCTGGCAGCTCCGTTAAAAAGGAAAAAAAAAAAGTTGGAACTTAGATTATTTCAAGAGGACATCAGAGGGTAGAGGGGCAGAGCGGAACCAAAATTCTTGGAACTTCTGATTTCCTCTCCTCTGATGGGAGCTGAGCTTTAGCATCCTATAATATCTTCTTAGTAGCCTTGTATGGTGACTAGTATTATTCCCATTTTGCAGATGATGACACTGAGCCTCAGGGAGAATAAAGTTGGTTGCTCAAGACCGTTAAGCTGGTGTCAAAGCTGAAATTTGAACCAAACCCTCCAAGGATGTCCAAAGCACCACTGATAACCACGGGGCTCTCCTTATTGGTTTCCTTGAATCCATGCTGATCACCCTATAGGACCTATAGGTCCTCCACTCCATGGTAGAGGGGTTTTTAAAAGTGCAGAACTGATTAAGGTAACACACATTTGCCCTTTCCACTGCTTTAGGGCTAAAGGATCTGAAAGATATTCACCTTGCCCACCTCTCTACCCTTTCCTCCCTCAGTCTCTGAGCTTCAGGTGGACAATCCATCTCTTGGCAACTTGATCCTGCCACAGGACTTTGCACATGATGTTCACTTTGCCTACTTCAGGTGCTTTTTCACCTCCTGCTCTCTCATACCTCAGATCAACCATCCCTTCTTCCTGCAAGTCTCTCCCAACCCCCCTCCATGCCTCCCCTAGTGTGGGTCACGTCTGTTCATTATACTCATAAAACAATCTTCTTCTCTTACCTCCATGGTTAGATATCAAGCTAGTTTCCTCCACTAGAGTGTAAGCTTCCTGACGGCAAAAACTCAGCTTGCTTTGCTCATATTAGATCCTATCCCTTAGCTTAATGTATAGCACATAGTAGGTACTCAGTGAATGTTTGATCAGGAAGGAAGGAAGAAGGAAGGAGGGAAGGAAGGCAGGTATATGTTTTTTCCTCTGTACCCACCACCTCTGCATTTGGTTGCATTGCCATGAGGGGACTTGCCGCCTCCTCCTCCCCCTTGGATGGGTGTATAAGCGTCCTTCCAGGCACCATGGTGTCCGCAGCCCCAGAGTGAGCTGGCCTCCAGCTGTCAGTGCCCATGGCAAAGAACTGCCAGCTGCAGCGGGCAGCGATGCTGTCATTTTGTGGAGTGCTCCCAGCTACAGGTACTGGTCACAGGCCATTGCCTCCAACCTTCGCCACGTAAATCCTCCACTAACGATTTGTATAAACTTCTGTTACATGTGTTATTTATCACTGCAAATAACTCTGCAGTGGGTTGGGCCGTGTGCTTTGTTGCTGCGCACACACGCCTCAGGGAAGGGCATGGGCTGAGTGGGCCCAGGCAGATGGCCTGGGCAGGGCTCTTGGCTCCCCTCCCACTTACCAGCCGTGTAGCCTTGGGCAAGCTCCTATCCCTCCCTCCATTTCCTCATCTGTTCATTAGGGATCATGATAGTGCCCACCTCAAGGTGGGGAGGGGGCCTGGAAGGATCAAGTGATACAGGACTGGGAGCTGAAGACATACTGGTGACCACAACCCTGACTTCAGGGGCTCTCATTTCAGGGAAGAGCAGGAAACAGGAAATGTTGTTCTTGTTGTTCAGGTGCTTAGTCGTGTCTGACTCTTTGCGACCGCATGGACTGCAGCACACCAGGTTTTCCTGTCCTTCACTGTCTCCTGGAGTTTGCTCAAACTCATGTCCATTGAGTCAGTGATGCCATCCAAGCATTTCATCCTCTGTTGTCCCCTTCTCCTCCTGCCCTCAATCTTTTCCAGCATCAGGGTCTTTTCCAGTGAGTTGGCTGTTTGCACCAGGTGGCCAAAGTATTGGAGCTTCAGCATCAGTCCTTCCAATTAATATTCGTGGTTGATTTCCTTTAGGATTGACTGGTTTGATCTCCTTGCTGTCCAAGGGACTCTCAAGAGTCTTTTCCAGCACCACAGTTGGAAAGTATCAATTCTTCAGTACTCAGCTTTCTTTATGGTCCAACTCTCACATCCATACATGACTACTGGAAAAACCATACCTTTGACTATATGAACTTTTTTTAAAAAGAACAAGGTGAGGGGACTGGAAATGATGGAGCAGAGGGTTACACTTGGCCAGGTGAGCACTCCAGGAGGAAGGTGCCATTTGAACAAAGACCTGAAGAAGGCAAGGTTGTGATATTTCCCAGTCTCGGTGGGAAAGGCATTTCAGGAAGAGGCAACAGCATGTGCAAAGGCTCTGAGGTTGGTCTGTGCTTGTTCAAGTAACAGCAGGAAAGTCAGTGTTTCTGGGGCAGAGCGAACCAGAGAGGCAGATGAGGTCAGTGGGTTAACATGGGTCCAGATCCTACAGAACCTCTGGGAAGTTATGCGGACAATGGCTTTTACTCTGATGGGAGCCATGGTGGGCTCTTGAGCATAGGAATGAAAAGTCTGGACTTACATTTAAAAATGTCTCTCTGACTGCTACCTGGAGGATGCATCAGAGGGGATTGAAGGCAGAAGCAGGGAGATTCATTAGGAAGTCACTGAAGTGACCCTGGTGAGGGGCCACGGAAACTGGGTGACCTTCAGCACATCTGCCCCAAGTTCCCTCTCTTGGGGGTGAAGAGTCTGAAGCCTTTATTTTTGGCCAAGGCACTCACCAGGCAGCCCTCAGAGTGGCTGTGGGGGCGTACCCAGTTTAAGGATGGGTAACACGGCTTCCTGAAGCTCCTTAGCCCTATAGGACACCAACAGTTTCTCCCACCAGCCTCCAGTTCTGTCCATCCCACCCTGACCATCCCCTCTGCCCTCCCTGCACCCTGCCAATCCCAGCCAGGCTCAGCAGTCTGTGAGTACCTGGGCTTCCCTCCATCAGCACCTCGCCCACAGCTGCCCTCAGGGACCAGCAGCTGGCCTGGAGGAGAGTATGGCTGAGGCCTGACACCCCTATAGCATTGGTCTGGGCTTTGGACCACTTCTGTTGTCAGGGTGATGCTCCCACCAATTTGCTCCAAGGAAGATCCTTTCTTGCCTCTTCCCAGCTTCTGGTGGTCATTGGAGGCGGTTGCTGTTCCTCAGCTTGTAGCTGCATCCCTCATCTCTGCCTTCACATGGCTGTCTTCCCTCAGTGTGTGTGTGTGTGTGTGTGTGTGTGTGTCCAAATCTCCCTGTGAAGAGCTCCTGGGTGATTGCATTACAAAGTCAGGGCTGAGTACCAATGCTGTACAAGTGGTTCTCACACTGGGAGACTCAGAACCCTGGGGGGCTTTCTAATAGCCCACCTCCAAATTTCTGATTCAGCAGGGCTGGGCAGGCCCAGAGAACCTACTTTTCTAATAAGCTCCCAGGTGATGCTCCTGCTGCTTGTGTTGCCCCAGCTTCTCACCCTCAGTACTAGTGATACCTGGGCTCAGTAATCTTTCATGGTGGGGCCTGTCTTCTGCACTGTAGGAAGTTTGGTGGCATCCTTGGCTTCTATCATTAGATGCCAGTAGCCTCTCCCCCGACACTTGTGATAAGCAGAAATATCCCCAGACATTACTAAATGTCTCTTAGGGGCAGAACTGACCCCCGTTGAAAATTGGTGGACTCTATTGGTAATTCTCATCAGTGCCTCAGGACTTTTGCATGTGCCACTTTCTTCCTAAGTCTCTCTCTGATTCACTCTTGCTGGCTCATCAGAGCTCTCCCAGCTTGGCTACCATCTGCCCTCAGAAGCCTCTTCTGACCGTCACATGCCTGCCACCCCCCATAACATCGTTCTTCTCTCCCCAGTCTCCATCCTGTTGCCCCAAGCAACCCTCCTCCTTCTTCTATCCAGACCCTCATGATAGCACCCCATTTAGGCCAATTGTGCTTCCCAGGTGGCGATAGTGGTAAAGAACCTGCCTGCCAGTGCAGAAGATGTAAGAGACATAGGTTCGTCCCTGGGTCGGGGAAATCCCCTGGAGGGGGACACAGAAGGCCTCTCCAGTACTCTTGCCTGGAGAATCCCATGGACAGAGGAGCCTGGCAGAATACAGTCCATAGGGTCGCAAAGAGTCGGAGACATGACTGAAGCCAACACATTAGACCAGTTATCTGCCCATTTGAAGAAGTATTGTGTTGGCCAGCAAGTATGTTTGGATTTTTCCATAACACCCCAAATGAACTTTTTGGCCAACTCAATACTTAACAATGAAGCAGTTAACATTTGCTCTCTATAAGAATAAAGTCATTGTACGTTATAGAAAGTGTGCAGCAAAATTCCTCTCCATCTATTCAATAAATTTTTATTGTGCACCTACTCTGTGTTGGAGTTATGCCAGATGCTGAATACACAGAAGCAAGTAAACCATCATACCATTCTTGGTACAGTGACTGCAGGTCATAGATTTGGGGGAAGAAAATTTAAAAACATTTTTTTTCTATTTCCCAGAGAAATCGACCATTAGCATTTTGCTGTATGTGCCTCCAGGATCGTTTCCCCATAAAGTTTATACTTATACATATAAATATATGTTTAAATGGTATATATATCTTTAAAATATAGCACCATACCATACATATTACCCCGTAACTTGCTTTCTTCACTTAATAATTTTTCCACTTAAGAATTGATTGTGAACGTCATGTCACATCCATACATCTTCTATAAAATCTCTCACAAAATACCAAGAAGAGGCGGGAGACATTTTTCCAAGGCTCAGTGGTTCCAGGACCAGTTATTTCTGTTCTTGAAAAAAAAACTGAGGACAGGTGTGATAATGAACGCCTCCCTTTAGTATCGGCAGCCCCCTGACATTTGGTCCCCCTCCTGTTCAAGATGGTCCCTTCCACACACACCCAAGGGCTCCAGCCATACCTTCGGTGGGCACTGTTATCCTCTGATGGGGGCGTTGCTGCTTTTCTTTCCATTTTTAAAAAACTTAAAAAAATATATATGTACATATATATATATATATTTGGCCACGCCAGACAGCATGTGGGATCTTAGTTTCCTGACCAGGAATCAAACCCGCACCTCTTGCATTGGAAGCTTGGAGCCTTAACCACTGGACACCAGGGAACTTCCAGGGACATTGCTGTTTTAATGGGGGAGAACTGCTCCCGGGATGGTAACACACCCTAAGTAGGCAGCTGCCTCATTTACCAAGTGCGTTCTCGAGAGTCTAGCCTGTGAATCTGAGAAGCAGAAGCAAGGAAGTGCCCAAACTGCGGTTACAGAGCTCCTGAGTCCAGCCTCACCTGCTGCTGACCCTCCCACCTCCAGCTCCAGACCATGGCTTCAGCACCAATGCTCCCCGTGTCCTTGTATACCCCTGGGGCTCAGCACGCATCTTCCCCTCTGCCCTGACACCTTTGTGGTCCTAAAGTGGCTGGTGAACTTCTGAGCCTGTTCCCACCAGTGCTGTCAGATGTGGAGGTCTGTGTCTAGTTATAAATCTGTATTGTGGAGGGAGAGAGGGAGACGGGGAGAGGTGGAGAGAGAGAGAGAAAAGGAAGCAGGGAGGGAGGGAGAGAGAGAAAGACAGAGACAGAAATTGATATCTAAAAGAATTGTTTGCCCCCCCCTCAAATTTTTCATTAAGTGATTACCCTTGGGGAGAGGGACTTGGGTTTTAACCTCAATTTTGAATTTTACAATTGTTACTGTTTTAGTCCGTTAATAAATATGATTTTTCCAGACTGCCTACGACCATAAGAAAGCAGCATTCAGTGGTGACTCCCTTTCAAGACCCACCCCCTGCCCCCAACTTCCTTAGAATGTGCACACCTTCCCCTGAGATGGAGGGGTGAGCCCAGCCATGGGGAGTTGTCAGAGGACAGGGCCCGTGTCCCATCTGTCTCGGTCTCCAGTGACCTGCACATAGCCCGCCAGGACAGAATGAGCCTTGTAAATGTCTGTTTAATGAACAGAGGTAGGAAACTCATTATAACACCATGTATCATCCAGGTTAAATAAGGGAAAGGATTATTACAGCAATGATGCTGTAATGTACCCACAATTAGCCACGGCCATGAGGAGCATCTGCCCCCAAACAAGGCATCATTGGGAGGCAATTGGACCTTCTCTGGGGTGCCATGCACTTTGTTTGTTTGCATTTTACTTGTTTGAGATTTCCTGCTCACCACCGCCCTTAAAAAAAAAATTCCTTTTAGGGAAGGGGCACTGATTCACCTCTTGATCATATTTGGTTGAAATTCATAATTAGACCAGTTGGCTTCTCAACGGAAGTGATGACCCTGCCGTGAGCAGCAGTTCTCAAGGCGTGGTCCCCTGATTTGCAACACCAGCATCACTGTCTGGGAACTTAGAAATGCAGACTCTCGGGCTGCCCCTCAGAAGCTTTGGGGGTAGGACCCAGAAATCTGTTTCAACAGGTCACCTGGGTGATAGTATTGTGTGCTCCAGTGTGACAAGCACTGCCTCCGAGGTTAACCCTGTGGATTCTGGTGCTTTGCCTCAAATTCTGGTGATGCCACTTACTGGAGGTGTGTCCTCGGGGAAGTCCGCTCATGTCCTCTGTACTTCCATGACCCCACCTGTAGTGTGAGCTGCCAACAGTAGCCCTCTCACAGGTGGTGAGGATGGGCTGAAATAATGTATATGGAGCACTAGCATAGCACCCATCCAAGCCAGTGCCACCTGTTAGCATATTGCACGGGGTAGACGCTGCCTTTGATTGTCAGACTCATCCCAATTTCAGATTGCGAATGTGGGGAGAAAGTCTGTTTGTGAAACAGTGTATTTCGAACTTCAGTGTGCTCACATATCACGTAAGATGTTGGGATGCAAAGTGTAACTGGGTAGGGCTGGGGCCAGAGATTCTGCTTTTCAAGCAAGCCCACAGGTAAAAGGATGCAGCTGGTCCACAGACCGCACTTTGAGTAGAGATTGCATCCCATATCTGAGGCTCACACCAGGCTCGCATGATGAGCTGGCAGTGGTCATGGGCTGGTCCTAACGAAGCTGGTGGAGCAGGACGTGGGGTATTTTGACTATCCATCTCTGGCCAGAATTACAGCAGTCTTTAGAGTGAGAACCAGAGATGTGGATTTGAACCCCTTTTATGGCCACTTAGCTGTCTAGACCAAGCCCCTCCCATTTCCTCTCTCGGTATCTTATCTGCCATGTAGACCACTCAATGCTCTTTCCCGGGGCAGGCGAGAAGAATCAAGCAGTCATTTTCTCAATGAGTGGTTTGATGACACACCTTTCCTTGGAATCATGGATTTGCCAGATTTTAAGAATAGTGAAATGACTTGGGAAGAATTTAAAGCAGTCAGGGCAAGAAGATGCTGGTGGAAGTTGACGGGTTATTACTATTATTGTTAGCATCCTCAGTGTTATTGACACAGGTGATAAGCCCTGAATGGGGCTCTCCCAGAGCTGGTGCAGTCTTCAGAGTCACACTGGAATTCTGACAACTCCAGGGAACCCCATCAGGCCAGCCTCCTGGGTGGGCTCAGTCCATCGAGGGCCGTACAGAGGGAGCCTTGAAGTCTCAGATCCTTCTTCCTCCCATTATCCTTTTTATAGTCACTCTCAGATTTGGAGACAATGATCACTTCCAAGGGGACGGGGCAGGGCTAGAGAATGAAGGGGTCATGCATGCTCATTTCCAGGGTAAACAAAGAACGCTATGGGGGAGAGGAAAACTGCCTCTTGCTCCCCTTCTCCTGACACATGTGCACAGAATACACACACACACACACACACACTGCCCCAGCCTGCATGTCACCATCAATCAGCTTGCTCCCACTTGCTGTTTGCAGACAGAGTTCCCTACAGATGTGCTGAGGGGGGTGGGCTGATAGAAGGAGAAGAAGGTGGAGCTGGAGGCTGGGGAGGGAGAGCAGGGCAGAGGTAACCTCAAAGAGTTAAAAACCTTGCCTTGCCAGACTGCAAATTCGCCTCGACTCTCCCCCACCCCCCTCAATCCAGCCAAACAACAGCTTGACATTTTCCATCCTTCACGAGAAAGACAAAGACAGGAAGATATTCCCATGATCCCTTTCTGCATGCCTAACCGTGAGCTCAGGTGCCGTGGTGTTGCCCTGCGCCGGCCCCATCAACGTGAAGGGCGAACTCATCCTTTCTGCATCTTTTTCTCGCCACTGCTTGATTAATTGGCTGACTACTACGCCGGCGGAATACCTAATGCCTCTCCTTCCCCTATTCTTCCTTCACAGGTTTTTTTCCCCTCCTTTGCTCCATTTACATATACTTTATATTCCATAATTTTCACCCAAAAAGAAAAAAAAAAGGGAGCGGGCCCATCTCAGTATAATTTGATGTAATGACGGCATGTCACCAAAAAGAGGAATTAGAAAAATATGTAGGTATTTAATTTATTCTTGTTTTTTTTTTTTCAAGTAGATCTCTCTGAGAGAAGCATTAATATTCATGGGCCAGGAGAAAAAAGTATCCTCAATAGGAAAATTCCAGATTTTTTTTAGGGGGGAGGGAGGCAGCTAAATTCAATGCATTTTTAAGCACCATTATTTAACTAATAGTGCTCGAGTCCCTCCGGTCCCCGTTCCTCCCCTTCAATGAAAATAAGCAGGTTTTAGTTTGCCTCCAAGGGTTGTGTGTGTGGGGCTGACACCCACGCAGCTGAAACAGAGGAACAGAGTTCTCTGTTTTCCTCCCCTGCTGGGAAGATGCGAATAAAGAATAAAAACATAAAGAAAGGCCTTTTCAGAGTCCCCAAGGTGGAGTTTTGATCTCTCCCAGTTTCCCCCGTTGGTTGTAATAGCGTTCTGATGGCTCTATGGTCAGAAAGATTTCCCCAAGGGTTCCAGCAAGGCGCCCTCTTCTTATTAGCTTGGATTCAGGTTTGGGGCTGTTAATTAACTACTTGTCTATCAGAGTAAGTGCTGAGTTAAACCATAGTCATACTCGTTTCAGATGAAGCAGGGGGATTAAAAAACCCCAAAGCATCAGAAAGATGCCTGGAGTGTGAGAACTGAGTGGAAATAGGTTTGCTCTCTGGGGCAGGTCTTTGCAAAGGTTCTCGGGGCTGGTTGGCCCTCCCGGGGTTGGTGATGTTTGTGTGGGGGGATCCAGGGTCTGAGTCTGGCTAGTAGGAAGGTGGGTTTTCAGCCATTAGGACCCTGGCTGGAACACAGATGCCTCTTCCCATTTTAATCAATGAGCTTCCCACGTGGCTTAGCAGTAAAAAATCCTCCTGTCAATGCAGGAGACATGGGTTCAATCCCTGGGTCGGGAAGATCCCCTGGATGAGGAAATGGCAACGCACTCCAGTGTTCTTGCTTGGAGAATCTCGACGGATAGAGGAGCCTGGCAGGCTACAGTCCATAGGGTCACAAAGAGTTTGGACACGACCGAGCAACTCAACAACAACAACGACAGTTTTAATCAATGGAGTTGGAAACATGTCTGAGTCTCTGGGCCTGGGTACAAGCCATTTGCCTATTGTGGCAATAACAATAGTAATTACCATTACCATTATTTTGTCTCTATGTATATTAACATTTTTAGATACAATTTAAAAGGTTACTTTCCATTTACAGTTATTGCAAAATATTGGCTATATCTCCCTGTGTTGTACAACACATCCTTGAGCCTAAAGTGAAAAAGTCGAAGGGTTAGTTGCTCTGTTGTGTCCAACTCTTTGCAACCCCATGGACTGTAGCCCGCCAGGCTCCTATGTCCATGGAATTCTCCAGGCAAGAATACTGGGGTGTGTGGCCATTCCCTTCTCCAGGGGATCTTCCCAACCCAGGGATTGAACCTACGTCTCCTCCATTGCAGGCTGATTCTTTACCA
This sequence comes from Okapia johnstoni, assembly GCA_024291935.2. Lineage (NCBI taxonomy): Eukaryota > Metazoa > Chordata > Mammalia > Artiodactyla > Giraffidae > Okapia > Okapia johnstoni. The sequence continues at coordinate 5,822,118 of CM044310.1, read as the reverse complement.
TCTGAGCCAGGGAAGCTCATCTCCTTGAACCTAATTTATACAGAAAAGTTTCTCCCACTTCCCTTCCCCTATGTTGCCCCTCCCCCTACATTGCCCCTCGCCATTCCACTGGTAATTTTATTGTCTATATCTATGAGTCTGCATCTTTTTTTGTTATACTCACTAGTTGGTTGTATTCTCAAAGAATCTCACATATAAGGGATATTGTATAAGATTTGTCTTTCTCTCTCTGACTTATTTCACTTTAGCATAATGCCCTCCAAAGTCCATCCATGTTGCTGCAAGTGGCATTATTTCATTCTTTTTTATGGCTGAGTAGTATTCCATTGTGTAGAGAGCATTTTCTTTATGTTTTCTCATTATCGTCAAATTCGCATACAATTAGCCGCATGAACACTAAGTACAGGGTGTAATATTGATGAATATTTTACCCAGGTCCATACTCCACCCTAATCAAGACACAGAGCATCCTCAACACCCCCTGAAATCTCTCCAGTCACATAGCCCTCCTCAAGGACAACCACTCTTCTGAATTCTTGGACTACCAATGAGTTTTGCTTGTTCTTGAACTTCCTTTAAGAAAAACGATACACAATGCACTCTTCTGTGTTCAGACTTCTTTCTCAAAACCCCAAATTTTGAAGATTGGTTCATATTGTGATGTGTAAAGGTAGTTCATTCATTCTTTTTTTTTTTAAATTGCTGTGCCATGCTCCAGTATATAAACAAACCAGAATCCAGTCATCCACTCTCCTGTCCATGGCCATATGGGTTGTTTCTGGTTTGGGCTGTTCTGAATAATGCCAGCATGCACATTTACCTACATGCCTTGTGGTGGGGAGGGGGCTGACATAAGCCCTCTGTTCTCCCTGTAATACCTGGACATAGAATATCTGGTCATAGGGTGAATGTCCTTTCAGCCTTAGTAGAAACTGCCAAACCATTTTCAAAGTGGCTGCATCCATTTTTACACGCCCACCAGCAGTGCCTGAGACTCTGATGGCTCCGTATTTTCACCAACTACTGGTAGGGTTGTCATTCCTTTTAATTTTTAGCCATTTTCATGGGTGTGGGACAAGAGGAGACTCTGGCAGACACTTAGCAGGGAGAAAAGAGGAGATGCTAACTTGGAGCAATGCTGAGAAGGGGATCCAGGAAGGCAGTGAGAGAGAGAGAGAGAGAAAGGCAGGAAGAAGCAGAGACTCGCAGGTGGAAACCAGACAGAGAGACAGGTGGATGGAGGGAGGGAAAATGACAGAAAGGAGAGGAGAGACAGAAAGCAAGAAAGAGGCAAGAAGAGAGGAAGGAAAAGGAAAACAGATGGAAAATGCGGAAGCTGAGAAGGAAAGGGACTGTGTGAAGGGAGGAGAAAAAGCAGGGGGGTGGAGGGGGAAGGTGAGCGGCAACCCTGGGCAGTAGGCCTGGGGGGAGGGTGAGCCCCGAGATGGGCCTCCTGGTGTTTTATGAAACATGTCCTTTTTTTTTTTTTAAGTGCTCCTTGATATTTTTATGTTTATATGTTTTAACTTGGGCCTGGCTTCATGGAAAATGCATGAGGACTAAGCGGTTTCTGGGAATGTTTTATACATGACCGGGGAGCTGGGAGGATTTGTGAGGTGGGCAGGAAAGATGGAGGGCGTGGACCACTCCATCCTTGGGTCTCCCAGGCAGGGCTTCCATGGTGAGGGCAGTGGGCAAGTGGTCTGAGCCGATGGCTCTTCTCTTGAGATTATAGGATGGTGGACAAGCTGGTGTGGCCAGGATCCACCAGCCCCCTGATGGGGCAAACCACCTGGAGTCCCCTCTCTCCAAGCCTCAGTTTTTTCCTCTGCAAAGTGGCATGTTCCTTGTATATATGTGCTCAGTCATGTCCCACTCTTTGCGACTCGACGGACTGTAGCCCGCCAGGCTCCTCTGTCTATGGGATTTTCCAGGCAAGAATACTGGAATGGGTTACCATTTTCTCATCCAGGGGATCTTCCTAACCAAGTGATCGAACCTGCATCTCCTTCATCTCTTGTATCGGCAGGGGGATTCTTTCCCACTGTGCCACCTGGGAAGCCCAACGTAGCATGCTAGTCATGCCCATTTGGAGGTGAGGTGGGCTAATCTGACCTGGGCCAGGGGAAGCCATCAAGGTGAACTTTCTGATAGGGGGGTCTCCAGGCTAGTGCTTGTCAGATTCAGCGTGTCCCTGCGGATCTTGGCAACAGGCAGATTCAGATCCGGCAAGTCTGGGGTGGGGCCTGAGATGCTGACTTTCCAACCCCATGTCCAGAGAAAGCAGCTGGTCTCTGGACACAGGGCTCTAAGGATGCTTGGGTCATCAGGGGCTTCCAGGAGAGCACAAGAAACAAAAGGGCATCTCTGGAGTTAACAGGACCCAAGAGAAGGACAGCCCTGAGCTTCAGTAACCCTTCCTGATGCATCTACAAGATCAGTCCCTTATCCAGACGGAAGAGGGCTGGGGGTGAGTGTAGTGGGCTCCGTTTTCTTACTTTTCCCCCACGTTTCTCACTCTACTCTTAAGGACTCTACCTTCTGCAACTGGAAATGGCTCCTCCTCCAATGAAACAGTGGTTCTTCAATTCTTAGATGGTGAGAGAGACTTAAAATGCCTTTGGACAGTCAGATGAAAAATTGCACAGTCTCCCAAGAACAATGCACATTCTTACCATTCTGCATAGAATCTCACTGGCATCCAGCCCTCAGTGAATCCCATCCTGGACTCTGGTTCAGGGATCTGTAGTTCAAGAACATGGGCCCACAGTCACTGTCTTTGTGGAAGTTACTCCCCAGCTTCATCCTAACCAGCAGCTGCTTCCCCCCCACCCCGCCTCCCACTGAGACCGGCCTCCCCAAGACTCAGGCCTTTGTTCCATCAAGTTGATGAGTCATCTGTTTGTGTGTCTTTCTCCTCAGTGGTGTCTGGATCCGGGAAGGAAGACTGGTGCTTGTTTCTGTCCCCTGGAGCTCCCTGTAGGAACTGGCCTAGGAGGGCCCTCAGGAAATTGTTAAATGTACTAGCAGACATGTCTCCTTCTGTCAAGTCCACTGTCGGAGTGTCATGGTGGGGTGGGAACCTTCTAGAGCTTTTCTCCTAGAAGCTGGTCCTTGTCTTTTTGCAGGGATGAAGGCAGCCTCAAGCAAAAGTGTAGATTTGGGGTAGGGAAGGCGAAGACTCGGAGCAGACAACCCGCTCTTCCCTGAGGAGCATAAAGTTTTATGATGCCCTGAGCATCCTGTATTCTCTAGTCGACAGGGGCAGCTGGAATTGGTAGAGAGAACTGAACTGGGAGGAGTGAGGAGTGGGTTCCGGTTATGGAGTGGGTTCCGGTTATGGGCTGAGTTATATGCCTTCAAAGTTCCTATGTTGAACTTGCAACCCCTAATATTAGTGACTGTATTTGGAGAAGGGGCCTTTGGGGAGGTCATTATGATTAAATGCTTAATGAGGTCATAAGAGCAGGGCCCTGATCCAACACGCCTGGTGCCTTATAAGAAGGGGAAGAGTCACCAGGGAGCTGAGTCTCTCCCCATGCGCACACAGAAGGCAGGCCATGTGAGGACACAAGAGAAGGTTGCCGTCTGCAAGCCAGGAAGAGAGCCCTCACCAGAAATCAGCTCTGCTGATACCTTGATCTTGGCCTTCCAGCCTCCAGAGCAATGGGAAAATAAGTTTCTGTTGTTGAAGCTGCCTAGTCTGTAGTCTTTTGTTACGAAGCCTGGTCGGAGTAAGACAGTTCCCATCCCTGCTCTGTCACCAGCCACCAGTGTGACCTTGGACAGGTTGCGTCCCCTCTCTGGGCCTCAGTGTCCTCATCTGTAAGTTGGGTTCAGGAGGATCAAGGGGAAGATGGGGAAATCGTCAAGATTTCTTTTGATTCTGAGAGTTCTTTGAGAACTCGGAAGATGCTCTTCAGGAAGGCTGTGATTTATGTCACAGATGTGCAGGAGAAAAACAGTTGTGTGGGAATCAATTTTCTCTCGTAAATAGGATCTTTTTTTAAAGCAATCCAGGGAGAAAAGTAGGAACATTTCTAGAAGGCCTACTATGAAATGAAAGGCTCTCTGTGCAAACCTGGTTTCATTTGTCTCCTTATACTAAAATTTATTTACCTTGTAAATGTATTATGTGCCTAAATTTCTTAAAAACTGTGATATTTTGTTTCACAAAGAAAGGAACTGCATGATCCAGAGGAATATGTGGAAAATTAAAAAAAAAATGATGTGAAAGGAAAAATAAATCACTCTTCCCGTAGGTATTTATTGAACACCCACTGTGTGCCAATCACTATACAAAGAAAACTGGGTTTCCAACCAGTTTTTAAATATATATAGATATATATTTGTAAGCATAGATTCTGTAACATTTAAATTGTAGAATTTTATTTATATTTCTATTATATTCATTTTGATGTTGTGATGCAGCTAGTTCTCAATCAGCCCACCACTTCCAAGTCAGCTTTCTTTTCCTTGAATTTAAATGTAGCACACATGTTTATTGAAGAAGATGTGGACATTACGGGCACATAAAAAGAAAGAAATAAAGATTGCTTGTAATCCACCACCCAGGCTGTTTTCTATTTATGTATCCAGACTCCCAATACATATGAGGATAACCTGCTTCTAACCTTACTTCACAAGACCCCTGACTTCCTATTCATCCTCCCTCCACCCTGCCACAACCACCAGACTTACTCACACTAGGACGCAGAAAGCTTCTTGAGGTCAGTAATTTCTATCACTGCTTTATATTGAGCACCTAGAACAACCTGACACACAGTGGATGCTCCAGAAGTAGCAGCTATTGTATATAATGTAAAGAAGAAGGAAAATGGGGTCATCTAGGATGTGCAGTTGTATAATCTGTATTTCCAAAAAGTATCGATGTGTCACAAGTGTTTACTAGTATTACGAAACATTCTACTGTGCTACAACTGATGTTGCCTGCATAGTATCCCATCACATAGATGGGTCATAAATAACTTCTTTAGTCTCATCTTGCAGCCATCCAAGTAACATCTCCAGGAAGATCCTGGTGGTTATTCTTTGCACACATTGTGATAATTTTCTGGGGATAGATTTCCAGAGGTGAAATTGATGGGTCAAAAAACAGCATATATAATGGAATATTATTCGGCCATAAAAAGGAATGAAGTACTGATGTGTACTGTAGCATGGATGACAGTGACTGCAGCCATGAAATTAAAGGACGCTTGCTCCTTGGAAGGAGGGCTATGATGAACCTAGACAATGTTTTAAAAAGCAGAGATATCACTTTGCCGATAAAACTCCATATGGTGAGAGCCATGGTTTTCCCAGTAGTCATGTGCAGATGTGAGACTTGGACCATAAAGAAGGCTGGATGCCAAAGAATTGATGCCTTTGGATTGGGGTACTGGAGAAGACTCTTGAGAGTCCCTTGGACAGCAAGGAGATCAAACCAGTTAATCCTAAGGGAAATCAGTCCTGAATATTCATTGGAAGGACTGATGCTGAAGCTGAAGCTCCAATATTTGGCCACCTGATGCAAAGAGCCAACTCACTGGAAAAGACCCTGATGCTGGGACAGATTGAGGGCAGGAGGACAAGGGAGTGGCAGAATGTGGGATGGTTAGATAGCATTAGTGACTGAGTGGACATGAATTTGAGCAAACTCCAGGAGATAGTAGAGGACAGAGGAGCCTTTCATGCTGCAGTCCATGGAGTTGCAAAGAGTTGGACACAACTTAGCAGCTGAACAATGACACAACAACAATAGTGTGGATGAACCTAGAAAACATGATGCTAATGAAAGAAGCCAGACACAAAAGATCTCAAATTGCATAGTTCCATTTATATTAAAAATCCAGAATAGGTAAATTCACAGAAATAAGAGAGCATGTTAGTGGTTGCTAGGGGCTGTAGTCTGGCGCCTAGGGGAGTGATTGATTAATGAGTATGTGGTTTTCTTTTGGGGCTGTTGAAAATGCTTTGGAACTAGATAAAGGCAATGGTCACACAGCATTGTGAATGTACCAAGTGCCTCTAAACTGTTCACTCCAAAAAGCTTAATTTTATGTTATATGAATTTTGCCTCAATTAAAACCTAAAGCAGACACAATTTCATGGCCAGCTTGCTTTACTGATTCATGCATCCATCAACAGTGCATTTAGGTGATCATTTCCTCACAGATTCAGTAGCACTGGTAAGTTTCTACATACCTGAACAGGTTGACAAAGTGTGTTGATTATCAGTGATAGCAATTTTTTCATTGGACTAGTAAGTGTTTATATCCCACTTACATATTATATTTGCCCATCATCTTGGAGTGTTGGTCTTACTGATTTGCTAGAATACCTTCTCCACTGATATTCATCCTTGTCATGTACGTCTCAGGCTTTACACCTTTTTATTATTTTGCCTTTTAGTTTTAACATAATTCTAGCTTTTAAATTGCTGCTAATCTACCAACCAGTGACTACCACACTGTCCCATGACTGCTCATCTCCCTGTTGATTGCCGACCAGATACTCAGTCCTTTCTTGGGTTAGTCGCTCAGTCGTGTCCAACTCTTTGTGACCCCATTGACTGTAGCCCGCCAGACTCCTCTGTCCATGGAATTCTCCAGGCAAGAATACTGGAGTGGGTTGCCATTCTCTCCTCCAGGGGATCTTGCTGACCCAGGGATTGAACCCACATCTCCTGCATTGCAGGCAGATTTTTTTACCATCTGAGCCACTGGGTAAGCCCTATTCCATCTTACTCCCACCTTTTTCTTCCTGGTAGAGTCCAAGTTCACCATCATGTCCTGTAGGGAAACTGCCTCCAACTTCACAGGTGGGCCCTGACTGGCCATGCCAATCACAGTCATGTTGTTTGTCTTTTCAGGGTTGCTTAGGGCCTGGTACACAGCACAGTCGCAGGTGATGAGACATAAAGGAAAGTTTGCTAGGAACCTCTGGGAAGGGTTGCTTGACTTTTACAAAGAGACATTCATGAGACATTGCCCCTGTTCTTTCTCTTCAGGTGGTTGGATCAGAGAGGGATGTCAGGACTTCTGCAGCCATCCTGTATCCATCAAGAGAGCCAGAACAGGGACAAAGTGGGCCTGCAGGAAAGGATGCAGACGATCAGATCCAGACCCCTGGAGGCATCCCATCAGTGCACCCTTCCCCTGGGATTCCCATGAGGTGAGATAATAGATGTCCTGAGCTTTACAGGCATCTAGGTTGGTTGCCTGTTACCTACAGCCGAGAGAATTCTAAACCAGACTCCATTCAGAGGCAGCTATTTCCTTGTTTGTTTTTTAAAAATGTATAAGCCAACCACTTCCATAAATATTGATACCTTTTAAAATAAAACTTTTTCTATAATTTGACACATATCCTCAGATAAATTCCCAGAAGTGGAATTATAGGATGAGAGAGTATTAATTTTTAAAGTTGCTTCATTTTCATATTTTCATCTGCCTTCCGTTGGCGGCTCTACAGGCTTAGTCAGTCTCCCAGCCAGAAATTACAGAACAGGGGTTTGAACCAAGGCCTTCTGATCCCACATGCAGAGCTAGATATTAAAGGGGAGCTGGCGTTTAGTCCTGCTGAAGTTCTTCAAATCTGAAATCATGGGCGATGCCATTCAGTCTGCCTGAATACAGCTCCCCCTGGGGAGCCAGACGTGGCTCCTGTCATGCTTTTCTGGGCCTCCCACTTCACTGTGGAGGATTCTAGAATGCCAGGATTGGGGAGGACTTTAACGATCCGGGCTGGGGTGGGGTGGGTCAAGAACCCCATCGGGAACCTCATGCAATGTATGGACCGTCTCTTAGACAAGTTTATGCCCATCAGTATTAGTGCCCGGGGGCTGCTGTAACAAAGTACCACAAGCAGGCTGGATTAGAACAGAAATGTATTGTCTCATGACTCTAGTGGCTGTAAGTCTGGAACCAGTGTGTCAGCAGGTTGGTTCTTTTGGGTCAGGGGCATTGAGGAGGGAGAGTCTGTTCCCTTGCTCTCTCTCTCTGCTTCTGCTGGCCTCAGGCATTCCTTGGCTCACAGATGGCCTTCTTCTTGTATCTTCCATCATCTGCCCTCCATCTGTCTCTGTGTCCAGACTTCCCCTTTTACAAGGACATGGTCATCTTGGATAAGGCCCATTGTCATGACCTCATCTTAACTTGATCACCTGCAAAGACCCAATTTCCAAATAAGATCACATCCACAGCTCCTGGGGGCCAGGACTTCAGCATCTTTTGAGGTGTGGTGGGGGTGGGGGCAGAATACAATTCAACCCATAGCACCATCCAGACACACGTCTGTGAATAAAACCAACTGAGGTTTACTAGGGACTCCAAGGTGAGATTCTGTTCTATTCTAACTTCTTCACTTTATTTATTATTTTCATTTTTTTTAACACCAAAGATGTTTTGTATTGGGGTATTAGCTGATTAACTATGTTGTGATAGTTTCAGGTGAACAGGGAAGGAACTCAGCCATACATGGATCCATTCTTTCCCAGTGGCAATCCACTCTAGTATTCTTGCCTGGAGAATTCCATGGACAGAGGAGCCGGGCTGACTACAGTCCATGGGATCCCAAAGAGTTGGACACAACTGTGTGACTAACTTTCACTTTCATTCTCCCCTGAACTCCCCTCCCATCCAGGCTGCCACATAACATTGAGCAGAGCTCCGTGAGCTATACCATATGACTTCTTCACTTTAAAGGGAGAGGAAAACCGAGGCCCAGAGAATGAAAGGCTCGGGTCCAGGTCGTGGGAATGCAGTCTTGGGGACACGCCAGGACTGGAGCCTTCATCTTCTGGGCGTTCCCATGGTGTCTCCGGGATCCCAGCCCTCTACGGGTCCTGTTCTCTGGCGGCTGCAGAAACTGAGCCAAGCTGAAAGAAGACAGGTGGTCAGACTTGAGGGAGGCAGACAGAAGCTGGTGGTGAGTGGGGTGCCTGCCAGGGGCCACCCCGTCCTGAGCAGACAAAGGAGGCTGCAGCAGTGGGAGTCAGAGTGCAGGAATGCGGCACGTCCTCGGGACACTGGAGCTTGTGAAAATCAACACAGGTCATGGAAAGCGTGGGAGAGGAAGCCTGCTCCCCTTGCAGATGCTTCAAGGTGATGGTGATGGCAGGGTGGGTTCTGGCTTCAATTCCCACTGGCCAAGGACCCCAGACATTTAAGAGGGCAGCCAGGAGGGGGGGGCAAGGAGCCCTCTTCTCTGCTGCCCGTGCCAGCTGCCCATCCATAGGAAGCCAGCATGTCGGCCCTCCTGCCCGCCAGTGCCAGCCCAGAGGTGCCAAGGCACCAGGCACAGCAAAGCCAGCTGGCAGCTTATCGGAGAGCCAAGGGCCCGACTGGCCGGCCCATCTGCTCCTCACTGCCAGCTGCATGCCTGTGGGAGGTGGGCCAGCAGCCCATCCAAGTGGCCGAGGTGCCAGCCACTGGGCGTCCTGGGCCAGCTGGCAAGCTGGCAAGACTGACCAGCGTCCCCAGCTGCCAGCCGGTGCCAGATGAATGTGCGTGGCATCCGGGCCCAGGGACCTCGCGGTGCCAGCCCGCCTGGAGTTCCAAGGCATTGGAGGCCCTGGCTCTCTCTCCTCTTCTCTCTCTCCCACACTCCCTCCTGAGGTCTGAGATGTTGCTCCAAAGGCCGTAAGGGAAGGCATGTGGAAGCACGCAGCAGGGCATGGATGGCTAGGAACACGGACCCCCAGAACCATAACATCACAGAATGTTAGAAGCCCAGCAGAACTGTGGTTAGGAACATGTACTCTGGGCTTGAACAGCCTGGATCTGAATCCCAGGTCTGACATGAATTAGTTGTGTGATCTTGGGCAGGCTGCTTCATTGCTAATAGCCTCAGCTTTCTCATCTGTAAAATGGGAAAGTAGCACCAACACTTTCATTGGGTTACAGTGAGGATTAAATAAGACACTTAGATGACCCGCGTCTTAAGAACAGGTCCCAGGTCTCATCCTCAGCTGGCCTCTTCTCCTTTTGCCTTCAATCTTTTCCAGCATCAGAGGATGAGATGGTTAGATAGCATCACTGACTCCATGGACATGAACTTGAGCAAACTCTGGGATATAGTGGAGGACAGGGAAACCTGGTGTGCTGCAGTCCATGGGGTCGCAAAGAGTTGGACACAACTTAGTGACTGAAGAACAACTCATGTCTAATTCAGGAACCTCAGCTATCCACAGCTCACCTCTTTGAAAGCCTCAGATATCCAGAAAGACTCTGGTATCCCTGAGCCCCTGTGCTGAGAACAATACCTGTTATAGATGGAGATCTATAAACCATGATGAATGAATGAATGAAGCAGATGGAGCCTTTATATGACCTGGTACAACTCTTTGAGTTTGGTGAATCAGCACTCTTACTGTCCATCTGCCAACCAATAAGAGCAAAGATCTTCATGTTCTAAATCCTTCATCCTAGCTAGCAACTCTTGACTCTCACTCAGAGCCTTGTTACCCTGATCTTGCGCACAATATTAACAAAGGCAGTTAGCTGGTTAGGTCTGCAGGTTGGATGAAACAAATAGAAGGGAGAAGGAAGTGGGCACCTTCAGGTAAAAGCAGATAAAGATGGTTGCAGATATTTTTGTGGGCCAGGAAGAGAAAGAAGTGTTTAGAAAAAGCCTCACTTAATGTCAAAGCCTGAGCCGTCTGGAGTCACTTTGTGTTGGGGAAATCCCCCAACACATGCATAGACTTGTATCTCTCTCTGGAAAATTAGTGATGCTCCTAATGATGGAGCTGAGATTCAGTTCAAGGGCCCCCATCCAAATGATCAAAGAACAGAGTGCATTTTGCCGAGATCTCCATCCAAAATGTAATTTTCAAAACGGTAATTAAAGAGAGGTAATCGTCCATCAACCAGAAAGCTTGGCTTTCTCAAACAGCTTGGTCAGGGCAGGTTATACATGCTGCTGGGATCTGTTGCTCTTTGTGTGGAAGGAGCTGACAATTAGAGAACTTAAGGGAAGACAAGGGAGAGGGGACGGTGTTGGGGAGGTCAATCAGAATGCCTTTTCATCCTGAACGTGAATGTTAACCCTCCCTCACTACCCGTGTGAAGGAGCGGGTGGTGTTCAGAACTATTTCACATCTGTATCCTTCACCTCGTGTACTGGGCTTCTCACCTGCTAAAGTGGAGACACATGCATATACGTACACAGACACACACAAGGACGTGCAGCCGTACATAAGGACACACACTCATACACATCCTTATGTACATACAGACATGCATACACACATTCACACACACACATGTGTGCCACAAACACATGCAGACACACATATACACAAACACACATGTGCTTGCATACGTTTACACACAGAGAGACACACACATACACATGCTGGCTGGCATGCCCACACAGAGGGCGCACACACACATAGACATACAGACATGCCTTTACACAGAACACATGCCCTTAGTCATACACTTACACAGAGAGACACGCATGCATACATGAGCGCACAGACACATGCAGGCGTGCACGCGCTTCGCCAGTCTTTTAAACAATGAATCTGAAGGATGTGTTCCCTATCTTGGGTTGGTCAGATTCCAAATGATTCCAGGGTCATGATAATCACACAGGTTGATGATACAAAGTCACTGCTACCATTTCTGGGTCACCTGGCTGGTCTAATTCACACCTATGCCTGACATCTTACATCCCATCCACCAACCTCTCTACCTTTTCCTTCCCGTTCCCTTGTTCCCTTTTTCTTCCTTTCCCTTGCTTCTGTTTTCTTTCTTTTAATTTTCACCTCCTACAAGTGATATACATGGGTACTTTCTCACTGTAAAGCATCAACATGGTCCTGACAATACAAACCTTCCCTTTTGTATCTCCTGCCTCGTAACCACTCGGTTTCTTAGCAATGATGACTGTGACCAGTGCCGAGTGGAACCTGCCTCTCCCAATTTGACATGCACTTGTACAGCAGGTGTAGGAAAAGAGCCTTGACGTCCATCACCAGAATAAAGGCTAAGCACATTCTGGAATACGATCTTTTTGGCAATAGCCTAAGAGAACCAAAGTTGGTGTTTGGAACAGTATCAGCCAGCTTTTACTGAGCCCTTACCAGGGGTCACACACTCCCTGCAGCCCCTCACTTAATCTTCTCAGCTACCCTGTGAACAATGTCAACACCCCATTTTACAGAAGTGAATACTCAGGAAAGGTGAGAGGAAGACATCAGGACGTTTGTCCAGCCAGCATTTGCAGATCTGAGATTCAACACAGGAGATCTGTCTCTAAAGCCTGCATTCCTAAGCCCCAGTGCTAAGATACTCAAGAAGCAATAAGAGAAAAAAAAGTAAGAGAGAAAACACATCTTTGCAGATGACTTTACAGAATATAATCCCATCTATACAAAAATGAAAATGTATATGAAGGTACATAAATGAATTTATGATCTCTGCCACTCTTACACCATCCCTCCACTTTTGACAAATAAATGGTGTGACATAGAGGTGAAGGGACTTTCCAATGCCAGGCAGCTGGGTTCAAGTCCAACTCTGTCTAACTGCACAGCTTGTGGTGTTTGCACATTTTTCTTGGGCTGACAGCAGAGTGAATTGGACCAAAGAGTTGAGGAGGGGCTGTTTTTAAAGAGTTTACCCAAAGTGCATCTTCTGAGAACCATCGACCTCTCCAAGTACCCGCTTTGCACAGCTCTATGCATCTCAGAGGGCATAGGTAATAGCATGAGGTCAGAGATGAGAGAGTTCTGGGCTTCATGAAATATGAGGCCGCTGCAAAGGGAGGATGCCTCCAGTGGCTGGCTGCTGGGAGATGCCTCAAATGCCCCAAGACTGAGCTATGAGGCTTCCTGGTCTCTTTGCTGGGCACTGCATATAGCTTTCCCAGGTGGCGCTAGTGGTAAAGAATTCACCTGCCAGTTCAGGAGATGTAGGAGACGAGGGTTTGATCCCTGGGTTGGGAAGATCCCCTGGTGGAGGGCATGGCAACCCAGCCCAGTATTTTTGCCTGGAGAATCCCATGGACAGAGGAGCCTGGTGCACTATGGTCCCTGGAGTTACAAAGAGCTGGACATGACTAAACGACTTAGCACAACGTGCACCGTGTAGCCTTATGAGTCTTTGCAAATTCTAAATGCACCACGGGGTTGAGGAAAGTGCCTGAGCTGGGGAAAAAAGACCTAGGTTCCAGTCCCGTCTCTGCCCCTCGCTTGCTGCCTCTTCTTCCCAGCTCTGTTCTCAGCCTCTGCCTCTGTTCACTGAGGAGGGTTGAACTTGGAGAGACAGTGGAGAACACAAGACTGAGTCAAGACTCAGCTTGAACCTTACAAGATTTGTAAGGTGCAACCTTACTTGGAGTGTACATTACAAAATTTGTAACTTGGAACAACCCATGTAATCTCCCTGAGCCTCACTTTCCTCATTTATGAGCTAGAAATGACACAACTCATTGGGCAGCTGCCATTTACAAGTTCTAGCATGTTCCAGGCAAAGGTAACTGCAAAGATTCTGTGGCATTCTCATATTCACCACCTCCCTGATGAGGGACCTGACTGTGGGGGCCGCCTCATGGTCATGACTCCACCTTTATGGACAGGAAAGGAGGAGACTAGAGAGGTCACGTAGCTTGCTTGAGGTTGCAGAGATGTCCGATGACAAAGCAAAGGCTGGAGCCAGCCAGGACTAGAAAGAGGAAAGTATTGGGCACAGAATTGAAAGGAAAGTTATCCATGATCCCAGTTCAGTTCAGTTCAGTTGCTCAGTTGTGTCCGACTCTTTGCGACCCCATGAACTGCAGCACGCCAGGCCTCCCTGTCCATCACCAACTCCTGGAGTTTACCCAAACCCATGTCCATCGAGTCAGTGATGCCAGCCAACCATCTCATCCTCTGTTGTCCCCATCTCCTCCTGCCCCCAATCCTACCCAGCATTAGGGTCTTTTCCAATGAGTCAACTCTTCGCATGAGGTGGCCAAAGTATTGGAGTTTCAGCTTCAACATCAGTCCTTCCAATGAACACCCAGGATTGATCTCCTTTAGGATGGACTGATTGGATCTCCTTGCAGTCCAAGGGACTCTCAAGAGTCTTCTCCAACACCACAGTTCAAAAGCATCAATTCTGCGGCTCTCAGCTTTCTTCACTGTCCAACTCTCACATCCATACATGACCATGGGAAAAACCATAGCCTTGACTAGATGGATTTTTGTTGGCAAAGTAATGTCTCTGCTTTTAAATATGCTATCTAGGTTGGCCATAACCTTCCTTCCAAGGGGTAAGCGTCTTTTAATTTCATGGCTGCAATCACCATCAGCAGTGATTTTGGAGCCCCCAATAATAAAGTCTGACACTGTTTCCACTGTTTCCCCATCTATTTCCCATGAAGTGATGGGACCAGATGCCATGATCTTAGTTTTCTGAACGTTGAGCTTTAAGCCAACTTTTTCACTCTCCTCTTTCACTTTCATCAAGAGGCTCTTTAGTTCTTCTTCGCTTTCTGCCATAAGGGTGGTGTCATCTGCATATCTGAGGTTATTGATATTTCTCCTGGCAATCTTGATTCCAGCTTGTGCTTCCTCCAGCCCAGCGTTCCTCATGATGTACTCTGCATATAAGTTAAATTATCAGGGTGACAATATACAGCCTTGACGTACTCCTTTTCCTATTTGGAACCAGTCTGTTGTTCCATGTCCAGTTCTAACTGTTGCTTCCTGACCTGCATACAGATTTCTCAAGAGACAGGTCAGATGGTCTGGTATTCCCATCTCTTTTAGAATTTTCCACAGTTTATTGTGATCCACACAGTCAAAGGCTTTGGCATAGTCAATAAAGCAGAAATGGATATTTTTCTGGAACTCTCTTGCTTTTTCGATGATCCAGCGGATATTGGCAATTTGATCTCTGGTTCCTCTACCTTTTCTAAAACCAGCTTGAACATCTGGAAGTTGAAGGTTCACGTATTGATGAAGCCTGGCTTGGAGAATGATCCCAGTAGTTGAGATTAAAAAAAAAAAAAGCTTCAGTGAAGTATTTTTTTAAAAAGCAAAATTTAATGTAAACAAATCTCTGATGAACAAAATATCAAAACTTTAAACAAAGACAGAATTAGAATGACTGATTTTTCCCTTTTGCCTCAGGCACCAATGTGACTCACACGGCACTTTATTTAAAATGTTTAGACTTTGTTCATCATGGATTTTTGTTTGCATTAAATTTGAATTTAAAAAATACCACATGAAAGCGCTTCTCTTGATTACTGAACTTTTTAAGTGCCAGGTGCAGATGCCTCACTTACCCCACCCTAGTGCTGGCCCTCCTGGACTTGCTCTGCCAACCCGGACACCTTGTTCCTTTCCTATGTCTGTTCACTCACTCATTAATCTACCCGTTTACTCATTCAGTCATTCAGCATATATTTTGGATGTCCATGATTCCAAGAGCCAGAAAAATAGCTGTGTACAAGATAATCATGGTTTCTGCCTTCCTGGCATGGACAGTTTAACTGGAGCAGCAGATGTAGGTCAAATAATCCTGTAAACAAATTACGAATAGAAGTGTGGCAGCTGCAGCAAAGGGAACCAATGGGGGTGTTGACTAAGAGTGGTAATCAGGGCAGGCTTCCCTGAGGAGGTGATATTTAGATGCGATGGAGATAACCAGATGGGAATGAATTGAAGTTATGTGGCTGAGAGTGTTCTAGGCAGAGGAAAGGCAGGTACAAAGGCCCTGTGGCAAAGGCAGGAGTGTGGAGGGGGAATCTAGAAACACAAGAGGCCAGTCCAACATCATACTGAGAGCCAGGAAGGGTGCAAAACAAGGATGGAGCGGTGGGCAGGGCCTGAAGACACAGTGGGGAAGGATTTGCAGCTGGGCGTGATGTGACCAGGTTTGTTCTTTGTTGTAATCCCCTTGGCTGCTGGAAGGAGTGTGCGTGTGTGCTCAGTCTGTCAGTCGTGTCCGACTCTTTGTGACCCCATGGACTGTGGCCCCCTAGGCTCCTCTGTCCATGGGGTTCTCCAGGCAAGAATACTGGAGTGGGCTGCCATTTCCTCCTCTAGGGGCTCTTCCCGACCCAGGGTGCTAACCTGCGTCTCTTGTATCTCCTGCATTGGCAGACAGATTCTCTACCACTGTGCCACCTTTGATGGAGTGTATTTCAGTGTTGTGTTTGGAACCCAGACTCCCTAGGTTTCTAGTCTGGCTTCCCCGTTTCTTGCTGCATGACTGTGGATAACTCATGTAGCACTTGCCTTCTTTGTGCTTCAGCTGCTCGTCTGTAAAATGGGGTACCAGCCTCTCGGTGCTGTTAGGATTAAGTGAGATGATAAGCGTTGGTCTCTACAATAGGCCTGACACCTAGCAAGCGCTCTGTAAATGCTGGTCATAATTATTATTACTGAGGATGGATTTTAGGGAGTAAAAGAGAAAATAATAGGAAAGCAGACCCTACGCTCGGCCCAGGGGTGACGAAGCCTGGGCTCCTCTGCCTGCAGCTCCCCGCTCCCTCATTAGAGAGTGGTTTTTCTTTCTGCCATGTGCTCCCCGGAGGAGAGGGCATGGTGGAGGCTGCAGGAGCGCTGTGAAGGTCTTAAAAGAAATTATAGCCTGCATAAAAATATTCACTCCAGTGGAGGGCCTTAAACCATTCCCCTGGGCATTGAACAGTGACTGAGAGTGTATTACTGTGCATTTAAGGTGACGGCAGCCACCCAAGGTCAGAGAGAACGGGAAGGGAAGCGTTTAAGCATGAAAGTTCCCCTAAATAGGAGCATCCTTCCTCAAGCCACTCCTCCCTCCCATTCACTGAGTGCCTGATCTGTTGTCCTCTGTATCCACAACCCCAAGAAAAAGAACAGCCCCTGAAATTCCTTAGGGAGCTGAGGGAAGGGGAGAGAAAAGAGAACAGGTCTGGGCTGGGAATAGGAACGGGTTCAGATCTTATCCTGCCATGATCTGGAAGGACTCGCTTAAAAACTTCTGACCTCAACAGCATCATCTGTAAGATGGGAACCAGGTACTGGCTTAGTTCTCATTTCTGGGAAGACTAAATGAGGAACCTGGAAGGCCGTATACAAAGTGCTCAAAAATGATTGTTTGTCCTTCTTGGAGCTTCTTCCTTTCCATCTTTTTTTTTCTTTTCTAAATTCTAAGTGACTTCACTTCTTGGCAAGGCAAGCAGTCTCCCCAAGCCTCAAGTTTTCTCATCCGTAAAGTGGGCACAATAACAGGAAGGAAGTTGAGTGTGGGGATCAGTGAAATGTTTGGGGCTGTTGCATGCTGGGAGGGCAG
The DNA here is from genome assembly GCA_024291935.2 of Okapia johnstoni. Lineage (NCBI taxonomy): Eukaryota > Metazoa > Chordata > Mammalia > Artiodactyla > Giraffidae > Okapia > Okapia johnstoni. Next base: position 5,804,839 of record CM044310.1, on the reverse strand, counting down.
GGTCTTACCTGTCATAATGGTTTCTGTCTTTTCACAGCGGAGGTTGGCAGTGAGGACACGTAGACCCTTTCTTCCCCTACTGCGTCTGGGCAGTGTTCCGCCCTTGGAAGCGTCAGTGTAGAAGCATAGGAGCCTTAATCCTGGACCTTAGTGGGTCCATGAATTCTCTGCATTTGAACACCCAGATTCATCAGATTTTTCAAGTGGGTCCCGGCACCCAAAGGACTAAGGAGTGTTTTGTTCCAGGTGGAAGTGCTCTGGGCCAGGACTCAGAACCCAGACATGAGCTGTCCCTGGCCTGGGCAAATGAGACTCAGCTATGCTGGCCTCAGTGTCCTCATCTATCAAGGGGGAAACAGTGGGATGTACTTCATGGGATTATTGGGATCATTAGCAGTACAATGCTTCTGAAGGGCTTAGCACATAGTAGGAACACGGTATCTATTAACTCCTTTTCCTCTTTCCTAGACCTCAGTAGAATCACCATCCAAAATTCTCAAAGGGAACCATTTTGTGGATTACGTATCACAGTTCCTTTTGATCGCGGATCGATATAAACATAGGGAAAACATTCTCTCTTAATTAAGAGAGACTGTAAAAACAAAGAGAACTTAGAGAACGTAGGCTCGTTATCTCACAGAGAGCCCCATCCCTACCAAGGAATATTTCTGGCAGATGCAGGGACAAAAACAGAGATTCTCTGGTTAAACAGGTTTGATGAGCATTGTAAAGAAAGAATTAAGTGACTGTCTTTCCTGCAGGGCAGGTTGCCGTCCTTAGCATGTGATGTGTACTTTGAAGCAGCAAGCTGGGCTCTGATTACTCAATGTTTCCCTCAGTTACATGGCCAGAGGATGCTTTGCTGGGCTTAGCTTCTGTAAGATGCATTTTTCTGGCATTTGGGGGGAGAGGAATAAAAACTGGAACTGCCCTTCTCTGGGGCCCCTTCTTACTCTTGAAAGTTAATGCCTCCATTTTAGCTATTTCATCTGTATCTTTATTTTAAATAATTCCTTTGTATCATTTTCCTCTTTGTTCTTGGCTTAATGCATTTTGCAACCAATGTTTTTCCTGATTTGGTTTCCCTCTTGCAAAGTCACTGCATTGAAGGACTTCCTGGTAGTCCAGTGGTTAAGACTCTGCCTTCCAATGCAGAGGGATTGGAAGGGTTCAACCCCTGGTCAGGGACCTAAGGTTCCCACAGGCCTCATGGCCAAAAAACCTGAACATAAAACAGAAACAATATTGTAATAAGTTCAATAAAGATGTTAAAAATAGTCTATATCAAAAAAAGAAAAATCTTAAAAAATCATTGCATGCTGGTGATTTGCCTAATGAGAAGTTGCTTCAATCCCCTTTGGGGCTGGTGCTTATCCAGACACCAGGGGGCTGGCCAAGGTGACGCAGGGCCCTGCCCCGGCAGCCTGCAGCCAGCCGAAGGAAGCTCCCAACTATCCGGCTGCCCTGTAATGATTAGTTGGAATCCAAGACAGCAATACAAGAAGTGTCGCTGGTGGGCGTGATGGAGAGCCTGCTGAGTGGGCCGCAGATAAGCGCCCATGATTTCGGAGGATGCTTCATCATTTCGCCGTGAGAACATGTTAACGGGTGATTGTTTGAATGTCTCCAGCTAATAGGATATTATTCATAACACTCTGGCTAGTTGGAATGGAAGATGATAAGAAATTAAATCCTTAATGGCTTTCTTTAAAGGCAGACTTTTCCCAGGGGGACCCAGAACCTTGGGAATTCGCCCCCTGTGCCCCGGCAAGGTCCCTGTGGAGGAAACTGGCTTCAAATGAACCTCCCAGGAAGATGAAAGGGTAAAAGGAAGAGGGCAAAAAGCACTTGGCATTAATCTGGCACCCTCTGTGTGCTGGGTACCTAGATATTTTATACTTTGTCCCAGCAACGTCTCTGTTGTGACCAGGTACTATTAAGTCCATATCAGAGATGGGAGGTTGGAGATTCCAAGAGGTGAGTTGACTTGCCTGAGATCTCAGTTCTGCTGTTGGAGCTATGGTTTGAACTCCAAAGCAAACTTCTTCCCACGAGATGCAGTTTATGGAGAGGGGAGTGATGTGAAAGAGGGAGAAGCTCTTTGGTGAGATTTGAAGGTGGGGAAGGAGGAGCCATAATATCGAGAGAGCACTGCAAGTAGGTGCAAGGTGTCGGCAAAGGAAGGCGGGGAGCATCTGCTTTAACTCTGGGCATCGTCAGTTTCCAGGACACATGCAAACCAACGTTTCCCATGTTAGTCCTTGTGACTCCTGCAGTTCTGGATTTCCTGAGCTGTGTTCCCTTCTGTCTTTCCAACAATTAACTCCCTGTATTAAATCCCTTCCTGCTTGAAATACCTTGAACAGTGACTCACCTCTGACAGAGTAACCCATCAGTCATTTTATAAACACACATGCACAATTGAGCAATGACTCACCCTTGACAGAGTAATTCACCAGTCATTGTATAAACACACACACACACACACACACACACACACACACACACACACAGAATCATCTCATAAGGATAACTTCCCAAGAAAAGAAGTATATATCAAACATCTTTGGGGCATGTGATACGAAAATTATCATCATCATCATCATCATCTGTTTTGCAACATGGAAACCAATCTCTAAGAGTCTGAGAAAAGAAAGAGCCCACACTATTTTTTGTTGTTGTTGTTAAACAACTGCTCTTTCCATATGATTAAATCCTCCTTCTAAATAAAAAGGGCAGAAAAGGTGGTGAAATTCTTCAACAGAGCAAATTCACTTTCAGTGGGAACTTACTGTGAATATTTAAGAGTGGACACACTGTTCGTTTGTCTTCATTTTTGTGGGGTGCAGCTATCCAGTGCTTCCCTAGCCTCCCCATGCCTTTTCTTCTGGGTCTCATCAGCCTCCACAGTGGAAGCTGGCTTGGTTTTCCATTTGCTAAGTTCACAATTCACCCAGCCATGAGCTGTGCCTTTAACCACCGCTAAATTGTTTCCTGACAGCCCTCGCTACAATTTTCTCCCTTGACATTTGATTTACATATGATCTTTAAGCACTGCCATGGCGGTAATAGCGATTTGGTTAATATTCCAAATGCTACCCCCATGCCCCACACCTAGCAGGGACATTTCATTGCTGCAGCGTGGCAAAATGCATGTACCAAATAAATGTATTGCTAATGAAATAAACGGATTAGGGGGAAGAATCAATTGCCCTGCTGCCTGGATGAGGCACCAGGAGTTAATTTTGTCTGGATCTGCAAGGGTAGTTGTTAATAGAATAGGCTTTTTACCTAATTAAAGGGAAAGTAAATGAAGTACAGTAATATTCCGCGATGCACTGGACAAATTTACTCCATTTTCTCTCAGTCTTGCTTGATGAGTGTTTACAGCACAATAGAATTCATAGTCTCCCTCATCCCGTGACCCCCCACATTTTTCTTTTCTTTCTTTAATCTTCACCTATCTTCTTTTTCTTTCTTGTTTTTAATATCTCATTTTCTTTCCTTTCTTCCTCCAGCCTTTCTTTTAGTCCTTCTTTCCATCCATTCATACATCTGTCACTCAACTGCTCTCTGTACCCTATATCCATCCATCCATCCATCCACCCATCCACCCATCCATCCATTTCTTCATCCATGTAATAAACCAGGGTCTCAAACACAAATATCTTCAAGAGTCGGTGATATAAATGAGTAAACCTTTGTGGTCCTTTGACAAAATAGAACCATCACCAGCATCACTGTTTCCACGATCAACATCCTCATTGTCAACATCATCATCATCATTATCATATTTTCCATCATATCTGTCATTTATCGAATCTGTCCACTGTCCCTCCATCCTTTCAATATTTATTGAAGGCTTACTATGCTAGTCAAGACCCAATTCACCTTCTGTGAATATGACAAAAGAAAAAAAAGTATAGCAAAGAAGTCCCTTAGACCAGTCTGCATATCTGTTTGATACCTAGACACCCACCCAGGATTTTTCTTTCTCTTCTTCTGGTAGAAGCACTGAGATTCTGTTGCAGTGATTGCATTTGCCAAAGACTGGAATCAACAGGTGTTAGGTGAAGTGTGACCAGACCTGTGGAATCAGAAGTAGGTGAGATCTCTAAAACAACAAAAGAGAAGGGTAAAGGCATATATATATATATATATATATATATATATATATATATATATATATATATATATGAATTTCAGAGTGTGTTTTCCTAGCATGAGGGTGCACACAGGAGACTAGGCATCAGTGGGAGTGACAATATGGCTCCCTGACTGAAAAGAGGTTGTGAATTAAGATGGAAAAAAACAGACTAGTAGAATGAGGCATTGAAGCCCAGGGCAGCACCAGGGACAGCTCCATGGCCTTCCAATTGGGCAACTCTGACCTGTCCAGGTCACATGACTGGTAAGAGGCAGAGCTAGGATTCTAACCCAGGATCCAGAGCCTGCAGTGATCCTCCAGCTTCAACACATCAGAATCCCCTTAGGAACTTATTTAACCTGCTGATTCTTGAGGGTGACAAAGACTCTTTCCTTTGAGTTAGGCTCCTCTGAGTCCTCTTTCTCATTAGACTCGGGCCATGGACTCTGTCCTTGACTTACTTTTTCCAGTTTTAGCAAGAATCTTGCTGGGTCAGATTTAGCCAAAAATCCCCCCTCCTTGGCCTGATCATTCTTGATATCTGATTGATTTCCCAAGCCCCTGACACTTGATATTTTGTCACTGTGGCCTGCCTTCAGCAAGAATCCTATTAAGTCAGTCTAGTAAAGAATTACCCTGCCTCTTAGTAATTTTCCATCCACAGATTCCGCATACCACCACCCCCCCCCCCCCCCACCAACTCTACTCCTTGACTATAAATTCCCACTTTTGATTGTTGTATTCATTTAGAGTTGAGCCCAGTCTCTCAACTATCGCAAAATTCCTCGTGTAGTAACTATGCACCCCTACCCCCTTGAATGAAGTCTTCCTCACCATTTTTAACAAGTGTCTGAATAATCTCTTCTTTAACAAGGGCCCAAGAATCTGCGTTTGTAATCCATTTCCCAACTGACTCTGATGCAGGTGTTCTTACTTCCAAAAACTCCACCTGAGTGTTGGCTGGGCCTGTTTAGGCCAGTCTGGTTTTGTTCATCCAGCATCCCATAGCCATTCAATGTCGTGATGCTTAAAAGAGAATTAATGTGGGGCTGGCATGAACATCATTTACATGCACATGATTTTTTTTGTTGCTGTTTAGTAAAGATTTAGTTATAGTTTCAAGGATGAGATGTCATCTACTTTAAAGGCACAGTCCGCCATCTACCTATTGAGCCTCAGATCTCTGCCCGGGTCCAGAAACTAGATTTTTATTTCTAGTCAAATGTTCTGTCTAGGGCCAGTCATCTCCCAAGAGCCTGCTTTGCACCAGATACCATGCTGGACACTGGGGATGCAGAAGTGAATCAACCTAGATTTTTGTCCCCCAGGGAGCTCAATGTCAAAACCACAGTCAATCCCCCCATTCTGCATCTGTTGGGCTGGAGCCCCTAGGATGTATTTATCGTCTGATTCAACTGTCTCCTCCTTTTCCCCTTCTCTTACTGCAGACTTCTGCTTGTGTAAACTTTGCTGAGAATTTGAGCAGAAATAGTAAATAATGAAGCTCCAGAGGGTTGCACTAATTTCCCAGACATTTAATCAATACAGATCTGCCCTGTTCATTACAGCTGTCAAAAATATGCAAAGTTGTCCATCTGGTCCTCTCAGGTACGAGGCTCTGAGCTGGAGTCAACCAGTTGCTTGGTTAATTACCACGCCCCATTTTCCCTCATTCCGAGGGAGGCTCCTCCATTAACCATCAGCTACCAGCTCAAGTGTAAAGGCAAACAATAAATATTTGAAATGGCATTGCCTGGGCTGGGGTCCTGGGCAGCAGTTGAGTTGGGTCGCTGCAGATGAGGAACACAGGTGGAGTTTTGTAGAAGAGCAGCCCCCCTTTCTCCTCCCCCCACCACGAGTCTCCCCAGCCCTCAACCTCCTCCCTTCTGAGGCCCCTCCCTGCCCCTCAAATATTTAGACCTATTAAAAATCATTGGGGGGAAAAATGATCTATACAAAAGCTTTGCATAAAAAAGTGATCAATGCAAATTCCTCTGAGGAAATTGCTTCAACAGATGGAAACGGCCCATTTGCAACAAATGCCGCTGGCTGTGCAGATGGTAATTATGGGATGTATGTAAACATGCAAGCTCTGGCAAGCAGAGCAAACTGCACTGCTGAACTCAGCCGGCATCGAGGCCGCCTGCCCTGGCACTGCCCCTGCCCTGACTGCCTAGCAGACCAAGGGTTCCAGAGAAGTCCAGGGGTGCCTAAGGACTTGGGATTCCAAGACCTGTTAGCCTGGCTTCAGTTTAATTATAGGTCTTTTTGAAGTGGTTCCTGGGAGCAAACCACACATCCTCTAATCCCTTGGTGAACCAAGGCTATGGTATGGCTTCCTGGAAGAAAGAAATATATATGTTGATGTGTACTGAGCACTCACTGTATGCCAGGTACCATCCTTGTTTAATCTCTACAAAGACCCTGGCAGGTTGGCATTATCCTTATCATCATCATTGCCACTATTTGCAAACTGAGGCTTGAAGCAGTAAAGGAATTTCGCCCAAGATTATAAGGCTAGGAAGTAAGGGAAAGTAAGTATCAGTTAGCTGTTGCTGAGTAACAAACAATGCCAAAGCTCACTGGCCTCAAACAATAAGTACTTATTATTGTTTACAAGCCTATGGGTCAGCTGGGTGGTTCTTCTGGTCTTGGCTGGACTCAGCTAGTCGTGACTTGGCTCACTCATGCTTCTGGATGCTCTAGGATAGCTTTGCTTAAGTCTGTTGTTTGGCTAACTATTGCGCTGGGTTGGTGGGGATTAAGAACCAAGTGTTTTCCATCCTCCATCAGACTCATGGTAGATGGGCAAGTTCCAAAGTAAAGAACAGAAATGCATAAGGCCTCTTGAGGCCCAGGCTTGGAAAAGACATGCAATCTCCTCCTCCACCAGATGGCTAATCCGAACTAAAGAGATAGAGAAATAGACTCCACTTCTCAACTGAAGGAACTGTAAAGACACATTGCAGATGGCAAACACACAGTGAGGAATAGAGAACAGGGCCAGTTTTGTAAGCAGTGTATTACATAAGACTTCAACTTAGAGTGTTCCCAGCCCATAATTTCCAAGGCCATCCATGGGAGTCCATCATTCCAGGGGCAAAGTGGCCTTTTATGGTTCATCTCACCTTAACTGAAGTCACCATCCAGGTGCAGCCATGAAATTAAAAGCACTTGCTCCTTGGAAGAAAAGCTATGACAAACCTAGACAGTGTATCAAAAAGCAGAGACATCCCTTAGTCAACAAGGGTCTGTATAGTCAAATCTATATTTTTTCCAGTAGTCATGTATGGATATGAGAGTTGGACCATAAAAAAGGCCAAGTGCCAAAGAATTGGTGCTTTTGAATCGTGGTGCTGGAGAAGATTCTTGAATGTCCCTTGAACTATAAGGAGACCAAACCAGTCAATCCTCAAGTAAATCAGCCCTGAATATTCATTGGAAGGTCTGTTGCTGAAGCTCCAATACTTTGGCCACTTGTCACGAAGCACCAACTCATTGGGAAAGACTCTGATGCTGGAAAAGATTGAAAGCCAACAGGAAAAGAGGGTGGCAGAAGAGGAAAAGTTAAATACCATCACCAACTCAGTGGACATGAATTTGAGTAAGCTCTGGGAGATAGTGGAGGCCAGAGGAGCCTAGTGTGCTGCAGTCCATGGGGTCACAAAGAATTGGACAGGACTTAGCGACTGAACAACACTCTGTCTTCTGTCTGCAGGTAAATTATGGCTCATCTCTTCCCTCTTCCAGTGGTTCTTACTCCCCCTTTCATCCTTGGACATCTGGGTGGGACAGTGTTTTAAGCACTAAGTTCAGAGTCAGTATATTTGAGTTCAGGTCCCACTTCCTTCACTGATGCTCTTTTGAGCTTCATGAAATTTGTCACCCTCCCTGGATTTCAGTGTTATGTCTGTGCAACAAATAAGGTGAAGAAGATTTGATCTGAATTTCCTTCCACTCAAATTCTTTATGAGTCTATGAATGGTAAGAGGTTCTCCAGCCCCAGTGGTCCGTACCATCATTTGCCTGTCCCCTGTAGGCATTTGATTTTGCAGTCTACAGACTTAGGATCCCTGCAGCGTTAATTTTTTCTGTGCCTGATCTGTCTCAACAATCTTGTGAAGAAGGTAGTATTAGCATTACACCCACTTTACTGGTGAGGAGACTGAGGCTTAAAGAATTGAAGGGACTTGTTTGAAATCTCAGGGTCTCTGTGTATGACCTGGAGACAGAGTCCACATCTCTCGACATCCAGCCCACTGAAGGAGGCCAGAGATCCAAGATGGGACCCTAATCTGGAACTAGAACCTCTCCAGGTTTGGGTACCTTGTTCCCTGGTTTTGTTGAATCACCCAGTTTCCTCATCCTACAGATGTTGCTGAGAAGCCAGATTCCTCTCCCCGATGTCCTCAGCTCCTCCTGCATTGATCTTCAGCTTTATGAGGGTGACAGGCCATACCTTTTAATTGCATTATTACATCTTTATGGTCTGCTGATTGAGCAGGTCGCCTCGGCTGGGCAGCCGGGCCCTGGAATTTATATGCGGAACTGAAACGTTTATTGGAATCATATTGATAAAGGCATATTGTGAAAAGGCCTGTGACTCTTAAGAAGAGACAGGGGTCCTCAGGAGGCAGGGGGAGAAGGCAGGTCAACTTACTCCCGTGGAGAGAGTCGGTCACTTGTGAGATATGAGGCAGCAATTCCCTCTATTCCCTGCTCAACTCTTAAATATTCTTTCTTTCATCAGCCTGCTAGGTTCTGGTAGGAAAGAGCAAGTTCCTGGAAAAGCTGTATGGAGAGGGACTGGGAGATTTCCAAAGAGGGGCAGTATTCCAGTTCTTGGATAAGTTGGCATTGAAGGTGGGGGCTGCCCCTGCTGAGATGGGGTGTGCCCTTCAGGTAGAGGCTCAGCGTGAAGAAAGACAGACAGCAGAGACTCCTCATGGAGAAGATCTGTAAAGAAATGATCCAGCCTGCTTGCCAACTCCACTTGAGCGTTGAATATGTACCATGCTACCTTCAACCCAAACTGATCTCCTCCGATTTAATTTGCAGAAGTGTCTATTGCAGGAGTCAACAGACCTAGCTTCCCAGAGGCTCAGAATGCCTTGGAGTCATCTTCGATCAATTCTTCCCCTGAATTGATGTATAAATGTGTATATATATATATATATATATATTTGCCGCACCAGGTCTTCATTGCAACATGCAGGATCTTTGGTTGTGGTATGTGGGATCTCTTTTTGAGTTGTGGCATGTGGGATATTTTGGCTTCCCAGGTGGCTCAGTGGTAAAGAACCTGCCTATAATCCAGGAGACCCAGGTTTTTGATCCCTAGGTGGGGAAGATCCCGTGGAGAAGGAAATGGCTACTCACTCCAGTATTCTTGCCTGGGAAGTCTCATGGACAGAGGATCCTGGCGGGTTGCAGTCCATGGGGTGACAAAGAGTCAGAACATGACTGTGCGACTAAACAGCACCAGGATCTTTGCTTGAGGCATATGAACTCTTACCCGTGCCATGTGAGGTCTAGTTCCCCCCTGCCAAGAATCAAACCCACGCCCCCTGCACTGGGAGCATGGGGTCTTAGCCACTGGACCACCAGGGAAGTCCCTCCCCCTCCACTTTTAAACCATTGTTAACACAGTGGGCCATACCTTTCAAATATTTTGAGAGACTCTGAGCTCCTTTGTGCTTCACTGTTTCTACTCTGCATGGAGCCCCCATCAGCTCTCCTTAGATCATGTCAGTACACCTTGGAATAAAGTCTTTGTCTAGCTTTCTCCTTCTTACAACATCTTCCCTGATAACCCTGTTAAAAATCAACATCCTCACCTCATAGCACTGTCTACTGCCTGATCCTGCTCTCTTTTTCATTTTTAAAGACTTTTTAAAATGTGGACTATTTTTAAAGTCTTTATTGAATTTGTTATAACATTGCTTCTGTTTTATGTTTTGGGTTTTTGGCCCAAACATGTGGAATTTTAGCTCCCCAAGCAGGGATTGAACCTGTGTCCCCGCACTGGGAGGCGGAGTCTTAACCACTGCACCACCAGGGAAGTCCCCTGCTTTGTTTTTCTTCATAACACTTCTCTTCATCTGCTATGCTCTAGAATTTATTATTATTGTTAACTTTCTCTCCCACTAAAGTGTAAATTCCTGGAGGGCAGGGACTTTCTAATTGTTTTATTCACTGCTCTATCTCCAGCACTGGGAAGAGTGTCTGGCATAGAATGGGTGCTCAATAAATATTTGTTTAATGGGTTCATGAACAAATTTGGTTGCAGCGAGGTCCTGGGGGGACCTTTGATGTTGCAATGCAGGCTGAAACTTGTACCTTGAACTCTAATTTCCACCCTGAACCAAATGGTTTTTGTGAAGCCCTCATATGCATTCAAGGTATCAGTATGCCTTCCTGGAGGTCTGAATTCGTAATATCAAGTGCCAGGGAGTCAACCCTAAATGAGGAATTTGGAAGAGGAATAGCTCAGGGGTTAATTTGAATGTATTTCCCTGTCTCAACACCAGCACATTCTACGAAAGAGGAATCTGCTTTGCATAGTAAATGGTGTTTGGTGTGTAGCTTCTTTCTTCAAGTATGACCTGGGTCATCTGTTTTTTTTGATCCTGAGAGGACTTTGGTACCAGGAGGGAGGGGTCTGTGGTGTAGTGTTAATTGGTGTCAACTAATTGGACCTCATGTGTGAACTCCTCCAGGCCATAAGCCACCCACACTTTGGTCAGTGTTGTAATGACCATAGTTCTTTTCTGAAGTGCTTCCACCTTTGATGAAAAGTGATGGCTCATGGAGAAGTTCACCTCCAGGGATCTCTCTTTAAGGGGGGCAGAAGAGATAAGAACTTTAGGGTTGGGATTCTCAGGTGGAATGGTCAGATGACAAGCTTTAAGCCAGGCAGCTCTGGGTTGAAGTCCTGGCTCAGCTGCCCACTAGCTGTGTGACCTTGGGCGAGTCCTTGACCACGTAGGGACTCAGTTTCCTCATCTGTGTAACAGGGATCATAGAGCTTTATTCTGTGTGACCAGGGGGAGGGGGATGGTGTGACTGAGCACATACTAGGTACATGGGCAGATGCCCAAAAGTGTCTTTTAGAAGCGTGTCTAGATGCATGACCGATTGTTGAATGAATAAATGAAGGTATGCCATTCAGAGGTTACTGGGGTGGACAGTGTCCCCAGTCAAGAAAGTCAGCAGGACTTGGGTTGCTTGACCCTTTGGGCATTATAAGAGTAGAGGCTGTTCATGAAGAATCTCAAACTTGAAGAATCCTGTGATATCAGGAACTGAGGAAGTCTTTGACAGCCTTTTCATTTTGAAGAGGAGTAGAATCAAGGCCCAGAGAGGGAAAGGGATGGGGCCAAGGACACACAGCGAGTGAGGGGCAGGATTGAGGTCAGAATCAAGGTACCCTTTTTCCTACCATGTGGCCACCCCAGCCTCTCCACAGGTGTTTTTCTGAAAATGCACAGGAGAGAAGAGGGCAGCATCTAGACCTGTGGTCCAGACACTTAGTTCAGGGGGAGAAGAAAATAAGCAATACTCTCGGGCCCCCTCCTGACCTCAGCTGCAGGCCTGGGAAATCCACAAGGCAGAGGATGGACAAAGACAAACTTCACGAGGGGTCAAGAGATGCAAGAAAAGGCAGGCACAGTAATTAATAATGCTCAGCAGTAGATTGTGTTGGGGTGAGCACTGAGATGCCTATTGATCAGAGAGGTAAACACAAATCGCCGCCAGGGTCCCTTCAGCCCTGGGTCAATATGCTTCCATATATAAATATGCCGGGAGCTGTTGCTGATACTGGGGAGGTCTTAATCAGGGCAGCTGAGAGAGCTCTCACCTCTCGGGGTCACTCACCCCTCATGGATGTGTCTGCATTGTGAGCCACTCTACTGTAGGCTCTTTCTATTCATGCATTCTTTCATTCATTTATTCAACATACTCTAGATGCTTTCTGCATATCAAGCTGCTTGGAGGCACTAGGATAGAGCAGTGGGCAAGAAGGCAGTCCTTGCCACAGTGGGGCTCACAGAATAGACAAACAAATAGTTTCAGATATTGTTGAGTGCTGTGAAGAGTCACAGAAGAGAGGTAGATGGAGAGCAGGTGGAAGGAGATGGTGTCTCACTGAGATTGGATGATCAGGGAACATCTCTCTGAGAAGGTGACCTCTGTGCTAAAATCCTAAGGAGGAGAAGGAACTGGCCCCATGAACACAGAGGGAAGGGTGCTCCAGGTATAGGGAACAGTATGTGCAAAAGCCCCGGGATGGGGAAGAGCTTGGGATGGAGGAACAGAAAGGAGTAAGGAGTTGGTTTTGTTCTAAGTGATGAGGCCATGAGGGTGATCAGCCAGCCCCTTTCAGTGAGGGCCCCTTAGCAAGGAGGCATTCAGTCACCTGGAGTTAGGGACAGGCTACTGGTTGGAGTCTGGCAGACCCAGTCCTGCTTGAGTGTTGAGCCCTGTTCCAGCTTCTCCCATTATGGCACCTCTATTTCCTTATTCACAACACAGAGGACATGGGCTCTGACATTCCATCTCTGACATTCTGGCCTTTGTCTAAAGACGTGTGTGCATGGGTGCTCAGTCACTCAGTCATGTCTGACTCTTCTGTGACTCCATGGATGGTAGCCCACCAGGCTCCTCAGTCCATGGGATTCTACGGGCAAGAATACTGGAGTGGGTTGCCATTTCCTCCTCCAGGGGACTCTTCCAAACCCAGGGATGAAACCCATCTCTCCTGAGTTTCCTACCTGGGTAAGCAGGTTCTTTACCACTGAGCTACCTGGGACGCTCTTCCAAGAATATCTATATATATATTATATAACCTCTACATATATCAGTCACTCATCCACAAGTAGGAAAGCCTTGACCACTAGACCATGAGGCTCTGGTGACTATGCTCCGTAGGTGGCAGGTGACCACACTGAGGGTAGGAGGCCCAATAGAAAACCTCTGGGAATATCAGAGGGCATCCTCGGGGTCAAGGTAACCCACCTCCTCAGCGTCAGATCTCCATTTGTCTGATCCCTAGGTGTCTCAGCCATGAAATTAAAAGATGATTGCTCCTTGGAAGAAAAGCTATGACCAGCCTAGACAGCATATTAAAAAGCAGAGACATTACTTTGCCAGCAAAGGTCCATCTAGTGAAAGCTATGGTTTTTCCATGTATGGATGTGAGAGTTGGACTATAAAGAAAGCTGAGCGCCGAAGAACTGATGCCTTTGAAATGTGGTGTTGGAGAAGACTCTTGAGAGTCCTTTGGACTGCAAGGAGATCCAGTCAGTCCATCCTAAAGGAGATCAGTCCTGAATATTCATTGGAAGGACTGATGCTGAAGCTGAAACTCCAGTACTTTGGCCACCTGATGCTTAGAACTGACTCATTTGAAAAGACCTTGATGTTGGGAAAGATTGAAGGCAGGAGGAGAAGGGGGCAACAGAGGATGAGATAGTTGAATGTCATTACTGACTTGATGGACGTGAGTTTGAGCAAGATCTGGGAGTTGGTGACAGACAGGAAGGCCTGGTGTGCTGCAGTCCATGGGGTCTCAAAGAGTCGGACACAACTGAGTGACTGAACTGAACTGAGGTGTCTCAGATGCCAGGTATGACCTTGGGGAAACCAGCTGGTCTGACCCATCTCACCTGGGGAACTAAATTGTGGAGTCTCGGCCAGCACGGGCCCATGGCCCCCGGAGGACACAGGCCTTCAGAGTGATGCTAGCTGAACTGAGCTCCATCTGCCAGTCTTGATGTCTGAGTCGGGAGGGAGGTGGTGGTTATGGATGTGAGAGGAGAGAGAGCGAAACTCAGAAAAGCATTCGCCTGAGAATGACATGACCTGCAGTTTGGGAGTGCACACATGTGCAGCTCCGTCTGGGGGTTGGAGATGTGTGTGTTGGTGCAGACACACACGTATGACTCCCTGGGCATGTGTGAGAATAAATGCAAATGCCAGGAAGGCGGGGCTGAGTCTAGCTCCCTCCCTGCTGAATCCCCAGCACCTGGTGCATGGTGCGAGATCAATAAACATTTGCAGAGTGAATGCATAAATGTGTGCTCACGTGGAAAAGTTAAAGTTATCTGTTTTCTAACTTGACAATCTGTTATTTGAGCTTTCTGCCCAGGAAATACATTGAGAAAATACTTGGCATCATGGTCCACTCCCACCATTTCTTTTTTAAATTTATTTTTAAAAACTTTATCGATGAACAATATACATACATGAAAGTGTGCACGTCATCTGTGTACATCCTAATGGACTGTCACCAAATGAGCACCCAAGATGGAGAATGAGCACGTTTCTAGTGCCTGTAAGCTGCCACAGGCCCTGTCTAGTGACTATCCCCCATGAGTAACCTGTCTTCCGGCAATGTAGACTAGTTCTGCTGCTTGTCTAGACACTTCATACAAATGCAATTGTGCAACTGGTACTCATCTGTGTTGGCTTCTTTCACTCAATATTATGTTTGTGAAAATCAGCCACATTGCCCAAGGGAAGTTGTAGACTATTTTCGTTTTTATGTGGCAAGGTTTGGAAAATTTGTTCTGGAAAGAGCCAGAGAGTAAATACTTGAGGCTCTGCGGGCTATACTATTTCTTCTGGAACTGCTCATCTTTGCTAGTTAGTGCAAAAGCCACTGTAGACAGTATATAGTGAACGGATGTGGCTGCATTCCAATAAAACTTTATTTACAAGACAGGAAGTGGTTGGATATGATGGTGGGCTGGATTTGCCCATCTTGTCATGTGGTATACCTTTCTGGGCGTATGGTGCAATCTTTCTGTTTAAATGGTTGATGGAGATTTGGGTAGTTCCCAGTTTTAGGCTGTTACAAAGAATGCTGCTGTGAACGTGCTCTCACCCATCTTTTGGCACACATATATTCTCATTTTTGTTGTGCGCATACCTAGATGTGGGATCTCTGGGTCCTAGGAGGTATTGTTAGATGCGGAACGGTCGCACTGATGATTCTCTATTAGGTGAGCTCTTGGTTTTTGACTGTGCAGCTATTTTCTCCACTTCCTGCATGTTGTTGCTTTGCATTAAAGTAGTGAAAATGTTAGTCGCTCAGTTGTGTCCAACTCTTTGAGACCCCATGGACTGTAGCCCACCAGGCTCCTCTGTCCATGGGATTCTCCAGGGAAGAATGCTGCAGTGGGTGGCCATTCTCTTCTCCAGGGGATCTTCCTGACTCAGGGATTGAACCTGAGTCTGCTGTATTGCAGGCAGATTTTTTACCAACTGAGCCACCGGGGACCACTTATTTCTGCCCCAGGACCTGCCCTCAGGGGCTGCAGCGTCACTGCAGAGACACAGGGAAGGCAGTCACCAGCTTGCATGGAACAAAGCCGATCCATGGTGCAACCTGGGATTGAAGGACTGGCAGCACAATGACCCAGAAGCTCAAAGGGAACAACTCAGGTGACAGGATTTATAAGCTCAGCTCTTTTCTTTGGTACATTTCCTTTTCCTGCCATTTCATCTCCCATTTCCTTGACCACAATAGCTTGCATTTCATGGCAAGCAAAGAGGGTCTTATCTATAAAATGAAAGAAAATTTGGGTCTTTAAGAAAGCTAGTTGGAAACAGCTCTGACCTCTGTTTCTAAACAAGGTGACCTGCTCAGTGAAGCCCATGTTCCCTTGAGTATCTTCCTTTGAAGACTTCCTAACCTATCTCCTCTCAGCTCAGCCCAGAAAGCCAATGGATGTGACTGGGTTTTTGTAAGCACTAGCTTTCCAGCATTCCTTGGCCATGGTAGGGACCAGCATGCAGTTGGGTAGCTAAAAACAAACTCATTTGAGTTCAGACTCTGCCTGTACCCTCAACATTCTGTAACTGTGGGCAGATTATTTAATCTTCCTGTGACTCAACTATTATACATTAGCTCATCTGGTTCTCCCACTGACAATAAGGAAGCAGGCACTGTTACCATCCTCACTTGATAGATCCAGAAACCGAGCATTTAGAAACAGCAAGGACTTGCTTGAGGACACACCCATGTCTGCACCCTGGACTCTCATGTTAGAGACCATCTGTTGCTCTGAAGCGCTAACCCCAGTTATGTGCCAAAATGGTTTCCTTTGGAAAAGTCACCATTTGTGCTTTTGAAGTCCTGGGTTTGGCTAATCAGAAGCAATCTCCTTTTCTGGGAGAAATAATTCAGTGTTGGATGCAATCATGGAAAAAGTGAGTCCCCTCCAAATTCTTGCAATGAGACAGTCAGCGCTGAGGACAAAATGTTGAGGTCTTTTGAGGAGACGGTACCTCTTAGTAAGTGGAGATGCTTTCTGTTTTTTTTCCTCAGCGGAAAAACCTGCTGTTTCAAATTTCCAACAACTGACTTTCTGTTCAAATACTGGCATGGAGCGGGATTTTCTTGCCATGGGCCATCTCTGGTGTCATAGGTTTTCTGACGAACTCCACCAATTTTGAGCATCAAGGCAGCCAGGAGTGAAACTGGTATTTGAAAATGTATTCCCACTTCCTCAGAAATAACAGATGTTTGCTGGAAAAAATTAAAGTTTCCTAGCTGATTATGAACTATCAGAAGCAAAGCACTGGCTGTCCTCAGTCAGTTCTCCACCTTCCTCACGATTGGTGTTTTGTTCTGTCGGTAAACTTATCAAGTGTGTCTAGTGCTTTTGTTGGCATCACCTGAAAAGTGTGCCCATGGAATTTACCCATAGGAAGTTGGCATGTGGTTTTCCGTCTGGGTGTTTTTGTGAATTAATCTGGTTGAAAAAACTGTCGGGAAGGGCTGGGTTTGATGTCCGACCAAGAGATCACCCTGTGCTTGAGACTTGTTCTTTGAGCACTGAGCACTTAAGGAAGCCTTTACGTCAATGCCGGAGTAAAACCAAAATGGCACCCCGCAGTCGGAAGTAGCCATTTTCATCCATTGACTACTGAGGTTAGGAGTGGTGGGTCATGGAGTGACTTGGAGGTCAAGCTCAGAGCTCTGGAAGGTCTCAAGACTACCGAGAGTGGCCTGTGGATCCTGGAACATCAAAGAACCCCTGGTCTGAGACCCAGAGCCCAAGTATACAGGACTATCTGCCAACCACAGGCCAACGGTAGGGAAGACCTCCCCTTCCCAGACAGCCTGAGTTTGGGTAGATGTGAAGCAGGACTACCGTGTCATTAGAGAATCCCCGCTTCCACCCGCCCTTTTCCACCTGGGATTTTGTTGAAGATCATTTTCTTAATCATTTCTGGTGGGCTGTCCGCAAGGAGGTAGGCAAACCCTTGCCAGCTCGTCTTGAAGCTGTCTGGAAGGGTGTTACAGAAAGGTGCAAGGACGTGTTGGCAAAGGCAACTCCACAAAACCATCCAAGGAGCAAATTTGCTTGTGGGAAAAGGGTCAAGATTGCTCCAGCCATCGACACTGGAAAAACCAAAGCCACTCATCCTCACCCAGCCTCGGCCTGGCTGTAGATATAACCTGAAGAGAGCACCTCACTGGTGTTCCTGGCCCTCGGGTCCACGGTCAGCCTCGGGTAATGAGCAGCCTAGGCTGCGAATGAGGTTTGGAGTCGAAATCCATCTGAGGCCTCTCTCCCTGCCAGTGTCTACAGCTTAATAATTGCTTCCTTGCTCCCGCTGCATTCAGGTTCAAGAGAAGCGCCAGCCCCTCCAGCAGCATTATGCAAATAGGGCCCAGTGCGTTCCTGCGGCAGCAGCAGCATATAGAATATGTAAATTTATGGTGGTGGTGGCGGAGGAGGCTGCTTAAGACAGAAGATTTCTCAATGATGAAATTAGATTTTCTGGAAAGAAGCTTCCGAGGACCCGTCTCTTGTTCTCCTGCCTCGTGCTGTGCCATAGCCACCAAACCGGTGCTCTGGGAAATAATTAACTGAATTACAGGCTCAAACCTATTTTCAAAAAGGAAAATAAATAAATAAAGCAAGAGAGAAGAAATATACCAGGTTTCACGAGGCCACAGCAAATCCATACTTCACGGAGCATGTCAACAGGAAGGGAGTCAGAGAGGGAGGGAGGCGGGCAGTGGGGAGCGTTGGGCTGTGG
The DNA here is from genome assembly GCA_024291935.2 of Okapia johnstoni. NCBI lineage: Eukaryota > Metazoa > Chordata > Mammalia > Artiodactyla > Giraffidae > Okapia > Okapia johnstoni. The sequence continues at coordinate 5,786,634 of CM044310.1, read as the reverse complement.
TTGGCAGGAGGAAGTGACACAAAGTGGGGAGAGTGCCCACCCACCTCCCCTTGTCCTGTATGTGGGCAAGAGTAGGAGGCTGGACTTGGCTTCTGCTCCAGGCTAGCACTGCTGCTTTTTATCTACTTTATGTACCTGCCTTCTCCCGATTTTGTTTATAAGAAAGCATTTACGTCATTTTAAAAAATTGAAAAATCATTCATGTAGACCAGATCAAGCTTGAACATGTATCAGACTTACTGAGAGGGCTTGTTAAACACAAGACTGCCGAGTGCTCCTCCCAGAGTCTCAGCGTTGGTCCAGGGAGGGCTCAGAAATGCTCATTTCCAACAGGCTCCCGAGGGATGGCGATGCTGCTGGCCCCCGGAGACACCCTGAGAGTCACTGCTCTAGACTGAAGTCTTTATTGGAAAGACGGGGGCCCAGAGAGTTAGGTGATTTGCTGCAAGTCACCCGATGGAGACAAGACCAGGGTACAGAGCTGGCTTCTGCATCATCATCATCATCACTGTCTCTGTCATGATCTTTGTTGTCATTCTTCCCTGCTGAGAGCTTTGTATGTGCCAGGCACATATACTCCTTACTTCAGTTAGCCCTTGGCCCTAATTCTACACAGGAGCTGCACAATTGTTCCTAATGAGGTTACTGTTATAGACAGAGTGCTTGTGTTCCCCCTTCAAATTTCAGCTTTGAAGCTATAACCCCCAGTGTGATGGTATTTGGAGGTGGGACCTCTAAGAGGTAAATAGGTTTATTTTTACTGTTTTTTTAAATATCTACTTGAGATTCTTTTTAAAAAAGTGTTTATTTGAATGTGTTACAGTATTTCTTCTGTTTTATGTTTTGGTTTTTTTTTTTTTTTTTTTTTTGGCCTTGAGGCACGTAGGATTTTAGCTCCCCCAACCAGGCAGGGATCAAACCCACCACACTCCCTGCATTGGAAGGTGAAGTCTTAACCTCTGGACCTACTGGGGAGTCCTGGTAAATAGGTTTAGATGAGGTCATGAGGGTGGGGACTCCATAATGGGATTAGTGCCCTAATAATGGTGAAAAAAGATAGATATCCCTGTCTCATACACACACATGTGCACGCACACTCTCTCTCCATGCATGCACACACAGAGGAGGGGAGTGCACACACAATCAGGAAGCAGCCATCTATAAGCCAGAATGAGAGCCCTCACCAGAGACAGACTCTTCCAACATCTTGATCTTGAATTCCCAAGGCTCCAGAGTTGCAAGAAGTAAATTTATCCTTTGAGCCACTCAGCCTTTGGTATTTGTTGTAACAGCACAAACCGACTAAGGCCATCGCGGAGGCTCAAGTTTAAGGTGCCTCACCTCCGGATCCACAGGTTTCTTATCTGTAAAGTGGGGACTTGTGACCAGAGTGTTGGGAGATTTTACACACAATGTGCTGAGCACAGAGCCTAGTGCTACAGAAGGGGCTCAGTTACTGCCTTATAGTCGTCATTATTGTTCTTTAGTTATCGTTATTAATTGGATGGTGGAGATTGGGGCACAGAGTGGGGTCGTGGAGTGAGCTTGGGAATAGGAATGAGGATCTTGTGTACAGTCCTGAGCTCTAAACACGCCTGCTATGAGACTCGAGTGTAGGACACTCCCCTTCTGTAAGACCCAGCTTCTGCAAAAAGAGTGGATGGAGCTTGGTGGTCCCAGGACACACCCAGCTGTACTATCTCCAATACTATCATTCCAAAGGTGGGGCCATCTCTCACCCCCATGTGGCCCCCTCATGGGTGTCCTCCTTCTCCTGGCCTGTTGCTCAGCCTCCTTCTGACCGCCTTGCTTCCAGTCTCACCCTATCTCCACTTTTCCAAAAGTCTCAGAGGGCAATCTGATACTCAAACCCTTCGGTGGCTATTTCCCTTCTTTGGATCAAGTCTAAGCATCTCAGCCTGGCATCCAAACTCCTTCACGCTCTGGTTCCTCTCAGCCCCTCATCTCCTGTGTCTCCTTCTTACACTCTGTTTTCCAGTAAAACGCACAAGTTTGTGTCAACCCTCAGGCACTATGCTCTTTCCTACCTTTGTTCTTGCTGCCTTCTGCCGGGTGCTCCACCTCTGCCCTTTCTCTCTTTGTCTGCAAACTAGTTGAACTTCAATGCTCAACTCAGATATGTTGGGCCCTGAGATACCTTCCCTAACCTACCTTCTTCCTGTCTCCAACCCCAGGCTCCTGGATGTCCTTCCTCTGAGTTGCTTGGAGGTGTCTTGTCCTGATACTTAACGATTTTTAGTGTAAAGGTTACTGCCTTTCTCGCTTTTTCCACTGAACAGTGGGTAGCTTAAAAGGAAGAGACAAACTTCTTAATCAGGGGTCTTGGGAGTTTTTCTGTCTTGTTGTTTGCTTGATCTGCTGTCTATAAACATCTTGAGTATATGACTTTTTATATTTTTGCTTGCCACTGTAATTGCTGCTTTTATTTTCATTCCTGGCACATGGTAGGTGTTTTATCTTTGAATTAATAAATCTGAAATCTCTGCCCATTTTCACAGATTTCTTATTAACCATTCTATCCCTGCAGCCTACCAAATGCCTGGCATGGACATGCCTACGGAAGGGGCTCAGTTACTGCCTTATAGTCATCATTATTGTTCTTTAGTTATCGTTATTAATTGGATGGTGGGGATTGGGGCACAGAGTGGGGCTGGAAATAGTTACTGAATGAATGAATAGGTAAATAAAATGCATAACTACATCTATAACTGTATCAGTCAGCTGTTGCTGTGTAACAAACAGCCACTAAATCTCAGTTGCATGCAACAATAAGCATTTATTTTCCATCTAGCCTTATCCTGCGAGTCAGCTGGGATAGCTCTGAGCTACAGGTGATATCTGGCTCAGCTCCACATGTGTATCATCCTCTATGGACCAGCAATCTAATCAGAATATAGTGAGGGCAGAGATAACAAGAGGAAAAGTGGAAACATATGTGGTTTCTTAAGGTCTCATCCCAGAATTAGTACCTTGGCTCTTCTATTCTGGTATTGTTGGCCAAAGCTAGGCATGTGGTCAAGCTCAGTCAGTGGACAAGGATGTACCCTCTAAGAGGAGAGGTTTCAAAGTGTCAGGGTAGAAGGTATGGATATATTGAAGGGTGAAGGGTCAGGGTCCATAAGTCTGTCTACTCCAGTGACCACCTCCAGCATCTAACTTCGAGCTCATGGCACACAGATACTACTCCCTATGACTTTGGAGACAAAGTGACCATGGGGACCCGCTCCCATCTTCAAGACAGTAAAACATCTTTGCACTTTTTGTATCTGACACCATCTTTCATCTCCCACCCTGCAGTTTTCAACAGCTTTTCTGGAGGCCACCCTAAACAATCTCTGGGTCTCTGCCCACAGGTACTGCTGTGCCCAAGCATGTCACAAGCACACCCCCCAGCTGGTCCTCCTCCCTGTCCTTCTCCCAGCCCATAGAGCTTGTTGTGAGGGTCCCCTGATGTTTAATGCATGAGCTCCTTGTCCTCCCTGCAGCCGCCACAGACAGATTCTCTCAGCATGGGAACAGCCATGAAATCAGATGACTGTACAGGAAGCAGCCGCCCCCCCCCCACCCCTGCCCCGCCTCCCGCCTTCCAATTGTTGTGAGGCTGCCCTGCTTCGACTCACTCCCAGTTTTGTAATCTCTTTTATTAATGTGCCGGAGGCAGAGAAAAATGCATTTGTAATTTCCCCTTAATGGCTGGTGGAACTTCTTTTTGCTTTCTTTCTGGGCATTTGTTTGTGGCGTGCACACACACACACACACACACACACACACACACACACACACACACACACACCCCACTCCAGGTCAGAATGAATTGGGTGGCAAGGCAGTGAATGCCAGAGCACAAAGAGCATCTTGGAATATCCCAGCAGGAAGGGGATCTGAGTCTGATGGCTGCCACGTTGCATTCCCAGAGCCCTGTTCTTCCTCAAAATAGCATCAGAGGGTGCTGCAGGGTGAGAAAAAGTATGTGTTTGCGGGTGGGGGTGGTGGGATGTTTGGCTCTTCCATGGACCTTGCTTCATTCAGAGGATCTCTGTTTTGCAAGATTTGTGTACTGTGGTTATACACAGGCTTGTTTGGAATTAAGACAGCCACTTCTGTACAAAATATTCAATAACCACTGCTTCCTCTACCCTTGGGTTCATAGAAAGGGAAACCAAATCTCAGAGAGCCTGTGACTTATCCAAAGTCGCAGAGTCGGGGGGAGAGGGGATCCGGGGACTAGACTCCCAGTGTCCTGATTCCAAACTTGATGCTTTTTGCTTGCAAACATGTTGTGCCTCACACTGCTGAGTATTTTCATCAAAATGGTTCGATATGTCTTCTAAGTACATTGACCGTGGAGGCTTGTGCTAAAGGGTAAAAAGCCATGGTGAGGAGGTTTCCTTTTGCTTGCTGTGAAGGAACTAACATTTGCTGAGCACCTAGCCTGTGCCAGGCACTGAACTGGTACTTGACATATACATTGTCTAATCAGAACCCCGTCATCAGCTGGGAATTATTGTTTCCTAGTGGTAAAGAACTCGCTTGCCAATGCAAGAGACATAAGAAATGCTGGTTTGATCCCTGGGTCTGGAAGATCTCCTGGAGGAAGGCATGGCAATCCCCTCCAGTAATCTTGCCTGGAGAATCCCATGGATGCTGGAGCCTGGTGGGCTACAGTCCATAGGGTTGCAAAGAGCTGGACATGACTGAGTGGCTAATACTTTTTTCTCCACATGTTAAAGAGATGACAAAGTTTCAGAGTGCTTAGCTTTTTGTGGATCTTAAGAGTCAAAATCATTCAAGTAATAATGTATGATGACAGTGACCATAACTGCTCCCTGGTACTGAGTGCTAGCCCTTGAATCTGGCTCCTGTGGGCGCTCTACAAGCCAGGCTGCCAGCTCCAGCTGTGCAGGGCGTGTCCTACAGAAGAGCTCCCAGCCAAAGGGACAAGGGAGAGCTGACCCAGTCTCTACCCTGCTTCCCAGACCCTGGGGTGAGTTTGCATCACTTGGAGGAGGGGCTGCTGATCTCTAATCTCTCTGCCAGCAAGGGCTGCCTTTTCCTAATTCCCACAAAGGAGGCGCTCTGTGCAAACTGCTCCCCAGTCTGCACATGTGATCACATCGTCCCACAGCCTCCAGGGTGGCTTTACGGTTATATCCATTTAAAATTTGAAGAAACAGAGGCACAGGGAAGTTATATTTCTTGCCCAGCGTCCTGCTGCTCTTTCAGTGGCAGAACCAAAATTTAAACTGGAGGTTGTAAAACTCCACGGCTTAGAATTTGCAGCTGGTGGCTTAGATGGTAAAGAATCTGACTGCAATGCAGGAGATCTGGGTTCAATCCCTGGGTCAGGAAGATCCCCTGCAGAAGGGAATGGCAACCCACTCCAGTATTCTTGCCTGGAGAATTTCATGGACAGAGGAACCTGGCAGGCTACAGTCCATGAGACTGCAAAGAGTTGGACACACCTGAGCGACTAACACACAGCCACTTGTACTCCTTGTCCTGTCCCCAAAGACTGTTGAGTTTCACAAGATTCTAAGGATGGAATCTGGGGGTACAAGGTTTGGGGGTTCCTGGGAGCAGGTATTCTCTGCTCTGTGTAATAGGAATCAAGAGAGATTCTGAGATAGCAAATGAAACTCAAAGATCAACCCAACTGAGTTTTTCAACCAGTCTCTCTTTGTATCATGTGGTCTCTGCCACCCGTCTCCCCAAAAGAGACTCTGCAGAGGGAGTAAAAAGCCCCCAGATCATGTAGGTCTGACCTCCCCCCACCCAGTACTCTCTTTGCTGCAATACCTAAGAGCTGGGAGCAGACTCCCTGGAGATAAATATCTACACGAAGCCAATTGTCACACGATGTCCCAGAGCCCATTACTCATTCTGAGGGACCCAGAGGTGGCTTGAGGAGGTGACAAATAAAGAGGAAATAATTTGCAATTTGCTGTTTACACATAATCAGAGTGTACTGAGGGGGAAAAAAATAGTGTTACAGCTTACGGCTTCCCAGGTTTTATTTTGATCTTCTTCTAAATCAATACATAAGTGGAAAGGCAGTTGGAGGAGACAAACATTTTAGAAAAAGAAAATGTTTGAGTGTGTTTGGCTAAAGGAAGGACTTTCTTAAGGACATTAAGGACATTTCTGATTTCGTAAAATCAGAGATGTGGCAAAGAAGTTTGAATGAGGCTGTGTCCCCCTGACCTCCAACAAAAGCTGGGGGGCTGGGCAGTGAATGACAATAACAGTATTTTGACTCTCTGCCACACTCTTTGCCAGGCACTTGACAAAAACTATGGCTGTGGATCCTCACATTCATCCTGGGGAGTAGGTTATATTTTCAGCCCCATTTCACAGATGGGGAAATTGAGGCCCCAAGAGACAAAATCTCTGCCTAGGACATATGATCTGCACAAGTTGATCCCAGGACCAGCCACCCAAGCCAGGCTGATACTGGAGTCTTTCCTTCAGCTTCCAGGTTAGTTTCCCTGAGTTTTGATGCTGGTCTTTTGTTTGGGGACCATTAAGGGGCTTAAAAATGGGCTCTCCAGGTGTCGCTAATGGTAAAGAACCCACCTGCCAATGCAGGACACATGAGAGACCTGGGTTTGATCCCTGAATTGGGAAGATCCCCTGGAGGAGGGCATGGCAACTCACTCCAGTATTCTTGCCTGGAGACTCCCATGGACAGAGGAGCCTGGCAGGCTGCAGTTCATGGGGTCCCAAACAGTCAGACATGACGGAAGCGACTTAGCATGCATGCATACAAGGGGCTTAAAACAGGGGTTTCTCTCTCAAGGGGAGGGTCTTAGAGACAGAAATGCTGTCTCTGGTTCCTCTCCAGTTGTCTTTGCTGATCACTTTCACTGCAAGGATCATGTCCCCTCTGCAAGGGGGATGGGTCTCTGGGGACTAAATACCTTTTGGGCAGGAGACCCCAGAGAGTGGGGCATGGTTACAGGTGAAAGACCTGCTATGGATATTCCAAGCTCTAGTATTTTTTTCTCAATATTTCTTAGAGTTCTTCCTTTTTCATTCCCCATCTCCTTGAGACATTGGATATTTTTGCCACTGTCCACCCTCTTTCTCTCCCACGTGCCCTGATATGAAGGAGCCATGATCCCTTCTTAGAACTTGTTCTTCCTCTCCTGTTTGGACATATCCTCCCCTATCATTGGCCTTGGATCTTGAGCCACAAAGGACCTCCAAGGTAGATCTAATCCAGCCCCAGTGTCAAGGCAAAGTGATCTCAGTCTCATTTTATAGATAAGTCCACCGAGGCCAAGTGCCTGCTTCTGACCCACAGTATAAGAGGGGACTGAGGTCCACGTTACAGCCCCTCCGGACTCCCACTGGCCTGGTTTCCTGTGTGTGAGGGGAGCTGAGTGCTTGCCCTTTCCTTTTGTTCCCCACCCGCCCCTGTGTCTCTGAGCTGTGTGCAATTTACATCTACACACGCCCACATTTGCATGAAACACACAGAAACACACGCAGGACTGCTCCTGGCTTGAACAACGCATGATGCCAAATGCCGTTCACATCTTTCTGGGGAGAAGTGCATCCATCCCCACTCTGCCTTTGCCAAAGTGCCATACGTACCAGACGTACATATATTCCGTGTGAATTTCCTTAATCTCCTTCACAGCTGTCCCTCTCCACGGCCTCTGCTACAGCATTCCCAAATTACTTGTCTCCTGACTAGGGATAGCAGCCTGATCCCCGATTCCTCCATCCCTTCAACAACAACACAACAATAATATTAACAGTGGCCCCTGCTGTGCGCTAGGCACTGGCATCTGGTAGAGCTCTGCAACGGAAAGCATCATTAGCCCCATTCTGCGGGTGGGAAAAATGAGGCTCCAAGCTTCGGTGCATTACACAGGGCTGGGGACCGAGCTTATGAACCGTGGCTGACTCTGAGACTTAGGCTGGTCGCTCCTGCCCCCTGATTAACCCATGTAGCCCAGCCCATAACAGCAATGACCACAACACAGGGGAGGGCCCTGGAAGGTGCACTGTTTCGGCCTCTGATGGTGCTCTTTTCTGTCCTTATGAATTCGGGTGAGTCTCTTCATCTCTCTGAGCCTCACTGTCCACTCTGGTAAAATTGGGGTCACGGTTGTATTGAGCCATATGGTGCTACTATGGAAATGGATACCATGATTGCAAGCAAAGCACTCAACATAGTTCTCAGCACCCAAGAGAAGTTGGGTTATTAGAAGCTTGCGGTATAGAGAGGTGGTTTTGGTGTCTGACACTCAGGCTTTCTTGACTCAGGCTCTGCCTTTCTTTCCACCACCTGGGCCCTCCACCAGCATCTTGTGTCCTGCTCTTTGACTAGATGGAGTCCCTTCTGGTCTCCACAGTCTCCCCACCATTTCTCTTTTCTGTTGGTTTGTCCATATATCTGTCTGCCCATCTGCTTGTCACCTTCTCTGCAGACCCAGAATTGGTTTGTCCTCAATGCCTAGTCTAGAGACTGACCCAACCCGGGATCTTATCTTTCTTGCCCATTGAAGGCTATCTCTTCTTGCTTTGGAAAAAACCTTGGATCCTAGTACATGTCATTCCTGAGGGCCTACTGTGAGTTGGGGATAAAGATACAGCTACACTTATGGGACACAATCCTACTTTCTTTAAATGCCACTTGATGGAAGGAACCCTGGGTTCCTGATTGTGTGGAACAATGGTTTGTGTCATGCCAACTCACATGACTGTGCTGTGAGCAAGAAATAAACCTTTGGCATGCTGAGCCATTGAGAATTGGAGGTTCTTTGTTACAGCAGCTAAACTGTCCTAACATATCTATCTAGTTAAAATCTATCTTTCTTCCTATCCCCATATTGTTCCAGAAAGAACGTATTCATTTAAATATATATATATATTTAAAATAGAATGAAAGAAAAACACATGAGGGGATGTAAGACAGTGCCAGATATAACACTCAGGAATGTGTGCTATGAAAATCAACATCCCGACTATGTGTGGGTCAGAAATACAGCTCAGAGCTTCCTGGCAGCCAGGATAAAAAGCAAGAGCTGTTCAGTTATATATTATCCATAGCCTTTGAGATAAATAAAAGCACCATTGCTAAGGACAAATACAGTTAGAGTTACAGAATATTTTTCCCCTCAACATCTTTGTTAAAAAGATCACTGAGTGGCTGCAGCTCACCTTGATATTCTCCAGTACTGTTTCTGCAGAGCAAGCTCTTTCCCATGTTTTACCTTGTTGAAGCACGTGAAAATATGTATAAACGCCAAAACACAAACATGTAAATGATGTAGAGGAGTTCCCTTGATACATCTCACAGAAAGGTCCTACGGCTTCTCTGTGGTCTTAGGATAGCCTGGAGAAAAGAGACTCTACCCTTTTCATTTCTGTTTTCATGTCTTATTACAGAGTCTGAAACACGGTGGATACACAGAGTGTTATTACTATAGATACAAAGTATGTGTGTGCATGGTGTGTGTGCTGTGTGTCAGGCTAGAACTCTGGGAACCGTGAGCTCTATTCTGGAATTGTGGGTGTGTGTGTGGTGGTGTGCTGTGTATGTGCTGTATGCTCACTGAGTAAGTGTGTTCTGTGTTCAGTGTGTGCTTCAGGTATGGATGTTTTGTGTGCATTGTACATGTGTCACATGGCTGATGTGGGTGTATCCTGTGAACATTATATATGGCGTATGTGTTTTGTGTGATGTTGTGTGGGTGATGTGGCTGCTCTGTGTGCATGCTGTGTTGCTGTAGGGGATTGTAATGGCCCAAGTACTGTGTGTTGTGTGTGCATTTTGTGTAACGTGTGTTCACGCGTGTCCTCCAACAGCCTGCATCCCGAGTGTCTCGCCCAGTCCCTGCAGACTTGGTGCACATTCCCTGCATGTGACTCTGAACCACTGTGTGTCCCTTTTGTGAGCTCAGGGCATGCTCCTTGGTGCTGCCTGCGGGCATATCAGCTGGCACCCCCACCCCGTGCTGTCTCCGTGCATCTTTGTATGTGCCCCGTGAGTCATTGTGGATACGTCTAGAAGGCGGCGACTATTGTCTTCCAACAGAGAATAGCCATTAACACATTCATTAATTAGGATCGTGTTGACACTTCTATTGCCGACTAAAAACATCTGTTTGTTTAATCAGAGTCTCCTTAATGCCTTACACTTACTCTCTCAGCGAGAGAGGATGGGCTTGCTTTCCCCAAGTGTGTACACTGGAGTTTTATGAGGTGGGGGCACAGGCTCTGTCAATATTGTCACAGGGTGACAGCTCTCGGAACAGCCCACAGGCTTCTTAACAAGCGGGCGTCCCTTTCAATGGTGAATGAGGAGTCATCTCAGGGTCATTTTGCCAGCGACCAGTGCCTGTGTATCAGGGTTGCCTGAGTGACACATTATAGATCGGATGTAAGAACTCCGCCACAGCACTGGGTCTCAGTGCTACGGGCGTGGTGTGCTGCTGAGCGTGCCAGCCGCTCCACTGCACGCTTCTCCCAGTCTAGGTCTGTACGCGGAACCCAGCAACAAGCAGCTGGCAACCTCATCAGAGTAAATCCTTTCTCTTCCAAGACCTCAGTTTTCTCACATGTAAAATGGGAGCATACAAGGACAAAACAAAAGATTCAGAGAAAACACATCTAAGGGAAATAACCCAGCACGGCATCTGGAACCAAGGAGATGCCTGACCACATCACTTCTGTCCCCACACCCTCCCACCTCACGTGAACTCACAGGGTCAGCAGAGGATGACCAAGGAAAAGACTCAAAGTCAGGGACTGACGCTGGTCACAGTCCCCACCGATCATACCACTGGGCATCAAGAACAGGTCCACTGCACCTCTGTGCCAGGCAGGACTGGGGGCTGGGACACAGAGGCTGATGAGGATTCGTTTGAAGATTATGGAAAAGAAGGGCATTTCCAGCAGAGGGGCTGGGTGATGAGGAAGGTTTCCCAGGGCTGGGGTGTGGGGGAGGGGTGCAGGGGAAGCTGGCAGGGAAGAGGTGGCGGACCGTGGAGGGGTTTTGGCTTTGGGGTGTTTTGTTGTTCTGCATCTTGTTTCATCTGCTAACATAGTTGGATATCTTTTCATAGTGAACACGAACAGTTCTACTTCAGTCTTTGGAACAACTAATAGCTTCTTATACATGTACATCCCTTATTTTAAAATCAGGGCTGCATTGGTAGACTCATTAAATTGTTTCCAGTTTGAGGACATCAGCCTGATTTTTCTCAGGGTACCTCCAAGCAGTGGGTCAAAGGATGTGTTCATATGTACTCTTAAAATGTTATTTTTCTACCATTTTTGCATTGTGGTAAAATGTATGTAATACGAAATTGCAGTTTACACCAAATTGAGCACTGGGGTCTTGGAGTCCCCCTTTAAGCATACTTGGCACCTAGCACTACTGCTTTCCCCCCGCCCCATAAAATGGGCCCCATGCGGTTTTCAAAAGGATGGTAAGAAGATTCAATGGGGAGATGCTTAGCAAGGCTTGCTCAGTATGTGGTCAGCATCCAAGACCTGGGCTTCATGATGGGAACTGGTACAGCCCAGTGGCAGAAGGGGCCCAGGCTCTGGACTCAGCTGTGTGACCTTAGGACAGTTGCTGCACTTCTCTGAACCTTGGTTTCCTCACAGAATTATGAAAATTATGTAAGATAACACAAAGAAAGCAGATGGTGGCATTTAGATGTTCAACAAATATTTTATCTTCATTTTAACATCGTGGCTTTCCTGGTGGTTCAGATGGTAAAGAATCCACCTGCAATGCAGGAGACCCAGGTTTGATCCCTGGTTCAGGAAGATCCCCTGGAGAAGGGAATTGCTACCCACTCCAGTATTCTTGCCTGGAGAATTTCATGGACAGAGGAGCCTAGTGGACTACAGTCCATGGGGTCACAAAGAGTTGGCCATGACTGAGCAACTAACACTTTCACTTTTGCATCATGATTACATCCAGCTAATTCTGTACTTGAAGAAAAACTGTTACCTCAGTTAAACTTTATAAATTTCTGTTTTTCAGGATGGGGCCAGTTGACGCTGCCACACATCTTTTTTTTCTCCACACCGGAGCGGGCTAGCAGATCCGGTTTGCTCTTGCAAATGGTGATGAAGGTAAGTGATGGGTCTTTGCAGTGACATCTAGATACTGTCTTATTTAATCCTCACAACTCTGGTGGTGGTGGCACCATACCCACTTTACAGATGAGGAAACTGAGTTTCAAAAAGCTGAGGCAATTTGTCCAAAATCACACAGCTTGTGGACAGTGGAGTTGGAAGCTGGACTCTGAATCCATATCCATCTGTGCTTTTTTCCTTTACATTAAGCGACTCATTGATTGGAAGGGTGGACCCAGAAAGACAAAAATGAATTTTTCAGGACTCTTTAATATACAAGGAAGAAAATTTCATTCAAAATAATTTAGGCAAAAGAGGATTTATGAGGTCTCATAATTAAGGGCCTAACCTGGATTTTTGCATGGCTGTATTCAGAGGCCCACCAATTTTGCCGAGACTTGGTTGATTTCCTTTTCTTCCCCACATTTCCATTCCTCGGCTTTGTTTTCCAGCATGCTGGCTGGAAGTCATTTTTTAAATCCATGGTGACAAGATAGTCCACAGTAGCTTCAGGTTTCTGTCATCCAACCCCAGCTAAGAGAGGAACAGTTGTAGCAGAAGTCCCAGAATTTACCCAGATTGACTTAATTCAGGTCACATATGCATCCGTCAACCAATACTTCTGGTCTTGAGAATGAATAGGTTGCTCTTACTGGTCAGATCTGTCCACATGACCGCCTCCAGACTGAGGAGGTCATGTTCATCCCATGCTGGACCGAATGACCCTGAGCTGAAGATTTTTCCAGAGGAAGAGCTGTAAGCTTAACTTAAGGATGGAGACGGAGCTCATGGGTAGAGAATAGGAATGGATGTCCACTCCAGCCAGCTTTGGGTAATGCAGAAAGGCATTGAGAGGTTCTTAAAGGGCACTTCATCAAGCCTAAGAATGGCAGCATTTATCCCCCAGCCAGCCTCCATGCAGGGGGATGGACCACGTGAGTTTACTGAAGTCCTTTCCCAGCCAACCTTTTGGGGTAGCTCCAAACAAGACTTATTGTTCTAGCAAATCCACCAGAGCCTTGGGAACCAGAGAGCTAAGGAACAGGGAGGACTATCAGCCAGGGTCCTTGCCTTCCCCACCCCCCTCCTCCTCCTCCTCCTCCCTCTTCGTCCCCTTCTTCATCTTCTTCGTCGTCTACTTTTAATTATGAAATGTCTATTGCTGGACTATTGATCTCCTGCTTGTAAGAGCAGCTGGGGTGATATATGCTGCGCGAGTCCCTTCACGCCACAGCACGACTGAATATTGCCTTCGACGAGGCGCTGATTAGTCATGCATTCCAGAAGGGGTGAAATCGCTTGTGATTCAGAGGGAGGGCTTATGGGGGAGGATTGTCAGTGCTCGGGTGCAGTGAGGAGGTTCCCCTTTGGTATCACTAAGGAGAAGGAAGAACACTTAGCCCAGAGGGACAGGTTGTCCCTACTGAAACCTTTTGCTCCTGGATGAGCCATCAATCCCAGATTTTCACTGAAAAATATACTATCCCCTCTTCTTGACAACGGGCTTCCCTGATGGTTTACTGGGTGTAGAATCCACCTGCAATGCAGGAGACACAGGAGACATAAGTTCGATCCCTGGTTCGGGAAGTTTCCCTGGAGGAGGAAAATGGCAACCCACTCCACTCTTCTTGCCTGGAAAATTCCATGGACAGAGGAGCCTGGCAGGCTACAGTCCAAATGGTCACGAGGAGTTGGACACAACTGAGCAACTAAGCATACACTCATGCTTCTTGACAACACACCTGAAACTCTACCATTAATTAGGTCATCCTTCTTGGGCCTAAGAAGGTATCCGTAAGGGCTAACATGGATATGAATTCTAAAACTACTATTACTATTCCACTGGTCACCAATTTTTGAGCAATGATTCATTTTCCTTCTTTTTTTTTTCGCACATAAAGAAACAGTTTCACAGAAAACAAGTATAAATAAATTAGAGGTGCTCAGATTGGAATTCACTTGGGCAAATTGACCTCTTATTCCCCTGGACTGAACTATATGTTCCCTTTAAGGTAACGTGTCAGTCCCTTAGTACAGAGTTTTAGGGGGTTGGGGACAAGCCGAGTAACCAAAAGGTGCCTCCAGAGTAGGGATGGAGTAGACAGCTTCTAATTCCCCTAATTGATTGCTTCAACTCCCCATGTCTCAATTTTCTCATCAGAAAAGTGGAAAGGCTCATAGGATTATCATAAGGATTTAGAGAGATAATTCATGTAAAACCCTTAGCAAGGGGACTGCCCCTTAGCAAATGTCCAATAAACGTTAGCAGCTCTTGATGTTAGCATCCATATTAGCTTACTTGGGGGTCTGTTTCTCTCTGTATTGCATACAGTAGGCATTCTGTAAGCACTTGTGGGATTAAATACACTTGTCCTTGACTTTATGGCAAAAATTTGAGCTAAACCTTTAAGGATACTGTAGTTTGTTCCTTGCGCTCATCCCTATGTCAGTTAGAGCCCCCAAAAGTGAGGATGATGGTGATGGTGGTGGTGGTGGTGGTGATGGCAATGATGATGGTGGTGATGACGATAAGGAGGATGGTGCTAATGATGGTGATGATGGTGATGGTGACTGTAGTGATGACAGCCACTATACCTGAGGAAGGGCCGTAGATTTGGGCCCTGTGAGGGGGACTAGGTGAGTCAGAATTGCTGAAGCCCTGGTGGGGTGGAGTTGGAAAAGAAAAGGGGAAAGGTACCACTTTTAAATGAACGTCTAGATCCAAGGCACAACTATGAAATGATCTATGTCCTTATGTCCACTCTTCCCCATCCTCCTGCACTCAGGAACCAATGACCATGTAAATGAGATGACAGGCATGCCCCAGCCCCAAACCCATGACATAAAAAATAAAATACAAATTCTGTTTTGCCTACTCCAAGGACATTCAGAGTCTGGTAGTTGATATCTGCAACCTCATCTCTTGACTTTTGTTCCTTATTTCTGTTACTCCATTTACATGAGCCTTATTCCTGTTGTTTGACTGTATCAAGTTCTTTCCAGGGGCAGGATCTTTGCATTTGCTGTGCCTTCTGCTTGAAATCCTCTTTTCCTGGCCCTCAGCATGGCCTATTCCTTCTCATCTTGTAGGTCTTAGTTTAAATATTAGTTCTTTGAAAATACTTTTCCTTGATCTTTCAACCTAAAGTAACCTTGTTCCACCCCAAGTCAACTTCTATCCTGATATCTCGGCCATTATCTTAGTGACAAAGAATTAAAATCAGTGTCTAAATTCTTTGCTAATTTTTTGTCCCACTCACTGGAAAGAGGGGAGAAGAGATCAGGCCACCTTCATGTTTGCTCTGTTCCCAGAATCTTGGGAGGCTTTTCAATTGAAGGAATGTGTCCCCATTGGGAGGAGCTGCTGGGAAGCCATTGCCCTACTGGATTATGGAAAGCCACTTTCCCCAGTGGTCTCTCTACAGTGGGGGATTGAGAAGGAAGGGACATCTCTGGTTCCCAACCCCCTTCTGTAATCATACGGAGAAGCTAGACTACTCCAAAGGGCTGGGTAAGGCTGTGGAAGGAGAACTTGGGCTGGAGGTCAGTGTTTGCTGTTGGGGAGGCAGGCAGAGGGATGAGGACTGGTTGAGGAAGAGATTCAAGTCAAGGGTCCTGGGGAGCAGCTGGGAAGATGGAGATTTGAGCCAAGAGAGAGGGAGAGAAAGAGATAGGAGGAGGAGGAGAGAGAGGCAAAATGAAGAGAAAGTAGAGAGAAATGCAGAATGAAAGAGAGATGGAGAGAAAGATAAAACAAGGAAGAGATGGAGGGAAAGAGAGAGAGAGAGAGAGCAGAGAAAGGCAGAAAAAGAGAGAGGAGGAGCAAGAGATCTGTTGTTCATTCGCTAGGTTGTGTTATCTGACTCTTTGCGATCCCATAGACAGCAGCACGCCCTGCTTCCCCAGGGAGGAAGAGATACATCTATGAAAAGATAGAGATGGGAAACTGAGGGAGAGAGCAAATTATATGTGGAGAGAAAGGAAGAGAGGAAACAAGATAAAAATGTCTTTTATAGGACAAGCAATCTGTGCAAAGGTGAGAGTGAAATCCCAGGAGTGCATGCACTAGACTCAGGCCAAAGTCACCAGACCTCCCATTTCAGCACTCTGGACAGAGACCCTTGTGCCTGTACCTGTGACCTTGGGCAGCTCATTTCCCTGTCTGGGCCTCCATGTCTTAGCAGTCAAATGCCGCTACTTAATACCTGCCACTCAGAGGCATTGCTCCAGGGATGGTACAGAGCAGCTACTAGCTAGAGCCACCGGGAGAGTCTTAGAGAATATTGATGTCTGAGCCAATCCCCAAGTATTTTTCTTCAATTGTTTTGGGACAGGGCCTGAGCACTGACATTTCTAAGATGCCCCACTGCCCCAGCCTGAGTAATTCTAATGTTCAGATGGTAGAAGTTAGAAGCTCTAACCAGTGGATAGGAACTTTTGAAGAAGTAGCTGTAACCAGCACTGTTGTTCCTCAGCCCCAATGTATATGTTACACTCATATGTTACACTGGTGCCCAGAGAGGGACATAGCCTGCCCAAGACCACACAGCTAGTGGGGCAGGCACATCAGATGGTGAAAAAATTCTGGAAGGGACCTTTTGCTGGTGCAAAGGCTTAGCAGTGTCACCTCCCTGCCTGAGGGCCTCCCTGTCACCAGGCTGGCTGACACCCCCAGCCCCAGGGGAAATCTATAGGTTCAAGTCACTTCCTGCATGGATGACTCCTAGCCATGGAGGAACCCAAACATGCTAAATGCTCCTTCTCCATTTGTTCTCTGACCCATTTCACATCTGACTGCTTCTCAGCAAACCCACCTGCCATCCTCAGTCCCAGCTGAGGGGAAGGCAGCAAGAATTAAAGCTGGGCCTCCTGGGATATTGACCAAATGCTTCATGCTTGGGCTCAAACATGACTGCTCTGGATTGTGAAACCAAAAAGAACACCAAGCGAAGAATCATCACTGGTGTTTGCAGGGTCTCCTCGGCCAAGTTCTTCCGTGTGGGAGGAGGGTTGGGCAGGGGTTAAGGTTGCTGAATTTCCGGCCACCCAGGTCCAAATGCTGGTTGCCTCTCTGGGGACCTTATAGTGACGCAGGACAAGCAAATAAATCTTTCCAACCTTCAGTCTCATCACCTGGAAAACAGGGTAATAAGAAGCTTAGGAGCTTCTTACAAACATTTTTTGAAATATGTCTTGAGTATGAAATATGTCTTGAGTATGGTGCAAATGTTTAATAAATGAGAGCTGCAAAGAGAAAGAAGAAAAAAGCGGAGGTAAGGAGGGAAGGGAGGGGGAACAGTGATGCTGCGGATGACACTTCATCCTCCTGATCACTTGGATGACTTGTTATGATCCATTGTAGATGGAGCAACTAAAATTCAGAGAGGGAAAGTGACTTCCCTGAGTTCACACAGCAAAGCGTAGACAAACTCACCCTCCTTACTTCATCCACCACAGTCTGAGACGATGAGCCCACTAGGAGGCTCCAGGAGAGCCTGTTTCCCTTGGAGTTGTCTGCAGCCCTGAGGATGGGCTGGTTCTGACCCACCCACCACTCCCAGCCCTGGTAAGGAGGTGAGGTGCACCATGCTCAGAGAGCCGAACCCCGGCTCTTTGCCAGCTGGCTCTGTGTCCCCTCTGTTCAATGGGAAGGGGGTTAGGCGGCCACAGAGGTTCCTGAGAAACCGATGTTATGGGGCTCCCTGAGATCCTGCCTGTGATCGACAC
Organism: Okapia johnstoni; assembly: GCA_024291935.2. Classification (NCBI taxonomy): domain Eukaryota; kingdom Metazoa; phylum Chordata; class Mammalia; order Artiodactyla; family Giraffidae; genus Okapia; species Okapia johnstoni. Next base: position 5,768,781 of record CM044310.1, on the reverse strand, counting down.
TTCGCAGTGGGTCCCAGGAGCTCCAGGAGTCCCTGGGGGGGCCTTTAACAGCTTCTGGATGCTACCTATGGGGGATTCTGCTGGTGTCTGGGGAGTGTTCTGGTGGAAAAGCATATTCCAATAGATGCAGACTCAGGAGGGTAGGTTCTCTGGAGACTGAGGAGCCTTGCAGGATGAAGAGGGGGGAAATCTCCAGGGCAGTGTGGAACTCGCAGGCTGCAGAGGGGAAAGCTGGGCAGGCACGTGTGTCTTGTGAGCCTGCTGGACAGCCCACAGAACACTGGAGCGTTTGCCTGGCTTGTCTTAGGGATCTGCCTGTCCTGTGGAGCCTGACAGTGGAGTCCACAAGAAGAGGCATCAACAGCGGTGGGGAACCAGGCTCCCATGATGTTAGAGGCAAAGGACCAGGCAAGCAGACACGGACAGCCAAGAAAGCCCCAGGCTGGCCATCAACATGCTGTGTTCATGTCCTGGCTCAAATGCTGTCTGTCCTTTGACGTTGGGAAGACCCCTGCTCCCTCCTGGGCAGTGCTGATTTCTTCAGGCCCCCCAGCCCCCATTCCAGTGCTCCTGGTCTCTCTGGGCTCTTTTCTTGGGAGGGGCACAGGACAGGTAAGAACTGAGTTTTTTCTTTTTTTTTTTTAGGTGACAGGATGGGTAAAGACTCATGAAAAAAACAGATTTTTCCGGCTGTTCTCACTTCCCTGTCCTCTGGTGGGCACTGTGCTTGCTCCTCAGAGAGAAGGAAGCAATGTACTTATTCACAAAAAAAAAAAAAAAAAAAGGGAAAAGAAAACATGGCAATAATGAAGGGAGGGAGGTAAAGCTGCTTTTGTTCTGGACACTTACATTGCAGACTCTGACTTTTGCATGATAATTAGAAGCAGGAGGCCTGGCTTTGCCTCCTGCAGCTCTACCACCCTCCAGCTGTGTGACCCAGGGCAAATAATTTGTCTCCTCTGAGCCTCAGTCTCCTCGTCTGTAAAACGGGGACGATCATTTCTGCTCTGTCGGTGTCAGGCTCCCCATCTGTATTGAGAATCAGCAAGTGCACTGATAACTACCATTTTATTTATAAACTGTGTCTTTTGTTTGGCTTAAAAAAAATCACAATAGTTAATGTGTATAATGTGCCAGGCATTTTCCTAGGCAACTTTGCATGTGTGAAGTCACTGGCTATTCTAGCACCCTGTGGGTTACTGTTTGATATTATGGTGGCTGCCTGACAAATGAGGGAATGAAGGCTCTCAGAGGTCAGTCTCTTGGCCAGAGCCACCTTGACCAGTTTTTGACCTTGGTCAAGACCACCTATCCTTAAAGCGGCAGAGCTGGAGTTGAACCCAGGTTTTGTCCACTTCAGGCTCATGCCTGAGGTCTCGCGACACCCAGGCCGTGGCTGCTGTGGGTACCCCAGCTGTCCACTGTCCTCACCTGGGTTTGTTAGCCCAGCTCAAGGATCCGTTCCCCTTCACGCACTCTGGGCTCTTCTCCCCCTGCTGTGGAGTGATCTTGCTGAGCCCTCCCTCTGCGGGGCACTGGCCAAGGTCCCGACTGATTATTGACAAATTAAAAATATAAGCTATTGACCAGACACTGGGATGGAGTCTCGGAGCGGAGGACCTGAATCTCAATGAGGCAGCTGAGTATGGGGATCGATTCTGCAGGTGGAGGAGAAGGTGGATAAATTGCCCCCTGCCTAATGCAGAGTCTGATGCTCTGGTTAATAGCTGCCCAGTGGGAAGTGGGCAGGCCTCTGCCTGAGTCAGCTCCCTTCCCTCCCAGCAAGGGCCCCACAACCTACACTTCTGATCTAGCCCTCAGCAGCCCGCTGGTGTAGGAGCCACTAACCCCACTTGGTAGGTGCATCCGCATTCAGTGATACACAGGTGTCACCCAAGGTCAAAAGCTAATAAGTGGAGGGGCGGGGATTTGAACCCAGATTTCTCCTAATGATAAAGCCTGGAGCTCAGAGACCCAGGCAAACCGTGCTTTCAGTCCTGGCTCCATCCCCTTTAGCTGTGTGACTTTGGGAAAATCGCTATACCTCTCTGAACCTTATATAAAAGGCAGATAACAAAATCAGCCTCGCAGGATTGCTGTGGCGGTGGAATGAGAAGACAAGAGACAGTGCTTTCTGCCCTTGACATCTTCCGTACGCCCCTCTCGATCTCTTTTACCTTCTCCGGCTATGGTTTGACTCACGTGACTGACCCACAGCGGTAGCCTCAGGCTCCCTTGCTCTCGGGTGCCCTGTAGGGTCTGGCCAGTGGGAGGCGCTGTCAGGGAACTGGAGAGCAAGAGGAGAGTGGCACTGAGATATTCCTTCCCCCTGTTCCCTCCCTTTCTGCAGAGTGGCTGTCTCCCCAGGGGGGGTGGCAGCCACCACTCTCCCCAGGACCCAGCGCCATCCTGTGGCTCCTTTAGACTGAGGGGTGGACGGGTTCTTGGCTGTTGGTTACCCTCAAGTGCTGCTGCATCATCCCTGACGGCTTTTCCTCTCCCTCTCCCTGGCTTTCAAAGTACCCCATTCTTAACCTCTCTTAGGCAACTCCACCAAACGCACTATTGGTTTCCTGCCAAGACCCTGAGGATCTCCTTTTGTTGTTGTTGTTCAGTCACTCACTCGTGTCCGACTCTTTGCGACCCCACAGACTGCAGCACGCCAGGCTTCCCTGTCTTTCACTGTCCTCCGAAGTTTGCTTAAACTCATGTCCACCGAGTCAGTGATGCCATCCAACCATCTCACCCTCTGTCGCCCCCTCCTCCTCCTGCCCTCAATCTTTTCCAGCATCAGGGACTTTTCCAATGAGTCAGCTCTTCACATCAGGTGGCCAACGTATTGGAGCTTCAGCTTCAACATCAGTCCTTCCAATGAATATTCAGGACTGATTTCTTTTAGGATGAACTGGTTTTATCCCCTTGCTGTCCAAGGGACTCTCAAGAGTCTTCTCCAGCACCACAGTTCAAAAAAATCGATTCTTTGGTGCTCAGCCTTCTTTATGGTCCAGCTCTCACATCCATACATGACTACTGGAAAACCATAGCTTTGACTATACAGCCCTTTGTTGGCAAAGTGATGTTTCTGCCTTTTAATATGCTGTCTCACTATATAAACTGTAAAGTGTGGTGCACATGTAAAGGGCTGTCTTTAAAGGCATGGCCACCATTGTTGCCCCCCCTAACAGTCTCTCTTCCCTTCAGCCATCACCACTGACATCACCTGTTGACACCCATCCCTCTCCACAGACAGCTGTTTGTGAAGTGGACTCGTGGCCGTCTCTCCCAGACTGTGACCTCCGGAGAGCAGAGCCCAGAGTCACGTGGCACTGTCTCTGGCTGCATGCTCCTCGTAGCTGGCCCAGGGGCTCAGGGAGGGCTCAGGGAGGGTTTTACCAATACAGGAGCCTTAGGTGACTTTCCTGAGTCCACACCGTGAGACTATGATGCAGGACCAGCACGGTGGTCCCCCAGCACTCAGAGCCAGGATATGAAAATGTCTGTTAAATGAATGAATGGGTGAACACAGGGCTGCATGAATATCATCCCCAGAACCAAGAGATGACAAGTGCTCCTTTCTTGGCTTCCCTGGCGTCTCAGTGGTAAAGAATCCTCCTGCCAACGTAGGAGACACGGGTTCGATCCCTGGTCCGGGAAGATTCCACATGCCGTGGAGCAACAGAGCCCGTGTGCCACGACTACTGAGCCTGTGCTCCAGAGCCCTGCAACAAGAGAAGCCACCACAGTGAGAAATTTCCACACCGCAAGCAAGAGTAGCCTCCACTCACTGCAACTAGAGAAAAGCCTGCGTAGCCATGAAGACCCATCACAACCAAAAATAACTAAATACCTTAAAAATTAACTGCTCCTTCCTTACTCCTGGCTGCAGTGGTTCTCACCCAGAGGGGATTTTTGGCCCTCCTTCAAGCCCCTACCATTTGCCCATGTCTGGAGACATATTTGTTTGTTATAGCTTGGAAAGTTTGCTGCTTGCATTTGATGGGTAGAGGCCAGGGCTGCTGCAGCATATCCCATAATGAACAGCACAGCCTCCACCACAAAGAATTATTTGACCTGGGATTCCACCAGCCCCAAGGCCGAGAAACCTTACACATCTTTTGAGGCCCCTACCTGTGCAGATGGCCCAAAGTGGAGGGAAGCTTTTCTAACTTTACTGGATTGGCTTAAAATTTTTCCTTATTACAAAAATAATATGTGCTTGTAGTAGAACATTGTAACATATAAAAATATAAGGAAGACAATTAAACATTGTCTCCAATTCCCAAACCCGCTGTTAATTTTATGGTGTTTTATGGTGAATATCCTTCCACTAGTATTTCTGCATTTACACAGGTCCGTACAGCCACAGGCTCACACCGACTTCAACGTCATTTTGAAAATGCAATTTTTGTGTATGAGATGTTTTACTCTGTTCTGTCTTAATCATGAGTCTTTAACTACTTTCTAAAGAGGCATGCAGAATCCCATCATATGTACAATCTGTGATGTAGAGTGAATACTTGCAATGGTTCCAACCTTTGTACACATGATTTTCCCTGATGATAGGTTCTTGGAAGTAGTTTTAATAGGACAGAAATTGAAGTTTTAAGTCTCTTGATTTGCATCCCTATCTGGGGCCCACCAGGCTCCTCTGTCCATGGGATTCTCTAGGCAAGAATACTGGAGTGGGTTGCCATGCCCCGCTCCAGGAGATATTCCCGATCCAGGGATCAAACCCACATCTCTTATGTCTCCTGCATTGGCAGGTGGGTTCTTTACCACTGGCTCCTCCTGGGAAGCCACATAAGTAGATGCCTTCTGGAAGGGTGAGTTCCCTCTCCAGCAGTGGCCGAGGGCCCTCGCTCAGCTGCCTCTCACCAGTACAGAATCCACTTCTTCAAATCTTTGCCCAACCAACAATTTGCTTCTCATGAGATTGGCTAGATGCATTTTTTTCCATGGGTTCATCTGTCAATTACATTTCTTCTTCTAGGAACTGTATGTTTATTTCTTTTGACTTTTTTTCTCTTAGGGTTTTAGTGTTTTCTATTTGATATGCAAGAGCCTGGTTAAAAAAAAAATATGGGGCACTAGCCGTTTGTTTATCATGAGGGTTGCAAATATTTTTCATCCATTTGTCAGCTGGATTTTAATTTCACTTATGATGTCTTTAGTTACATCTTTTTTTCTCCTTCTGTTCCATTTCAGGTACACAAATCTATCCAATTTTCCCTTCCTTTGTGATTCATTTCTCTGTTTTTTTTTTCTGCTCAAGAAATACCTTCCCTTCCCTAGTGTCATTAACTTTCCATTTTTGTCTTCAAATTTTTATTAATTTTTACATTTGTCTCTGCATTCACAAGCTCCATCTGGAATTAATTTTGTCATATAAAGGGAGAATCTATGTTGATATTCTTCCCTTCCCACCCCCTCCCCCCAAAATAAGGCCACTCTCCTTGGGGGAGAATGTCAAAGCACAGTAAGGGTCTTCTCTGGGACCTCCACTGGGACCCCTCCCTGTCTTCTCAGAGGACAGAGAGGGCTCAGCATCCTGGGGGCCCCAGGGGGTGAGGAGCGCACTCCCTGGCCTCTCTCCTCCGGGGGATCGTGAGGTTCACGTCATAGCAGATCAGGCCACCGAAAGATCGGGTGCTTGGCGCTCCGCAGCTGGTATGCCTGCCATAGTCCTGCCTATGTTCATTTACTTTTGGAATGCTTCGCCCTCAAAATCAGATCAAGTGGGATGCAAGATGCTGTTTTGGTGAGGCACTTTCTGAGTTCTTCTGTAAAAAATGCACCGACCACGTTCTTCATTACAGTGTCCTGTATCCTCAGGGTGAGCTGCCGTGTTCATGTCCAGGCAGCTCGGTGGCTGGAAGGGGATCGGGGTGGGTTTGGCTGTCAGGCCGACTTCCCTTCACCCTCAGATGCCTGTGTGTGACCTCAGACAGGGCCCTTTTCGCACCTTGCTGAGGGCTGCGTGTCTGCCTGAAGGAGTCGCCAGCCTCCGATGACAGGACAGGTGTGGATCGCACTCCACTGTGCCTGCAACACCGTGGCTCAGGAGACGGTAGCTGCAAAGAAAACCACACCACTATTTCCCATTTTCAAAGCAGGAACATTCCCGCCTCGCTCAAGGGCCTGATTTGTGCCTGTTTATGAGTTAGAATAGGGGCTCCCCCGATGTCTCAGCGGGTAAAGAATCCACCTGCAATGCAGGAGACACAGAAGACGTGGGTTCCATCCCTGGGTCGGGAAGATCCCCTGGAGGAGGGCATGGCCACCCACTCCAGTATTCTTGCCTGAAAAATCCCATGGACAGAGGAGCCTGGCAGGCTACCGTCCATAGGGTCACAAAGAGTCGGATAACCACATGAGATAGAAATACAGAACTGCCTGTGTGTGACTTTCTGGGTTGGTTTCCAGGAGCACGTCACCTGGGGAAGCGGTCAGTGAAGACGCTGAGATAATGTCTCACCAGGAGCTCAGGATTTAGAGGCTCTGAAGACACACTCCCTGGGGTCAAGTGCCCTGCCAGCACTCCCTGGCTGAGGCACCAGTCTCTCCAAGACTCAGTTTTGTCATCTGGAATTTAAAGGCAATAATACTACTTTCCCTGTGTGACTGCCTCCTGTATTATTTTGGAGCAAATCTAGACACCCTGTCATGACATCTTTGGATTGCCCTGCATCTATCTCTGAGAGGCAAGGACTATAAAACATATTTTAAATTAAATTTTAAACCACCATGTTATTCTCACGTTGGGTGGTTCTAATGCACACTCAGGTCTGAGATGCTGCCCTAGATGGTGTGTTGGCTCCATGAGGGGAGGGCCAGGGCTCTCCTTGTCACTGAGAGTATTTCGCTGAATCCTGCTGCATGTCAGCAGTTTGGGTTAGAACTTGGAGTAAACAAGGAAACAAATGGGAGATAGGAAGAGTTAAACACTTCAGTGAAGGAAGGAGCCAGACTTCACTGGCAAAAGGAATTTTTTTTTCCCTTTTTGCTTCTGCGGCCCCAAGCTTGGAGTTTGGCACTCTGGGGAAGGCACCAATCAGACTGTTGCCTGCATGCTGGAAAATATTTATGTCACCTCCCAAAGCTGGGAGCGCACTCAGCGGGTTTCCCGGGGCCGCCTGATAGACAAGGTCGTATCCCAGCAGCTGTGTGGAAGGAGGCGTGCCGGCCTGGCAGCTGTGCTTGGCGCTGGAGGCTGCCAGCAGCCTGGCATCATACATTAGAGGGAGACACACTTCTGCGACCACCAGCTCGAGGGGAGGGGGGCTGGGGAGGGACCCCTGCTGCCTGAGACCTCTCAGGGAGCCGCAGGCCAGCTGGAGGCTTGTGGGAGCTGGGACAGGGTGAGGAAAGGGTATGGACAACGGGATGGGGCCAGAGGGAGAATCTAGAATTTATGAGGTGCTGGCATCTTGAAAAGTGCTTTAGAAGTGTTATCTCCGTGGGTCTTTGTCACATCCCCTGAGAGGCATAAGGTCACGACCACTTTACAGATGAGGAAACTGATGCTCCGAGAGAGTTGGTAAAACATGGAGCTGGGACTGCATCTTTCATTTGTCTTTCTCAGGTCCTGCAGAATGAGCACTGTCATTAGGCTATAACTCCTATATATGTAAAAAGCAGAGGTATCACTGCTGACAAAGGTCCGTCTAGTCAAAGCTATGGTTTTTCCAGTAGTCATGTATGGATGTGAGAGTGGGACTATAAAGAAGCTGAGGGCTGAATAATTGATGCTTTTGAACTGTGGTGTTGGAGAAGACTCTTGAGAATCCCTTGGACTGCAAGGAGATCCAACCAGTCCATCCTAAAGGAAATCAGTCCTGAAAATTCATTGGAAGGACTGATGTTGAAGCTGAAGCTCCAATACTTTGGCCACTGATGCAAAGAACTGACTCATTTGAAAAGACCCTGATGCTGGGAAAGATTGAAGGCAGGAGGAGAAGGGGGTGACAGAGAATGAGATAGTTGGATGGTATCACTGACTCTATGGACATGAGTTTGAGTAAACTCCAGGAGTTGGTGATGGACAGGGAGGCCTGGGATGCTGCAGTCCATGGGGTCACAAAGAGTCTGACACGACTGAGTGATTGAACTGAACTGAATGTAAAAAACCCACAAAAAATAAACTACTCACCACCAACTACCATTATCTATCTATCCATGCATCTGTCCATCTATCTATCCACTCATCCATCTATCCATTCATCCATCCATCCATCAGTTCGTCTATCTATCCATTCATCCACCCACTCATCCATTCATCTATTCATTTATCCATCCATCCATTCATCTGTCTATCCATTTATCCATAAATTCATCCATCTATTCATTTATCCATACATTAATCTATTCATTTATCCATCCGTTCATGCATCCATTCATCCATCCATCTATCCATTTATCCATCCATCCATCCATTCACCCATCCCTAGTTTTCTGGATTCCATTTATCAACTTGCATTCAACAGTGAAGTCTTATCCTGTAGAGTTGGAAAGATCTCCAGTTTCCATTACAAAAGACAGCAAGTCCCTGAAGTTGTACATCCACGAGAACTCCATTGATCACCCTTAAATTTTTACCACTTCCATAAGGATACAAATTGCATTAGGCTGCCCTGGCTAGTCATTAAGAATATGAGCCCTGGAGTCAAACTGCTTGGGTTCAAGTCCAGTTCAACCTCTTATTCTGTGGCCTTGGGCAAGTTACTTTACCTCTCTGTGCCTCAGGTCCTCACGTGTAAAATGGAGATGGGAATAGGACTTCTAGGAGACATCTTGAAGATTAGGTGAGTGAATATTTGCAAAGTGCTTAGCACAGTGATTGGCCCAGTGAGAGCTATATTCTATGTACTTGCTGTCCCAGTTAACCTGGCTGTGTTAAAAAAAAAACCACCCCAAACTCAGCGGCATCCAGTACTGAGCATTTACTATGCTCATAGTGTCTGTGGGTCCGGACTTCTGAGAGGCCACAGTGGGGATGGCTTATCTAGGACGTCAACTGGAAGACTTGGAGGCCAGGAACTGGAGTCATCTGAAATCTCACTTCCTTGCCTATCTGATGGCTGACGAGGGTCGTAAGCTGAGACCTTAGCTGGGGCCACAGGCCAGCACGTCCGTCCACAGCCTCTCCATGGAGCTTGGGCTTCCTCACAACATGGCAGCTGGTTCTGAGCCTGGGCATCCTAAGCAAAAGAGGACTGGGTAGAAGCTGTGTCTCTTTTAGTGTCGCTGTTGTTGTTGTTCAGTTACTGAGTCCTGTCTGACTCTTTGTGACCCCATGGACTGCAGCATGTCAGGCTCTTTTAGATCTACCCTCCCCACACCCCCCCCCAAGTCACATGTTATCACTATTAATGCACTTTATTTATAGAGCAGTCACAAGCCCTCCCAGGGTCAAGGGGAAGGGGAATAGACTCTGCTTCTTGGTGGGGTATGGCAAGGCTGTTGAAGAGCAGAGAGGACTGGAAATTTTGCTGTGGCTCTTTCGGAGGAATATGAACTGCTACAGCCATGACTCGCCATCCTCAAGCTGCAGGCATGGGGATCTTGGGGAAGGAGGTCTCAGGGAGCTTCTGTGGCCGAGATTACACCTCCCTTGGTGCACCCACAATTGTGCCTTCTGAGGTCTGGTAACAGCTTCAATACACTCAGGTCCCCACCTTCCCCAGCATCCAACCCCAACCTCATTTTGGTCTTGGGGTGCTCCTCCTGCATACCTGTTGTCACCAAAGGTGTGCTTCAGTCCCTTCACCCTTCAGGCTACCCAGGATCACATTTAGGGGAACTCAGACACTTCCCAGGTGGCTCAGACAGTAAAAAAAAATCTGCCTGCAATGAAGGAGACCTGGGTTTAATCCCTGGATCAGGAAGATTCCTCGGAGAAGAGAATGGCTACCCACTCCAGTATTCTCGCCTGGAGAATTCCATGGACAGAGGAGTCTGGCGGGCTACAGTCACAAAGACTCACAAAGGGTCAGACATGACTGAGAAACTAATGCAAGCAGACACTTCATAAAACATGGGAAGGAGGGTCCCTGGCTTACTTAAACACCTCTTCCCTGAGGCAGGGCAGCACCATGGGCCTGGCTCCTGCCTTGGATGGAAGAAGGGAAAAGAGGGAGAAAACTCAATCATATCCACGCTCAAAGCCAGGCCCAGGACCAACTCAGAGAGGCATGAACAGCCCCACTCTCCCTCTGTGTCCTCTCTCCTTGCTGACGGAGGGCCTGGAGCAACAGAGATGAACCTTGAGAAGAGCAGGTTCTAGTTCCAAGCAGCATCTACATGGGTGGTGTGGGCAGACAGAATGCCACGGGTGCAAGCAAAAAAAAAAAAAAAAAGAAATGCAACTCAAACAACCTAAAAATGTTTATAACCTTCATCAAGGCTGTTAGTCCAGAGAGAGCTTTACGATCACATGCGTGGTTGTTTGGTCAGTCTCTTCCGTCCTGTGTTTCCAGGGAGCTGGTGTCCTGGAGGGGAAAGGACTCTGCCTGGTTTCGTTGACCATTCGTTTCAGTGCTCAGTGTGTGACAGAAGTAACAGAATGTGTATTAGCTAATGAAATGATTGGTTCAATAAATCAACTGTCCTGAGTACTGATTACAGACCAGGCATGGTTCTAGGACGTGGGATGCCGTGGCCAGTAGAACTGGCACAGCCCTTATCTTCGTGGAATTTCATTCCAGTGGAAGACAGTAGACACTGAACAAGATAAATTAATTTCTAACGTAATGTCAGAGGGCAAAGAATCCGCCTGCAGTGCAGGAGACACAGGACACGTGGGTTTGACCCCTGAGTTGGGGAGACTCTTTGGAGGAGGAAATGGCAACCCAGTCCAGTGTTCTTGCCTGGAAAATTCCATGGACAATAGAGCCTGGTGGGCTACAGTTCATGGGGTCACAACGAGTTGGACATGACTGAGCGACTAACATTTTCACTACTTTAATGCAAAGCAACAGCATGCAGGAAGTGGAGAAAACAGCTGCACAGTCAAAAACCAAGAGCACACGTGGCACAAACGATGAAGAGCGACATGCTGAGTGATAAAGCTTGAGCAGAGGCCTAGCTGAGGGAGGGGCTAAGCCATGCGGGTGTCCAGGAAACAGTTTCTGGTAGAGAGGAGAGCAGATACAGAGGGCCTGCAGCAGCAGTGTCAGAGAGATTAGACTCGGGGAAGAGAGGAGAGTAGAGGGAGACAGCTTGAGGGCAGTTTTGTGTTATCCTGCAGACCACCGTAAGGACATTGGGTTTCATAATATGTATGCATAAAGTCGAACTAATGAAGAAATAAATGAAACAGTGGAGAGATGGATGGTTTATGGATGCATGATGAATGGAGGGATGGATGAATGGAAGGATGGATGGATGAGTGGATGTACAGGTGGTTTGATGAATGAATGAACAGATGTATGGTTAGAAGAAGGAATGGGTGAATGGATTGAAAGATAGGTGGATGAGTGGATGCCCAAGTGGATGGATAGTTAGGTAAACGCATGGAGGGGTGGATGAAAGGTGGATGGGTGGATAGATGGATGAGTGAGTGGACACGTGGACAGATGAATGGGTGGATTAATTCATGGAAGGATGTATGTATGTATGGATGGATGGTTGGATGAGTAGGTGGATGAATGTATGGATAGATGAAGGAATGGTTGGATGGGTTGCAGGATAGGTGAATGGATGGAAGCATGGACGCATGAATGGATGGTTGAGTAGATAAACAGATGGCTGGGTGGGTGGATGCATGGTTGGGTGGATGGGTGGATAAACATGTGAATAAGTGGATAGATGAATGGATGGATGGATGTACAGATGGACCATTGGTCCCAAGGCACACGTGTACTAACCTCTGCAATTGCCTTTCCATTCCTAACCCACGTTAGAGCCTCACCCCAGGATGGGAAACATCCAGGAAGGATGAGGCATGGCACAGTTGATGCCTGGATGCTCTCAGGGATGGAGGCTGAACCTTAAATAATGCTTTTTCTTTCGTAGGAAGAGCAGTTCTGGAGGCTCAGGCATTGGGAGGCATTTGGGGCAGGCAGCCGTCACTAACAGATTCATTAAGCTCGCTCCAGAGCAACGATAAAAAATCAATTTAGTTCACCAGGCAGCTTGAACGGGCGCCAGGAGCAGGGGAGCCCTCCCATCCATGAGCTCAGGGCGTGCAGAGAGGTGCTGTGGAATTGGGGGTGCTGGAGCATGGCCGCATCCCATTGTTGGGGACCCTCCTCTCCACTGCAGGGCTGCAGGGGCTCTGACAGGACGCCTGGGAAGGGGAGGGACAACCCCAGAGTGGACGCCTCTGAGCTTTCCACACAGTGCTGCAGACATACCTCACTTGCTGGTGTGCTGGCCAGTCTTGCCCCTCCACTGCCCAGATTCATTCAGCAATACTTAGCCTCTGAGAGCTGCCTAGATGCAGGGCCCTGGGCAGGGGTGCCCTGGAGATCTAGACAAGCTCTACCCCTTGCGGAGCTCCCAGTATGTCTGGGGAGCGGATCTGGGCCTTGTGCAGGAGGGTGGGTGAGAGCAGAGGGGTGGAGGGGTGTCGAAGGAGAGAAGAGGGGGAGAAGACGGCAGGAGGGGTTTGGCAGAAGGGGGAAATTTGCATCCATCTCGGTCGCGTCATGACACAAGTGACAATTCAACCTGGGGTGACCAAGGGGACACGTGATGAGGCAAGAGTGATCAGAGTGCGGCCAGGGTTAGGGGAGCCAAAGAGAAGGTGCGGCACCTCTGGGCTGGCAACTGTGGGGAGCCGTCAGCACCCCAGGCCTGGAAGAGAGAAGGGGGAGCTCCTGGGACCTGGAGACAGATGTGGCTGCAGGAGCTGTCCGCCGCCCAGGACCTGGACCCTGGGATGGAGTCAAGACCACAAAGTCTCCAGCCGATCTTGCCTTCTGCACCCTGAACCCCTTCGGGACTAGAAGCCAGGGCGAAGTGAGACGGTGATGATGCCTATAGAAGGTCCATTGGCAGAGCAGAGGGCTGGGGGAGAAGCTGGAGGGGGCAGATGGGGACTAGACAGTGCAGCCCTGCAGAAAGCAGTCTGATAGAGCTCAGTGACTCAGTGGGGAGAGAAATCACTCATGGGAGCCCCATCAGGGAACGCTGTGGCTCCCAACAGGGTCCTGGAGGCTTCTGGGATGAAATGGATGGAAGTAGACAGGAGGCGGTGGAGGGGAGAGAGGCAGAGAGGTGTGGAGGGGCAGGGAACAAAGTGATGGGGTAGAGGGTGGGAGACAGAGAGGGAGAGAGAAGGAGGCAGGGGGAGAGAGAAGCACAAATAGGAAAGAGGGACAGGCAGAGAGACATTCACGGAGACAGAGAGACAAAAACACGCGGGGATTGAGGGGAGAGGACGGAGAGAGAGAGGAGCAAAGGAAACTCATGAGAAGATGTAACCAAAGGAGCAGAGGAGAGAGGACAAGGAAACAGGAAGAAATAAGAGAAAATGATGGCGGGAGGTCTGGGAGAGAGGAAGATGAGGGGCTTTGGAGGGCCACCCGGGCGAGGGTTGTGCTGGGAGCCCCGAGGCGGGCAGGGTGCCCACCTAGGAAAGTCAGGGTGCCAGAGCTGGAAGACTGGGGAGACGGTGGCAGAGGAAGGGGAAGTGGCTTTGTCAAGGGCATCCAGCAGTCTGGGGACCTCACTGCTGCACCAGGCTCTCACTTAAATCCACCTTCCTGTTTTCTTAGTCACATCAACAAGCAACCTTGAAATGAGAACAGGAGAGACATAGAATTTCTCCATCACCTACAGTGCGTCGGGCATTTAATTGACCTCAAATGGTGGGTTTGTCGCAGTAAGGCTAGGGAGTCTTCATGCTGGGATGACTTCCATGTACAGATGGGGAAACTGAGGCTCAGAGCGGAGGCTCCACCAGGACCTGGCCAAGTCTGGGCAGAGACCCGAGTCCTCCTCCCGGCATCAGCTCCTGCCCTCCCCACTCTGGGTCTGCTGCACGCCGTCTCGGACCCTGACGTGAAGAGGACCATGTGTGGACAGGGCGGAGAGAAGACAGCTCTCTCCACCATTCCTCCTGGGTCTCCCTCTGCCAAGGAACGCAGCCAAAATTCCTTGGAATCTGTTGCTTTAAGCTACGCGCAGAGGGGAACAGAAGAGTCAGACGGGGATGTTTGTAATGGTTTCCAAATGTCTGGCTGCAGCTGCCTCCTCGGCAGGGAGAGACAAGGAGTCCTGGGGAGTGGGGAGACCTGCTCCCTGCCTCCCTCTCCCCCACATGCATTTCAGGGGCGCTGACAACCCCGGAGACCTGGGTAGAGGGGTGTGCTTCTCCGGTCAACAAGCTAAGGGATGAAGGAGGGAATGAATGAATGAATGGATGGGTGAGTGAGGAAGTGAGGATGGCCCAGGGCCCAACTCTATTTATCTGTAAAATGGGGATAGTCACACCACGGTCTGTCCCTCCCTCTGTTCCGTGAGGTCCTTACACTCATTAACCGTCTTAATGAAATCTCATGAGGATCCCAAGGGCATGCCCATTGGACAGACCATAAAACTGAGGCTTGGAGGGGAAGGCACTGGCCTGAGCTGTAGAGTGATGATGGGGGAAGTCGCTTGAATCCAGTCTGTTTCAGGAATTCCGGCTCTTGTTTTACACAGGCACACAGGAGACGTTCCGGATGACCTCCGTTTAAAAGCTGCATAGACCAGATGCTCCTAGGGGTAGGGGGCGGTGGTCAGAGCCAGTGAGCCCTCTGTGAGTCACATAGACCTGATCTCCGTGGGGACGGTCATCCCTGATGGATCACCCTCCCTCACCAAGGCTCAGTTTCCTCTTCTTAGAGTGGGGCAAAATGGCCTCAGACTGGGGTTATCAAGGGAAGCTGACTGGGTGAGAGGGAGAAACCTTTCCCATCACTGGCAGGCACACAGTAGGTGGGTTTTTTTTAAAATAACATCGATAGTATAACATAAAGGCATACGTGCTCGTTGATAACCTATAATTATTTTTGACTGTCTACTGCTCTTTATATGGTTTTCTTCCCTTACTTAATCCACCCTACAACCCTACGAGGTCTGTTTGATCCCTATTTTATTGAAAGAATGAGGCTCAGAGAGGTTAAGTGGCCTGCATGAGGCCGAACAGCTAGGAGGACATGGTGGAGTTGGGAGCCCAGTTTATCAACCCCTCGGCTTTTTAGTAAACACACATATGTGAAAATGTGTCAATCTGTGGGCCTGCCACTTAGGATCTTAAAAAAAAAAAAGGCTAGCTTCCCCTTGTCCCTCCTCTGAGGAATTTGCTTTGTTCCTCTGCCTTTGTAGATGGGGCTCTGTGGTCTGAGGCCGAAACCACATGCCTCAGCCATCTGACAGCCTTTGCTTCTGTGCCAGGCTCCAGATCCTGGAGAAAAGGGCTCAGAAGTGCCCAACAAAGCCCTCCCACCAGGCTCCAGGCCCTGCCTCCAACAGGACTTGTTCCCGCAGAATCGCATCTCTGTTAAGGTGAGTGAACCACGATTTGCTTTTAAGTTTATGCATACCTGGTCTGTAGTTGCCGGAGTAGAATTAAGAGAGGGATGTGTCGTGGAAAAGATAGAGAGGTGGTGATCCCAGTTGCCCCTAGCTCCCCTGTTTGGGGAAGACCACAGTTTGGCATTTTGCTGTTTGTTCCTTCTTGATAACGATGGCCGTCACTGCAAGCAAACAGAGCACTCAGCTCTGCATATATTGATTTTTTTCCCCTTAAAGCCGAGTCTATTGTTTTCTATTGATGAGGATAGTAAGTACAAAAGGATGAGACGATCAAGTCCTGTTTAAGGGAAGGCGCTTGTGTTAGTATTTGGCATGGACCTACCCAGGGTGCAGACCTCACACACACACCCAGCCCCATCCACGCATATGTATGTATTTAAAAAATATTTTTTTGGCTGTGCCAAGCGGCACATGGGATCTTAATTACCTGATCAGGGATCGAACCTGCCCCTCCTGCATTGGAGACACAGAACCTTCACCACTGAACTGCTAGGGAAGTCCTACACATTTATAGTTTTGATATCCTTCAGTTCTGACTTTGGCTCAGGGTTTCTAACCTGCCAGCCCCCGGCAGCTCACAGGAAAGAGTGCAGGGGTCCAACAGGGGCCGAGCAAGCTGAGCTCCCCGTGTCCCAACTGCGGGGACAGCTGCTATCACTCTGCCTGGCTGCTGCCTTGCAGGAATGCAAGCTCAGCGTTACTACATGTTCCCATTTTCCAAGAAATTCCAGAAATCTAAACTTTTATACGAAAGCTCCCATTTAAACATATTGCAGCAAATTTCTTTTAAATAAAGCATATGTGGGACAAAAAAAAACCCACCCTGAGGGGCTACCCTGCATTTGTGACCTCTGTCCTTCGTGTCATGCAAACGTCCACCCCTCACTTTTAATTCAGCAGACGCATATGGCTGGCCTTGTCTCGTGGAAGGATCCCGTGTGCCTCTGCGATGAGGGTTTTGAATCTCAGGGCACTTTTTCTCCCAGTTTTCTTCCTTGAGTGTTAGCTTTTTCCCAGCCCCCCTCCCTCCAGCTCCCCCCCTCATCCTCTTTCCCTTCCCCCTGCCCCCATTCAATTTTATTAATGGTTGATTTTCTTTTTAAACTGTCCGGAGGCTGCTATAAGCTCCACGGTTGCCAGTGGCTGATCGATATCCTGGCGGGAGGTGGGGGGTGGGGTGGGGGGAGGGTGTTATTTCATCAGCTAAGTGCCAGGTAATCTACTTGGTAAATCCCGTAGCCTCTTTTTAAGCTGGCCAGAGACCCAAATACGCCACCCGAATGGAATCGGGAGGAGATGCATGGCGACCCCCTCGGAGGTTTGATCTGCGTGTCCCTGGTCGTCCCCGTTGCCTCCATCCTGTCTCCTCCCTCTCTGTCGGCAGTTAATCCCAGCGATGTCTCCAAAGCTCATAACCATAGTTAGAATTGCTCCATCTGTACTAGAGGAGACTTCATCTCACGGAACTGTCACAAAAATGCTACCTTGGGAGCAAGGTGCTCAGTTCGAAGGCAGAAACCAAGGCAAGAAGAGGTTTCAGGGCATCTCAAGGCCCCCGGCAGACAGAGCCGGATCCGAACCCAGGGCTGGCTGACGGACCCCTAGTCCCGAGTTCTTCCTGCACGGGAGTTGGCTCAGGGGGCGGCCACGGAAAGGGGCCCACGTGGAGCGGCAGGGGACCCCCCGGCCCAGCCACAGCAGAAGTCCCCGTGGCCTTGTGAACGGTTTTACCACATTCTTCTGGTTCCTCTTTATGGAGACTGGTAGTCCCAGACGTTGTTCAATTACGGATTTACGGCCGCCGCCAGTGCCGACCAGTGCTCTCCTCCGCGCGGCTGGAAGGCATTAGAGCTGCAAGAGGATGCGAGCGGCTTTCCTGGCGACAGAGGCCCTGTGAGAACTTGAGCTCCAGCCCAGGGACAGAGTTTTCCTGTTTTTGGAGGGTCAGTTTCAGCATGGAAGCCAGAGGGGGCGAAGGTGTGAGCAACCCGATATGCACAACACATGATTTCCATTGATTTTCTTAGCAGGACATCCGGGGACAAGGTTCCAGATCGCAGCGACCCCGCTGGGATGGGGGGACACGTGTGGAAGGCTGGGGGCCCAAGAGGCTCCCAGCAGGAGGAGAGGGGAGTCCAGGTGGTGAAGAAGCTGGGCTTTGGAGCTGGACAGCGGGGGCGGGGGAACGGGGTTCAAGTCTCAGCCACTCCAGTTCATCACCTGAGAACCCTGGACTCTCGACCACCCTCTAAGCCTCCGTGTTCCCACCTGTGAAGTGGGGATGACAGTGGTACCCGCTGCACAGAGGTGTTGCCAGGATTCAATGAGATGCTGTGATTCACATGCTTGACACGGGGCTCAGCGTGGATCTTCAGCCGACTAGATAGTCTCACAAGTGATAAAGGGAGGAAATGATAACTCAGCGGTTGCTGTGAGCCAGGCTGGGGGCTGAGTCTTTGGTATATACTGTCCCACACCGTCCTCACAGCAGCCCATTTGAAATATGAGGACGTGGAGGCTCAGAGAAGCACAAGGTGGCCCATTCCACCAGGAGCCCAGGACTGAGGCCTGATGCATCTGGTCCTTCCAGTTGTTTCACATGTCCTGCCTCGGGCACCTGGACCCTGGTGAGGGTAGCAGGTGGAGAACGACAATATCTAGAGTTGAAAACAAGAGAGCCTGATCCTGGGGCAAAGGCTGTATGTCTCCACCTGGGTGCCCTGGCAGCTGAAGCAGGAAGCCCTGGTCTTGGGTGGGGTGGAGGGGGGGGGCACTCCCTGATGTCTGAAAGATGCCCTGGCAGCTGAGGCAGGGAGCCCTGGCTCCCTGAAGTCTGAAAGCAATGGTGAATCTCCTTCAGGTTGTCTCTGAATGGCAGAGACAGCAGGAGTCAGCGTCCTGACCCCCTGCAGAGGAATCGCAGACCAGACCCGCTCAGTGCATCCAGGACCAGACAGGGAGCCTCTCTGAGCCTCGGGCTCCTGATCTGTGAATCGGGGCTGTGCCAGGCAGAGATGCTGCCGAGATTAAATAGGTGACTGTGGGAGGTTGGCTCCTCCGGACACAGACCCTGGGACTCTGGGACTTTGCATGCCTGGGGTTTATTAGGATGCAATCGGGGAGACCCTCAGGATCAACACCTTTAGGGGAAGGGAAACAAGCAGAGCGAGGCAGAGAGAAGTTGGGGTGCAATTCAGGCTCCCCCAGGGTCTCAGCTGATCCCATGGGCACTCCAGAGCTGAGAAGTTTCTTCAAGTCATCCTGTCCAGAGGCAAGGAGGCCAAGCCCTTGCACCCCCATCACTGAGCAGACACTGGAAGGAGGCTTGACCTTGGACAAGGCAGCTCTTGCTCCAGCAAAGGGCAGTTGCTGGGGTCAGGGGCTCAGCTGGGCACTACCTGCCCTGTCAGCAGTGGGGGAGACGTCTCAGTGGCCACCGCAGCAGAGCGCCACTTGATACCATGGTGGGTCCAAGCATATCGCTCACCTTTTCCTCTGCCAGGGAGCCCACCGTGAAGGCACCGAGGGGCAGAGGCAGGGGGGGGACAAGAGGCTGCCTTGCATGCGAACGGGAAGCCAGGCCAGGGGAGAAGGGGTGATGGACTCCGGGAGGGAATTCTACCCTGCCCATGATGTCTCATTGGGCTGGGGTCTTAGGTGAGACGGTTGCACGGTGGTGGGGGGGGCGTCAGGGAGGTGGTATGCACCCTGAATCACACAGCTGGCCGCATCTGGGGCGAGCAGGGCAGGAAGCGCTGACCCCAGGATGGAGGAGAAACGGTTGTGCCATCCGAGCGCTGCCCACCCCCTGCGCCTCCCCTGTCACCCTGCAGGGCTCTGCCTTACAGCCGGCGCTCGACCCTGGAAAAAATTGACTGCCTGTTTCTGCCTGACTGCTCGAGAGTTACAGGCTGCAGAGACGGGGGCGGAGGGGGGCCGGGGGCGGGCGGCTTCCTTCTCATCAGGATGGATTTTTCTGCTTCTCTGCTTGTAGGAAGAGCAGGAACAGGATACGGGAGGCTGCTCAAGGAGTAATCACCGTGCGGGCGAGGGCATGTCAGGGGCTGGCTGTGTGATGGAGGCGGGGTGGGGGGCGGGAGGAGAGGGCCGAGGGGTCGTGGGGGAGGCTGGGCGCCGTGGCCTCTTGGGAGAGTGGAACCTGGGGCTGCCCCCGCTGCACACATGGGCACCCACCCACCATCCGTCCTGCAGTCTTTCCCTTGTTCCTGCCTCCCTCCCATCCCTCCATACGCCTGTCCTTCTTTCCTTGTTTCCTCCCTTCATCCGCTGCCCCCCGCCTCCCATCTTCCCTCCCTCCCATCCATTTATCTGTCTCTACATCCTTTAATTTGCATACTTCCCAAACTCACCCCTTTCCTGCTCTCTCCCGGTACCCATTTGCTCACATTTCTGGGGATCTGCCAAAAGCCCAGTGTGGTACCGGACCCCATTGATGACTGGGTCAACGATTCTGTCCTCATGGACTTCGCAGTCAGTCGAAAGAGGCTCTGACTCTGGGTGGGTTAGAGACACTTGAAAGGGTCAGAGTGGGCTTCCTGGAGGAGGAAAGATTTGAAATCGGCCTCGGGAAAAGGTCAGGTTGAGAAGGGGGAAGGCGTCACAGAGGAGCAGTAAGTTTCTGTACAGGCATAGCCGGAGGCTGGGGTGCAGGTCAGTGAGAGGCAGGGGGCGGGAAATGGTTGAGCTGAGCCTGGAGACATGGGTTTGGTCTGGATCATGAAAGCTTGGGGAAGAATCTGGACTTGGCTCTGCTTGAAGTGGGAGTCATTCTTATTTAAGCAACAGAATCCCTTTCTCCATGAAATCTTCTGCGGAATTTCAAACCACAAAAAACATGACACCGGTGGGGCTGATCTGGCTTAAGCAGGGGGAGGTTCCAGAACATTGCCCGCCTAAACCTCACACGTACTCCCCACCACGGATCTTCCAGAACCTCGATGTGCCATGAAACACAGTTTTAAAAGCCACAGGAAGGTTATGGACTGGTTATCCCGTCTGGACTTCAATGAGACCCACAGACTGCAGGTTCCACCTCTTGCATGTCCAAGAACCAGAGTTTTGGGGGGAGATAGTGAAGGCTGTGTTTCCTCCAAGTGGGAATCAAGTCCCAGCTCCCCGGGGAGACACAGAAGGTCCTCCAGTATGTTCTAACCCCTGGGGCTCATCGCCACCACACTCAGCCCCCACTTGCCAGCCATTTCCAACTACATGTGGTTTCCAGACTGGGTGGAATCCAGCCTGCTTCTGCCTGGAGCGGCTCCCCATCCCTCCAGTCTTGTCTTGGGTCCCTGCCGACCTCCCATGACCGACTCTGAGAGCTGAGGTCAGGGGCCACGCTGTATGCAGTGGGTGCACAATATATGCTTGTTGCATGTACCTCCCCTCTCCCCCTCAACAAACCGAGAAAAATGTGAATGGCGATGTGGACCCAAAGTTCATAAACATCTGTCTTCATCTTTCAGGATGGTCAAGTTCATGTGGGGTGACCTGGGAGAGGGCGGGGAGGAGGGGAACGTTGCTCCATGCCTGCACACAGTAGGTGCTCAGAACGTGCTGATTGAGGGACACAGAGCGCATACCCACATCTCCAGGAGGTGCTAAAGAATGATTCAGAGTATGAGACTGTGGTCACTGATGGTCTGAAAATGTCCTTCAAACCTCAGGGCACACTCCCCCCGCCGGCTTTGCCTGGCACCTGGAGGAGCCTGGAGCAGGGCAGTCTGTGGATGCATGCCCTCATTCCAACTGTTTACATCATTAATTCACACGGCTCGATTTGCATTTGCACTCTAACTCAATACTTTTTATGATGCAATTACTACTCAGAGATGAATTTTTTATGAGTTTTCCTTTTAATGTCTCCGGGGCCCTTTAGTCCTAAAGAAATCTCCTTGTGGAAGAGGACTGATTCTCTTAGAGCATGGGGGATGGGTTAGAGCCCTCTAGTCCCCCCAGATGCCACCTAAATGGCACCTCTTCCAGGCAGCCCTCCCTGGCCTTGAGGCCTGGGGTGGAAGGACTCCCTGGTGGATGGGCAGCAATGCAGGTTGGCGGTTAAGGGAACAAACTCTGGGGTCAACATAACCTGGATTCAGACTCCCTCTGCAGCCTGGAACAAATAACTAAGCTTCTCTGAGCCCCAGGATTGTCATCTCATGAACAGGGATCAATAGCCACGTGGCTACCGATCTCTTGGACTTGCCTGGGGAACACAGGGGGCTCTTGTGTGCTTAAGTGCCTGACTTTCATGAAATGTGTGCTGTTACTATTATCATACGCCCATATAAGGAGCAGCCAACATCCATCCACTCAGATAAACTAACCTTCTTGGCCTCTGTAATTCACTGGGTTGGCGGGGGGTGGGGGGATGGGGGGTGCGGGTGGCAGGGGCCGGGGCAAGGGATCACCACCCCCTAGAAAGATACAAAGAACATCTTTAGAGTTTAGAGACCTCAAAGTTTGATACACAGGCAGACTTTCTTTTTCTTGCTTGTCCCAGTGCTGGCCAGTTCTATCTACTGGAATAGGAGGAGGCAGGGAGGGGGCCCCGGGGAGGCAGGTTACCGCCTGTAGAGGGTAAGACAGCCTGGATTCACATGTGCCCCTGTTGATTCCTAGAATCTCCCAGACCTTGACTGAGAGGCGTCTTCTTTTCTTTGCAGACACAGCACTTGAGGTCCGGCGGTAGGGAGAGGATGGGCCTGAGGACCTACTGCTTCTTTCAGTGGTGAGAGGTCTTTGCCCGTCTCTGTACCTATCGTTAGAAAGTGAAAGTGAAAGTCGCTCAGTCGTGTCTGACTTTCTGCGACCCCATGGACTGTACAGTCCGTGGAATTCTCCAGGCCAGAATACGGGAGTGGGCAGCTATTCCCTTCCCCGGGAATCTTCCCAACCCAGGGATCAAACCCAGGTCTCCTGCATTGCAGGTGGATTCTTTACCAACTGAGCCACCAGGGAAGTACCCATCATTAGGCAACTCCTATCCATCCATAGTGTGCTGGGCCGAGCACCCCATCGGCAGGGAAGCTTTCTCGGAACGCCTGGTGGCAGCGTGGATTTCCTGTCCAGCTCTGGATCAAACCACCAACCCTGTGAAGGGTTTTCTTTTCTCCTGGTGCCCTTTCTTCCTCCTCCTCTTCTTTCTTCCCATTCTTCTTCCCTCTCTCCTCTCATGCATCTGTCAATCTATCCATCCATCCACCTTACATTTCCCAGCCATTTTTAGTGAAAAAAAAAAAAAAAACTACACGTTCAGAGAAGCAAATGTTTACACAGCACAAAAGCTCTCTCACCTCCTTGTACCCTAGCACCTAGCTTTATCCCTGAGGCAGCCGTTGTTCCGACTCCTCGTGGATTCTCTCAGAGATCCTTTTGGCAAGTACGAGTCCATGGAAGCCCAGCCAAGGACTCTGTCCTTTATGGATGGACACAACGTAATCATTATCTGAGCCCTGGAGTTTTTCACCTAGAGGATGCTCTGTGTCACCATGTAGGCACTGACTTCCTTTAAAGGGCCACAAGGTGTCCCGTTCTGTGATGAGCCAAACTAGAGCTATCCAGGGACCCTTTTCCTACCCTTCGTCTGTCACTACCTTTTTGATGCCTGTCTCCGAAGTGATTGTAGGCTTTGTGGGGACAGAGCAGTTTTTGTGTTTTACCTATTTCTATATCTTTGGAGCATAGCATGGAAAGTCTAGAATACAACAAGTTCTCAATAAATAGTCCTCGAATGGGTGGATAGAGGAAGGAAGGAAGGAAAAAAGGAAGGAAGGGAAGAAGGATGAATGGGTGGATGGATAGAAGGATGCATAGATGGCTTATAGAATCTGGACTAGGTCTCTGGGTCTCCTGCCCCCCCCTCGTGGTGCCTTGACCTTGATCTCCCCCCAGGGAGGACCCAGTGGGGAGTCCCTGTCTTCTGGGGAGGGGGTGCTGGCTTGCAGATAAGCACACACTCTCCCACTGTGCAGCTCATGAACCCAGGAGCCATAGCGGGCTGCCAACCAAAGCTCTCCCTTGGCCGCTCACGAACAGCAGTGACTCCCCAAGCCTGCCGGGGCTGGGTGGAGTTGCACCACGTTATGGAAACTTCTATTTCTGCGTTACAAAAACAAAGCAGGAGAGGAGAGCTGGCTCTGTGCGAGACCCACACCGGCCCCCTGAGTCATCTCTCTCTCGAGCGAGGACAAGAAAGCCCTCCCAGGCCTGGGCCTCTCTCTGAGCCGTCAGCCAGCGAGGTCGTGCCCCTGCCTCCAGCATCCCACAGCCCTGGCCTCCAGGAGATCGCAAACTCAGATGCCCCTGGGGTGGGGGCGGGGCGGGGGGCATGCGGCAGGCCAGAAACAGACAATAAAAAGCACGGCCAGCACAGAGCCAAACGGAGAACACTTTTCTACACCAGGAATCTGGATTTTTTTTTTTAATGTGAAATCTCCCATTTTTTAAATTCTGGAAACCAATTCAGATATTTTTTTAAACCTTCTACATAGGCCACGCCAACCTGCAGAGGCCTGGCCTGAGCAAGAGAACCACTGGCGGGAGCCTCTGCCAGATGCTTCTCCTGGAGAGTCGCCGACTCTCTGGGTACCAACTGGAGTGTCTCCATTCCCCGTGGTCGGGGCCCTCTCTGCATCCCTGAATGCTGGAGACGCCGCTTGCTGCTCGCAGATGGGAAGCAAAAGCAACAGTCAGGTGCTTTCTCTGCTTTTAATGAAAGCACAGGCTTTGCAGATAAAGATGGCCCCTCAGGGGTGTGCCACTCTGAGCAATTGGCACTCCCCTCGGACCTCTGGTTCCCTGCTTCCTCTTCAGCTGAGACCCGGTGTTTATAAGCTCAGGCTGTAGTTTCAGAGAGTCTGGGTTCAAGTCCTGGTTTGGCCACTTAGCAGCTGGGCGAACTCGGACAAGCGATTCAATTTTTTTTTTCTTCTTGCTTAGTCTCAGTGTGATCACCTGTGAGACAGGCAGGGGTCATGATAGTCTATGTCTTGCTGTAAAAATTAAATAAACTGATATATGGGAAGGGTTTAGAACAGTGGCAGGCTTTTTGTTAAGCCCTTGATCCATGTACTGTTAATAGGCACCCATTTGCCACTAGCTTGTTAAGCCTTCCTTTGGTGTGAAGCTTTGTGCTTGGCACTAAGGCATCAGCTCTAAGCAAAGCAGGACCCACTCGGAGGAAGCCCATCCCATTCAATTCTCAAGGAAGCCCCATTTGATGAACGAGGCAACTGAAGCTCAGAGAGGTGAAGAGGCTTGCCTGAGGCCACACAGCTGGTCAGCGGCTGTGATGGGATTCTAACCGGGTATGTCTGTCCTCCCCTCCAGAGCAGATGCTTCTCCCAGGGGGGAAGGGGTGGCAAGCCCCCTTTTCCCGGAAAGTTCTGTTGACAAGCAGGGAGTTGGCCTCCACGTCCTGAGAGAACCTAGAGACAGCTCTGACCATTTGCCAGTGGGCCTGAGAAAAGAAGGGTCAGCACGTGCTCGTGGCCCCAAGCCCAGGTGCTCGGATACCACTGGTCCTTATCTGTGGGCACCGGGCAGATATTTGCAGGAGCCTCTGACATGTTCCTGCCTTTGGATCTGGGCACAGTACGTCACCACAGTGCTCATTCACCCCTTGGACCTGAGAAAAACCACACGTCCGTGGAGTCCATGACCGAGGGTCATGCACCTTTCATTCCCGAGTGCTAGCCTCAGAAGGGAGTGGCATCACCCCCTTGCATGAGTTGTGACATCTAGGCCACTTAGTGGACCACATTTATTACTACATGCCAGAGGCTGCTTCTAAGAGCTTTAAATTAATGGACTCATTTAATCCGAAAGAGGACCACCAGTGCGGTAGACACTGTGATTCTCCCATTTTACAGATGAGAACACTGAGGTCCAAAGAGCAGAAGTCACTTGCTTGAGGTCAGTCATTGTTAGACACCAAAATACGAGGTCTTGGGGGTCTCTGGAGGAGAGAGTGCTTTTCCTTCCTGGAGGACCCTATGTGATGTGCAGGGGACTCACCTCCGTCCACTGACCCAACCGGCCACTTACATACCACCCTGGGTCAAGCAGCACACCTGTGGAGACCCCACTTTGAAATTATTGATCCGTATGCCAGTGCTCACCTCTTGCAAGGATGAGGTGAGCCACCTGCCTGCCTATAAACATGCTGGGTGCGTGGAAGGTGGTGACCGTTACCCCTGGTCTCCATCCAGCATGGTCAGCCAGTCACTCATGTCTGCTGAGAGCATACACTGACATTATGTCAGAAGAACTAGACCGAGTTAATTAATTCAGGAAAGAGAAGAACTGGTCCAGTCTTTGCCCATCTGCTACTATGTGACCTTGGGCATGTCCCTTCCCCTCTCTGGTCCTCAGCATCTCCAGGGGCTTAAACTCTGTGACCTCTAGAAATCTTTTAGGTTCAAGCAGTAGATGGATAATTGCAGAGACCCAGGAGCATCTCCTTCAACTCGTCCCTCTTTGCTCCCTTGTCTGGAAAAGCCAGTGGCAAAAACGCCAATGTCTCCTGTCTGATTTGCATGCATCCTTGGCAAGAAGAAATCTCAGGACTAGTTCATTGTTTCCACAGCTAACGCTATGGTGGTTATTGTTGTTCTATTAGCTACATTAACTGAACTGGGAGAGAAGGATGCACTGAGTATTTCCTCTGAACTCTCTCTCGAATCCTTGAAATAACCTTGGTGCTGCCATGCCTTTCGCGTAACAGGCAAGGAAAGTAAAGCTCAGAGGGGTTGATTAAGTAGCTCGAGGTCATTCTCCATGCCTGGTCGGGGAGAAACCAGTTTGAACCAGGGAACTCCCAGTTCAGCATCTTGGCTCTCAGCCACGAGACGTCCTGCCCTGAGGGTCAAAAAGCAGATCCTCCTCCTCCTCTTGCCCAAAAGCTCCTCTCACCTTGGCCACCCCGCATGGAAATATTCTGAGTCCAGACGGCCAAGTAAAGAGAAGTAAGAAAAGGGGGGAAAAAAGAAAAATGTAGAACGCTTTGTTCCTTGAAACGTTCTCCACAAACACGGTCTCCGCCAGGTATACGACTTAACTGCGGAGGTGACCCCCGAACCCCCTGGCCGCCTCCAGACCCCTGGCAGCCGGGGGTGGTGGTCGTGCGATGCCCAGACAGCCCTGGTGGCCATTCAAGCATGTCCATGTGAAGCGGCTCCAGTGAGCACGGCTCCCATGAGGGGGACAGGTGGGGGCTGGAGTCAGCCTTGGACACGTCCCCTCACACCACACAGAGGAGCCTCTGTCAGCGCCCGCTGCTCTTGCAAGGATGCTGGATGCTAAGCCTGCTTCTGAGCTCCCTGACCAGGAGGCAGCAGCTCTAGAGAGTTGAACTGGCCACCACGGGTTAGCATCATCAGCGGGCTTCTGCTCACAAGGGTCAAGCCTGACCTTCCAGCTTCATTCATTCATTTCATACTCCTTGAAAAAATGTAACGTGCCTGCCACTCTTCTCGGTAGCTGGGATATAGCAGTGAGCAAAATAGGTGATATCTTCGTGGAATCTCCAGTCTAGCCGGGTAGATAGCCATTAAAAAATTAAATACTCAAGCATTCAGTTGCCATTGTGCTAAGTTTCAGAAAGAAGGAGTAAGCATCTGATCACATAGAAAAAGGGCCCCGGTCTTGACAGACAGTCAATTATGAAAATACAACTCTCTCTTTCTTTCTCTCTCCATATTGCAAAGCAGATATTTGCAAGCACCTGGAGTCCTACAGGCCTAAGAAATGTCAGGCATTGGAAGAAATATCAAAGATCATCCTGATCTTCATGGCCAAAGGCCGTGAAGTGGTGTGATCTGGGGCTCCGACCTCTAAGCTGGATTTCTGGGTTTGAAACCAACTCTACTATCCACTGTAGATGCTGGTACAAGTTACAGATGCAGTTTTCCTGGGAAGAATGAAGACTAACAGAGTTCTAGAGCTGTGGGGGCAGATTAAATGAGATGCTGCCAGTGAATCACTTAGTGTGGGTCCAGTGCAGATCAGCAAGCGGTTCGCATCACCCTCTCTGATGATTTACCTCTGTTGGGAAGAGGGGAACCATCAGCCCAAGGTCACTCACCAAGAGTCTGCACTTGAACCCAGGTCTCCCAGCTGTCACTGCAGCACTCTGTCCCAGCTCTGATGAACTTTGGATGCCCCGGGGAGAGCTACCCTCCTCCTGCCGTTCACCAGCCTGTCACAGACACACCAGAAATCAAGCCCAAGGTCAAGTCTTGAGATCCACGTGCCCTGGCTGGCGGCACGGCTCTCTTCTGGGGCACCCTGGCTGGGGGGAGGGGGCAGAGGAGAAAGCAGCCAACACAGCCTCACCCTGGCGGGAGCGGTAACTTCTCCTAATTATTTCCCAGCTCCCAGATTCATTAGCGACCCCGGTATTAATTCTGATTGTCGCATTTATCCCCATCTGTCCCAGATTCATCACTGAGACACCGACGATGCTAATGTGGAGGGTTTCAGCTATGAGGTCTCACAGGTTGAAGTTGTTGCTCGGAAGGAAGAACGACTCCAGCAATTTTTGCCTGAGAACGAGGAAGGAGAGCCCCTTACCCAACCCAGACGCACCACTCCCTAAAGCCTCCAAACCCCCAAACCGGGCAGCCCACAGGCCCACGGGCAGATAACCTTCCACCCTGGCCTCCGCATCAGAGAAATTCCTTTTAAATGACTCTGCAGACCTTCCCACCCACCGAGCTCCCCACTCTGGTTAACAGATGGGCTCAGCTAACCATTCCCAGCTTTCCGATAAAGCAGTGTCAGGCAGTGAGGCACCCTCAGGAAGGCATGCTTGGATAATAAATTCCAAGGCACCCCCGCCATCTGCAGGCCGCCAATCACAGGGCACAGGCTCACCAGGGCTCCCAGCCCGCGCTGCAGAGGGGCAGGGGGCGGGACCCTGGCAGTCAGGGTGGCAGCCAGCCCCTGCCCACACTTGCCCACCCCTGCTGCCCTATCCTGCTCAAGCCTGTGACCCGTCCCAGCCGAACTGGGGCCGGGGCTATTCCTGCAGAGCCCCCTCCATCGATGCATGTGAGACCCAGCAGGCAGGCAGCACTTGGGTTCAATGCCATGATCACAAGCCTCAAAGGCAGACAGTTGGATGCACTGCCATATTTTGGCTTAGCAACATTTCATGGCTTCGTCTCAGGCAAGCCTTTCCCATTGGAGCCTTGATTTCTCCATCTATAAAATGAGAGTTAAAGGGATTTCCCTGGTGGCCAGAGGTTAAGGATCCACCTTCTAATGCAGGGGATGGGGGTTCAGTCCCCGGTCGGGGAACTAAGATCCCACATGTCGTGGGACAGCCTGTGAGTCGCAACTAAGACCCAATGCAGCCAAATAAATGAACAAATAAATCAATTTTTAAAAAAGGAATAAGAGTTAAGGATATCTCTTCTCTCATAGGTTTCGTTTAATGATGTAAGTAAAATGCATAGCACAATGTCTGGTCTGTGAATTAAAGTGGTATGATGATGCCATAATACAGAAAGCCATTTAGTCTGGAAAGTAGATTTGATGATTTCTGCTTCATATGATTCTTGTGTTGGAGATGTGATAGTAGGTATGCAGTGTTTTAACCTGTTAACACAGTAGGCACCTCTGTTGAATCTCCAATTCATTCATTCATTTATTAATATCAGAGGCATTCACTAACCACTATGCCAACCTCTATTAGGCCTGGAGAAATTGCACAAGGTTCTATTCTCTAAACTTTTAGCCTTGTCTCGAAAAGCATATCTCCACCCCGAAATGCCCGACTTCCCCGCCCAAGGCAGACATCATTAATCAATCACAACCTGACTTCCCTTTTGCTTCTTTTCCAGTAAAGCACGCCAGCCAGATGCTATCGACGGATGGGAACTGGCACACCAGACTGAACGTATTACATGAGGAAACTGAGCAGAAAGAAGCATGATGGTAAGTGCAGCATAAACTAGTTCTTCAAAAGAGAAAGTAAGTTTGCCAGTGCAAATGATAAATGCAGGAAAGGGATATTTCACGGGGGCGTGGGAAGGGGAGGGGCAAGACGGCGAAGTTCTTTTTTCTCTTTTGTGTTGCCTCTGCACTGAGTATCTACTCGCTTGGTGCTGTGTTCTTTGAGCACCTATTATGTGCCGGTCCTGTGCTGATGGTGCAAGGATGGTCAAGACATGTCATTGCCTAGTTGTCAAGGCAATCACTATGCAAAGTGATAAGGTTGGGGCAAAGCCCATGGGGGCATGGTCAGACCTCAGTGCCCCTGTGCTTCTTTTCCATGCAGTTCTTCACAGTTAGGGTGCTGGAGTGACTTGTGAGATTGCGTGAACTACTCTCGATATTAAGCAATGAGTGTCCCTCCTGGAATCTTCCTTTTTCTCTCTCTCTCTTTCTCTCCCACTTAGATTACAGACTCTGTGAGGGCAGATCCTGCATCATTTCTTGTTTCCTGCCACATCCCCGGTGCCTAGAACAGTGCCTGGCATAGAGCCTGGGCTCGGCTGGTATTTCACAAGGAAGAAGATCCATTTATTAAAAAGTGGGAGGTGAGCATGGGGTGTAGACTGTGATGAGAGATAAAGGTGGATGACTGACTTGTAACTACACAAAAGAGTTTTCACTTTGTCCTGAAGGTTTTTAATGTAATCAAGTGAAAGGAAAAAAAAAACAGTTTAGTCTTTGCAGACGAACACAAGGGTGAGCCACCCATACCAGTATCCAGTTATTAGCTAATCTGTTCTCAGTGGGGTTTAATTTTCAGTTCACATATAGGCTCTGGTCTCTGGGCACTTCATCTCAAAGCAGAGGAACTGGCAACACAGACTTGGATATTGATGGATGGGTTTGCACCTCTGGAGCGTCAGTATGTAACATGTGATTTGTCTTAAGTTGTAGTGTCACTTTGATTCCTCTTCTCAAAGTGTTTCCTACCTATCGAGGCAGAGAAGAGTTTCCAAGGCAGGCAGTGGAGAGGGAAACAGAAGTTTCCCACATTATTCTGCTGTGATGCCAGGGTTCCTGAAACCCCTGGAGCCTCAGTTACTCATCTGTAAAACAGGATCAGTGAGAGTGATTCCCTCAGAGTGATCGTGAGGAGGAAGTTGCCTGACACACACTGAGAGCTCATCATCAAGGGTTGTACTGATGATGGTGATGGTGGTGATGGTGGTGATGGTGATGGGGATATTGATGGGGATGATGATGGTGATGGTGATGATGGTGGTGATGACAGTGATGGTTGATGGTGATGATGGTGATGGGGATGATGGTGGTGATGATGGCAGTGATGGTATTGATGGTGGTGATGATGGTGGTGATAGTGATGGTTGATGGTGATGACGGTGATGGTGATGATGGTGATGATGGTGATGGGGATGGTGATGGGGATGCTGATGGGGATGGTGATGGTAGTGATGGTGATGGTGATGATGGTGGTGATGGTGGTGATGATGGCAGTAATGGTATTGATGGTGGTGATGATGGTGGTGATGATGGTCATGATAGTGAGGGGATGATGGTGATGATGATGAGGTACTGGAGCTGGTTTTGCAGGGAAGGAGGGTAACTGAGGTCCAGATGGGTAGTGACTGGCTCGAGATCACACAGGGAATCACTAGCAGAGCTAAAATTCCAGGGAAATTCTCAAGAACCAATTCCCCTACTCTTTCCTCTGGGACTGCAGTTCCCAAACTGTGAGCCAGGGCACCCTGGATGCCACTGCCACCTCTCAGCCATGCTGCAAGATATATTGCAAGATATCTTTAATTGTCTAGGTCATCCTTGCAATACTTGGCATCTCTCCAATGCCATGTAAACTACTAGCTTGAAGTCATTCCCAGTTCCAGCACTGGAGCAAACCGCATTCCTTTCGATGATGTCATATCTCTGTGACCCTGGGTTTTTGGTGGTTGCTGTGATAAAAAGCAAAGTCTGGGCCAAAATCAGCGTGGAACAGGAAATGAGGTTGCCAGAGTCCAAACTGATTCCGAGGTTTCAGAAGCTGTGCAGAGCCCAACAGGCATATACATTTCGATAGTAAGCAACTGTGCTTATGTAACCCTGAAATAAAAATATTATTCTTCTATCAACTTATATGAATTGTTTTTTCAAACTGCTACTAAGTAGTTAGGACATATATACTCATTAAGTTTGCACCTAAATACCTAATAAACAGAAGGTTGAGAGGTTTCTTTTGGTGAAACAATGTAGGAACACTCAGACTGCTGAAAACCAAGTCTAAGAACCTCTGCTCCACAAGAGAAGGCTCTAAGCTTGGAGGGAAGGAGGCAGGCAGCTCTGAGCCTCCATTCAGGACTGAGACATGAGTGAGGGAGGTTAATGCCTTGAAAACAAGACAAAGCAGGAGCAGGAAACCCGATCTCTCAGCTGCCACCAAGTCTTTGTTTATTTAGAACCAGTGGTGTGAGTAAAGTGGAAACCATGTCCTCCCACTTCCCCAGCAAGAGAGGACTGGCTCATTCTGTGAAAGAGTCCTCGGTGTTTACTCTGTGTCAGACACTGAGCTGATACAGTGATAAATGAGACACAGACTGTGCCTTCAAAGGTGGGAGAGGGAAGAGAGGAAGAGGGATGAGAGGCAGGAAGGAAGGTGGCGCTATTCTTATTTTTACAAATAAAGCTCCGTGAAACACAGTCTCAGAGAGGTTAGGTAAATGACCCAGAGTCACCCAGCATCTAAGAAGCTAGATCATGATTCACTACCAAGACAATAACTTATACCCCTGTGGGGGGGGGGCATTCATGGTCTAATTTGAGTGCTCAAATGCTGGCATGCAAAATAGTGTTTAGAGGTAGGATTTGACACCACTTAAGAAGGGTGGGGCCTTTCCTGGTGGTTCACTGGTTAAGACTCTGTATTTCCAATGCAGGGAGCACAGGTTCAATCCCTGGTTGGGAAACGAAGATCCTACATGCTATGTGGTGTGGCCAAAGGGAAAAAAAAGGCAGGGGGGGGGGGAAGATATGAAAAGTATGATACTGGCATAAGGATGCAAATATTGATCAATGGAATAGAAATGAGAGCCCAGAAATAAACATTGATGGTCAATTTATTTCTGACAAAGATGCCAAGAAAACTAAATGGGGAAAGTAGTCTTTTTGGACAAATAGATGTATACATGCAAAACAATAAAACTTAACTCAAAATGGATCATAGACCTAAATTTAAGATTCAAAATTATAAAATGCCTAGGAGAAATATAGAAGTAAGTCTTTATGACCCTGGACAAGGCAGTTGTTTCTTAGGATGCTAAAAGCACAAGAGATAAAATTAAAAATAGACAAATTGGACTTCATCAAAATTGGAACCTGTATGCTACAAATGATATTATCAAGAAAGATGGTGATGGATGTTAACTAAACTTACGGTCATGATCATTTCACAATGGATACCAACATTGAACCATTCTGTTGTATGCCTGAAATTAATATAATGTTATGTCAATGATACCTCAGTTAAAAAAAGAAATGCAACAGAAAAAAAAAATAAAGTGAAAAGGTAATTCACAGAGGGAAGAAGTTCATTGCAAATCATATGTCTGATAAGGAATCTGTATCTAGTATATGTAAAAATGCTTAAAACTTCCATGAGAAAAAGACAATCCAATTGAAAAATGAGCAAAAGATTTGAATAGGCATTTTCCCAAAGAACATAGCCAAATGGCCAGTAAGACCATGAAAAGATACTCAGCATTATTAATTCAGTAGGAAAATACAAATCAAAACCATGAAGATGGCCATGATCCAAGAGACAGACAATCATAAGTGCTGGTGAGGATGCAGAGAAATTGGAACACTCACACGCTGCTGGTGGGAATGTGGAATGGTATAACCCTTTGTGAAGCAGCCTGGCATTTCCTCGGAATATCAACCATAACCTTACCACATGGCCCAGCAATTCCATTTCTGGGAATCCACCCAACAGAAATGATGACACAGATCCATCTCCAGACTTCAACATGAATGTTCACAGCAGCACTCTTCACTGTAGCCAAAAGGTGGAAACAGCTCACACATCTGTCAACTGATGAATGGATAAACAAACAACAATGGAATGTTGTTTAACGATAAAAAGGAATGGGTCACCCTCATGAATGAGTGAAATGCATCTCCTATTGTCCTTAACCGTCATATAAAGTGAACACTATAACCACCATTTTGACATGGGGAAATTGAGGCACAAAGAGACTGAAAGACGTCCGCAAGGGCCCGAAGATGGGGACTTCTAGGAGTCAGCGCTGACAAAGATAAGCTAGCCAGGTGCGGTATTGTTGGATGGTCCCAAACTCACAGGGCATTCACTCATTCCCGTTCTCTCATTTAATTTAATACTGTTTATTGGGCTCTGTTGGAGCTGCAGCTGCTGTCCTGCCTGGGTCTCCGTGGCTTGACTTTTCCAGGGCATTCCAGCCCAATTTCCAACTGCCAACATGTGTGTCCTTTGCTCAAGGGTTTCTCTGGGCACTGAGGCTTTCTCTGCCCATGAACGTGGTGATGAGGGATTAACAAGCCCTCCTTCTCTGCCCCTGCCTTCAGCCCACAGTTTGAGAATCGATGTACTGCTCTCTTCTTCACCCAGTTCCGTGCTGTCTCCCGGAGGTCCCCAGCATGGCTGGGCTCCCGGGGTAACCCCCTCGTGGCCCCCAGCATGGCTGGTCTCCTGGGGTAACCCCCTCGTGGTCCCCAGCATGGCTGGGCTCCCGGGGTAGCCCCCTCGTGGGGTCTTTTTCATCCTGTTC
This sequence comes from Okapia johnstoni, assembly GCA_024291935.2. Classification (NCBI taxonomy): domain Eukaryota; kingdom Metazoa; phylum Chordata; class Mammalia; order Artiodactyla; family Giraffidae; genus Okapia; species Okapia johnstoni. The sequence goes on along the minus strand of CM044310.1, from coordinate 5,734,483 downwards.
CATTTCCCCACTCCCAGGCAGGTGCCTCCTGGAGTCACCCATGTGTGCTCAGGTCCTTGTCTCAGGGCTGTCTCTGCTGCTGCTGCTAAGTCGCGTCAGTCGTATCTGACTGTGTGCGACCCCACAGATGGCAGCCCACCAGGCTCCCCCGTCCCTGAGATTCTCCAGGCAAGAACACTGGAGTGGGTTGCCATTTCCTTCTCCAATGCATGAAAGGGAAAAGTGAAAGTGAAGTTGCTCAGTCGTGTCCGACCCTCAGCAATCCCATGGACTGCAACCCACCAGTCTCCTCTGTCCTTGGGATTTTCCAGGCAACAGTACTGGAGTGGGGTGCCGTTGCCTTCTCCCAGGGCTGTCTCTAGGGGTGCTCAAACTCAGGCACAAGCCCCGTGCCAGGCACTAGGCACTAAAACAGGCTTGATATAATTCTAATTTTGATCCACCCTCCCCTCACCTCCACCCAACTTCACGAAGGATTAAGATGGGGCTACAGCTGATCGTTGGGGCTGTGACAGAATCGAGGCTTCTACTTGCAGGTCTTGTACTACAGAGATTGGACCACAGACCTTCCAGCCCATGTTAGGTTAAATCTCCAAGTGGTGACAACCCACCATTCCATGGCTGGGTCCCGCCCATGCTGCCCTCACATCTCGTCTGGGTCTCAGCGATATTTCTCCTCTTGTCTCCTGGACTCCGGTGTCTTTCCTTTGGCTGGGACTGAATGAATCTTTCTTAAAATGTGAATCTTTCTGCCTGACTGCTTCTTCCCAGGTGTTCAGTGTCTCACTAAATGGCACCACCAGTATCCCAAGGCATCAGCTATAATCCCCAGAGGTTCTGTGTACTCCAAACTCAGTCCCAGGCATCCCTTCCCACAAATAGCCTTGGTTCTCCAGCGACTCCGGTCTGTCCTTGTTCCAAGTCGTCTTCTCTCACCTGGGGAGCTGAAGATGCTCTCCCACTGGCTGCCAGCTTCCTTTTTGGTCCTTCCTCTTCTCTTCTCTGCCTCTCTCTGCCCTGGCTCATGATTCACCCTTCACCCCAGCAGCCAGAGGGAACGTTTAACACATAAATCACACGATGCCCTTCCGTTGCACCTAGAAAAAAAAAAAAATCCAAATTCCTTGCTATGACCCTGCATGCCTGGCCTCTGCCTCCATCTCCACTTCTCGGGCTGTACCAGTCTCACCTTCACACGCTGGGCTCCAGGCGTGCAGGCCTCGCTTCCAGTTCTCAGGCAAGATAAGCCCCTTTCAACCTCAGGGTCTTTGCCTTCACTGACCCCCACACCCACCTCCAGCACAGTTGCCACATGCCTTGATAAAGTGTCTACTTCTCATTTCTGTCTTAGCCAAACTTAGTGAGACTTTCTTTGACCACCCTCGCCCAAGCAAAGTCTTTCCCCACTCATCCGACCCCATCATTCGGTTTTATTTTCTTCCTGTGTGCTTGTGCCAAGTCGCTTCAGTCGTGTCCAACTCTTTGAGACCCCACGGACTGTAGCCCACCTGGCTCCTCTGTCTTTGGGGATTCTCCAGGTAAAAATGCTGGAGTGGGTTGCCATGCCCTCCTCCAGGGGATCTTCCCAACCCAGGGATTGGACCTGGATCTCCTTCATTGCGGGCAGTTTCTTTACTGTCTGAGCCACCAGGGAAGCGCAGAATTATCGTAGGTGTGTACGTGTTTACTTGGTTACCCCACGTGTCCTCCTGCTGGAGTGCATACCCAGTGAGGGCAGTAGTTTTGTCTGGTTTGCTCAGTACTCTGTCTCCTGGGCCTCTTGGAGGAGTCGGTACACAGTAGGTGCACAATAAGTACCTGTTGAGTGAGTGAAAGAAGAGTGCCCTCCTTGGTTCCCTGAAGAGCCTTTCATGAAAGGCTGCCAGACTGCCTGCATCCTACAACCACATTATATATTTATGGGGTAATCAGTGATGGAAAAGTTCCCCATAATAGTAACTAGAGCTTAACATACAAATAAACTGAGCGGCATTAAGGACGTTTTGTGGCCACTGGGGTGGATCAAGTGAGCTAATCGCCCAGTTCCCAGCAATTAAGTCAATTAACCATTTAGACATATGCTGAACCATTTCCCAGCTCAAGTTTCCTGGGGGCCGTCTGTGAAATTTGTGCGACTTATTTATGGTGTGAGCTTCTGGTGGTCGTTCCTGACTGGGATGACCGGGGGAGCACGAGAGAGGTGGCCGGTTAAATGAGAAAAAAAGTCAAGGCTGCAGGGAACATGTGATAAGGTGCGTGCTTCTCTCCAAAGGCACTTTGCTCTCCCTCCTTTCCTGTGTGCAGAAGGCATGGGAGCTGCAGCTATTTCTTGCCTTGATTGACTCAGTCAGCATGTTCAATGCTCTCTTAACACCTGGTGAGTCCCTAGGGGTAGGAGAAAGAGAGGAGAGAAGTGAATACAGGGTAACCTTTCTGGACACAGATGCAGACCTGGGTTCAAATCCTGACCCTCCTCAGAGGCTGAGCCTCCATGTCCTCATCTGGGAAGTGGGGAATTACAGAGCCTGCCTCACAGGCTTGTGGGAATGAAAGAAGGTGAACAGGATCTTTAAAACAGCACTGAACACAGGTAAAGTGCCGTCACCATGGTAGTGATGATTGTCATCCTCACTGAAAGGCGAAAGGGAGGGAGGTTCAAAGAGAGTGGATAAAGGATGGCTCCTGACTCGGACGACACTCCTGGGTGGAATCCCAGTTCCTTCTGGGGTCACATTGCTTTACGCGACCAACTTCACCTCTCTGAGCCTCAGTGCACTCATTTGAGAAATGGGGCTAAGAATGGCAGGAGGGGTTTTAAATCAAGCAGATGCGACCCTTGAAAGGCACTGGCCTGTGGTCCTCCTCACTGCACTGGCCTCTTCCTCGCGTTTACAGAAGAAGGATGGGGAGGACTTGCCCCAGATGGCGGTGCAAGTCCAGAGACGGAGCCCAGGTCTCTGATTCCGCTTTCAGAGCTGCTTCCACGTTGCCTTGCTTGGGCACTTCACCGTCTTGTAAAACAAAGCCGTCCTTTCAAGGAGAGAGATGCTCCCGAAGATAATTAGCATGTATCGATCTGCTGTTTTCTTTCTTTTTTTTTTTTCCCCAAGCACTGCACAAAGCCTTTCACCGATATTTTGTAATTTAAACCTTACAAAATACACTTCTGCGAGGTGTATTTCATGGACAAAGAGAGGACTCAGAAACGGCAGGTTAGTCGCCCCGGATAACACAGCCAGGAAGTGGTGCAGCTGGGATCCGAGCCCGATTCTGCCTGGGTCCGATGCTCTTATGCACGGCGTCCTCCTGCCTGTGTCGTGCATGCTGCAGTTCCCTATATGTGGAGCTCCAGTTTGCAGAGAAACGAAAGCATCCCAGTTTCAAGATTAATCAGTGGCTCTTGGAGAGGGGCCCCGTCTCCCCTCTCCCCGTCCCGTTCCCAGCTGTCACCTTCTTCCTCTGCTTCTCTCACTCGCACCCCAAAGGCCCCCAGAAGGCAGCGGGGTCCTTGGCTGAGGGTGGAGAGCAGCCATATGGACAGGGCTCCTGAGACGGAGAGCGAGCCTCCACATCAGAGACAGTCCCAGTCTTTCTGTCCAGGGAGCCACTCTGGACCTGCCAACATCCCGGGCCTCCAGGCTCAGCTCAGCCACATCCCTGCGTGGGATTTTGGAAAGCAATGAAAGCAGACGCCCCCGCACCTAAGGCATAGCTCTGATCTTCTGGAGCCAGGGCAGCAGGGTTGCCCGAGACTATTTCTTCCTGGCAACAGGCATCACCAGCTGGTGCCAGGAAGAGGGAGGAACAGATCTCCAGCGGAGAGCATGTCACAGATTCCTACAAGGGCTGCGGCATTGGTCGCTGGCTCTGGGCTCACTTTGACAATGGGGTAAGAGGCAAGGGCATTTTTCCTACCTCCTCCTTCTACCTGGATAGAGCTTTATAGTTTGCAAAACTTGTTATTATGGGGATACAATACAGTGTATTCAGTATGGTCATAATAACCTTTGCACGTGTGTGTGCTCAATCGCTCAGTCGTGTCTGACTCTGTGCAACCCCATAGACGGCAGCCCAACAGGCTCCTCTGTCTGTGGGATTTCCCAGGCAAGAATACTGAGTGGGTTGCCAGTGACTTCTGCAGGGGATCCTCCTGACCCAGGGATCAAACCCACATCTTCTGCATTGCAAGAGAATTCTTTACCACTAAGACACCACAGAAGCCATCATAATAACAATTACATATACTTTTTTTTCAACACATATCTACACATCTGTATGTCTATTGCTCTATTGACATCCTTATGCAGATTCTCAGTTTCTGGCTTATAAATTAACAGGCAGGAAAACAAACAGTCCTGTGCTGATAGGAGGACAGCATGGTTATTGGTTATTAAACTTCCATGTGCTCAAGAATTACCTGGGCACTTTATTGAAAATATAGATGGCTGGTGCCAACACCAGAGCTTTCAGTGCGGAAGGTTTAGGTCAAGGCTTGGGAATCTAGATGTTAAAAATGCTCCTGAACCAGACAGTTTAACCTGGTTAATTTTATGCTATGTAAATTTCATCTTGATTAAAGAAAATAAATCACTTCAGTGGGTTACACATCACAGACTAGAAGGTTAAGCAAGACTTCCCACGAAAGATGCTACCTGAGTCTCCATGGAGATTTCCAGGTGGGCAAGGCAAGGGAGGGCATTCCAGGTAGAGGGTACAACGTGGGGACCATTTGGAGCAACAGACAACATGAAAGTGTGGAAAACTATTAATATGGGGCTCGGCCGGAGGCAGGGGCGCAGGTGAGATGTAGGGGCCAGCACACAGGCGGCCTCACCAGCCAGGCTGAGTGTTGTCTTGATGACCCTGCATGTCCTCAAAGGGTGTTTGATGAGGTTGTGTTCAGAAACAATCGCAGGCTGACCCACAGGGACTTGACTGGGCAGGCAGGCACACAAGACACAGTAGCTAATTCTAATGAAACAAAGTCTGAAGTTAAATACTGCAGAAATCCATAGAGTCAAAGGAGATACTTTCCTAAACCACCCTGTCTGAGGCCTTTGTAATATACATCAGTTAATTAGCCACATACCTTAGAGCACCATGTTATATGCTTTCTAGAGATGACTTTTTTCTCTTGACAATTTACAACAAGCGCTTTCCTGTAATACTTCACCCGTTACACTGTCTCATTCTTTTTAATGGCTGCATCATGTTCTATTAGATGGCGATATTCAGTTGAAATTATAGACATGCCTCCATTTTTGACGTACATAAATAGCCATTCTGGCTTACTGAACCTTTCTTGATGGGGACTCAGGCTTTCCCGTGGTCTTCTTCCATGCTGTACTTAGCAATATTGCAGCGGCCCTCACTGAAGACAAGCCTCTTAGCATCTGTGCAAGTATTGCTCAAAGGGTGGACCTTATTTAAAAATTTGATGGGTGCTGCCAAGTGTTCTTTGAGAAAAGCAAAGTCATCCATGTATACTCCCAGTGAGAATAAACTGATACAGGGAAACTGTATCAAAACTGTATCTCTCAGCACTCACACAAAGATACTGCATAATAAATGACCACGGAATCTTAAGGCTTCCCAACAAAAGTATTTACTCTTATGCTCTATAAAGATGATACCCAGAGTGTTCAAAAGTGCTTGTTTTGCAACATCCTCACAGGCAATGGGTGTTATCATTAAGGAAAAATGTGCTGATCAGACCATTTAAAATTGTCTCTGTTCTTGTAAATTGTGTTTTATTGTGAGTGAAGTGTAGCTTGCGTTATGTGCCTATTTGGCCATTGCTGTGACTTCTTTGATTAATTTCATATTTACATACTTAGCTTCATTTTTTCCCCCTATTTACTTTTGTTCTTTGTTTCCTTAATAGCATCCAAGAACTCTTTATATAATGTGTCTATTAACCCTTTGCCCAGTGTATATGAAGCAAGTAATTTTTCCCAGTGTATTTTATATCTTGTATTTTTTGAAACTGTAAATATTTTCATTTTTATGGAGTTTAATCAATCTATGTTTTCTATTATAGCTCATTATTTTGTCTTTATACTTAAAAGCATTCTCTCCGCTTAAGGTCACAGATTGCTAATCCGCGTTTTTATTTGGGGGGTCATAGAGTTTTATGTTTTACTATTAACTTCAATCCATCAGGAATTGATTTTGCTGAATGGCTGTGAAGCAACAATTTAACTCTAATTTTGTCCTCTTATGGTCAAACAATTGTACAAATGCTGTTTGTGGGACAGTCTTTTCCCAACTGAGTTGTAAAGCTACCTATAGTACATGCATGAGGAAAAGAGGGTGACAGAGGACGAGATGGTTGGATGGCATCACGACTCAATGGACATGAGTTTGAGCGAACTCCAGGAGATAGTGAAGGACAGGGAAGCCTGGTTGTGCTGCAGTCCATGGGGTCACAAAGAGCTGGACCCAGTTTAGCGACTGCACAAGAAGTACGTGCAGATTTTTTACAAATCCTCGTGTGTTCCTAGATTGTCTTGTCTTTTAGATTAATCAGCATAAATGCCTCTAACCTTCCCTCAGTTACATTTCCTGGTCTCAGCTCTGCTTCTGAGGAAGGCCCTTCCCCTGTTTTCACTCACTCATTCATCCATATGGACATACACTCACACACTTTTACTCTTTCCTATGAGTTCTAAACAGGTGTGTCAGTCCCAGGATTCATGACACACAATCATAAGAAGCTCTGCAGGTCACCTTCTTCAAGGTACTGACTTCTTCCAACAACCCTGTGAAGTAGTTCAGTTCAGTTCAGTCGCTCAGTCGTGTCTGACTCTTTGCGACCCCATGGACTGCAGCATGCCAGGCCTCCCTGTCCATCACCAACTCCCAGAGTTTACCCAAACTCATGTCCATTGAATTGGTGATGCCATCCAACCATCTCATCCTCTGTTGTCCCCTTCTCCTCCTGCCCTCAATCTTTCCCAGCATCAGGGTCTTTTCCAGTGAGTCAGCTCTTTGCATCAGGTGGCCAAAGTATTGGAGTTTCAGCTTCAACATCAGTCCTTCCAATGAACAGCCAGGACTGATCTCCTTTAGGATGGACTGGTTGGATCTCCTTGCAGTCCAAGGACTCTCAAGAGTCTTCTCCAACACCACATTTCAAAGGCATCAATTCTTGGGCGCTCAGCTTTCTTTATAGTCCAATTCTCACATCCATGCATGACCACTGTGAAGCAGGCACTCCTTTTATTTTTTAATTTTTTAAAATATTTTCATTTATTTCTTTATTTGCTGCATCAGGTCTTAGTTGCATCCTGTGAGTCTGGCACATGGATTCTTTAGCTGTGGCTCACTGGCTCCTGAGGTTATTGATATTCCTCCCGGCAATCTTGATTCCAGCTTGTGCTTCATCCAGCCTGGCATTTTGCATGATGCACTCTGCATAGAGGATGAGTTGGTTGGATGGCATCACTGACTCAATGGACATTAGTTTGAGGAAGCTCTGAGAAGGACAGGGAAGCCTGGTGTGCTGCAGTCCTTGGGGTCACAAAGAGTTGGACATGACTGAGCTCTGCATAGAAGTTAAATAAGCAGGGTGATAATATACAGCCCTGACATACTTCTTTCCCAATTTGAAACCAGTCTATTAGTAACCTCAGATATGCAGATGACACCACCCTTATGGCAAAAAGTGAAGAGAAACTGAAGAGCCTCTTGATGAAAGTGAAAGAGGAGAGTGAAAAAGTTGGCTTAAAGCTCAACATTCAGAAAACTAAGATCACGGCATCTGGTCCCATCACTTCATGGGAAATAGATGGGGAAACAATGGAAACAGTGACAGAATTTAATTTCTTGGGCTCCAAAATCACTGCAGATGGTGACTGCAGCCATGAAATTAAAAGGTGCTTGCTCCTTGGAAGAAAAGGTATGACCAACATAGATAGCATATTAAAAAGCAGAGACGTAACCTTGCCGACAAAGGTGCGTCTAGTCAAAGCTATGGTTTTTCCAGTAGTCAAATTATGGATGTGAGAGTTGGACTATAAAGAAAACTGAGCACCAAAGAATTGATGCTTTTGAACTGTGGTATTGGAGAAGACTCTTGAAAGTCCCCTGGACTGCAAGGAGATCCAACCAGTCAATCCTAAAGGAAATCAGTCCTGAATATATTCATTGGAAGGACTGATGCTGAAGCTGAAACTCCAATACTTTGGCCACCTGATGAGAAGAACTGACTCATTGGAAAAGACCCTGATGCTGGGAAAGATTGAAGGCAAGAGGAGAAGTGGACGACAGAGGATGGGATGGTTGGATGGCATCACTGACTCTATGGACATGAGTTTGAGTAAGCTCCCGGAGTTGGTGAAGGACAGGGAAGCCTGGCGTGTTGCAGTCCATGGTGTCACAAAGAGTTGGACACGACTGAGTGACTGAACTGAACTGAGCACCGGCTCCTGGGCACAAGGGCTTAGTTGCTCCGTGGCATGTGGGATCCTAGTTCCCCAAACTGTGATCAAACCCACGTCCTCTGCATTGCAATTGGATTCTTGACCATTGGACCATAGGGAAGTCCCTAGGTGCTCTTTTTAGCCCCACATTACAGATGAAGGAGCTGAGGCTCAGAAATCCCCAGAATTGCCCAAAATCCCCTAGGTAGTTAAGTTGCATAGAAGACATTCAACCCGGGTTAGCCTAGTGGCAGTTTTAACTCTAACTTTGCTGCCTTTCTTGCATGACAATTGCTCACATTTCTTTTGCCTCTACTCTGTGCTGGAAATTGTGCTAGGGCACGGGAATCCCCAGGTGGCCCTGACTCTGTCCCTGCCCAGAGGAGATGGCAGTCTGATAGAGGAGGCAGGTCGTTGAACAGTAGATTATAATCCAGTATTTAGCAAAGGCTAAAATATGATGGTGAAATACAAACCCTGGTGAGGGTTCCCCTGGCAAAGCAAAGGCTTCCAGTTTCTGGAAAGATGACTTTGCTGTCAGCCTGGGAAATTAAAAAACCCATTTACAGGTAAGACCTGGAGGTCCAGGGCCAGGATTTTCTAGCTCCCCTTATCTCCTTTCCTTTTGCACCCTGGACGCGGCTACCAAGCTGGGGATGGAGGACTCTGAGCAGCCTGCATGGGAGAGAGCATAGGCAATGAGAAAAGAAGCAAAAAAAAAAAAAAAAAAAAAAAATCAACACCCTTCAAATCGGCCTTCTGGGCCCCATAGCTTCTGAAAACCTCACCATCTGTCCACATAAGCATGTTCCAAAGTTTTAAGTACCTCTTTTCATGAAGTCCGTTCAAGTTAACCTGGCCTCATAATATATGGGGGAAATCTGCTATAAATAGAGGTAAATAGAGATTGTAAAGATAAATAACAATACCAGCATGGGAGGACCGATAATGTACTCTATTTATGGCTCGACTCTAAAAAGGGATGTCCAGCCACGTTGCGTCTTTAATGACTTACTCTTGCCGTGGCAGCCTGTGTTCCCCGTTAGGGTGCTAAAGATTCAGTGACACAAAAAGCTTACAGATAATTAAATATTGATTTTTGTTTTCTAATCCTATATAAAAATTGTCCTGGGTCTCCCAATGGAGGTTTTATCTCACCAGGACATGGAGAGAGGGGAGGTGTCTGTTAACCCTCTTTGTACCCCTGCTGTGTAACACTGGGGCATCCCTTGGATGAAGGGGGAGGTGTCCAGGGCACATGACCTCTGCAGCCACACAGGACCCTGTGCTCAGAAAGGGCCCGCGCTTGGCTTTATGTTCAACTCATACCCTGTGAAAATCCTTAATAATTTTTGCCCAAGGGATCCTGCCTTTTCATTTTGTAGCCGCGTCGCAATCATGCAGCTTGTCCTTGGGGGCGGGTCTGACGGAGAAGTCGGGGCAGCCCATTCTGGACCCTCAGCCACCCCACTGCCAGCCAGTACTCTCTCCTCTCCTGCTCCCGATTTTGCCAGCCGTGCCAGAATCTTCAAATCTGGGAAGAGGGCCAGAGCAAAATTTGTGATGAGAACAGTTTTCTCCCACCCTCTGCTCCCTTCTCTCTCCCTGTTTCTTTTTTTTTTTTTAAGCCCCACTTCATTGTCGTTTTGCGTCTGGAGTGCGGCAAGGGACATCTGGCAATGTGGCGGAGTGGCTGGCTGGTTGGGAGGGGGTGGCGTCCACGGCCAGGCCAGGCCAGGCCTTGGGCTCCAACGTCAGACAGTGTCGTCAGGCGATAAAGTCAGATTCAGAGAGCTGGTTCCTGAGGCAGATCCTGCCATGTGTCTGTTGTGTGTGGGCCTTGGGGCAGGTGAATATGACCCTTCTCTGCCTCAGTTTTCTCATCTGCAAAATGGAGATATGAATGCCAGCCTCATTTCCTGCTTCCCCTCTCCTGATAAGATTGCTGGGGAAAACCTAAGTTTTAAGAAAAATGAGGATCTGCACACCACTGAGAATAATAGATGAGTTTCCCGGGTGGTGCTAATGGCAAAGAACCCACCTGCCAATGCAGGAGGCATAAGAGACGGGGGTTCAGTCCCTGAGTTGGGAAGATCCCTTGGAGGAGGGCACAGCAACCCACTTCAGTATTCTTGCCTGGAGAATCCCATGGACAGAGGAGCCTGGTGGGCTGTGGTCCATGGGGCACCAAAGAGTTGGACATGACTGAGTGACCTAACAGCACAGAAGAATAACAGATAATACTCGCCTATTGCTTGCACATATCAAGCTCTTTACATAAGTTCTTTATCAAAACTAACTAATGTGTGCTTTCCAAAGACTTTGCATATTCTCATTCATTTAAACCTCACAATAACCTCGTGAGGGAGGTACTACTGTAGACACCCCCATTTTACAGAGGGGGGAAATAAGCACAGAGAGGCCAAGCAACTTGGCCAAGGTTGCACAGCTGGAACACAGCAGAGAAAAAGTTTGAACTTTGCCTTCTGGCTGCTGACTGCTGGCTCCTAAACTCTGCCTAGGACTGTGTCTAGTTCTTTGATGTCTCCTCCTAGAGGAAGTGCAACATGGAGGGCAGGCCAAAACCAGCCCACAGAGCATTTTTGACTGGTATTTCTACACAGGGTCAGCCTGCCGTGTGTTTGAAATGGAATCAGTTGCCAATGCTGAAAAAGAACCTCGGAAATTCTACGGGAAAGCATAGAGTTCCAGCATCTGGTAGATGCTCTGGTGAAGACAAGCTCCTGTACTTCAAGGCAAAGATCCCCCATCTGCTCCAATCCCCATGGCTGCCTATTGTCTTCCTAACACTGATGTTCAGAGTCCATTTCCATATTGTTTTACTGCATCCACCCATTGCCCTCACATACATCACCTGCCTAGCAGCCCCTGGGGAATCTCAGATTTTGGTCCCTTCCTGTGGGTGGTACTTCCCTGGTGGCCCAGTGGCTAAGACTCCTTGCTCCCGAAGCAGGGGGCCCAGGCAGGATCCCTGGTCAGGGAACTAGGTCCCATGTGTTGCAACTAAGTGTTCACAGGCGCAACTAAAAAAAAATTGGGCTTCCTTGGTGACTCAGCTGGTAAAGAATGCCTGCGGTGTGGGACACCCAGGTTTGATCCCTGGATCAGGAAGATCCCCTAAAGAAGGGCACGGCAACCCACTCCAGTGTTCTTGCCTCGAGAACTCCACGGGCAGAGGAGCCTGATGGGCTACAGTCCATGGGATCGCAAAGAGTTGGACATGACTGAATGACTAACACTGGGGCTGGGAAGGATTTGTTTATGGAGGCAGAAGTCTTCCTTCCTGTGGCTTTCTAGGCAGGGTCTCCACTGTGGGTAGCACCATAGGTGGAAGGAACAATTAATTTTACAGGAGGAGATAGAACAAAGGAATCTAGAGGTAAGTTAGGCCCTTGAGATGAGCTTAGAGTAAGCTTCTGTAATATTTGGGTTTCCATGGTCCTCTACTGATAATTCCAAAAAGCTGTGATTGAAAAATATAAAATTTGAAAGCAAATTTATAATTATGAAATTCTGAAATTTTGCGATCCAAGTAGATGATAGTTCTAAGACCTCTTCTAAATTCTAGTATTTCATGCCTTTCAAACTCTAACTATTGCACTGTTTCTCTGATCCTAAAATCTCATGATTCAAGTGTACTCACTTCCTAGAAAATGGGATGCAGTGGTCCCTTTTTATCTGTGGTTTTGCTTTCCCCATTTTCAGTTACCCATGGTCAGCCACCATCTGAAAACATTAGATGGGAAGTTTCAGAAAGAAACAATTTGTAAGTTTTAAATTGTGTGCCGTCCTGCAGAGTGTGATGAAATCTTACTTCGTCCTGGACGTGATTCATCTCTTTGTCCAGCGTGTCTATGCTGCACATGCTACCTGCCCTGCCTGTTAGTATAGGAAACGCATAGCATATGTAGGGCTCAGTGCCATCTACGGTTGCAGGCATTCCCTGGCTGTCTGAAAACGTCCCTCACCGATAAGCGGGGGAGGACAAGTCTGCTAAGAAAGAAGAGTACTAGAATGCTATGGCTCCCTAGTGCTAAGACCTCATGATTCCATGATTCGGTCATTATCTACTCTGCAAAGTCAGGGACAAGCTAATCAACAGTTAACCGAAGAACAGTTGACTAATGAGGCGGTCTGGTTGTCGTCCTGTTACAAGGCGGGTTTGGGCTTTTCCTTCCACCAGTTAATCTGATGTGACTGCTGCTTCATTTTCCTAATAAGATCAGTGCCACCAAGAAGGAGATGTGGAAGTCTCTATCTCATTTTGAACAAAGCCAATATGTAAACACCCTGAGTTAAGAAGCAAACTGTAGAGATTGTGTGTTTGTTAGCCTTATACTCATCCCTTCACCGGGTTGTATTTAATGAAAGAGAACCTGTGTTGAGTAGAAAATCTGAATAGATTAAAGGCAGTGTGACCTCGGGATGAGGGACATGGAAGGAAGGATTTGGGTCATGAGAGGATTTCATTTTACCTTTGAGCGTGACATTGGAAAGGTCATGATATCCATGAGTCAGACCAACAGGAGACAGATTTTCAGTTCAGTCTTAAGTTGGAGGTGACTCTCCCCAATGCCTTTAGACCTGGCATGGATGGACCACAGAAGCAGCTGGCTAGGGACAGAGCGCCAGGCTGGAGAGAGAGAAAGTGACAGGGCTAAACTGAGAGTGAAAGTACCCCCTAGGGTACCGAGGGGCAGACATTTTGCACAGTGCATTGGAGGGAACACATATTATCAGCTTTGTCACTGCAAATACTCTGTGCCAACTTTTGGCCATTACATCCATAAATAGAGAAGTTTCTCTATAGATTAAAAAAAAAGGGAGGGATCCTGACACCAGCAAGCCACAGCCAGCACATGGGTCAAAATTGGAGGGAAGTCCTCACTGTCAGCACTGTTGACATTTGGGGCCAGATAATTCTTTGCTGTAGACTGGCCTCTACATTGTGGGCAATATCCCTGGATCCCTGGTTTCTAGCTGCTAGATGCTAAAAGCACTCCACCCTCGATTTCGACAATCAAAAATGTCCTCAAATATTACCAAATGCAGAACCTGGGGAAAAGACCCCAGGTTACCCAAAAGAGAGCCTGTGACTCTTAGCCACATACAGATAAGGGTTTCCATCTATGCCCTAATGTGGACATAATTAGCAATTCATATCAGAATTCTACTGTATGTGACTTAGAGTTTGTTATGTGTAATTATGAAATTGTCAGTAGAGTTCCCCTTCCAGGGAGGAGATTCAGTCATTCTGAAAGCATTCTTTGTGGTGACTTTATTAAGTCTCAGTTAAAGAACTGTCTAGCTATTACAGTGGATCCAAGTATGCAAGGTGGGTTCTTCTGGATTAAAAACAAATATAAAATGACCCTTATCAGAGATTGCATTCACTGGATGAATTTCTCTTTGAAGAATCTACCTGGCAATAGAGAATGCCTGATAACAAGCACTCTACAAACGTGAGATAAAGTAACAAGTAATTCATATGGGTCATATCTCAGAGACGGGACTTACCCTTCACGGTCAGATTTCATTTTACCTGCCCGTTTGAGCCATGAAGTGGCTTCCCTAGTGGCTCAGACAGCAAAGAATCTACCTGTAATGCAGGAGGCCCAAATTCAAACCCTGGGTTGGGAAGATCCCCTGGAGAAGGGCATGGCAACCCACTCCACTATTCCTGCCTGGAGAATTCCATGGACGGAGGAGCCTAGTGGGCTACAGTCCATGAGGTCACAAAGAGTCGGGCACGATTGAGCAACTAACACTTTCATACACTTTGAACCATGAATAGTACTGTCCTGAAGCATACTTTTAAGAAGGATTCTGAGGGTGTGTCCATGCTCAGAAGAAATGTGATTGGCAGAGGGTTTCTGCTGTGGATAGAGTAGAGGCCCTGACAGCCTCAAGGCCAGGAATTCACCCCCTCCAAGCGGTATCCTGATCAAACTCACGGGAAGAAAGCTCATTTGGACTGCCAAGCGGAGGCTGGATTTAGGAAGGGCAAGATCTAAAGTTAGAGACAAAGACCGTACCAGGTATTGTAGCAGAGAGAATTGAGTATAGAAAATCAGTCCATCTGGCATTGACAAACTGGAAAGGCAGAAAGGGAACACTGAAGAAATGCAGATGCGGTGATTGCAGGAAGCAGCTGTCAATCGTCCTTGAGCGCAGGGAGCAAGGGGAAAAGTTGGAAAAAAAAAAACACCCCAAAAACTTGGAGGAGGGACAAGAACTCTGCTCTTGGGAGGGACCAAGAAGAGCTTGGGCACAGACTTAGCTGCCTAAGGGAATAAGAGGCTGGTGGTTATCACTATGAGGAAGACCTGCCCTGGAACCGCTGCTGAGGTGATGGCTTCCCTGGTAGCTCAGCTGGTAAAGAATCTGCCTGCAATGCAGGAGACCCTGCGTTGATTCCTGGGTCAGGAAGATCCTCTGGAGAAGGGGTAGGCTACCCACTGCAGTATTCTTGGGCTTCCCTGGTGGCTCAGCTGGTAAAGAATCCACCCACAATGTAGAAGACTTGGGTTCGATCCCTGGCTTGGGAAGATCCCCTGGAGAAGGGAATGGCTACCTACTCCAGTATTCTGGCTTGGAGAATTCATGGACTGTATAGTCCATGGGGTCACAAAGAGTCAGATGCAACTGAGTGACTTTCACTTTCCTGCTGACCACCTCTCACTGGTGCCCTTTATGGGCAGAGGCTATCATAAGTCCAGCAGGCAAAGCAGAAGTGCTGCAAGCAGCCTCCAGCTCTGGCCCCAGAAGGCAGAGGATAGAAGGGCAGGAGGGGAGGGGAGAGACAGTAGTTTAATAGCCTGTACCATTTGGGCCGCTCAGAGAGATGAGCCAAGTCACCAAGGGACTTGTCCAGAGCTGGATGAGCGCCCCCTACCTTCTAACTCTGGTGCCCTGTTTCTGGACTCCCAATGACACAGAGATTTGCAAGCTCCTGGTGGACAGGGGTGATGGTTTTCAAGTTGCATCTCTCCTAGAAGAAGAATTCCCTTTCTGTCACATCTCAGAG
This sequence comes from Okapia johnstoni, assembly GCA_024291935.2. NCBI lineage: Eukaryota > Metazoa > Chordata > Mammalia > Artiodactyla > Giraffidae > Okapia > Okapia johnstoni. Next base: position 5,719,012 of record CM044310.1, on the reverse strand, counting down.
CCTGTAGAGAGGGAAGGGTCTTCCTCTAATGCACTGGGCAAAACTCCTCGTGTACCGGCTATATTCTCTTCCAGAACCTGCATACACATTATGCAGAAACATTAAATATTGTACCCAGGGGGGAAAAATAGAGAGAGATTTCTTGCAAAGTGAATTTTCATCTCCTCTTTAAGGCTTCGTCTGTGGTGAATCCTACACACCCTTTTGTGAAGGCAGAGCTAGTGAAAACCCTGAGAATAAAAGTGGGGCTTGATTTTATGCTAATATATGTAAAGAACATGACTATAGAGTCATAGGTAACACAATGAAGTTAACTTTTTTCCCCTCCCTTTCTATTGAATTATAATGACTAGTTTCCATAGCAATTACTGCATCACCTTGTACATTACCAGGAAGATCTACTGCACTTTTTCCCAGTCGTCCTTGTAAACATTTCTACTTTTTAAAAAAATTTTTACGATGTTCTAGGGGAAAACACGAGCCCTTTCGGCTTGGCAGCAACTGGAGAGCATATTTCAGGGGGTTAATAAAGCCGACCAGGGTATTTTTATTTTCTAAGTTCGGTGATTGGTTTCCCATCTTCACTCCCCAACCAGCTACTTGTCAGGCAGACAAAGAGGGAAGGGGATGAGAGGGAGAGAGCAGAGGTGATGGGAGATGAAAGGGGAGGCACACAAGTCACCAGGCAGGGAAGGAGGGACTCCCCAGGAGCAGCCTCGAGATCCCACGATGGTGTCTCTGCTGACTCTGCTGATTGGAGACCAGTTCCCTTGGGCGCACCCTCTTCACACGGGGCTCGGAGGAGGACAGAGGACGTTTCTAAGCTCACGGGAGATCAGACCTGGGGGATACACAGAGATATCTCTTTGGTAGCTTTGAAACTATGGTGTCTGAGATCCCCAGTGGCTTCCAGAGCTTCCCAGCGGAGATTGGAATTGGGAAGACCCTCCCTGGTGGCTCAGCAGTGAAGAATCCACCTGCCAGTGCAGGAGACCTGGGTTCGATCCCTGGGTCGAGAAGATCCCCTGGAGAAGGAAATGGCAACCCACTCCAGTCTTCTTGCCTGGAGAATCCCATGGACAGAGGAGCCTGGCAGGCTACAGTCCATGGGGTTGCAAAGAGAGACTAATACTTTCACCTTTTTTCCCCCTTCAAAACCCCCACTTCCACCAACAGCTTCCAGTTAGGCTTTTCATCTTGGCTTCTCACATTATTCGCATCTTTCAGAAAGGCCTTTGCAGCTGACGCTGTTGGTGGACACCTCCAGTGCAGAGGTGAAGGAGGTGGGGCTTCTGCTGTGAGTGAGTCTGGGGTGTTGCCGAGGGTGGCCCGACTGTGGGATGCCCGGTGGGTCTCATGGCTCCCTGATGGCAGTTGGTAGCAGAGGCTGCTGTCACAGGCTCTCGTGACAAAAAGACCCCAGGCTGGGCTGTGGGGACCCCACACGGGCAAATGTTCTGAGCTCTTAATCCAAGAGAGGGGGCAACAGCCACATCCTGAGCCCTCGGTACCTTTATTTCATTTGATAAGGGGCCTGCTTCACCCCTATTTGTGCCCCAGCCCACTGTCCCTGAAGGGCTGGACAACAGAGTGGTACCCAGACATCGTGAGAGGGCCCAGTGCTTGGGAGCTCAGGCTCTGAAGTCCGGCAGCCTGGATTCCAGTCTCCTGGCCGTGCCTCCCTCACAATGTGTCCAGGACCTAGTGATTTTCCTGGCTCTGCCTCAGTTTCCTCATCTCTAAAATGGGTTCAATGGTAGACCCTACCCAAGAGGTGTTTGTGAGGATCGAAGGCAAGAGGCTGGGTAAGTGCTTACGCCTATAAGATGTTTTGTTGTTCCTGAGGGGTACAAATACCCACTTGTGCCCATGGTGTGAACTTGAATGAGTTTAGTAACATCTCAGAGCCCTGACTTTCCCGCTATAAAATGCAAAATGTCTGCTGGAGATTCTGAAAGTTCCCTCTTAGCTCTGAAATTCAAGGGCTCTTGGATTCTAACAAGATAGCTGGAAGGGGGAGAGGAGGAAGGGGGATGGAGGGCAGGAGGGAGAGAGAGACAGAGAAAGAGAAAGGAGAGAGAGAGAGTGTGTGTAAGAACAGGTGCCTTAAGCTGATGGGAAAATTCCCCAAGTGACAAGAAGCTCTGAGTTCACCAAAATGCTTAACCGAGATAAGAAGGATGTAACTGATGTTGGAAAGATTGTTATGAGATTAATAAAAGTGAAGGGATTAAGGCTTCTCAAAAAAGATAGTGAAGGGACCACCAATAGGAAAATCCTCCCACATCCCTCTATGCTCAGCCTCTCTCCTTGATTTGAAGTCCTCAGTCATGCAGGTGTCTAACAACACGGTCTCAGCAGGTACGCAAATGGGATCCTGGCTTAAGCTCGTCTTAGATACTGGAGAAGGTCCCCTATGTCATATATATATATATAAACACACACACATACACACGTTTATACATGTGTATGTGGTCAAATGACAGTTTCTTTCTGGGAATGCCCAGAGGAGTTTAAGGAATGTCCTGAGGGCCTGAATTTTGGGTCAAGAGTCATCAGCGAAAACTCCCTGGTGGTGGCTCAGAAGACAAAGAATCTGCCTGCAGTGCGGGAGACCCAGGTTTGATCCCTGGGTCGGGAAGATCCCCTAGAGAAGGGAATGGCTACCCACTCCAGTATTCTCGCCTGGAGAATTCCATGGACAGAGAAGCCTGGTGGGCTACAGTCCATGGAGTCAGAAAGAGTCGGACAGGACTGAGCGACTTTCACTTATCCTTTCATCCGCGAGTTCAGTCATACTGTGCTGGATGGGAATCAGGCATCGTAAGGAAGTCAGAGCGTGTTGGAGGGTGGGGCCGGGAGGTTATGTAGGAACTGAACAATCCTGATGATGGCAACCTGCTCACTGAGCTCAGCTTTCCCACCTGTATGCTGGGGACGATGACGATCCCTGTAATGGGGCTGAGAGAGGCAATGAGTGGGGAAGCACTGGGCCGAGAAATTACTGGGATTCCCATGCAAGGTGCTTTCCAGCACGCCTTTCCTGGAAGACTCCAGGCTGCTCTGGGGTTCTAAAATAACAGACAGGAGCCTGGAGTGGCCCCGCCTCCTCTTTCAGCAGTGGGCTCCAAGGGAGGCATAATGGTCCACCCCAGGGCTATGGAGACCATCGCTCCTCAGGCAAGCTTGGCTTCCAGGGCACGTGGCAAAGGATGCTGTGCACCAATTCTGGGGCCAGCCGTGTGCCCCTAGCTGTTGTCAGGTGACAGGAGACAAAGGAGGCTGGATATGGAGCCTGCTTGCAAGGGGAGGAAGTGCATCAGACCCCCAGGTTCCATCATGAGCCCCCAGGGCCTGATCCAGTCTGGGAAGGGCTAACTCAGATAGATAAGGAGACTGAGTCTAGCACCAAGAGACTAACCCAGTGTAAAGACAAGGGAACTGAGGCTGGAGGGCGGCGGGCCTTGTCAGAGGCATCCTGGCCTTCATTTTGCACCAGGGCCACCAGACCTCCCTGTCTGCTCCTTCGCAAACTGGTACCCTGAGGTCCCAGGGAAAACTGCACTCCTGGAATGTTATCCCCAGGGGCTCTCCCGGAACTCTGAGTTAAGACAGACAAAGCAACTTAGAAAGTGGGAAGTTCTCGAGTGCCCTTTGGTCCCCAGCGTCTGCAGCTGGGTGTCTGGGCTGCTGAGTCAGGCAGCAGCTCCTGAGAGGGTTGCCGTGGGAAAAACAGGGCCCCCGCCAGCCCCGGGGAGGTCCCGGCACAGCTCTGCCCTGACGTGAAGCCACCCTGATTGGGTGGCTGGGCCAGAGTCCTGCCACTTAGAGGGAGATTTAGAGGGAGCAAGTGGGAAGGCCAGACACATTGGCTGCTGAATTTACCAGCCTTTTCAGCAAGGTCAGCAGGAGGGCCCTTTGGTAGCGGGCTCTGTCTGTAGCCGAGACCCCTGAGTTGGTGGCCGTGTCCAAGGCCTCCCTGGCTCCCCGCACGATGAGCCTGGGCCGGGGAAGCCAACCAGCTTGGTGTCCTGGAGACTCTGGGGGCGATTCACGGTTATTATGCCATGGAATTTCAGAGCATGGCTGTCTGCCAGGGATTCGGTTTTGCAAGTTAAAAGCGCAGGGGAGTCCTCATCCAAGTGTGTCCCAAGTGCTGACTAGGTACCAGGCATAAACCGCCAACTCACCGGCTGCAAAGGTGTTGGCATTATTCTGTTTCACCATCGTGGCTGTCTCAGAGATGGGCTGGGTTTTGTATTCTGTGTGCTACAGTATGTACGTGTATGCGTGGGCTACTAAACGCATCTCTTTAAATAACTGAGATTCACAGAGATGAGCTGACTTGCAAAGAGCCTCTGGTTCACAAGAAATGGAGACTTCCCTATAAATGCCTTTATTTTCTCCTGTGGAAAATGGGTATATTACCATTATTTACCTTACAGGTTGCTGCTGCTGATGTTCGGCCAAGATAATGCGTGTATAATTATTATCAGTGATCCAAGCACTTGGCAAGTCCTCCATAAATGCGAGCAGGTGCTGTTATTCTTGTTGTTTTTATTTATTTGGGATCTAGTTTTCACTTTTCACTTTCACGCATTGGAGAAGGAAATGGCAACCCACTCCAGTGTTCTTGCCTGGAGAATCCCAGGGACAGGGGAGTCTGGTGGGCTGCTGTCTATGGGGTCGCACAGAGTCGGACACGACTGAAGCGACTTAGCAGCAGCAGCAGTTTCCTGACCAGAGATCTAAACTGGGCCCCTGCATTGGGAGCACAGAGTCTTAACCAATGGACCACTGGAGAAGTCCCTGTTATTCCTGTTTTAATCAGAATGAACTAAAGAAACCAAGCCACGAGAACAGACTTTTCCAGCATCACACTGTTAAAACAATTTGTTCTTTCACTAGGCAGGAATATTTATGGAATGATCACTCTGTGCTAGGCTCTGTCCTAAGATGGAGGGTTATAGAAATGAATAAGGCATGGGGTTGTTTTCATAACTTTGCTCAATGAATTACAAAGTGAACAGATAGATTAACGAGACTATCCTACAAAATGCAGAAGGACAGGTTCTGTGCGGATAAATGATCGGAGGCTTTTCCTGGGGAGTCAAGGAGTGAACCCCACAAGAAGTGATTAAATTTGAGACCTGGGAGATGAGTATGTGTAATACTGGTAGAAATAAAGTGTATGCGTGTGTGTGTGTGTGTGTGTGTGTGTGTGTGTGTGAGGATAGGTCTGAGCCTTCCATACTCAGCAGCATGTGCAAAGGTCCTGAGGTAGGAAGGGATTTGTTGCATCTAAGAAATTCAAAAGTCTGAATAATGGAGCTAAGAGAGAGGGAGACAAAGGTGTGGGTAAGCCCTGCAATTTCCTCTCCCACCCCATCCCTACCCCACCTTCCCTTCCTGACATCCATGGAGTAGGACTCCATCCTCCACAGTCAGTACATCTCTCTACTTCCATGCCCATCCTACCCTCAAGTATGTGTCAGTTTCATAACCACATATCTGCATCTCTGCCCAGAGGAGGACCAACTGAAGGGCAGAGGTGGAATGTGTGCATTCTTAGTCTCTCAGCTGAGTCTGACTCTTTGTGACCCTATGGACTGCAGCCTGCCGGTTCCTCTGTCCATGGGATTTCCCAGGCAAGAATACTGGAGTGGGTTGCCATCTCTTCCTCCAGGGGATCTTCCCAACCCAGGGATTGAACCAGGATTTCCTGCATTGGCAGGTGGATTCTTTATCACTGAGCCATCTGGGAAGCCCTGAAGGGCAGAGATGGGAGTCATTTATCTTGGTAAGTTAAACCCCATCCTGAGGCTTATGACATCATAGCTGACTTGAACTATGTTCCTGGATGAATGAGTGAATAAATAAGTGAGTGAATGACTAAATGGCTACTTCAGATGCCAGGAATTAAATGCCATCAGTATAGCTACACGTGTGTGCATGCTGAGTCACTTCCATTGTGTCCAACTCTTTGCTACCCTATAGACCATAGCCCGCCAGGTTCCTCAGTCCATGGGATTCTCCAGGCAGGAATACTGGAGAGGGTTGCCGTGCCCTCCTCCAGGGGATCATCTCAACCCAGCGATCAAACCCACGTCTCTTATGTTTCCTGCATTGTCAGGCATGTTCTTTACCACTAGTGCCACCTGGGAAACCCACATCTGCACTCATGTTGTATTAAAAAAAAAATTCAGTAAATAGGCATCATGAAGATTAGAGAAAAGAGATAGGCAAAAAACAAGATGAAAACATCATGTTCCTATTTCCCAGAGATTGCTTTTGTTAATACCTTTGTATGTATATATGTATGAATGTATGTACATATGTCTATATATATATATGTATGTATATAAAACTCTATAGGTAAAAAGGAGTGAGAATTTGGGCATCTACATGTTTGTAACTTTGAAATATCCTTCGGTTAAAGACTCCTCTACATGCCTCCCATATGGATTTCTCAGTTCACCTACATAACAAACTTCACTCTCCACTTCCCTGATGGAGAAGATTCTGGCTTCTCTCTGGAAGTATTCAAATTGAGCTTGAATTTATCTCTATAAACACTTTCCCTTATAAAAGAAAATAGCAACAGCGAGTCTCCTTCTTCGGAGCAGTTGCTGTTGAACCGCTTGGCAAGGTTTGCAGGGGGTGTCTTTAAAGGGCCCACAAAGCAGCTCTTCTAGAAAGAAGATGACAAAGTGAGGCTGGGGGTGGCGGTGGAGGGATGCCAGCGCTGGGCTGGGCCTCGGGGAACCCAGTGGCCAGCCCCACTCTGTTATTTCCCTTGGGAAACTTCACAACCTTCTCCTTCCACCCCAGGCCCTCATTCTGGCAGTCATTTAATAATCTTATTGCACATCTATTATCTGCCAGACCCCTTCTGAAGGGGGTGCAGTAGGGAACAAAGCAGACGCGGTAGTCTTGGCTCTGGTGGGAAGTCCCGGGGTAGAGATTTCCATCAGGGCAGTGATTTGCTTCCCCAGGTCTCACCCCCTGGAAACATCAGCTCCCTGAGACTGGTGGCTGTCCGCCCACTGCTGCAGCCCCACCACCTCGACGAGTATCCGAGACACATCAATACATACTTGTACACCGAACGAGGGGATATGGACAAACAATGTCTCTTTAGGGCAGGTGCTGGTAAAACAGAAACACTTTCTGCTGGGCCTACTTCCCTTCCTCACAAGTATGTTTTCTTCTGCACAGGGTTGCAGAAACGGTGGTGGGCATCCACTCTTTTAAATGTTAACAGTGTAATAAACATGAATCACTAAAAAGTGCTTTTAAAATAAGGTTAATGGAGCTGCGTTTATTCCGTTTTGTCGCATGCTTAACTAGATCCGAATAATTACTAGCTCCACGTTTATGGATGCCTGTTTTAAGGTTATTATATGTAGCTCTGAGAAGTGAGAGCTCTTGTTTTTCCCTCCTGGTTTTATAGGCCACTGTGGAATAGAACATTCAATAAAGACCCGCTACAGAGGGATGGCCATCCTGGCTCCCCAAAGCCCAGGCCCCCTGTGCTAATTCCTATTGGGGACCCACCCCATCCCAGGCTGGGCCATCCTTTTTGTATCCTGCGTGAACCACATGCAGGAGCACAGTGTGGTCCCCGGAAGTTCTGGGAGAAGAAGGGCGAGCCGACCTGCCACTTGCCACTTCTCCCGTCAACATGATTGTTGCCCATGTGGAATTAGGGACCACGCCAGCCCATTCTCCCTCCTTTTCCTCTGCAATCTGCAGAGTGCTTAATCGACATTTGCATAAAATGCCATAAGTCATAGAATCTTAAAGCTGCAAGAAAGCACAGAGGTCAACCAAGTGATGAACAAGAAAGACTGAATGGCCAGGAAGCCAGGGAGTCAGGAAGAAGAGATGAGTGGCTGACAGGTGTGCACACCCTTGGGGTGTCACCTCATTTCATATTCCCCTCGCCCTGGGGAGCTGGGTTTCAACGTCCACCTGGCAGATGGGAAAACCAAGGCACAGAGTGATGGCCGGCCCGGGTCACCCAGCTGGGATTCTCAGTAGCATCTGAGCTGACTGACCATAGGCTCCATGCTCTGTCCACAGGGCCACACAGGAGCCTGGAGATCTGGTCATCTGGGGATGCGTAACTGAGCCTTTGTTTCTCCGTCTGTGAAATGGGAGCATACATGTTTTGGAAATGAAATAATTTGCACAAAGAGTTGAAAAGTGAGTCCTCAGCACCCTGACAGAGAATAGGGTACCCAGAGAACCCTGCCTCTGTCCTTGGCAGAGGTCAGAGGCAAAGAAAAGAGGGTTGGATGTGGGAGTCAGACAGAACTATAATAGGATCAGGTCCTATCTTTTCTACATGACCAGTGTGTGAACTTGGGCGGGTAACTCTATCTGCTCATCTACTTTCACTTTATAAATATCCAGTGAGTCATGGTCAAGTGCAGATTCAGAAGTCTGACTGTCTGGGTTCCAGATGCCTCTGCCTCAGATGATCTGTATGACCTCACAACAGTGATTTATCATCATTGTCATCATCATCATTGCCATTCACATCCTCATCCTCACTGTCACCATCATCACCACCAGCAGTATCAAGCTGTAGCACACATAATACAAGACATAAATCTGAGCACAAAGCCTGAAGAGTGTTCACATCGTCGTCCCCTTGTGTAATCACCTCCAAGATCAGGCTCTAGAAACGCTTTTGGCAACCCAGCAGCCCCCACCCTTGGCCCTCCCAGTCAACCCTGCCCTCCGCCCCCAGAAGTCATCACTGCTCTGTTGCGATCACGTAGTTCTGCTTCTGAACTTCGTACAGATGGGAGCACGCAGCACATTCCTTTGTGTCTGTCTTTCTCTCAGCATCATGTCTGAGATGTGTCCACTCTCCTGCAGCCATACAAGCTCATTCTTTTTCATTGACGTATAATAGTCTACAGTGTGACTTCACCGCAATGTGTTTATCCATCCTGCTCTTGATGGACGTTTGGGTTATTTCTAACTTTCAGCTCTTACGAATAAAGATCCTATGAACATTCTTGTGCAAGTCTTTGAGGTCCCTAAGCACTCGTTTCTTTGGCGTCTGCACTTTGGAGTAGAACAGCTGAGTCACAGTTTAGACTTATGTTTAGCATAAGAAAATGTTAGCCTAAGGGTTTAATTTCCTCTGTGCCTTGCCTGCCTCATCTGTAAAATGGTGCCAGCCTCTTATGGCCATTGTGAGGATTAAGTGTGATAATCTATGTAAAGTGGGAAGAAAACAGGAGAATATAAGATGAAACGTACAGCTAGATACCAATTAATTAAATTTTTAAAACCTGCTTGAACAACAAAATATAATGTTTACAGATATATAATCATGTACTAAACATTTAAAAACGTCTATTGACATAATAAATAGGCTTCCCAGGGGGCTCGGTGGTAAAGAATCCGCCTGCCAAGCAGATTTCAGTTTGATCTCTGGGTCAGGAAGATCCCCTGGAGAAGGAAATGGCAACCCATTCCAGTATTCTTAACCTGGGAAATCCCATGGGCACAGGAGCCTGGAGGGCTATAGAGATGGGTTCTCAAAGAGTGGGACATGACTTAGCAACTAAGCAACAACAGCACTGAGATAATAAACTCCAAATGTAGCTTTCCTGTATGTTCCTGGTTGGAAAGTAGGAGAGAAAACTGGGATCAGGGTAGGTGCATGGGGAATCTCTGCTACAGCTGTGATGGCTTGTTCCAGGTGAAAAAGATCTGGAGCAAATAGGGCATGCAGTTAAGACTTTTTAAAAACCTGGTGTTTGTCGTATTTTCTGTGTTCTTGCCTGTATGTTCAAAATACTTTTCATTAAAAAAGTTATTGCTAAATATGTAATATTAACCTCCAAAATATTAATACTATGTAATGGTTTGCAACCTGCATAGTATACAGTATACAAATAAATGTTAGCTATTATTACCATTAATACTGGGAGCCCGTTGTACCTGAAATTCTACATGGAGCGCTGGGTGAATCACACCTGGAAAACCAGGAATGCAGATCCAGCTCTCGCAGAGTTGCTGGCACGCAGGAGGCCCTCAGTAAACCCTTGCTGTTGCTGTTGTTCAGTCGCTCAGTTGTGTCCAACTCTTTGTGACCCCATGGACCACAGCACTCCAGGCTTCCTGGTCCTTCACTAGCTCTGGACATTTAAAAAAAAATGATCAGAAGTCATGAAGCTCAGTGGTTTTGACTAAATATGTCCAATCACACTAGGAAACAAAGACCCCAGGAAGTCTGCATTGGCAGGAGCTGTGGAATGCATGCTTCTGGCTCAGCCAGAGAACATGGCTGGGTGAGTTATTCTGTTTCTCTTGAGACCCGCACAGGGAACCCAACAGCTCGGCTGCCCTTGACAACAGGCTCTGGCTTTAACAAATGTGATGCTGGCACTATTTATTTTCCCAACATGGTTGAATTTTGACTCATTGTAGACATGCAGTTGCAAAAAATGAAATAACCAGGAAACATACATGTACATACAATGCACACACACACACACACACACATTCACACACACACAGAATAAGCCAATAGCAACCACCCTTCCCAGGGGGGGAAAATGGAAAAGATGAAGATAAACAAAAGAAGTTTTTTTGTATCACTTCAGGTAAGAGGAACAAAATAGCCCCCAGGAAGGCATGTGTGTGCATGCGTGTGCTTGTGGGTATAAACTGAAAGGGGAGAAATTAAGTGGAGAGAGAACAAAGTACTTAGCTCGGGAGATGAGGGGACTTCCTTGGCTCCTAACCCTCAATCCAGCCACCAGGAGGATGCTTCTTGACTTGCATTCCACAAGCCGGTCGGGCAGAATAAACACGGAGTTTATTTTAATAATGTCTTAGGCAAAACCGGGGTTCCTTGGGCCTAGCAGAACGGGTGGCCTGCCCTGGCATGACGTGTTGTGTGCAGGATGGAATGTTATTTCCAGGCTCTGGTGAGAGTGGAGCAGAGAAGCAATTGTGCTGCTAATTGGTCCATAGCGGGCTTGGTTTACAGTGATATTAATGCCCTGGCCTCCAGTAGATCAGCATCATAAAAAGAGAGAGAAATGGTAGCCCATTATGAATGAAGGATGCCGGGGAGCAAGTGGACGGAAGCTCTAGGCTACGCTGGCTCTGCCGGTTGACTTTCTCCAGTGAAATCTTAGGGACCCAGAGAGGTTTCTTCTGCCCAAAGTGAATGGCATTTAGAACGTTTGGGTTTGAGATCTGGCTCTGCCACTTCCAAACCATGTGATGGCCTCCCCCGAAACTCAGTTAATTCATCTGCAAAGTGGAGCAATGCCCTGGGTTAGGGCAACAATTATAATGAAGAATGTCTAGCACCATGCCTGGCACAATGCCATTGATGCCAACTGGCTCTTATTTTTAGAGGAAAGAAAGATTCAGACTCTCTAACATAGGCAGTCTGGTAGGAACAACATCACATCCAATTGGGACCAGCAGAAAAGAATTCAGGATTGCAGAGCACTCTGTAAGAAAGGCAGCCAGGCGCTGCTGGGCACTCGTCTGGAATGCAGTTGGAGGTGATGCAAATGGCAAACCAGGCTGAATTCTCCAACATGCCTGATTCTTCTATCAGCAACGATGAGCAGAGAAAGCAGAGGAAAGCTCTTTGTGAATCTCCTAATAAGCACCTACCACCTTCTGCGTGTTTTACACTCACTGTCTCATGTAATATTTTATCCTTATAATGATGCTATTTTCCTCTCTGCTGGATATCTGTCGGTTTTACCAGCCCAGCTTCCAATTTTCCTTTTTTTCTGCTGAAGATACATTTATACATTTTATTCCAGAGTAAAGTCCCCATGTGCTTCTGACTGGGCTATCCTCTGCCTGCTATGGGAGAGCAGGGGTCCGGCCATGACTTAGGCCTGACCAGTCAATGTGTTCCATTCTTCTGGTGCCAACAATTGACAGAGATGAGCATGTGATGTTAGCTGGCACTATTGAGAACGGGGTGGTCCTTTAATGACAATTGATAAACAGAGAGGGTATAGGTTTGGAGCTGCTGGCACCCTTTTTGTCACCGTAAGGTAAGGTCCTGCCTAAGAATGAAACCAACACAAAGAAATCAAGAGTGGAGAGGAGTCAGCTTGGTTTTAATAGTTTGTTTTAAAATGGTTTACAGTTGTTTAAAAGGAATTGCTAAAATAGTAATGAGGGTTCCCTGGTACACTTCACCCAGTTCCCTCCAATGATAATATTTTACAGAATCAAAATAAAATTATCAAGACCAGGAAATTAACATTAGTACAATACTATTAACTTGAATGCAACCTAATTTGGTCACTAATTGCAGGTGAACTTTTGGAAGGTGGGTGTATAGTTCTATGAAATTCTACCAGATGTGCAGATTTGAGTCATTGTCACCATGAACAAGAACTGATCCATCATCAAAAAGAAACCCCTTCAAACAACCCCCAGATGGTCACATCCTACCCCACTCTTAATGTCTGGCAACCCCTGATCTATTCTTTAGAGCTATAACTATGTTGCTCTGAGAATATTCATATATAACACTCCTTTCTTCATCTTTGAACATTTTCATATTCTAGGTGAATAGTATAGCACATTGACTTTCAAAAATGGCTTTTTATTACTCAGCACAATGCCCTTGAGGTCCATGCAAGGTGTTACTTATAGCCATAGTCTGCTCCTTTTCATTGCTGAATAGTATTCCTTTGAATGGACATACCATAGTTTGTTTAACTCTTCACCCACTGATGGCCAAGTTATTTCCTGTTTGGGGCTATTAGGAGCAAAGCTGCTATGAACATCCCCGTACAAGTTTTTATGTGACGATAAGTTTAATTTCTCTACAATAAATACCCAGGAATCAGATTGTTGGATTATTTGCTAAGTGTATTTTAACTTTATAAGAAACTATCAAACTGTTTTCCAGAACAATCCCCTAGTAGTAGATTGAGGAGCATATGACCTTCTTGCCACTGTTCTCTTGATAAGCAACACCACATTTGTCCCTGGATCACAGAAAATATACACTGTCCCTCTTTAGTGACTGTGCTTTGGAGCAATTATAAAATGAGATTCAAACCTTGCATTCAAAAAAGGCTTTTATTTTTTATGATTATAAACACAATGCTTGGTCATGGCAAAAGTACAGGCAGACCTCAGAGATTTTGTGGGTACAATTCCAGATCACTGCAATACAGTAAACGTTGCAATGATTTGAGTCACACAGAAATTTTTGGTTTCCATTGCCTATAAATATTATGTTCATACTACACTATAGTCTATTATAATAAGTGTGTGATAGCATTATGTCTAAAAACCAATGTACATAATTCAAAATAACGCTATTGGGAAAATGGTGTCGCCAAACTTGCTTGAAGCAGGGTTGCCACAAACTTTCAGTCTGTAAAATACACAGTATCTGAGAAGCTCAGAAGAATGAAGTATGCCTGTATTTGGAAAATTCAGCAAAAGGTAAAGAAGAACTAAAAATCTCCCACAAATTCGTGCTCTGCATGAAACCGCTCTTGAGATTTCAGTGCTGGAATCTCACCGTCTTCATTAAATGTCTACAATTCAACACCCAGGCTTGACTGGTGGGGTGGGCGTCAGGTTTTCTCTCTCCTGTAATAACAAGCGAACTGAAACAAAACAAAACAAAAAAATCAGAGGGGGGAAATACGCCCCAGGCCTCAGCTGCTTCTCTCTTATCTGCCTGCACTTCACGGAGCAGGAGTTTCCTCACAGCCCTCAAGAATAGACAGGCTTCTCCTCTGCTCCCCTCATGCGCCCCAGGCCGAGCGCCCGTCTTATCAGCAGAAGCACCTGGTGCGCTGCGGGAGAGCTGGCTGGGAGGGGGCCCTTTCCACCAGGTTCCCCGACTGGGCCTGGGGCTGGCTGCCCTGCTGACCTGGAGTTGATGTCAGTTTGTCTTCTCAGCCTTCCCTCCCTCCGCCTCCCCAAGCTTAAAGGAAGCTCTGGGCTGAATAGAAATGACCTGCGGAGGTGCTGAGCCCCAGATGGACACCCTCTGAGGTTGTCCCAGCTCTCTCTAGAAGCCCCTGGGCTGGGAGGCCTTGGCGATGATGGTCAGGTCATTGGTGAGGGGAGAGTGGACTCTAGAGGTTATGAGAGCCCACCTGCCCCCTCTCAGGCCCCGCAGTAGAGACTGTAAATCTGGGAGTATCCGATGATGGCTTTATCCGCTCGGGAGCCCTGGTCCTGATGACTGATTTTTACTATATATATATGTGTGTGTGTGTATATACATTTTCCCCTATAGTCGGGGAAATTGATTCAAGTTCATGGTGACAATTCTGATCTGCTAGTGTTTCTCCATTTTCAAAAGCTCAGGTCCAGTCACTGTCACATTTAATCTTTGAAACGATCCTTACCGTGGTTGCAGTTATCATTTCAGGTTTATAGATGAGAAAGAGGGGGCAGGCACAGAGAGGTGAAAGAACTGACTCGGGGTCACACAGCTAGGAAGGGGCGGAGCTAGGGCCTCTGACTTCCTGCTCCTTCCAACACGTTGGGATGTGAGTTTCTCCTTCGGCACAGAAGGCAGGTTAATCTAGATCCTCTCTATGGCTCCTTCTCCTTTGAACTTTTGATGCCCGTGTTTCAGGATCAAATATTGTCCAGATTCGCCTCAGAAAGGGGCCTTGACTCCTGGACCTGAAAACATGAATAGAATCAAGTGTGAATTTGCTACAATGGGAGAGACTGGGCCAGACCCAGCCCATCAGGTGCTGGGTCGGGGCGGGGTGGGGGGGATGGTGGGCAGCGGGGCAGTATGGAGCCTGGCCGAAAGTGAGGTCAGTCAAACCAGGAGAGAAGGGAGATGCCAGGGCAGTGCATTTACAATGAATTCATTGCTTTAGGGGGGAGAAAAAAATCACAATTAATGCGTTTTCAGTGTGAGGAGAATGGAAACTCACAAGCAAAATTCAGCAGAGAACCTCCTGCCTTGGAAGTCCATTCAGTCTTTGGCTGAAGCGGCTCCAAACGTCTCTCTGCATGTTTGCATTTCTAGATGAAAGCCAGTTTGCAAATGTGTATCACCCTTGTCTCTGGTCGTGGCGTGACCTGGACCCCGCAAGCCGGAGTCTTTGTCCCCGTCTGTAAATGACTATCCTTATATTGGTGGCTTCAGCATTTTCCAGTATTTGAATACATTGCAGTTTGTTGAACTAGTGCCCTGTTGATGGATCCTTAAGTGGTTTCCAAATGTTTGCTATTCTGAGCAACCCAAAGCTGAGATGATATATAGATGGCAGATAGTGGTGATAAAGCTATAAATGCAGATGCAGACGTAGGTGTAGGAATTGGCATTGATACTTATTGGTACATAGGGATATCAGTATGAGTTTTAACCACTGGTAGCAGAGTTTATCTTACCATGAAGACTTGCTTTTTTGAGGGGTAAATAGCTTGATAGCCGGTCAATATTGAGGTGGAAGCTAGAAAGGGTCTTTTTTTTTTCCTCTCTCTCTTAAGGCAAAACACAGACTGAGGGGCAGACGCATAGTAGGTTCTCAGTGATCATCCCCTTCCCCTTCTGTCTCCTGCCAGCCTCACTTCGGAGACAACAAAGAGGCAGCATTCATTGAATAATTCATTCAGAAATCCAAACAAGGACTTCACACCTCCCCTGCGCCAGATTCTATGCTAGGCATTTGGGATGCGGCCATGGAAAAGGCAAGGACCTCACTTTCCAGGGGCTCCAGGCCAGGGAGAAGTGCCCAGATCAAGGGCGCAGTGGGATTTAGCAGCAGCACGAAGAGTTCACGCGAGGAGGCGTGAACAGGGTCAAGAGTGACTGATGGGTTTGGGGGTCGGTTTAGGGGGAATGGGTAGGCATGGTTGGGAGACGCTCTCTGGCATCAGAAACACCAAAAGTAGGCTTGCGAGGGGTTGATGGGAGTTTGTGGGTGGGAAGCACGCTTCAGCAGGGTGGTAGAGAGTAGAAAAGGCGGTGGATGAAGCAAAGATAGCGTGGCTGGTCCGTCATGGTTTTCTTGCAAATGGCGGGTGAGTGAGCTGCTTTGACGCTTTACATTCAGTTACAGTGTCAGGATAAGGTGCCTGCAGACCTGGGGCAGGATCAGAGGTCAGGATGTGGAGAACAGGAGGGGCTGCCCTGTGTCTAGCCTCTGCTGGCCACCAGGGGACAGGGTCCTGGGAGGCTGTGGTCATATGTGGACAGCTCACACAATTTTTCAGGAGGTGGGGAGTATCTTATCTTTGATGTGAACCCCTCCTGATCTTTAAATGTTGGCAAGGGATCCACTCTGAAAACCAAATGAAACATCCACAGCCATGGAAACAACCCCCAAACCAACAGCTCCACAAAATGCCTTGAAGACCCAACAGAAGGAATCCTGGTGACAAAATTCTACCCAGTGGGCCCTGGTTGACCAGCTTGTCACTTGACACCTCCCGAGGGTTATGTGACCTTCTAAGATACCCTCCAAATACAAGCTTCAGAAAAGATAAGCCCCTTCTACGTGGCTGGGTTTATTTTTAAAGCAAGGGTTTCTTGTCTGTGTTCAACTCCATGGGTGGAGAAAATAATTAGAATTGATTTCTCTGCACCCTCTAAGGGAGAGAATAGGGGGCAACTTGCATCTCTATACACGGCAGAAGAGAGAAGAGAGAAAGAAAGAAACTTCCTTCCAATCCGTGTCTCATTCCACGATCGTCTTCTCACTTTTTGGACTGTTTTAGTGGTGTCTTTTGATTACAACATTGGTTTGAAGAGACACTAATTGTACCCTGCTTACAATGCTTGTAATTATGCGTATTACATTTTGATTCATTTCCATATGTCAACACCACTCTGAGATGGGAGGGGGGGTGGCTGAGAACCGCTTTTATAATCGGTTATTGTCTATGAAGAAAAAAAAAATCCATACAGAACATGAGTGAAGTGTTCTTTGTTGAAATTGGAAATAAGATTATACATAAAAGTCGTCCTCTGACACCCAGAAAATGGACAGTTTAAAATAAATTGCTGCTGCTGATCAACAAGATTGCTAGCTCTCTTCTTCCCTTTTACGCTAATGAGGGAAATACTTTTCAAGTCTCTAACAGCAATATGTTTGAGTGCGTCACTTCCATGGCTTTGTTCTTAATAAAAGATGACCCCAATATCCCCCCACCCGCTGAAGGCATTGTCCTACCCCCGACATAATTGTGATTCCAGGCTCCTCAAATAAAAGAGTGAGAGAGAGAGGGAAAAAAAAAAAAAAGCAAAGGAGAGGCGATGGGGGGGGTGGCAGGATGGTGGGCAGAGTGACAATGTCTCCTTAGCTTGCAAAAAACCCAGAGGCATGGCGACAAGTGGAATCGGAGCCCTTCCGATCTGAAGGGAGATGACTCTGAGCCAAAGCCAAAATGAATAGCCGAAACCAAACAACAGCTTCAAAGAACCTGTGTGTGGACCACACTTCCTCTGAAGACCTTTCCTGAGAGCAAACGCCTCTCGTGCATCAGATGAAAGGACTGAGGCTTCTTGGCCGGCGTTTCCATGCGGTGGCTGAAGCCGATCTGCTTGCAGCTCTGGAGCCTGAAATGTGCTGCAGGCCGACTGCAGATGGTGAATCCTGAAGGTCTGGGTGAGCCGAGACTTGTGCTTTGGAGCAGGATTTGCCAAGGGTGTGGGGTGAGGGGGCAGAGCCAGAGGGAAAGGGCACGGCCCTAGGGCAGCCCCCTTCATGTCACCACTTAGGCTGAGTGCGTGCTGAGTTGTGTCCCATTCCCCCTCCTTCAGAATTCATATGCTGAAGTCTTAACCCCCGTCCCCTCAGGATGTGACTGTATGTAGAGACAGGATCTCTGAAGTGGTGATTAAGTTAAAACAAGGCAGTGCGGGTGGGCTCTAATCCAGCCTGACCGTTGTCCTTTTAAGAAGAGGAAATCTGGACACACAGCGAGCCCGTGGTGCACACGGAGGCAAAGCCACGGAAGCACACAGAATCGGAGGCCGTCTGCAAGCCAAGGAGGGAGTCCTCGGGAGAAACCAGCCCTACTGACAACTTGACGTGGGACTTCCAGCCTCTGGAAGCAAAAAGGATAAAGCATTTCTGTTGTTTAAGCCACGCAGTCTGTGGCATTTTGTTACAGCAGTGCTAGCAGACTAATACAGTGGGGGACTGACTGAAGGCAGGTCGTGCCACCCCGTCCGTGAACGGAGACGATAAAGCCCTTGTCGCCCTGGTGCTTACTTGCCCACGGGTTGCAGGGGCAGTGCCTCTCAGAGCTCGAGGTCACAGTATGTGAGGAGCAGGGCTGAGACTGGGATTCTGCACAGACCCCCCGTCTCCCCGCAAACCCAGATCCTCAGGAAGGAAGATCCCATAGAAGCATCTACAGATGGGAGCCGGGCCGGGGTGGATGGTTCCAAACAGCTGAGGCTCAGGCTACAGAGCCCACGCCAGGCACGAGGGTTGAGACATTTACCCTCTGCCTGGGACAGCAGTCCCGACCCCTGGGACTATCCTCACTCCAAGGTCAAGCCTCAGCAGTGGGGCACTGGAGCTGGGACTCTGTTCCTTGGACGAGCCATTCTGAGAGTTCCCAGGGGAACTGAGCCCCTGTCCACAGCACTGACCGTGACAACCACCCTCAAAGTGGCCCTGCCTTGTCCCTGTCTCGCTGAGCGGACATTAAAAAAGGTAGATCCTCCTTAAATAAGTAATATGCATAGTATGCCAGATGGTGCTAGCAGCTGAGGATAAAATGAAGCCGAGTGTGTGGGGTGGAGAGTGACAGGAACTGCTGTTCTGGAGAGGGTGGCCAGGGAAAGCCTCTGATGAGAAGGCATGTGAACAGAGACCAGAGAGGAAGGAGGGAGAGAACCCTAAGTCTGTGCAGAGGACGAGGGTCCTAGGCAGAAGGAAAATGAATGCAAGCACCCCTCAGTTCACCTGGACTGTGAGGAAAAGACCAATGCTCTAGAGTGGCTGGGGGGAGGCAGTGAGCAAGGGGGTGAGTGAGGGGAGAGGCGAGGGATTCTAGTGTTAAAGAGATGAGTTGATTTCCCCAAGGCCACACAGCAAGTCTAAGGCTCAGGACCCCGATCTTTCAGATTCACTCTTCTGCATCACACCAAACACGGACCTCGAAAATGTTGAATGAAAAAGAGAAGGAAGGAGGCAGGGAGGCAGAGGAGGGGGAAGGCAGGGAGGCAGAGGAGGGGGAAGGCAGGTCAATGGATGAAGGGGTAGATGAATGGATGGATATAAGGATAGATGATGAATGGATGAAGAGGTAAGTGGAAAGATGGTATGCAATAAGGAAGAAAGGAAAGATGATGGATGGATGGATGGTAGGAAGGCAAGATGGATGGATGGATGGATAAAAGGTTAAAAGGTTCATGGATAGACGGATGGACGAATGGATGAATGGATAAATGGTTGGATATATGTATGGATAAATGGTTAAGTGGATGGATGGATAGACAGATGAATAGGTGGATGAATAAATGGATGGATGGATCAAAGAAAAGAGAGTAGGAAGGGACAAATAAGGAGGAAAGAACAAAGACAGGAAGGAAGCATGGTTGGATATATGAATGGATATATGGATGGGTGGATAAGTGGAAGGATGGAAAGAAATACGAAAAAAAGAAAAGATGATTGATTGATGTATAGCAGGCAGGAAAGAAGGAAGAAAGGAAAAAAGGAAGGAAGAAGGGAAGGAAAGAAGGAAGGAATTTTGAATGTGTTTGACCTCCACGCTTCCTGCTTTAAATCTGGCCCACTGGCATGTCAGGGGCTGCTGCCTGCACCTCGCCCTTTCTCTGTACCCCTCCCCCACAGCCCCCATGCTGTTAAGCTTGCTGAGCCCTCACCCCAGAAAGGTAATTCTACCTTCTAATTACAGCACTTGTAAAAGTAAGAGAGGGGCTCATTCTTCAGAAATAAATCAATACAAGTTAAAAGGCCGTCCTGTTTGTTTCCGTAACAATGCTCTTTAGAAAATTGGGTGCTGTTCAATTTGCTGACGGGCGCCCCATCCGTCACCGGCAGCCAGAGTCACATCACATTATGTTGCCAAACATGATATAGCATGATCGGGACGATGCATCAAATTGGAGATTGGCAGGGAAATGAATTTTAGTGGAGAGATCTCACTTGAGAAAATACATAAAGCCAAGAAAGAGCAAAAGCTTAGAGGGAGTTTTCATAATCAGAGATGGGATTTAGAAAGCTCAACAGTGCAGGAATCCCCAAACCAGGAAAATCACACCCGTAATGAGATTCAATCGGAAAACAAAGAAACATATTAATAATTAGAAGAGAGGACAGAACTGTCAGCAGCGCTCCCTCTGCTGAGACACACCAACCACATGAGACAGGTTTTTATTATTCCCATTTTATGGTAAGGCAACCAAGGCTCAGAGAGGTTAAGTGCATTCCCCAAAGTCACACAGCCATTTAGCAGCAGATCCAGGATTCAAAGTCAGATCTGCTTATGCTGGAACCAAAAGCATCAGGTGTGTGGATGAACTGAGCCCTGTTTCTTAGTCAGATGTAAACAGTATGGTTGATTTTTTGAAAGGCTTACAAACTTACCTGAAGCACCAGAATACCCACATCTCATGCTCTCGCCAAGGAGGGATGGCTGGTCTGAATGTCCCTTCCAGCCTTATGGTCCTTTGGGTCTACAAATGAGTGGAACATGGGTTGTGATGATTCCAGGGAGAGTCACTGTCCTCCACAGGGAAGTCTGAAGCTCTGCCCACGACTTGTATTTACATTGGCACTGAGTAGGAGTTTGAGTTTGCACCAAGGGGAGGGTTCATGGTTGGCAAGCCCGTTCTGGACTCATGGCCCTAGCTGGTCCCCCACCTCTGCTTATGCTGGGTCTTGGAGGCAGACAGAGGTGGCTGTCAACCAGAGGGCTCACTCTGTCTTGCCCGGACCCTTTCTCTGTCATGTCTAAGCAGCTCCTCTCTTAAAGTCACATGGCCTCATTTTCCTGGTGGATCCAAGCTGGTGAGATGCCCATGTGAATTTTAGGGACTCCAGAGCAACCTGAACACATACTCTGCCTACAGGAATTAGGCTTAATGTCTCCTAATATGTGTAAACAGAGGAGCATAGTGTGCTTTCATTAAATCAGAAATCCTCTAGTACCTGAAGTGTAGAGTACAGTGCCAGAATAATAGTGGGGTTAAGTAACTGGGAGCTCAGATCGCTGCTTCTGTATAGGAATGTTCAACCATAGCAGCACAAAGGAGAGAGTAATTCACTGAGCTAGGAGGAAGCAGTGAGGTTCGCACTGGGTTTTGATGCATGCATAGGAGTTTGGTTGTAGGCATTCCAGGAAAACAGGTGAGTGGACAGAAAGGCAGGAAGAATGGCATGTTGGGGAATCATGTAATTTAGGAAGGAGGTGTTCCATGGTTTGTCAGGTGGAAGTGAAGAAAGAATGAAAGATATGTTATAAAACCTTCTTTGGTTAGGTACCATGCCAGTCGCGTCCAACTCTTTGCAACACTGTGGACTATAGCCCACCAGGCTCCTCTGTCTGTGGGATTCTCCAGGCAAGAATACTGGAGTGGGTTGCCATTTCCTCCTCCAGGGGATCTTTCCGACCCAGGGGTTGAACCCACATCTCTTACGTCTCATGCACTGGCAGATGGGTTCTTTACCACTAGCACCCCCTAGGAAACCTTAGTTTACCTGTGGGTGGTGCTAAAGACTGAGTCCAGATGCCATGTGCCCAAAACTGCCTTTTGCAAACCTGAAGCTAATTAGCTGAAATGCACTAGCACGTAGGACTGTGAAGATTATTTCTCTCCCTTTCAAAACCTCCTTTCCCTTAGATGGTAAGAGAGAGTGCTACACTTCAGCAGACAGAAATCGCCTAGGGCATGTGTGGAAATGCAGATTCCTGGGCCACACTCCCAGAGATTTTGGTCCTGGTGGCCCCTGGACCACACCTGAAGAAACACCACTCCCCGCAGACCCTGCGCAAGGGGCCCACAGGGACAGAATTCTTTATGCTGCAGCACCCACACCAAGGATTCAAAGGCACTAATAGACATTCCCCAAAGGAGGCAGGGTTGTTTCAAGCTGAGAAGAAGGGAGGTGGAGTGGGGGCTCGAGATTTCACAGAGAGCACTTTGTGAAATCACAACGGCATACTTTGCTGTGGAACCACAGCAGCACCTTATTAAAAAAAGATCAGTGGGGCCCTTGGAATTGATCAGAAGCTATTTCTGTCAATGTCACACACAAAACTGTGTTTGGGGAAGTTTGCAGGCGCATATGCTAAATTGAAAGGCTTTGGGGTTTGAAAACAAACAAATAATAAATAAATGAATATTTAATAAAATGAAGGAGGAGGAAAATCACACTTTGATTTGGGAGAGGAGAAATCATAAGAGAAAGGAAAACAGGGTATCCTTGTTGTGTGTGTGCTTGGCACCAATCTTGTAGGAATGAATGAATCACTGTTGGATAACACATTCCAAGGGCAGTCTGAAGGTAGCTGTGCCTACAGCAGGAGATGAGAAAGGACTGCGTTTCCAGCTCCTGGTATTAGCTTTAGTAGTGGGATAGTTTCTTTTTTAACTGAATTTCAAGGAATTCCCTGGTGGTGAAGTGGTTAGGACTTTGTGCTTCCATTGCAAAGGGCAAGGGTTTGATCCCTGGTCAGGGAATTAAGATCCCACAAGCCATATGGTGTAGCCAAAAAAAAAAAAAAAACCCAACAACAATGAATTGCAAGTTTGGACAGCAGTTTAGATGGCAAGTTCTTCCGTCATCAATCTCACTGGGTTTATTGCCTCCCGCATCAGTTGTGGAATACTGAATTACTGGTTTCAAGTCCCGACACTCCTATACTGGTATATTCACACCTTTGCTGGGACTTCCCCTGTGGGGAAGGCTACTTCTCCAACCAGACTTGACCATGTGAATTGCTTCAACTCATGCTATTATTAGCACTCTGACACCCGCCTTTTGCTATGAGTACTTGATGGTTTCAGGAGCTTGGGAGGCATTTGGGGCAGACCCAGAGCTGAGCCCAGGCATCAACAGCCTACACTACCCCCAACCAATCCTTAGATGCACAAATGAGAAATTGGCACTTGTTTGCCACTGAGATGCCTGTGATTGTTTGTTATGCAGCAGTATTGTGGCCATAGCTGACTCATACACCTGCTGGGTGACCTTTGGCAAGTCACTTAAGCTTCTTCTGCCTCAGTTTCTTCATTAGCAAAATAGGGAAGAATACTTTATCCACTATAATCAATCTTCCAGAGTTGTTATGAGAATTATAATGTAGTAGCACAAGTACAGAATTTACAATAGTGCTTGGCATGTAGTAAGTGTCCAAAAACTTTGGGCAAGTTAATATCATCATTATCATCATTATCATCAACATCATCATATGTGAAACCATGATAATTGCCACTTACATTGAAAGAGTAATTCGAGATAGGTTTTAACCACGGTCAGAGTCTGACAGTGTTCCAGTTGAAGAAGATGAATTTACTTTATGTTTGCAAGTAATAATTGTGTTTACTGAGCCTTCTCTTGTACCAGGCCCTGAGCCAAATATTATAGAAGTTATTATTTTGTTGAATCATCAGAACTAGTCTTGTGTGCACACTCAGTCACTCAGTCGTGTCCGATTCTTTTCGACTCCATGGACTGTAGCCCGCCAGGTTCCCCTGTCCATGGGACTAGCCAGGCGAGAATACTGAATTAGGTTGGCATTTCCTCCTCCAGGGGATCTTCCCAACCCAAGAATTGAACCCAAGTCTCCTGCATCTCCTGCTTTGGCAGGCAGATTCTTTACCACTGTGCCACCTGGACCTAGTCTATCTGTAGATAAAGAGAGTGAGGTTCAGAGAGCTAATTCCCCTAGATAAGAAGTGGTGGAGCTGGGATTGCAGTTGATGGAAACTGCACAGCCTTAAGCTCCATGTTCACAGCTAAAGATTTCCACGTACTTTACAGATGAGGAAACTCAGGCTCAGAGAGGGGAGGCATGTTGCCTGAGATCACACAGTGGGTAAATGGCAGAATCAGCTTCCTTTAGGTATTATCAGCTCTGTGAAATAAGAGGGAATCTCGATGTGGGGGATGACATGGAGATAGAAGCTGGTTTCAGGGGGACCAAGGAGGCACACTTGAGGTTGGATATAAAAAGGAAGCTCCCTTGATTGATATCACAGAAGTGGTGCCATGCTGGGCCTGTGTGTGCTGAGGGCACCCGAGTGTACGTTCCTGGACCTACTGCTGGAAAATGTACACACACAGAACTGTTTGCCCTGCAGAGCCGCATGGTGTGCAGACGGGAGTTGCTCAGCTGTGGAATCCTGCAGGGATCGTCAGCCATGACTCACCCCCTCCACGAAGCTAGCCTGGTCATTCCAGGTGGGGTCCAGAGTGCATGAGTCGAACGTGGCATTTCTGCCTCCCAAAGGACCCATCGGAACTGCCACCTGGACACCCCTCCCTTGACTGTATCTTCTCTCCCATCGAGTTTTCAGAAACGTGGCTGAGGCAGGGTCCTGGCAGAAATAGTGAGAGAACAAAGAAAAAGGAACATTGACAGGGTGCCCACTGCATGCCAGGCCCTGGCTGAGTAAGTCACACGTGTTATAAATGCCTGCTCTTCAAAGGCTCATCCCAGAGCTCCACGGAGCTGGTTAGCAATGCAGAAATTCCAGATCCCAGACCTGTTGAATCAGAATCTTCATTTTAACAAGACCCCTGGTGAGTCATGTGCTCATCTTCCCTGTTAAAAGTCCTCATTGTCTCCCTTGCAATGTAAGCCCTCCAAACCCCTGTTTTAGGGGGAAACTGAGCTTAGAACTGTGAGAATTTCTGAAGGTCTCCCACGGAGGAAGAGGCTGCACCACCTTGACTCTATCTGACCCCAGAGCCTGTGGTCTTTGGGTCACGTTGCATGCAGAAAGTCTGTGAGGTCTGTGTTTTCAGGACCAGAACATAGAAAGACAGCATAGTGGAAACAGCTTTGTCAGTGGCTCAACTCTGCCACCAACTTGCTACGATGTCTCTCTAGGACTCGATTTTCCTCATCTGTCAAATGGGGGCAAGGAGGCTGGGAAGTTCTGATTTTAGGATTTCAGGGGAATGTGCCAGGGGCCTCTTCCATCTCCATGGGGGGTTGCGCCGTATCTACCCTCCCACCTCAGGGAACCTCCTGGAAGCCACTAACACAGCCTGCTGGGACTCTGGGCTCTCGCCATCTCCCAGTCAAACAGAACCACCCGGCGAGCCTCAAACACTACACAAAATCGCAGGCAACAGGGCAGAAAACCCAATTATTCTCAGCTGTTACACTGCTTAATTTAATATTTCCAACGGGTTCCTTGAGCTGCTTCTCAAGAATGAAATGCATATTTGGGCTCTGTCACAAAACATTACATTTTGTCAAGGTGATCCATTTTGCTGTGGTAATTTGTAAGTGCTCACTAGCACCCGTGCAGTCCGGGTGTCTCACTGTGCCTTCTGGGAAGAGAGGCCAGGAAACGGGGCTCTCTGCCGTGTCAGGTGGAGATGGTGCATTGACAGGCCCTGCCGTGGCCTCTGACTTTCTGGAGCTCCAAAGAGTTTGGAGAAAACCAATAGAGCCGGGAGCTCCTTTGCCACTGGAATTACAGAAGCAAGCCCTGGGGTTTGGGCAGGGGCATTACTGACAAAGGATAATTCTTTAAAAAAAAATGTTATGGGGTGACAGAGGATGAGATGGTTGGATGGCATCAATGACTCAATAGACATGAGTTTGAGCAAACTCCGGGAGATGGTGAAGGACAGAGAAGCCTGGCGTGTGGCAGTCCATGGGGTCACAAAGAGCTGGACACAACTTAAGGACTGAGAAACAGCACTTTTTTATTTATTTTTGGCTGCACCAAGTCTTCATTGTGGTGCTTGGGTTTATCCTTGCGGTGGCCTCCCTTGATGCAGAGCACAGGTGTAGAGCATGGGCTTCAGTAGTTGCGGTGCACAGGCTTGGTTGCCGCGAGGCCACGTGGGATCACCCAGGACCAGGGATCGAACCTGTGTCCCCTGCATTGTCAGGCGGATCCTTAACCACTGGACCACCAGGGAAGTCCAAGGATAGTTCTGTTTTTAAACTTTTTAAAAATGGTTACACAAATAGTTATGCCTAGGCATTGAAGAAAAAGATTAAGATAATAAAAACCAAAGAATAAATCACCAACAAATTCTCACCTAGAGACGAAGAGGAGTTTTGTTAATATTTGGTTACACATGTAAGCTTTTAAAGTGGTTTAGAAACACTGTGCACACATGCACACCCAAATGGGATCCCATACTACACACTAATTTAAATTTCATCCTTGAAATAAAACTTTAGACTCACAGGACATTGCAAGAATGTTACAGAGGGTCTTTGAGTTCTCTTCGACTCATTATGACATTTATGTAACTACAGTACATACTTGATTATAACCAGGAAGCTGATACTCTGCATACTGCTTCATTATCTGCCTTCTCCACTGAACACTTTCCCGTTAGATTAAATCCTGGTTCTGCTCCTTTCTACCTATGGGATCTTGGTCACGAGACTTTAGTTTCCAATCTGTAAAATGGGTTGATAAATGAAGCATTATCTCATGTCAGGCTTGTGAAAATTAAATACTATGATGCACAATGTATGACCCACAGCGAAGTGATCAGAAGGTAGCAGATACCACCTGTGCACGTAGGATTTTATGTTTGTCTTGTCCCTGCACATCTCAGAGATCTGGGAATGTGCATGAGGTATGCTGACTGCTAACAGTGGGGAAGGGCTGGGAAGGCAGGACCCCTCTTTCTCCTATGTAACCATGGTTACAATTTTTTAAAAAATCTACTGGATGTATTTGAACTTCGTATGTAAAATTTGGTTTTAGGAAAAAGAAGGATTTTGGGGTTTTTGAAAAGGAGGAATTCCAAAGGTTTTCCTGATCCCAAATGGCTACGAAGGATTCTATTGCATGGAAGCCCCATTTCTTTACTTAGTCAATCCCCTTTTGTTGGAAGCTTGGGTTGTTTCTAGTTTGTTGCTAATATAAACAACTCTTAAAGGAACGTATTTGTGCACCTAGCCTTGTGTGTGCATGTGTGCTAACTTGTTTCAGTGATATCTGACTCTTCGCGACCCTGTGGACCCAGGAAGCCTGCGACCCTGCAGGCTTCTCTGTTCATGGAGTTCTCCAGGCAAGAATACTGGAGTGGGTAGCCATTCCCTTCTCGAAGGGATCTTCCTGTCCCAGGGATCAAACCCGGGTCTCTTGCATTGCAGGCAGATTCTTTACCATCTGAGTCACCAGTGAAGCCCCAGGGAGTCTTTTTATCAAAAAACATCTTACGGAGCTGTTATCTCATGGGATTCCTTTAAGGGACACTGTAGTCAGGTACCTATCCCCATATGTTACCATCCCCAACGTTCATGGAACTCTTGGGTGATACCAGGCATTGTGCTAAGTATACGTGTAGCTTATTGTTTAATTCTTCGGAGATGTCTGAAGACGTCCCAGTGGCACAGTGGTAAAAACCCCACCTGCCCGTGCAGAATACTCCAGGGATGCGGCTTCCATTCGTGGGTCAGGAATATCTCCTGGAGAAGGGAATGGCAATGTTCCTTCTATTCAAAATCCCATGGACAGAGGAGCCTGGTGGGTTATAGTTCATGGAATCACAAAGAGTCAGACGTGACTGAGTGACAGACCACACACACACACACACACACACACACACACAGGAGATGCCTGAACGAGTGAATGATTGTGCAAGAGTGAAGGAGTGAGGGGTGGGCATCATTTAGGGTCCCAGCAGGGACTGGATGGCTCACTCAAAGGAGCTGAGATGGTGGAGAAAAGGTAGAAATAACCAGAGAGCTGTTACCACCCCTGGACCAAAGGGGACAAGGCCAGGCGGCAACAGCTGCAGGGGACTGGGGAGAATGGCCAGGGAGGCCTATCGGGCTGCAGCCCATGGGGTCGCAAAGAGACAGACACGACTGAGTGATTGAGCCAGAGCCATCAACAAGCCGTCAGACAGGTGCTGGAGCACAACCCACAGCCAACCTGCAGCCCCCGCAGGAGCAGCCAGGGAGCTGGTCCTCCGTCTCCTCTCTGCTCCTCTCTCCCATCTCTTCCAGTGCCTCTCATGGGCTGGGCTGACCTGGGAGCAGGAGGGACGGCACCAGAGCACCTCTGAGCAGCTTGGTCTCCCTGGGTGCAGAGCTGGGAGGAGATGGATGGGGGTGGTTGAGGGGAAATGGGACTCATCCCACCATGCTTAGAAGTGAGCTAGCGAAGAACGGGTAGAGGAAAGCAGCTGTCTCCCTGGGATCCAGTCCCACCCCCTCCCCAGAAGCCACCCTGCCCTTTCTACTCCAAGCACTACCCAGGACCCAGGCTGGGGGTCAAACCCTCCTTAGCTTCCCTCATTATCCCATCAGATCGGGGCTGTCATTAGCCCCCAGCGCTGAACAAAGGGCCCTCGCCCAGGCGGCCATATCCATGGGGCTAATTAATTGGATTAATGGTAGAGCAGCCCACACTGGGTCTGGCTCGGATAATTTCAATGAACGCTGAACACCAATCCCCAAAGTCATTGGAATATGGATGAGGCAAATTGAGTTAAAATTGAGGAGATTGCTGCATTCATTAGCCCGCCCACCCTCTGAAGTCGCTGGTTAATATGCAAACTATTAATATGCAAATCAGTGCAAATGAAAAAAAAAAGAAGTGTGATTTCCCCACACATGCACACTTTTTTTTTTTTTTTTTGAAAATTCGGCTATCCATGGGCAGCTGCTCCCTGTGAAAGGGAGAGGCAAGGCGTGTGAGTGTGGGTCTCTGAGGCAGGAGAGACCGGGAGCTTTCATGTCAGAAATTAATTAAAAGCAGCGGCAGGGACACAGAGCACCTTTATCAGCCTGCAAACATGTGTTAGAGTAAGTGAGGCAAAGTGGGGGAACTCGATTCCCCAGGGTGGCGGGGGGTAAGACTTGCTTTTCACCTGGGAGTTGGTCCCTGGCAGACTTGCTGGTGGGCAGGAGGGTCTGTTTGGGTTGGGCTATTAAAATTTTTTAATTTGTGTACACACACAATAAATAATTGTTTTATTTCAACATATTTTATATATTTATTTCAACATATATATTCAATTATATATGTGTGTGTGTGTGTATGTATGTTAGTTGCTCAGTCATGTCCAATTCTCTGTGACCCTGTAGATTGTAGCCCGCCAGGCTCTTCTGTCCGCGGGATGCTCCAGGCAAGAATACCGGAGTGGGTAGCCATTCTCTTCTCCAAGGGATCTTCTCAACCCAGGGTTCGAACCCTCATCTCCTGCATTGCAGGCAGATTTTTTTACCGTCTGAGCCACCAGGGAAGCCCATATATATATTATAGACACTTATATATACACTTATCCACTTAATACACTTATATAATACATATATGCATAGGGAAGCCCATGCGTGTATATACACAAACATATACATGTGTGTATATGAATATATATATATATATACACACACTCCACAAGCAATATATGTTCATCTATAAATATGAAGAAATAGTCAAAGCTTAGTTATCTAGTGGGAGTGGTGGTTTAGTGGCTAAGTTGGGTCTGACTCTTTGCGACCCCATGGATTGTAGCCTGCCAGGCTCTTCTGTCTATGGGATTCTTCAGGCAAGAATACTGGAGTGGGTTGTCATTTCCTTCTCCAGGGGATCATCCCGACTCGGGGATCAAACCTGTGTCTACTGTATTCCAGGCGGATTCTTTACCACTGAGCCACCTGGGAAGCCCTGTATAAGTACGTACGTGTAAGTATATTGAACCTGAGTCTCCTATATTGCAGGCAGATTCTTTACCATCTGAGCCACCAGGAAAGCCTACATACATATTACAGATGCTTATACAATACATATATGCTCTTTTGCAAGAGGAGGTTACCACATATACTATTTTTGCATCTTTGTTCCCTTAATAAAGCATCTCAGTGATTGTCTATGAAGACCCTCCCTGCCCTGTTTACCTCCTCATGGTATGGCTGTTGTTTTCTTCTCCTTACTGCCCAATTGATGGACTTTTCGGTTGCTTCCTATTTCTTTGGCTATTTCAGCTGATACAAAACCCTTGTCCATCTTGAAGTTGTAGGGGATGATCCTGAGAGGAGGGTCCTAGAGGCAGAGTGGCTGGCTTAGCAGGTAAGTGATGACTGTCACCAATAGCTCCCACCAGCATCTGCTCCTGCTGGGTACCCGGAGCACCCACCTGCCCACAGCCTCACCAAAAGAGCTAGTTGTTAAACTTCCGAATCTTCACCAACCTGGTAGGTGCCTCCTTAGAGCTTCAGTTAGCATTTCTTTTCTCAGAAGTGAAGCTGAGCGTTTCCTTTTCCTTGCGGCTCAGAGCTGTTCATCTGTTCTTTCTGTTTACTCTCTGCTCCTTCCTTTTTCGACTACTCTGTCATTAGTTTTTCTTTCTTATTGATTGGTTAATAGAGCTCTTTAAGGGCTAAGAAAATAGCTCTTTCTCTCTGATATGAAGTCCTGGTACTTTCCCCCAGTTTTCTGTTTGTCTTCGGGCTTTACGGTTGCAAGTAACACAAAAGAATAGTCCATGTTTACTTAAAGCACATTGACATACACTTATTCACCAAACTTTTGATGCCGGGCCAAGGCTTTATCTTTGCATTTAGCTTCTCTGCCTGGAGGTCACTTCCAGCCTGTGTTTCTTGACTAAACCCACAGCCACAAAACCTCCTCTCTGGTTACCAAGGTCTGGACTTGATTTCTTAGAGTGGAGCAAGAATTTAAAACATTTAAAAAGTCACCTGAGCACAGGGTATTTCTCAATCTTTTATGATTTCCCTATCTTAAAGTTTTCTTGCTTGTGTCTTATATCATATACATATGTATAAATTATTAGGTTGGTGCAAAAGTAATTTCAGTTTTGCATTTTGGCTGTGACATTTGATACTGGAGTACATTTTTAAATAAATGTGGTTATGTTATACATCATTTTAATATGCATTTCTCAATTTAGTATTTTGTTAATGACATTACTTGCTGTTTATTTTATATTTGTTTTAGACTATAGAAATTATGTTGGACGAAAAGCAAATTTGATTGATTTTTTTATTTGAGTTCAAAATGGATCATAAAGCAGCAGAGACAATTTGAAACATCAACAACACATTTGGCCCAAGAATTGCTAACAAATGTACTGTGCAGTGGTGATTAAAGAAGTTTTGCAAAGGTGACAGAGCCTTGAAGATAAGGAGTGCAGTGTCAGGCCTTCAGAAGGTGACAATGACCAATTTAGAGCATCATTGAAGCTGATCTCTTACAATTACACGAGAAATTGCCAAAGAACTCAATGTCGACCAGTCTATGGTCATTCAACATTTGAAGCAAATTGGAAAGATGAAAAAGCTCAATAAGTGGCTACCCATGAGCTGACCAAAAATAAAAAAACTTGCCGTTTTGAAGTATCATCTCCTCTTATTCTATGCAACAATAGCAAACCATTTCTTAATTGGATTGTAAACGTGTGACGAAAAGTGGATTGTGTATGACAACCGGAGACAACCAACTTAGTGGTTGGATCGAGAAGAAGCTCCAAAGCGCTTCCCAAAATCAAACTTGTACCAAGAAAAGGTCACAGTCACTTTGGTGGTCTGCTGCCAGTCTGATCCACTACAACTTTCTGAATCCCAGCAAAACCATTACATCTGAGAAGTATGCTCAGCAAATCAATGAGATGCACCAAAAACTTCAACGCCTGCAGCTGGCATTGGTCAAAAGAAAGGATCCAGTTCTCCATGACAATGCTCGACCACACGTCGCACAACCAACGCTTCAAAAGTTGGACAAATTGGGCTATGAAGTTCTGCCCCATCTGCCATATTCACCTGATGTCTCACCAACCAACTACCACTTCTTCAAGCATCTCGACAACCTTTTGCAGGGAAAACATTTCTGCAACCAGGATGTAGAAAAATGCTTTCCAAGAGTTCATCGAATCCCAAGGCACAGATTTTTATGCTACAGGAATAAGCAAACTTATTTCTTGTTGGCAAAAATGTGTTGATTGTAATGGTTCCTATTTTGATTAATAAAGATGTATTTGAACCTAGTTACAATGATTTAAAAGTCACAGTCTGAAACCACAATTGTACTAACCTAATATTATATTCTAGAGTCTATATTATATTTTGCATATATTAATATATACCTATATTAATATATAGCATAAATTTTATATTATATATTTTATTTATATATAATATATTGTATATCTTATTATATATATTATATTAATTTATTTTAATGATAATATTTAATATTTTAATAATTTATTTTTAATAAAAATAATTTAAATTTAATACTAATAATGTATGCAAAATAATATATTACTATATATAAAATGTGTGCATACATACTTAGTCACTCAGTCATGTCCAACTCTTTGTGATCCCATGGACAGAGGAGATTGGTGGGCTACAGGAAGCCCTCCAGGCTCCTCTGTCCATGGAATTCTACAGACAAACATACTGGAGTGGGTAGTCATTCCCTTCTCTAGGGGATCTACCTGACCCAGGGATTGAACCCAGGTCCCCTTCACTGAGCCACCAGGGAAGCCCATATGTCATGTGTGCTTGTTTAGTTGTGTCCAACTCTTTGCGACCCCAGGGACTGTAGCCCGCCAGGCTCCTCTGTCCATGGGATTTCCCAGGCAAGAATACTGGAGTGGGTTGCTACTTCCTTCTCCAGGGAATCTTCTCAACCCAGGGACTGAACCTGCATCTCCTGCATTGGCAGGCGGATTCCTTACCACCGAGCCACCTGGAAACCCTATGTATGTATGTATATCATTAAAACAATTCACCTTTATTGGGCCTTTCCAAGAATTCAGCTTAACATCCTTGGAAACAGCAGCATTTTCTTGCACACTCATTAAGTGACTGGTTTCCCTAAAGTTTAATTGAGTGATCTAGTTATGCTTAACTGTGCTAACAAGTACAAGTGGAATAAGTAAGTTTTGGAACAAACACATCTGATTTCCACTAAGTTAGTGCCTTAACTGGTGGGAGGAGATGTGCCCAGGTGAGGTGAGGGGAAGCCATTCACCAAGAGTGCTTTTGGGGTCATAGGCATCTCCCATATGTTTGATGGAAGTGTTGGAGGACATTGGTCCATCTAGCCGGTTTGGCAAGAGGAAATCAGTTCAAAGAGCAGCTGGGTCAGTGGTGAATGGATGAGGGAGGAGGGAAGAACTGCCTGAAAATCCCACAGTCCCAACCCTTTGGGACAGTTTATTTATTAAGTACTTACTATTTTCAAGCATCAGCATAAATGCTTCAAAAACTTTTCCTCATTTCATTAGCCTCGTTTCAGACAAGGAAACTGAGGTCCAGAGAGGGGAAGTGATTTGTCCTAGCCTGTCCTGGAAATGAATACTACTATTTTGAAAGCTTAATGGATGAGAACAAAGACGAAAGAGGAATGGAATCACGCTGGACTCCTGTTTTGAAGCTTGTTTTTTTCATGTAGGATATCATAACACTTTTCTTTTTTTTTTTCTTTTAAGAAACAAAACTAGGGAATTCCCTGACAGGCCAGTGGTTAAGACTCCAAGCTCCTGCTGCAGGGGGTAAGGGTTGTGGGTTCAATCTCTGGTCAGGCAACTAAGATCCCACATGCCATGGGGCACGGCTGAAAAAAAAAAAAAAAGAAACAAAATATTGGGCAGGTAGTGATTATGTATAAAGTGTGTGCAGAGTGTAAATCCCTCTTGAACCCACCGCCCAGTTTAAGAAAAAGAGCAGCTTGTTGGCCTGTGTCACCATCATATGCTCCCCCAGGGCTCACTCAAAATCCCCCTCCCAGCCAGAATGACTGCCATTCTGAATTTTGTATTGATCAGCTCTTGCTAGTCTTTTCTTTCGCATTATTTATTGGCTGTGCTGAGCCTTCATCGGTGTGTGGGCTTTCTCTAGTGGCGGCGAGCGGCCGTCCCTCTCTATTGCGGTGCACAGGCTTCTCATCGCGGTGGCCCACCTCGTTGTGGAGCACCGGCTCTAGGCACCCGGACTTCAGCAGGCGGTGCACGTGGGCTCAGGAGTTGCAGCTAATGGGCTGTAGAGAGCATAGGCTTAGTTGCTCTGCAGCACGTGGGATCTTCCAGAATCAGGGATGCAACCTGTGTCTCCTGCATTGGCAGGTGGAGTCCTTACCACTGAGCCACCAGGAAGCCCTCTTGCTTTTCTTTTTGATTGCTAAGCTGAACATTACATTGCTTACTTTTGCCTCTTTTTGAACTTTCAATAAATAGAATATTCCTGCTGTATCCTTTGGAACTTGCCTTTTTTTCTCCCCAGTTTTTGGAACATGCTTTTTTTTCTCCCCAAAGGATGCTGTGGGCACCAGCCCTGACCCCGTGTCAGCTCTGCCTCTCATCAGCCCCTGATGGAGAGTGTACCTGTCACGTGGTTGAACTGACACACGACCAGGGGCCACTTTTCCACTGCAACTCCCTTCCCAAGGGGATCTATTAGGCCATCCTTCCTGCTGGTTCCCAGACTGGGGATGCGACCGTAGTCAGTCTGCTGGCAAACAGAAGGCTTAGACTCTGTCCAGCACGCAGGTATGTGGCCGAGAGGACCCTGGTGACCAAGCAGGACCTCCGAGCAGGGCTGTGAAGGTGACAAGTGCTTGATCTCAGGCCTGCCATGGCTCCATCTTGCCTTAGCTGGACATCCTGGGCCAAGGGTGCTTGTGTCCTGCTTTCATCTGGCTCCGGCCTGGAGCAGTGCTCAGTAATACTGAGTGAATGAAAGAACCAAGGAAGGAAGTCTTCCTTGATGCTGCCCTGTGGTCATAAGCTACCCCTCTTTCTCCTTTGACCCCTCCACCAACTTTCTCTGTCTTTCTTTTATACTAAACCCTATCCATCTTGCAACGCTTAGAAATACAATCTGTGTATGGATGTTTAAGGCTTTCCCAGTGGCTCAGTGGTAAAGAATCTGCCTGCAATGCAGAAGACACAGAAGACTCAGATTCTATCCCTGAGTTGGGAAGATGCCCTGGAGGAGGGCATGGCAACCCACGCTAGCACTCTTGCCTGGAGAATCTCATGGAGAGAGGAGCCTGATGGGCTGCAGTCTATGGGGTTGCAAAGAGTCAGACACGACTGAAGCAATGGAGTGCACACACATGCATGTTTTGACATGACTTCACCTTGGATGTTGTTGGGACTCTCAATTGTAAAGACAATGCATTTCCAGCGGCTGCTGTCAGCAGAGGTTCAGTTCCAGAGAAGGTCTTTCCTGGCCCAGATTTTAAGTGTTTCTCACGGAGTTAACCACAAATATTGATTAAGAACCTGCTGTACAACAGGCCCAGGGCTAGACCCAGGCAAGAAACGGCCAAGAAGAAGCAGGGGGGAAAAATCATCATGCTATCATCATCACAGATAACAGGTGGTAATCACTCACTGTATTCTGTCCACACTTCCAAGGGCTTTACATATTTAATTCATTTAATCCTGAAAGCACAGTCTGATGTTAGTACTGTTGCTATCTGCCTTTTTCAGAGGAGTTAATTGAGAGCTGAGAGAACTTGCTGGAAGCTCACAGAGGTTATCAGAGGCAGAGGAGCTGGTATTTATTCAGGTCCTGTGATGGGTAAGCAGTTGAACTCCGTGTCTGTGTCAAGCCCTGCTGGGAGCCTGTGCGCTTGTTGATGCTATTTCCAAACTGCAGGGGAGAAGCTGAAGATCAGAGAGGTCAAGTGACGTCTCAGCATTACACAGCTAGTTAGTAGCAGAGTGAAGTGCTGTTGTTTATGGAGGCAAGAGGGTTTTACTGGATAGTGGTGGGGTGGGTGATGACTGGGGTAGAGGGGCCATTCTTGAAGACACAGTCTAATGACAGAGGTAGACAGACAGGCAGGCAGGATGCTGGGAGCAAGCGTGATGATCAAGGGGACACATCAACTTCAGGGAGACTCAGAGGGCTCCCCATTCTGCCTGGAGGTGATGGGGAGTGCTTTCTGGAAGAGGGATGTGTGTGCTGAGACAGTAAAGACCTGGAGAGTGAAAGGCACAGCGCAGAGGGAGACAGCTGAGCCAAGGGGCACGTATGAGCCTGACCCTGGGGGAAATTGCACATCCTTACTGGGCAAGAACTGAGGAAGGCACAGAGGACATGAGCTCATAAGAGCCACATTTATTTGTTTATTTATGATTTTTATCCTTCCCCCCATCCCCTTTGTTAACCATAATTTTTGTCTGTGAATCTGTTTCTGTTTTGTAAACAAGTTCATTTGTACTGCTCTTTAGATTCCACATATAAGTGATACCATATGATATATGTGCTTCTCTGTCAGACTTGTTTTACGTGGTATGATAATCCCTAGGTCCATCCACGTTGCTTTTACGGTTGAGTAATATTCCACTGTATATGCTGTGCTGTGCCCAGTTGCTCAATCATGTCCGACTCTTCGCGACCCTGTGGACTGTAGCCCGCCTGTCTCTTCTGTCCATGGGGATTCTCCAGGCAAGAATACTGGAGTGGGTTGCCATACCCTCCTCCAGGGAATCTTCCCAGGGATAGAAGCCAGGTCTCCTGCACTGCAGGCGGATTCTTTACCGTCTGAGCCACCAGGGAAGCCCAAGAATACTGGATTGTGTAGCCATTCCCTTCTCCAGGGGATCTTCCCGGCCCAGGAATTGAACTGGGGTCTCCTGCACTGCAGGTGGATTCTTTACCAGCTGAGCTACCAGGGAAGCCCATTCCACTGTGTGTGTGTGTGTGTGTGTGTAAACCACATATTCTTTTTCTATTCTTCTGTTGATGGACACTTGGATTGCTTCCATGTCTTGGCTATTGTAAATAGGGCCACTATGAACATTGGGGTGCATGCATCTTCTTGAATTAGAGCTTTCATCTTTTCCAGATATGTGCCCAGGAGTGGGACTGCTGGCTCATATGTTTAATATTTAAAGGAACCTCCATGCTGTTCTCCATGATGGCTCACCAATTTACATTCCCACCAACAGTGTAGGAGGGCTCCCTTTTCTTCACATCCTCTCCAGCATTTGTTATTTGTAGATTTTTAAATGATGGCCATTTTGACTGGTTTGAGGTGATACCTCATTGTAGTTTTGATTTGTATTTCTCTAATAATTAGCCATGTGGGACATCTTTTCATGTGCCTGTTGGCCATGTGTATGTCCTCTTTGGAGGACTGTCTACTTAGATCTTCTGCCCATTTTTGACTGGGTGATAAGAAACAAATCTACTGAGCACCTACTATGTGCCAGGCCCTGTGCTGAGGTTTATAAGCCTTCTCATCTAATCCTTGCACAATCTTATCCTCCAAGATGAGAGCTATTACTGTACCCACTCCCCAGAGCAGCATCTGAGGCCCAGAGAGAGGCTGGTGACCTTCCAGGACTCCCAAACATTGCTCTCTGTTGAAGAAACGTTCCTCTCCCATCCACCTAAGATAGACAACAGGAATAATACATTAGTCCGTCTGCACTGAATGCCCGTGTGTGCCAGACAGAGTGCTGAGCACTCTCTAGAGTAGAATTTTACTAACATGTGCACTCATTCTATGAATGAGGTACTGCTATTATTACTGCTATTTTTCTCATTTAATGGATGAGAAAACAGAGGCTCAGAGAGGGAGGTGTCCAGCCCAGGGGACACAGCTAGGGAGCAGCACAACTGTGCTATGCACCCCCCAGGCTGGCTTCAGGTTTCCCCTGCTTAGCCACCCCTGGTGGTGGTTCAGATGGGTCCAGATGAGTCTCCCCCAAACAGCCTCACCGGGCACACCCTGGTCCAAGCTAAACAGCAAGTTGGCCCAAGGAGGACCTCAGGCCTTTGCCTGAAACCCGGGGATGGGACCTGAGCCGGGTCACCTGTAAGGCTGTGGGTGGCCTGGACCAGCTCATAAATGGAGAATGCCATGGGGCTGTTTGTGCCATTGACATCATGGCTCCAAGATGAAAGAGAGGGTAATTGACTTAGTGTTAGGACGGTGGCTTCACCACTTCTCTGTGGCCACTGCTGCGTTAGCTCATGCTGGAAAGTTCCGTCAAGCCCTCAAAAGAGGCCTGGGTGTGGTCTCACCATGAGGCTGATTCACACACAGCTGCTTCCGGAGTTCAGCATTGGCTCTGAACCCAAAGGCAGAGAAAGAAGGCCTCATGGAGCCACCAGGGCAGCTGGTGGGTGAGGAGGACTTGGGGCTGGTTGGGGAGTCACCTCCCTGTCCCCCACTTGTGTCACCCTCTACGGAGAGTGTCCTCCAAACTCCTGAGAGCAGGCAGACGCTCTGTCTGGCTCACAGCCATAGCTCTAGCACTCACAGCCTCACCCACAGTAGACATACAATAAATGCTTACTGAACACATGGACAAAACCATGAAACTCGATGGAGTGTGGAGCAAACTGTCTTCCCCCACTCTTTGAACATAAGCCAAGTGGGGCACATGGGCTGAAGGAACAGCCTGTGCCCTGAGTCTGCCGTTCAGTAGCCATGGCCCTTTGGTGCCTTGTTTCTCTTCTGAGCCTCAGTTTGTTGATCTGTAAAATGGGGAGAATAAGAATTCCTGGCTCCCAGGGTAGTGTCATGATTGTTTGAGTCAGTTCACACAGTGAGTTAGGTTAGCCCACACCAGGTACCTTTGCTCCTTGCCTCTCCCTCACAAACTCTAAGCGCCTTCTTTAGCAAGATGTGTTTCTATTTCATATCTGTACCCCTTTCCCATGGCCAGCTGCCAGTATTACTATAGTCGCTGGCATATATAGTAGGTGATCATTGAATACTCGGAGGACGGATGGATGGGTGGGTGGATGGATGGATAGAAGGATGGTTGGAAAGGCAGATGTTTAGACGCCTGGATGGACAGATGTATGCATGAGTGTGTGGATTAACTGATTAACGAATAGATGAGCGGATTGATGGATGGATGGATAGGTGGTTGCTTCGATGACTGGGTGGATGGATGGATAGATGCTGTGGTTTTGTTTACTCAGTTTTATTTGTTGTCATCCTAACATCACAAATTTTAAAAAGTTTAATGATTTTAAAGAAAATTCTTAGTGGAGGTACTCAAATCCATTCATTTTGAGCTTCATTTCATCCTACCCTCTTTTTTCCACTTGCTGCTCGGGAATACACCACATCATCTTAAATGCTCTGAAAAGTCCTGCGATGAAGAGACTTTTCACCTCATTTAACCCATAGTTTATTG
Source organism: Okapia johnstoni (assembly GCA_024291935.2). NCBI lineage: Eukaryota > Metazoa > Chordata > Mammalia > Artiodactyla > Giraffidae > Okapia > Okapia johnstoni. Next base: position 5,679,725 of record CM044310.1, on the reverse strand, counting down.
ATGACAGTCGATGGCAGGCTTTACTTTCTCTGAGGATCTACCCCTCTATGGTACAACATGGTGAATGTAAGTGGAAAAGATCTTTGGACATTTTTTACTTGGCAATCCCTTAACTTGAGATGCTTCTGTGATTGGAAAGCCTGTGTGTGTGTGTGTGTGTGTGTGTGTGTGTGTGTGTGTATTTTCTGATGGTGTGGGCTTGAAAACACTATACTAAGAGAAGGGAGACGCTGCACACCCACCTTGCCGGTAATGGAACTTGCTGTGTGACTGCGATGATTCTCTGTCATCAATAAAAGGAAGAATTTGATGGACTCAGTTCCCTTCCAGTTCCTGCCTGGCTCTGCCCTGCAATCCTGCCTGCCTCCCAAAGGAGGCACGCATGTATGGATCACCTGCTGTATGCCTCACTGGGCTTCCCTCCTTCCTGAGATGCCTACCACTCCATTTGTTTAAGGGACAGACATGCCAGGAAAGGGTAAATTACCCACATGTACTCCCAATGTTTAGATACCTTGGTGCTGTGACTTAATTTTCCACGTCGGGCCCCCAGGTCCTGGCAGCGGGGAGGGGGTGGGGCCCAGCACTGCCAGGGGCCATCAGCTCCCAACGCCACGGCTGCTCTGCTCCCAGCTTGGTGCCCGGCCAGAGCAGAGCAGCGTGTCCCTGTGTTCTGACTGCAGTCAGGTGCCCCCCCTGCTCTCGTCCCTCCCCCGTCTCTCAGGACTCAGCGGTGGTGGCTGAACTGGCAAAATCGTTCCACCCCAATTACTCCCCAAGCTCCAAGCGGCAACGCTAGGATCACCACTGCTGCGTTCCCGGCGGGGACTGCTGGAGCCGCCGCCAGGGCTGCCCTCACCTGGGAGGCTTGGGAAGGTCTCCGGGTGAAGGCTGAGGACCCAGCGCTGGACTGAGGCTGAAAGACCCCCCACCCACCCAGTGAGATGCTTATTACCACCTCCCCCATCACCTCCTGCAATGAGATCTGTCTGCAAACTCTCCTGTGGACAGAGCTGGAGGGCCGGGTCATGGGGAAGGGAACCAAACACTGGCACCTCACATCCACACCCCCGGGGCCCCCAGGGACCTCAGCTTATCTGGAGCCTCCTTCCTTGGTGGGGAGGAGAAGGGGGAAGAACACCCAGCACATCGTACACGTTATTAGGTGCTCAGGAAACACCATGTTTCATTTCATCGAATATGCCATTGACTGGAATACGCACCATTATTAGGTGTCTTGCTAAGGGAAAAAAAAACCAAAACAGGCTACCAATTAGAATATGGCACGTCATTCATTGTCAGATGAATCCTGATTCAAAGATATTAAAATCTAAACAAGTGCATCTTGCAACCAGTGGGCGAGTGGTAGAAGGCTTACTAAAACAAAAAACAGTGGGCTCGTTTTCTGTTTCTGTGTTATTACGTTTACAGGTCATGCTGCTTCCGACCTGCTTTGTCACCTTGGAGAAGTCACATTCCACCCCCAGGACCCCCCTTTCTCTCCAGCTACATAGGGCCTGCTGTAGAAATCAGATAGAATCAGGGTGGAGAAAAACCTCTGTAGCTGCTAAGACATTTAAATGAGAACCTGAGATGTCGGCATGTCGTGAATCCTTGTCCAAAGGTGCTTTCTGTCAGTGTGTTCGCTGCGTGACTTTGGACAAGTTGCTCCACCTTCCTGAGCCTCAGTTTCCCTCATCTCCCCTAGAGAGGCAGAGATACATCCTGCAGAGTTGCTGTGATGTTTGTCACCTGCTGAGTGTAATGCCTGGCACCTGGTAGACAGCCCTAGGAATCCTAGTTACCATGAGTATTTGCATCTGTACGCGAATTATCTGAGAGGTAAGAAACAGGCTTTGGTATTTTTTTTTTAAGCACTGTTGTAGCAAGCACTGCAAGCAGTGTCTTGCAGAGAGCTTGTTTGTTGAACAATCTGATGAGTGGATGACTGCATGAATGAATGAATTGAGAAATGAATGTTCTCAGGTGTCCAGGTGAGACTGAGTTCTACAAGCAGGAGCTCTTTGAAGCATGCAGAGTCCAAAGAGGAAATCAATCACCCTGGAGATCACCTTGCTTCATCCCCATTTCACAAAGGCTCTGAGAAGTTCAGGAAGTTGTCCAAGTCCACGCTGCTCTCAAATAGACTCCAGTTCGAGCCCCCGACTACCATCACACCCTTTCCCCTGCGGCCTCATACGATGGGCCAATGTCCAGTGGCTCCAGACCCTAGGGACCAAGGCAGGCTGCGGCCAGGTTGAGCAGCACACTGTGTCTCCCAGTGTAATCACTTCCAAAGGAGGGCCTGGAAGAAAGCCACTGCCACAGTCCCCGAGGCCTCAGACCTGGCCCATTATTATTCCTCTTGGTGTAATAAATACATTTTAAGAGAAACAGATGCCGGAACAGTTGGACAGGAAGGGCCTAGGCATGTGAAGTAGAATCTGGTTTGTGAAAATCTGTCGATTTGCCAGACGGTGAGCAATATGGTGCAGCCAGCCAGGTCTGGGTCCGGCTGCCAGGCGGGCTGATCGGGCCTCCCCACTGTGTCCCGCTGGTCCTTCCGGGCCACCACCCTCAGGCACCCAGATGGGCGTCCAGCTATCGTTTCTGCCAGAGCCAGGCCCGGGATGCTGATGGCTGCTCCTCCGTGATGGCAGTCACTGCAGCAGGGTACAGACCCTCGTCTTGGGAGTGGGCAGCTGCATCGGGAGAGGCAGGGCTGGCATCTTCGGATTCAGACCCAGCCAATTCCGTGCGTGGCTTTTCTCTTTCCTATATTGGCTTCAGGCTTTCCAGGCAGCGCTAGTGGTGGAGACATAAGAGACTCAGATTCGATCCCTGGGTCGGGAAGATCCCCTGGAGGAGGGCATGGCAACCCACTCCGGTATTCTTGCCTGGAGAATCCCATGGACAGAGGAGCCTGGTGGGCTACAGTCCATGGGGTCGCAAAGACTCAGACACAACTGAGTGGCTAACACTTTCACTTTCACTTATATATTCGTATGATTACTAATCATTAAACATGCGCTGGGACTAATAGTATCAAAAATCAAGATTCAGCAAACACTCACTGAACTGAACCATGTGCCGGGCATTGTACCATGTGGTTCTTTGGCTTCATCTTCAAAACAACTCAACAGAAACTAGGCATCTTTGTGACCATTATACAGACTTCAAACCGAGCTCAGAGGTGTTTAGAAGTTTACCTGAGGTCATAGAGCCACTGAAATGGTCTTTAGTGATAATTACTTCTCTCCTTTCAGAAAACACAGCCACTCTCCCTATCGTAAGATACAACCCTTATCATGTAACCACAGCCAGCCCTTTGGATGCAGCAATTACAGGCATATCCATTTATTGTGCATCCTTTATGACACTTCGCAGAGTGAGCTTTTTACAAACGAGGGTTTGTGGCGGTTCCTGTGTTGTCAGATGATAGTTAGCAGTTCTTAGTGATCAAGTACTTTTGAATTAAGGTATATACATTGTTTTTTAGACCTAATGCTATTGCACCCTGAACAGACTACAGTATAGTGTAAACATAGCTTTTATATGTACTGTTCTTGTTCAGTCACTAAGTCCTGTCCAACTCTTTGAGACCTCACGGACTGCAGCATGCCAGGCTTTCCTGTCCTTCACATCTCCTGGAACTTGCTCAAACTCATGTCCATTGAGTCGGTGATGCCATCCAACCATCTCATCCTCTGTCGTCCCCTTCTCCTCCTGCCCTCAATCTTTCCCAGCATCAGGGTCTTTTCCAAAGAGTCAGCTCCTCACATCAGGTGGCCAAAGTATTGGAGCTTCAGCTTCGGCATCAGTCCTTCCAATGAATATTCAGGGATGGTTTCCTTGAGGATTGACTGGTTTGATCTCCTGGCTGTCCAAGGGACTCTCAAGAGTCCTCTTTAGCACCACGGTTCGAAGGCATCAATTCTTTGGCACTCAGCCTTCTTTATGGTCCAACTCTCGCATCTGTACATGACTACTGGAAAAACCATAGCTTTGACTATAGGGACCTTTGTCAGCAAAGTAATGTTTATGCATGCAACAAAAATATATGTGACTCATTTTATTGTGATGTTCACTTTATTATGGTGGTCTGGAACTGAACCTGCAATATCTCCCAGGTGTGCCTATAGCTGAAGGACAGGGAAAGGCCAATCAGAGGCCTCCTCTGGGACTTTCTAAGTTTGAGCAGTAAATGGAGGTCTGGCTCCTTCTTATAAATCCAAGTTCCTAGGTTTGAGGATAGTGGGGATCAAGAGTCCTTGACATGAAGAATATTTTATGCCAGGGTCTCTGTATGAAGTATCCAATTCAAACCTTGCAGGAACCCCTATGAGATGAGAACTTTCCTTTTCCCTTCTTGTGAAAGAGGAGGCTGAAGATCAGAGAGGGTAATTCAATTTCCCAAGGGAACACAGCTAATGGAGGGCGGGGGGAGATTCAAAACCAGGCTTAGTCATCACACAATAGGGCCAGAGAACTCCCCTGTGGATCCATAGGGTTGGCCTGGAGCTCACAAGTCCTCCCCATGTGGAACTGCACTGATCAGAGTTACCACTGCCTCCAGCCCAGACCCTCGACTTCACATCACTGAAGGCAAAAAGCAACTTGGCATTGGAGGGCTGGACTCTCTACATCTTCTCTAAGGCACTTCCTCAATTCTGGATCTTGGATGCCATTCAATCACAGTGAACTGAAGGCAAAAGAGCTAACAGAAATTGGCATTGGAGGGCTGGACTCTTACATCTGAATCCAAGCTAGTCTATGCCAGCTTATCTGTGATAGGTACAGCCCATCATTCCCTTTTATCTTTACAGCTCTTTACTCTGTGTAAGACAAAACTGAGGTTTGCCAGGAGGTGGCAGAGCCTGTGTGTCTGAGGCCTAGTTCACCTTCCCAGGAGTAGCTCTGCTGGTTTAGATGAAGGACTGGATTGTGGCTGCAGTCTTTCTGACCCACAGGGCACAGAACTGAATCTCTTCTTGACATTTAAAAAAAAATTTTTTTTTAATTTATTTATGGCATGCAGGATCTGAGTTCCCTAACCAGGGATTGAACGCCCCATTCCCCTGCACTGGAAGCAGGGAGTTTTAACCAGTGGACCACCAGGGAAGTCTCACTTATCAACATCTTAAAATTCAAGTTTTTTAAATTTTTTTAAGGCTTACAAGTTTTGTACTGCCTTCACATCAAAGGAAGAAGAGGCGATGAGGTCTCTCTCCCCCCACCGCCGGCCACGTGCTGCTAATTGTATTACAGAGTTGAGGGGGGGGGGGGGGGCGGAGGGGAAAGGAGCCAGAGGCTGAGGGAAAAAGCCACTTTCCCCAACTTTCCAAAGGGTCCCGCCCACTAAGTCTTACTGCCTAGAAGATGCCAGATCACATTAGAGCCACCAGTTACCACTTTATCCTGTCTTGACTTCACTAACGCTCATTAAGCTCCGAAAATCCCTTTTACGGTGTTTAGGACACCTTCAGAGGAGTCTGCTGTGTAAATATTATTCCACCATTAAATCCTGCTACAAGGCCGCCGTCAACAAGCAGGATTCGCGATGGTTGCGCCGAGGGGGCTGCGTGGGGTGCCTGTGAAGTGCGGCCAAGGGGCTCCGCCAAGAAGCAAGCGCAGCGATAAAGGGCCTGGTTCCCCCCACGGAAGCCTCTTGCCACTTGGGCTCGCTTAACGCAGCAGCCGCGGGGGCACGATTTGGGCTGAGAATCAAACACACTTTGGGGAGCCCTGGGAGCCAGGGCCTGCCTTGGACAGCTGGCGCGCACTCTGGACCCGCTCAGTCTGGGCTGGGGGCCTTGCGGGGGGCTGCAGCACGCACGTGGCGGGGAGGCTGGGGTCTGGCGCGCGCATCTCGCGCCTCTGCAGCAGATCCGGGCATCGGGGCCTGGGGAGGCAACTTTGCCCAGCCGGAGGCCTCTGTGCCTTGGCAGTCCTTTCGTCTGCCCGCCTTTCCTTATTCATTTATGTATCTGGAGGAGGGAAATCGCTCCGTGATGAGCCATCGATTATGGCGGATGGATAACCTATCTGACTCAGCAGATGCCGCTGCGGCTGGCACGGCTGTCACTGCTTTTTTGCTTTTCTTTTTTCTTCTTAAAAAAAATAATCAATTGTTCTTTTCAGCTGATTTGCAGGTTGCACTCCTGGGAGATGGCGATAGAAGATGGAGGACTTAAATATGGAAATTGCACGACGCAGCTCCAGGCCTGGCTGGCCTTGGACATTCAGTGTGCCACAACTTACCTCTGAACCTTCTACTCCGTGCCATGAGCCGGTTGGGGCTCTGGCGACCCAGCAGCGAGCAAGACAAGTTTAGCCCCTGCCTCACCAGCTCACAGTCTAGAGCCCTGGCAGGGCAGAATCCAGCAGTAAGCACACAAGCATACAGTAGGTGCTCAGTAACCCTGGGGAGAGGTGACGCACAGAGCCCCTGGCACTGTGTCGGGCACATAGTGATTGCTCAATTAACACTGTTTCTTTCATTCTCTGTTCAGGGGTTGGAGTCCCTAGTGAGTCATATTTTGCAGCTCTGTGACACTGAGATCATCCCTTTCCCTCTCTGGGCCTCAGTTTCCCCATCTGTAAAATGGGGCTTATCATAAAGTGCCCCACATGGGTTGAAAGGGTTTGCTTATTCACAGGTGGACTTGTGTGACACGCGTTATGGAGCACTGACTGTGTACAGGGTGCTGAGGGGTTAAGCCAGGGGTTTGATTGAGATGGGCCTCCCAGGTAGTTCAGTGGTAAAGCATCTGCCTGCCAGTGCAGGAGATGCAGGAGACTCGTTCCTGGGTCAGGAAGATCCCCTGGAGGAGGAAATGACAACCCACTCCAGTATTTTTGCCTGGTGAATCCCATGGACACAGGAGGCTGATGGACTACTGTCCATGGGGTCACAGTGAGTTGGACACCACCCAACACAGATAATTTGCTGTGTCTTTGATTGAGATCTGTGCCTCTGTTGCATTTTTTGTAGTCTGCTGAGGGTTAACAGGTAAATTCGATGGCCTGTGGTCAGTGCTAGGATGGGGTAGCTTAGGGACGCGGTGGAAACCTCGATGCAGGGCCTTTAATGTAGCCTTTAATGTAGCTGGGGGATGGGGACAAAGACCCCACAGAGCAGACATCAGCACACTATGGGCCACAGGTCAAATCCAGCCCACTGCCTGCTTTTCTGCAGTTCCCAAGTTAAGGATAGTTTTTACATTTTAAATGGCTTTTCTTAAAGTCAAAATAATATTTCATGCCACATGAAAGCTACGGGAAAATTCAAATGCCAGTGTCCATAGATGAAGCTTTATTGAAAGCCAGCCATGCCCATTCATATATGGATTGCCTACAGCCAGTTTTGAGCTATGATGGCAGAGCTGAGTGGTGGCAACAGAGACCATGGGTCCCACAAGGCCTGAAATACTTGCTGTTTGACTCTATACAGAATAAGTTTGGAAACTGTTGTCCGACGGGATGTGAGGTATGAGCCAAGAGCTGAAGGATGGGCAGAAATAGTCAGTTGGGGCTCGTTGGAAGGGGCAAGGAGAGGTCTGCTTTGCGGGCTGGAGAAAAAGCCTAGTATCTTTCAAGGCTGATAGAAGTGCCATGTGGTAAGCTGCAAAGCGCCGTGCCAACTTGAGGATTTGGAATGGTGAGGACATGTCCATCGACAACCTGACCTGAGAAAGTACAATGAGAGTAATAGTGATACAAGGTCTCATTTAGGAAGTAATTATTAGGTCCGGTAGTTCCCCTAACAGTCTCACATTCAGTCCTCCAAAGGGACCTGAGTGTTGAGATCATTAGCCCACTTCACAGATGAGGAATCAGGAGCTCAGCGAGGTGCAGACACCTGGTCAAGGTCACACAGCCAGACACTGATCAGAACCCCAGACGGCATTGCTCAAAAAATCCATGTTCCAAACTCACAGCAATAAACCCCGGCATTTCACTGCCCGTATCCTGCAATTTTATACAGACACGCATTGGTAAAAAAGAAAGGGAAAAAAATGAAATAAACTAGGCTAGAATCCAAAGGATTTTTGCAGCCACTCCTCGCCCCACCCCCACCCCCCCCACCACATCCTGAATGTTGTTTTTTTCCAATTCCCCCCATCCCAGGGCTCCTCTGAAATCCAGCCACGTTGCGGGCAAGGAGAAAGGGGGAGGTGGGAAGCTAGACTTCCCAGAGAATGCCAGCAGAGGAGGACTCTGAAATGGGTGGAGAGATGCGTGTTGAAGGAGCGGCGTGTTGGCAGCCCCGGCTCCCGGCAGCTGTTGGCTGCGCACAGAATCAACACAAACGGATGGCTGGGTTCAGGCTGGGAAGCCACCTCGCCTCTCTCCGGCTTCAGGCAAAACCGAGAGGCGCGGGATGACAGGCCTGCCAGCCGACGGGAAGTGACTGCGGCATGGTTTGTGCTTTTGGCTGCTTGGCGCAGGTCTGTGCAACACCGGGGCGGAAGCGAGAGAGATGGGCGGTTCCCGGAGGCAGAAAGTCCAGGCACTTCCTGTCCGTGTGTCTTTGGGCGAGAGGTTTCGTCCTTAAGAGCTTAGTGTCATCACCCATAAGTGTGTGTGTCAGTCCCTCAGTCGTGTCCGGCTCTTGCGACCCCATGTACTGTAGCTCACCAGGCTCCTCTGTCCATGGAATTCTCCAGGCAAGAATACTGGAGTGGGTGGCCATTCCCTTCTCCATGGGAATTTTCCCCACCCAGGGATCCAACCTGGGACTCCTGCATTGCAGGCAGATTCTTTACTGTCTGAGCTACCGGGGAAGCCCCTCTGTAAGTATAGACAGTGGTATCAACCTTTGGGGACAGTTGTGCAGCGGACACCAGAGGGCACTGCCCAGAACCCCTCGTTGTTCCAGGGGCTGGGGTACCGGTGTCAACAGACAACTGCCATCAGCCCAGGACAACCGGGATCCAGAGACCCGCCTCCCCAAGGTCAGGTCCAAGGACCGATCACTGCAAGGTATAGAGGTCTGCGTGACTCCGAGGAGCCAGCCTCACTCCAGAGCTACCTGTGGAGTTGACTGATGGAATCGCCCTGCCAGCATCAAGGTTCAGCTTCTCCATCCATCCACGTTCTCTCTTCCTTTCCCAAAGAGTCTTGCTCACAAATGACATGCATGCTAAATTCTGTCCTGTGGCACCCTGAGCTCCCGACTTGGGGCTATTTGCTTGAGAAGTTATGTTTGGCAAGTGCCCAGGGTGTAGTTGGGATTTAGTACCTGCAAAGAAACAAAGTGAAGATGAGAATGACAGCAAGAACTACTTCAGGGTGTCCAGATTCCTCTTGATCTCAAAGACAAAGAAGCAAGTACATCAACAGAGCAGGTGCCCTTGTCTCCTCTTCCCTCTGCTGGTGTCCACAGGGGCATTTGCACTTCTTGACTGTCATCATACATTGGAGCCAGGCTGTGCACTGAGCATGCACAAAAACCCAAAGGGATCATTGTTCCCATTTGACAGATGTGAAGACCAAGGCCAAGAGAAATAAAGTGATGTACCTAGATCTTGGGACTTCCCTGGTGGCTCAGTGGTAAAGAATCTGCCTGCTAATGCAGGAGATGCGGATTCGATACCTGAGTCAGGAAGATCCCTGGAGAAGGGGATGGCAACCCACTCCCGTATGCTTGCCTGGGAAATCCCATGGACAGAAGAGGCTGGTGGGCTACAGTCCATGGGGTCGCAAAGAGTCAGACATGACTGAGCGACTAAACCATAACCTACAACTTGACAGAGTGTTCACTATGATCATATTCATCTATTAAGAAAATACTGAATGCTAGGCCCTTCACAAAGCTCAGAGGTGGGAAGACACATGATGGACTGAGCCATGATGGTGACAAATGTCTAAGACCAGTGATGATTGAGAAATGCAGGATGTGATCTGGGTTGACGTGAGGGACCCAAAGGCAGCTGGAGTGAATCACAGAACAGAACTGGAATTCAAGTCTTCCAACTCTGCACCAGCAGCTAAATCTCTATTCAAGGGGGGTATATTGGAGAGGCTGGGTTCTCAGCTGCTCCCTGGCTTCTCCCCAACTCTGCTTAAGAGGCAGCCTAAGAGCCCCCCCAATGCCCCCACCCTCTCTGCAGCTGAGAAACCCACGTTCCCTTCTCCCCCCAGCAACGCAAGCCTGAGAAAACGCAGTTTCTCCCGAAGCGAGATGACCAAGTTTGGAAGAGACCTTGAGTGCTCTCTTCCCTCTGCTTGTCTCCTGGTGAGCAGTCGGCCTCTCCTTCCAGGAATCAGAGCCAAACTCGTCTTACTCATCCTGCCGCCTCGCTTCACAGGCAGGAAGCCCTGTCCTGTGCTCACCACCCCTCACCCGGATCTTTTTTTTCCTGGCAATACCAAGGAGCTTTCCCAACTTGGGGAGGAGTCTTTGAGGGTCACAGCTCAGTGGCAGCTATCAGATTCCTGGAAAAAGCCGGGTTCTGGGAGTCGGGGGGAGCCAGAGAGAGGACAGACAGAGCCGTGTATGTGCCATGGGGTGGGGGAGGTACTGCAGGAAACCGGCCCCACCTTTGAAGCTGCAGCCGGTGGGGGTGCTACTGTAGGCAGCTCAAGTTGTGACAGGCTTGCATGCCTACAGAACCTCCAGAAGGTCTGGCCCCTGCCTGCCCAAGAAGCATCCTGGCCAGCCCCAGGGTTTTAGTGCCCCTGCCTTAGACCTTTCTCTACATTAGAGAGATTGTCACTGTGAAATACAACTGTGGGTTAACCTGTCTCCTTTTCTCTCCTATCTTTGAGTCTTTTAAAAGCAGGGACTGCCAGGTTTGACTCATCCTGGCATCACCAGAAGTTAACTTAGAGTTTGGCACATAGTAGGTGCTTTGTCACTGCCCGAGTCCATGAGAGTTTCCCCTTTCTCTCCATCTCTTGACTTCATTCTTCAAACAGGCTTCAAATGGTGGTGGGGATGGTCATCAACTTCCCTGGACTCACATGCCTAGCAGTCTACCAGGAGAAAGAAAACTAGGGAAGATTCTTATTGGTCCAGACTGGGTCATGTGTTTCTCCCCAAAGCATCACATGACCTGGGGGAAAGATGTCTCTGATTGGCTGAGTCTGGGTCAGGTGTCGTTTCCATGGCTAGGAGTGGGGTTAGCCACCTCAGAACCACAGGAGAGGTTTCTGTGGCTCATGTGGATGAGGGGACTGAGACCGAGAGAGAGAGAGAGAGAGTGGATCTGAACCACGAGCAGTGTAGTTCAGTCTTGGGGGAAAAACTGGTTAAACCAAACTATCTGATTGCTTTGTGGAATAACCGGTGATTTTCCCCAGAAGGAGAGATTCTGAAAGTCCTCATGCTCAGAGCTTATACTGGGTTATGAAATGTACTCAGTGGACAGCCACCAAATACTTAGACCTGAGGCTGGAGAGGTGGGCGGGGGCAGAGTGTGAAAGGCCGTGAGTGATACAACAAGAGGCCTGAGCCTGTCACTCAGCACAGGCTGGCCCTTGAGATGGCCATCTGTGTTTGTAAATAAAGTTTTATTGTAACATAGCCATGCACATATTGCTTACGGCTGACTTCACACTCCACCTGCAGAGCTGAGTAGCTGTAAGGGAGACCATCTGGCCCACGAAGCCAAAAATATTTAATAGTTGGCCCTTTGCAGAAAGCTTGCTGGTCCTCACATGCGTGTGAGAGAACTGGAGACACAAGAGCGTGGTAATCCACTCTATTTTAAGAAGATGAATCCTACGCTCTAGACACAGTTAGGAGATATTTTAAAGATTAAGTCTGGACCCTGTGGATCGTATAGATTGATCAGTTGATAGTGGGTTCTATCTCAAGTGAGGGATCTGCGGAAACCGACCCTGAGACAAGGAAGCTGTGCGAAGAGTTTTGGAGGTGGTCTCAGGAAGCAGCCTTAAGGAAGAGAGGAAGTGAGGTGAGGAAGGGAGGTGGCCTTTAAGGCGGGCAGTGCGAACAGGTGACCATTCTGGGTAGATAGAGCTCTGAGGATTCTGGGAGTGGTGTGGATTGTGAACCGGTGAGGCGAGAGGGAGCCAGGGTATTTATAGACTTAAGAGCTGAGACTAAGACCAACTGAGCATAGATCCCTGAGTTCTAGTCTTTGCCTATAACAAGCTGTGGGGCCTTCAGCAAGTCCCTTTCACAAGTCTGGGCCTCTGTGAAATAAGACATTTCTAAGAGTCCTTCCAGCTTGGAGATCGATGGCTTTCTTGCCTTCATTCCAGACTGTCCCAGGACTGACTATTGGGTGATTCTGATGTGGTCATTTAGTGCATGGGCTCCAGGCTCAGGCTGGTGTCTCTGACTTGCTGTGTGGCTTTGGGGAATCAGCTATGGTCTCTGATCCCTGTTTCTATCACAGAAATGGAGCACACTGTATGCCCCACCTTGAGGCTTAAACAAAACACTGCGTCTGGAGCTGTCAGCAAATTCAGGCTACCCTGGCTATCTTTACGGCAGGTCTGAGTCCTGCGAACCGGCTCAGGAGTGTGTGAGATGTCACAGCTGTTTATTTTCTATAAATCAACTTAATTTATATTCCCAGCCCCCATCCCACTGGGCTGGAGGAAAACATACCCTTGGACAGATATGCTGAAAGCCCAGCCATCGCCATACCCTGGGGCGTGGCCACAGCCAGGGTGTTGGTTATGAGACACCAGGAAACCGTGAATCCTGTCCCGTTTCTGCACTGGCTTTGCCCACCCCCAAATGACAACACTGGAGCTGGTGACCGGCTTGGATTCGATGAGGAGACAGAAAGGATGGGCTGCTCCCCAAAACAGAAGCACACGTATACACCCAGCAATTTAGATTCCAAATTTTATCCGGACACACCCTCCACACACACACCTCATAATGCCTATTGAGTCTGACCTTTTCCGAAATACACACAGGGTCTTTTTGGGTGGATGTGGTTGAAGGATAATTTTAAAATAATTTAAAATAAAGGTAGAAGCATGACTTTTGTGCAATTATGAAATGAATCTGTCAAAGAGTGTAGTCAGCTCATTAATTAATGAGGGAACCAGAAAGATGGCAACACTGGTTCAAAGGAGATTTCAGACAACGCACACATATACAGGCAATCAGAAAGGCTGGGATTAATTTACAAGGAGATGCAAAATTGGTCGATAACTTTACAGCAATAATCAATTGCATTCTGCTGGACTAAATTCATTTGCATTTCTATGGCATGAATCATTTGTATTACTATCGTGTTTTTTTTTTTTAAACTTAGTTATAAAATAGCTCAAAGACAGTGAAAGGCACAATAACACGGAGGGTTGTACAAGGCAGAACATCCAGCCATCTCTTATTTATTCTTTACCTGTATCACCATCATTCACAAGTTTTCCTGACCTTACAACCCTGTCACCACCATCCCAAAAAAGAGGCGAGAGCCTGTTTTGTGTCTCCCAAGCCTCTGTTTGTTCATCTGCGAAATGGGTTTGGTAAGAGCCCTAGACAGTCGAGGGGCTCCCTTTGTGGCTAAGATGGTAAAGAATCGCCTGCCATGCGGGGGACCTGGGTTCAGTCCCTGGGTGGGGAAGATCCTCTGGAAAAGGGAATGGTTACCCACTCCAGTGTTCTCGCCTGGAGAATTCCATGGACAGAGGAGCCTGGTGGGCTACAGTTCATGGGGTCGCAAAGAGTCGGACACGACTGAGTGGCTAACACTTTCTTGACAGCCCAGGGACAGGAGCCTGGCTGTGACAAGCACAGTGGGCGAGGAGAATCATGTCACGAAAGGGCTCTCACGCCTCGTCATGCATGGATTAGGCCACATCTTTGCTCTACTTTAGAAGAGTTAGTATTTCCTTTACACCGGTTCTGGTTGGCGAAGACGCACAGAATCAGAGGATGAGGTCCTGGTCCTATTTACTTTTTCCTAATACATATAAAAGTACACATATAGTCACTGAGGAAAGAAAAGGAAGTTCATCCTGGTACCAACTCATCCAGGGCTCCAGGGGAAGCCCTGGGTTAGGAAAGCATCAGGGAAGAAAAGAAATAGCAGCCGGCTCGCAGTCTGACATACATACGCATCACCAGCAACCACCACCAGACTCTACGAATCGGTTTACAATTGGCAAACGCTCTCCTGAAATAAAAAGGAGGTGGGGGGCGGGGAACGAAACCCCATCGAAGGCAGTACCTAGAAGCAGAGACCAAAGGCTGCCCCGGGAGGGGCTGTCGATTCTCTGGGCTCTGGGAGGCGGATCCCCGGGGCTCCGGGCACCCCTCCTGGCCCCACAAGTTCCCTCCCCCATCTGCCTCTCAGATTGCCCCTCTCCACCCGCTCTTCGCTGTCAGAAGCCCAGACGGTGGCCCCCTCCTGTGATTCATCCGACTGGAATGCGGGAGTTCTCACATCGCTTGAACTAAAGCCTTTTAATTCCCCCGCGGTGATGAATGGGCGAGGCTCTCAGATGAACTGTCGAGGCTCTGTGTCCAGGCCGAAGTCCTCCCCGGGCGCGCGGAGTCATTATTTCTGGACCGAATGCGTGAAGTGCTTCTGCTTCCCGGGAACTCGTTTTGCATGCAAACATTTGGTGATTAAGCGAGGCTTACTTAATTAAGCACTTTGTAATGACTCTTAAACCAAAGAAGGGTGGATTAGGAGTCCGATTCGCGCTGGTGATGTCACGGGTGCCTTCAGACCGGGGTCGGGGGCGAGCAGATGAGGATCTAGCCTGGGGAACAGAATAGGGACTCCACTGGCAGCTGAGATGGAATCATTCGTTCATTCACTCATTCATGCACGTATTCATGGAGCACCTCTAAGAGCCAGGGTGTACAGTGAATGATACCAATAATGATCCTGCCAGGCACTGTGCTGGGAGGCCTGGTGAGGAACATTACGCGGACTAGGAACAGGTAATAGTTATTGAGAGCTGGCTTTTGTAGGCACTATGCTGCTGCCGCACATACCAGTCATATTAATGATAACAGTGATAGCTTATTTATCTAGCTGTGGTCAGACTCCCCCGTGGCTATGTACAGTGAATCCCCTGGTGTCTCTTCTGCCTGGTTTCGTTGTGGTCCTTCACGTCCTGGAACTCTGCCAGCTCTGTGATCATGGTCTTGGGCTTCAGAAACAGCCCCCTCTTTGTTGCAGTCTTCCTGACTCAACCTTTCCCACTCACCACTGATGCACTTTTCCCATCTGTATAAAGTGGATCTTCTCTCAGTCTCTGTCTGATGCTTGAGGGTTTTGGGAGCAAGGAATGTCTCCCCTGTTTGGGGGGACTACAAGAATGACGGTGGTGATTAGAGGATCTTGGCTCTTAGGTGCAATATCACAGAAGGCTTCAGAGCCCAGTCTTGCACAGCTCTGAGCCAGAGCAAGGTTCAGAGTCTCAGCTCTGATCTTCAGAAGCTGTGTGACCTTTATCAAGTGGCTTGCCCTCTCTGAGGCACAGACCCCTCACCTCTCCAATGACTGCTGTGAGCCATCTGAACAGGCTCAGGGGCAGTAAGGCCCCTTTAAAACTGTCTGCCTGGTGGCAGAAGCCATCGTTTCCCAAACTTGGACCCACAGATACACCCTGAACTGTCCACTTTCTTATTTGTTTTTGTTTTCTCATTCATATTATAACCTGGAAAGAATACCTTGTAACATGAATGATCATCTTATAAGCCAAGGACTTCTATGGGACTTCAGAGCCTGGATTGCTATGTGCCTTCACGACTGTGAGCTTGCCGTGTAAAGACCAAACAGCCTCACTGTGTGGTTCCAAGGAAGATTTTGCAAGTGTTTTAAGGGTAGGATGCAAAGCTGACTCATTACATGGCAGATACCAGCACGGTGGTCTTTGGGGACCAGGGGTCTCCGCCTCACAACATAGCCTTAGACGCACATGTGAGTGGGCATGTCAGTAGACCCTAGTTCTGCATGACCGATATGCAGTCATTCATGGACAGTGAGGGTGATGGGAATATGCAGTGAGGACCTCTCTCTGTTTCTGATGCCAACAGGAATCATAGTAGGTTCTTGTTTAATGACTTAAAAAATCTGTTCCATGCAAAGCAGACCAGCATCTTGTCTACTCAAGTGATGCAGCTTTACAGTAGATTGAGTTAAATGTGAGGTCTGATTATCCTGAGCTATCAAGTGAAGTTTGACATTTTAAAAAACACTACAGGGACTTCCTTGGTCCAGTGGCTAAGAATCTGCCTTGCAACCCAGGGGATGTGGGTTCCATCCCTGGTCAGGAAACTAAGATCTCACCTGCCTCAGGGCAACTAAGCCTGTGTGCACTGCAGGTACTGAGCCTGCCTGCCACAACTAGAGAGTCCATGGGCTGCAATGAAAGATCCCGTATGACAGAACGAAGATCCTGTGTGCTGCAGCTAAGACCTAAGGCAGTCAAAAAATAATAATAATACTACCTCAATCCCAAAAGTCACTCTTGGCTTTGGAAGTATACAAATTAGCCAACAGACCTAGACTGTGGCAAGCACTACTACTCTCCTATCCAAAGCCCATTCTCCCTTTCTTCCCTAGTGGCAGGCCTCTTTTATTTGAGGTACTGGTACGCCCAGCTAAAAGGTTTTATTCTTTGCTTCCCCTAGATATAAATTTGCCAGTGAATCATAAGCTGAGGTCATTAGGTGGTATTTTTGACCAGGTTGTTTAAATAGAGTAAATGTACTTAAGAGGCATGCTTCCTTCTGTTTTCTTCTTGCAGAGAACACAAATGGGATAGTTGGAGTCACAGCAGCCATTTTGTGACCATGAGGCACCTTGTACTAGGTTAACATGTGCTAAGGACATCAGTACAGAAAAACTGGGCACTCCCTTATTTCTTTGACACAAGTGAAAAATAAAACCTCAATTCATTTAATTCATTTTCATTCTGGGTCCCCTTTATTAGTCCTCATTGCCATTCCTGACTGATTTATATTTAGAAGCAGATGGAGAATGTCACCTTCTGTATTAGAACAAGAATAAGTGGTTTATATTCAAAGAAATGGCATTTTCTGCCATATTAAAATAATGTTGGTAATTTAAATGTTGTGGTTTCATAGTTATAAGGTGAAGGGGCTTCCTACAAAAGTAAAAAATAAAAAATTTAGGGGTTATCTTACACTTATATTAATTTTAAGTCAATTTTAAAATAAAGTGATTTAAGTTAAATATTAAGAACCTCTTCATTTTCAGTCCTTAAAAAGAGGCCCATCCATTATTTGAGCTCAAGAAATGCTGCGCCTGAGGCTTGCCTACAGCTGTGGCCAGAACTCCTCTCTTACATGCTGACTTGTTGGAGAAGGTGAAGCAGATGAATCAGGAATTCTCACTAGCAGGTGAGAACTCAAGCTGGTTTGACTTGAAGCGAGGGTGGGGAGTCAAAAAAAGAGTCCAAAATGCAGTACTTGGATGCAATCTCAAAAACGACAGAATGATCCCTGTTTCCAAGGCAAACCATTCAATATCACGGTAATCCAAGTCTATGCCCCAACCAGTGATGCTGAAGAAGCTGTAGTTGAATGGTGCTACGAAGACCTACAAGACCTTTTAGAACTAACACCCAAAAAAGATGTCCTTTTCATTATAGGGGACTGGAATGCAAAAGTAGGAACTCAAGAAACACCTGGAGTAACAGGTAAATCTGGCCTTGGAGTACAGAATGAAGCAGGGCAGAGGCTAATAGAGTTTTGCCAAGAAAATGCACTGGTCATAGCAAACACCCTCTTCCAACAACACAAGAGAAGACTCTACACATGGACATCACCAGACGGTCAACACCGAAATCAGATTGATTATATTCTTTGCAGCCAAAGATGGAGAAGCTCTATACAGTCAGCAAAAACAAGATCGGGAGCTGACTGTGGCTCAGATCATGAACTCCTTATTGCCAAATTCAGACTTAAATTGAAGAAGGTAGGGAAAACCACTAGACCATTCAGGTATGACCTAAATCAAATCCCTTATGACTATACAGTGGAAGTGAGAAATAGATTTAAGGGACTAGATCTGATAGACAGAGTGCCTGATGAACTATGGATGGAGGTTCATGACATTGTACAGGAGACAGGGATCAAGGCCATCCCCAAGAAAAAGAAATGCAAAAAAGCAAAGTTGCTGTCTGGGGAGGCCTTACAAATAGCTGTGAAAAGAAGAGAAGTGAAAAGCAAAGGAGAAAAGGAAAGATATTCCCATCTGAATGCAGAGTTCCAAAGAATAGCAAGGAGAGATAAGAAAGCCTTCCTCAGTGATCAAGGCAAAGAAATAGAGGAAAACAACAGAATGGGAAAGACTAGAGATCTCTTCAAGAAAATTAGAGATACCAAGGGAATATTTCATGCAAAGATGGGCTCAATAAAGGACAGAAATGGTATGGACCTAACAGAAGCAGAAGATATTAAGAAGAGGTGGAAAGAATACACAGAAGAACTGTACAAAAAAGATCTTCATGACCCAGATAATCACGATGGTGTGATCAGTCACCTAGAGCCAGACATCCTGGAATGTGAAGTCAAGTGGGCCTTAGGCAGCATCACTATGAACAAAGCTAGTTGAGGTGATGGAATTCCAGTTGAGCTATTTCAAATCCTAAAAGATGATGCTGTGAAAGTGCTGCACTCAATATGCCAGCAAATCTGGAAAACTCAGCAGTGGCCACAGGACTGGAAAATGTCAGTTTTCATTCCAATCCCAAAGAAAGGCAATGCCAAAGAATGCTCGAACTACCGCACAATTGCACTCATCTCACACACTATTAAAGTAATGCTCAAAATTCTCCAAGCCAGACTTCAGCAATATGTGAACGGTGAACTTCCAGATGTTCAAGCTGGTTTTAGAAAAAGCAGAGGAACCAGAGATCAAATTGCCAACATCCGCTGGATCATTGAAAAAGCAAGAGAGTTTCAGAGAAACATCTATTTCTGCTTTATTGGCTATGCCAAAGCCTTTGACTGTGTGGATCACAATAAACTGTGGAAAATTCTGAAAGAGATGGGAATACTGGACCACCTGACCTGCCTCATGAGAAATCTGTATGCAGGTCAGGAAGCAACAGTTAGAACTGGACATGGAACAACAGACTGGTTCCAAATAGGAAAAGGAGTATGTCAAGGCTGTATATTGTCACCCTGCTTATTTAACTTATATGCAGAGTACATCATGAGAAACGCTGGGCTGGAAGAAGCACAAGCTGGAATCAAGATTGCTGGGAGAAATATCAGTAACCTCAGATATGCAGATGACACCACCCTTATGGCAGAAAGTGAAGAACTAAAGAGCCTCTTGATGAAAGTGAAAGAGGAGTGAAAAAGTTGGCTTAAAGCTCAACATTCAGAAAACTAAGATCATTTCCATCACTTCGTGGGAAATAGATGGGGAAACAGTGGAAATAGTGTCAGACTTTATTTTGGGGGGCTCCAAAATCACTGCAGATGGTGATTGCAGCCATGAAATTAAAAGACGCTTACTCCTTGGAAGGAAAGTTATGACCAATCTAGACAGCATATTAAAAAGCAGAGACGTTACTTTGTCAATAAAGGTCCATCTAGTCAAGGCTATGGTTTTTCCAGTAGTCATGTACGGATGTGAGAGTTGGACTATAAAGAAAGGTGAGTGCCGAAGAATTGATGCTTTTGAACTGTGGTGTTGGAGAAGACTCTTGAGAGTCCCTTGGACTGCAAGGAGATCCAACCAGTCCATCCTAAAGGAGATCAGTCCTGGGTGTTCATTGGAAGGACTGATGTTGAAGCTGAAACTTCAATACTTTGGCCACCTGATGCAAAGAGCTGACTCATTTGAAAAGACCCTGATGCTGGGAAAGATTGAGGGCAGGAGGAGAAGGGGACGACAGAGGATGAGATGGTTGGATGGCATCACCAACTCAATGGACATGAGTTTGGGTAAACTCCAGGAGTTGGTGATGGACAGGGAGGCCTGGTGTGCTGCGATTCATGGGGTCGCAAAGAGTTGGACACGACTGAGCGACTGAACTGAACTGAACTGAGGGTGGGGAATAAAAGAAATGCTTTCTTGAGTTCTTAAAAACTTTCCCACCCAAGACAAGGCCCAGCAGCATTTGTCTTCTTGGGGTTTCCTGGCCCGAGGCAAGGCCGGAAAGCAGAAATCCTGAAGCGCCTTGTGAGAGGCAGTTTTTACAGCGTCCCCTGCAAGCGCTGGTGGGGAGAGTTGGGGAGGGGGGGCAGGAGAGGCAGGGACTCCCAGGGAAACCCCGCCTGATGAGATTACCAGCTCCAAGCAGGTGGAGCCGCTGTAACCGAGAACAAATTCATCACACATCAGGCCAGGACTTCCTCGGGCCAAAGCACGTCCCTCTGTGCCTGCCCCGTCTCTTCATCCGCGGAAAGGGACCGTGGAGCCAGCGGAGTATCCGAGGGGCGCCCATCGACAGAAACAATGCAACAACCTGTGTTCACGCGCAAGAGACCCCCAGAGGGTGAGGGCACTTGTTAGGAGTTGACTGAGTTTGTTTAAGGTATTTCTTTTCCTTCCAAAGGGATATTTATTTACCCTTTTGGTTGCAGATGACATTTCCAGGTCCCCAGTCACATTCAGATGAATGTGAGCGAAGCCTTGGACTAGTGGTGCCTGAGTGCAGATGGATGCAGGAATCGGAGGCTGCGTCCTGAGACAAGTTCAGAGGTGAAGGAGACCTGGAGACCTGGAATCAGGGGAATCATGAGAAATAACCCAGAACAAATCTCTCCCATTCGTCTTAAAGGTTAGGGCAGAGGGTTTTTGTTCTGAGGAGTTATGAGTGTGCGAGCTGTCTGCTGATTCTAACGTGTTAAAGTTGAACAGAAATAAACCTGAAGTTGTCCTGCTGGGTCCAAAACCTCAATTCATGTAAGTTGTAGTGGCAGCATTTTTAACTATTATTCACAGCTGACATTGGGTACTTGCTGTGTGCCATTGCTAAGCATCTGTATGTGTGACATCACTGCAAAGAGGCATGGATTCTTCCAAAAGGGGCTGAGTCCAGCCAGGTAAAGCACCAGGGTGCCTAGAGAATTCTGGATGAATGCCGAGTCCCTTGTAACAGCCCTTAGGGTTCTGGACTCACCTGGAATCATTTATTTATCGTCCATCTCTCCTGCTAGACTGTGAACCCCATGAGGACAGAACTGTTTCTGGCTAAATCCACTGCTTAGCAGGGTACCTGGCACACAGAGCTTCTGAGTTTAGGCTTGTTACATGCACAAATTCAGGAATGAATGAAAGCCAGCCTCGTGGCAGACATTCAGGTCTTTTGTTCTTGTTGTTCAGTCGCTAAGCCGTGTCCAACTCTTTGCGACCCCATGAACTGCAGCATGCCAGGCTTCTCTGTCCTTCACTATCTCCCAGAGTTTGCTCAGACTTATATCCATTGATTCTGTGATGCCATCCAATCATCTCATTCTCTGTTGCCTCCTTCTCTTCCTGTCCTCAGTCTTTCCCAGCATCAGAGTCTTTTCCAATGAGTTGGCTCTTTGCATCAGGTGGCCAAAGTATTGGAGCTTCAGCTTCAGCAATAGTCCTTGCAATGAATATTCAGGGTTGATTTCCTTTAGGATTGACTGGTTTGATCTCCTTGCTGTCCAAGGAGTTTTCTCCAGCACCACAATTTGAAAGCATCAGGCCTTTAGTGAAACATTAACCTCTCTGCTATTCCCAGACCAACCTCTGTTCTGGTGCGATTCAAAACATAACAGCCCTGTCATCTAGAATGGCACATGGGCTAAGAGTATGGGCTGAGAGTTGCACGTCCACCGGCTTGGAATCTGCTTAACCAGTCTACCAGCTGGACATCCATGGGTGTGGAAACCAAGCCTCAGCTTCCTCCTCTGCAAATGGGGATAATTGTAGAACTTGTGGCAAGAGAGAAATTGTGAAAGTTAAATAAGATATGTACGCAAAGCCATGGGCACAGTTCTTGGAATAGAGTGTGACATTGTGAACTCTCATTGTTATTTGCAGAGTTGAAAGTTTGGACCTAGAGCTCGGATTTCATAGCTCTCTGCTAAATTTCACCTTGCAAGATTTGGTATAAACTCCAATCATTGGAGATCCTTTGGGGACCTGAGTCCATTGCCAGTCAGGAGCCCAGCCCCACATTTGATCATGGGGACCAGTATCTCTGCCCAAACCACCAAGAAAACAGAAGTCCGTGGCCAAGGCAGAGCCACATGGTTCCTTCTGATAGCAGCTACATTTCCACAAAGGCAAAAGCAGGGATGCTAAACACATTTGATGAAATGGAGTTGGCCTCACTAACCAAGCAAAGAAGGAGCACAGATTTGATCCCAAAGTCCCCAGAGAGGCTCCCATCATGGCCAACCTTGATCACGCCCATGTTCTGGGCATTTTGCTATGGATTTGACATGCCTTATCTCATTTAAACTTCACAAGGACCTGCGAGATGACTTCTATCATTGTCCCCATTTTAAGGATAAGAAATTGAGGCTCATGGAGTGCAAAGTCACACGGGAAGTGGCCAAGTAGGATCTGAACACAGCTCTGTTAAGTTGAAGCTTTCAACCCAAGACATAAATCATGTCTGACTCAGAGGCTTTTATTAGATGTTGGCTGCCATCTGCTCAGCCCTGGGAGTCAAGGACTTTGGGGATGGCAGAGTGACACCGTGGGGCATCGAGGATCCCACCCAAACTCACCCACAGTCACTCCTGTGGACTCTTCCCACAGGGCAGCTGCCTTGGGAAACAGTGACTTCCCAGCTGTGCGGCTCCCCGGCTTCCATCAGAGCCTCTTACGTGGATGAAATGACACTCCCCTCCAGGGACCAGTGCAGCAATTTGTCTTGGCTGTGTTCAGAGCCAGGCTTGGTGGTGAGGGCCTGATTTCCCACACCCTGGAGTGACTCAGAGCATCAGAGATGAAATGAAAGGTTTGGAAGGAGAGAAGATGGAGCCCTGGCTACATTCAGATTTGTGATTTGGGGAAAGTAATCGCCCTGCGATAAAGATGAGGAATGGGAGCCAGGCTTGGAGCCTGACAACAGGGAAGTGTTTCCACATCAGCCACCCTTTGGCATCTATTTAAAAATTTTTCTTGTTATTGTTCAGTCACTAAGTCATGTCTGACTCTTTGCAACCCCATGGACTGCAGCACACCAGGCTTCCTTGTCCTTCATTATCTCCCGGAATCTGCTCACATTCATGTCCGTTGAGTCGATGATGCTATCCAGCCATCTCGTCTCTGCCGCCCCCTTCTCCTTTCACCTTCAATCTTTCTCAGCATCCGGGATCTTTTCAATGAGTCAGCTCTTCGCATCAGGTGGCCAAAGTTTTGGAGCCTCAGCTTCAGCAACAGTCCTTCCAGTAAATATTCAGGGTCGATTTCCTTTGGGGTGGACTGGTTTGATCTCCTTGCAGTTCAAGGGACTCTCAAGAGTCTTCTCTAGCACCGCAATTCGAAAGCATCAATTCTTCGGTGCTCAGCCTTCTTTATGGTCCAACTCTTGCATCCGTACATGACTCCTGGAAAAAAACGTACCTTTGGCTATACAGAGGCGCGTTCGTTTATTTTATGTTTATTTTATGTTCTGTTGATTCATTTACTCATCATCAAATATTTGTTGACACACTGCTGTCCTGGTGGTGCAGCAGAGGATGGGATTGTGGCTTCCCAGGCCTGGAAGAGCATTAGTCCATCAGAGCAGAGTGGCGATTCATGTGTAATTCCAACACACACAGGGCTAGGAAGCATACAGGTGGCCATCCCATCATGGGGCCTCCTAGCACGATTACAGGGTGAATTTAATGACCTGGGAAAATCCTTATACTAAAACATTAAGTGAAAAAGCAGGCAACAAAATTTCTCATGGAGCGTAATTCCAACTTTATTATAAAAATATATGTGTACATGAATAGGGAAAGAGACTCATAAGGAAATGCATAAAAATGTCAGCAGTGGTTATCGCAGAGTTGTGAGAATTAAATATTCTTCCTTTTACCTTAACACAAGGCTCCAGTTCTCAAACCACAAGCAGGTATTCATTTCGCTTTATAGGTTTATATAGATTTTAATTATAAAGTAATTTATACTCGCTGGAAAACTTCCAAGTCCCTACCTCCTCTCTCCCCTCTTGAAACCCCATTATCTTAGAGTGTGATGTACATCCCTCAGGACACACACACACACACAAAGTACTGCACTCTTATAGTATCACTTTTGTTTCCATTTTGATTTGTATTCTGTTTATAATATGGGTTGTTTCCTAATTAAAGAAATACACATTTACATCGTATTTGTGTTCATATATATGTATATATGGGGGTTTCCCAGGTGGCGCTAGTGGTAAAGAACCCACCTGCCAACGCAGAAAACATAAGAGAAGCAGGTTCCATCCTTGTGTAGGTAAGATCCCCTGGAGGAAGGCATGGCAACCCACTCCAGTATTCTCGCCTGGAGAATCCCATGAACAGAGGAGCCCGGTGGGCTTACAGTCCATAGGGCTGCAAGAGTCAGACACGTCTCAGGCAACTTAGCACACACACCTATGTACATGTATATAAGGTTTCTGCAACTTTTCCTTAACTATATTTTGACCATCTTTTCATAATACTACATGTAGGTCTTACCCCAATTATTTTTAAAATTTTACTTGTTTTTATTTTTGACTGTGGTGGGCCTTCATTGCTGCTTACCGGCTTTCTCTAGTTGCAGCGAGCAGGGGCAACTCTCTAGTTGTGGCGTGTGGGCTTCTCACTGCAGCGGCTTCCGTGTTGTGGAGCACAAGCGCTAGACTGTGCGGGCTTCAGTAGTTTCAGTGCGTGGGCTCTAGAGCGCAGGCTCAATAGTTGTGACACACAGGCTTTGTTGCTCTGCGGCATGTGGGAGTTTCCCAGACCAGGGATCAAACCTGTGTCCCCTCCATTGCAAGAGGATTTTTAACTACTGGACCACCAGGGAAGCCCTACTCCAATTCTCGTTAACAGTTGCAAGGTATTCCAAGGTGCAGCTGCAGCATGATTTACTTAACCCCATAGGGAGGGACATCCTTAAACAAATGTCTTTGCATATCTGTGCAAACATTTTAGAGGACAGATTTCTACAAACAGGCCCCTCTGGCTGGGTCAATGGGTGTGGTTGGTTTTTAGTCAGTTATTAAATTAGCACTGAAATAATCATACAGTCTAGGTGACTAGAAGAAAAGAGCTAAAAAAACTTATGATAGTATGTCTTGGTCCCATTTTACAGATGGAGGAACTGAGGCCCAGAGAGGGCCGCTGCTGGCCAAGGTCACACAGCAAACAAGTGCCATTGCCAAGCCTAGCAGTCAGGACAGACTCTCACCAGGGTCTCTTTTCTCCCTCTCCTTCTCTATATTCCCCTGGACCAGGACCCCAGAGGTGTCTCTGCGTTCCTCCCCCCAGGCAGCCGTGTCTTTGTCCACAGCTGGTTTATTGACAGCACTTTCAATGTGTGGCCTTGTGGGTGGAATTATTGGCTCTTAATTGAATTGAAAACAAAAGGAGATTGAGTTTTATGGGGAGCAGGAGGTCCCAGGAGCAGGAGGGTGGCAGCAGAATCAGACGCAGAACAAGCATGAAAGGTTCTGGGAGGAAGCTCAGCCGCAGGTGGGAGTGTGGGCTGCCTCTGCTGTTTATGGAGCCGCAGAACCTCAGGTCAGTCCCTCCGGGGGTCCTCTGTTGTTGCCCCCCCCTCCCAACCCCACCAACTCCAGTCAGATGCTGTACTCTCCAGGGGTCCAGGCGGCAGACTGTGTGAAGCACCTGGACTCCCTCCCTTGCCGCAGGAACAAAACAGGACACCTTGCTCCCGGTGATCCAGGCATCTTAGGTCTGGCTGCCCCAGGAGATCTAGGGGAGGGTTGGGGGGCAGCCCCTCACTTTGGGGAGCCGGTTTGGGGAGAAGTGCATCTGAGTCATCAATCATCTCCATGCCTCTTCATAGAACTCTTGAAAGAAGGCGGGGCAGACAGCGGGAAATGAGCCCACGGAAGTCCCACCCCCGAAGATTGTCCCCTGCCCAAATTCATATGTTGAAATTTTAACCCTTAGAGTGAGGATGTTTGGAGATACGCCTGTAAGGAGGTGATTAAAGTGAATGGAGGTGATAAGGGTGGGGCCCTGATCTGATGGTTTGTGTCCTTATAGGAAGAGAAACCCGAGTACTTCCTCCCCCTCTCCCTGTCTTTCTCGCCCTCATTCTCCCCCTCTCCGTCTCCCTCTCTACCTCTCTCCCTCTGTCTGTCTCTCTCCCTCTCTGTGTGTCTCTCCCTGTTTCTCCTCTCTCTCTCTTCCTCTCTGTCTTGCTCTCTCTCTCTCTTCCTGTCTCTTTCTATTCCTCTTTTTCTCCTCCCCTCTCTCTCTGTCTTCCTTTCTCTCTCTCCCTCTCTCTCCATGCACTTGCAGCAAAAAAAGGCCACGTGAGCACTTAGCAAGAAGGTGACCACCTACGAGCCAGGACTGCAGTCCACACACCAGAAACCAAGTCATCTGGAACCTTGATCTTGGACTTCCAGCCTCCAGAACTATGAGAGAACACATTTCTATTCTTTAGGCCACCCGTGTATGGTATTTTGTTAGAGCAATCTGAGCAGACTGAAGTACAGCCCATCCAGGACTTGAACGCAGGGCTCCACATTTCCAAGCCCAGCGCTTTCTCCCCTCTCCATTTTTATCCATTGGTCCCTCTGTCTGGTGTGTTTCTATCTGCAGACTGACTCCAAGGCTGGGCTCAGAGGTTATAGATTATTTATTTCTGCTTCCCAGGGTTCAACTCCACACCTGGCACAGCCTTGGTCCTCGGGGAGCTTTGCTCAATGAATAGATGCATGTTTATAGAAGCAGATAAATATTCATGGAGCCAAGAATGTCGCTGGGAGTGGGGGGCCAGGGGATGAGGATGAAGCGGCCTCTCCAAGGAGAGGTACTCACTAACGGAAGAGAGAGCTGCGAACTGCAGCCAGCGTGGTGGCCACGGAGGGAGGGGAGTTCCAGGCAGAGGGACCCTGTGAGCCGAACCAAGGCGACTGGGAAGTCAGAGGCTGTTCCAGAGCAAACAGTGAGTGGCTTTCTGATGAGCCAGAGAAGGGTGGGAGAGAACCGGAGGCTCTACTGGGAAACCCGTGCAGGCCGAAGCCAAGGGACGGATTTTGACCCTGTGAGATTTGACTCTCCAACTTGTCTTACAGGCCCTGCAGGGGCTCAGGGCATATTCTTATAGGCACATTCTTATAGGAATACAAAACCAGAGGATAAACACAGTGCATCTTCCTGGAGCATTAATTACCTTCCTTGGGTTAATTATACTTATTTGCAGCCTTGCAGCCTCCGGCGTTCCCATCTGAGTTCAAATTTTCCTTCAAATTGCTGGCTGCATGTCCTTGGCCAAATCATTTCACCTTGCTCGAGTCAGTTACCTCATCTGTAAGTGAAAACAAGCACATAAAAACCTGTGCTTGGGTGTTTGTAGCACTTTATGCATGAAAACCCCAGACTGGAAACAACCAGGTCATCCTTAGTCAGGTGAATGGATAAATGGAGGTATATCTACACAGCGGAATACTACTCAGCAACAAAAAGGAAGAATGATGGACAGCCACATAAACTTGGATGGATGTCAGGCGCATTTTGCTGAGGGCAGGGCTTTATGCTGTGTGGTTTCATTTGCATTACAGTTTTGAAATGACAGCATTACAGGGCTTCCAGGGACTAGGGTCGAAGGGAGTGTGTGACTGTTACAGGGTAGTCTGAGAGCGTTTCCTTGTCAGGGCAAAGCTGTGTGTAATCTCAGTGAGATGATGCTTTTATTCTCTGTGTGCATAGATGCTCACTGCTGTCCGACTCTTTTGTGACCCCATGGACTGAGGCCCGCCAGGCTCCTCTGCCCATGGGACTTCTCAGGCAGGAGTGCTGGAGTGGGTTGTCATTTCCTCCTCCAGAGGACCTTCCCGACCCAGGGATCGAATCCGTGTCTCTTGTGTCTCCTGCATTGGCAGGTGGATTCTTTAGCACCTGGGAAGGTGGATTCTGAGCCACCTGGGAAGCTCTTTTATTCTACAGCTGTGATAAAATGTCATTGAACTGGATAGACAAATAGATAGATGATAGTATCTCTCTATACATACGCACACACAAATACACACACACAATGTGAGATAGATAACTAATTAGATGGATGGATGGGTGGATGAATAGATAGGTGGGTGGGTGGATGGATAGATAGATGACATTATCTATCTATACATACATATACACACACAACGTGAGATAGGTAGGTAGCTAGACAGAGAATAGATATAGATGTGATTATCTGTCTACATATACACACAAACACACACAACATGAGATAGGCAGAGAGAGAGAGAGGTCGATAGAGATAGATACAGATGTAAAGAATGCATTTACAAACTGATAAACTCCAAATAAGGTGTGTAGCACTATGGCAAAATCAGTGTCCGGTTTGGACCATGCACTGTGACTATGTAATAGATCATCATCATAGAGGGACAGGAAGGGAGGTGTGCATGGGACTCTCTGGCCTTTTCTGGCAACTTCTTATGAGTCAAACTATTTCAAGCTAAAAAGTTATTTTTAAAACGCAGACAGTCACGGTTTCTACCTTGTGACGTGGCTGACACGAGATGATTCGTGTAAGATATCTGGGACTCAAAAATATTCTACATACGTTGGCTTTTGGAAAGGGGGGCGGGGTGTCAGAGGCACTGTTCTGGGAGCATCGCCGAAGCTGACAGTGTTTCTCGGTGGAAATTCTTATAAGGCCGAAAG
Source organism: Okapia johnstoni (assembly GCA_024291935.2). Lineage (NCBI taxonomy): Eukaryota > Metazoa > Chordata > Mammalia > Artiodactyla > Giraffidae > Okapia > Okapia johnstoni. The sequence continues at coordinate 5,650,978 of CM044310.1, read as the reverse complement.
AGAATCCAGATTTAATCTCTGAAGAAGGAGAGAGAGAAAGAGAGAGGCAGAGGAGGGGAGAGAGAGGGGCTCTGGCTTGTGTATAAGCCTGCATTCTCCGTCAAGCGACGCCTCCAAACGCTTTGCAAGTTCCTTGCGCAACATCTGTTAATCCCGTGATGTCGAGGCCAGAGCTCGCCGAGCCTGGGAAATCGCTGCCGTGTTTTACTGACTTCCCCGCAGTTGGCAGTTTCCCTCGGAATCGCCGTGTTAATCAGAAACACGCCGTCCATATTGTCAACACTTTGCTTAACCACTTCTATAAATTCAGCATTACTGTTGGAACGGTCCCGGGTTGATGGATGAAATCGGCGGCGGCCCCAGACAGCCCAGCCCCATAAAACAAAGTCCAGGGCGCGAGGCTCTAAAGAGGGAGACACTTGATATTCTCCGGGACACGTGACGGCGCGATGACTCACCTCTGGGCTTGAAAGCATGGCGGGTCCCGCGAGCAACCGGCTCCAGGAGCAAGAAAGGAGTGAGAACACGCGGTCCCCGGGTGGGATCCTGGCCTAGGCGGGGGGACTGTTGGAGGAATCTCCGCCCCGCGGGTGATGCTTGGAACGAAGCCCGGGAACAAGAAAAAGCGCAGGAAGCTTGGGGAGAAGGGAGTCCGTGAGCCAGCACAACTGGTCCACCCTCGGCCAACCACGCCCTTTCTTTTGAAGCTCGTGTTTTGATTGGCTGGTGGCCTCCAGGGATGCCCTGTCGGTGAAAAAGCATCCTTCCTTGGCACGTGGCCTTCCACATATTCCTAAACTGAAGGTGTCCCCATCTGTCCTTCAGTCTGTCTGGTACCTGCTTGGGGTCACGTGCTGACCACAGGCCAGGGGTCTGGCAGACCCAGTCTGAGCTCTGCCCCACCCTTGGGGCTGGGACATGCACAAATGGGAATGTTCCCATTCGCTTGTTGAGTACCTACTGTGTGTCAGGCCAGATACCAGGGAGGCCACAGTGAACAAGGTGGTTGGCTCATGACCTCAGTGTGAGTGAGACACACACTGGCCAAGTGATTAATGCAGGCGGTCCCAGACATCATTTGGAGGATTGAGGAAGACTGTCTTGAGGAGGTGAGATCTAAGTAACATCCAGAGGATGAGACAGGAGTGAGGTAAGACAATGAGGAGGGTTCTAGGCAGGAGCAAATGCCCTGAATCTGGTAGGACCGTGGGACTTCCAGGATCTGAATGAAGTGTGGAAGTTTGGATCCCAGTGCACGAGGAAGAGACTGGGGAGAAGTTTGAGGGACTGGACCACAGACACTCTCCAAGCTCTTGATCCCAGTAGGGAAACTGAGGCCCACAGCGGGCCAGGGATGTGGGCAGCACCCCAAGGCCTCAGCTTATGCCTTGCAAAGCTAACCAAGATGGCAGTTTGCTTCCACCGTCTGCTCCTCTCCCATCGCCCCTCTAGAGGGGGAAGGCTGGCTGGACAAGGCATATTCCTCAAGAGTGAGGCAGCAGAGACATCAACCAACTCTTGTCCTCAGGCGCCTCTTCCCTCAGACCTTCAGGCCCTCGGATGGGGGCCAGACTCCTGAGTCCCAGCCCGAGAAGAGGCCACTGAGGAGTGCTGGCCTTTCTCCTCCCACGCTCCTCCCGTCCCCTGCTCCCCAGGCCAGCAGCTCTCCAGTCCACATCCTGCCCACCTCGTCCAACACTTTCCAAGAGCCTGTTTTTCCAGAAACACGAGTTGAGCAAAACAGTCTCCCTCCCTGAACTTGAGTCTGAAATAATAACCCCAAGAAACACACGCTTTCTTGGAAAACCCTTCAGAGCCTCCCGCTGCCTTTGGACACGTCAAAGCTGGGTTTGTTAAAATAATAATCTTTAGGAACTCAAGCCTCTCAGCGGCCAAATGCCTTGCATAAGAGTATCATGCACCTCCATCCTTGACCCGGAAAACTGGGCCATGAGCTAACGTGGCCCGGTGTCCAGAATGAAATCACTCGCTCTCTTTTTCTTTCTTTCTTTCTTTTTTTAAAAATTCTCTCTCTCTCTTTTCATGTACAGATGGCTTCCTGAATCTCGCAAGGTCTGAGCATCTGGGTGATGTGCTCATGGAGACAGAATGTTTTGAACAGGGCTGTGCTTAGGTTGGGGCTTGCAGGGGCAGGGGGGAGGGTGGGGACTGACTAGGCCAGAGGCTCTGGGAATTGTGAGGCCTGTGGATTTGGTTTCCACTGAGACACTAAACGTCCAGCAGGACAACAAGGGGCATCCAGTCCAGCTGACGAGCTGCGACCAGCATCTCCCTGGTCCTGCCTGGCAGGATCATGGGGTCACCATCTGCCCTTGCAAGGTGGCCACCTTCAGTATGTCTTCACCAGCCATTGGCAGGAGCAAATCCACATTTCCTAGTTTAGCTGGTGGTGCATAGACTCTTGGGCTCTAGAGATGGGTGGTCCTGGGCTGGATCTCTGACTCCAGTGCTTACCAGCTGTGTGACTTGGGCAAGGGACTGCTGACTTAAAAAAAAAAAAAAGAGGATCCCCAAAGTGAGAATTTGTGAGTTAAGTTTTATCTGGGGCAAAATGAGACAGGAGACAACAAAAAATGATAGCAAAATGGCCCAGGAGACAGCATTTCAGATAACTCTTGAGAACCTGCTCCAAAGAGGTGGGGTGGGGTGGGGGAAGGTCAGTATATATGTGATTTTGGTGAAGGGGCAGTACATGCAATCAATATTTTTTTTTAAAAAAAACATGAGTTATCTGTGATGATCTTTATTTCTTTATTGCCAAGTGGCATGTGGGATCTTAGTTCCCTGACCAGGAATTGAACCCATCTCCTTAGCTTTGGAAGTGAGGAGTCAACCACTGGATGGCCAGGGAAGTCCCAAACACATATGTTTTTTTTTTTTTTTGCAAGTTTCTGCTAGTCCCATGAAGTTTGCTGTGAGTCATGAGTAGCAGACATCACTGTGAAGGATTTTAGCACTTTTCTAGTTACGAGGAGATACAAGAACTGGACTCAAAAATCATCTCCTGAAAATATCCAACTATCTGAAGAACTGTTCTGCCAAGTTTTCCCAGAGCATGGAGTGCCTCATTTCTGCTCCCCACCCTGAACTCCTATCAGGGGTGTTGAAAGTCAGCAGCTGCAGCAGCTCATGATTTAATCCTTATAGAGATGGCAAGTGCCAATGGCAAGTGCCAATTTGTAGCTGACAGGACCTTGCCTCTCCCTGCCTTGGTTTGCTCCTGTGTAAAATGGCAATGCTAGGAAGCTCTCCCTCAGGGGCTGTAGATAAAATCCAGGGAGGTGCTTAGGACAGAACCTGCATGCCGTGCAGCGAGAGCCCACTGGGGTGACAGGCTGCTGAGGAAGCTGTCCGCCGCCCTGCTCTGGGTGGGACCCCGGGATTCTCTCCAAGTAGCCCTGGGAGAAAGGAGCCTCTGAAAGGGGTTGGTGGAGAGCTGGGGCAGGTCCACAGGTGGTCTTAGCTGGCCTCTCACATCTGACCTTCGCTACAACTGGGCTCCCATCATTGAAAGCTCATTTTTTTCTGCCTCCGATATCCCCTGCAAAATATTGGTCCCCCCACTCCCACCCCAAGAGGGATGGAATATTCTTGGAGCATCAGTTACTCTAGAGACTTGACTGCTCTGATAACTACCCAGGAAAGTACCTACTCTTCACATCCCCATTTGAGAGAGAAGGAAACAGTCCCAGAGAGTTTATATCACTTGATGAAGCACATAGCCAGTGAAAACCAGAGAGCCTGGAAATAAGGCGGGTCATCTGATCCCAGAGGCCCCAGGCCAACCATTGAGCCTCACTGTCCCCCAGAGTGTCCTCAAGCAACTTTTATTCCCATTGCCCGTGTTAGGGAGGAGGTTGCTTATTACCAGCTCTGGGTTCTCATCCCAGCTCTGACCATTGCTTGCTGTGTGGCCTTAAGCAAGTTGCTTTCTCTCTCTGAGGGTCCACTATCCCATTATGAAAATGGGCATACAGGCAATACCTATGTTTAAGTGGGTGGAGGGACATAATGAGATGATCCATATAAAAGCAACAGACCCGTGGAAGATACTTTAATAAGTAATCTAAATAGCAATCCTCTTCTTTTTCCAGGGTGGATAGATTCACTTGTGGCCCAACCACTTACCGAGTACTTTTGTCCAACCGGATGAGCTGCCCCTCCTCTTTTTGCTTTTCAACCTTGGCTCAGAAGCTAAATCAAAGCTGAGTGCTGGTCCCCGACAGACCCTGCCTTCAGCCAGCCACTGCTGGACATCCAGCCTGCATTATGGGCGCTCCTCTGCCTCAGTGGGATGTGCTGGCCTGCAGGCCAGACAGCGTCCTCTTCCCTCAGTGGCTCCGGCTCCTAGAGCCCTGACAGCTGCCGCACATCCTTCTTGCAGCAGAGGTAGGTCTGGGGTGCGTCTCTGGACAGCTAGGCACCCCATCTTTGGAAAAAAACACTGGGCTGGGTGTCAAATCAAGCCCCTGGTTTTCAGCCTGATCTTGTGTTATTGTTGTGGTCTTGTTGCCACTTTAGCAGAGGATGGTTTTTAGGTCTTATTTCTGTATTTTTACTATTTGGTTGCCCTGGGTCTTTGTTGCCCCATGGGGGCTTTCTCTAGCTGCAGCAAGTAGAGCCTACCCTCTAGTTATGGAGTGCAGTCTTCTCACTGCGGTGGCTTTTCTGCTGGCACACCGTGGGCTCTAGGCACCAGGGCTTCAGTAGTTGTGATGCAAGGGCTCAGTTGCTCCATGGCAAGTGGGATCTTCCTGGACCAGGGATCGAACCCATGTCTCTTGCACCAGCAGGTGAATTTTTAACCACTGGACCACCAGGGAAGTCCCAAAGGTGTTTTTAATTTGAATTCAATCAAACCGTCCAGGGATGCTATATAAATGTAGTCAGTGCCCTGCCCAGGTCTGCTGGTCACTCACTGTCCCCAAGCCCCATGACCCTATAGCTGGCTACTGCCTTTGCCCAAGCACTCTCTCTGGGTTCACAGCCTAAGCAGGGGGTCAGGCCAGGGGTGTTGGGGAGCTCACTTTCCCAGAAGCAGCCCTCAGCCAATAGCGGACAGGAGCTGGAGGATAAATACCCCAGCTTCCTCGGCCCAGGGTGGGACAACTCTGAGGTGTGCCCTTATGCAGTCCCTGGGAGGTCCCCAGCAGGGCTGAGTTCCAGTTGTCAAAGCAGACCTCTGCTGATATGCACATCTGTGTTGGTGTCTCCCCTTCCCTGTCCCCCCACCCACCCCTCTGTGTGGCCTCCCTGAGTTCACCCTCTACAGGAGCCTCGTGCACTGAAGTCCTCATCTCAAGCTCAGCCCTGAAGGAGCCCAAACTAAGACAGATGCATAAAAATGACCCCAACTGCTCACATTTATTTTGTGGTGTCTATGTGCCAGGAGGCACGGTGCTAAGCAATTATCATGGACTGAGCCATTTAATGACTATAGCAGTCCTAATGGAAAGTCTGGTTATCACACCCCTTTTACAGATAGGAGACCCAGGCCCAGAGAGGCCAAGTAACTTGCCCAAGGTCACACAGCCAGGAAGTGTTAAAATTTCTCTGTTGGAAGAAGAAGTGGGTACCTGGACTCCACCTGCTGACCCCTTCCCACCCACTGCCTCTATCCTTTGAGGGACCCCAGGTCCCTCCAGCACCCACCTCTGGCCCCATCTCAAGTGGGAAGGGGGAGGATTAAATGAGACACAGCTGGTGACACGGCCCGTGTGCTTGTGCTGCATACCCCTGTCTTCTGTCTTGGAACCTATTTCCCAGTTTGTTGTTGCTGTTTAATTGCTAAGTCGCATCTGACTCTTTGCGACCCCATGGACTGTAGCCCACCAGGCTCCTTTGTCAATGGGATTTCCCAGGCAAGAATACTGGAGTGGGTTGCCTTCCCTCCGGGGGGCCTTCCCGACCCAGGAATCGGATCCAAGTCTTCTGCATTGGCAGGCCACTTCTTTACCCCTGAACTGCCAGGGAAGCCCTCATCCTATCTGTATAGGAGGCTGGAGAGGCAGCCTAGGTCAAGATGGAGCCAGGCTGCCTGGGGTGAAGTTTATTCAGCCACTGATGAGCTGTGTGACCTTGGGTGAGTCTTAGGGCTCAGTCCCCCTGTTTGCAGAATAGAGATATTTGTCACAGGAGACTAATGGTCTATAGAGTCAGTGAGGTCATCAAGGAGGTGACCTTTGCAAGGCGCTCAGAAGAGCACTCCAAACTGTTAATGGTCTAGGTCACAGCTTGTGCAGCATTTCGTCTTTCCAGGTCTTGGGATTCACAGCAGTTAAATGGAGATAGCGCTATCACTTGCTGCCCTTCGTGCTCTGATGAAAAGAAAATAATGCAAAGGGCATGCCTCAAACACAGTAACTACTCAGTAACTGAAGTGTCTTAATATTGACATTAATTCATTAATATTAGCTAATATGAACTAAGAATAACTGTTGTTGTTGTTCAGTCTCTAAGCCATGTTCAACTCTTTGCGACCCCACGGACTGCAGCACGCCAGGCGCCGCTGTCCTCCACTGTCTCCTGGAGTTTGCTCAAATTCATGTCCATTGAATCAATGATGCCGTCTAACCATCTCATCCTCTGTTGCCCCCCTTTTCCTTTCGCCTTCCATCTTTCCCAACATCAAGGTCTTTTCCAGTGAGTCAGCTCTTTGCACCAGGTGGCCAAAATACTGGAGCTTCAGCTTCAGCAATATTCCTTCCAATGAATAGTCAGGGTTGACTTCCTTTAGGATCAACCGGTTTGATCTGCTAATATTAACAACTCGCTAATTAATAGCTAGCTAATACTAATTAGCATTCATGTTTAATACTTAGTATTCCTGATCTGACTGTCATAGAAATGGCTACCGGGGTTCAGATCGCTTTCTATGGAGCTGGGCACACCAGGAAGTCTACGTGCACATCATTTAACTTTATAGTTATAGCAGCTGGAGGAGCCAGATAAAATACAGGATGCTCCATTAAGTTTGAGTTTCAGAGCAACAAAGAGTATTTTTTAGTGTAAGTATATCCCAAATTTTGCATGAGATATACTTATTCTAAAAACATTATTCATCAAGTCTCTGAAATTCAAACATTTGTTTTTATTTGCTCCACCAAGCAGCCATCACAACAATCCAAAATCAGAGATGCAGAGAGATGAAGTGACCTGTGCAAGGCTGGAAGAGGCAGAGCCTGGCGGGGTCTCTCAGGTCCAGGACCCCTGGGCTCATCAGTTTCTTGGGTGGCACTAGCAGAGGGTGTCTTCTCAGAGTAAGTTGCTCTTTTGATCCGCTGAACCGTTCTCTGTATGTCATGATGGGGATACAGTCTGCTGGTGTTTTGAGGGGCCTTCTCCGCCCTTCTGATTTCCCCTAAAGACACTCAGGGTCTCTCCAGCACCCCCCTTCCGTCTGTGTACCTTGGCTGTCAGGCAGGCCCCTGCTCCACGGTGCACACCCTGGGCTGAGCCCCCGGGTCCCTGTTGTGGAGGGAACCGGACCAAGTTCAAGGCTGGCTGGTGTCAGGCAACTCTGCAGGAAACAAACAGACTCAAGTGGAAAAGGGGAAAAAAAAATCCACCAGTTACTTAATGCTTTCCTGGTGACCAAATATTTCGCCTCGAGTGAACTGAGCTCAGAGATTTGGCTGGGAGAATGCAATGCAACTGGGGCCAGGAGACGTTTTCTTCGCAAATCTGGAGGGATGGAATTGTTCGTTCAGATCCCGCAAGGTGGGGAAACATCTTGAGGTCAGAGCCAGGAGAGGAATGGGCCCCACCTGGACATGCAGGGCTCCCCCAGCCTCCACTTCCTGCTGCTGACACTCCAGCCTGACTCTTTCCCTCCTGTCCCCCCGGCCCCTGGGTCCAGCTCCCCTGCCTTTGTCTAGAATGTGTCCCGTCTCCTGCACAGACTCCCCTCCTCTGTGAATGTGTCCCCGGCCATCCCCAGAACAGGGCATCTGGATGCTGCTTGCTCCCACTTTACAGATACAGAAATTGAGGCCCAGAGAGGAGAACAGGGTTTCTCTGTGGCCCCGGGGGGACCTGCAAGCCAGATCTCCGGACTCCAACTCCGGGTCCCTCCTCATTGCCAAACGTGGTCTCTTTGACAGCAAAAGAGCACCGAGGGTGGGCCCTGCTTCTCACCTGCTGGGGGAACCTCAGGGAAACTGCTTAATTTTTCTGAGGCTTATTCCAATGACGGTGCTGGAAAGAAATGAGATCCATGGTTTTGAGCACCAAAGTTCTTCCTTTCTTTTTTCCCAATCCTCCCTCCCTACCTCTCCCCATCCTTCCTCCCTGTATCTCTTTCTTTCTCTCTGTCTCTTTCTTTCGCTCCCACTTTCCTCATTCACTCAAAAAAACACCTCTGGACACATCTCTATGCTCTTGTTATCCTAGGACCTAAGGACCTGGAGTGAATGGGGCCCACACCAAGTCTCCAGCCCCGCCAACCCCCTGCCGCGCAGTCCAGGGGGGAGAGGCAGAGAAGCAATCAGATACACACAACCTCGAGGCAGACCCGTGAGGGCTCTTCATGGGGAGTCTGGCAGTCTGTGGGATGACAAGGCAGGAACCACCCCTCTCTCTATTAGTCCCGGGACAGGTCAGGGGAGCCTTTCCCAGAATGTCATCTTGGATGGAGACTTGAGAGATGACTCAGGATTATCAGGGTAGGAAGTGAGGGGAAGGGAATTTTAGGAATAAAGAACAGCCTGTGCAAAGTAGACTTCCTTGTAGTTCAAACGATAAACAGTCTGCCTGCAATGCAGGAGATCCGGGTTCGATCCCTGGGTTGGGAAGATCCTCTGGAGAAAGGAATGGCAATCCACTCCAGTATTCTTGCCTGGAGCATCCCATGGGCAAAGAAGCCTGGCGGGCTACAGTTTGTGGGGTCACAAAGAGTCGGACACGACTGAGTGACTAATACTTGAGCGAACCACTGTGGGCTTATTCTGGAACATGTGCGGGGTCCAGGGGGCTGGGAAGGAGGAAGCAGGTTAGGGAGGGATGAACACAGCAGTGAGAATGCCAACCCCCTTTGGCTCCCTCCAGAGGGCCCCAGGCCCCCAGCTTTCTCACCAGCTTCTCCATGTGGCTTCACTGGGTCTGGAATCTTCGTAATCGATTTGGACTAGATCAGAGTTGCCAGCCTGCAGTGCTCAGTCTGAAGCCTCTGGACTAGACCAGCTCTGGGAACCCCTCCTGCTTCAAGCCTGGGGCCTTGGAGGACAATGGGGCTCAGGGATGTTCCCATCCTCAATCAACACACGTGAGCTGAGCCCTGAGCTTGCTTCATAAGCCACAAAGTGAAAGTGTTAGTTGCTTAGACATGTCAGACTCTTTGAGATCCCGTGGACTGTAGCCCGCCAGGCTCCTCTGTCCATGGGATTCTCCAGGCAAGAATACTGGAGCGGGGTGCCCTGCCCTCCTCCAAGGGATCTTCCCGACCCAGGGATCCAACCTGCATCTCTTACGTAGTCTCCTGCATTGGTAGTTAGGTTCTTTACTACTAGCGCCACCTGGGAAGTTTAAAGGCATCTAAATAATCCCCTGATGAAATAGATAAGAAGTATCTCCCGGCCCCCTGAGGAGGAAGGACTCTGAGTTCCCTAGGGACCCCTGGATTCACAGTCAACATACTCAGGACTACAGAAGCAGGGTGCCAGCTACCATCTGCAAAATGCCAGAGATGACCCCAGCTGGGGTGATGCATATGTGATAGGAAACCCAAAAGATATCACACACGCACACACATACACACACACTCACAAATGCAGTGCACCTCAGACTTTTCAAAGGCACTGCCTCACTGCACTCACATGTTCACCTGGAGGTCACATGTAATGTGTGTGTGTGTGTGTGCAATGTCCCCATTTCCCAGAGGAAGAAACTGAGGCTCAGCAAGGTTAAGGATTCTGGTGGGAGAGCTGGCAACAGGTGTGGGACCCCCGCACTGTGTTCACCCTGCTACAGCCCCATACATCACGACTCTTCAGAGAGCGGGGATGTTGTCTTCACTACAGGATCCCCCCGACCAACACCTCACCCGCATCCAAGGAAATTATTCGGGTAACTTGTGTGTGGGTGGGGACCAGGTCTGTCTTGTCCACCCCATAATCCCAGAGCCTGACACAGCACCTCATGCAGAGGAGGGTCAGAGTGAATACTTGGGAGTCTGAACTGAATTGCAGGCTTATTGAGAATAGTGAGTGAACAAAAATACATAATAAATAGACACAGGGTTAGGTGAATCTTGTCATCAGTTAATGTTAAGGGCACTAGGATGTTTGGATGAAATTAAAAATATATGGATGGCGGCTTCCCTGTTGGCTCAGTGGTAAAGAATCCACCTGCCAACGCCGGGGACGTGGGTTCGATCCCTGGTCCAGGGGGATCCCACAGGCCAAGGGGCAACTAAGCCATTGCGCCACCCCTGGTGAGCCTGGGAGCCCCAGTGACTGAGGCCACACCCTGCAACTACTGAGACCCACAGACCCTATAGCCTGTGCTTCACAACAAGAGAAGCCACTGTCATGAGAAGTCTGCACACCACAGCTAGAGAGTAGTCTCCACTCACCAAGCAACAAAGACCTACCATAGCCAAAAATAAATAAGTTTAAAATAAATGAATAAAAATATACAGATGGTAATGGAGGAATGCAGGATAGGTGGATGCCTAGATTTATTAATAAGTATTGATATAAAGGGGCTTCCCTGGTGGCTCAGAGAGTAAAGAATCTGTCTGCAATGCAGGAGAATCAGATCCCTAAGTCAGGAAGATCCACTGGAGAAGGGAATGGCAATATTGTTGCCTGGTGAATTACACAGGCAGAGGAGCCTGGACGGCTACAGTCCATGGGGTTGCAAAGAGTCAGACATGGCTGAGCAACTAACACACACACACACACACACACACACACACACACACACACACACACACTGATATAAAGGTGTAGGATGAATGAATGAATTCGTAGAGATATAAATAGATCAGCAGCCATCAGTAGACAATGCATTAACAGCTGACGGGCTGGAAGGATGTATAAATGAACAAGATGGTGGTGGTTCACGTGGGGGTGAGTTATCAGAGTGGCCACCTTTTGGGGCGCCCAGAGAGAGCAGAGCATCCCTGGTCCTCAGCCATGCAGCACCCGCCTCCCACCTCCAGCAGAATCCTGCACTGGGGCTATTTTTGTCCCCGCTGCGAAGGGGAGCTATCTTTTTTGGACACAGCTTGTTAGAGGAGAAAACACGCAGCGCCCTTCCTCCCACGGGTGCCTCCTTAGCTGTGCTGTCCCCTCCCTGTCAGGTATCCAGGAATGAAACTGAGCAGAAAGTGCAAGAAACCCACCATAGAAAGAAGAGGAAGTTGGGCAGGCATTCCTGCCTTCCCCAGGGAGACTGAGACCCACAGGAGAGATGTTGCTGGGGCTGAGCCTGAAATCACTGCCCTCCATTCACGATCCCTCTGTTACTTAGGGAACTCTGGGTGCGTGGCTGTAGGGGCACACCCGGGATCTGCACAGATACAGCCTCTGCCATCTAGTCAGAGAGAAGGACAAGAATCTGTGAACACAATTAAGTATGGTCTTAGAGTAAAGGAATCAGTTCAGTTCAGTTCAGTTCAGTCGCTCAGTCGTGTCCAACTCTTTGCGACCCCATGAATTGCAGCACGCCAGGCCTCAAAGGAATCAAAAGTGTGCTAATTATCTATTTTAAAAAAAACAAAACGTATTTCTTTTTCTTTATTTGGCCGTGGGGATCTTAGTTGTGGCAAATGGGATTTTCAACCTCCACTGTGGCATGTGGGCTCTTTAGTTGCAGCTTGTGAACTCTGAGTTGCAGTGTGTGGGATCTAATTCCCCGACCAGAGATTGAACCCAGGCCCCCTGCATTGGAAGGAATTACCTAATACAGCGGCCCAGTTTCTGTGCCACTGTGTGACTCTGACGTAGGGTTTCCCATGAAGTTTCAGTCAAGATGTCAGCCAGGGCTGCCGTCTCAGCTGAAGGCTCAACTGGGGCTGAAGGGTTCACTGCCAAGGTGGTACACAACTATGCCTGGCAAATTCCTGCCGGCTGTGGGCAGGGGGAGCCTGCGTTCCTTCCACATTATACATCTCCAGGAAGCTGCTTGAGCCTCCTGACAGCGTGGCAGCTGGTCCCACTCTTGTGAATGATCCAGAAGAAAGCAGCAGGAGGCTCCAATACTGTTTATGGCCCGGTCTCAGGAAGTAACCCACTGTCCCTTTTGCCACATTTTTTCCCTTAGTAGTAAATTGCAGAGTCTAGCCCACACTCAAGGGGGAGGGGAGTGGAGCTTTGCCTTTGGAAGACAGGGGCGTTGAAGGAGATGGGGTTGAAGAGTCAGAGCAAAGCTCTGTAGACGGAGGTGCACAGGGTGGATTATGACCAGCTGGAGACCCTATTGAGTGCTTGCCTGTGTCACTTTGTAACAACTCAGGAACCTCATGCGGGACGTTCTCTTGCTATTCCCAGGGTGGAAGTGAGGATGCTGAACAACAGAGGAGTTAAGGAAGATCACACACCCATCCGTGAAGCCAGAGCTGGGGATTTGAACTCAGGCGGGTGGCCCAGAAGGCAACAATCCTAAATCCCATACAGGGAACGTTGCCTTTAGCATATATAGAAATTGGGGTGAAATGGCCCCTGAGGAGACGAAGGCAAAGAAAAAGGGAGACCAAGAGAGGGAGATAAAAAGTGCTAGAGAAGATGGGGACCCAGAGATAGAGTAATGGAGAAGGACAGCAGGGGAGAGAGAGGGGGATGAGGAACGGGGAATCTTTAGGACCACAGACACGCGGAGGAGGAGGGGAAAAGAAAGCAAGACACAGACAAGGAGACGGAGGGAGGCGGAGGGTCTGCATGCCTGGGGTGTGAGTGTGCGTGGTGCCTGTGCTGGGTGGTGCCAGGGCCCTGGCAGCTCCACCACTCACCCCTCCCACCTTCCAGGAGAGCTGGGGGAGGGAGAAGAGGAAGCTGACAGGAGACAGTGCGATTCCAGTAATTCCAGATGAAATAGCAGCCAGAGCGCTTGCCTGCCAGGAAGTCGGGGCAGAGCGGCCAGGGAGAGGGAGGGGATAGCCAGAGAAAAGTTTAGCAAATAGCTTTCTGATTCCCTCCTGCTTATCGCCAGGAGACCCTAGATGTGGTGGTGGGGAGGGTGGTTCTGAGCTTGGGCTGGAGGAAGGACAGCTGGATGGACAGAAGTGCCCAGTGACCAGGGGACACCTGTCTCCACCAGCCTACAGGAGGCTTGAGGCTCCCAGGTGCCCTGGCAGGGGACCAGAGGGCAGCAGAAAGTGGCTTCAAACCATAGCTCACCTTGCACAAAGGAGAGTGGGGTGTTGAGGGAGAAAGGGGGGATCTGATCCTCTCTAGACACCTACTGTGTGCATGGACCCCCTACTGTGTGCATGGACCCCCTACTGTGTGCATGGACACCTACTGTGGGCACAACGGGTCCCTTTCCCCTTGACTCAAATAGTGCCTACCCAAGCTCCTCACACCGTCTGCACCTTGTCTCGTTCACTCCCCTCCCTCTCATCCTCCCACAGCATTAGGTGCTCAGTAAGGTCATCATTTGCAGCCAGAAAAAGTGGAGCTTAGAGAGGGCCTGTCACCTAGCTGGAAAGTGGCAGTGAGCGTCCAAGCAGCCTTAAGCCCTCAAACAGTACTACCCTGAGCATCTTAATTGAGCCCTTACGTTCCAGGGGTGAAGACACCATCCCTCCTCAAGATGAAATGTACAGAAAAGTTGGGAGAACAGTGCTCATACTTACCTTCACTTTATTTTGACCTGTGCTCTTTCCTCCTTTTTTCCCTCCCCAACCATCCCCCACATTTAAAAGTAAACTGCAGACCTCAGGGTCAAGTGAAGTGTTAGTCACTCAGTTGTGTCCAACTTTTTGCAACCCCATGGACTACAGCCCACCAGGCTCCTCTGTCCATGGGATTCTCCAGGCAAGAATACTGGAGTGGGTTGTCATTTCCCTCTCCAGGGGATCTTCCCAACTCAGGGATTGAACCCGAGTCTCCTGTATTGCAGGCAGATTCTTTACAATCTGAACCTCCAGGGAAGCCCCGCAGACCTCAGGGTACTTACTCCTAAGTATTTCAACAGGCACTAACTGAAAACAAGGAGCATCTCCTGTAATCACAGCACAGTCACTATGCCCAAGAACCTTCACCAATGCGATTGTGATATTACCTAACATGAAGCTCACTTCCAGGTGCATCTAGTTGTCCCAAACACGTCCTTGAAGCGATTATTTTTTCAAACCCCAGGCTCACACGTGACGCTTGGTTCACTTGTTTTTTATGCCTCTTTCATCTCCTTTTATCTAGTCAGAACCTCGCTGTTTATTCTTCCTTTGTTATGACATGGACATTTTTGAACTGTCCAGACCAATTGTGTCGTAGAACGTCTCACAGTCTGGGTGTGTTCAGTTGCTTCCTCGCTGTCAGATTCAGGGCAAGCCTTTCAGGCAGTCTTGTCACAAAGGTACACGTGTGCCTCCCACCTCCTGTCTTCCAGGAACGCATGATGCCACTTGGGCCCATTACTGGGGGTGCTATGATGGTCAGCTGGTTAAGGTGGGGTCTTCCTGGTCACCCGTTTCCCTGTCTAAATGATACAAAAGTGACATCGGGGGACTGGCTCTGTTAAGTGACACCTGGGGACTGGTCAGCATTCTCATAAATTGGTAACCCTTTACCCAGTAGGGGTTTTTTTTTTTGTATCCATTAAATAATCCTTGCCAGAATCGAATAGTGCAGTGGTTGCAACATGGAGGTTTTTTTGTTTGTTTATCCTTCTTTTCCCCACTGCCTCTCCCCTCTTTCATTTGCATGTCTTCCTCATTCTTGGAGCACTTTCTTACTTCCTGACGTAAAAGAATGTTCCAGGCTCATCTTGCATTTTCTTTCCATCAGTCCTGAAATCAGCCATTTTTCTGAGACCACCCACCTCCTTTCAGTGGAGAATGGTGTTTAGAAAGTATGATACGCGTCTGAAGCGTGCTCATTCCTTCCGGGATGCCGCTGCTGCTAGGATCTCCCAGAGGAGAGAAGAGGCACATGAACTCATTGTGATGCCACCAGTTCAAATCTGTCATCATTAGATTCTTCCTCACATTTCACAGATTCCTTCCTGTCATCTCTCTGATTCCACCGTTTTCCCCAAATATCAAAATATATGTTCATCTGTTCTGTCCTACACACCACATGAAATGGTTTCAAAATCACACCAGTCCAACTATCAGGGTCAACCTGTTCTTTAAAATTTAAAGTGTCTTTGCAGTTTGTCTTGCCTTTAGAGTATATTCAATTAAGTTGTTGTTGTTCAGTCACTAAGTCGTCATGTCCAACTCCTTGCGACCCCATGCACTGCAGCACATCAGGCTTCTCTGTCCTTCACTATCTCCCAGAGTTTGCTCAAACTCATGTCCATTGAGTTGATGATGTCATCCAACCATCTCAGCCTCTGTCATTGCTTCATAACCTTCTTTTCCTACCCTCAGTCTTTCCCAGCATCAGGGTCTTTTCCAATGAGTCAGTTCTTCGCATCACGTGGCCAAAGTATTGGAGCTCCAGCATCAGTCCTTCCAGTGAGTATTCAGGGTTGATTTCCTTTAGGATTGACTGGTTGGATCTCCTTGCAGTCCAAGGGGCTCTCAAGAGTCTTCTCCAGCACCACAGTTCAAAAGCATCAATTCTTCAGTGCTCAGCTTTCTTATATAGTTGTTGTTTTTCAGTTGCTAAGTCATCGCGTCCAATTCTCTGTGACTGCATGAACTGCAGCACACCAGGCTTCCCTGTCCTTCACTATCTCCCAGTTCAGTTCAGTTGCTCAGTCACATCCAACTCTTTGCAACCCCATGGACTTCAGCACACCAGGCTTCCCTGTCCATCACCAACTCCCGGAGCTTGCTCAAACTCATGTCCATTGAGTCAGTGATGCCATCCAACCACTTCATTCTCTCTCACCCACTTCTCCTCTTGCCCTCAATATTTACCAGCATCAATCTTTTCCACTGAGTCTTATATAGTTAGATTCCTTTGTTGCTATTTGTATTCAATTTGGGGGTTTGTTGTCCTTTTCAACCTTTTTGATTTTTTTCTTTGAAACTGTAAAATATTTATATGGTTCAAGAGTGTACAAAAAGAACTCCCAAGGGACATTCACGCCTGTCTCCATTCCATCACCTCGTTCCCATTCACCTCCTGTTCTTGTCATTTTCATTCATTTTTAACCAGAAGTGAAAATTACCAGTTCTTTTTCTGTTACAAATTTATATTCATAATCGTAGTGGCTTCAGATGATAAGCAATTATTCAGCTCCTGAGTCTGTAACTCAGATGGGGTTTCTGCTGAGCAGGGCTGGGCTCCCTCGTGTGTCTTTGATCAGCTGCAGGTCAGCAGGGATGCTCTACATGGGGGGCCGGGTGTTGGCTGGGATACTGGGAGGGACTAGACCGCACATGTCTCATCTTCCAGGGAGCTAGCTCAGGCTGGTTCTCATGGCAGCGGCAGGGAACCACAGAGAGACAGGAAGTAATCGAGTCCTCTCGAGTCCTAAGCTTGGAATTGACATGACACTGCTTCTGCTGAATTGTATTGGTCCAAGTAAGTTACGTGGCTCGTTGTGAGTTGAGTTTCCAAGGGTGGAGAAGCAGACTAACTTCAAGATAAGAGGAGTTACAAAATCACGTTGCTGTGGGTGCATGGAGAACTGGAACATTTGGAAAAATAGAATCTTCCTTCGACAAAAGCAATTTAGCACGCGGGATCACCCTACTAAGGAAGGCCCCAGTGAGGAGGTTGGGTATTATTCCAAGTCAGAGCTCTGCAAGCGTTTTCCGTGAAGGGCCAGATAATCAATATTTCAGGTTTGGCAGATCATATGGTCTCTCTCGCGACTGCTCTACTCTGCCTTTGTAGCCTGAAAGCAGGTGGATAAAAATCACAGACAAATGAGCGTGGCTGTGATCCAATAAAAGTTTGTTTACAAAAACAGGCGGCAGGGCTGGACTGGGTCCACTGGCTGTGGTTTGCTAGCCCAGGTTCTGAGTGTATGGAGAAGCTATTAAAAGATCTTAGGCCGGTCCCAGGTGGCGTTAGTGGTAAAGAACCCTCCTGCCAATGCAGGAGACAGAGGAGATGTGGGTTGGGTCCCTGGGTCGGGAAGATCCCCTGGAGGAGGACATGGCAACCCACTCCAGTATTCTTGCCTGAAGAATCCCATGGACGGAGGAACCTGGCGGGCTACAGTCCAGAGGCTGCAAAGAGTCAGACACGACTGAAGCAACTTAGCACGCACGCATGCAGGAGCGGAGAGAATATCTGAAAATGCCCTCGGGCTGGAGAATGAATTGAGGGTAGTGGGGGGGAGCCAAGAAACCCCTCAGGAGGTTGCCATAGTGTCCAGGAGAGAAAGGACAAGCCGGTGGCCCTGATCAGGGGGTGGCAGTAGTGGTGGGGAAAACTAGATACATCCGAAACGAGTGTAGAGGTAGAATCCGTCAATCCTGCCCACGGCGGCGTTGAACGTGGACGGTGAGGCACAGGAGAAGGGAGGTGCAGTTAGGGGGACTGGGCACACAGGTGAGCGCGGGTGGAGGGCCAGAGACATGAGCTCTCTGCTTTCAAGAGCTTGGGCCCTCAGCTGGGGCTAAGAGGTCCTCTGAGTCAGAGAAAGAGGACAACATATAGCTTAGATTCGCGGCAGGGGAAACTGAGGCCCACAGCAGCCAGGCAGCGATAGGCAGTGAATCCCACGTTCGGTCCCCACAGTTCATTCTCTAAGGACCCACCATCCCTCCTTGGCTACTATCTGTCACCCAACTCCTTAAAAGGAAAAAAAAAAAAAAAGGATACTGAGTAACACAGCATTATAAAACAACTATACTCCAATAATTTTTTTTTTTAAAGTAGAGAAAAAACCTTCCCAGCAGATTTGTAAGCAAGTGGGATGACTCAGGGTCGATTCTCCTCCACCAGGGTCCATGGGTCTTTGGCTCAGCCTCGAATAGGGTCTTCAGTTTCTGGAAGCTTAAAAGAAAAAGAATTTGAGCTCTGGGGCTTTAACTCCATAAGGAAATAAAGCCCCTAGTAGAATTAGAGGATCAGAGAAGTCGAGACGAAAATGGAATTGCATAGAGGAAAAGTATCTCTGGATTGTTCTGCCCCCTTACTGCTCACAACAAAAAACAGGTCATTGCTGGGGAGCCTTATTCTGATGGATAGCATCTCCCCACCAGTTTGGGTTCCATGAGGCTTTTGAAAAATAGAGGGTTGATTTCGGCTGGTGAAGAGGGAATTCGAAAACACAGTTTCCCCTTCTCAGATCCCACAAGAGATGCTTGCTGGAGAACCACGGAGAAACACCAGCTTCCTGCAGGAGGGACTCTGAGGGGGCAGAGAAATAGCCTTGTTCCTTGGTTGTCAACTCATTTACTGCATCCTCCAGGTGTGGATTGGAAGGACTGATGCTGAAGCTGAAACTCCAATACTTTGGCCACTTGATGTGAAGAACCAATCCATTTGAAAAGACCTTGATGCTGGGAAAGAGTGAAGGCAGGAGGAGAAGGGGAGGACAGAGGATGAGGTGGTTGGATGGTATCACCGACTCAATGGACATGAGTTTGAGTAAGCTCCGGGAGTTGGGGATGGACAGGGAAGCCTGGTGTGCTGCAGTCCACGGGGTCGCAAGGAGTCGGACACGACTGAGTGACTGAACTGAACTGAACTGAACTGAACCAGGTGTGGATAAAACATCCTGGCTTCTCCTGCTGGTCCACATGCAGGGCCCTCAGCTGATGGCAGAAGGGAGGCTCAGAGGAGCTTACACAGACTGAGTCGAATCCTGCCTGTGTCACCTTGGGCAAGTCTGTGCCTCTTGAAGCATCAGTGCCCCAGCTGGATAAAGGTGGTATTTGTAGGGTCGCTGTGAGAATTAAATAATGAAAGGGATGATGCAGAGTTGGTACCAGATTACCAATGGCCCTAATCACAGGGCTTCCCTGCTGGCTCTGCGGTAAAGAATCTGCCTGCAATGCAGGTGTGGGTTCTATCCCTGGGTCAGAAAGGTCCCCTGAAGGAGGAAATGGCTGTACACTCCAGTATCCTTGCCTGGGGAATCTCATGGACAGAGGAGCCTGGTGGGCTACAGTCCATGGGGTCACAAAGAGCCAGACACGACTTAGTGACTAAACCACCACCACCACCTCCTCAATCACATTAAAGGGGCCAAGCTCTGACTGTCTATCCTGCCATTCATTAGACTCACCCAGGGGGCTTTAAAAAAGTAGGACCCCCTTCTTCCCCACAACCCCAGTCTGACTTAATCTTAATTGATCTGGGATGGGGGTGGATATTTTTTATAGTTCCCCAGGTGATTTTAATGTGCAGCAGAGGGCCAGGTCCTCGGAGCTAAAGAAAGGTGACCAGTTTCCCCCCGACCCCTACAAACCTCAGCGTGATGGAGAGAGCCCACCTGAGCCCACCTGGCATCACTGAGCAGATATCCTAACACCTGAGCCCTCCGATCATGGCTACTGGCGCGGGACTCCAGGAAGGATGCGCCGGAGCTGAGTCAGACCACCCCGGTGACTCACATCTCCCTCCTTCCCATTACAAATAGGGCCCTAAGGCACACGCATTGGTCTTAACTAGTGAGTATAAGGCCACTCTAAGAGACTGTAGGAAAAAAAGTCACCCCGTCCAGCAGAATTCACCAATAACAGGGTCAAGAAATACATCTCTTTGCAAACAATGACGCTCACTTTGGAGGTATATGAACACCCTCTCTGGGCCGTTCACTGGCCCAGTCCTGTGCCTTCTTTCCTGTATTTAATCCTCCACGCAAGTGTAGGAGGGGGGCGGGGTTCTGTTGTCAAGCATATTGATGGAGAAACTGAGGCGGGGAATGGGGGCAGAGAGAGGGGCTGAAGCCGCGTGCCCAGTCCCCCATCTGTAACTGAGAGAGGTGGTGCGGGAAGGCGGTCTCTCCCAACCCCAGCCCCGAGAACATTCTTCCAGGCGGAGCCTCTTTGAATTGCCGCACCGACATCTCCTTGGCTGGAAAAGATCTTTGTTCTGGGAATGCGTCCTGAGAAATAGTAGGCTGGGACATTTCTTTTCCCCCTTGCTCGGGCCCTCCGCAGCCTCGAGAGAGAACTAAGCGATCAGGAGAAGGTTATTCTGCTGCGGGGCCCCTTCGCTGCCACAGGTCTAATAAAACAAAACCCCAGCCAAATTAGGGGCATATTTCATCTAATAGGAGGAAATATATGTGGCATTTCTGCCTGGCGCTTGACCCGCTGCATTTATGCGCAGAGAGAGAGTTCGATACATCACGGGGCGGTTATACTCCGCTTAAGTGGCCTCTCGGGCAGGCGAGGGACAAGAAGAAAAATCTCGGGCCCGGGCCAGGTCTCCGTCTTCCTACCCACATCTCTACTGCCTCGCTCTTGGACCAGCGTTTCCAGGCAGCGTCACAGGGTTCTGCCTCGGGAGAGAGACTACCCCCCTCCCCGGCAATGCAAAGACAGGGTTATAGTCCCCGTCATGCCACTCACCGGCTTTGTGTCCCTGGGGGAGGCATGGCTCGTTACTGGACCCCGATTATCCTGTGAAATGGGGAGGCTGAGGATCAGTGCCTTCAAAGTGGGCTCAGTGATGATCCAGAATTTGAGAGGAGGGGGCTGATTTCCAAGACCACCTTGAAGGGGGAAACAGTGCCCTAGAGATGAAGCCTGGGTCTTCCAGCTCTCCTAACCATCAGAGTCATACTGTTGAGTCTGTATAATTCAGGAGTGTCCGAACTGTTCAAACTCAACCCCAATAAATACATGCTTGGATATATACATGTGTGTACGTTCAGTTCAGTTCAGTTCAGTTGCTCAGTCATGTCTGACTCTTTGCAACCCCATGAACCGCAGCACACCAGGCCTCCCTGTCCATCCCCAACTCCCAGAGTCCACCCAAACCCATGTCCATCGAGTCGGTGATGCCATCCAACCATCTCATCCTCTGTCGTCCCCTTCTCCTCCTGCCCTCAATCTTTCCCAGCATCAGGGTGTTTTCCAATGACTCAGCTGTTCGCATCAGGTGGACAAAGTATTGGAGTTTCAGCTTCAGCATCAGTCCTTCCAATGAACACTCAGGACTGATCTCCTTTAGGATGGACTGGTTGGATCTCCTTGCAGTCCAAGGGACTCTCAAGAGTCTTCTCCAATACCACAGTTCAAAAGCATCAATTCTTCAGCGCTCAGCTTTCTTTATAGTATGTACATACACATGTATAAACATAAATACATGTTTATAAATTGTGATCGTGGATTACCATATTCACAGATTATGAACATTATGAGATGACCAGAGTGGAAGTTCTTAAAGGAAAAGCTAAACTATATATGCGTGTGTGCTCAGTCGCTTAGTCGTGTCTGACTCTTTGTGACCCCCTGGACTGTAGCCTGCCAGGCTCCTCTGTGCATTGAATTTTCCAGGCAGGATACTAGAGTGGGTTCCCATTCCTTTTTCCAGGGGATCTTCCTGACCCAGGGATCAAACCCAGTCTACTGTGCCTCCTGCATTGGCAGATTGATTCTTTACCACTGAGCCACCTGGAAAACCCTAAACTATATGTGAAACTGTTAGTCGCTCAGTCATGTCCGACTCTTTGTGACCTCATGGACTGTAGCCGGCCAGGCTCCTCTGTTCATGGAATATTCAGAATCGTGCTATGAAAATTCTAACACACCCTCCCACCCTCAGGCCGACTGATCCTACTTGCCCTCCTGTGTGAGCTTCTTTCCTGTAACACTGATCACTTTCAGACATATTCTATAATTTGTGATTTAAAATGTGTGCATTGTCTGGGGCTGAGAAATCAGGCTGGAGGGACAGGAAGACCCAGGACTATACCTCTAGAGCGGAGATTCTTCCTCTGTTTCTAAATAAACAGGTTCCTGTAAACCTGCAAACAAATACAGACACATTAAGAGGGTATACTGGGAGCTGTTTGTGGAATAATCTGGAGGCATTAACCCAGAAGTGGATTCTGTCCAAAGCTATCTATGGGTAACTGCATTGATCCCGTAAAACAAGCTTTAGAGCTGGGGACTATGGATTTAATGAGAGAGGCAAGATACACCAGACTCTATTAGGTGTGGTCCCACCCATTGCCTCGTTGAATCCTCAACTACCCAAGGAAATGGGTCCTGTGACTGGGACCCATTTTCGAAATGAGGAAACTGAAGCAAAGCTTCCAGACCTAGAGAGTCTGACTTCAAACCCAGGCCTGTCTGATCCACATCTCTGGGCTGATACGAGCCAGGCCAGGTGTCCAGCCGCCCCCGGCGCCCTAGGGAGGGTCCCTCTCAGAGCCGACGGTCCGTGAGCCCGGGAGGCAGATACGCTGGAGGATGGGTTGCTGGGCTGCAGCGTTGGCCAGGGTCCAGGCCGTGTGCCGACTGCAGCCGGGGGAGAGACGAGCCCGCTGATTTAGAGCCCATCTGGATGGACAGCCGACAGGAACCGGTCTGCTCCAGACGCTCTGGGAGAGCGATAAGCGCGGCCTCCGGGTGCCCCCACATTCCTGGTCAGTGACGCCGCTGTGGGGGAGGCGGCTGCGTGACCCCTGCTTCCCTGGCCCCTCCAAGCAGCCTGTGGCCTTCTGAGGACCCCCCCACCGCAGATCAGCAATGCTCCCGTGCTCCAGGAGGCTCCAACACCTCCCCACCCTGGGGAGGCCAGGGCTTAGGAGAGTGGGCTTGGGGTTGCTCATTGAAGACAACTTAAACTTCAGGGACATGGTCCTCTGCCCAGGAATATAGGGATCTCCACACTCCAGGAGACATCCCCTGTCCACTTCCTGCTTGTTTTCTGAATGTAAGGGCCATGCGGAACCCCAATATGTTCTCCACGCCACACAGTCTTTCTCATACACTCATCTGACTATGTCCTTCCTCTGCCTACAACCTTCGATGGCTCCCTATTGCCCTCAAGTTAACTCCAAATCCCTTTCCCTTTTGGGCTGGGAGATTTGACCCCTGTTGAGGATAGTCAGAGTGATGCATTGAGCACCACGATGGGCTGGCATTGTTCTAAGCACTTTACATTTAATCATTGCTTTCATCTTCATCCTATGAGACAAGTAGTCTTATCCCCAGTTTACCAATGAGGGAAGTAAAGCTCAGAGAGGTTAAGAACTTGGCCAAGGTCACACAGCTGGCCAAAGGCAGATCTGGGCAGGCTGGATTTCGAGCCCCTGATGTTACCACCCACTGCAAGACCAGGGGCCTGGGACAAGCTCTCGGTGATGAGCAGACCTGAGACTGGGACTTAACCATCCCAAACAATTTGCACATTAGGTGTTGGACAGTGTGACTAACTCTGTACCCAGCCTTGGTAGTCATCAGAATACCATACCAGATGGTAATTCATGACCACTAACCACCACCCCAGGCCGTGAGCTCCCCCAGAGTCTTACCTGCCCAGAAGGCATTTAACTCAGGGCCTGGATCCGCCCAGCCCAAGGGAAGCTTGCTCCATCCTCCATGGGCAGAGGAGGATAATAAAGTGTGGACTCAGGATCAAACGCCAACTCTGCCATCAATTGGCTATGTGACCTTAGGCAAGTTGCTTAACCTCTGTGGGCTTCATATTCTTCAGTTGAAAATTGGGATAATAATAGTTCTCTAGTAGGATTTGGGGGAGGATTAAATAAGCTAACACAGGGCAGTTCCTTAGAACAACACCTGGCAGAGCCTTATGTAAGTTCTGTTCCCAACTTTCTCATCTTCTGCTGTTTTAAGAGCAAATCACATCACATGCTCCAATCACTCCGGGGCAAATGGAGTCACGTCCTTCCCAAGAGAGCCATGTCTAAGGCTGCAAAGAACCTCTGGGAGTCTAGGAGGACAATGCGAGTGAGCTTGAATCCCAGCTCTGCCCCATCTTGCTGTGTGACCTAACCCAGGTAGCTTGCTGTCTCTGGGCCATAGTTGCCCCATCTCAACAACAACAACAAAAAAGGGAACTGTTGCTTTCTGGGGGTCCTGTCAGCTCTAACTGAACTTTTGTCCGTCCTTCAGCATCGTGTGGTATCTCAAGGCAGGGAGGAAATGGTCTGAGTGAAGAGGGGACAGAGAAGCCTGGGAGCCGGACTGATGAGGCTCCCTCGTCTGCCAAGGTCGTGGGGACCTTCTGGCCTCAGCAGGCATCTCACCAGGTCCAGGGGTGAGCAGCCCAGCGGCTCTGGCTCCCTCCTGCCCATCGCCCCACGTCCAGCTTTACAGGGTGGGATCAGCTCTCTCCTGGGCTCATTAGCTGGGCAGGCAGAGGGGTCTGGCAGCTCCGTTTCCACCAGGCCCTGGGGGAGGGGGACCCCTCAACCCCTGTCCAGGCCAGGGGGGGCAGTGCCAGGCCCTTAACTCTGTCCTAGCTGAGGCAGGAGGGTTCAGGCGGGCTTGTGAGGAACCCGGGAGAGGACGCACTGCCCCCGGGGTTTCTTCCCCTTGGGTCTGCTCTCCTGTCACCCTGTTCCCATGCCCTCCCCTCTAACCCTTTTCCCTGTCAGCTCTGCATCCCTCGCAGAGGCAGCCTGGGCATGGAGCCACAGAGACTCGGGTTCATTCCTGGCTCTGCCGCCTGCAGGTTGGGTCGCCTAAGTAGAGTTTGCCCCTCTCTGAGCCTCAGTTTCTGCATCTATAAAATGGGTGTCACAACTCCTGCCTTGCAGGTTTTCCCAGAGGGTTGGCAAGAGAGGGCAGTGGACGCCAAGCTTTCGTGGGCACCTGGAGTCTGGAGCACTGCCCCCGAGGTCCTCCTTGGCTTCTCACTTGCAGCCCCTGTCTCTGTTCTTGCCTCGTTGTTACAGGTCCCTGCCACCACTGATTTCCCTTCCTCAGGGGCCGAGGGGTCAATGGCTGCCTTCCTTGGCCTAAAAAGTCCCCATCCATCTTCTTCTGGGTCTTTCTCCAAGTCCGTCGTGAGTCCTGCCTCCTTCCCACCTCTCTCCCACGTCTCTCTGGGTCTCCTCCTCTCTCTCTCTCCCCTCAGAATCTTGCGTTAGTCTCCCGACACACTTTCCGACACCAGCTACATCCCTCTTATCTTGGTGAAGCATTTGGGGGAGCTCAGAGCTTCTCGTGACGTAGGAAACTTTTCCTGTCTCCCCCTCTCGGTCTCTCTCTGCAGCCAACACACAGACGATAACACACATCACCCTGGGGCACCGGACCAGTGGGCTGGTCTCTGGGAGGCAGACAGAGTTACAGTGTGGTTCCTGGGAGGGCACGGCTCCTCATCCATTGCTTACATCATCTGTTAATAAGATGTGTCTGCACTTGTGAGGTGCCCTCGCCCCAGGGCAAAGCGAGGTGAGGGTATAGGGGACAGGGCATCTGGGGAGACGTGGGCACGTGGAGATATGACAGTGTCAGAGCCGGCAAAGGGGGTGAGGGCCAGTTAAGCCTTCTGGAAAAGGTGGGGGGGGGGGGGCCTCAAGCTAGGACTCCAGAAGGACGGCCCTCCTGGAGGCAGGTCAAGTGCAAGGAGGAAGGGGCAGGAGGGCAGTGGGGTGACTGCAGGGTGGGACGTATTCACAGAGGGAGGGTGAGAGGGTAAGAGCAGATGTGGAGAAGGCAGGCAACTTGGAGGTCACTCTGGGGGAGACCTGAAAAGCCAGACCAATCTCACCTCCCCAGGGACAATGTGCCCAAATGCTCTCAACCCTTAGTCATTCAGTCTCTCTTGGGATAGATTCATAAGCCTCCTCAGCCCTGTGCCAGCTGTGGTCTTGCAGGAAGTCACTCCAGTTGGGCGAGCCTCAGTTTTTGCATCTGCTAAATGGGCTCACAAACAACAATACCACATATTAGCCTGGATTCTCCAGAGAAAAAGAGCCAGCAGAGATCTTCCTCATAGACTGGTTGAGAGAATCCGTGGGGCTGGCCAAAATCTTGGTATACAGTTGGTGCTCAGTAAGTGGTGAACATTGTGGTGGAGTGGTTGGATTTTGCAGTGCTAGGGTGACCACCAGTTGTGGTTATCCAATGATCCTGAGAAGCAGGGTTGGAGGGGGCATCCCCTCTGGCTCTGGAGGAAGTGGACGCTGCCAGAGAGGGTGAGGCAGCCGGTCCCAGGCCCGGCTGGGATCCTTTCCAACACAGAGGAGCCATCAGCCCATGAGAAATAAAAGGCCAACCGGGGAAGTCATGCCAGCCGTCCATAATCGCCTGTAATTTGGGCTCAGCCTCTTGAGGCAAAAGGATTTTGTCAAAAGCTTTTCACGGTCCAGTGGCCCCATAGCCCAAGGTCACTTGGATCGAGTCCTCTCTGACACATATTTATTATCAGGTGGAAATGACATTTGGGTTTCTCCCAAGCTGTATGCAGATGCTGTCTCGGGCCACTACCGAGCTCCCCCGTGGGCAGCCCTGGCAGAAGCGTGGCTGGGAGAAGGGCCTGGCCCCCGGAGGTTTGCCAGTGAATGGCAGTGGCCAAGAGGAGAACAAGCAGGAGGCTGTTTCTGCTACCCACCCCACAGCTGTGCAGTCTACCTTTAGGCCAGAATTTAAACTGAGCCTCAGTGTTCCCATCTGTGAAATGTGCATAAGAAGTAAGTGGTTAACTGTGCCCGGCCCAGGGTGAGCCCCTAGAGCTTGTAGCCGCTGTGGTTACTTTTATTAACAACTTCCCACTGGGACTTCCGTGGTATCCAGTAGTTAAGAATCCACCTTCCAATGCAGGGGATTCGGGTTTGATCCTTGGTCGAGGAACTAAGATCCCACAATGCCACGGAGTGACTAAGCCCACATGCCGCAACTAAGACCCAACTCAGCAGAGTAAATAAAAATATTTTTTAAAATCCCTCCTCTTCGTTCCTGAATCCACAAGGGAAGCCGCAGCACAGCACACGAGAACGTGACCATTGTCCCGTGCGCTGCCGGCCCCCTGGGTCCAGGGACGGCCCACTCACGGTGAGCGGCTGATCACAGCCCTGGAGGAAAGGAGGGAGGCCTACAGAGACCACATTTCACAATGCAAAAATAAGGATGAGGGCTATTCCCCTGATTTGTGAATTTCTTTATGGGCAACATCTTCCAGAGGTATAAAACTGACATTGCATTTAGTTATTCATTTCTCAAATGGCCTTTATGGAGGAGAATATGAATGTGTGGTGGCCTAGGGAAGCCAGACTCCATTCACCGCTGCTACTGCTGGAGACTCTGTCCTGGCTTCAAGGGGAACATGTTTTGGGGACACCCTGTGCTGGGGTCCCCGACTCCAGACGAAGATGCCGAGGGGTGGTCTAGTGGTATCGGGAGGAAGTAGTCAAGAGCAAGGACTATGAAGTCTGAGTGCTTGGCTTCTGCCCCCTACCCCCATTGGGCTGTGTGATCTTAGGCGTGTTACTTAACTTCTCTGTGCTCCAGTGTCTTCAGCAGTGAAGTGGAGACACTGTGGATGGACCTCATAGGATCGCTGTGAGAGTTCCATCGAGAGAGTACACTTGAGTGTTTTAGCACATGATCTGGCAAATAAGATGCTCTCAGGAAGTCTGTTTATTAGAGAAGGAGAGTCCTTGCAGTTTAATGTCCATTCAACAGACATGATTCGAACATCCAGTGAATGTTGATTACTGGGGTGAACTGAAGTGGTCCCCGAGGGCAGACCTGGACGCACACCTGGATATGGAGGGCCAATGGCCCAGATGCCTCTGTAATTGCGACTCCAGGGAAAGGCCTGGGGTGAGATGTGACTGCAGTCCCCGTGGGTCCCACGTGGCCCCCAGGCTACCCAGTCTCGTGATACAAAGGCTTGTTGTGCTGGGACCTGCAGGTGCATTTTGGGAGGCGGTGCCCTTGGTCCATGTGCTCACATGACTTCAGGCAGAGACCTCAACCATCAAGCCAGGGAGGTGCCCGTCCGAGCAGCAGGGGTTGAATTGGAAAGGCCTGGAGGGAAACTCAGCCCGCTCCCTCCCCACCTTGGAATCACAGCCTCTTGTCCAGCTGAGGCCCTCTCTGGCCTCCGCTTCCACTTCTGTGACTCTCTGGTGAGCTGCAGGCCTCTGGGGGTACAGGGAGGATGCTACAGGCATGTCTGTGTCCTAAAGATCAGCCAGGGAAAGAGGCCAAGTGGACAGCGAGCCTGGACTGGGCATCAAAGACGTCTCGAAGAGCCCCAGATCCTTGCGTTGGGACAGGCGTGTCTCCATTCTTTACCACTGAGCTACCAGGGAAGCCCTTCCCTATCCCTACAATAGAGTATCTCACCTCCCAGAACCTTTTTGAGGATTGGTGAAATGAACCATAGACAAGGGCCAGTGGTTGAGTGGCCCTTCATCAAAGGTGGGAAAGCATGTCACCAAGGGGCCAGACCAGGCTCTGGAGTGATGCTGAGCTGGCTTCAAACCCAGTTCCCAACCACGAGGCACTGGGAGCATCCCATACCTCACCTCTCTGGGCCTCAGCTTACCCATCTGTCAAGTAGGGAGAATGGAAACCATCTCTGCATCTTTGGTCTGTTGTGAGGGTGAGAAAAAATACTAGATCAAAGCCATACAACACAGCACCTGGCAGGAGGAAGGGCCCTCTAAGTGACAGGTAACATGTAGCCAATAGGTAGTTTGTGTGGTTTTTTGGGGCGCCTCACAGTGCACCTTGTGCAACCTTAGTTCCCTAGCCAAGGATCGAACCGCATCCCCTGCACAGGAAGCATGGAGTCTTAACCACTGGACACCAGGGAAGTCCTCTCTTTTTAAAACATTTATTTGGTTGCACCAGGTCTTAGTTGCGGCATACAGGATCTAGTTCCCTGACCAAGGGTCAAACCTGAGCCCCATGCATTAGGAGCACAGAGTCTTACCCACTGGACCACCAAGGAAGTCCCTTCAAAGTTTTTAACGCACTCAATTAAGGTGCTTTTTGAATTTTTTTTTTTTTTTTTAGTGTTTTTTAAGCACCTGCTAAGTCCCAATCACCTTTCTAGGCACTTGTGATAGAGCAGGGAAGAAAACAGGTCTTCTGGATCCTACGATCAAATAGGAGAGACAGGCACAGATATGATGAAATAAACTATAGAGTAAGTTGATAAAGGGAGAAAATAAAGCAGGCAGAGGGGATGGAGTGTTGAGAGGTTGACATCTTGGTGGGGTAACCAGGGGAGGAATTGGTGGACAGGTGGCATTGGGTAGAGAGCCAAAGGCAGCAAGGGCGCAAGGCAGGGCATTACCTGGGGGTAAAAGTGGTCCAGACAGAGGTACCGTCAGTGCAAAGGCCCCGTGGTACATCCTGGGAGATGCTGAGAGAAGAGGAGGATGGAGTCAGGGAGATGATTGGGCAGATCCTTGTGGACATGATAAGGGCTTTTCTCGGAGCGAAACAGGAGCTATCAAAGGATTTTGAACACAGCAATTATGTGATTTGACATGTTCTGAAAAGAGCACTTTAACTGATGTGTTAAGTACAGACTAAAGGGGCAGCATTGGACCCAGGGATGCCATTAGAAGGCTGTGGTCCAGGCAAGAGTTGGTGGTGATGGTGATGATGGATGCTGAGGGGTGGATATTATCATTGTCCAGCTTATCAAGCTACTGCCAATGTGTCTCACCTGGGGCCTCGCAGTAGGCACTGCTTCCCCCTCGACTGCCCATCCTGCCTGCCGTGGCCGCCCCACAACCCCAGCCAATGTCGCATCTCCTGTCCTCCTGTCCCAGACATTTGTCAGCCGCCTTTTTACTGCAGCCCGGCCAAGCAGAGAGGTGTCACTGCCTTTAATCTTCCCTGGCGCCAATCTCCCCTGCCCCTTAATCATGGCAGCTGGAGTGTGCTGGACCCAAGCCAACTCATTTATGTCTGTCTGCGACCAAGGGGCCCGGAGTGAACTCCCAGAGCTCTCAGGAAACCACTGAATCTCCCCAGCTGGGAGGAGCCTCAGGGAGACCCACGTCTGGGGACCCTGTTTCATATACACTGAGGGTTGCTGAGCATGAGCCCCTCTCCACCCCACGCACTGGTTAGTTGCACTGTTGATTAGTTGCAGAGCCACCGTTGGAACTGATGGCTCAGCGGGTAAAGAATCCACCTGCCAATGCGAGAGACGTAGGAGACTCAGGTTCGATCCCTGGGCCGGGCAGATCCCCTGGAGGAGGATATGGCCACCCACTCCAGTATTCTTGCCTGGAGAAGTCCATGGACAGAGGAGCCTGGTGGGCTACAGTCCATGGGGTCGCAAAGAGACAGAGACGACAGAGCACACGGGACACTGGAACTCAGGTCTGGCTTCTATCTCTGTATTTTCCGGCTCCACGTGCAATGGCCCCACCCTTTGCAGGATATTTTGCCTCGTCCAGTGGAAGACCTCATCTTTCCACTCTATAGACTTATGTCCCTCCCTCTGCAGACCTGAGGACAGGTGGGTTGTTAACCACATCTGGTGGTGAGCCTGGGGTCCACTCTGACCGTTTGATTTGCTCACTCCGGTTGGCTGTTGGGTGGGCAGAACTGTCTTAGTTCAGATCTGCCACTCTGGAGGAAGGGAGCCTACAGGAAGCGAGGTAGGATACAGGGAATCTGAGCAGAGGCGGGTCCCGGGAGGTGGCCGGGGTCTCTGGATGCTGCCCAGCACTTTGCCTGACTTCCCTGGCTGGCTGCATCACAGCACGTGCTTCTCCAGGTGACCAGGACTTGCTCCCAGCATCCTCACCAACATGGCATCAGCACACTGCTGACCTTCCCTCAGCTCTAATGTGATACACAGCACGATGGCTATAGTTAATAATACTGCTGCCGTCGTTGTTCAGCTGCTCAGTCGTGTCCGACTCTTTATGACCCCATGGACTGTAGCCCACCAGGCCCCTCTGCCCATAGATTTCCCAGACAAGAATATTGGAGTGGGTTCCAGGAGATCTTCCCAACCCAGGAATCAGACCCGCTTCTGCTGCTTGGCAGGGAGATTCTTTACCACTGAGCCATCTGGGAAGCCTGTATTGCATATTTGAAAGTTGCATAGATCGTAAATTTTTCATCTCAAGAATAAAAGTTTGTAACTATTGCGGTGGTGGACTTGTGGTACAACTAGACTTACTGTAATGATCATTTTGCAATATATACAAATTTTGAATTATTAGTGCTGTATACCTGAAACTAATATAGTGTTATATGTCAATTATATATCCATTTTTTAGAAAAAGATTGTTAGGGGCCATCCTAGGGGCCATCCTAGCACCCTAGGATTTTTCTGCTACACAGATTTTGTTAAAGGAGTAACTAGGAGCCAGTCATGCAAAGACATGGGGAAACAGCTGGGAATGGCAAGTGCAAAGGCCCTGAGGTAGATATGAGTTTAAGAAAGGTGTAAGTAGAAAGGTATGAGTATTTCTACTCATAGAGGTTTAAAAGCCAGGTATGACCGGAGTATATTGAACAGAGGGAGGGTGAGATGACAAGATGAACAAATGCTGCACACAATGAGGCAGAATGAAATGAAACGCGTGAGAATCAGAGCTAGGAACACAGGGCTTGAACTCAGGAGACCCAGCCTCAAATTCCAGGCGAGCTCCTCCCTCACAGGGTAGTCCCAGGCCATTTTCTTTCCTCTATGGCCCAGGGTTCCCCTTTATGGACTGAAGGGGATCCAGTCTGATGGTCCTGAGACCCCTTCTAGCTTAAGCAACCCCCAAGTCTCCAATGCAGTGAATGATGAAGAAAGTGAAAGTGTTAGCCGCTCAGCTGTTCCGACTCTTTGTGGCCTCATGGACTGTAGCCCGCCAGGCTTCTCTGTCCATGGGATTTCCCAGGCAAGAATAGTGGAGTGGGTAGCCATTTCCTTCTCCAGGGGATTTTCCTGACCCAGGGATCAAGCAGAGGTCTCCTGCATTGTAGGCAGATTCTTTACCGTCTGAGCCACCAGGGAAGCCCCCACAATGAATGATGCCTACAGCTAATTAGCAAATGACACCAAATTCATTAAGGCCTGGGAAAGTGATTGTCTCCACCTCAGGCTTTCTCATGCTTCTCGGAAGTCTGGGGGTCGGGGGTGGGCAAGGGGCAGGGAGGACTATGCAGCAGCAAATACTGCATCAATACCTGAGGGCATGGGTGTGGGAGTTTTCAATCCCCCAAACCAGCACACAGCCCTCTGGACCCCAGCTGGAGCAGTGTGCACAGGTCTGCACAAGTCGTTAAGCCTCCTTCCCACCCCCTCCACCCCCACCTCTGCCCCCACCGGGCAGGATTCTCAGCCTGGGGCCAGCCCTCCTCACTGACAATCCACAGGGAGTTCCTGTGGCCCCATGAAACACTGGGATTGGATTTCTGCTCGTCCTTGCCATGGAAAAGCAGATACATGGTGGTAGTTGGGAGTTTGGGGTTTGCTGGGGATTTTCTTCCTCTTCCTCTTCTTTTTTTTTTTTTTTCTTTTGTGGTCAGTTCCAGAAGAAACATTGGCTTTCAACAGACCCAGTGAAAGGAAGGGTGGGCCTCCATCAAAGTGGGACTCTATCCAGATTTCCTTGCATCACTCTGGGGAGAACAGGCTCTTCCCCGCTGGGAGGAGGGCAGGGCAGAGGGACGACGGATGTTCCAAACACTTGGTTCTGTCGTGTGGTCACCTCGAAGGCACAGAGTTCAAAGAGGAGCGTGAGTGAACGGGAGGTGTTGAGAGCAACTGCTAAGATCCAGGGTTCGGAAGAGAGAGTTGGAAGTTCCATTGGGACACTGTCCGGCCAAAAGGGCCGTGGTCCTGACAGCCCGCCGCTGGCTGGAGATGGGGAATTTGGCAAAAATGTCCCAGTGTGTGATGACGACTGATATTGTTTTTGGAAGTAGGCTTACTGTTTTTGTAAAATTGACACTATCCAATTGCGTAAGAAAATAAGAAGGAGGGAGGGAGAGACAGAGGGATTAAAAGAGGAGAAACAGACACTGAAAAGTGCAAAGAAGAGAGGCAGAGTCAGCTTTAGGGCTTCTGAACTAGACCTTCTGGACTTGAGGTGGAGGTGAGAAATATTTCCCACTTGTAGCCCCAGGGTCTTAATTAAGGGGAAGATGATCCTATAGGGAAAAATATGGTGAGACTAGGATTTTCCTAGGAGGGCCATTCACATCCAGTTGGTTGGAAACCAAGCCCAGCATTGAGGAGGCAGGACCCCAGTTTGCCCACACTCCTGGATCTGCTGCTCTTCCCTGAAGGTGGTCATCGTGCCTGGGTCTGCTTCCTGTGTAGCCTTGGGAGCTGCCTGGGAGGGAGAGGACAGTCAGAGTGTGGTTTCTGAGCTTCACAGAAGCAACTGTCAAGCGGAGATGAGCAGGGATGGTCAATGAGGACATGGGACTTTGATTTTCATTCATGCCCTAGGCAAGCTGGTACCACTTGCTTTGGGTACTTGGAAAGGTAAGGAGCACCTGGATGCCCAAACAGGGGATAATTTTCCCCCTATGTTTCTGACTCTGATGACAATCTCCTAATTAGAACCTGAGATGTTCAGTTACACAGAAGGAGAGTGTTCAGTGGCATAGCACTCCCAGGCATGCTTGATGTTCACCAGAGCTGAGGGCTTAATCCTTCTTCCTTCTCAAAATGGAGAAAACTGAGGCTCCGGGACTGGAAGTGACCTCCTCAAGGTCACAAGTTTATTCTGTGGCAGAGGAAGGATCAGTACACAGACCTTCCCAAATCTGGTCTTTGCTCTTATTTCTCCAGCTTCATTTCCCACTTTATTCTCCCCCAAGGCTTTGTCCAGCACCAGTTGTGAACCACACATGCCTTCTGCTCTGCTGTTCCTCATCTCCACACTGTTGCCTATGCTATTTCCTCTCTTTGGAAGTCCTTTGTCCTTTTTTGGTGAGTTCCAAGTTGTAACTGGAGATAGTTCAGGTGTCCTCCAGGCTGCCTTCCGATACCCCACAGTGAAGAAGTGTCTGCCCTGTTCCTGCATTGTATTTGTGCCATTTACACTTATTGTTGTAATCTTCTAGTGTGTCTCCCCACATGCTTGAAAGCAGTAACCTAGTCCTATTTAGTGCTGCTTCCCTAGAGCTTCACACAGATAAATATTTGTTGAATGAATAAATGAATTTGAATTTGTAGATATTCTTATAACTTTACGCTGAAATGACAACCATCATACTAAGCTGTCTCCTTCAGCACCAGGCACAGAAACCGAGCTATTTAACCACCCGTGTCTTATCATAAAGTGCTCATCTGAAGATAGCAGTGCTCTTTATTCTATTCCATGCTTGTGACTACCCCACACCCCCACTAAACAGATGGAAAGGGCCCAGCCAGCTGCTCCACTTCCAGGAGAGCAGTATGCCCTCTCTTCCTGGGGCTGTCACCAGCAGTGTGATGAAGCTGCTAGCTCATCAGTGATCTCTTTTATAATTGAAATATTAATTATAAATACTTCTCCTAATTTCCTAATGAAATGTCCTTGTCTCAAACTCCATCAACCTTAGAACCAGGAGACAGAGATGATAAATGGCCAAGACTCTCTAGAAATCCCTTGGGGGATTCAAAGTGGCTTCCTTACCACCACTGATGTTGGCCTCAAGCTCCACAGCCAGCAACGTGCTTTATGAACTTGGACGTATCACTGACCTCTTCTGAGCCCCCATCTCCTCGATGATAACAGGGAATAAATATACTATTTGCCTTACAGGGCTGCTATGAGAGGGCTCTATGCAGTGCTAGACATGCACCAAGTCATAGCAGTTATTACTATCTGTGTTGTTATCATCAGGGCAGCTGAAGCCTGGGTTTCAGTCCTGGCCTCACCAAGCTGGGAAATCTCCTACAATTAACCTGATGTTTCTGAGTTTATGTTTCCTCATTTGCCAAAGGGGATAATAATAGCCCCAACCTCACAGGGTTGTTGTGAGGATTAAATGAGATAGTAATGTGAACTAGTTCTTCAATAGTGACAGGCACATAAGCAGTGCCTGGTAAATCATAGTCTTAAATGGGGGATTCGTAGGGGTCCCGGGTGAACACTCCTAGACACTCTGAAGGCGACTTTGCCTCTGGAAGGCAAGACAAGACATAAGAATTCACAACGGCTCAGTGTAGTCCAGACAGGGACAGCCAGAGCCCCTGCCCTCCTGAAAAGCATATTCTACTTGGGATATGGCAGCAAACAGGTCAATATTAAAATGATGATGAAGTAGAGGGAATTGGGTGCCAGGCCCTCTCGATGAGGAGATCAGAGAAAGCGGTGCTATTGAATGCTCACAGGCAGGGCCCAGGCCCTCCATTCAATCTCCAAATGGCTTTTTCCCAGAGCCCTAAGGGTTCATATGCAAATTAACACTGGGAGATTTGCCCAAATATCCCCGAGTTCCTAAGAAGAATTTATAGACCAGATCCCCATACCCAAACCCTTCGGAGAATTCTTTCACAGCTCGAAGCATCTGCCTTTCAAATCTTGCATCCTCCCTCCCTCATCCCTGCTGTGTGACTTTGGATCACTTACTTAACCTCTCTGAACCTTAACTTCCTCATTGTTTATACAACATGGTGATGATAATAACACCAAACTCAGAGAGTTGACAGGAGAATTCAAGGAGACCATATACAAGAAAACACACACCTATGATGCAAAAATGTTACCCCTTTACTCTTTTTCTTTACCATCTCACCTCCTTCTGCATTTACGCTTTTCTATAAACCGTCTTCACTCTGTTCCCATCTTACACGTCTTTCTTTTCATCCGTTTCTTTTCTCCGCTATCCATTCTCCTTCTTCCTCCTCCTTCTCTTTCTTGACTCGTCATCTTCTCCTCCAGGTAGATATCAGAGCAGATTTTACCTGAGCAGGGCTAAGAACGCCAGTGCCCTCAAACTATCTCCCAGTGCCTGAAGCAAGAACACGTTCTGCCCAGCTGAACAAAACAAGAAAAGTTTGGCTGAGAGACACTGCCAGCCAGCCTCCTGGTGGTAGAAGGGCAAAGGGCTTCTCACTCCATTTCCTGGGCACTGAGATGATGGCTGAATTGGCCTCCCTGCAGTCCACGTGTACCTCCTTTTCTTCCATCAACCCGGAGGATAAATATATTATGACCGTGTTGTGGAGGTATGGGGTGAGGCTTGGGCGCTCCTCTCAAAAGTCAGAAACAAAGGCATCTTGCTTCTAACTTATTTTAGCAGTTTTCAGTAATATAATTTTTAGTTCATTTGGTTATCAAGAACACACGTTTTTCCCCTTTCTTCTCACCAAAAAGGTGAAGCAGATCTGGGTCGTGCTGGGGCGTGGGGGGCGCTACTGGTTTGGTATTCTTTTTTTCTTTATATCCCCACTAATTTCTCCATGTGGTGGAGAATTTGTCACACGCGCAGGTCTGTTTGATTTCATTAAACAGAATATTTAAGCATAAAAATTGTTTAATCGCCTTGTGTCATTATGAGATGAATTTCATTTTGCATATATTTGCATATTTCATCAGAATTAAGGCTGCTAATATGCAAATGAGAGACAGGTTGCGGCTGAGGTGTTTATTGTAATAGCTGCAGGCTGTTCCACTTGGACAGCTTTCTAGGTGGTGGGGAAGGAGGGGGAGGGAGGACTTGGGGTGGCTCAGAACACTTCAGGAAGCCCGTGGGGCTCTGGGGCCTCTTGCCTTGGTGGAGGAGCAAAGATGGGTGGGCGTGGCCTGCCTCCCTGGCCCTAGGAGACTGGCCAATCAGAGCACGCTGGGCCGGCGAGGCAGGAGGAGGCCCAGCTGTCTGCCCCAGAGGCTCCTGGGAGCCGGTGGGTACCAGGGCCGAGGTGAGGGACCAGAGCGAGGTGGAGGCCATGCTTCTGGCCCAGGCGCGCCTCTGCAGGATGCGCGCATGAGATTCCGGAGGCCTCCGCAGGCTTCTCTCCTTGTTTGCGTGCCTCTTCTTCCTATATGCCTTCATTTTTTTTCCCCTTTGTTTTCTGCATGGCTTTGTTTCAAGCCCTGTTGAGTTTCTTCTCTCCTTTATTTCTTCCTTTGTATTTCCTTTGCAAGTTTCCTCCTGCACCCCGAATGGGCTGGCATCTTGTCTATTGTCCTTTCCTTTTTATTTTCCTTCCTCTGCTTCCTGCCGTCTTTATTCCCACCCTGCTTCGTTGATCCCTTGAGCCCCCACCTCACCTCCACCTTCTTCCATCCCAGACCCACTTTCCTCCCCGGCCTACCTCCCTGGAGGGCGTCTGCAGCAGCCAGGAGTGGCTTGAGGTGAGGACAGAATTAGGCGAGGCCCCGCCTTGTGCAGCCGCCCCGCCCCTCCATCTGAGACCCTCGATGAATCCCTGCCTTCATTTGAAGGTCAGAGATTAGATGCATATGATTTTCCTCTCCAGGCCCTTCACTGCTTGTCCGTTGGAGAGCAGGTGCGTAGCCGCCCCCCAGGCATGGACAGAGGAGAGGAGAATTCTGTTCTTGGTGTCACGAGGCTGTTTCCAGGGCGCGGAGGGGTTTGATACAGAAGCCACTTTCGAAAGAAAGTAGCGCGCATGCTCCCCACTCCTTCCTGCCCGGTGCAGCCAGTGACCAGGTGGCCAGTCACACCACGCCGGGAAAGAGGAGCGAGGGCGATTTGGAAAAGGGCCATTCACAGGAGCAAAGTCGAAAGGCAGCCTGAGCCGCGCAGTGGCCTGAACAAACCAAGCAGCCCTTTCTCCAGGCCTCAGTTTCCCCATCCATCTCTTGAGATTCTCCTGGAACTTCTTTAGTGGTTGCAGGCAGAAGATTAAAAAAAGGGGTGGGGGTGGGGGTGGAGGATTTGGAAAGGGGAGAATATGTTTATTAGGGGCTTCCCAGGTGGTGCTGGTGGTAAAGAATCCAGCTGCCAGTGTTGGAGAGGAGACGCGGGAGATGTGGCTTCCATCCCTGGGTCAGGACGATCCCCTGGAAAAGGAAATGGCACCCCACTCCAGTGTTCTTGCCTGGAAAATCCCATGGACAGAGGAGCCTGGTGAGCTACCCTCCAAGGGGTTGCAAAGAGTCGGAGGCAACTGAGCACACACTTGTTTATTTAGTCCATCTCTACTTATTGAGCACCTACTGTACGCCAGGTGTTGGGTAAACACTGATACAGCTGACGTTTGAGTGGGGAAATCAGACCCCTGGAAGAAAAGAACAAAGATCATGTCAGACAGTGATAAACGCCAGAGGGGTGGGGGTGGGTGGTGACTAGACACTACCACCTCCCCCCATCCACCCCCACCTTTGGCTCCTCTTGCTGGTGGCCTCTTCTCTGGGTCCGTTTTCTGGGCCTCCCCTCCAGACCACCCAGAGGACCCCGCAGAGAATCGCGGCTTCTTCTCAGACTCTTTGAGCATCTCCCCAGAGCTGGTAGAGCAGCATCTGCCGGGCGCACCACCCCCGGTCAGATGAGCTCTTCAGGCCTGCGTTAGAGAGCCGGAGCAATTAAAGCAGAATTAATTGGCTCGCAGGCAATCACCTTCCGATCCTAGCAGGGAGAGAACAGGGCGGGCGTGTTTTGCTGAGTCCGCAAACTGAACACAATGCTCATCGACCAGGGGCAGTGGGGAGAGGGTGGCGAGGCGAGCTGGTGGGAATTAGAGACATTCCCTCCCTCCCCACCCCCGCTAAGTACGACGGTTAGCCATTGGGATGTAAGCATCTCTGTGGGGACGCCAGCTTCGCTGGTGCGGAACTTTCTGGAATAGAACTTTGCCTTGGCAACTTTGAAATGCCCAACTCCGTCCTGTTTGGAAATTTGATTTAATTTTTAATATCTCTATTCTCTTCCCCCCCACAGCAAAAGCAATACATTTCCTATTGATTTTCAAAAATCAAATCTTGCACATATGTATGGCTTAGAAAGCCCTATAAAATTATACATCTGCATATAAATGAGTATTTGATGGTGTGGGGGAATCAGCAGAAATAGCTACCAAACTGCCCACAGCAGTTAGCCCTGGTGTGTGTGTGTGTGTGTGTGTGAAGGTGGGGGGTTGAAGGAGGCTAGATAACATGTGATATATGTGGACACCAAGGTGGATCACATTGCTTGCTGCTGGTGTTACTGCGGATGATACTGTTTTGATTTTGTATGATTAAAAAATCAGAACGTGTTCCTAGTGAAGAAAGAAATACAGAAAGATGTCAAAGACACCTGAATTCAGGCTCCTCTCTCCACGGGCTGTGTGACCTTCTCCAAGTTATTTGCCTACTCTGGGTCTCAGTTTCTTTATCTGTAAAATGGGTTGTAGACATAATCCTTCCCTCAACATTTTGAGAGAACTGCACAGAGAGAACTTCCCACAGTGCCTGGCACATGGTGAGGGCTTAACAAATAGGAGCCATTAGTCCTGGTTACTGTCCACCCTTCAGGCAGGGTGCCAAGCATGCAGATTTGTTTTTTAAAAATTATTTAAATTAATTAATTATTTATTTGGGGGCTCACCACACAGCGTGTGGGATCTTAGTTCTCCAACCAGGGATCAAACCTGCACCCCCGCATTGGAAGTGTGGGGTCTCAACCCTTGGACCGCCAGGGACGTCTGAGCTTGCCGATTTTAAAGGAACTTGACTTGGGGCATCAAAACCCCTTAGGTTGCAGAGACCACCAACATACTCCTCCTTGACTTCACTGCGCCCAACTGGGATGACATAAGGGCTTCCCAGGTAGCGCTAGTGTTAAAGAACCCTCCTGCCAATGCAGAAGACACAAAAGACTCAGGTTCGACCCCTGGATTGGGAAGATCCCCTGGAGGAGGGCATGGCAACCCATTCCAGTGTTCTTGCCTGGAGAATCCCACGGACAGAGGAGCCTGGCGGGCTACAGTCCACAGGGTCGCAAAGAGTCAGACACGACTGAAGCGATGCAGCACACGTGCACGCAAGATGACAATAAACAAGGCAGTTCTATTTCCAGGATGCCCAATTTCTTAGCGTCTCAGGAAGTGTCAGAAGATTCTCACAAAGGGTTGTTGCAAGGTAGGACCCAGAGGGAGTGCGGACAAAAGCTGAATTTCACTGACGTGGAGACGACCTGGGAGCCGAAGATCTGACTTCGGTTCCTGGTTTCTGCCCCTTCCCACCTCTTGGGCTTGGCTCTTTTCCTTCTCTCATCCTCTGGGGCCTCAGTTTCCCCGCCTGAGACATGCAGACAGAGCAATTCGCTAATCCAGCGCCCATGGATGGGTGGAAAGAGATTATGAATTCCCACCATCTTTTTTTTTCTTTGAATGAACTTGTATATCCGCTGGACAGGGTCGGAGAGAGTTGAGGAGGAGGAGCAGCTAGGGGAATGCCATCCAGCTAAGCTGACGCGACGTGTTGGAAGGTCAGAGCCCACAGACCCCCAGACAGAGGGCCGCGTTGTTGGGCATCCGAGCGCCCTTCTGGAAGCCGGTGGCCGGGTCTGATGCAAGCATGCCAGGAACTCCTGGGCCTGAAGGTAAGTGTTTGTGTAAGAAGTCGGGTCGGGGGGCAGGAAGGGGGGGGGGCGCAGTGATTGTACAGAGGAGGCCCGAAACCTGAGCACGTCCTGCCTGCAGTCAGACGGGGGTCACCAAACCCAGACTAAATAGTCTGGCGGGCCGGGCTCTCGGCTGTCTGAAAAATGATTCCAATGGCAAGAGCCAGTCAGGGAGGGGCGGAAGGGGAGCACAGTCAGCAACGCGGAGCCCTGTATCAGCGGCCACTCCGAGGCCACCTCCCCAAGGTGGGGCCTCACCGCGAACCAGACGGAGGCTTGAATTTTTTCATTTCTGTTTCCGCTCCTTAATAGGAGAGGGGGAGGGGTGGGAGGCTGAGGGGCAGCCCGTGGGCTCTCCTCTCTGCTCGCCTGCCTGAGGCTCAGGGCTGCACGCTTCGCCCTGTTCTCCAGGCCTGGAGCCAGGTTCTCACACCTGAAGGGATCCCAGGGCCACTGTGTGGCCTTGGGCTGGTTAATTAGCCTCTCTGTGCTTCGCCAGCCCTCACTCGCCAAGCAGGTGTCCGAGTTGATTGAGACGGGGGGCTGCAGGAACACAGAGGTGCCTTTGTGCAAGTGGGACACAGCTGCCCCCTCCTGGCAGAAGCTGTCCCCTGGATTCAGACCAGCAAGTCCAGAACTTGGACCAGGTGCCCTTGGGCAGTGAACAACACACGTAACTGCACATGGCAGTCCTGGGCAGGAGCACGAACGAGGAACTCCTAGTACATTACTGAGCACCTGTTCTAAGCCTGTCACCACTCTCAGTGCCCATCAACATGAGGAGATGTTTGTTCTTTCCCTCTTCTTGGAGATAAGGATGAAGGCTCAGAGAGGTCGAGTAACTTGCCTGAGGTCACACAGCTGGTAAATGGCAGCATCAAGATTGGAACTCAGGTCTAATCCTAAAGCCCTTTCAACAACCCCTTGTAGCCTTATTACCACGAATGTTAATATTTCCTTCTAATGCTTGCAGCAAAGACAGTTCACAGGAACCAAAGAGTAAAACCTCCCAAGTGCCCATCAAAGGATAGATGGCTAAACACAGCGTGGTCCATCTGTACAATGGAATGCGATTTGGCCTCAGAAAGGAAGGACATTCAGACACATACAATGTGGATGACCCTTGATGACATGATGGTGGGTGAAATCAACCAGGCACCAAAGGACAAATACTGTACGTGTCCACTTACAGGAGGTACAGAGAGCAGTCAGGTTCATAGACACAGGAAGCAGAGA
This sequence comes from Okapia johnstoni, assembly GCA_024291935.2. Lineage (NCBI taxonomy): Eukaryota > Metazoa > Chordata > Mammalia > Artiodactyla > Giraffidae > Okapia > Okapia johnstoni. Next base: position 5,609,283 of record CM044310.1, on the reverse strand, counting down.
GAAGGCTGCCAGGGGCTGAAGGGAGGGGATTATCAAGAGTTATCACTTACTGGATACAGAGTTCAGTCTAGGGTGATGAAAAGGTTCTGGAGACAGATGGCAGTGATGTTTGTGTGACCCAATGAGTGTATTTAATGCCTCTGAACCGCACACTTAAAAATGGTTAAATGGTTAACTTTTATGTTATGTTTGTTTTACTGTAATTTTTTTTAAAATCACTTCTTTATGGAGATATTTGAGGCTCCCCATTCACCCCCCAAACAAGCCTGCTCCCCCAGAGGTCCCTGCTTCCTCCTGACCTTGACTCCACGGAGCAGGAGCCCACGTCCAGGACACGGTGACCTGGCTCTGTTCCCCCCACCAGGTCTGCAAACTGAATGCCTATTTCTGTGACTATGCTCAGGACTCACAGCCCTGGCTCCACTGCTCAGCTCTCAGTGAGCCGAGCAGATGGTCACAAAAACCAGTGGTGGCCCAGTCATCCTGACAATGTCTGGGGTCCCTTCCGACACCAGCCCTCAGCTCTCCTGCCTCCCAGACCTCGGGGCATCTCACTCTGCTCCCGGGGGTCTTGGAATCAGTTGCTGAGGGGTGAACGATCATGAGCCCATTTCAGAGTTGGTGAAACTGAGGTCTGAGCAGGACAGACAGCGTGACGCCCTCCTTAAGCCCATTTCCCGGCGCTAAAGAACACACTCATTCATTTTGCAAATATTTGCGAATTCTTGCCAGGCACAGGGCTGGATGATGCAGATATCATGAGATGGGATTGGGGGGGGAATGTCTGGGGAGGGTGTCATTCCTTTGTCTGGCTCACGGTCCAGGGGTGGAGACACATGTGCGGCAAAATCTCCAGAGTAAAATTAAACTGGAAACTGGGATAAGGACTGTGACGGGGGAGGGAAGAGAGCTTGGAACACCCCGTGTGATCTGGGGAGGTCCTGTGGGCTTCCCTGAGCTTCCTCAGATTAGTGCTTCTGATAATCAGGCTGAAATTTGATCAGGGCTGAGAACTTTCCAGACAGAGGGAACACCATGTTTGGAGGCTGGCATGTGGACCAAGCAGGGCAAGACAGATCACAGGAAGAAAGTCCACGTGGCCGGAGCCACGGAGAGTTTGGGCAGGGGCATGCTGTGGTGGAGGGGGCCCGCCATCCCCTTCCAAAAGGTCCACAGCCTGGGGGGCCAGAGGAGGCATGGGAGGGGTTTTTCAGGGCTGAGACGTGACTGAGCGTGTGTTTTGAAAAGATCACGCGTATTGCTGAGTGTGCAGTGGCTGAAGGGGCTGGCAAGTTAAGGCTACTGCAAGCCTCCAGGCAAGAGATGAGGGTGGCCGGCGCCAGGGAAGCAGAGGGAAATGAGGGAGGAGAAGACAGATTCGAGAGAGATTTTGGCGGAAACACCTCCAGGACCTGCTGGGTGGTGGGGAGATGGGGGTAAGGGAGAGAAGGGTACAGGGGAGCTGGATCACTGCGATGGGGTCCCTGAGGGAGGGGGTGGAGGGCGGGGAAGGGATGGTGAAGAATCAGCAGCCACAGAAAGCTCTTGGAGGCTGACTTGTCCATACCTGCCAGCTGACAGGTGGGGAAACTGAGGTGCTTAAAAGCAACGTGCCTTTTCCAAGAGAACACGGGGAGGCCGTGGCCCAGCCTGAACCGGAGTTCAGGTCTCTCTACAGTCCAGCCAGGGCAGCAACCCCAGTTATTCATTCCTTCACTCACCATTTTTTCAGACCCCACGGAAATGAACACATCCCTGTTCTTGCCCTCAAGGAGTTCTTGGTGAAGGAGACAGACACACAGACCTGTCATGAGAACCTAGGGTTGGTAAAGATACAAGGAGAATTCGCTCCAGCTGCAGGAGGCACAGAGAAAGAATTCATTCTGCTCACAGGGGGAGTCTCGAGAGGCTTCAGGAAGGAGGTGGTTTTTGAGCCGAATCTCTAAGTATCTGTATGCTACTAGTCCAAAGGAAGGAAAGAAAATCAGGCATCCGGAAAGGCTTATGCTAAGGCCCAGGGGCGTGAAAGTGCATAGGGGTTATTCACAAACTGAAGAAGAGTCGGTTTGATTGGAGAGTAAGTGCAGGAAGCAGGGCTGGCCCAGGGGCCTAGGTCAGGTGGACGTGCTGTGGGGGTGGATCTCAGCTGTCTGGCATCTTACCAGCCCTGCGGGGGATGGCTTTTGTCACTGTTAACTGGAGTTCTCCTTTTGCACGATAAAGTCTTAGCATCCTCCAGAATTCCCAGAGATGTGATGGTCACTAGTTTTTCCCACGTCTGCCTATCACATTACTCATTTAATGGAGAGGCAGAGTCGGCGGTAACAGCGGGGCTGTGGAGCAAGTGGGTGCAGACTCCAACACCATGTGCTGCGTGCTCAATCGCTTCAGTTGTGTCTGATTCTTTGTGACCCTATGGACCATAGCCTGCCAGGCTCCTCTGTCCATGGGATTCTCCAGGCAAGAATATGAGAGTGTGTTGCCATGCCCTCCTCCAGGGGATCTTCCCGACCCAGGGATTGAACCCACATCTCTTGCATTGGCAGGCAAGTTGTCTACCACTGGCACCACCTGGGAAGCCCATGCATTCTGAGTTTTCATTATAATTCAGAAAGACACACGAAAGTGCTTTATACGCTGTTAAGTCCTGTGCACATATATATGGCCCCCAGAAGATCATTATCTGACCCCAGGACTTCCTTAAATAGAGACCCCCCCATACATGGAGACTTCACAGTCACCACAGAATGGTGGGGTGCATGCCCCCCACCCTAAAAGTTTTCAAGTATTAGAATATGAGACACTCCCAACTCGGCAGAGGCTGCAGCCGCCCCAGCAAGACGGAGATGAAGCACCCGTTGGGTTCTTTTCAAGTTCCAATGGCATGTAATGACGGCCTTTTCCTCCACTCATAAACCACATATGGAATTAATAGCACCGGCATCAAACCAGACCAGGCTGGGTTTATTCACCAGAAACAATGAGACGTTCAGAAAGCAGGGCCAGGAGAGGCAGAGAAGGCTTTAACAAGCTTCTAGGTGGGATTTTTATTCCCCCTCCCTTTTCACTTTATTGAATCTGGTCCTTGCTGATTTGGTTACAGCCTGTGATTTCAGTTTATGATTCAATAACCCATTTGAAAGCTTGTAAATAGCACGGTTCTGCTATCTGCTCTCTCCTCCCCAAGGGGGTTGCCACTGAGGGAAGCGGGGAGCTCGCTTCCTCTCGCAGCTGGGTGAGTGGCCCTGGCAGGCGTGTTCTGAGGGTAGGGTTGCTGAGCAAAGTGGACCTGGGGTGGGGTCTTGACCGCTGGATGAGGTGGACACAGCCTCAAGCATCCATTGGACCGCAGGGACCCACCAATCCCAGTGAAACTTCTCCCATCCAGACACAGCGATGGCTGAGTGCTCCTGATTCTCCCCCCCCAGTCAGGGCTGGGGACCCTGCTGGCACAAGCCCCGACTCACCCCTCAGGACCCCTGGGTGAGCGCAGTGGCCCTGTGCACAGATTCTGTGTGCTCAGAGCCAAACTTCTCCAGAAGGTCACCTACAATCCCTTGCTCCCTCACCTCCCTCCACCCCCAACCCACCGTTAACTCCCTGCTGGTCCCAAGAGGAAGAAGAGAAAAGCCCAGTCTAGAGCAGAACCCCCAGTGACCAGCAGAGGCACCAGTGAGTCCAGCCAAGATGAGTCCCAGGCAAGTAGCCAATCAGTAGGTGACTGCTGATATAACTCACTGATTTGGAGAGGTTTGTTTCACAGCAATAACTGACTGATACATTATCTGCTATGGGCCTCCCAGGCAGCTTAGCAGTAAAGAATCCGCCTGCCAGTGCTGGAGATGCAGAAGACGTGGGTTTGATCCCTGGGTTGGAAGATCCCCTGGAGGAGGGCATGGCAACCCACTCCAGTATTCTTGCCTGGAGAATCCCATGGACAGAGGAGCCATGAGGTTGCAAAGAGTCAGACACAATTGAGCGACTCAGTACAGCACACTATCTGCTGGGGGCTTTTCAACTTTACTAACCAAAGGACGGGGCAAATAGATGAATGCTGCAGTTCCCTAAATTGTGGCATCCATGAGTTGGAGAGGTCCAGATGGTGGAATTCTGTGCTTCTGAGTCTCTGCGGTTTAAATTCCAGTTGGGCACAATTTCTCTGGGAGAGCAGCAAGGTCCATGCTGATCTTTGCCCCATGCCACATTTCCCTTTGGCCTTGGTGAGAGCAGCCAGGCAGCTGAGTGGAAGCTGTGTCATAAACAGTGGAACTGGAACATGCCTTCATGACTCCCCTGCCCACAGGAAAAAGCCCAAATGCTATGGGAGGACCTCTAGACTCTGGTTTGATCTATCTCCTGGCCTTGTCTCCTGCAGCTGCACCACCATATACTCAATTCTGCTAAATGGTCTCCAAACACATCATGCTTTTTCATGGATTCCCTGCCTTTGCTTCTACCATCTCCTGTGCCCAAAATGCTCTTCCTCCAGTTAGGGCCCCCTAATGAACTCCTGTTCATACTGCAAAACCCAACCTACATAGCCCTTCTGCAAAATTTCCCCCAAACTCAGCTCAAACACTCTTCCTATGATACTGAAATAATTTAACGGCATGTCAGGTCACCCTCCATCCCCACCACTACCACCACTAGACTGTGAAGTCCTCCAGAGCATGCTCAGTAAAACTCAAGAAGGTAAATGGGTGAGTGAGTGATCAGTGTGGGTACGTTTCCAACAAGGTAGAATGGTTCTGTGCGAAAACCAAGGGCACTGGAATCAACAGATCCTGGGTTCAGATGCAGAGGCTTGTGATTCCATGGATTAGGCTAGTTCCATTGCATGGGTCCATTGTTTCACTTTTCTCAGCTGTAAAACGAGACCAAGAGTGATCTTGGCAGGACATACTATCTCCAGAGAAAGGGCTCCCTCCCGTCCCTCTGCCAAGGGACTCACAGCCCTCCTCTTCTGGAAGTGGGGTGAGGGCTGCCTCCTTCCTCCGGGCACCTTTTCCAGGGGAGGGAGGTCCCACGAAGATGGGAACTGGGGGAGGCTGGAGCTCAGGTTTCTCGAAAGGCATTTCTGTCTCCCTAGGGAGTCTCCATGAGTAACTTGGTAAACTCATCATCACCATCAGCATCCTCTCCCTAACTCCTGCTGGACGCCAGAGAGGAGCTTCTGTTCAGTATCTCCAGCCGTCCCGCCAGGTAGAGGTATTACACCCGCTTTAGAATAAGGACACCGAGGCACAGGGACAGTGCTAGGGCCTGGTGAGACGCTTTCTCTCCCTCCCACTGTTTTCTCCTGAAGATCTTTGACCTGGTGTCTCTGTGCAGTCAGTCACGGGGAAACCATTGTTTGAGTTGGGGCTGATCTCGATGAGCCTGTGGTTTGGGTTTCCTGGGCTCTGCTCCCTGGAGACCAGAGGAGAGAGAGCAGGAAGGAAGATCCAGGAGAGTCCCAGGGCTTGGAGTAGCATCAGCGAGGTGTTTCCGTGTCTGTCAGCACTGCTTGAATGCGTTCTCCCCAGCCCCCAGGCTCCCCCTCTGAGCAGACATTTCTTCAGAGCCTAGTTCTCGCCAAGCTCTGTGCCGAGAGGAGGAGATGCTGAAATAAATATCACTGTCATGCCCTCAAGAGCCTCCCAGTCTGATGGCCGAGGCAGCCCTGAAGACAAGCTTCTGGAGGCCATTTATCGAAAGGCTGTAGTTAGTGACACTTGGAAGTGAGAAGCCATTAAGGCATCATCTTGGTGCCAACTCTAGTCAATTGCTCACGGTTGCCTCGGCGCTCCAGGGCTGAGAAGGAGAGGATGCTATGATTGATTAGCAATGTCTGCCATGTATACGGCTAGGAGAGGTCTGCCCCATGTGCCAATTACCTGCCACCCCAGGTTGAACAATGAGCAACTCTTCCTAGGTGTGGCAGCGTATCCAGTCAGAAAGGTTGGAGGGAGCCATAAACCAGGATTTTTCCAATTCCCATCTGAGCACGGGCTATGTGCCTTGGAGGAAGGAAGGATTTCTGCTCCTGGGAGAATCTAGAAGGCTCCCAATCACTGGCAAGTGAGCTGAGCTTGAAGGATAAGATTTCAGTACCTCGTAAGTGATTCCCATGGATATATATTGTTGTTGTTCAATCTCTAAGTCATGTCCAACTCTGCGAGCCCATGGACTGCAGCACTCCAGGCTTCCCTGTCATTTGCTATCTCCTGGAGTTTGCTCAAACTCAAGTCATATTGAGTCCATTGTATTCCATACATTTTCCAGATGGAGAAGATATCAGGGAAGCCCTTTTAGAAAGCCAGGGACAAGGGGCGTCTTGAGTGCAGCTTGGTGGGGGTGACCGGAGAAAGGGGTGTGAGGGGAATAGAGCTGGGAGTGAGGGGCAACTCAGGAAAGTTCTGCAGTTTGGCTTTCATCCTAGGAGCAAGGGGGCACCTTGCACTGAGCACAGTTTCTGTGCCAGGAGCCCCCCAGCAAGGGGGTGGCTGCCAGCCTGAGAAGTCTTCTCCCGGAGTGTTCTCGGCCGGGAGAATGGAGCTCCTGCTGCTGTGAGGACGCTGCTATTTTAAGCCACCTGCCAACAGCCCGCCTGCCTCCCCCACTGCCGCCTTGACATGAGGCTTCTGACAGCGAACCCCGTGTCGCCCCAGCAGACAGGCCTGGGCGGCTGGATGCAGATGAGCACCTGGGCAGGTGACAGCTGTGGGGACCTCGAGCGGCTTCCCACCCTAGAGTCCAGCATCCTTGACCCACTAGCCTGGTGGGGGGGGGGGGTTGGTGGTGCTGGCAACCCAGCTCGTACCCCAGGACGAGGGGTACCCACGTCCTGCCCTGCTCAGACAGCTCAGGCCGACCTGAGTGCTAACCTCTGGTCTCACGTATGTGGGAAGACATTCTCTTCTCAGCCTCAGCTGTTCCTCATCTGTAATATGGGTCTAATGATGAAATAAGCTGCCTCACAGGATGCTGGGGGAGCTCTTCAGGCGATCAAATATGTAAGGTACCAGCATGGTGCCTGGCACAGGTTAGGAGGTGAGAACTTCTGTGTGTGTGTGTGTATGTGTGTGTGTGTGTGTGTGTGTGTGTGTGTGTGTTTAGGTCGCTTCAGTTGCGTCTGACTCTCTGCGACCCCATGATTATAACCCGCCAGGCTCCTGTGTCCATGAGATTCTCCAGGCAAGAATACTGGAGGGGGTTGCCATGCCCTCCTCCAGGGGATCCTCCCAACCCAGGGATCAAACCTGTGTCTCCTGCATTGGCAGGTGGGTTCTTTACCACTAACAGCACCTGGGAAGCCCGAGAACATCTATACCAACCTCCATGACCCTCCATCCCCATTTCTCCGTCTTATTCCTCTCCACCTGACATAGTGTTGGATATTCATTGGACCCCGACAGCAAAGATTTTGGATTCACAGCATCTAACCATGCCTTACACGTAGTAGGTGCTCATAAATAAATCCTCCACAAAAGAAATGGTTCTTGTTAAATAGCGTCAGTTCTCCAAGCCTTCGCTTCTCATCTGGAAGGCATTCATTGAACAGGTGAGCATCCGTTCATCCATCCATTCACCTGTGAATCACTGAGCCCCTACAACACACTGAGCACCGTGCGCAGCTCTGAGAACCAAAGCTGTGCAAGTGTGAATGGCCCACGACCTCCGGCCTGGGTATCTTTTCATCTGGCCGAGGAGTAAATTCCTAATTCTAAAAGTGGACCATATTCGTGATTAGTTGACATCCAAGCAGGTGGATCTGTACCCAGTCTCATCACCCTTCATAAAATAATAGCCGGCCTGCCTTCTGTCGTCTGCCATCACCAGATCTAGTCAGGGAAGAAGCGGGGATAAGGGAGTATGGTGGTCCTTCGTGCAAGCGTTGCGAGAGGAGCGTTAGACGGTGGAGAGTCAGGTGTGCTCCCAGCACCCGTGGTTTCTGGGAGGAGGTCAGCAGTTCCACCAGCAGGTTTCTAAACACGTCACCCATTGGAAGGCACCGGTGGCGCGTGTCCAGGCCTTCAGAGACTGGTTGGCCTTGGCTCAGGTACCAACCTGACCCTGCCCACTTATATGTCTCAGAGCTAACTGCACTCTGCCATTTCAAATACAGCATTCATTGCATCCAAAACTCACCCTCCTATGTGACAACCCATTCTCACCTATCATGGATCAGAGCTTGCTCTCTGCCGCCAGCCTGGGTTCAAATCCTGGCTTTGCCACCTACTGGCTGTGTGACCTCAGGCAAATTGCTTAACCTCTCTGTGCTCCTTTCTTCATCTGTAAAAGAGGGATAATAATAGCACCTACCTTAATGGGTTATTAAGAGGAGAAAATGAGTCAATACATGTAAAGCACCTAGAATAGTCCTTGGTGCTGTTGACACTGGGCAAGGATTTGCCATCTCAACCGTCATTGTCATTTGAGTTGTAGGCATCTGACAACATTTAATGAAGAGCCCAGTCTGGAGATCAAAGGGTATAAGTCTTTTTGCAGAAGTTGAATTTGCTTGGGGCCGTGGGTTGAGAGGTACTGATTCCCAGGAGGGATTGTTCTGGAGTCTCCCTCTTGGTACTGAACTCTTTACTTCCGTGTAACAGTATTAGACACCCACACCCTAGCCATGGACTCATGTGGGCAGCACTGGCTTCCTCTCTCCTCCTAGACTCTGGACACGCCCATGTGATTTGCTCTGGCCAGTGGGCTATTAGCAGACATGATGCAGGCAAAGGCTGGAAATGTGTTTGCCCCTCTCTGTGATGGGGGGAGGGGAGGCAGGCCATTTGTTATGCAGCATTATCATGCTAATAGCTAACTGATGCATCTGCCAATGCATTGCCAGCAAGGGATTCTTGTGATGATAAATGAGAGAGTGCATGCAAAGTGTTTAGTACAATGGTAGACACATAGTAAGCCTTCAACTACCCTTAACTATTTTCATCACATCCTCATCATCTTCACCAGTATACCCTCTCTCCCAGCTGGGGCCAAGGTTCTCTTCCCCCCTAACTCGAGGTCAAGTACCTTTCAAGGACCCAGCACGCATCCCCAGCCGCTTCCCCACCTGCCTCTCCTTGATGTTCTGAAGAAATGAGAAAGAAGTGTTAAATTTGTTCTTGGCTACTTTTCCTTGCAACTCCCAGAGGCCCTGCTTACAAACTGAATCAGTTATCAGCTAGTTAGGCTGGCGGTCCCCGGAGGTGCCGCTTGAATACAGATAGGGACCCATGCATTATTCAGTGCAAAGACGGGCAGAAATGAGCAATGCGTCCAAAGCCAGAACAGCAGTGGCAGTAAGGGAATAATTAGCGAGCTGTCACTTGTCCCTGTCACTGTTTCCTCCCTTAACACATGAGGGAAAATAAAAAAATAAAAAAATAATTTTTTTTTTTAAGGGAGAAGAAAAAAGGCAGGGAAGATCTTCTTGCTTCTTGAGGCAGCTGGTAGGTTAAAATGTGACACTCAAGAAGCTTGAAGCAAGGGCTCTGGTTTGTCTCAAAGAAATCTGTGGCCTGGGGACCCCCCTCCCCAATATTTTATCGAACTCCCCTTTCTGCTTCATGATTCATGAGCGCTGGCCCCAGCCTTCCATTCAGATTTTCTGCACGTTTCCAGAGCACTGGGAATTAATTTCTCCCCTCTCAGGAAGAGGTGGGGGTGCTGCTGGGAGAAGGTGAGGGGTGGGGAGAAGACGTGAGGGGCAGAACCACCCAGGCCCGCCAAGGTTTGAGGTGACCTTCCAGAAGGAGAACGGGATGAGGTTGACAAGACCTGCGCCCGGCTCCTTTGGGGACGGTGCGATTTGATTATTCATGAGTTTACGCGCCCAGAAAGAAATCATTTTGTTGCGTGACTCCTCATCATTTCTTGTGGAAGCTATTTTTATTTATCTATTAATGTCTCGTTAGAATTTCTTTCTTTTTTTTTTTTTTCTGGTGGTGTGTGCCGCTTGGTTTGCCACTTGGGGTGTCGAGCCAGACGAGAGAGGGTCTGAAACGTGTTGATGGCGGGGCCAGTTTTCTCAAAGATTTCCCCCTCCCTTTTCCCTTGGAAGAAGTGGCGGGGGGGGGGGGGTGGTTTGGATTGAGGATATTTGCTGGCTTGATTCGTGGCTGTGCTTCCCATTAGAAATGAGCTGGTTACCTTTGCATAGGACTGTTCCTCTCTGCAGTTTTGACTACGTGAAACCCCAGTAGATTGAATGGAAAAAAATGCTTCGTATAAGAAGAGAGAGGTGGTAGGAGGAGGCAGGGCTTGAGAAAGGGTATCAGCCTAGGTGATACTGAAGGACTTTCAAAATCGAGTCCCAGTGAGAGGCGAGGTTGTCCCTGCAGGCTTCCCAACTAGTAAACAAGTCACCCTTCCTTATAAAAATCTCAGCTTCCTTCCTGCATAATGAGGGTCACTGGTGGATGGGAGATTTTGTCCTGAAAGCCCAGACAAAAATGAAATTCTCTCGTGAAGCCACTAGCCCAGGTTTAGTAAGTGCATGGCGTGTATACCACTGTTCCTTCACACAGTGCCCAGGGCAGACATTGCTAATCCATCCCAGAACTTAACCCAGGGCAGCCATCTTGAATATACCAGGCAGCCACTTAGCACGCAGAATTAACCACAGGGACCGGAGCAATGAGAACTCATCAACACACCTGGGTTTGGGAAAGGGTGGGTCCTTTAAGGGAAGAAGCCCAGAATGTCCCAAGGTACAGCGTTAGGGACTTCCCCGGTGGTCCAGTGGTTAAGCCTCTGTGCTTCCAATGCAGGGGGCATAGGTTTGATCCCCGGTCAGGGAACTAAGATCCTACATGCCTCAAGGTGCGGCGAAGAAAAGAAAAAAAGGGTACGAAGTTAAACCTTGCCCTTAAAAAGATCTGGATTAGAGAAACAAGAGTGTGAACCCCAGAGTGAACTTAGCAGTTTTGTGATCTCGGGCAAGTTTCTCCAGGACTAAGGCCTCAGTTTTGACATCCAGGAAATGGGTATAACACTAACTCGTCAAGCAGGGTCCAGTGAGACACAACATGCCAAACACAGAGCTCCCTGCCAAACGAGCTCCCTCAATCCATCTCACCCTTTCAGACTCTAGATCTCCTTGGCACATATCATTCCTACAGCCTGGCGCATCCCTTCTTCCCTTGCTAATGCCGCCCCGGGCCGAATGCCACCTTCCCCCGGGAGCCTTTAGAAGCGAACCATCTCAAGTCTGTGCAGGGTAAGTTACGCTTCTTCACTCGCACGTCCTCTCTAGTTTTACATTTGCTGTGCGTGCTCAGAAATGAATGACCGATTTAATTTGTTCTCCCCCTTCCTGACTAGATTGGAGGGCCAGGGGATAGATTGTCACCTCTCTGTCCCCAGCGGCCAGGATAGAGGTTGACACTTGGAAGAGATCCAGGAAGGGTGTGTTGAATGAAGGAAGGAATGATTTGCTGTGTGTCTCTGGACAACCTCAGCCCCTCTCTGGGCCTGATGTTTGGCATTCAGCCCACACATAGACTTAGAGGTGACCTGACTGTGGAGTGGGGGTCCCCAACCCCAGGGGGCACAGGCCAGGGGTGTCACACTGATCAGCCTCCTCTTTGGTGCTGTCACCAGCTCTCCCTCTCTCTCTTGTGGCCTCACAAAGCTGATGCTGAGGGGGAAGGTGGGGACAAATTGACACAGAACTGTAGACCATTGGTTAACCTTGTCCTATTTAAATTCTTCAGCTGTCTTAATATTTTGTAGCCAGTGAATTTTCTGGCTTGGGGGGAGTGGGCTCAGTTATTTTTGTGAGTCTTTGAAAGGCAGTGGGAAGAGGTTGTGTATCAGAGAAAATGTGTGTCCGTCTTTCTCTCTGTATCTTCTCTCGCTTCCCTTTGTCAGTGTCTCCTTCTTTCTCTGTCTTACTCTCTCTCTGTCTCTCTGTCTACACATGCACACGCACGCACGCACACCGAGACTTTAAAGGTGAATGAGGTACATGACCTTGCTCCCGACATTACTCCTTCCCAACACCTTTCTCCATCCTTCCTAAAGTGGCGTGCATGCATCAAGATCCTACCTCCCCATCTTCCACCTTCCCTTCCTCCTCCTTTGCTTCTCCACCCACTGGGCTCTGCAAAGGAGAAGATTCCCCTTGCAGGCCAGGATATGCTTCACTTTTAACATGTGGCCAAAGCAAACACCCTCATCGGAAGTTTGCTGCAAGATAATGGAGCCGGGGAGGGAGAAAGAGGCAGATTGAACAAGAGCTAGCGTCAAGGGGGAAGCAGCAAGGAGCTGGCAGCTGCTAGGTCAGGAGCTGGGTTGCAACTGGCAGAGCCTCGAGACAGAGGATTCGGCAGGCCAAGAGCTCAGTCCTCTTCTGGGAACCTGAGGATGACTGGGGATGTGTTACAGAAGTGGCTGGTTCTCCTGTAGGTGTTGCTTCCAGGGCCACCATGTCTCCTGTTGAGTTGAAGATTCACCAAGAACATCCTGCTTCTTGTGAGGAACACTCCACTTCCCTGTGGGTGGGATGATTGCATGCAGCCCCATGACTCACTTGATCCTTTTGAACAAATTTTAATAGACTTTTTATTGAGGTGTAACTTAATTATAGTAAAGGGCACCAAGATGCAGCCAAGAACTCAATTAAATTTTGCACATGCATGCCCACCGCCCAGCTCAAGAGGCAGCCCATTTCCAGACCCCCAGGCAGGACCCTCATGTTCCTCCCTGTTAACACCTGCCCTGATGCAAGCACTGTCCTGACCTCTGTATCTTCTGTCCCACTTTTGAAGCTCAAATGAATATATTTATCAGTAGTTACCCCTTGGTATCAAACTTTCCCCTAGTGTTAGATCTTCATCCTGTTGTCACATGGATCAGGAGTTTGTACTTTGTACTGTTGAGTAGTATTCCATTGAATGAATATATCACAATTTATGTCACCATTGTACTACTGATGAGCATTTGAGTTATCCAGATAAGGAGCTGCTATAAAATTCCATCTTATGTCTTTGGGTGGTTACGAGCATTTTTCCCCTATGGTTTATATATCCAGGACTGGAATTGCTGGGCCAAAGTATAGCACATGAGCATGTAGCATAAATGTGTGTTTAGCTCTAGTAGGTAGTGCCATATGCTTTGTGAAGTGTATATATATATATATATCTGCAGTGGCTCCAGGCATATTTTATTGCTTAGAGTCAGAATATATTTTTAAAAGTGATTCTATCTAAAATTAACTTGAAAAATATTAAGTCAATAATAGTATTGGTGAAGAAGGTAACAGTGAGATGTGACACAGACCATGGAGGCAGCAAGTGGCTGATATTCAGGGACCCCTGGAGTCCCCAATCATTTATTCAACATGATATTCAAATCATTTTTCAACACATACTTTATTGTTTTGGTTCCCTTATCTGTAAAATGAGGATGATGAAATACGCCCTCCTGGGGTTTAGTGAGGATTAAATGAGTTGGTGCATGTAAAGCTCTTAGAACACTACAAGGCACAGAGTCAGTACAAAATCATGTAAGCTATTATGGTTGTTGATGCTTTTTTAACACCTACTAAGTGCCAGGCAATAAGAATTCTACGGATGTTGTCTCATGTATCCATGTATACAATCTGTGCATGTGAAGAAGGGGTACTTTGTTATCATCTCTGTTCTAGAAATGAGGAAACTTGAATTCAGAGAGGCTTGTTATCATCTCTGTTCTAGAAATGAGGAAACTTGAATTCAGAGAGGCTAAGTCCCCTGCCTCAGGTCACACAGCTGAACAGTGGAATGGGAATTCAGGTCTATGTGGTTCCAAGGTCCATATTCTCTTCAGACCTGGGGGAGAGCCACTTTTTGGTCATCAATAAAACAATCAATTTTTGCAATGTTTTATCATAAGGAATTGATCAGACATAATTGAAAACCCAAATATAAATGACATCATCATGCTAGAGAATTACTTCTTCCTCATGTAAATGAAGTCAGAAGAATAGTAGCTCCATGATGTCCTCAGAGATTCAGGCTCTCTCTAGCTATTGTGCTACCATCTTTAAAGTGTGACTGGCATCCTAATGCTCTCAAAATGACTGCTGGAGTTCCAGCCATCACACCCTCCATTCAGACTAGAAGAAAGGGAGAGTCTGCTGATGAAAAGATAAGTGATAGCTCAGATTGCCTCCTTTACAAAGGGAGCTTTTCTGGAAGGTACACCCAACAACAACACCTACTGACAGATTTTTAGTCAGAAGCTGTCACGTGCCCATCTTACATGCAAGTAAGGTAGAAAATGTAGTCTTTCAATTGAGAAAATTATTACTTATCCTCTGAAAAATAAATTTCTAGATAGATGAGGTGACTGGATATGTGTGGCCAATTGTAGCCCAAAACGCAAATATTAACCCAGGGATCCAGGTGTAGAACCAGTCAGTCCTGAAGAAAGTCAACCCTGAATATTCATTGGAAGGACTGATGCTGAAGCTAAAGCTCCGATACTTCAGCCACCTGATGCGAAGAGCTGACTCATTAGAAAAGACCCTGATGCTGGGAAAGATTGAGGGCAGGAGGAAAAAGGGGCGGCAGAGGATGAGATGGTTGGATGGCATCACCGACTCAGTGGACATGAGTTTGAGCAAACTCTGGGAGATAGTGAAGGACAGGGAAGCCTGGCGTGCTGCAGTCCATGGGGCCATGGGGTTGCAAAGATTCAGACACGAGTTAGCAAATGAAAACACAATAAAGCAAAGGATAATAACTATAAAGTCACAATAAGCCCTATGGTCCTATGTGTGTGTGACAGACACATGTAACAGATATTATATATTGAATTATTATATATAGTCAATTATTATGCAAAATATTAAAAGTGTTAGAGGCCCCGGGAGAAGGAGTTGCATAGTGAGAATCACAGAGTAAACAAGCACCAACCCGAGGACCTGGGTCTCTGTCTCTGGCCTTCAAGTCCAGTGCGCTTTCAAGTAACCCAGGTTGCTTTCTTTCCTCCTAAACGTGGTACTTTCCTTCCACGACTATCTGGGTTTTTGAACTTTTTATACGACGTAATCATTAGTGTAGATGACCAAGCAGTTCTGGTTTTCCTCGCTTCCAAAATATGTGGGGTAACACTTTCTGCGTCCGTGCAGTGGGGTAAAGGCATGTGAATGGTGCTGGCCAATGAACTGGAGGAAGAACTGATGTTTTGTCAATTCTGGGCAGATATAGTAACCAACGCCAGACCCCTCACAGCTCACTTTTCCCTCTGGCGCTCTGCTTAGCAACTTTTAAGAAGGTGACTTCCCGTTAGACTGGATACTCAGAGGGGTATGGTTAGCAGTTTTCTTGCCAACTGGAGATGAACACAGAATGAGCAAGAAACAAACCTTTGCTGTTCCTGAGAGCTGAAGGTTGCTTGTTACTGTGATATAACATCATTTATCTGAATGATACACCTAAGAGTCCTGTTTCTTTTACTGAATTCCAGATTAAGTGACCCAAACTGGGCTTGTGGTACTGTTGAGAATTTCTTCAGCTGTGCTTCTTGTGGGCAAACAGGAACCGAAACACACAGCAAATTGGAATAAGAGGGTTTCAACTTCTGCTTCCCAATACAGTAGCCACTGGCCACATGTGACCACTTAGATTCAAATGAATTACAATTAAATAAAATTAAACTTCAGTTCCTCCTTTCCATTAGCCACATTTCAATGCTCAATAGCCAGGTGAAGCTAGTGGCTGCCGTGTTGGATAGTTGTTATTGTTTAGTCAATAAGTCCTGTCTGACTCTTCTGTGACCCCATGGACTCTAGCCTGCCTGGCTTCTCTGTCCATGGGATTTCCCAGGCAAGAATACTGGAGTTGGTTGCCATTTCCTTCTCCAAGGGATCTTCCCCACACAGGGATCAAACCCACATCTCCTGCATTGGCAGGTAGAGTCTTTACCATCGAGCCCCGCGGAAGTCCATGTTGGGTGGTACTGATGAAGAATATTTCCATTGTTTAGGAAGTTCTCATGGCCAGTACTGGTTGAATCCAGAATCCTAGAACTGAGAAATAGTGGGGTCTTAAAAAGATGGGATACATCACCTTAGAATGTTGGCATCTTGGTGTGATGAATTCCCAAGATAGTCTTGGTCATGGAGTAGAACAGTGCTTCTCCAATTACCTTGAAATGACAAATGTTACCATTAAACCATGGCTACCCCCAAGGTGGGGATGAGGGAGGGGGTCACAGCAGGATCCAAACTGGGATGAAGAGGCCAGCCAGTAGCAGAGCGTCTCACCTTTGGACCCATCAGGGTCGGCCTCCCTCCACATTAATTAGAGGACATGGTGCCCAGAGCTGGTCAGGAAACCCCTAACAGGCTTTGAATGAGAAAGGCAGAGGAAGAGAGTTTTCTCACGTGAATGAGGTCAAGGGCAAGGTGACTGACAGAGGACTCTGCATCACCCGATCACAGGGTGACCATCCCTGGGTGACCTCAAGAGAGTCACTCCACCACCAGGAGCCTTGATTGCCTCATCTGTAAAATGGCAATAATAGTGAGTATTTATAGAGCTTTTATTCCCACCGGGCGACTTGCCAAGGATGTCAGATGCTTCATCTGCTTTTTTATCCTCACAATAAACTCAGGAAGCAAGTTCTAAAATTACTTTTCTCCCTGTCTCTCTCCCACCACCCCCTTTTTTTAATGATTGGCCCTGTCTCCCCAAGTTGAATGTGAACTGCTAGAAGGCAGTTCATCCTTTAATCCGGAGCACCTGGTTGAGAGCAGATAATAACGGTTTCTCTTTCTCACCTTTGGCGGGGGAATGCAAAGGTGAGTCTGAGTGAGGTGCCAACCCTTTCCCTCTCTCAAGACAGTTTTACTTCTCTCTCATTATTTCCAAATTCACGGCTCCTTTAGGGGCCATGGGAAAATTACTTGAAGGTGGGCATGGTCAAGCAGATGGAATGTGTGTGACTTTCAGGCAGGAGAAATTAAGAACCAAGGCTCGGTTCTCCACTCTTTTTTTGCCCCGCTGCCAAGCACATGTGCCATAAGGTCAAAGCTCCCTGGATTACTGACTTGCTTTGTGGACAGCTGCCGGAGAGCCTCTCAAACTCACCATGTACTTTATGAGAATGAGAAATAAGCATTGCTTTGTTAGGTCACTAAGGTTTGGGGGATTGTTTGTTACCGCGGCAAATCTGACCTATCCTGTTTAACACAATCAACTTTGAATCTGTTTCATCCTCCCTAAGTCCTAGGGTGCTCCCACCTGGCACTCCAGCTCTCCAGCATAGGATGGTTGATGCCTGTGGCCGATGGAGGGAGTCCCAGGTGGTCTGGACTGGGGCCATCAAGTGGACACTACAAAGCCTAGATGACTGGAAGGGACCCCGACTCTCTTTGTCTCCTCATAAGCAGCTGTACCTTGGACACTTAAAGTCACTGGGTCCAGCACTACTGTTTGAGTTTTTCCATGCACTTTACATGGATAGCCAGGAAGTTTTCAGAGACCACGTCTGTTTTTGAAGCTATCTCCTCTCTCCTTTGTTGGTCCGGCTAGTCAAAACTATGTTTTTTCCACTAGTCACGTATGGATGTGAGATTTGGGCTATAAAGAAAGCTGAGCGCTGAAGAATTGATGCTTTTAAACTGTGGTGTTGAAGAAGACTCTTGAGAGTCTCTTGGACTGCAAGGAGATCCAACCAGTCCATCCTAAAAGAGATCAGTCCTAAATATTCATTGGAAGGACTGATGCTGAAGCTGAAACTCCAATACTTTGGCCACCTGATGTGAAGAATTGATTCACTGGAAAAGACCCCAATGATGGGAAAGATTGAAGGTGGGAGGAGAAGGGGATGACAGAGGATGAGATGGTTGGATAGCATCACCGACATGACGGACATGAGTTTGAGTAAGCTCTGGCAGTTGGTGATGGACAGGGAAGCCTGACATGCCCATGGGGTCACAAAGAGTCGGACGCAACTGAGCAACTGAACTGAACTGAACCTCTCTCCTTGAGAATGAAGAGGGAAGAAAGTTCTCTTCAATGGCATGTGTCCTGGGCATGTTCTGGTTCTGTCCCAGCTTCCACACTTTCCCAGAAAGCCCTGGGTTCTTCTGTATGGAGATGCTCAAGTCACCACAATTAGGGGCAGGACCATGTGACCCAGAAGGAGGCTATCAGATGCCCCCGGCTCCCCGCAGCCTGACCAAAGTGATTGGCTCAGAGGTGGGCGTGGGAACTGAGCTATCCAATCAGAGTGGATCTCAGGACTTTGGGGGGCTAAGACACTCCCTTTCCTCCTCGCTGAATGGGAACACAAGAACAGAAGGTTATGAGCCCTGCAAAGAGCCTGGGGTTAATCAGACTTGGAATGACTCTGTGGGAGACAGAGGACAGAAAATATTGGTGTTCTTCATGGGTGACATCGCTGAACTGCTGGACCAAGTTTCACCCAGTACCTGAAATCTCCAACTTTTCTGCTTCATGAATCCAGGACCCTTCATTTTTGAGCTAACATGAATCAGATTTTCTGTTACAAAATCAATTGTCCTAATTGGACACATCACATACATCAGGGGACTAGACCTCTGTCAGCCCACACTCTACCCAGGACCCTAGAGTTACAGTCCCCAGAGATAACGAGATTATCCTGTCTGAAGCCAGGAGAGATACAGGATGCATCCAAGTTCACTCAGGAAGTCCCGGGAAGTTCCTGGCTCCTGACTTTCTGCCCAGAAGGAGAATCGTGCTGGATGTGAGCACATATTTAGAGAGAGAGAGAGGGAGGGAGGGAAGGAGTGAAAAGGGAAGAGAGTGAGAGAGAGAGAGATGCTCCTTTTGCAGGAGTGAGCGCTGGCTGCCTGTAGCATAAATACATGCAAATGTATTCAGAGAAACTCTGCATGGCATGGGCAGATACAAGCAAAGTGAGGAACAAGATTCATCTCAGTCCCAGGGATTCTGCCTCCGATAGGGTGCTCCTGTGGATGCTGGTGAAACCCTCATTATTCCTCTTCTTTTCTCCAGTTGGTCCCCAAGTCCTGGCTGATTCTACTTAAAGACCCATCTCTGGAATCCGCCCCTCCTCACGAGCCCTGCACCAGCGCGCTGGGTCCAATCTGCTGTGTTCTCGGGAGCTATTCCCCCAGTCCGGACCCTTGGCTTCCTGTGTGCAGATTTCTTCTCTGCACAGCAGAGCTTCGCAAGGTGCTGCTCAGAGGGGGCCATGCCCTTGATGAAGAGCTTCCAATGGCTGCCTGCCCCACCCGCCAGGACAAAACCCAAGCTGCATATCCTACCACGCAAAGGCACTTCCTCCTCTCAGCCCCCCGGGTTCTGAGCTCCAGCCACAGGCCCCTCTCCTATTGTAGAATCTTCGGGTGTATCCTCAAGCCGCAGGACTTTTGTGCATGCCACTCTCCCTGCTGGAAAAGCCATGCCTTTTGGCTCCTGAGAAAAAACTTGCCCCCTCCACAAACCCACTTCAGAAGTCATTTCTGCTGTAGCATCTTTTCTCATCTTCTCAGACATACTGACTCCTTCCTCCTGTATATAATAATATACACTAATATGTAATAATACAATAATATGTAACAATCATAATAGTAAGCAAAAGTGCTCACTTTGGCCCCAGCATGACGCTGAGCATTTGATATGGGTTGTCTGTCTCATCAAATCCTCCCCGTATCCCTGCCAAGTAGACATCATAATAATTATTACTCCTTTCTGCCACTTTATAGACAAGGAAATCATGGCTTGGTGAGATAAGGTTATTTGCCCGTGGTTCCACAGCTAGAAGGAAGCAGGGCCCGTTTCCTAACCCATCACATGATTCCACCTGTAGATTATATTTTTAAGATGATTTACAGTTTATTAAGCACTCTTACATGTATAAAATAATTTGAGCTTCATGATGACCCAGGGAGGAACCTGTTAGTCTCCTTCATTTAACCATGAGCTTTGCGAGGACCATGTTAGTTTCTTAGACATCTTTGTAACCGCAGCATTCATCTTGAATGTCTAATTGAGTGTATGTTAGATGGATGGATGGATAGTTGGGTAGGTGGGTATGTGGGTGGGTAATGAGTGGGTAGGTGGACCAGTGGATAGATGGATGGATGGAGGGATGCACAGATGAGTGGATAAATGGATGATGAATAGATTGGTAGGTGGGTGGATGGATAGGCAGATGGTTAGATGGATGGGTGGATGGGTAGATGGATGGATGAAGGGATGGATTAGGGGTGGGAGTTATGGAGGAATGGATGTGTGAAGGATGTTAGAAGGATGAAGGGATGGATGGATGGATGGATGGATGGAGGAAAGAAAGAATTCATGGACAAATGGTCAGACAGATGAAGCAACAAACTCCAGTAAACTCCCCACTGTCCATTCTAATACTTCTCTGAATCTGGTACCACAATTGCCATTAGAGCTTTGTGAATGAGCCAAGGGATGCAAGCCCGCTGTATCCCAGCCATCTTCTCCCCTTCTTCTACCCAGAGCCCTGCCCACGGCAGAGGAGGTAATGTATTCTTTTGGAAAGGCTGTCTTTCAGCATCTCATCTCCATGCAGTGGCTGGGCCTAGCATTCTATGTATTTGCACTGGCTGGGATGCTGAATTCGCTGGAGATAGAACAAAAACAAGAGACTCAAGACCGGCATCACCAACTCCCTGAGGGGGAAGGAGAGGTCCCATGTCACACAGAGCGCCACAGCCGCCTCCCCCGACCACCGTCTGCTTTCTAAATAAACCCCTGAGACGGAGCCGTGTGGGGTTATAAATCAGCCGGAAATCAAATGCTAACATGTAAATAAATTGCAAATCAGCTGAGAAATTGGTTTCATTTTGAGACGATAAAGCACATTTCTTCCGCGCTGATTTTGTAAGGCGCCCCTTAAGAATTGTAATATTTCTGTGTGGTAATGATAAACATTAGCGACTTGCTTTAGAAATGAAAAAATAGACAGCCTCTGGGGATTTGAAAAACATATGCACTTCAAATTTGAAAATCCAATTTAACTGTCCATTATAGGGAGAATAAAAAGGTAAGGATAGGATAATTTTGTAGTTACACAGCATTTGACTAAATCTGATTCCGCGATGACAGGCACACTTTAAAAGCTACAAGTCTGAATGCAAGGAGACAGCAAATCATTTATTTATGATTGTAATCTAGCTCCTGTCTCGCGAGTTAGCGACCATACCGCTTGCTCCCTAGCTGTGGACGGCATGTGTACACTTGTCAGTGAGCACTCTTAAAAAACACTTCTCACGGAATTTCTGGGTTTGGGAGGGAAAAAAAATCATAGAGGAGAGAGAAGACAAAAGAGATCATCCTTGTCAAGTTTACCGAAACAGGCAGATGTTGAAATTGTGAAAGTTTAGAAAGAAACAAATCTTTTTTTTTCCCCCCTTAATTTCTGCTGAAAGCAACTGTGAAATGTGTGTATATGCGCGTGTGCAAGCATGTATACACACTCACTTGTCTTTGTACTTAGATGTGACACTAAACACACCCTGGGTGGAGACTTTGCAGTTGGAAAGTTCACGCTGCAAAACTTTAACTCGGTTGAATTTTTACAGAATGTTGTCTTCAGTCCTGTTGTCAGCATCTCTGGCAACATCACTCTACCCCTATGCCTATGGCTGCCCCACTCCTGCAGTTAAGATGCAAGCTTGTTTTCTCAAAATAGTTCAGGGTATCCCCAGGATCACACAGGGAAGGTGCTGGAAGTCTGACCTGGAAGGAAAGGTCGGAGGGGCTAAAACAAATGCAGGTTTTTAAATTCATGTACTTTATTATTTTTAAATTTTCATTGATTTATTTCTGGCCATGTTGGGTCTTCACTGTGGGCCACAGGCTTTCTCTAGCTGCAGTGCGTAGGGGGTTACTCTTCACTGTGCTGTGCGGGCTTCTCTAGGTGCAGAGCATGGGCTCTAGAGTGTGTGGGCTTCCTTGGAAGTCCCCAGATGAAGTCTTTAAGTCTCCATGCTTCTCCAAATGCAGGACTCCATCAGTTACATAGTATTCATCTTAACCACTAAATAGTCGTCAGCGACTCTTCTCCATGGGAAGAGCTAGATCGTTTATGTGTCTGGGGTCTCGAAAGTCCCTCCATGCTATGAAAGATGTCCAATTACTCTGTCCATTTTACAGATGGAGAAATTGAGACTCATCCAGGTTTAAGTTGCCGAAGATCACAAAACCAGCACGAAGTTGAGCCTAGAGTTTGCCTGTCATCTGGTTTTCATCCTGTGACTGTCCTCTCTATAACTACATGCATTTACTTGTTCAGCCAAACAGATATTTATTGACTGCATCACGTGCGGCAGGTGCTGCTCTGGGTCATAGGGATACAGCTGAGGATAACAGACAAGCTTCTTCCTGGGGGGTACTCACAGTGAGTGGAGGGTGGTGGAAAAGAAGAAAGAAAAGGCATTAGATGGTGTCCGTGAATAAGTGCTTTGAAGAAAACCATATGGGGGCAGTAAAAAAAGAGGATGATTTCATGAAAAGTGATAACTCCAAGCAGGGGGTCAGGAAGGGCTCTCTGAAAAGATGGTGAAGGAGGAGACCTTGGTGACAAGAAGGAGTCAGTTCTTGGAGATTGAGGGGCAGGAGGGCATTCAGGCAGAAGGAACAGGAAGTGCAGAGGCCCTGGGGTGGGTGTGAGCTTGGGCTTGTTCAAGTACCAGAAAGCATCCAAAGCAGTTGGAGGGCAGTGTGGGAGGGGCAGGGCTCTGTGGGGTGCTAGGGGAAGCTGGCAGGGAGTCTTAAGCCAGGGGATAGCATTTAGCCTTTATAATTGCCCCTGCAGGAATACTGTGCCTGGCATTGAGTCAATGAAACCTGTGTATGTCATGTCTGCGTGCTTTGTCATGTCTGTCTCTTTGCGACCCCATGGACTACAGCCTGCCAGGCTCCTCTGTCCGTAGGATTCTCCAGGCAAGAACACTGGAGTGGGTTGCCATTTTCTACTCCAGGGGATCTTCCCAACCCAGGGATCGAACCCCCACCTCCCACGTCTCCTGCACTGGCAGGCAGATTCTTTATGACTGAGCCACCTGGGAAGCTCCAATGAAATTCCATAATCGCTGTTAATAGATTGGCCTGCGTAAGACAGAGCAGAAGGCAGGCCCAGCTCCTGCCACCAAAATCAGATTTTCTTGCCCATACATGGCTTGGAGCAGCCTGACTCAGCCCCGTGGAATGATGGCAGGGATTTATTCCCACTCATCTGGAGGTAAACTCATTTTTACCAGGGCCATTCAACCACCGAATCAGAGAGGAAGGGAGAGGGGAAGCAAGTTATTTCTTGTTCATGCAAAAGGAGGGTAAATGGAAGAAGAATTCCAAGGGATAGGTGAACACTTAGGGTGACCTGCAGTCCAGGTGTAGCAGTACATCATTTCTTTCCGGCGGTGGGGCGGGGTCAAAAATGAAAACCACACACAGAAATGTCCCTGTCAAGTATGTTTAGATGACAAATAGGAAAAGGGTTGGGGAGAAGAACCACTTCTGTGTTCAAAAATCACTGAAAACGTGGTCATGCCAAAGACCGTGATTATTCAAACGACTATTTGCAACAGTAATAATAAACCCAGGATTTATTGAATCCCCTTGCTCTGTGGCAGGATGTGGATCTGGGGTTTCATGGGCAGCATCTACAATTATGACAACAGCCTTGCTGTGTTGCTGCTTTTAGTAATATGATCCCAAATTTGAAGCTAAGAAATTGAGTTCGGCAAGGACAGCAAACCTGTTAACAACCACACAGAAACCAACCGCCGACTTCGGATTCTAACCCAGCCTGTCCGGCTCCCAACCTGGTCTCTTTTCACCCTTGTATCCCTCCCAACAAGGTCTCATTCTTTGACACTCTCAAAGATGTGTTGCCATAAATATATGTATAGTGGTTGAGAACATCCGGCGACCCATCAGACAACAAAAATCTCTCTCGCCCTGGTGGCGGGGGTGGCTGTTGTAAACATCGGTCACGAACCCGCTGGAATCTGTAGGATCTGGGGGCGATTTTTTTGCCGTGCGCAGTCTCTGCCTGTCACCCGGGAAGTTTACGCGAGATTTGATCAGAATTTCACGAAGCCAGGCAGAGCCTGTGTGGAGCTGTCAGATGAAATAATTTGTCAGTGATGATTGTGTGAATTCGTAAATATTTATGAATTCACAAGTTATAAATGTGCAGCACTCACACCTTAATAACGCATATGGTGATGGAGACCCCGCCGGCGTGGGGTGGGGAGAGGTGTTAAAGACAGATCGACATCGAGGGTGGCTTGGGAGTCAGAAGGGGCAAAAGCGAAGTCAACATGGGGAGCTGTTTGTGGTTCGTTAACCATGGATGACCTTGACCGAGGACTTCGCTCTCAAGGTCTCAGTTAATGCATCTGTGAAATGGGGACAATAATTATACCTACTATTATTACAATAATATTACTGTTAATACTATAAGGATTGCTCCGACCAGGATGAAATGACCTAATGTCTGGAAAGCACAAGAACTGGCAAATGATCAATGTTCTCTCTGGGTTTACTGAGTACATACATGAATACGGACTAAATCCACCCCATGTGCTGTGTCATCGTGAGGGTGCACGGAGAGATGGTGTGGTGGCAGCCCTGGGTGTCTGACCTCACTGAATGGATGGCCCCGGCCAGTCTCTCCTGTCATCTGTGAAGGAAGGAAGGTTTCAGAGGTAAGAGCTGGACTGAATGACCTCAGGGGAGCCTGTATCTTACAGGGCCCCGTGAGTAGCTGCAAACATGGACAGGCTACATTCTCCCATGCACAGAGCTCAACAAGACTTCTAGCATCCTGCATCCCACTTCTGACTTCCTAACACCCTCATCTGCCAACCTCAATCCAGGGCTCTGCTCTCTGGAGGGCAGCGCTTGGAAAGACTTCATCCTGGCCCAGCGTGAAACTTTTCTCAAAGGCAGCTGGTGGTTTGAAAAGAAAAACAGTCACTGTTGAAGCTGTGTTCCAAATTGGAGTTTTCCTATATTGAAGATCAATGTGGCTCTGCATCTTCTCAATGGCTATAAGACCCCCCCAGCCTCAGTGTCCGCCTCTGCAAAATGGGGGCAAAAATCATTATCTACCTCTAACATGTTCATCCCATATCTAAAAGCAGGGCCCGTGGTCCCTACAGGGACAAGTGACAGCGTGCCACCCCTTTCCCTGTGTGTCCAGTCTGTGCACTCAGGAGGCACAGGTGCCCACAGGGCTCAGTCTCAGAGCTGAGCATATCTGGAGAAGTTCTGCCCAAAGTCATGCCCAGGGGAGGAGAAGACCATCACCCTCCCCAGCTAGAATCCTCTTGGTGAGCAAGGAGCAGGGGGTTGAGGGGCAGATGGGAACAAGCATGAATTAGTCATCTTCTGTGCTCTCCTAAAACATCAAGGAACACAGTTATTAGTTACCTCCAAAACACTTAGGGTACCTTTTTTTTGGTTTTTTTTTTTAACAATCCAACTATCTTCCTTTCATAGATTATTATTGCTCTCATTCTGCAGATGGAGAAACCAAAGCACAAGCTTTTGAGGCATAACTAGCTGTTATGAAAAACCAAAGCCACACAGATCTAGGAGATTTTAACAGTGGAGCATTTCTCATGATGTGTACCCTGACATGGACATTTTTCCACCTTGTCTTCTAATGATAGCAGCAAATACGTGTCCTGCCAGGCAATTTTCCAGCTGCTTTATATATATATATGGTCACATTTTAATTTCCATGACTGCTAGGAGGTGGGTAATTTTATTCCCCTCAGCCTTACATCCGTGACAGCTGAGGTTCAGAGAGGTTAAGTAAGTAGCTGAGCGACACACTGCTGGAAGGCAAGGAAGGCAGGATTCAACTCAGAGGTTGATGCTGGTCCCTGGGCCCCTGAGAAGACAGTAACAGTGAGTGTAGCCAGGACTGTAAGTCTTCGAGGGTTGGGATGGCTCTGCCATCATGCCCGCATCCAACACAGAGCCTGGCATAGAGCATACACTTTGCAAATATTTATCAAATGAATTTTAGAAAATGTACCAGTCTCCTGATCTTTTAAAAAATCTCAACTTATAAACAGAGATGTCAGGGAGCAATTATTCACATTACTCAAGATGTCTTCATTTTATAAAAACGATTTACA
Organism: Okapia johnstoni; assembly: GCA_024291935.2. NCBI lineage: Eukaryota > Metazoa > Chordata > Mammalia > Artiodactyla > Giraffidae > Okapia > Okapia johnstoni. The sequence goes on along the minus strand of CM044310.1, from coordinate 5,583,167 downwards.
TCAGAGAGCCTTTAAATAGCAAATCCTCCAGTGCATTTAAAAATATGATTCAATTTATAGTACAGGATTACACACAAACTTTCAGAAGCCCTCACTTGAGTAATGGAATCTGGCTTGAATGTCATTCATGCATCTAGCTTTTCAACAAGCAACTACTGAGCACCTACTAGTTACCAGTTTCCCTGCAACAACCGGGGATTCAGTGGTAAACATCATGGCCCCAGCCCTCAAGGAACACCAAGTCTGGTGGGAAAGGCAGAGAAATAAACAGATGAATGTTCCACTTGAGGAAAAGATTGATGTTTTGGGAAAACAAAGGCGCCTTCTCTCCTGGCATGCTGGGTAAAGAGACTTCCCTGAAGAAGGGCAATGGGAGCTGGGTCTTGTGACATTAATAGGAGTTCACTACTTAGAAATTCTCCTTATCTTGAGAAAATTGTTTTTTATGTGTATTCAAATCCATAAGCAGTATCTTTTCCAGACAAGTGTGGTTGTGTCTCATCCTCATGCCAGTATTTTCATACAACCTCTTTCAGTTGCTTCTCAAAATCAAAACAGTACGGTGAGATGAGAATGGCGTGGAACTTTCCTATTGTGTTATTTTATTACAAAAGTAAAGCATACACGCTCTAAAAAATACAAGCAAGTGATATTTCCCACCCCAACATATCCAAGGTTAATGGTTCAATGTATATCCTCCAGGGTCTCTCCTTTGGTGAATGTGTAGCTTGTTTGAAAAAAGAAAAAGTTTCCATGACGTGATAACCGGCTCTTTCAAAAATTCTAACACAGAATCTCTCTCCATATCATTCAACATTTTTCTGAAGCCAGTCTGTAAATGGCTCTGGGCTTTGCCACTCATGTGTATATTTTATCTGACGAATCCCCTAGTGTTGGACAGCTAGGTTGTTTTCAGTGGTTTTCTCCTAATGTAAATAATGGCATGGAAGATCCTCATAGCCACATCCATGTTGTGCATATTCATGTTCATTTTCCTTATCACTCCATCCTTGCTAAGTAACGTCATTAAGTCAAAGAATAGCCAAAGGGTAAGGCTCTGAGGGCAGGAGGCATGATCCCCACTTTACAAGAAGAAAAACGGCTAGTCGGGGTTCCCAGAACCGGAGCCAGGTCTCCTGCGTCATCCGCCCCAAACCTTCCCTCCTACAGGTCCACCTGGGTCTCATACCATCGAGGAAAAACCAACCCAACAGCCTCCAGGATCCTACAAGGAGGGGCAGATTGGGCAGAGAGAGAGGGAGGTGTGAATTAACGGCGTGGCTTTTAATTCTGTGTTCCGATCCTGCTTATGGGCCTGGAGAGGCCAACAGAGAGAACTGGTCCAAACAGAAGTGTCTCACCCTTTCACCCCAGCCCAGGGGTCTCCTGCCAGCTAGCGGGGTGTCGCCTGAGAATCCCTTGTCAGACGCACAAGCTGGTCTGTTCAGGCAATCAGACAAGCAGTGCCCACTAGGCTTCTGCTGATGGGCCGAAGGCTCTGTCCCAAAGGGCACCTGAGATGCCAGAGGCTGAGGGTATGCTCTTGCCCTAGACATCAGTTTTCCCAAATATAGAAGGAGGGTGGCTTGCGGTGACTGGCAATGCTGGGGTAGGGCTTTCTGGGCATGAATCCCAAGTGCCAGCTCGGACATCTTGGGAAAGTAGCTTAACCTCTCCGAACCTTTTGTAGGTCTACAGAGATTTAGGGGTGCCCTATGGTGTGTGGGTGGACACTGCTTCAGGGGCTGGGGGTGCAAAAGTGAACCAGCAACCACGGCTCCCAGGCAGCTCATGTCCCGGTTGAGGGTCGGGGCTCAGACAATGAATGACCAGTCTAGGAAGCTGCCGATGGTGATAAGCGCTCAGAACAGAAACCCAGCCAAGTGGTGGAGAACAGCTGTGGGCGGGGCCACAGCTTTACACGTGGGTCTCCCCGAGGCCGTCATGTCTGAGATGAAACCGTGAAAAATGAAGGACAATGGAAGTGGGTGACTCGCTTGTGTTCTCCGTCCTGGAGAAGCACCGGAATCAACCAGTGAGCTCAGAAATGCTCGAGTACAGGATCCAGCCCCGGGGGGTCGGATGTAATCCCTTTGGGGCGGGGCCTAGGCATCAGCATTTAAAAAAAAGCTTTCCAGAAGGTTCTAGCGCACCCAGGGTTGAAAACTAGCAATTTCAGTTTCCAGGACAGCTTTTCAGGTGCGGGAGGGCGGAGAAGAAGCAGAAGCAAAAGGCTCAGAGGTGAGCTCGGGTTTGTCCTGTTTCCTCCGGAAAGGAAAGGAGAACAGCAGGGGTGGGCACAGGGCAGGGCCGGCCGGGCAAGCACGCAGCTGGAGGAGAGAGAAACCCAGGGCATCACAGCTGTCTCAGTAAAATGGGCTCATGAGGCTTCTGACCTCAGCACGTCGTGAGGACGGAGAAGCCTGAGACGCAGAGGGTCAGCGCCAAGCCTGAGGATGGCCCCCGGGGACGCAAACAGAGCTGGTGGCTGCTGGGCTGCCGGTCTGAGTTCGGGGTGATAGGAGGGTCAGGCCACTGAAGAGGAAAGGCCGCAGTCTGGAGTGTCCCCACAGACATCCCGTGGAAGACACGCCCAGCCAGTTGCTCCTTAACACAGGGCTTCCAAAGACCTGGTTCTCCCGTTGGTCAAAACTGCAAAGGCCTGTCTGTGCGCTGAAGGCTCTGACAAGTCCTGCAGTCAAGAACTTTGTTATGGAATCTGTTCCAACTTACAGAAGCAAGGCTGATTTGACCTCCTGGTGCAGCGGGGTAGTGCAAATGTCCCCACTGCTCAGGGAGCCTCTCCAGACCTTCCCTAAAGTGGTCCTCCTCTCCTGTCCCCATCATTCTCTCTCCTGTCACCCAGGGCCTTCTCCCTCATAGCACTGGTCATGAGGTGAACTGAACTTGCTGGTTCATTTGTTTCCCGCTTTCATGCCTTCTCTTTTAGAAGGTGAGCACCATATGGACAGGGACATGGTCTATCTTAATGACTGCGTGATTCCTGGGTATTTAAAAATTATTGGTGGAATGAAGAAGTAGAAAGGTGGGAGCAAGAGGGAAGGAGGGAAGAAGACACTGGGAAACAGAGAACAGGATGGAAAGATGGAAGGAAGGAGTGCAGAAAGGTAGGAAAGGAGAGAGGGAGGGAGGTTAGAGGAACTGGTGTTTCACAAACTCGGATGGTTCCTGAACTTTTTTTTTTTTTTTTGCCACACACGTGTTTATTGCACTAGGAATGCCACTTGAGACAGAAAACAAAACCCACAGGCAGTGGTGGGCTGACCCTGTTACAGAGGGAAGTGACCAGCAGCAGCCAAAGCCCCCAACTGCTTTAGTGCTAGTCCATATACATGTACCATCCGATTGATTCGTTTTTAAAAAAAAATTTCCAGCTTCTTACCTTCCCCCAGACAGCGGCAAGCTGATTACACACAGGCGCTGGGCACCACATGGCACCATGTCACGGTTTTGCAGCCACAGCCAGGCCCGAAGTCTGCTGTTGGCACCTCCAACCCACCCGGGTGGTTGCTCAGCCTGTCTGCCTCCTGCACCAAGAGCCGCGGGTCCTCCAAGCATCAGCTGAACAGCCGGGTGAGGCTGCAAAGCCCGCGGTAGCGCCCTAGATCTGCATGAAAACATATGGATCTGAGAGGTGTGGGAGTCTGTCTTTTTTAAATTGCATCAAACCCTTCCCTTGCCTTGAGAGCGCTACATTTTTCAAAGCCGCCGAACCGGGTGCCAGGCTGCAGTTTGCCTTTCCCGTTCACCTGCCTTCAGAGAGCCGAAAAATAATGAACCTCCCCCCACCCCGCACCTCCCCTCCAGCCTGCAAAAGGCAGAAGGAAAACAAGCAGCCGCCTTCTTCCTAACCATTTAACATGTCTTGACGCCTTCTCTTCCCCAAAGAAGGAACTGGCTTTTTTTATTTAATTTTTTTTATTCGTCTTTTTGCAAGAGGTGTTTGCGGCGTGCAGATCAAACCCTTTTATTCCCAGTTTCTTGTAGGTGCCTGTGTTCTGGGACTTCAGAATGCCACATGGGGAAGGCAAGGCTGGGTCCCGTGGAAAACAAGACAAGGTACTGGCTTGTGGATGGGGTTTCCATTCATCCATCCATTCATTCATTCACTGAGTTCCTACTCTGGGCCTGGCTCTGTGTCCTGGGCACCAGGAACATGGACACACGTTGCAATGAAGCCAGCTTCAAGGAGGCCACCCTTCAACTTGCAGGTGTGAACCCTAGTTTATCTTCTAACAAGAAAGCCAATTGAAAAGCTCCGGGCAAAGGCAAGCCCAGAGAACCGTTTGAATGCCTGTAGGGAAAAACTGGAGGGGAAGATGGTGGGGGGCAGGGCGCGAGGAGCCAGAAGCACCAGGCATGTTTGATTCAGGCCTCACCTGTACCTGGCAAGTAGGCACGAATATTCCCATTTTACAGCCCTTGCTGATGGGAAAACTGAGGCCTGGAGAAATGAACAGGTAGGACTAAGCTCACGCAGCTGGACGGTGGGCACGGGTCCTCCCGTGCGTCAGTAAACGGCCAAGACCACAATGATTACACTAAGTTCACAGCAGGGTGGGATGGGGTGTGAAGGGGGGACCCCAACTTCATCTCATTTTGCTCCTAAGGACTGGAGTCATGCTGTCCCACGAGGAGGGTGGAGTAGGTTTTCTCATTGTCCCTGTTTGGCAAATGAGGATATTTAGGCTCAGAGAGGCTCTCAGTTTACTTAAGGTCATACAGCAGTAAGAAAACCTACCCCTGGATTCATTTCAGTGCCCCCTCCAACTCATGTTTCCATCTCTCTCGTTCTCTCTCTCTCTCACACACACACACAGTCAGTTCAGCTTCATTCCACCCACAACAGCCTGAGGACACTTTGGGCCCCAAGTGTGGCTTTTCCCGGCAAAGCCAGCCCTCAATTATTGGGAAGTGCCTCCCCTCAGCCATTTCTGGATCCATCTGAGAAACATAAATAAAGCTGGGGCCAGACTCTCCGGTGATGAGATGACAGCAGTGGATGGAGAAGGAGGTCAAATGGCTTTGCAATGGCACTGGTGAGAACACACACCCTTTCCTGGTGGCTCATGGGGTTCAGGCAACACCCCACGGGGAACCCGGGAGAAGTGCCTGTCACTGAATCTGCAAAGAACTCAGCCTTCCCCATTCCTTCCTGCCCATTTGCTCCCGGTACTTTTTTGTAACAGTAGTGCTGCTTCTTGGGTGATGCAGAGGAGATGAAGGCGCTGTATCGGGATCAGGTCAGCAAAGGACTCTGCCTATACAGGTCTCTGTCGAAAAAACCCAGATAATCCGTCTTGCCTTGGGGCGTCCCTGGCTGTCATCTCCCCTCCCCCACTGCTCCTCTGCCTGTTACTTTGGTTTTAAATGCAGAGTAAGAGCCTTGAAACAGAAACATCGCCTCCAAATTTGGAGGAAGCAGATAACGAGGCCAGTCTGGTAATTTCACGCGGGTGACAAGAGAAACAGCTTACGCGACTGACTGACAGTTGCCATGTAGGAAACAGAACCTTCTGGAAAGGCTCCTGGGCTGGTGGGGAGGGGGTGGGCGGGGGTGGGGCGGAGGCTGAGAGCTCTTTGAAGGAGGGGGTGGTGGCGATTGGGGGGGGTGGAGGAGACGCGGTGGCCCTGTCACCCCTGCCCGCAATCTGTGGGGTCTTCACCACCTCGTCAGACGTTCGAGCTGACAACGGCGTGAAATTGAAATTGTGGAGTTGATTAAATGATGTATTTAAGGCTTCATAAAAGGAGGAGGTGGGGTGGGGGTCGCGGGGAGGGGGGAGAGTTGGAGAGATGAAAAAAGAGGGAGCGAGATGAGGAGGGAGGCAGAGAGAGGGGGGATGGAGAGAGACGGAGAGACAGGGAGAAAGATGGGGAGAGAGCCTTCAGGAAGCAGAGGGCGGAGGGGCCCAGTGAAGTAGGGGGGCATGGGGGGCGGGGGTGTGTTCCCTCCCTCCCCTGCAATGGGGGGAGGGTTTATCTCACCAGGAGCAGCAGGCTCAGTCACTGATCTAATCAAATTATTCAGCATTAAAAAACTGCCAAGACATTCCAGTACTTTAGCTTCCAGAGCCCCAGCTGGGATCAAATGCTAATCAACATCGCGGCGATATTTATTCCCACTGTCAGGCTGCTGTGTGTTTGTTTTCCGAGGCCTGCATACTAAACCCGGAGGAAGAGGGAGGGGGCCACCAGTGCACCCCTGGCAGGTGGCTTACCCTCTCTGAACTTCCTTCCATTCCCCCTCTGTTACACGGGGCCCTGAAACCCCTCCCACTGTCAGGATTCAGATTCAAAGCGAGGGAGGTGTTAAAAGCAGCAGGACCTGATGGCAGAGCTGAGCCTTGGCTGCGACTTTGCCCGAGGGACTTCACCTCTCGGAGCCTCAGTTTCTTCCTTTATAAAGTGGGGGATGTCAAGAGTACCAATCCCATGGGGTTATCTATTGCGACACGTAAGGGAGTTATTAGACTGAAAGCATACGGGGCGCCCTCAATGGATGTTAAGAATAACTATCAGCTCTTAACATTCTCGCAAGCATTGGGTGAAATAACACATGGAAAATTTAGCAGGGGAACTGGAATAGAGGAGGTTTGATGATGGTGGTGATCAAGATGAAAGTATGAATAAGGGGCTAACACTGTCACTGTTTAAAGGACGCTAAGCCCTTATCGCCCCTGCTGCCCTTTTCTCCTGCATCCCTCCCTGGATCTCCATCAGCAGGGCCTCCAGCCCAGGCAGAGAGGGTCAGGATGCCCCAGGGCCTCGGGGATTCCGTCTCTGCAGGGGCGACAGAAGCCACGCGGCGAGGAGGACTCAGCCCAGATTCTCCCCTGAACTTGGCGCCCCTCTCCTGGGATCCCGTGCTTCGCCCGTTCCCTGAAGGTCATGGTGCTGGATGGGGGGGGAAGACTAATTAATTTCCTTTGTTTTTCAGAGTTTCATTTTTTAAATTACAGCCTTCCCTCCTCTCTAATAAATACTCAACAATTAAAGCTTTTTTTCCCAAAGTGTGATTTCAACATTTCAATGTCCCTCCCCTCCTGTCACCTTCGCTGCCATAAACAGATTCGTAAAAACTGCTTTTGACGCCCCAGCTGCCATTAGGCACTTAAAATCCCGTAATTATCATCCTATCATGGGCCTGTTAACGAGCAGTAAAAATAAGGCCATTGAATATGGTAATTTATTCGTAAATTAGCCTAATGAGAATAGGTTTCAGACACTGTTTACTTGCGGGCTGCCTACGCCTGGCCAAGGCAGTGGCGACGGGAGGAACGTGGCTGCGAGGACAGCCTGGCGTGGGCAGCAAGCCCGCAGGGCGACGGTGTCCCCCCACCCCACCCCCCATGGCTCTGCATCCAGGTCTTTGAGTCTCGTTCCTGGCTCCTGTGGGCCGTGGGACAAGTGACAGCCCTGCCGGCTCCCCACCAGGCTCAAGACAGAAAGACTTGACCTTTGCACACATGTCAGGGCTTGTGGTCAGTGCTGACTGCGGCTGGGAAACCCTTAGGAGCTGGGGGACCTTGGGCAAATCATCATGTAGTCCTCGGTCTTCTCATCTGTAAAATCAGATGAATGCGTCAGCTAATGGAGCCATTAAATATTTTAAAGATTAATTGGGGTATGTGTAAATGCTTAAAACAGCGCCTGGCATATGGTAAGTGCTTTATACATGTAATTATGGTCATTATGGGCTTCCCTGGTGGCTCAGATGGTAGACAATCTACCTTCCATGCAGGAGATGTGGGTTCAATCCCTGGGTCAGGGAGATCCCCTGGGGAAGGGAGCAGCTATCCACTCCAGTATTCTTGACTGGAGAATCCCATGGACAGAGGAGCCTGGCTGGACTACAGTCCATGAGGTCACAAAGAGTAGAACTCAACTAACACTTTTACTTCCCTTGACTTCTTGGCCATTATAAATATTAGGGCATCAGCAAATATAATCCAGAACTGACTGACTTGCCCTTGGAATGTATCCCTAATATTTATTATTGGTTGAATCCAGTAAAAGCCATGTCTTCCTGGAACTACAGAATGTGACCTTATTCAAAAATAGGGTAATAATAAATATGAGGTCATAGTAGACTAGAAAGTGAAAGTGTTAGTTGCTCAGTCATATCTGACTCTTTGAAACCCCATGGACTGTAGCCCACCAGGCTTCTCTGTCCATGGGTATTCTCCAGGCAAGAATACTGGAGTGGGTTGCCATTCCCTTCTCCAGGGCATCTTCCCTACCCAGGGGTCGAACCCAGGTCTCCTTCATTGAAGGCAGATTCTTTACCATCTGAACCACCAACGAAGTCCCCTATAGTAGATTAGATAAGGGCACCAGACAATAAGATAAGTGCACCAGTCAAGAACTCAGGGTTCATACTGCATTAGAGTGAGCCGTACGTCCTGGACTGGTGCCCTTATTAGAAGGAGAGGAGACACCCAGCAAAGAAAAGGAGACAGAGGCTGGAGGGATGTGGTCACAAGCCAAGGAGTACCTGGGGCCACTAGAAGCTGGAAGAGGCAGGGAGGCTCCTCCATTAGAGGAGTGGGAGTCAATGATGAGGCCAAGATTTGGGCCTGAATACCTGGGAGATTGGAGGTAACAGTTTCCTGAGATTTGGCATTGGCTGAAATGTGGGCTGAAAAAGAGCCTGGAGTCAGAGCCACCTCATAAGCCCAACCTCTAACATTCCAGTCAAGCTCCCCGAGGGCAGGAACTCTGTCCACTCAGTTTACTGTAGCGTATTTGTTGAACAGATATCCAACCTTGGAGTGTAGTTGGGTCTTCTCAATGGTGATGGCAAGTTTAATTCAGAGGGGGGACAGCCTGGGCAGATTAATACAGGGAAAGGGTTAGAGGGGGTTGTGATGGAAGCAAAGGGATGACTCTGGGAGGCAGTTTCATTCATTGCCCAGAAGGAATAAATAAAAGAATGCAAGAAGAAAGGATGCCAAGTACAGCTGTTCAGGTTGCTGACTGCATAAGGGCCTTGCAGAGTCACAGACCCTCGGGCAGGGCTTGAAGAAGGGGTTTCCTTTTTTCCAGATGTCTTGTGTGGGCAGTGTCTACCATGATAGGAAGCAGCGCCTGTTTCTGATCCCGCTAGTCTGGAACTCGATGCAGTAACCGACTACTGCAAGTAGGCTGTGCCCAATGGCCCTGAACTCTTGAGACGGTCTCCCGCCTCTCCACTCTCAGGAACCCTGGCACCTAGCATCTCATCTTAGTGGGGAAGCTGACCCAGCCCAGCTCACAGGGAAGGCAGCACCTTCGGGAGCTCTGCTGAACCCAACCTTTTGGATGACTCAGATCTTTGCCCCCTGGAGCATCCCCAGTCTGACAGAGCCATCATTGCTCATTCTCCCTCCTCCTCCCTCTCCCTCCCCCTCCTCCTTTTCCCCAATCCCCTGGCCCCAGCTCAGGTTCATTCAGGTTCCCATGCATCCTTTGCTGTCCAGCGCAATTGCCAGGTGTATGCAAACCCACCTTCTCAGGGACACCACGCCGTAGCCCTGACCCTCTCCATGAAAAAGAGAAATAGGGCTCAGAGATGCCCAGTGACTTATCTGAGGTAACACAGCCCAGAGCGGGCAGAGCCACGGCTCAGACTGGTGTCTGTTTCCTTGTTCAGAGATTTCTTTCTGACGGTGGCCAGCGGTCAGGAAGAACCGCCCGTTCAAACCCCTGCACCGGAGCATTCTGTGCCGCGCAGCCATGCGGGGAAACCCGCCTGGGTTTCTATTTGCTCCTCAGGGTGCATGCTTTAGCTGAAGCTTTGCTCACACCTCAGCTCAGAAAAGGTCCCCATGAGGATGGAGCGTGAGCAGTCAGAACCTGGATTAGATCTCTTCTCGAAACCTGAGGAGACGTGTGGCTTTGCCTTCCAAATGCATAGCTTAAACTGCCAGTTGTGTAGGTCCATATAGAAGTCTGGACCCCCGGGCAACATTTTTAAAAAATCGCACAGGCGTTGCCCAAAGCAGCCTCATAATGCCCCTTCATGGCCCTGTCACCTCGGCTTCTGCTGGGGCCCTGGGCCATTTTTCTTCCATCCCCTGACAGAGGCTGCAAGTTTTCACGGGCAGTGGTGATGAGGTTTCCAACCGACTTTTGACCAAACGGATTTCCAACTGCATTTGAAAAGGAAAATATCTTTCCAATGTACCAAATAATGAAAAATGACTGGGCGAGTTTATAACTGTTGATTCAGCCACCAGACTCCCCCCTTACCCGGCCAGCCCTGACTCTGGTTCTCGGGAGGTTTTCATCGAGCATTAATTCACTCTCTTTCTCGACGTGCAAAGAAATAGGCCCTTCCGAATCCATTCGGCAATGCATTAGCTTCAAGGCCTGTTGGAAATGGTTTAGCATCTGCTCTTAATAGACGTCGCAGTGAACGAGACGGGCCAGGGCTGAACGAGGACTCACAGCCATCTTGGGCCCTTCCACCTACATACAGTCTGTGGATTTGGAAAAATTTATAATGATATACCCATTCTTATCATCTCATACAGATGATTTTCACTGCCCTAAAAATTGTCTGTGCTCTTCCTGTTTATTACTCCTTATCTTTTACTCCATGGCAACCACCGATCTTTTTATTGTCTCCATAAGTTTTTTCCTTTTCCAGAATGTTAAATAGTTGGAATCATATGATATATAGCCTTTTCATATTGGCTTCTTTCACATGTAAGTATACATTTAAGGGTTTTTTTTCATATTTTTTTCATGGCTTGATAGCTTGTTTATGTTTAGTGCTAAATAATATTCTACTGTCTGGATGTACCAGAGTTTATTTACCTATTCAACTATGGAGAGAATCTTGGTTGCTTCCTCTCTTAAAAAATTTTTTTCTGGTGTATAGTTGATTTACAATTTTGTGTTATCTTGGTTGCTTCCAAGTTTGGGAGATTATGAATAAAAGTGCTATAAATATATTTTTTAAAAAAGAAGATGCCTAATGCAGATGAATTCTGGCCAAATCCCTGATCAGTTACGTCAGAATCTCCAGAAAGGATCCAGGAATCAGAGTTTTGTTTGGTTTTTAATTCCTGCAGGTGGTTCCATTGTGCAACCAAGATGGAGAGCCAGTGAGCCAGGCTGCTGGACCAGTGGTTCTCAGAGTGAGTCCCCACACCAGCAGCATCAGCGCCACCCGGGACCTTGTTAGAAATGCAGATTCCTGGGCCCTCCTCCCGTCAAGACTTGCCTTAGGTGTGACTGACCTCATCACACGCTTCTGGTGTGGTCTGTCACGTTCCAAGCAATTCACATGTTGGAACAAGTTTGGGAGCCGCTGAGCTGGCCCTTCTCAGAGTAGGGAATGTATATTTACTCTCTTGGCCAACCATCCATTCATTCGCTCACTCACTCATTCTGCCAGCTGCTCATGGATTCGCCATGCTGATTGTCCTTCCTAGGAGCCTAACATTGGGGCAGGTATTGGGCATCCAATGATAAGGCAGATGTGGACTTTTGCATTCGAGGAGCTTTCAGTCTCCATGTGGAATTTCCCAGATAACAGAGGCAAAGGTGAAGGTCGTCAAAGTTAGGAAAGGGTTTGACCTGAGCTTTCAAAGAACAGCCTGTTTCTCTCTGCTCTCTGCCTACATGCATCCCCTGTGAGCGGCTAGCATCACGGCTAAGAAATTCACACGTGAGTTTTCTTACTGGGGCTTCCCAGGTGACGCTAGTGGTAAAGAACCCACCTGCCAAAGGAGACATAAGAGATGCGAGCTCGATCCCTGGGTTGGGAAGATCCTCTGGAGGAGCGCATGGAAGCCCACTTCAGTGTTCTTGCCTGGAGAATCCCATGGACAGAGGAGCCTATGGGCTATAGTCCCTAGGGTTGCAAAGAGTCAGAAGTGACTTAGCACGCATGCACATTCTCTTACTGATCCAGAGGAGACCATTCTTGTCGAAAGGTCCTTTGGTGACAAATAGCAGCGTGGTTCTTTTCAACCTGGCCAGGGACCAGTCAGTTTCCTTCATCCCTTATAGATTCAGAAAAATGCATGAGTTAAGACTATGGACTCTGTCCCGAGCAGTCTGGGTTTGCATCAAGTTTGTAGAACTACTAACTGGTTGGCCTTGAGCAAGTTGCCTCTTTTCTGCACACCTCAGTTTCTTGATCTGTTGAATGGGTGTAAAAACACTATTGACCTCATTGGGTTGTTACAGGAATTAATGAAAATCGGCAGAGCACTTAGAACAATGGAACACAAGTCTTTGGTAGCTAAATCACAAACCTTACTTTTGAAACAGTTACTCGAAAATAAAATCCATTTTAAAACCAGATTGCTTTGCTTGTTCCATGATTGCCATAGGGGATTCATTTTACAAAGGGAATAACTTGGGTAGCCATGTGTTGAATTTGCTAAGAGTGAAGGAGTCGTGCTGCCAGCTTCTGACAGGGGTGGGAAGGGAACTTTGCTAAGGAGGTATGGCAGGTTGTTGTGAAATGCCCATCTCTGAAGGGTCTGGAAGCTCCTTAAACTCCCTGATTTTGCCTCCATGTCCGTTTATCTTTTTCCTTTTTTTGCCCCCAAAGTCCTTGCAACACTGGAAGGTGAGAAGGTGTTTCAACTAAGACCTAGTAAGGGACAACATGTCCTGCTTTCTTAATATCTCAGGATGGAAAATATTAAGAACTTTTCTGAATCCACAAGCCATGCCTGCTGTGAAAAAATATGTCTTCCCTGTGCATCTCTCTTTACTTCCTGTACCTTTCCCTCTACTTCCTGCTCCACAGGAAGTGTTGAAACAGGAAGTGATCACTTCCCATCTCCTGGGCATCTTGGGCAAGGTGCTCTAAACATAAACATTCCCCTCAGCAGAGTGCTGGGCAAGGGCCGCCACTCACTGCCTCACACCCAGCGACACGGGACCACCTCTGAGCGTCACAACCCAGCAGATGATCTCAAAGTTTTCACAATTATTACAGGTGTCAACAGGATGGAAATTAAGCCAGAAGCTGTGCTGAGATTCTGCTGCTGAGATCCAAAAAGGAGCATTCGGCTTCCCAGCATCTCTTGCCAAAGATGATCTCAGATTCATCTGTTCCCATTCACAGCGAGCAAAGGCCTTGATTTTAATAAGGGTGTGGCTCCCCTTCTCCTATTCCTGAAACAGGGCTGAGTGTGGGGATGTTGATGGTCAGAACCGGGGCAAATCCGGAGAAAAGCGTCCCCGTGTTGGCAGCTGGCGACGTCTGCTACCTGCCAGGGTTTTGGCATCTCTCCTTGTGTGGCTCTCCTCTCACACAATCAGCTTTCTCCTGAGGGCCCCTGCCTGCTCCCATCTCTACTGACTCATTTATTATTATTATTATTAACGTTGAACATTTATTCTGGGAATGCAGGGTTGAATGAGACACAGCCCCGTCTCATGGAGCTCACGGCTGGAACACAGGATGGGGGCAAGCGAACAAATAAACAGACAGTTAAACACAGTGGTAGGAAGCGTGACGCTGGAGGCCAGGGCACGCAACAGCAAGAGGAGAGACATTAACACAGGCTGGAGAATTAGGGAAGGCTGCCTGCGCAGAGGGGATCCAGCAGAGCATCTCTTTCGGAACTCCCTGCATCCCTCGGACCTTATCAATTCAGTGTGCCAGCTGCTGCAGGCATCTTTGGGTCTGAGGGGTTGTTCCAGAGATCCACAGCATAGGTTACAAGTGCTCAGGAGTTAATTCATCAACCCCAACACAGAACAGCCCTCATTCTTGGGAGATGGTACGTTAATCCCCAAGCCCCCTCACTCCTCCAGGGAGATGATGCTGAAGCTAGTTTTATGATGTTTTCTAGACTTACTCTGCAGGATCAAGCTCCAGCCACCCTCTGTGATAGATAACTGGCTCTATTGACCCGCCTCAGTTCCTCATTCCCCTAAGTGAACACCCTGGGGTCCCTTTCCCAAAACACTCCCTGCTGTTGAATCCTCCATGTTGGCTTCTGGGGAAATTCAAAGTAAGTGTGTGGGGAGGAGAGCAATGTGGTCAGCTCTGGGTTTCCGAGAAGAGTTGCTCTTTTTATCCACGTGGCTGGGAGGTGTCTCAGAGTGGACAGGTGAGACAAGACAGCAGGTTATGATCTGACTGGACACCAGGACGCAGCCTGACCTTCCAGGCCTGGCAATGCTAAGAATGTGCCCCTCTGTGTCCCGGAGAGCATTCCTTTCCTCCTTCAACCTCACAATCCCCATGAGGCAGTTTCTGCCGATGGAAACCCTGAGGTCTGGGGTCAGGGAGCAGGTGACTGGCATACGGTCACTCTGCCGTCACTGGGTAGAGACAGGATTGAGGCCAGGAAGACCCAGTATTTGGGCAGCTGGACTGGCATGTTCTGAGACAGGAACACTGGCCCAGAGAGGGGCGTGATCTACTCAAGGGGATGTCTTGCCCCAAGACCACTCAGAGTCCGGTGGGCCCTGAGCACCTGCTCTATCACACACATGACAAGGGTGACAGTGGACATCCCCAGCTGCTATTCTCGGGTGTCCTTCACACGGCCAGGTCCCCAATGTGTTTCATGATTTAAAAGGAAAATTAACAGTTAATGTGTGTGGAAAATTAAGTTAATGTGTGTGTGCATGTGTGTGTGTTAGTCGCTCAGTCATGTCCGACCTTTTGTGACCCCATGGACTACACCCCCCCAGGCTCCTCTGTCCATAGGATTCTCCAGGCAAGAATACTGGAGTGGTTGCCATTTCCTTCTTCAGGGGATCTTCCTGACCCAGGGATCGAACCCAGGTCTCCTGCATTGTGGGCAGATTCTTTACCATCTGAGCCACCAGGGAAACCCCTAATAGTTAATAGAGAGGAAGAAAGAAGGGGAGAGTAGAAAAAGGGGAAGGAAGGAAAGGAAAGAGGGAGGGAAAGAAATCTCAGAAGGGCCGGGCCCCTGGCAAGTGAATTAGAATGTGAATGAGCAGGATTTTTTTTTTAAGAGAAATAACGTTATTTATTTATTTTTGGCTGCGCTGTGTCTTTGTTGCCGCATGGACTTTTCCCCAGTTGAGGGGAGCGAGGGCTACTCTCCAGCTGCGGTGTGGGGGTTTCTCAGGGCCATGGCTTCTCTTGTTGCGGGGCATGAGCTCTGGGGCACGTGGGATCAGTAGTTGTGGCTCACGGGCTTAGTTACTCTGTGGCATGTGGAATCTTCCTGGACCAGGGATTGAACCCGTGTCCTCTGCATTGGCAGGTGGACTTTTAACCACTGGACCACCAGGGAAGTCTGCGAGCCAGTTTCTTATCCCCGGTTCCAACTCCTGAGAACTTTGCATCTGGTGACAGTTTCCTCCATGTCTCAGCATTTAGGATTTCTCATTCGTCCAGCGGGAGCCTGCATAATTTATTCCTGAACAACAATAGCAGCAGCATCAGGGACACAATAGCGCTTCTGTAGGGTTTGCTCCAGGCCTGGCCCTGTTCTAAGCACTTTGTGATCTTGGTTCACGAGAGGCTCAAGATGACCCTGGGAGAGAACACTAAGCTAACGCTATGTCACCCCAACCCTAACCCTGTCTCCTTTACATGGTGGGACACAAGTGTGCTCAAGTCACTTCTGCAGGGCCTCAGGGCTCCGGGGTGGCTGCATTGGAAAATGAACACAGGGCCGGGATTTGTGGCCACCAGGCCACACCATCTCTGCCTGCCCACCAGGAAGCAGGCTGCCGGGGCCACTGGAAGCTAGATGGGAGGACACCTGCATGAGCCTGGCATGATGCTGAGCACATAGTAGGTGCTCTGGCCCCACCCCTTGCCTGGCCCGCTTGCTACAGTCTCCTAAGAGCCAGCCCTCTGAATAGTGGCTCAGACAGTATGGAGTCCACCTACAATGCAGGAGACCCAGGTTTGATCCCTGGATCGGGAAGATCCTTTGGAGGAGGAAACGGCAACCTACCCCAGTATTCTTGCCTGGAGAGTCCCATGGACGGAGGAGCCTGGCCGGCTACAGTCCATGGGGTCACAAAGAGTCAGACAAGACTAAGCACGCACCCCACTCCCAGGGCATCTTTTAATTTTTTGTAAGATTTTTTTAACGTGGACCATTTTTAAAGTCTTTATTGAATTTGTTACAGTATTGCTTCTGTTTTATGTTTTGGCTTTTTGGCCACGAGGCACATGGCATCTTGGCTCCCTGACCTGGGATTGATCGCATACCCGCCCTGCACTGGAAGGCGAAAGTTATAACCACCGGACTTAACCACTTAACCACTGCCCAGGGAAGTCCTGGGCATCTTGTAATTTAACCACAGCCTCGCTCTGTCCCTCTTAGGATGGCCAGTCCCAACAGGACCTCTGGGCTCACACCCTGGCCAACCAGTGGGGGCCCAGCCCCCCATTACCATTCCCCTGCCTGCCGATGGAAGTTATAAGCACTTTGTGTCACCCCAGCAGGCGCGCCGAGGGAAAGCGATTGAGGTCAGGGGAGGCAGACAGCCTACCCATCACGGCCGACTCGGCCATTCCTCACGCAGTGACATGCAATCTCCCGCCGAGGGTCACCTCTGGGGAAGCGATTCCTTCAAGCCCAGAACAAGTGCCAAATAGCAGCTTTGCCGAATAATCACGTGGAAAACACTGAAAATAGCGGCCTCTGTAATAAATGGTTAACCAAAGCGGCCCCTTCCTCCAGCATAACCAAGAACACGGTCACTGTGAATCCATTAACTTATTCGTGCTCATGGCCCGGGAGCCGGCTCCGCAGGCAGCAGAGAGCAAACCCCAGCCAGTCTGCGAGGGAGCAGACGGTGAGTGGGAGGAATTTGTCAGCCAGGAAGAGGAGGAGGTAAGCAGGGGCGCCCAGCATGGAAGAACCCACTGCTGGCCTGAGGCCCGTCCCAGGGGAGGTCTCACTAGAAGGGGCCTTGTGATTTGCATGGTGCTGTCACTCTGCCCCCCATGGAATCTGTGAACTAAGACTGGATCGAGGGAAGAGGCGTCGGTGTGTCTTCCTGCTCACGTGGACATCAGTGGTGTGGCAACTCCCAACTCCGCTGGACAAGCGTGTTGGGGAGGGGGCGGGGGAGGGGAGGAGAGAGAGAAAGACAGAGGGCTTGCGGGGGAGGAAAGAGTGCCGGTGAGAGGCAGAAACGTGAATGAGAAACGGGCAAAAGAACGGAGAAATGGTTTGAAGATGGGAAGAAGGATGACCAAAAAAGCGATACAGAAAGGAAAGATTCTTTGTTATAGTCTTTTCCATGACGGTTTATGGAAAAAACCATAAGCTACTGTACAGCACAGGGAACTATACCTAATATTACACAGGATGTATAGTTTCCTGTGCTGAACAGTAGGGCCTTGTTGTTTGTCCATTATCAATATATTAATAATAGTTTGCATCTACCAGCCCCAAACTCCCAGTCCATCCCCCCCACCTTCCCCTTGGCAACCACAAGTGTGTTCTGTACGTCAAGGAGTCTCTCTGTTTTATACATAGGTTCACAGTGATAAGCCATACTGGAAAAGGGTAGAAAGAGTGTCTACATATGTATGGCTGAATCACTTTGCTGTACAGCAGAGATTGGGACAACATTGTAAATCAACTATACTTCATTAAAAAAAAAATCAAAATTTTAAAAATTTAAAAATAAAATAAATAAAATGAAAAATCATGAAAATTGCAAGATTTATATTATATGTATTTTACTGCAATAAAAAGCAGACTTATTAAAGCATTTTATATTCCTTTTATAGAATATTTCTGTCAACTTTTCCCAATCTCAAAGTACAGGATTTGATGTATTTTTCCCATGTGACAGACTATTTGTCAAAATTATGGTCATGGGTTATATCAACATTGTCACCTTAAACTGCAAGTTAATCAGAGAACTGGTTAAATTGTATTATAATGTACCTTGTGATTGTCATTGATAAATATTAGGATTTCTTTATTTTTTCTAAACTTATTTTTAGCTGCAAAAAAAAAAAAAAAAAAACAGAAGGAAAACCTGCTGGAGGAGATGGAAGAAAAGGGTGGAGAGACAGGGAGCGTGCAGGGAGACAGAGAGGTGGAGAGGGCAAAGGTCTGCTCTGGAAGGCGGGGTTTTGTTTCCCCCGAGAAGAAACATCATTCTTTGTCATCAAAAGCCTTGAGTGACACCAGCAGACCCTCGGACCCCCTCTCCAACAGGGCAGCACCCGGACTAGTGTGAGCATGCATGCCATGACACACACACACACTGACATGTAACCCATAGTCCATCCCCCCGCCCCCCCCACCCCGCCCCCAGCTCTGAATGCAATTCAGTCCGGAATTCAGAGCAGAAAGAGCAGTAAGTGGTCCTAGCTAAAGGAAACAGGCCAAAACCAGATGGGGGCTGGGTGGAGGGGAGGGAAGGGCGGAGGAGGCAGCCTGGGTCAGGGGCCCAGAGAGGACAGAAATGCAAGTGGAAGGTAAGAGAGCCTGGAGCGCCCTGGGGCAGGGCCGTGGCCCCCAGCCCCCTGCCCAGACTTGTTCCCCTTCATCCCAGCATCAGGGTCCAATCTTAATGGGCCATGGTTCCCCAGTACCTAGAGAGAGGACTGTAGGACACCAGCTTCAAGAGGCAGGGACCCCTGCGGAGAGCGGGCAGTTCTGGGTCACAGGCTAAATGGTAGGCTCCCAGCGTCTCCTTCTGAATTAGGTGGGCAGCTTCCAGCCAACCTTTAGCCCTTTAGCCTCGCTCTCTCCCACCGCCCCTGACACCTCTCACTAATTTGCCAAAATTAACAGATTTGTGGCAGAGTGTTGGTTTGGATGAAATTTTCATATGTACTTTGCGAGAGCAAAACATTTCCCTCTTCCCCGACTTACTGTTTGCCCATTAATACGCTCCACTTTCGCTGGTTCTTAATGACTGTTCAAATTTTTTCTCTTCATGGAGAATGCTGTTGTTGTGATTAAGGGTGCCAAGGTTCTCACAACTACAAACACACCAAAACCATAAAAAGGGCAATTAATTCTTAAAAAAAAAAAGATACAAGAGTGTGGGAGACAATGGATGCTCTGTTTACAGAAAAGCAAGAAAGAAAATAGGTATTTGTCAGAAGTGTCCTTACAGGGCAGTGATGTCTCCTGTAAACCACTGGAAAGGTACTGTCCAGCAGATACTAGGTTATCGAAAGGCTGTGTGTCAGCCACTTGAGATTAAGCCCGATCCTGGGGTGATCAATGGAGGAAACCACAGAGAGTGGTTTAGAGGGGGGAGTATTCTGGCTAGAATGGAAATTCCATGTCTAGATAAGGCACCTACTTCCTCTGAACTTCAGTTTAGGGATTACACACTCAGTCATGTCTGACTCTTTGCGACTCCATGGATAGTAGCCCACCAGGCTCCTCTGCCCATGGGATTCTCCAGACAAGAATACTGGAGTGGGTTGCCATTTCCTTCTCCAGGGGATCTTCCCGACCCAGGGATCAAATTCGCACCTCTTGCATCTCCTGCATTGGCCAGCAGATTCTTTTTACCACCATGTCACTTGGGGAACCTCAGTTTACTCATCTGCAAAATGGGAAACTGAGCCCCGCCCCCCCAGGATGGTTGTGATCATTCAAGAGGAAAATGTCTATCAAGGGCTTAGTTGGGTGCCTGGCACATAGGTGTATGAGAATGAGCTGGTTCCATGTTCACTTGTGCGTTTATGGACCACCTCCTCTGGATCAAGCCCCGGGCTGCATTCTGAGGGTGAGATGCCAAGAAGTATGTACCAGTCCCTGCTTGTGTTGAGCTGATGATCTCTAAATGGGAATCAGAAACTCTAAAACTGTGATGTTTTCTGTAGTGACCAAGGCTTGCAGAAAAGCACAACACAGTGAGTGAATAAAAATGTCCCAGTAGGCTCCGTCGGACTGTGGATGGTGGTGGGGATGGAGGTCGGGGTGGGGACAGGCAGGGGACTTCCGCACAGACTGTGCAGGGCAAAGGGTGAATGGTGAATTTTGTTGATATCGTTCTCAGTCACTTTCATCTTTCCTAAAAATACACTTCACAAGTCCCAAAAGAGCAGGAAGAGACAGTTGTGCATGAGCAACTGAGACGTACTTTGGGAGTCATTAAAAAAAAAGTCAGGACACACTCAGTGAACGTTCTATTTCAAAAATATGTATGTATATTCTGAGCACCTACTACGTGCCAGGTGTTGCACTTGGTTGTGGGGATACAGCCACAAAGAGAGCAGATGTGGCTCCTGCCTCCCGGCACTTGGAGCTGTGCAGGGCTGGGTTCACACCATAAACTAATCCAGACACTGTGGTGATGTCCTCACAAACTCTGGCAGGTGCCTCAGTGAACAGGCGATGAGCTCTGGGACCCGCAACAGGGGCCTGACCGGAAGTGGCAATGGAGGTGAAATCGGAAAGATGAGTAGGAGGTAGGGGGTGGCGGGAGGGTGAGACAGGGAAGAGCGTCCTTGAGGGAGGGAACAGCATGTGCGTGGGCCAGGCCGCTGGGAAAACGAGACACACAGGCTCTGGGGTCAGGCCGGCTCAGGATCAAGTGCCTGCCCCGCTGCCTCCCACCTGTGTGACCTTAAGCAGGTAACTCGGTCTCTGAGCCTCACGGTTCTCACCTGTAAAGTGGGGCCTCACTGAGAATCCACGGGGCTGTCCTGAGGACCTGAGGGAGGGAAGGATTTAGCAGAGCAAAGTCCTAAACCAAGCTGGGTTGGCCCCAGGGCCTTTGCACTTACTGATCCATCAGCCTGGAATGCTTCTCCCCGTCATGGCCACTCCCTCACCCTTTCCAGGTCTCTCTGGGCTGTCAGCTCAGAGAGGATGACAAAATTAAAACACTCCCTAGACCCGGTTCCCCTACTGCATGGTCTAAGGTCATTCGGCCCCTTCTGACCTTCAGTCTCTGTTCATTCACTCATGGTCTCCTTCCTTCTCTGCACTAGAAGGCTGGGTTCTTGAGGTTTATTGGTTGTGGGAAGTGCCACTAAGTAAATGTTTGTTGAATGGATGATGTCTGTGACTCAAGCCGTGATTGATTCACCAGCCCTTTGGATTTTAGAAAGATGGCAAAGGGCAGCTTCTAGTGAGACTCAGAGCATCCCATATTACAGGGGTATGGCTTCCCTTGAGCTTGACCGAGATGCCTAGAGGCTGACCAGAGAGGGAAAGAGGTGATGGAGAATCATGCTTCAGGCAGAACCCACGCAATCCCAGCCTTGGGAACTCCCTCCAGGTACCTGATATTCAGGTTCTCATCCATAAAATGGAGCATGTTGAGGACTAAATTGTGCCCCCTGCAAAGATCTGCTAGCTTCCCCCAATGACTTAAGTGGTTAGGGTTAAACATGTGCTAAGTCCCAACCTCTGGGAATGAGATTTTATTTGGAAATAGAGTTTTTTGCAGATATGATTAGCTAAAAACTGAGGTCATACTGGATTCAAGTGGGCCCTAAATCCACTGACTGATAGGTTTATAAAAAGGGGGAAATTTGGAAGCACACGCACGCAGAAGACAGCGTGGGAAGAGGGAGACAGAGCTCAGAGGAGCGCTGCCTCAAGCCACAGGACGCCTGAAGCTACCAGAAACGGGGAGAGGCAAGGGCAGATCCTGTCCTAGAGATCTCAGAGCGAACACAGCACTCCGGACACCTGACTTTGGACTTCTAGCCTGTAGAACCGTAAGACAAGAGACTCCCGCTGTTTAAAGGCACCCAGTTGGCGGCATTTTGTTACGGCAGACACAGGACAGAAACGCAGAATGACAACCCCGCGTTGCTAAGGTCTGCGGGACGCACGGAGGGCCCCCGAGGGCTCAGATCGCAACAGTCCCTCCCTGAGCATCCCCTGGCCCCTCTGACATGCCGGATGCCACTTCTGCTAGCTCTGAGGAAGGGAAGGGGGTGGACAATGAGGAAGACGATGCTTGAGTGACAGGCTGAAGCTGCTGTCTGATCACAGGGTCCCCAAGATCTGGGCACACAGGGGACCCGCAGAGTCTGGCAGCCAGCCCCTCTCACCTGCAGAGGGGCCAGATAGGCAGCAACCCTTGGGAGCCCTCAAATCTCCGCTGAAATCTCTGCTCTGGGCCCTAGGAACCACGCCTCCTCCCCAACAGAAACACAGCCAGATTCTCCCCGGATTCTCCTAAACAAACCTCGTCTATCCATGCACCGCGCCCCCGCCCACACCGCAGCCCACCTCCACTGCCTCCATCCACTGACATTTGGACCCCAAAGCTAATTGCAGCGGCTTCATCTGAAAGGAAACCACAAACACGCTCTCACCCACGTTTTACGACTTTATAACTCACCAAATAAACCTGATTCCTATAACCATAAAACAAAGCAGAAACGAGTTGGACATGTACCAGCCAGGAGAAGTTGGGGGGGGGGGGGTGGAAATTGCCGGAGGGGCCTCTTAGCTGCGGAGCCGCAGTTCTCTGTGTGGATTTCGGCGCCGCCGCCTCGCAGAAACTTAATATTCCAATCAGCACCCAAGCAAGGCATTAGAAGCCAAGGAGTGCATGAATGCCCCCATAGCTGGGGGAATATTACTCACCAGGTCATGGTCGGCTGCGTAAAATACAACCCTCATATATCATTATAACTGCCAGCCAACGACAGTTATAATTGAGACGGCAATAACTAGGAGAGAGTTCTTTAATTTAACATCCAATTATTACAAGTTATCACTTCTTAATAAATGTAATATAACAGACAATCAATGTTGCATGCGACGGCCCAGACTGCAATGGGATGGGAAATTTATATCCTGGGGAAAAAAATATACTCTGTGTAGTGTGTGTGCGTGCGTGTGTGCGTGCCTATGTGTGTGTGCATGTGTGTGTGTGTGCGCACGCGCACGCGTGTGTGTTTCGGCTTTCTGAAGTCTGCAGCGGCTGTGATAAGTGTAGCAAGACTCCAGCTATAAATAGCCGAGTTTGCCTCAATAGCTGACATCGCCTCATTTGCATATGTACAATAGTTTCAGGCCAAGGCAGAGGAAAGAATAAGAAGAGGGGAAAAAAAAGATTTTCTTTTCTCCCTGGTACTGGCTCTGAGGGTGGCAAGTGGAAGCAGCTTCCCCCTGACCCAGAGTGTGCCGGGACCCAGCAGGACAGCTGCTGAAATTGTCTTAAGCTTAACACTCTGTCGAGTCCGACTCTTTGTGACCCCGTGAACTGTAGCCCACCAGACTTCCCTGTCCACGGGATACTCCAGGCCGGAATACTGGAGTGGGTTACCATTCCCTTCTCCAAGGGATCTTCCCGACCCAGGGATCAAACCCATGTCTCCTGAATTGACAGGCAGGTTCTCTACCACTGAGCCACCAACTTGGCAGGGAATACTTTTTAATGTTTTTTTTTTTTGATGTGTGACAAGCACACAGAAAAGTGAGTAAGTTGTGAGTGAGAGTGCAGCTGGGCGACTTTCTACAAAATGGATACACCCTAGGATTAGCAGCTGGGTAAACAAGTAGGAAAGATCAGCCCCCTCCCCAGAAACGCCCCTCCAGGCATCACCCTCTCCTGGCACAGCCACGCTAACCTCTTCCGATTTCCTCCTTCACAGATTATGTTTGCCCTTTTTTCTTCTTTGCAGAAACAGAATCAGACAGTGCATTCTCTTGTGTCTGGCTTCTTTCGCTCGATATTATTTTGTGAGTTTCAGCCGTACTATTGCATGTGGAAGTGCTTCGTTTTTATTTCTAGATAATACTCAACCTTGGGAATACACCATGGTTTATTTATCTGTTCCCTAATTGGACATCTGAGCAGAGTTTTCAGTTTAGGGCTCTTACATGTAGAGCTGCTGCAGACATTCTTGTGCGAGTGTTTGGTGAATGTATGTAGGTGGTTCTCTGGGGTGTGGACCTGGGAGGAGCATAGCTGATCTCCAGGGAAGGTGCACGTTTACTTTAATAGATGCGGCCAAATAGCTCTCCAGGGTGGCTGTACTGCTCTGCTTTCCCAGCAGCAGTCTACAAGCATTCCGAGTGCTCCACGTCCTCACCAACACTTGACGGGACCGTCTCGTTGGCTCCCATCATTCAGGCGGGTGTGTAGTAGGATCTGGGTGTGTCTTCATTACATTCTCCTGGTGACTAGGAAAATCATTGCTGTGCGCGGTAACTGCAGTCATGAAATTAAAAGACGCTTGATCCCTGGGAGGAAAGATATGACCAACCTAGGCAGCGTATTAAAAAGCAGAGACATCACTTTGCTAACAAAGGCCCTTCTAGTCAAAGCTATGGCTTTTCCAGTAGTCATGTACAGATGTGAGAGTTGGACAGTTAAGGAGGCTGAGCACCTAAGAACTGATGCTTTCAAATTGTAGTGGTGAAGAAGATTCTTGAGAGTCTCTTGGACTGCAAGGAAATCAAACCAGTCAATCCTAAAGGAAATCAACCCTGAATATTCATTGGAAGGACTGATACTGAAGCTGAAGCTCCAACATTTTGGTCACCTGATGCGAAGAGCTAACTCATTGGAAAAGACCCTGATACTGGGAAAGATTGAGGGCAGGAGGAGAAGGGGACGACAGAGGATGAGATGGTTGGATGGCAAGGGACAGGAATTTGGTCAAATTCAGGGACATAGTGAAGACAGGGATGCCTGGCGTGCTGCAGGACACAACTTAGCAACTGAACAACAACAACAAAGTGGCTAGTGAGGTTGCCCACCTTTATGTGCTTTCATGGCCGTTTGTCTGTCCTCAGCGATGAAGGGCTTGTTCTAGTGTTTTGTCCATTCTATTGGGTTGTTTGTCCTTGTCTTTCTCTGGATACAAGTCTTTGTTGGTTGGAAGGATTGCAAATGTCTCCTCCCGCTCTGCTCTGCAACTTGCCTTTTCATTCTGTTATGGTCTTTTGGTGAAGAGAGATTTCAAATTTCAATCCGGTCCAATTTGCAAAGATTGGCTTTTACAGCACTGCTTTTTCTGTGCAGTACAGAATTTTGATCGTCTTTAAAAAGAGGAATCCGCTCAAAATAAGTCTTAGTTAAGCTTCTAAGAGAACAAATCAGTTGGGCACTTTGTGGGGTTTTTTTTTGCCCGCCTGTTAATCCACACCCCTCAACTTGGTACACATGGATCCAGTGAGTAAAGATTATGGTAAATTATTCATTCACTGTGCATCTGTCTATCCATCCATTTACTCAATTATGGAGACTTGAGTGCCAGGCACTGTGCTTCTAAGAACTTGAGTCACTCAAATGAATAAAACAGACATAGTTCATGACCTCAAGAAATATAAAATTCCAAGAAAGAAACATAGGGTAAAATTCATAGTGACCTTGAGTTTGGTAAAGATTTTTTTTAATTTTTATTTATTTATTTTTGGCTGTACTGGGTCTTTGTTGCAGAGCATGGGCTTCTCATTGTGATGGCTTTTCTTCTTGCCAAGCACAGGCTCTGGGCACACAGGCTCAGATGCCCTGTGGCATGTGGGATCTTCCCGGACCAGGGGTTGAACCTGGGTTCCCTGCACTGGCAGGTGGATTCTTAACTGCTGGACCACCAGGAAAGTCCCTTCTTAAATAAACAAGAAAATAATGAAAACACATGAACTATAAAAGCAAAAATAAATCTGTATATTGGACTTCATCAAGATGAAAGAATTTTGCTTTACTAAAGACACTTTAAGAAAGGCTGAAAATGAGTTTTCCAGAAATCTCTTTCTTTATTCATCCATTCAGTATTTAATGAGCACACACTATGTGCCAGGGAGCCTGGTGGGCCCTGGGTAATCACACCTGGAGGAGAATGGCCAAGTAAGCATATTATGGGACATCGTGCAACGGGGGCTGCCATGGAAACCAGGGCCAAGGTTATGGGGATGGTAAGGAGGACACCTGGAAGGCTTCCTTGAGGAGGTGATATGTAAACTCGGCTCTGAAGGATGAATACCAGAAAACTGTCACAGGCTAGGAGTTACGAAAGAGGAGGCAGGTTCCAGAATGGAAAGTCGCTTTAAGACCTGGTGGGGCGGCCAAAGGAAGGACAAGAGGTGAGCCTGGAGAGGAGGCCGCCGCGGCCAGGTCTCAGAGGGGCCCACGTGCCGTGAGAAAGACTGGGATTGCACTGCGAGGGCAGCCGGAATGTCGGGAAGAGGGGAACATCTTAGAAATAAGAGCAAGTAGAATTTCAGATCGGGGCACTTGGCGTTCAGGGCCCTCTTCATCCTCCGCTCCTCTGGGCATCCCCTGGAGGGGGGCAGCCGGTGGGAGTGACACCCATGCGCCCCAGACAGAAGGTCCCCACGTGGGGTGTCGGCTCTGCAGCTGAGCCTCCGCAGCCACAGCCTCCCTCCTTCTGGGGGAGCCGAGAGGTGGCGGCGCTGGGGGCCGCGGGGGAGGGTCGCGCCGCAGTTGCGCTCAGCTCGGCAGCCTGCCGGGCAGACTAAGGGGCTTCCCGCCAAGGGAGGTGTGATCTCCCCCCAGCTCGGCGTCCTAGAGTGCGAACTTCAAACGCCCGATTCCCAACATTTGGCCGATTTTTTTTTCCCTTACCCCAAAGCAAGTGCGGCTCCAACGTGGGCTTCTGGCGCCGACCCTGGAGCAGTTGGCTGTTTTGCCGGAATGAGAGGGGCTCACTCAGGGGGACCAGGGAGGGGAAATCTAGTCGGGGGAGAGGGAGGCGAGACCTCAGGCAGGGTCATCGGGGGTGGGGATATGGGTGGGTGGATGGATGGAAGTGCTAGCACAGAGGCACAGAGCAGGCAGTGTGGTCAGAATGAGAGCAGGATCCACCATCCCCTCTGTGTCCTTGTCGTCACACTCACCTCCCTGGACGAGGAAGACCCTCTTTCCCGTCTTCTAAGGGGGTGAGCCTCCCCAAACTCCCTGCGGCTGGGGCTGAGCATGGGGCCTGACATGGACCCACATCCAAATGGAGAGCAGGAACAGGGAGAGAGACAGGAGAGAAAGAAGGAAGGAAGAGGAGGTGAAGGGAGAGAATTCAGTTTCGATAGAAACAACACGACGTCTCACACAATAGAGAACCATCTCCTGCTACTCCCGTGCCCGGATCTCACAGACGACACAGTTGCAAAAAGAGCCAGACCCAAAAGAGGAGAGACTGTACAATCCCAGCCCTGTGAGTGTCAAACCAGGCAGCAGTCAGCTCTGCAGGAGGGGTCAGAAGAATGGGGTCATGTAGTAACTGGGCAGGCAGCAGGGTGTCGGGAATATTCTACAATCTTGATCTCACTGATGGTTTGGGGGGCAGCCACGTATGTAAAAGTCTATCGAGTTGTAACACAAAGATGGGTGGGCTTCAGAATACACGTTCCTATGGGTACATTTTAGAGCTCCATCACTTCTTAAAAGTGGATAACAAGACAGAAAATGGATGGATGGACGGACAAAGGACAGATACTCATTTAATGGATATGTACGGACCCTTCATGTGAGCGGGACTCTGTCATGTTTTGGGGGGGGCAGAGACAAACCAGTCTCAGCATTTTCTTCCAAAGAACTCACAGTCAGACCGAGCGGGAGACAGGTGCACGCAGGCAACACAGCAAAGCAACAGGAGGGCCGCGGTTGAAAAGACGGGAGGGGCTGGATCAGAGGCGATGGAAAATGTTTGCCAAGAGCGTCAGATGGGCTGGATGGGGTGGAAACACAGAAACAGACTGAAAGCAGAAGCCTGAGCAGAAAGAAATGTGAAAAATAGAGATGGATGGATGGATGGATAGAAGAATGGATGGATGGATGGATGGATGGATGGATGGATGGATGGATGGATGGATGGATAGAGGAATGGCTGGTTGGCTGGCTGGCTGGATAGACAGAGGAATGGATGGATGGATAAAGAGATGGATGGGTGGATGGATAGAGAAATGGATGGATGGATAGATAGATGGATGGATGGGTGGATAGAGAAATGGATGGATGGATAGATAGATGGATGGATGGGTGGATAGAGAAATGGATGAATGGGTGGATGGATGGGTGGATGAATAGAGAAATGGATGGATGGATAGATGGATGGATGGGTGGATAGAGAAATGGATGGATGGGTGGATAAATAGAGAAATGGATGGATGGATAGATAGATGGATGGGTGGGTAGATAGCGAAATGGATGGATGGATGGGTGGATGGATAGAGGAATGGATGGATGGATAGATAGATGGATGGGTGGGTAGATAGAGAAATGGATGGATGAATGGATAGACAGAGGCATGGCTGGTTGGCTGGCTAGCTGGATGGACAGGGGAATGGATAGGTGGATAAAGGGATGGATGGATGGGTGGATGGATAGAGGAATGGATGGATGGATAGATAGATGGATGGATGGGTGAATAGAGAAATGGATGGATGGATGGATTGATGGATGCATAGAGGAATGGATGGCTGGCTGGATGGATGGATAGAGGAATAATAGATGGATGGAGGGAAGGAGGGAGGCAAGGATGGGTGGGGATTTTATTTTACTCCTTGAAAGTTAAAACTGCCTTGCACATCATACATGTTTAATTAGATGTTGAATGAGCAAGCAAATGAGTCTGATATGTTCCAGTTTTTCTAGCACGGCTGATAGCAAGGTAGCTAAGCAAGGATCTTAAACATTTTGAGCTTCTTTTGGATCTGAACATCTACTTGCTCAGATCCAGCCTACAGAATAATCAGGGATGCAAGAAAGACCATGGAACAAGGGGTTTGTCGTGACTTTATTTATGATGGCATGGGTCAGGTGGCAACAACCCCCAAAAGGTAACAGCAGGGAACCTTGATGCAGCCACACAGAAATATGTAGCTCGACAGAGAGCTTCCCTGGTGCCTCAGACAGTAAAGAATCTGCCCGCAATGCAGGAGACCCAGGTTCAATCCCTGGGTGGGGGAGATCCGCGGGAGAAGGAAATGGTTACCTGCTCCAGTATTCTTGCCTGGAGAATCCCATAGACAGGGGAGCCTGGTAGGCTACAGTCCATGGGGTCATAAAGACACAACTGAGCGGCCAACTTTCACTTTTTTTCACATAGGACAAGGGAAAAAGTGTCATCAATGACACGAGAAGATGTCTAGGATGGGAAATAAGGGCAAAATAAAATAATTAGTATATAAAAGTAGTTATACCATATGAGAGCACTAATGTTTCTGTTTTTTTCTAAAGAAAGGACTTAGAAAAACATCATGTGGAGGCGTCTCTTGTGGCTTTCCCTAAGTGGCAGGATAATTTTGTTTTCTGCTTTGTTACGTATTCTGCTCTAACTAACCATCATGCAATGACAACAGAGAGCTTTAGTTATCAGACAAAGAAAGGCCATTCCTGTTTTGCCAACTTCAAGGAAAAAGAAAAAGGGAATTTGCTCTAAAAGAATAATGATGGTGTCAGTGATGTAATAATGACAATCAAGTCGAAAATATTCTCACCCTAAAGTTGCTTCTTTTTCAGTTCTCATGAACACTGGCTCCCTCTGAGCAGAGCAGTATCAAAAGGCTCAAGATACAGATCTGTTTGTCCCTGGAAACAGTGCCTTCATTCACCACGACATGTCTATTGAGCACCTACTATGAGCTGGATAGGCCAATGGGCTGTAAAAGACTGTCTTTGCTGGGAGTGTGTATTTTGTTAGGTGTCAAGCATGAGTAGCTGGACTGTCGCCCCTGTTCGCCCAAGCAGCAGGTAAGAAGAGTGCCTGGCGTCTGTGGAGTCCTGATTCCGTGTCAGGGCCTCGACATTCATCACAGAGACTAACCTCAAGCCAGTCCATGAGACCAGCCCTGTGTGCATTTCACCAACTGGGAAACTGAGGCTCAGAGAGGCCAGGGAGCTTGCCCAAGGACACATGGAAAAGATATGGCAGAGCAAGAGCCTGTGGTCACAACTTCAAGGCCACCCCCTTCACCCTCCCTCTCTGAGACCTGCTTTCTCTTTGCAATTACACTCGTTCAGAGAGAGAAGGCAAACAAGATGATGAAAAGATAACATAATGTCATGCTGTGGAAAGTTTTGTGGAGGAAAACCAAGCGGGCTGAAAGGCAAACGGTGACAGATTTGCGTCGGGGCCAGTTTAGATAGAAGGGACTCCATGAAGTGTGAGACCTGAGTGAAGGAGAACACCATGGGGAGAAATACAGGGAGTATTCCAGGCAGCAGGTATGGCAAGTGCAAAGGCCCTGTGGCAGGACAGAGCTTGGCACAAACAAGGAATAGGGAGCTAGTACAGCTGGAGTGAAGTGGGCAAGAGAAAAGGGGTGGAATTAGCTGTGGATGTGTGGTAGTGAGTTCCCCATCCCTGGAGGCAAACAAGAAAAAGTAAATCAATCACTGCACACATATAGGCTTCAAGTAGGCAGTATACTGGATTATCTGTATTATAGTAATAGCTGGGGCATAGGTCATTCACTCATCCATACATATGCTTATTCAATCAATCATCAAGCATCTACTATGCACCAGACACTGGGCTTTTAGCAAAGACACAAGAAAAATATATCAACACAGCCCCTGTCCTCACAAGGCTTATGATGAAAATGATAGCATGAGAATTTTGGTAACATTCATTCCATTAAGGACTGGTGACCCTGAGATGTTCGTATCTTTTAACTTCATTAAATTTTCTTCAAGAAGAAATTGGCGTGCTCCCTTCATAGAGGAGGAAACTGAGGCAGGGAAAGTTGCAGAGACCTGCCTAAATGGTATGTTAATGACAGAGCTGGGACAAAAGTCTGGATTTGCTAAAATCTGCATGGCAGCTTCCTTCCCAGTGAGGGAATGCACTAAGACCCTTACAGAAAACACTGGGTTTCTTGGACAACACCTCCCGCTCCTGTCCCCCTCCCCAAAAAAACCCCTCATGCCGATTTGCCAGGTCAGAGGATGCTCTGAGAATTCCCAATCTTCCTCCCACTCGCCAGGAGGAGACCCTGAGCCACAAGCCAGGCCACTTCCCTCCCAGCTCCCAGCTTAATGAATTCTCTGCTAAATTAAAGTGGTACCTCATTTTAAATTAAGGGGATTTTTTAAAAATAAAATATCTACAACATTTAAACATCATTAGTAATTACATTTTATTTTATTTCGAGCTGGTTGGAAACATTTTATTTCTAATTAGGTACATTTGTTTTTAATATCCAGTTTACTAAACAGAAAGACCTCTCTAGTAATGATTGGAGAAGGGGTAGGGGGTTTTGCTGGGTCCATCAGGTGACGCAGGGAAGGGGTCTGGGCTCTGTGGAGATCAGAAACCTCCCCCGTCAAGACCAAAACTCCCAACTCTGGAGCCAATCTTTCCTCTGGTCATCAAAGAAGCCATGGAGAAAATACAGAAGTGAATGCTAGTTAAAACTTATAATAATCACAGCAAGCTTAAAACAATTTTTTTAGCGTTTACTATTTCTAAGGCACTTATGCTAAGCACTTTACTACTCGAAACGCCACTGCTAATGATTATAATCAGCTAACGTTTACTGAGCAGTTGCCATATGCCAGGCACTTTGTGTGTAGGATTTGTTTTAATCCTCGCAAGAAACTTTTTAAGGTAGATTTCAATGCCTCAGTCTCAATTCTATAATCCAAAAAGCTCTGGAAACTTCAAGTCTTTTCAGTAACGCACCTGGCAGCCGTCCTGACCTCAGGATCGTGCCTACTGGGAGCCCACAAGCTTTGCAGCCCGAACGCCCCTGGGATGATCCTGGACACTGGCCCAGCTGGCAGGTGAAATCTCTGAAATCTGAACAGGGTCTGGTCCCCTCAAGAGACTTGGATGAGGGATTGTGCACCTGCATTTCTTTTCTTCCTATTTCACAGGTGAGGATACAGGTCGGGTGATGAAATAACTCCCCCCAGAGTCATACAGCTCAGAAGTGTGGATTCAAACCCACATCTGGCTTCCCAGGGGCTTCCCAGGTGGCTCAGTAGTAAAGCATCTGCCTGCCAATGCAGGAGACCCAGATTTGATCCCTGGGTCGGGAAGATTCCCTGGAGAAGGAAATGGTAACCTACTCCAGTATTCTTGCTTGGAGAATCCCATGGACAGAGAGGAGCCTGGTAGGCTACCATCCATGGGGTCGCAAAGAGTCGGCAGGACTGAGTGACTAAATCATCACCACCGATACCACTTCCTGTTACACTGTTCAAAGCAACGGCCATGATGGTCCTTCACAGGCTTATTTGTCCTTCCTCTGTCCTGGCAGGAGGCTGAGGGCCCCAAGTAGGACCAGGACCCAGGACTCAGCCTTATTGCCCCTTCCCTCTCCCTGTTCAGCTCACTGGCCAGAGTGTTTGTTGACTGGCTAAGGAACCTCACAATTTGCACCCTGAAAGGATGACCTTGAAGTTATCTAATTACTGAGCTGGAGGGAGACCTCAGATGTTATGGGATCTATAGTTCAAACCTTGGGGAGGTTTTCACACAAAATACTGCTCTCTGAGCCCCCACCCAGACCTGTGGAATCAGCATCTCCCAGGGTGTGGCCCAGGAATCTGCATTTTCGGTATTGACACCTCCTTCATGATCTGATGGTGAGCACCTTAGCTCCTGGGCTGGCATTCTGGAGCTTAATCACCTCAATCCCCCCTCTGTCTCCATCTCTTGTATCAATCTTCTGTTGAGCCTCCCTGACAGAGATGCTTGGCCTGTTTTATTTGCATACTTCCGATGACAATAAGCTCACTCACTCTCATAGCTTTTAAGCCCGTACTTGAACCTGATGAAGCACCCAGGGGCTGATCTCTAGCATACGTATGTGCTCAGTGGCTCAGCCGTGTCCGACTCTTTGCGACCCCATGGATTATAGACCACCCACCGGGTTTCTCTGTCCATGGAATTTTCCAGGCAAGACTACTGGAGGGGGTTGACATTTCCTTCTCCACTGATCTCCGGAGCCTTGCGAAAGGAGCGATTGCTCCTTCACAGGTTAACTTGATGGAGGGCAGATCAGACAAGTATGTACATGCGTGAGAGAGGCTGGAGCCATACTCTAATTCATTGGAAATTATCACTCAGGTAAAGGGATGGGAATGAGGCTTCAGACATAGCACCACTGCACACGTGTGAGTGTGACCGGTGGGTTAGATGGCATCAGGCATAGTCCTCCAGATAGGCGGTCAGGAGATTCCGGCTCTGCCCATCACTTCCTGTGACCTCCGGTGATTTGCACACCATCTCTGAGCCTCCCTTCCCTCTTCCCTACAAGGTAACACAGAATGACTACGTCTCAGGGGTGTATAGGCTGAGTCCCTGCAGGAAAAGGATGCCATGTTGCAGATGGGAACCACCGAATAAGGGGACGTATTCATCACGTTGGGGGTAGAGTATAGGAAACCACCAGGAGTGGGGCGGCACCCGGGGTTACTAATAAAGCTGTTCCTACCCCAGACGTGAAAAGGTGAACTAAGGAGGGATTATAGGCACCTGGAGA
Organism: Okapia johnstoni; assembly: GCA_024291935.2. Lineage (NCBI taxonomy): Eukaryota > Metazoa > Chordata > Mammalia > Artiodactyla > Giraffidae > Okapia > Okapia johnstoni. Next base: position 5,549,835 of record CM044310.1, on the reverse strand, counting down.
GAGAGAGAGAGAGAGAGAGAGAGAGAGAGAGAGAGAGAGAGAGAGAGAGAGAGAGAGAGAGAGAGAGAGAGAGAGAGAGAGCGCGAGCTAAGTGGGAAGGGCTGTGCTGCAAGAGTGGCCCAAGTCTTTGGACAAGTGAAGATGCCCCTAGCAACTCTGCAGGGGCGGAAGGACCGGGGCGGGAGGAAGTACCCTGGCCTCTCCCTAGTCCCGCCCTCGGATCTCCCGCCCGGACTCCCTATTGGCTGACCCCGCCGGCAGCTAACGGAGGGAGACTCAGTGCAGCCCAAGGAAGACAGCTTCCTGGGGTCTGTAGCAGCAGGGAGAGGGTGCAGAGAGGACCTGAACGGGCAAGTGAACAATATTTGAGCGCATCTGTGCTGCAGATTTAATGAGAGCGTGGACTGCAGAAGCCGGCGTGGTCCCCGGGGCACACTCAGCCACGGAAGGCTAAGTCCTCTCCCACTTTCCCACCTCTGCTTCTCTTTGTTGCTGCTTAGTCGCTTAGTCGTGTCCTACTCTTGCGACCCCATGGACCTTAGCCCGCCAGTCTCTGTCCATGGGATTTCCCAGGCGAGAACACTGGAGTGGCTTGCCACTCCCTTCTCTAGGAGATCTTCCCCACCCAGGGATTGAACTCCTATCTCATGCTTGGCAGGAAGATTCTTGACTGCTGGGCCAACTGGAAAGTTCCTGCTGCTCCTGGTGTCGACCAAAAACCCCAGATAGAATACCTGGCTAGAGGCACCTTACCTCCTCCCCTTCAGAGCTGCAGGTGGTGGGGGGACCCACCAAGTGGCCAGTTCTGGGCTCTGACACAGGGCACAGCTGCTCTAGGAAACCGGCAGGCTTAAGGCCAGGGGCCTCAGGGGCTGTTTGTGAAATTCCGGCTGTGCGGAGCTGCGAGCTGTCGAAATCAAGAGGCTGACATTTAACATGCAGCAGCTTCCTGTGATGGATAAATATTAAACACAGCACGACCGACAAGACTAAGTAAATACCTATTAGTCTCCTCGATGGAGTCTGCAGACACAAGGAGAGGATGTCCTAATTGTTCACCCTTCCCGTAATATTAAATAAGCACCCTGCTAGACTTCAGCCAGGACGGGCTGTCTGACTTGGCTCCTCTCTCTTTCTCTCTTTATTTTAATTATATTAAGTTGAAAAATCTTACTTGTTTTGAGGCCAGCCCCCAAAATGGATGTTGCAAGTGGAAAACTAACTATTTCCATGACCCTCCTTCAAAGACTAGAATAGAAGGGGAAATTAGAGATGGTCTGATTCAACCCATCGCTTGACAGGTGCCAAACAAATAAATAAGAGATGAAGGCCAAGGAAGTATAGAGGAACATCATCCTTGAAGCCAGCTCTGACTTCTTTCATGTATATTGTAAAGTCTAATTCATATGTGTATATAAATATATGTATAATTATATTATTGTATGCATTGTAATTATTCCTAACATATATATTTATACATACACACACATTCTGGCAAGGAGTTACAGGTCCAGGGACGAGCACCTAGCATTTGATCAAACAGCAGGTGTTCACTAAGCGCCTACTCCAAGAGAGACACTGTGCGCGGCCCTGAGTTAGAAAGCAAACAAGACAGAATGGGTTATTCTGTTACTATGATATAGCTCAGCCTATCACAACCGCTCCTGGAGGCAACCTCAGGGCCCGGGGCTTCTGGAGCGGCGAAGAAGGAACATGGAGAGGAAAGAATAAGCCGGGCGTGAGCATGACCCACTCTGCCTGAGCTCCAAGCTCTAGGCGCGATTTGATTGGGGTGGCTTTTGTTTTCACCCCGAGAGCAGCCGTACTCCTTAGTCTATGTTACGTTGATGTACACAGTGGCTAAGAGCTCTCAGACTTAGGTTAGACAGGCTTGAGTCCCATTACTGACTCCGTGACCTTGGTCAGGCGATGCATTCTTTCCAAGACTCAAATGCCTCACCTGTAGAGCCCAGGTAAAGGCGGCGCTTTCTCCAGCAGCCACTGTAACAATCCAAGTAAGTGCTCAGATAATGGTGTGCGCGTGTGCTGGTATTTAGTCATGTCCGACTCTTTGCGGCCCCAGGGGCTGTAGCCTGCCAGGCTCCTCTGTCCATGGGGTTTTCCCAGGCAAGAATACTGGAGTGGGCTGCCGTGCCCTCCTCCAGGGGATCTTCCTGAGCCAGGGATCGAACCCACATCCCCCATGTCTCCTGATTTGGCAGGCGGATTCTTTACCACTATCACCACCTGGGTAAGCTTCTACGCAGGTAATGATGCATGCTAAGTTGCTTCAGTCGTGTCCGACTCTGTGACACTATAGACTGTAGCCCGCCAGGCTCCTTTGTCCATGGGGAGTCTCCAGGCAAGAATAATGGAGTGAATAGCCATGCCCTTCTCCAGGAGATCTTCCTGACCCAGGGATTGAACCCAGTCTCCTGCACTGCAGGCAGATTTTTTACTGACTGAGCCACCAGTAGCTATTATTATTAAGGCGCTTGACTAATAGCATTCAGCTTCCTCCAGAGCTGACTTCTCTGATCCCTCTGAATGTCATCCACGAGGTCAGAGCGAACCCATCTGAGGACTTACTCCAAAGGAGCATTTAGAAAATGGAGTACCCAGCAAGGAAGAGGTTTGCCAGGAATCCCAGCAAGCAGGGAAGTGCAGAGTCAAGAACCCCGGGCTGAGGCTGAGAGCTGAAACCACCACTGAGCAGGAAGGAAAGGAAGTCCATCTCTGAGCCCTGCTGGAAACCAACAGTAGACCTGGAACTCACACTGAGACTTTCATCTCACAACAAGGTTGCTTTACCACATCACTGCAGGCTCTTTGCAAAGCTGAGGTCCATGAATCCCCCCGCTTTGTTATACCGTGTCCTTCATGCCGGTAACTAACATGCTCTATTCCCAGGCAAGTTTATTTCAAGGTTAACACTTGCTTTTTGTAGGTGACTTTCTGTGCTTTCTCTCATCAGAAATCCCCACCCGTACAAGGTATGTCTGGATGGTGGGGAGTTTTGGAACACAATTCGGTGCTCATGGGTTTGAAGTTGTTTGTCACTTTGTGCCTCTTCCAGGGTCTCTGACCTCTTCACTCCTTTAAAATCTTAACTCTACCTCATGTTAGAAGCAGTGGCAAGCTTCCCAGTTGATGAGCAGATTCAACATTTTTGCAAATGTCCGTACCAACTGAGTTATCTTAGAATATTTCCAGGCCTGTATAGGATCATCAACAAAGCCCCTCAGTGAGTGGAACCATAGGATTCTAGACCAAGTGGTTCATTATCATGCCTGGTATATCAGTTATCTATTGACATCATGATGCTGTGTAACAAATAGCTACAAAATCTCAGGGGGGCACAGCAATGAACTTGTGTGTGATCCCCATCACCTCGACCCAGTGGTGGCAATTTGGTTCCATAAAAACTTCCTATTTTCCAGGAGCTATTACTGAGAGGTCAGGGGTCTCAGGAGGGGTCTGCCAGGAGTTATGACATTTTCCAGAGACGAGCCAGCCGGGTACAAAGGCAAAGATGCTACAGTCACACAGACCGGCTGGAATAGCTCTTGTAAAGGCATTAATCAATATTTCTAATAGGTGAGTGACAGGAGCCACCCAGTGCTATTCGGGGGCAGCCTGGGACAGGGGAGAAGCAGTGGGCATAGAGGTGGCTTCCCCTGGACCCACCACTTACTTGCTTTATGACTATCCGCCTGAGCCTTCATCTCTCTGAGCCTCGGCATCCCCCTGGAAGTGAGAATGACACCTGGTTGGCACAGCACAGGGCACACTGGATACATGGAGCCAGAGGGCGGCCAGGTACGATTATTGTTTTTGTTTTGTCCTTCACTCCCACCCCCTCTTCCTGACTCTGCACAGAAAAAAAACCACTCATGCATTTCAGCCGGGGCCCAAGCTTCTGTTTAGTATGCAGCTGACTGTGTTTTCCCCAAACCCTCTTTTGAATTTTAGATTATAGGTTTGATTAAGGATTCAAGATATTAGAATATGAGAGTACAAGTAACGTCCTATTTCCTGCTGTGGATTCAAGATTTCTCCTCCTCTGCCCCTGTCCTTCCATCCCTCCATCCCATGGACTTTGCTGTGTGGTACCTGGGACACAGCAGGCTGGCACAAGCTGCCCTCACCCAAGCCCCTCCTTACAGGTCCAGGTGAGTGTGGTTAGTTTATCAGAACCTTTCTAAAATCAGGCCTGCTGTCATTCATTTATTCATTCATTCCTTCAATTTGCTGAATAGGAACGAGGCACTTGCCATGTGCAGGCAGTGTGCTGGGAACAGGGAAGCAGGGGATGACAGCCAACCCCAGCCTGCCCTCAAGAACTCAGCATCCTAAATGCCATGGTGATAAAAATGAGAACTCTTTACTGAACGCTTGCTACAAGCACTGCCCAATACTTTCCAATCTCTGTCTCATAATAGCTGAGCCCCGGCCACCTGCCTACACAATCCCAGGTCCCTGACTCAGATGCAGGACAGGCTGGGGTACCCAGGAGAGAAGGGATCACTGCCCAGGGAGCAGGGGTGGCCACTTCCCTGTGCCAGGCCATGTGCTCAGGGAGGCCCGAGTAGGAGCGAGGATCCTTTAGTGACTGCTTACCACAGAGGGGGCACTTCTCAGCCCTACACACCCACCGTGGACCAGAGCAGGCTGGTCCAGAGTCTCTGGGGTTTTGGCAGTAGCCTCTGGTCACCCATGAGTGGCCCTGTGCCTGATGACACATGATATCACTTTCCCCTTGGGATGGTGAACGGACACTGAAAGCTTCCCTCACCATCTGCTGGACCTAGTGCCAGCTTGGGGGGAGGCTCAACATATGGACTGATCATTATGCATGTGATAATAAACATCTGGGTGTCTGCTCATGTGCCCACTTTACAGAAAGGCAAACTGAGACTCCAAGAGTTTAGCAACTCGTTCTCATTCTCATAGCAAGCAAGCCAGCATGAAGTTGGGTGGGGACTTGAACTGATTGATATGAATGGTACAGGCCTTTGCCACTGCCTCCTGTGTGCCCAGCAGTTGGGCCTTGGGTAGGGGGAGGAGAGGGGACTGGTGTTGTCTCGATGCTCAAAGGCTGACGGTGGAATCAAATTGCCAGGAGCAGGAGTCTGTGATTATGTTTACTTTTTTAATTCTTTCTTATTTCACGGGTTTTGACATATGTACACACCATAAAACCATCACCACCCTCAAGATCATGAGCGTATCAGTTACCCCCAGAAGTCTCCTCCGGCCCCTCGGTAATCACTCCCTCCCTCCAGCCTCCCACCCAGGCAACCGCTCATCTGCTTTCTGTCACCGCAGATGACTTCGCCTCTTCTAGAATTCTGTGGGAATGGAGTCCTACAACATGTAATCTTTGGTGTCTGGCTTCTTTCACTTGGAACAATACCCTTGAAGTTCATCCAAGTTTTTGGAGATGTCAATAGCTCATCCCTTTTTATTGCTAAGTAGTATTCCGTCGTGTGACTATGCTAGTCTGTTGATCATTCACTTGCTGATGGAAATAGTTTAGATTGCTTCTAGGTTTTGAGCTGTTTCAGAGAAAGCTGTAATACAGGTTGGTGTTGTCTTTTTATGAGCACATGCTTTCAGTTACCTTGGGTGAGTACTCAGGAGAGGAAGGCCTGGACTCTCTGGTAGTGGGATGTTTAAGTATTTTTAAAACTGCAAACCATTTGCCGAGGAAGCTGTGCCATTTACATTCCCAACAGCAGTGAATGAATGTTTCTGTTTCTCTATGTCTCCAGTACCTGGTGTGAACAGTCTTTTAAGTGTTCGACTTTCAGAGAAGTATGCAGTGCTATCTCATTGGGATTTGAGTTTGCATTTTCTTGTCTTTTTTTTTTTTTTAAATGAACACCCATGAGTGATTTTTCCTAATTCAGTCAGTGAGGGGAGTAGGTAGATGTTACAAGTGGTTCAAAAGAGAATTAGAAAGAGAGCAGACCTATTTATAGATCAGGAATATTGACATGAATGTGCAAAAAGAGGCAAAATTTGCCTCCTCAAGGGGCTTGTGAGTCAACTGAACCTCTACCATAAGGGGTGGAGAATTTACATTTTCTTAACGATGATTGTTGGGCGTCTTTCCACCTGCTTCTTTGCCACCTGCATGCATTCTTTGCTCACCTGCCCATTCAAATTCCGACACTCAGAGAGCAGGTAGCCCTGATCCCAAGGGCTTCCTGGGTGGCTCAGTGGGAAAGAATCCGCCTGCCAAGCAGGAGACACGGGTTCTATCCCTGAGTTGAGAAGATCCCCTGGAGAAGGAAATGGCAACCCACTCCAATATTTTTGCCTGGGAAATCCCATGGACAGAGGAGCATGGCGAGCTACACTCCCAGGTTCACAAAGACTTGGACACAACTTAGCAACTGAACAACAGCAGCAAACCTAGATTCTAGGACTTGGGAAGAGCTGTCCAAGGTCTCAGAACAGGGACTTGAATACAAGTCTGTGTGATTAGGCTTCCCATCTTGGCTCACCACCTGGCTTGTTCACTGAATGAATGAATGAAATGGTAGGATGAAGTGAGTGAGCACATGTATTATCATGTCTGTGGGTCCCTCTATTTCTCACGAGTAATCAAAGCTCCCTGAGCAGGTTATAGTGAGCCGTTTCAGAGGCTCAGGGAAGGCAAGGCATTTACCTAAGGCCACACAGCCGGAGAATCAGCCTCCCCAACCCGCCCCCACCCCCACCCCCCCGCAAAATCTCCTCTCCCCTTCTTCTTTTCCAGTTGAGGCTTCTAAAGTAAGAACTGTATTCCGATAATACATATATATTCACATACATTATTTGGCTTTAAAGATGTACACAGCTATATCTCTTTCACCTTGGCTTGCAAGCAGTCGGGTTTTATTTGGACAAATGAGGTTTGAGGGCGCAGCGGAGCTCTGGGTGAGGGGACAGAGGTCAGCGCTAAAGAGGAGAAAGAAAGCAGGGCTACTTGGTTAGGCTGTGTCGAGGCTTGTTTAGAAAACACGCTCAGTTCACTTTCCCCGGCAGCTGGGAACTTAATCTGGAGGCTTCTAGAATCATCCCAGGCTACGTGCCACCCGTCGAACCGCCAGGACTGTTCTTCTTAGAGAACCACTTTGGAAACAAAGCCATTGAAAATGACTTGCATTAAGGAGCCTTTTGGTTCAGGCTAAGAGGCACGTAGGGATGAACATGAGTTTGGAATGAGATAAAGTCCAATCTGGGTTCCAACCAGGTATTAATCAGGATTCTTTCTGTTGTAAATTATATGATCCAAATCAAACTAAATTAATAAATATATATATATATATATCTGTGAATATATATAAACATATTTGTCTATTATGTGTCACGTAATCTGTTCATATAACTGGGAAGTCTGGGATGGAATGCTTTCAGGTAAGCTGAATCCAAGAGTTTTTGTCCCCTTTTAAAATAATGTTGTTTGTTGCCATTAGAAAATGAATCATGGTCATTTTAGAAAAAGTATTGTTTAATGTTTTAAAAGTGCTGTATATGGAACTCTGCTCAATGTTATGTGGCAGCCTGGATGGGAGGGGAAGTTTGGGAGAGAATGTACATATATATGTATAGCTGAGTCCCTTTTGCTGTTCACCTGATTGATTGTTAATCGGCTATACCCCAAAACAAAATAAAAAGTGTTTTAAAAAATAAAGTAGAATACATAATGAATGGGGCTTCCCTGGTGGCTCACTGGTAAAGAATCCTACTGTAGGAGACGTGGGTTCAATCTCTGGGTCAGGAAGATCCTCTGGAGAAGGAAATGGCAACCTACTCCAGTATTCTTGCCTGGAGAATCCCATGGACAGAGGAGCCTGGCAAACTACAGTCCATGGGGTTGCAAAAGAGTTGGACACGACTGAAACAACCTAGCACTCATGCACGCCTGCAAGAAAAAAGAGTCCAATAAATGGTAAAAGACCATCCGTTGTAAATAAGTTCCATCCCAATTTCAATTGCTAAAATGAATTTACATTTAGCAACATTCAGTTGCTAAAATGTAAAAATAAAAGAGACACAAAATAAATACAAACTAACAACGCTAAATAACCTATATATATCCTGTTTATAACAAAATTCAGTATTTTTTCTCTTTTTATATTCACAGTTGCCTTCTATTTATGACTGGTGATGAGGGTTTTCCGTTTAACATGGTTACATAAACTAGTTTTGGGAATAAATATGTTTATTAAATAAAATATTTTAATTGTTTACTTTTAATCATTAAGTTTCATTTTATTAAATTGCATGAATTTAAAAGTAAATATGTGTATTAAATACATTTATGGATTTATTTAAAGGAAAATATTAAGTAAATCACAGCAATCCTGATACAGATACTACAGGCTGGTTAATGAACAACTAAAGACTGGGAAACTCCACTACAGATGGTTTGGCAAAGTGTGGGTGCTGTGTAATCATCAAACCTTTCTGAATATGGGGAAGAGAGTCCCCTCTGCCTGGAGATAGCCTAAGTGAACATTTGGCACATTTTCATCTTTTCGATAGATGGGGAAATTGTGGCTGAAGAAGAAGGAATGTAAGTTCAGTTCAACTCAGTTGTATGTCTTCTCCTCTTCCTTCTTAGGACCAACCTCCAAGCCTCTCTATTCACTACGTTATTCGATAGAATCTCTTGCTGGGTCCAAACCAAAAAACAGGTTATGTGCAAGTCCTTTCTCACCATCACTTAGATATTCTTGAGTCCTAGATTTTGACCCATCCTTTCACTGGCTGGAATACTTCTTCAAGTAATTTTTTTCCAGAAGGGTACATGAGAATATGCTATTTTCCAAATCCTTCAGTGTATGTTTCCTGCTGCTGTTTTCATACGTTAAAAGCAGTTGGGCTGGGTGTAAAATTCGTGGGCCACAACTTTTGTTCTTTTAATATTCCTTTCAGGGAGAATTTATTACTGTGGAGGGTAAATCATGGTCTTTCAAAGATGAAATGATTCTTTTAATGTTTTATTTTTTACCTGTCTAGATTCTTATAGGATTCTTTAATGTGCCTTTGGAATGAAAAGTCAGATTTCATCTAGTCATGGTCACTTTTTCATTAATTTATCTATAATGTCTTTTGTAATTAGCACATGTACCATTGCATATGTGTATACGTGATGCTGCTTTTCAAATACTTTCTCAAGATGTTTCTTTCCATTGCATCTTTGATTAATGCTGGAACTGGTTGCTGATTAGATGACCATTTTAACTAGAAGTTTCTCCCCTAAGGTAGCAATCAGGGTGATTTCTGGCATCTACTAAGTACTCAAAATTTTAACCGCCTTACCTGTTTTCTTCATAATTGTTTGGGGAATAGTTGGGCTTCTCATTTGGATAAATTTTGTGTTTATTCATAAATTGTTGTTTCTCATGATTATGTTTTGCCAGCTTCTTTTTATTAGGTCCAAAACAAAGTGCTTTCTGATCTCCCAGAACACAAGAGATACCTTCATCTCAATGAAAGAGACTTTTGAGGTTTGACCTGAGTCTCTAGAGAAGCACCAGTCTTTCAGTCTCATACAAACTAACAGCAGACTCTCATGAAACATTTTGAGGTTACAGATGTGCATTCTGAACTTTCCGTGAGTGAGAAGGCATAAAACTTCAGCTACTGATAAATTCTTTCTTTCCACAGTGCAATTAAGCTGGCTAAGCAAAGGTAAACAGGATAAACGAGTATCCCTTAAGAAAGGAAGAACCTTTTTTCAAGCATTTGTTAAAGACCCATCTACAAATTACATATATGTTAATTATAAATCAAAAGTACCCTACAAGGCCCACTGATAAATTATTTCTATGCAAATTCTAAATCACTTAAGAGAACTCATTCACAAAAAGATCTATGTGCTAATCACAAACCAAGCAGCTTAAACATACCCAAATACAACTGGTCTATGTGCTAATTACAAAAGACACTTTAGATGTTCTCATTTACAAATTAAATATATGCTCACTGTCCACTAAATAATTTAGAAAATTCTATGCACCAATGGTTTTTATGCTAATTATGCAACAAGTAATTTGAAGCACATATTTGCAAATAAGCCATGTGCTAATTACACAACAAACACTTTAAAAACACTAATGTACAAATGATTTATGTGCCCTTGACACACCAAACACCTTAGAAACCCCCAAGTACAAATGATTTATAAGTAATTACACACCAGACACTTCAGGAACATCCATGTGCAAATGATTTATGTGCTAATTACACCAACACTTAATCTCAAAAATGTCAAACAACAAATTACTTGTATGCTAATCACAAATCCAAACGCTTACTTGCAATTGATTTATATACTAATTATTAGCTGTGCTTATCTGTTTCCTTTAAAGGTTCATTGTCATCAACAGATTGACAGCTTTCTCCTGGTTGATACTCATTATAAATACAAATTAAATATGAGTCCATAATGAAAAGATTTTAGGACCCTCTTTTTATCCCCCCTCCTCCCTTAATCCTGCCCACTCATTGCAGTCTGATCACATTTTGGGGGTGCTGTGAATCTGAGGAACCGTCTCTTAGAACAAGCTCGCAGATATTATCCAAGGTAAGAATATGCTCTTCCCTGTGTCTGTTTTGGAACCATCCAAAGAAATTAAAAACTGAAGCACAGGTGTTTATTTGCCCCTCGGTCTATATAATCATCTTTCACATTCAAGGGGGCTCTTGCCATCCTCATTCTGTTTATACATAAATGTCCTTATGTTGTCTATCACAGCCACTTCTATCTCTTTATGCGTCATCTAGCATGTCATAGCTGACAGAAACTTTCCATACCCATTAGCCGTTTGGACTTAGATCTCATTGAAGAGGGAGAAATCCAGAACCGGGATTAGACGTTCCGGTTTTACAGACTGGAAAACTGAGGCTCAGAATAGCAAAGCCATCTTTGACCTGATTCCCAAGTCGGCCAGACTCCACAGCCCATGATCCTCCTGCATGGTCTCCCGGTATCATTTCTTCCACAAGAGAACTTCCAATGCCATACTCCCAGACACCTCCTGAACCAAAAGACCCACACTGCCCGGAGGCCCCACTCACCCTTGCCACGCCATCCCATCTCCTCTCCCCTCCTGGCATCCTCAGGTCCCTGGCCTCTCCCTCCAGACCATGCTGGCATTCCAAACCAAACTGGGGGCCCCAGCACGCTTCTCACCTCTTTAAGAGTGAAAATGTATATCCCCGAGATTGCGGCTTAATTGACTGATTAATAACAGAAAACCTAATTGAATGCTCCCAGCTTGTATGTACGATGTCTTAATGTTAGAGCCTTGGGAATAAATGCACAGCAGGGGAATCTGAACTGCAGCACAAGCGCTAGCACTTTCATTTTAAGAGTCAATCTCATTATACAAGAAGCTGTTCCCTTGATCCCCCTGGAAAAGCTCAGGCTCTCAAACCAGACTCCCCTTGTACCAGCATCCTCCACTCTATCCTGTCTATGAGATGCAAATGGGAAGATGGGTTCTCCTATCTCTCTCTCACCCTCCCTCCCTCCCCTCTCTGTCTCTCTCTCTCCCTGTCTCTTTCTCTCTCCTCTTTATTATTTGCTCTCCCTGCTGCATATCTGAGCAGCTCAGTGAATATTCATGAAATGCCATCGTGGGGTCTATGAATTGCACAGACGTGGGCTCTGGGAGGTGATGTGTAATTTGAACTTGCCGGCGCTGAAGGGTGAAGGAGGCAGTGAGATGCCTCCAAGTGAGTCCTCTAGCTACAGTCTGCTCCTTTTAGCTTTCTCCTCCAGGGCAGCCAGATCTTTTTACGCTCAGAGAGCCGAGGCTAATGTTCTGGGCTCAGAGTGATGAGAGAACACACCCCAGACCCCAGGCTGGTGCTCCTACCAGCTAGTCAGCAGCAGCATTTCTGAGGCAGGGCTACAGCCTCTTGGTCATCCCTATCAGTCAACCTGGGCTGTCGTAACAGAGTACCATGGGCTGAAGGGCTGAAACAATGGGAAATAATTTTCCTACAGTCTGGAACCTGGAAGTCCAAGGTCAAGGTGTCAGCAAGTTTGGCTTCTCTTATTGGCTTGTAGAGGCTTATCTTATCTCTTTTGAAAGAATAAATAGTCACTTGAATTTTCACTTTCCTTCAGTGAACTTACACTTTTTTTTTCTGGCTGATACCTTCCTTCCTTCTAAAATAGCTTTCCATAATGTGTAACCCTACAGAGTATCTCCCTGTTTGTCATATGAGATGCTGTCCCATTCGGGAATCATTTAATAAGGCCAATCAGGTCTTCAAATCGCCACAATTAAATTTTGTTTTTTAACATAGCACCAAGGAAAGGTCATATGAGAGGGTGGCCTTCTGTAAGCCAAGAAGAGAGTCCTCACCAGGAACAGAATCAGCCCCACTTTGATCTTGAATTTTCCAGCCTATAGATCTGTTGTTTAAGCCACTCCATCTGGGGTATTTTGTTATGACAGCCCAAGATGACGAAAACAGGTGTTATTCAGTCACTAAGAGATGTTCAACTCTTTGCGACCCCATGGACTGCAGCACCCCAGGCTTCCCTGTCCTTCACCAACTCCCAGAGCTTACTCAAACTCACGTTCATTGAGTCAGAGGTCCATCTAACCATCTCATCCTCTGTTGTCCCCTTCTTCTCCTGCCTTCAATCTTTCCGAGCATCACGGTCTTTGCCAATGAGGTGGCTCTTCGCATCAGGTGGCCAAAGTATTAGAGTTTCAGCTTCAGCATCAGTCCTTCCAATGAATATTCAGGGTTGATTTCCTTTAGGATGGACTGGTTTGATCTTGCTATCCAAGGGACTCTCAAGAGTCTTCTCCAGCAGTATAGAAATTTGTATCCAGCAATTTGTACCTTTTACTTTCTATAAAGTGAACCTCATACCAAAGTCAGCAAAAAAGAAAGAGAAAGGGCAGCCTGACCTCATTTGTACCCCCCAGCTGGTGAGTGGGTGATGCAAGTTGCCATTTCCTGTGCCATTTGGCTGACAAGGAAAGGGAGGCTGGGAATGCTGAAGGACTGCATGGATACAGTGGCAGAGTGGGGTGTGCCATCCAGCTGAAGTTTGGTGCCACTTCTGAGGGATGCTAGACCATGGGGTGATGTTGTACAGACCCAGGCGGCCCTCCCAAGGAGCCCAGCCATAACAAGTAAGTAAATATTTACAACACTTCGTGGTCTCCACTGTGATGGGCTTCAGGGAGGTCATGAATGCACCAAAGGGCCACCCAGCAGCCCAGGATGCCAGGAACAGGGGCTTCTGAGCCAAGACTGAAGGATGGTAAGACACTGAGCCCATTTTGACCCACTTTCCCAGTCCGTGCATGGGAGCCTCTAAGCCCTGCTTCTCAAGGTGTGGTCCATGAGCCAGCAGAATCCTTGCCACTTGGAAGCTTGCTGAAAATCAGAATCTTGGCTTCATCCAGACCTACTGCATCAGAATCTACATTTTAGCAAAGCACCCTGGGAAAGCTCATTCACTCTGGGAGAGTGCGGCTGTTGATGCTTCAGCTGGACTTGAGGAGCCAGGGAGAGCTATGAGCAGAACTGACACCCTCTTAAAGGACTGAATTCCCCTCTGTATCCTGCCTGCCAATACTTTTGACTGCCCTGCCCAGGGTACCTATTCAATCCCCACTGACCCAGGCAATCAGATCACCTGGGACCACGAGTCTGCACTCAACCTCCCAACCGGCAGGTCTACCCCAGCAGATGTGTGAGCCTCTGATCCGGCAATTAGCTTGCTGGCTGGAAAGCCAGCTACTTCCCCGTGACAAAGAGGGACTTCTCCTCTCCGAGTCCCTGGATAAAGAAGGCTTCCAGGATGGCTAATTACCTGATAGGTAACAAGGTGCTCTCACCGACTAGGCCTTTTAGTTCAGATAATAAAGCAGTCCGCTTGGCCTTTTATCTTTCTCTTGTTGTGACTTCTTGGCTGACACGGGTTTTTACAAAATGAGAAAGTTGTACCAAGCCTGCTAGCTCCAGGGTTCAGCATCTAAAAGAAGGAGGAGGGCCCGGGCTCCTCCAGCTCCTCCCCAGGTATGGGCAGAACAGGGCCCCTGCGAGAAGGTGAGCTCCTCCACCCCCTTCTCTTGAAAGGTCTGTAGACCCAACAGGTGTCTGGATAACTGCACCTACTCTGTAGGTTAGTATAGCTCAGCTGGTAAAGAATCCGCCCGCAATGCGCGAGACCCTGCGTCAATTCCTGGGTCAGGAAGATCCGCTGGAGAAGGGATAGTCTACCCACTCCAGTATTCTTGGGCTTCCCTTGTGGCTCAGCTGGTAAAGAATCCGCCTGCGGTGTGGGAGACCTGGGTTCAATCCCTGGGCTGGGAAGATCCTCTGGAGAAGGGAAAGGCTACCCACCCCAGTATCCTGGCCTGGAGAATTCCATGGACTGCATAATCCATGGGGTCGCAGAATCAGACATGACTGAACGACTTTCACTCCTGCACGTTATGCTAGAACTAATGTTAAGATCATACGGTGGACTTCCCTGGTGGTCCAGTGGTTAAGAACCCACTTGCCAATGCAGGGGACACAGGTCTGACCCCGGGTCCAGGAAGATCCCCCCACACTGGGAAGCAACTAAGCCCATGCCCCAAGACTACCAAGCCTGCTCGCCTAGAGCCTGTGCTCTGCAGCAAGAGAGCAGCCACCGCTGGCCCGACTAGAGAGAACCCCAAGCACAGCAGTGGAGACCCAGTGCCGCCAAAAATACAAAAATAATATTGTTTAAAAAGCAAGCATCATCTATGTAAAAGGATCTCAGTAAAAGGCAAGCTCACAGGTAAGCCCATGTGCAGATCTACTTGCTAAGCTCTGTCTTGCCCTCTTGAAATCTTCTGCTCAGCTATACTTGAGTGATGGGTTCCCGTCATCATTCACTACCTGCCCAGTGTGTTGTACACCACAGGCGCCTAATGAATGCTTATCAAATAAGTGATGGAATGAATGAGGCAATTGACAAGGAGCCCGCATGGCAGATCTAGTCTTGCCGGTTCATCTTCCCCACCCCTACCTGCTCTCTGACACCTGGAAGCTCCCTGGGGCGGAGAGGGGGGTCCCACTCGGATGCAGGGGAGTTGCCAGCTCTGCATGTGGAAAGGGCGGGAGGGACAGGGAGCTTGCTCACCCAGCCCAGCCCTGGGTGCTTGGGTCTCCGGCCTCCAGCATGGTCCCCATGGGAAATGCTCACCTTTCCATCTGGGTCAGCCGCCTCCCACCGTTTGCCTCAGCTCCACCCATTTCTTCTTTTTATTTGGAGCTTCTTGGTGTTCAGAAGAATATAGGTTGTGAAATGTAGCTCTCATGTTTCGGGAAGTTTTGGAATACCCATGCCTTATAAAGGTGTGTGTTTCCTGAATTGCCCTAGAAAGAAACGTGGATTAGGTGCGTACTGTTGTTTAGTTGCTAAGTCGAGTCTGACTCTCTTGCAGCCCCGTGGACCGTAGCCCGCCAGGCTGCTCTGTCTGTGGGATTTCCCAGGCAGCAATACCGGAGTGGGTTGTCATTTCCTTCTCCGCCACCCATCTTCTGAAATTACAAGACACATGACCTTCAGCCACCCAGGAGGCCCGGGAAGCCCAACCAGATTTGTCTCCTTGCTTGACATGGGCTGTCAGGCAGCCCGGAGAGGCCCTTTGGCTCCCAGGCTCCTGGTACCCCCATAACCATCTGAGGGACTTCCCTGGCGGTCACGTGGTTAACACCCTGCCCTCCTCATGCCGGGGGTGCGGGTTCCCTCCCTGAGGGGAGAACTAAGATTCCGCGCGCTGCGCAGCGCGGCTGAGAAAGGAAGGGAAGAACCATCTGAGGTACCGACCGGCCTGAGAGAGGAGGCGGCTCCCCCTCAGAGAAAAATCCGTGTCAGAGCTGCCTGGCGCCTCGTTCCCGCGTCAGACACATGACGTGCGTCATCAGGGTGACTTGGCGCATTAGTGTTTTTTCATTTTGGATTTTGGGGTTTTCTGTTTTGGTCTGTCAGGTTGGTAAGGGCACTGCCTTCAGTGCCGACCAAGGGCACAAAATGTTTTGAGTCCTGAGTTCTCTGTGGTGTGCTCCAGGAGGCGTGTGTATGGGCGGGGGGCAGTGTCTGTGATACACACACACACACACACACACACACACACACACACAGGAACCTGGGGGCAGTGTCTGTGATACACACACACACACACACACACACACACACACACACACACACACACACACAGGAACCTGGGGGCAGTGTCTGTGATACACACACACACACACACACACACAGGGAACCTGGGGCAGTGTCTGTGATACACACACACACACACACACACAGGAACCTGGGGCAGTGTCTGTGATACACACACACACACACACACACACACACACACACAGGAACCTGGGAGGGGGTGGGATTCAGGGCAAGGAAGAGTGTAGAAGGAAACAGAACAGGCATGAGTGACAGAGGGGGACAACATCAAAAGGAAATAGGAGAAGGTGCTAGAAGGTAAGATATAAGCAAAGGGGGGCAAAAAGGGAAGGAAGAGTGAGGAGAGGAGAGGAGGGGAGAGGGAAGGGACAGAGAAAGAGAGCGGGCGCAGCAGACTAGCCAGAGAAAAAGGAGAGAGGGGAAAAAGGAAACCACTATGAGACAAGAGAGACGGAAAGGAGAAGGAGAGAAAGAAGAGAGGAAATAAAATCGAGATGGGATTCGGGCGAGAGCAAGGGGGAGAGCAGAGAAGGGCGAGGAAGACGAACAGAGTGAAAAAGGGGCGAGAGGCCAGCAGTGTTCTCAGAGCCCCGCCGAGCGAGCCGGGGACACTCGGGGTTTTTCTGTTCACTGAATGTATTTATTTTTATTTATTGACCACGCCACGCAGAATGTAGGCTCTCAGTTCCCTGCCCAAAGATCGAACCCGCGTGCCCTGCTTTGCGGAAGTGCAGAGTCTTCACTGCTGGGCGACCAGGAAGTCCCCAGCGGCTTCTTTTTTTCTTTTTTTTCCGCCCCCGGCCCCTGCAGTGAAAGCTCGGAGTCTTCACCGCTGGGCCTCCAGGGAAGTTCAGGATTTTTCATGAGTGTTACTGCTTGTGGATGACAGACAGATCCAGGGGAAACAGGAGACCCAAACCGTAGTGTGGTGGTGGGGTGCCCAGGTACCCCTGAGTTTGTCCTCTCTGCCCTTCAGAATGGAAATCAGATGCCTTGAAATGTAGCTACAAATCAGCTGTGAGCTCCCTGGTGGCCCCAGAGACGAGTGGAAGTGGTACAGCAGTAGCAGAGGGAACTTGGCTCTTCACCTTTGCAAGAATCCTGAGTGTCCCCAAGTCAGCTGGGTCCAGCACCCCAATCCATCCACCTGTGCCCCCCAGCCCCATCCCACAGGCCCAACTGAAGCCAAAGGATATTTCATGTTTACAGTGCAGGCAGCCTCCCAGCTTCTCAGAGAGTTAATGCTATTTTGATATCAATATACGTATATTATGTGAACTTCAAATGACTTCAAAAGCATATTATGTCCCCTTTTGGATGATCTCCTCAAAGAAAAATACTTTGGCACAGAGTCCTTGTTAGCGAATCTTTTACTGCATTATGTGTGGCAGGGTGCAGAAGACCTGCACCATAAGCACCAACTAAATAGAACATTAAAAAGCAAACAGCAATTCAATTCCTTGTCTCCTGCTTTACAAAAAAATTTGTACCTTATTATTTTAGGGGAAAAATATTTCAGAAACTTCTTTAGAACAGTGAAAAGGATCGTGTCCTAGGACTAATAATTATGAGAATCCGAAAGAAAAAAAATTTTAACCCAAATAATAAATTTCTGACATTGGAAGTAAAATCTTTTTGAAACATTCTAGAAGGCCGGAAAAAAACAAAACAAAATTAATTTTTAAAACAAGATGAGGGACTTCCCTGGTTGTGCAGTTGTTAAGACTTGAGCTTCCACTGCCTGGGGCTTGGGTTCAGTCCCTAGTCAGGGAACTAAGATCCCACACGCCCTGTGGCGAAATAAATAAAACTAAAAATAAAAACCAGATGGAAAAACTTTGTAAGAAGATTTTCTTAATGTTGACCAAGTATCTCCTTACTCTGCACTCTGAAAGAAATCTATCGAATGGGACTTTATTTAGGAACCAAAAGAATGACACAGGAGCAGTACCCTCAAAGGATCAAAATCTATGGTGACATCTCCCTGGAAAGACAATTCTACAAAAATGTATGAGTGTGTGGTCTAATTCTATTTCTTATTACTCCTTGCAAATTTGCTTTTACTCACTGCTTTGTTCTTAGCTGCTGAAGAATCCTAGTATTTTTTTAAGTAGACTCTTGCTGCTGTGTTAAAAATGTATTGCAGGCATCCAACACCTGACATTCGCAGGGTCTCTGAAGCTAAACCATTGGACTAAGAACAGTGAGAAAAATATCCATGTGCACCAAAACCTTACTTAAGGATTTAAAATATATTTTATTACGTACCTGTTATAAACTAGATGTGTATATGTGCATACATACACGTGCACTCACATGCACACAAGTGTGCATTGCATATACACATGTGCATGTCTGCGTATGCATATGTGTGTTTGTGTGCATACTTTGTTCTTTAAGCTGACAACTCAAACCACTGTGAGGATCTCAATTTTGAAAAAAAGAAGAAAAATGCAATGAGAAGACATAAGAATCCTTCAGTGACCTCTGCATGACAATGGAGGCCTTTGGCCAGGCCACACTGGATGCTGCTTCTCCAGTTACTGGCCACATGTGAGTCAACCTTGACCCCCAGAGAAGTGCGAGCAGAAGCTGCTAGGTGTCTTCCGACAGGTGTTTTACCTTTAATAACTCCGAGGTACAATTATGCAGGAATGTGGCCAAGCTTTTTTCCCAACTGTTTATACATTCAGCATGTACCCAATCAGCAGAGGGAGGGATGGGTTAAAAAAAAAGAGAGAGATTTTAATCTCATGAGATTTATTTTTTGTTGTAAAGTGACTTAAAGGGAAATGAGGTGGGTGGGTGGCAAATTGTGCAGTATGCAGAGCACGCTGTGTGCCGGGCACCACACCGGGGCTTCAAAAACAGCCCCTCACTTAATCCTCATAACGCCCCTATGTGATGGGGATTGCCATCACATTTCAGGAATGAGGAAATGGGCTCAGAGAGGTCCAGGCAGTTGCCCGAGATTACTCAGCCTGTGTTGATAGGTCTGGAGCCCTGGGCTGTGTGATCACAAAGCCTGACACCAGATTTTTCCTGGATGCCAAAGGTGGCTGCCTGACTCCTTCTAACAGCCTCCTGGGAAGCCGAGTGATACATGTGGTTTCAACTCTTTTCCAAAAGTGTCTCCCTCTCATTTCTCCCGTTTGCCCTGTTTGATCCCCAGACCCCAACCCAAAGTCTCTGGAGTTTGGGGGTTGTGAGGCTAGATGCTTAAGAGGTTCCCCAGCCCTGAGAGTGCATGAAATGCTCAGGAAAGCAAAAGGACTTTCATAAAAAGGCAATTTCTTCAGCACGCGGCGGGGGATAAGAGCCACGATATTTTCCCATTCTTTTTGTTCAGGACTTGATGAAAACATGAGCCCATGCACAGGCAGGAAGCAGCAAACGATCATCTCGCAGCAGGCGGCCGCTGCGCCTGTACACAGGGCACCGT
The DNA here is from genome assembly GCA_024291935.2 of Okapia johnstoni. Classification (NCBI taxonomy): domain Eukaryota; kingdom Metazoa; phylum Chordata; class Mammalia; order Artiodactyla; family Giraffidae; genus Okapia; species Okapia johnstoni. The sequence goes on along the minus strand of CM044310.1, from coordinate 5,530,189 downwards.
CGAAGGGGAGGAGGGTACCGGGCTGGTGCCTCTGAGGGATGGTCTTCTCTCTGCAGCCTGGTGGGGGCCCTTCCCCTCTTGGGGTCCCCCGTCTGCTGCCCCCCTGCTCTGATGGTCTCCCACGCTCCAGGTTCGCTGGGTTAAGTCAGGGGCTGCCCAAGCCCAGCGTTCTGCTGTAGCCCCCACTTGAAGGGGTGGCCTGAGATGTCAAAGCGGTCCACGTTCTGACTTCTGGGAGATTTTCAGGAGCACTGGCAAGTGCATGCACCTCTTGCTGTTTGCACTTGGCAAAGAATGTACCTCTGGAAAAGAACATTCTTCCTAATCCTGACACTGCTGGGGGGGGGGGTGAGGGGACAGGCTCGGACACCCATTCCCACCTCTGACAAATCGCCTGGGGTTCTACTTTGTTGTTGTGCTAGGCTTTGGCTTCCCTGGTGACTTAGATGGTTGAGAATCTGCCTGCGAGGCAGGAGACCTGGGTTCAATCACTGGGTGGGGAAGATCCCCTGGACAAGGGAATGGCTACCCACTCCAGTATTCTTGCCTGGAGAATCCCATGGACACAGGAGCCTGGCGGACTACAGTCCATGGTGTCTCAAAGAGTCAGACATGGCTGACTGACTAACACTTTCACTTTTCTGCAAAAGGTTATTGTTAAAAAAGAAGCAAGTCCAACAGACCCTGATGACACAGAGAACAGAACTGATATCTGCTGGCTGTGTGGCCTTGAGCAGTTAGTTCACTCACCCTCTCTGGTTCCTGCACTACATGGACTATATTTCATCTGGCTGTTGGAGAAATGCAAGACCTAAGAACATGACAGCCTGTGAACACATCAGGAGATTCTCTCTGTTGATGACTGTTACACAAGCTCTGATGGGTTAATTCAACTGTAACTAGGATGAAGACACAGGAAAGGCAGGAAGGCAAGTGAGTCAGGGAGGTGGGGTGGGGGCAGCCTAAACATTGGGTTGCCAAGGATTATCTGGCTTTTGTGTACGTGGTGGAAAGAACTAGGCAAGTGAGCTGGGGGGGAGGCCTCTGCAGGACCACCTTCATGGGCATCACCTCTGCAATCACGCAGAGTGACCGTGGCACTTGGCTTCGTACTCTGCCGTCATGCTCCTGAAATTCATGTACATTTTGAAGAAGGGGCCCCATTTGTCCGTTTGCAATGCACCCTGCAAATTATGTGGCCTCGCCTGAGTTTCAGCCCATGTAATCGTCCTATGATTGCATGTCAGCTGCGACGTCTACAAAACAGGTGCGCCGGATGGTGACGGCATGATGCTACAGGTGACACAATAATGCCTGTGCTCTTCTGGGGGCCTCCTGCGCTGTGCCGAGCACTCCCCATGCCTTGCACGGTGCTTGGCACCAAATAAATATATCTTAAACTCTCTGGTGAGTTTGGCACTCAATGCCCAGTGCCCACCCATAGGACAGCAAGGAGCTCAATCACAGGAAATTGGAACCAGCCGGACCTGGGTTCACATCCTAACCCCTCTACCCGGCAGTCATGACCTTGGGCAAAACCCTACCCTTCTCTGCAACTTCATGCTTTACTGTGGGGGTGATAACACTACCTCTTTTTGAAGTTACTGGGTGCTTAAATGAGATTGTGTGTGTTGAGTGGCAAGCTGGGTATTTTAATAACAACCCTTAATATGCATTTATTTGTTAACTGAGGACCTACTCTGGGGTGGGTTCTGACCACACAGTGGTGAGCTGATTCAGCCCTGACCCTAGGTGGGTTGACAGTCCAGATGGAGGGCAGCAGATAAAGAAGCAGAGGCCGCCAGGTAATTTTAGATGGTGGCGAGCAGAGAGGGAGGGCTCTGCCATGTGGAGGAGGTTATTAATCACATGACTGCTCCTTCCAACTTCAAAACTGAACTGGTTATGAGCTGGAGCTGGGGGTTTCAACCCTACCCACTGTGCAGCACAATTCAAAAGCATTAGCCACTCAGTCATGTCCGGCCCCATGGACTGTAGCCCGCCAGGCTCCTCTGTCCATGGGGATTCTCCAGGCAAGAATACTGGGGTGGGTTGCCAGGCCCTCCTCCAGGAGATCTTCGCGACTAGGGATCGAACCCGGGTCTCCTGCACTATAGGTGGAATATTTACCACCTGAGCCTCCAGGGGGTATGCAGCACGATTAGGGGAGGGAAATATTTTCTAGGAATTTCCAGAAAATTTGCCCCCAGCTCTACGCCTGGAGAAGAAACTGCGTCTCCCCACCTCCGGGCAGGGTGTGGGGTAGGGGGGCAACCACCCCCCAGGGGACCCCACTAGGAGCCTCCCAGCACCCTGCAGCCATGGGACCCTGCCCCCCCGGGACTGGTGAGTGCTAAGAACAAACAGAAAGGGAAATGAACAAATTATCCTGATAATTTGTTTAAGAAGAGGGGGGGAAAGGCACCCAAGAAAAATGATATCCACTAAGACGGTGGGTTTCTAATGAATGTATGGATAATGAAATAAACCCGTTTAGGCCGCGCTTGGCCCTGATCTTCCCAGGCCTAGATTAAAAAATGGAACATCTGTGATGATTTAATTTACATCTTAATAACAAACAGGCCTCGAGAAACCCGCGGATAAATGCCTTTTATTGCTGGCGTATCTTTTGCACTGCAGCTTGAATGAAAACTCTGGTAATTAATTGTTTTAAGCGATTCTATTAAAAAGTGTCTGCAAGTGCTGTGTGCCGAATGTTTATGCGGGCCAGGCTGCCACAGGAATATAGACAAGCCAAGCAGCGGGCAAAGAATGAGGTGACTTAGTCTTTTTTTCTTTCCACATTCATTGCCTTAAAGACATGCAGTCTTTTTATTTATTCTTTCAAAAAAGATAGATGCAAAGCTCGCTCATTTCCCTCCCATGTTTTTCAAACCTTGTCAGTCTCTGTAGTGACACAGGCATGGTTCCCTCCCTGTGGTCCCCTCCCTACCCCGACATCGACTTGAGAGTCTCCTCTGATCCACCCCAGGAACTGTGGCCACTTCGCTTCCTGTTTCCAACCTTCAGATTCCTAAACTGGAAAATGTGGCCATGACTATGCCATGGCTGGATGGTAATGGTCTCAGGTCCTCTCTTGAAAGCTGGTTCCTTCGAAACAAACTAAGGAGGGTGGACGTGGCAGGCAAGGTGCTCGGTAAACTCCAGGGCTTGCTTCAAGGCTCCTGGCATTTGTGAAGCTCTGGTCGCGGGGTGGGGGGAGCAGGCAATAAATGTGCGATAGGCGAGTGACCTCCTCCAGCCCTGGTTCCAGCCCTGGCTGCACATTAGAACCCCCGGGGGAGCTTTCAGCACAAACCAGGCCCCCACCTACCCCTCAGAGGTCTTGATTTAATTAGTCTGGGGTGGAGTCCAGGCATCAGTAATTTTTTTTGAAAGCTCCCCAGAGGATCACGGAGGCATATAGGATTTATGGATATTTTCAACTCAGCTCAGAGCTGTGAAGGGAAAAGAAGGTCTCAGATGGGAGAATCTGAGGAGCAATCAGGGTGGCCTCCTGGGGGTGGTGACATCCATGGTCAGGACCCTGTGTGGGTCTGAGGAAGAGTGTTCCAAGCACAGGGAACAGCCTATGTGAAGGCTCTCCCAGGGCTAGGTGGGTGTGTTTGATGGACAGAAAAGTGGGTATTTATGCTGAGGGTAGGGGAGGTGGGAAGGGGCTTCCTGGGCTGGCTGCCTCTCCCCCTACCTCCATCCCCCTAGTCTGGACCAGGATCCAGCTCTGTATTCCCTTAGCCCCCAAGCGACCCCATCATAGGCCAGAGCACAGTGGAACGTTATTGGTTGTGTCTGTCTATACCTGGACTGAGAAGGGGGCTGGATTCTGGATGGCAGGTGGGTCACATGCCTGGATGAGCCGTCCAACAGAAGGGCCATCTCCGTGTGGGACCCTGTCCAGATTTTTGTTTCCCCAGCCCCTGTCCCATCCTAGACCCAGTACCCGCTGCAGCGCATCACATACACTGCTTCTATCCAAGGAGGAAAGTGAAGTCAGGCTTCGAGGGTCAGTCTCTGGGTCTGCCGCCTGCTTCCTAGTCCCCATCTTCATTTCTTGCATCTGATCCTTTTTCAAATTCTAACTTTAAGACTGTTCCTCCCATACACAATATCTTTACAAAAGTGGAGATGGGCCTGGTTGGCAAATACAGGCGGAAAGCTCAACTTCAATGGGAATGAGAGGAAAAGACATAAAAGCGATTAACATATAAAGCCTTTAATTTTTTTTAAAAAATTTGTTGTTGTTGTTGTTGCTAAGGTGACCTGTCCATGAAAATCAGGATGTGGTGAGAAGGGCCCCTGGTGCTTTCATGGTGGGGAAGTAACACTAGCGCGGGGCGTCTATGGAGTATGTGAGGCAACCAACTAAACTTCCCAGAACGACATGCCCTGGCCCTGGGCTCCAGCTCCTAAGGGGTTGCCTTTGATATCGGAAAACAACAGTGCTCCCTGTAGCACTGTATATGAGCCCCCAAATGGGCATTGACCTAAATGTCTACCCAAGGGAAAATGAAAAATGAATTATGACTCATCTGAAGGCAGAATGTTATGCAGCCACTGAAATGTTCACAAAAATGAGTAACAACATGGAAACATAATTGTAACATAATCGTAATTGAAAAGGAAAAAAGACGAAATTACACAGCAAATATGTCAAGCACACACACACACAAAAGGCACAGGGCAAAGACTCTAAATAAAACCATAAAACAGTAAAATAGCCTCTGGTCACATTGCTGGAAATGGAAATTAAGGTGTCTGGTTTGTTCTGTTTCGGAGGGAAGGGGGAGGGTTTACCATAGTCTGTTCTCCGCTGTCTAAGAATTACGGAGAGTTTTTTCATCATTTAGCCCCATTTGCACACAGAGGTAGAAATCTCAGTCTCCAGAATAGGCCAGGCTAGGCTAGGCTGGATTCCTGCTCCTCTATTCACCAACCCTGTGACTTTAGGTAAACCAGCTCCTCTGAGCCTCAGTCTCCTCATCTGTAAAATGGGCCCATTCGTGTCTTGTGAGCCCATCATGGGGAACTTAACAAAATCAAGGTGTAAAGCCTCAGTGTCAGCCTAAGTATTGGTCAGCATAGATCAGTGTCGTGACTATTTTCACGAGAGAGATTACTTGTAATTAAAGGTCGTTCAATTTTGTAGAGCTTCTCATGTGGCACTAGTGGTAAAGAACCCTCCTGCCAATGCAGGAGATGCAAGAGACTTGGATTCAATACCCAGATTGGGAAGATCACCTGGAGGAGGAAATAGCCACCCACTCCAGTACTCTTGCCTGGAAAATCCCATGGACGGAGGAGCCTGGTAGGCTACAGTCCATGGGGTCGCGAAGAGTCGGACGACTGAGAGACTTCACTTTCACTTTTCCTTTTCATGCACCGTTTCGGCAACCCACTCCAGTATTCTTGCCTGGAGAATCCCAGGGACGGGGGAGCCTGGTGGGCTGCTGTCTATGGGGTCGCACAGAGTCGGACATGACTGAAGCGCAGCAGCAGCCAGTATTCTTACCTGAAAAATTCCACAAGCAGAGGAGCCTGGAGCTATAGTTCTTTCCGTTTTGTACATTAAAAAAATTTACAAATCTTTCTTAAATGAAATAGCCCTCCAAATCTAGGCCACAAATTAATAAAGGAAGCTACACCTGAATACAAGGGTCTCTGACCCACGTTTGTCCGGGCTCCCGCACGTGCTGTGGGAGGGCCCCCCCTTTTCTACAGACTTTGGCCATCTACGTGAGATCTTTGAGAATCCCTCTTTGAACGGGGCGGGCAGGACCAGAGAGACAGGGTGGGTGTGGAGAACAAGGCAGAGCTGTTAGAAAGTCAGAGATCTGGGTCAAGACTCAGAGACTGAGACCCTCAGTTTCCTGACCCATGAAAAGGATGGGTGGGTGAGTCTAGCTTGGCTTTTCCCAGCAAGGACTACCTGGATATGAGTCTGATGCATCCTGTCCAGTGCAAGGCTCTCTTCTAAGACATCAGTTTATTACAAAATGCATTTGACCACGGACATTTCCCCCCAACTGTACTCTCACTGTTGCTTTTGTGGCATAATAACATTTACCAACCTGCAAACACCACTTGGGAAGCTGAGAATAAAGACAGTGTGTTCATTTCACATCAATTTCACAACTATCGAGAACCTGATGTGTGTCTGGTAGCAACATGGGTGTTGAGGATACAGCAGGGAACAACACAGAGAAAAATTCCTGCCCTTGAGGCAGACAAAATGAACCTCATAAGTAGGTAGGTTATAGAACGTGACTGTTGTTGTTCAGTCACTCAGTTGCGTCCGACTCTTTGAGCCCCTGTGGACTGCAGCACGCCAGGCCTCCCTGTTCATCACCAACTCCCAGAGCTTGCTCAAATCCATGTCCATTGAGTTGGTGATGGCATCCAACCATCTCATCCTCTGTCGTCCCCTTCTTCTCCTGCCTTCCCAATGAGTTGGCTCTTTACATCAGATGGACAAAATATTGGAGCTTCAGCTTCAGCATCAGTCCTTCCAATGAATATTCAGGGTTGATTTCCTTTAGAATTGACTGGTTTGATCTCCTTGCAGTCCAAGGGATTCTCAAGAGTCTTTTCTAGCACCACAGTTTGAAAGCATCAATTTTTCGGTGCTTGGCCTCTTTATGGTCCAACTCTAACATACATACATGACTACTGGGAAAACCATAGTTTTGACTATTCGGACCTTTATCGGTAAAGTGATGTCTCTTCTTATTCATATGCTATCTAGGTTGGTCATAGCCTTTCTTCCAAGGAGTAAGCGTCTTTTAATTTCATGGCTGCAGTCACCATCTGCAGTGATTTTGGAGCCCAAGAAAATAAAGTCTGTCACCTATTCCATTGTTTCCCCATCTATATGCCATGAAGCGATGGCAAATAGAGTTTGATAGAAGGTGCTATATGCTATAGAAAAAAAGGCGGGAAAAAGTAGGGGAAATAAAAGGACCAGAGGGAGGGGTTTTGATTTTCAATAGAGTCGTCCAGGTTGCTTCATGGAGAAGCTGACATTTGAAGAACAGCTAGAAGGAACGGAGGGAGGTATTGAGGCATTTATTGCAAGGAAGAGAGTTTCAGGCAGGGAGAGCAGCCAGTGCAAAGGCCCTGGGGCAGGAATATGCATGGCTTGGAAGAGGTGAGTGGGGTTAGAGCAGAGTGAGCAGGGAGATCTGGGAGGGCAAGGACAGAGAGGTATCAGGGCCACTACAAGGATGCCAGCCGGCATTCTAAGCATTCTACAGCTCATGGACTAGAAACAGGGCTCCCCTTCCAAACTTCTCTCACCCCACCCGTATCCGAGAAACTCCACCATGCCAAAGGTGGACGATATAGAGGGGCTTCCTTCTCCTCTCCACCACACATAGCCCCTTCAATGGTACCCACACTCTGCAGGATCAGTCTCCTTGTTCCCCATGTACAGAGGAAGAAAGCAAGCTTGGCAAAGTCTCTCACCCACCGCCTCACACACCCTGGTGGAAGGGGTGTTGAAGATGCTGACTCAGGTCTAAAGGGCTCCGTGGAAGAGCCAGCCCTCAGAGAGCCCGCCGCAAGCCCCTGGGTTGCATTTTAGCCCTCAGCTCCAGCTTGTGTACCCCACGGGCAAGTCCCACCTCTCTGACCACAGGCTCTTCTATGAAATGGAGAGAGCTTGAGCCTCACCCTATGGCAGTGGAGTGATGATTAGATGGGATAACGGATATAACCAAGCACGCTTAGCTGTCTCCCCACCGACACCGGAAGTGTCAGAGGCCCCTCTCTGCCCAGCTGGTGCCTGACACATAGGAAGAATATTGGTTGAGCTACATGTCAGCCTCTTGCATGGCTGAGCATGTCTACCTGGGTGCCGGATCCACCCTCTTCTGCTTCCTCAGGGAGCTACAGCCATCCTAGCAAAGTCTTACCAGCCCGGGGAACCACCAGCCAGCCCTAAGGATGAGCCACCAGCCAGAGTCAGAGGAAAAAGCTAAAGCTCTCGACGTCTAGACATATACACACTGCTATATTTAAAACAGGGAACCAACTATGACCCACTGTAGGCCTTTAGCAAATATCAATTATCTCAATATTCTGTAAAAACCTAAACGGGAAAATAACTTGAGAAAGAATAGGTACTTTTATACGTATGACTGAGTCACTTGGCTGCACACCTGAAATACAACATTGCTAACCAACTAAACTCCAATATGAAATAAAATTTTTTTAATTAAAAAAATAAAAATTTACAAACAAAAATAAAATAAAAATGACTCCTAATCCAGACAGATGTCACCCTCCGCTGTCTGATCCCCAAGGAGTAGCAGGAATGGAGTGGGGTATGGGTGAGCGGGGCGGGGGTAGGGGCTTGAAACTAACATTTCCATTCTGTAGTTGTCATCGTTCCATTGCTAAGTCGTGTTGGACTCTTTTCGACGGCAGCACACCAGGCCCCTCTGTCCTTCACTATCTCCCTGAGTTTGCTCAAATTCATATCCATTGAGTCAGTGATGCCATCCAACCATCTCATCCTCTGTTGCCCCCTTCTCCTCCTGTCCTCAGTCTTTCTCAGCATCCGAGTCTTTTCCAATGAGTCGGCTCTTTGCCTCAGGTGGCCAAAGTATTGGAACTATGGATGGCCAAAATACTGGAGCTTCAGCTTTAGCATCAGTTCTCCCAGTGAATATCCAAGGTTGATTTCCAGTCTGAGGTTTCATTACTTTTTCCATTCTAAAAACTGTGGATTTCGGCTGGGTGGAATGTTTCCTTTTCTCTACAGTAAGAGAACAGTCCAGAGGCTAAAAGCAATCACAGACAAGCTGGCTTCGCGTCTCAGTGCAGCGAGGTCACAGAATACTTCCTCGGGGGCAGGGGCAAAACTCAGGTCCTAGAGCTACCCAGCCCCAGAGGAACATAACACAAGCATATCATTTAAAATTTCTAGAAGCCATCTTTTTAAGAAAAAAAAAAAAAACTGGGAAATTAATTTTAATAATAACCTCCTTAACTCATTGCATCAGAAACACAGTTCCAACCGGCAACCAACATGAAAAATGTTTCATCACATAATTTTCACTCATTCTTGGGACCCAGTCCTTGAAACCCAGAGGCTATTTTACACTTACGGCACAACTCGGTTCATCTGAGAGTGTAAATTCACGTGGCCACGTTATTCCAAGTACACTTAAACAATTTCCAATAACTGAAAGAGGATCTGGTTTTAGATTTTGCTATCATTAAAATCTCATGTAATTTAAAATTCAGACCCTCGGTCCCACCAGCCGCAGGGAGAATGCTTAACAGCCACGTGGGGCAAGCTGTGACCCCCGAGAACGCTCAGGGGTCAGCGGTGGCCCTGGCTCCTCCATCCTGAACTCTGCTTTTCTCGTCCGAGTGTCTCCTGCTGCAGGTTCCCCCCAAAGCCTGCAGAGATTCACAGCAGGAGAGGGTCAGGCTCCCTGTCTCCAAGCTCCCACCCCCGGGGAAAGGCCTCTCCAGTGGCCCTTCCACTCAGGGCCCGTGCACGCAGACAAACACGCGCGCACACGCATGCACACACACACACACACACACATACACACACACACACACACACACACACCCCTCTCTCTCTGTGGCGCAGTGTGGAAGAGAAGTATGCAGGGAAGGAGGCCTGTGTGCAGAACTGGGAGCTGTCAGGAAGCCTCTCTGGGGGGCTGGGGGACGCAGGGCTCTCTCTCCTCCCAGACCGCCGGTCCTCCCCCGCCTCCCCTCATCCCTCCTGGCCGTATGTCCATCTCTGGACTCGACTGCCCAGCCCCTCTGGGGATGCAAATTCTATGCTTTTCTGGCCAAAGAGTACAACGTGGGGAGTCCGGAGGAAAGGAAGGAGGGATGCCGGGGGGAGCAGGGGCGGATATGAAAAAGGGGGGGATGGTAGGAGACAGACAGACAGAATGACAGACCCAGACGGAGAGACAGGAACAGAGAAAGGACCAGAGAATCCTTGAGAGGGAAAGGCTCAAGACATAGGGTGACCAACCGTCCCAGTCTGCCTGGCACCAAAAGGGCACATGGGAGGTGGGACTTTCTGTGTGGGGGCGAGGGGGGGCGTGGGGGGAGCCTCACCAAGAACCGCAGACACCGAGGGGGGCAGCCTGAGAGGGGCAGAGGGTGGGAGGGAGAGAAGCCGATGGTCAGACGGGCTGGAAGGTGCCCTGCCCCCAGGCCAGGCTGGGGCCCATCGCTGGGCAGCCCTGGAGAGTTGCTGGGGGTAACAGGAGCCCAAGCCCACAGGCAAAGCTTAAAGAAACTTCCCTCACACGCTCACGAAGCTGACCTTCCCAGAGAGCTACTCCTTTCTTGCCTGTGTACTTAATAGCTCAGTCGTGTCTGACTCTTTTGCGACCCCATGGACTGTAACCCACAAGGCTCATGGGATTTCCCAGGCAAGAATACTGGAGAGGTTGTCACTCCCTTCTCCAGAGGATCTTCCCGGCCCAGGGATCGAACCAGCATCTCCTGCATTGGCAGGTGGATTCTTTACTACTGAGCCACAGAGGAAGCATTCCTTTCTACCCCCTGACAATATTCTAAAGCCCAGGACACATCTGGACCCAAGGCTCTGGCTTCGGATGGTGGCCTCTGAGCCACCTCTTCCAAAACTGAGTCTTGATGAAGTCACTTGCTGAACATCTGACCTCCGACGCCCCCCACTGCTCCCCCAACTCAGGGTGTAGCCCGTTCATCTTCAGCTGGTTGAGCTGTCACAAAACCCCCCAGCTTGAAATATCCCTGTGTCTAGGTACCAGGTGATTCCCCCCCCTTTTTTCCCTTTGCTTTCAAATGTTAACCGTGAACGGATTTATTTCAAACCAAATCACCTTTCCCCGTTTCCCGGGGAAAGTGTGACAGTTTGCAAGGCCTGTAATTCTTTTCTTCCGAGTTAAGATTTGCTGGAGAGAAATGGATTTCTCCACATTGCACAGAGAATGCAAGGGAGAGAGGAGGAGATATAAAAAGAGAAAAGGGAGGCATTTGTCAGCTTTGGAGAGCGTGTGTGCACGCGCGCGTGTGCGCGTATCTGTGTGTGTGTTTCCTGCTGTCAGCTGACATTTCACAGAACTTTGTTTTCACTAGTTAGCACAATTAAAATCACAAGGAGGAGTCAGGTAGAAATCAAAGTTCCTTCACATTTCACCAGAAAGACGAGCAGCTGACTCCTCACTCAGCGTGCACCAATAAAAGATATGTGGTCGCCTTTGGCGGGAGAGGCAAAAAATAAGCAATTTAGGATCTTAAAAGATAAAAGATAATAAAAGTAATTAAGATAATTAACCACCCTGAAGAGAGAAGAATTTACTGCTGTAAATTTTGTATTTTGTTTCGCTTGGCAATACCACAGCTGCCACTCTGCTTAATATACAGCGCGTCAAGCATGTGAGAGTCTTTGGCTGTCAAAAGGCATATATAATAAACATTTTTAACAGAAGAGGAAGGGGGGGGAGATGAGGGCTGCAATTACAATTTTTTAAAAATCTGGTTAATTGAGTTTGGAGCCAGGTGGTCGGGCTTTCTTTGCGTCCTGCGGATTTGGAAACGATGAGATTTTAGTCTCTCCACGTACGGTCTCTGCAGCCATGGAAGGATCCCATCTGTACCACCCTGCTTCCCCCCCACCATCCCCACCCATTGGTCCCCAATGTCACCAGCTCAATTCAGCCCTTATTTTCTCTTTCCTGGGCTGCCCCATTCCTACCATGCTGTCTCCATAAGCATCAGATATATGTATACCTGTGGCTGATTCATGATGAGGTCCAACAGAAAACAGCAAAATTCGGTAAAGCAATTATCCTTCAATAAAAAAATTAATTAATTAAAAAAAAAAAGATGCTCCAGCATCCCACTGCAGGGTCTCCCCCGGGCCCTCAGGTCTAAATCCTAATTCCCAGCCTGACATTCAAGCTTCTGAAAGATTGGGTCCCTGTCTCAGCCCTGGGTCCGTCCATCCTTCTTGCAAAATACAGACACTCAGCAGTCTCAGGTCTTCCTAAGGGACGAGATATTTCTCTCCCCTGGACCCTTTTGCCACATGAGCAGTCTGACAAACTCCTGCTCACCCTTCATCTGTCAACTCGAGCATCAAAGCTTTTGGAAAATGCCCCCAACAGATCCCCCACTGCCTAGGGCCCCCATGGCACTCTCACACTCCTATGACTCACTGGTCACCTATGCCTCATGATACTTATCCCATCTGAGCATACTTTCTGTATCACTCATCCCCACATTTCGTTGAACAACTGTTTAGCCCCTGTTGAATGCCAGCTTCTGCACAGGCTGTTGTGGGTGCAAAGATAGGTTCATTCACTCAAGAAATTGTTTATGGAGCATCGATCATGTTCTGGTCATTGATCCAAATGCTGAAAAGTAGCAGGGACATAAAGAGACAAAATATCCACCCTCATGAAGTAGAAGTTCTAGGGGGAGGGAAAGGTGACAGATGATAATCAAGGACAAATAAATGTCCATCATGAGAGGCAGTGAAAGGGCTGAAGTGATAAAATAGTGGTAGGGCAGAGAAGGATAGAGAGATCAGAGCTGATCAGAGACATGAAAGAGGGGCGGGAAGGAGGCAGGCATTTAACCGGGGCACCAGTGTGCCTGGCAGACGACTTGGTACGTGCAAAGGCCCGGAGGTGAGACTGAGTCTGGAGTGTGGAAGGAGACCCTCCAGTATGGCTGGGGCTGGCCAGCGAGAGTGGGTCATAGGATCCAGGGTTTACCTGGTGCTCCAGTGGGTAAGACTCCATGCTCCCAATGCAGGGGGCCCAGTTTCGATCCCTAGTTAGGGAACTAGATGCCACCGGCCGCAACTAAGAGTTAGCATGCTGTAACTAAAGATCCCGCATGCTGCAACGAAGACCCAGCACAGCCAAATAAATAAGCATTTTTAAAAAATCACGCAGGACCTTGTCGACTATTCTAGGAGTCTGGGTTCTCCCCTGGCAGGAGCCGGAACTGGAGGATGAAGACAGAGGGGTGACCAGACCTGCTTACTGTCGGCAGCTCATCCTGAGTTGCCATGGGCAGGGGCAGGGGCGGATTCAAGTGGGGAGGGAGAAGGGGAGGGATTCAAGAGGAGGCTGTCGCCCCCCACCCCCAGGCCAGAGAGTGACCAGTGAGGGACACAGAATATCCTAAGCATCTAACAAGCACCTGGTGTGCGGGAGCCTTTCAGTTTTGGTGTGTGTCTGAGGGTGTGTGCACACACACACACATATGCATGCATGATTCACTCTGTACAGCCTAGAATTTAAGTGGTGAGCAGAGCAAGGTGACCCTGAGTGAGCACACTTGCTTTCTTGCAAAAAGTGTACACAATACACCAACTCTTCGTCCAGCCCCTGGTTTAATAAGAGATTCTCTCTCACCTCCTGAACCTTTATATCCAACCCTGATGCATGTGGGGCTCTCCTGATCTCTTTATGGAAAGAATGAATGAATGAGATGAGGAGAGGAGAGAGACCTGTGAACAAGCCAGATATCATGACATAGCTCTAAACCAGAGGCACAAAATAGAATCACAGGTATGAACTTGCGGCAGGACCCACTGGAAGAGTCCAGACGACTCCCTGAGCAGGCCCTGCCACCCTGGCTTGGACACACTCCATTCTAGGTGTCCCTCTGGACCTTCAAGTCCCTCCTCCCTGAGAGCCCCTGGCTGCCCCTCCGTCTGTGTCCCCACGGATACGCCTATGAGAGAAGCCCACCCAGGACCATGTAAATCTGGACCCAGGTGAGGCGGGCACCTGAGATCTCTCAATAACCAGACTTCAAGTGGCCCCCATAACTCAGTAGCTAATTACCTCACCCTCTCCGTTGGCTCAGCCCTCAGGGGCAAGCAGCCCATTTCTTTGGCAGGCTGGCCCGTAAAAATCCCTGAAATGCATGAATTTACTGTATTTATTTATTGGGATTTGGAGAAATACACCTGGTACCTGGGAGCCTTGGGATGTGGGGACATGATTTTGAAATGCAGATCATTAAACTAAGGGAGAATTATAAGAAAGAAAGAGTCAGGAGGCTCCCACACTTCCGGGAAGCATCCAAGTGGAGGGAGTGCAAGAAAGTCGGAATTTTCAGACCCACCACCCTTGTTTGGGGTCCTGAGTTCTGCTCTTCTGCTTAGGCCCTGAGAGACTCAATCGTCTTATCTATAGAGCAGGGAGAATAATAGCCCAAACATAATCAGGATGAAGGGGCTTCCCCGGTGGTTGCAGTGGGAAAGAACCAGCCTGCCAATGCAGGAGACGTAAGAGATGCAGGTTTGATCCCTGGGTAGGGAAGATCCCCTGGAGGAGGGCATGGACACCCACTCCAGTATTCTTGCCTGGAGAACCCCATGGACAGAGCAGCCTGGCAGGCTACAGTCCACGGGCTCACAAAGAGTCAGACAGGACTGAAGCGACTTAGCACGCACACACACAGTCATAGTGAAAGAGCGTGCATACAGCACCCCGAGCATAGAGTAAATGCTCAACCAATAATAAGAGAAGGTATGTGTGAGTACATTCCTCACGCTCAACCCCACGTGTGGCACTTTGCAGGTGGCTCCCCAGTTTTCCTTACTCCAGGCGTTAAATAGACGCCATCACCACCAGTCCAAGGTCGCAAAACTGAGAAGGCTCAGGAGGTGAAGGTCAATGGCTCACAGGCAGAGTTCACACTCAGACCCTGTCTGTCTGATCCCAGAACCTGTATCCCTAACAGATTCCCCCCGCTGTTAAAACGTGTAGGCTTGGAAATACACGTTTGCTGCATTCTCTGGCTTCGCACATCAATCTCAATGTGCAGGGGGTTGGAGGGAGGGGTCCCTCCACATGGGCATCGAGGAGGACACCAAATGAAAAGCATTTTAAGGCCAAAATATCGTGTGATTCCTCCCAGGAGAGCTGTCTTTTTAGAGCCTGTGTTTGGAGACTGTAACTTACAATACAAGGGACTAGCTGTTTACCAAGTGGTGACAAGAACACATGTTGTAGCATCTCAATACTACCTGCTTCCCCTGTTGGAACAATAGGCTGAGATAAGATGGGTCCAGGGAGGAAACTGGAAAGGAAATACACAGCTCCAACGCCTCTCTCCCCACCTCTTGTCCTGGAAGACTAGCCCAGAACCTCTGCCCCCTCCCAACCCATCAGCAACCCTGCCTCAGGCCCCAGCTTGCAGGGGCGCTTGGCACCCAGAGGCAGGACCAGCTAGCCATCCCTGGTTACTTTGGGAGAGTCACCTTAAGTCCCATGGAAGAGAGGCAGGAGCAAAGAAAAATGGCCCCCATCTTATAAACAAGATTCTGGTGCCCACACTACCCTTATTTCACTGAGAGCATTGAGCAAATTGCCTTATCCTGTACAGACCTCGGTCTCCTCATCTGCAAAATGGGTATAATCATGATGTCACTCAATAGCCACCTTCCCTGCAACCCTGGCAGCACATCACTTCCTTTGAAAAGAGGCTTTTTTCAAAGTCTCAGTTTATTCACCTATAAAATGGGTCAATAATAACAATGGTCATAGAGTTGCCTTGAGCCCTCAGTGCCGCGACAAACACCAGAGGTCAGCAAACGTTTTCTCTAAAGGGCCAGATATTAAATACTTTCAGCTTTGCAGGCCATATGGTCTCTGTTGCAACTACTCAACGCCGCCATTGCAACGTCAAAGCAGCCTAAGACAAAATATGAGCGAATGGGCGTGGCTGTGTGCCAATAAAACTTTATTTCTGGACACTGAAATTTGAATTTCAGATAATTTTCATGTGTCACAGAATAGTATTCTTCTTTTGATTTTTTTTCAATGATTTGGAAATGTAAAACATTATTTTTAGCCCACATATCCCACCAAAACAGATGGGTGGTTTGCAGCCCCCAATACACATACCAGTTGCACCGTACCTGGCACATAGGCCCTCAGTCAGCGTTCATTTTGTCTTTTTCCACTGAAATTTAAGTTACAGGAAGAACATTTGAGGTCATTCATCCAATATTACTCCCACTTTGGGAAGCTCATCCATCAGACTTGGGAGAAAGACGGAGCTGGTTGTCGTCTTTCTGAATATAAATCTTCTAAGATGGGGTCCTTGATCTTATCAAGGCAAAATCTCACTTTCATCTCTGGCCAGACCGGCCCAAAGTCACTTCTGTTATTGTTTAGTCGCTAAGTCGTGGCCCACTCTTTGGGACCCCATCGACTGTAGCCCGCCAGGCTCCTCTGTCCATGGGATTTCCCAGGCAATCATTTCCTTCTCCAAGGGATCTTCTCAACCCAGCGATCAAACCCCTGTCTCCTGCATTGCCAGGTGGATTCTTTACCACTGAGCCACAGGGGAAGTCCCAAAGTGACTTTACCACGAAATACAAGTATGCTTTATAATAAGCACATTTCAATGCTTATTCTACAATCCCTATATCCTTAATTCGGAGAAGGCAATGGCACCCCACTCCAGTACTCTTGCCTGGAAAATCCCATGGATGGAGGAGCCTGGTAGGCTGCAGTCCTTGGGGTCGCGAAGAGTCGGACACGACTGAGCGACTTCACGTTCACTTTTCACTTTCATGCATCGGAGAAGGAAATGGCAACCCACTCCAGTGTTCTTGCCTGGAGAATCCCAGGGACAGGGGAGCCTGGTGGGCTGCCGTCTATGGGGTCGCACAGAGTCGGACGCGACTGAAGCAACTTAGCAGCAGCAGCAGCATATCCTTAATTGCTCACAATACCCTTTGAGATAGCTGCTATTATCCATGCCCATTTTTCAGATGAGAAAAGTGAGGCCAGAGCAGTGGAGTCATGCAGCCCATGATTGCACCACTGTCTCTGGGCAGAGTCAGGGTTTGGACCCTGGCTGTCTGAACCCAATGACTAGGCTCCAGGGCAACTGGGGTACAGTCTTTCCACCTTTGAGACGATGGAGGTCATGGTACCACCAGCCATCAGCTCCCATCTCCTGACATCCCCCCGGAGAGAAGCCTCCCCCCCACCTCACTGTTCCTAACAGTTAGTTACACCCTCTCCTGTGATTCAGTGAAGCTGAGCGGCTTCCCGGCAAGAACATTATTCTTGCAGGGAAGAAAGGTTCTGATGTTGGGGGGATGGGGTGGGCAAAGGAAGGGGTGGCGGGCAAGAAATCAACACATAAGCAATTAAAAGGCGTAAGATTTTTAAAAATATATTGCTTCCTCCGCACGGGCGGGCTGCAGATCCTGACGGAAGGTTGCACAGATGCCCTGTGCTTTTCTGTACGGGGATGTAGGAACGGATTCGGCTAATTGAACCACCACGTAGTGAGAGGTGCGGGGGGATCTCAGGAGCGATCCATCTCCCCTGGCAGGCTCGTTCCGGGAGGCAGACGAAGGAGGCCTTGTCGAGCGCCTTCCAAGACGAATATCCCCACAGCACGAGGGACGGCTTGCAGGAACCCTCGTTTGTTTTTCAGGATTCTTTTTCTTATAGAACTGACGTGGCAGTTTTTCCCCCTGATTTTTCAAAAGCCACACTTATTTACTGCTCTTTGTGCATCTTCAGAGAAATGGGATCAAACCCATGTCTCTTGCATCTCCTGCATTGGCAGGAGGATTCTTTACTGTCGGTTGCTTCCAGCTTTAGGCTATTGCAACCAATGCTGCAGTGAACATCCCTGAGCAAAATTTGTTTTCATAAATATAGAAGGAACTCGGAGAGGATCTCCTTGGTGCTCACTCACGTTGCCCACCTCATATGCCTTGTTCTCCTCTGAGGCCATGGTAGGACTATGCTTCCTTGCCCGTTTAGAGATAGATGCGTCATGGGGCTGCCTTCAGTGTCCTATATCATATTTTTCTTGCATGGTCACTTTGGGACTGAGATTCACCCCTCTTTTTTCCTTCTGCCACTGCGGCTGGCCATGCTTCGGAAAGTGACTGCTCCACCCACCAAGGTTCTAAGCTACAGATAATGGAAATGTGTATCAGATCCCTCAGCCAACCTGCAATGGACATAGAGTGTGAGCCATAAAAAAAAAAATTGTTTCATTCCATTGCGATTTGTGGTTTGGGGTGTATTGGTTACTGCAGCATAGCCCAGTTTATCCTGACAGGTATAAGCTACTAAAATGCTTCCATCTGATAGACAGGAAAGTGAAAGCTACATTTACTGCCTCTAATCCTTCGAGTTTAAATATTTTTATGGTGCCCCACCATCCCCAGATTAGAACTCGACTCCTTAGTATGTTATTAATAGGCTTTGATTATTTTATCACAGCATACCAATCATTACGGTATTATTTCCACCAGATTTACCTTGTGCCCCAGCCATACCTAAGATTCACCATAACTATGGATTCTACAGTTTCACCCATGCTGTTCCCTAGGCCTGGAGTGTCCCTTCCTGCTTCAGGGTGAATTCCAACTCGTCCTTCAATAGCCAGTTTAAAGAGCTGCCCGTTTGTTGAGCTTTGTCTGGTCCTCCCAGGCAGCTGCTTCCTCAGTACCTTAAACAGCCTCCATGTGGGACAGAATTACATTCTTTCCTAACTGCTTAGTTGTGTGACTATTTTGCTGACCCCTCAGACTGTAATCCCCTTGATAGCATGTAATCTATTTTATTCATCTCTCCCCAGTGTCCAGCACAAGGCCTGCCTATGGCAGATTCTAGGTAAACGTTTTATCAATGAATTAATGATATCAGTGAATTAGTGAATGGATGGATAAATGAATGAATGAATCCACAGCCTTGACCTTCTAGTCTTGGCCACTACCACGCTGGTCTCTCCTTCCACACCCCTTCTAGTACCTCATTGCTGAGCAGCTGGTCCCTGATTCGAGTTTTCCCTGCCAACTCTAAGATATAAATGGATAGGACAGTGATGGGGGACAGGTTTCAGGCTGCCAACACGATTCCTCTAAAGACGTCATTATGGACTGTGCAGTAAGATGATAAGGGAATTTAGCAGGTCTTCAAAAAGTTCAACGTGGAATCACCACATGACCCAGCAATTCCACTCCTAGATATAGGACCAAATGATTTGAAAATAGATGTTCAAACAATCCTTGTACACCCATGTTCATAGTGACATTATTCACAATCACCAAAAGGTAGAAATAAATGTCCGTCAATGGATAAATAGATAAGTACAATATGGTCTAGCCATACAATGGAATACTATGCAGCTGTAAAAAAAAAAAAAAAAGAATGAAGTACTAACACATGCTATGATGTAGATGAATCTGGAAAAGAGAAGGCTAAGTGAAATAAACCAGACACAAAAGGGTATCTATTATACCATTCCATTTGTATGAAATATGCTAAATAAGGAAATCTAAAGAAGCAGAATGTAGGTTAGTGGATGCCCAGGCAGGGGTAGGTGGGTGGGTGGGATGGAGAGTGAAGTGTTGGCTGGTTGTTCTGTTTTGCTTTTTTTTTTTTCTTTCTTTACCTCTTCACTAGGCTTGTGAGATCTCCATTCCCCGACCAGGGATTGAATCAGGGCCACAGCCATGAAAGTGCACAGTCCTAACCACTGGTCCACCAAGGAACTCCCGAAGAGTGAACTGTTGATGGATCATTTGGGAGCGATGAGAGTGTTCTGAAACTAGACAGATGCAGTGGTTGTACCACACTGCGAACAGCACAAAGCCACCAAAGTGTTCTCTTGAAAACAATTAGTTCAATGCCATGTGAATTTCATGTTAATTAAAAAAAATTTTTTTTTTAATAAAAGAAGCTAGAAAGGCAGCTGGCACATTCCTTCCTGGCTTCCTTCTGGGAGGCAGGATGGTGGGTTGAAAGCTGGGGCAGGGCAGGAATCCTGAGCAAACATGCCCGGGCACTAAGCAACCTGTTTTCCTGGAGGGTAATCCCTTCAAGGGGGCAGAAATGAAATGTGGGATGTCAGTGGGGTGCACATACTGGAGGAGGGGGAGGAGGGAGAGACAGGGAGAAGAGGGAGAAACCTGGAAAGAGAGAGAGAGAAAGAAAACCCTAAAGAGAGAAACTCAGGGAGGAACGGAGCAGAGGGAGGGTCTTGGGTGCATTAAGCCAGGAGGACCGCAGAGCCCTGATTACTCCCCGCTGGGCAACATGTGAACAAGGAGCTGAGAAAAAATAAGCAGAAAATCCGTGTTGTTTTTTTTTCCCCTCCCAGTGACAAATCCATCCCACAAGCCAGATGGAGGCTCAGCCACAGGCTTTTGTGTGGGGCCTGGGGAGGGAAGGCCACCTCACTGGGCCCCACCGGTGGGGGGCGGGGAGTGGACACATTCCAAGGGGCCCTTGGGGATGATGGGAGGGTGGGCTTCCTACGCTATGGGCCTGGGGACTCTTTCCTCCTCTGAGCCTCGCCTGCCTCAGCTGCAATTAGAGCAAATTGTGTTTTCCAAAAATGACGACAGCAACATTTGCAGAACTTGCCAAACAAGAAGTGCCGACTGATCCCCTCCCTCTGGAAGTGGGCAGGTCTTTGCAACTGCACGGGCTTGAACGAAGGTGGCAGATGCTCTATGAACTCTGAGATGAGGCCCTGAAAGGTAATGTGCACATTTGCCCTTGGAACCTGGCCGCCATGCTGTGAGGAAGCCCAGACCACACATGGAGAGGACATGGCCACGGGCAGGCGTTTCCCCCAGTGGCCCCAGCTGCAGTCTCAGCCTACAGCCTCCGATCCAATGTCAACTACATGTGTATGAGTGGACAGGACTTTAGAAGTCCCCACTCTCAGACTCTGAGCCATCTTAGCTGACACCCTATGAAGCAGAGACCAGCTCTCTGTGCTGAAGTCTGCCCTACTCACAGGTCCATGAACAAAATAAATATCATTGTTTTAAGCCACTAAGTTTGGGATGGTCTATTACACAGCAGCAGACACCTGGAAGGAAAAGCAGAGTGCCTGATGCATTGCTATCGCTCCCGAGATATTTGCTACAGACGAATGGGCAGCACTCAAAGGGCCACCACCTCCCCTACAATTATAATACTAATAAAATATATAAATTTTATTTATTTCCTTTATTAATATTTATTTGGATGTACCGAGTCTTAGTTGTGGCACTCAAGATCTTTGATCTTATCTGCAGTATTCGAACTCTTAGCTGTGGTATGTGGGATCTAATTCCCCAATCAGGGATCGAACCTGTGGCTCCTGCATTGGGAGTGTGGAGTGTTAGCCACTGGACCACCAGGGAAGTCCTGCTCCATCACTGTTATGGGCTGAATTGTGCCCACCAACAAATTCATAATATGTCTCCCCCTACCAAATCTCGCCTTTCTTTCATGTTGAAATCCTAACCCCTAGTAGCTCAGAATAAGACTATTTACAGATGTGATCATTATAGAAGCAATCAAGTTAAATGAAGGTCGTGAGTAGGGAACCTAATCCATACGCTGGAGTCCTTATAAAAAGAGATTGGGACACAGGCATTCTCAGAGGACAGACCCTGTGACAACAGTGGGACAAGGTAACCATCTGCAAGTCAAGGAGAGAGGCCTCAGAAGATAGCAACCCTGTTGACACCTTGATCTTGGACTGCCAGCCTTCAGAACGGTTAAAAAATAAAATGCTGTTGTATATGCCACCACATGTGTGGTGTTCTTTATGGCGGCCCTAGAAAATGAAGATAATCAGTGGACCCACTTTACAGATGGGAAAAAAATCTCTAAGCGTTCGTGTGTCACCAGACTGCCCAGCCAGCCAGCAATGAAGTGGGCTTGGATCCTCCCTACCCCTAAAGGGGAGGGGGTGTGACCTCATGTGCCAGGTCTGAATGGAGCTAGACAGAGTAAACCAGCAGGGATTATGCAGAACCCCAAGCTGCACCCAGGGCAGGCATTGCCAGTCATCCCAGCACTCCGGCCCCCAGCCCGGAAGTGGCCTGAGTCTCTTTCTGCAGCCAGGCCGTCCCATGGCGGCCAGGGATGGCCAGAGGAAGATAGTCCCAGGCACAACTCAGATGGGCCTGCCTACAGCTGCTCTATTTGGGTAACCCTTTAGAGGTGCTGGTCAGACTCTAAATGGGTTGTTGTTTAGTTGCTCAGTCGTGTCTGGCTCTTTGTGACCCCACAGACTGAATGTGGCCCATCAGGCTCCTCTGTCCATGGGGTTCTCCAGGCAAGAATACTGGAGTGGTTCACCCTTTCCTTCTCCAGGGGATCTTCCTGATCCAGGAATAGAACCTGTGTCTCCTGCATTGGCAGGTGGATTCTTCTTTCTCTGAACCACCAGGCAAGCCTTCTGTACAGGTCACTATAGTGAAAATATTACTCCAGGGGGCCCTTCTGATTAACTCATCAGCATTATGGTGACATGGCATCTGTGAGATAAACCAGGATTCTATATAGAGATTTGTCCAGGGTGCAGAACTGGGCCTACCACAGGGAAAATTACGGATTAAATGTTGTCCTCAAGGAGATCCCTTCTCCCCAGCCATTGGGTCAGGAAAGTTTAGCAAGGCCCCAGCCTTGGAGTCTGAACGACCTCCAGTCTGCCTGTTGGAATCATGCAGAGGATTAAAATAATTGCTTGAGCTGGTTCCAAATTCCAAGAGTCTCACAGGATTGCCCAGGCCCAGGTTTTACTTTAAAGCTCCCTGGAGAGTTTCTCAGAGTCTGAGAACTCCGATATGAACCTCAGCGGGAAGCTGGAGGTACAAAGAGGGCCCTGGGGTCAAGGGCCCCCTGTCAGTTTCTCAATGGGGCAAGCTTGTCGCTGCCACAGGATCTTTGCACAGACTGCTCCTGTGGCCTCCACACTCCATCCTTTGTAGGTTCCTAATCCTCCTTCCAGCCTCAGCTTAAACACCACCTTCCCAAGGCTGCCTTGTCCTAATTCTCCTGCCTTTCTTCCCCCTCTCTCACTGTTCCCTGTTTTTTTCCTTTAGGTCTCTTACAATATTTTCCTGTATTGAATTCCTGGCTGTTTGCCTTACTTATTGGGTGTTTCCCCATCAAACTTCAAACCCACAGGGGCCACAGTGAAATCTGTGTTCTTCACCACTGGGTCCCAGGGCTAAGCACATCACAGGTTATCAACAAATAGAGAGTGAATGAATTTAATGACAAAAAGTCAGTTCTCCTCCCCGAGTCTCCCTTTGCTGGAAGAAGTAAATGAGTTCATTTCTGTAAACTGCTTAGAAAGTTCTACTTTGTATTAATCAAATGCTTTGGTGCAGATCAATGCCTGGTGTAAAGTCAGACCAAGAATAAGCTCACATTAATAATGACGACTTACTACTATTATCATGGCGACTGTTGTTGTTTACGCTGTCAACAGCACAGAGTAGGCACCTGATAAAAACGTGAACTATCAAAGTAATGTGGCCCTGCACCAGCCATGAAGATAGAGGACATGGCTGCGGGAGGAGGCTTCTGATGTGGAGAAGAAAGCATGGCTCAGAGAGGGCAATACACGGACCCAAGGTCACCCAGAAAGTCTGAGGTAGCTCCAGGACCACAACCCAGAACTCCTGGCAGTGTGTCCTTAGGCAGATCTCTTCCTCTCTGTGTAATGGCCCTGGGGGCTCTGCCAAGGTCACGGAGGTCACGCCTACCCCTGCCCTCTGCCCCCGACCCCAAAGCCTGCACCATGGTGACCTGGGTGACCACTTGGTGGCACTGTGGAGTCACCGCCAACTGGCAACCACCCCAGGAACCTCAGTCTAGTAGAGATTGACCAAAAGACCTCAGAGGAGGCAAAACCGGGCCTCAAAGGGTGTTCTGTGTTGCTCTCATTTCAGACAAGGAAACCAAGGCCCAGAGAGGGACAGGCAGCTTGCCAAAATCGCACAGCTAGTCTGAGAAGAGAGAAAGAAAGAAAAAAAGCCTTTTAGTGAACACCTATTATGTACCCAGGCGGCACTAGTGGTAAAGAATCTGCCTGCCAAAGCGTGAGATGCAGGGGATGGGGGTTGGATCCCTGGGTTGGGAAGATCACTTGGAGGAGAAAATGGCAGCCCACTCCGGTAGTCTTCCCCGGTCAGTCCCATGGACAGAGGAGCCTGATGGGCTATGGTTCATGCGGTCACAAAGAGCAGGGATGTGAGAATTCTGTCCAGGGTGCCCTAAAGAAAGAGGGTGCTGGGGTGAGAGCCACAGAGAAAAAGCCATGGAAAGATGGTGCAGAAAAGAGAACAGAGGCAGCGTTGAGGCAGTGACAGAAAGAGAACAAGAGAGCCAAAAAGAGAGAGAGGAACAAATTCAAACAAAACAGGGGAACCGGCCGAACCAGAAAGATAGGGGCAAGGAAAGATGCTTATCAAGACAGACAGAAACAGAGAGAGGGAGACAGAGACAGAGATCAGGAGAGGCGGGTATCCTCAGAGACAGATAAGGACCAAGGGACAGAGAGTCACAAGATAGAGAGGGACGTGCTGGAGATGGAGACCCAGAGAGAGACAAGCTCTGAGAGAAGGACCCCAGGGGGAATTCTCAGGTGAGAGGGACCAGGAGGTTGGGCAGGGAGAAAGCCACTGAAAAGGAAGGGCTGGAGAAAGCAAAGAGGAAGGTGAGATTGTGCAGAGAGCAGAGGAAGGGGAAGTCTGGATGGGGAAGGTGGAAGGGAGGAAGATGAGGCAGTCCAAGGCTGGAGGCCAGGGCCCCTGGCAGCCTGGAGACCCTACCTGGGCCATGGATGCTGGGTGGCCAGGGCCCTCCTCTCACCACCTGCCCCTGCACCCTGGAGCCTCCCCCGGCAGCAGGGGGCCTGGCCCGGACCCTGGACAGCACAGCCCAGGAGAATGGACACCCTGACATCTTCCATTTCCGCCCACTCAGCAGGCCCCCAAGCATGTAGTTTGCATAAAACAATATTCCTGTGGGGGATGCTAATGGGCCCTGCTATTTTTGCCTCTCCTGGATCGTGGTTTGCATATATTTGCATACCCTGGGAGAATTAAGCCGGGATCATGTAAATGAGCCCACCAGCTCGAGGGTGAGGGAGGCTCCTGGCTCCCTGCCTCCCTACAGGCTGCAGAGGCCTCAGCCACCACCCACCCGCACCCCCGGGGCTGCCCTGGCAAGACTGGTTGACATAAAGGCTCCGTTGTGTGCATCTCCCATCCTGAGGCCACTGTCCACCAGGCTTCGGGTAGCCAGAGGGAGCCTTCAAAAACCCAGATCTGCGCACGTCACATCTTTCTTGAAAGCTTTCATGGCTTCTGAGGTCTTAGAATAAAGGCGCAAACCCCACTAGAGCCACAAGGATGAGCCCCCACCAGCCCCCGCCCCTAACCCACACTCCCCCTCCCTCCAGACACATGCTGCTTCCTCCTCTCGGGGTTCACCCTCACCAGGCCTTTGTCCACCACAGGCCCTTTGCATGTGCCATTGCTGCTGGCTGCAATGTGTTTTCCTTCCCCTCTTCACTTACTTACATCTAATTCATCCTTCAGACCCCAGCAGAGCACCACTTCCTCAGGGAAGCCTTCCCATCATCTCCAACCTCCTGAACCTTATTCCCCCTTCTGCAAACTGGGAACAGTAGAAAACTTCTTCTTCAAAGGGCTGTGTATATCAGATGCAGCCACAGTGCCTGGTACATAGTGAGCCCTCAATAAACAGACAGGTATTCTCTTATCGGGCTTCCCAGGTTGGCACTAGTGCAGGAGACGTAAGAGACTTGGGTTTGATCCCTACATCAGGAAGATCCCCTGCAGGAGGGCATGGCAATCCACTCCAGTATTCTTGCCTGGAGAATCCCATGGACAGAGGAGCCTGGCAGGCTACAGTCCATAGGATCTCACAGTCCTACATGACTGCAGCAACTTAGCACGCACGCGTGCTTTCTGTTGTTATTGTTGTTGCTCTCTCTTGCTTAGGTGTCAGGAGTTTTGGTCCAGTCCCCTGCACCACCCAAGAAACAGAACACATCCACGCTGCCTTCTCCTTCCATGGTTGGTGTCCCACAGCCTCGCAGAGAATGAGGCTCAGAACATGTTTGAGTCTCAGAGCGGCTGAGCCACACTTGCCCTGGAAATGAACTTTCTCTCCTGAAAGTTCTACCCTTGACATCAAAGGTCTCTCCTGTTCAACAAACCAACACTTGTTTAATTATTAGGAGATGCTCGTCAGCCAGGGCAGGGATCAGCCTGGCTGGATTTTCGCGGGTGCCATTGTGCCCTGCATGCAGGCATCTGTGGTTGGGAGGTGGGTAGGGCCAGGTCTGGACAAAGGCGCTGGAGGAGACTGGGGTGGGGAGGAAGGTGCTGACAGGCGATGTTCCTCAGCCTGCTGTGTCCTGCTCTTCCCAGAAGACATTGGGATGTTGGGGAAGAAGACAGAGAAAATTATCTTCCTTACCTCCACCCTCTCTTTGGGAGGACACCCCATACTGGTCCAGCCGACACAAGAGAATCTGCTTGTGTGGGGTGGAGAGATCCCCAGGTCTGCCTTGGAGGAGACCCGTCCTTGTAAGGCTTCCACCTGCTAGTCATGGTTCCTCATATCAGGAGCCTCAATCTTTTCAGCTGAAGGAAGCAGGGGGTCTTTTGAGGAACTACAGAGGGCTTCCGGGGAACTTCCCTAGAGGCCCAGTGGTTAACACTTCCCCTTCCAGTGCAGGGGGTGTGGGGTTGATCCCTGGTTGGGAAGCTAAGATCCCACATGCCTCAGGGCCAGAAAATCAAAACGTAAAACAGAAGCAATATGGTAACAAATTCAATAAATGGTCCACACTGAAAAAAAAAAAAAAAAAAAGACTCTGTTCTTTCAGAGGCCACGGGTTCGAGCCCTGTTCAGGGAACTAAGATCCCACATGACATGCTGCATGGCATGGGCAAATTAAAAAATAATAATGAAACATAAAAGAGAGGGCTTCAGCCTCACTCTATCCTCCAAACCCCTCTGAGTGGATATGAATGTCAGTTCTGGACTGGACACACCAATCCTGCTTCCGCACTTGCAAGCCAAACGTTGCTCAGAACCACCTCAGAGACTCAGTTTTCCCATCTGAGAAGTGGGGACAGCACTCAGACTTACTTCATTCATGGGGCTGGGGCAAGAGTTAAAACAGTGCAGGCAGCTCTGCACAGAGTAAGAGCTCCATAAGCGCATCTCCTGTATCGTGACAATTGTCATGAGGTCTTAGGTCTCCATCGGGTTTATCGCCATCTCCCCACGTAACTGGGCAAGTTCTTACTCACTCTGGGTCTCAGTTTCCCCAATTGAAAAACAAGGGAGGCTGGTCCAGATGACCCCCTGGGACTCTTAGTATTTTACCATTTCCAGTCTCAAGTGCTATCTCTTGAATTCTACGTTTCTCTGCAGCCACGATTGAATTCACCCATTTCCCACAAGCATCAGCCCAAAGGATCAAAAGGTTACCTTGAAAATATAATTCCCAAAGGAGAGAGATCCTCCATAAAATCCCCTTCCCCACTCTGCCCACTATTGCCCCACCAAAACGGCCCTTGACAGAGAGAGCGGCCGCACTGACCCAGCACCTACTGTGTGCCAAGTACTGTTCTACATACAGCCATGAGGTACAACCAGGGCCTCCGTTTTACAGAGGCACAGAGAGGTTAAGCAACTTTCCCAGAATCACACAGCTCAAAAGTAACCCAGCTGGGATTTGAACTCCAGCCATCAGGTCCTCAACCCCAACGCCCCCCTCAACAAACGATGGAATATCGGGCATGCAACAGATGGATGGCAGGTGACATTTGGGTATGGAGAGCCTTTGGTGTCACAGACACTGCCCTGTTCTCTAAAGATGCCCCAGACTGGCCTCACAGGGTCATGTCAGGAGGCCTGCTCGGCCCAGGGGAGGCCAGACCACCCCCTCTTCCCAGCCTGTTGGTTTAAAGAAGATCCAATTATCTCAGCCGTGGTGCACACACGTGCTCTGATGAGCTGAAAAGGGAAAATGAGGAGCCTGCGTCGCATGCTGTCGGAGATAATTAGAGGTAACATCACTTTTAAGGAAACAAGCCTGTGGCCAATTGTTCGGGATTGATTCAGTCGGTGGCCAGCAGGGGCAATAGGGATAAGGGAGGGCAGTCTGTCCCTGATCACATGGCCTGCACGTGGCAGGGGCCGTGGGCCGGGCTGGATGGCTGAGGTGGGTGACTACCAACCCCCTGCAGCCGGCCTCCCTGCCCCAGGGGTTCCTGAGAGCTGCTCTCACGTGCATTCTGGGGTGGATGTGTGAGCAAGGGCCTGCTTGCTCCCTCAAGGCAGGACAAGGGCTTGCCAGCCCGGGGGCATGAGCTGGGTGGCCTCAGGGAGGGGAAGACAGGTTAGAGCCGTCAACTCACAGCCACTCTGGCGGTGTTTACCGAGCATCTCTCATGCACCATGAGGATGCAGCCTGAAAGTGTCTTCTAAGCAGAAAGGGCAGTGTGTGCAAAGGCCCTGTGGTAGAGGCAGGCTTGGATGCACTTGAGGCCATGCAGGCAGCTCAGCCCGGCCGGAGCAAGGATGCTTGGGAGAAGACGGGACCAAATGAGCTTCTGTTAAAAGCTGTGAATGAGCCACTGGCGTTTCTCAAGGATTTCCTCTGTGCCTGGCATTGGGCTCCATCTGCCCCACAGAAAGGCTCTGAAATGAATCACAGGTCATAGATGAGGAGTCTGAATGTCACAGAGGTGAAGTCATCGCCAAGGTCCCATAGGTAATACATGGCAGAAGTGGATTCCTTTTCTAACATGACTTGTCCCACGAGGCCAAGGCCACTTGCCCCAAACCATAGCTTTCCAACAGGACAGAGCCTGGAGGTGACCTTGAAAGGCTAGTAACGGGAAAATTGAACATGGCAGGGTGGAGGTAAGGTGCCCCCTGTCAGGCTGAGAATCTGCCGTCCTTGTATCGGCCCCCACATGTGCCATTTGGAGGCAGCCACAGTAAAGCAGAAACCACTGTGGGGAACTGTTGTGGCAGAGCCAACACACTGGTTTTCTATGAGCCAACAAGCATTATCCTTTTCTTTGAAATTTGCCACCCTAGGGCATTTCCAAATAGTTTTGGGTGCACAAACTCTCTGGGATGTCTTTTGAAAATCCATGATTCCAAGCCATTTGAACGAGGAATATGCTGCTAACTGTACCCACTTTGGAGAATAGCTGTGTGTGTGTGTGTGTGTGTGTGTGTGTGTGTGTGTGTTCATCATATAAAGGCTCTGATAAGGTGTGCTGCAAAGGAACCTGTTTCCATTTCCTTAGCCCAGCATTCCCCAAATTCATTACAGCGTGCCATCTTTACAAACGTGATCAGAATTGGAATTTTCCAGGAGAGGTAATGGAAAACACTGGTGTTGGTAACTAAGAGAAGCTAAACTAGTCCTTCTGACCTTGGAGGAAAAAAAAAATCTGAATATGATTTGGAGGGCAAGTGAGATGATGAAATGATGGAGAAATATTTAAAGAACCAAGGGGGCTATTTCATAGAGAAACAAAGACCCAGATCAGGGGATGGTGGCCACCATCAAACCCACTGGAGGTTCCCAAGTGTTCTGGGGGGTGAGGGAGGGGAATTCTTCTCTAAATTCAGAGAGCAGAGCTAGGACCAGTAACTGATGCTAAAGTCGTAAGGGAGTTGGAGCTTTCATTGGAGACCAGCTATCTTGGTAGAAACTGAGTTTCCCATCACCAGAAGTGTACAAGTAGACACTAGCTAGTAAAGGGCTGGTAAAGAACAGATTCATTCTATAATCCTGCAGTTTCCAGGGCAAGGACATATTGACCTAGGCCCCAGCCATGCTATATTCCCCACTTCTCTCAAGGCTGGGCAGAAAGAAACCAGGCATGTCACATCCATCTGACATTAGGAAAATTCTTATAAATAAAATAGTTCCTATAAAAGCTGTATGAGCTCTCTCCAGTCCATCTCATCTCGACAGTAATAAAACCAAGCCCGTAACTCCAGCGTCGCCTTGCCATCTACAAGAGGAAGCGCTTATTTTAAGAAGTATAAAACGAAAAGTAATTTACAGTCTATTAACATTTTAAAAAGTGTGTTAGCAAGAAGGGGGAATACATTACGGGCTCGATGAGGGATCCACAGAGAAGCAGAAAGTGAAATCGTATGAATTTTCCTCAGTCTCCATTTTAACCTGGAGAACTGCAAACTCATCCTGGATCCTTGCCTCTTTCCTGGAGAGGAAGGTCTGATGGAGAAAGGGTGGCCAGGAAGAGTGTGGTGAGGTGGCTCCATGAGATGGTGGGACAGGCATTGATTGGGGTGGATTAGGATATCAGATCTCCGTTCCCTTCCCAGCTGGGGTTCCTGGGGGGCTATGCCAGCTGCCCAACTTCTGTGAGCCTAAGCGAGTTGCCTAATCAATGGATGTAATAAATCCCAGGGTCCTGTTGTTTCAGGTTAAAGTCTTAGCTTTCCAGCAGACTTGAGAAGACGGGTGACTGGGAAAGGTACCGGCTACACGGTGGTCCCCACTTAGCCTCACCTCCTTGCCCAGCAGCCAGCCCTCCATCCGCGGGCCCAGAACTGAGCCGGGTCCCGGGCAGGGGAGCGGAGGAGCGCGAGGATGGATTGCAAACTGCAGACCGAGGGAAATACATGGAAACAATTACAGAAGGATGGACTGGAAGGGAAAACAAACTGTTCCCTCAAAGGAACGCGGCCACGGAGAACTAGCCAAGGAGAGGACTAGCCAGGGGGAGGACTAGCCAGGGGGAGGACTAGCCAGGGGGAGATGCCAGCTGCTGAGCGGGAGGACCCGGCAGGGGGCACCCCAGGAGGCGGGGACATTCCATGTGGTTGTCACTCGGGCCGGAACCCTGGCTCAGACCTTCACCTGCCGTGACATTCCAAATAAGCCCCTTTTCCTTCCAGGGCAAGCACGCGCGTGCACACACACACACACACACACACACACACACACACACAATAATTTACATACACACAGGCCAACACAATCTTACACATGACACACAGACAATACAGTCTCACACACTTATGCCTTCCATACACATAAGCCACACACACACACGCACACACGCAGGCACATACACACAAGGTAACCTACCCCCACACACACCAAAGCAATCACACATGTGCTCACATGCACATCCACTTCTTGTACACATGAGCCAATGTAAGCACACGTGTGTACACATGTCACACCGCACACATGTATGTATGTGCATGTCTGCACGGTTGTCCACAGGCATGCAGGTATACATGTGTGTTTAGTGCACACACCCACGCTCACATGTGCTCCCAGTCGTTTGCCTTTACACACTTGTGTGCACACACAGTCAACATACCCATATCCTGACACTTGCTCCACACATGGGCATGCACACAGACACCCAGGCTGCAACTTCCCTCCCCCTTCTCCACCCCCTGCTCCCCGCCATCCTGGCTGCTGGAAAGCACGCCCGAGTGCAACACACACAAGTAGGTTCTCCCAGGAAAGTGTCCGTGGGCGCCAGCGTGGGGCACGGGGCTGCTGGACAGACTGCATCTCACACCCCGGCCGCCCCCCTGCCGGCGCCTCTGTTTGTGCAGCTGCTCCCGCTGGCCCCCCACCCCGCTCCCAGCATGGGGAGGGGGCAGGAAGAGCCTTGCAGGGGAGGGGGCAGGCCGCAACTGGCCCTAATCAAAAATTTCACACCCCCATCGGGACCAGGCCCCTGTGCAAAGCCCGCACGCAGCTGGGGGAAAGCCCAAAGCTGGCTTTGTTCACGGCTGCTGGGGCCCCTCACCGGGACAGAGTTCAGAGGGCCGGGCCCAGACTCACCCATCTCGGGGCTCTTCCAGCCCCGAGTCCTGCTCCCCCAGCTGGGGGCCCTGTCCAGGGCGGCCAGCAGGCCCCGAGCGGGCCTCAGAGAGCCCTCCGCCCCTGGCCATTTCCCAGGCCTTATCAGTGAAGGGGGAGGTGGTGGCCTCCAGACACATCAGCCTCCAGCATGCTGTTGTTCCCAGTACTGGTTGAACCGGCCATGGCTGGAGGTTGAGGCGGTGGAATAGTGATGCTAGGAAGAGGACCTGAATCCTGGGTCCACTCTGCACCACTGTGGACCTGTGGACAGACCTCCTCTCCCACCCCGGAAGCAGGCATGGCGATACCATCTGTTTTGTCAAGGATGGTGAGTAAACAGGATGTGCTCCAAAAAGCAGGGTCCGGATGCAAATGGACTTGGGTTCAAGATACGGCTTCACCACTCCTCTGCTACATGATGTCACTCTGAGCCTCAGTTTCCCCGTCTGTAGAATGGGTATGATCAGGCAAGTGGAAGGATCCAGTGAAGTTCCACTCTGCTCATATCATATAGTAAACACTCAGTAAACATCAGTTATTGCAGATGCCTTTGTCAAGATAGGTGTTTACGCCTTAGCCTGAGGGATGTCATTCTCTGTAATGGACTAAATGTTTGTACCCTCCCCCAAATTTGTATATTGAAACCCTACTGTCCATGGGATGGTATTAGGAGGTGGAGGTGGTGCCTCTCAAGGTAATTAGGATTCAATGAGTTCATGAGGGTGGAGCCCTCATGATAGGATTACAGTCTTTATTAATGTAAGAGCCCTCCCTCCCAGCTCCATGAGGATACAGCAAAATGTGGGTAGTCTGTAACCCAGAAGAAGGCTCTCCCCAGAACTGATCATGCCAGCACCCTGAACTTGGACTTCTCAGCTCCAGAACTGAGAGAAGGAAATGTCTTTTTTATAAGCCCCCCAGTCTGCAGTATTGTTGTCATGGCAGCCCAAGCTGAGGAAGGTATATGCTCCCAGCAGGAATCCTCGTCACGAAATGGGACCAAAATAAAACCCAGGACTTGGGACTTCCCTGGTGGCCCAGCGGTTAAGAATCCACCTGCCAAAGCAGGAGATGCTGGTTCAATCCCTGGTCTGGGAAGATTCCATGTGCCATGGGATGCACCACAATAAGAGAAGCCACTGCAAGGAGAAGATCATGCACCACAATGAAAAGTGGTCCCTGCTTGCCGTAACTAGAGAAAGCCCATGTGCAGCCATGAAGACCCAGAGCAACCAAAAATTTAAAAATTAAAACACACAACAGAAGCCAGCACTTGGGTCAGCCTGCCTCTCTACAAGGCATCCTCCAAGATCGGCCAGGCCTCTTCCTAGTATGCATCATCTAGAGCTTTGCCACCATGAGTTCAACTTCTGTGTTCAGTGACTCTGATTGGATCTCTACTGTACCCATTTCACAGATTAGAGATGAGTCAATCCCAGATTCATGGAAAGAGTCCGTGGAAGCGTCCAGCTGAGACCCATGGCACTGGGCATCTTCAAAAGAAGAGGCTAACTAAAAAAGAATGAAATGCCATTTTCAGCATCACAGATGGACCTAGAGATGATCATAGTAAGTGAAATAAGTCAGACAAAGTCAAATATCATCTGATATCGTTTAGACGTGGAATCTAAAAAAATAATAGTAATACAAATTAAGCTATTTACAAAAGAGAAACAGACTCACAGACATAGAGAACAAACAAACTTACGGTTACCAGAGGGAAAGGCAGGAGTGAGGGACAAATTAGGAGTAGAGAATTAACAGATACACACACTATATATAACCTAGATAAACAAGGATTTACTTTATAGCACAAGGAACTATGTTCAATATTTTATAATAACCTATAATGGAAAATAATGTGAAAAAGAATATATATTTGTTATACATGCTATGTATATAAATAATATATCTTATTTTAATATATATATTAAATCACTTGGCTGTAACCCGAAATTAATGCAATAATATAAATCAACAAGACTTCAGTTTTTTTAAAAAAAGAAGAGGCTACATATTACCTGTGTTTTCACAATCTCCTCCGCACTCCAGGTCCCCATAGCCTGTGCAAGACACGCCCCATGTAGGTAGATAGTAGGAATAATAGGAGCTAATGACCTGGGCACTTACTACATGCTCTAGGCCCTCATTTAATCCTTGCAAAGCCCTGAGCACAGTGCCTGGCACATAGTAAGAGCTCAATAAAGGTTTACAGAAGAGACGAACGAATGAGTGAATTCAACAACAGCAGCAAAGAAGCAAATCTCACAGCCTCAGCCCAGGGCTGGGGGTCAGACAGACCTGGGATCGAATCCTTGCTCTGCCACTTACCTTGTCAACTGTGTGACCTTGCCTGAGATACACTCCTTCCTGGGGACTGGAGTCTTCCCATCTGTAAAATGGGCATGGTGATACCTGCCCAGCAGATGGGTGTGAGAATGAAGCAAAACTCAGCATAGCAAGAGCTCAGCACCCCCGGGAGAGCCCGGAGCAGGGACCAAAGGCTTTTGTTCTTGCTCTCGTTGTGGATGAGGTTGCTCTTTCCATCTGTCCCCTCTGCTTGCAGTTACGGGTCAGGAAGTTAGAGCCCAGAGGTCACACATGCATGGTCTGGAGGCTCCATTCGGCTCCCAGATGTGTTTGGTTTGGCCCTCTGTTCAATTTTTTTTTTTTTTTCCTAATTGAATTAGTTGCCAACATTTCAAGATTGAGGGATTTCACATAAAATACAGAACTTTGCTGGTCTCTCTTGGAAGTTTAGAAGTTTGAGCCTCATCAGAATCACATTCACCTGGAGCCAAGGTCAGCCTAAGCCGAGAAGCATCCATCCTGGAGATGAGATCGCCAGTCTGCCCCAGTCCCCACCCCTCCGTATTGCCTCACTCCCGGCCAGCTTCGCTTATTTAGGTAATTCACCTGCCCCGGGAGGATTCTGCGTTTAGAAGGCCCGCTCTAGATTCTGTCTTCTGTGAGATGCACCAAGCAAGTTCCAAGTTATCTTGAACCAAGGGGGATTCAACAATGAGAGGGAAAACGTACACCTCCCAGCGATTTCCTGGGCTTTTCTCCCAGCTCCACAAACACACTCGCCCTCCCTGAAAGCTCCATCACCCTGTGGATGGTGAAAGCCACCTTCGCACCCATGCCCACTGGAGGAGCCCACAGGAAACCCCCCCCGAAGGGCCCCAGCCCCTCCCGCAGGAGGAGGGTGAACAGAGAAAATAGCTCCCATCTGAGCTGCCGGGGCCACTGCTTCTCCAGCTCTAATTGGGATGCAGTAATTAGATGATGGCAGAGTGTACCCGGGCTCAGCTTTCAGCCTGAGGTCCCACCGACAAACCATCCCATTTGGAAAGTTCGCCTGACATTCCTGAGCCGGGACGCCTTGCCAAAGAAAACTCAAGCGAGGCTTGTCTTGGCGCTGACTCAACCCCCAGCCTCAGCAGGAAAACCAAAAACATTTACACAGCTGGGGCTGCGACGCCCGCTTCCCTCAAGAGTTTGTCAGGGACCGGACAGCTCGGCCGGCTCGGGGGCCACCTCTGAAGGGGCCTGTGTTCCCGAGCACAGCCAGGCATGGCCGGCCAGACAGAAAACACTGTGGCCGGCCCCAGGGGGTGAGAGAGAAGGGGCTAGAAAATAAGGACGGAGCAGGGAGGGCTGGGGGCCCGGGTGAGGTCCATCCTTGACCTCCGCCCCCTGCTCCAGCTGCATTGGCAAGGGTCATCCCGGCCAGCCCGCCGCCCCACCTGTGCACGCTGGCTGATAAATCAACCTCTAGATACGGCTCCTGGAGGGCTCGGAGCTTGGGGCCCCCATGCTGACAGCTCTGAGCACCTCTCTCTTCACCACTCTCTCTTTGCACTCAGTCCCCATCTCTTTCCCTGGCTACTACCCGTTTCCGTGCTCTTCTCTGTCCTGCCGCCACCAGGAACCCCCATGGCAGAAGCACCTGCTTGCCCCTCTTCCATGTCTCTCCTTCACCTTCTCCTGACTCTGATGATCATCACTTCCTAGGTTTTCTTTAGACCAGAGAAAAACATGATTTCCTATTGCCTATTTCTGGATTTTATATAAGTGGAATAATAGTATTATTACAATTATTCTGACTAATAATGTCAGTGTTATTTTGTGTCTGGCTTCTTGTCTTCAACGTTGTGCACCAAGACTCATTCATGTTGTTGCCAGAAGCTAAAGGTCATTCATTTTTCACTGCTGTATAACATTCCACTGTATAAGCATATCAGAGTTTCTGTATCTGTTTCACTATTGTTAGATTTTGTGTTGTTCCCAATTTAGGACTATTTTAAGACTATAGTTTTATCTTCTGGTGCCTGAGTATGTGGCACGTAGAAGTTTTATAGTCTGTGATCAAACACAAGATCAAAGAAAGCTGCAGTAGGCAAAACTAAAATTACTTGTTTCCTGCAGGACTTGTCAGAGCCTTTAATATATTAATGTGTTGATGTGTACTATGACTCTGCAGAAGGACCATCTCTGTGCCAGGCCCAGACGATGCAAAGGTGAATAAACCTGCTTTAGTGAGTAAATGGGGTGGATGGAAAGCATTGGCTTCAAAATCTGGTCATGGTCATTACCTCTTCCTGATTTGCTGTGCAGGTTTGGGCAAATCCCTTGCCCTCTCTGAGCTTTGATTTATTAATTTGCAAAATACAAGTTGAGAAATTGTGATTCCCTAAGAGACTTCCCCTTCTGACACTAAATTTTTTTTTTAACAATTATTCACTGTTTTAACTGATCAAACCCTGTAGGAAGGGACATCTGACCTGCATCTTGAGTATTTGGATAGGGGTCGGGTGGTGGCAACAAGTCCACGTGAATAGAAAATGGACCTCCCGGAGCTAGTTCATTGTTGTTGTTCAGTCACTCAGTCGTGTCTGACTCTGCAACACCATCAGCTGCAACACGCCAGGCTTCCCTGTCCTTCACTATCTCCCGGAGTTTGCTCAAACTCATGCCCATTGAGTCGATGGTACCATCTTATCCTCTGTCGCCCTTTTCTCCTCCTGCTCTCAATCTTTTCCAGCATCAGTAGCTAGTTTAGGAGGAGGCTTGGGGCCCATATGAAGGGTTCATCCAGTGGAAAATGAAAGAGAAATGATTTACACAAATCAAATCACCTCCTTGACATCTCCTTCTATCCTTACCACACCACCATGGGAACCACTAAGAGACAGGCAGCGACCTTATAGCCTACAGGATGCATTCTCAGCAAGGGTGAATTTTGCCCATCGGGGAGCAAAAAAACCTCATAGCTATACATACAGAACATGAATATTTATCCAATATATCTGTGGCATTAAAATTTCACCAGAGGGAGAAGGGACAAGTAGGGAGAAATGTCTAAAACAGTTCCTTACAGGGGCAATAATGTTTTAAAGGCTGAGGACACCTTGATCTATAGATGTCCAATTCAAATGCCCCAGGGGCCAGGCCGGAACCTTAGGGAATCCAGTAAGTGGTGTATGAGGCAATAAGGAAGGGTGGGGACTGTGACACACTGGCACATCCACATGAAATGCATCATTTCCCTTTTTCTTTCATTACCGTTCAGGCCAACAAAGCACATCTATGGGCTGGATGAGTCCTGCCATCCATCAGTTTGCAACCCCAGCTTTCAATAAAGAGCCGGACCAGACCCAGTTTCTGGAGCTGATGCCAAGACAGCGCTCAATCTGCCTCTATGCCAGTTGGCTGCAGCCACATAAGAGGTGCCCACCCCACCACCCCAAATACACACCATCCCAGCAGCTTCCTCCAGCATCCTCCCGCCAACAGGACCCGAAGCCTTGTTCCACAGCGCTCATACATGCATATGATGGGGATTAATGCTGCATGATGCATAATTAATGATACTGAATAAATATGCAGATTGGCAATCACCGATTGACTGCTATGATCAGATTCCTGAACATCGGCTAATTGATAGGCTGCCTGTAATCACCATATTCAGCACTGCTTTCTTCAGCACATGTGCAAACCAGTCCTGGCAAGGGTAGGGGGTTGTCCCGTGGCCCTGTCGGTTCTAAGAGATGCAGATCCTGCATTGGAACCTCCTCTCATTGCTCCAGGTGATGTATTCTTGACTCCTGGCTCTTCTCCATCCATTGCACCAAAGGTGTGGACCGAATGCCATGCCATTGTTTAGGAACGTATCATTATTGCCATTTCACAGAAATGGAAGGAGTGGTTCAGAGAGGGTATTTTGCTCAGGGTCCAACAGCTTAAACAGATGGGGAGGCCAGGATTCCAACCCAATCTGTTGACTCCAGCCTCTCCTCTCTTTCCTTTTCCCAATAGTTTCTGACCTCCTGATGGTGCAACGGGGGAGAAAAGGGATTTTACTCACTGATTCATCCAATTTATCTTGGGCACATGCACTGTGCCGGGTGGCATCCCAGACATGGGACACAGCAGTGAACCAGAGACAAAATCCTACCCACTAGAGGACCATGTTTAGGGTTGGAGATTGTGTTTTGAGAGCCTCAGAGCGAGCATCCCTCCATGTGCAGCTCATGGAGGAGGTGGTAATTGAACAGGATTTTGCAGAGTGGAAAGCATTTGGAAAGGAGGAGACTGTGGGAAAGCTAACTTTGAGGGCAAGGGCAGTGGAAAACGTGTGGAGGTGGGAAAATAAAAGGTGTCGCGTGAGAAGAGGCAGATGGGCATTTAGAGGGAGGCGGAGGGAAGGTGGTGGTGGGAGGGACAGGGAGTCTGGCGGTGAGATCCCTGAATGCCAGGCTGAGGAGAATGGGCTGGGGTAAGCCCTGGACCTGTGCCCTGCAGTGCAGAGCAGAACATCAGGGACTCCCTCGGGCACTGCAGTGGGTCTTTTTCTTTCCTTTTTTTATATTTGTATATTTTTATTTATTGATTTGGCTGCTCTAGGTCTTAATCACAGCACACAGGATCTTCTGTCTTCGTTGAGGTATACAGGATCTTTCCTTGCGGCATGCGAACGCTTAGTTGCAGCCTGTGGGATCTAGTTCCCTGACCAGGGATCGAACCTGGGCCCCCTGCATTGGCAGCATGGAGTCTTAGCCACTGGACCAGCAGGGAAGTCCCTGAGGTGGGTCTTTGTTGACTGCTGTCCCTGTACGTACCTCCGCTCACCCATCAGTCACATGTTCACAGTCACACACACATTCACACACTATCCAGTGTTCACGCTCACTCTTGGTTACATAGCATCCAGAAACATTCTCTGCCAGAATCAGAAGCTGCAGTTTTCCCGGCCTTGTGGTGCCCAGCATAGGAAGCCCTGGCTACAGGCAGCAGGATCCCAGAGAGAGCCACGTGCCAGGGCGCTGACCTAGAGCTGGTGGCACCATCACTCTGGGCAGCAGAGAGGAAGTCCCCTTGGTCCCAGAGCCCAGCATCCGGGTTCTGGGCTCCTGCATCGGGGAACCTCCCTCCGCCTTCCCACCTGGCTGCTCCGGTCCTGGGAGGTAGATGGTCTCCTAGGTAAGAGCTCTGGCCTCAGAGGCAGTGTCAGGTTCCCATCCCGCTTCCACCTTGGGCAACTTCCTTACCTCCATGTGGCCTCAGTATTTTAACCTGTAAAGAACTGATGCCTTTGAGCTATGGTGTTGGAGAAGACTCTTGAGAGTCCCTTGGACTGCAAGGAGATCAAACCAGTCCATCCTCAAGGAAATCAACCCTGAATATTCATTGGAAGAACTGATGCTGAAGCTCCAATACTTTGGCCACCTGATGCAAAGAGCCAACTGATTGGAAAAGACCCTGATGCTGGGAAAGATTGAGGGCAGGAGGAGAAGCAGACAACAGAGGATGAGATGGTTGGATGGCATCACCGACTTGACAGATATGAGTTTGTGCAGACTCCGGAAGATGGTGATGGACAGGGAAGCCTGGTGTGCTGCAGTCCATGGGGTCGCAAAGAGTCAGACGTGACTGAAACTGAACAAGAACAACAACCTCAAGGGGCTGAGTCTAAATAACATGATTCATATAAAGCACTTGGCGTTTGTCTACGGCAAAGCTCTCCATAAATATCAGCTCTTATGCATTGTTGAGCTTCCCAGGTGGTATGAGTGGTAAGGAATCTGCCTGCTAATGCAGGTAGACGCTAGACTTGGGTTCGATCCCTGGGTTGAGAAGATCCGCTGGAAGAGGCCATGGCAATGCACTCCAGTATGCTTGCCTGGAGAATCCCACAGACAGAGAAGCCTGGCAGGCCACAGTCCATGGGGTCACAAAGAGTTGGACATGCCTGCAGTGACTTAGCATGCACACA
Source organism: Okapia johnstoni (assembly GCA_024291935.2). Classification (NCBI taxonomy): domain Eukaryota; kingdom Metazoa; phylum Chordata; class Mammalia; order Artiodactyla; family Giraffidae; genus Okapia; species Okapia johnstoni. The sequence continues at coordinate 5,490,195 of CM044310.1, read as the reverse complement.
CATGCGTTGTTGATCATTATGATTTGTAATAGGGTTTTGGAAGAGGGTTGCTATTTTGCGTTAAGTGCTGTTGGAGGTGTGGCAGGGAGCCGGGTGTTTGTAGGAATTGGAGGGGAAGAGGCCAGGGTAACCAGAAGACACAGAAGTTGGGGGACCACTTAGCCACAGGACTAACAAGCAGCCTTGTGACACCACTCAGTGTCGCCTGAAGGCCACACCGACTTACCAAGGAGAGGGTATGTTAGTCGCTCAGTCGTGTTCAATTCTTTGTGACCCCATGGACTATAACCCGCCAGGCTCTTCTGTCCACGGAATTCTCCAGGCAAGAATACTGGAGTGGGTTACCATTTCCTTCTCCCGGGGATCTTCCTGTCCCAGGGATCGAACCCAGGTCTCCCACATTGCAGGCAGATTCTTTACCGTCTGAGCCACTAGGGAAGTCCAAAGTATTTAGTTCTTTATTTTAATTTATCTATTAATTTGGCCGCACTGGGTCTTAGTTGCAGCATGCAGGATCTTAGCTGCTACATGTGGCATCTAATTCCCCAGCCAGGGATGGAACCTGGGGCCCTGTATTGGGAGGGTGGAATCTTAGCCACTGGATTACCAGGAAAGTCAAGGAGAAGTTACCCCAGGCTCTCCACCCTTGTGAGCAAAGCCAAGAGCCTGCATACCGGCTCCCTCCGCCCCCACTTCTGCAAACGAGTCTTGCTTTCTTCCAACAGGTTGCCACACAGAAATAAACAGCAGCCTCTGACGCCTCGGACGATTTCCTTGGGTTGTCCTTCAACTATGTAGAAAGGGACAGAAGACACGATTAAAGCAACGTAGGAGTCACCATCAATAATAAATCAATAACCATCGGTGACTCGCCCATCTCTCTTCAACCGGGTTTAAAACAAAAAATTAAATATAGAACAAAGGAAACTATAAAGGAAATGCAAGAAGCAGCAGGACTGAGATTTTCCTGCTGTTTCTTGCCTTAAAAAAAAATCCCTCCAAGGGAACCAGTCTTGGCTGAGGAAGGGAGGGCTGGGTGGCTCTGTGGGGGGTCGTCATCCAGGCAAGCTGCCTGACTAAACACTCCCCTGTCGCCGAACCACGGATTTCGTGCTGCAGAATAAAGGAGGAAGCCCCCTAGAGTGGGCCCAGGGGCTGCGGTGGGGAGAGCTGAGGCTTGGACTTGTGGCATGCGTGCGTGCTAAGTCAGTTCAGTCATGTCCAACTCTTTGCGACCCCGTGGACTATAGCCAGCCAGGCTCCTCTGTCCATAGGGTTCTCCAAGCAAGAATACTGGAGTGGGGTGCCATGCCCTCCTCCAGGGGATCTTCCCAACCCAGGGATCAAACCCGTGTCTCTTACGTTTCCTGCATTGGCAGGTGGGTTCTTTACCACTAGTGCCACCTAGACACCGGTCTCAAACCCCGGCCACTGGGAGCATGTCTGAGCTTGGACTTTGCTGTTCCTCCAGGCTCTCCACCTGTAGGGGGGAAGGAGGCAGGGTCGGCAGTTTACAAGTTTGCATCTTCTTGGGACTGTTGGGAGGAGGGAAGGAGACAGAGCAGAAAGGTCTAGAACCTTGAAGACAATGAGGGAACTCATTCAGGTCAAATGCCTTTCTGGTCTGAAAATGTGCCACCGATTTTTGTTCAAAGCAGGACCTGGAGTGGGCACTTCCTCGATGGGGGTAGAGAGTGGGAGTCTCTCAGCCAGGTCTGCTTCTGTAGCCCCCCACAAGGTACATGGGCACCGGTGTTTACCTGCTGAACCACAAGGGGTTAATCGCCTAGCCTGCCTGGCTGTGCTCCTTCTGCTGGTATTTTGTTGAGCACCCACTACACACATGCCAGGCAAGGCCTCCGTGGCCATCTGAGCTCCTGGGTTTTCTCTTCTATGCGAAGCCGAGGAGAATGGGGAGGTGTCAAAGCAGAAGAGGTGTGGCTCCTCTCTCAGCCACATCACTGCTCTGGGCAGCCCCTCCTCTCCCCTGGCTTCAGGGACTGTCCACGGTCCACAGCCTCAAATCTCCAGTCCTCTGGTTCCTCCACGTGGCTGGCTGGACACCCTCTCTTGGCTGGCATCTCTTCCCCTCTCTGTATCCATGGCTTTGACCACGTGACTCGCAGGGCCCTTCCCCCTCTGACTCTGGGCTCAGCCACCTGCTTTGGCCAATGGGATGCTAGCAAACACAATGCAAGCAGAGGCTTGGACAGCACTCGTGTGATTGGGTTTTCTGAATCCCTGCAGAGGCCGTGAGAACACGCTGGTGCCAGCCTGCTACAGGATAGGATGTGTGGAGCCGAACCTAGATCAGCTGCAGCCCGCTCCCTCCAGGACCGTCTCAGAGAAGATCAGCCCAGCCCAGTTCAGAGCCCCTGAGCGCCATGGACACACAAGCTGAATAATTATTGATCACAAATTCCACTGAGCTTTAGTGGCTATTTGTTAGGCAGCATAATTGTGGTCGTAGGTAACTGATACACTCTCCAACTCCTCAGACATGATATGGGTCCATCCAAACTCTTTTCTTTGCCCCCAAACTGCCCACTGACCCCCGTTTTATGGAATACCCCCACCTTCCACCCAGCTGCCCAAGTTAGAGATCTAGGCTTTACCTTCAACTTCTCACTCTTCCTCACCCTCCCCACAGACAGGTGCTGTGCTGCAAATCCCAGCCCTGAACATCTCTGGACTTGGATTCATCTCCCCTGAACATCTGGCTCTTATGCTTGGCTTATTCCCACAGACACCTACCTCTGAACCAGTCTCCCCCATCCAGACTTGTCCTTGTCAATTGGGTATCTGCCCAGCCCCGCCCCCAGGAAGAATCTTCTAAAAGGGAATCTGCTTAAAACTATCCACCGACAGCCAGAGATGCACCCCAGCCCGGTTTGCCTCTCCAGATGAGGACTCTTGCTGAACTCCTCCAAGCCTCCCTCACTCCGCCACTTCTCTGCAAACACTGTCCTGCTTCATGACTCTGTGCCTTTGCAGGTGCTGTTCCCGCCACCAAAGATGCCCTTCTCTGCCTCTTTCAGGCTGGTACCTTCTATGAAACTCCTTCATAAATATTCTGTCACCTCCTCTGGAAAGTTGCAAGCTGCCACGGGGAAGAGGTGCCACAGTGCAGAGGATTGGGAGTGGGAGATAGTTCACTCTCCTCCCAGAAATTCAGGAAAGCTGAGCTCGGGATTTTGACTTCTGCCAGTCTGCCGTGAGAAACATGTGCATGGCCCCGGAGACATAGAGAACTGGTTTTAAATCCCAGCTCACCACCCCTTGCCTAGAACAGCAGCTTTCGGAGCCTGTGTTCTCCGCAGGCACCAGAGTGGCTGGTGGAGTGTAAGAGCCGAGGACCCCTGGAGACATGTAAGGAGTACAGGGGCTCATTGGATCCTCTGCTGACCCTACTGCACAGAAAGGAAACTGAGGCTTTCAGAGGATGAATGACTTGCCCACGGAGCTGGAGGTGCACCCCCTCAAGGGGCCTTCAAAGAATAGAGAGGGAACAGCCCAGACCCTCCCACCACCAGCTTCCCTTCCCCCCAGCTCCTTCTTGCAGGAGTCCCTCCCAGCCTCCTCTTTCACTCCAGCGGCGCCCCTGACCCCTTGTCCCTGAGGCTGGCGTTAGATTACAGATAAAGCTCTGCCAGGGAGACAGGAGTGGAGGCTGGGGAGGCCCTTCCCCCACCATGACCTCTGACCAGGGATTGAATAGGGGCAGGAGAGGGGCAGAGGGGACAGAGACAAGTCTGCTTAGCAGAGTGGGGAGATAGGAGAATAAAAGACAGCGGCGGGGTGGAGCCAGAGTCAGGAGCCAGGGGACCTGGGAGTGAGGAGGGACCCCGGGCTGGGCTAGTCACAGGTGGGAAACCTGACGCCCTGTATCCCACCAACTCTTAGTTGTCAGTCTGAGCACAGACCCCCAGACTCCTGATCCAGTGCTCCTGCAAACCAGCCCCCACCCCATTCGACCGACGTCAGACAGACCTCCCCTTTCCCTTAGCCTCCCTACAACCGGGAGAGGCGGGCAACATCGGCATGCTTAGACCGATTTCACAGATGGAGAAACTGAGGCCCTGGGTATTGTACCCCTAGTCTCACAGAGACACAGTGAAGGGGCTGGGATAAAAACACCTGGGGCTGATGTCTCCAGGTCAAGGCAGATGCAAACATTATTGGGAAGAAGGACACAGTAGGAAGGCACTAACGAAGACACTCATGTTGGCCAGCACCTCCCCCGTGCTGGACACTGGGTGATCAGGTGAGCCAGGCAGGCTCACAGCCAGAGGCGGAGACACAAGTACAAGCAGGATGATGCGGAGGGCCAGGCAGCGGTGAGGACCCAGGAGGGCGGGGGTCAGAGATCCTATGAGACAGACCCCAGGGTGACGCCGCACCCATTTCACCGATGAGGAAGAGGGGCTCAGAGCTGGGATGGTTACTTGAGCCCCAACCTACCTCAGACTCCCTTTCCCATCATCTCGCCTCCCTCCTCACTCTCAGGACCATCCTGGGTCTGGATTCTCTTTGCTGGTCCCCATGCGAGATGGTGGAGGCATGGCTGGGCCGCTGCAGGCCCTGGGCATGCACCAGCATCCCCAATTGCCTTGAGAGCCTGAGATGGGCTTCCTGGTTGGGTCCAGAGTCCAGACCCCCAGGACTACGGGGGTATAGGTGCTGTGAAATCTTGGGATGAGGCGTCACTACACTGAGTGTGAACTCATACACACACACACACACACACACACACACGCACGCATATACACAGATGCAATCTCGTTGGCCTTGGAAGCAGCTAATCTCTAGCTGCTAGATGTCAGGACCGGCCCCAGAGTAAATACAGAAATCAAACTTCTCTCCAGAGGACTTGCAACCCCGTTTCTGCGGGGCCAAGAAATCCTCCCCTCTCAGGGGCTGCGAGAAGCCGAGTCCCTGACAAAGTACAAGCCGCCCCCTTCTTCCTGCAGGGTTTTCACCCTCCCGGGGGTTCCCAGGAGAAAGCTCAGAGACCTCAGCCTTGGCGCGCTGACTTCACAGATGTGGAGCCTGAGGTCTGGGTCGGAGCGGGGGGGGGGGGGGGGGGGGGGGGGCGCGGGGGGGGGGTTTGTGGCAAGAATACACCAGGGTCACATGGTCTGGAAGCGACTCAAACCTAGGCCTGTCTGAGGCCAGGCCCAGGGGTCCAGCCACTTGCCCTTAGACTTCTGGAAAGTAATCTCGGCATCTTTTTTTTTCCTTTTCTTTCCCCTTACTTGAAGGCAAAGGGAGAGAGTGTGGCAGAGGATGAGATGGTTGGATGACACCACTGACACGATGGACAGGAGTCTGAGCAAATTCCAGGAGACAGTGAAGGACAGGGAAGCCTGGTGTGCTGCAGTCTGCAGGGTCGCGAAGGGTCGAACACGACTGAGCGACTCAACAGCGACCAGAACGACTTGCTCCTCTGTTACCTCTCCTTTTTTTATCACTCCCTCGTTTAATCGCCCACCTGCCCTCCTTCCTGTCTCTCCCTTTCTTCCCTCTCTCTCCTCGGCCCCTCCCTCTCTCTGGCTAACTTTCTCCGTTTCTCCACTTCCTTCCCCATCCCGCTGGTCTCTGTCCTCCTTAATCCCCTCCCTGTCCTCCGTTTCTCCTCTCCCCTGCACCCCTTCCCCATCCCCACCTTTAGAGGGTACCTTCTGCCTCTCTGCCCACCCTTCCCACCAGCATCAGCGCCGCTCTGCCCCACCCCCCAGCCCGAGCTCCGCAGAGGGGCTTGGAGCAGCCAGGAAGCTTCCCCGCCCTACCCCTCCCTCCACCCCCTCGACCCCAGGAGCACCAGGCCCCGGCTCAGGCTGGGCTGTATCTGCAGCCACGAAGGAGCCCCCACCCCAAGTGAAAGAGCAAACACCTGAGGGGTGCAGGGCTGGGGCGGGGGTGAGGGGGAGCTCAAGTCCTGATTAAAGAATGCGCTTCCCGGGGCGGCCTGGTTTGCATTACCCCCGGCCGGGCCGGCTCCAGCCTGACAGCTGGACACACTTTTCCAGGGTGCGGGGAAGGGAGTTGGGCCGTCTGTGTGCACACAGGCGTGGGCTCCGGCCCGGACAGCCCCATAATGGCTTTCGCATGGAAGAGGAAACAAACTTCTCCAAGCTCAAGCACCGATTTTCCTGTCAAGAGATTTTTGGATTCCAGAAGGCAAAAAAAAAAAAAAAAAAAGAAAGAAAAAAATTATAATCACAAAGAAAAGGGCTTTGCAGTTTGCACAAAAGGGCCTTGAGCCCTGTGAAGTCAGATTCTGAAATGGAACCAGGGTCAGGAGACAATAGCGCAGGGACAAAGAGAGGGAGAGGGGCCAGTGACTCTACCCGGGCAGCGGCCTGGGCTGAGCAGATCCGGCCGGCCCAAGCAGGACAGAGTGGAAACCTCTGCCGCCCGGCCCGTCACACCAGCACTGCCCCCACGGTCCACCCCCCCGCTGTCTGTCCACTTCCTTCCCAGGTAGGAGAGCCCAAGGCCATGAACCCAGATTCCAGCATTTGCTCCTGGTTTGAATCCCAGCTCGTTCACTGACAGCTGTGCTGAGCCCACCGAGTCCTCACCTTCTGCCGTGTGAAATGGACCCGTGTGCCTCCTTCCTGGGGCTGTGGGGAGAATCTAGTTAGGCTGGGACCTGCACCCTGCTTGGCTGATAGCCTGGACATCTCCCAGCTGGAGGGAGCTCTTCCTCCTAGGAGGAAAGCACCGGGCTGGAAGGCAGCAAACCCAAGATCCACCCTGGCTCTGGCTTTCTTCTCTCTCAGGTGACTCCCAGGCCCCAGTTTGCCCATCTGTAAAATGAGCAGGCAGGACCTGAGCCCTCTCACATCCCCCTTCTAGTTTCCTGACCTGCCCTAGAGCCTGGCCCATAGACAGGCTCACAGGACTTCCCCTGCCATTTCTCCCTGCTTTACCGCCTTTGCCTGGAAGGCCCTTCCCCTCACCCATAGGCCCTAAGGGAGGTCACTCCTACTAGGGGAAGTCCTCTCTGAATCTCAGCCCACTGGGGTCACAGATTGCATGAGTGTAACCCTGAACAATCCCTATATGAAGAAATAGACAATTTCCCCTGCCACAGAGCCCATAGTAGCTAGCAATACAGCGGATTGTCTAATTATAAGAAATTGAATATGTATAGGGCACCAATTATGTGCCATGCACTTTAGCCACAATAGCAAATGAATGGATGGTTGGATGGATGAGTGGATGAAAGGATGGATGAATGGGGGTGGGATGGGTGGATGGATAGATGGGTAGATTAGTGGGTGGATGGATGGACAGGTGGGTGGATGAATGGATGGATGGATGGTTAATGAGAAATAGAACACATGCTTATGAGGCACTTATGCCAAGCCTGTGCCAAGCTCTCTATATGAATCATCCGATTGGATTCTCACATCAACCGTTATCCCCGTTCTACAGTTGAGGAAACCCAGAGAGATTAGGTAACTTGCTCAAGGCCGCATGGCCAGTGTGGTGGAGACAGGATTCAGCCCCTGGCCATCTGGTTCCAGACCACACGGGCTCAATCACTCAGCTAGACTGGGGCCAGCTTGAAGCGATCATGAGGGTTATCTGTAGACATGTCTGTCCCCTACTCCACTGGACTGTGGGTCCCTGGGAACAGGGACGGGGTGACTCACCTCTACAAGGAGCAGCCTGGATGCAGAACAGAGAGGCAGGGCAAGACCAGCCTGGGAAGTGGCACAGATCCCAGGGAGGGTGTTTGGGGCCCATTTACATCTGTGAAGGACTTCCCTGGTGGCTCAGACGTAAAGCGGCTGCTTACAATGCGGGAGACCAGGGTTTGATCCCTGGGTGGGGAAGATCCTCTGGAGAAGGCAATGGCAACCCACTCCAGTACCCTTGCCTGGAAAATCCCATGGATGGAGGAGCCTGGTAGGCTACAGTTCACAGGGTTGCAAAGAATCGGACACGACTGAGCGACTTCACTTACATCTGTGAGGGATTGTGGAATTAGACCTGGCTTTGAATCCCTCCCTCTCTCCCACCCTACCAACACAAAGCGACTTATGACCGGCTGTACGACCTTGGGCTGCATGTGAGCATGTTCAGTTGTGTCTGACTCTCTGCGACCCCGCAGATGGTAGCCCGTCAGGCTCCTCTGTCCATGGGATTCTCCAGGCAAGAATATTGGAGTGGGTTGCCATTTCCTCCTACAGGTGATATTCCTGACCCAGGGATTGAACCCATGTCTCCTGTATCTCTTCTCCTGCCCTACAGGCCAGTGCTTTACCCTTGAGCCACCTATGACCTTGGGCAGGACATCTAATTCTTTTGAGGCTTGGTTTACCCATCTGAGCAATGGAAATGATAAAACCTGCTCTGCAAATTAACACCCTCCTGTTTCAAACAAGTGCCCACCCAGTTCAGGTCAGGGCACACCGTGGGGTTCCACTCCAGGCAATGTTTCAGGAGCAGCAGAACATCCTGAAGGACTCGCGCCTCCCGGACCCAGCTGGCTTCTGGCCTGGGTCCAGCCTGGCCGCAGCCGCCAGTCCTCCAGGCTTAATATCCTTGGCGGCAAGGCTGGAATAAGCTGCCTTTCAAGAGGGGAACTTTATTTATACGCTGATGCCAGTCGCGCTCCTGCTATTAGAAATTTCATCGGCTCCCCTGATTTAGGGCTTGCCACGAGCTGCCAATCGCAGCTGCCTCCCGGCCCGGCCCTGCAGCTCGGCCAGCCCTGTTCCGGCTCACAGAGGCAGAAATGAACATTATTTAATTTCCCGCCAGCGGGCAGTGAGAGCTGGGGCTCCCCCTCCCGCTGGATGTATTTATTTAATCCTTTTTGAAAGTGTCTGGTGAGGGATCTGATGGGCAGCGCTGGGGACTCTCCTAATTCCCTTAGCCTGGGCAAGTGGGTCCTGGGGACCACTGAGGGAAGGGGTCTCTTGGGAAGATTCTAGAGGTACCTCAAGATGGGGTACCTGCCACCTCCTGACCCCAGAGGGTCTTTGCATGGAAGGCGTTAGCCACGGACCCCTCTATAAGGACTCCAGGGTGTTTATCTGCGAATAGATCCCAAGAAGCATCCAAGGAGATGGAGGAATTGAGATAGGAGAGGATGAGAGACTGGCAATCAAATCAAGATGCATAAGTGAACAGGTTGCCACCACGGGCACCTGGGGCTCTGGTGTGCCAGGAGATAGCACAGAATCTCTGGATGTGTAGACCCTGGATGACGCATCTCAGGGTCATCCACCCAAGGGCCCAGGAAGGTGGAGAGTTTGTATCCCAGCCCTCATCTGCCTTCAGGTGATGCTGCTTCCCCTGGGGGAGGGGCGGTCCTTCCCCAATACTTCTCTCCTGCCCCACGTTGAGACCAAACGTCCACCTGCAGCTATCCTGACAGCTTGTGGGGGGGGGGGGTTAGTGGGCACTAACCTCACACACAAGTCTGTTCATCCTCCTTGTCCCCTGTCAACTCCTCCTTGTTCTTCAAAGGGCACCTCCTCCAGGAAGCCCTCCTTGACCAGCCCAAGAGAGAAACCGTGACCTTGTCATCAAATAGTTCTTTCTTAACCTGAACCATGAGCCACTATCCTCCATGTATTTGTTGGTGGGTTTATTGTCCATCAGCCTCAACTAGACTGGAAGCCTCCTGAAGCGGGGAGTCGCATCTAACAGTGTCCATCATCGCCCCTTGCACAACCTAGCTGCACAACGAATGCTATGGGAAGGGGAAGGGGAAGGCTGACACATGCCATATTCCAGGCCAGAGGTCATTTATCCCAGCACTGAGCACCAGGCTTGGCTTTTTCACATGTGACGACAGATTCTTTAACACTCAAGCCAAGCTTTCTAGGGAGGGATTGGAATGCCCATTTGATAGATGGAAAGATGAATGCTCAGAGGAGACACTGCATCAAACTCAGCTGCAGGTTTGCATAATGTCCACATCTTGCTTCTTCTTCCCTGCAGCTCCAAAGAACAGGTAGAAAAGTCTTCCAGACCTCATTTCACAACCAGGAGAGCTGAGGTTCTTGGGGCAGGTAGCGGGGAAGACAAAGCCCTCCTGGAGCCTATAAGATCAAGTGCTGAAGGATAACAGTGGAGAAAAGTATTCAAAAGGGGTGAAGCAATCAAAGAATGCTCCCTGGAAGAGGTGACTTTTTTCTCTCTCTTATAAGCAGTCAAACAGAAAGTCTCTTGACGCTTGAGGAGGGAGGAAATTAAAAATATTTGATGACCCCTTAATCCCAGCAGTATTGAAACTTTTATGCACAACATACTTCCAAATTGGAATTTTTAAATTATGTATGGCTCAGTGGTAAAGAATCTGCCTGCCAAAGCAGGAGACATGAGTTGGAGAAGGAAATGGCAACGCACTCTAGTACTCTTGCCTGGGAAATCTCATGGACAGAGGAGCCTGGTGGGCTACAGTCCATGGGGTCGCAAAGAGACACGACTTAGCAACTAAACAACAGGGACAAATGTAACATATAATGTCACATTTTACATGTAATGATTTTTAATATGTAATGATTCCAAATTTCCAAAGCTGGGAGATTAAATGCAGAAAAGTCTAAAATAAAAGGGAACAAGAACACAAGAAAAAATGTGTAACTAGATGAGGTGGTGGATATGTTAACTAAATTTACGGTGGTAATCATTTTGCAGTATATACATATATCAAATTATTATGTTGTACACCCTAAACTTATACAGTGTTATATGTCAGTTACATGTCAGTAAAGCTGAAAAAACAAAATAGTAGGTAAAACTGAAATAAATAAAAGGGGGAGAGAGAAAATCCAAGGTGAAGAGGCTAAGTGGACTGGAGCACAGGTGGGGAGAGGCGTAACTCTGAGCTACTGACTCAACGCCAGGGTAATGTCGGAGCCGTTCTCATAGGACGTGGTGGCAGCACTGGCCCGGGAGTGTTAATTGTCTGTGAGTCCTAATAGGTGTAATATTCTCATGTGTTACATGTGCATTAATTAAGTCACAGTGCATTTAGCTTCAAATCATGCAGAAGGCTTGTGTGGTGTTTGCACGGGCATAAATATCCGTTCAGTTACCAAGTGGCTGGCATGCTTTTCTCTGTGCCCATTGCGCTCACAGAAGGCCTTTTGGGGAAATGGGGGGGTAGTGGAGCCAGAAGGGGTGCGGGGAGCGAGGAAAGCCTCTCCATGGCCCGGGACAGCGGAGGGAAAGAGGAACGGAAGATAAGCCCCATACATCGGGTAACCGGTGTGCTCCGAAGTCAGGCAGATGCACATTTGAAGCCCAGCACTGTCACAGACTTGCTGTGTGACCTTGAGCAAGTGGCTTGGGTTCTCTGAGACTGTTTCCTTATCCAGAAAACAGGACCACAATAGGACCCCCTCACGGAGTGGTTGTAAGAGGCCCAAAGAATGAACGCCTGAAAAGCATTCAGCGCAAATCACTTCAAGATGGGCAGGGGTGATTTGAGCCTCATTTGGGGATGAGATCTGGGTGTTTCAAAGTTGGGGTCTGGCCCAGGTGAATCCTGTGTGTTCAGGATGGTCCAGGCAGAGCGGAGACTGCAGGAGGAGAGAACGGTTCCCTGCTCAGTGCAGTACTGAGCTCTCCACGTGGGAGGGAAGCAAGCGGCTGCAGCAGCTACCTGGGAGATGCAGCCTGGGGTGGGAAGAGGCTAGTATTGTCCCAGGATGTGGGTACAGATATGCCATCTAGTCCCCCTTTCAGTTCCTGCAGGACGTGATGTGGGCTCGGTCCCTCTTCTGCTCTGAGCTGCAGTCATCAACATGGGACCGTAATTCTGAAACATTCTGAGATGTGTGTTAGTCGCTCAGTTGTGTCTGACTCTTTGTGAACCCATGGACTGTAGCCTGCCAGGCTTCTCTGTCTGTGGAATTCTCCAGGCAAGAATATTGGAGTGGGTTCCCATGTCCTTCTCCAGGGGATCTTCCCGACCCAGGGATCAAACCCAGGTCTCCCGCATTGCAGGCAGATTCTTTACCATTTCAGCTACCTGGGAAGCCCCAAAGTGTCTGTAGCTGACTGCAAGAAACCTTATTGGAATAAGAAGGATATTGACATTGGCAAAAAGACAGGGGGATCTGCAGGGCAATGGAGGTCCCCAGGGTCCTCCCTGACCTCAGTGAGTGTCCCCCAGCATCATCAGACCTCGTGCCTTCCTCCCCTTCCACAGATGAGGAAACTGAGGCCCCAGGAAGGGAAGGGACTCTCTCAAGGGCTCTTTGCCATCAGGTGGCAGCCTAGAGTCCAGAACCTTGACTCCTGGCCCTGGCCCCTTTCCCTCCGCCCCTCTCCAAATCCACAGGGGGACCCTCAGCCAGAGCAGCAGCCCACCCCATCTACCAGGTGACCAGAACCACGGGTTGTTTGTTTCACTCTCGCGTCTCCGTGTTGTCACTTCATCTTTTAAAAAGGGCTCCAGATTCAGGAAAACCAACTCAACGTGCATAATTTAGTAATTATTTCTTGCGTTCATCCTCAGGGCCGCGCCTGCATACAGATATTGGAATTTGCATAAAACAATCTTGCTACCAGTCCTCCAACCCCCCCCCCCCTCCCTCCACCAACCCCGCTTCCTGGGGAAGAAGACGCCCAGGTCGGGGAGGGGAAGTTCAGGTCAGGCCCACCTGTCCCCAGTCTGTCCTCCGCCACAAAGGGAGATCCAGGGGAGGGGGCCAGGGCTCAGCCTCTGGTACCCACACCCAGGGGAGGCCGCGGAAGGCGGGACCCAGTGGGGCATCGGTGGGCAGGAGAAACAGCCCGTGGCAGCTCGGAACCCTCCCGATTAGTATTCAGCGAGCATCTCGCTCAGAAAGGATTAATGGAGTCTGATGCTTAATATCCTGGAGAACAATTAATTTGCCCACAGTTTTGTCATGGTTGAAAGTCAAGTGCTGGAACAGATCGATGCTTGTGCGGCGAGCAGGAGCCCAGGAACCTTCGGCAGGAGCGGAATTTTAATTTTCCCGTCGTCCTGGCCACCCCCTCCCCCCCACCATTCCCAGCACACCCACTCTCTAATAGTTCTAAAAGCCACCTTCTCCACGTACAGCGCGTGTTGTCTTCACGACAAAAGTCCACTGGGAGCCTTCGAAGGCAAAGCCCTCCCCATCTCCCATTATGGGATTAAAGTCGGCTGCTCTTTCTTGGGGGCGGGGGTCTGACCGGTTTAATTCCAGTTGCCCTCTCAGGGCCCGCTCCCCCACCAAAAACCACTGGGCCCCTGATGTCTCAACATTGTTACTAGAACGCTTGTGCTGAAAGATGCTGGAATGAGGTGGGACATATGTAGGGTGTGGCGGGGATTTGCTTATTTGTTTGCTTGCCAGGGTTTCACCATTTGTTTACCCCGAGACATTGACTTGGCAAGGAAATTGCAGGCGTGGTGGTGGGCTTGAAAATGTGGTGAACTGATAGGCTGGGAAGGAACGTGGGCTTTGTTTAAAAGTCACTTCCAGCTGGGCTGAATGGATGAGGCGACTTTGGTGATTTGATTCTGGTCGGGGGTTTGGGGGTCTATCAGTTGGGGGCTTTGTGGGGGGGCAGGGTGCCAGAGGGAAGCTTCCAGGCCACCCCATCTGACCCCCTCACCTTCCAGTTGGGGAGACTGAGGTCCAGTGAAGCCAGACTGATTGCCTGAGCTCACAGCGCATGGCAGAGGACCAAAACTGACAACCAGCTGAGCTTTTAATGCTTCCCAGCGCTGCCCTTGATAGCTCAGTTGGTAAAGAATCCGCCTGCAATGCAGGAGACCCCGGTTCGATTCCTGGGTTGGGAAGATCTGCTAGAGAAGGGATAGGTTACCCACTCCAGTATTTCTGGACTTCCCTTGCGGCTCAGCTGGTAAAGAATCTGCCCGCAATGCAGGAGACCTGGGTTCGATCCCTGGGTTGGGAAGATCCCCTGGAGAAGGGAAAGGCTACCCATTCCAGGACTCTGGCCGGGAGAATTCCATGGACTGTATAGTCCGTAGGGTCACAAGGAGTTGGACACGACTGAGCGACTTTGACTTCACAGGGCTGCTGCTGACACCCCAAACCCAGCTCCTCCAAGAGTGACCCCGGGCCAGCAGCCGCAGCCTCCCCTGGAGCTCACTGGAAACGCAGACTCCCAGGCCAGCTTCTCAGACCCGTGCAGCCCATATGTTTAACTTAATGCTCTGCCGTCGACATCTTGAAATTCTTTTCAACAATTTCTGAACCAGGATCTTGCATTGTCATTCTGCCCTGGGCCCTGCAAATCAGAGAGTCAGGCCTGCTCAGTCAGAGTCTGAATTTTAACCTGCTCTCCAAGTAACTCCCAGGCACAGTGAGCTATGATCGTGGTGGATTTGAAAATACCAGGTACCAGCTCCCAATTCAGAGGGTTGGCCAACGAGTGCCATCAGCACCCCCAAAATCACAACAAAGCCAACAGATGCCACCCACACCCTCTCCCCCAGGAGCAGAGAGCCACCCTCAACGGGCAGGCTCGCCTACAAGGCTGTATTTCTACTCATTCAGTGTGGGCCAAGTGCCAAGGTCCCCACTTCACTTAACCCACTTTGTGGCTGTCGTTGAGTTGCTCAGTCATGTCTGACTCTTTGCGACCCCATGGACTGTAGTCCACCAGGCTCCTCTGTCGGTGGGACTCTCCAGGCAAGAATCCTGGAGTGGGTTGCCATGCCCTCCTCCAAGGGATCTTTCTGACCCAGGAATCGAACTCGTGTCCCCTAGGTCTCCTGCATGGCAGGTGGATTCTTTACCACTGAGCCACCGGGGAAGCCCCACATAACCCCCAAGGCAGGCACTATCCATGAGTCCATTTTACAGATGCAAACGCTATGGCACTGGGAGGGGACTTGCCTTTCTTGGGACCACAGGCTGGGGGAGTTTGGGGAAGGCTGAGTAAGGGGCCGGCTGTCCTGGGCCAGCGTCCAGGCCCCTCAGTTCAGACAAGCGGTGGGAGACGGATGATCCCAGTGGTCTGACCCCACCTTACACACCGGCTGACTGATGCCCCAGCTGGGACCTCCTGCTTGGTCCCAGGAAGCCAACCCCAGGGTGACCCCCACGGGCATGGGTGTTGGGGAGACTGGAGAATGTGGGTCCATGGGAATCTCCCCAGCCCCCCCTGCACAGAAGAAGGCACCCCCTCAGAAGGTTCAGCATGCACAGCTGGAGCCTGCTTCGTGGACCCCTGCACCACAATGGGCTTCAAGAACGCCTGGATCGGATCTTCCCCCAAGAGGCCCCAAGCCTGGATCTGCCCACACAAGCAAGAAGCAAAAGTGGGGAGAAGCATGAATGTGCTTCTCTGGGAGGCAGGATGGGCCACCTCAGTTCCCTCTTCTACAAACTGGGGACAATGAGACTCTATTCATAGACTCTGGAGGCACTGGCCCTACCAGGCTGAGGGTAAGTGCTCAGTAAGCAGTCACTGCCAATATTATTACTTTTAACCAGAAATACAGTCATCCCTCAGTATCCCTGGGGCACTGGTTCCAGGGCCCCCTGGCTGATACCAAAATCCCCAGATGCACAAGATCCTCGGATTTATATAAAATGGCACAGCATTTGCATATAACCTATGGTACATCCTCTGGAATACTTAAATCATCAGCATCAGGGTCTTTTCCAATGAGTCAGCTGTTCACATCAGGTGGCCAAAGTATTGGGGCTTCAGCTTCAGCATCAGCCCTTCCAGTGAATATTCAGGGTTGATTGCCTTTCGGATTGACTGGTTTGATCTCCTTGCTGTCCAAGGGACTCTCAAGGGTCTTCTCCATTATCTCTAGATCACTTATAATCCCTAATACAATGCCCATATGATGCAAATCATTGTAAAGACCACATAAATGCTATGCAAACAGTGGCCTGCACGTGGCAAATTTAAGTTTTGCTTTTTGGAAGTTTCTAGAATTTTTTTTCCTCCCAAACATTTATAACCCAAGGTGAGTTGAATCTGCAGATGTGTGGATTCAAGGGCTGACTGTGTTCACCCCACCATGCACCATCTGAGCTCCACTTTTAGCACAGACAGTTCAAGGTCAAGGAGGTCATTGGAGATCAAACCACCAGGACAGAGGCAGCACGTGTGGCCGATGAAAATACAGGGGGCTGGTCTCAGCTGGGCTTGGATTCCTACTCAGTCCCCACTTCTTGCAATCTTGTGTCCTCAGCAAATTACTCCTGAGGCTGAGCCTCTGCTTTCACATCTGCAAAATGGGAAGAGCGCCAGCATCACTAGGTTGCCTGGTGATCTCACAAGGCTCTGACTGTCGGAGTTTATGGTCAAAGTTTCTATTGCAACTAGATTTTTTTCATCACTGTTGTTTTACTTAAATGCCAGGCCCTCGGTGGACTGCTGGTTCTCCTATGACCTAATATGATGGTGCCTCCTAGCTGGTTCTCATCCTCAGGTAACGCCCTTCCGAATTAGTGTGGACTCAGTTTTCTCTGCTGCACAATGGGAAGAAGGCTTTGGCCAAGGTCAAGTGCCCCGGCCCTGGCATGCCCTCCCTGGATATGGCAGAGGAACCGGAGGCAGCCTCCAATCAAAGGCCACATTCCCCGGAGGAAAGTCGGAGACAGGGCTGGGTGTGGTGGGGGAGGCCGGAGACACCATCCATCTTCTGGGCCTGCTCCACGTGCCGGCACGGTTATTAGCACTGTGAAGTTCCGATAATGCTGCTCATCTGTCTGGGAGCCGCATCACGTCCCAGCTGTCTCCTGCATCCCAGGAAGGGAAGATTTAGAGATGAGGCCTTTCTTTAGGGCCCTGGGGATGGGATGTTCCCTCTGAGGTGATCCAGGAAGAAGATGGGGGTCAGCAGTATGGGTTCAGATACTGCCTTTGCCTCCTCCTTGCTGCAAGGCCTTCCTCCTCCGGGCCTTGAGTTCCTCACGGGTAAAACGAGGGTCACACTCAGGACTA
The DNA here is from genome assembly GCA_024291935.2 of Okapia johnstoni. NCBI lineage: Eukaryota > Metazoa > Chordata > Mammalia > Artiodactyla > Giraffidae > Okapia > Okapia johnstoni. Next base: position 5,473,269 of record CM044310.1, on the reverse strand, counting down.
GTGAGTGCAATAGCTCGGGTCATGCTGGGCACCCGCAAGTGCTCGGGAAACAGGAGGCGTCGGTGTTATTACAGAATCAGCAGGCACGTGACCACTGCTTTAGGCTCCAGACCCTCCACAACACTGTTTATCTCCTGTGCCTGGACTTACAAGTCAATCAAAGACTTACCAGTGTTTAGGGGAGCCCCTAGGCTGGGCAGCTCAGGGTGAAGGGGAGAAATGGCAAGAGTGTGGTCTCCGGACCGGGCTTGGCCTAGGTTCGCATCCTTGGCCTGGCCCTCGCAGCTCTGTGAAGCCTGCTGACCTCTCTGAGTTTCTTTTCCCATCTGTGAAATGTGCAGAGCATCCCCACCTCAGAAAGTTTGAAGAATGTTCTTACATACGTCAGAACCATCCTGGTATACAGTTCAGTTCAGTTGCTCAGTCGTGTCCGACTCTGCGACCCCATGGACCGCAGCATGCTAGGCTTCCCTGTCCATCACCAACTCCCAGAGTTTACTCAAACTCGTGTCCATTGAGTCGGTGATGCAATCCAACCATCTCATCCTCGGTCATCCCCTTCTCCTCCCACCTTCAATATTCCCCAGCTTCAGGGTTTTTTCTAATGAGTCGGTTCTTCGCATCAGGTGGCCAAAGTATTGGAGTTTCAGCTTCAGCATCAGTCCTTCCAATGAGTATTCAGGACTGATTTCCTTTAGGATGCACTATTGGATCTCCTTGCTGGCCAAGGGACTCTCAAGAGTCTTCTCCAACACCACAGTTCAAAAGCATCAATTCTTTGGCGCTCAGCTTTCTTTATAGTCCAACTCTCACATCCATACATGACTACTGGAAAAACCATAGCTTTGACTAGATGGACTTTTGTTGGTAAAGTAATACCTCTGCTTTTTAATATGCTCTCTAGGTTGGTCATAGCTTTTCTTCCATGGCTGCAGTCATTATCTGCAGTGATTTTGGAGCCCCAAAAATGCAGTAGCAGTTGGATAAATGCTCTCTTTCATGGCTCCATACTCGAATTAGGTTTTCTATCTTCATTAAAGCAACTTGCCACTTTCTATAGGAAAAGATGTGTTTTACTCACAGATATCCAGTTTTAACTGTACCTATTTCACAGATACTTCAGACAGTACCTAATTGGTGTTGGGGGTGGGGAGATGGGAACTCGGAGTTCCAGGCCAGGGAGCCCAGTCACACCACATTCGGTGATCTTTAGCAGGGTTCAACTCTCCTCTGAGCCTTGCTTTCCAGGTTTGTAAATTGAGGAGGTAAAGATGGTTAACCATGATTGTTTCTATGGGAGAGGAAAGTCCTTTGATCACACCCCCTCACCTTCATCGTGGTTTGTAGGAATGGCCAGCCACTGAGAATCGTCAGATGAATGATTTGAGGGTGACTTTGCAGCCCCATCGAAGCCGGCAGAAATGAGACAGTGTCAGAATTTACTAGAACCGAGGCCGGCTGTTAACTTTGCACAAGTTCCCCTGGGCAGGTCCCACTGCCCCCTAACTACTGGCCACAGTGTGGTAAGAACCAACTGCTTCTGTCCTTCAAGGGGGCAGCAAGGACTTCCAAAGCCATTTTTGAGTTAGACAGGTAGTGGATAGAAATATGGGTGAGTGGGTACATGGGTGGACAGGTAGTCAGGAAGGTGGGTAGAAGGATAGTTGGATGAATAAAAGATGTGTGCATGAAAAAATAAACAGGTGAATGAGCAAATGCTTAGAAGGGACATCAAAGAAACAGCTAAGAATGAAAACCCCAAAGATTTTCTAATGAGAGAGAAGTCCTTCACCTTCTCTCCAAGTCTATCCAAACTCTGTTTCTGGAGCCCTAGCACCTCTCTGGGACGTTCCTGGGATGGCCACAGTGTGAATAAGCCTGGTTTCCCACCCATCTTTTAGGTCCTCCCATCCTCCATCCCACAGCCCAACAGAACAGGAAGTCCTTGCCATGTTCCTTGTGCTTGAGGATATGTCACTGCCACTTAACACCTGTTAGCCTGGGATACAGAACCATCCCTATTCCAGGATTCTCCCAAGTGCCTCAGAGGCAAAATAGGATGCTCTACAGATCCTGGAGCTGGGAGCCCACTTGGAAAACAGGCTTCAAACACAAGCACCCTGGCTGTGGGCTCTGGGATGTGAACCACCAGCCCCTTTCACCAGAGTCTGATCAGTGATGTCCTGGTACAGCTGCTCATCCAACCACGGATGTATTCAATCAGCTGTTTGTCCATCTGTCTGTTCATCTGCCCATCTGTCCGTTTGTCTGATATGTATTTGGTGCTTGCTACCTGCCAGGTACCACACTTGGTGCTAGGTACCATACAAATCCCATTTGGAGCTCCAAGGTGCCAAGTCTTCAGGGTTTCATAGCCCAACTTGCCAATTACACAAAGTGGGAAAGGGCAGTGCAAAGAGAAGAGAGTGGGGTTTCTGGTTCTATCCCCTCCGCTGTCCCCCCCACCTCCAGCTTCCCTCTGCCCTCCAGCCTGGGAGAGGGCAGCCTACTCTCTTGACTGATCAGGCCACTAACTTGGCCACTTGCCTTTAGCATTTAGCACATTCACATCTTTCAGCCTGGTTCACACCAAGGTGTGAATGACTGGATACGCCTGCCCCCTGGGGAGTCATCTATTGAAAATGAAAGGTGCTGAACCCCAGGATCTTTCTGGCAGAGCCCTCCTGGATTGAGACAGAGAAACCTAATTAAGGAAGCACTTGAGACAAGATCTCAGTGGGGGTGGCAAGATGGAGGGGGTCAGGAGTAGAGGGGGTTCTGGAAAGCCCTGTCTACATAACAGCCTGGCTTGGGGGGGGGAGAAAGCACTGAGGAGTCAGGAGTCTGTCCTGTGTTGGGTGCAGACGTCTCAGCTCATGCTCCTGTGCACAGCACTCAACAGTTTTCGTGGCATGGCTGGGCAGACACATCCCATCCTGCAAAGAGGGGACTGTCCCCAAGCCAAGGCCAGTGGTGCCCTCTTTCTATTGCCACTGATCAGTCATATGGCTTCAGTCCTCCAAAGCACCACACTTCTTGCCTCTGGGTCTTAGCGCGTGCTATTCTGCCTTCCTGGAATGCTCTTTCCTCCTCACCCCACCCCACCCTGTTGCCTACTTAACTGTTTCTCAGCTGTCAGATTTCATCTCCTATGTCACTTCTTCCAGGAAGCCCACCGTCATCCAAGTATGGGAGCTATCCGTGGTGTGTGATGCCACACCCTCGGTAGTACCCAGATCAGTAATACACCCTTCACTGGAACTTTCCTCCTCTCCACCTCACCCTCAGTTCCCTCACTCCTGCTTCCCGTAATCAACTCCAAATACATCTCCTTGTCCTTAAGTCTGTTTCTCGAGTACTGCTTTCATAGGAGCCAAGTTAAGACATTTGATGAGCAAATTTTTCTCACTGATCATACTTGCTGTTTCTTTGAAGGCAGATCCTGGACACTCTGGGGTCATTACCACATCCCGTGCCTAGGATTTGGCCAACAAATGACCTTGGAGAGAAGGGAGGGAAGGGGGAGGATAGGGAGGGACAGAGGGGGCGAGGGAGGGAGGCAGAGAAACCACACTTCGAACCCAGGTGTGTCTTGCGTCATATCCCAGACGTATCACATCATCCCCAGATTCAGCCAGTGTAGACAAAAGAAACCCCTGGGGTGGACGCCCTCGCTCACACTTATCATCATTCAGAAGAACTCTAGTTTCCCCTTCTCTTGCTCACCACCCTCCCACACACACGTGCGATGAATTATATCCCTGGGAGGGGGGTGGCATGGCGGGGTCCTGCCTGGGTATCAAAAAAATAAAAAAAACCATAATAGAAAACTCCACCAGTCATTTTTCCCCCTATTTTGTATCCATGAGCAGGTGCACAGTGTAATGCCCCTGATTTTCAAGATCTGATTAAACTGTCATAGACACAGCACAATCGCAATAACTCCTCCCGCCTCGGCAAGACCCAAATTATCATGGACCCATGCACACCCCAAGACGCTGTAGATAAGGGCCTGTCAGCGTTTCTATTACGGGACCCTGTTTGGGGGATTTGTTTATTTAAATCGGATGGACTGGGTGCGCCAGGGAGCGATGGATGGGCTGCGGGAGGAATCGCCTTCCGGCTGCCACCTGTTGGCATCACGCGTGTCTCGGGTTCAGCGGGTTCGGCCGGACTCGGTGACTGACGGCAGGTGGAGCGGGCGGAGCGGCCGCAGGAAGCTGGAGGCAGAGGGAGTCACAGGAAAGATGCTGGGTGATGTGGGGTGCAGGAAATGTCACATCCACATGGGCAGTGATTTGAGAGGAGAGTCACAGCAAGGGGCCAAAAGACAGTGGGGAAAGGAACCAACAGACTTGGAAGAGGTACCTTGTTATAAGATAACTCCTTGCCAGGCATTTGGGGCATGGTGGCCCCATGGTAAAGAGTCTGCCTGCCAGTGGAGGAGACATACGGGATGCAGGTTTAACCCCTGGGTGGGGAAGATCCTCTGGAGGAGGTCATGGCAACCCACTCTAGCATCCTTGCCTGGAGAATCCCATGGACAGTGGAGCCTGATGGGTTACAGTCCAGGGGGTTGCAAAGGAGTCGGATACGACCAAGCGACTAACAACAACAAGCAACGTGTGTAAACTTGAGCTTGACCTCACCAGCACCTTCGCTCTCAAACTCTTGCCCACGGATGGCCTCTAAGACACACTGTGATTGGGCCTGCCTCACCTCTGACACAAAACCAGCCCACTCGCTCTGCTCCAGCAACATGACTACTCAAGTCCTTGAATATGCCAAGCTTCTGGACCACCGGGCCTTTGCACAGGCTAAACTGTCTGCCTGAAATGCCCTCCACCCACTGGCTCCCTCACACCCTTCCAGCCTCAGTGTAAATCACTCCCCTGATGACTGTCCCTGACCATCCGTCCAAGGCTCCATCCCCACAGCCTGCTTCAGCGTGAATTGCTCTTTGGAGCATCCTGTCTTTTGCCGACAGAGCATTTATCACCCTGGGTAATTATATCCTTGAGTGTTTATTTGTTTATTCTCCGAAGAGGACATATGTTGCTTTTGTTTTCCCACACTCCCTTCTTTGGAGAAATCTCAACTTCTCGTTGCGTGTGGCTCTAGCCTGGCTGCAGTCACAGACTCACCCTCCCTGCCCATCCCTGCCCACCCCCCCCCCCCCGCCAATGTGCACACTGGCCCCAGAAATGGGGGTGTGATCCAGGCCTGGACAGTCACAACATCCCCTTCCACAACAAGAAGGACCGACTGAAGAAGTGCACACGGGACCCAAGCAGGTGCAATCAGTGACCCCGGAGCAGAGGCTGTGTGGTGGTTCTAAAACATGGCGGCAAATTCATTGACCCTGCCTGCAGCCAGCAAAAGGCGGAATCTAGCTCTCCTCTCCTTGGATTTGGATGGCCTTTTGTAAGTGCTTCAGTGAACAGAATATAGCAGGAGATGCCACATGACCTCTAAGGCTAGGTTGCAAAGGATGACACAGCTTCCACCTGGCTCTCCCTCTCGCGGGGCACTCATCCTTGGAACCCAGCCACCATGTTGTGAGGAAGCCCAAGCCACATGGAGAGGGCACATGTTTGATGTTCCAGCCCCAGCTGAGCTCCCAGCCAAGAGCCAGCATGAACTGTCAGACGTGTGAGCAAAGGAGACTGCGGATGGTTCCAACCCCCAGCCTTTGAGTCACTATAGGTGATGCCAAGTGGAGCAGAGACAAGCTGTCCCGCTGAGCTCTTCCCAGATTGCAGATCTGTGAACAAAATAAATGGTGTTGTTTTAACACTTAGTTTTGGGGTGGCTGGTTATATAGCAATAGAAGAGGGGAATGGCACACTAAGCTGAGAACTCTGGGTAACCAGGATTCGAATTCAGGCAGTGTGAATAAAGGGTGTGTAGACAGACCTTAGGGGTGAGGAGCTATCCCAGGCAGCAAGGAGAAGGAAAATGTTGCTTATCACCTGAGTACTCTTTGTTGCATAGAAACAGTGAAAAGAGAAAGAATGGGGCATGGGGAGGGGGGAAGAAAACTCTTATTCAACACTTAAGACCCTAGCTAAAATGCCCTTCCCCTCTGATCTCACATAGGATATAGTAGCTAAAATGCCCTTCCCTTCTGATCTCACATAGGATATAGTAACTCCCCTGTCTCATGATTACCCTATAGTAATAACAAAAGTTAATATTTATTGAATGCCTACTCTATGTCAGGGGATGTTCTAAGAGTATTACACAATTTAAATAATCCCTATGGGCTGTAACCCACCAGACTCCTCTGTCCATGGGACACTCCAGGCAAGAATACTAGAGTGGGTAGCTGTTCCCTTTTCCAGGGGATCTTCCCGACCCAGGGATTGAAGCCGGGTCTCCTCTATTACAGGCAGATTCTTTACCATCTGAGCCACGAGGGAAGCCCCAATAATAATAACAAAAACTAATGTTTATTGAATGCCTACTGTGTGTCAGGGGGTGTTCTAAGAGCATTACACAATTTGAATAATTCTCACGCTCACATGGATTCATGGGGCAGGTATTACTGTGATCCCCACTTTGCAGATGAGGAAATGAGACCCAAAAAGATAAAATGACTTGCTCACGGTCTCCCAGTTAGTAAGTGGCACAGCCAGGATTTGCGCCCTAAGCAATCAGTCCTCGCCCCTTTACCAGGCAATTGGTACTCGCCTGTGTCTCATGGGCCTCCCAACTCTTCTGCCACCAAAAACTCTGTCTTCCCTCCCATCCCTGGAGTCCACCCTCACTCCTGGGGACTCTGGTCCCGTTTGTAACACTTGTCCCTTCCCAGGCAGAGTCCTGGGGGGGAGGCATCCTGGGACCTGGGATGTGGGCGGCTCTGACAGGCTAAGGCACCCCTCAGACCTTGCAGGGCAGGGTGGGGACCCCAAGCATCAGAGAGAGTCCACACTGGGGTCTGCAGGGTCCAGCCCCACGGCGTGGGGAAGCAGAAAGTTTCTTCCAAATGAGTGGGGAGATGGAGGAGGCAGACACAGGAGGAGAGACACTCAGACAGAGGGTGGGGGCAGGGACAGAGATGAGGAAGACAGAGACGCGGAGGGAGAGAGGAGCAGTGAGGAGAGAGAGAGAGAGAGAGAGAGAGAGAGAGAGAGGAGAGAGAGAGAGGTGGGTAGAGAGAAGAGAGCAGGAGAGGGGAGAAGAGGCAGGAGGGAGGGAACGGCCGGGAGGGAGGTGAAGGGGGAGGGACACAAACCTCAGGAGACAGGGACAGTCAGAGGGACGCGGGGACACCAAGGCACAGAGACAAAGGAGCGGGACAAGGAGACCCAGGGAGGGAAACCAGGCGGAGAGACCCCAGAGCCGAGAGAGACCAGGGAGAGGCCAGAGTGACTGAGGCAGGCGAGGACACGCAGATCGCCAGCAAAAGGGCAGGCGGTCAGAGGGTGCTGCGGGCTGGGGGCTTAGAACTGCCCCTTCGCTGCCACCTGTCACCCTGTTTCCCATACAAACACCCGCTTTGTTGGCCAAACAAACCTGGGCAGAGTCAGAGCTACATCACTTTCTCGTGGCAACTGTTGCCATGTGGAGAGACCCCCCCCCATCTAAATAATCCTACATCCCCCTCCTCCCAGGATCCTGTGCTCGGTGCCCCCAACCCAGTCGGAGGTGGGGGTGAAGGCGGCGGGGGGACATGCCCGCCTCCCTCAAGTCTGGAAAAATAAGTGTGCCTTGTCTCTTTTTCTCCTTCCCTTTCCCCCTCTCCGCCCCCGTCACCGCCAACCCCATCGCACATCCCAGGGAATGTTTTATTTTTTAATTTTTTTTAAGAAAACAAGTCTTTCGAGACAGAGGTGACCCCGACGGTGATAAGTGGGAAGGTTCACCTGGGAGAGTGTTATCAGCTCTCCGTGGCTGCCCGGGCCTCAGATTTCTCATTTTGATGAGGAGGCCGGGGAAATTGGATGCAACCCGACTGTGCGTCCTGTGATGAGCTTCCTGGAGCCGGCCCTGCGAGGGCAGCGCTGGCCTCTCTCCGAGGTCGGGGGGTGCGGGGAAGCGGGGAGGGCTGGAGGGGCCCTGGGGCTGGTGGGGAAGGGCTTTCTGCAGTGACTTTCTCTTCCAGCTTTACCTCTTTCTGAGCGTTTGCCTGCCTCCGGCCTTCTTGCTCTCTCAGCCGAGGGGAGGGGTCTTCCTGAGTCAGGAGGAGATGCCCACGGAGGCCAGCTCACAGCCAGAAAAGTCCCATGGTGGATGCAGAGGGGACGTCTCCAGCCCACCTCCTCATTCCTTCAATCAATGTCCCACCTAGGGGTCAGCCAACCTGGGCTGTGAAAAGACCCGAGAGTAAACACTTTCACCTTTGCCACCCACAGGGTCTCCGCTGCCCCCTCGACCCTGTTTGTGTAGACAATACGTGAATGAATGGGTGGCTGTGTCCCTAAAATCTTTATTTAGAAAAGCAGGCAGCAGGCAGGGCTTGGCTGCTGGTCTGCCACGTCCTGATCATCGGTAGCCTCGCTACTCAAAGTGAAGTCCTCCGACAGACCTGCAACCTGGGGGTCCCCTGGTTAGAAATGCAGAAGCTCAGACACTACCCCGGACCCGCTGTCTCATTTATTAAATTCCCCGGCCAAGTCTGGGAAGCCCTGGTCTGCACAAAGAGAGGGGTAACTTGCTCTCTTGCATTTGAGGTCTCATGTCACGTGACAGGAGAGGAAACCGAGGCTCAGAGAGAGGTCGGCTGCCTGAGGACATGGGCCGAGGGTGGCAGAGGCAGGATTTGCACCCAAGTTCAGAGACCACACTCTTGACTGCCAGGGACAGAAGGGACCCACGTGTGGTTGCCTCTGTCCACCTGAGGGACTGTGCAGGGACCCCGGGGAGAGTAGAACTCACTCTCTGCCAGCAGCTTCTCTGCTTGGAGAGACCTGTCAACCTGCCGTCCACTGATCTGGTTTCCTGGAAGGCAGGGCCACCTGGCGAAGGGCGGTTGAGCCCCTGCCCTTCTTCTCCACACTTGAGTCCCCTCCTGGAGAACACACAGATGCTCATTGCCTCCGATGCTTGGAGAACGAACCTGTGGTCAGAGCTGCTGGCAAGGGACCCACTCTGTGCCGCTCCATGTCCTGCCTCCAGCTGGACACAGGACCCTTGGTCCACGATCAGACCTCCCCGAGCACCCACTGTGTGCCAGGCTCATGAACAAGGTGCTTCTTTCCTCCCCCAAGGAGCAGAGAGCCTGGCGGGACAGGCAGATGTGGATCCAAGCAGCTGTGACAGGAGGCGGAGAGGGGTCAGTGCTAAGTCAGAAGGCCCTGGACCTGGGACTGGCTGCAATATTGTAGACCCACTGTGAGCCAGGCAAAGACCCACTGTGGTCAGTGTGACCCGTGACATGCTGGGAAACATCGGCTGAAGAAGGGGCTTGAATGCTGAGTAGGGAAACCTGCAGGTCTTGGCGTTGGCCTGATACCGTGTGGGTGTGGATCTGGGCCCCACCTCTGACTTTGGATCAGAGTGAGTGCTTCAATAAATAGCACAGCATTTATTGTCATTATTAATACTGGAGTACGAGCACTGCTGTTGAGAGTATTTTTCTGCCAGACTATCCACTTCAAGATAAGTCGACTTTTCCAGTTTCTGCCAATGCTGAACAGCCCAAATTCCATTATCCTAGAAGAGAAGACCAGATAAGAGAAATTACCTTTTTCTTATTCTATCCATTAGGTTTAAGACTGACTGAGAGAGAAGTCAAAAAACAGTGGCTTCAACAAGATAGGTTATTTCTCCCTGATATAACAGAAGTCCAGAGGGAGACCCCCTATATAGAAATTTGTCTTCACAGTCCAATATGGCTGCATGAGCGTCAGCCATCATGTCCACCTTCCAGCCAGCAGGAAATTGGCAAAGAAGAAGAAAAGGCAACAGGGTGCCCACCCACGATGTTTTAAGGAGGTTTCCCTGAAACTCTTTCCACATCACTCTTTTTGCCTCTCATTGACCAAAATATAGTCACAAGGGAGGTTGAGAAATACAGTCTTTATTTTGGGAGGCCACGTACTCAGCCAAAAACTGTGAGTTCCGTTAGTAAGAGGGAACAAGCACATTCAGCGTAGGTGACTCATAGTCAACGCTGCCCTTATTATTTGTGGGGGTGGGGGTGCAGGTGGTCTCTCAGGGCAGCCTAGAACCCACCTACTGGAGGATTATGTTGGGAGGCTTCCAGACCTGGTAAGAAGGAACAAATATATTCAGGGGACATTTTGCAGCATCCCAGGCACCCTGCCTTCCCTCCATTCTCGTGTTGAGAAGCAGAAGATGAGAAAGTGCAGGGTCAGAGGGGGACAGCCTCCCCGAGGTCACCCAGCTGGCCAGGGACAGGGCTGGGTTCTGGATTCTTGGAGGCCAGCGTCCAACCACTTTCCAATAAAGCTCACCTCGAGCTATTGAGAATACGTTCATTTCCTGTCTTGACTCTGAGAGGCAGAAATGGAAGGAGAGAGACACACACACATATACATACATAGAGATGGATACCTATGTCTCTCTGTCTCCATCTCCATTTCTCTCCTTTCCTCCTCCCTTTTTGAAAAACAATTCAGAACTTCAGTTTATCAAAGCTCATCCTTCCTGAGTAAGAGGCTCCCGATGAGCCCAGGGGGGCTCCCCGAATAGGACCCCCAGCCCATGGCATGTTTCTGGATCCCCGCTGGGGGAGCCAGACCTGGCCTCTTCAGGGAAGAGCTGGAGCTGGCTCTCTCTGGGTTTTGGGGAGCGTGTCTGTGCCTGCCCCGAGCATCTGGTGCCATCAAGGGCTGCGGAGGCAGACGTGTTGAGGACGCCAGCCTGGGGAGAGGGGCAGGTGGGCCTGGCAGACAGACGTCACTGAACCTTGGTCATGGCCCGGCAGGCGTGCCCTGACGGTGTCCCAGCCTGTCAGGACCGGGATTTAGGGGCTACCCTGCTCGAGCCACAGGCTCCCAGACAGAAAAGGGAAGGATTCAAATGGGGTGGCTCCATCGCCCAGCCCTTAACAGAGTCCTCACGCCCCCACCCCCGCCCCACCCCAGGAGCTGGGTCCTCAAGTCCACAGTGACCTGAGGGCCCGGCAAAGGACCAGGTGGTCCAGACACAAGTTGTGGAAGAGGGGGAGTTTTTGCACATGACTCCGCACGTACACACATAGAGGCATGTATGTGGACACACAAAAGCACACACACATGAATGTACACACAGGCACACATGTGGACACGTGCAAGCACAGACATGCACAAATGAAGACACGTGGACACAACGAACCACGCACGCACACAGACATACACGCTTACACACATGCATGCATGCTCACACACGCACATGTGCACATGGCCCGTATTCCAAACAGGGACCCAGTCTCTCAGACCCCAGTATGGGGCTCGGGGGACAGTCTCCAGACACTCCTGTCTGTGGCCTGCTGCACACTGGAGACTCCTCAGCCAAGGGTGGAGAAAACGAAGGCCCCAGAACTGAGGTCGGTCAGTCCCCGAGATCTGGTTCCCTGATCCAAACTCAACCCTTCAGACCCCCACTTGGGGGGGTGGGTCTTTGGGAATATTTTGGAATCATCCAGTTCAGCCTCCTGCTTACAGAACCTTCTCCCAAGTTCAGCCTATGAGCTTGAATGCCCCCGGGGGCGGGGAGCTCATTACATTCCTGGGCACTCACCCCAGTGCCAGGCCACTCAGGACATCGGAAGAAGCCGCGCTTGGCAGCCACGTGACTTGAAGAGACCGCCCCCCCACCTTTTACTGCTTGGCTCCTCAGTCTGCAACCACGAATGGAGTCACTGTACTCACCGCCAACCTGGTCTCTGCCGCCATGAGGCTTACATGCCATCAGGCATGTACAGCTCTTCTCTGGGGAGATGAGAATGTGAGAGTAATTATTCTTCATTGCTGCCTCCCCAAAGCCAGCAGGCCCTTCCCCATTTGGAGCAGCGCATCCCCACTGTGGAGAGGGGAGAATCAGAGGACCCGGGGGCCTCTCTGCAAATAGGAGGGGTTGTGCTGTATCCTGGGATCCACCCTGACTCCACCCAGGAGTGTCTCCAGCTCTCACAAGACTCCCACAGGTGAATGGCTGCTGGCCACGGTTCCCCAGGGATGAGTGGTCGTTGGTGTCTCACCACGATGAACCAGCTGCCAGCATTCGTGAGCAAGGCTGCTCAGGAACATGGCAGAAGAAAATACTCTGGGCAGGAATGCAAGCATTGCCATTGGCTGCTGTGTTATGGCCAGCAAGCCTCTCTTCTGCCCTGAGCCTATTTCCCCAATTCTTATCCAGTGGAGAGGAGCACATCTACCCCAGCACTCTGTTGTGACGGTCCAACCCACAAGTAGGTGCCTATCCCCAAAACAATAGGTACTCGCCTGTATGACTATTAGTTTCAACCAAACTAGTCTATAGAGAGATAAGTGGACGCCCAGAGAGGGCAAGTCACTGGTGCAAGATCACACAGTATGCGTGACCATGTAATCCATCTCAACCCCTATTCGATGAAAGGAAAGAAGCTGCCCCATGGGCATGGAGACCGCCCCCAGCACAGGAACCCCACACATCTGTCCTTCAATAATGTACTCCAAATCCACTGGTCATTCAATTAACTCCTCCTTTTGCAAATGATCCGCAACAGAAAACTCCTCCAGAGACAAGGGAAAATATTTCCCCTAAACCTATTTACTTTTCAAATTTCAGTTGCCATAACAACTCGGCACAACTATTTATGTGAAGTCTTCGCCTTCCAAGTCTTGTCGAGCACCATGCTCTGCAGAGAGTTCAACTCAGCCCTTTCAATAACAACACATTTTTTCAATCAATGTAGGTCTTGGTTTTTTGTTTTCTTTTCTATAAACACACATAAAGTATGTTGTGCAAAACTTTTGAAAGCTAACAGGGAAACGCCGAGTTTTATAGAACTATTCTTCTCTGACTGCCCCCAGTAGATCCTTCTGAAGTATGACAGTGACAAAAACAACAGGCCAGCTTGGGTTTTGGGGTTTTTTTTCCAAATGTCTCTGAGTTGTTTCCACGCCTGGTCATCTGCGGAGTGCCTAGAGGCAGCGGGGGTTTTAGTGAAGGGCCCTGAACACCGGCTCCAGCTCAGACCCTGCCCCCAAACAGGCTCCGCATCCTTGGAAAACTCAGCGCAAGTCTCTGGGGACTTGGTCCAGGGGCACACTTGGTCCAGCTGGGCCCCCGCCCAAAACTGAGGGATGGAGGATCTCCAGGACAGGCACTGTGTGTTTGAGGCATCCTGCAAATATCCTGGGATCATGATGGCCATGGGTTTTCATTTCCCGAAACAACCCCAGCTTCAGATTTTCTGTTCCAGGGTCCTTGTGAGCCTTCGTACAAGCTGTTCCCTTTGCCTGGAATTTCCCCTTTGTCGACCTGTCAAGTTGATGTGAAGGGGCCCGTGCTCGGTGTAAAGCTTTGCTGTTGCCGTCTTGAAGTTCAAACGTATTTTTGAACAAGAGGCCTGGCATTTTCATTTTGCAGCTGGATCCTTGGATTCCATAGCGGATTCCTTGGAATTCTTTTCCAGCCGGTCTCTATTCTAGCACATTGTGTGTATCAAACCGTTGAATCCCCAGACAACCCTTTAAACACCCTGTGGTCATATCTGTTTTACACATAAGGAAACTGAGTCCCAGATCAGAGGTCAAGAATCGTCATTCCCACCCACTACCAGCCCCCCATCCCAATAGGAGCTGTTATGCATTAGGCACCATTCCAAACACTTTCTTGGGTCACCTCATCTAACCCTGTGAGAAGGGAACTACTATGATTCTCATTTTCCAGAGGCACAGAGAGGTTAGGTAACTCACTCAAGATCACACAGCAAGCAAGTAGAAAAGCCATGCTTTCCTATGAGGCTCTCTGGATCTCTCCCCTACATGCCAGCAGCAACTTTTTCAACAGGTCCTGACCTCTGAGCTAACCCCTCCCAGCCCATCCTCAGCACAGTAACCAGAGCCAGGCATCTCCCATAACCTTTCATTATGCTACTTTCTAGCGACAAATCCTCCCATGGCTCTCAGGAACCTCAAGAAACATCTAACGTCCTTCATCTGACTATTGAGACCCTCAGTGATATGACTGACCGCTGCTGACCTCCACAGCTTCAGTGTCCCCTGGCTCTCCATGCTCCCACCTTCCAGATTATCTGCAGTTAGATCTCCGAACACATCAGGCTGCTACTGATTTATCAAGTAAGGGACCACTGGTTCCCTACACAGAGCCTGGCACACAGGTATTCTAGAAAACTTTGCTGAACTGAACCAACCTGTCCTGGTGGAATCCATCAGGATGGATGGATGAATGGTGGCTGGATGGGTGGATGGATGGAGGGACGGGACGGTGGCTGGGTAGGTGAATGAAAGGATGGATAGGCTAGTGGATCAGTGGATGGGGTGGTAGATGGGTGGGTGGACGGATGGATGAATAGAATGGTGAATAGATGGGTGATGAATATACAGATGGGTGAAAGAAAACCCCAGAAACCATCTCGTAACCATTAATATTTGGATGGTAACATACTCGAAGTTCTGAGAATGGAGTAGACCAGCAATAAATGTTGATTGAATGGATGGTTAAATGAATGTCAGAGGGCAACTGGTCATTAATCTTGCATAAGCACCTGTTTTTCCTCTTGTTTGTTCCTTTCTCTCCCATCTCCACCCCCATTCTCCCAGTCTCCCATTGCTTCCCGGAGTTGTCACATGACTCACAGTGGCCAAGCTCCCCAGGATCATGCCTGCACATTAATTACTGAGTCATATAATCCAAATTTATCTAATAAATTAATAATAGACCATAGGGGTATTTTAATAACGAAATATTTGGAGTTGTGTTTTGATAATTGCAGCAGGCTTTCATAATTACAGCATGGCTGTGGAACTAAAATCAAAATCAATTAGGTGATATACAATGACACCCCAGGAGCACCCCCTCAAAGCTTTAATAGATAGACCTGGCAGGATGAGAAAGAACCATTCATCTCTGGAACCAGATGAGGCCTGGGGAGTCAAGGCCTTTGCTGGATGCTTGAGCTGGGGAGGGATTCCAGGAAGGACGACGGAAGGAACATCACTGAAATATATCAGATGTTTGAGTCACAAAGTGCTTTAAATGTCAACCGAACAAGCGTCTGCTCTTACAGAGGAAGACACCGAGGTTCAGAGGGGCACCCTGACTCACCAAGCCATCCTTAACATAGAGAGCCTGGACTGCATCTCTGGACTCCTAGTCCAGGGCTCTCTTGGCCCTGGAACACACACTCTCCTCCTTCGGCCACAATACAGCGCTCAGTGGCTTGGCTATGACTCCTGCCTCAACCCCTGAGACTCCCCGTCCATACAACCGAACCATGTGATGTTCATGAACTTCGACTTCTACACACCCCTCTGCCTTTCCCTGTGCTGTGCCCTCTGCTCAGGGTGCCCTCCCCTCCCCACACTCAACCTTAAAATCCTCCCAGCAGGGGTGACGTCCTTTCTCCTGCCCTCAAGGGCTCCCACTACATGGTGAGTGCTCCTCTGTCTCCTCTGAAAAGATTGGAGCTCCTGTAAGCCAAGGGCAAATTCATTGTGTCTCCCTGGGATGTTAACACGGGGGGCTAACAAAGAGTAAATGCATAATATAGGTTTATTCAAGGCCAGATGGTGGACCGGGAGGGAGGAAAGAGAGCAAAGAAGGGAAATAAACAAGAAAGTTGGTTCTGGAGTTATTTCCAGAGTGCATTTAGCCAAGGCCTCCGAAAGGACATTTAGGCTTAAAAATACTAGTTTAGGGACATCTCACTGGATATTTAAGCTGCAACAAAATTAGACACATGAAAGCAAGAGACATTTTTCCAGGAGGACAAAGAATGCTAATGATGGCAGATTGGTATTCTAAACCACCATCCTCCGCCTCATCCGCCCCACACAGTCAAGAAACCCGGGCAATTGACCCTGAGGTCCTTCTCTAAGACGTGTCCTCAAGAAGCTACTTGAACCTCTGCAGACACTGCCCAAAGCAGGTCCCCCGTGCAGAGCTGACAAGCGGCAGCTGGGGCTGCAACCGGTGCGATTAAGATCTGTTTCTTAAGGCTGTGGCAATCCCACTGCCAGTAACCATGGAGCCAAGTGTGAACTGCAGAAGCCAGCCAGGTTTGGCCACCTTTATCATCTGTGAAACAATGGTCAGGTTTCTGGGGGTGGGAGGGAGGTTAACGTGCAGGAGTTTGGTAACGTCAAAGTATCACCACCTCCCACCCCCTTCCCTCACTCCCCACTTCCAAGCAGTATCTATTGCTTCAGGCTCTGAGCTTTATTTTGAGAGGCACCATAGCACTGCAGCTAAAAACACAGACTCCAGAGCCTGACTTTTAGGGTTCAAACTCCAGCACAGCCACTTACAAGCTGTGTGACCTCTCAGCCTCTCTGTGGGGAGTAGTGAGCTGATTCACCTAAATGCTGGATTAGGGGGTGGCTCTGTTCTCACCTCCTCTGTTAAGAGCACCTTGATGTGCAATGCCCTTCCCTGACTCGCAGTGTGGACTGGAAGGTACTGGCCCTGCCCACCAGTGCCAGGACTTAAGCCCATCCCCCATAACCAGCCAATCAGCAAAATCCATTCCTCTGAACTACAGAGATTGGTCAGGATCAAACCCTTACCCTCAGTTCATTTCAGCTCAGTCGCTCAGTCGTGTCCACCTCTTTGCGACCCCATGGACTGCAGCACACCAGGCTTCCTTGTCCATCACCAACTCCCGGAGCTTGCTCAAACTCATGTCCATCAAGTCGGTGATGCCATCCAACCATCTCATCCTCTGTCGTCCCCTTCTCCTCCTGCCTTCAATCTTTACCAGCATCAGAGTCTTTTCCAATGAGTCAGCTCTTCGAATTAGGTGGCCAAAGTATTGGAGCTTCAACTTTAAAATCAGTCCTTCCAATGAATACTAAGGACTGATTTCCTTTTGGATGGACTGGTTGGATCTCCTTGCAGTCCAAGAGTCTTCTCCAACACCACAGTTCAAAGCATCAACTCTTTGGCACTCAGCTTTCTTTATAGTCCAACTCTCACATCCATACATGACTACTGGAAAAACCATAGCTTTGACTAGACAGACCTTTGTTGGCAAAACAATGTCTCTGATTTTTAATGTGCTATCTAGGTTGGTCATAACTTTTCCTCCAAGGAGCAAGCATCTTTTAATTTCATGGCTGCAGTCACCATCTTCAGTGATTTTGGAACCCCCCAAAATAAAGTCTCTCACTATTTCCATTGTTTCCCCTTCTATCTGCCATGAAGTGATGGGACCAGATGCCATGATCTTAGTTTTCTGAATGTTGAGCTTTAAGCCAACTTTTTCACTCTCCTCTTTCACTTTCATCGAGAGGCTCCTTAGCTCTATTCACTTTCTGCCATAAGGGTGGTGGCATCTGCGTATCTGAGGTTATTGATATTTCTCCTGGCAATCTTGATTCCAGCTTGTGCTTCATCCAGCCTCGCATTTCGCATGATGTACTCTGCATATAAGTTAAATAAGCAAGGTGACAATATACAGCCTTGAAGTACTCCTTTCCTGATTTGGAACCAATCTGTTGTTCCATGTCCAGTCCTAACTGTTGCTTCCTGACCTGCATACAGATTTCTCAGGAGGCAGGTCAGGTGGTCTGGGATTCTCTTGAAGAATTTTCCAGTTTGTTGTGATCCACACAGTCAAAGACTTTGGCGTAGGCAATAAAGCAGAAGTAGATGGTTTTTGGAACTGTCTTGCTTTTCTGATGACCCGTCGGATGTTGGCAATTTGATCTCTGGTTCCTCTGCCTTTTCTAAATCTAGCTTGAACATCTGGAATTTCACGGTTCACTTACTATTGAAGCCTGGCTTGGAGAATTTTGAGCATTATTTTCCTAGCATGTGAGATGAGTGCAATTGTGTGGTAGTTTTAACATTCTTTGGTATTGCCTTTCTTTGGGATTGGAATGAAAACTGACCTTTTCCAGTCCTGTGACCACTACTGAGTTTTACAAATTTGCTGGCATATCGAGTGCAGCACTTTCACAGCATCATCTTTTAGGATTTGAAATAGCTCAGCTGGAATTTATCACCTCCACTAGCTTTGTTCCTAGTGATGCTTCTTAAGGCCCATTTGACTTCGCATTCCAGGATTGTCTGCCTCAATGAAACTATGAGCCATGCTGTGTAGGGCCACCCAAGACGGACGGGTCATGGTGAGGAGTTCTGATAAAACATGGTCCACTGGAGAAGGGAATGGCAAGCCAATTCAGTATTCTTGTCTTGAGAACCCCATGAACAGTATGAAAAACCCTTACCTGAAGCCCACAAATCAGAGCTAAGGAGGCTCTTCCTCAGGGATTATCAGCTGGTTTGGCTGTTATGTAATCGTGACAAATGTTGGCTCTCCAAGTTAAGTCTGTCTAGAGGGTGAGAGAGACCAGGCAACTAAGAGCTTTGGGATCCTTGGGCAGAGAACGCCTGTGCCCTTTTCCCCTGTGCTCCCCAGCAGAGCTGGGTTGGAAGCCTTCTCTTCTGGTCCTCAAAGGCTCCTGCTATCTCCTATTGTAAAATGAAATAAAACTGGTCATTCTGAGTGTGAGCCTTGGGCCTGGTAGGCCTGATTCAAACCTTGATAGCGGGATATCGCTGGTGGTCCAGTGGTTAAGACTTTGCCTTCCAATGCAGGGGGTGTGGGTTCAATCCCTGGTCGGGGAACTAAGGTCTCACATGCCTCACAGCCAAAAAACCAAAACATGAAACAGAAACAGTATGGTAACAAATTCAACAGGGACTTTAAAAATGGTCCACATCAAAAAAAAAAAAAAAATCTTAAAAAACTAAAACAATCCCAACCCTCCCTTCTTACATGTGGGACCCTCATCTCTCACCGCTCAGTCTCTTCACCTGGAAAATGGAGATGACAAAGGAGGCTGCCTCTGGGGAGGTTCTGAGACTCAGTGCAGTCAGGCGTGCCCAGCACCTGGCACTAAAGAGGGGCTCGGGCAGAGGTGCAGGTCATTAGTAACATGCCCGTCCTGCCTTCTATTGCAACTGGCTCTTACACATCTATCTGCTGCCACAATGGGCTCCTAAGGTAGGGCCAGTGTAGAAGATGGTCACTGTGCCTTCAGCATCCTGTGTGAGGCCAGGTGTGGGCAGGAGAGAAGGAGGGGGATGAAGGAAGGGACAGAGGAAGAGAGGGAGGAATCTCAAGTGTCTTTCTGACACTGAAAGCCCAGCTGCTCCAAAATCAAAGCACATTTAGATCAGGAGACAGAAGATCAATCTTAAGCCCTTCACTCTGCAGAGACAGAGCTCAGAGAGAGGCTGTGACTTCCCCAAGGTCACACAGCAGAGCCTGGCTAAACAGCCCCCTGCCAAGAGTGCCTCCCCAGACCCTCCAGCCAGCCTCTAGCTCCCCAGCAACCCAACCCCCTCAGGCCGATCCCAAAGTGCAGCGCCTTTCCCTGTCTGGAGGGAGAGACACCACCCCCAAGCCAGGTGTTCCCCTCAGGTGTCTCCTTCCCCAGAAGGGCTGGGCCCCAGAAAATATCCTGGGGCCTCCAGGCTGGAAGGAGCAAGGTGAGTCAGAGCCAGGTGAGGGGGAAGTGCAGGGAGAAAGAAGCTGGGGGTGTGGGGGGAGGAGAGTGCTTTGTAAGTGAGTCAGGCAGGCAAGCTTCTCTCCAAATAATATCAAGAATCTCTTGGCTTGAACTCAAGTCTGCAGGGCACAAATGTTGGTTTCCTGTAACTGAACTTGTGGGACCGAAGCCACACTAGCTCGGTTCTGATCGCACCTGCCATGCGACTCCTATCATGGGGTGACCTCCGGCTTCACTTCTTTTCTGGCGGCCTCACCTGGGGGTGGGAGGTCTCTGTCTCACTGGGGGTGGGGTGGGTCACGGGTCACCAGTTCTTCCTAATGAATTGCATTATCTGAGGTTCTGACCTGTGAAGTGATCTTCCCTCCTCATGCCCAGAAACGTCATTCCCCCCTCCAGGTAATAAATGCAGGATGCTTCCCCTGCCATGATGCCCTGATTGGGAGGTGAGGGAGGGGTTACAGGAACCCTAGTGGCAAAGCTCTGGGTCTTGTTTCAAAGGAGCATGTCTCTCCTGCCCTTCCAGGGCTGGCTGCCCCCAAAGCACACACCTCTGCTGACAAGCACGGCGGTGCAAAGGATGTAAGAGGGTTGGGGGGAGAAGCAAGGAAGAAGTTTCATTTTCCAGGAAGATCCCACTGTGAGCAACTGGGGCTGCATCCCCCTGGGGACCTCTGGGAGACCTTGAACCACGCCTGGGAGTGTCTCATCCAAGGGAGTGGGGAGCTGGGGTACTGATCCTCCATCTCCCATAGGGTCTGCCATTGGCTGAGCGGTACTCCCCTAGTACATTAACCTCTGTCCCTGTGAGACAGGCCTGGGACCTGGGACTCTTTGCTGTAGTGTGGCAAAGCTTGCCCCTGGATGCACCTCTCCTCAAGCTATAAAATTCAGAGAAATTACACGGGACTGTGTGCCGGCACAGTTGGGGCAAATTCTGGATCAAAAGATATCAAAAAAGGAATTAAAAAACACCCTGCTGTCATTTCTGAAGAGCCAGGAGCAAAAAAAAAAGTTGGGTGTTGGGAGCGAAAGTAGGGTATTGTTCACACCATCTGCACTCACCACCACAAAGGAGTGGGCAAACCACCCCAGACACCCCTCCAGCCAACCCCTGGAGTCACCCTCACCCCACAGAAGACTGAGCTTGCCCCCTCCTCAGGAGCAAGCAAGGGAACCTGAGTCACTTCTTTTAGCTCCCCCTTGCAGCTGGCACATGAGCCCCGGCAAGCCTTGCCTGATTTTCTTGTCTGGCCTCTTTGTTGTTCAGTTGCTCAGACGTGTCTGACTCTTTGCGATCCCATGGACTGCAGCATGCCAGCCTTCCCTGTCCTTCACCATCTCCCGGAGCTTGCTCAAATTCATATCCATTGAGTCGGCGATGCCAACCAACCATCTCGTCCTCTGTTGCCCCCTTCTCCTCCTGCCTTCCATCTTTGCCAGCATCAGGGTATTTCCAATGAGTCGGCTCTTAGCATCAGATGGCCAAAATATTGGAGCTTCAGCTTCAGTCCCTCCAGTGAATATTCAGGGTTGATTTCCTTTAGGATTGACTGGCCTTTAGTCAATTTCTGTTGATGGGGGAAGGCCAAGCCCCCTGGTCAGTATCAGCTTCATCAGGGAAGGACTGGCATTTGGAAGACGTGGGGTGAGCCAGCATGGGGAAGGTGAGAGCCAAGGAGTAGTGGGTGAGAATCAGTGGTGTCTGCCACACTCACCATCTGGGAATACTAGCCCCCAGCCTGTCCACGGAGCTTTGCCATTTACACTGCACTCACCTGTGATTTCCTGGCTTCACCTGCAGACATTGGTTCCACCCCCTTATTACAAATGAAGACGTTGAGGCCTGGACCAGGGAAGTGGCTCACTGGTAAGAGACCAAGAGGTGGCCATGAATTCAAGGAACTGGCTTCTAGATCCAAGGGAACCAGCTCCAGAGTTAGCCCTGGCTCTGGGTTCAGATCCTGGTCTACCTCTCCTGGCTTTCACCATACAGAGCAGAGCTGCAGACTTCATTTCCCTTTGGCCTCTGTTTCATCAACTGCGAAGTGGGGACAAGATCAGGCCCCCTCGCAAAATCGATGTCAGGATCCAAAAAGGGGACATGTGCAGTCAGACGGGAGCAGACCCAGCACACAGTACCTGCTCGGCCATCATTTCTCTCCAGGCCCCTCTGGCCTCAGTCTGCTCCCCTCAAGGCACTCTGGGACTGTGGGCCAGGCCACGGTTAATCCAGCCAACACTTAGCCCCTGAGGTTGCATTGTTCCCGTGCTAGTGCTGCTTATGAACAAGACAGGCCAGAACCCTGCCCTCGTGGGAGGCAGGCAGGTAAAGAGATACTTGAGCAACATGGGGAGGGCTGCACACCCTCCTGAGTGGGAGGCCCGGGAAGGACAAATGGAGTTGCCCCCAGGGGACGCAGGAGGCGTGGAGGGAGCTGGGGAGAAGGGAGGTCACAGCAGAGGCCAAGTAGCCGGGTCTGGAAGTAGCCTGGGGTGGGAACAGGGTGGAAGGCTGAAAGCTAGAGGTGGCAGGGTCAGATTTTTAAACACCTATGGCTGCTGCATGGATGCTGATTGGAGCTGGCAAAGAAGGACCATCTCTTAACAGAGATGAGCAAAGATGATGGGCTGGCCTGGGACTGGAGTGGGAAGGTGGGCAGAGGGGCTGCAGTGCCAGCGCTGGGTAGGTCCTTGGAGAGGCAGGAAGGGCAGTCAGGAGGCGTCAAGGACAGCCTTCATTTGGGAGCCTGAGCCCAGCCTGTCCCGGGACCTCAGCTGACCCTGCCCAGGCTGTCCCAAGACCCAAAGCTCCACCCCGTGGGCCCCACACCCTTCCTGCACCTCGAGGTTGTGACTGTGGCCCACTGGACCCTCTGCCTCCCCCAGCTCCATAGTCACTAACTTGCTTGTTGTTGTTCAGTCGCTCAGTCGTGTCCGACTCTTTGTGACCCCATGAACCGCAGCACGCCAGGCCTCCCTGTCCATCACCAACTCCCAGAGTCCACCTAAACCCATGTCCATTGAGTTGGTGATGCCAGCCAACCATCTCATTCCCTGTTGTCCCCTTCTCCTCCTACCCCTGGTCCTTTCCAGCATCAGGGTCTTTTCCAACGAGTCAGCTCTTTGCATCAGGTGACCAAAGTATTGGAGCTTCACCTTTAGCATCAGTCCTTCTAAGGAATATTCAGGGTTGATCTCCTTTAGGATTGATTGGTTTGATCTCCTTGCAGTCCAAGGGACTCGCAAGAGTCTTTTCCAGCAGCACAGCTTGAAAGCATCAGTTCTTTGGTGCTCAGCCTTCTTTCTGGTCCAACTTGCTGGGGCCCCCACCCATTTCTTCCATCAGCAGATACACAGACCATTCTCCTCCAGGAGGAGCTCTGAGACCCAGCTCCTGCTGAGAGAAACCAGAGGCCAGCAGAGTAAACAGACCTAGGCAATGATCCCTTGCCTGGTAAAAACGTAGATAAATGATGGTGGGAAGAACTTTTTTTGGAGCTGTACCCCTCCCAGCCCCCAGGCTCTCTGGCAGGCACTTAGATCAATTTATCCATTGTCTGATTGTCAGAGGGACCTCCCATTACCTGTGTCTTCTCAAAGCAGTGAGGAACCTTGAACTCCTAAATCAGGTTGGAGGCTTCTCTGAAGACCAACAGGGGACCCACTGAGTATGCAAGGATCCCTAAGTCAGACAATGGGTCCAGCAAAAGAAAACACATTTGAGAGGTTGTTTCAAAATGTACATCCTCACAGTGGGAGCGTTCAAATTAACCTGAGCCACTGTTCTTGCTGGGGCTTTCCTCGTGGCTCAGACGGTGAAGAAGCCGCCTGCAGTGCAGGGGACCCAGGTTCGATCCCTGGGTTGAGAAGATCCCATGGAGAAGGGAATGGCTACCCACTCCAGTATTCTTGCCTGAAGAATCCCATGGACAGAGGAACCTGGTGGGCTACAGTCCATTGTATCACAAAGAGTCAGACACGACTGAGTGACTAACACGTTCACTGTTCTTGCTTGGATTGGATTGTTTTTCTTCAGTTTGATTTTTTGCAGTTGGGCAAGGGATATACTATTATGGTTCATAATTCAAAAGGTACAAGAGGATATACACTGAAAAATCTATTAGTACAGTTATCCCTCAGTATTTGCAGGGCATTGACTGGTCCAGACTCCCATAGGTACCAAAATCCACGGATGCTCAAGTTTTTTACAGAAAATGGCCATAGTATTTGCCTATAACCTATGCACATCTTTTTAATTATTCCTGGATTTTTAATTGATACCTAACACAATGTCAATGCTAAGGAAATATTTTTAAAGACAATGGGAATGCTATGTAAATAGTTGCCTGCAAACAGCAAATGCTAGTCTTGCTTTTTACTGGCATTTACTGGAATTCTTTTCCTTGAATATTTTCCATCTGAGGTTGGTGGAACCCGTGGGTGGGTGCAGGACCCACGGGTGGCTGGCCGACTGTATACCGAAGAGTCTCCCTTCAGGGTACTGATTGGTCCAGACTCCTAGTCTGTCAGTATATTTGAAACACTGAATTGTACCCATAAGGCGAATCGTATGGTAAGAGAGTTACATCTCAATGCAACTGCTGAAAAAAGAAAAAGTTTCCCTCCTCCTACCCTCCTCGCCCAGGTACCACTCCATTATCTTGGAGACAGCGCTAGGACCTATTCTCGTCTGCCCTGTCCATTCCTTCCTTAGACTTGGGTGGATCTGGAGTAAAAAAAAAAAATGCTGCTGCCAAAACACAAGTATTGAATCTCTCTCTTTCTCCCTCCCTGTCTGACATTCAACAGGCACCTAC
This sequence comes from Okapia johnstoni, assembly GCA_024291935.2. Taxonomy (NCBI): domain Eukaryota; kingdom Metazoa; phylum Chordata; class Mammalia; order Artiodactyla; family Giraffidae; genus Okapia; species Okapia johnstoni. Next base: position 5,448,815 of record CM044310.1, on the reverse strand, counting down.
TACTTGCAAACATTCCAACCTCTGTTTCAAACTTCACCACCATGTACTGAGCAGCAATAGTTATTTCCACTTGCCAGGTGAGGAGGGAAGTTGAGCATAGCTTTCCCAGTTCTGGACATTTCACTGAAAGAGAGTGATGAAAGATGCAATTGTTTTTTTTGGTCAGGATTCTTTCACTTAGCATCATGTTTCCAAGGTTCATCCATGTTGTAGCATTTGTCAATGCTGTGTCCCTTTTCACGGCTGAATAATATTCCACCATGGGCCTAGACGCCCCCCTCACTGGATTTATCTATTTCTCTGTTGAGGTGCAGGTGGGTTTTTTGTACTTTTTGGCTGTTGCGAATAATGCTGCTATGAACATTCATTTGCAGTTTTTTTTGTGTGGACATATGCTTTTATCTCTCTTGGGTGAATGCCTGGGGATGGAACTGCAGGATCATATGGTAACTCCAGGTGTTATTGTTTGAGGAATTGCTGGACTCTTTTCCAACACAGCTGCACCTTTTTTTTCATTCTCCAGACAAGGGGCCGTTTCTTGAGCCAGGAGCTCACACAAATTATCTTACCGCATCTTCCCCACAAGCTGTGGAGGAGGTGGACGTGACTTTCACCCCATCTTCCAGATGAAGAAACTGAGGCTTAGCAAGGCAGATCCACTGGCCCAGGTCACCCAGCCCATGTCCAGAATTCCAGCCAACTGTCTGGCCTCAGACCCAGCCATCAAGGAGCTGACGTGACCTTAGAGGCTGACATGAGAAATGCGGGGCAGAGGAGACTGCAACGCTGAGGGGACCCTCCCCCATGCCTGCCAGGTGATCCTGGAGAGCATTTACCCTGGGGCTTAACTGGCTGAGAGCGAAAGCCCTTGGGGGCTGTAACTGAAGAGGCCGGCCCCCGGGGCTCTGCTGGGGCAGGAGAGAAGGCACAAAGGGTTCTTTGTCCTGCCCATTGTTCAGTCGCCCAGCCAGTCTTGCTGCGCCCCTCGGACCAACAAGGGACGCGCTGGGTCCGCAGAGCAGCTGGGCTGTCTCAAGTTCTCCAGGGGGCCCCCGGGATGGGCCTGAAGATTCATTAGGGGCTTGGGAAATATTGGGGGATTAGTAGATACCCAGCGTATGGGAAACCATCGCCTTGATTTTTTTCACTTGTCTTCTGTCCTTGATGTAAAGTCCCCGGGACACATGCAAGCACAGAAAACCAAACAGCCCTAAGGACCGGTACGTTCAGCCTTCCACGCTGAGCCCACAGTCATATCCATATCTCTTGTGTATCTTTCCAGAAAGTTGTCCTTGCTTGTAGAGGAAAGCATTTGCATGTGTGTATGTGTGTATCTGCTTGCTTTTTTTCACATCCATCCCATTTTTTTTTTTTTTTTTTTTGTATGTGGCACCTGGAGATTATCCTGTCCCAAGACCAGCCCCTGCCTTCTTCTCAGTGACTGTGGTACTCTGTCTAGAGAAGCAACATCATTTATTCAGTGAAGCTGCATTTAAGCTTTCCTAGTCTTTCCTCCTGACACGAACGTCTTGCACACGGATCTTGGCACACAAGGGTGAGAACACCCTGGGCATGTGTAAGGTGGGCCATTGTTTTGCTTCTCCGGGGCAAGCGGGCTTCACACTCTCCCCAGCATGGCGTGGGAGCCCCTGTGTGCCCAGCATCCCGCCAGCACAGGATGGCATCAGCCCTTCTGTTCTTTACTTTTTCTGTACAAAAGAGCACACTCATCCTCAGAGTCTGGCTCAGTGGATTTTTACCAAGTCAACACCCTTTGTAATCAACACCCAGCTCAAGACCCAGAACATTCCCAGCCCTCAAAGCCTGCTTGTTAACGCCCTTCCCAACATCACCCTGATCTTTGGTCAGCCCTTTCTGCTCATTAAAACGCCCCTCCTGTACCCTTCATCCACAGTGGACACGCCAGCATCACCTCAAGCATAAGCCAGAAAACTTAAAAAAAAAAAGGCTTTGTTTTAAAGGAAAGATAAATCAATCAGAACAAAGGTCAGCCAAATCCAGTTCATAGCCCTTTTTTTGTATGGTCCGCAGGCTTAAAATGATAACCTTCGTTAACCATTTTTAAATGGTTTAGAAAGAAACTCACAGAAGAATAATTCGTGGCACATAAACATTTTATCAAATTCAAACTCCAGCACCCATAAATAAAGTTTTATTGGAAGGGAGGCATGTCCTTCATGTATGGATTGTCTCTGATCGCTTTCTGGTCACAACAGCAGTCGAGGAGTTACTACAGACACCCTGTGCTCACAAGGCTGAAAATACTTGCTATCTGGCCCTTTGCAGAAAATGTTTGCCAGTCCATAACCAAAGCATCATCCCTCCTTAGGTAGGGACCTAGATGCTGTCCCGTTTGGGGGCTGGAGCTGCAAGAGGATCCCAGGGCCCCCCCCCCGTGGGGCTGAAGGGGGTGCAACCAGAGCCCAGATGGCAGATGCTGCAGCCTACACTCGCTTGCAAGGCAGCAAGGATGGAGAAGAGGAAGTGAACTCAAGCAAATCTGAGTTTACACCAGCAAGCATGAGCGGCTGAGGGATGTGTAGACAGAAAGAAGGGAGGACAAGAGGATTGGGGAACTATTTGGGAGAAGCACTTAATGGCTTCACCACCCCAGGAATCCTCTGATCCTGTGCATGGCACAGGTATCCAGAATGCATTTAACCAAGGGAAGGAATTAACGGAGAAGAAACAGCATTGTTAATTGCAGGAAGTGTGTGTGAGGGGAGAGAAGACCCCACACAACCACCAGGGGTGGTTATTTGTGCTGGGCACTGCAGGACATTTGAGAATCACCTGGCTCAGTTGTCCATCCAATTGAACAGAGAATTGTGGGATTAATATCGAGTAGTGGCCACATGGTATGTTTCTAGAGGTTTCTCCTGGCTTGGGAGTGAAGATGGTGCACACAGGCTGCAGACTCACAAGCCTGCAGGAGAATTCTGGCATCATCACTCAGGAACACTGGGTGAGTTCTCTTCACCTCTTATAGCCTCAGTTTTCCCTTCTGTGAAATGGGACTGTGATCTTGACTTTGTATAGAAGTATCCTGAAGATTAAAGGAGATGTTCGTGTGTGAGATGATGGTTCACTGGAGCCACAGCCCAAATGGCAGCCCCTTTGGGGCCTTCAAAAAAGTCTCTCTAGATGGGCAGCCAAGAGTTTTACTGTTGTGTTGATTTGGAGAAATTTCCTCCAGAGGGTGACTCTGCGGGAACAGAGTGGAGGCGTTTCAGGTTGGGGAGACGCCGTTTACGACCCTGAGTGAATGTCAGCTCCAACTCTTATTGTCATAAAGGAAGTTACTCAAACACAATCAATTAGGCACCCATATTAGCATATTTTTCATTGTGATACAGCCGCAAAGAGGAGATTCTAGAGACTGTTTATTGGTGTTCTGAGCTAATATTTGTTAAAGTGATTAATATGTTTTTCAAATATCTGTGACAGGCGTGGCAGGCATTATTTATCTCCACCGCCTGGAGCCTGGAAGGGTGCCGGGTGAGAGTCCTCAGAGAGGGGCACCAGGTAGGGGCCGCGGGGGACCGCTGGGGACGGTGTCCACCTCCCCCTCCCTGCTCGAGCCTCACCCCTTCCACTGCCCCCCGTCCCAGCCCCCCAACCCAGCCTTGAATTCCCGGCTCTGCGGATCGTTCTCATCAGCATTCAAGGGCGTCTCTCAATGCAACAGATAAAGACCCCACAACCCCTTCTCCATCAGTTCCTCTGAACCCACGTCCTCCAGCTCTTTAACCGCCTTCCTCCTTTTCTCCAAACTCTTCCAAAAAACGCTCCCTACCTCCTTTATTCACCTTCCAGTCTCGGCTTTTAAAAAACCATTCTGAGATATGAAAAGCGCATAGAACCTTCTAGAACAGCACCGTCCGAAAGAAGGTTCTGTGATAACAGGAATGTTCTCTATCTGCATCGTCCAATATGGCAGCCGCTAGCCACATCCGCTTATCGAGCCCTTGAAACGTGGCCAGTGTGACTGAGCAATTTATTGAAAATAAAATTTTAAATTTCATTTATTTTTAGTTAACTTCTACATATTTAATTTTAAGCTTTTAATTTTGTATTGGGGTATAGCCAATGAACAATGTTGTGATAGTTAAGGGGAGGGACTCAGCCATACATATACTTGTATCCATTCTCCCCCAAATGCCCCTCCCATACAGGCTATCACATGATATTGAGCAGAGTTCCCTGTGCTATACAGTAGGTCCTTGTTGGCTATCCATTTTAAATAGAGAAGTGTGTCCATGTCCATCCCAAACTCCCTAACTATCCCTTCCCTGCATCCTTCCCCCACCAACCATAAGTGCGATGAACTTCTGTTTAAGTTGAATTCCCCATGTTTGGCAAGAGACTACCGCGTGGAACCACTCAGCTTTAGAGAGTCACATAATGAATGCTGCTTACTCATCAGCTTTATCGAATGTCTACATTTTTGTCATATCTGCTTCTGATTTTTTTTATGTAACTAGATGTTATGGATCTGTTTCCCCCTTTTCCTCCATTGAGTTAACTCACTGTCTCAAATGTTTACATCTCAGTATTCATCCTTTCCATTCATGTTTTTATGCTTTTACTATATATGGATCCATAAGCAATACACGGCATATTTTTCACATTTTAATACTTTGTATACATGGTAAGTTATTCTATGCATCATTCTGCAACTTGTTTTTTGTTTTGTTTTGTTTTCCAAATGGGCGTCACACTAGCTCATTTTCACCAAACTATAGTATCCTACTGCATAAGCATCCTGCTATTTACTTCTCATCTTGAGTAATGTGTTACTAACAACACTGTGATGAACATCTTTGGACATATTCCTCTGGGCAACAGGCTAACATTTCTAGAGAATATTCACCAGGAAGCAATAGTTTGGTCAAGTTACAAAACTTTAACTTGACTAGATGCTCCCAGATAGCTCTCCAAGATGCTTGTACCAACTCCCACTGCCACCAGTGGCAGAGGAGAGGCCTGGCTTCTCTGCAGGCTCATTGACACTTGGTATTCTCGAGTTTTAAATTTTCTGTTAAGCAGATGGGTGGCATCTTATGGTTCTTTCCATTTGTATTTCCTGATTACTGGTGAAGTTAAACGTCTTCCATGACAATCAGTCATTCGGGTTTTCTCTTTTGAGAACTGTCTGGTTGTACCCATTGCCTATTTTTCTACTGGCTAATTGGTGTCATTCTTTTTGATTTGCAAGTGCTCTTTACATATTAAGGATTCAATTCTCTTTTAGTTATATGTGCTCAGATATTGCTTTCTGGGCTTCCCAGGTGGCTCAGTGATAAAGAATCTGCCTGCAATGCAGGTTTTATCCCTGCATTGGGAAGATCCCCTGGAGAAGGCGTAAGATCCCCTGGGAGAAGGAAACCCACTCCAGTATTCTTGCCTGGGAAATCCCATGGACAAAGGAGCCTGGAAAGCTACAGTCCATGGAGCCATGAAAGAGCTGGACACGACTTAGTGACTAAACAACCAAATTGTTCTCTACTTTTGTCTGCTCTATTAACTTACTTATGATTACTTTGATTGAAAAGAAGTTTTTAATTTTAAGGCAGTCAAATTTATCCACTCTTGCTTTAAGGTTTGCTTTCTATGCTATGATAAGAAATCTCTTATCCCAGGGTTATAAAGACATCTTATATTTCCATTTGGAACTTATTTTTTCCCCTTTTTGTATTTAGATCATTACTGCATCTTGAATTTATTTGTTTGTATCATGCTATGCAGTTTGGTATCTAATTTAATATTGTTTATATTAGCTGTCAACACTGCATGATAAAGTTGTGCACAAAATTGATGGTTTAAAACAGTACACATTTATTCTCTCACAGTTTCTTTGGGTCTGCAGTCTGGACACAGCTTAGCAGGAGCCTCCGCTTAGAGTCTGACCCAAGGCCATAGTCAAGGAGTCAACTGGGGCTGAGTTCTCATCCAGAGGCTTGACTGGGAACGATCCACTTCAAGCTCCTCAGGCTATTGGCAGAATTCACGTCTAGCCAAACATGGGGACTTCAATTTAAATAGAAGTTAATTGAACTCATGGTAGCTGGGGGAAAGGATTGTAGCTGTAGGATTCATGGCAGCTTGTCTCCTCAAAGCCAGCTATGGAAAGAAAGAGAGAGTGGGAGAGAGAGAGAAAGAAAGAGTTTAGGAGAGAGAGCCAGACCGCCAGTAAGACAGAGTCTTACATGATGTAAGCTGATGGAAGCAGTGACGTCCATCCCCTTTGCCATATTCTATTGGTTAGAAATTAAGTCACCAGTCCTGCCCACACTCAAGAGGCAGGGACTGGCTGCACAAGGACCTGAAAATCAAGAGGTGGGATCATGACATCGTCTGAGACTATCTGCATCTTGTGCACATTGACCATCATTTTCCAGTATTCTTTTGTTAAAACTTTCTGTTTTTAGAGCGATTTAGGTTCACAGCAAAACTTAGAGGAAAATACAGAGATTTTTCATAAAAATTTTCATAAAAGTTCATAAAAATTTTTCATGAATACCCCCATATGCATAGCCTCCCCCATTCTCAACATCCCCCCACCCAAAGTGTATCTTTGTTAGAACTGATGAACTTACGTTGACATGTCATTATCTACCAAGGTCCACGGTTTACATTCTAGCAGCTCAGTCTTGGTGTTGTACATTCTGTTTGTTTGGAAAGTGAAAGTCGCCTGGCTGTGTCCAACTCTTTGCAACCCCATGGACTATATATATAGTCCATGGAATTCTCCAGGCCAGAATACTGGAGTGGGTAGCCTTTCCCTTCTCCAGGGGATCTTCCCAACCCAGGGAACGAACCCAGGTCTCCTGCATTGCAGGCAGATTCTTTGCCAGCTGAGCCACAAGGGAAGCCCAAGAATACAGGAGTGGGTAGCCTATCCCTTCTCCAGGGGAACTTCCCAATCCAGGAATCAAACCGGGGTCTCCTGCATTGCAGGAGACTTCTTTACCAGCTGAGCTACCCAGCAAGCCCATTTTTTGGACCAATGTATAATGATATGTATCCATCGTTATGATATCATCCAAAGTGCTTCCGCTGCCCTGAAAAATCCTTGATGCTCTGCCTGTTCATCCCTCCCTCCTCCAGTTCCTGGCAACCATGGATCTTTTTACTGTCTCCATAGTTTTGCTTTTTTTCCAGAATGTCATAGAGTTGGAATCATACAGCATGAAGCTTTTTCAGATTGGCTTCTTCCACCTAGTCATATGCATTTATGTTTCCTCCATGTCTTTTCATGGTTTGATAGCTCATTCCTTTCTCGAGATGGATAATATCCACCAGCATTCTTTTATAGATGGCCCAACCTCTTCTCCACTGACTGGTAATGCTTTCTCCATCACATACGAAGTTTCCCGAGGCACGGAAGTCTGTTTCTGGGCTCCTTTGTGATGATTGTTGCTGTAGTGGGCTTCCTGCTCCTACCATCCATCTGAATATGCTCTAGTTTGGGCTCATCAAGAGTACCACGCTGTTGAATCATACTGGATCTTTCCAGACCTCATCTGGTTAGACCCCTCACAGACACTGGGTTATTGCTGTTCAGTGGCTCAGTCATGTCCGACTCTTTGCGACCCCATGGACTGCAGCCCACCAGGCTTCCCTGTCCTTCAGCATCTCCCAGAGTTTGCTCAAACTCATGTCCATTGAGTCAGTGATGCCATCCCACCATCTCGTCCTCTGTCATCCCACTGGGTACCAGGGACCTTTCTCTCCCTCTTGAATCATCCTCTCCAGGTTTGAGGTGCCTTGGCATGGATCTCCTCCACCAGCTGTCCCTCCTTACCTGACACGGAAGCCCTAGAAGTCATCCATCCTTTGTTCACTGTCCAGGTAATCTCCCCTGTGCGTTGGAACTGAATGCCATCTTCGGGCTGAGGGGCTCAGTCCCCATCCCAGGCTGGAAGCTTCCTGGATCTCCATGTCGGCATAGCCAGTGGCCTGTTAAACTCCACCCGGCAGATTCGTGGCCAGCCTGGACAACACAACCGCACGGCATTGGGGCTTGATTCCGCCGCCCCTCATCAAGGACCCCCATCTATCATCTGCCTCTAACAAGAGGTGGGTCTCCCACCCTACGCCCGCGGTCGCCTCACCCTGGGTCTGGCCACCTCCTTCCATCTCCTAAGCTCCCACCCGGCCCGAGCCACCGTCACCTCCTCCACGAGAGCCTTCGGTAGCCTCCCAGCTCCCACGCCCGCCCTCTGCAGTCAATTCCCCACACGGCGGCCAGAGCAATATTTTCAAAAACATGAATCATCTCACATCATCCCCCCACTTAAAACCCTTTCCAGAGCTTCCCACTGCTCTCGGAATGGGATCCAGTTTCCTCAGCGCGCCCTCAGTCAATAGTGGGCTGTCACCTCCTCTCCAACCCCATCCATCACCACCCGCCCCCCCCTCACCCCACCCCCCGCTGGACCGTGGAGATGATCTGATTATTTCTCTAACGGGGAGACTTTGGGGGTGGTCCAAGCGGTCTGGGGGTGAGGTGCCAAATTTCCCCTCTGAGTGGCAGGACCCGGGCAGGGCCACGAACCCCGAGGAGGTCAGGTTAAGCGGCGCTATTTACTTTAACCCTCTCCAAAGTGTGTTTTGGTGGTGGGAGAGAGTTATGAATAAGCTCTTAATTCCAGGGAGGGCGTGGGTCAGCTCTCCGACAGCGGCGTTTATTGACATTCGCGTCTGAGCCTTTGCCCAGCGCCCCAAGTCTGAGTGGCCTGTCTGGTGGCCCCAGCTCACCTGGGCCCGGATGGGCACGGTCCTACCTGTCAGCTCTCTCCAAACTGGCACCAGCATCTAGATTTTCCAGCATCTTACTCAGGGAGTAAGCATCTGCGAAAACTGTGGTGAGCAGGGAGTGACCCACACCCCACGCCCTGGGAGGCAGAGCCCAGAAACCAGACGCCACCCCAGGAACCAGGCTGCTGGGAGGTCGACGGGGCTGTTTGAGGGCCTGTCACCTGGTCAGGTTGTTTGTTTGTGTTTTCACCGGGCTGACAGGATCCTTGGGGGTGGAGAGGGAGCCAGCTGGGCTCGTGGGCGGCTGGCTATACGGCTTGGTTTTTCTTGCTGGTCCTCAGCGTCCCCATCTGTCTCACAGCCCTGCTGTTCTGTGGACGAGGGTGCAAGCGCATCTGATGGCATCCTACAGCCTCACAGAGAACCGTGGCACCTTTGAAGAGGAATATTTGAGAACAGAAATTGAAAGTTCAGAGAGGACAGTTTGCGCGACATTCTTGAAATGATGAAGCATTGGAGCACAGATGAGCGGTGGCCTGGGGACTGGGAGAAGGTCAGGAAGGGTCCATCCCTAAAGAGGGTCACACAAAGAGTTCCTCCATGGGGATGGATTATCTTGACTGTGGGGGTGGGGGTAGGGGGGCCCTGGGTAGCCATAGTTGTTGTCATTCAGTCGTTAAGTCATGTCTGACTCTTTGCGACCCCATCGACTGCAGCACGCCAGGCTTCCCTGTCCTTCACCCTCTCCCAGAGCTTGCTCAAACTCATGTCCATTGAGTCAGTGATGCCATCCAACCATCTCACCCTCTGACGCCCTCTTCTCCTGCCCTCAATCTTTCCCAGCATCAAACTCTTTTTCCAGTAAGTCGGCTCTTCGCATCAGGTGGCCAAAGTATTGGAGCTTCAGCTTCACCACCAGTCCTTCCAATGAATATTCAGGGTTGATTTCCTTTAGGATTGATTGGTTTGATCTCCTTGCAGTCCAAGGGACTCTCAAGAGTCTTCTCCAGCACCGCAATTCGAAAGCATCAATTTTTTGGTGCAGGAAAAAACCATAACTTTGACTATACAGACTTTTGTCAGCAAAGTGATGTCCTGTTTTTTAACACGCTGTCTAGGTTTATTGCAGCTTGGGTGTCCATACGTGACAGCAAGTTGCACAGAACTCCATACACATATTCACGTACAAACCGATGAAAATTCAGTAAATAAGTGTTAGTCGCTCAGTCATGTCCAACTCTCTGCTGTAGCCCACCAGGGTCCTCTGTTCATGGAATTCTCCAGGCAAGAATACTGGAGTGGGTTGCCATGCACTCCTCCAGGGGATCTTCCTGACCCAGGGATTGAACCCGAGTCTGCTGCATTGAAAGCAGATTCTTTGTTATATGAGCCACCGAGGAAGATCTTCAGTAAGGTCCAGGGGTCTAGTTAACAGCTTGTACTGAGGTCAGTTTCCTGATTGTGATATCGCGCTCCGGCTCTGTGAGGTGTCAGCACTGGGGGAAGCTGGGGGAAGGGTCCACAGGACTCTCTGTATTATTTTCACAACTTCTCATTTCAAAATGAAACGTTTCAGGAAAAAGTTCAGAGAGGGTCACGAATGTGCCCAACGCCACCCAGCAAATCGAGAATGAAGCTAGAGTTAATGCCCAGGTGTCCTGATAGGTTCGTACTGATCTTTCCTAGAATGACAGGGCGGGGCAGGCATTTGGCAAAATAAAATTAAGTGAGTCTTAGCAATGGCAGCGTGAGAGGGGAACTAGCGGAAGTGGAAAGGACCATAGTAGTGACCACAGTAGCAGTGATGATGACAGCTTTTACTTTTTGAGGCCTGAGATTAAGCCAAGCATCTTGCCGGCAGCCTTAAATGCAAGACTCTCGCTCCTCACCGTGCTCTCCGAGGCCACACCAACCAAGCTGGAACATGAACCCAGTGCCCACTGTCAGCCCAGTGTCTACTCTCCGAGGGGGTCCTGGCAGACACGAGGGACAGTGGGTGACCGATGACCCTGTCGGGGGTCCTGGTAGCGTCCAGGGGTGGCTCTAGCACTGAGCGACCCTGCCCACCTCACGTTCACCCACGAGCCATCCTGATGGAGGTCAAAGGCCGGAACAAGGAGATGTCCAAACAAATGAGGCAGTTTCACCGGAGGCTGTGAACGCAGGAGGGGTCACCAGCCGAGGAGCCCCGGGTCCTAGTCGCCAACCTGCCGCTGTGGGCTGAGTGCCTGGGAAGAGCTCATCCCTCTCTGGCTTCAGGTTTTATCTCAGAAAATTCTAGGGGAGGGGCTTCCTGCTCCGAATTCCACATCTTCTCCAGGTGGGGATGTTTCTAGCTCCCCAGACAGCCTGACCCATCCATGTCTGTGTGGCTTGGGTGACCCTCTACTGCTAGACGGGGCCCTGTATTACTGTCTTGTGGCTCTCATAACAAACTGTGTGGCTTACAATAAGACAAATGTAGTCTCTCACAGTTTTAGAGGCTGGAAATCTGAAACCAAGGAGCTGGCAGGGCAGTGATGCCCCCACAATCTCCAGGGGAGGATCCTTCCTGTCCTCTTCCAGCTTCTGGGGGTTCTAGGTGTTCCTGAACTCATGTCTGCATCCGTTTGTCTCCATCTTCACCTGGCCTCCTTTTCTCTGTCTCTCCTCCAGTATCTGTTGTAAAGATGTTTGTCCTTGGATTTAGGGCCCACTCAAGTAGTCCAGGGCTTCCCTGATGGCTCAGTGGGTAAAGAATCCACCGGCAATGCAGCAGACACGGGAGATACGGGTTTGATCCCTGGATGAGGAAGATTCCCCTGGAGGATGAAATGGCAACTCACTTCAGAATTCTTGCCTGGAGAACTCCATGGACAGAGGAGCCTGACATGCTACACAGTCCATGGGGTCACAAAAGAGCTGGACATGACTGAGCACATACACAGCCTTTGTTGAGGTCCCACCGTGCACCGGGCATTGCTAAGTTGTCAACTCAACAGCCACCTCTGAAGAGTAGGTACTCTTCTTGTCTGCATTTAACAAAGGAGGAAACTGGGGCTCAGAGAGGGGAAGTGAGTGACCCAAGGTCACACAGCAGTCACACTTCAGAGATAGAATCAGAACCCAGGCCTGCCCGATCCTAAAGCCCAACTTTCATCTATTCACTTTGCCTGTCTACCATCTTTGACCCAATCATATACTCATTCTGGACTCGGAACATGCCCACCCCAAGGATTGTGACCCAAGCATCTACCCTGGGAGCTGGCCCACCACCTGTTTTGCTCTGTTTGGTTTTAACGGTGCTATCAGTTTATTTTATTCTATTCTGTTTTAGGCCACGGCTGCACGTGGAATGTGGAATCTTAGTTCCCCGACCAGAGATCGAACCTGTGCCCCCTGCAGTGGAGGCACTGGAATTGGAAAGTCTTAACCACTGGAGCGCCAGGGAAGTCTCCCACCACCTGTTGTTTAAAATTTAAAGTTTTATTGGAACACAGCCACCCCTGTCCCGTTACACACTGTCTTTGACTCCTTCCATTTCCAGTGGCAGAGCTGAGTAATACAGAGAATGCTAAACGGGATAGATTAACCGCCCCTTTACAGATAAAAGAGCTTCCCTGGTGGCTCAGCTGGTAAAGAATCTGTCTGCAATGTGGGAGACCTGGGTTCAATCCCTGGGTTGGAAAGATCCCCTGGAGAAGGGAAAGGCTACCCACACCAGTATTCTGGCCTGGAGAATTCCATGGACTGTATAGTCCACGGGGTCGCAAAGAGTCGGACACGACTGAGCGACTTTCACTTCACTTCACTTCACTTCCAGATAAAAGTTTGCTGAGCCCCACTCTGGAGTTAAGGATGGTTGGATCCTGGCTTCATATAATTTAAAGTAGAAGAATGATACCCATAGGGGGACCCCTTACCCCCGGAGCCCATGGACTGAGATGGGGAGCTGGGGGTGGGGGTGGCCAGGACAGGTGTGCATGGGTGGGAGGGCAGGGCCAGCTGAGAAAGACTCGTTTCCTGCTACAGAAACGTCTCTAGTCACCGAAGGGAAAAGCCCAAGGCTCTCAGCTGCCTCTGACTTTTCAATCCTGCGGGTTTCCCTCACCCCCATTTTCCTCCTCTCCAGCCCCATGGCTTCTTCCAAGGCTTCCTTGCATTCTAGAAAACGTAGCCCCTGCCCTTCTAAGTCACCAGGGCCCTCCAGCCCCCAAGGGAGTCCTGACTCAGGAAACAATGAAAGTTGGTGAGAAACCCAATCTGGGGCTATCAGGTGGGCAGCTCGGCGGAGGGGGTCTCCTTTCTGGCCCCCAGACAGGTCGGATCCTCTTGCCCCCTCCCAGACGTCGCATTCCGAGCACCAGTTGGATCCTCTCGGCCGAAAAGAAAAGTCCTTCTAACCTTGCAGGGGTTCCAAAGACTTTTTTTTTTCAAAGTAACCCCCCAAACAGTGGCTTTTCAAGCCACACACAGACTGAATCAAGCTCCATTTGTTTCCAGAAGGCCGAGGGGCAGCGGTTTGGAAAAAAGAACCTTCTCTGTAACTCACGGGGAGGCGAAGGCGGGGTCAGAGGGCACATTCCGATCGCTAAGATGCATTGACAAGAGTCCAGGCCCCCCTTGGCCCTGCCCGGAGACCTGAGGAAGGGGAGGGGTCCGGGGCGGGGGGGGGGGGGGCGGCGGGCACAGGGGCCTCAGAAACGCTCCCCTGAGTCACAAAGAGTCGAAGGTGACCCCCTCCTCTCTCACTGACCCCCCACCTTCTACAGATACGCCCAGAAAGAACCCCCAGGTCTGGAAGGAACAGAGTAGGGAGGTTTAGCTATGACATTTTTTTTTCCTTAATGTTGGTTTGCTCAGTTGAGTTTTGCCCCCAAATGTTCAACTGGAAGGGCAAGTGATGAACCATGGTGAATTTTTCATGACCATCTGCAAAAGGGGAACAGACATGGAGTGGGAGGTCGTGGCACAAGTCCACGCTTGGCTATCGATGGCTGGGTGACCTTGGACAGCTGTCTATACCTCTCTGAGCCTATTTCCTCAGTGTCAACTGGGATCTACCCCTGGATTTGAATCATCCACTCAGATGGTGACACAGGGTGAGGGCACGTGTGTGGTGACTGCACGCACAGACCAGATGCTCTGAGATGGTGACGGTGGAGGTGGGCAAGACTGAGCGACCGGGGCTGAGCAGATGAGGTCCCAGTGCGGGCAGGGAAGGACCCAGACCCAGAAGGAAGCGTTAACCTTGCACCATGGAGTGGCTCAAATAAAAACTCAGAGAACCATTTGTCGAAATGCTCTTTCCAGGGGGAAACTGAGGCCTGGGGCACACACCGGCTGTCAGCGAATGAATCCCTAGCATCACCTTATACTCAGCTCCCTGTGCTCTGGACTCACTTTCTCCAGGTGGCACTTTGACCAGATGCCTTGGTCCGGGAGCAAGGTGGGTCAGAAGCATCGTTCCAGTATAGAAAATGGAGGGGGAGGGTGCCTAAAAAGTTAAGAAATGCAGAAATGTTGCCTTTCTCCCTACAGAGAATAAGCATTCACAGCCCACGAGCTCTGGCCTTGGCTTGGTCTACAGGGGTGAGTGGAAAGTATCACAGTAACACATGATGCAAGGTGAATTCACAGGGGTGTGACTGTGGGGTCATACCAAGGGCACGGAGGTCTGTGAAGCCTCATCTCCTCACCCTCCTTAGGCAGCAAATCCCCACAAACTTCCAGGCAGGCTGGGGGACAAGGGGCTAGAACAATAGGGAGAGGATGTGAGAGGCACCTCCTGGGTGTTGGGCCAGGAGCAACCCTCTTGGGGCAATTTCACCGTCCTGATAACTCTCCGGACAGGCTGCTGATGCCGTGCCTTCCAGACTCAGGCTCTCAAACAGGCTCTGATGGAGGCCACTTCTGCCTTGATGAGCCTGTTTCCCCATCGGTCTGTCCCAGGGGTCTACTGAGGGTACCAACTCCCCTGGGAACAGCGCTGAGTTGGCAAAAGCAACAATCTTCTTTTCTCTGTCTGGGAGATACCTGGTCCCCTCTTGCTTCTTTCCTCCCAAAGAACAAGGTGACCCAGGGTCTCTTCCAACAATGAGATGTTTTAAACTCACCTCTACTGACAAACCCTCAGGAACCAAGCTCCAGTGTTTGGGAGGAAAAATAGGATGATGGCTCCTCCCAGGACCTGTAACCCTGCACCCCCCCACCCTTCCCCAGGACAAATACACCATCTTACTGCCTCCAGTGAAATTCTCAAGGTTGGAAATAATGGGAAGACCCCGCAGAGGTCAGCCCTGGCCTGGGGCTCCTTCCTCGTATCATGGCACGTGTGTGATCTTCGCTTCTGCATAGCGCCCGGGGCTTGGCCTGGCTCACTAACCACGGGACCCCCTTCCCAGTGCTTTTAGAGGGAGGCTATACCACCAGCCACCCCTCAAGGTCCTTGGATTCACTGCATCTTCCAGCCCAACAAACCTGTGTTCCTGATCAAGCCAGCCCACCCACTCCTGGACCAAGGCAACGACCTCAGTTCCTACCTGTGTGTCTATCACCCCACTTGGAAGCTCTTTCCACCAGGAGCTGGTATTTCCCAGATGCTCTGAACCACTCCTGTTTCAGCAATTTCCCCATCAGCCACTTCTGGGCCTCTGCCAGCAGGGACCATCACAGTTCCAAAGTTGGGCTGATGGGAGGACTCTGAGGCCGTGAAGTGGACCCCGGTTCTAGGTGGCTGTCAGGATCAGTACTGTGAAAAGGGGCCCCAGGAGATTCTAACACTGGCTCAGCATCCCGGGGAGTATGAAGGTAACACCCTGAAAAACAGACTCACATGCGTGTGCAAATGAACGGCAAAGCCCACCGTAGCCTGGTCCACAGCCCTTCATAGTTTGCAACAGTTTTTCCTTCCTTCATGAGAGATCCCTGGTTCTTCTGAGCAGCTTCCCAAGGCAGGGAGGACAGGAGTTCTCATCCCCACTCAACAGATGAGGATTCTGAGGTTCAGAGAGGACCAGGACTCAGGTGAGAAAGGTGTTAGGCAGGAGGCAGAGGGAGCTGCTGGAAGCCCTGACTCAGAGGATCACATCCTGAGTCTGCTATGGATGAACTGTGTGACATCCAGTAAGTGGCTTAGCCTCTCTGTGCCTTGATTTGCTCATCTGTCAAATGGGGATACTAAGAAGTTCCTACCTCTTGGGGTTACCGTAAGGATGAGATGAGTTAATAAACATAAATCGCTCAGGGCCTGGCACATGGCAAGCAGAAGAACAATTGCCTATCATCATCATTAGCCCCAAAGCCAACCAGCAGTGGGACCTCGGGTGAGTCCTTTTTCTCCTCTGGGCCTCAGTTTCCCCACTGGCAGAATGATCCCTGATGGTCTCTAGCAGCTCAGTGTGCCCACAGTTCATGCTTCCAGACCCAAAGCACAGACCAGAAAGGGGGTAGACAGTAGAGCTCCCAGACCCCACAGAATCCCACCTCCTCTTTTCTGGCCCTCGGCTTCCCCCTCTGCCAAGTGAGGAGGTGGAACAGAGAAGCACAGAGCCCAGTCCCTACACTGTGAACTCACCAGGGTCCCAGACATGGAGCTCTGCGGGAAACTGAGTCACTGGCGTCAACCTGCTCCTCTGTGGTGACCCGGCTGCAAAGTCAGGGCAGGGTGCCAAGGGGTAACTGCCAGGCCAGGTGAAAGGAGCCCCAGGTGCCACCTCCGGACCCTAGTTTCAACAGCCAGAGCCCTGAAAAGAAGAGCCCTCGTGTTTGCATTGGCAGCTGGGCCAGCAGTGGGAGGAATCACCGCCTGGCAGGGCCTGGAAAAGTCTGCTCATCTTGCAGCTGGGCCAGGCTGGCCTCCTTGCTGGGGTCCCTGCTCCACCTCCTGCCACCCCATTACCTAAGCCCCATACAGGACATGACCGCATGGCCCAGGATGAGGGGCGCAGGCGGCCCAGACAGGGTGGCAATTCACAGAGCTGCCCTCAGCCTGGCTCAGACGCAGCCCTGTGCACTTGGCAAAGGAGCGGGTGCCAGGAAAGAGGGACACCTGGTGAGGGCAAGGGGCAGGGCAAACCCGGCCGGGTGCCCCACACAGAGCTCCTGGCCTGGGAGGAAACGTGATGTCATGGGGGATGGGAAGCATGGGGTGAGTTAGGAGTGGGGAGAACTGCCTGTCCCTCACCTGAGCCCCTGGAAACAGGGCTTCACTGAGGGCCTGCCTGGGGGGCAGGGAGCAGGAGGCTGAGCCCATTCAGGAGCTTGTCCAGCTTTGAGGAGCATTACAGAGGCTGCAGAGCCAACAGGACATGTGGCCTGGCTGCTGAAGGACGGAAAGGAGCTGACCCATCAGACCAACAAGAGGAAGGTCCTCCAGGTGGAGGGAACCATGTGAGCAAAGGTTCGGCCATGCAAGACCTTACCTGGGGCATCGTGGTCTTTGAGTGGGAGGGAGGCGGGGGAAAGAGTTTTCCTGCAGGGCGCTGGAGTCTCAAGGGGTCTGCTTCCATGAGACCTCAGGCAAGCCAATTTGCCTTGCCTCAGTTTTGGCATCTGTTCAATGGGCACAATCAGTGGATTGCAGATTTAAAGAGTTCCTGACTCACAGTAGGCCCTCACGAACCCATGGGCCTCCTCCCTATGAAATTCTGGGTCTCCATTTGAGGCACTGAGGCAGAGTTCAGAGATTGGGCTCTAGTCCTGCTCCATGGAACCACACCTGCAGCCTCTCCAGCCCTTGATTTCTCGAGTCTGAGATCGGATTGTTCCCTTGCTCCTCAGCATCCTCATGATCAGCCTGGGATGAGAAATCAGAAGATGCATTGCCAATAGAGGAATTTCTGTGACTACTGGGGCCCAGCCTGGGGCTCAGGGTTGGAACCAGCCTGGGTTCAAGTCCTCACAGCACGTAGTTTGGCTCTTCGTGTCCCCAGGTATTTCTCATCTGTAAGATCAAGGCCGTTGCAGCACCTGGCCCACCAGGGTGTGTTGTGGGTGAAATGAACTGGACCAGACAGGGCTACGGGGCTCCTCAGCCCCCAGATCCCTGGGCCCCGACTACGGGGGCTCATTCAGTCATACTGACACCAGTGGTCCAGGGCCTACACGTGGAAAACCACTGGTCTTGTGCACGTAAAGGCTGGACCTAGTGCCAAGGACATGGTGCCCATCCCTCCAGATTATAGCTCTGGTCATGATATTAACCAATCACAATAGTAATGATTGTCCCTTTCCAGCGAGCACTTCTGGCCATGCAGACTCTGGAATTTGACCCAAACGCTTGTTCCCAGTGTTATACCTGGCCCAGGCCCCTCTATCAGCAGGGGCAGCCCCTGATCTTCCCGTGACTCCCCCCACCTGGATTGCTAGGACCCCAGCTTAGACCTCTCAGACAAGTGAGTGTGTGTGTGTGTGTGTGTGTGTAGTAGTCGCTCAGTCATGCCCAACTCTTTGCAACCCCATAGACTGCAGTCTGCCAGGTTCCTCTGTCCATGATATTCTCCAGGCAAGAATACCGTAGTGGGTAACCATTCTCTTTCTCCAGGGGATCTTCCCACCTCAGGGATTGAACCTGAGTTTCCTGTACTGTGGCTTTCCTGATAGCTCAAGGTTGGTCAAGAATCCACCTGCAATGCAGGAGACCCTGGGTCGGGAAGATCTGCTGGAGAAGGGATGGGCTACCCACTCCAGTATTCTTTGGCTTCCCTTGTGGCTCAACTGGTAAAGAATCTGCCAGCAATGTGAGAGACCTGGGTTCCATCCCTGGGTTGGGAAGATCCCCTGGAGAGGGGAAAGGCTACCCACTGCAGTATTCTGGCCTGGAGAATTCTACGGCTATACAGTTGCAAAGAGTTGGACTTGACTGAGCGACTTTCACTTTCACTTCCTGCATTGCAGGCAGATTCTTTACCATCTGAGCCACCAGGGAAGCCCACCCACCCACACACCCCCACCCCCAGGCAAGAAGGAGGCTAAACAATAAGCTGCTAGGGAAATTCGAGCAGGTCTCAGGTCCCATCCCCTCCCACCTGCCCTCAACCCCCCTCAGGCCCCTCTCCCCCACAGCCCAAAGACCTCTGAAAAGAAATCCCTTTATCTCTCTTTCCCTTTGTCCTGCCCAGGGTGGGGCTGTCATTGGAGCATCTCTCCCCAGACAGGCTCAGAGCCTTTCCCCTAGGAAATGTGCCAACCAGTTAGAAGATTTGGACATTCATACTCTCCTCCGGGGCAAAGGCCAGCTTTCTGGGCTGCTGGTGACATCCTGGGCCACAGGTAACAAATCAGAAGGCTTAGGGCCCAAGAAGGAAGGGAAATGCATAAAAACAGAATGCAAGACAGTAGGGAGGGATGGGGACTAGGGCCAACTGTAGAGTACTGGTCAGCCTCTAGGGTACTGTGTGTCAGTCGCTCAGTCGTGTCCGACTCTTTGCAACCCCACGGACTGCAGCCCGCCAGGCTCCTCTGTCCATGGGATTGTCCAGGCAGGATACTGGCGTGGGTTGCTGCTATGCAGAAATGTGCCCCCACAGCACCAACTGCTTCTTAGTTCTTTGAGACAAGCTGGAAATTTAGATTTTTCTTTTCCAAGTAAGAGTTGCTGACTTTCTAAACCCTCTGTGGGCCACATGAAAAATCGCTGAGGACTAGATATGGCCAGGAAGGTAATGATTCCTGACCGTATTCCAGGCTAGTGTGTTCTGCAGACCAGGAATCCACAAAATGATCCCTGGTTAGAGAGTTCCCTGGGCAATATTGCTGGGCAACAAAGGCATTCTATATCCCCTCCAGGTGTCCCCCTGTGCATTAGCATATTAAAGGCTCTGAAAAGGTCTGTAGGAACTAGACCTGATGAACTTTGTGAAGCCCAGGAGAACATGAGTGATCCACAGGGCCTGTCCTGAGTCACAGCCTCTCCTAGAGATGTGACTTCTGCAATGTGCTCACCAACTCAAAGGTTCACGGGCCCCTCGGGTCCATCCAAGCCCTGAGTTAGGAAGCTCCTTCCTTCATCCGCTGGCCGAACAATAGCTATGGAGACTGTTCTGGGCCAGGCTTGGTGTGAGCTCCAGGGACCTGATACTCATGTCCCTGCCCTGCCTCGTGGAGCCCACACACAACTGCCCCTTTGTCCAGGTTTGCCCCCTTCAGCAACTCTGGGCTTCCCATCACACAGTACTGATGCACTTTGTATAAATATAAAGGCTTTGTCAGCCAAAAGCAGGGACTGATGAACAAGCCACCAAGACCTGGTTCTAGCCCAGGGCTACTTTGCACACACTGTGACACGTCGAGACAACATTTAATCAACAGTACTGACTGAGCGAAATTAAAAGAAATTAGAAGATGAAATTAAAAGATGCTTGCTCCTTGGAAGGAAAGCTATGGCAAACCTAGACAGCATGTTAAAAAGCAGAGATATCATTTTAACAAAAAAGGTCCGTAGAGTCAAAGCTATGGTTTTTTCAGTAGTTGTGTACGGAGGTGAAAGTTGAACCATAAAGAAAGCTGAGCACCGAAGAATTGATGCTTTCAAATTGTGGTGCTGGAGTAGACTATTGAGAGTCCCTTGGACTGCATGGAGATCAAACCAGTCAATCCTAAAGGAAATCAACCTTGAACATTCATTGGAAGGATGTTGCTGAAACTCTAATACTCTGGCCTCCTGATGGGAAGAGCTGACTCACTGGAAAAGACCCTGATGCTGGGGAAGATTGAGGCCAAGAGGAGAAGAGGGTGATAGAGAGTGAGATGGTTGAATGGCATCATTGACTCAATGGGCAAGAGTTTGAGCAAACTCTGGCAGATAGTGAAGGACAGGGAAACCTGGCATGCTGCAGTCCATGGGGTTGCAAAGAATCAGACATGACTTATCAACTAAACAACAACTGACTGAGCACCTACTAAGTCCAGGCAGTGAGCTCAGTGCCAGGGGCACAGCTGCAAATAAGAGAGATCTCAAGACTCAGCCCCTGTCATCATCAGGCATGCAGTACAGACAAGGAAACAGAAAAAAACCAAGGGGGTTGGGGAGACAGTGGGAGAGAAAAAATACAATTCCAAAGAAACGTTTCAAGTTTCACAAAAGACATAAACAAGAAACTGAAATAGAGTGCAATGAGCTGGAAAACCTACTTTTGATGGGATCAAGAGAAGTATCTTTAAGAAGTTGTTATTTATACTGAGACTTAAAGTGTGGGAACAAAAGAACCATGAGAAAGCTTTCCAGGTAGATGGCACTGCATAGGCAAGGGTCCTGAGGCAGGGAAGAGCAATAATCATGGAGGATAGCTTAAGATGAGATTGAAGAGGTCTGCTGAAGTCACTTCAGTCGTGTCCGACTCTGTGCGACCCCATAGATGGCAGCCCACCAGGCTCCTCCGTTCATGGGATTCTCCAGGCAAGAACACTGCAGTGGGTTGCCATTTCCTTCTCCAATGCATGAAAGTGAAAAGTGAAAGTGAAGTCGCTCAGTCGTGTCTGACCCCGAGCGTCCCCATGGACTGCAGCCCACCAGGCTCCTCCGTCCATTGGGATTTTCCAGGCAAGAGTACTGGAGTGGGGTGCCATTGCCTTGAAGAGGTCAGAAGGGCTCAAATCATATAGTGGCTGTGGGCTGTATGTATCAGCCAGCTATGGCTGCATAACAAACAAGCCCTAAACTTAGTGGTGTGTAGGAAGTACCATCAATTATTATAGCTCACACTCTGGGGGCCAGATGGGATCTGAGGGTGCTCTACATCAGGCTGAAGAAGGCTTGCTTTGCATATCCCTCCTCCTTAGACTTGGGGGGACTAGCCTGGTGTTCCCCTTCTCATAGTGATAATGGGAGGGCAAGAGAAAAGCAGGAGCTGCGAGGCTTCTTGGGGCTCAGACTTAGAACTGATAGACTGTTTTACTTCTGCTCCTTTCTATTGATCAAAGCAAGTTGCCTGCCACATTCAGGGGTGGGGAGTGACATCCACCCAACAGTGGGAGGACATAGTAAGGGACAGAGGAGGTGGCTTGGATGGCGAGAAGTAGAGGAAATCCAGAGCCATCTAAAGGCAGAAGCAATAGGAATGTCGCTGATGTATTAGAGGTAAGGAAAAGGGTGGAATCAAGTTTGGCTTCTGATTTTCTCCCAGAGTGATGAGTTAGACAGGGAAGTCTGTGGGAGGCAGAAGAGACGAGATGTGGGGGCTCACCCCAGCTTGCTCTGGCCCCTCAACTTCCTCTTCTGCACCATGAGAGGTCAGGGGAGCCCCCCGACCCCGGCCAGCCCAGGCCGCTCTTCACCCCCACCCCAGCCAGAGCCCAAGCTTCCCGCACTCATGTACAGTGAAGATCGGCCGGCCCTGCGGTGAATTATGACCCCCATAGCTCACAGCCGGGCTGGCGCTGGAATGATGTGTTGTTACCATCCATCACCACCTGACGGGCACCCAGCGCCAGAATTCGGCAGCTGCCCTTCACTGAGACACTTAATTATAAAGGCCTGAAATTTTCCCCTACCGGCCCAGGAAATAAAGGCTTTGTTTACCAACTGCAAGTGGGGAGGCACCCAGGGGAGAGCCCATATATCAGAACAGCCTGGCAGAGGCAGGGCGAATCCTGGGACCTGGTGGGCGGGGCAAGGCAGAGGCTTCCGGGAGCTGTCACCTCGACCCCCACTGCCCCCCAGCCCTGCGCTCCGAGTCTCCATAGAAATATTGATCTCAGACGTTCTATGTCATCTCACCTGTGCCACGTCTGAATTTGCTCATAGCCAACTCAAGGCAATGCTCTGGGCCCCTCTTCTGGGTTTGCCAGCCCCTCCAAAAACCCTCGGGGCCTTATGGATCTTGGGGGAAAGGAGAGGGCACAGCAGGACATCGAAGACACTGTTCAACTCACTAGGATGTGCGTTCATCACACCCGGTTCTCAAAGTGTGGTCCCCAGACCAGCAGCCTCGGTCTCTAAATGCATGTTCTTGGACTTTGAGAAGTAGTGTTAGTTGCTCAATCGTGTCCGACTCTTTGCAACCCCATGGACTATATAGCCCACTAGGATCCTCTGTCAGTGGAATTCTCCAGGCAAGACTACTGCAGTGGGTTGCCATGCCCTTTTCTAGATCTTCCCTGACCCAGGGATTGAATCTGGGTCTCCTGCATTTCAGGCAGATTCTTTCCTGTCTGAACCATCAGGGAAGCCCTGACCTAATGAAGCGACGATTCAAAGGGCTGCAGTTGGAGAAGAGCAGATTTCCTCCAGGGAGAAGGAAGGGGTTCCCAGCACTGTCGGTCCCTGGAACAGGTGCATCAGAAGAAGGTATGCAAGAAGCTGAATTTGATCCTTGCCAGGTGATCGGTCCAAGACACGCCTTCCTGCAGATCTGATCCCCGCAGTGGAGACATCACTCTCTGAGCAGATCAGGGAGGACTCTGCAAACAACCAGACCCAGCCCAGTAGGGTTGAGTTATCTGCACTGACGTGGACCCCTCCCAACACTCACACACTCTCTCTCCGCTGTCCCCCACCTCATTCCAGGGGACCATGGGGCTTGGCAGCTGTCCCGAGGGATGGAGGTGGTTTGCAGCTGAGGGACAAAGGACATTCATTTGCCCACAGGCGTTGCAGGCCACTCCACAGCACCATACAGTGACACATGGAGAAACTGAGTCACAGGACCTGAAAGACATCTGGCAAATTGGGTGTGGAACTATGCCGGGCCTGCAATCACGGCCTCCTGGCCTCCAGTCTGCACTCCACGGCCCACTGGGTCTGTTTCTGAGCAACTCACTGCCCTCCTCTAGGCACTGGTGTCTTTGTCTGCAACATGAGAATAATGATATTCCCCCACTGGGTTGATCCAAACCAGAATGGGGATGACCAGTGACGACGGATTCCAGCCATAATCACCGATGTGGGTCCCACATTACTTTTCAGGAATGTGGCTTGTTCAATATCCCCAACCGTCCTTCTGCTTCCTTTCTTTAATTTGGGGTAATAACTACCCTATCTTGTGTATTTCTTTGGCTGTGTCAAGTCTTAGCCACGGCATGCAGGGCCCTTCATTGCGGTGCATGGACTCTCTGGTTGTAGCTCTTCTTTAAAAAAAAAGTTTTAACTAACTATTCCACCGTCTTTGGATTCCCCCAGAGGCAGGCTTTGAGGTGAGCCATTTGCCTGGAATGTGCAGGGTAACCCTTGTTGAGGAGCAGAAGAACGAGAGAAGGCAGCTGTAAAGGATGTGTTACTATGGGCAGGTACCACCAGGGGCTCCATCTCCCTGGGGAGCGTTGGAGCTTCTATAGACACATGCCTCAGGGGTATCCTGCCTAAGACGGGAGGGAGCTGGGGTGTTGATACACCAGCTCCTGTATGTCAGTGGTTGAGGGCTTCCCAGGGTTGTTAATTCCCAGCCCCTTCTTGCCTCCCCCTAGGGAGGGCAAAGCAGACTCTGGTGGTCAGACAAACCCTCAGACAAAAAGCTTTTGGTTCAGGCCATTGGATGGGGCTGGTGTGCCCAGAAACACTTAGTGCCAAGGGCGGACAAGTGGAGCCCCCAACACAAGCCACACCCTCCTTCCTTCTCCATGTGGAGAAACGCTTTATCTATTTCAAGACCCAGCTTGGAGTACAAGCTTTCTTCCGGTCAACCCTCTCCAAATGCCCTAAGGAGAACTGGAATGTGCCTTCTTGCAGCAACTTTGTCTTGTCTCTTCCATGAGCATTGCTTTCATTCATTTGCCAGATGTTTCTTCAAAGACAGCTGGGTGCCAGGCACAGGCCCCTGATCACACTGCATCGTAACCGTTCTTGACTTGCCTGTGAGCGCTGGACTGTGAGGGCTCCATAGGCGGGACTGGATCAGATTCCTGTGGGCATCCCCAGCGCTGGGCACATAGTCAGCACTCAGGAAGCATCAGCCAATCTGAGCTCCAGGGGAAAAGCAAATCTGACGCTACATGAAAAGCACTTGGCTTGGTACAAAACCCGCCAAAAGAAAAGATCTAAAGAAATAGCCATTAACGTGTGGGTACAAGCTGCGTGAGTCCCTCCGAGACACATCACCACCCCGATCTGTACCTGCCTTGCCCCAGGCGCTCCAGAAGACAGAACCTGCATCCCTGTGGGAGAGCCCCCAGCGTTGGAGCCATCTAAAATTAGACCTGCCCCTGCGGGCGCTTAAAATTAGAAGGACTTTGCATTCCAAGATGCCAACAGGTGCCGAGCAACAGTTCAGAGACCAAAATAAATCGGTGGCTCACTGGGACTTAAAATTAGATGAAGCCTCTGGGTCCAAGTGGCTGTCAGTGTTGGGCAAGTTGTCTTCCATAAAGGATTGAGAGGAGCTAGTCCAACCCTCCTTATCAGAACCCCTCGGATGAGTCAAAGGGAATGGATGTGTACTGACAACCTACCTGGTGCCAAGCCTGTGCCAACAGCCTGGCTTGCATTCTGTAGCTCGATGTAAACGGTGGAGCTGGGAAGGAGCACTATCAGTTATTATGCTGCCTGGTGATTGATGCCAAAGAGCTTCATTCCAGGGACTTGTCCAAAAGCACCCAAATGATGGAGCAGGGTTTGAGCCTCTGCTTCTCCCCAGCTGCTCCTGGCTCGTTTCAGGGAGCCAGACCACCCTCACCCATTTCGAGGAGGATCCTCACCCACCCCTTCTACCTCCCTAAGCAGCCTTTGTTTGGGGTCATGTGACCTGCCCCTGGCCACACTGATTGAGCAAAAGCAGTAGCATCATCTAAAGTGAACAGCTCACTGGCTGGTCAGAAACATATAGTGTCTGGCTGGGAAGGATGAACTGGACCACTCAGGGGTCTCCTAGGAGAACGTGCAGTGAGCAAGCTTCCTAAGAGGGGAGGGTGGAATGGTCCCAATCGAGGAGAGAGGGGGGAGGGGTGACAACACAGTCACACAGCGACTCCAGGTGATGTTAGGGACCGGTGGGACATAGCACACACTGCATCCTTAACTCATCCATAGGAATTTCACCCCCTTTTACAGATGAAAGTAATTGCTATCAGTTGTGTTAATCACTCACAACTCGTGTGCAACTCTTTGCGACCCCATGGTCTGTCCATGGAATTCTCCAGGCAAGAATACTGCAGTGGATTGCCATTGCCTTCTCCAGGGATCTTCCCTACCCAGGGATCAAACCAGGCTTTTCTGCATTGCAGGCAGATTCTTTATCATCTGAGCTACTAGGGGAGCAATTATGATTGGAGAGATCGCCAAATGACCCTGGAGATAAAGATGAGGTCTGGGTTCCAAAGTCCTCCAGCCTAGGGGTGCCCATCCACATGTGTGCATGTGTGTGAGAGTGTGTGGGTGTGCACAAGCCTGTGGGTATCACCCAGAAGAGAGGGCACAAGGAGGACTGGGGATTCAGAGCAGGTGTGGCACTCAATGTAGCTGTAGTGGGCTCCCCACCCCTCTGGGAACCTCTTCACGTTTCTTCCCTTTTCCATTGACAGGGCCACCTGGGTTCAACCAGGAACTGTTCTTGACACCAAGACAGAAAATGCTGTTTTCATCCTGGGCACCATGGCCTGGCAGCTCTGTCCTGCCCTCCATGCTACTGAACAAAATAACTCGTTTTTGGAAACTCAACTCTCAAATCTTGGATCATCCATAGCATGCCACTGGGCCAGCTCTAACCTTCTATCACTTCAGTTTCTCCATCAACGATGTTGGAGAAATAATGGCCCTTTTTTTCTTTAATAGATTGTTCCTAACAAATAAACATGTGAAGTCATTGTTTGGTATTTGTCTGTTTCTTTGAATATCCTAAGACTGACTTTGCATAAGGGATCCAGGAACACTAGATTCCACTTTTTCACTCTGCCACGGACCCTCTGCAGGACTTCCATCAAGTCCTTTATCCTCTCTGGACCACAGTTGCTCCCAGTTCTATGACAGAAGGGTAGCCCCGATTCAATCATTGATTTCCACTATATACTACTTGGTCCTGCACTCAACATGGTAGGTGCAGACATGAATGAAACAAAGAGGGTTACTGTGGTATCTGGGAAGGCTTCCTGGAAGAAGTGGCATTTGGAGGACTCCTCTCTTTCTTGGGAGGCTGTAAGATTCTAAAAAGAAAAGGGGTCCACCTCGAGGGTTCCTGAGGCCTATTTGTCAACTGGCTCACTGAATCCGAAGCACACAAGTGTGCACATCTGCATGGGCCAGTGTAGACATGCGGGACACACCCTCCAGAAGACAGGGTTCGACAGGCCCAGACACGGCGTCTTGGAGAAAAGGATTAATTGGAGAAAAAAACAGGAAGCAACTCTAAATGTTCAAGGCTCCCTCAGCAGCCAAGTTCTTTTTTCCACACTTTAGGAAGATGAGATGGGACAGCAGAGGGCGGGGAGGTGTGTAACACTCTGGCTATTTCCTGAACGTCCTTCCCAGTGCCCCCAGAGGCCCAGGCTGAGTGCGGTTATCTCCTCCCTGGCTGGGAGGGGGCTAGTTCAGAGCCAAAACTGCCAAGATACGGGGAAGAAGCATGCAGAATGACACAAACAAGCCAGGCTCGTGACTCCAGGCCAACAGGAACAGAGCCAGCCATTCTCCCCAGCCCCAGCCCCCATCCAGATGCTGGCTGGTCCCCCTGGTATAGGCCGCAGAGGTGATGGGGGTCCAGCTTCGGGATCTGAGCCCTGATTCTTGAGTGAGACAGACGGTGGAGCTGGTGTGGGAAGCTGAGGAGAAGAAGGAGACGGGTGCATTGCACTCTGTCTCTCTCTCCTTGGGTATCTCCAGCTCCACCATGTAAGAGCCTTGGAATCTACCTTTAAACCTGCGTCTCAGCATCTCATCACCTCCATCGCTGTCTCACTTCCCTGTCCCTGTGTATCTGTGTGTGTCCAGTGCCTATCTCTGAGAGGCGGAATCTCTTTCTTTCCCAAACAAGTAGGGAGAAGCCTCCAGGATAGCTGGAAAATTCCAACCCTACAAAAAGAAAAGAAAAAAAAACATGCTAGAGACACAAATTCAAATGAGACACGCTCTTCTACCACACTGACAGAAATGAAAAATCAGCAATATCCTTCACTCAGGATATTATATTAAAGACAGAGCAAACAGACCCTCTCACAACCACGGACGAGAGTATGACCCAGTATTATTTCTGTGTGTTGGGGGGAGTCATTTGGCAATATCTACAGAAATGTTGAATGTACACACCCACTGAAGGAGATCAAACCAGTCCATCCTAAAGGAGATCAACCCCGAATATTCACTGAAGCTGAAGCTCCAATACTTTGGCCACCTGATGCAAAGAGCCGACTCACTGGAAAAGACCCTGATGCTGGGAAGGATTGAAGGCAGGAGGAGAAGGGGACGACAGAGGATGAAGTGGTTAGATAGCACCACCAACTCAACAGACATGAGTTTGGGCAAACTCCAGGACAGAGTGAAGGACAGAGGTGTCTGGAGTGCTGCAGTCCATGGGGTCACAGAGTCGGTCAGGACTTGGCGACTGAACAACAGCAAACAGCACGTGCCCACTGACTCAGCAATCAATGTGCACAAAACTGTATAAGGATGTACAAGGCTATGACAGCACTGCTCACACACCATTGTGTGTAATAGTAAAAAATATGGCAACAGTTGACAAACTATTTAATGAGGACAGGTCAAATAAGTCATGGTGGAGCCATGCTATGAGAGCTGTGGATATTAGGCAGATATTAAAAAGAGTGAGCACGATCTACGGGTCAGGACAGGGAAAGCTGTCCACAAAATAAAGAAAGCAACAGAAATGGTATGGACCTAACAGAATCAGAAGATATTAAGAAGAGGTGACAAGAATACACAGAAGAACTATACAAAAAAGATCTTCATGACCCAGATAATCACGATGGTGTGATCACTCACCTAGAGCCAGACATCCTGGAGTGCGAAGTCAAGTGGGCCTTAGGAAGCATCACTACGAACAAAGCTAGTGGAGGTGATGGAATTCCAGCTGAGTTTCTTCAAATCCTAAAGGATGATGCTGTGAAAGTGCTGTACTCAATATGTCAGCAAATTTGGAAAACTCAGCAGTGGTCACAGGACTGGAAAACATCAGTTTGCCTTCCAATCCCAAAGAAAGGCAATGCCAAAGAATGTTCAAACTACTGCACAATTGCACTTATCTCACACTCTAGCAAAGTAGTGCTCAAAATTCTCCAAGTGAGGTTTCAACAGTACGTGGACTGAGAAATTCCAGATGTTCAAACTGGATTTCGAAAAGGCAGAGGAACCAGAGATCAAATTGCCAACATCCGTTGGATCATTGAAAAAGCAAGAGAGTTCTAGAAAACATCTACTTCTGCTTTATTGACTATGCTAAAGCCTTTGACTGTGTGGATCATAACAAACTGTGGAAAATTCTTCAAGAGATGGGAATACCAGACCACCTTACCTGCCTCCTGAGAAATCTGTATGCAGGTCAAGAAGCAACATTTAGAACCAGACATGGAATAATGGACTTTTTCCAAATTGGGAAAGGAGTATGTCAAGGCTGTATATTGTCATAAAGATGTACAGAGTACATTATGAGAAATGCAGCTGGATGAAGCACAAGCTGGAATCAAATTGCCGGGAGAAATACCAATAACCTCAGACATGCAGATGACACTACCCTTATGGGAGAAAGTGAAGAGGAACTAAAGATCCTCTTGATAAAAGTGAAAGAGGAGAGTGAAAAAGCTGGCTTAAAGCTCAACATTCAAAAAATGAAGATCATGGCAACCGGTTCTATCACTTCATGGCAAATAAACAGGGAACCAATGGAAACAGTGAGTGACTTTATTTTATTGGGCTCCAAAATCACTGCAGATGGTGACTGCAGCCATGAAATTAAAAGATGCTTGCTCTTTGGAAGAAAACCTATGACAAACCTAGACAACCTACTTAAAAGCAGAGACATTAGTTTGCTGACAAAGGCCCATCTAGTCAAAGCTATGGTTTTTCCAGTAGTCATGATGTGAGAGTTGGACCATAAAGAAAGCTAAGCACTGAAGAATTGATGCTTTTGAACTGTGGTGTTGGAGAAGACTCTTGAGAGTTCCTTGGACTGCAAGGAGATCAAACCAGTCAATCCTAAAGATATCAATCCTGAATATTCACTGGAAGGACTGGTGCTGAAGCTGAAACTCCAATACTTTGGCTACCTGATGGGAAGAGCTGATTCATTAGAAAAGACCCTGATCCTGGGAAAGACTGAAGGCAGGAGCAGAAGGGAATGACAGAGGATGAGATGGCTGGATGTCATCACCAATGCCATGAATGGACATGAGCTTGTGATGGACAGGGAAGCCTGACGTGCTGCAGTCCATGGGGTCACAAAGAGTCGGACACAACTGAGCAAATGAACCGAACGTGACATGTTAGTTGGCATAGGTCAGGTTATGCTGTGATAACAAATATGCCCCAGAACTTAAGGGGCTTAATACAAAAAAAAGGTTCATTTCTTGTTCACACAAAATCTGATGTAAGTTCAGTGTCTCCAGGAGAGTTCCCTCAATACAGTGAATCAGGGATCCAGGTTGAGTCCACCAGTACAAGTATACTCTCTTATACTGGCCCCAACATCACTTGGAGAAAGAAACAGCAGCTCACTCCAGTATTCTTTCCTGGGAAATTCTTTGGACAGAGGATTCTGATGGGCTACAGTCCGTGGGGTTACAAAGAGTTGGACACGACTGAGCGCACACTCACACACATGCACACACAATCACTTGTGCAGGGGAAGAATGAGCATAAAGGACCACTCTAGCATGCACTGTCCTTTGGCTGAAGATCAGTTGCTCCACCAAAAGCAAGGAAATTGGGGGAGTATGTAGATATCAGGTGGACAATAAATAGCTCAGTCAAATATAATGATCACGTGTAGAGCACAGTCTCATATATGTGAAAAAAAAAGTTAAAGCTAAACCATGCTGGGGAGTGTGGGAAACAGATGAAAACACTTCAGAAAAGATATGGAAAGACAAGTCAAGGTATTGAATGAATTGATCTCTGGGGAGGGGAATAGAATTGGAATTAATGGGCCAAGACACAATAATTCTAATTTCACTCCATATTCATTCATATTGATTGATGTCAAAATAGCACAAGGCTAGAGAGGCAGAGAAATGGAGCCCTAGTGACCCCATTTGAGCATCTGGATCAATCCATTCCTGAAGCTGATGCTAATTACTGCAGCCAGTATTTTTTCATTCCCCATTCCCCCTATTTTTTGGTGTGTATGCTTTCTTTTTTTTTTTTTATTTTTTAAAATATGTTTTGGCTTGTTTCACTTAAGCCTGTTAGAGAATGAGTTTTTCATCTGGACTTAAGTCCAGATCTGCTAAATTCCAACGCCCATTATCTTAACCAACATATAGGCTACCCTGTCCAGGGCACTGGAGTCAGAAGGGGACTTGAGTTATTATTAGATGCAAACCCTTTCATTTCACAAATGAGATGAAGACCCGAGGAAGCCAAGTGACTCCCCTGAGGTCACAGAGAAGCCTGCCTCACAGCCTGCATTGCTGTTCTATACACCCCAAAGCTTTTCCCAAAGACTCCACGTTTACCTGACCTTGGTCCCTTGCATGGCTCTGGGACCCCACTGACGTCAGCATCGCTTCTGACTTTTAGCAGAAGCTGGTGACTGAGGCCCACCCTGGTACCCTTGGCTGTGAACTGCGTCCCGAGGCTTTGGCTGCCAGTAACCGTCCAGGTACCCTTGGCTGTGAACTGCGTCCCGAGGCTTTGGCTGCCAGTAACCGTCCAAGCGCTGACACTCACGACTGACTTAGGCCCTTTTCGTTTCCACTGAGTGTGGATTCTAGTGACATCACCGTCCCTCCCTGGCCATCCAATGGGTTTGTTCCAGTGCAAGGGAAAGGCTGAGAGTGGCTGCTGAGCCCCTGCAGGAATTAGCGGAGCCCCACAACCCAAATGTCCCGCCACTTTAGACCTCCAAGCCTCATACCGCATCTCTGCGAAATGGCAGTAACCACAGCACCCGCCTCGTAGGGTGCTGTCACAATGAGATGAGATTTCATGTGTGCGAGCTAAGTGTGCGATGGTGTGGATGTCACTGGGCGTCTTCCTCATCCTCCTTTAGGGGCCCCAGCCTGGTGGGGTATAAGACTGGGGGGCTGAGATTTAGGAGATGGGCATGTTGGCCTGCACAGTGTCCCTCATTCCTCTGAGTCCGCGAAGAGTCCCCTCCACACTGGGCCTCAGTTTCCCCCATCACAAAGTAAGACCAAGATTCTCTAAGGACCTTCCTGCCCTAACAGCTGGAGAAAGCCATTTAGCTGGTTGCTCGGAGTCTCTGCACGCCTGTTGGCTACCAGTCTGTGCCAGGGGCCCCCCATTCATTTGCTCACCAGCCCTAGTGGGGCGGGAACTGTTGCCTCAATGTTCAGAGAAGGAAACTGAGGCCAAAGGGATTCAGGAAGACTCACGAGGGCCCTCCTGCCCCAAGGTTCCCAGACATGTTTCCAAGCGAGCAAACTGGACTCTATTCCAAGCTTCAGCAGGCTCTTCAAGATGTGTTCTTCCCTTGAAGTGAGGGTCCCCCAGTTATCAGTGGGAAACCCCTCAAGTCCAGAGATCTTGACTGCCTTGCCCAAAGCTACAGAAGAGGAGCTCAGAACAGGAGTCCATGGCACCTGACTCCCGAGAAAGGATTCTTTTCCCCAGATCATGCTGTTTCTTATGGATTAAGAACGCCCTTCTTGGGACTGCCATGGCCGTCCAGTGGTTAAGACCGAGTGCTTCCACTGCAGGGGTTCGATCCCTGGATGGGAAATTAAGATCCTACATGCCACACAGTGCGGTCAAAAAGTTAAAAAGAAAGAAAGAAAAAAGCCCTACTCAGTTCTCTTCAAACAACAAAGCCCTCAGAGCCATTTTTCAGAGGCAAGGAAAACTGTGACTTTTGAGATCAGAAGGGGGAAAAACTTGGCTCTAAAATCCAGTCCTTCTTGAGCTTCGATAACTACCAGGGGTAACCTTGGGAATCGCCCAAAATGAAGAAGAAAAATCTTCAGCCATAGGCCCTTCTGTGTCATGATTCGATCAACAAACCCTGACTCCATCAAACCCCATGCAGAGCTGCTAAGAGGTCCTAGGGGTGCCAGGAAAAACCCAAAATGTGGGATGCAGCTGTAAGAGTTACTAAGGATCTAGCCCATCCCAGGCTCAAAAGCAGTACATTTTTGGGCTTCTGTTTGCGCATCTGTGAAATGGGGGCAGTGAGACCTAGCACACAGTAGACACTTGGTAATATTAGCTCTTGTTATTACAACACTGGGGCCTCGGTCACCTCCTTTCAGTCTGTTAACATGAAAACAAAATTTTAAATGTGCATAGAGATGGCCACTGGGGTCCCCCTCCCTATACTCCTCCAAGCCCCAGGTCTGCACTGAAATTTTTCTAGCTCAAAAGACTCACTGCAGAGGATGAACTCTGGCAAAGTGTGGACAAAAGACACTTGGGAGTGGCGGCCTGACCCCAACAGAAGGAAGATGGGAGAAGGGGGTGAGGACCCAGCCCCTCTGGGCCTCCAGTAGCACCTGTGGCCACACCCCAGGGTGGAGGAGGGGGTGGATTTTTTAAATCAGCCCCTGGTGCCCAAGAGGCCTGAGTTTAAATGGCTCAGCCACTTACAGAGTGACCGAGGGCAAGTCGCTGCTCCCCTCCAAGCCTCAGTTTCCCCATCCCATGAGGGGTGAGAGAAAATGAGCGTGACTACATGTAGGTGAGTGTGCACAGCATGGGCAGAGATTTGAGCTTGTGTGTGAACCACAGCAGGACCCGGGTGAGACCAGCGAGGTGTGCAGGGCACACAGTTTAGGGAGGCGCCCAGTCCCAGGCTTCGTGAGGGTCCTTGTTGTGATCACCCCAACACCCCCTGGATCACAGGGTATGAAAAATGAGCCGGAGCCTCCCAGCCTGGCCACCACCTCTCAGCATCCAAGCCCCTCCATCTCCAACCAGCTTCAGGCACTCCACCGGGCAGGAAGGAGTTAACTGGAGGCCCTTCCAAAACAAACAGGGCTCAGAGCTGCAGCCAGCCCCGAACTCAAAACACATGGGGAGCCAGGCCCCTCCTTCCGCCCTCCCCTCCCCCAGGGCTGCCTTTGTGTCTCCCTCCCCTAGCCCCTTCACCCCTGCCCCTCAAGTCCTAGGGACTCTGCCTCCCCTGTTCCCCCTTCCCTCCCTCCATCTTTGTCATCCCCAGCCTGTTCCTGCTGAGAGTGGAGGGCCACCAGCTGACCTCCTGCACCCTCTCAGCCTCCCCAGGCCCTGCCCCCACCTGTGGGGGGAGCCCCCCCACCCATGGACTCTCCTCCGTCGCTCTGCTGTAGGCCCAGCTCACTCTGGGGTCATCTTTGCAACCTCTATTGACTCTGAGAGTGGAGGTATCCTTGAAATGCAGGCATCAAACCATCCACACACACCCTCCCCACTAGCCCCTACTCAGGGGGAATCTGGCAAGAGTTCGGCTGACAGCAGCTAAGATTGGTCTGTACCTCCTGGCTGGGCGACTGCAGC
Organism: Okapia johnstoni; assembly: GCA_024291935.2. NCBI lineage: Eukaryota > Metazoa > Chordata > Mammalia > Artiodactyla > Giraffidae > Okapia > Okapia johnstoni. The sequence continues at coordinate 5,414,527 of CM044310.1, read as the reverse complement.
CTTTTCCTGGGACTGTAGCATCGTGGGCGCCTGGCCTTCCTCGGGGCCTCTGTGAGGATGGAGGGAGACCTTGGGTGGGCAGGGGCGGCCCGCGGGGGTCTCAGCATCTTTGTGTCTCTACTTTCATGCTGTCTTGCTCAGATGACTCTTAGAGGAAGGGGATTCTGACTCTTAGGATCTCTGCCCCTTTAACACAAGGGCAGGTGGGAACTGATGATCGATCTTATAGTAATAGCAATCATATGAATATCTTATTGATCCACAGTTGCACCCCAGTCCCTGCCCGGAGACCTTCCTTCCTGTACATTATTTCATGTTTCTGCACGACAACTCTGAAAGGAGGTTAATACTCTCCCCATTTTACAGATGAGGAAATTGAGGCTCAGAGAAGTTTTTAAATGTGCCCAATTGCATTTCTCTTTAAAGAAGAGAAAAAGGACTCAAAAGTCCAGCTTTCTCTCTACCACCCTCATCATTTATCAGTTGTCAAAAACAAACAAACAAAATCTTTGTCTAGAGTTTAGAGAAGCTTCCAGTCTGCACCAAGGGGAAGGTGACCTGCAGGTACCAAAGTCAGTGCAGACAGCCCACACAGGTAACCAGAGGGGTCAGAGTCATTCATTTCCTGATTCCTTAAAAGTGGTTTAAAACTGATCTGTGCTTGGAATGCTTTAAACTGACTGTCCACAAGGCCACTGGCAAGGTAGATCTGACTTGCCCATTTTACAGATGAGGAAGCTGAGACCTAGAGGGGAAGGGAATTACTTGGGGTCACAAGGTGGCTATCCAGATGCAGGAGGAGACTTCAGTTCCCTGGCTGGGATCCCATGGTTCAGCAGAGGCTGTCAACGTCTGTACTCCCTGGGATGGCTTGTTACAACACAGATTGCTGGGTCCGCCTTCAGGGTATGAGTCAGAAGGTCTAAGTGGACCCAAGAAATTGCATTTCTAACAAGTTCCCAGGTGAAGCTGATGGCGCTGGCCCAGGGTCTGAGGAGTTCAGAAGAACAGAATTGGGGTAGGGATGGTCATGCCCCTCAAAGTCATTCCATACAGCCAGTTGCAACTGAGTCCTCCCATTTTGCAGTTGGGAAAACTGAGGCTCATAGAGGGAATGTGCCAGGCCCAAGGTGGCCTGGCTGAGACTATGACTAAAGGCCCCAGGGGGAAAAAAAAAAAGGTGGCGTGATTTCTGGGCCCAAGGCAACATGCAAATGTGACACTCCTTGTTTGAAAATGTATTAAGAATTTCAGGGGACTTCCTGGCAGTCCAGTGGTTGAGAAGTCATCTAGCAACGCAGTGGACACTGGTTCGATCCCTGGTCGGGGAACTAGGATCCCACATGCCATGGAGTAACTGAGCCCGTGTGCCACAACAAGGATTCCGCATGCTGCAACCAAGACCTGGCACGGCCAAATAAATAAATTAATTAAAAAAAGAAAAGAATTTCACAATAGCGACTGCAGAGCATGAAGCAAAGTATGGGGCCCTTTGGAGCACGGGGTTCTGGGCAAGGGCAGGGGTCCCATGCCGTGGCTGGCCTGTCTTCCATCTCTGGCCACACCCTATACTGAGTCCCCAGCTGAGAGTCAGGAGACACCGTGGGGGTCACAGGACACCACCACCCCCGTCCCAACTCCTGGCCGCAGCTGCCTTCCCAAGGAGAGGTCTGCATCATCCACCCACCAGGTGAAAGGACCCCAGGAGGTGGCCGCCTGGACTGGATTTCAGTTTGTTTTATTTAGGTGGAGAGACACCGCGGGAAGCCAACCTGGAGGAAATCCAACCCCTGAGGAATTTGGCCTGCCCTGCCCGGCTCCCAGGTCTCCCCCCAACCCAGACCCCTCCCCTCCTGCCCTCCCCTCCAGTCTGCATCTTATTCTTGAGGATTTTAGAAAGCTTTGTGAGCCAGGGGGGAGGGCCAGCTGGGCCAAAAGGGGGAGAAAATAATTTTAAAAGTCACAGACCAAGGAGATGCAGCCCTGGGGAATCGCTGAAGAATAGAGTGGTTTTTATAAAAAAAAAGTGAGGGCTGAGTGATGCTTTGCTGAAATTCCCAGAGCAGCACAGTCTGGGTTGAGCATCATTCAAAGTCAAGAGGGGAGAGAGGAAAGGACAAGGGCCTCCCAGGAGAGGGCCCCTCCCCTCCCCAGCAGAGACCCCTTTGTCCCCAAACTCAGGTGACATGGAGAATGTTCCAGGCCATGTATGAGCTGGGCCCCTGAATGAAGCCACCACCTAGCAGATTTCCAGAGGAGAGTATAGAGAGCTGCCACCTTCTTTTCAGGGACTGTGAAGGGAGGGGACCAAAGCCAGCTGCAAGACAAGACACGCAGCAGCCTCTAATTTGTGTCATTAGGCCATGTGTCTGTGTGTCTGACACGTGTGTGTGTGTTCAGGACACTGGTCCATTGACCTTAGTTATCTGGGGAAGGGGTGGGAGAGAGGGTGATGTTTTGTTTTTAGCACTAAACCTGCCCCCACAGCAAGAGTTTTTCTAAGAATACATATGATCTGGAGCTTTAGGTTAAGCTGTTAAACTATTAACTGATCAAAGGATAAATGGAATGTCAGACATACATTCAGTGGAATATTACTCAGTCATTAAAAGGAACAAATTGTTGACACATGCTACAACATAGATAAACCTCCAAGTGTGATGCTGAGTGAAATAAGCCAGAAGCGACAGGCCATGTCCTGTATGATTCCACTGATATGAAATAATAAGAATAGGTAAATGCACAGAGATACGGAACACACTAATGGCTGCCAGGGGCTGGGTGGGAAGGGAGAACGCAGAGTTTAATCTCCAGACTGTATCAGGGGTACAGGGTTTAATTTTAAGGTGAAAACAGTGTTTTGGACTAGACAGAGGTGGTGGTTGTATCACACTATGAATGCACTAAATGCCACCAAAGTGTTCACTTTAAAATAGTGAACTTTATGTTATGTAAATTTCACTTCAATTAAAAAAAATTAAAAACGGAAGTGGATCCTTGGTGCACCCTAAGGGGCTGCTCAGCAAGATCTGCTGAAACTGGACAGAGAGCTGCCTGTGGGTCCCAGAGACGCACAGGGGGATGCTAGCAGCCCGCCCTTCTTAATAACCCCAAACCGGAAACTACCCAGATGTCCATCAGTAACAGATGCAGCACAGACTCTGGGAGAGTCACAGAACTGAGAACTCCCCAGCCATGAAATGAACACACTACCAATGTCCACAATCACAGGGGCAAATCTCAAACATGCAATGTGAGCCAAAGAAACCAGGCAACAAAGAGCATGCACAACTCCGCTCCGATGAAGTTCAAGAACAGTGGACCTTACAAGTCGAGATGCCAGTGACTTACACCTGCCGAAGCCCAGGAGTGACTAGAAAAAGAGAAAAGTGTTCATGGATGGGGTGCTTTTGAGGGTTCCCCACAGCCAGGCAACATGGTAAGCACTCTGTGCGCTAAACCCTCAAATGTTTTTATACCCATTTCAGAGATGAGAAAGCTGGGTCACCGAGGATTGAAGTCTTGTGCTCGAGGTAAAGCAAGGAGCTAAGTGGCAGGTTGAGGTTTGAATGCAGTTGTGCTTGGTTCTGGGGACTTAAACACTAGGGGGACTTATTCAAAGACTTGTAAGAACCTCTAAGTGGGACTTGGACCTTGGGCCTTCCTGAAACCAAAGTCCCATGCTCTTAACCTCTCCCTTCTAAGTTCGGATATTTTATAAAAGACTAAGCACTCAGCAGGAGTTCAATCCACATTGTGCATGCGTGCTAATCGTGTCCAACTCTGTGTGACGCTATGGACTGTAGCCCGTCAGGCTCCTCTGTCCATGGGCTTCTTCAGGCAAGAATACTGGAGTGGGTTGCCATGCCCTCCTCCAGGGGATCTTCCCGACCCAGGGATCGAACCCACCTCTCTTACATCTCCTGCACTGGGAAGCCTGTTCTTTACCACCAGCGCCACCTGGGAAGCCCTCAATCCAAGTTAGTTATTATCATTAATAATAGTGGTAGGACTTTTCTAGCAAGCGATGTAGGACGGAGGACAGCCCGGCCTCACGATCAGTGGTGGATCCAGCCTTGTAAGGGAGTGTAGGGACAGATGCCCAAGGCCTGGGAGCCAATAGGCCAAGATGGAGTCCACACGCCAGAGCCCAGAGCCCTGGAGCCTGTCCGCCCAGAGCCTCCAGACTCTCTCCCGAGGTATTGTTGACCATCTGGACCAATGTGCATGGGCCACTCCAGGCCCGATTCCGGGGAGGTGGAGTGCGTGTTCACAGAGCTCTGGACGGAGGGGCTGGGGGGCTGGGACCAGCGCCGTGTTCTCTGAGCTCCTCCGCCAGGAAATGTGCATTGAAAATACATCCTGATCGATCAGAGGCCGGAGGTCAGGCTCCGGGGACAATGCATACTCCCTGCATGCCCGGACGTCCCTTGCAATTTCACAAATGAAAATGGAGAGCGCCTTGATTACCTCTCCTGGGACAGACAGAAGGCGCTGTCCGGTGTCCCCTTCCAAGGCCAGTTTCTCTGGCTGATGACAGCAACCTCAGGCCTGGCAGAGCTGGAGAGGGTTTCAGTTTCGGCTACTTCAGTGCCCCCATTCTACAGGTGAGGACACTGAGGCCCAGAGGGGGAAGTGGACTGGCCCAAGCTCAACGAGTGAGAACTGGAGGCACAGTCAGCTTTCAAAACCACGTTCCTTGAGGCCCAGGCTAGTTCTTTCTTGGCCAGCGTTCTCATGGTGCTACCTAGAGGGTCTCTGAGTCGTTTATTTCACAAATATTCACTGAGCACCACCCCTACGCCAGGTTCCACGCTAGAAGCCAGGAGGGAGCCAGGCCAGGCATGGTGCCTGCCTTCGGGGAGCTTATTACAGTCGAGGGTGATGGCGCTTCCAGCAGGTCACTTCTCAGCTTTGGAAATTCAGTCACCTCAACTTCGTAAACAGCAGCCCAGGCTGAGGACAGGGCAGGGCCCCAGGCCAAGGCCAGCGGGCAGAAGGCAGTGAGGGGAAGGTATTGATTTACCGATAGTGTGGTTTCTTCATTTTCCTCTTCGGTTTCCACATCAACAGCCAGCAGGAGAAGAAAGATAAGCCCACTGGCTCTGTTTTCTAAAGAGGAAACTGAGGCCCAAAGAGGGGAGGGCCTTGCAGTGAGGTCACCCAGCCAACTGATTGGCTGAGGCTGGGCTTGGGGGCGGGTCTTCTCGCTCCATGCCTTCCAGCTGGTGAGGTGGGCAGAGGGCAACTTGCAGCCCCTTCGAATCTCAGGGCAGGTAAAAGAGGGCGCCTGCGTGGCCCCCGCCACCAGCACCTGCCCCAGGTGTTCTTCGTGGAGTCTCCAAGGAGGCTGCGCCATCCCCACAAGCCCCGCCCCCATTTCCCCCAGCCCTTACTCTAGACCCAGACCAGCCCCTGATCTCACTATGTCTCTTGCCAAAGCAGCTGAAATCGTTCAGGTCTTGGCTGGAGTCTGCTGGGGAGGCTGGAGGTGGGGCGCGGTGCTGGGGAAGGGGATGGAGAGAAACAAAGCCTTCCTCTTCCTTAGAGACAGTTTGTTCTGCGGACGGCTTGTTGAAAATATTGTTCGTGCTCCAGGTTCAGAAAGGAAAGAGGGGAGACAGCTGGGTAGGGGAAACGTCACTTGTAGACAGCTGCGTCCAGGAAGGAGGCGGTGCGGGGTCGGGGTGTGAGGGGTGGGGGTGGGGGAGCGCATCTACTGCGCTCTGCGGACCCTTTGAGCAGCAGCAGCTGAGCCAGGATCAGAGGCGGCCCCAATCATGTTGCATTCACGGCTCCACTCCAGACTTCCGCTGACGACTCTGCCACTCTGAGCCTCAGTTTCCTCATCTGTAAAATGGACATGACAATAGTTCCCTCTTGGTGGGATAACCGGGGCAGGAAGTGAAATCACTCAAGCACTCAAGCACTTAGCCCAGAGCCAGGGACAAGCCCGGTTCTGTTTATGCAGCTTAGAGTCATTGTTTCTGCCAGTGAGATTATCGTTGTGATTATCTCAGTGATCTTTGAGCTTAGGATGATCTGGTTATCTCTCTTTCCAAAGCAGAGACTAGTCACAGGGGCTTAAATGGCTTAGGTCTCACGGTCACTAGACTGGCTACAAAATTTGGGGGAACTCAGTGCAAAATGAAATGCAGGGCTCCAGGCTCAAAAATTATCAAAAACAGCAATATGGCAACAATGGAGCGTTAAACCACGCATCAGGCCCTCTTGCACGTGGGACCTTGAATAGCTGTACAGGTATGAATGCACCAACATGTGTGTCCAAGATCAAGGTCTCAAAGAGCTGGAGTCGGGCCCCAGAGTAGATCTCCACTCAAGCACCTCCCTTCTCTGCCCCCCACTTCTTTCCACACCCAGGGCACCCCAAAGTCACTCCTTTGACTCTTTCCAGAGCCTATTTGCATATGTATTCTCGTGGGTGACAGAACGGAATTGCAGCTGAAAGCAGGCTCACAGTTCCTGGGGGCTGGCTGTGGTGAAGGTGGCTTGGTACCACAGCTGATGTGCGACACAACACTCTCTCAACAGATTCTCACAGTGAAGACCGAGCTCGTCTCGCCTCTGAGTCAGGGAGGGCTCTGTGGCATGATTTCACTGGACAGACGGGCCCAGGGAGGCCCAGGTGGGCCAGGGTCAAGTCAGAAGACCGCCAGCAGGGTTAGAGCTCCCCCACCCCCACCCCCTAAGTCACACACTGGCCCAGCCTTCCCTCTCTCCATACTTTTCCAAGGTCTGGGGCTTCATCCGTCTTGCTCAGTGTGTTTGCCTCCATGCCTGGCAGAGAGTTCAGTTCAGTTCAGTTGCTCAGTCGTGTCTGACTCTTGGCGACCCCATGGACTGCAGCATGCCAGGCCTCCCTGTCCATCACCAACTCCTGGAGCAAGCCATCAATAAGAGCTAGTTGAATGAATGAATGAATCACTGTGGCAACAGACTCTAGGGTGCCCCCACAGCATGATCCGTACCTTCTAATATTTTTCTTCTGCACAGTACCCTCTCCTGGAGTGTGAGTAGGACCTGTAACTTGCTTCTAACCCATAAAATACAGCAAAGTTGACACAATGTATATAATTACCTACAGAAGACTGTAACGCCCGTCTTGCTATAATCTGCAGCTTGTAAACTGGCTTTAGAGAAGCAAGCTGCCATGGTGTAGGCTCCCTCTGTTGGGAGGCCCACACGGCATGGGACTTTGGATGGTGTCTTGGAGCTGAAGGTGGTCTCTGACTGACACAAAATGCTCAGGCCCTCTGTCCCACAAGCAGGAAGAAATGAATTCTACCAACAGCCTGGGTGATCTTGGACGCAGACCTCTCCCAGCTGACCCTCAGTGAGACCACAGCCAAAGACTGACACTTTGATGGCAGCTTTCTGAGACCCTCAGTCAAGGACCCAACTAAGCCCTATTGGGACTTCTGACTCACAGACACGGTGAAATACACAGAGGGGCCGTCACTTGCCCAGAATCCCACAGCTGGGAAGGGGCCGAGTCAGGATCAGAACAAAGTCCTCTTGCCTCTAGAGTCTTTTCTCTGAAATGCTACACCCAAGAGACTGGCTATGTCCTTTGTGGGGCCCAGCGCAAAATGAAAATGCAGGGACCCTTGTTCAAAACTTGTGAATTTCAAGTCAGTGACAGTTGAGCATTAAATGGAACTCAAGGCCCTCTGTGACAGCACAAGTCATGTGCCCATGCAGCCAACATTGTCTATATGGGTGATGTTAGCTCACGTTGGAGAAGGCACTGGCAACCCACTCCAGTACTCTTGCCTGGAAAATCCCATGGACAGAGGAGCCTGGTAGGCTGCAGTCCAAGGGGTTGCTAAGGGTCGGACATGACTGAGCGACTTCACGTTCACTTTTCACTTTCATGCATTGGAGAAGGAAATGGCAACCCACTCCAGTGTTCTTGCCTAGAGAATCGCAGGGACAGAGGAGCCTGGTGGGCTGCCGTCTATGGGGTCGCACAGAGTCGGACATGACTGACGCGACTTAGCAGCAGCAGCAGCAGCTCACATTACTCTTATTACAGTTTCCGACTCCTGTGTGCCTGGAGTCTTCAAGTCAAGGAACAACAGCTGAATTCTGGAGTCTCAAGGATCTTGGCGATGCTGGAATTATAGAACAGTACCCGTGCCCTCAGATCTTTGCTAGATCAGGGCTCAGAAGATCAGAAAGGATACAGAATAGGTTGGCATATACAGAGTGTTGGAGCAGGAAGAGGTCATTGAATCAACACATTTTACAGATATGGAAGCTGAGCCCCAGAAAGTAGAAGTGGCTTTCCTGGTATCCAGGACCCCCGGATCCCCCTTCATGAGTTGAAGTTGATTCTCTGGGTCCCAAGCTCTTCTCGTTCAGCTGACAAGCCTCCCCCATTCCTCTGCCTCTGGCTGCCGAGGAAGATTCTTCATTCCATTGTCCCCCTTGAGGGCCCCTCTTCTCCCAAGCCATCTACCTCTCTTAGCTCAGTGCCCCAGGAAATGTTACCAGAGGTTGCTTAACTCCAGTGATAGCTTCTTTAGAAAGAATAAAAAGGAGAGAGGAGATGCAAGCAAACATGCCACTCTAAAGAGGCCCTCGTCAGCCTGTTATGAGTGAGGAGTTTGTTTTTTGTTAATATTTTTTCTGCATGGTGTGCTGCAAATAAGAACATTCAGAGAGCAAATTGGTGGCGTCTTTATTGCTGTTGGCTCTCCAGCAGGACTAAGCCAGTCATCACGGAGAAGCCGCTTGACGTACAAGCTCAGTTCTGTCTGGTTAAAGAGATCAGGGCTCCACTCAGAGGCTGGGTTTCATCAAGCTGGCTCAGAGCGCAACCCCAGAACACCCAAGTGTCATAGGATCGAGCTTTCCACGTGCTCCCTGCATCCCTATGGGATGCTCAGGGCAGGTGCTCAGCACCCAGCTTCAGGTACCCACCAGGTACCAACCAAGGACCAGGGAGGGCTGGCATCTCCCCCACCCAGTGCTGCAGCATATCACTGGGTACCTGACTGGGCTACATGAAGGCTCAGAGAGGAGCTGTGAATTGCTCCGAGTCCCCGGCTGAACAGGGCCCAAACAAGGGGCCTGAACAAGTCCAGAGTCCTTCTTCTTAATTGCTACACCCAAGGCTGGCTACCTAATTGCAAGGCTGGGTGCAAAATGAAAATGCAGGGTCCCTTGTAAGTCACACCCCAGGAGGCTAGGGGTGCATCTCTGAGCAGAAGGTTGAACAGACAAGATACCAAGGGGGCCACCTGGGTTCAAACCCACAAACTATCATTCCTGAATGGGTGGTCTTAACCTCCCCTTCCATCTCTCTATTTCTTCATATAAAATGGGTAAAGTAATGAGTACCTGCCTCATAGGATTATTATGAGGATTAAACTGATTAATACACAGGAAGCCCTTAAGACAGCCGCTGATCCATAGTAAGAACTAAACAAGCATGGATTTTATCATCACTGGAAAGATCACAAGTCTGGAATCTGCAGCCTGGACTTTGCATCTCGAGTTGTTTTGCTTTATATCATCATAGGCCGACGTTGGGCTTCCGTGGTGGCTCAGTGGTAAAGAATCCGCGGGCCAATTCAGGAGATTCAGGTTCAATCCCCGGGTCGGGAAGATCCTCTGGAGAAAGAAATGGCAACCCAACCCAGTATTCTTGCCTGGGAAACCCCATGGACAGAGGAGCCTGGCAATCTACAGTCAGTGGGGTTGCAAAAGAGTCGGACACAACTTACCGACTAAACAACAACAACAGGCCAACATTATGTGTTTTATTTTATGGGCATTAAAATACCTCAGTAAAAAAAATTTTTTTAAGTGTTTGATCGTTGGGTCCAGTGTTATTTTGCCGTCAGCAGTCCACAGTGACCTTGGCCAAGGCACCTCACCTCCCGGGGGCCTTCAGAGACCCCATTGTGTTCCGAGGACGCTTAAATTCAGCTACGAGTGTGTGATGGTGTGTGTGATGGCTTAGCACAGCAGGGCGTCCAATCGCCACTTGAATACAGCCCCGGCAGCTCCAATTCAATTCTGAATCCCAGGGTCTCCGAGGGGTCTTCCACGTGGAGCCTGATGGGCAGGAAGACAGATTCCCAGGGTGCCTTTCCTGGGGCGATGCCCCCAGTGCTTCTGGTGTCTGGGCCGCTCTTTTCCATGGGATGCTGAGCAAGGCCTGTGGCGACCACTTCCCCGGGTTACAGGGCCCTGCACTGACATCACCCGTGTCTCTGATGGTTTCTACCGGGAGGCGGATGCGCACACTCTCTCAGCACCTCCCTCCCAGCTTGTCTCTCCACCAAGAAGGAGGAGGCGCCCTGAGTTGCTGAGATTTGGAGCAGAGGCCTGGACAGGATGCTAGGGGGCAGGGTGCCTGGGACCCTCCTCCCTTCCTCTAGAAGAGTTGAGACCTTGTCACCAAGCTGCCTTGTTTTCTCTCTTCTATGATTTACCCACATCGAGGCAGACCTTGTTGGCTTTCTCTCGTGCGCCTTCCTCATCCATGGCAAGCTAGAGCAAGGCCAGCGTCAGCATTTGATGCGGTCAAGCACTGAGCCCCTTAGACCTGACATACGGATTCTGCGGCCCAGCCTAGCTAGATCCAACTCCCTAACAGCCAAAAGAAAGTCATCTTCCAATGTTCCTCTTCCCATCCATCTCTCCTTTACAAATCTTGTCATATTTATCCCGTTGCACAATTTAATTCGAGTCCTCAGGACAGACTTGGTTCTGCGTTGACTGAAAGCCCAAACACCAACTAAGGCAAGTTTGATCACTCTTCACCTGCTCTTAGCACGTGATCAGAGGCTCAGGTGTGAAACATTACTTCCATTTAGAATCAACCCCAGTCTTTTTTTTTCTTTTCTTCCTGCTTCCAGCTCTCTAAACATGCGTGAATAAAGAATATAAATATATGTAAATATAATTCTGTGGCCGTTTGTGTTCAGGATTTAGAATTTCCTCCTAGAGGGAAAAGGCAGGAAGGGAAAAGCTTGTAAGCACGGGCTGTGCTTCATTAAGAAGCGTGTTTGGGGTGGCGATCACTTTTCTCTAACGTAGACGAGTCGGCTGGAAGCTGACCTCGGTACATCCTGAAATTTCATCAACTCCTTCCCCCCCGCCTTCCCCACCACCACAAAGAGCCTCTCCTGACCCCTCCCCCACCAAAACAGAGCCCTTTTCCTTCCTGCCTCCCCAAGGCCCTCCAGGGGTCACAGGCTCTGCGTGAAATACACCCCTCGGCTCGGATCTGTGGGGCTCCGGGCTTCCAGACGGCTTCAGATGCCTGGCAGTCCGCCCGTCGGCATGTGATAAGGCCCCAGGTCACGAACAGCAGGGCCGAGGGCTGATGCCGAGAGCCACTGTCTGCACTGATGGAAAGGAATCCTTGTCCTAATTTCAGCCACAGACACACTCTGCATCATTAACACAACTGTTCCAGAATACTAACACACGGAATATCGATAATAACTCTGATCATCGTACCAGCTCTATTTGCGTGTTCACTATCTCTGATACAGACGGAAACCCTGACAGCTATTTCTTGGGTGTCTGTTAGATGCTAGGGGCTTCCCAGGTGGCACAGTGGTTAAGAATTTGCCTGCCAATGCAGGAGACGTGGGTTCCATCCTTGGGTCGGGAAGATCCCCTAGAGGAGGAAATGGCAACCCACTCCAGTATTCTTGCCTGGGAAATCCCCGAGGGGCCTGGTGGGGTCCTCGGGGTTGCAAAGAGTCAGACACGACTGAGTGACCAGGCACACACACACACACACATTAGATGCTAACATCTTATAAACATTTGGGTATCCAATTCTCACAAGGATCTTATTCAATGAGGGTAGATTATTCTTCCCATTTTACAGATGAGGAAACCAAGGCTCAGGAGAGATGGGCTCCCTTGTCCAAGGGCACTCACATGGTACACCTGGCATCATACCTGGGGCTCTGCCTTCCTCTTTATTCCGAACTTCCACCGCAGCTTGGAGATGTCAAAATGACGTTTCTTCCTGGATTAAGCTCAACAAGCAGGCTCCCTCAGAGCTGGAGCCTATGACCCAGACTCCCACCTGCCCTCCTGGCACCTGACATCCTCATAAAAATTCTAAGATTCCCCATCAAGGTTCATCCCAGCAAAGCCCTGTTACCAGGCCGTCGTGTGCCAAACACCCCAGCATATGCGTCAGCCCAACCCTCATGATAACAGAAATACGGAAACTAACTCAGGGCTTCCCCGGTGGCTCAGCGGTAAAGAATCTGCCTGCAACGCAGGAGATGAAGGAGACGTGGGTTCGATTGCTGAGTCAGGAAAATCCCCTGGAAGAGGGCATGGCAATCCACTCTGGTATTCTTGCCTGGAGAACCCACGGACAGAGGAGCCTGATGGGCTACAGTCCATGGGGTCACAAAGCGTCAGACACGACTGAAGAGACTGAGCTTGCATGCAGGTAGGGAAACGAACTCACAGACTCTCCCCTCTGCAGCTCCTCCATCAACACCCTGGCCATTGGCAACGTACCCCCAGCGCCTGGCTTTGTGCAGACGGGCGGGGCCGCCATGCTGGTTTCAGCTCTGGGCGGGCCCTGCAGGAGGCAGTGCTCTGGACTTAACCTCTCGGCCAGAGTCGGCCAGGCTTCAGGGGGCTGGGCTGGGCTGGGGGGTGGAGGGCCCGATCAAGCCAGAGCGGCGAAGGCCCCTTCAGCTGGCGGGACATCAAAACCCACGCAAACTGCTTCCATGTGGTGCCAGCCCTCGGCCTGTGTCCTTCACGTCGGATTAATCCCCGGGCTGCTCGGACAGACATGTCCTCACAACTCTGCTTTCATGTTTGCCCACAATTTCAATGTCATCACACAAAATCAAGGCTAATTGTGAACAGACCTCCTCCACCCCCCTGCCCTGCCTCCCCTCCCCCCTCCACCTTCCCCATCCACATCTGGATCCCACAACCTCTCCGGGGGCCTCGGAGACCTGCTGAGGCTGCGAACTCTTAGAATCTAACTCAATCCCGCCTGCCTTCCCTTCTTCAGCCTCCTGCTAAATCTGGATCTTGGAAAGTTCTGTTCCTTCCTCTACCGTTGACTTTGTCATTTGCCGAGACTACCGCCAGGAATTCTCCACCTCTCTCTAGGTGGACAGCCGTGCTCTGGCAAAGCCAAAGGAAACCCCTCTTCAGCCGGACCAGGAAAATCACCCAGAGCTTCCCCCTCTGCCGGTCACATCCCACTCCCCCCGACCCTCACCCTCGCTGCGTTTTGCATGAGCAGGAGCCCATCGTGATGCACGAATATGTTCCCCCCTCCCGCCCTCACCCTTCCTGTGCCCTTGTGTGAGTGATGTGTTGCCCACAGCAAAGGGGCATTTCCAGCTTGATGGGGCTCCCTGGGCCAAGAGGAAGGAATTTGGCGCAGAAGAAATGGAGGTGTTGGCCATCCTTGGAGAATCCCAGAGGGAGAAAAGGTCTTTGATGTTTGTGGGTGACTTCTTTGGATGGGGGATCTGGGATGAATCTCCAGGTTCTGAGAGCAACTCAGAGGTGGCAGAGGTGCCCTCAGGTACCAAGAGCCCCATGGAGGGCAAGATACTTGGGGACAGAGGGGTAGGGGGTAGGAATCTCCAGCAGTGGGTGGTGTCCACTGAGTGTGGCCAGGTCCCCCAGGGCGTTCCAGAAAGAAAGTCCATGGGTTGTAGTGACACTCTGTTGTTGTTCAGTCGCTAAGTCGTGACCGGCTCTTTGAGACCCATGGACTGCAGCACAACAGGCTTCTCTGTCCTTCACTGTCTCCTGGAGTTTGCTCAAACTGATGTCCATTGAGTTGGTGATGCCATCCAGCCATCTCATCCTCTAAGGTTCCCTCTCCTCTTGCCCTCAATCTTTCCTAGCCATCAGGGAGAAGGGAATGGCAAACCACTTCAGTATTCTTGTCTTGAGAACCCCATAAACAGTAAGAAAAGACACTCTCTCTACTCAAAAAAATCATAGTTTCTGGAGAATTCCCTGGTGGGTCAGTGGTTAAGACTCTGTGCTTCCACAGCAGGAGGCGTGGGTTAGATGCCTAGTCTGGGAATTAAGATCCCTCATGCCACGCCATGCAGCCAAAAAAAGAAAAAAATCATAGTTTCAGAGTCTTAGTGGGGACCCCAGTGCCACCTAAGTACCCATTGTGCAGAGGAGAAAGCTGAGGCCCAGAGAGAAGGGCTTGCCCAAGGCTGGAGAGCAAGGTGGTCCTTTGGGACCAGGAGAGTCTTCACCTGATGCAGCTTTTAAGAAAAGATGGCAATGGGCACCACTGGTGGCTGGTACCCGGTGCTGGGGCCCCCAGAGAAGGCAGCCCGCCCTGGACAGGTCCGAGAGGAGATACAAAGAATCTGAGTTTGGATCCAAGCTCGGCAAACACTGCTCAAGCACGGGGCCAGTGGCCCAGGGCTGGGTCTATAGCCCCAGGCGACGCATGCGCTAAGATTTAGCAGAGGAGCAGAGCAAAGGGAAGGAAGCAAACCCACTAGGCTTGTATCCCACCTGCTTGACTTGCTCGCCGACCCTGTGGCTGTGAGCAGCAACCTAACCTTTATGGGAGGGAGTACATCTCCACCACCCTCACAGCACCAGCCCCCTCCTGCAAACCAAGTTTTCAGCTTAACCCATTTAGCTCTAGTACAGTCCTGGGCTATCATTGTCCCATTTCCCAGGTGTACAAACTGAGGCTCTGGTGTACATAAGGACACATGCGAAGTCAAGATTCTAATGAAAAGCCCACAGGGTAGCTTATCATATAAAATAGTTGGCACTTCTTACCCACCCCCTGTATTACCTCTGCATTACCCGGCTTCCTTCCCTTTCCCCACTGGTACTCACTAGTTTCTCCTCTATATCAGTGAATCTGCTTCTCTTTTGTTGGATTCACTGGCTTGTACTTTTTAGGTTCCACAATAACTATAAATGGAGTATATTTTAAACCTTTAAAAATTGTGAATGACTGTATTGTACACCTGTAACTTATATAATATTGTACATCAGCTATACTTCAATAAAAAAAACAGTTATAAACAAAAAAACCAACGTGATTGTGGAAATGAATAAAGGGACGATGTGAGTCATTTAATAAACCAATGATTTAAGAAGCAAGGAAAGGCACAGTTGGATGGATGGTGAGTATACGTTTGCCCTTCTCCTGGGCTCTAAGGCACATTTTGCTTTCTCCTCCTTGGGTGAAACTCGGTGTTGGTGGTGGAAAAGCACTGCCACTTCATTTTCAAGGACCGCAGAAGGGAATTTAGACTCGTACCTCTTCTCTATCGTCCGCATCTGCCAAGAATAAGGCTGAAGCCGCTCCAACAAATGAAATTCTGACAAAACATGTCACAGGCTTGAAGCGTCTGTCACCAAGGGGAAGACACGCACATTTGAATGTGAGAGAAGTGCCCCAAGCTTTCGAATGACAATTGTGCGTTTCCCTCAACTGTCCCTCTGACCTTCCACCAGCAAGGAGGGCTATCTTTGGTAAACATCCCCCCAAATAGTTTATCTTAATAAAAACGCAGGTAATGGAGACGGAGTTAATTTGAAAGGGTTTCTTCGGCCATTTCTCTTGTCGGCCCATCGCTGGGCGATGGCTAGAGTCAATACTGCCCCTGCCTGGAGGGGTCCTACAGGACTCACATCCGTGGGGACAGGGCAGCACGACCCTGTGTAATGAAGCTCTGAGGAGCCCAAGTAGGTGATTTCAGTTGGCCTGCTGGACTTGACCTCAGACACGGTCAAGGACCAAACTCTCACACTCGCACCTCTTTGCCCTGGAGTTTAATAGCAGAAGGTGGGTGACTAGATGCCCATTTTACAGATGTGGAAACTGAGGCATGGGGAGAGGAAACAGAAGTCTGTGGTCCCCTAGCAAACTGTCTGGAGGCCTGGAAATTGTGTTTTCCTTCCCTGAACACACATGCCACCGCCAGCTGGTAACTGCGTACTGCAGATATAAAATTCAGTAAATTGCAGTAGGAACCCCCGGGGGTCCCTACACCCAGTGAGCAGAAAGAATAAGGGCTTAGGGGATGGGAAACATGGGTTCAGATTCCACAGAGGCTACCTCCCAGCTGGATCACTTGGAGGACGTTGCTTAACTGCTCTGAGTCTCAATCAGAAAAGTCATAATATTTCGCAGGAGAGTTCTGAGGGTCCGACAGATTTGCACGGGGATATAAAGGCCTCACGCAGTGCCTGCCACAGAGGAGGCCTCGCCAAGTGTAAATTCCCTCCCCCGATTCCTAATCCAGCGTCTTTTCACCCAAACCCGTCTGCCTCCCTATTTTGTCCAGGCCTGAGCCTCCGCGCTGCCCGACCCTGAAAACCTTGCAGATGTGGCAAAACGAGGAATGCATTAGGCTGGCCAGCGATGGTCTGCACGGCCGTGTTTATGTTTGCAATAAAAGCAAGCAGGTGCTGGCAATTTAACTAATCAGGTACCATCCTAGCCCCAGACGCCCGCCTGCCGCCGCTCCTCACTGTGGGCTAATCTCTGCCTGGCCTTCCCCAAGCCTGCAATTAGCCTGGTCCCCTGGCCCTGCACACAGCTCGGATTACCACCACAGGATGGATGAATGGATGAACGGACAGACCATCAGTGATCCAAGACCAGCGGCGCAGAACTGAGCATTTCTCAGTCCCCTGGAGAAGAGAATGGCAACCCACTTCTTGCCTGGAGAATTCCATGGACAGAGGAGCCCGGCAGGCTACAGTCCATGGGGTCACAAAGAGTCAGATGCAACTGAGCGACTGACACTTTCACTAACTTCTGCTAAAGAGATGGACTCTGTCAGGGGTTGCCCAGGGGAAGATGAGCAATTCCTAGAAGTTGTACAGGCCCTCAGACAAACCCTAGTCTGGATGAGGCTAAGCCCCCAGAATTCAACCTGATCAACTTGGCCCTACAGAATCTGACAGAACGATCTCTAAGCCATAGCCTGTGGCATAGTATCAGGCACACGGTCCAGAGACAGAAGTTCATGGTCCTCCTGCTTGCCCGACCCTGCATATATTCCCTGTATGACCCCAGACACACTCATCAGCCAGTCTGGGCCTCAGTTTCCTTATCTGTCTAATGGGTGGATTAGACTAGAGGAGGATCTCTTAACCTCAGCACTATGGGTCTTTGGGACCGGATATTTCTTTGTGGTGAGGCTGTCCTGTGCATCCTGTAGAATGTTCAGCACTCTCTACACACCAGATGCCAAGGATATATATATATCTTTTTTTTTTAAGTTTTCCCAAGATGATTTCTTACGATCGAGACCACCGGGAGCGTAAATATCATGAGAAACCATATCCCACCCCCACCCCCTTTCTGGGCAGAGTCCTCCTCGAAGAAGCTCGGCCAAGGCCCCAAGTCCAGCCCCACACATCTCTCTGTTTTGCGGGCCTCTAGGGACCACCCAGCATTGCCCATCCCACCCCGTGTGTGGTTCTTTCATGTTTCTGAGCAGACGTTATTTAACCAATTCCGAGTTGACCAGAATCCAATCAAATGCAGGCCCTACGACACTTTCACAGCTGATTGGTTTGACTGGTACATTGTGAACGGGTGAAGCGACTTTAGTGAGGGACAAGGGGGGCCTCGTTAACCTTTCCGTGGGACTCGGCTCATTTGTGTGTCTCTCACAAGGTCTGTCCTGCCCCCCCCCGGCGGGGGGGACATTAAGCATCTCTCCTTGACCGTAACGGGCACTCCAGAGCTCCTGCCTCCTCTCCTGGCGTAGGACTCCCCAGGACCCTGGCTTCTGGGGCTCTGATCTCGTCCTCCTGAGACGAAGTCCCACAGGCCTTCCCTACCCAGCCCTGCCTTCCTCCCTCTCCCTCCTCCCTGCCTCCCCACTCGCCATCCCTCCAGCCCCTCCGGGGTCCAGGCTGTTCCTTGGACACTCAGCTTGTCTCTCTTCTTATAGCTTCACCCATGCAGTTCCCTCGACTTAGAAATCTGTTCCCAGAGGACTTCCCTGGCGGCCCAGTGGTTGAGACTCTGCACTTAAACAGCAGGCAACGTGGGTTTCACTCTGGTTCTGGAAACTAAGATCCCTCATGCCCCCATGGCATGGTCAAAAATAAATAAATCATATAAAACAAGTCAACTTTTTATTTTTATTTATTTTATTATTTATTTGGCTATGCTGGGTCTTTGTTGCGGCATGCGGGATCTTTAGCTGCAGCCCGGAAACTCTTAGTTGCGACGTGCAGGATCTAGTTCCCTGACCAGGGATCAAACCTGGGCCCCCTGCATGGGGAGCACAGAGTCATATGCACTGGACCACCGGGGACGTTCTTAGCCCAGAAGGCATTGTTATCTATCATTGGCAAACAGAGGAACTGAGGCTCAGAGAAGCTGTGTCTTAGCAAATAGCCAAGCCCCGAGCCCTGCCTGTACGGCTCTCAAACCGTGCTCGAAACATTCTGTGTCACGTGACCCCTGAAGTCTCTACCTGCCCTTAACATTTGTGGTTACCTGCTTACTGTGGGGTGGGAGAAAGGAGATTCAAGTTCATGGTGGGTTGAATAGAGGGCATCAAAGAGGTCTACCTGGCTGGACCACAGGGCCTTTGCAGAACCTCGGCAGGAACTGGAAAGAGTAGACCCCAAGGGGCCACAAACCACAGAAAAAAATCAGTTCGACTCAGACCCTGAAGGTTTCCCCTGCCGCTTGCTGGGTTCCTGGGGAAGGGTGGGTGACCGCGTTCCCCATCCATCTGGGAGGGGCCTCTTGGGGGCACTGGCCTCCCTGTTCAGCTGGCCTAACGTTTTCTATTTAAATGCAAATTTTGACTTTTCGCTTGGCAGCTAGCAAAAGTTTTTTGCACTGGAATGAGGGTCAGGATAATAATTTATCCACCGGCCTTTTCCTAACAATTATTATTTGTTCAAGGGAGAGGGCAGAGGCCCCGGCGATGGGGGAAGGGGCTCAGTGCCAGCACACAGGGTGGCCTGCAGGTGTCAAGGGCCGAGGCTGAACCTCTATCCCTGAGGTACTGTAGCCAAGGGGTAAACAGAGGTAGCCCACCCTGGGGACCCCAGCCCCTGGGGCATACAGAAAGAAAACTGGTGTTTACTGAGACCTCAGCCCTGTGCTGGGACCTGAGTGGGCCTGAGGACTTCTTGATAAGTAAATATTGGTCTCAGGGAGCTCCCAGTCTGATGATGGGGACAAAAAAGGAAATAGACCACTGCAGTGTAGGGTGTCGCCAACTTGGCACTGAGGCTGGGATCCTGTTGAGGCTAATGAGCTGAATGCAAGGTCTGAGAAGACTTCCTGGAGGAGATGACAACTGTTCATAATCTTAAATATGATGAGGGGTCAGCCAGGCTTTTCTCACATTCTGGTGGAAGAGTGTCCATTGGCATCCTCTATGGGGAATAATTAGATAAAATCTATCGATATAATAAACTGGCACTTGTGCTAGAGAGTTTCGCCCATATGCACACATAGATGTATAAGGTTACTCAACGAACCTTTTAAGTAATGGCAAAATAGTAATGGAAACAACCTAGATGTCCATCAGTAGGGGACTAGATACATAGATGATGATGCAATGACACCATGGACTACTATGCAGCTGTATAAAATGAATGCAGAGGCCCTTTATTTACTGACATGGAAGATTTCTAAGTAATGGAGAGTGAAGAAAGACACACTGGGTATAGCAGATTTTGTGGAAAAGGCATCAAGTATAATCTTCTTAAGTATTTGATTACATTTGCAGAAAATGTCTCTGAAAGGACTCATGCCAACTGAATACAGTGTTTGATTGGGAGGAGGGGCCTTGGAGGCTGGAGGACAGCACTGGGAGGGAGCTTTTCAGCATGTTCTGTGCCTTGATGATCTTGATCCTGAATGTGATACTGACTCAAAAATGGAATTTTTAAACAAGAGGAGGCTAGCCAGATTGTTAGACAACAAGAGTCCCAGGCAGAAAGGATAACAAGTGCAAAGACCATACTCTTTCTCTGGAGTGAATGAACTAAAAGGCTAACCCTCCTCAACAATGGGGGTGAGAGTTGGGATGGGCTCTGGCCTTTCACCACCAGCCTCCAGGGTGGGCTAACCCATTGTGGGGGAGACTTTAAGCTCATTGTTAGCTTAGGGGTTTGTTCATTGCCTTTCCACACTGGGAATACTTCTTTCTAGAACGAATTTAAGTTTTTCCTTCATTGGGGGTTAGCTATCTCACTGCATCTCTGATCTTTTGGATCTCAGATGAAATGCTATTCAGAGGGACTTTTTGCATCAGTTAGCTACTGCTGCATAACAAAACATCTCAAATGTCATGGCTTCAAACAGCAGGCATTTGTTTAACCCACACGTCAGCAGGTTACATGGGTAATCCTACTGATCTGGGCTGGTCAAATGATCACTGCATTTGAGGTCAGCCAGAAGATCAGCTGTGTTCTGTCTTGTCTAGGCTGACCTTGAGTGGGATGGCTTTTCTCTGCTCCGTTAGACTTCCAACCTCCAGCAGAGGGCCCAGGCTCATACTCAAGGTGGTGGTGGGGTTCCAAGACAGGAAGCAGAAGTGTGCAAGGTCCCTGGAGTCCTCTGGTTGGAGCTGGTCCTATATTGCTGATACCACATCCTACTGACCAAAGCAAGTCCCATGACCAAGTCCAGATTGCAGGGGTAGGAAATAGATGCCACTCTTGATGGACTGAGATGCAAAGGTGCATTGAGAGGGGAAATGGCTACAGGGAACAGTGAAAGACTGGGCACATTTTTGCAATCAACTTTCCCCACCCCCCTTCTGTACTGTATCTAGGGAACACCCCAAAGATTGTCACTTCACCTATGTGGTTTCTCATACCACACTTTTTCCAATGTGCTCTGGTTTATTTAGTTGTTAATTTGTTCTTGTCTAAGTCTTCCACGAAAATGTAAACTCTCGAGGGCCCAGCACAGTGCCTGACACATAGTGGGAGCTGGAAAAACACTGTCCTGGTCCCCTTTCAACGAACACCCACACCTCTCCCCGTCCTGGGATGAACAAAGTAATCCAGTTCAATTCCAGCTCAGAGTTGGGGAGAGAGGGTGCTATACCAGCCCAGACATTGATGTCTGGAAAGCAGGGGTGCAGAGCTCAGCCCAGCCTGGACCACATTTCCCATAGCCCCCCACCCCCTAAGAGTATTGGCATATCCTCCCCCGACTCCACAACCCCCCTGAGGAGTCTGTGTCTTGCCTCATAATTGCATCTGAATGCAAATAGCTCTGCCAATGTGAATATATTAAAATCCGTATTGTCAGCGATCACAGTGGAGGGGAGGGGAGGAAGGGGGCTGAGAGGGACCCAAAACACAGATGACTGCCTGTATGATCACTCCATTCCAGGGAGGTTGGGAGTGGGTACCTCCTTGTGTCCCAGGAGGATTTCCTGCTTAGCTCCCTGAAGAGACTCACCACTGGGGCCGAGCTCATCCTGGCGGTGAAGTTGAGGTGCTAGCAGAAGACAATGCCTGCCTCCAAAATGATGCAGGCAGTATCTTTCCAAGGGGGTCACCTGCCAGGTGAGGTTGATTTGTGGGAAGTGGATAAAAGAGGGCAGGACCCTGAACCCTAGTGACCACGAAGGTGAGGTGGTTCTTGTTCACCAACTCAAATAGCTCATTCATTCTTTCATCCATTCGGCATTCCCTGGGTACCCACTCAAATTTATCATGGTATTAAGTCCTTCTTAAAAGTATCTGAGGTTCCCTGCAGTGCCTCACATGGGTGAAGCTTCTTTACCATCTGGCTCCTGCTTCCCTTGCCTCAGCAGCACCCCCACCTGTCCCCTGACAGCACAGCACTTCATTCAGGCATTCTCCACTACTGATGCCACCTCCAAGAAGTCCTCCCTGACTGTCCCCTTGACCACAGCATCTGTATTTCTTCATAGTCCCTGATAAAATCATTTAGATTAATTTACTTTTTCATCTCTCTCTCCCCATTAAAAATGCCAGCTCAGTGCCTGTCATTTTGGTAGCTGAGTTCCATACATTCATCCATGGCCTGCCTGATACCTGATTGTAGGTGTTTGTTGAGTGACTGAGTGAGTGATCGAGAGAAGCAGTGGCTGTTACTTGTCATTGCTGCCTAGGACATGCTGGTTTTCAGAGCACACAGGGAAAGTATGCAATAACCCTGTGTTCTGAATCAGGAGGTGGGAGGATACAAGTCCTGGGATGAGGTTCAGGGATCGCCCCCACTACAGTGGGGGAGGCCACCCGTCCATCTCCAGTCCATCTGGAGATACTGTGACAGCCAGGTGGACACAGCCCTTCTCTCACAGCCAGCCTGGGAGGCAGACGATGATGGAGCAAACAAATACATAGTATGAAATGGTGACACGTGCCGAGCAGGGAAGTTGAGCTGGAGGAGTGGTTAGATAGTGTTGGGGGCACGGGCAGTGTCAAGGAAAGAGAGAATGCTTTTGGCAGAAGCCCAGATGGACAGAGAGCAGCCCTGTGGGGACCAGAGAGACTGTGTCCCTGGCAGAGGGAATAGCCCAGCCAAAGGGAACACAGTTGGCATGTTTGAGAAACCGCAAGAGTTCCAGGGTGGTAGAGTGGAGGGACTAGCATGGGGCCAGGCAGGAGATGCTATGACAGGGGTGGGGTTATGAGAAGGGCTCCATGGTGGAAGCCATTGCAGAGGACAAAGCAGACCCAGGGGATCGGACAGATTCCAGGCTGCACTCTGCTCTGTGACGAGGAAAAGCTGAAGGGGCCTCAGGGAGAAGCAGAGAGCCGAGCGAATGACCACTGGAGATGAAGGGGTGATGGAGGGGAGCTGGTGGGCTTGGGGCGTTTTAAAGGCAGATTTGGGATTCACTGAAGGGCTGAGTGTGGGTGGAGAGGATTCCAGGGTGACCCGGGGTATGGGGCCTGAGAGCTGGGCATGGCACACAGGGGACAAAACAGGCCTGGCTGGTGCACACCCAGTTTTCAGCCTGGGCAAGCAGGCTGGCCAGCAGGCAGG
Source organism: Okapia johnstoni (assembly GCA_024291935.2). Lineage (NCBI taxonomy): Eukaryota > Metazoa > Chordata > Mammalia > Artiodactyla > Giraffidae > Okapia > Okapia johnstoni. The sequence goes on along the minus strand of CM044310.1, from coordinate 5,391,522 downwards.
TACAGGCCCCTCGAACCCTTGTGGCCCACCCCCACGTCACCAGAACATCCTCACCAACTTGCTGTCCAGCTTCCACTTACAGCCCTGCAGTGACAGGGAGCTCACCACCCAGCCAGGGAGCCGGTTTCCTTGTCACAAACGTTCTCCTTCTTAAACTCCACCAGTTTAATCCATGCCAGAAAACCAAGAAATGAAAAGAGGAAGGGGAAAAGGGCGGCCTAAGACGGAAGAGGGTAAAGTTTTCCAAACCCTGGAGCTCAGGGTTTCAGCATGTGAATCTGGGAGTGGAGACATAAACCTTGAATCGGTAACATCCTCCCAACGACTTGACTTCAGTGATTTCACCACCCCCAAGTGACAGGCTAGGAGACAGCGGCTCAGAGAAGAGGATGGACTCGCCCAAAGCCTGCCCGAAGTGTGTGGAAGAGTCAAAATTCAAACCAGGGTCGGGATCCCACCTGTATAGGTCAGTCTTAGCATCCCCCATGGCCTCAGAACAGAACTGATCAGGGAAATTCCTTCGTCCCCACCTCCTGCAACCCACCAGGCACAGTGATGCCCCAAACGCAGCCTGCTGGTGTGAGCCTGGGGCCTCCGCCTTGAGGGCACGTGAGAAAACAATTTGGGGTACACAGTTTCCCCAAAGTTAGTGAGGGCCACCCTGACCTTTTCTGATACCTGGCCCAGCTCAGGCAAAATGTCTGGTTTGCCAGTCTCTGCCCCAGCCTGGGGACACTGCCTCGTCCATGCCATACCCAGCACCCAGCACGGCCCTCAGCACATAGCAGGTGCTCAGTTAATGCACCTCTGACTCACAGGGTCAGGTCATGTGCTGTCCCCTCCTCCCTGGTAAGGAGAAAAGATCATCAAGCTCCCCATTTTTAAAAAATATTAAAAATAAAAACCAATTCATCCATCCTGGGGTTTCGGTTGCAGGGGCCGAGAGTCTGGGTGGGTGTGCCAAGTCCCGCTGGGACAGGGCACCCGCATCAGCCCCACTGTGAGCCACTGATAAGACGGGCTCGGCCGGCGAATCCAGACGGCTTGTCCATCAGCCTATTAAACACCATTCTTACAAGTTTTTTTTTTCCTTCCCACTTTTCATTAATACGCAGGGTGAATAGAACATTGAATAAAAATCAGCCTTTCCCCACAATTGCAGGATTGAAAGGTAACTGTCAACAGAGGGATTTGGGTGACAAAGGGACCAGTTTCGGCGCTTAGCAAATGATTTTCGGCCTGTCATTTCAATGGGCTGTGTTTTTCAGAGATTGTGGGGTGAGTTTTTCTTTTCTCTTTTCTTTTTTTATTTGAATAGCATTTATTACCATGCTTTAAAAAAAAATTTTTGTGTGTGTTCTCTTTGCAGCCGTCCTTCCTTCACAGATGCCATGTTTCCACCCTTCCCGGGTCTTCTGGATGCGACTTTCTCCCCAAATAAAATAAGATTAAATAAGACACACAACAGATCTGGGAGGCCAAGGAGGGGAGAAGACACTGTGTGCAGAGGGGATGGTTTGGAGATGGGGAACAGAGGGAAGGGGTCCGAGGGGAGGCAGGACGGGACCTCTGGGGATGTTAAGACTGACCTGGGGCTCAGCCTGGCCAGCTCTGGCCTCGGACCTCACTGGTGGCTGCCTGTTTTTCTCAGGGTGGAGATTAGCGACCCATCCTTGTCCTCTCTTCCTCTGGGAATTAGTGTCCAGCAGCCCCCTCGCCGTCCAGACCCCACCATTGTAATCTGAACGGTTTACGAGGGCCCCAGGTCTGTAACGATGCTGTGTCACAGGCTGTGGTCCGACGGTCATCCAGCAAAGCTCTGTTGTGACTCCCAGTGCCCCGTCATCAGCTCTTCAGATAGGCAAGAATACAGAGGGACAGGACACAGCACACGCAGTTAGAATATCAAAAGAGCGCCTTCCGCACCTCCAACTGAAAGGAAGCATCATTTCATTTTTTTATTTCTATTTTTTTTAAATTTTGGCCACACCACACGGCCTGTGGGGGCTTAGTTCCCCAACCAGGGATTGAATCGAAGCCCCCCTGCATTGGAAGGCAGAGTCTTAAACACTGGACCGGGAAGTGGGACCGGATGAGACTGGACCGGATGCAGGGAAGTCCCAGAATCTTTCTAAACAGCTCTTTTAAGAGGGTATGACCAGGAATCAGGATGAAGCCTGAGGGGTCCAGCTGCATCTGGGCAAGTCTGTTTCAATTTCTGGGCCTCTTTTTTCTCATCTGTGAAATGGGCCAGTGGGACCCAGTAGTGGCTCCAAACATTTTTTAAAACCCCAGAGCAAGAGATCATGAACACTTAGGGAAATGCAAATTCAAACCACGATGAGATGTCATCACTCCCCTATCAGAATGGACAAGGCAGTGTCCCTGGGATGAACAGAGCCAGGGCAGCATTGCAGGAGAGATGCAGGGGCCCAGGATGGGAAGTAGTCCTGTCATCAGAGGGGGTGAGCTCATGAATGCTTTGAAAGCATGGCTATCTGCAGTGGAAAGGTTCTAAGAAGGCATGGACGGGATGGGACCTCCCGGGTAAGGTTGAGCAGATCCCGTGAGCGTGCGAGGTGCTGGCAACACACCCAATCTCTGGCCAAAACTCTGACCAGCTCAGACTCGCCAGCCTGTTTGTCTAGCCCTGCTGCAGCCGGTAGCCTGGACCATCCAGGGGTCCTGAGGACAGCCATGAAAGCTGCCCCGCAGGCTGTTCCCCCATGGTCATCGTCCAGCCTCTGAGTAGATTCAGGACTCATCTTTGATGGATCTGGGATCCTCCCTCATTGAGGGCCCAGAGCCTCTTTAATATTTTTTGGCTGCATCAGGCCTTAGTTGCTACACATGGGATCTTCGTCACATCACGCCAAATCTTTCCTTGTGGCACAGGGACTCTCTAATTGTGGCACATGGGCTTAGCTGCTCCCCCAGTATATGGGATCTTAGTTCCCCAACCAGGGATTGAACCCACGTCCCCTGCACTGCAAGGCGAATTCTTAACCACTGGACCACCAGGGAAGTCCCCTCAGAGCCTCTTGAGATGCTGCTGGCTCCCAGAAGGGCCATCTGCGCTCTCCCCTACCCTTCCCGTCCATGCTCTGCACCGCACAGACTGGCTCTATGGCTACAGTCCCAGGCCATCTCTGAGACAGGCTGCGTTTTATTAGTACCAGAAAGTCGAGTGCTGTGATTCATGGGCCTCGAGAAGAACTGGCTCCGTGCCCCAGGCGTATTGACAGGTAGACGGGAATTACAGGCTGGTGAAGAGTTTGCGTGTAGGTTTCTCGGGAAGGGGAAATGAACTCCTTCTACCAGCCTCTCCCCACCCCACTTCCCACATACCCCATCTTACAAGTGGAAGCTCTGCTGCCCAGCCCTGTTCCCATGCTGGGTGGGAGACACCCCCTTGCCTCCTGCCCTCTGCCTTCCTGTTGGCAAGTTTAGACTAGGGCCCCCAGCATAGTCCAGTTGTGGTGACTGATGGTCAGATCTGGGGTGCTGTGGGCCTGGGAACATCCCTAGGGTCCCTTCTGTAATGATTAAGGATGATTATTGCCTGGCAGATACTTGAAAGACACTGGAGGAACAGATGGATGGAAGGATGGATGGATGGATGGATGGGTGGAGGGATGGATGGATGGAAGGATGGATGATGATGGATGGATGGGTAGAGGGATGGATGGATGGAAGGATGGATGGATGAATGGATGGATGGGTGGGTGGAGGGATGGATGAATGGAAGGATGGATGGATGGATGGATGGGTGGAGGGACGGATGGATGGAAGGATGGATGGATGGATGGGTGGATGGGTGGAGGGATGGATGAATGGAAGGATGGATGGATAGATGGAAGGATGGATGGATGGATGGATGGGTGGGTGGAGGGATGGATGAATGGAAGGATGGATGGATGGATGGGTGGGCAGATAGATGGATGGAGGGAGGGATGGATGGATGGATGGATGGATGGGAAGAAGAGAGGGAGGAATGGAGGATGGGAGGGAGGGAGGGAGGATAGGAGGATGGATAAATGGATGAGTAGATTGGGGGATGAATGGATGGATTCTTCCAGAGTTGAACAAACTCAGGTTTAAATTCTTATTCCTCCACAACTTATCTGTGTGATTTGTTCAAGTTGCCTTCTGTCTTTGAGCCTCATTTTCCTCTACTGTAAACTGGGGGTGGCGATGTTTAACTTGCTATAAGTTCTAACAAAAATTGTACATACAAAGGGACTGGTCTGATTTTCATTACCTCATTCTCAGAGTCTCCCGGCAGTGGCTCATCTGACACATAGTAGGTCCTCAGGAAGCCTTGGGGTTGGGGCTCACTTTTAGGCCTAAGGTCACCTGGCTTTCTTCGGGGCTCTGAAAGCCCTTTCCTCGGTGGAATCAAGGGGAATTTCTGATGTTGACTCCCACCGAGAAGTGAGGGGAGCCGGGCTGGGACATGGCCTCTGCTCACCCGAGGGTAAGGTAGACACCTGCCCCAAGCTTGTCCTTCTCAGGAATCCGCTGATTTGGAAGGTCCCAGCCCAGCCTCACAGGTGGGGCCCAGGGAAGAACGAGAAGCAGCAGCCCCATGTCTCCAGCCTCCAGCCCAGAAATTGGAGAAGGGGGAGAAGCGGAGCAGAGACAGGTCCACGCGCTAATGTCTAGAAGACCGCTCCCAGCTCCCAGCTGCCCCTCCCATGGCAAAGGGGATATTTGGAAATCTGGGGAATTTTCCAAGTGACCTTCAAACCCATTCTGTTTGGGTAAAATTCAGAAAGTTTCCCAGTGCTGGATATATCACCTGGAAGGGGCCCCGCTTGGCTGAAGCCCCCTCCAGGGGTCTTGTGGGTGAACCTGGTGGATGAGAAGAAGATCACACAGTCATTGTCCTCAGCGCTTCCCCTGCTCTGAGCTTGCCGCCAGGGGCTCTGCTGGGGAGACCTGCCACCCTCCAGACTGAGCCACCCCGCACCCAACTCTCCAAAGCTTACTCTGTGAATGGCCCCAGCTCCTCCCATCTAACACTTCCTTCTAGAATAAAGCAGCAGGGAATCCTCCTCGCAGACACATCCTCTAAAAGGGACCCCGGGAAAGGGCTCTCCGAATAATTGAATAATCCCGACAAGTGTGAACAGCAGTGAGGGAGGCATGTGGAGGGGTAGTCCAAGGTGAAATTTATTTCTGTCAACTGGTGGTCTATTTCCCTGATACTATTTCCTTGTATACAGATAAGGAGTTATCTTAAATGACCATGTCTTTTTCAATTTGTACTTAACAGTCAATCCCATTTTCCTTATATGATGCTATCGCAGCTGGATGAAAAATGCATTCAGTAATCCCTAAGGATCTTCATATATCAATATCAAATGGTCTGAAATTGGCCTGTTATAAAATCCAGTCCTTCAAGCTAGCAAGAGACTAAATCAAAAAGAAGCAAATTTTAGTGCTCACGGTGTTTTTTGTAAGCTGACTGCTCCTGCACGGACTTTGGGACTTTAATGAGAACAAATTTTCAACATCCATTAAAAACCAAAAAAAAAAACCTACTCCAAAGAAGTATCTGGATTATTGATACAACTTCCTGACGAATGGGCCTTCTCAGACAGATGGGCCCTGGCAGGAATACTAAGGAACAGAGGGCGGTTAACAAGATCTATCCAGCAAAAGTTCTTAGGAACCTGAGGTCTGTGCCCCAAGAATGTCATGGACTACACAGCGGAGAAGCCTGGGCTCAGGAGAGAAGGCCCAGACACACACCTCATGAAACTGTCTTTCACGTGCCTTGATCCCTTCTTTGGCAGTAAATGTGCAATAGGCATTCTTGCAAAGTTTCCCCCGATGGCTAAGTAAGAGTCATTGTTCACAGCTCTTCACCTGCTCTTAGCGGTCATCAGGAGCTCTACTTGGGAAAGCAAGTTTCTTCTTGGCTCCTAAAGTCCCCTGGCTTCTCCCCATTAGTAGTCGAAATGGGAGAAATTTCTAAATTCTATCTTATGGAGTACTCCAACACTTTGGTCACCTGATGTAAAGAGCTGACTCATTGGAAAAGACCCTGAGGCTGGGAAAGATTGAGGACAGGAGGAGAAGAGGGTGACAGAGGATGAGATGGTTGGATGGTATCACTGACTCAATGCACATGAGTTTGAGCTAACTCTGGGAGATGATAAAGGACAGGGAGGCCTGGTGTGCTGCCGTTCATGGGGATGTAAAGAGGCAGACACGACTGAGCAAGTGAACAACAAATGAAGTACTCAGAATAACCCTCTGATGTTAGAGATGGAAAAAGTGAGGCTCGGGGCAGGAAGGGGCTTGTTCAGGGCCACATATCTAGTGGCAGAGCTGAGGTTCAAGCCCAGGTGCTCCTAACTCAGAGATTACACCCTTAACCAGTGTACATTTTATCCCAGTAGATATTTAAATCATATTTGCCAGTTAGAGGTGGGGGAGGGGGAAGGAAAGGAGAAGGATGACGATACAGATAGATGATGCTACAAAGGGTCTGGGCTCCTTGGAGTCAAAGAGAGGAAGGTGAGGTCCCTGGGCTTGGGGCAATCAGTGCAGGCTTCCTGGGAGAGGTGGATTAACCAGTGTGTGGAAGGAAGAAGACGGTGGAATGGGTCCTGCCTGATAGGCTTGTGCGGTGCCCTCGCTACTAATTAGGCAGCACGTGGGCTCTGTAGGGAACCAAGATGGAGGAAACGTAGGCTCTGCCTTCAAGGTCAGGGCTAAGGTTACCACCGGGAGGGGGAGAATGGAAGTCTCCAACTTGTTTCTTATTTTAAAGGTACTGTTTTTTGGGTTTTTTGATGTGAACTAGTTTTAAAGTCTTTATTGAATTTGTTACAACACTGCTTCTGTTTTGTGTTTTGGTTTTTGGCCACGAGCCAAGTGGGATCTTGACTCCCCAAACCAGGGATTGAACCCACACCTTCTGCTCTGGAAGGTGAAGTCTTAACCACTGGGCCACCGGGGATGTCACCCAGGACCCCGTCTATAGTCCCACAGAAGACCCTCTACTTCCCTCGGGGCTAGCTTGGGGCTCCTGGTACGCGGAGCTGGGACTACCGGGTGGAGACCTTACCTTCAGCAAGGACAGAGCTCCTCCAAGAAGAGGCAGATCTGGGGGTCTCTCCTGACAAGCAGATACTCTTGTGTGGGCTGGATCAGTGTGTGTGGGGGTCCTCCCCGAAGAGAGGGTGGTGGTAAGGAAGGTAATTTTCTCTGCAGAAGAAATGAGCAGGAAAATCCAACAAGCCTGGTCCAAGCCCCAGTGTGGTCAAGCCGGTGAGCTTGGGCAGCAGCCCTCGCTTCTCTGATGTGCTCGTTTTGGTGTTGGAAAGTGAGGCGATCAAACCAATCCTGGGTGGTTACAGGCAGGAGGACCATGTCAGGAGTTCCCAGTATGTCATGCTGCTGCTGCTGCTAAGTCTCTTCAGTTGGGTCCGGCTCTATGCGACCCCATAGACGGCAGCCCACCAGGCTCCCCCGTCCCTGGGATTCTCCAGGCAAGAACACTGGAGTGGGTTGCCATTTCCCTCTCCAGTGCGTCAACGTGAAAACTGAAAGTGAAGTCGCTCAGTCGTGTCTGACTCTTAGCGACCCCATGGACTGCAGCCTACCAGGCTCCTCTGTCCATGGGAGTTTCCGGGCAAAAGTACTGGAGTGGGGTGCCGTTGCCTTCTCCCAGTACGTCATAGATGCTTACAAAACATTGGCTCTTTTTCCATCCTGGGTGGGAAGTCAGCTTTGTGAGGTCAGGGGTGGCATCTGCATTGTTCACCGCTGGGTCCTCTGTGCCAGAGGCAATCAGTGCTCAGTGAATATTTGTCTAATAGATGGACAGACAGATGGATATAGAGAGTACCGAGGTCTGTGAAAGCTAAGTGTTTCGGCAACATTGTCCCCTCCCAAGGGAAACATTGTTCTGCTCCTTCAAATCAAGAGACAGGAGTGGGACTTCCCCAGCAGTCCAGTGGTTAAGATTTCACCTTCCAGTGCAAGGGATGTGGGTTTGATCCCTGGTCAGGGAGCTGAGATCCCATGTGACTCATAGCCAAAAAAAAAAAAAATGCAAAATATAAAACAGAAACAATATTGTAACAAATTCAAAGTAGACTTTAAAAATGGTCCACATCAAAAAAAAAATCTTGAAAAAATTAAAAGCCAGGAGTCACCGCTCCCCTGATGCAGACCATCTCCCAGATCCTTCTGGCTCTTCCACAAAGGGGCCAGGACACCATAAATCCCCACCTGGACCCCCAAAGTGTATGAGTGTATGTATGGGTGTATCCTGCCAACACTGAATCTGAGAAATGAAAAGAACAGCCAGATAGCAAATCTAAACACATCCCCAGCCAATGCTGGAGTGTTTGATGAGCCAAACTCCTGTTGAGAGTGGGCTGGCAGGTACAATGGGGGCATCCCCCTAAACCTTCATTCAGTAGATATCCTCTGAGTACGTATGTAAGAAGTGCAGCCAACCTGATAGCATCACTGAGTACCAAGCACTTGGTGAGCAGTTTGGTGCATCCACTTACCCGGGTACCATAGCAACCCAGCTTGGCAAAACCTGCTCTTCCTTACAGCCCATTAGGGCAAACTGAGGCACAGGAGGTTAAGGAGACTTCTGAGGAGACATAGATATAAGATGAGGTTGAGCACACATGGAGTGTGCCATCCAGCAACATGGGCATTGGCTACAGTTCCACAAATGTTGGTGTATTGTGGTATACTCACATATCCATCATGGATGCTTTGGCAGAAATGCATGTGAAGTTGCCTGAGCAAAAGCAAGGAAGGCTTCCTGGAGGATGTGGCACCTAAAGTCTAATCCATATTCAATAGTAATGGACACATTTACTGGAAGTTTCCCAGGAAATGGGCAAAATGGTATTACTTTCCCTGTCAAAGATATTTGAGAGACTTCTCTGGTAGTTCAGTGGCTAAGACTCCACACTCCCAGTACAGGGGACCCAGGTCAGGGAACTAGATCCCACATGCTGTGACTAAAGATCCCATGTGCCGCAACAAAGACCCAGTGCAGCCAGGGCCTTAATCAGATAATTTAATTAAGTAATTTAAAAAAGATATTTAAGCCAAAGAATGGTCTCCTTTGAGCCCTTTAACTTCTAACCATAACACCTTCCAAAAACTTCCCATCAGACTCAGAATACAATTCAAACTCTGCTGTAGCCCACGTGTGGTCAGGCCCTTGATCATCCCATGCTCTCGGCCCTTCATCCACTCAATTCCAGCCACACGGGGCTTCTGCCCATGCCTTGAGTATTCTCAGCTCTTGCCGGCCCCAGGACCTTTGTACATGCCATTCTCCGTGCCAGAAGCGGCTTTCTTCCACTTTTCATGTAACCGGCTTTCTCTCATCTTTGGATCTCAGACTGAAAGTCCTGTCCTCGGAGGAGTCTTCCCTGACCAGCCCTCCAGTGTACAGTTGCTGCCCCCTCACGCTCCATCTGAACCCCTTTTTTTTTTCCCTTCTAGGACACTTATAACTTCCATGTATTTTACCCACTTGTCTCTTGACTCGTTTGATCCATCTCCCCCACTGGACTGTGGAGTCCAAGAGGGCAGGAGTCTCAGTCACTGCTGTGTCCCTCAGCCACCATCACACAGCAGGTGCTCAATAAGACTCATCAAGTGAGGGACTTCCTTGGTGGTCCAGTGGTTAAAACTCTACCTTCCAATGTAGGGGGTATGGGTTCGATCCCTGGTCCAGGATTAAGATCTCACCTGCTGTGGAGCATGGCAAAAAAAAAAAAAAAAGACATCAGATGAATGAATGAATGAGGGAACCAACAGCTTCCAAATTTGAAACACCGGTGTCAAGCAGAGGAATCAAACATCAGACATCCCTTATTACCGATGGTTACAAGGGTGACCTAGCCTATGAGAGAGTCAGAGATGCTTCCTGGAAACCTCACCTGTGTGCTCACTCAGTCACATCCAATTCTTTGTGACCCCTTGGACCGTAGCCCGCCAGACTCCTCTGTTCATGGGATTCTCCAGGCAAGAATACTGGAATTCGTGGCCATTTCCTCCTCCAGGAGGTCTTCTCGACCCTGATGCAGGGATCAAACCTGCATCTCTTACATCTCCTGAATTGGCAGGTAGATTCTTTACCACTAAGCCACCTGGGAGACCTTGCCCCGCTGAGCCCAGATGCACAACCAGGAGTGTGCTGGATCAAGGCAGTAGTGGGCACAGAGTCTTTCCTCCACAGCACTTCATTTTTCAGAGTGGCCCCAGAGACACCCACAGCAATATCTTTGGGAAGTGAAATCATGTATGAAAAATACAGATACCCTGGCCACCCTCCTCATCCTGCTGAATCAGAGCCTCCAGGGCCGGCGCCTGGGCATCTGTATTCCTATCAGCTATTGTAGGAGATCCTAAGTACATCCGAGTTTGGGAAATGCTACAAAGGTCCATATAGTCAAAGCTATGGTTTTTCTAGTAGTCATGTACGGATGTGAGAATTGAACCATGAAGAAGGCTGAATGCCAAAGAATTGATCCTTTCAAACTGTGGTGCTGGAGAAGACTCTTGAGAGTCCCTTGGACAGCAAGGAGATCAAACCAGTCAACCCTAAAGGCAATCAACCCTGAATATTCATTGGAAGGATTGATGCTGAAGCTGAAGCTCCAATACTTTGGCCACCTGACACGAAGAGCTGACTCATTGGAAAAAATACTGATGCTGGGAAAGACTGAAGGCAAAAGGAGAAGGGGGCAACAGAAGATGAGATGGTTGGATGGCATCACTGACTCAATGGACATGAGTTTGAGCAAACTGTGGGAGATAGTGGTGGACAGGGAAGTCTGGCGTGCTGCAGTCCCTGGGGTCGCAAAGAGTCGGACACGACTGAGCCACTGAGCAACATTTCACAAAACAAGCCAGACATTCAGAGCCAAACTGAGCCAAGAAGCAAGTCGCTTACAACCAGCATGATGTTCTGCCATCCCTCACTCCCAGGTCTCTCTACTCTTGAGCATCATTGCATCTCAGGTCAGCCCTTCCTCCCTCAGGTCAATAATTCCCCCCTTACCAAGAGGACCCTGACAACCCCACCTTGTTTGGTTCAAACAGACTTGGGCTGCTCCCAGGTATCCACATAGAGCCCCAGGAACTTGCTAGCTCAGGGAGAAAGATCTGCAAACAAGATGCAAACATCACTCATTCTGTTTGGTGGTTGGAAAGCTTTTACTTTTTAAAGAAGGGGGAAAAACATCTCTGATGATTGACTGCATTTTTGCATCTTCCAGCCATTTGTTGCCATGTGATATAGACATTTGCCTGTCAACAAAAACGCCGTCAGTTTTACAAACACACTGATTCCACTGGCTTCGTCAGGAGGGAGTGTTTTGACTGGCTTCACTTGTTGAGTGTCTGTGCACTGCTCTGCCCCGACCAGCTGCAAGAGAGATTGAGGCCGCCTCAAGCTTTCTCTTCCCGACAGATCTCCACCCCTTCAGGCCAGCAGAATCCGACCAACAGACCTAGTGGGTCCATGAGAAATGGGTGGGATTCAGGAAACCAGGTCTGAAATAGTACTGTAACATCTTCAAGACTCAGACAAGTCACTTTGCTTCTCTAAGCCTCAATTCCCTCCTCTGTAAAATGGAAATCAGCCTCCAACATTCGTGGTGAAGATTAAGCTAGATCATCTATGTAAGGGACATAGTGTGTGTGGGAGCCAGCCTCCAAGAAGGCGCCCAGTAACCCTTGGTTGCTGCTAGCAATGCCTCAGTGTAGTGCCTCCCACGTGGAGTCAGAGCCAGCCTACACGATCAAGATCATGCGGCGGGCACAATGCTGTGTGACTTCTGAGACTAGGTCACAAAAGCCATCGTAGCTTTTGGACCACCCCTTCTGGGGGAAGCCAACCACCATGTTGTAAGGATGCTCGAGCATCCCTGAGGATGGACCCGTGTGGAGACCAGAGGTACTGAAGCCCCTGACCACCAGCCGACCGTGGTTGGGCCACCTTGGAATGAGCCACGTTCCCTGTCCCAGTCGTACTTCAGAGATGACAGCCCCAAACATCTGACTGCAGCCAGCAAGAGCAATCCTGGGCCAAAACCGCCTTAACCCAGCAGCTCCCACATTCCTGATCCACAGAAACTATGAAAGATGAAACCAAATTCTTCACCAAATTCTTGGTCATCAAATCACATTCCAGAGTGCAATGTGAATTGTCATTATTATGACTGTTATTGACTGTTGAATGGGGTGTTTTGTTTTCCCCAGTGAGAGGACTAGGAGAAACACCATATTATCTCCGAGCCTCTCCCGCCAGGGGCCCTCCATGCCAAATGAACACCCGGAGTCACCTTTCCCAGCATAAAGTCAGAGATCCCGGCCCCCTCCGCCGCCCGCCGGCACAGCCTGCCTGCCAGGGCTGCAGGGGTTAAAGAGAACCACTCTGCTGCAAGAAAATGAGAGGATAACTGACCTTTGGAGGGAAATAATGAAAAGAAGAAATTCCTTGGAGAAAATAATGTGTCCGGGCCCCAGTAATGAGATCGGCTCCTTTTATGTTGCCATGGCGACGGCAGTCATTTTATAATACAAAATACATGAACGGGTGCGGGTAGGGGCAGCCTCGTCAACCAAAGGGAAGGGGGCGTGGGCCACTGGGCGGTAGGGAGGGGGTTAGCCTCTTGCAGGCTGTGGTCTGGGGGCGGGGCAACGGCTAGGGTCAGGGGCCACCGTGCCTCCTTTCCCCAGAGAAGCAGGCCTGGCTTAGGGTTGGGGTGGTTTCTTCTTAGGCTGGGGTCTGGGGATGCAGAGAGGGGCTGGGGGGGCCTGGGGGTGGCATCAGCTTCATGGACTGCGGGGGGACTGGAGGCTGTGGCATATTCACAATATTAACACAAGCCCCCTTTTCTCTACGTGTGTTTCTCTAGGACAGGATTTCTCCATCCCTGCCTAGGAGAGAGGGAACAGTGGCTCCATTGTACAGATCAGGAAACTGAGGCTCGGCCAGGTGAAGCAACTTGTTCAAAGTAACACAGTAGGGATTCCATCTCAGTTACCTCCAGGGCCACTGATCAGGGTTATGATCGTGTTGGGGACATGCTCTGTGTTGTCACAGGCAATGTCTGGATGCAAAAATGCATTGAGCTCTCGCTTAAACTTTGTGCATTTGATAGTTTGTAAATTAAACCTTAATTTTTAAAACATGTTTGTGGGGAGCGGGGGTGGTGGATGGACGCCTAATGCCACATGAAGATGAAGTGTGGGGTCTCAGCTGTCAGCTAGACCAAAGCTCAGACTCCAGCGCCCGCCCAACTTCCTCCTCTGGGTGCCCCGTCCTTACCTGTAAAGTGATCCAATAATGTGCCCACATCCTAGGGTGTCAGAGGATGTTACCCCAGGATGGACTTAGCTCACGACCTGGGATTCAGGAAAAGCCACAAAGTGCAGCTAAGAGTCTTCACTCTCTCCTGCTGTTGTTTTGTGTGTTATGATGACCATCACAGGCAGAGCAGGTGGGGTCAGGAGACTTCCAGAAAAAGAACAGGAAAAGGGGAGAGAAAGAGAAGAGGAGGAAGGAGTAGGGGGAAAATACAGGAAAGGAAAGAGGAGAAAATTAGGTAAGAGAAGAGGCAGTGGGGCCACAAGGTGTGGAGCTGGGTGTCCAGAAGAACTGTTCGCTCTTATGCTGTGTGGTCTTGGGAAAAGCACTGTCCCTTTCTGAGCTGTGGCTTCCTCGTCTATAAAAGGATTATCAGGGAGGCCCAGGGTGCACATAGTAGGTGTGCAGCCTGCTGAAGGAGGACAGAAGGAGAAGAATGGCCGGGGCGGGGGTCACCTTTCCTCAGAGCATACTTTTAACAACCACCACCTCCCTGGGTTTGTCTCCCTGGGTCGGGAAGATCCCCTGGAGAAGGGAGTGGCAACTCACTCCGGTATTCTTGCCTGGGAAATCCCATAGAGAGAGGACCCTGGTGGGCTACAGTCCAAAGCACCCTTTTCAGAGGTCAAAAAGAGCTGGATATGACTGAGCAACTAACACACGCAGACATGCACGCACCCCACCCCTGGCTGCAAGATGCCACCGTCTGTCTACTCCTCACCCTTGCAAGCCAGCTCTGAGCTCTGTCACCAGCCATGGGAACCAGAGGCCGATTCCAGAGGGGACCCTTTGTGGAAAACACAGTGACCGTCCTTAAAATAACAGTCTGGTCGTGTTTTTACAGACCTGGGCCTGAGCGGGTGATACAGAGGCCAACCGCAGGGATCCCGGTCGAGAAGCGATGTTAGGACAGGCCAGCGGGTATCTGCAGAGGACCCGGCGTCAGTTCTGGAGGGAAGGCCTGGAGGACCACGTCACTCAGCATCCAGCAGGTGGGCCTGCAGGCAGAGCCGAGGCAAGGGGCAGCCTGCCCCCGGCTCTGACCTGGCCGCTTGCCCTTGAAAGAAGCTGGGCTATCTTGGTGTGTCCCTTGTCTCTCTGAAAAATGGGCTTAACATCCAAGAGCCAAGAGCTTCCAGCTCCATCTCTCCAGAGCACTGCACATCTGTTGTTTCTATGAAGTGTCACAAAATGTGATCATTCCCATTTTACAGATGAGAAAACCAGGGCTCAGAGAGATCAAGCAATGTGCCCACGGTCACCCAGCTGGTGAGAGGCTTGAGGGAGTTTGAGCTCACCTCTGGCTCACTCCGGAGCCCACAGTCCTGAGACTGTGATGCTCTGCCTCCTAGGTGCCTTCTACTGAGGAGAGGGCCAGCCTTGTGCAGGGCTCACAACCCTGTCTGTACACAGCTCACTGGCCCTGTTGTCCTGGCCACTGAAACCCCCAAACTGGACGGGAGAACCAACGGTGAAATGTTCTATCTAGGGTGTTAGTATTGGGGCCAATTGAACGTTTCTTGGAAAAATTCCATCTTGCTGGTCAGTAATCCCTGAGAAAAATATCTTGGGGCAGAAAGGAAATGTCAGAACAAGCCTGCTAGCGAGAAGACAGAACAATCTTTTCATTCCCATGTTCTATTACATGTCACCGCTGCAGGAGCTGGTTACATTAAATATAAAAAGTTATCTGGCCAATATTCGTAGGACCTGGTTTCTGAGCCCTATGTTGCCATTTACCTGGCAGTGTGATAGCAGGCCTCGCTTTCCCCATCTGCAAATTGGGAACTAGGAGATCATTAGGAATCCTTTCCATTTCTAAGTGTCAACAGTCCCCAGGACCACCTTGTGTGGCCAAGCTGGCCATGCTGAGCCCATTGCACAGATGTGGAAACTGAGGCTCAGAGACGGCAGAGGGTCAGCCCCAAGCCCCACAGTGGTTTTGAGCTGGACTCAGCCTTAGGGCTCCTACCTGGGGAACAAAGCTGAGTCCCCTGGCCTTCGATCCCTGCCCAGTGAGAGCCCAGGGATCTTGCAGGGCAGTGGGTCTCTTGTGGGTGTCTGGGTCCTCTAAACCAGGGCTGTATGCAGTGTCACGGAGACATCTGGGGGTCATCTGGCAGCCTCCTTGGCCTCTGGGTCTCTGAGACATCCTGGGGCGTCACGCACATCTGGCCGGCTGGCGGGAGCCACAGCAAACATCTGGGGGAGAGAAGGAGGAAGGGGCGGAAGGAAGCTGATGCTCCCAGGGTCTGAGGGATGGAGTCCTGGCCCTGCTCCAGCGAGCCAGGTGAGCACTTTGCTTTCAGGTCTCGGAATGTGTGTATGAGTGAGTGCAAGTGTGAACATGTGTGGGCACGTGTGTGTGTGTGTGCACATCTGCGTATGCGCATGTATTATGTCCATGTGATTATATGTGTGTACAAGTGGACGCATGCATGTCCAGATGACTTAGTGGTAAGACTGAGCTCAGAAACCAGCTCCACCACTTGCTGGCTGTGTGACCTCAGGCCAGTCGCTTCATCCCTCTGAGCCTCTACATCCAAGATGACGGGTGGCTGACTTAAACAATTACCTCCTCCATCTGGTAAGGTTTGCTGAGCTAATGCACAGAGACTGATTAACACCAGCCCACTGCAAGAGCTGCACAACTGGCCACGATTAGTCCTCTTTTCTTTCCTGCCCGCTGTGTGTCTGGGGACTTCGATGTTCCCCGTGGCAGGGCCGGCCCATTTGCTTGTGGGTCTGTCCGTTGCTCCCCCGTAAATTCAAGAACTGTCTGCTACAGGAATGCCGTATTTCTATCATCTCCCAGACAGCGTCAGCCTTTTCAGAGCTGTTTCCCTTTGGCCTACAGCCAGGTTTAAGAGTTTTACGAAAATTCCCAAGACCTTTTGCCGTCTGGACTTGAGAAGACAGGGCTGCTGGGGCCAGAGAGAAAACTCGAGGCTACTGAAGGCAGGAAGCAAGCCGGATTCCTGGTCCCGAGGAGGTATGGCCAGGCTGGCGGGAGGCTCTGAAAGGCCAGGACATTCTTTCCCGAGTTAAAAACGTGCAGCTTGTCAGCTGCGGCACAGCCTCTGTGAACTAAATCCATTCCAGAAAGCAGCAAGGTACGGCAGCATCTACACTTTAGCCTGGGAAGCAAAGGAGGGAGGGTTGGCTCCCAAAACTGCAGGCCCCCAGCTGGCCCGTGTCCACCTCCATGAAATAAGACGGTTGAACAGGATCAGCAAGTCCCCAAATGAGTTTTAAACATCGAAGTGGCCAAGAGATGGTGGTAGGTGGCAAACAGGCAAAAAAAAAAAAAAAAAAAAAAAAAGCCTTTTATTTTTAATTCTCAAATATTTGTTTTAATAGATCTTAAAAATATCACCCTTTAAGTCCTAGAAAGTCATGGATCTTGTTGCTAAGGCTGAGGCTAACATCTTTTACAAGAGACTTAATGTAAAGTTGATTTGAAACATGACATTGGATAAATACTAGAGCAAGACATCAGGGTGGTACAGGAAGGACTGAGGTTTGGGGACACACTCCTCAGGTAGTGGGCAAAGGAGTCTGGTTCAAATCCGGCTTCTTCCTTTCCCAGCTTCAAAATCAGGAGCCAGCCACCACATCTCTGAGCCTCACGGGCACCAGGCGTGGGTTGCCCCTGTGTGTATTGGGTATGTTTTCAATAGCTTACACGCTTGTGTGCTGCAGTGGGTACCATGCATGAGTGGGGGGACAGGGGGGCTTCCCTGGTGGCTCAGCAGTAAAGAATCCGCCTGCAGTGCAGGAGACCTAGGCTCAATCCCTGGGTTGGGAAGGTCCCCTGGAGGAGGGTACAGCAACCTGCTCCAGTATTCTTGCCTGGAAATTTCCATGGACAGAGGAGCCTGGCAGGCTACAGCCCCTAGGGTGGCAAAGAGTTGGACATGACTAAACCGACTGAGTGTGTGTGTGTCTAGGGCAGGCTGTGTGCTCGCCTGCTGGTGTCCATGTCGTGTCTCCATCTTGACCTGTGAGATATTCTGTGTGTGAGAGAGTGAGTGTGTGTATCAGGGGAAGATGCTCCAGAACTAAATCCACTGGCTGGAGTCCAGGAGGTGCCTCCCTGCCAGCCCCGCAATCAACCCCCTTCCCTGTGCAGGCTTCTTGGTTCCATCACTCTGTGTAGAACCCCCAGGTGCAAGAGAGGAAGGTACCCCCTGTTGCTGGGCCCCCATATCCTGGTGCATAGATTCCTTTCACCTTCCCTGCTCCCTCCCAGAGGTGGGTATCATGAGGCACCCTCAACTTACAGAAGCGAACCCAGGACCCCACAGGGTGGGAGTCAGGATACAAAACTAGGCCCCTGGGCCTGGCTAGATGATGGTAAACCTTGCCTGCTCAGTCTCTTTCCTCCCCAGCCCTGACCCCTGCCTTCAACTCCGTGGGAGTTTTCGTGATCCCCACCCATGTTCCATCTGTCCCACCTAAGATTTCATCTTCTCTGAGATCACTGATCTGGGACTTCCGTGGCAGTCCAGTGGTTAAGAGTTGGTGCTTCCAATGCAGGGAGCACAGGTTCGGTCCCAGTTTCGGGAGCTAAGATCCCATGTGCTGAGTGACGTGGCCAAAAATAAATCATAAAGCCACTGATCTGATGGGAAACCAGGGCCCGGAGAAGGGATGTGACCTATCTAAAGTGAAATGGTGAATTTTTAGTGAAGAAGAGAGGTTTTCAGCTCTCATAAATTTGTCTCACTGAATGTGGGGAAGGAGATGCAGGCTCCTGCATGGTACAGGAGGAAGAGGGGCTTTGGAAGGACAAGGCCTTGGGGACGCCTGCTGCACTTTAGACACAGGGTCAGGTGATGGGCAGGAGAGGAATTACCAGGATCCTGGGGGATCTCAGGGAATAAGCACGTCCTTTGGTCACTACGGACACCCAGCCTTCTGCCAGGAATCAGAAAGACAATCTCTAGGTTGGGAGTGTCAGGGTAGGCATGGTGGGCTCTGTTCCCTCATCAGAGGGAACTTATCATCACCCAGGCCCGTCCAGATTTCCTCAGAGAGGAAACCTTCATCACATTCAGGTAGACGCAGAGAGAGTCCAGACTGTGAAGAGAAGCATCTGCTAGGAGAGGATTAAGGCATGGCCGATGGGGCAGGATTCGAACCCAGGCAGCCAGTGGCAGGGCCTGGGTTTTTACTCTACCATCCACACCCGGAGGGAGCAGGGGGCTTCCCTGATGGTTCAACGGTAAAGAATCCACCTGCAAAGCAGGAGACCACCTGCAATGCAGGAGATGTGGGTTCTATCCCTGGGTCAGGAAGATCCCCTGGAGAAAAAAATGGCAACCCACTCCAGTATTCCTGCTTGGAGAATCCCAGGGACAGAGGAGCCTGGCGGGATGCAGTCCATGGGGCTGCAAAGAGTCGGACACAACTTAGCGACTGAGCAACAACACAGCTGGGAGGAAGGTCCCCCGGCCAGTGCCAGAGGGAGACCCCGGAGCTCTGGTGGGCCCGGGGTTCTTGCAGACGCCACGTCAATGGGTTTCCGCCCAAGGGACCCGCCCAGACAGGAGACAGAAGCAGCTGCTGGGTACAAAGAGCGTGGAAAGGGCCAAAAGTCAGTGGGCTCAGAGTGGGGCCCAGATCCAGGGTTGCCCCGGCAACCCCAGACAACAGCCTCACAAACAGGACAGGCCGGGAGGAGCCAGGCAGGGAGGGGGGCCTTCCAAGGCCGAGGATGCGGGGCGCCTGGCAGAACCTGACAGGTTTGAGGAGCCAGAAGCCAGTGTGATGCTGGGAGCAAGGAAGCCTGAACACAAATGGGCCCAGAGCCATCAGGCTCAGGGCAATTCCGTGGGAGAGGATCCTGGCCAGGGTCCAGGCAGCAGTGCCAGACACCCAGGGTTGGGAGGGGTGTTAGAAGTCCCTCAGTCAAACCCTCTCACTGGTGCCAAGAGCCATGTCAGTGATTTGTCTGGAATCTGGCTGCATGCCTCCAATGACAGGGAGCTCACTCCCCATTTCAGGTACAGACAAACCTGAGGAATATGGAGCTTCATCAGCTCCCACTCATCCATCTATCCCTTGGACCACACTGAACAAAGGCTGGAAAATGCTCAGGTCCCATTTTGAATGAAGCCGAGGTGACATACAGGAGGTGACGTACAAAATCCATGACTGAACAAGATAGACCAGGTTCTACCCTCAATGGGTTTACAATCTGGCAGGTATTCATCAAATAATGAACGGGATCGGTGCTTCTTGTCTCTAATCCATACCTCACTCTGAATCCAGAAAGCACCTGAGACCAGATCCTTGCCACCCCCCCACCCCACCTCCACTAGACTGGGGAAAAAAAATACCCTGTCAATCACCACTGCCCAAAATGTAAAGAGTTAGAGGATTTTACAAAAGCAATCACGTGCTTCATCCCTGAAAATGTGAAACCTACCTTAGGGACCAGCAAATACCCATCCTGGGAGTCTGTCCCACAGAAACAGATGCACAGCACTGAAGACTACGTGTTTGAGGACGTCGCCCGCAGCGTTCTTTGTCACGGCCAAAAATCAGACAGGCAGAGCCAAACCAGAGCCCTTTGGCCAGGGAATGGTGAGTGCTCGAGGGTGCCTCTGTGCCACAGAACATTACTCAGCCCTCTACAGGAGGGAGCAGAGCTGTGCCAACCAGCTCAGGAGACGCCCAGGAGACTGTGAGTGAGCACAGCAAGGTGGAGAGACGTGTTTGCAACACGATCCCATCGCTGTGAAAGGAAATCAATCACAGACAGAGCCTCTAGTGCGTGTTTGCACGTGGCCGACGATGCTATGGGAGCGCGGGGGACAGGTGTGACAGTTGTGGGGAGATTAAGACCAGGTTGTTAACTTGGGTGACCCGGTTGGGAGGAGGGGAGGAGGAAGCCAAAGAGAAAGAAAAAAAGAAGGAAATAAAACTGTCAGCACTAAAGGAACACCTCCACGACAGGACATTCATGCAGGTATATAAAATTACACACGTGGGTAGCATATAAAGGAATTAAACATAGAGACTGAAGAGACAGAAAATGCTGATCTGCCCCCCACCACTCCTCCCCTCCCCAACCTCCTCATCAGCTGCAACATCATGGTGTCCTGACCACACCCAGATTCTGCCCACCTCCAGCCTTCCTCCTGCCTTTCCCTCTGCCCTGGACACTCTTGTCCGCAGCCACATCACATCGTGGCTTCTTTCAGAGAATTCCCGAGAGATGCTCTTCGAGCCTCTCAAGACCACATGGGTGAGCACCTACCGTGGACCAGCCATGGGATGGGCTTGGAGAGCCGGGCTCGCCGGCTTCGTCCCCGCACGGCCCCAGCTCTGTTCTTCTCTGCCCCACTGAGCATCGTTCTAGCCAAGCACTGATCCCTGCATCCAAGCCGGACACCCCTTCTAGACTCTCAGCCCTGCCTCATCATACATTCCAGTTTGCACTTTTTCAGCTTGGCGGGCAGGGAGGCCAGAAGTGTGCTGGGAAGAGGGTGTTTAATGAGGCAGGTAAATATTACACAAGCACAGGGGTGATGACCACAGGCTGAGGAGGAAACTGAGGTTCAGAGTGGCAGGTTCACGTGCCTAGGATTACGCAGATGGGGAGGTGGGCTTTGGATCCAAGACACTGACCATTAGAGAGTTAGGGAGCCTGGGGTCTACATGTACACACTGCTTTGTTTAAAATGGATAACCAGCCAGGACCTCCTATCCAGCACAGGGAACTCCGCTCAGTGTCACGTGGCAGCCTGGATGGGAGGGGCGTTTGGAGAAAAATGGATCCATGTATATGTATGACTGAGTCCCTTTGCTCTCCACCTGGAATTAACACAACATTGTTAATTAACTATACTCTAATGATTCACTGGTGGCTCAGACGGTAAAGCCTCTACGTGCAATGCGGGAGACCCGGGTTCGACCCCTGGGTCGGGAAGATCCCCTGGAGAAGGAAATGGCAACTCACTCCAGCATTCTTGCCTGGGGAATTCCATGGACAGAGGAGCTTGGCGGGTTAGAGTCCATGGGGTCGCAAACAGTCAGACACTACTGAGCGACTTCACTTTCACTTTTCTTTCAATGTAAAGTAAAAAACTAAAAGAGAAAGAAAAAAAAAAAAGACAGAGATTCTGACACTTAGGCACAGCCTCCTTCCTGGGAGCCACTCTGCTCACTGCTTGGAGAAGGAGGACAGAAGAGAACTAGATTTAGTCAAAGCCATTTCAGGGCTGGGGTTGCTCATCCCGGGGGCTCCTTGCCCAGACTCGGGCTCTGGAGTTGGGGGCTGGGGGTTGAAGCAGCTGTCGGGGGCCCCCAGACACGGTCATGCTCAGGACCCTTCCTTCAGGCTTCCCACCAGGAGACACGCTCCACCGTGCCCCCAGCCTGTGGTCATCACCCCTGTGCTCACCTAATATTTACCTGCCTCATTAAACACCCTCTTCCTGTCACCCTCCTGGCCTCCCTGCCTCCCAAGCTGAAAAAGTGCAAACATCGTGGCCGGTGGAGCAGGCCCATAAATCACCAGGGTTTGGCAGAAGCACTGCTGTGTCCCTGTCACCTCTGGCTGGGAGGCAGAGGCCAGCCCTGCCAGGTCTCAATCACACGCTCCTGTGCGTGGACTCTGCCTGGCTAGGGACACCACAAGTTTCCCAGGAACTTGAGGACAGAGGTGCCTCAAAAAAGCCTGAACATTAGGCGCCTCTGCAAAATGAGCAGGCTTGGGTGCTGTAAGCCACTGTAGGGCATTGTCGTCCGCTGGGATCTCTAAGTGGGTGA
The DNA here is from genome assembly GCA_024291935.2 of Okapia johnstoni. Taxonomy (NCBI): domain Eukaryota; kingdom Metazoa; phylum Chordata; class Mammalia; order Artiodactyla; family Giraffidae; genus Okapia; species Okapia johnstoni. The sequence goes on along the minus strand of CM044310.1, from coordinate 5,369,366 downwards.
GTCCCAGCCCAGAGAGGGAGACGGCCCTACCTGAGGCCACACAGCAATCCGATCAAAGCAGTTCCCCAGTCATACAGGAGATGGCCATGGTCACCTCGACAACAAGAATCATTACCATCATCACTGTCATCACCATCATCACAGCCATAGACCATCCTGGGACCCTTGCTAAGCCCCTACACAATGCTAATTACTTTACACGAGCTTCTTCTGAATCCAACACCATTGGGCCATCTCCCTGCGTCTGCCTTCCCCAAATACTCCTCTCAACTATTTATTCATCTTTTCTTAAAAAATGTTACCTTGTTTTTTCAACCTCAGCCCCATCTGGAAGCAATAACATGCATGAAATCACTGGGAAGATGCACTTGTTAGATCTGTGTCTAGTATTTATTAAAACAAATACATAAAAATGAAAAACTGAAACATCACTCATCTCCTGTCCTGCTTGCCAGTGAAATGCAGACCACCCTCTGGGAAACGCTCAGTCTTTTTGTTTAATCCTCACAATGACCCTTCATGGTTGGTAGACTGTGCCCATTTCACAGGTGAAGCAAACTGAGGCTTGGAGTTAATTAAATAAAGTCTGGGAGTTGCTTGGTCAACCGGCCCAGGAGAGACAGAGCCAGGATTCAGAGGAGGGCTTGTGTGAATCCAAGGGTCAGCTCAAAGCTCCTCCTTTGGCTGCTTCTAGAAGTCAAACCTGCCAGGAGCCTTTAAAATCTATTCAGTAGTCATAGATTATTAGAGGCAAAAGCAACTACTCCATCAGCATTGCTCCCGTTTTACAGATTCAGAAGCTGAGGCCCCAGTGGGCAGACCCTGCCGCCCAGCACCTCACCCCACCCCTATAGCCACACAGGTCCTTCCCCAGTACTGTATTCAGCACTCAAAACAGGGTGAGACACATAGGAATTCCATGAGGGTCTGTAGAGAAAGCGGAAAGGAGAGAGGGAAGGAGGAGAAGGGAAGGAAGGAAAAAGAGAAAGACAGTGAGCCGTCACATTCTAAAACAGACCGAAGCCCAGAGAGGGGAAGAGATTTGCACAAGGTCACAAAACAAGGCAGCAACCAGGTCGCCGGATATTGCAGTCTCTCCACACAGAACCACCTGTCCGCCTGTTCCCCGTCTTCCATACACACACCAGGACGGCCTGCACCGGCCCTGAGCTGGGGCCTGGGGAGACATGGTGGCCGGCGGCCGGCCAGGGCCGGATAACGCAAGCCGGGACTCGCAACTCTCCCTCCCGTGAGCCACGCCACCCCAGTCGGAGAGCTGTCAAGGAAATCAGCCCTCTCGTCACAGGCAATTGAATTTCAACCAATTTATCTGTCAGGACGGCACTCACAGGCCCGAATCCTGGAGCTTACGACCGTAGTCAAAATACACACCTGACACCCTCCTCGTGTGAATTACCAGCCAGCATCACAGGTTCCCACTGACCTGCTTCCTTCTCTTTGCCCATCGGGAGGCTGCAGGCTGTGGCCACGAGGGTCTCAGCTCCCCGTGGACCACTCCGGTCCAGCTGCTGCGGGAGGGCTGGGCGCTGGGGTGACGTCAGGCTGGGCCCTGCCCGCGCTCAGACCCAGAGCCACCTGCCCATGGGTGCCGTGGCCTTGGGGCCCCTGGCATCTAGATGGAAGGACTGGAGCTGGGGGCTGGGGGCTGGGGGGAGCCTGTCAGGGATCAAAGTCTGCCCATGGCCCCTCAGTCACCTGGCTGGGGAGGGGCCACAGCGTCTGCTGATCAGACCTAAGGAACAGAACTGAGAGGCAGGGGTACCTGCCAGACCCCTGGGTCCTGGTGCTTCAGCCACGGGTTCTAAGAGCCCCATTTCCTCCGGCCTACTGTGTGCCAGGCTCTTTACCAATGCGGCCTCCCACAGCCACTCTGCAAGCTGGCTCTCACGTCACCCTGTGGACAGATGGAAAAATCGAGGCCCAGAGAGTCAAGTATCCCCCCGAAACCACCCAGGTAGGATGGGAGAGAGGCAGGACTCAATCACAGTTCCCTGCATCTTCCCATTCAGCCTCCTCCACCCTTAAGGCCTGGGCCAGGGCCATTTGTGGGTGTGGCAAGCAAATTGTACATGTGTTTGAGTGTGCCGAAGCTCCAGCACTTTGGCCACCTGATGCGAAGAGCTAACTTATTGGAAAAGACCCTGAAGCTGGGAAAGATTGAAGACAAGATAAGAGGGCGACAGAGGACGAGATGGTTGGATGGCATCACCGACTCGATGGCTGTGAGTCTGAACAAACTCTGGGAGATGGTGAAGGACAGGGAAGCCTGGCATACTGCAGTGCATGGGGTCATGAAGAATCGGACATGACCTGGAGACTAAACAACTTGCGTGCGTACGTGTAGTAGAGGAGCACGTGTGTACAAGTATATGTATGTGCCCCTGTGAGTGTGTGTGAGCAGCCTGCAGTGTGGACACATGTGTAGGGGTCCTGGTGCATGTGTGTGTACATGTTGGCATGCCTGCTGTGTATGCTTGCGGGTGTTTGTACACACATGCCCTAAGGCTGGTGGTGCATGGCCATACACGGGTGACTGGGTGCATCCCTGTGAATGTGTGTGTGTGCACAGGTGGGCATGACTGTGTGTGTGCACCATAGCTGGGTATGAATGCGCTCACATGTGTGTTACAGTGCATCCATCCCTGTGTGTCCACTTGTGTGTAGATGTGAATGCGTGCTGCGGAGGGGCCCACACACGTGCGCGTCACCATGCCTGGGCAGCCTCAACCAAAATCCCCAGAGGCCAAAAACTGGGCCTCACCTTTCCTTTCAGTGCCTCTCAAGCAGAGGGCTGGACTCCATCAATACCAGGAGGACCGGAGTAGGTTCAGGTAGTGATTTTCATATAAAAACACGACAGCCTCATCAATCAGGTCGAAGCTGCGGTCATCTCAGCCTCAGGATTAAACACACCTAGTGGCTTGTTTTAGCATCAATCACACACACTTGATTTGGGCCAGACTGGGCGAGGGCAGGTCATGTAAGGGCAGCCTGAGCGGGTCACCCTCCTCCCCAGGTGTGTCGGGCCCGGGGCCAGGAGCCCCGCTCAGCCCCTCCCCAAGAGGCAGGTGCTGGGGGGGTCCACCGGCGCCCAGAGGACCAAGGAAGGCAGAGACTGAGGGAGAGAGAGACTAGTGTTTATGCCCCAGGCCTGCTGCTGTCCTCTGTGTGTCTTGAGGCAGGTCGTTTGACCTCTCTGAGCCTTAGTCTATGGGGATACTGGTCTCACTTCACTGGGATATTATGGAATCAGATGAGATCACACGGCAAGGCTCTGTCCCTGCACAGGGCACAGAGTAGGAGCACAGCCCATGTTCCCTGTTCTTTGCCATGGAAACCAGCTCAGATCTGGGGGGAAGGGGACCCACCTGGCCCAGCTCACTTCATCAGAACTGATACTGCATCCCTGGAAACCACAGGTTCCTATAGGTACTGCCTCCTAAAGCTTGCGTCTGGAGTCAGTAAGGTAACCCGCGAAAAGCATTTGCCATGTGAACAGTGCTCAGAGAAGGTCCAGCTGCTATTATTATTTTATTATTATTATTATATCTGTCATTTATGGATGTAATTCCATTTGCTCTTCCTGTGAATTTAGTGCCAGCCCTTCCCATCCTTTCCCCATCTCCCTCTCTCTGTCTCTCTTTCCCCATCTTATTGGTGCTTTGCAGCTTCTGGGGCCCCTCTAGGCAAGAGGCAGGCCTGGGGGCAAATACAGCCTGAGGTCCCTTGGAGGCATCGGTGACAGTGGCATTCAAACTCTTAGCTGCACCCAGAATTTGTTGTTTTTCATTCGCTAAGTCGTGTCCAACACTTTGCGACCCCATGGACTGCAGTACGCCAGGCCTCCCTGTCCCTCACAGCCTCCCAGAGTTTGCCCAAGTTCATGTCCATGGAATCGGTGACATGATTCAACCATCTCCTCCTCTGCACCCAGAATGGGGACCCACAAAGGGCTAGAGGGGGACAGTGGGAAGGAAGTTCCTTCTGAAACAACCAAACAACATCTACCACCACGGGAAACCAGGGGCTGGAGTCCTCAGGCCCTGGGGGAAGCAGGAGGGCAGCTCAGAATCCCACCTGCCATCTCTGAGCCTCAGTTTCCTCATCTATAAAATGGGGCTGGTGCTAGTACTCACCCCAGCCCTGGTTGGAGGTCACCCTGCTTGTCTGTGCCCATTGGAATCAGGGTGGTTTATTGACCATCGGCCACATGCACCCCACCTCCCAAGCCCAAAGGGCCTCAAGTGATGACTTGATTTGGACAATACCTCTCACAGAGCTCAGAGATCGTCATGGAGACACATGACCGGAGCTGAACAAAGAACATGTTCAACTTTACCTGGCACCCAGACTACACGCCCACAGTGCCTGCAAGTTTTTGTCGTTGTTTTTTTTTAATGAAGTGATTTTTCCCCAACAACTCGACCTCCCTGCCTCACAGCCTCTCTTAATTACAAACTGTACCTCAGTGTTGGTGAGCATGGACAAGTGCCTGGGCGCTTGTAATTCTGCAGCCCCCTGTGGTTGATAATACAGACCAGGAGGCTCAGGTGGCTGAAGCAGCCAGGATGGGCCTCCACCTCTTCTTGATGCCCTCTGCCTCTTCCAAGACTGGGGTCCCCAGGAAATGCAGTTCACTGCTCCCCATCACTCGCCTGCAGTGGGTCCCCCACTATCAGCTTTTTAAACAGCATATGTCATTTAGTGTCATTTCTATAAACAATAAACACCAACAGATATATACATATCCAGGGTTGCCATTCACAGTTGCCCAGGTTGTGCACTGGACAACTACAGTCACTCCTAACACAGAGTCCCCAAGTCTTTCCTCCCCAGTCTCTATCTTTCCATTTTGCTTTGGTCCTAGAGCCTCATGGCTGTTTTGCACATGGTTCTGCTGCTGCTTCTCAAACTCTCTCAGTCAGGGCTGCCAAGCCACATCTCTGTTTCTCTCTCCACCTCTTCCACTTGCCTCACCTCTGTGTGTCATTTCTCCTTTCTCCTCACTCTTCCCCTCTCCCAGATTCCAAGCCAGGCCTCCCCAAATCCAAGGCCTGTCCCCTCTCCAACAGCCCTGGGTTCAAATCCCACCTCCTCCTTTTCTCAGGGACAGACCTTACTTAGGTAGATGACTTCATCTCTCTAGGCCTCCTTCTCTCTAAACTCAGGATATTAAAAGCTTCTCCCTTTTCTAATTGTTGAGAGAATTTCTTGAGAAAGTGTACATGAGGATTGTAGACATGTACCTGTGCATAGAGTGTGCAATAGACATTTATGGCTGTGGTTGTGGCTGCTGGTTCTCCTGCCTTTAGTTTTGTTAATATTACTGGAGCTTCCCAGGTGGCTCAGTGGTAAAGCATCCGCCTGCCAATGCAGGAGACACATGAGATTCAGATTTGATCCTGGGGTCGGGAAGATCCCCTGGAGGAGGAAACGACAACCTACCCCAGGAGAATCCCCATGGACAGAGGGGCCTGGTGGGCTACAGTCCATGGGGTCACAAAGAGTCAGAGACGACTGAAGTGACTGAGCACATTATTGTTACTATTACCCTCAAGCAAGAAAAATTGGGAAGGATGATCCGGGAAGATGGAACAGTGAGGGTGAAAGTCCCAAAGAGTAATGGAACATGGCTTGTATGGTGGATCTGGGGGAAGGGATCATCGAGGACCCTCAGAACTTGTAAGAATGATCAAGGTCTGCAATATGATGGAAGATCGGTTTCCCCCAGAAACCAGCGCAAAATTCCCATAAATCAACCCTGCTGAATAGAGCCAGCAGAGTCGAGGACTCTTTCTCAATTTCCACCAAGCCGCCTCCCAGGCCTCCCTCCTCAAAATAGCGCCCAGATTCCAGGGCTGGGAACCGTGAGGCCCTGCTGGCTCTGGAATGCAGGCAGGAGGGGACCTGGGACCCCTCCTCGCCTCCTGCCTCAGACGGAAGCACCAACAGTCTCGGGTATAACCACCCCGGGAGACCAATTTCTCTTCCATAGTCTTTCCTGTTCCCAGCAACCAGCCCCCACCGGGCCCTGCTTCTCTCCTGTTCAAGAACGTTCCACGGCTGCCCGCTGACTGCCAACCACTGGCCGACTCTTCATGCTGACACTCGAGACCCTTCCCAGGCATCTCCCTTTGCTTTTCCACTTCATTTTCCTCAAGCCTCCTCCCTCTCACCACCCATAAACCTCCTGCTTTAGCCACATCAGGTTCTCCAGTCTTCCCCCAAAGGCCTCCTAGTCTTTACACATTCAAGCCACCTGCACAGGCTCTTCCCTCTGCCTTGTATTCCATTCTTTCCCTTACGCTCTGGAGAACTCTCACTAAGCCTTCCAGACCCCCTCCCAATGGTACCTTCTCGGTGACCTTGGCCCAGAGTCAGCTTCCTTCTTCTGCGTGTGCCCTCACCTGCTTCATACACCCGTGGACAGGCATGCCGACAGCAGCACCCATGGAGACACAGGAAATCACAGCTCAAAGAGCTGTTAGGAATCATTGAGTCCTAGTCCTACTTTTTAGCAACAGAATCTTTTGTTCAAACAAAATTTTTATATGGAATCCCAACATGTAGAATGGATTAAACATAGCTTGGCCCTAGTCCCACATTAGTGGCAACTCTTTGGGTCGTAAGCTACAGAAACTCAACTCAAACTTGCTGAAGCAAAAATAGAAATGTATAGGCTCATATAACTGGAAAAAAAAAATCCAGGACATCAGGTATGGCTGGATCCAGGAGCTGAAAGGATGACATTGGGAATCTGTTTTGTATTTTGGTTCTACTTTCTGCAGGAGACCCGTGTTCCATCCCTGGGTCAGGGAGATCCCCTGGAGAAGGGAATGGCTACCTACTCCAGCATTCTTGCCTGGAGAATTCCATGGACAAAGAAGCCTGGTGGGCGACAGTCCATGGGGTCACAAAGAGTCAGATATGACTGAGCAACTAACACTTTCACTCTCACTTCCTTTCCATTGGCTTCATTCTCAGACAGGCTTTTCTCCAAACCATGATCAAGAAAGGTCTCCAAAGCCTGATCTCCCATGCCCTAGCTCAGCCACTCCAAGGGAAAAAGAGTCTCATTCTGAAGTTCCAGCAAATGTACCATGAGAAAGTTTCATTGGTTCTGATTGGCCAGATTTGAGTCATGGGATTGGTCCAAACCTGTCACTGTCAGGTCACTTTGCTGATGTCACCAGCCCATCCTGTGTCACTGGCCACCGTCTGGAGCCAAGGGTTGGTTAATCCCTCCAGAACTACGTGAACTGATGACAAGGAGGGAAGAGAGATTGCCCAAGGTAAAACCAGGGAAAAAGGAATGTGGACAGGTTCCTCCAGAATGATACCCACTCCACTGAAACCTCATCCATTCTCATCCATCTGCGTTTCTTTTAGCCTGCAAGACACGTTCTGAATCCTTAGGACTTCTGTAGGACATGATTTGAAAATTACGGATCTAATATTATTTTATAGAAAACATTGAAGGCCCAGAGAGGGAAGGTGGCTCCCCGAAAGTCACACAGCATTTTCCAACATCACATTCCCAATTCCTTGAAAGTGCCTATTACATCCTTGATGAATCTTCTCCCCCTCTGGGTCTGTAGCATCTCCATTACCGGGTTTGGCTGAAAGGATTTGTCAGTTGTCGGCTTGCTTGTCTAATGAAATTAATGTTTTACATTTCTCTACCAGTTTGCAAACTTTTTAAAAATTAATCCCATCATTTCAACAAGTGTAACAACTAAATTATCATCTTTACATGATTAAGGAGCCTGCCGCGTCTTCTCTTGGCAAACACTGCATGCACATAATTTTACTAAATGTAATAAACCAACCATAGAACTATTAATTTTGCCATGGTATTCATAACAATTAGAAACGCATGAACCTTAAAATGATAAAAACTGAATGGAATACTGAAATCACAGGAAATTCCCAATCCTCCCTCTTCAGGCTGAAGACAATGTCATGAGATGCAGATTAAGGTCGAGAGACAGAAATTGAATGTCATCTGCCTCTTAGCTACACTGCAACACACCCAGCATGAGACAGACCAGGCTGAGAGCACTTGGCTAACTCAACGAGGCATTTCTCAAAATCTAGATGTCTATGAGGAGCAAGATGGCAGGAAAAATTCCCTTCCTTTTCAGAGCTCTAATAGTCTCCGAAAGTGTCCAGTCCTGGAATAGCTCGTACATGGCAAAGGTACCAACACCTCACTTCCCACACCCATGGCAGACATTATTAACTGATCACAGCACTCTTTCCTGCCAAGTCTAGATAACTTGGAAACTCAACACAGTCCTGCCAGACAGGAGTTACCAATCAATCACAGGATGATAGTGACTGTGATTTAATCCAATCTCACTAGCTTACAGGGAGAGAAACTAGGCTGCAGAGAGGGAAGTGACTTGGTCAAAGTCAGACAGAGATTCAGGCTGGAGTCTAAGGTAGAAGCTGGCATGATGTGGCTTTATTGCTACAGGCCAGGAGGCTGACCTCTCACTGACAAACTGCTCCTCTTTCAACCTCCTAAAGAGAAAGTCTGACCTACAGGCCACTAGTGGATGAAATATCCCAACATCCCCTCTCTTTTTCCTCCTCCCAGAATTTTGTCCAATTTACACTAACCCTTTTCTTTCCTGCATTATTGCTGGAAATCTCCTAGAGAACAATTTTGCAGTTTGTGTTTCAAAAGACTCATACATCAAGTATGCTCTTGCTTGAAATTCCTAGAGTTTATCCCAAGAACTTAAATATACAAATGTCCCCAAAGCATTTTCATCATGCTATGTTTTAAATAAAATGGAAATAACCTAATAATTTAGCTTATTGTTTTAAAAACATCTGGACTTCCCAGGTGGCTCAGTGGTAAGAATTTGCTTGCCAATCAAGGAGACACAAGAGACGCCAGTTTAATCCCTGGTTCAAGAAGAGCCCTGGAGTAGGAAATGGCAATCCAATTCAGTATTCTTGCCCAGAAAATTCCATGAACAGGGCCTGGCAGGCTACAGTCCGTGGAGTCGCAAAGAGTTGGACACAACTGAGCATGCTCTTAAAATGAGATATTTGCTAACATAAAAAAATTGATCATGGTATGTTTTTAGTAAGAGATGCAGCTTTTCAAACAGCATATGTTGTTTGGTGTCAATTCTATAAAGAATAAATAGCAACACACACACACATATATATACCCAAGGTTGCCATGCATAGTTGCCCAGATTGTGCACTGGACAACTACAGTCACTCAGAATGCAATATGAATGGTGGCCAATGGAATCGGGCGGTGCCCCATCCCGCATATAACTTCAAAAACATAATGGGTCATTTACCAAAATGGTAATAGTGGCTATCATGGAGGGGTGATTTTTTTAATGTTTGTCGTCATTCTCTAGTATTTCTATAATGAACGTGGTTCACTTGTGTAAAATGTATAAAATGACTTTCATAGCGCTTTCCTGCTTGTGACCCACTTATGACCTATGCTGGCTTGTTTCCCTACATGCCCTGGCTGGCTCTGATGCCTGGGTATGTGTAACAGCAGTAAATAAGCACTGGTAGAGGAACTATAGGGGCCAGGCATTGTGCTAGGGACGCATCTCGGCCTTCTCGAATTTCAGATCCAATGGAAGGGACAGACATCAAGCAAACCCTGCAAGGCACTGTGGGCCCGAGCTGTTGGGGGTGCAAAGCTGTGCAGTGTGCAGGGGCTCTGGGGAGGCATCCTCGGGGGTGTGTTCCGTAAGGTACATTACAAAGCCACCTTGCCTCCCCATCAGACCAAGCATCTAGGGGCGCATGCTGTGCTTTATCAGACTTCTCAGACCAACAAAACTCAGACACCTTCCAACAGAGGCTGGGGCTGGCCAGCTTCTAACATGACACTGAGCCTGGCACCTGGGACTCTCCATAACACTCAGTTCAGTACCACAGAGCTGGGACTTCCCTGGTGGTCCAGTGGCTAAGACTCTGAGCTCCCAAAGCAGGAGGGCCTGGGTTCAATTCCTGGTCAGGGAACTAGATCTCACATGCTCAGACTAAGAGTTCACAGGACTCAACTAAAGATCCCACATCCTGCAATGAAGATGGAAGATCCCGCATGCTACAACCAAGACTGGGTGCAGCCAGATTGAAAAAAAACCCTCAGAGCTCTGAAGCCAGCAGCACTGGGTGTAAATCCAGACAATGACTGAACCTCAGTTTCCTCATCTGTGAATTGGGAAGAACCACAGTTCCTAACTCCTGAGGACTCAGTGAAGTAAAACAGGCAAAGTGTAATGAACGCAGAGCTTGGAGCAAGTGTTCCATGGATGGTAGCATTTATTATTTATCATTACCATTATTATATCAGGGCCTCGGCTGATGAAAGGACCAGACATCAGCTCCACCCCGTTCTTCAAGACAGGGCTGGAAGGGGATCAGAAAGAAAGCATTTTCCCAACCTGGCCATGGACAGCGGGCTGGGCAGCTGCTGGCAGGAGATGTGACCTAGATATTTTCAAGGTTCACCTCCCTTTGTCCCCCCTTCCTACCTGTCCAGTCTCCAAGCGTTCGGCCCCAAACATTTTTCCCTTTAGATGGCAGCTCGTTTCCTCGGAGGAAATTGCCGTCTGTGCATCTGTGACCCCCACCCTTCAAGAAAAATTGTGGTGATCTGAACAGGTCTGAGAATTGGCGTCTCCCTACCTGGCCCCGTATGCCTCTTTGTCAGCCAAGAATCTCTCGTTTTCCTCCCCAGAATGTATCACAAGGCCAGTACCAAAGGAAAGGACTCGGAGTCAGAATTCCTGGCTTTCAACCTGGCTCTGCTGTAAGACGGCAGGCAGGTCCTCTCATCTCTGAGTCTGCCTTTCTGATACTGCACTGGTCTTGGCTCAGACAACCCCAGCGTTGGATACCTCCCACCTCCCAGCCTGGAGAGATTTCCCTTTCAGGCCTCCATGCCTTTGCAAAGGCCACCATACCTTCCAAAGAATGCCTTCCCCAGGCAAGCTTGTCCGCCTCCCCCCGCATCCCCCAAACAAGATTCCACCCACCTTTGCCTGAGAATCACCCCTAAACAACCTTATACTCCCAGATGGAGAGCCCCAACATCTAAGGGGTGGTCATCCCCAACCTCTAAGACCAACTCTGCATGGGTGGGCCCATAACACTCCTAGGCTGGATCTCCAAACCCCGGGAACTACTATGTACTTGGGCAAGTCCCCCGTGCCTGAGACCGCCTCTTCTGAGGGCTTGGTTGACCAGCAGGCTGGAGTCGTTCCATCCTTCAGAGAACACACACATAGTCTGGGTGATGTGCTCAGGTGCGGGTCAGGGGGCCAGGGGTGCAAAATCAGGTAAAGCCCTCCCAGTGTCCAAAGAGTTCCCAGCCTAGGGCAGGAGGACAGGAAAGCAGATCATTCCAACACATCGTGGCTTTCCAGGCAGAAAGGGAGCAGTGGACAGGCAGAAGTACAAGAGAAGGAGAGGGAAGGTGAAGGTGGCTTGGTCACAAGGGTGGACGGTGAGGGCGGGAGCTGTGGAAGAGGCGGGTGCTGATGGCCCAGACACCACGGCTCCTGAGAAGCTGGCGGAAAGATGTAAAGCAGGGAGTGAGCTGCATTTTGTAGCGATGCCTCTGGTTGCTGTGGGGAAGACGGGCTGTGGGGGCTGGAGAAAGACTCAGGAGACCAATGTAGAGGGAGAAGACAGAGGCCTCAAGGGGCTGGTGGCAGTGGGGGTATGGAGACGCATACGGACTCAGGGGAGACTCGGAAGGTAAACTCTCCAGGCTTTGGAGATAGTTGTTAGGGTCTGGGGGTGACGGGAGGAAGGAGTCCAGGGGGAGCTCTAGGACCCTCTATTCAGGAGACAAGCAGCAACCCCCAGAGGAGGTGGAGGAGGGAAGGGAGGGGACGGTGGGCTCAGCTGGAATGTGTTGAGCTCAAGACATCAGCTGTCCACAGCTAAACACAGCGGACACTCCAGAACAAACACGAAGACGCTGATGTCATCGTCATCAGATGACTCAGTAGGTGAAGGGCGGGTGTATGCAAGGGGAAAGTGGGACAGGGGGTCTGTGAAGATTCTGGAATCTGTGTGTCTAAGCCCCCAAGACTGACCAGGAGGCCCCGCTTTCAACCAGAGACCTCTGCTCACCTGGGCTCAGTTGGGTTGCCTGTGTCATGGGGCAAGTCCCTTTAGTTCTCTGAGCCTCCTGGGGTTGCTAGAAGGATCAGAAATAAAATGGGGAGTGTGTGAGAAGGAAAGAGAAACTTTCTCAGGGCGTCATGGAAAACATTGAGTGAGTCATGCTGGGTACAGTTATCAGTGTTGTCAATGACCCGCCCCCAGGTGCCAGGACTATGCCCACCCAGCAGGGCTGCAGCCAGCGGCCGTTGTGCCCCAGCACCCTTGGCTTTGCTCCATGAAGAACCTCCTCAGCCTCCCCCATGACAGCGCTCCCCAGAGACGCCGGAGCCTCCATTTGTGAGAAACCGGAGGAAAATCAATGTGAACAATGTAGTCAAAACAGTGTCGGCAGGCGTCGGGCCGGCCGGAGTGAACATTACCGGGGACTCAATCGTGCCCCTTATCTGGCAGTTTGTTCTTGAAAGGGAGCTCTAGCCTCGCTGCGAACCCAATAAGTCTTTCAGTTTGACTTGAAACCCTACATTTTTCCTCTTTAGAAAAATGTCACCGACATTCTTCTGTTTCATTACTCTTGGTCTCCGAGGCTCTGGCCACAGGGAAATTGTTAGCAGAGGGAGGCGGCCCGCGCCCGCTGGCCACCACAGGATCCAGCCCCAGCTGGCAGGCCGGTCCCTGCTGGATGCGGCCTTCTTCACCCCAACTGTCATCCCCCCCGGGCTGGCACCCCTCGCCCAGCTGTAGAGCCCGACATCTGCTCTACACCTACTTCTCCGTGATAAGCCCAGCCGAAGCCCCCCAGAGGACCCTGCCTTCGGGCCAGTGGACATCAGCTTCCCCCTGCGCCTGGCCCTGACCACATCTTGCCAAACCTATCTGTCTGTCTCCATCTCTGCCTCCTTTTTCATTCATATCTCTGCTTGTGTATTCAACAAATATGCATTGAGCACTTGGGCTAAGTCGCTTCCTTCGTGTCTGACTGTGTGAGACCCTATGAAGCCCGTCAGGCTCCTCTGTCTATGGGATTCTCCAGGCAGGAATACTGGAGTGAGTTGCTATGCCCTCCTCCAGGGGATCTTCCTGACCCTGGGATTGAACCTGCATCTCAGGGGATCTTCCCGACCCAAGGATCGAACCTGCGTCTCTTATGACTCCTGCATTGGCAGGTGGGTTCTTAACCACTAGCGCCACCTGGGAAATCTGTTGAGCACTTACTACTTGCCAGATACTTTCAAGAAACTGCAATGCAGGAGACCTGGGTTTGATTCCTGGGACGGGAAGATCTGCTGGAGAAGGGACAGGCTACCCACTCCAGTATTCTTGGGCTTCCCTTGTGGCTCAGCTGGTAAAGAATCTGCCTGAAATGTGGGAGACCTGGGTTCAATCTCTGGGTTGGGAAGATCCCCTGGAGAAGGGAATGGCTACCCACTCCAGTATTCTGGCCTGGAGAATCCCATGGACTGTATCGTCTATGGGGTCACAAAGAGTCGGACACGACTGAGCAACTTGCACTTTCACTTTCAAGAAACTGAGGCTATGCGGCGAGTAAGACCCGGTCCCTGTGGTTCTGAGACAGGCAGTAAATGAAGAAGCAAATGCATAGATGCAGTGGATTATATTTTCCAAAGAGGGTCACACAATCTCTGTCTCTCAAGAGGTGGGTCTTTTGTCTCATTTCTCCTTGACACTGGGCAGGCCTTCGTGATGGCCTGAGCCACAGAGTGGGGCTGAAGTTTTGCTATGTTACTTCCAGGGTGGGGTCATAGCAACATTACAGACTTGCACCGAGCTCTTTGGGGAGACTCGGCCTGGAGCCCAGCCGCCATGCTAGGAGGAAGCCCAAGCGACTCGTGGAGGCCCCCACATGTAGGGGAGAAGTCCCCAGACAATGGTCATCCGGTCAGACACACGAGTGAGCAAGCTTGGACAGGAATCTTCCAGTCTCCAAACTATTGTAGCCAACCCCAAGTAGAGCAGACAGGTATCTTTTCTGCTGAGTCCTACCCAGATGACAGAGTTGTGAGCCAAATAAATGATCTTTGCTGTTTTAAACCATTCAGTTATGGGACAGTCTGTTACACAGATGCAGATAATGAGAGTAGCCTATGAAATAATGAATGGGGGGTAGTGATGAGTGCCAGAAAGAAGAATCAGACTGAGCGAGGAGATAAGGAGAGTCAAGATGAGAAGCAGAGGGAGGTGGAGCCTGGCAAAGCTGAACCTCCATTCCAGCCCTGCCTGGTCCCAGTGGCCAAGATATGTGAACCAACCCCATGGACATGCTGGGGACACATTCAGCTGAGGAAAGAGGAGCTTACAAGTAGTCTCACCCCAAAAAGCAAATTTCCAACCCCAAAGCCCCCAGCCTTGGCTTGCATACTTCCAGAGACAGGGAGATCACTCCCTAGCCCAGGCAGCCCTGCTGGAACAGGCTGTGGGGATGGGCTTCTTTCCACCAAGGGAGGCCTGCGTCCCTGCACTGCCCTCTGGAGCCTTGTGAACACAAGACAGGAACACATGTCCCATTGACTGCCTCTAGCTCCACCCACATCCATGGTGGTCGTTAGAGAACAGAGCTGGTAGGGCCACTGGAAGCTATGAGTGTGTTCAGGAAAGGATGGAGTCACAGTCAGGGAGGACATTTGTCATCACTCGGGGGGTTGGAGGTAACGGAGGACACGTGGCAGGAGTGTACGCAGAATAGGGCTTCTGAGTCTCAGTTACCACAATTGGGCAGAAATTGTAGCAGAATCACGCCTACATGGTCACAAGTTCTTTTATGGGAACAGCTCACCAAGGGGGTCCTGACCTCCACCTCACTCCTAATTGGGAACAACTCCCAAAATAAAAGTTTTGGAGTCTTGAAGGCCTAGAGTTTGAGTCCCTTCTAAGGGACACGCACTTCCTGTGTGACCTCAGGCAAGTCACCAGCCCTCTCTGAGCAGTCAATGCCAAAATGACAAGCGTGTGTTTGTGGCCTCCAGCAGCTTTTCCAAACTTCACCAGTTTGTGTATCTCCAGGATAATTTCTGCCCTCTCCCTCCTTCCTATCAGAGGTGACCTACTTAGTATTTTTTCTCTAAATTGATCTCCTCCTCCTGCAGAAATAAACATTTTTAAAGAAACTTTTAATCACTACCTTAAATGGGAAATGAACATTAGATGCCATAAATCAAAAGGTACCCTAAAAACGGAAAAAAAAAAAAAAACACAATGCTGCTGAGTTAGAGACAAACCCTGTTGCCCTCTCCACCCTCCCCCTCAACAAGGTTTTTCAAAGAGAGATTAGCAAACCTTAGAAAGAAGTGTTAAAGACACATTAGCACCCAACGGGGACTCTCTGGTGTTAAGGGAAGGTTGCAGGAAACCACTTTCTCATCACTGGTTTGGGAAGCAGCTGCACCCCTCCTGGCCCTGGGCAGGTGGTCCAGCCCTTTGGAAGCCCTGAGGTCCTGACCTACAGTGACAGAGGCAGGGAGCAGGTGATCTAAGGGGTCACAATAATGGCATTTTGCCCCAACCTCCCCCTCCCAACAGTCCCAGCAGGGGCAGAAGGTCCCCAAGCTGCAAAAATCAAGAATGACTTCCTGGGGACAGTGGGGATGTGTCACCCTATGGACGGCTATGGGCCACACAGGCACTGGCCGCCAGTCAGCATGGCTCCAGCCTGGCTCCAGGAGAACAAGGGGGCAGCAGAGGCTTTAGAGAGGGGCAAGCCTGGGGGACAGCGAGGGGCTGCCCCATCCTTCGCTGCGGGAACCTGGCAAGCAGCTCCCATCCCCCACCCTCCACGTAGGCACTCACTGGGTCTGGGTTTATCCAGCTCCTTTGTTAACAGGATGTGTGTCTCTCATTCCTCTCTGAAACTCAATTCTCTCCCCCTCAGTTTCCCTTCTCTACAGAACCAATTTATCCATCAGGTACGGTAGTGATCTCGGGTGGTCTCGGCCTGAAACAGCATGGAGCGGGGCTTGGGTTCCCAGCCAGATGCCAGCCAGAGATTGAGGCCAGGTCATGGCGGTAAAAGCACCAGATCCTAGGCACGAGACCAGGGATCAGTGACTAGGGCCCTGGCCCTTCGGCTTTGCGGATAAGAATTCTCACCCAGACGGAAAGTATTGAAACAAGTAAAGTATTTCTTAAGAGGAAAAAAAGAGTACAGTGCGTGTGGATAGATTACGCACATAGGCAGACTCAGAGGGAGAATTCCTGAGTCGCACCCTCGTGGCGGTTTGAATTACTTTTATGGGGTATTTCTTCCGGGTTTCCCTTGGCCAATCATTTTGATTTGCCTGGTTCACAGTCCGTATTTGGTATAGCTCCCGATCCTCCCAAGTCAAGATGGATTTTACCGCAAAGGCGTCTGGGTAGAACATCCCTTGACCTAACCCCCCTTTAGCCTCTAAGAGGCCTTTTCTGCGCACGTGTGGTGGGGGAGGTCTCCTGACTTCCGGAAAAGAAATATGTGGTCTGGGGCAGGGCCCACCCTCCTCGCCTTAATTGTCCTGCTATTCTCGGCTTGGAGTTTCGATCCACAGGGAATGAATCTCCCATCGCTTTGCCCTGGGGGAGGGAAGGGAGGGAGGGCTCATCTACCTCCTGCCTCAATAGTCCCAGAGCCTCGGGCCCACAACAGTTTTAGGGTTTAGTTTTTCTCGTTTTGAAAAACAATAGTTTTTCAAAAACTATTTTTAAATGTTTTCACTTCTTTTAAAATCCGAAGGGGGAAAGGAGGCTTTCTGAAGATCGTGTTTTCATATCTAAAATTAATATTTTCATTTTTAGACCAACAGTCATAATGTAATTTTTAATTTTTTCAACAGAGAAAGAGACCCACGAATAATAATAATAACGTGGCCTCTGTAAAACGAGGAAGAATAAAAGCACCTGCGCGGAAAGCCTCTGGCCCGAGACCCGGCACCTGGGATGGATCCAAAAATCCTTCTATCGTTCTTCTCATCAGTGTTCATAGAGGGGTGAGCGCACGTGCAGAAGACGGGATGCAGGGTGTTCTGGGCTCTGCCCCGCTCTGTGTGACCTTAGGAAGCTGTCCCCGGGCTGGCCTCAGTTTCCCCCACTGCTCAGTGAGGGTCCTGAAGTCTGGCTTCTCTCTGGGCTCCTTCACTGCCTTTCCGCCTGAGGAAGTGAGAAGCCCCAGCCCCACCCCCACCCCTGGGGAGGCAGACGGGACGGCCCACTCTTCAAAATCGTCTCATGCCCCCAGCCAGGTAAATATTACAGGTTCAGACAATAATTGCGGCTTCTCTTTTTTTGTTTATTTTTTTTAATTCCCGGATGTTTGACTTGGCTGGGGCTCAGGGCCTGGTGTTTTCACTTGGGCCATCTCTGATTCCTGCTCCCAGCATCAGAGCTCCCTGTGGGAACGGGTCAAGCATCTTCCAGGGGGCTGGTGGGCACAGTCTGGGCTGGGGGAGGCTCCTGATGGAGTCTGCAGAGTGTAACCAAGGTGATCACTTCCCGAGCACCCATTCTGTGCCTGATGCTGTTCCAGGCCCTAGGATTCAACTGCGAAGATCAGAGGCATCTCTGGTGGGGGCTGGAGGGGGGGCTTCCTCCACTCTCAAGGCAGAGAGTATACTAAGCAGATATAGAGCAAGTAAAGTGCTCCCCTTCATGAGAGGTGGGTCTGGGGAAAGCAGGGGAAGAAGAACAAGGAAACTCTTAAACAGACAAGTGCAGATGAGTCTGCAAAGGTCCCCCCTAAAAGAAAGTGATGGTTAAACATCACTGATGCACTAGGAGGCTGGGGAAGGAGGGCACCCAAGGCAGGCGGAACAGAATGTGCAAAGATCAAGGTGCTTTCCAGCCCGGTGAGGGAGGTGCTTTCCATCCCATCCTCCAGATGAGGAAACTGAGGCTCAGAAAGGTCACATAGCTGGTAATTGGCAGAGGCACCACTTGAACTCAGGGCTGCCTGGTTCCAAAGATGGTTGGCAACCACTAGACTATGCCCTTCCCCTCCCCACAACATCCTCCACCCTTCCAACATCCCCATCCTCAACCAGCCTCACAGGAGGAAAAGGTTAGAACCCAGATCACCTACTGGGACTGGTTTTAGGGTCTCCAGAGAGGCCATTACCTCTGTGTAAAAATGACAGCCGGTTCCTCAAATGCTTCCAGCAGAGCCATGAGGCCCATCGCCTATAAAATATGGCACCCCCACCCCAAGGGGTCCAGAGAGAACCCAGGTGGGAAAACTGAGCCTCAGGCCCCTGAAGGCTTTGCCCAAGGTCACCCAATGTCCAGAGACAGAGACGTGGAGTCCCAGGGCCCAGGCCCCTGAGGCCCAGCCCTGTCCATGGGCAGGACAGCCCCCTCCCTAGCCCTGGTTCGGGCCCCAGCCCCCTCCTTTCCCCCAGGACAATAGGGCCTTTCACAGCCAGACAAAGGGAAAAAGTTTAAAAGGCGAGAATTATGTTTCCACCGAGGCAGAGGAGGTGGGGCGGGGGAGGAGCTGCAGCAGCCGCAGAAACGGACCGGTGTGTATTTACTCATGTCTGACACACACAATTTGATTCTCCACATAAAAGATCAACTAATATTTCAGTTACAGTTAATCACACACCCCAAAAGCACATCAAAGGACGGTCCGCGCCCGCCCAGCCCTTGCTTCGCCGCACCGCGTGCGCCCGGATTTCACGCCTGGCTTCGAGGCGGCTGCAGCACAGAAGCTCCGTGGTTCACGCCCACATGGGCCTTTGAGGCTGGGCTTGGGGGCTCCAAGGTGCCTCCTGGGCCCTCAGGCCCCTCGCTGGGCTCCCAGGACTGTCCAGTGACAAACCGATGCCTGGCCTCCCCCCCAAAATAGTAGCCCTGGTGCCAGTGTTTTATAAGGCCCACTCTCCCACAGAAGAGAAACCCCCCAGTGACACCAGCACTCCCCCTGCAGGCTGGGGAAGGGAGCAAAGTGGGCACCATTATCCCCATTTGTTAGATGAGGAAACTGGGGCCCAGAAAGATGAGGTGATTCACCCAAGCTCACACAGCCTGAAAAAGTGGAGCAGGGATTTTAGATGAGCTGGATGACTCCAAAGAACCTCCCCCTCATAATGTATCACATCTTGCTGGAAAAGGGTCCTGGATCATTTTTACATTGTCTAAAGTGAAGACTACAAATTGCCAGAGAGATGGCTTCTGTGTTGTTTGTTGAATGAATAAATGATTGAATAAAGGAGAAAGATGAGAATGTGAAGAGGAAGAAAGGAGACAGGGAAGAAGGAACTGGTTTAACATCAGTCACATCAACAGAATCATCCTTTTCTCAGGAAGCTCTGCTAACCAACCAGCCACAGTGCAAACCCCTCTGGGGTGCGGGAGCAAGGCTGAAGTGGGGACACTTAGGAAGTGTGACCTTGGGGGACCATGAACCCTCCTGGAGCCTTAGCTCACCCTGCAATGCTTCTCGGAACATTCACTGCGCACATGGTGGAGAAAATTCTGGAAAGACCAAATCTGAGAATCCCAGAGTCTTAGATTATTGAAGGTGACAGAATCTTAAAATCAGGAATTTCAAGAACAAGAAGAGACATCCAAATCCAGAGCTATCGTGAGGCCCAGAGTGGTTGTGTGCTCAGCTCAAGATCACACAGCAGGTGAGGTCGGGCTTCCTGGCACCACAAGTGCAGTTTGGGGTGGTGGTCAGTGCACCCCGGAACCTGGACAGAGCTGCATTCTGCCAGAATCTCCCATCGGAGTTCCTACTTTTAGGAAGGGCCTTTGAAATACCTGCAGAAGGCCTGTTCCTGGCTCCTCTCTGGGGTGAGAGCTTGCTGGGAGCACTGCCTGGGGGAGTGGGGTGCAGAGACCAGGGCTGGGAGCCCCCAGAGCAGGGGGACCTAGATCTGCTCAGATGGCAGCTCTGCCAGAGGGAGGGAAGAGCCCCCCAAACAGTTCCTTTTCCCCCAACTCCAGATCCTAAAAGAACCCCGGGCCTAGAGCTGGAAGCAGGGTCTCGCCGGGCCAGCCACTTCCCCTCTCTGAGCCTGTTTCCCTTCTGCAAACTCAGGCCCATGGGAGGCTCAGAGGATGATGCCTTGCTCGTGAAGTTTCCCAGCTATGGGCGCTGGGGCGGGGGGAATGGGGGTGCAGAAGGGCTGGAGGGGGGACTGCAGAGAGCAGGGGCATGGGGAGGGCAGGAGCTATTCTGGGCCCCTCTCCCTCCCCGCACCCATGCACCCATGCTCAGACAGCAAACGACCATCCTGTTTGCCAGGCAAAGATGTTTCCTGTGCTGGCCGCAGCCAGGCTGAACCTGCCTGGTGCCCACCACAAGCTCTTCCCAGAAGCCTCTGCTATGAGGCCACCTTGGGACCAAGCCCCGCACAGCCCGTCTGGCTCCCACTGCACCCCTCAACCGTCCCATCCCTCCAGCCTCAGTTTCCTAGTGCCCCAACCAGATCCAGAACACCCAGACCTCAAGAGGCTGGGACGCTCAATAAATAATATCAACCAAGTAAGGCCTGGCCCGTGGTAGGTTCATGCTTCAAATCAGTGGCTTGACTGTCGCTATGTCTCACACTTGCTGGCGCACAGCAATCCTCAGACACAACGGAGTATTAGAGCAATGGTGGCTGACAGTGGCCCCATTGCCGTATTTACGCTCCCATCCTCAGCACTGAGCACACGGTTCTGTGAACAGCGGGTGCCTTCGGGGTGTATGCTGACCTTTTCCCTTGTCACCTTGTCACCGTTTGTTTGTTTCCTTGAAGGCAGGGCTGTGTTTTATTTACCTTTGTGCCTTGCAAATATCCACGAATATTTATTGAATGGATGGTGGATGGAAGGATGCATGGACAGATGGACAGATGGACGGATGGATGGGAGAGTAGGTGGATAGGTAGCTAGAAAGAAAATGAGTGGGTGTCATTTTGCGGTAGACATTTATCTGTAGTTGGATCTTTTACAACAAGAAAGTATTACTTTTTCAATCAATTTATATTTGAAGAAAAGATGCTAATAAATTTGTGGGGTTCACTCCAAACCTACTAAATTAAATTTTCAAACAAGCAAACAAAAAGAATGAGTGGATGAGTGGGTAAATAAAAAGAAACCAAGGGTAAAAAATCACTCTTTGCTTATAGGACTCAGGAGTCCTAGATTCAAGTCTGCCACCTCAACTTATTCTGCTGTGTGGCCTTGGGCAGTGAAGTCACCCTCCCTGAGCCTGTTTCCTCATTTATCAAAGGAGCCTGGTGACTCTGCTCTGGCAGCTCCCTGGGAGGTCCGGAAGATTCCTTGTGATGCTGGTGGAAATTCCTTCCTAAACTGTAAAGTGCTCTGCCCTGGGCAGGTGGTGGCCAGTCTGGAGTCTCCTGGGGAGGCAGGCAGAGAGAATGAGGGCTGGGGTGGTGTAGCCTGGCAGGTGATGGAGGTGCTGAGCCCTGATGCCCTAGCGGGCTCTAATCCCGCGGGGCTTCACTCATGGGCAGAAGCTCTCACTCTAGTAAAATTTTATGGCCTCTGAGAACAGGCAGAGAGCTGCCAGCAGCAACTCGCTGGAAATTTATGACTGGCCTCCTCCCACCTGGCCCGCCCTTCCTCAGCCCAGCTCTCACCAAAACTGAGGGCTCTGGGCTTGGCCACAGAGACCTGAGCCCCTCAGTGGAGCAGGGGAAGAGGGGCTGAATTAGGAGAGTCTAAAACATTGTGGTCAAAGGCAGGACAGAGGCAAGCTGAAAGACCTGGATCTGAGAAGCATTTACTTGTCAAGATTGTGCAAAAGACTGTCACACCCTACATGAGGTTATAAAACAGGCTCTAATCTAAGCTCCCTTGGGAGAAAACGGGAATGTGGCCACAGCAGCCAGAAGTGTTTCTTATAGTCCCTGAATACATCTTTTCCTTCCACCCCAGGGCCTTTGCACATGCTGTTTCCGCTGCCAGAACACCTTCTCCCCAAACTATGATTTGCGTTGTTCGCCAGAATGCATGTGTAGAACTGACACAGGTAGGCACACATGTGCATGATGCTTACGTGAATGAGTGGGTTTCTGATGTCTGTGGCGTGTCTCATGAACAGGAAAACCAGGGGGCTGGTGGGGGGGCGGTGCATACGTGTGTGGCAAGTGCTGGGTGTGGCCCCAGGTGGGATGGGAAAGGGGGAAGCACTCCCATCTCTAGGGACTGACGGGTCCCCAGCACTGCATGGCCTGTTTGTGCATGAGCCCATTAACCTGACATCAGGTTACTCATTTAATGTACGTTTCATAGAGGCAAAAGACTAGGCATCCAAAATCTGGCCAGGGGAAGGATTCAGCACCCCCATCCAAAGCTGGATGGGCTAAGGAAGAGTTCTAAGAGGGCTCCAGCCCCCCATCCCTGCCAGTGTGGAGGCTGCATGGAGAACAAGCAGGGAGTGAGGTGACCCCCAGGCTGACGGGGTGAGGGTGGGGGGGATGAGAAGGACCAGAGACTAAGAGAGCCTGGGAGGGGGGGGGCAGGGCTGTGGGGCGGCCCCTTCCCAGGCCAGGCTGGGAACCGCTTCCCCCGCCAGCCCTGCCCCGCGTCAGCTTCGAGGTGGCGCTCTGGTGGCGCGGGGCCGCCGTGGTCAGCACCCGTCAGGCTGATTTACGGGCGCGCCCCGCCCGCCGCGCACGGGCAAGCAGCCGCAGCCGCCAGATCTATTATTGATGAACTTTCTGAGCCCCGCTAATTAACTGCACGCACCCACGGCGGCGGCCGGCTAAAATACGCGCCTGGACGCTCCAGCCAAAGTCACGGGCACCGCCCCCCGACCCGATGGGCTCGAAGGCAGAGTGGACAGGGGGGCCCCCAGAGGAATCTCAGCTAGCTCAGACTCCGCCCCCCACTCCCAGGCCCCACCAGGCTCACGCCAGGACCCCTGACAACCTGCTGTGTGACCTGGGGCCAGCCGCTTAATCTCTCGGATCCTCAGGCTCAGATCACCTACAGCAGGCAGCAGGGGACTGGAGCTGAGCGTGCTGCAGATGGAAGGGGTATGAAGATTCCTGTAACTCCTTTGAGAAAAAAAGAAAAAAGACTGAAAGCACCATAGTTAAGGGCACAGCTTTGGAGCCATGCAGACCTGGGTTCGATCCTGGCTCTGCCACTTGCTAGCTGTGTGACCTTGAGCTTGTTCCTTCCCTGAGTCTCAGTTTCCGGGTCTGTAAAATGGGTGGCAGCAGTCCCTGCCTGTGGGTTGTTGGAAGGAGTTAACAGCTGGGGGCTGTCTGACAGCTCAAACACAGATGAGTAGACAGTCGGCGCTCAGTCATGCTCCTTTCCCTCTGTCCTTCTGAAAAACAGGCACATCTGGCCTCTTGCCAATAACAGCCGCCCCGGGGGCTCCCAGCTCCCCCCAGCTCCCCCCACCCTCTTGAGAACACCTGTGCAGATCCCCTTCCCGGCCCCATGGAATGAAAATTATGTAAAGAGGCCCACACTTCTCCCTTGCAGACAAAGACTGAAAAATCAAAATTCCACACTGTCCCAGGAGGCAGCTGGAGGTTCAGGAAAGACCCCAGCCGAGACCCCTCCTCCCCAGGGCATGGGGGCTGGGCCGCCGGGACCCCCATTCATCCTCACAGCTGGTGCAGAGCCAGGCAAAATGGTCCAGGATGGGGAACCCCCATTCGTCGGAAGAGAAAAGTGAGGCCCTGAGACCGGAGCAAGTGGCCCCCAATCTGGCTCCCGAGACCCAGAATTGCCCCCTGGAGTGTGATGTAAGGATGTTGAGGAGTCGCAGGGGTGACCAGGAGGGACCTGAAATGTGCTGAGCGCCTTCCTGGGGATTGGACTGTGGATTTAGATGCCACAGAGTGGCCTGGGGGCTGTTCACAGACAGCAAGGCAAACCCCACTGAAGGGCAGGACGGTACCAGCCCTTGTGCTGGTCTTCCAGCTCTCCTGATAACGGCACAGTAAACCCCACCCGAAGGCTACTGGGTCTTAAACATCTAACAGAGGGAGTTGTCAACCTGGGCCCTGAGGACAAGCCACCCCCGCCAGCTAGTCTGAAATGCGCTTGCATTTCTAACTCAGGAGTCAATTCAAAGCAGTGTTAGAAAGTTTCAAATTGAAATGAAAAGGAAGTCCCTTTAAATACACATGAAGTAAGAAACAGTGCAGACGCAGTGCTTAGACGGGCACCATGGGGAAGGACGCAAGGCAACTGGGGAAGCATGTTTCTTCCCAGCTCAATAGATGGGTGACTTTCGGGCCTGCCCCTCCCCCAGGAGGGCGCCCACACCCAGCCCATTCACTAGTCATCAGCTAAGAGGTAATAGGTACCAGCCACGCGCCCCATGCTGGGCTGGCTGCTCGAGATACTCTGCAAACAGACGAGGCCCTGCCCTCTGGACCTTACAGTCCAGCAGAGAAACCAGTGCATCAGGTCCTCGTGGATGGTGATGAATGTCTTGAGGACCCCAAGCTCTGCTAGAGAAAAGCAAAGGGTGGGTGGAACGTGGTGGGTGGATAGACAGACAGACTTGCCATACTTAAGGGGAACCCAAGGGACGAGAAGGCAGGCTATGCTGAGAGCAGAGGAAACAGCAGACACAAAGGCCCTGAGGCAGGAAAAACCACCACCACCCTCTCCCCTGGAAGAATTGAAGGGGGAAGGGGGTTGGGACAGTGAGAGATAAGGTAGGCCGGTCCCAGCCCACTCAGGACCTGGAAGTTTCCAGAGAGGATCTGGGGCTTTGTTCTGGGTATTATTTGGGCGTCCCTGGTGGCTCAGACAGTAAAGAATCTGCCTGAAGTGCAGGAAACCTGGGTTCGATCCCTGGGTCGGGAAGATCCCCTGGAGGAGGGCATGGCAACCCACTCCAGTATTCTTGCCTGGAGAATTCCATGGACAGAGGAGCCTGGCCAGCTACAATCCATAGGATCACAGAGAGTTGGACACAACTGAGCGACTGACATTTCACTTCATTTCTGGGTATAATGGGGAGCCACTGGGTTGTTTTTATTTTGTTGTTTTCTTAATCAGGAGGGTGGCTTGCTCCCACTTGAGTTTTAAGCAGACTCCCTGGCCAGTGTTCAGATCATGGACTGCAGGGGCCACCATGGAGGAAGGGAGGTTGCGATGAGGGAGCTTTGTCTGTGGGGGTGGAAGGTGCAAGCAGGTGCCAGAAAGCAGTTAGACCTGAGGGTGATACTGGAGGAAGGAGCAGCAGGGTTGGGTGACTTGTATATGCAGTTGACAGGTATTTATTAAGCACCTGCTGTGTACCAGACCTCAGTCTGGGCACCCCGGAAACCTCAATGAGTGACGCTGGGAAGGAATCCAGTCCTTATGGGGCTGGCTGTCTGCGGGAGGGGGAGGCATCACACGATACGCCCACACCTGTGAGTGTCACACGTGCACAAGCCCACTCTCAGCCTCTCCCCCAGGCACACACGTACACACGCATGTGCACCCCAGGCGCCTGCGTGCACACGCCTGGCCTGCATCACCTTTGCACACACGCACACAGTCCTCGGCTTCACTTATAAAAATAATCTCGGTGATTATGCTGCATCGGGCTGACGTTGGCAGGGAATAATTGAGATCCCCTAGCTCCTGCTTTACCAGGTGATTCATTGAGAACGCACTTCGCCCTCGCCTCAGCCCCGCTGAACGCTGCGAGCGCTAACAATACTTTCTTTTATTGTAGCGAATGACATTTGAATTCATTTTCCTCCCCATTATGCGCCAAGATGGCAGAGACGGAGGGGCTATTACCTGCCGGCCTTTATGTAACGTGACAGAAATTCGCCACGGCTCACTGCTGTCGGCTCACTGCTGTCCAATGCCTCTGGGGCCCCCGACCCCAGGCCTCCCGGCTAAGAGGTGACAGCACTGGTCTGTGGGCCAGGTCCCTGTGAGGCCATGCGACTGCCAGGGGGCTGGGGGCAGGTGGCCTCAGTCGCTTCATCTGCTCAATGGGGGTGAAAAGGATGAGCTGAATGACCTTCAAAGGGTTTTTCAACCCAGCCACGTGTGATCTGCAGCTCCAACGGGGAGGTTGGTCTCCTTCCAAGCCTTCTCGATTTAGGGGTGAGGGTTGTCTTTGTTGAGGTTTGAGAGAGTGATTCCTCCCTGTATGAGACTCCCCTCAGACCCTAAAGGTTCCCTGGAGCCCCTCCAGCCCCCCTGGGGGGTTACAGATGGGAGGAAGTAGGGCAGAGTTCCAGGCCGCCCTCCGCTCTCTTCCCCAGACAGGCCCGTCCTTCTTTTTCTTTATTTTCAACTGGAGGATAATTGCTTTACAACATTGTGTTGGTCTCTGCCATACGTCAACATGAATCAGGCATCGGTATACACATGTCCCGTCCCTCCTGAGCCTCTCTCCCACCTCCCACCACATCCCACCCCTCTAGGTTGTCACTGAGCACCGGTTTGAGCTTCCTGAGTCATATGGCAAATTCCTACTGGTTATCTAATATTTACATATGGTAGTGTATATGTTTCCGTGCTCCTCTCTCCTTCCCCTACTGTGTCCACAAGTCTAGGCGGTCCTTCTTGTCTGATCTCTGGGGTCCTGGAAGAGTTTTCTGGAACCACCGTGCCATGGCTAAGTAGAAAAAGATCAGAGTAACAACCAAGCCAGGCAGAATGGGAGGGAGGGGAGGGCAGGAGAGGAAATGTATGTTTCTGCAAGGAAGCGCAGTGAAGTCACCGCTGGAGTTCAATGTGTCAAGGCTGAATTTCCTGGTTCCTAGAGAAAAACCAGTCCATCCCATTCCAACCCAATAACACAGGCTCTGGCGCTGCTGAAATCTGACAGACAACCTGGAGAGCTATCTCCTTCCGCCTCCCCGGGAGTGGGAAGGGCGCCCAGCGCTGGGAGGGAAGGGTCGAGGGCGACCATTTGAACCCTGACTGGGAGGGTGGGTATCGCCCTATGCACACTGGCTGAGCCAGGGACCCAAGACTCCAGGAATGGCTGGGGGATGTCCACAGAGGCACCCAGGGGTCCCCCCACCACAGGCGGCCAGCTGGGTGGTCTCTGATGTCCGGGGTTCTTCCTGAGGGCAGCCTGGCATTCTGGACCCAGCCAGACGCACAGAGGTGACCCTCAGGCTTCCTCAAGTTCATCCCCAATCCCAGATCACGTTCTTCCCATTCCACCCCGGCACTCAGGCCTCAGCTCAAACTGTTGCACTGTAATCAATGATGTCGCTTCTGTGACCCTGTCACCAAGGACACGCAGGCTCACTGAGGGTCGTCATGGAGCCACCGTATGGGCGTTGGAGGGTCTGGGAGGTTTCCCAGGCCCCTGTCCTGTCAGAAACAGGGGCCAGTTTCTGACACTGTTGTAAATTGTTCAAAGGCCCTCGAGGATTTCCCATGAAGGCCCTGTGATGGGACCCACACGCCGTTGAGTTAAACCTATGTTGGATGAGACACCACTGCAGTTTATTCAAATTGCAAGATGGGAAAGAAGTGGATGGAAAAAAAACAAGAATAAAAAGGCGATGACAGGGCTTCCCCAGTGGCTCTTGGTAAAGAATCCGCCTGCCAACGCAGGAGACACGGGTTTGATCCCTGATCTGGGAAGATCCTACATGCTGCAGACCAACTAAGCCCAGAGTGTCACAACTACCAAGCCTGCACTCTACAGCCTGGGAGCCGAAAGTACTGAAGCCCACGAGCACCCTAGAACCTGTGCTCAGCAACAAGAGATGCCACCGCAATGAGAAACCCGCTCACTGCAACTAGAGAAAAGCCCGTGCAGTCACAGAGACCCAGCACAGCCAAGAAATAAAGAAATAAATAAGGCAGTGACAGGGACTTTTCCTACTTCTTAACAATTTCTAGTGTGTCTGATGAAGTTGATCGTATGTACCCACAAACAGAAAAAACCTCCTTCACCTGGGGTGGGCTCGGGGTGCTTCTTTCATTCCCTCGGCACCCCACCCCCTGCCTACAAAGCCTCCCCCCCCCCCTTTAAGCGCTGATGTCTGAAACTCCTTTCACGTACGGTTTGTTGGTTTGTTGGTTTGTTTACAAAGCGCCACTGGTCACTGCCAGGTCTAACCCTTCCCACCGCCCCCCCGTCCCTGCCACCCGAAGCATCTTCTCCTGTGGGTCCTGGAGGGCCCTTGAGGACATCAGGGGTCTTTGCTGGCATCCCAGCCTTTGGAGAAGCTGGGTTTGACAGCAGGACAGTGGCTGTGCGGACCAGGATCATATGGATCCTAAACGCTGCAAACAGACGGGAGTGGCCGGGCTCCTTGATACTCAGAGTCCAGAATTTCCGCAGTGAAGCAGGAGAAATCTTCCACTTTGTCATGGATTAAAATTCCAGATTTGGCATCTTGGTCATGGAGCTTTGAATTGACAGTCAAAGCATTAACCCAGAGCTGGACGGCAGGAACCTGGGCTCCTGGAGCTTGAAACCACGTGTTCTCAAAGAGCTGTCATCTCAAAGCTTTGGAAGATGTGAGGTCTTCACTTTGGAGAACTGTGAGTCTAGGCAGTAGAGACCTTTCATCAGAAGGGTTGGAGGGCTGCCTCGTCATCACCCACACATGATTTCACAGTGTCACCAAGAAATAACGTGTTATTTCTTATATCAGATGTAATATACTTATTGAATACATTTTAGAAAATATGTATAACTGTGAAGTTATGAAAGAAAACCACCTAAAATCATCGTCTAGAAATCACCAAGCTTATCATATTATCACCTTTAAACTTGTTCTCTGTACATTTGTGCTGCATGTTTATGCAAAATGGGATAACATGGATAATTTAACATCAGTAAAATGATCTTTCCATGTTGTTAAGCATTCATTCATTTGTTCATCCTCTGACAAATTGTCGAGCACCTACTGTATGCCAGGCACTGTCTTAGATCCTGGAAATGCAACAGTTTAAAAATGAATGGGTAGGGACTTCTCTGGTGCTCCAGTGGCTAAGACTCCACTCTCCTAATGCAGGGAGTCAGGGAACTAGATCCCGCCTGCTGCAACTAAGGGTTGTGAAGGTTGGGAAGATTCCTCATGCCGCGATGAAGACAGAAGATCCTGTGTGCCACGACTGAGACCTGGCACAGTCAAGTAAATAATTTTTTTTTGAAAATTTTAAATAAATGAATGGGAGAACTAAAACGTTGCCCGCTTGGAGCTTTCTTCTGCTGCGTTCCGCTAACCAACAAGTTGGTCATATGATATTCCACCGTGGGGATGTAGCATTATTCATTTAACCAGTCTCCTGTGGTTGGGCAGTTAGGTTGCTTCTTCTCTTGCTGAGATGAACATGCTTTTATAAACGAATCTTTCTGAGACACTGTGATCTTTGATTTCTTAAAGAGGGAGCCCTAAAGATGAAAGGGCTGAGCAGAGAGATAAATAACTACATATTTATGTACACTGCTTTGAATGTCTGCTTCCAAATTGCCCTCCGAAATAAATTCTATCCGTGTGGATGCTTGCCAAGCAAGGAGGGAGAGTACACGGTAGGAGAGGATTTATTTAGACTAGACAGGAGAGAGTTGAGGAGTTTCAGTCTTTTATTTATTTACTCATTTTGGGCTGTGCTGGGTCTTCGTTGCTGAGCGCAGGCTTTGTCTCACAGCGGCAAGTGGGGGCTACTCTCCAGTTGCAGTACGTGGGCTTCTCACTACAGTGATTTCCCTTGTTGCCGAGCACGGGCTCCAGGGCACATGCACTCAGTAGCTGTGGTTCCCTGGTTCTAGAGCTCAGGCTCAGTAGTCGTGGTACACGGGCTTAGTTCCCCCTGGCACGTGGGATGTTCCCGGACCAGGGATTGAACCCATGTCCCCTGCACTGGCAGGGAGATTCATAACCACTGGACCATCAGGGAAGTCCAGAGTGCCTCAGTCTTAAGGAACAAAAGTACGAGATCGTTCCCAAGACCTTGAAGGCATGGGTTAAAGGCCATTTTCTAAGAGGCAGGAGACAGGGAGTGAAGTGAAGGATGAGGAAACCCCGTCACTGCGACAGGGACAATTTCCTTCTTGCAAACACCTTTGGAGACTCAAAGTCACTTGTGTTCCCGGAACACAGTACCACACTCTCCAAAATGACGTCAGCTTAGAAGATGATCCTCCACATCATATATAGCCAGGGATACCAAGTCTCAGAAAGAAATTACGCGAAGGAGACTTGTGAAGTCTGGGAGTAGTGGAAACAAAATTTGGAGCAAGTCAGACCTAGGTTCAAAGTGGTTTGGTTATTTTCTTCCTTGTGGTTGTGGAAGGCAGTTAAATCCCCCCTACCCACGTCCCCGAGATGTCCATGTCTTAATCCCTGGGAACTGTCAAAATTCAGTTGTTCAGTCGTGTCCGACTCTTTGCGACCCCATGAATCACAGCATGCCAGTCCTCCCTGTCCATCACCAACTCCCAGAGTCTACCTAAACCCATGTCCATCGAGTCAGTGATGTCATCCAGCCATCTCATCCTCTGTCATCCCTTTCTCCTGCTGCCCCCAATCCTTCCCAGCATTAGGGTCTTTTCCAATGAGTCAAGTCTTCTCATGAGGTGGCCAAAGTATTGGAGTTTCAGCTTCAACATCAGTCCTTCCGATGAATACCCAGGACTGATCTCCTTTAGGATGGACTGGTTGGATCTCTTTGCAGTCCAAGGGACTCTCAAGAGTCTTCTCCAACACCACAGTTCAAAAGCATCAATTCTTCAGCGCTCAGCTTTCTTCACCGTCCAACTCTCACATCCATACATGACCACTGGAAAAACCATAGCCTTGACTAGACTGACCTTTGTTGGCAAAGTAATGTCTCTGCTTTTAAATACGCTATCTAGGTTGGTCATAACTTTCCTTCCAAGGAGTAAGCGTCTTTTAATTTCATGGCTGCAATCACCATCAGCAGTGATTTTGGAGCCCAAAAAAATAAAGTCTGACACTGTTTCCACTGTTTCCCCATCTATTTCTCATGAAGTAATGGGACCAGATGCCATGATCTTAGTTTTCTGAATGTTGAGCTTTAAGCCAACTTTTTCACTCTCATGTTTCACTTTCATCAAGAGGCTCTTTAGTTCTTCTTCACTTTCTGCCATAAAGGGTGGTGTCGTCTGCATATCTGAGGTTATTGATATTTCTCCCGGCAATCTTGATTCCAGCTTGTGTTTCTTCCAGCCCAGCGTTTCTGATGGTGTACTCTGCATATAAGTTAAATAATCAGGGTGACAATATACAGCCTTGACGTACTCCTTTTCCTATTTGGAACCAGTCTGTTGTTCCATGTTCTAACTGTTGCTTCCTGACCTGCATACAGGTTTCTCACGAAGCAGTTCAGGTGGTCTGGTATTCCCATCTCTTTCAGAATTTTCCACAGTTTATTGTGATCCACACAGTCAAAGGCTTTGGTATAGTCAATAAAGCAGAAATAGATGTTTTTCTGGAACTCTCTTGCTTTTTCGATGATCCAGCGGATGTTGGCAATTTGATCTCTGGTTCCTCTGCCTTTTCTAAAACCAGCTTGAACATCTGGAAGTTCACGGTTAACGTATTGCTGAAGCCTGGCTTGGAGAATTTTGAGCATTACTTTACTAGTGTGTGAGATGAGTACAATTGTGTGGTAGTTCGAGCATTCTTTGGCATTGCCTTTCTTTGGGATTGGAATGAAAACTGACCTTTTCCAGTCCTGTGGCCACTGCTGAGTTTTCCAGATTTCAAAAGAGACTTTGAATTTAAGGATCTTGAGTTGTGAAGATTATCCTGGATTATCTGGGTGGGCCCAATGTCATCATGAGTGTCCTTATAAGAGGAAGGTGGGAGGGTCAAACAGAGAAGGAGGTCAGAGTGATGAACTTCGGAAATGCAAGAAGGAGCCACAAGCCAAGGAATGTAGGTGACCTATAGAAGCTGGACAAGGCCAGGAAGGCCATTCTCTCCTAAAATGTCCTGAATGAATGCAGCCCTGATGACGCTGTGATTTTAGCCCCGTGGAAACAGTGACAGACTTTATTTTCTTGGGCTCCAAAATCACTGCGGCTGGTGCACTGCGGACGGTGACTGCAGCCATGAAATTAAAAAAATGCTTGCTTCTTGGAGAAAAGCTATGACAAACAGTGAATTAAAAAGCAGAGGCATCATTTTGCCAACAAAGTTCTGTATTGTCAAAGCTATGCTTTTTCCAGTAGTCATGTACGAATGTGAGAGTTGGATCATAAAGAAGGCTGAGCACCAAAGAATTGACACTTTCGAATTGTGGTGCTGGAGAAGACTCTTGAGAATTCCCTGGACAGCAAGGAGATCAAACCAGTCAATCCTAAAGGAAATCAACCCTGAATATTCATTGGGAGGACTGATGCTGAGGCTGAAGCTCTAATACTTTGGCCACCTAATGTGAAGAGCCAACTCATTGGAAAAAACCCTGATGCTGGTAAAGATTGAGGGCAGGAGGAGAAGGGGGTGACAGAGGGTGAGATGGCTGGATGGCATCACTGACTTGATGGACAAGAGTTTGAACAAACTCCAGGAGATAGTGAAGAATAGGGAAGCCTGGTGTGCTGCAGTCCATGGGGTCACAGAGAGTTGGACACGACTGAGTGACTGAACAACAACAACTCATTTTGGAATTCTGACCTCTAGAACTGTGGTGGTGGTGGTTTAGTTGTTAAGTTGTGTCCAACTCTTGCGACCCCATGGGCTGTAGCCTGCCAGGCTCCTCTGCCCATGGGATTTTCCAGGCAAGAATACAGGGATGGGTTGCCATTTCCATCTCCAGGGGCTATTCCCAACCCAGGAATCAAACCCGGTCTCCTGCATTGCAGGCAGATTCCTTACCGACTGAGCTATGAGGGAACTGTAAGATAATATATACCTGTATGGGAGGCTCTGGGTCTAAGTCTTAGTTCTATCCAGGGGCTCCTTCATGTCCCTTCTCTGAGCCTCAGTTTGTCCATCTGTAAAGTGGGGATGTAATAGTAACCTTCCCCCAAGCCCCCGAAACAGACGATATGGATAGCACAAAGGAGAAAGTGTTCACACACTGTTGAGAGAGGTGCCCACCCGAGGAGCCTGCTCCACCATCAGCCCCCTACCAACCCACTGGGCAGGGATGGAAGAGGTTATTCCCAGGGCCCAGCCCAGATGGGGCTTAAACTCCAGCCAGACAGGAGCCAATTTCTCCAGCTCATTATCCCAAACCAAATTAGGAGCAGCCTGGACTGCGCCACTCCTAGCTTAATTGGGGCTCACAGACGCCCCTGCCCCGTGCCTCCTTTCTTTCCCCACTCCTCCGTCCCCAGCCAGGCCGCGCCTTGAGGGAGCCAGAGGCTGTGCAGGCCTTGCCACCTGGGCCCGCGCAGACGCCCCAGTGTAATCAATTAGAGCCAGGCCAGGCTGGGTGCATAATGGGGCACCGCTGGGCAGCTGGGCCCGGCATCGATCCTGGCCGCCGGTGACCCCCAGGGAGGCGAGGCAGCCAAGACAGGCCTGCAGATGGTGGTCTCCAGGGCCCTCTGCCCCCACCCCGACCCGGGGCTACCTAGCAGACGGATGGAGAGGCTTCTGCTCCGGGTGGACCCCTCGACAAGCCTGGGATGCTGGACTTTGGTGTTTGGTCCCCAAAAAGAATGAGAAATATTCAGGAAATACTGCCTTGCTGGGGTCTCAGTATCCCGCTGCCCCCCAAACTGGAGCATCTTTCATCCCTCAGAATCACTGGATGCCCCCCATGGCACCCATGCTGACCAGGCCTAGCTCCCCCTCCCAGGGGAGCGAGCCCCTGCAGATGCAGCCAGACTGAGACGGGCTGGAGCTTTCTTTGAAGAACCTTCTCCGAGGGCATCCTGGGCTCCCTTCCCATCACAAAGGTTGGTTCCGACTGGCAGAGGGCATGGGGGAGGGGCCATGGGATTCCCATCTGGGGACCATGAGAAAGCCTGCATGGGGGCCTCCGCCACGGTTTCCACCCAGGATGCTGCCTCATCCCCCACCCAACTCCCGTCACCCCAGGAAACAGGGGTGGAAGCTTTGCAATTGGGAGGGGTGTGGAAACTTGGGGAGGTGACAGGAGTTGGGGGGAACCTCCTACATAGATGGGGTGGGGGTAAGGATGTCGGGGGATATTGTTGAGGGTTGGGGGGGAACATTGCCTGAGGGCAGGGACTTCTCTGGGATTACCCTGTTATCCCCTGTGAGGACACACAGGAGGTGTTAAGAACTATTTGCTGAACTCTTGTGAATGGGCCTGTGAGGGAGGGAGTGTGTGTGTGTGTGTGAGAATGTATGCAAGTGTATATGACTATGTATAAGAGTATGTGACTGTGTGTGTGTATTTGTGTGTCCATGTGGCACTTTTTTTCCGGTGTGCATATCTAAGAAAAGACCCGAGGGCTCTGCTTCCTCTGGGAGACTCCAGACCCCAGAGCACCCCAGCCACCTGCTGTGGGAACTTCCTTGCCCAAGTACGGGTGAAACACAAATTTGGAAAAACAAAAGTTACGTAAAAAGAATAAAATAAAAATCACCTGTAGTGACACCACTTGGAAACGTGCCTTAGCAGAAGCGCTCACCTCGCGGCCCTGTGGGGCAGTTTCTGCTAAAAGCCCGCTTAACAGATGAGCAGCGTTAAGCTGGGGGAGGCCAGGGGTCAGGGTTGAGCTGCCAAGGTGGGGTCCTGAGACCAGAATAAAGCCAGGCCTTGAGGAGAACGCTGTCTTCCAGACAGGAAGGAACTTAGGTTTCCTGAGGGCTTGGTGCCCTTTGGGGCTGAATTTTCTAAGTCAGGTGCCAACACAACAGTGTGGAATTGAATCGAACCCAACCCAAGAAACTCTTGCAGGCTTTCAGTCTCACACCTGCTACCAACTGGCTGTGTGACCTTGGGCAAGTTCCTTACCCTCTCTGGTCTGTTTCCCCATCAGCACCACTGCCTCCAACAGCTTAGAACTCTGAGAGGGCCTATTCTATTCTCCTTCCTAATATAGAACCCCCCCCTTCCCCTTAATCCATGAGTAATCTGCCCAGCCGCTGCTTACACACCTCTCCCAAGGGGGAGCTCACTCTGTCAAAAAGCACCAGGTTGTACTGTTGACCAGTTGAGTCACACAGAGAGGCACATGGACTCAGAAGCCAGACTGCCTGGGTTCTAGACTTCACTGTCATCATACCAGCTGTGTTACTAACCCAACAGTGCCTCAGTTCTCCCATCTGTAAGATGGGGATATTTCACTCAAAGGGCTTCAGATGATTTCAGGAAAGTTAATCTGCCTCAGAAGCTGCCTTAATGCTATTTGAACTGCTGTGCATCTTTCCTGCACCCCCCTGCAAAAAAGGATGCTTTCAAGCCAGAGTAGGAAGGTGCGGGGATGAATAGTCCTGGGCACAGAGTGAGGGCCATCAAAGTGCTCATTACTATGATCGCTCATAAAACCCTGCCCTGTGTTCAGAGGCATCCTCCTTCTTGTCCCTTCCGCTTACTAGTCCTCAATCAGGAATGAGCTCACCCACTTGACAGATGAGGAAACTGAGGCCAGGGGGATGAAACTACAGGCCCAGGTCACCTCTCAGCACCCTGAGCCACAGAGCTGCTGTCACCCAGGGGGCTGGTCCTTCCATGTCCACCCATCCTTGTCTGTTTGAGTCCTAGCTGGGTGGGCAGGGAGGCCAGCGAGAGGGGGTTGGGCTGAAGCTCCCCTCCCCAGCCAAGGACACAGTGCCGGGCGAGCGGGCTGCGGTCCAGCCACCAGCACAGGCTGCCTAATTGCCGACGCGCGGCCGCTGCCCTGGCCCGTGACACGGGCCCCTGACAGACGTGATTTATGAGGGCCCTCGGCAGAGCGGAACCCACTCAATTGCCTATTACCTCACTTAGCAGACACCTTGTCACCGCCCGAGAGCTGGGTGTTAAAAATACAAACCAGGCGGCCAGCAGGCCCTGCGCACGGGCCCTCCACCTGCTCCCAGCCAGAGAACCACTCCCCCAACCCCTCGCCGGCCAGGCGGCCTGCTGATCTCCAGTCAGGCTGGGCTTCAGGAGAAGATGGTGAGGCTGAGAGAAGTGGGTGTCATCGGCCTCGGCGGCTGAGTGGGAAGCAGGACAACCAGGGAGGGGACAGAGCTGGAGTTTAGCGTCTGTGAGCCCCACCCCTCAAGGCAGGGATTGTGGCTGAGCCAAACACCCAGTGTTGTTGCCAGGGACACAGAGGCCCTGAGTCAGATCCAATCTCTACCCTCTACTGGCTCTCTGATCTCAAGAGGCTCCCTTAGTCTCTCTGGGCCTCGGTTGCCTCATCTGTAAAATGGGTGATGCAGAGGATTACGTGAATTAATACAGGACGTGCAATTAGGAGAGCGTCTGGCTCATTGCAGATGCCCAGGAGTATGGTCCTTATAATATTCTTTTTCTCCTCCCAAGCACTCAGCACCTGGCCAGGGACACATGTATTCTAATCAATTGATATACCATCATCTGCCTGCAACGCAAGAGACCTGGGTTCAATCCCTGGGTCAGGAAGATCCCCTGGAAGAAGGCATGGCAACCCACTCCAGTATTCTTGCCTGGAGAACCCCCAAGGACAGAGGAGCCTGGGGGGCTGCAATCCATGGGGTCCCAGAGAGTTGGACATGATTGAAGCGACTGAGCACAAGCAAGCACATCATCATCACCATCATCACCATCACCATCACCACCATCATCACCATCATCACCACCATCATCACCATCATCATCACCATCAGCACCATCACCATCATCATCACCATCACCACCATCATCATCATCACCATCAGCACCATCATCACCATCACCACCATCATCATCACCATCATTACTCAGAAAGATGGGTCAGGCCATTCTTGGCAGTGGGAGCCACTCATCTTGATGATGACAATAACCCCTGACATTCACATGGGTTTGTAAAGCTACCGAGAGCTTACACAGATGCTGTTCCACTTCCTCCTCCAAGTCCTGAGGGGATGTGGGAGCCCAGAACTCTATCCAGCATAGCTTTGAGGCCACACTCGGCAAGCTTACCCACTGCTTCTCCACCCCTTGCCGTGTGACTTCTGGCCAGTGCAGTGCCTCTCTGAACTCTGAGAGGAGTGGGCAGCCCAGCTCCCGAGAGTATCAATGCAGCCCCAGATCAAGGAACCACTGCTCAGCGGACAAATGGCCTGAGGTCCTGGGCTGATGGCTGGCATTCCTGGCCCTGGCAAGACCATACTGGCTTCCCTCGTGACTCTCCCACCTGTCTGAGGCCCCAGCCCTGGTCCCTCGGCCACATTGTGGTTTAGAACCAACATTAAAAGAAGCCACAGTTGAGATTTTTCTACAAAGTCATGCATTCATTCAACAAACATGAGATAGAGGCAATAAGGCGTCTCCTAAAGGAGCTCCCACTTCAAGTGGGAAGATAGTGGCTTCACTTAGAACAAGGGGCTTTGTGGGTACCATCAGGGACACTCACAGGAGAGGAACTGAAGGTACGCTGTGGAGGAGGAGGAAGAATTAACTAGAAGGAAGGAGTCAGAAGAAATAGCACATGCAAAAGCCCCCAACCCGGAAAAAGTGCCAAGAACTCAGAACTGGAGCAAAGAGAAAGAAGCAGAAGGAAGCCAGAGAGGCCAGCCTTTTCCAAGACTTCCCACATTAGAAGGCAAAGCTGGGAGGGACTCAGTCATGTGGTCATTCATTCATTCACTCATTCACCCTCTTGGTCATTCAACAGTTACTGCTTATCTACTCCCTGCCAGACCCGACTGGGAGCTGGAGACAGGGAAACAAAGGAACAGGTGAGACAGGTGAGGGAAGCCCAGGGGTCATGGGCGGAGCCAGTGGGGAAGGCATTAGGGAAGACTGCCTGGAGGAGGGGGCTCCAATCAATCTAGAAAATGCTTCCTTGTACTTCTAAACTGAGCTCTGGTGTCAAGGGCAATAGTGTTCCCAAAGTTCTCCCTGCTGTCAAGGGCGAGCAAAGTTCAGATTTCTTTGGTAAGCTGGATGTTCTTATTCATTCATTCATTCATTCTCCCAAATGGAAAGACAGGTAGAGGTAACTCAGACCCAGACCAGCACTCACCTGTCTCCATGCTGCTGCAAAGGAGGCAAGTGAGCATAAACAAATGCAAATCAGTGTCCCAGGTGATAGAAGGCAAACACCCAATGCTAGCTGGTCACAGAATCACTTGGAGCCTTGAAACGAACAGATCGCCAGGCCCTGCCTTGGGTCACTGATTCTGCCTCTCAGTGTCAGGGCAGAGAACCTGGATCCTAAAACCCCTCGGAGGTTGGAGAGGGCTCAGCCTGACACTAGCCTGCCAACTGTCATTTCAGAACCCACCACACTGGGAGCACTGAGCCCCTGAGGGGCTGAGCTGATCCGATGGCAGGCAGGACCGGCTCCTGCTGACTTCAGGTCTTATTTTAGCCTCTGGTGTGTCCCCGGGAGGCCCAATGGGAGGAGGTTGGATATTTTACAAGGGGGATTTGCACGGGTATTTTCAGTCCGGATGGAGGGTCAGGCTGGTCCTAGCTGGCCAACCCTACAAGAAGAGAAACCAGGTGCTGAAATTGAATACAACTCCCCACTCTTCATCCTCCCTGGAGAAGCTGATCCCCCTAAGCCTGGGGTGGGGCTTCTAGTGAGCGATGGACCAGAAGAGCCCATGTGGGATGGGTCAGACCTATCACCTGGGGGTTCCAAATAACTTGAGACTTCTTGGTTGCAAAAGAATGGGGAGGCAGGTGACATCATCCCCACTTCACAGATGCAGAAACTGAGGCTTGGAGAGGCCAAGGCCAGAATTGTAGGCACACTCAACCCCACATCCTGTGACAATGAACTAGATGTTTGCTTAAAGGGCAGCATCGGTACCTAACTAACACCACTCCAAGCTGGTGATTAATAATAATCGTGACAGCCAGAGTTTTCATGGCTTTGTTCTAAGCACTGAGTACATTTTGTTACTACCTTGTTTTCATTCTCATAACCACCTACAAAGCAGGTACTGATAGGATGCCCATTTGATAGGTGAAATAAAGCTGCCACCCAACTTGGAAGTAAGGCAGAGGGTCTATGGAGCCCTAAGTTTCCAGTGACCCTTTCCCTCCCCAGACCACCTCCCCAAACACTCCCAGCTCTAATGCCTGCTCTGATGGGTCCTTGGGGCGGAGGCTGGAGAATAAGTTAACCAGACACAAGATACACAGCATCCTCCAGGCCTTGGTTATACCTGTCACATGGGAGCTGGCAGTTTGGGGTTGATAGGCAAAACCGGAAGCCTGAGTTTGAAGCCTAGCCCTGCTCTGGCCTGGCTGTTGCTCCTCTAGAAAGGTCTCTGGCCTTGGGGCTTCCCTGGCAGTCTTGTGGTTAAGAGTTCACCTTCCAATGCAGGGATGCAGGTTCAATCCCTGATTGGGGGGCTAAGGTCCCACATGCCTCGTGGCCAAAAAACCAAAACATAAAACAGAAGTAATATTGCAACACATTCAATAAAGACTTTAAAAAGGTCCACATCAAGAAAAAAGAAGAAAACAGAAAAAAGAGAAAGATTTCTGGCCTTTCTGGGCCTCAGTTTCCCCTTCTGAGAAGTGGGAATGTCTCTCCCCACCCAATCTACCCCCCAGCATAGAGGACTGGATCAAGCAAGTGGGAAAACACTTCCCAGGCTGCAGACCAGGAGGCTGAGCAGAGAGGGGCTGGGAGAAGCACAAGGCCCCCAGCTAGGCAGGGATCAAGTGGGCCCTTACAAATCTATATGCCAGTCAGAGTGCCAATTAAGGGGGAGTCAAGGAAATGACACCCAACTCCAGTATTCTTGCCTGGGAAATTCCATGGACAGAGGAGGCTGGTGGGTTACAGTCCATGGATTTGCAAGGAGTCAGATACTTCTGAGTGACCAACACACCCAGCCCATGGGTCTCAGGAGGACGGGGTGGGAAAGATGGGGATCAAGGAAGGGCCCCCAGAAGCCTGGGTGTTAGAAACTGCAGAGCCGGCATTTGTATGAATGACCCAGAGAGCCACTTGAGTGGAGGAAGCTGGACAGACAAAGGCCTGGAGGGGACTTCCCTGGTGGTCCAGTGGTTAAGAATCCGCCTGCCAGTGCAGGAGACACAGGTTCAATCTCCTGTCTGGGAACTGAGATTTCACATGCTGTGCAGCAACTAAGCCCCTGTGCCACAACTACTGAAGCCCTGGCTCTAAAGCCCGCAATTCACAAGAGAAGCCACACGATGAGAGGCCTGTGCGTGACATCAAAGAGTAGCCCCCACTCGCCGCAACTAGAGAAAACCCACGCACAGCGACAAAGACCCAGCGCGGTCAAAAATAAACAAATACTTTAAT
The DNA here is from genome assembly GCA_024291935.2 of Okapia johnstoni. Lineage (NCBI taxonomy): Eukaryota > Metazoa > Chordata > Mammalia > Artiodactyla > Giraffidae > Okapia > Okapia johnstoni. The sequence goes on along the minus strand of CM044310.1, from coordinate 5,328,970 downwards.
TTTTTTTTAAAAAAGAAGGCATTAAAAAAAGGGGGCAGAGTGGAGGCTGGAGATTGGACCGCAGGGAGGGGCATGCATAGAGAACAGCAAGGCATTTGGACGGCTAGAGCTAAGGGTGTGTGAAGGTCTGCAAATAGGTGTGTGAAAAGTGGCTTTTATCCGTGCCTGTGCGCACGTGTGAGCGTGAGCGCATTCTCCCTGCCACGGATCCCCCATCAGCACTCCGGTATTTGTTTGCTCGGTTCTGGCCCTCCCCAGCCCCCTGCTGCCTCCTGGCTTCCCCGTTTGCCAGTCGGCTCTCTCTCCCTCTCCCGGGGGCTCCATGGGTCACTGAAACCTCAACAAGCCCCCGCTCTGATGGTTAAACCAGATGCCCAGACCTCATCCCGCCTGGGCCCCATCCCGGGTCAGGAGGAGCCACGGAGCTGCTGGGGAGGCCCCGCCCCGGCAGCATCGGACCATGGGGGGCCTCGGTCCCCAGAGGGACAGGGCCAGACGAGGGGAAACCCAATCCCAGACACATGGAGATCATTTGCAGGAGGGACCGAATCCGTGACCAGCGGAGGGGAGGGAATGTGCGGTGGGGGGTGGGCTGGCTGGGGAGCACGGGGGAGGGGGGCAATGAGAGAGGGGCTGGGGCCAGTTCTGGGCCAGCCCCAGACCAGACTCCAAGGCTGGGAGCCCCCGGGCAAGGCTCTCACCCTCTCTGGGCCTCCACGTCCCCCTTGCAAAGACAGAGAGGACTGCAAGAGATAGCTCACAGCCGTACCTGACCCTGTGCCCAGCACACAGTCAGCCCCCAGCAAACGGGGTTGATATGGAGCTGAGGCCCAGAGAGGTTGTGTGACTTGCCAAAGGACACACAGCAAGTGAGCAATCACTCAGAAGGCTCTGGGGAAATGATACGTCCGCAGGGAGGGCTCAGAGGTGACGGCCACCGTTTGCCAAGCTGGGAGCAGTTTGAGTGGCCTTTGTCTCCCCATGGCCAGCTCTTCCTTCTACCTATTTCACTGGGAGTCTGGGGACCCCTCCCCAGAATGGCTCCCACCCATTTTGTTTTGCTTTTCATTCACATACGACACAATTCACCCATATGAAGTGTAAATTCAACAAGTTTTGGTATGTTATATGATTAATTTTTTTTAATTGTTGTAAAATATATATAGCGTTAAGTTCACCATTTAAAACCATTTTAAGTGAACAATTCAGTAAGCACATTCACAGTGTCATAATCTTATGCAACCATCACCACTAATTCCAAAATGTTTTCAACACCCCAAACAGAAAGTCTGTTCCCATCAAGCGATTAGCCCCCACCTCTCCTCCCCACAGCCCCTGTTAACTTCTACCCTCTCTCTCTATGAATGAGCACATATAAGTGGAAGCACACAGTATTTGTCCTTCTGTGTCTGGCTCCTTTTACTTTGGGTTTCCCATGTTCATCCACGTTGTCGGCTGAATCAAACTCCGTTGGAAGAACAGACCATATTCTGCTGTTTTCATCTGTGATGGGCACTTGGGCTGTTTCCACCTTTTGGCTCCTGTGAATAATGCTGCTGTGAACGTGCATGAACCCTGCTGGAGTCTCTGTTTACAAGTCCTTTGGGTGAGCAAGTACCCAGGAGAGGAATTTCTGGGTCACAGGATGACTCCATGTTCACTTTTGAGGACCCACCAAACTACGGCTGCACCAGGAGTCCGCAGCCCCCTGGCTTGAAGTCCAGCCCATACAAAGACGTAGGGACCGATGCCCAGAACTGGTCACCTCTCGCCTGGACCTCCCAGGAGACTCCTTGCTACCCCTGCCTCTGCCTCAGCTCCTCCTGCCTGAGAGATCATCTCCAAACTCTCGGAACCCACGCATGGCTCCCCATGGCTCTCTGGATAAAATCCTCGGACGTGGTGCCTTTCATGGAGCCCTCCTGATTCCAGGCTGGGTGGGGGTTCCCCCTCAGTGTCCCACCTTTGCATCTACACCCACCACAGTACTGATCAGATGCCCTAGGCTTCCTACTGACTCACCTGTCCATGTGTCCTCATGGTCCTGAATGTAGGAGGTGCTCAATAAATAAGTATATTTCAAAGATGAAGAAAGGGGGCTCAGAGAAGGAAATTAACCTGCCTGAGGACACCAAGCTGGGAAGCGAGGGAAACCTGAAACGGGTTAACTTCTAATTCAAGAATATAGCAGACGTCAAGTGCCAGGCACATAACCGGTGTTCAAAACATATTAAGCTCCAGTTTCCTTCCCATCCCTTGCCTCGGGAGCCTAAATGCCCCTGGGTCCAACCCAAGTGTATGTTAGTCGCTCAGTCATGTCCGACTCTTTGCAGCCCCATGGATTGTAGCCCGCCAGGCTCCTCTGTCCATGGAATTCTCTAGGCAAGATTACTGGAGTGGGTAGCCATTCCCTTCTCCAGGGGATCTTCCTGACCCAGGGATCGAACCCAGGTCTCCTGTATTGCAGGCATGTTCTTAACTGTCTGAGACACCAGGGAAGCCCAGGTCAAGCCCAAGCCTTACCTCTAACTCGCTGTGTGACCTCAAGCAAGGCTGTTGCCCTCTCTGAGCCTCAGTTTCCCATCTGTGATCTGGGGGCTGGAATTTGAGGCCTATCCAGCCGCCGCCACCCCCCTACCTCCGAGCAGATTCCTAACAGCTCAGCTGGACCCCCTCGCCGACCCTTCCTGCCCACAGGTAATTAGAAGAACGCAGTGGGGGCCGAGGGCAGGGGGAAGCCCCAGTAGGCGGCTCCTTCCTCTGAAAGGGGCTCCTCAACACTGCCCGCCCAGCCCCCGCTGCGAGAACAAAAGGCCTTGTGGACGTTCAAAGCACGGAACCGGGCGGGAGGCCAGCGTGGGCGGCCGCAGAGATGGCCACGGGGCTCGTGGCGGGGATGGCCGGCAACTGGAAGCTGTCCCCATCCATCAGTCAGCGGTGACAGCTCCCGGGGCCCCGCGGCCCCCTGCAGCCCAGCCAGCTGACCATCCCGGCTGCACGCGCCACCCGTCCCCCTCCCGCCCGGTGGCTCCTGTCTGATGACCTGAATAATGGAGCCGCCTTGAGCGTCCAGCCATGGTGACAGACACATCTCTGATCCAGGCCTCTCACACTCTGCCACTGAGCGTTACTGTCTCAGCCACAGCCCTGGCCACCAGCCCTCCATGTGAAGAGAGAGATGTGACATTCTGATGGGGCTGTGCAGCCTGGGCTGGTGTGGCCAGGGGCCTGGGAGTCCAGGAGATGACCAGAGCTTGGCCTTGCTTGATGCCAGCCCCCTGTGTGACCCTGGGCAAGTCTTGATCCCTCTCGGGGCCTCAGTTTCCCCTTTTGTGAAATGAAGGTGTCACATCCCAGCTTCAGTGGGTGAATTCTGTGGTGCTCAAGTGTTTGGGGAGACAAGTGAAGGTGGGAATGATGTGAGCTGGATGATCTGATATCAAATCCCATGTCCACTTGCCCTTGAGGTGTGACCCCAGGCAAGGTACTCAGTGCTTGCGATCCACCTTCTCCTTCCTGCCTGTAAATTGAAGACCATCCACTCACTTCTCTGAAATGAGATCATCATTGTAAAACACTCAGCCCAGGGCCTAGCCTGAAACTTATAGACACAGACCATCAGCCAAATGACTAGTTAATTCCTGGAAAGGAGAAAGAGTGAAGAGTCCAGGAAGGGTCCTGAGAGCAGGGTTGGAGATGAGCCTGGAAGAGCATTCTGGGCAGAGGGAACAGCTGGTGCGGAGGCTGAGTTAGGATCAAGTCAGGGGAGGGAGGGCGTTTGAGGGATATGGTGGAGAGGAGTGATGGAGGGAGGCAGACCAGGCAGTGCAAAGGGGCTGGCTTTGCTGGGTGTCTTTGGGAGGCTGCTTGGCCTGTCTGGTCTCCACAGCTCTGGGTGTTCCAAGCTCCACACTGGGATCTGCCTCGTGTAGTACGAGGAGGAAAAGGGGCGAAGGGCTAAAGGGCTCAGAACAGCCTTGCATGAAATAAACACTCAGGATCTGGGAGCTATTTTGTATCATCGTCATCCTCTCCATCGTGCAGCACACTGAGCAGTTTGACAGATCATATCGGCTTCCTGTCGCCAGGTGCTTATCTTTTAGAGAACACTGGAGGCCAGGGATGTCGACGGGTATGAGAAAGTTCCTACAGCTTGGGTGGTAAGAGGAAGGAAAAAAAAAAAAATTGGAAACAACCTAAATGTCCATCAGCAGGAGGATGACTCAATGAATAGTGACATTTTCATACCGAGGACGAGTCTATCGCAGTGACAGTGTGGCAACTGGAGCATCACGTATCAACAAGGATCAGTCTCAAACGAGGATGTCGAGCCAAAAAAGCAATCACGGAAAATACATATGGGATGCTTGCACTTAGAGAAAGTTTTAAAACATGCCAAGCTGCCCCACAGACCACATATGGATATGCACGTAGGTGGTGGAGAAGAAAACGGGGTAGGGAGTGATGAAACCGACTCAGGGGAGCAGTTCTCCTGCGTGGGGGGTGCGGGGGGCGGCGCTGGGGGACTGGCCAAACTCCAGGGCTCCCTTCCAGCACCCTCCGCTGTATTTTAATGATTATCTGGTATGTATTGTAACCTTTTTTGTTTACTGTTTGTTTCTTACTAGAATGTAAGCTCCACGAGGCCAGGGATCTTGGCCTGACTAGGTCTGTGCTGCGTCCCTGGAGCCTAGAATGGTGCCTGGAATATAGGTTCTCTGTAAATGTGTATTGAATGGCAAGGAAGGAGGAAAGAAAAGATACATGAGAAGGAATAAATTAGCATTGCAGAGAGAAACACAAGCCTTCCTTATACAAGACTCCCCTGGTGGCTCAGACGGTAAAGAATCTGCCTGCAGTGCAGGAGACCTGAGTTTGATCCCTGGGTCGGGAAGATCCCCTGGAGCAGGGAATGGATACCCACTCGAGTATTCTTGCCTGGGAAATCCCATGGACAGAGGAGCCTGGCGGGCTACAGTCCGTGGGGTCACAAAAACTCAGACACAACTGAGCAACTAACACACACACACACAACAACTTCATTATACAAAGGAAAACATCAGAACCCTAGATGAAACCAGAAGGTGGCTTGAGAAAACGGAAAAAAGACCACCCCCTCTATTACCTCTGCCTTCGAGGCTTCCAGCCACTGTGCCACCCCGTGGCTCGGGGGCCCCCACCCACCTGACATTCTCCCTGGAGCTGGTGGAACGGGAGCCTGTGCTTTGAGGTGAGCCCTCTCTCTCCTCTGCTGGGAAAGTAAATAGGAGACAGGGTCCACCGAGCCACAGGGAGTCTGCTGGTCTGGTGTAGAAGAGGTTCGTCATCTTCGAGTCAGGGTGGTCCAAGAAATACAGATACCCAGAATGACCGCGTTCTTTGCCACCATGGCCTCCCCTGATGGCCTGAGGTCAAGATCTCCCACCAGACTTAAACCCTGTGTCCCCAAGCCCAGGTCCCCAGGGTCTCCACCCTCTAATAATTTTTACCAGGTGTGTCCGGTTTTCTCCATCCCTGGTCCCCCTCTTGGCTGGACCCTATTGCGGCCTCCTGCCTCATCTCCCTAAGACCCCCTCTGATCCCTCCCAGCCCTCTCCTCGCAGTTGACCAGGTCCCCTCTCCCAGCCCTGCCTCCACGGCCCCTACAGAACTCGGGACACAGTCTCCGCCACAGCCAGAGTCCCTGCCTGCAGCTCCCCAGAGTCATCCCCGCCACCTCCACCTACACTCTGCTCCAGCCACTTCCCCCAAGGTCCCCTCCCACTTTGTACACACCAGCCCCTTCCCTCCTTCCCCGCCACCACACCCCCCAACCAACCCCCGGCCACCAACCCCGAACGTTCCTCCTTCTCCTTCAGTAGTAACTCAGCTTATAAGCATTTGCCCCACCACCTCCATCAGGAAGCCTTCCTAGACTTCCCAGGCAAGGTGAGGGCCCTCTTTGGGACTCTGCCAGCACCCTCGGTTTCCTGTTGCACTCGTAAAAGTGAGCTGCAGTGGGGCAGAAACCATGTTCTATGCATCACTGTACCCCCAGTACTGGGCCCGGGGAAGGCACTGGTTACATACCTGCTGAATGAATGAATGGATGAATGGGTGGATGAATGAACAAATGAACAAACCACATCTGTCACACCTGGATTTAAGCCTCAGGATCCTTTGGAAGGTCTAGTCTCAGGGATTCAAAGCCATCTCAACTCGAGGCCTCCGGGGGGTCTGCCTGGCCCCACAGCCCCTTCTTGCAGGGAATAAAGATGTAAGGAGTTTATCGCCTGTTCCGAGCACTTGTCCAACCCCACCTGTAATTCCCCCGCCAAGTAAAGTGAGCATGATATAGCTAATAAAACTGCATTAAAATTCCCCTTGGCCCGATTTCCCTACAGGAAAATGGTGGAACCCTAAATCTTGATGGGCATGAAATACAGCCAGGGGTGAGCGAGAGCCGCGCTGCTGGGAGGAACCAGGGAGCTGCAGGTCCATAAATTGCTGGAGCTGCTGCCCTAGAGGCTCAGCCCAGAGGAGGCTTCCTGAGCCGCTCCCATGGCGGGGGTGGGGGAGAGGCAGACCCTCCCCCAAGCAGCATGGAACACTGCTATCCTATCCAGATAGGATAGTTACGAACCTTTTTAAGCCATCAGCGCCTCTGAGTTCAGTTCAGTTCAGTCGCTCAGCCGTGTCCAACTCTTTGCGAGCCCATGAATCACAGCACCAGGCCTCCCTGTCCATCACCAACTCCTAGAGTTTACCCAAACTCATGTCCATCAAGTCGGTGATGCCATCCAGCCATCTCATCCTTTGTTGTCCCCTTCTCCTCCTGCCCCCAATCCCTCCCAGCATTAGGGTCTTTTCCAGTGAGTCAACTCTTTGCGTGAGGTGGCCAAAGTATTGGAGTTTCAGCTTCAACATCAGTCCTTCCAATGAACACCCAGGACTGATCTCCTTTAGGATGGACTGGTTGGATCTTCTTGCAGTCCAAGGGACTCTCAAGAGTCTTCTCCAACACCCAGTTCAAAAGCATTAATTCTTCGGCACTCAGCTTTCTTCACTGTCCAACTCTCACACCCATACATGACTACCAGAAAAACCATAACCTTGACTAGATGGACCTTTGTTAGCAAAGTAATATCTCTGCTTTTTAATATGCTATCTAGGTTGGTCATAACCTTCCTTCCAAGGAGTAAGCGTCTTTTAATTTCATGGCTGCAATCACCATTAGCAGTGATTTTGGAGCCCAAAAAAATAAAGTCTGACACTGTTTCCACTGTTTCCCCATCTATTTCCCATGAAGTGATGGGACCAGAAGCCATGATCTTAGTTTTCTGAACGTTGAGCTTTAAGCCAACTTTTTCACTCTCCTCTTTCACTTTCATCAAGAGGCTCTTTAGTTCTTCTTCACTTTCTGCCATAAGGGTGGTGTCGTCTGCATATCTGAAGTTATTGATATTTCTCCCGGCAATCTTGATTCCAGCTTGTGTTTCTTCCAGCCCAGCATTTCTCATGATGTACTCTGCATATAAGTTAAATAAGCAGGGTGACAATATACAGCCTTGACATACTCCTTTTCCTATTTGGAACCAGTCTGTTGTTCCATGTCCAGTTCTAACTGTTGCTTCTTGATCTGCATAAAGATTTCTCAAGAGGCAGGTCAGGTGGTCTGGTATGTCCATCTCTTTCAGAATTTTCCACAGTTTATTGTGATCCACACAGTCAAAGGCTTTGGCATAGTCAATAAAGCAGAAGTAGATGTTTTTCTGGAACTCTCTTGCTTTTTCAATGATCCAGCGGATGTTGGCAATTTGATCTCTGGTTCCTCTGCCTTTCCTAAAACCAGCTTGAACATCTGGAAGTTCACGGTTCATGTACTGCTGAAGCCTGGCTTGGAGAATTTTGAGCATTACTTTACTAGTGTGTGAGATGAGTGCAATTGTGTGGTAGTTTGAGCATTCTTTGGCATTGCCTTTCTTTGGGATTGGAATGAAAACTGACCTTTTCCAGTCCTGTGGCCACTGCTGAGTTTTCCAAATTTGCTGGCATATTGAGTGCAGCACTTTCACAGCATCATCTTTTAGGATCTGAAATAGTTCAACTGGAATTCCATCACCTCCACCAGCTTTGTTTGTAGTGATGCTTTCTAAGGCCCACTTGACTTCACCTTCCAGGATGTCTGGCTCAAGGTGAGTGATCACACCATCGTGATCATCTAGGTCATAAGGATCTTTCCTGTACAGTTCTTCTGTGTTTTCTTGCCACCTCTTCTTAATATCTTCTGCTTCTTTTAGGTCCATACCATTTCTGTCCTTTATCAAGCCCATCTTTGCATGAAATGTTCCCTTGGTATCTCTAATTTTCTTGAAGAGATCTCTAGTCTTTCCCTTTCTGTTGTTTTCCTCTATTTCTTTGCATTGATCACTGAGGAAGGCTTTCTTATCTCTCCTTGCTATTCTTTGGAACTCTGCATTCAGATGGGAATATCTTTCCTTTTCTCCTTTGCTTTTCGCTTCTCTTCTTTTCACAGCTATTTGTAAGGCCTCCTCAGACAGCCATTTTGCTTTTTTGCATTTCTTTTCCATGGGGATGGTCTTGATCCCTGTCTCCTGTACAATGTCATGAACCTCCGTCCATAGTTCTTCAGGCACTCTGTCTATCAGATCTAGTCCCTTAAATCTATTTCTCACTTCCACTGTATAATCATAAGGGATTTGATTTAGGTCATACCTGAATGGTCTAGTGGTTTTTCAGCCCCTCTGAAGCACCTACTTTAATTAATCCCTACAACGGCCCCAGGAGGAAAGGGCCTTCATCATGCCTGTTTCCAGATTTGAGGTTCAGAGAAATTCAGGACCTTGCCCCACGTCACACAGCTGAACAGGGCAGAAGAGGCAGACAGAGGCCAGATCTGAGGATGGTCTGGTATGGGGAGAGGATGTTTAAATAGTAACTTTTTCCTCTTCACTCTCTCTATATCCTTACCACTTCCTGTCTTTGGCAGCTCCCCCGACCCTTCACAACAAAGGGGGTGCAGACCTCGAGACATCTCAAGGAAGAGCAGGGAACGCCATCCAGGCAGGTTTCTCATGACAGCGTTTTCTTCCCACTGTGTTTATTTTTGAAGACACCTTCTGTTGGCAGCCACTGATATCGGTTTCCTGTTATGTTCAGCGAGATAAAGCTTCCCTTTTAAAAAATCTCTTTGTGTGTTTGAAATGAGTCAACTTAAAGAAAATATTAGGTAAGTAATACAGGTGATAATGAGTTATACCCAAATCCACAGACCTCACCTCCTCTCCTGCCGTGTCAGCTCCTTGTGTATTGTCACCGCCTCCTCCCTGGGGCAATGTCCCGGAGGTAGGGATTGTTGCTGGCTCAGTTCATGGGTCTCTCCCAAGTGGCCTAGTGCTCAGAACTTAGTTGATACTCAATAAATAAATGTGAACTGAAGGCAGTAGCGATGCAGGAGTGGGGTACTGAAAACTTGCGCAGCCAGACCCTTTCCGTGCAATTCTCAAATCCTCCGATCCTGATATTCTACTGTTGTCCAGAATTTAATGGGTTCAGACTCTAGAGTCCTAGGGTGCTGGGAACCCAGGATCTTGGCTCTGTGGTTCTCTGATGCCAGACTTTTCTGTCCCTAAGGACTTCGGTGGCTCAGATGTGTGCTCAGTTGCTCAGAGACTCTAAGAATGTGGATGGATGGATGAGTGTAAGAATGGATGGATAGACAGGTAGATGGGTGGAAGGGTGGTGGGCAGTGAATGAACGGGTGGGTGGATGGAAGGATGGGCAGATGGATGAGTGGGTGGGTGAGTGAGCAGATGGAAGAACGAGAAGGAGAGAGACAGGATAGTTTAATGGATGACTACTTGGCATACCATTCGTTTTCATGAAGAGTGCCTGTCCCCTCTTCCAAAAGCTTCCAATCATCCACCAGCTTCTTCATCCCTATCCTGTCCAAGACACGTCCCTATAACATAACATCAAGCTAATGACTGCAAGAAAGAAGTGCAAGGAGATAAGAACAAAGCTTCAGATACTGCTGAGACCTGCCAGACGAGCGGAAACCAGCCCCGAGAACATAAAGAGGAATGAACGGCTTAAGCATAGACCTGAAGCAGGAACTCAGTGGAACTCGGAGTCTTTAAAGAGCAGAACTGAGAGCCGTGGGACTGAGGCTCTGCAGAAAGAAGAGGGCCTCACGGGCGGAGTTTGCACTGGGCTTGATGCCAGGGTTTCGGACAGGGGCTGTCCCGACCACCGACACAGCGCCCAGCTCACCGTTGCTCCTGGGGGAGGAGGGGCAGGGGTGGGAACAGGAGAGGCAGAAGAGAGAGAGGGTGGCAAGGCAGGGAGGTGGCAGAGCACAGTCTCGGGCATGTTTGGAGGGGGACCCGACAGGTCTTGGCGATGGGTAGCCTGTGGAGAGCGGCCAGTGCAGGAAGTAGGGGTCACTCTCAAGTCTTCTGGATTTCAGCTCTGAGATCGCAGTGGGAGCTGAGATGGAGCTGGGGAAGCCTGGTTGGGATTGTAGATGGGACGCCTAGCTCTCTCCTCTTCCTCCATCCATAGAGAAGTGCTCATGGAGTACCTACTATGTGCCTGGTGGTGCACTGGACTCACAGACAGAATGTACCAACTCCCCCACCTCCCGGCCACGCAGCACATCATGTACCCAACCAGGTTCCCACCAGCTCACCAAATCCCCCGGGAGTGACAGGACCAAGTGTCCGGGGGTGTCAGATTCCCCCCAGTCCCTCCCCCGCCAGCAACCAGTTGGCCCCATGTTCATGGCGCCAGGCCTCGCAGAGAGCAGGCGACCTTCCCGAGTGGCCGGTGCCCTGGGTGCTAATTCCTCCCCCCCACCTCCTCCTGGAAGGGCACACCCAGGACTTACACAGTGGTGGCCCGAGTCACCCCCGGAGGCCATGCCCTCAGAGAAGAGACAACAGCTACCCAGCTGGCCCTCGCCAACTGCGTGACCTTGGGCGGGCCACGTTCCAGGAAAGATCACCCTTAGAAGGTGTCATCTGTTGACCTGTGTTCACACGGCACCTTCTGTGTGCCAGGCTCAGTGGGAACAAAAGAGACCCCTCTTGTTGGACTCCCCACCAACATCCTACCCAGAAACAGATGAATCAAGAAAGATTTCCAGAGCGAGGGCTTCTGGGGAAACCCAAAAGAAGGCATAGATCATCACAGATCACATACATCCCTTCTTTCATTTCAGTTTCACGTTACTCCCAGGACAACCATGGGGAAATTGAGGTCCTCAGAGCTGGAAGTTCCTTCCCAGGTTGCATATATATCACACCTGCCTCTTAGAGCTGTTCCTGAAGTGTCCGTCTTGGTATCAGCTTTATCTGACCACGAGAGAGGCCTCCACGTGACCTGGAGGCTCTTGGGCAGAGAAGAATAGACTAAGAAAGGGAATGTGTTCTGGGGGTGTCTGATGGAGGACTTGAGGGTCTCTTGCCTCCCCTGAAACCCCCCTCCTGACCATGCCAATTCTATCCCTTCCTAAAAGGATCTGAGAACTCCCCAGGTCCCACACGGGAGCCAGGGTTGGAAAGATGAATCGGTCAGGGTTACACAAGGCTTTGCCTGTTGCTAAATTTACAACTGCAATGTGAACCTCAGGACAGAGTAAAAACACTTGGGGGAAAAACTGGGGCCAAAGGGAGAACTTCAGACACCTCTTCAGGCCCTCTGAGTCCGGCAGAGCGAGGCAGTTCCCAGTTGGGCCAGGAGAGAGGCTCTCAAAGTCAGCCTTGCAGACAGTAAGAGAGTTACCAGCTCGCCCAGCCAAAAGGGCTTTGCAAGCCTGCCCTGGTCATGGGAGCTACTCTCTGCTCTCTGGCTCCTGCCTGGAGGGCCTTGTTCCTGATTCCAAGAGGGAAGGAGAGAGAGAGACAGAAAGACTCTCTTTACTGCCCCTTAAAGCAAATATTTTTTTGTAAAAGGAGCATCTCTCCCTACAAACATCTCTACACGAATTAAGATATTAAGTTCATGAGTACTGATATGAAATGTTCAGAGCGAGCACAAATCCATACCTTACAAGTATCTACTAGGTTTGACCTACTCATCATGAACGGACATTTCACATGCAATGTCCACAAATACATAAAATACGGACGTGCCCGTGTGTGCCTTGTTTATGTGTGTACAGACTCTCACCCACGTGGCACAATTGAACATGCAAAGGTGATAAGCACAACATATGTGCTCACTTAATACTCTGGACCCAGTTTACTGCACACACACACACTCTCCATCACCATCATAGGTAATTCATATAGAACTAACTATGGACCAAATGGGCCTCCCTGGTGGCTCAGACAGTAAAGAATCTGCCGGCAATGCAGGAGATGCAGGTTCAATCCCTGGGTCCGGAAGATCCCCTAGAGAAGGGAATGGCTACCCACTCTAGTCTTCTTGCCTGGAGAATTCCATGGACAGAGGAGCCTGCCAGGCTATATAGCCCATAGGGTCACAAAGATTCAGAGACCCCTAAGAGTGACTAACACTTTGACTTTCACATGGACCAAATACCGTTTCCCACAGCGTGCCCATGTTCTTTGTGACCCCATGGACTGTAGCCCACCAGGCCTGCCCTAACTAAACAATGGCTCCTATGGCCGTGGCCCCCCTCACTGAGATAGGGCAGCCCCAGCCCCTGGCCCTTGGCACTGCCGGGGTCCCATCGGCTCCCAGTAAGTCACGGCAGGGGGCTCCAGGGGCAGCTCTGAAGGTGGGGAGGGAAAAGTTCTCTAGGACCGGGGTCCCCAACCCCCAGGCCGCCGACCAGCACCGCTGCATACCGCCACATCCACACACTGGTGAGGATGTCATTTCTCTGACGGGGAAACAAAGGCACGAGCCTCAGAGTCGCCCACCCAGGGTGCCAGAGCCAAGTAAACAAGGAGGCTGGCAGGTCTAGCATCTCCGGCTCCAGCCAGCCCCGAGGCCCGGTGCCCCGTTCCTGCTCCCACCCTCCCCCCGCCCCGGGTTCCAAGCCCAGACAGTGCCATTTTCTTCCTGCTCCCCAGATGGTGCCTTCTCTTTGTCTTGAGGGGTTTTCTCCCTTCCCTTTTCTTTTTTTTCTCTGCTTTCTTTTCTGTCTCCCCCCACCCAGTTCGAAGGATGAAGGAGCAACTCCCAGGATGGCATCTGAAAACAAAAGTGGCTGCTGTCACCCAGAGCTGGGGGATATGGAAATGAGCTGGTGGGTATGCAAATGAGGCTTCTGGGTTATTTGCATAGAGGCAGCTGGGGCGGGGCCCAAGGTGGAGCAGGTGGGAGAGGCTGTGGGAAGACCTCCTGGTGGTCCTTCCCCCAGGTACCAGGCTTCTCCAGGCCCACCTCCCCGCCGGGAAGGTCTCCCTCAATGCCCCGGCCTCTGCAGCACGAGATACCTGGACAGCTGTTGGGGTTTAATCTTTTCTCTTTGGGTAAATGAAATTAAATTTCTGTTTGCTATCTCATGGTGCAAACACATGGCTGGTTGAATTTTTATTTTTTTTAATCAAGTTTGGAGTGTAAGTTTGGGATGACTTAACAAGATATTCCTGGATGGAAGAAGGATAATGAAAGGAAGGAGGGAGGGAGGAAAGAATAAAGGTAATGGATGTATGGATGGATAATGAGTGGATGGATGGGTGGATAACGGGTAGACAGATGGATTGATGGATGGATGATGGATGGATAGATATGGATGGATGGATGGAAAATAGGTGGACAGATGGATGGATGGATGTATAGATATAGATGGATAGATGATGGATAGATGGATGGGTAGATGATGGATGGATGATGGACGGAAGAATGAAATGATGGAAGGATAGGTAGGTGGAGATAAAGAAAGAAAAAAGGAAAGAAGAAAAAGGGGATGGAAGGTGTACAGTCAGCTTGGGCTGCCATGACAAAATACTACAGACTGGGTGGCTTGAACAACAGAAATGTATTTCCTCATCACTCTGGAAGCTAGAAGTCTAAGATCAAGGTTCCAGCCAATTTAGTGTCTGGTGAGGCCTTGGTTTATACCCCTCTCCTCGCTCTGTGCATACAGGGACAGAGAGAGCTCTCTGGGCTCTCGTCTTAGAAGGACTCCAATCCTATTGAATCAGGCCCCATTCTCACGATCTCATTTAACCTTATTACTGCCTTGCTGTGCTGTGCTTAGGTGCTCAGTTGTGTGTGACTGTTTGCGACCCCCATGGACTGTAGCCCTCCAGGCTCCTCTGTCCTTGGGGATTCTCCAGGCAAGAATACTGGAGTGAGTTGCCTTGCCCTCCTCTAGGGGATCTTCTCAACCGAGGGATCAAACCCAGGTCTCGCACATTGCAGGCAGATTCTTTACCTTCTGAGCCACCAGGGAAGCCCTGTATTACTTCCTTAGAGGCCCCATCTCCAAATACAGCCACACTGGAGTTTAGAGCTTCAGTGTATGGATTTGGGGGGATACAAGCGTTCAGTCCACAGGTAAATGGGTGAATGGATGGGTAGGTGGATGGAGAAGCTTCACATCCTTTCCTGATATTCCTCCAATTATCCAACAAGCCCTCCTGAAGCATCTGCACTGAGTGCCAGTCCAGGTCCTGGAAACACAGGAGGAGGCTTATTTTCAAGGTCACGTGCAGGGAGGGAGTAGGGACAGTCCAGGCTGCCTTAGCCTCCAGCCGGGATGAAGAAGGTTTGCGGGTGGCCAGGAGGCAGCTGGCCACCTCCTGCCCTGCCCACAAGTGGAGGGACACATGCTTCCTCCTTTGTCTCTGCCTCAGCCCAGCCCTCGTGCCATCAATCCCCCTGCCAGCCGTGGGACAACGTGGGGGTGCCCTGCCCTGCCTCTGGACGTGCCTCGTGGAGACAGTTACACTTCAGGGTGGAATTACTGCCCGGCCATCTCCACTGCGCTCTTCCAGTGGATCTTCCAGTGATTTAAAGTCTTGTTCGTATTTTATCAATAAACGAAGTTCTTGGGCCCACATTTTGATGTAAGCACTCCTGAGCCTCTGGAAGGTGAAGAAGAAGAAGAAGAAAAAAAAACTCCTCGTGAAAATGCAATGTCTCGTCGAACAGGATTCTATGACTTACAGTTCTCTCCTCTTCGCTGCACTTGAATATTAAATGTTGTATTAATAGCTCACTCTTAATTATCCATGAGTAATGTACTACGGCTCAGAAATTAATGAAGGCAAAGACCCAAGCGAGAATATTTCCCACTCCTCTGGGGGCCGCAGGGCTGATGGGAGCAGGGGTAGATTTGCATAAAGTTTGCATGAGCTGCTGTGGATCTGGTGGTCCTGGCTGGGAGGGTGATAGAAATACGTGAGATCCAATGTGGGGGACTGCCATGAATAGACCCAGCCCCTTCCCAGAACTTTCCAAAGAGAGAACTCACTTCTCTCACTCCCACCTCCCAGCTTGTGCCCATTTGATCCCCTTGCCAGGAATGCCCAACCCACACACCTCTGGACAGAGGACAGAAACTATCACAATAGCTACCATCCCAGGCGATGCTAATGGTAAAGAACCAGCCTGCAAATGCAGGAGACTTAAGAGACACAGGTCGGGAAGATCCCTTGGAAGACGGCATGGCAGCCCATTGCAGTATTCTTGCCTGGAGAATCCCATGGACAGAAGATGCTACAGGGCTGCAGTCCATGGGGTCACAAAGAGTCAGACACAATTGAAGCAACTCAGCACATACACACAAGGACAATTCATCTCAGACACATATACAATATATTTACACATATATTTATATATGTAGACACAGACACATACACATATATTTATATATGTAGCACACATGCACAAATGCAAATGTTCGTGCACACACACACATTTACTACCATTGCAGACAAAGTTCAGGAGCTTCCCTGGGGGTCCAGTGGTTAAGACTTCACCTTTCAATGTGGGGGGCGAGAGTTCAATCCCTAGCAGAGAAGCTAGGATCTCACACGCCTGGAGGTCAAAAGACCGAAACATGAAACAGAAGCAATATTATAAAAATTCAATTAAAAAGACTTTAAAAATGATCCACATCAAAAAAAATCTTTTTTAAAGAAAGTTCAGAAAACATACGGTAAATATACATGTCTCAGTGCTATTCTCTCAAATCATCCCACCCTCGCCTTCTCTCACATAGTCCACAAGTCAGAAAACAATCCACACAAAGTTCAACTTAGATTTACCATAGGACCCAGCAATTCCTCGACTGGGCATCTACCCAAGGGAAATGAAAACACATGAACATAGAAAAATGTACATGAATGTTGAAGGCAGCATCACTCATAATAGTCAAAAGGTAGAAATAAGCCATATGTCCATCACTGAAGGAATGCTAAACTAAACTTGATGTGGGTTCATAGGATGGAATATTATTCAGCCACCAACAGGAAGGATGTACTGCTGCACACTACAATTTGGATGGACCATGAAAACCTTATGCTAAGTGAAAGAAACCAGACACAGAAGACCATGTTGCATGGTTTCATTTATAGGAAATATCCGGCAGAGGTGAATCTACAGAGACCAAGCCGATGAGCGGTTGCCAGGGGCTGGGGGATGAAGGGATGAAGGGAGTAGGGAGAGCTAGGGGCACACAGTTTCTTTCTGAGGTGATGAAAAGGTTCTGAAGTTCACTGTGACAATGACTGCACCATCCTTGAGCACACCAAGTGTTACCCGCTCAGTCGTGTCTGACTCGATGCTACCCCATGGACTGGAGCCCGCCAGGCTCCTCTGTCCATGGAGTTCTCCAGGTGAGAATACTGGAGTGGGTTGCCATTCCTTTCTCCAGGGGATCTTCCCGACCCAGAGACTGAACCCAGGTCTCCTTGCGAGCGGACTCTTTACTGTCTGAGCCACCAGGGAAATGAACATACCAAAGGCCGTTGAATTGTACACTTCAAACGGGTGAACTGCGTGGTTTGTGAGTTATATCTCAATAAAGAAATTACAATAAAACCCCACACATTGGGTCTTGCCTGATGGCTCGGGGGTTAAGAATCCACCTTGCAATGCAGGGGACCTGGGTTCGATCCCTGGTGGTGGAACGGGGATCCTACATGCTGCAGAGCAGCTAAGTCCATGCACCACAACTAGAGAGTCCGCAACCAAAGATCCCACATGACGCAACTAAGACTCAACACAGCCAAATAAATAACACAGATTTTAAAAACCCACATATTTATGTCCTGTCCTACCTAGGACTTCGCATATGCCATTCCCACTGGTGGAAACACCCTTCCCCATCTCCTTTCCTCTGACCAATAGTGATATCCCCTGGGGGCTGAGAAGTAGAGCCTCAGGTAGGGCACGTGAGGTCTGTAGAGACCTGTCATGACGACCAGCTGCTGGGCCGTGTGATATCCTGGGCGAGTGACCTCGCAGCCCCAAGGGTCTGCCGAGTCTGAGCAGAGGGGGCACGCGTGAGTTGGTGGGAAGAAGGCTCACGGACCAGGCTCTGGCCTTACCTGGGTGCCCAGTGAGCCATGGTCCTCAGGCCTCCTTCTGCCATGGCGCTGAGGTCACAGGGTCGCTGGGAGGCCAAGCAAAGCAGGATATGGCCAGCACGGCTCTGAGTGATGCCCAGGAGTGGGAGTGACACAGGGCCTCACAGGCGGGCAGGGCGTTGGCTTGGCCAAGGAAGGGATTTGCTGTTCCCAACTCCCTGCGCTGGGGGCAGGCGGTCCCCTACTCCCACAAGCGCATGGGGCCCTTGGCCTGTGGACCAGCTGATGGACCCACCTATGGGGCAATCCCCCCACCCTAAGGATTCCAGAAGGGAGGGCGTGGGGGAGGGTCCTTGCATCAGGAGGCTGGCAGACTGCCAGCCACAGCCCCATGGCAGCCAAGGACCTTTCAGAACACGGATCTGGTCACGTCCCTCCCCTACTGAAACCCGCTGCTCACTTCTGACGGCAGCCTGCGTGTCCTGGCCGTGTTCAGCAATCTGACCCCGTCTCCTCCCGCCCTTGCCCTTGCCCAGCCAAGCCAGCCTCCGGGTCTTCACCCTTGTCGGTCCCTCCAACTTTCTCACTGCTTCCATCCCTCTGCCCCGGCTCAGGGGTCACCTCCCAGCGAGACCATCTACCCCAGCACTCTCTCTTCTCCACCTGCCTCTGTCTTCAGCTCCCATCCCTCCAATCACAAACTCCAACTGCTCAGGCCTTCATCTGATAACCGGGGTTTTGCAGCCGCTCGCTCGTGGAACAGAAGCTTCGGGAGAGCTGAGACCGAGTCTGGTTCCGCCCTGATCCTGCAGGACCCAGCCCAATGGCTGGCATACAGCTGGTGCCCACTAATGATTGTCCAATGAATGTGTGAGGCAGGCAGCCTGGGTCCCAGCCTTGGGGCTGCTCCTGATTTGGTGAGAGAGATTGAACAACTCACACCTCCTCTCTAGATGACAGGCCTGGCCTTTTTGAAGCCAAGAAATTCTCCTTTATGATCAAAATTCTGGGTGGCCCCACAACATCAAAAGCAGCCAGAGACAATTGTTTGGGCTCAGAGTGGGGGGTCTGGGGCCCCAGATGCCCAGTCTCTCCTTTGCCATCCTTCCCTACAAAACTGTGGGACTTCTGGAACCCCAGGGATGGGTCACGTCCATCGGAGATCCCCACACTTGGAATATTCCAGTGCCGAGTTAAGAATCACAGGGACTTCAATCGATGTGATGTAAAACTAGCACAGTACCAGATTGTACATTCAGGATGAGGCCGACCATGTAACGAGAAGTATGGAGAGCAAAATACACCCAAATGCCAATGTTGATTATTCTGATGGTAGAAATACGGGGGTAGCGGTTTCTGTTCCTTCATACTTTGATCATTTTTTCATTTTCCCATAATGAATAGTTCCTTGTTTATCAGAGATAAAAGATTATTTAGAGGAAAAACTCTAAAAATCATCTGAGAATGTAGGGCTAGATAATGTCTCAAGGTTCCTCCAGGTCTAGAAAAGGCAGTGAGGAGCTTGAAAAAAAGGGGGGGGTGGGCAGGAGGGACCCTTGTCTCTTTTGAAACAGATGAAACACAGATGGGGAAATTTCAGGGAGTATGACAACCTGGTGGGACAGACATCAGTACGTAATGCTCCTTTATTATTTCTCATTCGAGGTCTGCAGAACTCTCCCCTCATCTTGCCCATGGGCTTTTCTGGTTTTATTCATTCATTCACTCATTTTCTCCCTTAATTCACATGCGTTGAGCACCTCCTGACCTTAATATTGCCATCTGAGAAATGGGTATATTCCTAGCACCCACCTCTATGGTTCACTGTGAGAACTAAAGATCCAGATACCTGCCTGGTACCTGGCACTGAAGAAACTTAAAATAAATGTGTTAATGTGAAGAAGACAAAAGAGAGACACATAGCTTCACTATCAGGGACAAATCTAGACAACATTTTGGTTTACTTCCTTCCAGATATGTTTTCTCTGCACAGATTTATAAAGATATAAAATGAAGTTGTACAACAATTGGGATCATGTGATAGTTCTGTTCTGTCACTGGATCCTTTTTTTCATTTAACAGCCTGGAGATTATCATGTCAATACATTGTCTTTGAAAGCTGATTTCCACCGCTGAACAGCATTTCAGTATGCAGCCATATCATAATGCGTTCAAGCAATACTAATCAAAATTAGTCAGCAGTAAGAAATAGTAAATGAGCAGCAAACAAGCAACTGTGGTTTCCTTTGTGCTCATCTTTTAGTTTGTTTCTACTTGTTCAGTATAAACAATGGGACACTTGTCGATAAATCTTTGTCTACAAGAAAGAAACGCTTTAGGATTTCCAAAGACACAAATCCTCAAAGCTGAGACTACAAATAAGCTTTCCTGAGTGTTGTCCCAGGATATGCTAACAGAGAAGGTGACCAATCTTTTGGGTCATTTTTTAGGTAGCAAGTGTTATGCTTTGCATCTGACCAGTCATTGAGTCTCCACAATAACCTATGAGATGGGTACTCTTACCCCCATTTTCCCCATCTTCAGGCTTCTCTAGTGGCTCAGATGGTGAAAAATCTGCCTGCAATGCAGGAAACCCAGGTTCAATCCCTGGGTCAGGAAGATGCCCTGGAGAGGGAAATGGCAACACACTCTAGTATTCTTGCCTGGAAAATCCTATGGACAGAGGAGCCTGACAGACTACAGTCCATGGGGTCACAAAGAGTCGGACATGACTGAGCAACTAACATCCCCATTTTCCAGATTAGGAAACTGAGACCCACAAGATTATAATATCACCTTACACTTACAAAGCCTGTTCATGTTTAGTTACTTTAATGAGTATGCAAAATATTAGCTGACTGCTCCCCTGCCAGTTACATGCGATAAAGCCTCTCTGCCCCCACCATTACCCACTGCCGATGTTGGGTATCATGATTTGTGTCAGTTAGCTATTGCTGCGTAACAAACCACCACAAAACTCCATGGCTTAAAACAGTAAGCACTTCATACTGCTTCTGTACCTACAGGTCAGTTAGGCAGCTCTGCCAGGCCTGCTTCTGCACTATTGGTTGGCTCTATGAGCTTTGACTGGGCACTCTCATATATCTGGAGCTTGGCTCTGCTCCACATAGTCCCTCATCCTGCAGGAAGCTAGCCCAGGCTTGTTCACAGCGTAGCAGCAGGGTTCCAAGAGACCAAGCAGAAATTACAAGGCCTCTTGAGGCCTGGGCTCAGAATGGGCACTGCATCATGTCTGCCACATCCTATTGGCCCAAACAAGTCACATGACGGAGTCTGATTCAGAGGGTGAGAAATAGACTGTCTGTCTCTTGATGGGAAGAACTACAAAGCTCATTGCCAAGGGGATAGATACAGGGAGGACCAGAGAATTGAGAATATTTTTGCAACCAATTTATCATATTTTTTAAATCATTTAAATTTTTTAATTTCTACCAATTTTGTAACTTAAAAATGTTTTGTTTTAAGGTGTACTTTTGGATCACCTACTACTGTGATGACCTTTTTTTCCCCTCCCATCTGCTTTTTGGGGGAAGATTGATTCCTTGCACCCAAACACTAGTCTTTACATCCACCCTGGCCCACGGTCCCCTTGGAAGTCCTGCTGGAAGTCCCCTTCTGGAAACCAGCCGTCATCCCCACACATCAGCTCCTCCTTCCCATAATGAATAGCCCAGGAGCCCGCGGGAGAGAGAGCCATGCCCGCCCCCTGCCCACACTCCCCCCCTGGGCAAGCCCCATGATGACACCATCCATCACTGTCACCCTCAGAGGCTGGACGCCCCAGGCCCGGCCAAGGAGGGGAGGAAATGCTGCCCACAGCTCAGTGGAGCCCTTAATGATTACGTCAAGTGGCAAGCCATCTATTAGTCTCCTTAGCGGCCAAAAAAAATAAGACCTGAGAAGCCGGCAAGAACATTGGGGGCCTGCGGTTTAATTTTTTATGACGGCGTCAAGCCTCAGACACGGAGGGGGATACAGGCCTTGTTGGTTGCGGGGAGCGGGCAGGAATTCTGGGCTCTACGCCTGTCTCTGCTGATAGACGTGGGCACAGAGAGTTCCTGTGTATCCTGTCCAAGGTCACAGAGCTCCTAGGTCAGGTCTGCGTCCGTGTTAACAGCCCCCGTGGGAGCACTGCCTCAAACACATTTTTGGAGTTTGGCAGCTAAAACTCAGCTGAATGGACACAGGTGGGGAAAAATAGAGAGTGCTCTGGGGTAAGCATACCGGGGCTCTGGTCCCTGCCATTTCACTCCCTGGAGCCTCACTTTTTCTTATCTGTGAAATGGGAGTGATCAGGATCTGCTTTAGGCATGTGCAGTCTCTGGTCAGAAGGGCTCCACATCAGCTTTCACATTTTGCTGACGTCGTCTCGAAATTCATTACAATTTTATCTTAGAACCTGTGTTTTGAAAGTGAAGTCCAATGAGACAGTAGAAGGTAGGCATGAGCAGAAGAAAAGGAAGGTTTTATATTTTAGTACCTCTATGGGGACAACCCCTACTGTTTGAACAAGGAGCCCTGCATTTTTAAAAAAAATATTTATTTATTTCTCTGGCTACATCAGTACACCGGTTTTCTCTCTTTGTTGCTGTGTGAGGGCTTTGTTGCTCTGTGGCATGTGGGATCTTAGTTTCCCAACTAGGGATTGAACTTGTGTCCCCTGCATTGAAAGTAAGATTCTTAACCACTAGACCACCAGGGAATTCCAAGCCCTGCATTTTTATTTTCCACTAGGCCCTGCAAATTATTTAGCTGGCCCTGGGCATGACGATCTCTCCCAGGCTTCTCTTGTGCCTACAAGGCTCGCTGCACCAGGCAAGCTCCCCCATCTCCCCCTTCCTCATTTGATTCGGCTCCTCACCTTCATCGGGACCTATATCATTCCAGACAGTGCCCTCTCTTCTCTGGCCACATCCAGACCAGCACCAAGTCCTTCCATGCCGCCCCCTTCTCTACCTCACCACTGCCTCTGCCCAGTATCGTACCCCTGGACTGTTTCCATCTGACCGCACCCATCCCCACATACTCACCTCCCAGGGACAAGTCAAAAACCCCAGATCCTTCCCTGGCTCCCAAGGCTCCCAAACCAGGCCCACTACCTCCCACTCTGGGCTTCAGACATTTCCCACCAACCACCGGCTGGTAGTTGCCAGGTTCCACGTGTATTTTGCTCCCCACACCCTCTCAACAGCTCATGTTTTGTTGAGCATCTACTGTGTACCAGGTCTTGTGGATTATCTAAGCACCCTACGTGGATTACCTCATTGTCATCTCAGGATATAAGCACCATGATGTCTTCAACTTACAGGTGAGGAAACGGAGGCACAGAGCGGTTCCTCCACATGCTCCAGGTCGCACAGCAAGCGGCGGAGACAGGATTTGACCCCATACATCAGCTCCAGCACCCACTCCCTTAACCATCGTAGAACTCCTCCCCGGTACCTTAGTACAAGTCAAGCCTTCCTCCGGAAATGCTCTTCCTGAAAGACTTAAGGTGCCTAACAGTATTTGCCAAAATGGTGAGTAAGTAAATGATTCTGCCCTTTGTTTGCTGTGTAGCTTTGGGTAAGTCACTGCCCGTCTCTGGACTTCCATCTCCTCTCACTGAGCAAAGCGAAGCCTCCAATTCACTGGGATTGGCCGCAGCTGCTTGGGAGGAAGCTAGACAGAGATATTGCCTCCTGGGGCCAAGGTTATATCTGGGCCATGACTAAGCGTGCCCAGGCCTGTCCCATCTGTCTGTCCCCGTCCGTCACGGCGGGGAGGGGTGGAGGGCGGCATCCCTGAGCTCCAGCCCCACAGGACACCTCCTCCCAAGAGGGTAGAGCTGGGTGGTTCAGGCTGCCGGCTTCTCAGCCATTCTACCGCACGACAACAGCCCCTCCAGGGCTCCCATCCTTCCTTCCTGGGCATGAAGGGCCAGGAGGAGCTCTGGGCTGGTCCCAGCTCACCCTCGGCCAGTACCTTGAGAAAATTCTCAGTGCGGCCAGGGAGCAGGTATCCGTTGTGCCACTCATCCCGCTAGCCGATGCCAGGTTCTCAGCCAATGCTGTGCCTGTTACCTCCCTGAACTCCACCTCCCTCCCCAAACCCAACCTTGGGATGTGAATACTCATATTAGACCCATTTCACAGAGGGGTCAAACTGAGACGTGCAGAGGGGTTGGGACCATTCTGAGGTCAGACAGAGGCTGTGGCTGGAACCACTGGGCTTTCCTGCCCACCTTGTGCAGACACTGGTGGGGGAGAGGGGACCCAGGGCAGACGCAGCACCCATCACCCTCAGAAGGCTTCTAGAAGCCAGTGTACTCATGCAAGTGACCCTATCACTCTTCCTCACCAAGGCAAAGGGCCTGCCTTGACCCAGGCCCCTGTAGATGGAGACAAACAGGTGCCTGTCTCCCTGCCTGTCCAGCCGTTAGCAAGCACCTGATTTCTTCTCCACTTCAAGGTTAAGCTGTGTGACCTTGGGCAAGTCACTCTGCCTCTCTGGGCTGCCCTTTTCTCCTTCATCAACAGTCTTGCAGATGCAGTCAACCATGTGACTTGTCTAGATGGAGCCTCAAAACCATCTGTAGAGGTTGGTGGGTAGAGATTCCCATCATCCAGATGTGGAAACTGAGGCTCAGAGAAAGGGAAGCTACTCGCCTGAGATCAGGAAGAGCATTCAGTGCGCAGCAGAGGATGTGGGTGTCCACAGGGCATAAGTGCTTCCTGCCCAGGGCTGAGGCCAGGGCCAGCCAGAAGGGAGGGACAGTAACCCTTTCCTGGCCATGCTCCTCCCTCCCACCCTCCTCCCCCTGCCCCTTCTGAGGCCTCCAAACAAAGCTGCCTTTATCCAGACTGTAGCTGCATTCCTCAGTGACACATGAGGACAAAGGCAGGGGCCACCGGCAGCGACAGGAAAGCCCTACCGCCCCAAACCAGTTTGCAGCCTTCCCACGCCCTGCCCCCACCTGCGGGGCCTCCCCGGGGCCTCCAGCCTAGCCCGGGGGAGGTGTGGGAGGAAGCCTGTCCAGGGCCTTGGGCCTCGCCTGTCCCCAGTGGGGCTGCGCTGGTCATCCTGGTGAGGGGCTGGGCTCACGCAGCTGAGGCCTGGGTCCCTCCACAGATCTCCTCCCCTCTGGCCCTCTGTTATCTTGTCTGTAAAATGGGGGTGGATGTCTGGGAGGGCTCAGTGAGATGATGCGTACGGGAGGGGATTATTGTTATTATTACTGATTTCCCATCTCCGCTCACTTCTAAGCTGGTTTCCATCCACTCCCAGAGCTTTGCATATCCATTCCCTTCCGCCCTTCCACCCTCCCCCACTTCACTCCCGCAGGTGTTTCCCTAGACACCCCCTCCTCCAGGCAGCCTGTCCTGACAGCCCCCACTCTTGGTTGATTTAGGGGCCTCCTGTGGGCTCCCACATGCCCTGTGCATCCCCAACACAGTCCCCAATGCCCCGAATTATCGTGTCTATGGACCTACTGTCACCCCACCAGGCTCTCAAGGGCGAAAGCACAACTGTTTTGTTCCCTGTTCCATTCCCAGGACCTGGCATGGGCCTGGCCCAGCTCTGTCAGTGTTTGTGAGGTAGATGGGGTGTGGTTGGATGGATGGATAGATGGGTGGGTGGATAGATGGATGGGTGAATGGGTGATGAATGGATGGGTGCATGGGTGGATGGATGGATGGATGGATGGGATGGAGGGGGGATGGATGGATGGGTGAATGGGTAGGTGGATGGATGAGTGGATGGGTGGATAGATGGATGGGTAGATGGATGGGTGGGTAGATAGGTGGATGGGTGGATGGGTGGATGGGTGGATGGATGGGTGGATGGATGGGTGGATGGGTGGATGGGTGGATGGATGGATGGGTGAATAGGTGGGTGGGTGGATAGATGGATGGGTGGGTGGGTGGATGGGTGGATAAGTGGATGGGTGCATGGATGGATGGATGGATGGATGGATGGATGGATGGATGGATGGACGGACAGATGGATAGATGGATAGAAGGATGGATGAATGGATAAATGGATGGATGGATGGATGGATGGATGGATGAGTGGATGGGTGGATGGGTGGATGGGTGGATAAGCGGATTGGTGCATGGAAGGATGGATGGATAGATGGATGGATGGATGGATAGATGGATGGACAGATGGATGGATGGATAGAGAGGGGATGGATAGATGAGTGAATGGGTAGATGGATGGATGAGTGGATGGGTGGATAGATGGATGGGTAGATGGATGGATTAATACATGGATGGATGGGTGGGTGGGTGAGTGGATGGGTGGATGTATGTATGGGTGGATGGATGCATGGATGGATGGGTGGGTGGATGGATGGACAGATGGATAGATGGATGGATGGATGAGTTGGATGGGTGGATAGATGAACGGACAGATGGATGGATGGGTGGGTGGATGAGTGGATGGATGGGTGGATGGATAGATGGACAGATGGATGGATGGGTGGGTGGATGAATGGATGTGTGGATGGGTGAATAGGTGGGTGGATGGATGGATGGGTGGATGGGTGAATAGGTGGGTGGATGGATGGATGGGTGGATGGGTGAATAGGTGGGTGGATGGATGGATGGGTGGATGGGTGTATGGATAGATGGATGGATGAGTTGGATTGGTGGATAGATGAATGGACAGATGGATGGATGGGTGGGTGGATGAGTGGATGGATGGGTGGATGGATAGATGGACAGATGGATGGATGGGTGGGTAGATGAATGGATGTGTGGATGGGTGAATAGGTGGATGGGTGAATAGGTGGGTGGATGGATGGATGGGTGGATGGGTGTATGGATAGATGGATGGATGAGTTAGATGGGTGGATAGATGAATGGACAGATGGATGGATGGGTGGGTGGATGAATGGATGTGTAGATGGGTGAATAGGTGGGTGGATGGATGGATGGGTGGATGGGTGTATGGATGGAAGGATGGATGAGTGGGTGAAGTAACAGGTGAATTGCAGGACCCTATTTCCTGAAAAGGAAGGGTGGCAGTAAAGCACTGGTTTGAGTCCCCTGGGTGGGAAGGGAAGAGAAGGGCTGGTTTCCTCTCCAATCCACCAGAAGGTTGTCGGGGGAGGTCTCTGAAGCAGAACTAGCCCCCCAGTCCCACCCTGTCTCCATTTTTGCCTCACCGGTGGCAGATTCTGAGGCCAAAGAGTTTCCATGAAAATAAGAAGTGTAACGATCCCTCCCCTCTGCCCCGACCCTGGCCCAGCTCTCCCAGGAGAATGAGCTCCACCTGGACAGCAGAGCAACCAGATCCGTGGTTTGGGACGCAGACATAGCGGACTAACAACCCACTCCCCTCACTTCCATGTTCCTTCCTGGAGTACCTTCTATATATTAGATAAGATAGAAAGATAGAACTGAGTCCAGTTTTCCCAAGAACTCACAACCTGGACCCGCAGCTTGAGAACGGGCCTCTGAGATGATCTGGTCAGATCAGAGAGGGACAGATATTCACCCAAGGTCACACAGCAGGGTACAGTAAAGTGAGAATGAGGACCCAGGGTTCTAGACTCCTGACCCCGTGCTCCCTTCTCTACAGCACCCAGGCCCAGGTAGGGAGAAGCCTGAGTGACAGAGACCAGGAGAGATGGAGATGCATCAGGCAAGAGAGGAAGAGGTTCTAAGCACCTGCTGCATGCCAGGCAAGTGCCAGATAATTCTCTCTCATCCAGGATGTTGAGACCTCTCCCGGCCACCTCTGGAGGCTGGTTTTATCGTCCCCATTTAGTAGACAAGAAAGCTGAGGCACTAGGGCAGGAGTGGAACTTGGATTCAATCCCAAGTCTGCTGAATTTCAGAGCCTGGTCTTTTAACAACAAAAGGATGCCCATAGAGAACAAAGATGCTGGCATTGCAAGCACCTGGCTTGTAGTAGGTTCTTAACACACAGTAGTTAAAGGAAGGAAGGGAGGAGAAAGGGTGAGAAGGCTGCCCACAAGTTGTTCACAGTAGAGGGTGGATGGAAGGACCTTCCCGCAGACAAGCCCAGGGCTGCCTCACTGCAGGAGCACGGGGTGGCCCCCTGGGCTCCCAGAGTGACCACCTGTGCAGCACCCCCAGCCCCGGGACAACCTTCAGCCTGCCTCCAGCTTGGATGGGCGGCTCCGGGGAGGCCCCCAGTGTCCTTTCAGCTGGACATAAAGGCTGTGTCTAAAAACAAACTAACGACTTCCGGGGCAGAGGGCAGGGAAGCGGTTCCAGTGGGGTGTTCGGGCAGCACGTCGGCCATTCAGTCAGATCCGCTGGGCTGTGAGGGAAATGGCAGAGAATCAATCATGGGCCGTGTGTGTTTGCTAAAGGACGTGTGTGGCTGTGACAGCAGCAGGAGCCCCCGGGGAGGCCCCCCGGGGACACGTGTCCACCACCTGGGCTCCCATGTCTGCTCAGCCCCAGAGGCCACAGCTGCTTAAATACGGATTCCCAGTTCCCGGACTACAGCCTCGCAACTGAATTGCCAGAGATGGGGCCCAGGAAGCGACAGTTTTTCTCGAGGGTCTCCCAGGTACTTTTGGTGAGCAGCTAGGCTTGGGAGCCCCGCTTGAGTCCACCAGCAATAGTTGGGACCATCCCATCTCCAGCCATGTTTGGGCTACTATGAGAGTCCTTTGGACAGCCAGGAGATCCAACCAGTCAAACCTAAAGGAAATCAGTCCTGAAGATTCTCTGGAAGGACTGATGCTGAAGCTGAAACTCCAATACTTTGGCCACCTGATGCGAAGAACTGACTCATTGGAAAAGACCCTAATGCTGGGAAAGATCGAAGGCGGGAGGAGAAGGGGACGACAGAGGATGAGATGATTGGATGGCGTCACTGACTCAATGGACATGAGTTTGAGTGGGCTCCGGGATTTGGTGATGGACAGGGAGGCCTGGCGTGCTGCAGTCCATGGGGTCGCAAACAGTCAGACACGACTGAGTGACTGAACAACAGCAACAACAACAATGGGGTCAGAAAGGAATGTCGGGGCCGAGGAGAAAGCCGATCTGCTGGAGCAGCTGCCCCCTACCCGCCCCCACCCTGAAGCCATTAGCATGCTCCCTGCACCTGGGCTTCCACCTTGCAGAAGCACGGCCACTGTCTTCATTCCAACCAATCCCTCCTCGGACCTGGCCATCACCATCCTTTCTTGCAGCCCTGGACCTCACCCCTGTCCACTACCACAAAAAGACACCCACAGGACCAAGCCACCCACTGCACAGCTAGGAAGATGGGCGGGGAAGGGAGCACTGGCCAGAACTGCCCAGAAAGTCTACAGCAGCCCTTACGACCTGGGTCATGGGTGGTTTTCTCTCTCAAAGGGAGCCTAAAACCCCAGACTCTCAAAGGGCATCCATTTTATTCAAGTCCAATAAATGCAGGCATCATCATAGCATGCACTCTTCTTGGTTGAGCTTCTTTTGCTCTGCATGGCATCTGAGATCTCTCTACATCCTGTGTAGCAGTAGTTCATTCTCTATACTGTATGTTATTCCATTGTGTGACTATTCCTCATGTATATTACTCTTGAGGATGTATCAATTAGCTATTGCTGTGTAACAAAGCATCCCAAAGCTTAGTGTCTTAAAACAACAGCCACCCAGTTAGCAAATGCTTCTGTTGGTTGATTTGGACTGGAATCTGCTGGGTTGTTCTTCTGGGCTGGGCTGGACTGGGCTGATCTCAGCTGGATTCGTTCACGTGTTCACTCACGTGTCTGCCCTCTGCAGCTGGGGCTGGCAGGTCTAGGATAATATCAGCTGGGAAAGAATATCTCTGTTCCACCCATCTCTCATCCTCCAAACCACTAGCCTGGACTTTTCACACGGTGACCACAGAACAAGGAGAAATGTGTAATGCCCCTGGAAATCTGGGCTCGAAAGAAACACACATTCTGCCACACACTATTGGCCACAGCATATAACAAGACTAGCCCCAATTCAGAGGGAGAAGAAACAGACTCTGCCTCTTAATGAAATGAGCTGCCAAGAATTGAAGCTGTTTTTGCAGTCTACTAAAAGAGGCATTTGGTCATTTTCAGTTTTCAGCCGAGATAAATAATTCCATTGTGAACATTCTGTGCTTGTCTTCCAATGACCGCAGGACTCATCTCTAGTGGGGATGTTCCTAGGGGTGAAGTTGCTGGGTTATGGAGGGAGCTTTCATTCAGCCAATATAACTATTTGTCCAGACAAACAGAAGGTGCTATGAGATTTATCTTCAGGAACTCTCTTAAAGGGGCGTGTGCACATTCTGAAGCCCCTCCCACCTCCAGACAAGCACCTTCCTCATGCAAGAACTGCCCTGTTACCCTCCGGACTGGATTGACTAGTGCCCCTTCCTCAAAATTCAGGTCTGCCCAGAACCTCAGAATGCAGCTCATCTTCAAAATAGTCTTTGCAGGTGTAACCAAGTTAAGCTAAGGCTCTTATTTGGTGATTAGTGTCCTGAGAAGAGATGGAGGGGGTTTGTTTTTTCGATACAGAGGCGGAGACACACCAAGAGAATGCCTGGTGATGAAGGAAGCTGAGACTGGAGTGGTAGATCTATAAGCCAAGAAACAACAAGGGTGCAGCAACCACCAGAAGCTAGAAGAAACAAGATTCTCCTCCTAGAGCTTTCAGAGGGAGCACAGTCCCATGGGCACCTTGATGTCAAACTTCTAGCCTCCAGAATTATAAGAGAATAAATTTCCGTTGTTTGACACTGTCCAAGTTGTGGTACTCAGCTACAGAATCCTTGGGAAACAAATATACATGCCCTCCTCCCATCCTCTTCCTACTCTGTCTTCTGGTCCAGAGCTGGAACAAAGGACAAGTTCCCTTTTGCCCCTTGCACTTGACCTTTTCATGCTACTTGGTCCCCAGGGTCACCCATGTAAGCACGTTACTTGGAAGATTTATCCCAAAGCACGCACAGGGCACAGGTCCCGTGCAAACACTTGCTGCTGGTTTGATGTGATTTACTCACAGATTACCCTCCGATGGGGTTGTGGCGGGGGGGGGGGGTGGGGAGCACCCAGTCGATGAGCCTCTCTCATATATCAAAAAGGAAATCCTGAAGACATCCCTATAAACGCAGCGGGGAGGAGAACCTGCCGACGCCATAAAGTTACACGATGTGGTGGAGTCAGATGGGCCATCTGCTTCACTCTCCAATCCAGATGCAAGCAGCAGAGTGGCTCACTTCCAAGACTCTGTGCATACCCCACACACCTCCTTTCCCCATCTTCTCTCTGCACCATCAGCAGCAGGGCAGCCCACAGGAGGGCCACATCAGTGTATCGAGAGGATCTGAATTATAAAGCCAAGGGTGTTCAAACCTCGGCTGTGCCACGACAATGTCATGAGTCCTGGGCTTGAGTCATGCCTTCTCTGAGTTTCAGCCATCCTGTCCACAAAATAAGAACACTCCCCAAGTTTATAGAGCAGAGGGAACCTTGAATGAGAAAGTGTCCTGCCTGGCTCCGTACGTGGCCATCCACCCTCTCCACTCAACTCCTTACTGCTAGATGGTATTACCAGGACTCCTGGTTGCAAGTGACAGAAATTCAACTCATAGTAACTTAAGAAACAAGCAAATGAGAATAATTTGTTTTCTCACACATATCTGAAAATTTTCTGAAACTACACCTTCAGGTATGGCTGGATCCAGGGTTTCAACAATGCCAACAAGAACCTTCCTCTCTCTCTTTTTTCTTTTCTTTTTTCTTTATTTTCCAGTTTTATTGAGACATCATTGACATATAACATTGTTTAAGTTGCTGTCTCTCAAGTCAACTTTCCTTTTGATCGACTTTGTTCTCAGGCCAAATCCCTTTGGGGTAGCTTAGCAAATCCAGCAGAAGAGAGGAAGATCTTTCCATACACCCTGGACTGACATGAGAAAATTCTGATTAGTAACAAGGAGTTGAAGAGGTGGGAACAAATTCCCAGACTCATGTAACAGGCTATTTGTGAGATATTCACCATTGCTTTTTTCACCCTAGTCAATCTGCATCCTCTCAAAAGACAATATGTTTGTCTACAGGTCCATGACTTCTGCTTACCAGACAAGGTTCCCATTGTCCTCCATGGGGTACCATCCATTTCCCGACCCCAGTTCCTACCCTTTCTTCTGAAATGACAATAACACTTTTGCCTGAACACTATTCCACGTTGCCAATTGGGAATTTTGTGCCCTGGGTCCTTCAAGGCTTAGATTGCTGAAGCTCAAAAGCCAGGTTCTAGTAACTTAAGACAGACTTTTGAAATCAAAAAGCCACAAACTTGGGCTTCCCTGGTGTCTCAGTGGTTAAGAATCTGCCTACCAATGAAGGAGACATGGGTTCGATCCCTTATCTAGGAGATCCCACATGCCGCAGAGCAACTAAGCCCATGGGCCGCAACTACTAAGCCTGTGCTCTGCAACAACAGAAGCCTGTGCATTGCAGCTAGAGAGTGGCCACTGCTCTCCATGGCTAGAGAATACCCCATGTAGCAACAGAGACCCAGAACAGCTAAAAAAAAAATTTTTTTTTAATTTTTTAAGCCACAAACTTAACTCTTTTATTTTTATTTGCTGTTACATCCACTACTGAGGCAGAAAATACAGAATGCCCTGTGGCAGCCTGAAATAGAGGATGGATGGATGGGGAGCAAGGGAGACATTGGTTAACGTGTAGAAGCATCACCCTGACAGTTCCCACGCAGAGCTGGTGCTCACCCTCGGCCAAACTGCCTGCCCACCATTTCCTCTCAGGGAGGAGACCCCACCCCACCCCAGCTCATCTGAGTCTCTCTGCCCTCCAGTCAACGGAAATACCTCTTTCTCCATGATGCCCTTCCTGGTTTGCCCAAATGAGAATGGTTCCTCTACTTCCTTCCTTCTCTTGAGAGTCCCTTGGACTGCAAGGAGATAAAACCAGTCTATCCTAAAAGAAATCAACCCTGAATATTCATTGGAAGGACTGTTGCTGAAGCTGAATCTCCAACACTTTGGCCACCTGATGCAAAGAGCTGACTCACTGGAAAAGACTTTGATGGGGAAGACTGAAGGCAAAAGGAGAAGTGGGCAGCAGAGGATGAGACGCTTAGATAGCATCATCAATTCAATGGACATGAATTTGAGCAAACTCCAGGAGTTAGTGGAGGACAGGGGAGCCTGGTGTGCTGTAGTCCATGGGGTCACAAAGAGTCACACACAACTTAGCAATCGAACAACAGCAAACCATGCTTTAAGCAACCTGGCATTTACAAGTTAGTCTTATAGCATGATGATAACATACCAAGTGAGATCTAAATGCGTCTCACTTCTTCTAAAAGACCCTGAGCTACTTGCCAGCAAGGGCCTGTTTTATTCTTTTTTATGTCCCTGACACCTGGAACCCAGGAGCCACCCTGTTTCCATAAGACAGAAGGGAGTGACTCCCTTACTTATACCCAGAGCCACTGAGTGAGAGTGAAAGTCCCCAGGAAGCAATCTAAGGAAACACTTGGAACCATCAGAACTGTGCAGAGATGCAATGGCCTGCCTCATTAAGGGGTGAGCTCCCTGTCACTGGGGGCAGACAAGCAAAGCCAACTTGACAGAGACATTTGAGAGAGGATTCAAGTTTCAGATGGGCAATCAGTTGCCTAGAATCTGAGCAAGAGAACTGAACAGCTGAATGAGTGAATGATCTTTCATATACCTTTCAGTTCAAGATCTGACATAAAATTCCAAGTCCTGCATGTCCAGGGAATCTGTCTGTCCCATTTCATCCACACTGCCAGAATGACAGAAGGCCAGGGCTCCAAGCTGAAACGGGGCAGGCCAAGGGACAGACAGAGCTTCTGAGGCCTCCGGATCCCAGATCAAAGTAACCCCAGAGACCTGGGCTTCCCCGAGAGGTACTTACAGGAGCAGCTCTCACCCCTGCAGAACAAGGGGAAATTGAACCCATTTGCTGGGGGTGACCCCAAACGGGGCTCTACTTGGAACCCAGCAGGCCTAAAAGTTTGGAGGCAGCCCTGGGGTCCCTCCAGGTCCCCCAGAGAAGTTTAGCCCCTAAGGCACCAGGAAGCTTTGAGCACCTTCCTTGTGCTGGTTTCTTTCTCCAGGAGTCAGTCCAGGGAAGTGTCTGGGCGAGAGCCTGGAACACAGTAAGCATTAAATAAATGACTGCTGGCATTACCTTTGTCACTGTTCATGGTGACTCCATGCGTCTGCTCATCCCTCTGACATCTCCTGCATGTCACTGCATGATAATGAACAAGAGAGCCAGGTGGAGAGTTACAACAGACCTCTACCTTGCCCAGGCAGAGCTTCCGGTCTGGACACCACCCAGGAAAGACACCAAGAGACGCTGCCAAATGGCATGTGCTATGTAGAAGGTGCCAGAGCTACTAGGGAGAGCCCTAGGGGCTTGACCTGACCTGTGGAGGGGGAGGATCCTTTGCCTCGGTCTCTCCAATTTCTCAATCTGCCCTGGGGTCCACTTGCAGGGGGACATTCCCCTGGACAGACTGTTCATCCTGGTGGATGCCCAGAACCAGCCTGAAGCTGGCAGTTACAGCCTGTTTCAGCACCCACGGGCTGGTCCTCCTCTCCCCCGGGCTGCTGCAGCCACCCTGGAGTCGGGGAACTTGCTGAACTGGGAGAAGTCACTCCGGAGAGGTTCAGTGGCTGCAGGTCAGAGTGAAAAGCAAGGCTTGTCTTGGTGCTTCCTGGATCTATAGCCCAAGACGGAATTGCCCTTTCCTTGGGCCACCGGAGGAAGTGTCACGGCCCCCAGGTGTCTGGTTGTGCCTTCCAGGAGCTGAATTTCTTCCTCACGTACCTCTTTGCGCACCCCCACATGGCTGCCTCGGCTGGCTGGGGCCCTAGGTTCCCTGAAACCTCTCTCTCTCTATTCGCTGGTGCTCTGCGGAGCTTTCTGCATGATTGGTTGACTGTGACATTGCCCTTGACTTTGTAAGGGCCTTAGAATGAATGAGGGGCAGGCACCTGAAAGGGCTGGTCTGAGGGCTGAGAAGGGAGGATCTCGTAAAGCTGGCGTTCTTGGAAACCCCAGAAGGAAACCCCATGGAAGAGGCCAAAAGTAGCAAATCAGGACTTTCCTGGCAGTCCCATGATTAATACTAGGTTTCCAGGGCAGGGGGCAGGGGTTTGACTCCTGTTCAGGGAATACCCTATGCCGTGTGGCATGGCCAAAACATAAAAATGTTTTTTAAAAAGATTTTTTTTTTAAGTGGCAAATCTCTCACCCCCTGCAGCTGCTTACAGGATTAAAAGTGGGCTGGCTGTGTGTTGAACTGTGAGGAGCAAAAGCTAAGTGGACGCGTATAAAATCCTGAAAAAGGGCCATCAGTGACTTTGCCTAAACATGGTCCGCTCGGGGATTTAATAATACAGTTTAGCTCTCAGGGAATAAAATCCTCACCTTTGTACAACATACGAGTTTATTGCTCAGTTTTCACACATTTGAATTTCATATCATGCACGCCCATCTGTAGCATAAAACTGGGGGGCTGGAGGGAGGCATGTCCTCAGCACAGGGCCTCCCCAGGGCTTGCTCTAGGGCTGCCAAGAGCCCAGGGACCCCGGAGGACCGGGAGGAGCTGGAATCCGGACAAGGGCCCAGCCATTGGCTCCCAGCTCACCGAATCTGGAGACCCCGAGTCCACCCCCAGGAACACAGGCCAGCCAACCTCGCCGTCCCGTCTGCTGACGGCCCATGGAGCAGGTGACTGTCCTTCCATGAGCCCCTGAGGAATGAGAGAAGGGGTGGAGAGCGTATAAGGAGCCCGCGCGTCTTCCTCGGGAGGCCAAGGGCACCCGGGACGTGGAAATTAAAAAGGAGGAGGGGAGGCCCAGCGTATTAACCTCCTTAATCTTTCATTTCTGACACAGATTGTGGTCCCTCATTTCAAAGAATTTCAAGCTAATGTCTGGAGGGCAGAAAAATCTATTTCCCAATATGCGGCTGCAGCTTTTTCACCAATCGACTGCCCTTCCTGGTACAATCAGCCGAGCATTGATTTTTTTTTTTTCTTTCTTACTCTCTCCCTCTCTCTCTCTCTTTTTTTTAATCCTAGAGCATCATCCAAAAATCTATCAATACGAACAACATCTTTGGGGAAAATACTGGCAAGTCCCAAGTTGCTTCTCCATTAACCCAAGAGCTGCTGGCCTGAGACAGTGGGGTCACTCCTGGGAACCCCCAACACTGGGGACACATTTGTGCTTCTTCTGAAAATATTCATCTCCCCAAGGATGTGTGGATGCTGAAATCTTTAGTTTCCCTGTGTCTCACTGCTTAGCCCTAGAGCTACAAGTGGCGATTTCAATGTAAATTAATTGGCATTAGATAAAAAAAAAAATAGTTTCTCAATCACATGAGCCACATTTCAATGTCTCAAAAGCCACATGTGGCTTGTGGCTACCCTATCGGATAGCACAGGCTTAGAATATTCCTAGAAAATTCTGCTTTAGAACTTCTCTAAAGAATCTGATTATTTTGACTTTATGGACCATACAGCCTCTGTTGTAACCACTCACTTCCTGTCACCTGTGTAGCACAAAAGCAGCCATGGACAATAAGTAAACAAATGGTTGTGCTGCCTTTCAATAAAACCTTATTTACAAAAAACAGGCAGTGGACCAGACTTTGCTATCTCCCGGTTTAACGACTTCTTCAGAAAACTTAAGGGTCTCAGAAGGTTAGAATAATCTAAAACACCAGAAAGGGACATGTAGGAGCTGTCAGGGGCTGAAACTATTTCTTAGCTTGATTCAGGCGGTGGTTATACAGGGATAATGTAATATCCATGTGTTTACTTGATTCAGATGGTGGTTATACAGAAATAATGTAATATCTGTGCATTTTACTGTGCATGGGCTTCCCTGATAGTTCAGTTGGTAAAGAATCCGCCTGCCATGCAGGAGACCCCAGTTCAATTCCTGGGTCAGGAAGATCCGCTGGATAAGGGACAGGCTACCCACTCTAGTATTCTTGGGCTTCTCTTGTGGCTCAGCTGGTAAAGAATCCACCTGCAATGTGGAAGACCTGGGTTCGATCCCTGGGTTGGGAAGATCCCCTGGAGAAGGGAAATACCCAACTCCAGTATTCAGGCCTGGAGAATTCCATGGACTGTATAGTCCATGTGGTCACAAAGAATTGGACACGACTGAGCAACTTCCACTGTACTTACTGTGCATAAATTGTCTCTCACTTTTAAAAATTCTTGAGAATGTTAGATTTTTAGGGAGATGGAATGTCTTCGGGATACGAGGCAGGACTTGGAGCTTTGTGGATGGCAGGGGGATGGCGCTGGGTACAGGAGTCTCTGGGACCCTAGTTCCACTGTGACCAGGGAGGTTCTGTCTTCCGTATTATGCATATTGGGTTTGTGAGTGAGAATGTGGCTATATAGAAGCTCTTTTTCAAGGGTTTGCTAACTACTGTCTTCTGGTCTTGGAGTCAGAGTATTTTAGCTCAAAGCAAGCAGCAGAGTGGAGGGCTAAAAGTACAGACTCCAGAGCCAGAAGAAGAGTTCCAACTCCAGCTCCAGCTGTGTGACTTTGGGGCAATAGCTTCCCCTCTTTGTGCCTCAGTTTCCTCTTATGTAAAATGGGGTCAGTGATAGGACACCCCCCCACCACCACAGTTTGTTATGAACATGCTTGAACAGAACTTTGAACCATGCTAAGCATCTCGTGTTTGCTAAAGAAGAAGGATATTAGAGTCTGTCTAGGACCACCTCCTCGTTGCTTAAAGATCCCCTTAACAAGCTCCACTGATGGAGAAGCCAGGCCTGGAGAAGGGGCATCCTGGCCAAGTCACAGCAAACACCCTTCTCTCCTGACTCCCAGGTCCCACCCACTTCCTGCCTTACTGCTGCTCCACCACACGGGTCCCTGGAGCCAGTGCCATCAAAGACCAGCAGCTCAGCAGGAGACCCCACCCTCAACCCAGGAACCGGCTCTGCATCAGGAGCCGCCAGTGTCTGATGTCCCCAGCTGAGCTGGGGAAGGAGAGACCCCCTGGCCCTGACCTGGACCTGGCTGCCTCCAGCACCCCTGCACCTGCCTGACTCCCTCTCCCAAGACTGCATCCTGCTTCCTGTTCCCCCACGGCTAGAGGAAGCCTCTCTCCAGGCCAGCAGGTGGCCTGAGGTTCTTTCCCCGCAAACATTCACCTGCCCATCCATCTATCCTGATGACTTCTCAGACCTGAGGATCCCTCATGCTCAGTCAGTCACTCACTTAACAACTATTTATAGAACACTTTTGCTGTTGTTGTTTAGCCGCTCAGTCATGTCCAACTCTTTTGCAACCCCATGGACTGTAGCCCGCCAGGCTCCTCTGTCCATGGGATTTCCCAGGCAAGAACACTGCCATTTCCTCCTCTAGGGGATCTTCCCAACCCTGGGATCAAACCTGCGTCTCCTGCATTAGTAGACAGATTCTTTACCACCGAGCCACCAGCGAAACCCATAGAACTCTTGAAGTGAAGTCACTTAGTCGTGTCCAACTCTTTGCAACCCCATGGACCGTAGCCTACCAGGCTTCTCCATCCATGGGATTTTCCAAGCAAGAGTACTGGAGTGGGTTGCCATTTCCTTCTCCAGAGGATCTTCCCAACCCAGGGATCGAACCCAGGTTTCCCACATTGTAGGCAGACACTTTACCATCTAAGCCACTACTATGTGCCAATTCGGCTCCCCAGGATCACGGGGAAGAAAAGAAATGCAGTCTGCCCTCATGAAGTTTCCATCTAATTGGAAACAAGAAATAAACAAGCAGAGACCATTTCACCTGGAGATCAGTTCAGAGATGAAAATAATCCAGGCAGAATGGGAATGGATGCAGTCAGGGAAGGCTTCCTGACAGAGGTGATGATTACACAGACACCCAATGGAAGGAAAGGAGCCAAACAGGCAGATCTAAGTGAGGGGCATTCCAGGCAGACGGAAAAGCACATGAGAACAGTCAGTGCCCTCAGTAGGCATCTTACCTGTCTGCTCAGCGGAAACCTTGCTCTGATCTGCAAATGAGCTACCACCATTTATTGACAGAGCCTCCTAGTTACCCCCTGCAGGCTACAATCACAGGGGTCTGGGTTCAAATCCTGCTTCAGCTGCCTCCCAGCTGAGTGATCTCAGACAAGGCTCCTCCCGGGCCAGGCCACAGCTTCCTCACTGGAAAATGGAGAGACTTGAGCATCTGCCAGGGGCTTAGAGTGAGGGTCAGAGTGAGGGTGCAAAGGGCTTAGCACAGTGCCTGCCATGGGGTGAGTGCTCAGCCAACATGAGCCAAGACAGAGAATCCGTCACCCCTGACGCCAGACGAGGCCTAATTATAGATGCCAGGGGTCACTTTCCAGGTCCCTGTGACTCAGGACCAGGGCCAAGGAAGCTCAGGCCACCGACCCAGTGGAGGTTCTCCCTACGGCCACATGGTCTCTGCCCACAGGCTGGCCTGCTCCTGTTTACACGCGGCTCTGCAGGACGTGGATGACAAGAGGCAGCACAGGGCAGCTGACAGGGCAAGAGATGAAGAGCCCAGCTGGAAGGATGTGCCTCAGTTTCCCTGCCAGCCATGGAGCCCGCTACCCAGGGCTAAGTGTGGGTTCAGGGGCCCAGCACCCAGCAGGGGCTCTGTCAACCCCCACAGCCCACAGCTACGCACACAAACAGGACCGTAGCTGTCATTTGGGTAAATTTTCCCTCGAGGCTTTCTTCTCGTTAATTCAACAAATAGATGCCGAGACTCTTGGTGTGTGTCTGGCTCCGGGTTAAGTGCTGGGTGGACAAAAATACCCATGACAGCCACCCAAGGGTTTACAGAGCCGATGAAAAGGGTCAGTGAGGTCGCAGGGGCATGTTTAACCTGCTCAAAGAACAAACTAGAGGTTCCGGAATGAACAATCTTTTTTCTTTGTTCTTCTGCTGGTTTGTTTGTTCAGCGTCGTAGGAACCAGACGTCGTCCATCATGCCTTGGTGTCTGAAATCTGCTGGCAGGAGGGGGGAGGTGGAGGGTCCCTTTCCCCAGCCCTGAGAGTGGGACCCTCTGCATGACCCTGGCCTCCAAGATGACCGTATTCACCTGAAGATCTGAGTTCAAGTCCTGAGTCTGCCCCTGCCCCACTATGATACCTTGGACAAGGCACATGGCCATGTGTGTACTGCAGCTTTCTCATCTGTGACAGAGGTGATAGTACTAATAAAAAACACTCTGTATGGGCCATTTCCAGGTCACCCTCTGGAAATGAGAGTGCGGAGCTAAGTTGAGGTGACCACCAAGGAGACTTGCTCTCTTTCCATATCATAGAGCTGTTGCCAGGAAGTAGTGGATCAGGCTGGGACTACATTTCCCAGCACCCATTGCCTCTAGTTAGGGTCATGTGACTAGATCTGGCCAATAGACTATTAGAGGAAGTGGTGTGGAAGGACTGATGTAGTTAACAGGTAGGTGTGTCTCCCCATCCTTTCTTCCCCACCTGCTAACTGAATGGAGTGGACTCCAAGCCACATGTTGAAGATAATAGAGCCACAGATAGAAAGAACCTGGGTTCCTGAATCACTGCATGGAGGAGGGCCACCCAACCAGGAATGCCAGCAGTAGGCTGTGAGATTAGTGAGAAATCAACTTTTGTTGTGTTAAAACACAGAAGCATCAACTATATCCATGCAGCTAGCATTGCCTTAACTATTACATATACACTGTATATGTATTTTTTCAGTTGTATGTTGTACTCAGCAAAATTCTAACAGCAATAATACACGTTTCTA
Source organism: Okapia johnstoni (assembly GCA_024291935.2). NCBI lineage: Eukaryota > Metazoa > Chordata > Mammalia > Artiodactyla > Giraffidae > Okapia > Okapia johnstoni. Next base: position 5,288,735 of record CM044310.1, on the reverse strand, counting down.
ATGTTTTGAGCACTTAATTTGTGCCAGATCTGGGGCAATCTGGGTGAAGTCTTTTGCACCTATTTTCTTCTTTGTCTTAACCACATTTCTATAAGGTGGACTCACAGGATTATTATTACTATTATTCCCAATTATTGATAAGGAAAATGACACTCAAAAACATTCAGAATCCTGCCAGGATCATCAGCTAATAAATGGAATCATCTGCATTAGAACCCAGAGTTGACCTTATTTGTTGCTACACTCTATGCCTCCCCACCAGAGAACCCAATAAGGTAGCTATTACAAGCCCTGATTTACAAGTGAGGACACCAGGACTCATAGGAGGTCCATAACTTGACCATGCTTATGGAACTAGTAAGAAGCAGTGACTGGCTTAGAACCCAGAGTTGTCTGACTCCCAACCTAGTGTACTTGCTTTACCCACACTGCTGTCCCAGTTGCCCTCTCCAGCGGGCATATAAGCCCTGACCATGTTTCCATTCACCAGCGTTACTGTGCCATGGCTGAAGGCAAACTTGGCAACCACGAAGCCTGTTATGACGCTAAATAAATTTTTCTCTTGGCAGCCTTGGCACTTATTAAGCACCTGGGAGGCTGTTAGTGCTTCATGCTGTCCAAAACATTCTTAATTACTGTCTAATGAAGATATCTTTCACTGTAGGAAAAAAATAAGACAGATGATAAGGGGAAACGTTCATGCATGCAACTTTTGGGTCCTTCCTTGTGCATTTCCCCTCAGCCATTGTATCTCCTGAATTTCGGTCAGGGAAGAGAGTAAAGAGATGCAGATGGAGGGAAATTGTCACTGAAAGAGGCTTTGCTTTCCCCCAGCAATACAACTTCCTGGACTTGAGCTGGAAATAAACTGGAATGAGTGAATGGTGAAGATGGACTTACATGGCTGCTGGTCATAGGGAAAAACTGAAAATGTCTAAAATTCCTACTGATGGGGCATGGGTTAATTAAACTTTGGTTCATTCATGCAAGGGAGTACTATGCAGTTATTAAAAAGAATAACCTGGAGTGCTTTGGAGTGATATGGAACAATCTGCAGAAAAAGCAAGATACAGAACAATAAACTTCCTATGCTCCCAGTTGGATAAAAACAAAAGAACATTTGTTGTTATTCCCAGCGGTGACTGAGGGCTTACTATATCACATTTACTGCTTTGTTTCATCCCTTTCAAGAATCCTATGATATAGGAACTTTTATAATCCACAGATTGGGAATGACAATATTGCATCAAACCAGGCAGAATAGAATGCTAAGCTGACCCCCTCCCATGTCAGCCATGGCACCCAGGATTCCCACAGTTACAGCCATGCCAAAGATGAGCTCACAATCCCAAACTGTAAAACATATGAGAAAGGAAACCACCACAAAAGTGCCTGGAAAGACACAGGAAGAACTGATGGCAGTGGTTCCCTTTGAAGAGTAGTAAGTGGACAGATAAAGAAGTGGACAGATAAAGAAAAGCTATGGCTTTTCACTTAATACATAAGTTGAGGCAGGTTGAGTTTGTTAAAATGACATAATGCTGCTTTCTTCTTCCTATTTTAGAGTAAGAGATATTTAAGTTGAAAAGAAAGAAGGGAAGGGATACAAGAGAATGATGGGGAAAGAGGAGAGGAGAGAAGACAGCTTTTTGTGGCCCCAGCCCCCACTCCAAGACCGCTTCCCAACTCTACTTTTGCTAACTATGGCTGTGGCCACTGGCTTTAGTAATGCTTCATAGAACAGGACTTCATAGAACCTTCTTATGTGCCAATGATGTCTTCATATAAGTGATCAGCTACTTTATCTAAAATGCATAGTTAGGGTCTATGCCCTCAAATTGCCTCCAACAGAAAGGATGCCCCACTTTAATTCCTCTGCTGGCATCAACCTAGCACCAAGATCCTTGTTTCCACTTAAATATTCCTCAAGCCCCGCCACCTTGTCCTCCATCCCCAATCCCTCCTCTGTCCAGAAATCATCTCAGACCTTGCTCTGAACACAGTTCCCCTGGCTCTTCTTCTGACCCTACTGGCCCATCCTAAAGCCAGCAGCCTGAGAGATCTTCCCAAGATGCAAATCAGATTACCCCCCTGCCTGAATTGCTCCATCACTTGCCCTCTTGCTCTGAATAAACTACAAGTTCCTGGATGACCTGGTTCCCAGGTCACCCAGTCCCGCATCGTCACCTACTGTCCCCCTTCTCCCCACCTCCACTCACTCTGCTCCATTCGGTGCCTAACACAGCTGTCATCCCGTGTCTTCCTGCTGGAAATGTCAGCCCCATGGAGGCAGGGCTGTGTTTCTCTCCTTTACCTTGTGTCCCTGGAGTCTGGCATAGGGCCCGGCATGCTGGGCATCCTGGATAAATGTTTGTCTGGTGGCCAACTGAGTAAATCAGCTTTTTAGATAAAGCGGAGCGTCCTCCAGAAAGCAGAAAGCACTCACACTGCCAAAAGCCTCCTAATTGATCCTTGGGGGCTGCTTTGTTGGAGCCCAAGTTCCTGCTACAACCTCCCTCTGCATGCAGATATGGGAGGTGCCAAAAATCCCTCAGGGAGTTTGCTCTCCTAAATGGATTAGATGTGCCCTCTGCCACCAACACTTGCTAGCACAGATCAGGCTTCCTGACCTCTGTGGGTAGACTAAGCCACCAGGTAGGGTCACCAGCTCCTGATGATGAGCCCCCAGGAAGATCCCTCCTCTCAGCGGAGCTCCTTAGCCTGCCCTCTGGGGCTTTCCATGGCTTTGCACCTGCTGAGCTTGCCTGCCCCCACTTTTGTATCCCAACTTCCCTCCTGGATTCCAGCCTCTCCAGACCAGTCAGTGGTTCCTCTTTGTCCTCTGCACCTTTGCACATGCTGGTCCCTCTGCCTGGAACATCATTCCTCTCTTTCTGACCCTGGAAAATTTATGCTCAATACCCAACTAAAATGTCCCTTCCTCCAGGAATTCCCTCTGTCCTGAGAGTCCGTCTCTGACTCTGGTCTGTCATTCTGGCTCCATCTCCTCCAACGGCCTGGGAGGTTCTCAAGGGTAGGGACTGTGTGTGGCAACCTCATGATCAGTCACGGTCAGTACCAGGATGTCCTTTGGAGCCACACACCTTGAAGTCCTGAGTCTCAGTTTTCTCAGTCAGAGAATAGGATCATCACACCAACCTCCTAGCACCGTGGGGAGGAAGAAACAAACATGGCATGTGGAGCCTCTCAAAGAAGATGAACAGATCAAGAGAAGCCACACCTCACCCCAGCCAGAGCGCCAAGCAGGGCCTGCCTCCACCTGGCAGGGGGGTAGGGGTGAGGGTGCATTAGACTCCTGCTGGGATAAAAGGCAGCAAGCACAAATGCAGACCACATAATCCTCAGAGCCACCTTCCTCCCCTTCTACCCTCCCCGTGACCCTGCCGAGCCCGTCCCTGCCGGGTTAACACTCGCCGACCTCATACCACACCGGTCAAGAGACCGAAAGGAGAACTTGTCCCCAGTCCGGGGCCAGCTGTCCTCACGGACATCACGAGGCTGGGCACCAGTGAAAGCTGAGCCTGAGAGTCACCGAGGCTCCGGCCTTCTGCCCTTAGCCAGGCCAAAATGGAGACAGAACTGGGCCGGGCACCCCCAGTTCCCAAGGGTGCCACAAGCTTCTCAAACATCATCTCGAATGCCCACACCAGCCCGTTGCAGTGTGTGCCCTGAGCATCCCCACTCTACAGATGGGGAAACTGAGGCTGAGTGTCAAGGGATGTGTCCCAGGTTTCACAGCCACGGGGTGGTGGGGGTGCAGGGGGCAGTGGTCAGGACGTGACCCTGTGTCTGGTGACTGTCCCCATCGTCCCGGCTTCCTCACCTTGGAAGCTTCTGTTGGTGGTGTTTTCAGCCAGGGGATGCCCTCCCCTCCCCCAGGGTCACACTTTGGCTCTGTGTGTACAGCAAAGAGGCCTGGGAGAAACGGCAAACAAAGACGTGGGTTCTTACCCAAGGTGGCTGGGGGGCGTCTGTCTCCACCAGGGAGTGGGCATTGGGGGGGTCCGAGGGCTCCTCCTCTCAGGACCCAGCTGAGCCACCCCTGTCCCTCACAAACAGAGGGAACTTGGGCCAGAAGACTGAGCCCCAGTTCACTCAGCTGCTGGCTGGGGAGGGTTAGGGCGAGGCCCAACTCCATCCTCCCACCCCGTGACCTGCATTTATCGAGTACCTACTACGGTCACCATGCCCAGGGAGGGTCTTTCCGTTCCTTCCTTGCTTGTACCCATCATCTCACCTCCCAGACTTTATACCCACATGTCCCCCTTCAGCCCCTCAGGGCACATCCGCTGATCATTAGGACAGAACTGGGCAGAAGTTGGACACAGTCCCTGCTCTATCATCTCGTGGAGGAGGCAGACAATACACAGATAAGCAAACCAATCACTAAATATTAATAGGTAAAGACTGCATGAGGCATGGGAGAAGTGAACAGGGCACCATGTAGAGACCACAGCCTGTGGGGGAAGTCAGGGAAGGCTGCCTGGAGGAGGAGGTCCCTGAGCTGAGAGCTCAGAAATGAGAAGGAGCCACCACGCAAGAGTCTGGGGGAGGAGCATGGGTTAGAGTGAGTAGAGTGAGAGAAGTCTTTGCCCAGCCCCTGCCACAGACAGGGGCTCCATCACGGTCACTCTCGAGGTCTGCCTGGCCCTCCACGATGTGACCACACCATCCTTCAGCTGCTGGGTCTCATACTGCAAAGCGCGTCATAGTTTACAAGGCCTGTTCGTCCTCAGAACCTTTTTTCAGTTCCTCACATCTACCCTAAGTCCACGAGGAAAATTGAGGCTCAGAGGCGAAAATGTCAGCCAAGGTCACACGGCCAGGTGTCCCCCTCCTGGTCCAAGCCCCCGCCCCACTCCACCTGACTCTCCACCTTCTCAGAGGGCAGTGGCTGGAGGACCCTTGCCCGCACCCCCTCCCAGCCTCCCGGGAGGGGAGCAGTTCTACAGGAGCCCATATATAACCCGCTCCATGCGCCTTCCCTGCATTAATAAATGGGGAACCAAAGGGTCATAAATCCTGGTGCTGCCGATGTCCCCGGGACCGGCTCTTTCTCTGGCCACGCACTAGTACTCTTTACAACCCATTAATTAGTCCCTCTAATAAAGTTTGACAAAGTGATAACTTGCCCATGAAAAGTGTTGTAATAAATACATTTTCCCTAACTTTCGACCATTCGAGCACGGCCGCCCCATAAACCCTCCGCCACGGTTCACTGCCTTATTGTCTCTCTATATTTCTCCATCACCGTCAAAGTTTGGGGCCTGGGGCCTCGTGGGCTCCAGAGAGAACTGGGCCTGACTCCAGGTCCCTGCCATCTCCAGGGAGACAGTCATGGGCAGCACCTCCCCTTGCTCCCAGACCTGCCGGGGCTCCGCTGTCTGGGAAAAGCCTCCCCTCAAACTCCAGTCCCATCTTCCCAAGTCCTGCTTCATCCCCGGGGCGCCCAAAGGAACAGGGTCTGAACATTATGTTTTCTTCAAATCGATTCCCTTAAATAAACTTATTTTTCAAGAAAACTTTATATCAGCATTAGAGAAAACTGAAAATGCAGAAAAACAGGCCCTGAAGAGGAAGTCAAGACAAATCCAGTGAAATAAAAGGATGTCGCTGAATCCCAGACAAGTCCTCCTGTCTGCCGTGCATGCCCAACCCGGGGGCCTGCCTCTGTGTTTTCTATGCAAGAGGAGAAGGGCTCAGTCAGAGCTAGAGAGGAGCCGCTGACGCAAGTGGAGACGTTCTCCCCCTGCAGTGACACAAGAGTAGACATTCTCCTTAGTGTAGACGGAGGGTCTGACAGTAGATTTCTAGTGGACCCATCCTTTCCCTTGGAGAACCTCTGTAGTTGAACCCTGTACACCACCTAAGAGCGGTTTTGTGGTTGGAGTGGTACCCAGGTGGGCCCGGGGGTGGAGAGGAGCTGGGACCCATCTGGAATCCCCAGTTGCTTTGCCAGCCCGCCGTGTTTCAGGTCAGTAATGAGATAGCGTTCTTCAGGTTCTTCCCATTTTACAGAAAGTGGGGCGGTCAGATATCGTTCATATGACAGTAAGAACTCCAAGGTATGGTTTGCAGGGTGCAGGCTGGAGTCATATCGGAGTTCACCCTCAACCTCTCAAAATCAGTTGTCTGTCCCCCTCCCCATGAAGGAGGATTTAGAATGACTCCTAAGCTTGCCACCAGTTCAGCACTGATCTGCCTGGGGTCCCCGGATACCAGATCCAAGATGTCTTAGATCTCCCCCACCCTCATCAGGTCACTATCCACCTCAGGGCTCCTGGCATTTCTCACTGCTGGCCCTTAAGGTGAGGATTTGGGCACAGGGTTGTTATTCTCCATCTGCTCCAGCATCTGACCCCAAAAGGAGGAGCGTTCCACTCAGTGTTGCCTGAATGAGTGACTGAGGGAGAATCTGGACGTCTGGTGATGGATCATTCCCATTTCACAGATGAGCAAAGCAAGGCCCAAGAGGAGGAACGACAGGCCCAGGATCCCAGAGAGTCTGGAGCAGAGCAGAGACACTGGAGCTGCCCAGAGCTGCTTCTCCTGCAGCCACAAAATCCCCTGGGGTGTCTTGGCTCCAATCGCTGCCCACATCTTGGAACCCAGCCCCCTGGAGCCCACCTGGACCGGAAGGGGCTTCCTACCTCTGGGCCAACCTCAGAGATTTGCAAATCCACCAAACTGGTATGGCTCACTGGTAAACCACACTTGTTGACACAGAAAGCCCAGCCCTAGGCTCAGGCCACTGCTCATCACAAGGGTGGCTTTGAGTTCTGTGAGCCACACTGTCAGGGAGGCACTCTTCCTGTTTGTAATCCTCCCCAGATGTGATGACTCTGCCCATTTCATAGGCAGACAAACTAAGGCTCCAAGAGGTGAAGGCAAGGGCCCAGTCCCAAGCACACCAGTCCACACTCCTATAGGGTAATCATCGGAGCTGACCCGGTTGTGAGGAACAGGAAGTATGACTTGTCCGCCACTCAGTGCCTGAAATCCCACCTTTGGTCTCACCCATTTGTGATAAAAGAACCTATTGCCTAAAGGTCTCCTTAGCATAGAGCAGGGAATCTAGAACAAAGGCTATGACCAACGTAGACAGCCTATTAAGAAGCAGAGACATTACTTTACCAACAAAGGTCTGTATAGTCAAAGCTCTGGTTTTTCCACTAGTCATGTGTGGATGTGAGAGTTGGACAATAAAAAAGGCTGAGCGCCGAAGAACTGATGCCTTCGAACTGTGGTGCTGAAGAAGACTCTGGAGAGTTCCTTGGACAACAAGGAAATGAAACCAATAAATCCTAAAGGAAATCAACCCTGAATATTCATTGAAAGGACTGATGCTGAAGCTGAAGCTCCAATACTTTGGCCACGTGATGCAAAGAGCCAGTTCATTGGAAAAGACCCTGATGCTGGGAAAGACTGAAGGCAGGTGGAGAAGGGGTCAGCGGAGGACAAGATGGCTGGATGGTATCACCAATTCAATGCACATGAGTTTGAGCAAACTCCAGGAAATAGTGAAGGCCCGGAAAGCCTGGCGTGATAGAGTCCATGGGGTCACAAAGAGTTGGACATGACTAAGTAACTGAATAACTAGAAAGAGCCTTGGATCAGGAATTAAAAGACCCAGATTCTAGTGGTAATTTTTCTATTAACTCTAATCTCAACTAAGTCTATCTCACCACCTGCCCTGGCCTCAGTCTGCCAGGAGAAGAAGTAGGGGAGGGGGTTGAAGGAGAGCATGGTTTCCCACGGTAAGTCGGGGGGGGGGGGTGCCCTGAGAGATGATTTTAGGAGTATGTGTGGACCCAGCATTAAGAATTACCTAATGAAAACATTGTCTCCTTCCTGATCACTTGCCCGATTTCTAAGAAGAGAGTCTCGGTTTGGTGTCTATGTGTCTTGAACGCCCCCCCTTTGGCTACCCTCTTTTTAACAAAAGTCCAGCAGGGCTCAGAGCCTTCTGTGGACTGCAAGGCCTGGCCGGAATTCTCAGAGAATCACTCTGCTCTGTTTTCATTGCATTTTGGTTGAAGGGCACCTTCTATTTAGGGCAAGTGGAACGCACTTCCCATTCACTGCAGCCGTATAAAGTGTTCTTTGTAAATACACTCCTTGGAGTGGAAAGAATGAGTTGACATAAAGCAAAGCACTGAATAAATGTGGGTGTTGGTGGAACTGGAACTGGGGAGACTTGTGAGTGGAAGGTGAGTGTGGATATAGGGGAGACCCCAGCCCAGGGGCTCTGTTCAGGGCAAGTGGGGGCACTCTGTGGACAGCTAGTCATGAGCAAGCGCTTGAGTCACAGTTTGCAGAAGCCCTTCCCAAGCACAGCTGTGGTTGGTATCCCCCAAGCTTGGTGACCCCACCTCACAGGCCCTTGCCCATGGCCATGTCCCGGAAGCATCCCAGCTGCCAATCACAGGCTCTGATGGGCATTTAGCAGATGTCCTTGAACCATGCCCTACTTCTGGCCTGGGGAAAGGGCATGACATGAACCCTACCTGCCAGAGGAGGAAACTGAGGCTCAGAGAGGTTAAGGGATTTGCCCAAAGTCACACTGCCGTCTATCAAGGTCCCATGGCTTAAAACAACAGGCCTCATTCTCTCACGCTTCTGGAAGCCAGAAGTCTAAAATCAAGGTGTCAACAGGGCTGCAAGCTCTAGGTAGAATGTCTCTCTTGCCCCCTGCAGTTTCTGGGAGCTCAGGGGCTCCTTGGCTCATGGCTGCATCACCCTGATCTCTGCTTCCATCTTCCCCTGGCCTCTGCCTCTGTGTCACTTCTCCTGCTTCTGAGGACACTTGTCATTGGATTTAGGGCCCACCTTAATCCAAGCTGATCTCATCTGTAGACGCTAAACCTAATTACACCTACAAAGACTCTTTTTCCAAATAGTGCTATGAACTGGTTCCAAGGACACCTTTGGGGGATCCGCCATTCAATTCACTGCAGGTGGGATCAGAATTGACGCTTAGAATGGAGTTTCCTGGTTCCCTCCACTCCACACACACACCAGAGCTTCCCTCCCCTGCCCATGCCATCACAGGCTGCCCGTCCCGCCACCTTCATGCCCAGGGATACGGGGCTCTGGGGGCAGCAGGGCCCAGCTCTCAGGCCCGAGTTGCCATTTAATTAGGACAGAAGACTGAACTCGGTTCAGTGATACCAGCATCAACCCACCCAACCTGCCTGGGGACCCATCTCTTTGAGGAAATTTATGGCCATAATTTAGCAGGGAAATTATGGCTACCAGCATGAGAGCTCTGAGAATCACCCAGGCACATTAAACCTATCCGCTGATGCCCCTCAATGCCAGAGCTGCCCTCGCAGAGCCTGTAAGCAGGGGATGGCAGAGAATGGGGCCCTCGAGGGAGCCACCAGGCCCCCAGGATTGTGGCAGCTTCTGGAGCTGGGGACTGAGGCATGGATATCCTCCCAGCGCTGCTCAGCTGGGTGAGCCCTAGTGGGCCCCATGCCCATCCTAGGTGCCCAGTGGCCTGGTGGCACCGAGGGGGATGCATGGAGTAGCAGCAGCAGCACCTCAGAGAAGGTTATAGATTCAGAAGCTTATACATGCATATTCAGTTCAGTTCAGTTCAATTGCTCAGTCATGTCTCTTTGTGACCCCACGGATTGCAGCACTCCAGGCTTCCCTGTCCATCACGGACCCCCAGAGCTTGCTCAAACTCATGTCCGTCAAGTCAGTGATGCCATCCAACCACCTCATCCTCTATCATCCCCTTCTCCTCCTGCCTTCAATCTTTCCCAGTATCAGGGTCTTTTCCAATGAGTCAGTTCTTCACCTCAGGTGGCCAAAGTATTGGAGCTTCAGCTTCAGCATCAGTCCTTCCAATGAATATTCAGGACTGATTTCCTTTAGGATTGACTGGTTTGATTATGCATGAAGTGACTACAAAACCCAGGTTGCAGTTTTTCTTTCTTTCCTTTCTTTTTTTTTTTTTTAAGAGAGAGAGTCATCTATCAGAGGTTAAGAAGCTCAAAACATTTTCCGTGATCACCTTTCTCAGTGCCATTAAGGCCACCACATTGATTTTTTTTATTTTCTCAGACCTGAGCGTCTACAAAACTTAGGACAAATGAAATCCTATTCCACAAAAAAGATAAACATATAAAAGCCGCTGCCCGTTGGCATTGACTAGATTGACGACAAAGGTAAATAATAGCAACAGCAATAATGGTAACGTAGGCTATGGTCTCCTGGAACGGGTTTTGTGGACAAGGCCACTGACCACAAGAAAGGCAACTCAAATTCACATAAAACAACCTCGAGCCACTGAGGCAGGAGGCCACAAGCTGAACTGGGATGTGGAGAGATTCCAGAGGCTGCTGGTGGGGGCTGTGGCAATCCAGGAGGACTTCCTGGAGGAGGGCAGCCTCTCTTCTACCTCACTGACCTCCACTCCCTCCTATGACAACAGACAGGCTTTCTGTCTGCCTGGCTGGAGCCTGAGTCCGGGTTTGCTGGCTGCTGACCCATGTCAATCACCCTCTGCAGCTAGTCCCAGTCTTTTGCACTCTATCGAGGTGAAGATACACTCAGAAGCCAAGTCCCCAATTAGGTTGTTTGGAATTCCTAACCGGTGCAATTAACAGATCCCAAACACTGTTAATTATGTTTCCTGTGGCCAGTGTACACAGAAGCTGATCAATCCACCCCGTGCTGCCAATTATGGAGGCACCACAGCATCAAGGCTCCTGGGGGCTCCAAGCAAGGCTTCAGGCAGATCCACCAGACGCTTCCCTGATGGTCCAGTGGTTAAGACTCCATGCTTCCACTGCAGGGGGTGTGGTTTCAGTCCCTGGTCAGGGAACTAGGATCCCATGTGCTGTGCAGCTTGGCCAAAAAATAAAATAAAATAAAAACCAACTTACTTTGCTGTCTGGTTTTTCCTGTAGTCATGTACAGATGTGAGAGCTGTACAATTAAAAAAGGCTGAGTGCTAAAGAATTGATGCTTTTGAACTGTGGTGTTGGAGTAGACCCTTGAGAGTCCCTTGGACAGTAAGGCAATCAAACCAGTCAATCCTAAAGGAAATCAACCCTGAATATTCAATGGGAGGACTGATGTTGAAGCTGAAGCTCCAACACTTTGGCCACCTGATGTAAAGAGCCAATTCATTGGAAAAGACCCTGATGCTGGGAAAGATTGAGGGCAGGAGGAGAAGGGGATGACAGAGGATGAGATGGTTGGATGGCATCACCAACTCAATAGACATGAGTATGAGCAAATTCCAAGAGATGGTAAAGGACAGGGAAGCCTGGCATGCTGTGACCCATGGGGTTGCAAAGAGTCGGACATGACTGAGCGATGGAACAAAAACTTTGCTGTATACCTGAAATATTGTAAAAGCAACTATACTTAAATTTTACAAATAAAAAAAAAAAACAGACTCACCAGCTTGCATTTGGGGTATGGCACCAGCAAGCTCAAGTGGGCCAGAGCCGGACACTCAGACCTAGAAAGCAGGAGGCCGTGAGACCATGTCACCTGAGAGGGAGCAAATGCCCTGACTCCTGTGTGTGCTACTGTGTGTGAGCATGGGATGTGTGCGTGTGTGTGTGTGCAGGATACGTGACTCCAGGTGCATTTGTGCAAGCATAGGCAGGGGCAGGGCCAGAGGAATCTCTGAAGGCGTGAGTATGTGTGCCTGTGTTGGAGGGCTAGGTGTCCCTGTGAGCGTGGGTGCATGTAGGTGCACAGAATAGGCTGAGTGTGGGAATGTGTGTGAAAGAAGTGTGCAAGTGAGTGTGGGGCCCAACCAGGAGCTCACAGAGTCCTGGAAGAGACAATGTTTGTGGAGTGCGTAGAGTGCTTCATATTAGAGATGTATGGAGGGACCTCCCTGGTGCTCCAATGGCTAAGACTCCTGCTCCCAATGCAGGGGGCCAGGGTTCAATCCCTGGTCAGGGAACTAGGTCCCACATACCACAACTAAAGATCTCGCATGCCACAATGAAGAGCTGGTGGAGCCAAATAAATAAAATATTTTTTTAAAAAGAGAGAGAGAGGCATGTGGACTGACTAGAGTGTGTATCCTCTTTCTTAACTCTTCCTACTTAAAGAAAGTTCTTTTCACTTATCTCCATAGCCCAGAGGAAAAGAACAAACTTCCCCCTAGAGAACCTAGCATAGGAAAGGGGTGCTTTTTTAAAACTACTTATTGAATGAATGAATAGGCACTGGAAATCCAATTTATGGTTAGCACTCAGATCCCCAACTGCCAATCCCACGCCCATGGCAGACATCACAAATCAATTCCAGCATGATAGGCCATGGATCCCTGATTCCGTCTCTATATTCGTAAGTCAACAGCCCAGGAAGCCACCTCCAATCAACGTCAGCCTGGAAGAAGTGATGAGATTTATTTGAACCTGTTTTGCAGATGAGGAAATGGCAGCTAATGAAGGTGCAGTGAGAAGTCCGTGTGGACCAGCTGGTATTCTGTGGCTGCCTGCTTCACCCAGCCTCTCCAGAAGTTCCAGAGAAGCCCTTGTCTGGCTGGGCAGGCCAGGGTGCCAGGGAGGAGCACAGCTGGGCAGCTGGCATGGGTCCCCTGCAGCACTGTCTGTCCGCGCCGCGTTCGCCACTCTGGCGACGTCCCTGCTGCTTTCCGTTGCCCTCTCCCCACAGCTGCTCTTTTGAAAGCCCTGCATGGGAAGCTGTTGATGCGTTTCTCTGTTCCTTTTTCAGACTATTGTCCTCTCATCGGCGCCAGCCGTGTTCTTCTCTTGGCCGCTTAATTAACAGTATTATTAATGCCAAGAGGAAAGAGTCACCCAGATCCTTTCTCATAGCAACTCGCGCTTGTGAGTATGAGCTGCAGGCAGACAGGAAGCAAGGCCTGATGCCAAGAGGTGCCCTCCTCCCCGCCCGTGGGGCCCTTCACTTGCCAATGCCCAGCTGGACCCCTTGGCTCCGATGCCCAGAGGCAGCCATTGGGGGTCAAGGAGGAGATGAAAAGTGAAAGTGAAAGTCGTTCAGTCATGTCTGACTCTTTTCAATCCCCTGGACTATACAGTCCATGAAACTCTCCAGGCCAGAATACTGGAGTGGGTAGCCTTTCCCTTCTTCGGGGGATCTTCCCAATACAAGGGATTGAACTCAGGTCTCCTTCATTGGAGGCAGATTCTTTACCAGTTGAGTCACCAGGGAAGCCCAAGAATACCAGAGTGTGTAGTATATTCCTTCTCCAGCAGATCTTCCCAGCCTGGGAGTCAAACCGGGGTCTCCTGCATTGCAGGTGGATTCTTTACCAGCTGAGCTACCAGGGAAGCTCCAAGGTGGAGATGGTTTGCAGCAAATCTGTCTGGAGGTCCCCAAGCCTGGTTGATAAACCCTACTCTGAGCAATGGGAGCAAGTTAAATCTTTGGGGAAAGGGGCTAGGGCCCCACCCCTGGGATGAGGTGGAAGACAGTCGTGTCTTCTACATGCAGAGAAGAAGTAGATGGAAAACCTGCAAGGAGCTGTATGACCTTGAGTCAAGTCACCACTGTCTCTGTGCTCACTTTCTTCTCTGTAAAAAGTGCTTACCGCATACATGTTCCTGCGCTAAGCCCCCTGTGTGCACTGTGTCTCCTACCCCTTTTTCCAGCAATCTACTGCTACATTACAGATCACCCAAAACTTAGTGCTTTAAAACAATAATATTTTGTTTGCTCATGAATCTGTGATCTGTGCAGGGCTGAACAGGTATAGTCTACCTCTGCTCCACACAGCATCAGCTGAGAAAACTCACCTGTGGTGTGGAGGAGCAAATTCCAAAGGGGCTCACTTGCATGGCTGGCAGGTTGGTCCCAGCTGTTGGCTGGCAGCTGGGCTGGGACTATACACTGGACAGATGGGGTAGCCAGGGAGGCAGTGTGTCTCCATTCCTCCCTGCAGGCTGCCTGGGCTTCCTCACAACACGGTGGCGGGGTTCTGAGGATAAATATCCAAAGAAAATCAGGCACGAGTACATGGCATTTTTATGGCCTAGCCTTGGAAGTCATAGCATCACCTCCACTGTACTCTGTTGGTTGAAAGTGAAAGTGTTAGTCGCTCAGTCATGTCTGACTCTGCCACTGCATGGACGGTAGCCCACCAGGCTCCTCTGTCCATGACATTCTCCAGGCAAGAACACTGGAGTGGGTTGCCATTCTCTTCTCCAGGGGAATCTTCCTGACCTAGGGATCAAACCTGGTTGAGGCAATCACAAATGCCCACCCAGTTTCAAGGACAGGGGATTTAGACTCTACCTCTTGCTAAGGGACCGGAGAGGGATGAGAAATATTGTTGTGACCGTCTTTGGAAGCTACAGTTGGTCACCTCCTTCAAAACAGCTGTGAGGCAGGTATGATTCTTATTCGCATTCTACAAATAAGGAAAAATGAGCTTCAGAGAAGTTAGAAAAATCTTTCAGGGAGAGACCTGTAAACGGAGGCAGGGAAGCAGTGAGGGGAGAGCCATGATCACATTTGGGCTTCAGGAGGAGTCCTTGGCCCTGGTATAGATGATGGATTTGGGGGTAGGGGGTGCGGCTGGACTGGAGGTGTCATCCTGGGGCTACAGAGCAGGGCAGTGCCATCCACCCTTGGTGATCAGTGGGGATGGGCACTCCCGGTGGAAGATGAAGTGGAGGGTCCCTTGTTCTCAGGAAACTCCAACGAGACAGGCCCAGGGAGAGAGAAGCTGAGACGTGACAAAGAACAGTTGACTCATAAGAGGCCCCCCCTCACCCCCAAGCTGCTAGCCAGGCTGCTCTGACGTCAGCCTGAGGTCTCTGTCTGCCTGATCGTCACTTCCCAGAATGCCTGGGCTGCTCCTTATGTGGTGGCTTTGACGTGAACACGTCTTTCCTATAAAAAGAAGGGTTTAAAAATAGCCAACTTGTCATGAGGTGTAGGGAAGAGAGACACCCCTCGCCACCCACAGGAGTGAGGTGGAAAATCCCCATGGCTCGGCAAAGCTGTGCTCATCACTGCCACCCCCTCCTCACCACCCAGAGCCACTCAAGGCAACTTCTCGGAGATTTACTGAAGTCCTAAACTCAGGAATCTTCCTGCTACTTTAGGCAAATCATCCTGGTGATCAATGATATGACAGCTGCCAATTTCCTTCTCTTTCTCTCCTCTTAGGGATCAGTGAGGCTGAGAAAAAATGCCTGGCGTCATCCAGGGGCCAGTTGGTATCCAGGGGAGCCCACAGGGTGAGAGTAGGGGTGGGGAGTGGGGAGTGCTCATAGACTGGCTCTGGACACTGGTGCATCTGGGTTCAAGTCCTCTCCCTTTCCCTTCCTCGCTGGGTGATCTTGCACAAGTGATCAGACCTCTCTGGGCTTCGGTTTTCCCACCTGTAAAATGGGTCCTGATGAGAGTTGAACCATAGAGAAGGCTGAACCTGGAATAATTGATGCTTTTGAATTGTGGTGCTGGAGAAAACCCTTGAGAGTCCCTTGGACAGCAAGGAGATCAAACCAGTCAATCCTAAAGGAAATCAACCCCGAATATTCATTGAAAGGACTGATGCTGAAGCTGAAGGTCCAATACTATGGCCACCTGATGCGAAGAGCTGACTCATTGGAAAAGACCCTGATGCTGAGAAAGACTGAAGGCAGAGGAGAAGGGGATGACAGAGGACCAGATGGCTGGATGGCATCACCAACTTGATGGACGTGAGTTTGCACAAATTCCATGAGATAATGAAGGACAGGAAAGCCTGGAGTGCTGCAGTCCATGGGGTCTCGAAGAGTCAGACAGGACTGAATGACTGAACAACAAAACGGGTCCCAAAACACAGGGAGACAAGAGAGGCATTGGTGAAGAGGGGAGAGGAGGATGTGGAAACATCTAGAAGGTTGGAGCTGGCATCCCCCTCGTCCACCTTGCAGGTCCAACAAGTGGCCTGCTCCCCATGTGGACACTCGGCAAAGAGCATGGCCCATGGGGACAGTCTGAGCACCTTCAAGCTGCTTGATGAATGTTCCACTTAGCGCAATAAACAACACAGTCACTCAACTCCTGCAAGCTCCACTCTGAGAGCGGGGGGCGGGGGCAGGCGGGATGGGCCTTCTGAGTCAACCCTGCTATTAATTAAGGCACCGAGGCACAGTTCTAGAAGCCTGTGTCACACCTTCTCAGCTGCTGAAAGGGTGGGTGTGGGGGTGGGTGAAGATGGTACCTCGTGGTCCTTCATTACGGCGCCCACAAAGAAGGCACAGCCAGAGCTGCCCTAAGAAAGATACCCTCCCCTTCACGCGCCACTGTCACTGCTTGTTCTCTTGGCCCCGATAAATCCTCAGGACGAAACAATGACAACGTCAGTGGCATCCAGTGCTTGGCTGGGTTTACTCTCGGGTCTGGAGCTGAGCTGGCTGTTGGCTTATCGAGGCTGGCCTCGGCAACTCAGTTCTGGTCCACATGGCTCTTGTGATTCAACAGGCTTTGTTGCTCAGTCATTCAGTCACTCAGTCCTGTTCAGCTCTTTGAGACCTCATGGACTGCAACATGCCAGGCCTCCCTGTCCTTTACCATCTCCCAGAGGTTGCGCAGACTCACATCCGTTGAGTCGGTGATGCCATCCAACCATCTCATCCTCTGTCATCCCCTTCTCCTCCCGCCCTCAATCTTTCCCAGCATCAGGGTCTTTCCAATGAGTCCGCTCTTCAGGCTAGCCCAGACTTATTCTCATGGCAGCTGAGCAGGAATCTGAGAAATGGTAGAACCAGCAGACCCTCATTAAACCCAGTTTGGAACTGGCATAGTTCCATTTTCAGCACCGTCCTTGGCTAACACAAGTCACATGACCAAACCTAGATTTGAGGGATGGGAATAGACCTTGCCTCTTGATGGAAGAAGATGCAAAGCCACATTATAAAGAGACATTGAGAGAGGAAGGGATCGGGAGAATGAATTGAGGTCTTTTCTAACACCTCCAGCCCCCTGGTATAGAATTTATGTGCGCCATCTTGGAACAGCGCAGGCAACCTGGGTTCCCCATTTTCTATCCATGTGACATCTGATAAGTTGCCAACCTTGCTAAGCCTCTTTGCCTCACTTGCAAAAGAAAATAAAAGAAATACAAAATGGGATTGACCTCAGGGGCCATCGTGAGAACTAAAAGACATGGTGTGTCTAAAGTGATGGCCACACAGTATGTGCTCAGTAAATCTCTGCTCACCATCATCAATACCACCATCACAGACCAGTAACAAGGGGGTTGAAAACTTGACCTTAGGTTGCATTCTGGCTCTGCCACTTGCCGGCTGGCAGTCTTGTAACCCCTATGCCTCTCCATTTCCTTATCTGGAAAGTGAGGATATTAATACACACTGCCTCCAAGAGCATGGTATAATGCAATGAGATAATTCCTACAAGAGGCTTAGCTCAGTGGCTGGTACAACACTGATTTCTTGGGAAATAGGGATGATTATGATTATTAATATCCATAAATAGGAATATTAGTACTTATCTCAGAGAGTGGCTCTGAGGGTAATGAATCATGCAGACGCCTTGGAGGCTTGCATTTATCAATACTGTTTTAATCTTATGAGACAGAAACACAAGCCCAAAGCTTGTGTTTGAGCTTAAGCAAAGCAAAAAGATGTTCTTGGCTCTAGTCACCAAAAATTCTGTGAGGAAGACAGGTGTGAGACAGGTCTCCAGGATGCCAGCCTCATCTGGACATTTGCTTTGTCTTCATCTGCTTCTCTCTTTACTGGGCACCTTCTTTCCCTCAGACCTACCTCTCCACAGAACAAAGGATGGCTCATCTCATGGAGGAAAAGAACTTGTCTTCATCCAGACCGAGAGCAGAAATCCCAGAGAAGGCTCTGATTGGCCCAGTGTGGACCTCTTTAGACAATCACTGCAGTCAGTGAGTGGGAGATTATGATTGGCAGCCTGGAAGGAAAAGGAAGGCAGATAAAAACAGGATACTTGCTTTGGTTCTGCCTGACACTCCCCAGTTCTGCCTGCCCACATTTCACAGGGAGTCCTTAAGTCTAAGCAAGGTGGAGAGACTCACTCAGGGGACTTTGCTGGCAGTTCAGTGATCAAAACTCCACACTTCCACAGCAGAGGTCAGATTCCACATGCGATAGAGTGCAACCTCCAAAAAAAAAAGAGAGAGAGAGAGAGACTCACTCAGGTCACACAACAGGAAAATAAAACCCCAGTCCTGACACTATGTGATGCTATTTCTCACAGGGAAGAGTCTCTTGGGCCTGGGCAGCCCTGCTCAGCACCTCGCCCAGCCTGGCTGAATTCCCCCTGCATCTTGGTCCCTATCCATGTGTCCCTGGCACATTCACAGGATGAGCTGTGGCGTTTGGTTGCTCACGCCTGGACCGGTTGCCCTCACCCAGCGCTGCCAGCCATTCTGCTGAGTCTTAGAGTTGTCAAACATCTCAGAAGCAATCGCCCGCATATTTTAGGTCTAGCCAAAGCCGCCTGCCTTTGTCCAGCATCATTTGCTGTATATTCCAAGAGAAATTGGATCCACATGGACCAAATTCCTCTACACTCATCTCACACTGGCAAGGGTTTGGCACAAAAGAAATAAGGACTGTGGAAAGCCTTCTTCTCCTTCCCTGGGGGCCAGAGCATAGCCTCCAATGCCAAGGGGATGACAAGCTCCCAGCTAAGGTGCAGTCAGTGCCGTCAAGGCCTAAACTCTTAGGGTCAGAGAAGGACAAAGGCCAGAGAAGAGGGAAACCCGCTATCTCGGCCTCCTGGCCTGGGGGAGGAGTAGAGCACATACAGACTCTCCCACCTGCTGCCTGGAAGCAGGAGGCATTGGTTAGGTTAGCTCACGAGGCGTGAGCTCAATGCTCAGTGGTTAGACCATCCCGGCACCCCACCCCACCCCACTCTGCTATTCTTCAGCTAGGTGGCCATGGGCAAGCCTCAGTTTCCTCATCTGAAAAACTGGGATAAAAGTGAAGTCGAACGCATAGGATAGTGGTTTAATCATAACAATGAAGTGAGGAATATAAAAGTCAAGATTAGTCGATAGGAGTATTTGTGCTGTTGTGAGCTTCCCAAGTGGTTCAGTGGTAAAGAATCCACCCGCCAGTGCAAGAGATGCAGGTTCTACTCCTGGGTCAGGATGGACTAGGAAATGGCAACTCGCTCCAGTATTCTTGCCTGGAAAATTCCATGGACAGAGGAGCCTGGTGGGCTACAGTTCATAGGGTCACAAAGAGTCATACATGACGGAGTGACAAAGCACACTTTTGTGCTGTTCCCACCACATATCACCAACACCATCATTGTAACCATCATCGCCGCTACCAACATCATTACCAGTATCACCACCATCAACATCATTACATCATCAGCATCATAATCATCGTCACCAGCACCACCAGCACCGTCACCACCACCGTTATTATGACCACTTTCGTCACCACATCATTAACATCATCAATGCCATCTTCACCCCCATCACCATTAGGCAAAGCCTAATTGTCAGGCCAGGCTTCCCTCGTAGCTCAGTCGGTAAAGAATCTGCCTGCAATGCAGGAGACCCGGGTTTGATTCCTGGGAATGGCAACCACTGCAGTATTCTTGTCTGGAGAATCCCATGGACAGAGGAGCCTGGCGGGCTACAGTTCATGGGGTCACAAGAGTAAGACATGACCTAGCGACTAAACCACCACCAATTGTCAGGCCAGCCCTAACATCTTCCTTCCCAAAGCCACCATCCTCCTCCAAGTCACTAACATATTCAGCTGCCTACCTGCCTCTAGTCTCACCCTCTCCAAAACCCCTATTACTGCTCAAAACTCCTCCCTGACTCCCATCACCCACAGAATAAATCCCAAGTCCTTTTGTGTGGCACTAGGGCCCTTTCCCCTGGGGACCCTTCCCATTTTTCTCACCCAAACCCTAGGGTCCTGGTTACATCAGGTAGTACCGCTGTCTCTCGAATAGGCCACATTTCCCCAGACCCCTGGGTCTGCACCCCATGGGTTCCCTCCACTCGGAACACTTCTTCCTATTCCCTGATGAACTCCCAGTGACCTTTCTGCAGTCAGCTCAGATGGTTCCTTCTTAACCAGTTGTTTGGTCCCTAAGTCATGTCCAACTCTTCTCTTAACCAGCTGTTTAGTCGCTCAGTTGTGTCCCACTCTGAGACCCCATGGACTATATATAGCCCCCCAGGCTCCTCAGTTCGTGGGATTCTCCAGGCAAGAATACTGGAGTGGGTTGCCATTTCCTTCTCCAGGGGATCTTCCCGACCCAGGGATCGAATCCGTGTCTCCTGCATTGCAGACAGATTCTTTGCTGTTGAGCCACCAAGGAAACTGCCACTAAATTCTAGCCAGACAGCAAAGCCTGCAGAAGGTTCTGGACATCTTGGTTAAAACGGGAGATGAGTAAGAGCTGAAGAGAGATGTTAAAGTCACATTAGCACCCACAGTCTTCCCCTGATGTCATGGAACTGGGAGGAAATAGCCGTCTCGCTAGGGAATTCAAACCGATTCATCTCACGTCCCACCCAGGGGACTGCACCCCACTCTTCAAGACACACTGGAGCTATGACGTGCCCCATGGGGTGCTTGGGGCAGGACTCTGTCTCCCCAGCATCCTCTCTGAGCCGAGCCAGTCCCACACGTTTAGAAGGTTTGCCGTTTTTTACGGCTGAAGTTACATCATGTGTCCTCTGAAGCAGACATTCCTAGTGTAAATCCCTGCTCCGCCCTTTCCCGTCTGTTTGAAGAACCTTGTTTCCTCAACTATACAAGGGTGGGTTGTGGCAAAGGACCTCAGAGGACCCTCCCCTTCCTATCCTGAGCAGGGAGTCGCAGGGCTTGGAGCCAACAGATCTGTTTTCCACCTGGCAGAGCCGCCCACCCTGACCGTGAGCACTGGGGCTCCCCTGCCATGTGCTGGAAGCGGCACGCTTGGACCTCGGTGTGGACAGTGGCCTCCGCCCTGTGCCCGGCGCCCGCAGAGTCTGAGCTGTGCTTTCTGAACACGGAGCCTGGCACAAGGGGAGCCTGTGCCAACATGGGCTGGGTATGACTCAACGCTCTCTCCCCCGCCTCTCCCAAAGTGCAGTTACCTTGGGCAGGAGGGGGCTTGGAGAGGGAGCCCAGGCAGGCTGGAACCCGCTGACCACCTCCTGGGTGTCAGGCCTTGCCCTGGGGACACTAGAGGGGCTTCATCTGATCCCTCTGGCCCAGGAGGGAGGCAGAAAACCCCAAACCCCAGTGCCTCAGGGGACGACTCTGTGTGAGGCTGGCCCACCTCACAGGCTCATCTCCAACCTCCCTTTCTTCTCTCTTTCTGCTCTAACTGCACCTGTCCTCACTGTTCTTGCACACAGCAAGCACTTCCTGCCCCAGGGCCTTTGCACTTGCCAGTTCCTGGGCCTGGAAGGCACTTTCAAATTGCACCCCTTCCAAAGAACTTCTCTCATCACCTGGAATAATCCCAGCCTTTTATTCCTTATTAAAGCACACCATTTATGTCCTTCATCCATGTTTTCACAGCTAGGAACAGTGTACTGGTGTGTGTTTACTTCCTCCTGGGCAGAACCAGGGAAGTTTATTCATCAGTGTTTCTCCACCATGCCCTGGAATACAGAGGCACTCAGGTATTTATGGGATGGAGAGGTGTTTGGGTGCTTAAAGAAACAAAGAAAAGGCCATCTGAGCAAGATTCTGAACAGTGAGTAGGAGTTGAACAGGTGGAGGGAAAAGAGGTGATGAGACAGAAAGGGCAGTGAGGTGTGAGCAGGCAGGCCTGCAGACCTGGGAAGAAAGGAAGGGAGGGATGGAGGAAGAAGGAAGGAGGGAGGGAAGGGAGGAGGGAGGGAAGGGAGGGATGGAGGAAGAAGGAAGGAGGGAGGGAAGGGAGGAGGGAGGGAGGGAAGGGAGGAGGGAGGGAGGGAAGGGAGGTGGAAGGGAGGGAAGGGAGGAGGGAGGGAGGGAGGGAGGGAGGGGGGGGGAGGGAGGGGAGGGAGGAGGGAGGGAGGGAGGAGGGAGGGAAGGGAGGAGGGAGGGAAGGGAGGAGGGAGGGAGGGAGGAGGGAGGGAAGGGAGGAGGGAGGGAAGGGAGGAGGGAGGGAAGGGAGAAGGGAAGTGAGGAGGGAGGGAGGGAAGGGAGGAGGGAGGGAGGAAAGGGAGGGAGGAGGGAGGGAAGGGAGGAGGGAGGGAGGAAAGGGAGGAGGGAGGGAGGGAAGAGGGAACAGAGGAGGGAGGGAAGAAAAATCTGGCACATCTCATCCATGAGGCCAGGCTGTCAGGGATCCTTTGGCTCTGTTCAAAGAGCCAAGCTCGAAGGAGAAATCTTGGCTGAGGGCCTGGCCCAGGAATCGTCCCGGTGGGGTGGGGGTGGGATTTGGAGTCACGTGGGGCTCTCCTCTGGGGCCTCTGGCTCAAACCTCCACCTCTGCCTTCACCACTCCTCCTCCAGGTTCTAGGCTTTGGCAGCTTTGCCCCAAGACCGTCTCTAGCTCCAAAGCCTTTGCCCAGGTCGTGACCTCTTCCTAGAATGCCCTTTCTTGAGCTGTTGAAACTCTCAGCAAATTTGCAGCCCATCTCTGATGACACGTTGGTCAGGGGCTGTCACTTACGTCCCACCCTCTGGCCACCTACCAAGGAGTGAAGACAGCTGTGGCCTCTGGCTTCAGGGTGTGCACAGGACATGGACCAAACATGAATCCAGGCTGGGAAGAAGGGCCCCGTCCCCCAGATCCAAAGTTCCTCAGGACTAGGATCAGGTCAGTCTTGCCTGGTACAGAGTAAACAGTCAGCCAATATAAGGAATAAGTAAGCGAACTTACTGAACTGCAGGAGTCAGGATAGTAATTGGCCTCTGTAAACTCAATCCCAGAGCTTCCCTGGTGGCCCATTGGTAAAGAATCCACCTACCAATGCAGGAGACAGGGGTTCAATCCCTGGATCAGGAAGATTTCCTGGAAGAGGGCATGGCAACCCACTCCAGTATTCTTGCCTGGGAAATCCCATGGACAGAGGAGCCCGGCAGGCTACAGTCCTTGGGGTTGCAAAGAGTCAGACATGACTGAGCGACTAAAGAGTGACAAACTCAATCCTGCTTCTGTTCCTCACCAGCACCCCATCCCTGTGAGGCAAATCTGATGACCTCCAATCCAATCTGGAGGATGCTGAGGTCCAGGAAGGTCCCAGTCTGGCCATCCATGACCTCACCTCATCCCCTGCTCCTCCATTGGCCTCAGTTTCCCCCTCTGAAAGGGAAACAGTGTCCTCCAGAACAGGGCCAACTTCTCAAGCTTGTGACATGTCTCGTCTACACACCCCATACTCTCCAGGGCCCCACGGTTGGTTTAATGTTTTGCTATTGCTGTCTTAAAGTTCCTAATAGTTTTATCCGAAAATGTGTTTTGTCAAGCAAAGTCTCTTGGGACGAAGAAGCACACATGCAAGCAGACGAGATACATATAATACGGTGTCCGCTGCTGTCTGTTGCTGCACAGTACCCGTGTAGCTTTCACGATGCCCCATGAGCAGAGTTCAAGTGGACGCCTCCTAAGCGTGGGAATTCAACAAGAAGCAAATCAAGTGCAAGGTGAGGAGTTTGCATCTAAGATTGAGTAAGCAGAGGAGGTTGCCAGCCAGGAGAAGCCCCCATTTCCACCCGAACTTACTACACATGCAGCAAGAAGGCACTAAGAAACACAGACAGCCAAGGGATCTTGGTAACCTTCCCGACTCCTGGTTACTGATGCCGAAAACGGTGGCAAAGGAAAGGGAGAGTAACCCACTACTACTCCTTCTCTCAGTAAGCGTCTCTCCAAAGGCAGGGTCTTGGAAGAATGTGCGTGTATCGAGAAGCGAAAGGAAAACAGCCGGGTTCCGTTTTGAGCAGCATTTCCACAGTTCTGGTTACGATGCATTTGTACCAACTACACATGCAAGTTGTGTAATTTCAATGATTCCGCACATAAACACTCTTGTATTTGTACTTTGAACTGGTGTTGCACAACATGAAACTGAGTGGTGAAATTCATGCTAATAACTTAAAAGTTTAATTTTTCTTCACTTAGACCCACATTAAATAGCAAAGAAAAAACACCAGCGGTTGGAGGAGTCACCGCAGAAGAAAGGGAGAAGCTCTGTATGTCAGTGCCTTTTTTGTGGGTTTTGCTTCCTGCCCTTTGAACAAGGGGCCCACGTTCTTATTCTGCACTGGGCCCCCAAAGTTGTGTAGCCAGCCTGCCCCGAGTGGCCAAGAAGCCAGCCCAGTGTGTCTGAGCTCACTGCCCGCAGCCCTTGGCTTTCCATCTCTGCCCTCTGTGCTACACAGGGTCAGCTGCCATCAGGACAGGGTGCGAGGATGGGGCTCTCAACCTGGGTTTCACCACCTGGCCCAGAAGCCGGCATGTCAGACTCCACATCCAGAGAGTCAGGTCAGAGCATCTGGACGGGGACCGGGGCCTCTGTGGCCTTTTACACAGCCCCCTGTCCTCGCTCTGAGTGGTACAGCTGTTCACTAAACCCTGCTCCAGACCCCAGAAAGAAAAGCCACTTGGTTTCAGAGCCTGGGCTGCTACAGGCTTTCTGCATCTAGCTCAGTAACTCCAGTCCTGCTGGAAGCCCTCCAAAGGAATCACTGAGCCCACTTTACAGCTAAGAAAACGGAGGCCCTGGAGGCAAGAGTCTGGCCTGCCCAAGGTCACATGACCAGCAGAAGGTCCCACAGTACTCAAATCCCACGCAACATCTCAGCATCCACACAGTGCTCATCCAGCCCCAAATGGGGCCAGACTCTGGGGCCACCGACTGTTCAGGCCCTGCCTGGCCTGCCATGAAGTCACTTCACAGCCAGATCTGTCTCCTCATCTTCAAGCTGACCATGACCGTGGTGTCCACTTCACAAGCCCATCACTATTCCATCACCATGTCCACCTTTAACACGATAGAGGGAAGGGAGTCTAAGAAAACCTGAGTGTTCGGTGTGTGTAACACGGGCTTCCTCACCCATAAACAAGGTGTTCACGCTAAGTCACTCAGTCGTGTCTGACTCTGTGACCCCATGGACTGTAGCCTGCCAGGCTCCTCCAGGGGATTCTCCAGGCAAGAATACTGGAGTGGGTTGCCATGCCCTCCTCCAGGGGATCTTCTTGACCCAGGGATCAAACCTGTGTCTCTTATGTCTCCTTCATTGGCAGGCAGGTTCTTTACAATGAGCACCACCTGGGAAGCCCCATAAACATGGTGTGATGACCTCACAAACCTCCAAGTACCTGTAGACACAGGTACAGCCACTCACCCCACACATCTCAGGGTGAGGGCCATGGAGCAGGGGTTTGCTCTGTTCCCTGTTGGGTCCCTGAGACCTGAAGCGGTGTCTGGCACGCTCAAAAACTCTTTGAGCATGAATGAACTATTTGTGAATGAACGAGTGAATGAATGAATTATAGCAATAAAGGATCATATTCTGTTACGTGCAACCCTGAAATCCAAAAGGGCTCTAAAAACAGAAAGTTGTCAGATTCGCATGCCTGGAGGTCTTCAGCCTGCTAATGAGAGTATTCTCATAGTTTCTAACATTTGATGGCAGCCCCATCACCACCCAGGAGCAGGGTGGGGTGGGTCACTGAGTACATGGTATAGGTCCCGTGTGTGTGTGTGTGTGTGTGTGTGTGTGCATGCTCAGTCGTGTCCGATATAGGTCCTACCTTACCCAAATTTCTAAGTTCTCCCAAATTCTGGATTCGGAAACACAGCTGGCCCCAGGGGTTGGATGCAAGATGGTAACAGTAACTATATGAAAAATATTCAACCCAGTACATTATAAATACAACATGACAGTTACAGGTGATAATCAGCCACTATGGACTCTCAGCACCTCCCAATCACCCCATCTCACAGATGGGTAAGTCAAGGCCCCCAGAAGCAAAGTCCTCAGTGTTGTGGGGATTGGCGGAGCACAAGCAGCCTTGTCAGCTCTTAGGGTGGGCAGAACAAAAAAAGACCTGACACCTTAACCTGAAAGACCCAAATTGCACCTGTGCTCTGCCGCTGGCAGGCTGTGTGTCCTCAGGTAAGTAGCTATGCCTATCTGAGCTTCATCTGTATCACCCATTAGGGGCTGGCCAATCCTGGCCCTATGCTGAGCATGACTGAATCTTCATGGTCCTGGGAGGGGGAGCTGTCACACGCTACCCAGGTGACCTCAGCCAAGTGGCTTCACCTCAACTTCCTTCTCCAGAAAATGGGGCTCATAATAGAGCCAGCTTTCAGTGCTGTCAGTATAACTCATGTGTGGAAGTAAAATGCTTCGCTCAAGCCCCTGCACGTTGCATCACGTGAGTGTTTCCTATTATTGTTTATTATCACTAGGTCTGCTTTGCAAGGGCTTCCCAGGTGGCTCGGTGATAAAGAATCAGTCCACCAATGAAGGAGATACAGGAGACACAGGTTCCATCCCTAGGTTGGGAAGATCTCCTGGAGGAGGGCATGGCAACCCACTCCAGTATTCTTGCCTGAAAAATCCCAAGGACAGAGGAGCCTGGCAGGCTATGGTCCTTGGGGTTGCAGAGTCAGACACGACTGAGCAGCTGAGCACCCCAAACCATCGATCGATAAAGTAGAGCCCCCAGCTCACATCAGGGAGCATCACAGCTGTTTCCCTGGAGCCTCTAGGAGTATCCTTCCCCACATCCTCAGACCCTGGTGCTGTACCCTTGGGCCTGGCAGCCTCTGCACACACTCAGGTATCACACAGATCTTTGCATCACTCCCTTCAGCAAAATAAAGTGAGGGGAATGGCTGATAACTAGTGAACTTTGGGGAGAGCCTGAGACTCAGAGACCCTAGGACATGCATCAGGCCCGGGTAGTCAGGTAGCAAGTGGGGTCAGAATGCAAACTCTGGGAGCCCAGGAGAGAACAGGGAGACAGAGGGGATGCTTTTTCAGTTATTGTCTTCAGATGCACCAGAGGAAGAGGTTTGGAGGGCAGGGACCAGTTTCTGAAAGCCCCTTGCTGCTATGCCTCTCTGCAAACTCTGAGCCCATCAAAATATGGTCATCCTGACCACCACAGGGCCTTTGCACACACTTTCACTCTGTCCAGATATCTGCTTGGCTCACTCCCCAACTTCCTCAGTCTCTTCCCCAGGCTTTCTTTGGCAAGGCATTCCTAAGCCATCCCTATTTCCTTCCGCAGCTGTATTAGGCTCCTAATAGAATTCACTCAGACCTGCTGTGGGTTTTGTCACCACCACAGCCATGAGTGGCAACGGAAGTGTATTTATACATCAGCCAGAGTCTGAGTCTTAGCAATCAGCTCTCACCCCTAGACATGAGCCCTGTTCTCCATCCGTTAACCCAACAAGAGGGGCTTGGAGCAAGAAAGAGGGAACCACCAAGGGCCCCTTTTATTCAGCCTGTATCTAGTGCAGTCCTACTGTGTGCCAGGCCTTGTGCCAGTTGCTGCAGATACAGAACTGAACAAAACAAACTTCTGCATGGTGCTGCCCTGCCCTCCAGTTAGCCTGGGACTACATCTTAAGACAAGGAGCAGTTAGTGACAGGAGGCAGAGTATTTGATTGTGGCTCTGTGGCTGCCCAGCTGCATGACCTTGAACTGGACATTCTGAGCCTCCGAGTCTTCGCGTGTAAAATAGAGAGATTAAGCAACATTTCTGGGAAGTCTGGGGCAGGATGGCACATGAGGTGCCCAAATGAGCCTTGAGCAATCCCCAGCCTCCTAGTGATGAAGTCACTCCTGTTTCAACTCTCTCCAAGCCCTTTCCATTGCTGGAAGGAGGATGTCTCCGTTCACTGCTACTCCATCTCTAACATCTCTCTCGGGCAAGTTGACCTCATTTTCAAAAAAGACAGAAGTTCTCAGGCCGGGGGCCTTCAGCCGGAAACAGTGACACTGTCATGTTGCCCATGGGGCCCCAGAGAGTCGGACATAACTTAGCGACAAAACTGCAGCAGCATTTTTTTTTAAGATTTTTTATGTGAACCATTTTTAAAGTCTTTTCTGAATTTGTTACAATATTGTTTCTGTTTTATGTTTTGGTTTCTTGGTCCCAAGACATGCAGGATCTTAGCTCCTCGACCAAGGATCGAACCCACACCCCCTGATTGACAGGCAAAGTCTTAACCACTGGACCTCCAGGGAAGTCCCTCAAGACGAATAAATTCTAATTTATTTTAGAATTATGGAGGACACACTACAATCTCTTCTAGACTCCCTCTCTTGTCCATTCTTCAGAAAGAGCTTATCAAAATTTCCACCCCAGCTTAAAATGTATACATGTAGCAGAAGAGGGGCAACAAAATCAGTAGAATAGAGGGTTCAAAAATAACCCCCTACAAATATGGACAAATGATTTTCAACTGTGGTACCAAAACCGCCTAATGGAGGAATGGAAAGATCTCTTCAACCAATGGTGCTGGGACGATGGAATATTCTAGAAACAAAGAACTCTTTTTTATTATTTTTATTTTTCTGCCCTGTGCTGCATGTGCGATCTTAGTTCCCTGACCAGGGATTGAAACTGCACCCCTTGCACTGGAAGCGTGGAGAAAGAACCCTCACCTTTGCCTCATGCCATATGCAAACCTCAATCCAAATGTATCACGGAAAGCTCAACGTGGAAGCCACACATAAAACCATAAAGCTACTAGAAGAAAGCAGAACCCCACCCAGGGAAGACACAGATGACTTTTGCCCTAAGAGAAACTTGATGAAATGTACTTTGTGGAACTTGTGGAATATTTAAACATTTGCACTTCAGAGGACACCACAAGAAAGCCACAGACTGGGAGAAAACATTTGCAACACACAGAGAAGGGACTTGTGTCCAGAATATATAAAGAATTTCTAGAATTCAATAACAAAAAGACAAGCAATCGGACAAATAACTGGGCAAAGGATCTGAACAGACATTTCACCAAAAAAAGATACTCAGCAAGCAAATAAACACATGAAAATACACACAGCATCATTACGGAAATAAAAGTTACAACCTCAATAAGATATCACCACACACACACTAGAATGGCCAAGTTAAAAAGACAGATAGTAAAAAGTGTTGGCAAGGATGTTAGAAGGAATTTGGAGCTTTCAGATGTCACCAGTGAGAATGCAAAGTGGCACAATCATTTTTGAAAAATGGTTTGACAGTTTTTGAAGAAGGAAAACATACACCTCCTATATGACCCACCCCAAAACTTGGTGGCTCCAACGATAAAGAATCTGTCTGCAATGCAGGAGACCAAGGTTCTATCCCTGGGTCAGGAAAATCCCCTGGAGAAGGAAATGGCAACCCACTCCAGCATTCTTGCCTGGAAAATCCCACGGACAGAGGAGCCTGGCGGGCTACAGTCCATGGGGTCGCAATGAGTCGGACACAACTAAAGCGACTAAGCATACAAGCACAAAAAAAACTTGTACACGAAACTTTACACTAGTTCTATTCCTAGGTAAATGGATGGACAGACTGCGGTATATCCATATGATGAAACACTACTCAGCGATTCAGTGTTGTTTCACTGCCTACTCTGGGCTGAGACTCCCCTCTAGGAGGGAGCTGGGGACCCTGAGGGTCCTCTGCTGGTGGCACTGCCTCATGGTAATTGTCTGGGGATATCGATAGGACTCTTTCACTGACGTTACCACAGTCCCTGTGAGACTAGCGACTATTTTATTTGTAGAGTGTGTTCTAAGCCTTTGCTTACATTATACTCTCACTAGTATTTACAATTAATTTAACAGACCCATTTTATGAATTTTCTCCCTAGAACAATGTATGTTGAGGTTTTTTAAAAGACCCTGATGCTGGGAAAGATTGAGGGCAGAAGGAGAAAGAAGGGGGTGACAGAGAATGAGATGGTTGGGTGGCATCGCCAAATCAATGGACATGAGTTTGAGTAAGCTCTGGGAGTTAGTGACGGACAGGGAGACCTGGCGTGCTGCAGTCCATGGGGTCACAAAGAGCCGGACACGATTGAGCGACTGAACAACAACTTTCTGTCTCTATGGCTTTGCCTTTTCTGGACATTTCATATAAATGGAATCATATAATATGTGGACTTTTTGTGTCAGACTACTTAGTCTAATATTTTCAAAGTTCACGTTTCTATGGCTAAATAATATTCCATTGTATGAATATACCACGTTTTGTTTATCCATTCATCATCCAGTAGATGGTAAGACGGTGTTACTGTTAATATGGAAAGACCAACCTGCTAGACGCACCAGCCTGAAGCTTGAGTCCCACCCTGCCCTCCTCGGGGCCGACACACACCTCAGTGTGAAGCCCCATCTGTATCACATGATCCCACGCCTTCCCCTCCGTACGCCAGTCAGTGGTCCTTTTGGTTCATGAATCCCTGGAGACGTGAACCCCTTCACTTTCCCATCCATTCATTTCACGCCAACCTGAAGGCTCTCAAATGCCCATCCCTCAGTGCTCACCATTCTCCCATCTTTCTTCCCTTCCTTGGGTACCAAACATGGTCATGTACCACTGTCACTTTGAACAGGAGATCTTTCAAGCTTGAAGAGATTTTTAAGCTCCTCCAGATTATAGTGAATAGAGAGGCCACAGTCTTAAGACGTTATATTCTGACAAATACGCTGCGGCATAACTGTCGACCCCTGAACCACAAGGGGTTTCAGGTGCTGACTTGCCCTCAGTTGAAAATCTGCACGTAGTTGATAGTCAGTTGTCCTTATATCTGGTTCCTCCAAATCTGTGGTTCTGCATCATTAGATTCAACCAGTTCCAATTGTGTAGGACTGTAGTATTTACTATTGAAAAAAACTTGCCTGTAAGTGGACCCACACACTTCAAACCCATGTTGTCCAAGGGTCAACTGTATAAGAAAACTTTAAAAACTGAAGGGTCTGCCAAATCAGGGTCCACTGTATGCTGGGATGAATAAGGTGAACTCCTGTTCATCCTTCAAAACCCTACCTGGGCATGACCGTTGGAGGACGCCTTCCCTAAGCCTCCAACGTGGGGTTCATGGATCTCTGGGAGTGACCTTCATCCCTTGTCCTACAGTGGGTGACTGGGCATATTCCCCTCACTGGTACCTGTCAATTTATTTGTCTTGTCTGTCTCCTCCCCACCGCATTTCCCCCTTTGGAGACTAAGGGTCTGCTATGACCTCGAGTCTGAGGCTGTAGGTGCCAGAGTGAACGTGCTGCCCAAAGGGAAGCCCATGGGACAGCGAGTTTCACAGGCCCTGTGAGCTAGTGCTCATGGTAACCTTCAAGCTAGATGTGATTTACTCCATTTTATTTATTATTTAAATTTTTATTTATTTTGGCCGTGCCTTGCAGCTTGCAAGATCTTCGTTCCCAGACCAGGGATTGAACCCAGGCAACGGCAGTGAAAGTGCAGAATCCTAACCACTAGGCCACCAAGGAATTCCCTCATTTGCTCCAGTTTAGACATAAGAAAGGGCTTCCCTGGTGGCTCAAATGGTGAAGAATCTTCCTGCAATGTGGGAGACCCGGGTTCGATTCTTGGGTTGGGAAGATCCCCTGGAGAAGAGAATGGCAAACCACTTCAGTATTCTTGCCTGGAAATCCCATGGACAAAGGAGCCTGGCAGTCTGCAGTCCATGGGGTCACAAAAAGAGTGGGACACAACTGAGTGACTAACGCGAAGTAAAAGGGGAGGGGATGGGGGAAAAATAATGCAAGCCCCGCCCACAAATGTACCACAGTCACCATTAACGTCATATTTATTGTTATTTAGCTGCTCAGGAAAACATATACAGGTATATACAATATGCATGAATACAGAAGACTGCACTTTACATATTTTTTTAAAAAAAGAAAGAAAAAAATAACACTCAATTTCATGAGCTATTGTCACAGTCTTCCAACCAAGCATTTCAGAAATGAATTTCTTTTAAGAGTCAAAAAAGATTACAGGATTGCCTAACACACAGCAGAGTTAAGTTTCCATATTTTACATGTGCAATAAGGTTTTCATATTCTTTCCCGAAGAGTTTTGCTATGCAGTACCGATTACCAGTGTTTGTGGAATCTCGTGGGTTGGGTGTGTTTTTAATTTGCTTTTATTCTTTCCATTAAACCAAGTCTAGTGAAATAACATCCTTTTGCTTAAGGCTATTTTTAAAGCTGTTCCATTCTGGGGTCGTGGGGAGCGAGAAAGTTGAAAACTTCAGGGGTTTCCAAGGTTGCCAGGACCACGAGCTGACGGCCGTGTGCTGATGGACTCAACGCAGGGAAAGTCAAAGACAGAAGTCAAGACACTTGGCTCCCCGGCCTTAAGCAATTAAGGAGAAATCATTCCTGTTTAAGAAATAAAAGGATGAAGCTCTCAAACAGCTGTACATTGTGGCATCAGAGGGGGCGTGGAGTTTCGCTCAGACTATGGCTGGCTCCCTGCAGTCCATTGCAGGAGGGGACATTCCCTCCCCCTTTCTCTCCTTTACTGGCAGAACCCGGGACTGGGTGAGCTCCCACCTTCTTCCCTCTGATCAGTCCACACCACCTGCTTCTGCCTGCCTTCTGCAGGGGCCGGGGTCAACCCGGGTCAAACTGCCCATGCAGGAACTTTGGACAGTCCAGACTCAGACGCCGAGCCAAAAGGGCCGGCAGGAGGAAAGACGAGCAGGGGGAAGTGGAAAGAGCCAGATTTTTCTGGATGCTCTTCTCCCTTTGCTAAAAAGTTATTTGAAATAAACAGTGTGGGTGTTGTATGGTGAGCTCAAAGCCTTCAGGTCACTTGTTTAAAAAAATACAAAAGCCGGGTCTGCAAACTCTGAGGACATGGGGCAGGGATGGGGGGAAGGATGGAGGGGGCGTGAAGCTCAAAATGGAGCATTTAGTAAGATGCTCAGAAATTGAAATCGAGCAGAAGAGTTATGGATTTGGGTGAAGTGATATCAGTCACTCCTTGTCTGGCCCACCTTGGAATCTAGGCCACCCTCACCACCCCCGTGAATCACACAAGCCCTTCGCGGTCATCAGCAGCATCCAAAGACAGCCTCCTCTGCCCGCTGACCGCTGCTCTGGGAGGAGCAGGTAAGAGGCCTCAGCTGGGTCCCTGCTCTCTGCTGCCCTGTTCACCCAGCCGCTCCTTCACCTCTGCTTAAAGAAGTCATTCCTTCAGGAGATGCTCAGGACGTGGCTCTGGTTTCGCAGCAGGCTGAGATTACACCAAAAGCAGGAGAGGGGATTCTGGGGTTTTAAAAAAAGAAAAAGGCCCAAGAATCAAAGTCACTAGTTGCAGCCCCTTTCTCTCCCCTCTAGCCCTTGGCAGTCTGCAAACCCCTGCAAAGAAGACACACAGGCTGGGAGGTGGAAAGAGGGCTTGGCCGAGAGAGCCTGGGGGCTCCTTTACTCAACGAGCTCCTCCAAAAAGTGCTGGTCCCTCCAAGGATGGGGGCGGCCCAGAATGGGGAGAGGTGGGGGATAACCCAGAAACCACTCCTTCTTGCCCGGATGTCTGGTTGGCAACAGATGTCGGGAAAGGTCAAGGCTGAGACCTGACCCTTCAGCTCCAATACCCGAGACCTAGCCGATCTGGCCAGATCAGGGCGGGAGCCTGCCACCATCCCCATGTGGACCAGGGATGCTCTGCACAGCGTGAAAATTCAGGGCCTGGGCATTGGTGCAGAGGCCCAGGAAGGGAGAGAAAACACCACAGTCGAATATTCCAACTGCTTCCCACAGAAGCGGGCTGGACACGTCATCACCTCCATCGCAGTGAAAGGCAGCTCCCAGCAGAAGAGAGAATGGAGCTGAAGGCTGAGCGTGTGTTTGTAGGAATTAAAATATATATGTCTATTTTCTTAGGGAACAGACAAAACAAAATCTCAGGCGGAATACCTAAGGGGGGCATTAATTGTTTGGCTCCTGCCTGACTGATGACAGTTGGGTGTCAATATATAATATTGTGATGACAATTTGACTCTCACCCGGCAATATTCCAGAACTACTATTCTCCAGGATTTCCATTTTAATAAGCAGTGAACAAAGCAAAGGGAAAAAGAAAAAAAAAAAAGGAGGTGGGGAGGAACAAGACTAAAGGAGAATTAAAAAGGAAAGCAACTCTTGTCTTATTATGAAATAACAATACTTGGACATACAGCAGCATGAAAATAAAACAAGGAAAGAGGTCATCTAAAAAAACGTATGCCAAGATTACAGAAAAAAAATGGGAATTATCTAGCAGGAAAAAATGCTTCAGCAAAAGTTTGCTAACTGCAGAAGGGTTAACACTGGTAACATACCGTGGCGGACGAGTTTCTTTTTTTTAAAAAATTTTTTGAGGTTTTTTTTTTTTTTTTTTCCCCTTTAAATTAACCCCTTCCAGTCCATATGCCACTAAGCAGGTACCAACCTAAAAAAAAAAATCACCCACTCAGCAATAGTGGCCCTTTCGAATTCACGTGGTGGGAGTAGGTAGGGGTGGGGTCAGGTGAAGGGGGGAAAGGAGAGAGAAGGGAGGAGAGGGCCTGGTGGGAGAGGGGGCATTTCTTGTCACTTCAAGTCAGGGCGGCCACGAATGTCCCGAATCTGTTGGAAATGTCGGAGTGCAGGGACCGCCAGGTGGGCACAGAGGCTCGGGCCTTGGCATCACCCACATCGTCTGTGCAGTGAACAGACAGGCACTGCAAGTGGCTGCCAGGCTGGGGTGCCGAGGCCTTGTTCGCAGGGAGGTCGTGGGCTGCAGAGAAAGAAGGAAGAAAGAATGTTAGCTGCTTGCTTGACTCTGCAAGAGGCCCTGCTGAGGACAGAGTGGCAGAGGCAGGAGAAGAGAGGCCATGTCCAGGCCCGTTTTTTTTCATGCTTGGTTCGAATCCTCGTGCTGTTGCCTTTGACTTGGGCTGTCACACTTTAGCCAAGGGAAGACCCCTCCCTCTTGGGTCTGTTTTTCCCCCACCACCTTGGAAAATAGAAGAGTTGGGCAGGATAAATTCAGAGTTTGCCCATCTCTGATGGACTAGAGTTCCCAAAAGATTAACTGCTCCTGAAGTAAGTTGGGAAGGCTTCCTGGAGGAAGCACATCTCAACTGGGTGTTGAGGGATATGTAGGAGTTCGTCAGATGCAGTGAATTAAATAAGAGGGGAGGATCATCCAGGTCTAGAATATAGCCCATTCTCTTGTCATCCTCCAGACAGACATTTGCTAAGGGGCTGCTATGTGTTGGGATCCCCCTTATGAAGAGCCAAACTGCTCAGAGCAGTAGAGACTAAGAGTGTGGACTCCCCAGCCACATGAGTGCCTTTGCCCATCCCCAGCTGCTGCATGAAAGGACTTTCGGCGATAGAGGTAAGGGAGCCTACTCCTTCCCTATACCTTCGGTGAAAATCCCCTCAGTTTCCTTCTCATTCAGTCATACAGCACCAGGAACAGCACAGACCATAGTCATGCTTTCACTAGACATCCATGAGGGGAAAGAAATTTGACAACCATTCACACCTAGTATAAATTATATCAGAAGACAACAGGCATTGGGAATCCTAGGGCAGGGAAGGAAGAGAGCGGTCAATTCAGAGGATTTCTAATTTACTGCTGCCCAGTGACCCACAGTTCTGTTCGGAGGCCCATTAAATCATGATTATTCTCATTGTTCCATTTTCAGAGCCTGACTCTCAGAGAGGCAAGGTGACCTGCCCAAGGTCATACAGCCAGCAAGGAGCAGAGCTGGGTTTGAAGACAGACTGATAGCGAACTTCTGACTCAGCAAAAGTGAGAAGAGCTGGCATCGGGGGTGGGGTCCCAGCTCCAGCCGAGGGAGCACACCCAGATACTGAACTCCACGACCGGCCCGCCCTCCTCAGCACACTATGCAGGCCCAGCCTGGGCCCTGTGCCAGGCAGGAGTCACCCCACCCATCCCGCCCTCTCGGATCTGGGGGGATGGGAGGGGAGGCTTCCCCCGAGAGCTGAGCCACGGCCTGCAGAGAACAATCCTCCCAGAGGGATGGGCCCAGGCAGCCAAGGCCAGGTGTGACTAACTGGGTTTGGGGTCCCCGCCCTGAAGCCCCGAAGATATCCAGCTTGGGGACCTGTGTTCTTGGGAGGAGCTGGGGCTGGGAGGGAAGATTCTCTCCTGTGCCTCTTCTTTCCTTCATTCGATTACAAAGGCTTCACTGTGACCCTTCTATGTGCCACGCATGGTGGTGAGCCTACAGATTCCAGTAGGAAACAAGGCACTTTCTTCCTCCTCCTCCTGCATCTGACAGTAAGGCTGGGAAAACAGCATCAGAGCTCAGTCATTTTGGAGTCAGAGACTGAAGCCTGAATCCCAGCCCTACTGCTGTGTGCACAGGGTCTGACACTTTTCCCTCTCTGACCCTCACTTCTGTTCACTGGTAAAGTGGGGGTGATGTCATCTCCCTCGGGGTCTTGTCACAGGTGTCCTGGCACACAGACACATCCCCAGGCAGGGCTGCTGGGCCTGTCAGTCATGTCTGGGCTTGGGGAGGCAGTCCTTGCGATCATCTAGAAGCCTTCAAGCCTGGTCCCCTCCTTCAGACTGGCCAGCTGGGTGTGTCCCTGCCCATGAAACGGGACTCTTTGCCCATTTCGTGGGCGGGGAAGCTGAGCCTAAGGTTTCAAAGTCAGTGAGAGGTGGTGGAGCTGGGATGCTGTGACCCCAGGAAGCTAGAGACAGCAGATTCGGGGTCCCCTTGCCCCCAGCAGGCCCTGGATTCCAGCCAGGCTGATGCACAGCCCTCACATCTCCGCTCTTGAGCCCACACTTGCCTTGCTTCCAGTGACACCCTGCTGCTTAACACCGTTGGGGGTATTTTGTTCTGAGTACTGCAAGATCTGGATTTGGGAGAAGTAGCATCTATCAGAGGGTGGGGAGAGAGAGAGAAATTCTGAAAGGGGTTCCTTATTTCACTTTACACATTATTTCAAGGAGCCAACACAGCAAAGCTTGTGCCAATTTTACAGGTAGGAAGCGGAGCCCCCTGCCAAAACTTGCAACAGCTAAAGACAGACAAGACACAGACGTGAGCTCTGAACACCCAGCTTCCTGGCTCTGCGGCTGACGCACCAGAAAGGCAGACACAGGAGGGCCAGGACTCTCACAGGAGCTGGGTTTGCTCAGCGATGGTTCCAGATTGCCCCAAATGGCCACGTTTCCTAAAGATACTCTCTTCCCAAGATGCAGACAACTCAAATGCACGCTGTGTGCCAAAACCAGAGACAGCTGCTGTTCTTACTTGGGGTGGATTTAATGAGGGCGTGGCAGGCACACAGCTGAACACGTCCATGTATTATCTAATTCCATCCCCCAGCAAGCCCAGCAGCGGGGGGACCCTTCTCCCCACTTGGGAGGGGGCCCCTGGGGCTCAGAGAGGGTGAGGGGCTTGCCTGGCATCACAGAGCACAGACACCGGATCTCCCGGCCTCTCTGCCTGGGACAAGCAAGCAAGTCTATCCACGGGGAACGTTTCTAGCAGAGAATATGACTCTTCAGTTCTCGACAACCCAAGCATGACCAAACTCATCCTCCCGCCGGGTCCATTCCAGCTGGAGGGACCCAACACGCCCTCGGGCCGCAGCTCCCCTGGGCTGCCGATAAATCAGTCCCACGGGAGCCGCCTCAAGTCAGGGCCTGCCCTCCTCGGGGGCAGCAGACGGGCCAGCCCCCACACCAGGACCCAGAGATGAAAGCTGCCCCCCTCGCCCAGCTCCCAGGGTGGGAGAGACCCTGGGGTCACTCAGTGCCCGGCACCGGCAGACACCGAGAACACGCTGGGTGTCGCCCCGTTCTCCCTTGCTGGCTGTCAGCCTCCCCCATGACTGTGGCTGCGCGGGGGAGGGGCGGGCCTGGCCTGTTCAGCTCAGCTGGGCCCCCGGCACGCTGACTGTGCCCTATCTGACAGATGGGAAGACTGAGGCCCCAAGGGGCAGGGAGCTGCCCCGGGCTCGCCCGAGGCCAGGCTGCCAGCTCTGGGACGCGCCCTCTCCTTTCAGCCCGGGATTCCTGGCAGGGCCCGGCTGAAATGGAACCCCAGATCCTCCAATCTGGGCCACTGGCTCCCTCCCGCAGGGCCTCAGTTTCCTCATCTGTAACTTAGGGGAGGGGGTGATTCCCATAGGCCTGGCTCTAGGCTGCTGGAGGAGACCATGCAAGAGAAAGAGCTGGGCTTCCCTGGTGGCTCAGTGGTAAAGAATCCGCCTGCCAATGCAGGAGACACGGGTTCGATCCTTGGTCCGGGAAGGTCCCACATGCCATGGAGCAACAAAGCCCGTGCGCCACTACTGAGCCTGTGCTCTAGAGCTCAGGAGCCGCAACTACTGAGCCCAAGGGCAGCAACTACTGAAGCCTAAGAGCCCTAGAATCTGTGCTCCACTTCACAACAAGAGAAGCCACCACAATGAGAGGCCCGTGCACCGCAACTGGAAAACAGCCCCCGCTTGCTGCGGCTAGAGAAAAGCCCGCACAGCAACCAAGACTCAGCACAAACAAAACTAACTAACTAAACAAAATGGATGGGGTGGAGGACTTACTAAAATTTTTTTATAAAAGAGAAAGAGCTGATGATGCCCTGCCTGTGGGGGTCAGTTCCTGAGGCAAGGGTGGCATCGACCCAAAATTATAACCACGAGGTGCCTCACCCTGGGTAGCACAGGGGCTGAGATGAGGGGCTTCCGGCTCACAGGACAGGATGGCATGCCTGCCCAGCAACGAAGGGCCGAGGGGCAGTTTTTAAGGTCATCCCCCTAATTGGCCGGGCTTCCCGGGTGGTGCAGTGGTTAAGAATCTGCCTGCCAATGCAGGTGACGCAAGAGACATGGGTTAGATCCCCGGGTAGGGAAGATCCACTGGAGGAGGAAATGGCAACCCACTCCAGTATTCTTGCCTGGAAAATCCCATGGACAGAGGAGCCTGGTGAGATACAGTCCATGGGGTTGCAAAGTCAGACATGACTAAGTGAGCACGCAGGCACCCTAATGGCCGGAAGGTACCACCTGAGTCCCCATGCACAGGGCAGGGCCTGAAGCCGGGATGCCTCGCTTCTCCTCTCCCTAAAGGCTCTCCCCGCCCCTTCCCCCTGTGCACAAGCCCTGGCTGAACCATCCAGCCCCTTCTCAGCAACCCCTCCCTAAACGCCACCAACCTGGTATCACCCTACCCAGATACCAGCTGCTTCGGGCTCGCCCTGACGCTGACACAAGGCCACGTCGGATTTTGTCTTCGGCGCTTCCCCATCCCGTAAATTCCACAAAGGGAACAAGCAGAAAACCTTGAGCCGGTGCCCGGAAAGTGACCGCATGAATAATGGATGGAATTCCACTCCTCCAGTGGGTTCTGCAACCATCACGGCCTGCCGACTGCGGGGCGTGGGACTTTCGGGCACATCATCCCTTCAGCTCTCAGAACCTCGGTCCCAGGAAATGGGGGAAATAATAGGACTGGCCGTCACGGAGGCAGGGACGAGGATTAAGTGAAATGATCCATGTAAGGTGCTGAGCACACAGCGCTCCCGCCATCGCCAGGAGGACTGCCCTGTGTGGTTTGGACAGGCCCTGCAGGGCTGGGACGGCTGGTCAGAGTGCTAACGGGGACGGCTGGGTGATGCTTCGGCTGGGGTGAAAGGGGGAAGGGAAAGGACGCACCTGTCTTGACCTGGGGATGTCTCGTTGTGAATTTCACTTCTGGAGGTGCCGCCCTTTCTTTCTTTAACGTCAGCAAAGCAGGCCTTGTCACCGCTTTGCTCTGCACTCAGTATCCTCAGGAATGGGTTCCAGTCTGGGTAAGCCACGTGCTCAGGCATCCAGAACTCTGAGGGGTGGTAGCTGCCACCCACCTCCCACCTCCCCAACCCCCCACGACAGCTTAAGTGCTGCCTCGGCAGTACCCACAGCCACCACTTTGTTCTTGAACCGTCAAAGAGGGGACTTTCGACTGGTCACCTCCTGTTCTTCTGCACCGGCTCCCCAGCAGGAAGGCCAGGTTATGGGGGTCAAGGGTGGGCTCCAGATAGCACCCGGGTCAGGAGCCCCCCTGGATGCTAATTCAGAGTGTGGCCTAAGCAAGGTGTTAACCTGGGCTGTAAAACAGGAAACTATTCACAGGCTTGGAGGAGGATAAAGTGCAGTCCCACGGGTGAAGACTTCAGCACGTGATGCACCCTCAGAAAAGGTTAGCGGCTCTTAGGATTTCTATAATACTCAGGACACTCGGACAGCCCGGGGCTTTGGAGGCAGGCAGAGCTAGTACTGCCCGGCACCGGCCCTGTGCCGTGGGGCAGTTTCTTTGTCTCCTTGGGGGCCAGGGGCCTGCCCCGCCCCCTGCCTGCCCAAGGCTGGGGGTTGGGGTGCCCCTCCAGGGTACAATCCCAGGCAGAGAGGCGAATTAGAATTCCGTGTGTATTTTTAACTCGAAGCTTATGTAAGGAGCAGTGTGGGCCCCAGAACACAATAGCTAATGACTCTCACCCGGCTCACCAGCTCACCCTCTCCGGATTCCGACAAAGGGAAATGTATTTTGGTTTTTCCTTTATTTGGACCTGGAAGGGACGGGGTGGTGGGGGGGGAGACGCCGGTGTCTATGACAGCTGCCACTCAGCTAGGGACTGGGCCGCTGGGCCTTGAAGCAGAGCCGGCAGGTCTGGAAGGCACAGGGCTGAGCCGCTGAGCCACTTGTTCTCAGCACCTCTGTCCTGAAGCCCGGGAGTCCCTTAGGGCCCCTAGACACATCCATGTCCACCCACAGATGCTCCTAGCTCCTAGTCCGAAAGACCAGGCCATTGCACCCAGGCTAATGCTGGGCATCAGTCTTCTCCAGGCTTAAAGTCCAGCATCAGAGAAGGAAGAGCCCGCCTCCAAACTTCATCATCCACTTCTCTCCCGCCCTGCTTCCCCCAACCCAGTCCAGGCCCTCATGTCTGCCTGAAGGGACCACCTTGCCGCTCTGTCTGCTTCCACACTGGCACACACACCCTCTTCCCCGAGAGCCAGGTGAGAAATTCTAGAACATCAACCAGAACAGCCCCTCCCCTCTTGCCGAAACCTTCCATGGCTCCCCAGTGCCCCCAAGATAAAATCTCCAGCGTCCCATGACCTCGCCAGCTGCCTTCTTGGGCCTCCAGCCTCTTCTCTCAGCTACAAAGCCTCTCACAGAAGCCTGATCCTTCCCACCTCCACCCCTTTGCTCCTGATGTTTCTTTCGCCTTGAATACCCCCTCTCCCCCACCCAGCTCCTCACCTCTGCTGACTCCTACCATCGACCTGGCTTGTCAGCCTCATGGTGATGTGTCCCCAACTCCCCCCGCTTGCAGATGGCGCCCCTGCCACCAGCCGTAATAACAGGAATGATGCCACACCAGCGACCGCCCCACTGGCTACAGTGAAGTGGCAACACACCTCCCCCGGCAGAAAGGGAATCCTGGGTTCCCAGCCCCTTACCAACGGGTCACCAAAGATGGAAAACATCATGGGGAGACTTGGGAATCCGATGACCTGATGTCTGCATCTCAGCCCCTGGCACTTTCCCCAGCCTCAGCTTTCCCATCTGTAGAAGGGGTAACATTCCCACCAGTAAAGTTCAGAGATGCCTGGCCTGGACAGAGACCCCCCAGAGCCAACACACCAAGGGGCTCCCCGTGGTCTCTCTGGGAGCTGGCACGCAGTAAGCACCTATAAAGATTCGTGAAATATTTAAATGAATTACTCACATTCTCATCGCCCAGCTCTACCTGCATGCTGTATGACCTTGGGCAAGTCACTCTCCCTCTCTGGGCCTATCTGGTACTCTCAGAAATGGACGGTGATGAGTAGAGGTACTAGACAGCATATTAAAAAGCAGAGACGTTACTTTGTCAACAATGGTCCGTCTAGTCAAAGCTATGGTTTTTCCAGTAGTCATATATGGATGTGAGAGTTGGACTATAAAGAAAGCTGAGCGCCAAAGAATTGATGGTTTGAACTGTGGTGTTGAAAAAGACTCTTGAGAGTCCCTTGGACTGCAAAGAGATCAAACCAGTCAATCCTACAGGAAATCAGTCCTGAATACTCATTGGAAGGACTGATGCTAAGCTGAAACTCCAATTCTTTGGCCACCTGATTTGAAAAACAGACTCATTGGAAAAGACCCTGATGCTGGGTAAGATTGAGGGAGGCAGGAGAAGGGGACAGCAGAGGACGAGATAGTTGGATGGCATCACCGACTCAATGGACATGAGTTTGAGCAAACTCTGGGAGTTGGTGATGGACAGGGAGGCCTGGTGTGCTGAAGTCCATGGGGTCGCAAAGAGTGAGCGACTGAACTGAACTGAGTAGATGTACAAGCCCCCAGATCTTTCTATCCCTTTGGGGTGGTCAGATTTTACATTCAATGAAGGCAGGAGGGTGAGGTAGGTGCCCTCCGAAAGCAAGGGACACCCTGACATACACTGACCTCGGGCTCCGTATGGGACCCGGCTTCGGCCGATCTCACTGGACCAACCCAACACCCAGGGAGAGGAGGCATTTTACAGGGGAGGAAGCTGAGCGTCACCGGCTCACAATCATACAGCTGGCCTGAGGCAGAGCCAAGGTCACTCTGGGGTCTGTCTCGTGCCAGAGTCACAGGAGAAAGTCAGACATCCGGCCATGGGGCAGGGACACCCTCTCCATCTCCATCACGCTCGTCCCCAGCCCCTCTCCTTCTCAGTCTCTCTTTCTCCCGTCCACGCCCTCCTCCCTCGTCCTCTTCTCCTCTCCCCACCCCCCTCCCATTCTCTCTCTCTGGATCAATGCTCCCCCTTTCAAAAAGAGGACCCTGAAAGCACCCAGACGGACTGAGAATGACCCCCGGTGATACAGCAGCTCAGGACAAAACCCAAGACCCCCATTCAGTGA
The DNA here is from genome assembly GCA_024291935.2 of Okapia johnstoni. Taxonomy (NCBI): domain Eukaryota; kingdom Metazoa; phylum Chordata; class Mammalia; order Artiodactyla; family Giraffidae; genus Okapia; species Okapia johnstoni. Next base: position 5,245,901 of record CM044310.1, on the reverse strand, counting down.
CTTCTCCTTGGACGCTGACCAGGCGTTTCCACATCAGCCCCTTTGGACTGGGCGTGGGGGGCGGGAGGAGACAGGAAGGGCCCCCTACCAACAATCAGGAGGCCCACAAGTGTGAGGAAGGGGCCTCGCTCCAGCCGCTGGGGCAGCTCTGTCTGAGGAGAGGCTCAACTAGGCCCCTGGAAGCCTTCGGAAATTAATTGGAGTTGACTTGGCTGAGGGCAGCTGTCATTTAGATTGAGAACTGGCCGAGGGCTCCACTGAGGCGAAGCAGAGAGGGCATTGCTGGGACCAGGCTGCTGAGAGCTGGGGGGGTGGGGGGGGCTGGGGCTGGGGTTGGGGGCTGAATTCCGGGGACCCTCCCCAGCCCCAAAGGAGGGGGCACCAGGGCAGTGTGTGAGCCCCAGAGCCCTCTCCCCAGCCTGAGCATCTCCTCCGGGCTCCTCCTCCCAGCACCTGCGGCCACGTGGCCAGTGACCTGTGACGGATATAGCCCTGTGCACCCCCTGGGCCTCTCCCAGCCTGCCGGCTGCCGAGACGTGACAGGCTGGGGGGGTGGTGCGCTGAGCCCACTCCTCAGCCTGCACCTTCCTTCTGACAGCGTCCACAGGGGGTGCACCAAGGCTGCTTGTGCATAGCGCATCCAGAGCTCTGGGCTTCAGGGTTGGCTTCGGGGATGTTCACATCTCCCTGCCTCAGTTTCCTCATCCATGGAATGGGGCGGGAGACAGTATTCTTCTCATAGGGCTGTTGGGAGAGTCTGGTGATAATGCAAGCAGAGTGCTTAAAACACTGCCACGCACCAAGGGTGCCCAAGGAATGGTAGCCACTATTAGTATGTCTACTATGATTATTCCCTTGTGACTCAGCTGGTCAAGAATCTGCCTGCAATGCGGGAGACCTGGTTTCGATCCCTGGGTTGGGAAGATCCCCTGGAGAAGGGAAAGGCTACCCACTCCAGTATTCTGGCCTGGAGAATTCCATGGACTGTAAAGTCCATGGGGTCGCAAAGAGTCGGACACGACTGAGCAACTTTCACTTCACTTCTTCACTATGATCATCACATTGGAGATTCACTCCAGCCCTGTCTCCAATACAGCCCTTCCCACTCTGTTTTCTCACCTTCTCACCCACAATTCACCCCCGTCCCCATGACACTGGACCTAGTGCTGTGTGCTCCTGGGCAGGACACTGTCCGTCTCTGAGCCCCAGTGTTCCACCCGTACACTGGGGGCAAAGTAACACCAGGGCCAACACCTCGCTGAGCTCCCTCACTCTGCCCGGTGTGTGGAAAGCCATTCAACCATTATCTTTAGAAAACAAGACAAATCTACACACGTTTCTAAAGAATTAGAACCACAATGCTGTCAGCCCATGGGAAGAGAAACCAGATTCAGTGACAGGTCTCAATTTTAAAAAATAAGCTTTTGAAACGCAGATGCTTTGGGTGGAGGATCTTGGGGGCATCTGCCCTGGTCATCCATCCACCGGAGAAGCTCTGAGATCTTTCCGCATTGGGTCGGCAGGGCAGCAAGTGGCCCACATGGCCAGGAAACTTCCCATAGCGCTGCTGTGTCCCGCAAGAGGGCTCTGCTTGGGGGTCAGTCAAGGGACAGTCATGCCCTTTGGAGACAGAAGCTTAGGTTCAAACGCCAAACCTGTCAATGCTGGGCTGTGTGGTCCACGATCAGCTGCTTTGACTCCTCGAGTCTCCAATTCCTCACCTAAAAACTGAGTCTGGTCATTGCTCCCTTGCAGAGAGGGGATGAAATGGCTGGTACCCAGGGTATGCTCAATATCTGGTTACCACGATCATTTCCCCAAACCGGGCCGGGGGCAGCTGGTAAGAGGGAGTCCTTGAGACGGTGATAATGACATGATGATGAGCTAAAACACCACAAGCAAATGCATGTTCCCGGCTGTGTGCTGGGTGCTGGGCTCAGAGAGACCTCGGAGATGTGCTAGATAACACGTAACTGCAGAACAGAGATGATCCCTGGGGGACGGGTAGGGACCCAGGAAGACTTTGCAGAGTGGAGACACGCTAGGGGGGCTTGAGGGTGAGGATAAAGCTCTGCCTCAAAAGAAGCAAGAGGGGGAGCTCCAACCCCACCTTGACGGCTTCAGAAGAGTAAGAGGCCAGCCCGGGGACCCCGATTTAGGGCCTGGGGGACACAGAGGAAGAGGAGGTTGCAAAGCTCAACTGGAGTCAGTCGTGGAGGACTGGAGACTTCCAAGAGAGGAATCTGGCTCTGTTCCTGCAAAGGAGACTCGAGGAAGGTTTTCACGCAGGGGAGGAACTTCGGGAATCTGTCAGAATTAATAAGAGGCTTGCCCCTTCTCCATTCTGGCCCTGACACAGGACACCCGACTTAGAAACACCCTCCCTCGTTGGAGATGAGATCCCTTGTTCCCCAACTCTAAGCAAGTGTGGGGATCGGATGGCAGTCCCATGAGAACGATACTCTGAGAGAACGCTGGTCCAATTGGACCTGCCATTCCTCCCTGGCATCTTCTGAGTCAGATGCCTGTAACCCAAGTCTCCAAGGAACTCAGCTCGGGTCCTAATCCCAACCCTGCCGTGCCTCAGCCAGTGGACCCCCGCGAGACTCCACCTCTCTGTGCTTCCACATCCCCTCGGCACAATGGCTGTGATCATTGCACCTGTGCTTTTACATCAGTGATCCTCTCTGAGGATACAAGTGGGGAAACTGAGGCACAAAGGGGCAGAATTTCACCCCGGGTTAGCCTCTGATGAACAGAAGGGTTGAGGGCAAGTTACCTGATCCCTCTGCTTCTCAGCTTCCCCATCTGTGAAATAAGACCCTATACCAACTGGGCAGTGCTGCTGGGTGATTGACATCTGATAGAATTAACTAATAGAGAAGAGCTAGTTAGCACTTATCACGTGTTTGTTCTTTTTAAACTCATTCCCTCCTCAGCAGAACCTTGGAGGGCAGCTTCTAGTCTTTTAGCCCATTGCACAGATGAAGAACTTGCCAGCATTAGCATATTACAACCCCTGGGGTGGGTCTGGCCCACTGTCTGTTTTTATAAATAAAGTTTTATTGGCACATAATAGTGCTCAAATGTTTACATTTTGTCCATAGATGCTTTCATGTTATAGCGTCAGAGCTGAGTCATTGTGACAGAGGTTGTACAACCCACAAACCTAAAATATTTACTATCAGGCCCTTTACAGAGAAAGTTTGCCAATTCTTGAATCTAAGGCTTAGAGGGGTGATATCACTTGTCCAGGTTCACACAAGTGGGAAGGAACAGCCATACCCAGTAGGCGCTCAATACATGCTTCCAAGAAAGGTATTTGTGTGCCAACAACACTGCTGATCTGTGAAAACTCACATGGTGACCCGCAGGGAATCAGAAATGTCCTCCCCATTCATGTGGTCCTGGTTTACCTTCTCTGACCATGGAAGAAACTGACCTGCCTTCCTACTTAAAAATTAATGAAACAGTAAAAATGCTGCTTGTAGGGGAGAGGGGTTGTTGTAAAAAAGAAAAAAAAAAACATTCTTGTGAGAATTCGCTGTATAGCACAGAGAGCTCAACCCAGTGCTCTGTGACAACCTAGAAGGATGAATGCGGTGGGGGGGTGGGAGGGACGTTCAAGAGGGAAGGGACATGTATATATTCATTGTTGATTCATACATGGGTCATACATGGTCCATTCATGGTTGTTGTATGGCAGAAACCAACACAATACTGTAAAGCAATTATCCTCTAATTAAAAAAAAAATCTAAAACAAAAAAAGAGATTTCTTTCTTTTTTTGAGAAAGACATTCTCAAGAGCATCCACAAATGCAATGAGAGAGGAGAAAGGTGGGCTTTTCGAGGAAAGGTGGGTCGCCCACATCAGAAAGGAGGTGACAGGCAGCCACCCAGCACTCATGGCCCCCTGAGGACCTTTCTCAGCTCAGCCTTGACTCAGGGAAGGACTGAGCAATGGGCAAAGTGGTCGGTGACAGGCTGGGTGGGCAGGGCCTGAGGGCTCTGGTTGGCAGACCATCCACCCTGGGGCTGGGCTGGGACCTTCTCTCTGGCAGATCCGTTTTATCTCCTCGACAGTCCTGTGAGGACCGAGGTCACACCACTAGACAGTGGAGAGCTGGAGCCTGAACCCACATCTGTATCCCTTCAGCCACCCCGTGGCATCTGCTTGGCCCGGGGAGGGAGGCAGGTGGAGCGGTAGAAGCTGGTCAGGGTCTGTATCCCTTCAGCCACCCTGTGGCATCTGCTTGGCCCAGGGAGGGAGGCAGGTGGAGCGGTAGAAGCTGGTCAGGGCCTGGGAGAAGCTGGCTGGTCATTCTTCACTCCCATCCAAACAACAGGGACCAAAGCTCCTGGCGTGCCTGGTCTGGCAGGCCCACCTCCCAGGGGTTCCAGCAGCTCCAGTCTTGGCTTCTTGGGAAGAGGTGTGTCTACTAAAAACAAACCCCAACCTGCTTTCCCGGCATGCTGGGCTCTCCTCCCCTACTCCAGGAAGCCGGCTGTGTGACTTTAGGGGCATCACTGGCCCTCTCTGGGCTGCCATCCCCACGGTACGTGTCAGGAGTCTCCGCTGCCAGGCCTGCGACCCTGTGACCTGTGACCTGTGACCCTAGCTTCTTAAAGAAGCCACCCAAGTATATGTTCCCCACTTCAAATTGCGCTACAGGCTGATGGGAAATGTTAGTCAATCTCTACCTCGGAGTGACGGAGGGAACTGGCTTGGCCCTGAGCATTCCCACAGGGCCTGCGATGCCCACAGCATGCTTCTGGGGTTGACCTGCCAGGTGGGGGCCACAGCATTCCTTCCAGGCAGGGAGCGTGGGACGTGGCAGGCACAGGGTGGGGGCTAAGTGACTAAGCCGACCCCAGTCTCGCCTTCGGTCACATTTTCCCTGGTCTGGATGCATTTCGCAACATTCACACCCCACCTCTTGGAAGCCTTTTCCGGATCTGGTTTATGTCTCAGGTATGGAGAAGCAGGATTAAGACTCAGTGTCTCTCCTCCTATGGCAGAGGTCACAGACCCTTGTCCCTGTGACCTTCTGGTGAAAGCAGAACGGAATTCTAGGAAGCCTGGACTGACTGGTGCCGTACACTGGAGAAAGAACCTTGGAGGGCAGCAGAGAGGGTTGGGTCCAGGGCAGCAGTGTGACCAATCAGAGGATCCCGGCCTGCCTGCCTAAGCCAGCACCTGGTCCTCTGCTCAGGCAGAAGATTTCAGTCAAACCTGCAGTATGCGGTCACCAAGTGGTGGTAACGTCACTCGTGCCAGCTCTCCCCTCTTCCTGGACCACTACTTCCTTCACCTAAGTAATAATTCCACGTTCTCCTTGCTCACGAAGGTCTCTCCCAGCCCCTCAGGGGGCTCCAATACCCACCAGACTGTAGCATCTGGGGCTAACCATGACTTCTCAGAATTGTCCTGTTCTGGGCTACTGCCTTCAGAAGGGGAGTTCCACGAAATCAGAAGTCCTGTCTCTTCTTTTTACCCCTGTGGCCCTGGCACCTGGTACATGGTTGAGTCTCAAAGCTTATGTGTTGATTGGAAGAAACTCTTAAAAAAACATTAAAATAAGGAAGACTCGAAGTACATCACCCGGGCCTCCAGACAGACCTGAATAAGGACTTTTCAAGGTTTCCTTGATGACAGAGAAGCCAAGCTTCGTTAGGAGGTCTGCCCACTGCCCCTCCCCAAAATTTACTGAGAAGGACCACTCCTTCCAGACTATCCAGAAATGGAGGTGTTGCATCCATTTAACTCACCAGACTCCCAACCCAGTCAACAGATTTCCTTCAAAGAGGAAGTTAGAATTCTCACCATTTATTTTAGGCCCCACTGGTGTATGAGAAAGGTACAAGATTCAGGTGGATTTAATGGAGAGAAAAACTCAAGGATCAGTGGACAAATGGCAGCCATCTCCTTCTGCCGGAGGAAGATGACCCGGGGAGGCCCCTCTCCTGACCCATGCCCCCACCAGACACCCTTCCTGCCTATGGACCCTGAGCCTGGACCCGCTGGAATAACCTCCACACCAGGCATGGGAATCAATTAGGTCACCTGCCAACACTTTAACACCATTTCTTTTTTTTCTTTCCCAGAAAAAGGAACCACATCCCAGACACCACTCTATGCGTTTCTTTCGTGTCTCTGTGTTGGGTCCTCCTGTTAACCTTTGGAGGGCAGGGCTGTTATCCCTTTTCTTTTCTTTTTTTTTTCAGTGTTTGCCCTTGGGTTTGGCTCATTGTGTACACATGTTGTTCTTACATTAAGAACAGGTTCAGAGAGGTGAGGTGACTTGCCCAATATCACACAGCTAGGGAGTGACCAAGGAAGGATGAAGTCAAGTCTTTTTCCAAAAGCTTGCTACTTTTGCCCCACGCCAGAAAGAGGAAGAGGAAGGAAGGAATGAAGGAAGAGAGAAGAAGGGAAAGAAAGAATAAAAAATGATTTATTTAAAGGCTGTCTTTTAAAGGCTGTCACCTGGCCTTTGGTCTTGGCCTATCCACTCTGTTCATTAGAAGGATTGCTGCTGAAGTGGAAGCTCCAATACTCTGGGCACCTGATGCGAAGAGCTGACTCATTGGAAAAGACCCTGACGCTGGGAACAATTGAAGGCAAGAGGAGAAGGGGCGACAGAGGACGAGATGATTGGATGGCATCAAAGACTCAATGGACATGAGTTTGAGCAAACTCCAGGAGACAGTGAAGGACAGGGAAGCCTGGAGTGCTGCAGTTGGTGGGGTCGCAAAGAGTCAGACACGACTGAGCTACTGAACAATAACAACCCACTCTGTGTCTGGGAACATCTGCCTGTTTCCTGGGGTGCCACGGGATGAGAAGAAGGTGGCCTTCATGTCATGGCCTGAGAGGGCATCTCATCCAAGCCAGGCCTTGCCCACTGCAAAGTCTGAGCCCTGGGGAACCAGGCGCCCTGGGGAAGGCGAAGCGGAGCAGAAGGGAAGAGCATTTATCGTCCTGTGCAGAGCTCGCCCACCTGAGCAAAGCTCTTGCAGAGGTGGTTTCCAGCTGCCTGGGGGCAGGTATCTGTTGCTAAGCAACGGGCTTTCACCCCACGACCTAGCCAGAGTTCACGGCATGCTTGGGGTATAACAAGTTGACAACTTTGGGGGCCTCTCTAGGAGTCTAGAAGCAGGCTGGCCGATATGGTAGCCACAAGCCACATGTGATGTTTTAAATTAAAATAGAATGTAAACATCAATTCCTCATTCACAACCAACCACAGCCGACTGGACAGTACAGACACAGGAATCCCCATCACTGCAGAAGGTTCTATTGGACAGAGCAGGTCCAGAAGTATAATCTACCAAGTCTCTCCCGACCTGTACCAGTGGCTGCTGTGACCACTAGCTTTCTTACAAAAGGAAAGTCCTATCGCCTCTCACAAAGGAAGCTCCCATAGATGGAGGCAAATTCTGAGCCAGAAGGAGCCACAGGGGTCATCTCTTCCAGGATTATCAACCACCTGGGACTTACACCGAAACGTATTTCCTCTTGAGCCCATGGCAGACATCGCTGTCAGCCGTGACACTGCCTCCTGTGGAACCCGGACCCAGCCTCAGAGTCTTTCTCAACACAATGCTCTAGGCAGCCAGAACTAATCCATCCAGATTAGCACTTGACATTGAATCAGTAAATCTGACCTAGTCCAATCACAGACAGGAAGGCACTGAGGCTCCGTGAAACAAAGTGACTTCCCTGGGGTCAGACGATGGGTCAAGGTCACATTAGGATTAAAACTCACATCTTCGGCTTCTTGTTCTCCCCACCACATCCCCTCCATGAAAGCTCTGGATACTCCAAGTTCAAAATCTTCAAAAAAAGAGGCCAGGAAATGCAGTGACTAAAGACTAAGAAGACTGATGGCAATATTAGCAATAATAATAACAACAATGCCAGGTTATTGATCACCTGCTATGTGGCTGACCCCAAGCGTCACTTCTCACCAGTACCTTCCGTTATTCTCATGACAACCTCTAAGGAACACAGTCACTCTTTCTGTTGTCCAGAACAATGAGTAAAGGAGACTGGAAGACCTACAGGGACCAGCCCAAGGACTCATCATCACACTCTGATATTGGTAACTGGCATTCAGAACACCTAGCACTGATTGTGTGTAGTCCCACAGTCCTCGCTCCAATGCAAGACAATCCCTGATCTCCTTTTACAACTCTTCCCTTAGTTCTCTCTGGCCAGCACAGCAGATGGATCCCACAATCCCCTGCCTTAATTCACGGAATGATCAAAATTGCCCCCATTTTACAGATGAGGGAAACTGAGGTTCAGAAAAAGGAGGTGTTCTGGGCCAAAGTCCCACAGTTGGGAAGTGGCATTGCTGGGACCTGAACCCTGGGGAGAGAACACTAAACCTTCTCGGGTTCCGTTTCTGGAGGTCCACTATTGGGGCTTTCCGGGGAGATTACAGGACAGGATGGATGCAGGGCCACCTGCTGGAAAAACCAAGCCTGGTACTGCTTGCTGAAGCTCCTCAGACATAAAGTATGCAGGAGAGGCTGTGTGTGTCCAACTGCTTGGACCTCCCCAGGGCTCTCTACCTTGGGGAGAAATCACCACTGCAGGTTTAAGTCCTGGTGATGCGGACACTTGGGGGCAGTTCACACCGAGCCACCGACAAGCCAGCACCCAGCCTAGCGGGCACCAACTTAGCCTGCTCTCACCCCTTGCTTCACCACCTCTCGGTACAGAAATTGCCCAAGACTAATTGTAAGTAATATTTAATTTTATCAGGTATAATTACCTGAAATTAACTCAGCTTTTACCTGGAAGCACTTTGTTACCATTGGCTTTCCTAGGGAGCTGGGGTGAACACTCAGCCCCATGTCCCAGGAGCAACCAGGGGAGGAGAGAAGGGAGAGGGCGCTGAGAACAGGCAATGGGCATCACCAAGTCATCAAGCAGAGATAACGGCTAGTGCTAAGGTGAACGCCTACTGTATGCTTGTGTGAAACGCTCCTCGGATGATATCACTTAGCTCCCCACAATCCTGGAGGTAGGCATGTTAGACCACACACCCTCCCCAGGCCCCCCATTTACACAAGAGGCACAGGATCCCGAATAGAATAGGAGCAGACACCTATGAGCTGTCAGAGAGCCGGACGCTGGCTGAAGCCCTGCCTGGCCACTTCCTAGCCGTGTGAACTTGGACAAGCCAGCTTGGGCCTCAGTTTCCTCAGCTGTCAAATGGGAATAAGGATAGTAAACTGCCCCAGTGGTTTTGAAGAGTCAATAAGACAGGCAGACAAGACACTTGACACAAGTGGGCGCTTGGTGAGGGCTCCAAGGATGCTGCTGGCATGTTCACCTTCACCTTCATCTAGCAGCACTGCTTTCAGGCTGGCCTCCTGCCTCCACTGGCCCCCGTTTGAGGCGGGGTTGGGGAAGGATCAGGAGAAGAACTTGAAGAAGGAAGGTCTGGCTTTCTCAGCCTCCCCAAGGAGGCCTCACAAACAGAACCTCTGAGCCAAAAAGTACAAATGGGCCCCCGAACAGACTGGGAAACCCAGGCCGCCCCTCCCCAGGCTCCAGCTCCCCAACCCAGCCCTCCAGGAGCCCCATTTGGGGGCACAGGCTCCCCCAGGGCACCAGGAAGAAAAGGGGGCCCCTCTCCCACAGCTGCTACCCTCGCCAGCCTCCCCGAGGCCTGAGGGGGGTCCGGAGCGGCTCTGAAAGGCTGCCGGGCGCCGGGGGTTCATTCAGCTGTTTTCGGGTGGCTCCAATGAGTTCATTTCACCATGGCAGAATATTAAACAGCTCCTGGGGAAACAGATGCTGGGCTTTGGTTTCAGAGGGAGGGAGGAAGGGAGGCCATGGGCTGGCAAGGGGAGAATTCAAGTTCCGCTTCAGGTGGCTCCAAGGACGTTTTCAGGCTCAGCTCAGCCTGAGTCGTTGTCACGGTGACTGGGGCCTGAGGACCAAGTGCATGGCATTGTGCGGGGGGGTTGGGGGGGGTGGGTGGAGCAGACTGGCACCTTGAATGCCTCACTCAGGCCTCACAACCACCCAAGGAAGTGGGAGCTCTACTATGCCCATTTCACAGACAAGAAAATTGAGGCACAGGGTGGCAACATGACTCACTCAAGGCAACACAACACAAGAGGGCACCGAGATTGGAACTCAGGCCCCCAGACAGCATCTTGGTCCTTTTAACTACGTAACTATCACTCACTGCCCCCATGGTACCCACTCAAGGGCAGATACCGAGCAAATGGCCCCTGGACAGACATGGAGATGCTGGGTGCCACGCATCCCTTGTGCTCAGATTTCCTTCCACTTCCTATCATTTTAATAATAATTTCCCACATCTGAGCAGCTCTCTCAGAGGCTGCCAAACACGTCCAGGAGGATCACTTCCTCCAAGATTCACAGAAGCTTCCCCATTCCAGATGGGGAAACCGAGGCCCAGCCAGCAGGGCGAAACACAGTCACTGCCCAATTAAAGGCCACGTGATGGAGCCCACCCTCCTCTGCACCCCCTGCAGTATCAAGGTCCAGATTCATCCCACTGCCCATTGAAGAGGTTGGCATTCTCTCCCCACCGCCGGAGCACAGAGAGGTGAGGAGACTTGCCCGCAGCCACATAGCCCGGTTCAGAGGTCAACCCCTCGAGCTGGGCTGGGGAAGAGCCCCTCGGTCCCAGCTCTCACTGGCCTCCGGCTTTCCGCAGAGGTGCTGGTCATAATATGAAGCTTCTTCCCTTTGAGACTTCATCGGTGCCTACGTTTTCCTTCCCTCTATGATTAGGAATAAATAATAATGACAGTTCCCTGGAGAAGGGATTGGCAACCCACTCCAGTATTCTTGCCTGGAAAGTCCCCTGCACAGAGGAGCCTGGCAGGCTACAGTCCATGGGGTCGTAAAGAGTTGGACACGACTGAGCAACTAACACACAATGTGTATTGAAGCCTACCAGGTACGAATCACTGATCATAAAGCTTAATGTATATGAACCGGTGTAGCCCCCAGCTACACAGGACCCCCACAAGGTGGACACAGTCATCATCCTCACTTCAGAGGTGAGGAACTGAGGCTCGGGGATCAACACCATATGTCTCCCAGTTGCCCTTAGGCAACTCCACGGGTGATGGAGACCAGGTAGTCACAAGGCCCGAGATCAGTACTATTTTTCCTGTTTCCATGAACTGGCAGTGTCCCCATGCTTAGGGACAGCCTGGCCCAGTGGGCAGAAAGATGAGAATTAGGTGGCAGGAGCAGATCTGGCTACACCACCCGTCGGCCACATCCACAAGCAGGTCCTTCACCACCCTGCACCTCACCCTTCTCATCTGTAAAATGGGTCAACAGAAGGAGCTACTTCACAGCAGGGTGAGGATGACTCAGAAACTGGCACAAGCTCAGCTCTCAAACTGGACCCCCTGCCCTTTCCATGGCTGCAAGTGGTTAAAGAGTCCAGAAACCATCCTAGAGCCAGGACTTTCCTCTTACTGGACCCTAGAGACGGAGCAGGAGAATTGGCAGGGCTGGGCAGTCTCCAGTAAATAGGAATCAAAGGTTCAGAACAAGAAGAGCTGAGCCTCCATCCCATCCCTACCTGTTATCACCTGGGAGACTCAGCCTATCACCAGGCCTCCTGGACCTCAGGCTTCCCACCTGTGAAGCAGGAAGCTTTCTGGGATGCTGACCGGGTTGCTGTTATTCACTCAGCTGTGTCCGACTCTTTGCGACCCCATGGACTGCAGCACACCAGGCTTCCCCGTCCTTCACCATCTACCGGAGCTTGCTCAAACTCATGTCCTTTGAGTTGAGGATGCCATCCTACCATCTCATCCCCTCTCTTGCCCCCTTCTCCTCCTGCCTTCAAACTTTCCCAGCATCAGAGTCTTTTCCATCAGAGTCACAGTGATGGAGTTAGAGCAATGAATATGGCCAGACCTGCCCCATTAACCCTGTTTCCAAATGGGCACCACCTTGAGTCCAGTTTCCAGCACAACACAGGGGCTCAGTACATGCTCCGGGGACCACAAACCCAACTTGTATTCTTCCAAGGGCTGCTGATGTGACTGCCCCAGCCCTCATCCTGCTCCCCTGCCCCCCACCAACACCATGGCGGGGGAGGGGGGGGGCGGGGGTGTAGTTTTCAGCAAGCTAGGTCCCTGCATGCTCAGTCATATCCACCTTTCTGCAACCCCACGGACTCTAGCCCGCTGGACAGACTTCTCTGTCCATGGGATTTCCCTGCAAGAATAGTGGAGTGGGTTCCCATTTCCTCCTCCAGGGGAATCTTCCCAACCTGGGGATCGAACCCGCGTCTCCTGCATTGCAGGCAGATTCTTTACTGCTGAGCCACTGAGGAAACCCTGTTTTCAGCTCGAAACCCTAAAAAAGAAGTCCTGGTGACAAAACTCCCCTGACTCCAGTGAAAAGAGTAAGAAGAGGCGCCTGGAACCCACAGGCAGGGGCTGGGCTCCAAAGGGTTAAGCTGAGCTCTGATTTCTCCGAATGGCAGAGACAGCCACAGGCTGCCCCCTGCTCCCCGCTGCCTGAAGCCTGACCCCTGACATTTCCACTCCCAGCCGCACTTGCATTTAAAAAAGGGAAGGAAAAAAATTTAACCATCCACACAGACAAACAGTTTGGGTAGAAATGTGGGGGGCGGGGGGGTATTGGGGTGTGGGCAAGGAAGGAGGGAGAGTGCTGCAGACTTCCTTTAACAGAGTTCAGTTCACCCAAAAAAACTTTTTTTTTAAAGAAAGACCTAGAAGGCAGGCAGAAGGGGAAAACAGAAGAATGAAAAGGTGGCAGACACGTTCTCCGGAATCACCGGGCACCACTACATTTTCTGATTAATTAACCCTGAAAGGGCCTCTCTCTCCCAGCCTTCCTGGGGGAGGCTCTGGCTGGCGGAGCCCCACTCTGGGGGGGATTCACTTAGAGGTCCCCGGGGCAGGGGGGTGCTCAATTCCCTCTTGCGGCCGCATTGCAGCTAAAGCCAAGGATGATAAGGAATTTATCAAATGAGATTTACACACGGAAACCCTAATTAAGAGGTTGGTCTCCAGTTTAATTGCCTTCAAACCTAGGCAGGCAGGCCCAGGCAGATGGATTTTCAGTCTGACCTCATTAAAAAATAATAATAACCAAATAGAATACAGAGGAAAATCCGAAGTCTACAATGTGGCTAGCAAGTAGAGGGGGGCAGGGGGTATGAAGGGCCGGGGTTGGCCTGACCCAGAATCCGCTAGCTCGTGCCCCCACCTCCTTCCGGCTCCTGGGCTGGCCTCAGACCCCAAGCTTGTGGTCCTTCTCTCTCCTCTCTGGAAATCTGATGGTTTGGGGGCCCCTTACTCCTTGAAGTCTCTGCTCCCCTAACCCTTGCTCCCCTGGAAGCTGGCACACCGAATATAAATTGGAAGCATGCATTCCCCCCACCAAACCCAAGCAGACGCCACATACCAGACAAAACGACTACAGGCCTGGTCATCTGGGGTTAAGAATGGTTTTTGTTTTTGGCAGGGAATTCGGAGGAGCCCAGAGGAACTGGCCTGGAGGATTGTTCCAGGAATGAAAGACAGAGAAGGAAAGATAGGGGCGGGGGTGGGGGGGGGGGGGGGGGGGGGGGGAGGGCGATGGGCAAACACCTGGGGAACCACAGCCAGAGGTGGTTTTCTGTCCCCCAGGGGATGACATGCAAAGTTTTTAAAACACAAGGTGGGACGTGGACATACCCCAACTCTGGGCAGATAGAACTTTGCTCTCTATGTGACCCTTTTCACCACCCCACCCCCAGCTTTGTTTGATTAAACCATAAATTAATACACGAAGTGGACAATCAGAAGAGATTTCTTTCCAAAAGCAAAATCTAGGAAAAAAACCTCCGACAAACAGGCTTGCTCGCTGTCACATGGATCAGGGGAGAAACACAAGCAAGATGCAGACTCCTAGAAGGTGTCCATCTTCTCTGCTCCAACTAGTTGACCCAGGCCGATGACAATGTAGCAGGTCATAGCTACGGGTGCTTCCTTCCAGCCAGGCACAGTTGTTTTGGTTTGGTTTTTAACATTCCACTCTCTCTCTCTTTTTTTTTTTTTTTTTTAAATTTTTGGCTGCTCCACGGAGGTCCCCCACCAGGGATCAAACCTGCGCTCCTGATAATGAAAGCAAACAGTCTTAGCTACTGGACCACCTGGAAGTCCCCAGGCACAGTTCTGAAGGGCGACTCGCAGTTTGTTTCATAACCGCCCATGGAGAACACCCTGCCGCCATCCATATACAGTGTGGTTAATATGTTTTACACATTATTAGCCATCGCTGCTATGATTTTTTTTTTCAGAAAGTTCCCTAAGGTTAGCAAGCAACTGATTCTCCAAGCCCTATATAAACAGAGACGCTAAGACATGGGTATGCGGGGCTGGGGTATTAAAAACTCTAAGGAGCTTCAGAAAAGGCACAGTTTTTGCCTCTGAGCTGTTTCTCACTGACTTGCCTTCCAAAACATCTAGCCAGCTGTTTGGGGAGTTTCTGCCAGCTGCCACCATGGCTACCATCCACAGCACCCAAGATCACCTCCAAAACTCTGCAGGTGGATTTTTCAGGGCCCACAGGGAAGAAGTGATGCTGTCTAGGGGCACCCCGCTCCCCACTTTTCTGTGGCATGCCACCTCTTCCCCTTGTAGGTCCCCGACTCCTGCCCAGAAGGTGGAAAGCACTGTATTTATGTCAGGGTTCTGTGACCACTATGATTGTGCCAGACACGGGGCTGAGAGCTTCTCTTTATCTCCCCTGATCCTGACCAAGGCCCTTGTTTAACCCAAAACACACAAGGAGACTGAAGCCCAGGGCGTGAAGGGATGGACTGGTGAGGGCGGGGGGGCGGGTCAGGGCCGCTACAGCTGCTGCCTCCTGCGCTGTCCTCCTTCCTAAGGCCTGGGATGCAAACACCGATGGTCAGCAGTCAAGGCACTAACAGAGGAAGCTCCGGCCTCCTCTCCAGGGTCAGGCGAACCCTGATGTCTGTCCCAAGCCTTGGGTGGGACAGAGGCTGTGTCCTGGGGCCCTGGGTCTCGGGCAAGCACAAGGGCTGGTGAGAACCAGTGTCAGGGTGGGAGTGGGGGGGGCGAGTGAAGTTGGGACAAGGAACTTCGATGCCCAAGGATCCCTCCGTTTCCCACGCACCCCTGTAGAGACGGGGGCTGGGACTCCTTGACGCTGAAGCGGCCTCACCCCAGCTCCTCTGGAGGATACCACCATCACTCCTGCTAGGTGTCAGGAGTTTGAGGGTGGTACTGACCCCTAGCCCTGGGACCAGACAAGGATGCACCCCAACAGCTGACAAAGCCCCTTCTTTCATTCTTCCAATCTCTGGGCACCCACTGGCCATGGACCAGTGCCAGGTGCTGGGGAAAAACTGCCTCTTCATCTTCATTCTCCATTTACACAGCAGAGTCCCCACTGTCCTGGCCGGCGGGCATGCCGCAGAGCCCCTCTCCTCACACCGGCCAATGTCCTGTGAATTATTAATGCAATTGTCCCTTTTTTCTATATATTTACCGGGTAATTCCCTCTCTTAACAAGCACGATGTCTGTTTTATTCACAGCACTGATTCTGGCATGGTGCAGGACACAGAGGAAGAAGGTGACAGATACACAGGCCACATGCTCCCCACTCATGGGGCTCCTAGGAGATACCAGAATTGACCCACTTGACAGACAGCTAGACTGAGGCTCAGCAAGGGTGCCAAGCCTCACCCAAATCACACCAAGCCACCTCCTGGCCCCCAAGCCTGGGGCTCTGCCTGCTGCCCCTTCATCCACAGGGAACAGATGGTGAAGATCTGGTCAGTGACATGACTGACAATTGTCAGGAGGGGTGGTGCAAGACTGGGAGCTGATTTTTGTTTGGGGTTCTCTTTTTTTGCCAATCTCTGTTTTTACTTTTTTTTATTGAAGTATAGTTGATTTATAATATTGTTAGTTTCCAATGCACAGCAAAGTGATTCTTTCAAGCACCTGTCAGTGAGAAATCAGCTTCCTGGTTCATCCTTAGGGGTTCTGAGCAAAGGCTCCCAAGTCAGACAGGCCCACGTGTAAATCTACTCTGCTCCCCACTTCCCAGCTGGGTGACCTCAGGCAGGTCACTTTCCCTCTCTGAGCCTCAGTTTTCTCAACGATAAAACGGGGCTTGGTGTGATTGGCGCTCAGTGACCACGGCCTGTTACAACTCCTTTGCGACTCAGAGAGTCAGGGAGGAAAGCAAAAGAAAGGCTTCCAGAAGGTGGACGCCAGGCCCAGGTTACCCAGAGGCTCAGTCCGGCTGGTCCTATGCCTTCCTGTCCCGTGACCTCTAAAGGGCCTGGAGAACAATGCCTGGGAGAAGAAGGAAACAGTCTTCCTGGTCTAGGACGTGAGCCATGCCCCGCCCAGATCCGGAAGAGGACAGTCACTCCCCCCACACCCCCCCACCTGCGGCAGGCTGAGTGCTCCCTGGGGCCTGAGGGCTGTGTCCTTGGGGGCAGTGGGGACACCCCTGTCCTAACCTATGGCCCAGGTGCTACCACGCTATTGGAAGAGAGTTTCTGCCTCCTCAGAAGGGACCAGGTAGGAAGAAAGAGAAGGGAAGCAGACATTTCTCAGCTACTCTAGGCTCAGAGGCAACCAGCATTAATCACTCATCTACTCTGTGCCCTGAGCTTCCATCCTCTCGTGCCCAAGGCCCTCCCCTGACCCCTCACTCCATCATACTCAGAATCAAACCCATCCTCCTGACTTGAGTGTGATGACAGCCGTCAGTGGTCCAGCCCCTCTTGCCTGGACAGTCTTCCCTCCCCCAACCACACACACACACACACACACACACACACACAGCCCCTCCCTGTTCCTGGAACTTGCCGGCTCAGTCCTGCCTCGGGGCTCCTGCTCTCCCCCTGCCTGGAACACCCTTCCTGCAGAGCTGGACCGGGCTGGCTCTGGGGTGTGGGAACCTATTGTTAAATACTCAGGAATTCTGCAAGCTGGCTGACAGCTGACGTTACAGCTTGACATGGGTCATGGTGGGAGTATTTACACCATGGGAATCGGCAAATGCTCTAAGCAGAGCTTTCCCCTTCCTGGAGAGCCGGCTGTTAAACAGTTACCAGCACACCTCGGGAGAAGGCAATGGCACCCCACTCCAGTGTTCTTGCCTGGAGAATCCCAGGGACAGGGGAGCCTGATGGGCTGCTGTCTATGGAGTCTCACAGAGTTGGGCACGACTGAGGCGACTTAGCAGCAGCAGCAGCAGCGCACCACGGGCTGACTCCTTCTCATCAGTCAGGGCCTGCCTTAACCACCACCAGCTCACAGAGGCCTCCTTGGTAGCCCCATCTAGAACCTCTCATGCCCGCTGCCTTCTGATTCTCTGTTCCTGGCCCTGCTCTCTCTCTGTGACATTCTTCTTATTTGTTGTTTGTCTGTTGGTCTGTCCCCTACCTTAGAATGTAAACTCCTCGAGGGCAGGAGCTTCTGTCTATCCGCTTCCCCACTGAATCTCAGCACCTAGCACAGCACTGCCATGCACTAAGCATTTGACACATGTTTGTTGAATGAATAAATATGCCAGGTGCTGTGAATTCAGACTTTATTACCATGTTTTCAGTTTTGAAGCTCACCTCAATCTCTCATTGTAGTTCAGGGGGCCTCAACCTTGGCATTTTTGGCATCTGGGGCTGGTTAATTATTTGTCAGGGAGGATGTGGGGTAAGGACAGTCCCTGGGTGTTGTAGGGTGTTTAGCAGCATCCTAAAGGAAATCAACCCTGAATATTCATTGGAAGGACTGATGCTGAAGCTAAAGCTCCAATATTTTGGCCACCTGATGCAAAGAGCCAACTCATGGGAAAAGACCCTGATGCTGGGAAAGATTGAGGGCAGGAGGAGAAAGGGGCGGTAGAGGATAAGATGGTTGGATGGCATCACCGACTGGATGGACATGAGTTTGAGCAAACTCTGGGAGATGGTGAAGGACAGGGAAGCCTGGCGTGCTGCAGCCCATGGGGTCACAAACAGCCAGACACAACTTAGTGATTGAACAGCAACTGGACTCTACCCTTTAGGTGCCAGCAGCGGCCTCCTTTCCTGCAACTGTGACAAGTAGACACTGGCAGGCATCCCGGGAGGAGGGGAGGGGTTCCGTCACCCCGGGGTAAGGACCACAGCCAGGGCCCCTCAGGGGACTGTGTCACTTAGCTCGGTTTGCCGCTGAGAGGCTGGGAGAGGGGCTGGGACATGGCCCAGGGCCCCCGGTGGGAACAGAGAATGAGTCCCCTCCAGCGGATCCCAAAGTCCTCGCTTTCACAACCATCCCCCTCACTGCTGCTCACTGCCCCCACGGCCCAGGGCTCAGCGACCCTCTGAAGAGAGGTCCAGGGATCCCCGTGTTATGGGTCCTGGAACCTGTGATTCACTGGCCCAGGGTCACGCAGCACACAAGTAGCAGCACTGGGATGCGAACCCGGGCCTGTGTGACAGCTAAGCCCTCCCACCTTCACCAGGGGCAGGGAGTCGCCCACTCACTCCCAGGAATGCTCTCTCTCTGTTCAGCCCGAGCCTGTCAGGTTCCCAAAACCTCACCTGAGGTGCCAGACGGCAGGGGGTGGGTGGGTAGGGGTCTAACTTCTTTATTTCCAGCACCCAGACTGTCTATGGCTGGCATGGACTCCTGGCAAGGCGCTCAGGGGCCAGGGGCTGGCTTATTTCACGGATTCCTTCTGCAAGAAGGCCGACCATTCTTCACGCGCATCAGAAAGCTGTTCCTTCAGAGCCCAGGAGGACTGTCAGGTGAAAGGAAAATACCGGAGTGTTGGCATCCCAACGCCAGGGACCCGGCCCTGAAACTACAGCTGCCCACACCAGGCTGGGGCCAGCCCACCGAGGTATGGACAGGGTCTGACAGCGAGGCCTGAGACGGCTGCTGCAGGAGCAGTGGGTTCCAGCCCTGCCCTGCCCTTGGCCACATAACAGATACTAAGACGTGCCTGGGTGCCAGGCCCCATGCTCAGGGCCCGATGTACAGCCTAGCGAGGCTGCCCTCCAGCCAGCATGACTCCATAGTCAACGACACGTCACGTGGGCTCTGTGACTCATTTCTTCACCCCCTAAAACGGGACGGGACAAACACTAGCAGCTATACCATCTTGCACTTCGAAGGGTCATACGACAGTACAATGGAAACACCAGGCATGCAGTGGGGGGGCAGTGTCCATAACAGCTGGGGCTGGCATAGTGCTTCCTCAGTGTTAGGAAGTCTTCTGAGCATCTACTCATGTATGTGTTAACTCAGCAAATCCTCCCTGCCCCACGAGGTACACACTCTTATCTTCTTTTCCTGATGAGGAGATGGAAGCACAGAGAGGTTAAGAAACCTGCCCAAGGGCACACAGCTAGGAAGTGGAGTCGCTTGGGTCTGAACCCAAGTGGTCTGGCTGCAGAGCCTGTGCTCTTAACCACATCATTATAGAATCATAGTCCCATGTAGCTAAAATCGTCCTATTTAGTCTTCACAATATTTCCATGAGTTAAGCACTAATTTTTTTTTTCCTTTTTTCAACTTTATGAGGAAACCAAGCTGGGAGCCCTGAAGAGGTGATGGTCACATAGCTCAGAAGAGTCAAAGAGCCAGGCCTGAAATCTAGACCACCTGTCTGGTAGGATCCAGAGCTACTGTGGTTTCCCCACGGTCAAGAACTGTCTCCCATTACAACCTATACCTCCTAATAGCTCTGAAAGAGGAAGGGGAACAATGCTGCTAACAATATATCATGGTGCTTCCTACAAAAGGTTTGGAAATTTCAGACTTGGAGCCTAGTTTGCACAGGCTCAGCAAAATCAGATCCTCAGCATCCAAGTGAGGGGTCAAGAGGTAGGAAGGCAAGATGAAAGCCGAAGTTCAGCTTGTTGTGCAGCTGTGCTGTGTGACCGTGGCCAAGTTGCTTGCCCTCTCTGGGCCTTGGATTCTCAATTGGAAAATGTTGTGGAGAAAAGGCACAAAAAGAGAGAAGCTTTTTTTCTCATTCTATAATTTTACCTATGCTTTCACCTCTGTGATGTTTCAATGGCGAAAATTACAAGCACGTTTTCCAGGATACCCATCTACCACGGCACTGCAGCTTCAATCTCCGTCACGTCTGAACATCCAAGTTGCCAACACAAGTCTACCCAATATCTCCACATATGCACACCCTGGCAGGAAAGATTGGGT
Organism: Okapia johnstoni; assembly: GCA_024291935.2. NCBI lineage: Eukaryota > Metazoa > Chordata > Mammalia > Artiodactyla > Giraffidae > Okapia > Okapia johnstoni. Next base: position 5,225,667 of record CM044310.1, on the reverse strand, counting down.
CAGCAGCCAGCAAAATAAACTCCCAAAGACTTTCCACAATGATGCCGCTGCAAAGTTCTGCTGGAATGCACAAAGTAGGCCTTCTAAGAAGTTCTGAATTTCCACTCCTCCCAAAATGGCCACAGAGGCTCTGGCAGAAAGGCAGAAAGCTGACCCACAGAACCGCCCCTCAGTAGGCACCCCGGGGCTAAAAAGCATCCTTTTTCACAACTGTCACAAAAAGGGGAGCAGACACTGGGCACCTAGGACTCCTAGGAAGTAATGAAAAAGTCAGGGATCAAGGGACACACCAAGAGGATGATGGGAAATTCCCTGGGGCAAGAGAGGTTAAGCCTCCTACCCAGGGACTGTAAGGGGGTGAGGGGCACCAAGCACAAATAGTTCAAATCTCAAGACCAGTTTCTCTGTTTGTGGAAACCGTCTAACACCTCCAAGCCCACCCCAGAAAGAAGAAAGAAAAAAAAAACTGTGGGTAAACCCATCCCCTCTCCCTGTTCTCAGCCTTAACGTGGACAGAGAAGAGAATTACCATTCCATCCTCTGCAGTATCTAACTTCAAAAATCTTGGGCACAGAGCAGAGAAAGAAGGGGCCAACCAAAAACTGGGACACCAGTTTTTGCAGGCTTAAAAACAGATCAATTTTACTCTAAAGTTTAAAATGAAACATGCTCCTGTTTGGGAAAAGAATTTCATTAGGAGGAAAATATAATATAAAAATACCCATTTAGAAAGAATGTGCTATTAATTCTTAGCACTCTATGCAGAAGGGAAAATTGCATTTTTATCTAAATGGTTTTTCTGCATAAGCCATTTACAATATTCTTTGCCTCTCTATAATAGGCCCTGCTACCATTAGTAGTGGGACGACCAGGCTGAGGGCTGAAATCGCCCTCAAACACATTTAATACATAACCCCTGAAAATCTATTCCAACAGGGACCTCAGCAAACAGGCCTAGCATTCCTTTTTTAAGGAAGAAATAAATATGCTGAGGGGGGTTGGGAGTGGTGTGCTGATGGGGGAGGAAGGGACAAGATGGTTTAAGTTAAAAGCAAGCACTCTGGGTTCCTTTAGCAGCGTTAAAATTGCAACTGATTTTGGCTGCATGATTGCAACCATTTGACTGCCTGTGTCTGTGTGCAGTTGTGTGCGCTGGTATCCACCCCCCACACACACACACAAACACACACACACACTCATGGGTTTCCATCAAACAAGCAAACAAGCAAGGGATGAAATTCAGGATATGAAAACAAACTATTTTTAAACACTAAAGCAAACACACCAAGATAGCAATACTGTTATTTTCCCATTAAACTAAGTTTCTCTCAATTTGAAAAGTGAGAAAAATCTAAACAATACTTCCAAACAAACTACACAGAGCTTGGGTGTTGTGGCCTCCACCAGCTTTAACGGAAAAATCGCCCCTGTAGAGAAGCAAAAAACAGGCAGGGATGGGGCCAGGCAGCTTCGTCAATGGCCTGCCACGTCCCACCCAGTGGGTCCCCCTGACGGCAGCCCAGGCCTGGATGCCCAGTCGTCTCCAACTTCAGAAAGCGATACTTTTTCTTTTTTCCGAAAAAAGTTTTTTTTAAAGTCTTCCAGCTCTTTCTCTCTTGGATTCCCAAAATAACTACTTACTTAATACCAAATGTCGGGGAGCTAAATTAATTCATTAAGGAAACGCAAGGGCTGTGATGGACACCGAGTGCGGGGGCCTCCGAGATTTTGCTGCCATGAGCCAGAACGCCTCGGGCAGCCCTCTTCCGGCAAAGCTCGGTACATAAATTCTTCCTTTCAAACCAGGAGCCCAGAAATGTCATAATTATAGCTGATACAGGTAACAGGTGTGCCCCTCTGTCCCTCCCCCCACCCCCCCACCCGCCACCCGCCTTCCAGACAAGCTGCTGGAAGATTTAGTGGTCTGGCCAGGGGTGTTGTAATTACCGGAAACGACTCTGGTTTTAAGGGTTAGATAAAGACCCTCTCCAAATTTAAGGCCAGACACCGATGTCCATTAGACTTTAACGGGCCCACATAAAAAAAGAAATTGTATCCTCATCTCTCCAAATGCCTGCTTCCCCAGCGCCTCGAGTTCATTTCAGGCTGGCTCAGTGCCCAAAATACTCCTGTCCGGCCCTCGCTCTGCAAAGGCAAGGACTCGAGAGAAACTGATGTGCCGGGAATTAGGCAACTGGGTAGGGGGTGCTCAGGAAACCCCTTTGCTCTATAATTGTTACGACCAAAACCTCTCTTTTAAAAAATAATAATAAAAGTGGAATTTTGACCTATCATCTAGAACCAGAGAGACAGGGAGGCTATAGGGAGCCTGGGGAGAAAGAGGAGTAGGTGGCTGGCACCCAGAGATGCCCGGGTGAAGAGCCCAGCACCATCAAGAATGACACATGCTCCCCTCTGGGACTCAATGTTCGAAAAGGCAAAAGCTGTGGGCTGTTTTGCTGTGTTTTTCTTTTCCCCAGCTTTCGAGACTTACGCATACTTTTTCTTCCTTCTTTGGAAGTCAAGCCAGGCATTCCTCTAAAAGTTACACACACACACATACACTCCAGCACTACTGTCTGTCCAGGGGCAGCATGGAAGGAGCCCCCCAAAAGGTTTACGATCCCTCACTCTTCTCTATGTCTGCGCTCAGCTCCCAGTGAGTTAAGAATTAATGCTCAGAAACTTTACGGGGACCAAGACACCAGTAGGAAGCAGATGCTCTCTGGCCGTCTCCGAGGCTCTGGGAGGCTAAGTTTGCTGGGTTGGGCTTTTTCTCCCTCCTTCCAGACAAGTGAGGGCTGGAGGGGCCTCACCCTCCCTTTCCGCCCTGGGAAGGTGGTGGGAACCTCAACTGGGGGCCTTTATTCCGTGACGGGTGAGCGGGCCCATTAGTGCATACACACACACTCTCATACACACACACACATACACGCACACATACTTCTAATCCCAGCAAAATGCTTCACACACACTGAGCACAAAATAAATGCTTATTAACTAAACTGACCCAAAATAGTGAAATGTACAAGTAAATTAATCATGCCTCTCCCAGAGGCCTAACAGGATTACAAATTCGGCAAAAATTGACCACACGGAGATCAATGAGCTTCTACTTAAAACTCAAAGGGGCCAAAACTTTGTAGGAGCTGCGTCTTTGAGAAAAAAATAAATGTATTTTTTCATCTCTTACTAAGACTCCTAAGGCCTGTACGTGTGCATGTGGGTGTATGTGTGTGAGCTTGTGTGTGTGCTCAAGTTGGGGGTGGCGGTATGGGCGTGCATGCACACACAACAAGCAAAAACCATCAAAAGGCAACCAGAGCTTTATGCCCAGACAATTTAGAAATAGTCACGGCATAAAGATCGTGAAATTGCTCCAGTTTAAAAAAAACAAAAAACAAATTTTGGTCCACAGCCTCCCTTTCTTTTCCCTCAAATATCAAACAACCACCAAAAGTTACATCACAGGGGATGAAAGTGATCAATTTGTTTTCAGCCAATTAGGTCTCACTTGCTGCAGAAGTTTTAAGGGCTGCTGATGGCTGTACCGTGGGTTCCCCCACCAAATAGGAGGAAGATGAACCTCTACTGTGTCCAGCTCCTTTCCACACTGTTTAGTGCTTATCTCAAGTCAGGGAAATCTTTCTCTTGCTGAATTTGTCACTTACTTGCATTTCCCTTTTCACCTACCATTCAGAAAAAAAGAAAAAAGAAAATATATATATATATACATATTGTGTGGGAGGGCACTGTTTGCATTTTAAGACGGTGGAACCTGCCTGCGAGGTCTGTCACAGACAAGAATATCCCTAAAGAGGTTCAGTGCTGGAAGAGATGCATCAGTGGTCACTTTATGGGGTCACCAGGGAAAAGGTCACTCCTTTCTCCCACCCTCATCGTCCCTCTTTTATGGAAAGACCTGGGGGCATCTGTGAAACTTGATGCTTCACAACAGGCCCCGTGGGACTGGCTCCTCTGTAGGACAAGTTGGCCACAGCCACGTTACGAGGGCTCAACCCACCCAGGGCCCGTCCGGGTCATCATCTCCACTCGCCCCCTGCCCCACGCGTCTAGCTTGGCCTCTGACTGCACAGAAAGGGGGTCTGATTGCTAATAGACCCACGATGCAGTCATCAGCCCCAAGCTGGGTCCCCTACATCTATTTCCCCCATACAGCTGCAGTCATGTGGAAGCCCCAGGCCCAGCAGGGGGTAGCTGAGCCAAGAACTTTCTGTCCTCTGTGAGGGCGGACACCAGCCCCCAAGCCATGCCCTCAAACCCCAGCCTTGCCCAGGAGATGGTATTATAAATGACTTCCACACTTCTAAATTATTTTCCGCTGCTGAACTCCACATTGGTAAACAACATCTCAACTCCGAGGGGCACACTTCTCCTCTCTCCACCCATCTCTCAATCACTGTCCCCCCCAAAGAAAATAAACTACACCCCAGTCTGCATCCAGTGTTCCTAACGGCGGCTGTTTCTCTCTCTGCCTTCCAGCTCATAGGAAAGAACAGAGTGTCCAGATCAGGATTCAGGCCCTTGAATTTCAAGGACTTTTCCAACAGCCCACGCGATCCGGGTAGAACCTGTTCACTTCCCTGTGAATTCTCAGCCAAGCCAGGCTTTCTCTGGAAGGCTGAGCTCTGGGGATTTCAAAGCAGGCTATGTTTTCTGCCGACTCCCCTGGCCCCTCTCTGATCATAAGATGGTCCCTCAGAAGTATTTTATTCCTGGTGGTCGTTGCCAATCACTTGACAATGCTTGTGTTCCCAGATCCAAGGGTGCCTGAAAACACTGCTTCACGGTAACTTTAAAGGGTCCTATCTTTGTCACATCACACCCTGCCCTGGACGACTGGATGAACAGGGGGCCAGGTGTGTGTGTGTGTGTCTGTGTGTGTGTACAAGTGCATGCGCATGTGTGCGCATCTCCTCTCATTGCAGGAGCTCCTAAATACAACCAGGAACACCATCACTGGGGCCCTCAACGCTGGGGCAGACAGATTTCTTTCCCCGGTCACACACCACACAAAGTCACCTAGGCCAAAAAGGTCCAAGCTTGCCTGACTCCAGTCAAAGCATTGACCTGAGCTCTAAGAGCAAAGGAAACCTCCATGCCCAAACCCTCTTTAAATTATCATCAGCAATGAGAAGGGAAAACTCATTTTAAATCCTCAGATCACATCTCCAGGCCACTTAGGTCTCACAAGAGAGAGAGGGCTTCTGGAGGAGGGAGGCAGGGAGGGGAGTGGGGAGGCCCGGAAGGGTCTCAGCACCCAAGTTAGCCCACATCTCCTGCAAAGGCATGACAATGTTGTCTATTTCTGAGTCGCCATGGACAGGGTTTTTGAGACAGGATAAAAACAAGAGATGGTTCCCTCCAACTTTCCAAAGGCCATCCTACTCAATGGGCCCCAAAGATGCCTCCACAGAACCATCTCCTTGGGCCCCTAATCCATCTTCCAACACACCTGACTCACCTAAACTGAACACTAGCACAGATAAGTCAGACTGAGGCCCAGAAAACCAGAGATCCTCCCCCTAAGAATGGGAATCCCAGGGCCAATCGCCGAAGGGTCCAAGGTTTTCCAGAGTTGTCAAAGATGGGAAGAAGACAGAGCCTTGGGGTCACACGGTCCATCCTACCAGCTACAGGGGAGGCGGGGCAGGCTGAGTCTGCTGGACCCCTGAGCTTTAATGATCAGAACATAAAACCCTGCTTTTCCTCTAGCGTGTGAGTTTGCGTGGGGATGTTTATTGGAGGTTTCCCCCTCTTTGGGGAAAAGTCTATCCCACGTATGATGTTCCTTCTGGGATACTCAGAGAGCCAATTTGTTACCGTGAATGCGCTAAGGCCTCCAAACTGTTAAATTCAACTGCCGTTATGTTTAAAGGGCATTTGGGTCCTTACAATGATGTACATAAATTGTGAAAAGTTCCACGTACGACCGCCGTAAAGAACTCCCTCTGATCCCGCTTTACAGGAAGCGGAGGTGATGAAAACCTGCCGACTTTCTCAGCCAAGAAGGAAAAACGAGAATGTGGGATGTTGGGGCTACGATGGACTCCCCCCTCAGGAGGAGGTGCCGAGGATGGCAGTCCAAAGGGGCCTTGTGGGACCAAAACCGAAAGCTACTGGGGCCCAGCAAAGACCCCCTTGGATTTCTCAAGGCTGGGCAACCTCTCCACAGCTCCCCCAACCCATCCTTCCTGGACAAACACCATGTTGGGAGCAGACCCTCCTCTTGCTTCCCAAACCTCAGAGGCCGCTGATTAAAATGCAAGCCAGCAAACAAAGCAAGCCTCGGCGTCCTTCAATAATTACACCCCGTGAGAATGATGGCTCGCAAACATCCCTTCTCCGTGCAAGTACATGAAACTGAACTCTGCTTTTCGATCCCAGTCACAAAGTGAAGTTAGGAGTTCGGGGCCTCGGATGTGCACACCCACAGGGTTGCTTCTGACCCACACCCTAAAGTCACCGATGGGCCCATGAGGCTGCGTGAAGATCATGTTGTCAAGTCACTGGAAGATGGCAAAAAATGATCAAGGCTGCTGCGGCCCTGGGCAAGCCATCTTGCAAAACGTGATGGGCCAGGGTTCCGGAACCATCTCTCCCTTCTAGTCCGGCTCGTGAGTTGGGGGGACCGTTGGCTGAGCTGCTGTGCACCAGGACCCTGAAGGCAAAGCTGTGACTAATTCAAAAGCCCAGCGTCCTCTCCGCCAAGTCGTTGGTACCAAAAGATTACAATAAAGGAGAGGAATTTCCATAAATGAGAAGCAGCGTCCGCTTCCCACCACTGGGAGGGGGCGTGGGCGAGGGGGCGGTGGTGGGCCCTGATTCAAAAGACTCGTCTCCCCGGCTGGAGAGAGTTCAGTTAGCTGAACTCAGCCAGAGACACCTCCACGCGCAGAACCCAGCGAGGGACGACGTGCGTCTGCTACCGAAATACTCCAGATCAAAGTCACCCACAGCCTGGGAGGCCCGGGAGGCCGAGATTTCGTAATTAGGATCTTCAAAATCCTCCTCTATTTTTAGGACGTGCGCTCATTCAGTCCTTTAGAGAATCAGAACCTGTCAGCTAAGGCCAAAGAGACTGAAGGTTTGGTTTCTCTCCCTGCTTCCCCCATTCCCACCCTCCCCAACCCTACTCTGCTTTCGGAAAGCAGATTAAGGGGAAACTAAAGGAGTAACTGGATGATATGATGGAAATATACTTGGCCATGCATATGTATATGCGCGTATGCTGGGGAGGAGCTCCTTCCCACGAGAAGGCCATGGGCCCTGCTTCCCCTCCCGCGGGCTGCAGATGGACCCCGACCGGACACCGCACGTCGGCCACACTCTTTCAAGCCAGCCCCCAGACCACTTCGCTGGGCTCCAAGGTGTACCAGAAGGCGAGGAAACTTGAAAAATGCCCCCCAAATGTCTCTCTTCTCAATCATGCACTCGCGTACGTATCAACATCCCTGCCACTAGCAATCAAAGCCCACACTAGAATCTGTCCACCCAAGATGTGCCTAAAAATAGACATCGTCCTAAAACAAACACATCGCCTGGGCAAGTCAAAATCCTGACTTAAGTCAAAACGATGAAGCTGGGGTTCTTCCAGCCCCTCCAGACTGAAGACATGGGTGGAACAAGCAGGGGGTCATTGAGGGAAGGATATAAGGTGCCCCTACTAGTTACAGGGGACCCCCCATAGATTCAGGGGCCCCCCATATATTCACGTCCCCTCTGATCTAAGAGGTTTGGTACTTTCATGTTGCAGTGAGCTTAGGTAGCCTTCTTGCCCTCACACACTGCCCAGACATTTGATTCTATTACATAAAGCTATAGTTTTTTAATCTCTAAAATTAACCAAACAGAGGTAAATACAGTATTTCTTACATGGAGTATTTATCTCTTAACAGCTTTCGGTAAAGCAGATCACTCCCTGGGCAAAGAACACGACTCAATGTTACTGTCACTTAAGTGGAGAAAAAGGTGATTTTTGCTAAATTTTCCGGCATATGGTGGGTTCAGGAGATTCTGTGAAATCCCAAAGATAGGCTCAAGTTTGCCCTTACAGAGTAGGAAGAATGCCCCTCCTCTAATTTCACCTGGTCCTCTCGGACTGTTTATTAAAGATGTATATTTTATATCAGCCAGAGAATCTCAAGTAACTTCTTGGCAAGGGCAGCTGTATTTTCAGGACCCATTAAGATTCTTTGTGGAAATTTAAATACCTCTGTCAGGCAAACAAAATCATATCAGGAATCATAGAATTTCATTGCTAGAAAGAGAAATTAGATTAACCAACCCTCACTCCTTTCCTAGAAATCTCAATAAAATAGAAGTACATTTCAACACAGTCTCTTCCGGTCTGAAGGGGCCTCACCAGAAATCTAAATGAATTTAGGTTTAAATTAAGAAAGCTAAAGAAAGCTATCCTGAGAAAAGGCCTTCCATCTACAAATACTATGTACATCGATACAGATGATAACATATAAGTGTACATTCCATATTAGAAGGCAGAGCCTATTTAAAATCAAAACAGACAGAAAAAAATCCAGTGGCACAAACCACGACAAGTTCAATGCCGATAAGCTTCAGCCCCTTGGAAATCCTTGTCCTTTATTAATATTTAGTAGAAATGTATAATTGCAGATGTGCGCTAGGTTGGGGTTTTATGTTGGGAGGCGGGCAAAGAAGACAGGTTTATTACAACCATGAAATATTAAACAAGCACCAAAGAAGAGTAGCTGTGTGTCCTGGACTAGCCAGGGAGCAGGCAGGCCCAGACCGTCAGCTGCACAAAGGGGGCTCCTATCTGTTTACATTACCCCTGATTAACACCTGCGAAGTTTTGGGTTACATCTTCCGGAGGCTGCAAAAGTCACTTGAAGGCATGTAACCCGTGCTGGGTGATTTCTTGGGGAAATAGGACTGCAAGGCTTTGCCTTCCCACAACCAGTTGGAAAGAGCCTTAAAAATTCTCTCCACGGTGTGAGGAGTGGGGAAAACGACTCAGAAAAACAAACAACACTAGGCGCCTTCCCCCTTGCCTGCCCCCACGACGAAGGGAATTCAGTGTTCAAATCCTGCTTGCCTAGTGCTACTCAGCACTGCTTTACTGGGCTCTGACGGGAACACTGAGAGAAGCATGAAATTCCAAAAATTTCTCCCGCATCACTGTAAAAATATCATACTTCCAAAAAGGGCCGGATAGCATGCAGAGCGTAGACCTCTCTCATTTCCATGTGTGTGAAACAGTGTTTCTAGACATCTCTGGATTTCATGACAGAGAACAGCCAACAGAATGGAAGTTTGGCAAGGATAAACTTATCACGGAATAGAGTTAATTCAAGTTTTGAAACCTGTAAGGGACCTGTGGGCAGGGGCAGGGGGACATACCTTTTTAGGCTTAATATCCTTTATCTACAATCTATTATGATTTCTCCTCTCTGGGTTTTGAAATTCCTCCATAGCCACACATCTATTACAAAGATGGGTGGATGATTTTGCAAACTAATTTCAAATTCAGGTAATCCTCACTGATTTAATAGATGTCTGAATAGGCCCAAACTCAGGCTGCTTTTTCTTTTTCCCCCTCTGTACAACCTCACCCTTCCCCCACCCCAACTCTGTGCAAACAGAATCTCATGATGAGACCTAGAGTTTCATGATATAAAAGTTGTTTGGAGGGTTGATTAAGAAGTCAGAGGAAGCATAATTTGCAGAGGCTCACTTTCCTGGTATTTAAAAAAAAAAAAGATCATCATCACATGTGATTCTGGCCTAGACTTTGTGAGAAGTGTAACTTGCCAGTCAAGTTCCCTCCCCTCCGAAGGACATCTAAACCCCAAAAGACAATATGGGCACGCACGTCCTCTCCAATCTGAGCAGGATCACTTTTGTTAAAGACCGACTAGTATTTTGTCATCTGAGCGAAGAAATTTCAGAAACGGTGTTAATATTTAATCACATTAGTACTGGCGTGTTTTATGGTGTGACAAAATAAAATATCATTACAAAAATGGGCTTTGCCTGAGGTGGGGGGGATGAGAGCGAGTGGTGAAGACAGTGCTCGCTGGGGTTGGAACTTAGAGAAGGTACATTCAAAGCTGCTTCATGGCTGATGGGACCCTGGGCTTGTGTTTACAGGAAAGCAGGATGCTTTCCTTTTGATTCTTTTTTTTCTTTTTTTTTTTTCTCTCTACTCTGTTTCGAAGGGGTACACTTCATTCTGATTTTCAGCCAGGGCACCCGGGGGCCCGCTGAAGGCTCTGTGTACCTATTTATACAACGTGCAGATGGAGCTGCGGGGTGTTATCATAATGAAAAGTTTAATCGTCCTTATTTACTACCAGTAAGGGAGCAGGAATCTGATGCAGATATCTTACAAAGCCTTAACTAGCAGTCCCAAGGCTGCAGAAGCTGTGAGTGACCTCAATTCGGGGCTTTATCTAGGAAACTGTCCTTCCTACATCACAGAGTAGAAAACAAAGGAGGTCAAGTGGGTGTCCCTGCCGAGGCTTCTAAGGCAGCCAGCCCCGAAGCCGGTCCCTGGAGGAAGTTTCCCATCTCCCGTGTGCAGGGGAGGGTTGTGTTTAGGGGACAGGGGGAAATCAACCCCGAAACTGACTAGCATCTGTTTTCAAAAAAATATTTTCCTTCGCCTGACGCCTGACAGTGATAATGAAACAAACAAAACAAAACATTTCTTTTATGACATTTCTTCATTCTCAGTCTGCATTTTTTTTCTGCAAAGGAAGATTAGTCGGGCTGAGAAGGGAACAGTCCAACACCTTGAAAAAAAAAATTCTCATTAAAACCACCCAATTCCTCTGCACCTAAGGCCCTTCAAAAGACTTGCAGGCCAAGTGCTATTGGTTTTTCTTTATTAATTCTCTAAATCGGTTTTTTTTTTTTCTTTTTGACTCTTCTCACACCATTTTGGCCAATGTGGTCTTAATTATGGGGGGGTGGGGAGGGATGGGAGAATGGGGAGGGGGAGGGGCAGCCAGGCCAAGCCAGGTAGAAGTGACAGGGGCTGGCATTTGTGCTAACCAGCTATCGATCGGCAGGACCAAGATGTTGTGTACAAGAAAATAAAAGAGAAGGGAGGCAGAGCAACCAGGATGCTGAGTCCAACTCCATTTTAAAAGGGGGGGGGGGGCAGGGAGAAGCAGCAGAGGGTCCCAAACTAACCAATTTATGGCCTTGCCTGGGAGAAGCCTGGAGAATGCTGATGCTGGCCGCAGCGTCTGCTGTGCATGCTAAACACCCAGCTTCAAATGAGAGAGCGGCGTCCCGGGCTGGGCAGTAGGCGAACAAAGAGAAAAGCAGCAAGGCCGCATTCATGAATTAGAAAATCCAAGCGGGAAAGCTACCCGGGACGGGCGGTGAAAGCCCGGAGTTCTGAGCCACCCAACTCCTGCCGCACTTCCCCTCCCCCTCTCCCTCTGCCCCCATCCCTTGGTCCTAAAACCAACCCGCACCTTAAACCCTGGGTCAAGAGACGGCAGGATGCAGGATGTGGACTGAAACCGAAGGTAGAACCGGAAGGCAGAGGAGAACCACCCTAAGAGAATGCAAGGATCAGTGGACGTGTTTTTTTAAAAGACACAGTTAAATTGCCAGCTGCAGACTCCAAGGTAATAGCCTGGTGAGACCAAGGGGATTCAGGGAGGTTTTAAAAGCAAAAGGTAGGTATGGGGTGGGGGGTAGAAAATGATGCTACCTAAAAAGGCCCCATAAAAAAATAAAACAGATATCTACTGCAGCCCCGGTCACCTTTAGGTTAAAAAAAAAAACCTATTATTACTTTAACAGCAATGGTGGTCCATTTTACTAACCCCCACCCCACCCACCTTAAAGGCCTCCAGGACCGACAGGGAGGGAGTACTTAGAATGCAAAGTAGAACTGGGAGCAGACATCTGTCACCAAAGCCAGGCGAGATATTGACAAACTCGGGTCCTTTGTGTCTTAAGAATATATATCCATATCCCCATGCACAAATGATGCCCTGGTCGACTGGTCTGGTCTCTGCCAAGTAGACCCCACTCTGGCCCCCGCCCGCCACTCTCCACCCCCCCACAACCAAATGTCAAGGAGGTGCACTCTGAAAAGGCTGCCTGCCTCCTACAACCCTGACAGGTCTCCAGTTTTTCAATGAAACTCTAATTGTTAAGAAGAGACAAAACAGCTATTCATTAGGAACGAATGTCAAATTAGGCGTTGCCTCTGAATGATGCTGCGGACACCAGAACTGGTAACTTTTTCCCCCAAAGATGCTGGCACACGCAAGGGAGCTCAAGTTGCAGGCTGGCTGACTAGGAAAAGATGGGGAGGCATTAACACAGCTTCCCAGGTGTCCTGCCAAGAAGTGGAGGCTGGAGAGGGGTGGGAGGATGGTAGGAAACTCCTGAGAAGTGGAACAGGCCTGAACGTTGAGGGGTGAGGAGGGGTCTGAGTGTGAAAGGCAAGAGGCCTAGTCCTCAGGGCACCCAGAAACTCAGCTAAAACTTGACAGGGGGTACTCTACAATAATCCCCAAATGGGTTACCACTTTAAGTTGTTACTACAGCTGTGAAACTAGAATCTACCTGGCAGCACCTAGGGGGAGGGAAGGGGGTCTGCCCACGGAGCCCCTGGGGTAACCAAAGGAAGGGTACAAGATCCGAGCTGGGAGTCAGTAAGGCACTGTGCCCTTCCGACCCCGAGCGACCCTCCCCTTTCCTGGAGCCTTCAAGGCAGACGCCAAGGCCGGCGATGGGAGTGGGGCGGGTATCCGCCAGGTGAGAAAGGAACTGGGAACGAGCGCATATACCTTCTTTGCTGTTGGGATTCTGGGGTTTGGCCTTCTCCCAGGGCGCCAGCGTCTTGTCCTCGTCTGTGCCGTCCACCAAGGCCTTGTCAGCCGGCATGTACCAGGTGGCGCTGTGCTCTGCCATCAGCGAGTCCAGATCGATGGTGCTCATGGCGCTCTTGACCGCTTCGGAGCAGCAGCTGCCCAGCTCGCTGTCGCCATTCTGCGCGCCCGAGGCCCCGACGGCACACTCACCCTTCTTGCCACCCTTGAGCCCCAGGGGCTGGTCCTCAGAGATGCTGAACTGCTGCCTCTGCAGCTGGATCTGTGCCTGGAGGATCTCCAGGGGGTGGATCTCGTCAGGTGGCGGGGCACCGCCGCTGCTCGTCGGGGTCCGAACCTGCTCCAGGCCCGGCGTGCCGGGATGGCCCGTGCCCCCTCCGCCATAGCTGTCAGGGGTCGAGGTAGAGGTAGACAAGATGCCCAGGCCAAGCGGGGGCGGGGGTACCTTCGGTCCGTGTTCCCCGGGGCCCACCCCACGAGGAGGGAGTTTGGGCGAGCCTGTCACCAGAGGGCTCCTACTCGCTTTGGCCAGGGCTGGGGGGTTGTCGGAGCTGGAAGACACCTCGTCCTCGTTGGCGTAACTCGTGCTCACCTCATCGGAGGCGAACTCGCCCACGTGCGGGGAACTACCGTCCGACTTCGCCCCACCGTCCAGGGACGCCATGAGGTCTGGCTGGTCCCCCAGGAGCAGCTCGGCCCCCTTCCCCCACGACGGCGACGTGAGCGCTTTCTCGTGAGGCGTAGGCGCCCCGCGCGCCTCTCCCGAGTTTCCCCCGACGGCTGCGACCGGCGCCTGCTGTTGCCCTGGGCTCACACCAGGCGCGCCCCCACTGTCCGGCGCCGCCGCCGCCGAGTACTTGTCGAAGAAGGTCCCGGGGCTCACGTGACCACTGTCCCTTTTTCTGCGCCCCCGTCCCCGGCCGCCGCCCCCGGGGACCGGCTTGCCGTCGTTCCCCGACGTCGATTCCAAGGTGTAGTTGGGGGAGAGGCTAGTGCCGTCCCCCTGGGCGGGCGGATTGGGCGGCCCAGAGGCTTTAGAGCCGCTGCTACTGGTCCCCGACGGGCCTCCGGGCCCTGGAGCCCCAGGAGCAGTCCCTCCTGGGAAGTAATCCGAGCCCGGGTTGCCGGCCACGGCAGCGCCGTCGGTCTCGTTCTGGCTCAGTTTCCTCTTGCCCTCGGGCGGGTTCTTCTTGTTGAAGGTCACGTTGAGGTTGGGGGCCCCGAGGCTGGCGATCATGTTCTGGCAGGCGGTGGAGAGCGCAGCCAGGCAACTCTGGCCGAACAGGTTGTCCTTGGAGCTGGGCTTGTTGAAGGAGCCCAGCGAGAGCGCGCCCAGCTTACTGGCCGAGGTGCGCTGGTTGGGCTGGAAGTCAGGCTGCGGCGGGTATGCGCCCCCGCCGCCGCCGCCGCTGCCGCCGCCCGTGCTGCCGCCGCCCCCGCCCGCGCTCGGGGGCGAGTTCACGCCTGGGCCGCTGTGCGGCGTGGCCTGCCGGTTCGCTGCGCCGAACGGGAAGCCAGGCTGGCCCCCGAGCGCGGGTGCCGTGAAATCAGGTGGCTGGGGCCGGCGCTCGGAGGAAGCGCTGGGCAGCCCCACCCCAGCCCCGGGCGACTGCAGCTGGCCCAGGCTGGCCAGGCTGCCCCCGAACTGCAGGCCAGGGGAGGGCAGCCCGGGCACGTGGCCCTCTCCGGGCATCCTCAGCGGCTCCTGCAGAGAGCCCCTGAACAGCACCCCCGAGCCACCGGGCGGAGGGGGCGGCGCCAGTCCTGGGTCGTGCGGGCCGCAGTCAGAGGGCAAGCCTGAACCTCCCATCCTGCGGGGCAGCAGGTCGCCCGGCGGCGGATGCGGACCTGGGAACCACGCGCTCTCCTGCGCCAAGTGCTGCGCCTGCGGCTCGAATGTGCCCAGGCGCCCGGCGCCCGCGCCGCCGCTGTCGCGCTCAAAGTTCGGCTGGGCCAAGCCGCCCACTGGGCCGCTGTGCACCAGGCCGCCCTGGCCCACGTCCCCGGGGTGGCCTAGCTGGGCCAGGTTGGGCTGGCGCAGCCGCTGCTGCTGATTCCGCGACGCCATCTGCTTGATCATGAGGGCCGCGTTTTGGCGTTGCTGCTGCTGCTGTTGCTGCTGCTGCTGCTGCTGTAGGGACGGGTGGTCCGGGGCCGGATGCTGCAGAGGTGGCCCCGAGGGGAAGCTGTCGGGCACAGGCGGCGTGAACTCGCCGGGCAGGCCAGAATAGGCAGAGGGCGAGAGGTGGTTGTCCAGAGCGCCATTGTGCATGCTGCCGTTCCACGAAGCGCAGCGATCCACTCCCGCGCTGCCCGGGAAGTCAAAGCGCGGCCTCTTGGCCACGTTCATGTAGGGGGGTGCGTCGAAATGCTGCAGCCGCTGGTTGGGAGCCTGCTGCATGTTGAATACCGGCTCGGAATAAGGGTGCATGCTCCGGTTCTCCAGCCGGTGGATGGGGTACTCGAACTGCGCGTGTTGGTTGGGCAGCATGGGCCCCCCGTCCTGCAGGCCGCCGCTGGGCGTGCCCGCCTCGCCCTGCTGGGGACGCGGGAGCGCGGGCGGACACGAATTTTGTCGGACTAGAAGCCCGGGCGGTGGCGGCGGCGGCTGCTGCGGGGGCGGCTGCTGCGGAGGCGGCTGGGGCCTGCTGCGGGGGCGGCTGCTGCGGGGGCGGCGGGGCCTGCTGGGGAGGCTGCATCAACGGGTGCCTGGAGCCGACTCCAGGCTCCAGCCCCACGGGCATCTTGCGAGTCCCGCCGAACCTCTCGAAGAACACGCCGTGCTGCTGCTGTTGCTGTTGCTGCTGCTGCTGCTGTTGTTGCTGTTGCTGGGCGTGCATTTTCGACAAGCCCACCATGCCTGCAGCTCTGGGCAGGGCCGAGGCACCCGGGAAAGAGCCCCCGGGAACCTGACGACCCGCTGCATAATGAGGCAGCTGCCCCTCGGAATCAGAGGGGGAAAACATGTCGAAATGTCCCGAGGGCGGCTCGCCCGGGTAATTGTATTCCAGCGAGTCGACGGCTCCTTGGTTCGCCACCCTCCGGGGCTCCAGACTGTGGGAATCGGAGCCACCGGAGGCGGGCAGGCCATGGAAGGAGGCGGCTCGGTTAGGGCTCTGGTCCAGCGGCAAGCATGGGGCAGGCACGGCATGGCCCGAGGCCCCCGAACTGTGGAAGTCCGGCAGGTTCCCGGGTCGCTGCGGGCCGAAGCTCTCCGGCCCCTGGCTCTCAGCCATATGATCGTAACCCTCGGCGAAGGGCGGCTGACTGCCCAAGCCGCCGGCCGCGCCGCCGTAGCCGAGCAGGCGACCCCCGTGCAGGCAGGAGGCCCCTGGATCCGGCCCGCCAAAGTTGCCCCCGAAGTGGGGGTGATGCTGGTGGGGGTGGTGGCCTCCCGGGTGGCCGTGGTGCGGCTGTTGGCCTCCAAAGAATCCGTGCACCGGCTGCGCCTGCAGCCCCCCCGCGTGCAACTCCGAGTGGCTGCGCGCGTGAAAGCCGTAAGGCTCCATGTTCATGCCCAAGATCGGGGGTTCGCCCAACCCGCTCATGGCAGGGTCCACCGGGCCAGGGGGTCCCCCCGCGTGGAAAGCCGGGGCCTTAAAGTGGGCGTTCATGCTTAGTCCGGCCTCGTTAAAGTTCCTCTCGCCCTGGCCAGCGTTCCTGCTGTTGATCTGGGGCTCGAATTGGTCCAGCCCAAACATACTTGGCGGGGGGCGGGGGGATCAATAGGGCATGACAGCCTGCTCTCCGCGGCGCGCCTCCGGCCAGCTACTCGTTCCAGCCCTGGCTTGGGCGCTCCCGGACGCTCAGCACCGCCGGGGCGCAGCGCGCACCGCCACCTCGCCTGGCTTGTGAAGGCTTGGGGCTATCAGCTCCTCTCCCGAAGCTCTCGTTCTGCCCGACGCGGGCCTCTCACATCTTGCGGCGCCGCGGGGCCTCCAGGAGCCGTGTTGGGGGGCCCATGCCACGGGCGGATGGCACAGCCGCGGGTGGGTTTGTGGGGAGGGGACGGAGCTGCGGGTGACTGAAGACAAAAAGTTAAGTGGGGGGAAGGAGGCGGGAAGGAGGGAGGGAAAGCAGAGCAATCACCTTCTTAAGTCCGATCGGGTTGGATGGGGAGCCCCTGGACGCTGCCTGAAGCCTCCCGGAGTCCGTGGCGGAGCTGCTAAGGGGCCAGTCAGGGAGACCCTTCAAAGCCGTGGCTGGCGCCGGGCA
Source organism: Okapia johnstoni (assembly GCA_024291935.2). Taxonomy (NCBI): domain Eukaryota; kingdom Metazoa; phylum Chordata; class Mammalia; order Artiodactyla; family Giraffidae; genus Okapia; species Okapia johnstoni. The sequence continues at coordinate 5,208,589 of CM044310.1, read as the reverse complement.
CAGACCAAGCGGTCCCTCCCCCCTCCCCCCGGAGTCCCCGCGCTCCGCAGCCGGAGCCTCAGCCAAGCACGATCGGCTCGCACAGTCCCCGTCGGCCCCAGCAAGCGGCTACTGCTTCTTCAGCGGGTCGGAGGACTGGAAGCTCCGCTCGGCATCACTGGTGCCCGCCCCCGAGCCGGGAGCTCAGCGGGGCTGAGGAGGAGCGGCGGGCGCCCGAGGTTGAAAACCGAGGGTTGGTAGAAGGCGCGGCTCCCCTATTCCGCGGCGGGTGCGCTGCACCCCGGCGCGCCGCTTCGAAGCCACGTCCGCTGCCTGCCGCTTCTGTCCTCTGCTGTTCGGTCTCTGAGTTCGCAGGGATCTCCGAGCCCCGTTCCAGGCGCGGGCGGGCAGCAGACGAGGAGTTGGGGCGCTCCAAGGCTAGGGTTCCCTGCCTTCGCGCCGAGGTGCTTCGCAAGTCGCCCTCGGACCCGGGGAGGGGGGTGCACGCGGGTTGGGGGGCCACGCTGGGCTAGCAGGCTAAGGCGTTCCGGCTGGGCTTTCGGAGCCCGGAATGGGAGGGGGCGGGGGCAGCTCTGGGGGGTCCGCGCACCCCTCTCCTGGCTGGCGGGGGGGGGGGCTGCGTGGGGCGTTCCGAGGGTCTCGGCTCCCCTCTCTTGTGTCTGCCTCTCGCCCAGAGCCGGGAGAAGCAGCAACAAGTTTTGCATTTCAGCAATCAATTTCAGCCATTACATTTGCACCAATCAGCGCAGCCCGAGCTCCAGGCCCGGGGCGGGGCTCGCTCTTAAGGTGGTCCGGGGTGCTGACGGCTGAGGCCCCCGCCGCGAACCCGCACTTCGCCTGCTCCGTGTCCCCCGCACCGGTTAACCTCGGGGTCCGGTGCCAGCGCTCTGAGGGCTCGCCCTGGCCTCCCCGCGCACCCGGTTAGAGAGGGCGCAGGCGGAGAATGGCGGGAGCTTGGCTTTGTTCACCCCGCTTCCCATTCACCACAGTTCCCAACTCCCCACCCCCAGCTGAAGCGAGACCTGCGGGGTGGCTAGGGGGCGGGGAGGCGGGCGGTTAGCGGTGCGGGGCGCTCAGACAATGGGGTCGCCAGGCAAAGATCCTGGACTCACCGCGGAAAGTCGCTTGGTGCCGACTGCACTTCAGCACTGGAGCGAAGCTTGGCTCTCCACCGCTATCTGATTACTTGTGGCACCCAAGTTAACCGGCCCTTGGATTTTCCTGGAGGTGAAAACAGACAGGGAACCCCGAAGTTAGGGATCTCCTCGAGAGATAGGGGTGCTTGACTCGCTCCTCCCTCATAGGGCGCGCACAATTGTTCCCTGTCCTCGCTGTCTAGGGTTCCCCGTTCTCAGTGACCGGCTTCCATAACCACTCTGCCACTTTATGGGGGCGCGTTTAGGATGAGCTCAGCGCCAGAGCGGCGAGGCAGCTAGGAGCCCGCGAGAAGACCAACGCGCAGAGGGCCAACCTGGCCGGCCAGCGCACCCTGGTTCAGGCACTCTGGTCAAGGCCCAGGCCCTCTTCCGGAGCGAGGTTGGCCTCCTTAAGAGATCAATTAAACTGAAGAGGCCAAGGAACGGAATTGGGTTGTGATACTAAAATCAATGGGAGTAATTTAATATCTGCCCTGCTCTTTATGAAATATTTATCCCAATAATCTTAGTTAAAATGTTTAGATCTTTCTGATCCCCACTGAGGCTGCAATCTATCTTGCAATTAGAAGTTGGGAGTTAGAGGCGATGGAGGATAGAGGAAGTGTTTATTCTGTGTGCCTGTGTGTGTATGTGTGTGTGTGTGTGTGTGTGTGTGTGTGTGTGTGTGTGTGTATTTTCCTCCCTAAAGCGTTTGTAGGGGAGGAAGGGGGAGAAGGCCTTCAATTTTCCTTGCCATAAAATAGAACGAGGTGATTTTGCTAGCAGGCCAGCATTCTTAGGAGGGGGGGGGTGGGAAGGAACTTTCTTTGAAGTGCCCCTGATATCGCTATTAAATCTAAATAAAATTAAGCATGGTGTATAAAAATGCCTTTTTCCCCCACAAAAGAAAGTGTTTATCGCCCAAGTCTGTCTAGCGTTTGCTAAATTGCGCATGAAATCTGAAATGAAATAAACGTTATAATAAAACCAACCCCTGAGCCCTTTTTATTTAAAAACCTCAGATTAAGCACTCCACCGTCGCAGGCAGGGAGTTAGAAAGTTAGCACAAGGAACTGAGCAGATTCATTGCTCCCCGGAGTTACTGGTGGGAAGCCTGGGTGTTCCAGGACCGAAAATGCCAAGAAAACAGGCTCAATTTAGGGCAAGGGGAGTCACGAAGCAGGGTCTTCAGAGACGCCCTCCCCCCACCACCCAATAAGAATAAAAAATAAAAGCAAACGGTAAAAATGATTAAAACGCGCAACTTTAAAAGTCAGAGAGCAGAAGCCAGCTCAGACCCCAGGCCCTTCACAGGACTTCCCTGTGGTGCATGTCGACAGATATTTTTTTTTCTTTTTGAAATTAAAAATGAAAATTACCCCCACCAAAAAATGGGGTCCATAAATAAGCATCCAGGAAGAAGTATTTGTACAGGGCGGTGGAGTTTTAAAAGGATTTTTCTGCAGGATCAGGTTGTTGGTCTGTGATTAAATATTGATTTTGTGTAATTAGTTTTCATGTGAACTATCCTCTTGCTGATAGCTTAGAGGTTTCAGAACTAGAAAAGAAATGGAATTGGACATGGAAATTATTACTTAGCAAAGTGACAGGGAAGTGAGGGCCAGAGAAAAGACCGAGGCTTGGCTGATTTCGGCACAAAGAAATAAAGGGCCTGGGTAGGCCTCCAGGGACCACCCCCTCTATCCCCACCCTGGGGCCCCAGGCCAGATCAGGGGAAGGGCCTCCTGAGTGAGGAAGGGGACCGACCGGAAGAAGGAATGGCTGCCAGAAAGAGGACCCTGCATGGGCACAGACCTGTGCAAAACCTGTGACACCTGGCCACATACCTGGTCCAGAGCGGTGGCTCCCGGGCTCTGGGTGCCTCAGGAGGCCCCCCTTGTGAGAACACTTGTGTCTCTGGGTGTCTGGAGGGAATAAGGGGAGTCAGGGCCTGTCTGGAGCCCTGGGTGGGCAGGGCGGGCAGTGGGAAGAATGGCTCGCAGACATGCACTCTGGGGAGACCCTGCTTGGACTGTGCTCTCTGCTGAGGCATGACTTCACACGGGGCTGGGCGGGGGTCCCCTGAACACCTGGACAGGTTTCCTGTGGAATAATTCTGTGCGTTCCAGGGAGGGGGGTTTGGTGTGGGAGTATTTTTCTGGGGCTGTTTCCAAGAGTTAAGTCTACAAGGTGTGTGAGTGTCTGAAAGCAGGGTGTGTTTGGGCCCGGCTGGGTTTCTGTTCAGGATGTGTGTCTGGGTCACCTTTCCTTAACACTGAACAATGTTGTGCGGGTGTGCAGGCGTGTGCCTGCGTTTGTGTCTCCACCCAGGAGCGGGTGCCCGGCGTCCGAGCGTGTCTGCATCCACATGTGTGTGCCTGCTTTGCTGTGTCTCTGCGAGTGGCCCTGTCTGTCCCCCAGCCCCTTGCTTCTCTCTTTGGATGCCTCTGTTTGTATACCTGTGTGTGTGTGTGTCCATGGCTGTGGGCCTTGCACCTGGTGTGCTCATGTGTCTCATGTGTCTTGTTTTCCCCACTAGTGTGAGAGCCTGTGCCCCCTTCTGTGACCATCTGTGCCCGTGGATGTGCTGGCGGGTACGCCTCCGCGGTGTGGGCGCCGCTGCGCGGGTCTGTGTGTGCGCTCCGCCTGCACCGGCCCCGCGGCTTCTTTGGAACAGACACACTGCCCCCTAGCGCTCAGACGAATTCCAAGTCCCCGCCCGCTGGCGGCACAGAGCCCCAAGCAACAGGGGCGACAGGATCCAACCTCCTCGGGCCCTTTCCCTCCCCTTCTTTCAGCCTTTCCCTGGAGAGGGGCACTGTGTCCGAGGAGCCTCCCGGGCAAGGAAAGGAGGAGACACAGCTGGACGGCAGGCCCCAGATCTGAAGAGGGATGCTGTCTGCTGGTGACAAGCAGGGAACTGCTCGGAATGGCCCCCAGGAACTCCAGTCCCAAACTAGTGAGCGCCCCCACTCCGTGAAAACACAAAGCAATCGACCCTCAACACCCTTTCTCCAGTAGACACACAACCATCACCCTCGCCCATCAGGCCCCCCAAACCAATACAGACACACACACTCACAGTCGTAGACACACACATGCCTCTGCAGGGGACATGTCTGCACACTGGCTGCAGGTTACTGACGGCTCCCTGTGTGGGGCCCGGGGCTTTTTCATCCAGGGTCCCATTTCATCCTTGTAGCAACTGCTTAAAGTTAGGATTCTGAACCCATTTTACAGATGAGGCCATGGAACCTCAGACTAATCGAATGGCTTTCCCAAAGTCAAAAGAGTGGCAGGGCTGGGATTCCAAACCCATCTGAGGCCTGGCTCTTAACCACAGCCTGCTCTACCTGTGTGTATTTGTTCAGGTAAAGTGATCAGCACAGTGTAGAAAACGCAGTAAGTGCCAAGAAATATTGACTACTTTTGTCACTATTGCCATTGTGATCATCATGAATATTATTGTGATTACGATTAGTACCATTCTCAAATTAGTGTGAGTGTGTGCACACACACATACATTGTTTTATCCTCAGCCCTCTCTTCACTAACCTGCATGCCCTTCAGAGCTGGAAACTCACAAGGATCAGAGTGGTTAGTCTCTCTTGCAGACAAAGTCCCTCAGGACGCCTGGAGGACAGCCTGCTTCTATGGTCACCTCTCTCCTGAGTTAGTGGCAGAATGTATGTGGGCCTTGGCATTGCACACCCAAATTCAGATCTTGGCTTCACCACTGCTGATCTGTGTGACCTTGGACAAAATACTTTCCTCCTCTGAGCCTCAGTTTCCCCTGTTGGGAGGGGGACTCATCGCCAGTACATATGGAGCATCAGGATTGGAGTCAATGTTTTAAAAGTGGCACAGAGGGTGACAGATGGCAGGCATTCATTAGAAGGTAGCCTCTTATTACCATTAGTAACATTATCATTTCTTCTGTGTTTGGATCCAGGGAGGTAGCAAGCAGTACAAGGATGCCAGAGAAACTGGGTTTATTTGACAAATCAGTTTTGCCTCACCATCCCGTCTGTGAGAAAAAGGATGACTGTCTTAGGTACTCACACCACACTCTCCCATCCCCAACTGTGCTGGTGTAAAGGGGATGCAGGCCCAGCTTCTGTTCAAGGAGCACCCAGGGCTGAAGTCTTTGGGGAAGGTCCGGCTATGGCCGGAATACAGGATGCAGTAGCTGGCTAGAAGTTGGAAGGGATGAGACCTCCGTGTAACCATGGGCTACCAGTTGCTAAGCAACAGCATCCCCCCTCCCTCTCTCTATTTTTGATGCCTGCTATCTTTGGGGGTCTCTTCTCCATTGAATAAATACATACTGAGTGTGTACTGAATATCAGGGTTCAGCCTAGGAACTCAGAAGAAAGCAGTGGAAGATCTAGTCCCAACCCTCAAGCCAGATCAAAGGGAACCTAGTATTCCATGCAAAAGGGACTATGTCACACACTATAAGGGATAAAATAACTGTCCTGAGAGAGAGGGATAATCCAGAAGTGTTCCCAGAGATGGGTTTTGAAGGTAGAATAGGAGTTTAACAATCCAACCAGGGTCCAAAGACTTCCCGAGCAGAGGAATTAGATTAGAAGGAGTGTGGGAAGTTTCAGGCAGCACTTTGTTGAGAGCAGACGAGGGAGGGGCAGGATCTGAAGCTCAAGAGGTCAACAGGACCGAAGACCAGGAGGGCCACATAGGCAGATGAGGAATTTTGGACATTGTTCTGGGGAACCAGCCTGAAAGGGCTTTAAGCAAAGCCAAGTGACACAGAGGTGAGTTTTAAAAGGACCTTGGAGACCTCAGGGTCTCCCTCTTCTTTGCCTTTGAAGGTGACCCCAGAAGCCATCTTCACTGGTTTCCCTGGAAACAAGGTCTGGGAGAGGAAAAGTTCCAAGTTTGTCCCCAAGGAACCAGCACAGATCAAGGCAACATGCGCTGACTCCCCCACCCCAGGGTTGTTTGAGTGAACAAGGGTCTCCTCTGGCCCCGGCATCGAGGACAGATAGATGCTGCTTCCCACTGAGTAAGACTTCCCACCCTCAGCGGCGGTGGGGGGGAAGGCAGACGGAGGCCAGGGAGCATTTACAAAAGAGGCATCCTAGGTTCAAATCCCAGCTCGCCACACCCTAACCACATGACCATGAGCAAGACCTGGATTGGAGCTCCATTTTCTGGTTCTACCACTGTCCCGGGGTGTCTGGGGGCTAAAAGTGTGGGAAAACACCCAGACTACACTCTATAACCTTTTTTATATAGACTAGATATTACCACAGTCTATCATATATTCTGTTGTTGTATTGTATAGGCTTCCCTGGTGGCTCAGACAGTAAAGAATCTGCCTGCAATGCAGGAGACCCAGGTTTGATCCCTGCATCAGGAAGATCCCCTGGAGAAAGGAATGGCAACCTACTCCAGTATTCTTGCCTGGAGAATTACATGGACAGAGGAGCCTGGTGGACACGACTGAGCGACTGACACACACCCACACATACACCCTGTGAGGTAGGTTCTGTTGTTGTTGTTCAGTTGCTAAGTTGTGTGTGACTCTTTTGCAGCCCACGGACTGTAGCCCTGCCAGGTTCCTCTGTCCATGGGATTTTCCAGGCAAGAATCCTGGAGTGGGTTGACATTTCCTCCTCCAGGGGATCTTCCCAACCCAGGGATCAAACCACATCTCCTGCTTGGCAGACAGGTTCTTTACCTTCTGAGCCTCCAGGGAAGCATGTTCTGTTAGTTTTCCCATTTTATAAAGGAGGAACTAAGGTACAGAGAGATGAAGGGACTTGACCTGGGATCAGCCGGCAAACGAGAGGCAGAGTGGGACTCACACCAGACCCGCAGTGACCCCCACCAGCGGCCTGCAAACCAGCCCACAGTCTGTACAAATGTGGGCCACGTCTGAATAGCAGAGGCAGGGGCTGGGGAGGGGTATGGGCGGGCCCCGAGAGACTCCCACTCTCCTGGACACGCCCAGCCTGAGGTGGGGTCTCCTCCCTCTGGGCTCCTTCCTGCACCTTCCTGCTTCCAGGAGGCCACCGGGACCTGACACAGGGTCTCAGTATGGTGAAGCCACTGACCTTCCCCATGAACAATAGCTGGGTCATAAGTGGCTGTTTCCCAGCTCACTTGGCCGGAAAGGGCCACATGAACAGGAAAAGAGCTCTGCCCACCATGAGGCATTTCGGCTTCCCAGCATCAAGCCCTCCCTGACAACCCAGTCTTCCCTCTGGCACACTCCCTTTTCAGGATCTAGCTCAGAACCAATTCGGACATCCAAATGCCAGGGCAACATCCTGGCTGATCAGAGATGGGACCACTGCCTGGAAGTGTGAACAGCAACCTCGATAAGAGCTTCCCCTTTTTCTGAGCATGGAAGCTCTCTGAGACCTTGTTTCATCTCGAAAACACTCCCAGGAAGATGGTGCCACCTTCACCCCTGGGAACTTGCTGGCGGCCATGAGGCTTGTCTGTGGCAGGGCCCAGGCCCAAGCCTGGGTCCATAGGATCCTGAGGCTATTCAGTGGACTTCTCCATCTATGACGATTTCTCTTCCGCAGACAGCATCCAGCTATGAGCTTCTATTTTCCATTCTCTAAGCGGAGTGCACTGAACCCAGGCCCCGGTCCCAAAATAACTCAAACCAGCCCCACGAGCTGGAACTGAGGCCCCAGCAACTCCAGAGCCCAGTCCAGCCTCCCCTTGAAAAAGTTCCCATTCAGCAAAAAAAAAAAAAAAAAAAAGGCATCATACATCACGCATCACGCACCACACAATTAGTCAGAAAATGGGAAAGTTCGGGAGGGTTCATAATTATTCAACAAACCTATTTAGCATGATCCCCCCCGCCCCCACCTCTTCAGTTTTCTCTCCCTACTGCAATCAGCTATGCGGGCTCATTACCACAGAGAATCTATCTGGCAAAGCAGCTTCATAAACGGAACCAAACAAGCATGCATGATGGGAAAACTTTGGACCAGCCAGTCATTAGCCAAAGCTCTTCAAGTCACATCTCTGTGGGTCCCCCCATTCCCACTCCTCCCCTGCTGGGGAAGACTGCTGTTCAGTGATGTCTCCATGGGGCAGGGATGGGGGCTAGTAGCATCACCCCTAAGGCAAGGGGAAGGTCACTCAGACTTGGTTCTGCAGTGCCTGGGGTCACAGACTTGTCTTCCAGGAGGGAACCCTTGCAGGTATCAATCAGCAGCAGCTGCAGAGGCAAGGGTGATCGAGTAGGTCCCTGTTTGCTCAACTCTATCCTATCCCTCTTTGCTTTCCATCACAGAGGAGCGGGCTGGTGCAACTCAGAGCACCACACAGATCTGAGGTCTATGGCCAGGTCCTCCCCTTCCCTGTGCCTCAGTTTCCTCACTGGGCACCTGTGAGGATGGATTAAGTGTAACAGGCTCACACTTCACCTAGGAGGTAAATGGAGGGGGGTTATAAGGACACAGAGGCATCCTCAATAGGACTTTCTGGAAATGTGAGCTCCTGTATAGGAGATGCAACCCTCCCCCAGCAACTCACAGTAAGAGGGAAGCAGTCTCCAGGCTTGAGGCATCACAGTGTGCTGGGCTCCATCTAAGTCTTTGTCATAAGGCTATTTCTCCCATAACAATTGCCACAGCACCCCTGCAACAGGGGTCCTAGTCATGTGCCCATTTTGCAGAATGGAATGTAGAGGAATGCACATCACTTTGGGAAAGAGCATGGGGAGAGTTCCTCTGAAACCAGAGCCCACACAGTTCACCCAAAGCGTCCTGGCAGGAGTCATACAGAACTTCCCCAGGGAAGGCTCAGACTCCCCCCACTCCAACCCCCTGCCGCCCCACACTCAGGCTGTGAAGTGGACTCGGGGCTGTTGGGTTTTGAATGCCCTTCCACTCTGACAAGGAGGTAGAGCCCAGGGAGAGTAATGTGCTTATTTGAGTCAGATCCTTGGAAACGTTCACAAATTATCACTGTTTGGCCTGTGACAGTACGAACAGATCTTCCTCTGAACGTTGTTTTGCGTGTAATGGGCAGGACAGTGTGGCCCAGGGGTGAACGCGGACAGCGGTCTCAGGTTCGGCCGCTTATAGCGGCTTTCCCGCTCATAGCCTCAGTCTCCCCATCTGTTCAATGGGGGGAATGATATTTCCAAGGGTTGTCTGGGAGGGGGCACCCGGCACAGAGCACTTAACACATAGTTAACACTCAATAAACAGCAGTGCTACTGCCGCAGAGCAAGGCCCCTGCAGGGCGGGCCCAGCTCCCATAGGGCTGCCCAAAAAGGATTGATGAGGTGCCTGTGTCACACGTTTGCTCCCTCCCCGACCCCAGCTGTGAGGTCCCGAGGCTCCCAGCTTGCATCCAGAGTCCTCAAGACACCAACGCTCTGCCAGCTCCCAGGAGGGGCAACACCCCCTCTACCCCACCCACCCTGGGTTCTCCCAGCCAGGCCCCAGCTGTGCAAGGCCCACCCTCCTGGGAGCCGCCACCTCTCCAGTGGAGGCCCAGCAGCCTCTGACATTGGCCACCGGGCCACCTGGTGAGCTCTGGGTGGGCTCCAGGCGCCAGCTCCACCCCCCCACCCCCCCACTTCTGGCTCGGGTGAGCTCATCTGGGTTTGGTAACGTCCAAAGCAGCCAGGAATGTTTGCTCAAATGTTCCAGGCCCAGCAAGCAGAAGAGTGCAGTGCTGCCCTGTGCCCCCCTCGAACATGCAGAAAGCAGTGTGCTATAACTCAGCGGGCCTCACCAGGCCCCAGGAGATGGATGCGGCGTTTGGGAATCTATATCACCCAAAAGGAAAATGCCTCTTAAATCACAGGGAGCCGGCAGAGGACAGGAGCTTGGGGGTTGGGGGGGGGGCGGTGGCAGAGACGCAGGGATGCTCTGGAGGCGGGACTGAGAGGGAGGGGCCACACACTGGGCACTGGACCTCCTCCTCTCATTGGTCGCAGCTTCTCCTCCCTCGAGGAGTCTCCAGCGGAGGGAGGGAGCCTGGAGATGCTTGCCCGATGTGGACATTCATCGGAGAATGTGTGGACCTGCACACATACACACACACACACACACACACACACACACACACACACAGACATGTCCTGTCCCTCCTCAGGTCCTGTTGAAATCTCCCCTGGCTCCATCCCTTCCCTGGTCCTCCCCCGCCCCTCCCCAGCCCTAACAACACCCAGGATCTAAATCTGATCAAATTCAGTCACACTCAACCCTCCTCCTGCCTCGACACCTACTTCCTTAAAACGTGCCACCATTTGGGAATACAGATCAAATTTCTCACCATGCCCTCTGTGCCTGGCCCCGGCAACCTCACTGTGCCCACCCCAGTCTCCCCAGTGGAGCCCACACTGGCCCCAAGTCTATCCTTGCTTTTCCCCTTCCGGGACTTGGTGGATGCTGTGCCCAAGGCTGGAGGGCTCCTTCCTGCCTGCGTCCTCTTTGCCCAGTTAAGAAGTCACGGCCATCCTTCTGCTCAGCTGCCACATTTTTAACGAAGTCTTCCCCAGCCCCTCCCAGGATGCTCTCCCAGCCCGAGGACCAGGTAGTGTGACATCCAGTAAGTAGCATTACCTCTTTGATGAATTTCTGTCCACCCCACTCAAAAGCGAGCATCCTGCGGGCAAGGGCTCTGCCTGCTTCTGGGTCTTTACTATTTGCTGGTACCATGTAGGAATTCAGGACTTCCCACGTGGAGCTAGTGGTAAAAAAAAACCTGCCTGCCAATGCAGGAAATGCAACAGACACGGATTTGATCCCTGGGTTTGAAATATACCCAGGAGTAGGAAATGGCAACTCACTCCAGTATTCTTGGCTGGAAAATTTCAAGGACAGAGGAGCCTGGCGGGCTCCAGTCCATGGGATCGCAAAGAGTCAGACATGACTGAGCACACGTAGGAACTTGATGGACATTTGCTGAATGAATGAATGAAGACACTGTGCCAATGAAGAGAAAGTTGCAAGGTTAGGGGTTCACAGCAGCATTTCTAAGACTTATTAGAATCAAACCCAACAGTTTTGCTGGCCAATAAGGACCCCTGATGTCTAGTTTTCCCTGTTCAGTCCCACCCACTCTGGGGCCTTTTTGTCTGGTCTTGCTGCTACTTGCCCATCCGGGCCCAACAAACTCCTATTCACTCTGCAAGACCCCACTTAGTGCTTTTCAAACTGCAGACTGTGACCAATCTATAGATTATAAATCATTTAGGAAGTGTGATATATACATGCAATGGAATATTAGCCATAAAAGAGAAGTGAGATTCTGGTACCCAGCATCCTGGGAGGGACTGGGTATATTCACCATGAATATACCTTGAAAATGTTATGCGAAGTGAAATAAACCAGACACGAAAGAACAAATAGTGTGATTCCACTTCCATGAGGTAATTAGAAGAGGGAAACTGGTAGACAGAAAGTAGAACAGAGATTACCAGGGGTGGGAGGGGCAAGGGAGAGTTAGTGTGTAATGGGGACAGAATTTCTGTATGGGATGATGAAAATTCTAGAAATGGACAGTTGGTGATAGTTTCATAACATTGTAAATATACTTAATGCCATTGAATTGTACACTTAAAAATGATTAAAACGGTAAATTTCATGTTATATATGTTTTACCACAATTAAAAAAAAAAAACCTTTTTAAGCTAACCAAGTAAGTACACAAGTAAGAATAATCTGGTGGAACTTTTTTCCATGTGTGTGTGTTAGTGTGTTTGTATTTATATTTCTGACATTGGGTCAAGGTCAACTGATTTTGGAAAACACCGCGCTCTGGGGTCACAGATCATCAGAAGCCTTCCCTGACCTCGCAGAGTGATGTCCTGCCCCCTCTGTTCTCTCTGGCCCCTGTGTGCCAGCTCTCAGTGCTCCACAAGCTTCCGCTTGTGGTCTAACCTCACGTTCATCTGTTGATCAGCAGCACTGGACCCCAAGCTCATCAGGGCCAAGGACTGTGTCTCACTCCTCTCTGTGCCTTCAAGATGTCAAGTTCAGTGCCTGGCACATAGTAGGTACTCAGCATTTTTTAGAAATGGGCAAGGTGTAGGTGAGTCCAGCAGTCCCAGCTTTGGATTCACCCTGATGTCAACTCCTATTAATAGCTCTACCACTGATATGCTGTATGAGCTCAGGCAAGTCACTTCACCTCTCTGGCCCTTCATTTTCCATTAATAATAATAATATTACCTATCGCCAGGCTGAGTGTTTTATAAATGTTGACTCATTCATTCAACAAATGCTTGAGCACCTACTGTGGGCAGCTTTGCAGATTAAAAAGTCAGCAGGACACGCAGGTTCTGGATCTTTATCTTTATGGATCTTTATCTTAGCAAATCCTCCCAGCACCCGTTGTACAGACATGAAGACTGAGGCCAGGACATTTCGTTTGACTCTGAGCCCGACCTCTTTGCTGCCTCCCATTGCCCTGTGAGGGTCAAGTGGTCGCAGCCCTGGGACTTGAGAAGAGTCTATTTCTTCCTCATCTCACAGAGACTTCATGAGCCCTACTTTGCACCAGACCAGCCCTGCACCGGCTGGGCAGATAAACACAAGAATGGTCACTAATGCCTGTATGGGGGAAGATCTGGGCCTACGGGAGCATGTAGGAGACGCTGGAGGGGAAAATGAGTCAGGGCAGGCCTCCTCGAGGAGGTGACACTCAAGCAGAGTGCTGGAGTTGAAGCAGGAAAGGGCATTGGAGCCCTGAAGACTCCAGGGGAATTAGATGAACCCACAGCAAAAGACTCTGACTAAACCTGCGCACAGAATAAGCAGATAAGAGTTAACTGGGTTAGAGAGAGTCAGAGAGAGAGAGAGAGAGAGAAAGGGAAACAGTGGTCCAGGCAGAGAAAATGCCATGTGCAAAGGTCCTGTGGCAGAAAGCAGCAGGCAAAGTTCAAGAAATGAGGAAGATCAGAGGGGCCAGAGATGATGGCAAGTTCCAAGCCTGCAGGACTCATTGACCAAAGGCAGCCATTGAAGTTTAAGGGGCAGTGATATTCATTCATTCATTTAACAAATCAATCTGCAGTTAGCATCTACTGCGGGTCCTTCTTTGCACAGCTCAGTTCTAGGCTCCGGAGACACAACCCTGAATAAAACTGAGAAGATCCCAGCACTCACAGAGCTCTTGAGATCAGATGTGTGACATCACATAAGCCTTCTTTGTCTCCCCCCTTCCTTCCCTCCCTTTTCTCTCCTTTCTCCCTCCTCCCTCCCTCTCTCCCTTCTTTCCTTCCTCCCCTTTTCTTAACTTAAGCCATCCTTTCTTGTCAACCTCAATGTTCCTACTTATGTCATGTCACCATCTGGAGAAAGAGCATCTTTTAGCAGCTAAAACAAGATGGGTGGTGACCCGTGTGTTAGTGTCCTAGACCTGCCATAAACAGAGCACCATAAACTAGGTAGCTTCAAACAGCAGAAAGTTATTGTCTGGCTGATCTAGAAGAAAGAAGTCCGAAATAAGGGGCTGGCAGGGCTGTGCTCTCTCCAAAGGCTCTATGGGCGAATCTTCCTTGCATCTTCTAGCTTATGGTGGCTCCCGGAAACCCTTGGCACTCCTGGGCTTGTAGACACATCACTTCAGTCTCTGGCTCCATCTTCATGTGAGCTTCTCCTTGTGTATCTCTGTATTCCAGTCTCCCTCTCCTTATAAGGATACCAGTTATATTGGCTGTAGGGGCCAGCCTAATCTAGTATGACCACATTTTAACTTGATGACATCTGCCAAGACCCTATTTCCAAATAAGGTCACATCCACGGGCTCTGGGTGGACATGAACTTGGGGGTACACTATTCAAATCAGTACACTCTGCTTCTTTTAAATCAACTAGAATGTCTTCCAGTGACACCAGCTTTTTTTTCCAAGATACACTGGATAAAACCCATGGATAAAAATTTTATGCAATTTTGCCCAGATTCAACATGTGTTATTCAATTAGGTGTTAAAATATCTTTTGTTGAGTAATATCACAAAGCATTTCATTCCAGTTACAGTCAACCTGCATTTCATCTCACACAACATTTAATAGGTTCGATTCCAATTAACAAAAAAAAAATTTTTAATAGCTAATTGCAGACTGGTTAAGTATGAATATCCTATACACTCACTGTTCACTCAAGGTAGAAGAAAGGTTTGATCTTGATGCATCTCATTATGGGATACACTTCCCAAAATATATAGTTAATAATTATTTCATAATATAGCTATTTTATACTTAAAACATATATATATCGGAAATGTTGTATAATATTTACTATAATATATATGATCCTTTTCTGTTATTTTGATCAATTGTATGCCAATAATTGGGCTTCCCAGGTGGCTCAGTGGTTAAGAATCCACCTGCAATGCAGGAGATGCAGATTCGCTCCCTGGGTCAGCAAGACCCCCTGGAGAAGAAAATGGCAACCCACTCCAGTATTCTTGCTTGGGAAATCCCATGGACAGAGGAGTCTGGACGGCTACAGTCTATGGGGTCGCAAAGAGTTGGATATGATTTAACGACTGAACAGCAACAACGACTATGCCAATAGTTACTGAAATAACTATACAATGATAACTCAAGACAGAAAAAATACTGTAATCCTTAGAGCTTACAGTCACAGAAAATATGACAAATATTTGAAGTTTTTTTTAAAATCTGTGTGCAGTACTTTGGCCTTGAGAGGATGAGGGCTGGGTTTTAGTGGTGACAGTAACATTTCTATAGCACATGCCATGGGTTAAAAGAGCCGAATGAGACCTGTCCTCCTTTCTGGATGTTTCTCATGTTCTGGCCAAGACATGACCCAGTGAGGAAGATGCAGGACACCTGGGGAATCGTCAGCATCTCAGAAACCACTCCCCACCTGGGCTGAGACTGGATCTCTTGAACCCTGATGGTGAAATTCTTTCAGCCCAGAAAATCAGAATCCCCATCCCACAACCCCCAGAAGGAGAAATGTCAGCACAACTCCTGTAACCAAAGACAACCACCCAAGAAGTACTTGCGATCCTGCAGAATCTAACTTGGACCCGGAAGCGACCAGGAGCGCGGGGGTTAGTTCTGCGCTAAAGTACAGAAGCCAGAGTGGGAAGAGTCAGAAGGGGCTGCTCTCCCAGCACATCTCGTGGCAGACATGTGTCCCCTGCACCCTGAATGTCCAGAGAAACGTGAATTCCCCAGGCGCAGATGTTGGGGTGTCTCCTGGTACCTCAAGACATGTGTGAAGGCAGTCAATGAGCCTGATTCACCTGCCCCATGGAAATATTAATATGTTTCAGTAACAACAGACCTTTCAACTTGGGTCAACAGGCTCTTCCAGAAAGGGTCCTCGTTGCTAAGACAGTTTCCTAACAGAACCCCTGGGTCACTCATCTGACCTTGGACCTTTGAGGGAGCCTCCATAGAGGGCTTGACACAAGCCTAGGGTGGGGGCAGGGAGGGACACAAGGCAAACCCCTTTCCAAGGCCACTGCAGGAGACATGTGGAAAACAGGGCTGGGCTGCCAGAAAACCATAGGGCAGCGGCTGTACACCCAGCAAGCCCAGTATCTTCCAAGGGCCTCTACTCTGATCTGTTAAGTGGAACTGCAGAAATCCTATCCTTTCAGAGTCACTGTGAGGGTCACTTTTTTTTTTTTAAATGGGGGTGAAATTCCTGTAACATGAAATTAACCATTTTAAAGAAAACAATTCAGTAGCGGTTAGTATGTTCACAATTTTGTACAGCCACCACCTCTGTCTAGTTACAAATATTTCCATCACCTCGAAAGGAAATCCTGTATCCATATTAGTCCTCATTCCTTCTCCCTCCAGCCTCTGGCAACCACTAGTCTGTATTCTGTCTCTCTGAATTTGCTTATTGTGGACATTTCTTATAAATGGAATCATTCAATGTCTGATCTTTGTGCCAGGCTTTTTCCACTTCATATGATGTTGTTGAGGTTATCCATGTTGTAGCCTAGGTCAGGACTTGTTTCCTTCTCATGGTTGGGTAATATTCCCTTGCCCAGACAGACCACTTTTATATATCCATTTCTCCATTGATGCACACCTGAGTTGTTTCTACCTTTTGGTTATTGTGAAGGGTGCTGCTATGAACATGCATGTACATAACCTACTATGTGCCAGACATGGTGACAGGATCTAGAAAAACAACAGGGAATAAGCTGGAAACCCGTCTGCCCCTTTGAGCTCTTTGCAACACAGCATAGGATGAGGTATGTGAATGATAAAGTGGATTACCTACAGGAATGTTCCTCTTCGGTTCTCCAGCTCCTGATCCATAGTAGGAGCTCAATAAATATTAGCTGAATGAATAAATGAATGAATGGATGGATGGATGAACCATTGTCTTTGTCTTGTTCATTACTGGATCCCTAGTGTCTGGAACTGAGGCTACAGGTAAGGTACTCAACATCCAATTGCAAATGACTGGACCTGAAACCTGGGGCCTGGTCCCACAGAGGCACTCAGGGCTTTGTGTTCAGAACCAAACAGAAATTCCAGCTGCAAAACAGTTCAGAAACTGTTTAAGGAACATGTTTCAAATTTGGGGGGGTGATTGTTTAAACGGAAGCTGTGCTGGTGCTTTCTTATCAGGGACAAGATTAGCTCAGGACAGACTTGGCCCTTGGACCTGAGTTGGGACACCTCAACGGTGAAATAATCCTAACAGGCATCATAATGACAAAGCCAGTTGTGATTTACTGAGTCGTGGACAGGTACCAGCCCACCTATGCATGTTAATTCCGATCCTAAGCACTTGGATTTGGACTGTTGCTCCCATTTTATGGATGGGAAAACTGAGGTTTAGGGAATTCTTGGCCCAGAAGGACAGCTGACAGCCACATAACCCCATGCATACCTGCCTGGGTCAAGTTCACCAATTGGAGCGCCTTCCTCAAACCTCTCCTGCAAACCTCCTCTCAAGTAACTCCAGCGGTTCCAGACCACACCTACCCCTGTGTCTTTAATAAAGGACAGTGACAGTTCTTCAGGGCTGTGTAGTGGCCTAAAGCATGCAGATGCTTCCGTACCCCTCAGCCTCAAGAGAGCAGATGGGCAAAGTACTTGACCTTGGATCAGAAATACCAGCTCTACGGAGATTTTCACAAGCTATGTGGTCAAAAGCAAGTTAAAAGTGAGTTCAGCATGGGGAAGAGTTAGTTGGGGAGTCTGGGATCAATCCGTATGCTCTGTTATATTTAAAATGGATAAGCAACAAGGTCCCAATAATAAATAGCACAGGAAACTCTGCTCAATGTTATGTGGCAACCTGGATGGAAGGGGAGTTTGGGGGAGACTAGCATATGTGTATGTATGGCTGAGTCCCTTTGCTGTCCACCTGGAACTATCACAACACTGTTAATCAGCTATACTCCAATATAAAACAAAAAGTTTTAAAAAATGAATTCAGTCCCTCCACAGTTGAACTTAGAAACACCTTGCATGTGTGTGTGCATGCTCAGTCGCTTCAGTCATGGTCGACTCTTTGTGACCCTATGGACTGTTGCCAGCTAGCCTCCTCTATCCGTGGGATTCTCCAGGCAGCAATAACTGGAGTGGGTTGCCGTTCCCTCCTCCAGGGGATTTCCCGACCCAAGGATCAAACCTGAGTCTGCTGCATTGCTGGCAGATTCTTTACCACTGGGCCACCAGGGAAGCCCTAGAAACAGCTTATGACCCAGCAATTCCATGCTTAGGTAGACACCCAAGAGAACTGAAAACAAGCACTCCAAGCAAACTTGGACATGGATGCTCACAGCAGGGTTATTCATAACAGCCAAAAGGCAGAAACAACCCAATGCCCATCGACCGAAGAATGGATAAGTGAAAAGTGGCTCATTCATATAATGGAATATTATTCAGCAATAAAAAATGAGCAAAATACTAATACAAGCTACAATATGGATGAACATTGAAAACATTATGCTAAGCGAAAAAGCCAGACACAGAATGTTGTATGATTCCATCAATATGAAACGTTCAGAACAGGCAAACCCACAGGAACAGAAATCAGATTAACGATGGGCTGGTGCCCGGAGGAGGTGCGGGGGAAGAAGACTGACAGCTTGTGTGGATGGGGCTCCCTTTGGGGGTGATGAAGACATTTTGGAAATAAATACAGGTGGTGTTTATACACTGCTGCAAATGTATGATTAAATGCCACCGAATCATTCCCTTTAAAATGATTAAAATGGTGAATTTTCTGTTATGTGAATTTCACCACAATTTTTTACCATTTTACTTATTTATTTTTATTTTTGGTCATGCTGGGTCTGCGTTGCTGTGCGGGCTTTTCTCTAGTCGCAGCGAGTGGGGGCTACTCTCTAGTTGCGGTGCTCAGGCTTCACACTGAAGTGGCTCCTCCCGTTGTGGAGCACGGGCTCCAGGGTGCGGGCTTCAGAAGTGCGGTTCCGGGCTCTAGAGCACAGGCCCAGTAGTTGTGCAGGGGCTCAGTTGCTGCGCGGCACGTGGGATCTTCCTGAATCAGGGATTGAACTCGTATCTCCTGCATTGGCAGGCGGACTCTTTACCACTGAGCCACCAGGGAAGCCTCAGTTTTACTGCAATTTTTAAAAAATGTATTTGCTATCCCTGTGCCTGCTTCTCTTACCTTCACATATTATTGTGAGATCTCGAGAAGATGACACATTTAAAGAACTTGACACCAAGCAAGTGGCAGCAGCTTGTTTATTTTACTTTAATTGTCAAAACCACTCTTCGGTTTATAGAGCAGGGAGCCAAGATTCAGGGGTGAGGTGGCCCGGCCAGCCACACGATTGGGCAGGGGCTGTGGCAGACCCCAAACACTGCTCTGCCTGGACCTCTGCAGTGTCCACTATGCCCTGGTTACATCTCCAGGAAAGAGGATAGTCCGGTTACAAGTTGCCTTCAACTCCCCACTCTGCGCCGGACACGTTGGCAGTGATTAATCTTTTTAGTGCGAAGTCAAACCAGGACTCAGACCCTGTGCCCAGTCTGGACCTCGAGTCTGACTTTCCTCATCAGATCAGGCTCTTTGCATTGCAAACATCTGAGAAGAGTCCCCACGTGTATGTACTAAGAGATTACACTCTGTACCTGGATCGGTTGGAGTCCAGCTGAAGCTGAGAATTGGGGTAGGGGGGATGTGATGGACGTTTAATAGAAAACCATTCACAGGAGAAAGGGCCAGGGGACGGGCCTGCAGAGGAAGTGTGTGCACCAGGCACTTCACAAACACAGGCACATGCACACGGATGTGTGTATACATGCACATACATGCACACGTACACACACAAATACACACACACTCGCCAGGAGGATTCAGGGGACAATACATAGAGCCCCTCTCATTCTCTTAAAACTGGCCAGGGGGCCTCCCTGGAGGTCCGGTGGTTAACACTCCACACTTCAGCTTCAGGGTGCATGGGTTCGATAACTGGTCAGGGAACTAAGATCCCACATGCTGTGCAGAGATGCCAAAATGAACAAAAACAAGAAAACAAAATCGGCTAGGATCCTCTCTCTCAGGTTATGAAGCTTCATAGCAGCATTATTCCCCTGGAGAAGGAAATGGCAACCCACTCCAGTATTCTTGCCTGGAGAATCCCATGGACAGCGGAGCCTGGAGGGCTATAGTCCATGGGGTCACAACTTAGCTACTAAACCACCAGCAGCAGCATGAGCATTATTCACAATAGCCAAAAAGTGGAAACAACCCAACGTCCATCAACAGATGAATGGATAAGCAAAATGTGGCCTAGCCATCCAAGAACATTATTCAGCCATGAAAAGGAAGGGGGTACCAACACATGCTACACCAAGGGTGAACTTGAAATCATCATGCTGTTGAAAGAAGGCGGTCACAAAGACCACGTACCGAATGATCCCATTTATATGGAATTTCCACAAGAGTCGAATCTATAGAAACAAAAAGCAGATTAGTGGTTGCCAGGAGCTGAAAGAAGGGGAATTGGGAGGGACTGTTAGTGGGTATAGAGTTTCCTTTTGATGTAAAAATGTTCTGGAACTAGTTGGAGGTGACGGTGGCACAGCCTTATAAATGTACTTGTAAATGCCAATGAATCATTCACTTTAAAATGGTTTAAATGACTATTTTATGTGCAATTTTAATACACACACACAAACACACACACACACACACACACACACATGCCTGTATGACACTGCTATTTCAGACAAGAGGTGACGTGAGGGAACAGGAAAAGAGCAACAGAAGACGTAGGTCCCAGCTGAGCTCTGCCCAACCTGTTGGGCACTCTTAGGCAGGTCAGTGCACCTCTCTGGGCATCTTTGTCCTCCTCTATGCATCAGGCAGATTGCCCTGGGCCCTGCAGACCTCACCAGGCTCAAGGCAAACTCAAGCAGGAGAACACTTTTGGAAAAAAAGTTCATATTATGACATTGAGAGCAAAACAAGAATAGAATCCTTGGGCTCCACACAAACATTGCTCAAACTTCCCTTCTTTTTCCAAAGGGCCCTACTTCACTTTGTTCTCACAAAATCCATGGAAAGAAGGCAGGCCAGGGCTGGGGGGCATTCTCCCAGCACAAACTGCTGGCACAGTCGCCCTGGCTGGCTTTCCAGAGCGCCCCCGGGTAGGTATACCGAGGGGAGCCTTTAGACGTCTGTCTATGTCGGTAGGTGCACGTCCATCTCACTGGTGGTCTGTCTGGACAGTAAGGGCAAGGAGAAGCAGCAGACATACCCGCCTCAGGGCCCCTGCTGGCTCTGCCTGTTCCTCTGGACTTTGCAGAGGCTGTTCCCCCTGCCTGAAACTCTCTTCCACAGTATTAGCTTCTGTTGCTGCTGTAATGAATTACTACATACTTACTGGCTTCAAGCAATACAGATTTATTATTTCAGCTCTGGAGGTTAGATGTGTTTCCAGTTTTGCAGGTTAGGGTCTCCCTGGGCTAAAATGCAGCTGTTTCATCCTGGAGGCTCTATCTAGGAGAGACCAAGTTTTCCTGCTTCTTTGAGCTTCTAGAGACTGTTTCATTCCTTGGCTCATGGCCTTCTTCTTCCATCTTCAAGGCCAGCAGCACTGTATCTCTCTGGGCATTCTTCCACAGTAACATCTCTCTCTGAACAGAGTTGGGAAACGTTCTCTGCTTTGGAGGGCTCATACAGTTACATTCCCTTACCCCAGATAATCCGAGATAATGCCCCCCCTCATCTGCAGACCCCAAATCTTAATCCCATCTGCAAAGACCCTTCTGCCATACAAGGAAACACAGTCACAAGTTATAGGGATTTAGGATGTGGACGTCTTGGAAGACTGTTACTCTGTCCACCACAACCACCTCCTCTTACCTTTGCTGTGCTGTGCCTAGTCGGTTGTGTCCAATGTTTTGTGACCCCATGAACTATAGCCCTCCAGCTCCTCTGTTCATGAGGATTCTCTGGGCAAAAATATTGGACTGGGTTTCCATGCCCTCCTCCAAGAGATCTTCCTGACCTAGAGATTGAACCCAGGTCTCCCACATTTCAGGCAGATTCTTTACCATCTGAGCCACCAGGGAAACCCAAGAATACTGGGAGTGGATAACTTATCCCTTCTCCAGGGGATCTTCCCAATCCAGGAATCAAAGCGGGGTCTCCTGCATTGCAGGCGGATTCTTTACCAGTTGAGCTCCTAGGGAAGCCCCTTACCTTAACTAATTCCTACTCATTCAGTGGTTCAATGTGTACATCTTGGGTGCCTACAATGTCCTAGGAGCCATGCTGGGGACATAACAGTGATTAAGACAGTGATTAATGCAACCCTTGCTGTCATGGATCTCCTAGACTGGCAGCTCTCAACATGGACAATCACCGCCTCCAAGAAGCCTTCCCTGACTGTCCTGACTTCTCCTTTGACAGGCAGATTCTTTACCACTGAGCCACCTGGGAAGCCTCAGCCAGGAGACCGGGCCCCTGGAAATTCCACAAGGTTGGTCTCTGATTTCCCATAACTTGGAGACTCCTACTAGACTCCTAACTTTGGAAAATATTCTGTTAGCATTTGCAATTCTTGATTTGGGCCCAACACTGAAATTACTGCAGACTTTTTTTTTTTTTCTTCTTCTCTTCTCCTTTTGACAGCTTGAGCAAAAGGAGCTGTTTTTGAATTTTAGAGGGGAAAAACACACACACTCACGCACACACCCTAAACAGCATCATCTTGCAGGACAAAATGTCCCCTGTGCTCCAGAGCGGGCGGCCCGGGCCCCGCTTTGCTGGCCTCACAAACACTTACTGTCACTGGGGGTTATGTAAGCGCGGTTTGGGCCTGCGAGGTTGGATGTGGCCTTGGGTTTGAAAAGGAGGCAGAGGAGTTTGGGTGAGGAGACGTTTGGCTCAAAATAAGTCCAGGAACAAAATGCAGGAAAAAAACCATAATAATAATCCCCAAGACTCTAATGGAGGAATATTTAGATGTATAGTTTGCAGTATCAAGAACCCAGAAAAATCCAGCCAGAGTTTGGCCAATGTGGCTTTCTCAGCCCTCTCGTGCACATGTGTGAGGCTGAGAGGCCAAGGGAATGGGGGTCAGGGTGGGGTGGTTATAATGTGACCCCTTCAGAGGAATAAAGGGCAACATGCAGACCACATCACTCCTGGAAGGAAAACATTGATTCTTAATATATTCAACAACTGTTTGTGCTTTTCTTCACTACATCTCTTCAGCTGGGGCCTCAGATTCAGCAATTTCTACTGGCCAGCAGGGACCAAGGCAGGCAAGCAAGATCGTTGATCCGAGGAGAAGAAAACAAGAGGTGTAGGGCCCCCAACTTGTCCTGACTTGCCCCAAACCTTCCCAGTTTTAAAAACTAAAAGCCTTACATTCAAGGAAACCTCTCAGCCCAGGGTGGATGGGGCGGTTTGTCACCCTACAAAGGAGAGGAATCATGATGGCCCCTCATAACTGTTAATAGTGGTGGTGGTTTAGTAGCTAAGTCGTGTCTGACTCTTGTGACCTCATAGACGAAGCCCACCAGGCTCCTCTGTCCATGGGATTCCCCAGGCAAGAATACTGGAGGGGGGTGTCATTCCCTTCTCCAAATATTACACAGCATTTTCTAAGTGTCCCTGGCCATACTAGAGAATATATATAAATACTATCATACTTCATTCTCCCAGCTACATTTTCATGTTGATTATGCCCATTTTACATACCAGGCAACTGAGAGTCAGAGGGGAAAGTCAAACAGTAGAAGAAGCAGAAGACCATCAAGGACCCCAGCTCAGTAACTGGGGACCTGCGTTTATAACACACACTCCTAGTGATTCTATGAGCAAGTAACTTCAGTGTGCAAAACTCAACCAAGCTCCGCTGGGGATGGTCTTGGAACTGACCACAGAAAGGCAGTTCAACAGGGACAGGCGTTTGAGTGGAGGGAATAGCATAAGGAAGGGCACAGAGTTGTAGAGGCTGGTAACTGTACAGCTGAATACAGTTCTCTGGAGGAACAGAGCAGGAGGAGAGGCTGCTGTTGACAGAGGAGCAATTTGAATTCCAGGCTAAGGAATTTTGAATTTATCCCGAGGGCACTGGGGAGCCCTTGGGAGGATTTAAATGGTAATGATAAGGTCAAATTTGTACTTTTATAACCCACCCTCCCAAGTGGGTCCCTAGCAAGAGTCCTTCTGTCCAGTGTCCGTTGGAATCAATAGAATGAGACCGAGTTTAGTTTAGAAGCACAGGAAGGCTTTATCCTTTTTCTTTTTTTTGACTGTGCTGCCGGCAATGTGGGATTTTAGTTCCCCGACCAGGGATAGAACCTGCACCCCCTGTCTTGGAACCACAGAGTCTTAACCACCACATCCCCAGCGATGTTCCAGTTCTTTGATGAAAGCATGGAGAGATGCAAACTCAAGCTCTAGAGTCCAAGGTGTGCGGGCTGGCTATGGGCGGGGCTGCTTTATAGGGTCAAAGGGGAGAGGGCGGAGTTCTGCGCAGCTGTGCCGCTCCAAATTCCAAATCACACGGCCTGCCGCCGCCATCTTGAATTGAGCGTCCTGTGAAGCATTTCTACACACGGCCTGCCGCCGCCATCTTGAATTGAGCGTCCTGTGAAGCATTTCTGCACACAGCCTGGCGCCGCCATCTTGAATTGAGTGTCATGTGCAGCGCTTCTGCACGCCTCCCTCCGAACTGAGGTATCTGTGCAGCCATTTTGCACCAGGAACTCAGGCTCGAGGTCTGAAAGGTTTGAGACCTCAACACGTGACTCTATGAGTGAGTGGAACTAAGCACAGAGGAAAAGGGGGGGCAAAAAAAAAGGTTAGACTTCATTATATCCAGATTCTGCTTTTATTTCCTGAGAACTGTTAGGGGGCTTTCCTGGTGACAAACAAACCCCTCCGCCCTTCGTCTGGCTCCTCGGTCTGGAGGGGCACCGAGGGAGCAGGTCTGTCTTCTGTGCTGCGTCCTGCCTGGAGGAAGAGCGGAACTGCTCCCGGCCACGTTCAGTTGTGTTTGGCTGTCACCCGGCCCAGAGCCTCAGCATCTCTGGGTGACCCGAGGTGGCTCAGTTGGTCCTGAAAGAGATAAGCCCCAGGCTTGGGGGCGTCGGGTGGCACATGCATCCGGGAGTCTGTGTAGACATTTAAGATCTTCTGTATCACAAGCTCGCAAGCTCCAGGAGGCCTGTGGGTTGAGGCATTGTGCCTCTGTGACTTGGGTCGGGCGGTCCCTGCGTGTCCCGTCAGCCTCTTCCACCCTCTCCGTCTGTGAACCATTCCCCGTCAGCGCTTGGTGGGGCCTCACGTCGTAGGTAGGGGCGTCCCGAGTGGCTCTCATCTGTGGTTTCTGTACAGTCATGCTTTGGGGCCCCGTTTCTGTGGGGAGCAGGGTGGTTGGGTGTAGCGTGTGACAGGTTTTTATGGTAACCACTGGGTTGTCTAAAAGCACAGTCTGAGCTTGAATCCACCTTTTGGGGGCAATATCATTCTGTTCCCTTAGAACTTAGCAAAGCCTGAACCTTCTATGGGGTCCATACCGCAATTGGCAGACCAAACTGCACACTTCTGCTGCCCATAGGCAGGGAGGTCACTCCTTAGTGGTCTGATCCAATTGTTTAGAGAAATGAACAACCCCCCAAGTGAGGGGTCCCAGGTTTTTTGGGGGGGTTTGTTTGTGGTTTTGGGTTGTGTGTGGGTGTTTTTTTTTTTTTTTTTTTTTTTTTTGCCCTGCTATGCAGCTCAGTGAGATTTTATTTCCCCATCCAGGAATCAAATCTGTGCCCCCTGCAGTGGAAGCTCTGAGTCTAAACCACTGGACCACCGGGGAAGTCCAAGGGGGGGGGGGTCCCAGTTTTTGAGCTCATACCCCAAGGGTGATCCCCCTTCTCTCATGAACATAAAGGTCAAGGGTTTAGCTAAATCTGGGAGGGCCAGGGCGAGGGCCTGA
Source organism: Okapia johnstoni (assembly GCA_024291935.2). NCBI lineage: Eukaryota > Metazoa > Chordata > Mammalia > Artiodactyla > Giraffidae > Okapia > Okapia johnstoni. The sequence continues at coordinate 5,183,066 of CM044310.1, read as the reverse complement.
AGTAATTGCTTTTTCGACCCTTGAACGGCCCCTTCCCATTCTGAATTTCATTCAAAAGGATCGTCATCCTTTCCTTTCAGCGTTTCATACAGAGGCCCAGGTATTAGATCATAGTTAGGGAACCAGATGTGGCAAAATCCAGCCATCCCCAGGGAACACCCCAAAGCTGTCTTCCAATTCTAGGAGGGGCGAGACTGCAAGTAGCTTCTTTCTTTACCTGGAGAAGGCTTCTCTGACCTTCTGTGAGAATGAAGCGTACCTAGGTCACCCTAGTTTGTGACATCTGAGCCTCTTCCTTGGACACCTTATATCCTTTATCAGCTAGGTGACTCAGGGTGGTTACAGCTGGAGATCTGAATGTTGTCTAACATGTTGGAGGAGGGTTCCCTCCTCCAGATGGAGATCTTTTAGGTCTTTAGCTAAAGCTTCCCCAAAGATGGTGGAGGGGTTTTCAAACCCTCAGGGCAGGACAGTCCAGCAGTATTGTTGTTTTTTTGTTGTGTGTTTGGGCCCTGCCGCTGGAAAGCAGAAATGTCTTGTGACTCTGGGGCTAATGAAATACAGAAGGAGGCATCTTTTAAATCTAATACAGAATACCAGGTCCCGGTGGACAGTAGAGTGGCCAGCGAGGCATACAGATTAGAGACCACTGGACATGTATCCTCGGTGGCTTCACTGGCTGCCCTGTGGTCCTGTACCATCCAGTATTCCCCACTGGGTATTATTTATTTATATTTTGGCCATGCCATGTGGCATGCAAGATCTTAGTTCCCCAACCAGGGATCGAACCCGCACCCCATGCAATAGATGCACGGAATTTTAACTGCTAGACTGCCAACGGAGTCCCTCCACTAAGTTTCTTTAGAGGAGACTGGGGGTATCTCAGGTTGATTGACCTGGTCTAATAGGGTCTAATGGGCTTCCCTGGTGGTTCAGATGATAAAGAATCTGCCTGCAGTGCAGGAGACCGGGGTTTGATCCCTGGGTCTGGAAGATCCCCTGCAGAAGGGAATGGTTACCACTCCGGTGTCCCTTGCCTAGACAGAGGAGCCTGGCGGGCTATAGCCCACGGGGTCACAAAGAGTCAGATACAACTGAAAAACTAACACTTTCACTTTTTCAATAAGGCTTAACAGGGTCAGTTGGGCCCCATATGACAGGGCAGTGCCCAACAGAGAGGGTACTGTTTTCTACTGGGCCACATACATCCAGGTTTTAGATGGACGATCACGGGACTGATTCCTGCAGCTTGTCCCACCCTAGGGACTTAACTCCAGGGAGATCAACTTGCTCTGTCCAGGGAGGTTTGTTCTTAGCTGTTAACAATGTCATCCATGCCCTCTGTCTAGGGGACACCAATCTCCAGTTTGTCTCCTAATAGGTGGATGGTAGCTCCCAATTTATGTACCATATCCGTTTCTGGCAGAGGTATCAGGTATTCAGGGATGTATAGGGAGGACTGGTATATATTCATCCAGTTTGTGTTCTAATGGCTCTGTGACTGCTTGTTCTCAGGCCTTCCCTGACACCCCATAATTTTACAGCTCTTGTGATCAAGTTTGCCCTATCTGGTGTTCAGAGCCAAGAATGGACCATGTAGGGAGGGAATGAAGTAGCCCAGCCTTGAGCTGGAAACCACTGTATTACCATGCCCCTTTTGCCTGAAGTGGAAACAAAGAGAGGTGAAGTGAGTGGCAGAAGATCACACAGCAACCCAAGGTCTCTAGACTTCGTTCAGACAACCGTTAAGGCCAGCAATTCACCTTGTGGCTCTTGTAGGGTGGGAGTTGTGCATACTCCTTGGAAACAGCCTAGAGAAGCTGCCCATGGACTCTGAGAAGTTGAAGAAGCATCTCCAGAGGCTGCCCTCATGCAAGCCCTATCTCAATAGCCCGTCATTCTATAGGCATAGATTAAAATTACGAGTCCTCAAGAAATCTCTGGTCCAGAGTTGGGGATTGAGTGGGGCCTGGAAGCCCCCAGGACAAGTCACTTCATGTGAGAGGCATGAAGAAAGGGCTGCAGGTCATGGAGCTGGGGTCCATGAAGCATGTGATAGCACAGTGATCTGTCGCCCAGGCACAATTCATTCCCACATGCAGAGCTGTGGCTGCCTGGAGTGGGGTCTTCACAGCGTGAGAAGGGGAGCAAACAGCCTTGAGCAACCCCACAGAGTGCATGCTGTGAGGTCACTGCTCTTTACCTTTCTGTCTCTTCTCCCTCTGCCTCCAGGAAGGCAGAGACCGTGTCACCTGTGTTCTCAGCAACTAACAGAGGCCTGACACACCATGACTCCCGACAAATAGTTGTCAGAGAGTGAAGAACTGCCCCAGTTGTTTTGCACACCTCCAGGCACTGGAGGCTCACTGCCACCTGTGTGGTCTGTCCCTGTGTCGAACAGCCCTGCTGGAAATGCCATCCTTAATGTAACCTTTCTCCAAAATGGCCAAGTAACAGAGCAAGACCCAGGGATCTCCCAAGTTGAAATTCATCCTCAGGAGATAATTTAAAAATGGCAAAAACAAATTATCCATATGAAGATATATGAAGATATTGTCTACCATGGTGGAGATCTAGGAGCAGTCTGAACAACTCACAGTTGACAAAAATTGTGTGAGTGTGAGCATGTGTGTGTGTATTTGTACATTATGTGGCTGTGTACATGTGAGCATGTGTGCTTTAGTTACTCCTGAGACACGGCTTTAATGGACAATTTAACAACCATTAGAAATGTAAACTATGGGAATTTCCTGGCAGTTCAGTGGTTAGGACTCTGTTTCCACTGCAGGGGGCATGGATTTGATCCTCGGTTGGGGAACTAAGATCCCACATGCTGTGCAGTGTGGCCAAAAAAAAAAATGTAATCCACAAGAAGCATGTAAAAATGTGGAGAATTATGACCTAACAGAAAGTTAGGAAAAGCAAAATGCACACTATGCCTGCAGCCACATAAGCCAAGTGTGTGCAGACAAGATGGAGTGGGAATGTGGAAGGAAGGGGGTGGTCAGAATAGCAGCACCTTGGGTTGTTTATTTAAAGTTTCTTTCCAGTTGTATCCCCTCATCCTATAGATGCTATTACTCCCATTTTAGAGATGAGGAAACTGAGGCTTAGGTAGGTGACGCTATTTGCATGTGGTGGCTGCTGAGAAGAGCCAAGCAGCTGACTGAAGCCCTCTGTAATCCTGTCTGCCTCCCTGCCCGGGCCTTCAGCTCTTGGGAACTGAAGACAAAACTTTTGTCTCCAAGGCCTTCTCTCCTCCTCCTCGACCATCCCTGCGCCTCTGGCTGTCCCCACTAAGACTCGGTCTCAAGTTTCCCACCGCAGACCAAGAGGGAGCCAGAGCCAGAGAAGCCCCCACAATAGATAAGAATTGCCTGAAAAATACCCTCATGGCCACAGCCTGACTTTGGCATGAGTCTCGGCACAAAGGCCCCCATGCCCACTGGGGCGGCCCTGCCAGTTGGGCAAACAGAGCGATGTGTCAGAGCTGCCCGGCGTGGCCATCTGCTCTTTAGAGCTCAATTAAATCTGACCCAGTAACTACGACTTCGCGTAGGCAACGGCCTCATAAACGCAGCGCATCCCCAGGCTTCAGGCTCCAGGCTCCACAGAGAATCCTAGAGCCTCACGCTCTAGGGTCAAAAGCTCCTTCTTCGAAGGCAAGTGAAGAAGTGACTTGTGTCCACAGAGCTGGCCTTGCTGGGCCAGGCTCTCATGTCAACTTATTCAGTCTTCCTGAGAACTCATTAAGGTGCATGCCTTTCTCCCTGTTTCCCAGACAAGGAGCATGAAGGTAGCCGGTCTGGCCTGGAACATGCCCCTGTCCTCCAGCCCAGGCAAACGAACACAGCTCTCTCTCCTCCCCTATCCCAGCCCCACATACTCTGCTTCTGAGTCACTCGTTCAGGAGTTTCCTTTAGACACAAGCTCCTCTGCAGATACTTATCAAGTGTTGACCCTGTGCCAGAATCTGTGCCTGGAGGAACAGAAGGTGCCGTAGGCAGAAAAGAAAAAAAAAGACACAGCCCCTGCCCTCAAGGAGCTTATGGATGAAATAAGGAGGAGGCATTCAATAGTGCAGGAAGCTATACAGTCCGAACAGAAAAAGGAGGAGTACATGATGCCCTGAGAATGTGGGAGTCACGAAGGGCTTCCCCAGGGAAGTGCCACATGGGCTGGGGGCTGAAGGCAGCGGTAGGTAACAAAAGGAAGAATGGTATCCCAGCAGCAGACACAGTATATGGAGAGGGCCTGTGGCAGGACCCAAAAAGTCAGTGTGATGGGAGCACAGACAGTGTCCAGGGAATAATCATGTCTTTCCATCCACAAAAAGGGCATGGAATCAGTATTTGTTTCAGCACGTTGTTGAGAGGATTAAGCTGCAAAGTTCCTAGAAATGGTGCCTGTCATGGAGTGTTGTTCAGTTGCTAAGTTGTGTCCACCTCTTTGTGACCCCATGGACTACAGCCTTCCCTATCCTTCACCATCTCCTGGAATTTGCTCAAACTCCTGTGCATTGAGTCGGTGAAGCCATCCAGCCATCTCATCTTCTGTTGCCCCCTTCTCCTGCTGTCTTCAATCCTTCCCAGCATCGGGGTCTTTTCTAATGAGCTGGCTCTTTGTATGAGGTGGCCAGAGTATTGGAGCTTCAGTTTCAGCATCAGTCCTTCCAATGAATATTCAGAAATTATTTCCTTTAGGATTGACTAGTTTGATCTCCTTGCTGTCCAAGGGACTCTCTCTATCGAGTTTTCTCCAGCAACACAATTTGTGGCATGGAGTAAGCATTCCCTAAACAGTAGTGATTCTTGTATTTTTCTCTTCTTATCACCATATGTCATCAAACCTAAGACACCACATCCCAATTTTAGAGATATTAAAATGCAAGAGTGAAAAAATTACTTTTTTAGAATTGATGGAATACTGCCCAATTCCTGTTGCCCAGACTGAGGCCATGAGGCTTGAGGCGGGGATATGATTTGCCTGTTTTTCTCCCTATGTCCCTTGCTTCTTGCCCTGGGACAGGGTCCTCACTGGGTCATTCTGGTGTCAGGTTCAGGCAGATTTTTGCTGTTAATGACATGTTGCAAGAGGAGACTCAACCCTTTTTTGAGCCATGGATTAACTTATTTTACTGCTATGTCAAAGAGAAGCAGAAGTCGGGAGCAATTATGCTGATGGGGCCCCCCCCCCCAACACCCTCCTCCTGGCCCCTGCCAAGATGACTCAGCCCCAACTATCCCCCTAATTGTCTCAGCCTGTGTGGACTCCCCGCTGAGGCCCCCCTTCCCCCAAACCCGCATTACTGGATCCCCAAGGGCTGCAGGCAGGTGGAGAGATCCTCTCTCTCTGAAATGGACTGTGGGCTTCCAGGCCCTTCCGCCAGTCCTCATAAACCCAGTCCCCACTTCCCTCTCCTTTCTGCCCGCCCTTCTCGGCATGCATGCCCTGTGGTTGATGGCATTTATAGAAGTTCCTGCTTAGCACTCTTCCTTTGGGCATCCCTGTTTCTCCACCCCTGGCCTTGCTTGTCAATCTGCCTGGGAAAGGAGAGATACTGAATTTGAATTCCCCCTGAGAAGAGAAACTATCTTGTGTTGACATCTAAATCCCACCCACCCAGAAGAGCTCATGGCACAAAGAAGTTCTTCAAGACAAGTCAGTTGATACATGATACTCATATTTCTCTTTCTGACTTACTTCTCTCTGTATAACAGGCTCTGGGTTTATCTACCTCATTAGAACTGACTCAAATGCATTCCTCTTATGGTTGAGTAATATTCCATTGTATAATGTACCACAACTTCTTTATGTATATGGAATCTAGAAGGATGGTACTAATGAGCCTATTTGCAGGGCAGGAGTGGAGATGCAGACACAGACCAGACTTGTGGACACAGTTGGGGAAGGAGAGGGTGAAACAAATTGGGAGAGTAGCATTGAAACATATACTTTACCATATGTAAAATGGAGAGCCAGTGGGAAATCGGTGAATGACTCAGGGAGCTTAAACCTGGTGCTCTGTGACAACCTGGGGTGGGGGGGGTGGGAGAGAGGTTCAAGAAGGAGGGAGGGCACGTGTATACCTATGGCTGATTCATGTTGATGTATGGCAGAAACCAACCCAATATTGTAAAGTAACTATCCTCCAATAAAAAAAAAAAAGATAAGTGGGTTGAATAAAAGAGAAGAAAAAGAACCAAAGAAGAACTTTGGTCTTGGAAGAGACAAGAAGGCCTCCAGGGAAGGGGATGAGATGGCTGAATCAGACTCCTGTAGTGGAACGAGCAGAGAGAGAAACAATACAGAAACAACAGCAAGAATGAGCAGACATGTTGATGTTCCCTGCAAATCAAGGGGTCCGTAGATTCTCACGGGGAGAGAGGAAAAGGCACTAAACGTGGATTTTCACGCTCAGGATTCAGTAAAGGATCTTTTGGCTGAGAAAGTGCTCCTAGCTGTATCAGTTTTATGAAGGTAGGAGTCCCATGAATTGAACAGGCATTGAAGGAAGACCCACTGAGAAGGCAGACTGAGGCTCTGGGACCCAGGCCCAGGCTAGGAGATGCTGGGAGCCTGACCTACTTGTCTTCAATTGGCAGGTGCACAGGGATGAGCTGATTCCTTCAAGGACACTCATCTGTGAACAACTCAGTGTCATTATGTGTCCAGACAGACCCTACCCTGCCGATCTGTTCCCCTCCTTGCTACCATAGACGTGGGCATTATGTATTTAATGTCATTTCAGACTTCCAGGACACTTGCCACCCCTTTAAAGACATTGCCTTGGGTAGGTGAATTTCATTTATTATTTTTTAAAATTTTGTGGCCACGATGCCACTTGGCAGGTGGGATCCTAGTTCCCCAACCAGGGATCGAACCCATGCCCCCCTGCATTGGAAGCATGGAGTCCTAACCATGACCTTCCCTGGACCACCAAGGAAGTCCCCTGGGGTAGGTGGTTTTTAAATGAATCTAAGTAATATCATCCTCTGTGGCTCATTTGCCATTTTCTTTTCTTTGTCAGTGTAAATTTCAAGGTTCATCCTTGCTCACTCCTTTTAGCTACTGTATACTACTCCATTTTATGAACATCCCTTATTTTATTGGTCCATTTCACCACAATGTAAGTTATCTCTAACCCTGTCCTACCACACACTTCATTTCCTTTTATGAAAATGAGGTGCCACCAATGACTTCCAAGTTTCCATAAGCTGGCTGCCTACAGTACAGACCTCACCCCCAGGGAGCACACGGTCCAATTGGAAAAATCATGATTTGTACATACAGACGAGGGATTTCACTGCTCAGCTGGACTGGGTGCCAAATACGTGTCTTAATTTTCGTCTCTGCTGTTGGCCCCCTCACCCTGAGGATGCTTTGCAGAGTGATCTGATACAGGGATGGGGGTGGGGGTGGAGGGGGGGCCAGTGGGGTGCAGCTCCACAGATTCCATCAGGGGGCCCTGCCTCGTCCATCAATAGCAGTCCGTCCTGGCCCAGACCGGTAGGACGAACCTCACGTCACGCAGCGGGAATCCTCTCACTGTTATTTATGTTGGCTGCAAAATCCAGGAAATCGCCACTGGATATATAGCCCGACGTCTCAGGATTAAATCTTGTTAGCATGAATCTCATTCCTCGGTATTCCCCTGTGACCCAGACTGCAGGGCCCGCCCGATGCTGCATCCAGGTTTGTTGTTACAGGGAAAAGAAAGAAACCAGAGCCCACGTTGGGGAGGCTCCGAATCAGATCTATGGCCTGTTTCCACTGCCATATGCTTAATTGTACTCCAATTACACAGAATGCTCTAGAATCGGCGCTCTGGGGTGGAGTGACGCTAACGGCCATCATTACATTTGGACAGCCCTGTTCGGGTATACTGTGATCTTTGCATCTACCATGTGGTTCACTGAGAGTCACCAACCTCTTCAAACGCGGGAGAGATGCCGGGGTGAGTCACTTGCTTACTGAGCACCGAGTACAGACCACACAGGGTTCCGGGCAGGAGGGCCTCGTGAAACGAGCCCTCGTGGAACTTCTAGTCCAGTGGGAAGAGACACGCAGTAGGCACACACACGACATACGCAGCTGGTGGTGAGTGCTACAAAGGGTGCTGAGCTACGGCAGACGGGCTGGGGTGGGCGTGGGGCTGTTTTGTGTAAGGTGGCTTGAGAAGGCCTCCTCGAGTGGGGAGGGGGCACGGGAGGGCATCTGAGGGAGGCAGGAGAGGGAGCCAGGAGGGGCTCTGGGGGCCATGTCCCAGGCAGCGGGAGCAGCAGAGGCCCCAAGGGGAGCGGCCCAGCGTGTTGGAGAGCTGGCCGACTTGGCTGGAGTGTGGAGTCCGGGAGAGGCGAGCGGGAGAGGCTGGGCACGGAACAGGGCCTAGCAAGTCCCTCTCACTCGGGAGGACTTTGAGCAGAGTAGGCCTGATACAGTTTATCGCTTAAGAGAGCCACTCTGGCTTCTCTGTGGGAGGAGAAAGGGGCCAGTTAGGAAGTCCAGGGAGAGGACGGTGGCTGGACTGGGTTTGGTTTGTTGAGGCAGGTGTGATGAGAGGGGTCGAATTTTAGACCTGTGCTGGAGGCGGAGCCCATAGGAACCGCTATGGGGATGTGGGGTGGGAGAGGTGCACGCGACTCAGTCAGTGGGGGTGTAGGGGGTGCTGGGAGGGTTGGGGGGGCGGGATGGGAAGGCACATCACCTGCTCAGCTGTGTCCTCGGCTCCCTCCACTGCAGCCTGTCACTGGGCTTTGCTCCATCCACTTGGACAAGCACGCTGACTGCCACTAAATCCAGTGGGCTCGACGCCTGTTCAGGTGACCCCTGGACTCCCCTTTAGCTTTCGAGGACTCTGCTTCTTGCATGCACTCCTTACTAATGGGATTATTGTGAACAGGGTTTGGGACCATGACCTTGGGTCAATCTCAGTGTTTTCACAGACGCATAAAACCTATACAAATAATCCTTTGTGTTTGTACTTACTTCAAAGCCATACCCAGAGAAGAGGAGAATCATCACCTGGCTGAGCCCTGCCCAGGTTGAGGTGTGAAGGATCCTGATGCTGGGATCCTGCCAGGGCCAGACACTGGTTCCCACTCCTTCCTCTCAGCTCAGCCCATTTCCTAGGCTCCCTGGTCCCCATCATCTGGCCTGGAGATCTCATAGGCAAGTCAGAGATGGGTCCGTCTTCATGCACAGCTGTGATTATTTGAGGAGCTGCAGATTTAAAACATTTGAAAGCACTAAGGCATGCTAGGCTTCGATAATCAGGTACAAGGCATCTGGCCTCTTGCTCTTTCTGCCTGCAGAAGCTCCTGTGATGATTAAGGAAGAAAGCAATTCTGTCTTAGGATGTTCATGGTTCCAGTCCGTTCCATTTTAGAATTTCTTAGATCTAATTCCTTATTTGTTCCATCTTGGAACATTCAAGGTTTTCACTCCCTTAACAAAATATCCTAGATCCAATTCCTGCCCGTCTAGAATTTCCTTGATCTAGTTTCTAATTGAGTCTGCCCCAGAACTTTGGAAGCGTACATGGGAAACAGGTCTGGGTCACTTTCCCTACCATGGATATTTGCTTGCATCCAATTATTTCTTCACTCGGTCTGAGTGTCAACTGTGGGCCAGACATAGAGCTGGGAACTGAAGGCAAAAGCAAACTGGGCTGAGCCCTTCCCTTGAGGAACTCACACTGAGGGAAGCAGACAGTCTACACAAGAAAGTGATAAGGGCATCGTGTGCTACACTCATGCAGAGTCAGGGAATGTGGGCCCGGAGTGTACTTGTGGTTCCCAACTTCAAATGCTCCATCACCACAAGGGAACTGATCAAAATTAGATCCCTCGGCCTGAGTCCTCAGCAGCATTACTTCTGGGGTCTGGGGTGGGGCCCAAGTAGGGTGACGTGGAAAGTCCAGGACATGGGACTTTCTGTGCTAAAACTAGGATCATTCTGAGCAAACTGGGATAGTCTCCCTCCCTCAGTCCAGGAGTCTGCATTTTTAACGTGATCCTTCAGTGGTTCAAATGCAGGTGGCTCCCAGGGGCCTGGGCAGGTACAGAGAGGAGGCCCTGAGCCCCAGTCTTCCCCAGGATATTTGAGGGTTCCCAGTTTTCCCTGGGATGGGGTGGGGAACATGGCCAGGCTGTAAAGTCCAGAGCAAGTTTGCAAGGGCAAAGTTGGCTGGTTGGTGGTTAGTCGCTAAGTCATGTCCGACTCTTTGCAACCCCATGGACTGTAACCCACCAGGCTCCTCTGTCCGTGGGATTTCCCAAGCAAGAACGCTTGTGTAGCTAGCCTTTTCCTTCTCCAGGGGATCTTCCCGACCCAGGGATTGAAGCCACATCCCTTGCATTGGAAGGTGGGTTCTTTTTCCACTGAGCCACCTGGGTTGGCTGGTGGGGATGTGTAATCCTGGCAGACAGGGTAGTCAAGACTCCTGGGAGTGGAAGCACAATTGAGGGTTAAGCCCCCCGAATCTGCTGACCTAGATCTGAGCATCCCATACCCCAGTGTGACAAGCTAGTGTGGGGGAGAAATAACAATGAAAACGGATTGATTACCCTAACTGGGTGGAGATGTCTGAGCTTGTTGATACCATCGGGCCGGTTTTCCGGCAGCGCCCCAGCCAGGCACAGCTGAGCTTCAGCTTCTGAGCTGCAGGATACTTGGAATCAAGGCTCAACCTTGAAGAAGTATTAATGAAAATGTCACAGGCACCCAAGTCAAAGCAGATGCGAAGCCGGGATGGGCAGACACAGCTGATAAGAAACAGCCCAGGAGAGAACAAAACCTCTTGAGATTAGGTCAAGGGCAGCCTGGGAAGAAAAAAAAATGACAGCAGGGATCCCCCACGGCAACTCAGAGGAACACTGTTGCTCCTGCGGACAAGCTGACATTTTTGTGCCGCTGCGTTTTATACCGACATCCCGACAGGGCAGTGTTCGGAGGCCCCCACATCAGCAAATAAATATTACGTCTCCATCTTCAGCTAAGCAGAGCTGTGGTGCATTCCTATTACTTCATGTGGATTAACCATCTGGAAGTTGAATCAAGCCACAGAGTAAAGAATGGGATCCAATTTTGCATTCACCAAAATAAGCCGTACTAGTCTCAATTTATGGCAGATGGTTATGCAGTCTCAGTGGGCCAAAAAAAAATCTCTCTGCAAAAGAATAAAGTTTATGCCAATTACTGTAATAGGAACCAGCACAACAACTGTGTGGGTTGACTAAGATCGCAGATATTGCTGTACAGCTCATAAACCGTGGGGGGCCCCGGGGAACGATGGGGACCCAGTTAATTCATTAAGATAACGCGAGAGAAATGAGGAGCAGAGTTAGTCATAAAACAGAAATATTTCCTCGCAAAGGAAGGGAGGGGAGCGAGGTGGGGTAGCTCTTAAACTGGGACGTGGCCTCGGCTGGGCTCCAGGCAGGGCAAAGGGGAAAGGTTAACAGGTAATGGTCGAGAGAGAGCCTGTCTGCAGCCCTGTGGGAAAGGCGTGAGAGGGCAGGGGTTAAACCTGGGGCTTCTCGGCTCCATTCATTCAGAACAGATCTGTGGAGCGTGGATGACTCCGTGGCAGAGGCTGGGGAGGCCCTGAGCTCTCGGTGGCCAATGCTGGCAGTGCTCCTGGTACCTGCGTTTATGGAGCTCCCAGCTTGGAGGAGACGGTGGCACATGGTAGGAATGTTGGTCTTGTTGGGAGGTCAAGAGAGGCATCTGGGAGGTTGGGCCCCCATCCCCCGTCGGGCTGAGGTTGAAGGGTGAACAGGGAAGGGAAGGGGGCTCCAGACCTGGTGGGCACCCCGGGGCTTAGGTCTCAGAATCTGGAAAAAGGCGCATGTGGCTGGAGCCTGGAGGTGAGGGTGAAGATGAAGAGGGCGCCGGCCGGGCCAGTACAGAACAAGGAGGTTGGCTTCTGTCCTGGAAGCAAAGATGGAAAGAAGGACCTGACCCACCTGCTTGGGGAGAGAGGCCTTGGCCGCAGGAAGCACTGCCTCTTGTCAGCCGAGGTCAGCTTCTTGATCTGTGATCTGTGGGAAGTGTGAGGACTTCCTGTTCCCTCCCGCGTGGTGTTAGGGTGGACCCGTGAGCTAGAGCAGAGGGGGCCTGGGTGGGGAAGGGATTCGCTCCCTCCGAGATGGGTCGTCCCGCCTGAGGAAAGCAGTCCCAGGCCCCCGGGCCAGGCCTCCCCTGGCTGGAGGGAGAGAGGGAGTCAGTCTAGGGGCACACGAGGCTGCAAGGCAAGGTTGTCCGTTTCCTACACAGTTTGGGTTCGGCTTTTGTATTTGTTTTTAAATAAAAGCTTTTAGCTTCAAGAATGTTGATATTTGGGGCTGGGGATAAGGTAACCAACATGAAAGCTTTTAGCTTCAAGAATGTTGATATTTGGGGCTGGGAATAGGGTAACCAACTGTCTTAGTTTGCTCGGGACTGGCTTGGTTTTAGAACCCAAAGTCCAGCCTCCCATGAAACCCATCTACCTGGACGAACCAGCATGGCTGGTCACCCTAGCTGATGAGTCGACCGACCCTAGGGTAAATCCAGCGCTGGAGAGGTTTTCACACATTGCTTACACATTCATGTCTCCCGGCCATGTCCCATGTTGGTGTTATTACCCCAGCCTTCACTGGCAGGACAGTGAGGTTCAGAGGGGCCGAGATGTATTTGTTGGCCCGTTGCTTGGTAAGTGGATGTGTCAGGCTTGGAATGCAGGCGGTGGACGCCAAAGCCCCCATGTCTAGAGAGACAGCAGCAGTGACCATTAGTAAACCCGACGGTGGTGGTCATGGTTGACGACCTCCACGTTCTCTGGTGGACGGACTGACAAGGACAGGAACGGAGCTCTTTGCAAGCAACAGTAATCCCACTGTTCTTCGCCTGGCCAGATGACTTGTCCATACTTACTCTCGGGCCCGAGCAAACACAGGGCCTGCATCTCAGCCTGGTGGCCCAGAGCCAAGGCTGGGCCAGGCTGTCCCCAGTCTCCGACGGAGGCCCGCCCCCCCCCCCCCCCCCCCCCCCCCCAGGATCCAGGGCGGCGAGGAGGATGGAGAGGGCCAAGGAGGGGGCTGAATTCCAGGGTGAGTCTGAGAAGCCCCTGCCTGAGGCCTGGCCCTCGCATGTGTGGGGAGCTCGCCAGCCAGAATGCAAGCGCTGACCTCAATCGCACAAGTGGAAAATCTGAGCCTGTTGGGTTGGAAGGGGCCGGGAGGAATCCTGAAATCCCCCCACCGAGGGCTTTCTGGCACACGCCTAGGGAAAGGGGTGATCTCATGGGCCACCAGATGCCGAAGCGAAAATTCCTACCCACAGTGAGAGATGGCACGGCCAGGCGTGCACACAGGGAAGTGCTCACAAGGTCCTGCGCCTCACAGAGATAGTTTCAAGTAAGAGTCTTCTGTAAAGTGAGATACTGAGGACAATTCTCGGAGGAAAAGAAACTACCCCAAATTCCACCGCGCTGACAAAACCACCCTGGCGGCTTCCCCCTCCAGGCGGCCACGGGCCTTAAGATTACCCGCAGCTGAAGACTGCAGTTCTTCTGACTTCTCACCTCGATGGGGCAGACACTGTGTTTCTACATATGTCACAATCATCACTAAACCTTTCCCCCAAGGAGTGTGAGGGGACTTCCACTCAGGAGGCGTGGGCACAGGCCCTCAAATGTCACAGCACCGTCACAAAGTTAAAGTAGGAGGGCTGGCAAGGGGGACTGGGCAGGTGTGGGTGGAGTGACGCTAGGAAGCCTGCCTAAAGAGGTGGCCTCAGTTTGGACATAAAATGCCACACGGGAGTTTCCTGACACCTAGGCTGGGGCGGAAACCCAGCACTGTTTAGGAAGAACTGCTTTCTTGGCTCTGAGCGCTGGGAAGAATTGGTCATGGAATTTTGCTAAGTAGTGTTTTGAGAACAGAAGTGTCCTCAGTAGAATTATCATGGTGGCCGCTCCTTATGTCAGCCCTTAGTATACGCCACAAGCATGGAACCTTGCACCTCTCAAACACAGGGAGACACAGAGGTGATGGGCAGAAGTTGTGTGTGACTCCAGAGTGGCCCCTGGGTAAGATCCCTGGCTCCGCTGCTTTCCATAATAATACCTAGCAAAATTACACTTACCTGGGCCTCAATGTCCTCATTTGTGAAAGGGGGTGATGACAGCACCTACTTCACAGGGTGGTTGCTGTTAAGTCGCTAAGTCGTGTCCGACTCTTTTGAGACCCCATGCACTGTAGCCTTCCAGGCTTCTCTGTCCACAGGATTTCCCAGGCAAGCATACTGGAGTGGGTCGTCATTTCCTTTTCCAGGGGATCTTCTCGACCCAGGGATCAAACCCACATCTCCTGCGTTGCAGGCGGATTCTTTACCACTGAGCCAGTGGTAGTGAGGATAAAAGGACATTTACATGCTGTGCTTAGAATGCCTGACAGACACTATTAAATGTTGACTGTTTTGGTGGGGTGTTGGGGTGGGGCAAGAATCTAGAGATTGGCAAACTATGGCCCTAGGACCCGCCACCTGTTTGTGCAAATAAAGTTTTATTGGAACCCAGCCACACCCATTCATCTGCACATCTGAGGCTGCTTTCCAGCTACAGACAGAATTGAGTAGTTGCGACAGAGACTGCTTGGCCCACAAAGCCCCAAATATTTATGAAAGACGACGTGACCTTTCATAGAAAAGATCTGCCGCCCTCTGATCTACATGAATGAATGGCTGTTCTGGCCCTGATCCTAAGCCTTCCTCCAGCATTCCTTGGGAGAAGCCCCATCCTACAGAGTGCATCTCCGGGAAGGACCTTTTTGGAGCGACAGCTACAGAACAGCGTGGATGGGAGGCGCTGACAGCCCCTCTTGGCAGGCTGAGTGGTCTCAGGGCTTCCCGGGCCATGGGAAAATGGAGGCGGCTCTGAGAGAGCACGCCAGTCATCAGTATTCAGGGCTGCAGGGAGCCGGCGTGCAACGCAATGCCCAGAGGCGAGGCTTTTGTTTAGCACATAACATTAATAAACACCATAAGCCACTCCTCCGTTCCACTTCATGAAGCTCCCTCAGTCTGGAGTGCAAGGCAATTCTGCTATCGACTGATTAGCAGGTGGTGTCAGAATATATAAGCGATCAACGAGGCGGAGACGTGTCACGGTGCTTTACTGCTTCTCAGAAACCCAAGGAGTAAACAGATTGGACCCAAGGTGGAGTGTCACTGACTCGGGGAACCTCCGGGCTGCTTTTCCAGGCTTGGCCTCACCGTGCCCAGTCAGCAGCCACGGGGCCAAGCTCAGGTTAACATGTTAGCAATGGCATCTATGGAGGGAGCCAAATTTTAATAATGGAAAATGTATAGGGCATCTGTGAGCTTTCCCACAAGAATAGCATTTTGGTTTAACAGTCACAGATGGTATTTCCTGGACAATAGACATACAGCCAAGTAAAAATATGCCAGTAGGGAAGGGTTTAGCTAACTGGGATTATCTTGTATTTTATACATCAACAGATTTTGTTGGCACAGCTCTACCCTTCAACTTCTGGTCGGTGTCCGACTCCGGGTTGGCAATCAGGTGGCAAACAGCAGGGACTGTCCTCCTAAGGCTGGAGCCTTTCTAGAGACAGCACCCAGTCCCTTCACACATCCAATGGCCATGAGGTGGATGAGCATCGCTGGCTCCACTTTACAAACAGGAGATTGAGGCTCTCGCTGCTCACTGGCCTTGGCCACATGGGTCTCTTGGGCCCCGGGGAGCCATGCAGGTGTTCAAGCAAGGGTGCGGCAGCATCAGGAGCCATTCTAGAAAGTCACCTCTGGCAGAGCCTCATTAAGGCTTTACAAGCCTATGGCCTCAACAGCCAAATCTGGCCCACTGCCTCTTTGTGTAAATAAAGTATTATCGGAATAGACATGCTTACTTTACCTATTGTCTATGGCCGTTTTTGCCTTACAAGGGCAGAGTTGAATAGCTGTGAGAGACCACGTGGTCTGTAAAGCCAAAAACATTTACTGTTTGCAGACCCCCTGCCCCAGATGAGAGGCTGGCTCATGGGAACACAGCTTGCACCAGGATACCTCAAGAGAAGGATGTCTCAAGCACTTGGGGACACTTTTAAGACTCAGTGATCAACTAAGATTTCTGGCTTGGGCAGCACAGCCAGTCATGCAGTTAAGTGATGGGAGGAGGAGGAAAGACTTCCGAGTTTGGTTTTAGACTCCTGACGAGTCCACCAAAGCTCCTGTTAGCGTCTGGAGAGCGAGGAGGGAACACGGGCCTGGAGCTCCCTCGTCTGTTCTCTCCACGTACTTTGTACCTTAAGCTACCAGACGTGCTACCTCCTGCTGCGGCTGGCGGTCAGGATTTGATTCTCTGAGAGCAGAAATTCGATCTTATGGATTTTTTTTGGTCATGCTCCCCTCCCCTCTAACCCCAGGATTCAGAAGTGGCCCTGCACAGCACAGGCAGGAGTCTGTGGTGGGCAGGAGCCGCTTCAGAGTCAGACGTTCCAGCAGGAGAGGCAGTTCTGGGGTACCACTGTGACCCCTGCCCGGGAGGAGTTCCCGAGCTCATGTGGGAAGCGAAACATACAGACACATGGAAGATGACAGGCCAGGAGCATTATTAACAGAGGCGGCAGAGCCTGTAGGAGCCGAGTGAGGGGAATGGATCGCTGGCGGTTAACGCTAGGCAAACGAAGGCTGTGTAGACAGTGGGCACTGGGCTTTGAAGAGCCAGCAGGAGTCTTTTGACTTACAGAGAAGGTGGTCTTCTTGACCGTCTTCCAGGAGGAGACTGGAAATTCTCTAAGCTTTTCCCCTGTCGTTTGAAAACAGGGCACACTGAACACAAGCCGTAGAAAAGCAGCTGGTGGGCAACTGATATTTTTAAAGGTTCCCCTTTAAAAATAGTGGAGCCAAGATTGAGAACTTTTGGTTTGCATGTGCTGAACTGCTTTGAACCAGTAGCCCGAGTGTATCATGACACTCAAAAGTTTTCTACTTTCCCTCATCCAATCTGGTTTAAGAACTGGTTTTGAAGAGATCACGGTTGCTTAACATTTCAGAAAACACCAAGTGACCCTGGCAGGGTTCCTAGGAAGCATACCCTGCAGATGCTCCAGGGTCAGCAGGACAAGCTTTAACCTGTCTTCGAGCACCTTCCCTCTCTCTCTCCAATCGCGTGAAGGCCCCAACTCTCAAACCAACAATGAGGGCAACTTGAAAAAATCAATTTTGGACCCACTCAACTCTATCTTCTAACATCCAGTGGCTCTCAATGGTACTAGGTCTGAGTCCAAGAACAGTCAGGACATTCTCCCTCCACGTGGTCAGGAATAGGGAATTCTATGCTGATCCCTTGTCAACTTGACTGCTGAGGAGAAACAGATAAAACAACTGTTAATAGATTGTCTTTTACTTCCTCAGAGACAAGATCTGAGGAGTAGATTGGGCAGGGCTGTGAAACTTTATTGCTTAACTAGTTGAAAAGGAGAGGGGAAAGTGAGCTTTTTTAAAAGCCAGGTGTCAGGTCCACGGGCTTCCCAGGTGGTTCAGTGGTAAAGAAGCTGCCTGTTAATACATGAGACACAGTAGATGCGCGTTCGATCCCTGAGTCAGGAAAATCCCCTGGAGGAGGAAATGGCAACCCATCCCAGTATTTTTTAGCTGTAAAATCCCTTAGAGGAGCCCGGTGGGCTACACTCCATGGAGCCGCAGAGTTGCACATGACTGAGCACAAGAGCACAGGTCCTCAGTGATTTTTAGCTGTGATTTACCAAAAGCCAGGAGGCAGTTTGGTAAACGGATGGAATAGGAAGGGAGAAATCACACGGAAGGGGACACACCAAGTGCTTGAGGATATAATGCCTTAGCTAACTCCACACCACAGCTGGGCCCCACGGCCCGACAAGGAGTCCAGGACTCAGTGAGGGGTCAGGCAGGGGGGCTCCCAGGGACCCCACTACCTAGCTGCCAACAGGCTGGACTTCCGCTTTCTCATATGTGTGACGTGGATGACGTCTAAGGTGTCTCTACAGCAACTCTCTACTGTCAGATGACGACATATCCGACGGAGCTGTCGTCCACCTGTTCACAGGCCGGTCTCCCACACTGGACTGTGCACTGCTGTTCACTGTGGCACCTCCAGGAGCCCCGAGTGCCAGCTGTGGAAGTAAGCGCACTGCTGAACCCACGGATGACAGACGGTGCACGCGAATGCAAACATCACCTCTGAAGTAAAACGCTGAGGAAATCACCTCGGAAAACACACGCAAGAACACCTTGGAAATACATTACATTAAATCCATCTAGATAGTTGGCCACCTCTCTGAAGGTTGAACTGCTCTAGAATGTTAAGCTGGCACCACGAGAAAAGTTGTGTGTCTAAAACCAGAAGACTGGAGGTGATGAAGACAGGAGATGTGAAACACGGCCTCAAACCAAAAAGCCATGGTCTTGAAATGAGCAGAATCTAATGGCAAAATCCTGAGTACTTTAAAAAATACTATGGGTTTTCTGGAAATAAAAAAAAAAAGAATACTATGGGTTTTCCATACTTTTCCCCTTTAAAAATAATTTTTTAAAAAACCTCTGAGAATAATATATAATCCTTCTTTACTGTTCAGCTTTTAGAGACAAAATTATTTAAGAAATCAGATGTAACAACTTAAGGTGGCATAGGCACACCTCAAGAACAGAGGTTTGCAATAAAAAATAAAGTCAATAAAAAAAAATTTTCCCCCCAAAGTTATAGTGCTGCACATCACAGAATTCTTAAAAAAAGAGCAGAGAGGTGGTTCAGCGTTCTGAGCCAGACGTGGCGTCAGGCAAACCGCCACTCAAGCACACAAGTGGCATTTTGTGATCAGGTTTATTTTTGTTTAAATTTCATTTACTTGGTTTTACTGTAATTTACACGAGAGACTGCCAAGTAAACTCGGTGTTTTACATTCACCACACATTCCCTCAAATCTCCACAGTTGTTAGAACAACATTAAAATCCACGCGCTGGGCCCTCATTTCCACGTGTGCCCAAGCTCCCAAACGATGCTACAGACGCCAGTGAGAGTTAAGTTCATTAAAAGGAGACGGCGAGACTTTTTACTTCACCAGATTAGCAATAATCTTCCTGGCATCAGACACTTCGCAGACAATGATTATGCTCTTGACAAAACCTATCTTACAGCAGTGCCCAGAGAGTAGACGTCGGTTCTGATCCTGAGTACACAGAGGACACGTGCGATGCGGGGTCTGCAGTCAGGGGAACAGGGTGTTGCCACGCGGCAGTGATCCTGGATAGCCGTGTCCAGGCCACTGCGATCACCAGTGGGGACACAGGATTTCCGTGGGAAACCAGGGAGCAGGGAGGGCAGGGCCGTCAGCGAATCAGATTACAAATATGATATGACCACGGGGCCTGGCGTGGGGCAGGAGGGATGGGAGGTTAAAGAAGATGGCTGGGATCCGAAGGCTTCAGCAACAACATTCTATTCGAGCTCCCAGGACTGACAGGAGAACTAGACTTGGACAGAGAAAGATGATAAAAATCTTACCTAGCTATTGTTCTTTAAAAAAAAAAAAAGAGGAAAAATGGAGGCCAGCAGCTTCTAGGCAGCATTTTCCCAATGCTTGTTCAGGGTGTGTTCCAATGACGTCCCAGGAGAGCACAGCCCAGTGGGTGGAGCTGCGCTGGCCCGGGGCAGGGCCTCCTAACCGTGTTCAGACAGGCCTCACGCTGCCTCTGAATCTCTTCCCGTCTCAGACGCAGCGTCTCCCCCTCCAAGTATACATTTCAACACGAAAAGAGCAAAACATCATCACTATCTATGTTCTACCGTGTAGGTTGTGAGGAATCTAGATCATTTGCATAGTTTCCAAGCTGTAATCTCAGAAAACAGTCATTTTAGAAACAAGACATGGAAGTGCTGTACTTCCAATTTTTCTTAACGGCCTACAATCCTATTAATTTCATCAATTTCTGTCTTTGCCTAACAGAAGCCTGAAAAATTATACTTTTTTTTTTTTTTTAATAAATCACAGACCATCATTTCCATTTTTCCTAGATGATGTAGAAAAATACTTGAAATTTAAAATACAAAAATTCAATAAAAAATGGAATTTTTTAAAAAGGATCTTTACCTCAGGGGCAAACAAGTAAAAACTGGCCTGTAACTCCCTTTACTAATAGATATTGTCCAATTTGGCTGTATGATAATGAAAATCCAGAAACAAATGATTTTAAATACACTCAGAGTTTCGTTCCAGATTCCTCGGAATACCAAAAGATTTTTAATAAATTTTCCTGTGGGATTCTGTTGATTATGGGACTAAAATTAAAATTCATAAGAGACTGATTTAAAAGAACAAAAAAGTAATAAAAGGCTATATATATATGTATATATATATATATCTTGGTCCACAACTTGCCATTTATGAAACATACCAGCTAGTATTACATTGCAGTCAATTCATCCATTAATGGTATTACTCTGATAATTATTAAAATCTGTTCCAGGTATATATATTGAAAATATTTTCTTTTGCATTCTTGCTGAAGATAGGTACAGTACTTTGGAGAAATTGTACTAATCCCTTCAGTATGTTTGTATGTACATATATACACAAGTGTGTGTATTGGGATCTGTAGCTCTACATGCGTTTTATATACAGCTACAGATTGACACACACAAACATATATACACACGTAGTTGAGACCCATGCCTGTGGGCACAGAACCACAAGCACACGTCTGGGAAACGTCAACACTGCAAGACATGGTCAGATTCTTCTTCACTCATCACTGGCTGCACTGGTTCCCCTTACTTGACCTTGATTACGTAACTGTAAGAAAATCAAAAGACAGTGCAATGTGTTAAAATACAAAGACACACAAAAAACGTTAGACCACAGCTTGTCGCAAACATTCTCTAGGGAAAAAATCCTCAGTGTAGAGAAACTTCTGACAGACAGTGCACCCCAACTACTGCATTTTTAACATTTAATCTCTTGAGTCAGGTTTTACTAAGAGCATATTTTGTTTCATCAGAGGGAACATAAATTAGAAGCAGAAATAAATCACAGAAACTCAGGAAAACTTAACAAAAGAAGCAATAAATTTTTAAAAAATTTTAAGTGAACACTGAATTTTAAGAAAAGGGTTTTTGGAGGAGCCCGGGTGGAGTTCATCCATTCTTACTTGGTACTACTTTCTTTCAGGACTGAACACCACTTGTTCAGTAACTGAAGAGCAGGCAGTACTTGTCAGGGGGCAGCAAAGAAACAGCAGGTGAGAGGACTGTTCTGTCTTGTCATTTCCTCAATGAACACCACAGTTCAGCATTAACAAATGGCAACAGTGTACTACTGCCTATTTTTGTTTCCCCATCCTGGTCTCAACATGTGGGCTAGATTCTAATGTTCTTTTTTCTCCCCATAAGAAAATCTCTTATCTGGGCATGTAAATGTGTGTGAACGAAGTAACACCATATAAATATTTCACACTAGTAATGAAAACCAGTGTATTTACACATATTAAAGCTAAATGTAAAGATACCTGAAGAGTCAACATGAAGGAAGACTTACTGGTATTCAGAAAAAAATTTTAAATCAACTGAATTGTTGAGACTGGCCCTTATGGCATGGGATGAAGGATCTTTGATTTGAAATACTTTTACATGTTTCCTTACTAACCACAAAAGGTCCTAGTGAGAAATAGGTCAATTAACTGGCTGCTGCTGCTGCTGCTAAGTCGCTTCAGTCGTGTCCGACTCTGTGCGACCCCACAGACGGCAGCTCACCAGGCTCCGCCATCCATGGGATTTTCCCGGCAAGAGTACTGGAGTGGGTTGCCATTGCCTTCTCCAATTAACTGGCTATAGATGGGAAATTAGCTGCATGATGAATGAGTGTACTTGGCAGCTGGATTCTAACCTGCAATACTAAGAACTAACTAGGGATTACTAAATTCAACCTGCTCCACAGATGAAATTCTTATACAATAATAACTCGTGTTCACTGTCAATGTCTGAAATATATTAAATTCTCTTAAATTCTAAAAAGTAAACCACATTTAACACAGTCTCTACTCAGCAAGTTAACTACCGATTACCAAAATGGTATTGGTTTTTAAACATTCTTTTTACCCAGGTCTTCACTTACACAGTTTGATATTGTCTCTGACCCTACAGGGGACTCATTTAGACATCAGCAGCCGACGTGCCTCGGACGGAACCCTTCTTACGCATCTAAACGTAAAATAAAATCATGAGCTGCTGAAATCACAGACTCTACATTGGGTTAGTAAGCAAAGGGAGAAAAAGACCTTGAAGAGATTGTGAAGTGACCGCTGCCTGTTTACAAGCATATATCCACGTTAGAAATGAAGTTCTGAGGCCATTCTAGTTACCTTGATCTAAAGAAAATCTCGCAAAAGGCTTTTCTTACACAGCACACAAAAAAATATGTTAATATCTATTCTTGAAAACAGGAAACGAAAGCCTGCAGACTGATGACATGAAATTATCAAAGATCGCCAGGGTGAGTGAACTGCTCACCGTTACAGTGTGAGAAAAGGCCCTGATGGTCTAGGTTCACTTTTTCAGTCCTTGGACCATGTGGTGTGGCCACCTCTGGCTTCTGAGACCAGTGTCCCTCGGGGGACTTCTTCACAGGAAGTTTATTAAAGAGCGGGAGGCGAAAGAAGAACAGGAGCGCACAGGAACAAGGCACAGAGAACAAGGACACAAGGATGCCTCACCAAGGACAGACACTCACAACGGCCTGCAGACGACTTGATGAGAAAATTCAGAAAATGATGGACGGAAAAGGAACACATGCAACAGACACATTTCTGAAGCTCAACCCCTCCCACCGCCCTCCCCTGCGGGGCCAGGTAAGAACAAGCCTAAGGCTGCCCTCAGTATTCCTTCAGCTGCTGGGCCTAATCTCAGTGTTTCTCTGTGGGATTACAGGCAGGGGCATTCCTCTCATGCCAGACCTCTCCAGACGCTATGCCTTCTCTCCAGGGCCAAAACCCATTTGAAAGAAACCCAATTCTTAAAATACTTGAGAATTAAGAAGAGAATAACAACACATCAAATTCTATCATCAGGTGTCAGGGAAACAGGACCTCAAGGAAAGGGGAAATGCCTCCCTGGTGAAGAGGATGTGGAAATGTTAAGCACTCTGGGTAGGCATGCTGGCCTGCAGGCATGCTGCTGCCCAGACCGAGAAGATGCCCGCAAACCAACCGTCAGGACTCAGAGCAGCAGCGACATGATGTGGAATAAAGCTGTCCCCGGTGACCTAGAGCAAAGTAACCTATGTGAGATTTAACATTAAGATGAACAGCACTTAACCCTGAAATCTGACTTGAAGTATTTCTACCTGTCTATCTTACACCTTCTTTTCAAGTGCAATTCCCAACTCACGAGTGACAGGTGTGCATGGAGACGCAGTTGGGCCTGCAGGTCTGCCACAGGTGGGAGACAGTCACCACCTCCTGTCAGGGCTCTCCTGCCGGCGCTGCGCTCAGGTGTCTGAGACTAAAACCTTGACAGGGAAGCAAGCACGGCCCCCGGAGAAGAGGAGGCGTCAGCCATCGGCCGTCTGAGGGGCCCGCCCACTACTCTCTGGCCATCACCACTCTTCCTCGCGCTACAGGTGCGGCCTCGGCACAGAAATCAAAACCGAAAGAGAGCCTTCTTCCTCAGAGTTCAAACCAGTACAAGAAGTCCATTTTTGGTTTTTTAACTGGTGTTGGCAAACCACCTTTTGGAGACGCCAAGGCTGTACCGTAAGCTTAATGACGATGAGGGTGTAATCCTGGTCTTTGTTTTCAGTGTTCAGCTGACACCCACGGCTCGGAGGGGCTGGAGGCAGAGCTGGCGGCTCTCTGGAGCCTGGAGCACCCAGAAGGAGCGGAACCAGGCAAGGCGGGGGCAAGGGGCTGAGACTGTGGTGGTGAGGGCGCTGCTCAGGGAAGGGCGTCTGACTTGAGAGACACAAAGCGACGGATGTGGGACAGAGACGGCAGAGGGAAGGTAGCAAGCACCCATAACCTACTCCTGCCTGTTTAAACATCCTGCCTGGGGCCAGCCTAAAAATACAGGCAGCAAGGGACAGTCTTCTGTACTAGCCATACTATCACCCCGCTCCCAAGACCCAGAACTCAGAGCCATACTGTTAAGTGTGAGGAACTGAGGTTAGAGAGGCCTCTATTTGCTGGCCTGCAAACCAAACTGGGATTTATAATGTTGTCACTATGGGAGAAACATGTTCCAAATTTCAAAAACTGAACTTAAAATCTTTTGGAACAAAATCCATTCATAAGCTGGAGGCTGCTTAAAGTTTACTTTACACATAAGATAAGGTTAAAACATTTTATTGCCTTATAAAGAAAATATGTGCTAGTCCTCTCAGAAGGTTTGTATAAAGCTAATTAGAAGCAGATCTGCTGTAATCACCAAAAGTAAGCAATTTTAAACACAGATTCTTTACAATGCTATGTGCCAGACAAATAGATTTCCTTCTGTGCCAAAGAACCTGATTTGCTGCCAGTCTCCTGTGATTAAATGGAGTTCCTGCCTCACACACAGGCGTTTGTCAAACACTCCCCTCCTGCCTGCAGTGCTTCCCAAACTGGGACTGCTGGCAGGACTCTGGATGACTGCACGGAGACCACGAGCCACACTGGACATTCCTCGCGTTCGTCCTCCCCCTGGGGCTTTACTTTCAACTGAGAAGATGTGCAGCCCGGAGCAAAAGCAAAACCAGACACACGCAAGAGGAGTTGGGGAGAACCATCCACTCTGGGAGAAAGGGGATGCTGGCGAGCTGCAGGGCTGGCTCACAGGTGCGGGGAGGAGCCGGGGTGGGCTGGACTTTCTGAGACGGGGCCGGCAGACCTCCAGCCCAAGGATCACCTGAATTTCTGCCTCAAGCGTGTAAGACATAAGGAGTCATTACTGGCTTGGGTGGGAGGAAGCACTTCTGGAATCAATGACAATACCACTAGCTTTCTTTTCTTGGCTACAGAAGAGGGAACTAGGACTTATTGTGCTAACGTTAATAACCTATTGTGATAATAAAATGACAGAGGCGACTTGGCCTAAGTTAAGTGAATGCCTAAAGGACTGTGAACCAGGCACCATCACAGAGAACCAACACGTGAAAGAGAATACAAAACCACTGGACATTTTATGGGTAACAAATTCTAGATCAACAAAGTTCTAGTCTACTTGCATGAAGATGCTCAACAAAAGAGAAATCAGAATAGAAGGATATTAGTGTCTAAGAAACCAGAGTTTAACAAGGATACAGAGATTAAGAAATGGCTTTCAATAACACTTTTCCTAATTTTAAGTCTAAACTTATTAAGCACGGACACAGTTTTAGAAAAGGGAAGTTAGAGAATTTCCACAAAATTGGAAGTCTTACTGTTTCTAGTTCTTTCTGAGTTTCATCTTCCATTCTCCTAATGTCTTCCATTGTCAGATCAATCCACTTGTCAATCCAACAAAAAAGCTGGCGATGAAAGTTTGTAAATATCCTTTTTTCTTGCTTTTAAAACAAAAGAAAAGTATTGTAAGATGGCAAAACTCTAACATTAAAAACATTAACTTTATATGCCTCAGTTAACCCATGAAATTACATATTCTTGGCTTTAAAGACCACTATTTCAATTAGTGAAAATCTTAATTCCATCCTATTAACATTTTGTAAAGCAAAATAAAAAGAAAAATCTCCCTGAGAAATGTGAAAGAATTCTCCTTGCAAAGGCAGAATGATTTGTCAGAAACTGAAAAAAATGTGGTGGACGTGTTCAAATACAACACAAGCTCCTGCCAGACCCAACTTATTTTTACATTTTTCTAATGTCAATGACCTAAGGTCAATTTGACTTCTGCTACAGAACCATACACTGTCATTTTCCCCTGCAATTCAAAGAAATACTGTGAGGCAGAATACAACATGTACTGAAAGAAGAGTCTTAGGGTCTTCAGAATAACATGTTTTATTAAATTAAGAATTACTACATACCCTCCATTAATTTTCCTGCTCTAGTATTACTATTAATAGGTATACATGTGTGTGATGTGTGTGTGTGTGTATATACATAAAATTAGGGACTTTAACGTATGTAATTCGTGGCTTTAACTGCTAGATTACTTAAGTTTTACTACACTTTCCAAAGAAGAGAGAAAAGTGCAATGAACAGTGAGTACTTTAGTACTTCTGGACAATCTTCAACTTTAAATTTTTTTTTCCATGAACAGAAGGGACCTCATCAATTATATGTGTAACTTCTTTATCAGAACTGGATTGTTAACCTGTTATTCTGATCCAAGAGGAAGAAAGACAGCCAGTATTTACAGAGTGCCTACTGTGGCCAACTGCAAGCAGGGTTAGGAATAATAAGTTTCCAGAACTTAAAAAAAAAAAAAGAGCAGCTACAGTTTAAAAGTAGAAGTTATGGTGAAACTCAGATACAACTAGTTGTGGGAAGTTGCAAGATAACACAGGGGCTTCTAAATAATGATAATGGAGTGAATTATTCACCCTACAGGAAAATTAAATACCAAAGAAACTTTCATATTCCTTACAAGATTACAATCACGTGTGTCTATGCACCTGCAACCCTCCCCTTTCTAGATCAGAACACCTGTGTTACGAACTCCTGAATGAAGAAGACCTAAAGAAGAAGTAATGAGGACCGGGGCCCACACTCAGATCGCGTCACTGCAGGCTCGCTGTAAGCATTCCCAGTGCGGACCTGGGGAGGACGCCCCCCCAGAAGGCGCGAAGTTCACAGACAGCACCATCGGGAGCGACCTGCGGGGGGCCGTCAGCCCAGCGGGGTCAGAGGAGCCTCAACTGCAAGGCCTAGCCTCTCCCCTCCAGCCACTGACGGAAGCCAGGTTCCCTTGGGGACATGCAAAGGGCTCCCCACAGAAGAGCCGGGCAAACCATCAGGAAAGCACTCGGCACAAAACGAATGCTTTGCTCTTCCCCAGAGAAAGCCCCTTAAAACCTCCGCTGGTATCTGTTTTTGCTGTTTGTAGGGAGAAGAAGGAGGGCAGAGAGGAACTATGCTGGGACAAGAATTTCACCCAAACGAGAAGGGAAAGGCGGCCAGAGAGACAACATCCCAGTGACGGCCACCTCCCATCTCAACCTACACTTACGTCACTGCGATTGGGGTGGGCTTTACCTTCTGGATGAAGTTTTCTACTTTGCTCTGCAGGCCCCACCACTTGAACTTGATGGTCACCAGCTTATAGGCGCACATCTGAGGACAGTCAGGGTTGTTTGCCAGCTCCTTCTGGATAAGGAGAATCGAAAATGGAAATCATGACTTGGATATTTAAGTCTTGATTAAAACGGACTGCTGTGTAACAACGTCACAGACATCTATGAAGAAAATCACATCGTATGTGTTTAATTCGGGTACCTGGGAATCTGAAATCATTTTAGCAAAAGCAGCAGCATTCCCTTGCTGCCGACCCTCCTTCCACAGAGCAGGCTACTTCCTGGTTCTACAATTTAATAGGCACAGCTGCTGCTGCTGCTGCTAAGTCGCTTCAGTCGTGTCCGACTCTGTGCGACCCCATAGACAGCAGCCCACCAGGCTCTGTCATCCCTGGGATTCTCCAGGCAAGAATACTGGAGTGGCTTGCCATTTCCTTCTCCAGTGCATGAAAGGGAAAAGTGAAAGTGAAGTCGCTCAGTTGTGTCCAACTCTTAGCGACCCCATGGGCTGTAGCCTACCCGGCTCCTCCGTCCATGGGATTTTCCAGGCAAGAGTACTGGAGTGGGGTGCCATTGCCTTCTCCGAATAGGCACAGCGCCCTGCCTCAAATCACACTATTTGGATGTCACATTAAGTACCAAATTCTATTCATATCGTGTCAATAGCACGCCTTTAATGTGTGGAGCTCTTCGTAACACCATTATCACAGTCCCTCCGTGGATGTGCTGGGGCCTCATCCATTTTATTGGGCCTCAGTAAGAAAACCATGAGGAAGCCCAGGCGCTGACTTGTCTTCTAGCACTGGCAAGTGCAGGGGCACTGCTATTAATTGTGGTATTTTCCAACCAAATGAGGGCACATGAAAAGGTATATAGCAGCAAAAATCATCTATCATTACCAAGTATTTGGAAGCAAATTCCACACATCAGGACTTGAATTTCCACAAATAATTATACCTCATAGTTTAAATGTAGTCGACAGTTAAGGTAAAAAAGGGAAAATGATGGGGGAAGAAAAAAGCAAGGGAGAAAGGGTGGGGAACTATCTGGACTGGAAAAACAAAATGTTTATAATTTACTTTCATAAGAAAACAAAAAAGCAATTAGAATTTGGATCCTCAAAACACGTTACCCTAGGTCCAGAGTATGAAAACTTAACTCTGGATTTTTAGGTTCAGAAATAAGAAAAGAAAAAAAATTGGATGGAGAGGAGAGAAAGAGGGAAAAAACAAACATGACTAAGTGTTAACAACTGTCAAATCTAAGTGGAGGCGTTTATAGTTCTATGCTTTTGGTTTCTTGACTGCTTTTGAATTTTTCATTATAAAAATTTTTGGGGGGGACGTTGCACCCTTCAGTACTGCTGATGATCTCTGTCCTGGCACAACACACGAGCATGTTTGTTTGGGGGAGGGAGTGAGCTGGGGGAGGGTGTGAACCAGGAGCTCGCCACACACTTCAGTGTCCTCACCAGGGACCCACTGTGCATCACGGTTCTCCCGAGGTGGTGAGTGCAGGAGACAGACCGCCTGACTGCCGGAGCAGAGAGCCTGGGAGGGGCCCACAGCAGTGAGCACAGGCAGCTGCGGACCTGCCCCTGGGGCTCCCAGTCCAGCCCGGAAGGCAGGTTGGGCTCAAAGATTCCCAGGTGGCGGTGGGGGGGACCACAGGCATTGGGGAGGGAAAGGGCCGTCCTGCAAACTCCCGGCTCAGTCCTGGTGTACTTCCAACATCAGAGCCATGTCTCAGGACTGTTGTCAGGACTAAATAAGGCAGGGTATGTATGCTCCGTGCTTAGCTGGTGGGACTCAGCTGAGCACGCATTAGTTTTTTCTCTCCTTCATTCTTACACGAGCTCAAAGAGTAACCTGAATATGCAAAACAGCTTTTCAAGAAAGTTTCTCAAAAGAGTAGAAAGTTATAGGGGCCCTTTCTACAAAAACTAAATTATGGAGCGAAAAGGTAACGCAGCGTTTACAAGGGTTCTCCCCTTCTCCCTCACTGTTCTCGGCGTCACCCAGCACTCAGGACACCTCAGCACTGGCTGCAGCTACATTGGGTGCCACTGCCACTTGCTGTCACCTTCCACTCACACGCTCGCCCCACTGGCAGGAACTTCGCTGTGTGTGAGCAAGTAGTATTTCCAGCCAGCCACAGGTACATACATTTTTTAAATGATGAATTTGTGGGTCTTATTCTAAAGCCTCAAGATTATTCTTCATTTATGCAATCATAGCAACCAGGGCACATTTCACTCCCCCCCAGCACCCCTGCAAACCCTCAATGATGTTCCAGTTTCAAGTGAATTCTATGATACATGAAAAAAATTCTACTTTGGTATTATTAATAGGACTCAAAAGTTCTGTAGAGTCTTGCATGATTGATCATCTTTTCTCAGAAAACGTCTTCTGTAATAACATTTCACCTTCTGAATAATGACCTGGTACATGGATTAAATCAACGAGGCAGCACCACAAACATTTAATACAAACATTACGCACAGCAAACTGTCCTTTCGTACGTGAGTTCTGTGTCAACAGAGGGACTTGACTAGCTTATAGCTATTTTTCCAATTTCCTTCCCATAAAACAGAGTACAATGTTAAAATTCAGCATGGATGGGTACATGTGTGTGCGTGCACATGCATGTGCACACACACACCCTTAATTTATGAACATGTTTAATTCAGCAAGTATTAACTGGGCATCATTTATAACCCAATCTGTGCTAGGTGTTACCAGAGCACACACGTGGCTGGTAGACAGGAAAGTAACTATGTATAAAAACAATGACGAAACCACTACCCTTGGTACCAACAATCTCTACCAGAAGGGACAGCTCCTACTGTGGATGCTGCGGCCTTGGACTCCCATCTCTGACCTGCAGGCCCCGCACTTAATTAAGCTGGGCTCGGGGGTCTACAAGTCAGTCCACAGCCTTCCCCAGCAGGCAGTGAGCTTCTTAGGGCCCAGCCTTGTTGAAATGTCAGTGACAAGGCTGGTGGTTTACAGATCATTTTTTCAATAGCAATGAGCCAGTGCGGAGTTGTGCTCTAATCCAATGAGGGTCAATGACAACTCGCACATGAAATACATTTGGGTGTACACAGAATAAGGCATTTAACACAGTGAGGTACGTCTACCAAACAGCAGTGCTAGACTAGGAGTAAGGGGCTTGGGTTGCAAAGTTACCTATGTAATGTAGTCAGGGTTCTTTCCCTCCCCTGGCCAGCAGAAGCGAACGCTGGGCTCCACTTGACCTATTTATCCCCCACTGATGTGCCACTGAAAGCAGGGGTGTGAGCTGGGTGTGAGGGGTGGGGTTGGCCCAGGGCTGCAGGGGCTAGGCTCATGTCCCTGACGTCCAGTGGCTCGTATTAAAACTTGCTATAGTTTTTCATTTTATCCTATAATATGCCCAGGCTTAACAAAATATCCCCCTGCCCACCAACTCTGGCTGAAATGTCCTCTCGGTGGAGAACCTCTGACATACCACTGACTAGCCCTAAGACACCTTCCAGGAATGGAACATTCCAAGGTCCCTATTAACTATGGGCTACTGAGAGCTTTGTTCTCAAACTCCAAATTGCTGGACGGCCTGTGCTAAGTGAGAACCCTGGGTGTTTCTAGAACACCAGCTCTTCAGAACCCACGCACCCCTCCCCCCCATTTTATGAAAACAGCAGGGTGAAGCACGGTTCTAATTAAAGAGTAAGCTGAATCTAATACACATATGCCTACACCGAGCCGGGCCTCCAAGAGCAGAGCGCACACACGTGACTCCAACAGTCACCCAAGTTTGCTTCTCACATCTTCCTAGTGACTTTGGCAGGCTGCTCAAACCAATTAAAACCACTACTGGTGATTGACAAAATCTACTGGTCTACAGAATTTAGTTCAGAAACTTTACGTGATGGGACAAAAAGGAACCAGTGCTCTGAGCGATCTTCCGTGAATGTAAAATGTATAGTCAATTTGCTTTTGGTTTTCTATCCAGTTTATAATTATTAAAAAAAAAAAAGCTCAGGGAAGAATATGGAAATCAATTAAAAAATAAACAGTGAACAGCCTGCTGCCTTTATTTCTTAGCCTAATTTTCCACAATATCAACATGCAAGGGGGAGGCACAGAGGTGACATATAGAAACATAATCTCAAAGAGTCTCGGACAAAGATGAGAACACAGAAGTTATATATTTTCAGTTATTATTAATATTGTATTAATATTATATTACATTATTAACATCTGTCGTATTTGAGATCTCATCTAATCTAAAGATGACTTATGCAATTCACCTCTTCATCTGTGCTATGATCTTAAAACTAGTGACAAAATAAAGAAAATAACTTAAGAAAAGTCTCTATTACTTAATGATAACAGAAAATAATGAACTTGACTACAAGTGGTAAAAAAAAAAAAAAAAGAATTCTTTTGGCATAATCTTTCTGGAGGCGGGGATCTGACACTAAGTAATTAAAAAGTCTTAAAGCTGCTTATATCTTATATATATGCCATATATACTTCAACCTGATAATTCTATTTTCAGAAATGTATCCCAATTCGTCAGGTAAGAAAATAACAACACTGCAGATCTGTTTACAACAGCACAACCTTGGACTTAGTAAATGCCATACCCACTCAAAGAGTTGGTGAAATACCTCATAGGTCTTCCAAACAATGGGCTATTACATGAAGGAATAAAAAGCATAATTTGAATATAAATAGGTATCCGTGTATAGCATAAACATCTATAACAAAATAAACTATGTGAATTAGGGAATATAACAAACAGCAATAATTAAATGGTGAGGCTACAACTGACTTTTTCAAAACTTCATAAATGTATCATTTTATAATTAGGACAAAGACTAACACATTTAAAAAAATAAGACTCTAAAATAAAAGTTTTTGCTGTCAGCTGAGTATTTTAGGACAACAATTTACTTTGCTTTAAATTATTAGTATCTTGGATCTGTTTTAAATCTTCATTCATCTTTGATTACAACAATAAATGTTTTTCTGCCTCTTTTCTTTTTGATGGTTCATAAAACAAAGCTAAAACTTGAATTAAGATCTTTAATATATAACTTTAGTCCAGTCCATATTTAATTTTTCCTCATCTTAAACTTCTAAAGCAAAAATGAGGTATACACGTAGAGTCAAATATTATCAACTCTTCAGAGTTACCAGAAGTATTCTTATGAAAAAATGTGTAATCTTTCAAAAATGTGAGAAATCTAAATGGGACCAAATATTTGTGACCCCGTATTCTGAGCAGTGTCCCAGAATCTAGAGAACCTGAAGGAGTTTCGGCTGGTCTGCTCAGCCTTCAGGAGACTCACGTGATGCTGGCCCAGGGCCGAGTCTGCCCTCTGGCCTTCAACAGTACAAATGTTCTCTGACTCTTTCCTCTTCCACCAATTGAAGGAAAAAAAATCCCCAAACAAATAAAGCCACAATCTAAATGTGGGTCATTCGCAGCTAATTCCTATCCAGCCCAAACCTAACACTTCCTAACCTGATATAGGAGTAAATAAAATTATTTAACTTGTATTTAATGAAAATACAAGTTTTATACAGATTATGGCACGAAAATTGAAAAGAGCAACTGAAAATAAAAGGTAAAGGATGGTGGGTCACCAAAATATAAGAATCGTAAGTTCTATAAAAAATAAAGTCATGGGCTAACAGAAGAACCCCAAATCACTCATCTCTACACGATTTAAATTTCAGCTGTAATACTAGCTAGTTGTGAAATGTTTCCAAAATTGTATTTAAATAGTTTGTGTATTCATCGAATTCCTTACATTTCACGTTTCTAACTATAAACGAAACCCCTAAACTCAAATCATGTTTTTAATTTAACGACACATATTAGGTTACTCTGAGGTATGTGGACGAGGCCTAAGGGAGAGTAATGTACACTGAAGCCACACAACGTAATTAAACAAAACGCAGCGTGTTTAACCGGAATGGTGAGCAATCAGCCCATGCTCTCCACGAGAACTGGTTTCTTGGATCTGTGACAAACATACACAAATGCAAAAGGGGGGTAGGGGGAAACCCCAAAGGCATTCTGCAAAACCATTTTCTAAAAACGTCCTCTCACAGTTTCATCCTACATGTCAACTGCACATATACTCTTTCCTATTTAAATGTGTCGGGATAAAGACACAACAGATATACACTACATTTAACCAGTTAATATTTTGTAAGGACACAGCAGTTTCTATAAGGCTCACACTCCCTTCATATTTTAATTTTTCAATTTTAGACAATTTGAATGCTCAATCTCAGCTGCCGATTTCATAAGGTTGTTTCCAGCCCAGAATTCACTAAAGAAAAGTTAAAAATAAACGCACTGCTGGGGTTGTTGCCAGTACCCATCAGTAAACATCAATAGAAGGTGACACTACATGTGTCATGTGTGTGTGCCGACATCTCAAGCAGAGCCTGATCCTACCATTCCCAGCCATCCCCTCAATCTGTTCCGATTTTGGCAGCCATGTGGACAGGCCAACACTGGACATTACATTCTCTGTAAGTACATGGAGAATCCAACACTGATGTTTACTTAAGATGGCTAACCTGCATTCAGTGGATACTTACTAAGGGTCTACATTGAGCAGACAGACCCCTGTGCGTGGCACTGCACGTATCAAGTACGCTGGACACAGGGCCTACAGGCTGAGACTCTGGAGGGGACAAAGTGGATGGCGGAACGAAGGGAATGTGAACCTGTGAACTGCCCCCTGATGTGGGACACACCAAGGGCCGTGAGCAGGGCGTCAATGACAACACTCAGAAAGTTTCAGAGTCAGGAGGTTCCTATATGGTTGGGCAAAGGCTGTCAAATGGAAGAAGTAAAGGTGGGATAAAGTTCAAAAGATTAAACTAATCATCGGTTAAACTTATATAGTAAGTTTCACAACAATAAAGACAGCAAAGCTTACTGCCTGGGAGAGAATGATTGGTCACATTTTCCATGTCTCCACACTTAATATTTTTGTAGCTCACACCCATTTTACTAATCAGAACTCTGACACGTGCTTCACGCTTGTGTCCAATTACTCCAGGAGTGACACCGAGCACAAGTGAAATCGCAAGCTCACCCTTCAAGTGAAACGCACGAAGAAAAGTTTCTGTCCCTGACAATGTCAGGAAGACGCAAGAGGCCCATCTCGTCAACGCACTCCTCACACGTGAATGGGACACCCCATCTGTCCACACCCAGTTCTTCGGCTCTGTCCAAGAACAGAGGCACTTAAAGGGCCCAAAATCAGGCTGGAACTAATCATGTACCGCTCCTGGGGAGCTCAGCTTCCGGAAGACACAGAACAGCTCTTCTAGAATCCTCTTAGGAATTGCATAATTAATACATACTAAGGGTGAAATGCTTATTGTTTTACACTGAATTAAAAACCCAGTTGCCAAACCAAATACTTACAAAAGAGCCATGTTTTAAGGTCTGCAAACATAATCCATAATGTGGTCTAACTAGAAACTAATTCTTAAGCCTCTTTACACCACCCACCACGGGGCTTCCAATGTGAGATTCCAGGCGAGGGGCAGGTTTTAAACGCCTTCACTTCCCTCCTGGACTCAGAGCCAGGTCCAGGTGAGGACACAGGAGAGGACCCCCAGTCCGCCTGCTTGGGCGGCTCAGGGCAGCGCAGGGCTCATTAGCCCCTCGAGGACCTCCAAGAGGCTTCCACTGCAGGGCTTAATTCTCCCTCATCCCCTACTTTCATTCTTCCCATCCCCGGTCAACAGAACCTTGCGGTATCTTTACATTAGGCCACCAGCAACCAAATCTGCCTTCTTTTCACAGGTGTGAGGGGAGCGGGAGAAAGGCATCTTTGTAGCACTGCAGAAAATACAGCAGCATTCCCATTACCCACCGACGGCTGCCCTCCCCCGGCTTGGGAGAATCCAGAATGGCCCCAGTGTTAAGTTCAAAAGGAACCTAAAGCATGACCACACGGGTGAACAGTATGACAAACTGCTAGGCCAGGTCAAGCTCCAGCTGCTGGAGCTTCTGCATAGACTAGAAGTAACTGCCATAGGAGACAAACTGCATGTGTCTTCACGATCAGAAAGAGTATATTTATATAAAGATATATAAGAAGGGGATATAAAACCCACAATTTCTACATCAACTTTCTTATTCAACTCGATCCCCTCATACCCCAGTGTTCATATACCAAGTCTTCCAAGAC
Source organism: Okapia johnstoni (assembly GCA_024291935.2). Lineage (NCBI taxonomy): Eukaryota > Metazoa > Chordata > Mammalia > Artiodactyla > Giraffidae > Okapia > Okapia johnstoni. Next base: position 5,147,605 of record CM044310.1, on the reverse strand, counting down.
ACGTCAAGCAAAGCCTCCGACAAAGACCTTTACAGGCCTAATTAACTATCGTGTGTGTGTGTAGACACAGCAGCTTATGTCTTCATGAGGCATCTGGATTAAATGAAGAAAAAAATGAGACCATGCTATAATCTTCAAAGGTGGTGTTTCAGCTGGTTAACATAACAACTCTTCACCCCATCAGAGAAGGGAAACTGGAAAAGTTAAAGGTATCCACATGTAAATGGGTAAGTCACTGGTATTGGTAATCACAACCCTGAAACACAAAGTGAACCACAATATGGATGTGTGTAATTTAATACATACATGTATAATGCTACACAGAAGCAACACACTTACATCCATGAGAAATGCACAGTTTTGCCTTGAAGCAAAAATATTTATCAGGTTATAAAATACTGTTATTATGCAGACTCAACCAAGTGTTGAGACCTAAATAACAAAATATAATTCAAGTGCTCAGATTTTAAAATTCTTTTTTTTTTAAAGGGGAAATGAATAAAATAAATAAATACACAACTAAAGTCTGAATCTCTAGGTTTGTAATTTAAAAAAAACTAAAAAGCTATGTATCATACCATAAACTAAAGAAGTCTGTCCTCTTAACAAATATGGAATATATGAAAATCTATTCCCTGGTAACCCCATGACCCCTGCTAGCAAAGGCTCTAAAACTGTGTGGCCTCTGCTTTATGGCTGGCCCTGGGTCGGGCACTCATTAAACACTCATAACCACGAGGGGTAAGGACAGGTGAACCAGGATGTGATGGACAATCCCCAAACACCGAAACCACGGGAACCCCTGGACACCAAAGAAAAGGAATAATTATGTCCAAACAAGGGGACGTATTCACTGACCTCACTAAGCCCAGGAGATGATAGAGGCTTTTTATTTTCAAAGACAAAAAGCATGACAACAAACAAAAAGCTACCATTTATTGTACACTCACTCTCTGTTGGGAATATAACACTCATTAGTCCTCACCAAACCTTCAGAGGCAGTTACTAATATCACCCCCAACTTAGAGATGTGGAAACATGCTTCAGAGTTAAGTTATTCAAGTCACAACTTGTAAGAGTCATGATGGGATTTTAGTGGGTCTCCCCTAGTACTGTCACCTAATAGTTTCCCAGACCACTGGAAACATGACTGGTATTAAGAGAAGTATCAAATTCCGGCAAATGCCATGACTAAGAGAGCCACGCCCCTGCCATGATACAGGAGGGCAAACAGGTAAGGTATTGGTGAGCCAGTGTCTCTGGATTAGGAGTGAAAATCTGCTGTCTCCATGCCTTACACATCTCTGCGATGAGTACTGAATCAGGTATGACAGAAACGGCAGACCCTTCTCCTGAGACTATCATCCGCGTTTCTCTGGCCAAGTTTCTCATCTATAAAATGAAGCAGTTGTATTTACCCCATAGGAAAATTGTGAAGATTAAATACGACCTTGTACAGCGCCTGGCACCAAGAAAAAGGTTCTTTTCCCTCATCCAGTCTGGCGCAGACAAGCAGTATATACTGCAATAATTCAGAAGGAAAATACCACTGTGGGATAAGTGAGGGGAAGTTTCAAAGAGATCGCAGGTTGTGCACCAAGTGGTGGATGCACTCTGGGATGTGTTCTGGTAAGGCAAGTCTGCGGAGGGGCACGGAGCGCCTCTAGAGCACAGTGGGACCACCAGGCAAGGCAGCCCTCAGTCCGGAGCACTGTTCCATCCAGCCCTGGGGGAGCAGGTCCACCATGGGGTTTCTCCTTCCCCTTTGCCCCGAGTGCCATGCAATTCCTCCCTATTCTCGTTATTTCAGAAGGACAGAAACCTTCAGCTGTCATCCTTCCCTGGGGCTCTTTGGTGCCATGCAAGCAGGGCCTGCTGAACAGCGGCAGGAGATGTTAATAAGGGCAAGTCAGCCCCTAGGTTCCTATGATTCCAGCTGCATCACTGGCTAGGCAATCCTTCTTACTTTTCATTATCTATCTCAGCAGTAAGCGATGGGTTACTTAGTTATTCCCGACTACCTGAGTTATTTCTGAGATCATGATAACTCACTGAAATCCAGTTAAACAGTAACCCAACTTATGGAGCAGCTGCACCTGCCATCACCTGCCCGAGTTTAACAACTGACAGGCAAATGGATAGAATGGTACCACTATCAGCCACACTCTCCCTGAGAAACCAGCTACTGTTCAACCCCCCGCCACACACACACACACACACACACACACACACACACACACACACACACACACACACACACACACACACACACACACACACACACACACACACACACACACGGGGTAAAAATTCACTACACTGCAACCGGAAAAAATGCAAAATTCACATTTCTAAAACCTGAACCTCATCTAGAATTTTAAGTAACCATTCATGGATAATAAAAAGACAAAGCAGTGTTAGTTATAGAGGTAAAAACCATAAATAAAAAAGCAGAAAATGTCATATCCCAAGTTCCCAAAGGTTAGAAATCAGGTAGAAATCATATGTCAAGCTACATTTGCTGTCTTTTATAAAACTGGCTAGGAGTTCCTACAGGAAAGATAGGCACCCAAACATAAACAGCCTACCACATTATATAGCACCACCGTTTCAAGTTTATGCTTGAAAAACTGACAATGTGAAGAAAATGTGAGATTTAATTCACCTCCAAGTCTGAAGCTCACGGCCCTCTACTATTCCCTGAAAAAAGGAGCTGGTATTACTGGGACAGACAGCCTGTGAGGACATCTGGCACCCTCACAAGCAGCCACCTGTCCGCTCCAACACAGTTCTCTCTCTCAAGGCCTGTGTTAAATCTCAGAGAAAAGGGTTCTCCTCTGACTCAGGGTGAGTTCTAAAGTTCACAGTGAGAAATCTTGAAAGGGGTGTTTTTTGTTTTTTAAACCCATTACAGTAAATTTAGAACACGTATACTGAACTTGTCCCTTAATTTCTAAGTGACATATGTCACTTTCTGGGTATTAAAAGTCTCTAGTCATGGCCATTAAACTGGTAGAATCTTGAACCAAACTCTACCCAGAGAACAAATGCGAAAATAAGATAATTATGAATCATTTCTTAGAGAAGAATCAGACTCATTCTTCATTTTAATTGATGTGCAAGACAGTCCCAAACAGTCCAACACCCACGGAGAGTCACTCACTGGGTTCTTGTGGGGCTGTTACAGTAATCCCCTACCTACAAGCAAAGGCTAGCACCTAGACATCATTTACTGATGACCTGTGACTGGCTTCAGCATAAACAGATTGGTTACCAGGTAAAATCCCGTTGGTAGAGAATCTGCTTTGGGCATGTTTAGGTTTTTATGCTCCTCTTCTCCTGTCAGATTAGCTGTAATAACTTGCCATCAACACATTAAGCCTTCTCTAAGGGGTTGTCATTTGGTTTAGCGGATGTCTTTAAAATCCATTACATTTCTATAGCGATTTAAATTACTACCTGGACACTGCTTTCCTTACTTCCACAAATAAAAATAAGGACGTGCTCTTTATTAGACAACAACCACTTGCCATCAAGACTGCTCTCTGGTGCCCTGCTTTCCAAAATATAACTATTAAAAAGCCAGGAACATGAGCCTAGGGAAGGTGAACTTGTTCAGTTTTTACTAAGACTAAATTTAAAACTATCAACCTTCATTTAACATAGACTTCTGTACTGCTTCAAGTCTCAAAAGAGAACATTACAATCCCCAAAGACTAAATCACTTGTCTCCTGTAAGAGTTATCAGAATAGCATTATGCTGAAAGTGACAGCCTGGCTCTGTTCTGTTAGTTAATGCAGCACAGACTTGCTGGCCAACTGCAACTGGCTGTGAGTCCTTATCGCAAATAAAACTGTTTTTGTGCCATTTCTATTTTTCACTTAAACGTCGCCAGCTCCTCCAGACTAAGGACCTGTCAAGTGTCCTGCTGCCAAGACTCTGCCTGTCAGAAAGGTCAGCATCCAGTACCTTCCAGTTGGGTCCCAGAGGGCCTCTCTTGGTCTTGACGGACTGGAATAACGCTGGGTCTTCATCAGCTTTGTAGTCCTGCAAAGAAAAACAAAGTCAGAGGCGGAGAAGAAAACCAGAGAAAATTCTCTAACCTTGGCTGGAGTAGCCCTTTGCAGCTACTAAACACAGGACAGAAACCAACTGGGCTTACTGTGCTTTGCAAAAATGCAGGGAAATGCTTCTATGTGACATTAAGTTGTCTGTTTGGTTCTCTTTGCTCTCAACTTTTACCTTAAGGCAAAACAACTATACAATAAAAAGTAATACAAGCCTTGATCAACGAGTCCACCACAACTGGTTGCTGGAGTGCTGTTAGTATCTCTAAGAACAAATTTTTTAACACTTCTCAACAGTTTCAGCATTTTGATACACATATCATCATACTCAAGAAATAAAGCAGACCCACACCAGTTTTGAAATGCCCACAGATGATGGTCACGAGACTCTAACGCCCACTGGCGAGCGACCAGCATGACTGGGAACACAGATCAGAGCCGTGGGTTCTGTGCACCCTGAGCGCTGCCACGCCCGGGTCTGAGGTGGAGCCTGTCCGTGGAGAGCCACCGGGACAAACACCTCAGGGACCAGGCTCAGGTCAGTCCTGCATGGCCAAGTGAGGTGAGGGAGGGCTTTAGGACTCCGTGTGGGACTCAGTTACAGCATGTCACAGGGCACAGCCCTAAAATCTAGGTTTTATGCAAGCTTCCTGTGTGTGTCAATTCTATTTCCCTTAATACAGTCTTTCTGGTAGAATGGAAAATAAAAGAGAAGTAAATCCTTTTAATCCTACCCACTTTACAGAAGTTCTTGTGTCATTTCAAACGTACATACACGTAATCCACATACAGAAATTAAAAATTATTTTTGAAGAGCTAACGTCCAGATTTAAAACACGAAGTGAATTATAATACTAACAGTGAACAGAGGTCAGGTGAAATATTACAAAAGGACAGCCCCTTTCTTCTTGGGCAGGGGTCCTTCACAGGATTTGTGGAGGACCGCATACTTTTGAGAAAAATGCCCAGACAAGTCAACATGAAAAAATATCATTGTTTTAGAGATAAGGTCAGTGCAAGCACTGAACGCGTGCCAAAGCACAAATAAACTTTCAAAATCAAAGAAAACAGGCTGAGAAGCAGCAAATCAAGACTCGACAGTTATTCAGTAAATGCATATGGCATGTTAGTCTTTTCTAAAGTGAAAAGTTACAAATAAATCATATGGGGAAGGAGAAAAGCGAGGTTCAGGTAGGTCACAAAACTTCTTTAAGGGGTGGAAACTGGGCAAATATGTGACCTTGAACTCAAAGCCTGTCTAAATGGTTGCAGAAGCAAACATGACTGGCCGCACTGGGCCCTGCTGCTGAAACATGCAACACGGCGCGGACACGGGAGGAGGTCAGCCAGCATCGCCCAGGACAACAAGCTGGGATGAGTCGACTGCAAGGAGTCCGACGGCTGCAGCTCCTCGGTGTGTCTGGGCGTCAGCAGAGAGGCCCATCACCATCAGCTAACAGGGGTTCTTAAACTCCAGTTCAGAACCGCACCCTGACATTAACAACTTCACTGTGGACTGAGAAAAAAAAAGAATCAACTGCACAGGTGGTCCCAAGACCCAGAGTCACAGTGAGACACCAGCTCTCCTGCTAACAAACAACCATGCAACGTTTCCTTTTAGGTCAGAGGCTTGGTAACCCAGAGACGAATTCAATTTCCCCCAAAACTGAAAGCATTTAACATCCTATCAAATAATCACTTTTGACATCACCTCCCTCAATTTAAGGTCTATTTACTGAACAGCCATCACGGAGAAGGCTGCATTGCGTAAGCACCAAGCAGGGCGCAAGATGCTAAGAGGTGGTCTGGGGGTCCAAGAGCAGAGGAAGAGCCAGCACCTGGGTCTGGCTCCTAGGAAGTCAGTCTAGCTGGAAGCAAAGCCAGAGAGACAAAGAAAAGGTACCTGGAACCCCAGGGATAACATGTCCGTTGCCAACAGGGAATGGAGAGAAGAAATTACAGTCAGGATGGAAACCAATCAACACCAGCTGAGGAAAAGTATTTTTTAAATGAGTTTTAACATCATGTTTAAAAGCAGAAAAATCTTTCTGCTAAAGCGCACTATGTTAAAATCTTTTATAATAAAATTTTAATTATCTGTATAATGTTCAGAGGCCTGGCCAGTGTTTAACACTTAACAGTTCATCCCACTTGAGGGGAAAACACTTCTTGTTTTTTGCTTTCTTACTTTTGTGACCTTACTGTGCCCAAGTTTTTGCTTTTTCACAAAACCTAAGATATTATGGAGGCCTGCATTAGCTGAATAGTAAATAATCACATTTCCTGACTCTAAGAGACTGCCAGTTACAGGATGCTCCATTATTTATGTACCATTAAGAAGGAAAACACTAGGCCAATAAAACATGTCACAACTGGAGGACAAATCTGACTGTGACTATATTAAAATATGAGGAGAAAAATGAGGGAGGGGATCTTAGAACTGACCAGAGATTGCAGAACTGTCTCTGTGGATTCTAAACTTGCCAGCTCCAAGACAGAAAGAAAAACAAAGTCTACAAAATACAGTGTACACAAGTGTTAGTAGAACCAACAGTATACAATAGGGCAGTGGACAAACCAAGACAGAACTAATTTAAGGAAAGCGAGCTTGGTCTAAATCATAGTCAGCATAAATTATTGTCATGCAGAGGTAAACTAATTAAGGGGGTGGGTGGCCCAGGAGAAGGGCTGATGCTGGATTAAGGCGGCAGCACTGAATGTGAAAATGTTAAGCGGATGGCTTAGATGGACTGCTGGACAACACTCCTTTCTCTGTCCTAACCCCATCCAGCACCACACCAGGGTGACGACTTAAGGGATTTTTCAATACTTATTTGACATAATTAACTGAAAAATATGGAGTATGAGTTATTTCAGAGCCTTCATTATTAGTGCTGTTGACTGGGTAACTTTTCTGAACTATGGAGTCACAACATGTTAGAGGGGAACTGCACCCTGAAGACCACCCAAGCTGCCTCACTTCACAGGTGAGGAAACCACAGTCCAACAAGGAGGTGGTACAGCCCACCTACCTGGGGACTTGAACACCAGCCTCCTCACCCTCCGTCTGTCCTAGGCTCATTCTAGTCCATCACACAGGAGGACAGAAGGGCATCCACACAAGTGAAACACATTTCAAAAACATCAAGCAGCAGCAGCACCAGAGATACCAAAGTGGGTTCTCCTAGAAGGCATGAGTGTGTGCATATAAAACATCACTCACACACACACACACACACACACACACACACACACACACACACACACACACACACACCCTCCAAAGCTAAGTCTCCTAGAGGCATGAGTGTGTGCATACAAATCACACACACACACACACACACACACACCCCCCTCCAAAGCTAAGTCTCCCCTCTCTGCTCTTTTCCCTTGAATACAAAGCAGCAACATTAAAGATACACTGGAAATGTTAACAAAACCCAATTATTAACAATAGCACCTTAACCTTAACAGATGAGGAAAATGCATCTTGTCAAAACCTAGGAATTTTTGCACTTTTTAATGTTAGTTTGAATACATAGATGTTTAATCAGCTGAATTAAATAGCAAGATATTAACAAGCAGCAAGCAAGTGTGGTTTTATTAACCTCACTTTTGTATTTATATAACATTCAATTTTTTGAACAGTATCTTTCTGGCTACAATTTTATCGTTGGGTATCTAGTTTTGTCTTTCTGTATTTGAAATCAACTGGCTGATTTATATCCGTATCACAATGAACAAATATATTCCTTCATGTATGACAGTTTCAGCATACAGAATGCAACCTCAGCTACCAATTATAGCTGCAAATGAGCAATAGTGTGGAATGAGACAGCCTGCTGGCTTTGTTAGTATTCTGTCTCCTTTGGGATCCCATGGGGAAAGGGGAGGCTCTGATGAAGAGAAGCCCTTGGCTCATGGTTTATTGTGCTTGCCACCAGCTGCAGACTTCTCATCTCATTAGTTCTTTTAGAATACTGTGGGTGAAGACAGCTGTAGCCTACTTGAGTCTTCAGCTCCTGGGTATTCTGAAGGCTGAATTTGCTACGCACTTTCTGTAATCCTTGGGAAAAAAAAAAAAGCAGATTCACTGGGCCAAGGAAATGTATTTTTTGTTTTAAAATCATGTTTAAAAGTATAAAAATCTTATTGCTAAGGTGCATTGTGTTTAAAATTTTTTTATGATCAAATTTTAATTGTCCGTATAAAATGCCCAGAGGCCTGGCCAGGAATAAGGGCTTAGTAAAACCATCATTATCAAGTTAGGTGTAGTGTCCCTAGACACTGCTCGCTCCACCAATGCTAGTGCCTGAACAACAGAAAAACACAATGGTATCAGCATAAGGTAGACGTGGATCAGTGTTAATACAACTCTATTTAATTGAAAACTCTGTTTAAGTAAGAAAGGAGGAAAGTCAAGACACCCTTTGGAGAACAATAAAATCTAATACGGTAAATAAGTGGATTACTGCATCTCCATGCTGGAGCCACAGAATACATTCATTAAATTCTTATAAATAACTGTCTTCTGTCACTAGAATACAAAAGTTGTGCTACCTCTTGGGTGTACATCTGTTACTCACTACAGCTCTCGATAGAAACTCTCAACAGAAATCAGATTCATTATGAAGACAAAGAATATTAGTTTTACGAATCTTTTAGCACAGTGGCTGCCCCTCCACCCCAAATGCAAGTACAAAATCTGTGCTGAGCCAACCCAAACGTCCTTGAGCCCAGACTGAACTCATGATTATGAATGGGGAAGGGAGCAGGAGGTGGGGGGAGGATGGTAGGAGTTTCTTAACAGCTTGTGGAAAAATCAAGAGCTCCAGACACCAGAAACTGCTTAAAGAACCACGCCTGGTCACCACAGGTGACGCTACCTGTACAGTGAGGAAAGGAAATGCTGGCCCGACCCATGTATGTGAGCAAGTCCTCCACACCTGCCCTCCCCTGCAAAGAGAAACAACTTTACAGGGTACACAAAAACTTGAGAGGGATATTAGGATCCTGCAGCCTGCTTGTAAAATGCTGTCCTTTAGCATAAGATGATTAATTAGGTGTCTATTCAAATAGCTCAAAGATAATCACCAAGTTTAAAATGCAGATACTGCTGCTCAACTCAGCAGAGCTCATTTCCTCTAATCACACCCTAAAAGTAAAGACCAGGATGGGGAAAGAGCTGAATTAAATAGGAAGATAAATAACAAACATCATTTATTAGCACTGCGCTGGACTTTTCAGTACTGTGGCACTTAGAAAAAGCAGGTTCCCAGATATTACCATCACTAACCCCAGTGTGTAACTCACTGGAGCTGAGAAAACTCAAGTGACTCCAAAGGGGAAGCCTATTAAAAAAAAAAAAAGTTTGCATTAAATTTTGCCAAATAATAAGAGGTGTAAAGAGAAATTAATATTTACTAACTTGTTTAAGAAACTCATTTCAACATATTTTCAAATAAGCAGCTTTCTTTCTGATTTTTAATTACATCTCCCCAGTGACTCCTCACCCTTTCAGGTTCCCACAGAGTACCATTAATATAGCATAAGTAAATCTTATTAATTCAGGTCCTACCACCTTGGAATTTATAATAATTTGGACAGGGGCTGGACTGAAGTTTATCTTTGCATGATCTATGAAAAAAAGATTTGCTACACAAATTAATAGAGTAACAAGATCTCAGGAGGGCTGTTTAAACAGTTCAGAAGTGTTTTAGAGCAATTCAGAAGCATTCATTTGCATATAATTATTATGCTAATTACAAATCATTCTTATCTATTCATTAAAGCAGATTCCCAAAGGACCACTAATTGTCAATAACTTGTTGGCCTAGTTTCTGTTGCTGAATGTACCTCAAAGGAACAGAGTTGCATTAAAAAATATTCTCTAATTCAGCCCTCTCATTAATCCTTACTGGCTTTCCACCAATGAATCCTTAAAACTGAATTTTTAAACAACTGCCCTGAGAACTGAGAAATGCAGTCAAACCTATACACGCAAGCAGAACACTTTCCTGTAATCTTTTCAACCTCACAGAGACTTCGGGTGGGCAAGCGTGGTGGACAGGGGAGGGGGGCGGAGGCTGTCAACAGGACCCCCGGCCTCGGGCACTGCTGGGCTAGAGCGCAGCTAGGGCAATCGCCTCCTCCGTTCTTTCTCATCTCGTCCGAATCACAGCCAGGGCCTGCCAGCCCTGTCATGTTTACGAAGGCAGACCCCGCGAAGCCTTTGGAAGGTTACAAATTAATACAGAAAGAGAAAAAACCCCAGAATTTCAGCCATGAAAAGAACTTACAACCAAAAGCCTGACGTTCACAACCCAGCAGGGAAACCAAATAGCTGGGCTCCAGAAGAGGGGGTTCCCAGGGAGCCAGGGCTGGTCTCCCTTACAGAGGTCAGTAGGCTACTGGTTTGGAAGAGCCTATATTTCATGCACAAATATATGATGTATTTGTTACTGTCACATATTTATTACTATGTATTTACATATTATAGCATTAAAAAATGAATATATTTTAAACTCTTCACACCAATGAAATTAAGTACCAACACACTAGTAAGTCAGTTTTATTAAACATGATTGTTAGATAGTGTATATTTTAAAATTATATGCCTAAAATGCAAATAATAAGTTTAGGAAAGTTTTATTTAATATGTGCTGTGCTTAGCTGCTCAGTTGTGTCTGACTCTTTGCAAACCCATGGACTGTAGCCCACCAGGCTCCTCTGTCAGTGGGAATTTCCCAGGCAAGAATACTGGAGTGGGTTGCCATGCCCTCCTCCAGGGGATCTTCCCAACCCAGGTCTCCTGCATTGCAGGCCGATTCTTTACCAGCTGAGCCACCAGGGAAGCCCAAGAATACTGGAGTGGATAGCCTTTCCCTTCTCCAGGGGATCTTCCCAATGCAGGAATTGAACGGGGTCTCCTGCATTGCAGGCGGATTCTTTACGAGCTGAGTTATCACGGAAGCTTTCCTGATGGCTCAGATGGTAAAGAATTCCTGTTTTTAACATAAAATGTGTTTCCTTAAATGACAGTAGATCGTAGAACATACTACATTAAGTTCCTTGAACTAAAGTGGGAATGTCCTCTTGAGAATTTACAGGGTGAGCCCTTTTTAGTACAATGTTCATTCTGGTTCTTGACCTGGGCTTCAGGTACAGCTGCTCCTAAGTCCCAGGACCCCCCTGATTACATCAGCACCAATTTAATAAACACTAAATAGGATATGGCTTCCCTGATCCCTCAGCAGATGAAGAATTTTGCCTACAATGCAGGAGACACAGGTTCAGTCCCTGGGTTGGGAAGATCCCCTGGAAGAGGAATTGGCAACCCACTCCAGTATTTTTGCCTGGAAATCCCATGGACTGAAGAGTCTGGCAGGCCACTGTCCAAAGGGTCTCAAAGAGTCAGACACAACTGAGCGACTAAGCTCAATTGCTTAAATATAAACATATAATTAAATATAATATTTAATCATATTAAATATAACTGTTAATTATAAATACATAATTAAAATTATGTATTTTAATTTTAAAACACATACTATTTAACAATTATCTTTAATAAAACTGACTTACTAGTGTGTTGGTAAATAGGATATAACTGCAGAAAAAAATTAACTTTTTTTTTCAAATAATAATAGCAAAATCTGATAAGCAGCATCATTCCTGCTACTGTTTTTGGAAGCCTTATTTTTGTTCTGGGCACACACCTCCTCCTAGTGAATCCTCCTCACAACCTTGGGACAAGGTACTGCCATCGAAATTGGGGATGAGGGAGCGAAGGTCCTGCCCAACCAAGTTCATGGCAGCTGAGCAGGGCTAGGACGCAGAGAGGTGCTGCCCTGTGGACACCCAGGCTCAGAAAACTTCACTGCGAAAACGCGATGTAGTTTACACTCACCACCTGATAAGGCTCAAACACTCCACTCCCAGATCAGTCCAGAGAACTGATCCTCTCCCTGAGGGCTTCCACTGCTGTAAAGGGCCTTCATAAGGAATCCACTTTAGAAACTTGATGCGGAGCTGTTTACGCTGATTCCTTTAAAAATATCTGTCATTAGCTGCTCAAAAAAAAACACCCACAAAAAAAGTTTTCTAACTCTTATCAAACAATTTCTCCCCAACCAGAAAAACTTCACACCTAACCACCTCCATCACCCTCCCTGATTTTTTTTTAACTCTGAAACCGTGCAAGAGATTAGAAGTAAACACAATAACAGGTTCTAGTGGAAAAAGTATCTTCTGCGACATAAGCTGGTACACGCAGAGTTTTCAGGGAAATTTTTATATTCTTGACAAGATTTAAGCAAGCAGGAGATAAGCAATGTGTTCTTTCCCCACAAGAGGGCACTGCCATCCAACTATGCCTTCAAATACACAGGACATTCTCTAAATCCACCCCTGGATGCAAACCTAAGTGTTCCAGACACTTGACCATGTAAGGCAGCAGAAGAAAGTGGGAAACATTTTCACATTTCTTTTTAATATGAACCATGCTTACATTTATTTATATCTTCTTTGAGAAAAGGTGGGAAAAAACAAAATACCTCTGAAAGTCACTACACAAAGGATCCTGACAATGGTTTGCTTCACAGCATAGCAAAGGGAAATGAGACAAGCCATCAACAAGTGAAGTTTCTTAAGCAAAAGCAAAACCACTGCTACCTCAAAACCTGTAACTTGAGTTGTTCTGTTTTTTTCCTTTTTCTGGAGCTCAAGGAGGCCACTACTACAAGTCAGGAGCTGAGTCACAGTTCTCACCTCTTCATTATGCCTTCATTATGCCACTTAATAAAGAGCTTTTGGAGCTCCTGCACATAGACCAGGGATAAGTAGCACCCTTTTGAGAGAGAAATGAGTATCTGGGTTCCTTCTAGTGGCAGAAGGAGGAGGTACTCAACTAGGCTGAGTGTGTGCTCACGCCAAGGAGACCCGAAGCACTTGGCAACCACAGGCTCCTCGCGCTTGCTGGAGGCTGGCCACAGACTTCTAATAAACAAAAACTCTTTTCAGGGCTCAAAAACAGGATAGCCACAGCTCTGGGAGGCAGACCACCCTTCTTAGGAAGCAAGAAGCAGCAGCTGGGACAAAAGGAACATATATCTAAGATGCAGGTGTTTCCAGAAAGCTGTGAGCAAGAACGAACTGGAGTGACGATCAGCCCTGACCATTGAGGATTATCAGCTACCAAGGGTTATTTCTGAAGTCATTAGGCTGACCCCCAAAGTGTCATTTTTGCAGCTCAAAAGCTGCCAAATGTTAACAATTTCATATGGTCCGATCAAATATTTAACTTTTTCCAGTCGGACTTCATCATGTTTCTAATTTTAAAGAGGAAAAAAATGTAATCGTGTAAAGATTATTTAGAAAACATGTTTTCTGATTCTTACATTTCTTTAAGATTATGAAGTTTTTTTTTCTGAAGGCAGTGCAATAAAGCACATGTTGCCAAGACTATCTACTCAAATGTGTAACATCTGGGCACTGTCTCACAGAACGTCTGATCAAAAGAAAAGATATGCCTGAATCCTTCCTAGAACACAAGAAACAAACACTGCTTAAGTGTGACCAAAATTTACATGCCTAAATAAATTATACCAAGTTTCATCAGCTTTCCATGGCTGACATTTAGGAAAAAGTATGTTTGAAAAGAGTGGTAACTTTAAAACAATATATTCTCAAGGTTTAAAACAATTATAAAGTGCCAGACTGTTCAATACTCAAATAATGGAATGGTGCTCAAAGTGAAAAACAGCTAAATGGGTGGAAAAGGCAAGTCTTATACACTCTTTTCCAAAGGCAATCGAGACTTCAGAAAATCAGATACAGAGGAGCACACTTCTGCTATCAACTGAAACAGGATGCTGCCCTGCCCACCAAAACACAGTCACCAAACAAACAGATAACCAGAGAACAAACGGTCAGTGTTGGAAAGAACAAGCAAAAAGCACAAACTTTAAAAGCCAATTCATTTTCCTGGAGATCGCCATCACAATGGGACTTCCTACTAGTGGCTTGGATGACCCCACCAATCCCATTACTGTCTGTGGATGTGCAATTCAATGATGGGAGCTCTTCCTTTAGTGGCTCAAATGGTAAAGAATCTGCCTGCAATGGAGGAGGTAGGGGTTCAATTCCTGGGTCAGGAAGACCCCTGGAGAAGGGAATGGCAACCTACTCCAGTATTCTTGCCTGGAGAATTCCATGGACAGAGGAGCCTGGAGGGCTCCAGTTCACGGGGTCGCAGAGAGTCAGACACAACTGAGCGACTAACACTTTCATGTCTTCATTTAGTAAGGTAATAAACTCCAAATCTCCCATCTCGTCAGCATATGAACCCGGACTTTGCTGGTACCCTGGAGTCCAGCGCTGGTCTCTATCAGATGTGAGGAAAAAAGCTCTTTGGTGGAGGGCACTAAACACCACCAGACTACATGATCGGAACAAACAAACTCCAAGTCACTCAGAAACACTTTAACATGTTCACTGACTAAGAACTTGCATGCTCTTCAGACAGATACAATTCTTACTTTATCTGGAAAAATATTTACCATGCCAACAGAGAGCAAATAGCAAGTTCCAATAAATGTTTGCTAAGTGAATATGAAAATGTATGAGTGGTGTTTCTCTATTTTAGGTTCTCCCACATCAAAAGACATCTCAGGGTCTCTAATCCTTTTACTCTACTGTATGCACACAAATTTCCAAACAAGCCAGAGTTTAGGGGTTACGGATGGAGGTAACCAAGGCCACCGATGAAAACTGCTATTATGATGGGGCAAGGGGAAAACGGGGGACGTGTGCGAAGATGGACAAGAGAGCAGGCACTTGCTTGTTTTTCATCAGTTAAGAATGCTCTTTATCAACATCATGCAAAGGAAGAAACAACACAGAGAGAGATGTTCTAGAAAGAGTAAGTCAGCAGCCCTGCTCCTGAGTCCTGGCTGCCCTCCGTCAGTAATGGAAAGTCACAGCACTTCGCTCAACTCAAACTCCTTAACAGTGCAACTCATGACTGGTGCGGATGTTCTCAACCATGGCCCTCAACTGAGATTCCCCCTGCTTCCAAAATCCTAGAAGAGGCTCCCCTACCCTGCTCACCGTGAACAGGGCACTAGAGCACTTCTCAAGAGTGAGCAGAGATCACCTGGAGAGCTGGACAGAGTCCAGAGCCCCGAAGGTGCTGACCTGGCCACTATGGCAGTTATACTCATGGGCAGGAAAGGATGAGAACCTGGAAGCAACAAACTGGGCAAAGGGGGGTTAAAAAGGTTGGAAGGAAGAGAGATGAATGAAATTTGAGCCTCATCTCAAAAGTACAAGTGTACTGGGTCACCCACAGCGAAAGGGCCCCTCCGAGCTCTCCGAGGAAGTCTCCACCAAGGACTTGATCAATCAGACCACACTGTACACATCCTGTCTGTGATCCAGAATCAATACAGCATGTGAGTTTCCAACCTGTCTCTTCCTTTTAGGAATACCATCTTCAGATAAACAACACCAAGCTTACAAAACTGGGCAACTCTTGGTTTTGAAATTCCTCATTTAGGAAAAATCTTTCACCTTTAATAAATATACCCAAGATGTTGACACGAGGGGGAAAAAAATCATTCTTTAAACTTGCTGCATTTTAATCTGGAATGGAGCTGTAGTTTTAAACTACATCTACCGAACAACTTAATACTTATAGGCCATTAATATCTGCTTACTACTGACACCTAAAAAACAGATGTGAAGCTATGGATCATTTTTAGACCTCTGAGCCTTAAAAATTTGAATTGAACATTTTTTCTATGAAAAAAGAATTGGAAACGCTAAAAATCAAGTCCCATACATGTGCTTCAGAGGAAGCATAGACTATAGAGGAAGGCTGTTACAATCCTTCCTGGTTACACACAAATACCTAAAAATGTGGTTCCAATTTTTTTCTTTTTTTAAACCGTGCTCATTTTCTTTCAAATTACTTCCAAAAACGAAGGTCTCTCTGATGTTAATCGTGTGTACACTTCAGCTCACACTTTAAAGAGTCTCCCTCTCCCGGGAAGTGACTTTTGTATACAAATCATGGGAAGCTACTTAGACAAAGTGCTGGAGATGATTAAAAGTGGCCAGATTCAAATTTATACCTTAAAAACAAAAAAAAGCAGAAGCAGATGTCAACTGACTCATCTGTGTATATTCTGGAAATGAGTTGAAGATATGCATGTGCATTTCATCAGGACATTTAAAGAATTCTCAACTTTTTACTGTGGTTATGTATCAAGAACAACTTTAGAAATTAAAAATACTTTGAAGCTTATATTCCAGTGTGTTATGCTGGACACCTTGACTCCTCCTTACCATCTGATCTAACTGAAACACTTTTTATCTGACAGAAAGGCATCTGCTCATGTAGACAGTTTTTAGAACTGAAGGTACATCATATATACATCATGGTCTAGGATTAGTAAACGAGGAGCTGAAGTAGCATTTGCTCACTTAATACTTGAAAAATAAAAACTTCATTTCCTCCAAACTGTTGCCCACACCACCCCCCAATTTTAACACCACACGGGGGGAAAGATCTGCACATTTCCACCAAACCTTTATTGAAAAGTTCTTGACATAGGCAATGAGCACCTTGCTGGGTCCTAGAAACAGAGAGATGATCAGTCGAGTCCAGACCCCCAAGGGGAACCAGGTTTACTGAGGAAGGCTCTTCAGGAGTGATGTCTGGGTTATATCTGAAATTGGGGGGGGGGTGGGAGGCTGAGGGGACACAGGAGATGTGTGGGGGTAGGGGTGTGTGCTCGGTGGCTGCTGGAATTACAAGCAGAAGGTGCTTTCCTTCTTAAAGAATATAACATCTTAGTATTTCACTCTAATGCCTCTTTTCACTAAAACAAGAAATCTGTTTTGTTTGGCCAGAAGATAGGTGGGTGGGGACATTTACACAGAAATCGCAAACTGCTCAACTTGTTTCATTAGGCAGTGATGTGTCTTCTAGAAAATTACAGAAAATACTGGCCACAGTAATAGTCCTATGCAGACTTCCCATTAAGTCATCGAGGGAAAAAGCAAGTAACCCCTCAATTTAAATGTATGTTTGATTCCTGCAGCAAACTACTCGGTGACTGCGTCACACTGGCAGAAGTTCAGAGTCATTCTAACAATGTCATCCTTTGATTATGTAAAGATGTCAAAGCCCCCACCTGAGCATTCAGTGACACTGCGGACCTAATCACACCCCTTCCATGCATGGTGAAATATGGTACATTAGCGTGACCTAAACCCAGCAAGTCTACAATGAGAACTGTCTGACATCAGCAAACCAGCATTGAGAGTTAGATACTCAAAGCTGTCAACAGTTGTTCTGAAGTAAAACGGTGTTCAGGGCTGTGTTTGGATTAAATCCACCTGTAGTGACAGAAAACACCCACCAGGTGGAGTAAAAAGATTCAAGCTTCACTCCCAACTTGCTGGTTTCTTAAATTCATACCAATTGGTCCTGATTTGGGAGACTTGGCTACTTACCCTCTCAAAATTACTAACCAACTGTCTCTGTTTCTTTTAAAGCAAGTAACATGCAGGACAGATATTCAACCATTTAAGGTGTTTCAAGAAAAATTAGCTCATTCAAGAAAAATCAGGGTTCATTTAAGACAAAATGAAAACCAAGGAATTAAGTTGGACTAAAGTGAAGTCACTCAGTTGTGTCCAACTCTTTGCAACCCCATGGACTATACAGTCCATGCAATTCTCCAGGCCAGAATACTGGAGTGGGATTGAACCCAGATCTCCCGCACTGCAGGTGGATTCTTTACCAGCTGAGCCACCAGGGAAGCCCAAGAATGCTAGAGTGGGTAGTCTAGCCCTTCTCCAGCGGATCTTCCTGACCCAGGAATCAAACCAGGGTCTCCTGCATTGCAGGTGGATTCTTTGCCAGCTGAGCCACCAGGGAAGCCCTCCAGGAGCTCAGTACCAGCCTGAGCATGGAGGGATCCCCGCACCTGCAGGTCTCCCTGCTGGAAATCCACCGTGGCCCACTCAAGTTACCAAGCTCCCAACTCCAGCGTCAGTTTATCCTTAAAGAGCAAGTTTTAGGTACTAACAAGTGATCGCTGGTGTGGCAGTCACATCCTAAGATGACTCCTCTCCCTCCACTGAGACATAATCTTGTGTAATCACCTCCCCTGAGAACAGGTGGAGCCTGTGACTTGCTTCCGGCCAAGCGACTAAGGCAAAGGTGATGGGCTGTCATCCCTTGACGAGGTTACATTACACAGCTGCTCCCTCCATTTGTGGTGATCTGTCATGTAGCAACAGAAAACCCAACACTGAGTGAGAAGAGGTCGTCCCCCTACCCCGTCCACACCTCTGCAGACTCGGCCTCATCTACCCTGTCCCCCACATCTAATCTAGCTACCCCCGTGTACTGAAGAATCACCATTACCACCATCTTACACGTATTTCTCAACTGTCTATACGAAAGCAAGCAAATACACGCACACAGATATTATCCTGTTCCCTCCCCATTATCTTGGAAAGGATTCCCTATCAGTACAGACTCACTCCCTTCTGGAAACTGCACCGAACTCCACCATATGGGTGAACTACATTCCCATTAGTTCCCCACCGATGGAGAAACATTTGAGACTTCAGATCATTTCCTTATAAAAATCTTACGTTTGTGTATTTGGTACTTCGCACTGAAGCGACAGATTTTATTTTCTTGGGCTCCAAATTCACTGCAGGCAATGACTGCAGCCGAGAAATTAAAAGACGCTTGCCCATGGGAAGGAAAGCTATGACCAACCTAGAAAGTGTATTAAAAAGCAGAGACATCACTTTGCCGACAAAGGTCCGTTTAGTCAAAGCTATGGTTTTTCCAGCAGTCATGTGTGGATATGAGACCTGGATCATAAAGAAGGCTGAGCACTGAAGAATTGATGCTTTCAAACTGTGGTGTTGGAGAAGACTCTTGAGAGTCCCTCGGACTGCAGGAAGGTCAAACCGGTCAATTCTAAAGAAGATCAACCCTGAATATTCATTGGAAGGACTGCTGCTGAAGCTAAAGCTCCAATACATGAACCACCTGATGGCAAGAGTTGACTCACTGGAAAAGACCTTGATGCTGGGAAAAACTGAGAGCAGAAGAAGGGGGTGGCAGAGGATGAGGTGGTTAGACAGCATCACTGACTCAATGGCCAAGGATCTGAGCAAACTCGAGGACAGAGGAGGACAGAGGAGCCTAGCGAGCTGCGTGCAGTCCACGGGGTTGCAAAGAGTTGGACACAATTCAGCAACTGAACAACACTGCTTCAGACTGAGTAGGACCAATTCTGAGATGTGGAATTTTGCTGGGGCTAAGGGGACATACCGGAGAAGGCAATGGCAACCCACTCCAGTACTCTTGCCTGGAGAATCCCATGGACGGAGGAGCCTGGTAGGCTGCAGTCCATGGCTGGGAGTCAGACACGACTGAGAGACTTCACTTTCACTTTTCACTTTCATGCCTTGGAGAAGGCAATGGCAACCCACTCCAGTGTTCTTGCCTGGAGAATCCCAGGGACGGGGGAGCCTGGTGGGTTGCCACCTATGGGGTCGCACAGAGTCGGACACGACTGAAGCGACTTAGCAGCAACAGCAGCAGCAAGGGGACATACATCTGTAATCCTGCTACAGAGGCTGTGCGACTTACAAGCCCACAGGGATGTATGGGAGTGCACAATGACTTGCCCCAGCCACCCAGGTGCGAGCAATTAGTTTCTTCATTGCCCTCAAGCTCATTAAGCTCATTTGACAAGTATTCACAAGCAGCCACTCGGTAAGAGCAGACAGGTTCCTGAACACAGAACAAGACACAGCAATGAAACATACAAGAGCTGAAACTCAGAAGAGGGGAAGACTGATGCGAAGAAAGGTGAAATCCCCCGAAGCAGACTCTGCAGGACACACAGGCTATGGACCCAGAGGAAGGACCCCAGACTCCACCATGCCTCAACCACTTCACTGTGCTGGGTCTCTCACCCAGAGTGTGAGCCTCTGGAGGGCACTGGAGCAACCTCGAGGAGCTACCGGGGGTGTGCCAGCCGCACAGACTGAGCCCCGCGACAGGGGCTGACTGCTATGACAACACTGCCCTTTCAGAAATGTAAATGCATCCTTAAAGCCTCCTTTGACACCGTGGTCTCTAATTTCCAAGGAACATAAAAGTGCAGAATCAAATGAACAAATCAATTCAACAGAAAGACCAAACTGGATCTGGCAAGAAGCAAGGATGGCTAGGTGGTCCAGGTGTTTGCAACAGAAGCTAATCCTGATGCAAACATTAACTAGAGGAGGCCAAGGAGACCAGGTGGAAAGTGAAGGGAGAGTGTGGGGCAGCCGTCCGTGCCAGCAGATGGCACACGAGAGGCTCTCGACTACCCCAGCCTCACCCACCCCGAACTGTCAAGGGCACCCTCACCTCCCACCACACAGCGTTCCTTCCCCTGTCCCCTTTTACAGCAGAAAATATGCATGTTGAGACTTCTCTCTCTCTCTCTTTTTAAAATGTCCAAACGTCTGAGAATCCCTCCACGATATCATCTGCACTTGCAGTTTCTGCGACTTGAGGAAACACACAGACAAAACGCTTCTATGACACACAGTTCACAGAAGTGCTGTTCACAACTGCCAGAGGGTGAAGACCACCCACACGTCCACGAAGAGAAGGATGCATGAACAAAACGAGGCATTCACACACTGCACTCGTCTTCACCCATAAAAAGGAACGGCAGGCAAAGCGTACTCCCTGGTGGATGCACCTTGGAAACATCACACCAAAGTCAGAGCAGCCGGACACATAAGGCCAGACATTGCGATGACTCCACCTACATGAACCATCCAAAACAGACAGAGCCACGGGGGCACAAAGGCTGGGGGGGCAGCAGTGTGGGGAGACGGGGACACAGTGTCCTTTTGGGGAGGTGAGAATGTTCTAGAGCTAGATGGTGGTGATGGATGTACAACACTGTGAATGCACTACACACCACTGTACGTTTCAAAGTGGCTAATGTGTATTTTATCACAATAAAGAAAAAAGGTACTGTAAAATCAGTAAACTTTGAAACAGGCTATTATTTTACTGGGCTTATGGAGAAGGGAATGGCAACCCACTCCAGTATTTCTGTCTGGAGAACTCCACGGACAGAGCACCCAGGTGGGCAATACAGCCCATGGGGTCGCAAGAGTCAGACATGACCCAGTGAGTAACACTTTCACTTCCTGGTATCTAAGCGGTAAAGAATCCGCCTGCAATGCAGGAGATACGGGTTCAATCCCTGGGTCAGGAAGATCCCCTGGAGAAGGGAATGGCCCTACTCCAGTATTCTTGCCTGGGAATTCCCATGGACAGAGGAACCTGGAGGGCTCCAGTCCATGGGGTCACAAAGAGCCTGACATGACTGAGCAACTAAACAACAACAATAATTATCTTACTAATCTTTAAAGTGTAACTTGGAAAATGGGGGCTATGAATGCTGAAAAAGAAAACCGCACATACAAACTTACCACACCCGAGACCATGCCCAGCACACAGCTTCCCAGAACTCGTGCTAGGAAGAATGACCACGACGGCGAACACGTATTCCACTGGGCACTGCTCCAAGTGTTCACGCTTAACCCGGTGAGCTAATTAGCCTCATTTTACACAAGACAAAACAGGCACAGAGAGGTTAAGTAACTAAGTAGCCAGCAGGCAGCAAGATCTCAGAATCTGAAGCCAATCTAGTTTCTCACTGCATATTCTCAGCGCCACTGCCCTGGACTCACAATGCAGACCCTCCTCACCCGGGCCCATCCATCCTCTCCCTGCCCATGCACCCACACATCCTTCCAAGAGCCCGCCACCTGCCGTGCCTCTGCACCGCGGGGACTTCCACCCAGAGCCCCTGGGGCAGCGCAGCTTCCACACAGCACCTGCCCTCCTCTCTGGGGACAAGGGCCTCCAGGGCTATTGCACAATCAGCTGAATTGTCCTTTCCCCTTGCATTCTCGCCTGCAAACACTGACTGGGAACCCACTGTGGCCGGAGGACAGGAACGAAAAATCACTCTGGTGCCCCCGGAAGAAACAGAGGCGCCCTGCGCTCTGCAGGAGAACAACGTGGAATGCAAACCTCTGAGCCATAAGGCTGGACCGCCTCGTGTGGCCAGCACACCTTTGTCGGACACCCGCAGTAGGGTCTGAACGCCTTCCCGGTAGCAACCAACCCTGTGGGCCGCACGCACTGCTGCTCTGGGCATCTGAGCTCTCCCGACCGAACCATCAACTCACCCACACCCAGTCATCTTCCACCCTCTCACCACCCTCCCACAAACACAAGCTCGTGGCTAGAAGAGATACCAAGAGCAGTAAGGGGCCAGACAGACACCTGAATGTGGTTTTTATTTTGTTTTTTTTTAATAAATTTATTTATTTTAGTTGGGGGCTAATTACTTGACAATATTGTAGTGGTTTTTGCCATACATTGACTGAATGTGGTTTTTAAAAGAGCACATACATTCATTTCTAAGGATAAAAAATAGTCCGATATAACTTCAGAGGTGAAAGTATTTCTGAAACTAAAATAACTTCGAACGACAGCACAACTAAAACTTCAGAATTTCCATGACAAGGGACCCTTTTTTAAAAAAAATTTTATTTATTTATTTTTAATAAATTTATTTATTTTAGTTGGGGGCTAATTACTTGACAATATTGTAGTGGTTTTTGCCATACATTGACATGCATCAGCCATGGGTTTACATGTGTTCCCCATTCCGATCCCCCCTCCCACCTCCCTCCCCATCCCATCGCTCACAGCTCTTACCAGGGAGGGGACCCTGAATAGAACACGACCTGGCTGAGCAGAGGGTCACTGCTGGTGGTCCCCACTAAGGTGATTTCTGAGAAGAGGTCCAACCTTTGTTTTTGAAAGCTTACCTTTCAATTTCAATGGCAAAACCAGACATTCATTAGTTGTTTTTTTTTTGGTTCATCTTACAACACTGCTCAAGTTCAGGGAATAAACACCAAAACTGAAATGGAAAGGGACCCTAACTGAACATGCTGTACTAACAAGACAAACCGAGAGGTGCCACCCTTCCTGCAGTTTCAGCAGCAGAGGGCCGCTGGCTAGCTCAGCACATGAAAAAGCCACAGCTGCGCCCCACATACTGTGAGAACTGACTTAACATTTACTGCGGTAAAGCAGTAACAAGGGTCTTAATTGGTGGTAGGGGGGTGGGGCTGGTGAGGAATAAAGAGTCCTTTACAGGTGAAAACAATTTTTTTTTTAAAATTAAGTCAAAAGTCTAAAGTACAAATATCTATATCCAGAGACTCAAAAGTGAAAGCTACACAACTGTTAAACTGGGGTATTCTACTATCAACTGTTTTCCACAAATGACAACTTTAGTCCTGAGTTACTGAAAGAGGAGAGTGAAAAAGCTGGCTTAAAAGCCAACATTCAAAAAACTAAGATCATGGCATCTGGTCCCATCACCATGGCAAATAGATGGGAAAACAATGGAAACAGTGACAGACTTATTTTCTTGGGCTCTAAAATCACTGCAGATGGTGACTGTAGCCATGAAATTAAAAGATGTTTGCTCCTTGGAAGAAAAGCTGTGACTAACCTAGACAGCATATGAAAAAGCAGAGACATTACTTTGCTGACAAAAAGTCTGTCTAGTCAAAGCTGTGGTATTTCCAGCAGTCACATATGGATGTGAGAGTTGGAGAATAAAGAAAGCTGAGCACCGAAGAACTGATGTTTTTGAACTATGCTGCTGGAGGAGACTAGTCCCTTGGACTGCAAGGAGGTCAATCCTTAAGGAAATCAACCCTGAATATGGAGGGACTGATACTGAAGCTGAAGCTCCAATACTTTGGCCACCTGATGTGAAGAACTGACTCCTTCGAAAAGACACTGATGCTGGGAAAGATTAAAGGCAGGAAGAGAAGGGGACAACAGAGGATAAGATGGTTGGATGGCATCACCAACTGGATGGAAATGAGTTTAAGCAAGCTCTAGGAGTTGGTGATGAAGAGGGAAGCCTGGCGTGCTGCAGTCCATGGGGTTGTAGAGTCAGACAAGACTGAGAGACTGAACTGATACTGAAAGTCTGTTAAGTTAAAATTCTGCTCTCTTAATCAGACTTTAAATGTATAAGGGACCCATGGTATCTAAAGAAATTAAAGAGAACTCTTGTAAAATAATGTTGGTTTTTTTCCCTCCCAATGAAAGCAAACTTCTATGCACCCCGGGTACACTGAGACTTCTCAAAGGGATCACCTGTGCAAAGGTGACATCCACACAAGAAAGAAACCACCCCGCTCCTGCTCGCTCATCTCTTGTGCCGCTCCGACCTCGTTCTGGACCCAGAGCTGAGCTCCAGACTTATTTCAGAGTAGAAAGGTAGGCCATAGAAGAATCAAATAAAAGAACTTTTAGAGGTAAGAGGTAACAGGTGAAAATGTTATCAAGCTGTACGTGGTACTTACTGCTGGCTCGACTTGACTTCGATCTGCAATATCTATGTGGACAATTTCAACCGTTTTCCATGTGTTCGGATCTAGACCATGTACCTATAAATGACAGAGAGAAAAGACACAAGGCCAGCTTAAGACTTTTCTCGTTAGGCAAAACTAGTACGCTTGCATATATAATCTTTATCTTGAGTCTCTCAGAGTACATCAAGAGCCATAATAAAAACAACCCAAGCTGCTATTTCATTAAATCAGCTGTCTGAAGGCTGGAGGGAGGGAAGAGAATGCTGTCAACTTCACAGAAATCGGTCATCATTATTTTCTGGTAACTCTTAGAGATGACGAATACAAAAAATAAACCTCACCAATGTTTAACCCAACTGATACATGACAAAGTCCTTATAACCTCTAAGTCCTAACAAACAGAAGGTGACACATTGTAATTAAATTTTAAGAAGCTGCATTGTAAGCTCTAAAACTTCTCCTGAACTTGAGTCACTCTAAAGGTATTCCGCTTCGGTAGGATGTCAATTCCTCTATACCTCATGTCATTCAATCATTTACTTCTGAAATTCCATCAATAAACCCATAAAGAACTGTTTAAAAACTGCCAAAGATAGGCCCATTTGAATGCTAAAGATGGCAAATTAAATCATACAGACTACAGCATACCAAAATACCTCATTCAGACTCTAAATTTTAGTTACTGTGGAAAAAAAAACCAAGTCAAATGTTCATCTCGAAGAAAAACTCAAGTCAAATACTCTCCGTTATAGTTCAAAAGTTCCTTTGATTGGCACCAGTAATAGCAGAGGAAAAACATGCTCTACCACCAGTAAAACTTCCCATAACAAAGGTTATGTATCAAAAGGTTGCAACGGTCGTTCTCAAACTGGAATGCCAACCAGAAAACAAGACTGCAGTGTCCCGTTCCCAGAGACTCTGATCCAGTGCGTACGGAGTGAGGCCTGGGCATCGGCACTTCCAACGAGTTCCCAGATGCCACTGCTTGGTGGTCTAGGGACCAAGTGCCTGAGAACCCCTGGGCCAGGGCATCAACCTTTAGCAGACACAGACGCCCTCCCAAGTTCCCTGCTAAACCTAACCGAAAGTTAAAAGCTATACCAAGTCGTAACTGACTCTCTGGTAATTCACTTGAGGGATAAAAGTGCACCAATTTGTGAAAGTCAGGAGCTTGTCAACATTTTTGTAAATTATTCAAAGTACCTTCTTCCTTTCTGCCTTTTGGGCATTTCTCTGAAATCAACCAATAATTCAGGCCAAATGGAATGGAGGTGAAAATTAAAGCAATCAATTTTGCTATGCACAGGAGCTCTGGCCAATATAAAGATGAAAAAAAAATTTTTTTTTTTTTTAATTAACAGCTGAAACTGGCTTAAGGATTATCTGTGAGTTTTGTTTACCTACCCTCTCCCAATCCCAGATAAAGAGAGTTGCTGATAAAAAGAGCAGGCTCACCAAGTCCACTCACACATCAAGGCAAGGGAACTGAGAGGGAAGGCCCACTGGTTTCTGGCGGCAAGCCTGCTTCACTGCAGCAGTCTGACACACACCAGTGTGGCCGGGCGCTCATCTAAGGCCGCTGGCGTCACGTTGGCGATGACACAATGACTACGGTATCCCCATTTCAGAGGCCTTCTACACTGAAAGTCCAGAGTCAAAAACTTACATTTTCTAACGTTCCCAAGTCTGGTTTGTGCCATGTTTCAATTTTAATGAAGAAATCATCTTTCATATATTCGTTCTGTGGAAAACACAACAGCAAAATGACAGTGACCTTTCGCCGGTTCTCGGGCTTATGTCTGCAGGAGCGTTCCCCAGGCACAAGCTTCCACGCTCTGACTCTACAAGAAGACTGGTCCTCAGGTGACAAAGAATCATTAGCTGCCGACGTTTACAGACTTGTCAGGCCAACCAACTGCTGCATGCATTTAAATAACGTACGCAACGCCGCTTGGCATGCAGCACGCAGGGCTAACACTGAAGAAGCTGTGAGGTGTGCTGAGCGGATGTGGCATTCAAAGCAAGTAGCAGAAGCAAAATAAAGTCAACAGGGAGATGTCGAGGTAAGGCTGTAAACAGCCCCTCAACAGTGGAGTATGTGGTGGACTGCGAGCGGGTGCCCATAGAATAGAGGAGGGTCATGCAGTGGTGGGCAGTTTTAGGAAAATAAAGCAACAGATAGTTGAAAGCAATTACTATATAGAGCAAAGCTTAAAGATGAAGAGTATGTGATACAGAAACAGTTTTACTCACCGTTACAACTGAGGCATACCGGAACAGGTAGGCAACAAAGGAGGAAAAATTTTCAGAATATTAATCGGAGCCAAAATAGTCTGCTACAATATTTAACGTCACAAAGATTAAACTACCTGCCAACACAGAACATTTGGTTTAGATCTGCAAAACACAATCTCTAAACAAGCGACACTATGGGATACCTTAAGACTGTGGAGTTGCAATCTAATCCTTTTAAGTAATTTTAAAACAATGGCAAAAGGAATAATGTCACAAGAGCAAAACACCACTTATAAGGCTGACGGAACAAACAGGAAACAGTCCCACCACGTGGCAATGGAAGCAAAATACTGTTGAAACTACACTGAATGATGCTTGTGCGTGAGGGTAACCTTTAAGATTTCTGTATTCCTTTTATCCGCTGCTCGTGGAGCCTGCTTGGTCAACAAGGATCTCAGGGTGCCTGTCATCTGGGAAGGAACTGTGTCCCTCACCAAGGCATGGGGGAGGGACCCCTGCAGCTGCTTTTCTGCCACAGCTCATGCAGCGACCCCCACAGAAGGCCCCACCTGGCGTCAGCCTTCTCTAAGGCGTGGACCCCGGGAGTGCAGGGCAGAGGGGTGAGATGGTTTCTGGGAGCCAGACTTACTTGTTCTACAGTAGGGGTATGCATTCCAGGCTTTCTCGTGGAACACCAAGGAGCCCTCGGGAGCAATCATCCTCACGAACGCAGGCACTTTGCTGGGAGGAGAGAAACAATGGATATATTCTCAACAGCACCACTACTTCTTTGTTGGCTTCCATCAGACTGCTTCAAAGAGTACTCATGTATAAAATTAATGTAGAGACAACAAAATGATTGTGTTTAACCACACAGAAGATTGTGTTTTTAAACAGAAGTAATTCTTTCTTACAGCTTTTGACCTACTCCCATAATACGAAATCTAAGAGTTCACTGAAGCTGTTCAACCTGTGTGTGACATGAAGTTGTCTCTGGCCATCAGACCACACTACACTGTGTCTTAACACAGTACAGTCTCCAGAATAAGGTAATGACTCAGAATAAAAGTCTTTTAATACATTTTACAGGATAAACTTAAAGAAAACTGGTAATATGAAGGGTCTGTGTACAGAGGAAGATAGGCAAACATACTTAGGTATAAAATTGTGTTGACCTGGAAAATGAATGTCAACTGCTGCCTCAAGTCTGGTCAGATCAGACAGGTTAACTATATAACTAACACATGATGAGCTTGTGCAAATTCATGAGATTATCAGGAAAGATCCTAACAGATAAGTGGGCAAAGCACAACCACAGACACACCACAAAGAGAACACACAACTGGAAAATTAGTTTTAACAAACATGGAAATTTAGTTTTATCAGTCTTCACAGCAGTGCTGATGAAATGACCATTTTCCTGACTGGCGCTTACGGTACAGAAACTTTTACATGCACAGGCTTTCCACAGATTGGATTCAAATCCCAACATCGCCCTGAAGATGCTGTGTGACCTGGAGCATATTATATCACGGGGCTCTCTGAACTTCCTCCTGTGTTGAATGGAGCCCATATCACCTACTCTGCAAAGTGACTGAGAGGACTCCATCAGACAGCATCTGTAGCGTGGTAGGCGCCTGGCACAGTGCAGTGAGAGCCGACTAAACGGGGTCCGACTCTTTGCGACTCTGTGGCCTGGAGCCCTCCAGGTTCCTCTGTCCACGGATTTCCCAGGCAAGAATACTGGAGTTGGGTTGCAATTTCCTCCTCCAGGGCATCTTCCCGACCCAGGGATGGAACCCGTGTCTCCTGTGTCTCCTGCACTGGCGGGCAGATTCTTTATACCACTGAGCTAGCTGGGTGTTTTTTAATTATAAGCTGACACGTAGCTGGGTGCTTTCACATGCCTTTCTTCACTTTAATCCCCCGATAACACCATGAGTTAACCATTAATTCATTATTTCGCATAACCAGCATTTAAGTAGCTAAATAACTATGTCAAAGCGATATCCTCCAACTCGAAGCCCTATGTCTATTCTTTCCATCAGAGCTGCTTTCTGCAAACTTAAGCACAACTTAAGTTCCTGAACTAAGAGAAAGAACCAACTGAAGACACTTGAGACCCAGAGAGGACTGCCAGCCCCACAGTAAGACTGAGCAGTTGCTCAGAAATACTCCTATGCTGAATTTCAGAAGCTAAGCAAGGAAGGTGGAATGAACCCCACACCAGCCAGAGTGCTGTGTAACTACAAAGAGCAGTGTGGACAGCCCTTTCCTTGCCTCCACAGTACACAAGAATGGTGCAGTTTACGAATTCCCTGGCTGTCCAGTGGTTAGGAAGTGGCATTTTCACTGCCGGGGCCTAGGTTTGATCCCTGGTCAGGGAACTAAGATCCAACAAGCGACGCGGCATGGCCAAATAAAAAGAATGCTAGGGTTCGAAACTCCTACTATTGTGGCAAATTAAATCTTTAAATCATTGGAAAAGCTGAAGTATTACTATCACATACAAAGTATGCCCAAGATTCCAAGGGCATAAACTTAAAAGATATTAATGAAGGAGGGCTAATTCTCTGAGCACTTGCTAATTTTGAAGTCTTGGGAAATTCACACAAAGGGGTATAACTTCAGGAAAATGAAGACAGGATACATCAAAGTAATAGCACATTAAAAGTTAAAGAAGATCTAAGCACTCCAAACCGTTTCTTGCATTGGTAAAAAACTGGAACCAAGACTCCCTTAAATTTAGGAGAGGTCTAATCAGGGTATAATGTGATCCATGTGGCAAATTTTTTAAAATACAAGCTACAAGATTACTTGTTATCTGCAAGTATGACAGACAGATTATCTATGGTTCACTGGTCAGCTTAGAAAAAGACAGGAGAAAAAAAGCTGTGCACTAGAAGTACAGTCTTAATTACTCTATTTCTATAGTGCCCAACATTCTAAAAACCATAATAGTCATCAAGTTTCAAAATTTGCTGACACAAGAAAATTGGCAATCAGTTACTGAAGGTCAGTATAAGACCAATCTCTAAAAAAATTTTACTATTTCTTCATCGTGCTTCCAAATGCCTATTATCTTAATTTTACGATGCTTTTTCTACCATGTGAATTTCAACTCATTTTATGTTTGACTTAGTTTCATGCAAAGATGGGCACAATAAAGAACAGAAATGATAAGGATCTAACAGAAGCAGAAGAGATTAACAAGATGTGCCAAGAAAACACAGAGGAACTATACCAGAAAGGTTTCAGTGACCAGATAACCACAGTGGTGTGGTCACTCACCTAGAGCCAGACATCCTGGAGTGTGAAGTCAAGGAAGCATTACTACAAACAAAGCCAGTGGAGGTGATGGAATTTCAGCTCAGCTACTTCACCTCCTAAAAGATGATGCTGTTAAAGTGCTGCACTCAATATGTCACCAAATTTGGAAAACTTGGCAATGGCCACAGGACTGGAAAAGGTCAGTTTTCATTCCAAACTCAAAGAAGGGCAATGCCAAAGAATGTTCAAACTACTGTAGAACTGCACCTATTTCAAGTGCTAGCAAGGTAATGCTCAAAATCCTTCAAGCTGGGTTTCAACAGTATATGAACAGAAAACTTCCAGAGGTAAGGGCTGGATTTAGAAAAGGCAGAGGAACCAAAGATAAAATTGCCAACATTCGCTGGATCATAAAGAAAGCAAGGGAATTCCAGAAAAACATCTACTTCTGCTTCACTGACTACATTAAAGCATTTGAATGTGTGGATCACAACAACTGTGGAAAATTCATAAAGAGATGGGACTACCAGACCACCTTGTTTCCTGAGAAACCTGTATACGGGTAAAGAAGCAACAGTCAGAACCAGACATGGAACAAAAGACTGGTTCAAAATTGGGAAAGGAGTACGCCAAGGCTATGTATTGTCACCTTGCTTATTTAACTTATATGCAGAGTACATCATGTGAAATGCCAGGCTGGATGAATCCCAAGCTGGAATCAAAACTGCTAGGAGAAATATCAACAACTTCAGATATGCAGATGACACCACTTTAATGGCAGAAATTGAAGAGGGAACTAAAAGAGTCTCTTGAGTGTGAAAGAGAACAGTGAAAAATCTGGCTTGGAACTCAACATCAAAAAACCGAGATCATGGCATCTGGTCATCACTTCATGGCAAAAAGATGGGGAAAAAGGGGAAACAGTGGCAGATTTTATTTTCTCGGGTTCCAAAAATCACTGCGGTCTGTAACTGCAGCCATGAAATTAAAGACGCTTGCTCCTTGGAAGGAAAGCTATCACAAACCTAGAATGCATATTAAAAAGCAGAGACATCACTTTGTGGACAAAGGTCTGTATAGTCAAAGCTATGGTTTTTCCAGTAGTCATGTGCAGGTGTGAGAGCTGGGCTATCAAGAAAGCTGAGCGCCAAAGAATTGATGCTTTTGAACTGTTGTGCTGGAGAAGACTCTTAGTCCCTTGGACAGCAAGGAGATCCAACCAGTCAATCCAAAAGAAAATCAACCCTCAATATTCACTGCAAGGACTGTTGCTGAAGTGGAAGCTCCAATACTTTGGCCACCTGATGTGGAGAGCTGACTTACTGGAGAAGACCCTGATGCTCGCAAAGAGTGAAGGCAAAAGAAGAGGGCGCCAGAGGATGAGATCGTTAGATAGCATCACTGACTCAACGGCATGAATATGATGGGCAAACCCCATAAGACAGTGAAGGGCAGGGGAGCCTGGTGGGCTGCAGTCCATGGGGGAGCAAAGAGCTGGACACGATTTAGCAACTGAACAGCTGTAACAAAAATAAAAGAAAGAAAAAAGTTTACAAAAATATGAGCAAACCTTTGAACTAGTTTTGTTTCAAATTTACTGGCTTTTCATGTTTAATATGAGAACGTGAACTGACTACATTTAGGGGAAATGCACAAATGGAATAAAATTAAATTCTATTTCAAAGGAGAATTTTCATCAAGGGCAACTTCAATATATTTCTAACAAGACAGGTCGAAAGTGCCATTTGTACACAACAGAAAGTATATACGTCATTCTCCCCCTCAGTATCACCTAGGAAGTCACTTTAGCAACATGCAGGAAACTGTTTTGGAAGCTTAGTCTCAGAAAACGGACAAATAGTAGCCAAATTAACAAAACAGAGCTAGACCTTCAGAAACAAACTAAAATAGATATGCATCCTCTTGTTGCCCCAAACTAGTCACAAAATGTCCTCTCACAATAAACCAATATTTGGGACAGTGCTCACCTCAAGATAAACACATGTGGACCACAGAATTTAAGCATTAGCCATAGTATCATGTGGAGAAGGCAATGGCACCCCACTCCAGTACTCTTGCCTGGAGAATCCCTTGGATGGAGGAGCCTGGTAGGCTGCAGTCCATGGGGTCGCTCAGAGTCAGACACAACTGAGCGACTTCACTTTCACTTTTCACTTTCATGCATTGGAGAAGGAAATGGCAACCCACTCCAGTGTTCTTGCCTGGAGAATCCCACCGACAGCAGAGCCTGGTGGGCTGCCATCTATGGGGGCACACAGAGTCGGACATGACTGAAGCGACTTAGCAGCAGCAGCAGCAGCATAGTATCATGTCCAGTCTCACAAACATTCTTTGCCAGTGCACAGCCTTCCCCCACCCTATCTCTTAATACAAAATAAGAATATTTAACTTCAAGTTAAAATTCAACTGAAGTGTTTTATCAATTGTGTTATCAATATCAAATCTAAGCTCGATGTACTAATGGCTATGAACCTGTGTACTGTGCAGTAAGATAGCTCGGTCAGAGTGGAGAAGAAAACAGAGGGCTTACGTGATTTAAAAGATACATAATAAATGACCATAGTGTACCTGTAGCTTCTCCTGATGTAGGAGCCGGCTTTTTTTTTTTTTTTAAAAAAATCTTGTTCCTGAGATAAATAATACCTTGGCAAATCATTTCAAACTGCACTTTCCCCAATGGAAAGTTTACATCTTCTTAAGTAAGTAATCTTTCACTTTATAATCAACTGAATTACACCTTACGTACAATGGAGACCTCGTTCCTTGATTCACTCAAGTATTTACTGACTGTCCACTGTGCCAGGGACCACATAAATAATGGTGCACAAACAGGGACAATTCCTACCCAGAGCTCACCTTCCGAAGAGGGAAGTGGAAAATAGGTCAGCAGACAACAAGAGGCAAAGAGAAGTAGCGTTCCTAAAGCGCCATGAGCTTAAGGAACATGGCAATGGGCAAGTGAGCACGTGAGGCAAAGGTGCTCAAAGAGGCGACGGTGGCTCAGTGAACTGCAGCAGGGACCTGAGGACGCAGAGGGCCAGCTACATCCAGAGAGAGACCACAGAGCAGGCAGAGGGACCCGCAGGACCAAAGGGCCACTCGGAGGCCTCCAGCATGGCGAAGGCTGTGGCCAAGAAAGAACAGAGGGACACAAGCCTAGCACTGTGAGGTGGGCAGGGAGCAGACAGATCACACAGGGCCCGTCTCAAAGGCCTGTATCAGACTTTCTGGTTTACTTTGGATGCCCAGAGAGTTTACTGGTGATAATAAAGGGAAGTTTTTTTATGTACTGGTAAATTCAATGAATGAGTAAATGTCAAGTGCTAGACAAGTAAAACTGAGCAAACATAAGTAAGTTCAACACTATGAACACTATATAGGTTACACCATGAAGAATGCTCAATTTTCTCCAAAGGCACATTTTTAGATATAGTTAAGGTGCTAATGGAGTACGAAATGGCAACCCACTCCAGTATTCTTGCCTGGGGCGCCCCATGGACAGAGGAGCCAAGCAGTCTATGGTCCATGGGGTTGCAAAGAGTCAGACATGACTGGGCGACTGAGCGAAGGTGCTAATGAATTAAAAGAAACCATGAATAACACAGCCTTTGGATAATTGATTAATCAAGGTTATTGCCCTCACTCAAACCTGAAGCAGAAACAAAGAAATGCTGCGTTCTAAGATAACATCAAAGTAAAATTGAAGGTTCTACAAAGTGACGACCCACTTTATATTCATGTGTCATTATAAACAAAGCAACAGCCTTAAACTGAGAGAATTATGAAAAATACGAATCATCACAGCTCATCCACAACCTTAAAAGGC
This sequence comes from Okapia johnstoni, assembly GCA_024291935.2. NCBI lineage: Eukaryota > Metazoa > Chordata > Mammalia > Artiodactyla > Giraffidae > Okapia > Okapia johnstoni. Next base: position 5,113,659 of record CM044310.1, on the reverse strand, counting down.
TCTACAAAACCCCACCGTGAATCAGTACGAAGAGAAGAAAGCCAAGAGCAGAGCAGATTCCCTCCTCCTTTGATAAACTGGAGACTAGACACTACTGACAAGACAGACCCTTAAAACCATTATTGATCTTCTGCCCTAACATAAGTTTCAGTATGCATTTTCTATTTTAAAATATTTATACAAAAAAAGAGAGATCAAACTGCCAAACTTAGGAGAACTGCAAACTAAGAGATAAAAACAATGAACAAAGGATCTGAATGGTCACGTCACACAATAAATTCAAAGGGCCAGTTAATATGAAAGAACACTTAACTTCACCAATAGAGAAATGCAAAGTTAAACAAGACGCTCTTTTCTGTGCATCAAATTGGCAAAAATTAAAAAGAAAATTATGGGGAAACGAATGCTCTCAAATTCTTGGAAGGCAATCTGGCAATAATACCACAACTTTAAAAGAGCATGGACTTCCAGCAATCCTACTGTAACAAACTTCTTCCAGAGAAACAGGAACCTATAGCATAAAGATTTATGCACAGCCACCTTCACAGAAACATTACCTGCAACAGACAAGAAGGCAAATACCTAAAACATCTAAATCGACTTATCATTTAGAGAATGGTTAAGCAAACTGTGCTTATGGCCACACCAAGAGGTTTTACTCAGCTCTGAAAATAAGGAAAGGGCATTAAATAATAACAACATGGAAGGATGCTCACAATGTATCACTGCATAAAAATTAATGCAGAGTGCAGAACCGTGCGTGCGGTATGACCCCGTTTGCTGTGGACAGCAAGCAACGACACAGGTGACATTTTTATGTTTCTTAAAAATTTCTTTGAATATGTGTAGAAAATTATCTGCAGGGACAGATTCTAAGTTGTTTCTAGTTTCTCTATAGGGATATGGATTTGTGATAACATGAGGTGGGTACTAAGTTTTTAACTTATCATCTTCTGTTTGAATTCTTTTAATAGGCAGACAGATCACTTCATAATTTAAAAATAAGAAAGGAGAGGAATGCTCTCAAAAATTAAAATGCAACATATTATCACATTGAAAAAACACCCAGTAGTCAATTAGGTAGTCACATGCTTAATAAGTGGGTGGATAGTCAAAGTGTGATTATTTAATATGATGAGTAAGCACCAAATGTGAACACCCTGCTTACCTCTTGAGGTGATAAATTTTGTGTGTATACTGTCCCTTTTCTCCATCCTTTTCATAAGGTTCATTCTTTAGGACTTCAATTCCTTCTCCACCACCAGTTTCATTCTTACTGGCTTCTGCCACAGAGTAAAGCTGCCCAACCTGATACTGAAATATCGAAGAGTACAGAACTTTTCAGCAAGTCAGCAGTAACTGCAAAAACCTCCTGTGCTAAAATCTTTCTGCAGATACAGAAAAGCACATCCCAACCATTGAGCACAGATGTTCCACATGAAAACATGACTCACAAGAGAAATTAGTACGTGTGGAGAGATGAACACCAGATGATCATACAGCTTCAAGAAACTATAATAGTTTACAAGATTTCCATTATTTAGGAAAACTGTTAGTTACAAATATTCTGGTGCTTTAATACATACCATCCACTTGTTTCAATGTCAAGGTGCATTTTTTTTGAATAATAAATATACATTCATATTTTCCAAATCATTTTCACATCTATAACATCTTACTTTATTTCACAAAATTCTAAAGAAGGTAGGACAGGACTATATCTGTTACTTCTTCGCCAAAAAAGAAAGCTGAGCAATCAGAATACCATTCTCAATAATGAGGAGGGCTATAAAGTGATAATAAAAGCCTGCAAATACAAAGACCCATTACAGTGCAAAGTTTAGCAGACCTCTGGGGTCTTGTTTTCCATGCTTATGTATGTGCATGCCTGATTTGGCTCTGGTCCACCTAAACAGAAACAGTATTGGGTACCTAGGGTCTGAACTGTTAACTGTGAAGTTCTCCAGTAAAAGGAAACTGGTTTTAAAGTATAAATATACAAGTATTACCATGAAAAGGCAAGAAATTGCTGATAGTGCTTTCTCTTTCACTTTAAAGAGAATGAGACTTCTCACTGGCTTGCACAAACGCCTGTGGGTGGACAGCACCATCTATGCCCACCTGGAATTTCCAACAGTCTCCACAAACGATAAAAAGCCAAGTTCCCGTGTTCTGATTTGTTCCAGTGACTCAATCATGGCACCACCTCCAACCTCTTCAAATCTGGCTAAATTTCTTCCTTCTAATGATGAGAGCCTGAAGAAATGTTTTTCTTTTTTTCCTCTTTTTTAAAAGCATATTTTCAAAGAAAAGCTACCTCTAAAAACTAATAATTCAAAACTAACATTTTATTTTGAGGAACAAAAAATCAGGGTGGTTGTAAGCTCAGTAAATAGTCCTATCTAAAAAAGCCCATGGGAATATGATGCTATATTGACGGTTAATTCACACACACACACACACAAATTTGGAAAGGTTTAGGAAGCTGGAACAAAACACATTTCTTAAATACATCAAAAATCAGTTTTTGTAGAGATTTCAGACTGCAGAAAGGGCTGTCTTCTTCTGGTTTTTATGACAGATCACCAGGGTTAGTCCTGGAATGCTACAATCCTTAAGTCCTTCAAAATACACTTTTCAACACTATCATATTTTAAAAATAGGATTAAATTGTCTCTAAGTCTGAGGATAAACTCGATCTTGGTTAGAAACAGAGTAACAAAAATTTACACAGGAACAACAGTCAAAAATATGTTATTAGTGGAATGATAACTTGTCACATGCCACTAGGCTTTCATTCTCATTTTTAAGAAGAACTTAAACAAAGACAGAAGGGATATTAAGTCTGAATATAACAAAAAGCTGAGATTATTCTGGGTGACAATAACAAGACTCAGAAGGATTTCAACAAGTTGATCCAACTAGCTGAAACCAAAAAAACCAAAAACAAAAACAAATCTCAATTTCCACATTCAAGTTCAAACAATTGTACAAGTAAAGATTTGGGGTGCCTGGCTTATCTGAGCGTTCTAATACACTTAAAACCTCAGACCCTACTGAGGTACTTGTGGCTGTGTTCGAGTCTACATGAAACAGTGCCAGACAGCTCCTCGTTTTCAGTTCCTGCATTTTTTTTTTCTTCTGCCTGCCTTCTGTCAGCTGTCACATCTTAGGTTATCAGTTTGTTTTGTTCCACTTCCAATCCAGTGGTTCCAGTTGAGCCTCGTCTTCTAGGAAGCCCAGATAACTGAGGAGTACAAGCTGTGAGCAAGTTGCAGGAGGACCCCAAGGCCTTTGTGGGTTTTGCTCTGTGGACCTTGATTTCTCAGGAGCCGTCTCTGCTTTTATCTTCATTCCTAGCTGTACTACTGATAGTTCTGACTGAGAGACATGCAGCTTTCTGTACAGGTGATGCATTTCTGTGCCGTGTGCAGGTCAAGGGAGACGATGGCCTCTTGCGCTTCTGTGCAGAACGCTGTTTTCGGCTGAGAGCAACAAGTACAGCACATGCAAGCAGTGAGACGAGCTGGTGAGGAAGTCTGCAGGTCCTGTTATATCGGGCTACATGAATGTGCTGGGAGGGCTTAACCTTGGGACTGCAGGCAGAGAAGGTGGAACAAAAGGGCCAGGGAGAGGACAGAGAACTGTCAAAAGTTACCCTGAAGGGTCACCACGGATAAGAGAGAACAGGCTTCCTTCATTCCCTTTCTGCTCAAGTGCAAGGAACTGTAAACAGTAGGCAGACTTTACAGGAAAGCATATTTTAGTTTAAAGTAACGAGAAATGTTTAAAATATCCAACAGTAAAGTAGGCGGTTTCTCCAAGCAGCCAGTGACTTAACCCTAAAGTGCCCAGGTTGCGGCTGGAACCTCCAATTTCTGACACACTGCCGACAGAATTCCTGCACCGGACAGGTTAGCCAACATTCTCAGACTCTTCCAAACCCAGGCAGGGTAACAGATATTCATTTACAATTAATTATCTCTAACACATCATAATTCACTGTCACATACTGCAAAGTAAAGAAAAATGAATACAATCAAAATATGACTTCTGACTGGCATATCCAAATAAGCTATGTAAGCAAGACTTACCTCCTGAACTGAACATGGCAGAACCACACGGCTAAAAAGACAAAAGGATAACAAATGTTACACACAAAGTGGCTGGCTTTAAAACTGATCTCCGCGATTAAAAGACCTTTCACTTTAAAAATCCAATGACAGCATAGTACAAGATGTCATTTATGGAAAAGGGTCCTCGCAATGACTACAGATCTAAATAAGAGTTTTTAAATGGGGGAAATAAAACTACCCATTGCTGACTCTCAACAATCACTTGCATGTAGCATTATACCAGGACCCCAAAAGCGCAGTTGTAGAGCTTCTTGTGAGGAGTAAAGGAACAAGAGGAAACTCATCACTGAAAATTGCAGGGTACAGGATGTATCATTTGTAGACTGTGTGGGTCAGGCTGCCCTCAAGAAATTTTTAGTACGGTTTCATTCTCCATCTATACGCTATGTATTTTGTTTTTATGATACTTTCTCACAGAATTCATGTCTTGAATCTCATGAATGAATGCCTCCAAAAATTGCTCCCTACTATCTAATTATTGCTCGGTCTTATTGAAAAAAACACATAAAATATCCTTTAGACTTAGTAAGAAAAAAGTTTACCATGGAAAATACTTTGAACCCGATAAATACAAGCCCTTTCACTGTAGATTCAACATGAGGTTGCTGTGTTTGACCTTGTCCAAGAGTCTGTTCCTGTACATACAAGAGGATTAGGACAGAGGTATGATGCTCCTAAAGATGAATTCCAAAAAAGAATTCTGTGACGAATTATTTTATATCAGGATATTGCATTTTATCTCCAGATTTTTTAGGGAAGTACCCTCATACTTAGTTCCACAAGAAGCTGTGAAAACCAAGGCTATCCCCAAATATCAAATGTTTCATGGTCCAAGAGGGCCACTCCCTACCCTGCCCCACCCCCCTAACCTGGTCATTCTTGGACTTTTCCCTCCTACCATCTAACTACCATAGCAATGCCACTTAAAATCTTATTTTAACTCTACTTTAAGGAGAGGGAAAAAAATACCACAGGGTTCACCTCAATTTTCATTTTACAGGAAATTGCCAATAGTTTTCTTCACTCCAACTTCTCTTCAGCTGCACTTTTTATCTGTTGCTCTCTCCTTAGTCTTCCTCAAACACTGATGCTTGAGTGCTCACATCACCTTAACCTCTACCATGCATCTCCTGTTATTCCCCCTCCTCCTTGACTACTGGGGGTCACTCATCACTCTGTCATTCTGATAATGATCGCCCAAAGACAATGAAGGTTCTCCAAGTCACAATGGTTGCTAATTTCTTCTCATCAAGAATAAACTTGTTATACAAAATCCTTCCAATACCTAATCATTTATTTCAGCTGTCTTCCCGGGGTACACACTAACATGCTCACTGTCTCAGTAACAGAAAATAAAACTGGGGTGGAGAGATGCAGTGGCCCGGGGCGGGGGGGGGGGGGGGAGACTATGATATAGGCTGGGAGCCTGTTTGGGGAGATTCAGACAAAGATACAGGTTGGGAGCATACTTTCAGGGCCTGGAATACAATGGTACAAAATCTATTACATTTACTCAACAACAAAAAATCCTGGAAGGTTGTTCCAAACAGTAAGCAACACAGCTATGGCTAATACATCCTCTTAGGTGCTTAAAGACAATGAGAAGCAGGAGGATGGGGTAAAAAGACAGGGCAAGGATTAACAAAGACCCAAAGGAGGATGCTCCGTGTACTGAGGAGCCTGGAGGGCTGTCCATGGATCCATGACTCACACTGATACACACACACACACACACACACACACACACACACACACACAGAGAACGCCTGGCTACAGTCCATGGATCCATGACACACACACACACACACACACACACACACACACACACACACGCGAGAACGCTGGGCTGCAGAGGAAGTTGAAGGAAGGAATAGAAAGGAAACTGTTAAAGACTTCCCTGAAGTTTCACAAAACCAAGAATCACTGCTGAATAATTTTACCAGTAGGGAAAACTTACTTCACAAAATGAAAGTGACTGATTATGACATTCTGAATGAATGACGGGTCAAGTAACTTCTTCAAGTTTTAAGAAAAAGTAAAAGAGATAAATAAGAAACAGGCTTTAACTTTGCATTATCATTCTAAAAGCAATATTCAGCTTTTACAGCACTTTGAAAATTTTCAAACTTCTCTGAAAACTGTTATGAAAATAATTTTCCAAATCACACAACCTACTAGTTCTTTAAAACCAGGATGTTATGCTAATGGCAATTTCACTTACTGCTTAAATAACAATTTTAAGGTAACTCCCCATCCTGAAAAAGTTATTTCTAACCTTTTGATTCATGTCAAAAATAGTTGGCATTTTTAAAGACAACAAACATTTGCCAAAGTATATTACAGTTTACCAACATCCTTACATAGGGATGACCTACCTATTCATTGCTCCTGACCGAGAACAATTTTAGAAAACTGACAGGTAGTAGGAAGAATCATTTTCTTCATTAGACAACACTGAGTTCTTACAGTGCGCTAGACTAGATGCTATGCTGAGTACCAGGAATACTTGAATAAGAAACAGCCTCTGACCTCAAAAAGTCTAGGAGAAAAATGGGAATTCCCTGGCAGCCCTGTGGTAAGGACCCTGAGCGTTCACTGCCAAAGGCCCAGGTTCAATCCCTGGTTAGGAAACTAAGATCCCACAAGCCACATGGGGCAGCCAAAAAAAGAAGTCTTTAGGAGGGCAATAAAATCTAAGGGAGACACAGATCAGGAGTGGACATCAAGAAACGTAACTGAGAACTCCTTCAGAAAAAAGTATTACACCTTGAGCATATTTCAACATTGGTTATCTCGGTACATTAAAATTTTTATAAAGAAAGTAATGATTCACAAAAGCGTGATGTGCAAATTCCCAGTGAGAACTGCTTTCCATGATTTAGCCTGACACTACTCACGTAACTGTCAAAGGGATCTACTGAATACAATTCACATTATAGAAAGGAGGAAGTAACTCTATTAAAAGAAAAATTACTAGATCTGCAACCCAAAATTAGTTCTGCAACTTACTTGCTGTGTGACTTGGGCTAAGTCAATTTTCTCCTATTTCCTCCAGAAGTCTTAACACCTGCCAACTACAGACACTACAAAAATTTCAGAGTAATAAAGGAGCTAACACTTTCATGCTACATTATACAAATGAAATGGAAGGAAATTTTTATAAATTTAATAAAATTTTAACTGAAAACTTGTCTTTTCTCAGGATCCCTGTCACTTGACTGAAGTTAAAATGTTTCATTCATTTCTTTAACAAATATTTATTGAACGTTTACTATGTAAACTTCAAGAATTGGGGATACAGGAGTGAGCAAAATAGACAAATGTATGGAGTTGATGTACAGTGAGAGAATAAATACATCCAGTAACAGAGAAGCAAGTTAGATGGTGACAGCTCTGTGAAGAACAAGGAAGCAAGAAAAGCAAACACCAAACCGTGCGGGTTGCAAGTGGATCTTCAGAAAGAGATTCCAGCAAGGTGATATTTAACCAAAGACCTGAAAAGGCGTGAATTAGTAAGATGAGGGAAGAGCTTTTCACCCAGAAGGAAGAGCAAGCAGAAAGGCCCTGAACTGAGCTGCTTTTCCTGGAGTAGTGAAGGAACAGCAAGAAACCTTGTGAGCTTGGAAAGGGTGAGGGAAGGGCTGTAACTGAAATCAGAGAACAAAATAGGGGTTAAAACCTCCCAGGGTTATCTATCCTAAAGGCGCTGGCTTTTACTCTCAGTGAGATAAGGGGGTCTGGAAGATTTTTAAGCAGAGAAGCGACAGGAGTGACTTTTAAAAAGAAATCTGAACTAACACTAAAAATAAGCTGTCTGGAGTTAGCTAAATTAAGCCAAAAATTTCAAGAGCTTACAATGAAAAGAGCATTTGAAACACCCAAGAATGGGCCACACTAGAAATCCCCAGTTGCCCAAAGGGTGGCTGACAACATGAACCAGCTCTGACAGCGGAACACTCGCTGCCAACCAGGTTTCCTGCCGTCAGTCCCAGTCCTTGCCGGTAGGAAATGCCGTAACTTTTCAACAAAACCACTTCGCCGGTCTGACGCACCTGGGAACCCTTCCATACGACCGACCACATGTTAACGCCTCACCTAAACCCCGGGGAAGTCCATGGAGCCCCGAGTGTCATCCCATCTTCAAGATGTGGAAACAGACTCAAGAGCAGAGAGAGATGGCTCTCTCTGGATTGCGGAGAGCTTCGCTTCCCAGCGAAGACAGGTTTTTCCCGACTCCCCGCTCCGGCAGGAACTTCAGGGCGCCTACGTCCCCCCTCGAGCTCCCGACCACCAGGGCAGCCTTCAGCTGGCAAGCCCACCTCCCGCGGGTTACAGGGAAGCTCCACCCCGGGGGCGACAAACCACAAACCCACTGCATCTCCCCCACACCCGCGGGCTTCGGCTGCGGGTGGGCCCACTCTCAGACGGGGGTGTGGGGGGGGTGGGGGAAGGCGGGTCCCAGCGGAAACTCCCGGCCGCGCCCCCGCCGAGCCACGCGCTCGGGCCGGGACCCTGCCTCCTCCGCCCCTGGGTGGGGGTGGGGGGGGAGAGGGCGGCACTGTTACCACGGCAACAGCGCGGGGAGGGGGGAAGAGGGCAGCGCACCGCGCAGGGGCCTCAGGCGGGCAGGGGGCGCGTGCCGGCGGGAGGGGGGCGCGCGCAGGGAGCGGCCGCCCCGCGGTTCGCTCCTTCTTAGGAATATTCCGCCACTTCTCAGTCAATGGATCCCCCCCACCGCCGCCCCGGAACCTCGCTCACGCCCACTGGCCCCACTCACAATTCTTTAATCAGCACCATCTTTCCGGAACCCCTTCACAGCTGCCGCCGCCGATACCTCTACCACCGCCGCCGCCGCCGCTGCCGCCGCCGCCGCCGCTACCGCCTCTCAAAGCGCCTGCGCGGCCCCGCCCCCTGCCGTCCCGGGCGCCGCGGCGCCTGCGCGTCCACACCCTTCCGCCGCGACCCGTCGCGTCAGCGCGCGAGAGGAGCTAGCCCCGCCCCAGCCCCGCGCCCCGCCCTGGGCGCGCGAAGTTTCCTCTGCGGCTGCGCGGGCTCGGCGCGCGCTCGCTTGTCTCCTGGCGGGGGCTCCCGCTTCCAGTCAGGTTCTGCCGACGGAGGGGAGGTCAGTGCAGCCTGCGCTCTCTGGTGAGTTTTCCAAGTCGGTTCCCTGAAGTCGTTTTCTGGTGACAAGAGTTAAACTTTCTCTCACCGCTTTTGAGAGGAGGCCGTCTTCTTGACGGACGCCTCCGTTGCGAAGTCCGCGTTAAAGACGGGTCCGAGAAGGGTTGGTGCGGTGGGGGGTTTGCGCGCCGGTTCCACAGACCCAGAAGCGCGCTGCGGACGGCTGTGGCCGCACGAGTTCCCAAAGTCCACATCGCTTACCCCTGGGTCCAGAATTCCGGCCGTGGCTGTGGCTCGACCGCGGGGGCGTCCCACCGTCCCGCCCAGCTCCCCGGGGGAAAAGGGCGTGCTCGTCCTTAGGACCCGGGAAGGGGGCCGGTTGTGAGGAGACGCTAGCGGGTCCTAACGAAGCTCCCACACGACCCGGGCTCCAGCCGGGAGCCAGGAGGTGGCCGTAGGAGGGGCTGTAGCCCAGCGTCACTCGCGGGCTCTGTGCCAAGCACGGGTCTAAGCCCTGGGCTGCGACTAGCAAAACAGACACTATCCCTGTCCTCGCTTGGAAACAAGTAGAGAATTGGGCGTCGTGTAAAGTACTAGTCCAGGAATAAGATAACCCAGACTGGTGGGGGAGGCAGAGTAATCAAGGGGAGAAGGGCTCTCAGGAGGCCACAGTTGTGATAAATAGCCCAGACTTTATTTTGGGGGGCTCCAAAATCACTGCAGATGGTGACTGCAGCCATGAAATTAAAAGAGGCTTACTCCTTGGAGGAAAAGTTATGACCAACCTAGACAGCATATTAAAAAGCAGAGACATTACTTTGCCAACAAAGGTTAGTTTAGTCAAGGCTATGGTTTTTCCAGTGGTCATGTATGGATGTGAGAGTTGGACTATAAAGAAAGCTGAGCGCTGAAGAATTGATGCTTTTCAACTGTGGTGTTGGAGAAGACTTGAGAGTCCTTTGGCCAGCAAGGAGATCCAACCAGTCCATCCTAAAGGAAACCAGTCCTGAATATTCATTGGAAGGACTGATGTTGAAGCTGAAACTCCAATACTTTGGCCACCTGATGCAAAGAACTGACTCGTTGGAAAAGACCCTGTTGCTGGGAAAGATTGAAGGCGGGAGGAGAAGGGGACGACAGAGGATGAAATGGTTGGATGGCATCACAGACTCAATAGACATGAGTTTGGGTGGACTCCAGGAGTTGGTGAGGGAGGCCTGGCGTGCTGCAGTCCATGAAGTCGCAAAGAGTTGGATGCGACTGAGCGACTGAACTGAACTGTGAAGTTGGGGGAGGCATCCTGTCCTAGTTAGAGGAAAATAGGCTGTGAGGCTGAAATTCGCTTCGGGGTAGTAGTTGAGGAGCAGGTGTGGCTAGAACGTCTTAAGTAAGGCGGGGGGGGGGTGGGGGGGGGGGGGGGGCAGGGAGGGAAGAAGCTGGAACTAAAGAGATCATAAAGAGTTTGCGTTGTATTCTAAACCATTTGAAGCTGTTGAAAGGTTATTAACAATATTAAAAGAGTAATAAAACACATATATAAACCTATATAAAATACACCCAGTGAAATTAGGACTGTCTCCAAGAAAAGTAATAGTAGTGAAATGTGTCTAAAGTTGGAAACTGCCCCCTATGGTAGTCCCTGGGATTGCCTGGGTTTCTGTGATGTGTGAAGCACTGTGCTAATCATTGTAATGATGAGGATTCAAGGAAACACATGTTGTTACTTTGGGGGCGCTTAGAAAGTGGCAGTCACTTCTACTGATCAGGCCTCTGTTATATGCCAAGTACTGTGTTAGGTAATGGAAATGTTTGTCTCATTTCACCCTTAGAACAGCATTAGGAGATAGGTGTTTTAGCATGCTTTTAAAAGGAAAAAAAAAGTGTTCATAGAGCCAAGTTAAGTGACTTGGGCAAAAGTCACTCAACTAGCTTGTTTACAGAGCCAAGTTTCAAATCCAGGTTTTAAAAACTTCAAAAATCTTCTCTTTCCAGTACACTGACTTTTTTCTAAATAATGAAAAGTTGAGGCATGTAGGCAATATTTAAGACAAATCATTGTTCTCAGTTATAGATGATACTTAAAGGTGAGAATAGACAGTCTACGATTTGAATATTGTCGTGCTGAACAAGAGTAGTAGGAGGTGCATTTTAAGGTCCAAGGAGACAATATTGGATTGGTCAAAAGGTCATCTGGGTTTTCATAGCATTTTGCAACTAACTACTCTTAGTGATTTTCAGCTTCATCATCTATTTTCCTGTAATTGGGATTCCTCCCTCATCTTCACAGGCTGGGCTGTTTGTAACATTAGGCTCAACTGTTGCCTTCTGAGAGTACTTCCCTTGATTACTCTGCCTCCCCCACACTGTATGGTTGTAAAATAAAAGACTGTGTGCTCACTGAGGCATAACTCTGAACTAGTATCCAGTATTGACACTGTCTGTTTCCACAATGAAAGATTCATAGTAAAATACTCAATTGAAAACCACAAGATGAAATCAGCCAGTTTAAATGTATATATTGAGGGAAACAAAACATGCTAATCCAAAATTAACTAGTTTGATAGGAAACATGAAATCTGTGTAACTAAATATCTGTACATTACATACGCTTAAGAGATAAAAATGGCGGAATGAGGGAATATTGAAGAAGACTAAAGAGCAGGAAAGATGAACCATCGCCTAAAATGAAAAAGAAGGAAATATAAAGAAAAAGACTGTTACACGGGGGAAAAATAAGCTAATGGGTTGTGTGGCATTTTCTTGTTTTAAAACTAAAGATGTTGCATCTTGTACATTTTTGCAAATATGAACCTATGGTGGGATGTAATTTATTCGTAATTCTGGTTTTATAAAAGGTCCTTCCTCTTTAAGCCTAATGTCTGTTGATCTTTGTTCTAACTTTCATCCTTCAACAAAGGCAACTTTTACACACAAGGTGTCTGAGTTTAATTCTGGAAGCCTCCTGTAACCACCAGCCTCATTACTTCTCTTGTATATGTTCTGGAACAGAGAGCTCATTATAGTTACAATGGTGGTAGATCTTACTGAGGCAAACCAAAAGGTTTCTGATTACAGTAATGTTTGGACCTTTTATGCACTAGTTGATAAAGTACAACTCGGGTTAAAGAAACGTGGATGGTCCTTCAAACATTATAAGTGAATATGGCCTGTTTTTTCCCCCTGAAGAGAAGTTTTTAACTTGGATTCCAAAGACTTTTTAGTGATTGCCCCCAGGAAATTTGTGAACCACTGAGATTGTATGTATTTCATGTCTAAGTACATTTTTCTAGGGTTGCCATCTATAGCTTTTATTTGCTTTGCTTACTCTGCATATTGCCATCCTCTTTTCTTTATCGTCTCCCCATTCTAGAATTATCTTGATTGAGATATTTTTATGAAAAGAATTATTTCCAAGAACGCTTTAATATTGTCAAACATTAGCACGTAGGTCATAACATTGTACTGCTGTGGGAGAGACAGGATTGAGCTTTGCAGTGGAAAGCCCTTGGCCTGAATCCTGGCTCTGCTACTAGCTGACTATATTGATACCTTGAGTAAGTCATTTAATTTCAGATGCGGTTTATTCATCTATTAAAAAAAAAAAAGGAGTTACTAATATCTACAACCTAGATTTGTTGTGAGGAATATCAGGTACGAAGTGTATCTTACACATTACCTGATATGTATTAGGGTTTCAGTGAATAGGAATCATTTAACTTTAATTTTTATTTGTTGGTTGTGCAGGGTCTTCGTTGCTGTGCATGGGCTCTCTCTGGTTGCCGTGAGCGGGAGCTCCTCCCGAGCTGCAGTGCAGGCTTCCTGTTGCAGTGGCTTCTCTTATTGCTGTTGGAGCACAGGCTCAGTAGTTGTGGCACACGAGTTTAGTTGCTCCATGGTGTGTGAGAGCTTTTCGGACCAGGGATCAAACCCATGTCTCCTGCATTGGCAGGCGAATTCATCACCCCTGAGCCACCAGGGAAGCCCCAGAAATCATTTTAAAACCTACAGCTCTCAGAGAGCAGAACAGTAATTTATTTTTTTTTTAGAGGTAAGAACCTCTTTTGTAGAACTTTTTTTAGCTGTACTGCATCTTCCTTGCTGCACTGGGGCTTTCTTTTGTTGCAGCGACTGGGGGCTACTCTTACTTGCTGTGTGTGGGCTTCTTATTGTGGTGTCTTCTCCTGTTGTGGAGCACAGGCTCATGGACTCAGTAGTTGTGGTGTACGGGCTTAGTAGCCCCTTGACGTGGGGTCTTCCTGGACCGGGGATGTAGCTGGTGTTCCTTGTATTGGCAGGCAGATTTCTTAACCACTGGGCCACCAGGGAAGTCCGTAATTTAAATTAAGATATAAGTAAGTTCCTCCCCACTCCCTCCATCCCTAGGGTAACTACTATCATTAATCACTATTCATCCTAATGCATGAATAGGAATGCATATATATGTATGTGCATTCCTGGTGGCTCATAAGCAAAGAATCCACCTGCAATGCAGGAGATTTGGGTTCAATCCCTGGGTCAGGAAGACCCCCTGGAGGAAGGAGGAAATGGCAATCCACTCCAGAATTCTTGCTTGGAGAATCCCATGGACAGAGAAGCCTGGTGGGCTACAGCCCATGGGATTGCACAAGAGTCAGACACAACTTATCAACTGAACAACAACAACAAAATTCATGTATGTAGTGATGTATGGTTGTAATATACATTTTCACCTGCAGTTTATAATAGTATAGATTTCTGTTCTCTGTTGCACCAGCATTTGGTATTGTCAGAGTTTTTCATTTTTTACCATTTTATTGGTTTAAAATGCTATCTTGGTCACTTTGCATTTTTCTACAGGGAGAGGATCCTTTCATGTTGACTGGCCATGTTCTTATTCTTTGCTCATTTTCCTATTAGTTTTGTTGTGGTGACTGTTCAGTGCGTTGTAGAATGTTCCACAACATCCCTGACCTCTATCCATTGGAGGCCAGTAGCACACCTCCAGTCATGACAATCCAAACATTGCCCAGTGTCCCCTGGGGGGCAGAATTGCCCCTGGTTGAGAGCCACTGGTTTATAGTGACTTGTGTGCAGAGTTATTTGTCTTTAAGAAAACTTTGTCACAGTAACATTTTTGAGGTTTATATTATATGCCAGGAGCTAAATGTTTCTAGAGTTTTCATATCATTGATATACAGTTGACCCTGGAACAACACATGTTTAATCATATAGACAGATTTTGACTACTGTAAATTTTATATAAGTGGAATCATTCAGTATTTGTCTTTTGTAACTGGCTTCTTATTTCACTTAGCATATTGTAGCCTGTGTCAGAATTTCTTTCCTTTTTTAAGGCTGAATGATATTTCATTGTATGTGTATACCACATTTTCTTTATTCATTCATCTGTTGATGGACACATGGGTTGCTTTCACCTTTTGGCTGTTGAGAATACAGGCATACCCCTGAAATAATGCAGGTTTGGTTCCCAACCAGCGCGGTATAAAGTGAATGTCAAAATAAATCAAGTCAAATGAGTTTTTTGGTTTCCCAGTCTGTTTAAAAGTTATATACTATATTATAGTCTATTAAGTGTGCAATAACATTATGTCTAAAAACACGTACATTCCTTAGTTAAAAAATACTTTATTGCTAAAAAGCGCTAGCCATCTTCTGAGCCTTCATTGAATTTTTTTTAGCTGGATCATGTCTTCCTTGCAGCATGCGGGATCGTTGGTTGCAGCGAGCAGGCTTAGTTGCCCCATGGCCTGTGGAATCTTAGTCCCCTAACCAGCCCCCTGTATTGCAGGATGGATTCTTAACCATTGGACCACCAAGGAAGTCTCAACTTTTCATCTTTTTGCTGGTGGAGGATCTTGCCTCAGTGTTGATGACTGCTGACCAATCAGGGTGGTGGTTACTGAAGGCTAGGGTGGCTTGTGGCCCCCTAAAACAGCAATGAAGTTTGACACATCAGTTGACTCTTCCTTTCACAATGATTTCTTTGGTAGCGTACAATGCTGTTTGGTAGCATTTTTCCCACAGGAGACCTTCTTTCAAAATTAGAGTAATCTTCTCAAACCCTGCTTCGGCTTTATCAGTTAAATTTATATATTATTCTAAATCTTTTGTTGTCTCTTCAGTAATCTTCACAACATCTTTATCAAGTGTAGATTCTATCTCAAGAAACTACTTTCTTTGTTCATCCATAAGAAGAAACTCCTCCTCAGAGTTTTGTCATGAGATTGCAGCAATTCAATCACATCTTCAGGCTCCACTTCTATTTGTGCCACCTCTGCAGTAACTTCCTCCAATGGAAGCCTTAAACCCCTCAAAAATCATCCAGGAAGTCTGGAATCAACTTCTTCCAAGTCCCTGTTAATATTGACGTTTTGACCTCTTTCCCTGAATCACAGATATTCTTAGTGGCATCTACAATGGTGAATCTTACGGCAGATGTAGACTTAAATGTATTTCTTAAATAGTAATACTTGAAAATTGATTCCTTGATCCGTAGGCTGTAGAGTGGATGTTATGTTAGTAGGCATGAAGGCAACATTAATCTTGTTGTACATCTTCAGAGCTCTTGGGGACCAGGTTCATTGTCAATGAGCAGTAGTATTTTTGAAGGAATCTTTGTTTTTTTGAGCAGTAGGTTTCAGTAAACCACATTGTAAACAGATGTACTGTCATCCAGGTTTGTTGCTCCATTAGTAGAGCACAGGCAGAGTTGACTTGGCATAATTTTTAACAGTCCTAGAATTTTTGAAATGGTAAATGAACATTGGTTTCAATCAAGTCCCCAGGTGTGTTAACCACTAACAAGGGAGTCAGCCTGTCCTTTGAAGCTTTGAAGTCCGGCATTGACTTTTGGTCTCTAGCTATGAAAATCCTGTATGGATGTGAGAGTTGGACTATAAAGACAGCTGAGTGCCGAAGAACTGATGCTTTTGAGCTGTGGTGTTGGAGAAGACTCTTGAGAGTCCCTTGGACTGCAAGGAGATCCAACCAGTCCATCCTAAAGGAAATCAGTGCTGAATATTCATTGGAAGGACTGATGCTGAAGCTGAAACTCCAGTACTTTGGCCACCTGATGCGAAGAACTGAGTCACTGGAAAAGACCCTAAAGGCAGGAGAAGGGGAGAATAGAGACGGAGATGATTGGATGGCATCACCGACTTGATGGGCATGAGTTTGAGCAAGCTCCGGGAGTTGGTGATGGATAGGGAAGCCTGGCGTGCTGCAGTTCATGGGGTCGCAAAGTTGGAGATGACTGAGTGACTAAACTGAACTATGAAAATGCTAGAGGTGATAAAGATACTCTAAAATTTTAAAATTTCATATTTTATATTTGGGTCTTTAATCTACTTGGGCATAGCTTTTGTATATGGTGTGAGGTGTTGCAATCCAGTTTTTCCCCCTGCGTGGATGATAAATAATTTAGCATCATTTATTGAAAGAAATGTTTGTTATTGTTGAAGTAGATGTTTGATTTTCCCCATTTCATACTTTATGGTAGAATGTGGCTGTTAACAAGATAACTGGTAGTATCTTACAGTAGTTTGAGAAGTTTATTTTTTTTCTTTCAGGTGAATTGATTTATTATGGGTGATGTCTTTCTAGCAGTGCTTTTACCTGATATTCATTTAGCTATACCAAGTTACTTTGTGTTAGTACTTGCCTGGGATATCTTTTTGTCTTTTAAAACTTGTTTGTTATTACAAAAACAGTTTTATCATGTGTAGAGTTGGAAGTGTGTAATAAATTCCCATATGTACATCACCGGTCTTCAACAATTATCAATTTGGCGTTCTTGTCTCATTTAATCTCATTCCCCAGTTTAGTTCTTTGGGGGGGAATATTTTAAAGCAAATCCCAGATGTATAGTTTCTCCTGCAAGTGTTACTGTTTCCATTCCTATCTCCTGACTTTCAGCCTACCTTTGTGTATAAGTGTAACTCTTGCTAACAGATTATATGTTCATTTAACATTTATTCTGATTTTTTATGGTTCTGTATCTTAATGTACTTGTCGATTTCATTCATTGTGAATGTAATTTTACAATTTTAGATTCATTTTATTGTATGTATCCCTTTTATACCTTCTTGTCACCTTTTGGGTTAAAGGCATTTTCTTACTCAGTTTTGCTACTTTCCTCCATTTTGTTCATCTATTTTTTGGGAATTTATATGCCTTTATCTAGTCTCTCAATTATTATTCTACTTTTACAACACACATGTAAGGTTTAAAAGTAAGCAGTATTTTTACTTTCCTCATGAATAACACAAGGAGCTTAGAATAGTCTAACTTTGAGCACTTTTGAAATTGAAACTTTAATTTGAATATACTGAAAATATACTGAATTTTATGTTGGTCCCATTCAGTTTTTCTCTTATGAAACATTTTTGTACCAGTGTTGTGCAATCAGCATTTTATTTAGATTTGCCCACATTTTTATCAATATATCTGCTCATCATTCCCTTTCACATTGCAGCCCTTCCATCTTAGCTAATTTATTTTTGCCTGGAATTTGTCTTTAAAATTTAAAGGTCTATTAGTGGTATGTGATGTTTTCTTGGTCTGAAAATGTCTGTATTTTGTCTTCATTCATAAAAAGCGCTTTGTCATAGAATTCTAGGCTGTATATTTAGGATGCTATTACCCTGTCTTCTAGCTCCCATTTTTTGAAGTAAAGAAATTAGTCATCTAATTCCTGGACCTTTGTAGGTGATGCATCTTTCCTCTCTAGCTTTTTAAGATAAGTTTTTGTTAAAATATAGCATGCATACAGAAAAGTACGAAAAATCGTAAATATATTGCTTGGTGGATTTTCAGTAATAAAAACACTCACATAACTACACCCAGAAATATAAATGGAGTGTTACTAGAACCAGAGAGGTCTCCCCTGGTAACGCATTCCAGTATTTACCATCTAAAGATAATTATTGTTTCACCTTTTATCATGATAGGTCAGTTTTTTCTCATTTTAAACTTGTATATAAAAGGAATAATAGGCTTTCTTTTGTGTCTGGCTGCTTTTCCTCAGCACTATTTGAAATTCTTCTGTAACAATTTGGTTCCATCTCATAGAAATCCCATTATAGGAATATACATTAGCCATTTTATTGATACTAGTCATCTGAGTTGTTTCCAGTTGTTGACTGTTAGGAATAGTGACACCAGTCTTTTAGTAACATTATACTTATTTCTACTGTGTATGTACTTAGATGTGAAATTTCTTTCAGTAGGAAACTGCCTAATAGTTTTCAAAAGTGGTTATGTTGTTTTATGCTCCCACCAGAAATACATAATTATTCTGATCGCTCCATAAACTCATTATCTTTGTTGTGCTCAATTTTTTTAACTGTATCTGTTATCTACATGTGGCTTTAATTTGAATTTCCTTGATGACTCATGTGCTTCTTGGCCAGTCATATATTTATTAAATATCTGTGCAAATCTTTTGCCCAGTTTTTGACATATAATTGACATATATTAATTTCAGGTGTAAAATAATGACTCGATATATGTATATATTGCAGAATGATCACCACGATACAGCTAGTTAACATCCATCACTGTAATTAACAATTTTTTTCTTGTGATGAGAACTTTTAAGATTTACTCTGTTAGCAACTTCCAAATATGCAGTCCAGTATTATTAACTATAGTCACCACACTGTAAATTATATCCCCATGACTTATTTATTTTATAACTGGAAGTTTGTACCTTTTGATCCCCTTTACCCATTTTGTGCAACCCTATACTGCCCCCTCAACCCCTGCTTCTGGTGACCACCCAACTGGTTCTCTGTATTTATGAGCTTGGTTTGTTTAAGATTCCACATATAAGTGAGATTATACAGTATTTGGAGAAGGCAATGGCACCCCACTCCAGTACTCTTGCCTGGAAAATCCCATGGACGGAGGAGCCTGGTAGGCTACAGTCCATGGGGTCGCTAAGAGTCGGACACGACTGAGCAACTTCACTTTCACTTTTCCCTTTCATGCACTGGAGAAGGAAATGGCAACCCACTCCAGTATTCTTGCCTGGAGAATCCCGGGGACGGCGGAGCCTGGTGGGCTGCCGTCTATGGGGTCGCACAGAGTCGGACATGACTGAAGCGACTTAGCAGCAGTAGCATACAGTATTTGGCTTTCTCTGTCTGACTTATTTTACTTAGCATAATGCCCTGGGTCCATCCATATTGTCACACATGGCCAGGTTTCTTCCTTTTTATGACTGAATAATATTCCATTTTAAAATTTAAATATATATGTGGCATTTTCTTTATCCATTCATCCATGTCTTGGCTATTAGTCTAAACAGTGCTGCAGTGAACAGGGGGTGAATATATCTTTTCAAATGGGTGTTTTCACTTTCTTCAGATAAATACCCAGAAGTGGAATGGCTAGATGATATGGTAGTTTTATTTTTAACGTTTTGAGGAACTTGCATACTTTTTTCCACAGTGGCTGCCCTAGTTTATATTCCCATCAGCAGTGCACAAGAGTTCCCTTTCTTCACATCCTTGCCAACAGTCATTATTTCTTGTCTTTTTGATGACAGCCGTTCTGACAGGTGTGAGGTGATCTCTCATTGTGCTTTTGATTTTCATTTCCCTGATGACTGATGATATTGAGCACCTTTTCATGGTCTGTTGGCCATCTGTGTATCTTCTTTGAAAAAATGTCTGTTTAGATCGTCTGCCCATTTTTTAACTGGGTTGCTTTTTTTTTTTTTTTGCTGTTGAGTTGTAAGAGTTCATGTATTTTGAATATTAACCCCTTAACAGATACATAATTTGGGAATATTTTCTCCCATTTAGTAGATTGCCTTTTCAATCTGTTCATGATTTTCTTTGCTGTGCAGAAGCCTTTAAGTTTGATGTAGCCTTCATTATTTATTTTTGCTCTTGATACCTTTGCTTTTGGTGTCAAACTCAAAAAGTTATTGCCAAGACTCATGTCAAGGAGCTTACTACCTATTTTTTATTCTAGGAGTTTTAAAGTTTCAGATCTTGTGTTCAAGTTTTAATCCATTATTTTGCCCTTTTTTTAAAATTGGATCGTGTTTGTCTTGAGTTGTGTTTTTTAAAAACATATTCTGTATATGGGTTCTGCTTATTTAATTTATATGCAGAGTACATCATGTGAAATGCCGGACTGGATGAAGCACAAGCTGGAATCAAGATTGCCGGGAGAAATATCAGTAACCTCAGATATGCAGATGATACCCCCCTTATGGCAGAAAGTGTGGAGGAACTAAAGAGCCTCTTGATGAAAGTGAAAGAGGAGAGTTGAAAAAGCGGGCTTAAAACTCAACATTCAAAAAACAAAGATCATGGTATCTTGTCCCATCACTTCATGGCATATAGATGGGAAAACAGTGGAAACAGTAACAGACTATTTTCTTGGGCTCCAAAGTCACTGCAGATGGTGACTGCAGCCATGAAATTAAAAGACACTTGCTCCTTGGAAGAAAAGCTATGACCTACCTAGACAGCATATTAAAAAGCAGAGACATTACTTTGCCAACAAAGGTCCGACTAGTCAAAGCTATGGTTTTTCCAGTAGTCATGTGTGGATGTGAGAGCTGGACTATAAAGAAAGCTGAGTGTCGAAGAATAGATGCTTTTGACCTGTGGTGTTAGAGAAGACTCTTGAGTCCCTTGGACTGCATGGAGATCAAACCAGTCAATTCTAAAGGAAATCAGTTCTGAATATTCATGGGAAGGATTGATGCTGAAGCTGAAACTCCAATACTTTGGCCACCTGATGTGAAGAACTGACTCACTTGAAAAGACCCTGATGCTGGTAAAGATTGAAGGCAGAAGGAGAAGGGGATGACAGAGGATGAGATGGTTGGATGGTATCACCAACTCAATGGACATGAGTTTGAGTAAATTCCAGGAGTTGGTGATGGACAGGGAAGCCTGGCGTGCTGCAGTCCATGTGGTCGCAAAGAGTGGGACACGACTGAGCGACTGAACTGAACTGATACGGGCTCTTTGATATATTTAATTTATTTAATGCATTGTTTACTAAATGGTGGGATCTTAAGGAACAAAATTTTAAGTTTTAAATGACACCCCTTATGTGTGGAACCAAAAAAAATGATATAAACTTAGGAAACAGAAAGAGACACAGACTTAGAGAACGAATTTATGGTTGCTGGAGGTAAGGGATAGTTTGGTATTTGGGGATGGACATGTACACACTACTATATTTAAAATGCATAACCAACAAGGACCTGCTGCATATAGCACATGGAACTTTGCTCAGTGTTATGTGGCAGCCTGAATGGAAGGGGAGTTTGGAAGAGAATGGATACATAAACATGTATGGCTGAGTGCTTTCGCTGTCGACCTAAAACTAGCACAACGTTGTTAGTCAGCTGTACCCCAATACAAAATAAAGTTTGAACTTCAAAATAAATTCAGTGTATCAATCTATTAAGTCTTAGAGTTCATGCTTTTAGAGTCCTGTCTTAAATCTTTTCCTGTCCCAAAGTTGCAGAGATTTTTCTCTTACATTTTTTTCTTAGAAGCTTTGGTCTTCCATCCCTTTAAGTAAATTTCATCTGTAGTATGAGGTAAGGGTTGACATTCATTTTGTTATACAGTTGCATATTCAGTTGTTCATCTCATCTATATGTTATCCAGTAACAGCTTTAATTATTATAATTTTGTTGTAAATCTTAATATCAACCTCTTTTTCAAAAAAATTTTGGCCATCAATTTCTATATAGATTTTAGAAAGAATTTGGCAGTTCCTGTGAACACAAACCTGCTGGGATTGGGTTGGTTAGTCAATTTGGGGAGGACTGACATCTTAACAACACCGTCAGTCCTTGAACAATGCAGGGGTTCGGGGCCCCAGTCCTCTGCATAGTTGACAATCCATGTATAACTCATACTGGGCCCTCCAGCTACATGGTTCCTTCAACTATGCCTTCCCTCTGTATCTGTGGTTCTACATACACCGATTCAACCAACCAGGGGATTGTGTAGTAATGTAGTATTTACTGTTGGAATAAATGTACATACAAGTGAACAACACAGTTCAAACCCATGCTGTTTAACTGTATTGAGGCTGCCAATCCATGAACATAGCTTTTCTCTATTTTTAGGTCCTCTTTAGTATCTCTCAGCCGGGTTTTACACTTTTCGACGTAAAGGTCAGAAACATGTTTTATTAAATTTATCCCTAAGCGTTTTATGTTTGTTGTTCAGTCTAATTCTTCGCGACCCCATGGACTGCAGCACGCCAGGCCTCCCTGTCCCTCACTGTCTCCCAGAGTTTGCCCAGGTTCACTTTCATTGCATGGGTGATGCTGTCTAGCCATCTCATCCTCTGTTGCTCCCTTCTCCTTTTGCTTTCAATCTTCCCGGCATCAAGGTCTTTTCCAATGAGCCAGCTCTTCGTATCAAGTGGCTAGAGTATTGGAGCTTCAGCAACAGTCCTTCCAATGAGTATTCAAGGTTGATTTCCTTTAGGATTGACTGGTTTGATCTCCTTGCTGTCCAGGTGACTCTCAAAAAAGAGTCTTCTCCAGCTCCACTGTTGGAAAGCATCAGGTCTTCAGTGCTCTGCCTTCTTTACAGTCCAGGGTGTCCCCAGTAGCTCAGCTGGAAAAGGATCCACCTGCATGCAGGAGACCCCAGTTTGATTCCTGGGTCAGGAAGATCCCCTGGAGAAAGGATAGGCTAACCACTCCAGTATTCTTGGGCTTCCCTGGTGGCTCAGCTGGTAAAGAATCCACTTGAAATACAGGAGACCTGAATTCAGTCCCTGGGTTGGGAAGATCCCCTGGAGAAGGGAATGGCTACCTGCTCCAGTATTCTGACCTGGAGCATTCCATGGACTGTATAGTCCATGGGGTCGCAAAGATTCGGACACAAAATAGTGACTTTCATTTTCCTCACAACTGCATGTGACTACTGGAAAGACTGTAGCATTGACTATACTGACCTTTGTTGGCAAAGTGATGTGTTTGCTCTTTAACACGCTAAGTTTCTCATTGCTTTCCTGCCAAGAAGCAGTCATCTTCTAATCTCATGGCTGCCGTCCCCATCTGCGGTGATTTTAGAGCCTAAGAAGAGAAAGTCTGTCACTGCTTCCACCTTTTCCCCTTCGATTCGCCGTGAAGTGATGGGGATGGATGCCATGGTCTTAGTTTTTTAGTATTTAGTTTTAAGTCAGCTTTTTCACTCTCCTCCTTTACCCTCATCAAGAGGTTCTTTAGTTCCTCTTTGCTTTCTGGCATTAAAATGGTATCATCCACATATCTGAGGTGGTTGATGTTTCTCACTCCAATCTTGATTCCAGTTTGTAACCCATCCAGCCCAGCATTTCTCATGACATGCTCTACTTACAAGTTAAATTAACATGGTGACAACAAACAACCTTGTCATACTCCTTTCTCAATCCTGAACTAGTCACTTGTTCCATACAGGGTTCTAACTGTTGCTTCTTGACCTGCATACAAGTTTTTGAGGAGACAGGTAAGATGGTCTGATACTCCCATCTCTTTAAAAAAGAGTTTTCCACAATCTGTTATGATCCAATCCACATAGTCAATGAAATAAGTAGATGTTTTTCTGTAATTCCCGTACTTTCTCTATGATGCAGCAAATGTTGGCAGTTTGATCTCTGGTTCCTCTGACTTTTCGAAACCCATCTTGAACATCTGGAAGTTCTCAGTTCACATAATGCTGATGCCTACAATGCAGGATTTTGAGCCTAACCTTACTAGCATGGGAGATGAGTGGAATTGTCCAGTGGTTTGAACATTCTTTAGTACTGCCCTTCTTGGGAATTTGAATGAGGATTGACCTTTTCCAGTCTTGGGCCCACTGCTGGGTTTTCCAGATTTGCTGACCTATTGAGTGCAGCACTTTGATAGTATCATCTTTTAGGGTTTTAAATAGCTCTGCTGGAATTCCATCATCTCCTCTAGCTTTATTGACAGCAGTGCTTTCTAAGGCCTACTTGACTTCACACTCCAGAATGTCTGGCTCTGGGTGAATGGCCACACCATCATGGTTATCAGGTCAATAAAATCTTTTCTGTACAGTTCTGTGTATTCTTTCCATCTCTTCTGCTTCTCTTCTGCTTCTATGACGTCTTTACCGTTTCTGTCCTTTATTGTGCTCATCTTTGAATGAAATGTTCCTTTGATATTTCCAGTTTTCCTGAAGAGGTCTCTAGCCTTTCCCCTTGTGTTGTTTTCCTCTATTTCTTTGCATTGTTCACTGAAGAAGGCCTTGTCCCTCCTTCTATTCTCTGAAGCTCTACATTTAGTTGAGTGTACCTTTCCCTTTCTCCCTTGCTTTTCCCTGCTTTTCTTTCTTTAGCTATTTGTAAAGACTCCTCACACGGACCACAGCCTTGTCTAACTCAGTGAAACTAAGCCATGCCGTGTGGGGCCACCCAAGATGGACGGGTCATGGTGGAGAGGTCTGACAGAATGTGGTCCACTGGAGAAGGGAAGAATGGCAAACCACTTAAGTATTCTTGCCTTGAGACCCCATGAACAGTATGAAAAGGCAAAATGATAGGACACTGAAAGATGAACTCCCCAGGTCGGTAGGTGCCCAATATGCTACTGGAGATCAGTGGAGAAATAACTCCAGAAAGAATGAAGAGATGGAGCCAAAGCAAAAACAATACCCAGTGGTGGGTGTGACTGGTGATAGAAGCAAGGTCCGATGCTGTAAAGAGCAATATTGCATAGGAACCTGGAATGTTAGGTCCATGAATCAAGGCAAATTGGAAGCGGTCAAACAGGAGATGGCAAGAGTGAATGTCGACATTCTAGGAATCGGCAAACTAAAATGGACTGGAATGGGTGAATTTAACTCAGATGACCATTATATCTACTACTGTGGGCAGGAATCCCTTAGAAGAAATGGAGTAGCCATCATGGTCAACAAGAGAGTCCAAAATGCAGTACTTGGATGCAATCTCAAAAATGACAGAATGATCTCTGTTTGTTTCCAAGGCAAACTGTTCAATATCATGGTAATCCAAGCCTGTGCCTCAACCAGTAATGCTGAAGAAGCTGAAGTTGAATGGTTCTGTGAAGACCTACAGGACCTTTTAGAACTAACACCCCAAAAAAGATGTCCTTTTCATTATAGGGGATTGGAATGCAAAAGTAGGAAGTCAAGAAACACCTGGAGAAACAGGCAAATTTGGCCTTGGAGTACAGAATGAAGCAGGGCAAAGGCTAATTGAGTTTTGCCAAGAGAACGCACTGGTTATAGCAAACACCCTCTTCCAACAACACAAGAGAAGACTACACATGGGCATCATCAGATGGTCAACACTGAAATCAGATTGATTATATTCTTTGCAGCCAAAGATGGAGAAGCTCTATACAGTCAGCAAAAACAAGACTGGGAGCTGACTACGGCTCAGATCATGAACTGCTTATTGCCAAATTCAGACTTAAATTGAAGAAAGTAGAGAAAACCACTAGACCATTCAGGTATGACCTAAATCAAATCCCTTATGACTATACAGTGGAAGTGAGAAATAGATTTAAGGGACTAGATCTGATAGACAGAGCGCCTGGTGAACTATGGACAGAGCTTTGTGACATTGTACAGGAGACAGGGATCAAGACCATCCCCATGGAAAAGAAATGCCAAAAAAGCAAAATGGATGTCTGAGGAGGCCTTACAAATAGCTGTGAAAAGAAGAGAAGCAAAAAGCAAAGGAGAGAGGGAAAGATATTCCCATTTGAATGCAGAGTTCCAAAGAATAGCAAGGAGATAAGAAAGCCTTCCTCAGCGATCAATGCAAAGAAATAGAGGAAAACAACAGAATGGGAAAGACTAGAGATCTCTTCAAGAAAATTAGAGATACCAAGGGAATATTTCATGCAAAGATGGGCTCGATAAAGGACAGAAATGGTATGGACCTAACAGAAACAGAAGATATTAAGAAGAGGTGGCAAGAATACACAGAACTGTACAGAAAAGATCTTCATGACCCAGCTAATCATGATGGTGTGATCACTCATCTAGAGCCAGACATCCTGGAATGTGAAGTCAGGTGGGCCTTAGAAAGCATCACTACGAACAAAGCTAGTGGAGGTGATGGAATTCCAGTTGAGCTATTTCAAATCCTGAAAGATGATGCTGCGAAAGAGCTGCACTCAATATGCCAGCAAATTTGGAAAGCTCAGCAGTGGCCACAGGACTGGAAAAGGTCAGTTTTCATTCCAATCCCAAAGAAAGGCAATGCCAAAGAATGCTCGAACTACCGCACAATTGCACTCATCTCACACACTAGTAAAGTAATGCTCAAAATTCTCCAAGCCAGGCTTCAGCAATACGTGAATCATGAACTTCCAGATGTTCAAGCTGGATTTAGAAAAGGCAGAGGAACCAGAGATCAAATTGCCAACATCCGCTGGATCATCGAAAAAGCAAGAGAGTTCTAGAAAAACATCTATATCTGCTTTATTGACTATGCCGAAGCCTTTGACTGTGTGGATCACAATAAACTGTGGAAAATTCTGAAAGAGATGGGAATACCAGACCACCTGACATGCCTTCTGAGAAACCTGTATGCAGGTCAGGAGGCAACAGTTAGAACTGGACATGGACCAACAGACTGGTTCCAAATAGGAAAAGGAGTATGTCAAGGCTGTATATTGTCACCCTGCGTATTTAACTTATATGCAGAGTACATCATGAGGAACGCTGGGCTGGAAGAAACACAAGCTGGAATCAAGATTGCCGGGAGAAATATCAATAACCTCAGATATGCAGATGACACCACCCTTATGGCAGAAAATGAAGAGGAACTAAAAAGCCTCTTGATGAAAGTGAGAGAGGAGAGTGAAAAAGTTGGCTTAAAGCTCAACATTCAGAAAACTAAGATCATGGCATCTGGTCCCATCACTTCATGGGAAATAGATGAGGAAACAGTGGAAACAGTGTCAGACTTTATTTTGGGGGGGCTCCAAAATCACTGCAGATGGTGATTGCAGCCATGAAATTAAGACGCTTACTCCTTGGAAGGAAGGTTATGACCAACTTAGATAGCATATTAAAAAGCAGAGACATTACTTTGCCAACAAAGGTCCGTCTAGTCAAGGCTATGGTTTTTCCAGTAGTCAGGTACGGATGTGAGAATTAGAATGTGAAGAAAGCTGAGCGCTAAAGAATTGATGCTTTTGAACTGTGGTGTTGGAGAAGACTCATGAGAGTCCCTTGGATTGCAAGGAGATCAACCAGTCCATCCTAAAGAAGATCAGTCCTGGGTGTTCATTGGAAGAACTGATGTTGAAGCTGAAACTCCAATACTTTGGCCACCTCATGCGAAGATTTGACTCATTGGAGAAGACTCTGATGCTGGGAAGGATTGGGGGCAGGAGGAGAAGGGGAAGAGAGAGGATGAGATGGCTGGATGGCATCACCGACTTGATGGACCTGGATTTGGGTGGACTCCAGGAGTTGGTGATGGACAGGGAGGCCTGGTGTGCTGCAATTCGTGGAGTGGCAAAGAGTCGGACACGACTGAGCAACTGAACTGAATTGAAAGACTCCTCAGAGAAGCACTGTGTCTTCTTGCTTTTCTTTTTCTTTAGAATGGATTCATTCACTGCCTCCCGTACAATATTACAGACCTCTGTCTATAGTTCTTCAGGCATGCTGTTTACTAGATCCAATTTCTTGAATCTATTTGTCACCTTCACTGTATATGCATAGGGGTTTTGATTCAAGTCGTACATGGCTGACTTAGTGGTTTTCCCAGCTTTCTTTAGTTTAAGCCTCAGTTTTGGTATGGAAAACTGATGATCTGAGCCATAGTCAGCTCCAGGTCTTGTTTTTGCAGACTGTATACAGCTTCTCCATCTTTCTACAAATAGCGCAATCAGTCTGATTTTGGTATTGACCATTTGGTGATGTCCATTTGTAAAGTCGTCTCTTGTGTTGTTGAAAAATGGTGTTTGCTATGACCAGTGTATTCTCTTGGCAGAATTCTGTTAGCCTTTGCCCTGCTTCATTTTGTAATCCAAGGCCAAACTTGCCTGTTACTCCAGGTATCTCTTGACTTCCTACTTTTGCAGTCCCCAGTGATGAATAGGATGTCTTTTTTTGGTGTTAGTTCTAGGTGGTCCTCTAGGTCTTCATAAAACCAGTCAACAAGCTTCTTCAGCATCAGTGGTTGGGCATAGGCTTGAATTACTGTGATGTTGAATGGTTTCCCTTAGAAACGAAGCGAGATCATTCTGTCATTATTGAGGTTGCACCCAAGTACTGCATTTCGGACTTGTTGATTATGAAAGCTACTCCATTTCTTCTATGGGATTCTTGCCCACAGTATCTTGCCCACAGTATCACAGTATCATCATCTGAATTAAATTCACCCATTCCCGGCCATTTTAGTTCACTGACTCCTAAGATGCTGATGTTCAGTCTTGCATCTTCTGCTTAATCACGTCCAGTTTCCCTTATTCATGGACCTAACATTCCATGTTTCTATACAGTACTGTTCCTTGCAGCATCAGATTTTACTTTCATCACCAGACACATTCACAGTTGAGTGTCATTTCTGCTTTGGCCCAGATGCTTCATTCTTTCTGGAGCTGTTAGTAGTTGTCCTCCACTCTTCCCCAGTAGCATACTGGACACCTTCCAACCTGGGGGACTCATCTTTCAGTGTCATATCTTTTTGTCTTTTTATACAGTTTGTGGGGTTCTCACCTCATGGTGAGTATACCAGAGTGGTTTGCCATTCCCTCCTTCAGTGAATCGTATTTTGTCAGAACTTTCCACTATGACCTGCCCATCTTTGGTGGCCCTACATGGCATGGTTCATAGCATCATTGAGTTATGCAAGCCCTTCACCACGACAAGGCAGTGATCCAAGGGATTTTATGTTTAGGCCACTAAAAATTAATTATTGCTATGGTTGTTATCTTCTCTGTTTTTCTTCTGTTCCTGCTTTTTAACTATTCCCCATTGTATTTTTAAAAGGTATTAGGAATTAATTAATTATTAGGCCTTCCCTCATAACTCAGTCAGTAAAGAATCTGCCTGCAATGCAGGAGACCTGGGTTCGATTCCTGGGTCGGGAAGATCCCCTGGAGAAGGAAATGGCATCCCACTCCAGTATTATTGCCTGGAGAATCCCATGGACAGAGGAGCTTGGCAGGCTACAGTCCATGGAGTCGCACGAGTTGGACACGACTTAGCGACTAAAGAGAGAGAGAGAGAGGAATTCATTAATCTAGGAATTAAAATATATAAACTCATTTTTCATAATCTACTTGGAGTTAAAATTTATGTACCACACCACATAAAATACAAGAATCAGCCATCTCAGTTTATGTACTCCATTCCTTTGTAAAGATCTGTTTCCACCTGGTATCCTTTGCCTTCTGCCTAATAACTTCCTTTAGCATTTCTTATAATGCACATCTGCTGATAGTGAATTGTTTTAGTTTTGTTTTACCTAAAACTCTTGCTTGCTTAGTCACTTCAGTTGTGTCCGACTCTCTGCGACCCCGTGGACCATGGCCAGCCAGGCTCCTCTGTCCATGGGATTCTCCAGGCAAGAGTACTGAAGTGGGTTGCCGTTTCCTTTTCACCTTAATTCTTGGGCTATTTTTACTAAGTATAAAATTCTGGATTTATCATTTTTTATTCTTTTAGAATTTTACAGTTTTTGATCCAGTGTTTCTTCTGGCTTTTGTTGTTTCTGGTGAGAAGTAAGCAGACTTTTAAATCATTTATTATTCCTTACATGAAATGTGTTTTTTTCTTTTGGCTGCTTCAAGATAATTCTCGTCATTTTGATTATGACTGTGACTGGGCATATTTTTCTTTGTGTTTGTTGGGGTTTGCTGAGCTTGCAAGTTTGTATCTTGCATATTTAGTCAGTTTTTGCCCAGTATTCATTCCTCCAGGTGTTTTTTCCTTTTGTATTTTCTCTCATTCTAGGAATCTAGTTACATACACATTATAACTTTTCCCACAAGTCCCTAAGGCTCTGGGTTTTTTTTAAAAAATATTTTTTCTTTCTAAATATTGTCTAATCTCTGTTAATTTCAAATGTCCTCCTATTCCCTTCGTGTGCTGTTAGCTCATCCAGTGAACTTTTTTGTTTCAGATATTGTAATTTTCAAACCTAAAATGTCCAGTTTATCCTTATTATATTGTTTGCTGTCATTAAGCCGTGTCTGGCTCTTTGTGGCCCCATGGACTGCAGCCAGGCCTCCCTGTCCCTCACTATCGCCTGGAGTTTGCTGAAACTCATTTTCGTTGAGTCAGTGATGCTGTCCAACCGTCTCATCCTCCAGCCCCCAGTCCTGCCCAGTGCCAGGGTCTTTTCAGTGAGTCAGGTCTTTGCGTCAGGTGGCCAAAGTATTGGAGCTTCAGCTTCAGCATCAGTCCTGCCAGTGAATATTCAGGGTTGATTTCCTTTAGAATTGACGGGCTTGATCACCTTGCAGTCCAAAGGACTCTCAATAGTCTTCTCTAGCACCACAGTTCGAGAGCATCAATTCTTTGGCACTCTGACTTTTTTATGGTCCAGCTCTCACATCTGTACGACTACCAGAAAAACCATAGCTTTGACTATACAGATCTTTGTCAGCAGAGTAATGTCTCTGCTTTTTAATACACTGTTTAGGTTTGTCATAGCTTTTCTTCCAAGGAGCAAGCCTCTTTTAATTTCATGGCTGCAGTCATTGTCTGTAGTGATTTTGGATTCCAAGAAAATAAAATCTGCCTTTGTTTCCATTGCTACTCCATCTATTTGCCATGAAATGATGGGACCAGATGCCATGATCTTAGTTTTTTGAACATTGAGTTTTAAGCCAGCTTTTTCACTCTCCTCTTTCACCTTCATCAAGAAGCTCTT
Organism: Okapia johnstoni; assembly: GCA_024291935.2. Lineage (NCBI taxonomy): Eukaryota > Metazoa > Chordata > Mammalia > Artiodactyla > Giraffidae > Okapia > Okapia johnstoni. Next base: position 5,082,535 of record CM044310.1, on the reverse strand, counting down.
TAGTTCCTCTTTCCTTTCTGCCATTAGAGTGGTATCATCTGCATATCCAGGGTTGTGGATATTTCTTCTGGCAGTCTTGATTTCAGCTTGTGCTTCATCCAGCCCGGCATTTTGAGCCTCTTGGCATGGCATGGTTTGGGTCCTGCCCAACTAGGAAATGCAAGGAAAACAGCCCAGGGCTCAACGCTCCACTATAGAATCTTTCTGCTTCTGATTGCCCTCTAGTACTTTTAGAGGAGTTGTTGGGTTTTTGTTTTGTTTTTGTCCAGAATTCATAGTTTTTATATGTAAAATTGTTTTTCCAATAGGAGTTACTCAGCCATGATTAGAAGCAAAATCTCTGGGCTCTTTGTTATGCATGAGCTCTATACATACTCATCTGAGGAAAGCAGTCCTGCCCGGAGCTTTCTGAGTACCTATTTTAAGATAGGAGTTACATGACAAGCATTAGCCATGACTTGACCACAGAGTTTTCCTGTTAGATTTGGTAGTTGTAACTGAACCAGAAATCCTTTATTAAGAGTTAATTAGATCAGTTTATTCAGTAGCTCAGTCATGTCCGACTCTTTGCAACCCCATGGACTACAGCACGCCAGGCTTCCCAGTCCATCACCAACTCCCAGAGCTTGCTCAAACTCATGTCAGTGATCCCATCCCACCATTTCATCCTCTGTCATCCCCTTCTCCTCCTGCCTTCAATCTTTCCCAGCATCGGGGTCTTTTCCAATGACTCAGTACTTTGCATCAGGTGGCCAAAGTATTGGAGTTTCAGCTTCAGCATCAGTCCTTCCAGTGAATAACAAGGACTGATTTCCTTTAGGAAGTCCAGTCAAAGTATTCTTCCAAACTGTATGTAATGAGAACACTGCGCCTTATATGGCCAGTGGTTTTAACAAGTTGTAAGTTTCATATTTGTGTAGAGCCAGTGAGGCAAAAGCCCACTTCATGTGGTCAGTGCACGTTAAGTCACTCGGATAAACAGCTTCATTCCTTGTAAATGATTCAAAAATAAGATATAATTTAGAGGAGTGATGGATTGGAGTGTGTCCAAGGAAAAGAAAATTGCCTACGATATTAGTGAGTTCAAGACATATAACCATCTGTGACTTGATGGAGGGGGGTGTAACATAAAGATGTATGGTGCCATTTGTAAAACTAATTTCTCTTTCCATTTAATTTCTTGTTGCCTAAGAAAATGCAGCTAGTAATTAAGATACCATTTTGGTCTTGCTTGTAAATGTTGCTGACTTCATTAAATTTTACACTTGTGAAAAGGAGCTATTAAGAGACAGCCTAAGGTAACACTTTTGAATAGCTAACTTTGTTAAAAATACGTCTTCCAAATTTCTTGCAATAAAATGTAATTGCATTTTCTGTTTTCACTTCTGTAGATTCTTCTCACATGCTATCTATTAGAGATAAGACTTGGTGCTAGGGGGAATATTCTGTTAAACCCAAGTAGTAAAGTGACTTCAGAGTTCTTCTCTCCTTGCCTTTCGTAATAAATAAAGTTTTCTGGTTTCTCTAATTTAGGTGGTGGCAAGGGAGAGATTCAAGAATATATACTATTTTGAAATAGTGTCATTTTAAAGGATTGTCATTGAATTAAAGTGGTTAGGAAGCAATCAATAAATAATCATTGAGTCTATTGAATTACTAGAGTACTTTGATTGAACACATATATGGTTAAATACAAAAGAGTGAGGAAAGAAGAAAAGAGGAAAATATATAATCTTTTTATTGTTCATAATATAATCATGGCTAATGGAAACATGTTCTGTCTTATAAAAATGGGTACATGTAAAATTGTTGCTGCTCTTGTGTATGAACGTTGAACTTGTGTGACATGTTTTTTACTGTTTCACGTGTTGTGATTTTTTCATTGGAATTCTAAGTCTTCACTTCTGTTACTGGTCACTGCTTCATGCATGCATGCTGAGTTGTGTCCATCTCTATGCGACCATGTAGCACTAGTGTTAAAGAATCCGTCTGCTGTTGTTGGATAGTTGGATAGAAATTCCAAAAATGAACTTTTATTCTTACTGAGATATGGTGTATGGATATCACCATCTCAGATCACTATGGAAAAAATGAACTTTTTAATAGTGTTGTGATCACTGGATAGCAGTTTGAAAAAAAATATTGGATCTAAACCTCATGCTGCTCACCAAAATACATTGAGATGGGTCAGAGATACGCAGTTGACCCTTGAACAACATTGACTTGAATTGCAGTTGGTTGAATCCACAGGTGGGGAACCGCCAGTGGGTGGGTGGGGGGGAGCTATAAAGTTATATGCAGGTTTTCAACTGCAGGGAGGGTCAGCACCCTTAACCCCCACCTTCACTGCCCACCCCCACTTTGAAGGGTCAACTGTAATGTAAGAAATAAAACCGTGTAAGAGCTAGGATGGGGAAAAATGGAAGATTCCTTTATAACTTGGTAGTGTCAAAAGCCTTTCAAACTCTTGACTCGACCAGTACATAAAAATTATGGTATATCTGCATACCAAAAATACTATCAAATCAGTAGCAAACTGGGAAATAGTATTTGCAAACTCTGTCACAACTGGCTAATCTCATTAATGTACAAGAAGCTCTCAAAAAAATGAGTAGAGAGATCAGAAACCCTATAAAACACTGGGCAGAAACTTTCATTTCACAGGAAAGAATGTCAAATGGCTTTTGAACATATTTAAAGATGCTCAAAGCCGCTCACAATAAGTGACATTCAAATTAAAACCACTATGATGTGATACAGTGAAGGTACTACCCAGCGATAAAGAGGAGCAAACTGTAGGTACCAAAATTATGCTACGTGAGAGATGCTACACACAAAGACTTCCTACTGTGATTTCATTTATAAGACATTCTGGAAAAGGGAAAACCGTCGGGACAGAAATGAGATTGGTAGTGGTCAGGGAGGTAGGGGTGGTGGGATGGGACATGAGAGAACAGTTTAATGAAAATGTCTTATACTTTGATTGTAGTGTAGACTGAACCAAAGGGGTAGATGTTATTCTTTGTAAATTATGCCTCAACAAACCTGAATTTAAAAGCAATCAAATAAAAAACACATCATGGTATCATTTTGTTGTTGTTCAGTCGCTCAGTTGTGTCCAACTCGTTGCGACCCCATGACTGCAGCACACCAGGCTTCCCTGTCCTTTCCCATCTCCTGGAGCTTGCTCAAACTCACGTACATCGAGTCGGTGATGCCATCCAACCATCTCGTCCTCTGTCGTCCCCTTCTCCTTCCACCTTCAATCTTTCCCAGCATCAGGGTCTTTTCCAGTGAGCCGGCTCTTCGCATCAAGTGGCCAAAGTATTGGAGCTTCAGCAACAGTCCTTCCAATGAATATTCAGAACTGATTTCCTTTAGGATTGACTGGTTTGCTCTTGCTGTCCAGGTGACTCTCAAAAAAGAGTCTTCTCCAGCTCCACGGTTCAAAACCATCAATTCTTTGGTGCTCAGCCTTCTTTATGGTCCAGCTCTCACATCCACACATGACTACTGGGAAACCATAACTTTGACTGTTTGGACCTTTGTCAGCAAAGTGATGTCTCTGCTTTTTAATATGTTGTCTAGGTTGTCATAGCTTTTCTTCCAAGGAGTAGGCATCTTTTAATTTCATGGCTGCAGTTACCATCCACAGTGATTTTGGAGCCCAATAAATAAAGTCTGTCACCATTTCCACTGTTTCCTCATCTATTTGCTGTGAAGTGATGGGACCAGATGCCACGATCTTAGTTTTTTGAATGTTGAGTTTTAAGCCAGCGTTTTCACTCCTCTTTCACTTTCATCAAGAGGCTCTTTAGTTCCTCTTCACTTTCTGCCTCTGGGGTAGTGTTATCTGCATATCTGAGGTTATTGATATTTCTCCCCCTGGAGTAGGAAATGGCAACCTGCTCCAGTATTCTTGCCTACAGAATTCCAAGGACAGAGGAGCGTGGAAAGCTATTAGAGTGCTTTAACCTGCATATCTGAGGTTATTGATATTTCTCCTGGCAGTCTTGATTCCAGTTTGTGATTCATCCAGCCTGTCATTTCATATGATGTACTCTGCATGTAAGTTACATAGGCAGGGTGACAACACATAGCCTTGACATATTCCTTTCCTGATTTTGAACCAGGTCATTGTTCCATGACCGGTTCTAACGATTGCTTCTTGACCTGCATACAGGTTTCTCCCAAGGCAGGTAAAGTGATCTGGTATTCGCATCTGTTTAAGAATTTTCCACAGTTTGTTGTGATCCACACAGTCAAAGGCTTTAGTTTAGTCAGTGAAGCAGATGTTTTTCTACAATTCCCTTGCTTTTTTTATGATCCAACGAATGTTGGCAATTTGATCTCCGATTCCTCTGCCTTTTCTAAATCCAGCTTGAACATCTGGAAGTTCTCGGTTCATGTATTGTTGAAGCCTTGCTTGAAGGATTTTGGTGTTACCTTGCTAGCATGTGAAATGAGAGCAATTGTGTGGTAGTTTGAACATTCTTTGGCATTGCCCTCTTTGAGATTGGAATGAAAACCAACTTTTTCCAGTCCTTTGGCCACTGCTGAGTTTTCCAAATTTGCTGGTATATTGAGTACAGCACTTTCCCAGCAGCATCTTTTAGGATTTGTAATAGCTCAGCTGGAATTCCATCACCTCCACTAGCTTTTGTTGTGGTAATGCTTCCTCAGGCCCACTTGACTTCACACTCCAAGATATCTGGTGATATCTGGTCACTCTAGGTGGTTACTTAGTGGATATACATACAAGTAGGAATTGACATTTCCTCCCTTTCAGATAGATTTTTGCCTCATTTACACACTGTTCCATACTTTATTTTCTTCACTTAAGATATATCAGAAATCTTTACGTACATAAAGGGAAACCTCTTTGTAGAGTTTGGGGGTTTTGTTTCTCAAATGTTTCTAACAGCTTCAGAATATATTCCACAGGGTATGTAATTTATTATGTAACTACTCTCCTGATGGACATTAAGGTATTTTTGTTTAATTACTGTCTTGATATTACAGACAGTGCTGCAACGCAAAATCATTTCACATGTTTGCAATATATTTGCAGGATAAATTCCAAGAATTAGAATTGCTGTGTAAAATGAAGGGTACATATTTAATTTTGAAAGAGTATTTGTTAAATTAACAAATTGCCATCAGTAGGGATCATACCACTTTATACTGTTACCACTGATGTATGAGAAAGACTATTTCCCCTCAGCCTTGCCAACAGAATTTGTTCCCAAGTCTTTGGATTTTTTATCAAAATTGTCATATTTTAGTTTTATCCATTGGTTGGTTTTCTATTAAGTTGCCTATCTTATATATTAGATTAAATCTTCTGTGATGTGAGTTTCAAATATTTTCCTGATTTTGTCAGTTGTGCTCTTGACTTTGCTTTTGGTGGGTGTTTTCTTTTTTCTGTATAGAAGTTTCTTATTTTTATGATATTAAATTTCTTTCATAGTTTGTGAATTTTTTTTTGAGACCACATGCTGTTCTTACCCTCCCCCCAGAGGAGAAATTTGGTAATTAAATTATTATTTCTAGTTTCATTTATTTTTTCCTTTTAGCTTTATCGTGTTATAATGGACGTACAGCACTGTGTAAGCTCACAGCATAATGACTCACATATATTGTAAAGTGATGACCACAGTACATTTAGCTTTCATCATCTTATATAAGACACCCCCCAAAAAAATTATTTTTTCTTTGTAGTGAAAACTTTTAGGAACTTTTAGCAACTTTCAGATACATCATACAGCAAGATCAATTATATTATCATGTAATACATTATATCCCCAATAGTTATCTTGTAAATGGGAGTTTGTACCTTTTGACCACCTTCATCCAGTATTCCTACCTCCTGCTCTTCACTTCCAGGAACCACAAATCTGATCTCTTTTTCTACAAGTTTGGCTTTTGAGTTTGGGGAGATTATTTTGTATTTAGATTACATATGTAAGTGAGATCATACAGTATTTGTCTTTGTCTGTCTGACTGAATGTTTCACATTCCTTAATGCCCTTGAGGTTCATCCATGTTGTCATAAATGGCAGAATTTCTTTCTTTTTTTTTTGCTGAATAATGCAGTCCCACTGTATATATATCTACCCCGCATTTTCTTCACCCGTTTGTCTGTTCGTGGACACTCTGTTTCCATGTCTTGGTGGTTGTAAATAATGCTGCAGGAAACACAGGGGTGCCGGTATCTCTTCAACACAGCAGTTTCATTTCCTTTGGATATATACCCAGAAGTGGAATTGCTGGGTAAAGTGGTAGTTTTAGTTTTAATTTTTTGAGTAGCCCCTTTACTGTTTTCCATAGTGACTACACTAATTCACATTCCCACCAGCAGTACACAAGAGTTCCTTTTTCCTTCAGTCTCACCAGGATTTGTGACCTCTTTTTGATGATACCCATTCTACAGCTGTGATTTTGATTGTGATGTTGAGCACCTTTTCATGTACCTGTTGGCCATTTGAACCTCTTCTTTGGGAAAATGTCTGTTCAACTCCTTTGCCCCGGGGAATTCCCTGGCAATCTAGTGGTTAGGACTAACGGCCGGCGCCTAGATTTGATACCTGGTCAGGGAATTGAGATCCTGCAAGCTGCAAGGTGTGACAGGGAAAAAAAAAAACAGACTGGTTTTTTGCTATTGTAGAAATTCTTTATATATTTTAGATATTAACCCCCTATCAGATACATGGTTTGCAAATATTTCTCCCGTTCCGTAGGTTGTCTTTTCATTTTGTTGATCATTTCTTTTGCTGTGCAGAAGCTTTTTAGTCCCACTTATTTTTTATTTTGTTCTTTGTACTTTAGGAGTCATCTAAAATATTATTGCTAAGATTTATATCAAGGCGCTTTTCTCCTATGATTTCTTCTAGGATTTTTATAGTTTCAGGTCTCACATTTAAATCTTTCATCCAGTTTGAATTTTTGTGAGTTGTGTAAGATAGGAGTCTAGTTTCATTCTTTTACATGTGGATATCTGTTTTCCCAGACGCACTTAGTGAAGAGACTCTCTCTCCTCTGCTGCGTATCCTTGGCTCCCTTGTCAAGTGTTAGCTGGCTGTCTCTGCAAGGGTTTCTTTCTGGTCTCTCGATTCTGCTTCCCTGGTCTATGTGACTGTTTTTATGTCAACACTGTACTGTTTTGACTACTATAGCTTTATAATATAGCTTAAAATCATAAAGTGTGATGCCTCCTGCCTTGTTGTTCTTTCTCAGGATTGCTTTGACTCCCTGTAGATTTTAGGATTTTTTTTCCTACTCCTTTAAAACATGCCATTGGAATCTTGATAGTGATTGGATTGGATCTAGATGGCTTTGTGTAGTATTTTACAACATTTTACAATATTGATTCTTCCAGTCCATGAACACAGGCTGTCTTTCCATTTATTTTTGTCAGTTTGTGGGTTTTGAGTTCAGTTAAAGAAGGGCTTTCTCAGTCTGAAGTTATTAAAGAACTTTGCCGTATTTCCTTCTAGGGTTGTTTTTTGTTTTTTTACCTTTAGCTCTTTGATTCTTATGGAATAAATCCTAGTGGATAGTGTTTTAATTTTTTGAATAGTGAATTATCGTAACAGTTTATTGAACAGTCTGTTTTCTTCTTAGTAATTTGAGATATCACCTTTCCCACATACTAACTTTTCAAGTATTAGTCTATTTCTGTTGTTTATTTTACCTCATTGGCCTCCCTGGGTCGGGAAGATCCCCTGGAGGAGGAAATGGTGTCGCAGAGTCAGACAACTGAAGAGACTTAACGTTGAACCACAGTTACTGAGGCTTTTACTGTTTTGTATGGCTTAAACCCATTATTTGTTTTTGAAATATATATATATATTGTTTTTTTTCCCTCAGAGTTTTCCTATCTTTTATATTTCCAAATGAACTTGAAAGTCTTCCTATATAGTTGAACAACAGTAACAAAGGTCTCTAAAAACTAAGTAGTAACCATAAGCTGATTTTTAAACTTGTCTTACGTGTATAAATTAACATCACAAGAGCTTGCATTTTCTTCCTAGGCAGCACATAGCATACCATACACTTTGAACACCGGAATTCTTGGCTTTACATTTGAAGGATTAAAATACTCAAAATAACATTAAATAGAAATAAAATAAAGCAGCAGTGGCTATAATACAATCAATACTGTATCAAAATAGTGTCTCACGGCATCTTTAAAAGCATCACAATTATATTCGCTGAGTATCAGTTTACTTCTCTGCCTAGCCTGCTTGTGTTCTCAGGAAGCCAAGGTTCTTGTCATAAATACCCGTAAGTGTTGGTTGATGCTGCGATGTAACTTTTAATCTCCTACTCCTGTTGTCTCCCTCTGCCCCTTATCATACCACTTACATAGGCCAGACTGCATCCATTTAAACAAGACAGTTTATGGGTATTTTAAGCAGACTCATTTTGAGTTCAGAACATACTACACAGCTGCAGAAATCAAGGAGTGTATTAATGGCCAAAGGGTAAGCATGTCGACTGTGAGATGCATATATGTATATGTATGTATGTATAAGTGTGTGTGTGTCTGTGTGTGTGTGTGTAGGTATGGTGGTGGTTTAGTGGCAGTTTAGTTGCTAAATCGTGTCCGACACTTGAGATCCCATGGAGGGTGTAGCCCGCCAGGCTCCTCTGTCCGTGGGATTTCCCAGGCAAGAATACGGGTGGTTGATTTTAGTCTCTCAATTGAGTTCGACTCTTTGCAACTGCATAGACTGTACCCACGTCCATTGAGTCAGTGATGCCATCCAACCATCTCATCCCCTGTCACCCCCTTCTCCTGCCCTCAATCTTTCCCAGCATCACAGTCTTTTCTAACAAGTTGACTCTTCGCATCAAGTGGCCAAAGTATTGGAGCTTCAGCTTCAGTCCTTGATTTTCTTTAGGATTGACTGGTTTGATCTCCTGTTGTCCAAGAAACTCTCAAGAGTCTTTTCCAGCACCACAGTTCAAAAGCATCAATTCTTCAGTGCTCAGCCTTCTTTATGGTCCAACTCTCACATCCGTACATGACTACTGGAAAAACCATAGCTTTGACTATATGGACCTTTGTCTACAAGTGATGTCTCTGCTTTGTAATATGCTGTCTAGGTGTGTTATAGTTTTTCTTCCAAGGAGCAAGCATCTTTTAATTTCATGGCTGCACTCACTGTCCATAGTGATTTTGGAGCCCAAGAAAATAAAGTCTTTAAGTCTTCTTTGCTTTCTGCCATAAGGGTGGTGTCATCTGCATCAGTTCAGTTCAGTTCAGTTCAGCTCAGTCGCTCAGTCGTGTCCGACTCTTTGCGACCCCATGAATCATAGCACGCCAGGCCTGCCTGTCCATCACCAGCTCCCAGAGTCTACCCAAACCCATGTCCATCAAGTCGGTGATGCCATCCAACCATCTCATCCTCTCTCTTCCCCTTCTCCTCCTGCCCCCAGTCCTTCCCAGCATCAGGGTCTTTTTCAGTGAGTCAACTCTTTGCATGAGGTGGCCAAAGTATTGGAGTTTCAGCTTCAACATCAGTCCTTCCAGTGAACACCCAGGACTGATCTCCTTTAGGATGGACTGGTTGGATCTCCTTGCAGTCCAAGGGACTCTCAAGAGTCTTCTCCAACACCACAGTTCAAAAGCATCAATTCTTCGGCACTCAGCTTTCTTCACTGTCCAAATCTCACATCCATACATGACTACTGGGAAAACCATAGCCTTGACTGGACGGACCTTTGTTGGCAAAGTAATGTCTCTGCTTTTAAATATGCTGTCCAGGTTGGTCATAACTTTCCTTCCAAGGAGTAAGCATCTTTTAATTTCATGGCTGCAGTCACCATCTGCAGTGATTTTGGAGCCCCCCAAAATAAAGTCTGACACTGTTTCCACTGTTTCCCCATCTATTTCCCATGAAATGATGGGACCAGATGCCATGATCTTAGTTTTCTGAATGTTGAGTTTTAAGCCAACTTTTTCACTGTCCTCTTTCACTTTCATCAAGAAGCTCGTCAGTTCTTCTTCGCTTTCTGCCATAAGGGTGGTGTCATCTGCATATCTGAGGTTATTGGTATTTCTTCTGCAATCTTGATTCCAGCTTGTGCTTCATCCAGCCTGGCATTTTGCATGATGTACTCTGCATATAAATTAAATAAGCAGGGTGACAATACATAGCCATGACGTACTCCTTTCCCAATTTAGAACCAGTCCATTGTTCCATGTCTGATTCTAACTGTTGCTTCTTGACCTGCATACAGATTTCTTAGGGGGCAGGTAAGGTGGTCTGGTATTCTCATCTCTTGAAGAATTTTCCACAGTTTGTTGTGATCCACACAGTCAGAAGCTTTGGCATAGTCAATAAAGCAGAAGTAGATGTTTTTCTGGAATTATCTTGCTTTTTTGATGATCCAATGGATGTTGGCAATTTGGTCTCTGTTTCCTCTACCTTTTCTAAATCCAGCTTGAACATCTGGAAGTTCTCAGTTCACATATTGTTAAAGCCTAGCTTGGAGAATTTTCATCATTGCTTTGCTAGTGTGTGAGATGAGTGCAATTGTGCGGTAGTTTGAATATTCTTTGGCATTGCCCTTCTTTGGGATTGGAATGAAAACTGACCTTTTCCAGTCCTGTGGCCACTGGTGAGTTTTCCGTTTGCTGGCATATTGAGTGCAGCACTTTCACAACATCTTTTAGGATTTGCAATAGCTCAGCTGGAATTCCATCACCTCCACTAGCTTTCTAAGGCCGCTTGACTTCACACTCCAAGATGTCTGACTCTAGGTGATTGATCACACCATTGTGGTTATCTCAGTCATTAAGATCTTTTTTCTATAGTTCTGTGTATTCTTGCCACCTCTTCTTAATATCTTCTGCTTCTGTTAGGTCCATACCATTTCTGTCCTTCATTGAGCCCATCTTTGCATGAAATGTTCCCTTGGTATCTCTAATTTTCTTGAAGAGATCTCTAGTCTTTCCTGTTCTATTGTTTTCCGTATTTCTTTGCATTGATCACTGAGGAAGGCTTTCTTACCTCTCCTTGCTATTCTTTGGAACTCTGCATTCAAATGGGAATATCTTTCCTTTTCTCCTTTGCTTTTCACTTCTCTAATTTTCTCAGCTATTTGTAAGCCTTCCTCAGACAACCTTTTTCCCTTTTTGCATTTCTTTTTCTTGGGGATGGTTTTGATAACTGCCTCCTGTACAGTGGTTTTGATCACCGCCTTGTGTACAGTGTCACAAACTTCTGTCCATAGTTCTTCAGGCATCCTGTCTATCAGATCTAATCCCTTGAATCTATTTATCACTTCCGCTGTATAATCATAAGGGACCTGATTTAGGCCATACCTGGATGATCTAGTGGTTTTCTCTACTTTCTTCAGTTTAAGTCTGAATTTGGCAATAAGGAGTTCATGGTCTGAGTGACAGTCAGCTCCCCGTCTTGTTTTTGCTCACTGTATAGAGCTTCTCCATCTTTGGCTGCAAAGAATATAATCCATCTGATTTCGATATTAACCATCTGGTGATGTCCACGTGTAGAGTTGTCTCTTGTTTTTTGAAGAGAATGTTTGTTATGAACAGTGCGTTCTCTTGGCAAAATTCCATTAGCCTTTGCCCTGCTTCATTTTGTACTCCAAGGCCAAACTTTCCTGTTACTCCAGGTATCTCTTGACTTCTTACTTTTGCATTCTAGCCCCCTATGACGAAAAGGACATCTTTTTTTTTTTTTTGGTGTTCTAGAAGGTTCTTGTAGGTCTTCATAAAACCGTTCAATTTCAGCTTCTTCAGTATTAGTGGTTGGGGCATAGACTTGGATAATGTCATATTGAATGGTTTGCTTTGGAAATGAACAGAGATCATTCTGTCATTTTTGAGATTGCACCCAAGTACTGCATTTTGGACTCTTGTTGACTGTGAGGGCTACTCCATCTCTTCTAAGGGATTCTTGGCCACAGTAGTAGGTATAACGGTCATCTGATTTAAATTCAGCCATTCCAGGCCTTTTAGTTCACTGTTTCCTAAAATGTCAAGGATAGGGTAGCCTATCCCTTCTCCAGGGGATCTTCCTGAACCCAGGAGTCAAACTGGGGCCTCCTGCATTGCAAGTGGATTCTTTACCAGCTAAGCTACCAGGGAAGCTCTCACACCCACTAGGATGGTCATAATCAAAATGATAGATAGTTAATAAGTGATGGTGAAGATGTGGGGAAATTGGAACCCTCATGTACTTCTGCTGGTGTAAAATGGTGCAACCACTTTGGTGCTTCATGTGAACGGTGGAAACTGGGCCAGTGAGTCCAGAGTGCTCCTCAAGCTGAGAAAGTAGTATCAGAATATACGTATATGTACACTATTGTGTGTGAGACAGATGGCTGGTGATACGTTGCTGTATAACACAGGGATACCGGCCTGGTGCTCTGTGAAGACCGAAAGGGGTGCAGTTGAGGGGGAGGGAGGGAGGCTCAAGAGTGAAGGGACATTTGTATACTTATGGCTTATTTGCATCGTTGTATGGCAGAAACCAACACAACATTATAAAGCAATTTTCCTCTAATTAAAAAAAAAAATTTTTTTTTTTAATTTAGAATATCCTAGATGTTTCCTTTAGTCATGCTGAATGTTCTTGTTGGCAAACTATTCTATGATATAATGCTCTGAGAGGGGAATTCTAAGTTTATTTGGAATAGAAAAGTCAGGAAATGTTTATCTATTAGCCATTTTTATTATCCTGATGAACTAAATGTTTCATAATATTATTTAAAGGTTCAGTTTAATTTTCAGAAAATGGGAAGTAAAGGTACTATTCATTGACATTTTGCCCTTAAAAAAAAAAAAAACTAATACAAGATTAGCAAGATTATTAGAGTTGTGGTAATTGGATGTCTTTCAGGGAAATACACCATTAAAGTTTATGAGTCACGTCAACAGAAAGCCTTCTCAGTTCCACCATTTCCCTTTATCAGTTCATTCTACAATAAACATAAAATCCTCTGCCTGGAGTTCAGAGCACAGCAAGGGAGAGAGGAAAAAGCCAGAGCAGAAAATCCAGACAGTAGTAAGTAGGAAATGTTCAGTTAGTAACTTGTTGCTTCTCATGGTCATGACGAATGTCCTGTGCTCAATGCATGACCAGGACCAGCAGAGTTTGGCTGTGGTGAGACTTCCTCTCAGTGGCTTAGTAACTAGTCTGTGGTCTCAAGGATTCAGGGACTCCCTAGATAAGTTTTCTGGAAGTCATCTCAAAATCTTTTTAGTCATTAAAAACAAAAAAAGAAAAGATGATGAAAGCAAGTAAGAGCATCATTAAGGGCTCTGGCCGTTCGTGTGGAAGGAGTCACTTGATCATTCCTGGATGCCTGGGCAGCTGGTGGGGGCCGCAAACTGTCCCTGAGCCCAGGAAGATCCAGACAGCTGGGTGCCAGTTGTCTCTGACCTAGATTCAAAGAGAAGCGTGCCGTTGCAGCAGCGTGGATGGACCTGGAGATTATGGTACTGAGTGAAGTAAGAGAGAAAGACCGGCACCACGTGACAGTCTTCATACGCGGAATCTAAAACGCGAGACAAGTGAGCAAAGCTGTGGAACAGCAGCAGCCTCACAGACGCACAGAACAGACTTCTGCTTGCCATGGGGAGGGGTGTGAGGGAGGAAAGGACTGGGAGTTGGGATTAGCAGGTGCAGACTGTTACATCCAGGATGGATAACAGCAAGGTCCTATTGTAGTCAGTTCCTATGATAAACCATACTGGGAAAGAGTCTATGTGTGTGTAACTGAAGCACTTTGCTGTACAGCGGAAATTAACATTGTGAGTCAACTGTACTTCAGTTAAAAAGATAGAGTGCTTTGCTGAGCTTCCCGCTGTGTGCTTGTGGGGCGCTCTTGGAGGAGCTCTTGGGAGGAGGCTGTGTGAAGGATCGCAGACACAATCTGCAGGACCCTCGAGTGTGTGTGATTTCCTTATTTTCTGCCTGCCTCATTCCGAGACTCTTATTTTTGTTTCTATGGATTCTGTGCTTTTATTTAGAGCAGCTTCTCTAAACCTTTTTTGGAAAGTGAAGAGTATATTTGTATATAGGTGTTTCTCAATGCATTATTGTAACAGGAATATCCAGATTGACATGCATATAAAAATAGGTTTTTCATGATTTATGGAAAGCATGATGCAAATCTTACTGCGTGTGGGTTTTCATTCAAAAGAATTCTTTGATTTCAAATTTTTCAAATAAAAAGTCATTGTTTGCAACTTACTCTTCAAAAAGAATATGCTAACTGCCAGAAGCTCTTTTGTGGCCAGGAAGATGTATCAAAAACATATCCCTCTGTAGAAAGTTCAGCATCCTTCTGTGAATTCTGAAAGTTTGAAAAGTCACATATGCAGTTGTGTGTGTGTGAAGATCTGGGTAGGAATGGGGGACAGAGGACTGGGTTGAATGGGCTCAGAAAGCAATCCGGCATCGACTCGGTCAGTTGTGAAGTCACTGGCCTCTTTGGAACCCTGTACATAGAACCACTTTTACTGATTTTTTTTTTTTTTTTCAGAAAATAAAATCAAAGTAACCATTCTTTGGCCTCCATAGCCAGCCTGAAGGAACTTGTCACTTCCAAGCAGCTGTTCTTACCCAAAGACTAGGGGAAGAAACAGTTCTATCCTGTAACCTCTGACAGAAAAGGTCAGTCTCCCAAAATGCTCTCTTGGCCTGCACACTCATCTGATGTACGCACATGACTCAAAAGTACAGTTCATGGTTGTAAGCGAATTTTTTTTTTTTATGGAGTTGGATATCTATCACTTACCAGTCAGTGCCTGCCTGAGGGCCACCCCCACCCAGTCTTTCAAGACGTATTAGAGCTTCATCAGTTACTCAGATCTGGACTAATTATCAACTTGGTCAGTTTCTACATAAAGTTGATTGCCTTGCGACGCTGTCAGAATCAGCTAAATGTCTAGAAACTATCATCTGATGTTACCTGTGTGGAACTTCCGTGTGACTGCGTTTTTGCTTTTGCTTTTGTTTTCAGGAAACAGGTGGCGTGCTGAAATGAAACTGTTCTGATTTTTATTTTAACCAGTTTGGACAAAATTTTTTCAACTTAAATTAGCAACGTTTTTATTTTAAAAGTTTCAGACTTAAGGTAGTTAGAATAATAATGAAAACCCACATGTCTACCATCTATCCCAGGAAATAAAACATAAATATACTTGAAACTGCTGGTATATTCCTCCCAGGTTATATTTTCTCCAGTTACAATTCTCAAGCTTATCTGTAATAGATGAATTTTACTCATTTTTGTTTGTGGGATTCATCTATGTCCGTGTGTAGCTCTAGTTTAACAAGTCCCCAGCCTTTTTGGCACCAAGGACTGGTTTTGTGGAAGACAGTTTTTCCACGGACTGGAGTAGGGTCGGACGGGGTTGGGGTGGGGGGGATGGTTTCCAGATGATTCAAGGGCGCTGAATTTATTGTGCACTTTATTTCTGTTATTACATCACCTCCACCTCAGATCATCAGGCGTTAGAGCCCAGAGGCGGGGGCCCTGCTCTAGTATCATCAGGCGTTAGAGCCCAGAGGCGGGGGCCCTGCTCTAGTATCATCAGGCGTTAGAGCCCAGAGGCGGGGGCCCTGCTCTAGTATCATCAGGCGTTAGAGCCCAGAGGCGGGGGCCCTGCTCTAGTATCATCAGGCGTTAGAGCCCAGAGGCGGGGGCCCTGCTCTAGTATCATCAGGCGTTAGAGCCCAGAGGCGGGGGCCCTGCTCTAGTATCATCAGGCGTTAGAGCCCAGAGGCGGGGGCCCTGCTCTAGTATCATCAGGCGTTAGAGCCCAGAGGCGGGGGCCCTGCTCTAGTATCATCAGGCGTTAGAGCCCAGAGGCGGGGGCCCTGCTCTAGTATCATCAGGCGTTAGACCCCAGAGGCGGGGGCCCTGCTCTAGTATCATCAGGCGTTAGAGCCCAGAGGCGGGGGCCCTGCTCTAGTATCATCATTGCTCTACATTTCATCATTGTCTTCGTGGTAGGTATTTTTTTTAACAAAATTTTAACATTTTGCCGTAATAATACCTTGATGGGCCTTAAGATGCTTTTTGGTGTACAGAAGTTAATTTTCTTTATGGTTTGTTTTTTGTGTCTTATTTTAAGAAATCTTTTCTTACTTTGAAATGATAAGAATATTCTTCTATTTAACTTATAGAAAGTTATTTTTCACATTTAAGGCTGTAATTCACCTGGAATTGAGCTTTGTGTATGTAAGAAGTAGGGATCCAGAGTTTTTTTTTCTTTTGAAATAGGTAATTCTTATGAAAAGGGTCCAAACAATCTTTATTGACTAGTTCATATTTTGATCTGTAAGCTGCTGTTGATCTATGAACCGTCCATGAAACTGACCTGCATTTTCACTTCCGTCAATACCAAGTTTCAATATATGCATGAGTTTAATTCTGAGCTTTCTCTTTCTTTAGGTGTTTATTTCTGTGCTAATCATCACCAGTCTGCCTTATTTACTGTAACTTTTCATTCAGCCAGGGTCCAGTCAGGAGAACAAAACCACTCTTAAGTATTTCAAGCAAGGACGGGTTTAGTATGGAGAACACGGCACTTAGCAAAACAGTGGCGCGACTGTCCTGTGCAGGAAGTGACTGACTGCTGCCTGTCAGGCTTGCCACTAATGTTAGGGAGTCAGGAAGGTGCAGATACTACAGAAGATCTCTGAAATTGATCAGTCATCACTGATACTGGTGATTTACAAACACCTGAAGGATGCTGCAGAATCCCATGTCTGCCCATCCTAGACAAAGGAGCAGAAATACTCTACAGCTTCTCCTCTGCCCCCCGGTTTTAGGAGAGCCTTCCACTGCGAAATATAACCCAAGACCTGCTGGTAGGGTCCAGGGAACTAAGCTCCTGGACACCCAGCCCTGTGAGTGAGAGAAGGGGTGTGACTTGCCTGCAGACGTCCTGGCCTAGGTTCTTACTAGCCTCACTCCGTGTAGAACAGTCCTCCCTTCGCCGTACACACACCCTTTCATTATCAGAACCCCGAGTCCTTTGCTGTATGAACTTGTCAATGATCTTGTTAAAAACACAGGATTTTAGTTGGCCTTACACCTGATTTTCACACTAAGTTTAGGATAATTGACCCTTTATGATACTTGGGCTTCCTGTCCATGAATATGATCCATCTTGCTTGTTAATATCTTTCAGTAAAGCTTTATGTCCCTACCTGAAGGTTTTGTGTCTCTCATTATATTTAGTAATTAAACAACACAGTTAAAAAAATATATATATATATGCTATTTAGGTGGTGGGGGAATGCATACTTGTGAACAAAACGCAAAGTACCTATCTAATGGACTTTCCATCATTCAGTCGCTCAGTCGTGTCCACCTCTTTGCGACCCCATGGACTGCATCACACCAGGCTTCCCTGTCCATCACCAATTCCCGGAGCTTGCTCAAACTCATGTCCATCAACTTGGCGATGCCATCCAACCATCTCATCCTGTGTCATTCCCTTCTCCTTCCGCCTTCAATCTTTCCCAGCACCGGGGTCTTTTCCAATGACTCAGTTCTTTGCATCAGGTGGCCAAAGTATTGGAGTTTCAGCTTCAGCATCTGTCCTTCCAATGAATATTCAGGAATGATTTCTTTTAGGATGGACTGGTTTGACCTCCATGCAGTCCAAGGGACTCGCAAGAGTCTTCTCCAACACCACAGTTCAAAAGCATCCATTCTTTGGCACTCAGCCTTCTTTATAGTCCAACTCTCACATCCATACATGACTACTGGAAAAACCATAACTTTGACTTGACAGATGTTTGTTGGCAAAGTAATGTCTCTGCCTTTTAATATGCTGTCTAAGTTGGTTGTAGCTTTCCTTCCAAGGAGCAAGCATCTTTTAATTTCATGGCTGCAGTCACCATCTGCAGTGATTTTGTAGCCCCCAAAAATAAACTCTGTCTTTGTTTCCACTGTTTCCCCATCTGTTTGCCATGAAGTGATGGGACTGGATGCCATGATCTTAGTTTTTTGAATGTTGAGTTTTAAGCCAACTTTTTCACTCTTCTCTTTCACTTTCATCAAGAGGCTCTTTAGTTCCTCTTGGCTTTCTGCCACAAGGGTGGTATTATCTGCGTATCTGAGGTTATTGATATTTCTCCCGGCAGTCTTGATTCCAGCTTGTGCTTCATCCAGCCCAGCATTTCACATGATGTACTCTGCATATAAGTTAAATAAGCAGGGTGACAATATACAGCCTTGATGTACTCCTTTCCCAGTTTGGAACCAGTCTGTTGTTTCATGTCCAGTTCTAACTGTTGCTTCTTGATCTGTATACAGATTTTTCAGGAGGCAGGTAAGGTGGTCTGGTATTCCCATCTCTTGAAGAATTTTCCACAGTTTCTTGTGATCCACACAGTCAAAGGCTTTGGCATAGTCAATAAAGCAGAAGTAGATGTTTTTCTGGAATTCTCTCGCTTTTTCAGTGATATAACGGATGTTGGCAGTTTGGTCTCTGGTTCCTCTGCCTTTTTTGTATCCAGCTTGAACATCTGGAAGTTCACGGTTCACATAGTGTTGAGGCCTGGCTTGGAGAATTTTGAGCATTACTTTGCTAGCGTATGAGGGCTTCCCTGGTGGCTCAGATGGTAAAGCATCTGCCTGCAATTTGCGAGACCCAGTGGGTCGGGAAGATCCCCTGGAAAAGGAAACGGCAACCCACTCCAGTACTCGTGCCTGGAAAATGCCATGGACAGAGGAACCTGGTAGGCTACAGTCGATGGGGTTGCAAAGAGTCAGACATGACTGAGCGACTTCACTTTCTCTCTTTGCTAGTGTGTGAGATGAGTGCAATTGTGCGGTAGGTTGAACATTCTTTGGCATTGCCCTTCTTTGGGATTGGAATGAAAACTGACCTTTTCCAGTCCTGTGGCCACTACTGAGTTTTCCAAATTTGCTGACATATTGAGTGCAGCACTTTCACAGTATTATCTTTTAGGATTTGCAATAGCTCAACTGGAATTCTGTCACCTCCACTAGCTTTGTTCGTAGTGATGCTTCCTAAGGCCCACTTGACTTCACATTCCAGGATGTCTGGCTCTAGGTGAGTGATCACACCATGGCTATCTGGGTCATGAAGGTCTTTTTTGTATAGTTCTTCTGTGTATTCTTGCCACCTCTTCTTAATATCTTCTGCTTCTGTTAGGTCCATACCATTTCTGTCCTTTATTGTGCCCATCTGTGCATGAAATATTCCCCTGGTATCTCTAATTTTCTTGAAGAAGTTTCTAGTCTTTCCCATTCTATTGTTTGCCTCTATTTTTTTTGCATTGATCACTGAAGAAGGCTTTCTTTCCTCTCCTTGCTATTCTTTGGAACTCTGCATTCAAATGGGTGTATCTTTCCTTTTCTTCTTTGCCTTTCACTTCTCTTCTTTTCTCAGCTATTTGTAAGGCCTACTCAGACAACCTTTTTGCCTTTCTTTTTCTTGGGGATGGTCTTGATCACTGCCTCCTGTACAGTGTCACGAACCTCTGTCCATGATTCTTCAGGCACTCTGTCTGTCAGATCTAGTCCCTTGAATCTGTTTGTCACTTCCACTGTATAATCATAAGGGATTTGATTTAGGTCATACCTGAATGGTCTAGGGGTTTTCCCTACCTTCTTCAATTTAAGTCTGAATTTTGCAGTAAGGAGTTCATGATCTGATGAACATATGGACTTTGCAGCAAGCTAATTGTTGATTGTATTACCATTTGATAGTAAGAACTGTGATGAGAACTAACGGAGTAAAGCGTATAGAACATGATTGCAGATAATACAGTAATAGAGGGGTGGCATCTGAGGGGTGAGAGAGCGGATGCTGAGTGGGGCGAGGGAGGAAGCCAGGAGGACCCCTGAGAGCAGCCCCTACGGAAGCGCGAGCAGCCGGCACGTCCAGGCCTCTGTGAGGAGTGAGCAGCGGCAGCGGTGGGGCCAGACCCTGGGGGAGTCACAGGCCGCAGGAGGGCTGAGAAGGCTTTGGAGCTAACTCGTAAGGTGAGCTGTTGCATGTTCAGCGGTGGTTGCTGTGGCTGCCATTAGGGAGAACAGAGTCCGGGGAGGGAGGGTGGGCGTAGGAAAGACCAGAAAGGAGGCCTGACGGGGCAGCGAGCAGGTGGCAGCGGTGAGACGTCCAGCAGGTTTGCACTGGACTGTGTGAGGCGTGAGAGAAAGGAGCGTGGGGGGCATGGCCTCCCTGATTTTGTCCTGAACAGCAGGATGGAGCTGCCGTTCTACTGAGATGCAGGAGACTTCAGAGGGAAGACGACTAGGGAGGAGAACTGGGTCGGTGGTCTTTTTAACGTACACATATTGAGGTATGGCACACACACGGAAGAGTGCACAAACTGTGGCTGCACAGCCTGAGGATTTCTTCCCAGTGAGCCCATCTAGAGACGCGTGCACCAGGGGTAGATGGCATCCTAACTTTAACACCGTTGGTTTGGTTTGCTAGTTTTTGAACTTTGTGTAAATGGAAACACATGGTATGTATTCTGACTTCCTTCGCTCAACATTCTATTTTAAATACTTGTGCTGTTACACATGGTTGTCATAGCATTTTCCATTGTCTGATACACAATCACTGGTTTAGTCATTCTGTAGTTGATCGTCCAGTTGGTCGACTTTTTATATCCTGTTGAAGAAACATTTTCTTACCTTAAGGTTATGGAGATAATGTCTTCTGTTTTCTTCTAAATATTTTCCACAGATTTTCTGCCTTTTAGTTTCATATAGCCCACCAAAACTTGACCTGTGGAGGTCGAGATTGATTTTTAAAATATGTATATCCAGTTGAACTACCTCCATTTATTGAAAAGTCTCCTCTTTCTCCACTGTACTACAGTGTCATCTTTGTCATAAATCCTGTGTCTGTTTCTAGACTTCCTATTGTATTTCATTCATGTTTGTCTAGCTTTGCACCAATACTACTGCCTTAATTTTTTTTTGTTGTTTTTGTTTCGAGTTCACGCATGTAGATTTAATAAGTGCAAATAGAAACAAAACAAACTAAAAACCAGCAACCAAACAACCGCCGCATATGCACAGTGTCCCTTTGCATCGCACTCTAGAAGGGGTTCCACCAGCACCACCCCCCACCCCCCCGCCCCGCCTTCACTCTCTGCTCGACTCTGGCACCACAGCACCACCTCCCTGGGCCCCGACCGCAGCCACCAGAGTGCTGGGACAGAGTCAAGCGGAGGGTTCTCGTAAGATCTCTCCATGGAAATCAATGCCATGATTTTAGGACAGGCAGCCACCTCATCTGCTGGGAAAATCATCTTTCATGCTTGGGCATAAGAAACCTTATACAATTTGCATACAGTTCATAGTAAAGGAGATTATTTGGAATAAATGCAGGTAACACATTGTGATAGTGCAGATTCGGTAGCTGCTGAAGACACATCTTACTGTGCAAGACGCTGGAAAGCACAGAACTACACCCCCCTCCCCTGCCAAAGTTCCATTTTTGCATTTTTGTTTTCCTGTGATTCCCTTGTTCATCAAGCACCACAACAGTTTCTAAACACTCAAGTGTTTAGGATGTGAATGCCCTATATATCGGTGTGCAGTATTTGAAAGTAAAAACTTTTGTTAACTAGGGAATAAAAAAAGACGGGAAAGGTTTCTGACAAAGTGCAGTTCTACGTGTCTTAATTACAGCTTTATAGTGGAGCTTAATTTCTGGCCGTGGAACTTACCAAGCTTTCCGCCCCCTACCCAGACTGCCTTGGATATTCTTGGCTCCTCTGCATTTCCACACAAAATTTAGAAGCACCTTGTTAATTTCTAGCCCCACCCCCCCAAAAAAACTCAACTGAAGCTTTTATGTAATTTACGCACAGTAAGATGTGTAAACTTTAAGAGTACAATTTGATAAGTTCTGACAAACATCCACTCACAAAATCAGCACTCCAGTCGCGACAGTCGCATCCCGTCCCTTTCCCGCAGTCCCCTTTTCCTCCCAGAGGCAGCCTCTCGAGTTCTGTCGCCATGAGTTCGTTTTGACTATTCTAGGACTTTGTATAAGTGGGGTCACCAAGGATGAACTCTGGTGTTTGACTTCTTGGCTCACCTCCGCGTGTCTGACTCTTACGCCCATTGCTGCCCGTGTCCTTCCTTCCTTCCTTCTGCAGCGCCGCGCCCTTGTCTGACTGACTGTACCTCGGCTCCTTTATGCTGCCACTCGGGTTCCCCATCTGTGGACATCTGTTTTCATTTCTCACAGGCAAATGCTTGGACATAGGATTGGGTGGGTGTATATTAAGTTTTATGAGAAACTGCTGAACAGTTTTCAGTAAATGGTTGTATCATTTTGGTTCTGGATATGCTCCGACCCTTGGTGTGTGTGGCCAGTGTCTGATTTAGCCATTCTAAAGGTAGGAAGTGTTTTGTTTTTGCTGTGATTGTAATTTTCGTTCCCAGATGACTGACGGTTCTGAGCATCGACCGTGCACGTCTTCCTGTGTGCAGTTTCTGTAAGATCTTTCATCTCTAGGGTTTGACATCTTACTGGTGAGTTGCAGGTGATAATAGATACATTCATTCCAGATACAGCTGTGCCATTAGGTTAAGTTACTATGAAAAATTATCATGAATATTTTCTTCTAGGCTGTGCTTGCCTTGTCATTTTGTTAGTGATATCGTCTGAAGGGCAAACGGTTTTAATTTTGATGGAACACTATTTAGTTTTCTCTTGTGGTTAGTGTTTTTTGTGTCTTACAAAATCTTTGCCTGACTTGGAGTCAAGAGGTATTTTCCTATGAATGAAGTTTTATAATTTCAACTTTTATGTCTAGGTTTATGATACATCTTGAGTTACTTTTTGAGTGTGACTTAAGGTAATCATTGAGGTTTTATTTTTCTAAAGATACATAGTTGTCTTAGTGCCGTATGTAGAAAATACTATTCTTTCCCCCTGTTGTGTTTCTTTGGCACACTTGGTTGAAAATCAGTTGACTGTCTATGTCTGGGCTCTCTTCTCTATATTTTTCTGGACTTTTCTCTGTTCATTGCTTGTTTATATTCCAAAACAACATTGTCTTACTTACTATAGCTTTAAAGTAAATTTTGAAGGCAACTTTTTTCAAGTTTGTTTTGACTCTTCTAGATTCTTTGCATTTCCAAATAAATTTTAAATTTAAGTTGGCAGTTTCTTTCCTGTTTATGTCAATATTTTCATTACAGTTGTGGTGCTACAGATAAGTTTGGGGAGAATTAACATCTTAACAATATTCAGTGTTCCACCTGTCAACGTAGTATCTTTCTCTATTTATGTCTTTAATTTTTCTCAGTAGTGATTTGTCTTTTTCAATGTAGAAATCTTACTTGCCTTTTGTTAAATTTATCCCTAGGTATTTTTTCATCGACTTTATTTGAGGTATAATCTAGATATTATGAACTTTACCCATTTTGACTATAGAGATCAATGTGTTTTCATCAGTTTGTATTC
The DNA here is from genome assembly GCA_024291935.2 of Okapia johnstoni. Lineage (NCBI taxonomy): Eukaryota > Metazoa > Chordata > Mammalia > Artiodactyla > Giraffidae > Okapia > Okapia johnstoni. Next base: position 5,059,065 of record CM044310.1, on the reverse strand, counting down.
ATGGGTTTTAATTTTGTTTTTCAGTGTTTGTTGCTAGTATATAAAACTGCAGTTGTATTTACATTTGGTTTTGGTGTCAGTTACTTAAAATTCTGTATTGAGGAGTTCCTAGCCTCTTACTTCTTGCAATATTGGTGTGTTTAAGAGACCAGACCACTGTATGTACAGATAAAGTAAATTTTGTATCGTTGGTCACTCTGAATGTGTTTTGACTGCCCGGGACCACGTGTGCTTAGTGGCCGCTGAGTTGGACAGCACTGCGTTGGAGTGAGGGGGTGACCCCACCTTGGGATTTACCTCACTGTCTGCTCACTCTCTGTATTTACAGGAAACATGCCTATATTTAAAAGCTTAATTAAATGCAGATTACACTTTTATTTCATGTCCACCTCATAGGTGATGCCGGGTGGTTTGTGCTGCATCACAAAGAGCGAAGAATTGGCCACTGGATTTTACAGTGTGGATGTAGCGCCTGATCTTGTGTTGGCAAAAGCTTGATCTGAAGGGTGGTTCAGGAGAGAAGTGGGCGAGTGGAAGCTCTGCACTGAGTACAGAGCTTGGTTCTGAAAGAAGCAGAGAAACGGCGGGTTAGCAGGGCAGGGACGCGGGGTGCTGGAGAGCACAGCACATCAGCGAGTGAGGGAGGGCTTCCCCTGAGAGGAAAGCTCTGAGGGTGCGGGAGAGACGGGGGTCATCCACACGCAGTCCTTCAGCCAGCAAGCGAGACCCGGTCTGGCAGTGGAGGTGGGGGCCATGGAGGGGTCCCAGGTGGCTCCCCCACAGTGACAGGAGGGTGTGCTTGAGCCTAAGCTGTAGGAAAGGACTCGGGGCTTCTCTTCTGATCGATTCCATTATTAATTTACACCCAAGATCACAGAGGCCCTTCTCTGGATGGCCTTAGACTTGGGTGTTCAGCCATTTCACGTGTGTATCTTACTCCCTGGCTATTGTTTCTGTCTTCAGTTTGCTGGCTCTTCTTCCGACTTGCTTGTTTTTTACCACATGTTCAGCATCCACAATGAAGGCCCTGTGCAGCCTTCCTGGAGCCCCTGCACCTCTGCACTGGCTCATCCCAGCCATTCCAGCAGGGCGGGCTGGGCGGGGGAACCGTGATGGGCACTTTCATTCATCAGGCTGTTTGGACCGTTCGTAACACAGGAGAGAGCGGCATGTAAGTTAAGGACACAATTTATTTTATGGACTTCTATATCTGTTTTAACTTTCCTGCTTTTTTGGGGATGGAGGAGGCTACATTCTATTTATTTCAACAAAGCCTTAGCAAGTATTTGTAGAGTCAGTGACTTGTGAAATGTTAGATAAGAACTATCTCTTTTTTTCTGAATTGCATAGCAACTTTATATTTGCATTTTGGGCTCAAAAAGAAAATGGCTACACTTCAGGAAAAAACTTCTATTTATGAAAAAGTATATATTCAGACTTGACAGAATGCTGCCTGGCAGATCAGAATTCAAACCCATTTACCTGTCCCAGTTAGAAAGGCAGGCTTTGAGCTCTGCTTCTGGGATTCAAAATTATTTTAAAATTTTAGAACTTATTTAATATACGTATATTAAGGATATTTATATATTTAAGAACGTATCATTCCTGAGGCCCAAATGTACAGTTGCTGCAAATATAATAAATATCTTGAGATTGGATGCAAATTCATTTGGGAGGCAGAATGTTTCCTTAATGCCAACACGTCCCTTTAATGTATTTGGGTCCAGATGTTTCGGCCTCATTTGCTAGAGTGGATGCAGCATTAGTCTGTCAAGTTCCCTGCTGTTTTCCATTATTTAGTATTGTTAGAGTCTGCAAGCTTGCACGCTCATTGGGAGAGTTGAAGAAAGGCTTTACATTGGAAAAGGTACCACCAAGCTGTGGCCCTTGTCCAGAATTCCTCAGGTTCAAAACAACAAAACAGGGACATCCCTGGTGGTCCAGAGGGTAAGAATCTGCCTTTGCAGGGACAGAGGGGAGGGAAGGAGAGAGAGGGACAGGGAAAGACAGAGAAAGAAGGGGGAGAAGGGAGGGAAGAAAGAGACAGGGCAGTAGTGAGAGAAAAAGGAAAAGGGAGGGAGACAGGGCAAGAGAAAGACAGAGGAGGAGGGAGGAAAGAAGAGAGAGAATGAGGGAGAGAGGAAGGAAGGGAAGGACAGGGCGAGAGAGACAGAGAAGGGAAGAAAGAGGCATCAAGAAAGGGCCAGAGAGAGAGAAGGCGGGAGGGCGAGAGAGTCAGGGCGAAAGAGAGACAGTGGAGGGAGGGAGAAAAAGACGCAGAGGGTGAGAGGGCGGGGCAGGACTCGAGGGAGGAAGAGGGTGAGAGAAAGGAGGGGGGAGGGAGGGAGAGAAGCAGAAGAATCCCCCAGGCGGTGCGGGAACACGGGTTCAGTTCCTGGTTGGGGAACTAAGATCCCCTGTGCCTGGGAGCAGCTAAGCCCACGCGCCACAACTCACATGTCCCTGCGCCTCAAGGAAGGACGCTGCACGATGCAGGGGAGACACCTCGTGCTGCAGCCTAGCAGCCAAACGAAATATTTTCAAAATCCTTGTTTTAAAAAAAAAAAGTGACTATAATAAAACATTAGAATACTAATATTACAAAGCAGCGCTGTTGGACTTTCCCTGGTGGTCCAGTGGTTAAGACTCCGTGCTCCCACTGTGGGGGGCCCAGGTTCGACCCCTGGTTGGGGAACTAGATCCCACATGCGGTGCAGCACAGCCTAAGGAGCTAAGAGCAGTCCTGCTGGCTGTCTATAAGGTCCCCAGCACATGATAACCAAATCCTCACTAAGGGCTGGCCTCTCCTTCTGGGAAGCATCTAAGAAAACATAAAATTCGGACACGCAAATTCTCCAACTCGGACAGATTACATAGATTGTGTTTTCTAAGTTAACAAGGGCCACACGACTGTGCTCAAAGATCCTCCGTGGCGCTGTGCTCACCCTGCATCCTTCCATCTACTCTGTAGATATTAAAGTCACCTTCTGCTTTAGCAGTAACAGTTTCTTAAGAAATGGCTGAACTGCGTGGTGTCTCCCTCACCTGACAGACCTGTCTCAGCTCCTAGAGTAGGAGTGTCGCAGGTCTGCTTTCTTGTGTGATCACAGGGTAAACCCTAGACATGGGCGGCACCCCGGTTCTCAGAGTGGGAACGCGCTCCGTACTGTAGTGCTGACCGCTTTTCCGTGTGTGGGTGTGTTTATAGGTACTGCTTAGGGGCAGAGCTCTGGCCCTTGGGAATACCATGTGTATGTTCATGAGCAGAGGCAAGATCCAGTGACTAACACGTAGATACACTTTCAATCTACGTTTTCCTAGCTTTAATGGAGAAGGAAATGGCAGCCCACTCCAGTATTCTTACCTGGAAAATCCCATGGAGAGAGGAGCCTGGCAGGCTATACAGTTCATAGGGTCGCAAAGAGTCAGACACGACTGACTGACTTCACTTCTTCCTAGTTTTAAAGGCATAGGAATTTAACGATCATTGTTTTATTTCAGATTTTTTTGTCCAGGTTCATATATTAAATATTCAGTTCAGTTCAGTCGCTCAGTCGTGTCTGACTCTTTGCGACCCCATGAATTGCAGCACACCAGGCCTCTCTGTCCATCACCAACTCCCGGAGTCTACCCAAACCCATGTCCATCAAGTCGGTGATGCCATCCAACCATCTCATCCTCTGTCGTCCCCTTCTCCTCCCGCCCCCAATCCTACCCAGCATTAGGGTCTTTTCCAATGAGTCAGCCCTTCGCATGAGGTGGCCAAAGTATTGGAGTTTCAGCTTCAACATCAGACCTTCCAATTAACACCCAGGATTGATCTCTTTTAGGATGGATTGATCGGATCTCCTTGCAGTCCAAGGGACTCTCAAGAGTCTTCTCCAACACCACAGTTCAAAAGCATCAATTCTTCGGCGCTCAGCTTTCTTCACCGTCCAATTCTCACATCCATACATGACCACTGGAAAAACCATAGCCTTGACTAGACGTACTTTTGTTGGCAAAGTAATGTCTCTGCTTTTAAATATGCTATCTAGGTTGGCCATAACCTTCCTTCCAAGGAGTAAGCGTCTTTTAATTTCATGGCTGCAATCACCATTAGCAGTGATTCTGGAGCCCCCAAAAATAAAGTCTTGACACTGTTTCCACTGTTTCCCCATCTATTTCCCATGAAGTGATGGGGCCAGATGCCATGATCTTAGTTTTCTGAACGTTGAGCCTTAAGCCAACTTTTTCAATCTCCTCTTTCACCTTCATCAGGAGGCTCTTTAGTTCTTCACTTTCTGCCATAAGGGTGGTGTCATCCGCATATCTGAGGTTATTGATATTTCTCCTGGCAATCTTGATTCCAGCTTGTGTTTCTTCCAGCCCAGCATTTCTCATGATGTACTCTGCATATAAGTTAAATAAACAGGGTGACAATATACAGCCTTGACATACTCCTTTTCCTATTTGGAACCAGTCTGTTGTTCCATGTCCAGTTCTAACTGTTGCTTCCTGACCTGCATACAGGTTTCTCAAGAGACAGGTCAGATGGTCTGGTATTCCCATCTCTTTCAGAATTTTCCACAGTTTATTGTGATCCACACAGTCAAAGGCTTTGGCATAGTCAATAAAGCAGAAGTAGATGTTTTTCTGGAACTCTCTTGCTTTTTTTCGATGATCCAGTGGATGTTGGCAATTTGATCTCTGGTTCCTCTGCCTTTTCTAAAACCAGCTTGAACATCTGGAAGTTCACGGTTCATGTATTGTTGAAGCCTGGCTTGGAGAATTTTGAGCATTACTTTACTAGTGTGTGAGATGAGTGCAATTGTGCGGTAGTTTGAGCATTCTTTGGCATTGCCTTTCTTTGGGATTAGAATGAAAACTGACCTTTTCCAGTCCTGTGGCCACTGCTGAGTTTTCCAAATTTGCTGGCATATCAAGTGCAGCACTTTCACAGCATCATCTTTCAGGATTTGAAATAGCTCAACTGGAATTCCATCACGTCCACTAGCTTTGTTCATAGTGATGCTTTCTAAGGCCCACTTGACTTCACATTCCAGGATGTCTGGCTCTAGGTGAGTGATCACACCATCGTGATTATCTGGGTCTTGAAGATCTTTTTTGTACAGTTCTTCTGTGTATTCTTACCACCTCTTCTTAATATCTTCTGCTTCTGTTAGGTCCATACCATTTCTCTCCTTTATCGAGCCTACCTTTGCATGAAATGTTCCTTTGGTATCTCTAATTTTCTTGAAGAGATCTCTAGTCTTTCCCATTTTGTTTTCCTCTATTTCTTTGCACTGATCACTGAGGAAGGCTTTCTTATCTCTCCTTGCTATTCTTTGGAACTCTGCATTCAGATGGGAATATCTCTCCTTTTCTCCTTTGCTTTTCGCTTCTCTTCTCTTCCCAGCTATCTGTAAGGCCTCCTCAGACAGCCATTTTGCTCTTTTGGGCCTATACTTCTGTCTATTGATCTTAGAATTAAGAATACCGTCATGGAGTGATTTTAATCTCTTTTCTTATTTTTATATTTTCTTAAACCATTTGAAAACACAGAGTACCGCCAGTCCCTGACAGTTTAGTGAAATATATGTAAAGCCTTCTGGGTCTGTATTGTTTGCAGAGCTGGATAAAGGGCACGGAGTTATGGATGCCATTTTAATTTTATGGGCTCTGGTTTTAAGTTTTCTTTGCTTTTGTGCACCAGAGTTTTTCGTATTTTTTCTAAAAGTTTATATAATCTAATTTTTGTTGTGTAGTTGCTAATAACACTTTTCACTCATTCTTAAATTCCTTATGAAACGGTTCATGTGTGTGAACAAGGAGTTGTGCGCTGCAGCACTCTGAAGTCATGTGCTCACCACCCCTGCGTCTGAGGCCCACCATTCCCTGCATTAGGGGTCCCTCAACCATGTAAATACGTACGCCTAAAACATACCAGGTGTTATCTTGCATTTTCACATGTTTTGACATAAAAGCGTTCATAGTATTTTCTGATTAATTTCGGGGGCACCTTTAGCTGTACCCACTTTCCTTTTCTGTCTTGCACACACACACGTGCATGACACACACATACATGATGAAACCTTCACAGAAATGTGTGCATTTTTCTTTTTTGGTAAAGTTTACCCTGCTTGGTCTTCTGTACGGTCTTTTATGAATTTCTGTGTTATTCCCTCCCTTTTCTCTCTGGGTTTGTTGTTATTCTGCTAATGTCAGTCACGTGCTCCGGGCCCTCCTTCCCAACAGGCCAGTGCACACTTGGACCGCAGCACTGGCTGTTCAGAGCATCCTGCCTCATTGGCCAGGCTTTAAACAGTTACACGTTTAAAATTAACCTTGAAAATAAATATTTAAGTCTGTAATTTTTCTCTAAAAATGCCACTTTCACTGCATCCACAAATTTTCATGAAACTTTAAATCAATTTTATTTTTAAGCTATTAGTAATTTATGTATTTCCTGAAAGTGGCATGTAAGCAGAACTAAAAATAAGTCTATATTTTACTTTATCTAGTGAAAAAGATTGTGGTCTGCTGTGCAAACTTCCAGTCTTGAACAGAACAAATAAGAAACACCTGTCATTAATAAAAGTAAACCCCAGAAACTCCCAAGGCGGCACCAGAGGCCTCTGTCTGTCTAGATACAGGTCAGCTCTGCTGTGCACCCTCTGCTCCTGGCAAACATGAGGCAGAAGTACACTCATAAGGGTCAACTCCAGACCAGGAGTCTGTGTTCATTGATGACATGATACCGTGTGTACTGCAGAGAAACCTAGATGTGTGGAACATGCGAAAAAAGTGATTCAGATACAGCACTTAAAACCAAGGGAACTCATGCTTTAATAGACACAGAAGTCACAAAGGAAGGCCAAGTGCCTTAGCAATCTCAATAAAAATACGAAGTTCTTTTTACATGGTAAATTTCATAATATAAAAAGTTTAATGCCATCTGGAAACTGTCATTTACAAAAAAAAAAAAGTCCACATAGGCCAAAGATGGCTAACACTGCATACAGGGGCATGAGTGCCACGTGGGGAAGGCGTGTGAGGAGGGGAGACGTGGCCACGTGTGTCCTTCCACGGGGCATCTCTGAAGGACCTGGCACAAACGGGGGCCCAGTTCACAAAGCACACGTACAGGTTCTTTTAGGTAAAAGAACAAAATATGTGATGAAAATTACACAATTTTCACATTCTGCCTACTGACTAAGAGCAAGCCCGATTATTGTGTGGTGGTTTTTTCCAGCCTGAACTTCAACTAGCAAAGTGACGGTTCTCCTTGGGGGGGGGGGGGGGGGTGCGGGACGGGCACTGCTGGGCACCCACGGCGGTGACCACCCGCCGGCTTCCCCTGGACAGCCGAGCAGATACGGACGCGTGTACGGCGGCGTGTGGGCCGGGGACTGTTGCAAGTGGGTGGAGGTGAGAACGTTCTCGTTTCACTACACACTGATACCAAACGCATCAGAATGCGAGCGTGAGCGGCTCGCTGTGTCTTGGTAAACGGACTCTGTTGAGATGAGTGAAGTGTGACGAGTGGCCCGTGTGGCTCACTGGTGAGCAGTAAGATCTACTGCCGTGCTTTGTGGGCACACCGGGGTTTGTAGGAGAGGGAGATTTTATCGCTTGCGCATTTGCGTCTGATGTAGCAGAGTAGGGGCAGGGGTTTCAGTTTCCTGAGCTGGAAAAGAAGTCCTGTCCAATGCTGTCTGCATACAGTGACCCAGCAACCCCTTCCATGCGGGGCGGGGAGCCAGGACTCCTCCGGGGCCGTCCCCTTCCCTCCACAGGCTCAGGTTCCCACACATCCCGTCAGTTCTGTCCACAGCCTGACATCTGCTTTCCCTACACTGTAGAAACAAACATTATGCCGGTTGTGTTTTCTGCCATCTGGACCAGGAGTCAGCAAAACTTTTTCCTAAGAGGCTAGATATTTTAGGCTTTGTGGACCAAGAGGTAAAAATCGAAATATTATGTAGATACTTATATAAATATTTTAAAATGTAAAATCCATTCCTAGCTCACGGCTGTAAAAATCCAGGCCTCTGACCAGATTTAGCCTGGAGGTCATTTGCCAACCCCTGATCTGTACAAAGAAATCTGCAAATTATACAATCTCACATAATTTTTAAGTGCATCCTTTTTTCAGGGAAGCCTAAAAAATTCACTTTGATTTTACATCCGTTTCACTTGAATAGAAAACACCGAGACTGACAGTAAACAGAAAGAAGTGGCGATTGGTCATCTTATTTTATCATCTTTGCTTTCCTTCATTGAAGCTTATATCCAGGACCAAAAAAAAAAAAAAAAAAAATCATGTATTCCATTTGGCTTTTGAACATGAAACCTACAACAACAAATGTACTTAGACTAAAACCAAGTTAGGGTCCGCGAGTCCTCCTAGCTGGCCTGGTAACCAGGAGAAGCAATCTGGGTGGTAGGGGGCTGTGCTGGAGGCGGGCAGCCGGGGCTGGAGCACAGCCCGGCCTTTCCTCCAGGGCTCCTTGGCACTTGGGAAAGAGGCTGAGAGGTGCTGAGGAAGGAAGAGCCGAACTATCTACATGCATGCGGATTCAGAAATTCACTTTGAGGTTTGTTTCTTGTTATTGAGGACCTGATTTTGCTATCTAAATGCACAGTGCTATAAACGTGGTTTTCATTTGCTACACTGGTACTTTTATTACCATTTACAAAAGACGTAAAGAGAGCCTCATAGTTGCTTGCTTCTTGATAAAAGTATTTCTCTTCCAGTGTTGGGATCGGGGTTAGGATGGGAGGGACTTCCTTTTGTCAACATGGCTGTTGGGTTAAACACAAAAAGCTTCTATGACGTAGCTCAGGAGAGTAGGACAGACTGAATATATCTTATCTTTCCCTCTTTGCAGAGTACAGTGAGGAACAGGCAGGGGGTCAGTGTGTGTGAATAGAGTGAGGCCTCCCCAAGGTTAATCACCTCCCCCCCGGGGTATCGTCATCAATGAGCCTCCTGCCTGGCCCGCTGTCCCCTCCCTGTGGCTTGTGTCATGGGACGAGAGGCTGCTGCCTTCGTGGGATGGACCTTCACGGTGAGGAGGTAGTAGGGTTTCCACTTGAGCATCACCTGAGCGGCCTAATCTTAGCACTAGCATGATTTTCAGCATTTCATTCCCATATAAAATAAGTTAATGGTTACCCCTGTCTAGACTGTTCTTCTGTCTCATCCTGGCTGGCCGCAGTATCAGGGAACTATCACAGCTGTAGGAAGAGTCCCTCATTTTTTTTTTTCCCCTGTGACAACATGTTTAAGAATCTCTCTCCCTGTTGAGCAGTAACTCAGATGTACATATCCCAGCAGAGGGCCCCTGCTTCTGAGGCCGTGGACAGTAAGGGTCTGTCCTTCAGACCACAGGAGCCAGGGGCGCCGGTCACACTAAGACGGGGGTCACATGCAGTTCACAGGTGGGAGATGCTGGGATTGCAGGAACCTGGCAGCAGATGTAGATAGAAGGGGTGTTAGAAGCTGGAGTTGGGGAAAGATGATAAAATGAAGCAGGAAGTAAAGGGAATAGGAGCTGGAAGGCTCGATTCTGGTTAAATCTAGTTAGCCATGGGATTTTTTTTTTTTTTTTTTTATTTTTTTTTTTTCCTTCTCTTCTAAAGAAACTGAATAATTTCAAACTCCCCCCCCCAAATTTGATAATTACTTATTGATGACTATTCAAAATTTGACATTTTAAAAAACTTTTTGAGCTTTTAAAAATAATAGCTATAAATGCAAAGTACTATTGATAACAAAACCAAGTTGTTTATCCACGTACAAAAAAGGTCAGTAATGTTTTAAAAGCACAAAGTTGCATTTTAAATCACAATTGCATAGTTGTAAAATGCCTGGATAGGAGTTACGTGAATTTTTAAGAAAATTCAAGTTTGGTTGACCGTGGGGCTCCAAGGACAGTTGTAGAGCCCAGGAGAGCAGCGTTCAGGGTGGAAGCACTAGTGCCAGGTGAATTATTGCGTCGGTTCTGTGATGTTACAGTACCGGGAGACCAGAATTGCTACAGCTTAATTACAAATCATTGGCATTTTTAAAACCGGTATCCTGTTTTTTGGCTACTATAATAACACTTTCATGTAGAATTCAACTTAGATTTTATGTATCCCACCCCCAACCAGCACCTGAAAGCCTTACAAAAGCTCTGTATTCTGTGTATAAAAGGTACTGCATATATACCTCTTAGCAAAATAGGTACTCCCTCTCACCCCAGAACCTTGACCATTTTTGTACAAAAGTCCTGTTGAAGAATCGCATCAAAGATGAGAAGAGGGAGCTCACAGGTAAACATTTGGTGATGTGTGTAGAAAATTCTATGAGCGTCCTGCACCAGCCCCACAGAAATCCTGGCTTTTGGTGAATCTGCCCAGAGTCCCCGAGGGGCCACCCGCGCACGCTCAGCAGGAGCCGCCGAGTGAGTGCGGAGAGCCCGGCTGGGCCGCTGCGCTCCAGGTTGCTGTCGGCGGGTATAAAAGATGCTTTAGCATTTAGAGGAAGGAAAAAATCTTCCTGGGGACAGAAACTTGTAGCCGTTTCCCGAAGGAAGTCGCAAAGGGCGTGTGGGGGGCCGGGGCGGGCGGGCGGGGGGCGGCGGCAGCGCGCTCAGCGAGGTGGTCTCCGTGCGCCAGTGCCCGTTGGGAGGGGCTTTGGGGGGTGCGTCTCCACGTCGCTGCAAAGACAGCTCCTTGAGTTCCAGCTTGTCTGCGCCCTCGTCCTTCTTGTGCCGAGGTGACAAATTTAATAGGCTGAGGACATCTCTCTTGGAAGTCATGGTTCCAGGGGCCCCCCGGAATATTTTCATCGGTCCCGTGGAGTGCTGGGGTGTGCTCTGCCAGAACATCTTCAGGTTGTGGACGGCCTGCACCTTCTCGTCGATGGCCGCCATCTTCAGCTTGTCGAGGTCGGGGTGGTCGGCGGGGCTGGATCGCGCGGAGCCTGCCGAGGAGTAGGAGAGAGCCGGGGACGGTGCGCTGCCCGCGGGAGACTGGTGGCCGGAGCTGGGGGACATGTTCCTTGGAGATTTGGAGATGTGAGCGCTGTAGGGGGAGCTGGGGTACTTCAGCTTGAAGAGAGGCTGGTCACTCAGCGAGGTCTGCGAGTCGGAGCCGGGCGACGGGCGGCCGCTCTGCCGGCTCGGGCTGTCCTTGGCGGACGCCTCGGAGTTGGTGGGGCTGCTGCACCCCGAGCTCACCTTGGGGAGGGAGGAGCTCCTGGCTGGGGGCTTTGGTTTGAGGGTGACGGGCGACGAGGACGGCTGGCTCTGCTGGTGGGAGAGGGCGGGCCTGCTGAAGGCGCTGGTTTCTGACGCTCTGAAGACGGCAGCGCCGTCTTCAGAACTGGCGCCCTGGCCGCCGCCCCTCTGAAGACGCTCCACTGCCATGAGGTGACTTTGTGTCTCCTCGAGAATCTTCTGCGCCAGCTCTTGAGGGTCAAGCTTCGAGCTGCTCTCTTCTTGGGACTTCACGGTACTATCTGTTTCTGTGCTCGACTGGTCTGATTCTCCCGTATCTGAACTTGCTAGCTTTCCAACTTTCTGGAAGGGTGAGTTTGGGCTGGGAATCAGAGTCATTTTAACGGGAGAGTTTGGAGTGCTTATGCTCCCCTTGGAGCTCACTGAAACTTGGACACCGCCCGCTGTCCCGACGCGGGACTGCTTGTGGTCTGGTGAGAAGCCCGTCGGTGGGTCTTCCTGGGAGGCCGCCAGGGGCTCCGTGCTGATGATGGAGAACCCTTCGTACTCCTCCTCGTCCTTGCTGCCGGCAGGGCGGGCGGGCGGAGACAGCGGGCTCCGGGGCAGCGCGGAGCGTGGAGGGTAGGCGTTCTTGGACCGATCGTAGTCCTGCCGTCCCCGAGGGAGCGCGCCTTCTGACCCCCCGTCAGGCTTGGAGACAAAGCTCATGGAGGAGGCAATGGAGCTCAGGCTGTACACCGAGATGGCGTCTGAGGCTATGCTCTCCGCCCCGGTCGGGGAGAAGGGAGGGTGCTGGTAGCTCAGGGGCAGAGCGTTGGAGACAGACTGGGCAGAGGCCAGAGACTCCAGGGAGGACGAGCTGTCCAGGCTGAGGCGCTTGGGCAGCTCGGTGGAATCTACGACAAAGGAGGACAGTTAGAATTCTATATGGTGTTGACTTCTTTCACAAGCATCCTTATATGCATAGAAGCTAGAATTATACACAACCTGAATTCGTCTCAAGCCTGGAAAACAGTCCTGGGGGAAAAGGTAAGTCTCACACTGGGGACAGAAATGGGAGAGGCCTCCGGTGCTGCAGGCTTGCCACCAGGCCCACCCCCACTTGCTCCCTATCTCACGAGGCCCCACAGCCGCCCCCCGTGCTCTGTGGCGCCTCTGCCCTGAACCCTCACCCGCTGTCCCTTCCAGCTGCAGCCGCATCGCTCCACATCCCAGCATCCTCCTCCCACCAGCTCAGAACCCGCTTCAGCAGGCTTTTGTCTCCCCGGCTCATATAAAGGTCACCAGTGGCCGCCACCAAACCTGGCATTCACTGCCTGCTTCTGCACAGATCACACCCAGCTCTCATGGACTGAGCCTGCCCCAGCCCCGCCTCATCTGTGACCTTGACCCCGGGAAGGCCCACAGGACAGTCTTGTTCGCCTGAGACCTGTGGGCACGTTAATGTCTCCACTCTGGACTCGTCAAACCAGCTGCCTGTGAACGTGTCCAAGAGGGAACTCAGACCCAGTCCTTGTGCCACCTTCACCATCTCAGCAAAGGCAGCCCATCCTGGCAGCTGTCCCCTCTGACCCCGTCTCTGAGCACGTTCGTCAGCTCGTTTTGCTGGTTGCTGTCAGGCCTTGACAGTATCAGCGCCAGCATTCAGCCTCACTCGGCCCCTTGAGGAGGGCAGGCTTGCCCCAGGGTCTGAAAACCGCCCCGCAGGCCCAGCTCTGGGCACCGCCGCTCCCACAGCGCCTCTCCTCTGATGCCACCTGCACTTCCTTGCCCCTTAATTTCCTCATCTGACACATACTATATGTGTGCACGTCATAAGTTGAGTTCCAGCAGAACAGGGAGCTTGTTTTCTTGAACCTTCCCTAATATACAGCAGATATTTGCTCACTTAATTCTTCCCCTTGCCAAGCCGTAACCAGGGCGGTGCCCGTAGCTCCGGAGCCACTCAGCGTGGTGCTGTGAGCTCTTACCGAAGAGGGCGAGCAGGGCCTGGAGCGCAAAATGCATGGTCCGTCGATTGGCTTGTTTCCCAGTTTTCAGGATTACTTCCTCCTGACCAACTTCACAGAGATCAAAACCTAGAGAAACAAAGACCATAAACACCTGCCTCCTTAGGGAAGATTCCCAGTCCTGAAAAGGATGCACACTCTAGGGCTTCTCATACCATCCTGGGGAACCTGTGCAGACCCATCGGAAAGCCCTGCCTGCACATCGGTCACAAGAACGTCAGTCACGTGGACTCGTGGGGGCTGTGCTGCACCCCTCACACCCATGCATGGGGCTCCCCTGACCGCTGTCCTTCCACAGAGAGCTGGCTGCTGCCCTGCCGTGCCCTCTCCAGAGAGGAGGGTGGGAGTAGTAAGGGTCTCGTTGACACTTGTCTCCACTCTTTTGCAGAACGGTTCACTTCAAGAAGACTGTCGAGGACAAACACTGGCTCCTCCGTCGCTGGACATTTAAAGTTGGTGCAGGAGAAGGTGGGGGCTTTGCAAGGACGGTGTCTGTGCGTGGGCAGGGTCTGCCCCAAGGGCTCTGACACGAGCGTCTCCGATGCTGCAGAATCTCCTCTGGGCTGGAGCACCCAGCAGGGACTTGCTCCGCCCTGCCGGACCCACGGGGCTGCTCCCGAGTCTAACGACCCAGCGCAGGCACAACAGAGGCCGGGCGGCCGCCTAACAAGCTGTTGCTGCAGCCCTCAGACTCATCGGGGCCACGACAGAAGCAGCCAGCGCTGGATCCACAGACGGTGCCAGCAGGTAGGGAGTTAGGGTCTAAGAGGCTTGGCTCAGAACATCTTTACTTAACCTCCCAGCAGATCACTGAGCTCTGCTTCCAACAGTGTGGACACTGTGCTCCCAGGCCCTTTCCTGCCTCACCTGAGTGTTCCCACAGCAGGAACCCCAGCACCAGACGAGAAACCTGTCTATTTTATTCTTATAATTCCTATGTTGGATCTGACATTTTCATTCCTTTGGAAACTGGACTCAATAGAGGTGCCTTGCACTCAGCATTCTGATTGCTGTTGGACATTTTCCTCTCTGAACTCAAAAATAAAGTCCCTGAAAACAACAGAGAACTCAGCACTCAGAAAAAGAGTGACTAATAATGGAACGTTTTAGTTAGAATCCTCTAGCAAAGGGACTTGAACTGGTTGTCCCAACAGAACTGAGTTCTCTAGATAAGCCACAGCCTGTGACATGCCCAGCGCTAGAGGGGGCTCTTCTCCCCAAGCTCAGAACAAAGAACTGAAAGATGAGAAGTATGTGCAGCCAACTCACCCTTGAGTATCTGTGGGATTCAGCAAGTAGAGGAGCATCAACGAAAACCACCAGCCCGCGAGAGCGCCAGCGACACAGCCTGTCCCCGGGAGGACAGGAGCTCCTCCTCCTTACAGAAAGACCTCGGCTCCGGTCTTGCCTTACCTGCGGCCTCATACAGGTGAGACCCATTCTGGGTGTGGAGCTGGTCCCTCTCACCCCTGCTCCACTTGCTCACGACTACGCTTACTAGATATAAATGTACTATGTTTACACCAAGAAGGCTTTAAGTCCACAAGAAACAAGCAAATAATAAAAATCATAAAAGACGTCAGAGTACCTACTGCCAGGGGATTTGGAACCCCTGCGGGGTTGTGTGGATTCCCCCTTTGCCTCCAAAGACCGGTGGAGGCTCCCAAGTTGGGGTGGGCTGGGAAAGGTCATCCAAATGGGCTAGAAAAGATGTCCAGGCTTCCTGCGCAGGAGGAACATTCCCACAGGGCATCGGATCCCCACTCCCTCAGACTAAAAACCAAGGGCCTCCCACCAGCGTCTCGACCCCAGGATCTGCCTCTTCCCTCGGCCTGGATCTTGCGTCCACAGGCTCTGGGTCTGTGGGGCCTCCTGCCCATCTCTGTGACCCTGATGCTTCTGTCTGTCCCAGGGTTCCTCACTTCTGAGCTGCTCCCCTTAGACTGTCTTTCTGCTTGTCTGTCTGTCTGGCCCTCTGGTATGAAAGCTCTCATAAGAGCAGGACCTTTTGTCCTGTGCTCACTGCTGCCTCCCCCGTGCTGACGGCAGGACGGCACAGCCTCTCAGGGTGATTTTGCAGCAGATGCGCCTGCGGTGAGGAGCAGACGGCAGGGTTGCTGGGAGCTGCCTCGACGGGCTCCCGCGCTGGGGGAGGCTCTTGCGGCAGGTAGGCCTAGGTTTCTGCGGCCAAAGGCAGTTTCAGTTGTACTTTTCTCTCTGCCGAGTCTGAGTAGCCAGTGCTAGAAACCAGTGTTGCAATCATGACAGTTTTCTTGAGGCTGTAACCATGGCTTGACTCCCAGCGGTGCTGCAGTCCAGCGGAGCCCTCTTCACACCACGACTCCACGCGAGAGGAGGCCTCACCGTGGGCGGGTACAGCCGGAGGCCGTCTGGTGTCTGCCGAGGCGCTGGAAGACCCCCCAGGCCCGCCCACAGAAACCAGGAGGAAAGCAGACTAAAGACGCTGGAAGGAAGGATCCCGATCGCGGCCTACCTAGAGCTGCCAGGAACTCGTGGCAGCCGGGGAGCCGCCACAGCTGGACGCTGATGGACACCTGGATGGGGGCGGCGCCGAGGTCCTGCTCCTTCTCGCCGGCCTGCAGCTGCCCCAGCACCTGGTGGAGCTGAGAGGGGACAGCGTCAGCCGCGCGGCCCGCCGGGGGGGCCCGTTCCCAGCAGCCCCTGCGTCCCGCCCCGGGCTCGGCCCCAGCTCCCCCTGCGCGTCCCGCCCAGCTCGTTCCCAGCAGCCCCTGCGCGTCCCGCCCGGGCTCGGCCCCAGCTCCCCCTGCGCGTCCAGCTCGGGGGGCTTGGCCCCAGCTCCCCCTGCGCGTCCCGCCCGGGCTCGGCCCCCAGCTCCCCCTGCGCGTCCAGCCCGAGGGGCTCGACCCCAGCTCCCCCTGCGCGTCCTGCCCGGGCTCGGCCCCAGCTACCCCTGCGCGTCCAGCCCGGGGGGCTCGGCCCCAGCTGCTCCTGCGCGTCCCGCCTGGGCTCGGCCCCAAGCTGCTCCTGCGTGTCCAGCCCGGGGGGCTCGGCCCCAGCTGCCCCTGCGCGTCCAGCCCGGGGGGCTCGGCCCCAGCTGCCCCTGCGCGTCCAGCCCGGGGGGCTCGGCCCCAGCTGCCCGCGCGCCGCCCGTCACTGGCCGGCTAGCGACCTCCTGTGTGCGCAGCCCCTGAGCTCTTTCCACGGGGCCTCTGCCGCCCTCTGTCCGGAGCACAGGCGGGGGGCTCCCAGACTCCTGCTGAGTGTGAGCGCTCCCCCCGGCCCTGCCTTTCTGAGGGAACGCGCCACAGGTCAGATCCAGAGCAGCAGCCGGCGGAGCGGGAAGGGGAGCCAGAGCCGAGGGGTGGGGCAGACGCCTGAGCCGGCAGCGCCGGGGCCAGGCCGGGGCGGGCGGGTGGAGGGGCTCACCTGACAAGAGTGCTACTTGGAGTGGTACTCACCATTCCAACCATATTTTTAACAGCCTTCGGCCAGCAGATTATAAGAGAAAGAAAGAAAGAAAGAGAAAGAGAAGAGAGTTTAGACTCAAGCACAGGTTGTTATGCACCACAAGCTGATCACTGCTGTAGGAAGCGCCCCGCCGGGCTGGCTCTGACCCGGCGGGGAGCGGAGAGGAGCGAGAGTCAGCAGGGACACAGGAGAAGGCGCAGCCACACCCGCCAGACGCCCCGGAGGTCGCTGCCTGCCCTTCCTCGCCAGGAGGGGGGACGGGACCGCGGGCCCTCGCGGCCACTCTGAAGCAGAGTCTCCAATTCGAGTGGCTCGGAAGTGCCTGCTGTCCCGGGGCAGGGCCTGTGGAGGTCCCTGTGCCGCCACCAAAAGCAAGAAAGTAAGCAGTTGGCCCCGATGCTCAGCCTCACCCTGCACACGTGCCTCTAGCCTTTTTCTCTTGGAAGAGCATAGGCTTGTAGCCCTGAAGTGTCTTCCTGATTCTCCCCAATGAGCAGATCTAACACTACAGAGCGAGCAGAAACTCAAGATCAGTGAGCTACATTCCGAATCTGGGTGGAAACCACCCAGGCGGCAGGGGGAGAGGCACCAGAGCTGAACCCTTGACAAAGCAGCTTATTTCCACATATAAACAGTCCGCTAAAGTGAAATCTGCTGATAAATATCTGATAATGTATATTACTTTGTCAAATTAATACACTTCAGAAAACCACTCTGTCCTCTTCAGGGGTCACTACTACACTGTCACCAGGGGCTTGTTCCAGACCCTCATGGGCCAAGAGGAAGATCTGAAGCTCAGTGGCCAAGTCAAGAACGCCTACATGATGCCAAGGGCTAGAATCCTCCAGTTCTCTAAATTAGATCTACCTTCTCCTAAAAGAAAGCACTTCGTGAAAAACCTGCTAAGCAGTATCTTCCATGAGAGGTGACTCTGTGTTCACTACTGCCTCAGCGGTGGTTTTGTTTCAGGCAGGGGTCACACTCTGATCTAAGTACGGGAACACCTGCTGGCTTGGGGAGGTGGTGGTCAGGGCTGCCCAGTGCAGGAGGCCCCTGGATGCAGAGGTCAGGAGGAGCCCTGAGACCTCAGGGGACTGGGGCTCCCTGAGCGTCCTCTGAGGCCCTAGCGCTGTTGGCACTCAGCACCCAGAGGGCCTGAGAACCAGCTCCTCTGTGCCAGCCGATCTACCCCGGCGCTTGTCTCTCCCTCTCATCCCGAGGGCTCAGCTTCCTGTCGGGGTCGAAGCTCTGTCCCGACGGCCCAGCCCCCAGGCTCTGCTTCCCGCTGGACTCACCCGGCTGATGAGCTGCTCGCCTGTCTCTGAGGCCGTGATGAGCTTGCAGAGAGCTTGGAGGGCAGGGTTGGGCAGACCTACAGCAAGGAGGAGGCGGGTATCATCTGGAGGGGCACACTGCACCCACAGCCTGCACCCTCCCAGGGGAATGCGCCCTGAA
The DNA here is from genome assembly GCA_024291935.2 of Okapia johnstoni. Classification (NCBI taxonomy): domain Eukaryota; kingdom Metazoa; phylum Chordata; class Mammalia; order Artiodactyla; family Giraffidae; genus Okapia; species Okapia johnstoni. The sequence continues at coordinate 5,040,941 of CM044310.1, read as the reverse complement.
CCCTCAGCTTTGCTCCCATTTTCAAAAGCTCAGCACAGCCAGACAGTGTGTCCAAGTCCCACCTGGATGGTCTCTGAGAAGGGCAGCTGGAGGCTGCACATGGTCACCCCAGGACCCTGACTGGTCGCTCAGGCAGCGTCACTTCCCAAGCGGTGCAGGAAGGGGAGCCCTGTGACTGTATCACCCCGGGTTCAGCCACAGGGCTCTCTCAGGCCCGTAGCTGCTGCTGAAACGTTAGAGCCACTGCTGTCCACCCAGCAAGGGGCAGAGCTGGGGGTCACAGATGCAAACACCAGGCTGGGAGGAGTCTGTGGGGGAATCAGGAGACCCCGGCTCCTCCCTGTCCAAGGGCGGCGGGGACCACAGCCCCCTGCCCTGCGCGTGCTGCCGTGGAGGCTCACCCAGCAGGGACTGGATGGTGCTGCTGCACTGCTGGAGTCGCTCGCCCGGGTCGGAGGTTGGGAAGAAGACGGCCGCTGGCAGGCCGCTGGCCGGGGGGTCCAGCCGGAAGCCCACGGCGGTGAGGAGGGCCTGCCAGCCGGGGATGCCGCCCACTTTGTTCTCCACGCTCTGCTGGGACGTGTACATGGCGTTGCGCTGCCCGTTCTGAATGCGCTGCAGCGACTTCTCCACCTGCGGGGGCGGGGGGTGAGGCGCCGCTCTGGGCGGGGGTGGGGACCCTGGTTTCTCTCCAGGTGGCTTTGGGGGAACACACAGCCAGTGTAGGAGGCTGTGTGGGGCTCACGGCCACACCCAGGCCTGAGGACCACACAGCAGCCAGCACCTCGCTAGGGAGGGGCCACCACTCGGAGCCAGCGGTGGCCTGAGGACCACATAGCAGCCAGCACCTCGCTAGGGAGGGGCCACCACTCGGAGCCAGTGAGGGCTGGGGCTCCGTAGAGTCCCGTCCCTTCCCTAATGTGGCTCCAGCCTCTGGGTGCCTCCACGCACATGGAGATCTGTTTGAAACCCATCTCCTGGGGCCTGCCCCAAACCCTGCAGTGCTGACTGCCCATCACCAGGATGAACCCTCAGGCCTTCAGGATCCCTCACACACACGAGGTGGTGCCCTCACTGGGCCCCAGGCCTCCGACTTCTCTGGCCTGCAGCACTGACCTCTGGACCCTGTCCCGCATGTTCCGGGGCTGCCAGGTAACAACTGGCCCCTCAGCTCTCCAGGAGCCTCCCTGGCGCCTGCAGCAGCCACGCGCCTTCCCTCAGCCGCCTGTCTCCAAGGGAAGCGTCAGCCAGTCCTGAGATGTCCCCTGCCCTGCGCACCACTGGAGGGGACAAAGCACTGTCCAGGGAGTCCCTAGAGTAAAACCTGCGGATGCTGGGGAACGCCCTGGTTGTCCCGTCATCAGGACTAAATGCTTCCACTGCCTTGGGCCCAGGTCCAATCCCTGGTCAGGGCACTAAGATCCCACGAGCTATGCAGCACAAAAAGTAAGATAAAAATAGGTAGCGTCATATCTAGAGGGCACCCTGAGTATATTCAAATTTTAAAAAAACAACCCTTTGCCAGGTAAGCCTACTTTTAGGAACTTAGCCTATACAATTGTATTTTAGAAATCCAAACTATAGGGAATTTCCTGCCGTTAGGGCTCTGTGCTCCCACTGCAGGGGCACGGGTTCAATCCCTCGTCAGGGAAGTGACGCATGCTGCAAGGTGCAACCAAAAAGGAAAAACCCCGGGACGCTGGGGGCTGACATCACAGGTAGGAGGGAACGTTGAGTTCCCGGGCAGGACAGACGGGCAGCCAGTCCCTTGGGCTGGGCAGGCCCTGGAGACACCGTCTGCTAGGTAGGTAGGGAAGGACTGGTGAATTCGACCCATGGGCCCCACACTCATCCCCAAAGATGAAGCCGAGAAAGGTGAGAACCCTGGATGTACTTCAGGGGCCCTGAGGCTGGATTCCGGCCCTGGGAGGCAGTGCCAACAGCTACAGCAGAAGCGGGGCACCGCCTGCCAGTGTCCTGGTGCCGAGCAACTTAAAGGTAAGTTCAGCTTGCAGGCACAGGCTAAAACCAGTTGAGAAGGTCTCCCCCAAATTCTCAAATCTGGGTAGATGCACTCACATGCATCTACCCAGTGGGGTGGGGGTGCTTCCTTGTGTCTGGCCTGAGAGCTGTCAGAGGTCAGCCTCCAGCAGTTTTATTCACATACTGACTTCTTTTAAATCCTGAGAAAACATTCAGACAGACCTGAGTCAGAAGTGTCTGTGGCTGACCCCTCACTGGAGCCTGCCCAGAGCTGCTGCCCAGGCCCCTGGGCCATGTCCCCTGGGCCATGTCCCCTGGCCAAGGCTGTGCCCACTCCAGGACCCCAGGAGAAGCCTTTGCCAGCTCTTCCCTCCTGAGCACCTCTGAGCTGCCAGGTGGCCATGGGGGGCCGTGGGCCTCGGATTTGGAAACAGCATGGATGTGGTGGGGACTTGCCTGGTGGCTCAGGGACGACCCCCTGGAAGAGGAAATGGCAACCCACTCCAGCATTCTTCCTGGGAAACCCCATGGACAGAAGAGCTGGGGGGCTACAGTCCATGGGGTTGCAAAGAGTCAGACACGACTGAGTGACTGAACAATAACAACAATGGATGCAGTGTGGGTTGTCGCCATGTGGTGGACACGGCCTGGTCTTTCTGGCAGAATTCCAAGGAGGCTAAGAATTCTAAATGATTTGAAACTGCCTCTAGGTTTTCAAGATGAAAAGGTGGAACAAATTTCATGTCACTCCTGGCTTAGTTTACAACCTTGCAGTTCTGTAGACAATGGCATAGGGACTCTGACTGTGTCCTCACCAACAGCAGGGCCACGCTTGAACTCTTCCAGATGACTTTACGGAGAGGCCAGTGTCCTCTGATTATACAAGTTCTCGGTTACTGGGACCCTGTTGCGTCCCAGCTACTCACCTTTTCTCTAGCCCTCAAGGTAACCTTGAAAAGGTACATTTTTATCCCCTTCCACTCGCAGATGAGGCTCAGAGAGCAAAGTCACTTTTCCAAAGCCACATGGCTGGAAGTGGCTGTGGTCAGGCCTTATGCCAGAATCCCACTTGGCCACCCCTCCAGGGTCTGGACGAGGATGGTGAGCCATGGGTGACCACCCACCATGCCCACCGCTTGGACCAAGTGACTTGACCCACAGACATCAGGGACAAAGTCCCCTCCATCTGCTCACCCCCTGCCCCCTGCTGCCGTGGGACCCCCAGCCTCACTGCTGCTTGAGCATCGCAGCTGCTTCCCTGAGGGCCCCGCACCCCTTACCAAGTGCAGCAGCACTCGCAGGGCATCCCGCGCGCGCTCCGGGTGCTGCAGGATCTCGGTGAGGGCCTGACCGATGAGCGAGGAGGGACTGTTGAGCTTCACGTCACTGCCGATAAGCATGAACCCTGTGAGGACACGGAAGCACCTCAGGACTGTCCCTCCCCGGCCCAGCTCATACGCAGAGAGAGAGTGGGGCCTGCCCAGGATAGCTGCTCCAGGGGCTGTCGTCCCCTTCTCCTCCTGCCCCCAATCCTTCCCAGCATTAGGGTCTTTTCCAATGAGTCAACTCTTCGCATGAGGTGGCCAAAGTATTGGAGTTTCAGCTTCGACATCAGTTCTTCCAATGAACACTCAGGACTGATCTCCTTTAGGATGGACTGGTTGGATCTCCTTGTAGTCCAAGGGACTCTCAAGAGTCTTCTCCAACACCACAGGTCAAAAGCATCAATTCTTTGGCGCTCAGCTTTCTTTATAGTCCAACTCTCACATCCATACATGACCACTGGAAAAACCGTAGCCTTGACTAGACCTTTGTTAAACACCATTTCCCCCATAACAAAGTTGGCTTTTGTACGGTCACTGAAACTAAGCAGTGACAAAACACCACTTCCACGAGCACCCTGACCAGTTGGGGAAGGGGTCCTGTCAGGACTACAGCCAAGCACAGGGCTGGGTCCCCACAAACCCTGCAATACATTCTGTGGAACCATGTGGGGGCTATTTTTAAACATATAAATGAATGGTGTATTTTTTTGCCATTAAAACAATAACGTGTAAATGTTTGAAAACAATATTTTTGGTGTTCCTGTTTCAGGGATCACTGTGGCATGGGTAGGATTGTGGCTCAGCTGATAAAGAATCTCCCCGCAATGCGGGACACCTGAGTTCAATCCCTGGGTTGGGAAGATCGCCTGCAGAAGGGAAAGGCTACCCATTCCAGTATTGTGGCCTGGAGAATTCCATGGACTGTATCGTCCATGGGGTGGCAAAGAGTCAGACACAATGGAGCAACTTTCACAGCTGCAACACAGCTCAGGTCACACAGCCTGACACGGAGCTTGACTGAACCCAAGTCCCCTAAAGACCAAACCTCAGGTCTTTCTACGGCGCTGACTGCTCCTTCCTACAGTCTGGGGATCACAGGAAGGCTGTAAATGGGGCCCCCAGCACAGACTTGACACTCACACTTGGACTGTGAGCTCTCCTGCTGCTCCCTGCTCAAGGGACCACTTTCTTACCAGAGGAGTCAGGGCTGACTTGGCAGCAGGCCAGAGTCTCAGCCAGGGGACTCTCTCACAGAGCCTCTGCACTGTCCGTCCCTCAGGGTTCCCTTCCTCATCCCCCCAAAACCCCCCAGCTCTCTGACAAGCGCCCAAGCCCCTCCCTGCCCGACCCCCCTGCCCACCCCCTGCCCTCTGACAGCTCCCAAGTCCCTACCTGCCCAGTTGGAGGGGTGTGAGAAGGCTTTGCTGCTCTGCACCACCTTCATAGCCTCACCCAGCGCCGTGCTGGCCTTCAGGCCGTTCAGCAGGGACGAGTACAGGGCGTGCAAGAACATCTTGGAAGCAGCCACAGGCACGGGCCACAGAGACACAAGGACACACTGTGCGCCGGCCGCGAGGAAGGCCCGCGTCAGCGCCACCACCCCGTCGGCGGTGATCTTGCTGCTGGACTCCTGGGAGGAGCCGAGCACCACCAGCTTGACAGGCAGCCGCAAGTCCAGGACGTCGGCGGCTGTGAGCAGCAGCTCCTGCAGCGGCGGGCAGTCCGAGATGCTCTCGCCATCACTGGCATCGTCCTGCACCCGCAGGGACTCGGGGATGGTGTAGGGGTAGCCGAAGGAGCTCTTGCCACCCGCAGGGGTGCCATCCACACTGGGCGTGAGGACCAAGGCCGACAGTTTCCAAGAGATGTGGGTGGCGAAGTGGACGCACTCGGCCTGCGTCAGGGCGCTCATGACCCGCTCTTTGGTGGCCACGCTGCCCACCAGCGGCTGGCAGCCCAGCAGCTCAGACACCATGTAGGCTTCCTCCTCAGCTGACGGCAGCGGGCCCCACAGCCACCTGTCCATCACCGCTGATGGCAGCTTGGGGTTGCCGACCACTGCCGCCATGGACGTGGAGCTGGAGTAGGCGGGCGGGCTCTTCCTCAGGTGAGACTAGGAGGGGAGGAAAGGCAGCGAACACCCGTCAGGGCCTCTCCGGGCACTCGGATGCCAGCTCGGGTGGGGCCGCATCCAGCACGGGCCACCTGTCCTCCTGATAACCCCGTTCACTCCACTTTTCAACACCTTCCTGACACAGTGCACGTGTGGCTGAGAATCGCGCCTGCCGTGACAAGCTCTTGAAAGTAACCAGACTAGACAGGTGGTCCCAAGACCCCATGCTGTTTGTCAGGCCAGTGGGGGGGGGTGGTGCTGGAAGCGGGGCCAGGTGTGAGGGGGTGCCAGGTCGCCTGCCCCACATCTCCCTGCCACAGGTCCCCTGTGAACCCCTCAGTAAGGGGGAACCCACGCCCCGTGCCACAGGGGCTTCAGGGGTGGCTTTGTTTAAACCTGCAGAAAGCAAGTCACTCTCCGGGGAAATGGGGCCAAATGAAGTCCTTTAGAGGCACTACCACTGAAAAGATTACAGTCCCCTCAAAAGAGAAACATCCCTGAATTACAAAACAAGCGTAAAGGAGCCCAACAAAGTTCTGATTCTGCCCCACAAGGCCTTCTGATGTTCTGAGGGGACACATCAAGTGTCAAATTATTTCAAAATAATTTTCTGGTGCTTCCACCTGGTGCTGCCTTCAACTCTGGGAGAGAGCAAGGCCTGTGGGGAGCCTGTCGGAGGCGGGACTCCTCCCGCCCCTGGCTCACCTCTGCCCCCTGGGCGCCCAGCAGTGGGAGGGGTTGGCCCATAGGCCGGATGCACACGGCTCACTCATCGACGGGATTCAGTCAACTGTGGGCACGAGGAAAACTTGGAGAAAATAATTTCTTTCTCCTTGAACTGAATCTGTCCCATGTGAAGAATGATCCAGCAACAAAAACAGTCAAAACTAAGATCTCCAAAGCCCATGGGGCAGAAACTGGCTCGGTGGAACCCTGCCAACAGCCAAGGTCAGCGGAGGCTGAGGTGGGCCCGAGCCTGGGGCGGAGTGCCGGGGCAGGAGGGAACCCAGGTCTCAGGGTCCCTGGGTGAGCTTAGAGAATGGAAGAGGGTTTGGGGCTGGCTCCCAAGGCCCTCTAGTCAGGCAAGCAGGGCCAGGGGTGGCAGTGGGGTGAGCCCTGACCCGCGGGGGCCCACTGTCGCCCTCTTGAGTCCACAGAGTCCATCCTGTGCTGATTTTCACTGAATGAGACTGGGGTCCCCTCTCCCCTGAAGGCCACTCATCGTGTTGGTTCTTTGTCGCCCCGTGGGGCTCTTCTCCACTTGACGCTGATCTCATCTGTCTGCCCTCCTTGCCTGCAGCCCCTCCACCGGGCAGACGTGGCGCCCACTCCACTGGCAGCGTGCGAGCGGGCACGGCCTCAGGGGAGTGACTCGCCTCCAGCCCAACTCGGTGCCAGGACTGAGCTCTCCCATTCTGGTGTCACAGAAGTGACACTCGGGTGCCTCCTGGGTAGCGGAGGACTGTCGGGTTCAGAAGGCTGTCCCCCACCTCAGATCTGAGGTGCTCCCGGCTGCACACGTGAGTCCCCGCGGCCTCTGGCCGCGGCCCAGCTCGGCCGGGCAGCCTGACTTACCTTGGCCTGTGGGCCGAGGGAGCGGATGGAGGGGACGGCGATGAGGGCGAAGCGCTCGTACAGGTACTCGTTGGAGGAGCTTCCCTTCAGGAGGGCGAACGGGATGAGGTAGAGGTCCCCCTCCAGAACCAGGACCAGCTGCCGGTGCCGGCCCACGGGGCCGCTGGAGTGCATCAGGCCCTGCGGGGGAGCGAGCAGCTGACAGCCAGCAGATGCCTGCCCCCCAGGGGTGCACTCAGGGGTGGGGGGGCTCCCGCCTGCCTCCTGGCCCCGCCCCGAGGGGAGGAGAGAGGAGCACGGCCAGAACGAGACGGGCCACCCATCACAGAGGGGGTATCCTCAAAGATAAGGCCCAGCAGGTCATCTGGATGTTTCTACAGGAGGCAGGTGTTCATGCCAAGGGCAGTTGCCCCGAAAGCGCTCTGCAGTCACGGTCACCTGAAGCACCAGGGGACCCCGGGGCAGCATGGAGTGACCTGTCACACAGCCCTGAGGTCTCAGACAGGGTGGGATGCGCTGTCCGCGGACAAGAAGCGAGAACCAGTGTGTGGACCGAGGCTCTGAGACCAGGATAACTTCCCCGGAGGAGGAGGTTCCAACTGCACAGCCTCGAGCCACCTCAGGGGCTCTGTGTCCCTCCCCCAAGAGGGTGGCCCTGGGCTCCGCAGGGCTGTCCCCACTTGGTCCCGTGACTGGCGGGGACTCTGACACTGACAGATCCCCCGCATCACTACTGGAAGGCTGGGCAGGGACCCGAGGGGAGGGTGCACATGGACCAGACAGACACCTCTCATTCTCCAACGGAGCTACTGGTGGAGACTGAGGCCGGATGAATCTGGATGAGAAAAAGCAGGCGATGACTGTGAACACTGGACCGGACACAGAGTGGGTGTGAATAAAGATGAAGTGGCTACAGGAGCCCGCGGGAGAAGGTGCAGGGCCCACAGATCACGGGCACCAGGTGGCCCTGAGCCCTGGGGCACTGGCTCGGGGAGAGTCATAGCTGGGCGCCCCTGCCCTCCTCCCTCTGCCGCCCAAGCTGCCACGCACCAGGGGGGTGAGTGCTGGGCTGAGGGTGCAGGGGACGCTCAGCAACCACGACTGAAAGCTACCAGGACTGTATCCAGCCACAAGTGCAAAAGTCCAAATTCAGCCCACTCCACTGTGCTCTCTGAACCACAAACAACAGACCAGTGGTTCACCTGGGGAGTCTGAGAAGCGGAGAAATCTGGCTGTGGAGACGCAAGACCAGTGGGCGGCCAGAGCCAGAGGGGCCCTCCAGACACTCAGGGTCCAGTCTCAGCCACGTCAGCTCTGGGGGCTGCTCACACGCAGGGGCCTCTCTGAGGCCAAGGTGGTGACGACGGGCCCACACACCCTCGGTGCGGGTGTGCCTCAGCTCCCCCAGAACCTGCTAGGGTCAGGCTGAGACGGGGGTGGTCAAACAGCAGCTTGAATCGACCCACGAGCCCTGACCCAGGGGAGGACGCCGCTTGCCTGGTGGGCGGGCCGGCACTCTCACCGCTTCCGTGGCCCCGACGGCTGGTCAGCGCCTCCATGCTTCCTCCTTCTCATCAGCTGTGGGGACGACTCAGTCCTCAAGTGACGTCTGTCCTCGTGGGAATGTTACTCCAGGGTCCCCCGCAGAGACAGACAGCCTGGCGACACCCACCCCGTGGGCCTGGTGCCCTGTCCACACTCGGGCGTTGAGGGCCGGCTGTTCTGTGGACGAGTGTCCCCGACTGCCTCCAAAGCCCCCAGTCTTCTTACAGACCAGCCACGACCGGGCGGTCATCTCCCAGGTAAGGAGAAGTCGGGTTACCACACCACTTGATTCTTCTTTACAGTCACGACCCGGCCGAAGCCAAGTTCTCAGAGGGGAGGTCCTGGGCCACCCCGGAGCTCTGGAGCCTGGAGAGGCTGTGTACCGACCTAACCGACGTGACCGGCAAGTTGGAAGTCAGTTTCTTCAGTCCTGAGCCCGATGACTCCACTTGGCCTAAGAATGGTCTTTGGTCAACAGCAGAGGTGGACGCCGATGAGCTTTCCTTCTGCCCAGAAGCATTCACTCCTTCCACTTGTCCGACTATCTTGGCTTTGATGACCAGAAACACAGGGAACAGGGGATTTAAATACATGGAAATAAATATAAGAAGGACAAAGACCGTAACTAGAACAAGCCCAGAGACTTCCTAAATCACATACAAAGAGTGACTTGACAAATCCTAGGGAATGTTTGACTCTGAATCTGGTCCTGGATACTAGCAGCTCCTGGCCCTGGACGAGGCCCTGTCTGCTCACGGAGAGGGCGGCCTGGGACCTGCATGCACGAGCGACTTCATGCAGAGCAGCCTGTGGTTGTGAGGGGCTCCTGAGGCGAGTCCAGGCTCAGGAGCGAGACACTCCCCTCCACTCCAGAGCAAATCCCACGATGCGCACCGGGTCTGGTCCCTCTCACACTAAGCAGGCGCACTTCTCCTTTGCGTCTGAGACAGGATTTGACTTAATGCTTGCTGATGGCTCATGAGCAGATGGGACGGGGCTTCCTCAACGATAACTGGACATGCTCAACCCGTCCTGACAGCAAAGGACGGCGGGCTTCCAGGAAAGAGCCACGGCGGTATTTCCCTTCAGCTAAATTCAATCAAGTCCTGGTGCAAGCCTGCAGGGAAGACATTATTCTGTTCCACTTTTCATACCATCTGACCTAGCCCCTAGCAACAGGACTGCAGCTAAACAAAGGCAATTGTTCAAATAATTATAAGCCGCATGTGAAGAGGCTATTCACTTTAGTCTTGAAGTGTCAGTGATTCATAACCTTGGACTTTGGGTTTTGATGTGTATTTTCACTGAAAACGTGGAGAAGGCCTGGCTCCATCTGGCAGTTGACAGCGCGGGAGCGGCGGATGGTGTCGCCCTCTAGTGGCCTTGGAGCAGAGTGGGAACGGCCGGACCATCCACTTCCTCGCCCACCAGCCCACCGGTGGGGAGGACCGTCTGGGAGCACTGAGCCGCCACCTGCCTCGCGTCCTCTCGTGTCCAGGATGGGGTGCGCCCGGCAGTGCCCGGCACGTGTCAGGAAACACTCGTGGGAGGAGACCAGCTCCTGCGGGAAGTGTGCTCACCGGACCACAGTGGGTCCCGAGAGAATCTCCCCCATCTCGTTTCCTCTAACGGCCTCTGACAGGTTTCATTCCACGTCTCTTTGGAGGCTGTCTGACTCCTTCACTGCATTCAAACTCCTCAGTCACAAACGAGAACACTTTTACCATCAGGAACTGAATGTTTTCACCCTAAATGCCTCCTTCAAGAGGTGCCCGCCCTGCTAAGGGTCACATCTATTCTCACGCTCAGCTTCTGGGCGCACGTACGTTGGGGACCAGGGGTTTCCTTCCCATCGGTCATATAAAGGCATGACTTCAGTCACTGTTCTAATGCGTTTGGGGCTCGAGTCCATAAATCTTCCCTTCCTGGCACCCCTGGAGGAGCACAGAGGTCCAGCCACGAGCAACCACTAATCCCACTGGCAGAGTTTTTATTCTTTAAGTCACAGGGCAAAGTCCTCAGAGAGAAAAACTGTCTAAAAGTCACAGGGAAGATTCAGAAGGGTACCCCATAAGGGACAACTCCTGGTTGAAGCAGCCCCTCCGCTGGGTGGAGATGCTGTGATGGACGGAGGGAGGGGCCGGCCCCCACTGCCCCCTGCCCCAGGACTTCTGCCTTCCATACCGGGAAGAGCCCATCCAAGCCCTGCCTTCTGGGGACCAAAGGGGCGCGTCCTCCAGCGAAACAACTGGTGCTCAGGTGCCGGTCCCCTGAGACACGTCCCTGCACTTGGGATCTACCTAGATGTGAGCCAGGCCTAACACCGGACTGGGGGCCAAGGTCAGGGGCTCAGCCTCAGAGCCGCCCCACAGGCCCGGTGGCTTCCTTCTGCACCCTAGCCTCTCGGAAAGCTCGCAGCTGCCGTCCAAGAGCGGTCACAGAGAACCCACTCGATGACTTTGGTCTTGGGTCTTCTGTTTTATATCCAGACTAGACCCAAAGGCCAAATGCATCTCTGGACCATGTACCGCCGATAAGCTTTACTGAGCGCCAGCACACACCAGGCCCCGGGCCAGCTGCGGGACATGGAGACGGCTCTGCTCAGCGGCATGTCCTCAGCCAGCCTCCACTGGCGCAGGCACCTGGCCTTTCCCAGGGGCCTGTTATGAACTGGGTGTCTATGTCTCCCCAGATTCCTACGCTGAAGCCTACCCCCTCAGGGATAGTACCTGGAGGTGGGACCTTTGGGAGCTAACTTGGTTTAGAGGAGGGCAGGAGCTCCAGGGTGGTTCCCCGTAATGGGGATGAGAGGCCTGAGCGTGTTCACTCTCTTTCTCTCCACCACATGAGGACATATGAGAAAGCGGCTGCTCTCAAGCCAGGAAGCATGCCTCCACCAAGAAGCGGACAATGCCAAGCACCCTGACTTTGGACTTCCAGCCCCAGAACTGTGAGAAATCCAGGTCACCCAGTTGGTGGCATTTTGTTACAGTAGCCAGAGCTAACCCACAGTCGTGGGCAACGGCATCTGGCAGGCTCGTGTACAACCATTCAGATTCACAAGACCCCTGAGCCCTTCAGCAGCCCCCCACCCGATTAGAGAACTGTGTCTGGACGAAAAGTGATGTGCAGAGACCAAGGCCACAGAACCCTGACAGTGGCCCCGCTCAACCTTCTCGAGAACTCACAAGTACAAGCAGGGGCTGAGGGTCTGTTCTCACCAGGAAGTAGCCCCTGGCTTGAAGCTGCTCAGGCGAGACCTTCGAATGAGCGGTGGGCAGGGGAGCTGACGTGGGCGCGTCTCCCACCCTGACTGCAGAGGAGATGGGGGGATGCGTGCAGCCCTGGGCCCCCGGACCTCCCCAGGTCTGAGAAGCAGGCTGGGAAGGAGCAGCGTCTCACATGCACCTGAGACGGCCAAGACCGACCTGACCGCCAGCAAGGAGACTGGCTAGGACCCGAACCTGTGTCTGCCCCCTTGGAGCCCAGGACCCCATCTGCGGCCCAGTGGCCCACTTAGAACAGTGTCCACATGGGCGTCTGGAGGCTGGCTGAGAAGCCCCATGTCTGGAAAACCCCCGCTGTCTCAGGAGCCTGCTCTGTGTCTGGGGGGGCGTGGGGTGCTGAGTGGGAAGTGATGCGTCCTGACGCCAAGGAGCCGGCCGGGCACTTACCCCCTCCATGGGCGCCACGAGCAGGTCGTACAGGGCACGGAGCGGCGGCCTGACAAACGAGCTCTGCCTCCTGGGAAGAGAGGAGGTCCCGTCCTTGACAGGCGACGTGGCGTTGCCCACCAGGCTGGTCATGCTCTGGCAGCTCCTGGGGAGAGAAGGGGGGCTGAAGCCGGCAGGAGGCCGCCCTCCCCCTCAGGTGCGTCCACAGCACGGCGCGCACGGACACACCGCGGGCGGCCCGGCTGCACACAGCATCTACACAGGCTGTGGAGTTTTCCTGAATAATCAAATGTCCCAAAGCGCTGTTCAAGGCATTCAATTACATCCTCGTGTGGAGCAACTGGGCACGCAAACGTGAGGACCATGAGAATTGGGGCAGCCGCCAATCTGCTAGGAAGACAGTGTCCTGAGACCCATTAGTGTCCGGGGCGGGAGCCACAGACTCGAGGCTCGCAGTGGCCCCCGCCGAAGCCCCAGCGCAGCCTGAGGGGGCAGGTCAGTTCAGGCGTGGCTGCAGGGTTCTGTTTTGTTTTTAGTGTATGTTCCATTGTTTCTAGGCAAAATTTTATCAGTACGGATGGTATTTTCAACCCCAAGGCCCCAACTTTCACACTCCTGATGTTAGGGGAAGCACACTGACTGAAACCTCTTACTCTGGCCAGGCACCATAGTAAACATATGCGTGAGTTATTTTATGGCAGGAGGTCCTGGTAAGGAACGCAGAACAAGCTACCGCCAACTGGAAGAATTCGGGAAACGTCAACAGGAGATGTCACGTGTCCTTCCACCTCCCAGAATCCTTCTTGCTGGCATCCATCTTGGCTGAGCAACGCACGCACCAGCAGGAAGAACCTGAGTCAGACTGGCCAGAGACCACCCAGAAACCGACTCCATCACTGTCAGCCCGAGACTGCGAACACGCGGCAGAGCAGTCCTCCTGGGCTCCCTTCTCCTCCTGCTCTCCCCCAGGGCCCTTCCCAATGAAGTCTCTTGCTTTGTCAGCGTGTATGTCTCCTCGGAGAATTCATTTCTGAGTGTTAGACAAGAGCCCGCACTCGGGCCCTGGAAGAGGGTCCCCCTTCTTGCAACACTGACACAGGATAAGAGCATTCACTGAGTCACTGAGTCACTGAGCGAATGTCTCCCGAGCCCTGGCTACCTGCCGGGCACTGATGCGGGCAGGCCCTGGGGACTGAGAGGACAAAGAACACAGATGAGAAGGAGAGATGGGGGGCAGGGAAACAAACCCATTTCCACGGCAAGGACAGGCTGCCCCACAAGTCTTGCTAAACCGGCCCTTCAGCCTGGTCGGTGTGGCCTCAGCACAGCCTCCCGTGACAGGCTTCGCAGAACCAGTAGACAGTCAGTGGTCCCTCAACCTTGATTCAGACACTGTGCACAGTTCGCGAGTTTCTGTGACACATTTAGGACCTCAAGACAGAGAGCAGGTCTCACAGCAGCCTCGGCTACGGCAGGGCTCTGGACGCAGGACTGGTGGCTCTGCGGTTGTTAGCAAAGGAAAAAGCAGGACTCGCCCCTGCCTAGCCCCCACCCCCAGCCCCCGGCTGAGCCAGAGTCCTTGACCATCTAAAGAAATGATGTGAAAGGTTTATTTGCATTTTTGAGACCTGGCTCTATCCCCTGGCCTTCCCCCTACCCTGCGGTGTTCTCAGCAATGTCCCAACTCTAAACCCTAGGGCCATGCCATGCCAGGCTGAGAGCACCCTCCGCCCCCACCTGCTCCTACAAGAGAAGGAAGGGTAGAGGACCCGCTCACGGCGCCTGTCCACCACCCTCACTCAGAAAACACATAACCACGAGCGACAGGGGCCAGGACACGTCTTTGCCATCAGAGCCAGTGAAGAACTGATAGCCCTGAAGTGACACTCACAGGCTCACTTAATTCCCTGGAATACACCACAAAGAGCACTGCGCCCCTGAAGGAGCAAGCATCCGACCGCCCCCCAGAGGAGACAGTCTGGCGTGACACGTGGCGTCTGTCACGGCAGCGAGTGCTCCTGCACAGCCTGTGTGCACTCACCCTCGGGGGCCCGAGCTGCCCCCAGGACAGCTGGGGGGGTGGGTGGAGCGGGGAGCAGCCAGATGGCAGCACCCTCTGCCTGCACAGCCCTCGCTAGACATGCGTCTGCAGGACTGTGGGCTGGTTACCCCAGTCAGGCACCTGGTCTCATTAATCTGGCCAAAGACATCCCGGGGAGTGCCATGTTCCCAGACAACGCTGTGTCCCCACGTCCTAACAGGGACTGATGGGACACTCCCCAAGGCTCTGAACTAAACAGCTCCTACTGGAGAGAGACCAGCTCAGCACCCTGAGCTTCCCTGGGTACCAGGAGACCAGCATAACCAAGCTGCAATGGGGTGGGGGCTGGGGGGAGGCAGGAGGAAGTGGGGGGCTGCATGGTGGACAGATCGTTTGCAAAAGGTAAATTGTGCAGGATGGGGAGGACAGCGGTGAAGCGTCTAGAACCTGGAGGTGCTGGCCATCTCTGCTGATGGGACAGTGAGTGGGGAGGTCTGGGCAGGAGGGCCAAGTGGGCTGGGGGGCCTTTTTATTGAACCCAGAAAGTGCCAGAGGCACCTACCAGGGCCCAGCAACGCTAACCCTCTCCACACGCATCACGCCTGTGAGGTGCCAGATGCGGGTCCACAGAGGGCCAACCCGAGGGTTCCTGCACTGGGCTGTGGGGAAGGGGGTCTGGGGCACAAGACTCTGCTGCTCACGCAGAGCCAAGGGCAGGCTCTCTGGGAAAGGACCACTTGCTGTGGGTTAGCCCGCCTGGGGACAAGGTGGGGAAGGCCACTGCAGGCCAGGAACAACGCAGGGCGAAGCACCCATGTTGGCAATGGGACAGTGGGGTGCCGGGGACAGAGCACTGAGGGGAGAGGACGGGGTGGGGCTGCAGGGTGAGTGGGCTGGGTGACCTGGCCTCTGGGCTCCTGCCCACGCCCTTCAGCACCCGGCGTGCTTGAACAGGAAAACAACTCCACCGGGCCAGTTACCTCCAACGCTGATCAGAGAAAGGGCCCGCGGACTTCACCCTTCCCTGCAGGCCTCCGGTGGGGCTCAAGAGCTGGGACCAGGCTAGGACACAGTGCCCCCACCCCTGGCCAGTTCCGGGGCCAAGCCGGTTGATGTCCCTGGTCAGGGCTGGTAAACACACGGCCGGCTGTGGCGCCTCAGCGGGGGTTTCGGAGGACACTCTCTGGGCATCTGCACACCTCCAGGGGCAGGTCTCGGGCCAGGAAACCACCTGCCCCCCCCTCCTCTCCGCCCCAGCCGGGGGTCATAGGCGGGAGCAGCGGTTTCCTCACCTCCACAGAGCTGGCCTGGACTGCAGTAAACCAGCTCGCTGTGTGGGCGGCTTCTAGTTTTTCCTTTTTTCTCTCTTTTTGCCTGCGGCTTCTGTTTCACTGCGACATTCGTCATTCACAGTGACCTAGGGCAGCTCTCGCTGGGCGGTGCTACCCGCAGATCCACATAAAGATGCTGCAGTTTTCAGAAGAGCCGAGTGGTTGTTCTCCTCCCCACGCTGGGAGGCTCACAGACGACACAGGCTCCCACTGCCCGTGCGTGCCCCTGTTCTGCTCCCTGCTTTTCCTTGATTGTGAAATGAAGGTGGCAGATTAAATGCTTTGCAGGTCTCTTCTAGCTTTTAAAAATTAGAAACCTACTCAATCCAGGAAGCCCTCCAAACTGCAGTGGCTCTTTCAGCCCCTCTGCTGACCGACAGCACATGACCACGGCCCAGAGCCCTCGCTGAGCTGCCCGTGCGGGCGGCGGGGGGGGGAGTCGGCCTCACAGATGTGTCCCCCGCGGTCCCCTGACTCCGAGCCCCGGCCGAGTGGTTGGCAAGTGTGAGCGGGTGTGTGGGATGGTCCGCTCCCTGCTGTCCCCCTTCCTGGCAAAGTCACCATGGCCCAGTGACCCCCTTGCACTGCGGGCGCTCAGCCACAGCCTGGGGCCTCGATGACTGCACTGCTTCGGTTTCTGCGGCGCCTTTCAGCCTGGATGACTTCTCTCTGCCTTGGCAATCTGGACTCAGATGGGGAAATGGTGCTTTGACAGGGTGGAGCACCCCCTGTGACAAGCCTGTGAGCTGCGGGAGGGGCCGCGCCCCCCATCCAGACTCCAGCCAGGCCCGCGGCACCCACATCACGCTCTCAGGAGGCGGGGCGGCCCCTCCCCTAGGGGTGAAGAGCCCAGCTTCAGAGAGGCCGGGAGACCAGCGGCAGGCTGCCAGGTGGGGCAGGGTCAGGCCGCCAACCTGCCAGGGGGCCGTTTTATTAAGTCCCCCCCAGCCTTGAGGACACGCTGCGCCCCCTGCACTCACCTCTGCTCCCCACCCCCCTTTGCTGGGTCCACAAAGGTGACCTGACCGCGGTGGGCGGCCTCTCCCAGGCTCTGCGGGCGCAGGAAGGAGGGCTTGGCTCCCGGGACTCGCGGCCGCGCCGCCACGTGGCTCCAGCAGGGGGCGCTGGCTCACCGTCCTCGAAGCCTCTTTTGCTGCCAGGGACCCAGCTGGGCTAACTGACAGCCCAGCCCTCTGCACAGAGGGTTTTCTCACACCTCACCGCGGTCTTTATCAGCTCCTTCCTTAGGTGATGTTTATTAATCTGCTTCTGGAGAAATACTCGTTTTCTCTGCAGCATGGCCATCTGTATGCTAACGAGATAGGAGAGGGACTGAGTGGTACCTGGGGCCGGGAAGGCTGGCAGGCTGGGGGAGTCGCCTGGGCTCCCCACGCAGGGCTGCGAGGCGCGGTGTGAGGTGCCCCGAGCAGGGAGAGGCCGGGGTGGTTTATGTCTCTGAAACGATGACAAATGCCGGGTGGCCTGGGGAGCACGCGCGGCTCGTGAATCTCCCCGGGGATGAAGAGATCTATTCCCCAGGCAGAGGATTTATAATGCATGGCTGCACGCTAGGGCTTGCTCGGGCTCACACACTGACACGGCCCCACCCGAGGCCTGCCAGGTGCCCGGGGATACTCGGGACACTGCGGGATGCACACTTGGAAGTCTCGGCCCCACGTGCCGCTCTCAGCACCAGGCTAGCTGCCCTGGCTTCCAGTCAGGGCCCCATGAAGGAGGAGAGTTGAGGGCACATGCAGAGCTGGCATGGTGGGCCCCCCCATCCCAACACACACACACATTTCTCAGGCTTTCAGTCAAGACAGGGAGCCAGGTAAGCAGCAGAAATGGAGCAGCAGGGCTCAGCCCCCCACAGGTGGGACAAAGCAAGGGCCTCGCCAGGCCCGAAGACCCCAGGGCCGGAGGTGGCCAGCCTGGCCCTGAGGTCCCATCCATCCCGCCGGTCTCTTCGCTCGGAGGGAGAAACCCAAAGCTTGGCGCATCCCAGAGACTCACAAGGACCAGGGCTCCACTGCCACCCGGGGTCTCTACACCACGAGAAGAGGCCGCCCTCCTCTGAGGAGGGACAGGGACCCAGCAGAACACGGGAGCAGCGAGTAAAGGGGCGATTCATGAAAGCACGGAGGGGCAGGCTGACTAAGGAGGCGCGGAGGGGTGCCCCACAGACTGCCTCCCTGCACCAGGAGGTTCTCCGTGTTTCCCTCCTTTCCCAGGTCCTCCGCTCTGTGCTCAATTCCCTGCCAGCACTCAGGTCCTTCCCACCTGACCCCGTGCACATAAGGCCAAGACAGGAGCTGAGCCAGGAACACTCCCCGGGGGCCCTGCCATATTTAGGGCCACAGGAGGGAGGGGGCCTCAGCTGGGGTAGGCCTGGCCGGGCGGACACATGCCCGTCCCTGGAACCCTCCCATAGTCAAGTCTCGCCTTGGACCGCAGCCCACCCCACCACAGGTGAGTCAACGGAGACTCTAGGCCTGAGGCCCAGGGCAGGGCAGGGCCCCACCGGCTCTCAACAGTCAAGCATCAGGAAGCTGGGAGCCCAGGACCCAGCACTGCCACGTCTCAGGCCTTGCACCCTGTCTGGAATGCCTGACAGACGCTGCACTGGGCACCCCGTGCGGTCTGCTCACAGGACGTGCACAGGTCAGGATGTGCAGGCCCAGGGGAGGGAAGGAGATGGGGGGAGGGGAGACGTTGCACTGAGCACCCCGCGCTGTCTGCTCGCAGGACGTGCACAGGTCAGGGTGTGCAGGTCAGGGTGTGTAGGCCAGGGGGAGGAGGGTTGGCGGGAGGGGGAGAAAGCGGAGGGGGGAGGCGGAGGTCCCCACAGTGCTGAGCTCCTTCTAGGTGCCGCCCACCCTTGCTCAGGCAGCTCCTCTCCTGCCCTGAGGTCTTTATCACAGGTTTTCACTTTCCAGTGGCCAGTTCAGGAGGCTTCCTGTCTGCGCTCACAGCAGCAGGGTCCCAGGCCTTGGGGTCAGGGGTCCTGCCTCTGCTCCTCATGAGCTGTACGAGTCCCAAGAGGCCCCAGCCTTCCTCAGGGGGTCTCCTGCCCCACATTCGAGGAGCTGGGAGTGGCCCTGGAAGACGGGGCTGAGCACCTGCTCCGTGGGCATCTGCTGCTGTGACCCACTGGGCTCCTCCTCCCCACCTTCGGCCCTGCCCGAGGCTACAAAATCCCTGGGGGGCTCTGAACTGCATCCACTGAGGGAATCGGAGCTGGCCAGCCTGAGATCTGAACAAGCGCCTGGGTTTTAAGGTACCAGTGGAAAGATTAATTGATGAACCCATTATATTCAAGCAGGCAGTGACTCTCCACCACAGACATCCTCACATGAAGGCTGTCTCCTCAGGGAGGTGAAAGCTGTCAAAGGCTGCATTTTAAGTACTTATTCAATAAGCTGTCGGCGCTGTCGGCCTGCTCACCTCCCCAATCACCCAGCACCCAGCTCCTTGGCCGCTCCCTCCTCGGGGGGTGGGCTCAGGCAGAGACCCCTGCCTTTCCAGGGACGTGACGCCTCTCAAGCCCAGGGACAAACCTGGGCCAGGCAGGGCTCCTCTTCTCCTGCTCGTGCGCTCTCCTGGGAAGGCTGGTCAAGGGCTGTGACACACGCACCACCAAGAGGCTGGGGACTGTTCTCCCGCAGGGACCACGGCGCAGCCCACTCTGCTCTTTGCTCCACAGCCCAGTCTGGAGGGGAGTGGGGGTCACCTAGGAAAACCCGATGCCCAGGCCAGCCTCACACAGGCTTTGCCTGCTGACCCCATTAGGGGCCCAAGCTGGGTGTTGGGGGGACGGGCTTACCATGCGCTCAGGGATGGAGAGAAGAGGCCACTGTGTGTGTGGCCTGCCCAGCTGATGCTAACACAGAAATACTCTTTCCCAAGGGCCTTGTACCCACGGGTGATCTGTGGGTCCTGTCCCACACAGGACCTGTCCCCCTACAAACCAGTGGAGTCTCACGGAGTCTCACTCATTTACAAAAAACCCCCAGAGCCAAATTAGTGTTGTCCAAGGACAGAAGGCACCGCCTCAGAAGTGGTGAGCTCTCACTCACGGGAGGAGTTCAGGCAAAGGCTGTGACCACCTGGAGGGAGCCTTAGATGGGTGGGATCTGGGAGCCAGAGCTCTGTCTTTGGAGCTGGCCAGACATGGATCCTAACACTGGCCCTGTCACTGGGCCCACGTGACCCGCCCATCGGGAAGGTCCACGTTGGAGCCACAGTGACATGGGTGCACAGACCACGCGTGGAGTCCCTCTCTTTAATTTCTCCCATCTGGTCATGGGAGGCTAGTCCCCCAGGATTGTGGTGCCACCCTCTCCTCCCGCAGGACCCTCAGTCTTTGCCACTGACTCTCTTGGGGGACCCTGACCAAGCCGAGGAGTCTTGTTTGCCAATCTACCCTTTTGTGGGGGTGGTTGGGGTGCTAGTTGGAGGTTGCAGAGCTGAGGGAGGGCTCTGGCCCCAGCGTGGCCCCTCTCTAGAAGGGGGAACCTCGACACGGCGTTGCTCTCTGCTTTGGTTCTAACCACTGACATCTGGGCAATAAGAAAGTCCCTTCCTACCTCCCATCACACACACTGCCAGAAGGGGGAAGAGCAAAGACAGTGGCAACAGCAGTCAGAACCCTTCTGGGACACTGGTCCTAATGGGTCCTGGCTGGGTGCACCTGCAAGGCCAGGGAACAGCTTGGGACCCGGGATACCGGAGCAGTTGACAGCATATCCTGTTCCTCTTCCTCTTTTCCACAGTACAAGTGATCTGCTGACTGCCCCTAGGTTCAGACACACACACATATGCACGTACCCATACACGCGCACCGGCATTCCAGCCTTCAGCATAACTTCTCAAGCATTCTGCAAGACGAGGGGCAGAGGCCCCTTTGGGCGCTGCTGCTCTGCCCAGTGGGGGACCTGAGGGTCAGGTGCTAAATGAGAGAAGACTCCTTACTTTTCCTCACTAGCAGTGCCTGCTCTGGGCTCAACACACAACTGTGTTTTCTGCCAAAGTGCAGAGGCAAGAAGAAAAATAGTGGTTGTGATGACCTCAAGAACAAAGACCAAGCTGTGCAGTGTGTGGGAGGGGAGGGGGAGAATTCTAAGGCAAGTCTCAGCTGACTTGCATCTGCCGCAGCAGCCTCATCCCCAACCAGTCCAGTGAACCACCTGGAACAACAGGCCCAGAAGCCCATGAATCACAGAGCTGGAGGGCCCTGCAGCGGGGACCTGGCACTGCTATACACACGGCTGCTGCTACCTCACCTCCTTGAGCTCGGGGACCAGCGCTCTGCAAGCCCCCACAGTATTGGAGTCTGCAGAAAAGTCACTTCTCAGCCGTCCCAGCCAGTGACACACCAGCCCCACCTCCTGGTCATGAAGGGGCAGAGAGAAAAGCCTGCAGGGACCCCATGAGGGCAGGGCAGCTGGGAGGTGGGATCGGACACACAGCCCTGCACCTGCTAGGCGGCAGGTCTCCACCCTCCTGGCCTGTGTGTGACCCTAAGCTGCGAGAGCCATGGCTGGGCTGGAAGGTGGCAAGGGCCCACGTCATCCTAACCAGGATACCTCTGCTTCTGTGGGTCGTTAGGATGGACGGAGGCCAGCAACTCCCTTCCTGGACTTGTGGTTGACAGCAGAGGCCTGTGGCACCCGGCACCAAAGCTGAAAGAACAGATTGTTTCCTCTGCTCTGATCTGCCTTCAGAAGCCTCTGGGAGATCAGGACTGAGAAGGTGTGCAGAGAGGTGCAGGAGTTCCATTCCGTCATCTTCCTGAGGGCAGGCTTGAGGCTTCAGTCAGGGCAGGCCTGACGAGTGAGCTGGGCAGAGAGCAGCCGGGCAGTGAAGCCAGATTCCTACACTGTGGGCCTGGCGGCCCCTCCCAGCCTCAGGCTGGCCTGTCCTCGGCCTGGCTGCAGGCACTGACTGCACTGTTTAATGAACCAGTGAGCTAACCTGTGGTCCTGGGCTCACTGGACCTACCTCAGAGCTGCTCGGAGTGACAACGAACATTTTCTCAAAACAAGTCACTTCATGACACAAAATTGACACCCCTTCCCATCCAGGGATGATGAGCTAGGACCCTGGGTACACCTGGTTTGACCCCTTGCTTGCCTAGCACCCGAGGCCCTGGAGGAGGGGCTCCTGACCACAGGCGCGCCTGAGATTAGGTCGGCCATGGATGCCTGACAACGGCCTCTGGCGTGCGCTGTCTCTTACACAAACTACATGAGGTGCGACAGGAAGAGAAAGGGCGGGTGAGGCCACAACCCAGGGCGGTCAACAACTGTACAGGTACATGCACGTTTCATCCCTTCCAAAGTTTATCCACCCACGTTATCGGGAGAATCCAAGTTTAACAGTGTCCTTCCCACTTCACTCAAGACAGCAGAAAGTCAGCACACCTACGAGCTTTCTGCACATTTCAAAGCCTAGCACGTGCTGTTCATACATTAGCTGCTATAATTCCATTTTAAGGGAACCCTGCAAAGTAGGAAGCTTGTTCCCACTTCAGTGGCGAGGAAAAGGCTGACAGCGGTGAAGTCGCCTGCCGCAAGTCCCACAGCTGACACGTGACAAGGCCAGACCCGAGCCCTGTGCTCTTCACACCCTAGTTTACAACCAGGGATCTCAGCACTGGCAGAGCCAAGATTGCCTGCCCCAGAGCCCAAGGAGCTCTGGCTGAGGTTGAGGATGGAGCCAGCCTCGACCCCACACCTCCTCGCGCCTGGTCCTGTCCCTTCCAAGAAATTAGAGCCACGAGGGGCACCTGCGAAGGGGGCAGGGCCGCAGAGGAAACTGGGAGTGAACCAGCCTGGGGTTTGGCCTCCTGTCAACCAAATGCCAGTCCCTTCAGCCTTGGCTCCTGGCTCCCATCCCATCTGACTCACCCCTGGGAAAGTAAACACACGTTTGTCACCCTGAGAGCACAATAACGGGAGGAAACCGGGGCCTGGAGCAGGCGCACACGGGGCACAGTGGCCCCTGCCAACAGCCACTCCCTCGTGTGCCCGCTCTCCCTGCTGCCCTTCAGGGGCAGGGGCCTCAGCGCCCAGCATGTCTTTCTGGAAAGGTCTCTCCAAATGTGACTCCCAGGTGTTGCCAACCAGTGACAGTGGGACAAGTGCTCCGTAACCCCGCCCGCCTCCCCTGTTCATCTGGACACAGCTCGGGCCGCACCCCTGGTGAAAAGACGCAGGGGCGCACCAGTTGGCAATTTCAACCTTGGTTCATCTCAGCGCCACTGAGGCCTATTTGGTCAAGTAGTGGAGACAGGCCCAGGTGTGGACAGGCTCTACCCTGGCAATGCTGGCATATGCTCCCCTGGCCTCCCTCAACCTCAGGCCAGAAAGGTCTGCATAGGGGCCTGGCCGTGAGCTACGGGCAAAAGCTGCCCAGGGAATAAGTGCACAACGTGGCTCTGTGCGGCCTCTCCTGGCGTCTGGGAGATCAGCCCCGAGGCTACGGGAGGGAGCGGCTGACCATCCCCCGGGCCTCCCACCCAGCCAAGGTGGACGGTCACATCAGGCCTGCTGTGCTTCCTCCCCTGACCCAGAGGGGCTGCTGTGACCCCAAGGGCCCAGAGCACCGCGCTCGCCCCTGCAGACCCCCATCCCAGCCAGAGCCCACACAGCTGGAAGGTTACGGAAGCACACTGTCCATGCCGCCAGGGTTCCCGGCTGCACCGCCCGGGAGGCAGGCCACACGCACCTGTTAAAGAGGTTGTTGCGGCGAACCATCCGAAGGAAGCCAGTAGGGTCAGTGACCGAGTTGAGCCTGTTGTTCATCTCCTCGAACTGCTGGTCCATGATGTCTCCAGCTTCACTCTCCGTCTCGCTGCTGGCAGAGGCCCTGCGGGGAAACAGCAGAGAAAGGTGCCGAGTGCTACAGGCCTGCTCTGAGGCCCCGTCCCTCAGCTCCAGCGTGGCCCGGCTCCTCCTGAGTCCTCTTCTGCTCCCTCTGTCCCCTTTCTGCTCCCCGCAGTCCACCTGCTCACATCTAGCACTGCCCCCTGGCTGCAAACCCTCTTCGGGAAGGGGTTGCACCGGTGCCCGGGTTATACTTCCTGTGTCCAGCGTGCGCCCCACATGGACCAGGTGCAGAACCGCCCCTTGCTGAATGAATGGCACCACTTACTGTGTCCTGCCAGCCGGCGGGCAGCACAGGGCTTGTGCAAGTGCGCGGTGTGGCAGGAGCTCTGGTCCATTCCAGCTTGGAACCAGTAACTAAGCACCTGACTGTGCCGGGCACCACATCAGGTGGGGGATGCACAGTCCCTAAAGGCACTTTTCTAGACGAGGAGACAGACATGCCCAAGAGTGGTTGTAAGGCCAGGCAGAGGGGGACTGTTTGAAATGTAGGCTCGAGAAATGTGGTTGATTGAAGCCCATTCCAAGGTCAGCATGAAGATGTTATAAGTTTTGAATTACTAAATTCATATTTCCCCTATGACAGACTGTAAAAGAACATCTCACTATGGGTTTTAAATAAACAGAACTACTCAGGAGTGCCTTGATTTACCAGTCTGATTAAAATAACAGAGGGCATATTAAACGTAAAAGCCGTGCCCTGTGGCCCTGAGAGACCAAGACAGAGGCAGCTCGAGTGGCCGCAGACATGCCAAGGGAGTGCTGGCCGCCCCCAGTCCCCACCGTGACCCCGGCTCCTGAGCCTGGGGCTCAGCAAAGGCCGCTCTGTGTGTGGAGCCCCACCTTCCCTCAGCGTCTATTGCTTCCAGACTCTGGAAATGCAGAGTGACAGTCGGCTCACAGGCGACTCCCAGCCAGCATGGTAACTGTGTTGAAAGCTCCTGCTGCCTAAGGAGCGGGTGGAGGGGTAGAGAGCACTGGAGGCACAGGACAGACTCACAGACCAGCCACGCAAGCTGCTCACGCGCGGAAGAAGTGGAACTGGGAAGGGACAGACCCACTGCCCGAGAGAAGAGGCTCGGTGCACCGAGGCTCAGGTTGAAGGTGAGCACGGCCTGCTTCAAACAGCCAGGCTGGTGAGCCCCTGGCATCAGGATCACAGGACAGAGAAGGGGATGACTTTCCCCCCGGGTCGTCCTGGGGCGGAGATGCAGCGTGTGACACCACTCAGTAAACCTGAAGGCTCTACGTGAACGTCAGCCCTGATGAGATGGTCCATTTTATGTGTCAACTTGAGAGGGCCCTGGGGTGCCCGGTCCAGCGTTACTCTGGGTGTGGCTGTGAGGGCGTTTACGGGTGAGATTAACATTGGAATCTAGACTGAGAAAAGCAAACTGCCCTCCCCGGGTCGGTGGGCCCCATCCAACCCACTGACACTGAGCATCTGAACTGTATGAGAAGAGGGAGTGAGAGAGGCCTCCCCACCTGCCTTCCCTGGAGCTGGGGTTTGGCGCATCCCACCTCAGATGTGGACACCCCACAGCTTACAACATCGGCTCGCCAACCACAGACCTGGGGCGTCTCAGCCCTCACAACCATGTGAGCCAATTCCCCGCAACAAAGCCCCGTGTGCATCTTTGCCCTGTTGGTCCTGTCTCTCTGGAGAGCCTGGCACGAGGCACCGGAGCCCTACTCAGCCGTGCTCCTTGGAGAAGGTCTCACCAACGTCCCACCTCTGGGAGGGGATCCCAGGAGCTGAGCCCCAGAGAAGTGCTGGGAGAGAAGTGCTGGGAGAAGCCTTCAAGGAGGGCAAAGAGGTGTGATCTCTGAGCCAGCTACTCTCCTTCGTCCCAGAACCATACCAATGGCTGATCAAGGCATTACTAGCCCGACTTCTTCCCAGCCCCCACAACTGAACCCACCCTTCAAACCCAGCACAGTGCCTGGCACACAGCAGGTGTACAAGGAAGAACAGCCAAACGATGCCAACACTGGAGAGCATCTTACAACATGCAGGGTATTTCTAGCCAGATTTGATTTCACCTGTACAGCAAGACTGTGAGGCAGCTCTCATCATCTCCTCTAGGTCTGGAGAAGCTGAGGAGCTAGCCCAGGAGCACTAAGCGGTGGAGCCAGGGCTGACTCCCGCCCCTCCCTCTCTGAGGTTCCAAGCCTCTCTCACATTCCATCTCTCTCTGCTGGGGTTTGACAGGGGAGGGGAAGACGGGAAACAAGAAGAACCAGTAAGCTTCTGAGCACCTTAACAAATCACCGTGCCTCCACCCTGCTGGAGAGCAGGGAACGGAGCTTTATTCCTCTTGCCACCCCATGGGTGTCAGTCGACCAGGCCAGCAGCTGAAGGCTGAAAATGCTCCCTTGGGAGCCCAGGGTCCTTCATGGAGACCTGGTAAATATCACTCAACAAGCTTTTCTGTCCAGGGACACATTTATCATCTGAACATGACGGCCTGCTCGGAGCTGAGGAATCTGCTTGTCATTCGGTGCTTTGCAAAGGGGAGAAGAAGCGACTGAGCCAGTATCAGCCTCCATCATCTTGCAGCTCTGCTCTCACTGTCAGCTGAGGACGGAGCCCTCAGAATCTCATGTTTAATGCGGTTGTTTCCTATTTCCTGACCCTTCAGAGTATTAACACCAAAGGGAAAAACAAACAGGTGATGTCACAGATAAGGGAATCTCCCATTTACAAAGCGAGCCTCATCTGTACGGCAGGGAGCCCGAGTGCCTTGCCATCAGTGGTTGTCATATCACAATCACAGCCCTCTCATCTCTCTAAGAGACTTTCTAGAGATGGCACAGCAGCTGGTCTGGTTCCATTCACTTTGATCCAACAGGGATTACTAACCGAGACCTACATACAAGAGCCACAGAGGCCAAACAGAAGACAGTAACATTACACCTGCCTTCAAGGTACAATACATCCAGTATGACCAGTAACCAGTGGCTAAGGTGGGTTAAGAAGGAGGCAGGAGGGTGTCAGCCTGGAGTCAAGAAAGGGAGGGTGCGAAAGCCCTCTGGAATCAGCAGCATCTGAGAGGCACTGGAAGGACAGCTTAGCGAGGAAGGGACTGGGGTGGTGTGTGGGAATCGGGGGATGGAATGGTATGAGAAGGCATGGAGGTGAGAGAGTGGGCGGCTCTCTGGGGCCCAGGGACTAGCCCAGATGAGCTGGAGGAGATGGTAAGAGTGGCAGAGAGAAAGGAGAGGGAGGGGGAAGGCCTGGAACCTGGAAGGCAGTGGACAGCTGTCAGTCCAGGCTTCTGGTGGGCTCAGGGCGGTTGTTTGAGAGGCAGTCAACTGGCCCAGAGTGGAGAACATGGACTATACAGAGAGAAGAGAGAAAGTCAGGTGGCTTTTACCAGCACTTGCTCAGAAGCAGCCCTGAAGGCCCAGGGCCAAGCCCGAAGGAGACTGTTGGCCCCTCACACCTACTGGGAGCCTACTTCTCAGGAGTCACTACTGTGTTAATACATCAATGTGCCTGGGTCTCAACATGCCAAGTGAGGCAAGCTTTCCACAGCCCTCGGGCTTAGAGGTCTGGGTAGCAGCTCCCTCCTCCCTAGAAGCTCCCATCCCGTCTCCCTATAAATGGACATTCCTGGATGTGGCCCCACGTTCCTGGTTCCTCCTCATTATTTGCTCTCTACTGTCACCAACAATGGTTCTGGTTGTCCTGTGGTTGGGCCAACTTAACTCATGAGTCTATCCGTGTAAACTAGGGTGGTAAGGCAGAGAGTGAGAAAGTGAGAACTATCAGGAAAATATTACCAAACAGAGAACCTGTTTGCCTGAAATTCATTGAAGGAAAAGGATAAAAGACAACTAGCAGTTAATTTATAGCAGATGGGCCACTGGTGGCAAATAAAGAAACTGCAAATAGGGGCTGGTCTCCAGTGGAAGAGGAATGGGTTTAGTTTGGAGATGCTGAACACGCAGACAGGACTCTGTGTTGGTAGTGCCAAGTGTGCAGATATAGACTGTATTATTTAGATGGTCTTCATTCCAAAAGGGCTGGAGACTTAGAAATTCAAGTCTGGTGCTGAAGACAGAGCTTGGGACTAATTGTTTGATAGCTCATTCATTTATTTACCCAATAAATGTTATTAAATATTTGTTATAAATATCCTGCTATGCCAGGTTCTAGTTTCAGGTAAAATGGAGTAAGCATATACCACCCAAGGCCATTGCCTCTCCGATACACAAATGGGACATAATCAAACTTATAAGCTTTTGCACAGGAAAGGAAACCATAAATAAAATGAAAAAACAACCTATGGACCGGGAGAAAATATTTACAAATGATGTGACCAACAAGGGCTTCACTTCCAAAATAAACAAATAGTTCATACAGCTCAATATTTAAAAAAAAAAAAAAAAAATCAAAAACTGAGCAGGAAGACATTTCTCCAAAGAAGACATACAAGATCATCAAGAGGCACACGAAAAGATACTCAATATCACTAATTATTAGAGAAATGCAAATCAAAACTACGATGAAGGATCACCTCATACTGGTCAGGATGGCCATCATCAAAAATTCTACAAAGAATAAATGCTGAAGAGGGTTTGGAGAAAAAGAAATCTTCCTTCACTGTTGGTGGGAATGTAAATTAGTGCAGCCACTATGAAGAAAAGTTTGGAGATTCCTTAAAAAACAAAAGAGTTACTGTACGATCCAACTACCCTACTCTTGGGCATATATACAAAAAAGATGAAAACTCTAATTCAAAAAGATACACACACTCCAATGTTCATAGCAGCATTGTTTACAATAGCCAAGACATGGAAGTAACCTTAATGTCCATTGACAGATGAATGGATAAAGAAGATCTAAGCAAATGAAGAGACATACCATGTTCATAGATCCTAAGACTCAATTCCCAAATTAATCTGTAAGTTTAACATAAGTCCAATCAAAATATCAAGCCACTTTTATAGCTATACAGAAGTTAATTCTAAAATTTATATAAAAAGACAAATGAACTAGAGCAGGTAAAGCAATTTTGAAGAAGCAGAATAAAGCTGGAGGAATGACACTGCCAGATTTTAAGGCCTGCTATAAAGCCACACTAACAAAGATAGTGCTGTATTGGTAAAAGGACAGACATAGAGACCACTGGAAAAGACCCTGATGCTGGGAAAGACTGAGGTCAAGAGGAGAAGGAGGTAACAGAGGATGAGATGGTTGGATGGCATCACCGATGCAATGGACATAAGTCTGAGCAAACTCCAAGAGACAGGGAAGGACAGGGAAGCCTGGCATGCTGCAGTCCATGGGGTGGCAAAGAGTCACAACTAAGTGACTGAACAACAAAACAACATATATCAATGAAATAGAATAGAGTCTGAAACTAGACCCATTCAAATATGGACAATTAACTTTAGACAAAGGTCAATTGCAAAGATGACTTAACAGAAGAAGTCTTTTCAATAAATAGCTTGGGAACAACTGGACATCCACATGCGAAGAAATGAACCTTGTAAAATAAACCTCAGACTAAATATTATACATTATAGAAAAACTAAGTCACAAAATGAATCACAGATCTAAATACAACAATAGAAAACTATGAGACTGTTAGAACAAAATAAGGGAGAAAATTTTTGTGATCAGATTTCTCAGATTCATTTTACCAAGAGCATGATCTAGAAAGAAAAAAACCTGACAAAGTTGATGTCGTAAAGGTTAAAAACTTTTGCTCTGTGAAAGACACTGTTAAGAGAAGAAAAAGACAAGCTATGGATTGCAAGAAAATATCTATAAACCAGATATAGGGCTTCCCTGGTGACTCAGATGGTAAAGAATCCACTTGCAATGTGGGAGACCTAGGTTCGATCCCTGGGTTGGGAAGATCCCCTGGAGGAAGGCATGGCAACCCACTCTAGTATTCTTGCCAGGAGAATCCTCATGGACAGAGGAGCCTGGCGGGCTACAGTCCATGGGGTCGCAAAGAGTTGGACATGACTGAGTGACTAAGCACACATCTGTAAACCAATGTATACAACAAAAGACTTGTATCTAGAATATATAAAGAACCTCCAAACTCAACAACAAAAAAATAAAGCTTAATCTGAAAAGTGAGCAAGAGAGCTGAATAATCTTCTAACAGTTTTCTTTCTAACCAAAGAAAATAAAAGGATGGCTAATGAGCATATGAGGAAATGTTCAATGTAATTTTGCCATTAGAGAAATGGCAAGATATTACTACACATCTATAAGAACGGCTCAAATTTTAAAATACTAACAATATCAAGCGCTAGCAAGACAGATCAACTGGAACCCTCATATATCGCTGGTGTGGATGCAAATGGTATAGTCATTACAGAAAATAGTTTTCAGTTTCTTATAAAATGAAACATATATTTATCAGAAGACCCAACAATTCCACTCCAAAAGAATTTATTTACCCTATTTACCCTAAAGAAATGGAAATTGATGTTACATAAAAACTGTCAATGAATATTTATAGCAGTTCTAGTCATAACTACCCCAAACAAGAACCAACTCAGAAGTCCTTCAGCAAATGAATGGATAAGCAAACCTTGGTACGTCCATACAATGGAGCACTCAGTAATGAAGAGGCATGAACGACTGATACAGTCAGCAACTTGAAAGACTCAAAACTTTAGGCTGAGTGAAAGAAGCTAGTTTTAAAAGGTTATATACTATATGATTCTTTTAATATAACAGTCTCAAAAGAAAAGACTCTACTCACAGAGAACTGATCAGTGGTTGCCAGGGGATGGTAGCAGAGGGAGGTATAGCATATGATGATAAAAAGATGGGAGTTTTCTGGGTTACCGAACTATTTTGTATCCTGATCATTGTGGTGGTCACACAAATCTTTCATGTATTAAATTTTATAGAAATGACATCAGAAGAATAAAATGTACTGTGTGCCAGTTATCCATTTACTGCTTCTATGCTCCGGATTCATTCTGCCTTGCCCACCCTGTGATAATGGATCACAGCCCTTTAAATATTATTCCTTTGCCAGTGGGCACAGTTCTCAGCACTGTCAGTAGGCAGCACTAGAGAGACAGGCTGGAGGAAGGGGTTCTGCCCTCCTGTTTCCGGTGTGCTTGTTCACTGGGCTCCTGCTGGGCGGGCACCTTCTCCAGGGCCCAGTTCCTGCAGCTCTGGTGCCTTCTCCACAAGCCCACTTTTGCAGCACACAGCAGCCGGCAGCCTCCAGTGGCCATCAACTGCCCCTGGTATCCACCCCTGGGTGGTTCTGCAGTAGACTAGGACAGCCCCCTGAGAACAGCTTCCCACAGCACCCTAGAGAGTACAGTTCCAGCAAATTCTGAGGGTGGATTTCCAGCATCTTCTCTGCTATGAGCCATGGCAGTGCCTCTCTAACAAAGCCCAGATCTCAGCCCTCAGTTAGGGTGGGCTGAGGTGGGGCCTTCCTCCTCAGGGTAGTGACTGCTCCTTACATCTGCTCTCTCTGTATCCTTTAGAATATTCTTACTAGCCAATCCCTTTTCATTCAATTCTCTGTTAGAGTATCTATCTACCCCTGTTCAAACTACTGGGTGACTTCTTGCTCTTGCTTTGATGCTGCCTGAAACATATCTTACGTTCATTAAAAACATAAATTAAATCCTGCTATTACTAAATCCTGAGAGGAATTCAGAAAAGCAAGATAAACCTCGGTGCTACTTATTTATCCAACTGGCCATCAGGCCCACCAACCCTCAAAACAATTCACTGGGCAATCAGTGTGTGCCAGGCCCTTAGCTGGGGCTTGGATCGCTCCAAACAAAGTCGGCCTCTATCCTTGACAAGCTCAGGGAAGTGCTAGGTGGGCAAACTAATCTCTGCAGCACAAAAATAAATTATTACATAGTGGCATGTATGTGTATAGAGATTAAATGAAGTATTGAGGACGAGAGAGAAAGAGATAGAGACTGAATATTAGAATATGGACAGATAAACAGCCTGTGATTGTGCAGAGAGAGTCCCTGGGGCACTTGGACACATGGCCAAGTTCTGGCCACTCTTCTGATGGCCATGATCTCACACAGAAAGAAGAGCAGAGGTGTGCCAGCTTGGCAGACAAAACCGGTGGCCACAGTTCAGCAAAGGAGGGACCAGAGGCCTGGAAGGACAGAAAAGGTGTGGGCCAGGTGGCAAGGTTGGGGAAGAGGAGACGGGAGGCTGCCCAGAATGGGGAAGCCAGGGCCGTGCCAATGCCTTTCTCCCTATTCTGCCCACATCCAGTCCTGTAGGACCAGCCCTGGACCCCTGGCCTGCCTACCTGTCCCACCCCCTGGGCTACCTCTCCACCCCAGTGGCTCTCTAGGCCTAAGGATTCTGGCTCAGATTTGCCTCCCTGGCCCTTTCTTCTGTTGGACCTCCAAGGGAGGCAGCGTTCTCCATTCTTATTCCCGGCCCCTGACTTTGCATTTGCTCAGCAGCCAAAATCCTGGCTGGACCTTGCCCCAGCCTCCTGCATGGGGCTGGGTGGAAGGTTGAGATTTAGATCATTTCAGTTATGGAGAATAGTGAAGGCAAAGGCTAAAGCCAGTACAAGCGGGCTGAGGTGCAGGATGGTGGTGCTGGTCCTGGTAAAGGGCTGAGAGGTGAGCTGGGGGGCCCAGTAGGTGGGCGGTGGCTTCCCCACAGTGCCCACCTGCCCTGCCAGCATCTGCTTCTGCAGCTGAGCAGCCTGGTCCCTCCCCTGCTCTGGGGAATATAAATCATGCTGTCACAGAACAGGCTCCAAAATGCTGTTCACATGTAGCTTTCCCTAGAGATGGAAACTGCCCATGAATCAAGTGCCACAGAGCGGCGCCCGAGCTGTCCTGTTCTGGGGGACAGGGCTTGGCCATGGTCTCCAGAGAGGATTTTCATCTGCAAGCATGGCCTCCCGATTTCTCCAAGTACACGCTCTCTGTCATCCCTCTGACAGCTGTGACTGAAGCTTCACACAAGCACACTTTAATTTATGTCTCAGCATCCCTCTGCTAACTCATTCCTTCTTCATCCCCCTACCCCATCTCTAGGCCTCTTCTGCACTGATAACCAGTTACTTTCCAAAGACCAACCCCTGGCAACCCTAAAGCTAGAAACAACGGGGGAGAAGCCCCATTCAGTCCCTGGTGTAGCAGGAAGCACAGGTCGGTAGCTGTGGTAGCTCCAGTACCACTAGTCCCAAGCCAATGGAATCAGCTCAAGGGCAGGAAATGCCCCTTCTTTCCAAGCAAAGACTTCTTTTTAAATTTTTTTACAAAAATTTATTTATCAGTCTTCACTGCAATGCACGGGGCCTTCACTGCTGCACACACGTTTTCTCTAGTTGTGACGAGCAGGGGCTACTCTAGTTGCAGCGTGTGGGCTGCTCACTGCGTGGCCTCTCTTGTGGAGCACAGGCTCTAGGGCTCTTCGGCTTCAGTAGTCACAGCTCGAGAGTCACAGCCCGCTGAAGCTCGGCTGAGCAGCTGCGGTGCACAGGCTTAGCTGTCCTGCAGTATGTAGAATCTTAGTTCCCAGACCACGGATCACACCTGTGTTCTCCGCATTGGCAGATGGATTTTTAACCACTGACCACTAGAGAAATCCCAAGACCTCTTTACAACTGAAAAAAAACTTGAGGAGGCAAGAGTTAGTTCATTTGCTGCCACTGCACACAACCATTCTGGGTTTCCTGATGATGAGGCCAGGTCTGACTGTGCCAGCACCCTGTGTTATGGGAGTCCAGAGCTGGGTGGCAGAGAAAAGTCTTGGAGATATGAAAAGGTACACAAAGGGGAGGTACCATGGACACTGGGCTTTGCACAGCCAGTCAGCCAACAGCTGAAAAGACCCACTTATCCCAGAAGCCACTTAGCAAGAGTCTCAGAAACCAAAGACACGTGACTTTGAACTCAAGACTTTTAAGACCTCTGAAATTTTCCCATGTGAATTACTTGCTAGTTCCTGTCTGTTTGTTCACTGTGATTATAAGTGAAACTTCAGATGAAAAGAGCCTGGGGCTTCCTTTCAGGGACAGCAAGGAAAGGAGGCACTGGAGAAGCAGTGTCCTGCCCTGTTGCATCTCATAAGGGAGAAGAGCCAAGGGAACACAGATGCTGATGCAAGGCTTTAAAGCAATGGGGGAGAAAGCTGCGGTGCAGCAGACAACTTTAGGGTATCTGCCCTGGTCATAATGATTCTACTTCTAGAAATTGTTTCCCTGACCCACAGGGCCACAGGGCTGAGTTCCTGCTGCCAAGTGTGTACCCGACAACCCACAGTGCTGACTGGACCAGAGGTGGACACCAGCTCTAAGCAGGCCAATCCTTTCCCAGAATTTGTGCCCGGAATTCAGGGAGAACGAAGTATGACTTGCTGTTGTCAGCTCTGCAGGCCGTGTGTGAGCACAGCAGCTGCTTACGATGGCCCTTCCTACCCTGGGACGAGGAGAAGGAGCAAACCGGAGGGAGGGCCGGCGGCAGGAGGCACACGAGGGAGTGGCTGAGCAGTGGTGGGACCAGGCTGCCCGGTGCAGCCCGGGGCTCCCCTCAGCTTTCCTTCCCCATTCTAAGCTCGCCTTGGGTTTCATGGGGCTCTTTGACCCCATAACCTTATTATAAATGCCCCTTTTTGGTTCAAGTGAACGCTTGAGAGGACTGCTGTGGGGGAGAGGAGGAGGAGGATTGAGAGGTGTCCTGGGAGAGCTGTGTGGCCTCAGTGCGG
This sequence comes from Okapia johnstoni, assembly GCA_024291935.2. Classification (NCBI taxonomy): domain Eukaryota; kingdom Metazoa; phylum Chordata; class Mammalia; order Artiodactyla; family Giraffidae; genus Okapia; species Okapia johnstoni. Next base: position 5,006,766 of record CM044310.1, on the reverse strand, counting down.
GGAGCCGGTTCCACAGCTGCTCAAGTTGCCTGGCATCACTCCATGCTGTGGGCCACACAGAGGAGAGGCCAGCAAGAGTTCAGGGGGAAGGAAGAGTGTGAGCTGCCACCAAAGAAAGATGTGCCAGCATCACCCAGGAGGGCAGGGCAACGTGAGGGAGAAAACCCTTCCCAGTGAGGCCACTCACACCACGCGAAGACTTCACAACCAGAGGTACAGCAAGTGCAGACTCTAAGGGTAAATCCAGGGGTTCAAACCCACACTACTGGTGTCCCCCACCACTCCCTGCAGCAGCACTCACTGTGAACACTGCCCAGGGGTATTGCTGCTCCTTATCAGAAAGTGAAAGTCACTGTCATCAACTCATCTCACTGGAAATACTTATATTAGGATGGAACTAGGTTTAATTTGTTGTTCCTCTACATCGCTCTGAAAGTGAAAGTGTTAGTTGCTCAGCTGTGTCTGACTTTTTTTGACCCCATGGATTGGGGGCCCCCAGGCTCCACTGTCCATGGAATTTTCCAGGCAAGAATACTAGAGTGGGTTGCCCTTCCCTTCTCCAGGGGATCTTCCTGACCCAGGGATCAAACTTAGGTCTCCCGCATTGAAGGTGGATTCTTTACCATCTGAGCCCCACCAGGGAAGCCCCTATATCACTCTAGAAATTACTTTTTCTTGTATCATCTCAAGATTGCAATCCACACTATTATCTAACAGTTATTATTTACAGAACAAACCTTCTGTTGGTCTGAAGGCAAATGATTATATTTACCTGCCAGGAATCTACACATAAGACACACACAAAATCAGTAAGTTCTGTTAGGTGTCCTGGTTGTTAACTGACATTGGAATTGCATTCTTAAAATAAGCATTTGAATGTTTAAAAAAAAAAGCCTCTTGCCTTTTGCATCCAGACAGTTGTATAGTTTTAACTCAGAAGCACTTGTGAATCCTGAGTATCTCACAGCCTGGAATTATCTAGTCTCTACTTAGGAGAAGGAACATGGGTCTTTTCCTAGCTTTTCTTCCTTCAGTAAACACAGTGATCAAACAAATGAGGTTTCACTTCCACTAGCTCAACAGCCTGTGTGCATGAGGACGGAAAGACTGTAATCGACAAGAAGGACCCGTTACTCAGTCTCTCAGTTTTGAAATCTCCGCTGAGCCAGTGTTGGCAGTGGAGAGCTCTCCTGACGATGTGACTCTGGAACCCTCTCTACTGTCAATTTGGCTTCGTCACATCAATAAAGACCCATTCAACCGACATGGACACCGTGTGTTGCAGTGTGTGAAAGTGTTAGTCACTGAGTTGTGTCGGACTCTTTGTGACCCAAAGGACTGTAACTGGCTAGGCTCCTCTGTCCATGGAATTCTCCAGGCAAGAACTCTGGAGTGGGTAGCCATTCCTTTCTCCAGGGGATCTTCCTGACCCAGGGACCAAACCTAGGTCTCTTATATCTCCTGCATTGCAGACAGATTCTTTACCACCTGGGGCACCAGGGAAGTGGAAAGAACCAAAGCCCCACACCAGGGAGACTCAGGGGGACTCCCCCATCCTGGTCACCACCTGTCTCCCACGTGACCATCCTTTGCCTCACACTGGCTGGGGGCTGTCTAAGGGCTCACGATGGCCCTGCTTCACTTCGTCATGTGGTGTGTAAGGGTGGTGAGGTTCACAGTGTGGTGGCGAGGGAAGGAGATGAGTGTAGTGCGCATGTCACTGTGCAAGGTGAACGTGTCATGGGAGAGCTGTAGATGTGAGGGTGAGTGAGGGTGTGTGCAGACAAAGCATTTTATCAGGGGAGTGGCTCTGGGCCCTTCCCCAGGCATCTGAAATAAGGTATCCATTCACATCCACAGGGGGCCCCAGTTTCCAGTCCAAAGGGCAACAGAGCTGGGGTGTGTTACTATCCACAGCAGGAGGCAGTAACTAAATGCTGAGGCCCAATGCTGAGGGAAACTCAGAGGAGTGCAGGCACCTGTCCAACTAACCCTAAGCAGCAGAACTGGACTCAGGAGCCAGGGGGCGCAAATTCAGGCCTCTGCCTCATCACGCCCCCATCCCAGCCTCCATGAGTTCAGAAGCTGCCTGATCCAGGGACATTTTCTAAAGGCAGGTGGGGACTGCGAAGCCCAGAGTTCTCAGAGGTGCTTCCAGACCTCAGCCTCTCAGCAGCAGCCCCTCCCATACACCTTGCATGCTCTTTTTTTTCCTCTTCATTTGATCCTATGTCTTGTGGAGAACAGGCTATTACAATGAAAATGGTTTTTGAAGATCCCCATGAGGTCCATTTCCCTTGTCCACTAAAAGCCAAGAAGGTCTGTGGCGGGAACATTTGCATCCATGATGAGCGTCCTACATATTGTCTAGGAGCACGTGTACATGGAGGGACTGACGCAGGAAGGTGAACAGGGGAGTGTGGGCATTTCTCTAGCAGCTGCTCGAGTCAGTCTTGAAAGATTTTCGTTCTCTGGTGATGGTTTAGTTGCTAAGTCGTGTCCAACTCTTGTGACACCACGGACTGTAGCCTGCCAGGCTCCTCTGTCCATGGGATTTTCCAAGCCAGAATACTGGAGTGGATTGCCATTTCCTTCTCCAGGGGATCTTCCTGACCCAGGAATCGAACCCAGGTCTCCTGCATTGCAGGCAGATTCTTTACCAACTGAGCTATGAGGGGAACAACTGCACTGATACAAATTATATTAAAAAGCCAAATGAACCCTTTAACAAATGAAAAGAGATGAGGCTTAGGATAATAAGAATATTATAGCAAAGCTCCTACTGTGTCTGTTTTTGTAAAGGGAGCCCTGCAGCTAGACCTGCATGAGACGCTGTGAAAGAGCCCCTCAGAATTGTGACAAAGGCACCCAGCCCTGATATGTCACCATAAAAATGCATATTTCAATACAACATGGTCCCCTTAATGAGGAAAACCAGAGGGACTGTGTGGTAGTTTTATTTATAAGCCTTTAAATCTAGGTAAATTGCACGCATTTGAAATTTCTATACAAAGAATGTCACCAAAAGCCACCAAACCGAGTCTACTTAATAGGTCGGGGCACCGAGACCAGGGACAGAGAAGGTCAAGGCATGGCTATATGCTGGGCAAAGGCCACGGGAGGGCAGTTCTTTTTCATGTGGTGCATAGTCCCTAAAAGCTCCTAAAATTGCTTCTACAATCACCCCCTGTTCCCTAGATCCTGTCAAGCCCATTTAATGAAAACAGGGAGACGAGTGGAGGGGACCTGTCTGGTGGCTTCTGTGGTGATTTTTGGTGTCACAGGCATGCTTGGCACTGTCCCAACTGAACTCTGGGTGGGCAGTTTCCGGTTCACTTGCAGTGTTTGTTTCCTGAGGAGCAACACTGGTTTTCTGAAACAAGTTAAAGTGATATAGGATTTTCCTTTGTTAATATTGAAGTCTTTGACCTTGAGGGGAGAACCAGTCCCCCCCACCCCTCCCTCTAAGCAAAGCGTATTTCCTTCTCTGTCTAATTGGATTTTCTGAAAGGATCTGTTGCCCCTCCTCTATCCAGATGCCCGTGATACAGTGCTGTACAAAAAGCCACTGGCTGGTGTCGTTCCCGTCTCTTTCTGCCACATTAACCCGGTAGGGGGTTTAACAGCTCGAGATTTTGAAAAGCTGTTGTCAAATCGTGAAAGCCCCCAAATGGAACTTAAATGGTTATTAGCTGGTGGGAAACATCCCCTGCATTCTAATACATCCATTTAAATAACAATAATAAAGAAAATAATAACAGTAAGAGTAAACTCCATGCCTTCACAGCCATGATTATACCCTACCACCCACAGTCCACACAATCCATGGCCAATTCTCAAAAGGCCTGGGAGTGAGGGTGCAGCTTTGGCTGGTTGGGCGCTTCTGATTTTGCAGCCAGCCAGCAGGGGTCACTCAAGCCATCTAGCAGCTAACTCGAGCTTCCATGACACCGTGGATAATTCCTTTAAACAATCCAAGGCATAGACAAAAGAGCCAAGGGGGTTCCTTGCTCCATTAAAAGCCTTGAAACACATGTATTTGCCAAATGGAAAGGTGCAGAATTAATTGGAAAAGAGATGAAATTTGTGTTCCTCAGCTCCCTTGGGGGTTTTATAATTAATAAATATTTGTAAAGCCTTTGATAAGTATGAAGTACCATATATGCGCTAAACAAAACAAGCTTTTGTGAGCAATAGAATGTACTTGTGGTACATTTCACATTAAATCAAAAGACACAACAGTTAGGATAAGAGAAATGATAACAGTGCCAGACAGTGACCCTTTATCACATGCTAGGTATTTTCCCTATGTTATTGCCTTCATATTATTATGCTCATTTCATAGGTTGTTGTCAAAAGCCCCTAAAAGCTCGCTGAGATTCTGTCACTTGCCCCAGGAAGCCTAGCCAGTAAGTAGAAGAGCCCTGAATCAAACTGGGCTCTACATCCAATTCTTTCCAAGTCCCAAACTGGGGTTCTTTCCATAGCCCTCTTAAATAGCCAGCACAACAAAATGTAAGAATTCCTTATGCCAGGAATTCTCTAAAGGAAACATCACAGCAGGAAAAAAAAGGACCCGCCATTTTTAGAATAATTAATGAGGTACAAACCATGCAATACCAAAAAAATAAAAAACCAACTGAGTTGGCTACGGGGTTTCTAAAATAATGTCTCAAGTGTTTTTATTTCTTTATGTATATTCAATACTCTATAAAATGTCTACAGATGTGAAAATTATAGTAAATATGTTCTGCAGTCTTAATTGCTAAACGATTACAAAGTAACTAAATAAGAGGTGGCAGGTTGTGCTGTGGCTTTATTCATCTCTTTCCGGAGAGCAGCAAAATCATAAAGTCTTCTCTGACACAACAGGTTTCTATGGTTACACGAGACGTAAATATGTTATATGTCCTGTGCGGCGTGAGAGGACCAGGCAGGCACGCTGTGTGTGCAGCAGCCCCCAGAGGGAGGGCACTCACGGAGACGGCACTCCTCAGCCAGTTAAACATTTGTTTCCAGGTTTACAACAGGGTAGGAACAGGAGTAAAAGCTTGTGGTGCTAGCGAGACTATCTACAGAGCGCAGAGAATGTATAGGCATGCTGGTCACAAAGAAACGCAAAGAATGAAATGGCTTCTGCTGTGTCAGGCTTGAGAACGGGGGCTTGGGCCTTAGTGAGCTGTGGGAGGCAGAGGCTTCATCCACCGCCCCTCTGGATCAGGGGGGCCTATCTTCTCCCACTGGGCATCTGAACAGAAGCTACATGGATCCAAATTATTCTGCTGGTGGTCTGATTGTTTTTTTAAACCTTAAAGACGCGTAACTAGATAGTGGCTGCTGAGAAACCAAATAAGGAAAGTCGTTTCCATTTAAGACAGGATAGGGTTGAGAACTGCCACCTCTGAATCCAGGGTTTACTATGTGTACCATGAGAAGTGACAAAATGCAATAACCTCCATCATTAAGACTCATGATGAAATATCAGCAAATCCAAATTCAAAGATGTAGGATAATATCAGCTTAGATCTCCCCAGAGCTATTTTTATTACATAAATTATGAAGCAACGTTGAATGGAGAAATGCTGTTGCCCATTAAATGGAATTCCTGAGACCCTGAAGTATGGTCTCTCCCTGCTTAACCCTGAAGTGCTTCACAGATCACCTGCTCTAGAATGCACCCACTCCAGGGGCCCTGCAATGCGGGAAAGCAGTGACTGGTGCAGCTACATTCCTTTATACTTAGTGATGAGAAAAGGAAGGATGGGCAAAAAATCCCTAGGAGAAAAAGAGGCAAGGTCTTCTGGAGAGACAGCTTTTGCCTGAAGAAAGTGCTCACTGGTACCTTTTGGAGAAAAAAGTAATGCCTCTTGGTGGACAGTTCAGCTTTTAAGGTTTTTAGAATACAATGAAATATTTCTTTTAAAGGTAAATGTTAACTGGATGCTTCTTACCCAGAGGAAGGCTTATACAAACCCTTATACTTTTTCCACTTAAAGGGGACAATCTGAGTTAGGAAAATAGCACAGGGACCCATTTAGGAAAAGACAGAGCATATATGCTAGGTATCCAGCCCTCCCAAAGAGAAAATAAAGAGGCTGGTTTCCTCAGCTGTCTTCCAGGCACTAGAAATGTGGCAAAGGCAGGAATGGAGAAGGAATGATGAGATGGACCAAAGGGAAGTCCCTAGTGATCCCGGGATGGCCCTGTGGGCAGCAGACCACTTGCTGAAATGAGGCCTCCAAATGAATAGTGTGGACTGATTTGAAGACGAGGAAATATTCAGTTCAGTCGCTCAGTCGTATCCGACTCTTTGTGACCCCATGAATCGCAGCATGCCAGGCCTCCCTGTCCATCACCAACTCCCGGAGTTTACCCAAACCCACGTCCATCGAGTCGGTGATGCCATCCAACCATCTTATCCTCTGTCGTCCCGTTCTCCTCCTGCCCCCAATCCTTCCCAGCATTAGGGTCTTTTCCAATGAGTCAACTCTTCGCATGAGGTGGCCAAAGTATTGTAGTTTCAGCTTCAACATCAGTCCTTCCAATGAACACCCAGGACTGATCTCCTTTAGGATGGACTGGTTGGCTGTGCTAAACTCCTGCCTGGATTCTAGACCACTTCAGCTGGCTTCCATCTGCACCAGACGCAATGAAAAACCAACACTTCTGGGCTGAAATATGGGGTTCCAAATGGGTTATTTGGATTTCATTTTAAAATCAGGGTTTAAGCCTGTCTCTGGCCCAAATGAAAGGAAGAGGAGGTCAGAACCAAATCAAGGATGAGATAAGGCTGTTGCAAAGGACAGAGCAGAGGGGGTAATGGCTTCTAACTCGATCACCAGCCATCTTGACCCTTTAAGTCACATGACAATCCTGATGTGGGACCAACATCCCACCGTGGGCTCCCCTCTAGCACATACCTGCAGCCATCACCAGCTTCCAGCTTACATCACTCTACACCCTCTCTTTAGACAACCCACATCTCTCCCCACCAATAAATTCTGCCGAATATTTGCCTCCTCCATGGAGGCACTCCCACTGACTAAGCCCACTGGCTTTAGAGCCTTTCATCTACATTTAGTATTCAAGGGTTTGAGTAGATAAAATCTAAGAGCACTTCCAGCTCTAAAATGTTATTATTCACAGTTTAACAGAATAGCTGAAAACAACAGCCACAGTAAAGGGAAGGTGTTACTACAGTCCTTGTCTTTATTACAGTCCCTGTCTTTACTATGGTCCCTGTCTTTGAGTCCAGTGGGGTTCTGGAGCCACATCCAGCAGCAGATCTTGGCTGGGCTCATATGATCACACTGGTGTGTTTGGATAAGCTCAGCACGTCTGACGGTGAATAGGAGCAAAGATAAACCAGTGTGCTGACCAGACAGCACGGAGTGAAAAGAGCAATGACTAAAAGGTAGTGTCTATTCAACAAACAACTGCTGAGCCCCTTTCATGAGAAGACAAAATAGGGAGCAATGCAGACACTTTCCTCGCCTTTCTGGTCAGGGGAGAGACATACAAGTGACTACACCGCAGCGGCACAGGGTGACAACTGAGCAGAGGGACACTCAAAGCTATGCTCTGAGTCCTCAAGCAGCTGTGGGACGAATAGTGCAGAGATAAGACAGATACACACAGAGCAACTCTACACATGTGAGACAAAGCTGGACAGAAAAGAATGCTATGCAAGTGCCAGTGGTCCCTGGAAAACAGGAAAGAGGCATGGTTTTGTAGACTTAGAAAAGGTACACCCCTTGAAGGACACCAAGGACTGAGATGAACAGAAAGAGAAGGAAAGGATGACAGACTTCAGTCTACCATAGATTTGGGGCCGTGTGCCACGAACTTCCTGGATTCGATCCGGTTTTAACTCACAACAACTCTGTGAAGTGGAGATTATAATCTCCATTTTACAGATGGGAAAAGTGAGTCTGAAGAATGTTAAACAACTTGTCTAAAATGGCACAGTTAGCAATTGATGAGGTCAAGATCTGACTCATCAAGGACAGGCAAGCCTGGCGCACTGCAGTCCACGGGGTCACAAAGAGTAGGACACAGCTTAGTGACTGGACAGCAACAACAGTGCTTTACCACCCTCCCATCTACCCTTGCTCCTTCTCTCCCCACCATCCCCACTTGCCCACGCAAAGGCTACCTACCCAGCACTCACCCGTCACTTATCCCATCATCCCTAGAAGGTCCCACTCACACTTCCTTTCCCATCGGCAACTGTTCTAATGCGTTTGTTGTAGATCATTTCGCCTGAACTTCTTCCTCCAAATCTGGATATAGGTATTTTAATCGTATTAACAGTGTCATCATTTTATACACTTCATCCTCTTTCTCATTTTTCCACGCTAATTTTAAAGGTCCATATGTCCCTGCTGCACTTAGTATATTTCCCCAAAATGTAATTATGAAAGAATTAAACATATAGAAAAGTTGAAAGAATTTTTATACTGAATACCCAATACTTACTGCCTAGATTCTAACATTAACATTTTGGTAAACGTGCTTTACCACATATCTATTCAACTATTTTTCTCTCCTTCCATTCATCAATTCATTTTGAATTTTGGATTCAATTCAAAATAAACTTACAGACTTTATAAAAGTTCCCCTCAATACTTCAGAAGGTATAGTATTAGCTAGAGCACAATTATTTGTTTATAGGTTTTAATGTGAAATTTATAGACAGGAAAAATAAAAACAATTACATGAAATGAACTACACAAATCTTCATTATTCATTCACTGAGTTCTGACAAAGGCATGCACTTGTATTCAAAAACCCAATCAGGATAAAGAACATTATTTTCACCTAGAAAGTTCCTTCACGATTCTTCCTAGTCAATCTTTGCCCTTCCCACCCCAGAGGCAGCTGCTGTTCTGATTTTTTTTTCTACTGCGGGTTAAGTAAGCCTGTTCTAGAACTCTGTATAAATGGAATCATATAGTATATACTCTATTGTATAAGGCTCCTTTCGCTCAGCAGAGAATTTCTGAGATTCATCTGTCCTGCTATTTGTATTCCCAGTTTGTCACTTTTTATTGTTGGGTCCCTGGTGGCTCAGACAGTAAAGCATCTGCCTACAATGCGGGAGACCCAGGTTTGATCCCTGGGTCAGGAAGATCCTCTGGAGAAGGAAATGGCAACCCACTCCAGTACTCTTGCCTGGAGAATCCCATGGACGAAGGAGCCTTGTAGGCTACAGTCCATAGGGTAGCAAAGAGTCGGACACGACTGAGCGACTTCACTTCACTTCAACATTCCATTGTACAACTATAGCACAGTTTGCTTAATCTTTCGCCTATTGATAGACACTGAAACTGTTTCTAGTTTGAGGATATTATGAATAAAGCTGCTAATAACATTCATGTAGAATTCTTTTTGTGAACATATAGTATCATTTGTCTTGGGTAAATACCTAGGAGTGAAACTGCTGGCCCACAGGGTAGATATATGTTTAGTTTCACTTTTCCCAGAGCGACTATCTAGCTATAGCCACTCCCATAATACAAGAGTGTTCCTGTTGCTCTACATCCTTACCAACATTTGTGTTGTCAGTCTTTTAATTTTACCCATTTTGGTTGGAATGTAATGGCATCCTTTTGTGAGTTAAACCACCTTTCTTCGATGACTAATGACAGTAAAAAAAAAAAAATTCTTTTGATGTGCACATTGCCATTCACGTAACTTTTTGCGTGTAAAATTGTGAGTTTTTTTCTTAAGTATTTAACAGAATTAATCAGTGAAACTATCCAGGCTTTAAGTGAGTTCGCTGTTGTCATTAAATAGCTTTTTTATTGAATTAAATTTCTCCCATAGATGTAGGACTATTTATATTTTGTTTCATCTACTGTTGGTTTCTGTAAAATGTATTTTTCAAGGAATTTTTCCATTTCATTGTAGCTGAATTAATTGGTATGAAGTTGTTCCTAATATTCTCTTATCCTTCGGCGTCCATAGGATGTGCAGCACCAACGCTCCCTTCAGCTCTTACATCCATAATCCATGTTCTTAGCTCTTCTTAGCCAGTCTCACCTGAGGTTCCTCAACGTTTGGTCTTCTCAAGAAGCACGTTTTAGTTTTGTGTGTTTTCTATACATTTTCATGTTTCTCTTTCATTGATCTTTCTTTTATCCTTGTTATTTCCTTCTTTCTACTATGCTCTTTTTTCTCTAGCTTCTTTAGGTGTAAATTTAGGTCACTGATTTTATTTCTTTTTCCAGTATAAACATTTAAAGCTATAAATTTCCCTCCATGTATGTTTAGCTACATATTGTAAATTCTGATGTATTTATTTTCATTGTTAGTTATTAGAAATATTTTTAAACTTCCTTTTTGTTTGCTTCTTTGACCTATACATTATTTAGAAGTGTGTTTAATTTCCAATTATCTGAGGTCAGAACACATACTCTATGTAGTATTTCAACCATTTTTAGTTTGCTGAGATTTATTTTATCGTCTACCTTGTTGAATGTGTCATAGGCACTTGAAAAGAATATGTACAGGCAGACCTTGGAGACAGTGCAGGTTCAGTTCCAGACCAACACAATAAAGCAACTATCTCGATCAACTGACCCACATATATTTTTCGGTTTCCCAGTGCATAAAAAAGTTACATTTATACTATATTGTAGTCTATCAAGTGTGCAATAGCATCATATCTAAACAATGTACATACCTTAGTTAAAAAACATTTTATTGCAAAAAAAAATTTTATTTCTAAAAAATACTAACCGTTGTCTGAGCCTTCAGTAAGTCATAATCTTTTTGCTGGTAGAGGGTCTTGCCTCGATGTTGATGGCTGCTGAATGCTCAGGGTGTAGTTACTGCCATGACTGTGGCAACTTCTTAAAATAAGACAATGCTTCAAAACACTTATAGTAGTGACATCAAAGATCACTGACTATAGATTATTACAACAAATAATAATGAAAAAATTGCTGAGAATTACCCAAATGTGACCCAGAGACACAAAGTGTGCAAATGCTGTTGGAAAAAATAATGCCAATAGATTTGCTCAATGCAGAGTTGCCATAAATCTTCTATTTGTAAAAAATACAACATCTTTGAAGTGTAATAAAGCAAAATGTAATAAAATAAGGCATGCCTATATTCTTCAGTTTGGGAATGTATGTGTGTGCGAGCTTAGTCACTCATTCATGTTCAATGCTTTGTGACTCCGTGGACTATAGCCCACCAAGTTCCTCAGTCCACGGGATTTTTCAGGCAAGAATACTGGAGTGGGTTGCCATTTCCTTCTCCAGGGGATCTTCCTGACCCAGAGATCAAACCTACATCTCCTGTGCCTCTTGCATTGCAGGGAGATTCTTTCCCTGCCTAGCCATTGGGGAGCCCTGGGGATGCAGTGTTCTACAAATATAATTAGATCAAGATGATTTGTGTTTTGTATCATCTATGTTTCTTGTTTTTTTGTCTTTTTCTAATTGTTCTATCAAATTCTAATAGTTTATACATAAAGAGTGGTGTTAAAATTGCCAAATACAATTGCAGAAATGTGTATTTCTCCCTTTAATTTTATTAAATTTTGTTTTATGTAATTTGAAACTTTGTCATTATGATTACACTTGACTTTTCTGTATTTTGGGTCAATTGATCTTTTTATCATTAAGAAATGTCCTTCTTTATCTTTGGTAATACTCTGTCCTGAAGTCTATTTTACCTGATTGAAGGCACTTCATCTTTCTTCAGGCTTACCTTTTGCATGGTATATCTTTTTCCATTCATTTACTTTCAACCTATTTATAAACAGCAGATATTTTGGTTCTGCTTTTCTAAAAATCCGACAGTGCCTGTCCTTTAGTTGGAGTATTTAATTCCTTAATATTTAATGAAAGTACTAATATGCTGGATTAAAATCTAGTGTTTTATTATTTTGTTTGTCCCCTGTGGGGTTTTCCCCACTTCCTACCTCCTTTGGGATTATCTGCTTTCTAGAATTCCATTTTAATTTTTTTTTTAAGTTATTTATTTATTTGTTACTTTTTATCTTTTTTGGCCACACCATGCAGCATGTGAGATCTTAGTTCCCAGACTAGGGATCAAACCCATACCCCTTGCAGTGGAAGCATGGAGTCTTAACCGCTGGACCACCTGGGAAACCCCTCCATTTTAATTTATATTGGCTTTTTAGCCTGATATTTGTTGTGTACAGTGGTTGTCTAGAGATCAGAACGTACATCCTTAACTTTTCAAAGTATCACACAAAGGGTCCATTTAATACCACCTCCAACTTTCACTATATAATTGTGATATGTATCTCAGCTATCTCCATTATAAACACCATAGGACAGTCTGATTTTGTTTGTTTTATATAATCGTATGCACTTTTTAAGAAATAAGGGAAAACAAGGTCTTGTTTTTATCCATTTATTTTCCATTTCTGACATTCTTTCTTCCTGAAGCTCCAAGTTTCCATCCAGCATTAACCTTTCAACTGGAAGTGTTTCTTTTAGTACTTCCTGTAATAAAGGTCTTCTGATTATCAATATTCAACTTCTGAAAAAAAATCTGAAAGCGTATTTATTTTGCCTTAATTCTTAAAATATTTTTTTTTTTTGCTGTTCCTAATATTCTGGATCAATGATTTCTTCAGCCAACATTTTAAAGATGTCATTCCTAGTGTCTTCTGACATTCATGTTATCGCATGAGAAATTCACATCACTTGAACCACTGTTTCCTCCTATGTAATGTGTTGATTTGAGCTGCTTTCAGAATTTTCTCTATCTTATTTACAAAAGTAAATATCTTATTTATTTTTGCTTGGGGTTATTGATGATATTCTTGAATTTTTAAATGTTATGTCTTTCACCAAATTTGGGAATGTTCTTCAAATATTTTTTTCTAACTCACTTTCTCTCTCCTTTTCTTCTTGGACCCTAATTACACACACGTTAGATCTTTTAGTATTGTTGCACAAATTTGTGAGGATCTTTTTTTTTCCTCCAATCTTTTTTATCTCTCTTTTCTTAAGATTAGATACTTTCTATTGATCTATACCCAAGTTTACTCTTTCTTTTGTCAACTCCAATCTGTTATTAAGTCCATCAAGTGAATTTTAAATTTTAGATACTGTATTTTTCAGTTTTACAATTTCCATTGTGTTCTCTTAAAAAGTTTCTCACTCTGCTAAATTATATTTTCATATTTTTTAGTTTGCTTTATATGTGTATTTTAAATATACTTGACAATGTATTTTTATATATTTTATACATTTAAATATAGTGTTATTCTTTTATTTTCACTCATTGTGAGCATAGTTAATTTAACATCATTATGAATGCTTTGAAATCCTTGTTAATTCCAACATCTGAATCAGCTCAGGGTTAATGTCAGTTGACTATCTTTTCTCTTAAAAACTGAGTTATATTTTTCTGGTTCTTTGTATGTCAACATCAACATTTTTTTTTTCAGTGCATCCAGGGTGTTGTAAAAGTTATGCTGTGAATTCTGTTACATTCCTCTGAAGAGTATTCATTTTCCCTTTTTTTTTTAAGCAGGAAATTCACTTGATTGGATTCAAATGAAAAATTTTGTCTGAGTGGCAATTCAAATCTCAGTTCAATTTTACCTTTAGCTAGAATCTGTCCTGTGCATTTGCAGTTCAGAGGTGAGCCATAGATGGGGCAGAGTTTATACACGGGCTGAGGTCACCCTGAACATGGTCATCTGGTTCTTCAGACCAGAAGGATGTCATGTTTTATTGGAGTTCTAAGTGCCAAATACAGCTGCTGACTGCAGTCTTACCTTAGGCTAAAAGCTGTAAAAATGGGACACATCCTCTATGCCATTCATGTCTTCCATGTCATGACTCCTCTCCAGAATCTGTTTGTTTCTGTTCACTCTCTAGTACCGTTGGGTACTTGGTATTTTTCTTCCCCATGGGTTTAGTTGCTATTTGTGAGAGGTTTATTTCTGCGTACCAGAAGCGGAACCACTGCAAGTGCAGTGTCCACTGCTGCATGTGGCACCACCCCCTCCCCTCCACAGTGACTCCAATTCCCCATCCACGCAGACGACACCGTCCAGGGCCCTTTCTACCACATGCCCCTGTGGTAGGAAGGCATCTGGACAGAGATTTCCTTCGCATCTTGGATGTGAACCTGGTCTATGAGGAGGAGGAGAGACAAGACCAGCAGAGCTGTGAGAAGGCTGAGTAACAACTGGGGTGGGGACTACACAGGAATGGGTCACTGGAGCCTCCGTCAAGGGAGCAGCAGGACAGCCATGGTTCCGGAGGGATCTTGTGCCAGCAGGGAGCTTGTCGTCCTGGACTGCACAGAGACTGGGGTCCAGGAATCTGGTTTAGTGTTCTATTTTCAGCACGCATTTGACAGGATATGAACCAGGAGAAGCATGGTTGGCAGGGCTGGAAATAAAGGACTGACGTGGTCCTATTACTTTTCCTGTGGATGAGGGAGGGGTGCAGGAGTGAGGCCACTTTAAATGTAGTTTGTAAGGCTGCTCCTCACAAGACTGGAGATGAAGGAGTGGAAGGAATGTACTCGAACTCCATGTCTGCGGGTTTGGTGTCTTGGGAGGCTCATGGTATCACTGACACACAAATCAGAGGGAAAAGGATGACTTCAGGCTTGGATGGAGTCTCTAAATAACCTCCGGGGCCCCTAGAACTTCAAACCTCTCTGATTCCATGTTTCCGAGTGTGGTTTTATGATCATGTTATGTTCTGAAGTTTATTTGTGTTACTTCGATGCCCTCAGATTGATGGTAACATCCTGAAAGCAGGAAGCAAGCTTTCACATCTTTAATATTCTATGGTATTTTAAATAGAGCTCGACAGTTGAATTTTTATCATCTTTTAATAACTGCTAGTAATCAAGACCCATATGCATTTGCTGGATTTTTAAATAAATAAAATATCTGTGTCATGGAAATAACAATCATTTATGCTCTGGCCATCCAATCTGGGGAGGCAGCACTTCTCGGCAGAAATAGGTACACACTGAATTTGAAATCCAGTTCTACCACTTTCAAGCTGCATATCCACTGGCAATTTACTGCCTCTGTGTCTCCATTTCCTCAAATGTACACTAGGTGAACACCAGGCATTAAATGGCGTGCCTGAAGCACCGAGTGCAGTGCTGGAACAGAGGCGGGCTCAGAGACTGCTTCCAGTGAGACAGCTTTCTCAGCGTAGGTCTGTAATAAGCCCTCACAATATCGCTTGTTCCAATATTTCATTGAAAGCAAGAGACAAAAGTATTTCTAAAATCATAGCGGATTCCATTACAACTCTGAATATACAGTAATGGAAAGCAATTCCCCTAAAATCAGGCTTACAACACTGCACAGAAGCCTGAACACAAGGGAGGCCCTCTCACATCTAACTGATCAGCGATAAGGCAAGAAAGGCACTGATTTTCTCTTCACCTCAGTTTTGTGAACTGTAAAGTGGAAATAATAATACTATAATATTTGCTCTTATCTGTTTTCTAGATTATAATGAGTAAAATGAGACATGGGATAAAAATATTTCAATGCTATATCATGTAAAATTAATATTTTATTGTTGAACAGGCCTAATTACACATCTGCCCCAAATAACTTCATACTCTCAACATCAGCTCTGTGTTCAGAATGAAGGTGGTAAAGTAGTTTCCCCACAACTATTGTGAAACACCTTCAGTGCCCTCGAAAGGCAAGAGGCAGACGTGTCAAAAGTAAATGGTGAGATTTTCTCTGGAAATGTACCCGGGAAACTGGAATACCGGCCACCTCCAAGGAGAGTCAGGTCATGAGAAACAGAGATGGGAGAGAGACTGTTCATCGCTGTCTCTTTGAACCCTTGAGTTCATCCCAATTACAAATACTACTTATCGAAAAACTAAAGTAAGAATGTAAATGGTGGATGAATAGGAGACGCCTTTAAAGAGAGCTGTCGACGCGTCATTTTGACACACGATACACAGGAATGTGTGGCCTTCCCTATCGCATCCAGAAACCAACAACGCCTCTGGTGTTCCAGCCAGGCCACCCCCCTCACACAGTGACTTGGCAGCAGCTGCTAAACCTCACGGGGCCAGCCAGGATGGACTCTGACCACACTGGGTATTTCCTTTCAGTGATTATGGACACACGTTCTCTTCCCAAAGTGGCATATGCAAGGATAATTATGCTTCCCACCAAGACGAGATTCTTCCAAAGAAGGAAGTGAAAACCCGTGGATGCTGAAGAAAGTACTGGTTCCTCTGCCGCAGCTCACAATCTATGTATTTAGCCTTCCACTGACTTAGTGTATGCTCCGAGGTCACTGAGAATCTGTGACCGAGGCGAGCTGACATTCTTTCCAGACTGCTCTGTCATATAACATTATTATTCTTCATAAAATGATCAGGCCAACAGGGGTCAGGCATGCTAACTGTGATCATTTTTCATTTAAGAAAACACCCTATAAGGCCAAAATAATTTAAGAAAACATGCTTTCTCTGGTTAAACTGAGGGCCAGTGAGCTCCTTTGACAGCTGTGCTACAGTGTTTAAAGACAGTTCAAGCCTCCCAGCCTCATCTGCCCTTCAGAGAAAGGAGATTATTTCTTCCCACTGTTTTTTATTTATTTTAACTGATACCATGACAAAAATATTCAATTTTACTTCTAATAAAGAACAAGGTAAGAAGAGCATTTGGTACCATTTCATATTGCAGGCTGTCATGGAGTCAGGCCCTGGCCCTGGGTTTAGAGAGAAGGGATTTTGGTTTGGACTATGCACAGCTAAAACCTTGCTTGTTCCCTGAACGTTTATCCTGGCTAAGTAATTTTCTGCCAACACAATCAAAGACATTACTAGGAAATGCACATATTTTATACTTGACTTTGTTCTTACAACATTTGTTGGACCAAATCAGAATATTAATTTTCTGGTTTTCTCTAGACCTAGAAAGTGAGCCTCCTCCCTTCTATGTACAGTATTTCTTGGTTGAAGGCAGATGTTCAACATGACTTAACTGTCCAGCAGGTTTTTAAACGGTTCCCTTTACTCCTAGAATAATAGACCATGTAGAATATTTAATCCAAGAGCCTCAGAAAGCACAGGGCAAAATGATCTTGAGTTCTCCTTGGACAAGTGGGATGGTGTGTCTTTCTAAAATGCAAACTTCCTGCCCTGGCTGTGGGGTGACACAACCAGCCACGGCCACACAGCGTCTGGTCCCTTCGCACCTTTCCAGCCTGTTTCTAGGGGTGTTTGGGTCAAAGTTCTCCCTGTACTCGCCATTCCAACTGTGCTGCCCTCCCTGCCTTTCCCCTCCGGTGGCAGCTGCCCCACATCCCGAGCCTCAGCTTGTGCTGCACACTCCAAATGGGGTTCACCCTGCCTTGCAGGCCTGGCAAAAACTCACTGCACTTCCTCCTCCAGGAAGCCTCTCCTGAGTAAACCCTCTTGGAGGCACAAGTGCTCCTGTGACCTCTGTGTGCCTCTCCCACTTTTCTCATCAGTGACAGCAGCAACTGCATGAAGGCTTCTAATGTGCCCAGCTCTCTCCTACCGTTTTTCAGGTATTATCATTTTATTGTTATAAAAACCCCATGAGATTAAATTGTCTGCCAAAGGTCATACAGCTATAAGCAGCAAATCCAAACAGAACACATTTGTTTTTTCATTTTTCTCCTTTTAGACTGAGAGCTCCTTACCACAGGAAAGCTGTTGGTTTCATCTCTGCAACCCTACTACCCAGCAGACAACCAGACACATAGTACACATGTGACAAATATTTGCTGAATAAATGTCTCAATAACTGGACTTCTCAGAGATGAGAATGATTGCATTATCTATTGTAATACGAAATACTGAAAATTCCAACTTGAAGAAAATAAAAGATCTGAAAACTTAGGGATAGGTAAGATGAATGCTAGACCTCTGTGAAACTTTTATCTGTGCTTTCCAGTGTCTTTATTCATGACACCCACATACCTACTGGCCTGTGAATGCCTAAGGACAGGAACCAAGTCTTTTCTTGGGGCCCAGTATAGTAACTGGCCTTACAGGGATATTAAGCAAATAGCTGCTGAATGAATAAATTAATTAAAAAATCTCAAACTCTATTTGAAAGGCTAACTTACTCAGAAAAATGCTTCTAACATCGTCCACACTATATAGCAAACCCTTCATAGCTGTTCTTTTAACTAGAGTAGAACTGCACTAAGTGATATCCTATTTATTTATTACTTTTTTAGCAGTGCCACGCAGCTTGCAGGATCTTAGTTCCCAGATCAGGGATCAAACCTGTGCCCCTTTGCAGTGGAAATACAGAATCCTAATCATTAGACTGCCAGGGAATAATCTGCTGCCGGCCTCTTTTCCCATTTTGATTTAAGCAGCTTCAGATTTATTCTGGAACCCACATGCCCAAGCCACCTAGAAATTAAGTAGAACAGTTTATTTATATACTACTGACTGAAATTTAGTTCATCTGAAGGCTTAGTGTGACACAGATAATAATTCAGAACTTCATTATTACAGCTCAAATTCCATCTCTATAAATACTGACACCAACCCCAGGCAATGCCCATCTGTCTCAAACACAGGAAAACTTCTACAGTGAGAGACTTGGCATGAGCCTTGGCAAATCTAACAAAAGCTTATCCACAGTAAATACTTGCCTCTTGAAAGAGGCAAATGGCTCTGTTGGAAAGAGCAGTAGATGGGATCCTGAAGGCCTGGGTCCAAGGACTTTACCCTTTAGCTGGGTGACCTTGGGTAAGTCAGTTTTTGAGGCTCAACTTCCTTGTCCCAAAAAGAGGGATCCTAACAGTTGTTTTACCTATTTCCAAAGGTTACCGTAAAGATTAACTGAGGACCGAATATACGTGAAGATGCCCGGTAGACATTATATACAGTTCCCATATAGAACAGGTGGTATTATTATTATTATTGTCAGAGCTGATACCTCGTTGCATTCTGGGCTTGCACATACTTACTTCTCTCCTCTAGTCCCTGTGGATAAAGGGTTTAAACCTCTGAAGTCTCTATGTCCTTATAACTGTTTCTTTCTTTGAAATGAAGTCAAATACACAACAAATTCAACTCTGTTTCAAGGTTGAGCTAAAATCACCAAAGCAATTATTTAGGGAGAGTTCAGGGAATTGTATGTAAGATTAAACGACCACTTTAATGTTTGAATGGAAACTAGGTAAATTCTCAAGGACTGCTGAATTATTTCTTTCATGATATGGCTTGATATGTACTCTTTTCAATTCAAGAAATACCTTGGGTAATGAAGGATTTATTTTTTGAAGATATTCTTTAAGTCAAAGGACTTTTATTTCTCAATGAGAAACCATGATCCATGCTCTCAAATTCACCTTAGTAAGACTGTTTAAATGATGTGTTAGATTGCCCTGCGACAGAATATTTCTCTACTTTTTCATCTTGTATATTTTCCTACCCTGCTCTTTCCTCCATTTTACTGCGGAGACTGGAGAGTACCCAGCCAGTACTTGGAGACTCAATGGAAGTTGCCAGAAGGGGAGGAGACAACTGTACTAAAATTTCCAAAGGGACAGCAAAAGTCTGGAAAGGCACTGAATGAGTAATTTCTGTCTTTTTCTCATCCTCAAACAAAATCATTTGAAAATGCAATTCTAGAGCCCCAGAAGGCATAGCACTCTTTGCTTTTGAGAAACCCTTTCTAAAGTCCACATCCAGTTCCACCATTTAACTAGCTGTGAACCCCTGACAATTCCTTGAGTAACTCTGAGTTTCTCTGGGCTTCCTGCTATGTAAAATGGGACCACAATCACCACCTCAGAGGACATCTCAAACAGTAAGTGAGTATGGACACCTGTGTGTGGCACAAGGTAAGGATCGTGAAGGCCATTTCTCTCTTTTTCCCTGAAAGAAGCAAGTTGAGAGGTTCTAATAGGGAGTCAGAGTTAAAACATAAGTGTTAAACAGAGCCCCCAGAAAGGCATTTTATGTATCTTGGTTTGTTAATACTATTTAGTAGTGTAAGGTGAAATCAAAGCTGTACACATATACTGAAAAATCCTACCTGCCATGAGAAACTGAAATGCCTTGTATTTTACAGAACCTGGATTCTCTTATCTATTTGACTCATTCTCAAAGATAAGTTAGACAAATAGCTTTTTTCCTCTTTGTAACTTTCTCCCATCTCTAATTCTCTATCCTTCTAAACTTAGCCATTTCCATCATTCAAAAACACCATAATCCTCATTCACTACAAACTCTGGTGAGTTTTCTCTCCAGAACTTAAACGTCAACACTGAACTAAAGTAGGAGGAAACAGGTTTAAAAAAAACAAAACAAAACAGTAACACATTAGCTTATGCTTAATTGAAAGAAAATTTGTACACACACACACACCCCCCCCTCCCATCTCTCCCCGCCCCATTTCATTCATATTAATTCAGTTTGCTCAATCTGTGTCCTTCTTCGGAAATTTTTTTCCTTGTATGTAGCCAGATCAACTCTAGCATTGAAGGGAAACTTCCCTAGCTTCAGCAATAACCTAACATAACTGGAGTGGGTAGCCTTTCCCTTCTCCAGGGGATCTTCCCAACCCAGGGATCAAACCCAGTTCTCCCGCATTGCAGAGGGATTCTTTACCTGCTGAGCCACAAGGGAAGCCCATTAACGGAACTATGAATTGACAATGTTTGTATGGGGGAAAGAAAGGTAGGCCCATTTCATTTAGTCATTCAATGACTATTTCCTGAGAGTCAACCACGTTTCAGGCACTGTACTGATGGCAAACCGTGCAAAACCCAATCCTTACACATGATGGACTTCTAGTCCAGTGAGACAGAGAGACACTACAAAATGAACTCCATACAATAAATAATACTGTGATTAGAACACCCCAAAATGAAACATACAAGGTGCTGAGACAGAAGGAAACGGTGAAAACCCAACACTAAAAGAACCTAGACCTAACAAATAGCTTTTTGGAAACCCCAAAGAGACATCTTCGTTCTCTGCAGGGATGTGGCACCCAAGTCTGGAGTGGCTGGTCAAAGGAAAGGAAATCAATGTTGTATATCACTCCGTCTTTCCATTTAATCTTCTCAAAAGAGGCTGTCTCCAATCTTGAGGTGATAATCAATACATGACACATGCACCGTCAGCCCCATCAGTCTAAACCGGTACATGTATATATTAACTTACAGTCAGATCTGCAAGTTATCCCCACCCCACGGCTCTATCCTTTCTCGGACGACACGTGTCCATCCAACTTCGAGTTTTAGGTGGAAGCATCCACTGTTGCTTGATCCACCTGCAAGGCTGGAGATGAGGACACAGAAAAAGCACTGGAGCCAGTATCAGCGGCAGGCTCACAGGAGGCCCTGGAGTGGAGGCAGGGAGGGGATGAGGGCAGGACAGCTATGGGCTGACTCCAGAGAGGGGAAGGGACGCCATCCCTCCTAAAAGCAAGATGCTTTTAGAAGGGATGCCAGAACAAAGTGTTGTTTCTTGATGTCTCTAATTAACAGGGGATGAGCCACACATACAGGAATAACGGAAAAGACAATTTACAATGATAACTTTGTCTCCATCGGACAGTGTGTTTTTGGAGGTGACAGATCCTTAAATCATTCTGCTTCTCCTTGCTTATTAGCAGTGACTCCTCACTGTATTAGCATAAGTCCATCAAAGCCAGGAAAGAGTATATCGTTACTTTTGAAGCCTTAACGAGTTTAATGTGTCACTAAGACTCCGAGGAGTTTCATGTGCTGGCCTAGGGGCCAAGTTTTGTAATGTGGATGTAAGTTCAAGGTCTGCACTAATTATCTGATCCAAGTCCACCTCTTTGAGTGTTGAAAATTGTGCTTTCATGGTACTTCATGGGGGTGGAAGTGGGAAGAAAAGACTAGAGCAATATGTGAAAAAACTACGAAACGTGTTCCCACCTGTGTCATGCTTTGCCACATCAATGCTGCCATACTGACCTCACGGTCAAGGGAAGGAGTCCTCCTAGCCCCCAGCAGTTCTCTCCCTCCTTTCCTCAGCCACTCATCCAGTGAACACTCACTGAGGGCCTCTTAAGTATCAGGCACTGTTAGGAGCTGGGACTGTAGAGATAAGACACAGTCACTAGACCTGGTCACTGTCCAGCCATTCAGGGACAATACTATTGGGACTGAGCCAGTCTGTCCTATTTAATTTCAGTTACCCAATGAGTATACATCAGACTTCTATGTACCACATGCCCAGACTTTTCTAAATCCTGGCTAGTAGGTAAAGAAGGGAGGAAAGCATGGGTGGTCAGCTTACAGCAGGTATCCCCTACTTTGTCCTCTCTCCTTAATACCCCCTGCCCCACTCGGACTTCTATCCGCCTGTGTAAGCAGACCCTGCCTTCAGTGTGTGCTTCCGACTCCCAGGAAGAGCACTGCCCCAGGGTTAGGGCTCCAGGGGATCCCATGCTGGCAGGAGGAGAGAGTGAGCGCAAACCCAGGAGAAGGTGCCTGATGTGGAGGTGGTGGCGGGGGGTGGGGGGCCTGACCCCTGTTGGAGCAGAGGGTCGACTCCAGGCGCTTGAGTGAGACAAGCCATATGGAACCACGGGGCCTGCTGACCCAATCACCCCAGGCGCTCCTCAGCCACCAGCACTCTCTGTGGGTTATGATGGGTGTGGGAGCCGTCAGATGACAGTGGAGTTTGGGAAAACTCCTCATGCAGCAGAGGGCCAAGGGAACTGAAGCAGGAGAAGGAGGAAGGAGGCAGGGAGGCCTGGCTGGTCATGCAGACGTATTCTTAGAAGAGCCAGCCCAAGGTGGGAAAACGGGAAATACAGGTGAACCTGATTGGGTACCAGCTGAGAAGAGGTTTGACTTTGGATGTGGGAAGCCTCAGGTCATTCCCATGGGACCTGCTTGTATACAGGGGGAAGGTCAAGCCCAGAAATCAAGTGAGACACTGGGCAAGCATGCACATCTGTGTCCCTGAGGAAGACGATCTTTCCAAGGGAAAGCCCAATAACCAGATGTGAGCATGGGGAAAAGCCCGTAGTTTCGGAGCACGAAGAAGATGAGAAGCCGTCAGAGGAGATGGAGGAGGGCTTGCAGAGCCTGGCTCACACCAGGGTATGTGCTGCGCTGAGGGGGAGAGAGAGAAGCAGAAAGTGGTCCATGTCAGATACTGAAGGGAACAGAAGCAGGAAGCCTGAACAAAGATCATCACGTCTCTGCCCGTCTGCAGGGGCGCTGCGGGTGGGAGTCTGAGCTCATGTTCAGCACACGATCATGCAGGAGAGACTCCTGTCCTGTCCGTGTCCCACTGCATACATGCTTTAGCCAAAGGGATGTGAGCAAGCGGTGAGTCT
This sequence comes from Okapia johnstoni, assembly GCA_024291935.2. Taxonomy (NCBI): domain Eukaryota; kingdom Metazoa; phylum Chordata; class Mammalia; order Artiodactyla; family Giraffidae; genus Okapia; species Okapia johnstoni. The sequence goes on along the minus strand of CM044310.1, from coordinate 4,983,440 downwards.
GATGATTTTGCTTGGCCTCCTGTGATCCTGGCTTCTGCTCTGAGAAGAGTGTTGTCTGGTCACAGAAAAAGTAAGACACAGAGACCTAAGCCCAACAGGCTGGCTAAAGCAGAACCACCCCAGTGGACCTGCAGACCCAGGGCAAGGAATACAAGTCTGTGGTATGCGTTTCCGAAATTCTGAGGTGCTTCGTGCATCTCCAGAGGAAAACCCCGCCGGCACAGTGAGAGCTGTGGTCCGACACAGTGATGTGTGCTCCGCTAAGGACGGCGCCTCTTCAGGGCCTCCTTACCATTGTGCTCAAACCAGAAAAGCACAAGTGAGACGAAAACAATACCTATTTCAGCCATGCCACAGAGGAACTTGGTGGCTACACTGAGGTTATTTTCCCAAAGCAAGGTAAGTCAAGAGTTATGTATTAAATGTCTTAAATATTGATTGTTAGATAAAGCTGCACAGAATCAATCAGAAAGAAAAGACCAGGGAATTTCACTGGGGCAAAGGGCAGGATATACAAAGTCAGAGATGTTGAGATTTGATTAGTTCAAAGAATTTTTACAAAGTGGTTATGGCAACAGCTAGCCAAGGCTGATGTGGGCCTGAGAGTGAAGCACTGACTGGACTCGTCAGTGGATTTGCCTTGCCCCTCTCCTCCAGCCCTTGTTCTAATAGAAATGCCACTCCAAGCTTTGGGACCATGAACAAAGGATCTGGGATGAGACATAAAAGAAGTGTCTGGTGTCCAGCACTGCCCCTGCCAGGGCCCCAGGACACCTACCAGAGTCACCCTTGCCCTGAGGCCCCGGTACACACATGTTGGCCCCTGGTCCAGGCAAGTCCGGGCCTTTCACAGCTGCAGGCCCAGGGACCCCACACTGGCTCAATGACAGGCACAAATGGTGTGCCTTGAATCACTGCTGTCAGCTTTTTGTCCTTAGGCTGATTCTACCATTCACCAGATTATCCCTCCTATGAATAATGGGAAAACCCATATTGAGCAATTTCAAGAATTCTGCTTTTAAAAAAGTACATGAGAAATACAAGAGGAGATTCAATTTAGGCTATTTCAAAGGTCACACAAAAAGACCAACTACACTTACCCTTCTTGCTAAGCTGCTGACTTACACTAAGAAGCTTACCAGAGCCTCCTGTACTCATTTTGTATTCAGCCTTCTGGAAGGAATTGAAATCAGGAATCCAGGGCATAAGACCAGAATCTACAGCATGTTCCACTCATTTCTGCAGCTGCGGCTCGTCAAGTGCTCTAATCCCGAACCTGGCATCATGTTGTTTTTATTTTTTCTCCTCAGATGTAGCTGAGCCTGTGTGAGTCACCTCAGAGATAAAGCCTGCCCTTTGGAATGAGGCTTGTCACAAGAAGACAGGACATAAGAGATTCAGCCAGGCAAGCCCACCCTATCAGAAAGGGAGCTGGACTTCAGATCTTACAGGAAAGAGGCGAGCCTCTGAAGGCAGCAGCTGAGCACTGGGACGTAGGGACGACATTACCTGCAGCACAGGACAGGGGTCCTCCTCTTGCAATGACCACTCATCAGCTGAAGGCCTGGGCCCCTCCATTCTTCCAGGCCCCTGCAGGTGAGGGACTTCCCCTGCTAAGAATGACCTCTCCGCCTCATGCTTCAGGGCCCAGCTCAAATGTCACCTCTGAGGAAACCTCCTGAACCACTGCCTTGATCCCTGGGGGGCAAACTGAGGCATGATCTTTTTCTGGTTTAGACCTTTGCCATAGTGTTTCTCATATGGTGGATTAATAAATTACACATTTGTTGCATGCTCCACACTGGCAGCTACCGTAAGGCCAAGAATTCCGGCTATTATTCATGCATGCATTTCCAAGCTCAGGACCAGCTCTGGAACAAACATGCTCATAAACTATTTTCCAAATGGCACTGCCCTAATTTAGAATGAAGTTGGAAACTCTTTAAGGGATAAAATAAATGCCCACAAATATTATATCCACTTTTACTTCATAGAATTCTGGAAAAAAATTTGGGATAAGAAAAAATATTTGATTTGCAAAATAAAACCTTACTAGTCTGGATTAATTGGGAGGTCAGCCTTGATCAGCAAATTGCCAGAATTAGAAAATATCATGAAGATAGCTTTAAACTTTCAAAGTGAAAGTGAAAGTCACTCAGTCGTGTCCGACTCTTTGCGACACCATGAATCGCAGCACGCCAGTCCTCCCTGTCCATCACCAACTCCCACAGCCTACCCAAATTCATGTCCATTGAGTCGGTGATGCCATCCAACCATCTCATCCTCTGTCGTCCCCTTCTCCTCCTGCCCCCAATCCTTCCCAGTATCAGGGTCTTTTCAAATGAGTCAGCTCTTCACATCAGGTGGCCAAAGTATTGGAGTTTCAGCTTCAACATCAGTCCTTCCAATGAATACCCAGGACTGATCTCCTTAGGATGGGCTGGTTGGATCTCCTTGCAGTCCAAGGGTCTCTCAAGAGTCTTGTCCAACACCACAGTTCAAAAGCATCAATTTCTTCGGCACTCAGCTTTCTTTATAGTCCAACTCTCACATCCATACATGACCACTGGAAAAACCATAGCCTTGACTAGACGGACCTTTGTTAACAAAGTAATGTCTCTGCTTTTTAACATGCTGTCTAGGTTGGTCATAACTTTCCTTCCAAGGGGTGAGCATCTTTTTATTTCATGGCTGCAGTCACCATCTGCAGTGATTTTGGAGCCCCCCCAAAATAAAGTCTGACACTGTTTCCACTGTTTCCCCATCTACTTGCCATGAAGTGATGGGACCAGATGCCATGATCTTCGTTTTCTCAATGTTGAGCTTTAAGCCAACTTTTTCACTCTCCTCTTTCACTTTCATCAAGAGGCTATAGACATACAGATGGCTAACAAACACATGAAAAGATGCTCGACATCACTCATTATTAGAGAAATGCAAATCAAAACCACAATGAGGTACCATTTCACACCAGTCAGAATGGCTGCTGTCCAAAAGTCTACAAGCAATAAACGCTGGAGAGAGTGTGGAGAAAAGGGAACCCGCTTACACTGTTGGTGGGAATGCAAACTAGTACAGCCACCATGGAGAACAGTGTGGAGATCCCTTAAAAAACTGGGAATAGAACTGCCATATGACCCAGCAATCCCACTGCTGGGCATACACACTGAGGAAACCAGAACTGAAAGAGACGCATGTACCCCAATGTTCATCGCAGCACTGTTTACAATAGCCAGGACATGGAAGCAACCTAGATGCCCACCAGCAGACGAATGGATAAGGAAGCTGTGGTACATATACACAATGGAATATTACTCAGCCATTAAAAAAAAATACATTTGAATCGGTTCTATTGAGATGGATGAAACTGGAGCCCATTATACAGAGTGAAGTAAGCCAGAAAGAAAAACACCAATACAGTATACTAATGCATATATATGGAATTTGAAAGATGGTAACGATAACCCTATATGCGAGACAGAATAAGAAACAAAGATGCATGGAACAGTCTTATGGACTCTGAGGGAGAAGGTGAGGGTGGGACGTTCTGGGACAATAGCATTGAAACATGTATATTATCATATGTGAAACAGAACATCATTCCATGTTCGACGCATGAGACAAATGCTCAGGGCTGGGGCAATGGGATGGCCCAGAGGGATGGGATGGGGAGGGAGGTGGGAGGGGGGTTCAGGATGGGGAACACATGTAAACCCATGGCTGATTCATGTCAATGTATGGCAAAAATCACTACAATATTGTAAAGTAATTAGCCCCCAACTAAAATAAATAAATTTATTTAAAAAAAAAAAAAAAGGAGGCTATAGAGTCCATGGAATTCTCCTGGCCAGAATTCTGGAGTGGGTAGCCTTTCCCTTCTCCAGGGCATCTTCCCAAATCAGCGATCAAACCCAGGTCTCCCATGTTGCAGGGGGACTCTTTACCACGTGAGCCACAAGGGAAGCCCTAAACTTTCAAGGGCTCACTGTAATTTAAAATAAGCCAACGATGAAGCAATGACCAGTGCATGGTTACTGCTTAAAAGGACAGATATAAGTAATTTAAACCAGTCTATCAAGTATCCATTTTCATCAATTAAAGATGTCCTAGTTGCAATCTTGCTTTTGCAATTCGCTTGTTTAAAAAGTTCTGGGTTTTTTCCCCTCTCTTTTAGCAGAGATGGTGGGTGGGAATCTTTTGGGGACTGAATTAATCATAATCTTTGGTTCACTGTCTATCCATAAGCAGCCTGTTTTCACATATTTATTCAGTAATTTTTAATAAAGTCATAAGTACTCATAAACCCACCAGCCCAAAGAGCTCGAGAGCAATTCACAGCTAATCATCGGCTACCTCCCACAGAGCCCATCCCCCTCCCCAGACTGAGGCAAGTCCCACGCCCAAGCCCACAGCCATCACTCCTTGCCTATCCATTCCACACAAGTTTTATTTCCTCTAGCTATATTCCGCTGGATCATAGAAAAAGCAAGAGAATTCCAGAAAAACATCTACTTCTGCTTCAATGACTACACTAAAGCCTTTGTGTGGATCACAACAAACTGTGGAAAATTCTTCAAGAGATAAGAATACCAGACCACCTTACCTGCCTCCTGAAAAATCTGTATGCAGGTCAAGAAGCAACAGTTAGAACCAGACATGGAACAACGGACTGGTTCCAAACTGGGAAAGGAGTAGGTCAAGGCTGTATATGTCACCCTGCTTATTTAACTTATATGCAGAGTACATCATGTGAAACGCCAGGCTGGATGAAGCACAAGCTGGAATCAAGATTGCAGGGGAAAATATCAAATAACCTCAGATATACAGATAACACCACCCTTATGGCAGAAAGTGAAGAGGAACTAAAGAGCCTCTTGATGAAAGTGAAAGAGGAGAGTGAAAAAACTCAACATTCAAAAAATGAAGATCATGGCATCTGGTCCCATCACTTCATGGCAAATAGATGGGGAATAAAGGAAATAGTGACAGACTTAATTTTCTTGGGCTCCAAAATCACTGCAGATGGTGACTGAAGCCATGAAATTAAAAGATGCTTACTCCTTGGAAGAAAAGCTATGACAGACCTAGACAGTGTATTAAAAAGCAGAGATATTACTTTGCCGACAAAGGCCCATCTAGTCAAAGCTATGGCTTTTTTTCCAGCAATCATGTATGGATGTGAGAGTTGGACCATAAAGAAGGCTGAGCACCGAAGAATTGATGCTTTTGAACTGTGGTGTTGGAGAAGACTCTTGAGAGTCCCTTGGACTGCAAGGAGATCCAACCAGTCCATCCTAAAGGAGATCAGTCCTGAATATTCATTGGAAGGACTGATGCTAAAGCTGAAGCTCCAATACTTTGGCCACCTGATATGAACTGACTCATTGGAAAAGACCCTGATGCTCGGAAAGATTGAAGGCATGAGGAGAAGGGGACGACAGAGGATGAGATGCTTGGATGGCATCATCGACTTAATGGACACGAGTTTGAGCAAGCTCTGGGAGTTGGTGATGGACAGCGAAGCCTGGAGTGCTGCAGTCCATGGGGTCACAAAGAGTCGGACATGACTGAGAGACTGAAATGACTGCTGTATTCCTAGAAGCATAGTTTGATTTCAGTTGTTTTAACTCTATCAATAAAGATGTCATGCTATAGGTAGTATTTTGGGGACCTACTTTTTCACATACTATTTCTCCAATTTATGTAACTTATTTAATAAGAGGTTCACTATGACTCATCTCTTTTGTTTGCTGCCCAACATTCCATTTGGGGACTAACTGCAGCACTATTTACTCATCCATTCTCTCACCGATGGCCTGTATTTCCAGAATTTTGCTATTGTTTGCAGTGTGACTCTGAAGATTCCCACTCATGTATAAGATCCTCTCTTGGATATTACACATATATTATATTATATGCCTGGGTCAAAGGGTAGGCAACTACTTGGCTCAGAAGGTGATGACAAACCATCTTCTGATGTGGTCATGCCAGTCTACTTCCCCAAGCCACATATAAGATACCCTGTGGACCCACATCTCCTCCAGCACTTGGGATTGTCAGTCTTGTTAACATTCGTCCCTTGTTATCAGGCTAGAACCAACTAGAGTCATCAGCATTTACGAACTGGTGCACTCTAAATTAATCAGTGTTTTGAAATAAGAAAATACATTTGATTATAAAAATGACTTCCACTATAGAAAATTCAGAAATATAGAAAAGCACCAAAAGAAAAAAGCAGTAGCAGCTACAGTATATCAAGATCTCATGTTCATTTACAGTAATGAGGGGATATTTACCTATTACAAGGGCCGTCTACAACTGCGATTTATTTAAAGACCCTGGGGAAGACCAGACCAGATCTACCACTGAACATGGCCCTGCTGGTATTCTAACCTGTCAGCTTAGCACCCCCAAAGTGCCACTGCACTGTCCCACATGCCCAGGAAGCAGCAAGGCTCTAGCTAAATATCAGAATTAAAAGCTGAAGACGTGCTTTGAAATTCATAACATCTCCCTTATGGGAGGTTCATGTTCTGTACAGTGGTTTCAATCTACGCCTCTTTTGATCTGGGAGGAAGAGACTGGAAGTTCTTATTAAACACTTAATAAAAGCAGTTCTTTTATTTTAAATCCATTTTCAGAAACTCCTTTGTAGCAATGTACTTCCTTTCAGCAGCAAGATGACATTAAGGAGAGCAAAAATGGTCTGCAGAATAACAAGGATATCATGGCCAGACTGTAGGTAATAGAATGAAGGTGTTCCCCCAGGCGCGGAGACTCAGTTTCTAGGGGCACACTGTGTACTTTACATCCACTGGAAAAAGGGAATCAGTGAGCCAGCCCAGCATGAGCAGAGAGTCTGCTCACAGCGCACCTTCTGGTGACTAAATTTCAAATTCACTGACGTCCCACCCTGGGCCAGGCACTGTGTTAGACAGTGAGAATTCAGAGAGAAGAACACTGCACCTGCTCTCCATGGCATCACCATCTGCTTGGGAAGGCACAACCCAGGTGACTATGGAACAAGGAAGAATGAAATAAGTGCTATTGTTAGCGACCATGGAGAATAGCAGAGACCTGAGTTAGACTTATAGGGACCGGATGTTCCTGATGGAAACAGCACAAGGTTTAAACAGGGCTCTAAAGGGAGATTAGACTACCTACAGGAAAAGTAGAAGGACAAACTTTTTGGCCAATCCAATATTTTTAGAACGGCTAAACCAATTTATATTCCTAGGGTATGAGACTGTCCACTGTACCCACACTTTACAAATATTTACTCATTTTATAGATGAGAAATAATTTATCTGCCACTTGAAATGTTTTCTTGAAACTGTGAGGCAGAAACCAGTCTCACAAAAACTCCATTTTAGTAAATTCAAACCATGCCAACAAAGTATTCAATTTTAATATCATAATTAAGAACCTGAGTTTGAGGTGACAAAAGATGAACAAATTTCTAATAAAACTAGTTCAAAGCAACAGGAAAGACCCTCACCTCTGGATGTTCAAACTGGGATCGAAGCTACTGAGGGCAGCCCCCCAGATTCATGCTGAGCATCAAGCCAGCCAACATCTTAGAGATCCCTGAGGAGGCACCCTGACTCGTGAACTCTCTGTCCCTGGCAGAGGGAAAAAGTTAATGTGGGGAACAGAAGCAAGTTACAGTGCTTCCCTCTCTCCCTGCCATTGATGAAGGGCTGAACTATAACCCCAAAGTCATTTTTCTAAATCAAAAGGCACCAGGAAGCAAACTTAGTCACCTTCCAGTATCTTGCAAAAGAACTGCTCAGGCACAAGTGTTTGGAGTTAAACTATGGTGTCCAACAAGGGGGTGCTGGGAAGTTGAAGGGTTACCCTCTCCTTCTCAGGATGAATTTCAACCTAGGTCCAGGAAAACGGAGATCAAGAGAAGGCTGTATGTTCACACAGGCTGAGTCCTCTCAGTGGCTGGTGTGGACTGCGATGTCCTGGCTGCGGCAAGGGCGGCGCACAAAGAAACCACCTCTGCACGCGTAGGGGTTCAGATGGCAGGTGCTGCACACCCGGGTCCCTTCATGATCTCATCTCAGGTCAAGCTCTGGAGTGTGGCCCTACAAGCTTGAAAACCTCATGTTATGAATGTGCTCAAAGAATCTTGGCCTCATGGAGCTTACTTCCACCAAACAAGGTCATAGAATTGTACAAATCAGAATGCTAGTTTGTTATGTACACTTTGTATCTGCAAGTAGAGGTCATGAGAAACCAAATGATAATCAGAAAGTCTGACAAAAAGCATCAGGGAGGCAGGACCACCTGAGAGGTCTCTCCACTGAGGGTCACTGCAGACCCTGTGCATCCTGCCTGCGGTGGCCTTCATCTAGTTTATTTCTCGTCATCCTTCTGCACTCAGCTCAAACACACCTTCCTCAAGAACCCCCCGCAACTCCCAGTGTGGGTTTCCCCACTGCTTACACATTTTCACTACCCCCTGCAATTTTGTTTAAGTACTTAGAGCAATTTCCATTAAAAGACTGTATCTGCTCTATTGTGTTTTTTTTCATTTCCCTCAGAGCAGGAACGATGCCTGCCACCTTGACCACTCAGGCCTGATCTCCAGTGGATGCAGCACATAGTAGGCACTCAAATAAGTGTAGAAGGGCGGGGAGGAACAGCGCATAATGACTGCCTGTCCGCTACAACGAGAACAGCCTCCCGACGGGACCTGGAGTCCTTTCGCCAAGATTCGCTCTTCCTTTGCACAAGATTAGAAATGGGCACGGCTGAAGTCTGCCCTACTTACGGTCCCTTTTCTGTGTTTCTACTGCTGACCAACCCTTCCCTCTCATACTTGCTTTGGATATACAATACCTTTGACCGAGTTACAGGTTAATCAGACTGGCCTAAGCTCCGTTCTGTCTGCTGAAGCAGCTCTGTGTACCCCTGGCCTAATGTATTTTACGGTCATTTATAGCTGAATCTTGGGGAGTAGCCTTACATCCAAGTTCGAAGGGTTCCCACTCTGCGAAGCCCCTGTGGTCGCCACTCAATCTGCCAGTGTTAAGGACAGGGATGCTCCAGGATGCATGGCAGCCGGGGGAGAAACGGAGAGACAGTGTGTGCATGTGGCTGATGCCTGTTCATGCTTCCCACACACAGAAGCTAGAGATGACATTCTTACATGCTTTGGCTCTTGTCTCAAGTATGATATTAATTTTGATAATTAAAAACAGAACCAGTACTAGCCTAGGAGTGTGGCTGAGATCGAGATTGTTTTGATCCCAGCTCTGACACTAACTCGCTGTCAGCAAGTCCCATTCCGTGCTGGCTTCCGTCAAATAATGAGTTGGCCTTGATGACCACCAGGGCCCCTTCTGGCCTTGACAGTCCATTTTCCAATGGTTATTTTCTGTCTAAGAGCTCATTTCAGACTTGATAAACACCCAAAGATCAATCCAGCTGCTGGCAATGACTACCATACACTCGGGAGTCTGAGTTAAGCACCCATCTCTAAAGAAATCACTGCCACATCTTAGGATTTTCATGATTACAAATGAAATCATTCAAGAGAAAAGCAGATGTCCCTGGGACCTGACACCAGCTCACACAGCAGATTCTCTGACACAGATCTTCTCAACATTTGTTAATCACAGGACGGAGGACTGAGATGTCTGGGAAATCTGGCTGTGACCCAGCTCTCAGGGACTCTCTTCCTTCCATCTTCTCAGAAGCAGGGTCTTTGTGGAAATTACTTTCTATATATAAAAAATATATATATATTATATATACATATATTTCTATATATAAAAGTCAATTATGATAAAACATTTCCATGAGTATGTAACTTCTACAATATTTGCAAAAAACCCCCAAAACAGCACTTTTCTTCCCTATCCTTGATATTGGAAGTTCAACTTCCTTCACCTCAGCCCCCCAATGCACAGATCCTGTCAATGGTGATAAATTCTCGAACAGGCGTTCAACTGTAGTACAAACTCATCATGAATGTTTATAACCAAAAAAAGCATCTCAATTTTAACTAGCTAATATGTTAAATTCAAAGTCATGTTTATGTTTAAACATTCCACAAACCCATCTTAGAAAATGGGCATGTCTGATGAGGCCCTTCCCTGTCTGAAAGGAAATTACTGAAAAGAATAAAGACATTCTGCTAAGGGGTTTGTACTCCAGAGGCACATATTTGCTTCTGCTGCAGCAACTGTGAATAGACTGAGCACAAGTGTGTGAATTTCCAAAGATTTCTTCAAGTAGGATGTTTACAAAAGAAGAAACAAATGAAAACCCTTGTATCTGAAGACAGGCACAGGAGCACCAGCACTCCTTACCTCGAGTAGTAGGACTCCACGCCCAGGGCCTCCCGCACGCTGGCAATGTGCTGCTCCAGGGCCGAGCTCGTGACTGTTGGAAGGGCTGTGCTGCTGCCCGTCTGGAAGTCACTGGAGTTTTCTACCGTGTTGTCTCCCAGGTAGTGTTCATGAAACTTCAGAATTCCTGAAATAAGACAGGCACAGCCAACATTATACCTGACTGCAGTATAAGGGGAAGGGAAGGTGGAGGGCAGGGGGCAACAAGCTCAAAGCTATGTGACCAAGAGGTCAAAGATGACAAGCATGCTGTCCTCCAAACCACGGGAAGAAATCCTAAAATCCTAGGTCTTTCAGAATTCTAGTCAATACCATTTTTACAGTTTTCACTATCAGGTTTGGTGCATGAAAACAGGGAATTCAAGACAGGGCTTTTGCTTTTGATGATATATATTCAGAAGCTCCAGGGCTGATGACTAGTTCACATCAGTTCACATATTTTAAAACAGATGCATCTCAGAAGCAGCAACCAGGGAAAGTTCCCTTTGAGGAATGGTGCGTGAGCATGCCAAAGGTGTATTCTCCCCAGAAGCTGAACTCCTGACAAAAAATGTAGCTAGCCAAATATAGACTTTTTGTTTCACAAAAGCAAAGCAAAATAAATATGCAGCATTAAGGCCAGATGAAAACATTTTAAACCATCTTTAAATAAGACCAACTGGTCAATGGTCACTAATGGATTAAAGGAGCAAAAAACGATGGCTGTATGAAACTGAGGCAGTCTGCAGTGGTTTTCTGGCAATAAACACCGGACATATTCTCAAATGGTAATGAGGTGTGTCAGCCCTAGAAAATGCTGGTCCTCTTTGATTGGATTAAAGCCCCAGTGAAAGCTTCAGAGTCTAATTAAGAGCAAAGAGAAACAGAAAGAGAAACAATAGGAGCCTCATTATACATGACTCGTTATTACAGGGATTTGGATATGCCACCTGTCAAATCATGTCCCCAAAACATAACCACCAGAGAGAGAGAGAGCGTGCTCGATGCCTCCATCATCAGCTGTATCCTCCTGAGCACCAGGGCCCTCTGGGGGCTGGGATGCTGAGATTCAGCCCACTGTGTCTGACGCTCACCAAGTCACCACAGACATCACAACTCAAAACCGCTAGCATACAAAGGTCAGAGGCAAGAATGTTCTTTATGGGAAGCCTATGGAAACGTGGACTTAAGGGGAAAATTGCAAATAGTAATCCTGAGGCATGGAATGTATAGGCATTCTCAGAATGTAATCAGAACCCAAGAAGCACCTCAGAGCTGTCATCCAGCAATCATTTTTTAAATTAAAGGGACAGAGAGGTAATCAAGAAAAGCTTGTCAGTTCGCCTTGGCAGTTGAACTTGCTGAAATTGGCTTACAGATATCCAAGAAGCCCATTCTTCAAGATTCCCAATTATAAGATCCACTTCCTCAGTCAATAAACTCTAATTGGATCTGGTGTGTCTCCAACATGGTAAAACCATCAGCATTTTATTATGCAAAAAATATGGCCCTAACAGCTAATTAGTGGTTCTGTACTTAGTGAAGCTGTTAAAGTCTGAACATTTAATCCTGATTTAATCAAAGGGGATTTTTATTTCTGAAACAGATTAACAAATGAACTGGTTAAAAATGGGTTTTGCTAAACTCAGAAATTTCAAGCATGAGACTTCATTGATATACTGTGATAGAGTTGCCATCACCATTTCAGTCTCTTTAACTGGACCACAACAAAGGGTCACAATTATTAAATCATATCTAGAAAGAACTCGTTAGGACTTACAGCTATCGCTTTATTAGCTAATGAACAACAGTTGCCTAAAAACAGGGCTGCTGGTGACATTAATCCTCCTGCTCTTAGCCTTCCTTGATAAATGTTTCCACCTTCACCAGCGGGGAGCTGTGATTTCTTGGGAGAATGAAAAAGCTGGGCTGTCTTATTAATTGAATGCCCCACCACCAGCTACCCACTGAGGTTGAGGTTTCACTGAAAGCCAACATTAGCTCCTGGATCTGATCTATGGTAACGCACCTCTCCCACCTCTGTTCATTAGACTTTCACAGTCTGCTGTCTTAATTGCCCTGTTCCCAAGGAAAGAGATCTTACCTGCCCCAGGAGCAAGCAGCCAGCTGTACAGGTAGCCCGCCGCCAGGGAGTAGTAAAGCACTAGTCCCCTCTGGCTGTTAACCATCTCTAAGATCTGATCGATAGTGACCGGGGAGTAGGGGTCAGAGTCCTGCTGTCCTGTTTGTCGTTCTACCAGGAGATCTGCGAACGCCCTTGTCCGTCCTCTTTCTGCCACGGCCAGAGCTTCATCGTGATGGCCTAGGAGACAAAGGGATAGGCTGGGAGTCCACAGGGAGTGTGCTTATCAGAGACGGCCACCAGGTCCAGGGACCCCGGGCAGGCGGAAACCCCACGGCCTCTGCACACCAACACGTGGCAGACTCTCAGTCAGACTGTCAAGTGCACCCCCTGCCTCAGAGGCCAAATGCAGTGACCACTCTTCTCAAAGCCCCCAGGTTCAGATCCCACACTCCTGTAAGCTGCTGGGCTTCCCTGTCTGGCAAGCACCTCAGGAGAGCTGTTTACAGCATCTATCCTCAGCCTTGCCCACTCTGCCTCCTCACCCGGAGTTGCTCCAGGCCTCCTGGCTTCTGACCTCATCCCCTTGGCTCACTGGACCTGATGTTCTGCTCTCTGGTTACATTCTCACTTTCCTGCTCAGCTTGGTTCTGATTTGGTCATGACAGTTGATCTCTCTGGGATATGGCTTCTGACCATCTTTCTATTTCTCCTCAATGCAGCTCCTCCGTGCATCACATGGACCAGCCCCGTTTCCACATTTCCCACCAAATTATACCTCTGTGTCCTTACACATGCTGGTCCATCTGCTGGAGTGCCTTTTCCTCTGTCACTTGAAATGAGGACTCCTGACAGCTGTCCTGCCTATGTCAACGACTAAATGAGGCCCTACACGTGGAGATGTCTGGTAGGCAGCATTCAAAGCATGGTGTATATATAAGTATTATAATCGCTGGAGTTTATACCTTATTCCATTCTGGGGTCCCATACACTTGCTTCTTGTCTCTTCTAGTTCCCACAGGCAAAGGGTTCAAACCTCTGAGGTCTCTAATTCTTTGAAATCACTTTTCTCTTTTCAGTTTTTCCTCAGTCTTTTGATCCAACCTCTAAACTCACTTTGTCTAAGAAACTAGTCTGTAATCTAGTTTAAAAGCTAATGCAAAAAAATGAGCACAAAAGATACAGCAACACCCTTTCAAGTGAAGACTGTTAGAAGAAATACAATGCAGAGGATTTACTTGCAATCATCAATGAACAAACGGAAGAGCTGCTAGAACGAAGGTCCAAAGAGAGAGCGGGCAGAGGCAGGAGACCAGATGCCACAGCTCCAGCAGCACTGCAAGGATGCCCCACTTCCTGCAGTCTGTGTATCAGCAGATGAGCGGGGATTTACATGTGTGTATGCAAATGTCTCCTCTTCCTCTATTAAGTTATTAACTGGAACAGCAGGGACGATTTCTGTACACACTGGAAAATTGGCCCCAAAGTGCTAGACAGACTTAACACTGTGATTATAACAGATAATAAATTGTAATCCCAGGCAATGAGCACAGTTACTAGACACATTTTTTAAGGGGAAGTTTGAGTATTCATATATATATAAAGCAAAGGACAGGTTACTGGTGAGGCCTTAACAACCAACTTCAAAGACATTGTTTATTCCAATGGACACCTACTTAACCCAACTTCTGGGCTGCAGAAAATGGTCTGCAGAGACAGGCAGGCCTGAGGAGAAGCAGAGCTGGAATCAGGTGGCTGCCACAGTTAAGCCAGGTAAGGGGAGGGGGTGCTGCCCCAATGCAACATGGCACACCGGCCCGGGAGAGTTGTCACTGACAGTGTCACAGTCACAGGGCACACAGTACACATATTTACTAGACAGCAGCATTAAAGGATGTGTGGCAATAAACCAGGGAAGAGGCCAGTGACTTCTCAGGTGCCTGCCCCCACGTACCGATGGGCAGAGGGAACCTGGTGGGAGCACCTGCTTCAGGCACCCTGTCTCCAGGACACCTCCTCTGGCTCCTGGGTCTGCCTGCCAAGCCTCTTTGTTTCCACAAACAAATCACACCCTACTGGACCCCCAACTTCCATCTGCTGATGGACTAAGAGCTTCCAGAGGTCAGGAGCTGGGCCTTCCTGACTGGCATGCGGCACAACTTTTGTTGGATGTATGAACGAATTTTCAAAGGCTAGGTTGTGGTTGTGGCTTCAGTTCTGCCGTGACAACAATTGTATTTCATCACATTGCTCACTAAACGACTCAGACACGGGGTGCACGTGCAGGGTGGAAACCCCACCGCTCGCTCTCACCGAGGCTGACGAGCACTCGCTGCAAGGCCTGGTAGGAGGACGTCTGCAGGTCGAAGAGGGAGAGCTTGTAGTCCGTGCTCAGCTGCGCCTCGTGTCGGATCGTCTCAAACAAGGCTGATGCCCGGTAGAGCTGCAAGGGGGGGAAGAGAACATTATCCACCTTCCAGAAACTACGGGCCAGCCGTTCCCTGACTAGAGACCACTGCTGTTCACATCTTGGTATACCATGGAAAAGTTGTTTTCAGAGTCTCCATTTCCAGACCTGAAAAGGCATCAATTGGATCATACTTGGGAAATTACAGTTTGTGTAATCAATTTTTGACAGACAAGGGGATCTAAAAGACAGGAGTAATAGACTTATAGTCTGAAAGTTGTGAAAAAAGATCAGCTATTAATGCAATCAAGTCTTGATTTTGATTAAAACAAATGAAAAGCCTCTGCTCTTGTCATCAAGCCACTGTAATTCACCACCCCACGCCTCCCAGTGCAGAAGGGCTGGGATGGGAGCGAGAGGTCGGGGTGGGGGGTGCAGGCTAGAGACGCCTGGGGTGGGGTGGTGGGGGGATGAGCCGTGAGGACAGCTGTGCTCTCAGGAGGAGGAGCGGGCTTTGTGCAGGCTGTTCCGAACCAGATGTTACTCCACACAGCTGTGCTCCAGGAACCATGTCCACACACATGGACACCCCAACACCAGACATGCAATGCTCCTAAGGAGACACTGTCCTGCTGCTCTCACGGCTTTTCTGTCAGTGGGACCATGAGGCTTTTCTCTGATACTTATAGGTGGAAACAGTATCAAAGTTTAAATTCATGCAAATGTAAAGAACAGAATTCTAAGACTAAGGGACTGAGATTAGGAGAAAGGAACGTACTCCTGACCCTGCCACGAATTTGCTGGGGGACTTTCAGCAAGACTCAGGGCCTCGGCTTCTCTATAAAGGGATGGTTATCACTCTAGCTCACAGGGTCATTGAGGAATACACTCAGTCAGTGAAAGTACTTCGAAAACTATAAATCACTGTATCAATACAAACTTTGTAACATCTGAAACCAGAAAACTAGAGGATTAATTCTTTAAACTGTAAAATGCCGTAATATCAGGCACATCATGTCCTCAATCCCAGGAGCCTGGATTCACCAATCTTAGGCCCCTTTGCTAGCGCAGCGCCCTCCACGGTAACGGCTGCCTCAGCGGCTGAGCATGTGATTTTTCGAAGCCATCTCACAACTTCTGCAACCCGACAGAGGGATCTTTGACTAGAGACCACTCCGGGGATCTTTCTAATTTCCAGAGCCAGACTGAGAGGAGATTTCTCTTCAACTGTTGGTTGAACATATGCAGAAACATGAACTCTGTGTGTGTGTGTGTGTGTGTGTGTGTGTGTGTGTGTGTGTGTGTGTGTGTGTGTGTGTGTGTGTGTGTGTGTGAAAGAGAGGGAAAGGGAGGGGGAGAAGAAGGGAACGAGGCATCTAGTGATATAATTAGAAACCTACAAAGACAGTAAATCCAATAATTATGAATTCTCGGATTACTTCTGTCAAGAAATGTATGTAATGTCATATTAAGGTTTTATGAGGAATAGCAGCACATAATACAAGAATTCCAAAGAAATTATTGAGAAATCTATCTCACAAATGAACAAATCTTTACTATGGTTAACATGTCTGGGCTGATACAGGCTGGATATCTTGTACATCAACCCAAGAGCACAAGTCAACACCTTCTGACAAATGTCATCACTGCTAGGATTGTAATCTCAAGACCTTCCATGCTTCTAGAAACAAAATCTACTCAGAAAAGGCTCCTCCTGCTCACCTGATGTTGGGCCTCCTCCAGATTCCCACTCGCCCAGAGGGAGAGGCCCAGCCCATGGCGGATTTTGGCTTCGTCTTCTCTTCGGCCCAGCTGCTCTGCTAACCTTAAACCTGAATTCAGAGAGAGAAATTTTGAGGACGTATAGAAGACAGACAATTCCACCCTGCCAAGGAGTCCTAGAGGGTAATTCTGCCTCGGGTGGATATGAAGATTGTCAGCAACACAGCGAGATAAAATGCAGGACAAGAGCAGACTCAGCCAAGGCAGAGTAAGCGTTGTTTTCAAATTCTGTGTTAGCAGCAACCTTTCCAGGTCACTCCAAGATGCCCCAGCAAGAGCTCAGTCGATGGCTATCAGCAGGAGACAGGTTTGCAGGGCAGGCAGAAACACCGAAGCAAACAGAACCCAACTGGCTGCCCTCCCCACTGTAAAATCCCTAGCTTTGCAAATGAAAACTCCAGGCCCAGAAGTGTATTGAACCCAATTCTCTGGCTGGCAGCAGTCTTTCTGACAGTCCACAATCAAGCACAGAAGCCCAGCTCAGATCTCTCCTATCACCCGTGCACAGCACCCAATCAGCATCGACGGGAGACACTGGATGTCCTTCTGGAAGCAGGATGCTTGCACTGCCTGACCCTGCCTTCTGTTACTGACACCACTGACGCATTTCACATTCGATCTGCTCTTCCTTTAAGGCTGAGACTTTGATGTGCCTCAGTGGGGATGCAGAACAAGTGCTTTTGTGAGTCAAAAACTTTAGATGAGACTGTCCTCATTCTACTGGCCTTCAGATAGGTACCAGCAGTTTGGGTCACTTACTCACAACAAGCTTCTGGATTTCAGGACACTGGCAACCTCCAGGGCTTTGAGCGAGTCAAATCTGAAGGCAACCTTTGTTGTGTGGGTCACTAAGCAGTTCTCAGCATCATTCTGCCCTCGTCATCCTGCTCTCTGTACTGAGAAGTCAGCTTGTGCCGAGACAGCAGGAAGGCCCCCGTGCTACAACTGTACACACAAAGGAAGGACCTCCTCTTTATAATCTAATTCAGGGTGAATGGGAACCTGCCTCTGAGCATGCTGGGCCCACTCAGTTTCAGACTTCTGAAAAAGAATCGAGTCAGTTGAGAGGCTAATAAAAGTTAGACTCGGGTTCAAGCTCCCTAAAATATCATGTATCTCAAAATTCACATAACTCAGAAAACTTGGCAACAGCATTTTACATTTAAATCATGTCACTGGGTAACAAAAACAATATGTACTAGCAAATTATTCACATTTTAAAATACTTCACAGAGTAGGGACAGAAACAGAACAAATGGTTCTTGGGTGAAAACAAGCAGGAGGCTGGCTGTTTTAACCTTCAACCAGCTAACCCTATTCACTCTTCAGGATTGCTCTCCTTGCCAGGCCTGGGCCTCCGAACTGGAGGTTCACTGTGGCAACCCCTCCAGAAGGTATGTTCTGTGCAAGCAGGGACTTGACCATGTTCCCTGCTGGATCCCCTAGTGGGGACCCTCCCTGGCCCCATGGTCAGAAGTTCAACAGTGAAGAGCAAACATGTAGACATGATATCTGTGTTGTCCCAGTTTCCACCTGCTTCTGCTCTGAGGATCTGACCCAGCCATCCGGCCCTCCTGGAGCCAAGTTGGCTCTAGCTCCCTTGCTTTATTTGCAAAAAGAGAAAAAACTGGATGAGACCAGTGGTTTCAATCAAGGGTAATTACACAACCCACAGAGCTTGTTCAAAGGACTCTGACCAGGCCCACCTATGAGACTCTATTGCACACGGGTGATGTGGTGCTAGTCCACAGCCCCTCCTGGAAGTCCGGAAAGAGAACCAAAGTGGTTTCCAACTGAACTGTGGCCTCTTTGCAAGAGGCTGAAGACTCAACTCAGAGCACTCAGGAAGGGCCCAATATGGATCCTGCACCTATAACAACTCATGTGAAGAGGCGTCTGGATGGGCCCAAGAGGAACGTCAGGCTCTGGGGTAGACCACATCCACTAAAAAGACACTGTGGAGACGCCACAAATAATTTAGATCTCTGCAAGACTTAAAATTACAACAATAAAAAAAACAGCTTTCCATAAATATAGAATTATGTTACAATATCTCAGGCAAAGCAGCTGCTTCATGGAAATAATATTTCAGGAAAAACCAAAGAACACAGCTTAAAGGTTGTCATATGCTAGGCCTGAATTTAATAGTTTTCACATATTCAACTGAAAACTGCCCCCAGTCTGTTAGAATTTTACCACAGTCTAGTTTCAGAAAACCAAAAGCCAACTCTCATATTTAATGCATTGAGGCAGAGCTCCCATTGAATGGAAGCCAAATAATGTCTGGGGAGTGGCTTACAGCTTCCCAGTAACCTCTCAGCCTGCAGGCCGGGGCAAGACCTGGTCTGCGCAGAGGACCACCCTGACCATCAGCCGCCGGCCCGTTCTCCACTCCGTGTGCTGCCTCTCTCTCCTGGCTCCCAGCCGGGGCTCAGGAGTGATCGTGGACGCGACTGCCCCAGCCTGGCTCTGTTCTAGGAGGCGGTGTGGGGCCTCGTGCGGTTCCTGGGATCAAGAAACCTGGGCTGATCCCTATGCCACCACTGACTGACCACGCGGTCAGGATCAAGCCACTGCATTCTGAGCCTCACGTCACTTAGCTGCCAATGGGAATGAAAAGATATGCTTCTCAGGGTTACTAAGAGAATTAAATCCAATATAGATAAACTATGTATGGGAAGTTTTTTGGAAACCACACATGAGCGTTTTGGCTGGAAATCAGTACCCTTTTCCTTTATACTCGAGAGCCAAGAACATTGCGTCTGCTGTGCCCCCTTCCAGGTGATAACACGCCATGGCCCTGTGAGAACAAGTGCTTTCCAGGAGGGCTTCCGGAGTCGAGGGCAAACACATGGCCACAGCGCTCCTGCGTGGTGAGGGAGGAAGCGCCGCAGGCCCACCTGTGCGCAGGCAGCCGCATGGAGCCTCTGCCAGAGAGGGAACAGGGCTGGGGGAAGTGAAGGAAGCAGGCACCTTCCAGGCCAGCCCCGCCCCGGGGGTAACCAATGCTGGGAAACCCGGCTGATAGCTTGAGCGACCCTCAGACGGATGCTGCTGGATTAGACCCTAGCACCACCCTTCAGTGGACTTCCACACAGTGCTGACGCGGCTCAGGTATTGTCTACTGGACAACGGGCTCGGAACCGCTGCGCATCTCCTGATGCAGAGCATTAAACTGTACGTGATTAGATCTAACGTCATCTTGTGGAGGTGATTTTCATTCAGTGGAGGGCTCTGAAAAGCAAGGAGGGTGTCAGCTCCCTGGACAGCTGGCAAGCAGAGAGAGACAAGCTGGGTAACGCATCCAGGAGAGCAGAAAGAATTGTGAACTCTAAAGGAGCACCCACGGGGGGACACCGTGGTTTTGGAGTTGAACTGATGATGTAGCCTCTGAAACCTCACTCCAGGTCTAGATGGTCACTCACACGAGTGCACTTCCTCCTGGGCAGACTGTGAGCTCAGTCTCAGAGTAGACTGAGAAGCTGCATAGACCTTTCCACTTACCTTCCTGCAAGTACATGACTGCCTGGGAGTAGTTCTGCAGAGCATGATGCGTCCTTCCGAGGCTGCTGTAAGACACCGTCTTGGCTGCCAAGTCGTTCATCTGTGCAGCAATGCTCAAGTGCTGTTCCTGATAGACCACGGCTCTCTCGAAGGTGCCCAGGGACTCATAGGTCAGGCCCAGGTTTCCGTAGGCCCGGCCCTGGCACGTGGGGTTGTTGGTCTCCTCGGCAATCTGCAGATCCAGCTGGTGGTACTGCAGGGCTGTATCGTACTCCCCCATCTGCTGGTATACACCCCCTAGGCCGCAGGCTGCGTCACTTTCCAGAGCTCGGTCCTTCATCTCTCTAGCAATGTTCAGCTGGCGTTCAAGGCAGGAAATGGCTTGTTCATAATTCCCTAATTGGCTGTGCAGACTTCCCAGCTCGCCGTAGGCCTGGGCTTTATTAAAGGCCTCCCCGAGCTCATGGGTGACCACGAGCCTCTTTTCAAAGCACACCAGGGCTTGCTGCAAGCTCCCCATTGCCCTGTGGGGATGTAGACAGAAAAGCAATGATATTATTTTGTGCAGGTGCAGACATGCTAAAGCCCCTGAGAAAATGAAAAGCATTTGTCACTGTCACTTACTGTAGAAGCTCTTAACTCCTCTTCTAGCTAAAATCTATCATGTGCCCTTAGAGTGAGATGCAGGGGAATTTCATAATCTGGAAAGCAATTCAAGAGTCATCCCTTAGTGACCTTCCCAAGAGTCTGAGATTCAATGGGATATACACCCCAGAGGAAACATAAAATATATTAATAGGCACAATGATAGCAAGTGAACTGTTTGGTTCTTTGGGCCTCCCAATTTCCACTACCGCACAGACCATGTTTTTGAAATCACTTTACAATGGTGATAAATCTTTCACCCTGAGATTCTCAGAGCACTCTGTGGGTGATGATTTAGTCTGACCCTTGCCCTTCCTCCTCTCCAGGAGCCCTAATCCCCTGCCTGTCTGGAGAGGCCATATATTGTGCAGACACAGACACCTTCTTGGGTTCCCCACACCCAGGAGGAAAGCAGCGCCTTGGCCAACAGTGTGTCTTGTTGTGCTGCTAAGAGATGACATGATAAGAGGGAGAAAGGCGTGGACTCCGGCAGCAGACCAAACCAGCTGTGTAGGACACATGGATTCCTTTCCCTGAGCTTCAGTTTCTAGACGCTGATAAATCCCACATCCCGTAGCCAATGATGATAAATGTAGACGAATACACGACTGCAATAAATATTAAACAAGATATCTGCACAAGGTGCCTAGCATGATGATAGTATATGCTCGTTCACTCCCCCTCTTTTGAGGCGGCTTTCCCTAAAAGCAACAATATGGGGTCCAAGTAATTGGTAGGTAGAGACGTTATATTAATGAACACATTCATATAATGTGAGGGGCAATCAGAAAAGATAAGTTAGATCGATTCATTCGTCTTTGCCATTCCTGTTCTCCCTTTTAGTCTGCTCATTATGATGTAGTCAAAAAGGCCCTGCATTTGGAGTCAGAGAGTCCTGCGTTAAACTCTCAGCTGTCCCTTTCAAGCTGTGTAATCCTGGACATAAACTCTGGGCCTTAGTTTCTTCCTCCGTGACACAAGGGTGGAAATACCCCTGCTAAACTCACAGAATCACTGGAGGCAGCAAATGAGTGGTGGACGGAGCTGCTCTGCAGTCAGTGTGCTGCCAGGCGGACAGACCAGCTGCCCCCAGTGCAGCTTCACTAACCACCCTGTCCCCGTCATTTTTACCTGTGCCCATTTCCCAGGCCTCGGTAAGCCTTGGCTTGGTCTTGCATGCGATTCAGACTCTGGGCAACAGATAAATACTGTTCATAGTACTTGATAGCTTCCTCGTAGTCACCCAGGGCCTCGTAGCAATCCCCCAGGTTGCCGTAGGCCCGGCCCCTGTCGAGCACAGACTCGTTCCCACTCAGCTGCTGCAGCATGGCCAGCTGCTGCTCGAAGTAGCCGATGGCTTCTTCCATCACATTCATGTTCATCTTTGTGATGCCCATGTTGCCATAGACCTGGGCTTCGAGACTTGGGTCCTTCAGCTTCTGCCCTAGATCCAGCTGCTCTTCGTAACATTTGAAAGCCATTGTGTACTTCCCCAGGGCCATGTAGACTGCGGCCAGGTGCCCATGAGCTCTGCACTCTCCCGGCAGGTCACTCAGCTCCTGATATACCTCCAGCTCCTGCGTGTGATAACCCAAGGCCTTGTCATGTTTCTGGATCATTCGGTATGCGGTGCCCAGGGCTGCATATGCACTGGCCTCCAGTCTCCTGTCCTTAACATGGTGAGCCAAGCCCAGCTGCTGCTCATAGAATTTTATTGCACCACTGATATCTTTTTTACAGATGAATATATCGCCCAGGTTCCCCAGGGCTCTAAATTTAGCCTGGGAATTATTCAGGGACTGGGCTAGGGACAGTAGGTACTTTTGACACTCTTCAGCTTTGCTGAAATTCAGCAGAGCCTTGAATGCTAAGCCCAAGTTGCAGTAAGCTTTTGCTTGACTCAATTTGTCGTGAAGGTCTTTGGCTAGGGCCAGATCCTGCTCATAGTACTTTACCGCCTCCTGGTAATTTCCAAGGCAGTAATGGGCGTAGCCGAGGTTGTGGCAGACCTTCCCTTCTCCCTCCATGTCTTGGAGGTCGGGCGCAAGCCGGAGGTACTGTTCGTAATAGGGGGCGGCCTGGACGTACTCCCCTCGAGAGCAGTGGAAGTTGCCCAGGTTGCTGAGAGCCCGTGCCTCGCTCTGCACGTCTCGCAGCTCCTGGGCGATGTTCAAGTGGTTCTGATAGTGCTGGAGGGCCCGGTCGTGGGCGCCCAGGGCCTGGTAGGCCACGGCGAGGTTCCCGTGCGTGGATGCCTGGGAGGCACGGTCGTTCACTTCCATGGAGATCTGTAGCTCCTGCCGGTGGTACTTGACCGCCTGGTCGTACATGCCCAGAGCATTGTAGGCATTGCCCATGTTTCCATAGGCACGGCCCTGGGCGGCGTAGTCGCTCAGCTCCTGGGCAATGCACAAGTGGGTCTTGTGGAGTTTCAGTGCAGTGTCATAATCACCTTTCATCTGGTGTATGATTCCTGAGAAAGAACACAGAAGAAAAGGGTTGGAATGACTGATTAGCAATAAAATGTAATTTGCAACTAGATTTATACTCCAATACAATCCAGATGAATGAAAGAATTTAAAATAACAGAAGGTAGAATTAAATATTTATCAGCTCTCCAGAGGGGGAATAGCTTTCTAAGCTTCAAAGCAACAGAAAAAAACACACACAAAAAAAACACTGATAGATTTGGTTACAAAAATAGTAAGTTTTATACTACAAATAGATGCCTAAAATTAAAGGGCTAACACAATACTGGGAAATATATAAATCATATACAAAAAATTCAATAGCTATTGTGTGTAAAGATTTAACTGGGTTTGATTAAAAAAAAAAATCAAGACCTTAATTTACTGAAATAGGCAGACAACTCATATCCAAGGAAATACAAAGAGTAACCACAGGGGAAAATGTTAATTTCTTTTAGTAATCAAAGAAATGCAAAATAAAGCAACTCTGAAGTACCATTTTACTAAATTTTACTTCTACTAAATTAGCAAACAAAAAATTTAAACAATACCCTGTACCAGTGAGGTGGCCCTGAAACTAGTAAACCCATCAACTGCTGGACATAAATAGGAACAGCCTCTGGAGGAGCCGCGGGACAGCATCACCCCTGGAGCTTCTCAGGCCCTGGCAGTCCTACTCAGGGGAGTGTCTTCTAAGGAAATCCTCAGAAGTTCTACACCTGACAGCCTTCACTGCAGGGTTATGGATTAGTGGAAGATCAGAAACATCTTCAATGGCAAACACTGGGGGTTGTATAAGTACATTTGGGTACATCAACTCAATAGGG
The DNA here is from genome assembly GCA_024291935.2 of Okapia johnstoni. Classification (NCBI taxonomy): domain Eukaryota; kingdom Metazoa; phylum Chordata; class Mammalia; order Artiodactyla; family Giraffidae; genus Okapia; species Okapia johnstoni. Next base: position 4,959,381 of record CM044310.1, on the reverse strand, counting down.
GATTATGCAGTCATTAAAAAGATCATTACGAAGACTATGCAGAAAAACAGGGAAAAACAAGTTCTTGCAATAATGTTAAGTGGAAAAAGCAAAGAACAATGTTGCATGCTCCCTGTAACAATGATGAGGAAAATGAATGTGTGCACATGGACAAGACCTCAGGGGATTATGAAAAGATAAAAACAGTTGCCTTGTTAGGTGATGGGATTTGAATGATTTTTGTTTCAAAATTTCTTCTAATTTTGCTATCCACCTTTTACAGTCAACAATAATAGCACTTCAAACAGCTCTCATAAACTATGCTATAGCTGCTAAGCTAAGTGGCTGTTTTTATAAGCAGTTCAAAATGAGAAATATCATAAATATCATAAATATAAAGCAGTTGCAAATGAGGGATGTCATAAAAGGAACTTGGGAAGCGCCTTTAAGGACAGCCTGGTTCATTCCAGTTGGGGCTGGGTGGGAGACACAGAAAAGGCAAAAGGATCTAGTATGCAAACAGGTTTCTCTCTGCCCTTGGTTTTGAAGATGCTTTTCTATGCATCAACGCGTGAACTTTGTATTGGTGACCAAAACCCGCAGAAGTATAAGAACTCAAAAACACTAAGATGGGTTCTCGCTGAAACGTCTGAATTGAAAATAGAGGCATTGAGAAAGCAAGCTATCAAAATCCAGCCTCTGCAATTTGCTTATCTTTACAACACCTTTCCTTCCTTCCTTCATTCACTCACTTACACACTGACCCAGCAAATATTAACTGAACATTTACTGTGTACCAAGCCTTGTGGTGGGCAACACACAGGGAGAGAAATGAAGACACAAGTCTGCCCTCAGAAAGCACACAGGGTCATAAGGGAGACAGTCATGAAACAAATACTGTCAACACACATAATACAAGCTAAAGTGAGCAGGGTGTGGGGGAGAGAGGAGCATGCCAGGGCCACTCCTTTGGTCCTGACTCCCCCGCTGCCCGCAGCGGAGGTCTGTCCGGCCCTAGGAGTCGTGCCTGTCTCTGGATCCAGCCATCCGTATGATATTAACTGGATTCAGGACGCTGGATAAATCATTTGGCCTCTTTGCGAATTTTTTGAGTTCATCCATAAATTGAGGAAAATGATAATCTTGATACCAACCTTAGGATAGTAGTGAGGATCAAATGAAATAATGTATGTGCAAGCTCACTGTAAACTATACAGTGAAATTCAAATATTAGTTACTGAAATTATTATATGCTTCCGGGGAAGGGAATTCTCAAGGTGGTAGAGATTAAACAAACTATGGTAATTCTTCTGTGTATTTCCTTGTACAAGCTAAATATTTCAGTTTAAAATAAGCAAATTATGGTACTCTATATGATGGAATAACATGGTACCATTAAAAATGGTGAAGCAGAAGTTTACATATTGACATGGGAAAAAATAAAATGTATTAAGGGGTTATATGGGCTTCCCCAGTGGCTCAGCAGTAAAGAATCCTCCTGTAATGCAGGAGATGTGGGTTTGATCCCTGGATTGGGAGGATCCCCTGGAGGAGGGCACAGCAACCCACTTGAGTAATCTTGCCTGGAGAATCCCATGGACAGAGGAGCCTGGTGGGCTACAGTCCATAGGGTCACAAAGAGTAGACACAACTGAAGTGACTGAGCAAAGGGGTTATATGGGCACAAAATAGTATCCTTAATAAAAACATTAGTAGGGTACATGCCTGTGTGTGTATAGATATATGTTTATACTTATATATACAGTATACATTTTAAAAAATGTAGTAATTTTGGGGGTGGTGGAATTTTGCTGTATTTTATAGGATTTTTCCATGATGAATGCATAACACTTGGTTTAAAAATTAATCAAATATTTTTGAAACTCTGCTCCAATTGCAGCAGATTAGGTCTGGTCACTCCCCTGGATCGGGGATGTCACTGGCATCCCAGCTGGAAGGAACAGATTTTCAAACACTGTTTCAAGGTTAGAAACTCTAAGCTGCCCAAAACGCATTACGTCAGAATCACCTGAAGCCCTTTTAGTGAAGAAAAATTACTAGTGACAGAAACATTTCAGTTCTGAAGGCCTGAATGTGGCCTGGATCCCTAACCTGCTTTTACCTAAAGCGGAAACTTGTAAGGTTTCAAATTTCCAGGTGTCCTTAGTGGAAATGCATCCTTTACTCCCTCTCTCCTCAGCTTTGTATGAGGAGAAATAAGCAGCAGGATGCCTGCCCTGCTGTGAGTGCAGAGCCAGAGCCAGGGAAGGTGGCAGGAGTGTCCTCACAACCCTCTCAGACTTCCCCTCACAGCCATGCCTTTACAATGATTTTTAAGGCAATATGGTCACTAATTGGTCGCTAAGATGATGGTCAGAGGAAGTGAGCAGCATGGGACCTTCAGAGAAGGCAACGGAGGAATTTCAGGTTTTTTGTGTGTCTCCTACCACCAAAGAACAGGTCACCTGGCTAGCACCCCACCCTCCCCACCTGTACCCCACCCTATAGGAAGCTGGCTGAGTATCTGGAAAAGCATGCTATAATGGAATAGACACAGGACTTTAAGTCAGAAGTCCCATTTTACAAGCCTGGCTCCCATCTCATTCAACTGACATCTTTGAGACTGTAAATTTATGTCTCTGAGCCTTTGTTTTGTTGTTTTATTTTTTAAACTGAAAACTTTTTGGTGTTTTTTGTTTTCTTACTAACAAGGCCAGGTTACAATAATCTCAAAGAAACAGTATGAGAAACACAGCAGTGTATACCAATAAGCTTTGCTAATGATGCATGCTATGCAAACACGCTATGAGCAGTATTCAGAGAGTGAGAGTTCAAAGGAAAAGGAATTCCATTTCTCTTACTCTCAGGGCCTCGCGAGTCTGGCTAGTTAATAGGGAGCAGTTGGGATGATAATGGCTACCCAGGGCTCAATGATTTGTGAAAGAAACTGCCTGCTGGTTATGGCAAAATGATCTGACCTCCAGCCAGCTTGCCCACACTCCCCTTTCCTCTGCCTCTCTCCTCGGCTGACACCTCCAAGAGTCTATAAAGAACACAGGAAGATTCTCAAAACAAAGACTGCCAGACACAGGTAAGGGTAAGAGGAGACAGGCTGGCTGAGGTGGGCATTTTTTCTTCTGCCTTGTGTCTGCCCTGTCCCCGCCGCTGCCAGCCTGGAGCATTCTGAACGGAACATTACACACTCTTGGCAGCCCTTCTCTTTGTTGAGGCAACATTAAAGCAGCCCTGAGAGCTGCCAGCAGAGTGACTGCACACGCTGAGGACATAATCTGTAGATCCTCCTTCCCTTTCGAGACCACAGCTTGATCTTCCAGGGCTGTCACTCAGATGAAGACTTGCAGAAGGCCTGTCAGCAGGGGAGCACTAGGTGACAACGTGCTGCAGGGAGGGGAATTAAATGAAGATTAGTGGGCAGAAGATCCTCACAAGGCCCAGTTCTCACAAGGCGTGTGGAGAAAGGACACATGGTTACGGATTTATTGTTGCTGTTCACTCACTAAATCGTGTCCAACTCTCTGCAGATCCCATGAACTGCAATACACCAGGCTCCTCTGTCCTCCACTATCTCCTACAGTTTGCTCAAATTCATGTTCACTGAGTCAGTGATGCTACCTAACCATCTCATCCTCTTCCACCCTCTTCTCCTTTTGCCTTCAATCTTTCCCAGCAGCAGGGTCTTTTTCAAGGAGTTGGCTTTTCGCATCAGGTGGCCCAAGTACTGGAGCCTCTTTAGGATTGACTGCTCTGATCTCCTTGCTGTCAAAGGGACTCTCAAGAGTTCTCCAGCACCATAATGCAAAAGCATCGGTTCTTCGGCACTCAAGTCTTTATGGTCCAACTCTCGCATCCGTACATGACTACTGGAAAAACTGTAGCTTTGACTATATGGACTTTGGCAACAAAGTGATGTCTCTGCTTTTTAATATGGTGTCTAGGTTTGTCATACTTTCCTTCCAAGCAGAAAGCGTCTTTTAATTTCATGGCTGCAGTTACCATCCACAGTGATTTTGGAGCCCAAGAAAATAAAATCTGTCACTGTTTCCACTTTTTTCCCTTCTATTTGCCATGAAGTGATGGGACCAGATGCCATGATCTTAATTTTCTGAATGTTGAGTTTCAAGCCAGCTTTTTCACTCTCCTCTTTCACCCTCATCAAAAGGCTCTTTTGTTCCTCTTCACTTTCTGCCATTTGACTGGTATCATCTGCATATCTGAGGTTGATATTTCTCCCAGCAATCTTAATTCCAGCTTGTGATTCATCCAGCACAGCATTTCACATGATGTACTCTGCACAGAAATTAAATAAGCACAGTGACAATATACAGCCTTGTCATACTTCTTTCCCAATTTTGAACCAGTACATTTGTTCCATGTCTGGTTCTAACTGCTGCTTCTTGACCAGCATACAGGTTTCTCAGGAGACAGATAAGGTGGTCTGGTATTCTCATTTTTTTGAAGAATTTTCCACAGTTTGTCATGATCCCCACAATCAAAGACTTTAGTGTTGTCAATGAAGCAGAAGTAGATATTTTTCTGGAATTCTCTTGCTTTCTCCATGATCCAGTGAATCTTGGCAATTTCATCTCTGGTTCCTCTGCCTCTTTGAAACCCAGCTTGTACATCTGGAAGTTCTCAGTTCATGTACTGCTGAAGCCTAGCTTGAGGGATTTTGAGTATAACTTTGCTAGCACGCCATATGAGCCCAATTGTTCGGTAATTTGAACATTCTCTGGCATTGCCTTTCTTTGGGATTGGAATGAAAACTACCTTTTCCAGTCCTGGCCACTGCTGAGTTTTCCAAATTTGCTGACATATTGAGTGCAGCACTTTCACAGCATCATCTTTTAGGATTTGAAATAGCTCAGCCGGAATTCCATCACCTCTACTAGCTTTGTTTGTAGTGATGCTTCCTAAGGCCCACTTGATTTCACACTCCAGGATGTCCAGTTCTAGGTGACTGATCACACCATTATGGTTATTTGGGTCATTAAGACCTGTTTTGTACACTTCTTCTGTGTATTCCTGCCACCTCTTCTTAATCTCTTTAGCTTCTGTTAGGTCCTTACCATTTCTGTCCTTTATCATGCCCATCCTTGTACGAAATGTTCCCTTGAAATCTCCCATTTTCTTGAGGAGATCTCTAGTCTTTCCCATTATATTGTATTCCTCTAATTCTTTGCATTGTTCTTTTAACAAAGCCTTCTCATCTCTCCTTGCTGTTCTCTGGAACTCTGCATTCAGTTGGGTATATCTTTCCCTTTCAATCCCTTGCCTTTCACTTTCTTTCTTCAGCTATTTGTAAAGCCTCCTCATTTTGCCTTCTTGCATTTGTTTTTCTTTGGGATGGCTTTGGTCACCGCCTCCTGTACAATGTTATGAACCTCCATCCATAGTTATTCAGGTGTTCTGTCTACCAGATCTAATCCCTTGAGTCTAATTCATCACCTCCACTGTATAATCATAAGGGATTTGAGTTAGGTCATACCTGAATGGCCCAGCAGTTTTCCCTACTTTTTCCAATTTAAGCCTGAATTTTGCAATAAGGAGCTCATGATCTGAGCCTCGGTCAGCTCCAGATCTTGTTTTAACTAACTGTATGGAGGTTCTCCATATTTGGCTGCAAAGAACATAATCAATCTGATTTTGATATGTACATCCGGTGATGTCCATATGTAGAGTTGTCTCTTGTGTTGTTGGAAAAAGGGTGTTTGCTATGACCACCATGTTCTCTGGACAAAACTCTGTTAACCTTTGCCCTGATTCATTTTGTACCCCAAGGTCAAACTTGCCTGTTATTCTGAGTATCTCTTGATTTCATGCTTTTGCATTCCAATCCCCTATGATGAAAAGGATATCTTTTTTTGGTGTTAGTTCTAGAAGGTGTTGTAGATCTTCATAGAACCAGTTGATGATCCAAATGGAGCTTTAAGAGCCCATCTATTCTTTCCCACTGCTTTCAAACAGGTTGAGTTTGGCTAAATCCTAGCCAAATCACTAACTATTCTCAGAAAGTATCAAGATTTGGGAAACAGAAGAGCCCTCCTAACTTTATAAATGATGTGACCCTGGCCTAGTGAGAGGAAGTGAGTTAGTGACAGCAGAGAGAGGGACCCTCGACCCACAGACCTTTAGTTGTGTCAGCCCATCTGCTTTCAAGATAAGCAGAAGAAATAAAGGAATTGTATTTAGTCTCACTAGGTGTGACACGAGACAACATCTGTGCTTTAAAAACTTTTCATCCGCTAGAAGTACATATGGAATTACTTACAGATAAAATAACTTGGTGTCTACTGTCTGCTTTAAAAAATTCCATCAGAGGGGAAAAGTAAGTATATGTGTGTATTTATGCAAATAGATGAAATAATATTAGCAAAATGTTGATAACTGGGCAATGAATATAAGGGGATTTATTATACTATTTTCTCTCTGTGTGTATGTATATGTTTGAAGGTTTCATAATACAAAGTTAAATCAAATAACCCAGACAAGCATAGAGGTCTGTAGCTCCTTTTGGATCGGGAAACGTCCTCGCAGCTAAGGACCAACATGGATGTTTAAGTTTACGTCTCCTCTGTGGGACCTCAGTAGAAAAAAAGAAAGCAGCTGGCCACCAGCAGGTACAGCTATACCAGCCTCCACACACGTCCTTCTCCAGGCTGGGCAGAGGACACTGCAGAGAGAAGAACACAGGCCTTTGTCCTATTGCCCTGATTTGTTTAACATCATGATATTTAGTTTTGTCTATTATCTTAAAGGATAGCGTGATGCTTTCTTGATCAAAGAGCAAAGTGGGAGGGGATGGGAAGGACAGCTGAGGAAACCTGTTCCAAAGAATATTCTGCAGCACTGCATATTTCAGGTGCTTCTCCCAATCCTCACCCTCCCGAGGAGACAAGGCCCCAGTTTTTTCTGGGGATTCCTTATTACAACACTAGACAACACTATGGTGCTCCCAATCCCACGCCTCCACCAGAGACACCTAGACACTCACAGGCAAGTTTGGAGTACATCATGAGAAACCCTGGGCTGGATGAAGCACAAGCTGGAATCAAGATTGCCAGGAGAAATATCAATAACCTCAGATATGCAGATGACACCACACTTATGGCAGAAAGCAAAGAAGAACTAAAGAGGCTCTTGATGAAAGTGAAAGAAGAGAGTGAAAATTTTGGCTCAAAACTCAACATTCAGAAAACTAAGATCATGGCCTCTAGTCCCATAACTTCATGGCAAATAGATGGAGAAACAGTAGAAACAGTGACCGACTTTACTTTTTCAGGCTCCAAAATCATTGCAGATGGTGGCTGCAGCCATGAAATTATAAGACCCTTGCTCCTTGGAAGAAAAGTTATGACCAACCTATACAGCATATTCAAAAGCAGAGACATTACTTTGCCAACAAAGGTCTGTCTAGTTAAAGCTATGGTTTTTCCAGTAGTCATGTATGGATGTGAGAGTTGGACTATAAAGAAAGCTGAGTGCAGAAGAATTGATGCTTTTGAACTGTGGTGTTGGAGAAGACTCTTGGGAGTCCCTTGGACTGCAAGGAGATCAAACCAGTCCATCCTAAAGGAAATCAGTCCTGAATGTTCATTGGGAGGACTGACGTTGAAGCTGAAACTCCAATACTTTGGCCACCTGATGTGAAGAACTAACTCATCTGAAAAGACCCTGATGCTGGGAAAGACTGAAGGTGGGAGGAGAAGGGGACGACAGAGGATGAGATGGTTGGATGGCATCACCGACTCAACAGACATGAGTTTGAGTAAACTCTGGGAGTTGGTGATGGACAGGGAGGCCTGGCGTGCTACAGTCCATGGGGTCGCAAAGAGTCGGACACGACTGAGCAACTGAACTGAGACACCGCTAGGTTCTCTGAACCCTATCCTTCCCTCTCAAGTTTCCACATGGAGTCCTCTACAGTGTACTTAAAATATCTCAGAGCCTGGGGTGGGGAGGGGGGACAGACCTGGTCAGTAAACAAATGGTTACAATCACAGGCATGGGAGCATATGCTCTCTGTCTTAAATGCAACCAACTGGCTGTCTTGACTAGCTCATTTTCAGGTGACTATGTTCCCAGAGGCAAGTCTCCACTATTTTCACCAGTGGAAGACAGCAAAGACATAGATGTTTTTAAATGGAAGACAGTCCAAAATTACTTATCCTATGATTTCAGCTATAAGCATTTTCCTGGTAGGAAAGCTTTTCCTGAGAATCTGTGCCTGGTTTCCTACCTTGATGATGTCATTCACTCCTCAAGACAATCTTGTGGTCTCAGAAACCCACAAGGTTCAAGAACTTATTCAGGCCCGTGTAGGTCTAAGCGGCAAGAATGATACTGGAATCTGGTTCTTCGGACTCAGGAGTCCAAGCTATTTCAGTCGCTCCCCTTCTGGAATGAAGCTGGTGTGCCTTCTAGTGAAGGGTGGTCATGATTTTATACTCATTTCTTCTTTATTAACATTAGTATGCTATTGTGGCAAACCAACCCTGTGGCAGTTATGTAAAAACAGGCTGATGGTCTGGCTAACTTTGTTTCTAGAGCAGACAGGTATACATGCGAGACCAGACAGTCCTAAGAGACTCAGGAAGGTAGGAGGCGGGGGCAGACGTAACCGTCTGAGTGGCGTCCCCTCTGGAGAACTCTGGGGCCATCAGGTGTCTCTTCTCCCCTCATCTATCTTAATCACATCTGTCTACTTTTTCTACCAACCCCACCAGGCTCTTTTTGTTCCTCCAAAGGATAAGTGAACTTAAGAGCCTCCTGTTGTCTTCTTCAGCTTCCACCGCCATCTGCGATGTCTCCAGTGACTCTGAGAGCACAGGACTCCCAGATCCCAATGGCCCTGCCCTTTGGTCTCAGCCCTGAGGTGGTGGCTACCATACAGCCGAGGAATTCCTTGCACATGCCGGCTCTTCCTCGAACAACTTGCCTCACTGGAAACTACCTGTCCTACCACCCACCTCCAGCTTCACTGAAGCATAATTGACAAATAAAATTATATATATTTAAAGTGTACCCTGTGATTTGATACACATATAAATTAATTAATACATCCATCACCTTTTTGTGGTGAGAATGCTTAAGACCTACTCTCTTACAATACAGTATTATTAACTATAGTCACCATGCCGGTGGCTCAGATGGTAAGGAATCTGCCTGCAAAGCAGGAGACTGAGGTTCAATCCCTGGTTCAGGAAGATACCCTGGAGAAAGGAATGGCAACCCACTCCAGTATTCTTGACTGGAAAACCCCCTGGACAAAAGAGCCTGGCGGGCTACACTCCATGGGGTCACAAAGAGTCAGACATGACTGAGTGACTAACACTTTCACTTTCACCATGCTGTACATTAGATCCCCAGAACTTAGTCATCTTACAACCAAACTTAAGAAAATGCAGTAGGAAGGAAGGGAAATAGAGCCATAGCCCTAAATGCTCCACCCCTGGCCCTCAAGGCTTCCCTGGGGCTGACAGAGGCGGCTCCTCTGGCATCCCCTTCTGCCACCATCCCCAAGGCTGGGGCTGAGTGACAACGACAAGAAGCCAGCCTAGAGCCACTGAGCTCACAAGTATTTCACTGCTTTCATACACGGCCCCACTTCCTACCTTCCCTCGGATAGTTAAAAACCAGGACTGCAGGTGAACAGCTCAGTAATTCCCTGGGCCTGTACGGCTGTAAATCCTGAGGCAGTGGGGAAGATTAATTGTGCCATGAAGTAGGGGAAGTAATAATTAAACCTATTAAAAAGGAGGTGGCTGCAGAGGGGGCTGTGGAGATGGATGATGAGGTAGGAAGTGCTAGGCACAGTCATCCCTAACGGCTGTGACCAGGCCACTGTGAGAGAACTTGGTGCGAAGCCCAGAGCAGAGTGAAAAATATGCTGGGCCTGCCTGGCCAAGCCTGGCCATTAGTCACTGCTTGGAGAAGGCAAAGTATGCCTGGTTTTCATTCTGGTTCACAATAAGAGGTGGGAGGCACCCTCACAAGTGAACAATGCAGAGAATGTTACAGGGAGTTTGTTTCAATATGAAATAAGCATTTCTTTTGTTTCCAGCCCTGGGGTGGACTCTCTGAAACACAGAGATAGCTGCTTCTGCTCCTCCCTTGAGCGGAGCCTCAACTGGAGCGGCCCCACCTCCCAGCAGCACCTTCTGAGGGTTCCTAAGGCCTCGAGTGTAAAGAATAGGCCAGTAACAATGGCATTTACGAGCTTTCCGGATGCAGGCCCAGCCCAGCAGTCTGTGCCCCATGCTCCCTGTGCTGCGCCAGCCACGAAGCCACCCGCTCGCCAGTCGCTCCCTCTCACGCTGCCCTGGACGCCTGACTTCCTCAGCCCACTCCCAAGAAAGGCTCACCTCGCCTTTCTCCCCATTCTGTGATAGACTCTACTAATGTTCCCTGTTCTCTGGTTCTCTTCCACATCCATTGCCCCACTCTCTGGAAGTTAGGCATGGCCAAGTGAGTTGCTTTGCCCAGTGAAATGCGAGTAGAGGTGAGGTGATACAGCCAGACGAAGCACTGAAGGGCTGGACTGCAACATTCCATTCTCTCTTCCCCTCCCCCACTGACTGTGGAAACTGTGCTCCACCCAGATGGTGCTTCTGGAGGAAGATGAAGCCACGGCTGGCCTGGCTTAACGACCTGCCCCTGAGGGTTGCATGAGCCTGCAGTGGGCTGTGTACGACCGTAACACCTTGTTGTCTTAGGGCCACTAAGATTTGTGGGCTGTTCTTTCCTCATCAGACCCTAACACATCCTGATGGATATGCCATCCAATATCAATACTCCAAGACTTGTCATAATATACAATTTCAAATTGTCCTAAAAAGTCTGTGTGAGAAGAGAGATACCTATTAACAGATATTTCATGATGGGTTTTTGCTTTTTTGCATTTCTTTTTCTTGGTCATCCATGCCTCTGGATGTTCTAAATTCTACCCCTGGATCAAGTGAGACCACTAAAATCCATAAACTTGAACCAAATTACCTTTGACTCACACAGAATAAGCTGCAGTGAATTGAAGTTTAACTTTAATGCCCTAAGGTTAGCTGGTTTGTTTTTGATTCAAGTTTGATAGTAGAAAAAGCACACTGAAATCTATTATAATCTTTGTTGGTAAAAAAAATTTGACAGTATAAATTTTGTCACCAAAATCTCTTACATAAAACCTCTTGAGAAATTTCTTTTAGAATTCATTTTTCCTTCCTCTGAGGAATTCTATGCTCCTATCTTTTGGGTGGTGAGAATAATCCTTTTCTCTTTTTGCTTTGGCCACCAGGAAGCTCTGACTTGAATATGAAGCTCTGTTTAACAACTATTTTAGCCTTCATGGGCTCATGTTTAGGCTCTTTTCCTTAATTTTGGTGTCCTACTTATATTTGTATTTCCCTGATCCTGATTTTCTATTTCTAGTGTATCATCATTAGATAAGTAAAATCCTTCATAGAATGAAACAAGTTATAAGTAAGCAATCAATCAAAAACCCTTTTCACATCTGTTGTACACTCAGCTGACCTTGCCTTGGCAATCTACCCACCACCCTAGCCTGTCACTTCTTGACTTTGCCTCAATTTGTTTCTTTGACCATGTTCTACCAACTTTAACAACCAAGAAGAACCAGTTACTTAGAAACAGTTCTTTACGATAGAAAGACACTGTGACCAGTATTAGAAGTTTCCTATTCTTGGTTCTACCACTTCACTGTTTTGTGCTCTTAGGAAAAGTTACTAATTCTCTTGGCCTCAAGTTTTCATCTATCTCAGACAGTTGTTATGAAGATCAAATAAAACTGGATACCACTGTTTTATATTCCATTTTCTAGTACATCAGTATTATTCCAAACAACTCATTTATCGAAGTGCTAGATATTACTAATAACAAAACCAAAATATGCCACTTGCTCTAACATTATTTTACCATAGAGTGTAATTCACTCTGTCTTAAGATGCTATCATATTTCCAAAGTGAGTACACCATAGGGAACTTGGTACCAGTTGATGCCATTGCCTCCTCTGCATATCATCATCTAAGCAGAGTGCAAAATCAAGGGCTCTGGGACTATTACAGCCAAGTTCTGTATGTGATGAGAGAAATGGAGCCCATTTCCTTAAGAGTCTCATGTGGGAGAGGAGGCCCCCCCCATGGGCATTTGGAAATGCAGAGGCACAATCTGGGTTGTTAGCATATCTGGGGGCCACAATGGCAGGCTATGGGCGGGGCTTGCATTATGTGGGTAAGCCCTGCACAGTGAAAAACTGCTGCATCCTCAAATCCCCAAGAGACTACACTAAGAAACACTGGGACTGAGGTGATTTTATACTCTGGCGCCAATTAATAATCTGAAAAATACAACTTCACTTCTATATACTGTCATATATCAAAACTAATTAACTGGGAAGTCTTTTGGCTGGTATCCAATAATTTAAGCAAAAAACTAAGAAACTGAAAACCCTAATTTTAAAATCTAGTATGGGTTTCCCCTGTGGCTCAGACAGTAAAGAAACCGCCTGCAGTGCAGGAGACACAGGTTCGATTCCTGGGTTGGGAAGATCCCCTGGAGAAGTGAATGGCTACCCACTTCAGTATTCTTGATGAGGAATTCCATGGACAGAGGAGACTGACTAATCCCTTTCACCTGTTTCCTACTGTGAAATATAATTCAGAAAATATAAATTAAAAGACACCATATGTAGGCTTCCTCCCAATTTCATTATGATAATTAACAAAGAAGAGGGGAATCTTTCCCTAAGTAATAAAAATAGTAGTAGCAGTAATAATGACAATAATATACAAAATACTTCTTTGTGATCACATTCAATACTATGACAACACAAAACAATTGTGTGACTCCCAGATATGTAATTCCAGCTCAGAGTTCTTCCCTAAACATTAGTCTCATAAATCTAATTGCCTAATGGATATACTTCAGATACACCTAAAATTCAATTACTTCCGAAAATGCTCATTGAATAACTGAACAGAATGAAATCTAACATTTTAGGGCACTTGTTGTTTTTAAAGTCTTCAGCCTCCACTATCTTATTTGACTCCAGAACAAAGGCAGGGTAGCTGGGCCAGCTTCTGAAGATACTCACAGAGGCCACACAGTCACTAAGTCACACAGTTAGGACCGGAGCTCAGGCCCACAGCATCCCAGCCACACACTTTTCCCCTGGATTACTTCACCCCTTCGAGAGTCTGAGACAGCAACTGCTACAGAATCCAACTGTGCGATCTGCAGTGAGGATAAAGCCCACCTCCTGAGGCTGCACCATTCCATTAGCCCAGAGAGGATGAGAGGATGGCAGGGTCTGCCCAGATGAACAGGGAGCCCTGGGAACAAATAGGGAAGGGGAGGAGGAGCAGAAGAGCTGGCCAAAAGAACAGCTCTTCAAAATGATTTCACTTTGCAAATTCAATTGCAAAGACAGATGGATTTTCCAGCAAGGCTGGAGAGCAAATTATGAAATCTGCTTTCCCAAGGCAATTGGGTCTGAAAAGCTTCATTTTAAAAATTCACAGTGGATAGAAAACTCAAACTCTATGATTGTGTGAAGTGTTCTAGCTAGATTAAGCATAATGCTATCAAAACATGTGATTCATATATTCTGCTCGTTTTTCTATTAGTATATGGGCTTTTGGCTAGGGCAGCTTCAAAAACATGGAGAGCAAAATGGGATTGAAATTGTGAATCCATTTACTGTTTTCAGTTTTTCTTCTCTTTCTGCTTAATTGAGAGGAATTTACTCAGGAGATTAGAGGCTCCTTAGGTGGGCTCACTCATGCACATCACAGAATATTTAAAGGTGTATTCCTCTCTTGAAACCCTTTAAATCGGAAACCCCATTTACCTCCTTTATTCAAGGTGTAGACAGACAGGATCAGAGAAATCTGTAGAAATCACCTAAACTTAGGCTTCCCAAAACATTTGTTGGTTCTGACATACCTCAACCCTGCTACATCAGGACAAGGTGGGTCCCTGTCTGTCCATCTTGCCAGACCAGTCACCTGTCCATCTACACACCTATCTCCAGTCAACCACTTCTTCCATGTACATATAAATAAAGGAACCACCCAACCTCTCCCCCTCTATCACACAAAGAAATGTTAATGCAGAATACTATAATTGTCAAGACCCAGAGCAGACAACTTCAATGCTTTTCCTTCTTTTTGTCCTTTAGGTATGCATATTTCTATGTTATAGAGATACGATAATATTTCAAATTGAACATAATAATCTCAAAAATATTTTCCAATTTTAAAAATAACACATGTTAAAAAGTATTTCTAGCAGAGACAAATTTTGGCTCACTCAACACTCATTTCCACTTCCTCCCCTTCCTGTGCTGCCTGTGGCTATGGAGCTAGAAAGGTAAATATTCACTTTCCCAGCTTCCTTTGCAGTCAGGGTTGGTTAAGTGACACTACTGTTGACAACAGACAAAAGCACAAGACTGCCAGCATTTTAGGGAAAGTTTTTGATTTTCAGATAAAAACTGCTTCTCCCAATTTGAACAAGTCATGATGCCTGGAGCTTTAGCAGCCCCTGTGTTACAATGAGGCATAAGAGACTAGCATGAGAATTGCAGAGTACAGGCTCTGTTATCCTTAACCTCTGAACCAACATTAGGTGTCTCACACTGTTCTGTGAGAAAAATAAGCCCTTATTTGTTTAAGCCATTGTAAATCAGATTTCTTAGCCAAGGATCATTGTCACTATATTCAATGTAGAAAATATGAAACACAGGAAAACTCTTTATCTACCCACCTACCTATCTCACTACATGACTATCTGCGATAATTATTGCTAACACTTTAGTATAGTTCCTGACAATCTGTTTTTGTGCTGGTATAGATTGTTTTATTTATATCATTGAGACATCATATGCACTGATTTTTAAATATAACTAAAACAAAACTTGGTTCTTAAAAGAAGGTAATAATAAAAGAATTTTGATGATGGATATCTGCCATTGGGTCTATGCTCTGAATTAGATCATTCAATATGCATTTAAAGGATGCAGACAATCATTTCTCAAGTTTCTTGGTAATGAAAGTAGTTATTATGTTGCTCTCTACAGCTCTGCTTTGCTGAATAAAAACTGTTTTAAGTCCAGTAACTCTTCTGACAGTGTTTTAACAATGTAAAAATAAGCAACTCTCAGTAAGTGCTGGGACAGAACTACATCAGATATATAGTCTTTGGGGGTTTCACACTCGACAACAGATTTCATTTGAAATAGAGGGTAAAAGATGTGGCAAAAGAAACAGACTTCCTGGTGTTGGTCAGGAGCCAAAGAAGGGCAGTTGACATGTACACGACAGGTTCATAGAAGCCACTTCACACTATATCAGCCAACTGAAATGTGGAAGATAAAGCTCAAGGCTAACACTTCCTAATTTTTGTCTTTGTTTCTTGGTTCTTCTCTTCTACATCCCAACTGAGTTCGCTCCCCACTGATTCAGCTTTCCACTGCTCAGCTCTACTTTTATTTGCAGATTTTACATGTTTAGATTCTCTGCGGTTCTTCCTTCTATTGCTCATCTTCTTTTTCATCTGACCTTTTTTTCAGATCATCCTGCTTTCTCCTTCCGGTTTTCTACTCCCATCTCACGTCTTTTTGCACCTACTAAGGATGCCAAACTCGTATCAACTTTTCTCTTAGTTCCCATAGTAAACATTATTTAAGGGTCTTCGTACCTTCTGAGAATCAGTATTGCCTCTCCCTTATTTTGTAGCAATTTTTCATTTATCTCTATTTTTTCTTGTTTAACCTCCAAATAAAGCAAGGTGTATCTAATATTTACTCATAAATAAAGTACAGTGTTTGTGGTCCAGTGGGATTTGACCCCATCCTCCATTGCGTGGGCTCTAGCTAAATCCCAGTCTCAGATCGGTCATGAGATGACAGAATGATGATGTATATAATGCCTCACTCAATTCCCAGTGTAAAATAATACCCATTTTAATAATTAAAATTATTGAGGACTTATTCTGTGCCAGGCACTATTTTAAACATTTTACATACGTCAATGTGATCCTCAAAAGAGCATATGATTTAAGTACTAAAATTATTCTCACATTCTAGACAACCCCCCAGAGAGGTTAAGGAACTTGACCATGGTCATGTGACTAGAAAGTGGCAGCGGGGATTTGAACCAGGCAGTCTGATTCTAGAATTCAAGAGCTTAGCCAGCACATTTGATAGCATTTAACGGTATCTGGACAATAAACAATTAACCAAGGTTTCTGTGAAGAAGATGCAGGTGGATAAGGTGGGATCTGGGGAGGTACAACTAAGCTTGATAACTTGTAAATCACGTCTAGATTGTTCACCTGAGGCTTGTACTACATCAGCTTGGGATGGAAGGATGCAGGGGGTGGGGGGCTGGGTAAACTTCAGGACAAAGTCCCAGAGGTTCCCCAATACTAAAAAGATGGAGTCTAAACTGGGTGCATTCTAAACTGCGTACCCAACCTCATTCTCCACATCTCACTGGCCCCAACCCTCTACCCCAGCTAGCTCTCTTCCGTGCTCTTCAAAGGAGTAAACTGAATACACCTCACACCCCCAAAGAAACAGTAACAGCGGCAATTACGGTGACGGAGTGTTACACTGGTCTCGCCTCCAAAGAGTTCACCGTGCTCTCATCTCTCTCTCCCCTTTATCTTTATAGTATGACTTGGGGGGATGAAAAGTTATTAATCATTCATTTTCCAGATGGAGAAACTGAAGTGCAAAGAAGGGGAGCAACCTACCAAAGTCAGACAGGCGGTTGCTGTTAGTGTGTGCCTGGCTCCTACCTCATCTCCTTAGGGTCAGGTCCTGGGAGCCCTCCAGAGTGAGAACTGACTTGATTTATTCATCTCTGTTGGCTCAGACATAATTTGCTAAAATGCCATTATCGCTCTTTCAGCAAACATTTACCGCAGCACTGCAGTGGGCATCAGGGATAAGAAATAAGGACTACGGATTCCCGCTCACGACCTGGTAGGGGACGGGGGCCAGATCACTATGTGGGATAACAGGTGTGGGGATGGAGGCGCTGCAAACAACACACAAGCCCCCCAGTCACCAGGCGCTTGCTCGAGGCTCTGCTCTGCGGGGCAAAAAGAATAAAGAGCGCTTTTACACCTTGAACTTTCACAAAAAGAAACAGTACAGATCAATACTGCAGGCTTTACAGCAAGAGGATTCATATTTCTTTTTATACGTGCTTATCTGCAATAGTTCACAAAGGTCTGTTTGAAAAAAAAGGATTATCACCAATTATTAATAAAACAGGTTAATTTGCTTAACAATGATTTTTTAAAAAATGATTAATGAAATTTATTCAGCATAAAAAGATGATCATAGTTAATTCACAAATGCTTTAAACATACCCATCCATTAAATTACAAAAACGTGGCACAGCTTATTACAAAAAACTGGGTAAGAGACAAAAGGGTAAGTTTTCTCTTATGAGGCCTCTGCATAAATTAGGTGAAAACAACAGCCACACTGGGAGCTTAGAGACCACACATACCCAGCTACAATCCTTAGAGGAACTGAGGGAATGGAAATCAGAAAGCAGCTAAGTCCTATACTCTTTATCACTTTGAAAGACACTGTACCCTGGAGGCAAAAAGCAACATACAAAACAAGAGAGAATCCTCTGGTCCTGGAGAGGACTGGAGAGAGAGAAACTTGTCCATTCAGTCCAAAGTACTGAATGTCCCATCCTGATAACAGTTCCTAACTACATGGTGCCAGGGGTTGCCAGTGAAGGACAGGAATAGCTCATCTCTCTCTCTCTCTTTCCCAACTCCCGCTCTACCGACAAAAAGGTGTTTCCTCAATGTTTCTCTAGAGGTATGCTGTCCAATACAGTAGCCAGTGGCCACATGTGGCTACTGAGCACTTGAAACATGGCCAGCCCAAACTGAGATGTGCTGCCAATGTAGGAGATGCAGGTTCGATTCCTGGGTCGGGAAGATCCCCAGAAGGAGGAAATGGCAACCCACTTCAGTATTCTTGCCTGAAAAATTCCATGGACAAAAGAGTCTGGTGGGCTACAGTCATGAGTGAGCAACCAAGCATGCAGGCATGTAATATAAAACACACCCAGGATTTCAATTTTCACACTAATTAATGTCATTAATTTTCATACTGATTACATGTTGAAATGATAGCATGTTTTATATAGTGAGTTAAGCAAAATATGTTATTAAGTTTATTTTCACTTTTTTTTTATCTTTTATCATGTGGCCATTAGAAAAATTTAGATTACGTACGTGGCTCACATCACCTTTCTAGTGGACAATGCTACTCTGGCCTATTTGTCTACCCTTCAAGGCAGTGAGCTCCATGAAGCAGATGACTGATCTTCATTTCTGGAGCCTCAGGACTGAGCTCAGTGTTTGACTCACATCGGAGCTGCCAAAAGTCTTTGTTGATCTAACTGGAATTGCAGCTCCAACAAATAGCTTACTTCTTCTGAATTGCAGTTTGCTCACCTGAGAAACAGGGTAAGGAGAGGATTCAATGAAATACTCATCTAAAGCAAACAGCCAACTTCTGTTGCCAACTGATGGACTGGATTCGAATTCTGGTATCTATTCTGAACACTTCTGTGGCTAATACTGAGATCCACCTGCAGACCTAAAAACATAAGATTTTAAGTAGGTGGTGCTTGGAGATGAGGGCTAGGCTGTGTGAAGAATAAGAAAAGAGAATTCTGCAATCACCACAAAGATCGGTTGGAAAAGAAGCCTACTCCGCCTTTAGACATTTAGTGAGATTTAAACGGCCCTAGTCGATTTCTCTCTCCCTGAACACAGTGGGGTTACTGCACGCAACAACACATCAAATGCTTTCGGTATTTATACTACCACTCTGGCATTCTCAGTGCCGGCAACCTGAAAGTCTACCCAGACAACAAATGAAGCGAGGCAGGTGCACTATTCCCAACAGGAGTCCTGTCAACAGCGCCACACAGAGAGACATTCAGCCAGTCTGTAAACTAGAGGATCTCATCCTTAGGGTACGTCAGACTCTTAGGGGGAGCTTTTAAAAATCCCAATGCCAAGCCTAGACCTCAGGCCAATTAAGTCAGAATCTTTACAGTGGGGTGCTATGGTCTGAATGTTTCTAAACCCCCCAAATTCCCATTTTGAAATCCTAACCTCCAAGGTGATGGTATGAGTAGGTGGGGCTTTGGGAGGGAACTGGGTCATGCAAGTGAAACCCTCAAGAATGAGATTAGTGCACTTATGAAAGAAGCTCCAGAGAAATCCTAGCTTCTTCTACCATGACCCAGAAGCGGTCACCCAACCATGCTGACCCTCTCACCTCAGACTTCCAGCCTCCAGAACTGTGAGCGATAAATTCCTGCTGTCTATAAGCCACATGCCATGAAATTAAAAGACGCTTATTCCTTGGAAGGAAAGTTATGACTAACCTAGACAACATATTAAAAAGCAGAGACATTACTTTGCCAACAAAGGTCCGTCTAGTCAAGGCTATGGTTTTTCCAGTGGTCATGTATGGATATGAGAGTTGGACTATAAAGAAAGCTGAGCGCCGAAGAATCGATGCTTTTGAACTGTGGTGTTGGAGAAGACTATTGAGAGTCCCTTGGACTGCAAGGAGATCCAACCAGTCCATCCTAAAGGAGATCAATCCTGGGTGTTCACTGGAAGGACTGATGTTGAAGCTGAAACTCCGATACTTTGGCCACCTGATGCAAAGAGCTGACTCATTGGAAAAGACCCTAATGCTGGGAAGGATTGGGGGCAGGAGGAGAGGGGACAACAGAGGATGAGATGGCTGGATGGCATCACCGACTCGATGGACATGGGTTTGGGTAGACTCTAGGAGTTAGTGATGGACAGGGAGGCTTGGCGTGCTGCAGTTCATGGGGTCACAAAGAGTCATACACGACTGAGCGACTGAACTGAACTGATAAGCCACACAGTCTGTGGTATTCTGTTATAGCAGGTCAAACACACTAAGACAGTGGGCATCAGGGCTTTGCGATGTTCCCCAGGCAATTCTAAAATCAGCCAAGGCTGAAGTCCGTTGGGATAACCCCTTTCTCCTTCTAGCATGTTTTTAACACTTGGAAAAAGCAGAGGCCGTGAGATCAGGGAACTATCTGGGCTCTAGCGTTTCCTGGCTGTGTGATCTTGGATTTACCTACCCTCAGGAGCTGCACTTTCCTCCACTGTCAAATGGAGCTAATAATAACCCCCTCATAGGGGGTGTTGCGGATGAAACGAATATGATCGCCTATGCAGAGTGACTGGTGTGCAATGGGTTCCTGTGGAACCACAGTTGCCATCATTGTCATTATTCCGTCACCTCAAGGGAGATGATTCCTGCATGTGGTCAGGTCAGTGTCACTTTCTCCTGTGTTCCTGCTATGCTGGCAGAGCAGACAATGCTCATAAAAGAACTTTGCAGACCCAGGCTTCTCAAACCTTAATGTGCATGAGTCACTGGGGATCTTGTTAATATACAGTAGCTTATTTCCTAGGTCTGAGGTGGGGCTGAGAGTCTGCACTCCTAATAAGCTCCCAGGAGAGGAGATGCTGCTCATCCACGGGCCACACTTTGAGTACCTAGACTGTAAATGGTAAACTCTTCACCAAAATAAAATGCTACTAGTACTTCCCTAGCTTACTTTTGGGAAGTATCATCATATTACCCACTCTCGTGAATGTTCAAATGTTTTTCTTCTGAGAGACTTGATAGCAAGTTTAATACCTATAAAGGAACTAGTACAATAAGAGATCCTAGAGAAAAACTTGAAGGTTTAAGCTCATTATTTTTCACCTTACGGTTCTATTCCCTGTATTAGTCACCATCTGATTGAACCTAATAAACACATCTGAATCACAAGTGTGAAAAACACATTTACCCTCCTCTTCCCCAAGAATTGAAGGTATTTCTCCCTTTGTCTGCTCCAGAGGACAATGAGAAGATACATTACAACCTCCAAGGTACTTTGTGTTTCTTCTACTAGTTTGGGAAAATAACAATAAACTCCTAGACATTTCAGAAACTTCTCTGGCTTTATCTTCACAATGATAGCGGTATTTCTCAATGTGAGCAGCTTCATTTGAGTGTCATAATCTTAGTCCTGCATGTGCTCTATCTGAATGATAATGGAATTTCTGTTTTATATGCATGTATCCAGCTTTACATATAAATATGTCCTCAACAATGGAGCAAGAGAACCTTATAAGTGAATCAAATCCTATTTTAGATGCAGAGAAACAGTTGGCTATTTAAGGTTTCTATGAAACTTAATTCTGAAAACCATCTTTGAAAGTCTATTTTGTCTTTTAGAAAATCTGGATTTTCCATTTTTCTACACGAGTGGATTACATCAACCTCAATTAGTGATCACCTCTACAGGGGGTCTTCCAGGCCTATGGATTCTGGGTTTTGGTTTTCTTCTGTTGTTTTTTTTTTAATTATCTCTTGGCTTAGCCGTGCTGTGTGATCTAAGGTTAGTCAATAAATCTCCCCACATACAAGTTTTCTTATCAGTGAAAAATATTCACTTTCTTGTAAAGTGAAGGAATTAAATTGAATAACATTTTATAAAAAGTCTTTTCAGTTCTAACATCCCATAGTTCTAGGATCCTTTTAATGGTAGGGTATGCCAATATTCTGACTTTCTAACATGACTCTCACAATGTGTGGAAGCACCCCACTGACAGCTTTATTCAGGTCACAAGTCATGTGCCTAAAGGGCAAAGGATGTCTCAAACTCTTTAGCAAATACAAATGCAGCCGACTATAGAATATACCAGTGGCTCTTGAAAATGGCTCCAAGTGCTTGGAAGTCAAGGAGGCTAAAGAACTAGAAGACTTCACCAGTTCTGGCATCCAGACTTGGCATCTTGAAATTGCAAAAGCAAAAGATCAGTTAAATTTCTTGAGGGTTCAGAATGATAAGCTTTTGATAAGAGCAAAAAGACCTTGTTCTCAATCCTGATTCTGTCTTTAACTGACTATGATTTTTTAGAATAGTTTTTACTTTGAAGTAATTATACTTTTCCCATTCTGCACTGGCTGATACCATCATGTGACTTTTCTTCATGAGCCTGTTAATATTAATACAATGGCTTACAGGGACCGATTTTCAAAT
This sequence comes from Okapia johnstoni, assembly GCA_024291935.2. Taxonomy (NCBI): domain Eukaryota; kingdom Metazoa; phylum Chordata; class Mammalia; order Artiodactyla; family Giraffidae; genus Okapia; species Okapia johnstoni. The sequence continues at coordinate 4,937,235 of CM044310.1, read as the reverse complement.
AGTGAACCAGTTTTGCATGCTCTGTGTAAACTCCACTGGTCATGGTATATAATTCTTTTTATATGTTGCTGAATTCTAATGGCTGATACTTTGTTAAGACTTTCATATCTGCATTCATTACCTATACATGTATATATATGTATATACGTCAAAAAAATGTCTTTGCTTGGTTTTGGTATCAGGATAATAGTGGCTTCATAGAATGAGTTAGGAAGTGTTCACTCCTCTTTCATTTTCTGGAAGAGATTGCAGAATTCATGTTAATTCTTCTTTAAATATTTGGTAGAGTTCTGCAGTGAAATCATCTAGGTTTAGAGATCTCTTTGAGGGGTGGTTTTTAATAAAAAATTCAATTTCCTTAGTAGTTATATTTATAGGACTATTCAAATTATCTAGCACACATTGGGTAAGCTGTGCTGGTTTGTACTTTTCAAGGAATTAGTCCCTTTTAAGTAAGTTGTCAAATTATGGACATGGAATTGCTTATAGTATCTCCTTATCCTTTTGATATTTGTTGGGTCTATGATGATATTCCCGTTTTATTCCCAATAATAGCCATCTGTGTCTTCTCTATTTTTCTTTGTCAGTGTTGTTACATGTTTTGCAGTTTTACTGATCTTTTCAAAGAATCAGCTCTTAATTTTACTGATTTTCTCTACTGCTTTTTCTGTTTTCAATTTCACTGATTCCTGTTCTTACATTTGTTATTTCTTTCCTTTGGATTGTTTCAGGTTTATTTTGCCTTTGTTTTCTCAGTTTCTTCAGGAGGAGCTTAGATTATTGACTTGAGATTTTTCCTCTTATCTAACTTAAATATTTAGTGCTATAAATTTCCCTCTCAGCACAAATTATGATATGTTGCATTTTCATTCAGTTTAATGTACTTTTTCATTTTCCTCAAGACTTTCTCTTTAATCCACTTATCATTTAAAAGTGCTTGGTTTCCAACTGTTTGAAGATTTTTATTTTTTATCTGTCTTTCTGTTATTGATTTCTAGTTTGGTTCCATTATGGTCAGAGAACATTCTGTGATATCAATTGTTTTACATTTGCTGAGGTTTGTTTTATGGCCCAGGATATATATGGTCTGGTTGCTTTTAAGAGATTTTTCTTTGTCTTTAGTTTTGTGAAGTTTGACTAGCATGTGTCTTGATATAGGTTTCTTTCTGGATTTTTTTCTATGGAGTTTGCTCAGCTTCTTAAATCTGTATGATTATATTTCTTGTCAGTTTCAAGAAACTTTCAGCTTTTGTTTCTTCATATTCACTTTTAGCCCCTCTCTCCTCGATCCAGGACTCAAGCCACACAAACGCTGGCTCTCTTGCTATAGCCCCACACGTCTCCAAGGCTGTTCCTTTCCCCCGGCCTATCTTCTCTATGCTGCTCAGACTGGGCAGTTTCTACTGTTGTATCTTCAAGTTCATTGATTCCTTCCTTTGTCTTCCCCATTCTGCTGCTGAGTCCATCTGTTGAGATTTTTATCTCAGTTACTGTATTTTTCAGTTCTAAATTTCCATTGGGTTCTTCTTTATACCTTCTCTTTCTTTGCTGAGGCTTTTCATTTTTTCCATTTGTTTCCAGAATGTTCATAATTGCTCACTGAAACACTTCTGTGATATTTGCTTTAAAAATCTTTGTGAGATAATTCTAGCAAACATGCCATCACAATGTCAGTGTCTCTTATCTCTTCTCATTATGTTTGAGATTTTCCTGGTTCTTGATGAGTGAGTTCCAACTGAAACCTGGTCTTTTTAATTATTATAAGATTCTGGACCTAATTTTAATCTTATGTTTTAGCAGATCTCCTCTGACATCACCAGGTCATCCTCTGGTGGGTTAAGGGCACGATCCCATCTTGTCACTGCCGGATGCAGGGCGAAGTCCGGTTTTCTCCACTGAGCCTTCTAAAGGAACTCACTACCACGCAGCTTCTTACCTCGTCATTCTTTGGGTCCTGAGGCTCCTACTGGTCTACCTTGTTTTTTCTACCTTTCTGAGCATTCTTACGCTTGTTTTATACATAATGCTTAGAGTTTTTGTAAAGTATATCTATTCCATTCCCTAGAAGCAGAAGTTGGTGATGCAATCTTGAGTGAGCCATTTCATCACCTCACTAATAAGGACTTATCCTTATTATCCAGCAAAGAATCTTATCCTCCATAAGAAGACAGATAGGCTGAAAACCACAATCATAGAAAACTAACCAATCTGATCACATGGACCACAGCCTTGTCTAACTCAGTGAAACTATGAGCCATGCCGTGCAGGGCCACCCAAGACAGACGGGTCATGGTGGAGAGTTTTGACAAAACATGGTCCACTGGAGAAGGGAATGGCAAACCACTTCAGTATTCTTGCCTTGAGAATCCCACGAACAGTATGAAAAGGCAAAAAGATAGGACACTGAAAGATGAACTCCCCAGGTCAGTAGGTGCCCAGTATGCTACTGGAGATAAGTGGAAGGAATGAAGAGTCGGAGCCAAAGCAAAAACACCACCCAGTTGTGGGTGTGACTGGTGATGGAAGTCAAGTCTGATGCTGTAAAGAGCAATATTGCATAGGAACCTGCAATGTTAGGTCCATGAATCAAGGCAAATTGGAAGTCGTCAAACAGGAGATGGCACGAGTGAACATCGACATTTTAGGAATCAGAGAGCTAAAATGGACTGGAATGGGTGAATTTAACTCAGATGACCTTATATCTACTACTGTGGGCAAGAATCCCTTAGAAGAAATGGAGGAGCCACTATGGTCAACAAAAGAGTCGAAATGCAAGTACTTGGATGCAATCTCAAAAATGACAGAATGATCTCTATTCGTTTCCACGGCAAACCATTCAATATCAGAGTAATCCAAGTCTATGCCCTGACCAGTAATGCTGAAGAAGTTGAAGTTGAATGGTTCTATGAAGACCTACAAGACCTTCTAGAATTAACACCCAAAAAAAATGTCCTTTTCATTATAGGGGGCTGGAATGAAAAAGAAGGAAGTCAAGAAATATCTAGAGTAACAGGCCAATTTGGTCTTGGAGTACAAAATCAAAGAGGGCAAAGGCTAATAGAGTTTTGCCAAGAGAATGCACTGGTCATAGCAAACACCCTCTTCCAACAACACAAGAGAAGACTCTACACATGGAAATCACCAGATGGTCAATACCGAAGTCAGACTGATCATATTGTTTGCAGCCAAAGATGGAGAAGCTCTATACAGTCAGCAAAAACAAGACTGGGAGCTGACTATGGCTCAGATCATGAACTCCTTGTTGCCAAATTCAGACCTAAATTAAGAAAGTAGAGAAAACCACTACACCATTCAGGTATGACCTAAATCAAATCCCTTATGATTATACAGTGGAAGTGAGACATAGATTTAAGGGACTAGATCTGATAGACAGAGCGCCTGATGAACTATGGACAGAGCTTCGTGACATTGTACAGGAGACAGGGATCAAGACCATCCCCATGGAAAAGAAATGCAAAAAAGCAAAATGGCTGTCTGAGGAGGCCTTACAAATAGCTGTGAAAAGAAGAGAAGCAAAAAGCAAAGGAGAAAAGGAAAGATATTCCCATTTGAATGCTGAGTTCCAAAAAATAGCAAGGAGATAAGAAAGCCTTCCTCAGCGATCAATGCAAAGAAATAGAGGAAAACAACAGAATGGGAAAGACTAGAGATCTCTTCAAGAAAATTAGAGATACCAAGGGAACATTTCATGCAAAGATGGGCACAGTAAAGGACAGAAATGGCATGGACCTAACAGAAGCAGAAGATATCAAGAAGAGGTGGCAAGAATACACAGAAGAATTATACAAAAAAGATCTTCACGACCCAGATAATCACGATGGTGTGATCACTCACCTAGAGCCAGGCATCCTGGAATGCAAAGTCAAGTGGACCTTAGGAAGCATCACTACGAACAAAGCTAGTGGAGCTGACAGAATTCCAGTTGAGCTATTTCAAATCCTAAAACATGATGCTGTGAAAGTGCCGCACTCAATACGCCAGCAAATCTGGAAAACTCAGCAGTGGCCACAGGACTGGAAAAGGTCAGTTTTCATTCCAATCCCAAAGAAAGGCAATGCCAAAGAATGCTCAGACCACTGCACAATTGCACTCATCTCGCATGCTAGCAAAGTAATGCTCAAAATTCTCCAAGCCAGGCTTCAACAGTTTGTGAACCGTGAACTTCCAGATATTCAAGTTGGATTTAGAAAAGGCAGAGGAACCAGAGATCAAATTGCCAACATCCGTTGGATCATCCAAAAAGCAAGAGAGTTCCAGAAAAACATCTACTTCTGCTTTATTGACTATGCCAAAGCCTTTGACTGTGTGGATCACAACAAACTGTGGAAAATTCTTAAAGAGATGGGAATACCAGATCACCTGACCTGTCACTTCAGAAATTTGTATGCAGGTCAGGAAGCAACAGTTAGTACCGGACATGGAACAACAGACTGGTTCCAAATCAGGAAAGGAGTAGGTCAAGCCTGTATATTGTCACCCTGCTTAACGCTGGACTGGATAAAGCACAAGCTGGAATCAAGGCTGCTGGGAGAAATATCAATAACCTCAGATACGCAGATGACACCACACTTATGGCAGAGAGCAAAGAAGAACTAAACAGCCTCTTGATGAAAGTGAAAGAGGAGAGTGGAAAAGAAAACTAAGATTATAGCATCTGGTCCCATCACTTCATGGCAAATAGATGGGGAAACAATGGAAACAGAGGCAGACTTTGTCTTTGGGGGCTCCAAAATCACTGCAGATGGTGACTACAGCCATGAAATTGAAAGACGTTTGCTCCTTGGAAGAAAAGTTATGACCAACCTAGACAGCATATTGGAAATCAGAGACATTACTTTGCCAACAAAGGTCCATCTAGTCAAAGCTATGGTTTTTCCAGTAGTCATGTATGGATGTGAGAGTTGGACTATAAAGAAAACTGAGCACCAAAGTATTGATACTTTTGAACTGTGGTGTTGGAGAAGATTCTTGAGAGTCCCTTGGACTGCAAGGAGATCCAACCAATCCATCCTAAAGGAAATCAGTCCTGAATATTCATTGGAAGGACAGAAAGTCAAGCTGAAACTCCAACATTTTGGCCACCTGATGCGAAGAACTGACTCACTGGAAAAGACCCTGATGCTGGGAAAAACTGAAGGCGGGAGGAGAAGGGGACGACAGAGGATGAGATGGTTGGATGGCATCACCGACTCAATGGACATGAGTTTGAGTAAACTCCAAGAGTTGGTGATGGATAGGGAGGCCTGGAGTGCTGCAATCCATGGGGTCACAAAGAGTAGTACATGACTGAGTGACTGAACTGAACTGAATAAAGAATTAATGTGCCTGTGCTTAACCAATGGAAAGCACTCAGAAAATGATGACTGAAGTAAATCAAATGAAATTGAAATGTCTTAAAATGAAGACACAGTATCATTCATGCTCTGGAGTGAAGAGAAATTAAGAGTGAAATAGTGACGTTACTCTGTGTGCATGTGTGCATGTGCATGTGCGTGCGTGTGTGTGTGTGTGTGTGTGTGTGTGTGTTTGATTTCCAAACAAAAAAAGTATAATTTTTTAAAACTTACAGTTTAAAACTAAGATGACTCTTATTCACATTACAAAAGAATTCTTTACAAAATAAGCACAGTTGGTTATTAAATCCATTCATGATGTAAATTTCAAAAATTTTACTCTAATGATTTATGCCCAGTTTTTGCTAAGCAGAGTTGTTGATAAATAAAACCCCAAGGCTAAGAGGAGCTTTGGAAGCCAAGTGAAGGAGAATTCTGAGAAAGAGTGTCAGTGATGCAGACATGGAGGGGAGCTCAAATAAATGAAGTCAAGGCAAGTTTGGCAGATTTGACACTTAGAAAATCACTGAGACTTTAGCAAAAGAAATTTAAAAGGGGGGAGGGGAAGAAGGCAGATCTAGGGTGGTTGATAAGTAAATGGAGTTAAGGAAGGAGAACCTGAGAGGAAGAGGAATAAAAAGATGAATCCAAATTTGAAAGTGAAGGGGAGGAACTATGGAGATTTACATCCTGATATCACTGCTGGAATTGTTACTATATTAGAATCATTTCAAGAAAAAGATCAAGAAGACTTAAAACAGAATGGACATATGGAATAAATCCAAAAAAGAAACAATTTTAAAATTGACTATTCTTTTAACTATATCTAAGACTGATCAAATATACTATAAGGTAGTACTTCTAAAACTATCTCGGTGAAGGGCCAGTTTGGGTATTCTTTGCTTTTTACAATCTACTGCAAACTAATACTATTATAAGACAATGAAATATCACAGCAATGTCCAATTGCTATAAAAGTTCCAAAACACTTACCCTTGCTTTCTTTCCTTATCTTCTTGTGGACAAGGAATAGATAGTTCATAGACTGGCACTGGCTCAGTTTAGAGCAGTGTGGCTCTCTAAAGCTGGACTCAGGCTGCACAGACCTCAAATTCAAAGCCTGACATCTCAACCGAGCTCCAGATGCCCAGGGAAATGTCTAACATGAGGGCATTCCATTTCTGTGCCCCTGCTTGTATTAATCAGGGTAGACTAAGTTATGCTGTCACAAAGCACACTCGAGTCTCAGAGGTTTACCAAATGTGTTTCTTGCCCACTCTGAATGTCCAGGGTGAGTCAGCAGGAGGCTCCGTTCTGCAGACCCACCAGCCCAGGGGCTGCAGCAGGAAAACAGACACGGAAGAACTGCATGAGCGCTTTCCACGGCCTCACATTTTATTGGCTAGAAGTGGTAACACCTCCATGTCAAGGAAGCTGGGAAACGTCAGCACACCACTTTAACCATAAGCAGCACAGAGGAAAGTCTTGTGGTTCTGCTGGAAACCACCTGGTGGAGAAGTACTTCTCCCCTCCTCTCACTCCCCGGTGTACTGAGTTAGGAGATTTGGGAAGGGATGGGTGACTCTTAGTGTGAAGTTAAAGTGTTACTTGCTCAGTTGTGTCCAACTCTCTGCAACCCCATGGACTGTAGCCCGCCAGGCTCCTCTGTCCATGGAATTCTCCAGCAAGAATATTGGAGTGAGTTGCCATTCCATCCTCCAGGGGAACATCCCGACCCAGGGATCGAACCGGGGTCGCCTCCACTGCAGGCGATTCTTTACTGTCTGAGCCACCAGGGAAGCTTAGCCAGTATTCTCTTGATGACTGCAGGCATTTTGCCCAAGACTGGATACTGCTGCTACTTGTACACAGGCATCCAACTGCCACCCTCATTTGTAAGGGTCTTGTACAAGTTCTCTGGAGCTCTGGGGGGAGATCTGCCCACTGCACAGCTCCGTGATGTGGGAACCCTCTCTTGGATCGGCTCCCCCCCCTCCCCCCAGTCACACTCCAGAGCCTTGTACTGCTAGGGTTTGCTCATCAGAGGCAGCCCTCCTGGGAGCGGTTCTGGAGAGCTGTCTCAAACCAACCTCTCTTCTCCCTGGGCCACTGGACACTGGTGCGTGCCTGACCTGCCAACACCAGTCGCTCTCCACTGCTGGCCCTGTTTCCATCTTTCTCCTCTCCCTTTCAGGAAGGTACAGAGAGCAGACCAGCAAGTTCACAATTTAGTTAGATATGGGTCTGCAGAATGCGACTCCCATGCCTGCAGGAACCTCAAGCAATGGTAGTTCTCCTGCAGACCCCTTCTTGGTTTGGAGGGTGAACACCCACGTCTGTCCCCTGAGAGGTTAAGTATGAGCATCCTCATGGTGTGGCAGCTGACTTCCCCCAGAGTGAGTGCTGCAAGAGGGAGGGAGCCAAGCGGACGTTGTATTCTTTTGATAATCTTGCCTCAGAAGTCATATAGCATCACTTCTCTCACGTTCTATTCTTCAGAAGGGTTATTAAGCCTGGTCCACATTCCAAGGAAGGCGACTTAGGCTCTACTTTGGAAGGGAGAAGTGTCAGTGAATCTATGGGCACATTTTAAACCCCCACTATCCTTAAACACTTTCCAACTCAGTCTGTGGAATAAACTATAGTATGAACCAGCCAGGGTCTGGATCAAACAAATATCTGACACAGAAATCACTAGAATCTCAAGATACGGTCAGAAACTGTCAGAACTCTCTGCTTTTATAAATAAAGGGTAAAGGGATGTACTGCTAGACTCTTGGGAAATGAGATCCAAAACTCTTCAAGTGCTCTGATAAATCTCTTTCTGCCACAAATTTTTAAAAACACTGAAAGAATGTTTATAAGTATTTGCACGAAGGAAGTTTTAATAACCAATCAAATAAGAGAGCTTAAAGTCTGTTCTTCTGTATCCTTCCTCCTACCCAGTGTCACCATGAAGACGCCTGCTCTGGCAGAAGCCCAGTTGTGCATCTGCATGGTGATCACAGGAGAAGACAACCCAGGACACTGCTCTTCTGAACTGTGATAACATTGATTTGGTCAAAGCAGCTTTGGCTTCAACAGTTTGGGAAAATCCCGAGGCTTGCCAAGGCCTAACAACTTGCCCAGAGATAACCCCACAAGCAGGATATGAGTGACCCTGTGCCCCTCCAACTCCATCGCCTGAAATCTTCAGCATTAGGTGGCATTCTCTCTCCTAAACACCAAAACATAACTCAATATGCAGGAAAGATCTGAGGTGGCTTCTATTTCATTAAGAGGAAATCAATATCGTTGAAATGAACTCCCAAAGATACAAACAAAAACAGAGGATAGTTCAAATGAACAAAGAATAACAGTGACCAGTACTTCTCAAAATACAGATTCTTAAAAAAACAAACATAAGCATGAATCATGAGGCTGCAGTGTTTCCTGTCTGTTAACTATTAGGATTACAGGACCACTGCCTTCGTCCTGAGTTTGAGGGGGTGGAGTTGAGGGGACTGAGGGAGATGCAGTGTTAACCTGCTACCAGAACAAGAACATTTAATGGACGGTTTCTGAGAGTCATACACACAGTATCTACAGACTCAGAAGGCCTGCTACCAGGCCTTTAAGGAGCTCAGAGCCTAGAAGGGGGGAGAGACATGGAAAGAAATAAGAACACCACACTGAGATACAAGAAACACCAGAAAACAAAACACGGTTCTGTGCAATGAGCAACTGCCTCCAGTCCCCAGTCAGCTCTGTTTCTGCGGTACATTCACAAATCGAGGAGATGGTGTTAAGCACAATAAACCCACAGTAACAAGGATAGGATGACCTTAATCACTGCTCATTTCAACTAAAGACATTTTCATCAGGACTTTTAGGAACCATGAGCACTGGATGAACAATTTTAAAATATGAAACAAAAATTAAAGGGCTTTCCATTGTCGAAAGGGATTAAGGTGAGGAAGTCTGATATGAGGAAGGAAAATACTAAGAAATCTGTTTACCCAGGCGTTAGAAGTACCAGGCTCTCACACTGCTTGGCCTCAAACCGGCTCTGTGATTTAAACCCCTCAACTCCCCTGAGCTGTGGTTCTGTTTTGCTTTGCTTTGTTTCTCTGAACATTAAGGGGACTGGATGATACAGCCCCTCTCCAGCCCGGAAATCTGGGATCCTCGTGCTCCAGGGACAACCTGTTCCGCTCTCAGGTGCCACCTCCCTTGCAGGGCTCTCTTTGGTTTCAGGCCTTGAGCCAGACCTCATTTCTCTGCTTGCCTGGCTCATCTCCCGCACATCCCGACAATCACCACATAGACATAACCCCGGAGGACTCACTCCTTAGAAGGACCTGCCATAGATCAGCAGCTCCCGTACCAAGGAGGGTGGTCCTCCCCTGCATGGTGGCCCTGAGGAAGCTTCCATAAGCTTGAATCTGGGTGTAGTCCTGGCTTCTTGGGTGATCTTGGACATGTGAATTCTCCACCCACCAGGGCAAGAGGGTCTGCCCTGAGTCTCTGCAGGGTTGTTTAATGGGGACAAAATGAAGCAGTTCATAAAGCACTGTATAAGTACATAGTATTAAAGCAACAGACCATGATGACCAAATGCTCTGAATTTAGGGGCTCCTCCAGCCGGAAGTCTTGCCAGGACAGAGATGTGTGCTTTATTGCTCCCTGAGAGGAAACTTGATATAAAACAGACACAGCCTAGAGGCTGATGTGTCTCTGTATCTCTCCCCAGAGCAGCTAGTGGCTCTAGAACTAATAAGATCCTAGTGGATTCCTTCTCTAAAGAAGCCTGTAATGTTGCTGTGAACTGACAGTAATGCTGTCCACATCAGTCCCACTCACATCACAGTCTCCAGAACACATCGCATTAGAAACTTTAACTGGAGAACTTTTCTGTCACTTCTCACTTAGGTCAACATTCATGCCACCCACTGTCCCATGCAGAGTTTTAAGAAGTTAAGATGTCTCTCCTATTAAAACTCCCCCAGAAGAGTATTATGGGACTGCAGGCATGTAGTGTAATGTACCCATGGGTCTGGACTTTCAGAGATGGCCAATTTCATGTAATCTCCTTCTCAATAAAGGCAAAGATCAATTAAAAGTGTGATTAATTATAATTAATTTTTCCAAGTCCTTTGTATATTTGTTCATATAAATTAATAAATAAGGCAAACATTTTTTCAGATCAGATTCTTAAATTTTAACTGGAAAATTTTACACACACGTGTGTGTGTCCAATTCTTTGCAGCCTCATGGACTGTAGCCTGCCAGGCTCCTCTGTCCATGGGCTTCTCCAGGCAAGAACACTAGAGTGGGTAGCCTTTCCCATCTCCAGGGGATCTTCCCAATCCAGGGATCGAACCCAGGTCTCCTGTGTTGCAGATGGATTCTTATTTTTTTTTAATTGGAGGATAATTACTTTACAATATTGTGATTGTTTTTGCCATACATCGACATGAATCAGCCACGGGTGCTCATGTGTCCCCCATCCTGAACCCCGCTCCCACTTCCCTCTCCACCCTATCCCTCTGGGTTGTCCCAGAGCACCGGCTTTGAGTGCCCTGCTTCATGATCAAACTTGCACTGGTCATCTGTTTTACATATGGTAATAGACACGTTTCAATGCTATTCTCTCATATCATCCCACCCTCGCCTTCTCCCACAGAGTCCGAAAGTCTGTTCTTTACATCTGTGTCTCTTTTGCTACCTTGCATGTAGGGTCATCATTACCATCTTTCTAAATTCCATATATATGCATATTAATATACAGTATTTGTTTCTCTTTCTGACTTACTGCACTCTGTATAATAGTCTCCAGCTTCATCTACCTCATTAGAACTGACTCAAACATGTTCCTTTTTTGGCTGAGTAATATTCCACAGTGTATATGTACCATCACTTCCTTATCCATTTCTCTACAGGCAGATTCTTAATTGCTGAGCCATCAGGGAAGCCCAGTGATGATTACTGTAGATACTGTAAATCCTGGGTTAATCCCCGTGGTCAAAGAACACAAAGCTGTATTTAATTGTCAAGTGCAAAAGAATACGAAAAGGAGAATAGAATCAATAAACACCAACTACACTCATGGAAGCAAGAAGGAACTGACTTAAGAGAGGTCTAGCAGTGAGCAAGTTACAATGATGGAGTTCAAACCCAAGTTTGGCTCACTCTGAAGTTCACTCTGCTTCACTCAGGTCTCTGTGCAAATGTCAGCCCCTCATAGAGGTCTTCCTTGACCTCACCACCTAAAATACCCTGGCTGGCATGTGACTCCCTCCTTCCTCTCCATCCATTTGCGGTTCTTTTCTACCCCCCACCCCCAGCTTATTTCCTTCACAGTTCTTACTAATTTAAAACCACTTCTCCTGTACTAGAATATAAGCTAAGCGGAGATTTTTTGTTGTTGCTGTATTCACTGTTTTATCTCCAGTGCCTAGAACAGTACCTGAGATGTGACGTTCACTAAATATTAAACAAAGAACAAACTAACCTAAATGCTTGTGTTTTTCACCACAACTCCCTGGAGGGTATAGTAAGAAAGCAGATATGTATATACATCCATATGTACACATTCTGCTTCACTGTTCTGTCCATGCTCTGGGTGATAAGGTCATAGAATAAGGGTTCCAACTGACTGTGGACACAACTCACCAACCTGTCTCCACAAGAAAAGAGCCTCCGTGTCCTAGGAGAGGAGGACACTTTACACCTGTGCCAGCGCTCCTGTCCACACACCTGTGCCAGCGCTCCGGGCCCACACACCTGTGTCCTTCGTCAAAGGAATCACTAGACATCAAGAGTCCACCAATCTGGTAAGATGGTTTCTATCTTATTTTTCCACACAAAGGACAATTTAATACCAAACAAACTTCCCAGATCCTTCTTACAATCAATTCCACAACCATTAAACTTATCCTGATTCATCAACACGGGAGCAAGGGATCCATTTATTATACCAAAAGAGTCTCTCCAGAACTGCTGAAGTAACTGCAATTTTTGGTCATTTAAATAATTTTACATTTAACATAGGCTCTATTTCCAGATCTTTCTGAAATAGCTGGAAGATACATCCAAAAATCCTGGAATGTGAAGTCAAATGGGCCTTAGAAAGCATCACTACGAACAAAGCTAGTGGAGGTGATAGAATTCCAGTTGAGCTATTTCAAATCCTCAAAGGTGATGCTGTGAAAGTGCTGCACTCGATATGCCAGCAAATTTGGAAAACTCAGCAGTGGCCACAGGACTGGAAAAGGTCAGTTTTCGTTCCAATCCCAAAGAAAGGCAATGCCAAAGAATGCTCAAACTACCGCACAATTGCACTCATCTCACACGCTAGTAAAGTAATGCTCAAAATTCTCCAAGCCAGGTTTCAGCAATACGTGAACCATGAACTTCCAGATGTTCAAGCTGGATTTAGAAAAGGCAGAGGAACCAGAGATCAAATTGCCAATATCCGCTGGATCATCGAAAAAGCAAGAGAGTTCCAGAAAAACATCTATTTCTCCTTTATTGACTATGCCAAAGCTTTTGACTGTGTGGATCACAATAAACTGTGGAAAATTCTTCAAGAGATGGGAATACCAGACCATCTGACCTGTCTCTTGAGAAACCTGTATGCAGGTCAGGAAGCAACAGTTAGAACTGGACATGGAACAACAGACTGGTTCCAAATAGGAAAAGGAGTACGTCAAGGCTGTATATTGTTACCCTGCTTATTTAACTGATATGCAGAGTACATCATGAGAAATGCTGGGCTGGAAGAAACACAAGCTGGAATCAAGACTGCTGGGAGAAATATCAATAACATCAGATATGCGGATGACACCACCCTTATGGCAGAAAGTGAAGAAGAACTAAAGAGCCTCTTGATGAAGGTGAAAGAGGGGAGTGAAAAACTTGGCTTAAAGCTCAACGTTCGGAAAACTAAGATCATGGCATCTGGTCCCATCACTTCATGGCAAATAGATGGGGAAACAGTGCAAACAGTGTCAGACTTTATTTTTTTGGGCTCCAGAATCACTGCAGATGGTGACTGCAGCCATGAAATTAAAAGACGCTTACTCCTTGGAAGGAAGGTTATGGCCAACCTAGATAGCATATTTAAAAGCAGAGACATTACTTTGCCAACAAAAGTCCGTCTAGTCAAGGCTATGGTTTTTCCCGTGGTCATGTATGGATGTGAGAGTTGGACGGTGAAGAAAGCTGAGTGCCGAAGAATTGTTGCTTTTGACCTGTGGTGTTGGAGAAGACTCTTGAGAGTCCCTTGGACTGCAAGGAGATCCAATCAATCCATCCTAAAAGAGATCAATCCTGGGTGTTCATTGGAAGGACTGATGTTGAAGCTGAAACTCCAACACTTTGGCCACCTCATGCGAAGTGTTGACTCATTGGAAAAGACCCTAATGCTGGGTAGGATTGGGGGCTGGAGGAGAAGGGGACGACAGAGGATGAGATGGTTGGATGGCATCACCGACTCGATGGACATGGGTTTGGGTAGACTCCGGGAGTTGGTGATGGACAGAGAGGCCTGGCGTGCTGCAGTTCACGGGGTCGCAAAGAGTCGGACACGACTGAGCGACTGAACTGAACTGAACATCTAATAAAAATAATGTCAACAAAAAGGAATTAAAGAGATTATGGAGCTCTGGGGTCATCATCCTGTGAAGATAAAACTTTAAAAAGGAAGAGACGCCTCCAAGGGTACATCATTAGGGCACATACCTACTTTATTGAGGCAGAATGAGTGTACCATAAATGTTGGTTCACCCATCATGTATGATTTCCACATAAGAGATACTCTGAGATCTAAATCACATATCTAATATTCAGCAGTGGGGCCGAGAATTGAGGGGTGAACCATGGGCGGAGGGAGGTCTGCGCTTCTTCCTGATACTCGTAAGCGCTACACTGCAGCACAGACCCATTTGGTATTTTTATAATTGCCTCAATTCTCTTCTTTTGTCAGAATTCATTCTCAGTAACAGCTTGAGCAGTGTAGCAATCGTGCTCTGAAATGACTTGTAAACCACAGACACAAATATTTGGGCCAAGAATGTGGAATCCATTGCTGTCACATTCCATTATTTCTGGTGGAGCAATTCACTAACATTTCGGAATCTAGATCATAAATTATGCAGAGCCTCAGCAAAAGAGCTGAGGACACAAACTGCTGTAATAAAATGCCTGTTACTGGAGCCATAAAAACAGAACAAAAGAAAGGCAAAGAAGGAAAATCAGGATTGGGCTTTTCTTACATTCCTTGTCCGCCATTGTTAATGGTTTTACAAAATCAAAATGTAACATGTGGGAAACCATCAGACAAGCCAACAATGACATGATGGGCATACTGCCGTTTATAAGCACCATGACCAGCACGAGACCCCCCAGGACAAAGCTAGCTTTGTGGAGAAAGCTTGAATAGTGACATAAATTAGAGTGCCTGAACATACAACACAGCCATCTGTACATTTTTCATGATTCTCAAGAGGTGTGAAATGTCCTTCAATCACAGCACCCAGGCAGTGGTCGACTCTTCTTTTGAGATATATTACAAAATGTCAGAGGGAAAGAGCTCTCTGAATTACCATGCTACTTCTCCTTTCTGTGGAAACTGAGTTAATGGCAGAGCCAGAACTAAAACCCCATCTCTTCACTCCCAACCCATTGGGTTTCATCTTGCAGAATGGTGCCTTAGGCAGGGAGGTGTTCAAAAATTATTTCATGGACAGATGGATGAAAGAATGGGTGAATAGATGGGTAAACGGATAAATGAATGAAATAAAAAACTGTCCTCTATGGGTCAATGTTCATAATGAGAAAAAGCCAAAAAGGACATAGCACGGAAATACTCTAGAAATAAAGAACTGAAAAGTCAGCTGGATCACGCTTAGGAACCATTGCCAATGTGATTCTAAGAATTCTTTCTTCTCAAATATAACTTGAGAGCACTGGCATATGTATGTATGTGTACATATGTACGTATATGTGTTTATACCCCAAAAGGAGTAATGAGCATGAGAACAAACACAGGCAAACATGTTTCTTAAGCAGGACTGCTATTACTTGGCAATGTTTAGTATGACTCCTTTCCTCGAGGTGCACCATGAATGAGGAGAACAGAGGAGGTGAAAGGGGAAAAGCCGTAGCACAGAGATGGATGAAGAGTCAGGTACATACCTTCTGAGCACAGCACTGCCTCTGCAATGATTACAAACATATTTAGAAGAAAACAAAATGCTTTTCAAAATCACATAGAAGGTCTAAAATGTGAAAACAGGAAAAAGGGGCTCAGCACAAGTTTAAAGCCATATAAGGGAAGAAAGTTATTTTTTTCACCAGGATAGGAGGAAACTTTTCTTCTAGCAAATCCCAGAGCACAATAGAAACTAGCTCCAATCCTCTGTCTAGGTGAGGAATTTTCAAGTCTTTTACAGAGAAGAACTGCTTTAAATTTCCCCAGAGCCTTGACATCACTCAGAGGAGGAGGGAAAAGCAGTAGAGAAGAAAGAAGGAAAACACAGCCAGCGGTGCCAGCAGGGCCCTGAGGTGCAGGCACTCTCAGCACAATGCCAGCCACGATTCTGAACCTGTACAGTGTGCCAGGCACAGTGCACAGCACTCCACACACGTCGGCTCATTGAATCTTCACAAGTGCTCTAGCCTTGGCCCCACCCTGCAGGCTCTCCTCTTAACTTCTGTTTCAGAAGAAGAAATTGAAGTCTGAAGAGGTTATATAACTTTCCCAAAGCCACACAGTTCATAAACGGCAGAGCTATGATTCAAACCCAGTCTGGTCTGACACCAAGGCTCAGGTTTTTCTGTCTCCTGGCTGCCAGTCTCCCTCCCCACTGAGAATCCCAGAAAGCCATGGCTTTACCAGGCTTAATAGATGGTTTGGAAATCTACCAGGTATACCTTCAAGTTCTTTCAAGACTATGAGCTGAGAGTGCTGGTCAAAGTTTCAAAAATCTGGGCTTACCATTACAAAACAACTGGCAGTTGTCTTTCTTTGGTAAAAACCTTCTGGAAAAAGCCAAAAACTGCTGTGCTACGGTCATTCCTTACCCAAGTCTGCATTTTAACATCCAGCTAATTGAGATGAGTGGAGACATCTGTAAGCTGACTTTTAAAAGAGACAAATCTCTTCGGAGCATACTAACAGCGGTACCATTTACTGAGTGCTTGCTATGTGCTAAGCACTACTCATTAATTCATGCAGCATCAAAGATTAACAAGCTAGCACTAAGCCCTGGGAATACAAATGCATCAGAGGGGGGCCCACAGCCTGCAGGAAGCCAACACACACAGCAGTCCCTGCCTGTCTGGCACAGGGCATCACGAGGGTGCCAGAGAGCACCCGTGTGGCTCCTGGAAGCCACCTCACAAGTGCGGTCGCCTCACAACACCTCAGGATGGAACTGGAGGGTCAGAAAGTTTAAGTAATGTGAAAGAGCACAGCTCTGAGGCGGGCTGAGCTCAGGTTCGCCTCACTTCAGAGCCATGCTCCGCCTACCTCTGGCTGTGGCCTCACAAAAAAATACGCTCCTAAAGCTCCTGCTACAGGATGACCTTTATCTTACAGGGCAACACTAGACAAAAACCCCCACACTAACTACTAGGGTCTCAGTCGAGTCACATGGTGGGACTCATATTTAATACCTGTGAATGTGTGCTCAGTCACTCAGTCGTTTTCAACTCTGCGACCCCACGGACTGTATCCCACCAGGCTCCTCTGTCCATGGGATTCTCCAGGCAAGAATACTGGAGTGGGTTGCCATTTCCTTCTCCAGGGGGTTCTTCCCAGTTCAGGGATTGAACCTCTGTCTCTTGCATTGCAGGCAAATTCTTTACCACTGAGCCACCTGAGCTAACACTCACATTCACATTTTGAGCCTAGAAA
Source organism: Okapia johnstoni (assembly GCA_024291935.2). Classification (NCBI taxonomy): domain Eukaryota; kingdom Metazoa; phylum Chordata; class Mammalia; order Artiodactyla; family Giraffidae; genus Okapia; species Okapia johnstoni. The sequence goes on along the minus strand of CM044310.1, from coordinate 4,919,979 downwards.
GCATCTTGTAAAGAACAAAGATATTATATGGTACTTTTTTCTTTTCGCATGTGAGAAAATTAAGGCTCAGGAAAGGAAAGCAACTTGCCAAACAAAGTTGAGGCTCGGAGCTCAGTTTGGGGTCCTCTCAGTCCAGCCAATCTCTGAGCCACAGAACATGAGCTTATCAGGCCGGTTTGAGTGTTTACTTTCTTGGTGTCCAAAACTGAATGACTTAACTCCAAAAATGAGTAAGCAGTGTGGCAGAGTTAGAATCTGGGGCCAGTTCTCCTCAGTCAATGTTCTGGTTTAGATGAGGCTCCTAGAAACAGTATACTGATGGTTACCAGCGGCTGAAGAGTGGGGTGCATGGGGAGATGTTGGTCCAAGGGTACAAGCTTTAAGTTATAAGATGCGTAAGTTCAGGGGATCTAATGTACAGCTTGATGACTAAAGTTAACAATACTGTATTGTATACTTGAAACTTGCTATGAGAGTAGGGCTTTAATGACCTCGCAACAACAACAAAATGGTAATTATGTGTGGTGAAGGGTATGTTAAATAACCTTACTGTGGTGAAGCATTTTGCAATATATACTTGTATCAAATAATCACACAATCCACCTTAAACCTATACAATGTTAAATATCAGTTATATCAAAAAAAGTTTGGGGGGGAGAGACGAAGAGATCAAAGAATGTGTATTGCTGGCCCCTGATAACCACCTTTAACTTTCAATAGATCAGAATATTCTGAAGGGTAAGAAATACTACATATTTCAGTAGCATTTTTATCTTTTAGCATCGTCCCACATGTGATATAAAGTTATGATGATAACAATGATAAAAACAATTTTGAATATTATGTGTTAGGCATTGTTCCAAAGGCTTTTATACATATTAACTCACTCAGTCCTCACAGCCATCTTGGGAGATGGGTGCTAAAATTATGCCCATTTCATAGATGAAGAAACTGAGGCAGAGGGCAACTAAACATCTTGTCCAAGGTCACAAAGTCATTAAGTGGCATAGCTGGGATCCCAAGCCAGGCCATCTGATTTCAGCAGTCAGGTTCTTTACATGTATGCCAGACATAGGGTGACTCGATACCCTATATCCTAGACTGGCCCAGTGATAAACTCTATAGTCACCCTAGCTATACAACACTGTAAAAGCCATCACATTGGCAGAGAAGAGGAGCCATTTGTGAGTGGGGCTTCTTAGCGATTAAAGTGGAGAGAAATCAGCATATGAGCTGAGTGGTTTCTACATCACCAGGAGAAAGAAAAAGAACAGTCCCAAAGGATTCCTACGCAGAGTGCCACAGCCCTGGAGGTCAGAATGGGAGTAGGGGAGAAAGATCATAAAAGTGTTCACTGAAAGATTCAGCATATGGGTGCTTCTTATTTCCTTTGTCACACACAAAGTAGTATGAGTTCTTCACTGATGACAAAGAGAACGTCTTTCTCCATCAGGCATTTAAGAAGTACCAGGAGTTGTCAAGGCAGACATGCCAGCTCGCCGGATGGTGCCACGAGCTGAAGAACACCATCTGTCTTGTTAAGGTTGACAGTCTGAAATTTCTGGTTAAACCCCAGATCTCCTTGTCATGCAGGGCTGGACAACTTTGAATCCGTTACCTTCTGCTTACTGAGTCACGGAGCATATTATCCCTCCCTTCAGAGCACTCCAACAGCTGGGCCATGGCATAAGCTGTCTCTGTCTTATTCAGTATTAAATAAAGGATTTGATGGGACTTTCCTTTTGAATCAGGGAAACTCAACCAGAGAACTGCTGTTGTTTTAAATAAGTGGCCAACTCTGACATTCTGGCTCAGGAACACAAATCTGTTACTTTTTTTGCCACTGGGGCTGTTCTGATGAGGGCTTGCTTTACAAGCACATTGGACAGATAACAACAAAGCATTTACTTCACTTTTTAATTGCTCTTGGAAACATTCTAAATGGCACCAATGCAATTTTTACTTGGAAATGAAAGTGTTCGCTTCCCAGAGTAACTTAACTCTTCAAAGGAGGGCAGAAAGGACTACTTTTTGAAATCCCTTGAAAACTGATAGCCTGTATTCAGGAGCTAACAAAGCTGTTTGAAAGTCAAATGGGGACAGGCTGAGTCAGCAATACCAACTAAAAGTCACATTTCGGCTTTAATCCAATTCAACAAATGCATTTTCTGCTGTGTCAGAGAGAGCCTTAAGAAGAATTTCTGGAACAACATGCTGAAAATGGTTCTCGATGAAAGCTGCTTTTTGAAGGCACCATGAAATTACTAATTATGCTGAAGAGAGTCTTAAACACTTGAGCCTCTTGTGGATTTCATGCTGGGAAACAGAAGTGAGCTCAGGTTGTGGCCTACGAGCAGGCACACGTATGCCTGGTGTCAGTCTGAAGGTGTGCCTGCGTGTGCCCGGTATGAAGTGGGGATAAGTGAATGAGAATGAAAAGAAGCTGTGGTTTTGTAAAAAGTGCTCATTTCCAGTTTTTTTCCAGTTAAAATGTCAACTCGTCCTAGCCACTTAAAAACGCAAGAGCTTTCGCTCTGCCCTAAATAACTGTAGCCACTCTCTTTATAGAGGCAGGCCACATGACACTGTATTATAAAGACCATGGGCTTTAGATCCAGAGAACTCTGGGCTCAAATCCCACACACTTGCTGTGGGACATTTAACAAGTTAACCTCTCTGTTCTTCAGTTTTTTTACTTCTAAATGAGAATAATAAGCCCTATCTTTCTCAATTTTAAAATGAAACAATGAATCTGCAGAGAAAGCTCCCCCAAGAAAAGTGTTAGCAACACTGGAGGCATTCCAAAAGTGAAATGACTTATTATTATCATGACTTTTAAGCCACTTCACGGGTGTGTTGAAAAGACCACAAAGGCCTTCCATATATTCTCTATGGAACCTGTTATTTGAATACCTAAAAAGTGAAACTAGTATTAGTTTCCTAAGACTAGATAATAAACGCAGAGGAGAATAAACTGTCAAGTTATACACTTAAAAGAAGAGAGAGTGTGATATCTTAGTGATTTTCTTGTCCTGAAGTAATAAATATTAGGGCTCTTCAAACTTGCACAAAAGGGCTCATTTTAACCATGCTTTGTAAACTACTTGGATAAAAATCCAAAAAGGTTAATCTATTAGTTTGTCTGCTTTTCAGACTCTCTCAGTTAGCACAGGGCAAAAGACTATGTAAAAGAAAGAAATGCCTGCTCAATTCAGTATCCTACTGACTATAAGGAATAAAATTAAAATGGTGTCATCAAACCTAATCACCACCTGCTGATTTAACTATTTCTCAAGCTGATTATATTTTGGGTTCATTTAAAAGCCTTCAGGATCAAGTTCCAGCTTCCATACACATGGTCTTTCCATGGAAAAAAGAACAGAATTTCTGTTTTTTAAAGTAGCAGAGAGTTTCAGAGATCATTTACACCAATGGGAATTTGAAGATCCAGTATAAAATGTACAGAAACTGCCATTGTTCCCAGAACTAGTCCACCTGTGCTACAGGACCAGAAGCAGCAGGAATTATACCTTGAATTAAAGCAGCAAGGCACAGTGGATGAACACAGTAGCTATGAAAGAGGTAAGTAAGCACCTGACTTTCAGTTCAGTTCAGTGCAGTCGCTCAGTCGTGTCTGACTCTCTGTGACCCCGTGAATCACAGCACGCCAGGCCTCTCTGTCCATCACCAACTCCCGGAGTTTACCCAAACTCATGTCCATCAAGTCAGTGATGTCATCCAGCCATCTCATCCTCTGTCATCCCCTTCTCCTCCTGCCCCTAATCCTTCCCAGCATCAGGGTCTTTTCCAATGAGTCAACTCTTCGCATGAGGTGGCCAAAGTATTGCAGTTTCAGCTTCAACATCAGTCCTTCCAATGAACATCCAGGACTGATCTCCTTTAGGATGGACTGGTTGGATCTCCTTGCAGTCCAAGGGACTCTCAAGAGTCTTTTCCAACGCCACAGTTCAAAAGCATCAATTCTTCGGCACTCAGCTTTCTTCACCGTCCAACTCTCACATCCATACATGACCACTGGAAAAACCATAGCCTTGACTAGACAGACCTTTGTTGGCAAAGTAATGTCTCTGCTTTTTAACATGCTGTCTAGGTTGGTCATAACTTTCCTTCCAAGGAGAAAGCGTCTTTTAATTTCATGGCTGCAGTCACCATATGCAGTGATTTTGGAGCCCCCCAAAATAAAGTTTGACACTGTTTGCACTGTTTCCCCATCTATTTGCCATGAAGTGATGGGACCAGATGCCATGATCTTAGTTTTCTGAATGCTGAGCTATAAGCCAACTTTTTCACTCTCCTCTCTCACTTTCATCAAGAGGCTCTTTAGTTCTTCTTTACTTTCTGCCATAAGGGTGGTGTTATCTGCATATCTGAGGTTATTGATATTTCTCCCAGCAATCTTGATTCCAGCTTGTGTTTCTTCCAGCCCAGCGTTTCTCATGATGTACTCTGCATATCAGTTAAATAAGCAGGGTAACAATATACAGCCTTGACGTACTCCTTTTCCTATTTGGAACCAGTCTGTTGTTCCATGTCCAGTTCTAACTGTTCCTTCCTGACCTGCATACAGGTTTCTCAAGAGACAGGTCAGGTGGTCTGGTATTCCCATCTCTTCCAGAACTTTCCACAGTTTATTGTGATCCACACAGTCAAAGGCTTTGGCATAGTCAATAAAGGAGAAATAGATGTTTTTCTGGAACTCTCTTGCTTTTTCGATGATCCAGTGGATATTGGCAATTTGATCTCTGGTTCCTCTGCCTTTTCTAAAACCAGCTTGAACATCTGGAAGTTCACGGTTCACATATTGCTGAAGCTTGGCTTGAGGAATTTTGAGCATCACTTTACTAGCGTGTGAGATGACCTTCAGACCTCCACACTTCAGTAATTAGTTCCTGGCATTTCCCACAGTGCTTGGCTCTTGTCATCCGTATCTATTCAAGATACATATTTGGTGTGGCCACCTACTAGCCACTAGGTAATAAGACCACACAAAAAGCTAAGAAACATATCCTGTCCCTTCTTGGCACTTATGATTTGGTTGGTAAATAATTATACTTACCAAGTGCCATATACAAAATGTTAGATCACAGATGAACACTAAATTTCCTGGAACAGTCTGAGAGGCTTAAGATAATATGACATTTGACTGAAGTCTGAATGAATCAGCAAGACTTCAAAGGCTTGACAGAAGGAGAAAGACTACTCAGGGCAGAAGAAATGGTGTGAGGAAAACCGTGAAGGAGAGACCGAGTGCAGAGGTTTGGAGGAGGAGTGAGTGAGGTGTAGGGTGGCAGAAAACAGCATTAGAAACACCAATTGGGGCCAGTTTCTTAGGGAAGAGTTTTCTGACACCCCCTATCTCAAATAAAATTGCACCCCATGTAATAATTTCTGAAGTCACTAAGTGCTCCTCCTTTAAGCACTTAAAATGCCTGTTTTATCTACCACACAGCCACTGGCAATAGTTTCTGGCACATAGTAGGTGCTCAATAAATACTTTTTGAATGTTTAGGGTTATTGAAAAACATATACGCTAGATGTAAATGAAAAAGTCTCAGTGTTTTCCTTTCTGTCTAGGAAAAAAACAGTTCCTCTCACTGTCTCTCTCTCCCCTGAGTCTCCTTTTACACTCTCACAGAACACTTCATTCCAACACTGCTGGTCATCAAGCGTGGTGTTAGGGGATGTCCCCAGATAATGAGTCTTAGACACCAGCTGGGTGTCCTCGGAGTCAACTCAATTCTGACCCTGTCTACCCAGAGCTGGCATCAGATGCCACAGGTACGGGCTCAGTCTCACAAGACCACCCCCACTCCCACTTCAGATACCAGTCTCAACCTCTATGCTTCTGACCAACAGGCTATACACAGGAGGTCCCTACAACCTCCTCCTCAGGACTGACTATTTGCTAGAGAAGCTCACAGAACTCAGGGAAACACAAACACCAGTTTATTAAAGGGCATGATAAAGGATACAGATGAACACACAGATGAAGAGATACACAGGGCCGAGCTTGGGAGGATCCTTAGCACAGGGGCTTCTCCAGAGGAGTCTCCATGGAGTTGGGGTGCATCACCCTTCTGGTGTGGATGTATTCCCCAAGATGAAAGCTCTTTGAACCCCCCATATCAGATTACTATTAGGATTTTATAGGCTTTCTCATGTAGGCATGATCAATTATTATTAACAACTCCATTTCTAGTCCCTCTCCTAGCTCTGGAGGATGGGGAGGGCAGGGATACAAATCTCAAGCTTCTAATCATGGGCTGGTCCTTCTGCTCCCATCCAGGAGCCCACCCAAAGTCACCTCATGAAGTCACAGACTTAAGAGGGAAGCCTCTTTGGGGCAGATGGAGCTGTCGAGGGAGCAGGAATAGACAGATGTTTCAGATGGAAGTGAGGTCTGGGTTTGGGGATTTGGTTTATGGTGGCGAAGGCCATGGTCATGGATTAGGATCAAGAAAGGCATACCATTCCAATTCTACTCTGCCCCCAGAAAACAATGTGTTTTTAAAAGTAAACCTTTAATTAAAGTATAATATATAGCTATAAAGGTATAAAATTTTAAGCATACATTTGAACAAATTTTCAAAAGTGAGCACAGCCATTTAACTACCACCCCAGATCAAAGAAGTAGAACATTACCAGTATCTCTGCAATGCATAAACCATCAAAGGCATTTACTGCCAATATAGTATTGGTGAGTTAGAGACCTGGAATCTTCACCTGTAACAATAAGCTCTCTTTAAATAGAACTCACCATGAAGAAGAACCACAGACGTGATCTGAATGTCTAACTAAGAGACCCAGTTCAAATGCTCAACTTTTTCCACTGTTATTTTGATTTTCTCAAAAAATTAATCAAAAAGTAAATTCCTCCAGACTGACCTCAAAACAGATGGATTCCTTAAGGAATGAACATGAGACTAAAACAGAGCCAAATGTTTCTACAAGAAAGACCGTGCAAAGCCCACTGCAGTCATGTGGCAAAGGTCCAACAGGCAGTGTCCAGCACAGATGGCAGGACCTGGGGTCACATCTGCACCCACCATTGCTGGCAAAGCAAATGGCTACACAGGAGCTGCTACAGATGGAAAGACTCAGGGACGGGCAGGTGTGCCAGTGCCAGGTGTGGGCTGCAGGAGCCAGCGACTAAACCTCATTGTGAGGCTCCCCTACTCACAGCATAGTGCCAGGCAGCACTGCTCACACGGAACAGCCACACAAGAAGGGCTGAAGGCTCAGTGAATGCCAAAGTGGCAATACCCCCAGAAGGCAGTGCCCACCTAAGTCTGGGAAAACGAAATTGCGTTCAGAAATCAATGTTCTCCAAAGTGATCACTCAAGTGTTCCCTTCTGAAGTCCTAACAGAAGTGTTATCAATGCTCAGGACTAGGCTGCCTAATGGGAAATGCCCCCACGGGGGCTTTTGACACATAAACCTATTCAGCCTCACATGTTCATAATCATTTGTGTAAAGAAGAAAAAACCTCCAAGCACTAATTAGAAAGATGGAGCTGTTGTATTTTCCTCCTGATCACCTTATCTTCTTTATTCAGTTCTTGAAGACTCAGCTATTAAAAGAAATTAAGTAATTCATCAAGACTATTTCAATTACCTGCTGCTGATAACATCAGATTACAATTAGCATCTACAAATGAACCAAGTGCCAACTGCCAAGCTGAAACATAAGCTAATTTACTGCTAGACTCTGCCTGCTGGAGACAGAACCCTGGGACCTGGCAGCAAGCATCCACTTCATTATTCCAACAACAGTTTTGCAGCCTCTGCTGCAACCCTCCAAAGTGCAGTGCTGACCAAGATTTACTGCCCCGTCCGCCGCCGCTCACATGTTTACAGATGCGCTGTATCTGTAAGCAAATCACAGCTCCCTTTAAATGGCAATGTCTAGACAAGCAGGGTGACAAATCTTGACCTAAAGGAGAGAATAAATATTATTAATATTTATTAGGTACTGATAGGTGTGGGGCGCAGTACAGGATGTGCGTGTCACCACCGTAATGAGGGCCTGAATCATTTTCTATGAGTCCTGTGGTGCTTGATCAGAAAAATCTCCTGCTCTGGTTGACGCTCTCCATTTTTCATTTTTCCTTTCAAACAGGGAAAGCACTTTCTTGTTACTTTCTTTTAGATGTCTAGAAAAATCTGTCTCAGGCTCTGGGGCACATTTTTCCCCTTTTCATGACCTGAACAGGAACTGCTTTGAAAGGAAAGCAGAGGTGTGTGGTTTGGCTTCCTATACTAGACTTTGACAATCTGTGTAGTCTCGTCTGTGAGTCTCAAGTAAGAACTAACGGTTCAGTTAAGTGTATGGGGTTCAGAGGAGGCTGTGGGCTGTCGCAGAAGACAGCAGGTAAACCTGGGTTTGGATCTTGCCTCTGCTGCTTATAAGTACGATTCTGGGCCGGTACCTTTAATTCTATGCCTGCCCCAGGGCTCTGCAGGGAAGATGACATGAAATAACACATGCAGAGTTTCAGAAAACAGATCCTCTAGGGAAAGAGAAGGGCCTGTTCCACTCTGACGGTGCCTGTCCTTCTCTGGGAGCACTGGCTGTCATGTACCCAGGCACAAGCTAGGACCACCACTCAAGGTGGCCTAGAGCCCTCCAGTGGTGCTTCCTCTCTCATCTTCCTCTATACGGAGGGTGGGTGCAAAAGCAGCACCTTTGGCTTTTATCCCTAGGCTAAGTAACCTCAGCAAGGCTCCCTCTGGAATCCACCCACCATTCTAGGGGGAATGCTCCCTCATGGAAGGATCAGTGGACTGGAATCAGAGACTGGAAGTCTAGACTCAACTCTGCCTCTTACTCCACAACCTTTGGTGAATTACAGACATTCGTTAATCTCTGGAACCTCATCAGTGAAAAGGAATAATAATAATTTACCTCACAGTATACCTCATAAATACCAATCTATTTCATAAAACAGAAATGTTATGGAATTACATTGCTGTAGCAAGAACGTCTTTGTGAGGTCTTACGGACCCTTCAGTATCTTAAGTGGCTATTTTGAAGGAGTCTCATAAATCACACTGTGGATTTTCAAAGATAAATACCCAATGAGTGTAAATTAATTACTATCTACAATTACTAACATTTTACTTGTAAAGCTAGACCTCTCTCTGCCTAAAGAAAACCTAACACATAAAAGTTCAAATATGAAAAATAGGTAAAAGAGAGTGACTGCCTTATGACAGAATTTTTTTCTCTTACAAAAGAAACGTATTACAAGATTTTTCAGGATATTGTGTTTTACATGTGTTCACAGTAATTATTTAATTCATAAAATGTAATCAGGAATACGATATAATTAAGATACAATGTGTGTTTGTTATGTATACAACATGTAATACTGTTCCATCTTTCTTTGGGAATTTAGAATTTTTTGATTCAAATTGTCAGAGCTTGTAAACATAATTTTTATAAAAGTTATTCAGATGAAATTTCTTAAATCCTAGAATTAGTACAGCTGAGTGTCCCACCTCTGGTAACTATTATTTTGCTGTACTGAGCTATTTCAAATCCTGAAAGATGATGCTGTGAAAGTGCTGCACTCGATATGCCAGCAAATTTGGAAAACTCAGCAGTGGCCACAGGACTGGAAAAGGTCAGTTTTCATTCCAATCCCAAAGAAAGGCAATGCCAAAGAATGCTCAAACTACCGCACAATTGCACTCATCTCACACGCTAGTAAAGTAATGCTCAAAATTCTCCAAGCCAGGTTTCAGCAATACGTGAACTGTGAACTTCCAGATGTTCAAGCTGGTTTTAGAAAAGGCAGAGAAACCAGAGATCAAATTGCCAATATCCGCTGGATCATCGAAAAAGCAAGAGAGCTCCAGAAAAACATCTATTTCTGCTTTGACTATGCCAAAGCCTTTGACTGTGTGGATCACAACGAACTGTGGAAAATTCTTCAAGAGATGGGAATACCAGACCATCTGACCTGTCTCTTGAGAAACCTGTATGCAGGTCAGGAAGCAACAGTTAGAACTGGACATGGAACAACAGACTGGTTCCAAATAGGAAAAGGAGTACGTCAAGGCTGTATATTATCACCCTGCTTATTTAACTGATATGCAGAGTACATCATGAGAAACGCTGGGCTGGAAGAAACACAAGCTGGAATCAAGATTGCTGGGAGAAATATCAATAACCTCAGATATGCAGATAACACCACCCTTATGGCAGAAAGTAAAGAAGAACTAAAGAGTCTCTTGATGAAAGTGAGAGAGGAGAGTGAAAAAGTTGGCTTAAGGCTCAACGTTCAGAAAACTAAGATCATGGCATCTGGTCCCATCACTTCATGGCAAATAGATGGGGAAACAGTGGAAACAGTGTTAGACTCTATTTTTTTGGGCTCCAGAATCACTGCAGATGGCGACTGCAGCCATGAAATTAGAAGACGCTTACTCCTTGGAAGGAAGGTTATGGCCAACCTAGATAGCATATTTAAAAGCAGAGACAAAACTTTGCCAACAGAAGTCCGTCTAGTCAAGGCTATGGTTTTTCCAGTGGTCATGTATGGATGTGAGAGTTGGACGGTGAAGAAAGCTGAGCGCCGGAGAATTGATGCTTTTGAACTGTGGTGTTGGAGAAGACTCTTGAGAGTCCCTTGGACTGCAAGGAGATCCAATCAATCCATCCTAAAGGAGATCAATCTTAGGTATTCATTGGAAGGACTGATGTTGAAGCTGAAACTCCAATACTTTGGCCACCTCATGTGAAGAGTTGACTCATTGGAAAAGACCCTGATGCTGGGTAGGATTGGGGGCGGGAGGAGAAGGGGACAACAGAGGATGAGATGGTTGGATGGCATCACTGACTTGATGGACATGGGTTTGGGTAGACTCCGGGAGTTGGTGATGGACAGGGAGGCCTGACGTGCTGCAATTCATGGGGTTGCAAAGAGTTAGACACGACTGAGCGACTGAACTGAACTGAACATATACCCAACAGGATAGCTACCAAACTTTTACCTCAACACATGACTCCCACGTTTGTTTGACAACATGGGGAAAAAAGAAGCCAAACATCATTTTACGAGATCTTAGTAAGTCTTTTATGCTACAGGTCTCTTGAAACTAAATAGATAAAGAAAATTTTAAGTCTACCTGGGCTGTGATTTTCTCATATATGAAATTAATTAATACTCTTGACCTCATAGGTTTGTGGAGATGATTAAATATGAAAATGAATATAAATATGTGACACAGAGCAGATCTCAATATAAACTTGATAAATGAAAAACCATAAGCTCTATGGGAACAGGAACTATGTCAGCTTTCCTCATAAAAGATAGCACAGTGGCTGTCACATAACTAATGTTCGATAAATATTTGTTGTGCAAAAGAATAAATGATTAAGTGAGCAAATGAATTAATGAACATCAGTCCCACACTGCTATATTTAAAACAGATAACCAACAAGGTCCTACTGTACAGCACAAGGAACTCTGCTCAATATTTTGTAATAACCTAAATGGGAAAAGAACTTGAAAGAGAACAGGTGCATGTACTTATATAACTGAATCATTCTGCTGTACACCTGAAACTAGCACATTGTTAATCAACTATATTCCAATATAAAATTAAATAGTTAAAGAAAAAACAAGTCCTATTTCCCTTTCTTTCCCAAATAAGCTACTTTCCAGATATCAAACGTATTTTTGACTCAAAAGGTACACAGATTTTAAAATTTTAAATTATTTTCCATAGATAATTAGATATTTCACCCTAGGCCCTGTTGAAAAATACTTTTCATTTCTCATGTCTGACCCAATACTAGAAACAGAACCAGCTCTGACACTGTTGTGCATGGGAAGTGGTTTCTGAAATATGTTCAACTTTTGCACGTATTTCAGGGCATAGTAGGAAGCGAAGTGGTCATTTTCATCCAGAAAGAGAAAGATAGAAAAAGAAAAAAGGAAGGAAGGAAGGGAGGAGCCATCTTTCTAATGAGCTCCCTTCTCACTTCCCTAACTGCAGCTTATCTCAAAGTAAAATGAGAAGCATTGCTGCTTGCCTCCCCCATGAGTGAGAAGATCTGGGATGATCAGAGAAAGAGGACTTGAACTGAGTCTTGACTCAAGTGACATACTTTGCAGCCTAACAGATTTGACTCCCAACTACCAAAATAAGAACCATAAAGGTTACCAAAAAACCAGAGGCTACAGAAATACGATCACGCAACTACTGTTGTTTTGAGCATAAAAAAGACAAGATGAACATTTTTTCAGGCAAAATTTACATTAGCATTATTTTCACAATTAAGACATACTTAGAAAACATCTAAGCGATTCTTTGTTGTCCATAAGAAACCTAAAGAGTCTAAATAATTTCTATTTGCTTTATTTTAAATCAACTACAAGGTGGATGGTAAATATTGGTACATGCTGACCACCAAAGGGCAAAGATTTCTCATCATCTCCACCTTCTCTTGTTCTCCACCTCTTAAGTTCTATTGGCTTCTCCCTCAGACGTGCACAGAAAGCCTCTAAGGTCAAAAAAACTTCTTAGTGACTCAAATCTCATTCTCCTTGGCTTCTCTGATACAAGTGATATGCCTTCCACATGCTGAGGTTCTCCTCTCCCTGAACTCTACCTGGATCACCTCCACCCTCTGTGATCCTGACTCAGGCTCCCTGACTGGCTTTCCTCTCTTACCTTATAGGTGTCATTAGGATAATACCATCTTAATACTTGTTTCTAGTTCTATTGGAGAAGGCAATGGCACCCCACTCCAGTACTCTTGCCTGGCAAATCCCATGGATGGAGGAGCCTGGTAGGCTGCAGTCCATGGGGTCGCTAAGAGTTGGACACGACTGAGCGACACTTTGACTTTTCTCTTTAATGCATTGGAGAAGGAAATGGCAACCCACTCCAGTGTTCTTGCCTGGAGAATCCCAGGGATGGGGGAGCCTGGTGGGCTGCCGTCTACGGGGTTGCACAGAGTTGGACACGACTGAAGCGACTTAGCAGAAGCAGCTAGTTCTATTTGTTCATGTTACATTGAGAGAAACACATACTGGGCATGTCCAAAACAAACATACCACGTTTGATAAGGACAGGTTATGGCAAGTTCCTCCTCTCAGCTTTCCTGTTTCTTTCCAAAGGCACCACTATTCTTCCAATCACCAAGGATCAACATCTTGGCATGAGCTTTGACTCATTCAATTTAATCATATAAACACTTACTGAGTTCTCATTATGTCTAAGCAGTTATACGCAGAGATACAGAGACCGTGGAGCTGAACGCTGTCCGTTCACACGTCTATCGCACTTTAATCCAGTGGAGGCAACTATACAAGCACACAAATAACCAGGTTTTATGATTGAACAGAAACAGAACAAGAGAAATTTTAAAAGTAGACTCGGGACTCAGACAAGGTAAATAACTTTTCTTGTTATCAAGAGAGGGCTTCAAGAAGTGAATGGTGTCTGGGATAATACTAAAAAGATGGGCAAACTTTAGACAAGCAAGATAGAGACACAGAAGTTCTTCTAAATGGAAGAAATAGCTTGAGAAAATGCATTAAAGCAAGAAAGGACAGCCAGGGGGGCTTGATTAGAGAAGATGGAAAAGCAGCTTTAGGTAAAGAGCGTGGACAGAGGAGCGGCAGAATTTAAAAATGGGAACCATGATAGGCCCCCTCCTGAGGGAGAGTTTAGGAAGGTGGGTCTACTCTTGACATGTGGGATGGAGGAAGCGTGGGAAGGAGGGGATGGGGAAACCCAATTAGCCGGTTGTTGCAACAGACTGGGCAACTGGGAAGGAGCAAGAAAAACCAAAAGCTTTAGTGAGAATATTTATTTGACAACTGCTAGATTGAGTGTCAGCTGAAAAAAAGGGGGTGGGGTGGGGTAAGAAATCAATGATGACTTTGACTAAGATGACTAAGTCAGGGTGGTATAACGAAGCTGAATGACAAACCCCTCCCTCCCTAATGTCTGCATTCTAATCCCAGGAAGCTGTGGATGTTACTTTATATGACAAAGGGGATTTTGGAGGTATGATTAAGTTGTAGATCTTGAGAAGAATATTCTGGATTACTCACATGGGCTTGATGTAAACACAATAGCCTTTTTTAAAGAGGGATACAAGAGGAGTTGGGTGGGAAGAGAAGGTAATATGATGGCTCAGAGGCAGAGACTGGAGTGGCACACCCTGGAATTGGAGGAAGAGGCCACCAGCCAACAAACACAGGCAGCCACCAGAAGCTGATTCTTCCCTAGAGCCAAGAAATCGGGCTTGCTGACGTTGACCTAAGCCTGGTGAAATGAATTTCAGACTCCCAATCCCCAGAACTGTTAAGAGAAACCATTTGTGTTGTCTGAAACCACTAAGTTTGTGGCAATGTGTTACAACAGCAATAGAAAATTAATAGAGATGACTAGAAGAATGGGGCTGTAATCAACAGAACAAAAAAGCTAGGAGAAGAGTTAATTTAGGAAAAAGATATTTCCCATTTGGACTCACAAACTTGGTCAGATTAGCATGAAAATCAGATGAAGCATGCACTAGCCAGCTGAAAATGTGAAAACAATCTCAGGCAGCAGGTCAGACCTGGTGAAAACAAGTTTAGAAACAATGTACGCTGAAGCAGCAGCTGAAGGCACGGTGGCATAAATGATAAAGAGTGAGATACAAAGAAAGAAGGGGAAAGAATCACGGAACAAAATACAAGAACTCCCACATTTAACACATGGCTATACAATGGAAAAGGGCCATTAAAAATAAAGTAGGGAATCTGAATAATGACACAGAGGGAAGCCCAAGAGGGAAAGCGGGCTAAAAAAAGGTGGCAGAAAAGGATATACATCACGATCCAAGTTTTTAAAAAAGGAACAATCTGTACACACATGTGTATACTTACGTATATGATTGTACTACCATGTGTTTATGTGCATAATAAACAGGTCTGGAAAGAGTCTAACCAAACTGCTAACAGTAGTTAACTCTGAAGAGCGGGACAGAAGAAAGAATGTAAGGGGGTGCACCTCCTTTTTCTACTTTATACCCTTTCATAGCATAAGAATTTTTAACAAAAGTAAGTATCACTTTTGTAACTTTTAAAATTGCCTTTTTTTCCCCCCTTAAAGAAAATCCAATGAAGATGGTACAGAAAGAGCAGCCAAGAAGAAAATCAGGACAGCGGTGCTTCCCAGAAACTGGAGGAGGAGAGAATTTTAAGAAAGAGTAAAGCCTGCCAAATGTTGTGTACTGATTAGGGAAATTTAGAGGTGAGATCAAGAGATCTCTCAACTGAGCCATTAGGAAATCACCGTTGATCTTTTTCAGGGTACAAAAGGTACGTATCAAATTGTAGTGGGTTAGGAGTCTGGCAAGCTACATCCATGGAGTTGCAAGAGTCGGACATGACTTTAGTGGATAAACCACCAAAAATGAGTCCATCCTAAAGGAAATCAACCCTGAATATTCACTGGAAGGACTGATGCTGAAGCTGAAGCTCCAATACTTCGGCCACCTGATGGGAGGAGCCAACTCACTGGAAAAGACCCTGATGCCAGGAAAAATTGAGGGCAGGAGGAGAAGGGGATGACAGAGGATAAGATGGTTAGATGGCATCACTGACTCAATGGATTTAAGTTTCAGCAAACTCGGGGAGAAGGGACATGGAAGCCTAGTGTGCTGCAGTCCATGGGGTCACAAAGAGTCGGACGTGACTGAGCGACTGAACAATAAAACAGATAGGAGGAGTTCCACTTCCAGTAATGGAGGAGCAGCTCCTCTCAGACACACCCACCTACAGATCGCAGTCAGAGTCTGACAGGGGGCAGGAGGGTTGGTGTGGAAGGGGCAGGGGGCTGGTACGGAGGGGGAAGGGGAAGGAACTTACCTAAAAACACTGGAGTGCAACCAAAAGCAATGAGAAACTGTTAGCAAGGTTGGAGTTGACTCTTCACAGAAGGGAATGGCATTAGGTCAGTTTCCCATTTTTGAAAGGCCAGAGGGCAGGGCATTTTGTGGTGGCAGGGACCAGAGGGCAAACCCTATCAGAGCTATGCAGTGAGGCTAAAACTCAAGTATGTATACACCATCTTTCTGGTTTGAAAACAAAGGCAAAATCCCAGAGAGAGTCACAGTGGGGAGCATTGAAATCTGAGTATAAATTCTACAGAAATCTCTGTTTAACTCATGAAATACGCATGTGTGTGTGTGTGTGTGTTACTCAGTCATGTCCGACTCTTTGTGACCTCTATGGACTGGGGACTGCCAGACTTCTCTGTCCATGGAATTCTCCAAGCAAGAATACTAGAGTGTTGCCATTCCCTTCTCAGGGGATATTTCCAGGCCAGGGATCAAACCTGGGTCTCCTGCATTGCAGGTAGATTCTTCACTGTCTGAGCCACCTGGGATCTAAGCAGCTCTGTTAAAGCTGAAAGGCCTGAACAGAGATTTTAGCTGCCTGAAATCACAGGGAAGACAAACTCTGGAGTTTGAATTAAGTTAACTGGTAAAACAACAGCAAAAGTCAATACTGTTAAGAAAACCATATCAGAATCCAGAGTCTTTCTAAAGTATCACTGACAATGTTGGATATAATTCCATATCAAAAAGTACATTAAAATGTGACTAACAACCCGAAACAAAAGGCAGTCAATGCACAACTCTGTGACTACACTACAAACCACGGACTCACACACCTTAAAGGGGTAAATACTATGCTACGAGAATCATCCCTCAATCAAGCTCTTAAAAACAATGACAACACAGGCAATCGAGAGGGTGTAACTCTGAGGTGGCCCACGGGGACTAGAAGACAAGATTTCATAAGCTTTTCTAATACCTAGGGCTGCCTATGAGAAGGAAAAGATACATGCAATGAATAAACACATAAGTCTCAGGAAAACTGAAATGTTAATTACATGAACCAAATGGAAATTCTAGAGCTAAAAAATATTATATCTAAATTTTAATATGCACTTACGCAGTAAAGAATTAACCTTGCCCAGAGAGGTCCAGCCTTTACCCCTGGCTCTCAGAGGTACTCTATAAGCCCTTAGACTGCCTGGTCTAAGAATCTTTGCTTACCTGAGGGCACTGGCCATGCCAGACAGTGGATGCTAACAATATATAACCATCAGCCACCTTGACCAAAACAGCACCTGCAGAGACACCCATTGCAATACTACAAAGTATGTTCTCTAACTGCAATGGAATTAAACCAGAATTTGGTAACAATAAAGTATCTAGGAAAATCCCAAATGTTTTAAGTTAAACAGCATTTCTGAACAACACAGGGTTTAAAGGGAAATCACAAAATATTTTGGAAAATAATTTAAACCCAATGAAAGCAAAAACATATCAAAAATTATTGGATGCAGCTAAATCAGTGATTAGAGGAAATTTTAAATTTTTTAATGCTTGTATTAGAAATAAGAAAGGTCTAAAATCAATGACCTAAATTTCAACCTTGAGAGGCTAGAAAGAGGACCCAAAGAAAGTGGCAGAAAGAAAATACTAAAAATGAGACCAGAAAAATGAAATTAAAAAATAAGACGAGCAATAGAAAAAAATTAACAACAACGAAAGTTGGTTCTTCAAAAAGATCAAGCAAATCGATAAATCTCTAGTTAGAATAATCTAGAAAAGGGTGAGGGGGCTGTTGTACAGGTACAGAACACAAACTACTAATAACAGAAACGAAACAGGGCATATCCTACCAGCATTAAAAGGAAAATACAGAAGTATTACAATTTTATACCAATAAATCCAACAATTTAGATGAACAAAGTCTTTGGAAAATACAACTAATTAAAACGATAGATTTCTGACACAAGATGAACTGTCCAACAGGCACAGCCTTCTCCACTCCAGGCTCCAAGCCCTCCAACCTCTCCTGCATGCCGCCGCTCAGCTTGTCTTCTCTAAACATCTAGTCAGTGTTCTCCCTCCGACATTTCAAAATCTTCAGGAGTTCCTGTTCGCCAGCAGTTCCTTGCCTACTTTTCATAATAATCTTATAATCTTCTACCATCCTCTAGCACATTCCTGAAGGCTCATCATGCCACCGCCCCTCAGATAGGCCAACCTATTGTATCAGATTCCTTGTATCACACACCCCTTGCCATCAATGCCATCCCATTTCTGGCCAAGTCTCAGCTATTCTTCAAGGTTCACCTGGGTGTCATGCCCTCCAAGAAGGCTTCCAGACTATTCCCACTCCTCAGGGATTCCCTTCTGGGAATTTCATGGCAACACAACATCACTAACTCTGCTTTGCAGGGAGTCTGCTGTTGCCCTATGGATTAGTCTTATTTT
Organism: Okapia johnstoni; assembly: GCA_024291935.2. Lineage (NCBI taxonomy): Eukaryota > Metazoa > Chordata > Mammalia > Artiodactyla > Giraffidae > Okapia > Okapia johnstoni. The sequence continues at coordinate 4,901,654 of CM044310.1, read as the reverse complement.
ACCAACTAAATTATAAGTTCTTTGAGGGAAAGGATTTTTTTTTCAAACTTCTCTATCACTTGAGGCAATTATTCCAGGATTCAGCACACAGTAATGATTCAATAAATATTTGAAATCTGTTGAATGAATATATAATACCAAGATCTTATTTCTACGGTTTTTATCAGACTCTCCAGGTTCTCATTCTGATCTCACCTTCAGTGTCATCTTCAGGGATTTGTCAGACTTATTCTAACAAACATATTAATGAAACGTACGGTTACAATAAGTGGAGGTACAGAGGAGGAAGAAGCAGTGCTAAAATTATATGAAGAGAAGTAGGGTTTTGCAGGTCACATAAGAAAAGGGGACGGAGTTTTATACTGCACTGCCGCTATCTGCTAAGCATACACTAGTGCCAACAAGTTCACTGTCTCCTTGTCCTCTCCCCACCCTGAGTTCCTGTGGCACAAACCACAGGCTCCAGGCTCAAGGATGACTTCAGCTTATACCTCTGAACACATCTGTTCTCTTGGTTCATTATGTACCCAAATCTGCTTGGGTACAGAGAAAAGCTACCAATATCTTCTAAGAAGTAGCCAGATACTAATACTTATCACCTCTTACCATTCCTTATAAATTCATCCAAATCTATAAAGGTCTTAACTGTAACCAAGTATTGGAGTGGCCAAAAAATTCATTCAGGTTTTTCCATAAGATGTTATGGAAAAACCCAAACAAACATTGTGCCCAACCTAATACTATCAAAACACACACTGCAAATTTCCTACTTAAATTTTTCAAAAAAAAAATAATTATACATTTACACTAATACTATCAATATCATTTGTGAATATACCTACATTGAGAGGAAAAAATACATTTCCTTTGTGTTAAAGTCACCAAGTAAAGAAATCTCTCTAAACAAAAATCCTCTCAAATTCTCTCCCATTGATGACTTCCTAGCAGCTTCCCTTTCGTGTAAATCAAACATAGCTTTATATCCGCATTTCATTCCCCTTCTCTCTAATTAGATAAATCTGCTCGCTCTTCTCTCTAGACAGATTAAAAGGTTGGGGTGTTTTGTTTTTCCAGTATTTCAGCATTCTAATGCTCACAGCGCTGGGATGACAGAAAGGATCCTGTGATTTAGAGCAGGCAGGCTCCAAGGAAATATATCTCAAGGAAAAATATAACACAAGCAATGAGGACTACTGAAAATAAACACACAGATTCCTGTCAAAGATAGCGGGTCACTCCAGCAACTTCCAGTCCATGGCCCTGACCCTGGTCCCGCAAGGAAGCCCGTCCTTACCCAGATTGGAAGACGCTCGCCCCTCTGCAGCCCGGTCCTGGAGATCCTCAGCAATGCCCAGCTGCTGCTCGTGGTACTGTTTAGCCCTCTCCAAATCCTGCATGCACCTGGCAGCGTGGCCCAGGCCAGCGTAGGCCCGCATCTCAATGGCCTTCTCCATCAGCTCTTGCGCCAGCTCCAGAACGTAGTTGTGGTAAGACATGGCCTTGTCAAAGTTCCTCCTGTAGTGATAGGCACTGCCCAGATTGCTGTAGGCCCGGGCCTCTTCTCGCTTGTTCCCCAGGTCCTTGGCTATCTTCAGATGTTGCTCATGGCACTGCACAGCATTCTCAAAGTCACCCATGGCAATATACACAGCTCCCATGTTGCCGAGTTCTCGGGCTTCAGAAAGCTCATCTTTGGATTGCTTGGCGAGAAGAACACACTGTTTGTGACTGGCCAATGCATTGGGGTAATCTCCAATGGCTGTGTACACGTGGCCCAGACTGCTCAGGGCTGATGAAGCTGCCTGGAGAGAAAGGATAAGGCAGAGAAAAGAAAGCACATCAGAAAATGGCTTTGGTTTGTTTCAGCAGATAAAATGTTTGAGTTTTCCTGGAACCATCCAATACAATTTCCAATGGTGTCTCTATCAGAGCTCTGCAGATCTACGCAGAACTGAAAAACAGCACTTCCACTCAGCAAGTCCCTAATAAAAGACAATGGCAATTTAATCAGGAACTTCCAGTACCAAATCTCACAGAAATAGGTTGTGTGTCATATAACCTTCATCTTAAAGACTTGACATTTTTAATATTGTGATATTATGTCTCTGTTAATAGCTATTAACCTCTACAGTTACAAGAAAATGTTGAAGAAAATAAAAATTAATTATTACATGTAATATAACACAGGACATTCATAGGAGAACTCCATGCACGGTTCTTTGCACTCCTGCTGCTGCTGCTGCTGCTAAGTCGCTTCAGTCGTGTCTGACTCTGTGCGACCCCATAGACGGCAGCCCACCAGTCTCCACCGTCCCTGGGATTCTCCAGGCAAGAACACTGGAGTGGGCTGCCATTTCCTTCTCCAGTGCATGAAAGGGAAAAGTGAAAGCGAAGTCACTCAGTCGCGTCCGACTCCCAGCGACCCCATGGACTGTAGCCCACCAGGCTCCTCCGTCCATGGGATTTTCCAGGCAAGAGTACTGGAGTGGGGTGCCATCGCCTTCTCCGTTGCACTCCTGAGCATTTCTCAATTCTTGTCTTCTCCCAAAGCACATGGACACACTAACAGCAAGGGAGATATCAAGAATGATGACTGATAATTCTGTGACCCAGACCCACTGGAGAGTCCTGTCCTCTTATCTTTGCTCCCTCGGTGTGACTTCATCAGCGCTGGCTATGGTGGAGGCCTTAGATTAGACGAGAACCAGAGGAAAATGACAAAGTCACAACTACGTCTCTGAACGGGGTGGTCCCTGCGGGGCCTCACCCCCTCCTTTTGCTCCTCGTGCTCTGCTGTTCTCGTCTCCAGCCTCTTCTGGCCTCAGCCTCTTTGCAGAAAGATGCTGTCTTCCTGGTCACCTCACACTGCTTGCCACTCGAGCAGTTCTTGTCTAAAGAAAAGAACATGACCTCTTTTTTGTCTTTTTTTGTTTTAATGAAAATGACTCTTTGTTGGTAGAGTGAACCAAAGGGAAACAAATATAACTAAGGAGATGTTACATGGGTTCTAGAATCTTACTAAGTGCAGACAGTCTTAGATTCTCACCTCTAGTTTCTAACTCCTCTGCAGAGACATAAAAGGAAGTTACACTGCACGTTTCCTGCCCTTCTTTTCATTCAGCGACTTGCCTGTCCTCCCCTCCCTTCTCACCAAACCTACAGCTGGAGCCATGTAGCCCCCTTTCTTTGGGATGCTCCCTCCCTCTACCATGAACATGTGATCCTGGCAGAACAAAGGTAAAACAAACTGTCACAAATGGGCAAGCGATCTTCACGAGGGCCCCCAGGCTAGGGAAGGCCATCCCACCTGGAGTGGAGGGCACTGCTTTATCAGATATGTTCCACTCTGTGTGCTTCAGAACATGTTTACTAATGTTTCATAGTTGTGAGTGATTTGCTACCTTATTTCTTTGCCTCTTAAATAGAGACTTGAGACTGACCATTTTCACAATGCTTGCAAATTGTGCATTTGCCAAAGGTTCCATACAGCTTTAAGCTGCTTTTATCATTTCACAGATGGTCCAACAAAAAGACTGGGGAAAACAGAGAGGAAATAAACATTAAGAAATGTACTTCTTTTGTTTTTTTTCTGAGTGGTGGAGAGCAGAAACAATTCCGTGAACATCACAATCCTGTAGCAACATGATTCTGGCAGAAGAAGCAATGATGTCACCCAAGAGCATGCCACTTGGACGTGAACTGGCCTCTGGTTCCTACTTTGGGAACCTCTTTGGGATCAGAGGTTAAGACTTCATGTCAGCACATTGCACACGGGCCTTTCTACTGCTCACAACTCCCCACCCCACGCCCGATGAGCATCTGTCCTCCTTGCTGCAGGCCCAGGGGCTCCGTCTCTCCTTTTTCCTTCTGTAACTGGCCCTCCCCTCCTTACTCTCAGGGGTCCTTCTGTGCCCAAGTGGGGCTAGAGAGGAGAACACAGTCCACAAACCCTCCCATCTGCAAATCTTTGTTGCTCTCAAAGTAAAACACATGGCTCTTTCACTCTGGAGCTAGTGTAACTTAGAATCAGACACACGTGGTTCAAAACTGTACTGCTGTTTCCAAGTTCTGGGGTCTTTGGAAACTTCACTTTTCTGAGCCTCGGTTTTCCAGAAAGATGTTTCTAGGACCCAGCAGTAAGCCAGGAACTGAGTGTTTTCAAACTTAGCCATGAGCCTCTGTCAAATGTGTAAACCATAAATAATTCACTAGGTAATTCCAAACAGTAGGTCTGGTTGGAGGCAATGAGCCCTTGAACACTGCAGGGAATAGATTTATAAGGCCTGGGGCAGGCACAGCACCCCAGGCGTCACTGTTCTTAGAAACTTCTGGTTTATGACAACTCCAAATGACAGGCCAGGGATCTCCTGCTTCTGGTTCTTCATTTCTGTAAATGCCAGAGAGACATAGGAGCTCATTTGCTCAAGCTCTCCCGAACATAAGGAAAGGGAGTACTGGGGCATTTCCCTTCTGGGGTGTGAGGGAAAGAGGGAAGAATGCCTGCATTAGCTGCCAGTCGCAGGCAGCACCATCAGGCTAGGACACCTCATGCGGGTGTCCTGGAAACCGGCAGCTCCAGACAGGACAATAGAGTTTGTGAAGCACACATCACAGCCTCCGAAATGAGAAAGGCTGCTTGACTTAGTATAGGAATGGAACAGGATTTAGAGTCAGAGGCCCTGTCTGTGACACCCTGATAAGTCATTCCACTTCTTCACCTGTGTTTTCTTTATATGTAAACTGTTCTGATAATGACAGCATGTGTACTTCCCAGGGATAGGATGGGATCAGATGAAGCAGTACATGCGAGTGTCCTGAGTAAACTGTGAAGTTCTCTGTAAATGGATCACTAAGGTGTGGATGGATGTTTTATGGCTGCAAGCTGGCAGGGCTGAGCTCTGCTACCAGAGCAGAAGCTAGTAACGGCACTGAAAACATCAGTCATTGTGACCAAACATCTATATTCCTATCAGTTTCCACAGGAAATGAAGGCCAGTGTTTTACAGCTGCTGGGCAAATACCATGTGATGATATTTATCAGCTAAGTGAATTACAAATTAATCACTTGTCTTTGTTCCTGTTCCTTGAGAACAAGCTTAGATCTGAAACAATAGTTTCAGCCTGTTAACAAGAATATGAAGACCCACTATCTAGGGGACTCACAAGCCCCACCTCAAGCAGATGCTGTACTTGCCACTAAGGTTCACATTGCCTTTGTATATTAATCTCACTGAGACTTCTGTGCTAGAATAGCAGCAGCTGCTTCCCACAGTGGAAACATTTTGGAACATCTGTATTTGAACATCAAAATGCACACAAACAGTTATGCTAACAAACTATCTAGTTGGAATAAGACAACACTTTTCTCTTTTTACAAAAGATAAATTACTCATGTTCTTGCCAAAGCATGATTTCCAGCTGCAGACTTCACACACAGGAGTCATACCCCTTTGCTCTGTGACCTGAGTATTTGCAGAAGAACTGCACCTGATGAGTCCTTTCATGGGACATGAAGCTAGAGAAGGAAATTTGCTCATTTTTTTTCAAACCACCTTTAAGGACTTTCAGTTTGGGACATAAAATAGACAAAGTCTAAAACTACCTGAGTCACAAAAAATCGGACACGACTTAGCGACTGAACAACAACAACTACCCCAACTATAACCACATTGATGATACTACTATTAAACATTATTTTGAAGAATTAAACATGCTTTCCTTCAGAGCTAGAATGTTTTCCCCCTTAATGTATGTATTTTCATAAGGGTTATATTTTGTGGGATGATTAAACACACATATAGAGAATATTTGACATAATTGCTGATTAATTGCATATAGTTTTAAGAACAGGGGAAATACTCCCACAACTAGTCCCAGAAATACACTTTTTCATCTTCACTGTCCCAATGCACACACACCCTGTATCCCCTGCCAGTTCAGTGCCTATGAACCCAAAGCATTGGGTTAACCACCTGCAACCCAAGAGGCAGAGGGATGGAGAGGAACAGGGACAGACTCTGGAGTCGGGCACGCATGGGTTCAAAGGAAAACTACTGTAACACTGCACACGTTATGCCACGTCTCTGAGCCTCAGTTTCTTCACGTGTAAATGGGAATATTAACATTTCACAGTGCTCTGATAAGTACAACATAAGACAAAGATTGTAAAGAGCCCTTTTCAGGGCCCGCAGAAGATGCTCAAAATGTTTATATTTTCATTTATTTACCTACCCTAACCAAGACAACACTCACTCAGTGTCAATCACCCAGTCATATCCGACTCTTTGCGACCCCATGGACTGTAGCCCTCCAGGCTCCTCTGTCCATGGGATTCTCCAGGCAAGAATACTGGAGTGGGTTGCCATTTCCTTCTCCTGGGGATCTTCCCGACCCTAGGGTCTCATTTCAAAGATATGATAGAAGACAGATGACCAGAAAATAGAACATGACATTATGTTACCAAAACTAAAAAGACAACAAAAGAAGCTTTCCCCACTGATGATGGGAAGGGTTATTATCTTCACATGCTAAAGCATATTACTCATAATACTCTTCTGCTAAAGCAGGCATAAGAAAATTCACCCTTTACTCCAGGGCATTTTAGAATCATTGGTATATGCAATACAAAATGTTGGTAAAAGCACTTTAAGTGGTCAAAGCTGACAAAATTAGTGTCTGGGGTCTGTTGCGTGGTTCATTTGCTTATTCACTCATATACTCAAGAAAATTCTCTAGACTTACACAAATAGAATCAACTAATTTTGACAAATGAGCAAAAGTAATTCAAAGGTGAAAGGACAGTCTTTTAAAAAAATAGTGCTGGAACAACTGGACATCCAGACGCAAAGAAAGCGAATCTAGACACAGACTTTACACCTTGCATACAAACTGACTCAAAACCGATCACAGTACATGTAAAATGTAGAACTATAAAGCTTGTTAAAGATAAGAGAAATTCTAGGGGACCTGGGGTTTGACAATGAATTTATAGATAAAATACCAAAGGCATGACCCATGAAAGAAAAAATTACTAAGCTGGATTTCATTAAAATTAACAACTGTGCTCAGTGAAAAATATGACTACGAGACTGAGAAGACAAGCTACATGCTGGGAGAAGATATTTGCAAAACATTTATCTGACAAAGGGTGTAACCAAAATATATCAAACATTCAAACAAACAAACAAAAACCCTTAAAACGCAACAAGAAAACAATCCAACCTTAAAATGGACAAAAAACCTGAAAATACACCTCACCAAAGAAGATACAGTTGTCTTCAGTATCCGCAAGGCATTGGATCCAGGACTCTAGCAGGTATCAACACCTGTGGATGCTCAAATCCCTCATGTAAAATGGTATGGCATTTACATATAACCTATGCACATCTTCCCATATTCTTTAAATTAGCTGTAGATGACTTACAATGCCTGCTGCTGCTGCTGCTAAGTGGCTTCAGTCATGTCCGACTCTGTGTGACGCCACAGACAGCAGCCTACCAGGCTCCTCCGTCCCCGGGATTCTCCAGTATAATGCCTAATATAATGTAAACTGGGCTTCCCTGGTGGCACAGTCAGTAAAGAATACACCTGCAATGCGGGAGACCTGGGTTCAATCCCTGGGTTGGGAATATCCCCTGGAGGAGGGCATGGCAACCCACTCCAGTATTCCTGCCTGGAGAATCCCCATGGACAGAGGAGCCTGGTAGGCGATAGTCCATTAGGCTGCAAAGAGTTGTACATGATTTAGCGACTAAGCACAGCACACATAAATGTAAACACAAGGTAAATAGTCACCGGTGCATGATAAATTCAAATTTTGCTTTTTGGAACTTTCTGGATTTTTTTCCCAAGTATTTTTAACTTGTGGTTTGTTGAATCTATAGATGCAGAACCTGTGGATATGAAGGGTGGACTATATATAGATGGCAAAGAAGCATAGGAAAAGATGCCCACATCATGCATCATCAGAGAACTGCAAGTTAAAACAACGAGATACCACTACACACCTATCAGAACAGTGAAAATCCAACACAACTGACAACATCAAATCCTGGTGAGAATGTGAGCAATAGGAACTCACTGACTGCTAATGGGAATGCAAAATGGGACAACCACCTTGGGAAATATTTGGGCCATTTCCTACGAACATACTCATAGCATATGATCCAGTAGTCATGCTTCCGAGTGTTTACCTCAAGGAAATGAATACTTATGTCCACTCAAAAACGTGCACATGTATGTTTGCAACACCTTTGTTCATAACGGTTAAAAACTGGAAGCAACCAAGATGTCTTTCAATAGCTGAACAGATACATAAAACTTGGTATATCTTTAGAATGGAATATTATTCAGCACTAAAAAGAAATGATCTATCAAGGCACAAAGAGACCTGAAGGAAACCTTAAATGTATATTGCTTAATGAAAGATTCCAGTCTTAACAGATTACACACTATGTAATCCCAACTATATGACCTTCTGGAAAAGGCAAAACTACAGAGAAAGCAAAAGGATCAGTGGTTTCAGTGGGGGGAGAGGATACAGCACAGGGGGTTTACGGCCGTGAGACTATTCTGCATGACATTATAATTATGTACACAGTGCATCACATGTGGTCAAAACTCACAGGTTGTGTAACACCAATAGTGAACCCTAGCGTAAACTATGAACTTCAGTTAATAATAATATATTAACTACTGGCTTGTCAATTATAACAAATGTACCACATTAGTGTAAGATGTTACTAAGAGGGGAGACTGAGTGGGCAAAGAGACAGAATGTGAGAACTCTCTGTATTATCTGCTTAATTCTCTGTGAATCTACAACTGCTCTAAACATGAAGTCTATTAGTTAAAAAAATTAATAAATACATTGGCGTTTTCCTCACTGAGGGAGTGGGCAATTCTAGGAAATGGAAACAGCACAAGCAAAGGCATGAAGTATGACAGAGTGTGTAGTGACTAGAGACCAAAAAACCAGTTACACCTGGGAGTGGGGATGGTACTGGAGAGAAGTCTGTAAAAGGTGAGTTTGGATGAATTCTGTCTGTCCATCAATTTGTAAAATCTAAAATATATTCCATGTATGTTGTTTCATTTAATCATTATAAAAACCCTCTTAAGTGTGTTATTATTAAATCCATTTGTGAGAGAACACTGGACTCAAAGAGATAAAATGACACGCCTAAAAATACACAACTAATAGCAAAGTCAGGGTCCATGTCCACAGACATCAGACTCTAGCTCTCATGCTCATACATGCAGTGTAGACTCGACTGAAGAATTTATGATCCACCCATGGGGCAATAACAAACACCTATTTAACCAGGAGACTGACAGGATCAGATTCATACTTTAACATATTTCCACAAAGTAGCTGAAAAGGAGGGAGACTGGGAATAACAACAACAACATGTTTAACTAAAATAATGACTAATCAGAATACAATAAGATCTATGTTAGGCACTAATGATATACGGGTGGAGAAGGAAATGCCGACCCACTCCAGTATTCTAGCCTAGAAAATCTCATGGACAGAGGAGCCTGATGGGCCACAGTCCACGAGGTTGCAAGGGTCGGACACGACTTAGCGACTAATCCCCTCCCCCCGCCATGATATTAGGGTAGGCTTTAGGGATATTCACAAGTTTGCTGGCATTTCTGCTTCAAAGCAGGTAAGACTGCACATCCCTGCCTGCAAGAAGTCAGGTATGAGTGGCAATGTGACTTTCTTCGGCCAATAAATGTGTTCATATCCATGCAAAGCTTTAAGAACCAATGCAGGCTTCACCACATTTCCTATTCTCTTTGCCACACACTGCTCCATCTGAACTGAACTTCAACTGACAATCATAGAATCGTAGAACAGAGCCCTGGCAGACTTATAACAAACACACAGTGGGCACAAGAAATCAGGTACTAAGATTTGGGAACTGACTATTATTGCAGCATAACCTCGTCTACCCTGATCACACTACTGAGCATAAATTAATCATTTTCATGCTCCACTCACTATAATTATAGTTAACACTATCTACCTAGTGGTTCCATTATTTGAATTACCATAGGTTTCTGCATGATGGAATTTTAGTCATTTTTCTAGAAAAACTAAACTTGAGGAGAACTGGGTACTAAATACAGAAACTTAGCTAATCTTTAAAAATCTGTATTAATCTGTAGACCCAAATACAAGGGTCTACTTGGTAGTAATTTACCCACATTGTAGATCAATTTAGGAGGAATTAACAGCCAATCAAATACAAACCTGTAGAAAGAGAAGACTGAGTCATGTTCTGCGGGGTTTATACATTCCCTACAATCTTAAATGACATATTCTCTCTATATAATGAATGTACCATAGCCTGAAAAATCTACCCTTAGTCAGCAATTGAGGTGATGAAGTAATTCTGTACAAAAAGTTACAATAATCACGAATGCCCAGAGTTGCTTACTCAATAGTCACAAAAAACAAACCGGACAAAATAATTTAAAAATGTATAATCTATATTGTTGAGGACACTGTCCATGATATCACCTGATGTCATCTTTATAAGAATCAATGGAAAAATTTCTTCAGAGTCAATGCTTCTACAAAGCAGCTGCTATGGTTTTATCTTAAGAAAAACATGAATCTTATAAGTGGTCATGTTTACCTTTTTGTTTCAGTCACCAGGAAGCTTCTGATTTAATACAGAGCCTTCTTTTAACAGCCAAAGAGAATCCTATAATAGGTTCAAAGTCTGCCCTGGCTTCAGCATATGATAGGATCCTAATCCTCTCATTACTCTGATTTCTTCCCTTTCATGTTTTATTTCCTGCCTCCACAAATCCTTCTTGGATTGCAACAAAGAAAACACAAATCAGCAAGACACAAACAAAAAACAGTTAAATATTAAGGCTCTTGGTAGGGAGAAAGCTTCCTGAAATGTGATCGCTAAGAATTGTGAACTCACAGCCACAGCCTAAAGAAGAGACTTAAACACCACATAAACAGGGAAAATTTTAATTAGACGATCTTTAGCAATCTTCTAGTTCAGTTCAGTTCAGTCGCTCAGTCGTGTCCGACTCTTTGCGACCCCATGAATCGCAGCACACCAGGCCTCCCTGTCCATCACTAACTCCCGGAGTCTACCCAAACCCATGTCCATCAAGTCGGTGATGCCATCCAACCATCTCATTCTCTGTGGTCCCCTTCTCCTCCTGCCCCTAATCCTTCCCAGCATTAGGGTCTTTTCCAATGAGTCAACTCTTCTCATGAGGCGGCCAAAGTATTGGAGTTTCAGCTTCAACATCACTCCTTCCAATGAACATCCAGGACTGATCTCCTTTAGGATGGACTGGTTGGATCTCCTTGCAGTCCAAGGGACTCTCAAGAGTCTTCTCTAACACCACAGTTCAAAAGCATTAATTCTTCGGTGCTCAGCTTTCTTCACCGTCCAACTCTCACATCCATGTATGACTACTGGAAAAACCATAGCCTTGACTAGACAGACCTTTGTTGGCAAAGTAATGTCTCTACTTTTAAATATGCTATCTAATAGGTTGGTCATAACCTTCCTTCCAAGGAGTAAGAGTCTTTTAATTTCATGGCTGCAATCACCATCTGATATTTCTCCCTGCAATCTTGACTCCAGCTTATGCTTCTTCCAGCTTGTGTTTCTTCTAGACAGCATACTAAAAAGCAGAGACATTACTTTCCAACAAAGGTCCGTCTAATCAAAGCTATGGTTTTTCCAGTAGTCATGTATGGGATGTGAGAGTTGGACTATAAAGAAAGCTGAACGTCGAAGAATTGATGTTTCTCAACTGGTGTGTTGGAGAAGACTCTTGAGAGTCTCTTGGACTGCAAGGAGATCCAACCAGTCCATCCTAAAGGAGATCAGTCCTGAGTGTTCATTGGAAGGCCTGATGTTGAAGCTGAAACTCCAAAACTTTGGCCACCTGATGTGAAGAGCTGACTCATTTGAAAAGACCTTGATGTTGGGAAAGACTGAAGGCGGGAGGAGAAGGGGACAACAGAGGATGAGATGATTGGATGGCAACAAAGACTCAATGGACATGAATTTGAGCAAGCTCTGAGAGCTGGTGATGGAAAGGGAGGCCTGTGGTGCTGCAGTCCATAGGGTCGCAAAGAGTCGGACACGACTGAGCAACTGAACTGAATACCATAGTTGGAATAGCTGGTTTGAATCTATTACTAGGAGCTTAGAGAGCCGTTAGTGATGGTTATAACTTCTCCAGAGTAACCTGTCAGCCTTTTCTAATGTTACGGGGCCAGAGGAGCTTTCACAATAATTATTTTTATCAAAATTATATTAAGGTTGGAAGAATAATACAGTGTCAGAAAGATCTATTACCTAGACCTAAGAGTTTCTATCACAGGTGATAAATTATTTATAATGCCCAGCATTAATACAGCAATGTTTTCAAACCAAGAATTTGTAAATGTCCTTTGCAGATGCAAATTAACAGATTAATAAGGAAACAAGCTTTCTTGTTTGAGAAACTGGATGACAGATTAGCTATTAAGAGCAATTTATAGAGTCAATCACCCTTTGAAGACTGAATCATAAAATCTGTCTTTGGCTGAGCAGGATGAAATGGAGAAATGTGGAGAGGAAGAAAGATGGAAAACACATATGTGTTCAAATACACATACACGAGGCAGAAGAGACATTTCTTGGAAGGAAGAAAACCCAAGAAAAGGACAGCTTATTTACAACGATAGACAGATTATCAATTTAAACAAGGAATCTTTTCATTGGATGGAAAGGAGTCCGCCACGATCCTGGAAAGATGTTAGGAAATTAAGAAACAACTGAGGACTTCTGCTACTATCCATGAATATTGTTATGGCCCTCCCACTATAAAGAACAGGCCCTAGTGCAGGCTGAGACCTTCTTAAATTCACAACTTCTAATTGCTCAGGAATAAATGGCCCACTATCTCAGTGCTCAGTACTTTCGCTCATTCCAGTAGATTCAAATTCTATCCCTTTTGGATGATTACAAACTCAGATTGCAGAATAAGAGACAGGGGATTTTAGAGTTGGAAGAGGCCTCGCTGCTGCTGCTGCTGCTAAGTCGCTTCAGTCGTGTCCGACTCTGTGCGACCCCACAGATGGCAGCCCACCCGGCTCCCCCGTCCCTGGGATTCTTGGGGCAAGAACACTGGAGTGGGTTGCCATTTCCTTCTCCAAGGCATGAAAGTGAAAAGTAAAAGTGAAGTCGCTCAGTCGTGTCTCACTCTTTGCGACCCCATGGACTGCAGCCTACCAGGCTCCTCCATCCATGGGATTTTCCAGGCAAGAGAACTGGAGTGGGGTGCCATTGTGTTCTCCGGGAAGAGGCCTTAGAGATCACCTAATCCATCAGTTTTCAAATTTTTAAAAAATCAAATTAAAAATATGTGTGATAAATGTGATTAAAAATGTAGTTGTTTAGGCTACTTAGTCTAGAGTGCACTTTTCTCCCCAGCACCCTTAAGAGAATCTATGGTACCCTGCAGGTTTGAAAACCACTTAGCAATAGTACTTCTCAATGTCTTTAGATACAGAAACTAAGACCAAGATATGTCAAGTACCTTGGCAGCAGGTCAACCTGCTAATGACCAGCAAAGGCAGGACTAGAGCCCAAATCTTTAGGCCCCCAGCTGGTAAGCTCCTCACTCTGCTTTGCCCATATTCCATCACAACACCTAATAGTCACCTCAAACTCAAGCCTCATCACCTTTCCAAAGTCTTAATGAAAGAAATTAACATTATCTCTATTTCTTTCAACAACTAGTTAAAAGCTCAGTGTTATCATTGACTTTTCCCTGTCTTTTGGCCATCATATTCAGTACCTACGCCAGACCAGATTTATTATACTTGTAAAGTTATAAATGCACTAGCTTTTATTTAATAATCTTCACTTTAATGCCAATGATTTAGGCAAAAGATCCACTCAGAATTAATTTCTGACCATTTTACTTTAAATAATAAATACTACCTTTAAAGTTATATGACAATGTTAACAGATGAGGTTTGTAATATGTTTTAAATATATAGTGTTCCTCTCTCTAAAATCTAAGCCAGCTATTTAGTGACAAATTCAGTGGCAAAGTTTAAAGCTTCAGTCAAACTGTAGCAATTTTTCTAACAACTACTGATTCTGTCTCCTGAAAAATAATGCACTCAGCAATGCAGGGCAATAGAGCGATTAGAACTGTCTAGGTTGAAATCTTGTCTCTGCTGGCCATCTTCCTGACTCTCTGTCCTCGTCTCCTTATCTACAAAGTGGGGGTAATGATATCCATCTCATGAGATTGTTACAGGCATACAATTAAAGAACTTAGAGCTGCACCCGGCACATCACAAGTATTCAATTATTGCAAGTGGGCATTAGAAAGCATCACTACGAACAAAGCTAGTGGAGGTGATGGAATTCCAGTTGAGCTATTTCAAATCCTGAAAGATGATGCTGTGAAAGTGCTGCACTCAATATGCCAGCAAATCTTGAAAACTCAACAGTGGCCGCAGGACTGGAAAATGTCAGTTTTTGTTCCAATCCCAAAGAAAGGCAATGCCAAAGAATGCTCAAACTACCGCACAATTGCACTCATCTCACACACTAGTAAAGTAATGCTCAAAATTCTCCAAGCCAGGCTTCAACAATATATGAACCGTGAACTTCCAGATGTTCAAGCTGGTTTTAGAAAAGGCAGAGGAACCAGAGATCAAATTTCCAATATCTGCTGGATCATCGAAAAAGCAAGAGAGTTCCAGAAGAATATCTATTTCTGCTTTATTGACTATGCCAAAGCCTTTGACTGTGTGGATCACAATAAACTGTGGAAAATTCTTCAAGAGATGGAAATACCAGACCATCTGACCTGTCTCTTGAGAAACCTGTATGCAGGTCAGGAAGCAACAGTTAGAACTGGACATGGAACAACAGACTGGTTTCCAAATAGGAAAAGGAGTACGTCAAGGCTGTATATTGTCACCCTGCTAATTTAACTGATATGCAGAGTACATCATGAGAAACACTGGGCTGGAAGAAGCACGAGCTGGAAACAAGATTGCTGGGAGAAATATCAATAACTTCAGATAGGCAGATGACACCACGCTCATGGCAGAAATTGAAGAAGAACAAAAGAGCCTCTTGATGAAAGTGAAAGAGGAGAGTGAAAAAGTTGGCTTAAAGCTCAACATTCAGAAAACTAAGATCATGGCATCTGGTCCCATCACCTCATGTGAAATAGAAGGGGAAACAGTGCAAACAGTGTCAGACTTTATTTTGGGGGGCTCCAAAATCACTTCAGATGGTGATTGCAGCCATGAAATTAAAAGCCGCTTAGTCCTTGGAAGGAAGGTTATGACCAACCTAGACAGCATATTAAAAAGCAGAGACATTACTTTGCCAACAAAGGTCCATCTAGTCAAAGCTTCGGTTTTTCCAGTAGTCATGTACAGATGTGAGAGTTGGACTGTAAAGAAAGCTGAGTGCCGAAGAATTGATGCTTTTGAACCGTGGTGTTGGAGAAGACACTTGAGACTCCCTTGGACTGCAAGGAGATTCAACCAGTCCATCCTAAAGGAAATCAGTCCTGAATAGTCATTGGAAAGACTGATATTGAAGCTGAAACTCCAATACTTTGGCCACCTGATGGAAAGAGCTGACTCATTTGAAAAGACCTTGATGATGGGAAAGATTGAAGGCAGGAGGAGAAGGGAATGACAGAGGATGAGATGGTTGGATGGCATCACCGACTCAATGGACATGAGCTTGAGTAAACTCCGGGAGTTGGTGATGGACAGCGAGGCCTGGCGTGCTGCAGTCCATGGGGTCGCAAAGAGTCGGACACGACTGAGCAACTGAAGTGAAGTTCACTGAAGAAAAACTAAAATTTTAATTAAGATCCTAAACTAGTTTTTAAAATGTTAACTTATTATAAAAATATCCAAACTGACATTAAATATAGGTTACACTGATAGACAAAATTTCTAATTACAAATGTGACCAAATTCTAAATCTTGTTAGTTATTAAATTTGTTTTCAGCGGTATGCTTCCTTTGGATAAAAGTGAATATCAGAAAATGTACTCAAGTGTCAAAGGAAATATGTTCTAAAACAAAGAGATGTGATTCATATAGTTTCTATTTAAAGCAATAAGATATAGGATATGGATGAAAGGATGAGGAACACAGCATGTAAAAGGTCAGATGAGGCTTTCTTGAAGCCAAGAGTTGTCCTCATCTCTGAAACTTCAGAGTCCAGTGTAACACCTGGCACATAGCAGGCACTCGGCAAACATTGAAGAACAATCCAAATTTCAGTCTGCAAAGAAGAAGAAAACCTCATCCTCTAAAGTAAGAATACCAAAATGAATGTGCTGTTCCAATACCTCAGCTCTGGTTTTGTTTAAGCACAATTCAAACGCACGAAAACTTTTCTACAGCTCTAATAATAGGGGATGCATAGATACATAGGGTTTCTCAGTTGCCACTTTGGTGTCTGTATG
The DNA here is from genome assembly GCA_024291935.2 of Okapia johnstoni. Taxonomy (NCBI): domain Eukaryota; kingdom Metazoa; phylum Chordata; class Mammalia; order Artiodactyla; family Giraffidae; genus Okapia; species Okapia johnstoni. Next base: position 4,885,154 of record CM044310.1, on the reverse strand, counting down.
TCCAGAACTCATGGTCCCCATATCTGTCCTTGTTCTACCTGCTGCCCTCATTTAGTCATTCTTGCTAAGTCTGATGAAATTTTCTCCCTTTTACACTGTTCACATGTGACATGAAATGATTATACAGGAGCCATTCTTATTTTTATTATAGTACTATTTTTCCTGAGAATGATTATAAAGGTACTCTCCCAAATAAAGTCTAGGTAATTTAATCTTGGAACCATGGAAATCTTCCTTAGAAAAAGTATATCATATAATAAGTATGACTACAATCCATTGAGAACCAGGCACACCATGTTTCTTCAAATCTAAGTTGCCACCAATTTAAGAAGCACTTTACAATACGTATCACACATAAAGGGACCAAAATATCACAATTAAAAAATGAGAGCCTGTTTTCTTATTGATTATGAAATCATCCTCATGGAAGTAACCTAGACGTCCATCAACTGATGAATGGACGAAGAAGCTGGGGTGCATACACACCATATACATATATGTGGGACATGGAATATTACTCAGCCACAGAAAGGAGTGCATTTGAGTCAGTTCCAATGAGGTACATGAACCTAGAGCCTATTATACAGAGTGAAGTACATCAGAAAGAGGAAAACAAATGTATATCAACGCATGTATGGAGTCTAGAAAGATGATACTGATGAGCCTATTTGCAGGGCAGTAATGGAGACGCAGATGTAGAGAACGGACTTGTAGATGTAGTCGGGAAAGGAGAGAATAGCACTGAAACATATATATTACCATATGTAAAATAGATAGCCAGTGGGAATTTGCTGTATGATGCAGGGAGCCCAAACCCAGCATTCTGTGACAACCTGCAGAGGTGGGATGTGGTGGAAGGGAGGTTCAGGATGGAGGGGACATACGTATACCTGTGTACGGCTTAATCATGTTGATGTATGGCAGAAACCAACACAATATTATAAAACAATTATCCTCCAATTAAAAATAAATAATTTTTTTCAGAAATCACACCTGTATTCCAGGCATCTGCATTACCTCCCTGGGCACTGATAGATAACTCAAATGTGCTGTGTTTCTGCCTGCTTTTGTTCTGAACGTTACCTCACTATTTATTCCTGTAACTTTCTTGTGGGAAAAAAACAAAAAATAAAGACAAGTTTCTCAAATAATATTTGGCATTAATATTGTACCTGAAACTGTCTCCTTTGTCTGTATACTAATTTTAATACCACTGTAGATATAGAAACTGCATAGGAAATGAGAAATTCAGGTAAGAGCATAGGAAATGGGAAATTCAGGTAAGAAAGAGAAGAAAATAGAGACAGATCTCAAAAAGCATGAGATGATACTATATATATGTGTGTGTGTGTGTGTGTGTGTGTGTGTGTGTGTGTATAATGTATATATAATAAAAACATATAAATATACATATGAAATATATTGAAATTTCAAAAAACCAACCAAACAGAGAGCACTAGTGTTGTGAGACTGCAAGAGCTATAGTAGCACACCTTTCCTTCTTAAGTTAGGGAAAACTAAATTCCCATGGTTTTAGTCGCTAAGTCGTGTCCAGCTCTTGGGATCCCGTGGACCGTAGCCCGCCAGGCTCCTCTGTCCATGGGATTCTCTAGGTGAGAATACTGGAGCGGGCTGCCATTTCCTTCTCCAGAGAATCTTCCCAACCCAGGAACTGAACCCAGGTCCCCTGCATTGCAGGCAGATTCTTTACCGACTGAGCTGAGGGAAGTCGGTAAAAATTCCCGTAAGATGAGTAAAAGGATCATGCATGGTCTTATATATCAGAAACTAGACTAGGTCACTAAAGAGGGAAAGGAAATAAAATTTGTCAAGCTTATTAAAAACAATTTTTTATTTTTAAAAAAAGAAACAAAAAGAAAGGAAAACATATTCAACGTATCAAGGAAAGAAAATGTGAGCCAAGGGGGAAAAAATCATCCTAGAGATTATTGTACTAAGCAAACTAAGACAAATACCATACGATATCCACTTATATGTGGTTAGGACACAAATGAACACGTCTATGAAACAGAAACAGACTCACAGATATACAGAAAACACTGTGGTTGCTGGGGGTGGGGGGGAGGGGTGGGGGAAATATTGGGATTTGGGACTAGCAGATGCAAATTACTAATATTATCTATAGGATGAATAAACAACAAAGTCCTACTGTATAGCTTCCCTGGCGGCTCAGATGGTAAAGTATCTGCCAGCAATGCAGGAGACCCGGGTTCAGTGCCTGGGTCAGGAAGATCCCCTGGAGAAGGGAATGGCAACTCACTCCAGGATTCTTGCCTGGAAAATTCCATGGCCAGAGGAGCCTGGTGGGCTACAGTCTATGGGGTTGCAGAGTTGGACACGAGTGACTGACTAACACATACATACTGTATAGCACAGGGAACTATACTCAATATCCTGTGATAAAACATAATGGAAAAAATATGAAAAAGATTATATGTATGTATAAGGGAGTCACTTTGCTATATAGGAGAAATTAACGCAATGATGTAAATCAACTATACCTCAGTAAAATTTTTAAAAATTATTTTAAATCATCCTGATTTGAGAGACACTAAAATATGAAAATAAGTGTGCACTTTAGAGTCGATAAATGATATATCAGGTGTCTTATTTACACTGTCCCAAATCCACACCAGACCTCTCAGAGGTAAAGAATTTTTACCTTTATTTTTCAGATGAAGAAAAAGACATTAAACAACTGGTCTGAGGTCAAAACAGCTAATAAATGATTAAGGCTGGGGTTTAAACCTAGGTCCACCTGACTTGCATATCTGAGTATTTCATTCATATAGGACTTCCACCTCCAGAAATCTCAGACAGAAAATGAGGAAAACGGAGCAAGCACTTGCTCTGAAAGGGCCTACTTACTATTGCTGTTCACAACCAGGTGCTTAGAATAGCTTAGCAGGCAGGTGTTTCTAATTTGCAATGTTTAATAAAAAACGGCTATTGTCAAGTTGTATCACAATCTAGATACAGGATCAGAATTTTACTAGGATGGGAAAAAGAAATCTGCAATAATTAACCTACCTTGTTGTTTTCTGAGTAAAATAATGTTTTACTCTCTAACCCCTAATATAAAAACTACTTCTGGATGTCTTCAGGTTTGCCAACCTACCTCTGAGTTTCTAAAGAGATGTATTTTATTTGAATAATATTATCCTTGGGATGATATATAAATGCTGAGATACGATGTGAAAAGTTTAGGAATGTGCCAAGTCTAGGACTGGTTGATGTGTCTGGCATGCCTGAAAAATCCCAGAAAGCTGCTCCCAACTGGCTCTAATTATAGACATTCAAGAGATGTGTCGTACTTCGGGTTTAAGTTTGTTCCGTCTAAGGATAGACATGGTTCTCAGCAGCGGTACCGGGCTGTGGGTTCAGGGGACTGTTCAGATGTGCCTTAGTAATGCATGTGTGCTGCGAGTGCAACAGGAAAAAAAGAGTTAGCCCACCTTTTTGAATGGCAGGGTCTATTTCCAGAAGGTTCTATTCAAAGTATTATGGTATTAAATACAGACTGCTGTAAGTTGTGTAGTTTTGTGGAAACCTCGGAAGCTTTTTTCTGAAAAAATCTGGGATTAGGAATGGATTGGTTTACCTTGCTCATAGTGAACAGTGAAAGGGGAGGTGATGATTCCATCACTGTTAAAGAGAAAAAGCAGTGGCAGGGAGAAGATGAAGTGGTGAGTGATGACACTCCTGTTAATGCCCCCTTCCAGATGCGGGTGGAACACAGCCTTTTCCTGCTCTGGCTTCTGCCAAAGAAAGTAGCAGCACATTTTCTCCACAATAAAGCACATTTGCATCATACCTGATTATACTAAAACTTATTTTACCCAATTTTTTGTAGTTCAGAAGAAGAAACACGGAGGAAATGAGGGAGAAAACAGGAGGATAAATAAAGTTTCACTTCCCAAGTTCTATGGTCACTCTCTTGGTAGAGACTTTATTCTGTGCTTAGTGCCTGGAATCTAAGAAAACTAGATAGAAATGCTGAAGAGAGGGAGTCATTAAGTCAGAGTAAGGGCAAAGATTAACCTCTTGTTTTATACAAGAGATGCAAAATTAAGAATGTAAAGAAGTGGGAAAATTCCAATACTAAAACATTTATCTACCAAAAATAGCTTTGCATAAATGTGAAAGTGGGACAACTTGAACTTAATTCAAAAGAAACATAAAGCCTTGATTCGCATTCAATTGAGCTGTCAAAAAGACAGAAATTTGATATTTTAACCTAATTTTTAGTGGAACAAAATTAAACCTGCCACACCAGTGATAAAAGGCAGAGACCACTATCCACAACCACTCCAAGCTGCAGTCAAGGATCTGCCAGTCTTCCGCAGCAGCATCCAGATGTGCCCAAGTGAGCTACATTGCCCCCTGGGATGTTTCTTCCAACATCTTCTCTCTAACAAGATAAATAGTGGTTCTCACACTTCTCATGGGTGCCATCAGAGGCAAAACCAGAGCAGTGCATTAAACATGTGCTGGGTACTTGAGAACAATGTGGTGATTAAGTCAGCTGGGGGCATCAAGGATGTGCTTCAGGGGGTTGGTAATAAGAGTCTGGGAGATATATTCATCATTGGATACTTAATAAAATCCTCCGCATTAACAATGTCCACTGGGAATTCTAAGTAACTCGAGCTTACTGTGAATACCAGCTGCGTTCAAAGGAGACTGGCCTCATCACAATGGCAGAATCTAGAATGGCACTGTAAGCACTTTACTTACAGACACTTCAAGAAAATGAGTGTTTTGCAAAACTAACAAATTTGTTTATTAAAATTAAAATTGTATTAAAATTTATTTACTCATTCATTCAATAAACATTCAAGAGCCTACTATGTCCCAGGCCCTGGGAAGAGAAAAGACAAATGAGACAAGGTATCTGCTGCAAAGCCCCTCGCAGCTTGGGAGACAGAGCAGGACAAGTGGATGCAATAGAACCCTGGGTGACTAAAACAAATAGAAACCCCAAGTTTCTCAACTTCTGTCATATAGCTCAGAAAAACAACAGTGAAAGAATTTTTTAAAAAGCTGTAAGCCCAAATAAATAAGAAGACTGAGAAAGGCACCAGCAGATGAGAGATATTCACCAAATTTTGGAAGATGGAAAGCAGACGGATGGTAACTGATTTGGTAGGACAGGGAAACAAAAACTAAACTGCCTGCAAGGAGGAGCGCCAAGTCCAGCTGCAGAATGCTGGAAAGAAACAGGAGCTGAGGCACGAGGGCTTCCGAAGCTCAGGGGAAGGGATGCAGGGTTGAAACAGAGAAGGGCATATAAACTTACACTGATATGTAAGATATATAAACTTATGTTGATAGAAACATACATGGGATATAAACAATGTAAGAAGCAATGAGAGCCTAGATCTGCTCCCCAAATCTGGCAAAGATGGGAGCCTACTTTCTACAGATGCTTAGAGATGACAGAAATGAGATGCTATACTAAAAAACCAAACTAACAAACAAAACAGGAAGCTCAGTAAAAATCTGCATTCTGAATGATTCTCCTCTCTCCACACCCCTTTCCACATTACAAGAACCTCTGCTCTGCTCAGGTCCTGCTAAGCTGGCAGCTACATGGATATCTTCTGGCAGCAGACTGGAAGTTTCTGGGGAAACTGGTCCAAAGAAAAGATGTGCATATACTAACATGAGGGGATTCCCCAAACTGAAAAAAAAAAGTTCTTTTTTTTAACCTGCATTGAAATCTCTCGCACACAAGACCCACCAAACCAGACACAGGCTCTCATCAGTTCTAGTGCCTCACTCAACATGAGAGTTGGCCAAAGATGATCAGACACCTGAGGAAATCTCTGACATGAAGAAGTGACTGAAACAAACAAAAGAACTTAATAAGGAAGAGATGCAATGAGAGGATGAAAGAAAACTTTCAAAAAAAGTCCGCTGGGACATAAAATAACACACTGTAGCCATGAATACAAGGGGCCACACAAAGAAACATTCGGAGAGAAGCCTTCAAAATTTCAAATGACTGCACACAAATATCTTATGAAATAGAATAAACTGAAGAAGAATATTACATCACAATAAGTGGGATCTGAAATAATAACAAAGAAGTAGAAAAGAGGGTGAAGGACAGATAATCCAATTAGAAGAACAACCCAAGAAGCCTACCATCTGACTAACAAAGCTCCAGCTGTGGAGAACAAAGAAAAATTACAGGAATAAACTGTCAAAAATTTTTCAAAGAAACTTTCCCAGAAATTTTACACTAGAGACTCAGACAATGAAAAAGAAGTGGGGGGGGAAGCCCATTATAAACAAGGATAAGGAAAAGATTCCAAAATATTCCAGAGGAAAAAATCTGCTAATAAATAATTAAGAATCAGAGTAACATTGGGCTTCTCAACAGCAACTGAAAGCTAAAAGACAATGACTACTGTCAAAATTCTGGGAGAATATCATTTCAATCTAGAATTCTATTCCTAGACAAACTATCAGTGAAGGTTGAAGGCAGAATTAAAGAATTTTGAGATGTTTAAAGTCTCAAAAACTTTACCTATCATCCATCTTTTCTGAGGGTGTGCTCTAGTAACATGTAAGTATAAACCACCCCCACCCCACAAAAAAGATGCAATCTAGGAAAAAAAGGCTGCTGCTGCTAAGTCGCTTCAGTCATGTTCGACTCTGTGCAACCCCATAGACGGCAGCCCACCAGGCTCTCCTGTCCCTGGGATTATCCAGGCAAGAATACTGGAGTGGGGTGCCGTTTCCTTCTCCAGTGCATGAAAGTGAAAAGTGAACATGAAGTCGCTCAGTCGTGTCCGACCCTTAGCGACCCCATGGACTGCAGCCTACCAAGCTTCTCCATCCACAGGATTTTCCAGGCAAGAGTACTGGAGTTGGGTGCCATCGCCTTCTCCAAAACAAAAGGCTATAAGACAGGAAAGACGCAAAGGGAATTCTCAAGAGTCACAGTGGAGGGCAGCTATTAGGGGCCTATAGAACAACGAGTTAAGTTTGGAGCAGTACAGAAAGGCCTTCAGGAAGAATTTCTCCAGAAAAAAGAAAAGGTATAGATGATTTGACATGTGTGGAACTCTAGAAAGGAGTTTTCTTATCCAGCTGAAAAGCCTTACGGTAGTGACTGATACATAGAAAAGCAAGCAAAGCCAAAGAACAACGAACTATAACTAAAGCTAAAGCAGTTAAAACGACAGTAGTGACTAATTCTGACTTCACAACACAGGAAGATCACTGGAGCAATATGAGGAATGGACTGCGGCAGGGGCAGGACTGGAGGAAAGGAGGATAGGTCAGGAGTTGAGGGACAAAGTCTGGAAGAAGTTATCGGGTCTGAACCAGAGCAACAACAGTGGGGATCAAGGTGAGGCGAATTCAAGGGAATGAAGAGCTGGGAGTATAATTTCTGATATAAACTCAATCTGTATCCTTAATACAGTCTTGCTGATGAAGAGTTAAGGTAAAAAGAATTTTTAAAGGAAAAAAAAGGACTATCATTATAATCAGTTAATTAACTGGGTGGAGCAGTAAACATTGTTTTCTTCATTAAGATGCCTAAGTAGTTTCAAGAGGATTCAACAATTCTAGTTACTACTAGACCACCATGCTGGCCCTTTTCAGCAACAGGATTAGGAAGGTCTTGCTGTTCCCTCATTTTACTGTGAGGCATGGAGAGGGGAAGTTAATGCACCCATGGTCACACTGCTGGGAAATGTCAAAGGTGTCAAACCCAAGTCAGCTGTCCCCATAACCTAGTCTCTTAACTGCGGGGTTCATTCTAATGACTACTAAAATAATAATTATCACCTCCTATCTGAGTACTCTGTGTCAGCACTGGGCTAAACACTTTACGTGTGTTAACACATTTAATTTTCAGAACAATCTTATGAGATAGATACTAGTATCATCCCCATTTCACAGGTGAGAGATAAAGTGACTTGCCCAAGGATATCTAATTAGTAACTGTTAGGATTCAAGCCCTTGGATCCCAGCTTGGATTCAAGCACTTGATCCTTGGAAGAAAAGTTATGACCAACCTAGACAGCATATTAAAAAGCAGAGACGCTACTTTGCCAACAAAGGTCCGTCTAGTCAAAGCTTTGGTTTTTCCAGTAGTCATGTATGGATGTGAGAGTTGGACTATAAAGAAAGCTGAGCACCAAGAATTGATGCCTTTGAACTGTGGTGTTGGAGAAGACTCTTGAGAGTCCCTTGGACTGCAAGGAGATCCAACCAGTCCATCCTAGAGGAAATCAGTCCTCAATATTCATTGGAAGGACTGATGCTGAAACTGAAACTCCTATACTTTGGCCACCTGATGCTTAGAACTGACTCATTTGAAAAGACCCTGATGCTGGGAATGTTTGACGGCGGGAGGAGAAGGGAACAACAGAGGATGAGATGGTTGGATGGTATCACCAACTCAATGGACATGAGTTTGGGTAAACTCCAGCAGTTGGTGATGGACAGGGAGGCCTGGTATGCTGCAGTCCATGGGGTTGCAAAGAGTCACACATGACTGAGCGACTGAACTGAACTGAGGATTCAAGCCCAGTCATTCCAGCTTAAGAATGAGCTGTGCTATAGGGTGCTGCCTCATGTACCACTGGACCATATCACCTTCTCTGCAGTTATCTTAATTCCTCTAAATCTCCTTCTTTCCCTAGATACAATAATGGGCAAATCCTACTGAGGTATGCATGTCAAACATAGCACATGGTAGCTAGCAAACATGCTTTATTTGGTTCACACAGTATTTTTTTGTTTAATTAGGAAATCTCACATAAAAATCCAGGTTTTCAATTTCCCTAGGGGGAAAAAACCAAGACTGACAATACCAACCCATAGTTTCTCTCACACAGGAAAAACCACTCAACTGAATAGTGTCTGTCTGCAACAGATACTGCGTATCTGTGTTTTCAAGTTCTCCACAGACCCCACCACTCCCCACACATCAAACTCCACATTCTTTTGCAGACTGCCTGGCTCCTGTGGGCATCTGCCTTTTGAGACCCTGTTCTTTGGCCACATCTTTCCCACACTGGGCCTCTTTATCTCTCACCTGTGTTGCTGTAACAGTCTCTTAACAGGTCAGGTAGCCTCTAACCCCTCCATTTACTCCATTAATTTCTGCTAAAGCATAGCTCTGATTATGCCATCCCTTTGCTTAAAAACCTTTGATGTCTTCCCAGTGCATACTAATCCAACCCCTAGGCCTGGCAAGTAACGATTTTTCACAACTGTGGTGCCAACCTTCTTTTTTGCTATTATCTCCCTCCTTTACAACCCAGACCTCCTGGCATATTTGTTGTTCTCTAAACAACCAACTCATTTCCTGCTTCTAGACCATGGCCCATATTTGTGTTAAATTTTTAATCATAAGAAGTATTTAAATGCAAGTTTATTTTTTCAAATTATGCTAGAGGCTTCTTTAAAACTCCTGGCTTATGAGAACAATGGAGAAATAAAGTATTATTACATAAATGGAGATGGAACAATTAGTTTAAAATATATAGTTCTTTCAAAAATAAATATCAGATAGATTAAAAGATTAAACATAAGAAATAAAAAGCAAAAAAATTGAAGATGATATAGTGATTAGTCTCTGAATGGGAAGGCTTAAGCTTAAAAACAATAGAAATCCAAAAGAATAAAATCAAAAGATTTGACTGTATAAACAATTTAAATTTATGTCAAAAACATCATAAAAGAAATTAAATGGCAAAAAAAATCCTGAAAATGTATCTGTCACAAATAAGGGATGAAAAAAGATATAATTTATCAATACATGATAAAAAAATCCATGAAAAATTCATGTTCATTAGTCAGTAAAGGAACACAAAAGAAAAGATTCAACTCCAACTTTCAAAGAGCAAAGAGTAAAAATTTCAAAAAACTCATTGTGTTGGTGAAAATGGAGTGAGGGGGTACTTTAGGGCACTGCTGGTACTGGTGAAGCTACTCTGAAAAACAGCCTGACAGAACAAATCAAAAGCCCTAAAAATGTTCTTTGACACAATAATTTTTCTTCTAGACTTAAGACCAAGAATTTTAAACTGCAGTACTGTTGATATTTTGGGCTGGATAAGTCCTTCTTGCAGGGATGGGGGGTGCTTTCCTGTGCACTGTAGGAGGTTTAGCAGCATCCAGACTCTACCCTCCAGATGCCAGTGACAACTCTCTCCCACTCCACCTTTAGGAAGGCCACACACCAAATGGACAAGAGTGTTACTTTAGGAGGATGGTGGAGGGGAGTAAAAGGTACATTCATTTTACCTGTAATATTGTTAAAATCTACCATGTGAGTCTGTGTATATTCATGTACTTTTATTTTTTAATTTCAGAAATAAAATATACAAACATATTAACAGTAATTATCTTAAAGTCATAAAACTTGATGACATTTGTTGTATCATTTATCTTAAATACTGATTTAAAATTTTTAATAAAAGTAACCTTAGTTTTTGAAGAAAAGAACAAAGACTGAAAAGTTATAAAAATGTTAATAGTGCTTTCACATGGGAAATGAGGTGACATGTCATTTTTGTTTGCCTTTTTGATCATTGCTTTCCAAATTTGCTACAGCAGCATGCACTAATTTACAATTCAAAAAAGTTTTGCTTTTTGAAAATCCTAGTCTTACTAACTCTGAATTGAAAAGAATGGTTCCAAAGAATAAATTAGAACCAAATGAGGTCAGAGATAGTGCTGGTATCCGGCTCCTCTTTACAAGGCAGTTCAAAAACCCAGCCTTCAAGATTGGACACCAGGGTTGGGAAAGAACAAGATAAGGAACACAGCCCCTCTGAGAGCTTAGGAACCACTGGGAGGCAGCTAGGGCTCAGAATGGGGAACAAACAAATGGTGTGATGCAGCCTCAAATAGGCCAACTAGCAATTAAGGAGCAATACAAACAGCCACTGGTTAAGGTTGGAAATGGCCTAGGAGGAGGCAGATGGCAAACTCTGCTAAGATGAGCAGCTGATAACAGGTTCTCAGGGACTTGCTGTACTTGATTTACAAGTAGAAAGTCATATTGTGTGTTACTATGCAAGTAAGTTTTGGTTGTTTTTATTTTTTAAAAGCACCATTATATTTCCTAGAAAATCTTTATCTTCTCCCTTAACTATACATGAAGAAAAAAATGGTATTCACTTGGCATCTGCTGTGCGCCAGGCAATTGACACAGGCTGGTTTACTTGCAACTCAAAACACTCTGGGGCTGGATGCTGTTATCTCACTTCAAAGGTTGGAAAACTGAGGGTCAGACAGGCCATTTAACCAAGAGCACATGGTGAGTAAAGTATAGGAGCAGCACTTGATCAATCTCAAAATCAATTCATTCAAACATTCAAAGCAATATTTTGGGGCACCTACTATCTGCATCTGGGGACATAACAATGGCCATGACAACCTTTGCTTTCATGAAGAGTGTGAGGCTACTGTAAAGCACAGACTTCACAGAAGAAATCACAACACAGGGTTTCATGAAGGCTGGGGAAGTGTAGGAGATGAGGTGAAATAGCAGAACTCAACCTCGGCTGGAGATTACTGGAGGCCTCCCAGAGAAACATTTAAAATGAAGCCTGAGCCAACAAGTATATGAAAAGATGTGCAACATCACTAACCACCAGGGAAACACAATTCAAAACTGCAATGAGACATTACCCACACCTGCTAGAATGGCTGTTTTCAAAATGACGAGAAACAAGCGTCATCAAGGATGTGGAGAAAAGAAACCTGGTGCATCATTGGTGGAAATGTAATTTGATGCCGTTGTTACAGAAAACAGCATAGAGATGTCTCAAAAAATTAAAAATAGAACTACAATGTGGTCCAGCAACTCTGAGTACTGATGTGAAGAAAATGAGCACACTTACTCGAGAAGCTACAGGCACCCCCCCGTCCACTGCAGCACACAGCCGAGACGCAGGAGCGCCGAAGTGTCCGCCAGTGGGTGAGTGGGCGAAAAAGACACAGGTATTCACATATATTCTTGCCATCTGGAGCAACATGGATGGACTTTGTGGGGCATTATGCGAAGTAAAATAAGTCAGACACAGCAAGGCAAATATTGCATGAGCTCACTTACACATGGAATCTGAAACTAAAACAACAAAACCAAGTTCACAGGCACAGAGAACAGACTGGCAGTTGCCAGAAGCCTGGGCAAGCGCAGGGACAGGGACAAAAAAAAGTGAAGGGGGTTCGAAGGGCACAAATTTCCAGTTATAATATGAGTTAAGTCATAGGGATGTAACGAATACAAGACAGAACTATTAGTTAATACTGTATTGTATATTTGAAAGTTTGCTAAGCGTGATCTTAAAAGCTTGCATCACAAGAAAAATATTTTTCTATGTATGGTGACAGATCTCAACTAGACTTACTGTGAGGATCATTCACATTGTACACAAATATCAAATCCTATTGTACACCAAACTCATAAGATTGTCATATGTCAATTATACCTCAATTTTTAAAGGGGGAGAAAAAAAGCCTGAAAGATGTGTGAGAATTAAAAAGGTGAGGTGGGGCAAGTTGCAGAGGGAGGACAAAAAACAAAAGGCAAAAGAAAGCATGAAAATGAAACTTTCAAGTTACTGAAAAAATTCAGATTGGGTGAGTCATGCACTGTGGCTGGGAGCAGTGAGAAAGATGTGAGGACAGCAGGGACAGCCAGGAGCACCCAACAGGCTGAAAGGAGCAAGGAAGGCCTGTGGTCTGATTTGGGTCTCTGAGGAAGCAAAGAACTTGGAGGGAAGCTGGCATGGACACAGGATTATTAGCTAAGCGGCTGTTCATAAAGTCCAGATGAGAGATGTATGTGCCCAGAGTAGGGCTGATGGCCTTGGGATCAGAGAGAAGTGAGCAGACACAGGAAATACTGAAAACACAGAATCGGTTGGATATGAGTGCTGCACTCAATACGTCAGCAAATCTGGAGAACTCAGCAGTGGCCACGGGACTAGAAAAGGTCAGCTTCCATTTCAATCCCAAAGAAGGGCAATGCCAAAGAATGTTCAAACTACCATACAATTGCGCTCATTTCACATGCTACCAAGTTATGCTCAAAATCCTTCAAGCTAGGCTTCAGCAGTACATGAACAGAGAACTTCCAGATGTACAAGCTAAGTTTTGAAGAGGCAGAGGAACCAGAGATCAAATTACCAAAATTTGTTGACTCATGGAGAAAGCACGGGAGTTTCAGAAAAACATCTACTTCACTGACTACACTACAGCTTTTGATTGTGTGGATCACAACACACTGAGGAAAATTCTGAAAGAAATGGGAGTACCACCTTACTGACTCCTGAGAAATCTGTATGTGGGTCAAGAAGCAACAGTTAGAACCAGACATGGAACAAGTGACTGGTTCAAAATTGGGAAAGGAGTACAACAAGGTGTATACTGTCACCCTGCTTATTTAACTCATATGCAGAGTGTGCTCAGTCACTCAGTCATGTCCGACTCTCTGCGACCCGATGGACTGTAGCCCGCCAGGCTCCTCTATCCATGGGATTTTCCTGGCAAGAATACTGGAGTGGGTTGCCATTTCCTCCTCCAGGGGATTTTCCTGACCCATGGATCGAATTTGGGTCTCCTGCATTGGTAGGCAGATTCTTTACCACTGAGCTCCTGGGAAGCTCGTTATATGCAGACTACATCATGTGAAATGTCAGGCTGGATGAATTACAAGTTGGAATCAAGACTGCCAGGAGAAAAAGCAACAACATCAAATATGCAGATGATACCACTCTAATGGAAGAAAGCCTCTTGATGAGAGTGAAAAAGGAGAGTGAAAACACAGGCTTAAAACTCATCATTCAAAGAACTAAGATCATGGCATCTGATCCCATCACTTCATGACAAATAGAAGGGGAAAAAGTAGAAACAGTGACAAATTTTATTTCCCTAGGCTCTAAAATCACTGCCACCGGTGACTGCAGCCATGAAATTAAAAGACACTTCTTCCTTGAAGGAGAGCTATAACATATCTAAATAGTGTATTAAAAAGCAGAGATATCACTTTGCCAGCAAAGGCCCATATAGTCAAAGCTATGGTTTTTTCAGTAGTCATGTATGGATGTGAGAGTTGGACCATAAAGAAGTCTGAGTACCAAAAAATTGTTGCTTTCTAATTGTGATGCTGGCATGCTAAGTCGCTTCAGTCGTGTCCGACTCTGTGCGACCCCATGGATAGCGGCCCACCAGGCTCCTCTGTCCACGGGACTCTCCAGGCAAGAATACTGGAGTGGGTTGCCATTTCCTACTCCTGGGAACCAGAATACATATAATGAAATAAGTTCACTCTTCCCTCTTCTTTGCCACAATGGGCTAACAATAGCAACCCAGTATTATTTTGGAAGAGTATGATGGTGAAAACAAAAACAGGAGATAAGACATTGGTGCTATGAAAATAAACTCTTCATTTCTGAAAAGGCTACTTTTATCAGTAGAATGTGATGCTGGAGAAGACTCCTAAGAATCCCTTGGATCGCACGGAGATCCAACCAGTCCATCCTAAAGGAAATCACCTTTGAATATTTATTGGAAGGACTGATGCTGAAGCTGAAGCTCCAATACTTTGGCCACCTGATGTGAAAAGACAACTCACTGGGAAAAAAAAAAAAACACCTCATGATAGGAAAGATTGAAAGCAAAACGAGAAAAGAAGGCACCAGAGGACAAGATGGTTAGATAGCATCACCAACTCAATGAACATGAATCTGAACAAACTCTGGGAGATAGTGAAGGACAGAGGAACCTGGCGTGCTACAGTCCATGGGGTCGCAAAGAGTCGGACACAACTTAGCGACTGAAAAACAACAAGAAAGTATTTGTATAGACTTCAGAGACCAAATGAGATAACCTACTCAGTGCCTATTACATGCTCAACTCTTTACACATATCCTCTCTAGCCCATGACAGTCCTATGAGGTAGCGGTTTCCTTACTTCACAGAAGAAGCAGAGGCTCAGAGAGGTCTCATAACTTGCCCTCAGTCTCACGGTTGTCAAGTGGCAGGGCTGGGATTCAGATCTCAGTCAGTCTGACTTCATGGAACCCCACTAGGCTCCTCTGTCCATAGCATTTCCCAGGCAAGAATACTGGAGTGGGTTGCCATTATCTACTCCAGGGGAATCTTCCTGACCCAGGGATTGAACTCCAGTCTCTTGCATTGGCAGGCAGATTCTTTACCACTGCACCACCTGGGAAAACCCATGGAACCCCAGCTCTTTTCAAATACCATAATGCATCTGAATAGATTCAGCAACTTCAAAATCCTGCTTTTATTCAATAGTTTAAAAACAAGAGAAACAAGGATAGGAAGAAGAATTTTCTTTGCATCATCATTCTCTACCTTAGATTTATAAAGCTATAAAGATGTCAAACTAGCAGAGACCTTGGTCTTCAGAGGACCATGAGGTTTATAGCTGTCCTAGAGGGGCTTCCGAGGGGCCTGCATCGTCTAGCTCTTCCCTCCTTCCACTACAAGTGTCGCCAAAGCTTTCTGTGTCATAATTTAGGGCCAGTTTTCCTTCTGTTTTTAATTTTTTGAAATTTTCAAACAGAGAAAAGTATTAATATAACGAGTCCCTGTGATTCAACTTTAACAAATCTTAACAGTTTCCTGTATTTGCCTCAGGTTTTTCTTCTCTTTTTTATGGAAAATAAATATTACAGATGCAGTTTACCTCTTCCTCCCTTTCCAGAGTAACCACTATCCTGAGTCTGGAGCTCACTGCTCTATGCATATTTGATACTATTACTATGTATTAGGAATCCATAACAGGTGTTAGCATTTTTTATGTTTTCAAATGTTATAGAAATGGTAACATATTAGGCATATTATTCCATAGATTTTACCATCTACATGTATTTGTATTATTTGTATTTTCTGGTAGAAGACAACATGGTAAAGTGAGGCAAGTATGGACTCTGGGAGAGCCAGGGAGTCACTGTGGCTTTTTCATAGAGGCTCTCGGGAGAGTTACTGAACCTTCCCGAGCTCCAGGTTCCTGATTTCTGAAATGGAGATAAAAAGCTACCTTCCAAGGCTACAGGGAGGTACAAGATAATACCTATCTTTAAGCCTGGCACCAAGCAAATGTTCAATAAATGTTAACCATTATTTGCCACAATAAAATAGTATACCCTCAATAAATAGGAGCTGTTTTTATTGTAACCTATAAAAGTTCTTTATATCTTTGGGCATCCAAAGTCTCGAATGGCCCCGAGGTCCCCAGTGCCTGGCTGTGCTTGGTAACAGGAGGTGTGGTAATTCCCAGGTCAAGTCTCTGTGAGCTTTATGTAGCCTCCATATGGCTGGGCTGGGCTTGTTTACTTTAATGTAGAATTAAACTCCTCATTCTTTGCTCTCTACTGAACGCCATTCTGTATGATTGAGATCAGGTGTACAACTTGCAGAAGTCTTTTAAAGCCTACTGCTGTCCGCCAGCCCCAGAATTTTTATGTCTCCCATGGACAAATTCATCCCACTATAATTCTGTGTTATCCATAAATTTAATGAGCATTCATCTCTGTTTTCAATAAAGATGCTAAACATGGGCTCAGGACTGACATCAGCAGAAGCAATGCTGTTTATATCATCTCAGCTTCACTTGTCACAAGATTGATATTATGCCTTCAAAAGCTCTGATTATGTTACTGCTCCATTTAAAAAAAGAAAAATATGTTTATTCATTGTCTTATTTTTAATACCTCAATCCGACTTGTCACACCTACCTCTGCTGTTCCAAACTTCACCCATCCTTCAAGATTCCTCCCAACTACCAACTCCTTCATAAAATCCATCCTGACTCCCCACTGCCCCAGAGGGGTGATCTCTCTCTCCCCTGCCCTTTCGCTCCTCTGAATCCAGAGCCTGCCCCTGTTGCACAAAGCTCAGCACGTAGTCAGCCCTGCGCTGCCCAAATTACACCGCAAGCTTCCCAGGGAAAGACTCCGACCCACTTCTCTCACAGGAGTCAGAGAGCTTATTAAGAAGGTACTGACTGGAGCTCAGTAACTATCAGGACTTGGCACCCTGTGATGCTGGGACACCAGCCCATACGCCAACCATCACCACCACCAAGTGCCGAGCACCCTGCTGATTACGATGTCAACACGGACTCAATCTCTGCCTAAAGGTTATTAGTAATAGATAAAAATCGAGAGTCTCTGCCATGCCTGGTCCTGACATGCATTAATTCTATCCTCACATTAATCCTGCAAGAGACGCAGAGCTGTACCCATTTTCCAGACTGCAGCAGAACCATCACTGAAATCCAGGTCTGTCTAACTCTGAAGCCCATGTTCTTCCCACTTTGAATGTCCAACATACTAAACACCAGGCTGAATCTTATGTCTCTGCAATGCAGCTACCCCGCCACACGCAAATGGGCTTGAGGCAAGGAACACCATGAATAAGTCAGTCAGGATGCCCTCAGACACAGCTGAACAGTAACTCATAAAAAACACACTTAATCTTTCCCAAGATTCCTAAGCGTCTGGTCCTTCCATCCCCTGGAGAAAATCCCAATCCATTCAGGATATTAATTATGATAAAAACGTATTAAACACTCATAAATGCTAGACACTATGGGGAACACTAGGAAAACACTGCTATGTATCTTCACTCTTATTCAAAGAAAATTAAGTGTCTAAATGATGACTCCCAGTAGCAGTAAATACTACTTTATTACTTGCATTTCCCCCACCCTTCTCTTAAAATTGTGTATTATTTATTCTCTTGGATTTCAGACAATAGGCCAAAAACTAACACGTGTTCCAGTAAAATATGATCTTATTGGAGAGCATACCACCAACTCACTATCAGCCTTATCTCCATCATAAGGGTCCTTGTGAAATATTACCTATAGTGCTTTCATGTTTCTTTGCTCCTTCTTAGACTGAAACAGGGAATAAAAAGGGCTTACACCTTTTATACAAATACAGTGAGGATGAAAGGATGCTCTTTTATTTTAACGCTAGAATTGCAGGGAGAGAGAGAGAAAGAAATGACTATATTCAACCTCATCTATTTTTCCACAGAAGACCTGGATACTCTTTCCTTATAAATGTTCTCAAATTTCAAAGACTCATTTTTTTTCTCAGAACCTCTGTTCAAGGTGACAGAGCATAGTAATTAATATATGTGACAAGACCAAACAAGATCCTGTGCATCTTGAGGCCCAGACTAGAATTTACACCTGACGGTAATTGTGCCCAGTTGCCCCCCACTCCAAGGTCAAGGTGACATTAAATTTTTAATAAAATGACACTTCCATCTAGTGGTTTCCTAGGGACTGAGGTAACTGAAATTAACATAGGAAAATATCAGACAAGTGGATGATTCACCTATTTGGTGGGTATCAATTAAATGAGAATTTTCAGTGATGAAGACGTTAAATGAATAACAGAATAAAACATTTGATGGGATAAATATATTCAAGTTAAACACTTGAGAACTGAAATAAAAGTATGATTTCCTCTATCAGGGAAGAAGCCCACATAAGCCCAAATCCTCTTCTTTCCTCATGCATGAATTCCTTTAACAAGCCACAAAATCATTTATTTCACCATTAGAGATCAGGCCTAAACAGAAATAACCCCTTGAAAGAAGTAGCACATTCATTTTCATGAAATAACATTGATTTATTTCCACCTCCACCCCCCATCCCACAACACACTGATTTATGCTAAGGTTTAAGTATCTGAAGGGTAGAAGAGGGTTACTAATAGACTGTCTGCACAAATTTCTAACTAGCCATGAGATGTCAAAAAAAAAAAGTGGAACATTACAAGGATCTGAAGTAAAACACTTAAAATTCCACCTATGTCCCTTGAAAGCCAGCTTGCAAAATCTACTCCCAATTTTTCTAATTATGCATTGGGTCAGCTGTGAGATACTCTGCAGTAATTGCTAATTAAAATACAAAGGCCATCATCACAGATGGGTAAGTGATGACAAATAAACATGCATTTACAGAAGACAGGAGAAACCTAACCCCCTTGCATTTCTTTGCATTAAATACTGGCTCACTCTAGGCTCTGACTCAAGTTATGACCATACAGCAACTCCAGATCTTTTGTTGTTTAATTCTTTGGAGAAGTAACAAAATATGTCCATTTTCTAATCATCTTTCAACATTAATACCATCAGATGCTAATTACAATGTTTGTGCTAGCCCAAGCAGCAGTTAAGCATCTGAGCTAGTGAAGAGAACCTAGTCTATATACTGCTCAGACATTAGGCCATAAAGGAAAATTTAGCCGACTCTGCTGAAGCACAAATCTAGTTAACACATCCCTTGCAGTAGATGAGCTCTGAATAGTACTTTCTCTGTTAAATCATTTAAGACCTGAGAGTTGCATTTTGCCTTAAATAGCACTAGGGCTTCATAAACAAAAGACATGGGTCCTCTCACCAGGGGTCTGGAAAGTCACTGAATGCCAGAAACAAGAAAACTGACACATCTCCATTTACCCTGGGAGACATACTACATTCAGGTTACCGTCCTCATTAGTACTTTACTCAGCACTATCCCAAGAAACAGCCACTCAAAGATAATTTAAGTGCAACTGACTCTCATTGTTACAGATAATGAGGAAAAGTCTCTACTCTGGTAGAGGAGGGGGAGGGGCAAAGGCAATAAAACTTGAAGGACAAAGAAAAGGACTAATTCACTTTAACATTTCAACACTGGATTAATATAAAATGTTGTTAGGAAAGTCAACATGGGACACTCCTCCAAATGTAAATGTTTAGACTGTCTGGGTTGGGATTATCTATTACTGGAAGTTATCTACCAGTTGAATACAGTACCCTTAAGGGGAAAATTCTGAGTGCAAATAACTAACAAATAACTAAGCCCTTTGAAGAGGATGCTACTTGATTTTGTGGAGGCTGAGCAGCTATAAGGGCATGGTAAATGGGCCTTCAATAGATAATTCTTTAATGCTGTGACACAGTATAATCACTTTGGGTTAATTCACCCTAAAAATCACTGTAGCATTCCATTAGAGGAACACAAAAACAGTGACCCCAAAACACTATCCTTGGCTGCATGGTACACTGAAAAGGGCAAAATGCCACCTTCTGAATCAGACAGATGTGGAAAGGAATCTCTTCCCTCCATTCTGTAATCCGCCTAAAGTGTTGCAAGGTGCTTAAATAAATGGACACATGCACTTCCCAAGAAGCACTCACTGATATCCCAGAATTCCAACTTCTTAGTAACTAAAGACAATGTAATTTAGCATTAGCCAAGCCTAAAGATGCTTTTCTATGGTGGTAGTTTTAGTTGCTAAGTCTTGCGACCTCATGGACTGTAGCCCACCAGGCTCCTCTGTCCATGGGATTCTCCAGGCAAGAATACTGGAGTTGGTTGCCATTTCCTTCTCCAAGGGATCTTTGCGACCCAGGAATCAAACCCAGGTCTACTGCACTGCAGGCAGATTATTTACCTCTAAGCCACTGGGGAATAGTATTTTCCTTCACCAGCCCTGGCCACAAAACTCCATATACATTTGGTTCTTCATCCACATAGTAATGTGACTAAAACAAAGAAATGGGAGAATTGCCGGAATTGCCAGGGTGGGCTGGTGAAAAGGGCATCACACTAGAGGAATCAGAAGAACTAGGTTCAAGTCTTAGCTCTAACTTAAATCAGAACCATCTCTAACACTTTTGTGCCATAGCCAGAAAACAATGAAGTTTAAAGATTCTGGAAATCTGGGAATAAAAACAGCCACACACCCACAAGGGACCTTCATGATGTCCCCCAGGCATGGCTATAGTTCACACTTACACAAAGGTAACTTGTCATTTTCTACATAAACTAATACCCATGAATTCTAGTTACAACAATCCACAGTCTTCTAAACTATGATATTTTAACCAATAAAACACATACACACCAAAGATGCAAAAAGGCTGCAGTCAATACCTGGAACTGACTTGAAGACTTGATAGACCTGAAACCAATTTCAGCCTCTGAGAAAATGTCTGTCAGAAAATTGTGTGCTTGGATTTGAGACTGAAGATACTTATCCTCTACATACCAGAGGGTCAATCGCCAATCATTCAGAAGAGCAATTGCTCATTAGAATCATCTGGGACCTGCCAAGGAAAATTACGTGCTTTGTAGCCACTGACTCAAATCAGGTCAGTTGAGTTAAAAGGTTTTCCAGACACACACCAAGAGATCATGGCTCTCATAGTTTCGTATTTTCACACCAAGGGATATAGAGATTGGCTACCGCTAACTGGCTGACAGACTTCTCTGTACTGCTGTCCGCTTAGCTACAGAAAGGAGATGGGATCAGATGGCCCACGTGGTATCTTCTAACACTGCAACCCAGCACCTCGCTCACTCCTGACAGCCACCGCTGTGCTACCATTTCCCATACTGCACAGGAAGGTAGCGTATCCAGTGATGGATCACAGTAATTGGGGTTTACTGTGAAAAATAATGCCTTCCCTGCCCTCTTTGTTTCTTGTTTCCTAATTTGGCAGTTAATTTTCTTCCCCACAACAGTGGCCTCACTGTGGAGTTTCTCTCTTAAGGAAATAAAAGCAAGGCCACTTCAAGGTAAGAAATCTCTGAAGTGATCTTAAAGCATGTGCATCTGTGTGTGTGAGGATGCATTTCTGAGCGGAGAGATGTTGGGGGCTGGATCAGAAGTCTACAGTCCTAGTGATGGTGTGCAAAATGGGAATAAAACCATCTTCTCTACTTATCTTAGGCATACTGTAACAGTCAAATAAAACAAGTATGGGAAAAGATTTGTTAGGCATAGTGCAAACAAGAGGCATGTTTTTATTAACTTTCCTTACTCTTATATACAAGTACCTGGAACTCAGAGAGAAAAAGTTATACTTGCAGAGTACAGGCTCACTAAAATTTAACTGGCTAAAAACTTAAATACCAGGAAAGATGGTGAATGAAAAGCATCATTCTATTCAATAGACATTTTCTGTTTAGTGCTCATTATGCAGCAGACCCTGTGGGCTGAGAACCACATGCCTGCATCACTACTGCATCCTTACTACCACACAGCAGTTAAGACAGAGAGGCACTCGACATTTGCAGAGGGAAGGAGTCACTGAAGAGCCGAGAGTGCGGTCTGGAGACCTGGCACATAACAAGTCCAGTGATTATCATAGCTGATGGGAAAGAAGTCCACATGGTCCACGCATGAAGGAGGGAGTGATCAGTCAGGCTGGACTAGGTTTACTGAGCAGGGGTAAAGTGGAGAGAAAGTCAGAAAAGCCTCAGCAGAGGAGGTGAGCTTGGACTGAGTATCTGCATACAACTCACCAGTTTAACTTTCCTTGAGTCACAGGTGTTTGGAGTGAGACACGTAAGCTGTGCGGTGTGAAGTGGGGTACAGTAAGGAATAGATTGTATTTCTATCATCTTTGCTATGTGTAATCCTATTGAGCTGAATTTACATGCCTTACATGGCCTTGTTTACAAAGTCAAAACAACATAAACAAGGCAAGGAGCAGCCACTGAGGAGGAAAGGATATTAGCAGCTTCCACTAAGGACCAGCACAACCACAGTTGCCACTGATTCTGAGGTCTACTAAAGATGTTAATGACAGCCAATGTTATTTTTAAGGATAACTTACGTGAGGAAAACTCAGGATTGGAGAAGATACTAAATACCCTCAGACACAGGCAAGAGACTGGCTGTAGTCATTTCTAGCATATTGAGTGCCTGCATATTCAGTCGCTTCAGTCATGTATCTTTTGCGACCCTATGCAGCCCAGCAGGCTCCTCTGTCCATGGGATTCTTGAGACAAGATTATTGGAGTGGGCCGCCACGCCCTCCTCCAGGGGATCTTACCCACCCAGGATTGAACGCACGTCTCCTGTGTCTCCTGCACTGAGCCACTGGGGAAGCCCTAGCATATTCATTAGACATCATTAAATGGTCCAGGTCGGAGAACTCATTGCTCCTGGAGAACTCATTGCTCCTAATAGCTGAGTATTAATGACTACCCAGATTATACATCATCCTAAAGCTGTGGTCCCAAGAATCACTCTACAATACAGGAAAGACGGAAGGGGAGTAATTAACAACCCAATTTATATTGCTTTCAGACTGCAAGGCTAAGAAATTATTTCAATGGCAAGTTTGATTGCAACCTACATAAACCGGTCAGTAAAACAGTCTACGGTTTTGCACCATTAAAACTGAGTGTTACTTGCCAGAAAAAAATCTACAAATGACCTAACAATAAATTCAGAAATGAATATAAAATGAGTTTTACCACATACCTATTTATATCAGTTCAGCCAACTCATGTCTAATTTATGAATTCCATTCAATAAAAAGGAATTGTGGTGATGGAGGAAAGCGGTACTTGGATATAATCTCCCAATATTATCAGGAGATTTCTTTCTCAACAGCAAAATAAAAGTGAATAGTTTGAATAAAGGTGAAATAGGCTCAACATCATTAGTGACAGGATTATGTATCTTTAAAATGTTTACAACATTTCCCTTTATTTTCAGAATAGACATGTAGGTACAAGAAACAGAGTACAAAATATCATTTCAAAAAGCACTTTTTGGTCTCAGGACCCCTTTGTACTCTTAACAACTACAACAGTAAAGTTTTTTTGTGTGTGTATTTTACATTTCAATATTTATTATATGAGAAATTAAAATTATGAAAAAAATTAAATATTTATTAACCATAAGAAAGTATAAACCCATTACAGGTTTAATATAAATAACACATTTTTTATGAAAACCAGATCTTCTAAAACAAAGAAATTAATGAAAAGTATGACGTTATTATGTATTTCTTAAAATCTTTAATAGATGCTTAATAGAAGACAGCTGGATTTTCGTATCTATTTCAGTATTTATTCTGTTGCAATATGTTGTTTGGACTGAAGTATATGAATAAACCCAGCCTCACACAGATAGGTAATGGGAAAAGGGATAACTGCAGATATTATTCTTTAATACTATACTGAAACTTGACAAGTGATATTTTTTTAAAGGTTAGCTACAATGTAGAATCTGAGGCTATATTAACAAACTTTTTGCACTCTGTTCTGTTAAAACACATTGGTCTACCTTGTACTTTGAATGGATCTTTTACCTACTTATGACTTTGTACTGTCATGCATTGGTTATTTGAAAATATTGTTCACTTAGTTCTCAGATCTTCCAAAAGTTGACACATTTCATTATATAATATCAAACACTCACTACCAATCTCATCAGAAAAATCTTCAGGAAGTTGTCAAGCTCACAATTACAGTGGCAAATACAAGTTGTCCAAAATTCTAACTTTTCCTTGAAGCCTTGGATTGGCAACAAATATTGTTTTCCTTCAAGCAACAGGCTCATTCAGGGTTTTTTTCCCACTCATTCATTTTTGTTAAAACCTCTCTATATGTTCAAGCCTAGATGACCAGTTTTTGTCAGCTATGTAGGTAAAAAGTGTGTTCCATGAAAAAAGCAGACACTGGGTCCGCGAATCAAACAGCACAAGCGCTCTTCTCGGGGCCAGCCACAGTCCTTCGGCTGGTGGGCAGCAGGGCTGATGTAAACATACCGCCTATCTAGTCATACCATATATTAAAAAGACATGTACTCAAGGGTTGAGATGCAACAAAATTAATGTTTTTTTATTGCTTCACTGAGGATACTCTAGTGAAACTGGCTTTTTTCCCTTTAACTGCAAGTTTATGGCAGTGAAGAATACAATGGCTTCTGGCAGTTTGGTGCTACTGCCCAGATTCATGATAAGATGCCAGCAGTTTTTCCACATGGCTTTTTTTTGCCACTTTATTTTTTTTAATTGAAGGTTAGTTGCTTTACAGAATTTTGTGGTTTTCTGTCAAACATCAACAAGAATCAGCCATACTGCTGGTATAAAAAAAATCAATGTGGTTAAAAAAAAAAGACACCCAAAAGTAACATTTTAGTATTAATATGAAACTAATTTTGACCTCATGGAGTCCCTGAAAAGATTTCAGGGGCCCCAGGAGGTCCATGTAGCAAACCTTCAAAACCACTGGGGTAGACAGCTCTGAAGGCATGAGCATTAGAGTTCTGTCTCTGAGACTTACTAGTTCTGTACTCTTGTGCATGTAACTTATCTGGCCTTAGTTTGCTCACTTAACAAAATGAAGATTGAAAGAAAAAAAAAAAAAAACCCTCATTTTATAGACCTGCTGCGAAGATCATATGAGATGTGAAACAAGTATCAAAGTACTCAGTAGGTGTTTACAAAATGTTCTTTTTAACTCTCTTTCCCCTACATGAAATGGAGATTAGCCTATTTTCAAATATATGCAAAAGCCAAGAGAAGTTGTTAAATGACTGAAGATAAGAAGAACTAAAATAAATAGAAAAATTACTATGAGAATGATGTATAAATAACAGATCAATCTAACATTTCTATGAAACTGAGATTTTTAAATGCCGTGGACGAATGCTGACTTTGTTTGTAAACACTGGTGAACTGCCCTAGTTTCAAGCGATGGTACTCACCCTGCACCGCACTGCTCCAGACACACAGACACCTCCCCCAACACTTCCCAGAAAATCTTTTAGGGACTCCTTTTTTTCCTTTGTTCTCAGCTACACACAAGGTTACACTCAATATAATCTCTATGATTTTATAGTTTTCCTACCCCAGCTGCTGGATCCCATCTGGTGTTCTTTATCTAGGACACCTGTTTCAGGAATGAGACAATTAAGGTGATGAACCATTTCCTTGTAGAAAATAAAAATTTCCCATTTCCTTAGGAATGTTAGTAGGAGAGAGAAAAATGCTTAATAAAGCACAATTACACATCTAATTACCAGATGTCAAGTATTTAACTAGAACAGATATTCTAACTGCTGTATCTTGTTTTGCTCCACTGAGACACTGTATTAGTTATCTATTGCTGTGTAACAAAATTACCACATATTTAGCAGCTTAAAAATAGCACACATGTCTTATTTCACGGTTCTTTGAGTCAGGAGTCCCAGGCATTGCCTAGTTAGGTATTCTGCAGGACTGTAAACAGGGACTCAACCAGGCCTGGGTTTTCCTTATGAGGTCAGGTAGGGAAGAATCTGCTCCCTCTCCCCTCATGCGGTTGTAGGGAGCAGAGACTCAAGCTACCTGCAGTTCTCTGCCACATGGAGTTCTCCAACGTGGCTACTTGTTTCCACATAGCTAGCGAAGAAGAGACTCCAGCAAGACAGATGCTACAATCTTATATAACATAACCACGTACACATGATCATGTATATTCTGGCACCACTGCCATATTCTATTGGTTAGAAGCAAGTCACAGGTCCTGCCCACACTCAAGGGGAAGGGACCTTACAAGAGCATGTATATCAGGAAACAGGAATCTTGGGGACTATCTTAAGAGTATGTTCACCATAGACATGCTGGAGCATACAACGTGGCTAGTGGAGAAAAAGAGTAAGTGGGGAAGAGCCAAGATTAGGGTGAGAAGAACTAATGAGTTTAATGAATTTGACAGTTATGGAAAAGGAGGAGTACAAGCTTATTACCAATATAAAGGCATGTCCATCAACATGCAACAAATCCAGACAAAAGATGAGATGATCCTAATACACAAGGAGGTCTGAGTTGGTGAGTTGGATACCACTGTATGTGTGACAGGCACTCAAAATCAGCAGGTGACAATGGTGTGGCTCTGGGAAAGTGTCAGTGGGACCAGGATCCCAGTGAACAAGTGGAATATGGAAAGAATCTAGGCTTGAGGAGGATGACTGACAAGACAGACTCAGAGTCTCGGCTCCAGCTGAGGAGGCAGATGCATGAAGCAAGCTCTAGCTCTGGGAATCAGAGAGCTTAGTAAGAAACCAAGCAAAAGCCCAGTCACAAGGACCAAATGAACAAGAACACAGCAAAGGTCCAGTTACAGAGCTCAGGGAGCACCAGGGCACAGCACAGTTTAGGGCAGCAAGACTAATTCTAATCCTATTGGCTAACAACTCAAAGCTATCTTAGCTCCAGAGACTGACTTGGGGACTGACTAGGGAGGATGAAGTTTAAGGTATTAGTGTTGGGAGCTTAGCGAGAGAACACAGGAACTTGC
The DNA here is from genome assembly GCA_024291935.2 of Okapia johnstoni. Lineage (NCBI taxonomy): Eukaryota > Metazoa > Chordata > Mammalia > Artiodactyla > Giraffidae > Okapia > Okapia johnstoni. The sequence continues at coordinate 4,858,030 of CM044310.1, read as the reverse complement.
TTTGAATGTTACCCCCCTCTTAGGATGGGATTCCTCAGTGGCTCAGTGGTAAAGAATCCACATGCAATGCAAGAGAGATGCAGGAGACGGGGGTTTGATCCCTGGGTCAGGAAGACCCCTTGGAGGAGGGCATGGCAGCCCACTCCAGTATTCTTGCCAGGAAAATTCCATGGACAGACGAGCCTGGCGGGCTATGGTCCATGGAGTCACAAAGAGCTGGACAGGGCTGAAGCAACTGAACATGCACACACTCATGACTTACAACACTGACAGGGGTCTGAATCCATGGTATAGTATGAATGCCCCCATAATCTAGCCTCAGTCTGCCCACCCATGTTGACACTCCTTAGATTGAAACTACTGGACCGGCCTGCCATGCTGTGAACCTGGCAAGAACTTGCATGCCTCTGAGACTCATTCTCTGTTCACCATGCCTGAAGGGCCCTGTCCCCTCCATCTCCAGCCGGAGATTCCTACTTTCCTTTTGGGACATAGTTCAAATGTTAAACTGAAAGTGAAAGTCGCTCAGTCGTGTCCAACTCTTTGTGACCCCAAGGATTATACAGTCCATGGAATTCACCAGCCCAGAATACTGGAGTGGGTAGCCTTTCCCGTCTCCAGATCTTCCCAACCTAGGGATCTAATCCAGGTCTCCTGCATTGCAGGCAGATTCTTTACCAGCTGAGCCACAAGGGAAGCCCAGTTCAAACGTTACTTTCTCCATAAAATGTGCCCACTGTCCAGGCCACCCTTGCAGCACTTAGCAAGTTGGATCCTTTACCAGGCAAGTCTTGACCCTACAAGGCTATGGGTATGAGAGGGAAGTGGCTTCTCATCTAACCACTCAACTTTGTATCCTTCCCACCTGGAAGAGTAGTGCGGATCTCACTGTTACTCAATAAAAATTGCTGAAACAACAAATCCAGGAAGCAATTAAATCATGCTTTATTGATCCTGCCTTAGGAGCCTGATTTTGTTTCCCCTTCTCACTGATACCCCCCCACCCATCCCCTTGCTACACACCTACTTCTTGCAATATTGATGGGAGCTCTGTGTATATGTCTGGGTTCACATAACCGCTGCTCTTTAATGAGCATTAATGCAGTTGAAGCTTGACATAGAGGGCTGAAAAAACAGTACTAAATCTTTTATGGACAAACTGCAAATCTGCGTGCACAGTCAGACATTTCCCTTGTTGACCCTGGGCTCTGATCACCAGATGTGAGTGGTAAAGCAGAACACAACACCCACATGTTTTCAAAAGAGAGTAAATCTCAAGTGCAGTTCACGACTGCCACTGTGGGTAACCCAGAAAGTCCACATGACCCGAAGGTGATTCAAAGTCCCTCTCCCTCTGCTGACAAGAAAAACATAAGTCTTGGCACTTGGTATCTTTAGTGTCTGAAGCTACAGTAAAAGTATTTCCTCTTCAAAATTCATTCTGCATGTGAGAATGGCTTCCTTCTGCCCTTGCATGTGAGACTTTAATGACTAAACCTAATGCACAAGCACAAAGCTGGATCACAGATACGGCTATTTCTAAGGCCAGCTCTTGTGTTCAGCACTAAATTATGTTCAGAAGCTGTCTACCTTCTACTGGGCAACAGAGAAAAGGGTTATTCATCATCGTCAGACATGCACAACAGTATTAGTCAACTCTTTTCTATGGTGAAAGATTTTAAGTTGAAATGAATCTTTAAAGTCTGATTGTTAATACTCAAGATGACCCCAACAGGGAGTGGCTGGAAACAAGCTCAGCTAATTTGCACGATCCCTTTTAGGCCACTTAATACAGACATTAAACCTTGGAAATGGGGACAAATTATGCACACATCTTATCATTTTATTTTAAAATATGCATAGATCCATTTTTTAAAATGGCCCTTTGGCCCGTGACAATAAAAAAATTCCATTCATAATGAGGGACAAGCATTAGATATGCTGAGAAAAAAAAGAATGAATTTGCTTAACATGTCCTTAGAGTTGGCCTTGTGGAGAGAAAGTCCAGGAACCGGAGAGCCCTTCTGTCGAGATTGTAAACACAGCACTGAGCACAGCAGGTGAGCACAGCACTGAGCACAGCACCAAGCACAGCAGGTGAGCACAGCACCAAGCATAGCACAGAGCACAGCACAGCAGGTGAGCACAGCACTGAGCACAGCACCGAGCACAGCAGGTGAGCACAGCACCGAGCACAGCAGGTGAGCACAGCATCGAGCACAGCAGGTGAGCACAGCACTGAGCACAGCAGGTGAGCCCTACACAGTGCCAGCTGTACCAGCATCTCATGCGCCATCCTGATCATCTGTGTGCTCGTCAGTCCTCTTCTCTCCATTCCACAAATGCTCCCTGAGAGCTTACTCAACGTTATTACAGTAGACGCCTTCCTTCAAGAATAGAATTTATATAGTAGCATAAGTAAGAAATTAAAGATGTAAAAAAAAAGGAAGTTTTAAACTACATTAGGTGAAGCCAACAAAGTCCCTTTGGAAAGCATACTTGGCTTACTTCTCCAACAAAAGAAATTGAAATTGCAAAAATATTTACTTTCACTGTTCATTGTTACAAGTTTAAGGAAAGCTATTAAAATGATTCTGGGTTTTATAATCCATTTCCATGAGCTTCAAACATCTGTGCATTAGAACTTAATTATTTGAACTGGATTTGATCTGTTTTTACATCTCCACAGTTGGTCACAGCAGTGGAACTTCCTGAATGATTAGAGCTTGAACTTCCCTAAGAGATTTCTTTGAAAAGGACTCTGTTAAATGACAAGAGGTATTTTATAGAAAACAAATACAATTAAACAAGGGCTAAATTCAGGATTTAATGTGTACATGATAACTATGTGGGTAAACATTTTACCACCATATCAGAAAAATGGAAAATGAAAAGAAACGGCTTTCTAAATCAGTGCAGCAAAGTGTATAAGAAACTGACAAAACACTATGAAGAAATAAAAATTCACTAAAATCCTGATATTAAATATACTCTTTTCACGGCCTTTGGCTTTTGCAGAGAAAACCCCATCAGACTGACTAACGCTTATACAGATATTTATAGTTTATAAAATACTTTGTTATTTCTTTTAATACTCTAAAGGAACGGTTCTCGACCAGGGCAACGTCCCCCCCCACACCCCTGGGGCACAACTGGCAATGTCTGGAAACATGTTTGGTTGCTACAACTGGAAAAGGGGTGGGCAGAGGTTAAGGGTGCTGCTAAACATCCTACCAGGCACAGGAAAGTCCCCCACCTCAAAGAATGACCCAGCCCCCACGTCAAGGCAGAGATGGAGACATCCTGCTCCAGGCAGTGTGTCTTGAGCTGTAGAGTGAATGTGCCTCATGCGAGGTCAGGTCAAAACGCCGTGTCCAGGGCAGGGCGTGAGGTTCGGCACTTCTCTCTGCTCCCACGTGATGTGGACGTGGCGGGTCCATAGAATACCAAAGGCTCTGCAGGTCACATGCAGTGTTCAATGTGCCTATCTTGCGCAGCCCTTCTCAAGAACCTGTTCCCAAAGCCAATAGTGAGTGGTCTTCATGACTCCACCCTCCCAGCAATGGTTCCTATACTTCAACAGACCCTAGAAACCAGCTGAGCCTGTCAGATGACCTAAGAATTTGTTATCAGGTCTCCGGGGCTCTGGAGAGTTGCTGCTGAAAACTAGGGGCTAGAAATCAATTCTGGGAACCAGACACTAAGCCAGAGTGAGGTTTCAGGGTGGCTGTGTGTCTGGTCCATGTGCACAGACACACAGAAGTTTCTGGATGAGGGAAGGAAAGAAGGAGAGGAAGAAGGAGGGCGGGAGGGAGGGAATGCCTGAAGAGAGGCAAATGTAAGAGTTGCACAGATATAAGAACCGCACAGACAATTCAAAATAAAATGCAACCTGTTTACTTAGGTAACTGACATAAAATAAACAGCATATATTTGAAGTAGAACTTGATAAGCTCTGACATCAACACCTGTGAAACCATCACCACAGACAATATGGTGAACATATCCCATCATCCCCAGAGCTTCTTCTTGCCCCTTGGTAATCCCTGCTCTTTCGCCCCTCCCCACTGGCCCCCATTCCCAGGCAGTCAACTGATTTGCTTTCTACGGCTAAAGGTTAGTTTGTATTTTCTAGAGTTTTATATAAGTGAAACCATAGAGGGAGGTTCTTTCATTCAGCGTAATTATTGAGACCCATCCATGTTGTTTTATGTATAACAACTTTGTTCCTTTTCATTAGTGAGAAGCATTCCATTGTTTCAACACAATCACAATTTGTTGATCCATTCACGTGATAACGGGCATCTGGGTTGCTTCCAGGTTTTTTTGGCTATTACAGATAAAGCTGCTGTAAACATTCATGTGTAAGACACTGTGTGAATATGCTGCTTCTCTTTTCTCTATACAGTCCATGGAATTCTCCAGGCTGCAATACTGGAATGGGTAGCCTATCCCTTCTTCAGCAGCTCTTCCCGACCCAGGAATCGAACTGGGGTCTCCTGCAAGGCAGGCAGTTTCTTTACCAACTGAGCTATCAGGGAAACCTCCAGAGGGAATACCTCAGAGTTAAATTGCTGGGTCATACAGTAGGTATGTGTTTAACTTTTTAGAACTGCCAAACTGTTTTTGAAAGTGGTAGTACAATTTAAAATTCTCAGCAGCAGCATGTATAAGTTTCAGTTCTTCCACATCCTCTCCATATCTTGGCATAGTCAGTCTTTTTAATTGTAGCCATTCTAATAGGTATATAGGGTGTTAATGTATATTACCCTAAAAACTATTCATGTTGAACATCTTTTTATGCTGTTTTTGCTATTCAGTGTCATTATTTGATCTAGTGTCTGTTCAATTCTTGCCAATTTTTTGTTTCTTTTTATTTTCTCAACAATGTCTTTCAAAGAGCAGTTTTTATTTTGATAAAGTCCAATTTATCAATTCTATTTCTTTAGAAAATGCAGGGGTATCCAGGTCATCTATTTATTAAGTGTTCTTTGGTAGTTTTTATCTTTCAAGAAATTTGTCCACTCCATCTAAGTTGTCAGAGTTATTGGGATAAATTTGTATAATCATAAAATCCCCTTAACTTTTTAATATTTGTAGTGATACCTGCACTTTCATTCCTGATACTTGTAATTTGTGTGTTTTTTCCCTAATTAGTCTGGCTTGAGTATCAATCTTATTGATTTTCTCAAAGCACCAGCTTTGAGGTTTACTGATTTTCTGTATTTTTTTCTTTTTTTTTTTTCTATTTCATTGATTCCTGATCTTTACTATTTCCTTTCTTCTGCTTACTTTCAGTTAACTTGCTCTTCTTTTCCTAGTTTCTTAAGTTAAAAGCTAGAGTCATTGATTTGAGACCCTTTTCCTTTTGATAATATAGCCACTAATGCCATGAATGTCCCCTGAAAGTGCTGCTTTAGCAGCATCCTACAAACTTTGATATGTTGTGTTTTCATTCAGTTCAAAGTACTTAATAATTTCCATTTTGAAATCTTTTTTTTTTTTTTTTTGGCTCATATGTCAGACAGGATAAATGACTGACCCCAGGGACATGAAGCAAAGCAGCAGAGCAGCTAGACCAAATCTACCACATTCCAAAGCACAAGTTCTTAATCACTCTGTAGTCACCCAAAATGGCAACCCTTTTCATGCGTCCACACTATTTCTGCTGTAACACTCTTCCTTTGCCTAACTTTCACTTGGCTTTCAAAATCACTTCAATCACCACCTATCCAGAAATAACAGTAAGATAAAAATTTTAAAACTAAACAGAATAAATGTTAACATTTGTTGAGAGGTACTAAATTCCAAATAACATACACATTTAAATCTTACAACAACTCTGTAATGATCAATAGTGTATTTCCAATCTCAATTCTGAAGAAATGTCCAAGGTCAAAAACTGGAAAGTGGTTAAGTGGTGAAGTTGAGATTTAAGCCATTTTCTAGCCCCAAATACTACTGGGAAGTTTGGGGAGGCCTAGGAGCAGAGTGCCTAACTAAAGACAAGCATCAGAACTCCCCAAAGCTTTTCAAAAAATACACATGTTCAAACCAGCTGCATTTATAGATATTAATAATGAACAACCTGAAAAGGAAATCAAGAAAATAATTCCACTTACAATAACATCAAAAAGAATAAAAATAACTTTTAAAATAGTAAATATAAATTGAATAAATACATAAATTTAACCAAGGGACAAAAGATATTATACGTTGAAAACTTTAAGATATTACTGAAGGAAATTAAAGAAGACGTAAATAAATAAATGGAATGAAAGCCATGTTCATGGGTTAGAAGACATAATATTATTAAGATGCCAATACTACCCAAAGTGATCTGCAGGTCCAATGTAATTCCTACCAAAACCTTAATGGCACTTTTTTGCAGAAAGGGAAAAATTCATCCTAGAATTCTTAAGGAATCTCAAGGGACCTAAATAGCCAAAATAATCTTGAAAAAGAAAAATCAAGTTAGAGGATACACATTTCCTAATTTAGAAACTTCCTAGAAAGATACAATAATCAAAATATTGTAGTACTAGCCTAAAGACAAGAGAGCCCCCAGATGAATTCTCACATATATGGTCACTTGATTTTCTGTCAGAGTGCCAAAACCATTCAATGGGAGAAATGACAGTCTTTTCAACAAACAGCGCTGGGAAACTGGATATCTACATTCAAAGGAACGATCTGGACCCTTACATTACACCATATATAAAAATTCACTCAAGACGGATCAAAGACCTAAATGTAAGAGCTAAAACTATAAAACTCTCAGAATTTCTTCACACGGGGAAATCTTCAGGGCTTGGAAATCTGCCAAACCCTAGATTTGGCAGTAGTTTTTTAAGTATAACACCAAAAGCATAAGCAATAAAAGAAAAAAATAGAGAAACTGAACTTCATCAAAGTTTAAAACCCTTGCGCAGAGAACATTATCAACAGAGTGAAAAGACAATGCCCAGAATGAGAAAAGATATTTGCAAGTCAGACACCTGATGAGAACTTGATATCAGAAGATATAAAGAATTCCTGTAACTAAGTCAACAACAAAAAACAAAGAATCCAATTCAAAAATACCTAAAGGACTTGAATAGACATTTCACCAAGGAAAATATACAAATGGTCAACTAGAACATGAAAAGATGCTCAACAACACTAGCCATTAGGGAAGCGCAAATGAAAATCATGATGAGATACTACTTCAGTTTTGTTAGGATACTATAACATGTACGGGATGACAGAGGATGAGATGGTTGGATGGCATCACCAACTCGATGGACATGAGTCTGAGCAAGCTGTGGGAGTTGGTGATAGACAGGGAAGCCTGGCGTGCTGCAGTCCATGGGGTTGCAAAAAGTCGGACACTACTGAGGAACTGAACTGAACACGTAAGAAAGGAAATTTGGGAGAGGGAGAAGGAGGAAGGAAGGAAGAAGGAAATAAGTGTTGGTGAAGATGTGACGAAATTAGAACCCTTGTGTATGCTGGTGGGAATGTAAATAGTGCAGCTGCTGTGGAAACCAACCTGGCAGTTCTTCAAAAAACTGAACAGAACTACCATATTATCCAGCAATTCCACTTATAGGCATACAGTCAAAAGAACTGAAAGCAGGGACTTGAACAGGTATTTGTATAGTCATGTTCACAGCAACATTGTTTACAACAGCCAAGTGTTCATCACAGATGAATGGATAAACAAAATATGGTATACACATACAATGAAAAATTATTCAGACTTAAGGACAGAAATTCTGATACATGCTACTACGTACATGAATCCTGATGAGAGTATACTATGTGAAACAAGCTAGACACAAAAGTACAAATATTATATGATTCCCTTATAAGAGATATTGAGAACAGTCAAATTCATAGAGAAATAAGTATAACAGTGGTCACCAGGGGCTGGAGATGTGGTGCAGAAGGGAATGGGGAGTTAGAGTTTTTAGGGTAGAGTTTAACTGAGGACGATTTAAAAGTTCTGGAGATGGATAGTGGTGATGGCTGCACAACAATGAGAATAAACTTAATACCACTGAAAGTGAAAAGTGAAAGTCACTCAGTGGTGTCTGACTCTTTGTGACCCCATGGACTACACAGTCCATGGAATCCTCCAGGCCAGAATACTGGAGTGGGTAGCCTTTCCCTTTTCCAGAGGATTTTCCCAACCCAGGGATCAAACCCAGGTCTCCCACACTGCAGGCAGATCCTTTACCAGCTGAACTGTACACTTAAAAATAGTTAAATTAGTTAAGTTTTATGTTTTACCACAATATAAAATAAATTTTAAAAAGTACACATGCTCAGATTACACTCCAGATCTAAGGAGAGTCACCCTAAGATAGTGAAGATCCCCTTTATTGGTAGAAATCATATTAAAACCCTTATTTAAACTAATAAATGAAATATAGATATTTTCCAGATAGTTTAAAAATAAAAACAACCCCCCCAGTAAGACAAAAAAGTTAGTTTCAAATGAAAAGATAGCCAATCTTGTATCTTTTGAACAGAATATCTACTGCCTTTGAAAATCACACAAAGAACAAATAAGTTCTCCATTTGGCTTTAAAATACAAACAAAAAATTTAAGTCAAGCTAATTAAAACAAGAGAGGGACCAAGTGGATCAAGAAAATAATTAACTTTTAACAGCTATCATAATGAACTACTGTCAACTGTTCCCAGCAAAGACCAACTTCAAAAATATTAAATTCAACCTGGTGGCCCTATTGTATTGTAATACAGACATATAAAATATGGAACTGATTAGCTTATTTAAATACTCCAGATTCAACTAATCTTACTATTTTAATTTCCTCTTAACCATTTATTCATGATTCTATAATTAAAAGTAAAGCAGTCCTCAGAATAACGCTATAGGTTAGCAGGGTGGTTAGGCAATAAGCAGGTTCCCAAGAGATGCTAGTCATAAAAGTTTATTTCCTACCAATCCCTTCAATCTACAACCATATGAATCAGGAGTTAAGACTGATCATCCAGGGTGGACAGCAATAACTGAAGCCTCATTCTCAGTTCTCTGGATTAGACACAGCATAATGTCTCAGAAATGTCTTCTTCTAACACATGTAGATAACGGTGTTTTCCCTTCTCAGTGAGAGGATTTTGAAAATTACAGTTCCATAAAACATTCTGAAATGCTTAAATTCTTTTTAAAAAATATAAATAAAAAATTCTATTCCTAATGACGGTCTCATGATGTGGTAATAAAAAGGATGCACACATGCAATATATCTGGGCTCCAGACGGAATATTCAAGTAGCGGGAACCTGCTCTCCAGTCTGGTCACCAGCTGACAAACACCAACTGGAAAGAAAGAATGGAAAAAGCCATTGTGGTTGTAGCCTGTATCCGGCAACAGCAAACTGGCCTCACTTCTACTGTGAAAGGTAAAAGAACTTGACAGAGAAAAATGCAGGCTCTTTTTCTACTTGCAATGGTCACATTAGCCCAAGTGACAGTATGATGTACAAGAGTCAAAGAATGAAAGCAAATATCCGTAGTCATGGAAAGGCCCCTTCCAGCTAAGCTGAGACAAAATTCCATGTGGATAGGCAGCAGTATGCATAGAGCTCTGCTGGCTGTAAAAGGCTTATTGATCCTGCTGAAGCATTCTGCAGGTTATTAAAGCTAACTCAAGAGATCCAGACAAGACTTATTACAATCCATTCACAGGTGACTGCAACATAGACTGCACCTTCACATCAGAGGGACGCTCTTTGTCTCTGCATTGCCAGAAAACAATCCTCTTATTCGCAAGTGATACTGGACACCACAGGAGATTCTTCAAAGGAGATTCTTCCACAGCCTTTCCTTCACATGCCATGACAGTTTCATGCACAAGCTTTTATTGTACTACAGGGAGACGCGAGGAGGGGTCCAGCAAAAACAGGATATTTTCCCTTGGAAGTATACCCTATACTGTGCCAGCTGGGAATGATCTGAACATTAAGTCAAGTGTGAGTTGAACCAAAATTTTTTCTTTGTGGTCAGGAGAAGCTTTTCACAACTGTAAACTACTGAGCTCTCATTCATCCCAGTCCCAGGACCCCACTCGTCCTCAGCCAAGAGGAGTGACCTATGGGAAGTCTAACTGCATTATGCCATTCTTTGTGTGATTTTAGGCAAAAATGCTTAAGACAGACACGTGTGCCCGCATGGGAAGCACGTACTGGTAAAAAATGCATCAAGTATTTTAAAGGTGTGAATTATAATAAACATTAACATTGGTGATCCTTGTACATATTTAGGTATATTCTAAAGTTAAGATCTCTAGCTTTTCTTTCAACAACCTCGTTCATGCCACAAATGCTGTCTACAGACCTAGCACATATATTACTGCACTAGAGACAGAGGATGAAGGGTGAGGGGTGGAGGGGAAAATGAGCACATGAATTAAACTTGGTATCTGCACTTGAGGAACCAATAGTTTATAGAAGGAGATAGATATATAAAACAAATGGCTATATAATATGTTAAGTGCTTTAATACAGAAGCTAAGGAAACTCAAAGAGAAGATCATAAAATCTGAGTCTGGGTTTTTAGCATGAGACAGGACAATGAGCCTAGAGTCCCATTTCTAAATTGTAACTCCAAAATGCACAACTTGTATCTAACTCTTCTAACCCTCCTAGAATCACAAGATAAACCCAGTACAAGAGAGGCTGGTATCTGCAGATCACAGCTGGGAACAGCTCCGGGTTCTGTTTCTTTTATAAGTCCTATGGGGGGGGGGGCGGTCATGGAATGTTAGCAGTTTACACACGGCTGATGGGGAGAGGCTGTGCAAGAGCCACCAGGAACTTAGCTCTAACAGACCAGGCCGGGCCATGAGGAAAGTCTGTGAAAATAAATGTCTGGAAAGAAGATATTTGTTGTTTCAAAGATTCAAAGAAGTCAACCATCAGGTCATTTACTGCTCTAATCATAAATTAATTCCAGCATTGATAACAGCTAGGTAACAATGGAAAATTATTTCATGAAACTTAAAGTATCAATCAATGCCTTGAAAACTTAAGGATGTTTTCTTTCTGATTGAATACAAGGCTTAAATACTTATTCCAGACTTACACATCTAGGAGCTACAGCAGTTCATAATGTCTGAGAAAGTATCCAGTAGAGAATCAGGGGCCATGGATTATTTTTTAAAGTAATATTAACTGATAACCATATAGGCCAGATATTGGTCTTCTTATATCACACAAGACAATGATAGGGAATGCAAGCCCATAAGCCCCTTGAAACTGCTTCTTCATCCGAGCCCTGGCTGAGTGCCACAGCTGGCCAGGGTGAGCACCACAGTATCTCAACCATCCTGTCATAACTGACTGAATCAGGTGTGGAAATTTTGACTGAAAGACAGCCAATCAGTTGGATAACCAATGACCTGTTTTGTGGCATGGAATGAAAAAAAGAGCATCAAACAATCGGATCAGTTCACTTTCAGGAAATCAAACTGATAAATATTAAGAGAATTAGGCAGTTAAAAGTGAAACTAAAATTGAGACAACGCATAAAAAGAAGCCTCATGAGGCAGCTTGGGGGAATGGGTGCTCCTGGCACGGCCAAATGATGGCAGATTCTCAGAGAGCAGTAAAGATCTAGAGAGACACACGCAGACAGACATTAATCGATCCAACAGACAGAGAAAGCTGGTGGTCCTAACTTGTGTTTCCATTCCAGGGTAAAATGTATCCTTACAATAAATTTCCTTTCACTTAATGTGTTTTTCACAAATTTCTGCTTCTCAAAACCAAAAGAATCAAGTACAATCTTCATTTTACAAATGAAGAAACTGAGATTAATATAATTAAATTATTGGTTGAGTGGTAGAGCTAGGACTGATTCCTGTAAGTGGCTCAAGAGAGAAAAGTAGTATAAACAGATAAAATAATATGACTAATATCTTTTGCAAACTTATGGCTTTTTTCTTTTACTTAAGGTTCCTTTGATGCCATTACCTCATTTATTTAGCTTTTTAAATTTTCCATTTTAATTTTGATTTATATTTCCTTTATTGCTTTATATTTATTATAATACAATATTATTTGAAATTTAAATTCTGGATTTTTTCAGTGATAATTTTTGGAGAAAATTAAGTACACTAATAGAAAGAACAGTTGAAAGTTCTCCTCATCAATTTATATTTGAATTTTAGACCATTTTTCTCATACTTTACTACTTTTAAATTACAATATATATCACATAATTATTCTCATTTCAATTAATTTACTTTTCCTTCATTAAAAGATTTCTCTACACCTCACAAAATGCACATTTTATTAATATCTTGTTTATACACTCTTCTAAAATATCACCATATTATTTAATATATGATTATTTGTCCATTATATAACTAGTAAACTAGTGGAAAATAAAATGACAACAAAAAACAACCCAGGGGTTAATTCCCTTGTTGAACATATATATTCCAAGTATCACTCAGACACTAAAAATTCACCAGCAATACATCACACCACTGAAAGTCATGTATGTTATTTGCTACAAGAGCACAAGGAGCCATAACTAATGTGCATTCTACAACATAATACATCACTGACTAAATGACAACAGAATAATTTGCTAAAATTGTTAGGGAAAAGGGAATTCACTGAGATCTAAAACTCCATTTCTATTATGTTAGCCTCATTTTCTGATCTAAAAACTGTACAGAATTAGAGGCTGAGATCCCTTAAAGTGTTTATGCATACATAGTGAAACAATAGGGTGACTAAAACCCTTGAACTCTAAGAGACATGCTAAGAAAACATTAAAGATATATAATTTACTTCTAAATTAGAACTACAATGCTGAATTGTTCCTGTGGGGTTGTGAACTTACATGTAATAAGCCCTTAAAATATACTCACTGACAGACAATCAGCCAATGTTTATCTCCAACTTGAGTCATGATTTTTTACATCATTTCCAAGGAAGGGGCTCTTATGTATTACAAGTGCCTCTTCTCTGAGGCTTTTCTGATACAGAGTATTGTAAGGTTTAGTCATACAATGTTAGAAAAGGAAAGACCGTTTGAAGTGTTTAATCTAGCCCACTCATATGGCAGATGGGAAATCAAAGCCCAAAGAGACGAAACAACTTTCCCAGAGTCAAAGCTACTACCAGCCTCCATATTATTTTCTCTTCATCCAGACTTGACTGCTCCTCCAGTCATTCTCATAATACACTCTTTGTTTGTTTGTTTGTTTTTACTGTTTGGGTTTTCTTCCCCCATTCTAAAATAGGTAAGACCAAGAGATCAGGGAAGGAACTAACATTTGTCCTAGCATTTGGTATCTGGTTTTAACTCGGTTGTAAATAGGAAAGAAGCTTCACCCCAGCTGAAACTCCACAGTAACCACTGGCAAAGCTAATTGGACTCTAAATCTCAAATCTGACCTTTCCATTAACCAGTCCAAATATTAAAGGTGAAACAGTAATCTAAGTGAGAGTCTAACTAAAGAAAGAGTGGTATTTAAATATGAACTTTCAAACTTACAAAGGAAGACTAGCCCTATCAGATATGAAAACATATTACAAGTCTCCAGGAAAAGACAATGTAGTGTTGGTATCTGAACAGACAAAATGAACCATGGAGCAAAGTCTAGAACAAATGCAAGTACATAAGGAAGCAGAGTATGAAAACGGTAGCATCTCAAGACAGCAAAGCAGAGATAGACTTTTCAACAAATGTTGATGGGGAAAACCGAATAACCTTGGGAAATGATAATCTGAAATCCACACATCCTAAAGAAAATCAGTCCTGAATATTCAATGAAAGGACGGATGCTGAAGCTGAAACTCCAATACTTTGGCCACCTGATGCAAAGAACTGACTCACTGGAAAAGACCCTGATGCTGGAAAAGACTGAAGGCGGGAAGAGAAGGGGACGACAGAGGATGAGATGGTCGGATAGCATCAATGACTCGATGGACATGAGTTTGAGTAAATTCCCGGAGTTGGTGATGGACAGGGAAGCCTGGTGTGCTGCAGTCCATGAGGTCACAAAGAGTTGGACATGACTGAGCAACTGAACTGAACTGATACCTCAGACCATAGACTAGAATAAACTCAAAATGGATCACAGATAAAAACAATGTAAAAACTGAAAGCATATGATTATTCTATTGTTACCTTGGGTAAGTCTAGCACTACACTGGAGAAGGCAATGGCACCCCACTCCAGTACTCTTGCCTGGAAAATCCCATGGATGGAGGAGCCTGGTAGGCTGCAGTCCATGGGGTCGCTAAGAGTCGGACACGACTGAGCGACTTCACTTTCCCTTTTCACTTGCATGCATTGGAGAAGGAAATGGCAACCCACTCCAGTATTCTTGCCTCGAGAATCCCAGGGATGGCGGAGCCTGATGAGCTGCCATCTGTGGGGTCACACAGAGTCGGACACGACTGCAGCGACTTAGCAGCAGCAGCAGCACTACATTTCCTAGATTCCTGCTCCTTCTGTGGTTTCAGGGTAGAGGAGGCCAAAAGAGGAGCTTGTGAGAAATCTGGGAAGTGGAAGTGAGCTGCAGCTACTGCTGTCTGAGAGACTTCACGGTCTAATACGATGATGAACAGAGAGGCACCTGGTGTGTTTCAGCTTGACTTACTCTTCTGCTCCACACCCAGGTCGTCTTCCTAAATGCTGGTTGTGCTGACCATCTGCAGTCCCAGGTCCACCCCCAGAGGCCTGGCAGAAGACAGAGGCAACAGTTTTCCTACAGACCCCTCCATGAACTACCCCCCTCCACAATTCAACATCAGTAGCTGGGCACACTCACTTCTTACACTCCTCCACAAGCTCCAACCTGCTTCTGGAGGACAGGGTAGTGACCTTTTCCACTCATCCCCCAGCTCCCTTCTTGACCTTCATTTCCTTAGCTACTCCCACATTTGTGTAGTTCTAATTCCCTAACACTCATCATGGATTTGCTTATATAACTGATGTATCAGTATTATAACTATCAGTCTTGGAAGTGGAATTCCAAGATAATAGAATGAAAGGGAATCTAGAAATAGTTCTCTAACTATACTCAAAGGCATTAGTACTCAAAACCTTTTTGCCGGTTTTAAATGGGATACTGAGTATATATAGCACACAGAGGCAAATCAGATTATAAAAGTGTTACCTGGAGTTGCCTGAAGACAAGTGCCAATAAAGGGCAAAACTCTGGGTGACCAAGAAGCTGCTGCCATAGTAGACACCAGTGGAAACAGAGTATAAAGACTGTAGGTTTGGTTGCTTCTAAGGATGGTAGAGAACTTGAAGGAAGAAAATTATGAGCTCAGCACTATAAACATCCGGTCCAAGGTCAGGGTAAGAAAGCTTCCATGACTGCCCTGAAAGAAGTCCTAATTTTCTAAAGTCAGTTTTAAGATTTCTAAAAATAAATTACAACTTAGACTTAGAAGGAATGGGACCTTGAAAAAAAGGAATGAAGACATATGGCATATTCTGACAAAACTGCTGCTGCTGCTGCTAAGTCGCTTCAGTTGTGTCTGACTCTGTGCGACCCCATAGACGGCAGCCCACCAGGCTCCCCCGTCCTTGGGATTCTCCAGGCAAGAACACTGAAGTGGGTTGCCATTTCCTTCTCCAATGCATGCAAGTGAAAAGGGAAAGTGAAGTCGCTCAGTCATGTCCGACTCTTAGCGACCCAATGGACTGCAGCCTACAAGGCTTGTCTGACAAAACTGAGGACCTCAAATTCCAAGGGTTAGTCTTTCCTTCCCCGATAATCTAAAATGAACAACTTCTCCTGAAGCAAGTGAAGCCCTGCAGAAGATGCTAATCTTCTTGAGACCAGACCCCAACTCTATCAGATCTCATTATTTCTAGACTAGGGTTTCTCAGCCATGGGACTACTGATATTTGTTGGATAGTAGTAATGTCCTATGCACTGCAGGATGCTTAGCAACATGCCTGGTTTCTATTCACTGAATTCCAGTAGCCCACACCCCGAGATGTGACAATCAAAAATGTCTTCAGACAAGGTCAAATGTCCCCTTGGGGTCAAAACCGTCTCCAGTTGACAACTGTTCTAGGCCAATAACTAGTCTCTCTCTCTCTCCCTTTCCCCTGGCCCCTCTCTCAGTGACTGCTCTCAGGGCCCTCTTTGACTGGGATTCTACGGCAGATTTAAGTCCAGACGCCCTAAGTTATCCACTGTATGTAATGATTTTACTCTTATATGCACCGTAGGATGGTAGTAATTACATCTCATCCTTAGGAGAACTAGGACAATAGTCACTCAAATAATTTTCTGTATTCTGAGGCTGAAATGGGGAACTCCAGTTGAGAAAGGATGCTAGGGTTTACAGCATACATACACATCTTTAACTTATCACACTCCACCTTTAAATATTACACTTCATGTAAAATGTGAGAATTTTATAACAGTATACCTTCATTTTCCACTCTTGTCCTTTGAACTATTACAATACATTTTATTTCAACATGCCATAAGCCCCACGATAACTGCAATTATTTCTGCTTTACACAGTCAATTATCTTTTAAGTAAATGAAAAAAGGAAGAGTCATTTCTATTTATCTGCATATTTGCATGTTAAGCTCTCTTCTTTCCTTTGTGTAAATCTGAGTTTCTCTCTGGTATCATTTTCCTTCCACCTGAAAAGCTTCCTTTAACACTTCTCTAGTACAAGTCTGCTGGCAACAATTTTTCTCAGCTTTTGTCTGAAGATGTCTTTATTTCATCTTCATTTTTAAAGTGTATTATTGCTACATATAAAATTCTAGGATGACTGTTTTGTTCTTTTAAGACTTTAAAGACGTCATTGTATTGCTTTTTTGGCTTGTATTCTTTCTGATGGGAAGTCAGCAATCACTCTTATCTTTGTTTCTCTCTATGTAATGTCTTTTCTTCTCTGGCTGCTCTTCAGACATTCTCTTTACCATTTGTTTTCATGAGTCTGATTATGGTGCACCTTGGTGCAGTTTACTTTATGTTTATCCTGTACGCGTGCGGTTTATTGAGCTTCTTTGTATAATTTTCATACTATTAGGAAATTCCTTGGTCATTATTTCTTCCGTATTTGTACATCCTATTCTGGGAATTCAGTTACACATATGATAGACCATTTAACATGTCCAATGGACCACTGAAGGTGCTACTCATTTTCCTTGGTCTTTTTTCCTTTTCTTCAGTGTGGATGGATTCTATTGTTTCGTCTTTAGGTTGTTTTTTTTTTTTTTTTTAATCTTTTCTTCAGCTCTGTCTAATCTGTTATTAAGCCCATCAGTAATTTTTCATTCTCAGTATTATATTTTTTCCAACTTATTAATAGAAGTTTCATTTGGTTCTTTCTGATTGTTTCCACTTCTCTCTTTATTATACCAAATATTTTCTTTTAAATTCTTGAAAATATTTATAACACCAGTTTTAAAGTACTTGTCTGTTAATTGTATCATTTGCATCACTTATTTTCAGATCAGTTTATTTTACCCTAACTTCTTTCTAAGTTTTTTTTTTTAATCTGCGACATCTGCTTTATTTATTTTTTTTTTTATTTATTTCTTTCTTTATTTATTTCTTTCTTTCTTTCTTTTTTTATTTTAGTTGGGGGCTAATTACTTTACAATATTGTAGTAGTTTTTGCCACACATCGACATGAATCAGCCATGGA
This sequence comes from Okapia johnstoni, assembly GCA_024291935.2. Lineage (NCBI taxonomy): Eukaryota > Metazoa > Chordata > Mammalia > Artiodactyla > Giraffidae > Okapia > Okapia johnstoni. Next base: position 4,840,364 of record CM044310.1, on the reverse strand, counting down.
TTCACATGTGCTCCCCCTCCCAAACCCTCCTCCCACCTCCCTCCCCCTCCCATCCCTCAGTGTCATCCCAACGCTCCATCCCTGAGCATCCGTCCCATGCATAGAACATGGAATGGTGTTCTGCTTCACATATGACAATATACATGTTTCAATGTTATTGTCCCAGAACGTCCCACCCTCACCTTCTCCCTCAGAGTCCACAGGACTGTTCTATGCATCTGTGTCTCTTATTCTGTCTCACATATAGGGTTACCATTACCATCCTTCAAATTCCATATACATGCATTAGTATACTGTATTGGTGCTTTTCTTTCTGGCTCACTTCACTCTGTATAATGGGCTCCAGTTTCATCCATCTCAATAGAACCGATTCAAATGTATTCTTTTTAATGGCTGAGTAATATTCCATTGTGTATATGTACCACAGCTTCCTTATCCATTCGTCTGCCGATGGACATCTAGGTTGCTTCCATGTCCTGGCTATTGTAAACAGTGCTGCGATGAACATTGGGGTACACGCGTCTCTTTCAATTCTGGTTTCCTTGGTGTATATGCCTAGCAGTGGGATTGCTGGGTCATATGGCAGTTCTATTCCCAGTTTTTTAAGGAATCTCCACACTGTTCTCCATAGTGGCTGTACTAGTTTGCATTCCCACCAACAGTGTAAGAGGGTTCCCTTTTCTCCACACCCTCTCCAGCATTTATTGCTTGTAGACTTTTGGATAGCGGCCATTCTGACTGGTGTGTAATGGTACCTCATTGTGGTTTTGATTTGCATTTCTCTAATAATGAGTGATGTTGAGCATCTTTTCATGTGTTTGTTAGCCATCTGTATGTCTTCTTTGGAGAAATGTCTGTTTAGTTCTTTGGCCCATTTTTTGATTGGGTCGTTTATTTTTCTGGAATTCAGCTGCAGGAGTTGCTTGTATATTTTTGAGATTAATTGTTTGTCTGATGCTTCGTTTGCTATTATTTTCTCCCATTCTGAAGGCTGTCTTTTCACCTTGCTTATAGTTTCCTTTGTTGTGCAAAAGCTTTTAATTTTGATTAGGTCCCATTTGTTTATTTTTGCTTTTATTTCCAATATTCTGGGGGGTGGGTCATGGAGGATCCTGCTGTGATTTATGTCGGAGAGTGTTTTGCCTATGTTTTCCTCTAGGAGTTTTATAGTTTCTGGTCTTACGTTTAGATCTTTAATCCATTTTGAGTTTATTTTTGTGTATGGTGTTAGGAAGTGTTCTAGTTTCATTCTTTTACAAGTGGTTGACCAGTTTTCCCAGCACCACTTGTTAAAGAGATTGTCTTTTCTCCATTGTATACTCTTGCCTCCTTTGTCGAAGATAAGGTGCCCATAGGTGCGTGGGTTTATCTCTGGGCTTTCTATTTTGTTCCATTGATCTATATTTCTATCCTTGTGCCAGTACCACACTGTCTTGATGACTGTGGCTTTGTAGTAGAGCTTGAAGACAGGCAGGTTGATTCCTCCATTTCCATTCTTCTTTCTCAAGATTGCTTTGGCTATTCGAGGTTTCTTATACTTCCATACAAATTGTGAAATGATTTGTTCTAGTTCTGTGAAAAATATCATTGGTAGTTTGATAGGGATTGCATTGAATCTGTAGATTGCTTTGGGTAGTATACTCATTTTCACTATATTAATTCTTCCAATCCATGAACACGGTATATTTCTCCATCTGTTTGTGTCCTCTTTGATTTCTTTCATCAGTGTTTTATAGTTTTCTATATATAAGTCTTTTGTTTCTTTAGGTAGAAATATTCCTAAGTATTTTATTCTTTTTGTTGCAATGGTGAATGGTATTGTTTCCTTAATTTCTCTTTCTGTTTTCTCATTATTGGTGTATAGGAATGCAAGGGATTTCTGTGTGTTAATTTTGTATCCTGCAACATTACTATATTCATTGATTAGCTCTAGTAGTTTTCTGGTAGAATCTTTAGGGTTTTCTATGTAGAGGATCATGTCATCTGCAAACAGTGAGAGTTTTACTTCTTCTTTTCCTATCTGTATTCCTTTTATTTCTTTTTCCCGCTCTGATTGCTGTGGCCAAAACTTCCAGAACTATGTTGAATAGTAGTGGTGAAAGTGGGCATCCTTGCCTTGTTCCTGACTTTAGGGGAAATGCTTTCAGTTTTTCACCATTGAGGATAATGTTTGCTGTGGGTTTGTCATATATAGCTTTTATTATGTTGAGGTATGTTCCTTCTATTCCTGCTTTCTGGAGAGTTTTTATCATAAATGGATGTTGAATTTTGTCAAAGGCTTTTTCTGCATCTATTGAGATAATCATATTGTTCTTATCTTTCAATTTGTTAATGTGGTGAATTACATTGATTGATTTGCGGATGTTAAAGAAACCTTGCATTCCTGGGATAAAGCCCACTTGGTCATGATGTATGATCTTTTTAATATGATGTTGGATTCTGTTTGCTAGAATTTTATTAAGGATTTTTGCATCTATGTTCATCAGTGATATTGGCCTGTAGTTTTCTTTTTTTGTGACATCTTTGTCTGGTTTTGGAATTAGGGTGATGGTGGCCTCATAGAATGAGTTTGGAAGTTTACCATCTTCTGCAATTCTCTGGAAGAGTTTGAGTAGGATAGGTGTTAGCTCTTCTCTAAATTTTTGGTAGAATTCCGCTGTGAAGCCGTCTGGTCCTGGGCTTTTGTTTGCTGGAAGATTTCTGATTACAGTTTCGATTTCCGTGCTTGTGATGGGTCTGTCAAGATCTTCTATTTCTTCCTGGTTCAATTTTGGAAAGTTATACTTTTCTAAGAATTTGTCCATTTCTTCCAAGTTGTCCATTTTATTGGCATATAGCTGTTGGTAGTAGTCTCTTATGATCCTTTGTATTTCTGTGTAGTCTGTTGTGATCTCTCCATTTTCATTTCTAATTTTGTTGATCTGATTCTTCTCCCTTTGTTTCTTGATGAGTCTGGCTAATGGCTTGTCAATTTTGTTTATCTTCTCGAAAAACCAACTTTTAGTTTTGTTGATTTTTGCTATGGTCTCTTTTGTTTCTTTTGCATTTATTTCTGCCCTAATTTTTAGGATTTCTTTCCTTCTACTAACCCTGGGGTTCTTCATTTCTTCCTTCTCTAGTTGCTTTAGGTGTAGAGTTAGTTTATTTATTTGAGTTTTTTCTTGTTTCTTGAGGTACGCCTGTATTGCTATGAACCTTCCCCTTAGCATTGCTTTTACAGTGTCCCATAGGTTTTGGGTTGTTGTGTTTTCATTTTCATTCGTTTCTATGCATATTTTGATTTCTTTTTTGATTTCTTCTGTGATTTGTTGGTTATTCAGAAGCGTGTTGTTTAGCCTCCATATGTTGGAATTTTTAATAGTTTTTTTCCTGTAATTGAGGTCTAATCTTACTGCATTGTGGTCAGAGAAGATGGCTGGGATGATTTCAATTTTTTGGAATTTACCAAGGCTAGATTTATGGCCCAGGATGTGATCTATCCTGGAGAAAGTTCCATGTGCACTTGAGAAAAAGGTGAAATTGCTTGTTTTGGGGTGGAAAGTCCTGAAAATATCGATTAAATCTAATTTGTCTATAGTATCATTTAAAGTTTGTGTTTCCTTGTTAATTTTCTGTTTTGTTGATCTATCCATAGGTGTGAGTGGAGTGTTAAAGTCTCCCACTATTATTGTGTTATTGTTAACTTCCCCTTTCATACTTGTTAGTATTTGCCTTATATATTGTGGTGCTCCTATGTTGGGTGCATATATATTTATAATTGTTACATCTTCTTCTTGGATTGACCCTTTGATCATTATGTAGTGTCCTTCTTTGTCCCTTTTCACAGCCTTTATTTTAAAGTCTATTTTATCTGAAATGAGTATTGCGACTCCTGCTTTCTTTTGGTCTCCATTTGCATGAAATATATTTTTCCATCCCTTCACTTTCAGTCTGTACGTGTCCCTAGTTTTGAGGTGGGTCTCTTGTAGACAGCATATGTAGGGGTCTTGTTTTTGTATCCACTCAGCCACTCTTTGTCTTTTGGTTGGGGCATTCAACCCATTTACATTTAAGGTAATTATTGATAAGTATGGTCCCGTTGCCATTTACTTTGTAGTTTTAAGTTCGTGTTTAAACATCCTTTCTGTGTTTCCTGTTTAGAGAAGATCCTTTAGCATTTGTTGGAGAGCTGGTTTGGTGGTGCTGAATTCCCTCAGTTCTTGCTTGTCTGTAAAGCTTTTGAATTCTCCTTCATATCTGAATGAGATCCTTGCCGGGTACAGTAATCTGGGTTGTAGATTTTTCTCTTTCATTACTTTAAGTATGTCCTGCCATTCCCTTCTAGCCTGAAGAGTTTCTATTGAAAGATCAGCTGTTATCCTTATGGGGATCCCCTTGTGTGTTATTTGTTGTTTTTCCCTTGCTGCTTTTAATATTTGTTCTTTGTGTTTGATCTTTGTTAATTTGATTAATATGTGTCTTGGGGTGTTTCGCCTTGGGTTTATCCTGTTTGGGACTCTCTGGGTTTCTTGGACTTCTGTGACTATTTCCTTCCTCATTTTAGGGAAATTTTCAACTATTATCTCCTCGAGTATCTTTTCATGGCCTTTCCTTTTATCTTCTTCTTCTGGGACTCCTATGATTCGAATGTTGGGGCGTTTCATATTGTCCCAGAGGTCCCTGAGGTTTTCCTCATTTCTTTTGATTCTTTTTTCTTTTTTCCTCTCTGCTTCGTTTATTTCCACCATTCTATCTTCTACCTCACTTATCCTATCTTCTGCCTCTGTTATTCTACTGTTGGTTCCCTCCAGCGTGTCTTTTATCTCCTTTATTTCATTATTCAAAATATATTGACTCCTTTTTATTTCTTCTAGGTCCTTGGTAAACATTTCTTGCATCTTCTCAATCCTTGTCTCCAGGGTATTTATCTGTAACTCCATTTTATTTTCAATATTTTGGATCATTTTTACTATCATTATTCTAAATTCTTTTTCAGATAGATTCCCTATCTCCTCCTCTTTTGTTTGGTTTGGTGGGCATTTCTCATTTTCCTTTACTTGTTGAGTATTTATTTGCCTTTTCATCTTGTTTAGATTGCTGTGTTAGGCGTGGCCTTTCTGTATTCTGGTAGTTTGAAGTTCCTCTTTATTGTGGAGGTTCCTCACTGTGGGTGGGGTTGGATGGGTGGCTTGTCAAGGTTTCCTGGTTGGAGGAGCTTGGCGACATCTTTCATCATCGTTAGTGAGTCCAAGCTCCCTCTGGAGTCACACAACAGGCCCACGGATGAGAGACAGCGACTCTGCAACGAAGTCCATAGTATCAAATGTGATTCGGCCTTCTTTCTTCTTAAGGTTTTTGATTTTGAACCAATCCTTTGCTTCTTGGTATCTTGACTTACTGACCTGCAAGCTGAAGCGATCAAGGCGGGCCAAGACGCTTTGGGGCTCCTCCTCCGACCCCTCCTCCGGCTCCTCCTCCTCTGACTCCTCCTCCTCCGACTTCTCTTCGAATAGGTGCTCGGAGGCGCCACTATCCGGAGCCAGCCATGGCAAGCTAAGATCGGCCTGCAGCCCCACAGGCGCCGCCACCTCCAGACCCGACCTCTAAGTTTGTTAGTTGAAATATATGTTAGTATGTCTGGATATACATGTATCCTTGTTATGATTTCTATCCTATATGACTTTTTACATTAATCAACCAATTACTGGTCCTAACTGGGTTAGGTAAGTTTCAACTTTATCATCTACAACAGACAGCCTATAAAAGGCAGAAGTAATAATAAGCAGATTCATTTTAGAAAACATGCTAAAGTTGAACAGACATCAAATTGAGCAACCATGTCCTAACACAGTGCTTCTCAAACTGTGGTCTATACATCAGTCTTGATCTGCAAACTGTTTGTTACTGGTCTGCAAGGACACATGTACAGAAACTGAGGGTAGTATTTAGAAATGGTTATCAATTTGACAGAGTAATTTTAAGTCTATTTAATCTAATAATTTAAAAACTGGGGCTTACATCATTTCTAAAATTTTATTTCATTTTTTTGGGGGTTTTTTGAGGGGGTAGTATTCTCCAAATATGTCAATTTGTGATGGGTTAGAAATTTAAGACTGATCTCTTACCCACAGAGTTTGAAAAGTACTGGCCTAACACAGCATGAGCTTTTTGGCACCTGTCAAGACTACAGAGCTAGATAAGGAAAGACCTGAGCCAGCAAGAAAATTCTTAAGAGTTGTAGGCTTGAGCTATAGGGAATGGGGAACAGATATCCACTGAACATGCAGCTCACTGCTTTAGTAACCTCACAAGCTATGTGGGGTGAGAGGGAAGCCAGATGAAATGAGAATGTCCTCTGGCACCAGGGCTTCCCTGGTGGCTCAGCAGTAAAGAATTTGCCTGCAATGCAGGAGCTGCAGGAGACGTGGGTTCGATCCTTGGGTCGTGAAGATCCCCTGGAGAAGGGCATGGTAACCCACTCCAGTATTCTTGCCTGGAGGATCCCATGGACCGAGGAGCCTGGAGGGCTACAGTCCACAGGGTCGCAAATAGCCAGACATAAGTGAAGCAACTTAGCACACATGCACTGGCAAAGACAAGCAAGTGAAGATAAAGGTGAAGAGGAACAGGGAAGTGAGACAAGGATAGGGGAGTAAACGTAGAATCCCTTCCCCCAAATCCCTTGAACCCAGGGAGTTCATTCAATTCATTCAACAAATATTTATTGAGCACCTATTATGTAACAGGCACTGCTAGAGGTGCTGGAAATACAGAATAGACAACACAAACAGAAACAGATATCTTTACCTTCATGGAGCTTATACTCTAGGGGTAAGATTTCAGAGATGTTAAAATGTGAAAGATAATACATAAGCAACAAACATGGCAATAAGTTAGATAGTGCTAAGTTCTGAGGGAAAAATAAAGCAGGGCAGGTGGATAGGCAGGATTGGAGTAGGTCTGAATAAAAACTTGGAGGAAGCTAAAAGAGTGAGCTAAGCGGAGGCCTGGGAGAAGAGCAAAGGGAAAGCACAGAGGTGAGATGGAGACCAGCCCCTGCTTTACCAGGTGGAGAGCTATCACAAGGACCATGTGGTTCCACTCAGAGAAATCTCTTCCAACCACCATGTCCACAGTTACTGTTCACCTCTGTTCAACTATAGCAGAGAGATTTAACTGAGAAAAAGCTTATCTTGGTTTTCTAACCAAAAAGTAGGCAAACAACGATTTAGCTATGGAGAGGAAAAAACTTGTGTAAACACACTACACCTAAGTCAGTGAACGAATGAGTGTTACTGAATGACTTAACTGACTGCAAGATTGTCCTCTTGTCCTCTTGCTAGTAGGGTATAAAGAAGGCAAATGAAAAATCTGAAAAAGCTTCAAAAGAGAAACTTAAAGCACCACATTTTCTTTTCCCCAAGTACTAAATACATGCTCTGAATTCTCAACACCTCTACTTCCAGGGGCTCTTGATACATTATTCAATGTTTTTAATTCACGACAAATTACATCTAAATTTCCTCGCTCATGTTCATTTATGGGACATTTTTATCTTGTCATCTTTTTTCATGGACCATGCAAGCAAGAAGAGAACACCCAGCACAACATACCCTTCAGAAATAAGCTAATGGCACAATTTGGTGTCAATTTCACAGCTCAGTGAAGTGAAAGTGATCTAGCTGGCCGTCCACATACACCTAGGAGGAAGTCTACTGAGAGCGCCCAGCCTTGATGTTGCTTGTGTCATGCCTACAAGCAAGATAAATTCAAGTGGAGACATTATGTATTAAGAGAGAAAGCACTTATCATTCAGATGCCCTTAGAGCTCACTAGAACAGAATGCAGAGAGAGAAGGCAAGCCAGACCTTTCATTTCACACTGCGGAAAGTTGTTTTTCATAAGTCATGCTTATATTCACAAATGGCAAAGAACAGTAGCTTCCCTTTGGGGTTTTGATAACATTTAGAAGCAGAAATTTTCTTTAACAGAAGCATGAGAACTGAATATTTTAACAGCTTTCCCGGCTTCATGATGGGAAAAAAAATCATAGACTTCCAGCTATAGTTAATACAAAACCAAAATTCAGTAGAAAGATTATGTAGCTTCTATTATTAACAGCAATATCAATAACATGTTTTGCTAGCACTCAGTAATGACTCCATTTCATCCTCAGTCTACTTTTTCAAAGTTAAAGGGCACAATTAATGATTTTCCCTGTTTTATAGATAAGGAAGCTGAATCTGAGGTGACAGTTAATACATGCAAAAAAGTCAAAACTTAAACTCTGGTTTTCAGGGGGTAATTAGACTACATGGTCCCTAAGACTCTTTTCCAGTCTTTAACATTCTGTGATTCTTTGAGGAGCCGAGCTTATATTCATATACAATGTAATATACTGAACTTGTTCCACGTGACAGCGCTTTTTATCCTTCACAGACCCTAGCACAGCTGCATACAGTAATGACCACAGTGATCGTGTACTCAGTGTTTTATATGTATACATCATCTCGCTGAATCCTCACACTAACCCAGTGACACAGAAGCTACCCCCATTTTCAAGGGAGAAAACTAAGGCTCACAGAAGTCACAGGCCAAGTATACTCCACTAAGCAGTGGAATTCTGCTTTCACCCTAAGTCCTGGACTTTGAAACTCCTATTATTTCCATTGTGCTATGCAGCCTCTTGCAAAACTGACACGTAGAAGGAAGACCAAATATAGCAAACTAGTAAAAATATAAGGTGGAATAAAAGGTGGGAAAACAGTTAAGAGCATCAGGATAGCAGGCACTCTTTCTAAGATTCTACTTTTCTCCTAAGTGTAAACAAGGTGATGAGGCTGCTAGGTACCTGCTAGGACCGCCAGAGACAACGCTCAATAAATAGTGTCTCTAGTGACAACACTCACAAAGGAAAACAGATTGTACAGTTTGTATATCTGGGCTCCTCAATCATGGAAAATTGAGGGAGTCACACTGCCAGCCAGTTCTTCAGTGTGAACTTTCTCATCGTGTGGGTGTGTAAGGCACTGGATAAGGAGGATAATGAAAATCATATGTGACTGTGCCCGAGTGAAGCTCAGAGTTGCTTACAAGGCAGTTCAAGTCAGTTCAAGAACCACTAGTGGCTGCCTCTGCACTGCTTAAGGCACGGGACTGGGCACCCGAGGGTGGATGAGAGAACAAGTACCAGCCAGCCGCCAGGCTGCCCACACCGTGAGACAGAGAGAAAAACATTATTTCAACACCACAAGGTAAGAACTACCCATGACAGATGGCATCTCATCATTCTCTGAGCACACAGAGCGGGTGCAAACTTGCCAGACTGTGGCAAGAGAAGTAGGGAGGGCTTGCTGGGGGAGGTGATAACTGACTTAAGTCTTACAGAGAGGGCTTCACCTTGATGAAAAAGGCAGAAAAAGACCTTCTTAACAAGGGGAAAAAAGAAGCAGAGGTTACAGGAGGACCAAAAATTGTACAGTATATGTGCAGAGCTAACAGCAGCTCCACCTTCTACAGGCAATGGAAGGGGATGAGGCTGCGGAGAAGGCAAAATCCAGTTTTGAACAATTCTGACTATGAGTCACTGAAGATTTAAGCAAGGTAGACACATGATCAGATTTGCGTCTTAAATATCATCTCCTCTAGAAACAGCTAGTAAAACGCTTCTTCTTTATAGATGAATTTCTGAGTTGTTATGAAATAATACCCTTATATGATAAACAATCTAAAAGAACTAAGTCATACTGTTTGCTGCTTACTTGTAGCAGGGCCTGAGCACCAGTCAGTATCAGTAAGTGGCTTATGATAAATGACTCATTCTACTCTGCAGTAAGGCTGGGGACAGAGAAGGGTCTGAAGTGTCCCTAATGGAAACAGCATGTGTTCTTGTATTTGTATTCACTGAACACACCACATGTGGTGCCCACACATGGCTGAAAACTCCAGGAAACCTTGGAGCCCCCATCTATCTCCCTGACAGTTCTCACTGTAGCCAGCCTGGAAACCAGGGGCCAGGCTGGGGGGTTGAATTTACTCTCATTACCACCACTTTCCCAGGCTTATCTGCCATGGAAAAATGAAGAGTTAATTTAGAGGTGCTCTTTAATTAAGGAGAACATTAAAATTTAAAGCAGAACATAGTTCTCAACACTCAACCATCAAAATACTATGAAAATAACCAAAACATACCTTACTGTACGCATTACCCAAATACAGAGGGTTGTTTTTAGTTCAAGAGTTAGTAAAAGGAGGAAAGACTTGGAATATGATCCTAATTCTGTGGCGGCAGCTCTGTCCTTCATAGTACACACCCACCGAAGCCACACTAGAGTTTGTCCTCCACTGACGTTTACTTGTGGAAAGAGAAAGGATCATACCTGAAGTACCCTATAAACCTATAGGGGCTTCTAACCCATGCCAAGAATAAAGGTACATACTCTGACTTCAAATCACAATTTCCTTGTAGGTTTGCTCTCTGCTTCCATGAGTGTTTAATAATTCACTAGTCTAGCTTCTCTAACTTTTTTCCATAATAAGACAAACTAAAACTTACAGCAGTATGGGGTATTCAACAAAGGGAGAAAATACAGAACTTCGAAAACAGTTTGCTTTTATACCAGTTTTACCATGTGAGTAAATATGTCCTTCCAACATAAATAATATACATGTTAATTAATGGGTAGAACTCATATAAATAACATTAATTCTTTAATTCCCCCAATTTGTCAATTTGCATTGTTATATAATTCTTCATATAGCCTAATAACTTATTTCCAGAAAAAAAAAAACAATAAGAAGACAAACTAAGCACCATAACTGGTAAAGGCAGAATAACACAGAGGTTGAGAATACAGACCCTGAAATGAGACAAACCCAGGTTTCAAATCCCAAGTCTGCCACTTGGGAACTCTAACCCTGAGTGTCCTCATTTGTAAAATGAGGACAAGAACGGTATCTGCCCCAGTGGGCAGCTGTGAGGATTAAATAAGTGAACGTATAGAACATTTTTACTTCAGTATCTGGCACACAGAAAACGCTCAGTATATGTAAAGGTCTAATTATCTTTATCATTGTTACTTCTCAAAGGGTAGCAAGGTGACTCAGAATCCCTGCAGATCTTCAGAGCAGGTAGAATAAAACCTCCCACAGGTAACTTTTATTTTTTTAAACACAGCTTTAAAATTAATTTTGAATTACATAAGTAGTACATGAAGACATTCTCCTTTGCCAGAGATAATTTAAGTGAATTCCTACTTGGAGTCAGAGGGCTGAATGAGATAATGTCTTGCAATCTCTAGTAGCTCTAGGAACTGATGAATTTCCCGAGGAGGAGGGCAAAGGGCAGCACCTCCACCAGGACTTGCAATACGAGTGGGGCTCAGCCAAGTTTCACGCCCCCTGTGGCAGGGCTGCAGGCCCTCCAAGGCCGCCTTGTGCTTTCACTGAGATGGGCAGGCCCTAAATGGTAAACACATTGTCCAGCAAAATGAGAGGATGGATGTGTTTCCAGCTCAGGAAACTTAATAAAAATTCTTTATCTATTTTATTGAAAACTCAGTTCTGAGACATTACCTCAGAGGTCAGGCCTGAAGACCAGCCACTCACTTGCTATTTCATGTTGAGACCAATTCACTGTGCCTCCAAGCAGCATCTCTGAGGTTTCACTCTTTTTGTTGTGATTAAAATGAGGACTCTCAACCACTTAAATAAAACATTTCAATTAACACTCAACTAAGAAGCTAATTCTACACATAAGAGAGGTGTCTAATGTAAGTAACTGACAAATCAAGGTCCTGGAAGACAGTGTGCAGATTCATAAAGCATTTTCAGTATTTCAAAAGCCTCTAGGAAACTGTAAACTGCAATCTAAAATGTCATGTTTCCTTGCTGTGCCTAGCATACCATCAGCACAGTCACAATGTGACTCCCACTGATCACTTCAGTGTGAGGTTTTCCCTTTTAATGTCACAGAGGACATAAACAGAAAAGACTATCTATTCAGGCATTCTTTGGTTTATCCATCCTTTTGCTATATTTCAAAATTTTAAACTCTATGTCACTCTTAAGATTTCAAGTTTAATTTTCTTATTATTCACTCTATACCAACACTTTTTAAGAATTCTTTTTTGTTTTTCTTTGCTTTCTGTACCATCACTTTTAAAGAGAGACTATTATAATATTAACTTAAACCTACCTCAGTGCATTAAATTACATTTACAAATTTAATATATTCAGTTCTAAGTTCTCTAGTTACCTGACTGACAAGCGCTTTCAAAGAGTATAAGTAATTCTTACAAACAAATGTTCAAATATGAAAATTCTTGGGCTGTCTAAAATATTTCAATATGATTTATAAACTTAAGAGTTCTAACTCAAAATCACAAGTCTAATCAATTATTCAATTAAAAATATTAAGAACACAAGGCTGATCCATTGATCTAATAGTTCAAATTCTCTTAAACTTAAAAGTACATATTGCAAAAACCAAAAATACTAATACTGGGGTTTGAATCATCTCTATTATTTCAACATATAATTCTGAAAAGATGCTTACACACTAAGGAAATGATTACACCATCGGCAACAAGACTGAGAGCTATCCTGGGAAGGAATTTGGGGGTTAAGTTAGCTGCACAGCCACTGAGAGATTGGCTGGGCTACAAGTTTACAGACACAGGTATCAGGGAATTATTCTCATAACCCGAAGGGAAGGTGGGCCCCTTTTTGCAGCTGGCATGTAACAGGTTACAGAAGCTAAAAAGGGAGACAGTCACGTAACCGGGGCCCAAGGCTTGAGTTATATCATTATCTAATTTTCAAGTCCTCATCTAGATGGCTGTGCCCTTGACAGGAAAATGGACTCTGGGTACCACAAGACAACATTTGACTCAAGGGTCACAGCTTTTAAGAAACATGCCATTACAGGTTTTACTTTGCATTAATTTTAAAATGAGAGAGTGAACTCATTATTATTTAATATTGAGTTTGTTTAAAAGTCTAACTTTTAAAATATGGGGGACTAGGAGGAGTCATAGATGGGAAACATATAAGACCCTTTAGTAAGGAGAAGTCTGGAAGCTACCAGTTTAGAAAAATGATTGGCAAAATTCCACGCACCACATATATTTCTAAATAAAGTTTTATCGGAACACAGCCATACCCATTCACTCTCTATAGCTGTTTTCAAGCCACGATACGTTGCAATAATCTGGCCAAAAAAACTCTGAAGTATTTACCATTTGGTCCTTTATTAAAAAAGTTTGCCAACATTAGGTTTAGAAGAATAGCCACAGAACTGGAAATGAGAGAGCTGGACTCCATACCTAACTCCTACATTGTAGAGAGACAAAAATACAGTATGTATGAATTACTAATAAAATGTAAGTGATTCACAAATATATGGTGGCATATGATTAGTAATTAATGGAGCAATCTTAACTACTTTATTTGACCTATTTTTAGCTATGTTTCACAGCCTAATGTAAGGAACGGTGATATTTATCCTAACCAATGATAAAAAAACATGAGAAAATACAGACTTTGAAACATTAGAAGGGCTATGCAATAGGGTAGTCCCATTCCACGATCCATTAAAAAAAAGTACCCTGGATCCAAATCAATCTCTTTCAGTATTTCAAAAGCAAAACACACACCAAGACCATGAGCATTTATCCTAGACCCCCAACACCACTGCTCATTAGTAATGTCAGCTAGCTGTTCTTCACTCAGTGACTAATTTTTTTTTTCAGAAGAGGAAATTAAATTGCATTATATTCAGCAAGGACACAATTCAGAAATAGCCACAAAATGATACAGTATCATAACACAAGAGACGGCTACATGGTAACATGTTTCATCTCTTTTTCCAGAACAGCCTTGGGCTAATATGGAGTCATTTCGATTCTATATTTTGCTCCAACTCATTTGATACGGCAGTTTCAACAGATTTTCAAGAACTCCTGTCCCATTATCCAGGAGTAGTGACAGTCATTGGCTAACATCAGCGACAACTCCCTACCAAAACAGAGCTCCAGTATTCACTGTAAACAATGAGATGATGAAGTATCGCATCATCATTTTTAACCTGCCCCACCTGCTATTCTGTGGTTCAATGACTGAAACGAACTGACCTGAGAACGGCTGCAAGAGCAAGAGGGGGTGGAGGTGGATGATGGTATATATTTTGACAAAACTGAAGCCAGACAGTTAAGCTGTAACTGTCATGACTAAACCCATAAATGCAAATGGTTCTGCCTCATATTCCTATCAGCATTTATCTAAGCGAAACAACTGAAACCAGAGAGAAGCTATTTAATTGCAATACGTAGGATGCTCGGAACTTTTTTTTCTCATTTCACACTGCCAGGTTCATCTTCATTAGCACTGCTGAAATTTTTAAAGATGTGGACATTAGAGGAAAGACTCAGGTTTGTGTTCAAAGGCCACAAAAGACCTAGCACCATCCTCTGGCAGAACCTGACTATGGGGACAGGCGTGTGGGTAGTTAACTCAGGCAGCAAGCCAAGATCAATGTTCTGCCCCTCTGCCCTTACCCAAACTGGAGTTATTAGTTAACATGGTTTGGCGACTGATTTTAGAAACACATTGACTGATTCATCAGCTGTAGCAAGCAGAAAAACAGCGTAATATGGACATAAAGATACTAACATATACACCCTTTCTGTTAAATGCTGAGATAGGATTTGAGTACTCCAGTGTTCACTGACTCAATGGCTATAGTTTGTTGTTTTTTCCTAAAAATGTCACAACACTTTAAAGATCCCTATAAAAAATTTACGTTGCTATTTCAGAGAGCGGACCAAAAAACCAAATCCTGAAAGAAAATTATGAGTACTCTTGAGAGGGAGTCTATATTTCCAGTTCTGGGAAATTTTCTAAATATAGATTAAAGAAAAAGCCACCACATAAAAATAATATATCGTATAATCAAATGATTATTTAAAAGAAGATATTTCAAAAATGTAAAGGAAATAATTGCTTAGACTTCCAAACAATTTAAAGTAAATTTATGTTTCACATATTTAAAATTCAGAGAAATAGCCATCAGTTCAGTTCAGTCGCTCAGTCGTGTCCGACTCCTTGTGACCCCATGAACTGCAACACGCCAGGCCTCCCTGTCCATCACCAACTTCCAGAGTTTACCCAAACCCATGTCCATCGAGTCAGTGATGCCATCCAGCCATCTCATCCTCTGTCGTCCCCTTCTCCTCCTGTCCGCAATCCTTCCCAGCATCAGGGTCTTTTCCAATGAGTCAGCTCTTCGCGTGAGGTGGCCAAAGTATTGGAGTTTCAGCTTCAACATCAGTCCTTCCAATGAACACCCAGGACTGATCTCCTTTAGGATGGACTGGTTGGATCTCCTTGCAGTCCAAGGGACTCTCAAGAGTCTTCTCCAACACCACAGTTCAAAAGCATCAATTCTGCAGCACTCAGCTTTCTTCACCGTCCAACTCTCACATCCATACATGACCAATGGAAAAACCATAGCCTTGACTAGACGGGCTTTTCTTGGCAAAGTAATGTCTCTGCTTTTAAACATGCTATCTAGGTTGGACATAACCTTCCTTCCAAGGAGTAAGCGTCTTTTAATTTCATGGCTGCAGTCACCATCAGCAGTGATTTTGGAGCCCCAAAAAATAAAGTCTGACACTGTTTCCCCATCTATTTGCCATGAAGTGATGGGACCAGATGCCATGATCTTAGTTTTCTGAATGTTGAGCTTTAAGCCAACTTTTTCACTCTTCTCTTCCACTTTCATCAAGAGGCTCTTTAGTTCTTCTTCACTTTCTGCCATAAGGGTGGTGTCATATGCATATCTGAGGTTATTGATATTTCTCCCGGCAATCTTGATTCCAGCTTGTGTTTCTTCCAGCCCAGCATTTCTCATGATGTACTCTGCATATAAGTTAAATAAGCAGGGTGACAATATACAGCCTTGACGTACTCCTTTTCCTATTTGGAAACAGTCTGTTGTTCCATGTCCAGTTCTAACTGTTTTTTCCTGACCTGCATACAGGTTTCTCAAGAGACAGGTCAGACGGTCTGGTATTCCCATCTCTTGAAGAATTTTCCACAGTTTATTGTGATCCACACAGTCAAAGGCTTTGGCATAGTCAATAAAGGAGAAATAGATGTTTTTCTGGAACTCTCTTGCTTTTTCGATGATCCAGCGGATACTGGCAATTTGATCTCTGGTTCCTCTGCCTTTTCTAAAACCAGCTTGAACATCTGGAAGTTCATGGTTCACGTATTGCTGAAGCCTGGCTCGGAGAATCTTGAGCATTACTTTACTAGCGTGTGAGAAGAGTGCAATTGTGCAGTAGTTTGAGCATTCTTTGGCTTTGCCTTTCTTTGGGATTGGGATGAAACCTTATGACTATACAGTAGAAGTGACAAATAGATTTAAGGGACTAGACCTGATAGACAGAGTGCCTGATGAACTGTGGACAGAGGTTCGTGACACTGTACAGGAGACAGGGATCAAGACCATTCCCATGGAAAAGAAATCCAAAAAATGCAAAAAAGCAAAATGGCTGTCTGAGGAGGCCTCACAGATAGCTGGGAAGAGAAGAGAAGCGAAAAGCAAAGGAGAAAGGAAAAGATATTCCCATCTGAATGCAGAGTTCCAAAGAATAGCAAGGAGAGATAAGAAAGCCTTCCTCAGCAATCAATGCAAAGAAATAAGAGGAAAACAACAGATTGGGAAAGACTAGAGATCTCTTCAAGAAAATTAGAGATACCAAGGGAACATTTCATGCAAAGATAGGCTCGATAAAGGACAGAAATGGTATGGACCTAACAGAAGCAGAAGATATCAAGAAGAGGTGGCAAGAATACACAGAAGAACTGTACAGAAAAGATCTTCATGACCCAGATAGTCACGATGGTGTGATCACTCACCTAGAGCCAGACATCCTGGAATGTGAAGTCAAGTGGGCCTTAGAAAGCATCACTACGAACAAAGCTAGTGGAGGTGATGGAATTCCAGTTGAGCTATTTCAAATCCTGAAAGATGATGCTGTGAAAGTGCTGCACTCGATATGCCAGCAAATTTGGAAAACTCAGCAGTGGCCACAGGACTGGAAAAGGTCAGTTTTCATCCCAATCCCAAAGAAATGCCATACCCATAGTATGGCATTTTCTGGCACTTATTTTCATTGTAGATTGAATCTTCAAGAGAGATTTTTATTCACATTCCAAAAAAATTAAACCTGCAAAGTACCTAAACCACCACTAAGTAACAAAAGAATGTCACTGCAATGCAATGACTTTTTGCTGTCTAACATCATGCTACATGTTATATATTTACTTGTTCACTCTCACATATGAAGAACAGCTCTTTGGAGCAGGGACTCAGCTATCTTAGTCACCACTGTGATTTCAGTACCTAGCACACAGTACCTGGCACATGGTAGGTATACAATACATACTTATTTTATAAACAAATGGATGAATAATAAGGACCTTAACCATGTATGGTAGTAGGGATAGAGAGAACACTGATTTTTAAAACATTTAGGAGCTCAAAGAGCAATTCCTGGTATCTAACTAGACAGCAGTTGAAGGAGAGGAGGCCTAACTTCCTGTCTGAATGACCAGGGAAAAGAGGGTGTCATTAAGTGGCATGAGGAATTGATGGAGAAAATTAGTTTTGAGAGCAAAGTAATGAGTCCAGATTTAGATAAGCTTACTTCCCTGGCTCAGTCAGTAAAGAGGCAGTCGGCAATGCAGGAGACCCAGGTTCAATCCCTGGGTCAGGAAGATCCCCTGGAGAAGGAAATGGCAACCCACTCCAGTATTCTTGCCTGGAGAATCCCATGGACAGAGGAGCCTGGTGGGCTAACAGTCCATGGGGTCACAAAGAGTCAAACACAACTGAGTGACTAACACTTAGATAAGCTTAGTTTGGGGGCACTTAAATGCATATGTTCAGTGAGCCACTGAATATACAAGGAAAGGAAAGGAAAGGGTAAGGTTGGAAATACAGTTTGGTAATAGACATAATCATGAAAATATCTAGGATCGTACAAAAAAAGGATAGAGAGGAACACAGTGGAAAATAAACCTGAACATCAAAATTTGGTAAGTGGGAAAAGACCGAGACAGTGAAGAAACACCAACAAGTACCAAAAGAATCAGAAAAGTCTAAGAATAACATTTCAAAAAGAGTGCTTATTCAGGAATACTAAATGTGCAGAGAAAGTCTATAACACAAGAGGCTGAAAAGTATCCTGAGATTTAATAAAATGGAAGTCAATCAGAAACCACTGAAAAAAGGCTGAGTGTGTAAGAGAGAAAGAAGATATACTACAATGGTTGAAGAAAAGACTGAAGCCTGGTATGGACCTTCTCCCATTAGAACACATAGAAATGTCAGATATAATAACATGTTAAAGTCCTCCGGGTGCTAGAAACAGAAAAAACACAAAACCAAACAAGTATGGGAGCAACTACAGTTGTGGCCCAGGGTCCATCTGATGAGGAAACCTGGTCTTAGGTTCACAGAAGGCAGAGAACCAGAACCGATGCTCTTGCACAAAGCAGACTCTGAAAAGGCCTTCTCCCTTCAATGAAAGAGGGACTAAAAAAGCCACCCTTGGAAGACACAGGAACCTAGTCATCTGTCTTCTACACAGAAACACTGTGTCCACTAAGAAATTAAAACCCCAGGCCTGTGGAAGACAGAGCTGTGGAGTCTTGAATTTAAAACTCACAAGTTGTGTAGAATCTCAAAATAAGAAATCAACATTGAGAACAAGTCCCAGACCATGGAAACCCCTGAGTTTCTTTAGCAGAAGCAAATACAAAGCCATCTGTAAGAACTCTTCTACAATCATTCCCAATAAAGATGATCTTGCCATTTGAGAACAGCATGGACCACACAAGAAAGCCATTTACCAAGAGGGGGTCACAAGACACAATAAACTGAGAATTAGCACCCTTAAAAAGTGACATAACATAACTGTGGTTGTCGTTAGTGCTACCACCAAATATTTCCAACCCTTTGCCTCCAGGGCATGTAAGCTTGCACTTGTGGCCCACTTGTAGGTGAGTAACATGTGTCACTTCCAGTGTGAGACCCTCCTGTCACTACTCTGGCGTGACAACGAGCGATGTTCAAGATGGTGGTTAACCTCTCGGTCTGGGTCTCTAAGTGACTCTAATGATCAGAGACTCTCTGACGACCTGCAAAGAACATACAGAATAAATAAAACATGCACCTTAGTTGTTCTAAACCACTGAGATTTTTTGGTTGGTTGTTATTGTAGGATAACCTAGCCTGTACTGTCTGAAATGAAAATAATTTAGAAAAACTAATAAAATACATTTTTAGCATGATCAAACAAATTTTTCTTTTTAAGTGGAAGAGTGACTAAAAAGTCAGGAACTGTGACTAACAAGTGTAGGTTATGTTTTTGAGAAATATGTCTCGCTTTGGTGGTAAAGAAATAGCATAGTAGCTAAAAAAAGGAACACAGGGCAAGGGAACTTTTTTTCTAAAATAGGAGAGACCTGAAGATATTCATAAGACTAATGATAAAGAGAAAGACGTTAACATAGGGTTAAAGACAGAAAGAAAGAACTACATATTGTTTATCACTTCATCTAAGCTCTCTAAGCAAATCATATAAGAAGTCTTAGCTGATTTTTACCACCACTGTCCTTACAGAAATCCTATCTCCTTTCTTTATAATAATTAAAAACCTTTGAAAAAGATAGCCCCAAAATTTTCCCTGTGGAATAAAATAATTGTCCTCTATTGTTGTTGTTCAGTCACCAAGTTGTGTCCAGCTCTTTGTGACCCCATGGATGCAGCTGGCCAGGCTCCTCTGTCCTTCACCATCTCTGCGAGTTTGCTCAGATTCACGTCCACGGAGTTGGTGACTGCCCTCTATACTCTTATTTTAGTCCTCCCATTTTCTACCTTCCTTAGCAGATGCCAACATACTATAAATTAACACACTATAGTTGGATTAGTCGGTGCCCTTAAGTGGTGGACGTTACTTATCAATGCCCTTGTCTTTTAGACAGAATACTCAACTTTCGGTGCATAATTTGCACCAAATGTGAACAAAGGCTGAAAATATAAACAAAAGCTCACTGTGCCCTAGTCAAACAATGAACTTTCATGTTATAATGGAAGTGCTGGCTCTACGATTATGTCTAACCTACTAGACAGAAGCTTCAAAGATATATTTCAGCATTTTATATGTTCTCAATCTTTAATCTTTTCCTTACTTTACTAGGAGACGTCCAAGAAAGTTATATTGAGGATAACGATGTATTATTTGGGGCAGGGCCAATAATTTTCCATCTTAATCTCAAATGTATTAATTTATGAGACCCACATATCTTTTTGTTAATATTAACACTTTTATATTTAAATTTCCATTCATTTTTATAAAATAAGGGCAATATGCAATAAAAGATACAAATAATTACACAAACTCACTCACAATGAGTTTGCCAAAGATGGTAATAGGAGAAGACATGTGTAATATCTAAAACTGGCAAGTGACCTAAACTCTAGAGAACAGGAAGAATGCCTGCAAGTCAACAGGACAGCAACGCCAATAAAAACAACGCCAACAACGTCAACATCAGGTCTAACAATTTATAGAAGAGGGAACTTAAGGGCGAACAAGGACATAAGCAAATGCTCCAATTTGTTATTAATGAAAGAAATGCAAATTAAAACAATGAGGAAGCATGTTATACTTTTCAGACCAACAAAAATTAGAATCCTAAAGGCGGCCAAGTGCTAATAGAGGTGCAGGACACAGGAGTATATCTGTGGGAATAAAGACTGATACAGCCACTGCAGGGAAGAATCTGGCAGCTTCTGGTTTAATCTAGTACATGTCTATTCTATGGCCTCACACTTCCACCTGAGCATGCATTCCAAAGACATTCTCACCAGGTCCAGAAGGGAATGAACCGGCAGGCGATCTTCGAAGCACTGCTGTGGTGGTGGGAAGCTGAAGTCCGTCACGGGAGGGAGGGGCTCAGCTGGTAAAAGGTGACGGACGCACACACATCACAGAGAAGCAGGCGCTCTTTAGAAGCCCCTTACTATTGCTGTCATTGTTGTAATGTTTCTGTTTACTTATCTGTCGTCTCCTCTGAACTGTGAGCTCTTCAAAGGCAGGGACTGAATCTTATTCATCTCTGTACTGAAGTCATCATACACTGTTCCTAGCGTATAATAGGTGTTCATTAAATATTTAATGAGTGAATAAAAATGGATTTAATAAAACCTTTAAGGTGCAAAAACAGCGTATATAATGTCTGAGAATACAATTTTCACTTCTACATAAAAAAACAACTTGACAGCAACTGCAATAATGGTGGAAATTTAACATTTTGGGTTTCTTTTTTTTTTCCAGTTTGGACTCAGAGTAACAAAGATAACAAAGTAATTGATGTTAGTTCAGAAATACTTAGGTATGTCACAAAACTATGAGAAATGCTTCTAGGATATAAGACAAATGTTAGAAAAATCTAGTTCAGACTGTTGTAGATATCCTGAGATCAAATCACATTTCTAAGAAAAATGTGCTGCATGTTCAATGGATGGAGCATCAAATATGAAAAGACAGCTCAATGGGTTTGCATCATATTTTTTTTAAAAAAATGAACCAGCTAGCCACCTTTATGTATGATGTCTAGAATCCACTAAGAGCAACTATAATGGAAATGTCAAACAAAACTACTTCACTATTTGCCTTTAAAAGTGTTGTGCTGCATTTTAAAGACACTTAGATATTTGGCATCAAAAACTGCGGTGACAAGGTCACATGATTTCTCTCAGAGGAAATCACAAAGAAAGGGGAAGAGGGCAGAAGGAAACCACCATCTGGCAGTAGAGGCAGAAAGTCAGTTTTCAGTCCCAAACCCTCTACAGCTGAGGTTTTCTCCCAATGACAACAAATCAACTATCAATGCATTGATTAGAAAAATGTCTTCCCACAAAACTGGTATATTCAGGTAATGCTGTGGATTCTCTTGGATGAATGCTTCAGAGAAAAGACAGGAACAGATGTGGAAGATGTAATAATTTATTAGGAATTAGTAGAGCTTGTGCTTTGTTTAGGGCAATTACACATTCCAAGGCAAAAACTCATGGAACATAAACATACTTGTAAACAATTCTCTTTTTACGAAGCAGAAGTGGAAGAAGTGGAAAACTAGTCGCTGCGATTCTGCACTACAACATTAAAGGGGACAAATTTTAGACTAACTCTCAAGGACAGTACTATATTCATTCCTTTTGGCTAATTAAACACAAGTGGTATATTCCACCCATCTGGAGAAGAATGAGGTTTCAAGTTCTTCTTTTATATCTTTTTGAAAAATATATGAAAGCAAAAGGGAATCCCAACAGCTGAAAAACAAAATCTTTATTTCTTGGGAGAGAGAACTAGAATTATCATTATAGTCCTAAATCTGAAACTTAGCCTTTTATTATTTTTTTGAAAGAAAAAAAGGAATTCATTTTTAATATAATGAATTTTGGAAGTAAAAGGTGAAATTGTCAAAATCCAGAAACCAAATGAACAAGCTTTGTAAAAACAACATAGCAACAAAACCTGTCATTGGAAAAACAGTATCCCTCAAATGAACCTGTTCTTTTCATAACTTGTTTGGCATGATTTCACATCCTGCAAATATGTGCATAAAGAATGACAGGCCAGTGTTTCCCAGACTCAGAATCGTTCAGAACCAGGCTAGACTCAGGACTCGCTGCCAAGCTGTGCCAGAGGGCTTCCCGTTCTTCCAAGTGACTCTGGCTGTAATTATAGGCGAACTAGCACACAAAGGTGACCACCATCACCTCCTTCTGTTTCAGGAGCATCACTCTTATTTCCTCCTACTCCCCTTCTCATCCTTGATGCCAAAAAGGATATTGTGACCACATTCATGGTACAGCATCATAATATGATTCACACGTGACTCTTACTTCCTTATACAGGGACTCTGTAGAGGGAGTCCTTCTGCTCTGCTTATGCCTCTGCTCTCTTGCCTGGCCTGTTTGGGATGGCAGTGGTAAAAATTTGTACATTTCTTCCAAGCCTCAGGAATACCATCCTCATCTAGATCCTTGATTTCTCCCAAGGACAATTAGCTCACTCAACAAATAATTATTGAGTACTACATATGAAGCAGTATTTTAGATGCTGGGGTATAGCATCTAAAATTGTTGTACCTCTGGGGTACAACAGAGGAAAAAATACACACAAAAATACTGCCTTCATGGAACAGCATTCTAGTAGGAGGAAATCCACTTCATGAGTAACAGCCTTTTTATGGGCAAAGGGGCTTGCATAACTCAATGAAGCTATAAGTCACACCCTGCAAGGCCACCTAAGACAGATGGGTCTTAATTGAGAGTTCTGACAAAATGTGGCCCATTGGAGAAGGGAATGGCAAACCACTTCAGTATTCTTACTGTGAGAACTCCATAAACAGTATGAAAAAGCAAAAATATATGACACTGGAAAATGAGCCCCACCCCAGGTCAGTAGGTATCCAATATGCTACTGAGGAAGAGCAGAGAGCAATTACTAATAGCTTCAGAAAGAACGACCAACCTAGACAGCATATTAAAAAACAGAGACATTACTTTGCCAACAAAGGTCCATGTAATCAAAACTATGGTTTTTCCAGTAGTCATGTATGGATGTGAGAGTTGGACTATAAAGAAAGCTGAGGGCCGAAAAATTGATGCTTTTGAACTGTGGTGTTGGAGAAGACTCTTGAGAGTCCCTTGGACTGCAAGGAGATCCAACCAGTCCATCCTAAAGGAGATCAGTCCTGAATATTCATTGGAAGGACTGATGCTGAACCTGAAACTCCACTACTTTGGCCACCTGATGCGAAGAACTGACTCACTGGAAAAGACCCTGATGCTGGGAAAGATTGAAGGTGGGAGGAGAAGGGGATGACAGAGGATGAGATGGTTGGATGGCATCACCAATTCAATGGACATAGTATGAGTGGGCTCCGGGAGTTGGGGATGGACAGGGAAGCCTGGCGTGCTGCAGTCCATGGGATCACAAACAGTCGGACACCACTGAGCAACTGAACTGAACTGAACCAGAAAGGACGAAGAGGCTTAGCCAAAGCAGAAATGACACTCAGTCGTGGATGTGTCTGGTGGTGATGGTAAAGTCTGGTGCCATAAGGAACAACACTGCACAGAAACCTGGAATGTTAGGTCCATGAATCAAGGTAAATTGGATGTGGTGAAACAGGAGATGGCAAGATTAAACACTGATGTCTTAGGAATCAATGAATTAAAATGGACAGGAATTAAGAGTGCGTGCGTGCTCAGTCATGTCTACCTCTTTGTGACCCTATGGAATGTAGCCCACCAGGCTCTTCTGTCCATGGAATTTTCCAGGCAAGAATACTGGAGTGGTTTGCCATTTCCTACTCTAGGGTATCTTCCCAACCCAGGTATTGAACCTGTGTCTCATGAGTCTTCTGCATTGGCAGGCAGTTTCTTTACAACTAAGCCACCTGGGAAGCCACAAAATGGACAGGAATGGGCAAATTTAATTCAGATGATCATTATATCTACTAATGGAGGCAAGAGTCCCTTAGAAAAAATGAAGTAGCTATTATAATCAATATAACAGTCCAAAATGCAGTACCTGGGTGCAATCTCAAAAACGACAGAATGATCTCAGATAATTTCCAAGGTAAATCATTCAACATAACAGTAATCTAAGTCAATGCCCCAGCCACTAATGCCAAAGAAGCTGAAGTTAACTGGTTTCTATGAAGACCTACAAAACCTTCTAGAATTAACACTAAAAAAGATGTCCTTTTCATCATAGTGTACTGGAATGTAAAAATAGGAAGTCAAGAGATAACCTGGAGTAACACAGAAGTTTGGCCTTGGAGTAAAAAATGAAGCAGGACTAAGGCTAATAGAATTTTGTCAAGAGAACAGAGTGGTCATAGAAAACACCCTCTTCCACAACACAAGGGCCTACTCCACACATAGACATCATCAGATGATCAATACCAAAATCAGACTGATTATATTCTTTGCAGTTTAAGATGGAGCAGCTCCAAACAGTCAGCACAAACAAGATCTCAAGCTGACTATGGCTCAGTTAGTGAGCTCCTTATGCAAAATTCAGGGTTAAATTGAAAAACATCGGGAAAACCACTAGGCCATTCAGATATGACCTAAATCAAATTTCTTATGATTATACAGTGGAGGTGACAAATAGATTCAAGGGATTAGATCTGGTAGACAGAGTGCCTGAATAACTATGGACAGAAGTTTGTAACAATGTACAGGAGGCAGTGACCAAAACCATCCCAAAGAAAAAGAAATGCAAGAAGGCAAAGTGGTTGTCTGAGGAGGTTTTACAAATACCTAAGAAAGGAATGAAGTGAAAGGCAAGGGAGAAAGGGAAAGATATACCCAAATGAACAGAATTCCAGAGAATAGCAAGGAGAGATAAAATAGCCTTCTTAAATGAACAATGCAAAGAAACAGAGGAAAACAATAGAATGGGAAAGACTAGAGACCTCTTCAAGAAAACTGGAGATATCAAGGAAACATCTCATGCAAGGATGGGCAAGATAAAGGACAGAAACAGTAAGGACCTAACAACAGAAGCAGAGGAGATTAAGAAGAGGTAACAAGAATACACAGAAGAACTATACAAGAAAAGTCTTAATGACTTGGATAACCATGATGGTGTGATCACTCACCTAAAGCTGGACATCCTGTAGTATTAAGTCAAGTGGGCCCTACAAAGCATTACTATTATATGCACAAAGTGAGTGGAGGCTATGGAATTTTAGCTGAGTTATTTAAATCCTAAAAACTGCTGCTGTTAAAGTAAGGCCCTCAATATATCAGCAAATTTGGAAAACTTAGCAGTGACCACAGGACTAGAAAAGGTCATTTTCATTCCAATCTCAAAGAAGGACAATGCCAAAGAACGTTCAAACTACCATAGAACTATGCTCATTTCACATGTTACCAAAGGTTATACTCAAAGTCCTTCAAGTGAGCCTTCAGCAGTACCTGAACTGAGAACTTTCAAGTATACAAGCTAGATTTAGAAGAACCAGAGATCAAATTGCCAACAATCCCTGGATCAAGGAGAAAGCAAGGGAATTCCAGAAAAACATCTGCTTCACTGACTACCCTAAAGCCTGTTACTGTGTAGATCATTAACAAACTGTGAAAGAGAAGAGAATACCAGACCACTTTACCTGTCTCCTGAAAAAACTGTGTGTCGGTCAAAAAGCAACAATTAGAATTGGACATGGAACAACTGACTGGTTCAAAATTGGGAAAGGAGTATGACAAAGCTGTATATTGTCAATCTGCTTATTTGTCTTATATGCAAAGTATATTATGAGAAATGTTGGGCTGGATGAAGCACAAGCTGGAATCAAGATTTCTGGGGAAAATATCAACAACCTCATATATGCAGATGATACCACTCTAATGGCAGAAAGCAAAGAGGAACTAAAAAGACTCTTGATGAGGGTGAAAGAGGAGAGTGAAAAAGCTGGCTTAAAACTCAACATTCAAAAAACGAAGATCATGGCATCTGGTCCCATCACTTCATGGCAAATAGATGGGGGAAAAGTGCAAACAGTGACCTATTTTATTATCTTGGGCTCCAAAATCACTGCAGATGATGACTGCAGCCATGAAATTAAAAGACATTTGCTCCTTGGACGGAAAGCTATGACCAACCTAGACAGCATATTAAAAAGCAGAGACATCACTTTGCTGACAAAGGTCCATATAGTCAAAGCTATGGTTTTTCCAGCAGTCATGTACGGATATGAGAGTTGGACCATAAAGAAGGCTGAGCGCCAAAGAATTGATGCTTTCAAACTGCGGCACTGGAGAAGACTCTTGAGAGTCCCCTGGACTGCAAGGAGGTCAAAGCAGTCAATCCTAAAGGATATCAACCCTGAACACTCACTGGAAGGACTGATACTGAAGCTGAAGCTCCAATACTTTGGCCACATGATGCGAAGAGCCAACTCACTGGAAAAGACCCTGATGCTGGAAAAGTTTGAAGGCAAAAGGAAAACGGGGTGGCAGAGGATGAGATGATTAGATAGCATTTGAGCAACCTCCAGGAGATAGTGAAGGACAGGAAGCCTGGTATGCTGCAGTCCACAGGGTTGCAAAGAGTCGGACATGACTTAGCAACTGAACAACAACAACGAGGAGGAAACAGATAACAAAATTATATAAGGCAATGACGTAGTTAGTAGAGTAGAAGACATTATGTGCCATGGAGAAAAAATAGAGCAGGAAGGGGAGTGGGTAGGGAATACCTGCTTTGGACAGGATGGTCTAAGGGAGCCTCATTGGGACGTTGGGTGTGCCTGGAGAAGGGCAGGGAGAACCAAGAGATGAGGTTAGAGAGGAACAGGAGGTCAAAGTTCGGGAGGCCACTCGAAGAATGTTGGCTTTTATTCAGTGTTAGATGGGAACTTATTTCATTGGTTTTGAGTATCAGAGAGGCATACTTTGTCTTACTATTTTTTAACTGGATATTTCTGATGGATATTAGTAGGTGTCCCACATAAAAAGAAATCAAAAAATTCAACTCAGGTTCCCTAATTAGTTAGCTCTCTCTAATTAGTAGCTTTATGATTAACACAGTATTTTAACACATTTAAAGCTCTGAGAGCTCCTGCAGAAAGACTTCTACTAAGCTTATTTTTTAACCTTTGATATCACACACCTACTAGGCCCACAGAATCCTTTGATTATCAAACATCTTACAGAATACAGTTCAGAACCCAGTTCAGGAAACAGTGAGCTAGACAATTTTTAAGGTCCTTTGAGATATAATAATCTAAGATCTTGTAATCAGAAACATTTTAATAGAAGCCTCCTAACTAAACTGATATTACATAACATCAACAAAATTGCTCATGAAAAACAGATGAAATAACTTTGGGCTTTAGATGTCAGTGCTTTTCCTCTCTCTTGCTGCAGGGAAATAATAACAAAGAGAAGAGAATTGTGAATACTTGGAAGCAAAATTAGGGCTAAACTCCGTTTGACATACTGTGATACCATGCAAAATCAAAGTTGAAGTCATCAGTTCAAGCAGAGACCCCTCAGTGGCTCTTGTCCGTCACGTAAGAGTAGCTTTACAGTTTGAACTATTACAACTAACACAATCCTGCAGCCATTTATATCTGACACAAATGTTTATCTCAGCTACCGACTTTGTAAATTAGACTTTATGCAAACAATAGTTCTGAGCCACTAAACTAGAAAAATAGAGTTTTCCACACTGCAGCAAGGCTAAATTAAAGTTACATTTTTCAAAGCAATATATTCATTACACAATTTCTTTCTTTAATCATCTCTTACATCAAAGTATCTCAAACGTTTCGTACAACCACAATATCACTCAGTCACTAAAATCTAATATAAATGAACAGCCTGTTTCTATAGCTTCATCTCTGATACAATTAACTACTAGCTATATATGTATATATAAATCAGTCTTAATGAAGGGACCTGGAATGAGAGGTCTACAGATAAGATTTCTATTTGTAAGGATCCCAAGAAGTCATGCATTATACATATAGATAACTCAGTTAAACTGTATTATTGTTGTTCAGTCACCCAGTCCTGTCCAACTCTTTGCAACCCCATGGACTGTAGCGCACAGGCCTCCCTGTCCCTCACCATCTCCCGGAGTTTGCCCAAGTTCATGTTTATTGCATCAGTAATGCCGTCCAGCCATCTCATCCTCTGACACCCTCTTCTCCTTCTGCCCTTGTCTTTCCCAGCATCAGGGACTTTTCCAATAAGTCAGCTGCTCACATCAGGTGACCAAAATATTGGAGCTTCAGCTTCAGCAGCAGTCCTTCCAATGAGTATCTAGGGTTGATTTTCTTTAAGATTTACGGTTTGATCCCCTCGCTATCCAAGGAGCTCTCAAGAGTCTTCTCTAGCATCACAGTTCAAAGCCATCAGTTCTTCAGCATTCTGCCTTCTTTATGGTCCAGCTCTCACAACCGTACCGCACGACCACTAGAAGACGACAGCTTTGACTATACGGACCTTTGTCAGCAGAGCAATGTCTCTGCTTTTCAACACACTGTCTAGGTTTGTCATGGCTTTCCTGCCAAGAAGCAATCGTCTTCTGATTTCATGACTGCAGTCACCAACCTCAGTGATTTTGGAGCCCAAGAAGAGGAAATCTGTTACTACTTCCACCTTTTCCCCTACTATTTGCCATGAAGTAAAGGGGCTGGATACCATGATCTTCGTTTTTTTAATATTTAATCTTAAGCTGGGTTCCTCACTCTCCTCCTTCACCCTCATCAAAAGGTTCTTTAGTCCTCTTCACTTTCTGCCATTAAGAGTGGTATCATCTGCCTATCTGAAGTTTCATGTTTCTCCTGCCTATCTTGATTCCAGCTTGTAACTCATCCAGCCCAGCATTTCTCATGATGTGCTCAGCATATAAGTTAAACGAACAGGGTGACAACAGACAGCCCGGTAATACTCCTTTCTCAATCTTGAACCAATCAGTTGTTACATACAGGGTTCTAACTATTGCTTCTTGACCCACATACAGGTTTCTCAGGAGACAGGTAAGATATTCTGGTATTTCCATCTCTTTAAGAGAGTATTATTAAATGTTGTATTACACACCGATAACCCAGTTAAGGTCTAAGACAGGGACTGGCCAAATATTAGCCTAAGAGGTCTAACTTTTCTCTCCCAAGGGCAAGCAAAGATGACAAATAAGTTATCCCACAAGCCCCAGCTGCCAATAAAGAAGATCTCATGGCTTTCCTCATGGGGAAGGGTAGCTCATAAGACCAGACAATGACTACCAGAAGTCAGCTCCTCATGAGACCACTAGAGGTGCAATATGGTTGACAAGTAAGCATATTAGATGCAGGGTGGGAGCCAAGCTACAGAACCTTAATAAGGGGTAAGAGGCAAAGGTAGGTCAGGAATCAGGCCTGGCAAAGACAAGGAAGACAAGGCCAGACAAGCAGAGAAGGTGGTCTGGAAGAGTTTCAGAATAAAGGTTAAGATACACAAAGTGGTTTCTAAGGAAGCCACAGGATGGGTTTTCATGGTGAAGCTTTATGTTGGATGTTGAATGAGAGATAAATGAGACAGTTTCTGGCATGAAGAGATAAACAATAATAACAATAATGGCTAACATCTATTACATCTTTACTATGCACTTCCACTATGCATGATGTTAGTGTGTTATGTGCATTTTTAATCTCTTTAACAGCCCCATGAATATTTTCTGTTTTTACCCTCCTGCTACAAATGGCAATGGCACACCACTCCAGTACTCTTGCCTAGAGAATCCCATGGACGGAGGAGCCTGGTAGGCTGCAGTCCATGGGGTCGCTATGAGTCGGACACGACTGAGCGATTTCACTTTCACTTTCCACTTTCATGCACTGGAGAAGGAAATGGCAACCCACTCCAGTGTTCTTGCCTGGAGAATCCCAGGGACGGGGAAGCCTGGTGGGCTGCCGTCTATGGGGTCGCACAGAGTCAGACACGACTGAAGCAACTTAGCAGCAGCAGCTACAGATGAGTAAACAAAGGTTGAGAGAGGTTGAGCAGCCAACTTGAGTTTTTTTTAAAAATATGACGACTCTACTCATACAACTCAATAGCAAAGAAAGCTAAACAATCTAATTCAAAAATGGGCAGAAATGTCTATTCAGATAGACATTTTCCCAAAGAAGACATACAGATGTCCAACAGGTACATGAAAAGATGCTCAACATCTCTAATCATCAGGGAAATACAAGTCTAAACCTCAACAAAACATCACCTCACACTTGTCAGAATAGCTGTTATCAATCAAAAAAGTCAAGAAACAACCAATGCTGGGAGGATATGGATAAAAGGGAACCCTTGAGCACTGCTGGTGGGGATGCAAGTGGGTATAGCTATTGCAGAAAACAGCATGGAGGTTCCTCAAAAAATTCAAAACAGACCTCATGATCCAGCAATTCCACTTCTGGATATTTATCAAAGAAAATGAAAACACTTATCTAAAAACAGACACACACCACCCTGTTTACTGTAGCATTACTTACAATAGCCAAGACATGGAAGCAACCTAAATGTTATCAATGGATGAATGGATAAAGAATACGTGGTATGTATCCATTATCTGTTGCTGTTTAGTCACTAAGTTGTGTCTGACTCTTTTGCAACCCCATGGACTGTAGCCCGCCAGGCTCCCCTGTTCATGAGATTTCCCAGGCAAGAATATTGGAGCGGGTTGCCATTTCCTTCTCCAGGGGATCTTCCCAACCCAGGGATTGAACCTTTGTCTCCTGCATTGCAGGTAGATTCTTTACCCCTGAGCCACCAGGGAAGCCCTGATATGCATGTATGTATGTATCTATGTATGTATGTATGTACATATATACACACACACAATAGAATATTACTCTGCCATTAAAAAAGAATGAAATCTTGTCACCTGCAAAAACATGAATAGACCTTAAGAGCATTATGCTAAGTGAAATGACTCAGAAAAAGAAAAGCAAATACCATATTATCTCACTTTTATGTGGAATCTTGAAAAAAAGAAAAAAGCTAAACCAAAACAAACACCTGAGCTCACAGATTCAGAGAACAGACTGGTGGCTGCCAGGAGTAGTGGCAGGGGGATGGGCAAATGGTACAAACTGCCAGTTATACAATAAATAAGTCATAGGGATGTAATGTATAGCATGGCAATTAGAGTTGATAATACTGTATTGTATATTTGAAAATTGTTGACAGAATAAGTTTTAAAAGTTATCATCAGGGACTTCCCTAGTGGTCCAGTGGTTAAGAATCTGCCTGCCAATGCAGGGGACATGAGTTTGATCGCTGATCTAGGAAGGTCCCACATGCCACGGAGTAACTAAGGCCATGCACCACAACTACTATGAGCCCATGTACCTAGAGCCTGTGCTTCACAACAAGAGAAACCACCATAAGAAGAAGCCCACGTACTGCAGTGAAGAGTAGTCTCCAGAGTTACTGTGGTGATTTCTCAATGTACAGAAATATCAAATCATTATGTTGTACACCTGAAACTAATGTCAACTGTACCTCAATAAATTTTTAAATTATAAAACTCTATTACGTTTGTGCTTTACATATTACATTACATACAGTAGTCTAAAATAAGCATCTCATGCCTAGTGACACAAAAATGAATAGCAACCCCCAAAATTAGCAATGTGTAAATTATTTTTTCTTTAATAATAAACATTCGATTCTGAGCTGGGACAATTTCACAACATGCAATCTGCCTTTCATTTCAAATAATCATTCTACTTTCCTATATCTACACTATTCACCTGTGTCAATTCTAATATACATGTGAAGCAACACAGACAAAAGAATGTAATGCTGTGTATTCTTTTTTAAATTTTTATTTATTTATCTATTATTTATGACTGCAACAGGTCTTAGTTGTGGCATGCAGGCTTCTCTCTAGTTGTGATGCATGGGCTTAGCTGCCACGTGGCATGTGGGATCTTGGTTCCCGGACCAGGAATCAAACCTCGTCCCCTGCATTAGAAGGCAGATTCTAAGCCACCAGACCACCAGGGAAGTCTCAGTGCTGTGTATAGTTTTCAAATGGTTTATCAGTGCTCACTTTTTCCAATCAGTCTTTACAGAAAGAAGAAATGAGAAGAGGTGTGTATCAGATCACCTGCTGAAATACTTTCACAAGGAAGGTACCTCAGTTTGCACATATGTAGAACAAAGACGATACTCTGTAATTGTGTGGCTTATTTTAAGGATTAGGGGAGACACTGCCTGTACCCTGTGGGACACAAGAAAGAATCAGCAAATGGTAGCTGTTATTATAATATTACAGATTTGCCAAATGACATATCCCGCCAGTCTCCTCAGCCAAGGAATTCTCCGGGCAAGAATACTGGAGTGGGTAGCCATTCCCTTCTTCAGGGAATCCTCCCAACTCAGGGATCGAACCTGGGTGTCCTGCGCTGCAGGCAGATTCTTTACTCTCTGAGCCACTCAGTTCAGTTCAGTCGCTCAGTTGTGTCCGACTTTGCGATCCCATGAACTGTAGCACGCCAGGTTTTCCTGTCATCACCAACTCCCAGAGCTTGCTCAAACTCATGTCCATCGAGTCAGTGATGCCTTCAGTCTTTCCCAGCACCAGGGTCTTTTCCAATGAGTCAGTTCTTCACATCAGGAGGCCAAAGTATTGGAGTTTCAGCTTCAGCATCTGTCCTTCCAATGACTATTCAGGACTGATATCCTTGAGTCCAAGGGGCTCTCAAGAGTCTTCTCCAACACCACAGTTCAAAAGCATCGATTCTTCTGCACTCAGCTTTCTTTATGGTCCAACTCTCACATCCATACATGACTACTGGAAAACCCATAGCTTTGATTAGATGGACGTTTGTCTGTAAAGTAATGTCTCTGCTTTTTAATATGCTGTCGAGGTTTGTCATAGCTTTTCCTCCAAGGAGCAAGTGTCTTTTAATTTCAAGGCTGCAGTCACTATCTGCAGGGATTTTGGAGCCCCCCAAAATAAAGACTCTCATTGTTTCCATTGTTTCCCCACCTATTTGCCATGAAGTGATGGGAATGGATGCCATGATCTTTGTTTTTTGAATGTTGAGTTTTAAGCCAGCTTTTTCACTCCCCTCTTTCACTTTCATCAAGATGCTCTTTAGTTCCTCTTCACTTACTGCCATAAAGGTGGTGTCATTTACATATCTGAGGTTATTGATATTTCTCCTGGCAATCTTGATTCCAGCTTGTGCTTCATCCAGCCCAGCATTTCACGTGACGTACTCTGCATATGAGTTAAATAAGCAGGGTGACAATATACAGCCTTGATGTATACTTTTCCCAATCTGGAACCAGTCTGTTGTTCCATCTCCAGTTCTGTTGCTTCTTGACTTGCATACAGATTTCTCAGGAGGCAGGTAAGGCGATCTGGCATTTCCATCTCTTTAAGAATTTTCCACAGTTTGTTGCGATCCACACGTTAGCAGTTCTACTCAAAAATCATCCTCTATGTCAGGCTGCTTCTGAGTGACCCATGCCAACTTACTTACACACTTAAAATTCTTGGGACAAGACAAATATTAGAGAGAGTAATGCTAAAACAAAAAGTCAAAGTCATTTGCCCAAGATAACATAGTAAATGAGACAAACTCAGAAAAACCAAGCAATAAACATTGAATCATAAATACCTTATGGTAGAAAATGGCCTTTGAAAGTTATTGATGTTCCTTCGACAGCATCCAGATAGGAGTCAGAAAGCCCAAATTATTCAGGGATAGCAATAATTATTAGAGTTATTAAAAGGGTCCTTCTTGTAGGCTTTTGTACAGATAAATGGGAAAAAATATGAAAGTGCTGGATACATTGATTCACCGTTTGTCCTGTTCTTCCTTCTTAAGACATGGACAGTAAGTTAACAGAAATCATACTGAAAATAACTCATGCCAAGTAATTTGTAACCTGGGTATATCGTTTTCAGATAATTATGCCACCACACTGGGGTACAGTGATTGCACTGAGAGTTCCAATTTTTCACCCCTCTCACTGAGGATGTGGTAACGACTCGAGGCTCAGTCAAGTTCACTTGCTTATTAGGCCAATAAAATGTGTAAGTGTGATTCAAGCAGAAGCTTGACAAGAACTTGCTGCTCGGCTTTCATCATAAGAGCATGCCCAGGGTGACCCGCTGGAGAATGAGACACACGGAACAGAGCCTGCTCTGCACGGCTGTCCCAGGAGATGTCTCAGACACGTGAAAAGAGGCAAGGCAAGGTCAGGGAAGCTGCCTCGCCAGCGTCCAGCTGACTTCAGCTGACGGCAGACATATAAGTTAGCCCTGCTGAGCCCAGCTCTGATCAGAAATATGTAAGCAAATATAAATGTGTATTGTTTTAAACCACTGAGGTTTTGTGGCTGGTTTGTCATAAGGCATTACTGTAACAACAGAATGCTGATATACATGATTATTAAGCATGTGAAAATTGTTTACTCACTATAAAGCCCAGACTCCACCAGAATGACTACATGACAGCATCTCAACTATGACTGAGTTGTGTGTGTTTGAACAAGGGTTTGGGTAATCACTTTTCTTTGGGTGTTTCTAAACAGATTTTAATAAAGAGATGCATCAAGCGTGGGACCTTTCCTATTATACTAGTTTTAAGCTCAAAATCAGAAGGCATCAAGGAAACTGAGTTGCCTAGATCATATTCATTTGAAAAAATTATCTTCTATAAACAGCTGGCTTCCTAGGTACATGCAGGGGAGTAGCAGGATACTATACTAAACCCTGGGCTAAATGCCAACAGAATCTTTCCTATTTCCAATTTCTGTGATTTCTCGTTCTATACTTTGATAGAACCCTGTTTCCTAACTATACAGAAATATTAGCTTCCAGTGAGAAGAAAAAGCAGCTGGATTTCTATTTCTATTTCCTGGAAAGTCTTCTCCAGTATTTGAGAGTCTAATCTTTGCATATCAATCTAGAAGAAACTCTGTAAGCTGGGAAATCCACTGCTTTTAATAGCCACACGGGACACTGAAACAGCCAGGTGCCAGGGCAAATGACATTTGGCAAATAGGAATAAGGCAAGCCAGAAGATCTGTTTCTAAAGTTCAGGGGGAGAAGGGTCCAAGCCACGGCTTTCTTGTGATCCTTTACCTAAGTCCAATTCCTTCTGTAATCAAGAGAAAGAAAGCAGAACAAGAAGAAAACATAAAAGTCTGAGAGTCACTAGAACACTTCCTAACACCATACACAAAAATAAACTCAAAATGGATTAAAGATCTAAATGTAAGACCAGAAACTATAAAACTCCTAGAGGAAAACATAGGCAAAACACTCTCCGACATAAATCACAGCAGGATCCTCCATGACCCACCCCCCAGAATATTGGAAATAAAAGCAAAAATAAACAAATGGGACCTAATTAAAATTAAAAGCTTTTGCACAACAAAGGAAACTAGGAGCAAGGTGAAAAGACAGCCTTCAGAATGGGAGAAAATAATAGCAAACGAAGCAACAGACAAACAATTAATCTCAAAAATATACAAGCAACTCCTGCAGCTGAATTCCAGAAAAATAAACGACCCAATCAAAAAATGGGCCAAAGAACTAAACAGACATTTCTCCAAAGAAGACATACAGATGGCTAACAAACACTGAAAAGATGCTCAACATCACTCATTATTAGAGAAATGCAAATCAAAACCACAATGAGGTACCATTACACACCAGTCAGAATGGCAACTATCCAAAAGTCTACAAGCAATAAATGCTGGAGAGGGTGTGGAGAAAAGGGAACCCTCTTACACTGTTGGTGGGAATGCAAACTAGTACAGCCACTATGGAGAACAGTGTGGAGATTCCTTAAAAAACTGGGAATAGAACTGCCATATGACCCAGCAATCCCACTGCTGGGCATACACACTGAGGAAACCAGAATTGAAAGAGATGCGTGTACCCCAATGTTCATTGCAGCACTGTTTACAATAGCCAGGACATGGAAGCAACCTAGATGTCCATTGGCAGATGAATGGATAAGAAAGCTGTGGTACATATACACAATGGAATATTACTCAGCCATTAAAAAAAATACATTTGAATCGGTTCTATTGAGATGGATGAAACTGGAGCCCATTATACAGAGTGAAGTGAGCCAGAAAGAAAAACACCAATACAGTATACTAATGCATGTATATGGAATTTGAAGGATGGTAATGGTAACCCTTTATGTGAGACAGAATAAGAGACACAGATGCATAGAACAGTCCTGTGGACTCTGAGGGAGAAGGTGAGGGTGGGACGTTCTGGGACAATAACATTGAAACATGTATATTGTCATATGTGAAGCGGAACACCATTCCATGTTTTATGCATGGGACGGATGCTCAGGGATGGAGCGTTGGGATGGCGCAGAGGGATTGGAGGGGGAGGGAGGTGGGAGGAGGGTTCGGGAGGGGGAGCACATGTGAACCCATGGCTGATTCGTGTCAATGTATGGCAAAAACTACTACAATGTTGTAAAGTGATTAGCCCCCAACTAAAATAAAAAAAAAAAAGTCTGAGAGTCATAATAATGAATGTGCTAAGACAAAATATTTTGAGTTCTTCAGAGGAAGATCATCAGAGTAATTAACCTAGTACTATTAATCCTATTGTTCAATCAGCTAACAGGAATTAAACCTGCAGAACCTAATCAGAAATGGACATTCTCTAAAAACAAATAAAATATATTAATGCACATATATGGAATCTAGAAAAATGGTACCAATGAGCCTATTTGCAGGGCAGGAATAGACTCACAGATGTAGAAAACAGACCTGAGGACACAATTAAGAGAAAGAGAGTGGGACGAACTGAGAGAGCAGCACTGAAACAGATACACGGCCATGTGTAAAAGAGACAGCTAGTGGGAAGTTGCTGTTTAACACAGAGAGCTCTGCTCGGTGCTCTGTGATGACCTAGAGGGGTGGGATTAAGTAGGGGTGGGATAAGCAGGGGTGGGAGTGAAGTTCAAGATGGAGGGGATATATGTATACTTACGGCTGATGCACATTGTTGTATGGCAGAAATGAACACAACATTGTAAAGCAATTATCCTCCAATTAAAAATAAATTTTAAAAAGTGAGAATTCTCTCAACATAATAAAGCCAATAACATGAATTAGAGTTTTTCTAAATTCAAATGTCTTTGCTCAAGATTTCAGTCACTGTTTTCAGAATCTTTTCAAAATGATTCATTTCCCACATTTCTAAGTAACAGTATAGGACAGAGATCAAGTCCTTTGAGACTAGAGCTGGTCAGCTGCAGGGAAATCCTTTTCCTGGCATTTTCAAAGTTTAATATCAGACATCGCATTTAACCCTAAAGGGCTGAAGCGCACTGTGCCATCCAGGATGAGCTAACAGCTTCTTTTTTGGTCGTTTACGCTGGAGATGCATACTCTGGCACACTCAGGAGATGAAAAGCAAATCGAGTTTACGAACCGGATTAATGGTCTGGTCCCTGAGGCCCTAGTGCAGAGTTTACTTAAGATGAAAGCTTTGGGTGCAGAAGTGAGTTTTTAGATCTAACCAAGATTCTCACTTAAATGGCCCCGTAATAGTATTAGTACTGAAATCCTCCAGCTCGTTCTTTCCAAGGCTGCTAGAAACAAGAATATTGCAGAAAAACCTGATCCACGTTACTGCCTGCCGTGGGTGCAGGAAAAGAGTTCTACAAGTTCAACAGCAGAGCGGGTCAGGGAGGCGGGGGCATATACCAATAGAAGTCATTTTAAAACACTCATGAGGCTGATTCATGAGGCTGGGAAAATCTTTTCATCCAGGTCACTGAAACACATCTTTGAAGGCAGACTGACTTCAAGACTCATCTATGTTAATGATATATGTGGGAACGAAAGCCAATTGTCACGGTAATGCATATTTAGTAGCAAGAACCACTGAACCAGAGCAGGCTCTGTGACATACTAGTTTGAAAATACCTGATTCTAAGAGAGAATCAGTTTTCCTTTCAAGTTGTAATGAGAATTCCAGATCTTCTACAAATATGCATTTAATGGGAAATGCAATGATCCTCACCATACCTTTCATGTCTAATTCCCCTTTACAGATTACTTTTTTCTCCTTTACAAATTAATGAAGATTCAGCTTTCTGTTGGTGGTGGTGGTGTTCCTTATCTAGACTATCTAATTTCTTAGATGTTAGCTCTTAGATACTCTTCTTCACTTAATCAGTCTTTCTGAGAAAAGCAGTAATATTTCTTCTTCAGAGTTATTTAATTTCATCTTTATTTTGATGAAAAAGAGTAACACATTTATTATGACAATCTATTTTTTTCTGATCCATTTTCTATTACTTAAAAAAAAAAGTTTAACACTTATGATCATGAAGAAAAGACATTCTATCTTTAATAAAACGCCTAATTCAGGTCTCAACATGCTGGCCAGTGAATGCTTGAATACTGCCAACACCCAGCGGCCTTCTGGCAGCACGGGGCCTTCTAAAAGCTGTTCTCTGGCAATAGTCTTTCACGCAAGCACTAATTTTATTATAGCTAGTTTATGATTTTCCCTTATTTCCCTGCTATTTTTAAACATGGGGCTGTAACAGGAGGCGGCCAGAGGCTCAGGAGATGAAGGAACCATTACACACTGTTGGGCCTCTGTGGTATCAGTGGCCTTTGGAAGCTAAGGGCTCAAACACAATGTCAAAGCGTATTTGAATACAGGGTCCCTCACAGGAACTCTGCCCAACAAGAAACACATTGCTTCGCTCTCTGAATTCTCCTTTTAATTTCTGCTTTCAAGTCCTTGTGGTCTCTCAACACTCTCCCAGTTATTTTTTTTTTTAAGTTATTTTTGCACGTTGCTCATTCTAGCCAGAACTATTTAGCTACATTTGACAACACTGTCTTGGGGAATGAGTTTTTGACATTTTGCATAATGTACCAGCAGTGATTTCTGTAACACGATAAAACAATAAATGATGTACCCAAGACCTTGCATGAAGAAATACCAAATTTACTTCTTGTCTGTCTACATGTAACTTTGGGATGCAAGCGTTCAGAAAGACTGGCTCTGAATGTATGCTAACTAGAAAAAAAAAGTTGAAGAAGTAGAATGGATTTCAAGGATGGTTTATTGGAAAAAAGAAAGGCATTTATGAAATGGTAGGAGGAAAACCATGTATATTTCTTAGAAACATAATTTTAATAACTGAGATAGGCAGAGCTCTCACATAGGAAAGTGATAATTAAATGCCCTAGGCCCAAACTGCACCATCCCAATCAATTTCTATAATCAAAAATAGGGGGGAAAAAGTTCAAGATACAGCTCAAGTTGCACATTTATAAATACCAAAGCACCCTGACTTTAAGCTAGAAACAAACACATGTGAAGAGTAGGGACCAATCAATGATAAGAACAGTGAGTTGTGAGTCAGAGGGGTTGTAGACTAGTCCAAATCTACTTCTAATCTGCCCCAGAGACAACCCAGGGTTACATTTACTTCAAAACAAAATAGAGAGAGATGAGAAAAGTCATAAGTGCATAGAAGTATGGTTCTAAGCAATACTATTAAACAGTATTAATCTCTGGAGTGGACACTGCCTAACAAATATACTTTGTATGGAGAAGGTGAGAGCCCAAAGTGACACTAGAATTTCTTGGACAGAGATCCATAATATTGTACAGGAGGTGATGAACAAAACCATCCCAAAGAAAAAGAAAAGCAAGAAGGCAAAGTGGTTATCTGAGGAGGCTTTAGGAACACTGGAAGAATGAAGAGAAGTGAAGAGCAAGGGAGAGAGGGAAAGGTACATCCAATTAAATGTAGAGTTTCAAAGAATATCTAGAAGAGATAAGCAGGACTTCTTCAATGAACAGTGTTCCATAATGGAAGAAATCAACAAAAGGGGAAATATTAGAGATCTCTTCAGGAAAATTGGAAACATCAAGGGAGCATTTCACCCAAAGATGGGCACAGTAAAGCATAAAAATGTAGAGACCTAGTAGATGCTGAAGAGATCAAGAAGAGATGGAAAGAATACATGGAAGAACTGTATTAAAAAAGATCTTAATGAACCAAATTACTATGATGGTGTGGTGAGTCACCCAGAGCCAGACATTCTGGAGTGCGAAGTCAAGTGGGCCTTAAGAAGCACTGCTGTTAATAAAGCAGTGGATGTGATGAAATTTCAGCAGAACTATTCAAATCCCTAAAGGAGGATGCCATCAAGGTTTTGCATTCTTTCTTTTTTTTTAAGTCTTTATTGAATTAATTACAATATTGCTTCTACTTTCTGTTTTTGGCCGTGAGGCATGTGGGATCTTAGCACCCTGACTGGGGATTGAACCCTCATCCCCTGCATTGGAAGGTGAAGTCTTAACCACTGGACCACCAGGGAAGTCCCGGTTTTGCATTCTTTATGTCAGCAAATCTGGAAGACCCAGCAGTGGCCACAGGACTGGAAAAGGTCAGTCCTCATCCAAATTCCCAAGAAGGGTAATATCAAAGAATGTGCTAACCATCGGACAATTGCACTCATCTCCCATGCTAATACGGTCACATTTAAAATCTTTCATGCCAGGCTTCAGCATTACGCGAACCAAGAACTTCCAGATGTCCAAGCTGGGTTTAGAAAAGAGGAACTAGAGATCAAATGGCCAACATTCACTGGATTATAGAAAAAGCAAGAGAACTTCAGAAAAACATCTAACTCTGTTTCACTGACTACACTAAAGCACAGATCATGTAGATCATGACAAATTGTGGACAGCTCTTAGAGAGATGGGCATACCAGACCATCTTACCTGTCTCCTGAGAAACCTGTATCTGGGTCAAGAAGCAACAGTCAGAATCTTGTATGGAGCAACTGATTGGTTCAAGATCGAGAAAGGAACACAACAGGACTGTCTGTTGTCACCCTGTTTGTTTAACCTATACACTGAATACATGATGAGAAATGTCAGGCTGAATGAGTTCCAAAATGGAATCAAGACAGGCAGGAAAAACATCAACAACCTTAGATATGCAGATGATAATACTCTAATGGCATAAAGTGAAGAGGAACTAGAGAACCTCTTGATAAGGGTGAAGGAGGAGAGTGAAA
Source organism: Okapia johnstoni (assembly GCA_024291935.2). Taxonomy (NCBI): domain Eukaryota; kingdom Metazoa; phylum Chordata; class Mammalia; order Artiodactyla; family Giraffidae; genus Okapia; species Okapia johnstoni. The sequence goes on along the minus strand of CM044310.1, from coordinate 4,798,681 downwards.
GAGCCAGCTTAAGACTAAATATTAAAAAAAACTAAGATCATGACATCCAGCCCCATTCAGTTCAGTTCAGTTGCTCAGCTGTGTCCGACTCTTTGCAACCCCATGAATTGCAGCACGCCAGGCCTCCCTGTCCATCACCAACTCCCGGAGTGTACCCAAACCCATGTCTATTGAGTCGGTGATGCCATGCAGCCATCTCATCCTCTGTCATCCCCTTCTTCTCCTGTCCCCAATTCTTCCCAGCATTAGGGTCTTTTCCAATGAGTCAACTCTTCGCATGAGGTGGCTAAAGTATTGGAGTTTTAGCTTCAACATCAGTCCTTCCAATGAACACCTAGGACTGATCTCCTTTAGGATGGACTGGTTGGATCTTCTTGCAGTCCAAGGGACTCTCAAGAGTCTTCTCCAACACCACAGTTCAAAAGCATCAATTCTTCAGCGCTCAGTTTTCTTCACCGTCCAACTCTCACATCCATACATGACCACTGGAAAAACCATAGCCTTGACTAGACAGACCTTTGTTGGCAAAGTAATGTCTCTGCTTTTTAATATGCTAGCTAGGTTGGTCATAACTTTCCTTCCAAGGAGTAAGTGGCTTTTAATTTCATGGCTGCAATCACCATCTGCAGTGATTTTGGAGCCCCAAAAAATAAAGTCTGACACTGTTTCCACTGTTTCCCCATCTATTTCACATGAAGTGATGGGACCAGATGCCATGATCTTAGTTTTCTGAATGTTGAACTTTAAGCCAACTTTTTCACTCTCCTCTTTCACTTTCATCAAGAGGCTCTTTAGTTCTTCTTCACTTTCTGCCATAAGGGTGGTGTCATCTGCATATCTGAGGTTATTGATATTTCTCCCGGCAATCTTGATTCCACCTTGTGCTTCCTCCAGCCCAGTGTTTCTCATGATGTACTCTGCACATAAGTTAAATAAGCAGGGTCACAATATACAGCCTTGACGTACTCCTTATCCTATTTGGAACCAGACTGTTGTTCCATGTCCAGTTCTAACTGTTGCTTCCTGACCTGCATATAGATTTCTCAAGAGACAGGTCAGGTGGTCTGGTATTCCCATCTCTTTAAGAATTTTCCACAGTTTATTGTGATCCACACAGTCAAAGGCTTTGGCATAGTCAATAAAGCAGATATAGATGTTTTTCTGGAACTCTCTTGCTTTTTTGATGACCCAGTGGATGTTGGCAATTTGATCTCTGGTTCTTCTGCCTTTTCTAAAACCAGCTTGAACATCTGGAAGTTCACGGTTCACGTATTGCTGACGCCTGGCCTGGAGAATTTTGAGCATTACTTTACTAGCGTGTGAGATGAGTGCAATTGTGTGGTAGTTCAAGCGTTCTTTGGCATTGCCTTTCTTTGGGACGGGAATGAAAACTGACCTTTTCCAGTCCTGTGGCCACTGCCGAGTTTTCCAGCCCTATTACTGCATGGCAGATAAAAGGGGGAAAGGTGGAAGCAATGACAGATTTCCTCTTCTTGGGCTCTAAAGTCACTATGGATGGTGACTGCAGTCATGAAATCAGAAGACGATTGCTTCTTGGCAGGAAAGCCATGACAAACCCAGACAGTGTGTTGAAAAGCAGAGACATTACTCTGCCAACAAAGGCCCATATAGTCAAGGCTATGGTCTTCCCAGTGGTCATGTACGGTTGTGAGAGCTGGACCATAAAGAAGGCAGAATACCAAAGAATTGATGCCTTCGAACTGTGGTATTAGAGAAGACTCCCGAAAGTCCCTTGGACAGTGAGGAAATCAAACCAGTCAATCCTAAAGAAAATCAACCCTGAACATTCACTGGAAGGACTGACACCAAAGCTGAAGCTCCAGTATTTTGGTCATCTGATGTGAACAGACGACTCACTAGAAAAGTCCCTGATGCTGGGAAAGATCAAGGGCAGAAGGAGAAGTGGGCGTCAGAGGATGAGAAGGCTGGATGGCATCACAGATGCAATGAACATGAACTTGGGCAAACTCCAAGAGATGGTAAGGGGCAGGGAGGCCTGGCGTGCTGTAGTCCGTGGGCTTGCAAAGAGTCAGATACAGACTGGGAGACTCAACAACAACAACAATGGAGAAGGTGAAAGCTCAAAGTGACACTAGAATTCTGTCTCAGACTGTCATCAAAGTGTACAGACTACACTTTGTCATTAAAAACAAAAGACTTTAAAGTAGCTTTCATATGCACAGAGGTCAAACACTAAGCAGAATTTATTTCCCATTAGTGTCCTTTTCTATTTACCTATTTCCATCACCTGTGTTTCATTTCCTAACATAAAAACTAAAAGGCAAACAGATATGCATCCCAGATGCTACCTTATACATCCTTGTAGAGCAGATGATCAAGCTTTGTTATCGTAAAGCCACTATCAACAGCTCCACTGTGGGATCCATAAACTAGATCAAACTCTCGCCAGTCAGATCCATCCATTCTACAGTGCATCCTCTGAACTTACAAGTAAGTTTATCCTCTGTAAGAGTAGCTATCAACTTGACTGATAAACAAGATTAAGATTATTTAAACATTCTAAAAGCAAACTGCAAAAGTCCAAAACAATATTTTTTGGTTCACCACCCGTTGATTGTATGTGATTCCACAGTCATATATACCTTATTCTTCTTTGGCATAACCTCTGAGCTATTATAGTTAATAAATATTCCTCTATAGCATGATAGACCGGCATGATCTGGTAATGTTCTTTATGAATTATCTACTCTAGATTGGAAAAAAAATTCATTTTACATGTAGAGTCTAACAAAAGGGGTAAAAGAACTTTAGAGTCTTAAATGTGGGTGGTTTGAGTAGCCCAAATAGGGCTTCATGGATGTGCCTGCAATTTGACAATATTATCACAACTTCAAAATGTAAGCTCTTTTCTCATAATATGAAGCACAATCATCACTCAACCAGGCCAAGGTTGAGTTGATTTTACAGAATGTTTGTTAGACATGGTTTATGACCTCAGTAAGTGAGTAGAAGACACAAATACTGTATTACCTACCAGTGATGCAGTGTAAAATTCAATGGACTATAAGTTGGGAGTCCCTGATATAAGAACAGATATTAATGGGCTGTGTATCCTTGGATAGGTCTCTCTGTCTCAGGGCCCTCACTATTTCAGCTATAAAATGCGAACAAGTTACTCTTTAACATTCTTGTTTGATCCAAAAGTTGCGATTCTAAATAAACAAACATCAGGAATCTAAATATTCACTAGTAAAAAATACATAATAAACTACTTCCAGTCATGACAGACTAGTTTGTAGCTAGAGTTCATTTGTCAAGAACAACTATGAAAAAATGGATTTAAAAAAACACTTAAAGGCATTAAAAAAATTACTGAAATTACAAATGTAATATGTAGGCTTAATAGCAAGTCAGAGCTAAAGAGAAAATATTTGTGATCATGAATAGAGCATAGCAAAAAATATCTAGGCTTAAGCACACAGAGATAAAAATTTTCCAAAGACGGAAAATACAGCATAAAGAATAAGAGACAAATGGAACATCATGAAAAGGTGTAAGTTACATGCAATTGAACTCCTAGCAGGAAGACAGAAAAAAATGGGGTGGAAGAAATATTTGAAGGGATGATAGCTGAGCCTATTCCAATACTGATGAAAGCATCAAGCCACAAATTTAAGCAGCCCTGGGAACTTCATACAGGATAAATACAAAGCAAATCACATCTAGGCAATTTCATAGTAAAAATGCTTCAAGTCAAAGACAAAAAGAAAAAGCAAGAAGAGGGAGGAAAAAAGACATCTTCAAAGGATCAAAAGTAACACTGAAACAGACTTTTCAATAGAAAGAATGGAAATAAACAAAATGAACAGTGCATATATTCACATAATAGAATACTATATAGAAATGAGAATATATAATATTACTGCTACAGGTATCAACAATAATGAATCTAAGAAATACCATATTCAGCAAAAGAAGCCAAGCACAAAGAATATATTTTGTGAATCCATTTTTATAAAGTTCAAAAACAAGAAAAACTAACCTACACTATTATAAGTCAGGATAGTGGTTATCATTTGGAGGTGGTTAATACTGGAAGGAGATGAGACTGGGTTGTTGATAACATTCTAGTGTCTCATCCAGGTAGAGGTCAAATATGTTTACTATGAAAATTCATTTTAAAAATGATTTGTGTACTTTTGTGTGTGCATGCTATATTTCAATAAAAGTTTAGTTAAGTAACACATGAATGGATAACAGCAGTCTTTAAATTGCAAATTCATTTCACAATGATTTCATACACAACTCTTTTCCTTTTTTTGTGTGTGTGTGTGCTCGGTCGTGTCCATGGACTGCAGCCCGCCAGGCTCCTCTGTCCAGGGAATTTTCCAGGCAAGAATACTGGAGTGGGTTGCCATTTCTTCCTCCAGGGTCCTCCTTTTTACTCACTGCTTAATATATCTTCAAACTACCCCCATTTTGGGGGGTTCAAAGACTCTCAAGAGTGACACAGTCTTAAAAATAGAAGCTTCAGTTTATAGAGAGTCCCTTGGATTGCAAGGAGATCCAACCAGTCCATCCTAAAGGAGATCAGTCCTGGCTGTTCATTGAAAGGACTGATGTTGAAGCTGAAACTCCAATACTTTGGCCACCTGATGGGAAGAGCTGACTCTCTGGAAAAGACCCTGATGCTGGGAAAGATTGAAGGCAGGAGGAGAAGGGGACGACAGAGGATGAGATGGCTGGATGGCATCACCGACTCAATGGACAAGGGTTTGGGTAAACTCCGGCAGTTGGTGATGGAGAGGGAGGCCTGGCGTGCTGCGGTTCATGGGGTTGCAAAGAGTCGGACACGACTGAGCGACTGAACTGAACTGATAGCTTATGAAGTAACTAAGATATTCACGGCCAGGCTGGGAACTTGATCGCAAAAATAACATCTGCTTCGATGAGGAACCAATTTTAAACATAAGCAAAACAAAAAGAACTTAAAGAGGGAAAGAATTGTTTATTAAGAGTAATGAGAGAGAGAGAATGGACTGCAGAAGAGGCTAGTAAGAAGCATTAGGAAATGAGTAACTTGATAAGATGGTTCAAGAAAATGTAGTATCTTAAAGTTCACAGTAAGGGATCCACTTGTGATACATGTGATCACTTATCAATCACTAGGAGAACAAGAACTGTAAAATAGGGTAGACTATTTAGGATACATTATGTATTTGTATAAGAAATTCTGCATTTCTAGACAAACTTATAGAGAATCCATCAATCTGGTGTAAAAGCTTTGGCAAAGGCCTTCCCCACCTCATGCATATTTCACTTGGAACAAAGAGAGGGCCCTTAAAGTATTAATAAATTCCCACCACCACTGTAAGTTTGCCTAAAGCAATAAAATCAGTACGTGGTTTGTGATACAGACTGTTAATAAAGCAATCTTACTGATTTGGCAGTTCTTTTTTCCTAATCATTTTCTTACAAGACCTCAAATGCAGTAAAAGTGGCTTTATAACTGAACAATGTTAGAAACCAGAAACCCAGTACAGGCTTTACAGGCACTGAATATTCTTCCATTCCAATAATTTACTAAAAGAAACCCTTATCAGACTCTGCTAAGCTTTGGGAAAGAGTCACTGGTAGAAATACTCATACTAGACCTTATGATTGTTCTTATATGAAAACGCCCTTTTCTTCTTCTCCTTTACGAAAGAAAGCACTCCAGCTGCTTTTTAGAGACAGTAAAGGTATGTCCCAGGTGGCCTAGTGGTTAAAGAACCCACCAGTGCAGGAGACATAAGAGATGCAGTTCAATCCCTGGGTCAGAAAGATCCCCAGGAGGAGGAAATGGCAACCCACTCCAGTATTCTTGCTGGAGAATCCCACGGACAGAGGGGCCTAGCAGGCTATAGTCCATGGGGTCACCAAGAATCAGACACGACTGAAGCGACTGAGCACAGCACGCACATAGGTATTCTGCACTAGAGCAAAAAGTAACAGGTTTTTAATCTATTGTGGGAGAACAGGAAACTTAAAAAAAAAAAATTTTTTTTTTTTTTTTCAAATTAGGCTGTCTACCACTCTACTCTTTTATAATACTGAGATGGTGAAAACATTAAGTAGATGGGGTATAAGGTGGGAGCCAGAAAGCTTGGTTTGGAAAGGCTGGCCATGTGCTTCAAATCCCCCAGCTGAAGCAGCACTGGACTGCAGCAAAGAAGCTGATACTCAGAAAGTAACAGGTTTTAGAGGACGGTTTCATTGACAGCTAAGAAATCAACAAAATAGGGAGTGCTTTTATTACAGGAGCACTTCAAATGTATCAACACACAAATCTTGGTTAGCCTAAGCCACTGGGATCAAGTTATAAAGTATCAAAGGAAAAAGAAGTACTTCACTGATGTGGATTCAGGAAAAAGAGGGATCTGAACTGGTAATAAGATTTGATTGGATAAACAGGCAAAGCGAGGATACCATCAAGTATACACAGTAACCAGAATTTCCCTAACAGCTTTTGTGGCTAGAGGAGGAGAAAGAAGATGATGAGGATGGTGGTGGCAACTCCTGTAGCTTACCAACTGACCACATGCTGTATGCTAAAAACTGTGCTAAACATTTTATTGTGTATTATCCCTATTTTAGGGATTGGGAGACTGAGACTTAAAGAAATGTAAGTAATGTACTCAATGTCATATAACCAGGTAAATGTCGGAGTAAGAACCCAATCGAACAGACATTCGATCTTAATAACATTCTGCTCATAATTTTGATCAGCATAGTCAATTCCTTCTATGCTGAACATTTCTGGAGAATTTGGGAAAGCTTACTGTCTTAAGGATTTATTCATCCTGTAATCATCTTTACCCATGGTTTGTCTAGTAAAACCTCCTAAAAGATATAGTTAAAGTAAAAGTTGAGGCTTAACTAATTACCACAAGTTCTAAATAGAATCAGTTGAATTAACTGATTAATTAGTGAAGTGCTATAGGAGACCAAAATGGTAAAAAAAAAAAAAAAAAAAAAGAAAAATTGGAAGATTTTTAGGACTCTCAACCTCTTATCCTTCAGGAAAGGCCCAAAGACATGCTGTAATATACCTTCAGAAACCAGTGGACACCTGGCTAGTGAGTCTGCAGAAGAATGTAGATTAAGGAATAAAAGCAGCAAGTAATTCAATGGTGATTTCTTTGGGATGTGATTTCTCTGTAGAAAAGGAGAACTTTGAGATTCATATGTGTTTTATGATAATTAGAGAAAAGTACTTTTATTCAGGGGGAATAAAAGATTCTGATTACTGCTTTGAGAGCTGATGTTTTTTTCTCCCAATAGTGAACTAAAGTTGAAAACAAGAAAGGATTCCTTATTTGGATCATCTGGACCAGTGGAGGGGAAGGGTATTGTATTTACAATCTATTTTCATCAGATTTTAATTGTTCTAACCCACAATAACATAAAATTAAACAAACCTCAGTGATGTCCTTACAAAATTAAAATGGACTGCAGGAAATTACGGGTTTTGTTGTTGGTTTTGTTTTGGAAATTACCTTTCTAAAAACTGGACACACAGGATAAAAATTCAGCAAGGATTAATGAATGATTTGTTACCAAAATTCTATTCCAACGTGTTCTAGTAGAACACATTTCATGTTGTCTTCCAAGGCTATGAATCTAACACTTAATTGTCTGTGTGGCCTAAAGAAAAATCACTCATACTCTTTAAGCGTTCATTTTCTCATCTATAAAAGAGAAACAGGATCAGTAACTTGCTTCACTTTCTGAAGTTTCTATGGTCCCTAGAACAGATAAATCCAAAGGTAAAAATCAAGGAAGTCCAGGTTAATCTGGCAGCTATCCTGTCAGGAAAGCTCACCACCATCATCCTGGAAAGACAGCGTCTCAGCGTCACACACTGTCCGAGTACCTGCAGGAACCACAGCACTCACACTCCTCTCAGCCCTCACGTGGCACTGCAGTCTCCGCTAAGTCAGAGTTCACCTGTCTCTGAGTCCTTTGACTCTTTATGCTTGTATCTCTTAGCTCTCACGGGAAGTATATGCATAACCAAGCAAAAGGCTTTTGGTATAGCCCAGGGAGCCTGTCTCTTTGTGAAGTTACTCAGCTATATTAAGCAATACAAAAATCCATTCTGGAAACCTAAAAACATGCTCTGGGGTTTTGTGATGAGGAAATACTATATAAGGCAATAAGAAATATATTTGGAAATAGTAAACATTAATCACATTATGTATAATATTTAGTTATCACTGATAATCATGATTTCAAATAACTAGGACTCAGTTAACATTCTACAAGTTATATCATTATACAGAAGATACTTGACAAATTTAGGATCTTTAGAAGTAAACTGCCACATAAGGACAAAAACAAAAAACAAAAAACTATTCCTAAATATAACAGCTTTAAGCAATTTACTGTTGATCTTATGCCAAGTCACTTCATTTCTATAGGCTTCCTATTCCTTAGGATAAAAGAGAGGGCCAGATCTGGTGAATTTTAGTAACTGATATAAAGTACTTTTTTCATGGGGCCTATCTCTTAGTCCCTGCCCTGTTCTATCGCCTTTTTGCAACAGAGGAAGAGGTGGCTCCCCATAGGCAGTGCTGCAAGAATAGGCCACGGGCCGTGCAGTCAAGGTGAGCACGCCCAACTCCACTGATGCAGAGAGGACACCACCACTCCCTCCTTCCACTCAGACCAAAGGTCCTTCTACTTTATTTAATTCTACTTAATTTAAAATAACTATATGTGGCTAATGGTTACTGCCTTGGGCAATATGACTCTAAAAATCATCTGATCTGGTCTTTCTGTTCACAGATGGTGAATCAGCAACTAAGAGTTTCCAGAAGAGGTCTGCCCATGATACATAGCTGCTGGTGGCAAAACCAGGACTCAAACAGATCTCCCAATTCTAGTCTGAAGCTCCTGCTACCCTGAAGAAAAAGAGAATGCAAAATGCTATAGCTGGAAGAGGACAACCAAAAATATAATGGATGAGTGATGATAGATCAAACTTGAAAAAAATATAGCCAGAAAAAATGGAACAGCTGAGAGCACAAAGATTTGCAAACACATCACACGTTACATATACACAAACACATTCACTGGGACTATTTTGTCAGGAGGAGAAAAAGAGCTTTTAATAACTCATTACAGGCCCAAAAGGTCTGACTTGGCCGATTTACACAAACTACAAAGAGCACAATCAAAAAATTCATGTCTTCACCCAGGGTGGATTCATGTCAATGTATGGCAAAACAAATACAATATTGTAAAGTCAAAAAATAGAAAATAAACTAATTAAAAAAAAAAAGAAATCTATGTCTTATCTCCATTCTCCACCAAACGTCCACTTTTCAAGTCCTACAGTCTTCAGTGATTTGCTGAGTTACACCTTAATACTCTTATTTGTTTCTCAAAAGCCTGTGTAAGATACACACACCCCTGGCAAGGTTGCCAAGCATTTGCCTCCTGAACTTAATATTCCCTCTGAGGATACAGCTCTCTGCTAAAATGGAATGTTTTTCACCTTTTAACCCACTCTCCTGTACTACTGAAAGTAAAATTATTACCTCTCTGCATTCCTTCTTTGTCTCTCTCTCTCAAACACACGCCCCCCCACCTCCACAAACCTTTGCATGGATCTCACACTAGGGCTACTAATATACTAATATACACAGTGTAGAAAATGTCTGCAAAAAGGTCCAAGAAAAACAGCATTGTTTGCAGAGAAAGTGCTGTTCAGGATGATGTCATAAAAAAATCATCTAATTAATTTCCTGTAGTTACATCCTGAAAGAAATCCAGAAGGCTCAATCTTCTCACAAAGTCAAGTAGTCTCTTTGGGGAGACACTAACTGTTCCTGTGAACCCACAAGTGTCATAAACTGATAAGGATTACGATTTACCTTTAATCTTCAAAATCACAAACAGTGAAATTTCATTTTAAAAGATCTTTAATGTGAGAGGCATTATGAAAATATAAAAAGTATCCTCATTAAATGTGTATTTTAGATTTTAGTTACTGACAGCAAAGAAAAAAATGATTAAAGGTACCAATATTCCTAAACCCAGTAATCTCCTAGGCTTCATAACGTTTTCTCTCCAGACCTGAGTGAACAAAGACCAGCATTTACAAGAGCCAAGGAGAGAGCACACTGTACCCATTGCACACCCTCAGTGCTCTTCCTCCAGGTGACAAGCATTCACCAGTATGGGGCTGGAACACTGCAGGAGATCTGCCAGACTTGCACTCCTTGAGGGCAGGAGCAACGGCAGATTCAGCTTTACACCCAAAGGCATTATAGCACCGGGCACCCAGTAATCACCTGGTAAGCATGCTTTGAATGAATGAATTGATAAGTGAGATAATCAATATAAATAAGTTATCCTCCTTTCCCACCAGAAGCTGCCAGTTAATAATATCAGAAGACCACATTAGAAACAAATAATCAATAAGGACCATAACTGAGGTATCACTAAGGGCTACGGTCTGCCAAACAATTTGAAAAAAATCTAAAAATTAATGTGACATGCTAATAGGTTTAAAATATCCCCTGTGGTGATCACTGGGGAAAGTCTTTTAACTTAAAGTATGTATAATACCTGTTGATCCAGCAATCCCACTTGTCACACACTACTCTCATCCTAAATGTATACAAAAAGACTTGTAAAAGGTCTTTTCTCCTGCAGCCATGTTTGTAAAAGGAAAAACAAACCTCCCTGAACATTCCGCCAGCAGATGAATGGCACATTCATAATACATATACTACAAAGAAGTTCAAAAGAACATGGTTGATCTGTATGTGCTAACATGAAAAGAGGTTCAAGACCATTAAGTGAAAAAATCATTTGGAAAACAGTATCATATTCCCATCCAGAAAAACAAAGCCATAATAGAAAACAGCTAGAACCATGATGTATAATACAAACATAATAATTTAAACTTTCTAGCAACCACAGAAAAAGATAAAAGAAAAATAAAACTAACTTTAATAACATATTTTATTTAACTCAATGTATCTAAACTATTATCACTATATTGCCATCAATATGCAAACTTAGTAATGAAATACTCAACATTCTTTTTTCATTTTAAGTCTTCAAAGTCCAGTGTGTATTTTGCATTTATCTATCGCACATCTCAATTAAAAGCACACACATTTTAAATGCTCAACAGCCACATGTATCAGTGGCTACCAAAGCAAATGGCATAGCTCTAAATGATACACTTCAAACTGGTAACAGTGATCACTTCTGGAGTGGATTGGGTTTTAATCTTTTACATCAATAACTAACTCTTATATTACTTATGTAATGATAAAAACACAATAGCAAAGAAACAAACAGTATGGGAATACGGATGGCTGAACAAACATACCTATTCCAAGGGTTAATGAACATCCAGCTAGAAAAGGGGTGACCAGGGAAAAATAAAATGTAACAATATCATTTACAATAACACACCCAGGTGTGTGCATGCATACATGTACAACACACACACAAAACCTAAGGATAAAACTTAACAAAGATATGCAACAGCTCTATATTGAAAACTATAAAACATTGCTGGAAGAGATTTTACAAGACCTAATAAATGGGGGAACAAACCATGTTCATGGACTATGAAATTCATATATATTCATAGATTCAATGCTACCCCAATCAAAATTTCAGCAGGATGTTTGAGTGAAGGGAGGAGGAACTACAAGCTAATTCTAAGACATATATATGTTTCATATATTTATGTGCTGTATGCTCAGTCACTCAGTCATGTTGGACTCTTTGAGACCCCATGGACTGTAGCCCACCAGGCTCCTCTGTCCATGAAATTTTCCAAGCAAAAATACTGGAGTGGGTTGCCATTTCCTCCTCCAGGGGATCTTCCTGACCCAGGGATTGAACCTGCATCTCCTGTGTCTCCTGCACTTGCAGGCAGATTCTTTACCCTTGAGCCACCCGACATTTATATGAACGTAAAGAACCTGGAATGGCCAAAACAATTTTCAAGAACAAAGCTATACGAATTTCTAGAGTCAACAACAAGCTACAGTAATTAAGTAATATGCTACTGTCATAAAGATAGACAAACAGATCAATAGCACACATCACCTTGTCTCTGACAAAAGTGGCACACAGCGCAGTCCTGTGAATACATGGTGCTGGGTCAACTGGGTATTCACGTGGGGGGAACTGAAGTTTGATACCTGTGCCAGCCCAAACCCAAAAGCAAACTCCAGGTGGCAGTGGAGCAAAATGTAAAGGTAAAACAGTAAAGCCTCACAGGAGAACATCTTCACAACCTTGGGATACACAAACATTTTCTTAAACAGGACACAAAAGGCACTAACCATTAAAAAAAAAAGGATTGGTAAACTGGCCTTCACCAATATTTGTATAATATTGGAGAGAAAAAAACAGAAACTGAGAAAGAGCTTTAGTGAGCAGAGAAAATTCAAGCAAACCTGGATGACAGAAAACACTACTGAGGAGTCAAGGAAAAGATCTTCTATACAGAGGGACCATAATAAGTAAAGACACAGAGGATGAAGTATAAGGCACTTTTAACAAAGTGTGGCAAAGAGACTTGTATGACCAGATTATAAGGTGTCTGACACACAGAGCAGTTGAAGAAAAGTTATAGAAGAAGATTATGGAGGAATTTGGACTTTATCTTAACGGCAACAAAAAGCTATCAATGGCTTTTAAGCAGGAAAATTACATGATCTGAAATGAATTTTAGAAGGGTAACTCAAAGAGCTCTGTCAATGATGGTTCAGAAAAAAAAGAAACGAGTATCACAGCAGAGTTAAAACAGATTTCACAAATTAGAGCATTCAGACAGTCCAGTGAGACAAGAGGTGTGCAGAGCTCCTAACAGTACTTTTTCTAAGAGTGTCCAGTTTACTTGACTATCTGGGGGAAAACAATTTTACACTACAATAAAAACTGATCTTATACAGGATATGCAACATTCATATGAATCATTTAAATGATCATGACAATGATAATGCCCATAATAATGCTTTTTTTGAATCCTTACTATGGCTCAGTAAGGAAATGGCAACCCACTCCAGTATACTTGCATGGAAAATTTCATGGACAGAGGAGCCTGGCCGGCTATAGTCTATGGGATCACAAAGAGTTGGACATGAATGAGTGACTAACACAACAATCCCTTATATTGCTGATGATAAAACTTGGTACAACTACTTTGGAAAGCTGGTAAAAATCTTAATAAATCTGAACATATGCATGGCCAAACATTTAACAGATGTTAAGTGCTGATGTTTACCCAAAGATATATGTTTATAGTAGCTTTTCCATAACAGCCAAAAATTGGAACCAACTCACATGTCCATCACAGTTAGAAGAGTTATGTAAGTTTCAGGGACACAGTAATAAGTGGCCAAGCCAACATTCAATTCCAAGTATGTCTAATAACTAAGTTCACACTCTTGGCCACTACACAATACTTGAAAAAAGTTAAATTCTTATGGCAGTAGCTTCAGGCTACAATCACAGATTCAGGTAGTAGACACCCTCTCTTCTTTGCTTGGAGGACAGCACCTGTTAAAAAGTACAGAAAGTTCTGAGAAGAGGCTACTGCAACAGTCCAGACAAGATGATATGGCAGAAGGAAGGCACCAGAAAAGAGATTTCTTTTATAGGAAGAAGAGAACCCAGTAACAAATCAAACATGCGAGTGAGGTGGCTTGGGCAAGAGGACCAATGGTGACAGAAGTCAGCGCTGACCAAGGGCTAAGTCAGGCATATTAAACTGGAGACGGGCGCCAGGGTGTACTTGGATAAAGAAATAGGAAGCCCAGGAGAGAATCAGACTGATAAAAAATAAAACAAAAACTTCTAAGTCATCAGCATATGTGTATATCAGATTTCCTGAATAGAGAATAACATCTCTAAAACAATGTAACTCGTGCACTCTTCTGACAATTAATATTAGCTCACAGGAAGGTCTCTGTGGCCACCTGAAATTACTTTTGCAGCTGCTAACACAGATAGAAGGCTAGTTAGAATGAAGGTGCCTGCTCTCTCCTATTGAATATCTGAGAACAGTTGTACAAAAGAAATACATACTGCTCTTTAAGGGAAGTGGACAGTGGCTTCAGGCTGCTTCTTGTCACTTGGTAAAATCTTAAGATGTACTACAGCAAAGATGTAAGAGGCAGAAAGGTGCAGCTTGGTTTTCTCACCGGTCATAGTATTTAAGTGGTTAATCTCTGCTTCAAAAGGCAGCTTCCTGTATTTTACTTCAATATCGAAATACTCCAAAAGGAAAACCAGGATGCAATCTGAGGTCACAGACACAATGTAAGAGGAGGCTAAGCATTAAAAAACACATCCTCCAAACGTTTATACTCAAAGGGTATGAGTGCTTTGGGGGGAAGAGTGCTCAAAGTTCTAACCAGTGCAATAATTAAAAGAAAAAGAAAGTAGGGGTATAACATAAGGATAGAAATCCACAACACTATCATTATTTGCAAAAAGTCTGCATTACAATAAAATCTAAGGAAATCAACAAAAAAACCATGAGCTATGATGAGAGGATTTTTGCATGGTCAATTATAAAATCTGCAAAGTAAATACCTTTTCTATATGCCATTAGTAACTAATTTTTAGGAAAGACTCAATGAAAAAATATACCATTTCCAACAGTAAATATTAAATATCTAGATATATTAAATATCTACACTCCCCAAAAGTGTAGATCAGCAAGGGGTATAAAAGAGTAAATGGGGAGGGGGGTTCGGGATGGGGAACACATGTGGACCCATGGCTGAGTCGTGTCAGTGTATGGCAAAAACCACTATAATATTGTAAAGTAATTAGCCCCCAACTAAAATAAATAAATTTATAAAAAAAAAAAAAAAGAGTAAATAGAAAGAATAGACCAGGCTCTTAAATAGAAGGTCAACTATTTAAAACTACATCCATTTATCCATAACTAACATGTAAATTTAATACAGTTCCAATAAATACCACAATAGGAGAGTCTTCAAAATTTGACAAAATGATTTTAAAATTCATTTGATGGGAGAGGGAGAGACAAGAATATCCTAGACATTAAGAATAATGATGATGATATGGGATTTGTAGTAGATGAAAAATATAGAGCAACAGTAAATAAAACTATACACTAGGACACAAATTGCCCAACAGCTCAGTAGAATGATACAGCAATGTCCAAAACCGCATCAATATAAAATAACCAATATTGCAATAGAAAATAGTTTGAAAATTAAAGATCTTTATAAAAGAGAATTTTTAAATAATCAACCCAATAGTGAGCAGAGAAATACAAATCAAAATAATAACATACCACTTTTAAACACCAAGCTGACCTTTTAGTTTTAACAATAATGCCTACTGTTAGCTTTTATCCACTGTTTGTAGAACTGAAATAGATACAGCCCTTCTGAGAGCAATTCAGCAATACATATCAGAAGTCTTAATGTTCTAAGTAAGCCCATTTAACCAAAAGAAACAATGAAAGATATGTTCAAAGATTGATCTACAAACATGTTTTTCTGGATTTTAAAATACCAAAAAATTCGAAACAAACTAAACGTGTAACAGTGCGTGTGTGCTAAGGCACTTCAGTCATTTCTGACTCCTTGCAATCCGATGGACTGTACTGTAGCCCACCAGGCTCCTCTGTCCATGGGAGAACACAGAAGTGGGTTGCCATGCCCTCCAGGGAATCTTCCTGAGCCAGGGCTTGAACCCGTGTCTTTTATATCTCCTGCATTGGCAGGTGGGTTCTTTACCACTAGCACCACCTGGGAAGCCTGTATAACAGTAGGGAGATAGATTAAATACATGATGATAAAAGACCTTCATTTAATAAAATGAAGACCACTTAATAAAATGAAGAAATGTTTAAAATTCAGTGGAAAATATTTTCATGTACAATATTTATGTAATTAGATACAACTAATATATATCACATATTTTAAAAACCAAGAATCTGTGACTATATACATGATATATATAATAGAATGGTTGAAAATATCTGTTTTAGACCTCATATGCCAATTTCTACATCTCTCTCACAGGCCAGTTTGAGTTCTGCCTGTTTCACAGAGCTTCCTCAAGTCTATATCACTTTCTGCTTCCTCTGGAACAACAGAATCTTGGCAGTGAATTAGAATGCTTTCCTTTTCTAATACCTATTCACAACCCTCTGCCCCTAATTAAAAATCTTTCTAATCTATCCAATAATTGGGCTAATATATACATCTCAAAGGTTAGGAAAACAGGGTATAAACCCAGCTCTTGACATACTTACAGCCATCTGTCCCTATACTAGTTGGCCCTATCTAGATACCTATGCTATCTTAGTTTTTAAACCTGCCTTAACTTCTTAATGCTATCAGTATCAGTTCAGTTCAGTTCAGTCACTCAGTCGTATCCAACTCTTTGTGACCCCCATGAACCGCAGCATGCCAGGCCTCCCTGTCCATCATCAACTCCCAGAGTCCACCCAAACCCATGTCTATCGAGTCAATGATGCCATCCAACCATCTCATCCTCTGTCGTCCCCTTCTCCTCCTGCCCTCAATCTTTCCTAGCATCAAGGTCTTTTCAAATGAGTCAGCTCTTCATATCAGGTGGCCAAAGTATTGGAGTTTCAGCTTCAACATCAGTCCTTCCAATGAACAGCCAGGACTGATCTCCTTTAGGATGGACTGGTTGGATCTCCTTGCACTCCAAGGGACCCTCAAGAGTCTTCTCCAACACCACAGTTCAAAAGCATTGATTCTTCGGGGCTCAGCTTTCTTTATAGTCCAACTCTCACATCCATACATGACCACTGGAAAAACCATAGCCTTGACTAGACGGACCTTTGTTGGCAAAGTAATGTCTCTGCTTTTTAATATGCTGTCTAGGTTGGTCATAACTTTCCTTCCAAGGAGTAAGCATATTTTAATTTCATGGCTGCAATCACCATCTGCAGTGATTTTGGAGCCCGAAAAAATAAAGTCAGCCACCGTTTCCACTGTTAGCCCATCTATCTGCCATGAAGTGATGGGATCGGATGCCATGATCTTAGTTTTCTGAACGTTGAGCTTTAAGCCAACTTTTTCACTCTCCTCTTTCACTTTCATCAAGAGGCTCTTTAGTTCTTCACTTTCTGCCATAAGGGTGGTGTCATCTGCATATCTGAGGTTATTGATATTTCTCTCAGCAAACTTGATTCCAGTTTGTGCTTCCTCCAGCCCAGCGTTTCTCATGATGTACTCTGCATATAAGTTAAATAAGCAGGGTGACAATATACAGCCTTGACATACTCCTTTTCCTATTTGGAACCAGTCTGTTGTTCCATGTCCAGTTCTAACTGTTGCTTCTTGACCTGCATATAGGCTTCTCAAGAGGCAGGTCAGATGGTCTGGTATGCCCATCTCTTTCAGAATTTTCCACATTCTGGAAATACTCTATCAGTATATTTTTCTCTAGAAATCTGAGCCCTGTTTTTCATCCTTGTAATATCAAGAAATCAGATCATCTGGCTTATAAGGATTGCTTGTAAACTAAGAGTAAATAGGCAAAGAGAAAAGTGTGTAGTCAGCTCTCTTGAGAATAAAACTGCCAAAATGTCACGGGCCTTGGTAGCTTTCCAAGGCTTTTATCTGACACTCATGGATGAGAGAGACTTTGTAGAAGTCCAGCATTCCCAAGGGGAGATTCCAGCATGCCACTGAAGTAAAGGCTTTTTTCTTTACCATTCCTTTCTAATACCTGACTGTGTTCTAGAGAAATGAAGATCCTGGGTCATTTAAATAATATAATTAATCTCCATAATGTCCTACAGTGAAATTCTAAGATACAAATGTAACTAAACTTATTTCCCATCATATAGATTAATTCATAAATTTATTGTTGCCTCAGCTATTAACCTTCTCTTTCTCATTTATATTATATTACTATTACCATTTATGGAATTCCAGGTACCATGTTAGGTACTTTACCTATATTATTTATAATCCTATCACAACTGTGTACAGAATGAATGGCATCATCATTTTCTGAATAAGAAATAAGAGGCAAAGAGAAGTTAAACAATAACTTCCCCAAAATTCCCAATCCAGGATGAACTGGAGCAGGCATTCAAATCTGGGTCTGTCTCCTGCCAAACCCTACCCTCTTTCTACTCTGCAGGGACCATCATGAGCATCTACTAGATATCAAGTCTCTAAGAATTTTACATTTATCTAGAAAAGACTAAGGTGATATTTCTCTGTCATTACAGTTCAGCTCTCTTGATGAGATGGAATATGTATCTCGATCACCAGAGTTAAAAATCCACCAAAGAAACAGTGTGAAGGATTCACAGCAATAATACTCCATCTCTAACAAAGCATAATGTGTGCTTCCTTAATTTAATGGATATATCATACTGATACAGCTTTTGGCTAGTTTTACACATATCCACAGCACATGTGAAGAGCATAAGAACCCTGCATCTGACAAGCTATTAGATCCTGAGGCCAGAGGCCAAGTCTCATTTATCTCTATATCCCCAAGCCCTGTATGTGGCAGATGTCCAACACCTCTCTGTTGATGAAAGCTAGAAGCAATTATTATCAACTTCTGAAAGTAATATATTAAGATAATGAAAACATTTGAGCATCAAAAAAGAAAAATATCCCATGTTTCAAACAAACTGGTTTTGGTCTGCAGGTAAAATTCCTACCTCTCGATCCTTGAGTTTCATGGCAAGCACCAACTGATGCCTGTGGTTAGTGAGAGCCTCCCGGTAATTTCCTTTGGAGAAGAATGCAGAGCCCAGGTTCCCATGAGCTCGGCATTCTCCTGTCTGGTCACCTGAATTGGGTTTAAAAAAAAAGAGAGTATTTCTCTAAGTTACAGCATTATTTACAATATATAAAGGCCATCTTAATTTGAGAGCCACAGGTTTACTAGTTAAAATTTCATTTGCCTTTTTTTCTTCCTCTAAAAGACTTCATGTGGAAAGTTACAGTCCCAGAAGTTAAATCTCTGGACAACCATTATTGGTGTTATAACATGTAACTGCAGCCAGGGACGTAAGTTTCCTGCAAATGAGAGGTCATTGCTTTGGTTCTGAACAACCATCATCTTGTTGGTTGGTTCAGTCACTTGACTCCAAACCTATTATAATATGTTGCTTCTTTACAAGTATGCCAATGGTAGACTCACCACATTTCTTACTGCAATCTCCCAAGTCCTTAAATAATCAATGTGATGATTATCATAAACCACTTTTTTTTTAAATGAGCAACAGCAGCGCAGAGAGGTTGGGCAACTTGCCAAAAGTCACACAGCCAGTAAGTAGCCGAGTCAAGATTCTAAACTCAGCAGTCTGGCTCCTCAGTCCACACTCCAAACCACTGCTCTGCACTGTCCACTCCAACAAAATGACGGTGCATTCTCGTAGGCAAAAATGTAAAGTTAAGTGAAAGATCCCACAAATACTACCATTTGAGATATTAAATCAGTGAGCCCATATCTCTGAGAAAGCAATGAGTATGTTCATCAATATCTTTTGGCCTTTTGGAACCTTGATACCTTGTTAAATGAAAAGCCCTAAAGGCTTGAGTACTCTAACACACAGAATGTTCTAGAAGTAGAATCACTTTTCACTGCACATGTTTTCATTGCACATTTCAATCCCATTCATGTCAGGTTAATCCGTTTTCTTCATTTTCTTTCTGCACTAAAATAAAGGAGAAAACCATAGCTCTACCTAAGGTCTTGGCGACATCCAAGTCCTGCTGCATGTATCCAGTGCTCTTCTCTGTGTTTCCGAGCGACCAGTGAGCACTGCTCAGTGCAGAGAAAACAGAACCTCTCAGCTTGAGGCTGCAGGTGCCAATCTTCAGCGCGGCTTCTAAGACAACCACAGAGGCCCCGTGATGGCCAGCTGTGAGGAGTTCCTGCCCAACCACAGAGACAACCACGAAGGGGCTCTTGTCCAGTTTCATTTTCTGAAGCTGCTGATAAGTGGGCTCGAGGGAGTCTGAAGAAAAACAAAAGAAAACAGAGAATGTAGGAGAAGACACAAAACAATCCTTTCTACTACGCTCTAGAAACAACGGTTTCTCAAACTTTCTATGGTCCATTTCAGGTACAAACTCTTCAAGCTTTTCATCCAGCACCATTCTCACTGTCCACTCATTCACATAAGTGGACAACACCAAGGTCAGTCCAGCAATTTCCTTACTTCAGTCTCACAGGCATACGTCACATTCTTCCCCTCTTCTGGTCTTTCTTTGATTAGGACCCATCACTTTCCCTGAATAGTTCTCTCTTCTTTGAACTGCTGCCCTCTCAAAGTATCACAGGTACATCTCTCAAGTCCCACCGCTACCATATCCAAGCAGACCTCAGAGATGCTGTGGGTCTGCCTCCAGACTACTGCAATAGAGCGAATGTCACAATAAAGCAAATCGCATGCAATGTTTGGCTTCCATGCATATCAAAGTTATGTCTACACTGTACTGTAGTCTATTAGGTGTGCAACGGCACTATGTCTAAAAAATCCCATTAATTAAAAATACTTCATTGCTAAAAAATGCTAACCACCATCTTGAGCCTTCAGTGATGCAATAGCAATATCAAAAGTAACAGATCACAGACCACCAGAACAAATACAATAACAATGAAAAAGTTTGAAATATTGCAAGCATTGTCAAAGTGTGACACAGAGACATGAAGTGAGCAAATGCTGTTGGAAAAATGGCACCAACAGACTAGCTCAATGAAAGGCTGACGCAGACCTTCCATTTGTTGAAAAATAAAAAAAAAGAAACAAACAATATTTCTTAAGCACAATAAAGTGAAATGCAGTAATATGAGGTATGCCTGTACTATCCCCAGGTCCTCCAGCACACATTAATCTTTGTATCTAAACTTCTGATATATTTTTATAGTTAGTATGCAGTTTGGCCCTTAATCTTTTTAGAGATGTTTCACGTGTGTTAATTTTTAAAATATTTTCCCAGCTAAATCTGAAGACCACTATAGGATTGTTTAATACTTTATTACAAACCATTTCTATATAGGTGAAAGCTCCTAATACATCTGGCATTCAATGAATGAAAAGTTTGTTAAACCTGAATCTGAATGACTGATTAATAAACTCTGTCCACCTTTTTCCCTAGAAGATATAAAAGCAGCTCTCTCAACAAATAGCCATAATCTTCATTGGCAACCCAGTGTACCCTGCTGTTGCTGAGACTAGAATGACCACATAAAAAAGTACTATCAATTTCTGTTGTGGTGACAAATGAAACCATAAAGAAATCATCTGAGTTTACTAAGCTAAGATGAAAGACAAAATTAATGTTTAGCTTGTTTTATTTTCATGCGGTGGAAAGGACACAGATTAGGGGTCAGGAAGCCACAAAGAGATTCTTTTCATCTGAAGCTAGGTTTCAAAGTGGATGACCTTTAAGCCCTTCTTCCTCTTCTCCTCTTTTTTCCAAAGACAATCACAAAGCTAATGACTATAACCCTACAATGAGGCAGCACTTACAACACTTTTGTTGTTAGCTTCCCTGAAAAAGTGTTTCACATTAGTTGTTCCACTGTGCCTATGTTAAAAAAAAAAAAAAAAAAAAAAAACTATTAAAAGGTTGGTCTCTTTAAATTGTGAATCTCTCAGCCAACAGTACTGCATTAAAATGTAATTTTCACAATTTATGACTTCAAATCTCGACTCACTAAGGAGCTCTCGTCTGAATCAACATTACCACGGAAACCCTGAAACCTACTGGCACCTAGAGCATTTTTTCCCCTTCAATCAGATCACTAAACAGAGAACAAAGAACATTTTTACACCTGTCAAGGTGCAAGCAGTGCACAACGCCAGTCAACACTTGCTCCCCAACAGGGTCAAATACAGGCAAAGACCCGGGAACTGCTGGGAGAGGAAAAGAACAATGCCATACGCAAACAACTGGGAGCAGGATTTTGGTGGTACCCGCTGGACTTGGCAGCCAATGATGAGCATATTAGCATACCACTGGCCAATCAGCGGGAGCAAAAATAACAATTTTAGAGCTGAAAAGAACTTGAAACCACCCTTTATTTTAGAAATGGAGAATCTAAGTATTTAAGTGATTCATGCAAGGGCAGACAGCTTGGGACAGAGCCACGACAAGAACCCATCTAAGTTCAGGCTCTCTGATACCATACCACACAACATTGTTAGCTGTTTACACAAGAAATCAATTAGAGCTGATTTTAAGTGGAGAAGAAAGGTACTGAGAGGCTACTGGGAAGGGGATGTGGGTTCAATCCCTGGTCAGGGAGCTAAGATTCCAAATGCTTTGCAGCCAAAAAACCAAAACATAAAACAAAAGCAATGATGTAACAAATTCAATAAAGATTTAAAAAAAAAAACAACTGTATAGGCTGGATTAGGTGATCTGTAAGGTTTCATCCCAACTCCACTATTCTACGATCCTAATTCCTACCCTACAATACTTGGGCTGTTAGCAAAAGGACTAATTGTGTGATTTTCTCAGGCTAGATGGAACAGAGATTTGGCAGCCTGTAAAGATGTTTTTCTTTATAGAAATTATGCATAACACATAAAATGTCCAATGTCAAAACAACTTCATAAGAATGTAAAAGTACTTTGCAACAATCACTGAACACTAGTTATGTGCTTTCAAAATGTAAAGGCTTTAAGAATTTAAGATAAACAAAGTTATATTTCCTCACACTTGAAAAACTTGAAGGAATGTAGTATTAAATAGAAGCTAGTAACAGACAAATAATCATACTCAGTTAAAAGATATACTATATTTATTTCATCAGTACTGCATATTTATTCACCTATTAACATCTGTGAATTTGAGATTTATTATCCATGAACTCTCACTTCCTTAATGGCTCAATGGTAGAGAATCTGCCTGCCAACGCAGGAGATGTGAGTTTAATCCCTGGGTAGGGAAGATCCCCTGGAGAAGGAAATAGTAATCTACTCCAATATTCTTGCCTAGGAAATCCCATGGACAGAGGAGCTTGGCAGGCTACAGTCCACAGGGTCACAAAGAGTCAGACACGACTGAAACGACTAAACAGCAGCGACAACCCATGCATGAACTCGGTGGTGCCTTACAATGGCTGGTTATTTCTATATCTGTGCTGGGCTTAGTTGGTCAGTCGTGTTCGACCCTTTGTGACCCAATGAACTGTAGCCCACCAGGCTCCTCTGTCCATGGGGATTCTCCAGGCAAGAATAAAAGAGCACGTTGCCATGCTCGCCTCCAGGGGATCTTGCTAACCCAGGTCTCCTGCATTGCAAGCAGATTCTTTACCATTTGAGCCACCAGGGAAGGCCACTTCTATGTCTAAAAGTAAAAGGGAAGTGTTAGTCGCTCAGCGGTGTCCGACTCTGTGATCACATGGACTATAGTCCACCAGGCTCCTCTGTTCACAGGATTCTCCAGGCAAGAATACTGGAGTGGGTTGCCATGCCCTTCCCCAGGGGATCTTCCTGACCAAGGGATCAAACCCAGGGCTCCCACACTGCAAGTGGATACGTTACTGTCTGAGCCATCTGGAGTTGATTTTCTTAACAATATGTAAAATAATGATACAACTTTCAATCCAGATTTCTCAGAACTGGTAGGATATGCTGTGGGACCCCTGAGGAGAAAGGTAGGCAGGCCCCAGGTTGGTGTGAGACTGCTTTCTGGAGGCAGTGATATCAGAACAGAAACTGGAGCTATGAGAAACCAGTGTTTTCCAGGAACTGCAGGTAGTTTTAGCTGGGAGTATCTTAGTGACGAGAATAAAAGAGGTAAGATC
Source organism: Okapia johnstoni (assembly GCA_024291935.2). Classification (NCBI taxonomy): domain Eukaryota; kingdom Metazoa; phylum Chordata; class Mammalia; order Artiodactyla; family Giraffidae; genus Okapia; species Okapia johnstoni. Next base: position 4,774,864 of record CM044310.1, on the reverse strand, counting down.
TTTTATACTAAAGCAGTTGGCCTTTATCCTGCAGGCAAAAGGGAAAATGTAGAATTATGAATAAGAGAATGACAGATCACACTTACATTGTAGAAAATTCATTCTGGAAGGAAAGCAAAAGCAGGGACTGGAAAGAAGCCTGGAAAGTCAGTTAGCGGAAAAGTCCTATATTTGCAATGACAAAACAGATGGAAAACAAGAGATAAATTTAAGACATGTTTAGAATTTAAAAATCTATAGAATTGAGGAATAAATGTATTAACAGGTACAATGCCTTATTCCAAAGTGATGATATTCTACTGACTGTCTCCTATGAATCATCCTTAAGGTAACTGAAATTGTGCAGACTTCAATCTGTCCCAGGTACTAAGAAGACATTCTGAAGCCTTCCATTTTATCCTTATAACATTTCATTACCATACATGACTAAGAAGGCTTCAACTTTCCTAAAAACCTGGTGATATCACTACCAATTACTACTGGATACAATATAACACTGAACTGCAAATTCAGAAGGCCAGGAAAAACAATTTTGGAATGATTCTCCAGAACAGGGATCCTGAGAGAAGAGCAACTGCTAACACATAAGAAAGCAAGGAAAGTGTAATGAGAGTAAAATATCGCCCATAAACAAAGTTTAGAGGTAAGGTTCATAATATTAGCTTAATTTTAATTTCTACCTTTTTTTAAGCAAATTCCTTATAGAGGAAACTAAATTAAAAATCACCAGGCATATCACAAAAAGGACAAATACTGTGTGATTCCACTTACGGGAGGTACCTTGGTAGTCACCAGGAGCTGGGGTGGGGTGAGGGCGGGATGAGGAGTTATTGTTTAAATAGGTACAAAATGTCAATCTGGGAGGATGAAAATCTGGAGACAGATGAAGGGCTGGCTGCACAACCCTGTGAGTATACTTAACACCACATAACTGCACAACTAAAAATGGTCAATTTGATGTATGTACATTTTACCACAATTGAAAAAAAAAAAGCTTTGGTTCATACTAAAAGGAAAACTTAACCCTGCTCACAAAAAGAAAAAGAAAAAAAAAAGAAAAACTGACACGTTTAGCTAAGTCACTTCATATTTTTCTGGGTTCATTTATGAATTTATTTATATCCTACTTCATTCCAAAAGGATTCAAAGACCTTCTATAGAAATAAGGCAGAAGACATGGTAGTCGGAGTGAGTGGAAAGTAAAGTAAGGAAAATTCAGCTTAAAGGTTGTTAAGTCCTGGCACACTTCTTTAAGGTGGCCAGGACACTGGGCTCCACTGCTTCACAGAGGACAAAAGAAAAGTATCAAGGATCACTTTAGGTTAATTCCCAGACCTTTTAGATAAAAATACACTAACACTCAGGCAAAAGGCAGTTTTTCCAGGAACCGAGTGCCTGGCCAGAGGATCATGTGTGCTCTGCAGTGTTTGTTCCGCACCCACAGCACAAAGACAAGAGCAGGCTTAGCACCACTGCAACTTCTCTCCAAGAGAGAACAGGCGCGTCACATTGCACGGGCAGATGTCCTAAAGGGGCCTGCCTTTACGTGCCAGGGCCTGACTCTCAAAGCAACAGTACAAGCTGCCCGTTACCATGCCCCTTGTACAGAAACGAACCGAGGGGCAGAGAAAGGAAGGACCTTGCCCCGTCAATGGGATAGCAGATGGCAGTACTGGGGTCAGAGTCCCAGTCTTTTCAGGAATAGTCAGTTCTGTTTTGTTTTCAACATTTCATGGGTGAAAAGTGACTGCCTTCTAAAAGAAAATCAGACAAAAAGAGTTATCAAGGGTAGACAATCAGGTAAATAAAAGGTGAGCCCAAATTTGACTATGAGAGAAAAGCTTATACACATTCAAGCCATTTTCCACTGGTACATCATAAAAATCAGCTTCCTGGATCCTCTGGAGCTGAAAGAAACACCACAACAGGTGATAGCCCATAAATGTAATAGTCTTTAGATTACTGAATTAACAAGAGGGGAGAAAACATACACAAGAGAACCCTCAGCAAGAAGCAGCCCTGTCGTCTTTAGAGGAACAAATAAAGGTAAACTCAATCTCACTTTGTAATTGTATTATTAAAGCTGTGGTTGGCAGTAGGACGATGCAACACCATCCAAATCTGCATAAACATTTATAAGATATAATGAACTGGAATTGCTGCAAGACAATCTAAAAAAGAAAAACGGAAAACAGTAAAAGGACAAACTGAGAGTCATGAAAGAGTCTCACTTTATATTAATACTTACATTTGTATATTTTCATAAATGATTTAAGGGAAATACATTACATACAGTGATGTAAATATATTTACAGGAAAAGTAGATAATCTAATATCTGGTTGGTAAGCATGAATGAAACCACAAAAATAAAGTAAAAAAGACAATGCAATTATCAAAATAGGGAACAACATTTTAAAAAATCAAGGAAGTTTCAATGTGGATTAATAGAATGCAGTTATTTGGGAACAAGGGTATATTACCCCTATCTTTAAAAAAAAGAAACAAAAAAACTTGAAACTTCCCCCAAAGGCCCAACGACAGGAATGCTATGCACAAAGGGGACCTTTGTTTGCTTACAGAAGCACCTGAACAAGGGAGTCTCCATGTTGCATTTCAGATTCATTTTGCATTTCAAAACAAAAACAATGGACACACAGATCAGACCTACATGTAAAGCATCCTGGACCCACAGCTACTCAACAATGGCAGAAACTGAGAACACTGCAGGAGATTAAAATAAACAGTGGGCAAAAAATGGGCAGCAAATGATGACAGATTTTGTGAATTACAGCCGTATGACAAAAAGAGAGGCCATTAAGATGTGAAATGATAAACAGAACAACACTGTGTAGAGCGACAGTCTTTCTATAAAATGTTGATAAGAAAAGCCCACCTGGAATAGATATGGTGGTAAAGGCAATGCCAAAAACACATGAGACAAGTCATTTAAGAATAAAGAAGAAAATACTGAAGTGCTCCAGGCACCTGTAAGATGCAGCTTTCTCCAGGGTCGCCCTTAGGTCACTCTGTAAAATGGGAAAGAACATGGCACAGAAAACCCTAAGGGTGATGGTAGCACTGAGCTATTTCTTGAAGTGCAGAGAAGATTTTTTTACATTTATCTAAATGAATTGCTTCAGAGGCAAACTGGTAAGTATGATTCTGCTGATCTCAACACATTCACTCCAATGTTCTAAAGGCAGCAGCAGAAATACCTCAGAATAAAGAGATATCTTCATGAACTAAATAAAAAATGATCTATGTAAATTACTTGCAGAGGGATACAGGGAGAGAATGAGAAAATACTAGAAAAATAGAAAGGAGAGAGAGAGAGATTGATTTTTGTTGTTGCTGTCCATTCCCCCTCCCCTTCCCACTCCTGGCGCTCCAAAGCCCATCTGCTCTGAGTCAGAGTTTATTAACAGCAGGTCCCCCAGTGGGAGAAGCCATTAGGTTCCTGCAGCAAAGACTCAGCTTTGTATGGGGTTATAAAATCGCATGAAGAGAGGTTTCCTTACCATTTTTTTTCTAAAACATGAAATCTTCGCTTTTAGGGAAGTATTTTTTATAGCTATGAATTGCTCAGAAACCATATGAGTACCATTTAGTTCATCAAACTTTTACTTAGCACATAAATATTTTGAGCCAAGTATCAAACCAGCCAGTATATTAAAATTATCTAATGCTGCAAATATTTTCAAAACTAAATAAATTACCTAATGATACTGCCATCCACGTTTTTAGGTTCACTCAAAAACATACCATGTCAGAGACAAAAACAGAGTTCTGCTTGACATCATCTAGTTAGTATGGGACTTTTATTAGCATCAACCTGCCTTAGGGTCTCCATCATTCCGCGAAGATGACAACTGGTATACACTTTCAGCCCAATCCTCCCAAGAATTCTTTCCACAAAAATCAGTGTTCCTCAAACAGAAGTCAATCTGATCTGAGCCTTAGAACACCTCCAACCTTCACTATTTCCAGTCTACTATTCCAGAATGCCAATTGGTATAACACAGAAGTAATACAGGTAGAAACGACATATCTACTCATTTTTCTCTTTCCTTTTACTTCAACATACTCCTTTAATGTTCCTCTGGAAAATGTCCGACATGGCGTGCAGTTAGATCCACATTTCCTCCTAAGAAATGCCTGATGCCTTCTCTCAATTGTTTATTTCTAGATGGCATACTGGGCCATGAGCAGATCAATTTACTACTAGAGCTGTTTTGTTTTAGAGGTGAAGAATCTGACAACTACAAAAAACATAAGGATTCTTTATATAACCCTAAAATCCAGAGAAGTTGTATAGTTAGTTAACGAAAAATTCAAAAATATAATCTAGGCCCACAAAGTTCCAGACAAGTGGCCTTTACCACCATCCCATTGTGCCTCACTAATGTCAGCTATTGACAGTGATTTCCAATTTTCCTCTGTCTAAAATATCCAATCTTAGCTAATATGATAACCTATCAATCCTCAACACCTGAGTCAAAATCTTCAAAGATCAGAAATGTTCTGACTTAAATTAGTGTTGGACCAAATACTTTTATCATATTTACCTCTCATGGGAGATTTCATGGCTGCTTCTACCATCCCCACCAGAAGCTGGAGACTCTTGGGGTCCTGAGCCAACCCAGATGCAAAGGCTGCCAGGGCATCGGCATGACGTCCGAGGTACTGGAGGGCAACACCCTGTCGGAAGTATGCCTAGAAATAAATAAAAGATAATGCATGTATTACTTATACACTAGGCTCTACCAGGCTGAGGAGGATTCTTAACTAGAACAACAGGTTGGCAGAACTAAGATTGAGGTGATCTCAGTTCAAAAACCTAGTAAAGAGTTTGTAATCAAATTTGACTTCTCTGAACATCATAAAATGTAAGCATACTTCTTTCAGGCAAATTATATTTAAAACTTTCATTCTTTTCACTTCTTGAACATGTTAATTTTATCACATTCTTTGGTACTTATTCACATAGTATATAACATTTTACCATTTTTTGATGACTTTAAAAGCCTTTTACCCCAATTTAATAGCATAAGCTCCTCAAGGACAGGGGTTTGGAAACTTCTTTACATCTCACCAAAGTATCTGGTACAGTGCAAGACAAATGAGAGATACTCCAGCTTCACTTATTTTGTTTTCTCATTAATTAAAGGAATATATCAGCATGTGATTAGTATTAAGATAATTGTAATAATGAGTAACACAACACGGCTACATTTAATGTGGTGTTTCAGACAGTATTTTAAAACCATCATTTAAAATGCGTGTGCTTTGCTTAGAAACAGTAAGATCGCTGTTGTTGGCGTCGTTTAGCTGGATTAGTTTAAAGACTGGTATCATCAACTGTGAATATAAGAAAACATCCCTCCTTCCAGCTAATTACAGAAAGGGCAGAAAATTAGTAAAATACTTCAACTTCATAACGATCGTAAGAACTTACAGTTTATTTTCAAACACAGAGTAAAATCAAGTAAATGATCAAAGTGTTACAAGTATATAACCAGCAAAGGACTTTGAACTTGATTAAATAACACATAAAACTGACATATTATTAATGCATTCATTGCTTATATGATATCTGCTTCTAAAATACTTGGCCTATTTAACAAACACTTTTACAATACTCTATGCTTGTAACACAAATGTAACTTTTTCGTCCAATATCCTTTTCAATTGTAACAAATTGTATTTATGGGCTCTAAATGAAGTTTCAAACAACTTCTAAAACTACTATTCAAATTTAATACATAATTTTATAATTTTATATTATGTACACACACTATGAGAGAGCACCTTTCATGTTTAATAATTACTTACCTTATTTCATTTTTACAACTATGCTTTGAGGTAATTTAAGATAAGCAATACTATTCAGTGTTTCTATTAAGAAACAATCCATAAACAGAATGAATACTCAAATTATTATGGTCTATTCAGACTTCTATTAGTTTAAACTACCAGCAGCTGTTAAAACTCAGACTCCAGTAAGACAATCACCTGTAAGTGCACTTTCATCACTAATTCATAAGATCACTTCCTTTCAGTGGACTCAGTCACTTTTTAATCTTTAATGTGTTTATACACATTTTTCACTACCCTTTTCATCTAACATTTTAGGTGATTTCTATAATCCAAGAGGCAACATGTACCACATTCCAACTAAAAATAACTATAGTTTATATAATTCTAGAAATGCTACATTAAAGCTAAATTTAAAAATTTATATGTGTGTGTGTGTATGTATATATGGGCTTCCCAGGCGGGGCTAGTGGTAAAGAACCTGCCTGCCAATGTAGGAGATGAAAGAGATAGGGATTCGATCCCTGGGTCATGAAGATCCCCTGGAGGAGGGCATCACAACCCACTCCAGTATTCTTGCCTGGAGAATCCCATGGACAGAGGAGGCTGCCAAGTCCATGAGGTCGCACAAAACTTAAGCAACTTAGCACATCACAGCACACATGCATATATAAATATATACATGAAATATTTATAAACTATTATTTATGAAGAAGACAAAATAAGTCTGTGGTTAATGATTTCAGGTATGTATTTTAAGAAACACAAAAATCTATTGTGGTAATCATTTCACAATGTATGTAAGTCAAATCATTACACTATATACCTTAAACTATTAACATAGTGCTGTAAGTCAATTAAATCTCAATAAAACTGGAGAAAAAACAAAAATTTAATTAGTCTCAACGAATTTTGATAATTTTTTTATCTGTTTAAATCAAAGCATATCATTCATTACTTCACTGAGAAACTAGCTGATTTTGCTACCTCCCAAATGAAGTCTCGGAAAAGTATGATGTATATACTCCTTAGTGGGTTCAATGTTAATGGAAAGTTAGGACATCAAATAAACAAAGGAGTTGCTTCCCTGGGAGCTCAGCTGGTAAAGAATCCACCTGCAATGCAACAGACCCTGATTCAATTCCTAGGTCTGGAAGATCCCCTGGAGAAGGGATAGGCTACCCACTCCAGTGTTCTTGGGCTTCTCTAGTGGCTCAGACGGTAAAGAACTGCCTGCAATGCGGGAGACCTGTGTTGGATCCCTGGGTTGGGGAGATCCCCCAGAGGACTACATCACAATCCACTTCAGTATTCTTGCCTGGAGAATTCCCATGGACAGAGGAGCCTGGCGGGCCACCGTCCGTGGGGTCGCAAAGAGTTGGACACGACTGGGCAGCTAAGCACAGCACAGCATAACACATACATGTTTTGCTTTCTTAGGACACTCAGAAATTAGACAAGGAAAAGTATGACTGGATCATGCTGCCCAGAGTCTTAGTTCCCCTTCCTTAGAAGATTTTGAAAAGAGCTAAAGGTGAGAAGGCTCAAAGATCTCCCCTGATCCTTCCGTATGTCCTTCCAGAATCCCCATCGCAACGTCACAAAATTTTCTACTAAAAGTGTAGAGTTGTCAGCACAGTGCCTGACATAGAGTAAATACTTAATAAAGTAAGCTATTTTGGTTATTAATTAATGAGGAAAACAAGAACACATAATTACAGACTAACAGAACATAAGGACAGTCCAATAAATATTTAAAACATTTCATTATTCACTATAACAGCATTCAATTCCTATCACTGCTTTATTCACTCCTCCCTCTTGCTCCATGTAAGACTATTAGCAACTGGGAAACTCACTGCTGTAAGGCTCCCAGACAAAATCTGAACCAACCGACTAAAAGAAATTGGTACTAACAGGTCTTGGGAGATGTAGCAACCCCCACATAGGATTCTCTGTCAGTCTCTCCCAAAGGAAAGATCAAGAAGCGCTGAGTTCACCGCTGTTTACTAAACTTAAAGAAAACTGATGTGACCTAATTCTTCTCTTACTATCATAGGTTTCATAGGAAGCAGCAGCATCTGGGAAACGGACAAATCTGGGTCACTTAGGATTGAGCCCAGCCAACCTCAGATAATATTTTTCAGCACTCCTCATGCATATACCCACATTCTGGTCACTGCTATGAAACAGACAGAGAAGGGAAGGCAATATGGACTGACTTGTGAGAGCCCCTATGCCCTGAGAACAATGGTTTTAACCTGAAGCTTTAGCCAAGAAGACTTGTAAGGAGCTAGGTGATACATTGGACTACAAGGGGAATGCCTAGATTTTAAAGTGTTGTAGAGCAGTGTTCTTGCCTGGAGAATCCCATGGACGGCGGAGCCTGGTAGGCTGCCGTCTATGGGGTCGCACAGAGTTGGACACGACTGATGCGACTTAGCAGCAGCAGCAGCAGCAGAGTTGTTTATATATTTGTTGTTGTTTACCACAAAGAATCTTCAGTGATTATTCCACACATGCTACTAAGTAATCTCACAAATGACAGAAATACAAGTAGGTTACAAGTATATTTTCATTCCTTCCATACTACTTCAATTAACATTCTCTAAAAATCCACAGAACCAGGTACTGTGATGTGTACCACAAATAAAAAGAAATAAAGATAGGACTTGGACTCAAGGTGCTTGTGGTCTACAGGGAAAGAATATAACATTACTTGACTGCTACCTACAATAACTGTTTACAATAGGAAGGGTTTGTAACATTTTAGCAGTAATAGAAATGTAAATAATGATCAAAGTGCTTACATTCTTTGGTTAAAATTGTTAGTATTTTGCCCTTAGTGAGTGTACATTCTTCTCATCTCAGAGAGTTTGCTAGACTGAATGTGTGTGTCACTCCAAAATTAATAAGCTGAAACCTAATCGCCAGTGTGATGGCATTTGGAGGTGGGGCTTTAGGAAGGTGATCAGGCAGTGAGAGTGCAGCCCTCAAGAGTGGGATTAGTGCCCTTATAAAACTGACTCCAAAATGCTCCCTCTTCCCTTCTACCACATGAGACCAGGCATAGCAAGAAGACAGCCAGGAAGTTAGCCCTTACCAGATACCAAATCTGCCATCACCTTGATCCTGGACTTCCCCATCTCCAGAACTGTGAAAAATAAATGTTATTTAAGCCACCCAGTCTACAGTATTTTGTTATTGCAGTTCCAAACAGACTAAGATAGGGTTAAAGCAAAAACACTCAAAGACTAAACATGTGAAACAGTAAGCTATTTACCCTTCAAGGACCCCTGGAAGCAATGAAGGACCTTTAAGTCTTTTCTTTCAACATTCTATTCACAATTCTAAAACATCACTGAACTCAATTATAACCTAAACTTCCTCCTCTCCCATGGCTCAAATGAGTAATAAGATAAATTATGCTCATAGGTACATATGTACATTCATAACAAAAAATATAACAAAAAAATAAATTTATATAATATGTAATGATACATAAAATTGTTTACTTACATGTACAGTATAATCTATTACTTAGTGCAAGTGCTCCCAAACACTCTGCCTTCGATTTAATCTGTACTTTAAAATGCTATACTTTAATGTTCCTAACCTGTTTTTCACTGTTTGAATTTGAACTTTTTTTTTAACATCTTCTGAAGAATAAATATCTCTATAACATGGTAGTACACTTGCTAGCCCATCATACCACCTGCTGCCATAACAGCACCATCTTGTCAACAATACTGGTAAATCACAGAACTATTCCACTGACTTTTCCCTTGCTATTTCATTTAAAAATGAGGAAAGATTGCAAAAATAGAAAAGCTGATTCTAGTTCTTAAAAGGACCAGCATTAAACTATAATATAACCATGATTGGGTCAAAAGTGAAAATGATTACAAGGTGCCAAAAGTAGAATAACATCACACAGAACTAACTATGCTCAGTTTTGATGGAAAAGGATAAAATTAGAGAATATATATTTTTAAATGAATCTTAAAAGGAAAGGCATGATTTGAGATTTTAACTTTTCAGTTCTCTAGGAATTAATGCTCCTTACTCACTGAATTTGTCAATCTCTTGTTTAATATTTATATATTTGACATCTCACATATTTGACTTTCATATACTTTTTTAGGAAGGCATTATATGAGAAAATAAAAGACTGTACTCCTTAAAACATACCCATCATACATACAAAATGTAAATGTACACATAATGACCACTACAAAATTTATTACACATTATAAATTATACATAATTAAAATATGACACATAAAAATGAAGGGATAGGACCCATGTCCTCAAGTTTCCACAGTCTCGCATCAAATAGGAACCCAGATGGATACATAAGCACAAATTATTTTTGTAACTTATTTTGTTATGTATGCTCATTTAGGACAAGGGAGAAATTAACAGAACTATCTACAATGATGAAGCTGTTGTCTATACTGTCTAATAACAGCACCCTCTGGCCAGCCACCCGTGGCCTCTGACCATGTGAAATGTGGACCATGTGACTAAGAAACTCAACGCTGAATTTCCTGTCGTTTATATTACTTTAAGCTTAAACAGCCACAACTGGCTTCTGCATTAGACAGCAGAGCTCTAGAGTTTGGTCTTCCTTCAACAACAAACCTCCAAACACAAAGTGAAAGGGTATACACTCAACTAATAAAAATAACTACTACAAAAGCTGGGAACTGAAGCTATGTGATTTACTTCCAGGGCAGCTGCTGCAGAAAAGACTCATTGGGTTGACACTAGAATCCTATCCCAGTTGCTTTTCAGCTGTGTGCCTATAGCCAAGGCACTTCTCCCAACTTCATGTTTCATTTCCACTTACAGACAGGATGATAATAATGACCTCAACAAAGAATGCTAATTGATATCACATATGGTATATGATAGTGATTGCAGCCATGAAATTAAAGACGCTTACTCCTTGGAAGGAAAGTTATGCCCAACCTAGGTAGCATATTTAAAAGCAGAGACATTACTTTGCCAACAAAAGTCCGTCTACTCAAGGCTATGGTTTTTCCAGTGGTCATGTATGGATGTGAGAGTTGGACGGTGAAGAAAGCTGAGCGCCGCAGAATTGATGCTTTTGAACTGTGGTGCTGGAGAAGACTCTTGAGAGTCCCTTGGACTGCAAGGAGATCCAATCAATCCATCCTAAAGGAGATCAATCCTGGGTGTTCATTGGAAGGACTGATGTTGAAGCTGAAACTCCAATACTTTGGCCACCTCATGCGAAGGGTTGACTCATTGGAAAAGACCCTAATGCTGGGTAGGATTGGGGGCGGGAGGAGAAGGGGACGACAGAGGATGAGATGGTTGGATGGCATCACTGACTCGATGGACATGGGTTTGGGTAAACTCCGGGAGTTGGTGATGGACAGGGAGGCCTGGTATGCTGCAAATTCATGGGGTCGCAAAGAGTCGGACACGACTGAGCGACTGGACTGAACTGATGGTATATGAAACAAAGAGCGGGTACATTTTTAAAAACTGAAGAGAAGTGAATTTCTGACTATTGAGTCTCAACTTGGCATTTGCTATTTAATCAGGTGGTTCATCTGCTTTACCAATTCACACAATAGAAATTACTTGTGGTAAAGTGGGCGAGGAACTGACAAAAAGTAAGCACAAAACAAAAATTGACGATCTCAATGATCACCTTCGGTCATTAACAGCATAGTTAACCTACGTTTGGCATCTTCCATTTTGAAGCCTATAAATAGGTAATCTGTTTACTGGAAATTTTTACATCAAAATTGCTTTTAAAAATCTTTATCCTTTTGGCACTTGATTGGGTAGGCTTCAATTATCTAGTAAATTTGTTACCTGGGAAAAACATCATATGCAGTTTAAATCAAGTCCCTTAGCCCAGGTGGAAAGAAGAAAGAGGTGGCAAAAAAATAGATGACACACAAAAATCTACCTATAGAAACATGAAAAAGTCCTTCCTATCAGAGACTCTATCTTGATATACTGATGATTAGAATTGCAACAAGATGTTCTGAGGTCCAAGCCTGAACACCTATCTTAGAATTAACAAGCACCCAGTCTTACCATATCAGTCTTGCCATTATAAAACCATAACTTTTAGTGCACAGATGCTTTATTTTCCAAAATGCCTTCTAGTTACCATTTATTGAACCAATACTCTGTGCCCCACACAGGGCTAGTTGTTTTCCATCGTTCATCACTAACGCTCACGATATTCTGTAAGAAGTTCTTACGACAACTATTGCACAAAAGAGGTGGTTATGAAACTCACCCCTGCTGCCAAAAACTCTTGCTACTATTCCACACTATCTCTTTGATAAAAGAATTGATAGTGTGCAATTAACCTCTAAATCAAGCTTTTTGTTTGGGAATTCTGATACTGGCAAAATTCAACCTATGGAGGCAGAAATGAAGGAAAATCAGAAATGACACAGAAAATTTATGAACATGAATATTTAATCTCTATTCCATTAGCAACCGTTCATTGTGGAACAATTTTTAATGAATTGGATGGAGGGAAAATTCATTTCATTAACCTTTCATATAAATGTATTATTATTGAACCAAACAGGCCACTGTACTTGCAACTCAGTTCGATGTTAATTAGATTACAGGCATGAGGCTTTAAATCAAAGAGAAACAAAAGGAGCCATCAGCGAGCTTCTCAGCCAATGCTTATTTGTTTGCTGGCTAAAAATGGATTTTTACCTGCAATACAATTTGCTATGCTTCTTTAATTTTCTTAGATTTTCAAGTGGAGTTTCTTTAGCTTCTATATGCTGACATTTTGTATTAAAAATAAAAATTAACAAAACCTTGAGAATCGGCAAAGAACACATTCTTCATGTAGCAATGTTTTACCTGCTCAGCTGGGAGTAATCATTCCTATCTCTCCAGAAAGCTATGCTTATATTTTTTTTACTAGTCTGTCTTATTGTATGCTGACAGCACATGCAAGAGATTGAAGGCTATTTTAGAAAACACCATTATTCAGTTTGTAACCCAGAGTCAAAGGCCCAAATGGCCTAAACATAATGTTCTAACCAAATCTGCAGCTGTGAAGTGTTTTTCTCCTTAACGTTGCTTTTGGTACATTCAATATCAATTTCTAAAAGAAATCTGTTCTCAATCATGATTGTTTCATACCATATCAGCTATTTCTTAACACTAAATTAATTTTAAACTAATTATATCAAACTTGCTAAAGTAACAGTTCATAGGAAAATCACATTTTGAAAAGAAACTAGAAATCTGATGAGCAGTTAAAGATGAAACAACAACCAGGAGTTAAATAACTAAGTAGGTGTAGTTTTTCTAGCACTGGAGGAATTCCTAACGTTAAAGTTCATGTCAGATTATAAAATCTGTGTACCATCATCTGGAGTTTCCCTTGTAAACTTTGAAAGTAAACAATGAAAAAAGTTTGAAGTCCCCTAGAGTAATGGTTCTGAATTGCCCATATCTTGTGCCATCACTCTATGGGTTTGGCATAGGAGGAGTGTAAAGTCATGCCAAAAAAATCGCCAGGGAATTTTCTGAACATTCTCCAAGTAATCATCTGGCTTCAGCATAAGTTCTATGCCCCTGCCCCATCAACCCTCCCTCTACTCCGGAACACTGAGCATGTGTGCCTTCACACATACAGATGATTCTGGGGAGAGTGTGAGTTCAGTTCAGTCGCTCAGTCGTGTCTGACTCTTTGTGACCCTGTGAACCGCAGCAGGTCAGGCCTCCCTGTCCATCACCAACTCCCAGAGTTCACCCAAACCCATGTCTATCGAGTCAATGATGCCATCCAACCATCTCATCCTCTGTCATCCCCTTCTTCTCCTGCCCTCAATCTTTCCCAGCATCAGGGTCTTTTCAAATGAGTCAGCTCTTCGTATCAGGTGGCCAAAGTATTGGAGTTTCAGCTTCAACATCAGTCCTTCCAATGAACAGCCAGGACTGATCTCCTTTAGGATGGACTGGTTGGATCTCCTTGCACTCCAAGGGAATCTCAAGAGTCTTCTCCAACACCACAGTTCAAAAGCATCGATTCTTCGGTGCTCAGCTTTCTTTATAGTCCAACTCTCACATCCATACATGACCACTGGAAAAACCACAGCCTTGACTAGACGGACCTTTGTTGACAAAGTAATGTCTCTGCTTCTTAATATGCTGTCTAGGTTGGTCATAACTTTCCTTCCAAGGAGTAAGCATCTTTTAATTTCATGGCTGCAATCACCATCAGCAGTGATTCTGGAGCCCGAAAAAATAAAGTCAGCCACTGTTTCCACTGTTAGCCCATCAATCTGCAATGAAGTGATGGGACCTGATGCCATGATCTTAGTTTTCTGAATGTTGAGCTTTAAACCAACTTTTTCACTCTCCTCTTTCACTTTCATCAAGAGGCTCTTTAGTTCTTCTTCATTTTCTGCCTTAAAGGTGGTGTCATCTACATATCTGAGGTTATTGATATTTCTCCCAGGAATCTTGATTCCAGCTTGTGCTTCCTCCAGGCCAGCGTTTCTCATGATGTACTCTGCATATCAGTTAAATAAGCAGGGTGACAATATACAGCCTTGACGTACTCCTTTTCCTATTTGGAACCAGTCTGTTGTTCCATGTCCAGTTCTAACTATTGCTTCCTGACCTGCATACAGGTTTCTCAAGAGACAGGTCAGGTGGTCTGTTATTCCCATCTCTTGAAGAATTTTCCACAGTTTATTGTGATCCACACAGTCAAAGGCTTTGGCATAGTCAATAAAGCAGAAATAGATGTTTTTCTGGAACTCTCTTGCTTTTTCAATGATCCAACGGATGTTGGCAATTTGATCTCTGGTTCCTCTGCCTTTTCTAAATCCAGCTTGAACATCTGGAAGTTCATGGTTCACGTATTGCTGACACCTGGCTTGGAGAATTATGAGCGTTACTTTACTAGCATGTGCTGCTGCTGCTGCTGCTGCTGCTAAGTCGCTTCAGCCGTGTCCAACTCTGTGCGACCCCATGGACAGCAGCCCACCAGGCTCCCCCGTCCCTGGGATTCTCCAGGCAAGAACACTGGAGTGAGTTGCCATTTCCTTCTCCAGTGCATGAAAGGGAAAAGGGAAAGTGAAGTCGCTCAGTCATGTCCAACTCTTCGCGACCCCATGGACTGCAGCCTACCAGGCTCCTCCGTCCATGGGATTGTCCAGGCAAGAGTACTGGAGTGGGGTGCCATTGCCTTAGATGAGTGCAATTGTGCGGTAGTTTGAGCATTCTTTGGCATTGTCTTTCTTTGGGATTGGAATGAAAACTGACCTTTTCCAGTCCTGTGGCCACTGCTGAGTTTTCCAAATTTGCTGGCATATTGAGTGCAGCACTTTCACAGCATCATCCTTTAGGATTTGAAATAGCTCAACTGGAATTCCATCACCTCCACTAGCTTTGTTCGTAGTGATGGTTCCTAAGGCCCACTTGACTTCACATTCCAGGATGTCTGGCTCTAGGTGAGTGTGAGTGATCACACCACCGTGATTAGCTGGGTCGTGAAGATCTTTTTTGTACAGGTCTCCTGTGTATTCCTGCCACCTCCTCTTAGTATCTTCTGCTTCTGTTAGGTCCATACCATCTCTGTCCTTTATCGAGCCAATTTTTGCATGAAATGTTCCCTTGGTATCTCTAATATTCTTGAAGAGATCTCTAGTCTTTCCCATTCTGTTGTTTTCCTCTATCTCTATGCATTGATTGCTGAGGAAGGCTTTCTTTCCTCTCCTTGCTATTCTTTGGAACTCCACACTCAAATGGGTATATCTTTCCTTTTGTCCTTTGCTTTTCACTTCTTTTCTTTTTACAGCTATTTGTAAGGCCTCCTCAGACAGCCATTATGCTTTTTTGCATTTCTTTTTCTTGGGGATGGTCTTGATTCCTGTCTCCTGGACAATGTCACGAACCTCCGTCCATAGTTCATCAGGCACTCTGTCTATCAGATCTAGTCCCTTAAATCTATTTCTCACTTCCACCATATAATCGTAAGGGATTTGATTTAGGTCATACCTGAATGGTCTAGTGGTTTTCTCTACTTTCTTCAATTTCAGTCTGAATTTGGCAATAAGGAGTTCATGATCTGAGCCACAGTCAGCTCCTGCTCTTGTTTTTGCTGACTGTATATTGCTTCTCCATCTTTGGCTGCAAAGACTATAATCAATCTGATTTCGATGTTGACCATCTGGTGATGTCCATGTGTAGAGTCTTCTCTTGTATTGTTGGAAAGCGGGTGTTTGCTATGACCAGTGCGTTCTCTTGGCAAAATTCTATTAGCGTTTGCCCTGCTTCATTCTGTACTCCAAGGCCAAATTGGCCTGCTACTCCAAGTGTTTCTTGACTTCCTACTTTTGCATTCCAGTCCCCTATAATGAAAAGGACAACTTTCTTGGGTGTTAGTTCTAGAAGGTCTTGTAGGTCTTCATAGAATCGTTCAACTTCAGCTTCTTCAGCGTTATTGGTTGGGGCATAGACTTGGATTACCGTGATATTGAATGGTTTGCCTTGGAAACGAACAGAGATCATTCTGTCGTTTTTGAGATTGCATCCAAGTACTGAATTTCGGACTCTTTTGTTGACTATGATGGCTACTCCATTTCTTCTAAGGGATTCCTGCCCACAGCAGTAGATATAATGGTCATCTGAGTTAAATTCACCCATTCCAGTCCATTTTAGTTCGCTGATTCCTAGAATGTTGATGTTCACTCTTGCCATCTCCTGTTCGACCACTTTCAATTTGCCTTGATTCATGGACCTAACATTCCAGGTTCCTATGAAATATTGCTCTTTACAGCATCGGACCTTGCTTCTATCACCAGTCACATCCACAACTGGGTGGTGTTTTTGCTTTGGCTCCATCCCTTCATTCTTTCTGGAGTTATTTCTCCACTGATCTCCAGTAGCATATTGGGCACCTACCGACCTGGGGAGTTCATCTTTCAGTGTCCTATCTTTCTGCCTTTTCATACTGTTCACGGGGTTCTCAAGGCAAGAATACTGAAGTGGTTTGCCATTCCCTTCCTCAGTGGACCACATTCTGTCAGAGAAGGCGAGAGCATGAAACCAGGGGCAAAATGGGAAAAAATAATGGTGAGCAAGGGAATTAGGAACAACACTGAAGACAACAAATGTAAATTATAGGATTCACTAACTATTTAAAAAAGCACTTGGTATCTCACCTATTATAATGTAGCTATGCCCAAACCATACCAGACTAACAGGAATCCACTCCCTCCAGAAAGCATTCTACAAGAAATTATTGCCAAAAGTGCTATACATCAGGATACATGTGTTCTATACAAGGCGTCCTTGGGCAGATGAAATCCCACCATTAGTTGCTCATTCTCTGACCTTTCTGAAACAACAGCTGATAGTTTGATAATTCTTGCTTTTCTCATCAAAGTATAATTCAAATGTGAGTCCACAGCATTATACCATGGAGGTCAAAACTATATGATAACATAACATGTCTCCTAAAACGTTCAATCTATTTGAACTTTCTGGGAGAGAATCTTTTTAATTAATAAACCTCAGCAATTCTAGATTCACAGCAAAACTGAGTGAAAAATACAGAGAACTCTTACATAACCACTGTTCTGAGACATGCAGAACTTCCTGCACCACTGTGGTACTGTTTTAAAAAAATAATCAATGGAGAATTATTTTTACATGAAAATTACAGAAGAAAATAAAAGAGTTCACACAATTTTCAAGAAACATAAATAAATACCATCTACATTCCATCTATAGCCCCAGTCCCTCCAATAGTCCTCTCTTCTGATTCCTCAGGTACTGGGGAAGCAAAGTTGGAAAAGCACTGCCAGAAACCAATGATAGCTTCATGTTGTCAACTGCCAGCTCACACAAAGAGCACCCAGAAAAGAATGCATACTGAGAAGAGGGACAAGACAAGGTGACATGAACCAAGTGGTAAGGACAGAGCTGAAAGGCAAGAATATACCTAAAACACCTTACACAAATATTTCACACGTGCTTTTCTAAACAATGAACTTCACAGATTATGTCTTTCCCCTTCCTATATTAGGCAATCTTTCTACGCTGTCACATGTGTGTTAAGGTGCCACACACCACAATGAAAACCAAGAAAAAGAAAAATGTCTACCCCTCAGTATCTACCACCACAAAAACATAACGATATACTTTTGATCTTTTCAAAAGAGAAAGGGTTCCATTTCTAGGCAAGATAGAGTAAGCATCTAGTCTTTCCACGGAATGCCATCACATCTGGAAAGACTTCATGGAACAGATCTCTGAACAGTAAACACAGTAGATGAACTGAGGAAAGAGACCAGAATTCAAAGTAGTACCAAAGCAGCAATGGGCTTCTTCTTGTGTTCTGTATTCTTACCATCTGGTATCACCCACCTTGGATTCAAAGGCAGCTCAAAATGAGGAAACACTCAATGGTGCAAACAGAAGCTCTCCAAGAAAAGTGCTATTCCAGTCAGAGAAGCAAGAAAGAGAACTCCCAAGGGCCAGAAAGAGTATAAAAAAAACATTTTTAAAACCCTCTTTCCATTCTTTCTCAGTCGACACCTCAGGCAAACCAACAGTGCCAGGGAGAGTGACTGCAGTGGCTGCTGGGCAGGCATATAAAACTGTGAGGAAGAGGGCCCTGATCATAGGAGCTGTGGTTCCCAGAGTTCAGGATGAGTCCCAAAGCTTTATTTTTTTTTCTCTCTCTCTCTGCCGTTTCACTACTTGATGCCTCATTAAAGACATAATTACAGGATATGCATGGCAGAGCAGAGAAACTAAAGCCCTAGTTTTGGCTAGTGGATGAGAAGGGAAGAGGGCAGCTACAGAGCTGGAAAGTGCTGGGGAATTTTTAGAAAGATGTAGGAGGGAGCTCATGAGAGATCCCATACAGAGGTGTTTGGATCTGACCTTAAACAGCACACCAAGGCTTTGAGAACTAAACTACAGAACAGACTACCATCTGGTTCTCAATCTGGCCACTGGGTGGTACATGCAAAGGTAAGGTCCCAGTACAACTACAAAAACTCCGAAAACTTAACCGACTTTGGAACCAAAGTCCACAAAATATGGGCTGAGACTTATAGCCTAAACCTAATCAGGTGAATAGTTTATTAAAATAAACAAATTTATTCTTCTTAAATTGTAAACAAGATGCAATGAATAATATCAAAGTATTTGGGATATAAGCAAAATCACTTCACCTGTGAAGAACTGAAAAAAAATCTCTACTCACAAGGAAATCAACACAGGCCAACTCTAAAATGACACAGAAGTGAACATGATCAGCCAACTATTATATTCATGTTGTGAGATGGGGAAAACAGTCTTGCAAAAAAGATGACATCCCCAGCAAAGAAATAAAATATATAAAGAAAAACCAAATAAAAAATTAAATATAAAATAACTAAACTGAAATATCTAGGAAGGGGTTCAATAGTAGAACTTTGATTACAGAGAAAAGAATCAGTAAATTTAAAGACAGACCAAAAGAAATTACCCATCTGAACATCTCAGAGAAAGATAATAGAAAACCAAAGATATTCACAGCCTCAGGGATACACTGGGAGATAATGAAAGCTTTAATATTCATGTCATTGGTAGGTATCCCAGCATAAGCCAGTAAGGAATGTGAAGCAGGGGGAAAGTAATTAAAAATTTCCCACATTTTGTGAAGGACATAAACCTACAGATTCAAGGTCAGCAAATCCCAAACAGGGTTAGCCCAAATAAATCCGTGTCTAGAAGCATCATAATCAGCATTTGTTGTTGTGTGTATAACTTTTATGTGACCCCATGGACTACAGCCTCCCAGCCGCCTCTGTTCATAGGATTTCCTAGGCAAGAATACTGCATTGGGTTACCATTTCTTTCTGCAGGGGATCTGCTCGACCCAGGGATCAAACCCGTGTCTCCTGCATTGACATACTGAAAACTAAAAACAAAGAAAAACATCTTGAAAGCAATCCAAGAAAAATGCCATATTATTTGCAGGAAAACTACATTTCCAATGACTGCAAATTTTTCATCAGAAACCATGAAGGCCAGAAAGCAGAGGAGAGACATTTTTAAAGGGCTGAAAGAAAAGAAATATAAACCTGAAATTCTATAAACCTTCAGGAAAACATCCTTCAAGAATGATGCTGAAATAAAAGAACTATGAAAACTTGAGTTAAAAAAAAACAAAGAACCCAATAAAAATTAAGCAGCAGATTTGAACTGACACTTCAACAGAGAGGTTACTGAGATGGCAAATAAGCACATGAAAAGCTGTTCAACATCTTCAGTTAACAGCCAACGTTAGTCAAGAAAATGCGAAGTAAACCACTGTATACCTATCTGGATAGCAAACAAACAGAACGGTAAACAGTGGCAATAACCAAGTGCTGGTGAGGACACAGAGCACCTAGAACACTCAGACAGTGCTGGTGCAATGCAAATGTCTGGAAAACAGTTTTTCAGTTTCTTATAAAGTAAAATACAGATTAACTATTTTGTTGTTAAGTCTCTAAGTTGTGTTCCACTCTTTGCAACCCCATGGACTGCAGCACACCAGGCTTCCTTGTCCTTCACTATATGCCAGAGTTTGCTCAAACTCATGTCCATCGAGTCGGTGATGTCATCCGACCATCTCATCCTCTGTTGTCCCCTCTCCTCCTGCCCTCAATCTTTCCCAGCATCAGGGTCTTTTCAAATGAGTCAGCTCTTTGCATCAGGTGGCCAAAGTATTGGAGCTTCAGCTTCAGCGTCAGTCCTTCCAATGAATATTCAGGGTTGATTTCCTTTAGGATGGACTGGTTGGATCTCCTTGCAGTCCAAGGGACTCTCAAGAGTCTTCTCCAGCACCACAGTTCAAAAGCATCAATTCTTTGGTGCTCAGCTTTCTTTATAGTCCAACTCTCACATCCATACATGATTACTGGAAAAACCATAGCTTTGACTATATGGACCTTTGTCAACAAACTGATGTCTCTGCTTTTTAATATGCTATCTGGGTTTGTCATAGTTTTTCTTCCAAGGAAGATTTAACCATATAATCCAGCATTCCTACTTTTTAGGTGTTTTTCCTAGAAAAATAACAGATGGTCACACAAAACCTGTACGTGAAAGTTTACCAGTGTTGTACATGGAATTTCCCCAAACTGAGAACAATCCAAATGTCCTTCACAGGTGAATAGATAACTCTTCTTTTCAGGTTTGATTTTTTATTACTAGAATTTCACCCATTTGCCAACTATTTCAAACAGGGTCAAAGCAGAACTCAAATAAAGTCAAGGGATAAATCTATGAAGATCAAATTCAGGGTTGTGAGTCATGGGAATGATTTTAAAATTTTAAAGGTATTTTTAAAAGTAAAACGCTGCTTTGGACATCTGAGTGAAAAGCACACACAAACAATACACACTGCAAGCCCTACGGTGAAACAAAAAGAACAGTTAAAAATGAAATGCACTTTGTATAAAACGAACAACAAAACTACTGTATAACAGTTACTTACACAATTATATTTATATAAACTATTATTCAAAGTAAAGCCAAAAATATGAAGTTGTGAGATTAAAAAATGGATATCAATATGTATAATTAATCTCATTATTCACAGATTCTATATTTGTGAATTCAACTACTTACTAAAATTTATTTGTAACCCTAAAAATCAATACTACTGTGCTTTCACGTTCATTACAAGACATGTGCATAGCAGAGAAAATTTGAGCTACCCAATCTGTATGTTCCTAAAACAAGCTGACATGTTGTCTTCTTATTTCAGCTGTCAAAAGTAAACAAGTATCCTTTTCATTGGTGATTTCACTGTTTGAACTGGCCCCCAAGTGTAGTTCTAGAGTGTTTCTAGGTCCAAGCCTATTACATTCCTTACAGAGAAAATATATGTCTTAGATAAGCTTTGTTCAGGAATGGTTTACAGTGCTTCTGGACATGAGTTCAGTGTTAATGAATCCACAATATATATTAACTCAGGTATATTTAAACAGAAGCACACATAAAACAAGGTTATGTGTAGACTGTCTGACAAAAATGTTGTGACCAGAGACCTGCAGGAACCCAACTCTGTATTTCCTCTAGGAGCAATGGTTCAGTATTTGCTGACTTATAGAATATAACCACCTTGTAACCAGAACTGATTGCTACATTTTAATTAGAGGAAAAGGAAACCATTTCCCTCTTGGCTTTGACATCCAGTGAAGTGGCAAATATGCAAGTGTGCTACTATCCACTGCCCTCTCCTGGAGCCCTAAGGCAGGAAGCAGAGAAAGAATGGTTACCTATATCATCAGTAGAAGTACAATACTAACAGTGCCATAATAGCCACTGTTCATTAAGTGCCTCTTAATTTACCAACATTCTTCCATGTGCTTTACATTCAGTCACTCATTCTTTAAACAAATATTTGTATGATTAGCTCTGTACCAGGCACTCTAAGGGAGAGAACACAGACACCGTTTCTGCACTTCTAAACTTTCATCTACTGTGAGAGTAAACAAGTACATAGTGAAAAAATATATAAAATATAAGTTGTGAAAGTACAATAAACAAAGCATGTATAGTAATAAAGAATAACTGGCAGGAGAGACATACCTTATTTTAAAACATACCCAGAAAAGGTACCATTTAAGCTGAGAGTTGAGGATGGTAAGACGTCAACCAAGGAAAGAGCAATGCAGGGAGGAGTGCAAAGGCCTGAGAGTAGAAAGAGGGCAGTATGCTCTAAAAAAGCCCACCTCAGTGGGAAAGAATGGCCTGAGATGAGTTATTCAGCTCCTGTAACAACTCTGGCATTATCATCCCTATTTTTCAAATGAAAGACCTGAAGAGTCCAGAGAAGTGAAGGGTCTTGCTCACGGTGCTCATCTAGTGGCGAAACTTCAGTCAGGATGAGCTGGCGCCGCTTACATCACGCTGCTGCCCATGTCCTTCCTGCTACCCTATGACTCACCCCCAAAGATTCCCGTCTCACTAAGGTGGATATAGTTATATACCTTAAAGAAAAATAACTAAGTAAGAGAAACGTAATCAACAAGACTTGATGCCAACTAGCTGATCTATGTTGTTTCTCTGTGTACATCCTGGGACCTTATGCACTTCTCAATAGTCACATCTACTGCTGACACATGTTCAGTAATTACATTATTATCCTCATTACATCTCTGTAACTCACTGATGCCAGTGCTTTCTCTCAATCATGAGCTAATCTAGCTTTCCCCTATGAGATACGAAAAGAAAATGACTTCTATTCTTACACAGGGAAAAACTAAGGTAAAGAGAGGTTAAAGTTCACAATGTCATCCTCTTAGCACATCACAGTTACCCTACTTGGATAGTTCTGATTTGCACAGGGTATTTACAGAGACTTTAATCCTGAAAGGGTCTATGTCAGGGACTCGGGTTTCCCATTTTCTTTCTTTGTTTTTGTTTTCTTAGGTAGTTATTTATGAGACTGTCCTCCTAACTAAATGGACCAATCTGGGCATAAACCATTTTCTCATTTTCTCTGCTTATAGACAGGAATGGCTTATTTCAGCACTGCAGATAACATCTTCAGGTCTCAGGAGGATGACAAATTGGAACAGTCTCTTTCTTGCCTAACATTTCTTACCCAAGAGTCAAATGATGATGTTAAGTGACAAATTTCTCTTCTGACAATTTGCACTTATTTTCTTAATAGACCTGCTAAGAGTCGATGAATTTTAGTTTGCCTAGAGCCCACTTAGTGTCTGCCAACAAGCACAGGATGCTTCCATTCATCAGCGTAATAGTCCTAGGGGTGAGGCATTGCTATGAAATTATGGCAGCAATTCCAAAAAAGAAACAGCAGAAATAGGAGAAATGAATTATCTTTCAAAAGAACCATCAGAAAAGCATAGCAGTGCCTACATAACTAGAAACTTAATAAATTATTTTGATTGAGAAATATTCAGAAATTTTATTGAGGTATAATATCAACACGCTAAAAATTACCTGTTCACTGGCTTTATCTGTATTTTACAAAATCATTTGAAAACAAGCACAGCCACTGAGTACAACTGCATAACTCTATTAATAAATCTAAGTCTTGGCAATCACACACAAAAAGTAACATTTACAGACCCCAGATGCCTCCAATGGCTAAAGAGTTGCAGGTTAATGGCTGGTGTTGGCCTGTTCAATTCTCCTGCACGTAGTTCTGGTGTACTATCTGACTGGTACCTTTGGTGCAGCAATGGTATGTTTACACATCTCTTCCCAAGACCACAAATTGCTAACATTGTTCCCCTTATCATTTAAGCTCTCTTTCTATAAAACTTGTAAACTGAAACACTCTTTTCTAGTATTACCTGTTAACAAGTTTTAAGCTGCAGAGTCAAAACAATTCTGCATTTTTAAATGAATTCATCTTTGGCCTTTTTCTGTAAATTTCACCTTTCATCAGTCATGTTCTCTGTCTACCATGAATAATTCATTCAGTGCTACAGAAGTATATAAGAAGAGATAATTAATGTCAGCTTTCAGAAAGCATATAATCAACTTAGGAAGGTATACAAAAGCTGCACATTAAATAATTAAAGAACTGTTTCAAAGCAACATATGAACAAGTACTTATGAAACTGAATATGAATCCTTCCCAACTTACAAAGCAATTGTTTCTCAAAAATTCATTTTCAAGCCAGCTGTTTGGAATGTTTTAAGCATTTTTCCATTAAAAAATTATACTGTAAACAGTAGTTATTTTATCCAGCTGATTCATAATGACCTACTTCATATAAGATGCCACTGGATTACAGGACTGACAATATTATGGAATGGAAAAGAAACAGAACTGATATTAGTATGTGATCAGCACTATCACACAAGTAATGTTATTTAGTCTTACTAATCCTGCAAGGTAGATTATTATGTCTTCCTTTAAAGATAAGGACTTTGAGCTGATAAAGGTTGAGTAACTTGCCCATAGTAATAGCTTAAAAATGACAGAACAGATTCAAACCCAGAACTGTCTGGCTCTAAAGTCAGGACTCCATTCCTGCAACATGTAGCTTTCCCTGAAAACAGCATTTATAAGGGAACATTTTTTTTCAGTGTTTCAAATGGGAATGTCAGAAATAGATTTCACAACCCAGAAGCTCCTGAAGTGCAAAAACAATGCCTTTTTATCTTTGTATCTCCAAGGTAGTAGCTGACACAGACTAGGTAACCCATGATTACTCAATGAATGAATGAATGAATGAACAAACAAACAGAAAATGAGTTCTTTGAAGGAAAGGGTCATTTTTTATTCATATGTAAATACCTACAGTCTACCACAGACATATAATCTATCCATCAATAAATATTTCTAGTAAAGAATTTCATCTTGCTGGCACACCTCCTCCCATTCTGCTTTTCCTGAATTTGCAATCCTGACCACTTCCAAATTCACTCCTTGAACTCCATGTCTTTCAAAATCTCAGTTCTCTCCTCCTTCCTTTCCTTAGACAATGAAATCCAGAAGACTAAATCTATATTTACATCTTTTATGGGCTCAGCAAGCTCCCTAGCCAAGACAGATATGAATTTAACCTAGGAAGCTTTTCCCATAATGCTCTTGGATCTCCGAGTTTGAAAAAGATGCATTGCCCCTTGGGGAGAAATTATCCAAACCAGTATCAATGAAATGGATTTATCTTGTCCAGAGGAAATGCAAATGAACTTTAGTTGCATCAAGTTTCTGAAACTATACTGCTTAAGCAAATTAAGAAACCCATTTCAAGTTGTTTGAAAGGAACGTTGGCTGACAGTTGCAGATGAGTCTTCTACAGAGGAGCTCTGATTCTACAGCTTATCATTTCATATGATCTTAAAGATGAATATTCAGATCCCACATCAATTCTTAATGAAACGGATAGAATCCCAAAAGCTCAAAAACTAGGTTCCACTTCATAATCTGTCATTCTCTCTACCTTCTTTCAGGATACATTAATTTTTTAATAAGTTCTTTTAACTATCTTCTAAGATACATTTTTAACCACTACAAGTTCAAAAATGATGCACCAAGCCCCTAATTTAATTGATATCTTATGTACAGAGTCCTTATTAATTATAAAATCGTGACTTAATTAAATAAAAATACAGAAATGACAGGAATACAGGTTCTGAATTTCTTACATTAAATATCCTTGGAAAAAAAGACAAATCATTTTCTTAAGCTGCCAGATGAGTAAATTTAATATCCTACACCAACCATGTTATTTTCAAAATTATCCTGAATATTATTAATGGCAAATGTTAAACTACCGAATATCTTGTACTATTGATAAATTCTCTCTGAAGACACGGCTCAGCAATTTCAGTATATACACTTTGTGAAACAAGAGAACCAGAAGTACTTTCAAGAAAGAACAACAACAAAATCATTATTCCCTTCAGCACAATTGGCTCAGAGTAATGAAACAGAAATACTTGTTTTTAAAACATACTTTATATCCACATTTAAATGCCTAATTAATCCTAATAATTAAATGCATCCACTAACCACTTTCTTTGCAAGATCTCTTTTTTATTTCCATAAACCCGGAAATTTAATGGAAATCATTGTGTCATTATGGCCAGAGTAATAAATGCCTATTGGTCAATAAGCTCTGAACCTTAGCAGGCAGTTAACTAATTCAGTCAGAAATAAGACCAATAGTTCTAATGGCCTCTAATTTCACTGCAAGAGTCCAGCCTTATGAACTATAGATGGTTTTCATGAGTTCTTCCTACAGCAGAGAACAGCAATTTAAATGTGAAAAACATGCATTTCAAATTCAAGTGCTTACACTGATTTCATTCGCCAGTGAGACCACAGATCAGAAGTCCTTCCAGAAGAAATATTTAAGTGCAATAAGTAGAGCCAATGTAAGCAAAAATAAACTATTTGAAATTACAAGAGGTCAAGGTAGTCTATTTGAAAATCATTCAAATTTTCTTTTGCTTATTTCAAACAATGTGAATAATTTTTTTAAAACTAGACAAGACAAAAGTAACAACTGTACAAACACCTTGTAACAAAAACAAAAAGGGAGGCTTAGAAAGTTGATCTCTTCCTGCTGTCTCACTTATCCTCCTCCCCTAAGAGTGAAGGCTTCTAGATTTCAACATAAATAGATATAACTTAGTATACAGATATTCGATATCAGTATACTTGAAATAAAATAGTCTGGAGACATCAGTATCCACACAAAACCTGATCTTTTCAGCTGTTTGTCTCACACTGCAACAGCAGAGAAAGCATTTCAAGGGATGAGATAAGAATGTCCATCCTATACCAGGAGGTGACTTCCACACAAAAAAGAACTAGGTTATGTCATTGCTCTGCCAGCATTCAATTCTGACCTGATTATTCTGTGCCTCTCTCCATACTTTTATAGTAGTTACACTTAACAGGAAAACCTCTTAAATTACACATTTGGGTTCCTTATTCCTATGACATTTAACTTAAAAAGCATTTACATGCCAAATTTAAAAAGTCCTTATACTTATTCATCATTTACTTTGTCAGTTATGGTGAAAGACATTAAAGTTCTCTGGTCTGATTTTATACCAAACTTCTGACAAACCTAAAGATAACAAATCACTACGCTTTCTAGCCTCTAGTTCAATCATAATCACACTTCTCACAAAATATTTAGAGTATATTAATCTTCCCGATAGCGCAGTAATTCAGAGAGTAATAATATATGGTAACGAACTAGAATACTAGGCAGGTAGTAAAGAAACCTTGGGCTGGTATTAGCCTTTGTAACTAACCAGTTATATTCATTTCAATTTACTTTCCCTTTCCCAGCCTCAATTCTATCATTTCTAAAGTGAGGGGTTGGGTTAAATGACCTCTTAAGGTTCTTTAGAGCTGTGTAACATCCTAAACTTCTATTCAATGAAATGTGATCTTCTTTAAATATTTATAGACTGGCTAACTGCTTAATATATTTATCCTATTAATAAATTTCTCCTTAATACTCCCACATTCACTATTATTTGGAAACTTGTGACTATCATACTTGGTTTCATTTCAATGTCTCCTTTTTCAAACATATTTTACCTAAAAGATAATCTAACACAAGAGCCCTAGATAAACCATCTGCCCCCACCATTCCTCCCCCAAAGCAAGACAAGCTTTCTCTTTTAACAAAAAACACTTGCAATTGGCAAGAAGGGTGTCAGCCAGTCTATTTCTTTCCGTGTGTTAATGAACCACCTATTGCCAAATGGAAGTCTTTCCTTAATTTCAGACCAATAAACACAGTTTTCTGATGATATAAAATGACAAAGTATTAATTAGAAGGAATCTAATATGAAGTCACAATTCTCATTAATTGGAAGTTATTAGAGTAATTATTAAGTCACATTATCATTAGACCAAAGAAAATGTCAAAAGTGATTTATGTATCCAGGAGTTTCCAATAATCAGGGTCTGCAAAATGACCGGAGGAGAGAAGACGACGTTTTACAGGTTTAACAAATGTTCCGAAAATATCACATTTTTTATTGTTCAGCTGTCTCTTTCTGGCATTTAAATATACCCTGAAACATTGAATTAAACAAGATGACTAGGAAGAGAGTACTTTAAAGTCTCCAAAAAGTACAACCTGTAGCATCTTCAAGAGGCTAAAACAACCCTAATGATGACTAATGCGGTGAGGGTCCCAAGAAGCATCTAACTCTAAAGTCAAAAGAGTCCTGCCTTTGTTCAACTCCCTAATTAAGGTGAATTGAAGATAAATGCAAACAAATATTGAAGGCCTTTGGAGACCAATACATCAAAACAATAGAGGGGGGAAAAAGCTGCTCAATTAATTGCAAAGCCATAACAACATGAGTAAATTTTATGTTTCTCTTGGAATTCATCAGACTTCCTAATTCTTTTCTTAACAGATTTTTGCAATTTTTGAACTAGCTCAGATGATATAAATACATTGTAATGTTAGCAAATTTTGGTATGTATTTGTACTCTGAACATATTTTAAAACTCTGTAATGAAAAGCTACTGATCAAGGGACTCCCTTGGCAGTAGAGTGGTTAGGAATGTGCATGTCCACTGCAAGAGGCACAAGTGTGATCCCTGGTTGGGGAACTAAGGTCCTACAAGCCAAGCATGCAGCTGGGGGGAAAAAAGCTACCGATCTTTGATTTATAAAAGCAAAAATTGTTTTGTGTGGGTGTTAAATTCCCTAAGTGCTACATATGGTCTAGGTTACAGAACGATGTTCTCAGAGCATAGTGTCAGTCGCTCAGTCATGTTCGACTCTGCGAACCCATGGACTGTAGTCCACCGTCTCCAGGGGACTTCCGGGAACCAAGAATCGAACCCAGGTCTCGTGCACTGCAGGCAGATTCTTTACCATCTGAGCCGAAAATGCTAATGTGATAGTGAAATCAAAAGTTAATATAATTAAAAAAATTATTTTACAGTTAATTTCATAAGTTAAACTCAAATTCTGAAGCTAATATATTTTGTTGTTGTTGTTCAGTCACTCAGTTATGTCCAACTCTTTCCAGCACTGGAGTCTCCCCTGTCCTTCTCTACTTCCAGAGTTTGCTGCAATTCATGTCCACTGAGTCGGTGATGCTATCTAACCATCTCACCCTCTGCTGCCCTCCTTCTCCTTTTGCCTTCAATCTTTCCTAGCAGCAGGGTCTTTTCCAATCAGTTGGCTCTTCACATCAGCTGACCCAAGTATTAGAGCTTCAGCATCAGTCGTTGCAATGAATATTCAGAGATGATTTTCTTTAGGATTGACTGGTTTGATCTCCTTGCTCTCCAAGGGACTTTGAAGAGTCTTCTCCAGCACTGTAATTCAAAAGCATCAATTCTTTGCTTCTTCACCTGCATATAGGTTTCTCAGGAGACAGGTAAGGTCATCTGGTACTCTCATCTTTTTAAGAATTTTCCACAATTTGTTGTGATCCACACAGTCAGAGACTTTAGCATAGTCAATGAAGCAGAAGTAGATGTTTTTCTGGAATTCCTTTGCTTTCCTCATGATCCACCAAATGTCGGCAATTTGATCTCTGGTTCCTCTGCCTCTTCAAAGCCCAGCTTGTACATCTGGAAGTTCTTGGTTCCCATACTGCTACAGCCTAGCTTGGAGGATTTTAAGCATAACCTTGTTAGCATGTGAAATGAGCACAACTGTACTACAGTTTGGACATTCTTTGGCATTGCCCTTCTTTGGGATTGGAAGGAAAACTGACCTTTTCCAGTCCTGTGGCCACTGCTGAGTTTTCCAAATTTGCTGGCATATTGAGTGCAGCACTTTCACAGCATCATCTTTTAGGATCTGAAGTAGCTCAGCTGGAATTCCATCACCTCCACTAGCTTTGTTCATAGTAATGCTTCCTAAGGCCCACTTGACCTCACACTCTAGGATGTCTGGCTCTAGAGGAGTGACCACACCGTCACGGTTATTTGGGTCACTAAGACCTTTTTTGTGTAGTTCTTCTCTGTATTCTTGCCACCTCTTCTTAACCTCTTCTGCTCTGTTAGGTCCTTAACGTTTCTTCCTTTTTTGTGCCCATCTTTGCATGAACTGTTCCCTTGATAACTCCAATTTTCTTGAAGAGATCTCTAGTCGTTCCCATTTTATTGTTTCCCTCTACTTCTTTGCCTTATTTATTTAAGAAGACCTTCTTACCTCTCCTTGCTATCCTCTGGAACTCTACATTCAGTTGAGTGTATCTTTCCCTTTCTCCCTTGCCTTTCATTTCACCTCTTTCCTCGGGTATTTGTAAGGCCTCCTCAGACAACCACTTTGCCTTCTTGCATTTTTTTTGCTATGGGATGGTTTTGGTCACTGCCTCTTGTACAGTGTTAAGAACCGCCATCCATAGTTCTTCAGGCACTCTGTCTACCAGATCTAATCCCTTGAATCTATTTGTCACTTTCACTCTATAATCATAAGTGATTTGATTTAGGTCATACGTGAATGACCTAATGGTTTTCCCTGCTTTCTTCAGTTTAAGCCTGAATTTTGCAATAAGGAGCTCATGATCAGCCACAGTCAGCTCCCGGTATTGTTTTTGCTGACTATGTAAAGCATCTCCATTCTTGGCTTCAAAAAACATAATCAACCTGATTTTGGTATTGCACATCTTGTAATGTCCATGTATAGACTTGTCTCTTGGGTTGCAGGAAAAGGGTGTTTGATATAATCAGTATGTTCTTTTGACAAAACTGTTAGGCTTTGCTCTGCTTCATTTTGTACTCCAGGGCCAAACATGCCTATTATTCCAGCTATCTTTTGACTTCCTACTTTTGCATTCTAATTCCCTGTAATGAAAAGGACCTCTTTTTTGTTGGTATTAGTTCTAGAAGGTCTTGTAGATCTTCATAGAACCAGTCAACTTCAGCCTTTTCAGCATCAGTGGTTGGCACACACTTGGATTAGTGTGTGATGTTGAATGGTTTGCCTTGGAAACGAACTGAGACCATTCTGTCATTTTTGATACTACACCCAAGCACTGCCTTTCAGACTCTTCTATTAACTATGAGGGCTGCTCCATTTCCTCTAAGGGATTTGTGCTCTCAGTAGTAGATATAATGGTCACCTGAATTAAATTCGCCCTTTATTGTCCACTTCAGTTCACTGATACCTAAAATATCGATGTTCACTCTTGCCATCTCCTGCTTGACCATGTCCAATTTACCTTGATTCATGGCCCTAACATTTCAGATTCCTCTGCAATATTCTTCTTTACAGCCTCAGACTTTACTTTCTCCACCAGACTTATCTACAACTGAGTGTCGTTTTCCCTTTGGCCCAGCTGCTTCATTCTTTCTGGAGCTATTAGCAATTGCCCTCCACTCTTCCCCAGGAGCATACCGGAACATCTTCAGACCTGGGGGGCTCATATTGTGGTGTCAGATCTTCTTGCCTTTTCATACTATTCCTGGGGTTCTAGTGGCAAAAATATCTGAGTGGTTTGCCATTCTCTCCTTCACTGGACCATGTTTTGTCAGAACTCTTCTCTGTGACCCGTCTGTCTTGGGTGGCCCTGCATGGCATGGCTCATAGCTTCATTGAGTTACACAAGCCCTTTCGCCATGACAAGGCTGTGATCCATGAAGAGGCTAATAAATTTATCAATTACTAATCAAATAAAGACAAAATTATCAACTAACAGGTCACATAAATAAATTTACAGTGTTTTGTTAAAAAATCTGTCTGCAATGCAGGAGACCTGGGTTTCATCCCTGGGTCAGGAAAATCCCCTGGAGAAGGGAATGGCTAGCCACTCCAGTATTCTTGCCACGAGAATTCCATGGAGAGAGGGCCTGCTAGGTTATACTCCATGGGGTCCCAAAGAGTAACACAGGGCTGAGCAACGAACATTTTATCTTATTTGTTTATTTTTTTGGCCTGGGCAGGCAGCTTGTGGGATCTTAGTTCCCTGACCAGGGACCGAACCCACACCCCTGGCAGTGAAAGCATGGAGTCCTAACCACTGGACTTTCAGGAAATTCTCTACATTTATCTTATTTTAAAGATTTATATTATTCTAATTAAATAATATATGTTCATTCAAGAAATTTGGGGAAAAATAAACAGCAAAACAAAAATTTAGTTCATCCTTTAATCTCATTACCCAGAGATCATCACTTTCATCTTAATTTATGTGCTGTGCTCAGCCGAAAAACCAAAACATAAAACAGAAACAAGATTGTAACAAATTAAACAAAGACTATTAAAATGGTCCACATTTAAAAAATCTTGGATGGGATAACTATGTGTGTTTCTGATACAAAGGAGTAACATTGTCCTAAATCTAATTCAAGAATTCCAGAGGATAACTTTTATGAATGGAAAAGGTCCATTTTCATCCCAATCCCAAAGAAAGGCAATGCCAAAGAATGCTCAAACTACCGCACAATTGCACTCATCTCACATGCTAGTAAAGTAATGCTCAAGATTCTCCAAGCCAGGCGTCAGCAATACATGAACCGTGAACTTCCAGATGTTCAAGCTGGCTTTAAAAAGGGCAGAGGAACCAGAGATCAAATTGCCAATATCCGCTGGATCATCGAAAAAGCAAGAGAGTTCCAGAAAAACATCTATTTCTGCTTTATTGACTATGCCAAAGCCTTTGACTGTGTGGATCACAATAAACTGTGGACAATTCTGAAAGAGATGGGAATACCAGACCATCTGACCTGTCTCTTGAGAAACCTGTATGCAGGTCAGGAAGCAACAGCTAGAACTGGACATGGAACAACAGACTGGTTCCAAATAGGAAAAGGAGTACGTCAAGGCTGTATACTGTCACCCTGCTTATTTAACTTATATGCAGAGTACATCATGAGAAACGCTGGGCTGGAAGAAACACAAGCTGGAATCAAGATTGCCGGGAGAAATATCAATAACCTCAGATATGTAGATGACACCACCTTTACGGCAGAAAGTGAAGAAGAACTAAAGAAAGAGCCTCTTGGCGAAAGTGAAAGAGGAGAGTGAAAAAGTTGGCTTAAAGCTCAACGTTCAGAAAATTAAGATCATGGCATCTGGTCCCATCACTTCATAGGAAACAGATGGGGAAACAGTGTCAGACTTTATTTTTTGGGGCTCCAAAATCACTGCTGATGGTGATTGCAGCCATGAAATTAAAAGACGCTTACTCCTTGGAAGGAAGGTTATGGCCAATCTAGGTAGCATATTTAAAAGCAGAGACATTACTTTGCCAACAAAAGTCCGTCTAGTCAAGGCTATGGTTTTTCCAGTAGTCATGTATGGATGTGAGAGTTGGACGGTGAAGAAAGCTGAGCGCCGGAGAATTGATGCTTATGAACTGTGGTGTTGGAGAAGACTCTTGAGAGTCCCTTGGACTGCAAGGAGATCCAATCAATCCATCCTAAAGGAGATCAGTCCTGGGTGTTCATTAGAAGGACTTATGTTGAAGCTGAAACTCCAATACTTTGGCCACCTCACGCGAAGAGCTGACTCATTGGAAAAGACCCTAATGCTGGGAAGGATTGATGGCAGGAGGAGAAGGGGACGACAGAGGATGACATGGTTGGATGGCATCACTGACTGGACATGGGTTTGGGTGAACTCCGGGAGTTGGTGATGGACAGGGAGGCCTGGCGTGCTGCAATTCATGGGGTCGCAAAGAGTCGGACACAACTGAGCGACTGAACTGAACTTTTATGAAGCACAGGAAAGTCCTTTTAATGAGATCTACAGAATATGGCAGGGAGATGAATATAATTTAACTTGGAATTAACATGTGCAACCATCTATAAACATCTATTGGAGCCCGTCTGCTTGCAGCAATATTTTCACTGAGTTAATGTTCTGCTGGAGTAGGAAATGGCAACCCATTCCAGTATTCTTGCCTGGAGAATCCCATGGACAGAGGAGCCTGGTGGGCTACAGTCCATGGGTCACAAAGAGTCGGACACAACTGAGTGACCAAGCACACACACGTGTGTTCTGCACACCAGTAAAGAAAGCTCTATAGCTTCTGAATGCTGATTTTAAAAAAGTAGCTTCTACCTACTGAAAAAATTACATGAACAGTAAAAACTTGGATTAACCTGGTGTTCTGGTATTTTTCATTTCCTTGGGAAGAATATACAGAAAGGACAAAGAAAAGGATTTTTTATTTCAGCATTAAGCATATGCCACTGCTTGTACATGACCATAACCACATATGTATATATCCCTGATTACTCTTTAGCAGTATTATGAATTTCAATAGGAAAAAAAAAGAGCATTTACTATTTTAAAATAGCCTTAGTCATTCTACTAGTCATTTGGTGTCTGCTCTATGTCCATGAAAAAAATGTGCTAACTACACATATACCAGTCCTGGGATCACTGGTCCAGAGATCTAGTGTGGTGTCTTGCAACACAACTGAGATATCAGACTATACTCAAAACAAGTACCTTTAGGCTGAGCCTTGAAGGAGAGTCACTACCAGAGAGAATAATGAAATACATACTACCTGAGGCAACATTACCAAGAAAAGGTAATTCAAATTCAACCATGCTTCCTTTGAAATAATCTCAACTCAAAATTTCTTCAGCTTTCCTTCTCAACTAAAAAAATCAGATATTAAGATCTTTTTGAAAAAGGCTTAAGAATTAACATGCGTCAAATACCTTGTTGTCAGTATTTAATCATGATACCACCTGCCAAACCAAAGAATCTGAAACATTAAAGAAACTGTAGCACTGAGTCTCTAACAAGCTAAAAGATTTGGAAGGTTTAAAGAAAATATAACTGAAAATAATAAATTCATTCTTTGATCAGTATTATCAGTGATGAGAATTATTACAATTAACAACCACACAGGCACTCCATTTATGCCCCATTCTCAAAGTTATTTTATAATCATCCTAATTCTATAATCTGTATGAAATAAGATATAGCCTATTGGGATTAGGGAAGTTTCCCAAAGGGGTGGGGAAATGAGTCTCTCTGACCTTAATTAGGAGGAGAAAGAAGGGTTTTTTCCTCTCCTTTCATCTCTAAAGGAGATGGTAAGGCCTTGGCCCAACGTGAAACCAGGGGTTGAATTGTTTTATGAATAAGGAGTGGAAGGGGAAGGAGAAAAAACATGGGGATGTCTTTATATATAGGACACGTGCCATAAACCAACTATCTTAACCACCCTAAACCATGAGCATCACTAAGTCATTTTTCCCAGTGAGGGAGAGGAGCCTCGGAGAGGCGGAGCAGTCACCCCTGCGTCACACACACTCAAGCGGTTGAGTCGGGAGTCACACTCAGATCTAACTTCAACGGCTCTGCTCTTTCCACGGAAGCATGCTGCTGCCCCGACTGAAGTTTTACTCAGCAAAGTTTAGTCATAATACCTTTCTCTATCAAAATAAATAACTTTAACCAGCTGGTCTTAATATTACAGGAACTGAAATTAAGAAAAAAAATCACAACAGCCACAAATATCTGGAACCACAAAGGAACATGTTATGTTACAGTCAACAAAGTGCTGGTTAACAGAAATTCCAAAGTTAGACCCCCAAAATAAAAACTCATAGGAAGGAAAAAAAAAAAAAAAACTGCTGCCAAAATGCGAATAATCACCCCCTAAAGATCCTTAACACAGCACAGGGGACGATTGAGTCCTTTCCCAGGCCTCCTGCCCTCCCATTTCCCTCAGCCTCACTCTTCTCAGAGAGCAAAGGTCACCAAATTAGGTGCCTGCAGTGACCTTTTATGGATCTGCCTGCCTGAGTTTGCTCACACAGCCCAAGGCAAAGCAACTTTTTCTGGCAAAGAAACTCATTTTCAGTTGTTTTTATTTTTAAGACAAAGCACCGTTACAAAAACATTAATGCTCTAGGTACATAAACAAGAAAAATTTGTAATGAAGCTCACTCTTTTTTCCCAAGACTTTTACTGCATAAATATCAGAACTTAAAACTCAGAAAGAAAGTAAAAGTAGCTCAGTCCTGTCCAACTCTTTGCAACCCCATGCACAGTCTGTGGAATTCTCCAGGCCAGTATACTGGAGTGGGTAGCCGTTCCCTTCTCCAGGGGATCTTCCCAACCCAGGGATTGAACTCTTACCAGATGAGCCACCAGGGAAGCCCAAGAATACTGGAGTGGGTAGCCTATCCCTTCTCCAGCAGATCTTCCCCACCCAGGAATCAAACCGGGGTCTCCTGTGTTGCAGGTAAATTCTTCACCAGCTGAGCTAGGCATATCACATTGGTTTTTCAAAAATAACAATGAACTATAAAATTACAGGGCTTGAAGGGATCTTATACAGTTACACAGACCATCATCTTCACTTCAAACAAAATTTATTGAAGCATTTTAAATAATTGGGAATTCATTCAATGTTAAAACCTTCTCTCAGAAAAAAAAGTCAGCATTTACAGGCAAGAAATTATTTCATGTAACATGAAACACTCATTTTCCCTTGTAAACTTGTGAGGAGTTTATTTTAAAAAAACTTATTAAATCTTCAGGGTGGGAGTTGTTGGTAGGGATGGTTTGTGTGAAAGAAAGGAAAACAATCATTACATGTCAGGCACTGCCCTGAAAGCTTTTATTTAATCTCTACAATGATCTGTGAAACAGGTACTATGAACCCATTTTACTAGCAGATATTAAAGTTCAGAAGGGTAAATAAAATGCCAAAGGCCGGAAGGTTAACAGATGGCAGATTTGGGACATTAATTCAGGTTTGCCTAACCATCCTCTTGTCAGCTCATAGTTCATTACCTTTAGGCCAGATATTACCAATCTTGTCAAAGTGGTTGTGCACCACCTTATCAGGGTGAAATAAGACAGCCTGGATCAGGGACAGTAACTTGAAAGCTAGGGATGGAGACAAGTGCTGGCCAACAGCTCTTATTTGAAACACTGGGTCTACTTTATAATCACTGGAAACTTCTAAACGCCAGGAGGGCCACACCAGCTCCAAACTCGCACCAAGTTTAAGAACAAGAGATTCAAACTGGCTGAAAATGGGCCACAGATTATGAGAAAGATCCCAAAACTACCACCTGTTAGGGCAAGTGGCTGACAATAGCCCTTGCAAGTGACAAGGAGTAGAAATTGTGGACAGAAATATCCATGAAAACTGCTTAACACAGCTTTCTTTGGTATACATTTCAGAGATCGTCAATCTCTGTAACATACAGGACTTTTCACATTCAGATAACGCAGAGACTATAGAGAAAGGGGAGCGGGGAGAGAATAGGCTAACAACAAGATCCCGGTCTCATTGTTCCAGAAGATGGGGCAGGAACTGAGGAGAGCACTGGACAAGCACGCTCCACAGCACAGCAACAAAGAAAACAACTTAAATCAAAAGGAATAGAACACAAAGCGAAAACAAAAGTCAGAAAACGAGCAAGCAAAAAATTCAAAAAATATTCAGTGATGTGATCAGGCTAGAAACAATTTAAAGATTTTTAAAGGAAAACCTCTTGAAAAGTCACTTTTCTCCTCAGCAAATGCTCCTTCTACTTACACTCTTCTCCATTTACAGTGCACTCCATCCAATTTCATACTTCATTCTTAGAGTTTTGTTAACAGAGTCTCGCCTCAGATAGCCTGAGTAGCAATGACCAATACACTACTCAGCAACAATATACATGCATAAAATACCTAACGCCTCCAGATCATCAAATTTACTCCTAACCCATTTAGGGCAGGTGAGGCCCACTGAGAAGGGCAGCAGGAAGAACAGCTCCTATGCAATCTCACATATTTTGAGAGACAGACTTAAAGCAATGGGATTTTGACATCTTTCTTTAGAACCATCAGATTTGCATCAACCAATCAAAACCAAAAGCCGGCTTGCCACTTGAGTCTGAAGCAAGCAGGAATAGTCAGGCATATGCCCTTCCACAATTCCAA
This sequence comes from Okapia johnstoni, assembly GCA_024291935.2. Classification (NCBI taxonomy): domain Eukaryota; kingdom Metazoa; phylum Chordata; class Mammalia; order Artiodactyla; family Giraffidae; genus Okapia; species Okapia johnstoni. The sequence continues at coordinate 4,736,682 of CM044310.1, read as the reverse complement.
GTCAGTCTAGAATCTGTACCTCAATTTCAGCCAGTCCACCTAGTGCTTGAGAGCTATGATGGGAAAAGATTCACCCCTGGGGTAAAATCTATAGAAGAAAACAACCATAACTCTGTTAGATACTAGAAACAACTGCAGAACTCACAGATGTGGTCTCAGGCTGTCCAAAAAAATAAAAAAGCTAAAAGCAACAGATGAACCTCTAGCCCTTCCCCACATCCACAGTAGGCTCAAGCCCTCTCATCTGCTTCCAGTGTTTGAAAGGTGAAATGTTGCTGGATGATAAGGGAAAGAGATGATATTCAGTACTCACTGGGGCTCCCAGAGGGTACTAGGTGTCGGCATAGCCTATCAGGCCTCCAGAGTTACCTGAGCTCAAAAGAGAGCAGAGATTTCCTAAAAGCCTTGGAGTTAGCTACGACTTCCCTGGTGGCTCAGGCGGTAAAGCGACTGCCTGCAATGTGGGAGACGCAGGTTCAATCCCTGGGTTGGGAAGATCCTCTGGAGAAGGAAATGGCAACCCACTCCAGTACTCTTGCCTGGAAAACCCCATGGATGGAGGAGCCTGGTAGGCTACAGTCCATGGGGTCACAAAGAGTCAGCCAAGACTGAGCGACTTCACTTTAGACTTCACTTTAGCTCTCACTTGAGAGGAAAAGAGGCTTCCCTGAAGCCTACTGGAGCTATAGCAACTTCTCCATGTTGGAATCAGAACAGACAGACCTTCACAGGCAGCAGATACACCTAGTTGTTTGGGAGCTGACTTCCAAATATGTGGCGCATCTTTCATGATCGAATGACACTTAAAAGTTACAGACTACTTCTAACCAACTGATGGCTTCTGATCCCATACTCCCTGCTCAAGTGAACAATGAGAAACAAAATGTCAGGCTCTTTAAATACGCCAACTGGAAATCAAAGTGAAACGCTGAAGGAGAAGTGACAGCTCAGTGTTTCTAGTATAAATTCCCTGGTGTTCACTCTTAAAAGAAATTGTCCCAGTCCTTTCCTGTTTGACATTTCCTTCCTCGCTCAAGCTAAAGTGGGGCCTGTGCATAATCACTGATGAACTAAATGCCCACACGACCTCCTCAAGTGACACACACAGTGCTCTGACACAAAAAACAAAATCAATAATCTGCTGCTCTGTGTCACATGGAAATCCTGACTGCTGTCAGCAGAAAGGAGGAGGAGACTTGGGGGCTGCAGTAGAGACAATTAGAGTCCTTGGAAAAGCAGAGCAGAAAGTAATGAAACCTCCCCAAGTTCATCAGTTACACACACACACACACACACATATGCGCACATGAAATGAAAAGGCCATGTAGCCAGAGGTCATATTTTTCCAGTCTGCTAAATTAAAGTGACTGAAAAGCTCTGTAATTACATAGAAACAGATGAAATTGTTATCTTAACTAAATTGTAAATGCACTTTAAATGTCATAAGTTTTGATGCAATTTAATATTTTAAATGGACATTGTTCAGTATATTCATTAAGTGTATACCATGCCATTGGGGATATAAGCCATGTCCATTATCAAGACTGAACAAAAGCTCATCCATCTGCCTGAGTAGTACAAAAGGATGCTACAGAGAAAGCAAAGAACAGACCCTCTCTAACTGGAGTCACAGCAAAGAGCATTGCAGAAGAGCCAAGAGGCCAGAGTTCCAGTCTCAGCTCTGCCATTTACTCACTCTGACCTTAGGCAAGTCACAACCCCTCTGGGCCTCAGTTTCCCTCTCTGTGAAACAAAAATAATCCCTGACATACTAGTGTCACAAGTTACTATGAAGATAAAATAAAATAAGTAAAAATATTCTGCAGTCAGATACAAATGTAAACAGTCATTAGAATTTATGCCATTATGTATTTGGGGCAAAACAGGAAAACAAATCATTACTTACTATAGCCCAGAAAAAACCTAAATTAACTTTCCACTAACCAGCTGGTTAAAAAAAAAAAAAGTGGGTGCATGACACATTCTCAGTGCATTATTATTAAACCCTCAGAGTGTTCAACACTTGCTACAATGAAGATGAGGTAATAGTCTTCATGTACAAAACACAGGCATACCTATCTGGTATGTACATATGAGGGTGAAAGAGCAAATAAATGTACTTCTTTTCATATCTAACTCATTAGCAGAGAGTGACATAAGCACTGGTGAGAAATCGATCCATTATCTCTCACCTTTCTTTGTCCCTTCCTAAACACATTGTATATAAAATAGCAACTAAAGCAGACTAAGAGAAGTACTAAAGTGGAAAGTTTATATATTAACTGCATTTCAGATAAAGTACAATTTTCTCATAGTGATAGTAACTTATTTTTCTATTACACATTCTGTGTATCTAGCAGATTTACTTGCAATTTTTGGACTCAAATGCATTATGTGTATTATTAATATTGTTAAAATCTGGATCTATATTTCAGTTTCCAGTCTTTTTAAAGTACTAATCGTTTGTAGATATCTGTTCATCAAAAAAAGAAAAAAAGGTTTTTTTCCTTTTCATGCTTCATGTGTTTTGCTCATACCATCCAAAACTTTGCATTGGGATTAATCACAAGAATGGAAAGTTTGAGCTTTGATGGAATAGTTTTTGAGTCCCGGATTAGGTTAAGCTTAGAAGATACTTCACACTTTGAGCTGTACAGGACTCCTTGGATGGAACTGTATTTCTATAATCATTCTCTCTTGTTATCACAGGTTCCACCAGACTGCTAAGGCAATTCAACACACAGATACAGACACACACACACACTTACACGAATGTCTGAGTTAGTGGTAAGTCAACACAACAATGCGATCAGAAACAAGGAGGGCTGGAGTTAATGCACTGATAGTGGAGAGACAGAGAATGACTCAGGGAGTATTTAGGAGACGCTCTTGCTCAGTTTATATATATCGCATCCGTCCACACACAGATAATTTTGTATAGTACATAAAGGCTGAGAATTACTGTTAAAATCCTCCAGAAATATTTCTCCAGAGCTGTCAGGACAGGACTGGCAACACTGCACAAACAGAATGTCTCCTAACAACCTGTGTTCTGCAAACAAAAGAGCTCACTCTCATAACAAACAGATCTCCATTTTACATGTGTAGAGAAAGCATTGCTTAGTCCACTTAAAAAGAAAAATACTACCAAAACAGAAAGGAGAACATCATGTCTTAATATAGTCTTCCATCGTTTCAGCCTTTGGGCTCACTTGATCTGAAGAATTCCATATATGCTTTGAGAGGTGAAAAGCCTTTGTGAATAATTGAAGACAAAATAATGAAACCCTAGAATGTCAGAGACATAATATAGTTTTGTAGAATTCATCACGGAGCTTTTAAATTCCCAAATACTACATGCTGAATAATTTATTCCTGTGTCAATATAGGGCCAGCAGATGTTCATTCAGAGCCAATATTAACCGTCCTCAAGCTGAAAAGCAGAAAAATAGGCTCTGTCTGAGATGGAAGAAGGCACTTAGCTTAAGTGAGATTATCTTGGTATTTATGAGAAAATTAAAGCAGCTTTGAAAGTCAAGAAAAAACACACTACTTAGTCGGCAATCTTTTATCAAAGTCTGCTTATAAAGATAAGGAGGTGAATTTCATGAAAACACACAAATGGTTGATACAGGGGGAGCCGATAACACTGCTCTCTCCTTTCAGAAGGGTCCCTGGGGACTTTCCACTGATTCTGTCTAAGGCTATCTTTTAGTGGTTCATTGATATTTACCTCCCTCTTTGGATCACTAATTCCGGATGCAATTTTGAACTCTACTGCAGTTTAGTTTCTGGGTATTCTCCCCTCTATGGCCCACTTCTAATTCTGTTCACTTTAATTAAAAAGTGAATAAAGGAGAAGAAAACTGAAAAATTAGGCAACAAAATAAAGTTTAAAGTTTCACCGACGGCATTAAACTTCAAACTGGAAACCAATGCCTTCCTTAGATCTCATTCATTCATTCACTCATTCAACAGCTAGTTACTGAATACTACCTCTGTACAAAATATTATGCCAGGGCCGAAAAGAGATGAGATGTTTAAGAAAATATTCTAAAGATTTATTAAACAGGGGAATATACATGTACATGTCTAGATACCTGTGGAGGCTTCCAGTCAGTACGGTGTCAATGGTGTACTAGGCCTCTGCAAAAAGAGACAGTTCTTGATCTGAAAACACACAATGGGTAGAATATATGAAAATAATTTTAGGCTACATGACTGAGCTCACATCGAAGGAAGGGAAAGCCCTCAGCTGCTAGAAACAGAGAGGAAATAAAGACACAGTGATGAGCAGGGGGGTAAAGCCAATAAAGTTCCCAGGAAAAGTAATGGATTCAAGTCACTGAAGGAGCACCCTGATACCACCTCAGCGAGAGGTGCCCAGGCTACAGCTTCATGCACTCCTTGGTGGACATGAACTACCTGAATAAAATTAAGAATCGCCAAGGTCTACGCATGAAACCGAGACAAGGAAAACACTCTACCTATCACCCAGAATGGTGATGAAGATGGAGAAACCTGTACCACAAGAGTTAGGCATAATTCAGCAGACTAAAAGAAACTTTAAAACAACTATGTTTAAAATGTTAAAGGAGATAAAGATACAAAGAGAAGTAACAAGGTTTAGGAAAAAAAAAAAAAAAAAAGGACAGTACAAAAAATGACCAGGGGATATGAAAAAGAATCAAATAGAAACTCTAGAAATAAAAGAGAAGGTAACCTCATTTAGGGGGTATAAGAATTCAAAGGTGGCCTGAACAATACACAGCTGATGGAAACTAGGACTATTAACTCAGGGAAATCATCCAAAATTCAAGACAGACAAAGAGATAAATATAGGAAAAAGAGCTTGAGACAAAGAAGATACACTAAGATGGTTCAGTCTACACTAACAAGGATTCCAGAAGAGAAGTAGGAGAAAAATGAGAGAAAGACATAATTGAAGAGTACTATCTAGAACAGACCTGATTTTACAAATGAGAAAATCTCAGCCCAAAACTGTCTTCAGTCACACAGCTTTTAAGTTAAAGGAAAAGCTGGCAGCACATGGGCCACTAGCTGATCACTCTTACATTATTAAACATCTTTCCAAATGGAGAAACTCACCTAAAAAAACAAACACCAACCTGAAATTTCTTTCATTTAAATGTATACGACACAGTGCTAAAATTCTTGTATGTTACTACCACTGATTTTCCAAACAACTCTACTATTACTTTCATTTTACTGATAAGAAAACTGATACTTAAACAGAAGTAACTTTCCCAAAGTCATGTAAGTGATGAGGGGCAAAGCCAGCACTCAAGCAAAGGTGTGTCTGGTTCCAAAGGCATACTCTTTTTTTCTAATTGAAGTATCAGTTCAGTCGCTCAGTCACATCCAACTCTTTGCAATCCCATGGACTGCAGCAAACCAGGTCTCCCTGTCCATCACCAACTCCCAGAGCTTACTCAAACTCATGTCCATCGAGTCAGTGATGCCATCCAACCATGTCATCCTCTCTCATCCCCTTCTCCTCCCGCCTTCAGCCTGTCAGTATAGTTGACTGATAATGTTGTGTTAGTTTCCAGTGTACAGCAAAATAATTCAGGTGTGTGTGTGTGTGTGTGTGTGTGTGTGTGTGTGTGTGTGTGTGTGTGTGTGTGTATATATATATATATATATATTTTTTTTTTTTCCCCCCTTGGTGGTGGTGGTGGTGGTGGTGGTGGTGGTTTAGTCCCTAAGTTGTGTCCAAACTCTTTGCGACCCCATGGACTATAGCTCACTGGCTCCTCTGTCCATGGGATTTCCCAGGCAAGAATACTGAAGTGGGTGTTGCCATTTCCTTCTCCAGGGGATCTTCCCGACCCAAGGACAGAACCCATGTCTCCCGCATTGCAGGTGGATTATTTATCAATGAGCCACCAGAAGAGCTCTCTATATATTCTAATACACATATGTTTTTGATATTCTTTTCCATTATGGTTTATTAGAGAATATTGGTACAGTAATATCAATATTACTGTAACAATGATACAGTAATAATAATGATACTGTAATAGTGATACAGGATAGCACAGTTTCCTGTGCTATACAGTAGGATCACGCTGTTTTATCTATTTTAAATATAGTATTTTTTATCTGCTAATCCTAAAGTCCTAATTTATCCTTCCCCCACAGCCTTTCCCCTTTGGTAATCATAAATCTGCCTTCTGTATGTGTGTGTTTGTTTCTGTTTTGTTAAGTAAGTTCATTTATATCATATTTTAGGTTCCACATGTAAGTGATATCACATGGTATCTTTCTCTTTCTGAGTTCACTTAGCATGACAACCTCTAGGTCCATCCATGTTGGTGCAAACTTCATTACTTCTTTTTATGGCTGAGTAATATTCCATTGTATAAATGTACCACATCTTCTTTACCCATTCATCTGTTGATGGACACTTAGGCTGCTTCCATATCTTGGTTATTGTAAATAGTATTGCTGTGAACAATGGGGGGCATATATGCAAAAGAAAGTGAAAGTGTTAATCACTCATTCATGTCAGATTCTTTGCAACTCCACAGACTGAAGCCTGCCAGGCTCCTCTGTCCATGGAACTCTCCAGGCAAGAACACTAGAGTGGGTTGCCATTCCCTTCTCTAGGGGATCTTCCCAACCCAGGGATCGAACCCAGGTCTCCTACACTGCAGGCAGATTCTTTACCATCTGATCCACCAGGGAAGCCCATATATCCAAAAGGCATACTCTTAATCACTATCTAACAATGCTTCTATAGTGATATAGCTTTAAAATAATAAGTCATCCCTAAAATTTACATTCAAAGATCAATTTAATTACATCACAGTCTCACTGTACACTTGGGAGTATGATCTTTAAAAAATTACAGTCAGCCCTCTATATCCATGGGTTTTGTATCTGCAGATTCAACCACAAATGGAAAATATGTATTTTTTTAAATTTCAGAAAGTTCCAAAAATCAAAATTTGAATGTGTCATATACTGGCAACTATTTACATAGCAATTTCACTACATTTATAATTATAAGCAATCTACAGACAAATTTAAAGTATATGGAAGGATATGTGTAAGTTATATGCAAATACTACACCATAATATAAAGGACTTGAGCCTCCTCAGATTTTGGTAATCTTACAGAAAAGCTTGAACAAACTTTTAGGCCAACCTAATACATACCCCAAAAAACTGTAAAGCAGGGTCTCAAATAGATACTTATATATCAACATTCATAAAAGCATTCTTCTCAATATTAAACAGGTAGAAACAACCAAGAGTCCATCAACAGATGAATGGAAAAACAAAATGTGGCATATACATACAATGGAATATTATTCAGTCACACAGAGGAATAAGATTCTGATACATCCTACATCATGGCTGAACCATGAAAAAATGCTGAATGAAATAAGTCAGACTCAAAAGAACAAATCATTTAAGATTTCACTTACATGATGTACCTGGAATAGGCAAATTCATAAACACAGAAAACAAAACAGAGGTTACTGCAAACTGGGGGTAACCAAGGAGGAATGGGGGTTTGTATTTAAATAGTACTGTTTCTGTTTGGGTTGATGAAAAAGTTCTGAAACTGGAGAGTGGTGCTGTTTGCACAACTGTGAATGTACTTAAGGCCACTAAATTATACACTTAAAAATGGTTAAAATGATACATTTTCTGACACATATATTTCACTGCAACAAATAAATGGAAATGGCATGTGACTCACAGTATATATCTTCCTAATGTTATTGAAATACACTAACATATCTTAAACATCTTTAAGAATAAATACTCCTTTACAGTTGATGCTTTTGAACTGTGGTATTGGAGAAGACTCTTGAGAGTCCCTTGGACTGCAAGGAGATCCAACCAGTCCATCCTAAAGGAGATCAGTCCTGGGTGTACATTGGAAGGACTGATGTTGAAGCTGAAACTCCAATACTTTAGCCACCTCATGCAAAGAGTTGACTCATTGGAAAAGACCCTAATGCTGGGAAGGATTGGGGGCAGGAGGAGAGGATGACATGGTTGGATGGCATCACCGACTCAATGGACACGGGTTTGGGAAGACTCCGGGAGTTGGTGGTGGACAGGGAGGCCGGGTGTGCTGCGGTTCATGGGGTCGCAAAGAGTCGGACATGACTGAGCGACTGAACTGAACTCCTTTACTATCACAAATATGGGTACAAGTATTAAAAAATACAGGATCCTTAGATAATCTCAAAATAATATGCAGTTGAAAAAAATAATTATAGGTTTCCCTAGTAGCTCAGCTGGTAAAGAATTCGCCTGTAGTGCAGGAGACCCTGGTTCGATTTCTGGGTCAGGAAGATCCACTGGAGAAGGGATAGGCTACCCAGTCCAGTATTCTTGGGATTCCCTGGTGGCTCAGCTGGTAAAGAATCCTCATGCAATGTGGGAGACCTGGGTTCGACCCCTGGGTTGGGAAGATCCCCTGGAGAAGGGAATGGCTAACCACTCTAGTATTCTGGCCTAGAGAATTCCACAGACTGTATAGTCCATGGGATCACAAATGTGGGTACAAGTATTTAAAAATACAGGATCCTTAGATAATCTCAAAATAATGTGCAGTTGAAGAAAATAATTATTGTTCATATTTACTGAGCACTTACAATGTGCTAGCCACCATTCTTGCAAGAACGTCATAATACATACAATAGAACATATACATATATAATTCTCCTGACTTTACAGATAAGAGAAGGGAGTCATAAGAAGTTAAAATCTATTTGTCATTATGCAAATATTTTAAAGAATAAGTTATTTTCTTTGCAAAAGTATTTCCGCTTTTGTGGAAAAGGAATTATCACTGAAAGTTTTCTTTTAATATAAATTTCATGCAGCATAGTCAAAAATTCTTAATTGATTTTGCACATAATTTATACAACCATCTCTACTGCATCGAGAAAGGTATAGCTGCATGACATTTAAAAAGAAAAAAGAGAGGAGAAAAAACACTAGTATTTGTCAAGCATCAAATCAGGCACTAGAGACTGTGCTAAGCATTTCACATACCTAATTTAATCCTCTCAACAACTTGGGAGGTAGGGATTACTACTTCCATTTTATAGGTAGGGAAAACAAAAATACATTAATCCAAAATACTCCTATTCACTACTTTCCAACTCTGATAAATATTTTACTCAAGTAGGAGCCAATTAATTCCAGTTCCCTTGGGAGTCAAAGAAGAGTGGTCACTGCCAAAAGCTACCAAAGATGCCCAAAGGAGACATCGTGACAGCTGCCCCAGCATGCTGCGTGACTGAGTGTCCAAAAGCCCAACAGATCCCACACCCAAACACAGTGTGCAAGGGCAGAGGATCACCTGCCCGCACCACTAGGTCGAAGAACGGATTGTGTGGCCTTCTGCTCCAGCATTAGCCCAACAGCTGAAACGAACACCAAACAGGGATGGCCCTGAGCCACGTTAAGGGGGCTCACACTGCCCTCCCCTACTTGGGTATAAGAACAGAACCTAAGGCACCTTCTTTTGCTTTGGAACATGAAAACTTCTGAAATTCAAATAAGTGCAGCAGAAACCATACAATAAATTTTTATCAAATATTTCAGAAATGATTATATTTAACTTTTCCCTCTGGGCTTACTTCATCTTATTAACACAAATATTCTCAGTTCTCTTTAAAAAACAAAACACAAAGAACCCTTCTATTTTATCTCCCACCCCAGCTACCATTCTTTTCCTTACAAAGCAAGTCTTTCAAAAAACTTTGTTTCTGGTTCAAATGCTATCAACATCCTCATCTTTGACTCGCTCCTTCATACCCTCCTATCTGCGTCCGCCCCTCCGCCAACCCCTACTAAACTGATCCTGTCAAAGTCGCTCTTACCTAAGCCATGGGGGATTTGAAGGTGCCCAGAGAAATCTCTAAGTGTTCTGAAGAGCAGAGTTTGAAAACTACTATACTTAGGTCTCGTTACATATTTTATGGGGCAGTTACATGATTTGTAGAGGCTAGTGCAAAGTGAAAGCATGAGACTATTGTTTAAAAGCAGGAAAGAGGGCTTTTTCTTTATTTTCCCACCTGTGTTCTCTCCATATACAAGTTGTTATGTTTTCTATTTGCTACTTGATACTGTGCTCCCTAGGACATGAAGATGTCTGTAAGACAAATCCAGACTCTCAAAGGCACCCAGGCAACACCCACGACTTCGTGTGTAGGGCACACACCAAACCCCACTCCTCGCATGCCCCTGCTCAAGGCCCTGTCAAGGCTGCAGAGTGGCAGCAATCTCTGAGAGGAACAAGGAAGTGGGCAGCCGAGAGTCTGTCCCAGGGAAGTGGTTAAGAAGTAGGAAAAGGCTAGGTCGCAGAAGCTCCATGCCCCAGCACAGGCACCATTGTTTCCATCTGACTTCACTCATAAAATACAATTTCAAAAATACAAATCTGCAGAATATCAAGATGATGACCACATAGCATTATATTTTAAGCACAGGACTCCCTTCTGAGAATGAGATTTTATGCAACTACACTGATGGCAAACCCCAGTCCTGGCTACACCATGTAATAATCATAATAATGCCACCTTACAGCTGCATAAAACATCATAGTCCACAAATAGTTCCAATATAATTTTAATCCTATAATAAACCTATATATAGAGATCCTCATTTTACAGATGAAAAAGTGACTCAGAAAGGTGAAGTGCATTGCCCAAGGCACGGAAGAGCAGGTGTGAAACCCAACTCCTGACTCCAAGTACAGGATTCTTTCCAGTGCAACGCGCTTCCTAAGCAAAGTGCAGATGGGAGGGGACTAGAACGGCGACCATTTCTGTACATGAGCCACTGGCTTAGTCATTAGGTGGAAAGTATTTCTGCCAAACTTCTGTCAATTCCAGGTTTTTAAAAACTTGACCTTTCACATTGTCGAATTCAATGTCTTTATATAAAATATATAGTCTAAAAAAAGTAAAAGCAACAGGTGTAAAGTTAGATTTTTTTTCCCAATGTACCCCATCCAGTATGCACCTTAAGACCAAGCTACTCTGAGATACAATGTACTTCAACTATAGGAGAGCCAATTCCTTGATTTCGTTGGGAGAAAATTCATCAAAATACCAGACAGCAACAACAGAGATGATAGGGAAGAAGGTAGCTAGGAGATAGCAGTATCAAGGAGGGAGCTAGTTTCTTCAACCTGACTCTTCCTTACCCACTTTCCACATACTTTATAGAACTTGATCTTTCCAGATAGTGAAATTGTTGCTAAACATCTTCATGTTAAAATAAAGGACTTTATTTTCAGACTTAAACTCTCAACTCATTCGTTTCCTAATTCAATTACTCAAAATTCTTCCCTAAAAGCAGTAAGAGAGCATTTTTTTGTGGTTGAACTAATATGCATTTGTTACAACCATTCACAGTGTCAACCCTTTACACTGGCTGATCACCCAGAAAATACTGAAGGAAAAAGAAGTGCAATTGAATGTTAGATCCAAATAGCACAATCTCTCAGCTCACTAGAGCAGAATCTCTCTCTAATACACTGGTCACAGGCTATATTACTAGCTCTTTTTATCGTATCTCTAGGTAGGAAAGCTATAATTTAAACTGACAGCATTACTTGTCATGAAGTCTATGGGTTTACAATTTCTAAATGTCAGTTTGAACTTCTGACTAGTTCCTTAGAGCACTACTGTTTGTTTCTAAATGAGGCAACTTGTCAGCTCTGCATACATAAAAGCAGTTAATCAGCAATTTGCAGCGCAACACTAGCAGGATCAGCTGGTATGCCAACAGTGAGCCCACAAAGCACCTCCAATTAGGAAAGAAAGCCTTGTCCTAAGCCAATAATATCCTCACATATCGCAAAACTCATTCTCCTACTCACTAGATGAAACATTTCATGCCAAGGAACTTATTATTTTGAAGTAACTGTCTGCCTCCAGCCTGATGTACGCAAGCTCCCATTGGCCAATAACGGAGGAGCTGCAGGCAGAGAGTCAAGACCACTGTGACTCCTGACCCTCCTCTCTTGTGGCTTCTCTTCAGTTCCCAGTGGGTTCCTTTTCTTGACTCTCCTTTCTACCATCCTGCTGTCCCCTTTTCTATGTGGCCTTCACATCTCCTGTCTTCAACTCTCTAAGTAAAACAGGATGAGATCCTACCTGAGATTACCCTGGTTCCTCTAAATTGTTCATTATCACCTGAAGGCCATAATTTATATTAGGGTTTAGTCTTGGGTGATATTAGGCTTCTCTGGTGATTCCGATGGTAAGGAATCCATCTGCAGTGCAAGAGACCCAGGTTCGATCCCTGGGTTGGAAAGATGCCCTGGAGAAGGGAATGGCTACCCACTCCAGTATTCTTGCCTGGAGAATTCCATGAACAGAGGAAGACTGGAGACTATAGTCCGTGGGGTCGCAAAGAGTCAGACATGACTGAGTGACTAACACTTGGTGTTAAACATTCTAGGATTTGGACAAATGTACAATGACATGTATCCACCATTATAATAGCATACAGAATAGTTTCACTACAGTAGAAATCCTCAGACCTGCACCCATTTTTTGCGTGTTTTAAAACAAAGTTCAACATTCTCAAAGCTGGATACAAGAGCCTTCTTCTCACTAGGACCTTGATATTAAATCTGAAACTAAGAAACATTAATTTTTTTCAACACCATCAGCACACATGAACAACTACCTGATATAGTAGATTTATTTAGGTGATATTTTAATTTAGGAAATAAGGTCATGAGATAATTGATAGTGAAGTGAAATGAAAGTCACTCAGTCATGTCCAACTCTTTGTTGACCCCATGGACTGTAGCCTGCCAAGCTCCTCTGTCCACGGAATTCTCCATGCAAGAATACTGGAGTGGATAGCCATTCCCTTCTCCACGGGATCTTCCCAACCCGAGAATCGAACTGGGGTCTCCTGCATTGCAAGAGGATTCTTTACCATCTGAGCCACCTCAACAATACTGGAGTGGGTAGCCTATCCCTTCTCCAGGGGATCTTCCTGACCCAGGAATCAAACTGGGGTCTCTTGCATTGCAGGCAGATTCTTAACCAGCTGAGCTACCAAGGAAGCTAACTGACAGTAATGTAACAGAAGTATCATTCCTAAAAGCTACCAGGAAAAAGGCACATGAACCTGAAAACACAGAAGCAAGCTTTGGGAAACTTTAGCAGAAAATATACATGATATTACCATATGCAAACACAAGGCATCCATCTTATTCTCTTGAGTAACTCTTTTCATTAGTGCTAACGGGCTCAGGGCCTCTGTTTAGAGGCTTTTTCTGCAAATGCTAGAACAACACAAATCTTGTTCTTTTTGGTGAAGTCCAATCTCATACACAAGAAAAAAATAAAATCTATCTGTTGATATTGACACATGTCCACATGAGTATTTGTCTATGTATTACTTCTAATCACTTTTCCCTTTCACTTGAATTTATTAGTCATTAAAAATCCTGCCAAACATTACTGAGTAATACAATGTAAAAATAGCACCAAAATAAGATCCTATGGACATTTCTAACTAAATCCCTTTCATCAGGATTAAGAATTTTTTAAAACTATGCATAAAAAGATAGTAGCATTGAAAGTCATTCAACACAGGTGGCTTAAAGGTGTATTCATTCAGTCATGTCTGACTCTGCGACCCTACGGACACTATGGCCCACCAGGCTCCTCTGTCCATGGAATTCTCCAGGCATGAATACTGGAGTGGGTTGCCATGCCCTTCTCCAGGGGATCTTCCCAACCCAGGGATCGAACCCACATCTCTTGCATCTCCTGATTAGCAGGAAGGTTCTTTACCACTAGCAACACCTGGGAAGCCCGGCTTAAAGGTAGTAATATAAAACATGCCACATATCAATCACATATTTGTTAAATACCAATTTATATATGGTTAATGGGCTTCCCTAGTCACTCAGTTAGTAAAGAATCTGCCTGTAAAGCAGAAGACCCAGGTTCAATCCCCAGGTCAGGAAGATCCCCTGGAGAAGGAAATGGCAACTCACTCCAGTACTCTGGCCTGGAGAATTCCATGGACAGAGGAGCCAGGTGGCTACAGTCCACGGGATCACAAAGAGTCGGACACAACTGTGCGACTAACTTTCACTTTTCACTTTACATATGGTTAAGTGCTAAATAATATACAAAACTGAACCCAAAAGGCATGTGCCCAATTCAAGTGGCTATTGTTTTAACAACTTCTTTTCTCTTCCTTTACACACATATATGTTGAAAATACCATTCTCAATATACCTTTCCTGATCACTATCTTCTGTCACTTACAAACTACATTCAATTAAGTAAAGAAACAATGCTAAACTTCAACCAAGAAGGTTGTTAATAAAGAAATCCATGGAAAAACATGCAGTTCTAAGAATTCCTATAACCCATTTGACATTCTGCTCCACAGAGGCAAATAAAATCTAAACACGATGTCTTTTCTTCTCAATGAGTTCTTCCTGTTAAAATATTCCCTCCTGATTTCCTCTCTCCTCTCTCAATCACCCATTCTTTTAACATTTTCTTGTTGTGAGTTCTATTTACTGGGATACAAAGGTGAAGTAGTGATGACATTGGTTCCTGTCTTCTCAGGAGCCCACAGTCTGTTAGCAAAGACAGAAATGCACGCAGACAATCACAGGCGAAAGTAATAAGTACTCAATAGAGGTCTGTCTACGTTGCTTTGGTGATGCAAAGAAGGGAACAGTTAACTTAGGCAATAAGAGGTTTCTCAGAGATGACATCTGGATGAACTTAACAAAGAAGTAGACGCTTAACTGGGGAAATGATAATTCAGGCAGAGGGAAGAGCTTGTGGAAAAGCACAGAGACCTGAAAGCCAGTGACAGTCAAGGAGCAATTTCACACAGAAAACCAGGGGAGATGGGAAGAGACTAGCTTTGGCAGGAGATGAACAAGGAGAGTTAAACTGGGGCAAGATTATAGTCGTGTTTATTTTCCAAAGAGTTTGGTCTTTATCTGTTCTCCTTTTGTTTTCATAGTGCTGAACAACAGCTGAAAAACAGAAGGGCACAATCCACTGGTTTTAGGCAAAGGCACAAAGATAATGCAGTGGAGAAAAGACTGCCTTGCAACAAAGGGTGCTGGAACAACTGAATATACATACGGGAAAAAAAAAAAAAGGATGTGGATCCATACCTCACTTTGTATATAACAATCAACTAAAAATCAACCATAGACTGAAATACAACACCTAAAACTAAAAAACATCCAGAAGAAAACATAGGAGAAATCTTTATGACTTGGGAGTAAGCAAAGATTTCTTACATATGACACCAAAAGCACAATGTATACAATAAAAAATTTTAAATGCATTTCATCAAAATTAAAAATATTGCTCCTGAAAAGATGATTAGGAGAATAAGAAGATAAGCCAGAGACTGACAGAAAAATCTTTTTGATAAAGGACTTATGTTCAGGGCAAGAAGAGCTCTCAAAATTCAACAATCAGAAAACAATCCAATGGGGGGAAAATGGCAAAAGATTTAGACACCCGTGTTAGTCACTCAGTCATGTCTGACTCTCTGTGACCCCATGGACTGTAGCCTGCCAGGCTCCGCTGTCCATAGAATTCTCTAGGCAAGAATACTGGAGTAGACTGCCACTTCCTTCTCCAGGGGATCTTCCCAACCCCTGATTGAACCCAGGTCTCCCACATTGCAGGCAGATTCTTTACCATCTGAGCCACCAGGGAAGCCCTTTAGACACCTGACCAAAGAAGATATATGAATGGCAAATAAGGACATGAAAAGATGTTCAACATCATTAGTTATTATGGAAATTCAAATTAAAACCATAATGAGATACCACTACACACTTATTAAAATGGCTAAAATTAAAAGGACTGACCATACATACCAAGTGTTAACAAGGATGAGGAGCAAACAATTCTCGTAAACTGACAGAGGGAATGTAAAATGATACAACCATTTTGAAAAAGAGAAAAAGAGCTCAGCAGTTTCTTGAAAAATTAAACATATACCTACCATATGAATCAGCAACTCCACTCTTGGATATTTACTCAAGAGAAAATAAAATATATATTCATACAAAGATTTGTACATGAATGCTCACAGCAGCCTTATGTATAACAGCCAAAAACTGGAAACAATCCAAATTCACATTAACGCGAATAATTAATACACTGTGGTATATCCATACAATGGAACACTGCTCCACAAGAAAAAGTAATGAACTGGTGATAGGGCAACAACACGGATAACATTCAAAATAATCATGCATAATCATGCTGAGTGGCAGAAGCTAGATACAAAAGACTACACACTTCATGATTCTATTTACATAAAAATGTAGAAAATGCCAAGTAATTTACAGAAAAGATAGTGGTTGTTGCCTGGGGACCACATTGCTGGGAAGAACTACAAAGAGCACACACAAGGAAACTTCTAGGAATAGTATGTTCACTATCTTGATTGGGATGATGGTTTCAAGGATGGATATACATGTCAAACCTATCAAACTGTACACTTCATATATGTGCAATTTATTGAATGTCAGTTACATCTCAGTAAAGCTGTTATTTTAAAAAAAAAAGCATTAAAGGAGTCTATTCAATCATTAACAATCATTTCATTTCTACTCTGCTTTTATACTTTCTTTGCAAGAGAAATGAATATGTGAGATAATACAACAAAGGCACTATCTAAGATTTGTGTTTTCCAGTAGTTTCCCATATTTGTGACCAAGTTACGTATGATAAGATGAATAAGTAGACCAGGACAGAATACACAAATTGGTAAAGAACAAACTTTTGAGGCACCTCCACAAGAAATCTGGTATGTATAAAGTAGCTGCTCTTCCTTATTTTGTTTCCCCTTAAACTACCCAAATAATGTATTTGGTTCCTTATTTTTCCCATGACTTCAAAAAAATGTTAATATACAGTAGTCTTTTTTAATTTTTTGACTATAATGATGAAAAACTACAAAGAACATTTCCAACCCACCATGGTAACAGAATGCTGCAGTATTACTGTGAAATCACATGTGAGTGCACATACTACAACATGTAAATACTCTGCCTAGTAAGACAAGTGTTTAAACTGATAGAACAGTGGATGGTGCTGAAAGAATGTGCAAAAACATCTAAAAGAAAAGACTTAAACATTTTGAACAACACCTATCTCAAGAGTTTATAAAAATATACCACAAAATAAATACCCTTCAATACTCTGGCTTTCTCCTCTACATGCCCTAAAAAAATGTTCTAAAAAAGATAAGTATTAAACAATTCTATAAGGAAAAGAAATCCAACAGTCCAGAATGAGGTCATGTCCTGGCTACAGTGCATACACTTGAAGTTACTTTCTCAAACTACAATGGTAAGCCAATGTACTTTAGATCTGAATCAAGGACTTAAAAGGATGTCTGGCTTTTCGAAGAGTCACTACTTAAGAGTATCCACTGTTTTTTGTCTGTCCTAAAACAGTTTTAAGAAAAATAAAAACAAAAAACATCCAGGTGTTTTCTTAAAAGTTCAGATTTGAAAAGCTAGTAGTAGAGTAGTGGTATATTCTAATGAGTGTGATGATCAGGGACTAGAAATGAACCAAGCTGACTGGCAAGATATCTGGGCCCATTACCAGGGCCAGGGGCATTAGTTCTCAGGGGTAGCTATCTCTGAGTGAACAGTGCAAGAGAACTTCACCAGGTTAGAGAACTCTCATATCTTGAACACAAAAGGGCTCCATGTAAGGGCATCAGACTGAAGTTCATTTGTAAATATACTGAAAAGTTGTTGGGTTTTGTTGCTTTTGTTCTTTGTTTTTAACACAGAACTGACTCATTCGAGGGATAAGGTCTCATAGCACTGTATGCAACTCGGATGGGTCACAAATAAAACCGGGCTTGTAAACTTCTAGACAGATAATAGGTTATAGGAAGATCTAAGTTGTATCGTGAAGGCATGTCAACTACAGAAATATATGAAAAATATCCACTGTGTGGTCAGTTGTAACAAGCACTAAACAAATTACTCAAAAGATCGGACACTAAAATAAAAAGAATCCTTTCTTTGTACAGTCCATGCACAAAAAGGCTCTTCAAAGACTCATGCTTAAAGTATCTTTCACCAGCTTCAAAAAAATGTCAACATGACCAACTACATGTATTCTCTTCTTGAGTGTAATCAAGATCTACAGAAATAAAATCTACAGAACAAGCTGATTTTGGCTTTTATGATTTATATAGAACTCCCTTTTCTTAAAGCAGTTATAAGGGATAGTGAAAATTAATATTTGTAAAAAGTTTAAAGAACAGATGCAACAGAAGATTAACAGAAATATACAGTAAGCATAAGGAGAAATCATATATGTGTTTCTTTTTACATTAAATCTGAATTTTATTCGTAAATCAAAATGTATCCCTTCTGTGGTGGCTATTCTGTGTGTCGTCCCACCCCCCACTTATCCATATCTGCCCTTGTCTGCTCCCTCTGCACCAGGAGGCCAACCTCTGCAGAAACCTACAGTTTCCTCACCGCCCTGGCTTCGGGTTGAGCTGAACAAATGGGAGGCACCAGCAAGTGATAAGAATGCAAGAGAAGAGGGGTATCGGAGAACTGATTCCTGACCCTTCTCCCAAGACCCCTCAGTTCTCTCACTCTGCTCACTGCAGGTGGTTCAGTGGTTTCATTCCTCTGCAGCTCTAACCTCTACCTTATGGCTCTTCTTCAACAGTAGCAGCACTCATCAAGCTTTACTACACTGTTCTCTCCTTCTGGATGAGGAGGCATGGTGATCCCAGATACCTCCCTATCATTTTCCAGTTTCCTTAACCCTGTCCAAACCTCTGTAAATAGTGCCCTCATTAAATTCTCTTCAGTCAAACCCTGACTTTCTACATATTGCATGTCTTTAAAGCAAAATAGTCCTGTTTTGAGAGATAAATGAACATTTTACATGAAGACTGCTATTACACATGTTGGCCAATCTCACATTCCCCATCTAGCTGAAGCATCACTGTGATACCAGGGACTGCACACATCAGTCTGCACCATTACACTTACAATCATATATTAATCCAAAGATTTCCTGGGGGGAAAATCAAACATCTTATCTCAAAAGATAATCATCTATAGTTTCTTGGTAATTAGGTAATTTGACAGAAAACATCATATGTGAAATTTTGAGATATTGAATCCCAGGAACATTCAAACTAGTATGAGTATATAAGTGCTGCATCTAGTAAGTATAGGGACCATTTACAGAAGAAAAACTCAGATACATAAGGAACTCAGCTGTGCAGGGCCCTACTCATTCCACCCAACATCCTTTCTTCTCCACCAAAACCAAAACCAAAAAAAAAAAAAAAAAAAGAAGGATGTTTCCAAAATCCAGGATATCTTCTAAGACAGTTGTTAATTCTACTTCTGTGCAGTGACAAGAAGTATACAGTATCCAGAGCACTGAAAAGTAAAGGCACTCAGCTAGGCTTTTTTGGCTTTAGATTAACTAGTGTTAAATATTACATCTACATATTGACAGCCTTAGGTACCTCGAAAATATAAACTATATCCAATATATTAGCCCAAGCAAATCTACTGTTTGTAGGGTTCTGTTGAAATTAGATAATGTGTTTTTAAATAAATAAAAATGATATTTGTTTACACTACCCCTTAGCTACATTAGTAGATATATGAGAGATGAATGCAATATATTAATCTTCAAATTAAATACACAACATATCAAGTCTAGCCCCACTCTACAGAAAAAGAAATTTATATTATGATGCAGAAGTGATCCAATTAAGAATTTAAAGAAACTAACAGCCAATATGTGAAATATTCTTTACCAAGTGATTTTTAAAAAATCACAGAATGTCATAGCCAAAAGGAGCCTTGAAGACCATCAGTTAAACTCTCTTATTTTACAGATGAGGAACTTAATGCCCAAGGTTTAAGTAAGTTGCTCCAAATTCTTAGTTGCTCTGAACCCTATCAGGACTAAATCTGGTGGGCAAGAAGTATGGTTGTAAGAAGTATGTATGACTTCTTAAAGGGGAGTGCTTAAATTAGGGGGAGAAATTACACTTATCAGCTAAGATTTCTGGGTTTTGAATGGCCAGTGTAGCTTTCTGTAATGATCAAGGTAACTGGGGGAATTTACATGCTTTTCTAATACTTTTAAGGGAACCACAATCACCCACAAAAGGATGTCTCAGAGTCCAGAATCTCGATGATGTATAAAAATTCAGACTCCCCCTTCACCCTTGGCATTGTTCCTTATCTCTGATAACAGGGAGAAAGGTTTTGGCTTAGACTTTAAGTGGGAAATACATCATCAACATCATTAAATACCATTCACCATTCTTCAGTGAGAATCTCTGTTCCCTATATTGTAACTCTGTGAGTACGGTATGTGTGAGAGAGAGACAGAGAAACAGTGAAAGAAGGGGTAAGTTAAAAGAGAAGGTAAGCAGAGAAGCAAGACATCAGAGAGCGGAAACAGAAAAAGCGAAAGCAGAGGAGGAAACAAAGAGACAAGAGAAAGAGACAGAAGGGCAGAGATAGAGACGTGTTAGTCGCTCAGTCGTGTCTGATTCTTCGCAACCCCATGGACTGTAGCCCACCAGGCTCCTCTGTCCATGGAATTCTCCAGGCAAGAATACTGGAATGGATAACCATTCCCTCCTCCAGGGGATCTTCCCAACCCATGGATCAAACCCAGGTCTCCAGCATTATAGGTGGATTCTTTGTTGCTGAACCACCAGGAAAAGTGAAACAGAAACAGTGAGAAACAGAAGCACTGAGGGAGACAGATAGCGATGGAGAGACACGCAGATCAGAAAACACAGAGGGACAGAGAGAAGGAGGAGAGTAAGATAGCGAAGCCACACAAGAAACCCCTTTGTTAGACAATGCTGTCTTCACCACAAAGTTTTAGCACCACCTGAGAATTTGTTAGAAGGCAGGAACTCAGGTCTTGTCCCAGACCCACTAAATCAGCATCTGTATTTTTAAGACTATCCCCAAGTAATTCAGGGGCTACGACAGTTAGTTCTATTTACTCAAGGTCATTTTTAACTGTCATTAAAGGAGTGAAATGGTTGACACTATGTGCAAAGTTACAAGGTTCCATCACTTAGAAACCCAGGATAAACTTCAATCTCAGGTCAGGTAACTTGCATGCAGACATGTAGATTCAACCCAACCACACTTGCTACCAGTTTGGTTTTGGTTTTTTTTTAGACAGTAGCTTCACATCTAAGAAGTTAATAATACAACCTTTTGTTTCCACAGAAATTTCCTTTCAAGTGTTCAGAAAACAGGAAATCTTCAAGACTGACAAATGCAGATTTAATCAGACACCTCTGAAACAATCATTCATAGTTGGAAAATTTCTGAGCAGCCACTATTAAAAACATTTAATTTCTTTTTTTGAAAAATTGAAGATGTAGCACCCATCCCATGATGACACATATATTTAAGATATTCTGCACTTCAGATAAAGAGTAAATATATGGTAATTTCACTACATGATGTTTCTATTAAACAGCCAAGCACGTAATTATAGGATTTTCAGTGCAAAATTACTGCCGCTTTGAAACTCCAGTATTTTCACTCACCCACATGGCAATGTTCTTCTCTTCCTACAGTCCCAGTCATATTCCCTGAACCCTCTGCCAGCTGCTCCTTTCTCTCTCCACTTCCCTATTGTTTATGGCTTATCCTATTTACCATCTTTTAAAGGAGAAGAAAATAAGTATTAGACACTGATGTCTACTTTTTTCCAAGAATATGCTCTTTGTTGTATGCACTGAGTAGAAATACTAACTGTTCCTAACAGAAGGGCCAGGATGGGAACTCTTGATTCTGATGGTCAACTTTTCCTTCTCTTTCCTTTTCCCTTCTCCCTCTCAGTCAATCTCAGTGACCCTGCACCCTGCCAACATGTCCTAGCTAGCCAACAGCTAAAGTGGAGAAAGCAACAAGATCTGTGCTAAAGGGGAGCAAACACTGAGGTCAGGAGAACAGAGCTACAGACCACACACTGACTGACCGAATGACCTGAACACACCATTTCCAAGCCTAGGAAGGCCTCTATCAGTGAAATGTGGGTTCAGTTCAGTTCAGTTTAGTCACTCAGTCGTGTCCGACTCTTTGCGACCCCACGAATCGCAGCACGCCAGGCCTCCCTGTGCATCACCAACTCCCGGAATTTACCCAAACCCATGTCCATCGAGTCGGTGATGCCATTCAACCATCTCATCCTCTGTCGTGCCCTTCTCCTCCTGCCCCCAATACTTTCCAGCATCAGGGTCTTATCCAGTGAATCAACTCTTCGCATCAGGTGCCAAAGTATTGGAGTTTCAGCTTCAACATGTGTGGGTTAGTTAAGTCCTTTCCAGAGCAAACACTCTGTTTCTAGCTGAAATTTGCATTTAGCTAAAGCCCTCTTTTCTTCTCATATATAACAAAGGACTGAGCAGTGAAGAATACCACAAGAGCAAGCGAAAGAGAGACTATGAGGGCACTGGACACTGGCGAGCTCACCACTAAAGGTACTTTACACTCTGGAAACACCTTCACATTATTCACTAACCCTCTCATTTACAAAAATAACCAACATTTACCCACCGCCAAAAAAAAGATGAGCAAATTAAGAGGGTCTCAAATGCTCAGGCTGCTTTACTTACACAATAATGCTTAGCGTCCTAGGGCATCATAGGGCTATTGACCACATCCTTCCATTGGAGAAGAGAGGATAAAGAACATTCAAGTCCACAGATTTCAATCACATCTTCAAAAATACCTCTGTCTAACATCTGCACTCACTAGAGTAAGGACCAATGAATGTACATTTATCTAGAGTAATGTGCTTGGTTATTTTTTTAAGTTTTTATTTAATAGGTAATTATTAAGAATATAATAGTAGCTAAAGAAATGAATAAAACTACTACCAAATAACTCTACTAAGTTTACAGAATGATGCAAGAAAACTAGCTTCTGAAGATGACAGCAATCCTCTGCCTAAATCTCTAAGCAATATAGGTAAAAGAACAAAAATTGGTCAAAATAGGTTCTTGGGGGGGAAAATGCAACTATTCTAATATGAGAGAAGTAAAGGGGGTTAAAAGTCAATTACAATGAATTTCCTTGTTGATCGAGAAGTTAAGAATCCGCCTGGCAATGCAGGGGACATGGGTTCGATCCCTAGTCCAGAAGATTCCACAGCCGCAGGGCAACTAAGCCTGTGCACCACAACTACTGAAGTCTGATCGCCCTAGAGCCTGTGCTCCACAACAAAGAAGCCACCACAACGAGAATCCTGCACACTGCAAAATGCAGCCACAAAGTCCCAGCACAGCCCCCAAAATAAATAATTTTTTTAAAAAGTTAATTACCATGATTAGGCCATAATAGCCCAAAGAAACTTGTCTACCTGAAAGAATTCTGACGTGGAGGCAAAAACGATGAAATAAATGTTAAAAGCACACTTCGTTTTGTTTCTGAAAGCAAACATGGAAGAACACAGACATTTTTTAAAATAAGGACTATTTTTTAAAAGAAACACTTGGAAACGTCTATCATTTGAAACATCCTGCCTTTCTTTGCTTTAAATTCCATGTAGAGTATTTTGAGCTTATTGCTTTGATCAGATTTAGCCCTAAGTAATTATATTTAGTAATAGACATTTGATCTATAAATGGAATCTACTAAAGGAATTATTATAACTTCCATGAAACTGGCAAATAGCAGCTCTGTTTGATGTGATTCTAGAAAAGCTTTATTCTGAAAAGAAAATGCAGTAAATTTACCTATATAGAAGATATTTCAAAGTTAAAATCTTTCAAGAGTATAGTTATACTTCTATAATACATTTCAAAGAAAGAATTACCATTTAACAGGGTCCTACACAAACACGGATTATTCAATAGCCACTCTTCTTTTGAGGAAGCAAACGGTAAAAAAAAAAAATATGTTTCTCTTTTCATAGATATCATGCAAATATCTATAGACTGAATGCTAGCCACTAAGCAAAAAGACTGCTCAGGATCCTTGCCTTGAAATAATATAAAATACATTGTTGACAGAGTATATAAATCTAGACACAAGTAAAATGTGTCACTAGGTAGCAAAAGGCAAAGGAGAAAAGGAAAGATATAACTAACTGAATGCAGAGTTCCACAGAACAGCAAGGAGAGATAACAAAGCCTTCTTAAGTGAACAATGCAAAGAAATAGAGGAAAACAAAAGAATGGGAAAGACCAGAGATTTCTTCAAGAAAATTCAAGACACCAAGGGAACATTTCATACAAAGATGGGCATGTAATAAAGGACAGAAACAGCAGGGACCTAACAGAAGCAGAGGAGATTAAGAAGAAGTGGCAAGAATACATAGAAGTATACAAAAAAGGTCTTAATGATTTGGATAACAATGATGGTGTGGTCACTCATCTAGAGCCAGACATCCTGGAGTGTAAAGTCAAGTGGGCCTTAGGAAGCATCACTACAAATAAAGCAAGCAGAGGTGACCGAATTCCAGCAGAGCTATTTAAAATCCTAAAAAATGATGCTGTTAAAGTGCTGCACTCAATATGCCAGAAATTTGGAAAACTCCATAATGGCCACAGGACTGGAAAAGGTCAGTTTTCACTCCAATCCCAAAGAAGGACAATGCCAAAGAATGTTCAAACTACCATACAATTGCATTCATTTCACATGCTAGCAAGGTAATGCTCAAAATCCTTCAAACTAGGCTTCAACAGTACATGAACAGAGATTTTCCAGATGTAAAAGATGGATTTAGAAAAGGCAGAGGAACCAGAGATCAAATTGCCAATATCTACTGGATCACAGAAAAAGCAAGGGAATTACAGAAACTTCTTCTTCTGCTTCATTGGCCAGGCTAAAGCCTTTGACTGTGTGGATCACAACAAATGGTGGAAAATTCTTAAAGAGATGGGAATACCAGACCACTTTACCTGTCTCCTGAGAAACCTGTATGCAGGTCAGGAAGCAACAGTTAGAACCAGACACGCAACAACAGACTGGTTCAAAATCAGGGAAGGAATACATCAAGGCTGTATATTGTCACCCTGCTTATTTAATATCAATGCAGAGTACATCATGATGCGAAATGCCAGGCTGAATGAATCATAAGCTGGAATCCAGATTGCTAGGGGAAATATCAACAACCTCAGATATGCAGATGATACCACCCTAATGGCAGAAATTGAAGAGGAACTAAATATCCCCTTGATGAGGGTGAAAAAGGATTAAAACCCAACATTTAAAAAACTAAGGTCATGGCATCCGGTCCCATCACTTCATGGCAAATAGATAGGTAAAAAGTGGAAACAGTGGCCGATTTTATATTCTTGGGCTCCAAAATCACTATGGATGGTGACTGCAACCATGAAATTCAAAAATGCTTGCTCCTTGGAAGAAAAGCTACTACAAACCTAGACAGTGTATTTAAAAGTAGAGACTTTGCTGACAAAAGACTACATAGTCAAAGCTATGGTTTTTCCAACAGTCATATACAGATGTGCGAGTTGGACCATAAAGAAGACTGAGCGCCAAAGAATTGATGCTTTAGAATTGTGGTGCTGGAGACAACTCTTGAGTGTCTCTTGGACAGCAAGGAGATCAAACCAGTCAATCCTAAAGGAAATAAGTCCTGAATATTCACTGGAAGGACTGATGCTGAAGTTCCAATTCTTTGGCCACCTGATACGAAGAGCCAACTCATTGGAAAAGACCTTGATGCTGGGAAAGATTGAAGGCAGGAGGAGAAGGGGGCGACAGAGGATGAGATGGCTGGATGGCATCACCAACTTCATGGACATGAGTGAAAGACAGGGAAGCCCAGCATGCTGCAGTCCATGGGGTCACAAAGAGTCGTACACAACTTAGCCACTGAACAACAACAAAGCAACATGAATAGTGCAAAAAACACTTAAACAGTTATTCTTCAATCACTGATTTAGTTGTGGTTCTATCATTTACTAGATGTTTGGCCTTAAGTTCACTGCTTATCTTTTCTGAGTCTCAGGTTCTTCCTTGGGAAACAAAGATTCAAGCACCAAATAAGATAATGGACATGAATACATTTTATTAATTATTAGACTATATACAAATATTACAAGTAAGTTGTATATTAAAAAGAGTAGGTCACTGAAAAGAAGCCTAGAAAGTTGGAGTTGGGTATGGTTATTCCAGTTTTGGGCTTTAGATCTCTGGGGTAAACTTAACTACCAGTAAAGTTAATAGTCACCATTTATTAAGTCCTAACTGTGTGGCAAGCACTGTGCTAAAGGGCTTTATATACACTAACTTAATTAATTCTCTCAACAATCATATGAAAAATATGCAATACTGCCCCATTTTACAAATAGATTAGATAGGCAGAATAACTCTGCTGTGAATTAGTGAAAAGAACAACAAGGATTTCAATTCAACTCTGACTCTACAGAATGTGCTCCAAATCACTATACCATTCTGACTTTGGGGAAAAAAATTATTTCAGAGAAAGTTACTACCTTCTATCAGGATCAGAGTATTAACAATGATGTTTTAGACTTGGTAAAATAAATAAACAGAGGGAACAGGAAGGGAGGAAGGGAAACACTTTTACTAATAGCTTTGCTTTTTAATACTCTGACTTGTAAGTCAGAGAAAGTGAGTCAGAATAAAAAGGACTGGCTCGTGATCTTAGTTTCCCAGACTAGTGCAAGCCATTCTCTCCATTTTTTGTGCCAATAATAACAACAACTAACATTTACTGAGTGCTTAGTATGTGCCAGGAACTCTTCTAAGAGCTTTATGTGTATTATCTTATTCAATCCTCACAAATCCATAAATATTATCTTCATTTTATAGATGAGTAAACTAGAACATAAGGAGATTAAATAACTTGGCTCAAATTCTGCCTCCAGGCAAGATAGAGTAATAGGGACAAGACTTATTTACCTAATGACTTCAACAACTAAAAATCTGCGGAGAAATATACAAGAAGTAACAGTTTTTAGACACTGGGCAAGAGACAACCAAGGACAAAGATCCCTGAGAGAGAATGAAGAAAGAGGTATACTTACAAATGGCCACGCTCACTGCATAGAGAGTTTTACTAAGCTGCAGTTCTGGGAAGGAGAACCCAAGAAAAGCCCAGAAATTTCCCTTAGTTGAGAAGACAGAGTGTGCAGCTCAAAGAAGCTATGATGGGTAGAATCACAGAGAAGAAGACTGGAGAGGAGAAGCTACGCTGAAGGAAAACTGCAGAGGCCTTCAGAGCCCTCGCAACCCCTGTCCCAAGCCTTCATCTGAGAACTGGGCAGTGCATCCATGTGAGAAAACCATCCAAGGCCGGAAAAGAACCTCCAGAAAGATGCAGGTGGAATACCCTCAAAACGCACACAGGGCCAGGGCCTCACAACACATAGGGTGTGAAGTGCTCTACAGGACACCACCTCAATAGTGGGGCTAAAATTTGCCTCTACTATAGGCTGCTCTGGTCCTCCCTAATAAATGTTAAAAGTAAGCCTCAAAAAGATCAAGCCATTTCCAAATAATTTAACAGCAACAAAGCTCCACCACAAAGTAAAAAAAATCTTGTGCAAACACAAGAATACCTAGCATTCAACAAAGTAAAATCCAACATGTCTGACATCCAGTCAAAAATTACCAGGCAAGCAAATAAGCAGGAAGATAAAATCCATAATGAAGAGAATAATTCAATAGAAACCAAACCAGAAATGACACAGATAAGTATACAAGAATATTAAAAGCTATTATAATAATATTCTATATGTTCAAGAAAATAGAGCAAAATATGATCATGTTAAGACCTGGAAGACATTTTTTAAGACATATATCAGAGCTGTAGAGATAAAACCATAATGTCTCAAATTTTAAAATGCAGAAAATGTGACTAACAGTAAACTAGAAATTAAAGAAAAGATTAGTATATTTGAAAATACACCAAATGAAACAACTAAAAATGAAACAGATAGTGTTTTAACAGAACATAGTGAGCTATGTACAAGTTCAAGCAGCCTAATGTATGTGTAATGGAAGTCTCCAAAGGAAAAGAGAGAGAGAAGAAGGCAGGAAAAAAATCTCCTTATTCAAGGAAATAAGAACTGAAATATGCCCAGGTTTAGTAAAGACTATTATTTAAAAAATAAAAACTATTTAATAAAAAGTACAACAAGGCACATCATATTCAATTTTCTTAAGCATATTAATAAAGAAAAAGTCTTAAAAGCATTCAAAGAAAATAAAGATTTGATACAGGAACAAAGCTAAGAATGACAGTGGATTTCTCACTGGAAATAGCACGAAAGAGACAAGGAAGCAACATCCTTACATCTGTGAAAGAAATCTCCAGACTTAGTGAAAATATCTTTCAAGTAGCACAGCACAAAACAATCTTAGACATATAAAAGCTGAAATGGAAAACAGCATGGTGGCTCCTCAAAAACTGAGAAACAGAATAACCATAGCATCTAGCAATTGGTGGTGCTAGTGGTAAAGAACTCACCTGCCAGTGCAGGAGATACAAGAGATGTGGGTTCAATCCCTGGGTTGGGAAGACCCCCTAGAGGAGGGCATGGCAACTCATTTCAGTATCCTTGCCTGGAGAATCCCATGGACAGAGGATCCTGGTGGGCTACAGTCCGTACGGTCACAAACAATCAGACATGACTGAAGCCACTTAGCACACACGCACTAGCAGTTCCACTCCTGGGTAAACACCAAAATCAACTGAAAAGCAGGGACTCAAACAGATATATCTGTACATTAATATTCACAGCAGCTTTATTCACAATAGCCAAAAGATGTAAGCAACCTAAGTTTCTATCAAATGAATGGATAAACAGAATATGATATATACAAACAATGGAACATTATTTGGCTTAAAAGAAACTCTGATACACAGATACACAGGTTCATGCTACAATAAAAGGTAAATCTTGAGGACATCCTGCTAAATGAAATAAACCTGTCACAAAAAGACAAATACAGTATGATTCTACTTATATGAGGAACTTAGAGTAGTCAAATTTAGAGAGACAGAAAGTAGATTGGTGGTCAGCAGGGAATAGGGGAGGCAGGAATGAAGAGTTGTTGTTTAATTGCTATAGCGTTTCAGTTTTGCAAGATGAAAAGAATGCTGAAGACTGGCTGCATGACTGTGAATGCATGTAACACTACAGAACTATACACTTAAAAATGATTAATATCAAAAATTTTATGTATATTTTTACAATTTAAAAAAGCCTTTTTTAAGCTGAAAGAATTAATCAGCAGCTGCATTACAAACAAACAAAAAAAAAACCCTAGAGGAAAGACTGATAAAGACAAGGAAAACAAGTCATATATCAGAGGCCACTTGAGGAGATTGCTCAGTTAAGTGCAATGCAATGTGGGATCCTGGATTATATCCTAGAGCAAACAAGGGAATCAGGGAAAAACTGGTAAAAATTTGTATGGGCAGTAGTTTAATTAATAGTATTGTACTTGTTTTAATTTACTAGTTTTGATAATTACACTGTTTATTCAAAATGTTAACATTAAAGGAAGCTATGTGAAGGGCACATAAGAACTCTCTGTTCTGTTTTTGCAACTTTTCTGTAAGTCTAAAATTGTTTTAGAAGAAAAATATTTAAGAAAAGAAGAAGAAGAAGAAAGCAAGGTTAGCATACCACTTGTGACAAGAGTTAAAGTCCCTGTTAATATAGGTGACTGAAGTCCAAAGTGAGCACATTTTAGATCTAACTTAGAGGAGAGAGAAGCAATTTTGTTTTGCCTTTTTCAGTTTAAATCGGAGTACGGAGGAGAATAAGGTCATCAAGTATTGTTGAAACAGCACAAAAATCACAGTCTATACTTCATAATAAAAATACTATCTTACCAAAGTTGTGATACATGTGACAATATCCCAGAATTAACCCAACAAATATGGGGATACAGGTACAAAAGAAATGTAGGAGGAGCCAAGAGAAAGAAGAGAGGCTTAAAGGACTGGTTTGTGCAGTTCTGAAATCCAATCACTTATAATCAACCCCTTAAGATAAAGAACAATAATTTCTTAGTTAAATTTCCATAAGAAGACTGTATGTTTTCCCTCCACTGTTCCTGTCCATGAGATCCACAAATTTAATTCTCAACCTTCTCATCCACTGCAATCTGGAGAAGCAGTTTTATGGAACAGAAACAGCATGAAACTGAAACTGATATTTACTGATCAGCTACTCTGTTCCAGGTACTGCATGGACTATCTGATAATCCATTAAACCCTCACAACAAGCCTAACGAAAAGGTACTATTATCCCCATTTTAACAGATGGGTGATCCAGTGCTGGCTTTTCTACTATGTCACTGGGCAAGCTTATTTGAATCACAAACAACATCTCTGGACCCACAGAGACCAACACAGTTAAATGTCACTGCTAGCATTTGTTTCGTACCTGCCTTACCTCTCCTATTCTGAACTCCTACAAGGTAGGACAGTCGTGACCTTAGTATTAGGCATATACATGCACAGGTTTGCAGTTACTAAAAAGAGAGAATGTTACATGAGATGGCTGAACTAACTAGAAAAAGAACCACTAGAGTTTCCTACAGTTCTGCTATCATATTCTTCAAAGAAAAAGCATTAGAGAAAGGAATAGACTAGGGATGAAGAATTTGGGATCTGGTCCCAACTCCACCACTGATTGGCTCTGTGGTCTTAGGCTCACAAAAACTCACAAACCTCTCTTTATCTAAGATTCAAAACCAGTGCAATAGAAATCATAAGTAGCTGACCTTTTTGATTCGACACACTGTAAGGAATGGATGAGCCTATCTTAGAGGCTTATTATAAACGTAAAAGAGACAACATACGTAAAGTTCCTGGTACTATCCATTCCCTCCATTCCAACACAAGGATTTAAGGATGGAGCTGCCTTGTTAGTAGACGGTGCCTTCCTGTCTGCTGCATTTTAGTAACCTGGCATTTTCACTCTGATGATATTTTTTTTTGTGGTATCCTACAAATGTTGGTATAGAGGGTGATTCATCATGTAAACTAAAATCACTGCTTGCAAGTAAATGCAAACTGAAAATTACAGAGAGAACAGAGGTTTAAAAATGTACTTAAAAATAATAAAAACTCAAGTGAAGTCACTTAATCCAATATTTTATTGGAAATTGGACCACCTCCAATTCTCT
This sequence comes from Okapia johnstoni, assembly GCA_024291935.2. Lineage (NCBI taxonomy): Eukaryota > Metazoa > Chordata > Mammalia > Artiodactyla > Giraffidae > Okapia > Okapia johnstoni. Next base: position 4,705,460 of record CM044310.1, on the reverse strand, counting down.
TAAGGGTACCCACAGTTTGGTAACCAGATGTTAATACTGTTCTTCTTCCAAAGAAAACTTAAGGATTCAAAGACTATTTTTTCCTTTAAAAATTATATTTATATCTCAAAACATGTATTTCTCTGATACGTTAGCACATTAGACTAAAAACAAAGTATCCCTTCGATCTCCATGCTACTCTAAGGTACATTTGATGTGCGCTGGCAGGAGGCACTGGAGAAGAGAAAGAGCCGATTTGAATAAAGAATAAAATAAGACACCAGTAGATAGCCAGCCTGACACTCAGATTCACAGCTGAAAGGTAAGCATTAGAAGCAGCCCAGACTCAACAAGAACTTAATTACTTTATTAAAACTAGCAAGATGAGCTTTATTAAGGGACAGGCACAGTAGTCATGAAGCAACGTGGCTGCTAGTACAATCCAACCTATCAAAAGGAATAAAGTAAACCATCATCCAAACCAACCAAATGTTCAGATTAAAGTAAATTCTCTGCAATTTCCCTCAAGACACAAATATGAATATCCTAATCCACAGTATCAGGGTAGCAATTATGACAACTATACCAAGGCATTTTATTACTCTCTACTAGACTTGGCTAGATCTCTGAGCTGCTTTCATCATCAGTTGAGTATTCCCTGAGCCCCAAAACTGTTTCTGACAGAAATGAGGCACAGCAAATATGATATTCACTTTGTGCCATCCTCAAAGTACAGATAACAGAAAAGAGTAGATTTGATTCTTTGACAGGATTATCTATGGGCCTGACCTTTGGTAACTGTTTTTAAGTTCATCAGCTAACCAATAAGTAAATGAGCAAACGAACAGAGTTGGAATGCATGACTGTTAGACCAAACCCGTATCACTGTGCAAATACCTCAAACTTAAAATCTTAATTATCAAAGGAATATGAGAGCTAACCTAGACCAAATAGATACACAAGTGGCTATAGCAAATGACTATATTAATATCAGATAAAGTAGACTTGAAAACAAAGAGCTAAAGAGGACATTTCATAATTACAAAAGGGAAAATTCATCAGAAAGACATTACTGTAACATGTATGCATCCAACTAACAGAGCTTCAAAATGCAGGAAACCATCTATTCTTTCTGTCACTACTTCATCTCCCACTTTTCTGAATCCTCTCCACGAAAATGTCCCTAAGCAAGATCACCAGTGACATCCATACTGTCAAACCCATTGATCAATTCTCATTTCATCTTACTTGACCTACCACTTCCTCATCCTTGAAACATTTTTCCCTTTGGACTGAAGGACTCCATTTTCTCTCCATTCTTCTAAAATCTACCATCTTTTCAATTAGGAAGTGCATTAGGCAAAAGACTGGATACAGAAACAATAGTTGGAATCATTCATTTATTTATCTTTTTTTCTTGGTTTCCTTTCCTGATTTCTCATTCTGCTTTTCTAAATATTCTACCCCCAATATGTACCTGGTTTTGACTTCTTCTCTATTATGCCTATTGCTTTACTTACACACATTCTTTGATGAAAATGACATTGTTTAGTTTGAAATACTTTCCTTTGCCCACAGTGGTGATGTGTTTATCCTAAATTGTCCACACCCCCTTATCTAACCACAGTGTGTGGTTTTAGCGTAACCGACCATTGTTAAAACCTGCAAATCTCAAATTTATAACCACAGTAAACTCCGAATGTGTATTCAAATCTCCACTTAGATGTCTAATAGGTGTCAAATCTGCAATCTTAATTCCAACCTCCCTTCCCCTTTTTCAATAAATGGCTCAGGCCAAATAACTTAGCTCCATTCTCTCTCTCATAGCCCCATATCCAATCTTTCAGGAAGTTCCGTTAGTTCCACTTTCAAAAAAAAGATCCAGAACCCAACCATTACTTACCACTCCATCACTAGCACCTTGGTCCAAGCCTCCCTATTGGTCTCATGGCCCTGAAGCCCATATAGCCTATTTTCCATATAGCAGTTAGGATGATCCTTTTGAGCACTAGTCTGAACATGTCTTTACTTTGCTCAAAACCCTCTGATTTCCTTCCATTATAGTAAAATCCTAATTCCTTACCATGGCCTTCAAACTGTACATGATCAGCCGTCCCCTCAACAACCTCTTTGACCACATCTTCTACCATTATGCCACTCATTCCCTCCAGCCAAACTGCTCTCCTTCCTCTTCTGTGAGGACAGCAAGCACATTTCCTGCCATGGGTCTTTAACCCTGACGGTCCCCTTGCCTGGACTTCTCTTTTTTTTTATTCCCCAAAACCACATGGCTTTTCCCTTTACTTCTTCCCGGTCTTTGTTCATACATCACTTCTTAAGAAATTCATCTGACAACTGGATAGTGCACCTATATGAAGATATTCTCTCAATTAAATGAGTATCTTCAGCATTTTCTCTCCCTTATTACCCTCATCCCATTAGTATCTACGTTCTTTCAAATGTGCATCCATTAGATCTTCTTCGCATCTCTCCATTTCCATTACCAATACGAGTTCAGTCCCCATCATATATCTTCTGCAACAGGCTCACCAGTGCTCTTTCCATATCCAATCTCTTGTCTAATGCACTTCATAAGTGGAAAGATCATGGACTTTAAAAAATTAGACAGATATAGACTTTCATTGAGCAGTCAATTACCAGCTATGTGACCTTGAACAAATCGTGAAATTTTCAGGGTTTCAGTTTGCTCATTTGTAAATGGAATTAATAAAATCTACTTAAAAAAATTTTTACAGACTTTTTTTTTTTAAGTGTTAAGTTCACAGCAAAACTGAGCAGAAGGAACAGACAGTTTCCACATACTCTATATGAACTTCTGCTCATATATAATACCTACTTATCAGGACTACTGTGAGTAAAAAAAATAAGAATACAAAGCATGCATGATGGCTGCAATGTACATAGCAGACACTCAACTAGTACGAGGATTGTTTTCCTTTCCAAACTCTGATCATGTATTCCCTGGTTCAAAATTTTAACTGGCTTACCACTGTGTGTGTTAATTGCTCAGTCGTGTCCAACTCTATGCGACCCCCACCAGGTTTCTCTGTCCATCCATGGGATTCTCCAGGCAAGAATACTAGAGTGGATTGCCATGTCCTTCTCCAGGGGATCTTCCCGATCCAGGGATCAAACCCAGGTCTCCTGCATTGCAGGTGGACTCTTTACCATCTGAGCCACAAGGCTTACCACTATATACAGATAAATCAAATTTTTTAGTATGGTATCCAAAGACTTCCACAACGTGGCTCCAACATAGTTTTCCAACTTTATCTTTTATTTAACACACCCATCTACCAGCCCCCACGCAAATTCTACTCCACCCACAACTCTACTTGCTATTTTTGATCACATTCAGCATTTTCCTACATCTATGCTTTGCCCTGCCTCTGCCAAAAATACTTTTCTCTTCTTGTATGTCTGCCAAAATCTTACGATCTTTCTACGTGAAGTGAACTCACTCAGTCGTGTCCGACTCTTTGTGACCCCATGGACTGCAGCCACCCAGGCTCCTCCATTCATGGGATTTTCCAGGCAAGAGTACTGGAGTGGGTTGCCATTTCCTTCTGCGATCTTTCTAAGCCTGGCTCAAATTCCATTTTTTATAAGAAGATATCCACAGTTTTACCAGTTGGCATTTATTTTTCTTTCTCCTATACATTCATGTTACTTTGTTTATGCCTCTTTTCCCATTCTCTCCTGATGAGCAGGGACCACATTTTATTCAATAATTAGCACAATGCTGTGCAATACTCAGCATTCAGAAAAATCTGTTGGATTGAATCGAACATATTGACTACAAAATCACAAGTTACTCAACATTAGAGGAGAAAACTAGAGATCCATTCCTAGAATATTCATCTTCGAATGAGTACTTGGTCAAATGTAAGTATTCATTCTATACTACGATTCTACGAAGACTTCTACTTTGAGAACCTTTTAAAAAATGCCTTGGGGTGAAAAGGAAGAAGGGAATAAGTACCAGGAAGGAGAATACTAAATATCTAAGAGCTATGGAATCTTAAAAATTATATAACTCCTCAGAAGAATGAGGTTAAATGTTTTTATTTAGCTTCACCCAGAAAGTCAGAGAGTTAAAATAGGAAACTAAAATCAACTTGTCCCTGAATCTCTTTCTGAAGTACGCTTTCCCCATCTCTAAGTTCCTAGAACAATTACGTTCACATTACTCATTTGATAATCATATCCTGCATTTTGTTACTATTGCAGTATTTCCTTGAGCCACTTTTAAATTTTTCATCACTGAACTTTAATTCTCATATTCTCAATTAAATGATCAACTCCAAAGAAGTAGAGTTCATATCTTGCACTTTTACAGTCTTTTCTGCTACAACACATTTCCACAATGCCACAGAGCTCATGTCAATAGAGCGTGGAAATCGTATGTGATTTTTTCTTAGGCAAGAAGAGCTGGAATAGTAGAATAGAATTACAGCCTTCAGAAGGGAAGGTAAAATGGATTCAGCAAGTCTGCTATACTGACAAGGCCCTTTGCCCTACTTAAGGAAAATGAAAAGTGAATGCCTGCGTACAGGCTAAGAGAGGTGTAATTCCTGATTCTCATTTCAGGGCAGGTCTTACTTCCTTCTGTGATCCTTAATGGCAACCCCACTGGCTCAGGGCTCCACTTTCAAATGCATTATCTCACATTTCTGCAAGTCAGCATTTTTTACTTTTTTTTTTTTAGTGCATTTTTAATATCTATGGCAACTTCCACCCATACTGAGCTATCTGCCTGGGCTGTCCAACCTACTGTCTTTTTGGTTCCATGGTTCAAAGTGGCATGTGTGTGTGCGCGCATTTAGTTGCTCAGTCATGTCCAACTCTTTGTGACACTATGGACTGCAGCTCTCCAGGCTCCTCTGTCCATGGAATTTTCCTGGTAAGAATCCTGGAGTGGGTTGCCATTTCCTCCTCCAGGGGATCTTCCAGACCCAGGGGTCAATCTGGCGTCTCTTGCATCTCCTGCATTGCAGGCAGATTCTTTACTGCTGAGCCACCTGGGAAGCCCATAGATATTGAGTAATCCACATCTAGCCCTATTTTTTTCCCATAATCTCTATTATTTTATACACATACATACATATACACACATATGCATAGATAGTATGTTATAGTAAAATGCATGATTATCCAAAGTCATTAACACATTACCTTGAATATAACACTTATAGGTTATTGCATTTAATCCTGAAAACATCTGTATTTTGCCATTGTTCACATGATCTTAAATCTAAAATTCACTTTCTGGGGTTCCTAAAACCCTTCAGCCCCACAAGGAGTCCTTCATTCCCTGCTAAGGTGTCTATCATCACACCAACATCACTACTTAAACTAAACCACTTCTGCTAATATAACGTTCAACTTACTGTTGTAAAAACATCTAACCTGCAACACCATCAATATGACTCTCAAACCCCAATAAATGATGTGACCTCTCTGCTTGGTGATGCTAAACTTCTAGACACAATGAATGGAAAAGCGGAGACAAACAGGCTGTTTTCTATTCACTTTCACAGCTGCTTGGGCTACTGCCCAATCTCCATAATGAGGGTGGTCCCTTGCTTTGTTTTTATGAAACCAAGAGCATGTAGAACACATAGCATTTCAATATGCAGCCTTCAGGATATTATATTGTCCCCAATTGCTTGATATTTTGTCTTTCTCCTCAGAATAGTCAGAAACACATTGAAGCTGTAACAGTAACTATGACTTCTACTGAATCAGCTTAAACAATCTACTTACTGTCAACAAGATGAATAACCAACTGATCATTTTAAGTGGAAGTCTCCATATTTGGATCTTTGGGACATGAGTTTCAATTAAAAAACTTGGAGATGAGTAGTATATTGTATTATATCCCCAACCAGGCCTGATACACTGCTTTAACCCGGTTTAGGGATGTGCACATATATGTGCATACCTTCACATATACAGCAACATGATTTGTTTCCAACACACACGAATGTCTTCCACACATAATTCAAGAAGAGAGAGGAAGTCAATCTTCCCTCCTTCCTTCCTCACTCCTTTCCTCTTTCTTCTTGAGGGAGGTGGGTGTGGTGCCAGAAAACATTTTCCTATGTAAAACAGCAGCAATCCCAACATTCACTGTTATTGTGTATTTATATAAACCCTATGTAAACAACCCCCATGTCCTTGTAGGGCTATTTCATCCCTGACATATGATGCTCAACCAAATTATTTACATTACAAAATATATTCAAACAAAAACAACATTTTTAAACACCATGCAACCAAGGCCTAACCACTATTTGGATATGAACTGTGGCTTATCTTTCATCAAAGCAGGAAAAATCAGAAAAGGCACTGATAAATGTCATGTTTCTTAGAATCTGAAAAATATTAACAAATTATGGCTAATACTGACAAATAAGAAATCACTTTCAAGTTATGACCTTAGGCCCTAAATTCTAAAATTTTAAAATATCAGCTTGAAGGTTCTTTAAAGATCAAATATTCCAACCACCTCATTTTCACATGAGAAAATTAAACCTTATAGCGAGGAAGTGAGCAGTATAAAGCCACAATGCCAGAATTGCGCACTGATTCTTGAGCACCATTAATGCCTCTTTTCACAGTTTAAAACCATTATTTTAAAACATATTTTGAAATAAACTGAAAATGTTATTGACAGAAACTTTTTGCAGGTTTCTAAAATATATATGTTAATTTAGCAGCTGCACTTAGTCAACTCTCTATTTTCTTCTTATAAATTGTTTCATATTTGTTAACACCAAGATGACATTCCCCTGCAACTCCAAACAATTTTGGCAGCCTTTTCCATCTATTGGGATGTGCTCAAAAAATATATTCTACATTAAATATTTATTTAAGTAGAATCACTAGTGAGGCATATTCACTGGGAAAACAACAAATTAATAGTAACAGTAAGCAGTTAAGTACCAGGCACTATAATAAGTGCTTTACATTTATTACCTAATTTAGGCCTTATCAACCCTAGGAGGTAGGCATTATTAATATTACCATTTTATAGATGAAGAAACTAAAGCACAGAGATGAAATACCCAGGATCGACTATCAATTAGTAAACTCCAGAACAGGTGTTCTAGCTTCTGAGCCCATGCTTTTAACCACTATACTACAGGGCCTCTCTAAAAGGAAATCATACATTTCAAAAAGAAAATAATTTCTTGATTAGCTGAAAGTTGAAAGATTAACTAGACTATCTCATAGAATGATAAAATTTTCAAGCTCAAAAAAACACAGAAGTCACTAGTGCAAGTCTTTCACTTTAAACACAAAGAAACTAACATTCAAAGAGGTTAAGTGATTTGTCCAAGGTCACACAGTTTTTGGTGGTAGAAACTATTTGTCATTACAGTCTAGTATTATTCCTCATTGCTCTCTTCTGCTAACAGACAAGCTAAAGAAAGCACTATTTAAAGTAGCAATAACTACCTATCAGATAAAGAGTCTAAAAGGAAAACTTGACTTTGGGGAAGTAGAATTTCTAAAGAATGACAAATCAAAGAAAAAGTATGTATGTAATTTGGTGATTACATGTTCCACAAACAGGCAGAAGAGATTTTACCGGTTCAAAGAAGGCCAAAGTTACATTATCTCTTAGAAAATAAGAGAGATTTTGCTGGTATTGATTGTCCCTAACTGAACATGGCCCAAACTGAGGTCCAGTAGACAGTAAAAGCAGTCCACTGTCTGGCTGTTCTCACTTGGCCACAGAGCTCAACTTGTAGGACTGTTAATTCTGAGTTATCAGTTTGTGGATGAAAGTGTTAAACAAAGCCTACTGTGGCCGCCCAGATCATTTCCTCCTCCCCCTCTTTTCTAATGAAGCCACAAATTCAGTGGAGTCTGGAGATTTAAATTCTAATCATTTTCCCTTTGCCCTTTAACATTGGTGCTCCCAAGGGAAACTTTACTTCCAAGCATTACTATTCTAGGCCCCTGAATCAATAACACACATCTCTAAAAGCCAAGAATGCCAAGTAAATGCTGTTCTCTCTCTCCCTCCCCATCCCAATTAAAGAAAATGAAATCTATAAGGCTGCGGAAGAGCCTTCAATAGACATACTATCGTAATAAAAACCACTTAGAACATCTTGAACCAGACTAAACAAAATGCTGCATTCTACTTGCACACAGCAGCCATGCAATAATCCAGCATCCAGCTGACTACATTTAGGAAGAATGCATAGGTTTCCTCTCAAAAGAAGGAACCTAAATCTGGTTGCCTATTTGTCCCCGCTTCCCATCCAAACCCACCAGAAGCACCCAGCGCTCACCTTGCTCCTGTACACAGGATGAGATCTACCAGCAGAACAGCTAGGTCTCTGCATTATCGATACCACTTTGCACAAAGAATGTTGCTGGTTGTGCAGCAAACCAATCCAACATTAAGAATAAAAATAATTTTAAATTTCAATCTAATGAACATTTATTGACTATCTTTAATGTACCACACATTGAGTTATATGCTGGGAACAAAGTAAAGGAAGAATATCCAGTGCCTAGTTCCAATAATCTTACTAACTAATAAGGCAAAGAGATAAGTGGGCAGACAAAAATCTAATAAAAACTGCTTACACTTATATAACCCTTCATAACTTTATAAAATTTTTGCATTTTTTATAAAATGTTTGCATCTTTCGCAGCTCACTGATTCCCACAACACTCCTGAGGTAGGTAAGACAGTTCTAACTACTCCTCTTTACAGATGAAAGTACAAATTCAGAGTAGAGAACTGCTATGAATAAAAGGCAATAGGAATAACAGCACAAAGCTAGTGCCAAAGAAACAGCATATTTAATGAAACCACAAATACTGTTGCATCATGATCATATGAGAGAGCTCAGTCTGGCAGTGAAGAGCCCCAACAACAAAACAGCGCTGAAAGAGTGACGACTTAAGTATTATACCAACCAAAGATGTTTTTTACAGGCGCCAGGACCATGTGATGCTCTAATGCTAACTCTACTGAACTGCTACTGACTTGTTTAATGCTGTTTTGAGATTTTAGTCTCTTCAATTATGTCACCAAAATGCCATTTTAAAAATTTGCCTCAAATCTATATATATTTTTTAAATGTCCACAAATATAAAAAGCTGACAAACACTGACCTAAAAACACAGAGGAAATAAGCAGTGGTATAAAACAGAGTTTTTGATATCTCATTCACTGCTCTTTCCACTATAAAATATAGCCTCTCAGACTATACAAGGAAGTCCAGGTCACACAAATTTCCCTTTGGAAAAGACTCCTTTAATAATCCAGAGGGCTTTCAGTCTAGGACTCCTGCATAAATCCCACGTTTCAGGTAGCCTCAAAATTTATCCCTGGGTCCCACACATCCCCAGAATTTGTAAACCAGGCTGTAACATCCTTTTTTTTTTTGACGCATAGTTGATTTATAATATTATGTTAATTTCTACTATATAGCAAAGTGACTCAGTAATACACATATATACATTCTTTTTCATATTCTTTTCCATTATGGTTTATTTATGGCTGTTGTTCCCTGCGCTATACAGTAGGCCCTTGTTGTTTATCCATTCTAAATGTAATAGTTTGCATCTACTAACCTCAAATTGCAGATTCTTCCCTCCTCCTCTCCCCTCCCCCATTGGCAACCACAAGTCTACTCTGTACGCCTATAAGTCTGTTTCCGTTTTGTAGACAGGTTCATTTGTGCCACAGTTTATATTCCACATATAACTTATATCATATAGTATTTGTCTTTCTCTGCCTGACTTATCTCACTTAGTATGATAGTCTCTTCTTCCATCCATGTTGCTGCAAATGACATTATTTCATCCTATTTTTATGGCAGTGTAATATTCCATTGTATATTATGCACCATATCTTCTTCATCCATTCATCTATTGATGGATATTTAGGTTATTTCCTTGTCCTGGATATTGTGAATAGTGTTGCTATGAGCACAGGAGTGTATGTATCTTTATAAATTATAGTTTTATTTGGATATATCAGGTCTTAACATCTTAAAGGCACCTAGACCAGGCTGGACACCCTGCAAGCCCAGTTCAGACCCAGCTGCCCCAAGACTAAATGGCTCCAAAAAAATAAGTACTGTCAGGTACAGTGTAAATCTTGTCAGGCCAGAACACAGGCATCCAACTGATTCCAAACCAAAGAGGATCTAGTAAGTAAATAAAATGGCCGCCTGAGAACTATGGAGCCAAGTGGGTACAGTGGACCCATGTGAGTGCTCAGAAGAGATGGTGAAACAGGGTTCAGTTCAGTTCAGTCGTTCAGTCGTGTCCAACTCTTTGTGACCCGATGAACCGTAGCACGCCAGGCCTCCCTGTCCATCACCAACTCCCAGAGTCCACCCAAACCCATGTCCATCGAGTCGGTGATGCCATCCAGCCATCTCATCCTCTGTCGTCCCCTTCTCCTCCTGCCCCCAATCCTACCCAGCATTAGGGTCTTTTCCAATGAGACAACCCTTCACATCAGGTGGCCAAAGTATTGGAGTTTCAGCTTCAACATCGGTCCTTCCAATGAACACCCAGGACTGATCTCTTTTAGGATGGATTGATCCTTTTTTCAAGGTAATTTTGATTATTCCATTTTTCACTTTAGGTCTTGACTCCGGAACCTACTGCCCAAGTAATATGTAGGTAGGTAGCTTCAGAATACTTTTCTCAGAGCAAACATGATTTCCCTACCACCTGAGTATCTTCCCTGGTGGTTCAGATGATAAAGCGTCTGCTTACAACGTGGGAGACCCGGGTTCAATCCCTGGGTCAGGAAGATCTCCTAGAGAAGGAAATGGCAACCCACTCCAGTATTCCTGCCTGGAAAATCCCATGGACAGAGAAGCCTGGTAGGCTACAGTTCACAGAGTCGCAAAGAGTCGGACACGACTGAGCGACTTCACTTTCACTTTTCACTTTGAGTTATCTACAGCTTTTTGCTATTATTCCTTCTTATAATTTCTAGTTTAGTATTTCTATATCCTTCTTCCAATCCCAATCTAGAAAAATAGGACTCCAATAGCTGGTTCAAATAGAATGTGATTTTTAAAGCTTAAATATGGACTAAAGAAACCAAAACAGTTTTTATTATTTCCAACTTTAGTTATTCAGCAATGGAAATTCATTGCATTGATGATGATCCTAATGTACAATGCACTTCAACGCTACCAGACTTTTTCATTTTCCAGCCAACTGTCTCCTGTCAGCCTTTGTTTGAAATTTCTTAACTCCTGGGGATTTCTGCCAAACTCTTAATACCATGAACTCTGCATTATCTCTATAAAATTTAAATCCCAGGCTGGCTTCCCCAGTCACCTAGCTCATTTCTGAGCTCTTTCCACTAAAAGCTGGGTATAATCTGAGAAGAAAAACTAATTTTATTATCACTGTGAAACATAATTAGGAAGGTAAATTTCTCATAATCATACAAGTTGATAAATTTATCTTAGGTACTATCAGTTAAAAGATAAGTTTCTTATTCTTGATGCTTCGTTTTATCAAAGTCACTCTACTTAAGCCTTCATGGTACTCAGTCCTTTGTCTCACCTTGCCTGGCCCCACACCAACAGTCATCTTCAGTTCAGTTCAGTTCAGTCGCTCAGTTGTGTTCGACTCTTTGCGATCCCACGCACCACAGCATGCCAGGCCTCCCTGTCCATCACCAACTCCCGGAGTCCACCCAAACCCATGTCCATCGAGTAGGTGATGCCATCCAGCCATCTCATCCTCTGTCATCCCCTTCTCCTCCTGGCCTCAATCTTTCCCAGCATCAGGGTTTTTTCCAATGAGTCAGCTCTTCACATCAGGTAGCCAAAGTATTGGAGTTTTAGCTTCAACATCAGTCCTTCCAATGAACACCCAGGACTGATCTCCTTTAGGATGGACTGGTTGGATCTCCTTGCAGTCCAAGGGACTCTCAAGAGTCTTCTCCAACACCACAGTTCAAAAGCATCAATTCTTCCACACTCAGCTTTCTTTATAGTCCAATTCTCACATCCATACATGATCACTGGAAAAACCGTAGCCTTGAGTAAACGGACCTTTGTTGGCAAATCAGTCATCCTCATCTGCCACCAAAAGCTGACTCTATAAGCCATTCCTCTTCAATAGCCACTTTTGAAGACAACCTCTTATTATAATAGTAGAAGCACGTGCATTAGTAATAAATAGAAAACACATATGAGGAAAGTGTTTCTAAATCAACATTCCACATTTCCAGCATTCAGAGATTAGACCTTGCAACATGTTGATTTATGGCCTTTTAGGCCTTTCCGAAGAGAATCACCTTTGTTCGTTTCCAAGGCAAACCATTCAATATCACAGCAATTTAAGTCTATGCCACGACCACTAATACCGAAAAAGCTGAAGTTGAACGGCTCTATGAAGACCTATAAGACCTTCTAGAACTAACACCCAAAAAAGATGTCCGTTTCATCATAGGGGACTGGCATGCAAAAGTAGAAAGTCAAGAGATACCTGGAGTAACGGCAAGTTTGGCCTTGGAGTACAGAATGAAGCAGGGCAAAGGCTAACAGAGTTTTGCTAAGAGAACACACAGGTCATAGCAAATACCCACTTCCAACAACACAAGAGATGACTCTACACATGGACATCACCAGATGGTCAATACCGAAATCAGACTGATTATATTCTTTGCAGCCAAAGATGGAAAAGCTCTATACAGTCAGAAAAAACAAGATTGGGAGCTGACTGTGGCTCAGATCATGAACTCCTTATTGCCAAATTCAGACTTAAACTGAAGAAAGTAGGGAAAGCCACTAGACCATTCAGGTATGACCTAAATCAAATCCCTTATGATTATACAGTGGAAGTGACAAATAGATACGGGATTAGATCTGATAGACACAGTACCTGAAGAACAATGGACAAAGGTTTGCGACATTGTACAGGAGGCACTGATCAGGACCATCCCCAAGAAAAATAAAGGCAAAATGGTTGTCTGAGGAGGCCTTACAAGTAGATGAGAAAAGAAGAGAAGCGAAAGGCAAAGGAGAAAAGGGAAGATATACCCATTTGAATGCAGAGTTCCAAAGATAGCAAGGAGAGATAAAAAAGTCTTCCTCAATGATCAATGCAAAGAAATAGAAGAAAACAATAGAATGGGGAAGACTAGAGATCTCTTCAAGAAAAATGGAGATACCAAGGGAACATTTCTTGCAAGTTCAGTTCAGTTCAGCTGCTCAGGCGTGTCCAACTCTTTGCCACCCCATGAACCGCAGCACGCCAGGCCTCCCTGTCCATCACCAACTCCTGGAGCCCACCCAAACTCACGCTCAGTGAGTCAGTGATGCCATCCAACCATCTCATCCTCTGTCGTCCCCTTGTCCTCCTGCCCTCAATCTTGCCCAGCATCAGGGTCTTTTCCAATGAGTCAGCTCTTCGTATCAGGTGGTCAAAGTACTGGAGTTTCAGCTTCAACATCAGTCCTTCCAAAGAACACTCAGGACTGATCTCCTTTAGGATGGACCGGTTGGATCTCCTTGCAGTCCAAGGGACTCTCAAGAGTCTTCTCCAACACCACAGTTCAAAAGTAAAAATTCTTCTGTGCTCAGCTTTCTTTATAGTCCAACTCTCACATCCATACATGACCACTGGAAAAACCATAGCCTTGACTAGACGGATCTTTGCTGGCAAAGTAATTTCATGCAAATTGAGCACAATAAAGGACAGAAATGGTATGAACCTAAGAGAAGCAGAAGATATTAAGAAGGGGTGGCAAGAATACACAGAAGACCTGTACAAAAAAGATCTTCATGACCCAGATAATCACAATGGTGTGATCACTCACCTAGAGACAGATATCCTGGAATGTGAAGTCAAGTGGACCTTAGGAAGCATCACTACAAACAAAGCTAGTGGAGGTGATGGAATTCCAGTTGAGCTATTTCAAATCCTAAAAGATGATGCTGTGAAAGTGCTGCACTCAATATGCAAGCAAATTTGGAAAACTTGGCAGTGGCCACAGGACTGGAAAAGGTCACTTTTCATCCCAATCCCAAAGAAAGGCAATGCCAGAGAATGTTCAATCTACCGCACAATTGCACTCATCTCACATGCTAGCAAAGTAATGCTCAAAAGTCTCCAAGCCAGGCTTCAACAGTACGTGAACTGAGAACTTCCAGATGTTCAAGGTGGATTTAGAAAAGGCAGAGGAACCAGAGATCAAATTGCCAACATCCACTGGATTACAGAAAAAGCAAGAGAATACCAGAAAAACACCTACTTCTGTTTTATTGACTACGCCAAAGCCTTTGACTGTGTGGATCACAACAAACTGTGCAAAATTCTTAAAGAGATGGGAATACTAGACCACCTTACCTGACTCCTGAGAAACCTGTATGCAGGTCAAGAAGCAACAGTTAGAACTGGACATGCAACAATGGGCTGGTTCCAAATTGGAAAAGGAGTACATCAAGGCTGCATATTGTCACCTTGCTTATTTAACTTATATGCAGAGTACATCATGCAAAATGCCAGGCTTGATGAATCACAAGCTGGTATCAAGATTGCTGGAAGAAATATCAATAAACTCAGATACGCAGATGACACCACCCTTAAGGCAGAAAAGTGAAAAGGAACTAAAGACCTCTTGATGAAAGTGAAAGAGGAGAGTGAAAAAGTTGGCTTAAAACTCAACATTCAAAAAACTAAGATCATGGCATTTGGTCCCATCACTTTATGGCAAATAGATGGGGAAACAATGGAAACAGTGACAGAGTTTATTTTCTTGGGCTCCAAAATCACTGCAGATGGTGACTGCAGCCATGAAATTAAAAGACGGTTGCTCCTTGGAAGATAAGCTATGATCAACCTAGCCAGCATGTTCAAAAGCAGAGATATTACTTTGCCAACAATGGTCCATCTAGTCAAAGCTATGGTTTTTCCAGCGGTCAGGTATGGGTGTGAGAGTTGGACTATAAAGAAAGCTGAGCACCGAAGAATTAACGCTTTTGAACTGTGGTGCTGGAGAAGAGTATTGAGAGTCCCTTGGACTTCAAGGAGATCCAACCAGTCAATCCTCAAGGAAATCAGTCTTGAATATTCACTGGAAGGACGGATGCTGAAGCTGAAACTCCAATACTTTGTCCACCTGATGAGATGAATTGACTCAATGGAAAAGACCCTGATGCTGGGAAAGACGGAAGGCAGGAGGAGAAGGAGATAACAGAGGACGAGATGGTTGGATGGCATCACTGACTGATGGACATGAGTTTGAGCAAGCTCCGGGAGTTGGTAATGGACAGGGGAGTCTGGCGTGCTGCAGTCCATGGGGATGCAAAGAGTCTGACATGACTGAGCAACTGAAATGAGCTGAGGTCTTTCCCCTTGCCCCATATACACATATTCATACACATTTGCACCAAAATAACATTATATTCTACACATTCTTCTGCATCCTGTTTTTTAAATCCTTTGCTTTTCCATTTCAATAAGTTTTCATCTTATCTAATACCTAAGCCAAATTCAGATATCCCAGGTGACTCGAGGTGGTTTAAGTTAGTGTCAAATCTAGAATCATCACAACAAATTTTAAGTTATTTCTTCCAAGCCTGCTATGACCTGTCTTCTTCCCTTTGCAGATCTGCACAGCTCAAGTTCTTTCAATATCTCCAAAGTGTTCCAACTCTAATCCCATCACATGTACAGTTGTATATAGTAGTAACAGCAGCAGCAGCAGCAATACTACCACCTTGCACTTGGAAACATTTCCTTATCATACACATAAAAAACTTAATACAATGTAAAATCTTTGAGTTAGTAAGCACCTTATCCCCAGTCTGGAAAAAAATAGAAACTTCAAGTTAGAGGGCATATTATCCAGACTGATCAAGAAGATCTAAATGAATCTGTGACTTAATACATAAATATTGGCTAAAATACTTAGGATAGACCAGATGGTAACAGCAGTAGTACCAACTCCTCAGGCCATTTATTAATATGCTTCCAGTATTATTCTTTCAGTCTTCTATATTCTAAACTAGTGTGTGTACATAAGAAATCCAACAAGATCTAATTTTATTTTTTCAAGTCTTAGACTCTGAAACATTTTTAAAAATACAAATACATACTCATCGAACACTGAAAAGGCAATAAGTTTTATTCTTATTTTAAGTAAATGTTTCAGCTTCCTTAATTCTCATTTATATCTGGGTTGAAAGAGAAGACAGTAGTAGTAAGGGCAGGAAAAGAGGGGATCAGGGAGGTGTGATAAGAAAGATAACACAGGATACTTTACAGTTTAAAAATGAAGCAGAAAGAAATGTTGCTAGACGGCCAGAAAGGGAAACAAAGGGAAAACTCAAAGACCTATTATAGCCAGTCAAGAAACCAGTGAGAGAGAAGGAAATATATAATGGCTGAACTGGCCTTTCCATTAGAGGTACCTCCTCAGATTAGCAGTAACAGGGTTTCTGCTCACTAAGTAATTATCCAAGACCAAAATAAAATCCAAAGCTTTTAAACGTGCTTAAAAGAAATTCAGAGAAGTCAGATTCAGAAATACATCTGTATTCCTTCATTCATTCCCAAGTGTTTGCTGAAAGCACTATGCTGAGCAATAAACGTGCACATATCACACATCCCTAATGTCAAGATAGTTATTCTCAGATTAATGTTGTCTCTTTACTAGCATATCAATAGGATTTCTAAATCATAAAATGTTCTTAAGAAGAACAAGAAAAGGAGAGGGAGGGTAAGAAAAAGAAGGGAGGAGGAGGAAGATGAGCAAGAGGAAGAACAGGAAGAAGAGGGTGACAAACCAACACCAACAGCAACTCATCACTTCAGCCAGATCAAACAATACTCTCAATGGGCTAAAGTCTGCAAATGAAGTTCAAAGCCATCCATTATCAAATTAACCCACTAGACTCACAGCCGAACATAGACACAATCAACTAATTTAGAGAACCATGATGCCAAACCTAAATATCAACTTGATGATGACGATCTATGCATTTAATTCACAGCTGCTATATTTCAGACACGGGATTTTTTAACTGACACCCTCTCCCTTTTTTTTTTTTTTTGATCTTCCATCATCTGCTTACTAGTCAAGTTCCCCTATTCTTAGTTCAAATTTAAAGTCTGACTTCAGAACTAATTTCACTTAAATATGGGATCCCAAAGAGTACATCTATCTATACAGGCTGATGCACTGAAGACTATAGTTCTCTGTTTAACTCTTGAAATGGTAGGAAGGGCAAACACAATACCATCACTTTATGCAAGCTTGTCAGAGGAAGCACTGTCATGGTAGGCTTAGAGAACATCTGTTTCCAGTAGTAGCAATAGACGGATGGAGAAAAATAAGCTCCTGGTGTCTGCACTGAATAATGCCTAATGCAGTGACAGAAAACACAGGGCTCACAAACACTGTCATTTTTAAAGCACAGAAAATCAGTTCCTAAAAAATCCTGTGGTGGCACATGCAAAAATAAGAGCTATTAATCCTTCCCTTTACCTGAAATTACCCCAAAATGTTAGTTAAGTAACTCACTCTCTAATTCATTCTGATCATCACATGTTGTTAGTTTGTGATCTTTGATAATGTGTTGAAAGCTCTGCTTTCGGCTACAGTGCCTTAGAAGTTTTGGCACTACTTCTCTGCAGGCCTATCTGCAATTTTTTTTTTTTTCATCTTAAAGCACACAACTATAGAAACTGTGCAGGACATCTGTGTCAGACAGATCCAGGTTCAAATCCCAGATCACCAGTTACTAATTTTGTGGTCATCAGCAAGTTACTGACCTTGTCTTAGACTCAGTCTCCTCCCCTGTAAAACAGTCATTCTAAAATCTTCCTGCAGTATTGTTAGGATGTGAAGGAGGTAATGATGTCAGCACTGTGCCTAACTTATAAGAGGCTTGCAGTAAGTGGTAGCTATTATTAGTATTAGCAATGACAACTTTTCTCCAGTTGGTCTATGCCTCTGTTTTACTTCCATCTGCGAAACTGGAAAGGAATTTCAAAAGTTTTATCTCAAATTATGCTCTTACGTAAGAACCAAGATTTTCAAATTTTCTTTTAATTATAAGTCTATCCTATTGTCACAGGCTAGTAAGAAACCAATACAAATTCCATACAGTCTCCTCCAGAAGGCAATTTAACCTATGGAAGCAGTCAAATATTACAGATATTATGCTTTTATATCTTTTA
This sequence comes from Okapia johnstoni, assembly GCA_024291935.2. Classification (NCBI taxonomy): domain Eukaryota; kingdom Metazoa; phylum Chordata; class Mammalia; order Artiodactyla; family Giraffidae; genus Okapia; species Okapia johnstoni. Next base: position 4,687,259 of record CM044310.1, on the reverse strand, counting down.
ACTGTACATCAATCTGTTCACTAAGCAAACCAAGAGACATACACCAAATTTCACTAACAGGCTCTTGCCAAATTTACTGGAAGTAACATGGAATACAATCGCTGATTTTTGCTACCGCCAGTCTCCTATTGTTACTGGGGCTAGATCCCCAACGTGACTACTACAAGGCTGACACGTGGAAGAAAACTGGCCCAAAACACGTTGTTTTAGCCACAGACTATTAGATTATGAACAAAGACCCTACCTCCCTATAATATTAGAGACTGTTGTTACTTAGAGATACGGTGGCTCAGACGGTAAAGAATCTGCCTGCAATGCAGGAGAACTGGGTTCGATCCCTGGGTTGGGAAGATCCCCTGGAGAAGGGAATGGCAACCTATTTCAATACTCTGGCCTGTAGAATCCCATGGACAGAGGAGCCCCGCACGTTCCAGTCCATGGAGTCGCAAAGAGTCAGACACAAATAAGCGACTTTCACTTTCACTAAGGTCTAAAGGGAGATTTTGGTGAATGAAAATGAATGGGCAGATGGATTCCATAATTTAACTCATAACGTTTACTCATGTTACCTCCTGTTTAGGCCCTTTGTACAGACACTATCTCAAGTCGGCAGGCTCTTTACCTTGCCTCCAGCTACCATACCAAATGCTTCTGGAGAAGCATTAAATTGAGGTCTCTGACTCCCAACATACCTGGTAGTCAATCAAAGCTGTCTCTTGACTCTAAATAACATGGTATCTCACAAATGCTCCATTTCTTCTGCTTCACATATAAAAGAGTGTGAGAGCCTCAGACAGGTTTGGCTTGGCTTCTTGCCAGCAGAGGTGAATAGTTTTGGGTGATTCAAAGCAGTGATGGATCTCCTTTTGTCACAAAAACAATCTCTGCAGCCATTCACACCGTAAGTCTGAGGAGATCAGCCACAGCTGGGGAGACACATTTTTTTTTTAAGTAAAGAAACATCTGCCCCAAAACCTGAAGTAATAAGTTTCCATCTTCATGTGACTGTGGCTTGGCTTTGATCTCTGCTTCTAAAATGACAAGCTCTAGAAGCAAAGGACACAAAACCACTAACAAAAAGGCATCCTGAATACTAATAAGACGGAAAAAAACTTGAATATGCACTTTGTTTTTAAGATACACACACAAAAAGGAACGACGCTGATGGATGTGAATCACTGCTCCCCTACACACACCTGTCATCTGCTCCCAGGCGCTGGCCTGCCTGTCAGCCCGTCCTGTGCTGACCTCTGCTGCTGCTGACTCCCAGCCCGCCTGCCAGCACCCAGCCTCCAGGCTCCTCCCCTCTCCAGTCTTTCTGGCACCTCTTTCCCACCCACCCTTGACTTTCTTCTATCTTCTCAGGTGTCCCTATATGACTTCCTACTAGGCATTATCATTAGCTGCCAAAATCCTAACTTTTGTTTTATGAGAATTATCTAGGAGGGCAGAGCTTTAATGAAGATAAGGTCTGGGGAATGAAATGATAATGATCACCACCAAGGGGCAGAAAAGTATCAGATAACAGTGGTGGAAACTGTTTTCAGAGTCATACAGAGCTGGGAATGACCAATGACTGCTGGAAGCAGCACTTGAACAAATACTTCACTTTATCATACCTCCTCAGATGCATGGTGAGTTTTTTCTGTTTGCCCATTAGTTTACCATTTAATAGTATGTGTTGTTAGAAGGCTGTGGCACCCCACTCCAGTACTCTTGCTGGGAAACCCCATGGACGGAGGAGGCTGGTAGGCTGCAGTCCATGGGGTCACGAAGAGTTGGACACGACTGAGCGACTTCACTTTCACTCTTCACTTACATGCACTGGAGGAGGAAATGGCAACCCACTCCAGTATTCTTGCCTGGAGAATCCCAGGGACGGCGGAGTCTGGTGGGCTGCTGTCCACGGGGTCGCACAGAGTCGGACACGACTGACGCGACTTAGCAGCAGCAGCAGTTGTTAGGACAGGAGACTTAGTGAGACCTCTGAGCTCTGTACAATTAATCAATTATGTTTTGAAGAAGGCTCGTGTGTGCGTGTGTGTATATATATATATATTCTTGGTATTTAGTCTGCAAGAATTTTGTTGATTCTGCTAAGAGGATCATATGTCAGTTTTTTATATAAAATTCAGCATACAAAATTTCTTAATGATTCTAATTTAGTTTTTTTGAAATTTAAAAATATAAACATTCTAAAAAAAATAAATAGAAATAAAAATATTCTTACATACTTAAGAACAGGTTCTAAGTCCCTTCTCAAGACCTGGAGTATGATTATACAGATTAAAGTCAATGATAAAATATTTCTTTCTATTGATCATTCACTCAACAAAAGTTTCTGAGTAAACCACAAGGTGCACGCCATTGCCTTAGGCTCCTTGGAAGACAAGACAGTGGTCTGTCACTAAGCCTGCCTTTAAGAAGCAGCATTTGTAAAACATGTGTATATAAACAGCAGAAAGTAGAAAATATTGTAAGAAGTATATAGATAAAGCACTCCAGGAGTTCAGAGAAGGAAGAGATCAATTTCAATGGAAGGACTCATGGAAAAAATGTGGGAGTGGGACAGCTTAGACAAAAGGCCATTTCATCACATATTACCACATCAATTTCTGTGACCTTCTCTAGCAGCCAAATCTCCTGTGGAATCTATAGGTTCTATGTCTGATGTCAGTATTCTTATCTATAAAATTTCCCCAAGTTACCTCTCCCATTCATTGAAATGAAAATGTAAGAAAGAACATAAGGATTTAAACTCTTAAATTACAATTAAATTGGTAAAGGGACTGGAATACAAGCATAATTCACTCGACTAAGCCTCAAGCCCTTTGTATTTGATAGCAATAATCCCATAGCAACTAGAAAACACACTTATCTTATTAACGAGACTGGAATTATTTTAATTAGGTATCTCCACATGCACCAACTGTTAGAAATCAGACTGTTTTGAAACAGTTGTTAATGACTTAACACGGCAAACGTTTCCTTGAATTTCAGGGGGAAATCTATGATTGAGACAGATGGGGAAGAGCCTCTCCCTGCTGTGTAGCAGAGGAACAGCCTTGTGGGCCTAGAAACACATTTTCCACTGGGATTTAGCACAACAACCCTAGAGACACCCAGAAAGACAATCAGAAACTTTGGTAACATCTGTTACATTAAAAGTTCAAAAGTGGCAGTAGCACACATCTAATAATGAAGAAATGCTTCATCTCAGAAACAAGTCTCTAAATTTCAAAGTCTTAGAACACCTAATAAGAACATCAGAGCCCAAGGTCTAACTCCAGCCTTGTGGCTAACCTGGGTGAGTGTGCTCTCCACCTCTACTTGATCCTTCTCACTCAGACAAGAAACAGGAAGCATAATGGAATTCTAGTCTATGCTTCACATCCTGTGGGAAATGAGGTTGTTTTCAGTTTATTATTAATTCACAGAAATGCTTTAAACCTTTGAAAAGACTGTTAACAAATTTAAAGAAATATTTCCAGGACCATCTGAGAAGGTACATGCCCTAGAAATTCTATGTTCAAGAGATATGTATGTGGCCTGCCTGAAACAAGATGGAAATGTGTTAACATGCAACAACTAAAAAGGAAAATATTTTATGTTTTAGCAGTTGGATAAGTACTATCCTTCACGGAACTTCACAGGTAAGTCTCTACCTGTCTATTGAAAACAAATACGTCAAAAAATGGCATACTGATTTCCTTTGCTCTTATTTTCTGGCCTAAGTAGGAAGAAAAGTAATAGAGTTCTCTTCCAGCCAGTCTAGTCTTTTCCTAGACCTGAGACAAAGACATATCTGGAGAAAGTAAGAGGGAGAAAAGCAAACACAAGCATAATAATACCTATTTCCAAGGTCTGTGGTACATTGTGCCTGCTATTTCTCCAAGGGTGTGATGAACAAAGGTTTTTCTGCCTGGCATGCTTGGGCTCCCTGGGCTCCAAGGTTTGGGAATATGAAACAACTGTTATGTTTCATAACACATACATACAGTGTTTTATAGAAGGTTTTGCTGTTTGGACAAAACAGAAGGTCTTTTGATTATAAGGCTGAGGGGCAAGGTGGGTATGGCTTATAATCCATTTAACTGCTTCACTGATTAAATTTTTCCGAGTTCCAAAATGGATTAAAGATCTAAATGTAAGACCAGAAACTACAAAACTCCTAGAGGAAAACATAGGCAAAACACTCTCCGACATAAATCACAGCAGGATCCTCCATGACCCACCTCCCAGAATATTGGAAATAAAAGCAAAAATAAACAAATGGGACCTAATTAAAATTAAAAGCCTTTGCACAACAAAGGAAACTATAAACAAGGTGAAAAGACAGCCTTCAGAATGGGAGAAAACAATAGCAAACGAAGCAACAGACAAACAATTAATCTCAAAAATATACAAGCAACTCCTGCAGCTGAATTCCAGAAAAATAAATGACCCAATCAAAAAATGGGCCAAAGAACTAAACAGACATTTCTCCAAAGAAGACATACAGATGGCTAACAAACACATGAAAAGATGCTCAACATAACTCATTATTAGAGAAATGCAAATCAAAACCACAATGAGGTACCATTTCACACCAGTCAGAATGGCTGCTATCCAAAAGTCTACAAGCAATAAATGCTGGAGAGGGTGTGGAGAAAAGGGAACCCTCTTACACTGTTGGTGGGAATGCAAACTAGTACAGCCACCATGGAGAACAGTGTGGAGATTCCTTAAAAAACTGGGAATAGAACTGCCATATGACCCAGCAATCCCACTGCTGAGCATACACACCGAGGAAACCAGAATTGAAAGAGACGCGTGTACCCCAATGTTCCTCACAGCACTGTTTACAATAGCCAGGACATGGAAGCAACCTAGATCTCCATCAGCAGACGAATGGATAAGGAAGCTGTGATACATATACACAATGGAATATTACTCGGCCATTAAAAAGAATACATTTGAATCAGTTCTACTGAGATGGATGAAACTGGAGCCCATTAAACAGAGTGAAGTAAGCCAGAAAGAAAAACACCAATACAGTATACTAATGCATATATATGGAATTTGAAGAATGGTAACGATAACCCTATATGCGAGACAGAATAAGAGACACAGATGCATAGAACAGTCTTATGGACTCTGAGGGAGAAGGTGAGGGTGGGACGTTCTGAGAGAATAGCATTGAAACACATACATTATCATATGTGAAACAGAACACCATTCCAGGTTCGATGCATGAGACAAATGCTCAGGGCTGGGGCAGTGGGATGACCCAGAGGGATGGGATGGGGAGGGAGGTGGGTTCAGGATGGGGAACACATGTAAACCCATGGCTGATTCACGTCAATGTATGGCCAAAACCACTACAATATTGTAAAGTAATTAGCCCCCAACTAAAATAAATAAATTCATTAAAAAAAATTTTTTTTTCAGAGTTCTAATCTAATTTTACAAGATTGAAAAAACTTGCAGTTGTTACCAGGTACAATAACATTTTTAGTCTAGGTAGTTTTGTGGTATAATATGCATTGTGATTGGCACATATAATGAATATAAGGACTGAATCACCTTGCTAACAAACATCTTTTCTCCTCTATTTTTCTAGTTCTCTCATAGCCAACACTTCTACTGGTGCTTAATGACCAAAGGGCCAGTCTATTGGATCTGGCATACTGCCAAGTTCACAAGGCAATGAATGCTTCAGAGTCAATATCTTCTCTAAGGGAAGAGAGTCGGATAGAGAAGGTAAGGCCACAAGGCATCAATTAACTCTTAAAATGATAAGTGGAGGTACAGCTGATGCTGTTTACTAGTTGTATTCCAGAAAAGATGTTTATGAATTCTTAGTAATCTCACTTATATTTTAATATTTTCTCTTATAATTCAGTTATATTATGGAAGAATTACTGTAAACCTGGCTATAGTTTCCGTTTTTCCTGCTTGGTAAACACATTTTTATAGGGTAGACTTAATAAGAGGCCTAGGAAGCAGACTTCCTAAAAGTTGCAAAGAATGGAAGAAAATAACAATAACGGAAGTTTCTAAAACATCAGCACTGCATGTGGCAAATAGAGAACTTTCCAGTTCCACTGAATTGTTTTACTTCCTCAGGAAGAACAAGGAGTTTGGATCAGGTTTCTTCTAAGGTCCCTTCCACCTAGAAGATTCCACGTTTCTCAAAAGTATTGTTTATTTCATAATACACACAATCAGCAAACACTTTGAGGAAAAAGTCCCAACTTTTCTTTTAAAAGCTCATTCTTAAAGCCAGTACTTTTCTTCATCTGCTCTGCCATGACCATAAGGCCACCAACATGTGTTAGAAATTAACCTACAATTAAAATGAGCTTTTCAAACGAATCCTGAACTATCACCTCAAATTCTTGAAAGAGAAGGTGAACAAAGAGAATTGTTGCTCACGTAGAGCAGAAGGTACAGTTACTAGTCACTTAAGAACGAAGCAACAGAGTATTTCTTGCATAGAATTTCTTCAGATCATGTTTCATTATTCATTAAACTTGGAGCTGAATCCTTTCCGAGCTACCGCAGAGTAAAGGAATCAGTTTCAAGCTTCCAGCTGCAATTTATGACTCTTATCCTTACTTCCTTGTCCTCCTTGCAATGTTATACAATATTCGCTTCAAGAAGTGGGAGTTTCACTCCACCCTTCTCCTGCTGTGAAAAATTGGTGATAATCATAGGAAGAAAAATAACAATTGTTAAATAATATGGTTGTAAACTTAAAACTAAAAAAGAGGTCACTTTCATAATCATACCTATCTCTACTGACTCCTATGTTATTAAAGAGCTGAAAAAAGTGTATCTTTCAGAATCAAAGAAATCCAGCATAGAGGTCATTTAACTCAACCTTCCCTCAAATGCCTAAATTGTATCAAGAGCAGTCCCACGGCACCTCCACTAAGAGAAAACTCAAGGCTTTCAGACAGAGGGCAGCAAATCCTGAGACCATTCTATCTGAAAGCTCTGCTTTGCATTAAACAAACAAGCCAAAACATGGCCCCGTCATTTCCACCAACTAGTCCTTGCACTATTTTTTTAAGATATAATTCATATACCATAAAATTTACCCCTCACACAGCTTTTAAGTAATGTGGAATATGGCTAATTTTTCTTCCACACCATAGTCCTTCAAATACTTAAGAACAATATTATAAGCCTCTTACTACTAAAGAAATGGTATGGACCTAATAGAAGCAGAAGATATTAAGAGGTGGCAAGAATACACAGAAGAACTGTACAAAAAAGATCTTCATGACCCAGATAATCACGATGGTGTGATCACTCACCTAGAGCCAGACATCCTGGAATGTGAAGTCAAGTGGGCCTTAGAAAGCATCACTATGAACAAAGCTAGTGGAGGTGATGGAATTCCAGTTGAGCTATTTCAAATCCTGAAAGATGATGCTGTGAAAGTGCTGCACTCAAGATGCCAGCAAATTTGGAAAACTCAGCAGTGGCCACAGGACTGCAAAAAGGTCAGTTTTCATTCCAATCCCAAAGAAAGGCAATGCCAAAGAATGCTCAAACTACTGCACAATTGCACTCATCTCACACACTAGTAAAGAAATGCTCAAAATTCTCCAAGCTTGGCGTCAGCAATACGTGAACCGTGAACTTCCAGATGTTTAAACTGGCTTTAGAAAAGGCAGAGGAACAAGAGATCAAATTGCCAACATCCAATGGGTCATGGAAAGAGCAAGAGAGTTCCAGAAAAACATCTATTTCTGCTTTATTGACTATGCCAAAGCCTTTGACTGTGTGGATCACAACAAATGGTGGAAAATTCTGAAAGAGATGGAAATACCAGACCACCTGATCTGCCTCTTGAGAAACCTATATGCAGGTCAGGAAGCAACAGTTAGAACTGGACATGGAACAACAGACTGGTTCCAAATAGGAAAGGGAGTACATCATGGCTGTATATTGTCACCTTGCTTATTTAACTTATATGCAGAGTACATCATGAGAAACGCTGGGCTACAGGAAGCACAAGGTGGAATCAAGATTGCCGGGAGAAATATCAATAACCTCAGATATGCAGATGACACCACCCTTATGGCAGAAAGTGACGAAGAACTAAAGAGCCTCTTGATGAAAGTGAAAGAGGAGAGTGAAAAAGTTGGCTTAATGGAGATTCCTTAAAAAACTGGGAATAGAACTGCCATATGACCCAGCAAGCCCACTGCCGGGCATACACTCCGAGGAAACCAGAATTGAAAGAGACGCGTGTACCCCAATGTTCATCGCAGCACTGTTTACGATAGCCAGGACATGGAAGCAACCTAGATGTCCATCAGCAGACGAATGGATAAGGAAGCTGTGGTACATATACACAATGGAATATTACTCAGCCATTAAAAAAATACATTTGAATAGGTTCTATTGAGATGGATGAAACTGGAGCCCATTATACAGAGTGAAGTAAGCCAGAAAGAAAAACACCAATACAGTATACTAATGCATATATATGGAATTTGAAAGATGGTAACGATAACCCTATATGCAAGACAGAATAAGAGACACAGATGCATAGAACAGTCTTATGGACTCTGAGGGAGAAGGTGAGGGTGGGACGTTCTGGGACAATAGCATTGAAACATGTATATTATCATATGTGAAACAGAACACCATTCCATGTTCGATGCATGAGACAAATGCTCAGGGCTGGGGCAGTGGGATGACCCAGAGGGATGGGATGGGGAGGGAGGTGGGAGGGGGGTTCAGGATGGGGAACACATGTAAACCCATGGCTGATTCATGTCAATGTATGGCAAAAACTACTACAATATTGTAAGTAGCCCCCAACTAAAATAAATAAATTTATTAAAAAAAAAAAAAGAAAGAAAAAGTTGGCTTAAAGCTCAACATTCAGAAAACTAAGATCATGGCATCTGGTCCCATCACTTCATGGCAAATAGATGGGGAAACAATGGAAACAATGTCAGACTTTATTTTTAGGGGCTCCAAAATCACTGCAGATGGTGACTGCAGCCATGAAATTAAAAGACGCTTACTCCTTGGAAGGAAGTTATGACCAACCTAGACAGCATATTAAAAAGCAGAGACATTACTTTGCCAACAAAGGTCTGTCTACTCAAGGTTATGGTTTTTCCAGTGGTCATGTATGGATGTGAGAGTTGGACGGTGAAGAAAGCTGAGCGCCAAAGAATTGATGCTTTTGAACTGAGGTGTTGGAGAAGATGCTTTAGAGTCCCTTGGACAGCAAGGAGATCTAACCAGTCCATCCTAAAGGAGATCAGTCCTGGGTTCATTGGAAGGACTGATGTTGAAGCTGAAACTCCAATACTTTGGCCACCTGATGCGAAGAGTTGACTTATTGGAAAAGACCCTGATGCTGGGAAGGATTGGGGGCAGGAGGAGAAGGGGACGACAGAGGATGAGATGGCTGGATGGCATCATGTTCATCATGGCTCGATGGACATGAGTTTGAGTAAACTCCGGGAGTTGGTGATGGCAGGGATGCCTGGCGTGCTGTGACTCATGGGGTCGCCAAGAGTCGGACACGACTGAGCGACTGAACTGAACTGAACTACTAAAGATATACATTTCTTTCTATCATTCTTCACCTGAAACTACTGAAAAGCCACACTGTCATCCAGTCTCAGTGATGGAGGCTACACTGGGCACACTATAGCTTATCTTCATCCTAAGCTACATCTGCCTTACATAAACATGCTAAATGATGAATAAAAAATAAATTACAGAACTTCAAAAAACATTTCACTGTGAGAAGGAACATGGATTTATGGTATTACTGTGAGAGGGAAGAGGCAAACTAATTAACCAATTTTTTTTGAGATCCAGAAAGAAAGAGTTCACTGAAAAAGAGAGAAAAGCCTAGTAGGTTGCATCGTTGCATCTCTACCTCCTAGTGAGGAGGAGACCTCACTGTGCTAAGGATAACAAAAATAGTATTTAGTGAGAAACAAACAAGAACACATCTAAATGAATAGTTTAGGACACATCTGTGAGGATAAAACAGTAAAATGACTAGAAACAGACGAAAATGGTAATTTAGTGAACTAGCAAATAAAGTGAATATATAGGGTAGAATTCTTTTTCAATCTTTCCAAAAGAAAATAATTCTATCTTTAATGATGCAAACTTCGATATACAACTTTTTCATTAATAATTCTCCTCACCTTGGATGGAATTAAAACAAAACATAAAGAAAACCCAAACAACTGTTTCTAAAATAGTAATTTGGCTATGTTATGGATAAGACTTTATTTTCACTCAATTTATTTTCAAGTTTGTTTTTTAAAAAATGATGGACTAAATTCTCAAAAAGTGATGGACTAAATTCTCTGGTTTTAACACTCTAATGAAAACCTGTTCAGAACACATTGTTGTTTTTAACAGATGCAGCAAAACTCCAGCTCAAACTCTTCTGATTTTAAATAAAAAGTGCTACATTTTTATTATGTTTTGTCACCCTTAAAAACTTCAAGTCCAGCTGCAGGGTCAAAGACAGCCACACTTGCAGATCCTAGCTATGTGGAGCCAGGAAAAGCAACTGCAGAGTTAGTCAACTCTTCACAGAAGGCATTCCCACCACTGTTCAACCATGTTTATCATATTTAGTAATCTAAAAGCAAACTTCTTCCAAGAGTCCATTACAAAAACATAGTCTTGGAAAAGATTTTTGGTTCAAGCGATCATTATTCTCCATCTGCAGAACCTCAAAAAGTGGTTCTGCAACAACAACAAAAAACTATCCTTTCTGCAAGAATTCGTCAGAAATCAGTGCTTATAAGATAGCACCATGTATCTTGACAACTAAATGAGAACTACAACCTTCCCAAAAAGGCACAGGATTAAATGATGCCTGCAAGAAAGCATGACTTTCACAAGAACACTTATAATGTCAGTTTAATGGCCTTCACACTATTGATGACCTGCTCAGTTTCAAAGGCAGTGAAAGAAGTACCTTAAAAAACAAAGAGCAGTTCTAACCACTATAGGAACTTCAACTACTACAACTACAGCTACAGCTGTAGCAGAAGTATACTGCTAAAAAAATTCAGTTTTGCTGAATTTGCTTCTGCTTGTGTAGGTAGCAGTATACAAGCAGAAACAAACAACACTGGAATCATTTAACTTTTTCTCACAAGAGACATGAGAAACAATCAAAACTAAAGTTGTCAGTCTGAGATCTGGCAAACAGAACCATAACACACAGGTCCCCAGAATTCTCCTCTCCAGAAGTTCTAGACCCTGTTGGGGTTTCCTAATATAAAGACCCCACTCAAAGTTATTTCAGAATAATCAAATACTTCAAAGCATAGCAATTTCAAAATAATAAGAATAGTACAGTCACATAACTTATGAGAATAATGAAGCCAAGTTCTATAAGCAGGTTGACAAGTCATTGTTATAACTTGTCCCAGTTGGAGAGCCAAGCTAGGACTTCAGAAGTTCCCCAAATACATGCCTTGATAAAGAACACAAGCTCCCTCTTTCAGACATCTGAAAACCTGTCACCTAGAAGATGAACGAAGACTGTGCCAGATGGTCAGATCCAGTACCTTAATCCAGCTTTGTTACCCCCTGATTAAAACTATTAGTGCCTCAGTAGTGAGCAGGTCTTACCCCTTTTCTCCATAGCTGCTTCTTCCCAGCTCATCTTCTACCACGCAGTCATAGAGAGAGAGAGAGAGAAAAGATGATCATGGTTCTCTGCCAAACGTGAAAAATATTTCTTGGATGTTCACTGGCTCCTAAACAAAACCAAAACTCCTTTTCTTGGCATACAAGCCTTCACAATGTGACCCAAACTCTCTTTCATGCCTTGCTTCCTTATAACTTTTCACCAGACTCATGAAGATCCTGCCATGGTGATCTTTTCCACCTACCAGGTTTGCCAGGTGTTTTCACAATTCTGTGCCAGAATACCCTTCCCCCATCCCTCCTCCACCTGACAAAATTTTACTCCATTTTTTGCGCCAACTCTGCTCTCAGAGTTAAAAGTGTCTTACTCTACTGTTTTGCTCATCTCACAGTTTTAGCATGTACTGTGTTTTTCTGTAATACTTCCTCTGTTTTTAGGAATGGTGATGCTTAGAGACAGAACGTGCAGGAAACAAAGAGGTGGGCTGAAAGCAGATAGGAATGCAAAATAGTTACAGGCAAACTTTCTCCATTTAAAATATTTTATCTAAACCCTTGGTTGTCAGCTCTTTAAAAAAGCACCCCACTTGCTGCATTATTTAGATCACTAATGCCTAGGAGCACATTCACGTAGGCTTTCGTCAAGAATTTGGACTTAATGACTCCTTTAAGATCAGACCATTTCTAAGCACCTGATGTAATACTGAAAAACAATGTGAATTGGATTTTATTTTCATGAAATATTGAGAGATAAATGCTTAAATGCTACAGTGAACTCTGGTACTTTAAATGGTACAGTGAACTGTGGTACAACAACACAAGAGTCAACTCTACATATGGACATCATCAGATGGTCAATACCAAAACCAAACTGATTATATTTCTTTGCAGCTAAAGATGGAGAAGCTCTATACAGTCAGAAAAAAGAAGACCTGGAGCTGACTGTGGCTCAGATCATGAGCTACTTATTGCAAAATTCAGGCTTAAATTGAAGAAAGTAGGGAAAACCACTAGACCATACAGGAATGACCTAAATCAAACCCCTTATGATTTTACAGTGGAGGTGATGAATAGAGTCAAGGGATTAGATCTGGTAGACAGAGTACCTGGAGAACTACGGACAGAGGTTCTTAACATTGTACAGGAGGCAGTGATCAAAACCACTGCAAAGAAAAAGAAATGCAAGAAGGCAAAATGGTCATCTGAAGAGGGCTTACAAATAGCTGAGAAAAGAAGAGAAGTGAAAGGCAAAGGACAAGACATACCCAACTGAATGCAGAGTTCCAGGGAACAGCAAGGAGAGATAACAAAGCCTTCTCAAGTGAACGATGCAAAGAAATAGAGGAAAACAAAAGAATGGGAAAGACCAGAGATCTCTTCAAGAAAACTGGAGATACCAAGAGAACATTTCATGCAAAGATGGGCACAATAAAGGACAGAAACAGGAAGGACCTAACAGAACAGAAGATATTAAGAAGAGGTGGCAAGAATACACAAAAGAACTATACAAAAAAATTCTTAATGACCCTGATAACCATGATGGTGTGGTCACTCATCTAGAGCCAGATATCCTGAAATGTGAAGTCAAGTAAGCCTTAGGAAGCATCACTATGAACAAAGCTGGTGGAGGTGATGGAATTCCAGTTGAGCTACTTAAAACCCTAAAAGATGATGCTGTTAAAGAGCTCAGTTGTGTGGTAGTTTGAACATTTTTTGGCATTGCCCTTCTTTGGGATTGGAATGAAAACTGATCTTTTCCAGTCCTGTGGCCACTGCTGAGTTTTCCAAAACTACCACACAACTGAGTTCATTTCATATGGCTAGCAAGGTAATGCTAAAAATCCTTCAAACTAGGCTTCAACAGTACGTGAACTGAGAACTTCCAGATGTACAAGCTGGACTTAGAAAAGGTAGAGGGACCAGAGATCAAATAGCCAACATTCATTGAATCATAGAAAAAGCAAGGAAATTCCAGAAAAACATCTGCTTCATCGACTACACTAAAGCCACTGATCATGTGGATCACAACAAACTGCGGAAAATTCTTAAAGAGATGGGAATACCAGACCACCTTACCTGTCTCCTGAGAAACTTGTATGCAGGTCAAGAAAAAACAGAACTGGATATGGGACAACAGACTGGTTACTGGATATGGGACAACAGACTGGTTCAAAATTGGGAAAGGGGTATGACAAGGCTGTGTATTGTCACCTGGCTTATTTAACATCGATGCAGAGTACATCATGCGAAATGCAGACCTGGATGACTCACAAGCTGGAATCAAGACTGCCTGGAGAAATACCTACAACCTCAGATATGCAGATGATACCAGTCTAAATGGCAGAAAGCAAAGAGGAACTTTGTCCCTTGGACAGCAAGGAGATCAAATGAGTCAGTCCTAAAGGAAATCAACCTTGTTTATTGGAAGGACTGTTGCTGAAGCTAAAGCTCCAATACTCTGGCCATCTGATGCGAACAGCTGACTCACTGGAAAAGACCCTGATGCTGGGAAAGATTGAGGTCAGGAGGAGAAGGGGGCGACAGAGGATGAGATGGCTGTATAGCATCACTGACTAAATGGACATGAGTTTGAGCAAACTCTGGGAAATAGTGAAGGACAGGAAAGCCTGGAATGCCGCAGTCCACAGGGTCACAAAGAGCTGAACACAATTTAGCAACTGAACAACTTATACTGACACCAGAATTAGCCTGGATACCAGCCACAGGGGTTAAATGAGAATCAATTTTGAAATAGAAAAACTTATTTAAAATGCATAATTCAGGAGGAACACTTTATATTTCAAAATATCTTGTCAAAATTATTTAAAATCCTAAAGAAACAAATACATTTTTTGTTGTTGCTGTTCAGTCGCTCAGTCATGTCTGACTCTTGGCGATGTTTTTAGAATTTTTTAATTAAGATTGAGGGTTAAAAAAACTAGGCAACTTCTCCCCACCATTCCCACGAGTTGTGGTCTATATCATTTATAATACTGCCAGCAGAATAAATGAAGGTGGACTATTTACTTTGGGTTGTTCAAAAGCAAAGTACAATGACAGCCAAATGACATAAAGCCAACAGGATTTTGTGGAAAGCTGTTATATTTAAGCTTTGAGGTGATATTATGAACAATGAGGAGAAAGATAAACTACTGACTAATTCAAACTCAGAAACAATCTCTAATTCATTATGAAACCTAGAAACACTGGCAACCCACTCCATTACTCTTGCCTGGAGAATCCCATGGACAGAGGAGCCTGGTAGGCTGCAGTCCACGGGGTCGCGAAGAGTCGGTCGCGAAGAGTCGGACGCGACTGAGCGACTTCACTTTCACTTTTCACTTTCATGCATTGGAGAAGGAAATGGCAACCCACTCCAGTGTTCTTGCCTGGAGAATCCCAGGGACGGAGGAGCCTGGTGGGCTGCCATCTATGGGGTCGCACAGAGTCGGACACGACTGACGCGACTTAGCAGCAGCAGCAGAAACATATCAAAGCTTTGATGATCTTAAATATTCTTATTTTCAACTATTTCTGTCAATCATTAATATAGTACATCATCATCTACTTTCGTTTGCTATGCAGTACATCTGAATGGAACTTTAATTTCTCTTCCATGTACAATGAGTACACAAGAGAAAAAAGGCTGTACTCTGGCTCAATCTCCTGTGGCTGGAATTCACACCAGGAAATGACCTTTCAGAAACAAACACCCTGCACAGATGCAGCACAGCTCTCTAGAGAGCAGCAGTAAATCTGAAGTTGATCAGGCTGTAACTGAGGAGTGCCTGGAGGAAGGACTATTTGAAACATCTGGGATGCTAACTACAACCCTTTAAAATAATGTAAGGTGACAGAGAGTGTGAGAGAGCCCAATGTGTTATATTCTTACTTAGGAGCTGGTTCTTGTCAGACTAAGATATCGGAAGATATTGAGAAGACGGTTCTGAGTTGAAAACTGCAGCAGAATTGGCCTATGGTAGGAAAAGCATTTTCACTGGAGACAAACCATCCAGAGGCCTGTGCTTCAGAGAGGTAAGAGCAATGTAGACATCAGGACGCAACAGGAACAAGTGTCTCAAAAGCCAAGGCAGTCTGTCCAAACATTTATATTAGTGGATGGGGAAGGGGAAAATTGAAGAGAGAAGGACAGGCAGAACAGGGATGTGTAAGCCAGTCCCTGAAGGAGGGAAAGTGAATATGCAATGATCTAAGAACCAAAAATGGAGCAAAATTCTGTTAATTGCCTAGTAAATTCACAACCCGTATAGTTCAATGTTCAATTTTGTATAGAAACTTCAAGAAATATTTTCCTGGAAATAAACAAGAATAATAAGCAATAATCAGTACAGTATTTACAACTTTTAAAAATCATTTAATCAGGTTGGACAGACTTGATCAACTTTGATATTTTAATTGCATAATTTGTTGAATTACGGCAAAACCAATGATCTAAAACTGTAATCTAGTAAAATATCTGAGACAGGGTCTCAGAGTCTAATTCACAAGTTTAATTAAAATTGGCCTAATATGAGCACTGCCAGATGGATTGACAAGTGGCTCTGAGATCACATAGGAAAATGATAAAGGAAAATATGTCAAATGGGAGGAGAGTCTGCTACAAGCGCCAAGGTTGGTACTGCATCTGAGTTTAATTAACACATTCCTTAAATGACAAGAGAAAAATAAGATAATATCAGATAAATGAAATTCCCTTGAGGTAAATAAGAGAAATTTTAAATGAAGGAACAATTATAGAAAAGTGGAGACTATTCTTTGGAGGCATGCAATAAGCAATTATAATTTTTATTAGAAAAAATAATACATGGTACAGATTTAAGGGGAAAATCCATCATTTTACTGAATCAGAATTGAAACATATGTTCAATGTGACTCTAGAATGGTGAAATCACATTTGGAAATTAAAAAGAAGTTTAAATAAAGATTTGCTTATAATAGACTATAGCGACCAAAAAGTAAATATAATTTGAAACTCCCTTTTATAGAAATTATAATAATGTATTGCTTTACAGTTTCCTAAATGCTTTCACATATATTATCCTGTGAAGTCCTCATAACAGCCCTCTGAGACAGGCAAGGCTCCTTATCCAATTGTGCAGATAAGAAGCCCGAGGCTCTGAACGGGTACATAATGCGCCTATGATCATACAGCTAGGACACAGAAGAACTGCCAGCAAACCTCAATTTGCTGACTTCTATTTCGATAAAAGAAAAGGATCACATCACTGGAAGAAAAGCTTACGCTACTGCAATTGTAAATCTTCCTCCAGTGCTTTACCAGGCACTTCAGCCTTTAACCCTGGGAAAAATCCAAATAATGATGTGACTTATTAAAAGGGCCAAAATATTTTTTTAAAAATATTTAAATACCAAATGTATATGTTTTCTACACTGTACAACGTTCAAAAAAGTTTAAGAATGTTGAAGAGTTCCAACATTCAAGGTTAAAAGTTGAATTTTCCTAAACACCTACCTATCTAGGAAAAAAGATGCTCTAAAAATTGCCTATTTTTCTTATGCAAGTACACAGAACTTGAAAAAACACACCGGAGAAGCCAATATCAATTTTTATAAAGAATATATTCTCCACCTCAGGTTCCATTAATTTCAGTGCATTAGATCACAATATTCTATGGATTGATTGTTTTTCCTCTGCCGTTTGAAAGATGTCCTCTTAGCAAAAATATTTACTGAGAGTTTACTAGAGGAAAATATCATATTGGTACATGCAGTTTCCGAATAATTCTAAACAGTTTCAGCAGGCACTGTCCTTCCATGTATCAGTCTGAAATGATGGATCTGGAACATCATGTGGTCATTACATACTGAATACTCCTCCCAACCTCCACACCCAAAGAACTTTTACTTGACTGCAAACAAACCAGTGGAAAATTTGCCAGGCTGTAAAATGGAACTTGTGCTGTTGTTGTTGTTATCCGCCTAGAATATTCTTTTCTTATGTCCATCAATCTTACTGCTTTAATAAAACATGACAAGTTAGAGTGAGCTCCAGAATGGCTTGGCTCAGTTTCATCCCTCCAAGGTTTTCAGTTACCCCTACCTACGCTCACGAACTATGTGGGAAAGCACAGCACACAACACTGAAACAAAAGAGATAGTAATATGCTTTGCAAAGAGAGCTGGGAACATTTGAACCAACAGGAAGACTGTAGTGAAAGGAAAGATTTAGAACTCCTATGATAAAACTTCATTACATTCATTCAATCAACAAGTATTCACTGAGCACCTTCTCTCTATATAAAGAACACATTCATAGAAAATGGCACATCCATACCACAGGCATATTATTAATAACTTCCCATAAAGCAATTTTTCAAAGGAGTTTCTTTTAACGTAGTCATTTTTTCCTCAGTTTGGAAAAAATTAAGGAAAAAACATTTACTTGCACAATTCCAATGAGGACTACCTTATGTTGACATGAACCTTAGGAAAAAGAATGAAATAGCTGTGTTCTATGTTGGAAAGAAATTATAAAAAGGCAGATAACATATGGCTGACTTAGATGACTCAGGAATTTACAAGATTTACATTCTATCTACCTACCAAAAACTATGGTAGACATGTTCACATAATTTTATTACCAAGGCATATGCACATGCATTTTCATTACACCAGTAAGTTACAATACCCCAAGTCAAGCTTCCTGACAGAAAAATGGCATGATATTTGATTACTAATCTACATATCAGGCCAAGCTATGGAAAACTTAGTAGCTCTGAGCCTAAAACCTCAAGCCCTCTCACTACAAAGATGCAGACAGTTGGTATGAGTCTTAACCCAGGAATTAATGTGGCTTTTAAACATTAGCTATCTCTTGCTCTCAATGGTACTATGCCATGGTTTCTCTAAAATATGATCAACTTCCTAGAATAATCCCAATACACTAAAATACAAATCTTTTACCTTTTGTCTGACAAAAACTAAGAAAACCCAGTTTTAAACAGCACACAAGCATAATCTACAGTGGAGGCAATCTCTCAAGACTTGAGCAAAGAAGAATTAAAAGGGAAAACCTTGAGAAGACAGTAATTGGGCCATTGGAGTCTATTCTAACTAATTATCCCAGAGTGGCCATTAGCTATGTAACCAAGGAGGAAAGTGTGTCAGACTTCAGTGAAGCTGTGTCTTCAGCATCGTATGGAATGCACCCTAAAGCCACTATGTAATTAACTGCCAGGAAAATGCTGAGCGAGTAGAATAAAGAAGCTATAACAAATCAAATATACTGCACAGTTCAACCTCTAATGACAGCAGTTGAACTGCTCAGAACTTCAAAATACTCATCAGCATACATTCCCTTTTCACAATCTCCAGAATACAGATCTTTGGTTGCGTAAATAAGCAAAAATACATGCTTTATTCTATAAATAAAATTATAGAAATTCTCAGCAATATGACTTGCTTTATCTAGCTGCCCTTCATTATGTTACAAGAACACAACTATCAGTGATGCTCAAAGCATGGGCCACTTTTCCAAAAACCTAAGAACGTGATATACTGAGGTCAAACAAAGGAAGAACAGACCAAAATAGGGATGAGTCTTGAATTTAATGGAGGTACTCTCCATTAAGACTTTTAGTAATTCATCTATTCAACAAATATTCAAATATTTAGTACAACATCTATTCAACAAAAATTTATTGAGTACCTATGTGCCTATGTGCTTAGTCACTCAGTCATGTCTGACTCTTTGCAACCCCATGGACTGTAGCCCACCAGGCTCCTATGTCCATGGTGATTTTCCAGGCAAGAATACAGGAGTGGGTTATCAGGCCCTCCTCCAGGGGATCTTCCCAACCCAGGGATTGAACCCAGGTCTTCTGCATTGTGGGTGGATTTTTTACCACCTGAGCCACCAAGAAAGCTCAAGAATACTGGAGCAGGTAGCCTATCCCTTCTCCAGGGGATCTTCCCAAAGCAGGAATCAAGCAGGGTCTCCTGCATTGCAGGTGGATTCTTTACCAGCTAAGCTATCAGGGAAGCCCAATAATAATCTTCCCAAAGTGAAGTCGCTCAGTCGTGTCCGACTCTTTGCAACCCCATGGACCATAGCCTACCAGGTTCCTCCGTCCATGGGATTTTCCAGGCAAGAGTACTGAGTGGGTTGCCATTTCCTTCTCCAGGGGATTGTCCCAATCCAGGGATCAAACCCAGGTCTCCCACATTGCAGGTGGATCCTATACCAGCTGAGCCACCAGGGAAGCCCAAGAATACTGGAGTGGGTAGCCTATCCCTTCTCCAGCTATTTTCCTGACCCAGGAATCAAACCGGGGTCTCCTGCGTTGCAGGTTGATTCTTTACCAGCTGAGATACCAGGGAAGCCCAAAACAGTAGAGAAGGGCGTCCCTGGGTGGGCTCAAATCACCAGCCTTTCGGTTAACAGCCAAACGCGCTAACCGATTGTGCCACAGAGACTCTTACATGCCTATAACCAACAATAAACTCCAATTCCACTTAAACATTGAAATTTCAAGGATGAAATAAGTAGGCACAGGCTGAAACATGCGCATTTGTTTTGTTTTGATTTGGGAACACAGGAATGAAAGGAGGAAAACTGTATTTTCAGTGAGCAATGAAAGCTCATAAGGAACGTTATCTTCCAAACCTGGCAAGGCAGAATCACAAGGAACTTAGAATCTTGAACCCTACCCAACATCTACTGAGACAGACTGAGAGCAAAGTCCAGAAACATATAGTTTTTAAGACTCCTAGGCCTGGACAATTATAATGATTGGCCAGGTGTAAGAAGCCCCTATTAAATACAGAATCAGAACCAAAAATTCTATGTAACTAACTGAAACCATAATTGTTCACTGTATCACCATTTCCTTCTTTCAAACTTACTACCTGAAAAAAGAAAAAGAACATCACTGTTTTAAAATACTTTCCCGTATCTACTTCTTGAAATTCTACCCATTGTTCATGACAAATTAAAATGCAAATTCTTCCAATAAGCCGTCTCTGATCCCTCAGCAGGAACTGCTCCCTCCCCTGTGTTCCATAGCACTTTACATTTCCTATATTCTGCCTGTATTACAAAAGGTTGCTTATTGGTCACCCTAGCAAAAAATTAATCTCTGTGACACATGGAACCTTACCAACTGAATCTCTGTATCTATTCCAGCATCTAATTCCTTGCTCAATGCAGATGTTCCATACATATTTGTTTAATTGAACTAAACTTATAAACCAGAACAGAATTTGTCTTTTCTTTCTGTGGGGGACATTATTAAGAAACACTGATGATTCAAGACTCTTGTTGAAAACATGATGTTAAAACAGCAAGTCAACAATCTAAATAAGAAAACCACCACCTCTAGGCATGGTATGTCAGCATTCTGGTTAAACCAAAGCACCGACTTATAAGCAAACTGACCATGACAAAGAAATCGCTTATTTCACTTAAAATAAAATCTCAGAGTTATACTCTAAATGTAAGATTATACAGTTTCTGTTTCATTCCTTCCAAGTATTAGAAATATCCAAATAGCTTAGAATTCTATTTTCCCAAATGCAGCTCTAAATAAGACTGAGACCCAGTGTATTTTCAAGAAAAGAAGCTACAGATGAGTTTAAGAAAATGTCCCCAAATCCCTATTTGGGGATATTAATTTAAGATTTATAAGAAGTGAGGTAATTCGAGTTACCAATCTTATCACGAAAGGCTTATTTATTTCATATTAGGCAAGTTGGATTCTTTGGCAGCTGCTACTGGTATTTGTACAGCCCTTGTCATCACCCCAGACGACTGCTGATAGACAGGACTAATTGATTTTTGTTTTAATTGTAAAAGAAGACAGATGAAAGCTTTTGGCCTGATGACTAACTGCTCATCTTGAGTAATAAACATGCTTCGTTCTCTCCTCCCATATTAAATAACTAGTTTTAATTCACTATTAACTAATTAAGTAGGACTGCAGTAAAAAAAAAAAAAAAAAAAAGAGTATAATGCAAAAGTTCAAGTATATATCTTTGAAAAAACAGGTTTCTTTTTCTAACCTTGATACCAATTAGGAATTACTAAATACAAACACCAAGGGAAACTTAAGTATTTTCCTGGTAGTTTCTCTTCTCTGCAGCTGCAATAATTCTCAAAACTACTCTTAAAAATATAGAGATTGAGAGGGAGAACATGCACATGCATGTTCTGAATTTTTTTTCTTCCTGAGCACTTGAAAGAAAACAATTTAATTCTGTTTTTATAATCACAAAACCAAGAAAGTCAACATTTTAAACAATTTTAGCTGAGATACACCTGGAAAAGAAAGTACATGTCTACTTTTGGCCCTCTTTTGGCTATATTTTATATTAACCACTATATACTCAAATCTATAATGCCACATTTTATCCAAAAACTATGTATCAAATTTATGACTAAGTAAAAAAAATTATTTATCACTAAAATGGTGTAAGTACAGAGAGATCTTACTCTGCTTTATAGCTGTGTGTAACCTGCAGAGGCTAGTGCTATTACTGACCAATAAACCAGATGTTCAACAGTACAAAAAAGATCTTCATGACCCAGATAATCACGATGGTGTGATCACTCACCTAGAGCCAGATATCCTGGAATGTGAAGTCAAGTGGGCCTTAAGAAGCATCACTATGAACAAAGCTATTGCAGGTGATGGAATTCCAGTGGAGCTATTTCAAATCCTGAAAGACGATGCTGTCAAAGTGCTACACTCGATATGCCAGCAAATTTGGAAAACTCAGCAGTGGCCACAGGACTGGAAAAGGTCACTTTTCATTCCAATCCCAAAGAAAGGCAATGCCAAAGAATGCTCAAACTACCGCACACTTGCACTCATCTCACACGCTAGTAAAGTAATGCTCAAAATTCTCCAAGCCAGGCTTCAGCAATACGTGAACTGTGAACTTCCAGATGTTCAAGCTGGTTTCAGAAAGGGCAGAGGAACCAGAGATCAAATTGCCAACATCCGCTGGATCATTGGAAAGGCAAGAGAGTTCCAGAAAAACATCTATTTCTGCTTTATTGACTATGCCAAAGCCTTTGACTGTGTGGATCACAATAAACTGTGGAAAATTCTTCAAGAGATGGGAATACCAGACCACCTGACCTGTCTCTTGAGAAATCTGTATGCAGGTCAGGAAGCAACAGTTAGAACTGGACATGGAACAACAGACTGGTTCCAAATAGGAAAGGGAGTACGTCAAGGCTGTATATTGTGACCCTGCTTATTTAACTTATATGCAGAGTACATCATGAGAAACGCTGGGCTGGAAGAAGCACAAGCTGGAATCAAGATTGCTGGGAGAAATATCAATAACCTCAGATAGGCAGATGACACCACCCTTATGGCAGAAAGTGAAGAAGAACTAAAGAGCCTCTTGATGAAAGTGAAAGAGGAGAGTGAAAAAGGTGGCTTAAAGTTCAACATTCAGAAAACGAAGATCATGGCATCTGGTCCCATCACTTCATGGGAAATAGATGGGGAAACAGTGGAAACAGTTGCTGACTTTATTTTGGGGGGCTTCAAAATCACTGCAGATGGTGACTGCAGCCATGAAATTAAAAGACACTCCTTAGAAGGAAAGTTATGACCAACCTAGACAGCATATTAAAAAGCAGAGACATTACTTTGCCAACAGAGGTCTGTCTAGTTCAAGTTATGGTTTTTCCAGTGGTCATGTATGGATGTGAGAGTTGGATTATAAAGAAAGCTGAGCACCGAAGAATTGATGCTTTTGAACTGTGGTGTTGGAGAAGACTCTTGAGAGTCCCTTGGACTGCAAGGAGATCCAATCAGTCCATCTTAAAGGAGATCAGTCCTGAGTCTTCCTTGGAAGGACTGATGTTGAAGCTGAAACTCCAATACTTTGGCCACCTGATGCGAAGAGCTGCCTCATTGGAAAAGACTCAGATGATGGGAAAGATTGAAGGCGGGAGAAGAAGGGGACGACAGAGGATGAGACGGTTGAATGGCATCACCGACTCAATGGACATGAGTTTGAGTAAACTCCGGGAGTTGGTGATGGACAGGGAGACCTGGCATGCTGCGGTCCAAGGGGTTGCAAAGAGTCGGACACAACTGAGTGACTGAACTAAACTGAAACCAGATGTTCAGGAAAGAGCCACAACATTCCTGGTTTACCCAACAAATCAGTCTATAAAGACGCTTTATGGCCTTAAATTGTGCTCCCATGTATTTTCAAAGCATTTTTTTTTTTACTTTCTTCCTTCCTTTTGTCCTGCATCCACTAACTACAGAAAAGGAATTGGCACATCCTATCCTGTTCCATTCTTACACACAACATCCAAAAGCATGCTCAATGTATGTCGCCTTTCAAAATTAAACACATAAAATTTCAACACTAGAAAACTAATTTGTCTCAATCTAGGAAAATATAAGTAATAGAGTGAGATCTTCAAAAAGAATTGTTCTGATTCTACTTTACATGGTAATTTTCTGATTCTTTGAAGAAAGTTACAAATAAGCACAATATCAAAAGAAAAGAGGGCAATCTTCCCCTCCAAAAAGACCTGCATTGTATTTCTCTGTTGACTAATGAGGTTGGAATGTTTTTCCATATATACTAGCAGTGATTATTAATTTATGGCTGATTATCTGCATAAAAAATAACACACAAGAAATGATGCAATTATATCATTCTTTAAGGCATTTATCAAAATGCCTATAGTTGCTATTTTAAATCAAGAAGAATTACAAAAATGCCTAGTCAAGGGGAAAAAAAGCAAGATACATTGTCTAATATAAGTTTTAAACATTTGACATGGATGTTACGGTCTTCAGTTTTATTTCTCTTTAAAATTTTAAATGACTATTTTTAAGAGGAAAGGAGTAAATGAAGTATCTGTTAAGTCAACAAAGCTGTAAATGTATACTCAACACCGTAACAGTAATAATACAATTCTCCAAACCATGAAAAGCAGGCTCTCTAGCTCTCACTTTATACTTGAATGATGTCCCTGCTAAATGATTCTGATGAGCAATAACGGGTTCTATATATAAATGGGCAAATGTATGGATGGATTTCAGAGGTTAGTGGTAAAAAGCTTTTTTTTTTTTTTTTTGAATCATGCTTCCCTAGTAGCTCAGCTGGTAAAGAATCCACCTGCAATGCAGGAGACCCCGGTTTGATTCCTGGGTCGGGAAGTTCCCCTGGAAGGGATAGGCTTTCCACTCTATTTATTCTTGGGATTCCCTGGTGGCTCAGATGGGAAAGAATCTGCCTGTAATGTAGGAGACCTGGGTTTGATCCCTGGGTTGGGAAGATCCCCTGGAGGGCCTGACAACCCATTCCAGTATTCTTGCTCAGAGAATCCCCATGGACAGAGGAGCCTGGATGGCTGCAGTCCAGGAGGTCACAGAGTCGGACACGACTGAGTGACTAACACAGCACAGCACAATGGACCCCACAAATGATGATCCCATCTTTTCACTTGTGATTTAAAACCTTGAATATATCTAAGTTCTATGTAGTCTGCACCTTTTGCCATTCAATAATATTACATAAGTTTAATTTTACTCAGGCCTAAATAAGAAGCTTAAAAGCATTTTGAAATTCAGAAGAGAAAGCCCTTATTCCCTAAACACTAAAAGTCTAATTTTTATTTTTAAAATCAATTATATGTATTTTTAAATATATTGATAACTTTATCAATAATTCCTATCAATGGATAATATAAATTGCCATTTTCTTATTTCCAGTCACCTACCTCTTCACTCAAAATACTGACTGCAGAGTTCAGTATTTTTCATGGAGAAATACAGAGATTACAAACCATGTATCTGATAAGAAAAAGATTCTAGATTAATAGTCAAGAACTTAAAAACCACTACATGTCCCTGACATTTCTAAAGATCTCTGGATCATTCTAATTCCTCCAATTTGCAAAAGATACTACAGCATATCGCTTCCTCCACAAAATTCAATAAAACATGACTGAAAATTTTAGGTGATCCCTTTCAGACTCTTGATTCTACAAATAATGAACTAAACTAATTTATGATGCCATTAAAATCAGTCCTGCCATGCAAATAAACTCTAAAGCCCATTAAGTTACATCATTATAGTAGCTACATTAACCTTATCTGTGTGTACAAAACAAAAATAGTACTTTCCAACCAAGATGTCCATCAACAGATAAATGGATAAAGAAGTTGTGATACATATATACAATGGAATATTACTCAGGTGTAAAAAGGAAAAAATTTGAGTCAGCTGAACTGAAGTGGATGAACCGAGAGCCTGTTATACTGAGTGAAGTAAGCCAGAAAGAGAAAAACAAATATCATACATTAATGCACATATATGGAATCTAGGAAAATGGTACTGATGAACCTATTTGCAGGACAGGAAGAGAGATACAGACGTAGAGAACAGACTTGTGGACACAGCAGGGGAAGCAGAGGGAGGGACCAATTGAGAGAGTAGCACTGAAATATATACATTACCACATATAAAACAGATAGCTAGTGAGAAGTTTCTGTAAAACAAAGGGAATTCAGCCCAATGCTGTGTGACAACCTAGAGGGGTTGCGGGGGAGGTTGGGAGGGAGGCTCAGGAAGGAGGGGATATGTGATACTTATGGCTGATTCACACTGTTGTACAGCAGAAATCAACACAACATTGCAAAACAATTATCCTTCAATTAAAAATAAATTAAGAAACCAACACAATACAGTAAAGCAATTATCTTTCAATTAAAAATAAATTTAATTTTAAAAATTAAAAATTTTAAATGTAAAAAAGTTTTTTAAAAAATAGTGCTTCCAAGGGCTGATGATGGCCACTATACAGCACATAGACCATCATGATAAAGAGAAAGATGGTGGTGGAGAAGGATGGTGCATAGCAGGGAAAAGTCAGTTTACACTAGCAGTAACCCAAATGTGGGTATATTTACCAAATGGTTGAATACAAGGTTGCTGGGTAGACAGCTATACTCACTCACAGGTGAGTAGCTAAGCAACTCACAGGTGGCACATGGACATGTGTGCTTTATCAAGATCACAAATTTCTATATCACTCTTTGGGATCTATAGAACAATTTAACGCTTGAAATTACATCTGGAAATGACAGGTGCTTTGGCATACTTAACTTATATATAAGTAACCCTATGAAATAACTTGAAAAAGATACCTAATAACTACACATAAAAAGATGCAATAAAAGATTGTCCTTTCACAAGGAAATTAGGCTCTGAATAATTATTTGCACCACATACTTTACATTCCCACAATAAACAAATAAATAAAAAAATAAATGTGTCTTGCTGTTAAACACCTTCCTGCCTTTGCCTATGGTGATGGCCTGCCCAAAATGAAACCTTCTCACCTCCCTCAAGTGTGTGAAACCATATCTACTTCCCTCACACTCCTTTCTTAGCCAATCCATGATCCATAGTACACACTTCCATCAGAATACTCAGAACACTGTACTATAACTGAATATTAATATATGCCTCTCAACTACACTCTGGTAAATATAGTGCCATTTCTAGGCTGTTTTGAATATTATCTCTTTATCCAGGCCACAGTATAAGTCTGTTAACAATTTCTTTTTAATATAGTCCCAGGTAAAAGCATCTCATACCTAATTCTGTGTTTATGTCTTAGCTGTTTCTAGTAAAGTTCTTTCTTACCACTTGGCTTTGAGAGGAGGTGATTTCTCACCTCTGGGCTTTACCATAGCAAACTACAACCACATTTAGTCAAACATTTAGATCTTTGCTAATTTCCAGTTAGCTCCTATCCATATGTTCCCCTTTCACAAACCTCCTGGATTAAATCAGTAAGGAATGGCTCTGGCAGCTGTATGCCGTTCAATTTTGCTACCACTAAAGCATGTGAATATTTCATTGTTTAGGCGTTGCAGAGACTCTCAGCAAACATTTACTCTGGGTTCTTGGATTAGAAGAGCATTTGTGGTAGGCAAAAGGTAAATAATAAACCACAATGCTACTCAACCAATGACCTAAAAACCTTTTGACATCTGACTCTATTGCTTACTAAATTACTGTGCATATAAACAAAGATTCAACCCTTTGCTTCTATTACCAATTATATTTCTAAAACATACTTCTCCAGTTTTTTAGTTTATATGAAACAGTTATTTAGTTTATATAAAATTGGCTATAAAGTAAGTCACAATAGTTCAGTGACTTGTAAGCTAACATAAAAAGTATCAGAATATGAATTCATCTATAAGTGACTACATACAGCTGGATGTGTCATAATATAAGCTGTCAGATCTCTGGTTTCCTCCAATATAAGTCTATATGTAAGTTTCAACTCTAATGAAGCAATATCCATGAATCTTCAGTCTGTGTGTCAGAAATGAAAACAAATTCAATATATTCAAAGGCACTTGCTGAATGCCTTGGACAGTTAAGCACTATGCTGGGCACATGAGAGAAAATGAGTAAGAGCCATCAGTGCTCTTTAGGAGGTGTAAATCTAGTGAGAGAGACAGATATAAATAAGCAATAAGCAATGAAGAATTAGCTCACTGAAGATATGATCAAAGACAGCTCATCAGTTCCTTCCTGATATGTTGTATGGCTGATACACTGTGTGTAACAAACACATGTTAAACAAAATGTTCTAATCAATCAATTCCCTGATCAACATCAAATAGCAAAAATTGCTCTAATAAGGGTTAACCAGTGAAAGTGGGGTCTCGGGGAGCCTCATGGAGAGAAAGGCTTGAAGAAAGTTTTGAAGAACAAGTTCCATTTGGGCAAGCTGGGATGCGACAGAGTAAGGGAAACTTCCTCACTGAGACAACAGAGTCTAACGCTATCTCCTCAGTCTCACTTTCCCCTGGGGTCTGTTCGTGTCGATAATGGCCGTCACCATCTCATTGGCACCAAGGGATATGTTGCTACTGCTGCTGCTGCTAAGTCGCTTCAGTCGTGTCCGACTCTGTGCGACCCCATAGACGGCAGCCCACAAGGCTCCGCCATCCCTAGGATTCTCCAGGCAAGAACACTGGAGTGGGTTGCCATTTCCTTCTCCAGTGCACGAAGGGGAAAAGTGAAAGTGAAGTTGCTCAGTCGTGTCCAACTCTTAGCGACCCCATGGCCTGTAGCCTACCAGGCTCCTCCGTCCATGGGATTTTCCAGGCAAGAGTACTGGAGTGGGGTGCCATTGCCTTCTCCGGAGATATGTTGCATTCCCCATCAAACTTCAATAGGCACTTGGTAAACAACGGTTCAACAAAAGACCCAACTAGTGGAAGCAGAGGAAAACAGTAACAAAATCTTCCTTTTGTCTCTTCAGTTACAGCTAATGACATTCTCAAAAAGACTCAAGATGCCAAGGTTAAAAAAACTAAGCACAGAATATTATTAATTAATTATTTAACTAATTCAATTAAATTGACTGACTCATATAGTCAACATTCTAAATCTAACTTCACATAGTTAGGTGGTTTGCCCCAGGAGTTGTATCAGGTCATTCTAATTCCTAAACTGGCTACATTCTAACCCCAAGGCATCTCTACAGCTTCCCAAGTTTCTTTTTTTCTACATCCTAAGGCTGCTTTGATGTAAAGGGATCACTTGGGGATGCACCACACAGGAGCCAACCAGAGCACTCTGACAAGGTTTAGGGCACACGCTCACTGTTGAGAGTCCTGTTCTATGCTACCTGGTAAGACTAAGGTGAACAGACTCAATGACTCTCCTTGACTTCCCCTTAATCAAGCTCAGGAATGGCCTTTCATCCCATCAGAGCTTCAAAAGAATGACAGCACTCCATCAAAAAAGGTAATCAAACAATTGAGCGATTCACATCCTCATTCATGACTTAAAGATAGACTACAACGGTTCACATTGTTGTAGGCAGCATCACACTTAGCGACTCTTTTCCTACCACCTCAAACTTACGGCCCTTAAAAAGTCAGGAAGGGAAAATGTTTTCCCAATCATGAAACTGACCAAGGGAACTACACCCTCTTATCTAAGTTTGTATTGTTAAAATTTTTAGTCCTTTATTAACAGAGTGAAACCCTCATAATGTTTTTCAGGAAAAACAGTAGGGAAATGTTTTAACTGCTGTAAAAAATTTAATGTGAGAAAAATAGCTTGGCACTTAGCAATATGTTCATATCTCTAGGGAAATGTTAAATCCAGGAACCTGATAAGGAGACTTTACTACGCCACATTTTAATAACATTTTATAATAACTTACAAGATAAGTTTTTGTTTTTACATTCCTGCTGCTACCAGTACTCTTTTCTCACTTTTCTCTATCCCTATAATCTTCTCATTTTATTTCCTTCTCTTGCCTTCTTCTATTTCTTTCTAATTAATTTCAGCCATAAGAAAAGAATATTTCCATATTGACTATGCATATGAATTTTTATATCTAATCCAAAATAAAGATATGTTAATAAAGCAGTTCCCAACACATATATTTTCATGTTATTTTAAAAAGAGGCCATATTTAGGAAATAACTGATTGAATAAAGGTAAGAAGTCTCTCTTCTCCCCTTCGTTCTTTCTTTTCTAATTACAGAACTTCTCAGAACCCTCACAATATGCCAAAGGAGATAGTGTGAGTATTATGCTGCTGCTGCTGCTAAGTCACTTCAGTTGTGTCTGACTCTGTGCGACCCCATGGAATGCAGCCTACCAGGCTCCTCCATCCATGGGATTCTCCAGGCAAGAGTACTGGAGTGGGGTGCCATTGCCTTCTCTGAGTGTGGGTATATCTCTTCTAAATTTATTTAACCACAGAATTTTTTCCTCTTCAGTGAATCCAGTGGAGTGCACTTTAAGAACTGTTTTCCAAAATTTAAAAAAAAAGGAAAAAACTTAATATAGGCATAATACATTCAAAAGGTATATGTATACTAATTTTTTTTTAAAAAAAAGAGGACAGTATGCCCTAAGGTCAAAAGCTGAGGGGGGAGGACTGAGATAGCACTCATTCTATTAAGAATCCAACTGCAAAAACTAATCTACTTAGAGGTGAATATGTACAAAATGCATTAATCTTCCAGAAGTATTTAAGAGGAAATCAAGCTATGAACAACAATATGACAACATGAGAGTAATAAATGAAATACAAATGGGGAACTCCTTTAAAATTAGTTTAGTTACCTTTAAGTCACTTTAATAAAAATGAAAGGGTAAGTGGTAAGAAAGTCTATACTACAGAAAATACATGGTGGTTATTAACCTAGACAACTTCCACACACAGTTCAATGCTTATCTAATATCACCGCCTCTTCCTTCTTTCTCCTGCTTTTCAGTGTTCCCATAGCACTCTATATATGGTACTACTATTATCATATTGTATTGAAATAATTTATTTTCTCATCTAACTTCCTGTCTAGACCATAAGCTCCTTGAGAATGGGGATTATATTATATCTGAATCTAACACTTCATAAATTACTAGAGTGCTTATAGTTAGTAAATTAATTGATTCTCTTAAATTCAATAATTACTACCTTACTTAGCAAACATTCATAAGGATTAACTGAATACCTGAAATTTTTGAATAATGGAGTCACCATTAAGTATTACTCATTTTTCCTCCTCATGACATAAAGAGCCAGCATGTGGTACATACTAGGCTCTCAATAAGTGCATACTGAAATAATTATTCAATCAACTGACCCCAAGTTTTGACTACAATTTAGGCCTTAGTGGAGGGGACAGGACACCTAAAAGCTGCTGTACTTAAGCCTAACTTCTGACTGCTGCTGAGTATTGCACATGGCAGGAGAGACAAAAATGTCAGCACTAAGGCACCATTCTCAACTCACTGCAGCCAAAAGAAATTCCTTTAAGAGGTAAAGAAACAGGTGCTACTTGAAAAGCTCAGAATTTTATAAAGCCACCCCAATAGCTCTGAAGACTGAAATCACTTTTTTTGCAGACAATCACAGCCTAACAAGGAGTTAACTTCCTATACTGAGCACCTTTGTCACCTACGCAGACAATATGTCCATCATTTCTTTTTCAATATTCTTTCCAATTAATTATATTCTAGTATAAACCCATTCTTCCCACTCCAGTTTTCTCTGTCTTCAGTTCAGTTCAGTCGCTCAGTCGTGTCCGACTCTTTGTGACCCCATGAACTGCAGCACGCCAGGCCTCCCTGTCCATCACTAACTCCCTAAGTCCACCCAAACTCATGTCCATCGAGTCGGTGATGCCATAAAACCATCTCATCCTCTGTCGTCCCCTTCTCCTCCTGCCCTCAATCTTTCCCAGCATCAGGGTCTTTTCCCATGAGTCAGCTCTTCACATCAGGTGGCCAAAGTATTGGAGTTTCAGCTTCAACATCAGTCCTTCCAGTGAACACCCAGGACTGATCTCCTTTAGGATGGACTGGTTGGATCTCCTTGCAGTCCAAAGGACTCTCAAGAGTCTTATCCAACACCACAGTTTGAAAGCATCAATTCTTCAGCGCTCAGCTTTCTTTATAGTCCAACTCTCATATCCATACATGACCACTGGTCCTGTCTCTGCTTTTTAATATGCTGTCTAGGTTGGTCATAACTTTCCTTCCAAGGAGTAAGCGTCTTTTAATTTCATGGTTGCAGTCACAATCTGCAGTGATTTTGGAGCCCAGAAAAATAAAGTCAGCCACTGTTTCCACTGCTTCCCTATCAATCTGCCATGAAGTGATGGGACTGGATGCCATGATCTTCATTTTCTGAATGTTGAGCTTTAAGCCAACTTTTTCACTCTCCACTTTCACTTTCATCAAGAGGCTCTTTAGTTCTTCTTCACTTTCTACCATAAGGGTGGTGTCATCTGCATATCTGAGGTTATTGATATTTCTCCCGGCAATCTTGATTCCAGCTTGTGCTTTCTCTGTCTTAACTACATATAAGTTATCTTTCCCAGATGGTATAATTAAATACTTTAAAAAGTAGTCAGAATTGTCTTCACAAAAATGCCCAGAGATATAGCATTCATTTTAAGCTACAGCAATTACCCATCAGCCTACCCATCGGCCTAAAGGCCACCTAAACCTTAAAATCTGCAGGGAATAGCATGACAGGAGAATGCACCAAATATGAGTCAAAGACTCTCTTCACCTTCCAGATACGATTTTTGAAGTTCATTCTCCTAGTAGAACTGTATTATTCTTTCACAGTTTACTTAGGATGGATATTAAAGTTCTTTCCAACAAGAGCTCTGGAATACATTTTTTTTTTTTAAGTAAAGACTGCTTAACAGAAATTCAAACAGAAATGCGAATTAAAGGGGTAATTTCAGATGTAGTGAAAAGCTGTAATGTCCATTCAAACTAATGAAGGCACACAGCATTAATCTCCTAAAAAGATTCAAATACTATGAGTAGAGCAATTCTATTTCTTCGTAGGAACAAATTAAGATGATTTCCCTTACAGAAATTGCCATAATTACAAGTAATTATCTTGTACTCTCTAAATTTACCACTATAGCACATTCTGAAAATATCATTCCCTTCAAATACTTTATTTGGAAATACAGGAGAGATTGTTTTATGAATTGTGCTACAGACCTCAAACTGATCGTTTAACAGTTCTACATAATATGTGTACTAAAGAGATGACATTCTGAAGTTGGAAAGACTTGGAATTCCAAATTTATGATATTCCTATCATCAGGTAACTTATACTACCCAAAGGATTACAAACAAAATGAGAATGGCAAACGTTCAAAGATAAACTTGAGTCAAATGCGGACTTACGCATGAAACAAAGAGGAGAATTATTCTGATATACATAGGGCAATCATGAAAAACATGTAAACAGTTGCTGCAGTATTTATAAAAATCCTTGCAGGCCCAAATAAAATCCCATCATTTACAGCCTACTCAGTTGTTCATTTCCCTTTAATAAGAAAGGGTGAGAAAAAGCAGTTACTCATTGAGCATTAGGAAGAGAAGAAGCATGTGAAAACCTAATTCCCCATCTTTGGGGCCAATTACTGTCTGGATTTCAGCTGGCATTTGAAATCTATTCTCCAGCCAAACTGGGATGCCTTACCATGTTGTAAAAACATGCTCAGAGCTTGCCTCTCCCTTCATTCTTCTTGTTGCCTGGAATGGTCTCCTCGTCTTCCTCTGTCAAGCCCGCCAAATCTAATTGAAACACCACCCCACCATGCAAACTCTCCGATTGACTAATTCCTACCCCAAACTTCAAACCCTTCCCTTCTCACCAACTAAGCTGTGTCCTTGCCTTTTAGTTACTTTCTCTGGTGATGCTTAACATCTGCCACCTCACATTTCAGACATTTGTGCACATGTCTTATCCTCCCTTCTAGAGGAAATGTATTTTATTCATATTTGTATCCCAAACAGCTTTAATACATGTTTACTAATTTGATCATTTAAAAGAAATTTTATTTTTAATATTATTATTGAAATTACATCTAGAAGGGCTTTGTTGTTGCTATTGTTTAGTTACTAAGTCATATCCGACTTTTTTGTGACCCCCATGGACTGTAGCCCAACAGCCCTCTGTCCATGGGATTTCCCAGGCAAGAATACTGGAGTGGGTTGCCATTTCCTTCTCCAGAGGATCTTCCCAACCCAGGGATCGAACCCACATCTCCTGCACTGGCAGGCCAATTCTTTACAGAAAGAGCTACAGAGTCCATTAAGAAATCATACTTTTTTAAACTCTGAAATAATATCTGGTTCTATTTAATCAAAAATTGTATATTTTTATAATTAGTGTTTAAAAGTCATCCATAGTAATATTATAATCTCTGTGCCTATCAATCTTCCCTAGTTTATTTGGTCAGTGTGTGCATGCTAAGTCACTGCAGTAGTGTCTGACTCTTTGTGACCCTACGGACTGTAGCTCACCAGGCTCCTGTGTAAATGGGATTCTCCAGGCAAGAATACTGGAGTGGGTTGCCATTTCCTACCCCAGGAGATCTTCCCAACACAGGATTGAACCCAAGTCTCTTACATCTCCTGCATTGGCAGGCAGGTGCTCTACCACTAGCACCACCTGGGAAGCCCATATTTAGTCAGTATAAATGTTAATTATATTTGCATATGTAAATACACATAATAGCTCAGTTGGTAAAGAATCCGCCTACAATGCAGCAGACCCGGGGTTGACTCCTGGGTCGGGAAGATCCGCTGGAGAAGGGATAGTCTACCCACTCCAGTATTCTTAGGCTTCCCCTGTGGCTCAGCTGGTAAAGAATCTGCCCATAATGCGGGAGACCTGGGTTCGATCTCTGGATTGGAAAGATCCTCCAGAGAAGGGAAAGGCAAACCCACTCCAGTATTCTGGCCTGGAGAATGGACTGTACAGTCCATGAGGTCACAAAGAGTCAGACACGACTGAGCAACTTTCACTTTCAATAACTTATCATTTAAGATCCTTCCTGAGGCTGGTCAATCTGTTAAAGTAAGAATTTTTACATTTAAATTTTAAACCAAAAAAATAAAGAAACCTACTCACTTTCTCCACATT
This sequence comes from Okapia johnstoni, assembly GCA_024291935.2. Taxonomy (NCBI): domain Eukaryota; kingdom Metazoa; phylum Chordata; class Mammalia; order Artiodactyla; family Giraffidae; genus Okapia; species Okapia johnstoni. The sequence goes on along the minus strand of CM044310.1, from coordinate 4,652,131 downwards.
TTACACTATTTTAATCAACTTCTCAATGTCAGCAGTATATTCTATACATTTATAATAATTTAAAAATTAGCTCCAGGGATTTTACATTCTCATTCATCCTTACTCCACAATGACAGAGTGCAATGTATATCAGTATTATGAATTCACTTTTAAAAACTGTCACTGAATTCTGTCCAAATTAATACAGATAGTTTACTCACAGTTATATTTATACTAGAAACACTGGTTCCATAATAGCCCAATTCTTCTAAATTGTTTGTTTCATGACCACTATAAATGGTAAAGCATTTATATGGTTCATTAAAATTTCTTGAGAACCACAGCTATCATCAGAAATAATCAGAACAGTGACAAGAATATTCTGATAAGATTTATTATCAACGAGATCTATTTCAAATTTGTGGAAACCTACATAAACTGTTTTACTTTTCAAATAAGTTATTCTGTCTTTATTGATAGTGATCATCAATTTTTCTTCCCTTATGCTTGGTCCTTTGTGTCATCTACTCTCTCCTAGAGCTGGTCATAACCTTAAAAGTACAAAGCACATGGAGTTTGTCGTCAACAACCTCTCTCCATTTCCACTCTCAGCATCTTTTTCTCCTGTTCTCCCTGGATGCTACCCTCTTAACGCTACTTCTTTTTCACTCAGGATCCCCTCAAAGTGACCCCATCCTCCACCTCAAAACAGGCCTCTCAGTGACCAGGAACCTGATGTTTCATGAATCCCTCCCAACCAGTATATCAAGAGTTCATAAGGATCCCATTTCTGAATATCTTGCTGGGTGACAGAGCAGCAAAGCTGACAGACAGCAAACAAATGTTATCATGTTTGCACTTTACTACAAATTTTTAAAACATTGGCACAAAAGAATTTTAGGAAAATAAGTCACAGAAAACGTGTCTAAAAGCAAATAGATTTCTTGTGTCTTCCAAATATGTTATCTATATAACTTTTTTTTTTTTTAAACAAAATAAGCCCCACCCTAGAGTCTGAATGCCTAGATAAGAGGTAGAAGCAGCAAGCACAGCCCAGTAGATACAGCCCTCTCCTTAGAGCACCAGGCCTACAGCCAGCCTCTGAAGAGCTACATGGTACTGAGGAAGCCAGCTTACCTTACTGGTACTTCACTTCCTAATCTGTGAAACTAAACGCTCCTTAAGCTTCCTTTCATTTCCAAAAATGTTTTAGTCTCAGTGTTATAAATGCTGACTAGTAAGAGCCTAGGCTAAAACAGAAAGTTGCTGAGAGTCCCTTGGACTGCAAGGAGATCAAACTAGTCAATCCTCAAGGAAATCAGTCCTGAATATTCACTGGAAGGACTGATGCTGAAGCTGAAACTCCAATACTTTGGCCATCTGATGCAAAGAACTGACTCATTGGAAAAGACCCTGATGCTGGGAAAGACTGAAGGCAGGAGGAGAAGGGGACGACAGAGGATGAGATGGTTGGATGGCATCACCAAATCTATGGACATGAGTTTGAGCAAACTCCAGGAGTTGGTGACGGACAGGGAAGCCTGGTATGCTGCAGTCCATGGGGTCACAAAGAGTTGGACACGACTGAGCAACTAAACTGAAGTCACTAAACAGATAATGTTGTAGTTAGTTAACATTTAACTAATTAATATTTAAATAAACCCCACATTCCATGGTCATTTCTTCTCTTAGGTAATCACCAATACTCCCTAAGATGTGCAAATCTACACTTCACATAAACTACTAATACTAGTTCCCTCTACAATAGTTTATTATTATGTGTATATATTGAACAAGTTATTAGGGGGGGAAAAAATGTCAAGCCAGATACTAAAGCAAAGTTAGAAAACAAAAAACTAGCATGAAAGTGAAACTGGCTCAGTTCATGTCCGACTCTATGCGACCCCATGGACTACAGAGTCCATGGAGTTCTCCAAGCCAGAATACTAGAGTGGGTAGCCTTTCCCTTCTCCAGGGGATCTTCCCAACCCAAGGTTCAAACCCAAGTCTGCCACATTGCAGGCAGATTCTTCACCAGCTGAGCCACAAGAGAAGCCCAAGAATACTGGAGTGGTTAGCCTGTCCCTTCTCCAGAGGACCTTCCCGACCCAGGAATCAAACCAGGGTCTCCTGCATTGCAGGCGGATTCTTAACCAACTGAGCTATCAGGGAAGCTTAGCATGGCATTTATCAAATCATTCAAAATGTTTTTCAGTCCCTGTGACCAAGCATCCTCAAAAGTATCTAACTCAGTATTCAATGAATAACAAATTCTCACTTATCAAAAGGTCATTTACTAATCACCTTAAACATCTCAAACACTGCCTAAAACCAGAAATTAATTATTAAAAAAAAAAAAACCTCTAAGTAGTCAAAACAGAAAATCACAGTTCATACTCTCAAGTTCAATACTCATAAGAGAAACCCTCTTTCAGAGGCTACTTACTTTAATTTCAGTCACAAATTAAGGCTTAGTTAGCGGCGTTTCTCACCCACCACAGATAGGAAACAAATACATAAAACAAAACTGCAAGAGGTAGGCGCATGACAGCAACATTACTTTGGGCAACACGGAAAGAAAGGTAAAAATCGCACAAAGACGTCATGAAAGTATTTTAAAAGAAATAAAAAAGCAGTCTGGGGTCATTCAGTATAGGAACAAGTAATTCTGTATTCCTTAAAAGATATCCTATAGAAGTGCTGCATTATGCCAAAGTAGAATAATTCATGCTTGTGATAATAATCCTGAGTAATCTGGAGAAGCTTAGTACCTTCTGTTTAAGAAGACAGAAAATGTATTATATATTTTAGAAAATTTCATATTAAAAAATGGTTGAAATTTAACAAGGGCTGTCAGTTAATGAATTAAGTTTGAGCTAACAAGAAATTCACAAGAATTTCACAGTTAAATAATAGCATAGTGATTTTCCATGGAAACTATGGTGACTACAGAATATTAAAATTCATAATTAATCCCTCAAACTTATTTTAGTCTTAATTTCAGTATTTATCACCACCATTCCTAACCTACCAAATACTAACTGAACCAAAGTAAATTTCTACTTTTGTAGGTAAAAGATGGTGAAACATCAGCAATTTCACATGGTTCAATCTAATATATTCACCAAAATTAATAACAATATAGTAGGTTACATTTATCTTTTATTTCTCCAGCCCACTCTCTGTTGGAAAAAACTAATTATTAAATAATAAAGACGCAAAGTCCACCAAAATGATCATGAGTCCACTACCACTATGACATTCTCTCTCCACTCCTCAAAAACAAATTTATTTCCAAAACTACCTGATAGATCTGGGCTTAAGCATTTCAGTTTTTCACAGATAATCGTGATTTAACATAATCCTAAAAATGAGTATGTGGATTTCCATATGTTCATTCATAAATATTTAAAATATAAAACATGCTTAACAACTGTCAGAGCAATGAAGTAATGAACCAGATAAATAGATACTCAAGGTTTTTAGTTATATAAAACAAGTTGGCATTCAATCTGTTTTCAGGTTCAAATATTGTAATTTGATTTTCCATAAAACAAGGAACATCTATTTATACATTGGACCAGTCCAAATAAGAAATCACTTATCAAGTTTCAAAAACCCAATCTCTAATCTAATAAATGTTGTTATGCCAATATACGATATGTTATCCCAGGATGCAAAACAAAGTTTCCTTGTAGCTTTCTTCCTTCCCTACCCCCACTATTATCTTTCAAGGTTTAAGTCTACATATATCTGTGTGTTTAGGAGAGTATGTATCCCAACACAGAATTCCCACAATGACCTCCTAGTTCCCAACTCCACTTTGTCCCTATTCCAAATGGTAACTGCTCTCTAACTCAAAATTACCTCAAAATCTGTGTTTCCACAAGACTTAGTCTCCGAATGTGATATAAATCCAAAATATTACCTCCCCCAAAGTAAGTAATGCTGGAAATCCGTGTATTCATGAATGGACATTGGCTTACACAACCAGACATAAGCTATAGAAATTTCAGCCTTTCATAGTCCAAACTGAGAGACATCTACCAGCAGAAAGCTTATGTGCAGCTGACAACTGACACCAAGTTTATTTCAGGTACTCAGGTACTTTCTCCAGAAATGCTAAGTTTATTACACAGAAGGTGTAAAACCAAAGAATACAATTTTATGTTTTTCCTAACAATACATGCTAAAAGAATAGAATACTCAAAATAACCAAGACAGACACGCCAACAGGATGAATAACAAACTGTGTTGAAAAAGGAATATAGTTAAAGGGCTCGATCATGTGAGAATATTCCTCTTAGCTACAAAAATCTAAAAGGGGAGACTAATAAGAAAGTTCAGGGCAAAAGCTTCATATATATCCCAAAAATGACAGTTAAATGATATAATTTTTATAGCTTCCAATAAAAGTACATGGTTTTAGCACATCAATAAAAGCAAAGCCTTAAAGCTGAGACATACATTGTTATTAATGACATAATGAATTCACTGTGGAAGCTAAGGCTGACAAGTCCAGCCGGGATTTCAGGTTTTCTCTTGCTTCTGCTGTGTTTTCCACAGCATGTCATCACTGTGACTGACTAGCAAAATGAAGGTAGCTGCTGGAGCCTTTTCTTGAAGTTGGGCCAATCAAACTCTGTAGCCTCTCACACTGGAAATGTTTACTGGCTAGCTCCTGAACAGTAAAGGTGCCAAATCAGAATTCCTCATCACTGACTTCCTTCACTTCTTATCAAGTCTATCAGCTATTTCCAGCTACTCCAATGTCCCTGGAAGTAGTTTTCTATTGATGACCATTTTCGCACCAGTTTTACAAGATCAAAAACATTTCAGGCTGAAGGGAATAAAGATTTACTCTGGTAGTTTACAACCATGGTATTGCTCCACTGGTATCTTGTGATCCAGTTGTAAGATGTTATCATTTCACGCAAAGATGGGCACAATAAAGGACAGAAACGGCAAGGACCTAATAGAGCAGAAGAAATTAAGCAGAGGTGGCAAGAATACACTGAAGAATTATACAAAAAAGATCTTAATGACCTGGATAACCAGGATGGTGTGGTCACTCACCTAGAGCCAGACCTCCTGGAATGCGAAGTCAAGTGGGCCTTAGGAAGCATCAGTACGAACAAAGCTAGTAGAAGTGATGGAATTCAGTTGAGCTATTTCAAATCCTAAAAGACGATGCTGTGAAAATACTGCACTCAATATGCCAGCAAATTTGGAAAACTTGGCAGTGGCCACAGCACTGGAAAACATCAGTTTTCATTCCAATCCCAAAGAAAGGCAATGTCAGAGAATGTTCAAACTACCGCACAACTGAGCTCATTTCAGATGCTAGCAAGGTCATGTTCAAAATTCTTCAAGCTAACCTTCAACAGTACATGAACCAAGAACTTCAAGATTTAAGGGCTAGATTTAGAAAAGGCAGAGGAACCAGAGATCAAATTGCCAACATTCACTGGATCATAGCAGAACCAAGCGAATTCCAAAAGAAACATCTACTTCTGCTCCATTGACTACACTAAGCCTCTGACTGTGTGGATCACAACAAACTATGGAAAATTCTTAAACAGATGGGAATACCAGACCACTTCAGTTACCTCCTGAGAAACCTGTATGCGGGTCAAGAAGCGACAGTTAGTATCTGTCATGGAACAACAGACTGGTTCAAAACTGGGAAAGGAATATGTCAAGGCTATATATTGTCACTCTGCTTATTTAACTGCTATGCAGAGTACATCATGGGAAATACCAGGCTGGACAACTCACAAGCTGGAATCAAGATTGCCAGGAAAAATATCAACAATCTCAGGTATGCAGATGATATTACCCTTATGGCAGAAAGCAAAGAGGAACTAAAGAGCCTCTTGATGAAAGTGAAAGAGAAAAGTGAAAAAACTGGCTTAAAACTCAACATTTAAAAAACTAAGATCATGGCATCTGGTCCCATCACCTCATGGCAAACAGATGGGGAAAAAATGGAAACAGTGGCAGGTTTTATTTTCTTGGGCTCCAAAATCACTGCAGATGGTGGCTGCAGCCATGAAATTAAAAGACGCTTGATCCTTGGAAGAAAAGCTATGACCAACCTAGAGAGCATATTATAAAGCAGAGACATCACTTTGCCAACAAAGGTCCCTATAGTCAAAGTCCCTTTAGTTTTTCCAGTAGTCATATACAGATGTGAGAGTTGGACCATTAAGAGCACTCAAGAATTGATGCTTTTGAACTGTGGTGCTGGAGAAGACTTGAGAGTTCCTTGGACAGCAAGGAGATCAAACCAGTCCATCCTAAAGGAAATCAGTCCTGAATACTCATTGGACGGACTGATGCTGAAGCCGAAGCTCCAATACTTCGGCCACCTGATGTGAAGAACCATCTCATTGGAAAAGACCCTAATGCCACGAAAGATTGAGGTCAGGAAGAGAAGGGGGCGACAGAGGATGAAACGGTTATATATCATCCCAACTCAATGGAAATGAGTTTGAGTAAACTCCGGGAGACAGTAGAGGACAGGGAAGCCTGGCGTGCTGCAGTCCATGGGGTTCCAAAGAGTCGCACACAACTGAGCAACTGAACAACAACTAGACAAAAGAGACATCGCAGAATGTTAAGAAGGAGAATAATACATGTGTTTCTTTAAATAATTACTCTAGAAGAAGAAAGAAGGGAAAATCAGAGGAAAAAGAGACAAGAAAAAGAAAAATCATTAGGATGTCATTTGCAATAGATCTAGCAAGTGACAATGAGGCATTTGACTCTAACAGTGAGGAGTCAGATGTGAAAGATTAAATGACATGCCCAAGGACACAAGTCATGGGAACTGCCAGAACCAAAACCTAGGTCTCTAGTTTGCACTGATCCAGGAATGATGCATACAACAGATCTTTTATCATGAGATTTCTAAGACTTCTCTTTAAAACTACTTTGGTCACAATGCTTATTTTTAAGTTTAATTTTATACTACAAACAAACTGTGGTCCAAAATGAACATGATAATATCAACTAGCACAACATTTAGGCAGCTAACTAAGTAAAGTTTAATATAGTTGTATTAAAATTTGAAACTGAGCTTTCTAATCTAAAAACAAAATACTTTATCACAGAAAAAGTGCAGGGATTTGAAATACACTTTTTTTGGTAAAACTAATAAGCTATTTCAAGACACAAATTTATAGGATGCAATCGTTATAAGTGAGCTTTGAAATAAGCTTTTTAAATGAAGCCTTATCAGAGAAGTCATTTCAGAAGCCAGATTCACATTATATTAATGTGACAAGCATAATAAGATAAATACATCATATGATTCTCAAATGACATAATTAATGTAGCTTATGTGACATATTCCTATTAATGATCTTTTATTATGTGTGAACAGTAAAGTAACATTAGATAAGCAATGAAAAAATCCAATCAGTAGCAGCTTTCCTGAAGGTTTTGACTGTAGTCTTATTTACACAGTGTTATCTGATACTAATCCTCGGATTTTAAAGAGCAAAAATCACTTCAGAATTGTAAACAAACATGTTCCTATGAGATGATCATTTTAATTACTATCATTTCAGCAAATACAAGATAAAAATAATGTGCTGCATGATCGCCTCTTCAGGGGAAAACAGATTCTGCCAGGCCAATAAGGTCATGCTGATAAAAGAATCGTGACCCCAGATCCAGCCTAGTCCACAGAGCCTGACAGTGTGTCTCAACAACGACTGCTATGGAACCTGTGTGGGAAGTGTAGCTGTCCCCTCCCTGATACTGCCTATGAAAGATCAGAAGTGAGTGTCAAAATATTGTTGTTTTCTTTAATAATCCACGACAGTCTAATACCTATGAGCCAACTGAAATATTTTGAACTTTTTTACATTTAAAGATCATACCACCCTAAAAACAGATGCAAGTTTTACAAAGCAATATTTCTTATTTACTTTTACATCAAATAAATATCTACTGAGCAACTATATTATCCTTGGCACCAAAAAAAGAGGCGTGAAGTATTGTTCCTAAACTCAAGGAGCCTGAAGCATAATTGAGAGGCTGATTTTAAAAAAGGAAGGGGGAGGGGCAGTTTACTATCAGTAAAGCACAATCTATCTAAAAGAGCATAGATTTTAAATGCTTCAGAAATTTAGAGGCAGAGAAAATCACTGTTTCTTCAAGAAGGGGAGGGAAGAAGAGCATCGTGGTGGTAGAGCATCTGGATAGAAGTGAGGGAGCAAAGCTAAGCTCCTCACTGGTCCTGAGGGCGGAACATGATTAATCATGTTCTGGAGGTTTCTTTGTGAAAAAAGATAGCAGACCCTAACTGAATACTCCAAAGCCCACATCTTGAATTTTAGTATTTATTTAAACCCAGCAAATAAGCAGAGGAAAGAAGAGTAAAGGCTCCCTTTCAATCATATACCCCAGCTGCATGCTCACTTAGAAACAAAGAAACCTAGAACCTATGGTCATGGTCTTATGGTGAGCCCAGAATTTACAAAAGCCAGCACTGGTAGCGGCTGACAGGGCACTATGACAGCAAGTGACCAACCAATGCTAGCCCTGAGGCCCAGCTGCATCCAATGCTGCTTGGGTCAGCCTTCGACCGATGATCTTCCTAGCTTTGCTGAATCACATCAGTGTAGTATCACTTTTCATTTGCAGCATAAATGGTTTTTATGAAACAGTTTGACAAAACACATGGCACGTGACTATACCACCACAAACGTGTTAGCACACCCAGCCCGAAACCATGGCAATGACTGGATAATGTGAGCATTCTTGCAAGTGTAAAATATAAACATAACCTTTGTAAAGACTTATTTGTGCCCTCCAGGAGTTGAATATTCTTTTCAAGGAAGCTTCCATTTCCAATGTAGAAGAAGCAACAAGAACTGTTCTCCAGCCACCTCCGAATAATCACACAGTATTTGACAGCTCAGCTTATTTTTTAATCTTCCATGGACTCTGCAGAATTTTATCTGGATCCTTATAACATGATGATTTGGGATTATGAATGCAGTGAATAAACACAACCTTCTGGTATAGCAATTTAAGTATCACAGAGTGAGTAAATACTGCAGAGTGAATCCTAACACTTGAAACAGAATCTTCCAGAGTCTAGAAATCCACCTGACTGCCAAGAATAATACTTCCGTGGTTCAAGCAATACCAGTACCCAGAGGGGTTTCCACAGACATAACCACATGAGTTACTGCATACTGGGTAAAATAGAAAAAACAGACATTTATGAATGTATATTTTGCAGACATCTTAAAAGTACTCATAAATATACAATTTACAAATACAGAAGAAATTGAGGGGCGGACTCTAGGAATACATAGCATCTGTTTAAATTGCTTGATTATATCGTTTCTTCTATGGGTTTTCCTCACCCTAACTCTGATTTTTATAGGTCAGGGCTGGGGGAAGATGCATGGATCTCTTATCTAAAATACACGAAACCAATCTCACTGAAAGAAGCTCTATGATAAGAACTAATATATGAAAGATTCTGACTTCAGGATGAGGTAGAAATGACTTCGTTTCAGATAGCAAATTAGGTATCAAAGAAAACCTTTCAATTCACCAGGCTATATTGAAGCAGTGTTTGTCAGATTTTCTACCAATAAAACAAATGCACAATATCTTCTCATGCATTTAACACAATTTCTATTTCAGCTCTGATGTAAAACATGGTATCACACATCATGCCACAAAGAAAGAGTCAGTTTAGCTAGTTCAAGTAAAACACCAGGCAGCTGCTAACAGAGACAGGTCATGGCTGGGGAGGTGCACAGGACATTCAGTTCACTGTGTTTTCCCTCAGAAGAATGTCAATAAAAACCAGGCCAAATTAGGTATTTTGGGGGTGGCGGGGGGAGGAGTCCTGCTATGCAGTGAACCACTGGGTTCACCTAACAGCACCAGTCAGACAAGTTAGCAAAAGGGAGCCCGAGCCAAAGCTACAGCCGCCAATAACTTGAAGAAAGCTGTCTTTCTCCCTGAACGTCCTGGGGTGGCGACCAGTCCCACATTTAGAAACGTTATTTCTGGGACCAATAGCAATTTATTTTGATAGAACCACTGGATTTTTTTTTTTTTTTTTCTTGAGTTCTCAACAAAGGAGCCATATTAGGAAATAATCTCGCAAAAAAGCAAAGTGCCCCCTCCCCCTCCTCCCCACGATCAATGCACACACACCCGTGCAGGCTGCCACGCACAGACAGACGCCCGTGACAATGGCTGGCGTGTTCACTCGCGCTGGCCCACGAGGCCGCCTGGAGCCCCGCGGGCAGAAGGCCCAGCCGGCCGGCCCCAGGCGCTCAGGCTGGAGGCCCCACGGCCCCACTGCCCGGGAACCAGCTGCTGGGCGGTTGTGCTGGGGATGCTCGCCCCCCAGCGGGGCCCTGGGGAAGCGGCTGCCAGCGGCTCAGAGCCTATTAACCCCTTGGGGAATTAGGTGCTACAACACCCACCTGCGAGGACACTGGAGTGTGTCGGGAACACAACCCCAAATGGCTCCCCGCAGACAGGCGCCGCCGAGTTCTCAGACCCTGGCAGCTCTCGGCTGGCTCCAGCAACGCTAATCATGTTGCTAGCTCCACCAGGTTTCCAAAGCAAAGGGATGTTTCTGAGCTGTCACCCCTGAGAGTCCTGGCATACCAAGAGAAAAACTTAAGAGGGCAGTGGACGCAGATCAGACTTGGTAACTCGTCCCTAAGGAACTGGCCTAAGTCCCAAAGGGACAGAGCTATTCGGACCTCCCCGTCCAGCAAACTATGGAAGGGGTGGAGGGACCCGAGGGCAGCCGCCCCCTGTCACCCCTCCCTGGGTCGGGCATCAGGGCCCCGTCCCCACTCTGGGACACTTACCTTCTTCCGGGGCTGCCATTTCATCATATTTGTACAGCCGATATGTGGAACATCAAGATGCTGGCTGGGGGCTGGGGGCAGATGCAGGGCAGCAGCGACTCCAAGTCATGCTGCCTCCCTCCCACCCCCTAATTCTTTCCCATATTCACCGCGAGGGGAAACAGCCCAGGAGAGTCCAGTCTTTTCGCCTTCAGTTCAATGAAGTATCCCCAAACCAGGAACACGCTCCCCACGGGGCTAGGAAGTCCCAGCAGCAACCAGCGTACTCCAGCCAGAGCGGAGCATTTTCCCCTCGGGCCAGCGCCCGCAAAAGGAGCCTGCGGCAGGGGGTCTCCAAGCCGGCGCAGAGACCCTCCCTCAGAGAAGAGCCGGAGAACGCAAGCTGCTGCAGAAACCCAGTCGGGTTCCTGCCATCCAAACCCCTTCTGACGAATTCTCCTCTTCTCAAAAAAAGATTAGACAAGCAATCAAACCCTCACGCGCAGCCTGGAGCAATTCCCAAAATTCTGGGTGTATTTCTCGTTTGTAAAATTTAGCAAAGAAAATTCCAAAGATCTGTAATCAGAGCTTCTTTGCGCTGTTTTCTCTTCCTTCTTGGATAACTTGGGGAAAGGATCTACCCTTCCCGAAATGTCTACCTTCCCTTAACACTGTAAATAGGAAAACTTGGTTTGTGTGTTTAGATTTTTTTTTTTTTTAATTCCCAAGAACCTTAGTGGGGAAAGGCTGGAAGGAAATCCTGCAAGAACCCAACTCCACAGCTCAGTCTGCACTAATGACTTCCTTCCCTTCAGTGCGAGCACAGCCTGCCCAGCTCCAGCCACACAGAGCAAATGGTTTCTGGGTCTTAGTGCCACGACATCTGCTCCAAGGCAAAAAGTAAAGCATACAGTTTCAGAGGCACCTCACAGCTCCCAAGGAATCAGAGCCAGAAGAGATCTACAGAAGTAGGAGACCATTTCAAAGGATCTTGATTTGTGAGTTACATCAAAAGGAAAAAAGAAATAGACAAGGTTTCTAGACCAAAGGGCTATATAATCCAAAAGTGTGACTTGAAGGAAAAAGATTTAAGGTATCTGACAAGATTAAAATTTTAATCAAAAGTAGACTCTGCTTCTCTAAATTTAGCACTGATTTCATTATTGCTATCAAGATTAAGTTTCATGCAGCATCTGTAAAGTGATTCCATCCTACTTAAGGAGATACATCTCCAAATACAAAATACAATGTAATTCTAATATTTGTCATCCAACATGTCTAGTAATTCTTATCACCATAAGGCTACTTTGATAGATGGGAATTAATGGGTAGTGTAAGCTACTAGAATACTAACTGATGTATATAATAAAAACAACTGATGTACCATCACTCCATTGTTTCAACCACGTTTAACGTATTACTCTCAGAGTTCTATAATATAATGCATTGGCAGGATTGACTGATGTGGATGATTATAAGCAGACTGGACACTAACAATATCAGATACAAATGTCATTACAATACCCAAAACAGATAACTAAAACAAATTACTTTTGAGTCTTTTTCTAGCTTGAGTCTGAAATCTGATGGTGAAATCATTATCTTTTAAAAATAATAATATCAGCAATTATAGCTGAAGGAATAAGCACTAGTTCTTAAGCCATAATCTGCATCATGGGTACACATCAGCCTTACTGCTCTGCTTAATAAAACTACTAAGTGCCTATGATGTAAGCACCTATTATTTGCCAGCCCCTGTTCCAGACACTAGAAATATGAGTAAGAGACTGTCCCTGCTCTTAAAGTTACACACTGCAGGCTAGAGTCACAAATAACACTGACGCTCTGTGTATGTTCTCACATATCCAAATCATTCTTCACAGCTTAACATGGATATCCTACTAACACGGAAGTTCAATAAACTCCAAACCAAATTCATTAATCTTCCCCAAAATCAGTTTCTCTTCCCAACTTTCCTGTATCTGTCCATAGCACTACTATTCTTCCAGGATCACAAACTAAAACTTTAATTAACATCATTCCTATGTCTAATCTATTACCAAGTCCTTTCACTTCTTTCTTAGACATTGCTTTCAAATTCCTGCTACTGATATCTGAGGTAAGAGCCTCACAAAACAAACATATATTAAGTCTTAACTGGGTGCAAAACATCATATAGGATAGAAAGGTATAAAACTAAGTCCCTACACTAGAAGAAGTCAAAAGAAGTTAGGACAGAGCTGAAGACCTATAAGAAGACAACTAGACGTTTGCCTTGGTCGGTTAAACAAATGGCTTACGTGGTTAACAGCATTCCAAGAGACAGAAGAAGAGATCACTGTGAACAGGGATGGCCCAAGAAGGTGTAACGGAGTCTGACACAGAAACTCAGAGGAGACACAACTCATTCTAGAGCCAAAAGCCAAGGTCCTTACCACAAGCAATAATGCTCTTCAGAATCACAGATACTCATCTCCTACCCCCTCTCCCACTGACTTTCTCAGACCCTGCCATACTGGCCACCTCACTGTCCCCTGAATATATCAAGCACCCTCTTCCTGAATCACTCTTCCCCCAAATACCTTCTTGGATCTCACCCTCAGTTCCTTCAATTCAAATATCATATTAGAAAGGCTGTCTTTCATCATCCCTTCTAAAATAATAGCACTATGACCCACATACTGTTACTGTCTCTCTTCCTTGGGCTGCTACAGTTACTTCATAGGCCTTATGGCATATATTAAGAGTTTATTTATTTAATGTCTTATATCCCCAAGAATATAAGTTACAATGGAGCAGGAACTTTGTTATAAAATCAATACCCAGTGAACAGTGCCTGATACAATAGTCAATAAATATTTGTTGAATGAAATAACAAAAGAAAAGGACATACAGTGTGAGCAAAGGAGGCAAGCCTATGTAAGATGTAGTCAAGATACAAAATATATCGATCTGCCTAAAACTAAAGCTTAAGTATGAGAATGTTAGAGGCAGAATGTTTCTTGTTCAGCTCTGTAATCCTCAGGGGCCAGCATAGTGCCTGGCACAGCAGAAGTGCTCAATATTTATGGGATAAAAGAATGAAGGGAGGGTAGAGATTGAATGATGAATGAATGAAATTCCATTCCATTCCATATAAAGTAAAAGATACTTTGGCAAGGTACAATGGAACCAAATGGTAGGGAAGAATGTAAGGCAAAGAAATTTGGACTTGATCCTGCAGGATGCAGGGCATTCAAACGTATTAACAGTGGTCAAGAGGCACACTGAAGCAACATTTTTAAGCAATCTAACAAAATATTAACCATGACTTTATGAGGCTGCTTGGTACATAAACCTTTAGATTTTTAAATTATGTGCATAGTTAAAATGTTTATAATGATCATTCGACAGATATCAAAACTGAAATCACAGGAGTTAACTGACCTTTTCAATGCCATGGGGCAAGTCAATTGTAATGGAAGGATTAGAATCCAGGGCTTATAAACCAATACCTGAGTGATGGAGATAGGAACCTACAACTGCTTAGGGGTCAGAATAAAAGTTTCTATATTTTACTCTGCCTCTGACTTGCTACACAACAAAAATTTTCAGAAGGGCAAGGCAGGTGACATGAATAAATGAAACAGGTGTAAGATAAGAGGGAATTGTAAGGATTACAAATCCGGAGAAAGATAAATCATGAAAAAGAAGGAGTTACAACATAACACTAGTCAATTGATGTCATACAGGAATATCAGTCCAACGGTGCCAGATGCTCTAAATTTTCATTTGAGAAGCTAAAATTTTCCTGATTTTAACTGTTTGCTCAAAAGTTTTAAAGCATCCTAACAGGCCAAACAAAACATGCCTGTAGGTCTAAATTCCATCTGCAAGTCATAATTTGTGACTGCGGATTTAACTACTCAAGGTTTCACTTTCCCATATGTAAATTAAGAGACCTTCACGGTCCCTAATCTATGGGGTGGTTTTCTGAGGGCATCTGTAAATCCATATGCATACCACACATGGTCTCTGGACTGAGGAGCTCAGATGCTGTACCATGCTCAGACGTTGCTGGACTTAATAAATTAAGACAGTTACTTAAATTGGCAGAGGGGGAGTCTGAGAACAGTGGATTATAACAGGAAAAGTGACAGAGACATTTATGTTTCGATAGAAAGACATAATCAGTCTAAAACTTCAAGGTGATACAAGGTTTCAGTTGGTTTTCAATTTTTTAGGTATGCTTCCTTTGGGTTACTTATTTGTATGGTATTTCTTCCCCCACTGACTGGTGAGTGTTTCGGCTTTCATTTAGTAGGTGCCACTTGACAGAAGAATCCCATGGACAGAGGAGCCTGGCAGGCTACACAGTCCATAAGGTTGCACACAGTCAGATACAACTGAAGAGACTTAGCACAGCACAGCACTCAATAGAGGACCATTACCTATAAGTCTATAAATATGAATACAATCTTAAATCATCCTGCTTTTTTTCTTTGTGCCTTTATTTTGCTTAATCCAAACTGATTTAGTAATTATACCTGAAATATTTATAGAATTACTATTATATCAGTATACCTCCTCCTTTGGAAATTACTTACATAGAGTTACCAAGATAACACAACTCAGTGTAGCTTATTGTTTGAAAGATCCAGTGTCAAACAGTAAGAACATAACTTCTCAGATACGCAACTACTAAAAGGCATCTGTACAACTCCATTGTTTAACACAGCACTTTGCAAATCACTTACCTAAAAGCAGATACTGTAAAACAGTCTATTAAAATAGTGTTTTCCTCAATAACTACTTGTCCATTCAAGTCTGAACAAAAGCAAGAAACAGGAAATGAATGGAGAAAACACACCTTTTTTCATTGCTGTGAATTTCTTCACGATCTCCTAAGGAGTGATATGTCTGACACTGATCACAGGGTAAATGCCTGAAAAGCTAGTCTCATGGTTATTTACATCTATTGTGTTTTAGAACAATAAACTCAATGTGAAACAGTATTTGGAAAATACATTAATTTTCCCAAAGACCTCTAAATTATTTTCAAGTATCTAAAAAAACATTAGGAAAGTAAAGGGACAAAGGTAGAAGTATATTTGAAACCAAAAAATGTGGCCTCATTAGTGATGTGTGGTGTTCAGTCACTCAGTTGTGTCTGACTCTCTGCAAGTCCATGGAGCCTATCGGATGCCACAGAACTTTCCCGGCAAGAATACTGGTGTAGGTTACCACTTCCTACTTGAAGTATCATCCCAACCCAGAGATCGAACCCACATCTCTTGCATCTCCTGCACTGGCAGGCAGATTCTTTACCACTGCACCACCTGGGAAGCCAATCACTAGTAACATTTCACACAACTGGGTGCTTTCAGAATATTAAAGGCCTTGCTTTGCTTTAAAAAAAAAAAAAAAGAGAGAGAGAGAGAAACTTAACCTGTTATAGTAAGAATTCTGCCACACAACCAAGTAGATGTAGAACCATGCTCCCATTCCTTGGAAGTAAACTTCTCTACAACCTCCAGGGAGAATCACCTCTAACCTTAGCCACCTTGCTTCCTTCTACTATGTCAGACAGTGTCATAGAAGCTGAAGCACAATCCTGTAAAATTCAACACATACTGATGTAGGAGATAGATGGACTCCAGGTTAGATATTTACAACTGGCCTCCTGTTTGCATTTCATGGGGCACAAAGAAGTGGGTTTCAGGCTGGATATAAACTATTAGCATTTTCTGAGACAAGAGATGGTGGGCTCCAGTTAAAGCATTTACAATCAGCCTCCTGTTTACTCTCTGAAATAGCAGTAACAACAGAAACAAGGTAAATAGCCAGGATTTGTCTCTTGTAAACACTTTAAGGTAATAGTTATGCAATAGTCAAGGCAATAGTCACAGTAAGGACAAAGAGGGGTAAAACCCTGTTTGAGTAAAGGATTGAAGGATCTCTGTTCCCCACTCTTTTGCAACAAGGGAAACACTACACATACACAGAAAGGCTCCCTGTGGGTCAAAAGTCAAGGGATAACACCAGGCCCTAATGAGTTGTGCTCCTCCCAGAAGCCTTCACTTTGAGATCCATCTTGGCTGAGGGATGTGTGCCCATCCAGGGGAGGCTCCTGGCATACATCAGGTATAGAGAAAGAAACCAGATAATTGGCCTGAAAGAAGACAAAGACCCGGAAGAAGTGACCTATATAAATGACGCATCGTTACTTCGCTCCTCCTCACTAGGGGAACACCTACACCCTTTTCTCTCTGGATGTGCATCTCTGCCTTGCTTCTGTCTAACTAAACAAACCATTTCTCTATGTGCTCTCTGACTTCTTGTTGTGCTATGTCTCCAGCAATAAACTTTGTACCTACATTTACAGTTTCTGCCTCCATGATAAATGCATTTTTCACTGGGGGTAAAAATCCAGGGAAAAATAGCTTCTAGCCTCCAGCCCTTTGGCGGCCTGGTGGCTAGGATTCCTAGTTCTTATTCAGACTATCCAGGTTCAATTCCTGGGCAGGGAACTAAGAGCTCGCTTCACACCATGGCTCACTGCTGCCTCACCAAGATCAGACTGAGTACTCATTCTATACAAGGGACTCTACTAGGTACTATGAAAGGAGACAAAAATCAATCAGATGATTTTTGCCCTTGAGGACAGAGCAGTCTGGTGACTCTACTAGGTACTATGAAAGGAGACAGAAATCAATCAGATGATTTTTGCCCTTGAGGACAGAGCAGTCTGGTGGAGGTTGAAGGAGAAGACAAGTACACAACTAATAAAAATAACAATGACAGCAGCAGCTAACCCTTACTGATCTTGCCATTCATCTGACTTTAAGAATCCAAGCTCTTAGAGCAAGCAAAGTGCTAGAAGATGAAACAATTAAGGGCATATTTTCTCATTAAGACTATGAGAGCCCTAAAGAGTAATTAATTCTGACTGTTGTAACTAAGAAAGAGTTTACTGGAGAGGTGGCACAGTATCCTTTCAGCAAGCAGAGAAGAGGTTGGGGAAGGAATGTCCCAGACTGAAGGAACAGAGCATGAGCCAAAAGATGGAGGTATGAAAACATGGACCACATTAGTAAGTCATCTTATTGATCTGAAACATATAACACAACACAAGGCATAGTGTACTTAAAGTTAGAGGGTTGTGAATGCTATTACCTTAACAATAATAACTATCATTTATTGAGTATGTACTAAGCACTGAAGTCTTTTATATGTATATGTTTTTATTTGTTGATTCTTCTTAACACCCTTATGAGGAGGAACTATCATTATGCCCATTTTACAGAAGAGGAAATTAAGACCAACGGGTTAACTCCCAAAGAATTCCCAAAGAATCATGGCTAGTAGAAAGGAAACTGGAGTCAGATTCTCAAGTCTCGTTCTTAACTCCTGACTTAGAATACAAAGGTGAGCAGCACAGGTTCTTAATTAAGGCATTAGCAAATGTATTTGAGTTTCATGCTAACTCTGGAAGTATACTGTGAAGGACAGAAAAGCACATGAGAACAATAAAGACAGGAAAGCCAAAGAAGTTTCTGTTGCAATAGCTCAGTAAGGGATGAAGAGGTCTTGAATTAGGGCAGCAGAAACAGAGAAAGGCGCTTCTTGAGAGACATTTCCCAAGCAAAACATGGCCTAGGCTTCCGGGGTGGTTCAGATGGTAAAGAATTTCCCTACAATGCAGGAGACCCATGTTCGATCTCTGGGTTGCAAAGATCCCCTAGAGAAGGGAATGGCTACCCATTCCAGTATTCTTACCTGGAGAATTCCATGGACAGAGGAGCCGGGCAGGCTACAGTCCATGAGGTCACCAAGAGTCAGACGCAACTGAGTGACTAACACACATACAACAACAACAGGAAGTTGCTTTGTGAAAGAGACAGAGAAGGAAGGATTTAAAGATGATCCCTAAATTTTTCACAATCTTTTAGAAAAAGAGATACCCCATTAACTAAGGTATGGATTACGGAAAGAACAGGTAGGTATTAAATTCAGTTTGAGACTTACAAGTCAGGAATGTAAAGTAGGCAGGTGGAGGTACTGCCTGGAGTTAAGGATATATATCTGTATCTACAGCTATAGCCATGAAGAGATTTGTAGTTCATTCATATAATGATGACATATATAAAGCTTTGGTGAAAAAAGAAAAAATACAATATAATTCACTGCTCAGTTGGGATGTGTGGGACACCTGTCCAGTTTCCTGAGGCAGCATTTTTATTTGGCTAATTATGCCTGGTTCAAACTTTAGATCCACCAACTAGCTATCTGACCTTGGGTTACTTCATTTTTCTGTACTTCAATTTCCAACTTTGTAAAATAGAGATAATAATAGCAAAGTATGGTTGTTGGGAGTTTTAAATTATATATGGAATTACACACACACACACACACACACATGTATCTTGTATATAATGCTGTATGTTTACGGTTTTTGTTACTGTTGTTGTTTTACTATGCTAACCCTGACTTGCTTTTTTTTCTCTTTATCATACCAAGGATTTTGTATTGATTATATATTAAGGGCCACAAGCTGTCAGAACTAATCTTCATGTATTTCAGTGGTAAAATAATTTTTCTAATGAGACTTCTGCTTCTGTTTGTGACACAGCAACTGGGACCAGGCGTACTCTCCTAGCATAACTAGAAAACTGGATAAAATATAGGAAAAACACTGTTTTTGTACTACCTCAGACAACAATATGCACATAGTCCATGAACCTTGAAAGAAGCAGAACAAATGAGGTAACCCCTGTGATCACCCTGGATTTCTGTCTGGAGGCACTTTCTGGACCACAGAGGAGGAAAGGGATCCCAAGCAGAGCACAATGGTCTTGAGGAGTCAGAGTCTGAGGATGCCAAGGAAGCTGGAACATTCAGGGCAGAGAAATGAAGAAGATGAACTCTAAGGGGGCGACGTGGACATGGTTCTCTAGAAATCAACAGAGGGTCTTCTTGAGTTTTGGATGAATACTAAGTTGCCCAAAATAGGGTAAAACTCCGTGAGGCTAAGTGAAGGAAAGCTGTAAGATGAACAACTGTCAGAACTCTCTAGGGCTGTAAGTCTTTTAAGTTCCAATAGCTAGAGTGGAGGGAATACCTGGAGCATTCAGTAGAGACCTCAGAAGAGTCATTTCTCAATAGAAGAGGTTAACGACACTAAAGTATACTGTAAACTTACCCTGACAAAGTTTAAAAACAAGTCTTGAAAAAAGCACATTTAACCTACAAGTAACTTAACTATTCGGCAGAACAAAGTTCAATACTCTTTGAAGGAAGACAACAAAATCTACTACTCAATGAAAAAGTTCAGCATTCAATTAAAGGACATGGGTACTATCCTGGAAATACTTTATCTCTTTGGTAAATAATGAATCTTCTATCTTAAGAATACCATGACTCCATGACTGTGTTACAATTTTCTCATATAGATCAGATCAATGGACTATAATATTCTGGGCTACAATTTTGTTACTTCTCTCTACCAGGTAGCCATAGCTATAGAGCATGCATAATTGGTGCTATATAATTTATCAATCTGGGAAAAATTTCAGCATATGTTATCTTTACTTAGAATTTATAGGATTTATCTGGAGTCAGTTCAGTGGTCAGATATTTGGGGCAGAACATACAGCTTTGCGTTTATTAACCTTCTTAAAGGAAACCTGAATGTGCAGGGGCAGTGTTTTATTATGTTAAATTTAACATAACAAAGAAGCTTGAACAGGGGGCTTATTTACTTGTGTGTTTTTAACCAAAAGAGGCTATAATTTCTCTGGTTATGGTTAAAAAGAACACAGGGAAAGTAGATTTCGTTTCAATTCTATGGCAGGATAAAGGCTATGAGAGAAGAAAGTCAACAGAAAAAAAATATTACTCTTGAAGTCTATTTGAAAGCGCTGCCTTGTTGCTAGCTCTGTAATTAAGAAGCAACCAAACAGATCACACTCACAAAATGGACACCTGTGTATGGTAGTTGTTGAACTCCCTGGTATCTGAACTTAGCCTCTGTTTGAGGAATTCCCCATTATCTGAGTCTTGGTGGAATGTAGGAAGTATCTCTCATGACAGTAACAAAAGGTCAGATAATTACTTGATATCTACCACCTGATAACTGGGATGAAAACAGTATCTCTGGCAAAGCTGTTTGCCAAAAGTTTGAATGTGAAGCAAGTGACTCAAAGAATAGTAAGAGAGAGAATTTACTCTGGCAGGACCCACAGCAGCAGCTAGCTACTGTGGTCATCGGTGCCATGGAGCTCATCATGACCTACAACATCCAGCTCCAGGATACAGCAGTTGCTGCGGGCCCGTTATGGCTGAAATCCATGTACCTTTGGATTAAAACAGTCACAATTGTTTTCTGTTAAACTTGCAACCAAGGGCTTCCCTGGTAGCTCAGCTGGTAAAGAATCACCTGCAATGCAGGAGACCCCAGTTCAATTCCTGGGTCAGGAAAACCTGCTGGATAAGGGATAGGCTACCCCCTCCAGTATTCTTGGGCTTCCCTGGTGGCTCAACTGGCAAAGAATCTGCCCGCAATGCGGGAGAACTGGGTTCTATCCCTGGGTTTGGGAAGATCCCCAGGAGAAGGGAACGGCTACCCACTCCAGTATTCTGGCTTGGAGAATTCCATGGATTGTATAGTCCATGGGGTTGCAAAGAGTCGGACACGACTGAGTGACTTTCACCTGCAACCAAGAACTGTGGTTGACTCACATAGACAGGTTTGATTTTGTTTATAGGGGGACACAAGTTTTTCTTGCACGAACATATAGGAATGAATAGGTGTGTATGTATGCTGGAGAGCTCCAAAGCAGAGTCTTCTGCCTATAAGTACTCCCTCAGATCTCAGCTAGCCCCAAGTCTCTAAATACCACCTCTTAATTGATGACATCCATATTTATACATCAAATTCCTACCTCTCTGAGCTCCAGACTTATATGAATAGCTGCCTACTCAACATCTTAACTAAGATATCTAACAGAACATCTCAGACATCTCAACAAAACTCTTGATTTCCCCCCAGTAATCTGGTCATTCTTCATTCTTTATTTTATCTCAGTTATTGGCATCTCTATTCCTCCAGCAGCTCAGGCCAAAAAATTAAAACAGTTACTTTGGATTCTGCTCCTTTGCTTGCCCTCAACATCTAACCCACTAGCAAGTCCTCAACTTTCTACCTACAAATTCTAACTCACATCCTGTCACTTCGCATCACCTCTACCCCTTCTTCCTTCGCCACAGTAGTCATGAATAACAACTGGACAACTACAACAGCTTCACTCTGCCTCCTGTGATCCAGTCTCTCTGTGAGAGTGAATGTCACTCAGTCATGTCCGACTCTTTGTGACTCCATGGACTATATACAGTCCATGGAATTCTCCACGGTCAGAATACTGAGTGGGTAGCTGCTCCCTTCTCCAGGGGATCTTCCCAACCCAGGGATCGAACTCAGGTCTCCCACATTGCAGGTGGATTCTTTACTAGCTGAGCCACAAAGGAAACCCAAGAATACTGGAATGGGTCATGCATCCATTCTCCAGTGGATCTTCCCGACCCAGGAATCAAACCAGGGTCTCCCGCATTGCAGGCGGATTCTTTACCAGCTGAGCTACCAGGGAAGCCAGAATGATTTTTCAATGGAAGCATGTAAATTATCATATGTGAAACGA
Source organism: Okapia johnstoni (assembly GCA_024291935.2). Classification (NCBI taxonomy): domain Eukaryota; kingdom Metazoa; phylum Chordata; class Mammalia; order Artiodactyla; family Giraffidae; genus Okapia; species Okapia johnstoni. Next base: position 4,629,633 of record CM044310.1, on the reverse strand, counting down.
ATAGCCAGTCCAGGTTCAATGCATGATACAGGGTGCTCGGGGCTGGTGCACCGGGATGACCCGGAGGGATGGGATGGGGAGGGAGGTGGAAGGGGGGTTCTGGAAGGGGAAAACATGTACACCCATGATGGATTCATGTCAATGTATGGCAAAACAAATACAACCTTGTAAAGTTAAAAAATAGAAAATAAACTAATTTAAAAAATAATAATATAAATTAGATAATGCAGTTCCCCATTTGCAAACCACGTTAAGGCTTCCCTTTGCACAAAGTATAAAAAAAGAAAGCCTCTACCATGTCCTGCAAGGCCCTACATCATCTAGCCTCTACTTTTCACCCTCATCTCTTACCATACTCTTCTTTAACTGTGGCCAGACCTGCCTTCTTATGCTTCCTTCATGACCTCAGTGGTTACAGTTATGTCTGCCTGGAAATATCTTCCTCCAGAGTAGGTATCCCTTCTCAATATTTTGAGTCTCTTTTCAAATATAAATAGCAAGTCCTCAAGGAGTACTCCTGAACAAAATCAACTCCCCACCCCAAATTCAGTATATATTCTTACTTTGCTTTCTTCAAGCCACATCCACATACTACAGTTTGAAAATGCATTATTTACTCATTTGATCACTATGTCACTCAATAGATTCTAAAGTCTAGAGTGTGGTATCTATATTGCTCACCGCTCTAAGTCCAGTACTTCAAACAGGTCCCAACACATATTAAGTACTCATTAAATATTCATTCAATGAATCAGTGAATTTAATGTTAGCTATATGATAAGATTAAACAGACAGAATTTCCTTTAGCAATAAAATTTTCAGCACAGCATTTACTCATTTACCAAAGGATTTGAGCAAGCTTCGGGAGATAGTGAAGAACAGGGAAGCCTGGTGTGACACAGACCATGTGGTCTCAAAGAGTCAGACACGACTAAGCGACTGAACAACATTTGGAAATACCTTCAGTTCGTAAAGATACACTCTCCCAAGTAACGCCAGAAGGGCTTTTCCCCTTAAATCAGTACTATGCTCTGGCCTAAGTCTGAAAATGCTTAAGTGAAAAAATATAAGCTTCTGAAATATAATTATTGTCCAATAATGTTTTTTATTGCAAGAACTTCAGTACTATCCCTTTCTATTTTCATTTGTAGTAAAGAGAATCTTATGTTACCTAAAAATGGGTGGATAGAATGATCTTTAGATAGTTTAATAAACAAATTAAAAACACTTTGAAAACCTTAGATGAAGTACAAATCACTTGTCAAAAGTACAATCTTATTTGTCAAAACATGAAAATGAGAAAAGAGAAGACACAGAAATAACAGGCTCAGAGCTGCCAAACTGACAGGCTGTCTTAAGTGAGATAGTCAAAACATTCATATGCTAATTTTTTAAAGTGCTGTCTATCTGGCCATTGATATAAAAACAAGACAGGGCTTTTTCTTCCTACTTAAAGAGTACATGAATGGGCCAGATAGTGGACACCGATTACCAAATTAAGGAACAGCAGTTAAGATCATAAAGAATTTTCTGTTTATTCTGAACGCACATATAAGACAAAAACTAACTTGCATGAAAGGTATTTCAGAAGATCCACTTCCCACAGAAACACTCTTATCATCTAACACAATTATTGGTAGTGTTCTGCACATAGGACACAGTGCAAAAGATGATTGTTCATGTTAGTAGCTGGGATTAGCTACACATTGTAAATGGCAAAGGTTGAATAGCAAATAACAACCAAAGAAGGCTTAAAGATTAAACCAAAATGTACAAACACCATTTAAAATTATTTTCCTTTTTCATTTAGTATCTTAAAGTGTTTTCATGCTCACATTTCTACTAGGCAGTCCTCCCACTTACAACACTAATAATTCTAAACAAAAGCGCACCTCCTTGAAACGCTCCATTCATTGGGCTGATGAATCTATCATCCTCAAATCTATTATCAAATCAAATCAAATCTGTCATCAAATCAAAACCCACTTCCTGGGATGCTACACAAATCCAGTTTAGAAATATTACTGAAGTTTTGTTCAAATTTGCTTTGGTAAGAATGCTAATGTTTCCAGACTTACATTCAGATGTTCTGTTGCTAAAGAAGAAAGTGACACATACTATATGGTTCCATTTATGCAAAATGTCCAGAACAGGCAAATTTGTAGAGACAGAAAGTTAACTGGTGAGTGGTTGCCAGGGTAGGGAGGGGTGGGGGGTGAGGGGGTAGGGAGGGCAGGTGAAGTTGGGGAGCAGTTAGGAGACAGGAAGAATGGCTGCTAATGGGTACAGGATTTCTTTGGAGAGAGATGAAAATGATTTAGAATTGGATAATGGTTGCACAACTTAGTGAATAAAAGAAAAACCACTAAATTCTACACTCTTAAAAGGACAAACTTTATGGTATGTAAAAAGTATCACAAAAATGCTTTATTTTTTAAAAAAGTGATCAGCTTTCCCCAATTCACAGAAAATTTAAGTTAATATATAATTCTCTTTATTTAAAACTCTTCCTCTCATAAATTTTTAACTCTTTGGCATGAGCTATCATTCTCCTTCTAGCACATGACAACAAAAATAAAAAATAAGCAGACTGACATCAGCATGGAAAGTTGAGAGAACAGATCAACAACATTCTCGGTTGAATGAGTTATTTTATCCATGGGCATGTGATGATGATATTAATTTACTGTAACCATTTTCTATAATTATCATCTATAGAACATCTGAAAGATAAAATATGCCAATATTTCACATTATTCTACTAAGAACACCATGGCTCTATATGGTATCTTGTTTACACATGTTCAGTCGCTCAGTCGTGTCCGACTCTTTGCGACCCCATGAACCGCAGCACGCCAGGCCTCCCTGTCCATCACCAGCTCCCAGAGTCTACCCAAACCCATGTCCATCAAGTCAGTGATGCCATCCAACCATCTCATCCTCTGTCGTCCCCTTCTCCTCCTGCCCCCAATCCTTCCCAGCATTAGGGTCTTTTCCAATGAGTCAACTCTTCACATGAGGTGGCCAAAGTATTGGAGTTTCAGCTTCAACATCAGTCCTTCCAATGAACACCCAGGATTGATCTCCTTTAGGATGGATTGATTGGATCTCCTTGCAGTCCAAGGGACTCTCAAGAGTCTTCTCCAACACCACAGTTCAAAAGCATCAATTCTTTGGCGCTCAGCTTTCTTCACCGACCAACTCTCACATCCATACATGACCACTGGAAAAACCATAGCCTTGACTAGACGGACTTTTGTTGGCAAAGTAATGTCTCTGCTTTTAAATATGCTGTCTAGGTTGGCCATAACCTTCCTTCCAAGGAGTAAGCGTCTTTTAATTTCATGGCTGCAATCACCATCAGCAGTGATTCTGGAGCCCCCCAAAATAAAGTCTGACTCTGTTTCCACTGTTTCCCCATCTATTTCCCATAAAGTGATGGGACCAGATGCCATGATCTTAGTTTTCTGAACGTTGAGCTTTAAGCCAACTTTTTCACTCTCCTCTTTCACTTTCATCGAGAGGCTCTTTAGTTCTTCTTCACTTTCTGCCATAGGGTGGTGTCATCTCCATATCTGAGGTTATTGATATTTCTCCCGGCAATCTTGATTCCACCTTGTGTTTCTTCCAGCCCAGCGTTTCTGATGGTGTACTCTGCATATAAGTTAAATAAGCAGGGTGACAATATACAGCCTTGATGTACTCCTTTTCCTATTTGGAACCAGTCTGTTGTTCCATGTCCAGTTCTAACTGTTGCTTCCTGACATGCATACAGGTTTCTCAAGAGACAGGTCAGGTGGTCTGGTATTCCCATCTCTTGTAGAATTTTCCACAGTTTATTGTGATCCACACAGTCAGAGGCTTAGTGCAGTCAATGGAGCAGAAGTAGATGTTTCTTTTGGAATTCCCTTGATTCTGCTATGATCCAGTGAATGTTGGCAATCTGATCTCTGGTTCCTCTGCCTTTTCTAAATCCACCTTGAACATCTGGAAGTTCACGTATTGCTGAAGCCTGGCTTGGAGAATTTTGAGCATTACTTTACTAGTGTGTGAGATGAGTGCAATTGTGCAGTAGTTTGAGCATTCTTTGGCATTGCCTTTCTTTGGGATTGGAATGAAAACTGACCTTTCCCAGTCCTGTGGCCACTGCTGAGTTTTCCAAATTTGCTGGCATATCGAGTGCAGCACTTTCACAGCATCATCTTTCAGGATTTGAAATAGCTCCACTGGAATTCCATCACCTCCACTAGCTTTGTTCGTAGTGATGCTTTCTAAGGCCCACTTGACTTCACATTCCAGGATGTCTGGCTCTAGGTGAGTGATCACACCATCGTGATTATCTGGGTCATGAAGATATTTTTTGTACAGTTCTTCTGTGTATTCTTGCCACTCTTCTTAATATCTTCTGCTTCTGTTAGGTCCATACCATTTCTGTCCTTTACCGAGCCTATCTTTGCATGAAATGTTCCTTTGGTATCTCTAATTTTCTTGAAGAGATCTCTAGTCTTTCCCAATCTGTTGTTTTCCTCTATTTCTTTGCACTGATCACTGAGGAAGGCTTTCTTATCTCTCCTTGCTATTCTTTGGAACTCTGCATTCTGATGGGAATATCTTTCCTTTTCTCCTTTGCTTTTCGCTTCTCTTCTCTTCCCATCTGTAAGGCCTCCTCAGACAGCCATTTTGCTTTTTTACACACATTAGAGCCAATGAAACAGAACAAAGCTAAAAAGGCCAAATAAAGATGAAACTAACCTTTATAACAACCTTTATATGCTAGCCTAATATGGTTCATCTATGACTATAAACTCTTAAAAAAAAAAAAATCCTGTATACAAACTTTTCTGACTGCCTCCAAAAAGTAAGTGGAAAGGTTGTTTCCTATAATTCTCACCAACTTTAGCATCACCAACTCAAAGATAAGATTTTTAAATTCCAATCCTAAAACACAGTGACTATTCTGTGTCAGAATCAGTTCCAAATGAAGAAAAACAAATCTCAAAAAAAAAAACCTCTGCTTCCTGAAGTAGTCAGATCTTAATGACAAGTAACAGTCACAATTTTCATACCTGCCAAGTGTAATGCTACTTATTTGACTGTACTCTCACTTATTCTATATCTTAGTCAACTTACTTAGACTTTCCACATATAAAATGTTTCTACATATATAATATATGTTATATTTATAAATTTATATATAATATATGTTTCTATATATAAAGTATTTTTGCTTTAATTTTATATAAAACCCTGTTTAAAGTTTTACCTCAAAAAGCTTAGAGTAAAATTCAAAATAATAATAAAAATGCATTTAAATGGATAAGGGACCTGGTCTGAGGACTGAGAGACAGAGGAAGGATGAAAGAGCAGGTGGAAGGGAAGAAAGATAACAAATTCATCCAAAAAGCAAAACCTAGGAAATTTTAGCTTGAAGATAGTATGCACTTCATTTAAACTTATATCTAAAAACTACTGAAATGGGTGAGACAATTTGAAAAATTCCAGATGTATCTAAGCCTGTTTTTCAATAACTTTCTCAATAATCTCCCCAGAAATAGAAGTTCTGATAAAAACCAGGATTTGGTAAAGACAGAAACATCAAAAGATATGTTACTAAATAAGAAGCTTTAATCTTTTTTAAAAGTCAGTTTCTGAAAGGTAATACTGAAATATTTGCCCTATTAATAAAACTGTAGTCTTATTTCATCAGGTCATTAATGCATCATGTATCCCAGTAAAAGATTACTGAACACAACAACCAAAGCCACAAAGATCTCCTACCTGTAGACGTGTGTGTGTGTGTGTGTGTGTCTGTTTTGACACAGGGAGGTAGAAGTGGTACGTGGTTTAGCTTGGGAGTTTTGATATTCCTCCTCCAAAGATCTTACTCTTTTTTCTAATACAAAGTCTAAAGAAAGGAAGCGGAACCTGACACTAACTGCCTTGCCCTCCAACCTTTCTCTCCAAGTGCCACCTACTTACCTCTTCCAGGTCAGGTCAAGTCTGCTCATACTCCAAGATCAGTTTCTGCTTTTTGCAGAAAATATATATTAGCAAACTCTTTTCTTGTTACTGCTGTTGTTCCATATTAGCAATGCAATCAATTATCTTATGTTTAATCCTCAATCTCCTAAACTGAGTCCTAATCACTTGGTACCTACTCCTTATCCAAGTTTTTTCTTCCCTGTCTCTGAATACTCAGAAATCTCACCCAAAGCCGGCTCTTGCCCTCACGAACAACTTGATACCTGACCTATATATTATCTGACTCTTATCTCCTGTGTGTACCTTCTGTTCTGGATCGTCCTCTGCTCTCAAACAGCCCAGACTTGGTTGTAGCTATTAATTTCAAGGCTGTCCTATCAGGAAATGTTGCTTGTCCTGTGGAGGAGGAATAGGGAGGTGGAGGAATATGTTCATTGAAAAAAAGGATTAAATATCAGCAAATTTTCTGTTATTATGTTTTACCACAATAAAAAAAAAATTGAAAATAAAACAAAACAAATACAGAAGCGAATCTCAGACTATATGGCAAAATAATAGCTCTCTGATGAGACCCTAAAAGGAAATACAGCTAAGATTATCAGGATAAAAGCTGAATAAATGAAACAAGCCAGGTCAGACTTGAAATATGTTAACATGAAGGTTTTAGAATTAGGACGTTTAAGTACAGAGATAAGGTCACAAGTAAAGGTTGATTATGGTGAGATGCTTTTTTGTTAAATTAGTTGTAATTATAAAGTTAAAATATATTATGGTAAAATGTGAACAGATAGAAGACTAAAAAATAAAAAAGGCTACAAAATGAAAAATTTAACTCCTCCTTCCCATTACCGCCTGAACTCTTCCATGTATATTCAAACAATTTTTTCAACTCACACGAGGTAACACTTTACATATGGACCTGTAACTTGTCTCTCCACACCAAAGAATATCTATGACATGTCATGAGCTACCTCCACTCACTTATAATGGCTACATTATATTCCAAATACAATAATTAATCATTGAGAGTATCTGTGGTAAGAGAAACTCATTCACCATCTGGATATCCAACCAGCTGTTCAAGCACATTAGAATACAGACAAACGGGCCCCATCAGGCTGAAGAATTTACATCTCTCACAAATTTCCAGGTGACGCTGCTGCTGCTCTAAAGACTACACTTTAAGAACTACTAGGCAATGAATAGTTGATCTGCTCTGATAATTTGAGAAAACAAGCAGAAAGGGGCAACAGTGGAATAGGTTAAACTCCCATCAACTGGCACAGCAAAGATTTAAGAACTTCCAAATTCAGTCATCATAGAAGGTGACTTGGGATATCTTGCTGGTACCTTACCCAGGAAGATTGCCTGGAGGCAAGGGGATTCGGTAGCAGGAGGCTTTAGATTGTATCACTAGAGGTGGAACCTCAGAGAGGCTGGAAGAGACAGAACTGGAACTTAGTCTCTCATATTAAGAAACTGCAATGGAGACGTTCCTAAAGGGCCCTTCAAAATATTCATACCTGTGCCTCCATAAGAGAACTAGCATTTGGACACCTGCCAATGGAGACCAGAGAAACTGAAACAATCAACACTGAGTGAGCTACAACTGGACCAGTTAAGTGAGACATTAAACTCTTTCCACTTCCTTCTAACTCACTGGAAGAGCTAGAGACCCAGAAGAGATAGGGAAAATTTTTTTCATGATGAAGCCTGAGCCATTGGCTTTGGACAAAGCGGAAGGGAAGAACTTTAAACTGGATATACTATTGGAGTTTTAAACTGGAATTTTTTAAATATTCTAAAGTGGAAAGTGAAGTCGCTCAGTCATGTCCGACTCTTTGCGACCCCATGGGATGCAGCCTACCAGGCTTCTCCATCCATGGGATTTTCCAGGCAAGAGTACTGGAGTGGGTTGCTATTTCCTTCTCCAGGGGATCTTCCCGACCCAGTGATCGAACCTGGGTCTCCTGCATTAAAGTTTACACAAAGTTATGGAACCGAGAATCTGCTCAAAAAGAGGGATTTCACAGAACATGGTTGAAGAAAGTGATTACAGGAAAACAAAGCCATGTCATGTTTGTAGCTCCATAAGATGGTTAAGGGAGCCAGATGCTAATTTATCATATCAGCACCTTCATTTTCCTGATTATGTGTCTATTTCTTACAGTCTCTTCATGATGCTTACTTTTCAGTTTTATTTAGGAAGGATTTTCCCTATCTATGAAAAAGGCTAAATTAGTATATGGTAAGATTTTGTTGGCCTTCATTTGCTCACTTCAAAAGAGAAAAAAAAATCCTCATACTTTTGTCTTTCTTAGAACAGAATTTAAAATGAAATACCTTTAAAAAAATAAAAAATAAAATAAAATAAAATACCCTCCTTCTCTCTCAGTATCAGAACTTGCATTTCATCTTTACTTTTTCTATTACTATCTCAAAGTTACCCTATTATCATTTCATTTTCAACACTGGAAGAGATATTTACCCGATGTTGATCCTCCCAGGATTTTTACATCTACCTAACTAAACTACAGCATTCTTCACTGTTTTAATATCCTCTTTGAGAACAGAAGGAAGCAATACCACTTGGAAGCCATTTATATTAAGCCAAATTTCAACTCACAAAAGAATCTGAAATGACTTGATATTGTGGTCTTTTATAGACTTCATAACAGATGCTTTCCATTTTATAGACTCCCCCAAATTTCTTACTGCTATTGTGTGCCTCTGTGTCCAATGATCATATACAATCAGCAGAACCATAAAACATCATAGATTTACATTTCTGGTTACTGATTTAGGTTTACAAACTTTGGTTTCTCTCATTCGGGAGAAAAAGTTCTTCAGCTGTCTTACTGAAATACAATCACTAGGGTAAACTCTACATGTAAGAAAATCGCAGGAATACATTAGGTCAGATATAAATAGTGAGAAGAAAACCAGAAGCTAACCTTTAATTTTTAAAAACATATATCTAAATTCTAGAAATGGTCAATTAACCAAGCTTATAACAGGTACAAAATAAGTCTTATTTGAGGATGCTTATGTTAGCAAGGGTTAGCTTTAGCATCAGGGACTGCTGCTGCTAAGTCGCTTCAGTCGTGTCCGACTCTGTGCGACCCCATAGACGGCAGCCCGCCAGGCTCCGCCGTCCCTGGGATTCTCCAGGCAAGAATACTGGAGTGGGTTGCCATTTCCTTCTCCAGTGCATGAAAGGGAAAAGTGAAAGTGAAGTCGCTCAGTCGTGTCCGACTCCTAGCGACCCCATGGACTGCAGCCTACCAGGCTCCTCCGTCCATGGGATTTTCCAGGCAAGAGTACTGGAGTGGGGTGTCACTGCCTTCTCCGAGCATCAGGTACTAGATAACTCAAAATAACAGTGGCTTACCTAAGACAGAAATTTAACTTTCTCCTGTATAAACAAAGTCCAGAGATGACATTATGTTCTCTGTCATCAAGAATCCATTCCCCTATCTTGCCTTCTCTCATCTTTAATACATGCTTTCAGTACAATTCAGTTCAAATAGCTACTTAACCACCAGCCAATATCTACATTCCATCCAACAGTAAGGAGAATAAGACGGGAAGAAAAGCACATCTCTCCCTATAAAGGTGTCCTAGGAACTGTACTAGACACTTCTGATTACATCCCACTGACCAGAATTTAGTTTTATGAATACACCCTAGCTATGAGTTTGGGTAGTCTTCATTCTAGGTGGCAAAAGGTCCCGTTAATAACTGCAGAGCTCACTGCTACAGGAAAAAAAGGGAAGTGAACACTGGGGAAGAGCTAGCAATTTCTGCCTCAGTGATGATCATGTTTTGTTGTTTCTGAACACCAGGACTTAGCTTGCCACCTCAGGCAAGTCAATTTACATTTTCTCAATCAAAAGCTTCCCAGATCCTGGCATGAAGAATATCGACTAGAAAAATGTAAAGCATACAAACTTTAAGTTAGAGTATGAATACATTCTGGGATCTAAAGTAGAGTAAGTGATTATAGCTAATAATACTGTATTATATAAATGAAGGTTGCTAAGAGAGTAAATCTTAAATGTTCTCATCACAAGAAAAAAAAAATGGTAGTCATATGACCTATGGTGGTAATCATTTTGCAGTATACATTTTTATATCATGTTATATGTCAATTATACCTCAAGAAAGCTGGGCGGGGGGAGAAAAAAGGCCGAAAATACAGGGCTATACTGAGAAAGCCAAGAGATTCTTAGAGGCAGCAGTAAATTTCCCAGAGATGTTAGACAGCATTTGAATGAGGGAAGGATATAAAACAATGCTGATCTGATCTGTTTTTTTCTTTCCCCTTGAGATCTTTCCTCTGTGTTGCAGGTACAGGCATCAAAAAATTCCACTGTAAAGCATCGATGGTATATAAAAAACGGCATATCAAACAAAAGTAATAAACCTAAAGAAATCATACAGAGCACCAAGAATGTGAAATGTGATTTGGCACCGAGACTAGCAAAGAGCAGCACAGTGTGTGATTAATCCTGCATGGCCACATTTACATCTCTAATTTGCTCATATAAATGCATTAAGCCAGATGGTTTTAGAGCCTAGCACTCTGCATATACTCGTGGGTCAGCACCCACATTTTCTATACTTGATGGGTGCCCAGACTTTGGCAGGACGCACCCCTTACCCTTCAGCAGTTTCCTAACATAACCCCTTTATTCTTAATTCTCCCCACTTTCCATAATCAGCATTCTCACATCCAATATCCACTTATGCCAACACCTGCTGTAATGCTGCTAAGCAATATATTAGGAGGACAAGAAGAGACAACTGTCACTTTAACTTAGAACACATCAGAAAGACAGTTTTGAAAATGGGGATTTTATTCTATTTGTGAAAAATTACCACCCCCTACCAAAAATAGGAACTACATATTTTACTAGCATAAATCCTATTCCATCTTTTAAAGAAAAATTCACACCAATAACTGATATTCTCGAATATCCAATAAAAATTCCCAAACCAAAGTTTTTACTTTGTGAAATTTTAATACTGATTTTCAATTATTATAATAACTCTACACTTATTGATCTGTTGGCATCTAGCTCCAACCAGACACATCATGTGAGCCTATTCAGTAAGGCAGCTGTGGTAGCAATTTGATTCTAGGCAAATAATATACTGTTGAATATGGTCATTTTTTTCTATCTCAAGTGCCATCAATTAATGGACCGCCAATTAGTCTTTAGTACGGAACTGTCACGTTAGGAACTACACGTGACAAGCAGATATAAAATAAAGATACCCTTGAAGCATTCACAAGCTTAGGATTTTGGCCATAACCTAAAAAGAAAGTAATCTGAAAGAGCTCAGAAAAGACCTGTTTATTTTAGAGACACAGGGTACAAAGTAAGAATGCTGTGAAAATACGATGGTGACATCCTTTGAGGATGAAGACATCCTCAAAGATGTGGGGATGACCTGGGGGGCTACAGACACAATTCTCTCTGAGAAGAAGCTGAATCCACTTAGTAAACCTTCAGGAGCTCTACAAATGGTGGGTGCAGTTGGGGTGGGGGGCAGATACCTTAAGGGTCACAATGCAACTAGGAGAGGCCCAGGGTGCAATCGCAACACCCACCGGATTAAGCTATTTTAATCATGGCAAAGAGCTATTTAAATCAGCAATCTCAGGGAAATATAAATAGTAAAGACACAGAGCTATCAAAATCTCTGTCTATGGGTCCTATCTCTCCTCTAATTTTAGACGACCATTTCTTTCTTCCTCTACCTTTTTTACACATGTAAGAGTTTACCCCTTATGATGCTATGTGGGGCGATCACAATTGCAGGATTGTCTCTCATTTGGTTTTAAGAGCAAAGGGATAAAAATCATTATGAAACTATCATTTCTTATTAGAGTTCATCCATTTTGGTACAATCAAAGCACTCCAATTATGATTTTCAAGAACATGCAATTATTCTGTCTCTAGTTATAACTAAATCAGCAACCGCAGTTTAGGTACCCTACTTATCCTTCTTTCTCTGAGAACCGCACCCCATCAACAGGATAGGGAGTCTGAAAGTGAAAGTGAAGTCACTCAGTCGTGTCTGACTCTTTGCAACCCCATGGACTGTAGCCTACCAGGCTCCTCAATCCATGGAATTTTCCAGGCAAGAGTACTGGAGTGGGTTGCCATTTCCTTCTCCAAAGGAGTCTGAAGCTGTGTTTATTAGGCATGAATCTGTCTCTTGGCCACAGGAAGCTGCACCAGGGTTGGACATCTGATCAAGTTAGGGCTTCAAACTGCTTTGTAGGAATCTGGAACCAATATTCAATTCTATTATCTAGTATCCTATTAGTCTGAACTATTCTCTTGTGAACCCAAGACCTAAGACCGCCATTGTGGGTTAGATATGCTTGGTACTTGTATACCAAAACAGAGAAAGGTGGTCTTCAGAAAAAACATGAACAGCTGCAGACAGAGAAGGAATGATTAGAGAAGGAATGATTAGAAGCCCCACCTTCTGACCTTCAGGGAGGGAAAGTGCACTGGAGGTTGAGTTAATCACCAAGGACTGATGATTTAATCAGTCATGCCTACATAATGAAACCACCATAAAATGACACCACCACCTAAATGACAAGGCTCTGAAAGCATCTGGGTTGGTGAATACAGTGAAGTACTGGAAGAGTGGCACACCCAGAGAGGACATGGAAGTTCTGTGCCATGCCCCCATATCCTACCCAATGCATTTCTTCCATAAACTATTTCCCTGCATTGTGTGAGCAGTAAAAGCAAATCATCAAACTTGAGGAAGGCTCGTGTTGTTGTTGTTGAGTTGCTAAGTCGTGTCCGACTCTGCGACCCTATGGACCATTGCCCGCCAGGCTCCTCTGCCCGGGGGATTTCTCATGCAAGAATACTAGAGTGGGTTGCCATTTCCTCCTCCAGGAAGGGTCATGTAATCCTAATTTATAGTCAGTTGGTCACAAGTACAGGTGGCAAACCAGGACTTGCAAGTGGTGTCTGAGGTGAGGCAGTTTTATGAAACTAAGCCATTAACCCGTGGGATCTGCACTAACTCTACATAGTTAGTTCAGAAATTAAATCGACTGTAGGACCCTCATTTGGTGTCTGGACAATCAGAGAACTGGTTTGCTGTGAGAAAAGCTTACACATTAGCAACGAAAAAGGTTTCGGCAGGTAGAGAACAATGTAAGAGAAGTGTTAGATGCAAACCTAGAGATGAATGAGCAGATTTTCCCCACATTTCAGCTTAAGGGTTACAGATCAACAGAGAAATCAATGTGTTTCAAAAACCAAACCTATTTTAAAAGCTCACTACAGAAATTACACTATCCCAACATGGATCCCTAAATTTCAATAGGATGAGAGAAGTCCTTTTCCATTTTCAACGAGAAACAATCCTTTCATCTTTCAAAGCTTGGCAAGTGGTACTTCTGTGAATAATTATTAGTCTATCAGTCTGTTATTTACCTTTTTAATGGTAGGTGTGAATAGTTCTTTTTCCAAAAAGTGTTATCTTTCCTTGGAGTACTTTTGTGGGATAGGTCATTGTAGTGCTGAAATTCCTAGTACTCAATCTTCAATTCACATGAAAAGACAAGATGTCATTAGAAACTGTTTGATTAGTGATGCAGAAAAACAAAATCCTAACATAACAGAGAACTAATCCAGGTTGAAATGCTACAGCTAAAAATCATGGGAAATAAAGACACACTTACCTAGAAAGGATTCTCTAACAAAAGAAAAGATCTGGGGGAGAGAAACACATGCTTAACATAAATTAGGAAGATACTGCATCACTTGGTGAAGAAAAAGCAGAACTCCTGAACAATAGGTAATTAAAGTGCTCATTTATCTCTTGGAAACAACGGGGAGCATGGAAGGTCAGAACAGGGGAGCAATCACCCAAGCAGGATTATTCGTGAACTCTAAATGCTTGTCACTAATTATAAATTATCTAGTAATACTGTGAAATGATCAAATAGGTTAATACAGGATTTGAATTAATCTTCCTGGGTTTAAGATTTTTCCTCTAATCCACTGAACCTTGGAATTAGTGAAGTGTGATTTCTGTGTTCTCAGAAAGAACACTGGGATCATTAACACAATATTCCAATCTCTTGCCGAGCCAGTCTCAGATACATCTCTTTTGCTGGAGTAAAAACTTAATGCTTTGTGTTCTGACCTTTATTAGGATCTACCTTTTAGAGAAAGATCCATTTGAGGTTAGAGAGCATCTTTGACTCTCTAGAGGGCAGTGACTATGCTCAAAGCATCTTTGAATCTTCAATGCTTAATAACTGATGTAAGGCTGACTGATAAATGAATGAACTAGTTAATATCGAAAACCTTTCTTCAAAGATTCTGCTTTTCTTATTTAGCTAATTAAAGCCCCCCAAAACAACACCATACTGTAACCAACTAAGAAATATTTATATGACTCCTTTATTAATTGACATTAAACATAGTATCTACCATTCATGTTCCAATTCTCCACCCTGGATTATTTTCTTCCTGATGTCCCTATCACTCTTTTTTTTTCCTAAGTACAATGACATTTCATAGGCTAAATGGCCGCTAGTCTCTTTACATAGAATGGCTCGCATAGTTTATTCTTTTACTAGTGGAGATTTTGAGCCTCAAGCAGTAAAGAAATAATTCTTACAGGGGATGGGAGGTAAAAAGCAGAGGATAGAAAAACCCCCATTCTATGACTTATCTTGGGTGGTTTGTTTCACAGGTGTTTGCTTAGTGATAAATTATACATCTAGTTTTGCATACTTTGTATTTGTAGACTATTATGTTTTAACAAGAAGAAAATGTGTGTGTGCACCAACAGATATATAAAAAGAGAAACTGCAACCATGAAATAAGGACAGGCTACTTAAAACACACACACATGCACTACAGAGAATCAAGAACTCCTGAGTGAAATACATAAAAATGAAGGGTTCACTTCGAGGACAGTACTATGATAAAACCTAGGGAAGTTTCTCCACAAGTATAATGAAAAGCAAAAACATGTGAAAGGGAAAAAACTACCAGTCCAGGAGTGCCAATATCTGCACAACATTCCAGCAAAGGGGAATAAAGAAAACAGGGGGAGGAAATCATCAAAGAAATGATTCAAGAAAATTCCAAAGGATATTAACTTCAAGATTGAAAAAGCCCACCAAATATCCAATGCAATGGATGAAAATTTACATTGTGAGTTTATTTACATTGTGAGTTTATAAACTCACAATGAAAATCAAGGCATCACATCAAAAATTTCAGCACATTTAATATAAGCTTCAAGGGAAACGAAGATATTAAAGAGTCATGAAGTAAGGATTTGGGATCAGAATGACTTTAGACTTGGGATCAGAATGACATTTAGACTTCTTGACAGAAACACCCTGTTTAAGCAAGTTTGGGTGAGTGTCTAATCTTTGCAGAAAAATGGAAAAAGAACCTTAGCTAAACATTACTAAGCTCATTGTGCTCGGGGAAAGCATAACTCAAAAAACAAAAAGAGAAAGTCATCCATAATTATTCTTACAAACATGAAAGAGTTCTTTGCATTATAATGAAATAAAAATGAAAAGGTATACAGGCTGAAAGTATTAAAATCAATTCACTTAATAAATGTCAAAAATATTCTTATTATAGACTGAATTCAGATTACTGAAGTCCTAACTCCCAGTACCTCAGAATGTGACTATATTTGGAGACACAATCTTTAAAGAGGTAATTAAGATAAAATGAGGTCACAGGGATGGGCCCTAATCCAGTATGACCAGTGTTCTTATAAGAGGAGATTATAACAGATAACAGACACCCACACAGGAAAGTCCATGAAGATAGAATGAGAAAACAGCCATTTATAAGCCATGGAGAGAGGTCTCAGAAGAAATCATCTTAATGTTGGATTTCTGACATCTTAATCCTACTGACATCTTAATATTGGATTTCTAACCTCCAGAACTGCAAGAAAATAAATTTCCGTTGTTTAAGCCACCCAGTCTATGATACTTCATTATGGCAGCCCTAGCAAGCTAGTATTTCTAATACTCTGATAAAATAGTTATTACTAGTTAAACATGGTAGATTAAACACAAGATTTATATCTCCTCTCTTCTAAAATTCCACCTAAATGACATTAAAAGGATTTAATAAATGGCATAAACTCACAATGTAAATAAAAGATTAGAAGATGAGGCAAAAACAGCCAAGTTCTAAAGGCTAGAAAGCAGATGGGCAAGTGGTAACTGACTTGGCAGAACCAAAACTTAAGCCACCGAGAAAAGTCCATTTATATTACAGAATTTCTATCAGGCTCAGGAAGTGGCAGCACCATGTACCGCTGGAAGCTGAGATGAAGACAGACTAGAAAGCTAAATATAGGCTGAAAGTCTGTTTAAGAAGCAGTTACATATCCAAAGGACTGCTACTCTCTCTTCTAGCAGAAGCCTGGATAAAGGAAAACAGAGATCTCTGGTTGGGAGATAAAAGGCATAGTTGGAGGGTTCTATACTGAAAATATATGGCTGAATTATAGGCTTGTATGTTTGGCTCTCAGAACACTGACAGGGAGCCAAACATAAATCCTCAGATAGAAAAATGGAAGAATTGGTGCTAGAGAATCTGACTGCACACAAGAAGGGGAAAAAAAGACCCAAAGGGATTCTACCCAGCCAGATCACCATGTGATGAAACGTACAATCAGTCTCACCCTTGCTTAGAGAACTTCCATTAAGTTTTATCGTACCTCAGTCTTAAATCTAAGGAGAAAAATAAGGATGGTAGACATTTTTGAGAAAAACATCTTGTAGAAAAAGCAGACACCAAACCAAAGAAAAAAAGTTACTTGGGGAAATTAAAGAATATGTACAAAGATAAAATTTTCAAAAAGTTACCATCAATACCCTGAAAGATAATAAGAAAAAATATTGCTTCAATGAAGTAAGAACAGGATGTACTAAAAAAGAACATTCAGGAGAAAAAGGACATATACACACACTACAACATGAATTGAGCCTGAAAACATTATGTTAAGTGAAAGATACAAGAAATAAAAATTCACATATTGTATGATTCCACTTACACAGTATCTCCAAAACAGGCAAATCCACAGAAGCAAAAACTAAATTAATGATTGTCAGGGCTTAGTGACTAAGGGGAATAGAGAATGATCATGAGTAGGGGTTTCTTTCAGAATAATGAAAATGTTCTGAAATTAGAAAGTGACAATCGTTGTACAACCTAGTGAATAATATCTCATTTTTTAAAAGGAATTTTTGATATCAAAAATATGATAAAAATGATTAAAAATACCCTCAATATAAGATCTGAAAGGTAAGGTAGAAGAGATGTCCCAGAAAGTAAAGCAAAATGAAACAATAATGAAATTAGGAGAAAAAGAAAAGGTAAGAAAACTAAATGGCAGGTTCATGAAGTTCAAAATCCTAGTAACAGAAATTCTAGGAAGAGAGAATAAAGTAGAGAGATAAACTGTCAAACTACCTGTCTGTAAGTTCTGTAAAAATTTACCTGAACACACCAATCAAAACAGATCTACATTAAGGCATTTTGTTGTAAAACTGCAGAATGTTGGGGACAAGAAATATCTTATAAGCTTCTAAAGAGAGGGAAAAAAGAAACCCAGCTTTCATACAAAGAATCAGGAATCAGAGTAGCACCACACTTCTAAGCTGCGACAATGAAAACAAGACGACACAGATCCAATGCCTCAAGAATTTGGAGGGAAAATAATTTCTAAACTAGAATTAAATTAATTGTGAGAGTAAAATATATCTCTTTTTCTCCCTTTCTTATTAGCAAGGTACTAAGGAGCATGCTCTACCAAAATAAGAGAATAAACCAAAAGAAATGAAGATGTGGGATCCAGGAAAAAGAAGATTCAAAAAGCTATAAAGCAAATGTACTCTCCAAATGATGATAAAGTGAAATCCTTTGACAACAGCTATACAGTAGAGATAAAGTAAGAAAGGGAAGAGAGCAGAGAGAGAGAGGCTTAAATTGCAAAGTGAAATACTACTTTGGGGGGTTGGCTCTTTATGTGAAGAATCAGGCTTAATCAATCCATCAGTAAAAGTGTATTTTTATTTATATTCCAAGTGATAACACAAATGCTATAATTGAGGAGATGCCAGTCAGACAATGAATGAATAAATTATGAATTAATGCTGCAAATGTACTTTAAATAAATGTTTCCACATTTTTAAGTGCCCATTTAATGGAAATTTGGATCTACACACTGAAGTATGATTGGGGAATCACTAACCTAAGAACCATGATGTACAGACAGGATGGGTTGCCAAGCCTGTACACTTCTGTCAAATACAGTATCCCCTTCCAAGTAAAAGGCAAGAACTAGCTTTTCCCTGTAACAGTTGCAACAAATTTTGCTTTGAATGAAATCAGTTCATTTGTCTCATTATAAT
The DNA here is from genome assembly GCA_024291935.2 of Okapia johnstoni. Lineage (NCBI taxonomy): Eukaryota > Metazoa > Chordata > Mammalia > Artiodactyla > Giraffidae > Okapia > Okapia johnstoni. Next base: position 4,611,197 of record CM044310.1, on the reverse strand, counting down.
CCACTCTTCTATACAAAAGCCAGAGGAGTTGTTTAATTTGTATGCTCATTTAAATATTTGATATACCAAGAGCTATACTGATGATTATATTTTAGTTATAAAGCAATTCAAGACCAGAACATTACCAATAATTTGCATCTACTTCTACCACTCCATCAACCTACCCTAACCTCCCGCCTAAGGAAATATTCTTACTGCTGTATTTATCATCTCCTTGCCTTTTTTGACATAGTTTTATCACATTATGTCTAAACAACACATTATTTAGTTTTGCTTGTTTATTAACTTTATCAATGTTGCAAATAATAGTAGTTCATTCATTTTCCCGAATGTATAATATTGTAATGTGTGAATATGCACAATTTATCCTTTATCCTATCAATGGACACGGGTAGTTTCTGGTCCTTTTGCTATTATAAACAGTGTTATTCTCAAAATTCTAATGCACAGTTCCTAATACACTTGTACAAGAGTTTCTCTACACAGGAGTCATTACAATATATTGCCAAACTGTTTTCAAAATCAGTTAAACCAGTTAACAGTTAACATTCCTACTAACAAGGTATAACAGTTCCTAGTGATAATCATTGCCTGCAAAACCATGTTAAATGGCACTTCTATAAATCTAGTATGTAAACATAGTATCTCACTGCAGTCTTAATTTGCCTTTCTTTGACTGTAATGAGGTGGTACAATGTTGAAAAGCAGTTTGACAATTTCTTATAAAATTAAAATATACTAAACCATATGATTTAGCAACTTCACTTTTAAGTATTTGCTCAAGAAAAATGAAAACATATTTACAAAAAGACTTGTTTGTATACAAATGTTCATAGCAACTTTATTCATAATAATCAGAAAGCTGGAAACAACCCAAATGTCTATCAACAGGTAAATAAATAAACTGTTGTATAGTCAAACCATGACATAGCAATAAAAATAAAGGAATTCGCTAATGCCTGAAACAACACAGATGATTGCACAGTACAGACATTATGTTGAGTGAAAGGAGACAGATACAAAAGCATACATTAGTATGGCTCCATTGACACGAAGTTCTGGAGTAGGTACAACTAATCTATGATGATAAAATCAGATTGGGGTCATTAGAATGGAAAAGAGCCTGACTGCAAAGGAGCAAGAGGGGACTTCTTGCCGTAGTGGAAATGTTTGATACCCTGGAATTAACAAGAAAAAAAACAAAACAAAAATCGCTCAAGTCATTCTCCAGCTCCAAACCCAATATGGCTGCCCAGTCACTCTTAGGAAAACACCCGAAGTCCTTCCCATGATTCACAAGGCACTGAATGAATTAGCCTATACTCTCCAAGAAAAAGGAGACAAGAATGGAAAACCAATTCAGTATTCTTGCCTTGAGAATCCCATGAACAGTATGAAAAGGCAAAAAAATAGGACACTGAAAGAAGAACTCCCCAGGTCGGTAGCTGCCCAATATGCTACTGGAGATCAATGGAGAAATAACTCCAGAAAGAAAGAAGAGACGGAGCCAAAGCAAAAACAACACCCAGTTGTGGATGTGACTAGTAATGGAAGTAAAGTCCAATGCTGTAAACAGCAATATTGCATAGGAACCTGGAATGCTAGGTCCATGAATCAAGGCAAATTGGAAGTGGTGTAACAGGAGATGGCAAGCGTAGACATCGACACTTTAGGAATCAGCGAATTAAAATGGACCAGAATGGGTGAATTTAACTCAGACAACCATTATATCTACTACTGTGGGCAAGAATCCCTTAGAAGAAATGGAGTAGCCACCATAGTCAACAAAAGAGTCTGAAATGCAGTACTTGGATGCAAACTCAAAAACGACAGAATGATCTCTGTTCATTTCCAAGGCAAACCATTCAATATCAGAGAAATTCAAGTCTACGCCTCGACCAGTAATGCTCAAGAAGCTGAAGTTGAATGGTTCTATGAAGACCTACAAGACCTTCTAGAACTAACACCCAAAAAAGATGTCCTTTTCATTATAGGGGACTGGAATGCAAAAGTAGGAAGTCAAGAGATACCTGGTGTAACAGGCAAATTTGGCCTTGGAGTACAGAATGAAGCAGGGCAAAGGCTAATAGAGTTTTGCCAAGAGAACACACTGGTCATAGCAAATACCCTCTTCCAACAACACAAGAGAATACTCTACACATGGACATTACCAGATGGTCAATACCGAAATCAGACTGATTATATTCTTTGCAGCCAAAAATGGAGAAGCTCTATAAAGTCAGCAAAAACAAGAGCAGGAGCTGACTGTGGCTCAGATCATGAACTCCTTCTTGCCAAATTCAGACTTAAATTGAAGAAAGTAGGGAAAACCAATAGACCATTCAGGTGTGACCTAAATCAAATCCTTTATGACTATACAGTGGAAATGAGAAATAGATTTAAGGGACTAGATCTGATAGAGTGCCTGAAGAACTATGGATGGAGGTTTATGAAATTGTACAGGAGGCAGTGATCAAGACCATCCCCAAGAAAAAGCTGGATTTAGAAAAGGAAGAGGAACCAGAGATTAAATTGCCAACATCCATCAGATCATCAAAAAGCAAGAGTTTCAGAAAAACATCTACTTCTGCTTTATTGACTATGCCAAAGCCTTCGACTATGTGGATCACAACAAACTGTGGAAAATTTTGAAAGAGATGGGAATACCAGACCACCTGACCTGCCTCTTGAGAAACCTGTATGCAGGTCAGAAAGCAACAGTTAGAACTGGACATGGAACAGACTGGCTCCAAATAGGTAAAGGAGTATGTCAAGGCTGTATATTGTCACCCTGCTTATCTAACTTACATGCAGAGTACATCATGAGACATGCTGGGCTAGATGAAGCACAAGCTGGAATCAAGATTGCTGGGAGAAATATCAATAACCTCAGATATGCAGATGACACCACCCTTATGGCAGAAAGTGAAGAAGAACTAAAGAGCCTCTTGATGAAAGTGAAAGAGGAGAGTGAAAAAGTTGGCTTAAAGCTCAACATTTAGAAAACGAAGATCATGGCATCTGGTCCCATCACTTCATGGCAAATAGATGGGGAAACAGTGGAAACAGTGACAGACTTTACTTTGGGGGGCTTCAAAATCACTGCAGATGGTGACTGCAGCCATGAAATTAAAAGACACTTGCTCCTTGGAAGAAAAGCTATGACCAACCTAGACAGTGTATTAAAAAGCAGAGATATTACTTTGCCACCAGAGGTCCGTCTAGGCAAGGCTATGGTTTTTCCAGTAGTTGTTTACGGATGTGAGAGTCGGACTACAAAGAAAGCTGAGAGCCGAAGAATTGATGCTTTTGAACTGTGGTGTTGGAGAAGACTCTTGAGAGTCCCTTGGACTGCAAGGAGATCCAACCAGTTCATCCTAAAGGAAATCGGTCCTGAATATTCATTGGAAGGACTGATGCTGAAGCTGAAACTCCAATACTTTTGGCCACCTGATGCAAAGAACTGACTCATTTGAAAAGACTCTGACGCTGGGAAAGATTGAAGGCAGGAGGAGAAGGGACGACAGAGAATGAGATGGTTGGATGGCATCACCGACTCAATGGACATGAGTTTGAGTTGGTGATGGACAGGGGAGCCTGGCGTGTTGCAGTCCATGGGGTCGCAAAGAGTTGGACACGACTGAGCAACTGAACTGAACTGATACCCTCCAAACCTTACCTATCATTCAGTCCCTCACTACTACATTCCAGTCACTTTGGTCTTCTCAATATTGATTAGAAATTCCCAAATCTCCTTTAAAAAATAAAATACAAGGTGAAAAAGTGCAGGAGGAAGAATCTAGTACAGTAACTAATCATAATGTGTGGACTTTATTTGGATTCTAACTCAAACAAAATGCAAGAGAAAGTCATTTATAGCATTTGTGTTAGATTGATTGCATCAGTAAATTCAATGAATGACTTTCCTGAATTCTCTCAATTTTGTCCTGAATCTTTGTAGTCCCCTCCCACTCTGACTTGCTTTGGCCAATGGGATGGTAGCAAAGGCGAGGCATGCAGAAGCTTGAAAAGCACTCATTCATCTCACCTGCTCTCTTGCACAAGTCGGTTTTGCTCTTGCGTTTCTGTTTTCACCGTGAAAACATGCCCAAGATTGCTTACGGGAAGAAAAAAAATACATGGAGCAGGATCTAGTTGGTCCATTCGGCCCTAAATATGTGAACAAGCCCAACCAAAATCAACAAAAATCACCTACATTACCCACAGCTAACCACAGATACATAAGTGAGTCCCTCCAAGCCTAGCTTAGGGCAACAGAACCACTCTGCTGATCCACATTTGCTCTTGTAACCTCCAAGGTTTTGTGGTTGTTTGGTATACTGCACAACTGTGACAAAAGAAAACTGATAAAGCATTTTCAGACAACTGGAAGTTCAACACTGACTAGATATTTGATGATATTAAGGAATTATTGTTAATTTCTTTCTAGTCATTCTGGCCATATTGTTTAAAAGAGTTTTAGATACACATTGAAATACTCTTCAATAATATGATGTCTGGAAAATAATATGAGTGTGGGGTAGGATAGGAAGGCCTGTTCTGCTCAATTCTGATTTCTCAGCCTCTACAACACATCTGGCTCATTGTAGGTACTCAAATAATAAACAAACAAACCAAACCACAGCTGACTGAACCAAGCTGCAAATGCAGAAGTCAAGGCAATGAAGACAGACTAAGTACAAGGGAGAAGACACACTTCTCAGGTATCCTCACAGAACCACAACCAAGAGGGATACTCAGTGCAGAGTACCCCTCAAGCTGACCCAATCAAACTGTCTGTCTTGAAAACGTACAAACGGTACACAGAATGAGGAGAGCCACTTATTTTAGGTTGTTAACTACTACCAGGCTGGTCTCTCCAGAACAACCCTTGATTTTCCACTGTTAGCATCAGGGGGGAGAACCCCATTAGGGTGACTTTCAGTGCTATGTACATATATCCTCACAATAAATTCTCATTCAGAAGGTAATAAGTATTTCTTTTCTTTGGGACCCTAAAACCTATCTAATCACAAGACAATGACAAATCTGACTTTAATATGATCTTACACTAGCCACTGCTGTTGCACGTAAGAGAATTTTCCATTCTAGTGAACTGCTCTGATTTACCCATATGGAAGGAAACCTCTAATGACTTAAATATTAGAGGTGATGAATCATATTTAATTAACAAACATTTTCAAAGGACAATAGATAACAGATGATAATCAGAACCTCAAAGCTTAAAATGAGAACTGTGTAAATTCTCACTGATACTAACCTCAAAATAATTATCTTTGGTCTCCCTCCCCATTCTCCCCTACCCCTGTTATCCAATACCCCAGTCTCTTCGTCTTTGCCATTCTGCCACCCATTCTCAATTTATCTCTTTCATTCCCTTTCTTTCCTTCTCCATGCTCATTTCAATTCCTTGTCTTATCCCTTCTTTCTTCCCCTCCAAGCCTGCACTGAAATGAACTCATTCACATTTTTTAATATTTACTAAATAATACACAAGAAATGAAAAGTAAAACTATAAAAATATATTGCTTTTACCTATCAGATTGAGGCTCTCCTTCCTGAGGGAGAGAAAAAGGGAAGCAGCAAGCTCACATTACAGAAGATGTGGCAAAGCCAAATGGGGGTTATCAATATGCAGATTTTACAAGTCTCCAGATGTGAACTGTCAGTCACAATGATTACCACAGTAATCTCACAAAGGCTATATATGAGAAACAAGAGTGCTGCTACAAGCATTCATTCTAAAAGCATTTGTTTAATGGGTTGGGGAAATTTTTGCAAACATATCCAACAATTTTCTTTCTCTTGTTTTTTTCAGATACTTGTTTCTCTTGTAACTCAGCTATACATAGATCCTAAGGTTTTATGCCAACAATCTTGCCATAAAACTAAAGTTTTACACTTGTGACCTCACCATCAACTTTCTGGCAATAATATCAGGTCACAGACTCTACAGAAGACAGAAATATACACTCAGTAGAAATCTTGATATGTTCAGAAAATTAATTAGTATTTGGCATGCTGTTTAAAAAGTCTTTCATTCTGGTCCTGTCAAAAGCAGTCTGGCACATTTCTCTGACAATCTGATGACTAGTAAACCAATGTTTTATTTAGGTCCTTTCTACAGTTCTTCAGTGTTTTATTTGCATACATACATAAGAGCCAAGTCAAAAGCTGAGGTTCTAGAGGAGGAAAAGGCATTTTATACATATTCTTTCAATGCTTTTTTATGCTTTTAAAACTATTTCCCATCACATGAGACAACAGTAAAGGAAGCAAACCAAAAACAAGAAAATGCAGCCAAGTGTTCACAGCTGCAAAACAAGAGAAGTTACCTTGCAAATTTTCTTATTGTGTTTTTCAAAATCAATTATTTAAAAGAACAATCACCCCTGACTACAAGTCAGATCCTATTTTTTAAAAGGGCTACCAAAGAGATAGCTTGATCATCCTCATTCTATAAATGGATAAAATGATTATTATTAAGGTTAAATGGTTTCTCCAAGGTCGCACAGCAAGCAAATATCAGAGAAGGGATGAATGTTCAGGTCTGATTCTAAAATCCTTCACCTTTAGCTACTATGCTACTCTTTTTCTTTGTTATAAATACATTGCATTACATCTATAAAATATACTCAACATAAAAATCTAGCTATATCAAGAAAGGTACTTTTACAAGAATGAAATGTTTCTTTTTAACTTTTATTTCTGTCACTTATATAACATGTGACATGCTGCAGAAATTTTGGTTGTTCATTATTAACTTCCATAGAGAAGCAGTTATAATCTACATTTGAGAATAACACTAGGCTTATTGCTAAGATAGTTTCCCATTTTGAGAGATGCCTATAATAGAGAAACCATTGCTAATAATTAAACACATGGGAATATAAAACAAAAAAGGGAACATGAATAAAGGGAAAAAACACTTTAGGATTATAGAACATACACAAAAGGCTGTATTTTAGTACGGAAAACACCAACGTCTGGACACTTTGTTATAATTTACAATAATCCAAATTTATTTAGATTCTGATTAGCAAAACACAGACATGTCCATGTGACAATCATTGTGGAGCCCAGCAAAGCTATAGAATGAAACCAGGTGAAAAGATGAGAAGAGGAAATCTGTTCTATTTAGAAGAAGGGCAAGATTTTCTAACTGCTGAGGTAGAATGACTGAATTCAACTGTTGAGACAGAATTTGGATTAATTTTTTGGTGCTGTGTTCCTTCATTTCCCTAGGAAGAAAGATTATGTCACTCAGCAATGATACTTCCACTCAATTAAAGGATGGGTTTGGGCTATACCTCCAAGCTGGAAAGATTTCAGCTGTAATACAGGAGCCACAATAAGGATAAAGGAAGGAAGAGTAGGTAAAATGAGCTCTGTCACACAGGCAGGCAGTCTCATGGGAAGGAAAGAGCCAAAGAATTACTATTTCTGAACTTGACAAGTGAACGTCACAGTCACAGAGACTCTACATGCACCAGTAATCTTATTCTGCTCTGTCTGTTATACTACATATCAGGTTTGAGGAACTATTTCTAGGTGTGCTCCATGTCAATCAAGGATTTCTTCTCCCATATGAACCAAAAACTTCTGTAGATTTTTAGTCTAATCGCTGCTTGTTCCCACTCTCCCATTTTTCTCAGATCGCAGAGCTAGTAATTGGCAGTCTTACTCACAATACCCACAGCAGGCACTCAAAACTGACCACTTCCATTATTCAGCAAACAGGCATTTTTTTAAAAAAGTATTTTAAAAATAATTTCAAATATCTCATTTTAAAATATATTTTTAAAAATATTGAGGTGAAATTCACATAACATAAAATTAACCATTTAAAGTGAACAATTCAGAAAGAAAAACACCAATACAGTATACTAATGCATATATATGGAATTTGAAAAATGGTAACGATAACCCTATATGCAAGACAGAATAAGAGACACAGATGCATAGAACAGTCTTAGGGACTCTGAGGGAGAAGGTGAGGGTGGGACATTCTGGGAGAATAGCATTGAAACATGTATATTATCATATGTGAAACAGAACACCATTCCAGGTTCAATGCATCAGACAAATGCTCAGGGCTGGGGCAATGGGATGACCCAGAGGGATGGGATGGGATGGGGAGGGAGGTGGGAGGGGGGTTCGGGATGGGGAACACATGTAAACCCATGGCTGATTCATGTCAATGTATGGCAAAAACCACTACAATATTGTAAAGTAATTAGCCCCCAACTAAAATAAATAAATTTATTAAAAATAAATAGATAAATAAAGTGAACAATTCAGTGGCATTCAGTACATTCACAATGCTGTGCAACCACTGCTCCAAAACATTTCCATCACTCCAAAGTGAAAATACAACCTCATTAACCAGTTTCTTCCCATTTCCCTTCTTCCTTCAACCCCTAGAAACCACTAGTCCGTATTCTGTCTCTATGGATTTATCTATTCTGGACATTTCACATAAGAGGAATCATGCAATATGTGACATTTTGTATTTAGCTTTTTTCACTTAGCATATGCTTTTAAGGTTCATCCATGTTGTATATATATCAGATATTAATTTCTTTTTATGACTGAATGATATTTCATTGTAGGTATATACCACAATTTGTTTATCCATTCACTCATTGATAAGACATTTCCACCTATTAGCTAATATGAATAGTGCTGCTACGAACATGTGCGTACCTGTGTTTGAGTGCTTGTTTTAAATTCTTTTGGGCTATATACCTAGGAATGAAATTCCAAGATCATATGGTAATTCTATGAGGCTTTCCTGGTGGCTCAGATGGTAAGACTCTACCTGCAACATTGGAGACCTGGGTTTGATCCCTGGGTAGAGAAAATCCCTTGGAGACAGGAATGGCTACCCACTCCACTATTCTTGCCTGGAGAAATCCATGGACAGAGGAGCCTGGGGGGCTACAGTCCATGGGGTCACAAAGAGTCACAAAAAGTGTCTAACACTTTCACTTCACTTTTCTTCAATGGTAATTCTATGTTTAACTTTCTTAAAAACTACCAAACTACCAAGCAAGCAATTCTGAGCACCAATCATGTACTAGATAAAGTCCCTGATCTCATGAAGTTTACATTCCAGTGAGAAAAAAATAAACAAGTTAATCACTAATGTTGTTATATTGGGCCTATTTGTAAATATATACACATGAAAGTGTCATGTCAGATGGTGGTAAGTAGTATGAAAAAGTTATGCAGAGTAGGGTACAGAGAGTTATGGGAGGGTACTATTTTATATAGGGCAGTCAGAAAAAGCCTCTCTTATATGTAAACAACATGAAATGAGATCATTAAATATTTTTAGAATACATCAATAGTCAGTGAAACATTATTTTTATGAAACATTATTTCTTATATTACATTTCTCCAAAGTACTTTCATCTTTTTGGCTTGAATAATGTTTCCTTTGTGATTTTTTCCTGAACGTTAATTCAGACTAGTAACTTTATATGAAGATTCTTGCTATTTATTCTGTACAACACAAAACAAATCCACCTACTGAATTTTGTTGATCACCAGTAATGACATGTGGCAACAAATCTACATTTCTGATATCGTTACAGTTAGAGGTAATCATTAGTTGTGGAATGTAAGGACTCTGTAGTCATTTCAAACCATTAATTTCCCACAAGAATCTAACCAGGAATTATGAATAACTCACATAAGTATTAAACCCCAAACGTGGGGCAAATGCGCTTGGCATGCAGGATCTTAGTTCCCGTACGAGGTATCAAACCCGTGCCCCCTGCAATAGAAGTGCAAAGTCTTAACCACTGGGCTGCCAGTAAAGTCCCTAGACTCCATCCTGGTCTCTTCTTCTCTACTGCTGCTTCCTTAGTTCAGGTCATTGCCATCACTCTCAAACTATGCAACAAGAATCACCTCCCACCTGTTCTCCTTTCCTGATCCCCTATACACCACACATTAGCCACAGTGATATTTCCAAATCACTGATCAGATAATGGAACTTCCAGGCTTAAAACTCAAGTCTTTTCACTGCACTTCAATAAAATCTTGCTATGTCCTACTACAAAGCCTCATGACCCGGTCTCTTACCACATTCCCTGACATCACTTCTCATTACAACTCTTCACTCTCTTGCTTCAGCACACTGCTCCTCTATACCTCAAGTATAAAAAGTTCATTTCTATATTGGGGTCTTTGTGGTTTTCCCCTATCAGGAAACCTTGTCCCCAAATCTTTATATAACTCATTATTAAGGTCTCACTTTGAATGTTACCTCCACAGGTTACATTTGAGACCAAATCACTAACACTTAAATAATTTATTTCTTTAGAGCATTATCACTATGATTGTTTTTCTAGTGTATTTATCACTAGCTTCCTCCCACAAAAACGTAAGCTCTTTGAAAGCATAAATCTGGTTTGTTTTGTTTATTATTGTATTTTAGGTATCTCAAAAACATTTCCTATTGCATAGCAGACACTTGATAAATGTTTAATAAATAAATGAACAAATGAATCTACAGACACAGTATCAATACTTTTTTACAAGTCAAAATTATTACTACACTACTCCAACTTGAAGGTAGAATCTATGTCTAATTCATTTTCCTATCTCCAGAGAGCTTCTACAGCACCTTGTATTATTGTAGGTGCTCAAAAAATGATTAAAATTAATTAAGGAAACTTTATTCTAAAGTGTCCAAAATATACTTAATTATATATACTTATATTCATATTTATTGAGCATTTAGTATGTCCTAGGTCTTATTCCTAGGTCAGGAAGCAACAGTTAGAACTGGACATGGAACAACAGGCTGGTTCCAAATAGGAAAAGGAGTATGTCAAGGCTGTATATTGTCACCCTGCTTATTTAACTTATATGCAGAGTACATCATGAGAAACGCTGGGCTGGAAGAAACACAAGCTGGAATCAAGACTGCCGGGAGAAATATCAATAACCTCAGATATGCGGATGACACCACCCTCATGGCAGAAAGTAAAGAAGAACTAAAGAGCCTCTTGATGAAGGTGAAAGAGGAGAGTGAAAAAGTTGGCTTAAAGCTCAACGTTCAGAAAACTAAGATCATGGCATCTGGTCCCATCACTTCATGGGAAATAGATGGGGAAACAGTGGAAACAGAGTCAGACTTTATTTTTTGGGGCTCCAGAATCACTGCTGATGGTGATTGCAGCCATGAAATTAAAAGACGCTTACTCCTTGGAAGGAAGGTTATGGCCAACCTAGATAGCATATTTAAAAGCAGAGACATTACTTTGCCAACAAAAGTCCGTCTAGTCAAAGCTATGGTTTTTCCAGTGGTCATGTATGGATGTGAGAGTTGGACGGTGAAGAAAGCTGAGTGCTGAAGAATTGATGCTTTTGAACTGTGGTGTTGGAGAAGACTCTTGAGAGTCCTTTGGACTGCAAGGAGATCCAATCAATCCATCCTAAAAGAGATCAATCTTGGGTGTTCATTGGAAGGTCTGATGTTGAAGCTGAAACTCCAATACTTTGGCCACCTCATGTGAAGAGTTGACTCATTGGAAAAGACCCTAATGCTGGGTAGGATTGGGGGCGGGAGGAGAAGGGGACGACAGAGGATGAGATGGTTGGATGGCATCACCGACTCGATGGACATGGGTTTGGGTAGACTCCGGGAGTTGGTGATGGACAGAGAGACCTGGCGTGCTGCAATTCATGGGGTCGCAAAGAGTCGGACACGACTGAGCGACTGAACTGAACTGAACTGAGGTCTTATTCTAAATGCTTTATGGATTCTTTAATTTGATAAGCCTAACAACTCCATGAGATAAAAAATATTATTCACATTTTACAGAGATGTAGGATCTAAACATAAAGAGCTTAAGTAACTTGCCCGATGTAACACAACTACTAATTAAGTAGCAGAGCTGAAATCTGAACTTAGACATTTCTCCCCAAGACAAGTATTAGTATCAGCTAATTGAGGATTCTCAGAAAAAGCCTGCCATTTTATCTGTTTGAACTCATAACTTTTCAGAGAATTTGAGGTTCTTCTAAATTTAAGTAAGCCAAAAGTTTATTTAGGTCATAGCTGTGACATAATCATTATTTCATATTAGAACAGGGTAACCTTCCAGAATAGTTTTCTCTGCTATGAGCTCCAAAGCAATGCCAGAAGGACTTTTAGCAATGGAAAAACTGTAAGGCATAAACTTAACTCATATTCACTGGAGGAAGAAATTGGGTTTATAGCTTAGGTGGCTCAGAGGTAAAGAATCTACCTGCCAAGGAAGAGATGCAGGTTTGATCCCTGAGTTGGGAATATTCCCTCGAGAAGGAAATGGCAACTGACTCCAGTATTCTTGCCTGGAAAATCCAATGGCCAGAGGAGCCTGGCAGGCTACACTCCATGGGGTCAGAGAGTCGGAAATGACTTAACAACTAAACAACAACAATTAAGTTTGTGATTCAATATAAAATTCAACAGGGTACTGAAGAAGTATAAAAATTCTTAAATGTTTGGCTAATATACAAAAAGTAATATGAAATATAATACTTCACAACAGGATTTGTGAATAGTTAATATGAGGTTATGTTTTTTCACCATATATAATTCAACTCTGTGAAGACTGATAAGCAACATCCTTTTGGCCTTGCTCTTCAAAAGCTCTGCTATAGTCATGACCCATCACCCTCAAAGTTTCATCAAAAGTTTTATGATTCCATAACTTCAGAATATCAAACTTCTTATAAAAACAAGCAAACCCTGTAGTTGGCCATTTTTAATATTTGGAACTCCTCTGATTCTAGCCAGGAAGGCTAAGGAGTAGACAACCTCAACAGTGTTCCTGATACACATGCCCTACATCTCACTCTACAGTTATTCTCTTCCCCTGCTCCCCAGGTCCTCTACCAAAGATCTCTGCCATGGACCTTAAACTCTTGATAGACTGGGGCCAAAAAGGAAAACCCTCCATGCCCAAAAGAACCTCAAATGACAAAATTATCTAGATCTGTATTGAAATAATTCAATGAAAGTATATAATGAGAGGAGTAAGCAAGCAAAAGGTAAAGAGAAAACAATAGCAGACAGATCTCACAACTATTCTCTGAAACCTGAAGACTCTTCTGGGTTATCTTAGAATCCTCCAACATGATTTATGTGTCTGATCTGTCTCCTCAGCTTCATGTTAAGTACATTGAATAGCAAAGCATCTGTAAATCTCCCTAATAAAAATATCTGTAAACTGCTCCCCCTAGAATGCTCCTCAAAGTCCAGTATATTTTTACTATCCTGTCAGTTTTCTGCCATGATATTATGACAGGGTTACTTCATTTTAAAGGTTACCATTCCTTCAACAGCCAGGTATCAGCTATCACAGGAGGAAATAATGGAACAATATTTCTATAATCTACATAGAGTCAACATTTTTTAAAAGGTAGTGAGTGAAATGATCCAACAATTCTAAAACCCAGTCTGATGAGAAAATAAGAAAAGACTACCAAATCTGAGGAAAAATAAAATCCTTCCATTGTTAAACTAGTACCATATCATGACTGAATCAAGCCATTTCATTACATTTCATTTTTAGTTATATGGAAGTCAATATCCTACATATATTAAAAAATAATCTGAAAACCAGAATAATTTATAACTGACTTTAACATTGCCTTTATTTAATTTTCATATTAAAATACAAACTGCTATCTTAACACGAGGTATCTGCTTAATTCCTAATTAACTTCACTTCTATCTTTCTTTCCCATAGCTTTTCTCATTTGGTCAAGTTTAAAAATACTCATGCCAATTCCCCAAGTCTCACCGGCATGATTAAAAAAATTTTATACAATATTTGGATGGGAGATGATTGATAATCTTATTTTTTTCAAACTGATTTCTTGCTGGGTCTGTGGGGTGGGAACAATGTTAAAAGTGATTTAAAAGCTGATTTTCTGAAATCCTACCTTTTCAGATGAATATCAAAAGAGAAAGAAAATGAGCATTTAGTCATTCTACCTTTAAAATGAGAAGCCCACACTGTGAAAATAGAGAAAAATATATTCAAAGAGACTGAGTAACAAACTGCTCAAGCCATTTCCTGAAAAGAAATTACATTTGTGATTGTTACAATTATAGAAAACAACTTTCTGTTCCTCTAAAATATGACTCTAAAATTGTAAGTATTCTTTTTTAAATATAAAGATGTTAAGAGCAAAATCACATTATTAATAAATTTAAGTAATGAGCTGTTATACTAGAAGACAACTGTGTTAAGAAATACAGAAAATACTAACTCATCTTGCCAAAAAAGAAAGACAAAGAGTAATAAAGACAAGTATAAAAGAAAATTGATTAAATCACCTTGAAAAGAGGGGCTGATGCTTTTGAAATTCTTTGGTATGGAATTTTCTTCCTGTGGAATATTGTACAAATGTCTTTGTCTTGTCTAATAACGTGCACTAAAATTACAAATACACACTCACACTGAGGAAAATTGCTTTTACTTATCAGGTTGAAAGAAACAAGGAAGCCTTGGAAAATAGATATTTCCAAGAAAGAAAAGTAAAGCAGGAAAGTGAAGGTATAATAAAAGGACTATAATCAGAGATATGGGAGGAAGACAAACTGCATTAATTAATTTTCTTTAAGAAATGAGACTAGCTGCACACTGAGATGAATTGTCTCATTTGCCAAGTGTCCCAAGTGGCAAAGTCAAACAAATAACTCTGTAATTCTTCATTAGTATTTCATCAAGTTTAACCATTTGCAGACTGCCAAAGGTGGGGGCTGGGGAAATCCTTCAAATCTTATGAGAATCACAACTAATCAACTTTTTACATGGATTTTTCAATATCTTCCTTTGTTGAAATAACTAAGTACCAAATGGAAATGAATAAAAACAAAGCAAAAGCAAATAGGATAAACCAGGAAGGGTCTGCTCTTCATGGGAGGCCAGGCTGGACAGAGCCTTTCAAATCCTTCAGAACTGGGTTTAAATTCTGACTTTTTTACTTCCTACTTAAATGACTGTCTCTTTTACTTAATCTCCCGAGTCTCAATCTTCAAAAATGTACTAAATGAAGGATATATCAGCACTGCAGGAATGTTATGATTAAAGATGACTGTGATTTAAATATCACAAAGTATCTAGCACTTTCCTTGATAAATGTTCATTTCTCTAATAAAGTATACAAGTCAGGCAAATATTTAAACATTGAGATATATTGTTGAGTGATCAAGTTTTTGAGTACTGTGTGATGTTCTGAAGCCAAACGACTCTCACTCAACATTTAGTTGAGAAATTTAGTCTTCAATTTTTATGTATTTTCATACAGAGATAAAACTTATGGAAAGATTTGTTATAAATTTATTTTTCCTTAGACATAAGCTTTTTGTTTTCCCTCAGCCCCACTACAAGAAAGTTTTAAATCAAAGCCTAGCTTTTACTTGTACAGGGACATTTTTTCCAAAATGAAAATAGCTTTATCATTAAAAAATAATTGTCCTGATTATTTAAAACTAGATATTACAAAAATATCATAAAGAATAAATTTTTGAAATCTTAACACCTAGAAATAAGTGATTACGATTCTGACCATTAAATAAACACATACACACACCCCCATCCTAGATCTCCTTCTCTGTATAAATATACATATGGTGTGACTGTTGTTTAGTCATTAACTCGTGTCCAACTCTTTTGTGACCTCATGGACTATAGCCCATCAGGCTTCTCGTCCATCGGATTTCCTAGGCAGGAATACTGGAGTGGGTTGCCATTTCCATCTCCAGGGGATCTTCCCAACCAAGGGATTGAACCCCATCTCCTGTACTGGCAGGCAGACTCTGTATCACTGAGCCACCAGTGAAGCCCATAAATGTACATATAAGTTTGGATAACTCCTGGATGTCTTTTTTGTTTTGTTTTGCTTTTCTGCCATACCACACCACTTGTGGGCTTCCCCAGTGGCTCAGATGGTAAAGAATCTGCCTGCAAAGTGGGAGACCTGGCTTCGATCCCTGGGTTGGGAAGTTCCCCTGGAAGAGGGCATGGCAACCCACTCTAATATTCTTGCCTGGAGAATCCCATAGACAGAGGAGCCTGGCGGGCTACAGTCCATGGAGTCACAAAGAGTCAGACACAACTGAGCAACTAACCACAGCACACAGCATACCACTTGCAGGATCTTACCTCCCCAACCAGGAATCAAACTGCGGCCCCCTTCAATGGAAGCAGAAAGTCTTAATCACTGGACTGCCAGGGAATTTACTGGATTTCTCTTATTAATAGTACAAAATCATAAGAACAACACTAAAAATACATAAAATTTCCACAATCCCAACACCTTAAATCATGTTTTTATTTTTGTCACACCCATTTCTAAGGCTTGCCCATACAAATAATTAACTGACATAATTATAATCATAAAAGAAACAATTTCATATTATCTCTGTATCCATTGTAAGCATGTTCTATGTTGCTCCATGAAAAAAATTAATACAATGAATGAGATACTTTGTCATAAGAACTAATATCAAAATATCCTTCCTGATCATGATTTATAAAGCCAATTCCTATTCTCAGAAATGACTAGTTTTAACAAGCATACCTACTTTCATTTTTAAGGTTTTTATACTTTGTTACTATGGAGATTAAACATAATGGGATGTGAAAACTCTTGGTAAACCTGGATTATATTAATGTAACATATTATTATTACCAATGGAATATAGTATGTTATGAATGAACATTATCAAGTATATGTGCTGTCTCTCAATATTCTTAAGAATGACTTTTCTAGGTCTTTTTTGTTCCACAGCAAATAAGACTCTTCATCTATGCTACAACTAGATCAGTATATATTAAGAAAAAACAAATTTTCGTGTACTTCTGGGTTTGCAAGCAAGTAATGGAAAACTCTAAGGGAGAGAAAGGAAAAAGGAGTTGAAACAGAATAGGGGGCACAGAGGAACTAAACCTGGATGAAAAGCATGAGAATTTCCCACCTCAAAATTCAGCCTAGACTTTTTTTTTTTAAGATTCTTTTGTTTTGGACCATTTTAAAAGTCTTTATTATTTGTCACGATATCGCTTCTGATTTATATTTTGGTTTATTGGCCACAAACCATTATGTTTTGATTTATGTTTTGGTTTTATCCCACAAGGAATGTGGGATCTTAGCTCCTAGACCAGGGATCAAACCTGCATCCTCTGCATTGGAAAGCAAGTCTTAACCACTGGACCACCAGGGAAGTCCCCAGCGCAGACTCTTGAATTATGCTAAACTGGTCCCAGGTCCACAGAATTCTTGGCTTCAGACAGAAATAAATGCAAATTCTCCCTGAAATAAACAATCCCCAATTTAAGTCCTTAGGATTCTCACAGATTAAGTTCAAATATGCACTAAGAGTTAGTTTTTAAAAATCACTAAACCATTCAGGGAACTAAGCCACCATGAATGAGAGTAAAACAAACATGCAAATTTAAACTTCCAAGTTTTTTTTCTAAAAGAAAGCTATATTTTATCACTACATTAAAAGACATTTATGTTTCCACAAGGTCAGAATTTAAATGTTTTATTTCTGTGCCCTATGATGCAAACTACTGTACAAGTGTCCTCACTACAGATGCCAGCAGGGTAATGCCCAAAATCCTTCAAGCTTTGCTTCAGCAGTATGTAAACTGAAAACTTCCAGATGTCCAAGTTGGGTTTAGAAAAGGCAGAAGAGCAGAGATCAAATTGCCACCATCCGTTGGATCATAAAGAACTCAAGGGAATTCCAGAAAAATATCTACTTCTGCTTCATCGACAAAGCAAAGCCTTTGACTGTGGATCACAACGAACTGTGGAAAATTCAAGAGATGGGAATACCACACTGCCTTTCCTGTCTCAGGAGAAACCTGTATTCGGGTCAAGAAGCAACAGTTAGAATTGGACACAGAACAACGGACCGGTTCAAAATTGGGAAAGGAGTACATCAAAGCTGTATATTGTCACCCTGCTAATTTAACTTCTATGCAGAGTACTTCATATGAAATCTGAGGCTGGATGAATCACAAGCTGGAATCAAGATTGCCAGGAGAAACAGCAACAACCTCAGAGATGATACCACTCTAGTGGCAGAAAGCGAAGAGGAACTAAAGAACCTCTTGATGAGGGTGAAACAGGAGAGTGAAAAAGCTGCCTTGAAACTCAACATTCAAAAAACTAAGATCATGGCATCCAGTCCCATCACTTCATGGCAAACAGACGGGGGAAAAGTGGAAACAGTGACAGATTTTATTTTCTTGAGCTCCAAAATCACTGCAGATGGTGGCTGCAGCCATGAAATTAAAAGACGCTTGCTCCTTGGAAGAAAACCTATAACAGTGTATTAAAAAGCAGAGACACCACTTTGCCAACAAAGGTCCTTACAGTCAAAGCTATGGCTTTTCCAGTAGCATGTATGGATGTGAGAGCTGGACCATAAAGAAGGCTGGGCACCAAAGAACTGATGCTTTTTAACTGTGGTGCTGGAGAAGATTCTTGAGAGTCCCCTGGACAGCAAGGGGATCAAACCAGTCAATCCTAAAGGAGATCAATCCTGAATATCCACTTAAGGACTGATAATGAAGCCATCTGATGTGAAGAGCCAATTTATTGAAAAAGACCCTGAAGCTGGGAAAGATTGAGGACAGGAGGAAAAAAGGGTGACAGAGATGATTGGATGGCATCACTGACCTAATGGACATGAGTTTGAACAAACTCCAGGAGATAGTGAAGAACAGGGAAGCCTGGCATGCTGCAGTCCATGAGTTTGCAAAGATTCAGACAAGACTTAGTGACTGAATAACAACAGTGATACAACCATAACTACCAAGGATGTGAAGAATATATTTCTCCACAATCTCACACTGAAATTTCATCCTTCATAAACTGAAGCTTGATTTTAAAACAGCCATTACATTTTTTTAAAAAAGTCATCTCTTTTCGTTCTTAACTGTTTAAGCAGGGATCAAGGGAAAAAATAATGTGTTGGTTTTCTGGCTGTTGTCGTTTTGTTTTTAGTAACTAAGTCTGTATTATGGTATGGTTAGTAAAGAAAGACTAAATTACAGCACAGCAACACAGCCTCCAGTCACTGAGGCTTTAAGTAAGCAGGCTTTTTTCCTGCCCTCCCTGCATGTCCACTGCTCTGCTCTTTACAGTCCTCACACAGAAATACAAGCTCCAAGAGCTTCTATTGTGTGCAACAAGACAGAAGTGAACATGGCATATGGCAAATTGTGAGCTGATCTCGTGACATTTACTTGGTCAGAGCAAGTTGTATGACTGTGTCTAAGTTCAAGGTGTAGGGAAGTAAGTACCAGCCCACCACGTGCCTAGAATGAGGAGAACCAGGAATACTGATGACTAGCACTAAGCAATACCACATACAGTTATTTTAACTCTTCAAATGGCATCTCCACTAGCAACATAAATAAAAAAGACTGAGCTGGATGCAATTTAAAGTTTATGTAATAAATTCCACTGCTCACTTTTAATGGAGAACCACAAGATGGCCTCAGAGAAATGTGGGTTTGACAACAGCTTCAGGCATTCATTGTTTCAAGAAACTAGACTCCCTTATCAATTGAGTAAACGGAGCAGTGATCCAGGGCTCTACTCCTCCAACTAATTTAACTCTCTAACTTAATGTTTCTCTAATCAGAAGAGAAAATGGTTGACATACCACAACAGACAGAAGTCAAATAAAAATCACCATTATATGCTGTGTACTTAAAAGAAATATCTCTGATATCACTAGCAGTGCCTTTTTGCCTAAAATATAGGTCAATCATACAGTAGTTTAAGCTGCTTTTAGTCAAGAAGATTTGTTTCTTTTTTTAAGACATGGGCAATAAAGCTATCAAACTTTAAACTTAAGAATAATCCATGAAATTCTCAGCCTTGTCATTTCTTCCTACCCGCCTTGCTTCTATCTCTTTATCTCTCTTTTTCTCCTTATTGAAGGTAAGTGATAAAAGATATTTTTAGCAGTTTCCCTTAAGGCGAGCACTGACTGTTTTGGTTTAAGAAAATATCCTACTCTGTAGATACATTGAAGAGGGTAAAGTGAGGACAGCCAAACTGTTGCTCATAAGAAGTTAATGAGTGGCTTCTAGTTAAAGATTATAGATTATATATAAGTAGTTAGCACACAAAAAAAATGACTAAAACTAAGAGAGAGCTTATCATAAATCTGCAAGGAGAAAAAAAAAAAAAAAAAAAAAACCCAACCTAGAACAGAAAGAAAAAAAGAGCAACAAAATTTTGGAAGCTGTGAAGTCAATGAACTAGTTCTAACAGACTAAACAGATCTAAGACAGTTAAGCCAACAGTAATGAAAGCCACGAAATAACCAATTTATAACAATGAATCTCTCAAGACTTGGGAAGCAATAACACCAGGAACTTCTGGGGGGAAAAAAAGAGGTAAAAATTGATCTAAAAATAGAAGGACCGGTTTAAAAAAAAAAAAAATTTAAGAATATAGACTGTGGTCCCTAAATATCACATCTCCAAAAAGGAACAGAATTCCCTAGAAAATGGCTGATTCCAGCTCTTAGGCAGAAAAGATTAAAAAAAAGAAAGACTGTGCTCAAAACATTTTGTCGTTCCAAAAGGTAAGATAGCTTTCAAAGATCACTGGAGTCATGTCAAAAGACATAGAAGTCAATCTGAAGACGCTTCAAGGACCAGAGACTGGACATTGACAAGGCTAATAATGACAACCCACTGACACCCATTAAGTCCATTTAGTCCAAGGGTTCATTATGATGCTTTAGAAAAAGAAAAAAAATTCACTGATCTCCTTTAGAAGACATAAAGAAATCATTTATAAGTGTGAAAATAGGAAAATAAGAGAAAGAAACATTCATCTTGCCTTTCTATAGGAACCACATCACAGGTAATCAAACAGCTATTTAAGTGGAAGACTGCTTTATAGAAGTTTTCTAGTTAATAAATACAGATGGAATGAAATTATCCAGGGTATCTTCATTTTGCAACCCCAAATTAATTTAAGGATCTAGGCAATGATCATCAGTGGCTGCTAACAACATAAAAAAGAGAAACAAGGTATTAATACCTCATGATAGAAGTATGCAACACTTGTGAGGTAATCTCCCCACCCTCCAAAACTGCGGTAGTGAGTCTGACAAAGCATCTAAATCCAACTTTCAGTTTCTGTGAACAGAAGAGAACCGAAACATGTAAAGACACCACAAGGATGCAATCAGCAAACTCCAGGGGGGAGAGGAGAGAGGGGAGGGAGGGGGGGAGAGGGAGGAGGGGAGAGAGAGAGAGGAGGGGGGGAAGGGGGGGGGGGGGGGAGGGAGAGAGAGGGGAGAGGGGGAGAGAGAGGGGGAGGGAGAGAGGGAGGGAGGAGGGAGGGGGAGGGGGGGAGAGGGAGGGGAGGGGGAGGGAGAGGAGAGGAGAGAGAGAGAGAGGGGGGAGAGAGAGAGAGAGGGGAGAGAGAGGGGAGGAGAGAGAGAGAAGAGGGGGAGGAGGAGAAGGAGGGAGGAGAGGGGGGGAGGGGGGGGAGGGAGAGAGAGAGGGGGGGGGGGGGGGGAAGGGGGAAGGGGGGAGAGGGGGGGGAGAGGGGGAGAGAGAGAGAGGGGGGGGGGGGGGGGGGGGAGAGAAGGGAGAGAGAGAGAGAGAGGGGGGGAGAGAGGGAGAGAGGGAGAGAGGGAGGGAGAGAGGGGAGGGAGGAGGGAGGAGAGAGAAGAGGGGAAGAAGAGAGGGGGGGAGAGAGAGAGGGGGGGGAGAAGGGGGGAGAGGAGGGAGAGAGGGGGAGGGAGAGAGAGAGAGAGGGGGAAGGGGGAGAGAGAAGGGGGGGGGAGAGAGAGAGAGAAAGAGAAGAGGGGGGGAAGGGAGAGGGAGAGGGGGGGGGGGGGGAGAGGGGGGGGGGGAGAGAAGAGGGAGGGGGAGGGAGAGAAAAGGGAGGAGAGAGAGAGAGAGGAAGAGAGAAGAGGAGAGGGGGGGGAGGGGGGGAGGAGGGAGAGGGGGAGGGGGGGGAGGGGAGAGAGAGGGAGAGAGAGAGAGGGGGAGAGGGGGAGAGAAGAGAGAGAGCGGGGAGGGGAGAGAGAGGGGGGAGGGGAGGGGGGGGGAGGGGGGAGAGAGAGGAGGGAGGGAGAGGGGGAGAGGGGGGGAGAGGAGAGGGAGGGGGAGGGGAGGGGGGGAGGGGGAGAGGGGGGAGGAGGAGGGAGAGGGAGAGAGAGAGGAGGGAGGGAGAGAGAGAGAGAGAGAGAGGGGGGAGGAGGGGGGGGAGAGAAGAGAGAAGAGAGGGGGGGGGGGGAGGAGGGGGGGAGGAGGGGGGGAGAGGGGGGAGGAGGGGGAGAGGGAGAGGGAGAGGAGAGAGAGAGAGAGAGGGAGGGGAGGGGGAGAAGAGAGAGAGAGAGGGGAGGGGGGGAGAGAGAGAAGAGAGAGGAGGGGGGGGGGAGAGAGGAGGGGGGGGGAGAAGAGAGAGAGAGGAGGGGGGGGGGAGGAAGAGAGAGAGAGGGGGAGGGGGGGAGAGAGAGAGAGAGGGAGAGGGGGGAGAGAGAGGGGGGAGAGAGGGGAGGGGGGGAGAGAGGGAGAGAGAGAGAGAGAGAGAGAGCGGGAGGGGGAGAGAGAGGGGGAGAGAGAGGAGAGGGGGAGAGAGAGGGAGAGAGGAGGAGAGGGAGAGGGAGAGAGGGAGAGAGAGAGAGAGGAGGGAGAGAGAGGGGGGGGGGAGGGAGAGAGGAGAGAGAGGGGGAGGGGGGGGGAGAGAGAGAGAGAGAGAGGGGGGGAGGGAGGGAGAGGGGGGAAAGGGGAGAGAGGGGAGAGAGGGAGAGAAGGGGGAAGAAGAGGAGAGGGAGGAGGGAGAGAGAGGGGAGGGGAGGAGGGGAGGAGGGGGGAGAAGGGAGGAAGAGGGGGGGGAGGGAAAGAAAGAGAGGGGGAGGGAGAGAGAGAGAGAGAGAGGAGGGGGAGAGAGAGAGAGGGAGGGGGGGGGGAGAGAGAGAGGAGGGAGGGGGGAGGGGAGGGGGGGAGAGAGAGAGAGGAGAGAGAGAGAGGGGGAGGGAGGAGAGAGAGAGGGGGGGGGGGAGAGAGAGAGGGGGGGAGGAGGGGGAGAGAGGAGAGAAAGGGGGGGGGGAGAGAGGGAGAGAGAGAGGGAGGGAGAGGGGGGGAGAGAGAGAGAGAGGGGAGGGGAGGAGAAGAAGGGGGGAGAGAGAAGAGGGAGAGGAGGGAGGGGGAGAGAGAGGAGAGAGGGGGGGGAGGGAGGAGGGAGGGGAGGGAGAGGGAGAGAGAGAGAAGCGGGAGGGGGAGAGAGAGGGAGGAGAGAGAGGGGGAGGGGGAGAGGAGGAGGGAGAGAGGAGGGAGAGATTCAAAATAACATATAAAAATGGACATGAGTTAGTAACTACACATGCAAACTGTTATTTCTCTTCTTGTACATGCTTGAGATTTTCATAATGAAAAGTTTAAAAAGCAGTTAGATAATCTGCACCCAGATACTTATTTTCAAACTATGTCCAGCAGAAGATGGCACAGATTTACCCTCTGGAGGGACCTCCCTGGTGTCTCAGATGGTAAAGAATCTGCTTGCAGTGCGGGAGACCCAGGCTTGATCCCTGGGTTGGGAATATCCCCTGGATAAGGGAATGGCAAACCACTCCAATATTCCTGTCTGGAGAACTTCATGGACAGAGGAGCCTGGTGGGCTACAGTCCATGGGGTCGCAAAAAGTCAGACACTACTGAGCGACTAACACTTTCACTTTGTTCTCTGGAGAGGTTAAAACACTGGGTCTCTGATTTAAAGGACATCAGGAACACTTAAGTGTAGGATACTGCACGAAATGAGAATTACTTGAAACTTTACATGATGAATGTTGAGATTCTTCTCTAACCTCCTTCTCCTACTTGACTTCAACAGCACTGGCAATCAGAAAAATATCCCTTTGGGCCAGAAATTGAAATAGTCTTCACTACAGAATCTCACATGCCCAAGAAAAGAGACCTAAAGAGACTGACATCAGGAGTTCCTCCCAAGGAAATAGCCCAGCCACTCACCCTGTGGTGATGACTTGGAAGAAACAAAGTGAAGAATAAAATTTCAAAACTACCCTTTGAGAGATGAGAAAATATTGCATTTATGAAACAAGAATAAAATGCCAAAAAAAGACTAAAGCTATTAAAAATAAGATAGAAGAGAAAAAACTAAACAGAGGATTTGATGATAAAATTTAAGAAATATTGGAGAAAACAAATTAAGGAACGAGAGAGATGGAAAATGACAGAGAAAAATATCAGAAGATTAGCTAATGAGATTTGATATCTGAATAAAAGTAGTTCAAGGAAACGAGAACAGAGAAAACCATAAAAATGAAATCATTAACGAAATCACTCAAGGAAATTTCCCAGAATTAAAGTAAATACATCAGTTCAATTCAGTTCAGTCGCTCAGCTGTGTCCAACTCTTTGAGACCCCATGGACTGCAGCATGCCAGGCTTCCCTGTCCATCACCAACTCCCAGAGCTTACTCAAACTCATGTTCATCGAGTCAGTGATGCCGTCCAACCATCTCATCCTCTGTTGACCCCTTCTCTCGCCTTCAATCTTTCCCAGCATCAAGATCTTTTCCAATGAGTCAGTTCTTCGCATCAGGTGGCCAAAGGATTAGAGTTTCAGCTTCATCATCAGTCCTTTCAATGAATATTCAGGACCGATTTCCTTTTGGATGGACTGGTTGGATCTTCTTGCAGTCCAAGGGACTCTCAAGAGTCTTCTCCACACCACAGTTCAAAAGCATCAATTTTTCGGCACTCAGCTTTTCTTTATAGTCCAACTCTCATAGGCTTTTAGATTGGGAGTTATCCATCAAGTGCCCTGCGTTGTTGATGAAAACAAATCCTCCCTAGACAAGAATGAGGAGAGATGGTTGAATGGCATCACTGACTCGATGGACATGAGTTTGAGTAAGTTCTGGGAGTTGGTGATGGACAGGGAAGCCTGGTGTGGTGCAGTCCATGGGGTCACAAAGAGTTGGACACAACTGAGCGACTGAACTGAATTGAACTGATGTATTTAATTCGGGGAAATTTCCTTGAGTGATTTTGTTAATGATTTCATTTTTATGGTTTTCTCTGTTCTCGTTTTCTTGAACTACTTTTATTCCGATATTAAATCTCATTAGCTAATCTTCTGATATTTTTCTCTGTCATTTTTCATCTCTCTTGTTCCTTAACCTTCCCAACTAAGAAAGTTTCCATATAAACAAGCAAGTTTTAAATTTCATCAAAAAGAGAAGAGGACAATGGCTGAAAATCAATTTCTTCAACATTCAGAGGGTAAAATAATTCCCAACCTAGAATACTATAACCAGTCAAACTATTCCTCTCCTGTGAGAGTAAAGACATTTTCAGCAATGCATGCCACACAAGCATGTTTCACTTCTCACAAAACAGCTCATGCATGTGTGCCTCCAAAATAATGACAGGAAGATGACATGGGATCCAAAAAGTAATGAATCAAATATAAGAGGCTAGAAGTGTTCTTTGGCTGATTATAAATGATTATCAAAATATAATAGCTGTGGAGCAACTAGATCAAACTGGAGCATATCAAAAGGCTCTAGAGTGACTTCTTCAAACATATGAAACTGTTAGAATGTCCATGTGTCTAAACAAATTAACATGTTTCACACAGCCAAGGAGATTGGAAGGGGATTTATTTCATAATATATACTTACTATCTCCAATTTTCTCTTCCCATCATTTCTTAAACTCATACCAAACAGGTGTTTTACCACCATTACTCCACTGAATCTGCTCCTGTCAAGGTAATTAGTAAGCTCCATATTGCTGAATTCAATAGCCAATCTTCAATCCTTACATTAACTTGATTTATTAGCAAATCAGGTCAAAGAAAAAATCAAAAGGAAATCAAAAAAATATCTTGAAACAAAAGAAAATGGAAATACAACATATCAAACCTATGGGATGTTGCAAAGCAGTCTAGGAGGGAAATTAAACCAAAATATATCTACATTTAGGAAAAAAAGGTATCAAATAAACAACCTAGCTTACACCTCAAGGAACTAGAAAAAGAACAAAGTAAGCCCAAAGTTGGCAGAAAGAAGGGGAAACACATATACAAACACACATCTGTACTTGTGTATATATGTACATACATAGAGAATACAGCAGAAAGACATGGATGAACTGTGAAGGCATCACGTTAAGTGAAATAAGCCAGACAAAGACAAATAATACAGGGTATCACTTACATATAATGGGGGAGGGGGAGTCAAACTCAAAGTGATAGTAAAAAAGTGGTTGGCAGGGCTGGAGGAAATAGGGAGAAGTTAGTTAAAGGATACAAACTTTCAGCTATAAGATAAATAAGGTCTGAAGAGCTAAGGTAAAATATACTGACTATAGTCAAAGCTGTACTATATAATCAAAATTTGCTAAAAGAGTAGAATTAGAGTGTTATCACCACAAATAGATAAATATGTGAGGTGATGGATGTGTTAATTAACTAGGTGGGAAGAGTTCTTTCACAGTGCACACGTATGTCAAATCATCACCATATACACTTTAAATATCCTACAATTTTTTCAATTTTATCTTGATAAAGCTGAAAAAGTAATAATATACCTTTATTCTAATACCTTTCAAAATACAATAAAAATAGTATGTATTGAATAAATACTTGTTCAATTGATGTGTTAATGTGTAAACACTTTGGAGAGCCTGTAAATAAGTGAGAGAAGTCTCCAAGAAGGAACCCTCACCACCTAAACCTAAGACTACCATGAGCTGTCTGCCATCCGTAGCAAGTGCTTAATATCATCTACCTGCATGTTCTGCTGTTAGAATTTCACTGTCAGTGTGTTTAAGACCTTTATTTTAATCATTATGTCCATATGGCCTTATCAAACTTCCTCACAAAGTAGGAAGAATTCAAAGATGATGTCAGATACATGTAGTGAAAGTCGCTCAGTCGTGTTCAACTCTTTGCGACCCCATGGACTGTATAGTCCATTGACATCTCCAGGCCAGAATACTGGAGTGGGTAGCCATTCTCTTCTCCAGGGGATCTCCCCAGCCCAGGGATCGAACCCAGGTCTCCCGCATTGCAGGTGGATTCTTTACCAGCTGAGCTACAAGGGAAGCGTGATACATGTAACAACCTTTCAAAAATATTTTCCTTATAGAAGGATCCATTATTATTACACATAAAAAAATGGTACCAAATGGTAACAGCAAAAAAATCTAATTTAGGTACAATTCATGCTTAATATTCAGAGTCTTTTTATCTCTTGAATCATACAAAATCTTGCTAGGACACAGCTAACTACATTAAAGTCTACAATATGTAGAAACCTCAACATTTATAATAGATAATTCCTTATCACAGTAATCCCATAATTTTCATGCAGTAAAAACTTCTATTTGTTAGCAATAACAATCTTCTGCATTATTCTTGATAACATGAGTTTCATACAGCTGTACAAAGAGTAAAATACTTAGTTAACAATTTCGTGAAAGGAGACAAGAGAAAAAGACAAGAACAGATCACTTGAGGCACTACACTCTACAGCTGGAATAAAAAACAATGTTAATAGTCTATTATACTTGCCTTTAATTTCCTTGCAAGTATGAAAAACAGAGTATCTTTTTTGACTAAACTTAGGAGGCTGGAAGAATATTTCTTACTAGTATGAAATATGAACATTTTGGAAAATATTCTTAGTCTATTTCTAGAGCTTTTCTAAAAACTTATAAAATAAACACTTGTACAGCACCTACTACACACCAAGCATTGTATTAGGCACTAGATACACAAAAAAGAAGGGGGAAAAAAATGCACCTTAAAAATCACAGTAAGATACCATCACACAGTCAAAAGAAGAGCTGAAGTTAAAAAGCAAAAGCAAAGGAAAATTAGACAATACCATGTGACTACTAGACGCAATGAAGTTCACAGTGGTAAATAAATTTAAAAGAAATATTTCAAATAAACAGCTTAGTTTACATTTGAAGGAATGAGAAAAAGAAGAACAAACTAAACCCAAAGTAGGAAGAAAATAAGGATTAGAGTAGAAATAAATGAAACAGAAAAAAACAGAAAGATTCAATGCAACTAAGAGTTGGATTTTTTAAAATATCAACTAAAATGAAACCACCCTTAGATAGACTAAGAAAAAAAGACTCAAATAACAAAAATAAGAAATGAAACAGGAGACACTACATTTGATGCAAGAGAAATAAAAAGATTGTGCGACTACTACAAACAGTTACATGTCAACAAATTGGAAAACCTAGAAAAATGGATACATTCCTAGAAACACTAAGACTGAATCACAAAGACACAAGAAATCTGAAGGTAACTTCAACTTCAAGGAGATTGAACTGGCAATCAAAACCTTCCCAACAAACAATAGATTCTCTAAAGAATTCTCACAAACATTTACAGAAAAGCTAATAGCAGTCCGCCTCCAACTCTTCTCAAAAATTGAAGAAAACACTTCCAAACTCCTTTTATGAGGCAAGCATTACCCTGATACCAAAGCTAGACAAAGATACTAGAAGAAAATAAAACTACAGACCAACTGACATAAAAATATTCAACAAAATACTAGCAAACTAAATTCAACAGCACATTAAAAGAATTATATATCATAACCAAGCGGGATTTATCCCTGGAATACAAGGATGGCTCATCATATAAAAACATTCAATGTAACAAAAACACATTTATGGAATGTAGGAAAAGAACCACATGATCATCTCAAGTGATACAAAAAAAGCATTTGACAAAATTCAACACCTTTTCATGATAAAAAACATTCAACACACTAGGAACAGAGGGAAATTACCTCAAAATAATGAAATCTACATATGAAAAGCCCATGACTAACATCATATTCAATGGTAAAAAAATTGAAAGTTTTCCCTTAATATCAAAAACAAAGCAATGTTGACCATTCTTACCACTTCTATTCAACATGGTTCTTTAGGTCCTAGCCAGAGCAACGATGCAAGAAAAAGAAATAAAAAGCATTCAAGTTGGAAAGGAAGAACTAAAATTATCTCTGTTTACAAATGACACAATCTTATATGCAAAAAAATCCTATACTCCATACACAAATTTTAGAACTAATAAATGAATTCGGCAAGGATGCAGGATACAAAACCAGCATATAAAAATCAACTAACAATGAAGAATCTGAGAATGAACTTAAGAAAACAAGCCCATTAACCAAGTAAATTGAACCAAGGAGGCAAAAGATCTATATGATGAAAACTACAAAACATTGCTGAAAGAAATGAAATATAACACAAATAAATGGAAAGACATCATGTGTTCTTGGATTGGAAGACTTAATATTGTTTAAATGTTCATATTACCCAAAGCAATCTACAGATTTCCACCAACATCCCAATAGCACCCTTTGCAGAAATAGAAAAAAAAAAAAATCTTAGAAGTCCTACGGAATCTTAAGGGCCCACAAACTGTCAAAATAATCTTGAAAAAGAACAAAAAGGGGTCGGCATTTCTTGACTTCAAAGCATACTGCAAAACAACAGTAATCAAAACAGTGAGGTAAACCATAAAAACATAGAGACAAATGAAACAGAACAGAGAGCCCAGGAATAAACCCCCATGTATGTAACCAAATGATCTTTGACAAAAGTGTCAAGATCACAAAACTGGGGAAAGACAATGTCTTCAACAAATGGTGGTGGGAAAACTGTATATTCATGTGCAAAAGAAGGAAGCTAGACACTTATTCATACCATATACAAACATAACTCAAAATGGATTAAAGATCTAAATAAGACCTAGAATTATAAAACTTCAAGAAAACAGAGGGGGAAAGTTTCACAACATTAGATTTGGCAGTGATTTCTTAGATATGACACCAAAAGCATCGGCAGTAAAAGAAAAAACAGACAACTTGGACTATATCAAACTTAAGAACTACTGCACACAAAAGGAAACAATCAACAGAGTAAAATGGCAACCTATAGACTTGGAGAAAGTCTATAAACTGAAAAGCATATATCTGATACGGAGTTAATGTTCACAATACATACAGAACTCTTACTACTCAACAACAACAAAAAAGACCAAGTTATCTGATTTCTTATTTCACTTTTTGAAGATTTTTTATGTGAATCATTTTTAAATTCTTTTTTTTTTATATAAATTTATTTATTTTAGTTGGGGGCTAATTGCTTTACAATATTGTAGTAGTTTTTGCCACACATTGACATGAATCAGCCCTGGGTTTACATGTGTTCCCCATCCTGAACCCTCCTCCCACCTCCCTCCCAATCCCATTCCTCTGGGTCATCCCAATGCCCCAGCCCTGAGCATTTGTCTCATGCATAGAACATGGAATGGTGTTCTGTTTCACATATGATAATATACATGTTTCAATGCTATTGTCCCAGAACGTCCCACCCTCACCTTCTCCCTCAGAGTCCATAAGACTGTTCTATGCATCTGTGTCTCTTTTTCTGTCTCACATATAGGGTTACCGTTACCATCTTTCAAATTCCATATATATGCATTAGTATACTGTATTGGTGCTTTTCTTTCTGGCTTACTTCACTCTGTTTAATGGGCTACAGTTTCATCCATCTCAATAGAACCAATTCAAATGTATTTTTTTAATGGCTGAGTAATATTCCATTGTGTATATGTACCACAGCTTCCTTATCCATTCGTCCGCTGATGGAGATCTAGGTTGCTTCCATGTCCTGGCTATTGTAAACAGTGCTGCGATGAACATTGGGGTACACGCGTCTCTTTCAATTCTGGTTTCCTCGGTGTGTATGCCCAACAGTGGGATTGCTGGGTCATATGGCAGTTCTATTCCCAGTTTTTTAAGGAATCTCCACACTGTTCTCCATAGTGGCTGTACTAGTTTGCATTCCCACCAACAGTGTAAGAGGGTTCCCTTTTCTCCACACCCTCTCCAGCATTTATTGCTTGTAGACTTTTGGATAGCAGCCATTCTGACTGGTGTGTAATGGTACCTCATTGTGGTTTTGATTTGCATTTCTCTAATAATGAGTGATGCTGAGCATCTTTTCATGTGTTTGTTAGCTATCTGTATGTCTTCTTTGGAGAAATGTCTGTTTAGTTCTTTGGCCCATTTTTTGATTGGGTCGTTTATTTTTCTGGAATTCAGCTGCAGGAGTTGCTTGTATATTTTTGAGATTAATTGTTTGTCTGTTGCTTCGTTTGCTATTATTTTCTCCCATTCTGAAGGCTGTCTTTTCACCTTGCTTATAGTTTCCTTTGTTGTGCAAAAGCTTTTAATTTTAATTAGGTCCCATTTGTTTATTTTTGCTTTTGTTTCCAATATTCTGGGAGGTGGGTCATGGAGGATCCTGCTGTGATTTATGTCAGAGACTGTTTTGCCTATGTTTTCCTCCAGGAGTTTTATAGTTTCTGGTCTTACGTTTAGATCTTTAATCCATTTTGAGTTTATTTTTGTGTATGGTGTTAGAAAGTGTTCTAGTTTCCTTCTTTTACAAGTGGTTGACCAGTTTTCCCAGCACCACTTGTTAAAGAGATTGTCTTTTCTGTCTTTTCTCTATTGTATACTCTTGCCTCCTTTGTCGAAGATAAGATGTCCACAGGTGCGTGGGTTTACCTCTGGGCTTTCTATTTTGTTCCATTGATCTATATTTCTATCTTTGTGCCAGTACCACACTGTCTTGATGACTGTGGCTTTGTAGTAGAGCTTGAAGTCAGGCAGGTTGATTCCTCCAGTTCCATTCTTCTTTCTCAAGATTGCTTTGGCTATTCGAGGTTTCTTATATTTCCATACAAATTGTGAAATGATTTGTTCTAGTTCTGTGAAAAATACCATTGGTAGCTTGATAGGGATTGCATTGAATCTATAAATTGCTACTCATTTTCACTATATTAACTCTTCCAATCCATGAACACGGTATATTTCTCCATCTGTTTGTGTCCTCTTTCATTTTTAAATTCTTTACTAAATTTATTACAATACTGTTCCTGTTCTATGTCTTGGTTTTCTGGTTGAGAGGCATGAGGATCCCAGTCCCCAATCAGGGATCGAACCTGCAACCTCTCCATTGGAAGGTGAAGTCTTAATCGGTGGATCATTAGCAAAGTCCCTAACCTGAATTTTTAAATGGACTTGAGTAGATATTTCTGCAAAGAAGGTAATATAAATAGCCAACAAGTATGTGAAAAGATGTTCAACATCACTTACATCAAGGAAATGCAAATCAAAACTACAATGAGATAATACCTCACACTATTAGATGGACACTA
The DNA here is from genome assembly GCA_024291935.2 of Okapia johnstoni. Taxonomy (NCBI): domain Eukaryota; kingdom Metazoa; phylum Chordata; class Mammalia; order Artiodactyla; family Giraffidae; genus Okapia; species Okapia johnstoni. Next base: position 4,578,876 of record CM044310.1, on the reverse strand, counting down.
TAGAAAGAAAAGAAGAAAGAAAGAAAAAGGGAGGGAGAAAGAGAAAGAATATAATAAATCTTGGTAAGGATATGGGAAATTCGAATTCTTGTGCACCAACAGTGGGAATGTAAAATATAGCTATAGGGATAAAATACAGACACCCTGATGAATGAAATAAGCCAGTCACAAAAGGCCAAATATTACAACGATTCCACTTATATTTCTACTACAGAGAACAATATGAAGATTCCTCAAAACACTAAAAACAGAATTACCATATGAACTAGCAATCCTACTTCTGGGTACACATCCAAAAGAATTGAAAGCAGGATCCTGAAGGGCTATTTACACACTATGTTCACTACAGCATTATTCACAATAGCCAAAAGATGTAAGCAGCACAAATGTTCATCAACAGATGACTGGACAAAGGAAATGTGGGATATATACACAATGGAACATTATTCTACCATTAAAAAAATCCTACCATTTGCAACAACATGGATGGAGCTTGAGGGCATTATGAAATATACACACACATACACACATTATTCACACTTATACATATATATATTCATTGGAAAAGACCCTGATGCTGAGAAAGATTGAAGGCAAAAGGAGAAGAGTATGGTAGAGGATGAGATGGTTAGACAGCATTACCAACTCAATGAACGTTAATCTGAGCAAACTCTGGGAGAAGTGAAGGACAGGGAAGCCTGGCATGCTGCAGTTCATGCAGTCACAAAAAGTCGGACATGGCAGCGACTGAACAACAACACATACATACATTCATATGCATACACAGATACAATGCAATATTAGTCAGCTTTAAAAAAGGAGGAAATCCTGTCACATGCTACAACATGGAAAAACCTTGAAGACACCCTGATGAGTGAAATAAGTCAGTCACAAAAGGCCAAATACTGTAATGATTCCACTTATATGAGATATTTAGAGTAGTCAAAATCATGGAAACATAAAGTAGAGTAGTGGTTTCCAGAGCTGGGGGAGAGGAAATGGAGAGTAGTTAGTTGAGTATTACCCAACAAAATCAAAGCACATGTTCACACAAAGACTAATGTTCATAGCACCTTCATTCATAATAGACAAAAATTAGACACAGTCCAAATATCCATCAACAAGTAAATGGATAAACTCATTGTGACCTATCCATACAATGGAACACTACTCAGTAATAAACAAGGAACACATTATTGATATGTGCAACAACTTATATTAAGCTTTAAACTTCAAAAATTATACTGAGTAACAGAAGATGAATACAAAAGAAACATACATTCTATACAATTTCTTTGAAATAAAACTCAAGAACAGTTAAAACTAATCCATGGTGACAACGGATCTAGTGGTTGCCTAGGGAAAGGGGTAGTACCCATGGGGAAGACTGCAAAGCAGTAAAAGGAAACTTTTTGGATGATGTCAATGCCTTACATCTTGACTGAGGTGGTAGTTTCATGGGTATATGCATCTGTCAAAACTCATTAAATTTATGCTTAAAATATGTATATTTTATTGTATGTAAATTATACCTCAAATGAGTTGATTTCTTTATAAATCAAGTACAGACTAGGCCAAAAAAAGCAAATATCAATAAATTTCAAAGAATTTTAGTCATATAAACTGTTTCCCCGACAACAATACTATTAAGCTAGAAATCAGTAGCAAAAAGATAATCAGGATATGATTAGAAATTAAGCAATAAACTCTTCAAAACAGATAAGAGTAAAAATTTTAAAAGATGGTAGAAAAATATTTTTCAATAAGTGATAATTAAAGTACAACTTATCAGGACTTCCGGGGCAGTTCAGTGGTTAAGAATAGGAATTGAGTTTCAATCCTTGGTTGGGGAATTAAGATCCTGCAATGCTGCAGAGTGCAGTGAAGGAAAAAAAGTACTAAATATCAAAATCTGTGGGCTCACAGGAAAATACAGAGATACACATAATATATCTATATTATAATATAGTAATGTAATACATAAATGCAAAGAAAAAGACTGAAAAATCAATAATCTAAGTACGCTTCTCAATAAGCTAAGCATGTGCACCCACAAAAACACAAAGACAACAAGTTAAGCTCAAGGAACAGTAGAAAGAAACGATAAAGATTAAAACAATTTGTAATATAGGAAATTCAATACAGTCACAAAAGAAAATGTTGATTCTTTAAAAAGACTAATTTATAAACTTCTCAAAAGGTTGATCAAGAACAAAACATACAGAAAGAAGGCTCAGATAATAAACATAATGCATAAGAAGGGCTTCCCTCATAGCTCAGTTGGTAAAGAATCTGCCTGCAATGCAGGAGACCCCGGTTCAATTCCTGGGGTCGGGAAGATCCGCAGGAGAAGGGATAGGCTACCCACTCCAGTCTTCGTGGGCTTCCCTTGTGGCTCAGCTGGTAAAGAATCCACCTGCAATGTGGGAGACCTGGGTTCGATCCCCGGGTTGGGAAGATCCCCTGGAGAAGGGAAAGGCTACCCACACCAGTATTCTGGCCTGGAGAATTCCATGGACAGTCCCTGGGGTCGCAAAGAGTCGGACACAACTGAGCAACTTTCACTTTCACTTTCAATCACTACAAGCCCTCCATTATTATAAAAATGATAAATCTCCCTAAATTGATCTACTATAGATACAATGCAATCCCACTTCAAAATCCGACATATGTAGTGAGAAGTTGATTTTTAAATGTATAGAAATGTAAAGAACAACCAATATAACTTTGAAGAAGCAGAAGAAAGACAAGCACTTACTCTACTGGATATCAAGACATAACATAAACTCGGAATAACTCAGATAATGTAACTTTAAAGCAAGCATAAGCAAAAAAACAAATAAAACAATATAGAGAATCCAGAAACAGACCTATATATGTGGACACTGGTTTTATGACAATGGTATCACTGCAGAACAGGCTTCCCTGATGGCTCAGCAGTAAAGAATCTGCCTACAATGCAGGAGATGCAGCTTTGATCCCAGGGTCTAGAAGATCCCTTAGAGAAGGAAATGGAAACCCACTCCAGTAAGGCTGGGAAATCAGATGGACACAGGAGCGTGGAGCCCTGCAGTCCACGGGTTGCAAAAGAGTCGGACATGACTGAGTGACTAAACAATAACAATCACTGCAGAACAGTAGAGAATAGCTGGAGTTTTCAATAAACAGTGTTGGGTCAGTTAATATCCACACTGGGAACATAAATAAATAAATAAAGCTTTACCCCTACCTATTCCACACAAAAATCAATTCAGGTGAACTGTACATCTAAATATAAAATGTAAAATAATAGGTGATGTAGGAGACAGATGGGCCCCGGGTTAGACATTTACAACTAGCTCCTGTTTGCATTTCCTGAGACAAAAGACAAGTGAGCCCCAGTTGAGGAATTCACAACCAGCCCCCTGCTTACCCTCCAAAATGGAAGTAACAACAGAAACAGAGTAAATAGACAGTCTTTGTCCCTTGTCAACATCTCAGGGAAAAAATCAAGGCAAGGACAAAGAGAGGCAAAACCCTTTCTGAGTAAAGGATTAAGAGATCTCTGTTCCTCCCTCTTTTGGGGACAAAGGAGACACTCTACACATGCTCAGAAGGGCTCCTTGTGGGTCAAAAGTCAAGGGATAAACCCAGACCATAATGAGTCTTGCTCCTCCCAGAAGCCTTAACTTAGATCTATTTTGGCTGAGGGGTGCGTGAGCGTGCACCCCAAAGGAGGGTCCCAGGGTAGGTCAGGTGTGGAAGAAAGAAAGCAAGTATTTGGCCTGAAGGAAAACAAAGACCCAGAAGAACTGACCTATATAAATGACTTACCCACCTGACTAGGGGGACACCCACACCCTTTCTCTCTGGATGTGATCTCTGCCTTGCTTCTACCTCAGCCAAACCAACCATCATTCTATGTGCTCTCCCACTTGCTGTCGTGCTATGTCTCTAGTAATAAACTTTAAGAATATAACATAGGAAAATATGTTCATGACCTTCAGTGGGTAAAGATTTCTTATGTAAGATACAAGTGAAAGTCACTCAGCCGTGTCTGAGTCTTTGCAACTGCATGGACTATACAGTCCATGGAATTCTCCAGGCCAGAATACTGGAGTGGGTAGCCTTTCCCTTCTCCAGGGGATCTTCCCAACTCAGGGACTGAACCCAGGTCTCCCACATTGCAGGCGGATTCTTTACCAGCTGAGCCACAAGGGAAGCACAGGAAAACTGGAATGGGTAACCTATCCCTTCTTCAGCAGATCTTCCAGACCCAGGAATTGAACCAGGTCTCCTGCATTCCAGGTGGATTCTTTACCAACTGAGCTATCAGGGAAGCCCACAAAAGTGCCACCATAAGGGAAAAGAACAGTACACTGGACTACATTAAAATTAAGAACTTTGTTTATCAAAAGACACCATTAGGAGAATGCAAAGGCAAACTACAGAGTGGAAGGAAACATATGCAATGTATAAATTCTTGACCAAGAATTTGTATCTAGAATATATAAAGAGTGTTTCTACAAATAAGAAAAAAAAAAAAAAAAAAACCCTCAGCAAAACATTTCATTAAGCACTTCACAAATGAGGATATCCAAATGTACAGTTTGAAAAAAACTGCTCAAATTCATTAATCATAGAAGAACTATAAATTAAAATCATAATGAGATATCACTATACAATTAACAAAATGGCTAAAATCAAACAGACTGAAAATACCAGCCACCAAGAAGGATGCAGAAAAACTCCTCACCAACTCAACTGCTGGCAGGCACTCAAACGGGCACAAACTGTTTGGGATCACCTATAAAGTTGAACATACCCTATGACCCAGCATGGAGAAGGAAATGGCAACCCACTTCAGTATTTTTGCCTGGAGAATCCCATGGACGGAGGAGCCTGGCAGGCAGCAGTCCACGGGGTCGCCAGAGTTGCATACGACTTAGAGACTAAACCACCACCACCATGACTCAGTAACTACATTTTCAGGCATGTACCCAACAGAAATACATATGCCTGTGCATTTAAAAATTACCCAGGAATGATCATAGTATCATTATTCATAATAACTAAAGCCTAGAAACAATCCAAACATCCAGCAATAGGATGTAAAAGTAAACCGCTGTATTTATATTCAGCAATAAAAGTGAACAAACTACTGCTCCATGTAACAAGTCAGTCTCACAAACATATTGTGAAGTTAAAAGAGCCGAAACACACAGAAAGCCATCAAACACCTATATTGTTGGATTCCATTTAAAGAAAGATCAATATCCATTCTGTTAGACATTTGAATAGGGGTTACCTTTAGAGAAGAATGGGAGGGGAAAGATTGGGAGGGAGCAAAAAAAAAATGTGCTTCTAAAATGTTGGTAATATCCCATTTCTTCACTGAGTGGTGGTTTTTAAGAGTATGTTCATCACTTGATTCACACATGATTTTATACTTTTCTGTATGTATATTGTATGGAAATAAAATGGAGCTTTTTCAAAATTAATGTGGGTCATAACAAGGTAAGTGGCAGTGAGAATGGACAGAAGATGGAATTTTCTTAATTGCAAAAGATATAACTGATGTAATAAGGGATACAAAATAAATGAAAGAGCAGGACATTACTTCAAAACACAAATAGCTTATATTTTGCACTCTTATGTAGAAGCTTCACATTTTGAATCTCAGAATGTCTGTACTACAGATCTGATAAAAAGTCAGTTTGAAATATATGATATTTATTCCTATTCAACTTAGCAAGATCTCCTCCAAGAACAACTTTTATATATGTGTGAAGAAATACTACTGATCGAGATTTTTAAAAACTGAATTAGAATCTTACTGAGCAGTTCTTCATTTCAAAACTTCATATTTTCACAATAATGCAAACAGAGGGGCTAGGAGTCTTTCTGTTATGCTACTCTTTTGCTTTTTTATATAATTTATGCAATTTTGGAAAATATATTTTTTAAAAATCATCACATACCTATTCACTTTTTTATAACCAGTCTTCTTTAGATGCAATGAATTTTTTAACTGCCACTAAGTTCTGGGTTTCACAGTGTATTCTGATGCTTTAAGTTAAAGAGTTGATTGGTTCTAAAAGCTTTCTCTAGTACCCATAAAAACATTCTGCTTTTTCACCAAATCTTTAAAGATTTACATAGTTAAAACAGTATTCTCATACATATTTCCCAAGTGGAACAGAACAGCACTACGATTTTTGGTGATGGACTGTAACTAAAGCCTTGAAAATTATCTGGTAACAACCAGTTAAGAGATAATTGCTGTTTCTACACTGGAGCAGCAATATCTATTACAGCCTAACCTCCGTTATCCCTGCATCTGAGGAGAGGTGCAGCTTGGAAAATATTCATCTACTGATATCAATATCACTTAGGGACTGGCAACACATTAAGAACCATGCAAACCCCCTTCTAAATTATAAAGGAAAATATGAAAGTAGCACCCAAAAGTCCTTCTAAAAAGCTTTCCACAAGATTCTGACAATTAGGCTGTCAACACAGAAATCTTGCATAATGAGGATCTTCCCCAATTTCCATAAAAATCAGAGGAAAGGAATTGATCTTTCAAAACAAGGATAAAAGGCAAGCATATCCTAGCTTGGGCTATATATTTTGTTAATAAAAATTGATCATATACTATCACAATACCCATAAAAGTCCAGGGCTGGCTCTGGGCAGCATTTTAATTTTTGCATTTTCTAATTTAGATTGGACATTTGTATTCTTTCAGAGGAGCCTGGCGTGCTGCAGTCCATGGGGTCACAAAGAGTCAGACACGACTCAGCTTCTGAACAACAAATTCTTTCATATAGCATCAAACATCGCCTCATGGAAGGTAGTAGGAACTAAATTTGTTGAGTTTTTCTGTGAAAAAAACATAAGATTTGGACCCTGACCCTTAGTTACATCACCAGACATCTTTTTCACTCCTTCTTTGTGCTTCAGACACACCTATAATTCCAGATGCTTCCCCCATTCCTCCTACCTCCTCCCCTTTCTTCAGAATTCAGATGAAGTATGTCTCCAGGGAATTCCAGATGAGGTCAGGTCTTCCAGTTTGCTCTCATTCCGCATTGTGCTCTTTCACACCATTAATCACAATTGTAATTAAATAATTATCCCGTGATTGATTAGTTTAATATCTGGCTCTCCCTGGGGATGTAAGTGCCATGAGTTTTCACAACTTTATCCCAGTGCCTTTAATAAGCAGAATCAAAATAACTGATTGTTGATAAACAAATGAGTTTGAACCCTAGCTATACAACTTACTAGGTAAATTTCAAAATATCACTTAATACCATTAAGCTTCAGCTTTTATATCTACAAAATGATGATAATGAAAAGGTTACCTTACTGAGTTGTTGGCATTTATGGTGAACTCTAAACTTGAACATGTTGTATAAAAATCTTATTATTATTCTCAGCAAGGATAATCCACACTATAGTTAATGCTGTCTTTAGCTATATCTTAAAAATCTTAGCTAAGGTCTTCAAAAAATCTTACACATTATCAAGATGCTAATAAATAATGGAACTATCTGAAAAAAATTAATAAGTGGTCATTAGTTCCAGTTAGTAGCAGCCTGTGACAGATTCCAAGCACTGATCTAACGATCGCCAGTTTCATAATGATTGTCCACCTCACATGAAAGCTGGCAGGCCCACTGTAATTCATGCCTCAGAGAGAAGCATATCCTATGGAGTCAGCCTCAGACAAACAAATACACCGGTTAAAGTGTGGATCAATAGTGAAAAGATGAGCTTTTCCAATTCACTCACAACTATGCTGGAGTCAACAGACTCATGTAAATCAATAATTTGTTATATTTACTACATTTACAGACTTGATCTTAAAGATAAACCTGGCAATAAAACAACACACATTTCTTTTCCTGTGTTCTACAGTGATCTGAGCATGAATATGGTAAAGGAAAAAAACTATTTTCCCTCTCATCTGAGTAATAACTACAAACCAAACTGTCCATTAACCTCTTTTAGGTATCTCTGATAACTGTCTTCATGAAAAGACTTTTAAAAATGTATGTAAACAACAACTAAAAGCTAGATACACAAAGGGCACTTACAAATCATAAGTAATTTTACATCCCAGGTTATATACTTCTCCTAGGTATTCCTATAGTATCCTATACACGTGTAAGTATTAATATATAGCAGCAGCAGCATACATACAAATATTCATCACACATACATACACACACACACACATTATAAAGTACAATACACACACACACACTATATATATATATGTATGTGTGTGTGTGTGTGTGTGTGTGTATGTATATATGAAATCTCAACCCTTGCTCTACTGTTATAATTAGGTAGTATTTATCTGTATCCTCTCCTAGAAAATCACCTCTTTAAAGGCAGGGTCAATGTTTTTTAAATCTGTATTATCCTGTAGTAAAGTGTTTCAACATAATAAACATTCAGTGAATGTTTGCTAAATGGATGTTACCCTTTCTCTCTATCATAATATTTTTCTGACACCTGATTCACAGTCAGCTTCTGGGGCTGTCCATTCCCAGCTCTGAAGGAAGACATGCTCTTAATAAAAAACACTTTCCTGATAATAATGTCTTCTTGTTTTCTTCAAGAAAATCCAGCACAAGGTGGGAAGGATGATGCAAAGGTGAAATAAAATTGTCTATGAGCTGATAATTTATGAATTTTTAATATTGTTTCATTATACTAATTTGCTCTACCTTTGTATGTTTGAAAATTTCCTTTATGAAATTTTTTAACTAAAAAATAGTAATTTTTCCATATGAATTTTACATACCATGCTTTTTTAATATCTTCACTTGAAAATTTCTTAATACTCATACTCAAGACAATACAGTAAGTAGTGGTTATTAACCAGTCCACACTTTGAATTTCTGATGCAGTCAGGAAGATATTCATTCTTGCTTTTTATCTACAACAGTCATGCTGACACAGAATGAAAAGAGCCAAAGTGAGAGTTAATGTGTCAACTGATAGCTTCAACCACCTTACTATTCAGTCCTACCCACTGCTTCTCCTTGGAAAAGACCCTGATGCTGGGAAAGATCAAGGGCAGGAGGAGAAGGGGACGACAGAGGATGAGATGGCTGGATGGCATCACCGACTCGATGGACATGGGTTTGGGTAGACTCAGGGAGTTGGTGATGGACAGGGAGGCCTAGTGTGCTGCGGTTCATGGGGTCGCAAAGAGTCGGACATGACTGAGTGACTGAACTGAACTGAACTGATTCTCCGGTTCAAATTTTAGGAGCTAAGAGACAGCCAGATAAGCCAAGACAAGCTATCTAAAAAAAAAAAAAAATGTTTAATGGAAGGGTATATTGACTTTTTCCAAAAGATAGCATTTCGTTTTAAAGATAAAAAAACTCAATTTTCATTACAAAAAAAAAGGGGGTGTGTGTGAAAGATTTATACAATCTGAAAAGAAACCAGAATCTCGATTCTCATTAAAAATGAGATTTCTAAAAACATTTTAATGACATGAGAAAATCTTATGCTATATAAAGTAAAAATAGCCAAGGAAATGTTCATTTCAAACGGCTTCTAAACATTACAAAAATAAAAATACACATCCACATCTATACACACAGATATGTTCATGCATTTATCTATGTGTACATACACAGAAAAAAAATCTAGAATGAAATATATGAAATATTAACAGAATTTTTATATATGATAATATATACTTTATTATTTATATTTACTATATGTTCTAATGCAGTACTTGGATGCAATCTCAAAAACAACAGAATGATCTCTGTTTGTTTCCAGGGCAAACCATTCAGTATCACAGTAATCCAAGTCTATGCCCTGACCAGTAATGCTGAAGAAGCTGAACAGTTCTGTGAAGACCTACAAGATCTTCTAGAACTAACACCGAAAAAAGATGTCCTTTTCATTATAGAGGACTGGAATGCATAAGTAGGAAGTCAAGGGATACCTGGCAAATTTGGCCTTAAGAGTACAGAATGAAGCAGGGCAAAGGCTAATACAGTTTTGCCAAGAGAACGCACTGGTCATAGCAAACACCCTCTTCCAACAACACAAGAGACAGCTCTACAGATGGACATCACCAGATGGTCAACACCGAAATCAGACTGATTATATTCTTTGCAGCCAAAGATGGAGAAACTCTATACAGTCAGCAAAAACAAGACCAGAAGCTGACTGTAGCTCAGATCATGAAATATTCATTGCCAAATTCAGACTTAGTAGGGAAAACCACTAGACCATTCAGGTATGACCTAAATCAAATCCCTTATGATTATACAGTGGAAGTTACAAATAGATACAAGGGATTGGATCTGATAGACAGAGTGCCTGAAGAACTATGGATGGAGGTTCATGACATTGTACAGGAGGCAGTGATCAAGACCATCCTCAAGAAAAAGAAATGCAAAAAGGCAAAATGGTTGCCTGAGGAGGACTTACAAATGGCTGAGAAAAGAGAAGCAAAAGGCAAAGGAGAAAAGGAAAGATATACCCATTTGAATGCAGAGTTCCAAAGAATAGCAAGGAGAGATAAGAAAGCCTTCCTCAGCGATCAATGCAAAGAAATAGAGGAAAACAACAGAAAGGGAAAGACTAGAGATCTCTTCAAGAAAATTAAGAGATACCAAGAGAACATTTCATGCAAAGATGGGCACAATAAAGGACAGAAATGGTATGGACGTAACAGAAGATATTAAGAAGAGTGGCAAGAATACACAGAAGAACTACACAAAAAAGATCTTCACGACCCAGATAATCACGATGGTGTGATCACTCACCTAGAGCCAGACATCCTGGAATGTGAAGTCAAGTGGGCCTTAAGAAGCATCGCTACGAACAAAGCTAGTGGAGGTGATGGAATTCCAGTTGAGCTATTTCAAATTCTAAAAGATGATGCTGTGAAAGTGCTGTATTCAATACGCCAGCAAATTTGGAAAACTCAGCAGTGGCCACAGGACTAGAAAAGGTCAATTTTCATTCTAATCCCAAAGAAAGGCAATGCCAAAGAATCCTCAAACTACCACACAATTGCACTCATCTCACATGCTAGTAAAGTAATGCTCAAAATTCTCCAAGCCAGGCTTCAACAGTACATGAACTGTGAAATCCAGATGCTCAAGCTGGATTTAGAAAAGGCAGAGGAACCAGAGATCATATTGCCAACATCCGCTAGATCATTGAAAAAGCAAGAGAGTTCTAGAAAAACATCTATTTCTGCTTTACTGACTATGCCAAAGCCGTTGACTGTGTGGATCACAACAAACTGTGAAAGAGATGGGAATATCAGACCACCTGATCTGCCTCCTGAGAAATCTGTATGCAGGTCAAGAAGCAACAGTTAGAACTGGACATGGAACAACAGACTGGTTCCAAATCGGGAAAGGAGTATGTCAAGGCTGTATATTGTCACCCTGCTTATTTAACTTATATGCAGAGTACATCATGAGACACGCTGGGCTGGATGAAGCACAAGCTGGAATCAAGATTGCCAGGAGAAATATCAATAACTTCAGATATGCAGATGACACCACCCTTATGGTAGAAAGTGAGAAAGAACTAAAGAGCCTCTTGATGAAAGTGAAAGAGGAGAATGAAAAAGTTGGCATAAAACTCAACAGTCAGAAAACTAAGATCATGGCATCTGGTCCCATCACTTCATGGCAAACAGATGGGGAAACAATGGAAATAGTGACAGATTTTATTTTGGGGGGCTCCAAAAATCACTGCAGATGGTGACTGCAGCCATGAAATTAAAAGATGCTTGCTCCTTGGAAGAAAAGTTATGACCAACCTAGACAGCATATTAAAAAGCAGAGACATTACTTTGCCAATAAAGATAAAGTTCACTGAACATTCATCATCTCATATAGATACAAAATTAAAGAAACAGAAAAAAAATTGTTTCTTCCTTATGAGAACTGAGGATTTACTCTCAACAACTTTCATATATAACATACAGCAGTATTAATTATATTTATCATGTTGTGTATTAGTTCCCTAGTACATATTTATCTTACAACTAGAAGTTTGTAACTTCTAACTATCTTCCATCCAATTCCCCCTCCTCCCACCTTTCGTTTATTTTTATGTACTCTTGAAATTATACTATCTGTTTATGAAGTGGTCTTTGTTACAATACAAAGCAGTTTAAGATTTTAAGATTGCATATATTCAAGGTTAAGAAAAACAACACTGGATTTTTACTAAGGACAGTGACTTGGAGCAAAATTTTATGAATAAAATAACTGGGTACTTAAAATTTTTTTATCTCCATGAATTCTATTCCGTCTTATAGGTTGTAAATTCCTAATGGAAATCAATTGCATTACTCACTTGACATATCCATTACTGACATATCCATATACTATTAGAGCTAATGTCTTAAATAACAGTAATGAGAATAATTAAAACACAACAACTATATCCTTTCTGATATATAAAGAAGTGGAACAATGACTACTAGTACGAATCTCCCCGATAACCCTGTTCTACTGGAAAAAAGAGAACAATTTGGCAAGTTAGCTAAATCAATTAATCATTTCCATCTGCTGCAAACCATACACACTAAAATACTCTCCCAGCTTTACTTAAAGGAGAAAATGGAACTTTCATTTGGTGTTCATATCATATCAATAGAAAGAACATGCTGAATAAGGCCTTCCGAATGGAGTACTTTGAGAGCTAACAAAAGGCCGGAAGCTAGAGAATTAAGAGGAGAAAACCTTACAGGGAGTATTCGTACTTGGCAGCTACTGGTGATTTGATCAGGCCCAGGACAGAACATTCTTGTTTTACTTCTCTGTATTTTCATAAAAATGATTTTTCCATTCCAACACTTACATATGCCTGTGCACTGCAGTGAAAATAGCATTCACTGACTCTCAGTACATATGGTATGCATTCAATGACATCATTCACTACCACATTTGCCAAGTCTAACCTCTCCTATAGACCACCAAAACACAGCTTCACAGTCCCTGTGGGGCTAAGCGAGTAGTTCCAAAGCAACAGGTCAGTCCTGCAGAATGGAGAGGTTATTAATGTTTCATCCCATATACTCCATACCCTCCCTATCCCCTAATAAATAAAAACCTTTGTAATCTTGTAATGTATTCAGCTTTTATTAACTCTTTCACTGTTGCTTTGCATAGTGAAATGAATACACACTTGATGGCTCTTATCGCCACAGTGCTCTGGCAGGTGGTGTTTACTGTCTTTTTATGCAAGAGATTATGAGTGAATTTTTATTATGAAGATAGATGAAAATTACTATGTGAGCTGTAAACCATAATTCGTGTAACTGATATTTTTAATTAATGATCATGAAACAAAAATCAAAGCAGCTTTTCTATCAAAGGAAAGCTTCCAATAATATTCTGATTTTTTTAATTTAAACATTCCACTTAAAAGATTTTTAAGATTATATAATGGACTCATGATCTTTCAAAACAGTTACAAAAACCTCAATAATAATTTTCAAAGAGGTATTAAAGACTTTGCTTAATTAATTTTTTTCAAACCAGTGGAAAAAATTAGAGAAAAAGCAACATTACTCATACATAATTTTTTCCAATGGTCTATGATATATAGCCACACGTGTAAGTACAGGAAAACTAAAGTAAAAAGATACCGCTGAACGATTTCAGGTGGTGTCTTGCTTCACAGCATGCTGGTTACTGAGATAGTTTAGCAAATAGCAGAGCTCTTAACACAAACTATTCAGGGCTTTAAAGCAAATGTCAAGAAACCTAATCTCTGAGCAATGCAACAGAGTACTCTTATTTGAAAGGCCTCAGCATCTCTTCCTTGAGCTGGCCTTTCTCAGATTGTTACAGGCTAGAAACTACAAATGGGGTCTGAAATTCTGTAAATTACAAAATAAGTCAGGTATTACATAACAAATTATTACATCTTTTTTAATAAACTTGGATAGTAACATATTTCCATTTATAAGAAAATTTCAGTGAATTCATGTGATTTGCAACAGATATGATTTTATTATCCATGTTTTAATGTAAACAGTAATCTGTTATGGCAATGCTATGAATTTTCTGAGGCATGAACATTCCTACTAGATATTATGATACTTAAGAATAATGTAAGCATTTCAAAACCACAATCTATTTAGAAATGTATGACCCAAGAATAATTTTGAAAAATCAATGATTAAATTGTAAAATACATGCCATGTTCCAGAATAATAGAATAGTTTTCATATCTTGAGTTGGTGATGGACAGGGAAGCCTTACCTGCTGCAGTCCAAGGGGTCGCAAAGAGTCAGACACGACTGAGTGACTGAACTGAATACTCATTAGAAATCACTCCTCGAGAGCAAGTAGATAATACTCACTGCAACCTACTTTATAGTTCAGGAACCTGGGCTCTGAGACAATTACTCTCTTGCCCAGGGTTGCAGAGTGAGTAAGAAGCAGAGCTAGGTTATCAAACCAAGTGTTACTATTAAGCCTCCCAGCTTTTCTCTATATGAAACTGACCACATTTAAAGAGACTTAATAGAAAAGTATAAAGCTAAAATTCTCTAAAGACTAGTTAGCCGAGAAGATTGGAATGAGAGCTATCGTTTCCATAATTTGAAAGTAAACAGGATAAAAGCAGAAATTTTCCAGCATTTTTTGACACCCAAAAGTAAAGATAAATCTAGTAGGTAAGATGAAAGACACATTCTATTTGGTTAAAATATATGTAGCTCAAAACTCTAAGCAAACTAGTCCTCAACTCTCAATATTTACTGGACTCCTTGATATTATATTCCATTTCTAAAATTCTGCCATTCTCTTTGCTGGCCAGTGTTTGAGGAAAACAGTTCCCTAAAACCAAGAGATAACACTGCCTTCTAAAAAATAAAAATTGAAGGGCCCTAAATATCAAAACAATCTAGTATAAGTTAGGGATTGAAGCATTTCTTCCAATCAGTTTTTGCCCAACATAAAGTAGAGCATCATTAAAGATGTATGTGTGCATGCATGCTCAGTCACTAAGTTGTGTTTGACACCTTGCAACCCCGTGGACTATGGCTTGCCAGGCTCCTCTGTCCATGTAATTTTCCCAGCAAAAATACTGGAGCAGGTTGCCACGTCCTCTTCCAGGGGGTCTTCCCACCCAAGGGAACAAACCAGAGTTTCCTGCATCTTCCTGCCTTGGCAGCTGGGTTCTTTACCACTGAGCCACTCAGGAAACCCAAAGATGTGGTATACCCAACAAAATTAGAAATCTAAAGAGAAAAAAAGATTTCCACAGAAGATACTCAAGTACCCACCCTCTTATCCACGTCAAAAGAAATACAGATAGAGAACTGGAAGCAGAGCCTAGCGGGTGAAGAGTCATAGCCGGTGAACTTTCAATTGGGTCTGGCATACAAGCCAATGGCAAGGCTCTATTTTTGTGATAAGGAAACTATTGTAAGCTCCTGAACTACAGAACATGTCAATCATCAGACTGCCCAATAGCCAGGTTAACCTAAAGTCCCACAGTTCATCCTGAAATATTCATTATGAACATTTCATAAAGTCATTTAAATTCCTTTAAAATAATGGTTAAATACGTATTAAAGCAATGTTCTGACTATTTTAATTAGGACTGTAGGAAGAAAATGCTTTCAACTCTATTTCCTCATCATTGCTTCAACACTTACTAATATATCAAATGTGAACTCACTCAAAGTGACTATTAAGCAATTTTTCTCTTTTCTGAAGTTTTCGGAAAGAGAATTTTTCAAACATTTATTAAGCATCTAGGATATCTCTACTATAAATATTAGCTATATTATGCTCAGCAATTTTCAGAAGAAATCTTCAAATATTCCTGTCACTGGCTTTTTCTGGCTTCAGCATGGAAATTTTAGATTTATGAAAATGAAGACTGCTATAAGGTTTCAGCTGCATGGACTTAAATGAATTGAGATGTTTATTGATAATAACAGATACCTGATCTAACACCACAGATGACAAATTTAAGTTTTTAAGAATTAGTATATAATATTAAGTATAAACATATATACACAAACAAACCAAACTTCTGCTGAAGTAGCATGTCTGGTAGAATTCATCTACCAAATAGGAAGGAAAAAGATCTCTAAATATTCAAGAAAGATGTGCTTTATTCATTAGAGTTTTCCAGGCCCTCATTCAGACCCTAAAAAAGAAAAATAGTGTAAAAATTGAAGACCATAGTACAGTCCATAGAAAAGATTTAGCTCTTCTTGTCCTGTGTGAACTAATTGCTGTGCGTCTTGGCCAAAGCAATTAATTTCTCTGGACCTCAATTTCATTATGCATAAAATAAAGAAAAGCAACTCTAGCTACCCTCTTAAGTACTAAGATAGTATTCTTCTTTTTAAAGATATTTTTAACGCTCTTGGTTATCTAGTTTTTGAGCAAAAAACAGATCAAAAATAGTCTATTACAGAGAGAAGGAGGAGGTAAAACAAGAAGCAAATCATTGATCATGGCATAACTGGCAGTTGATAAAGGAGGAGGTGACAAATAATTTAACAATCAGACCCAGGAACCCTAACAATAATATAAGTCTGTTAGGAATAAAAGAAAACAGCTCTTCAAGACATAGATTTTTCAAGGGTCTTTATACCGGCACTTCAATTTTGCTTTGGTCATTTTACTTAACTAGATGATGAAAAACAGACAAGACAGAAATAAAATTTATTTCAAGTATTGACAATTAAAACACAAAACTCTTTGTGAGCTTATGTTTCACTTAGAAAAAAATAAAGAAAATGTGTCCTCTGAGTGTATCTGTAGGTTAGACACTACTTTACAGTTCAATCAAAACCACAATGAGGTACCATTTCACACCAGTCAGAATGGCTGCTATCCAAAAGTCTACAAGCAATAAATGCTGGAGAGGGTGTGGAGAAAAGGGAACCCTCTTACACTGTTGGTGGGAATGCAAACTAGTACAGCCACTATGGAGAACAGTGTGGAGATTCCTTAAAAAACTGGAAATAGAACTGCCATATGACGCAGCAATCCCACTGCATACACACCAAGGAAACCAGAATTGTAAGAGACACGTGTACCCCAATGTTCATCACAGCACTGTTTCTAATAGCCAGGACATGGAAGCAACCTAGATGCCCATCAGCAGACAAATGGATAAGGAAGCTGTGCTACATATATGCAACGGAATATTCAGTTCAGTTGCTCAGTCGTGTCCGACTCTTTGCGACCCCATGAATTGCAGCACGCCAGGCCTCTCTGTCCATCACCAACTCCCGGAGTTTACCCAAACCCATGTCCATCGAGTTGGTGATGCCATCCAACCATCTCATCCTCTGTCGTCCCTTCTCCTCCTGCCCCCAATCCTTCCCAGCATTAGGGTCTTTTCCAATGAGTCAACTCTTCACATGAGGTGGCCAAAGTATTGGAGTTTCAGCTTCAACATCAGTCCTTCCAATGAACACCCAGGATTGATCTCTTTTAGGATGGACTGATTGGATCTCCTTGCAGTCCAAGGGACTCTCAAGAGTCTTCTCCAACACCACAGTTCAAAAGCATCAATTCTTCAGCACTCAGCTTTCTTCACCGTCCAACTCTCACATCCATACATGACCAACGGAAAAACCATAGCCTTGACTAGACGGACTTTTGTTGGCAAAGTAACGTCTCTGCTTTTAAATATGCTATCTAGGTTGGTCATAACCTTCCTTCCAAGGAGTAAGTGTCTTTTAATTTCAAGGCTGCAATCACCATCAGCAGTGATTTTGGAGCCCCAAAAAATAAAGTCTGACACTGTTTCCCCATCTATTTCCCATGAAGTGATGGGACCAGATGCCATGATCTTAGTTTTCTGAACGTTGAGCTTTAAGCCAACTTTTTCACTCTCCTCTTTCACTTTCATCAAGAGGCTCTTTAGTTCTTCTTCACTTTCTGCCATAAGTGTGGTGTCATCTGCACATCTGAGGTTATTGATATTTCTCCCAGCAATCTTGATTCCAGCTTGTGTTTCTTCCAGCCCAGCGTTTCAATGGAATATTACTCAGCCATTAAAAAGAATACATTTGAATCAGTTCTATTGAGATGGATGAAACTGGAGCCCATTATACAGAGTGAAGTAAGCCAGAAAGAAAAACACCAATACAGTATATAATGCATATATATGGAATTTGAAAGATGGTAACAATAACCCTATATGCGAGACAGAAAAAGCGACACAGATGCATAGAACAGTCTTATGGACTCTGTGGGAGAAGGGGAGGGTGGGACGATCTGAGAGAATAGCATTGAAACATGTATATTATTATATGTGAAACAGAATGCCAGTCCAGGTTCAATGCATGAGACAAGTGCTCAGGGCTGGTGCAATGGGATGACCCAGAGGGATGGGATGTGGAGGGAGGTGGGAGGGGGGCTCAGGATGGGGAACACAGGTAAACCCATGGCTGATTCATGTCAATGTATGGCAAAAACCACTACAATATTGTAATTAGACTCCAACTAAAATAAATAAATTTTAAAAAAGGAAAGAAAATAATAATACTTAGAAAGCTGAAAGGATCAAATGAATTTAAATCTTTGAAAGTGTTTTGCAATTCTATAAAAGCCTTTCACAAACAAGTGTCTCACATACAAACTTACAAATCTCCATCTCCAAGATCTGGAGTAATTCTTATAAAGTTTTGCCTTCTTACAGAGAATAACTGCAAGACAACTGCATAAATATGAATAAACTATAAAAGTTAATTATAAAGTAAAAGTTAGTGTATTTCTCTGACCAACACTGCTTTGACTCACTCATAAACAGAAGCAGAGATATTATCCAGTTAGGTCAAAATACTAAGTATGATGGAGTACTTTGTGACAGACCAACTTTCCCATCAAAAATACTCCAAAATATCTAATGGATGGATGGATATGTTCACTCAGTTGTGTCCAACTCTTTGCAACCCCATGGACTAGAGCCTGCCAGGCTTCTCCACCCATGGGATTTTCCAGGCAAGAATACTGGAGTCGGTTGCCATTTCCTTCTCCAGAGGATCTTCCCAACCCAGGGATTGAACTTGGTCTCCTGCACTGCTGCTGCTGCTAAGTCGCTTCAGTCGTGTCCGACTCTGTGCGACCCCATAGACGGCAGCCCACCAGGCTCCCCCGTCCCTGGGATTCTCCAGGCAAGAATACTGGAGTGGGTTGCCATTTCCTTCTCCAGTGCATGAAAGGGAAAAGTGAAAGTGAAGTCACTCAGTCATGTCTGACTCTTAGCGACCCCAGAGACTGTAGCCTACCAGGCTTCTCCGTCCATGGGATTTTCCAGGCACGAGTACTGGAGTGGGGTGCCATTGCCTTCTCCATCCCGCACTGCAGGTAGACTCTTTACTGCCTGAGATAATATATATTTTTAATCTATCTGTTTAAAGGCATCAGCAAGAGCAGATAAAGCAACTGGCACTGGAGAAGCCAAGATTCCAGAGAGCAGAAAGGAACTCAGGTGAGCTGATATTCTACTGCCTCTCTTTCCCTGTGGGTATTGCTAATTCTGGGTAAAGGTCAAGAGGCTGAGAATCCATCCTAGCTTTCCTCTCAAGAGGGAAGGTTGCTTCTGAAAAACACAAAAACATACAGAGTTTTTGCTTGTCTCCTGGGACTAGTAAAGCAAAATTAGAAACTTGAGGGGCCAAGATCACAGAGAAAAAAGAGAGGTAGAGAACTAAGCCTCACATAGAGCCAGCTTTCTCCTTCAGACATCTGCTAAATAATGCAGGACAAGAGCCTAAGCAGAAAGCCTTCAAAAAGCAAGGCTAAGTTTTCAGCAGTCTCAGAATGCTGAGGAGAGAAGAATTAAAGCTCAGAACCTATGATGCAAGAAGCTTTATTGAACACACAGAACTCTTCGTAGAAAGTTCTCGAAGGCTAGCCTCAATTCAATATCTCAGTAGATTAAGGTGATCAGCCCCACTCTATGTGCCTACCAGAGGAAAGAAAGAACCTCTCCAAAAGAAGACATTCTCTGAACACTCTCCAATTTTTATACACAATGACCACCTTTCTATCAAAATTACCAGATATGCCAAGAAAGACAAAGCAGACAACCAAGAGAAAAAAACAGAGAAACACAGACAATTTAGAAAGCAGAGTTAGCAAATAAGAACTTTTAAAGTACCATAACTAATATACTTAAGAAAACGAAGAAACAGACGGAAAATACTAAGAAACAGGCTGAGAATTTCAGCGGAGAATTAAAATATTAAAAATACAAAATGGAAACAGTAGAACTGAAAAACTACTAAAATTAGAATTCAATAGATGAGTTTAACAGTAGATTACTGATGAACTAGAAAGCCAGCCAACAGAAAATAAACTGAAACAGACAAAGAAAACAAAATACTATAAAAAGAATGAAGTACTAATACCTGCCATGATATAAATGAGCCTAAAACACAATCTAAGAAGTCATGCACAAAAAAAGACCAGATATTGTATGATTCTATTTATATGAAATGTCCAGAATAGACAAAACCACAGAGCTAGAAAGTATATTAGTAGCTTCCAGAGTCTGGGAGGTTGAGGCAGGTAGGGAAAATAGAGAGTGACTACTAATGGGTATGGGATTTATTTTTGGAATGATAAAAATGTTCTCAATTTAGATAGTGGCAATCCATGCAAAACTATACAAATATACTAAAAATCACTGAATTTAAAAAGGATATAATGGCATGTGAATTACATCTCAAGAGAGTTATTGAAAAAATGGAATAAAACTCAATATATGACTTATAAGAGACACACTTTGAATAAAAGATACAGAAAGATCAAAGGTACAAGAATAGAAAAAGATGTAATATGTAAACACAAGCCGAAAAGCTGATAAAGCTACATGAGCATGAGACTTTAACAAAAGTAATATTATTCAAGATAAAGACATTTCATAGTAATAATTTTAAAAGTTAATCCACCAAGAAAGTATCACAATGCTAAATCTATGTATACCCATATGATAAAATGAGTTGTTATTCAGCAAATATACTTATCCCTCTACATCTCACTGAAAGTATTCTCCCCACTTTAATGTTAGGCCTGGCCAGATTACTTCCATCAGCCAGTGAACTGTCAGTGAGCATGACGTGAACAAAGGCCTTAAGTGTATCTGCACATTTCGGATTGAGTCTTGTGCTCACTGATCTACTGTAAGAAGAGAATGACCCAGATAACCTTTCCCTATTAGCAGGAGCTGCAAAACAATACCATGTTATATGCCAGAGGTTCCTGAGGTTGTTTGCTAATATATATATATATAAAACTATGTAATGCAAAAAAACTATATCAAACAGACAAAAAAAAACAGACAAAAGTAAAACAGTAGACAAATCCACAATTACTGTGAAAAACTTTATATACTTCTTTTAATGGCTGATAGAGCAAGCGGACAGGAAATACAAGAACATAGAGTAACTGAATATCCAGCTAGGTTTTATTATAACAAATTGGTATAATAAATATCTCCTTGGTTAATAATAAAATTGGAATCATTTGAACAGAAAAGATTGCAGCAAAAGGTATTACCATCATATTCTGATAAACAAGGCTAAACCTTAAGCACGAGTCCTATATATGAAAGTGAAAGTCGCTCAGCATCTGACTCTTTGCTACCCCATGAACTATACAGTCCATGGAATTCTCCACTAATGGAGTCAGTAACCGTTCCCTTCTCCAGGGGATCTTCCCAACCCAGGGAGAGAACCCAAGTCTCCTGCACTGCGGGATTTTCTTTACCAGCTGAGCCACAAAGGAAGCTCAATACTGGAATGGGTAGCCTATCCCTTCTCCAGGGGATCCTTCCTGACCCAGGAATTGAACAGGGTTTTCTTGCATTGCAGGCGGATTCTTTACCAGCTGAGCTACCAGGGAAATTAGACTGAAATTTAGCTTTAAAAAGTGTGACCTTCAATGCCTCCTTCACAGGTTTAGGGTGAAGTCATTTACAATCCTTAGTCATAGAAAATACTAAGTACCACCTCATTTTTCTGCTTTTCAAAGTTATATTTCCCCAAAAATATTGTCCCCCAACTTGGTTAACCCCCAACTTTCTCAAACCCCTCTTCCCCTTCACTCTTCCTCTCATGCAAATATAGCATCTGGCAGCACCATTCCACTGAAATCACTTACAAAGCCAACAATATCTCTCTATTACCAAATGTAATGGTCACTTCTCTGAAATCATCTGATTCAAGCTTTCTCTTGCCTTTGACACACCTGACTGTCACCCTTCACTGAAACAATAGTCTTTCTCAGTTATGATGACTATGTTCTCCTGCTTTTGCTCCTATTGCACTGGCAGCTTCCGCTCAGTCTCCTTTGCTGGCTCTTCAAATCTCTAAATGCAGGTGTTAGGATTCAGTACCAAGTCCTCTTCCCTTACTTAAATACACATAATCCATAATGATCTCATCCTATCTCATGGCTTTAAATACAACTTATTAGATTCCTATCTTCAGTCCTGACCTTTACTCTGAGCTCCAGATTCAAATATATGACTGCCTATTTGATATTTCCCCTTGAGTCTACTAGAAATATCTCAAACATGTCCTAAACCAAACATTTGATTTCATCTCTCTCCTTCCCAAGTCTGTTCCTCCCCAACAGTTAATAAGTCATCGTTGCCTTAAGATTTATTTATTTATTTGGCTGGGTCTTATTTATTTCGTGGGTCTTCACTGCTGCACATGGACTTTCTCTAGTGTGGTGAGCAGGGGCTTCTCTTTGTCGCAGTATGCCAGCTTCTCATTGAGGTGGCTTCCGTTGTTGCAGAGCCCACAGGCTCTAGGGCACACAGGCTTCAGCAGTTGCAGCACATGGGCTCAGTAGTTGTGGCGCACGGGTTTAGTAGCTCCGCAGCATGTGTGATTTTCCCACACCAGGGATCTAACCAGTGTTCTTTGCATTGCAAGGCATATTCTTAACTACTGGGCCACCAAGGAAGCCCTGCCTTCTTTCTTTATACCACATTTCATTAGCAAGTCAGGGCAATACCATCTCCAAAATTTATCTCCTATACCAACACTTCTTTCCATCTTCAATGCTATTTCCAAAGTCCATGCTATCACCCAGTCACAGCAGCCAGCTCTGGTAAAACCTCCTAAGTAATAAACTCTATCTTTAGGGACACTTTCATAGCACAATTTAAGAAGCATTTAGGCAATTTATCCTACATTAAGGCGATTTAGGTAAAAAAAAAAAAAAAAAAAGAACAATAGTTTTGAATTTTTTATAATTTTCTCATAAAAATAGAAAAATTTAAAAGTTGGCTGATAAAAACAGCAAATTGGAAATCTAAGGAACAAGATTTTTAAAAAGTTTAAGTTTTTAAGCCAAACAAAATCACAAAGAATTGGACAAGTTGCCTTTAAGTGAAAGCCACTAGACAAAAATTACACAGATCATATTAATAATTATTTAACAAGGAATAAGATAATGATGATCCTGCCCCTCCATTTTTCATTTGTTTAAGTTCCTTCAGTTCAGTTCAGTTACTCAGTCGTGTCCAACTTTTTGCGACCCCATGGACTGCAGCACACCAGGCTTCCCTGTCCATCACCAACTCCCAGAGCTTACTCAACCTCATGTCCATCGAGTTGGTGATGCCATCCTACCATCTCATCCTCTGTCATCCCCTTCTCCTCCCACCTTCAATCCTTCCTTATAACTGAACAAAGTCCAAAGTCTGTTGAGCTTCGGAAGAAAGAGAATTAACTAGCCAAACATTATTTATATGGCAGTCTTCCTGTGTCTTTTGGAAATTTACTATCAATAAAAACTTTTAAGCCTGCAACACTGTGTGACAGGGAACTATAGAGACTAAACATAACATTATATCAGGAGCTAGGTTAAGATAAATCAACCTTTCTAGCTTCATTAGTAAGTCACTTCCCTAAAGGATCTGCTTTATGAAAAGAAAAGGTTAATGATGCCATTATTTAATAGTTTTTTTCCTCTATTATCCATCTATGCAGTCATTGTTGAGCACACTTTCACCATTCAAAATGCACAACAGAGGCAGCTATGAAGACGAGAGCATCAAGCTTAATAACAGCTGAACTTTCATAGAAAATTTTTTTCTGTATTAGTGTATAATCTTCTTTTCAAAAATATAATTGCTTCCCTTAGGCTTCCTCCTCACCACCAAACGTGCTTCTTTACCCAAAACTTTCCCCTATCACTTGCCACAGTCTGAAATCCCACACCACAAGTTACTTTGATAGAAGCATGATTTTCAGAGAGACCATTATAGTAAGAAAACATAATTGGTGAGACCTTGTAAAAATCAAGAATAACTTTTCAAATACAAACATCGCTCACTTACTATGTGCTAGCACTGAACTAAATATTACATTCATTTTCAAATTTAACCCTGATAAGAACCCTACGAGATAAAGACTATTTCCATTTCAGAGAGGTAAAAACTGAAGGCTTCTCTGGTGGCTCAGCTGGTAAAGAATCCACCTGCAATGTGGGAGACCTGGGTTTGATCCCTGGGTTAGGAAGATCCCCTGGAGAAGGGAAAGGCCACCCACTCCAGGATTCTGGCCTGGAAAATTCCACGGACAGAGGAGCCTGCTGGGCTACAGTCCACGAGGTCACAAAGAGTTGGACACAACTGAACAACTAACATTTTCTTTCACTTTCAGAGAGATTTGGTTATTTGTTCAAAGTCACATCTATCCATCTATCTAGTAAAGCAGTGATATGAAGCCAGATCTGGTTGACTTTAGGACCCAAATAGCTAAAATCTTAAACAGTAGGACCTAAAGAGAGTCAACAGAAAAACAAGTGTTTTATGGTGATAATAATAGCAGTGGCAATACTAGTGACTTCTGAAAAGTACTTAACTTCAAATAACTTTACATTATCTTATTTCCTTCTTCTCCCCTACTTTCTTAAAATACACATAAAGGCAAAATAGTACTTAGTATAAAAACCTAAAAGGAGGAAGAGTATGAAAAAACAGATTCTGAATAATTCACAATTTCATCAATATTTACACTTATTTAAAAGTATTTTTAATAGAATGTCTTTGAATTTTTAAGTCATTTTCAAAGGGTGATGAATGAACATGAGTAATTTACTCTCAAAAAATTAATAGTAGCCAGTAAATATATGCAAAATGTTACCTTCACTAGAAATCAAAGAAATGCAAATTGAAAAGAAACCATTCTTTACCTCACAAAAACATGAAGTTTTTTTAAAAAAATTATAACCTCCAGCATTGGCAAAGGAATGGTGAAATAAGCATTCTCACATGCTGCTGATGAAAATACAAATTAGTATAACCTTTTCAAAGGACAATTTGGAATTACATATTGTTGGCCACAAAAATCGTAACACTATTGAAACATCTAATTTTAATTCTGGAAATTCATACTAAGGAATAATCATAGGCAAAGATTCATGCAAGTATTACTTTAATGTAGAAAAATTGGAAGCAATCTGCATGCCCCCAAATAGAAAAATAGTTAAATAAACAATAATAAAATTATAATATCTGCATATAATGAAATGCATTTAATTATTCTTAGTCACATTTTCCAAAAATTCTAAAGCCATGAAAAAGTACTCAGGACATATCAGATGGAAAAAATGTTTATTGGACTGACTGCTAGGGGTTAAATTATTTGTAATGTATCTTTAAAATGATCTACAACTAAAATGTGCTGTATTAAAAAAATCTTTAATCCAAAGTGGTTTTTTTTTAATTAGTTATTCTCTAGCACATACCTTTTAGGAAAAACACATTCACATCTTTTTTAGAGGATGATTAAAATTAGGATCACTCTGGGGAAAGGGGAAAACATTTAAGCTTAGACAACAGAATCCATTTTTGCTTTTATAAATAATTTTGTTTGTTTAAATAGTCTGATTATCTATCTTCCATGAGGTTTTCAATACAGAGAACATAAATACTACAAATGGAGTCTGTGCAGGTGCCAGGAATATAAGAATTCATTCTCATATCTGAATATTAACTAAAGCCCCAAGGGAATATTGACAATAAATCTGAAAACCAACAAAATATTTACATATTTAAGAAGAATTAAACAATCTATTAAAAACCTAAAATAATATAGTACTTGCAAATATTTGTATGGCTTTGGATTGAATTGGATTAAAATAAGTCCAATGTAGTAAACATCAACCGACAAACTACTATGCTCCAAATCCTATAAGAATTCACGAAAATGAGACAGCATACGATTTTGCACTTAAGAGGCTAGAATTATAATGAACAAGTCAAAACATCAATTACAGAACTTTTTTTTTCTTCCTGTATAACATTACGACCAACGCTGTGTTTATGCTTATATCTTTAAGTATGGGACATGCACTGTGGAACAGGACATGTGCATTCAAATACTAGCTCTGCCATATGATCTCAGCAAAATAAGAACCTCTCTAAGCTTCAATATCGTTGATATGAAAAACTAGAGATAATAACTAGCATTAGGCTGAAATAAAGTAACATATCTCATTTGATATATGGTAGATGTCCAACATATGTTAAATATAATTATCCTAACAATACCTTTCACAGCTTTAAATTTTTCTTTGTACAATAAAAACGCAGGTTCCACTACCAGTAATGGTAGAGTAGCTTATATGGACCATCTCAACATAAATATTTTAAACTATTAACAAAATATACAAAATAACTGTTAAAAGGAAGATGACAACTGAACTCAGAAAGAAGACAGAAAGGAGTCAACCTCTGAAATAAGAGAACTGCAGTTGACAAGAATTGTTTGTATACAACTTTTGGTCTGAGAATATCCCATTCCACACAGTACAGGGCAGCTAGAACTCAAACAGAAAGCCAGTCTTACTGGCCTGAGGAGTTTGAGGATGCAGTTGTCTCTAGGTTCCAAATTCACCCTTCAATACCTGTTCCACAACAATGAATGGCAATCTCCTTTAGTCAACATACTGAGCTTTTTCAGTAGGGGGCACTAGAGGACCACTGCAAGAGGAAGGAGCTCTGATTTATTCCTGGTTGCGCGCAGGGAATCAATGGTGTCAAGTCTGAGGACATCATGTAGCACTCTGCCCCAGCCAAGTGCTAAGAATATGCAGTCACTTAGCAAATCCACAGTCCTCAGCTCGGCCTGGTGATTACTTTCCTGCAGCATTCTCGACACAGATACTGCATTGCCCCAGGTCTCCTGCCCATACACTGGTGTCTCAACTCCCTCTGCTTGCCCCTTCCCCTGGTGGTTTGTTTCCTACAACCACCTCAAATGCCACACTCCTACCCATATGGACGCCATGTACACTAGGTCTGAGTGCACTGGTACCCCTGCTTCCTCTAGATTCCCATCTGACTGGTGACCAGTGTGAGGCCTGCCCGTGCCCAGGAGCTGCTTCATGTCTACCTAGAAACTCCAGACCAGTTCTGGCCCAGGCAAACTGGAAACTCCTCTGCCATTCAATGGGCTACAACTACATCTTCTCTGATAAGGACTCCAGCCTTGGGGGAAGGGACACCCTTCCTAGTTTGCCCTTTCTTGGATATTCTCCCTAAACTTTAGGTACTCTAGAGAGTTCTCTTAAATCTTATAGATACACTTCTATCATAGATTAATAATTCTTTATACTAAACTTTCCTATTTAAATAACTGCCTCCCAATTGGAACCGAAATGATATAGAATTATTACAGGGTGTGGTCCCTGAAAATAGACTCCTAAAGAGATTTTTGGATTGGTCTTGTTGGGCTCAGGGGCTTTAGGGAACTTATGTGCTCCTTGTCAACAACCCGTAGTATACAGTGGCATCACACATAATCAAAACATCACCTGTGGCTGTTTGTAATAAAGTGCTAAGCAAAGCAAGTGCCTAAGTGACTCAAGTGACTGATGCACTTCACAAATTATGACAATGACAACTACAAGGACTCTATTATGGGATGAATCCTTTTGACTGCATTTCAGTGCTAACAAAAATAAAAACAACAAATTCAAGTCTGTTGACTCTCAGCCCAAATCATGGTCTGAGATTCATAGTTTCCAGGAGAGCCCTAAAAGAATCTTTTATTTCATGTAGACAGAGGGATGGAGAAGGCAATGGCACCCCACTCCAGTGTTCTTGCCTGGAGGATCCCAGGGACAGAGGAGCCTGGTGGGCTGCTGCGTATGGGGTCGCACAGGGTCGGACACGACTGAAACGACTTAGCAGCAGCAGCAGCAGACAGAGGGAAGATCTTGCTAAAAATCAAACACAAAACTTAATTGTATGGGTTGCTGAATTATAACAATAGTTGAATTTATAGTCTCACCAAGTTTCTCATGTGGAGTTTAGGATACTGATTAAGAATGGGTTTTTCAACTGAAACTTGAAATAGGAAAATTTTCATATGAGAAACAGTGAGCCCAGAAGAAACTGGAATATCTTTAAATGCTGAAAGTGAAATCACTCTTCAAAAATTAAGACAAAATAAAGTTATGTTCAGAAAAATTAAAACTGAGAGCATTTATCCTCTACAAGCCTTCCCTATGAAAATTCTAAAAGAGGTTTTTCAAACTGAACAAAACTGATGCCAGATGAAAACTGAGATCTTTGGGAAAGAATGAAGAGCACAGGAAGTGATAGATTTGTGAGTAAATACAAAAAATATACCTTATCTTCTCTTACTTTCTTATAAGACACATGATCTTAGAACAGTTTTTGATTTCTTTTAATCTTTAAATTCTTATTTTGAAGTAACTTCAGACTTAAATGTTGCAAAAAGAGTACTGAGATTTCCTATGGATCCTTTATTCAAACACCCTAAATTTTATGTAACTATAGCATAATTATCAAAATTAGGAAATTAACATTGGTGCAATACTGTTAAATAAATGATAGACCATTTTCTGTTTCAGGATTCAATCTAACACCTCACTTTGCATATAATTGGAACACCTCCTTAAGTCTCCTCCAATCAACATATGACAGTTTAAAGCAAAAATTAAAACACTGTATTATGGGGTTTACAGTATATAGTACAATATACATGATAACAATGTCACAAAGGACAGGGAGGTGATAAACAGAACTATCTTATTGCAAATGTTTTTATGTTTTATGCTTTTACCTTTTACATAAATTGGTACCAGTAGATCTCCAGAACACATATTGTAATTCCTAGACTAGCATATTAAAAACTGCAAAGAAGTTAGCTAAAAAGTCAATGTGGGAATCAAAATGAAATATTTAAAGTTCATATAGCACAATTCTGTAATACTTAACATGAGCAGAAATATTATGATTCACACTATACTAGTGATCTTGCACTCTATCAGTCTATTTCCAGTGGAAACAAATTTCATTTGCTATCCAATCTCTGTAATACCAATTATGCTTTGGTTTTTTTGTTTCATTTTTCAAACAGACCACTTTAAATAGTTTGAACACATGTCTAAATTATACACTGGAGAAGGCAATGGCACCCCACTCCAGTACTCGTGCCTGGAAAATCCCATGGAAGGAGGAGCCTGGTAGGCTACAGTCCATGGAGTCGCTAAGAGTCAGGCACGACTGAGCGACTTCACTTTCACTTTTCCCTTTCATGCCCTGGAGAAGGCAATGGCAACCCACTCCAGTATGCTTGCCTGAAGAATCCTAGGGACGGCGGAGCCTGGTGGGCTGCCGTCTATGGGGTCGCACAGAGTCGGACACGACTGAAGCGACTTAGCAGCAGCAGCTAAAGTATACATGGAAATGAAACTGAAATAAATCAATAAGCAAGAAAATAAATAAAAACACCAATAACATGAAATCAACACTAAATGGTAGAAACTTGAATTTTTTTAAAATCTCAGTTAATTAAAAGAACATAGCTACTTTCTTAACATAATAAAATAGATACATGTGTTTATATAGATCTCAGCCTAAAAACCAGCATCACATTTAATAAGGAAAGCTTTAGAAGTATTCCTACCAAAGCCAGAAGAAAGTCAAAAACATATCCACTATAACCATGACTCCTTAACATTGTTCTAAAAGTAACAGTTCATGCAGTTAGATAAGAGAATAAAAGCCCAAAAAGTGGGAAGTTAAAGTTACATTTGCAAATAATATGGCTGTATTCCTAGAAAAACTTTTTTTAAAGCAATAAAATTAATAAATTAAAAAATGACCTTCATATATAAGCAACAACTATTTTGGATGATATAAAAGATGATACAAAAGAAGAAATTATTTCATTCATAGCACAACACAGCACAATGGGAATAAAAAAAGATGACTGGCCTAAGAATCAAGTTTATCAAGAAAAGTACAAGATCTACATGATAAAATTCTTTAAAACTACTGAGAAATACTGACTAAATGTAACTACCTATCCTTAGACAGAAAGACAATGCTATTAAGGCATCAATTCTTTGATATACAATTTTATTGTTTTATAAATGCAATGCAGTCCAAAAACTTAGCAATAAAAACTTTACATTAGACACCTTGATCTTAAACAAAAAACAAACATGCAAGTAAAACTGGAAAGATATTTTTAAAAGAAGTAATGAGGAATATTAGCCCAACTCAGATACTGAACTACAGTTATATATTTTACATTATTAATACTAAAATAATTACAAGCATGGTCATGATATAACAATAGGCAGACACATTAATAAAAAATAAGAGAATGCAGAAACAACCCAAGTATATATGAAAATTTAGAAAATGAGAAAGATGAAATTGTTTAACAGTGGGAAAAAGATGAAGGGGTTAGCCACCTTAGAAACCACGCCAAAATAAACTGCAGGTTGATCAAAAGTTTAAATATAAAAATGAGCACTGTTAAAATCTTAAGAGCAGCCAAGTTCTTTCAAATGGTTGAAAGACCCAGAAAGATAAAAGAAAAAACTGACAGATCAAAATACATAAAAATTGAAATTGTATGCAAGGTTAAAATACACAGCATAAACAAAGTCAAAAGACAAATAACAATTTAAGGTTAATATAAAAATTACAAGTAACTATACTCATTTTATCACTGAATATAACAGCAAAGGCTTGAAAATAATCCATTATTGGAAGACTGTTAAATTATGACACATCCATTGGTTCAATGTAAAGCAGCTGAAAGACTAATACACAGTTCTCTAAAAACAGAGATGGAAAAATTTTTAATACAAAAAGAAAAAGCATAGAACAGAACAATGTACACAGTATGCTACTCAGTGTGTGTGTATATTCATATAATTTTAATACAGATAGGTATACTTTTATATGCATGGGATATCTTACCTGCATAGGATAATGAGTGTTGCTTCAGGGAATCAGTTCTAGAGAGGGAAACTAGATTGCTGAATTTTGGGATGGGGTGACAAGGAGATAAATTTATATTTCTATAAATTCCTGTTGGTACCTTTCATATTTCAATTACACACATTTTACATGATCAAAATAGTTAATATTTAAAGGGCTTGGGTAAGAATTTTTAATAGAGATTAAGAACTTAATATCCATATACTCAGTTGTACCTCTCCTTGCAAGGAGTTATTTCTGAATGACATCCTCTCCTACCAGGAAGTTATTTCTAAATGAGATCATATGCAAATCCAAGGTATTATAATAGTACTTTACCATCTATTTTCATAAAATACTATTAGTATGTGCAATATTTATGAATAAATGCCCTTTGTACTATAAAATCCAATACTCTAATACTGTTTTCCTCTTTGATTTGTTATTTAACTAGATCAAATAAGAAATAAACTTTGCAAGAGCCAGAACTCAGAGTCTTGATTTTTAAACAATGCTTAACTGGTTTCAGAGCTTAGAATTCAACCTGCAGTGACATTTATAGACAAAGACAAAGAATCACAGAATTTTGCAACTGAGTAAGACTTTAGATCTTAGGTCATCATTCTAATATGCTTCCTTCATTTTACAGTGGAAGAAATGAATATCTGAATAGTTTGACTGTCTAAAAACACATATAACAAATCAGAGGCAAAATGAGGTTGAATCTTGCCAGATTCAGTCTTCATTCTATGTTATGCTAAATCATTCCATTCCCAGTACCATTACCATAAAACAAGGGGAGCGTAATTAAAAGGCAACAAGAAAAGATCAAGCCATCTTCACAGAATTTACTCAGAATAAATCTTTGACAGACCAAAAGAAAAAAAAAAAAAACCATAATGGAGCTATTTTAAGGTATTTCAAAGAACAACCCTAGGTGTATTCAGTAATCATTCACTTAAAATCGATTGGCTATTCCACATTTCTATTGACCAATTGGAGCCATGATATGCCAATATAGAATACCATGGCTACTTAAGCTGCTGGTGAAATATGGGAAGATCTGGATACCTATGCTACCTAAGTAGAGATAAAACGGTTAACTGTAGCTTACATATCACAGCCTGCATTTCACCGATGTTAAAACCTGGTCTTGGGAAATTTCAGTTAAAAAACAATCATACGAAGGACTGACCAAGGCTGGAGGATCTACTTCCAAGGTTGCTCACTTATATGCCTCACATATTGATGCTGGTTGTTGACAGCAGCATCATTATTCTGCTTTGTATACAATGTCTCCAATTTATGATGGTTCAACTTACAATTTTTTGACTTTACATTGGTGCAAAAGTGATACACATTCAAGAGAAAATATACCGCCAATTATGAATTTTTATCTTTTCCCAGGCTAGCAGTAGGTGATATGATATTCTTTCAAGATGTTAAGTAGTGGCAGCAAGCCACGCTTCCCAAGTCAGCCACATGATCACAAGGGTAAACAACCAATACACTTATAACTATTCCGTACCCATACATTCTGTTTTTCACTTTCAATGCAGTATTCAATAAATTACATGAAACATTCAATCAATTCAGTTCAGTTCAGTTGCTCAGTCATATCTGATTCTTTGTGACCCCATGGACTGCAGCACGTCAGGCTTCCCTGTCCATCACCAACTCCTGCAGCTTGCCCAAACTCAGGTCCATCGAGTCAGTGATGCCATCCAACCATCTCATCCTACTTTATTATAAAATAGGCTCTGTGTTAGATGATTCTGCCCAACCTGTAGGCTAATGTAAGCGTTCTGAGCACATTTCAGGTAGACTAGGCTAAGCTAGTTTATCTCCACTCCCCTTGGCCCCGTGCACATTCTGTGTGATTTCTTCAAATCTATCCTACAATTTATTAATTCTCTCTTTAGTCATGTCTAATTTGCTCTTTAATCAAGCTATTGAGATTTCAACAACATTTTTCACTTCTGTACATTCTATCTGGTTCTTTTTCAAATCTTCTTGGTCATCTTTGATAATCTCTTGTTGCTTGCTCATTTTTGTGAACCCACCTCTTATTTCTTTAAATATTTTATGCATAGTTACTCAATATTCTATATCAGATCCTTCCAATATATTAAGTCCATGAGGGTCTAAATACATTGTTTTTTCAACCAAATCCTTAACAATGACTTATATGATTGGTGATCTTTGATTGCAACCTTCATATCTGGTTGACCTTAACTGAGAGAATCCTAGGGGACTTAAGAATGTTTTCCTTCATAAACAATTTGTCTTTTCTTCTGCCAAGAACCATGGAGCTCTATCTACCTCACTTTAGCTCCTTCTATGGTCCTTGGCTTAAATCTGGAATCTCATTTTCGGCTTTCTCACCCTGTTACTGGCCTAAGGCTTAGACTCTCAGCTGCTGTAATGATGGGCATTTACTTTCAGGGAACCTTTCATGTGTGCTTATCTCTTATTGTTCCCATTTTAGTTCACATTTTTAGTTGGGATTTTGTTGTTTTGTTTTGCTTTGCATTTGAAGGGTGTTATAAGACTTCCTTTAATTGTTGCAAATCCAACAATGCAAGAGCCAATGGTTTGCAGTGAAAGATCCCTCTAACTTAACTTTTACATCATTCTTTCAGAAGTGAAAGTCCCCAAGGCCTTTACTGATCCACTCATCTTTTACATAATAAATAATTTCAGAGAAACTATCACGAACTCATTTCAATATTTATCTTAAATAATTCATCATTTAGAGTTCATTTGCATGATAGTAAGATGTAAGCCATCAAGAAACCAAAAACCTTGGGATATTTTAATCATGTAGCACTGAATTAATGTGGTACTCATTAATGTGGACATTAACATGTAACGAGGATACAGCATGTCAGAAATATTGCAAACTTGGAAAAACAGGAATTCCTAAGTTACCAAGTACATAGTGTCCCTGAAAAGAGGAACTGCATATAGAGGGCCTGCTCAAAACTGACTGCTTGAAATCGTTTACATGAGTTACTCATGTCCATAGAGATCTTTATCTTATTCACATGCTTAGAAATACTTTTTCCACAAATATCAATATACGTCTAATCCAAAATATTGGTGAAAATTTCATTAAATAGTTTGACTTAGTCAAACTTGCATAATTTGATCAGTTCAAACAATACTAAAAGCCTCAGCCTCTAATGTATCCAAAAGTATGCCAGCTGCAATAAATTTAGTTTTTTGCTTTTTCCTTGTTTAAATACTTTCAGTGTTTAAAATTCAATCTTTTCAACTATTATTCTCTAAGACTCACAACAGTCATTCCATACCCAATTATCAAGTCTATTAATTCTGCCTCCTGAATTTGCCTATACCTCTCCATCCCAATTCCACCACCTTACTCTAAGACACTATTTATCATTTCTCTTCTGGGTAAGTACAATAATATTTTACTCCCCCACTTCTAGTCTTGCCTTGAATTTTGGAATCTGCATCAGGTTCTAGAACCAATCCCCTGCAAATATTGAGAGATGGCTGTATGTGAAATATTAAGAACTGGTTAATCCATAAAGACAGAACGCAGAGTGGTGACATAGGCTACAGGGAGACAGAAGTAAGGAACGACCATTTATAGGTACAGAGTTTTCCTTTGAGGTGAAAATGGTTTGGAACAACTAGATAGATAGAGGTGGTGGATGCATAATATTTCAAATGTATTAAATCCTCTTGAATTGTTCACTTTAAAATTGTTAATTTTATATAGTGCTAATTTCACTTCCATTTTTTAAGTGTAAAATGTTCAAACTAATCCTTTTAACAAAACCTAAAGTTGAACTTAAATTAATGTCGAAGAACCTTCAAGATGCCACTTCAAAGACTGGTCCAAAATTTAATGGTCTACTCAAACATTAAGAAGGTGATTGAACATTCAGTGTGGCTAAAGTGCAATGAGAGGAAATTCAGAGAACTAGGGGATATCTGGGAATGAACTAGTGATAAATACATAGAAAAAAATGGAGAAACAATTATCATTAACTCAAGAGAAAAAGTTTTACAAGAAAGGAAATGTAATCGCAGTACACCAGTATACATAATCACAGTACATATAATCACAGAAATGATTCAGCTGTGAAGGACCTTTTCAGAGGCCCTTTATGCTTTATTCAATTTACTTTTTTCAGGAGTCCCAAGAATTTACCTATCTGCTCAGAAATAATGACATTTTTACACAAATTTCAAACATAGTTATGTTTAATTAAGCATTTACTAGAGACATGACAAAAATAATATTTACCAAACACCAGTAATGTACTGAACATTGTATAAAATCTAAAATTAAAAATTATTCCTACTGAACATGAATTACAAATTATTTTTACCTGTTACTTTTCTTTGACAAATCTGCCACTCATTCCTAGAGTAATTTATAAAATACGACATTTCGGGTCTCAGGTTTCAATTGTCTAAGTCACCCTAAAAGCGCCGCAAAGACCGCCTCAGGAGCCCAAGCCCCAGAGGCCTCAAGCTGCATCCTCTCGGGATAAATAAAAACTAGCACTTATTTAAATAAATTTTCTAATTCTATCATCATCTGATTTTGCAATAGCACTCTTCCTCAAAAATAATTAAGAAAAATAGTTATATAAATTTTATTTTAATGACTTTATATCATCCCTTGAGATAACTAATATACCCTAGAATGTTACACAGTAGGAATATAAGAGTGAATTAAGTAACAGCAGTAAATTTCAAGGAATAAATACGTCGTATGCTGTGATTTAGTGGAGAAAAGTCTCATAATTATTCAAAGTATTTAAGGAAACTAATAATCATGAGCAGTTATCAAACACACACACAACTTGTAATTTCAACAGGTAGGAGCAGGACACCACTAACAAATAGAACTCAGTGATGTTTATCTATGGACATCACTGCAAGAACATTCTCCCTTTTGTCACATGGCTATTTTCCTATGTATCTATGTTACCTGGCATCATTTTATTAGTAGATCGTACATCATAATCAACCCACTGGTGTATGAGATATCTCAAGTAACTGATATAAGGCCTAAAACAGAGTAAAGGGCTTCAAAAATTTTTGAAAGAGTGTATTATTTAGAATGCTTTGGCAAGCACAAGGTTTTTATCTCAAAATAATATTAAGTGGTTTCTTTTTTTAAAAGCAAAGTAATATTTTTGAAATAATTTTGTGGTCTATAAAGCAAATGTCCATATCTATAATTACTAACCATTTTTCTTAGCTAAGAATAGATGATTACTATACAGGTTTTTACATTTATTTGAATACATCAGGATGATTACCTGACCAAACTCTGTCCAGTGCTGGGACTTAAAATGTCATAAATATTTGCTACAACATTAAGGAACAATGAGGAGAAGATCCCAGAAAACAGAGGAAAGAAACAATTGTTTCTTAATGGCACCAAAAAGATGTAGAATAAAAAAGTTCCACACTTAAGTACAGTTCAGTTCAGTCACTCAGTCATGTCCGACTCTTTGCGACTCCATGAATCGCAGCACGCCAGGCCTCCCTGTCCATCACCAACTCCCGGAGTCTACCCAAACCCATGTCCATAAAGTCGGTGATGCCATCCAACCATCTCATCCTCTGTCGTCCCCTTCTCCTCCTGTCCGCAATCCTTCCCAGCATCAGGGTCTTTTCCAATGAGTCAACTCTTCGCATGAGGTGGCCAAAGTATTGCAGTTTCAGCTTCAACATCAGTCCTTCCAATGAACACCCAGGACTGATCTCCTTTAGGATGGACTGGTTGGATCTCCTTGCAGTCCAAGGGGCTCTCAAGAGTCTTCTCCAACACCACAGTTCAAAAGCATCAATTCTTCAGCACTCAGCTTTCTTCACCGTCCAACTCTCATATCCATACATGACTACTGGAAAAACCATAGCCTTGACTAGATAGACCTTTGTTGGCAGAGTAATGTCTCTGCTGTTAAATATGCTATCTAGGTTAGTCATAACCTCCTTCCAAGGAGTAAGCGTCTTTTCATTTCATGGCTGCAAGCGCCATCAGCAGTGATTTTGGAGCCCAAAAAAATAAAGTCTGACACTGTCTCCACTGTTTCCCCATCTATTTCCCATGAAATGATGGGACCGGATGCCATGATCTTAGTTTTCTGAACGGTGAACTTTAAGCCAACTTTTTCACTCTCCTCTTTCACTTTCATACACTTAAGTACAGAGCACCTTTAAAAAATACATATAGATTATGCCTCACAGATGATAAGTAAACTGAACTGAATGATCCAAGATGTTGAAAATGCTGTCATACTTCTTTCAAGGAAGACCAGGTTAGTAACAAAACTGTAAGAACAATCTGACAGCTGCAACTGTGTATTACTTAGGGAGGACTAAGGTGAGACTTTTTACTATCAAAGCAATAAATGTAAATGTGCAAATGAGAAAAGGAGACTGAAACCCATGAAACGGTGTATGCCAAGTTTCAGAATAACCCATCATAGCTAGAGAACTAGTGAATCCAAACAAACTCCATTAAAAAGTTTTACGTCTAAAAAATTGGAATGTATCTTTTTCACAAATTAAAGACAGATTGTAAAGAGAGGGTTAGAGTTGGAAAGTTCCCTGCTCATCAAATTAAAAACAAGAGCTCTATTCATAAAAATAAAAAAAAAAATTTAAAAACTTCTGTGGTCAAGTCACATTCTGAGGTCTGAAGTTTTTATGCAACTAGGGGTGAGCATTCTACTGTGATTCATAAAGAAAAATGTCCAGTATAACAGGGGTTCCTAGAGCATGTGAGTACATTCTAGGTAATATGTAAGTAGCCATTTAAGATACCATAGGAAAGGAGAAAACACACCCTTAATGCTTGGAGGAAATACTGTGTTCACATGACCAACACCTGGACTTGATTAAAAAGAAATACCAGGTTAGGCTCCATGGTGGTTCTCCCACAGTTACATGACGACACAAATGAGAAACGCTACATTCCTCACAGCCTGTTGCCTAGTGACTTCAGTGCCTGCTCCTTTATCCACCCACACAATGCAAGCACTTCTCCCTTTCTTCCCCTACATCATTTCAGTATTCTCATTGTACAAAATCATTATTTAAAAGGACATAATGAGAAAACAGAGCAAGTATAAATAAAATCAGTTTCACTTATAATTTGAAATTCGTTTTTACTTTCATAAGCATGATAAAATAAAAGCTGAAGTTTCCTTATCAATAATTAATAAAAAGTTACAAATGTATACAAAATTACTTTAAATAGATTAAACTATGCTGGTACAGTAGAATTCCTGTCTTCTGAGAATTGAAAGTTAAAATGCAGGATAGGAAGCAGATAACAAACAAATCTTCCTTCCTTAAAATTAACTGAGCAATACAGCAGAAGGTTAATGTAGAATGTAGTACTATGAAAACAACACAGCTTTATTTAACTGTGAACTAAAGAGTTACATTAGATACCCACAATTCCTTGTGAAAAATCTCTCTGTTTTTCTGCTTGTCAGCATCTGCATTTTACAGCTGCCTCCTCAGTATGGACCCTGTCTTGCGCAAGTTCAGAACTTAAAACATTAATACCCAGAAGCTTAAAATCACAGCATTAATAACTTATTCAGATAGGGGAAAAAACCACAGCATTCTTGACTAAAGATGAACAGAAAATAAATCTAAAGACTGGAGATAACTATTTACAGAATATAAGGATAAAAATATGTCTTCAGACTCAGCAAACACATTTATGCTTGAAAAATTCCACACACACACACAAAGAGGGAAATTTCTTTAAGCCAAAAAAGCAGATAAAGGTTAATAGCAGGTTTAAGGTATTATTTACCGAAAGGTTAAAAATCCCAAGAAAATTTTTCCCAACCACTTACTCTTTTCTCTTAATAATACAAGTAAACACCATTTTTTTCTTCTGACATAAATGTTTAACCCAATGCAAAAAGCATAATTTCCAGTAATTTTCCATTTCTTTCTCTCACTTAATGAGACTCCTTTTATTTTTCATCTGCAGTCCAACATAATGACAGAAGTAGCTCCTGCCTCTCCTGATATCACCATCACTCGTGGTTAGCTTTGAAAGTATTCCTCATTTCAAATGCTAATCAAAACTACAATGAAGTATCACCTTAAACTGGTCAGAATGGCCGTCATCAAAAAACCTGCAAACAATACGAGCTGGAGAAGGTGTGAAGAAACCCTCTTACACTGTTGGTGGGGATGGAAATAGTATGGAGGTTCCTTAAAAAACTAAAACAGAACTATCATATGATCCTGCAATCTCACTCCTGGGCATATGACTGGAGAAAACTGTAATTCGAAAAGATATATGCACCCCAATGTTCACTGCAGTACTACTTAAAATAGCCAAGACATGGACGCACCCTACATATACATCAGCAGAGGAATAAATGAAGAAGATGTGACACGTATATACAATGGAATATTGTGCTGTGCTGTGCTTTCTCGTCCATGGGGATTCTCCAGGCAAGAATAATGGAGTAGGTTGCGTGCTTTCCTCCAGGGGATTTTCCCAACCCAGGGATCGAACCCAGGTCTCCTGCACTGCAGGTGGATTCTTTACTGTCTGAGCCATCAGGGAAGCCTACAAAGGAATATTACTCGGCCATAAAGAATAAAATAACATAGATGGACCTAGAGATTGTTATACTGAGTGAAGTAAATCAGACACAGAAAGACAACTATCATACGGTATCATTTATATGTGGAATCTAAAATAAAAGGGTAAAAATGAACTTAGAATCATGAATATAGAAAACAAATTTGTGGCCACAAAGGGGTGCAGGGGAAGGAAAAACAAAGATTGGGACTGCCATATATATACTATATAAAAATTAGATAATAAGAACCATCTATATACCACAGGGAATTCTACTCCATACTTAGTAGTGGCCTATATGGGAACAGAATCAAAAAAATAAAATAAAAGTTGATATACGTATATGTATAACAGATTCACTCTGTGGTACATCTGAAACTAGTACAAATTATAAATCAACTATACTCCAATGAAAATTAAAATAAACAAACAAAGTATTCCTCATTGCAAGGCAGCTCCAACTTCTCCCATGGAGCCTTACCTCTTCCCGGTAACAATATGAACTCTCTAGCATCATTACCTCTGCTTCCTTTGCTCAACCCAGCTAAGTCTGGTATAATGCCAACCTGCTCCCTTTTCAAAAATATCTTGAATCTAAATCAGCATGTCCAATAGAATTTTATGCAATAATGAGAATGTATCTGAGCTAATAATATGGTAGCTATTAGTCACATGTGGCTATTTAACACTTGAAATATAGCTAATGAAACAGAAGAATTAACTTTTTATATTTCAGCTGTTATTAACTTGAATTTTCTTTTTTATTAAAGTTGACATACAATATTACATTAGTCTCAAGTGTACAACATTGTGATTTGACATTTATATATATTACAAATTGGTCACACAATAAGTCTAGCTACTATCTGCCACCAAGCAAAGTCAATATTCCCAACTATATTCTCTATATTGTACATTACAGCCCCATGACATTGATTTTGTAACTGCAAGTTTGCGCCTCTTGATCTTCTTCCCCTACTTTGTCCAGCGCTGCAGGCCCCTCCTCTGGTGATCACCAGTTTCTTCTCTGTGTCTATGAGGCTGTTTCTGTTTCATTTCATTTTCTCACTTGTTTTTTAGATTTCACATGTAAGTGAAATCATACAGTTTTTGTCTTTGTCTGACTTATTTCACTTAGCATAATACTCTCTAGGTCCATCTGTGTTGTCCCACATGGCAAGATTTCATTCTTTTTATGACTGAGTAATGTCCCATTGCATATAAATATACCACATCTTCATTATCCACTCATCAATCAATAGACACAGAGTTGCTTCCATATCTTGATTATTGTAATTAATGTTTCAATTAACATATCATTTTCAATCACGAGAGAAAGTTCCACCAGATTCCTGCCTCTCTGGCATACACCCTAAATTAGTCAATGAATCTCCTCACAGAACCCAGGCACTTTACAACCTGCTGCTTCTGGGCTAGAACTCAGAGCAAGTAAAAGTCTCGGTTTCCCACAGCCTCCAGTTTTCCTGGATGCAAGCCCCACTGGTTTTCAAAGCCAGATGTTATAGGGACTTGTCTTCCCAGTGCAGGATCCCTAGGCTGGGGAGCCTGACATGGGGTTCTGAGCCCTTGCTCTGCAGAGGGCACTTCTATTGTTGTGATATCCATGCTTCTTATGGGTCAACACACCAATCGTGTGGTTTCTGACTAGACCATGTCTCTAGCCCTCCTATTCATCTCAACGTGGCCTTTTCTTTACATCTTTGCTTGTAGAAAATCTGTTCTGCAGGTCATTTTCAGAGATAGTTGTTCTACATGTAGTTGTAGTTTTGGGGTATCTGTGGGAGGAAATAAGTTCAGGATCTTCTTACTCCATGATCTTGATCTGGACCTAATTAAATCAAATTGAATTTTATATATCCACATATGACTAGTAATCTACGATATTAGTACAGATCTAGATCTGACAGAGTGCCTGATGAACTACTGACAGAGGTTCA
Organism: Okapia johnstoni; assembly: GCA_024291935.2. Taxonomy (NCBI): domain Eukaryota; kingdom Metazoa; phylum Chordata; class Mammalia; order Artiodactyla; family Giraffidae; genus Okapia; species Okapia johnstoni. Next base: position 4,537,044 of record CM044310.1, on the reverse strand, counting down.
TGACACTGTACAGGAGACAGGGATCAAGACAATCCCCATGGAAAAGAAAAGCAAAAAAGCAAAATGGCTGTCTGAGGAGGCCTTACAGATAGTTGGGAAGAAAAGAGAAGCGAAAAACAAAGGAGAAAAGGAAAGATATTCCCATCTGAATGCAGAGTTCCAAAGAATAGCAAGGAGAGATAGAAAGCCTTCCTCAGCGATCAATGCAAAGAAATAGAGGAAAACAATAGATTGGGAAACACTAGAGATCTCTTCAAGAAAATTAGAAATACCAAAGGAACATTTCATGCAAAGATAGGCTCAATAAAGGACAGAAATGGTATGGACCTAATAGAAGCAGAAGATATTAAGAAGAGGTGGCAAGAATACACAGAAGAACTGTACAAAAAAAGAGCTTCACGACCCAGATAATCACGATGGTGTGATCACTCACCTAGAGCCAGACATCCTGCAATGTGAAGTCAAGTGGGCCTTAGAAAGCATCACTACGAACAAAGCTAGTGGAGGTGATGGAATTCCAGTTGAGCTATTTCAAATCCTGAAAGATGATGCTGTGAAAGTGCTGCACTCACGCGATATGCCAGCAAATCCGGAAAACTCAGCAGTGGCCACAGGACTGGAAAAGGTCAGTTTTCATTCCAATCCCAAAGAAAGGCAATGCCAAAGAATCCTCAAACGACCACACAATTGCACTCATCTCACATGCTAGTAAAGTAATGCTCAAAATTCTCCAAGCCAGGCTTCAGCAATACATGAACCGTGAACTTCCAGATGTTCAAGCTGGCTTTAGAAAAGGCAGAAGAACCAGAGATCAAATTGCCAATATCCGCTGGATCATCGAAAAAGCAAGAGAGTTCCAGAAAAACATCTATTTCTGCTTTATTGACTATGTCAAAGCCTTTGACTGTGTGGATCACAATAAACTGTGGAAAATTCTGAAAGAGATGGGAATACCAGACCACCTGACCTGTCTCTTGAGAAACCTGTATGCAGGTCAGGAAGCAACAGTTGGAACTGGACATGGAACAATAGACTGGTTCCAAATAGGAAAAGGAGTATGTCAAGGCTGTATGTTGTCACCCTGCTTATTTAACTTATATGCAGAGTACGTCATGAGAAACGCTGGGCTGGAAGAAACACAAGCTGGAATCAAGATTGCCGGGAGAAATATCAATAACCTCAGATATGCAGATGACACCACCCTTATGGCAGAAAGTGAAGAAAACCTAAAGAGCCTCTCGATGAGAGTGAAAGAGGAGAGTGAAAAAGTTCGCTTAAAGCTCAATGTTCAGAAAACTAAGATCATGGCATCTGGCCCCATCACTTCATGGCAAATAGATGGGGAAACAGTGGAAACAGTGTCAGACTTTATTTTGGGGGGCTCCAAAATCACTGCTGATGGTGACTGCAGCCATGAAATTAAAAGACGCCTACTCCTTGGAAGAAAGGTTATGGCCAACCTAGACAGCATATTTAAAAGCACAGACATTACTTTGCCAACAAAAGTCCATCTAGTCAAGGCTATGGTTTTTCCTGCAGTCATGTATGGATGTGAGAGTTGGACGGTGAAGAAAGCTGAGCGCTGAAGAATTGATGCTTTTGAACTGTGGTGTTGGAGAAGACTCTTGAGAGTCCCTTGGACTGCAAGGAGATCCAATCAATCAATCCTAAAGGAGATCAATCCTGGGTGTTCATTGGAAGGACTGATGTTGAAGCTGAAACTCCAATACTTTGGCCACCTCACGCGAAGAGTTGACTCATTGGAAAAGACCCTAATGCTGGGAAGGATTAGGAGCAGGAGGAGAAGGGGACGACAGTGGATGAGATGGTTGGACGGCATCACTGACTCTATGGACATGGGTTTGGGTAGACTCCGGGAGTTGGTGATGGACAGAGAGGCCTGGCGTGCTGCAATTCATGGGGTCGCAAAGAGTCGGACACGACTGAGCGACTGCACTGAACTGAACTGAGAACAAGAGTTCTTTTTCCCCTACCAGAAATGACTAACTTTATCCTGCAAATAATGAAGAGCTACTAAATGACTGAATTTACACTGTAGAAAGCTTTTCCTGGCTGCTTTAAGGGAATATGATTTGGAGGGTTGGGAACAAAAAGCAAATGTCGAAGGTCTGAAAGATGCTCATTGGATTTGGTAAGTAAGAGGTTACTGCTAATTTTAGATAGAGAAGTTACGGTAGAGTAGCAGGGTTGTAAACCTCACTGGAAAGAGAGACTGCAAATACAAACCATTCTTGGAAATCTGTTCATTCATGTTTTGAAACTGCCTCTTGGTTAGTTATTCTCCTCCAAAGACTAGAATCCCTAAGTAAAGGATTTTTTAAAGTAACATCTCAAAAATAATTTGAGATATATTTATACAATCTAACTCATGTTTTCAGATCCTAGAGGGGGGAAAAAAAAAAACTATGCGTCTTTCACTGAGTGTCATCCTTAACTTATGTATATACTTATGGACAAGTCTTCTTAACTCCCATTTCTCTTTTACCACTTAAGGAAAATATAGTAGCACTGAGATATTCTAAATAAGTCCCTCCAATTCTTATCTCAGGCATTTCTAAGTCCTAAAAGATAACCCTCCAGTCCCTCATCTTCTAACCTACAGTTTATCTAAATAACCTTGTTGTATATTTTCAGTGACACTTTCCCTAAAAGGGACTATTGTACTAATATTCACTTTTATAACATCTATGGGGGTTCCAATAACTTCCTGCAATTACTACTATTTGAATTATAAAAATAACAAGATCTTGAAAAGATTCCTATAACTTCTTATTTGATTTCATTGGCATATTCCAATCTCTATCTCAAAGAAAAAGAAATGCAAGAGGGTAAAGTGGTGGTTTGAGGAGGGCCTTACAAATAGCTGTGAAAAGAAGAGAAGTGAAAGGCAAAGAAGAAAGGGAAAGATACACCCAACTGAATGCAGAGTTTCAGAGAATAGCAAGGAGAGGTAGAAAGTCTTCTTAAGTGAACAGTGCAAAGAAACAGAGGAAGACAATAGAATGGTAAAGACTAGAAATCTCTTCAAGAATACTGAAGATACCAAAGGAACATTTCATGCAAAGATGGGCATAATAAAGGATAGAAACTTCTCTTAGGCAAGGATCTAAAGAAACACAAGAGATTAAGGAGAGGTGGCAAGAATACACAAAAGAACTATACAAAAAAGGTCTTAATGACCCAGTTAACCATGATGCTGTGGTCATTCACCTAGAGCCAGACATCCTGGAGTATGAAGTCAAGTGGACCTGTGTGCTTGTGCTCAACATTCAGTCGTGTCTTGATCCAGAGATATACCCTGCATGTCCTGCATTGGAAGGCAGATTCTCTTCTGTTGAGGCCACCTGAGAAGCATACTAAGACGGCTTTAGGAAGCATTAGGAACCAGAGATCGAATTGCCAACATCTGTTGGATCACAGAAAAAAGCAAGAGAGTTCCAGAAAAAAATCTACTTCTGCTTTACTGACTATGCCCAAGCCTTTGACTGTGTGGATCACAACAAACTGTGGAAAATTCTGAAAAGATGGGAATACCCAGACCACCTGACCTGCCTCCTGAGAAATCTGTATGCGGGTCAAGAAGCAACAGTTAAAACTGGACATGCAACAACAGATGCTTCAAAATTGGGAAAGGAGTACATCAAGGCTGTATATTGTCATTTTGTTTATTAATTTATATGCAGAGTACATCACGAGAAATGCTGGGCTGGATGAAGCACAAGTTGGAATCAAGATTGATGGGAGAAATATCAATAACCTCAGATAGGCAGACGACACCACCCTTATGGCAGAAAGTGAAGAAGAACTAAAGAGCTTCTTGACGAAAGTGAAAGAGGAGTGTGAAAAAGATGGCTTAAAACTCAACATTCAAAAAACTAACATCATGGTATCCGGTCCCATCACTTCATGGCAAATAGATGGGGAAACAATGGAAATAGTGGCTGACTTTATTTTTTTGGGCTCCAAAATCACTGCTGATGGTGACTGCAGCCATGAAATTAAAAGACGCTTGCTCCTTGGAAGGAAAGTTATGACCAACTTAGATAGCATATTAAAAAGCAGAGACATTACTTTGCCAACCAAGGTCCATCTGGTCAAAGCTATGGTTTTTCCAGTAGTCATGTACGGATGTTAGATTTGGACTATAAAGAAAGCTGAGCACCGAAGAATTGATGCTTTTGAACTGTGGTGTTGGAGAAGACTTTTGAGAGTCCCTTGGACTGCAAGGAGATCCAACCAGCCCATCCTAAAGGAGATCAGTCCTGGGTGTTCATTGGAAGGACTGATGTTGAAGCTGAAACTCCAATACTCTGGCCACCTCATGCAAAGAGCTGACTCATTGGAAAAGACCCTGATGCTGGGAAAGATTGAGGGTGGGAGGAGAAGGGGACGACAGAGGATGAGATGGTTGGATGGCATCAATGACTCAATGGACATGGGTTTGGGTAGACTCTGGCAGTTGGTGATGGACAGGGAGGCCTGGCATGCTGCGGTTCATGGAGTCACAGAGTCGGACACGACTGAGCAACTAAACTGAAGATATGCAGGTGATACCACTCTAAAGGCAGCAAGCAAAGAGGAACTAAAGAGGCTCTCGATAAAGGTGAAAGGGTGAAAAAGCTAGCTTAAAACTCAACATTAAAAAACTTAAGATCATGGCATCCAGTCCCACCACTTTATGGCAAATAGATGGGGGAAAAGTGGAAACAGTGACAGATTTTATTCTCTTGAGCTCCAAAAATCATTGCAGACAGTGACTGGAGCCAAGAAATGAAAAGATGCTTGCTCCTTTGAAGGAAAGCTATGACAAATATAGATGGCATATTAAAAGTAGAGACATGACTTTGCCTGCCAAGGTCCATCCAGTCAAAGCTATGGTTTTGCCAGTAGTCATGTATGGATGTGCGAGTTGGACCATAAAGAAAGCTGAGTGCCAAAGAATTAATGCTTCTGAATTGCTGGAGAAGGCTGTTGAGAGTCCCCTGGACTGCAAGAAGATCAAACCAGTCAATACTAATGGAAATCAACCCTGAATATTCATTGGCAGGACTGATGCTGAAGCTCCAATATTTTGGCAACCTGATACAAGGAAACCAATTCACTGGAAAAGACCCTGATGCTGGGAAAGATTGAGGGCAGGATGAGAAAGGGGCGACAGAGGATGAGATGGCTGGATGGCATCACCAACTCAATGGACATGAGGTTGAGCAAACTCCGGGAGACAGTAAAGGACAGGGAAGCCTAGCATGCTGCAGTCCATGGGGTCATAAAGAGTTAGACATGACTTAGCGACTGAAAAATAACAGCAACAAGCCTTCCAGGAGGCCTCAGTAATCTTCTCCATGGAAAATTTAGAGCAAATCTGCAAGAACTCCCAAAATCTCCAGCAATGATGTAAAATATCTGCTTATGCAATGAATGAGCAGGATTGATGAACCTTTGCTAAACAATTATAGAAATTGCAGTCTTTTGAAAAGTTTCAATAAAGGACATTTACAGAATGCTATAAGAAACTTCCATATTCACTTAAACCCACTCGACTAGTTCCAGGAATGATATTCACAAAGCATCTTTTTATATCATACATTTTCTGTATCTTGACCATGTTCAATGACAGCTGACCCAATAATGAGTTATATTACTTCCAAGGTGCCACACTCTCGTTAATTTCTTCATTGCTCATCTCTTCCTCAATCTTTTTGATTGTTGCCCATCTTCTCCCCCATCTCTGAACAGTAGAATACGTCCAAACTCAGTCCTTAAGACATCTTATCTTCTCTTTTCTATCTCCCTTCAGTAATTCCATCCAGCATCATGGTTTTAAATACAAATTTATACATCTAGCTCATCTCTCTAAAATCTGAGATTCATATATTTAACTGCCTACTCAACTTTTCACATGGATGTCTTTGAGGTATTTCAGATTCAACATGTCCAAAACTGAGCTTTTGATCTTCTTCTCAGTCCAACTCCAACCATAAACTTCTGCATCTCAGTTGACAACAAATCTATCCTTTCAGTTACTCAGGCAAAATGGCTTGGAATCATCTTAGACTTCCTCCAAATTGTCAAAAAATACTGTTGGCACTACTTCAAAATATATCCAGAACCTGACTACTTCTCACTACCTCCATACTTACACCCTCATCTCTGACACAGATTACTGCAACGGCTTCCTAATGGGTCTCTTATCCTATATTCCCTAGTCTAGTCTCAACACAGTAGCCAGAGTAATCCTTTTAAATGGTAAGTTAGATCATTACTCCTCTGCGCCCATTTCATTTGAAAAAGCTAGGGTTCTTATACTGGTCTATAATCATCCAGATGATCCAGTTCCTCTTACTTTCCTCTCTGCTCATTCCTCTCCAACCATATGAAATTCCTTCTTCAGATGCACCAGGTACCCTCCTGCCCAAAGAGTTTTGCTTTAGATATTCCCTCTGCTTGCTGCTGCTGCTGCTAAGTCACTTCAGTTGTGTCCGACTCTGTGTGACCCCATAGACGGCAGCCCACCAGGCTCCGCCGTCCCTGGGATTCTCCAGGCAAGGATACTGGAGTGGGTTGCCATTTCCTTAGAGCACTCTTTTTCCAGATAACTTCATGGTTAACTTCCACACCTCCTTAAACTTCTTGCTCAAATATTATTTTTTGCATAAAACCTACCCTCACTCTCACCCTCCTACCAGCGCTACCTTTACTTTGCTTTTTTTTCCCCTGACAGCACTTATCATTGCTAATGTACCATATATTGATTTTTATTATTGTTTACTTCTCTCCTGTCCCCAGATAGCTCCCATCTCAGCTGATGAAAATTTTTTCTTTTGATTCACAGATGTATCCCAAGTTCCTACAACATTATCCAGCACAATCCCTGGTTGGGGAAGAGACATATCATGGCCAAAAAAACACAAAACAACCCCAAGATGACCCTTAAAGGTAAAAAAAAAAAATTAAAAGTATACAATTTTAAGTAAGTTTCACATAGATCTCTGCCAGTGTACAGAGAGTGAGAGAGACATTTATATATCCATCAAATACCTGGGAAGGATACAAAACAGCCTAGTAGCAGCAGTTGCCTTTGAAGAGGGAAATTGGATGTCTAAAGGAAAGGAATGAAAGGAAAACATTTTTTACTGTATAACTTTTTGTACCTTCTTGAATTTCATTCTATAAGCATCTGTCATCTATTCAAAACTGAAGTAGTTATTTAAAAGTTACACACCCACATAATTATGGCTTTATTCCCCTGAGGGCCCCCCGGACTCATGGTCATTTACTAGTTTTACTGCTCAAACCTCTGAGCTGGAAGGACTAGTGGAGTAGAGAGAGGAAGAATGACTTCTCAGGAATGAGGTTTTGCACTCGCAGCGGAAAGATCAGTTGTAGGCTACTGGTCAAAGCTTTTTGAGCTTGGAAGAAGTTTTCTCCTTCATTCACTAGTATATTTAACAACTGCCCTTGAAAGATACAAAGACAACAATAAGAAGTCCCCAATGCTACAGTTAAGGCAAAGATAAAGTATGGAAGTTGTGATGAGAGATATCTATGCTGTACCTAAAACTTTAGAGACAATATGAGCTTCAGAGAACATTTAGTCTGCAGTATTGTTTAATTATTAATAAGCTAATCTTATCTCTCATCACCAAGGGGAATTACAGCTTTTTTGACCTTATAATGAGATTGATAATTCCAATATTTAATAAACTCTGAAAGCAGCAGACTAGTCAGAAGTATAATTTGGGAATTTCAATAAATTGAGAATTTTAATCAGGGATTACATAAATTACTAAAATGTACTAGATCTTTTACTTAAAATACACACTCCGGGGAATCTAGTACAATGAAGCATTAAAATATTTTCTGTAACATCCAGTACCAAAGCCATTACCAACTGGTAGCATCTCTTTCCCAGAGAATTCAGAGTTTCTATATGGCTTTTAAAAGAGAACAGGGGTGTTTTGAATTATTTCTCAATTCTTATAAACCACAATGGGGGAAAAAATGTTCTTTGCACTCATCTGTCAATGAGCCCCAAACAACTAAGTTAATCACTGTAGTGAGAATTCTTATTCTAGAGCTTCAAGCATTTTTCAGAGCATTTTCTCATGTTCTGGACTTCAGAAAACGAAGAGAACAAAAAAACAGTAAAGCTGTGCAGTTTTCAGTACAGATGACAGTCAGTTCAGTTCAGTTCAGTCGCTCAGTCGTGTCCAACTCTTTGCGACCCCATGAACCGCAGCACGCCAGGCCTCCCTGTCCATCACCAATTCCCGGAGTCCACCCAAACCTATGTCCATTGAGTCGGTGATGCCATCCAACCATCTCATCCTCTGTCGTCCCCTTCTCCTCCCACCCTCAATCTTTCCCAGAATCAGGGTCTTTTCAAATGAGTCAGCTCTTCGCAACAGGTGGCCAAAGTATTGGAGTTTCAGCTTCAACATCAGTCCTTCCAATGAACACCCAGGACTGATCTCCTTTAGGATGGACTGGTTGGATCTCCTTGCAGTCCAAGGGACTCTCAAGAGTCTTCTCTAACACCACAGTTCAAAAGCATCAATTCTTTGGCACTCAGCTTTCTTTATAGTCCAACTCTCACATCCATACATGACTACTGGAAAAACCATAGCCTTGACTAGACGGACCTTTGTTGGCAAAGTAATGTCTCTGCTTTTTAATATGCTGTGTAGGTTGGTCATAACTTTCCTTCCAACTTACAGATGACAGTATTGACAGCGTAATTATCCTAACTGTAGGCAGGTGAAAGTGCAGACAAATCAAGCATTGGCCAAAGGCTATATACTTCTAGAACTAAATAGAACATACCTTAGGTTACTGATCTGTTTAAGCTAACTGAGCTGAGAGCATGGCCTCAACCGTTTATGTGCCGACCCTAAAATCACTATCAGGAAAATGTATGTATTGGTGTAAGGGTAGAATACCATAGGAGGAAGAGTTGGGGTTTCACATCTTCATATCACCATAGAGACTGCAGAATGTGCTTTACAAGGCATTTCACATTTCACAGTTAATACTAAACATTAAAATCAAGTCTCACACCTATTTTGAAATTAGTTAAAATGCTAGTTCTCATCAACTCCATGTAATTTCCGAAAATTAGTAATCAATGCAACAATGTGCCAAACCACCTTCAGAAACCATTACCTAACCTTTCAGCATCCATATCTTTGTCACAGAGAAATAAAACCAGTTTTAAGTGTCCATTAGTGCTTTCAGAAAGTTCTGAAACCAGTATTTCCAGCATAATTTCCTAAAATTTCACTGATACAATGCATTGTGTAAAACAACTCTCAAATATCTTCTACAGCAAAAGACCTTTGTAAATGGCATCTAATTCTGCACTAAGTATCTTTATTTAAAATATTTCCAGTTTACACAAATCCAGCATTCATTTACAATATTTGCTGAGCATTTATTATGTACTAGGCATTATGGACCTGGAGCACGTAAGTGAGCAAGACAAAGTTTCCACACTCAAAAAATTCACAGTCAAGGGTTCCCTGGTGGCTCAGTGGTAAAGAATCCACCTGCCAACACAGGAGACGCAGGTTAAGTCCCTGGTCCGGGAAGATTCCACATGTTGCAGAGCAACTAAGCCCATGCGCTCTAGAGCCCAGGAACTGCAAAATACTGAGCCCATGTGCCGCAACTACTGAAGCCTGTGTGCCCTGGAGCTCATGCCCCGCAACAAGAGAAGCCACCACAATGAGAAGCCCCCACACAGCAACTAGAGTAAAGCCCACAGCAACAAAGACCCAGCACAGCCATAAATAAATAAAACAACAAATACATAAAATTATTTTTAAAAAAAGAAATTCACAGTCTAGGGATACAGAGAAGAATAACAGTCAGTTATAATACAGTGTAAATGGTCACTACTGATGGTTGTGATAAGGACAGAGCATTATGGGAGCACACAGAAGTATCCCCAAGAAGAACCCATTAACGCCCAAATGCTTCATGATTTTTAAATTTCCATATTTTATAAAACACTGTTGCTAGTGTTTAATATAAAAAGACCCTTAAGGACAAATGTGATGCAAGGGTAAAGTATTTAAAGTAACATTCTTTTTGATGACTGCCAACCCTTATTTCATGAAGAAGAATAACCCTAATTCTCTGAAGTAGGACTCTAATTATATAATGAAACATGAAGCCCTCTAAGATCTGGGAAAAAACTGCCATAAGCTGAGAATCAATGAAGCAGCAAGCCACTGTTAGAGCTTTAAGTATATCTTATCCCTTAGTACTTTAGGGTAGAAACAAAGGTTGAAACTCACTGCCAAAATAAATATAAAGTAAGATTCAATTTATTAGAATTCTAATCTATTCATAACTTTTAGAGAAAATCTCTAATATAGCATAGCATAGTATATTATAAAGTGGGGCACCCCTGTACGTATAACAATCCCTGGATATCATCACACTTCAACTACTGAAATAGATAGGATCCTCTCTTTAAGAAGGAAAAATGCTTAAACACAAGATATCACAAAAATATGGGAAAATGAAAGTCAAAATATCTGTTGCAGCCTTCACTATCTGATCGATAAGAAGGGAAGTCTGCATGTTAAATCAAGTCACTAATCACTCCCAGACTTGCACTGCTGTGTGTGTGCTTGCCTAAGCACACACACTATCTTCTTGGTATACTACTGCCTCCTGGGGGTTACAGTACATTACTACTCCTTTGAGAAAACTGGCGTAAACAGAAAACACATATTATTTTCTACTAAAAACACAATACGAAAGCTCCATGTCAAATAACACATAGGCCTTTCCTAAATAATATCTATTTTTAACTGTCATATTTATTTCTGTCTGAATAACTGGGAACAAAGTACATAATACAACTTAATTATAGAAAGTGGTTGTTAATATGATTAAGAACATCAGGGATTATACAGCATTTTGCATTTACAAAGCACTTAGCCAACATTAGGGGATTAATCTTTAGAACATTCTTGAGGTCAATATCACAACCATCTTTTTACAGAAAAGTAAACAGCAAAGTTAAGTGAAGCATTAAAAATTAAAAGACTAGTCATTACTCTAATCAGCAAAGTGCCACAGAATGGTTTAATGTAAAATATGAAGCATTAATACAGTTATTCATTTCTAATACCCTATGACCCATCTCTAGGAGAAACCAGTTACTCTCTTAAACTGTGGTCCCATAACATTTTCTAGATCCCTCTATTATAAGACTTACTACTCCTGTATTATGGTTATCAAATTGGCATTCTCTGCTGTGTACCCCCACAGGGCTTTGTACAGTGCCTAGCACATAGCAAGACACGGCAAAGAACCATTCAGGCATCTTCCAAGTATTAAGGACTTGCTACAAGCAGGGGTTATTCTGGATACAGAGGATACAGTGGTGAAAAAGAAAGCCAAGTTCCCTAGTCTCATGGAACATACATTCTAGGAGGCAAAGGCGGATGACAAAAAAATCCAAAAAACTATCAAGTAGTAAGAAGAGCTATAGAGAAAACTAAAGCAGGGCAGTGTGACTACAGATGGCTATGTAGTTACATTAGATTAGACAGTGATATTCAAGCTGGTATCTGAACACAAAAAATAACCAGCTATAACTATTAATATATGGGAAAAGACAATTCCAGGGGACAAACGGCAAAGTGGGAAAGAAATGGAAACATTCAAGGGACAGGAGGGAAAAAAGAAAAACAAAAACCATGATTAGAGCAGTGGGCCAATGAATGAGTGATAAAATATGAAATCAGAGAGGTGGGCAGGGCATTCTTGGGTCATGATAAGAATTTCACTCTGAATGAAATGGAAAATTCTTTAAGACTCCATAACATGTATTTGCCAATCTGAATTGCTGCATTTGTATGGTTGGTAGCATTAAAAGGAAAATTAATTCTGAGAAAGGAAAATTACTATGCTGTTCGTTAGGGAGCCTTTCTATTTTAATAAATTACTTTTCAGCGAAAAGTTATTTTATAATTAAATCTTCAGACTAAAGGATAAAACAACAGTGTCTGCTAACATTTTAATAGAAGTTAGAATGAGATTTTGACAGTCTCTTATTGGGAGAAACTGAAGGGCTCCTGCATAAACCACTGTACATTATAAATGACAGTAGTAGGATCTTATGCTAATCACTTATTAATTTTGCAAAGCCTAAGATATCTCCAAATAGCTCATGATGAGTGCCAGACAGGCATCTGGAGAGGAGGTTCCTGAGTGAAAGCATGGAAGTATCATTAAATATAATAAATCTCTTCCTCTTACCAGAGAAATCAGAAAGAAAAAGTATCCATTTAGAAGTGAGAACACTCATAAGGTTGATACAGAGTAAAAGACGAAATAATAAATGTAAACAATTTGAAAGTTGACACTTTTGCATGTATGTAAATTGCCTAAAGATAAATTTTAAAAAATGTATCACTTGTAACCAAGAAATAGTCAACACGGTGCTAAATGTGCAATTAATGTTTATTATTTGTCAAATAATTTATAGGTTATCCTGAATATGAAGAGACAGTAAAATTTCCTCTACCCACTTGGTGCAAAAAATTATAATAATTCTCTTAAATCTGCTAATGGTGAGGTCAAAGCTAAAAGAAAATCAAAGTACAAATCTACAGACTGCATACAAGAACAAAAGGAGCAGGAATACAGGTGTGATTATTCATGATACAGAGCAGGGGGTCTTTAGAAAAATATACTATGTGTAAGTAACTTTTTCCAAAAGTACTTTCTTTTTGAATTGGTGACTTGGTAAACTACCTCCCAAGTAGCGCTAGTGATAAAGAGCATGCATGCCAATGCAGGAGACGTAAGAAACATGGGTTCAATCTCCGGGTTGGCAAGATTCTTGGAGGAAGAAATGGCAACACACTCCAGTATTCTTGCCTGGAAAATCCCATGGACAGAGGAACCTGGCGGGCTATTGTCCTATACTCCACAGGGTCGCAGAGTCGGACATGACTGCAACTTACCACATCAGTAATATTTGTTCAATGAAAATTACAAAGGCACAAGCACAGGCAAGATTCTGTACAGGACAAATTAACACTAAAATCAAAAACAAAACCACTTCTCTGTGACATTATATAGTTACAGAACTATGTGGAATTTACATGAAGAATCTTGTATCTCATTCTTTAAAAAGTTGTATTAAATTTGAGAATATGATCAAGAAAGTCATATAAAGCCATATTTATTTCCATCTCTGAATTGTACAAATTAGCCTATAACTACCTACACAAATCAAAAGTAAGAGGGTTTTATTATTATCTAGTCAGCAGGCAGTTCAGTTCAGTTGCTCAGTTGTGTCCGACTCTTTGTGACCCCATGGACTGCAGCACGCCAGGCCTCCCTGTCCATCACCAACTCCCGGAGCTTACTCAAACTCATGCCTATCAAATCGTTGATGCCATCCAACCATCTGTCATCCCCTTCTCCTCCTGCCTTCAATCTTTCCCAGCATCAGTGTCTTTTCCAATGAGTCAGATCTTCATCAGGTGGCCAAAGTATCGGAGCTTCAGCTTCAGCATCAGTCCTTCTAATGAATATTTAGGACTGATATCTTTTAGGACTGACTGGTTTGATGTCCTTGCAGTCCAAGGGACTCTCAAAAGCATCAATTCTTCAGCACTCAGATTTCTTTATGGTCCAACTCTCACGTCTGTACATAAACTACTAGAAAAATCATAGCTTTGACTAGATGGACCTTTGATGGCAAAGTAATGTCTGCTTTTTTCATATGCTGTCTAGGTTGGTAACAGCTTTTCTTCCAAAGAGCAAGTGCCTTTTTAACTTCATGGCTGCAGTCAACATCTGCAGTGATTTTGGAGCCCAAGAAAATAAAGTCTGCCACTGTTTCCATTGTTTCCCCATCTATCTGCCATGAAGTGATGGCACTGAATGACATGATCTTCATTTTCTGAATATCGAGTTTTAAGCCGTCTTTTTCACTCTCCTCTTTGACTTTCATCAAGAGGCTGTTTAGTTCCTCTTCGCTTTCTGCCATAAGGATGGTGTCATCTGCATATCTGAGGTTATTGATATTTCTCCCGTCATCCTTGATTCCACTTGTGCTTCATCCAGCCCAGCATTTCTCATGATGTACTCTGCATATAAGTTAAATAAACAGGATGACAATATACAGCCTTGACATGCTTCTTTCCCAATGTGGAACCAGCAGGCAGGCAAGGCATTCTCAAATTCTGAACCTCTGGTAGCAAATCCTTTATAATCACCTTTTAAATTTCTCCCCCTTTTGAAAGGAATCCTTTGTTTATGATGCTATTTGGTAAGTTTCTACCATCGGTTTGGCACAAAACATAAAGCCGTACCAAAGGTGATCTGATTCTAATGGGATCCATAAAATCAATCACAATAATTCTGTCCATGAAGAGTTCAAATAACTGGGGGTGGGGGGGAGGAGAAGAGCTCTAGTTTCATGTCAATTAGGAAAAGGCTATAGGGATACTTTAATGTGGTTATTAAGTACCATAAAGTACCAATATAAAGGTCTTACTTCAATAAATATCGACCCAAAGATTAAAAAGTCACTTATTCTCCAGGTTACTTTGCAACCAGAGCAACAAGCTGTCCTTCATAATAAAGCAAGGTGCAATAATCCAACTAATTTCAAATCTTTTAATCAATAAGTATCATCAGTTATGACACTTCATTTTTCCTTTTAACAAATATTTATTGAACGATTACAATGTTCCAAGCTCTTATTATTTTGATCACCCAATAGAGTCTAGAACAGCCATAGAAACTTCATATAAAAATAATGGTATAATTAAACCTTCTAAGTCTTTTAAAAAATAACTTCGTATACTTAAATAAGTGCATTAACTAAATACAATAAAATTTGATGTTCAGTTCAGTTCAGTCACTCAGTCTTGTCCACCTCCTTGCGACCCCATGAACCGCAGCACGCCAGGCCTCCCTGTCCATCACCATCTCCCAGACTCTACCCAAATCCATGCTCATTGAGTGGGCAATGCCATTCAACCATCCCATCCTCTGTCATCCCCTTCTCCTCCTGCCCTCAATCTTTCCCAGCATTAGGGTCTTTTCCAATGAGTCAGCTCTTCGCATCAGGTGGCCAAAATATTGGAGCTTCAGCTTAAATATCAGTCCTTTCAATGAACACCCAGGACTGATCTCCTTTAGGATGGATTGATTGGATCTCCTTGCAGTCCAGGGGACTCTCAAGAGTCTTCTCCAACACCATAGTTCAAAAAGCATCAATTCTTCAGCGCTCAGCTTTCTTTATGGTCCAACTCTTACATCCATACATGACCACTGGAAAAACCATAACCTTGACTAGACGGACCTTTGTTGGCAAAGTAATGTCTCTGGCTTTTTAATATGCTGTGTAGGTTGGGCATAACTTTCCTTCCAAGGAGTAAATGTCTTTTAATTTCATGGCTGCAGTCACCATCAGCAGTGATTTTGGAGCCCCAAAATATAAAGTCTGCCACTGTTTCCCCATCTATTTGCCATGAAGTGATGGGACCAGATGCCATGATCTTCATTTTTTGAATGTCAAGTTTTAAGCCAACTTTTCACTCTCCTCTTTCACTTTCATCAAGAGGCTCTTTAGTTCTTCTTCACTTTCTGACATAAGGGTGGTGTCATCTGCATATCTGAGTTTACTGGTATTTCTCCCGGCAATCTTGATTCCAGCTTGTGCTTCATCCAGCCCAGTGTTTCTCATGATGTACTCTGCATATAAGTTAAATACGCCAGGTGACAATATACAGCCTTGACGTACTCCTTTTCCTGTTTGGAACCAGTATGTTGTTTCATGTCCAGTTCTAACTGTTGCTTTCTGACCTGCATACAGGTTTCTCAAGAGGCAGTTCAGGTGGTCTGGTATTCCCATCTCTTTCAGAATTGTCCACAGTTTATTGTGATCCACACAAAGGCATTGGCATAGTCAATAAAGCAGAAATAGATGTTTTTCTGGAACTCTCTTGCTTTTTGGATGATCCAGCGGATGTTGGAAATTTGATCTCTGGTTCCTCTGCCTTTTCTAAAGCCAGTTTGAACATCTGGAAGTTCAGGGTTCACATATTGCTGAAGACTGGCTTGGAGAATTTTGAGCATTACTTTACTAGTGAGTGAGATGAGTACAATTGTGTGGTAGTTTGAGGATTCTTTGGCATTGCCTTTCTTTGAGATTGGAATGAAAACTGACCTTTTCCAGTCCTGTGGCCACTGCTGAGTTTTCCAAATTTGCTGGCATATCGAGTGCAGCACTTTCACAGCATCATCTTTCAGGATTTGAAATAGCTCCACTGGAATTCCATCACCTCCACTAGCTTTGTTCGTAGTGATGCTTTCTAAGGCCCACTTGACTTCACATTCCAGGATGTCTGGCTCTAGGTGAGTGATCACACCATCGTGATTATCTGGGTCATGAAGATATTTTTTGTACAGTTCTTCTGTGTATTCTTGCCACTCTTCTTAATATCTTCTGCTTCTGTTAGGTCCATACCATTTCTGTCCTTTACCGAGCCTATCTTTGCATGAAATGTTCCTTTGGTATCTCTAATTTTCTTGAAGAGATCTCTAGTCTTTCCCAATCTGTTGTTTTCCTCTATTTCTTTGCACTGATCACTGAGGAAGGCTTTCTTATCTCTCCTTGCTTTTCTTTGGAACTCTGCATTCTGATGGGAATATCTTTCCTTTTCTCCTTTGCTTTTCGCTTCTCTTCTCTTCCCGTCTGTAAGGCCTCCTCAGACAGCCATTTTGCTTTTTTGCATTTCTTTTTCTTGAGGATGGTCTTGATCCCTGTCTCCTGGACAATGTCATGAACCTCCATCCATAGTTCATCAGGCACTCTGTCTATCAGATCTAGTCCCTTAAATCTATTTCTCTCCTCCACTGTAAAATCATAAGGGATTTGATTTAGGTCACATCTGAATGGACTAGTGGTTTGCCCTCCTTTCTTCAATTTAAGACTGAATTTGCCAAGAAGGAGTTCATGATCTGAGCCACGGTCCACTCTCGGTCTTGTTTTTGTTGACTGTATATTGCTTCTCTATCTTTGGCTGCAAAGAATATAATCAATCTGATTTTGGTGTTGACCATCTGGTGATGTCCATGTGTAGAGTTGTCTCTTGTATTGTTGGAAGAGGGTGTTTGCTATGACCAGTACGTTCTCTTGGCAAAACTCTATTAGCCTTTGCCCTGCTTCATTCTGTACTCCAAGGCCAGATTGGCCTGTTACTCCAGGTATTTCTTGACTTCTTACTTTTGCATTCCAGTCCCTTATAATGAAAAGTACATCTTTTTTGGGTGTTAGTTCTAAAAGGTATTGTAGGTCTTCATAGAACCATTCAACTTCAGCTTCTTCAGCATTACTGGTCAGGGTATAGACTTGGATTACCGTGATATTGAATGGTTTGCCTTGGAAACAGGGATCATTCTGTCGTTTTTGAGATTGCATCCAAGTACTGAATTTCGGACTCTTTTGTTGACTATGATGGCTACTCCATTTCTTCTAAGGGATTCCTGCCCACAGCAGTAGATATAATGGTCATCTGAGTTAAATTCACTCATTCCAGTCCATCTTAGTTCACTGATTCCTAGAATGTCGATGTTCACTCTTGCCATCTCCTGTTTGACCACTTCCAATTTGCCTTGATTCATGGACCTAACATTCCAGGTTCCTATGCTATATTGCTCTTTACAGCATCGGACCTTGCTTCTATCACTAGTCACATCCACAACTGGGTGGTGTTTTTGCTTTGGCTCCATCCCTTCATTCTTTCTGGAGTTATTTCTCCACTGATCTCCAGTAGCATACTGGGCACCTAATGACCTGGGGAGTTCATCTTTCACTGTCCTATCTTTTTGCCTTTTTATACTCTTCATGGGGTTCTCAAGATAAGAATACTGAAGTGGTTTGCCACTCCCTTCTCCAGTGGACCACATTCTGTCAGACTTCTCCACCATGACCCGTCCGTCTTGGGTGGCCCCACACGGCATAGTTTAGTTTCACCGAGTTAGACCAGGCTGTGGTCCGCGTGATCAGATTGGCTAGTTGCCTGTGATTGTGGTTTCAGTCTGTCTGCTCTCTGATGCCCTCTCTCAGTGCAATCTGATGTGGAATATGTGAAAGTAAGTGTTGGGGACAGAACCAGGGAAACACTTCACATTCTTCCCTCTTCTAATAATGAGATTAGATAATATGTATTGAATAATTATCATTATACTTGAAAACTTTTAATCTCTTCAAAACACTGCACATATACCAACCCAATCTATCAAACTACTGAAAGGCAGGACAGTCTTAACTATAAACACAAGAGGGCGCACAAGTCTGGTAAATTCATAAAACCGAAGGCAAGTTGCATTTTGCTCAACCATCTGCAGCTCTTAAAGCATAGTCACATGGATTTGCAAAGGGTTCTTCAGGAATGCAGTTGAGGCCAACTGCAATGAAAATATTCCCCTTTCTCAATATACTTTCCAGAAATCAAATCACTGCTTCTGATAACACAAACTCCTATCCCAATAGACTTTAAACTTACATTTAATATTTTATCACTATGAGAAATTATGACTTTTTTCCAAGGTATAGTTGCTTTACACTGCTGTGTCAGCCTCTACTGTCCAGTACAATGAATCAGCCATACATATACCTATATATAGCCTCTTTTTTAGATTTCCTGCCCATTTAGGTCACCACAGAGCACTGAATAGAGTCTCCCATACAGTAGGTTCTTATTAGTCATTCAGTATTTTATACATAGTAGCGGTGGCTTCCCTGGTGACTCAGACAGTAAAGAATCTGCCTGCAATACAGGAGACCCAGGTTCAATCGCTGGGACAGGATGATCCCCTGGAGAAGAGAATAACTACCTACTCCAGTATTCTTGCCTGGAGAATTCCATGGACAGAGGAGCCTGGCTGTAGCCAGGGACTGCAGAGTCGGAAATGACTGAGCTACTAATATACACATACACACAATGTATATATGCCAGTCTCCCAATTCATCCCACCCCTCTCCCTTTCCCCCATGGTACTCACACATTTGTTCTCTACGTCTGTGCCTTTATTTCTGCTTTGCAAATAAGAACATCTAAACCATTCTTCTAGATTTCACATATATGCATTAATATACAATATCTACTTTTTCCTGACTTACTTCATTCTGTGTAACAGTCTTTAGATACAACCATATCTCTACAAATGGCACAATTTTGTTCCTTTCTATGGCTGAGTAATATGCCATTGTATATGTATATGTCCCAACTTTATCCATTCTTCTATTGACAGACATTTGGGTTGCTTCCACATTCTGGTTATTTTAAATAGTGCTGCAATGAACACTGGAGTGCATGCATCTTTTGGAATCATGCTTCTCTCCAGTTATATGCCCAGGAGTGGGATTGCTGGGTCATATGTACTTCTGTTTTTTAGTTTAAGGAACGCCCACACTGTTCTCCATAGCGGCTGTACCAATTTACATTCCCACTGACAGTGTAAGGGGGTTCCCTTTTCTTCACACCCTCTCCAGCATGCACTGTCTGTAGATTTTTTGATGATAGCCATTCTGATCAGTATGAGGTGGTATCTCATTGTAGTTTTGATTTGCATTTCTCTAATAATTACTGATGTTGAGCACTTTTCATGTGTGTGTTGGCCATCTGTATATCTTCTTTGGAGAAATGTCTATTTAGGTCTTCCACCCATTTTTTGATTCAGTTGTTTTTTTTTAATATTGAGCTGCACTGTATATTTTGGAAATTAATCCCTTGTCACTTTCTTCATTTGCAAATATTTTCTCCCATTCTGAAGGTTGTCTTTTGATGGTTTCCTTTGTTGTGCAAAAGCTTTTAATTAGGTCCCATTTGTTCATTTTTGTTTTTACTCTCATTATTTTAGGTGGGTCAAAAAAGATGTCACTGCAATTTGTCAAAGAGAATTCTGCCTATGTTTTCCTCTGAGAGTTTTACAGTCTCTGGCTTTACATTTAGGTGAAAGCATGGCTTTTAATCTGAAGTTTATGCTACTTTATAATCTAACTTTCTCCTTGGAAAACCTACCATTTAGAAGCTAGCCAACTGTTATAATGCCCATTTTCAAATAACTTAAAAGCTTCTCCATTTAATGACTAGAATCATAATAAACTTAGCTATAGGAAATAAACCTCCAACTTTTAGAAACTAATGCAAATCTGAATCATACTCAGTTCAGTTTAGTCGCTCAGTCGTGTCCGACTCTTTGCGACCCCACGAATCGCAGCACACCAGGTTTCCCTGTCCACCACCAACTCCCAGAGTCCACCCAAACCCATGTCCATCAAGTCGGTGATGCCATCCAACCATCTCATCCTCTGTCGTCCCCTTCTCCTCCTACCCCCAATCCTTCCCAGCATCAGGGTCTTTTCCAATGAGTCAACTCTTCTCATGAGGTGGCCAAAGTATTGGAGTTTCAGCTTCAACATCAGTCCTTCCAATGAACACCCAGGACTGATCTCCTTTAGGATGGATTGATTGGATCTCCTTGCAGTCCAAGGGGCTCTCAAGAGTCTTCTCCAACACCACAGTTCAAAAGCATCAATTCTGCGGCGCTCAGCTTTCTTCACAGTCCAACTCTCACATCCATACATGACCACTGGAAAAACCATAGCCTTGACTAGATGGACCTTTGTTGGCAAAGTAATGTCTCTGCTTTTAAATATGCTATCTAGGTTAGTCATAACCTTCCTTCCAAGGAGTAAGCATCTTTTAATTTCATGGCTGCAATCACCATCAGCAGCAATTTTGGAGCCCAAAAAAATAAAGTCTGACACTGTTTCCACTGTTTCCCCATCTATTTGCCATGAAGTGATGGGACCGGATGCCATGATCTTCGTTTTCTGAACATTGAGCTTTAAGCCAACTTTTTCACTCTCCTCTTTCACTTTCATCAAGAGGCTCTTGAGTTCTTCTTCACTTTCTGCCATAAGGGTGGTGTCATCTGCATATCTGAGGTTATTGATATTTCTCCCAGCAATATTTAATTCTCAGGTAGTTAATATTCTTTCTATAACATTCTATTCGAAAATTGGCTGTGAATCAATTCCAAGTAATAGAATATGATTTCTTTAGTTCACTCCCTCACTAAATAAGCTACCACATGAGAAGTTTCTCTTTGTGAATAAATAAGACTAAGATTACAGAGCCTACAGGAAGGTGCATAATCCAAAATAACTGCAGAGTACATTCTGCCTACCCTAAGATTCACAGCAGATCATATTCTACACACACACATCGTTCTAGGCATGTACCTCTGTTCAGCTTTATATTGTCCTAATACAGGTTGTGACACATGAAATTATCCTGAATGCCAGTAGTTTGATATGTTCCCTACTTCCTACACAGAAGAGACTTGAATATTATCTATCCCATACATATTATTATGTGAAAGTGAAGGTCACTCGGTCATGTCCAACTCTTTGCCACCCCATGGACTTGTATACAGCTCATGGAATTCTCCAGGCCAAAATACTGGAGTGGGCAGCCTATCTCTTCTCCAGGGGATCTTCCCAACCCAGGTATCGAACCCAGGTCTCCCGCATTGCAAGTGGATTCCTTAACAGCTGAGCTATGAGGGAAGCTCCATTATTATGTGAAGGAAACAAAAAAGACGGATGAGACTGAATGCTAGGATCAAGAGTCAGGCAAAAAGTTCAAACAAGGCTAGGTAGTATGAGCAAAGCCTGACAATCCAGAACAAAGGATAAAAAAATGCATTATTTTGGTCATCAAAAGTCAGGGCACAAACCAAGGGAGTAACAATTAAGAACCCAGAATCCAGTCAATTAAATAAGTTACTTGCAATGTAAGCACGTAGTACAGACCTGGATACTACAGTCTATCTATCTAATCTAAATTCCTGATATACTTCTTTCTAGGTACTTGATTCTGGACCAGAAAGGGAAAGGTATTTATAAAAAACTACTACTGGAGCAGTGGAAACAGTAGCTGACTTTATTTTTCTGGGCTCCAAAATCACTCCAGATGGTGATTGCAGCCATGAAATTAAAAGACACTTACTCCTTGGAAGGAAAGTTATGACCAACCCAGGTAGCACATGGAAAAGCAGAGACATTACTTTGCCAACAAAGGTCCGTCTAGTCAAAGCTGTGGTTTTTCCAGTAGTCATGTATGGATGTTAGAGTTGGACTATAAAGAAAGCTGAGCGCTTTGAACTGTGGTGTTGGAGAAGACTCGAGAGTCCCTTGGACTGCAAGGAGATCCAACCAGTCCATCCTAAAGGAAATCAGTCTTGAATATTCATTGCAAGGACTGATGTTGAAGCTGAAACTCCAATACTTTGGCCACCTGATGCAAAGAACTGAATTCACTGGAAAAGACCCTGATTCTGGGAACGACTGAGGGCAAGAGGAGAAGGGGACAACAGAGGATGAGATGGTTGGATGGCATCACAGACTCAATGGACATGAGTTTCGGTAGGCTCCGGGAGTTGGTGAGGGACAGGGAGGCCTGGCATGCTGCGGTTCATGGGATCACAAAGAGTCAGACATGACTGAGCAACTAAACTGAACTGAACTGGAGCATCAGTGAAATTTGAATAGGGTCTGCAGACTGGATAGCACTATTGTATCAGTGTTGATGTCTTAATTTTAAGGGTTGTACTGTGGTTATATTCAGTACTTGTTGAACGGTTTAGGGATAATGGGACATCATGTTCACAACTCATTCTCAAATGGTTCAGAAAATAAAAGTAACAGTTATAGGAAAAGAGAACTATAAATCAAATATGGTAAAATGTTAGCAACTGGAGGATCCAGATGAGGAATATACAGGAGTTCTTTGAACTAATATCACAACTTCTCTGCATGTTTCCCATTATTTCAAAATTAAAAATATAAAACTAAGAAAATAAAATTTATAAATGCTTTGATATAGTATATTTTCAGAGAAATATCTACATTAATAAACACATGAAATTATTTCAAAATAAAAATAATAAAAGAAAGTAAATGAGATACTTTGACAAGAGTATACTACATCTGAAACAATATCTGTTAATAAACACATGAAGCAATTTTAACTTCAGTTCTTAAAAGCCCCACTGAATTTCAATTAACATGACAAAATATTTCCCTCCAATTAATGAGAACATACTCCTTCCAAAGAATTCAAATGAAGGTAATAGTGTCAACATTCTAGAAAGCCATCTGAAGGTAAAATATTTTTTATCTTTTAAAATATAATAAATAATGCTTTCAGTAGCACTCTTCAAAACTAAAACAGTATAGCGTCTTGTTAGGGGGAGGGGAAAAGCACTAAATTTGATCAATGACTATCTTTACTCGGTGACTTCCAGTGTTGCTAACACAAATATAAGAAGAATTTTCCAATTTTGGTAATAGTAATACCCCAATTTCAAAAAAAAGATTCTTTTTTTTTTTTTTTTTTTACACATATTGGTCATCTAACAACCTTATCATTTAAAAAAAGTTTTTGGAAAAACACTTCCTTGCCATTGTTTGAGTTGCTTTCATAACTTCTAATCAGAAATGTTTCTTTGAGACTATTGAAAAATATTTTTCTGAAATGATTGTGGAAACCCCAGGATAGTTTTTCTCTTTTCATTAACATAAAAAATGCTACCAACCCTTTATTACAGAACAAGAGAAAAAGAAAAGTTGAGTGTCCTGATACATTTTGAATACTACCTCCCAAAAAGCATACATCTACAGTTCAATCAACTGTCAAGGATTAATGATAGTAAAAGTTTCACTTCATTTAGAACAAAGCATCCCCATTCCTCAGGGATAAATTCGCACCACCTAGGAGCTAGAAGTGAAACTGTTACTTACCACATGTTTATAGCTTGGTCATTAGAACATTCTTGAAATGAATTATGACAAACAAACCTGAGACTTTAATAACTGAGTTCCCATTTCCTGAATTTCCTTTACAGCAAGACTTCCCTTCTTGCCAGACTTCCTGAATCATTTCCTAAGGATAAAGTACCCATCTTAAAAGTACTTGGTTCTATCCCACGAAAGTCTCGTTTCCAAGGAGATGCTGTGTACTCTGCATTACCTCAGTCTCACATTTATGAGAAGAATTCCTCTCCGTAAAAAACTGCAATTTTCATCTCAAATCAACAAGAGTAAAACAAAAACTTAATATATAAATAAGTAAATGACCAGTGAGCTTAAAACTCACTTCAGTAACAAATATAAAAAGCTACCAATTAAATGGTAGCAACTAGAAAATATACTTTTGTCTGTCATCTCTGTAGTCTTTTCTAGAACGACAAAGAAACAAAGACTACTTTGTGCCTTTTCACATGTACCCAAGAAAACGCAAAAACCCTCAACCACTCTACCTCATCTATTACTACAGATTTTTATCTTCTTCTTAAATAAAAAGTCAAAAATACTAAACTGGATTCATAATATGGGATCCATATTATGAAAACATATTCATAGTATGGAATATTATATTTCCCAGGTAAGAATACTAGAGTGGGTTACCACCTCCTACTCCAGGGGATCTTCCCAACCCAGGGATCAAACCTACATCTCTTGTGTCTCCTGCCTTGGCAGATGATTCTTTACCACTAGCACCATCACCATTTTATCTAAATAAAAAATCAAAAATATTAAATTGGTATATCCATAATATGGATTATTATATAGCTGTTAAATAGTCCATATTATGGATATAACAGCTGTTAAAATAATTAGGTGGATAAATTGAGAAAATAAACATATTACCATGCTAACATTTAAAAAGCATGTAGGTATACGTGTGAGCCTATGTGTATATGTGTGTATACTTGTACATATATCACAAGATATCTCAAAATATTGAAATAAAAACAGTTAACTCTAGAACTGGAATGGAGGATGAGGAATGGAATGAGAGGAATATAATTTTTATTGTCTGAGATTTTTCCAAAAGTAATTATGAGTTACTTTTGTAATAAGAAAAATATGTATGTATGAACATATAACTTACAGATTAACCTATAATACCTGAAATATAGCTTCAAAGGCATACAAATAATAAGCCTGTCACAAAATCATGTTTTAAGACATGAGTTTAGGCCTTCAGCACAGCTTGTCTTCTCTCTGCCACCCTGCCTCTTCCCCTCTTCCCTTCCAGGAGCATCAGCTTGCTCCTGGGCTACTCCCTAATAGACATCTTACACATGGGGGGTGGGAGGGAAAGACATGAAACAACAGCTTATACTAATAACAAGAAACCATGATAAATTGGTAACAACATTTGTTCCGGTAATCAGTAACATTAAAAGAAGAAACAGTTGACTGTGTTGGATTTCACTTATGATAAATATAGAGACCACTTAACTTTAAGGGAAGTGTCACATTCTTCCTCTTTCCTGATTATCATTCTAGCTGTCCACCAAAAACTTCGAACAACTAAAGTCTCACTTCCTTAAAAGCAGGAATGAAATTATGCAAAGAAATTAAGTAAGGAAGACAGTCTATTTTATTGTAAATGTTTATTCTAAACTTAATATTTGACTCATAACTTTGATTTTAATGTCATGAGACAAATGCACAGATGTGGAGAAAATTGGAGTCAGGTAAATAGCATTTCTAATTCTGATTTTTTTCTTACTCTGACTGTAGGCAAACTACTTAAAGCTTTCTGAACTTAACTTTACCTCTGAAATAAAGACAGTACCACCTATAACAGGTGATTGTTATAATGATCAGGGAGAGCTTTAGAATTACGACATTCAGCGAGTTTTTACCAAGCTTATTCCATGCCCCTCAGTCTCTTTCCATTCAACACCAGTACTCTAGTCCAAACTACCATCATCATTCGTCTGCCTGCTTCTGCTTTCACTCTCCTACTTTCCATTCCTCTCACAATGGTCTTTTACATTTTTCCATAAAGAAAACTATGAAGAAGCTATTCCAAAATGGCATCATAAGACTTCCAAAAATCTGCTTTTCCATAAAAGCAGCAAGAACATTAGCAAAACTTTTCAAAATCAACTTCTGAGAACTCTGGAAATTAACCAACAACTTGCAGCAGCCCAAGAAGTGTTTCTTCAAGAAAAACAGCTGAATCTCAAAGAACAACAAGTTTCTGAGGTTTTACCATACACTATTTTTATCCTCCTCTCCCAACTCTGTGGTAGATGTGAAAACCAAGCAGTCTCTCAAACACAAGTGTGTGGAGGTAAAAACGGTTTGGAGTTTTCCAAGCACCCTATCCCTACCACTATCTGACTTGTTTGGCAGCTTCTTAAGAAACCTACAGTCTTAAGACTTTATTTGACCTGACTCAAAGATAACTCAGTACAAACAGCCCTCCCCTCAGGGAAAGTCAAAGTGAAGTTGCTCAGTTGTGTCCGACTCTTTGCAACCCCATGGACTGTAGCCTACCAGGCTCCTCCATCCATGGGATTTTCCAGGCAACAGTACTGGAGTGGGTTGCCATTGCCTTCTCCAGGGGATCTCCCCGACCCAAGGATCGAACCCAGGTCTCCCGCATTGTAGACAGATGCTTTACCATCTGAGCCACAGCATGTGTCAAACAAAATCAGTGGCAATAGCTTAACATCACAGCTGCCTAAGGAAGTAATACAACTGTGTAAACAAGATAAAGAAAAATCTGGAAAATTAGATGTTCATAGGGGGCTCTGAAAAGCTCCAAAATATTCTTAGAAATCTAGGAATGTGAATGCCCAAGAAAGACCTGAGAATGATTCTAATCTCTTACCTCTGGCTGAACTTGAGGTCTTACACAAGCAGGAAGTGAAGGCTAAGACAGCGCTCCAAGTTGTCAATATGTTCAAAGTATGCCCCACACACAGACAGAACTCTTCAAAGGCTGGGAGAATTATTGGTTCAAGGCATTTAAGGAATTTCTATGCAATCAACAGCTAGCCAGGCAGAAACTTCAGTGGCTACACATGACTTTAAAAAATTAGTCCAGGAAAGTCACTAAAGCACAAAAGGCAACAACAACAATCAACAATAAGCTCAGGTCGGGGGACAGGAATACTTTGGTTTTCAAAGTTGCTACAATATGTATCTGTGCTAGGTCACTTCAGCTGTGTGGGACTCTTTGAGACCCTATGGACTGTAGCCCGCCAGGCTCCTCTGTCCATGGAATTCTCCAGGCAAGCATAATGGAGTGGGTTACCATTTCCTCCTCTGGGGGATCTCCCCGACCTAGGAATTGAACCTGGGTCTCTTATGTTTTCAGCATTTGCAAGAGGATTCTTTACCACTAGCGCCACCTAGGAAGCCCCTTGCTACAATATATTACTACTTAAAAAGTACGTCTTTCAACAAAAAAACTATGAGATACATAAAGAAACAGGTAGGTATGGCCCATACATTGCCAAAAAAAAAAAAAAGCAGGCAATAGAATCTGTCCCTGAGGAAACCCAGATATTGGACTTAGGAGACAAAAACTCTAAGCCAACACTATAAACATATTCAAAGTACTAAAGAAAACCATGTCGAAGGAATTAAAGAAAAAAAAAATTAAAGGAAAGCCTGAGCACAATGTCTCACCAAACACAGAATATCAATTAAGAAGTAGAAATTGTTTCATTTAAAAGACAATGGCATAAAGTAATAATTATAAGATTATGCGGAAGGGCTTATAATATATAAAGATGTCATTTGTAGGACAGCAAATAGCATAAAGGAAGGAGAAAGGAATGAAGCTGTATCATAGCAAAGTTTCATATACTTTTGAAACTAAATTTCAAGGTGAAATTTAGCGAAAGGTGAAAGAGGAGAGTGTTGGCTTAAGACTCAACATTCAGAAAACTAAGATCATGGCATCCGGTCCCATCACTTCATGGCAAATAGATGGGGAAACAGTGGAAACAGTGTCACACTTTATTTTGGGGGGCTCCAGAATCACTGCTGATGGTGATTGCAGCCATGAAATTAAAAGACGCTTACTCCTTGGAAGGAAGGTTATGACCGACCTAGACAGCATATTTAAAAGCAGAGACATTACTCTGCCAACAAAAGTTCGTCTAGTCAAGGCTATGGTTTTTCCAGTGGTCATGTATGGATGTGAGAGTTGGACGGTGAAGAAAGCTGAGTGCCACAGAATTGATACTTTTGAACTGTGGTGTTGGAGAAGACTCTTGAGAGCCCTTTGGACTGCAAGGAGATCCAATCAATCCATCCTAAAGGAGATCAGTCCTGGGTGTTCATTGGAAGGACTGATGTTGAAGCTGAAATGCCAATACTTTGGCCACCTCATGCGAAGAGTTGACTCATTGGAAAAGACCCTAGTGCTGGGAAGGATTGGGGTCAGGAGGAGAAGGGGACGACAGAGGATGAGCTGGTTGGATGGCATCACCGACTTGATGGACATGGCTTTGGGTAAACCCCGGGAGATGGTGATGGACAGGGAGGCCTGGCGTGCTGCAATTCATGAGGTCGCAAAGAGTCGGACACAACTGAGCGACTGAACTGAACTGAACAAATACAGAACAATTATAGCATGATGGTGGTGGTTAGCACCATCATCATTTATAACTATCATGTATTAAATAACCTGTATATGAGAAACTCTGTGCTAAATGCCTAACATTATTCTATATAATCTTCAATACAACCCTTCAAGGTTTGTGATGTTAACCCAGTTTATAATAGGAAAACTAGGGCTTATGGAGGAAAAACAACATATAAGGAGAAAAAACTCAGATCTTACCAAAGAACCAGCAGCCTCTACTTCACACGCTTCAATATATATGAATTTCAGTTACCACAGTTAAATAACACCAGTTCCCTAATAATGCAGTTCGAGTTTCACATACCATAGTATATTCAGTTCAGTCGCTCAGTCGTATTCGACTTTGTGACCCCATGAACCGCAGCACACCAGGCTTCCCTGTCGATCACTAACTCCCGGAACTGGCTCAAACTCACGTCCACTGAGTCAGTGATGGCATCACTGGCATCACCACGGTATATTAACCGTGAGTAAATGCGTAAAAGTACAAATTCCACTGCTAGCTCTTCAGTACACAATTGCTACATAATAAAAATAAATGCATCATGATTTCTGACCAAACATGATTTGTTTCAAAGTCTGTCAGAGGAACTTTCCTGGTGGTCCAGTGGCTAAGACTCCACACTCCCAATGCAGGGGGTCCAGGTTCAATCCCTGGTCAGGGAACTAGATACCACGTGCTGCAACTAAGATTTTGGATGCCACAATTAAAGATCTGGCATAGCCAAATTATATAAATAAATAAATTAATTAAAAGTCTGTCAGAGATTGGTCACTGCTAATCTGTTATTCTGCTCATATACAAACAGCAAAGAAGTAGTTACGCTGCCTCCTTATCTTCCAGTGATAAACCCATATGGACAGTCTCAAAAGAGAATTGACCAACAAATATGAGTGCAGCAAAGAAATAAAAAGTTAACAACACTGAAGGTAAAATTGAAATCAAATATAAAGAAAGATACAGAAGAAAGCTGACTATGGGGATGCTGACATCTCTATCATTCAAGGGATTCAGTCAGAAGAACTTGGGACAATGACTTACGGACATAAATGAAGAAAGTAGTTGTGACAAAAAAGCTGAATATGTTCCAGAGAAAGTGATGCTGGCAAAACTATTGGAATTACAGGAATTTTCAAAGATATTTCACAAAACTGAAAGCACAAAGATTAACATAGTAGAAGCTGATGCAAAATTACAAAGGAGGATGACAGTTTGCCAAGGCATATTGTCACTGACATTTGCTCACGTTGTATTGTAAATTACATGATGAGAAGCAGTAAGCACTGTTCAAATAACTCTGGGTAAGTTTTTAATAGAAAAATAAAACAAATCCTTAATGTTTTAAATCACAGGCACTGAATATTAGTTTCTAAAAATTTTAATATTTTTCTGTCCTTATATATTTATAATCTACAGTAAGAGTTTTTAAAATTTTGATAAAAACTTGCAAAGGTCACAGAGCAATCAAAATCGCTGCAATGATCACACTGAAAGACTTCTCAGCCTGCAGGTCATCTCTGAGGCACTGTGCTCCCACGCAAAGCAAGCAGTGCCTACATGTGCTCTTTCCATCATACGATGCTATCACACCGTAAACATACAAAAGGTTTTAATGTGGGAGATTTGAAAGAAAGATTCCTTCCAGAACAGATTAAAAAGTAGACTAAAACTATTGAGGTCTTCAGCTAATGATTAAAAGAATTTCTAAACATCAAGTTTATGGTCTGTGACAACTGCATCCTTAGAAGTCTTCAGAAAACACACACACACACACACACACAATTATACCTCCTAATTTTCTCATTGATTTAAACATTGAGGCTTAAAAAAAAGTGCATAGTTGCACTTCCCTAATGGTCTGGTGGTTAAGAATCTGCCTGCCAATGCAGGGGACACAGGTTCAACCCCTGATACACGAAGACTCCACATGCCTCTGAGCAACTAAGCCCATGCATCACAACTACTGAGATTATGATACTAAGTGAAGTAAGTCAGACAGAGAAAAGACAAGTATCATATGATATCACTTATGTGTGAAATCTAAAAATGATACAAATGAACTTATTTATAAAATAGAAATCAACTCATAGACATAAAAAATGTCTGTCTCATAGACATAAAAAACAAACTTATGGTTACTAAAAGGGATAGCAGGGAGAAGTGGGGGATAAATTAGGAGTTTGGGATCAACATATACACACTGGAAAGAGTACTGGAGTGGGCTGCCATTTCCTTCTTCAGAGGATCTTCCCAACACAGGGATCGAACCCGGGTCTCCCACATTGCAGGCAGATGCTTTACCAT
Organism: Okapia johnstoni; assembly: GCA_024291935.2. Classification (NCBI taxonomy): domain Eukaryota; kingdom Metazoa; phylum Chordata; class Mammalia; order Artiodactyla; family Giraffidae; genus Okapia; species Okapia johnstoni. Next base: position 4,506,201 of record CM044310.1, on the reverse strand, counting down.
CTGAGCCACCAGGGACAATATACACACTACTATATACAAAAAGGATTTACTTTATAGCACAGGGAACTATACTCAACATCTTGTAAAAATCTATAATCGAAAAAGAATGAAAAAGAATATATGAATATATATATACACACACACACACACACACACACACACACACACACACACACTTGAAACTAACACAGCATTGTAAATTAAAAAACTCCACAAGTTGGTAGGTGCCCAATATGCTACTGGAGATCAATGGACAAATAACTCCAGAAAGAATGAAGAGATGGAGCCAAAGCAAAAACACCACCCAGTTGTGGATGTGACTGGTGATGGAAGTAAAGTCTGATGCTGTAAACAGCAATATAGCATAGGAACCTGGAATGTTAGGTCTATGAATCAAGGCAAATTGGAAGTGGTCAAACAGGAGATGGCAAGAGTGAACATCAACATTTTAGGAATGAGCGAATTAAAATGGACTAGAATGGGTGAATTTAACTCAGATGACCATTATATCTACTACTGAGGGCAGGAATCCCTTAGAAGAAATGGAGTAGCCATCATGGTCAACAAAAGAGTCCAAAATGCAGTACTTGGATGCAATCTCAAAAACGACAGAATGATCTCTGTTCATTTCCAAGGCAAACCATTCAATATCACGGTAATCCAAGTCTATGCCCTGACCAGTAATGCTGAAGAAGCTGAAGTTGAACGGTTCTATGAAGATCTACAATACCTTTTAGAACTAACACCCAAAAAGATGTCCTTTTCATTATAGGGGGTTGGAATGCAAAACTGGGAAGTCAAGAAATACCTGGAGTAACAGGCCAATCTGGCCTTGGAATACAAAATGAAGGAGGGCAGAGGCTAACAGAGTTTTGCCAAGAGAACGCACTGGTCATAGTAAACACTCTCTTCCAACAACACAAGAGAAGACGCTACACATGGACATCACCGGATGGTCAATACCAAAATCAGACTGATTATATTCTTTGCAGCCAAAGATGGAGAAGTTCTATCCAGTCAGCAAAATCAAGACCGGGAGCTGACTGTGGCTCAGATCAAGAACTCCTTATTGCCAAATTCAGTTTTAAATTGAAGAAAGTAGGGAAAACCACTAGACCATTTAGGTATGACCTAAATCAAATCCCTTATGATTATACAGTGGAAGAGACAAATAGATTCAAGGCATTAGATCTGATAGGGTGCCTGAAGAACTATGGATAGAGGTTTGTGACATTATACAGGAGGCAGGTATCAAGACCATCCCCAAGAAAAAGAAATGCAAAAGGCAAAATGGTTGTCTGAAGAGGCCTTAAAAATAGCTGTGAATAAAAGATAAGCAAAAGGCAAAGGAGAAAAGGAAAGGTATACCCATTTGAATGCAGAGTTCCAAAGAATAGCAAGGAGAGATAAGAAAGCCTTCCTCAGCAATCAATGCAAAGAAATCGAGGAAAACAACAGAATGGGAAAGACTAGAGATCTCTTCAAGAAAATTAAGAGATACCAAGGTAACTTTTCATGCAGAGATGGGCACAATAAAGGACAGAAATGGTATGGACCTAACAGAAGCAGAAGATATTAAGAAGAGGTGGCAAGAATACACAGAAGAACTATACAAAAAAGATCTCCACGACCCAGATAATCACAATGGTGTGATCACTCACCTAGAGCCAGACATCCTGGAATGCAAAGTCAAGTGGGCCTTAGGAAGCATCACCTCAAACAAAGCTAGTGCAGATGATGGAATTCTAGTTGAGCTATTTCAAATCCTAAAGGATGATGTCAGCAAATTTGGAAAACTCAGCAGTGGCCACAGGACTGGAAAAGGTCAGATTTCATTCCAATCCCAAAGAAAGGCAATGCCAAAGAACACTCAAACTACTGCACAATTGCACTCATCTCACACGCTAGTAAAGTAACGCTCAAAATTCTCCAAGCCAGGCTTCAACAGTATGTGAACCGTGAACTTCCAGATGTTCAAGCTGGATTTAGAAAAGGCAGAGGAACCAGAGATCAAATTGCCAAATCCATTGGATCATCAAAAAAGCAAGAGACTTCCAGAAAAACATCTATTTCTGCTTTATCAACTATGCCAAAGCATTTGACTGTGTGGACCACAACAAACTGTGGAAAATTCTTAAAAGAGATGGGAATATCAGACCACCTGACCTGCCTCCTGAGAAATCTTTATGCAGTTCAGGAAGCAACAGTTAGAACTGGACATGGAACAACAGACTGGTTCCAAATAGGAAAAGGAATATGTCAAGGCTACATATTGTCACCCTGCTTATTTAACTTACATGCAGAGTACATCATGAGAAACGCTGGGCTGGAAGAAACACAAGCTGGAATCAAGATTGCCGGGAGAAATATCAATAACCTCAGCTATGCAGATGACACCACCCTTATGGCAGATAGTGAAGAAGAACTAAAGAGCCTTCTGATGAAAGTGAAAAAGGAGAGCGAAAAAGTTGGCCTAAAATGCAACTTTCAGAAAATGAAGATCATGGCATCTGGTCCCATCACTTCATGGCAAATAGATGGGGAAACAGTGGAAACAGTGACAAACTTAATTTTGGGGGGCTCCAAAATCACTGCAGATGGTGACTGCAGCCATGAAATTAAAAGACGCTTGCTCCTTGAAAGAAAAGTTATGATCAACCTAGATAGCATATTAAAAAGCAACACATTACTTTGCCAACAAAGGTCCATCTGGTCAAAGCTATGGTTTTTCCAGTAGTCACGTATGGATGTGAGAGTCGGACTATAAAGAAAGCTGAGTGCTGAAGAATTGATGCTTTTGAACTGTGGTGTTGGGGAATACTCTGAAGAGTCCCTTGGATTGCAAGGAGATCCAACCAGTCCATCCTAAAGGAAATCAGTCCTGAATATTTATTGGAAGGACTGATGGTGCAGCTGAAACTTCAATACTTTGGCCACCTGATACGAAGAACTGACTCATTTGAAAAGACCCTGATGCTGGGAAAGATTGGAGGCAGGAGAAGAGGATGACAGAGGATGAGATGGTTGGATGACAATACCGATTCAATGGATATGAGTTTGAGTAAACTCTGGGAGTTGGCAACAGACAGGGAGGGTTGCAAAGAGTCGGACACAACCGAGCAACTGAACTGAACTCAATTTTTTAAAATAAGAGTTGAGTTGGATCTATTCTATGTAGCCCAATGGGCTTCCTTGGTGGCTCAGCTGGTAAAGAACCTGCCTGCAATGTGGGAGACCTGGGTTCGATCCCTGGATTGGGAAGATCCCCTCGAGAAGGAACCAGCTACTCACTCCAGTATTCTGGCCTGGAGAATTCCATTCAGTCCATGGGGTCACAAAGAGTCAGACGAGACTGAGCAATTTTCACTTATGTAGCCCAATAATAGTAGGTGCATGCTAAGTTGCTTTGGTCTAGTCCCACTCTTTGAGATCCTATGGCAGCAGGGACAAAAACCCCAGGCATAAAGCTTGACATAAACAAAAAGAAAAGGGAAATGAGTGGATCAACAAGAGCAGGTCTGTCAGCAGAATAGCAAGAAATAAATGGGGAAATGTGACCACTGAAAGCACTGGAAAGTAATGAGAAGCAGGTGGATCCTGGAGGAAGAAAGCTGTGAAATGAGTTTCTATTTTCAGGATGCAGAGATGAAGTGCTGATTGCAGGTGAGCAGGACAAGAGTGCTGCCTCTGTGGCCTGTGGAATCAGACTGCTGCTGCTGTTAAGTCACTTCAGTCGTGTCCGACTCTGTGCGACCCCATAGACGGCAGCCCGCCAGGCTCCCCTGTCCCTGGGATTCTCCAGGCAAGAATACCGGAGCGGGTTGCCATTTCCTTCTCCAGTGCATGAAAGGGAAAAGTGAAAGGGAAGTCGCTCAGTCATGTCCAACTCTTCACGACCCCGGACTGCAGCCTACCAGGCTCCTCCGTCCATGGGATTTTCCAGGCAAGAGTACTGGAGTGGGTTGCCATTGCCTTACTGAAGCACAAAAAAGTCATAGCCTTTAGCCAAGGAAGAAGGGGCTCTCAGAAGGAAGAGGGGCAGAAAACGGATACACAAATTCTGCCTTCCAACATCTCTGGATAATCCTTGAGTTAACATGTATGAAGCAAATTCAAAGCAATTCAACTAAAGACAATATCTGTATTGAAGCTGAAGCTTCAATTCAAGAAATAAAGTATGTAGTTTTATTCTAACCAAGAAAATTACTAGCCAAACAACATCATCAACAACCACTGAAAACAATGGCAAACTTACAAGAAGAAAAAAATATCAACTCAAAAAGATTTCAAATAAACCAATAAATAGCATGAAGAGAGTAACAGAGGAACAAAAACAGAAGACAGAAATAAAATGGTAGGTAAAGGCAAAATCAATAGCATTGACGATCACATTAAATGCTAGTGGACAAAGATCCAATTAAGAGACAAAGACTGCCAAAACTGACTTAAAAAGCAAGACACAATTATATGCTGTTCAAAAGGGATGAATTTTAAATGTAAAAGCCCAGAGAGATAGGAAATATATAAATAGAAAAATATACATAAAGCAAAAAGTGAGCAGAAGACGGCTAGAATGGCTATATTAATATCAAACAAAATAGATTTTAGGACAAAAACTGGTATACCAGAAATAAAGAAAAACCTTGCATAATAATAAAAGGATCAATTCCTCAAGAAGACATAATAATAATGAAAGTGTTTATGTTAATAACAGAGCTTCAAAACACATGAAGCAAAATTTGACAATATTAAAGAGGAAAATCTCCAATTCCAAAATCTTAATTGGAGATTTTAACTTTATTCCAGTAATTGATGGAATAACTAGACCTAAATAAGTCAGCAAAGACAAAGAAGATATGAACAACACTATCAACTACCTTGACCTAGTTGATATCCATAGAACTACATCTCACTACTGCAAAATACTCATTCTTTTCAATTGCTCACAGTAGGTTCACCAAGATAAATTATATGCTGGCCATGAAACAAGCCACAGTAAACTGAAAAGCAGTAATATCATTCCAAGTATGTCCTTTAATAACAATGGAAATAGATATCAATAATAAGATCACTTTAAAAAACCCAAATATTGGCAACTTACATACAAACTTCATTAAATAACTCATGGATCAAAGAAGTAACCATAAGGAGGATTAGAAAACATTCTTAACATTATCATTATAATGAAAACATGTCAAAATTTGTGGGATACAGCAAAAGCAGTGATTGGAGAGAACATTTTAGCTTTAAATGATTATATTAAAAAAGAAGAAAGATTTATGATCAAAACCCTAGGTCTTCCCTGGAGTGCAGTGGGACACTGCACTGTCAGTGCAGGGGACATGGGTTCCATCCCTGGTCTGGGAAGATTCCACATATTGCCAAGCAACTAAGCCCGTGTATCACAACTACTGAGCCCATGCTCTAGAGCCCTCCTGCCACAACTACTAAAGTCTGCACACCTTAAAGATCACAAACCTCAACTACTGAGCCTGTGTACTGCAACTACTGAAGCCCACGTGCCTAGAGCCTGTGCTCCACAACAAGAGAAACCATCACAACGAGGCCCAGGCACTGCAACTAGAGAGTAGCCCCCGCTTGCCACAACTAGAGAAGAGCCCAAGCCTGTGCAAAGCCACACACACTCAGCACAGCCAAACAGAAATACAGAAAAAATTTTTAAATAAAATCAATGGCCTAACGTCCCATCTTAGGAAATGAAAAAGACAGTAAATTAGAAGGAAAATAATTAGAAGGAAATAATAAAGAGCAGAAATTGATGAAAGAGAAAATGTACAATACTGAAAATCAATAAACCTAATAACTGATTGAACAGAAAGATAAACAAAATTGATGAGTATCTAGGCAGACTAATGAAACAAAAGAGAAGATACAAATAAACAATAGTAGGAATGAAAGAAGACACCATTATACATCCCACAGAAATGAAAACAATAATAAAAGAATGTTATTAACAATTTCATGCTGATAAATTTGTAATCTGGATTAAATGTAAAAATTAACTGAAAGTGACAAAATAGCAAAACTAATCCAAGAAGAATTAGAAAATTTAAATGGCCTCATATCAAAGAAATTTAATCTATAATTAAAACCTTCCCACAAAGAAAAGTCACAGTAAAGATGACTAGACTGGTCAATTTTACCAAATACTTAAGGACCAAACATGCCTTTTTCCAGAAAACACAAGAAGAGGGAACACTTCAAAACTCATCATACGAGGCCAGTATCACTCTGATACCAAAACCAGCAAAGACGTCATGAGAAAAGAAAACACAAATCAATATTCCTCATAAACACAGATGTAAAAATACTTGACAAAATTATAGCAAATCATACCTAACAATATATAAAAATGGTATATATAATGACAAAGTGGTATTTATCCCATGACTGCAAGGCTGACTTAACATCCCAAAGTAAGTAAGAAAAAATATAATTTCAATAGATGAAGAAAAAATGTGACAAAATTCAACACTCAATCATAATAGAAATTGAATGGAATATCCTCCACCTGATTGAGGGCATCATCATCAACAATACAAAGCTCATACTTTTGCACTAAGATCAGGAATGAGTAGAGGAAGTTTGTTCTCATCCTTTCTATTCATAATTGTACTGGATATCCTAACTGGTACAATGGAGCAAGAAAAAGAAACAAAAGGCAAAGGCCAAAAAAAAAAAAAAAAGGAAGAAGCAAAATTGTCATTACCTGCAGACAATAAGATCATGTACAGAGAGAATCCAAAAATCCCTACTAGAACTTAAAAGAAAATTCAACAGGGTCACACGACACATCTTTTTCTATACACTAGCAATTAAAAATTGCTAAATGAAAAATTTTAAATACATTTGTAATAGCATCAAAAAACAAAATATTTAGAAATAAATTTAATAAAAGATGTGAAAGACCTGAACACTGAAAGTGACAGAAAGTTGCAAAGGGAAATAAAATAAAAACTAAATAAGCAGAGAGCTGTACCATATTCATGGACTGGAATGTTAAGACAGCTGCTGCTGCTGCTAAGTCACGTCAGTCGTGTCCGACTCTGTGCGACCCCATAGACGGCAGCCCACCAGGCTCCGCCATCCCTGGGATTCTCCAGGCAAGAACACTGGAGTGGGCTGCCATTTCCTTCTCCAGTGCAGGAAAGTAAAAAGTGAAAGTGAAGTCGCTCAGTCATGTCCGACTCTTAGCAACCCCATGGACTGTAGCCTACCAGGCTCCTCCGTCCATGGGATTTTCCAGGCAAGAGTACTGGAGTGGGGTGCCATTGCCTTCTCCAGTTAAGACAGCAATTCTCTCCAAATTACTCTAAGAATTCACTGCAATCCCATTAGTTTCCTAGTAGATTTTTTGAAGAAACTGATGTTGATTCTACACTTATATGAAAATGCAAAGACAGAGAATAGCAAAAACCTAGAAAAAGAATAAAGTTAGAAGATTCACAGTATCTGATGTCAAAACTTACAAAACTACTAATCAAAACAATATGATTTTGATAAGGATAAGTAATAAATTAATGGAACAAAACAGTACAGTAGTATCCTCACACTTTTACAGTCAAATGGTTTGTGAAAAAGGTGCCAAAGATAATTCGATGGTGAAAGGATAGTCTTCAACAAATGTGCCTGGAACATGGTTATCTATATGGAAAATAAATTAAAAAACCTTGATCTTTACCTCATTAAGTCCCTAAAATTAACTTGAAATGAATCACAGACCTAAAGGTAAAAACTACAAAAATTCTAGAGGAAAAGAAAAACTTTACAACTTTTAGTAAGACGATTATTTCTTAAACAAGACACAGAAAGAATGAATACATACACAGACAACAGCTCAGAGGCAGCTGGAGATAAAGGTATCATAATGGGATTGGGCTTATTGTTTTCTGGGGGGATCTCATAGTGCTTTCGTCCATGCTTCTTTTGAAGCCCATATCACACCAAAATCACTATTTCTTTCAGACAAAATAAATAAGAATAAAAAACTCTCCATCCAATTTCTGGAACCCTTGGATCTTAACATAAAAAATTAATTTTTACAGAGAGAGAAACAGAAATTGGAAGGTATGTTTTACCACATCAAACTAGACAACAATGACAGTTGGAGAAAGATTTCAGAATAGATTATAATGAAAAAGTCCGTCAAAACAGTCAAAAAGAAAAGGAATTGAAAAAAATTTACCAGACATATCTTTACAAGAGAGTAGAAATGAATCTTCTTTTACATAATGAGTATATTCCGAGAAAAGTATAAAAGCAAGTTTTTATCAAAGGAAACTTTTATGCAGTTGGAATTTCTTCATAAGTTAATTTTATTATGAATCATATTATATAGAAAGACCCTTTCATGACTTCAGTAACAAACCCTAATTTATATTTTACTTAATTCTAAATCTTGTTGCTTAGAGCCAAACATAGAGTTGAAATATTAATGCAAATTGTAAATATACAATAAACTTACTTGTCATAAGGGAAAAAAATCAGAGACTAAAATTGAGAGAAATTATCTTAAAAAGTTGATTTCTCATCTATTATCATTAAAGTGCACCTTCCAGCTATTTTCTGTGCAAAAATCATAAGAAGTGGACAAGAGAAAGTGGAAATGACATAGAAAAAGGGAAAAGATAAAAGTCTGAAGCTATTCACAAATAATAAGAACACAAAATAAGTAGACCTCAATAAAGAAGGAATGAAGACACTTCATCTAAAATTTAAGCTCTCATACTTATTGGGCTCATTGTATCATCACAGGCTTTTAAAAAAGAAGAAAGAAAGAAAAAGAGAGAATACAGACCAAGGTTTGCTAGAATAACTTACTAATTTGAACATTTAATAAAAATGCACAATCACAGCTGTTATACACGAAACATCAAGTATGTACAAGTAACAAATTATCTCTAACTCTTAAATAACCTTACAAGATAGGTATTATCATTCCATTTATCTTAACCCCAGAGATGTTAAGAGACTTATCTAAAGCCATATTGTCATTAACAGAAGTGAAGGAATTTGAACCTAGGTCTGTCCTTTGAAAACAGCAACCTAACTCCCAAACAGTGTCATGTAACATTTTTTTTTTAAACAGATTTTGTTTCATTTACAGTGATTACAGTTGTAAAAGAAATCCTTTAGGGAATTACAGAATCCTAAACAACTTATAAGGTAGCAGCACTACTAGAAATTCCACTGACTGAGGCCAAAAATACCTACCAGAATTAAAGCAGAAAGCAACATGACTATGACATATCACTAATAAGACAATAAGAATTCTTTTTAAATTTCTGGTAAATTTCCACTAACGTTTGTTAGTCTGACAGAAAGCCAAAAACAGAATGAAAAATGGGTTTGTAGTTCGATTAAAAGAAAATCTCAAACAGTTTGATCACATCTTAAGAAAGCATTTCTAAAACTGGGCGTTAGGAGGTGAACAGGCACGATGAAAATAAAGTATATACCAAACAAAGATAACAACTCAAGCCTTAAACTATTCAAGGGAATATAGGTAATTACACTGATGTATTAGGGGAAAAAGCTTCTCTGATCAACTACCATCCTGAAAACAAGCAGTTGTTGATAGAGAATAAAATTACTTTAAATTGAAGAAACACGATTATAATACTCCATCTGAAATATCAGTGCAAAAAAGAGATGTCCAAAACCTAGATGAATAATTAGAATGCATCCTATCAAGAAGCTAAGTTGGAGTAAAAACAATGTGTATCTCAAACACAAAGGAAAAGAATTAAACTTAGACACGGAAAGCATACTTCCAAAGTATAAAAAAGGAAGGCATTCACTAGTGTACCAGCTCAATGAAGCCAATTCCACATCTTGCTGAAGTACAGACTATTAAAATATTAATAACTGTACTCAGTCAATAAAATGTTACATTTAAATAAGAAAGCACAAAAGGTTCTGTGAAAGTAAAGGAAATTTCTACCTTTGGCCACTTGGGATTGAGAAGTCGAGCTTTGATTGCATCGTCCAGTGCCTTGTCATACTGCTGGATTTTCATATAGGCTGCAGATCTATTGCTGTATAAGATACAGTTCTGAGGGTCAACAGCCAGGGCTTCATTGTACAGAACAATAGCTGTGTGGAAATCTCCATCATGACAGGCCTGATTGCTCTGACGAACTTTCTCAACAAATTCAGCTTTGCTCAGCACTGGTCCATCAGGACTTCTCCGGCCAATAGTCTTAGCACCAAAGAGAGGAATCTACAAACAAAGAAACTCTGTGAGATAAAGTTCAGTTAATCCAGAGAGGTTCCTTGTTGAAATTTCAAAAGAATATGGACATTCTTCATAGTCTGCTTTATATTACAGTTAACTTTTGTGCCCAGAAAGACAACACGCTTTCCAAGAAGCAGCAAACATAATACCTTAAATACATATGTATATATGTATGTGTGTGCATATATACACATATAGTTACAAACACACATATTTATATATGCATGTATTCCTTGTTTGAGAGAATGAATGAATGAATAAATGCAAAAAATAATCAGGCTTTTCCTTGGCAATTTAAAGTTATACCAAGAAAAAAACAAAATGCAAACCAATGCAGACAATAGGATCTCAATTACGTTAAGATGGCTGCATTTAGGAAATTAACAAAAAGAACAAGATCAAAATATCAACTATGCTAAGTTATCTTTGGATACAAGATTATGAGTTATTTTCTTAAAATTTTCTTTTAACACAATGTGATGCAATGAGCACACGTTAAGTCTTAAATTTAAAAAAATAATAGCCTTTTAAAAAATAAATTTTCATGTACCAAGGAATCTTTTTATACTGGCAAACTTGGTAACTATAATTTGCCTACCACCATGGAATTTCAAAGACAAACATCAGTTTTTGGAGATCATCAAAAAGAAAAAAAAAAAATCTGCTGTAAATTGTATCTTGGCAATTTAAACGCTGTCTCTGACGTTGATTTTTCCAAATCACTAAGTTTTCTATGACTTTATAGCAGTGACCTTAAAACGAAAGGGAATAGATGAGTCAAATGTTATTCATTTTTAAAAAAGGAAAATTAGAAACTGCATTAGAATCCCAAGGGTAGATGCTTAAGACAGCAGTATCAAAAGAAACAGTTTGCAATTTCAAGTAGACTCGCCCTAAGTGAAATTAAAACAAAAAAAATTAATTTCCTTCCCCACGTCTTCTTTAAGACTCAGTCCAGTCCCTCCATTCAAAAGTGGACAGATCTAATAGGTAACAGATACAACAGGTACAAAAGTAACAGACTCCTCACAGAGGTAGTTGCATTAAAAAAGAACAGACTCCACAGAGAGGAGGAAGAAGACAAAGCCAATCTCCCACATAGGCATTCAGATTTTTTCCTCTACTCATAGGGATATCACATCCCAGCTTTCTAGGACAATTTAAAATTTCCTAGAAATTTCAAATATCAGTGCCCAAATTATATCCCTCAAGTTCCTCACACTAACATAGAAGCAGCCAGTAAGTACACTCTGGTTAGGGCTCTGTTTCTGCGTTTTAATTATGATCATGAAACATATTGCTTGAAAGTGAATGGACTATGGAACACTGAGCAAATGACCAGGATTTTCCGGAAGAGTCTTGATTAATTTTTTAATGATTTCAGCCACACAAAACTAATGGATTAATATAAGACATTTAACAATGTATAAGACATTTCATTTTGGGAAACAGTCATCATCATGACTTTACTTAAGGGCAGTACTATCCATAAATTATAGAACAAATTCGACATTTGAAAATTCAGGGGTGCAACATAAAAACTGCAGTAACAGTAACAGAAGTAAAATTCGTTAGGTTCATATGTGGCCTAAAAGTGAAAAAGACATAATCCTACTATTACAGCATTCCTTGCTTCTCAGGGTAATTTGGTTCTACTTCAAAATAGATAAGAATCAAATTAAGAAAAGAGTCTGCATTCTATTATCTCCATATACAGTAATACAACGTAACATTTTCCAAAGCATGTTCCAAGGAACCCCTAAGGTCCTCAGGAGACTGGGATGAACAAAGTTAAATTAAGTTTCTTCTTTAGTGGAAGACACTTCCACAGTCCATGGAATCCTCCAGGCCAGAACACTGGAGTGGGTAGCCTTTCCCTTCTCCAGGGGATCTTTTCAACCCAGGGATCAAACCCAGGTCTCCCGCATTGCAGATGGATTCTTTACCAGCTGAGCCACAAGGGAAGCCCAAGAATACTGAAGTAGGTAGCCTGTCCCTTCTCCAGCAGATCTTCCTGACCCAGGAAACAAACTGGGGTCTCCTGCACTGCAGGCAGATTCTTTACCACCTCAGCTATCAGGGAAGCCTGCTAAGAGTTATTTCACACATTGTAAATCTGACAGAGGAGATAGCTACTATACATAATAAGATCAAAGTGTCTCGGTGAAGTACCTAGCTGGACGAGAAAATGCTCGAAACACTGATATAAACTATGAAATAATGCCTCTGAGAGCAAAGAAAAACATCATGAAAAAGTTAGTGTTAGTGCAGAAAGACTATAAATACTACAGAACTCCAACACCATCATAACCACCAAATGCCCACAAATATAAGAGAAAAACACACTCTAGTAAGTGTCCACAGAAGCATCTAATTTTTCAAAATATGCCTAAGTCTACTCAGCTGGTTACAATGCGGTCCTTAGGAGGCTAAGAAATGGCAATTTTGTGTAAGATTTTGTAAAAGAGATATAATTTCCTTTGTCCTTCTCTATCTTCTCTGCAATTGATAAACCTGGCAATACAGAGAGATTTTTTTAAAAAGGTTTGCGTTATTTCTCAGATTATATAGTACCTGGAATAAATGGCCATGTTAAATTCATAGACTACTAGGGTGAATATACAGTATTACTCAAGGAGACCAAAAAAACCCAAAGTTTTGAAATACCAACCTTAATTCCTCTGATATTCTTTCTTTCCTCGTATATTTCATATAGGTATAGTCTATGAATGTCAACATCCATCAACATTGTTGATGTTTTCTTCTGACCCTCTGACAGACTCATCTTAAAAGGACAGAAGTGTCAATAACATATGGACCAAATTGACTCAGACTATTCAGCCACATACAATTACTTAACATAGCTCCAGTTCTGTTATAAATTTTGACTATTCAAATGATATAAAAAATGCTTATCAGTTTTAAATATCTGCATGGAAAAAATTATTTTTAAAAAAGTAAAAAGATGAGTCACAAGTAAGTTAAAAAAAACCTATTTGTAATACATGATAAAAAGCTAATTTGCTTACTATATAGTGAAAGAAAAGTAAAAGTCACTCAGTCATTTCCGACTCTTTGCGACCCCATGTACTATACAGTCCATGGAATTCTCCAGGCCAGAATACTGGAGTGGGTAGCCTTTCCCTTCTCCAGAGGATCTCCCTGACCAAGGAATCAAACCAGGGTCTCCTGCACTGCAGGCAGGTTCTTTACCAACTGAGCTATCAGGGAAGCCCTTACTATATAAAAACCTACACATAAATTAGAAAAAAAAAAATCCAGTGGAAAAAGCAAAGACTATGTACAGGCAGATCATGAGAAAGGAAATTCATGTGGCTTTTAATCATATTTTTAAATGTGTGGCTTCAATTCTTTTAAAAGAAAATCAAACTGTGAAATATCACTTTTCACCTCTCCTACTAATGGGGAAAAAAACACATTTTAATGGTAAGAGGATAAAGAAAACAAAAGTCCCACCCATACATTGTTGGTGGAAGTGCAAGCTGGTGTAATCATAGAACAATTTAGGAATATCTAAAAAAATTGTAAAAGATACACACCCTTCAAATTCTAGAAGTTTTTCCTACTTCTAGTAAATTAGACTTCAGATACATTAACCTATGTAAACAAAGCTATATATACCAGGATATTCATAATAGAATCATTTGTATGAGCAGAGCTCTTGGGTGAACAGGTGCATTGTCAATAAGCAGTACTATTTTGAAAGGAATCTTTTTTTCTGAGCAATAGATTTCAACAGTGGGCTTAAAACAGTCAGTAAACCATGTTGTCAACAGATGTACTGTCATCCAGGTAGACAGATTTAGCATAACTCCTAAATACCCTAGGATTTCTTGAATAATAAATAGCATTAGCTTCAACTTAAAGTTACTAGCTGCATTAGCCCTTAATAAGAGTCAGCCTGTCCTCTGAAGCTTCCAAAGTCAAGCACTGACTTCTCCTCTATAGCTATGAAAGTCCTAGATGGCATCTTCTTCCAACAGAAGGCTGTCTCATGTACACTGAAAATCTGTTGTCTAGTGTAGCCACCTTCATTAATTACCTTAGTGAGGCCTTCTGGATAACCGGCTTCTATGTCAGCACTTGCTGTCTCATATTCCACTTTCCTGTTATGGAAACAGCTTCTTTCCTTAAACCTCATAAACCAACCTAACTTCAATTTTTTCCTCTGCAGCTTCATCACCTCGCTCAGCCTTCACAGAAGTAAAGAGAATTAGGGCCTTACAGCGGATTAGGCTTTGGCTTAAAGGAATGTTGTGGCTGGTTTGATCTTCCGTCCAGACACCTACAACTTTCTCCATGTCAGTAATGAGGCTGTTTCACTTCGTTATCATTTGCGTGCTCATCAGAGTAGCACTTTTCTCCCCAACAGGTTTAATAAGTTTACCCCTTCAGTGCCTATTTGCAGTGTCCAATATTCCTTCGAAATACCAGACAGACTTAGCAGTGGCCAACAGTCAAGTTTAGACCTCCAAAGTTAAAAGCTCAGCTCCTCTGAGCACTCTGTGTTGCACTTGTCCAAAATTGGTGACTCTCTATAGTTGAAGAGCTTTAAATGTACCAGTGAAAAAAGTTTTCTCCCCTCAAGGGGAAGAAAGAAAATCACTCCTCAAAACCCAGAAGATCTGTCTGTAGGGGCTTTCCTCCTGCCCCATCTCTTCAGGCTTGTTTTCTGCAGTGGAGTAAGAGACCAAAATCTAACTTGAGTTACAAGAAACAAGACAGTGATGGCTATAAAGGGAGTGACAGAAGCAGCAGGTTCTCCTTTACCTCCCACATCCAATATATGTGCCTCACAGAAAAACAAAAATAACAGGTCCACAAAATACAACAGCTAGAATTATTAAAAAAAATCCATTCATCCAATGGTGGTGCAGTGTTAGTCACTCAGTCGTGTCTGACTCTTTGTGACACCACGGACTGCAGACCGCCAGGCTCCTCTGTCCATGGGATTCTCAAGGCAAGAATACCGAAGTGGGTAGCCATTTCCTTCTCCAGGGGGTCTTCCTGACCCAGAGATCACCTGCATTGCAGTCAGGACACATACAACATTTACCAATTAAGTCCGATGTCTTATATGGGTGCAATTAATTGTGCCCCAAAACAACCACAATACTAGCATCACAGATAACCATAACAAATATAATAAAAAATTTTTGAAATATCATGAGGATTACCAAAATGTGACACAGAGATATGAAGTGAGCAAATATTACTGGGGGGGGGGGGGATGCCACCAATAAACTTGCTCAAAGCAGTTGCCAAAAATCTTCCATTTGTAAAAAATAAAAATAAAAATGCAGCATCTGCAAAGTGCAATAAAGCGAAGCACAGTAAAATGAGGCATGCCAATATTTTAGCTTGCTCCTTGGAAGAAAAGCTATGGCCAACCCAGACAGCATATTAAAAAGCAGAGACATTACTTTGCCAAAGGTCAAAGCTATGGTTTATCCAGTAGTCGTGTGTGGATGTGAGAGTTGGACTACAAAGAAAGCTGAGCGCTGAAGAATTGATGCTTTTGAACTGTGGTGTTGGAGTAGACCCTTGAGAGTCCCTTGGACTGCAAGGAGATCCAACCAGTCATCCTAAAGGAAATCAGTCCTGAATATTCATTGAAGGACTGATGCTGCAGCTGAAATTCCAATACTCTGGCCACCTGATTCGAAGAACTGACTCATTGGAAAAGACCCTGATGCTGGGAAAGATTGAAGGCAGGAGGAGAAGGGGACGACAGAGGATGAGATGGTTGGATGGCATCACTGACTCTATGGACATAAGTTTGGGTAAGCTCTGGGAGTTGATGATGGATAGGGAGGTCTGGCGTGCTGCAGTCCATGGGGTCGCAAAGAGTCAGACACAACTGAGCGACTGAGCTGAATATTTTAGCCAATGACAAAACTGCCAATATTTATATTAAAAGTAGATATACTTTAGATAGCTCATGATTTTGAAATGTTGTGGGAGGAACATGGCTTTCTTACTTCTAGTGTAAATTAAACTTAAAATGGCCCCTATGTTCAGGAATTATTGGATGCAATACTTTTACCTGCCACTTTAGCTGTTAAAATTCCAGGGGATTCTAAACTTGACTCTCTGGAAGCTAAGGGAAATCACCTTGCTGACATCTCTGCAAAGAATGCTACCCTTAAAGGAACCAACAATCGCCAAACCTCTGTCATGGTCGAAAGGGATATTTCCCTAAATGATAACTTAGGAAAACTGGCTAGAGAAGCCCAACAATGGCCTCGGAAAAAACAAAAACAGGATTAGAAACTCAACAATTGTTGACTTGATAAAAAGAGAAAGCTCTGGTTTGGACCAAATAACAACCCAGTCCTACCAGAGACTCTCAAATTCTCAGTCCTCACCATCATACAAGCAATAAGCCACTGGTCTACTAACAAAATGATAGCCTCATGAATCAATATTGGTGGGAAAACAATAACAAGACCACAAAAAGTGCCTACCTCACTTGTCTCATTTATCTGAAGCACAACCCAGGGAAGCCTGTTAGTACTGCTCCCGGACATTTTAAACTGCCCAATGGACCATCTGAGGTCTGACAAAGTGGATATCATACAACTTCTGTCTCATGAATATAAATATGTTTTAGTCATGGTTTGTATGTTATCACACTGGATGGAAGCCTTCCCTTGCAGACAGGCTACTGCCCCTTTTGTGGGTAAAGTCCTTTAGGAAAAAAATTATCCCTACCAAAAGAATGCTTCTCAAACTTCACAGTGATCAAGAACACATTCTATGGCCACTTCCTTCGACAAGCCTGAGTAGTTTGGTTTTACAAACTACTGGTTTGTACAATACTGGTTTTACAATACTTTCACTGTGTTTACCACCCTCAAGCCTCTGGTGTAGTCAAACTGGAAAAATTTGTAGAGGCTCTCCAAATACCTTGACCAAAAACATTGCATTGGTCCTTCTAAATCTTAGATCCACCCCTTCTGTAATTCATAAACTTTCACCCTTTGAAATAGTCATAGGATGCCTAATGCACTTGGTCCTGGTTCTTCTGATGCGCAACTGATGAAAAGGAGAGATACTCCAATATTGCTTCTATTAAAAATAGTCATGCTTTGGTACAGCAATCTTTTCACAGTCCACTCTCGGGAGACAAAGTACTTAAGCATCACATCTTGAAACCTGAAGATTTCATCTAAAGGAAAAAACACCTCCAGGAGAGTATTTTTAAAAGTTAATGTTAACATACTGCTGCATTTAAAGTAACTATATACAAAAAGTGATAAAATACTACACAAGAAGAAATAAAACTTTTTTTAATGTTTGAGCCAAATTAATACAAACTCACTTTCACAACTTCCTCTGATCAATCAAAATGCTATGACAGAGACGTCCCTGGTAGTCCAGTGGCTAAGACTGTGCTCCTAATGCAGAGGGCCTGAGTTCATTCCCTGGTCAGGAAACTAGATCCCACATGCCACAGCTAAGACCCAGCGCAACCAAACAAATAATTCTTTTTTTTAATGCTATGACAATAGTGGCAAACCAACTACATTTTGAAAAAAACTCAACTAGTATTAAACACAAACTAAATCTAACTCCTTGAACTTCAACTTCAACTATAAATAAATATGTACTCTAAACCAGAAGGGTAGGGAATTACCTGGTGGTCCAGTGGTTAGGACTCCATACTCTTGCTGCTGAGGCCCTGGGTTCAATTCTTGCATCAGGGAAATAACATCCCATAAGTTGCATGGTGCAGCCAAATATATATATTTAGGTATGCAGAGAGAGAAAGCAGTGTAAAACTGTTTGAGACATTTAACTATTTCAACTCTTTAACTCAAGGAAAAGGAATAAGCTCAAAAATTAATATTTATTAAGTAGATATCTACATTTTACCCATACAGGAAATTCAAATGAAGAATAAATTTCTGGAATCCATTTTTTAAACAACCAAAAACTTCTTTCAGGAAACTAAAACTGTATTTTTATGTTTCAAATCTGTCCTTGGGCTAAAATTCTGAATCAACAAATTACTTATAGTGTTAATTATCTTTTGTTTTTAGTTAACAACTTTTAATTTGCATTATAAAGACTGATTCCCTTCATTAATAAGAAAGGAAGATATAAGCAATAATTTTACAGTTCTTTTATTTCAGAGATGCATATGAAATTATAATCATTCCTTTACTATCTTAAAAACTATTATTTTTATATAGCCTCATTTTGTTTGATACTTTTCTTCATTATCTGGTTTAATTCCCAATATTCATTCAAGAAACATTTATGTCAGATACTGCATCAAGTATTAGTTTAATAACAGTTTTATAACTTTAAATACTTAAAAATAAACTGCTTACCCTGCAGTTAATTTTATATTTTGATTAATAAAGTTGTGAGATAATAAAATGAAAGAAGAAACTCAACTTCAAGTACTCATCCTTTTGCTCTATCATCATTATAAAGACTCAAATTTCAGAATACTGTGCCAACATAACTTTAAATCCCAAAATGAAAACTAAATGTTTACAAAATATCCAGGGGCATTCCTATATTACTGTCCAGCAGTAAGTCTAACATTCCATAGCAAAAGATAGTTATAATGGATTATTATTTGCTTAATGATCATTCAAATCAAAGACAGTCTAGTGCAATGGTTAAGAAAGTAAACTCCAGAGCCTAACTACTAACTTAGAATCCAGGGCAACTCAGCTTCCTAACTGTGGAACTTGAGCAGGATACTACTCAGCAACCTTGCCATACCTCAGTTTCCTTTTGTGTAAAAAGGGGTAACAATAGTAACTATCTCATAAGATAGTTGTGAGAATTAAATGAGTTAACTTATGTAAAGGACTTAGAACAGTGCCTAAAACACAGTAAGCACAAAATGTTAGTGATTAAAATCTGAAATCAACAGACCCTATACTTTATGGAAGGAACACTGCAACATATTTTATAATTTACATGATTCTTCCAAATATACCTAATGAAAATTTTACTTTTTATAAAATATATTTTGAATTTATGACCAATTTCCAGAACAATTTTTATAAATAGTTCTCATAAATCTTCATAGAGATTAGGAAGTAATTTAACAAGAGCATTATTTGACAGTGGAGCAACTTTCAAAAATCCCATTTCTGCATAACCTAGAAGATTCAAGACAGCACTCTACACAAAAATATTACATACAGAACAAAAGCATTTGTGACTGTTTTTAGTACTCTCTCAGGAAATTGTGCAATCCTCATAGTACACTTTTCCCAAGGACGAGAAACTATACACAAGGTCAAACGTCCAATAAAGGTGCCCGAATTCCAAAATCATATTAGTAACATGAAAATTTCTGAGAGGGAAATGAGAATGACCAAATCAAACCAGTCAATCCTAAAGGAAATCAACACTGAATACTCATTGGAAGGACTGCTATTGAAGCTCCAATACTTTGGCCACATAACGCCAAGAGCCAACTCATTGGAAAAGACCCTTATGCTGGGAAAGGTTGAAGGCAGGAGGAGGAGGAGCCAACAGAGGATGAGATGGTTGGATAGTATCACCAACTCAACGGACATGAATTTGAGCAAACTCCGGGAGACACAAGGTACAGCCCATGGGGTCACAAAGAGTCGGGTACAACTCAGCAACAACAACAAATTCACTCCAAAATAAAAAGTACTGTTTTCGACCTAAGTGCTTAGCCTTATTAAATATATACTCTTCAGTATCAAACTATACTAACAAAATTTCAGGAAACTAAGCTCTTAGAGGAGAAGGCAATGGCAACCCACTCCAGTATTCTTGCCTAGAGAACCCCAGGGACAGAGGAGCCTGGTGGGCTGCCATCTCTGGGGTCGCACGGAGTCGGACACGACTGAAGCAACTTAGCAGCAGCAGCAAACTCTTAGAAGACGAAGGTCACAGGGTAAGTCTTACAAAGTTGATGGCTTCCTCTGCTCTATAATTTGGCATAGTAATCTCATAAACATATAAAGGTTAACATGCTTGCATTTAAATGTTGTCACTTATAGACCTGTACTTTCTTTTAAGAATTTTACTGTTTTTGCTCTTACATTTAGGTTTTCAATACATTTTGAGTTAATTTTTGTGTATGGTGTGAGATAGGGGTCCAAATTCATCCTTTTGTATATGGATATCCAGTTGTCTGCTGTCCAACAACTTTTACTGAGAAGACTATTCTGCCCACTTTGAATGGTCTTCAAACTACTGTTGAGAATCAGTTGACCATACATGTGAGGATTTATTCCCGGACTCTCAATTCCATAGACTTATGTTATTCTTACGCTAGTAACACAGTCTTGATTACTCTCACTTTACAGATTTTGAAACTGAGAAGAGTGAGACCTCTAAGTTTGTTCTTTTTCAAGACTGTCTTGGGAATTCCCTGGCAATCCAGTGGTTAGGATTCCATTTCCACTGCAGGTGGCATGGGTTCAATCCCTGGTCCTGCAAGCCTCAGAGATCCCAGTAATTTTTGGAATGAAAAGTGAAAGTTAGTCACTCAGTCATGTCCAACTCTTTGTGACCTCATGGACTGTAGCCTACCAGGCTCCTCTATCCATGGAATTCTCCAGGCAAGAATACTAGAATGGGTTGCCATTTCCCTCTCCAGGGCATCTTCCCGACTCAGGGATCAAACCCAGGTCTCCCACATTGCAGGCAGACTCTTTACCGAATAAGCCACCAGGGATATCAAATTTTTTTTTTTTAGCTCAGCTGGTAAAGAATCTGCCTGCAATGCAGGAGACCCTAGTTCAATTCCTGGGTTGGGAAGATTCACTGGAGAAGGGATAGGCTACCCACTCTAGTACTCTTGGGCTTCCCTGGTGGCTCAGCTGGTAAAGAACCCCCTTGCAATGTGGGAGACCTGGGTTCGATCCCTGGGTGGGAAGGTCTCTTGGAGAAGGGAACAGCTACCCAACTCCAGTATTCTGGCCTGGAGAATTCCATGGACTGTATATCCATGGGGTCACAAAGAGTTGGACACAACTGAGCAACTTTCACAATTTCTAGAATATTGTCCTTTAAATCTAATAATTACCCTCTTCTCTCATCTCTGCTTGCTTCTACTTTCTGTTTATTTGGTTGATTCTTTTCCAATATGTCTTTTTTTCTAATCTATTCTTACTTTCTTCTCATCTTCAAAAATCATTTTTTCTTGTGCCTATTATCTAAAAATGAACACCAATGCATGATTTGGCAAAATATAAGCATCAAGTTTTCCGATTTTCCTTTTATGATGACAGAGGGAAATAATAATCTTAGGAAGTTCCATCTTCATCAAAGTGACATTTTTTATGCATTTCTGCAAGTGAAAAGAATACTGATTTAAAAAATTTCCTACCATTTTCTGAAATTAAGTCCACGTTAACAGAAACAGTACTATGGCAATTTTTTAACTTCCACTATGGCAAACTTAGCCAGTCATAGCATGGAAATGTCATATATATAATCATGAAAAGGGAAACTGTATACAGTAAGATTCCTTCTCATATGTAACAGTCACAGCTAAACTTTTTTTCACTCTTGCAAAACCACAACACAGAGTCAGGCTTCCTGAGTTACTGAGACCACCTGCTATTTCTTAGCAATCTGTTCTTTATCCACAACAGAGAACCACATCCCCATTACGAATCATTATTTGTCAACTAGAATCTCAACAACTCACATTTCAGAATAGGCAAGTTAACTTCACACTATTAATTATTAAATACTGCGTATTCTCCAGACTGAAATTTCCTCTCCTAGAGGTAATGTAGTCTGGAGATGAAAAGAGGTTTTTGGTAGTGGTCGCAGTAAGGGCAATCAGAGCCCTTAAAGACCACCTGCCTCCCCGCTTTCATGGTCCTACTCTCTAGTTACTCTCACTGCTTTCTCAGTCTCCCAGTGTGTGTGTATGTGCTTAGTCGCTCAGTCGTGTCCAACTCTTTGCAACCCTGTGGACTGTAGCCCACCAGGCTCTTCTGTCCATGGGGATTCTCCAGGCAAGAATACTGGAGTGGGTTGCAACGCCCTCCTCCAAGGGATCTTCCCAACACAAGATTGAACTCAGGTCTCCCACATTGCAGGCAGATTATCATCTGAGCCACCAGGGAAGCTCCAATCTCCCAGTACTACTTTGATTTCCAATAAAATGGACTAGTTTCTGGTCTCAATATCCCATAAGTCATGCAGTCAAAAAAAAAAAAAGAGGTACAGAAAAAGTTCCAGAAAGTTATACATTAAAGTATTAATAGTAATCACTATATTCGCAACGTTATGAGGGTGGTATTTTTGCTTGTCTTATATTTTCTAATTTCATACAATGCAAACATGCAGTTTAATTTTGTTTTGGTTGTACCACACCACATGCAGGATCTTCCCTGACCCGGGGTTGAACCTGTGTCCCCTGCAGTGGAAGTGTGGACTCAGCCACTGACCCCGAGGAAAGTCCAAAAGGTTTTTTGTGTTTTTTTTTAATAAAGACACTGATTTAAATTTTTTATAGAAATATCTATGAGTTATCAGTCTGAGGATATAGGGGCTATAAATTTAATTGTGATCTTGAAGATAAGTTTTTGTTTAAATAATATTTACAATATAAACAATTATTTTCTTTGGTTCATAGTGAATACACATTCAGTGAACATGATTTGTTCCAAGCACCATTTCTGCATTATATTGTTGCTTCTGATTTCCTCCTACAGAAAACAGCAATCTACTCTAGCTACTAAAGAAACCTCAAAATAAAAGTACTATTAAATTTAAGTTTAAACATCAGGTTCTGTCTCTAAGAGTTTTTCTAAAATAGCAACCACTCTAAAGAAGCAAGAATTGTAACCATCAAACTTAATGAAAAATCATTGCTTCTGATTTTAGGAAAAATAAGTAGTAAAAGAACAATACATTAATAAGAACTGTGGAATAAAAACAGCTTTCAGTTACATTTTTATTTTTAATAATACATACAAATACACTATCAAGTATCATACACACAGCCTATATTTAGCAGCCTTCTATAATATAACTGTGTGGTGTGGCAGACTTTGTCCTTCACTGTTCCTCAAGCACTCACAGGGATTTCTTGGGTCACAGAAAAGTGATGGGGACAGGAAGAGGTTTGAGGTTTTTCTCTGTGGTTTTCTCTTTGTGGTTTGGTTGTTTCATTTTTTGTTTTTTTTTTTGTCTTGTCTGTGTTTTAGGTTTGTTTATTTGTGGGGGCTTGTGTTTGTTTATTTTTGGGGAAAAGAGGTGTTTTTTTTTTTGGTTTGGCAGTTTTGTTTGCTTTGGGGCTTGCTTTTAAAAGAGTTAATTAGCAGAAGAAGATAAACAAGTACCAAATCCCTACCACACGCAAGGCATTGTTCTAAATATCTACCTACATTCTCTCTTACTTAGTAATTCTTTGAGGTGGCTATCACTGTCCCACTTCATATATGAGAACACTAAGATGTAGTAACAGTTAAGATTTGTCAAAAACTCAACTAGTGAGTAGCAGAGCCAAAACCTGGAGATATGAACCTACATGTGCATCCATACTTGAGCTTTCAAAGATCTTTCTTCCCCTTACCATTTTCGAGGAAAGATCTGAAACAGAAAACTTGAAGAGACTACCACTAAATGATGAGGTTGAAAGATAACATCCAAAGGGGGTGGGAGAGAGGCTCGAAAGGGAAGGGATATATGTGTACTTACAGCTAATTCACAGTGCTGTACAGCAGAAACAGCTGACTCATGTTGTTGTACAGCAGAAACTAAGACAACATTGTAAAACAATTATCCTCCAATTAAAAATAAATACTTAAAAAGATATATCCAAAACTCAACTGTATTTCTACTATACACTAGCAATGAACTAGTGACGAACAATGACGTGAAATGAAATGTTGCAAACAGTTCCATGTACAACAGCAACTAATACAATAAAATAAACACTCAGGAATAAATTTTTGGAAGAAGTTTAAGACTTGGGCCTGAAAACTACAAAACATTATTGAAAGAACAGATTAAACATAATCTCTATAAAAACTCCAGCTACTCTTGGGCAGAAACTGACAAGCTGATCCTAAAATCCATACGCAAGGTACCCAGAAAAGTCAAAAAAGTCTTGAAAAAGAATGAAGTTACAAGACTTACACTTACTTTCAAAACCTATTACAAGCTTATTATCAATACAAATCTACTGTAAACATATGCCAAACAGCATAGTACTGGCATAAGGATAGACAATAGAATAAAATTGAGAATCCATAAACAAAACCCAACATATAGTCAGCTGATTTTCAATAAGGATGCAAAGAACATCCAATGGAACAAGAAGAGTCTTTTTAATACATAGTGCTGGGACACTATATGCAAAAGAATGAATTTGGGCCACTGCTTTACACCATACACAAAAATCAATTCAGAATGGATTGACAACCTAAATATAAGGACTAAAAACATAAAACTCTTAGAAGAAAGCATAGGGATAAACCTTGAATTTGGCAATGAATTCTTAGATATGACAACAAAAGCATGAGCAACAAAAGCAAAAATAGATAATTTGGACTTCATCACAAAACTTTGCAAAAAAAAGACATTGCCAAAAAACTGAAAACACAACTTACAGAATGGGAGAAAACATTTGCAAATCATATATGTGACTCAGTAACCAAAAATTTTTAAACTCCTACAACTCAATAATAAAAAGACAAATAGGAATTTTTAAAACTCCTGCAACTCAATAATAAAAAGACTAATAACCCAGTGAAAAACTGGACACCTGAAATGGACAAAGGATTTGAACAGACATTTCTCCAAAAATATACAAATGGCCAGTAAGCTCATGCACGCGTGCACACACACACCCCCCTAATATCATTAGTCATCAAGGAAATGCAAATCAAAATTGCAGTGAGATACCATTTAACACTGACAAAGATGTCTAAGTTAAAAAGACAAACCATAACAAGTACTGGCAAGATTGTAAAACTCTCATATACTTCTAGTTGGAACGCAAAAGATGCAATGCCTTAGGAAACAGATTTTCAACTCTTCAAAACATTAATACAGAGTTACCATATAACCCAGCAAATGGGGTATGCCCAAGAAAAATCAAAACATTACATCCACACTAAAACTTGTACACAAATGTTCATAGCAGTATTATTTATTATAACCAACACGTGGGGGGGGGGGTCTCACGTCTATCAATGCATCAAAAGATAAAATGTGGTATATCTGTTCAATATTACTCAGCAATAAATAAATGTTACACATGCAATATGGATAAACCTCAAAAACACTGCTAAGGGAAAGAAACCAGTCACAAAAGACTATGTATTGTAAGAAAATTCTATCTCAAAAAAGCTGGGTTTTTTTTTTTTTAAGATACTTAAAAAAAAAGTCATGGTAACATTATGTACAGCATGGTGACTGACTATAGTTAATAACATTGTATTGCATAATTGACAGTTGTTAAAAGAGCAGATCTTGAAACCTCTTATCACAAGAAAAAATTGTAACGATATAACTTATTATGATCAATTTGCAATATATAAATTTCAAATCATGTTATACACCTGTAACTAATCAAGCCACTATATTGTACACCTGTAACTAATATTATATGTCAATTATATCTCAAAAGAAGGAATTCCTTAAAAGACATTGCATGAAGTACAAAAATGAAACACTGGGAGAAAAAGAGCACCTAATTTTCAATTTTTCTTCTTCAGATGCAATCTCAATTCCTAAAATTTTGTCTTCCTATACATTCATATTTCATCCATCAACAAGAACTACTAAAATTAAATCAACTACTGAAATTCAAAACACATGAAAAAAACAGCCCCAGAAATATCAAATAACTTTCAAACAATTCTACTTCAGCATTGATTCTGAACTAAACATAAATCTCAATTTCAAAATATCACATAAAGATTAACAAATACTCAGACGTTTAAGCAAATTGCCAACTTTCTGATTAAACAGTAATTCAGATTTGCTTTGATGAAAATGTAAATATTTACCTGCCTCAAAAGAACAAAATCCTATAAGCCTAGCATTCCCAAATGATGAAGAGAAAAAAATATGCATTTTTATTCAGAATTCAGTTTCAGAAATTAATTTCAATCTAGCTAGGGTATACACAGTTGATGGCTTATACTAAGCAATGTATATACCCTGCTTTTGCCTAAAATATACTGAAAACAAGGAATTTATAAACAGTCATAAAAGTTAAGTTGGGACCTGAGGAAAATCACATACAGTATATCTGACAAAGATCTTAACATCAAAAAGCTCCTGAAAATACCTCAAGAACTCCTATTTTGGAAGCTAAGTCAGTCTTCCTGCAAATATTTACTGACCATCTACCATGAGCCAAGCACCGCGAGTGATACCAGGATGCCATGGTGAGCTCTGAACCATAGTAACTTAAGAGTTTGTTAAAAATTCACATGTGCTTCTCTGCGTTGGAGAGCCTGGGCCTGGGGTGAGTCGTTGACGCCTGTATTTTTATCAAGCGTTCCAGTTTATTTCCAAACCCTGGCTGTCTGGGGGCAGGGTGCTCGGGGGCATCCCATCCCACCCAGTGGGAGCCACACCTCCATTTCACTCAGCTTCCTGCACTCAGACGGATCAATTCCCCAACCACACCACCAGCTGAGATAAGTGTAAAGCATTCCGAAATCCCCGCTGTGCTGACACTCTGACAGACTTGCTTCCTTCCCAGGACGGACAGCTCACTCCCTCAGATCCCACCCGGGCTGTCTGCATCTGAGCTTCCCGGAGCTGCAACGACACCTGTCTCCCAGAGGCTGCCGTCTCCCTCTCCCGTGGGCCCAGGCCGCGGGCTGTCGCCGCCTGGAGGGCCCGGAGGCAAGGAGTGGCCCCGCGCGCATTAGGCGCCGACTGTATACCGCTCCCCTCCCCGCTGGCGCGCACACACAAACACTCCCGCGGAAACCGAGGTGGGCAGGCGACAGACCCGGTCCAGACGCCGAGCGACGCGAGGCAGGGCTCGAACCCGGACGGCCGGGCGGGTTCCGCCTCGCGGGCGCCCGTCAGCCTCAGAGGCCCGGCCCGGCTCGCACCGACGGAGTTTCACAAAGAAAGTCTCCCGGCCCGCGCCCCTCACGCACTCACCGGAGCCGGCGCCGGCGGCGACTCGGGCTCCCGCCGTCTACGACTCCGTGCTGGGGTCGACCCCGGAGTGGGCTCAGGCGCGGGCGGCGGCGACTGCTCCATCCCCGCGGGGCACGGGCCGCGTCCTCCTCGAGCTAACGGTCCCGCCAGCTAGGCGCGCGCGCCGGCCCCGCGCGCCATGTTCCCGCCGTGCCGCGCGCCGCCGCGGCGTCTCACACTAGCCCCCGCCGCGCAGGCGCGTACTCGCCGCGCACGCTCCCCGCGCGCCTCCGCGCGTGCCCCCGACCGCGCACGCGCGCACTCGCTGCGCCCCCGCCCCCCTAAGCCTGACGCCCTCCGGCCCCGCCCCGCTCTTCCCGGCTTCGCGCCCACCCCCTCCGCACCCGTCCGGCCTGGCCCAAGCGCTCGCTGTTCTGGGCTGGGCGTAGCCGCCTGCCGCGTTGCGGACGACGCCAGACCAGGCCCCTCTCGTAGCATCACCCCTTTTAAAAGCATCACCTGCTTGGACTTGAAGCGGTGGTCTACCCCAAGAGGGAATTACCCCCAAGAAGTGTGAGGGGAAGGACACCGCTAAGGTGATGAGATTCCCGTCGCGGTGGTCTGTGAGCACGTGCATTAACCTAAGCGGCACAATTGGATGTCTGTGTCACTGGAAAAGCCACACTCAATGGAGAAACTGAGTTCGAGTCCCGCATCTCCATTAACCTTTGCCTGATTAAGGTCAGGTCTCCAGAAGCCTGTTGTTCCTTAATGGGGAAAGTCTAACAACCAAGGCAAGTCAGAGGACTTGAAGTAATCCAGATAAAATATCAATCCCGCTCCTAGTACTTGTACCAAGTGGTAAACTGGTGACAAAAACCTCTTAATTTTATGATCAAAAACCAAGGTCTCTTGAAAAGGGAAATTTCCGTTCAAGTCTTGCCTCCACTTCTTGCCAACTGGGAAATCTCTAAACCTGTAAAGGGAGGAGGGGCAGTAACACCTCACAGGGTTGAGGTGAGCTTTCTGAGGAGGCACACATGTGTCTGAGCACAATGCCTGGCACACAGCAAGCTCCCCAAGCTTCAGTGGTGTAATTCCAGCCTTGTCCTTCCAAGACTCCTAAAAGTTTAATGAAGGGGGCTCTGCTCCCAAACCCTGTGGTATAATTAGCTGAGAGGGGGTTCTCTCAACCTTGAGGCTGGAGGGACTCTTAGTTCCCACATCTTCACTTTCCATTCTTTGCCCCAAACCTCTCCGAAAACCTTGAAGTTGGCACAAAAACAACAGCAGTTGTTTAGTTTTCCCTACTTAAAAAGAAGAGTGTCCAAGGGTCTCTTCGAGTTTGCAAACGGCTGGATTTATTAGTTCTGGCCTTTTCCAGACACAACTGACCAAACAATGAAAAAAATTAAAATAATTTGTTTTTTAATTTAAAAAAACTCAACCTGAAGTAAATCAACTAACGGAACAAATCAAAGTCCTGGGTGATACCTCACTGAAGGGATAGTTGGATCCAGGTGCTCAAACAATAAGCTCAGTCATTCTACATCTCAGCTCTGCTTCTGTCTGTGATGACTTCATTCTCATGCAGTTCTTCCCAGTGTCCTGGGCACCTCCCAGCTTACACCTCTACCATGGTAGGGTGAATAATGGCCTCCAAAGGTGTTCTCATCCTAACTACCCATAATTTATGAATATGTGACTTTACATATTCACAGCAGGAACTGTTTCCCAGTAGTTCCAGCCAAAGGCTTGGGTTTTCTTTCTTTAGGGCCCCTTTGGGTCACGTGCATCTGCCTGAGCCTATCACAGCAAGACTGGCCAGAACGGACCATGTGGAGCCCGACCATGTGGAGCCCCTCTAGGAAGGGAGTGGGGTCAGCCCTGCCAGGACATGGGTGGGTGGGGCAAGTGGAAAAATTAGAAGGGGACTGCCTACCCCTTCTAATTGCTCCTACTGATGTTGCCATCCTAGCTCCATTTGCTAATGCTTCAGTCCTATGCCCACCTCCAGCTGGGTGGTCAGTGGGAAGAGCTCTACCAGGGGAGAGGCCTCTAGGGACCCCTTTGGCTTCTTAGGTACTATCTCCCCCTCCTGCTATGAACTCATGGGATAGGGGAAAAGAATTCCCCCTAAAGAAAAGTAGAGTATGAGGTTAAGAAGTGGAAGTGGATACTTGGTGTCCCCAGATCAGCAGCTGATGTCTCATTAGTGAGTATATGTTTCCTCTGGCTGCTGTAACAAATTACCACAATCTGGGTGGTTTAAAACACACATTTATTCTGTCAAGTCTGGAGGTCAGAAGTCTAAAATCAGTTTCATGTGACTAAAGTCAAGGTGTAAAGTAAAAGGAGTGGTTCCTTCAGGGAGCTCTGAGGGGAGAATCTATTCCTTTGCTTTTGGTCAGCTGGTAGTGACTGCCTGTAGTCCATGGCTTGTGGCCTCTTCCTGTTTTCAAAGAATACCACTCCCTCTCTTCTGACTCTGACTCTCCCTGTGTCCCTCTTAAAAGGAACACTGTGATGACATGGGCCCACACTGATAAAACAGGATAATCTTCCCATCTCAAGAGCCTTCACTTAATCACACCTGCAAAGTCTCTTTTGCCATGAAAAAGGAACATATTCATAAATTCTGGGGATTAGAATAAGAACATCTTTGGAGGCCATTATTCATGGTAGGTGTAATCAGAGAGTGCACTGAAAACAGAGAAGGGCTGGTTGACTACCCCAAGAGGGAAAGATGCCCTAAGAAACCACAGCCTTCACATTAAGTATTCAAATGAGCTGAAACCCATCTAACTTGGCAATCTCTGCCTCATTCCTTTAAATATGCAAACCACCTAAATCCCCATCTAGCCCTCAGCAACAGGCCAGCCAAGCCTCAGAATGCCTACACACCCTTTTAATTTCCATTGCCAACCACCACCCTCACTGCCTGGGGCAACAGCTGTGTGCCCCTCACCCTCCCCTGTCTGGCTCAGCAGCAGCATCTGAACCAAGGCACTCAACTCATTGTGGCCTAGCATCAATCAGCCAAAATGACTAGAGAAGCAAATTCAGTGGGTCAGAAAGAGACAAGAGGAGCCAGCCATTAGAAATGCCCGGGCTCCTGATGGCCTCCCAGGCCCAGCCCTCAGTAAGGCCGACACAAATCTCCTTTTCCATGAAGTAATTTGAATGGGCCTCTGTTCCTTGTCCCCAAGATGTCCCAACTTCCACAGATTATGGGGTTGTATCCATCCATCATGATTGAACATACCAGTATTCAAGAGTTAGACATCAGTCTCACATGGGCTTTGTCTGTGAGTCTACATCCCTGAGTCTGATTGAATAAGGGACAAAGGAGATAGGGAACATGAATTTGAGTCAGGAAGCCCTGGTCTGGGTCCCAGCTCTGCCACTTCCTAGCTGTGTGACACTGAGTAAATCACCTCACTTCTTCGGTCTGGGTTCCCTACTTATAACATGACAGTAATCAGAGGACTTAGCACACTGAATCACTAGACAAGACCAACCAAGGCAGGCACTTTACACAGGGTCTTCTTGGTCACCATTGGGTCAATATGATAAGCCCACATGCCTTCTTTACATTTCAACCACAGTCAATGTTTCTGGTCTTTTTCCTATAATCAGGAAGTTTCTGATTTTCACAACTTATCTGGGTCTGTGGTTTTAGGGACCATGAGGGTGAGAATGGGACTCTAAAACCATGGGGGAATTCCCTGGAGGTCCAGAGGTTAGGACGCCATGATTCAACTGCAGGGGGCACAGGTTTGATCCCTGTTCAGGGAACTGAGATCCCGAAAGCTGCGCAGCCAAAAAAATAAAACACTGAATTTAAAAAATTAAAATAAAAAACACAAAAGTGGGCCATGGTATGTGCACCAAAGTACCAACTGTCTGGTAAAGACTCTGGCAACAAGCCAGTTTCAACAAACCCCACCCTGACTTGCTGTGCCCCTCCCCCTGCAACTTTCTAAGAGGTCTTTAGAATTTGTATGCAGCTCACCCAGGGACGTATCCTAAGAAACATGTCTAGTTACAGCCAAAGTAGAAGCGCCAGAAGTACACATATCAAATACATACACACTGAAGGCATGTAGCTAAGAGCTGATCAACACACAGAAGCACAAAGTCCAGGTTCCATCACATTTTGAATTGTGTATCAACGGTTGTAGAAAAGCAGCTGTTCCCATAATGAAAATACAAACTATACAAAACATATTTAAAGAAAATGGCAGCAGAGGGGTTCAAGAAGGTACACTTCTTTCGGGGTCCACCAGTGTTCACGAGACAGCCGCGCACACAGCCAGGCGCTTCGTGGGGTCGGCATTCTCTGCTTCCCCTTCGAGAAGCCGCTTTCGACTTGTGGAAGGCTGCAAGTAAAGGAAAGGGGAGAGATGTTCAAAGAAATCCTCTGGCTTCGTCACAATTATCAGTAATATGCTTCCAATAATCTTGGAGCACTTCATGTGAACCTTCTAGGACCAAGAATACTGGTTGTCCTCATTGGCTCTGAACCCCTACCACACCCCTCCCTGACTCACACACGTTTACTGGACTGACATTCCTCTCCCTTGGGGCCTCCAACCACTCAATGATGCCTATTGAAAGTAAGCTGCAGGGACTTCCCCTGGTGGTCCAGTGGTTAAGCATGCGTGCTTCCACTGCAGAGGGCATAGGTTCAATCCCTGGTTGGAGAACTAAGATCCTACATGCCATGTGGTGCAGTGAAAAACAGAAAACAAGGAAACAAGCAGCATAACCAGCCTCCTCTTGATTGTCTTCTCCTGACCCTTTCGTGTGTTTTCCCATTTATAGGATTGTGAGGGACCAATGGGAAAATGAATGTTACCGAAAGAAGGCAGGACAGAAATGAACAGATATTAACATATATACAAAGAACTTAAGAGGAATAAGATTATAATCAGTAAGTCATCAATCACTCCCCCAAATTTTTAAATGTTCAACAAGTTTAAATCTGAGCCTCGAATACAGTCTTCCAATGTGGCTCAGTGGTAAAGAATCCACCAGCAATGCAGGAAACGCTGGTTGGATCCCTGGGTTGGGACAATCAACTGGAGGAGGAAATGGCAACCCACTCCAGTATTCTTGCTGAAAAAAATCCCATGGGCAGAGGAGTTTGGTGGGCTACAGTCCATAGGGTCACAAAGAGTCAGACAAGACTTAGCAACTGAGCACGCACACAATCTTGCCTTACAGGAGACTTTTTAAATAACGACCCCCACCTGTGCTTCTCTAATTCATAAAACATATTCTTCATCATTAAATCTTCTAAAGGTATCAGAGCAGATCAAACTGAAACAAAGTATCTACAGCATTACTCCTTACAAAAAAATGTTAAGCAATTGCAGCTAAAATTCAAGCTCTTCCTCCTCCATTCATGGGCTCCTTAAACTTAGCCTACATTTAATGACCATCATCCAGAATACCTGGGCAGGGACCTGGGGCAGAGACATCGACTTATCTTCTTCAGAAAGCAAGTTGTTAAATTTTCTCTTCATGTCCTCATCCTGTGAAGAAATGGAAAACCTAAGTAGGCTGTGAATGTGGGCAAGAAAGCTCCTGAAAGGCAGGGCCAGGATGCTCCCGGAAACAGAGAAATGGGCTAAGATGGGGGTGGAGAGGAGAAAAAGGAACAGTCTAATCAGCAGTCAACACTCAGTCAACATGGGCTCAACCAAACCCATACACCCTAAGTGCTCCAGGTGGGTCAGAGAGAACCACAGACCCCAGTGGTCAAAGACTTTCAGAACGAGCGTCCCAGATCCTGAGAGATGGCAATCAGGAAGCCAGACACTGGGATTGGCTCCATGCTGCTCCACACATCTTTCCAGGAGGTGCCCCCCACCACTGCCAACAGTGAAGCCTGTTGCCAGGGCTACCCTAACAGAGCAACCCTGCACCCTAGAAAATTCACCAAGCAAGCACTGTACGAGTTGTAAGAAGGATGGCAAGCCCACAATACCCCAGAGTTAATGAGAGGAAAAAGTGAACAGGTGCTTCCTGCTGCTAAAGATGGAAATGAGGGGTGGGGCAGGGCTCATAGACACCCCTGCCCACCTCCCTGGATGCTCACTTCTGCAGGGCTTAAGGATTTGCCAACTGGGAGAGGTGGCCTGGTATAGCTTCCCCCTTCAGAAAGGTGAAATGCCACATGATTAGGAATGTGGACTTTGGGGCCAGCTGAAAGCTGAGCTCAGCCATTGCAAGTAGCACATGCAGAAGACAGTCCCAGAGCAGCTCGTTTCCAAATCCCCAAGTACCTCCCCATCCCAGCCCTCCCCAACTCCTCCCACTATGTATCGGCATACATAGTGCACCATGGGGGATGGAGGGAAGGAAGAACCAAGGAGTGAAGGCCTTCAACATTCAGCAATTTGACTGCAGAAAACTTAGTGCACAAGGATCAGTTTACCTGTTCTACATGTCAGTTCAGTTCAGTCGCTCAGTCGTGTCCGACTCTTTGCGACCCCATGGACTGCAGCAGGCCAGGCCTCCCTGTCCATCACCAAGTCCCAGAGTTTACTCAAACTCATGTCCATTGAGTCGGTGATGCCATCCAACCGTCTCATCCTCTACATTTAGCAGCTAGAATCACCTGCTTCCATCATTCTGTTTATTGAGCTACTCAGTGTAGCTCCCCATTGTCCAAGGACCAAGTTCATCCACACTCTCCTCTAGGATCTCACTTCTCAGGCAAGGCCACCCGCAAAGGTCCATCCCTTATTTCCTCCTACACCTGCTCACAGCCTCCACCAGGAATGCCCTCTGTGCTTTCCTGCCCACCCACCTCACCCACCTCCCTCTTTCACCCAGTGAACAAACAGTTTACGAGGACCCGTGGGGGCCAGGCAGCATAATAAGCACAGGGGCCTCTGTATCAGAGGGGCTCAATCAATGCTGAAAATGCTATTCGCCCATTGTTATGGCAACTGAATTATGATTGTTATGACTGAATTGTGTGAGTTATGACTGAATTGTATCCGCTCCCCCTTTCCCCACTTACATATTGAAGCCCAACCCCCAGTATTGTGACTACTTGGAGACAGGGCCTTTGCACAGATAATTAAGTTAGAATGAGGTTCTTAGCTTAAATATAAGACATGACACCATACAACTCCTAGAAGAGAATATGGGCAAAACATTCTCTGACATAAATCATACTGATATTTTCTTAGGTCAGTCTCCCAAAGCAATAGAAATAAAAGCAAAAATATATGAATGTGACCTTATCAAACTTACAAGCTTCTGTACAGCAAAGGAAACCATGAACAGAACTGAAGGACAACCTATGAACTGGGAGAAAATATTTGCAAATGATGCGACAAGGGCTTAATTTCCAAAACACACGAACAGTTCATACCACTCAATAACAACAACAACAAAAAAAAACCCAGTCAAAAAATGAGCAAAACACTCAAATAGATATTTTCTCCAAAGTAGACATGCAGGTGGCCAACAGGCACATCAAAAGATGCTCCACATGGCTAATTATTAGAGAAATGCAAATCAAAACTACAATGCGGTACCACCTCACACAGGTTAGAATGGCCATCATTAAAAAGTCTATAAATAATAAATGCTGGAGAGGGTATGCATAAAAGGGAACCCTCCCACACTGTTTGCGGGAATATAAACTAGAGCAGCCACTATGGAAAACAGTATGCAGGTTCCTCAAAAAACTAAAAATAGTTGCTATATGTTCCAGCATTTCCACGCCTGGGCATATATCTGTACAATGCAAGAATCCGCTTGCCAATGAGGGAGACGTAAGAGACTTGGTTCGATCCCTGAGTCAGGAAGTTTCCCTGGAGTAGGAAATCTCAACCGGCTCCAGTATCCTTGCCTGGGAAATTCCATGGACAGAGGAGTCTGGCAGGCTACAGTCCATGGGGCCACAAAGAGTCGGACACAACTGAGTGACTATGCACTGTACACACATTATTCAAAAAGATACATGCATCCCTAAATTGGACACTGTTAATGACAAGAAAGAATGACAAGATTCATATTCTTTGGACAAATAGTCCAGTGTCAGATCCACAAAACCATTTAGTTTCTTCAAAAATGCTGGATTTCCCAAAATAAAACCTCAACTGTCACTAACAGGTGATTTATGTGGGCAGTCGGCATCCTTGTCCTCACTGAATGTTCACTCCACCTTTTGCTGGAAAAATAAAACATGGACAAAAGAGTATTCAAGTGGGACCCCTGTGGCAGAGCTGAACTTCACCTTTTCCTTGGCTGTTAACAATGATTTTCTTTTGAGACAAAAAGTTAAAGAGAAATAAGCTACGCTTGTTTGTACATTTCGGGCGGATGTAAATCCTGTTCTCAGGCAAGCTCTGTTTTTTTCAAGACTAACAGCTCCTCCACCTCCGTATCTGGCCCCCAGGAGTTTCCCTATTAAGGCATATGAAAAGAGCCAAGAGGAATGTTTTTCTTTTTCATCAAAATTAAGTCCCCACATGCAAAGGCACCCTTTGTTTCCAAATTCCTTTTCTCCAGGGTCCTGCAATTTCAAATCTGTGTGGTCTATTAAGTGCTAAATCATCTGACAGATTTTTTTTTCCCCTGGGGGAGAGGCGGGGTGGGGGTGGGGGGAAATGTTGTTTCCAGGGCAACATCCCAAACATATACATCTACTTTTTTTTTTGTAGGGATTTCTTGTTCTCAACCTGAGCTGGCCTGAGCTGAGGGTTGGAAGACAGAAAGAATAAGGACAGTCTTCCCAGAGCCCCAGAAGCACAGTGCTGAGACTGGATGGCCCCAGGAGTTCCTAGACTAGAAATTCCCAGAGTATCTGAGCCTCCAGCTCAAGCAACCTGGTTAAGTCCCCCATCCATCCCCACAAGTAACAGAGACCAACTTCAGGTTCACAGAAAGAGGTATGGCTGGCTGTGTCGAAAGGAACTCCACTTCACAGACCTGGCATCCATCAGGCCACGGCTGTAGTGAATTCTAAAACCAAAGACTAGCCCAGCAAAGGCACAAAGGACTTCCAACTCCAATAGCTTGAATGAAGTCAACACATAATCTAATGGGAGCCACAACCCCCAGCAGGGACACAGAGGTAATGCAGACTTGAAAGGCGCAGGTGACAATACGCTAAGAGCATGCTTGCTCACCATGAACAGGAAGTAGGACCCCCTCATACCCGATCACTTGGGCTTAAGAAATAGCCAGGTTCTCCCCACCGGAGGCTGCTCCCCTCCTCCCACCCCTGTTTCCCTGATCTAAGGTTGAAGATGGCTAGAACGCAGCTCATCCCATCTGTCCGAGGTAAGGGGTTTGAGAGAAGAGAAGGACGCAGCTGGGGTGGAGGTTCAGAGCTACAACTACCTCTCAAAGGAACACAACAGAACACAACTGAACTGCAGATTCAGAGAAGCCAAGCGGAACCAGGACAGGCCATAAGGAGAGCTTGTTCATCCAAGTCAAGTTGTAAAGGCTGCACACAAACGCAAGACACACCCACACTCACACACAGACATAAATATGCACCTCCACACACCTAAAGCTCAGTCTTGAAAAATGGCATTAAACAGACCCAACCAAGCAAACGTGTATTTTCATCCTCTTCCCCATCTCGCGGGCACAGTTTAGGATTGCCTGGGTATTTCAGGCGGGCAGCCACTGCCCCATACACACCTGAAGCCACGGGTGTCTTAAAGCCTCTTCTGTCGTAAAACGCGCCTTTGGATCCACTATCAACAACTTCTTGACGAGATCCAGAGCTAAAGCAGTAAGATAATTTGGCAAATCACAGTGAGAAGGATAAAAACATTAAATCAACAAAATGAGAGTGTGCCAGAATCACAGGCCAACATCCAGAAAGAGGAGAGAGGGGCTGAGGTCACAGTCAGTCAGCAGACACAGCGGGCAGGGCCCCCTAGTCCTCCCCGCTCTCGGTATTTGTCCGAAGACTTTAGAACAACCAGGAATGCCATGATGGTCCCATGGCTCCCTGCTCAGATATCACAACTTCTTAACTCTCTGTTCCTGCTCCCCTTACTGGACTCAAGTTCAAACTAATTAAAGCTGAACTTCCCCCAGTTCTAAAACACTCAGGATGTTCAGCCAACTCTCTCTGAGACCCACGGAGTGATGGAGAGAGTTCCTCAGCCAGGGAGAGCTCTCTCCTAGGAATCGCAGGCTTGGCAGAAACAAAGCTGGACTGGCCAGCAACAAGTGGAGGCTGGCTGTATATTGCAACGGTATTATTCATCAGATGTTCTGACACTTAGCACAATCATCTGCATCACATTGTTTGACATTTAGTTTTAGTTTTCTACTTTTTCTTTTGAGAATTACAAAGTTACCCTTTTAAATTCTAAATTTAATTCTAATTTAATTCTAATTCTAAATTTAATTCTAATTCTAAAACACAGAATAACAAGTTACATTTAGCTTTTGCTGTGCTTACTACTTCAAAGGAGACCTTGTAACTAAAAAGTTACCCATTATTTTGCACACTTAAATAGATACCAGGCACAGCGAGTACATTACACTTAACCTTCACAAAACCTCCTTAAAATAGAGGTTTAGTATGCCCTCTTTTAGGTTAAGTAACTTGCCTAAGGTCACAAAGCGGAGAAGTAGCAGCCCCAGGACACAAGCCTACATCAGTCTGGTTCTGGAGCCCAAGTTCCCAATAACTTCCTTTGCCTCTAAAATGGTGCAAAAACTAACAGAAAATAAGAACAGGATTGACAGGGGAAAACATCACAGAATTTGAAAATAAACTCCCATAGCAGCACACATACATTTTAGCAAACCACAAATTCTGAACTCTTTCGTATCCATACCCTTCTCTGAGACCTCTGCCCAGACTTCCGGAATGAAGTTGTATTTTCCACTGGTGATCTGATCCTTCAATGACACTTGAGTCTTATGCTCAGAGAAAGGTGGATACCCACTAAGGCTTCATATTGGTAGAGAGAGAAAGGAAAAGAAATCAAGTGGCATTCTCAGCGGCATTCAGATATATCGATTTTTTTTCAGCATAATGAAAAATCAGGTATTGTTTTCAATCAGTGGTCCCAAAAAAGTGACCAAAATTAAACACAAGCTCTCTAACTGGACACATTTCTGATTTCACCTTAATGCCACCAACCACGGTCTGAAGCAATCAAAACCGTTTCTTACCAAATGAAAAGAATAACTCCTAAACTCCAGCAGTCCACAGCACGGCTATATCCGGCGGTTCCAAAGGAATGAAGAACCTCCGGGGCCAGGTAGGTGGGCGTACCGCATAAGGTTCTCATCAGAGAGGTCTCCCCCAAAATCTTGGACTGCCCGAAATCAGTAATCTAAAGTAAGGACAAAAGGGAACCTCTTTTAATGTCGTAAAGAGTAACGTAGTCTGCCAATTCAAAAGTTACAATAGTTCCTAGCCTATGGGTCACGCCACTATTAATCTGGACTCTACACATTCTTGTCTTTGAAAGGTAATTTTTTTTAAATATTTTTTTTTATTTGGCTGTGCTGAGTTTTAGTTGTGGCATCTAGTTCCCTGACCAGGGATCAAACCCCGGGCCTCCTGCATTGGAAGAACAGAGTCTCAGCCACTGAACCCCCAGGAAAGCCCTGAAAGGTAATTTTAAACCCTGCAAGTTATTAAATTTTGCTTAAATAAAAATTCCTGAGCCAAAGGCTCAGGTTTTCTCCCAACTTAGACCTGTACTCTCTGTAACTTTACAAAAGGCTTATAACCCTTAACAGACACTCTAGAAGTCTAGTTATTCCTGACTCTTCTTAGACCCCAGTTTCTCAATGTTGGCTGCAAATGGGAATACTGAGGAGCTAGGGAAAAATATTTCACCTGGGTGCCACCTACAGTGATTCTAAGGTGCAGGCTTGGTGTCGTGTTTTTTTCCTCTCAATCA
Source organism: Okapia johnstoni (assembly GCA_024291935.2). Lineage (NCBI taxonomy): Eukaryota > Metazoa > Chordata > Mammalia > Artiodactyla > Giraffidae > Okapia > Okapia johnstoni. The sequence continues at coordinate 4,466,919 of CM044310.1, read as the reverse complement.
ACAGGGGATTCTCAAATGAAGCCAGGCTTGGGAAGTACTGTCTTAGACAGGGGATGTGTTTCTCCCATCTAGACCCTTCCTTCCTCTCTCTGAAAATGAAAGTGGCTTGTACACATGGAGCTCAGTAAGTGCTCATTTGCATCTTCACTGGAGCAATACCACCTGGTTGCTATAAGAACTGCGAAGAATGGAAAGGTCAAATTCCCTACCTTTCTATGCTCCCACTTTTTACTTGATGAATTTGAAAACAGTTGCTGAACAGAAATCTCCTGGAGTGGCCACATACAGAGCATAACTTCTTACCTTTATAAGGCAGTCTTCTTTTGGGGATGATAGTAGAACATTCTCTGGCTTTAAGTCCCGATGTATAATGCCATTTTCATGAAGGTACTACACAGAGAGGAGTGACCCTTAGATTGATGTGGAGTAGGTACGTGAGACAGACACACACACAGAGACATGGACACACACACACATCTTATACCTGGATGAAACTATCAGTCATGTTACAACCACATTCTCTCCCAAATCACAGAAAACCACGGGACAAATGGACTACTGTTTACAAATTTGTCTGCAAGAAAATCTTTAAAAAGTAGAAAAATGAAAAAGGCAACTTATGACAGTAGACCTTTTATTTCACTCTTCAAGATAATAACTATTCCTTCATGTTGGCAGAAATAGAAGGTGTCAGTTTCGATAATAAAAATGCAACAGGTGACAAAATATTTGGGGACTATTTAAACTATAAAAATTCTACCACAATAGTGTATTTGTTGATTCCATTTGAGAATATTTTTGAAGGGACTCTATAAAGTGCACATATGTAATTATCTGAACACCTAGAGTTAACATATTCCTTGATGCAAGATCAGTCTCTGAAAACTTTATGACTGAAATAGAATGGTTTCTAAACATCATAAATAGAATGATGTTTCTCTGTGTACTCATTTTTATATACCAAGTCATATTTCTTTAGGAAAAAAAAAAAATTTCCCACGTCCACTGATCTGTGCTCAATTCACCTTAATATTCTTGGTATAAGGTTGGGAGCAAACCATTAAGGGCCTTCCCTGCTGACTCAGTTGGTAAAGCATCTGCCTGCAATGCAAGAGACCCAGGTTCAATCCCTGGGTCAGGAAGATCCCCTGCAGAAGGAAATGGCACCCCATTTCAGTATTCTTGCCTGGGAAATTCCATGAACAGAGGAGCCTGATGGGCTACAGTCCATGGGGCTGCAGGAGTTGGACACAATTTAGCAACTAAACCACCACCACAACCCATGAAGAGAGTAAAACACCGGTTAGATTGACAAGAGCAGATACTACACATGATCTTAACCAAAAGGCCGAGAAGCAATGTTTGGCAGAAACCAACACGATTCTATAAAGCAATTATACTTCAATTAAAACCTAAATTTTAAAAAAATCACTGGTTAGGTGTTTATGGGCTTTAGGTTTCTCTGGATATCTCTCTGGCCTAGAGCAAAATACCTCCAAAACACTTTCACTGGGAAAGTAACCTGGTGAAGCCCCAAGGCTGGGCACTCAGGTAGACCAGCCCCTGGAAAATCTCCCTCAAGCCTCACTCAGTGCAACAGCTGCTCCCAATCCCTGTGTTTCTTGCACAGAGGAACATTCTCAAGGGAAGAGACCTTGGCGGGAATCCCCACAACATCCGGATTGAGAAAGGGTGATGTTCTTTGAAGCATGCAGGGTGCCATCAGCCATTCACCCCAACACCTGCCCCGAATACTGAAGAGAAGGCAGTACACATGCCTGCCCGTGTGCCTGCTGCAGCGCTGAAATATACACATTACCACATGCAAGATCAGTTCAGTTCAGTTGCTCAGTCGTGTCTGACTCTTTGCGACCCCATGGACTGCAGCACACCAGGCCTCCCTGTCCATCACCAGCTCCTGGAGTTTACTCAAACTCATGTCCATTGCATCAGTGATGCCATCCAACCATCTCATCCTCTGTCGTCCCCTTCGCCTCCCACCTTCAATCCTTCCCAGCATCAGGTCTTTTCAAATGAGTCAGTTCTTTGCATCAGGTGGCCAAAGTATTGCAGTTTCAGCTTCAGCATCAGTCCTTCAATGAATATTCAGGACTGATTTCCTTTAGGATGCACTGGTTAGATACAGATAGCTAATGGGAAGTTGCTGTATAGCACAGGGGGGTCAGCCTGGTGCTCTAAACAACCTACAGGGGGTGGGATGGGGTGGGAGGCGGGAGGGAGGTTCAAGAGGGAGGGGACATGTGTATACCTATGGCTGATTCATGTTGATGTATGACAAACCAACACAACATTATAAAGCAATTATCCTCCAATTAAAGATAAATAAATGGGAGGAAAAAAAAAAACCAGGATGCTACAGATGAAGGAAACCCCTAGCACTGTGCCACGGGGGAGTGATCCATCCTCACACCTGCCCAGCTGCCTCCCCACCCCTGCCCCAGAGGTAAGGGGGATTTCTGCAAGGACCAGGCACAGTAGAGATCCCTGCCCTCTAGAAAAACCTCCTAGCGAAAGAGAAGCCACGTGGGACCGTATGTTTATTTCTTTAACTTCCTTATTTCTTTTTTTTTAACTGTCTTAAACTTCACAGCAAGAACTTTCTCATCTGAGTCAAAGGGGTGGGGTATTTTTGCCAAGAATAGAACAACCCACACACAGACTCTGCTCTCTGGGTTTTTTATCCCTGGTCCCTCATTTTCTGCCAACTCGGAGAGTAACTCACCTAAAAGAAAGCTGTCAAAAGCACCAAGGGCTTCTCTTACCTGCACGGCCAGGAGCATCTGGTAAAAATAGAGTTTGCACGTGGCCTCTTTCAGGCGCTTATGCCCCACCACCCTGTCGAACAGCTCTCCTCCTTCCATCCTGAAACACACAGGCAAAGCAGGGGGTTCATTCCTCGAGGGAAACTCACTTGGAGGGAGGATAACAACATAAACAAAACAACTCATCAAGACAAGCAAAGTGGTTTATCCACTCTCGGCTCCCATTTGTCAAGGCAATGAGGTAATAAGCTGCATCCACAATAGAGACGTGTCCGTAGGAAACTGAGCAGCAAGGAAAGACGGAAGAAGAGAGTGATGGGCACTGGACATGCTTGGGGAGCTTTCAGAAAGTCTGATGCAATCGACTGGAGGCAGGCCCCAGGGGTCTGCATTTTTATTGTGCATCCAGGTGGTTCTGAGACTGGTGTAGAGGAGAAAGCAGGAGCCTTTGACCTGAAAATTGGGTCTGAATTTCAGCTCCACCACCTCCCAGCTGTGGGACTTGGGGCGACTTACACAACCTCTCTGAGCTTGTTTCTAAACCCCTTCAAAAAATGGGGATAAAACCCCACCTACCTTGATGGCTGCTGTAAAAATTAAGAGATTAACTGCTGTAGGTAAAGCACCTGGCACAGTGGAGATGCGTGGCCAGATTATTCAATCCCTTTGCAATTCAGTTCCCATTTCTGTAAAGTGGAGCTAAAGACAATAACTAACTCACCACTTCACTTATGTGACTTAGGTGACTTATTCATTTATGTGACTTCCTTGGTGGCTCAGACAGTAAAACCGCATGCCTACAATGCGGGAGACTCAGGTTCAATCCTTGGGTCGGGAAGATCCCCTGGAGAAGGAAATGGCAACCCACTCCAGTATTCTTGCCTGGTGAATCCCACGGGCAGATGAGCCTCGTGAGCTACAGTCCACGGGGTCACAAAGAGTCAGACACGACTGAGCGACTTCACTACTACAACTCACCACTAACTTGTATATAACCTGGATGACAGTTATGAAGGTTACATGAGTCAATCCCAGTGAAGTGCTTACAGCAGGTTTTGGCTCATATTAAGTGTTTCATTAGTATCAGTTACTGCTATTGTATTATTACTATTATTATTAAACTATTTCTTTAAATTTATCTGACTGAGCCAGGCCTTAGTTGCAGCACATAGGATCTTCGATCTTCGCTTGAAACATGTGGAATCTAGTTCCCTGACCAGGGATCGAACCCGGGCACCCTGCCTTGGGATCATGGAGTCTTAGCCACTGGGCCACCAGGGCAGTCCCAAACTGTTTTAATGAGATCCAGTCAAATAATAATCTCCTATTTCATAGCAACAGATATTCCCTTAAGCACCTCAAGGGCCATCCAGTCTCTCCTAGCACTACGACTGGCCTGCTGTTTATAATCTTTATGGTCAGCCAGCACGGCCACTGTTGGCCACTCAGGAGTAAAGCCCAGCCTGTCTGCCATGATGGCCAGTCCCAGAAACACTGCACACTTATGCAGAATGGACACCAAGACAGGCCTCTTTCAGGAATGAGACAGTAAATGATTTCAATCACACCAAGTCAACCTTCAAGTAAAGCAGCACCTGAAAGATACTCAGGTGTCACCCTGGTACAGTGATCCTGAGCAACAAGGGCCACCCAGGTTATTTCAGAGTAATAACAAGCACCTGTGTTTGAGCACCAAGCGTGCCACATGCTCTGCTGGAGGCCTTCCAGCCCTCACAGCATTTGATCCTTATGACTGCGCAGGGAGCTGTCATTATTACTTAACACTAGGAATATGAGACTCAGACAGGTGAAGTCAACTAACCCATGGGTAGGCAGCTAGTCACCAGCAGAGTGGGATTCAAACCCACCTGCCTTTGGAAACACTAGAGTGATTTTAGAATTAATGCTAACCCCATGCGCATGTTTTACAGGCCACCCAACACATACATACACTGAGGGTCCCCAGGATGAGAAATGTAGGCCAGCATTAGACCCTCTGGTGGTTTATAAGCATTTAAATGGAAACAAATAAAAACAGTTTGCTACTTACAATTCCAAAACAATATAATAATCTTCGGCATCAAAAAAGTCTTTAATCTTGATGATACAAGGCTAAAAGGGGGAAAAGAGAAAAAGTAGTTAAGAAGCTCCCCAAGAGGAAAACTACAAGAGCACAACTCGGGACACCCACCCAAGGGGTCAAGGAGGCCAAGACCAGGCATCTGGCCCTTGCCCCGGGACTCTCTGAAGTTCATGCAAGGGAGGAGCGTGTGTGTGTGCTCAGCGGCTTCAGTTGAGTCTAACTCTGTGCAACCCCATGGACTGTAGCCCACCAGGCTCCTCTGTCCATGGGATTTCCCAGGCAAGAACACTGGAGTGGGTTACCATGCCCTCCTCCAGGGGATCTTCCTGATCCAGGGATCGAACCTGCATCTAATGTCTCCTGCATTGGCAGGTGGGTTCTTTACCACTAGCGCCACCTTGGGGCACAGGGGAGCCCGCAGGGGAGGAGGCAGAACCCTAACTTAGCTGGCTCCTTCGTGAGAACACACAAGAAACTCTCCACCCCACCAAACTGACAAGGGAACAGTTAGTTCATGCTTCATATTTAATGCTGGCGCTAAGGGTGGAAGGCCAGTCTCTTCCCAGCCTTCCTCCTCCCTGCCCCAGAGCACAGGGACTCAAGGACACCTAAGAAACCTGGGAGCCTGCCAAGGAGCACGAGCAAAGGAAGCGGGCCAGGTGGGGAGCCCAGCCACGCTGCCAGACAGCAGGGCTATTCAGCTAAGGCGACTGGCACCACAAGGCAACCCATGAGATAAGATCCTCCATTTTCCAAGAAAGAGGGCAATTCTAGTTTCAGAAGAACTCAAAAGCGTGTATGTGGGGTGGAGGAGAGAGACACACACACACACACCTGTGGCTGACAGTCTGTGACCTCTGATCAATGCTGGGTGCATTTGCTAAAGAACAAGGGAGAACAGCACCATACATTTAATGCATATAACACGTCTATTGTTTTTTCTAGTACAAAGGATGGACAGTAAAGCTAGCGCTCAGGGTAGATACAAGAAGTGGTGAGTATCAAGGACACACACTCCTACCCACCAGGGAAAAGGACTGTGGCTATGTCAATCAAGAGGAAGAGAGCGGTAAGATTTCTAGACTGTATTTATTTTTTCATCAAAACCTCGATTTTTATTGGCATATCTATTCACTTTAGATTTTTCAATTTTCAATTAGAAATAGCAAAAACCCACCAGAGTGATTTTCCTGCAAAGCAAATTTCATCCCTTCCATCGCTGATTAAAATATTCCAAGTGATACCTGCCCACAATGAACTGTTGACAGCGGTGGATGGACGCCCCAGCACGGTGGATCTTGGAAACACAACGCCAAGTGGAAAGGGCAAGCCTGAAAACACTTTTGAGTATGAGGTCGATTCGACAGTATGACCAGGTTTCTTCGTTCTTAAGCTCATGGCACGTTCAAAGGTGTTCATCTTGCCGGTTCGCTCTACCCTTAACATTCATTACTTTACATGCGTCAAATATTATATAAACTTAAATTATTTTAAGGCAGAAAGGGAGAAGAGTGAGAGGAGGGAAGGAAGGAAGAAAAGAAAACAGAAATCCTTCAGCACCTTGCGGCTGAGAGGGTGCAATCCAACTTCTCGGCAGGGATTACCAAGCCCTTCAAGACTCAGCCTCATCCTGCCCCCACCCCAGCCTCATCTCCTTCTGCCCATCCCGGATGTCCTCTTTCTCCTCCTCTCCAGGCCACAAAACTCCCCATCCACCCCAGGCTCTCTCCCCACGTCACATCTTTGCTCACACTACCCTCCAGCCTGGTGATCCAGCCTTCTGGGCATACTTGGCCTCAGGTATCAAGCCCCAGCTCAAAGTCCCCTCGGATTTGTTTTTTGGTTTTTTTCTTTTTGCCACACCACACTCCGTAGCATATGGATCTTAGTTCCCCAACCAGGAATCAAACCTGCATCTGCTGGATGGCAGATTCTTAACCTCGGGACCACCAGGGAAGTCCCCCCACTTCCACAGTCTGGGTCTACACCTCCTGCAGTGGCACTAATCTGTGTGGCCCCACAAGGAAGCTGACACCCAACACAAGCCTTTCACCAGGTGCTGCACGGGTCAGTCTTATCTTTATCCTCCCAGGACCAACATTCAACAGAGCACGGGGGACACTCACACGCTGTCCGCTTTAATACCATCAACATCAATAACAGACACATCCACCCACTGAGGGCGGGTCCTGTGGGCCATGTTTTGGTCACGGATTCTACAGCCACGGGTCAGGGTGACAGCAAACCATTTCCACCTCTCCTTACCTGTGATCACTGTATACCTGGCTCTACAGGACCATCTGTTATTGTCACAATAATGGAAACACTAAATGTGCACTGTAGTATTACATTAAGAGGAACAGAAAAGAGACCTGAGGGACTTTCCTGGCAGTCCAGTGGTTAAGACGTCACGCTTTGGGGGTGAGGGTCTGATCCCTGGTTGGAGAACTAAGATCTTACAAGCCACGTGGCAGAAAACGTAAATAATATAAACCTTTTAGCGCTATCTGACTCTAGAATATACACCTATGACATCTTTTTCTTTTGGCCGCGAGGCACACGGGATTTTAGTTCCCTGACCAGAGATCGAACCCTCGTCCCCTGCACAAGAAGCGCAGCGTCTTAATCACTGGACCGCCGGGGAAGTCCGTAATAAGATGAAAGGAAAAGCAGAAGAAAAGACACGCATGTGGAAAAGGAATAGGAGGGGAAGGACTGGGAACTGCTTGGTCTGTTTGGCCAGTGCCACTCCGGGAACGGGGCGGGGGCAACCAGCAGCTGACACAGCATCAAGAGCCACCACTAGACGGAGCCGGCATGGACTGTCTCCAGTCCCCACCAGCTCTAGGGCCACAGGCTGCAGCTCTCACAGCTGAAGGGTCTCTCAGAAACCAGCGGCCACCAACCCAGACCCTCCACTTAGGTCCTACAGGGCAGAGGGTAGGGAATTACAGATGGCTGTCATGCCCCAACTGTGTCCCCTGTGCTGAGAACTTGGTGTGGGTGCTCAGTCGCTCAGTCGTGTCTGACTCTTTGTGACCCCGTGGACTGTAGCTCACGAGGCTCATCTGCCCGTGGGATTCACCAGGCAAGAATACTGGAGTGGGTTGCCATTTCCCTTCTCCAGAGGATCTTCCCCACCCAGGGATTGAACCTGGCTCTCCAGCATCTCCCACACTATAGGCAGATTCTTTACCACTGAGCCACCCGGGAAGCCCTGAAAGCTTTAGGAGCACATATTCAAGTCTCATTGACCTTTGAGGTAAGTATCCTATGGTCTCCATGTACAGACAAGGGAGCAGAAGCTCTGCAAAGTGAAATGACCTGCTCAGAACATGGGATGGGAACCCAGGTCTGTCTCCCCACTAGACTAAAGCCATGTAAGAGGAGAGATGGCCAAGTCTATCTGTGCTGACTGCCTGGGGCCTAGAAAACAGGCTGGCACCATAAACATTTGACAATTGATAAATCAATGCCTGACTGCAAAGGCCAGGGTCTGCTGGACTTTATACTAGGCTCTACTCACTGTTCCCAAACATCCAAATGTACTCATGTGCCCATCTCTACTTCCCAAGGACTCCCAAGTGCCCTTGTAAATTGCCAACAAAAATCTCCAAGGATCTTTTTTAGAGTTTTAAATTCCTCTCCTCTGCAGCAGACATCGGATTTGTATAAATGTTATGTTTGGGGATCTTCTGACATCAGAGAAAATTCTCTGAGGATTCTAAGTGTTTATTTTTGGGGGATGTTTGAAGCAACCCCACCCTGGAAAATTAGAGGGCTCCTCTCTTTAACGAGATTCCAGATCCCATGGAAAAAAAGGAGGTAAAGGCAGGGAAGAGGTAGAAGTTGCAAGGCATTAAAAGAAAGCCAAGCAGGAAGTTCGGCCACTCACATTCTCATGGGTCTTCAGATCCACCACAAATTCTAAAGGAACCTACTGAATTGTGTCCATGTGATGCTGTTCTTAGTTTCTATTTGTCGTTAGGAAGACCTGACCAGGTCAGAGAAGTGAGAAGAAATCTTTTGTAGTTCGGAGGTTAAGAACCAGAATCAGACAATCCAAGGGTCCCCAGCCCATGGGAACTGGGCCACACAGCAGGAGCTGAGCAGTGGGCAAAGGAGCAGGTTCACTTGTCCTTACAGCTGCCCCCCATCAATCGAATGACCACCCACTGGTTCTGTATTATGGTGAGCTGTATCATGGTTTCATTATATATCACAATGTAATAATAATAGAAATATAAAGTACACAATAAATGCAATACACTTGAATCATCCTGAAACCATCCTCCACTCACCCTGGGTCTGGGGAAAAATCGTCTTTCACGAAACCAGTTCCTAGTGCCAAAAAGGCTGAGGACCATTGAGATAACTCTAAGCCAGAAGACTGGCGGTCTTATTTCAAGTTTAACTCCAGTGACCTACCGAGCTCACGACTACATGGGGGGCCCATGAATTAATGAAGAAAAACAGAAAGAAGAAAAAGGAAGGTGGGAGGAGTCCCACTCATCTAACTTTCTCTTCTCACATCTTTAGACTCTTTCTACTGAGACAAGGTCATGATTGCATAAAAAAGGCAGGACCTCTGATACTCAGTGGGGCCAGAGACACCATTCAAACACCCAGGATGTTGTCATACTTATTGGGTACTCTTGGATATATTTGATTTATTCCAACCAAGGTGAATGAATGGAAATCAGCACCACCTAAAGGTACTTAAGAGGTATGAAATTCAGGTATAATTAATGTACCAAAAGAGCACTGTCTCCCCAAATATAATCAGTTGATCAAGTCCCTATAATAGTATTTAGCAGATTTACTATGTCTTTTGGTCTAGAACTAACTCAGTGGAAAAATAACATAATTAATAATAAAACCTTTTTACAGAATTGTCCTTTCAAAATTTTAGGCTAAAACTCTTCCCAGCTTAATAGCTAAAATCATGCATGGATGCATACACACATGTACACACACACAATTAAGGAACCCAGGTTAATACTAGTTTTATGACACTGAAGTGCTTTGCACTCTCCCCATTTTTGAGATAAATGAATTTAAGTATGGGTCATTTTTTTTACAGTAGTACTTACATGATTTAGTTTCTTCAAAATTTCTATTTCTGTTTCAACATTGAGTGCCGGATCCTTTAATAAAATAACATTAGAGTTTATTAATGATAATAATAGCCAATATGCAGAAAATGTTTACAGTTGAACTTAATTGAGTAAAGGCTGCCTCAGTTCCAAACTCAGCCCTGTTCTTACAGAGAAATCAAGGCTGAATTACACAAAACTCACCTAAAATTACTTTGCAAAATGCTTGGTAAATAATAAGCCATTCAGTAAGTGACTAGGCTCTATACCAAGCTCTTTATCTAAAAGGGTCATCTCACGTAAGCCCCATAATCCAAGTGAACTGGGCTCTAAAAGTATTCGCAGTTTACAGATGGAACAAGACTCAGAGAAAGGGAGCCACTTGCTGCAGTTCCCACAGCCAGAAACAAATGTGTTCCCACTGTTCATACATTGACCTGGTAAGCTCTGCTTGTCTCATCAAACTGAGGAATTGTTTACATTTGTAAAAATAATACAACAAGCAAAAACCATAAAGGAGAAGGTATTCAATTAAACTGTGTAAAGAAAACGTAAAGTCACATTTCTCATGATTGAGCAGAGCCAGGTTACAATTTCAAATGTAAGCTGAGATATTTACTGAGACTCTAAATGGAAGAGGAAGCTTCAGGGTAGAAAAGTCGCTCTCCGTTACAATCGCAAAAGAATGACTGGAGTTCCTCAGCCTCATGGGCTACACCCTCTATAAGCAAAGAGGATATAGAATTACATATTTATGTAAAATGGACTTCGCGAAGAAAGCCAGATGTTTAATTTTAAAAGCCGGCCTCTTCCTGTAAGCCGGTAAACTCATTACCAAGGCCGGGTGTACTCTGATGATAGAGAGCTCTAAAGAATCTGATAGGATTTGAAAGATGAAATTAAAACATAAAATTGTGCTCCAACTCATTAAGAATCTGGTAGGTTATTTTCTTCCCCCCAAAATGGAAAACAAACCCAGAATCACAGGGGAAAGATCTATAACAAAGTGAACACTGAAAGGAAATTCCTCTTGCTATGTGAGAATGGCATTGTCTAGGGACAAAACAAAAATCGATCTTTAAGGAATGTAAAGCATAATAGCCAGAAACAGCTGGCCACAAAGGAAAACGTGACTAGAAGACACGTTTTATATTACTTTGTAGGGTCATGTGTTGAAAAACCAATAAATTTGGCCGCTCCACCAATGCAGTAAGTGTATTACAGGAAATGTAAAAAGTGAATGGTTACCATATAAAGAGACCATATAATTTAATTAAGATCTTTTAAAATCTATAAACATGGAGGTGTTCATTGCCACATTATCAGGAAGAACAAACAATCAGAAATTATCTAAATGACCTAAATGATCAAGCAGAGAAATGGATGAATAAAGTCTGATAAAGTTGGTGAAACAGAGACTCAATCATCCCAAAGGATAGAATAGGGAAAAGTTTACGCATTAATGCTTATGTGGAAAAGCAGAATACAAAGCTGTATACAATACGATCTCAGCCATCTAGAAACATGAATTCACAGGAACAAAGACTAGAAGGAAAGGGAAAACTGAAAACAGCTGTGGGGCTCCAGCGGCGGGGGTACAGCGGGATTTTTTTTTCCCCTAATTTCCCTTCATTTATTGTAAAAACAGTCTTGTAACAACTTGGAAGGAAAAAAAAAAGTTCCTGCTACGTGTACAACCAAAAATTATTATGTACAACCAAATATTTTTGGAACCAAATTATCTATAAGTGTTTAGGTTAGTTCAGTATACCCAAAATTTTCCAAAGTTCTTCTGAGCGCTAAATTCTTTACGACAGGGCCAAGCAGCCACCAACACAGGTACTTACTGCCTCTCTCTCGGAGCCGATAGCAAACTTCCTCTTGCTAATGATCTTTATGGCCACTTTCTTACACGTTCTCCTCTCGAAAGCTAGCTTCACCTCACCACAGGCACCGCTAACAGGGAAAAATGTAGAAAGTGATTGACTGTCACAGTGTTTCTAATCCTAAGACCCACTACTCTTGAACTGGCCTGAGCTATTTCAAGTTAAAGACAGTCCATTGTCTCTGTTTTCAGAAACCTCACCAAGGTAAGATGTCAAGGGCGTAAAGGAACAGGGAACATCCAGCAACACTGAGTCAGCTCCAAATTCCACTTTTTGAGCCGAGCGATATAGACTTAAGTCTTACTGTCCCTCCAGATTGTGAAATGCTCAGAAAGACACTAAACATAAATCAGAGAGAAATGACTTCTCCCAGAGGCCAGAGAAAGATCAAATATACAACCAAGTCCTAGTTTAAAATGAGTACCTGCAACAAGGAATAGTAAACAGCATCTGCAAATAAATTACTTCCACTCATCCATTTCTCTTTCTTATTCTCTATCTTCAAAGGAAGTGCATAAGCAGTTGATGCCATGAATTGAACTGTAAATAAAATCACTAAGAAAACAACAGTACACCAGGAACCTGCTTGCAGCAAGCTCCTGAAGATTCGCAACTAACTGGGATGTTGATGCTAAAATGCAGGACTGCTACCCAGGATGGCACTCAGTACAGTTAATTAAGTATCAAGCCCTCATTACCTACCTGAAGTAGATTTTTATAACCACTGTGGGTTTGGGGATGGGGTGAGGGGGTTGCCAAGACATCTTTTTTTATGTATCATGTATATACATAAAATTTGCCATTGTAATCATTTTAAAGTGTACAATTCAGTGGCATTAAGTACATCCACAATGTTGTACAACCATCATCTCTATTAAGTTCCAGAACTTCCTCAGCAGCACAAATGGAAACCCCATACCCACTCAGTGCTCACTCTCCATTTTTCCTGCCCCTAGCCCCTGGCAATTTCTATCTCTTTCTGTAAGGATTTGCCTGCTCAGAATATCTCCCATCAGTAGACTCATACAGTATGTGGTCTTTTTTCCAATTTCTTTTACTTAGAATTTTTGAAAGTTCATCCATGCTATATCAGTATGTTCATCAGCATGTTCATCCATGCATGTATCAGTATTTCATTCCTTTTTATAGCTAAATAATAGCCTGTTCTTTGGATACATCACATTTTGTTTATCCATTCTCTTGTTGACGGACACTTAGCTTGTTTCCACCTTTTCACTATTGCGAACAGAGCTGCAATGGAAATTCATGCACAAGTTTTTGTTCAACATCTGTTTTCAATCTGGGGGGTATATACCTACAAGGGGAACTGCTGGATCATATGGTAATTCTATGTTTAACTTTTTGAGACAACATCAAACTATTTCCCACAGTGGCTGTACCATTGTACATTCCCAACAGCAGTGCATCAGGGTTCCAATTTCTCTGCATCCTCACAAACGCTTGTCATTTTCTGTTTCTTTACTATGGTCATCCTAGTGGGTGTGAAGTAGCATCTCGCTGTGCTTTTGATTTACACTTGCCTAATGACTAATGATGCTATCTCCTCAAGTGATTTTTGGTCACTTCTATATCTTCTTTTGAAGAAATGTCTATTTAAATATCTTGCCCATTTTTAAATTGGGTTCTCTTTTTGTTGTTGTTCTGGATACTAGGTCCTTATCAGATTTATCACTTGCAAATATTTTCTCATTTCATATGGGTTTCACTCTCCTGACAGTGTCTTCTGACATGCAAAAGTTTTAAAATTTGACAAAGTCTGGTTTTTCTATTTTTTCTCTTGCTGCTTGCATTTTTGGTGCCATTTGAGAAACCACTGCCAACTCTATGATCATAAAGAGTTGTCTCCATATTTTTCTTTTACAGTTGTATAGGTAAACCTCTTACAGTTAGGTTTTTGTTTCATTTTGAGTTAATGTTCATATATGGTATGAGATAAAGTTCCATGTAACTATGATTTTTAAAAATCTGCTCAAAACTCTTTCTAATCCCCCTTCTGCTTTGATAACAGTCACCTTTTGCCTGAGAAAACTTCGTTGAGTCTAGCAGAGTATCTATAGTAGCACAACACCCGCTCCTGGAACTATGGGGTGGATGTACACACAAAATTGAGCCAATTAGGGTTTTCTTTGCAATCAAATGCTGATGTTGGGAGAGAAACAATTCTCTATGCTGTAATTTCTAGAAGAAAGAAAATATGAATGTGAGACTGTTGGAAGGCATTTTTCCTGACACAGAGAGAAAGCAATTCTATGGGAGAACAGCAAAGAATAGCAGAATCAAGAGATGCAGAAAAAGCCCTGGTAACATTTCAATAACCCTCAGACTGAGTCACGTAAAGCCAAATAGATAATTAAAACTCAAGAGTGAAATAAAGCCCTAAAGGCCTCCTGGTCCAGTCATACTAGAAGTCAACTGTGCCCCTGTATTCCCCAGTTACAAGAGCCAGTAAATTTCTTTTGTTACCTGGCTCATTTCTGTCCCCTGTTAAAAGCTAGAGAATTTGTGTTGAATCCTCCCTTAGGGAAAAACAAAGAGTCCCAGACATTTCTTTAGGGTTGACACAAATTTGGCTGTGAGCTTCCAAGCAGCCAATGCCAAATATGGAAACACAATGAGCTACTGAATTTAGTGTTCATAAACTAAAATATCTCTCTCAGATGATCATAAAGGGTACACTGTGCTTGATTCTCTGTGGCAGGAACATGAGTGATTATCACCTTCTCGTATTTTCTACTTTTGTGTTTCCGAAAATATCAATAAATACAAAGTCTGCTGGGGACAGGGGAGGGCCGGGAGGGTGAAGGACATCGGGTGCCATGGTAACGGCATCCTGAACACCTTCCCTAAGGAAGCGGTTCTTATGGGCAACCCCCAAAGGCCCTAAGATCCATTCAGAATGCCCAAAAGTCAGTACTCACTAGAGAATGACACGAAGACATTATTTGCCTTTTTCTCTCTCATTCTCTCACGAGTGTACAGTTTTCCAGAGGCTACATGGTATGCAGTCTCACAAAAAAACAAGTGAAAAAGCAAGTATCAGGCTCCAGCCACCATCTAGTAAACAAAGTATGAAACAGATCTGCAAAAATGTGACACTTTCCCTCTCTTCTCACTAATCTTTTCTAAAATAATTATTTTTCATTAAAAAAAACATTATTTATCTTAACATAAGTGACTATTTTTTTAATGAATTAACAAATATTAGTAACACGTCTCCATTTTAATTTCTGGGCTTCCCTGGTGGCTCAGCAGTAAAGAATCCGCCTGCCAATGCAGGAGACATGGTTTCGATCCCTGGGTTGGGAAGATCCCCTGAAGAAGGAAACGGCAACCCACTCCAGTATTCTTCCCTGGGAAATCCCATGGACAGAGGAGCCTGGAGGGCTACGGTCTGTGAAGTTGCAAAGAGTCGGACCTGACTCAGCGACTAAAGGACAGCAGCAGTTTTAATTTCTAACACAGTAAATTTCAAGACCTAAGTCACACGAACAAAAGCTCTTTGAGGCCTTCAGGTAATTTTCAGGAGTGTAAGGGGTCCTGAGACCAAAAGGTTTTTGAGAACTTTGCCCCATTCAATGGTCAGCTTCATTTCTCTTCCCAAGATGTCACAATTCTGAAGAATGCAGAAATGCAAAAAATGTTTCTTTATGGAAGGTGATGAAAATGTTCTAAAATTGACTGTAGTAAAGGCTTCACAGTTCTGTGAATATATGAAAAACCATTGAATTGTACACTTTTAAATGGGTGAATTATATGATATAAAAATGATATCTCAATAAAATTGCTTTTAAAAAGAAAAACTGTTCAACTGAAAATTATCAAATAAATCAGTAACATATCACAAATAGGTACCCTAAAATATCTTCTATACATAACAAATGCTGTAAAATCAGGAACAAAAACCTAACCAGTGACAAACGTCTAGAAAGAAATTAGTGCAAGTTCCATAAGAAAACAAAAAAGTTACCTTCCGAGAGTTTTTGACATGATGTATTCGTCTCTTAATTCCTTAGGATACACTGACTGATCATCTACAGTCAGATCAAAAAATACAAAGACTAAGGGGGAAAATGGCAGAAGGAGCTCTCATTAATTCATTTGATACAGAGAAGATAAATGGTCCTATAACTTAGTAAACATATAGAATATAAGACAATCATGCTTAGTTCCACTTAACATCTAACCCCAAAGAAAGCATTAGCTAGGCTAACAGATATCATGGAACCCTTGAAAAATGATGGCAGCAAGTTTCACTCCCACAATGGGAACACACGGTATCATTCTCACTACACGGCAAGAAACTCATATGGAAATGCTGTGCTTATTCACTGACCTCAGAACAGTTATCAGCTGGGCCCAGAACCAAATGCCAAATAGTTTAAATCTAGAAAATATATTCAAGGCAAGTAAATATCCAGATAAAAATAAAGCCAGAGGTCACCATCACTAATATTATCATCTCTCATTCATTTCTACCTTTACCTAGCTGGTATTTTACAGTGCAAACCATCCTGAACTTACTTGTAAAATTAAATAACACTTTCCCCCCTAAACCTCCTTTATTTCTTTACTATTCAGCCTATATCTCAGAGAAAGGATATCAAAAAAACTGCTCATTTCATAATTTAACCATCCACTGGTCCAAACCTGCAATCAAACACTACAATTCTACAAAATGGTACATATGCAACGGCCTATATCAGGAAATACTGAAATTTGTGAAGACCCTTGAGTTTCTCAGATTTCAGCTGACAGGTCTTAACTGCCTGGAGTAACCTAAAGAACCAGTGTCAGGCAGAAATCTGAACCAACTCAGCACGTTTCAATCCAGGCTGGTCCCCAGGAGGCAGACACCTGCCTAATGAATGAGACCTGCTGGCCATTGAGGATATAACCTCTCTGTGGATATTTATGAACCTAGATGTTATAATGACACCTGAGATCAGTGGATCTGAGGGGCTCTGAGACGTATTTTTCCCATGTATCGAGGTCTACTTCAAAGGCTGCAAACTCAGTTGCCTACAGAAGCCAGAAGGTCCTGGAAACAGGTAAGGCTGGGGTGAGTATAAGACGTAGAGCAGTGAGTGGGGACGTGAACAGAAAAACACATCACCCATCTAAAGGAGGCAGCCTCTACTTACTACCTGCAGATCCTCGAATTAAGGGACGATAGGCTCAAGTGTGGCCAGATATCCCATCTTTTCAAAGAAATCTGGATTTTCACATTAAAGTGCACACATCGACCAAGGCCTAATAAAATACCAATAGGCCAAAAGCGGTCTGCAGAGTACCAGTTTGATCCATTTCAATTGTGGCCAGCTTCAGACCACGTAACACCTCTGTTCAAATTAGAAAAGGTGCCCTTTAGAAAGAACAATTATGAAAGGATGGCACACCACCTGTCAAGTAGAGGACAAGCCACATTTCAGTGGCCACATGCCCCCTTAACTGGGCACTTTCAAAACAGCAAAAACCTGTGCAGCTGCCCTGACTGCAATTATCAGATAGGAAACAAAGTAGAAAACAGAGAAAACTAAGGCAGTCATAAAGTGTGCACCAAGATGGCCAGATTAGCCATAATCCCAAGATGTTGGTCTGAACACTGGCTGCAGGAGAACCACCTGGGAAGGATTTTTAACACCCCTGGAACTAGTGGGTCAGGCTCTGTGGGACAGTGCCTCTGGGAATCTGCATTTTTAAGGTGTTACCCACACAAACAGATACTATTTCACGTCACTCAACCCTTGAGTTTTGGGAAGATCTGTGAGGTTTTTTCAAATTAAAGAAACAAGAGTATTCCTCTTGTCCAAGGTTTTAAAATCACTGTGAGCTACGTTTAATTCTGTAGGTTGTTTTTTTTATCCCCACTGAATGACAACTGTTCATTTCAGATGTGATATTCATGAAGTTTTAGGAACAGCTGCTTATAAAATGCTACCCCATGGTGATAATAAACATCTCCACTTTCAGAGGATAACCATGTTGTATTTAAGGTGGAAGGTCTAAACTGAGACTGTTACAGGAAAACCCATAGCCTAATGCCGGGCTATATATGAGCTCAATTAATATAGACAGAAATTAATGTCTAAAAGGAACAAAGAATGAGGAAAGGAGAGAAAAAGGTGGGAAGGGGAATGAACTAATGGCCTAAAATAATTCACTGATATCTAAGGTTGATGTGATAAAACTGGATCAATTAATGAATGATAAATTAAGCCATATGATTATTTAAACCATATCACTTTAAACGAAATTAATCAAACCAATCCAACCTTAGAAAATCTCTCTCGATAGAACTTTCCATAACTAAAAAAATGCAGCTAAGATTGAGATGAATCTTGAATGCTAATCTACTTTCTTTATTTACCTAAACCATACTCTGCAAAAGACACAGTGTCATTTTTCCTTTTATACGGGAGGAGAAAGTTCCAGTAACCAGAAGATAATAATATTACCTTTATTACTCCATACTGAAAGTGCAATCTCAGAATTGTTACTCAAAGGAAGGCGTCTTCCTTTCCCTACAAGCTCTCTATTTACAAAGGTTCCATTCCCACTGTGATCTTCTATGTATGCGATGTAAGAGTTTTTAGGACCCATTTCCTAAAATAGAGAACATTTTATTTCAAAGTTTTAATGGTGGGGCGTTAGAGTGGGGAGATAGCTGAGCGTGATGTCTAGATGACCAGTTTTTTCCCAAATGTATGGGTATTTGACACCTACTCTGAAGATCCGAAAGTGCTTCTTGCTGTATGTCCGGTATTTATTGGTGCTTTTCAGCAGGGGCTCATGGAAGCAGTATTCACAGTTTCTATCCCTCCCAAACCAGTAGCTGTCGTTAACACAATCTGCAACACAAAAGCACACATCAGAGGGCTGTTGAATTTCATGTCTCAAACACCTTTTAAAACTGCTTATAAACACTGAAACATACATTACCATGAGTAAAATAAGATAGCTAGTGGGAAATAGCTGCATAGCACAGGGAGCTCAACAGGTGCTCTGGGACAATCTAGAGGGGTGAGATGGGGTGGTGGGTATGAGGGAGGTTCAAGAAGGAGGGAACATAGGTATACTTATGGCTGATTCATGTTGTTGTATTGGTAGAAACCAATACAACATTGTAAAGCAATTATCCTCCAATTTAAAAAAAAAAAAGATTGCTCATAAAACATGATACAACATGAATGAACTTTGAAAACATTATGCTAAGTGAATAAGCCAGACACAGAAGGACAATTATGATTTAACTTATATGAAATATGTAGAATAGGTAAACTCAAAGACACAGAAAATAGGTTACAAATTAACAGAAGAACTCAATGGGGAATGGACAATCTCTTCAATGAATGGTGCTGGGAAAACTGAATAACCACATGCAGAAGAATGAAACTGGACCCCTATCGTACACCACTCACAAAAAATTAACTTGAAATAGATTAAGGACTTAAATAGAAGTGAAACTGTAAAGCTACAAGAAAACAAATGGTCATTATTGTGATGTGATGAAGGTGTTAGCTAAGGCCATGGTGAGGATCATTTTGCAATATATATCGCGTATCAAATTGTATATCTTAAATTCATACAATGTTATATATGTTAATTACATATGTTTCAGTAAAACTAGGGATGGGAAAGGAGAAATTACCAAAGGAAAAATTTTCCAACTAGATAATGATGATGGTTACACAACACTGTGAAAGTACTGATGCCAATGAATTGTGTTTGTGATTGTTTCATTGCTGTCAAGTCTGACTCTCAGGATCCTATGTCCATGGGATTTCCCAGGCAAGCATACTGGAGTGGGTTGCCATTTCCTTCTCCAGAGGATATTCCCAACCCAGAGGTTAAACCTATGTCTTCTGCATTAGCAGGCATCAGATTCTTTACCACTGAGACACCAAGGAAACCCAATAAACTGCTTACTTAATGATTAAAATGGCAAATTTTCATGTTATATATATTTTATCACAATGAAAAGAAGTAAACATTAAAAAGAAAAAAGACTAAGGGGGCCTCCCTACTGGTCTAGAGGTTGAGAATCTGCTTGCCAGTGCAGGGGTCACATCCCTGGTCTGGAGCTTCCCACATGCCATAGATCAACTAAGCCCCAGGTGCCACAACTACTGAGCCAGTGCTCTAGAGCCCGTAAGCCACAGTTACTGAGCCCCTGCACTGCAACTACTAAAGGCTGTGTGCCTACAGTCTATTCTGCAACAAGGGAAGCCACTGCAATGAGAAGTCCACACACCCCAACCAAGAGTAGCCCCCTCTAGTCACAACCAGAGAAAGCCTGCATGCAACAATGAAGACCCAGCACAACCAAAATTAAATGAATTTAAAAAAAGAAAAAGAAATACTAAGGTATAGAGTTTTTAAAGTGCAAGATTTGTATCCTGAAAACTACAAAACATTGTTAAAAGAAATTAAAGACCTAAATAAATGAAGGATATCTCGTGTTCATAGACTGGAAGACTTAACATGATTACAATGGGAACAGTATCCAAATTGATCTACAGATAGATATAACCCCAGAGGCCTTCTTTGCAGGAAGCGACAAACTTATCCTAAAATTCCTATGAAAAAGTAAAGAACCGTAGTAGTCAAAACAATCTTGAAAGAAGACAAATCAGAACTCACTCTGGATCTCAAAACTTACTACAAAGCTACAGTAATTGAGACTTTGTGGTGCTGGCATAAGGATGTACACATAGATCAATGGACCGGAAGTCCAGAATTAAACCCTGACATTTATGCTCAAACTGACAAGGACAGAGTAAAGGGATAAAGTAGGTGATTAAATAGTTAATCATGCTAGAGGATTATAAGTAGAAAAAATATGGGACACCCCTATAAGTTAATGATTACTCAAGAAAGCAAGTTTGCTTAACCACAAAACCATGTAACAGAAGCACGAGACATTCCCATAAACAATGAAACAATATGAGCCCGACATCCTGCCCAGTGAGCTTAGTAAGTTAATGATCCCTGGGACATGCTCTTTGCACACACAAAAACAATTTGTGGACCTAGCCTGACCATGAAGGGACAAGAAAATCCCCCTGCAAACCTGCAGGAGGAGCTGATGATGGAAGTGTGACATCTACTCAAGAAAAACAAAGTCTTCTCTCCCTGCCCACTTTATTATTATAAAGCTACTGCCTAGTAAGTTCTTGGTGCAGCATCTCTCACCCACCCACTGGTAAACCTCAGAAGTGTCCTTTTCTAATAAATCACTTTATTGATCACTTTGCCTCTCACTGAATTCTTTCTGTGCTGAGACATAAAGGACTGTGGCACCAGGAGCTCTTTGGAGCCTCCCTCTCCCCCAAAAGGCCACCAAATGGCTCCAAAATGATCTTTGATAAAGGTATCAAGACCATTCAAGAAGTCTCTTCAAGAAATAGTTCTTGGACAACTGAGCATTGCCATGACAAGGATGAACTTGGACAATACTTGGACAACATCAAGTACAAAAATCAACTCAGGGATGAGTGTAAGCAAGAGCTAAAACTGTAATTTAGGAGATAGGGTTTGAATCAATAACTAACAATAAAGTAGCTTCTCTTTATTCAGCAATTATTTTATTGTTATTTGGTCGTTAAGTCATGTCCAGCTCTGTGCAACCCCATGGACTGCAGCACGCTAGGCTCCTCTGTCCTCCAGTATCTCCTGGAGTTGGCTCAAATTCATGTCCACTGAGTCGGTGATGCTACCTAACCATCTCATCCTCTGTCACCTCCTTTTCCTACTGCCTTCAATCTTTCCCAGCATCAAGGTCTTTTCCAATGAGCTGGCTCTTGGCATCATATGGTCAAAGTATTGGAGCTTCAGCTTCACCATCAGTGCTTCCAATGAGTATTCAGAGTTGATTTCCTTTAGGATTAACAGTTTGCTCTCCTTGCCGTCCAAGGGACTCTCAAGTCATATATCAAGTTCTCCCTTTTAAAGGAGATACATCCCACTTCACTCTTAACACTTCTGTGTCCCACTCATCATACATCAGCCCTAAGCCTATCTTAAAAATATGGCTTAAATGAGTAAAAAGTAGCTTCAAATGTTTACTTCTAAATTTAAAGTTATACATATGAATATTGTGATATTATTTCTCCATTTTTTACTGTTTTTTCAAGTCACCAAGTTGCACATGATATAAAAGGAAAGGTGAGTGACAAGGTACAAAATGGTACATTAGTCATTCATTTCCTTATATTATTATTCTCTATTCCATTAATATCAAGTTCATTTTTTTAATGAAGTGTATTGTGCATGTTTCAGTCGCTCAGTTGTGTCTGACTTTGCAACCCACTGGACTGTAGCCCTCCAGGCTCCTCTGTCCATGGGATTTTTCAGGCAAGAATATTGGAGTGGGTCACCTTTTCTTTCTCCAGGGGATCTTTCTGCCCCAGGGATAGAACCCGTGTTTCCTGTGTCTCCCGCATTGACAGGCTGATTCTTTATCAGCTGAGCCATCTTTTTAATGAAGAGGTCATTTTAATTCAAGACAGAGGAAAAATACTACTTAAAACATACTGAAAGCAAAGTCTCACTGTTGGAATCCACTGTCAGAGTGGATGAGTACATTTAAACAGCAAGGTTGGCTATTTTGAGACAAAAACAAAATAACAAGGAGTCAACAAATAACCTTCCCCATCCTGAGACTGTAACACGGATGCTCTGAAACTGCTGCACCAGAGCAGGAGTGAAGTGATGACATTTCTGTGATTAGACAACAAATGTTTGCAAGTTTGCATGAATCAGCATTTTTCTAGGGAAAAATCCACAACTCTCCTCAGATGGACAACACATGGCAGAGGCCAAATCAACATCTGGTGAAAGAATAAATGAAGGGGATCCACAGCAAGGAAGAGCCAGTGCACTACCCAAAACTGCTTTCTCGGTTCTGTCTTTCACCACCTTCAAACTCCAGAATCATTCCAGGAGTGTCTTGGGTTATCTGTTGCAACAACTTTCTGTAACTGTTTTTCTAAGCAAAATATTGCACTGCATAACAAAAGATCTTACCAAGATTGGAGAATCCATCCTGAAGGGCCCATAATCGAGCCCAAGGGGCAGGGACAGGCTCCTCGGGTTCTTGGTCCTCCGGAATAGAATAGAGTTCCTGTGTGGACACTGTGTCTAAAGAGCTCAGCGTGCCGGAGCTCGAGTGAGAGGACTGGCTGGACGTGCCCTGGGACTGTGAAGAGGAGCTGTGTGGCTGCGAGGAGGGACCTTGGGACTGCGAGAAGCCGCCTTGGGACTGCGGGGAGGCGCTGCCTCGGGGCTGCTGACACTCCACATTCGTCTCCCGAGACATCACCACCTCAAAAATAAGTGTCCCACAACCAGGTGAGTTTCAAGGAACAAGATTTAAAGGACAACGATGAAAGATGGGCATATTACAACAGCCAAAACAACACAAAAAAGAAGATCCAGGACAAGCATGCTCTGTAAAAATTAAAATTCCAACAGTCTACAGCTGTCACTCTTCTGAGCTGAGTTTTTCATCAGATCATTTTCACCTGATAAGTTTTTTGTGTGACAGCCACAAACCACAGGGGAAAGAAACAAAGAAATAATTTGAAGGCTATAAATAAGTGAAAAAACAAAGATACTGAATTGGGGAGAGGGAGAGACTGATAACAGCTTACACTCATCCAACTGTTAAAAATTAGAAATGGTGGTCCCTAGTGGTCAAGTGGCTAAGACTCTGTGCTCCCAGTGCAGGGGGCTCGGGTTCAATCCCTGGTCAGGAAACTAGATCCCTCATGCCACAGCTAAAAAGATCCCACAGGCCGTCACTAAGACCCAGTGCAGCCAAATAAATAAATAAATATTTTTAAGAAAAAAGAAATGGAACCTAAAATGTATTCATAATACAATCAACACTACACTTAAACTTCATACGCATTTTCGGAAAGCAAAGAAGGGGAAAGGTCGGGTGGCTTGGCATAGATGATGGGCAAAGAAAAATTCTACAGAAATTGGCTGCATCACCCCAGGGGTGATATTTACATCAAATGTCACTGATGCCCCTTCCCCAAACCAGCTCCTGGAGGGTAGGACCCAAGGTCATTCTAGATTCCTAGACTCCAAACTAAGAGCTGGGCCACTTAATGAAACAAAACACTAAGACAGCTCTAAACAACCCCACCTAGCCCTTTGTGATGCTAATTAACTGTGGGGCTCATCTTTTCAGCATCCCAAATGACCGCTAAGCACAACAGAAGGAACTATTCAGACACACAGAAGATCATAACAGAGGTTCTCACCCTTGTTTTACAATTAATTTGACAGTTAAACCCCAATAACAGAACCTACAGTAAAGTCAAAGTAACTTTCAAACCCTAACTTTAAATCCCTAATCTGATTTTTTTTTAAGTGCTTTCTCTCCAGAATTCCACACTCAGGCTAGGAAAATATAGTAAACATGACTGACACAGATTATTGCATTTACACGGGCCTTCCAGACGCAAATATCCTTCCAGATGCAAAAGTCCGATGAGGCTTCCTGAAAGTGCACCAGGGAGGTGCTGCCTGAGCTTCGACTTCAGGACCTGCTGCTCTGATACCACCTCAGCCAAGGTGTGACCTTCTGCGGCTTTGGAGTAAAACTTCTCCGCCCTGAAAAGGGGCAAAAGACACTGTGTCAAGATGTAGCTGCTATCATCGCACCTGATAAGAAGGGTCCACCACATCAGGACTACATGGCCCTCCGCCACGTATAGTGGAGAGGTTATAAGCAAACATATCTGGAGTCAGCTAAGTCAGCTCTTCACATGACCTCTAGGTAGATCACAGCCTCTCTGAACCCAAAAAGTAGACGGAGCTAGAAAATCAAATGAGATGCTGCATCAACGCTCTTTCAACCCCACCCCCTCAGTAAAGCTTGATAATCGGACTTTCAGGCCCAAAGTATCTGAAAGCAGGCCTTACAAGCGCAACACAATTTATTTTTTCTCAAATAGAGAAACTGAGTCCCAAGGAAGACTGGTGGCCCCCTCCCCTCCCTTTGCAACCCCCAACCCCCCACACTTCCTTACGGACACTCTCGAAGTATCTTCCTACACGAGTCAGTGTGCTTCCAGTTCCAGCAGCGCCTATTGAGAATGGGTTCTCAATAGGCATTTTTCAGATTGAACCAAACTATGATAATAATTACCAACACCTTTAAAACTTTCTGCAGAGCAGCATGGCTCTGATTCTGAAGAGCACAATTTTGTTCTTTCTTATCCTGTACTTCTGGGCCAGTTTCTGCTTGTAATTAACAAGGGAAGTGAAATTCACCTCGAAGTTTATCTACAAAGGAGGAAGAGAGTCGCCCACGCATTCCTTCCCCCCTCTTCCCGAGCTCATACACAGGACAAGATGGAGGCTCGGGAGATTCAGCTCGCAATAAGACCCTGAGGACAGGATTCGAACCCCTATATACCCAAAAGAAGCTCCCCACTATGACTCACCCCGTGAGCCCCTCTGGAAGAGTAAACCCAGAGCAGCCGCAGCCAGCGGAGTGGCGCTAAACCCGCAGATACAAACTCCACCCTCCACCAATCAAAACACCCCTCCGCTCCCGCCGGACCAATAAGAAGCAGCGGATGTGGCCGCCTCCGCGGCCTCAATGCTTTCTGGGAGTTGTAGTTTAAGCTGCAGAGCGGGACTCAAAATCCAGGTTTCCCCTGGGTGGTCCCGCCCCCCCAGCCAATCACTAGCATGAGTCTGGTCAGCCTCAGGTGACCTGGGCGAGGTAGGCCGCCGGCCCGATGTGGGGCGGAAGGGCCGGGGCCTTGCTCCGGGCGTCGGGGTGGTGGCCGACAGGGGTGCTCGGGAGAAGACTGCTAAACTGCAATACTGCGTCAGCCTCACGATGTGACTGCTAGGAGGCGAGGTAGGCCGCGCGCTGCCCACCTGATGAGACTACTTCAGGGACTGCCGTTTCCTGAATCGCGTCTGGACGTGCGAGAGGGGAGGGCGGGTCGGGCTAGGGGAGGAGGAAGGCTGGACCAGTCACACAGGTTGGAGGAGCCCTGGAGAACCGGGCTGGGGGTGGAGCCTGGTCGACAAGGGTGCGTGGGATGTGTTGGAGGGGCGGGGAGTGGTTAGGGGAAACTGAAGTTTGAAGGCAGCAATGGAGAGAGACTTGAGGGGCGGGTTCTGAGAGAAGGCCAAGTTGAGAGGCGGGGCTTTGAGGGGAGGGTACTTGCGCGTCCCTAGGGCTTCCCTGATAAAGAATCTGCCTGCAATGCAGGAGACCCCGGTTCGATTCCTGGGTCGGGAAGATCTGCTGGAGAAGGGATAGGCTACCCACCCCGGTATACTTGTGTTTCCCTGGTGGCTCAGCTGGTAAAGAATCCTCCTGCAATGCAGGAGACCTGGGTTCGACCTCTGGGTTGGGAAGATCCATTAATTACGGGCTTCCCTTGTGGCTTAGCTGGTAAAGAATCTTCCTGCAATGAGGAAGACCTGGGTTGGATCCCTAGGTTAGGAAGATCCCCTGGGGAAGGGAAAGGCTACCCACTCCAGTATTCTGGCCTAGAGAATGCCATGGACTGTATAGTCCATGGGGTCGCAATAGTTGGACACGACTGAGCGACTTCCACTTTCACTTTGGAGCATAGAAGCTTGAAGTTCAGAATGTTTAAAGTTGGCTTGAAATTTTTAAGAAGTACAGAAGTGGTATCCAAACTACTAGAGTAAGAGCATGGAAAAACTTAAGGCTGTGGGAAGAATCTAAGGGAAAAGTGAGAACTGGAGGGTCTGAGAAATAAGGGTTTTTCCTGTTTACCGCGGAAGGTCGAGGAGTTTGGAGAGGTGACAAATTTGGGTGAAGCTAAAGAGATAGGGCAGGCTCTGGGAATAAAAAGGGAAGGGGATGCGTTTAAAATAAAGTGAGAGGCAGAAATGTAGGGACCTGGACCTTAGAAAAATAGAGTGTGATTCTGGAATGCCTCTCCCCCTTAACTCTGGGCTCTGGCGCCACCAGTCACTGAGCACTTATGAAGGGCTGCAGTAACACTACCCTGTAAGTTGTTCAAGCATGCCAATCTTGTTCTAACTTCAAGGTCTCTGCGTGTTCCCTGTGCCTGAATGCGTCTTTCCTCTGATCTCTGATTACTCCTTATCATTTAGGTCTCAGCTCAAATGTCATCTCTTTGTCCACTACATCTACCATTCTCTGACCCTGTTCTGTTTTCCTTTGCAGTACCTACCGCTTTCTGGAATAGCTCTTGTCTACATGTTTATTGTGTCCCCCACGAGAAGAGGAACCAGGCCCATAGTATACAGATCTATAAATATCTGATGCATGAGTTTCATCTCCTGATTTCCTTCCAGCAACCGCTCCTTCAGAGTTGACACTGTGAAGCTCCAACATAGATACCAGCAACTACAGCGCCTTGTCCACCCAGATTTCTTCAGCCAGAGGTCTCAGGTAAGCCTATTGGCCACCCCTAATCATTCCCTGGGTGGGGAAGCTCCCCTCGAGGAGGGCATGGCAACCCACTCCGGTATTCTTCCCTGGAAAATCCCAGGGACAGAGGAGCCTGGTGGGCAACAGTCCATACGGTCGTAAAGAGTCGGACATGACTCAAGTGACTTAGCACAACAGACATAGCACAATCATACCCAAACACATATGCACCATGGGTGCAGTGGCCTATGGTTATGAGATTACCAGGGACAAAACTGGACAACCAGCTTTGCTCTGGGGCAGCCTGATTACAACAAACTAGGCTCTGGATCAATCCTACACTCAGAGCTTTTACCTTGCTTCCTAGCAAAATTAAAACCCATCATCTGAAAATTAAAACAACTTATCCCACACCAGTTCTTCTTCCTTATGTGCCTGCCCATCAGTGTTTTATGAAGCAGTTTGTGAATGTAAGATGGCTGATTTGCATGGTAATATGACTATCTTCATTTCCACTTACAGAATGAAAAGGACTTCTCAGAGAAGCATTCGACCCTTGTCAATGAGGCCTATAAGACCCTTCTGGCCCCCCTGAGCAGGGGACTATACCTTGTAAGGTGATTTTCCAACCCTTCTATCGTGACTGTCTGGTCCCATTGCTCTGGGGGACAGCTGTTCCCCTGTATTCAACAGAAGAGTGCTTGAGATCTTAGCTAGTCTAGGGACCCATAATTAACCTCAAAAATACTACATGCATATATTTTTCTGAGTATCTCTATAAACTTTACTTGCCCAATTGCCTTTTTTTTTCTTTTTTTTACCATTTGCTATAAATGTAAAGAATTAGACAGTACTGGCTTTTAGGAAAGAGTAATTTTTGTTTTGTTTTGTTCTGGTAGAGAAGTGAGCACCTTAGAGTTTTAGGATTTAATAGAATCTTTACAGATACGTAGTTCAACCTCCCAAGTGGAAGAATGATTCCCCCAGGGTCACATAGTTCCAGGTAGGAGAGTTCCAATACTCCTGTCTCAGTCCCAGTTTCATCACTGGGACACTTCAAGTTTTCTCTGTGAGTGACATTTTGTTCTAAAGGGTGAGAAGGATTTATGGTGAGTAGGATTTATGACTCTAGCCATAATTTCTTGAATTAAACTTAATTTTCCCTGCTTTATGCCCCAATAGCTAAAGCTCCGTGGTGTAGAGATTCCCGAAGGGACAGACTATGAGATGGATAGTCAATTCCTCGCGGAAATAATGGAAATCAATGAAAAACTTGCAGAAGCTCAAGGTGAAACTGCCATGAAAGAGATTGAATCTATTGTCAGAGGTAAAAGATAAAATAGTACCAAATATATTATATTGCTACTTTGAGTACGTGTAGACTCTAAACCACTCAGTTGTGTCCGACTCTCTGCAACCCGATGGACTGTAGCCCACCAGGCTCCTCCATCCATGGGATTTTCCAGGCAATACTAGAGTGGGTTGCCATTTCCTCCTCCAGGGATCTTCCCGATCCAGGGATAGAACCCAGGTCTCCCGCATTACAGGCAGATACTTCACCATCTGAGCCACCAGGGAAGCCCAAAGGCGGATTCTTAACCACTGGACCACCAGGGAAATCCCTGTATATGTAGAGGTTAAGTGGAAAATGGATATAAAGAGGACACATTGGTCTTCATAGTGATTCGGGGAATTTTTTTTTTTCTTGATCATACTGAAACCCATTTTGTTAGACCTGCAAAATCCCTAATTCTCTGGAAAGCAGGCTTAAACTAAGAATGTAATAGTATTTTGTAGACCACAGTGCTCTTTCCCACCCATGACATCATTCGGATGATATTTTTATCTCTGCCAAGAAAAATAGGCCTCAGAAGTTCATGGGAATACCCAAAGTCACTCAGCAGATACAGCAGAGCAAAGAATGAAACCTTGCTCTTATGATCCCATATTGCTTTACTTTCACTTTATTCCATAGGGTGTCAGTCAGGGTTCTCCAGAGAAACAGAATCAATAGTGTATGTGTGTGTGGAGAGAGAAACTTACTTTAAGGAATGGCTCATGTGATTGTAGGAGCTAGCAAATCCAAATTATGTTGGATAGACTATCAGGGTGGAAACTCAGGCAGGACTTCTATGTTAGTCATGAGAAAGAATTCCTTCTTTAGGAAAACGCAGTTTTTGCTTACTGTCTTCAACTGATTAGATGAGGCCCACCTGTGTCATTAAAGATAATCTCCTTAAGGTCAGCTGACTGTAAATGTTAATCACGTGTACAGAAAACCTTCACAGCAGCATCTAGACTAGTGTTTAAGCAAACAGCTGGGCACTGCAGCCTAAACAAGTTGGCACATAAAATTAACCATGCCAAATAGAAAAGGCTCCAGGTTTCTCACTCAAATTGTATCCACATACAAACTTTCACAAATTTTATGGTGTGCCTACTATGTATCAGACACTGTGCAGGACACTGAGAATACAGCAGTGAACAGAAGGACAAGACCTGGGCCTTCATGGAGTTTATATATTCCAATTCAGTGTGTCCCACATGGAAGTCATGAGGGTCTATCCTCCATGCCCCAAAATCAACCTATTCCTCTGCGGATATTCCCTTTCTAAGTGGATGACACTCTGCAGTTGCTCAAGTCCAAAACACTGAATAGGCGTTCTTCACAGCTTACTCCTCCTCCCCCCCATAGACAGTCTAACCACCAAGCCTTGAAAAACTGACCTTACTGTGTCTCAAATCCATCCATCCATTTTGACTGCCACCACCCTGTCCCAAGCTACCATTCTTTCCCACCTGGACGACTGGAGTAACTCCAGACCAGTCCATCTCTACCTTCAATCTGATATATTCCTACACTATCACATGTGTTATCTTTCTGAAACCCAAATCTAATCATAGCACCCTTGGCCTTGCTTAAACACTTGGAAGTGGCTCCCTTGGCTCCCCATCACTTTCAGGTTAAAGAGACCTGGATAGCTGGGCCTCTGCTTCCTCCTATTTGCTCCTTCCATTCCAGCTATGCAGGCTGCTTCCAGTTCTTCATCTGTACTTTCCACCTTCCTACCCAGGGCATTTGTAGGTGCTGTTGCTTCTGCCCAAAATCCCCTTCTCCTCCACCCCATCTACTAACTCTTCCTCCTTCAGGTCTGGGGGCAGTCCCCACTTCCTCAGGAAATCCTCAGAGGACCTCTGTCTATATCTTATAGCCAAGAGTACCCCTCTCTTGTTGGACTAATGATAGTTATAATCTTACTGTTCTATGTGGATCCACATCAGCCTCCCCCATTAGACCAGAAGTTCCGTGGAGGCAGAAATTGTGTCTGCTTTTTGCTTCTCTCACATCCTCAGCACACGTAACAGTACTTGGAGTGTAACGAGGACTCAGTAAATATTTATCAAGTGAGTGAATAAATAACAAACAAGTTAAAAGCAGTAAAACAGAAGTTGTGGTGGGGGAGCTGTCCAATGAGGGTATATCAACACTAGAGCTGTGTGGTGTTGGAAAAAGAGAAACTCAGCATTTGCAGTCAGAAGGCCAAGCTGCATGGCTTTGGCAGGCAGAGGATCATGAAGCTCTGGGTGACGTGGACTTGGGTTCAGTCCCAACACTGCCACTGACTTCTTGTGTGACCTTGAGCAAAGTGCCTTCACCTCTCTGAGCCTCAGTTTCCTCATCTGTAAAATGGAGACAATATTAGCACCCATTGTTGCAAGGATTAAATAAGTTAAAAACACCCTGATGCTGGGAAAGATTGAGAGCAGGAGGAAAATGGGGCAACAGAGGATAAGATGGTTTGATGGCATCACCAACTCGATGGACATGAATTTGAGCAAACTCCAGGAGATACTGAAGGACAGGGAAGCCTGGCATGCTGCAGTCCATAAGGTTGCAAAGAGTCAGACACAACTTAGCAACTGGACAACAAAGTGTGTAAAACACTTGAAACACTGCCTGGCTCATGGTAAGTGCTCAGTCAGAGGTGGGGGTTATTTTAGCTCTGTAGTTAATGTTTGGCTTTAAGCAGGTCACTGACCTTCATTTAGAGTAATTCCTAAATTTCCTCCCTTACCTACTAAGGCCCAGTTAAAGTGAACGTTCAAGGGCATGAGCTAGATGGTTTTGAGGTCAGGACTTCAGAGCCTCCAGACTCCTAATCCAGTGTTCTTTTTGTCAACATCACGTTGCTACCAGAAAAGTGAGTTTCTAGCCACTGGACTAGGAGTCAGGTGACTTGGGGTCTGTTCCGAGCTCTTCCACTCACCAGCCGTGTAACCACGGTACATTTTCCCAATACCTGTCATTGCCTATGATGGAGATATAATATATTTAAAAGTGCTTTGAAAGCAGGTACCCCCATAAGTGATGAATACTGTCTGTATCTGGGAAATGCACTTATAAAATTCCTCATTTCCTAATGAGGAAACAGTGCAAACATGAGGGAGCTGCTCCTTTGCTTCATCTGGCATCTTCTCTCTTTAGGTGCGTTTTAAATGCTAAGTCACTTCAGTCATGTCCAACTCTTTGCGACCCCATGAACCATTGCCCACAAGGCTCCTCTGTCCATGGGATTCTCCAGGCAAGAATACTGGAATAGGTTACTATTTCCTTATCCAGGGGATCTTCCTGACCCAGGGATTGAACCTTCGTCTCTTACATCTCCTGCATTGGCAGGAGAGTTAACACTAGCGCTACCTGGGAAGGAGAGGCTGTATGATTTACTAGTGGTTGCTTGATTCTATAACACCCTGCTGATAGGTGAGCCCAGCTTGTTGATTTACTACTAGCTGAAATCTGGAAGACTCATAGTGCTTGGTGGAGATAAGATATTTCCTTGTCCTTTTTTCTTTTTTAATGCTTCTATAGCCATTTTATGAACTTTGGTGATTGCCCCTCAGACCTTGCGTTGGTAGGAAAACAGTGCAACTAGGTCAGCCAGAGCTGCACTGAACAGGAGCTGCCACTGTGAACATGTAGAGACAGAGGTTATGAGGCCTCACCCTTGAATCCAACCTCCCTGCTGTGCTGTATTCACAACAAAATGACAGAGGGTTGTCTTCATATTATCAGTCTACTTAAACAGAAAAATTAAGATCTTGGTTTTCTTTTTCAGCTAAACAGAAAGAACTGACTGACGATGTGAGCAGAGCTTTTGAAAGAGGTACTCCATTTCTTGACTTTCTTAAATATGGAAAGAAATTCTAAGCATTGAGATATAACCATTTGTTCAATAAGTAGCTATTATATGCCCATCCTATGACAGGTGTGTGGGGAGCGATAAAATAGAGATGAGCCTACATTTCTGCCTTCAAGGATTCAATCTTGCTAGAGAATCCAGGTGTGTGCCAAGCCAGTAAATGTCCACTGAAGATTAGATGAGAGGAAATACTCCCATTCCCCTTGGGCAAGTGGGAGAAGATAAGGTGAGGGATGTGGGCAGAAGCCAACACAGACTGACCTGAGGGCAAGGCTGCACAGTCAACATTTGGCAAAACCCCATCTTCTGCAGAGCCCAGAAGGAGAAGCCCATTGTTCAACTGTGCTAAATTGTAAATATGGAGTCCTCACTGCTCCTGGCTCTCAGGCTGAAGAGACTAGATCTGTTTCTAGCTATTTTTAAGCAAGCACAGCCCATTCCCTCCATCCCTATCTTGTGCCACCCCTTAAATAAGACAATAATAGCCCTTTGGCCTAGGGATCATTCCACTGCAGGAAGGAGAAAGCAACTCATACTAACCCAGATAAAAGGAGGTTATTCTAAGGAGTTAGGGCCACCTCAGAATCCAAAGTCCCAGAGATGAGTACATACAGTGTGGTAAGAGCTGTTCTAGAGCAGGACCTGGAAAGTAGAAGCAGTCTGGAACCAAGACTGCAGCCCTGAACTTGGTGGCCTGGCGGTCCACTCCATCCTTCTCCCCTACATCAGGTCCTTCCGCATTCCTTATCAGGCTTCGACCACCATATATGATGGGGGGAGGAGTCTTGAAACACAACTTAGGAACTTCCCTGGTGGCCCAGCGGCAAAGAATCTGCCTGCCAATGCAGGGGACACGGGTTTGATCCCTGGTCTGGGAAGATCCCACATGCCATGGGGCAACTAAGCCCATGCACCACAGCTACTGAGCCTATATCCTAGAGCCCATGCTCCGCAACAAGAGGAGCCACAGCAATGAGATGGCCAAGCAACACAGCTAGAGAGTAGGCCCTGCTCGCCACAACTAGAGTAAGGCCCATGCAGCAACAAAGACTCAGCACAGCCAAACTTTAATTAATGAAAAAAAAAAAAAACACAACTTAGTTATACTGGGTATCATCCTGAAAAAGAATCAACTTCTTATTTAAAGTCTGAATCCTGTGAACAAGCATGCTTTTGCTCCCTTTGGTTTAAGTCCTCTGTCCCCAAAAGCAATCCAGATGTTCCATCTCCCTCTCTCACATCTACTGAGTAACTAACTGATCAACCTTCCAGAGCCCAGCGCTCAGCTTTGATCCAGCTACCTTGGATGGTAGAGTGATTTTATTCTTGCTTGAAATGAAGCCTCTCACATTAATCTTTCTCTTTATTTCAGACAATTTTGAAAAAGCCAAGGAACTCTTAACAAAGATGAGATACTTTTCAAATATTGAAGAAAAGATTAAGTTAAAGAAGATTCCCCTCTAATGGTTGCTAATTGTAAAGTTTTAAAAAATAAAGTTCTTACCGATTTCTCTTCTGGCCTCTGCTGACTGAGAACAGAGGTGCTTCAACCGCTTTGACCATCTTAACTAAACTGTGGCTCAGGCACTAGCCGGCGGCAGAGTTGGTCATGTCAACGGAAGCAGGGTTTGAGTGATCGGCTCTTCATGGGGTACTTGATATACCATGTTCCCCAGCTAGGCTGGTGGATGAAGAGATGGAAATAGGGCCAACTTGAGGCCCTCAAGAGGAGGGGACTTATTCCTGAAAAAGCCAGTAGTAAATATTTTAGATTTTGTGGGCCACACCTCCTCTATTGCAACTACTGAACTCTGCCCTGGTAGTGTGTGCGTGCTACACACGTGCTAAGCTGCTTCAATCGTGTCCGACTCTTTGCGACCCTCTGGACTGGAGCCCACCAGGCTCCTCTGTCCATGGGCATTCTCCAGGCAAGAATAGTGAAGTGGGTTGCCTTTCCCTCCTCCAGGGGATCTTCCCGACCCAGGGATTGAACCCGCATCTCTTACATCTCCTGTATTGGCAAGCAGGTTCTTTGCCACTAGCGCCACCTGGGAAGCCCTTGTAGCATATTATTTACTAAGCAGGCAGTGGGTTAGATTTGACAGGGGTTTACTACCCTCTGCTCTAGAACCACATCTTCCTTCCAAAGTCATGACCTTCACAAATAGTCTTGTTAGTATGTCCTTCAGGGAATTCCATTTTGGAACCATGCAAACTGCCTAAGGGTCTCTTTGGCCCACACTTAAATAAATGCATTTTATCTACATGAAATATAGATAATATTACCAAGAATTAGTCTGGTGTGAAACACCAAGTACATTTTCAGCTCCACCTTGGTGGAGCAGAGCATTTTTAATCTATTCCTGGACAGCTGCTCTCCTGTCACCTGAAGCATCTTCTTTCCCCTTTTCGATCTTTGGAAATTCAGTTTAAAATTCTTGATTCATTTCCAGAAGAAAAAAAAAATTTTTTTAAGTCTCTGGATCAAGGAAGATTAAAATAGAAAATTCTGAGAAACAGCATTCAAACTCTTAGAACTGCTTATTTATAAATTAAAAAAATTCAGGGTTCTGAACCAAGGTTTAAATACTACTCCTAGAGCTTAAAACTGCAGCTCCTAGGACTTCCCTGGCGGTCCAGTGGCTCCTCCACTCCCAAGGCAGGAGGCCCGGGATCAAGCCTCGGTCAGGGAACTGATCCCATAAGCCGCAACTAAAGATTCTGCATGGTATGACCCAGCACAGCCAAATAAATAAATTTTTTTTTTTTTAAAGAAAAACGAGGTCTTTTGCATCTTCTTTTGCATCTTCCCTTGTCACTGTCTTAAGAATTTATATCTTGTGAACCCAGTTATACTCAGTTAATGTTTCAGGATTTATGGATCTTTCTAAAGGCAAATGAACCACAGCAGCTGTCTGGCTTAATGGTATTTAGGAATATCAGTACAATCTCCAAGCCCCTCATAATTTACAAGAAGAATGAGTTACTTGTCTGAACATGCACAGGAAGTCCTTTAAGTAAATAATTACAAAGCAAGCAAAAAGTCCTGATTAGATTGGGTGCTTCTGCTAAGAAGGAAACGAAAGGCGTATTCGAAATATGCCTGTGGACGATTTTCCATCCTTCCTCAGAACAAAGATCAAGACTGAAACTATCCGACCACAGACAGGAATTAGATCAACGAATTTGCTTCAAACGGCATTTTTGGCAGCACTTCAAAGAAACTTCCCCTTACCTATTGCCATTGGCTGTAAAGCCCACTGTGCCTCCCAGCAAACCATCTCTGATGGGGGAATAGATAGAAAAGGCTATTTCTGGGATTTCCTTGGTGGTCTGTGCCTCCAATGCAGGCGGCCCAAGCTCGATTTTCAGTTAGGAAACAATCCCGCATGCCGAAACCACAAGTTTGCATAGCACAACCAAATATTCTGCATGCTGCAACTAAGACCTGGGTGCAGCCAGGTAAGTAATTTTTTAAAAAAGAAAAGACTTTATTTCTGAGACATAGTTTCCCCTCTCTTCCAAATTCTTTCCCTTTTAGTCTAAACTCCAAGTATAGCCGAACTTCTCAATCCAGAAGCCCACTCAAGTGTTCCCTGACCAAGCCCTCTAGGGGGATGCTTCTAGACCTCTGAAAGCTTAGCAGTCTTACTTCCCTTTCTGACCGAGGGAAGGAAATTAAGCACCTACCTCCCAACCCCACATGGTTCCTAATAATAATGGTAGAACAAGTCAAGGGGTTGAGTAATTTGTGACCGTTTGCTCTGGTGTTATAGACAGAATGTGGCTCCCCAAAATTTGTATGTTGAAGCCCTACATCCACTGTGGCTGTATTTGGAGATGGTTCCTCTAGGGAAGTAATTAAGGATAAATGAGGTTGTAAAGGTGAAGCCCTGATCTGACAGGATGAGTGTTCATAAGAAAAGACACCAGAGAGCTCCCTTGCTCAGTCTTTTCACAGTCATGCATAGGGAAAGGCCCCGACAGAAAGCCAGGGAGACGCCCACTGTCTATAAACCAGGAGGAGACTTTTCACTGGATACTGAAACTGGCCCAGACAGCAACCTTGATCTTGGACTTCCAGCCTCCAGACCATGAGAACATTAACTTCTGTTGTTTAAGACACCCAGTCTGTGGTATTTCGTTCCAGCAGCCTGAGTAGATTATTAATAATACGCCTGGTTTTGAATTCCAGCTCTGCCGCTAATTTGCATGAGTCCACAGTTGTGCTAAGCTTCATTTCCTCATCTTCAAAACAGTGATGATGGGGGCTTCCCTGGCGGTCCAGTGGTTGAGACTGTGCTTTCAATCCTGGGGCGGGGGTTGCAGTTTTGATCCCTGGTCGGGGAACCAGGATCCCACATGCCACACGGTGTGGCCAAAAAACAAACAAAATCACACCTACACTATAATTCAGTAGGTTCCTTTAGAACTCCCAGTGGATGTGAAAGCCCACGAGAGTATGAGTGGCTCACTTTCCTATTTGGCTTTCTTCTAATGCCCAGGGCAACGGCCAAAACAAAAAAGGTGATACAGTAGCGCCACACTCACAAGGTTGCTGTAAAGAGTAAATGGAGTAAATTATCTATGCAAACTGTTTAGCACAGTGCATGGCGTATAATCACTCAAATGTGATTTTTTAAATGGTAATGACTGCTTTGGTTTATATTTTGCAACAAACTCATGCCTTTTGCTACAGAGTAAAATGTTATCCTTTCAACAAAGTTTCAAGCACCTGAAAGTTTGTGTAAGCACCTGATCTAGTTTGTGTAAGGGAATGCTGGAACCTGAGAAAGTAACAAAAAACAGTGAGATGCTTCCTGTCTATTTGGGGACAGGACTTTCACATCAACAACCAAAACAACAATAAAAGTTCCCATTTGCTGCATGGTGACTGTTCCAGGCACTACAGGCAGTACTTTGCTTGATTCCATCAAACTAAACCCAATTTCACCCATTTTACAGATAAAGAGACAAGATCTCAGAAAGTAAGAGAATTAAGAGCAGGAATTCAAACCCAGGTCTGCCTGCAAAGCCTGTGCTCTTAGGGAGGTTGAACCAGCCATGATTAAGTACCAGCCATGGGTACTGACCAATCTTTACAAGAGGGGCCATGTACCATGCCAGCTGGAGCAGGATTTGATCCAAGACCCCATTTCCAAAGTCTGCTGATACAGCTTCACTGGGCCTAGCGGACAATCACTCCCCATTGTGGGAACCAGGGAAGAAGGCCTCAGGGAAGTGGGATCCAGACAAGCAGAGAGAACCTGTGTCGGGTGTTCCTGAGACCACCCTCAGCTTCACTGACTCAGTGGGAGAAACCACAGGACTTGGTACATAGTCCTGGTCATGGCTACGATTTATCACAGCTAAAGGATACAAAGCTCAAGTCAGAGAAAAAGCACATGGGATGAAGTCCCACCAAAACAAGGCACAAGCATCCAAGGGTCCTCTCCCAGGGGAGTCACAGAACACACACTGAATTCCCCCAGCAACAAGCTGTGACAACAAAAGTGTGAAACTGCTGTCTACAGGGGAAGCTTGTTAGAGACTCAGTACCTAGAGTTTTTCTTGAGTGCTGGTTACGTAAGCGCCCTTTGTTTAGCATGTGCCAAAATTCAACTTCCAGAAAGAAAACAGGTATTCAGCATAAACTACATTGCTTGCATGAACAGCATAAACTAAGATCATGGTATCTGGTCCTATCTTTTCATGGCAAAGAGATGGGGGAAAAAATGGAAATAGTGACAGACTTTATTTTCTTGGGCTCCAAAATCACTGCAGATGGTGATTGCAGCCATGAAATTAAAAGAAGCTTGTTCCTTGGAAGAAAAGCTATGACAAACCTAGACAGCATATTAAAAAGTGGAGACGTTACTTTGCCAACAAAGATCCATATAGTCAGAGGTCCAGTAGTCATGTACAGACTCTTGAGAGTCCCTTGGACTGCAAGGAGATCAAACCAGTCAATCCTAAAGGAAATCAACTCTGAATACTCATTGGAAGTACTGATGGTGAAGCTGAAGCTCCAATACTTTGGCCACCTGACTCATTGGAAAAGACCCTGATGCTGGGAAAGATTGAAGGCAGGAGGAGAAGGGGACGAGAGAGGACGAGATGGTTGGATGGCATTATTGACTCAAAGGACATGAGTTTCAGCAAACCCTGGGAGTCAGTGAAGGACAAGGAAGGCTGGCGTGCTGCAGTCCGTGGGTCGGAGTAGGACACAACTGAGCAACTAAACAACAGCAACGTTGTTTGTACAAATAAGTAGAGTGAGCCACTCTTATCAGTTTTGGAAATAGGGAAAGTGTTAGTTGCTCAGCCATGTCCAACTCTTTTTGATCCCATGGACCGTAGCCCTCCAGGCTCCTCTGTCCATAGAATTCTCCAGGCAAGAATACTGGAGTGGGTTGCCATTTCCTCCTCCAGGGGTATCTTCCTGACTCAGGGCTCAAACCCGAGTCTTCTGTATTGCAAGCAGATTCTTTACTGTCTGAGCCACCAGGGAAACTCCCCAAATCCAAGTTCGCAAGCACCAACCAAGGGCCAACCTTGTGAGCAGGACTTTCTAAGGATGTTCGATCTCGAGATTCCCTGGTAACTAAGATGGTAAAGCATCTGCCTGCAATGTGGGAGACCTGGGTTAGATCCCTGGGTTGGGAAGATCCCCTGGAGAAGGAAATGGCAACCCGCTCCAGTACTTTTGCCTAGAAAATCCCATGGACAGAGGAGCCTGGCAGGTTACAGTCCATGGGGTCGCAGAGAGTCAGACACGACTGAGCAGCTTCACTATAGCTTCACTCGATCTCGGGGCAGCTGAGTTAACTGTTTTCTCCACAGAAGCCAAGGGGCAGTCCTGTCACAGTTGAGGGAACTATATGACCAGTAATCTATAATTGCTAAAGGGCTTTTTCCTGTCTGCTTGACCGCCACCAGGCAAAAAGAAAGATGCTGCTGAGTGACCACCTAGTGTGTTCAGCGGCAAGTGACAAACAGCTGCAGCAGACTAAAGCTTTGCTTTGGCAAAGAATTCCTTCGGTTCTGCCGCTTTTGATAACATGTTGGTTATATCAGATGGGGCCAGATGAAAAAAGAAAGAGACACCATCTTTTCCTTTCTAGGGGCTGCAGTCAGGAGGCAAGAGAAAGTCAGGAGAGTTGAGAGGGGTGAGGGTTCCAGGGAGGAAACATAGGGCGTTGGTGGTGGAAGGGGCTGCCATCAGAGAGGGGTGAGGTCTTTGAGGAATTAGAACACACCCCATCCCAAAGCTGCGGGGGGAAAGGGGAGATGCTACTCGACCCTGGTCCTTGCTGCCATGCTGAGATTCAGGCGCTGTGTTGACCATCTCTCGATTGTTTTTAAGAGAAGGTGGAACTGGGATTTTAACAGGAAATTTCCCTGGGGCTGCCCATGGAAACAAACAAGCAAGAAAGAGCTAAGTCAGCTGGGGAAAGGAGACAGGTGAGAAAGGCTTTTGCAGTGGAGGTGATGTGAGAGCAATAAGGTAAAAAATAAGACAGTTCAGGGACTTCCTGGTGATCCAATGAATAAGACTGTGCTTCCAACGCAGGGGGACATGAGTTCGATCCCTGATTGGGGAACTAAGATCCCACATGTCAAGTGGTATGGCCAAAAAAAATTGTAAGTAAAAAAAAAAATAATAAAGTGTACAATTCAATGGTTTTTTAAAAAAATTAGACAGCTTATCCGGTGGACTGAGGAAGGAAGTTAGGTTACAAATTATACTTGTGATACCACAGATTTCAGAGATTCAGACAGAACTGGGTTTTGCATCTGGAAGTTCCTCTTACTTACCGTGTGACCTTGAGCAGTTAAGTACATTTTTCTCATCTGTAGGACAAGCATAACCATAGCACCAGCCTTAATCATGATGAAGTACAGATATGACATCAAGAGTGAAGAGGATATAAAATAATGCACACGAAGTGCTCAGCACAAGGCCTGGCGATGCACTCAGCAAATATTTGTGGGAAGCACAGAATGACATGGGAGCAGAGAGGAGCTCAAAGCCCCTCACCTTGACCAAGAGTTAGAGGTGGAATCACAGAGGCTTCCTGGAGGTGGTGCCCCATGGTAAGCTGAATCTTGACGGTTAGAAGGTATTTTCATTTTCTGGTAGGTTAGCAGGAGAAATGGCCTGCACACAAGTGAAGAAGAATCTTACTGCAAGGAGGTGACAGCAGGAGCAAGGAAGGGGTAGGGATGCTGTTGAGAAGGAGGCAGCCAGATCAGGAGCGGTGTAGACAACTAGAGAAAGAGAGACCCATCCGGAGACTTGGGTAGAGCTGACAGCTCATGGTTTCTGATCGAAGGCAACATGGTGGTGAGGGGGCAGTAAGTAGACAGATCCAAGAGCATTCTGGGAGGTGGGGCCATTAGGACGTGGCAGGCAATTGACTATGGTGAGGGCTGAGTAAGGGGACCTCAAGTGCCTGGTGTGAGCACTGGGGGGTGGAGAAGCCTTGACCCAGGAAGAGGAGCTGCAGCTTGGGGTAGGGGCTGAGGGAGGGACTGAGCTCCATTTGGACAGGTTGGGTTTGTGTCCTTGGAACTTCCTGTAGATGTTCAGTAGGCAACTGGAGGATGCCAGCAGCTGAGGAAGAATGTCTGGGCAGGGCAAAGAGATCTGGTGGACAGGCATTAAATAAGCAGATTATACTCCCCTTCTCCCTGAATCCTCCAATGGGCCCTTTCAGGCAGGAACTATCATCCCCATTTCACGGATGGAGAAATTAAGGCTTTGAAGAGCAGAGTAGCTGTTTTGAAACTGGAACATGTGCAGAGAAGATGGTGTATTGAATTAAGAATATGCAGGTTATGACCTGCTGAATAACGGGCCACAGAACACCCACATGGGGTCCCAAGGTAGTTCCCTCAGCATCTGAGCTCCCACTTTGGGGAAGTGAAACCCATGGGGTGATTTTGATTGAAGGCAAAGTTTCAATATGCCCACACAAAGGAAGTAAAGCTTTTTTTTTACTTTACAAGAATTTACAAGAATTTTTATTTATAGATCCCAGATTGGGGGGGGGCATTTATAATGAGTGGGGTAAGGGCGGTCCTCAGTCTCACATCAGGAGTGAGCTGGAGATAGAGAGCAGGGTGTATGTGCTCAGTTGCTCAGTGGTGTCCAACTCTTTGTCACCATGGACTGTAGCCCACCAGGCTCCTCTGACTGTGGGATTGTCCAGGCAAGAATACCGGAGTGGATTGCCATGTCCTCCTCCAGGGGATCTTCCTGACCCAGGAATCGAACCAGTGTCTCCTGCATTGCAGGCAGATTCTTTACCACTGCTGCTGCCAAGCACTTATTACTTATAAAGTAATTGGGGTGGAGATCACTAATTTTTTACTTAACTGCTTAACTCTTAAGTGGCTACTTTAAAAGGTGCCCTGGGAAAAGCAAAGTGGAAACTGAACAGTGAGCACCCCAAACTCAAGTCTTATCTAGATGTTCAGACTCTGGGTGTGAGCAGGGTTATCACCCTGTAAAATGTCTGGGCAGCAACTCAGAACTCTGTGTGTTTTTCTCATCACAGAAGAGAGGCTGAGTTCACTAACTGTTCTTCTTTTATAAGATTGTTTGGCTTTCCGGGTCCCTTGCTGTTCTGACAGGAGTGCAATACTGCAGTGTAATTCTGACACTAACCACCTACAGTTGGCATCAGACTCACCAGGTTTAAGGGCACAGGATTGGGTCAAACAAGTTTTCCCTTATTTCAGATGCCAGCGTCAAGTGAGGTCACCTATGCTTATGACAGACTAGCTACAAATCCAGGAGGTTCTCGTGACACCTCTTCGGTTCAACAGTTCACTGAAATGATTCCCAGAACTGAGGGGAAGTTATGTTTTGATTACAGCTGCATTGTAAGGATACAAACGAAAGGGTACATCTTATGTCCAGTATAAGATGTAGCAGGGAGGAGGGGTGTTCCTGAGTGCAGAGTTTCCATGCCCTCTCCCCATGCGTTCAGGGTGCTTCATCCTCCAGCATATCTATGTGTTCATCATCAGAAAGCTCCAGTGAGCTCTGGCATCCAGAGTTTTACTGGGGTTTTACTGTGTAAAATCAACCTAGACAGCATATTGAAAAGCAGAGATATTACTTTGCCAACAGAGGTCTGTCTAGTCAAAGCTATGGTTTTTCCAGTAGTCACGTATGGATGTGAGAGTTGGACTGTAAAGAAAGCTGAGCGCCGAAGAATTGATGCTTTTCAACTGTGGTGTTGGAGAAGACTCTTGAGAGTCCCTTGGACTGCAAGGAGATCCAACCAGTCCATCCTAAAGGAGACCAGTCCTGGATGTTCATTGGAAGGACTGATGCTGAAGCTGAAACTCCAATACTTTGGCCACCTGATGAGAACTGTCTCATTGGAAAAGACCCTGATGCTGGGAAAGACTGAAGGCGGGAGGAGAAGGGGATGACAGAGGATGAGATGGTTGGATGGCATCACCGACTCAATGGACATGAGTTTGAGTAAACTCCAAGAGTTGGTGATGGACAGGGAGGCCTGGCATGCTGCAGTCCACAGGGTTGCAAAGAGTTGGACACGACTGAGCAAGTGAACTGAACTACTGTGTAAATATTGTTGACTAAATCATTGGCCATGTGGTTGGATTCAATCTTCAGTCTCTTTTTTTCTCCATGGGTGCTGGGCTGGCTCAAAGCCCCAACCCTTTAATCAAATGGTTGGTCTTTTTGATGACTAGCCCCGATCTGGGATCACCTCATTCATTAGCACAAATTCAGGAATGATCCATAGAGCTCATAATACACACACACCTATCAGTCAGGTAATTCTCAGGATACAGAAACACCCTCCAGAACCAGAGATAAAGGCCAAAATCTTTGTTACACACAATTGCATTTCTGTACAAATTTTAAAATCATTTTGTCAATATCTGCAAAAAAAGCTAGAATTTTTATAAGGATTGCATTGAGTCTGCCGATCAATGTGGGGAGTATTCAATATTAAAACAATATTGGACTTCCCCAGCGGTTCAGTGGTTAGGGCTCTACCTACCAATGCAGGAGGCGTGAGTTCAGTCCCTGATCAGGGAACTAACGTCCCACATGTCTTGGGTGCAGCACAAAAATTTTTTTTTTAATTTAAAAACTATTAAACATTATTAAGTCTTTTGATCTATGAACATAGGCAGGCTTTTCATTTGTTTAGATTGTCTTTAACTTCTTTCAAATATGTTTTATAATTTCAGTGTGAAAGTCACATGCTATTTTGTTAAGAGTTATTCCTAAG
The DNA here is from genome assembly GCA_024291935.2 of Okapia johnstoni. Classification (NCBI taxonomy): domain Eukaryota; kingdom Metazoa; phylum Chordata; class Mammalia; order Artiodactyla; family Giraffidae; genus Okapia; species Okapia johnstoni. The sequence continues at coordinate 4,423,161 of CM044310.1, read as the reverse complement.
TATTTTACTCTTTCTGATGCTCCTGTAAATGAAATGATTTTCTTAATTTCAGTTTCAAGATTATTTATTGCTAGTGTATAGGAATACAATTTATTTTTAAATTTAAATATTGTACTATTTTGAAGTAGGAACAGATATCTCAGTTAATGATTTTAGTACTTTGATGCAAGAGTTTGGGTTCATAAAATTCTTTCCTGAAACTATCTATCTGCAGACCTGTTTTGCCAGATTTCCCAGAGCAGAGTGCCTCATTCCTGATCTCTGCCCTGAACTCCTTTCAGGGCAGAAAGTCAGCTACTGCAGTGCCTAATAACCTAATCCTTTGAAAGCCAGATGATGAGTGACATTCGTTAGTTAGCATCTGATTTAGGCATCAAAGTAATACTGGCCTTCTATAATGGATTGGGAAATTTTCCCTCCTCTTCTATTTTCTGGAAGAGTTTGTGAAGGATTGGTGTCAATTTTTCTTTAAATATTCAGTAGACTTCACTGGTGAAGCCATGTGGACCTGGTCTTTTCCTTGTAGGAAGATTGTTTATTACTAATTCAGTCTCTTATCATAGGCCTATTCAAAATTTCTGTTTCTTCTTGAATCAGTTTTATTAATTTGTTCATGAATTTATCCATTTCATCTAAATTATCTAATTTGTTGGCATACAGTTGTTTGTGGTTTTCCCTTGTAATTCCCTCTTTCATTCCTGATTTTAATAATTTGAGTCTTTGCTTTCTGTTTCTTGATCTGTCTAGCTAAATGTTTGTCACATTGCGTTAGCTTTTTCAAAGAATCAAGTTTCCGTTTCATTGATTTCTCTTGATTTTTAAAAAACTATTTATTTATTTGGCTGCACTAGATCTCAGTTGAAGCATGTGGGATCTTAGTTCCCCAACCAGGGATAACACCCATGCCCCCTGCCTTGGAAGTGTGGAGTCTTAACCACTGAACTGCCAGGGAAGTCCCTTTTCTATTCTTTATTTCATCTCTAATCTTTATTGCTTCCTCCCTTCTGCGTGTTTTGTATTTAGTTTACTCTTCCTTGTTTTTTTTTTTAATACCTTTATTTATTCATTTCTGGCTGTGCTAGTTGTGGCTCACGGGCTTAGTTGCTCCACAGCATTTGGAATCTTCCTGGAGTAGGGACTAAACCTGTGTCTCCTGCATGGCAGGCAGCTTCTTTACCACTGAGCCACCAGGGAGGCCCCCAGATGCTGCTTTTGAGAAGGGCATCCTCTATTTGGAATGTCATTGGCAAGCCCTGAACATATACGTTTCTCTCTGTCCTACAGAGGCTGTTCTGTTTTTTAAAGCAGGAACATCAAATTTTTAGGGATTGTAATGGTTAATTTTATGTGTCAGCTTGACTAGGCTAAGTGATTTCCTGATAGCTGGTGAAATATTATTTCTGGGTGTGCCTCTGAGGATGTTTCTGGAAGAGATTGGAATTTGAATTGGGGAACTGAGTAATACAAATGGCTCTTTGATGTGGGGGGCATCCTCCAATCCACTGGGGGTTCTGGTGGTGGTTTAGTGGCTAAGTCATGTCCAACTCTTGCAACCCCAGGGACTGTAGTCCATGGGATTTCCCAGGCAGGAATACTGGAATGGGTTGCCATTTCCTCCTCCAGTGGATCTTCCTGACCCAGGGATCGAACCTGCGTCTCCTGCATGGCAGGCAGTCTCCTGCACTGCAGGCTGATTCTTTACCGACTAAGCCATGGGGGCTCTAATAGAACAAAAAGGAGGAGAAAGGGCAAATTGGCTCCCTCCTTCTGCTTGAGCTGAGACATCCATTTTCTGCCCTTGGTGCTCAGGCTTTCGCACTCAGATATGGACTCACATCAGCAGCCCCCTGATTGTCAGGCCTTCAGACTCAGACTGAATTACATCATTGGCTTTCTGGTTCTCTAGTTACAGAGGGCAGATGGTGGGACTTCCTGGCTTCCGTAACCAAGTGAGTCAGTTCTAATAATAGATCTTCTCTTTTATATATACATATATATATATATATATATTACTATACATCCTGTAGTTTCTATTTCTCTGCAGAACCCTGACTAATGCAAGGATCTTCCCTCAAATATACATTTGGAGGATGCTCAGCAGGGGAAAAAAAAGTTTCTATTTCCTTGTGGAAAGCAGTGATGATATAACTAGTTTTGGAATCAATCAAATATTTCCAGAACCACCATTATTAACTGTGAGACCTTGAGATTGGTCCTTCACCTCTCTGAATCGTAGCCTCTTATTCTGCAAAGTGGTGATGATGAGAAGCAGTGCCCTAGCACATGTGTGTGTTAGTCGCTCAGTTTTGTCAGACTCTTTGTGACCCCATGGACTATAGCCCCCCAGACTCCTCTGTCCATGGGATTCTCTAGGCAAGAATACTGGAGTGGGTTGCCATTTCCTCCTCCAGGGGATCTTCCCGACCCAGGGATCAAACCTGGGTCTCCTGCATTATAGGCAGATTCTTTACCATCTGAACCACCAGGGAAGTAGAGAGTTGTGGTGGAGTTAATGAGAAGCAGTGCCCTAGCATAGTGCCTGGTAAATAGTAAGTGCTCAATAAATGCTCGCTGCTGATGTTTGCTTCTTTCGACTTCTTGTTTTTAACCTCATGTTCTACTCCATCTGGGTTGATATACAATGAGGTGCAATGGACACAAACATTCAGTCCATTGCATCTCATTGTGTTGAACATGTTTATTTTTAAAACACTGTCAGCAATTTTCCACCTAGGAATCCATTTACCTACTTGCAAATATATACCAAAGTCTTAGTCAGATTTGTCTACACTTAGCCTTACAATGGAGAAGGCAATGGCCACCCACTCCAGTACTCTTGCCTGGTAAACCCCATGGACAGAGGAGCCTGGTAGGCTGCAGTCCATGGGGTCGCTAAGAGTCGGACATGACTGAGCGACTTCACTTTCAGTTTTCACCTTCATGCATTGGAGAAGGAAATGGCAACCCACTCCAGTGTTCTTACCTGGAGAATCCCAGGGACAGAAGAGCCTGGTGGACTGCCGTCTATGGGGTCACACAGAGTTGGACACGACTGAAGTGACTTAGCAGCAGCAGCAGCAGCCTTACAATGGGGCTTTCCTGGTGGCTCAGACTGTAAAAATCCACCTGCAATGCGAGAGACTGGGTTTGATCCCTAGGTTGGGAAGATCTCCAGGAGGAGGGCATGGCAACCCACTCCAATATTCCTGTCTGGAGAATCCCCATGAACACAGAAGCCTGGCGGGCTACAGTCCCATGGAGTCACAAAGAGTCGGACACGACTGAGCTACTAAGCACACACAGCCTTACAATAGAATTCCACTCAACAGTTGAAAAGGAAATGAAGTAGAACTCTGTGTGTCCATATGCCACACAAGTGTGAGTTCTTGGTGGTCTTTGGCTGAAGGGCATGACTTTGGTATAAGCAACTCAGACTAGACGACAGTGCCATTTCATGAGACGGCAAATACGGTCGTGATCAGTGGTTGGGATGGCCAACTCTGCTAGCCTTTTAGCAAGCAGTTGCCTCTGGATGCCCCCAGAGAGAGGCTGGAAGGCTTGCCAGTACCGCTCAGAACTCAGGTTTTCCCTGATCCTCCATGCTGTTTCCTCTAAAGCGTCACCAACTTCATTTACATTAAAACACCAAAGACTGGAGAAGGAAATGGCAACCCACTCCAGTATTATTCTTGCCTGGAAAAGTCCATGAACAGAGGAGCCTGACGGGCTGCAGTCCATGCGGTCGCAAAGAGTTGGGCACGACTGAGCGACTAACACTTACTATGTGCCAAGAAGTGTTATAACTTAGAACTTCTAAGGGCTCTAGAGGTTTTAATTCACTTACTTCTCCTATCAATCTTAAGAACAGAGGTCCTACTGTTTTCGGGTTTTACTACTGAGAAAACTGAGGTACAGAGGTTACTTGATGAGTGAGGATTTGAACCTACGACCTCTTCTAGGTAGGGCCATCCTCCAGCCCCGGAAACTCTGCCGGAGAGCCATCTTGTTTGTAGTCGTCACGGACTTCAACTCCCGGCAGCCCTCGCGCCGGCAGTTCGCCACACACAACAAATCCCGGCGTGCTCCGGGCGGCTTGGGGTGGAGAGTTCTAGAAGGCGTGACGTGGGGTCGGGAAGCGGGCTCAGAGGCGGGTACCTCTCGGCAGTCGCTGTGGCCGCTGCTGCCGGGTCCGGGGACGCGGACGGCCGGGGCCGCGGGCGCAGCCTCCTCGTCTCCCCGGCCATGGCGGCACTCGGCCGGCCGTTTAGCGGCCTTCCCCTGAGCGGTGGCTCGGACTTCCTGCAGCCGCCGCCGGCCTTCGCCGGTCGGGCCTTCCCGCCGGCGACGGAGGGCGCCGAGCTGGCCCCACGGCCGGGACTTCGCGCCACCCCGAGCAGCTCCGGCGGGAGCGCGGCGCGCGGACGGTGAGGAGACCGGCGGACGGCGGACGGCGGGGGCGGGGGTGGGCTCCGGCGCGGGTTAGTTGAACCTTCTCGCGACCCTGGCGGGGGGTCTTCAGCCTCAAGTTGCGGATGAGGAGACGGAGCCCCACAGGCGGTTGACGTAAATCGCGGAGGTCGCACAGCTCTGGGGTCCGGTTCCGATCTCGGCGCGCCTGCGCCCGGAGAAGTGAGGAGAGGTCTGCCCACCCAGGGCGTGCAGGGAATGGGAGCCGGACCGACCCGGGCCTTGAGCTGCCCTGGGCGCGCACACGCTTGGCTTCCTCCAGACTGCGGCCCGGCAGCTCTTGGTAACTTTCAGCGACTCTCGGACGCTTGACTTTCCTCACCCGCAACTTGGGAGAGAAATAGGTCCTTCCAGTGGGATCATAAACTAAAGTGCTCAGCACGGTGCCTGTCCCAATACGTTTTCCCTACCCTGGTCGCCCCAGTTTATCTCCCCCGGTCTTGACCGAATGAATTTAGATTTCAGTCTGATTTTGCCACGACCAGCCAACACTTTTACCTGACTGACCGTGTGACCTGTACATCCATCCCACAGGGCAAGGGAGGGGAGAGCTGGTAGTAGTGGGGTGAGCAAAATTACCGGAGCCTGAAAGTGGATGCTGAATGTACCAGCTCAGTAAATTTCTCAACTGATTTTTTTTGTTTGTTTTAACAGTATTTCAACTCACTGTAGAACGAAACACAAGCGAGAGGAGGAGGAGGATGAGTAAGTTTCAAGTGCTTTTTCAGTCACTTAATGGCCACTTAATTTAACCTATTTTATATCCATAACTATTTGTTTTGAAGTGAAAAGGTGGAACATCAGGTGTTTCTGAAAGGAGGCCCAAGGAACTGATAACATGGGTTGCCTTTTAGAGAAGTGAGCTGGGCAGGTCAGAGGGAAGCTTGTTACTGTATAAGCGATTGTCATGTTTGAACTTTGAGGCACGTATTATTACATGCACAAAATTAAAAAAAATTCACAGAAGGCAAAATCTTATGCTCCCAGTTGTCCCCAGAGGGTTATCCTTATTGCCTGTTTCCCCATAAGGAAGATAATGTAAAAATATGCACATTTATAGCTATATAATTCTGTTTTTTTACATTTATTAGTAACATACTGTTCACACTGCAACACTGGTGTTTTCATTTTACTCTCCTGTAGCTTGTTGCATATGGGCACATAGAGTTCTACGTCATTTCTTTTTCAGCAGTTGAGTGGAATTCTGTTGTAAGGCTAGGAATTGGTAATTAACCAGTCTCCCAGTGATGGATTTCTAAATTAATTTTAATACTAACAAATTTAAAGTGACCATTCTTAAGTTCTTTGTGTTTGTAATTAGATAAATGGATTCCTAGATGGGAAATTGCTCGATCTTTAAGTGTATGCATTTTGAATTTTAAGCAAGAGTTGTTGTCAGTTTATACTCCTTTAAACTTTGAGAATGCTTGTTTCTCCATCTTCTCATCAGAATTGTATTTTCAAACTTTTTATTCACCACTTAACTGATAGGGAAAATACTGCATGTTATAAGCAGGCAGTCTAAAAAAGAAAATAAGTAAAAGACTTCCCCTAAAGATATCAAAATGACCAAACAAATGAAAAGACATTCAACCTGATCAGTCTTTAGGCAGATGCATATTAAAAGCACGGTGAGAAACTACTCCACTACCAGATATTGGAGGGTTCTGTAGCACCAGGAACTTGCAGACACTATTGGATGAGAATGTAAATTGCTACAACACTTGGGGAAACAGTTTTGAATGAGTTGAAGGCACACATACCCATTTACCCAGCAGTTCTTTTTTTGACTACGCATTCTCATCAGAAGACATGTACAAGAAAGTTTATGGCATCCTTGTTCATGATGGCTCAAAATTGGAATGTCCCTTAACAGTATCTGGACATAATAAATTTTTGCTGAGTTCAGTGCAGCAAAAAAGAAACGCTGAACCACACTTACCAACCCAGATGTGTCCTATAAACATGGTAGGAACAAAAGAAACAGCACGAATGTATACATATTCAGTATAATTCCTTATATAGGGTCAAAACCAGGCAGCACTAAAAACTTTCAATATTGTATATCTACATACATGATAATGTATGTATAATGTTTTTAAAAACGAAGTGGTTATTATAAAAGTGTGTGCTTACAGGGAGGAGGGAACAGAGTACCATTTAGAGATGCTGACAGCATTCTATATCTTGAATATTACTTTCATGGATTTTTGTTTTATAATTATTATATGTACTTTTATGAGTGCAGGCATTTTATAATTAAAGAAATTAGATCATTGTTTTAATTTATATTTTGTAAATTATATGCAATTTTGAACCTCTTTTCCTTTAAGCCATTTGTGTTTCATTTTGGGTAAATTCTTCATGTTTCTGCAAATCTTTTATTGACTTATTGGTCTTTTTCTTATTAATCTATAAGAAATCAGTTTATTGTGTATGTTGTGTTTTCCCCAGATTTGTTGTCTTTCAACTTTTGTGTGATATATTTTTTTTTTGCCAACAGAAACTTTTAATTTTCTCACCAGGTTGATACATAGACCTACAAGACAGTAGATTTGAAAGTTGCCTCAGTTTAAAAAACATCTGAGACTTCTCTGGTGATCTAGTGGTTAGGACTCCATGCTTCCAATGTAGGGGGCATGGGTTTGATTCCTGATTGGGGAACTAAAATCCTGCATGTCACGTGGCATGGCCAAAAATTTTAAAATAAAAAACCTCTAGACCAGACAGTATTGATGTTCTTTATAGTTTGGGGATTGCTGTGGATGCACAAGGACCTCTTTGCTTTCATCTTTTGAAAGTGTGGAAGTGTTAGTTGTTTAGTCATGTCCAGCTCTTTGAGACCCCATGGACTGTAGCCCAGGACTCTCCTCTGTCCACGGAATTCTCCAGGCAAGAATACTGGAGTGGGCCATTCCCTTCTCCAGAGGATCTTCCCAACCTAGGGATGAAACCGAGGTCTCCTGCATTGCAGGCAGATTCTTTACTGTCTGAGCCACCAGGGAAGTTTCCTAGGAGATTATTAAATAATTCTAATGTCATAAATAAAAAATTTGAAGTATAAAAACCATTGACTTTAAAAGTTAACCATCTTTAATTTGCAGATGGAGAGATTGAGGCCCTGGGAGGATAAGGGACTGGACAGTTGGATGTCGAATGCCCAGAAGTATGTTGCCTCCCTGCCACTTGGCTCTTATCAGAACTTTAAAGTCTTTTATGTCCCATTTTCTCTGGGACTTAATCATCATTGATCTCTAATTATTTGCAAAGCAAACCCAGAGGCGTGAAATTTTTTAGCCCAAATTATGTTAGATCAGAACCCAACTCTGATACTCAGTTGCATTTAATAGTTTAATTGTTGGATATGCTAGGGAATTACCTATTCTTTCTAAAGTTATTCTGCTCGTTCTTAGATGATTTCCTATGTGTACAACTTTTTCTTCTGCTTTCCAAAACATCATATACTTTAGAACTATCCACATATTACAGAAGTGTGTAATTTATGGATAGACATTCTTAATACTTACTTATGAGTTAAAACTAATTAAAAGCTAAACATATGATTGAGATTGTGCTTGGTGATGCCCAGGCAATAACATACTTTTGGTCTAAATACTCTTGAGTAGGGCTGGTTGTCTGTTCAGGACACCCCTCAGCAGTAAAGAATTGGCCTGCCAGTGCAGGAGACTCTGGTTTGATCCCTGGGTCAGGAAGCTCCCCAGAGAAGGAAGTGGCAACCCACTTCAGTTTTTTGCCTGGAAAATTCCATGGGCAAAGGAGCCTGGTGGGCTACAGTCCATAAGGTCGCAAAAGAGTCTGACATGACTTAGTGACTAAACAACAACTAAATGTTGGGCATGTTGTAGTGCTTACAAATACTAATTTGGTGTTAAGAGCTTGAGCAGTTGAACTTCCCTAACAAGGCAGGAGGTTTTAGTGACAATCCTCTATGAAAAGCATAGAGGATACAGCATCTGTCTCTGGGATCTGGTACCCAAAATACAGTTCACCTATGTGACACTTTAGAGGGGCACTTTAGTTTTCTACGTTCTTGTTTCCACATGTGCAAAGCAATCTGAATTGAACTCTTTACAGTCTCAGTGAAATATAAAATTTTCTAGAAAGTGAAGATAGTTTATGTTGTAAGCTGGGAGAAAAGTGTACCCCATTAGGCAGGGACCCATGGAGCAAATGACAGCCTCTACCGTTTTTGGCAAGAACCAAGAAATTAGCAGTGTCATCTGCACCTGTAGTACTTGCTGCGGATGTGAGGAAGCATGTATTTTTGCCCTAAGGGAATATAGGATGCCTGCAGACCACCTCCTCATATGCCCAGTGTAATGGAGCAGCAGCAATATGAAAAAATATGGCTGGCCCTGAATTGCTACTTTGTGATTCTTGGTTTCTTTACTTCCCACTTGACTTTTCCAGAGCTGAGTAAGAATGACTTTAAGTTCCCATATCAAATGCTTCTGATCTTGAAAGGCAAAATCTGGCAGGTGCAATCTAATTTGACAGATGTTAAGAGAAACATCTCAGGGCGTCTGTGAGAATGACAGAAAAGAAAGTGCATGATTTTCCGTCTTGTAATCACATACTGTCAAAAGTTAAGAGTTTTTTTCATAGCAGAATTTGGTTAGCAATGGCGGTGATACATGTTTCATTTATATTAGTCAGGATTTTCATTGATTTTTTTTTTTTTTTTTTCAGTTGTCCAGTAAGAAAGAAAAGGCTAACTGAAGCAGGGCTCTGTGCTGGTCCTAATGACTGGATTCTTTGTGCACATCAGGATATAGAGGGTCATGGAGTAAATCCGTGCACTAGTGGCCTTTCTGCACCTGGCATGTTAGATGTTATTTGTGAAGAGATGGATCAGACAACGGGGGAACCACAGTGTGAAGTTGCCCGAAGGAGGCTTCAGGAAATTGAGGACAGGTAAATGGGCAGCATATCCAGCTGGCTTCTTGTTGTTCCTATGTAACATCTCTGCTCTTTCAAGTTCGTCTAATTCATCATTTGGTGATTCCTTAATCCTCAGCCTGGCAGACTATAAAAATCAAGAAGCTCAAAGTATGTGCTTTAAATGTTACAGTAAGCATTTCTCATAGAACTGTACTAAATATTTTCATTTACTATCTCTGAATATTAATTTGGTTTATGAGGGTTTTAGCCTTCAAATTTGGCATCTTTTTTCTCAAATGTTGAACAGCTCTTGTGTATATACTTCTTTCTCTCCAGGTAAAGTCTTATACTTTACTTGACCTTTTGCTGTAGCACCTGTTGAGTTTATCCTTTTTTATTTTAAAAATTTTGTCCAATTAATAGAATATATAATAGTTTAACCAAATAATTTTTCTTTCTGTGCGTCTGCCTTTGTTTAGAATAATTGACGAAGATGAAGAAGTTGAAGCTGACAGAAATATTAACCGTCTCCCCAGCCTTGTCCTTTCTGATACCATGAAAACAGGTTTGAAGAGGGAATTTGATGAAATCTTTACAAAGAAAATGATTGAGTCCATGTAAGTTTTGGTTTCTGGTTTCCATTCAACTCTGATCTTTTTTGAAAATTCTTTTAAATTTATTTTTGGCTGTGCTAGGTTTTCATTGTTGTGCACAAGCTTTCTCTAGTTGCAGCAATCGGGGCTACTCTCCAGTTGTGATGCTTTCTTGTTGCAGAGCACAGGCTCTAGGGCGCGCAGGCTTCAGTGGTCGCGGTGCATGGGCTTGACCCTCCGCATGTAAAATACTGCACCAGGGATTGAACCCATGTCCCCTTCACTGGCAGTCAGCTTTTTCACCACTGGACCACTAGGGAAGTCCCCAGTTATGATCTTAGAAGGAAGACCCAACGTCTCGAGACACTTCCTGATCACCAACAGAGTGAAAGCTCAGTAGGTTTTATGTTTAGCCCAGGTTGGAGACCTTTTCTTAGTTCATTGGGGTGAGCGGAATGCTGTGCAAGTGGGAATTGGAAGTTCACGGGAGTGGCTGCCTTGACTATTTACCCCTGGGTTGTTTTGAAGTCCAGAAATGCACTAATAATCTAATACTTGGGAATGTGAGGATTGACAAGAAAGAACCCATTCTCTCAAATTACTGTGATAGGTTGTAGGAACCACATTTGAAAACTGCCTGTTTGCGTGGCTCTCTCAGTTATCTTGGACCACCATTAAGACCTTGGAAAAAAGTGAAAATTTACCAGCAGTCAAAAAAGTTATCACAAAGGCCACAGTCTAGAGCTCGTATTCGTATCTCACATTGTGTAGCCCCTCAGGCCTTTAGCTCTGAGACCCATTTTGCTCTTCATTTAGACCATTTGATGAGCTCAGTTATATCGTTTCCTCTGCCATCAGAGTAGAAACACACAAACAGCAAGTGAGAGCAGAACAAACTCAAGGTTAGTGAGCAGTGACGGTACTGTGTAAGGACAGTAGAGGAAACAAAAGCAAGCCTAAGAACCTAAAAAGCAAAGCAGCCTGGGCAGCATTAACATAAAGCTAATGACAGCCTGTAATTAATGATAATGACTAATAATAGTCCTTGGACTTCCATGGTCTCAAGTGGCCCTTACTCTGTGAAATACAGTTGTCTATCAGTATCCATGGGGGATTGCTTCTAGGACCCCTACAAATACTAAAATCCAGGGATGCTTATGTCTCTTATATAAAATGGTCCAAAGCAAAACCCCACAGATATGGAGGGCCAACTGTAGTAGGCAGGGTATAAAGTGCCCTGTAGGTGTTTGCTAGAAAAGACTTTCAGTAGACTTGGTACTGTGAAGGTAAGTGTCAGATATCTGAAAACTTCTCTTAGGCTACCAGTCCTACTGGTGCTAGGTAGATGACTGTCTTTAGACACTGTGGTTTCTCCTACTGCTGGATGTTAGCTCATGGGGGTTTTGCATTAGCCTCCTAGCTTGAGCTTATAATTACCCAGCCCTGAGGGTGGGTAAATAGTTTAGCCACGAGTAAGCAGGTCACATTGCCCTCCAGTGTAAAGCATTAGCACTTTCTGCTCTTGGTAGTTTTCCAGAAGCTAACCTTTGTGGGGTGTTCTTCATTGTTTGTGTTTTATTTTGCCATGCTCTTGGGTCCCAGAAGCCATCAAACCATCACTAGATGAAATAGGTTGGGGGGTGGTAGACACAGACAGTGGCTAACTGCACAAAGCATTATGTACTACATAGCTGTACTAATAAGCAAAAGGCTTGCTGAGATATTTATAGTGTGTTTGGCCAGTGTTTCTTTTTATTTATAATGGTTTAGTACAACATAGTAACCCACATCTGCTGATACTAACCACAATTTAAGAAGAAACTATAATGTTAAATCAAGGGCCTCTGTTTTTCATATTGAACGTTCATATTCTAATCGCAGCATCAGTGCAACCAGTTGGTTTGCTTACAATGCATGCAGAACTCTAAAATTTTATGTACTTGAGTGGCCTTTGTAAAGATAAGTTTGGATTGTCATAATTCTCCTATTTTGATCACATCGCATTTGGGGGGTTTTTTTGTTTTTTATTTCTGGGTTTTTTTTTTTTTTTTGGCTGCCCAGATCTTAGTTGCGGCACACAGCATCTTTTAGTTGCAGCATGTGAACTCTTAGTTGCAACATGTGGGATATAGTTCCCTGAACAGGAGTGGAACCTGGGCCCCTGCATTGGGAGTGTCCTCCCAGTGTGGAGCTCCTGGCCCACCAGGGAAGTCCTCCCATCAATTTTTTTATACTAGGTAGCAAACATTAGTTTTTCAACGTATGTCTTTTATTTCTGTTTTGTAAAGTTGTTGATACAAATATGTATCTCCTGTCTTAGGAGCCGTCCTTCCATGGAGCTTGTGCTCTGGAAACCTCTCCCTGAACTCCTTTCTGATAAGCCAAAGCCGTCATCTAATGCTAAGAACTACACAGGAGAGAGCCAAACTAAGCACGCAGCTGCTGGCACTGCCTTTCCTCAAAGAACTGAACTGTTCTTGGAACCTCGGCCAACAGGGTTGCCTGTTTACAATAGTTTGGAGACAGCTGCTTGCACAGAAGAGGAGATGGAACTCTAGAAACCAGTTTCTACATTAAAGTTGTCACATTGCAGAGGCTTATGTGTTCAGTCATGAGCCCGCTTGTACAGTATAGGGACTTGAAAGTTTTGAAACGGGTGTAATATCTCCACCTGTGATTTGGGGTGGGACTCTGATTTGGGGTAGCCATTTCTGGAAATTCAACTTCTTGCCAAGGAAACTTGTCTCAAGGGAAAAGCAGTTTACTAGGGGGCTTATTAAAGGAATGTGAGGGTACATTCTGCAGAGTCAAGTATAGAAGCTGTATGTGACTTTTAAGTCATCTGTCACATTGTCTAAGTCATTCAGATACTTGGAGAATATTCAGACACTTGAGTTGAAAAAGATGCATTAAAAAAAAGAGTACTCTCCTCACTACAAGTGTGCCCTGACAGTTGAGCCACAACTTCATCTTCAGATAAATGAGCTCTGTTTACAGTGGTGACTAGATATGACTGGGGAGGAGGAAGATGACAGTAGCTTAGGCCTGTTGCTGGGGAATTTAACAGAGGCTCTGAAACTTGTATATTAGTTGTCAGTTCAGTGTAGCTCTATTGATTAAATAGCCAGTAGTGTTGTGGCTGCCCTCCTTGCCTCTGACAATGCAATGGAAAATACAAAGACAAGGTTTTTCCTCCGAGGCGTTTTTTACCCTGTGCTACTGTTGCTCCTCGGTTTCCCTTGCATAATCGATAAACCCAGCTCTTCAGTGATGTTTACAGCTTAACTAACTTTGAGTGATAGTTTAGAAGATCGCAAGGTAACCAGTGTGCGAACTGGCTCTGGGAGAAGCATCCTTAAGTAATTCTGAGGAAGTGCTGTATCAGCTCAGCCCAGCATATGATTTCAGTAGTTAAAGAAATGTGCCTGTAGAAGCAAGGTTTTTTTTTTTTTGTTTTTTTTTAATGTTAATTTAGGCAACGTTGACTGAATAATTAACTCAGCACATGCAAGTGACATTGAGATTTACTGAAATAGCCAGTTTGCCTGGTGCTTCAACTCTTTGTGCAGTAAGCCCAGAAGTTACTGGAGAATAGCTTCCTGCCAGCCAGAAATCATCATCTGGAGGACCCTACCCAGTCTCAAGGTGTCCTCTTGAGAGGAACCAGGATTGAAGTATTTTTTTTCTCAGGAACAGCTCTTCTGCATGGCAAGGACTCAGTAGTACAAAGTAAAGTGACCATCCCTTTAGAATACCCACTATAGAATACCCACTATAACTTATTAAATGAGTATAATCCTGGCCCTTTTATCAGACAGCAGGAGACCACCCCAGTTCTTGTTTTGTTTTCTGGGTTTCTTTTCTTTTGTAGGAAGCACATACCTTGTGTAGAAAAAATGGTTCATGCCAAGTAGAGGTGACTTTTAGGAGGCAGCTCCCAGGCAGTTTTGAAACCCATGCCGAAGTCCCTCCCCTTGTTACAGGTGGTGTAGAAGTCACAAGTCTGTTAACTGGACTGTTTCTTCTGCCTGTAGTTCCTGCTTTTTCTATTTCTGTCTGGATAGTCAGGAAAAGATTTAATGTTTAATATTTAAACAAAATATTTAATGTCTACACAGTAAAATTATTCAGACTTCAAACCAGTATTGAAACCAGTTGGAAACCAGCTACTAGTTTCTTAATCTCAGATTTAGAGATGAATGTAAACTGTGTTCTGTTGAAACGTGCACGTGTTTCACACCATGTCAAGAACTGCCTCTAGGTCATTGTTTAATGGGACCAACTTGTAGCCTTAAAGAAGTCTCCACGCTAAAAAGTTAGTTCTGCTACAGCTCATAAAGAGGAAGTGACTGCCTGGAATTTGGAGTTAGTCCCAGTGTTGGGGTGAAGAGATGACAGTTTTCCAAAGGACACACACACACACACACACACACTTAACACTGTCCTCTATAGGGGTGTTGGACAGGCTTGGGATCCAGGTCTGTTCAGTGAATAGTAGGAAAGAGCTCTCTGAACAAGCTCTCTGATACCACGGCTATATATAGGAGAGAACTAGCAGGATTCTGTTAATTAAAATCCAGGCAGAACTTGTTTCTGGAGTCATTTTATCTGATACGATCATCATTTCTGTGGGAAACATGGGTGTTCAGTGCGCCTTTTTAAACTCGCATTCGTTTGTACAAAATTTTCTTCATCCTTGTGGTGCTTACTCATTCGAGCCGTCTCCACAGGCCCCATGACTTGCTTTGTTTCCCTTTTTGTAGGGTAAGGCTTTTGTTTTTGCCTTAAGGTTTCCCTCGGGAATTAACAGGTCTTTTTGTTTTGTAAAACTTACAGCATGGATCAAACATTGGCTTACTATGCTGATGTGTGATGAGAAAAGGTTATCTAAAGCAGGTGAGCTTTAATGAACAAATGTATATTTCCTTTGAGTTTGATTAGGGTGTGTGTGGTTTTGTTTCTTAATTAATATGAAGAAAGTAAGTCCAGTTCTCAGATATTAATAAAAAATTGCTACTCATTCTTGAAAAGGTGCAAATGTCCAATTTAAAAAATAAGTAGGGTGGTAGCTCTAACCATGAGAAGAATGTTTACCAGCAGGTTCATTGATTATTTTGGATCTGGAACTTGGTTTTGTTTTTTAAATAGTGATAAGAGTGGTGGAATACTAGGAAAGTTCTGGAAGATGCTGTCAGTTTTACTTTAAAATGAGAATCTGGTGTTTCTGTATTTTATTGTTTTCAATAAAAGTTATTAAGTGTTTTGGACTTTTTGAGGTATTTGTATTTCTGCATTTAAGTAAATTGAAATCAGCAAGTTCGGGCAAGTCCAGGGAGTAGGAAAAGTCCTTAATGTTCAGTAACATGGCCATTCCTTTCTTGAGTTGACAGGTCACTGGGTGGCAGTATTGCCTGCATGTTTACAACCATTATTGGATAAATGTGGATCCCTATTTGTGGGTGGGCAGAGTTTTCGATGCAGTTACCTTTTTTACTGGAATTGAAAATCACAGCTAAAACTTACCTAATATATTTTTATAGATTTGAAAACTAAGCCTAAGTAGATAGTGACAATTTAGTATAATCGATTCACCAGGTCCAGGGTTCTTCCTACTTGATCAGTGGTTTTACATAGTTTTTTGACAGCAATACCTAACATGTTTAGATTTCATTGAAATAAACTACAGTAAGGTATAGTTCAGGCAATGTAACTTTAAACTCCTTGCTGGAATATAGTTGTATATGTATCTGTTTGGTTCAAATACTCTACCAGTGACATTTGAGAGATGAACTTCATGCAGTTAGAATATGGTGTTAGAGGACAGTTCCAGAAGACAGGATATTGTCTTTAAAAACCAGTTAGCGGGTAAACAAGCCAGTCTTCCTGTCCCTTCATTAACTTTGGAAGTCACAGGGTCAAGATTGAACATCTGTGAAGATGAGGATTTGATGCCATAAAGTATTCCTGGTGTAGGAGTTAACCTCTGCCTACAGGTCTGTTCCTGCATTGCCTGTACCCACAGCACACCTGCTAGAAAAGCAGGGAGGCAGGCACACACTGGTGTTTGAAGGTTCAGGGAATTGGTGTCTCGCCATCTGTCACTTGTTTCTTTTAATCAGAACTACGGACAACCTTTTGCTTTCAATAGGAATCTTGCTTTGGTTTTGCGGGGAAAGATCCTGATTTTCATTTTTTAACTATTCAATTTAGTGTTTCAATATGAAGATACCCTTGAATATCAGGTGTTTCCTCAGGTCTAAGCACAGTGTTAAGTAATTTTCACCCATCTGTGCAGGAAATGAAAACTCAAATAATCTATACTCTTGTGTGTTATTCCTGTTAATACAGCTGTTTCTTTCATGTGATGTCACTGAATGTAAATTACCTGAACCCCAACCTTCAGATGCTTTCTCTGTAATTTTGAAAGCTAAAACATCTCTGTACCTTTGCCTATGTTGTTGTTGAGTGACTCAGTTGTGTCCAACTCTTTATGACCCCATGGACTGTAGCCTGCCAGGCCCCTCTGTCCATGGGATTTCCCAGGCAAGAATACTGGAATGGATTCCTATTTCCTTCTCCAGGGTATCTTCCCAACCCAGGGATCAAAGCCACATTTCCTGCTCGGCAGGCAGATTCTTTACTACAGAGCCACCTGGGAAACGCACATTTACTTAAACAATCCCTAAATAGATTCTCAGCACGTAAGTTTTCAGTTCTAGAAAATCAGGTGATCAGGTTTTTAATTGTGGGGGCAGCTGGTGGCTTGTTCTTAAATTTACAAAGCAAACTCAAGAGCTTAAGCAAGTTTCCATTGCTAGGCACTAGGATTGAACTCTGGCTTCAGTGACCGTAGATTGTCTTGCCTACTAGTGTGCTTCTGGGCATGATCCCAGTCACAGCAAAGGCATTCCCTTGTATTAATATACTTGGTTGAAACCATAGCCTGCTGTCCCTTGCTACTTGGGATTCTTTGGATCAAATCTCATTTGGTCTGCTTTCACTGACCTCCCAAAAGGTAGTCAGTAAATACTGGCATAGAATGCTGGCATGGGTGAAATAATTTTTATGAATTAGGGAGCTCCTTTAATATCTTGTAAGTGGCAGCATGATGAGGTTATTAAGTCTGTAATTGGAAGGTTGTATTGTCTCTAGGATATTTTCTTGAACAGGTTCATTCTTTTGTGAAACATGTTCTAGAGTGTATATAACTCTTTAAGAGATTAAAACCCTTCCAGAGTGGAATAGGAGATAACCATCAACTTTTGGGATGGTGCCTGGCTTTGTACTAGGTGCTTATAATGCATCATTTATTTGAATCCTCTAGTAGCCTTTAGAGATACTATCATACCTCTTTGAGGTGGGGAAATAAGGTATTTTGACATGAGGAAATAGGTGGTATTTTATGCCCAAGATCACCCAGCTAAATGGGTGGCAGAGTTGAACTCAGGGAGTCTGAGTCTAAAAAATGCTCTTCATCTCTGTAATATATAGCAGTATTGATACTTAATAGCATGTCCTTCTGTAACAAGTTATGGCAAAACTGTTTTGCCATAACAGTTGTTAAGTGTTCTAGCTCTACCATTTATTAGCTGTAATATTGGTCAGTTAGGCTGAAGAAACTGTCTCAAATAGTTACTGTTCAGAATGTCTTACTTAGGGCAGCCAAGAACTGAAGCAGGCGGTGATTAAGGGGGAAAGGCCTTCACTCACTGTAAAAAGTGGCTCAGTGAAGTTGGATAAATCACTACCATGGCAGTGAAACACCCAGAAAGAACAACAAGACTTGAAAAGTTCAAGAAGGATTCAAAGAACAAAGAACACTGCATTGTACTTTTTAATTGCACAGGTAGTTTTAAATAAATGGAGAAAGCACCTTCCAAAAGTTACACTAGCAGGGAAAGATTTCATCAAGCATTTACATAGTAGTTTTCTGTAATTTTAAAAAGATTCTTGATCTTTACTTGAACTGTACAATAGGGAAAAGGAGCCCCCTTAGGTAGGTGTTCTGCTTGCAGAAGCAAACTAAAGGACCTAAAATCGGAGGCAAGCCTGGGATGCTGAGAAGGGAAAAGAGAAATTGATAAAGGACCATTCGTTAACTCCATGTCTGAAACACTTATCACGTGACCCTTGTGTAAGTACTTCAGGGCAAACCACCGCCCTTAAGATAAAGGTACACCCTCTGAAGCTGTAATTCTGGATCACAGTAATGTATCTACATACCCTGGACCACTAAAGGTCAAAAGACAATACTTGGGGTGATCTAGGAGACTTAAACAAATACTTTGGAGGAATTCTCTAGGACCACACCCCTCTACTTTGGCTTTTTGGATGAAACACAGGCCTCTGTGCTGTCCTCCAGGCAGTGTCACAGTCAAGAAAAGAGCATCAGTACTGGATCACTCCTTAGACACTAATCAGCTGGGGAAACAGTTCACTGGCAAAAGGGTCCTCCCAAGAATGGTCTGCATCAAGCAGGGAGGACATGTCGCTCAAGGGAGAAGGGGAACCCTCATAGCTACAGTCACTGTAAGCATCCAGCAGGCAGGAAGATGGCTTCAGGCAGTTGCTGGTTGAAAGCAGATCTGAGATACCCAGCTCTGGAATGAAGTCATCTTCTACAAGTTCTTCCTTCACTGAGACAGTGAATTCAGGGTGATCTTTCTCTGAGGGGCTGAAAGGTGCTTCCTCAATTTTCACTACCACATTGGCTTGGCTCTCTGTCTCAGAGGGTATCTCTAAGACTAGGGGCTTTGTATATACGTGGTCAAAACGAATCAGTTCATTAATGGCTTCCAGCTTGGCTGATGACGTCCCCAGGGATGGAGAAGGGGAGGCCGGTAAGGAACTGGGTCCTTCAGGGTCCACTTCTGGGAGCTGCTCCAGGCTGGCAGACTCTGGGGAAGGACATCTGAGGAACATGACTGGGTCCAAGTTGAACAGAATGCCCAACAGGATATCAGACTAGAAAAGGAAAAATTAAATGGCATTCAACTGTTAAAGAGTACATTGAGAATCGACCCTAGTGCTAGGTTCCATAATGTAAACTAATCATTACGCTATAGGATGATCTCTGGGACCCACCAGACCCACTTATGTATCCTTCACTGCATGTCCTAGACCACCTGGAAATAGCAAGATAGTCAATGTTCACCCCCAACTCAACCAAAACTACACTGCCCTCATCTGTCTGGTTAGGGGTGTCAGGCATCACACAGATGGAACCGAGTAAACAGCTCTTTGGTAAAATCTGAGTAAGCCCTACCTCAGAGTCTGAAGAGTCAACACCATCAGAGTCCATGGGGAGATGTTCTGGAGGGGTGACAACTGGGCCTGCACCTGCTGCAGAGGTGCACGTAGTCTGAGTGCTGCGGACTCAGCAGACCCGGCCACCGGCCCCGCGCCATTCCCCTGGAAGGAAAGACCCGAGTCAGTGAACAGCTCCAACAGCTGGGTGTCCCCAGGGAAATACTTGCCAGGAGGCTGTGATTCTCAACTTTCAAGAAATCTAAAAAAACTTTTTTTAAAAAATTCATTTATTTTGGCTGTGCCAGGTCTTAGTTGGCAGCATGTGGGATCTAGTCCCCTGACCAGGGATCAAACCTGGGCCCCTGCATTGGGAGCACAAAGTCTTAGCCACTGGACCACCAGGGAAGTCCCTAGAAAATTATTCTTTAGAGCTGAAATCTTTCCCTTACACATCTGTTATTTCCATTTTTGTGAGTCTTCCTTGAGAAAAGAAAAGGGAGGTAAGGCTAACTTCTTTTTTATTTTCTGTACAATGAAATGTTTTTCTTCCCCAAGCTAAGATTCAGGCAGGACTGTTATTCTTAAATATTATGTTATTTATATTCTCAATAAGAGTAACATCCCTAGTAATAAACTTCTCTAGTGAATTGAGGCCCAGAATCTTTTTGGATAGTGCTGTCTTCAGACACTCAGTCATGTCCAACCTTTTACAACCGCATGGACTGTAGCCATCAGGCTCTTCTATCCATGAAATTTCCAGGCAAGAATACTGGAGTGGAGAGCCATTTCCTGCTCCAAGGAATCTTCCCGACCCAGGGATCGAACCCATGTTATTATTTTTAAAAGTTTGTCCTGAACATTACTTTTAAAGCACAACTGCCAGTCAACTTTAGACCACTTATGTGTTATCACTGGATTTGCCATGATTCATAAATTAAAACCCACATATCACGCTTCCATCAGAAAGGTGTGTCTATCACAATGAATCCCTTCTCTTATTCATATTCATCAAAGAGCTATTTTAATTTTAGTAGCATTCAAAGTAAGGTTTGACTGCCACTCTTATCCTGATTCTCCTCAATGCTGGCATTGTAGACACATATCAGTACCGGCATCTGTTAGTACTCGCTCTGAGAGAGTTGTGTCACTTATTCCAGTTATTAGGACTTAGTACTATTCACTACCCCCTTGAAAAATGAATATCCTTAAAGAAAGAGGTCATGTCACTTAAAACCAGTTCTTACATATGGCACCAAATAAAGGACATGACTCACCTTGGTCTCTGCCTCCTCTTCAGTCACTAGGGCATCCATCCCCAACCGCTGTCTTAACTCCTGATTCTCAACTACAAGGCCATGAGTTTTCTCTCGTAAAAGCTGATTTTCTAACAGAAGTTTTTGGTTCTGGAAGAAAGTTCAGAAGAGGCTATTAAAACATCTCATTCTTTCACTTTAAGAATACACCTGACAGAGTTTCACTACAGTAGGTTTTCTTTCCTTCCCCTGGATCTTTTGGAAAACTATGCTTAAACAGTTTTCATAGTACGTATTAGAAGGCAAGGTCATAAATATAAAAAATAAGCTACTTAAGATGTGTCATTACATGAGGGTCACATGTAACAAAATGCCTCCATCCTAGAGGAGATCAGCCCTGGGTGTTCATTGGAAGGAGTGATGTTGAAGCTGAAACTCCGATACTTTGGCCACCTCATGCGAAGAGTTGACTCACTGGAAAAGACCCTGATGCTGGGAAGGATTAGGGGCAGGAGGAGAAGGGGACAACAGAGGATGAGATGGCTGGATGGCATCACCGACTCGATGGACATGAGTTTGGGTAGACTCCGGGAGTTGGTGATGGACAGGGAGGCCTGGCGTGCTGCGATTCATGGGGTCGCAAAGAGTTGGACACGACTGAGCGACTGAACTGAACTAATAGAGACATCAGCAAAGAGTGACTTGTGGCTTTAATTTAGATGTGATGGTTTAAAAAATCCTATCTTGAACTGGCAGGTAATAATAAAAGTGGTAGTGGTGGGCTGTAAAATTAACACGTTTAAAAAAAAGAACACCACAAATAATCTTGATGTATTCAAGATGTGTAACCGGCCACAATTTAAGTTGAGGTAACAAGTGGGCCCAAGAAGGGGAAGGGAACCGTTGGTGGACTAAGTCAGGAAAATTTAAGCAATGATTTCCTATCAGCTTTTACTAATTTCTTAGTACTAACTGATAAAACATTGTTCTAATACTGTAATTCACCAACAATTGATTTAGAATGATCTAGCACCAAACACCAGAGGGTCAATCACTTCTGTTCTCATCAAGCTTCACCACTTAACAAACTACCTGTCTACCCCTAACTTAGATTAGCTTAACTTTTAACAATAAATCCAATTGTATTCTAAAGGAGATGAAACAACCATTCACCAGGGAAAACTACACAATGGATGTAAGATAAAGTGTTCGGCCTTAAGTATTTTTACCTCTTCTTCCAAATCTACCACTTGTTGCTCCAGCTCACTCATTCGAGCTTTCTTTCGGTCTCGGGCAGTCTGAGCTGCTACTCTGTTTTTCAGTTTCCTGAGAACAGAAAGAGACATACCACACTGAATCATCTCAAACCTTATTATCTTTATTTGAAAATTTGGCCAGCTGGTGCTTTCATTTTAATTTACAGTATAGAGTAATGGTAAAATACACTTCAGGCTCCTCCCCTCAATAAAACAAAACAATAAAAAAACAGCCTTCTGTGGATCTAGCCAGCAGACCTACTCATCCTCCCCCGTATTGCGTCACCCACCTCAGCCTCGTCCCCGCCACAGCACTGAGGCTGGACACAATTATTATTCATTTTGCATCATAAGATATTTTCTCCTCCCCTTTCAATTTCCCGTTGCTTCCAGATTACAGTCCCCTCAAACAGGATCCAACCAGGACTGATTAAACCTAGCGAAAGCTGCAATCGCGCTACTGCAGCCGATAACGTAATAACAACCTAACTCCAAAGAGAGAGAGGCTGATGCTCCTTTCCTGCTGATGCTGAAAGCCTAGGCCCGTGTCTGCTCCAGGGGGCACTTCATAAATCACAAAAAGCACACTGATCATAAAAGAACTAGCAATTACGAAGGACTAAGTACTAGGCATTTCTCCACCGCCCCAGAGACCTCGGGAAGTAGATAACCATTTTTAAGGACGCAGAGACTGACTGAGGAGCCTCATAGTGCTTACAGCCCCTTCAACAGCGGGCATTTCAGCTCCGTGAGCCTCCAAAAAAAGTAGGTAAACCCATGGCTCCACGTCACAGCCCAAGTTCAGAGAAGCTGAACCAGGAGTCTGTGGTCACACAGCTAGAGGGCCTGGAACCCAGGTGCCAGCGTACCCAGCTCTGGTCATCTCTAACGAGACAGAAAAGAAAGAAATAAAAAAGGCCTGCGCTGCCCTGGACTCCACCCAGCGCAATGGATCGGCCAGTCCAGACTTCCTGCCCTGCCCCGCCCCGCGCCGCGCCACGCTGGCACAGGATCGGCCAGGCACCGGCGCCCGAACGCTGCAGGCGGTCAGCGCGGCCCCAGGCCCCTGTTCCGCCTTCGATTTCGGCCCCCAAACCCACGACCCTCGCCCACCTCCGCAGCGCCTTCTCCTCGGGGCTCAGGTGCGTGAGGCGCTGTCGCTTGCGCGCCTGGGGCGGCCCCCCGCTCGCCCCCTCCGGGCTGGCCCCTTGCTGGCCCGGCACCATGACCGGCAGAGCCCGGCCAGCTGGGGCTCCGGCGGCAGCAGCGGCCTGGCCGGACAAAAGCAGTACTTTAGGGGCCCCGGCGGCCGGGCTCTGCGCGGGTGCAACCACCACCATGGCCGGAGCGTATCTACGCCAGTGCGCGCCGCCGCTGCCCAGTGGGCCGGCCCCGCCGGGCCCAGCCTTTCTACGATCGTGGCCCTCCGCGATTGGCCAGCGCCGCGTGACGCAAGCCTACCTCTGCGCCCATTAGCCCGGCGGATCCGAAGTGGGCGGGGCCAGGGCGTGCGGCGTCGCCGCCGTGGTCTTGTGCAGGGGGCGCCCGAGCCTTTTGCGCGGTGGCGACAGGCAGGAGTCTCAGAGCAGGTGCGGGGCCCCTGAGGGCAGGGTTGGGGGTGGGGCCCGGGATCTTGAGGAAGGGTCCGGAATTAGGCGGGGTTTCCTCAATAAATGGATTTCCCCCTATGCTGACGGAGAGTTCAATTGGAAACCGCGAGGTTTCCAGACTGATGAATTTTGACTGAGATTTTTATCCCCGCCTGAGAGAATTGTATCTTGTGCGCCACTTCGGGCCCGGAGCTGAGTGGAAAATCCAAAGGGTAGCGCGAATCGGGCCTTGGGTTAGGAAAAAAAAAGCCTGCAGAGAAATTCCGCAAAATAAGTCCTTAGGGAGTGAGATCGCCCGTTTTAAAACTAGATTTACCTCATAGTGAAGATTTAATAAACCATAGGTGATGTTCTCTCAGAATGGCGGGAGTGCCTGTAATTTCGTTTCTCTTTGCCTCTCTAAACTTTCAGCTATGAGCGTGTATTTATTTATGAAAAGAAAAAGGAATCGTGTATAAAAGATGAGATCAGGGCTCCTGCCTGCTTGTTATGGCACAAAGGGAGTGGGGGTGGGGTACTTGTGAAAGAGGGGCCTCCGAACTGTAGCTGGGGACCAGTTTAGACACAGGAATATTAAAATGGAGAAACCTGAGGAAACACCCTCCACAGGTATTTTCACTTTTTTGAAGCAAATTATAAAATGTCAAGTTCCCTGGAATCACGAAGCAATCCTTTCTTTACATTGCTCCTCTGTGCTTAGCACTGTTTTAGGTTCTAGGGATGTTGTTCTTTAGTGGCTAAGTCGTGTTCCACTGTTTTGTGACCCCATGGACTGTAATCTGCCAGGCTCCTCTGTCCATGGGATTTCCCAGGCAAGAATACTGGAGTGGGTCAGCATTTCCTTCAGGAGATCTTCCCAACCTAAGGGTGAAACCTAGATATCCTACATTGGCAGGTAGATTCCTTACCAGTGAGCCACCAGAGAAAGCCCTAAAGGGACCCAGAGGTGAGTGAATCTCTGGTGTTTGGAAGATATGCAAAGAGTGAAAAAATGCTTCCAGGTAATTCTTTGGTGTTATTAAGTCAGACTAGCTTTTCAGTTATCTTTTGGTGGTGAGAAAACAAGTTGGGAAGAAGGAATGAATGAAAATTCAATCTCTCAATATATAGGCCCCTTTAAGGCACGGTTTCGGTCATCCCCAGGGCTGGACTGTGAGTCTCCTGGTATTTTCTTCCTCCAAACCAGAGAAGTAAAATCAGTGACTCTATTTAAACTGAGTCGGCCCACCTCAGAGCTTCCTGAGCACAGGCTGCTTCCTTTGACTGGAAAAGAGATGGGAGCTGATCAGAGACCAGGACAAAGCAGCCAGCCTCCCTTTTAACCTCATCAGCCTTGAGCTAACTGGGTCCTAAAGTGCATGCAGGGGTAGGACTCACTCCTGGCCCTGGAACATTTAGGGAAAATTCCTCGCAATGCTTTCTGGTTGAGACATACATGTTCCTGTTAAAGGGCCTTGAAAAGCTGTAAGAGGTTCTGAGAAAAGCCATGTAAATGTCATGAAGACTTTTAATATTTGTGAAGGCCAAAAGAATGTCTGGCACTGTGTAAGAAATCTCAAGGCAACTAAAAGAAATTTAAATCATTTAGACTTAAAAAGAAAATGCATGAGGATGTTATCTGTCCAGCATGGTGTAAATAAGTAACCATATGGAAAAGGTACAAGAGCTAGGGCAGAGGAGGAAAAGTCAATGGATTGCATTTTAGTCTTGGTCAATGGGGTAGAAATAGAATGTTGAAACTGACTCCCCCAGCTTTGTTTTCAAGGCCCTTTTTTAAAAATCTTTTTGATAAACACGTTAAATCATACTCAAAAACAGTCATTAGACCCAGTGCTGATTGCTGTCTGTGGAATCATGAACACTCTTGTCCAAACCTTTGAACAGTTTTATATCCTTTCTGTAAGATAACTCTAATTCTTGCATCAAATGCCATTAATATTTTAAAACAAGGCACTTGTGATTAGAGCTCTAAAATATACAAAATACAAAGCTCTTAGTTTTTGTGAAATGCAAGAAAGAGTAGAACATTCAGTTCAGTTCAGTTTCTCAGTCGTGTCCGACTCTTTGTGACCCCATGGACTGTAGCACACCAGGCTTCCCTGTCCATCACCAACTCCTGGAGCTTGCTCACACTTACGTCCATCGAGTCGATGATGCCCTCCAACCACCTCATCCTCCTTCATCCCCTTCTCCTCTTAATTTAGAATGTTAAGTCTAAATAAATGTCAATGCCAAAAAAACTACACCTAAACAACCCAGTAGCAATCTGAAGCTAAAATTCAAGAACTGCTCGCTCTACTACGGGAACCATTGACCACAGGTGGCAATCGATTCTTTCTGTTTTTTCAATCTTTATTTATTTGGCTGCACCAGGTCTTAAGCCTAATCCTAAGGTTAGAGTCTTAGTTGTGGCATGCAAACTCTCAGTTGCATCATGTAGGATCTAGTTTCCTGACCAGGGAACAAACCCAGGGCCCCTGAATTAAGAGCACTGAGTCTTAGCCACTGGACCACCAGGGAAGTTCCTGCCTATTTATTCTTTTTCCCACCTCTCTTTTTCACAGTCTCCATTGTAACACTCTTCACTCATGCTTAATCTTCCCAAGGTGCACTGCCCTGAGGTAGAAAAATCTCTGGGGCTCAGAACAAATAGACCTATCAAGCTACTTACTAGTGATGAGATTGGAAAAGGAAATGACCTTCATTACTGAGTATCAAATCCCTTTCCAACTCCATTGGTTCTACTCCTTTGTTATAGTCAAAACTGAGTTGTCAACAGAGACTTCAATACCATAATTTTTAATGATAAATCATTGTCATTTGCTTCTAACTTGAAAGATGTTCAGACAGTTGAAGGGCATTATAACCAAATACGCCTTCCTTACCTATCCATTTAGGTATACGAACAAGGTTTGGGGGCACTCTGAATGAAAAAAAAAAAAGGAATAAAGTTAATGCTGAATCCTGCCTCACTCTAGCAATAAGTACTGTTAATCTACTGATACATGATGGAAAGATACATTTCCAATGTATTTTATTCTGTGTTTAATAATTACCAAAATTTGGAATATAAGTTGTTTTGATAAGGTTTATAAAATTTGTCATGATTTAAATTGTTACAGTAGTTCCATGCAGAATAATTTTTTATGGTTTGAAAAAAGCTTTAAAATACTTAAATATATTTTTTGTGCAAGGTAGCCTATTAGATGGAGAAGGCAATGGCACCCCACTCCAGTACTCTTGCCTGGAAAATCCCATGGAACGGAGGATTTTCCGTCCATGGGGTCGCTAAGAGTCGGACACGACTGAGCGACTTCACTTTCACTTTTCACTTTCATGCATTGGAGAAGGACATGGCAACCCACTCCAGTATTCTTGCCTGGAGAATCCCAGGGACAGGGGAGCCTGGTGGGCTTCCATCTATGGGGTCGCACAGAGTCGGACACGACTGAAGCGACTTAGCAGCAGCAGCAGCAGCAGCAGCAGCAGCAGCAGCCTATTAGGTAATCAACAATAGACTTTGAAGGATAAAACTATGTTGTGTTGAGATAAAACCTGTAAGGGAAGTAGAATGGGCAGGAATACACAGAGTGATGCTGTGTTCTTCTCAGTGCATCCTATCAGGAGGCACAAGATGACCATTTGTCCCATAACTAGTGATGTTAATTCTTACCAATTGGTTACCATAGTACCCCCTGAAGTTAATTAGTACTGGTACTTATTAAGAATCAGAAAGATATTTGTAGAAAGATATTTTAAGATTTCTAGCTATACTGTTCCTCATTAGATTTTCACTCACAGTTGTAGGATCCATAGATGATTCTTCTTTAAATTAATTGTTACCACAGTGATTTCCTTTCTTTAAAAAAAAAAAAAAACTTTATTCTTGACTGCACCGGGCCTTCGTTGGCTGTGCGCTGGCCTCAGTGTTTGGGGTTCTCATTGCAGTGGCTTCTCTTGTGTTGGAACACGAGCTTTAGGGCAGGTGGGCTCAGTAGTTGTGGTGCATAGGCTTAGTTGCCCCAGTGGCATGTGGGGTCTTTTTGGGCCAGGGATTAAACCCATGTCCCCTGCATTGCTAGGTGGATTCTTTAACTGAAGACCACCAGGGAAGTCCCACAAGGCTTTCTTAGACTGCTAGTACAGATTGTTATTTAACTCATTGTTACCTCGCTTTCCATTTGTGTACACATTGTTATGTTTTTCCAACTGGGTTTCAAAAAGCTCATTAGAAACAGAAGTGTGTGTTACACTTCTTTGTGTTTAGTATAGTGCTGAGTACACATTAGACATTCAATAAATACATTTTTAAATGGTTATTAAACTGTTAGGTTGTCTGCAATATGCTTTAAAAGACAGAACATCTTTTAAATTACTCTGGCAGATTGCTACATAATACCATTTTCTTGAAAGCAGAATTCAAGGCAAAGCTGGTCTGTGTTAGACTTATTACTAAAGCCTAGAATATGCTCATTTTAAGGCACTAAGGCAATATTTCTAGTTATTTACACAGCATCTATTCTATTTTTCTTCCTTATTAAAAATAATAATAATAATACTTTTGTACAGGTTGCCTAACTGATAACATTCAGCTTCCCAATTCCCTGGAAACTCTGAGTAGATGTGGAATGAAGTTCAGGCCAGTATATAAGTGGAAGTAGTAGGCAGAGAGGATTCCGGGAAAGCTTGTTAAATGAAGACTTTGCTGGGAGGTCTTACATCTTTTGACTGTTGTCCCTTTCCCCCAGGCAATGCTGCTTGCCTGCAATGCTGATGACATTGAAAAGATTGAGATAGTTCATCAGCCACCCTGCCAACATGAGGGAGGAAGCCACAAACTAAGGATGTCAGAGAGTAAAGACAGAAGGAGTCTGGGTTCCTGATGCCATCACAGAGTGGTCATCTAGCCCTCACCTAGTTCTAGACTGCCCGCTTACAGATCCCAGGTTACATGTGACACGTAGAATTATCATGGTGGCTGGGTTTTTATTATCTGCCATACAACACAATCCTCACTTTTACAGGCACTTACTTACCACGCTGCCCTAAGTCAGATTTTCCAAACACTGTCTTTGTTGTTCTTGTGAATGGGCTACTAGTACTGCTGAGGAAGAAGCGTGCTGAAGTAGAGTGACAGGAAGTAGGTGGATCCCAGAGACATAATTTTTATCAGCTCCCTTCCAGTACCAGGAAAAGAGATGAGTCACTTAGCATTATGGCATCACTAGTTTGTGGCCAGAAAAAAAAAAAAAAAAAAAAAAAAACTGTAAGTTCTAAGGGGCAAAATAATCATCTTAAGGCTACGCTTTTCCAGCTTATCTATCTGTCCCATACTTCAGTCCCATCATTTCTCTGGAATGTTCTTTTCCTCTCTCTGTTTAAACCAGTTTCCCAACCTCATCATTAATGACATTTGGGGCTGGACAATCCTTTGTTTTGGGGTGAGGCGCTGTCCTGTGCATTGTGAAATTTTACTAGCATTCCAGGTCTCTATTCACTAGATGCCAGTAGCACCCCACCCCCACTCTTCCCCATTATGACAACCAAAATTGTCTCTGGACATGATCAGTGTCCCTGGGAGCTGAGATCTCCCCCTACCCCACCATTAAGATCCACTGCTCTAAACTTGTGTCAAAAATCACCCTGCTGTGCACCTGCATAGACTTCCAGCAACACTGCCTATGATCATCTGCAGTACTGCCTACCTACCTAGATCTCCGTGTTAAACTGTAAGCTCCCTGAAAGCAGGGACTACATCTGACTCATCTTTGTGATCTCCCTGTTCGTTGACAAAATAGATATTAAAATGGTCCAGGACAATAATAGGAATAGATTTCAGGAATCCTGGCTCCTTGATACCATGATTTTGACACTCACTGTTACAGACACCTGTGTCCTATGCCGTTGCTTGGTACCTTATTTTATACGCACTCATGCTGTAGTCAAGAGACAGATTCTAGCAGAAAAGTGCTACATGGCTTATTGTTACAAACACCAGTTGGATGGAAAAGGAGAGCAAAAAATTGTAAGACAACTTTTTATAGTCTCACAAAGAGAAATGAAAAATTCTTAAATCATAAGGGAAAGAGTGAAAAGCCAAAGTCTATATACACTATTTTTGTTTCCTTAAAGGAATCAAAGTTGTATTTTAGTCACAAAGTGCTATGTACACTCCTCACCCAGTTCCCTTTTTCCCTGATATTGTCCTTTTATATGACTGTGGTCCATTTGTCACAGCTAAGAAACTGACCTGAATGCACAGGGATTCATTACCCACGAGAAATGGATGAAATCGTTTGATTTGCTAGGACTAGTGATTCTAGTGCTTTTAATTTCATGAGTATGTGTTTAAAGGCAGACATTTTTGAACCATTTGAGTAACAAGACACCAACGTGTGCAGGAAGTCCTCCTGGTGGTGCTGGCAGATGCTTCCTTCAATCCTGTGGGCTGCCCACCCCTTTCTGGAGAAGAGTTGCAATACTTCCTGAAGTTCATTTGTGTGTAGTAGGGCTCTAAGAAATTCAATACTCCTTTGGCTTCTGCAAAACGCTGCCGTTCATTTGCTCAGTAAATTAAACAGAGCCTACAAGGGCGCACACAGTAACAAAAGGAAAAGTTTTGTTTGAAAAGTGGAAAGATATTACATGACTCTCTTTTACAGTTGGCATTAACCCAGAGCAGTAAATGGCTCAACGTTTGTTTTTGTATTTTTGAAGAAAGTACAAACTCTCCATTGTCGGTACCTTTATTGACACCAAGGTTCAAAGGCAACAGGAGGAGCAAGTTTTATCTTGAAAGAAGTTTCAGTGGGGCAGGTACCCTTCATTAATCCTAAGAAAATAAATAATGTGCTGGTTGTGAAATTTTTTTAAATAGACTTTTTTTGGGTATAATTTTAGGTCGACAGAAAAGTTACAAGGCCAATAGAATTCCCTTATGCCACCCTTCCGCCCCACTCCCTTACACAAACAGTTCTAGTTTCCCGTAATGTTATCAGCCTTTTTAGGTAGCACAGTGAAAAAGAATCCGCCTTCAATACAGGAGACGCAAGAGATGTGGGTTTGATCCCTGGGTTGGGAAGAGCCCCTGGAGGAGGAGATGGCAACCCACTCCTGTATTCTTGCCTGAAAAATTCTGTGGACAAAGGAGTCTGGCAGGCTACAGTCCATGGGGTTACAAAGAGTTGGACACGACTGAACACACACATACAATGTTTTCAACCTATACTACCACTGTTATGTTGGTCAAAATTCAGAAACCAACACTGACGCAGTGCTATTAACTAAACTCTAGACCTTATTTGGATTTCAACAGTTTCTCCCTTACTTTGTTTTCTGTTCTAGGATCCTGCCTTGGTTTTGATTGCTTAGATTTCGTATGGTATATCTATTTTTGCAAAATGTTTCATGACTAATTTCAGTAAGTGATATTTATCTGTACAGCGCTGGATTTACCTGAACTCAACCTTCCCAGACACATACATACCCTGAGGCTCTGACTCTAAAATAATAGCAACTGAATCCCTCCCTCTTTGGTGAGATGCCTTGCTTTCCTGGTGGCTCAGAGGGTAAAGCGTCTGTCTGCAATGCAGGAGACCCGGGTTCGATTCCTGGGTCGGGAAAATACCCTGGAGAAGGAAACGGCAACCCACTCCAGTACCCTTACCTGGAAAATTCCGTGGATGGAGAAGCCTGGTAGGCTACAGTCCATGGGGTTGCAAAGAGTTGGACACGACTGAGTGATTTCACTTCACTTAGTGAGATGGCCTTGCCTTTAGGTGATGCTGTGAGTTTTATCCTGACCTGGCTCATAGGAGATAAGATTTCTTGAGAATGGCCCAGGGGCTTTCAATATTAAAAAAAAATCCTCCTGTCTTTTGTTTATAGCTGACTTTGTACATCTAATATTCCTGTGGGGAAAGACAGCAAGCTGTACATTTTCTGTTCTCTCATAAACTTTTTTTCATGAAAACATCCAGGATTTATGCAGCTCCAAGAGTCAGCTGGGTAAAATATAGACCAAACTCTGGTTTGGTGAATAAAGGAAATATGAGAAGAGAAAAGCTTTGGGAGCGGAGGTCGAGAGTTATGATTGCCTCCGAGAATATTGGAACAGTGACCATGCATCTTCCATTTCCAGACCCTGTAAGGACAGTCCTTGCAACCTGGGGGCTGGAGGCCTGGGCTAGCAACATAGACAAATGGACATCAGGCAGGTTTTCAGCTCTAACACATACTAGTAGGTGACCTTGGACAAGTTACTTGACCTCTCTGAGCCTCAATTTCCCTGTTAGGAAAAGGAGAATCAAGTGTCGACCAAGATAATATGTTAAACACAGTTTGTGACACAGAGAGAGCATCGCAATTCATGTTAGGCGTTACTCTCACCAAGGGTCATCCTCCTTCATACCATGTGCCATTCCCACACTTTCCCTAGTTTCACACAATTCTCATCCTTTCCTCTATCTTTTGATATCTGGTAGCCAGGAGTTTTGACAGGTCCCAGAAGGCCAAGTAAAGCAACGGTGGGTCCAAGTCTTTAATAAAAATATGTCTGAATATAAAATTTGATCACTGATTACATGCAGAAAAGTGCCCATGAAGGTGGACCATAGCGATGGATGACATGTAGGAGAGGCGCCATAGGGATGGACACCAGGTGAGTTTTCCCCAGTTTCACCCTCCCCCAACAAGAGGACAGAAGGCCCACGTGACCCCTGGGTGGGCTGGACCTGGCCACAGGCTGCCGACGACCAGTTCTGTCACTGTGACCTAGGACAACATTCCCAGCAGAGAACTGCCAACGTTGCCTCAGTACACAGACCTGTGACCTCCAGTGAGATTCCGGAGCAGGGCCTGGATGATGCCATACCTGGGGGTGGGGGGCTCGTAGGAGTTGGCTCTGCACAGAACAGCTGAGCGAGGCTGCAGGATCTGGGGAGGAAGAGGTTGGGATCTCCAGTTTTTTAAAAAGGGGCCCTGTTGGGACTTTCCTGGCAGTCCAATGGTTAGAGCTCTGAGCTTTCACTGCTGAGGGCCTGGGTTCAATCCCTGGTTGGGGAACTAGGATCTCACAAGTCACAAGGCACAGCCAGAAAAAAAAGCGGGGGACCCTGTTGTTTCGTACTAAACAGAATCATTTTGCTTTTGAAAATGAGTTGTATTTTCCAACCTAGAGTTCCAGAATTATAGAGTTTATTACAATCCTTAGGACCCACAACATATTTCCTAAAAGCCCTTATCATGGTCTGTGCCTGCATGGGAGCCAGAGGTGGGGGACTGGCCGCTAAACTGGAACAGCACAGGTGAGGGTTAGTGCTTGGCTCTGCTGGGGGACCAGGAATACACCATGGATCCCTTCAAGAGCTTTTTTTTCATTGTTGTTGTCTGTTTTTATTTGTAATTATTTATTTATTTTTGGCTGTCCTGAGTCTTCATTGCTGTGTGAGCTTTTCTCTAGTTTCGGAATGATATCAGGGGCTATTCTCTAGTGGTGGTGTGTGGGCTTCTTATTGCAGTGGCTTCAGCATGGGCTCTAGGGTGCTCGAGCTTCAGCAGTTGTGGCACGTGGACTCAGCAGTTGCAGCTCCCGGGCTCCGGAGCACAGGCTCAGTAGCTGTGACACATGGGCTTATAAGCTCCGCAGCATGTGGGATCTTTTTGGATCAGTGATCCGAACTTGAGTCTCCTGCACTGGCAGGTGAATTCTTTACCACTGGGCCCCCTGGGAAGCCCTGTTGTTGTCTGCTCTTGCTCAAAAAGACAGGGATGTGCATGAAAGCAACCTAACAGTGCCTGAGTGCCTGGAACACAGGAAGGAGCTTGTTGCGTTTAGGTCCAGGCTCCGAAGCAAAGGCAGCCCAGCCTGAGCCCCTTCACTTCACCAGGGCGGCCCTGTCTTGGAATCTGAAGGAAGCTGACATCAGCAGAGATAACCCCATCTGAGCTCTTCACACCCACAAACAGCCTCCTCGGCACCAGATAACAGAATGCCGGTGATCAGAGTGCCCACCCGCCAGCCTCAGATCCCCACCCAGGGCAGCACTGTCCAGGAACAGGCGCAGCCACAGAAGGAATGAATGCAGGTTCTCCGACATCCCAAAGCCACATGTCAATGATCCTTTAGATTCACCTTCCAGGTGACCAGGTGACTTTACAAGTCGAAGGGCTTCTGAATCTGACTTTACTTTCCAGAACAGAGAAAGGGTAGAGAAGATAGCCACCCTGGGCACAGCTTTGGATGAAAATAAACATTTCTCAATTGAGGTGTTTCATCAGTGTCTTGAAAAGTCAGCTTTGTTCAGGCTTGCAGGAAGTGTGTTGTCTAAGTGTAACTTTAAACATTTGGGGGGCAGAAATTGAAAACAGTTTTCTAAAGGGACACTCCTAGTCTTGATCAGCAAATGTCCCTCCACTCCTCCAGGGACCAGGACAAGAGAGAGGAGAACAGTTTGTACTGACTTGAGGTTCTCCTGAAAATTTCCATCCTTCACCTGTGCTCAACTATTTGCATTCAGTAGTTTTTTTTTTTTTTTTTTTAATTTCTGTTCCATGTGCAATGAACTGATAACATTGTGATTAGAACCACAGCCAGAAAAACCTTGATTTGGAGTCAGTCATTCATCCTGAGTGCTGTGCTGCCTTTATCTTCTCACTGGGAGCAGCATCTAGAAGAGGAGAGAGATAGTAAATGACTAATGTTGTATAACTGTAACCAACCCTTAGGAGTGGGACTGAGGAGCAAGGGCCTAACTCTGCAGGGCCATCAGGGAAGGCTTCCAAGAGGAGGTAATATTCATGAGGCCTTGAAGGATGAGCAGGAGTTTGTGTAGGATTTAGCTTTACTTTTCCCCCTGCTCCTTCTCCCTGCTAGAGAAGCTAGATGCCACCTGGCCCCTGAGCTAGAATCTCAAGAAAGCAGTAGCAGTTCATTCGGGGCTAAAAAAGACCTGAAACTAACACAACATATATTCAGCCTTTGACACCTGCTACCGTTCCTGAGGCTGAGTGGATAAGAAGACCCTTCTGGATTTCGGTATACTTATTCCAACTCTCCTGAGACATCCTTTGTCCCTTTCTTACCCCCATCCTTAGCCTTCTTCAAGATTTCCTTGATATTTTAATTTTAACCAACAACTTTTCTTTAGAAATGGAGACAGGGAAGAAAGAGAGAGAGAAAGGATACCATCCTCCCCACCCTTCCCGTGTTTGGCTTTCAATTCTGCACACTCCCTCCCCAGTTCCTTACTCTGCTTCTCTCCTTAAAGGAGACGGAAGGGACTTCGGGGTATCTGAGTTCAGAGGGTGCTGTCCCCCTCCTGAGTCCCTTGGAGGAGTTATCTCTTGGGGTCAGGAGCCAGGTGGGAGCCTGGGATTCTGGGATCTGCGTCTGTGCCCCCTCCCGCCGCCCTTCCTCCACCCCACAGCTTTCCTCACTTTGCACAATGAGGTCATTGACCTTTTCCATTTCACCTTGTTTTTCCTCTGTACCCTCCTTGGCTTGGCAACCACAAATCAACTGCTTCCTCCTTGGCATTTCTTATGTGCATCCTATTGAAATTAAAAACTCAAGAGGAAGAGGCCCCACAGACCTTGAAATGTTCAGCCTGCCTTCTGGCCTTGGCCTCTGGTTCGACTGGTCCCACCTGCTCTCCTGGGAGAGTGGGCAGCTGATGAAATCCAGAGGCCCCGAGACCTCCCTTCCAGTAAGTGCTCTTGTTTGCATATCCTGGTTGGAAAACAGGAACCGCTGGTTGGAAATCGATCGGGGAGGTAAAGTTACTGAATGAGTGGATAAGTGAGCCATAGGGAGCTGCCTTCCCGAGAAAGGCAGAATCTGCCATCTCTCTTAACTGATTAAAATCTTCCTTGTTTGTTTGCTCTCTACTTCTGAAAGTTTTCTTGGAACCTTCTTCCCAGAAGAAGCCAGGTGATGGGAAATCAGGGTCACAAAGACCAAGAAACCTCGTTTGGGCCCTCCTAAGTCGCAAAGCTCCCTTTATTTTCAAAGAAACCAGCGTGAGGATGTGTGAAATAAGTCACTACTAGAACATGAGCGAACAGTTATAGGACGTGAGCCTGGCGTGGTGCATAACTCCTAGCCTCTGCTCTCTTATCTCTGCACGGTAGGAATCGGCTCTGTTTCTCAGAGGAGGACGTTCAGGCTCTGAGAGGGTAAGCCGAAAGTCACGTGGTTGACCTGGGATTCAAACCTGCATCCCTGTGACTTCAAAGGTTGTCCGACTTTCTGGAGGTTGCACAGGCATAGAAAGGACCCAGGCCAGGCCCACTGCTTTTAGGACAAGACGCCTCTGAGGCGACCCCCGCCTTCGTTGATTTGCATGGTATGACACAGAAACTGAAAACTCAAGTCAAGGTGTCCGAAACCAGCAAAAGAAGGTTCCTTTCAGTCGCTGTTCCCGTCCACTGGTGGGGGTATAGATTGGGTGACATTTACTGTGCAAACAGCAGACTGGGAGCCAGGCAGAGCCCACACCTAGCTGAGTAAATAGCACCTGGAGGCCTCGAGGCAGGGCACCCAAGGTCCCTGGTGAGGCCTCCCTTTGAGAGGCAAACAGGAAAAGGTGCCTGTGGGCTTGGAGCCGGAAACCCAGAGTGCTGGTCCTAGTGCGGCCTCTTGTACTTCTCTGTTCCTTACCTGGAAGTGGAGGAAATCAACTCGGTGACATGGGAATCTGGCTGCAGGGGTCAGTTTGCCTTGGGCAGTGTGGGCTGGTGGGTAGGCCTGCAGAGGGTAGAATCGAGCTGCCTGGGTTCAAGTGTGAACTTCACCAGTCACACACTCTGTGACCCCAGACAAGTCCTTAACTTTTCAGAGCCTCTGTTTTCCCATTACTCATCCAAGAATAATAATAAGACCCATCTCACAAGGGTTTTCAAGGAATCACAGTCAGAAAGCACAGTAGAATTTTAGAGTATTCCATCATGGCCATGAGAGTCCTTTCCTTTGACTTTTTTGTTGCTGTTGTCAGGGACATTGAGATTCAATTCAAGCAAAAGTTAACAAACTTAAAAGAGTTAACCTGTTAGAGTTCAAGCTTAGTTCAGTGCTGGTATCTAGTTTGTAATTATTAGTGATTCCTTAATTCTGCAAATATTCAGTGAATGCTTGGAACCTGAAAAGGCTCTTTACTAGTTCTCTGGATGATACATAGATATCAACACGTGGACCTTTTCTGTCCAAAAACCCACTGTCCAAGAGGAGACACACACAAATGTCTATGACACAGAAGTAACAGCAGTCCAGTGGTTAAGAATCAGCCTGCCAATGCAGGGGATGCAGACAACAAAGAGCTGGACACGTCTGAGCGACTAACACACTCTGGGCCAAGCATCATCTTAGGTATTAGGTGCTAAGCACATGACGGTGAACAAGAATCTGGTTAGAAAACATGAAAATTATCCAGAAATCCCCTGCAAAGAAAGACTGAGCCAGAAGATCGAAGGCAGAACACGCCCAGAAGTCAGCAGCCATCCCCATGATGACCGTTTTAGATGGATTCTGAGTAGATACTGCTTAGCAGGTGGTCACAATTCTCCCAAGCCGGCTGCTATTCTTGTATTTAAAACACCTGCTGCTGTTTCCAGGATGCTAACATTTACTTTGGTTTTTATGTCAATGCCTTTTGTACAGAGAGCCAGCTGTGGAGCTTTTCTTGTTTCAACATTGCCCCTGGACTGTGCTTTGTTGATAAGAAAATAAACACCACTTGCCTAGATAGATAGCACCGGAGCAGGCTTTAAGACTGGTTGGAGCAGAAGCCTTCCCTCAAGAGGAAGAATAGGCTTTCTCTTCCTGGTTAGGAATGTTGTCCTTCTTCAAGGCTTGATCATCTGGAATGCCGTCCTTCGTGGGTTGATTTTCTGGCTTGATCCTTCTGTCCTTCTGCTTTCTCTTTCTTGACTCTCTTTTTAATAATCCCTCTCTACTCGTGGGACTTTTACCAGACAGTTGAGGATTGATGAGCCATAAAAAGTAAAGGTTAGAGAGCAGGTGATCAGTTGCCAGGTGCTGGGAGTGGCAAAGGACTGGAGAGTGAGAGCTTGTTGGGGGCGGGGTATCCTTGGGGGGCAGCAGTTCCCAACCTTCTTGGCACCAGGGACCAGTTTTGTGGAAGACCATTTTTCCACAGTCGGGGCAGGGAATGGTTTCAGGATTTCAAGTGCATGATATTTATTGTGCACTTTATTCCTATTAATATTACATCAGCTCCTCCTCAGATCATCAGGCATTAGATCCCGGAGGGTGCGGACCCCTGCTTTGCGTGGGTGGGGAGGGTAATGAAAATGTTTTAGAACTTGATAGAGGTGGTGGTTTCACACCACGGTGAATGTCCTAAATGCCATTGAATCGCACACTTTAAAATGATGCTTTTTATGTTATATGAATTTCACCCCAATCAAAAACAAAACAGAAGGTTAAAAAGCCAGATACAAAGGAACATGATCTGTATGAATCAATCCATCTGATGCTCAGGTACTGGCTCATCTGCGGTGACAGGAATCAGAACAGGGGTCACGTGCAGGGAGGAAAGGGAGTGATTGGAAAGACGCACAAGGAAACTTTCTGGAATGATGGAAATTGTCTACATCTTGTTTTGGGGGCAGTTGTTACAGAAAATATACAACTGTACAAAAGTAACGAATTGTACACTAATATCTGCATTTTATTGATGTTAATATACCTCATTTAAAATTTCAAAAAAAGTTAATTAAAAAAAGGAAAGGTGGGGAATTCCCTGGTTGTCTAGTGGTTAGGACTCTGAGCTTTCACTGGCGAGGGTCCGAGTTCAATCCCTGGTCGAGGAACTAAGATTATAAAAGCTTAGTGATGGGGCCAAAAAAAAAAAGGCAGAAGACACAGCAGTATTTTTTTTTTTAATATCTATCTATTTATTTATTTATTTCCTACACCAGGTCTTAGTTGCAGCATGTGGGATCTAGTTCCCTGATCAGGGACCAAACCCCAGGCCCCTTGCATTGGAGTGCAGTGTCTTAGCCACTGGACCACAAAGGAAATAACCCTGCCCCCACTCCAGCCTTATTTACTTTGACTGATTTGACACATTTTCCTGGAGTCAGTTCATCCATTTTTAAAGGTGTTGCCTGGAAGAGCTGGTTGCTGGTACCTCATTGCTTGTTTTATGAATACAGTTTTTGGGGAGGAGGTTGCATTATTATTCAGTTGTGGGCATGTGGCTTGTGCACACACACAGTTTCACTTCGGAGAACTTCATGTGCTTCGCGCTAACGGAGCCTGGTCCTGAGCACCACAGTAGCCCTCTGTGGAGAGCGGCTTTGACAAGGTGGTCACCAGCCTCGCTTTGCAGTGAAGTGCTCTGGGTTGGACCCTGTCTCAGCCGGATCGACTCTTGCCTCATCTATCTGCCCGGGCCAGTTGGTAGCTGTGTGATATTGGGCAAGTTGCTTAACCTCTCAAGGCATGACTTCCTCCTAGGGTGAAAGCAGGGATCATAACCACACCCCCCAAACCCCAGTAGCACTGTCATGAGTACTGAGCTGGCTGATCCCAGAGTCCTGGACACGGAAGGGCATCAGAAACCACAGCTGCGTGAGTAGGATTGTCAGTTACAGTGTAGGACATCCAGTTACATTTGAATTTCGAATAAAGAACAAATGATTTTTAGTATATCATTATTATGCACCAAATGTTGTATTTGCCCCTCCATCCCCCAAATTCGCACACTGAAGCCCTAACCTGTATTTGGAAGAAGTAATTAAGGTTAAATGAGGTCAGATGAGAATTCCAGAAAAACATCTGCTTCATTGACTATGCTAAAGTATTTGACTGTGTGGATCACAACAAATTGCAGAAAATTCTTAAAGAGATGGGACTACCAGACCACCTTACCTGCCTGCCTCCTGAGAAATCTGTATCCAGGTCAAGAAGCAACAGTTACAACTGGACATGGAACAACAGACTGGTTCCAAATTGGGAAAGGAGTACAAGGCTGTATATTGAGTCAAGGCTGTATATTGTCACCCTGCTTATTTAACTTATGTGCAGAGTGCATCATGGGAAATGCCAGGCTGGATGTAGCACAAGCTGGAATCAAGATTGCCGGGAAAAAAATCAATAACCTCAGATATACAGATGACACCACCCTTATGGCAGAAAGCGAAGAGGAACTAAACAGCCTCTGATGAAACTGAAAGAGAGTGAAAAAACTGGCTTAAAACTCAACATTCATAAAACGAAAATCATGGCATCCAATCCCATCACTTCTAGGCAAATATTTGGGAAAACAATGGAAACAGTGACAGACTTTATTTTCTTGGGCTCCAAAATCACTGCAGATGGTGACTGCAGCCATGAAACTAAAAGGAGAAAGAAAAGAAGAAAAGCTATGACCAACCTAGACAGCATATTAAAAAGCAGAGACATTACTTTGCCAACAAAAGTCCATCTAGTCAAAGCTATGGTTTTTCCAGTAGTCACTTATGGATGTGAGAGTTGGACCATAAAGAAAGCTGAACACCAAAGAACTGATGTTTTTGAATTGTTGGAGAAGTCTCTTGAGAGTCCCTTGGACTGCAAGGAGATCCAACCAGTCCATCCTAAAGGAAATCAGTCCTGAATATTCTTTGGAAGGATTGATGCCGGAGCTCCAGTACTTTGGCTGCCTGATGTGAAGAAATGACTCATTGGAAAAGACCCTGATGCTGGGAAAGATTGAAGGCAGGAGGAGAAGGGGACAACAGAAGATGAGAAGGTTGGATAGCATCACCGACTCGATGGACATGAGTTTGAGCAAGCTCCTGGAGTTGGTGATGGACAGGGAAGCCTGGCGTGCTGCAGTCCATGGGGTCACAAAGAGTCAGACACAACTGAGCAACTGAACTGACTGACTGAAGTCAGGTGAGCGGAGCCCTGATCCAATACAATTAGTGTCCTTAGAAGAAGAGACACCAGCAAGCTCCTCTCTCTTCTCTCCTTGCCCTATAAAAACACAGTGAGAAGGCTACCGTTGGCAAGCCAGTAGAACTCTCACTAAAAAATGAATCAGCCAGGGACTTACTTCCCTGGCAGTCCAGTGGTTGGGAATCCACCTTGCAATGCAGGGGACCCAGGTTTAATCGCTAGTTTGGAAACTAGGAAACTGGGATCCCACATGCTGTGAAGCATGCCCCACCCCAATTTTTTTTAATTAGAAGGAAAAAAGAGCTCAGAACACCAAGACAGGAGAGAGGGCCCAAGGCAAGGACAGTCTCCTCCACATCCAGCTGTGTCTAACTCCTGGGACCAGCCTCTTTTCTTGCTGCCCTTCGCCCTCTGTGGTTATAGATTCCAGGTGTGGAATGTTCTTGCCCATCAATCCCCTGGACTCTTCTC
Source organism: Okapia johnstoni (assembly GCA_024291935.2). Lineage (NCBI taxonomy): Eukaryota > Metazoa > Chordata > Mammalia > Artiodactyla > Giraffidae > Okapia > Okapia johnstoni. The sequence continues at coordinate 4,382,457 of CM044310.1, read as the reverse complement.
AGCACGGCTTCCCAGACTTACCGGTCTGGCCGGCTTGCTCGCAGATGCTCATCTAGGCTTCCCAGCTGAACCTTACTCAACTCCTGCTTCCCTAAACATGACACCTGGGGACTTTCCCTGTTTCTCCCCATTTGGAGCTCAGACTCCAATTCCTCCACACAACCCAAAGCTGCAGATTACCTGCACCCGGCCCAGCCCCCAAAGGACTGGCCCAGAAGGAACCTAGGATGTGCCTGCATGACCAAGAGGGCAGGCCACCTTGGGAGAATCCCCAAGCTGTCTAGAGTCTCAGATTCCTCACTGGTAGCTTGGAAGGGATTATGCGTGTGGTGAAGATTCAGGGTCTACAGTAAATACAACCATGACCGTACAGAGTGGGCCTAAGGAAATAATTGATTTTTATGTTTAATTAGAGGATAATTGCTTTACAATGTTGTGTTGGTTTCTACTGTACAACAACATAAATCAGCTGTAAGTATGCATATATCTCCTTCCCTCTTGAGCCTCCCTCCCACTGGAAATTATTAGCCAAAGAAACACTGATGAAAGCACCAAAAGACAGCAGCAGCCTGACTTGGTGAGTGGTGGGCAGCAGGAGGCAGCTTAGACGTCTGGAAGCAAGGCCAGGCTGAGGCAGGGGCTCACATTTTAACAGTTCTTATATAAAAAAAAAAAAACCATAGAGAACAATAGCTGTGTCCAGAACTGGATGGTCTTCTACACCCATCCCTGTGGCTCTGATGCCTTTTGGCCACACCCAGAGACTTACCATCTTTAATTGCAAAGCAAAAGCCTTCGCAGTTCCCTCTCCTTCCATTTCAGAACATCCCCAGGCCTAGGCAGGTTTTTGTCAATCCCTTAGTTGTGCCTTGACCTGCAACTCTATACAAGACTTCTTCCTTTGGGGACTTCCCTGGTTGTTCAGTGGTTAAGACTGTGCTCCCAAAGCCAGGGGCACGGGTTCAGTTCCTGGTTGGGGAACTATTAATAGATCCCAGATGCTGTACTAAAACCTTGCACAGACAAATAGATAAGCTTAAAAAAAAAAAGATTTCTTGCCTTTCTCTCTATAACCATCTCCTCACATCTTCCTACCTTCCTGATACTCCAGCTGTTTTAACAACTGAGTCAATATTTCCCTTGGGAAATTCTTATTGACTCTGCACTTCCTTGACTTGATGATTCTTTTGTCAACTTTTCATTTCACTGTTTTTAAAAAAGCTTCTACGTGTGGTGTTTATGTCTGTAACTTTCTTAGCTTTTATCAAGGGCCGCTGCCTGGAGGGCTGAGAACCTTTATACCACATTAAGACATTTGACCTGAATCCATTTTTCCTGAGAACCTAGTACTTTACTGATCCCAGACTTTCTGAATGCACAGTTTAGTAATATTTTTTGCTTTTTTGAGGTCAGCAGGTCATCGGGCCCTGGTGGGGGGTGGGGGTGGGCAGGATTTGCAGTACAGCATGCGGGATCTTAGTTCCCTGACCAGGGGTCACACCCGGGCCCTCTGTGGTGGATGCGTGGAGTCGTAACCGCTAGTCCACCAGGGAAGTCCCCAAATTTTCTTTATAAAGGTATCCCGTGATAGGTCAATTTTGCCAAGAAAGAATATTTGCTAAGGAAAGGGTAACCATCTATTACCATCCCCCAAAGTAAGAAGGGCACGATCTCAGAATAGAGGATGGTCTTTTAAATTTATTACACTGAAGTTTTTGAAAAAATGCCCCCCATTCTGCGTAGTTCTCTCATTTCTCTGCTTTTTCTGTGGTTTGGCCACGAGGAACAAAGAGGCTGAGGTAGAGGCCATGGACACCGTAAAGAGCTGCAGGGCCATCTAGTGGCCATGTGTCATCACTGCACGTGCGGGTGACAACTACTCCGATGGTTGACTCCCACCCAGGGTTTCTGGCATGAGACTCAACCTTGGTCATTTTGTGGAAATTCTGAAATCTCACGTTACAAACGTTCCTACAACCTTGCACGTAAAATTATTGCCTTGGTACAAATCTTAGGACTGAGTTTCCAGCATTTCAGTGGTGATTCGGAGCACTGTTACCCGAGTCAGACAGGCTCGGGTGAAAGTTAGCTGTGTGACCTTGGGTGAGTTACTGGAACTCTCTGACTCTCAGTGTCCTCTTGCACAGTGGAGATAACAGTGGACGAGACTGTTCTGAAGACCCAGGGAAGTGTGCATGTCACGTCTTTGCCACTGTTTCTGACAAGTAAACCTTTGCTATTGATTTGTTCAGTGCTTATAGAAAGACAGAGAGCATCGCCCAGGTGGGGACACAAACCCCCCCAACAGGCTCAAGGAAAAGGTTCACTATGAGGAACCCAAGCATTGTCTCAGAAATCCTTCACTTCCTCTCAGTAATGTTTTATAGTCGTTGGTTGTTTTTTGTTTTTCTTATATACATATATTTTTTCATGTATATATATATATATATGTATATTTGACTGTGCTGAGCCTTCCTTGCTGCTCAGGCTTTTCTCGGAGAGTAGGGGGCTTCTCTCTAGTTCTGGGGTGTGGGCTTCTCATTGTGGTGGCTTCTCTTGTTGTGGAGCACAGGCTCTAGGGGGTGCAGGCTTCAGTAGTTTTGGCACATGGACTCAGTTGTGGCTCCCAGGCTCTGGAGCACAGGCTCCATAGTTGTGGCACATGGGCTTAGTTGCTCTGTGGCATGTGAGATCTTCCTGGATCAGGGATAGAACTTGTGTCTTCTGCATTGGCAAGTGGATTCTTTACCACTGAGCCACCAAGGAAGCCCTGTGGGGGTTTTTTGTGTGTTTTTTTTTTTTAATTAAAAAAAATTTATATTTGGGGTGTAGTTGATTTACAATGTATTAGTTTCAGGTGTACAGTGAAGTGATTCATTTATACATATACATATGTCCATTCTTTCTGCAGATTCTTTTTCCCATATAGGTTATTACAGACTATTGAGTAGACATCTCTAGCTATATAGTAGGCTATTGTTTATCTATTTTATATATAGTAGTGTATATATGTTAATTGTTTGTCTTTGCAAAGACATTGTGTAGAACCGGATGTGAAGAACTGACTCATTGGAAAAGACCCCAATGCTGGAAAAGATTGAAGGCAGGAGGAGAAGGGAACAACAGAGGATGAGATGGTTGGATGGCATCACCAACTTGATGGACATGAGTTTGAGCAAGCTCTGGGAGCTGGTGATGGACAGGGAGGCCTGGCGTGCTGCAGTCCATGGGGTCGCAAAGAGTCAGACATGATGGAGTGACTGAACTGAACTGAGCTACATATTTTAATTTTGATGCCATTATACATGGTGCTTTTTCACATTTCACTTTAAAATTGTTGCTTTTGTGTAGAAATTCAGCTATTATATCAACCTTGTATCTAGCAAACTTGCTAAATTAACTTCTTTATTTTACAGTTTATGTTTCATTCATTTGGGCTTTCTGCATGCATAATCAGGGGACTATTGCATACTGGTAGTTTTACTTCTGTGTATCCATACCATATCGGAGAAGGCAATGGCACCCCACTCCAGTACTCTTGCCTGGAAAATCCCATGGACAGAGGAGCCTGGTAGGCTACAGTCCATGGAGTTGCTAAGAGTCGGACACGACTGAGCGACTTCACTTTCACTTTTCCCTTTCATGCACTGGAGAAGGAAATGGCAACCCACTCCAGTATTCTTGCCTGGAGAATCCCAGGGACAGCGGAGCCTGGTGGGCTGCCGTCTATGGGGTCACACAGAGTCGGACACAACTGAAACAACTTAGCAGCAGCAGCAGCATCCATACCATATGGCTTAAATATTGCCTCTCGAATGGCCTAAAGAACTGTGGTAAATATTTGTGATGAGAGCAGACACTGTCATCTCATTCTCTATCTCAGAAAGAGAGCTTTCAAAGTTAACATTAAGTATATTTGCTAAAGGTTTCCAGTGGGTCAGATTTAATGAGCCCTCTTCTGCTTTCTAGATCTTTCCAAAAGATGACTCATATAGATAAGAGCTGAGATAATATACTTCTAACTCTTACCAGTGGTTCTCTCAGGATGGGCATGTGGGGAGAGGTTGTATGACATTGTTCTTGTTCAGTCACTAAGTCGTTGTCCAACTCTCTGTGAAGCAGCACACCAGGCTTCCCTGTCCTCCACTATCTCCCAGAGTTTGCTCAAACTCATGTCTACTGAGTCAATGATGCCATCCAACCATTTCATTGTCTATCACCCCTTCTCCTCCTGCCTTCAATCTTTCCCAGCATCAAGGTCTTTTCCAATGAGTCGGCTCTTTGCATCAGGTGGCCGAAGTATTGGAGCTTCAGCATCAGTCCTTTCAATGAATATTCAGGGTTGATTCCTTTAGGATGTATGACATTACTTGTTGTTTACTCGATAAGTCACATCAGACTCGTTGTGACCCCATAGACTGCAGCCTGCCAGGCTCCTCTGTCCTTGGGATTTCCCAGGCAAGGATACTGGAGTGGGTTGCCATTTCCTTCTCCATCTGACATTACTTGCTAAGATAAAATTACTTTAGCATCTGAATAATTTACCATGAACCTAGATTTCTTTTGTCACTAGAGAAAAATAAAGCCAAAGAGCAATTTAAACTAACATTATATAACAGGCATCAAATAGTGAAATAGATCATTCTTAGACAAAGCTTTGTGAAGACATGTCCAAGAACATATTTTTCACTAAACCTTTCCCATCATCACATCCTCAGACTCTGTTTCAACTGTTTCTTTCTAATTTATAATGAACTGCAGCATGTAGGGAGATTTGGTCTCTGGGCTGGATGCTGTTGGTGCCCTGCCCACTGGTACACCCACTTCCCAGCTGTTCTGGGTGTTGGCTGCTAAAAGCTCATGGCTCCATCTTTTCTCTGGAGGATTCTCTTAGCTAATGGGAGCTGCCCTGCCAGGAGATGCCTGGGAGGTTACACACATGGCCCAGGTGGCCCTTAGCCAATGACTGACTAACAGGGTGGGGTTTAAAGTCCGGCTCCCTGGCCTCAGGGCAGGACAGATTCTGTAGTGTAATAAATACCCCTGAGCTCCCTGTGGGATCAGGCTGCGGTTAGACCTCTCCTGAAAGCACGCATCTGGTCAGTTTCCTCCCTGGCTCCGTCCTGCTTCTTTCAGTTCCTCCCAGGTTCCTCCCTAGGGTCCTTCCTCAGTAAATCTCTTGCACTAGAATCTCTGGCTGTCCCAGTCTCTGTTTCTAAGTAACCCAACCTAAGCATCTAAGAGTGGGCTCCCTTTGTCCAGCACCCACCTGAGCCGTCTGTGATCGGGGGGTGGAGCAGGGTGCAGAGTTAGGCAGCCAGGGAAGAGCTGGGGGTGATGTTGTGGTTGGATCAGGGGGTCCCCGGGAGGGGCAGCTGTAAAGAAGGAGGAGATAACACATCTGAAAGGGAAAGTGGGATCTGAGGTTAGGTTAGGTCTGACTTTAAAGCCTGGATTTGTAACTATGACCTTGGACTCCTCTTCACTCTTTGCCCATACAGCAACTTTTCTAAAAACCCTAAAGGAGATCTCCTTCATCTACACAGCTTCTAAAGCACTGACTGCAAGTTGTATGCCCAAGAGGGTGGCTGCCCCGCCAGGGCTGCCCTGCGGCTGAGAAACTGGCCCACATTGACTCAGCCCAGACACCAGACCAGCAGGTCGGCAGGGAAGCCATGGTGTTGGGACAACAGACTCTTTGTACGGAAAGAAAACAGGATCGGCTCACTCTGTCCCATCAGACCATGAACAAATTTCAGATGCATCAAAGCTCCCACTGTGGAACGTGAAACCTTACAATTTTAGGAGAAATTTTAACAAACATATTTGGAACATCAGAATGGAGATGGATCTCTTAAATAAGATGCAAAAACTGCAGACCATTAAGGAAAAGATGGTTAAATCTGACTGTATCAAGATTAAAAGCATCTGTGTGACAAATCCCATGGTAAAGGGAAAAGTGACTGTGATCGTTTCTGACTTACTACTGAGTAGTCAGAAATGTGGAGAAAGCCCACTCTAGAGCCTGTGCTCCACAACAGGAGAGTAGCCTCTGCTTGCCGCAACTAGAGAAAGCCCGTTGGCTTTCAGAAGGCTTTCAGAGGAGGAAACAATTTCTGGGCAAAAGTAACATTAGTGGAACCTTGCAGGTGAGGTGGGGGATGTGGGGAGGGCATCAGAGTCTGATGGAACAGGAATTCTTTCCTTGCTTCCTGAACAGAAAGCTTGAAGTTGGCCCCCCAAATTGATCTACAGCTTTGAGCTGCAACAAAGACCCAGTGCAGCTGAAAGTGATTGATTCATTAAATGCTGGAGAGGGTGTGAGAAAAGGGAACCCTTCTATACTAAATGTAAGTTGGTGCAGCCACTATGAAAACCAATATGAAGTTTCCTCCAAAAACTAAAAATTTAGCTGCCATAAAATGCAGAGATCCCACTCCTGGGCATCTATCTGGAAAAGATGAAAACTCTAATTCAAAAAGACACATACACCCCAACGCTCACTGCAGCACTGTTTATAGCAGCCGAGACATGGAGACAATTGAGGTATCCATGGACAGATGAATGGACAGAGAAGATGTGTCCCATATACACAATGGAATATTACTCATCCATAAAAAAGAATGATATATTGCCATTTGCAGCTACATGGATGGACCTAGAGATTATCATACTATGTAAAATAAGTCAGAGAAAGACAGATATCATCTGATATCAGTTATATGTGGAATCTTAAAAAATAATACAGATGAATTTATTTACAAAACAAACAGACTCACAGACATAGGAAACAAACTTATGATTACAAAGGGGAAAAGGTGGGGGGATAAATTAGGAGTTTGGGATTAACAGAAACTCACTACTGAAAACAACAAGGACCTACTGTATGGCACAGGGAACTATATTCAATATCTCGTAGTAACCTATAATGGAGAAGAATCTGAAAAAGACTCCTTGGTGGCTCAGTGGTAAAGAATCTGCCTACCAGTATAGGAGATATGGGTTTGATCTCTGATCTGGGAAGATTCCGCATACTGTGGAGCAACTAAGCCCAGGTGCCACAATTCCTGAGCCTGTGCTCTGGAGCCCGGGGAACTACAGCTATGAAGCCCATGAGCTGCAGAGCCCGTGCTCTACAACAAGAAAATTCACAGCAATGATAAGCCTGCACACCACAACTAGAGACGAGACCCCACTTGCCACAACCGGAGAAAAGCCCACGCAGCAATGAAGACCTAGCACAGCCAGAGATAAACATCAGAAAAAAGTTTTTAAAACAATCTGTGAAGGAATATATATATCGCTTTGCTGTACACCTGAAATTAACACAACATTGTAAACCAACCATCCTTCAATAAATGAGGTTTCTGTTGGCGTCGCGGAGCCATGAGACAAGCGCTCGGCTGCCCAGCTTCGGACTTCCAGTTACATGAGAAGAATAAGACCTCTATTTGGCTAAGCCATTGTAAGCTGAGCTTTCTGTTATATGGAGCCAGACCGATTCCTAGTTTATTCAAGGCCTGAGAGGCCAACATATGTTAAGCTGGGGAGCTCCAAGTGGTTCAGGGGACTCGAGAAAGGGGGGCTGTAGAGATGACGAGGCTGGAGACGTGTTCAGGGACCGGATCACAAAGGGCCTTTGAAGTCTTGCCTAGGGATTTGGGCTTTATCCTGGAGGCTTTTGTTCCTTAAACCTGGATAATGTATAAATGGACTTTTTTAAAAAAGGACAACACTTCTTCCCAACCCTCTCCTTGCCACAGTAGTCACTAAGTGCTTTTATTATAAGGTAGAAACATAACACCAGGTATAAACACCTTATAGAACTATAAACCACATTTGCAAATAAAAATTACAGTTGTCAACAATCTAATGTGACAGATGATGTTGTTTTTCTTTTTTTTTGGCCACACGGCATGCAGGATCTTAGTTCCCCAACCAGGGATTGAACCCATGCCCTCTGGAAGCAAGCAGTCTTAACCACCGGATGGCCAGGGAAAGTCGCAGATGATGTCGTTTTGCTGGAACTATATTACCACTCAAAACAAAGAGATGATGCTGGCTGTGGTGGCTTAGTTCTGCCTCTCTGACTTCTGCCACCTATGGAGCAGTGAGTGGCAAACTGGGCTAGAATATTTCATTGTTGATACGAGAGTTTTCAGAGCTCTCTTCCACTCTGTAATGACAACCAGCAGTATTCAAATCTGGGGCTACTTTGGTATTATGCTCCACTTTTGAAGGGAGGTGACATGGAGCAAAGCACCAGCCAATATGTGATGAGCATGTAGCATAACATAGTAATAAAGATAACTGTTACAAGACACTGAGGTTTAGGGGCTGTTTGTTACTGTAGGATAATGTAACCTATTGGTAATGCTGTAGTGGAAAGAGATCATCTGGATGATACAGAATATGTTTATTTTAAGTTTATATTATTAGAATAGCAAAGTGATCATAAACATGGCCTTCCCTGGCAATCCAGTGGTTAAGACTCCATGCTTCCAATGCAGGGGGCACAGTTTCGATCCCTGGTTAGGGAACTAAGATGCCACTTGCTATGTGACCAAAAAAAAAAGCCCTGGCTAAGCGTGGGGGAAAAAAGGTCATAAACATAATATTGTGATTATGTAAGAAAATGTCCTTGTCCTTAGGAGATCTATTTTGAAGTGTATAGGAGTAAAGTGTTTTCACATCTACAGCGTATTTTCAAATAGCTCAGCAAAAGTGAAACAGAACGATAGGGCAGAAGGTTAACAATTTCAATTCTAGATGAAAGCTGTGTAGACTCTTCTTGCCACTTTCCTGTGGACTTGAGATTTAGAAGGAAAATTATCAGAGACCACTCAGGGCGCCCCAAGATACATCATTAGCTCTTGGTTTCGGAAGCTGTAGATCAATTTAAGGAAGGCTGACAGAGAGTCAAGAGGCCAACTTCAAGCTTTCTGTCCAGGAAGCAGGCAAAGAAATCCTGTTCCGTCAGACTGATGCCCTCCCCACTTTCCTCTCCTCAACCTCCTGTCACCTACAAGGTTCCACTAATGCTCCTTTTGCCCAGAAATGCTTCCTCCTCTGAATGCCCGCAGAAAGCTCTCCACATCTTTCTACTGTATCTCAATGCAGTTCTACATCTACATTGTATGAATGAAAGAAAGAAGATGAGGTGGTGGTCACAGCAGCCTAGTGCTACTAAGCTCAGCGTCTGGCATATAGCATAGTAGGTAGTAAGGCCACCATCGTTGTCATCACCCTTAATTAATCCTTAGGGTACATCAGCCAAAGTCTCTACCATCATATAATTTGCATTCTAAAAAAAGAAAAAAATGTGTATGAATTTGTCTATGTCTTATTACATGTACTATATTGGGTCATTGCTTTTTTTGAGAAAAGTATTTCTTAGATTGTCCCTTTGTGGTATGTGTCCTGAATACAGGAGTCCAAGTTTAGGACCTGATTCTAGTCCTGCCTTCACCATGAAGTTGCCGTATGTCCTGATGATTCCCTTTCTCTCTGTAGACCTTACCTTCCTCAACTTCCTGTCTAATCCAATAGGATTAGGGTCTTTATTAGAATTTGAAGGGTTTTGATTGAATTAACAACCCCGTAGTGTGCTGTTCTTACTTCTAGCACTAGGGGGCGATCAGAACATTGGAACGCGTTTTGCTCTTATAGTTCTGGCTGTTAGATGTAGGGGTTGGTGCAGCAAGATGATTGCTCTCTGCTTTAGTTCCCCCACCTCTTCTGAAACCTTAAACACCCAAACCTGAACCTTCTACCAGGCTGGCTAGAGACTCAGACCTCCATGAAAGAGAACAGGGCTAAATCGCCCATGAATCTTGGATCCATCACTTTTCTGTCTCTCATGGATCCTGCATGTGGTTGGAGGGAAGGCATGTGGGTGATAAATGCCCTGTGAATGACTTACGGACCACCAGAAGAAGGAACACTGAGATGCAGACTGAGATTTCATTTGGAAGAGAAAAGAGTTTGGCAGTACTGTCTTGCTGTGATATTCCAATGAGACCAGGCTGTGATGGGAAGGTCCATGGAGGCCATGCATACAGAAGGAGAGCCAGGGCCTGAATGCAAGGAGACCCATGATGAAGACCCAGCTCATCCAATGGTCAGCATGTGCCAAAGCCATTCAGAGGTAGGAGAGCATGTACTCAACTTTGCCCTTGACCTTCAGAACTTTGCTTGGAATTTTCACATCCAGGCACACAATGTAGGGCTTCCCCTGTGGCTCAGTGGTAAAGAATCCGCCTGCAATGCAGGAGCCACAGGTTTGATCCCTGGGTCTGGAAAATCCCCTAGAGGAGGGCATGGCAACCCACTCCAGTATTCTTGCCTGGAGAATTCCGTAGACAGAGGAGCCTGGCCGACTACGGCCCATAGGGTTGCAAAGAGTCAGACATGACTCAAACGACTGAGCACGCACGTGTGCACACAATGTGACTACGTTTAGGCCAAAGATAATGTTCCTCTAAGGGAATCTGGAATGAACTAGGGCTTCATTCCTGAAAGATAGCTCCATTGTACAATGTAACCACCATCCATTTAAAATTGGGTTCAAGTCAACGTGTCCTGTTAGTGTGACTGCACTAGAAGTCAGGAGATCTGAGTTCTGTTCCTGGCCTTACCCTTTGTTAACCAAGTGCCTAAATGTCTCAGAACCTCAGTCTCCCCACCAATACAATGGGGATTATTAGACTTGCTTTACCTATCTCAGATTATGAAGGTCAAATAAGACAGGTCACATAGCTGAAAATACATTGCAAATGGGAAATACATCATACAACTCCAAGGGAACATGATACAGATTTTTGCAGGGACCTTCTGAGAACATATTTATCATCGTTTTTTGTTCTTCTTTGTGCCTTTCATGCATTGGAGAAGGAAATGGCAACCCACTCCAGTGTTCTTGCCTGGAGAATCCGAGGGACGGGGGAGCCTGGTGGGCTGCCGTCTATGGGATCGCACAGAGTCGGACACGACTGAAGCGACTTAGCAGCAGCAGCAGCAGTACTTTAAAAACATTTTAAAAATTTGTATACAGTATTTAAAGGTTACTTTCCATTTACATTTATTACAAAATATTGACTATATTCCTTCTGTTGTACAATACATCCTTATAATCTGTCTTACATCCAGTAGTTTGTATCTGTCTCCCCCTCCCCCACCCATATACTGCCCCTCCCTGCTTCCCTCCCCTCTCTAGATTTTTTTTTTCTATATCTGTGAGTCTGCTTCTTTTTTTCCATATTCACTAGTTTGTTGTAGTTTTTAGATTCCACACGTAAGTGGCTCAAGAAATAAAACCTCCCCCAAATACAGTATCCCTTCTGCGATCTCTCCCACACGTGAACCCTATCTCAAATCTGATGTCTATTATTCCTCTGTATTTCTTTATATTGCATCTATATGTATGCCCTACCAAAAAGTAGTACTGTTCTGCATGCTTGTACAACTTATTTAAATGAAATCATCAGTGTGTCGTTACCTTTTTTACTTAGCATTTATAAAACAACCAAGTTGAGGCATGTAGCTTAGTTCATTCACTTCCCCTGCTCTATACTGTTTCATGGTGAATGAACAACATCTCTCCATTCTTCTCATCATAGTCATTTTCTCCCCAATTTTTTTTTTTTTTTTTTTTTTTTTTGCTATTACAAACAATTGCTCTCTGAACAATTGGACTCGCCTCCTTGTATACATGAGCAAGAATTTTTTTGCAGATATATGCATGTAGACATGTGATTGAGGGGTGGTTGAACTTTGTTCCCCAACCAGGAAACTTTGTTCCCTGACCTACCTGAGCACCCTGCGGCGGAAGCACGTAGTCTTACCACGGGACCACCAGGAAAGCCCTTACTGGATGCTTATCTTTATCCTATTTGTTCATAGATGCTCTTTAGGTCTTCCCGATACTGATCTTTGTTGATGACGCGTTGTGAAAATCTTCCCATCTGTGGTTTGTGTCTTCCTTTTTTAATAGTGTCTTTTGTTGAACAGGAGATTAAAGTTTAATTTGTCTCGCTTTTTCCTTATGGTGTGACTTGTTTAAGATATCTTTTCCTACTCCAAAGTCAAAACAATGTTCTCCTTTTGAAGTTTTGCTTTTCAAGTTGAGCAATTTAATCTCCTTGAGATGGATTTGGGGGGATGTGGTGGTACAGGGATTTCCTCCCCTCTTTTCTCTCTGGATAACAGGTTGTCTGTTCACCAGATGTTCAATAATCAATGACAATCAGCTAATGTCATTCCCCTACTTAAAACCCTCCATGACTCTCCTTGCCACAAGAATAGGCCCCAGATTCCTTATTTCAATCTGCAAGGTCCTTCATGAACTCTGCTTCAAAGTTCCTGCCCACCTCTCACCATTCTGTGCTGCAGAACATGGACCAGGCTCTCTATTACTTTGGACATTCACTGGTTTTGTTCTTACTACCTAGCAAATCCATATTCTTCTGGTCTCAGTTAATACTAGTTGTAGTAGGTTGAATGGTACTCTCCCCCCAAAAATACATCTACCCAGGATCTGTAAGTATGGTCTTATTTGGAAAAAGGGTCTTTGGGAGTGTAACTAAAGATCTCAAGATGAGATTGTCCTGAATTACCTGAAGTGACGTGTCAGTAACTCAGTTGTGTCCGACTCTTTTCACCTCCATGGACTGTAGCCCACAGGCTCTTCTGTCCGTGGAATTTTCCAGGTAAGAATACTGGCATGGGTAGCCATTCCCTTCATCAAGGGATCTTCCCAATCCAGGGATCGAACCTGGGTCTCCAGCATTGCAGGCAGATTCTTTACTGTCTGAGCCACCAGGATTACCTGCTGGACCCTAAATCCAATGACAGATTCCTTCTAAGAGACAGAAAATGAAAATACAGAGAGGAAGGCCATGTGAAAATGGAGGCAGAGCTGGAGTGAAGTGGCCATAAGCCAAGGAACTTGGGCAGACACCAGAGCCTGCTGAGCTGAGGAAGGATACTTCCCAGAGAGCCTTTGGAGGGCACATGGTCCTGGGAATACATCAATTTCAGACATCTGACCTCCAGAACTGTGAGAGACTGTGTTTCTGTTGTGAAGAGCCCCCTGAGTTTGTGGGCATTTGTCCTGGCAGCCCTAGGAGATTCATATGGATGGGAAGATGGAGTTAGGGGGAACCGGAGAACCTGATGGACAGGGACCCCTGACTAGGGGACTGGAGAGGTGGGCGGTGGGATGCAGCCTGTCTGAAACTCCCAACCAGGAGGCAAGTCCACTCCCTCACATCTAGGAAAGGGAACGATGACCATAGAGAGGGTGTAAGTGACAGGGCCACAGTGAAAGGACCCTTGACTCCCAATAAAATGAATGAATCCATTCCAGACCCCTTGAGATAACTCATCTACAAAGGAGAGAGGCAGGAGGGATCTCAGGGAGGCCCAGGGCGCCCCAGGCAGTGAGGGAGTGGACACCTGAGCCACTGCAGCGGCTGGAGAGCAGCAGACGGGTCTTAGAGAGATTAAGGGCTAAGCACCGTGTGACTAACAGCAGGATGGCTAAGGTCTAACCCTAACCCTGCAGCGGTGCAGGGGTGGATGCCCGCAGGCTAAAGGGCAGTTCCAGGACGGGGACAGTGGGCGGCTTCCTGTGTCTCTGAGCTTCTTTGATCCCCGGGCCACTTGGGTGGAGTCAGAGCCTTGGGCACCGACAGGGTCATGTCTGTTTAAACAGAATTAAACACTGGAGGTAAATCATTAACTCACTGAAGAAACAAACAGGAGTGTCGGCCACCCTAGAGCCGCCTGGACGTGAAGACGTCCCGCTTGTCAGGAGAGTCTGCCACTCAAGGTTCCCACAGGCTGGTGTGAGCATTTGCTCAGCGTCTTCTCCGCAAAGGAGTCCCAGAGCAGGTGCTGTGCGGACTGCGGCACGGACAGTCAGAGCTGGCCGTCGGCTCAGAGCTGGGGCACCACAGGCGTGCGCCCACATGCCATCACGGTGCCCTCCGCGAGCCATCATGTTCTCATCTAATCCTCGAGCCGACCCTCTGAGGTGGGCGACAATCGCCCGCCCACATCCCACAGACCAGGAGACCCAAGTCCAGAGAGGGAGAGAACTTGGCCTGGCCACACAGCTCGTCAGTGGTGGGGAAACAAACAGAGCTGGCTCCAGCCAAAAGCGGAATGAGTTCAGGTTCGGGGCATGTTTAGGAGCCTAAGAACAGTGAGCAGAGCTGGGCCTCTTAAAAGACAGGAGCCATGACCAGCAAAGCCTTCGGGAAGCCACTGTCCTCTTCTCTCTCTTTTTCTGGGATGACATAGTCTCCCAGCTGTACTTCTAATTGAATATTAATTTTATTCTTCCCTCTGTTTGGGGGTTAAGAGCAAGAGTGAGGGCATCAGAGTTGGGTCCAGTCCTGGCTTCACTGTTCATTACCTCTGCAACCTCGGGCATGCACGCCACTCCCCCACCGCTAAATGGGGATGCTGTGGTTCCCACGGAGTGATCAAAGGCGATAACACGAGCAAAGTCCTTGGCACAAAGCCTGGCACATAACAAATGCTCAGCAAACAGAAGACTCTGTTATCATCTCACATGGTAGAAAGTAGCCTCCCCAGGCCTCGCAGATCCAACACTGCCGTGAGCTCACTAGCACCTTGTCCTGACTTCAGCCGGGGAACCAACTGTTACAAGGGAGGGTGGTGATGATGGTTTAGTTGCCAAGTCATGTCCAGGTCTTTTGTGACCCAATGGACTGTAGCCTGCCAGGCTCCTATGTCCATGGGATTCTCCAGGCAAGAATGCTGGAGTGGGTTGCCTTGCCCTCCTCCAGGGGATCTTCCAAACCCAGACATCAAACTTGGGTCTCCTGTATTGCAGGCAGATTCTTTACTGAGTAAGCCACCAGGGAAGCCCACAAGGGAGGATGGTTTTGTTCAAACACAATCTCAAATGAGTGGAGATGAGAAGCTGAGCAGACTAGTCGAAAGGTTTCTGTGACAGAAATTTCAACTGCAAGGTCTTGTGATCAGAAAACTGGGTGATCAAACTTTCCAGACCCCTCCATGATGAATGCTTTGAGTGTAGATGGAGGCCAACCTGGCCAAGGTAGTAGCTAGCTGGAAACTTATAGGTGGATGCTGACCGATAGGCTGTGGAACGTGCAGCAGAGGCAGGAAGGATGATTTGAATGTCAGGACTTAATTCTTAGACTGAAGAGCTACTCAGTCATTTTAGCAAATCTTTATCATGCGCCAACTGTACATAAAGCATTTTGGCAAGAATCACCACCTAAGTGAGAGGTGTAGTCATTGTCCTCAAGGAGTAAAATGGTCCAGTAGAAGAAAACAGGAGGAGGAAATGGACGAATGTTGTCAATGTGATGCAAACTCTAAAAGGGATCTACTTTCAGTTCAGTTCAGTTGCTCAGTCATGTTTGACTCTTTGTGACCCCATGGACTGCAGCACGCCAGGCCTCCCTGTCCATCACCAACTCTCGGAGTTTACCCAAACCCATGTCCATTGAGTGGGTGATGCCATCCAACCATCTCTCCTCTGTCATCCCCTTCACCTCCTGCCCTCAGTCTTTCCCAGCATCAGGGTCTTTTCAAATGAGTCAGCTCTTCGCATGAGGTGGCCAAAGTATTGGAGTTTCAGCTTCAACATCAGTCCTTCCAATGAACAGCCAAGACTGATCTCCTTTAGGATGGACTGGTTGGATCTTCTTGCAGTCCAAGGGGCTCTCAAGAGTCTTCTCCAACACCACAGTTCAAAAGCACCAATTCTTCAGCACTCAGCTTTCTTTATAGTCCAACTCTCACATCCATACATGACCACTGGAAAAACCATAGCCTTGACCGGATGGACTTTTGTTGACAAAGTAATGTCTCTGCTTTTAATATGCTGTCTAGGTTGGTCATGACTTTCCTTCCAAGGAGTAAGCATCTTTTAATTTCATGGCTGCAATCACCATCTGCAGTGATTTTGGAGCCCTCCAAAATAAATTCAGCCACTGTTTTGACTGTTTCCCCATCTATTTGCCATGAAGTGATGGGACCAGATGCCATGATCTTAGTGTTCTGAATGTTGAGCCTTAAGCCAACTTTTTCACTCTCCTCTTTCACCTTCATCAAGAGGCTCTTTAGTTCCTCTTCACTTTCTGCCATAAAGGTGGTGTCATCTGCATATCTGAGGTTATTGATATTTCTCCCGGCAATCTTGATTCCAGCTTGTGCTTCCTCCAGCCCAGCATTTCTCATGTACTCTGCATATAAGTTAAATAAGCAGGGTGACGATATACAGCCTTGACATACTCCTTTTCCTATTTGGAACCAGTCTGTTGTGCCGTGTCCAGTTCTAACTGTTGCTTCCTGACCTGCATACAGGTTTCTCAAGAGACAGGTCAGGTGGTCTGGTATTCCCATTTCTTTAAGAATTTTCCACAGTCTATTGTGATCCACACAGTCAAAGGCTTTAGCATAGTCAAGAAAGCAGAAATAGATGTTTTTCTGGAACTCTCTTGCTTTCTCGATGATCCAGCGGATGTTGGCAATTTGATCTCTGGTTCCTCTGCCTTTTCTAAAGCCAGCTTGAACATCTGGAAGTTCACGGTTCACATATTGCTGAAGCCTGGCTTAGAGGATTTTGAACATTACTTTACTAGTGTGTGAGATGAGTGCAATTGTGCAGTAATTTGAGGATTTTTTGGCGTTGCCTTTCTTTGGGATTGGAACGAAAACTGACCTTTTCCAGTCCTGTGGCCACTGCTGAGTTTTCCAAATTTGCTGACATATTGAGTGCAGCACTTTCACAGCATCGTCTTTTAGGATTTGAAATAGCTCAACTGGAATTCCATCACCTCCACTAGCTTTGTTCATAGTGATGCTTCCTAAGGCCCATTTGACTTCACGTTTCCAGAATGTCTGGCTTTAGGTGAGTGACCACATCATTGTGATTATCTGGTCGTGAAGACCTTTTTTGTACAGTTCTTCTGTGTATTCTTGCCACCTCTTCTTAATATCTTCTGCTTCTGTTAGGTCCATACCATTTCTGTCCTTTATTCTACTTTAGGTACCAGGAAAACACCTGTCCACGCAATGTAGGGAGCAGAGGAAGGAGGAGGTGACTATGGCATCTAGTTTTGCTTTTGTGAGTCTTGCCTGCCCAGCATTCCTTCCCCTTCCAGTCTTCAACCAATCTCAGTCCATGTGGTTGGAAGGGGCTGACCCTCATCTCCAGGTCCAGAGAAGAACACCTTGAGCCAGACCTTGTCAGTCCATGTAGTCCATCCCCCTGGCCATAGCGATTGGTTCACTGAGGTGTATGTAAACTAGCTCTGGCCAATGAGAGTCAACCCATGACTTGGGTTGGAACCTAGAGTAAAGAAGCTCTGTCTCTACTTTGAGTGTTGGCAACGTGGGTGATGTGAGCCTGGAGAAGAGGGACCTGCCTGTGTAGAAACCAGGGAAAATGATGTCATAGAAGAAAGCAGAGCTGAGAGCAGGAGAGAGAAGGCACCTGATAACATCCTTTGAGACGCTGGACCCAGCTGTGTCTGAACTCAAAGTTATTTCTGGTCCTTGCGGTTGTGTGAATCATAACCCCTATCCCCCCTTTTCTTTTAATCTTAAGGCAGTTTGAGTCGGATTTCTGTTATCATAAGAAAAAGGATTCAATATGCCTCTCTCCCATCCCAGACTTAAAATTTTTTCCTTTATTCAAACAAGTCTGGATAACAGTTTCTTCTGTACATTCCTGGAGTATATATGTTTGTTTTATTAAAAAAAAAAAAAAAGGACTATCTAACCATAAGTACACTCATTTATCTTTCGAAGCTCTAATGACCCCCTTATCTACCATCAGTCTTTCTTGGTCAAGTAGGTATGTGATTACATTTCCACCTCAGTTAGATATGGCATCCTGAAGAGAGGTTCCTCTTGTGGTCAAAGGTACAGCCCCCACACACAGCTATCTGTGTGTGTGTGTGTGTGTGTGTGTGTGTGTTAGTCACAGTTGTGTCTGGCTCTTTGCGACTGTATGGACTGTAGCTGCCAGGCTCCTCTGTGCATGGGATTCTTCAGGCAAGAATACTGGAGTGAGTTGCCATGCCTGCCTCCAGAGGATCTTCTCAACCCAGGGATCAAAAACCATTTTCCTGTATTGCAGGCAGATTCTTTACTGTCTGAGCCACCAGGGAAGCTCAGCTATCACTATACAGTGCATTTAACACTTGTCAGAAATTGCGTTTCTTCTTCTTTCTCTATCTCAATAGTGAGAAGCAACAGTTTTACAACCTGGTCCAATAAACATTTGCTTTGTCACTCTTCTCTCCGTTGTCTTTTGGGCCCAAAATGTATTTATTCTGGGACCTGGAGGTGTATTTATTTGGCCCCACACAGCAATATAAATATTTTAAATCTATTGTAAACATTTTAAAACCAGCAGACACTACAGACACATTTGGAGTTTTGCTTCTTTCTTACAACTCAGAAGATCTGTGAACCCTGGGCCCATGTACCCCAGAGCAATGATGCTCGGGAGTGGCCCAGACCTACCGTGTGTTCCCAGGCCACCGCTCCAAAGGGTGTTCCGGTTCAAGGCCCCTCTGCCATTTACCTTCTTGTGTGCTTAGTCACTCAGTCATGTCCAACTCTTTGCAACCTGATGGACTGCAGCCCTCCAGGCTCCTCTGTCCATGGGGATTCTCCAGGCAAGAATACTGGAGTGGGTTGCCATGCCCTCCTCCAGGGGATGTTCCTGACCCAGGGATCGAACATAGGTCTCCCACACTGCAGGCGGATTCTTTGCTGTCTGAGCCACCAGGGAAGCCCATCTACCTTCTTACTTGCTGGTTATTTTTGCTTACACCCGGCCCACCTCACTCAGTCACATTCCCTCCCTGGCCCCTGGAGCATTGTTTGAGTTTGTGACTCCTGGTTGGGTGGCCACTGCACATCAGGGACGGGTTGAAGCAGGGTTTCAACCACTGATGAATCGGGGCCAGCCTGGCCTTCTGCCTCGAGGCTCAAAGTAGATGGAGATTGATGGTGCACTTCAAAGGCAGAAGAGACACTTCTAAGAGTTTTGAAAGAACTGCCGCTACTTGTCTGTGTAACATCTATTGTACCTTTCAAGAGAATTATATGATCTTTAAATACAATAAATTAAAAGTTTCCAGAAATAGACATAAAGACTGTGGAAGAACACTAGCATGTCTTCAGTTTGAACCTCCTTAAAGAAACAAGATGAAATTCAAACTGTTAAGTTTACTTTGTGAAGGAAAGTGGACTTGATTGCAATCTTGTATGACTTCTCTATCTCTGCCTTTGTTGTGCTTGTGCTGTTGTGCTAAGTCGCTCCATTCGTGTCCGACTCTTTGCGACCCCATGGACTATAGCCCCAGAGAAGGCAATGGCACCCCACTCCAGTACTCTTGCCTGGAGAATCCCGTGGACGGAGGAGCCTGGTAGGCTGTAGTCCATGGGGTCGCTAAGAGTCGGACACGACTGAGCAACTTCACTTTCACTTTTTACTTTCCTGCACTGGAGAAGGAAATGGCAACCCACTCCAGTGTTCTTGCCTGGAGAATCCCAGGGACAGGGGAGCCTGGTGGGCTGCCGTCTGTGGGGTCGCACAGAGTCAGACACGACTGAAGTGACTCAGCAGCAGCAGCAGCAGCAGGACTATAGCCCACCAGGCTCCTCTGTCCATGGGACTCTCCAGGCAAGAATACTGGAGTGGGTTGCCTTGCCCTCCTTCAGGGGATCTTCAGGACCCAAGGATTGAACCCATGTTTCTTAGGTCTCCTGCATTGGCAGGTGGGTTCTTTACCGCTAGTGCCACCTGGGAATACTAATGCTAATATTAGTATTTGTGAAGGCAACAAATTCAATATATACAAAAGGTATACAGGTAAGGGTACACCTCCCTCCTTTCCCTGCCTCCCAGTCACCCAGAGGCCACTGTTCATTTCTTATAGCTCCTTCCACACATAGGTCATGTTTGCAAGCCTTCACAGATCTGTTGCCTCTTCATCACTCCCCTCCATTGTAGCATACCATATGCATATCCTTTTCACCGAGCGGTTTATGTTGGAGATCGTTCTATGTAAGTTCATAGAGTGCTGCTTCATTCTTTTTTTTTTTTCCTTTTTCATTCCTTTGCATGAGGCCTTATTTATTCTTTTGGCTGCAGTGGGTCTTAGTTGTGGACGTGGGATCCTTATCGTGTCATGCAGGATCTTTGCTCGTGGGCTCCGGAGCTTGCAGGCTTCGGTAGTTATGGGGTGCAACTACCAGTTGTTCCGCTGGTATGTGGGATCTTGGTTCCCTGACCAGGGATCAAACCCACATCCCCTGCACTGCAAGGCGGATTCTTAACCACTGGACCACCAGGGAAGTCCTTATTGCATTCTTTTTAAGGACTATTTATATGTGTTCCATCAGAGAAGGCAATGGCATCCCACTCCAGTACTCTTGCCTGGAGAATCCCGTGGATGGAGGAGCCTGGTAGGCTGCAGTCCATGGGGTCGCTAGGAGTCAGACACGACTGAGTGACTTCCCTTTCACTTTTCTCTTTCCTGCATTGGAAAAGGAAATGGCAACCCACTCCAGTGTTCTTGCCTGGAGAATCCCAGGGACGGGGGAGCCTGGTGGGCTGCCATCTATGGGGTCGCACAGAGTCAGAGACGACTGAAGTGACTTAGCAGCAGCAGCAGCATATGTGTTCCATTATATATTATATAGAGGTATCATAAAATAATCTGTTTAATGAATCCCCTACTGATAGCATATAGACTCTTTCCTGTCTTTTATTATCAAGAACAATATGGCTGTGAATATCCATGTCTATTTTGATTTAGCACAGATAACAGTGTCTTTAGGTACTAAAGCATACGTTTTACTGATCTCACATCCCTGAACTTCACTATTTGATCATGTAACTAGAACACTGATGGCAGAAAACTTCCTGAAGCTTTGTGTGGTTTCTGGCCTAAGTTAGTGAGATTCGTTCAAGGTCTGGCAGCTTTAGCTGATGCTGATGCACCTGTGCTCCGTTACTTTCATCTGAGCTGCATCTGAGAGAAAGGACCCAGATAAGTCATACTCGGGGTGACTGGGATGTGTCTTGGATAGTGAATGTGCATTGCTTCACTTCCCTCCTATCAGCCCTTGTTCCTGGCCTTTAAGTCTTCCTTCTTATTTGAAGTTATTTTCTATCTCCCCTCACTGCCCAACAGATTTTGGTGAAGTTTCATTACTCACTGAACACTTCCATTTCTAGACAGGTTTACTGCTGAGAGATAAATCATGTTACTTCCCAGATGGTGCTAGGGGTAAAGAACTCGATTGCCAAAGCAGGAGACACAAGAGATGTGGGTTTGATCTCTGGGTCGGGAAGATCCCCTGGAGAAGGAAATGGCAACCCACTCCCGTATTCTTGCCTGGAGAATCCCATGGACAGAGGAGCCTGGCAGGCTACAGTCCATAGGGCTGCATAGCTGGACACTACTGAAGTGAGTTGGCGCGCACACACACACACACACACACACACACACCCCTTTGTGTTGCTGACCTGTGTCTTATAACCACACATCTTTAAAAGCAGATTTTAAAAAAAAAATCTAAACTGGTTTCTTTTTTGACCCTTGACTGGATCTTAATCACAGTCCCTGAGGGAACGACTGTTGCTCTTTTCCATGTTCAGAATTTATTTTGGTCCCATGAAGCCCAGTGCTCCTAAACAGCTGTTAACAAGCTGCCCCACATATCTGCAAAATGAGAGGGATACACAACAATGAGCTTATCACTCATTCATTTAGTCATTAATTCATGCAAGAAATATTTATATTGAGTGCCGACTCTGGGCCAGGCAGCCTCAGCCTGTCAGTGAATAAGACAAGATCCTAGCCATTATGGAGTTTGCTCTCTGGCATGTGTGTTTATGGGGCATGAAGGAGAGACAAAAATAAATCAGCAAATTATTTATGTATGTTAGTATGTTAGGAGGTGATAAGTGCTAAGGGTAGAGTGGGCTGGGCAGACCAAAGGAGGTTGGGAGAGGGGGACAGGGGCACTCTGCTGTTTTAAACAGTGTGCTGATTAAGTGTTGCTGAGGCTGTGAGATTTGAACTTAGACTTCAAAGAACACAGAATAGTCTTACACAGTATCCTGTGTGTTATATGTATGTCTGCCTGAAAAAAAACAACTGATGATTTTGTAATATTTGTTTTACAACTGTACTGAGATATACTGCACATACCATTAAATTCACCCTTTTAAAGCATGCAATTTTAAAAAAAGTGTGCAATTCAGTAGCTTTTAATACATTTACAGAGTTGTGCAACCATCACAAAATTATCTAATCCCAGAACATTTTCATCACCCTGAAAATAAACCCATTAGCCATTGCTACCCATTTCCACCTACCCCCTAGTTCCTGGTAACCACTAATCTACTTTCTGTCTCTGCAGATTTTGCCAATTCTGGACATTTCATATAAATGGGATCATGTACCATGTGGTCCTATGTGTCCGGCTTCTTTCACTTAGCGCTGAAAACCTTGTTTTCAAGGTTCATCCATCTTGTAGCATGCATCAGTACTTCATCCCTTGAACGCTAATATGCCACTATATCGATATATCACTTTTGTTCATCCATTCATCAACTGATGGGCTGCAGTGACTGACCACCCCGTTAAGGACTGGAGAGAGACCATGGTCAGGACTGATGTTGCCCAGTCCAGTAAACACCGGTGAGGCTTGGTTCTGAAGAAACTAAAATGCCACCATCTTCAGAACCCTGCTTTCCCACCTGCCTCTCTCCTAAGCAGTAGCTCTGGGTGGTCCAAATTCAGCAACACAGACCTGTGGGTTTTTTTTCAAGTGTATTTGCTACTCCATGTTTTGCAAGTTTTTTTTCCTACTTTAAATTGTAACCTTGGTAAACTGTTTACCCAAGACAATTCTCAATGAGTTTCCTTTTTAATATTTTGGGTGTGGTAGCAAGTAGAAGCAGCAGCCCATCCCAATCAAATATTTGCAACTATCTGAACAAAGCCATTCTGGCCAGACAGGGAAGACTCCACCGAGGAAGTGGGAATTGAATCTGGATTTCGAAGGAAGGTTCAATTCTCAGAGGAATAGATGAGGAAGAAAAAGGCACGTTCCAAAGAAAATCCAAAGTTTCTTTTCTGGGTGACTGGGAACCCCTGAGTCCTGGAGCTCATGTCTTAGGTACGTTAATTTGGGAGCTATCCTCCGCGCACAGTGTGATGGCGTTGGAATTCTCTGGACTTCTGCTCAGGAGAGAATCGAAGTTTCAGAACTTCCATCAAGGGGGATGTTGCACTTACAGCCTCTGGGGCTGTAGAAAGAGTATCTCCATCAGAGTCCAAATGACTTAATGGCTTTCTCACTCCCGCCCCCTCCCTCCCTTACACACACCAGTGCAAGAACCCGACACACCCCGGAATGGCCCAGCAGCAAACTGCCCCAGACCGCCAGAGCCTTTCCCTTTCGATCCTGGAGGTGGGGGTGGGAGTTGAGAGCCGCGTGCGGGGGCTCCGCTCCCAGGAACTGTGGATTGATGCGGGGAGCCGGGAAGGAAGGACAGGAATCTGACTTCTGCATGAGACCAGGAGGCGCGGGGCCTCCAGAGAGGCCGCGCATCGACCCGGAGCAGGATGCGATCTCCACTCCCGCCGAACTTCAGCAACCGCGAGGAGTAATGTCTGCCGCCGAGGGCGGGGCGCGGCGGGGGCGGAGCTAGAGCCTGGGGGCGGAGCGAGGGCGAGGGGGCGGGGCAAGACGGTAGGCGATGGGCGGAGCGACAATAAGGGGAGGAGCGCAGATGGCAGGCGAGGGGGCGGAGCGATCATGGGGGCGTGCCCCACCGTCCGGCTCCACCCCCGCCGCAGGCGCGCCCGCCCCGCCTACCCGCTCCCCCGCCCCCCCGGCAGCCGCGGCGGTCGAGCGCGGGGAGGGAGGGGAGAGCGGGTCACGACGTTGCCGGGGCGGGGATAACCCCTCACGTGGAGCAGATGAAAGGGCCGCGGCGCGACGGCCGTGGGAGCCCAGCCGAGCCTGCGACCCACAAAGCCGCCGCCGCCGCCGCGATGGGGCTGTGAGGCGTCCGCCTGCGCTCGGTCCTCCGCCGGCCCGCGACTATGCCCGGCCGCGCCCGCCCTCCGCGCCCTCCCGCCGCAGGACCATGAGGCCGCGCTCGGGCGGGCGCCCAGGGGCCCCGGGCCGCCGCCGCCGCCGCCGCCTCCGCCGCCGCCCCCGCGGCCCCCGCGGCCGCCGCCTGCCGCCGCCGCCGCCGCTGCCGCTGCTGCTCGGGCTGTTGCTCGCGGCCGCGGGGCCCGGCACGGCGCGGGCCAAGGAGACGGCGTTCGTGGAGGTGGTGCTGTTCGAGTCGAGCCCGAGCGGCGACTACACCACCTACACCACCGGCCTCACGGGCCGCTTCTCGCGGGCTGGGGCCACGCTCAGCGCGGAGGGCGAAATCGTGCAGGTAGCTGCCCGCCGCCCGGGCCCCGCGCCGCCGCCGCCACAAGATGGCTCCGGGGGCTGCGCCCGCCGACCCCGCCGCGGGCTGGCGGGCGGGCGGGCGGGAGGGGCGGTGGGGAGGCCGGCGGCATCCCTCTCAGGCGGGCGGGCGGGACGCGGCCTCCAGGGCGCCGCCGTTGGGGGGGCGCGAGCGCACGTGGGGGCTCGGTCTCCCGTGGGTCCCGGGAGCGGGAGGGGAGACCCCGGGTCCGGGCGCCCACGTTGAGACAGCCTCCTCAGGCGGTCGGGGCGCTCGCTTTTACCTCAGGTGGAAGTCCCGGGAACTACCTGTTGAATACCAACTTCGGCGAGACAAGTGATGAAGGATGGGGTGGCTCGTTCCAGGTCGCAGGCTGTACACTCCCACCCGTGCAGGTTCTTTGAGGGAGCAGCCAGGCTTGTCCGAGGGGCTCCCCCGGAACCTGCGGCCAGCTTCACCTGGGCGCCGACCCTCTCGCGGGGGCGCTGGACCAGCAGCCGCAGGAGAGGCAGCGGGAGCTGGCCGAGGAGTGGGGATCGCGGGTGCCCTGGAGTGGCCGGAGCAGCAGCCCTCGCTGCGTGCCTCAGATTACAGAGAGGGTGGGAGGGAGGCAGCCTGCCCGCTCCTCGGCCAAGGACTGGTGCAGACGGCCTGCACCTCGGGAGAAGGGTCGCTCACTGACAGGGCCTCCTCCACCTTGCTCCGAATGAAAGGGGTGTACATTCCAAAGGAAGCTGGCGGAGTTGGCGTGGGGGGGAAGGGAGGTGGAGAGCGAGCTTTAAGCAGACCCCCGCTCTGTGGAGGAGAGACTCTGAGCCTAAGCCTCTGCAGATGGTGAACTGGGTAGATGCCTTCCTGCTTCCTTGGCTGTGATTTTATCAACTTGTTAGTCGACAGCCAGCGCACTTACCGCGGTGAATATGCTTGCCTGGAATGGGAGTGATTTGAAATGGTTGGCTTGTCTTTGAACCTTTTGCGGCTGAGGGGATGGCTGCAGGGGCTCCAAGCTTTGGGGCCTTGTGCGCTTTACTCTTGGATGAGTTATGAATGAAGAGCGGGGGACTGAATGGAATTAACTGCAAGCAGCCTTTCATTTCCCCTCCCCTGGTGCAGACTGAAAACTGCAGGGTTAGGGCAGGGGGCAGTGCGGCTTGGCCCTTAGAGGTGTGTCCTTACGTCCCCATCTCAAACTTCTGCAGGACAGATAGAAGGGGAAAAACACAGGTTGTCTGAGTTCTGTGACTACACATATGTTAAAAGCTTTTGGACTTTTTAGGGGGATAATGTTATAGTTACAGTCTTTAATTTATAAGCTTTAGAGACCACATTCTGCTGAAGATTCCTGCAGCCTTTCAGTTGCAGCCTTCAAGCACAGTTTGAATCTTAATGCCTGCTCCTTGTGACTTCTTGTTCCTCTTTGAGGCTTTCACTGTGGCCTGATGCCTGTAGAAAATGTTTGATTTACAGCTTTCTAAGAGAAAAGATGTTTTAATCATGGCACTTCACTTTTTGAAGGAGACTCTTGAAGTTTGCGATTTTTATCTGCGGTGTTTTAACTTGTACTCTTTCTCCCTGGTAGGTTGTCTGGCAAGCTATCCATTATGAGTAGTGCAGTGCTTTGGAGATAATCTTGGGTTCGCCATTTAATACAAAATTAGCAGTTTAAACACACCATTTGTAACTATTTTTATCCTTGCGAGTGGGGAGATACTGTGTGAATTTGGCAGAAGGAATCTATTCTCTTTTGAAACTTTGAAGTGCTTATCTAACTCCTTTGTAGTCCATTAGCCTCGCAAAAAAAAAAAAAAAGTCAACAACTGCTAAGTAAAGAAAAATGACTTAAATGGTATTTAATAAGTTTACCTGTTAAGCAATCACTAATAAGTGTCCTAATTCCCTTATAACTGCAGTAACACTGGTGAGTTTGTCTGAGCTGTCTGAGTAGTCATTTCTTAGTGTTCTCTACATCTTTGATAACTTTATTGTGAGGCCTACTTGCTGAACCTGTGTGCACAGAAGGAGCTCAGCGTGGCTTCTAGGGCTGTGTGTGTACAGAGGCTGGCATGCTTTTTATTAGTTCTTGGAATACTCCTGAGTGAAGGAACTAGCGTGGCCCCTGTCAGCCCCGAAGAAGGTTTTTGTAAGGGGAAGCTGATGTTTTTGGATGCCGAGAGAGAGAATGCCACATCTTGCGTGAGAAATGAGGATGGAGAAGAGACAGCTCGGTTGTTTCTTCAGCTTCAGATTAATTAGATTTTCTAAGTGCCCATGTTGAACTTTTTCAAGCCTCCTTCTATTTACTATCTTAAAAAAAACCCAAACTCTTGCATAATTTGCTATTTAATATTTTATGGTCTTCAGAGCGGAGTTCATTTTCCTTTAAGTCTAAATCGTAGCACTTACAGCACTGGTTTTGTTGCTGTGGGATTCTGTAGCACTGTTTTTCATGCTTTAGGGGAGAAAAGAACCTGTCTGAGAGACTGTTTCCTTTAAGAATTCTAAGATAGGAAATTGGTTTGTATCACTGATTTTTTTTTCCCTCTGTCTTGTATGCAATGAAAGTATGTGTCTGTGTCTGTTTATAGAGTAGATACCTCATCACAGTCTGGTTTGCCCAGATACCTCTAATTAGAATACCTGTTCATTCATCTGCATGGGTTGGGGTAGGAGGAGGCCTGGTAAAGAAGGGTGTGTGTGTGAGAGAGAGAGAGAGAGAGAAAGACAGTGAGAAAGACATAGAGAGAGAGGGAAATTCAAATCTTGGAATTAGTCACTAGGAGTGTTGGTTCTCTTCTTGTGCATTTTAGGCTTAAATAACTTTCCCAAGGTCATCAGTGTGCTCTGAAAGAAGAGAGATCCTTTTTCTTTTTTTTTTTTCCTTTTTCTTTTTTTTGACATCTTCGTCTGTGAAAGTTGTGGAAACAATATGTGGCTATGAAGTGCTATTCACTACTTTTAGTATCTTAACTTATTCATGCAGCATTACAGCCCGTTTGTTTGTAAGTGTCAAGCATACAGTGTGAAAGCTGGAGGAAGTAATTACACTTCTTTAGTTCTGAAGTGTGGAACTTTAAAGGGTTCTTAGATGTATTGATACATATTTCATCTTTGAACCAATTTGCTGCTATTAATGAGATCATTATCTGAAACTTTCAGACTTCGGCTGTTCAGCTCACATGGTTAGTGATGTTAAATAAAGACCCAATTAAACACTGGCTAGTGGTATGTGAATTGGTTAAGCAAACAAAGAAAATTTGCATAGCTAGAGGTGAAAGATTGTTTTAAATGGAAATGCATTATTCCCCCCCTTGAAGTCAAATATTTAGAAACGCTTGAGAAATTCATTTGTAGGAGAAATCTGAATGGTAGGTTTTGTGTAACTTTAAAATCGGCCTCTGGATCCTGGATTAAGAGTTGAATGGTCTTGAAAACAGAGCTTGCTGAGAACATTTAAGAACTAAGCCAGTGCCTTTAGCCAGGAGGGCTGGGAGGAGAGCTGAGTGGTGGGTCAGAAAGGCTTGAGTGAGGTCCTTAAATAGCCAGTGTTAACTAAGGGTATCAGAGAGAATAATTTTAGGAAGCTAATTCCTCTGCCTTGTCTCCCTGTCAGTGTATTTCTGCAGTTTAGCATTTGATCAAACACTTTCTTTTCATCTCCATTTTAAGTTAACTTAACAGGCCTGCCTCTCTAAAAATTGACTTGACCTAATAGAACAATTGCGTGCTGACAGCTGACCTGGATTTACACAAAAAGGGATTGCTGACTGTCTTGTCAGAAGGGCCTTCATAGGTTAAAACCAAGCATTTGATTTAGGGGAAGACATCAGGGCTGTGTTTTGTGACCTCGTGAATTCTTTAGGGGCTCTTACTTTCTGTCTTGTTCCCTGAGATGCCATGGGCGTTACTAATACAGCTCTGAATGGAGATGAAGATGGGAGTGAGGGATAAGTGTGCAGCCTGTGGACTAGAGAGGGTGATGATGGCTTCTCTTTAGGAGCATTTATTTTGTATAGGGCACTATGCCAAGCTCGTCATGTGTTTGCTCCTCTAAGTCTTTAACATGGAATCAACAACTCTTGTTGACCCATTTGACAGATGAGGAAACTGAGGCTGAGAAAGGCTGTTTGACTTCTGCAAACTCACACAGCTAGCAAATGATAAAACTTAGGTTGAAACCCGGGTCTGTCTGGCCCCTTTGTTCCTATTACCGTTAAATAAATAGGAGTTGGCTGGTTAGGTCCTGATGTTTGTTCAAGTCTAATTTTTAACAGTTTAGAATAGGGGGTTCTTAACCTGAGGGTCACAGACTTCCAGAGATGGCCTGTGAACCCCTGAAATTATGCATACAATCCCGTGTATGTGCACTTTTATTTTTCTGAGAAGATATGTAATTTTTCCCCAAGGTGGGTTCTCTGATGCCCTG
This sequence comes from Okapia johnstoni, assembly GCA_024291935.2. Lineage (NCBI taxonomy): Eukaryota > Metazoa > Chordata > Mammalia > Artiodactyla > Giraffidae > Okapia > Okapia johnstoni. Next base: position 4,353,523 of record CM044310.1, on the reverse strand, counting down.
TCTCTCCAAGAGGAAAAAGAGAAGCAGTCCTCCAGTACTCGTCATGAAGTCATCCACCCCCGGGGATTTGAAGGCAGCTCAGGCTAGCAAGAGTTGTTGAGAAGTCTACAGGTTTATGTGTCTGTCGAGTGTGTTCACTTGATGGATTTCTACTCAAGCCCTGTTCTGTACCAGATACTGTATTGCTGTTCCTTTAAATCTGTGTGGGTAAATGATAATTCTTCCTGACTGGGTTTCTGCACACAGTGGAGCCCTTAGTCCTGAAGGCATCCTTTATCTCTAATAGATTAATTTCTCTCCAGTTAATCTATCTGTAGTAGTGAAATGCGTTATCCTTGGGAGAAATGAGAAGGTAGTTACTCCAAGGATTTTCTGCATTTAATATCGAATCACTATGTTGTATACCTGGAACTAACATAATGTTGGTCAGTTATATTTCAATTAAAAAAAGAATTTTCTGCATTTAGATGGTGAAAAGCAAGAAGATGAGGCTCTGAATGCAGGCTGTGGGAATGTAGACTGCAGGTGTGTGTGTCTTTTCAGTATTCACTGGGAAATGAAATGGAGCATCCGTCAATGTTGAAATGCCTTGAGAGCAACCCCTCACTAGTTCTCTGTGGACCAGGGCACAGGCCTGTTTGTTTTTGTTCATCCCTGGTCCCCAGTGCCTGCTGCTTATCAGACACTCAGTATTCAGTGAATGAATGATGGATTCAGGGTGGACACCAGGCGGGCAGTGGATCTTTATGAGAATTGATGAGACCCACTTCATTTGCTTTGGCTGATACATTCTGGGATCAGCTTTCCTTTTGGGTGGTTGTTTATAGAAACTTGCTTGATTAGATGGAAAGAATGGTTCTGGTTGGAACCACTGCTGCTGTAATACCAGGCTTGTGACAGTGACACACGGGTGTGTGCATGTGTGTTCATGGGTAGGGTATCTGGCGTTATGAAGGTCTGAAGACATTGTTTTCATGATAAAACACTGAGTATTGAGAGAGGCCTAATGCGGACAGCTGTCAGGGATGGACAGACACATGAAGAACAGTTCATGGCCAGGCCCTGGTGTCCCCTGGCATAACTGTAAAAGTTTGGTATTCGGGATTATCATTACCCTGAATATTATGTCGTATGAAAACTTTGCTTTTTGATGGCATTGCACAAGTCTGGAGAACGCGGATTTGCAGTTCATGACCGAAAGGACGTTTAAATCCATGTCAATAATCCAAAGAACCAGACTCAGCCCTTTCATGTGTTAGATGAGGAGGCTGAGGTCCATAGAAGTGAAGGGCCAGCACCATGTGGTGAGGTTGAGATAACCCTGGAGAACTGTTTGGGTCTCCCAGCTCCCAGGTTTGGGCCTTTCTGTCATCCTCAGCTGTACTTCGGCAAAGTGTGCCAGGGAGAGCCGACTCAGAAGCGAGCTTAGTGGTCAGGTGTCTCATTGGGGAAAGCCAGGTCTTGTAAAAGCTGCACCTTGGGTCTAAGTGGCTGCTTTTCTCCTTTAATTTGGAGTTTTCACTCAGTCTTCCTCTGTCAGAGCTCTTAAAAATAGGTGGTCATGATCCCGTGTTTCCTGCACGCCAGGCACTGGGTACAGCACCTAAACTTATACTCAGTGGACGAGGGAAATGGGATGCCCCAGGTTTTGAGATGAGGAAACTAAGCTCAGAGAGCTAAGGTCACACGAGGAAGATGCAGAGTGGGTCAGTAGCAGGGCTCAGATTAAAACCCAGCTCTGTGTGATTTCCAGCCATTTCTGTTTTCACAAGACTGCTTCACTTGGCACTTTGTTCTGCTTGGGATGAGATTATGGGAACTGATGGTGGAATTTAGAGTCAGTATAAACCCAGACTGATGGACCAAGAGATGAGCCGGTAACTTTAAGTGAGAAAACCCTCTGCCCTTAGAGATTTCTCTCCTTCTTCCTTCCCTTCTTCCTTCCTTCCCCCTTTCTGTTTCTTTTTTCAATCACACAGTCTCATTCTACCTTGTTTTTTTCCATGAAGAGCTAATCTGCCCAGGTTGGGAAGAGGGACCAGTGACTGAAGTACACCGCTGTCGCTTGATGGCATGGCTGTTGTTTTCTGGCTCCGGGGAAGTTGGAATGGCTGTGGCGCTCTGGCATTTAAAGAGATCTCTGAAGTGAGACACGCTCCTTCCTGTAGCTGGCTTTTCAGAGCCCTTTCACAGCCTGTGTGACTTGCCCCAGAGGCCCCGTCCCGTGTTCGTCGCCTTTCTTCCTTTATTTACACTGTCTGCATGTTCCCTGTGATCTGAAGTTCGATTTCAAAGATGGTCAGAACCTAAAGCTGTGGCTTCCCTTCGCTCATCCCGTCCTCCTGGCTGTTAAAACCTCCTGTGGGTCTGCATTCCTGCAGTGGACAGGCGTTCGCTGCTGCTTTCTGTGCCCCAGACCCTGTGCGGGGCAAGGCAGCAGGTGGGGAGGAGGGAGACGCTGGCCCTGCCCGCAGGCAGCCGAGTGGAGGGTGTGGACGGCGTGCTGACCACAGGCCCTCTCCTGTGGGACACAGCTGTGCGAAACCAGGCGTACACCTGGCCCAGGTGTGACAAGTGGGCCTGGGCAGCCCATTCTGAAGAGGCACTGAAGGGCTACACACACCTGATCCAGCGCCACTCTTAACTCTGTGGATTTGTGCCTTTTGGCCCTTTCTTGCTCATTTTTTTCTTTGTTTTGTTTTTTACCTACCTTTGAGGTTAAAAGCTGGTAACCCCTCTGCAGAGAGGTACCTTTATACCTGTCAAACAGGACGGGGAGGCCGTAAAGAGTAGAGGGTCTTTGTTCCATCTGCCCCTTGAATGAGATGTTTGAAATTCTGACTTTGAGCGGCTCTGTTGACTCATGATAGTGTGAAGAGAATGAGGTCAGCTGGCCTGTTGTGGTTCAAGGGAGAGCCTTTTATTTTTATTACCCTTCAGATGTGTGGTAAGACTTGATATTAACCCCCTTCTCGCCCCAGCAGCCAATGTGTATGGTTGTTTAGAAATTCAGTGTGTAGAGTCGATTTGGTGAAGACAGACTCTGATGATTCCAGAAGTTTCACAGGGAAATGTATGTTGCAATGGGAGCTTCTGGTCTCCTGGTGCAGAAGCTGCTGCATTTTTAAAATAAGAGAGTTAAGAGTGGTACTGGATCAGGTGTGTGTAGCCCTTCAGTGCTGTAAGAGTTTAAACTTGATTTTTTTTTTTTATTTAAACCGAGTACACTAACTTGTCAGCAGACATTTCTTGAGTTCCTACTGTGGATACAGCATAGAGAAGAGACAGTTTGGTGCACCCACCATATAGCTTGTGATTTACAGATGTCATTTTCATGATTTCTCCCATGCACAGTGGGCCGTTGAATTATCTGCACATCACAGAGGAAACCGGGGCTGAGAGTGTAAGTAAGCTTCTCAGGGCCACAGAACTGGGATCGAACTTGGGTCACCTGAAGACAAACCTCGAGACCTGCTTGCTTGAGAACCTAGGTGTATTTAGATACGATTTGGGCAAAAAGGCTAGAATAGATTCATTTTATGTTACCTCTCGTCAGAGCCAACATTTTCCTTTAAAAAAAAAGATCATCTGTAATTTATTCTTTAATTATAAAAATAATGCATGTTTATTGTAGAATACTTGGAAAATAAAGAAAAGTATGAAAAAGAAAATCAGTCCTACTGCTTCCACATAACCTCTGTTAACCTTTTGTTATTTGGGATAGCTTTCCTTTCCTTTTTTTTTTCCCTATGTGCTTAGATTTTTAAGAAAATTGGAAAATACACTATATAGTGTTAATGACCCTTTGTGTACCTTAAGTATTTCCCTTTTACTAATAAATATTCCGAAACACTTTTAGTGTCTTGTTTTCCATTATTATAAATGATGCTGTGGGGAGCTTTTTTTCTCTATCCCTTGATTATCTTCACAGACTCAGGTTCTAGGATTGGGACCACTGGGTGGAGAGGTATGAACACTTTCCCTGATCCTGTTGTGTGTTGTCAGTTCCCCTGCAAAAGAGCGGGGCTAGTTTGTACTCCCCAGCCAGGGTGGCATTTGTGTTTCTGCTCACCCCCGCTCACCATGGGTAGTATCTGTTTCTTAAAAAACAAAACAAGCAAATACCCATTGAAGGCAGGAGGAGAAGGGGACTACAGAGGATGAGATGGTTGGATGGCATCACCGACTCAGTGGACATGAGTTTGAGCAAGCTCTGGGAGATGGTGAAGGACTGGGAATCCTGGCGTGCTGCAGCCCATGGGGTCACAAAGAGTCGGACATGACTGAGCAACTGAACAACAACCCATTGAAAAACAACTTCACAAAAGTGAAAGCCTGTGTATTAGTGTATGTGTGTTAGTCGCTCACTTGTGTCAGACTCTCTGCGACCCCATGAAGTGTAGCCCACCAGGCTCCTCTGTCCATGGGATTTCCCAGGCAAGAATACTGGAGTGGGTTGCCATTTCCTTCTCCAGGGGATCTTACCCACCCGGGAATTGAACCCAGGTCTCCTGCATTGCAGGAGGATTCTTTATCACCTGAGCCCCAGGGAAGCCCTGTGTATTCCTGTCACTTAGTAAGTGGTAAAATACTGGCTTTCCCCCTCTGCCACAAGGATCTGAGATGTGACGGTCAGCATCGAAGGGAAGGTGCCTGGCGTGGTATCTGGGTCCCTCCCCAGAGGGTGTGTCTGAGCCTGATCCAGGAGCAGGCACCCTAGGGCTCTGGGCAGGGTCGCAACGTCTGGCGGGGCAGATGGCCACGCTCCGAGGCCTAGAGAAGACCTCACGGAAGGGACTGCCTCGTGGTGGGCACACCCGGTGGCAGCAGACTGCAGCCCAGGAGGGTGCTGCTGCCTGTGATGTTTCCTGCCCTGCCTCTCTCCCTGTCCCCTCATTCAGAGTGATGCCGCTGTCAGCGTGTGGTAGGCAGAGGTATGTTAGAGCCGAGCTCCAGACTGTCAGGACACCCCTTAAAACAGCAGGCCCACGGGTGGAAAACGGCTTCCTGCTGTTTCATTTGATCCCTGTTAAAAATCGAGAAGTTTTACATAAAAATCTGGAGCTTTGGCTCTTCTCGAAAAATGAAAAGATCTGGCAGCGTCGGGTCCACATTCCCACGTGGCGACAGCCTGGTCCAGTGAGACAGCAGCTGCCCTCCTCAGATGGGGCGCAGGCCCCGGTTTACAAGCTTCCCATGCATTGAGGCGGTACGATTCCGTGTCTACCAGCGCCTTGGGCCCCTGTGGGCAGTGGTGTTAACCATCCTTTCTCTCGCTGGAAGTGCTGGAGCCGAAAGATTTTAAGTTGCGCTTGGCAAGTCTCCGTTGTCTTTCCCCTGCCATCTGTGTGTCAGACGGCTGGGCCGTTAGTGACTTTATGACACTTCACTGCACCCTGTGAGTCTCAAGTTCTGCTACCGGGGAGGGCTGTGGCGGTCCTGGCATGACCAGAGCGTTCTTGTTTGTTGCTGCTGTTTCTGGCTGCACCGTGTAGCATGAGGGGTCTTAGTTCCCTGACCAGGGATCGAACCTGAACCCCCTGCAGTGGAGCACGGAGTCTTAGCCGCTGGTCTCGTTGGTCCAGGTGCTGGTCTCCCTGGAGCAGCATCCTTCTCTGATGCTCGGGTTCCAGCAAATTTCCCACGTGCTTTTAGGGCACCCCCCCACCCCATGAACTTTCACCTGTATTCCTGGTTTCATCCTCCCAGCTCAGGGCGCCTTCCCTGGATTCTGCCCAGAGGGCCATCTGCCATTCAGGTTGTCCCAGCTGCCAAGGCTTGTCCCACACTTGACATCGAAGGCGTTTCTTTGTGCCTGATTTTACTTAAGCGCCTTCAACATTTGTGTGTTCAGCACCTTTATGCGAGTTTTGGAACCACCACTGGGTACCCGGAGGCTTGGCATCATTTCAGAAAGTGCCTCAGTCTTGGAGTAGGTGGTAGGCAGGCGGTTAATGGCATGTAAAGAATGTTGCAAGCGTGACTTGCAAAGCCATTTGCAAAATGTAAATCGAGGTAGCTTGTGGCCGAGTGAGAGGAATTGGTGCCCTTGCTCCCTCCCTGCTGACCTTGCCCCTTCACGTCATCAGATGCCGCCTCAGTATCTCCCTGCCTCGGTCTGTCTCCCCCAAGCAGCTCTTCCCCTCCACACCAGCTTCATCTTTCCCAAGTAACCACTGATCTCGTCCTTCTCGCCATCAGAATCTTTCGGCGCTATCCCGTTGTTTGCTGAGCGAAGAGCTGGCCTGAGACGGGGGCCCGTGTCCTGGGTGTTCCTGCTTTTATTTCCCAAATGGGTCCTGGGCTTCCCTCCCTCTGCAGGGATACATTTTGGTGGCTTCCATGCTCCCGACCCCCACCTTTGCCCCCTACTCCACTTTCCTTTCTCCCCAACGCTTTCACCTGTTGTCAAACTTCCAGCCGTTCCCATCAGGCATTCCCAAATTCTGCTGGTGGGTTCCTTCTACCCAAGCACCGCTTTTTTCACTTCTCAGCTGATCTTCCATACCTTACTATTTCTTTTTCCCCACAAAGTCACGGCTCCCAGCAGAGAGGGCTTGTGACTTCCTCATCCCCTCTATTGCCCTGCAGTAAAGCTCTTAGATATTTACCGAACTGAAATTCTTCTAGATCATGATACTTAGGGATAGAGTAGAGGTGGAGATGTTAGTGGAGCCAAAAAAAAAAAAGACTTGGCTTTTTGAGGGAGAGCTTTCTGTGATTGGAGAAACCGTTCACAAGACGTGGGTGTGTCCTAGGGCTATTTCAAATAGTTGGGGTGGACCAGACTCTCAAAATAATTTCCCCTTGCTTCTGTTCTCTGGGCCTGGAAAAAGGACGTGGGATAAGGCCATAGCACCATCTAACTCCTTCCCGGCTGGCAAGGCTGCCTGGGTGCAGTGTTCAGAGCATGCTGGACGAGAGACATCTCAGCCTAGACTTTTAGGGAGTATGTTTCTTTTAAAAAATGTGCAATATTTTGGTGTCACTTAGAAAGCTGGTGTTTTGGGAAATAGTAAAAGTTATATGCAGCCCCAGAACGACCCATCCTTAACTTAAGTTTGTACCGTGTTGTTTTCTCAGCTCCTTTCTCCCCGCACACTGCCCCACTTCTGGCCTTGGAAGTTCTGGCTGAGGCTGTGTTTAGATGCTGGATGGAAAGCAGCTTTATTTCACTTTTTAAAATGTATTTATTAATTTTTGGTTGCACTGTGTCTTTGTTGCTGTACCTGGGCTTTGTCTAGTTGGGGCAAGTGGAGGCTACTCTCTAGTTGTGGTGAGAAGTTACACTTCTCATTGCTGTGGCTTCTCTTTTCTTAAAACAAAATATTTTCTTTATTTATTGATTCACTTTGGCTGTGCTGAGTCTCACTGCTGCACGGGCTTTCCTCTGGTTGCAGGGAGTGGGGGCTCCTCTCTAGTTTCGGCGCTCGGGCTTCTCCTTGCAGTGGCGTCTCGTGCTGTGGAGCACAGGCCCTAGAGCGCACGGGCTGCAGTAGTTGCAGCTCCCGGGCTCTAGAGCACAGACTCAATAGCCGTGGCCTGTGGGCTCAGCTGCTCTGAGGCATGTGGGATCTTTGCGGACCAGGGCTCGAACCTGTGTCTCCTGCACTGGCAGGCGAACTCTTTACCACTGAGCCACCAGGGAAGCCCCTTCTCTGGCTTCTCTCATCGCGGAGCCTGGGCTCTAGAATGCAGGCTCAGTAGTGGTGGCCCACAGGTTTAGTTGCTCCGTGGCATGTGGAATCTTCCCAGACCAGGGATCGAACCCACGGCCCCTGCATTGGCAGGTGGACTCCTATCTGCTGTACCAGCAGGGAAGTCCCAGAAGCAGTTTTAAAGGACTACAGTAGTACTCTAAAGAGAACAGCAGAGACTACTTCCCTGGTGGTCCACTGGCTAAGACGCCATGCTCCCAGTGCAGGGGGCAAGGGTTTGATCCCTGATCAGGGAGCTAGATCCCACATGCTGTAAGAGTTCACATGCGCAATGAAGATCAAAGATCCTGAGTGCCGCAACTAAGACCCAGCACAGCCAAATAATAAATACACAAAAATAAATGTTAAAGAGGCCAGCAGACTGTGAGTGGAAGAAATTAGAGTTTCAGTTTAAAGAACATGATTTTCTAGTTTTTAAGCAGCCCACCATACACATTTGGGAATTATTAAGCTATTGCTTTGTTGTGTACATGTTGGCGTGTTGAGGTTTTTCAGTTAGTTATTGTTTTTTTGTGGAACAGTGGCTATTATATGGGTGCTGGGACCTGCAGAAATATTTCAGAGTCTATCTGTAACATGTTATTGTACTGGAGGCTAGTCACGCCTTTTCATGGCATGCCCACTCCAGAAATGTTCTGAGGCCCCTCAGGTAGGTGTCAGCCTCACCCAGGGAGTTAAGTGAGCAGCCAACGTGTAGTTCTGAAGCTTTGGTGTTACTGGGTTTAAATCTCTAGGACACACACAAACTTGCTTAGCATCAAATGTGCCATCTGGGTGATTCAGGTTCCAGTGCAGTGGTAATTTTTGCATTTCCTGACTCTTGTGTTTAAATTTGCAGTCTCAACATTGCATCACCATAGGTTTTCACATTTAATGAATATTTATGTGGAGCCGAGTTCTATACGAATGCGGCGGTTTCTGACTTGATTATAGCTCGCTGCGTGCTGTGGCCAGGAGTGCCCTACAGACAACAGAGCTGGCACACGCCTCAGCACGCCAGGCCCTGGCGGATGTGGTTAGGGACCACAGTGACTGGTGCTCTGGTTGCCATGCCAACCTTGTTTTTGGAAGGGGGAGGCTCTGAAACAGCAATGGGATGGGGGGTAAGAATAGTTTCGAATATTCCAAGTAGAATGATTTCCTGTTATGTGCTCCTACAAGAAGATGTAGAAAAACCTAGAATTCTTACTACGTGCTCAGGTAGCAGTAGTTAATTTTCTTAATTATGCCAGGCCTTTGCAAACTTGTCAAAGTTCAGGTATAAGGGTCTTCCCTACTTGTGTGTCTGCCTGCGCGCACATGTGTATTTGTACGCTCAGTCATGTCCAACTCTCTGCAACTCCATGGACTGTAGTCTACCAGGCTCCTTTGCCCATGGGATTCTCCAGGCAAGAATACTGGAGTGGGTTGCCATTTCCTTCTCCAGGGGATCTTCTCTACCCAGGGATTGAACCTGTCTCTCCTGCCGTGGCAGGCAGATTCTTTACCGTCTGAGCCACCTGGGAAGCCCGTCTACCCTACTTGCTGCAGGTTAAATAGGGACTCTTCTGTCTCTTAAAATTTACAAATCCCTCCCTCCCACCTCCTGCCAACATCCCTTGCCCTCTGGGATTTCTGATCCATTGGGGGTGATGGGGGAGGGAAAGGGAAAGAGCATGAGATGGGATGGATAAGGGACTCCTCCTCCCTGAGCCCCTCGTTCTCATTTCTCCCTGCTCCCTATTTCAAGAAGGCTTGTCCTCTCCCCTCCCTGACCCTGTATGTTCCACAGAGACCGTTGTGGCAGGTGCCACCCCCCTGCCCATAAGTGGCATCTCAGGCTGTCCAGCTCTCAAGGTTGGGCATTCAGAGCTGGGACAGGGAGAGAGTGATGTCTCTGTTGCCCAGCCCTGGGATACTGTCTGCCCCTTTGCAAACGATGTCCCACAGAATTACTTCTGTGGTGCTTGCTGTTGTGCAGTGAAACACCCGGAAGGGGATTGATCAGGCCCAGTAAGCTCAATGGGAGGCCCTGATGGTGGTATAGGATGGGACACCAGGGCGGTGTCCTTGGAACTAGCGCTCCTCTGCAGAAGGAGACCCGAGTCCCTGGAGGCCAGGCTGGGGCAGCTTCAACAGCTCAGGTGGCCCCATGGTTTAGAGGGCCTGCCCCCACCCCTCTGAATGGAAACTTACTGCTGCAGAAGGGGATGTGACCACATGTATCATTGTATCATCCTCGCTCGCTGACTTGGGTCGCCTGTATGGCTCTCTAGTAGACTGTTCTTGCCTTCAGGGCAGGGCTGGGGGCTCGACCTTTTGACAGTTACCCACTCTGACTCACAGTGTCCCTTTGTATGAATTAGGGAAAGCTGCCCCTTCCTCAAGATACCTGGCATCTCTTTGCCCTAATGTGGATCCAGGATGACTCCAGGAGTGGACAGCGCCCCCTGGAATTGTGCAGTCGTGAGGCACCTGTCTGTAAATTTGCTCCCTCCTTCCCCACAAGGCTTCTCTCTCAGCAAATGCAATTTGCCCCCCCGCCCCCCACCCCCACCTTCTGTAGTCCGTTCCTAGAAAACCAGGGAGCCACGTTTGCCAGAATTGAGTGTAAAGTTAGGAAACAAGATCCCAAGGTGAGTCAGGAGTTTAGTACAGGGATTTTTAACATCTGCTTTGTCTGCTGTTTTGCTTTGGGCTGCCTGGAGTGGGGTCCTCAGGCCTCGGGTGCATTCCAGTTAAACAGATAGGCCTTCCGTGGAGCAGAAATGCCACCCAATTTTATGGGAGAAGATACACATGCCTTCCTAGGAACCAACTTAAAAATTACTTTTCGGCCTATAACCTGATTTGGGTATGAGTTCTCTTCAGTTCTGTGTTACAACCTTGAGCCAGCCGTATTTGAGAGGAGTTGGGATGGCTCCTCCGGGTCCTGGGGCATTGGTGTGACTGTTAGCCTTGTCTGCACCTTTGCTTCACAGACACCCAGGACTTATCGGCTTCCTTAAACTGTGTGTAAATGTTGGTGGTTCTGGATTTCCTTTGCTGATGTGAGAGGCAGCAAAGCAGACTGCCTAGGCTTGGACCTGATCCTGCCAGTTACCTGCTGTGGAAAGGCAACCATGCCTCTCTGGGTCTCAGTTTCCTCACCTGTAAAATGGAGTTGAGTTACAACATGCACTCTGCTCTAGTGATGAAAGGGTGATGATGAAGAAAGTAACGTGCATACTTGCATAACGTTCCTCACATATACTGACACTCACGGTGTCGTTCCCAAGTGGCTGAAGCTTTTTATTCTGAAGTCATTGTTGATCAAAGTTAAAGAATCCAAAGATGCTAGTCATCGACAGGAGAAGCGACCAGATCGTAGTAATCATTTCCCAGCATGCTCAGTGCCTGACCGCTTGCACCCGTGGCTCTTCTCTCCAGGGAGTGTCTGTGAGAGGCCGGGGTGTTCAATGCCTTGCTGATCCCCAGATCCCTCTTTCAGCTCTGTGTCCTAGGGGATGGGGGAAGCTCTGCTGCAGCTCCATCTGCTCAAGGCTGGGCCCTGCAGCTCGGTCACCATCCAGGCTCCGAGCTCGGTCACTTGGGCCTGTGTTCACGCACACATACCCACAGGCATGCGCACGTGCGAACTGCAAGTCCAGTGCACAGGAAGCGAGGCTTCTAGACCAGCCTGCCCATTGTCCCCGAGGCCACTTGGCCTGCCTGCGGGCACGGCTGCTCCGAAGGGAAGCGGGGTGGTGGCTGGCTGCTCTGGATCTGGCCAGGGCCTGTGGGATGTTGTGATGCGTTCAGGCCGTGCTCTCGGGGCCTATTACGTGGGACCTGAGGCAGGCACAAGTGACTTCCACGCTTAGTTCGGTCCAATGTGCGATTATGCCAAAGCAAATACTTTATTAATCTTAAGCCCCCAAGTTAGGCACATGGACTTTGTTCTAAAAATGGGAATGACCAGAGTGTATTGTGGGTTGTTTTTTTTAAATAACTCCCCCCAACCCCTTTGCCAAGACTGGGCAGTGCATTCCTCTCCTTGAATGGAGACGGTAGTTTCTACCTCCGCCTGCCCCTTCTCCCACATTCCTGAGACAGGGTGATGGAAAGATGCCCCTTTCTCTTCTGGGCAGGTGTGTTTTCTCTCTGCATTCTCCAAGAGGTACTGCTGCTTTCTACTTCAAGTCCAGAGAATCTTGCTCCTGAAAAGACCTGCCATCCTGATGGGACTTCACTAATAAGGGAACTCTTTAGGATCCTGACCCTGAATGTGTGATGGGAAACTGCTGGGTGACTGGGGGGCTTGGCCATCATTTCTCACAAGGTATGCGAGCAGGGTCGGGACATGAAGGGCTTAGGTGAAGGGCAGGAAGAATGCATTTGGTATTAGGAGGTGAGCTCGTCCTTACCTGGTCGGGGATGGGGGGAGGGGTTGGGTGGGGGAAAGCAGGTTCTAAATAAGCAAGCAACCTAACCTCACCTTGAAAACGATTCTGGGCCGGCCTCCTCCCTTTCCCTCGGCTTCTGCTGGGGACCTGGTGGAATTTACCAGCTTTGAAGTCCTAAGGTGCTATTTTAATACTTTTCTTTTACACTGCAGGTTTCGAGACCGATTTAACTAGATTCTGGAGGGAGCTCACTTTACAGCATTCTTAAGAGCTCGGACAATCTTGAAAGAGTTAAACTCTAATTAGCTCATTCCTAAGGTATTTAATGCCCTTATTAAAACTCAACTGCTCGTTCACTTTTTTCTTTAGTGAATCAGATTTCTCGAGGAGCTGAGCCCTCGCTCCTCAGATCACAGGCTCACATGTTGAAGCTGGCAGAGCGCTGGAGGCTAGTTCCTATCTGTGTGACAGCATTTTTAATTTAACAGGACCGCCTTTGATGTTTCCAAATATTTATAGGCAGCTTTAGATCATTTCAGTGTGTGCTTTCTTTTTCTTTTCTTCTCTCTCTCTTTAAAAAAAAAAAAAAAACTGGAGCAAAAGTTCTCCCTCATGCAACAGCCTTCCTTTTATCCTGTTGGTTTATTTTTGTTTCCTTTGCAGCTTTAGTGAAGGCTCTCTGGGTGCATTCATACACACACAGGGGCTTGACCCTTCCTCTTGCTTCTTTGGTAAAGACCACCTGTCTGTATCATCCTGCCCGCTTGACATTGCTTAGGGTACTTTTCTGCTGTCCCTTGACTTTCTAGATGCTGAGATTTTTTTTTTTTTTTCCTGATTTGGCTCAGGAATCTGCTCTCTGGCTGACCTGAGGGGTTTCAGATCCGCACGGAGACCTGGGCAATGTGTGTGGAGGTGTCTCTTTATGGATGACCAGGCTCCGCCTGTGCATCTTGACCGGGCCCCAGCACGTACTGATTTATGATGTAACTCTGGCAAGGACCGTCGTAGCTGGGACAGGAAACACAGAGAGACAGAACCCTGTCCTGATCTCTGCAGGCCTGCTGCATTTGGCTTTGCTGGACTTCCTGGCCGAAAGTAATAGAGAACCTTTAGACCTCAGGCTCGGGAATGGGAAAAACAGAGCTGCGACGTAGATTTGTTAAACCATTAAGGAAAAGGAAAAGGAAACTTTGTACCAATCAAATCCAATGACAAGACAGAGGACAGTGGTTTCTCCCAGGCTGGACTCTGGGCAAACATTTTGCTTGTGAAACTACCCAAGTGATTACCTCTTGGCCGCTGGCACTTAACCTGGGCTGGAACCTTGCATGGCTGGCTCCACCACCTCTAGCTCTGCTCCCTCTTGCATGGGAGGCTTTGGGCGCTGAAGGTCACATAGGTGGTTGGTGAAATATTTGAATGAATGAAAGAATACCTCGTTAGAGACTGCCCTTGGGGCTTTACACTGTTGGTCCCACTGGATCCTCAAGACGCTTCCGAGCGGTAAAACGTTCCATCCCTGTGTCCCTGGGTGACACCAAGGTACAGGGAAGTTTAACGCAACTATTGACTGGAGAAGCTGGCCTGCAGCACAGGACTGTGTTTCCAGCCTCGCTGTAAGGGGGTTTGAGGTCAGTAAACCCTATGGTCGTCTGCTTGGCCAGGTCACCCCGCCTCCCTGAACTGCTGTCTCCCCATCCCTCACCTGGGACAGGATAGCTTGTACCTCCAAAGGATCATGAGGATTAAATGAGCTAATTCATGTAAGGAATACAGTAAGTGCTTAATACATGTGAGCACCCTGGCTTTGCTGCTGTAGAACCTTCATCCTCAAGGAGTCCACAGTCCTGCTGGAAGGACAGTCAGGCGAAGCAGGTGAATGTGGTGGACGCAGCAGAGATGTTCTGGTGCTCAGGAGGCAGCCAGGACTGAGTCACAGGCGTGGGTTTCTGCCTTCTGTCGCTCGAGTGCCCTGTGCTAAGGGAGCCTCCCCTCCCCCTCCCGAAATTTCTCTTTCCCTTGGGGGAGCTTGAGTTAAAATGTTAATTGCCACCTGGAGAAAGGTTTCCTGAAGTCATTTTCATGTGAAACCCCAAGGTGCCAACTGGGGGCGTTTGACAGTTTATCTCGTATGGCTCTGTGTATCCTTCAACTGTTATTTTAACCTCACCTAATTTTCCCCCTAATTTTCCTGGTCTCTCACACACGAGAACCGCATCGTCCTTGAGAATGTACAGGCGACTCGCCGAGGGAGCAGGTGGTGATCCTTTTGTTCCTCACAGTGCCCAGATGGTGGCCGTGCCTTCTCATGGTCTGGTTCCGTGGAGATTTGTTGATAAGGGTTTGCTTTGATTTGGTTTTCCAACCCAGCGCCATATTCAGATTTGATTACCGGCACTCTGTAACTCTTTTCTCTGCTTCATTTCATTGTCTCTGTAAACACAAGTCCCATTCTCCACCTCCCCGCCCCTCCGCCAGCAGCCAGGATGGTGGCGCAGGAGAACTTTTTAACTACCCACAGCGTGCAAGGTCCAGAGTGGGTGGTTCATAGCTTTCATTTGCTGAGTTGATTGATAGCATGTTTAATAAGATACGTTATATATTTTTAACAAAAGCATAATTGGACAAATGATACAGCTGAAAGGAGGTTGCTATTGTCTTCTGTATACTTTAAGAACCCAGATTAAGCCTCTTTCCTAAAACAGATTTCGGGTCATTTCGGTGCCTTTTTCGTTGAGTTAGCAAGCTTTCAGTGGGAGGTGGGTGTTTTGTAAATACACTGGCGGACCATGAAAATAGTGTTAATTCTTTACTTGACTCCATTTGAAGATACCCACCAGGGTGGGTCACTCTGCTCAGCACGGGGGGGGCCCCTGATTTCTTTAAATAGTAGATGAGCTTCCCATCAAAGTAGCTTCCACACAGCTAAGTCAGCAACCGGTTGAAAGGAGAGTTTGGAAGAAGGGTGAATGAGAGAGGAGGTGGCCTATGACTGAAATGTGCTGCTGGTCAGCTCCGTAGTGTCCATGAGAATTGAGTGAAGCCCAGATTTCTCTCCAAAGAACCCCTGCTCTCTTACCTTCCCTCGGGCATCTCGATGGCGTCCTTCTGTCCTTGGTCCCCGGTGCACGTCAGCAACAGACAAGTATGAAGCAGCAGTGTCTGAAAGCATGCCTGCCAGTAGCATTGGGGAGCGTGCAAGGTTATTCTGGAGAGAAGTGGGCGTCACTGGCAAACCTGGACAGAAGTGCAGGGAGGTTGAATGAGTCCCCTGCAGCCTGCATGCGGCAGGGTTTGTGTTTTCCCGTGATACTCACGGACCATCCACTTGCCCCTGCCCTGTGGGGCGTGTCTGCCCCCACTCTGGCTGTCGAAACGAGGTGCAAAACCCACTGCGCGTCACACCTCTTCCTCTGGCTCAGCTGGACCGATTGTGTGGTCAGTAGGATGCTGTGTGGTTTTGCTCAGAAGGTTTTTATCAGAAGGGAAAGTCCGCACTGATAACACGGTGACAGGACCTGTGCTTGCAGTCTGGGTGTTTGTAATTGGGGATTAGAGCTGTCTGGGCGGGGAGCAAAGAGGAAGGTGATGGTGGAGCAGGGACCGCGGGTTCTCAGGCCAGGCCTAGTGTCTCAGTTGGGTTTGTCAGGCCTGCTTGCCTACAGGAGCTCTTTTGGTTTTGAACCACTTTCCAGAACTCTGAAGCCCGGCCCAGTCTTCAGTCTCTGTGGAAACATGTGCTCTGGGGATGGGCAGCCCCCAGGAGCTGGCAGCCTCTGAGCATGGCCCGACCGTCCTGGGGGCTTCCTGTTGGCCTTGTTCACTGCCCTGCTGTGGACTCTGCCTCTCGTCCAGGACAGTTTTCACTTGTACTGATTTTCTTAGAAAATAAACTAAAATTTGCTCTTGCTAGTAGGGGACAGTTCTGCAAATCAGGTCCATAGGCTTGTGTTCCTGGAAATGTTCACTGAAAAGAAGAAAGGGCCTCCTTCTGGCCCATGTCTCTTCCTCATTTACGCAACGAGTTTGATGAAATCTGGTTTGTGCCTGGGAGCCTCAGTTTCTCCTTTAGACCCCGGGTCTGAAGTGGAGTGAGAAGAGAGGTGAGGTGACGCAGCGCTGTCTTCTGTGGGTTCGGGCGGCCCCAGTGTCTTCACCGCGGGCTGCCTTGTTCTTTGTTCTTGGGCACAGCGGTGAGGAGGCCTCGGGTGTTTAAGGGTGTGTCCGGCCGTGCTTGGGCCCTCTTTTCCTGGAGCGGTTTGATGGATATGGGCCTGACATCTTCCGGGTAGTGTTCACAGAACCACTGCGGGCCTCCTTCTGAGTGACCGGGGCAGGGGTGAGGGGGGGCATCTGGGCCAATGGGAAAGCCAGACTGTATCCCTGAAATGGTGACAGGGCTGGACTGAGTACTGGGTGCCCAGGGCTGTGGGAAAGTGCCTGGTGTTGCTGAGAATCTCCTGGGGGCTCGCCTCCAGCTGCGTTCTTAAAGAAGGCCAGCGCTTGGATCTCGGGGTGGGTGGGGACATTTCTTGCTGAGACCCAGGGCCGAGTCAGCCTCTGACCGGGCTTTTCCGAGCTTGTGGGGGTCACAAGTAGACCAGGAGGCCCCGTGGCGTGGAGTGTGCAGGTGGCAAGCTGAGGCACTGCTCGGAGACAGGACTCCCAACCTCCTCCCCTACCTGTCACATGAATGAGACCCCAGGGGAGCCAGCCCCTCTGAGCCTCAGCACCTACATCCGTGAACTGGGCGTGGGGGCCAGGTGAGATTCTCAGGGTCTCAGATCTGTGTGTCCAGGGGTGGGACGGGAGCAGGAAAGGGGAGAGTCACCCAAGCTGGAGAACCAGGGAGGAAATGAACTTCAGAGGGCAAGCAAGGGATGGATCAGGGTGGCAAGGGGTGAGGTGGGAGGGATGGTTTGAATGCCAGCGAAGGTGTTTGACTCTTTTTGCTGATGGACTCTACAGCTCCATGCGGTCGGGAGGTCCCTGTGCACGGCTGGATTTTTGATAACATGACCTCCCCCTGCTCCAGGCTCCCTAGCCAGCAGCAGGGTTTGTAATCACAGCCACCCAGAGGCTCAGTTGGGGGCTGTGCTCTCCTCTCCCGAGGAGAACAGCCTGGAATGTAAGGGAGTAAGTGACATTCGAGTGAAAACCTTGAGTTCATTTTATTAAAGATAAATAAATTACATGCCAACTTTGGCCTTTAACTGTTATTAGTAACAAATTGCTCTCCACCCGTACTCTCAACCATTCATGACACTCTGGGGAAATTTGCTGTTGTAGCCCTTTTTCTCTGAGAGTTTTCTTTCTTTCTTTCTTTCTTTCTTTCTTTTTTTAATATACCATGAGTGCGCAGAAACTTCTGGGGGAGCGATTGATCAGCAGCCTCTCAGGTTCTGCCCAGGTTCAGCTGGGGCTCCATCTGTTGACAGTCCTGGGTTTCCGAAGAGCGATTCCGACGTCCGTTAGGATTAGGCAATCGAGTGACAGACAGGCTGGGTTTGGACATTTTTCTGGTTATTGACAGGCCTGACTGTGGCTTCTCCCACATGAATGAGGAATATATTTTTCTAAATCCAGCCACTGAGCCAAATGAGCCACATTAGGATAAACTCTGTTTGTTTACAAATTATGTAAGCGGAGGGCCTGACCATTAAATTCTTTTGGGCCAGAATTCCTAGCCCCTCTTCAAAGTTGTAATCAAACTAAACAAACACTTTCCACAGGGACTAACTCCCTCCTGAGAAGCAGGAGCATCTGTTCCTGGGAGGCCGTCAGCGGCTCTGGAATGTTTAAAGTAGAAATATGTAACCAAGGTGAAGCCTGTTCCAGGAGCTGTTGCTTGCTCTAGCCAGGACCAAAGCACGTGTTGGCTTTTTAATTTAGGGCAAGAGGTGCAGAGTGAACCAGGGCCAGTCTGGGCGGCATTCTCTCTAGAATGTTTAATTTTCTGTTTTCATCTTTCCCTGCCTCTCATAGTTTCAGCTCTTTTGTGACCTTTATTCCTTTCTGCTTAAGTCACTTAAAAAAAAAAAAAAAAAAAAGCTTGATCCTTATCTCTGAGCTATGCTGGATCACATCTGGGGATCAAGGAGACCTCCTCCTCACCAAAGCACTCAATTATGCTTCTCTGTCCCTAGGAAAGATGTCAGGTGCAGAGCACACGCTCTCGGGCGGGAAGACTGAGGCTGTCTCACGTTTGTTGATCTGGGTCTTTACTGGCCGACTTGATTTATTTTGGTTTGGGAATGTTGTGAGTTTTTAGGGCCTATATTAAAACAGAGGTACCCTTTCTAAAGTCCAGCGCAGATTTCTCTGGATTAAGCCTCAAAGACGAGCTTTTCTCAAGGCACCTTCTGAAAGATACCCAGTCCTACAGAATGCTCTGGAAAGGGTTCCACGGTGAGCTAACTTTGAGAACGCTATTTATCATCATTCCGTCTTGGAGACTTAGACTGCTCAGTAGTGAGTTAATGGCTCAGAGAAACCCTGCTGAAAAGGAACTGAACTCTGTTCAAGCTGGCATTTCATGAGTATCCTTGATCCTACAGCTGTCTTTTCTCAAAGGCCCCAAGGTGCTGGGGAAACTCCACTCCAGCTGGCTGGCATGACCATGTTCATTCCGTCAGTGTCCTGTCAGATGTTGAGCGTGGAAGACCAAGACTGTGTTGATTTCCACCTTCCCACAGGGCCCTGGGACAGTCATCCCCCCAAGAGCGGTCCGAACGCCTCTCAGCTGTGATGGGCCCTTTTCTTCCATCTGGGCTTAGCAGGTTTGTGGTCTTCTCTGGACTTGGGTGATGGATGGGTTTGGGGTCAGAGTGTAAAAGAACCTAGAGACAGCACCTGTCTTTGAAGACTTTAAATTTCTACCAGCATGGGAAGACTCGTGAAAGAGTTAAGCAGTGATACCTTCCAAGCGGATAGGAAGCGATACCAGAGCAAGCCCAGCACCAGGTCCAAGCAGCCTGTCCTCTGGGCATTTGTCAGGGGCAGGAAGGAGCAAGAGTGTTGGAACCGAGTGAGCTGTGGGGAGATAAGACAGAGGAGCGGCCTGGCAGCTGAGATGTCCTGAATGAATGACTTGCTGTTGGACTCGGCCCTGCGTGTGACCCACGTTCACATGGAGCAGCCCCTCAGACTGGCCCGCAGTTGGCATGTCAGAGTTGGATGCAATGCATGTTCAGCCTCTGGAAGGAGCGCTTTCTCGGCTCCTGGGCTAGGTTCACATCCTGGATTTGGGGTTGGCCACCCTCCCCAACTCCTGACCCTCAGGCTGTGAGTCTGTTGGCCGGGTTTTGGGGCCCAGCTGCCTCGGAGGCACTGGGCTGAGTAGGATGAACGTGCATCTTTCAGGTTTGTCTACCTTGGTTAATGCACAGGAAGATTACATACGCTCTCCTGGCTCTAGTTGCCTGTAGGAAGAATGTAACAGGAGCAGGGCCGAGCTGCTCTCCCCGTGAATGTGAAGAGGAGACTCTAGATGAGTTTAAACTCTTTTCCAACAATATGTCACATTTCACAGTGTTGAATTAAGGCTTTTTTTTTTTTTTTTTTACTTTTTCAAATGGGGTTGACCCTCCTGATGGAGACTGTCAGCAGTTGAGCTCTCCCTAGCCAGGGGCATCCCTTCCTTTGCATCAGTGGCTTTTGATGAGGTCCCAGCCTCTGCAAAGGGTCGGACACGACTGAGCGACTTGACTTTCACTCACAGCCTCTGCTATGGCCCTGAGGCTGGCACTCAGCCTCTCTTCAGCTCCTCTCCCCCAACACACACATGCCCCTCAAGGAAGCAGCCTCTTTTTGCAGGGGTGCTGAAGTCAGAAGGTTCTTCCTTATATGGACCCAGACTCCATGCCTTGGTTCTGGTTTCTAGAGTAAGTTAGTGTCCTTGGGCTCCTGGAAGAAAGCGCCACAGACTAGGTGGCTCACGCGGCAGAAACCCGTCTTCTCGCGGTTCTGGAGGCTCCACGTCCAAGCTCAAGGTGGCGGCAGGGCTTATCTCTTCAGAGGCCTTTCTCTTTGCCTCACGGACAGCACACTGTCTTCCCCCCGCCTGCTTACACGGTCTTCCCTCCGTGATCACGTCTGTCCAGATTTCCCCTTCCTAAAATGACAGCAGTCGTACTCCATTAGAGCTCATCTTTCACCTGATCGCCCCTTTAAAGGTCACACTCTGCGGTCCTGGGGGTTTCGACTTCAGTATAGCGATTTTGGGGAGACACAGTTCAACTGTAACACGTAGAGCCACTGGGACACGACGGCCCTTCAGATCTGTGAAGGGGGTTATCCTGCCACCCGCCACTGAAACCACTAACATTGGTTTTCTCCTCGTTGAGCACCCCAGTTCTTTCCATTCTTCTTCACACGAGATGGTTTTGAGATCCTTGACCATCTTGGGAGTCTTCTAGACTTGCTTCAGTGAGGAAGATAAAACATCAAGTACCCTGGACCGCTTGCTATATTCTAGATGGAATTAATTCTAATATCTGCTCCAGCAAATAGTTTTGATGATTTTTTTTTGTAAAAAATTTAGAGCCTAAAATTAGACCTAAGTTTCAGTGGCAACTTTACTGTATTTATCTTTAATCTTGCCTGAATTGGTCTGGCTGTTGACAAATGTACACACACGCCCTCTCAGAGAGCAGTGCTGACCCTAAGTCTTCTTCTGACTCAGGCATTGACGTTGAGAGTTAAGTACTCAGGGTCCAATCTTATTCACCACTCTTGTCCTTCCTTATACTTCAGTTTTAGGAAAGCCAGTGGGGATAGTTATTTCAAAGGAACGAATGAATGGAGAGATGTGTTTATTCTTTTGAAGTGTAATTGCTGTCTGGAGAGACTCGAAGTAACTCAGTTTCTTGAATATAACTCCTTTTAGGTACATACTCTTATGCCAAGTTCTAGTGTAATTAGAGTTAAGATTATAAGGTATCCTCTTCACTTGTGGAGACTGTTTTACTTCTTATTGTCCACGTCTCCTCCACCAGAAATTAAGTGTCAAAAGCCCTATCTGTTTTGTTCTTTGTATTTTCAGCACGTGGCAGAGTGAAGTTTAAAGTTTGTTGAATGACTAAACGAAGCCTCTGAATCATCTTGTGCTTATTTAATTGGGAGTGTCTGTTGTGTCTCTGAGGCCCAAATGTAGCAGAAATGGCAGCTTGGGGTTCAGCGGTTTTTCCGGCTGCCTCCTCTTTGGCCGATGAACTATGGATCTTTCTACCAAGAGGCCCTCAGTGCCATTCACTCTTCTGCTCAGTAGTGGTTTGTAAATCCTGAGGGATGATTCTGACCTTCTCCCTCCACTGTAGCCTCTTCAGATAGAGCTCAACACTCTTGGAGTTCCTTTCTTTGAAGACACTTTGACTGCACCACCCAGGGTTTCCAAATTGCGGCTCTGAGATGCCCAGAACCTCGGCCCCACACAGCTGTTGGGCCCCCTCTGTTCTGGAGGCCCGATGACATTAAAAACACCAACTATTTATAGCATCCTTTTCAGTGTCAGGAAATTACAGGATGCTCTTGCCAGTGGGTCGGGACAAACACCCACCTGCCCGCCACTCTAGGGCTGCCCAGAAGCTGGCAGCCAGGTGGCGGGAGCGGAGGCCCACCTGGGTGCGGTTGGGGCCTCCCGGGAAGCCCTGGGGTTTCTAGTAGGTCCTTGGAGATAGTGTGGGTGCGGGTAAAAACACAAGAGATGCCAAGGTGTGTAGACTTCTTGAGAGAAGCCCTCGTTGCTCTACCTGCAGCCCCTAGGTGGCTGTGTCTTGGGTTGTCTGTGCGGAGAAGCCTGCTAGGTTAGGTCCCTGGTGAGCAGGAGCGTGCCCAGCGCAGCATCCAGGTCTTCTTTCCTGGTAGGATCCCTCGGATTCCAACACGGGCACTGAGGTTGCTGGCTCTGGCTCTGGGTCCACACAGTCTCTGGAGGGTGAAGAATCTGGAGAGAATGTGAAAGCTCTCGAGGAGAGCTGATTCGGTCTGGGGTCTTAGTCTTCCCTCCCCTGCCCCTTTGGAAGGCCTTCCAGGCGGTCCTTGGGAATCCTGGGGAAAGGACGGCCTCCTCAGGGCGCTGCCCCACGTGCTTAGAAGGGGCTCAGCTGCTAGGATGCTGCCAAGGGTGGGCGGGCTCTCCCAAGGCCTCCAGGCCTCAAGGGGCCAGGCTTGGCGCTAGCTTTTGAGCCCTTGAGCCCCTCGTGTGGCTCAGGGAGGGACTCAGAGAGAGAGAGGCCTGGCCTGTTAGCGGGAGTTTCCATTTAGCCCTGCCTCCGGAAGGCGCGTCGCCTTGCTGGAGGGGTGGGGAACCGGCCTGGGTGCAGGCTGAGACGGCTCCCCGTGACCCCGCCAGGCCCCCACGGCCCTCTCAGGGTTAACGGCTCTGCTTTAGAAGCAGCTGGCCAGTTTACACTCCTCCCCGGGCTGTACAAAAATACTTCCTTTGAAGTGTGGGGAGAAGCGGTGGAGGGTAAAACCTGGTGGAGAGCCGAACCTGGAGCGGGGCCTGTTGCCTGCACATCTCTCCCGTGGAATCTGCGGGGGAGGGACCGAGTCCCCAGCCTTCCTGGTGACCCACCAGCGGGTTGAGTCTCCTCACACATTTCACAGCTTGCAGCGGGGATGTGGCTGGCTTCCTCTGTGTGTGTGTGTGCGCGCGCGCGCACGCGTGTGTTTATGTTTAAAGTTTCTGCAAAAAGAGTGTTTCTCCCCAAGAGAGATGGCTAGACTGCAGCTCCTGGCGCAGGCAGGAGCCCCTCTGACCACACAGCTCCCAGGGGCTGCTTCAGTGGGGGTGGCATCCGGGTTTCTGGGAAACCCTGGTGTTTCCACCGAGTTCTCAAGGATTGAGCGCGGCTCCTTGCCCCCCCACCCTGCGAGGGTGGAACGGCCGCCACAGATCCCGCCTGTGATTCAGATCCGTGCAGTGCAGCCCGGAAGATCCGCGGGCTCAGGATGGGAGGTTCTGATTCTGACACTTGGGACTCCTTGCTGAGAGCCAGCATGATGCCCCGACCCCTCTTAACCTTGGGGGTTCCTGTCCGAAAAGTGGGGCTGGCGGCTTCTGCTGCCAGGATGTCAGCGTTGTAAAGATCCGTGGAAATCAAGGTTCGAGGGCACCCTGAGAAAGTGCAAGACCCTTCTGAAGTTCAAGGCCCACTGCTGTCGAGCAGAAACAGCATTTAGGGCAGAAGAGAATGCCAGAGCAGAAATGAGACGGTACAAAGCTTGAATGTCTTCTTAATCCTTGAGTATTTGCAGCCGAGGAGGGGTCTGGGTGAGATGGGAGGAGAGGCAGCTGTTAGATTCTAGGGGAAGAATGCCAACCTGTTTCTCCCCACAGATGGGGCCACACAAGTTCTTTCTGAAGTGGGGTTTGCAGTCCTTTCTTTGCTGGGAGGTGCCCTTATCATATGGATTCCTTACTTCTCATGACACTACTTCCTGTCTTCCTTAGACAAGGGGTGAAGGCCACAGATTTAAAATATCACAGGGCTAACATTTATCACTGCCTTGGGAGGTGATCACGATATGCCCACATGACATTAAGCACCCAACACAGATGACCATATTTATTTCACATAATAACTCTGTGCTGTTAAGTGCCCTTGTCCCCATTTTATAGATGAGGAAACTGAGGATTTAAAGAAGTAAAATGACTTGTCCAAGGTCTTACTCCCTCCTGATACAAATATGGAAATGCAGACCTAGTCAATCTGGTTTTAAACCCTTTACTCTTCTTTGCTCTAAGTTACACTAAGAGTTGAAGGTTGAAATTTAATTCAGTGCCCCAAGCCTGGTCAGAAACTGTTTTAGGGAAAGAAGCAGAACATTGAACTCCATTCCTTCTGATGGTTATGTTCATCTGTTGATTCTTGCTGATCGGCTGTATTTGAATTAAATACTTTTTTCCCACTTACGGTTTTTGAAAAGGAACTTTTCTAGTTCTCTGTGTTATCTTCATAACATAAATGCTGTTTTCTCTATCACTGAGAAGGAAGGAAGATGGTTTCAGGACTCTGTAATGGTGGGTTTCCTGCAGCTGAAGTTCTTGGTGTTGGGCATTGATGTACCTCTAGGAATCTTCGCTATAAACTTTTGGTCTTACCCCAGTGTGGATCCAGACTTGGCACTTACTTCAAGGGACCTTAGATCCCATCCTTGACCTTCCCCTGTGAAGGAGGGAGAGGGCTGGGAAAGCTTGAGTGAGTTACCTCCATTTGCACGTGGGGCCAGACCCAGGTCCAGGCCAGCAGGCCACTGGCCACATGCTTCTCCTTTTCACCCGAATTTCAAACAGGAGAGTAGATGAAAGGACTAGAAATGACAAGTCAGAGGAGTAGGAGGGCTCTCATTTGCAAACAGTTTCTTTTGATCTTCACCCCTTTGTTTAAACACTCCCCCCACCCCCCGCCCAGCAAAGCCACACTGGCAGCCTGAACACATGGTTCTCTTTGGTTCATTGAGGGACAGTCATTTCTCTTTTAGCAGGAAGCCCCCCACCCTCCAGTGGCCTATTTTAGCTAGGGCCCCACATCCCCTCCTGACTCTGCTACTCAGCTGCCAGATGTCATGTTCCTCTTCACGAGTCTTTAATAGCTTTTTGACTCTTTCTAGGATGGAGTCTAAACCCCGTGTTACCCTAAATTCTAAAGCCCTTGGCATTTTGCTCCCCATCTGTCTTTGCAGTTTGATATCCTACTGTAGAATCACTCACCTCCTCCAAACACACTTTATTTGCCTCTTTGCTTACTTTCTGCCCATCTTTCAAGCCTGCCACCTCCAGGAAGCTCTCCTGGACCATGGCTGCGCCCAACCATCTCTGCTACCCCTGAACTTGAAAAAGCCTGGTCTGGTCATGTGTCTGTCACTTCATAATAGTTTTGTGTGTGTGTGTGTGGAGGGGGGTGTCTGCCTCTTTACTAGATTGCAAGACTACTGAGGTCAGAGGCAGGCCTTCTGAACCTCTCTCTGTCGCACCAGCACTCCGCAGGATCTTGGTTGGATGCTACATGAGGATCTGTGACTGCAGTCTTAACTTTTTCTGCTAATAGGAGTGAAAGACTTGATCGATGAATTTCCAAAATAATTAACAGATTTTTGTGCCAGAGAGATCTTGAGCTCTTGCTATGCCAGAATCAATATGCTTTTAAATCAGAAACTCTTGAATGAGTGGGGGAATTTTTGCACATTTTTAAATGTGTGTGATTTTACTGGGAACCAGTCTAGAGTGGGGTTTTTGGAGTTAGACCCCTTCAGGATGAAAGCTAACAAGTGTGTGCAGTTTTAATCTGCTGTTGAGGTTTTGCTCCCCCCGGTTGGTCGCCCTTTTATTTTTAGGCTTTGACTTCAGGGTTCTGATAACTTCTCCCCCCAGACTCACTTGTTGGATCTCTGCTCACACCATTACAGTTGTATTCTTCTCTTAAAAATATCCCTAATCTTTTCAGCTATTATGATACTGTATCTTGTTTCCTTGACCTTTTCCGAAGTTTTTGGTTGTTGTGTCCTGGACTCTGAAGGGTGCAGGTGGGTTGATGGTCTTCACTGGAGCTTCCGGTTTGAGCGCCCAAAGGTGGATCCACCTGTATGGAGAGGGTTTATTTCCCCTTGTCCACCCCCTCCCAGCCCTTGCCTCTGCCTTCTGGCCTGTGTATGTATGAAATTCTGGCCTTGAACACACCTAACAGTCCTGGACCCTGTCTGTTTCCAAGTTAACTCTTCTGTGCCCAGTCTGTGTGTGGCTTGTTCAGCTGCAGTAGCCAGTAGAATCATGTTTGCATCCCCACATACATTTACCTTCTTGGCATTTTGCTCCCCCTGCCATTTCTTACATCCCAGTTAAGCGTGTAATAGAAGAGTGTTGTCATTAATAACTCTCCATTGACAGAATGCAGGGACCGGCTGGGAGAGGTTAGGCAGCTTACCCAAAGCCGCAGCGCTAGAAAGGAACAGGGTCGGCCTTGCAAGGCAACCCAGAGATGTGTCGTGCACCCCCTGCCCCCATAGTGGTGTTGGGAGGCCAGTGACTGGACATGAATCTGTAGCCCTTTGAGGGAGGGAGTGGTCCAAACAGAGCAACCTGGAGTACTTACTCCAAGGGCTGCTTTTGATCTAATTTATGTAAGTAATGGATTTGGGGCAAGTGGGGGTTGGTATTTCCTCCAGGTTGTTCTGTGTTTGTGGGTGTTTTTGGGGAAGACATGGGTTCTCATCTTTCTCTTGAAGGCTGAGGCCCTTAAACCAATGAAGAGCTCCTGACAGGGGTGCCCTTGCACCCCTCTTGCTGCAGGGATGGCACTGGGGAAGCTGGCCCCCCCGAGCCATGTGTGCCCTGGTCGCTCCAGTGACTGCCCTGGGGGCAGAGTTGGAAAGTCTGATGTGTTCCCCCCTCACCCCATCCCCTGTCAGACTGCTGTTTTCTTTCCTAAAATAAAGTCTATGAGGAATAACCTTTTAAAATAGCCAAGAGTCAAGAGGTTAGTTTCTTTTTCAGGTTCTTATTGTAGACAATCTTCTACTTGTACTGACAAGTAGACAGAAGGTGTCCTGTACACCATGTACCTCCGCTGTCCCCCAACCCAGCCGGCCACCATCACCTGCTTGAGAAGCCATTAGCTCCCCGCCCCTCCTGTTTTCATGCGCACCCCCACCCCTCCAGTTCTTTTGAAGCAGAGCCAGCCTGTATAGTTCTTTAATCTGGAAATATTGAAAAATCTGTAAATATTCCCTAAAAGATAGTGGGTTTGTAAAAACATAACCTCTGTGCTATTCCCACAAGAGGTTATCTCTGAGTTAGTGGTGTCTCCCCTCCCCGCTCCGCCTGGTAAGCCATCTCGAGCGTCCTGGCCCTGGCAGCCGAGTCTGGGGGCTGCGTTGTGATCGGCGGTCCCGTGTGGACCGCGGTTCCCCGCGTGGGCGTGCGATGGTATCGGCTTGGCCCGGAGGCGGGAACCTCAAGATCAAAGGGCACCGCGCGCTCCGCGCTTCAAAGCCGCCGAGCGGCTGGGATTGATGCAGAGAAAGGACTCTGCTGATGTAATCGCAGCCTGTGAGACAGGTTCTTTTTTTTTTTTTAATTTAAACAAAGACACCCCTTGTTTGTTTAGAGAGGTGAAGCGTGTGCCGCGGAGGGCACCCGGCATCTGGAGGGCTCCAAGCCTGGTGGAGGGGCGGGTGGGTAGGGCAGGAATGCACCAAGCATGGAGAGTTTTCTTAGCTGGACTTGCGGAGTTTTCCGGAAAAGACAAACTGTTTCTGTTAGGAGCAGCTGATTTTTTGTCCCTTTCTTGGGGGTGGTCGGGTTTGTTCCCAAGTGGCCTTCCTGAGAGTTTGAAAGCAGCATCCTCTGGTGGGTGAGTCAGCCTTGGGAGCACACCTGCTGAACCAGGTGGGAGCCAAACCAGAAGTAGGCGGGGGTCTGGGGCCCCACCTCCACTTGTTCCTGCTCACCTGTCCCCTCCACGGTGAATGTGAGAGGCTTGCCTGAGGCTGGTGGACAGGGCTTTCTGTTGGGGAGGTGGTCCCCAACAATGTGGTGGAATGCCAGGATCCCCAGCACCCCAAGCCTGAACGTCCTCCAAGTCTTTATAAGAATCACAGAAAGGTGGCTGATCTGAATGTTCCCAGCTTAAGCCAGTGTGTCTGCCTTTAGCAGTTTGTTCAGTACACACATTGGCAAAAGCCTGTGCCACGCATACCTCCATGAGTGAAGTCATAGCTGTGCTCCGTCGTCTTACAGACACAGAGCTGCACAGGTAAAGCAGACCTCCACAGCAGGCCAGCTTGCTGGACCTTGAGCTCCTTCCTGGGATCTCTCACATCAGAGGTCGGGATCACTGGGGTCTGGGGTCTGAGGTGCTCAGCCAGGCTGAGTTCATGGTAACTGACACCCACCTTGGCATCTTACGGGCACTTCAAGCCAGCACATGTAAAAAGCAGATTTCTCTTCTGTCCCCATATCCATTTCCCTGTGTTCTTGCTTATGACTCAAGCTCAAATCCTGCCGTCTTTCTAGACTACATTCTCGCTTCTGGCCCCAAACAGGCCTCCGTCCATGAAAGTCAAATTGTCTGTAGCTCCTTGATAGCACGACTGGGAGGTTTTTATCCTTTTTTTAAACTATAAATCAGATTTCTCCCATTTTCTATGAAAGCCCCCCCCCATATTCTATCATGAAAAATTTCAGACCTAGAGGAAAAGAAAAAGCATTTTATAATGAATGACCATATACCCACAAT
Organism: Okapia johnstoni; assembly: GCA_024291935.2. Lineage (NCBI taxonomy): Eukaryota > Metazoa > Chordata > Mammalia > Artiodactyla > Giraffidae > Okapia > Okapia johnstoni. The sequence goes on along the minus strand of CM044310.1, from coordinate 4,325,200 downwards.
CTACCGTTAATGTTTTACTATACTTGCTGTATCACATATCTGTCCATCTGTTCATGTGATGTGTCTTAAATATTTGAAACCTGTGCACATGTATTTGGTAGGTGCTCAGATGTTTTAATGAATGTGACAGGGTTATTTGAGGTTCCCTTTTTATTATGTTTTTACAACTTTCAGATCTAGGTATCGGTCTCTCTCTCTCTCTCTCAAGCTGGAGCAGACCCAGGGATCTTGCTTCTTTATTTAGGCACTCAAAGGAGAACCCAGAAGGTTGCACGCGAGCCATAGAGTTTGCTTTGGGGACCTGTTGTGTTTGAATGACTTGTCCCCTCACGCTTCCAGAGCCCATTGCTCTTCCTCAGTCTTGTCCTGACCTTTGCTGCCTGGTGATGTGGCCTCGGGGTGCTGCAAGGCTCAGAGACTACACATTTTCCTACAACAAAGGACACTACTGTAGAGCATACAGTTAGCCAGCTGGGTGGAATGTCTGGGAGGTTTTAAAGAAATTGGTTTTAAGGATCTCTAGTTTGAACAGTATTGTTTTTTATTTATTATTTGTTTTTAAGTAAGTAAAACAAGTCATGTTTCTTGGAATATTAGTATGAACCTTTGCTGTGGAGGGAAATCTCACAGGAATTGACAAAGTCAGCTTATTGTATAACCCTTTCAGTTGAAAGGCCTTCCTTCGCTCTTGCTTGTAAACCTGCTTGAAGGATCCTGGAAGCCTAAGCTATTTTGACTTCTGTGTAAAAACCTACATGTAAAAAGCTTTGCAAAGTTGAAGTGAACCATGGATTGCTGCACTTAAACCGGCCTCCTCCTTTCTCTTTGCTTCGCTCGGCTTTGCGTCTCCTCCAGAACAAGCCAACGGGATTGCGGGTGTGTGCAAAGTCTTCTAGGGGAGAAGTGCTTGCTTTCACTGTTATAAACAGGAAATGGACCAGGTCTTCAGGCTTACCTGACTATTCTTCTTCAGAGAATGGGTAGGCTCTTCCCTTTGTGTGTGGGGAGCAAATTTTCATTTCAGTCTTGGTTTCCCTGGTTAAAGGGTTGGGCTCATAGATATTTCAGTTTTAGGTGTGTATGTATCCAGATGACCTGACTTTGCCATGGTCTCTATGGTGCCTCCAGGCTGCCGAGAGGTCTGTGACATAAATCGTGTTGTGAATCTGCAGGGTGTGCCTTTTGCTCCAGGGTCGTACCTGTTTAATTTTGCTGTAACGGTAGAAGGCAGTTATGCAGCCTTTTTAATAATGATGCCAAGCCCACCATCTCCAGTTTGATTCTATTTGGAGACCTTTCTTTGGTCTGGACCCATGATCCAGCAATGCTTGTGATTTGATTGTCTCCCTAATCCCTATCTTGGTCTTTAATTTTTTTTTTTTTGCCCAACTCTTATTTGAAGTTTTTAAACATATGGAAAAGTTGAATGAATAGTTGAGTGTGGCAAAATGTTAATAGTTCCTCACTTTATGCTCTAACACATTGTTGTGTGTGAATTTTTTTTTTTTCTGTTTTGGCCAGACCATTCAAAAGATGCTAGTACCTTGACTTTTTCCCCCTCAATACTCAAGCATACATCCAATGAAGACTAAAGACATGCTCCTAACCACTGTGTCATCATCACAGCTATGAACCTGACATATTTAAATTTCTCTAAGTGTCTTAACATGGCTGTAATTAACTGGCTTTAAAAAATACAGGATGTATTCAGGCTTCTCTCGTACTGTAGTAGCCAACATTTAAGTGGTTACAATTGTGTAGATGCTCAGATACTAGAATGCTAATGGGAAAGTGATATAAAAGGAAAGCTTCTTCCACAGGCCTACTGTCACAATAAGCCAAACCAATTTCACCTTTCCATAGCAACTTCACTTTCACTTTTCCCTTTCATGCACTGGAGAAGGAAATGGCAACACACTCCAGTGTTCTTACCTGGAGAATCCCAGGGACGATGGAGCCTAGTGGACTGCCGTCTGTGGGGTCGCACCAAGTCGGACACGACTGAAGCGACTTAGCAGCAGCAGCAGCATAGTCTTTAAAAACGAAGCTCTGGACAAACTTTTCAGTTCATTTTCATCACCATCCATGAGATAATTGGAGGTATCGTGGAATGTGAAAGAAAAAAGAGAACTGACCAGCATTCTTGTGCTGTTTCACCACGTACATGAAAATTGTGGTCTTTGAAAATTCCTGCCAAGAGATTGGGAGTTTTATCAGGAATACCAGGAAGCCGGTGGCCTTTGAGTCCTGTTTGAGTCAAGGGGGGAAAAATCGACTCTTCCTTTGGTTTGTCCAGAGGCTGGCTTTTCTGATGATGTAACCAGAATCCACAGGTCCGGGAACTCCTTTCTCCAAGGTGACTTCTTCAATTCCAGCACCGTGGGCTGGATCATTCTCGTTCGGCAGGGGTGGGGCTGTCCCGTGCATCAGAGGACGTTGAGCAGCCACTCCTCCCTACCCGCTGGATGCTAGTAACAAGCTTCCCTCTCAGTTATGACAACTAGAAATGTCTCCAGATGTGTGTGTATGTGTGGGGTGCAGGGGGAGTGGCACAAAGCTGCTTGTAGTTAAGAACCATTGTTTTAGAAATGTTTTAGGGTTAATTACTGAGTTGAGGTTGACCTGGCTACTGATGAATTTCTGTGGAGGGATATTTCCTATAGCCATGAGAATTAAACTACGTTAAGCCCTCTCCCTGTGTGACAGCCCAGAAATTCCTAAGATGTCACCGGCCAGGGACCGAAATCAGTTGGTAGATGACAACAGAGTGTGTGCCTTTTGTGATAAGCTGACACTGTTGGGACCTGTAGATGGCTGGGTGATTGAACAAGGTCAGTTCACTTGAAGCAGGGAATGATTTTAAAAGTTTAAAAGCAGACATTCAGACTCAGGCTTTTGCAAATGAGACCCCTGATTTGTATTCCTCAAAGCCTTATTTTAGCTATCCTCTTGATCTAGCACTTAAAATTCACAGTTCTGGGCTTTTTTTTCTAAGCGAAGGGAAAACTTAAAAACACCTGCAAAGCTACCAGAAATTCTGATGCAAAGCTTCTAGAAATCGCCTTCCCCCCACCCCTTTTCATCTAGTCTTCAAAAGTTGCACTTAGTTCTCAACCATTTTTAAAGTTACTTGCCTTCATTCAATCTTTGTTTCCACATTTTTTGACTTAGTTTTCCTAGACTAAAACTCAATGTTTTGGTAACATTTAAGATTTAGTTTAGTTATAAACTCGTATCAGACAGAGTAAGGACAAACAGATCTATAAACACATACAGCCTCGCTAGTGGGAAATGGTTTCCTGGCCAGGCGTCTGCAGCGGGTACCAGCCGGTGGCGTATTGGGCAGTTCTGTTGATAGCCCCTGCTCTTTTTGGTAGTGGAGTGACTCCAGACCAAGGCGGTGCCCTTTCCTAAGTGTGGGCCTCCTTAGGAGTTGGAAGATCTGGGAGCAAGAGACCCCAAGCTTACCTTAGAGACCCCAACCTTCTGGCTGCTCATCTGTCAGGTTGGAGTGATAGTAACCCTGGTCTTAACCACCATGCAGGTCATCCTGCAGGTTCCAGGCAGGTCACCTAAGGGACACGCTGGACACACCTTTGCAAATGTGCCCTGGGGCCCCTGTTGTGTTATTAGTGAGTCAGCTCTTGCCGAGTCTGCAAATGGATTGCTCTTCTGAGGATGTGTTGGTTGCTTCTTGCTCTCTGACCACAGGACACCGGAACCATCACACTGAGCACTTTGGGCCAGAATAGGAAGCAGAGGTGACTCTGCTCAGTCATTGTTCTACCCATTGTTCGTTGGTGTTGTTCAGTCGCTAAGTCATGTCCAACTGTTTGTGACCCCATGAACGGCAGCACACAAGGCTTACCTGTCTTTCATTATCTCCCCGAGTTTGCTCAAACTCAAGTCCATTGAATCGGTGATGCCATCCAACCATCTCATCCTCTGTCGCCCCCTTCTCCTCCTGCCCTCAATCTTTCCCAGTGTCAGGGTCTTTTCCAATGAGTCGCTCTTGGCATCAAGTGGCCAAAATATTGGAGCTTCAGCTTCAGCATCAGTCCTTCCAATGAATATTCAGGGTTGATTTCCTTTAGGATGAACTGGTTTGATCTCTTTGCAGTCCAAGGGACTCTCAAGAGTGTTCTCTAGCATATCCATACCCATAACTGAGGAAACTGCTCTTGACTCCTGCTGGCAAACCCAGGTGGTGTGGCTCGATTGTTGTCGTAGGTCTTGCTTGAGTGGAGATACTGGCTTCTCAGTGATGAATGCAGACAGCAGGCGGGGGTGAGGGGGCAGGAGGTGGAGACACGGGGGTTTCGCTGGAGGGTCTGGGTCCTCATGCCGGGTCCTGCACCTGTGCTTTGACCTGCCTGCAGAGTAAGTCTGCACCATCCTGGAGAAAAAGAAGTCATCATTTCAGTGCAACATTCTAGGGGGTACTGGACAGTAAGAAATTATATATATTTTTTTGCCAGGATGCCACTTTCATTCTTTCACCATCAGGCTGACCAGCGTTAGAGCTATCAGCAGAGTCTTGTGCTGCTTCATGAATGGTTAGATAAATCTCGCGCTGATGTTCAGAGGTTGAAGGACCTTTTGTGGAATGTCACCAATCAGAGAAACTGAGTCCATCCAGTCACTCTTTTTGTAACCTTCCTCCTCCTCCTCCCACCTTGGGAAGCTAGAATCTCCCCAGTAGGTGAAGAGGTTATTTTGTGAATACATTTGTAGCTTGAAGAATAGCACAGTTGTGTTGCAATTAGCATTAGGGAAACCCTGGAATTATTAATGCAAATTGTTATTAGTGCAGCACGGATTCTGCCCTGAAGCTAGCACTGGTCTTCTGACATGCGAATTGACAGAAGGGGAAACATCCAGGAGGCTGCACTTGATTAAGGAAGCCCATCCATCCATGCCAGGTGCTAGGAACACCGCAGCGGAAAAGACTTGGGATCCAACATCGTATCGGGGAACTGTCATACCACCGCTGCTGCTGCTGCTGCTGCTGCTAAGTCGCTTCAGTCGTGTCCAACTCTGTGCGATCCCATAAATGGCAGCCCACCAGGTTCCCCCATCCCTGGGATTCTCCAGGCAAGAACACTGGAGTGGGTTGCCATTTCCTTCTCCAATGCATGAAAGTGAAAAGTGAAAGTGAAGTCGCTCAGTTGTGTCCAACTCTTTGCGACCCCATGGACTGCAGCCCACCAGGCTCCTCCGTCCATGGGATTTTCCAGGCAAGAGTACTGGAGTGGGGTGCCATTGCCTTCTCCGCACACCACCGCAGTCATGCTGAAAACAGAGGGACCCCCTCCTGTCCAGTTCCCCGGGGCTGGATGTGCAGTGAATGTGTGATCCAGAAACAGCTAAGCTTTGGTCACTTGGCAAAACACAGATGAGGTTTCCATGGTCAGAGAAGGTGTGATGGGGACACATTGAGCTTGGTGAGACTGCACCATGGAGAGCCTGGGGGACCTGAACTTGGTGACAAGTGCAGCCTGTAGGCCCAGGGCCCGCTTGGAACAGAGGCCGTGGAAGGGTTGGGTTGTGTGTGGCTCCTTGTAACTGGGGCTCAGGTGATGGCCTTACCCTGCTCCAGTGCAGAGAGGACCAGCTCAGCCCCGCACGCCCATGCTCATCCCGGAGCGTCTATTTGAAATCAAAGATGAAAGCCTAGCAAAGGGAGGTGTGCCTGAGGCAATGGGAGGTGGTGGAGCTGATGCTTATCTGAGCTGGGGGAGGCCTGGCCCTCTTCTGGGCTTGGTTTCCTCACCTGTAAAATGAGGCCTGCATCTCAAAGGTCTCTACTGCTTTGAATTTAAAAAAAAACAAAAAACCCTGCAGCAGCTCAACATTGTTGAGTAAGAATGTAACCACTTGCCTCTTTGATCTTTGATCAGTGATCCGCTTGAGTGGAGGGGACCTGGCTTTTCCTGGCTCCCGCTACCTTTGGCGTGAATGCAAACTGTCTGTCTGTAGAAGACCAGGGCCCTGCCTTCAGGGTCAGAAGCTCGGGGGTTGAGGGTGTGAGGGTGCGGGGGGTGGGGGCGCAGCAGCAGGGGGTCCTCACCGACTGTCCCCAGGCCATTGCGCCCAACAGTGAGCTGAGCTGAGAGGCGAGACCCCACAGAGAGATGCCTTCTGCAACTGGAGCCCTGAAGCCTGGGGGCAGGGCCGACCCCTGTTTCTTCAGTCCTTGTCTTGGGTGTTGCTGGCTGTGGTCAGCCACCCCCTTCCCCCAATAGCCTTCCCCCCCAAGGAGGTTCACCTCATGTCCGCCTTCTCTTTACCAGCAGCAGACCTTCAGTGTGGGTCCTCTCTGAGGCAGGCCCTTCCCTCTCCCCCATGCCCCTGCCTCTCTCTCCCTCTGCCCGAAAGACAGAAAGCCAAACTTCTAATTATATGGAGACAAAGACTGCCAAAGTTCATTAGAAGTGTTTGTGTGTGTGTGTGTGTGTGTGTGTGTGTGTATTCCACCTATATTAACAGCCAAATCTTCCTCAGCACATCGTCTGACATTTTAGAATAGAGACTTTCTTTTCATGGCAAAGCCGTATTTTAATAGCTGTGGTTTTTAAAATACCACCTCAACTCAAGAACAAATGCATTCTTCTCAATTATACCCTGATTCTACCAAGATCTTCGCTTTCTTCTGCTTAATGTCTCTAGAAATTATTGGAATCTACTTGTTAAAACTGGGGGATTGCACGTTACAGTTGTTCAGAAACGAATCAGTTCAAGTCTGAGCAGTGTGGTAATTAGAAGGCGTTTCAGGCGTTATTCTGATTTTCTTTTTTTGAAGGGACATTCCTGAACTTGGACGGAGCAGTCAGTGTTCCTCATGAGCCAGGGGCCCCGGAAGCACACGCTGGAGTCTTCTGGTGGGCGTCGTAACTGCTAAGGAGTTAAATGTTACCCCTGCCTGTGTTTAAACATTAACCAGAGGGCTTCCTCTGCTGTTATCTGTTATCAACAATTACTCGGAACATTTGCTGGCAGTCGGAGCTTTGTTTTTCCTCCGAGGAGATGCTAAAACAGGATGAGACTAGACATTAAGCTTCAACAAAGGAAGATTCTTGATTATATGCAGAGAAACACTGGCTTTGTGGGTACATAGAGTTTGCCATCTTAACATTCTGTAACCTCCTGTCAACACCTCCTGCCCCCCTAATACACACACACAGAGTTATCTGGATCCGGGGGAGAGGGCTGTAGTAATTATTCCACTGTATAAAGATGAACAGTACCTCTTTTCCTGTTTTGGTCTCGTTGTTGTTAAGTCACTAAGTTGTGTCTGAAGGCACTTTTTGCGACCCCATGGTCTGTAGCCTGCCAAGCCCCTCTGTCCCTGGGATTTCCCAGGCAAGCATACTGGAGTGGGTGGCCATTTCCTTCTCCAGGGGATCTTCCCGACCCAGGGATCTAACCTACATCTCTTGCACTGGCAGGTGGATTCTTTACCACTGAGCCCCCTGGGAAGCCCCCTTTAGGGCCACGCATTAAAATTGTTTTGTGGAGACAGTGATGGCGAGGTAAACAGAGTGAGTGCTCTGCTGAGGTACCGATGCCCTGAGGCTGCTCATACCTAGGGGTCCTGCCCTACTGCAGATGTGTTTACTGGGTTATGAACAAAAGGCTGGGTGACCCAGAAACTTAAACCTGGAGAACAAAAGTACTTTCAAACTCACAAATGGGAAGATGCTGGAGGCTCCTGAATAGCCTCTCTGGAGTGCTCTCCCTGCCACCTCGCTGCTTTGGAGCCGTGGCATCTAATAGCTTCTCAGCCCAGAGGGCCCCATAAAATTTCAGCCTGTTTCTATATAAAGTGGTCTGGAGTGGCCATTTCTCTCCGCCTCTCATTTACTCTCAAATTCCCCGCTGGAAAAAGAGCTGATGAGGTGCATTGAGAGTTGGCATCAATGGCCGTTCATTGATCGCCATCGCGCAGTGCTCCTGAATTTTTTTGGCCTTAACTTCTGTTTTAAAAAATTGCTTTTGGGCTTCCCTGGCAGTCCAGTGGTTAAGACTCCATGCTGTCAATGCAGGGAGCGTGGGTTCGATCCCTGGTCTGGGAACCAAGATCCCATAGGCTGCCCGGTGTGGCAAAAAAAAAAATGTGACCCCCCCAAAATTGCTTTAAGGCATAGCTCCTGTAATTCAAGCAAACATTACAGTCTCATCAGTGAAAAAAGTATACAGATTAAGAAAGGAGTAGCCCTCATACCCCAGCCTTCTTCCTGTAAATGCTGCCATCACCAGCTGGGTGCCTAGTTTTTCTCTTCTGCGGTCATCTGTTATCTGCTAGCTCTGTTATTAGAGGTGCTGACCCAGGGCTCCTCTGAGTAGAGCAGGGATACCGGGGCACCACAGCCAAGCCCTTGCGTGGTGTGCGATGCGGGTCGGGTGAAGCAGGACATGCTCGAAGGCGTTTTTGGGGCAGCGGCGCTGACCTGAGGCTCCTGGGTGTCACACCTCCTCTGTGTGCTTCAGATGTTGCCCCACTTTTTGAGTATGGCTATTACTATTCTTTTTTTTTAAAGTCTTTATTTGGCTGCATCCGGGTCTTAATTGCGTCATGTGGGATCCTCGTTGTGTCATGTAGGACCCCTCGTTTTGGCTCCCAGTTTCTCCAGTCGCGGCCTTCGGGCTCAGTAGTTGGCGGCTCGTGCAGGCTTAGTTGGAGGAGGAAATGGCAACCCACTCCAGTGTTCTTGCCTAGAGAATCCCGTGGACCGAGGGTCCTGGTGGGCTGCTGTCCATAGGGTCGCACACAGTCAGACACAACTGAAGCAACTTAGCATGCATGCATGCATTGGAGAAGGAAATAGCAACCCACTCCAGTGTTCTTGCCTGGAGAATTCCCGGGACAGAGGAGCCTGGTGGGCTGCCGTCTATGGGGTCGCACAGAGTCAGACATGACTGAAGCGACTTAGCAGCAGCAGCAGCAGCAGGCTTAGTTGCTTCACGGCATGTGGGATCCTAGTTCCCCAATCAGGGATCGAACCTGCCTCCCCTTCGTGGCAAAGTGGATTCTTAGCCACTGGACCACCAGGGAAGCCCCGTCACGATTCTTGATCCTCTCGGTGTCATTCTCCTGCGGTGGTGCTTCCAGAGTGGAATTTCAGGATATCTCAATTCCTCTGACCTCAGACACAAGCACACAGACCTGTCTCCATTCCCGTCCTTTGTCCCTCAGAGGCAGCCCACTCCGGTGTCACAGGTGATCAAGCTCCGTCGTCTTCGGGTTTCAAGTCACTCGGCCCTGACCTTGGCAGGGCTCTCCTGTGGCCTGGGTTTTGGGTGCCCCGCCAGTGCGCTCAGTTCATCTGTCTTTATTCCAGGTTCTTTGCTTCGGGTACACTTCCAAGCTCCTTTTCAAGTCTCCCTGTTCTGTTGTTTTGACTCTTAACAGTGACACTTGTGACAAAGCCAGTTTCTGTGATCTAGAACGGTGTTCTCGAACTTTGTGTGCATCAAAATCACCTGGCCCTACCTCTAGAGAGTCCGATTTGGTGGCCCTGGAGGTAGGGGGGCTGAGAACTGCATTTATAACAAGTTTCCAGATGCTGCTGCTGATCTGACAACCCCCCTTTGAGAACCACGGATCTTGCAGGGACAAGGAGATGAGCACCATCTTCAATCTGACCACTTGGAACCGCTGTTAACTTCTGAAATGTAGTGAATATGTGCTGGCGTATTTACAGGGATAGATTTTTAAAAGCAAAGATGGTTCTGGGGTATAGAGGTTATCACTTTTGAAAAAAGCCAACTTTTAATTTTAGAATAGTTTTAGGCTTGCAGAGAAGCTGCAAAGATGGAATAGACAGTTCCCATATACCCTGCCCCCAGTTTCTCTTACTGTTAATAGCTTATCTTCTTGTGGTACCTTTGTCACAACTAAGGAACCAACAGCAGTACACTGCAGTTACCTAAATAAACTCCAGACTGTTTTTGCTTTTAATGAAAATATTCCTTTTAATATTTTTTTTACCCTTAAGATTCAAATATCAGAACTGTATAGTGACAGAAGTAAAAGGCCTCTTCACTCCCCCATCTCATTCCCTGTATATTTCAGAGTGTTTTTCTGTACACTTGTGTACTCATGTTATCACTCACACACACAGACACACACACACACACCCCTACACCTTATTTTCGGACATGCTTTTTTCATCTAATGTGTCTTGAATGTTTTTCTGTCTGTCGGTGTATCTAGATCTGTCCCATTGTGTTTTGATGGATAGCACACATTGTTTGGTCCCCTCTTTAAACCTAATAATATCTCATCAGTTTCCAGATTGTAAATCTAGTGGATGAAAGGTGAGGTCTGGCACACCTCCCTTTTATCTTACACTGGAGGTGAGACATTATTTGCCCACCTCTGTGAAGTACTTAGCAGGTTCCAGGCACTACCAGGCCTTCAACCTTTAGCATACATTATCTCATGCACTTATCAAAACAACCTTACGAAACAGGTATCATTATTATCCTTATTAACAGATGAGGAGACTGAGGGTCAGGAAGGTGAAGTGAGCAAAACCCTTTGATGACTCTCTAGTTGCAGCATGTTCTCGGGCTTTTTTTTTTCTTTAAATGCCCCCCCCCCCCCTTTTTAAAGGTTAATTTATTTTTGACTGCACTGGGTCTTCGTTGCTACATGCAGGTTTTCTCTAGTTGCGGTGTGTGGGCTTCTCATGGTGGCGTCTCTTGTTGCAGAGCACAGGCTCTAGGTGTGTTGGCTTCAATAGTTGCAGCTCGGGAACTCTAGAGAGAGGGCTCAGTACAGTTCTGGTGCAAGGGCTTAGTTGCTCTGTGGCATGTGCACCAGGAATCGAACCCGTGTCCCCTTCATTGGCAGGCTGATTCTTAACCATTGGACCACCAGGGAAGTCCCCCTGGCATTTGAGTGCCCTGAGCCTCTCAGCTTAGTGTGACGATGGTGTGTGTTCAGCTCTCCTGTGGGCTCAAATATGAAGGTGAAAGATGGATGTCCTTTGGGACCTCGGGCTGTTTGGGAAGACATGCAGATAAAGAACTACATCAGAGGTTTTAAGTTACTGTTGGGGTTTTGACGCCTTAAAAAAAAAATTCCACCAGAGGAGGGGATGTGTGCCTGGAACTGTTGCAGGACAGAGGTGCAGAGGTGAGTGGAGCTTCAGGCTTGGCAATCAAACCTGAGTTCTCAGTCAGCTGAGTGACCCAAGGTAAGGCGCTTGACCTCTCTGAGTCTTTGCCATGAGTACCTTCTCATGGTTGTTGTAAGATTAAATAGCTGCATGGGAAGAGCTCGCTGTTGTTGTGCTCAATAAGTACATAAATACATGTTAAGTATTTTTTTCTGTATCTAGTGGGCCTCATAAATATAAGCATGTAATCTCTGCCACATCAGTTGCTGAGTGGAAGCTCGCACTGAAAAATCCTTGGAACGTTCCAGACAGGAAGTAAGGGAGGAACCACATCTCACAGTCTTCTTTTATCTCTTAAGGCCCAATCCAGAAGGCCTCCCGGGATGCCTCATGCCCAATTTTGCCTTCTTTAAAAAAAAGAAAAGATCATCATTTGTTCCTTTTCTTTTGGCCGCGTCAGGCCCTTGTTGTGGCGCATGGGCTTCTGTCTAGTTTGCAGCATGCAGGCTGTCAGTTGAGGTGCGCGGGCTCAGTTATCCTGCGGCACATGGGCTCTTAGTTCCCCCACCAGGAGTTGCACTCTGCCTTGGAAGGCTGATTCTTAACCACTAGGCCACCAGGGGAGTCCCAGTTTTGCCTTCTCACAGTGGTCCTCGCTCTTGGCCCTGACAGCCCCGCTCCCACATGTGCTGTTATCCCGTTCGTGTCTTCTCTGCCCCATGCAATTGCAGAGTCTCTGCCTTTCATTCTGGCGTCCCCTGCGGTTAAATGGAAACACACTGAATATCAGTTGCAGAACCAGGTGCCATGAAGGAGGGGCACACGCTCTTGTTGCCAAGGTGGTCAAGCTTACACACGATGGGTGGTCTTGGAACAGTTTCCCAGACTCTTTACACCCAAATTTGAATTTTTAACATGGATGGGTTACTGCACATTTTGTTCAGCAAGATTTTTTGTTTCATTTTATTTTTTCATGTTTTTGGCTGCACTGTGGGACATGTGGGATCTTAGTTTCCTGACCAGGGATAGAACGCACACCCCCTGTGTTAGAAGGGCAGAGCCTTAACCACTTGACCGATCTCCAGAGAAGTCCCTCAGCAAGAGTTTTTTAATGAGCTCTATCTTGATATATGAGTAGTCTTCGTCATGAGTTAACTTAATCCTTGGCTCTTTCGCCAGGAAGAAAGATTTATGTTGATACTCCACCCCCTTAGGAAAGCTGGACAGAACCTCAGTGGGCCTGCATCTCGCGTAGCCAGGACAGTTCTGACCAGGCCACCACAGGGTGGATAAAACGCAGCTTGCCCTTTTCCTTTCCTATGTATGCCTGGGGTAGAGAAGCCTCTGGCCAAGATTCTGGACCAGTCAAGCTGGAATAACATTGTAAAGTTTTGGTTGAAGACGCGGTGAAGTGAGCTAAAGGAAAGACTAGCTTCTTTGCTGTGTAATGGCTTGGAGAACTTTCTGAGTTTGTCCTGGGGGACTGGTGGTTAAAACACATTCCATGTCGACCTGAACCGTCCAAACAGTCATCTGAGAAGAAACAAGGCAGTGTTATTTTTGTTTTTGTTTTTCCTCCTTTCCCTGGAAAATCGGCCAACCCCCCCCCCCCCCACCACGTTGGTTGGAACGGGGGGCTTGACTTGAGTATGTGAAAATCCGCCCTTCTGGATTCAAAGAGCGGGATTCCCATTTCTGAGGGGTAGTAACAGCCATGTTACATTTCTGCCCCTGCCCCCGCTTTTTTTTCTAAAGAAGTTTGCTCCTCCTAAGAGAGCCAACTATTCAGGAAACTTAGTCACAGGTTCTTCTTCCATTCAGACTTAATCTGGTCATTCAGAGGCCCTCGCCCTCCCCTTCAGAGGCTGGCAGTGCCTGACCTGGGGCCATGGAGGTCTTCCTCTGGGCCTTCGGAAGGCTGAGAGGGCAGGAGCAAGTCTGATTCTCTGGCTTAGGGGTTTGGGTTGGGCCTCTTAAACTTAATCTCCAGTCAAGAATTGTAAGGAGACACGGAATCAGAGACCAACTCTCCTTTATCATTACCACTGCAGCCAGAAGCTTCCAATGGCCTCAGCCACAAAAAAAAAAGTATGAGAATAACCCAGTATAACAGAAATGTGTTTAACTGAGCTTGTTCATTTTATGGACAGTTGTTCCTTTTCAGGCACTTGAATCACCCTCATCAATTCCTTCTTTCTTTTTTTTCCCCTTCATCTTTTTCTGTCTTCGATTCTCTGATGTGTTCAGTGACAGGGGAAGGGCCTTGAGAAGTCTTTCTTCACATAAATACGTGCCTGCATCTCTCCTCATACTTCTCTCTTCTTCTTGAGAATGAAAAACAAGACAAAAAGCCCGCAAGAGTAGAAGCAGGGTTCTCAGAAATCCTGTGATGGCAGCAGCATTGGTGGCGGAGGAACAAAGTGGTGAGGCCCTGGCACGCCGATTAGGAGCGGTCGCTTGTTCACCAGCTGGGTGGCCATAGAAGGTGTCTGGAGAACTGCAGATTTATGTCTGTTGATTTGAATTCAGAGGAGTTTTTGAAATTTTTATTTTTTTTCTTTTCCTTTCATGTTGACTCTTTTCCACTTGGCTGTGGACAAACACAGATAAAAGTCTTGGTCTATTGAAAAGGCCATTTAAATCTTGTCCTTTTGTTTTTTGACACAGCACATTTTATATCCACAAAACATGGTGAAGACAGAGTCATTGATAAAAACAGATTGCATAAGTCTTTGACTTGCGAGTGTTTACCCTGGAAGAGATCACCCGTGCCTCTTCAACTTTGCCCTTTCACACAGGATATGGTTCCGAGACAGGGTTTTGCAGGATAGAGTTTTGGACCTGAACCCTCTTGCGTGTGTACGTCTCGTCCCACGAACCTCTCACCTGTTTCAGGAAATCACTTTGAGCAAAACGATACCTTCTTTGAGGCTCTGAGCACTTTCTCGGCGAAACCACATGATACAGACATGGGGAGCGGGCCGAGGACTCGTGGATGTGTCCACCTGCCTGGGGGCCTGACGTCCGTGAAAACCCACTGAAACCAACAGACAGACTGTCCTTTGGAAGCGTTTTCTCTCAGAACTTCTGTAGAGCACGTCAAGCCATTCAATAGCTGCCAGAAACGACCAAGCTTCTCACCCTCTCCTTGTCCTCGGACCTTCATGGTTGTCACCCGTGAGAGGAAAGGACTTCAGCCTGGGAGCTAGGAGACCGGCCTCCAGATGAGCCGGGGGCATGTCCCAAAGCTTGTCTTCATCCAGCCTGCAGAAATGGGACTTGATTCCCCTGAGTCCCGTGTGATTTCTGTGCATGGTGCTCCGTCTGGGGCTGGAGAGCGCAGATGTGAAAGGGACTCTCTGAGATGTCCACTTAAAGCCTGTGGAGCCTGCTGACTCCTGTGCCTCTTACACCTGGAAAAATGAGGACAGCTTCTACTCAAATGAAGGGGTGCACTCAGATTCCCCTGTTTAGATTCTGTAGACAAAGGATAGGTCCACTCTTTTTGGCTGGAGTTGCTCTGCTGCGAAAGGGGCGTTTGGGACCAAGGATTTAGAGATCTTTCTACCAGGAGATGATCACTTTTGTACTGAGATGGTGCTTAAAGCTGGTTGTTGTTGTTCGGTCCCTAAGTCGTGTCTGACTCTTTGTGACCCCATGGACCGCAGCCCACCAGGCTCCTCTGTCCATGGGGTTTCCCAGGCAAGAATACTGGAGTGGGTTGCCATTTCCTTCTCCAGGGGATCTTCCCGACCCAGGGATTGAAGCTGCATCTGCTGCATTGGCAGGCGGGTTCTTTACCATTGAGCCACCAGGGAAGCCCCTTAAAGCTGGTCCTTGCCATTTTATCACTAATGGCTGTGATATTCTTTCCACAACCATGGATTTTCTCTGGCCGTCTCTCCGTAGGCTCACAGCTCTGACTAGCGCTCAAAAAGACAAGTTCAGGAAGTGCTGTTTTCTGTATTTCTTCTTTCCCTCCTTTCCCCCTTGTTGAGCCACACAGAACTGCCAGATTTTATGTTCCACTGGGCAGCTGCTACCGGTCTGATGTTTTTCTCCTTCCTCCTCCTCCTCCTCCTCCTCCTGTGCCCCCTCCCCCGGACGCCCCCTCCCCCATCCGTGCTCTGCTCCGAGGGGTGCGCTGTACCTTTGTGGTTCTTCTGCAGCTGCCGGACTTTGAAGGGGACATGCTTGCTGCCTCTACACTCTCTTCCCGTAGCAACCGGCTCTTTGAAGATGACCTCTTGCTGTTTGCCTGTTGTCTCTTGTGTTGGATTATAGATGAGAGATTTACCAGGCTGGGGGTAGGGGCCTGCTGTTAGCACATTTCTTTCAGGGCTCCCAGCTTCCCTCAGCCTGTGCTTTCTCTTTCCAGAATATGAGGTCTGGGGTTGGGTTGGGGAGGGGAGGGGACATTCATGCTGAACTGAACACACTTTTGAGTGTGTAGGATTGCCCTGGTGGTGAGATAATTTGGAAATAGATGCCGCAGCAGTTCCTTACTGAAGTTATTGGGTTTACTTTTCATTTTTATTATAATGAGATTAGCCCTCATGGGAGTGGGAGGGCACTTATTCCCTTCCCACCCCGCTCCCCATCATTTTTGTGTGTTGGCACTAAACCTGCTTCCTGATACACTCTGAGCTCTGGGAATCACCAGGGTGTCTGAATCTCCACACACTTGAACACCCGTGTTTTCCCCCCAAAGCGTCAAGTTTCCCCTTTCTTTAAAGGCTCAGAATCCCCTCACACGTGGCCCCTGTCTGCCATGGACAGCCCTTGATGCGCTGTGCGCATTTCCGTTGAGCCCTGTGGATGCGCCATGGAGAGAACAAGGCCGTTGTGGAACAGCAAGGATTCCAAAAGAACCCTGGATTAAAACAAAAACTGGCCTTATTATTATTATTATTTTTAACGTGCCTGAATGGCAAAGTCCAATATAATAGTAGAACCCATTTTAGTAAAAGGTATAAGAAAATAGCTGTTTTTATGCACTGCTGGTAGGAGGGTGGTTTGTAGCAGCAGCACGTGTATCTAGAGGCTTACAAATATTCAGACTCCTTGACTCAGCAGTTTTTCTTCTAGGAATTTATCCTAAAAAAAAAAAAATCGGAGGTACCTAACAAGATTTTCATGTGAGGATGTTCATTAGTATGTTACTTATGATAAAAACTGCCAATAATGAGAATATGTAACAATCAAGAGCTAATTCAGTGATAGTACTATTGTTCATATAGTCAAGTTCCATGCATACCTCAGAATTGCTTGAGAGTATTTAATGTTGAGGGAAAATGCTCGTAAGTGAAAAAAAAGCAGAATACAATAATGCAGTGGGCTTCCCAGGTGGCTCAGTAGTAAAGAATCCACCTGCCAATGCAGGAGACATGAGTTCGATCCCTGGGTTGGGAAGATCCCCTGGAGAAGGAAATGGCAACCCACTCCAGTGTTCTTGCCTGGAAAATCCCATGGACAGAGGAGCCTGGCGGGCTACAGGCCATGGGGTCTGAAAGAGTTGGACACCACGAGCAACTAACACACACTTTCACGTACTTTCTAAAGCTAAGTATTTTTGAAATACGTAAACCAAGATAATGCATCTGTTCTTTTGTTGTTGTCATTAGAATGTGCTTGTGAGTTTTTTTTTTTTTTTTTAATTAACATCACCATCATTCTCTGTGTGAGAGAAATGGCTTTGCAGCTTTAAGAAGTTGCAGTTTTATCCAAAAGGAAGTTCTGTCCCTTAGCAGGAATTCAATAAGGTAATATATCATCTTTTGTAATCATGCAACGACGCCTGGCTTCAAAGTGACTTGCTAATTTATGGGCATTGGTGTTTGGATTGGTTGTTTTTGGCAGAGTCCAGGTAGACTGTCCATTTGCTAGGTGTATGAATGACAGTGTGCTTTGGGGGCCTTTTCTGTTTGTTAGTGGTTGAAAGCACTAGTTACAGACTCTACCTTTATTAGGGAATGTTTGTGATTTGGAGGGAAGAAGGAGAAGTGTTTGCAGGTGATGGTTCTATGAGCAGGTTATTTAGGGGAATAGAGTGACAGGAGAGGGTTTTGAGGACTTTAAGGTGAATTTCATTTGTGTTTGGCAGTAGCAGATGATGGTGGCTGAAGGTAGCAAGGCCTGTTCGGTCTGTTAAGGTGAACTTGACTATGAGGTTGGTTTACTCATCATAGCTATGCTACGAGCCTTATACTTCTTCAGCCGTCACTGTCACCAGTTACCAGTTACTTGGGAAACTCATAAAGCTGGGAGGAAGAGAAATACAGCAGTCATTTCTTGAGAAGGCATTGAGAGTCAAGTCTAGAATGCTGGACTATGGGTAAAACTAGCTTCTGTTGGGTTCAGCTTGTGCAAGGGACTAGTGAAGTTTGGGTTGGCTCTCCTAAAAGGGCTTAGTTTTTTAACACTCCCTTCTATTTTGAATCCTTTAAATAGGGACGTGGGAATCTACAGGTGTCTAGATGGAGTTTTAATTAGTATCCTGTTTTTAACCATATATTACTGAGTAATGTTGCATTGTGTGGACACCACATTTTGTTTATCCTTTCATCAGTTGGTGATCATTTGGGTTTCCACTCTTTGGTTATTATAAACAATGCTGCTGTGAATAGTCATATACAAGTCTCTGTGTGAGCCTGTTTTCATTTCTCTTGGGTGTAAACCTGGCAGTGATATTGCTGGGTCATATGGTAACTCTGTGTTTCACGTTTTCAGGAAATCGCAGACTATTTTCCAAATGGTTGGACCGTTTACATTCTTATCAGCAGTGCATGAGGGTTCCAGTTTCTCTGTCCTCATCAGCATTTGTTATTGTCTGTTTTGTTCTTTTGGTTATAGTCTTCCTAGTAGGTATGAAGTAGTACCTTGTGTTCTGTTTGCATTTCCCTGAGGCTAATGATGTTAAGCATCTTTCTCTGTGCTTATTGGTCATATGTATATCGTATTTAGAAAAATACCTACTCAGATCCTTTGTCCACTTAAACTGAGTAGTTCTTTTTTTATTGTAAGACTCCTTAATGCTCCTGAAGTTTTAAGGAACACAAAGATTTTCTTTATGAGAGTTGTGTTGCTGTTGTTCAGTTGCTTAGTCATGTCCAACTCTTTGTGACCTCATGGTCTGTAGCATGCCAGGCTCCTCTGTCTTCCACTATCTCCCAGGGTTTGCTCAGATTTTTGACTATTGAGTCGGTGATGCTATCTAACCATCTCATCCTTTGCTGCCCCCTTTTCCTCTTGCCTTCAGTCTTTCCCAGCATCAGGGTCTTTTCCAGTGAGTCGGCTCCTCACATCAGGTGGCCAAAGTATTGGAGCCTCAGCTTCAGCATCAGTCCTTCCAGTGAATATTCAGGGTTGATTTCCTTTAGGATTGACTGGTCTGATCTCCTTGGTGTCCAGGGGACTCTCAAGAATCTTCTTTAGCATCGAAAGTTCCATGATGCTACAGTTCGAAAGCATCAATTCTTTGTTGCTCAGCCTTCTTTATGGTCCAACTCACATATCCGTACATGACTACTGGGGAAAAAAAGCCATAGCTTTGACTAGACAGACCTTTGTTGGCAAAGTGATGTCTCTACTGTTTAATACACTGCCTAGTTTTGTCATATCTTCCTCTGAGCGTTTTTTTAAACCTACTGATATTTGCCAGATAAGAAATTAAAACAGAAACTTTAAAAATTTACTTTAAAATAATAAGCCCATTTCATTACATGTTAACATAACTAACATTTTTTATGAAACAGTATTATAGTTTGGAGATACAGTGAGAAGAATGGTCTGGTTTTGTATTTTCGTAATCTCTTTAGTGTCTGACTTAATACATGATAGTTGGATTCTCACACCTACTTCTGTACCCATTCTGTTTTGACAGCTTTGATTGAAGTATATGAAGAAAATCTGGCCTTACTCAGATATATAGTTGGAAAACAGAGGAGTATTTTCTTAGCTTCTCAAGATAATTATGGATATTCTTTGATACTATATCAATGCTCAGGAAGAGGTAGCTTCTTGAAGGTTAGGTATAAACTGGAACCTGAAACCATATTGATGAGCTCTTCATGCTCTGTTCTGCTGAAATCCACTGGTCTCGCTTGTCCTTTGAAGGGATCGGTTACTAATGAATGATTTTGTGTTATCATGCACTGGTCATTTAGAAAATACTGGTTCACTGAGTCACACAGCTCTTTCAAATGCGGACACGTTTCATCATACAGTATTTAAAAAATCACATTTGTTACTATCCTCATTCTTCACAGTAGGAAAGCCTTTAAGTAGTTCCGGGATTCTGTCAAGCTCATGGTGCTAGTTAGAAATTTCCCCAACTTCTGACTTTGCTTGGAAGCTCAAATTTTATCATTGGCAACAAATATTATCAATTGTTTTTCTTGAAGTGGCAGGCTCATTTCATTCATTTCTGAGAAAATGTCTGCCCTATACCTGTCCGTATAACCATATGTTGTAGACTTTTTAAGTAAAAATGGTGTCCCATTACAAAGTGGCTAGTTCAGCTTGCAGCTCATAGTCACATGGTATTGTATGACTTTATCATGAGGCAACCATGTGCTTTGGTATGCAACAGACGTGCTTTGTGCAAACTTCTCATTTTTTCACACAGAATATTAAAAAGTATGTACTTAGGAGTTGAGGGCTTCCCCGGTGGCTCAGCTGGTAAAGAATCTGCCTGCAATACAGCAGACCTGGGTTCGATCCCGGGGTTGGGAAGATCCCCTGGAGAAGGAAAAGGCTACCCACTCCAGTATTCTGGCCTGGAGAATTCCATGGACTATATAGTCCATGGGATCACAAAGAGGCGGACATGACCAAGCAACTTTCACTTCACTGGGAGTTGAACGCTAATAAAAAAAGTTTAAAGTTAAATAAAAATAGCTTTTATTCATCAGTGTTTTTAATCAGTATTGCTTCATCAACATTCTTCTTTATTTCTTTGTTTTTAAATTTTGGTTGTGCCACGTGACATGAGGGATCTTAGTTCCCAAACCAGGGATCGAACCTGTGCCCCTGCATTGAAAGTGCGGAGTCCTAACCACTGCACCACCAGGGAATTCCTGCTTCATCAACATTCTTAAGGAAACATTTTTTCTGACTGCAAGTCCATAGTAATCAGGAGTGCAGTCTGGCGTCACTGCCTTGATTCCCACAATGGTCTTTTCCCGATGTTGCATTTACATCATCAGTGCCTGTGCTACACAATGTAAAAGGCAATTGTTGCCTTAGTGTCATTACAGAAATAGTTTTGCACTCACAGGTTCTCCGAAAAGGCTTAAAGACCCCCACCCCTGCAACCGTCACCCCTTGGGCTTCCCTGGTGGCTCAGACAGTAAAGAATCCACCTGCCAATGCAGGAGAACCCAGGTTCCATCCCCGGGTTGGGAAGATTCCCTGGAGAAGGAAATGGCAATCCACGCCACTATTCTTGCCTGGAGAATTCCATGGAAAGAGGAGCCTGGCAAACTACAGTCCACAGGGTTGAAAAGAGTTGGACACTACCGAGCGACCAACACAAACCCTGCCACTATACTACCCCCGCCAGGAGATTGTAGACTGGACTTTCAGAACCCATGGGCTAGATGGCATTTAATGGAAATTGGGATTAAACTGTTTTGAAGGCACTTGGCTCTCTGGTGAGGCGTCCCAGGTGGCTCACTGGTAAAGAATCTGCCTGCCAGTGCAGGAGATGCAGGAGACACAGGCTCGATCCCTGGGTTGGGAAGATCCCCTGGAGGAGGAAATGGCAACCCACTCCAGTATTCTTGCCTGGAAAATTCCATGGACAGAGAAGCCTGGTGGGCTATAGTCCATGAGGTCACAAAGAGTCGGACACGACTGAGCATGAATATCTATTGCTGCTATCTACTCTGATAGTTCTGCCTCTCTGGTATCACATTAGCACACACTTGCCTGATGATAGTGACTGTGTGTTTGCGTGTGTATTATGCACCTTGTAGTTGGACATTCTTCCCAGTCGTCAGCAATGTTCCACATCACAAAGCCACCACCGCTGAGGATCCTTTGAAAATAAATGCCTGAGGACCCTCTTCATTGCCCGTCTTTGCCAAACGAGGTGTTTCCTTCTTCCATGCTTTGAGTTTGAGAAAGCAGGGTCCCCTTAGGGCTTCCCTCCATGCGTCTTGTTTTCTCAGAGACCATTGTCTAGCTCAAGCCGGCCGGTGGCTTGACCCGAATGTTCACGTATGAGGGCAGGGTCCCCTTAGGGCTTCCCAGCCTTGTCCTCTTTTATATCTTGCCAAACTCGGAGAGTCTACTGTATAGCTACTGGCAGCAGGCCTCTGCCAAAGCAGTCCGTGAATGTATCATTTTACACCTCATTTTTTCCTGTTTCCCCCTGTGATGGCACCTTGCCTGTGTTTCTCTCCCACATCTTTCCACCCACTTAAAAAAAAAAAATTATCCATTTAACTTACTCCTGCACTGTGATACAGACTTGTGGGTTCTGTAGTTACTTACTGTGAAAGAGATGCTAAAGAAAAAGAAAATGCTAATTTCTTATAGGGCCCTTTCTTTCTCACGTACCAGTGGTTCTCCAAGGGTCTTCTTATGGGTGGAATTATGTCCCCCTACCCCAAAAATCACATGTCGAGTGTTTAACCCCCAGTACCTCAGACTGTGACGTTCTGGGGAGATGGATTCCTTACAGAGATAATCACGTTAAAATGAGATCATTTGGGTGGGTCCTGATCAAATATGACTGGTGTCCTTATAATATGGAGAAACCTGGACACAGACGTGAACAGAGGGAGAACACCACGTGAAGATGGGAAGCAGTGACGGGCCCGTGATTCTGCAAACCACCGAGTGCCAGAGGTGGCCAGCAGCGCCCCCACAAGCCAAGGGAGAGGCGGGAGACAGATTCACCCTCAGACACCTCACTCTCGGACTGCTGGTCTCCGGGACAGTGCGTGGGTGTTGAGGCCACTGGGTCTGTGGCATTTGTCAGGGCAGCGCTAGGGCACTGATACCGGCTGCAAGGCTGACTGCACTGTGTCTCACGGCCCCGTGGTTCTGTCGTTCACCTTGGACCTTTGTGCCACAGGTCACACCACGGGCAGTCTCCCTGTGTCGCCCCCACGTGAGGGTCATACTCAGAGCAAGGCTCCCTTAGTGCTCACGCTGGTGAGGCTCGCGAGGCTGAGGATGGCGTCGTCTCCCAGAAGGATGGAGAGGGCCGGGATTGCACCCCGAGGCAGGCGTCCGCCTCCGTCCCTTCCCCTGCCCGGCCTCCTCTTGCTCCCTGTCCCGCCAAGTCAGGAGCCTGAGTGGGCATCTTCTTTGCTCCAAGTGCTTTCTCCCCGGGACCCTTCCGCGGGTGCCCGGCTGGCCACCGCCTGTTTCCGCCGCACTGCGAGGAGCGGTGGCCAAGAAAAGCGAGCTGCTCGGGGGTGCTCAGGGCCCCGCAACGCTCCTCTTTCGTGGTAGTTTGGTTCTTGCCAGGATGTCCTTGTAAAACTTTTATGAAGATGTTGTCGTGCTCGCATTGGAGGTTGCAAATCGCTGTTAAGTTGGCTAAGTCCCGTGTCCCCCAGGAATGTGGGACGCTGAGGAAATGCCTCTGGGCCCTCCCTTCTGGCCGGGCACTCCTCAGCAGCAGCTGCCTGTGCCGAAAGTTGAACTGGATGGATGGATTAAGGGCCATCAGCTAGGCCTTTGTTTAAAAATATTTAAAATATGTTTGAACCTCCCTTTTATCAACAAAGAGCAATTCCTTTCAGCAGAGAGAAGTTTTTCATTTCCATGTTTTTTTGCTTTTTTTTTTTTTTTTTTTTGCGATTTTTGTTTGGCCCTTTTGTATATTCGTGACTTTGGGAAAGTGTTCCCATTCACGTTTTTGAAAGCCAAGCACAAAAGGCGCTGCATAATGTCCTATTTTGCTTAAGGGAAAATAGCAGTTTACTTCTATTAAGAATATAATGTTTATGAAGATAATCTTCTAGGGCTCAAGTTAATTTTTTCTGGTGCTGTTGACGATTTTGAGAAAAAAAGAACATGCTTGAGAACGTGTGTATTTAAAACTCTCTGGAATTAGGAGTCCATGGAGGTATATCAATAATGAGAATGAGCTCTGCAAGTTACAAAGAAATAAAAATAAAAGAGGTTCCTAATGTCGGGGGACCGTGCTGTTCTTAGAACCAGGAGTCTTTAACCAGCTCAGAGTCCCTGACCATTAAGGTATTTTGAGTTAAATGTCAGAATAAAGTATTTTCCTAAAATAAGATCCAGGTTTCCCCTTGCCTTCCTCCGTGATGATCACAGTTTTGTGTATCAGGTTTCTGCTTCACTTCAGATCTTCTCTGGGCATTCGCCCAGAGTTATTAGAAACCTGAGCTCCCTTCTCTCTATGCGTGCAAGAAGGGCCAGCGTGTTGCACAACCCCAGGGGCCCCATTCATCTGAGGGCATATAAGACCAGTGTGTGAAGGGTGCTGGCTGGAGCTGGGCGGCACGCGCAGGTGCCGACAGGAAAGGCAGGGCAGGTGGGGGTCCCTGCCCTGGGGGTCATGGGTTACGTAATCACGTTTAGAAACGGACCCTGGGCATAAACCCTGATACTCTGTGCCCTTGATGAACCAAGTCATTCATCTGGAGAAATATTTGGCCAACCCTGACTTATGGCTCTTGCCCTCCTGCCACAAGCTTAGCCACAGCTTGACGGGGGTGAGGCCACAGCCCGTGCAAGATCAACCTGGAGAATCATCAGTTGTCTCTGCAGGTTGCTTTGAACCTGCTTCCGGGCCCATCCTGCAGTTGAGGAAAGGAACATACTGGCATTTCTCCTTTTTATACGTTTCTCCTCCACTATCCCTTCGTGTGCTCCAGTGGATTCTGGAGGCCAAAATCCAAGTCTCGAGACGGATTTTGAAGAAGACGAAGAGGGCGTTAGGTAAACACTCTAGAATATTTCAAAAGTTTCAGGGTTTTGGATTGAGGTTAGGGATGCACTGCCCAAGACCGAGGTTCCACTCTGTCCTGAAAGGAATTGGCTCCAGTCAGGTCACGTGCCAGCTGTTAATCAGACATTTAACAAATGGCTCGTGCAGCTCTTAGATTGACTCCTTTGAACTTGCCATTTTTCTAAGTCAGAAAGGTTGAATATCCACGATTTCCCGTGGTCCTACCCAGAGTTCTCTGGGGAGGCTCAGAAGAGCAGGGAGCTGGGACCCACAGGCCTGGTGCTGGGCTGGGCTGTGTACTAGTGTGTGTGTGTGTGTGTGTGTGTGTTGTGTGTGTGTGTGTGAGTGTGAGAAAGAGAGCGACATTGGGCAGGTCACCAGCCCCCTCATACTGCAGTTCACTGCTCTAACAGGCATGATATGGTACCTTGTCGTGGGGTGGTTTTTTTTAAACTATTAAAACTTTTTTTTTTGGAAAGATTTATTTATTTATTTTTGCCTATGTTGGGTCTTCATTGCCACATGGGCTTTTTCTCTAGTTGCTCTGAGACTACTCTCCAGTTGTGCCCAGGCTTCTCATTGTGGTGGCCTCTCTTGCTGCAGAGCACGGGCTCTAGGGCATGTGGGCTCGGGAGTCGTGCTCCCGAGTTCTAGAGCACAGGCTCAGTAGTTGTGGCTCATGGGCTTGGCTGCTCTGCGGCAGGTGGGATCTTCTTGGACCAGGGATCAAACCCATGTCCCTTGTATTGGTGGGTGGATTCTCAACCACTGGACCACCAGGGAAGCCCATGGAGTTGTTTTCAAGATGAAATATGTTCGCTTTTGTAAAGCCCCTGGAGCAGACGTCGCTCATGGCTTGCTCTGTGAACTCTTGCTGTTAACGTGGTTATTCTTTTAACAGCTTCACAGTTCCTCCCATACCTGTGAGCCACGGTTGTTTATTTGAAAATTTTCTTTAAAGTGACTATAATTCTAAAAACTGAAATAACTTATCTTGTTGATTTTTAGAGGCTTTCCTTTTTAGTATCATATCATCTCTGAGTTTGGAATGTCTCAATACCCATGGTGTGTCCTAGTTTAATTTTTTCATTACCACATTTGGTTGATGTTATCTGAGCTTTAGTGAAAAATGGTATTTTTTTTTTTTGAAAAATGGTATTTTTGAAAGGAGATTTTTATCAAGAATTTGTGCTAGTTAATTTTTTCTAACTCATGGTAAAATGAACATATGTGTATTGTTTTCAGAAGTCCGCCTGTGTACCACCTTGAGTCCTCTGTGGTTTTACTTTAGGGCTGGTTGATAGGACTTCCAGTACTAACCGTGGCTGGGAAACCGGCAATAAGCCATTTTCCCGTTTGCCTCCCCCCCATGGCCCACTGAGGTCCTGTCCGCTGGGTAGGGTGGGGTGCAAAGGGCTCTCTCCATCCCTGGGACAGGGACACCCACCTGGCTGACGGTCGGTGGTCCTGCCTGTCGTTGGAGCACGTCGAATAGCACAGAGATGGTCAGAGACAGGGATGTCTGGCTCGGCCAGCAGTGCCTTCAGGTAGTCAGCATGTTCTTCACAGGCTGCTCCCTGGGACGGAAGTGGGCTGGTCATAGGCTGTGCGAGGCCTGCCCTGAAATACAAGGGACCAGACAGGTGTGTAGAACAGGTAAGATAGGGAGGAGCGATGGGTAGTTCCTGCCAACACCTGTAGGTCTTCCTATTACGCAGAAGTGTCTAATGACATGTTTTCGATTTTCTCAGCAGCCTTGCATTTCTGTTTCCTTGATTTTCTTTCTTTTTTTAGCAGCAGTGTCTTTCATGGGATGAAATCCCAAGCTTCCTAGAAACAAAGGGATCTCCCGACTCTTCGCTCCTTCCCTTCTCTGGGGCTGGCGTAAGAAAACGAGCACGGAGAATTTGGGGAAGCCAGTTCCGCCTTTTCTCCAGGAAGAAAGGCGTGTCTGCAGAGCCAGGGGCCTGTGTCTCAGTCCTTTGAAGTCACCCGCTCTGCTGGAGACAGTTTCCCCGCTAGCTTTGAGCCTGGGGCTGAGAAAAAAAAAATCACTTAATTGCCCAAAGCAGTACGTGAGATGCGTTTGGAGGGCTTCACGCATTCCTGCCTTAACTTTATCCACCAGAGAGCTGAGAAAGCCTTTTCTTAGACTCACGCCTTCTTAGGGGCATGCCTACTTCTTAGACCACTGGGCATCGAAGGCCTCCTGTAGTGGTGCGGAGGGGAAGGGGTCTCCATCCCTTCAGGGCTGGGGGATAAATAGTCCCCCAGAGGGCTTTGGAATCAGGCTGGGTCAGTTCTGGAGGAAAAATTGGGCCTAAGAGCCACCACTGCTTTTCACTCCAAAATGTCTTTAGCCCTCAGGGGGCTCAGCAGCTAAGTGGGGTCCAGGAGCACAGAGTCCCGAGAGGTACCTCCCGCTCCCAGAACATCTTGATTTGTTAAGAAGGAAAATTTGAATCAGATCTGGAAAGGTAATACTGGGCAGACCACAGGGCATTTTGTTCAAGGCTGTCTGCATTTGGAAGAGAATTGTAGAGCAGTGTAGGTTTATGTTAGTGTCTTTTTTTTTTTTAAGATTTATTATTTTTTGGCTGTGCTGGGTCTTCGTTGCTGCTCTTAGGCTTTCTCTAGTCACAGCGATCGGGGACTAGTCTCTAGTTGTGGTGCGTGGACTTCTCATTGCAGTGGCTTCTCTCGCTGCGAAGCACAGGCCCTAGGCACTCAGGCTTCAGTAGTTGGGGCGCACGGGCTTAGTTGCTCTGAGGCACGTGGGATCTTCCTGGACAACGGATCAACCAGTGTGCCTTGCCTTGCAAGGCAGATTCTTAACCACTGGACCACCAGGAAAGCTCAGTGTTTTTGGTTTAGGACACGTTTCGGTGTACGACATGGTTGTGGTTTGGAGCCAGAGCAGCGCTTTCCAAATTCCATCTCTTTCGAGGGGCTTTGCAGAGGCGGGGTCCTGCTCTGGTGGCACCGGATAAGGCTCAGTCACAGGATTGCAAGCCAAGGATTGTCATCCGGAGCCCCTCCAGCGGGGGGATCCTTGGTGTGACTCTTCACCGTACCACTCCCAGCACCTGTCACAGTGCCTGACCCCCAGAGGATGCTCAGTAAGTTTGTTGACCAGGTTTATAAACTCACAAATTGCTTTCTGATGGGATAATAAGTAGCTCACTGTTTCTGAGACCTTGTTCATCGCATTGGATCTAGTAATATTATCAATATACTACCTCCCCGAGATTGCACCCATTCAAGAGGTGGGAACCAGTTGGCTCTCCATCTGGGAATGTGGAGAACTTTGAGGGGAAAGAAGGATGCTTCAAACAGCAAGCGACGCTTCTGTCCAGTTGTTAATAAGAGCCGAGGTTACTAGTCACCTACCAGCAACTGTTTGAGTGCTTACTAGGCAGGTCAGTAGATCAGTCATTGATTGATTTGGAGATGGAAAAAAGTCGGTTTTACTTTTGTCTCCCTCAGATCCAGAAAACGACTGAAAAGTCATGTATTTTTTCCTGTTGGGAAAGGTATATGACCCAGTGACTCAGGGGCCTTGTTGGTGGAGGGGCCTCAGAGTGGCTGGTTTGCCCGTGGGTCCAGCAGCCCCCTGTCTCTTTGGACATGTCACCTCCTGAGCCCAGGCCCCACCTTTTGCGCAGGGCCATAAATCTACAGTGAAGGAGCAGATATGACCTGCACTAAGGTTTGTAAAGACCGTGTACCCCAAAGTGATTGCCGCCCACGGGGGCAGAGGATGAGACAGTGGCCTTGGTGGGCACAGCGACTCCAGGAGCCTCAGGCTGGGGACCGGCTACGTTTGGTCCTCCTGCCCTCCATGGGTGCTGACTCCTCCAGTTTCCTTCATTTGGCCCGTTTCCCAGTTTGGCTTCTCTCTCAGCTCTAGGTAAACAAGTTGACTGTGTTCAAAACTGAATGACTTGCATCTGGTACATTTTGTCCTTGCATCTTATAGCAAGGACTAAACGGAACCAGGGGAGCTTGGCAGAGCAGGCTCCACTTTCATCAGCAGGGAAGCCCGCAGCCTCGTGGGAAGGCCAGGCCCTGGAGGAGGGTGCCCGGTGAAAGTCCAGAAGCCCTCACAGTCACAAGCACTCCGGAACGTTACCTTTTGGACCTCACCGTCCCACCCTTGCCAAGGGAAGCCGAGTTGCTTCTTGAGCTCGTCTTAAGACCACAGGGGTGAGACTCCCAGTTTTGTTGAAAATAATTAGACCTCAGAAATAAGAAAATACAGGCTGGTCTTCCTGGAGGAAGAAGCAGGCTCACTTTACACAAGCCTCTGGCCCAGCAGCTCTCTGACTCCCACATGGGAGGTGACCCCCGAGCTGTGGAACCAGGCAGCTTGGTGGGCAGTCACCCTTGGACTGCCACACCCCCGGGCTGCTGCCGCCTGCCCCCCATACCTTCCTACCCAGGGGAGCAGCACAGTTCATGATGGAGATAAACCTCTGGCCCCAGTGGACCTCTTGTAAATTAAGGTTATGCTCTTCTATGGTTAATAAGATGCCCATTCACCAAGGCACATGTTCGTATCTAGAAGTAATAGCATCCTATTACCATATAAAGTGCGACTTTTGTAAATAACAATAATTGTCAAATAGTGGCCATTGTCATATTGTTCTTCTGACTACTTCTTGGGAGCATCGAATTATGATTCCTGTCATGTAGTCAGTTTCAGATAGAAAGGGAGAAGCCTAAATCGAATTATCCTGCTTGTCTACCCTTGACCTGTTTTCTTTGGCATAGGCAAGTAATTTTCAAAGCGGTCTCAGAAGTTCACCTTCATCAGAATCATGTTAAAATCCCTAAGTCTGTGTCCCAGTCCCGGGGATTCTGATTAGGGTTATGTGTATGGCTGGACTTTGCATTTTTTTTGTGTTTACAGTCCCTTTGTGGTTAAAATTTGCATGGAATGAGATGTACATATCTTAAAGTATACCACCTGGTGGCCCCTTACAGAACTCAGCCTTTGTCTCTTCGATCAAGATAAGGAACAACATGACCACCAGCCCAGAAGTTTCCCTCGTGCCCATTTCCAGTCAAACCCCTCCGGACTGCTCACCTCACAGTGCCCAGAGCTCGTTGTCAGTAGTGGCCAAGAACTGCTGGTGATTTCAGAGCTACAGCACTGCGTTGGAAGTCTGATCTAGCAGGAAGCGTTGAGCATTGGAGTTACCATCTGGAGTCAAGGCTCTTGGATTCTGTGGATCTTGGATCCTATTGATAGGATCTATACAATATATACATATGTGTGTGTGACTTTGCTGTGTCTTCATTGCTATGTGGGTATTCTCTGGCTGCAGTGCTCTGCAGGTGCTATACTTCATTGCCGTGCGCAGGTTTTTCATTGCGGTGGCTTCTCTTGTTGCAGAGCACGAGCTCTAGTAGATGTGGTGCATGTGTTTAATTGCTCTGCAGCATTTGGGATCTTCCCTAACCAGGGATTGAACCTGTGTCCCCTGTATTGGCAGGCAGATTCTTAACCACTAGACCACCAGGGAAGTCTGACAAGGACTGTATTTTAAAAAGACCTACTTGGGGCAACTTTCTTAGGAGTTACAAGCTGCCTGTGGGTCTGCCTTGCTGCTCCCTTCTGAAATCAGGGTGTTTTCAGTTCCGGATGTGGAGTCTCCGTTGTTGTTCAGACTTTCAGCTCTTTGGGCCTGTTTGAACAAAATACCATGGACTGGGCAGCTTATAAGGAACAGAAATTTATTTCTCACTCTTCTGGAGGCTGCAAATCTGAGATCTGGGTGCCAGCGTAGTTGGTGAGGGACCTCTCCTGGGCTTCAGACTTCTCACTGCATCCTCACATGGTAGAAGACGCCGGAGAGTTTTGTGGAGCCTCGTTCACAAGGTATTGATGCCGTACCTGACACCTGACGTAAGCACCCCCTAGAGGCCCCGCCCACTTAATACCATCACCTTTGGGAGCTAAGACTGCAACAGAGGAATTCTGCGGGGACAACAAGCATTCAGACCATAGCAGTGCCCATCACCTGCCAGGCTCTTGTGGGCTCCAGCCCCTTCATGGCTCAGTCGTATCCAACTCTTTGCAACCCCAAGGACTGTAGCCTGCCAGGCTACAGAATCCATGGAATTCTCCAGGCAAGAATACTGGAGTGGGTTGCCGTCTCCTTCTCCAGAGGATCTTCCTGATCCAGAGATTAAACCCGGGTCTCCTGCATTTCAGGCAGATTCTTTATCATCTGAGCCACCAGGGAAGCCCCTGGTATTCTTAGGTGATCGTTACTTTGCCTTTTTTACAGCTCTGTGAATTAGATGGGGCAGCTGGTTAAATCCTGTTCATTGTTGAGAAATTGAGGTCCAGAAAGAAAAAAACGTTGTTTTTTTTTTTTGCCCGAGACTACCCAGTGAGATCACCGGCAGCCTGAGCCCTGCCTTTTGCTCTCAAATTTCCTGTGTCACCTGACCTCCCACTGGTCTCTGACCCCAGAATACCTTCACTGCTGGTTTCCCGTGGTGTTGTGTTTTCTTCTGCACTGCATGGCGCTGCCCAAAGAGAATCTCTTCACCACAGCATTTCTCCTGTAAGCCCGCGGTATCCAACACATTTCTTTATCTTCTAGATTTGAGCCAATCCTGACTTTGAAGATAGTTTGAGGAGGACAGGGTAAAGCATCTCTAGACTTTTTTTTCCCTCTCTTGAGATCATAGGGAAATATTAGATTTCAGAGTCTAAAGTTAACATGATAGTCACTAGCCAGATGTGGCTCCTTAAATTTGAATTCATTAAGATTAAGTAAAACTTAAAGTGCAGTTGCCCGGTTTCCATGGCCACAAGTGTCTCCTGGCTCCCGCAGTATCAGTGCAGAAACAGAGCGTCCCCATCACCGCAGAAGGTGCTGCCGGACGGGCCTGGCCTAAAGCTGTAGCCTCCATGGAAGGACTTCCCGTGACCTCTGACCTTACACGGAAGGCTCGGGACACAGAGGGTGTGATGTAGTTATCTGTGGCACTGACATGTCTTCAGGCCACCTTCGAACAGTCTCTGGTTCAGCTCCCTAAAAGACACAAGTGGTCGCTCGTTTTTCCCAGAGAGGGACGACCTCTGACTCTAGCCGTTGTACTGAAATGTTACCAGTGCTCCTCCGGTCAGGCAGCCTCCCATGACAGAATCCAGAACCAGCCTCTGTCGGCCCTGCAGAACCACAGGTTCCACGTCCTTGGATTCAGCCAGTTGCAGACGGAAAGTGTTGGGTTGGGAAGCAAAATTCTAGAAAGTCCCAAAAAGCAGAAACTAGATTTGCCTTATGCTGGTGACTCTTTAGCATTTACATTGTATTTACAACTGTTGACATTGTGTTGAATGTTATAAGTAACCTAGAGATGATATAAAGTGAACAAAAGGATGAGTGTATGTGCTGTGCTCAGTCACTTCAGTCATGTCCGACTCTTTGTACCTCTTTGGGCTGCAGCTCTCCAGGCTCCTCTGTCCATGGGATTTCCCAGGCAAGAATACTGGTGTGGGTTCCCATGCCCTCCTCCAGATTATCTTCCCGATATAGGGATCGAACCCACGTCTCTTACATCTCCGGCATTGGCAGGCGGGTTCTTTATCACTAGCGCCACCTGTGTAGATCATATGCAGATACGCAGCATTTCGTATAAGGGACTTGAGCATCCTTGGATTTTGGTATGCAGGAGAACGGGGGGTAGGGGAGTGGCATCCTGGAACCAGGATGGTTGCCGTGGATACTGATGGACGACTGTATTATCTTCTGTCCCATGTTTACGTGTGGTCACACTACATGTGCTGTTAGTGGTGCATAGTGACATAGTTGTGTGTGCATGGACGAACGCATATGTGTGAAGGCACAGCCTGTGTTGGGAGAGGTGTGGTGGGGTGAACAAGGTGCCACACTGATGCCCCCACCCTTAAGAATGTTCTTGTTGCCTGTCTCTGACCGGAATTTGGTTTGTGCATTCTTTGGGTTTGCAAGAATAAAAGCCTGAATGCAGAGTTACAGGTAAGGGACTGCTCTTAGTTCCTGTGTGTCAGACGTAAAGTTATTCTATGCACACCGGCTTGTAGCAGAAATGTCCTTTCGGAAGAGCGAAGCAGAGAGGGCTCGTGTGGCTCAGTGCATGCACTGCCTCTGATGGAATGGTGAGACACCCAAAGGGCCGCGCTCTTGGCTTCAATCTTTATTCCACCAGGATTAGGGTTTACAAAGCCTGAAGCGCCAAATCCACACTTGTGATCTAAAAAAGACATCATCTCATGTTGGTTTTCCTGCTCCAGTTCGAGCTAAACCTGAATCAGAGAAGGAAAGATTTCTTTCTTCTCTCCCAGGTCATCATGTGTTTATGAATGAACAGCCTATTTACATGACTGAGTGTCGGCACCGAGATGCTTTGTGATGTTTGGTTGGGGTGGAGAGCCCCATGATGGAGTTGCTGACTCTTTTTACAATGTTGTCTGTTTTTTGCCCTGAATTCAGCAATTTCCTTAAAAACAAACAAACAAACTTTTAATTAAAGTATTTACATACCATGAAGTAACCATTTAAAGGTAAAATGTAGGAAATTTTGATAGATGTAGCCATTGTGAAACCAATACCACAACCAATGTTTTCATTACCCCTGAAAATTTCTTGTCCCTTGGCAGCCCATCCCTTCCTCTGGCCCAGCCCCAGAGAATCACTGGTCTGCTTTCTGTCACTACAGATAAGCTTCTATTTTCTAGAATTTTGCATTAATGGAAACAAGCGTTATGTACCCTTTCTGAGGGGAGGGGAGGAAGGCTGGGTTCCTTTATTCGGTGTGTTGATTTTGAGGTTCATCTGTGTTGTAGCACGCATCCATGTTTTGTAGCTCTTTATGGCTGGGTAATATTCCATTATATGGATACACCAGATCTTATTTATTCATTTACTTTGTTGATGGACACTGGGTTGTTTCCACTTTCTGGCTTTTGCAAGCAAAGCTGCTATGACTATTTGAGTACAAGATTTGTGTAGACAATGTTTTCATTTCTCTTGTGTAAACGCCCAGGAGTGGAATTGCTGGGTCACCTGGTAGGGCTGTGTCTTATTTTATAAGAAGTTGTCGAACTGCTCTTCCAGAGTGACTGTGCCACTTTGCCTTCCAGAAAGCAGTGCATGAGAGTTCCCATTGCTCCACATCGTCACCATCCCTTCGTATTATCAGTCTTTTCATTTCAGCCCTTCTACTGGGTGTGTAGCAGTATATCTTGTGTTGAAGTTGCATTTCTCTGATGGCTAATGATGCTGAGCATCTTTTTGTGTGCTTATTTGCCACCCTTGTCTCTTTATTGTGGAGTCTTTGTTCAAATCCTCTCCCCATTTTTAATCAGATTGTTTGTGTTTCTATTATGGAGTTTTAAGAGTTCTTTATATATTCTGGATAATAGTCCTCAGTCTTCTTTTGAGTCTTACCGTCATTTTTGTATCTTTGTATAAGACAAGGCTCAGCTTTCATTTTAGTGCTCAGAACTGAACTCCTTCCAAAACAAACCTGTTCTGTCATTCTTTTTCATCTCAGGCAATAGCATTTCTATCCTTGGAGCCCTTCTTGACTACTGTCTCTCTCCCCCACCCACGTCCAATCCATCGACAATTTCTGCTGCTCTACCTTCAAATTATATTCAGAACCAACCGCTTTCAC
The DNA here is from genome assembly GCA_024291935.2 of Okapia johnstoni. Classification (NCBI taxonomy): domain Eukaryota; kingdom Metazoa; phylum Chordata; class Mammalia; order Artiodactyla; family Giraffidae; genus Okapia; species Okapia johnstoni. The sequence continues at coordinate 4,291,459 of CM044310.1, read as the reverse complement.
CACGTCTCCTCTGTTCTCACCCACCGTCATTTCTCCTCTGGGTTCTCAGAGGAGCCTCCTAGCTGGTGTCCCTTCATCTACGCTCCCACTTCCCGCCACCATCCCCACCCATCTTTCCCCAAGTGTAGCAGCCAGAGCAATCCTGTTAAAACCCAAGCCCAGCCCTCTTGCTGCTCTGTTGAGAATTTCCCACCTACTTAGGAGGGCCTGTAAAGCCCTCGCCTTTCTGCCTCGTGCCATCCCCCTTGCTCACTCTGTTCTTCAGACACTGCAGACCTGCCTCAGGCTTCTTGCACTTGCGGTTGTTCCCTCTTTTCTGGGATAATTTTCTTCCTCCAGGCATGACTCTCTCCCTTACCTCCTGTAAGTCTTTGTTTAAATATCCACTTTCTGCTCAGTGTATATGTTTAATTTGGAGTCGCTTCCCTTCCCCCTCGCCCCGCCCCTAGTTCCAAACATCAAATATAAAAAGAAAATTAAAGATGCAGTTATGCTCGAAAACAAGACAGAGATATCTGTGAAAAACACACAACCAAATAAAAAGCATCAGCCTTTTTATGCTGAAGCCACAGCCCCGCTCCGCTGCGAGTCTGGGAGCCCTGCTCTGCTGGGGCAGAGGGAACTAAAAGTAGCCCACGAGCCAGACTCACTGCTGAAAACAAGGTCTGGGCTGGCCGCTACGGCTGTGGAAGGAAGCTAAAAACATCCAAGACAATTACTGCTCAGGGTGAAGTCTAGGGCACCGGGAAGAAGCAGACACAGGCCTGTAGCCCACTCGTGGGCCAGCATCACCTGGAGGCATGACTGAAGTTTGCCTGCGTTACTATGTGCTAGGGGTCCTGACCTGTCAACATGAGGCGGATCCTGGGAGAAATGACCACAAAACTGTGAGGGAGGGGTGGTGCAGAAGAGACTCCACCCCACCCCCACCCTACTCCACTCCACCTCCTGCTGACTAACTCTGACCGTGTGGACTTGCAAACCAAAATTCCAGAACATCTGAAGTAGTAAAGATAGCCAACCAAATCAACACCGAGAGATTAATTTGTTCTGGGTTACATGAAAATAGAGCAATCTGATACCGACTGTAAAATGCATGTTTAGAATTACCAAAGACGGAAGAGATTACAGCTGTAAGAAAACAGGGACCATGACAGGCAGAAAGGAAGTGTTAATAGGTAGGTACGAAAAAAAAGTGCACATGCCAGCAGAGAAAAATGAGAATCGAAATTTAAATCTTGATGAAAGAAGCCCCATACTGGACAAACATACAGATAGGATTAGTGAATTGGAAGATATGCAGAATGCCGAAGAGGAAGAGTAAAAATGTTTTGATAGAATAGTTGGGTCACATGTAGGGAAGACCTGAGCCTCCAACCAAATCTGATAGGTGCTCTTGAGGAAGAGAGATGGGCCAGTGGCAGACAAGCGCTATTCAGAGACAAAGCCTGAGAATTTTCCAGAGGCAAAACAAGATACAAGTTTTCAGAATGAAACACACCCAGTGCTTTGCTTTAACAAGATGAATTAAAATAAACCCACAAGTCCACACCTGGACATGTTGTAGTACAATAGCCCAATCAATGTAGGCATAAAGCAAAAATCTCCCAAACTACCAAAAGAGAGAAGGCTGCTAACCTATGAAGGAGTGGCAGTTTTTGTTTGTTTGATTGGTTTTTGTTTTAAAAACTACAGTTTAATTTTACTTTATTTATTTATTTGGCTGCACAGTGTGGCATATGGGATCTTAGTTCCTCAAGCCAAGCGGGGATCAAACTCATGTCCCCTGATTGGAAGCTCGGAATCTTAACCACTGGGCCTCCAGGGAAGTCCAGTCTCAGGAGTGGCAGTTTTAAGGCGGTGTTTTTTCTGCACACATTCTACTCCATCTCAAGCCTGATCTTAAGTGCTAAGGCAGGAGGTTACTGCTTAAGTCTTTAAGCAGCCACAGATGGTCTCGTTGAGCAGTAAGGGGACCTGCGTCTGAGCAGCCACTCTCTTGTTGTTGTTGTTGTTCAGTCGCTCAGCCGTGTCTGACTCTTTGCGACCCCATGGACTGCAACACACCAGGCTTCCCTGTCCTTCACCATCTCCCGGAGCTTACTCAAACTCATGTCCATTGAGTCGGTGATGCCATCCAGCCATCTCGTCCTCTGTCGTCCCCTTCTCCTCCTGCCTTCAATCTTTCCCAGCATCAGGGTCTTTTCCAGTGACTCAGTTCCTCACATCAGGTGGCCAAAGTATTGGAGTTTCAGCTTCAGCATCAGTCCTTCCAATGAATATTCAGGACTGATTTCCTTTAGGATGGACTGGTTGGATCTTGTTGCAGTCCCAGGGACTCTCAAGCGTCTTCTCCAACACCACAGTTCGAAAGCATCAATTCTTCAGCACTCAGCTTTCTTTATAGTCCAACTCTCACATCCACACGTGACTACTGGAAAAACCATAGCTTTGACTAGATGGACCTTTGTTGGCAAAGTAATGTCGCTGCTTTTTAATATGCTGTCTAGGTTTGTCATAGCTTTTCTTCCAAGAAGCAAACATCTTTTAATTTCATGGCTGCAGTCACAATCTGCAGGCCACCCCCTACTACCCACCACATCCGACGATGTACGAGCCGGGGTGTTTCTTGCCATGTTTTATAGATGCAGAATCTCGAAGGCCCGAGGGGCTGAATGACAATGACATGTTCAAGGCCACGGCTGTAGGAGACCGAGTTGAGGCTGCTGCCCGGAGCCTGTGCTCTGTTCACCTCTCCTCAGGGAGGAAAATCAGATAAATAGGCTTCCCGGGTGATCTGAAGTTGTTTGGTGCTAGAACCAAGCCAGGTTCTCTCAGTGGGCTCTGTCATGGTGGGTGGTCTTTCTCGCCAGGGCTGGGAGTGGTCCTCCAGCTTCTGGCTCTGGGTCAGCTGCATCCTGGGGAAGGTGATGGGAAGACGGGCTGGTTATCCTCCTATGCTGACACACAGACTGAAGTCCTGCTTCTTTGGCCACCTCCCAATTTAAAAAATGACTTGTTTCTTTATTAACATGTTTCTGGACCTGGTTGGTACACTTATGATTAGCTATTGTGTGTTACTTTTTTCTTCAGGTTAGAAAAAGTGATATAGATTGGTAGTTTCCTTCCTGCCAAGGTACTTTTTGGTACCCATTGAACTTCAGAGGTTTAATTTATTTTTACATTTTCCCCCGTCATTTAGACAAGGACCTAAGAGCTTTGCAGAGGTAGGAATTAGGTTTTTGTCAGTCAGGACATTGGGAAGAGTATCTGAAAGTAGACAGGAGACATACTAGGAAGATTACTGATTTATGGAGTGAGTTGACTGTGCTTGAGATGGGGTTGTGGTAGGTAGATTTCTTATGTAACAAAGTCATCCGGTTTGTGCTTTCTTTTTTTTTTTCAATTGGCGTATAATTGTTGGTTTCTGCTGTATAGTGAAGTGAACCAGCTGTATATGTATACATATATCCCCTTCCTCTTGGACTTCCCTCCGACCCCACCCACCTATGCTTTCTCAAGAAATAAAGGTATTGAGATGTAAAACAGTATATCAGATAATGTGGCCACCATCATGAATTTGGCATTTTTATTTCCGTGGCTGCTTCTGTCTTAAATGGGTCTGGTGTTGGGCTGGATGATTATGGCTGCTTGCACACTCCCAGATTTGGAACTTTGGTTTGTGGAGGCAGAGGGTCATGAAGCCTTCTTCACTGGGAACCTGTTTGTTTCTCCTCTGCCACCCCTCAGAGTGGATGCTGCCTCACTTCTAGAGTCCCTTGTCACCCACATCCCTGTCGACCCTTCTCCTTTCTCTCACTGTTTGTTTAAACTCAAGGTCAACCTAATAACTAAGACAGTATCAGGATAGGAACCATTCTTAGCACTTGGGTTGGAGAAAACACGTTCATTTTCTTTTCAGCACCAAGAAGATAATATGAATGGGGTCGTATTTTATAGCTACTGTGGCGGTGGGTAAAGGCTACCTGGGTTTAAATCTCAGCTCTACCACTGACTTGGGTGTGACCTTGAACAAATCACTGAACCCCTCTGTCTCGATTTCCTTATCTATAAAATGGGAATACCAAGAATACCTAACTCAAGGTTGTTAGGATCAAGTGAATTATCACCTGTAAAACTGGAAAACCAGTGCCCGCAACACAGCAAGTCCACGATAAGTGTTGGCAGCTGTTATAATCCACCACTCTGGAAGTTTAACATGTGTTATCTCTGATCTTCACAACAAACTTACAATGTTAGTTCACCCAACTGAATAAAGACCCTTAAAGACAGAGGCCCACGTATAGACTTTTGTATCAGTTTTACACACACACAACGTGGCCTTGCCTTCACTTTGAAACACTGGTCTCCTGGGTTGGTAGCCTTGAAATTAAGCCCCGCAAAAACCGGTCCATGAGTCTGATACCCAGGAACAGAGTCCTTGAAGACTCCAGGAGCTTGTTGCCATGCCCCTCCCCAGCCTGGCAGTCCCTCCCCTCGGGTCTTAAATGTTGAGGGTAAGGGTGGTAACGTGATGCAGGGGGTCTCAAAACCCCCAAATCCAGGGCACCTTTGTTGTTTGTTTGTTTATTTTTGGCTGTGCTGGGTCTTCCTTACTGCACATGGGCTTCCTCTAGTCGCAGTGAGCGGGGGCTACTGTTGGCCGCGGTACATGGGCTCCTCTTGTTGCCGAGCACAGGCTCCAGGTACGCCGGCTCAATAGTTGTGGCCCCGGGCTTAGCTGTTCCACTGGCATGTGGACTCTCCCCAGACCGGGGATCAAACCTGTGTCTCCTGCGTTGGCAGGCCGATTCTTTACCACTGAGCCACCAGGGAGATCCTAGAAGGCCTTTGAAACCATCTGTCTCTGGCATCAAATGCTGGGCGCCCTGCTGAAGGTTCAAGGTGCCCTGTTGTTGAGGAGCAGGGTTTAAGGAGTGGCGTTAACAAGGCTGGCCAGGCAGTGCAGACCCAGCCTGGGTTGTGATCTCTGCGGTGCACTCTTAGAGCGAGAAATTTAATAGCAGATGTAATAAAGCTTAGGTGTCATAATGAGGTGAGGAAAGGGCAGAAGGCTGTCCTAGCTTGTGCTAATAATGCCTGAGACCTAGTGGTGTCTGCAGGGGGCCTGGAGCAGAGCTCAGACATCACCTCATTAATCCTCCCCAAACCCCCACGGGCTGAACGGGGGGCGGGCAGGCGTTCCCCTCGCTCTCAGGATCCCAGCGAGCGGAGCCCTCATGCCACTCGCCCAAGGTCGTCCAGGGTGGGAAAGCACAGCGTATAAATTATTGCTTTTATTGTTGTGGTCTCCTCTCCTCCCTATCCCCCCGCCCCTGTTATTAACAGACTAACACAGGGCAGTTTTAATCAGGCAGTTTTCATCCAGTGTCGCTGTCTGAAGGCTCCAGTCGGAAACTCGCCGGCGCGATCTCGTGGCCTGTGGGTGGAGCTGGTGAGTCCTTGAGGACCCCGAGGCACCCTTCCCCTCCCTGCAGGCTCTTGGCCCCACCCTCACCCCCTACCCCCGTACTGGATCTGTCACTGGGGTCCTGCTTTCCTGTGACAGGTTTCTCGCTTGGGTCCATGGTCTTGGGCTTGGCGATCGGGGTGGTTGTACTTCCGCCCCACTCTGCTCTCACCGGTCCTCGAGTTCTCACTCTTCCTGGAGACCCCGCCCTCCTAGACACTGTGCCGCGATACACACCCCTCACCCCCAGCCCTGGGGTCCTAATTTAATTTACCAAGTACGTTGGCTCCTGCCGTCTAACTCAGGAGATGCAGGCCCTGTCCCTACTTTAGGCCTGAGGAAATGGACCTCCAGGACTGCATTCTCTTCAACACGCCATGCCATTGCTCTTAATTAGAATCCTGCCCTACTTTTTTTCTTTTTTAACTTTTCCTTTATTTGCATAGCTCTTTCATAACAGCTTTGTCGAGATATAATTTACACACCATACAGTTCACTGTATAAAGTATAGGGTTCAGTGGTTTTTAGTATATTCACAGAGCTGTAGAGTGTCACCACAATCCATATTAGAACATTCAAGTCATATCAAAAAAGAAACCTTGGACCTTTTAGGTCCTATTTCCCCAACCTTTCATTCCTCAACCCTTCAGCCTTACGCAACCACAAATCTATTTTCTGTATTTCTAGTCCCTGTGCCGGACTTTCGTATGAATAGAGCAATATAAGATGTGGACTTTTGTGACAGGTTTCTTTGACTCAGCTTAATATTTTCAAGGTTCACCCATGTTGCAGCATGTATCAGTATTCTGTTCCTGAGTATAGCCAAGTGATATGCCCTTGTATGAGTGGACCATGTTTTATTTACCCATTCACCTATTGATGGACACTTCCCTGGTGGCTCAGATGGTAAAGCGTCTGCCACATTACGGGAGACCTGGGTTTAATCCCTGGATTGGGAAGATCTCCTGGAGAAGGAAATGGCAACCCACTCCAGTATTCTTGCCTGGAAAATCCCACAGACGGAGGAACCTGGTAGGCTACAGACCATGGGGTCACAAAGAGTCGGACACGACTGAACGCTTTCTTTTCTCTTTCCACCTTTTTGGTGGAATAACGAATAATGTTACCATAAACTTTCAGGTGCAGGTGTTTGTGTGGATGTATGTTTTCATATCTGCTGGTTATATAGCTAGGAGTGGAATTGCCAAGTCAGATGGTAACTCTGTTTGCAAAATTATTGCACTGTCTCCACAGTTCCCAAAGCAGTGAATGGAGGTTCTAATTTTTCCACCTGGTAGACAACACTTGTTTTCTTTCTGATTACAGCCGTCTTAGAGGGTATGGGGGCTTCCCTAATGGCTCAGACAGTAAAGAATCCACCTGCAATGCGGGAGACCTGGGTTTGAACCCTGGGTTGGGAAGATCCCCTGGAGAAGGGAACGGGTACTCACTCCATGAGAATCCCCATGGACAGAGGAGTCTGGTGGGCTACAGTTCACGGGGTGGCAGAGTCAGACATGACTGAGTGACTAAGCACAGCACAGTACCAAGGTATGAAGTGGTAGCTCATTGTGGTTTTGATTTGCATTTCCTTGATGGCTAATGCCATTGAGCAACTTTTCATGTGCTTATTTGCATTTGCTTTTTTTTTTTTTTTTTGGAGAAATATCTATTTAGATCCCTTGCCCATTTTTTAGTTAGATAATTTCTTTTCATTACTGAGTTGTACGGATTTTTGCGCATTCTAGTCCATTATCAGATACCTTATTTGCTTGTATTTTCTTCCATCCCTCGGGTTGTCTCCGCACATCCTTGAGGACGTCCTTTCCATTTTATCACTAGTCCAGTTGATCTGTTTTTTCTCTGGTTGCTTGTGCTTCTGGTGTCAGCTGTGTTGCCCCACTGGCCGCCAGCTGGGACACGGGCCCACCCCAGGTCTAACCTCAGAAATAGATGCACGTATTCAGGAGCAGCACCACCCTCAGACGGGAAGCAAGCTCTGAGGTTGCATGGCTCTTCCCAGGTGGCCAGAAGTTAAGCAGCAGTGCCAGGAGCCACCCTGGCTGGTGGCTCACAGCCACATCCAACACATCAGGGCAGTGCCATGGGGTCAGCGGAAAGGACAGGCTCTGCCCCCAGGCTGGACACCAGACTGCCCGCTCCCAACACAGTGTTGAGTCCCTCCGTGTCCAGAACAGTCACTTGACAACTGTTGGCTCATTCCTCCCATTTTACTTTCTATGTTTTACTAATTAAGGAGACGTTCTGAATAAAAATGAATTAGAATCATGATTGGGAGGTAATGTAATGAATCTACCCCCCTAAGGCCTGACTTTCTTTGCATTCAGAAAACAACTCAAAGTTACAGCAAGCCTGCATTCTCTCCCTGGGTATTCCTTGTAAGAAACTCCTCAAATCTCAGGAGTTGTCTTTATTTTATAAAGAACCCCTGACTTGTCCTTTACTGTCATATTTGGGGTGAAGAAGTGTCTTTTCTGGGGCTTTCTAGGTGGCAATAGTGGTAAAGAACCCGCTTGCCAATGCGGGAGACATAAGAGATGGGGCTGTGATCCCTGAGTCGAGAAGTTCCCCTGAAGGAGGGCAGGGCACCCCACTTCAGTTTTCTTGCCTGGAGAATCCCATGGACAGAGGAGCCTAGCGGGCTACAGTCCATGGGGTCGCAAAGAGTCAGACACGACTGAGCAACTTAGCATGCACACGGTGTATTTTCTAGGTGAAAGAATTTTTAGCTTTATTTTTGTTTCAAGTGTTTTTGTCCATCTGTCGTATGTGTTTCAGAGGAAGGAAGCCAAATCGCCATGTAACTTGGTAAAGTATTTCTGTGATCAGGTGGCCTCTCGAGCAAGTTCAGCACATCAGAATGTCATTGTTGGTTAGGATAGTGTTCATGGTTTATTCCTCGCTGTGCGCTGGTGTATAAATAATTTCCTCCTGTGTTTTCCTTGCGAGCCCTTGCACGCAGCCTGTGCTGTTTGGCCAGCACTGGCTCCCAGTACCAGGCTGCAAGTGGGGCCTTAGCTCCTGGACCAGGGATCAAACCCACACCCCCTGCATTGTAAAGCAAAGTCTTAACCGCTCGATCACCAGGGAAGTCCTGACAATAGGTCTTAATTACCTTCTCTTGTGCAGTGTCCAGCACCGGGTCAGCGCTCAGCAAACGTTGGTTTGGATGAATACTAAAATCCACAAAAGGAAAGTTTCCAGCTACCCTTACACTTTAAACCCATCAACTTTTAAAATTCTTTGTCTCCTTGCATTCTTTACCCATCTGCAGATGGTATTTTTGAATAGGTGTTGCCTTATACATACACTTTTCTTATGATTTCATACATGGTACTTTTTATACCCTGTTATCTTCATCATTATCTTCTTAGGGTTGTACAGTATCCCATAAATTAGGCACATTGTTTTGTTTGATTATATACTCTTGGGGAAATCATTTTTCTTTCTATGTTTTCATAGTTTGGAGGGGGACTGCTTGAAGATTTTATCATGTAAAGTTGTTACTGTTCAGTCACTAAGTCATGTCTGACCCTTTGTGACCCCATAAACTGCAGCACACCGGGCTTCCTTTTTCTTCACTATCTCCCAGAGTTTGCTTAAATCATGTCCATTGAGTCAGTGATACTATCCAACCATCTCACCCTCTGCTGCCCCCTTCTCCCCTTGCCCTCAGTCTTTCCCAGCATCAGGGTCTTTTCCAGTGAGTTGCCTCTTGGCATCAGGTGACCAAACGATTGGAGCTTCAGCTTCAGCATCGGTCCATGCAGTGAAGATTCAGGGTTGATGTCCTTTAGGATTGTGTTTCTTCTTTTATGTATTTAGTTTGTTTTTGACTAATTTGTTTTAGATTAATTCCTCGGTATCTTCTCTAAAAATGGAATTGTGGGGGAAAGGAAGTCATAGGACTCGGGTTTGTTGCATGTTGCTAGACAGATTCCACCCAAATTGAGCAGATTGGCAATGGGGCCAACCAGGTATGTCCACATAAACCCAGCAGCCCTCCCCTGTGGTTGGCATTGGTTTACGTTGGTGATTTTACTGTGCATTAATCCACAATAAGGCTGATGGTCTTTCAGTTTTCTTACTATAACCTATTGATGTCTCTCCTATAACCATCATTTCATTCCTTTCTGCTACTGATAACATGGAGACATTTTAAGAATATCCTGTTCTTTCTGCCTCCTTTTGTCATTCTCGAGCTTCCCTAAAGGGCTTCCCTTAACTCAAGTTGCCTCATCGGTTCTCAGAATAGCTTATGGACAGCCAAACTGAGCTTTTCTCTGCATTGCTATACACCTGTTCCAACAGAATTTATTGAGTGAGTCCTTTCTGCATCCTTATGTTGCCCTGGTTTACATCATATTAAGATCTTATAACAACTTAAATGTGTTTTTGGAATTCCTTTTCCACTTGTTCCATTTTTCTAGTTTAAGAATGGCACCAAGTAGTTTTACTGATTTTGTGGTTTTATAGTATTGTTTGTAAAACTGGAAGAATGAGAAGCCCACTTTACGCTTTCCCCTCCAACATATTTCTTCTTGATTTAGTAACTCTTTGGTGTGTACAGGCACCAAATCCTTACCTTTTTTATAGTAGGAACAATCAAGTGTCCCTTACTACATCGCCTTGCAATTTAAAATAAAACTGTGTCCATGAATTTCTGCGTGGAGCTCAGTTCTGGTCATCAGGTAGTGGTATGAGTCACTGAATCATTTTTAAAACAGAACATTTTCAGATGGTTTTCTATAGGCTATTGGATACTTTTTTAAAAAATAAAATTTAACTTATGAAACATATCCTTACCTACTTGGAGTCAGAATTGGAAGTTCTAAGTGAAGGTCTATAAAGTCAGACCTGGGATGTACATGGGGCTATATCTAAGTTTCAACATAATTATCTGACCAAATTCAGTGCCTGGTGATATTCAGGTGAAAAGATGGATTTGAAATAGTTGCTACTTTGCACAGTTTCCGACAGGCAGCTTCTCAGTGGTTCTTTTGGTAACAAGAACAAGAGGAACCAAATAGGGTAAAGGCGGTTCTTGGTTTTTCTCTAAAAAGTGATGCCCATGGCAGAAGACCATGTTCAGAAAACCAGAGTCCTCGGCAAAAGAAACACCAGTTTTAATCCTCAGGCAGTTCCCATTCCGAAGTTTCCAGCAAACAGCAGCAACAGCCAGCTCCTTTTCTGTGTCTGTGGTACTTTCTGTTCCCATTGCTATGACAACCAGGGGAGGAAAACTGTGTTCAGGGACCTCTGGATTCTAGCTCCAGAAAGAGGTTCAGCATGTTTGTTCAAAGAGCGAAAGAGAGCTGTTTCTTTGTACGTAGAAGAGAAAAAAATAATCCTTATGATGCAAGAGAGAAGCGGGTGGAGCTATCCTTTTCCACTCTTTCACATAAATTATAAGTCTTGACTGCAGCCACCACACCTTTTAAGAAAAGGTCCAGGGCTGTGAAACCTTGTACCACACTGACACCCTACCCTAGTTGACGGGCGGCGAAAGGACAAAAGGAAGGAAGTTTCCCTTTTAAATCCCCAGGAATTTTTTGATGAGATAATATTACAGACTGAAATGTCTCTCCTCCTATTCGTTCCGTGTTTGGCTCCAGTGTAACAGTAACCCACTTAGAAGCAGGCGGCCCTTTTGAAGTTATTTTAAACTTGCAGCAGAGTGTGGAGATATTGTAACCTTGGATAAGAGCTCCACCAGCCCCGGTTTCAGTTTTGCCCTTTCAGACGTGTGGAAAGCGCCCCGGTATATCTCAAGGATTTTGTACTGAGAGCTTCTTAAAGAGCAGGTCTTGGTTTCAAAGCCTGGCTTGATGTCCCGTCCCCAAGGGAGCGTGGTTCTGTTTTCTCCAGTTATTTAACCTTGTCTGACATAGCCTTTCGGCTTTGAAGTTCCCTCTAGTCTTTGTCCATTAAGAAAACAGTGAAACCCTGATAGCCAACCCCATCAGACTCCGAGAAATTTGAAGAAGGTCCATCTTCATATTTCAGCATGAAGCCAGATGCTCAATTCCTGGCACCGACGGTGGCCCGGCCTCTGCCCTGCTTGTTGTTAACCATTTGGCCCCGAGCAGCTCCTTGTGGGGAAATGCAAGTCGATTGCTCAGCACCCCTTCTGGAGGTTAATAGGCTCTGTCTGTGTCTGGGAGAAAACAAGGGCCCCTTAGAACAACCGACCGGCCTGTTGCATCTGCCACGTCTGCAACACCCAAGTCCTCGTCATTCCCTGGTGCCAGCCAGAAGTTATTTTGGGCTGCGGGTCCTCTCTGCACCGTTCTCCCCAAGGCCTCCCTGGGCCGCGTTCCTGCCATTGCCAACCCCGGGCCTGGGGGCTCCCGAGAGCCGTCCCAGAGGGCCGTCCCAGAGGGCCCTCCTCCAAGGCCACGGTCCTGTGCAGGTTGCCTGCGGGGTCTCTCTTTGGCCCGATGGAACACTTGCCTGCAGGACCCAGAGAATCTGCTGGAACACCTGGAGGAAAGGACTTCTGTCCAGCAGTGCCTGCAAAGATCTTAACCAAACTGAAGCATGTATACGTTTATAACAGGCAAAGGGTACTTCATGGCTTTTAATAAAAAGAGGCTTCCTCCGGGGCACCTGTTGCCATTCACGATTGCTCTTCTCAGAGGGAACTATTTTCAGTTATTTAGTGGTTTCTTCTACTGTTCACCTCTAGGAATATTTCTAAGTTTCTGTCAATAATTTCTAAATAGCATGCTTATACTGCCTCATATTTTAGCCCATTTATATGTTTTTTGACTTCCTCCTATGGAAGATGGAGATTTTGTTCTCTTAACCCGCCTCATCCCTTCCCCGGCGCCAACCTTTCTGCCTCCCCCCGCCACACACACACATTTCCCATCTCTGCATTTTCCCAGTGTAGCCACATGACAATCAATATCTAGATCGGGATTTACATCTTATGGCCATCACTATTCCCAAGCGGGTCCTGCATGCCATGCCCTGCTGCGGTTTACAATTCTGGCGTTGACATTTTGGTTTTTTTCTGGAGTTAGTAATTGTCCCCTCTGCCTCCATTGCCTTAGTTTGTTGTATAATTATCACATTTCATCCTCCTGTTCAGAACTATAACACTCTGCCCAGTACTGCCAGACCCCCTGGGCGATGACCCAGGCTGCTGCTGCAGTTTGCAGTGCTCATCCTTCTGGCCCCATCTGGGCTTCTCGCCCGGCCGGCTGGTGGCATAGCTGTCATCCTGGGATTTCCCTCTATTTTTCTTCTCTGTCGGGTTCCCTGTGCCCTCGATCCAATGCCTGCCTCTTCCTCGCTTTATTCCCTCGTCTTATCAGAGGTGACAGCAGCTTCTGAGGTCAGACCGGGGCAGGAGAATTTTAAATTTTGCTTTTTTTTTTTTTAGGGAAGGAATCCTCTATTCCTCTTCCCCCTCCACCACCCTGATAAAGTCCTGTTGTGGACCTGCCCCAGGGACGGGAGGCAGCATTGTGTTCCCCGCAGTTTGAGAGTGCTGTCCGCCCCTGCCAGCCTGGCTGTGGTGACCAAGAAGGAGCAGCTTTTGCTCCTGTGCCATTGCCAGGAAATCCTGAGGTCGCCAGTAAAGTCCTAGGAATGTGTTGGTGACTTGGGGATCAATGGCTGTAAGAGCTACCTCTACTAAAAGTTCATGCAGTAGTTTGCTGAAATTCTGACCTGTTTTGTCCTGGTCCCTCGCCTAGGCAAGCAGAGACCCAAATGGCTTCCCCAAGCAGAGCTGAGGCGTGTTAGCAGGCTCTTCACCCAGTGGTCATTTATTGAGCACCTTTTGGGTGCAAGGCTGTGGGTGGGGTGAAAGGGGACCTCTGAGGAGACTTCTAGAAGCAGGTGCCCATCCCCGTGGAGGCGGTGAAGGAACTGTGGCAAGCACCATGTAAAACATTTGGGAACATGGGTGGAAGCCACTAGCTGTACTGGTGCATTCAAGAAAGCTGCATGGAAGGGCTGACATTGAAACTGGTCTTTAAGGACAGAGGATTCTAGGCAGAAGGGTGACTTGCAAGCAAGCATGACATGTCTAGAGAAAGTGAAGAAGGAGAGGACTTTCCCACTGATGGAGCGTCTGCTGTGCAACTATGATGATGTGTTTTATCTCACTGAATCCTCACAGCACCCTGTTGAGGCAGATGCTGCTGTTCCCATTTTACAGATGATAAAATAGAGGTTTACAGAAATTGAGTCGTCTGCCCAAGGAAGATGTGCCTTGTAAAAGGCAGGTTTCAAAACATGGTTACATGATTCCAAAGCTCGCATCCTCTCCACCCCCAAACACCCCGCGGAACAAAATCAGGAGGAAAACAGCAAGAGGCACAACTTCTTCTTTTTTAAAAAAAGAAAAAATTCTATTATTTATCTGCACCGGATTTTAGTTGTGGCACTCAGGATCTTCAATTTTTGTTGTGGCCTGTGGGATCTAGTTTCCCAACCAGGGATTCAGCCTGGGCCCCCTCCGTTGGGAGTGCAGAGTCTTAGGCCACTGGACCACCTGGGAAGTCTCTAGACACAGCTTCTTAATGTCAAGCCTCACGATAGAGGACCAGCTGGGAATTTGCCGTCAGTTGACTTAAGCAAGAATGTTGACATCACAGTTATTCTGAGAGCACAAGACCAGAGTTACAACACAAGACAGATCTTCTGTTAAATCCTCACACTTTCGGGTAGCTTGTGAATTATTGGCAGTGTTCTTCCGTGGACCTGCCCGGGAGTTTTCCTGATCTCTCATCGTTTCAGGCTGTCCTTCCTCTCCTTCAGTATTCTGTCTCCAGTGAGTTTTTGTCAAGCTCTGTTCTAGGTTTCTGAGTCTACTTGGTTTTTTTCCTTATGCTTTCGTTAGCTTTGGGTTGGCCAGAAAGTTGGTTTGGGTTTGCTCATAAGATGTTACAGAGCCCATAACGTGGAGCCCTTGGTAAAAGAGGACCCCAGGGTGTGAATGTTTGGAGACCTAGGGTGGCAGGCACTTCTGGAAGCTGATGTCGTCATCAGGGCTGAGCTGAGAAAGACCCAGTTGGACAGTATCTGGCAGGTGGATGGAAGAGACCTGCTTCCACCTGAGACATGGCTGAGATTGCGTTCTCAGGCTGGGTAGTTCAGTCCTCTGGAGATTCGAACTAGAGTAAGGAACTCTAAGGAACTCGGCAGAGAATGAACTCCGGAGAGGAGCCCGGAAGTCAGTGGAGACAGCGAGGTCGGTTTTGGATGCACTGAGATGAAATCTTGGGGGCCCTTTCACCCTCCCCAGGGAAAACAAACCACCCACACCAACCCATGACACCCGCCGGCGCTTTACAGAAATTCCTTTTGGTTTTTAAGTCTTTGATCCCTGTTCAGAAGTCAACACCCTTGACAGGGCTGACACTTTGAGTTGCTCATGGTCACCCCAGCGATGGTCTGAAAGGGAGTCTCAGGGGAGAGTGGGAGGGCGTGGCCACTGAGAAGGGGAGGGCCCGCCCGGGGGCGCAGGCCAGGGCTCCAGGAGGACCTCAGTGGGTGTGAGGCGTGTGCAGTGGGGCTTTCTGTGAGCTCTGGGCACCCTCTCGCTGCCCTTCCCATGCCTGCGTGTCCTGCTCCATAGCTCGAGCCTCTGCCCAGTGTGCCAAAGGGCCCTGGCTTTCCTCCTGCTCCTGCTGCTCTGGTTTCCCGGTACCGCCCTCCCAGGTCCCCTCTTCCTCCCTCTGTCCCTCCATCTCCTCCCCCTCAAAGCCCTTGCTGTTGGCATCAGGCGTGTCAGCATCAGGCTTGAGTCACGTCTGCTTTAAGTTGGCTGCTTCTTCACACATGTACCTGTGCTCTCCCTGACCCAGCATCTCTCAGGATGTGCCCCATGAGAAAGTGTGAGCATCGTAAGCACAGCATGGGCTGACCGTCAAAGGGTAGGGAATGCTGGTTTCAGCAAAAGTTAAAACCCTTTTTTTAAACCTCAGGCCCCTGCAGCGCTTTAATGTCCAGATGTAGATCCCGAATTCACATGCCCTGCTGCTCTGCCTTCCTTGCTTGTGCGGAACTGTCGGTCATCAGGTGGGGCTCGGACTCTGAGGACAGGGTCTCCTGAAGGGGTATGGGGCTGGCTTAGGCTCCGGAGGAGTGGAAATCACTGTCGTCCTACACTGTGGATCCCCGTGTTGACTGAGGACGGTAGTTTCTGAGTAAACTCTTGGGACACTAAAAAAAAACCTTTTAACATTTATTTAATTATTTGGCTGCACCAAGTCCTAGTTGGGGCATGCAGGACCTAGTTCCCTGACTAGGGGTTGAACCTTGGGCCCCCGCATTGGGAGCTCAGAGTCTTAGCCGCTGGCACCAGGGAGGTCCCCCCAAAAGCTTTTTTATTTCAGTAAAATTGACATCAAATTTACCATTTAAGCCATTTTAAAGTATACAATTCAAAATCCCTCTGAATGTTCAATAAATAACAAAATTTCTGATTTTCAGTTTTGAGGTTGCTTTTGACTGTGGCATCTGAGACGGGCACTACGGAAGTCCTGCAGGTCTGCAGCCTGCCCACTGAAGCTTTCTCCCCGCCTGTTTCCTAGATGCACCCCCTGGGCCTGTGTAATAACAATGATGAAGAGGACCTGTACGAGTACGGCTGGGTAGGAGTGGTGAAACTGGAACAGCCGGAGCTGGACCCGAAACCATGCCTCACTGTCCTCGGCAAGGTAAGCCCCAGGCCCTCCTCCCGCCTACCCCGGTTCTGACTGGTGTCCTCCACGCCCTCAAATAGCTGGGTACGGAAGACAGCCCCTGTTGGCACAGCACTCTTTCCTGGTTGAAGTTGTGTGTTGGGGCAGCCCCCCCTAGGGTGGTCAGAGTCTTGGACACTGGTGGCAGCTGCAGCCTCAGAGTGGCCTCTACCCTTGTCCCCCTTGTGGATGGTCTCTCGCCCTCAGGGATTCCCAGTTTCTTATCAGAAAACTGGGTTGATCATAGAGATTCACAATCTTTATCTTACACCCTGGGGGCCAGATATTTCAGAATGCTGAGATTTTGGGGGGTTTAGAAAGGTGCTCAGGTGCACATATTTTGTATTAAGGAGATGTGGGGCCAGCCTCAGTAACCAAACACACGCAGGGCTGTGTAGCCACCTGCACGGATATTCACATTTAGTGGGATGACCGGAATCTAAGCCCAGTGTTAGTTCAGGGCCCTGAGGTTTTGCTGCCAACTGAGTTATGGAAAAACCTGGGGGTTGTGGAGCTTTTTTGGTTTCAGAATGGCAGACAGCAATTATGGTCCTGTCTTAGAACTTACCTCACAGGATGGTCAGGAGGTGAGATGAGAGACAAACGTGTAGCAGAGAGAGTGCTCCAGAAATATCTGCTGCCATTGACTTTTTTTCTTCCATTTAGAAGTACTATATAACAACAACACAAAAAAACGCAACTCTTTTAGGGTCGGCATTATCTCTGGTTGCAGTATGAGATAAAAGGTAGAGATCCATTTACTTTGGAAAACCGTCTATCAGTGATCTTAAAATATAACAGATGACATCTTGTTTTAAACTGGATTGTTTTGGTAAAGAGAAAGGTTTGGAGAAAGCTACTAGGATTTTGTTTGGAGGAACGGTAGTACAGCCTAAGGATAAGTGTTATTGCTTGGATGTTTTTTTATCTTCTCAGAAGCAGCTGTTCCAGGTATCACGGGGAGAGAGCTGGAGGGGGCGGAGGGAGTGGAAACAGTCCTGGTTCTGACCTTCTGAGGAGATTCAGGCCAGAGCGGAGTGGTTCTGATACAGGGCACTTGAGAGACAGCCTTTTCCAACACTTGAAAATGTCCCAGGGGACTTGCCTTGGTGGTCCAGGGGCTAAGACTCCACGCTCCCAATGCAGCAGGTCCGGGTTCGATCCCTGGTCAGGGAACCAGACCCCACATGCCACAACTAAGAGTTTGCATGCTGCCGCTTAAGATCCCGCATGCCGCAGCTAAAGACCCGGCCCAGCCAAATAAATAGCTAAATACTAAAAAGAAAGAAAGAAAATGTCCCCGTCAGTGTCTCCTTGAAAACTTTTGGCCCAGGAGACCCTCATGGATCTGTGATGTTTGTGTCCCACCTGTCTTCTGGGTAGCTTCCAACCACTTGTCAAGTTTCCCTGCCTTCTTCTTTAATTATTTGTTTTGGGCTGTGCTGAGTCTTCATTGCCGTGAGGGCTTTTCCCTTGTTGCAGTGCACGGGCTTCTCATGACGGTGGCGTCTCCTGTTCCAAAGCACGAGCCCTAGGGCACGCGGGCTTAGTTGCTCTGAGACACATGGGATCTTCCCAGATCAGGGATCGAACCCATGTCTCCTGCATTGGCAGGGGGATTGTTTACCACTGAGCCACCAGGGAACAGCCCCCCGCCCCGCCGCGCCCCCCAGCCACCCTTTTATAGAAGAAGAAGAAGGAAAAACAAAAAAAAAACCCACAGGGACTATTGCCTGTTTGGTTTACAGTTCACGAAGTCGATTCAGTGTGTTTCAGACGGCCCAGGACCCCATCCTTTATCGTTTAAATAGGCAGCCACGCTGCCTGATGATACTCGGAGAGCAGCGACCCCCTTGAGAACACGTTAGTGTTTTCCTGGGAGAAATGCCAGCCACATCCAAAGCTTGGGCACAGTGATCTCCTTGTAGGTAATGCGCCCCTAATAGAATATTTTCCTACGTACTGAAGCTGCTGCTCCACAGGGCTCAGCGGCTCGGCCAAGTTTGCTCTGCCCCAGTCCGGTAGGCCTGCACCCTCGCGCGTGTGTCATGTCTGTAAATGGGCTGGAACGGGCCCCCCTCGGGCCCCACCCGCCATGGTCCCCTGTGGCCCGAGCGGTGTTGAAGTCACTCTGAGAACCCAGCTGCTGCTCCTCTACCTGGAACAGCCATGGAGTGGGTGTGACTTGAGTCATGTATGGCTTGGCCTGCTGGCCCGTGAAGCCAGAGGGAATAAAAACCCTTGACGTATACTGCACCGTTAAGTATCTGTCGTGTTTATTCCTTCACCAAGTATTTATTGAATGCAGGACCTCCGCACGAGATTCCGCCTGCTTGTAAGCAACAGGCCGCCCCCGACCCGTGGTCCCTGCCACCATGGTTCTGTTTGGAGGGGCTGTGTGGCAGCCAGGCAGTATTCACACATGGTCAGTGACTGAAGTTTGGCTTAACACCCGCATAAAATCATGAGCAAAACCGCCAGGGCCAGACAAAGCAGGGCAGTTTCGCATTTGCCTAGAACCTGGGTTGACTGAGGAGGTACCCGGCGTCAGGCCTCTCTCTGTCTCTCCTTCCTCGCCTCTCTCCCTCCCTCCCTCTCTCCTGCCCTCTCGCCTTCTTCAGTGTTGTTTTTTTTTCCGGCTTCAGTTTTATTTACTTTGCCAGCTGCCGCCCTTTCTTTCTTCCCGAGCCCCCAAGCAAGCGCAGTGGCAAGAGGGTAACGCCGGATGAGCAGGGTGGTCCTCACGGCTGGCCCGCCCCACCACGGACGCTCGGCGTGGTTTTCTGTACTCAGACGTGTTCCCCTCTGCTCTCAGCGGCGAGGGCAAGAAGGAGGTGGGCAGCCAGGAGGTTCACAAAAGGAAGAAGCGGCAGCCAAGTCCGCGTGGGGGTGCGGGTGGGCCCCCTCCTCCTGTGGATGTTGAGACTTGTTGAAACCATAGAAGGGAGGGTCCGCCAGCATCTGGAAGGGCCTGTACGGAAGGGGAGGGGGAGACAGAGCCCGCTCCCTCCCCCGTCACCCACCCCCTTCACCCACTCGCCCACAGAAAATGCCATGGGGCAAAATGCTGAAATACTGGAGGAATGTCCTAAATTAAAACAACGTTAAATGCCTCTCCAGGAGTTCAAATAAAGTTTCATTTTAAGAGTGAAAGACATAAACTCATCACCTGGGTTTATTACTGAGTGCTTTTGAACTCCTCAAAAAAAGGGAACACTGTAAACTCAAGAGAGAAAAGTGATTTACGATCCCCTCCTTATAATCTTTTTGATTCTGGAGGAGGCGAAGGCAGACAGTTGGATCAACTCGGGGCTGGGTGGGGGTGCAGAGTTGGGGTGGGGTAAGCCGCCCTACCCCACCCCTGCCCCGCAGAATGCAGCAGGCCAGGACTCCAGGCCAGACCCCGGGCAAGTCCCATCCGCTTCCTGGGCCTCTCTCTTCCACGTCATGTGATGAGGCTGTCCTGAGTTCCTTGCTCGTCTGATATGTTGAACTTCTGTATCATATTAAAAAGCTTCCCTTGAGATTCTACCTTTCAGAGATTTCCAGTTGCAACACTAAAAGACTGGCTATGTTACCCGTGACAACCTAAGTCTTCAGAAATTAAAACAGAATAAAGTAGACATTTCTGAGCAGCTTGCTTTTGAAAGTAAGGGTCTTCAACCATCTCCAAAGTTGTAAGAGTCTGTGTCTAGGCCCCAGGCATTTCAGCCTTTCAATTCAAGCAGTATTTATTGTATAAAGCATCCTATGGGATAGGTAAGACATCGTCTGTCCACCGCATGGACAGCCTCTTGGCAGGGAACACACCAGACCTGCTCAGTTCCAACACAGCCCGCCCGGCCCGGAGTCACCAAACGTGGAAGCTGGGCAGAGCTCCATCCCCCACACCCCACACTGGAGGGGACTCTTAGGGTTCTGAAACACAGGACGGTCAACAGACTTGAACTTGGCTCTCGCCAGTCCTCAGGACAGCAGTAAGTTAGCAGAAAGACAAGAAAAGCAGGCAGCATAAGTTAAAGAGAACCCAGCTTTGGCTGAGTGGCTTTGGAAAGGTCCCTTCAGTTCTTGGGGCCTGTTCTGACTGGGGATCACGCCGCCCCTGTTATTGTGGCAGGAATTCTGCAGGAAGCCCCAAGCACAGCGCCCGGCCCTCGGTGGACGCCCCGCGAGGGTATGACAGCAGCCCTCATGTGCTGGGTACTCGCTGAGAGCGTCCCATGCAGAGTCTCCTCCCATCGTCAGGCTGACTCTGGGGCCATGTCTAGATCCCCATCCTGTGCTGAGGACATCTCAACGTCTCCTGAGATCAGACGGCTCCCAGGGGCTGAGCCGAAATCTGCAATGAGGACTGTCCCACCGTCACTCCAATATTGGGGTCTTCCTCTTGCCTCCTTTGTCTTTGCCGGTTTCTCGGGATTTAAGAATCGGATGCGCTTCAGTGGTTACTGGCCGCGTGAGGAGTGCTGGTTCTATTGAGTAGAAACCCCGCTTGAGCTGTGTTGAGCCCAAAGGGGGATCCACTCCTGAAGTTCTGAGTGTTGTCAGGGAGCCCGAGATGGGGGCGCTGTGCTCCTCTGCAGCTGCCGACCGTGGAGCTCAGTGCCAGGGCCCTTCCCCGAGTCTTCTGGGTGTCTGCTTCATTTCACCCCAACTCACTATCTCCTAGGTGGGAAACAGCGCCCCAGTATCCCTTGGTCTGATGCATCTTGGACCAAGTGCTCCCTTTAGTCTGTCGGCTGTGATCTGGGGCTGGGAACACGCTGGAACTGCCCAGCTCTGTGTGTGTGTATGTATGTGTGTGTCTGTGTGTGTATTGGGGGTGGGGCAGGTGGAAGATGCACTTTCCAGAAGGAAGCTGGCGGGGGGCAGCGCTGGGCTACTGTCCCTCAGCACCCCACTCCGGCACCAGGTCACGTGTGCACTCACAAACCTCTAGGAGACGGCCTCAGCTTCTCCAGAGCTGGTCAGAGAGGTGCCAGTGGGAAGGGCCCACTCTAGGTCCTGCGCCTAGAGGAGCTGCTTCATCTTGTCCTGAACCGAGGGCCCGTCCCCGGGACAGGCGGCGGTGGCTGGGAGCAAGGGGCTGGAGGGGCTGTGCGAGGGGGTGAAGCGGGTGGGGAGAACAGGAGCAGGTTCCTCAGTGGGTATTGAAAGCTGCTGGGGCAGGAAGGGGCTTTCAGATGAAAGGGTTTCATCTCCATCCCCAAGGAAGCTGGGAGCCACTGAAGGTTTGCCAGGGAGTTTGCTTGACAGGGGTGTCTAGGTCTAGGGAGAGGGTCAGTCAGGTTACTGTGCTGGCGGGTGTTTCTGGAGCTGAACAGACCCAGACACCAAGGCTTTGGGAGCTCTGATGAAGCTGTAGCGGATGATGTTGACCTCGCGTTCGCCCTCAGATCTCCCAGCTCTCCACCCAGCCTGCGGCAGCCTCCTGGCCAAGCACGCAGGCAGACGCTGCTGGGAACCACCGTCCCGTGAGACTGAGCTGTGGGAAACCCAGGGGTGAGGGGTCAGTGGAGAATGGAACTCCACATCCAGCCCTCGGAGTGTTTCTTGGTAACTTCTAGAGAACAAATCCCTTGGTGCCTAAAGTGACTGCAAGACAGAAAACAGAATCAAAGGAATTCACTGTTTTCAAGATGGTTGGGAGGAGAGGGAACACGTAACAGTTAAGATTTGGTTTAGTCACCAGACTAACCTGAATTTAAAGCCCAGTTCCAGCCCCCAGATCCACGTGGCCTGGCACCGTCACCAAACCCCTCTGCCCGATTCCACCTTCCGGAGACAGGAGGGACCTCAGGGGGAGAGTGTGTGTCGGGTTCAAGCACGGCCAGAGACACAAATCAACTAGCAGCTCTTGGTGCCCAAGCTCCCTTCCTTTCTCCCTCCCCGCTTCCCTTATTATCCTTCGGTTGCTTTCAGCACTCACAGTGCCGTTACTTAAGCAGTCAGATCCTTAGAGACAGAAGTAGAGTGGTGGTTGCCAGGGCTGCGGGGAGGAGAGGATGAGGAATTAGCGTTTAACGGGGCCAGGGTTTCAGAGAGGAGGTGGAAGAGTTCGGAGATGAATGGGGGGTGGGGGCGGGGATCATCGTGCCCTCCTCATCCAGGGTTCGGTCACAGGTGGGTGTCCCCTGCAACCCTGGGGGCCCTGACTCCTAGGCCAAGCCCAGCCTAGTGCCCCTGGGAATGAGATCCCCGGCTGCATCTCAAGAGCCAAGGGAAGGTGCTGGCCGACTGGAGCAGGGTCTCAGAGCAGCCGCCCCCATCACAGGCGCTTCTGGGAAGTGAGTGTGAAATGTGCCACATACCTGAGCTCAGAGCACTGTGACTACACCACTCGTTGCCACGGTATCCCCAGAAGCACCTGTGTTTGGGACACTTACCTGTGTCACACCTTCCCAGAGCACGGCACCTGGGGCCTCTTATTGCAGCGATTCTCACCTGGGGTGGGCGTGGGGGGCAGGAAAACGCGTGCGTGCACACCGCTCCCTAAGGTCATCTGGCAATATCAGGAGACATGTTTGGTTTGCAGACAGAAATATCCAGGAGGGGGTGGGTGTGGGGCTGCTGCTGGCATCAAGCAAGTGGAAGCCGGGGATGCTGCTTTGCTGCTCAGCACCCCTCAATGCACAGGCCAGGCCCCCCCAACAACAAAGTACACTCTGGCCCCAGATGTTAACTAGTGTCACCGTTGAGAAGTCCCGTCTCTCTGGGACACGTGCTGTCTCCCTGAGCAGACCCTTAATTCCCACTTCTTCCTCGGCTTCTCTTCCCACTGGCCTCTGATACAAAGGCAGGTCCGTGGTGTCTGGTGGCATGTTGGCCGACGTGCGTGATCAGCGTCAGGGCACGTTTATTTCCACGTGAGGAGTGCGGGGAGCAGGGTTTGCGTGGATGCGTCACGGATTCACCACCCGGGCCCCCTGCACTCCTCTGCGCGCCTCCCTCTGGGCCGGTTCCCCTCCCTCTGTCTTCGTTTCTCCATGCTGTCCTCTGTAAAGAGCATTGTGATGATTTAAAAAAATGATGTCTGTCAATCCTCAGAGGGTGTGAATACTCGACAAATATCAGTTTCCTCCCCGCTCTAAACATACTCCTGAGATGAGGTGGGTTTCTGGCAGGAGAGGAAGTTTGGAAGGCTCTTCAGATTTATTTTAAGGAGCACTTGGACACATACCTCCCATATTTGGTTAAAAAGGAAAGCAAGAAAGGAACTTAGTAAAAGAAATCAGATCAGGAAGAAAAGATTGGCATGATATGAATGGAAAAAGGAAAATCTCGGAATACCACTTTGCTTCTCACGTCCTGTGTCTGGTTTGAAAGTTGCAAACTTTTAACGTGATGCTTTTCTTCTTCGCCTAAATCTTCCAGGAACCTCTTGTTTAACAGGCTATATTAAGCACAAGACTTTTTTTTTTCTTTTGAGCTAGATCTGAGACATTTTCAGCGATAAAAGGCTAACCGAAACTTTTCTTTGAAATCCCCTGAAAGGCTTCAGGCAGTTTTGACGGTAGAGCAAGTGAATAAAACAAAATAATGTTTCTGGCGGTCTGAGGCTGCCGGCCACCTCCCTGGACTGGGGGAAGCCTGGCTCACAGCACTCCTGGCCACTGTCCCCTCCAAGTGAACCAAGCTCTCAGTAGAGCAGAGGCCACAAACGAGGCTATCCTAGGAAACTGGGGCTGGTGTGACAGGCCAGCAGGAAAGACCATCAGAAGTAGCTAATGGGGCTTCCCCGGTGGTCCAGTGGTAAAGAATCCACCTGCCGATGCAGGGGACGCTGGTTCGATGCCTGGTCTGGGAAGATCCCACCTGTCTCGGGGCAGCCACTGAGCCCAAGCTTAGAGCCCGCGTGCAGCAATGAAGACCCAGTGCAGCCAAAAATAAACAAACAAATAAATAAATTTCTTAAAGTAGCTGATGACCTTGTCTACTTTTGAGAGGCTATTCTGAATTGTAAATGAAGTTATCACCTGGCTCAGTAAGTCATGGGAATGTGTATAGAAACAGTCCCAAGTCAGGTGACCTGCGTCTCTGCCCACGCTGGGCAGAGAGTCCCACTGGGTGCAGACACAGAGGAGCAGGGATGCTGGCCAGATTTGTCTGCTAAGTGTGGACAGAAGCCATTTCTCTGCCTCATTGTCTTTCGAGTTCATTCCCCATACAGAAAGCACCATATCTCATCTGATAAAAGGTAGCATTCTGCTTTGGTGATCTTACTTTCCAAATCAGACTTCAGGCCCTGTAGTCTAATACGTTTTGTGCTGTTTTAAGTTTGAGGCAGTCTTAACAATTGGGATACTGAAACCCTTTTTAAATCCTGCCTCATTTTTGCTAGTTATAAAAATATTAAAGAGTACCAACACATTCCAGTAGTTCTAAGCACTGCTGGATAAAATAAATTTCTAGCCTGCCTGAAAATCTGGGCTATTTTTTCTCCTCTGCCCATGGAATTCTCCAGACAAGAATACTAGAGTGAGTAGCCATCCCCTTCTCCAGGGGATCTTCCCGATCCAGGGATACAAACCTGGGTCTCCTGCATTGCAGGCAGATTCTTTACTGTCCGAGCCACCAGGGAAGCTCATAAAGCACGCAGCCGTCCCTAATTACACTTTACCCCATTGCTGATGGGTTTTCACAAGCGTGCTGCGTGCTAAGTCACTTTTTGGTATGTCCTACTCTGTGCAACCCTATGGACTGTAGCTCACCAGGCTCCTCTGTCCATGGGATTCTCCAGGCAAGAATACTGGAGTGGATTGCCATGACCTTCTCCAGGGGATCTTCCCAACCCACATCTCTTACATCTCCTGCATTGGCAGGCAGGTTCTTTACCACTAGTGCCACCTGGGAAACCCATTTCACAAGTATCAACTCTTAAATGAACCTCAGAGGAAAGAATATGGAATTTGCTAGGAACCTTTGTTATTTTGGCTCAATCTTTAGAAATCAAATTTTAAAGCGGTTAGCTTCAAAATCTTTTTTTAAAAATCTGTTTATAAACACAGTAAATTGTTTTTGGTTTGCTTTTGGCCATAAAAATGGGTTGGATAAAGGGGTCCTGCATGCTCTGTGACACGCAAGACCCCTGCCCTTGCAGTAGAAGCTCCGAGTCTTAACCACTGGACCACCAGGGAAGTCCCTAGATTGGTTTTTTTTTCAGATGAGTTATTTTTGTAATGTTTTTCCTTTTTTTAGAGTTTCAATTAATAGAATCTTAACATTTTATAATCCCTAATTTTAAAGATATATCCAAAATTTATAGCATTAACTTATTTTATTGTTTCTATAACTAACAATTTTCTGCTCCCTTTGCTTTTTTTTTAAGTAATATAATAATTTTACACAATCCTATATTCCTAGTGCCAAGACCAGTGCCTAGTACATACACTGGGCACTTGGTAGATATTTGTTGCATGAAACAATTAATTATGGATTATTTAAAAACCGAAGGGGAAAATCCAACTTTAATTTTGCTCCTTTAATTCAAGTACTGTCAGTCTTGGTTTATTCCCTTCCAGTCTTCCAGGGAATCCAAGTCTGATTTTTAATGTAATTATTATGAAGGTATGCGTCTCTATTCCGCCTTTTTAAACTTAATAACATATGCTAGTCATTTGACCAGTTTGCTGTTATTTTTGTAACCTATCATTTCACTGGCTGCATAACATGACAGTAGAACATACCATGATGTAGTTGACCCCCAGGGTTCAGTAATTAGACTGCTTCTGTTTTATTTTTAATCCTTACAAAGAAGCTACACTGAAAGCTTTTTTCATGTAAGATGGACTTTCGGGGTTTTGTTTTTGTTTTTTTCTCTTTGAATTATTCTCTCATGGTAATATTCCAGGAGCAGATTATAGATCAAAGGACATAAACATTTTTTAATGACTCTTGCTGCAGACAGTTGCAAATTGCTTTTCAGGAAAGTTCCCTCAGTTTACTTTGCCACTAGTGAAATAAGTGTGAACCATTTTCCACAGAAACAAATGCTAACGTTGACTGTTACAGTTCATATGTTTCTTCACTGATGAGAAAGATTAAAATAGTACTTCATTGTTTCCTTTGCATTTCTTCGATTATCAGCAAGCATTAAGTGCCAAGCATCTTTCCATCTACTAATTAAATTTCCTCTCTTGTGAATTGTCTACTCTGGCCCCTTGCTCATTTATGAGTGGATCTTAATGCAGTTTTGTTTTTTTTTATAGCAATGTATTAATTCCTTGTTTGGAATGTTTTTAAACTGGCCCGTTTGTTTACTAATTTTGTCTGTTGTTTTAGCTTTCTTGGCATGCAGAAGTTTAAAGTTTTTCCATAGCCATCACTCCTTCATGATTTCTTCTATTGCTTTTAAAGTTAATTATTTTCTCCCCTCCCTTGCAAGCTTAGAATCATTTTGCTTTTTCTTCTGTTGCTGTTTCACTGTTCCTCTTTTAATATATCACATCTCTAAATCACTCAATTTACTCTGATGTGCACCATCAGGGAGTGGCCAAGTAGAGTCTCTCCCTTTCCTAAAGTTGTCATCTCCTTTGTTTTATGTATCTTCCTCCTTTAAAAAGATAACATTCTGTCCTACTGAAACCTATAGCGGCCAGTGTTACCTACTGTCAGATTCTGTATCTCTGTATCCCTTTTAGGGCCAATAACACACTGTGTTAATTTTTGTTGCTTTAGAACATAGTCCCGGAGTTAAGTAAAATACGCTTGTTTGCAAACACTTTTTTTTTTTGGCAAATTTGTTTAGTTACTTAATCTTGGCCCCACTGTGCAGCATGTGGAATTCGTTAAGCAGGGACCGAACCCACTCCCCCTTTAGTGGAAGTGCAGAGTCTTAACCACTGGACTGCCAGGGAAGTCTTGCTTATAAAAACATTTAAAAGAATTAATCCATTGGTAAATCAACAAAGCAGATGCCTGCTGTTGCTATTCTTTAGACCAGGGAATTCTGATTAAACCTCATCCTCTCCCACTCAGTAAGTATATCATGAAAGTATGAAAGTGTTAGTCACTCAGTCGTGTCTGACTCTTTGCACCCCTTGAACTGTAGCCCGCCAGGCTCCTCTGTCCATGGAATTCTCCAGGCAAGAATATTGAAGTGGGTTGCCTTTCCCTCCTCCAGGGGATCTTCCCGACCCTGGGATTGAACCCAGGTCTCCTGTACTGCAGGCAGATTCTTTACCATCTGAGCCACCAGGAAAGCCCTAAGTATATCATAGCCCTGCCCCAACTCTGTCAGCATGGGGAGCTGCTTTCAGAATCTATTCATCATCATATTCAAGTTTCACTCCATTTCAGCACACATACATAAGTTTTACTAGAAAGTGTATACTGTGATTAAAACCAACTACCAGTCAAACCTGTTTCAACTTTGAAATGCCCAAGATCTTTTCACTACCAAAACTTTTCTACCCATTTCTGTTCAAGGAATAAGTTTTCAGATGATTGGACTCAACACAGAAAAGAAATGACTGATCAGGTTGTTCCCACACAAAGGCTTCTTTTTATCCTAAGTATAGAGTGGTATTTTTGGGGGCTTTCCAGGTGGCTCAGTGGTAAAGAGTCCACCTGCCAGTACAGGAGATGCAAGAGACATGCATTCGATCCCTGGCTCAGGAAGACGCCCTGGAGAAGGAAATGGTAACCCACTCCAATATTCTTGCCTGGGAAATCCCATGAACAGAGGAGCCTGGTGGGCTACAGTCCATGGGGCTGCAAAGAGTTGGACACAACTGAGCACACACTCACGCACACACAGTGGATTTTCGTATATTCACAGAATTGGGCCACCATCACCCACTATCAATTTTAGTATTTTAATATTCTTTATGTATTATGGATACAAGTCCCTTATCAGATGTCTGAACATTTTTATCAACCCAGAAAGAAACCATGTACCACTGAGCCATCATCTCCCCTCCATCCCGGACATTCCATACACATGGAATCATGCAGAACGTGAACCTCTATGTCTGTTTCTTGGCATGATGTCTTCAAGATTCATCCATGGGGCAGTAAGCTGTCAGCACATCATTTCATTTTACTGCCAAATAATAGTTCATTGTGTGTGTTCATTGCTTGTTTATCCATTGATGTACATTTAGATTGTTTCTACTTTGGGGTTACTGAGAGTGATGCTCCTATGAACATTTGTGTGCATGATCTTGTGTAGGTATTGGTTTTCATCTATCTTGGGTAGGTAACTAAGAGTGGAATTGCTGGGTCATATGATAACTGTTTAGCCTTTGAGGAACTACCAAACTATTTTCCCAAGGGGCCGCACATCCTACACTACTGCCAGCAGTGTATGATTCCTCCACATCCTAGCCAACACTTGTTATTGTCAGTCTTTTTGATTACAGCCATCCTACTGGGTATGAAGTGGTATCTCATTGTGGTTTTGCTTTGCATTTCCCTGTTGGATAACGATACTGAGCATCTTTTCTATGTGCTTATTGAAAGTTTGCATATCTTCTATGAAGAAATATGAATAGCTATTCAGATCCTAAGAGTTCTTCATATATTCTTGATACCTGTCCCTTATCAGATATACCATTTGCAAATATTTTCTCCTATACTGGGGGTTTTCTTTCACTTTGTTGATAGTGTCCTTTAGAGCAGAAAAGCTTAAATTTCAGCAGAATCCAGTTGATTGATATTTTCTTTTAGTATCATGCCTAAGAAATCATTGGAAAGCTCATTCTTTTTTTTTTTAAATTGTATCAAAGTGTAGTTGATTTACAATGTTGTGTTAATTTCTGCTGTATAGCCAAGTGATGAGTTACACACGTATATATTCCTCTTCACATTCTTTTCCATTATGGTTTATCACAAGAAGGAAAGCTCTCTCTTTCTCTGAGACCCACTAGTTGTCCTTACTGGTCGTATATTTAAGGCCCTTCTGGGATTTGTAATAAAGAATTTACCCTCTTCCCCCCCCAAGAAGCTTAAAGCTAACAGAGGGCCAGGAAACACTGGCCCACTACTTCCCAGAATCC
Source organism: Okapia johnstoni (assembly GCA_024291935.2). Lineage (NCBI taxonomy): Eukaryota > Metazoa > Chordata > Mammalia > Artiodactyla > Giraffidae > Okapia > Okapia johnstoni. The sequence goes on along the minus strand of CM044310.1, from coordinate 4,262,267 downwards.
CAGCAGATGCCTATGAACGCGGGTGCCCCCACTGACCAGACTCAGGGACCCGATTTCTTAGGCTTAAGGTTATATTCTGTCAGGCTTAAGTAGAGAAGACAAGACAGTCTACCAAAACAAAGGGGAAGGAAGAGCCAGTTTTGAAATGCTACAGGAAGGATGTAGGCAAGTGACAGCTGTCAGCGAGGCACCCGCCTCTACTGTGCTATTAGTGCCTTTGAGAAGACAGCAGCTCACAAGTCCCATTTTAGAACATTCAGGATCTTGAAAAACCTTTCCAAAATAATTTTTCTCTTAAAAGGTTTTGCCAATGAGCACTGGCACTGTGAAAAGAAGTCCCTAACTGTTGGCCGCACCCTTGTTCTACAGAGAGGGTGTAGGTGTGTTTGGGGTCGAGAGTCATCAGCTGGGACGATGTCCTCCCAAGAGCATGGGCAGTGCGGGGGCCTTCCTCTGAGTCCTGGCCGTAGCCACCGCTGGTCTGCAAGGCCTCACTTCAGACCACTCAGCCTTGGCAAGCATGTGCTGCAGAAAGTCCCCGGCCGAAACCAGAGCCGATAGACAGGCGCACGTGGCAGTGGGAGCTGGTGGTGCAGAGGCTTCTCGCTTGCTAGACGTGAGGCTCTTTTCCTACGTTCTTTTCATGAGGTCGGAAGCACTGAGAAAAGGGAAAAAGAAAAAGCTTTTTGCAGTTATTTGTGTCATTTATAGGGCTTTCCCGGTGGCTCCCGGTGGTAAAGAACCCGCCTGCCAATGTAGGAGACAAGGGTTCAATCCCTGGGTTGGAAAGATCCTCTGGAGAAGGAAATGGCAACCCACTCCAGTATTCTTGCCTGGAGAAACCCCATGGACCGAGGAGCCTGTTGAACTACAGTCCACGAGGTGGACATGACTGAGCACACATGTACGTGCCATTTATGGCATCTGAAATTCATCTAGGGCCCTGAAGATACTGTGTGTTGTTTAAACACTTCATTTTTCCTGTTAGACAGTCTTCATTTCCTCTGCTTGTATTACAGTGCAGTTGGCTTTTCTATCACAAGTGTGTTAGATAGATGGATGGATGACTGGATGCAGTAGGCTACCACACAGAATGTTTACTTGACATGGAAATGGACTCTTCCCCTAAAGGTCAAAATAGAATCAGTTTGTTTTGCAAAAGGATTACCTTTTGTAGAATTGCTTTCAACTATGCTCACTGCCCTGCAAACTAACCCCCCCCAAAAAAAAAAATTAAAGACAAATGCAGTATGCACCCGTCTCTTAAGCATTGTATTCTGTTAGGGAAGCTGGTGTTATATAAAACCTCATCTCTTCCCAGGTCCCCACTCTCTTTATCCCTCTGTGCTATTGTCATCTCTGCTTAGGTTGGGCTTTCTTCTCTGAATGAGACAAACTAAGAAAATTGCCTGTTTTAGGCAATGCAGGTGTGTTTCAGAGATTTAGAGTTAAGAAGTCAAGTAAATGTTTTGGCAGCCCAACAAAGGTAAGAAAGGGAGAAGGTACCTAATGGGCCTTTCAAATTACAGGCCTGTCCAAACACCACCTTCCCCGGGAGCCGCTGGTCAGGGCCAAAGCCTGCCCTGCTCGGTGGAGTCCACGAAGCCAGGCTGAGAAGTGGGCTCACTTCTCTCACTGGCCCTGGCCCTGTGCCCAGCAGGATGCTGTTGGACTTTGATTCAGTCCCACCCGAGAGAAAAGATACTCATCAGTAAGGGTGAGATCTTTCTTCCTTAACAGATTCTAATCACATCACTTCCTCTTCCTTGCTGGGGGAAAGAAAAAAAATCACAGATAGCTTTCCCCACCCCCACCTCCCTGACCCCCGGTTTAAATTGGAACCCTGAAGAGATGGGGCATAGCATCTCAGATAACTTGTTCAGTGTAACTTCATCCATCTTGAGGGTTGGGAGGCGGACAGCTATGAAAGAGGACCCAGAAGCAGCAAGTCTCAGGGGGGTGAGGATGAGGGGGGGCGGGTGGCATCCAGGTGCACCCCAAGCGCATCAGTCTAGGTGGCTTCTGGGTTTAGGAACAGAGACATCCTTGAAGGAGGTAGCTCTGACCTGCCTGCGGCGCGGCGTGTCTCCTCCGTTCAAACCAAGCCTTGTGTCTCTATGGAGAAGAGAACAGCAGACATGAAAGCTGCCTCTCCTCCTTGCCCCGCGCCCCCACCCCAGCGACTTCCACTGGATCACCTTGGCAGGGCCTCATCCAGGAAGGCGGGAGGAGGGAGGTGGCTGCACAGGGCGGCTCCTTTGATCACCTCCCTCCCGGTCCCAGGCCCCACCGCCAGCAGGCCTGCCAAAGGGCCGGCTCTACTGATCTGATGAGGTGCTGAATGGGACCCGAGGGGCAGTGAAGGGAGCGAGAAGAAAGCCTTGGGAATGAAAAGGAAACCCCGCGAACCTGCTTGGCTTCACTGGCCAGATTCTCCTACCAGGGGAGCCGCTCAGCTCCTGCCAGCCCCCGCGGGCCGCCTGCCCCTCCCGCCCCCGCTTTTCAGACCCCCGTGCGTGTTTGACGTTTGAATCGCGGCTGCTCTCCCTGGTTCTCAGGCTGGGAACCCACTGCGCCTGTTTCCATGGTCACTGGGAAGCGCTCAGCGCCATGTGCTTCAAAGGGAACCTTTCCCCTCCAGCGCTCGCGCTGCTGGCCCCAGGCGGCCACACCATGAGCGGCTCCTCCGAGCCAGGCCTCTGACCCTCGCTGCCCGCCAGGGGGGAAGCCTCCCCTCCGCCTAGGGCGGCCGTGCCGCCCGAGTGTGTGCATGCGCGCGCCGGTCTCGCGTGCCCCGGTAGGCTTGGATGGTATGTGGAGATCACAGGTTGGTGAGAGTTTGGGGAGCCTTTCTGAAACTGAAGGAAAGAACAAAGCCCGAGCCCCTTAAAATTGGAAAAGAGTGGTCTTGTTTGGGGCAGAAGAGGGTAAGGGGGAGGAGGCGTGGATTGAGGAAGGTCGTGGGACCAGCAGGTGGTGGGACCGGCAGGTCGTGGGTGACTTTCTCTGCTAGATCCCTGTCTTTAGGGTCAGCAGAGAATGGAATCCATGCAGATGGCCCAGCTTTGTGTCCCAGGAGCCAGGGTGGCCAGGGTGGTACCTGCTCGCTCCTCCAGGACCACAGATGAGGAGCAGTCACCCTGCCCCGCCTCCCGGCTTGACTTTTGTCTTCGCTCTTTGTTGAATAAGGCAGAGGAGTGGAGCCTCTCACATCATTTGTAGAGACAGGCAGTGTCAGTGATCTGGGAGGGCTGCTGGATGGTGATGCCAGAATTAAAAGATGAAATGTCCCCTGAGAACTCACCTTTCAGATATCAAGCCCTCTCCCTTCGCTCGGTGCCCAAATGTTAATTTCTGCCTTGGGGCTTCCTGAACTAGAGGCTTGTGGGAAACTGGATGTTTCTCAGCTGTTAATTTGCTACCTAGCTTTGCATGTGTGCGTGCTCAGTCGCACTGTCATGTCCAACTCTTTGTGACCCCACGGACTGTAGCCCACCAGGCACTTCTGTCCATGGGATTCTCCAGGCAAGAACACTGGAGTGGGTTGCCATTTCCTCTTCCAGGGGATCTTCTCGACCCAGAGATCCAACCTGCATCTCCTGTGTCTCCTGCATTGGCAGGCAGACTGTTTACTACTGAGCCACCTGCCTTTTATAATATTTTGATCACACTTCCTCTTTTTCTCTTGCTCATTTGCGCTTTCTATGAAAACTCAATTTCGTTCCTTTTTACAAAGCTACCCAAAGTGGTCCCTCTCTCATTTGCATGCTCAGATGATGAGGCTGGAACATACGATGGTGGCACAAGCTCTCTATATTCAAGAATGTCATCCTCACCACGTCCTGTTTGGTGGGCAGAATACGTGCTCCAAACTGTATTCTTACCAGTGGGAGCAGGAGACCATGAGCTGTTCAGGGTCTGGCCGTGGGATCTGGGGGTTGCTGATCACCCACGTGCACTACGGGTAATCCAGGTTCTGAACCGACTCTCAAGATTCTTGATCCATCTCGACATGCAGAAGTTACTGTGGTGTGATGATTCACTTTGTTAGGTTGTCGGTCACATGACTTGAAGACTCTAGGAAAAGGGAGGAGTCTTGATTCACTTGAACCTGTTGGGTTTCCTGCCTCGCCTTCCTCCCCAGGGCCAGGCCTGTCTGACTTGGACGTAGCACTACACGGCTGAACGAATGAGGATTGTTTTCTTTGTGTGTTCTCAGGACAGAACTCAGTGAGATGGGCGTGGGACGGCAGGTGGAGAGCGCATAGGCAATGGCTCTTGCCTTGAATTTAGCCATTCTTCAGAAGAAGGTGGTTGGGTTTTCACCCCTTGGGGTGACAGAGGATGATAGTTGGATGGCATCACCGACTCAATGAACATGAGTTTGAGCAAGCTTCGGGGGATGGTGAAGGACAGGGAAGCCTGGCATGCTGTAGTCCATGGGGTCGCAAAGAGTCAGACACAACTTAGTGACCAAGCAACAACAAAAAATGCTAGTGACTATCCTTCTTGGCAGCTTTCATAGAAGAATTGGGGAACTTAGATGTCTCTCACCACTCGAAACTGATTCTCTAGTTCCAGTTCTGTGGTTTGTCTGCATTCTGTGGCTGTGATAATCTAGGGAGCCAGTTAATCTTTTTTGTTACCAAGGAGGTCTGTTCAGTTATTGGGCCAGGATTTGTGACCGAAGGTGTGGATGTGTACAGGGATGTAAAATTTACCTGAAGTCTCAGAACTACAGCTTCCCACACACTCCTTTGCCCTGGTTACCCTGGTCCCTCAGCCTTTAGCAGGCAGCTTCAGGGTGTCCACAGGGCTCCAGCCACCCTCTGGGCACCACAAGGCCATCATGGAGAGAGCCTCAGGACCGACTCCTTCAGGTCTTTGCTTATACATCATTTTCTCTTAAAAGTCTTTCTGGACCCGTGGTGTGTTAGCAAGCAAAGGCTTCCAGAAGAGGGGAAACTGAACTCTCAAGGATGCTTGGGTTTGGGGTAAGAAACTCCAGAAGGGAGGGAAACTCCAGGAGTGGGGCTGGCAGGAATAGCAATAGCCCTTGCTATGTCCCGGGGCGGGATGGTCAGAAAGAGTGACTGGACTGGACCTCGTGGTGTTAGTGGACAGAAGAGCCCTTTGGTAGGGAGGGCATTTCCAGGGAGCATGTCAAGAGGTGTGCAAACGAGGAACACACAGTGGAGGGAACTGGGAGTGCTTAGGCCTAGACACAGAACCCCGGTTTGGACATTTCTATGATGTTGCTGTAAATTGCTGTTCTGTGGCAGTTTAAGTAAAATAGAGGAATAAAACTCAAAGAGGTCTTAAAATGTAGACTCCAAGAGGATTTTTACATGACTGAACTAAAGTGGTACTTGGTAGAACCTGCCCGGCCAACGCAAAACACAAACAGGGGCTCTAATTTCCCTTCCCTGTGGCGTTTATTCTTTGTACCCTGAATCTTCTCTCTACTTTGTGGTTCAACTCCATGTATGCATATATGGAGTTTCCTTGGTGGCTCAGACGGTAAAGAATCTGCCTGCAACGCAGGAGACCCACGTTCAATCCCTGATCTGGGACGATCCCCTGGAGAAGGGAAAGGCTACCCACTCCAGTATTCTTTCCTGGAGAATCCCATGGACAGAGAAGCCTGGCGGCCTACAGTCCATATGGTCACAAAAACTCGGACACGGCTGAGCGACTAACACTGTTATCATTTTAAGCATTTTCAAGTGTACAGTTCTGTGGCATGAAGTACATTCACATTTTGTGCGACCATCACCACAGTCCATCTCAGAACTTTCTCCTTTTCTCCAGTTGAGACTCTGTACCCTTTAAACACCAGCTCCCCCTCCATCCCTCTCCCTAGCGCCTCCCTGGCAGCTACCACTCTCCTTTCTGTCTCTGTGAATTTGATTACTCCAGGTCCCTCATGTAAGTTGGGTCAAGTAATGTTTGTCCTTTCATATGCTTTTTACTTAGCATAATGTCTTCAAGGTGCATCCATGTCGTAGCACGTATCAGAATTTCTTTCCTTTTTACAGTTGAGTAATATCTTTGTGTGTGCACATTTGTTTATGCATTCATCCCTCAATGGATGATTGGGGTGTTTCCATCTTTCAGCTGCTGTGAATAATGTTACTATGAACACAGATACACAAATGTCTCTTCAAGACTCTACTTTGAGTTCTTTTGGGTCTATACCCAGAAACAGAAATGCTGGACCATATGGTACTTCTATGCCTAACTCTTCGAGGGATCACCACACCATTCTCCACAACAGTTGCCCCATTTTGCATTCCCACCAGTAATGAACAGGGGTTCAGTTTTCTCCACATCCTGTCAACACTTCTGTTTTGTTTTCTCATAGTCATCTTTAGGGGTGTGAGGTGATTTTTTCATTGTGATTTTGATTTGCATTTTCCTAATGATTAGTGAGGGCTTCCCAAATGGTAAAGAACCTGCCTGCCAATGCAGGGGATGTAGGAGACACCAGTTTGATCCCTGGCTCAGGAAGATCCCCTGGAGGAATGCACAGCAACCCACTCCAGTATTCTTGCCTGGAGAATGCCATGGACAGAGCGAAGCCTGGTGGGTTACAGTCCCTGGAGTCGTACAGAGTTGGACGAAGCACGAAGTGACCTAGCACTCAGGCACACATGCAGTGATTAGTGATGTTGCGCTTCTTTTCTTGTACTTATTGGCTATTTGTATATCTGCTTTGGAGAAAGACTGTTCAAGTCCTTTGCCCATTTTTTTAACTGAGTTGAGATCCAGATTCTCTCTTTTCTTTTTCTGTTTGTGGCCTTGTGCTTTTGATGTCTCTTCTCTCTTTTGTGCTTGCTCCCTAATTCATCGTCAGCTAACATTTTTCTAACACGTAGAAAGTTACACAAACACATCCTACTCCTTGGTCTCAGTTTAGAATTTACAGTTGTCCTGAGAGTTCCAGAAAGGAAGAGAACGTTTTGCTTCCCAGGCCAGGCTCTTGACTCCCTGTGTCGGAAGATGGGCTGTTGTGGATGCAAAGAATGATACGGAACCACACAGAAGGTTCCGAGGCTGTTCGGAGGGCAGCCACAGGGGTCCAGCAGGCTGGCCGCACTATTCCGCGGTCGACCTCTCGCAAACGGGGAGCTCCTGTTGGCCTCTGTGGCCAGCTGCCACCGGCCTCACGGTGTGAATGGCGAGGAAGTGGGGGCTGGCGGCTGGCGGCACTCCAGGACGTAGCCTCTGCTGGCGGGGAACCAAGGCGGAGGGGGAAACACGCTTGTGTATGAGAGAAATAGTGCCAGTTCCAAAACCTATAATTCCCAAGTTTAAAAAAAAAAAAGGAAAAAAAAAAAAGATTTTTCAACCAAACTGTGCTTTTATCTTCGGATTCTGAATGGGAGATTGTTCACACAGCTAAGCTGGCTGCTGAAGCCAGGCCAGTTAAAACAATATGCAGGCAGCTCCCCTCCAAGTAACCAGAAACTGTTGGCTCAAAGGCGCCCGAGCCGAGGAACCAACCTGCTGGGAGACGTTTTCCAAGTAACTCCAAGCAACGGCCTGAATGTAAATTCTCCTTCTGGGGAATGGCACTTTGGCAAATGAAGACCCTAATTAGAGATAGAAGGGTTTCTATTTTGTTTTTCTTTAATCCTTACCCTGGGGCCTTTGCAGGGCCGCCATGTCTCTGCTTGTGTGCAAAGACATTTCCAGCTCCTCTTTGTAACCAGATCCTCTTTGGGAAAAGAAGCAACAAGCTGACAATGCGGGCCCACCACCGCAGCCGGGGGGCCCCCCCGCCATCGGCCTCACCCCCAAACAAAGAGCTTGGGCTGGGCTGAGAGCCGGGTCACCTGGATTGACCAGGTCGTTTGAAGCTGATGGCCAAGTTGGATCCCGGGCCACCACCACTGCCCCCAGCCCCCTCTCCCCTTGCCCCGTGAGCCGCTCAAATCCATGACTAGACTGCAAGCAAAGTTTCTCAAGTCCCGAAGGAGAGCAGTGCGAACAAAATGCAAAGCAGTGGAGGGGAGCTGCAGCTCTGAGGTGCCAAGGCCAAGGTGGAGTTGGAACTGGGTGGCAGGGCCCTCTGATGTCTTCAGCCTTGCACATCTGTGAGGCTGAGGGGCTGTGCTCCTTTTCAGACTCATCACCTCTTGCTATCTTTGCCAGGAGAATTCCATGGAGAGAGGAGCCTGGTGGGCTACAGTTCCTGGGGTCTCAAAGAGTTGGACATGACTGAGCAGCTAACACTTTCACCTCTTAGTTCTTGAATATCCTGAAGTATCGCAGATGTAGAGAATCTACCCACACCAGTTACGTTCTGTTTTGTGTACATCGATGACTTGCCCAAGGACCCTCAGGGGCTAGCACAGATGGTCTCGCTCATTTTTATCTCTCTTGTCCTAAAAAGGCAAATGAGCAGTGTTCTCTGGCCCCAAAGTACCGGGCTATGGGTAGAGGACAGAACAAACTGTAGACGATTCTAGATGATAAAGATGAGCACAAGCGATGTGCCTTTTCCTCGATGCTCTCTGAGGAGCCCATCGTCCTTCACATTGGGAGGCGCGGGAAGGACACATAAGAAGTCATGTGCCTGAGCATTTTATGCCCCACTGATGGCTGTCACCTGATGGGTCACTGGAGGCTTGTGCCTGACCAGTCCCTTCAGAAGTTCCTAAGGGAAAATGGCACATTTTGGAGTCACATATAGGAAGGACGCCTCTCCTGAGCTGCCATTCCCTGAGCACGGAGCCCGGGGCCACGCTGGGTCCGGAGAGTCTCCTCTGATGCTCACAATTCCCAACCTCCTTTAAGATGATTATGCCAAGTCTCAGGGAGGACAGTTGCTTGCAGCCGCCTCCTGGCTCTGTCCAGGCCCCCAAGTAACTCCAGACCTGCCCTTTCTAGGCCACCCAACTCCTCTTTGCATTAGAAGTTGAACCTACAGATGGTGGTTCTTCCACTTGTGTATGTGTAACAGCCCAGCCACAGGACTGAAAAAGATCAGTTTTCATTCCAATCCCAAAGAAAGGCAATGCCAAAGAAGGCTCAAACTACCGCACAATTGCACTCTTCTCACACACTAGCAAAGTAATGCTCAAAATTCTCCAAGCCAGGTTTCAACAGTATGGGAGCCGTGAACTTCCAGATGTTCAATCTGAATTTAGAAAACAGAGAGGAACCAGAGATCCAATTGCCAACATCCTTTGGATCATCAAAAAAGTGAGAGAGTTCCAGAAAAACATCTACTTCTCTTTTATTGACTATGCCAAAGCCTTTGACTGTGTGGATCACAACGAACTGTGGAAAATTGAGATGGGAACACCAGATCACCTGACCTGCCTGTTGAGAAACCTGTATGCAGGTCAAGAAACAACAGTTAGAACTGGACATGGAACAGCAGACTGGTTCCAAATCGGGAAAGGAGTACGTCAAGGCTGTATATTGTCACCCTGCTTATTTAACCTATATGCAGAGTACATCATGAAAAACGCTGAACTGGATGAAGCACAAGCTGGAATCAAGATTGCTGGGAGAAATATCAATAACTTCAGATATGCAGATGACATCACACTTATGGCAGAAAGTGAAGAACTAAAGAACCTCTTGATAAAAGTGAAAGAGGAGAGTGAAAAAGTTGACTTAAAACCCAACTCAGGAAACGAAGATCATGGCAACTGGTCTCATCACTTCATGGCAAATAGATAGGGAAACAATGGAAACAGTGACAGACTTTATTTTGGGGGGCTCCAAACTCACTGCAGATGGTGACTGCAGCCATGAAATTAAAAGACACTTGCTCCCTGGAAGAAAAGTTAGGACCAACCTAGACAGCATGTTAAAAAGCAGAGACATTACTTTACCAACAAAGGTCCATCTAGTCAAAGCTATGGTTTTTCCAGTAGTCATGTATGGATCTGAGAGTTGGACTATAAAGAAAGCTGAGCACTGAAGAATTGATGCTTTTGGACTGTGGTGTTGGAGAAGACTCTTGAGAGTCCCTTGGACTGCAAGGAGATCCAACCAGTCCATCCTAAAGGAAATCAGCCCTGAATATTCATTGGAAGGACTGATGCTGAACCTGAAACTCCAATACTTTGGCCACTTGATGTGAATAAATGACTCACTAGAAAAGACCCTGATGCTGGGGAAGATTGAAGGCGGGAGAAGGGACGACAGAGGATAAGATGGTTGGATTGCATCACCGACTCAATGGACACGAATTTGAGTAAGCTCCAGGAGTTGGTGATGGACAGGGAAGCCTGGCACATTGCAGTCCACGGGGTTGCAAAGAGTCAGACACGACCGAGCGACTGAACTGAACTGGACTGAACAGGGCAGATGGATTCCTAACCAACAGGCCACACCCCCACTGGGGAGGAGCCCACCGATGCCACCCACTCCTGTTGTCACATGTCCCCTGCGCCTGTTTCCCAGAAGCCCTCAGCCCGCTCATACTGTCTGAAGTGAGGCTTCAGGGAGTTCCAGGGAGTCTGTCCATTCACGCTGTGCCTGTGGTCAGGCCACTGCAGCTCGTCCACCACCTGGCTGGGTGATGCCTGTGAGGAGCTTCCCATCAGCGCCAGCGACTGGCCCGGTTCCAGCCTTGCATCCATGCTTTAATTTTCAGCAGGGCTTCTAGAAACTACTTGAAGTCCCTGGGGAAAAGGCAGATCCAGAAACCAAAGTGAAGTGAATGTCGCTCAGCCTGACTCTTTGTGACCCCGTGGAGTATACAGTCCATGGAATTCTCCAGGCCAGACTACTGGAGTACGTAGCCATTCGCTTCTCCAGGGGATCTTCCCAACCCAGGGATCAAACCAGGTCTTCTGCTTTGCAGGCGGATTCTTTACCAGCTCAGCCACCAGGGGAGTCCAGAAATGAAAAGACAACCAAGTTTCTAGAGGCACCGTTGATCCTTTTAAAAAGATAAGACAGAGGCTGCCCTGGTGGTCCAGTGGTTAAGAATCCACCTTGCAATGCGGGGGACGTGGGCTTGATCCCTGGTCAGGGAACTAAGGGAATTAAGATCCCACAGGCCTTGGAGCAGCTGAGCCACAGCTAGAGAGACCAAGGGCCATAATGAAAGATTCTGAGAGCCACAACTAAGACCTGAGGCAGCCAATAAGTACATCAATATTTTTTGAAAAAAACTTTAAAAAAATATAAAAGGACAAAAGGAAACCTTCCTACCGTGCCCTCAGTTTATCTTTTCGCTTTTCAAAAGTGTTGTGCTTAAGTGACAGACGTGATAGCAACTTGACCCTTGTTGTTATAAAAAATCTTCACCATGTTACACACTCATGGCTAACTTAAAGAAAGCTGTATCAGACTGAAAAGAGGGAATACAGTCATCTGCATGTCAGCTTGTACCTAATGGGTTGTACCTGGGCTTCCCTGGTGGCTCAGATGGTAAAGAATCCACCCGCAGTGCGGGAGACCCAGGTTTGATCCCTGGGTCGGGAAGATCCCGCAGAGAAGGGAATGGCTCTCCACTCCAGTCTTCTTGCCTGGAGAATCTCATGGACAGAGGAAGCTGGCGGGCGACAGTCCATGCGGTCGCAAAGAGTCAGACATGACCAAGTGACTGTTCTTCTTTTCTTTTTGTACCTAAAAACAGTGTAAACCATTGCCTGCTAAACTGGTGGTGACAGTGGGCTTGGAAGAGGCCTGGAGTGTTAAGAACCGAATTCAATCACAGAGTTTTGATTGCCGGTGTGACTATAAGCACGGTGACACAGCGAACTGCGATGCTGCACTCTATTAGCATGAGGAACTAGGGGCAGGGTTGGGCACCATTCTCTGACATAAGCAACCACAGATGTCACAGATCCTGGTGGCAGTCTTATTCCAGACCAGCCTTGCATTGCTAATAATGATAAAATATCTCCATGCTCAGAAGGAAAAAAAAACAAAAACTGCCGAAGACTTTGTAGTCTTAATATTGTTCCCTAAATATCTTTTCCCTGTATTTTTCCTCTTGCCCTGGTTATTTCCATGTTGCTGCTGGGAAGGTCACACAGACATCCGAGGGCTGAGATGACGCTGAGGATCCTTGCCAAAATCTTGCCCCTAGGAAGAGATGAGAAATGTCACTGGAATTAGCCCCGTTGTTTTTCTTGCCTTGTGTTATTGTTGTTCAGTTACCCAGTCGTGTCCGACTCTTTGCGACCCCCATGGACTGCAGCACTCCAGGCTTCCCTGTCCTTCACTGTCTCCCAGAGTTTGCTCACTCATGTCCATTGAGTCGGTGATGCCATCCAACCATCTCATCCTCTGCCACCTGCTTCTCCTCCTGCCCTCAATCTTTCCCAGCATCAGGGTCTTTTCCAGTGAGTCGGCTCTTCACATCAGGTGACCAAATTATTGGAGTTTCAACTTCAGCATCAGTCCTTCCAATGAATATTCAGGGTTGATGTCCCCCCACTTTTTAAATTTTTTAAACAAGGCAGTTGATAGTGGTGGCATCTTTGATGGCCCTCAGTCATCTGAAGTCATTTGTTAATGCCCTTCATGCCCTCAGCCGGTTCCCCCAGACAGAGCAGTCACCCCATGAGCTGCCTGAGCTGTGCGGCAGGCAGGCTTGGGCAATGTGATTTCTCGTGTCCGTGGGATCCCCGAGCCCCAGCAGTTCAGCGCACTGCACAGAAGCCAGGGTGGGGATGAGAGCTTGTAGGCCATCTCATTGCAACCCCTGCATTTGACCAGAAGCAAAGATGTACCAGGGCTCCCAGCAGAGGGGAAAGGATGCAACAGGCTCGACTCACAGCAGCTCCATTTTGTGTAGAAGAACCAGCTACATCTTTGGATTTCATTCCTCTGTTCATGAAGTACGTCCTATGTCCCAGTGTGTGCATGCTTAGTCACTCAGTCATGTCTGACCCTTTGCAATCCTACTGTATGTAGCCTGCCAGACTCCTCCATCCATGGGATTCTCCAGGCAAGAATACTGGCGTGGGTTGCCATTTCCATGTCCAGGGGATCTTCCGGACCCAGGGGTCGAACCCACATCTCCTGTGTCTTCTGCATTGGCAGGCGGATTCTTTACCTGCTGAGCCACTGGGAAGATCCTGTGTCCCAAGTCTTCTCCACGCTTCCTATACAGTGGTGACTCAGATAGACAGGTCCCCTGCCCACAGGCAGCTGGCGGGCAGTGAAGGGGGCATAGAGACCCCCGGCAAGTACACACACACACACACACACCAGGCTGTGATGTGCATCTTGACACCAATAAACGGGTGGGAGGCTGCCTGGGGCGTCTCTGCACATAGGCTGTCTTGAGTGGAGAGCCTGCCAGAGTCAAGGTTCCCACACCTCTCACCACGTCCCAGGTGCCCGCCTCCGCACTGACCCAACCCGGCACCTGCTCTTTGAAACATTTACTGCGTGAGGGGCCATGCTCTTGATTCCTGTGATTCCTGTCACTTGCTAACCATCAAATGGGACTTCGCTTCCATATATGTTCATCTGCCAAGTAATAGAGCAAGAGCACTCGAGTCTTGCAGAAAGTTAACAACTTATCTGAGGTATCCTGTTAAATATTATCTATTAATACTTGATTATTTGGTGACAACTTCTTTCAGATCCTCTAAAAGTTAGCTAATGTGCTGGTGCTGTTAAAGAATGTGTTGTATGTAAAACCTTGATTCCCATAATTGCCTAAAACTTACTCTGTGGGTTTTTTTTTTTTCTTTCATGGCTAGTTGTAGCCTAAGAAACCCAAAATTTAACTAAACCTTGAATGGAGGGACTTCCCTGGTGGTCCAGTGGCTAAGACTCTGCGCTCCCAATGCAGGGGACCTGGGTTCGATCTCTGGTCAGGGGACTAGATCCCGAGTGCTGCAACTAAGACCCAGCACAGCTAAATAAATAAATATTAAAACAAGAGAAAAACTTTAATTGAAACTTAGGTTTTGGGGTATTGCTTTGGGTTAATATCCTTCCTTCCAGACTTTTTCTTTCCCTCTCCCAGTGGCTTTAAGAAGGGAGGGAAGGAAGGAAAGGGGAAAAGAAAAAAACATCCCCAAACTATTGCAGTGAAAACTGGCTTGGCTGGTAAAAGCTGTAGCTGCTACTCTGAATTAAATAGTGTTGCAAGAGGTCAGCTGGTCATCCCAAGATGATGTCTGTGATCCTGGCAAAGGTCATGGTCACAGTTCACAGCAGAGCTTCCGGTGCACTGACCTCGCGGTCGCACGAAAATCTAGAGACCAGACCAACCCTGTGTCCTCTCAGCCCACGATGATAAGTGCATTTGGGAAGGCCATGTGGTGTCTGACCACCCAAGGTAGACGCAAGTGTGGACATAGGCTGTAATGAGCTAGAGAACTTTCTCTTTGAAAAAAAAGTGAATGAGAAGCAAGGCTTTGCCAGAACAAGGGATGGGTGCTCTTGCAAATAAAAGGTTACACTAGAACCCACTTCCTTTGTTCTACTAAGTAAAGTCTTGCTAACACTGAATAATTATAGTAGGAAAAGGCTGAATGAGGCTATCCTTTCACTTGTTCAATGAAGGTTAATTTAAGGGACTTAAATTCAAGGGTTAATTTAATGAGACTTGAGGTAAAGCTTGAATTTAGGGATTTTTGCAAATTACCTGTTAGAGGTGGTGGGAACAGAAGTGTATTTGTTCCTTTTATGAGAGTGACCTCTTAACGTTTAAGTGATTACTGATTAACCAAGGAGTTTCAAATAAGACTTTTCATATTCTGATTTAAAGAACTTGACCCGGCTGAGAGCAGCTTATGTTGGGGAGCAGTGAGGGGTGGGATGGGGGGTGGGCAGGGTGCAATATCTCAAGCAACATGACTTCAGCTGGAGAAATGTCCCTCTGGGCAAAGCTCCCCATGTTCTAAGGAGCATGCCCAGTGGTGCACACAGCCACCTCTGCAACCCTTTTTCATCCAAGAGACTTGAAATGGGAGAGAAATGCTTGCCTAGAGAGGATGGTCTGGTCCCTGTATTCTAGATAAACTAGGAGAGCAGTGCTTTGCCCCACAAACGGTCTTCATCAGCCAGGATGCTGGCCCAGGCTCCTTCACATGGTCATCTCAGGGTTCCCAGCAGCAGAAGAGAGCCAGCCCAATGCACAGGCACTTAGCAAGCCTCTGCAGGTATCATATGTGCTAACCAACCATTGGTCAAAGCCAGCGACAGGACCAAGCTCAAGCCCGAGGGCTGTAGAATTCAACTCCACCTCCTGATGGGAAGAGCCACAGAGTATTGTGGCCGGATTTTCTTTTCTGTCTCCCTTGACAGGTGTGAATTTCTCGTTAACACTTAGCCGGAGGAGCTATTTGATGCTTTGGGTCAACCATGTAACTCGTAATTGAGCCGGGAAGGATGGGAGATCATGGTGGAGCACTTGAAATTCTGACGACTCACCTAACTGTGGAGGAGACTATTTCGGTTCTGCTCCAGACAAAAGCTAAAGGTGGCACAGGGGAAAGCCAGTGCCACTCGTATTCATGACGGCAAGGGAAAACCAGTGCTGCTCGTATTCGTGACAGCAAGCTAAAGCAACTCCTAAACACATGGACATACCCGGTTCAAAACTCAAACTCGAATTCCTTTCTCTCAAAGCAGCACTGGCTGGTACCAATCAACACTTGTTAGCACCATGACTCGTTTGAGACTAGACCCTAGCTGCCATTCTTTGGTGCCTTCAGGGTGCTCACACCGTGCCATGCACTCTGCACCCACGAACTGTCTGATTCCCCGAACAACCTTACAGAGCCCTATCGCTGGCTCACTTCTCCCCAAGCGGGGAGCCTGCGGGTCAGAGAGAAACAACGAACTCACGAGCACCCATTTAGGAAGTCATAGAGTCCGGAATTTTAAAAAATAACAGTTTATTTTCGGCTGTGCTTGGGTCTTCGTTGCTTCGAGCAGGCTTTCTCTAGTTGTGGTGGGGGGAGGGGGCGCTGCTCTTCATTGTGGTTCTCGGCCTTCTCTTGTTGCAGAGCAGAGGCTCCAGGGTGCAGGCTCAGCAGCTGTGCTGCACAGGCTTTATCTGCCCGCAGCACGTGGAATCTTCCCCAATGATGGATGGAACCTCGTGTCCCCTGCACTGGCAAGTGCATTCTTATCTGCCTTATCAATTTTTAAAGAATCGCTCAGGCCACTAGACTCCCAGGACTGTAGGCAGCTAGAGCAAGTGCACAGGGACACTCGCCACCTCCCATCCCCTCCACCCCCAAGTCCTGATCACCCCCCACACACGTGATCTTCTCTCCTGCCTACTGACCTGGGCGGCCTGCGGGCTCAGGACTGCCGGCCCAGCTTTCCCATTCATCCAGATTCACTGAGAGTGGATTGGTTTTAGAATGTTGGGATGTGACATATCAGAAGGAGGTCTTAATCTTGCTCCATCTGGATAATTTTTAAAACCAGCTTTAGAATTTTCCTATATCAACTAATGCTAACAGCATTCACATGATGAAAGCTATCTGTGTCATAAAAATTTTGCTTTTAAGCAGTTAAGAGCAATAATGGGGAAAGAATGTTTCCAGATTCTCCCTGCCCCTCCCCCACCTCTAAGTTCTTTATTGATGTATAATAGACATAATAGACAGTACATATTTGAAGTGTACAATTTGATAAGTTTTTACCGCCCTGCGATACACACACACATACGTGAAACTAGGACCAGAGTCAAGATACGGACTTTCTATCGCTCCAAAAAGTTCTCTCTTGCCTCTTTGAAACCCTTCCCTGCCCCCTCTCTCTCTGTCCCTTGCCAGTCCCCAGACAACCATTATTTGCTTTCTCCTCTGTAGATTAATTTGACTCTGTGTGAATAAAATCGTATAATATGTACTCTTTAATCTGACTTCTTTCACTCAGCATAGTTAGCATACTTTGAAATTCATCCGTGTTGATTGTATCAGCAATTTATTCATTTTAAAATTTCAAATGAGAAAAGGGAACACTGCTCTTTTTTTTTTTCCCTCTGAACTTGGCCCAGGACTACTGAAGTTACCTACCAAATTGTACATTAACCAACTAATGCCAGCAATGAGTTAATCTATAACTTTCATCTGTTAGCAGTTAACGCGACCCCCAAACCTGAGCTCCTCCTGACAGTCAGATCCTGATCCTGGGCACCCTTTCCCTCGGAGGCTCAAACTGAAGTCGGGCTGCGGGGCCTGGGGAACCCAGTACTTGTGAGTCTTGGCTCATCCCTGTCCACGGTCGAATCTGGACGTAGCCCATCTTCGTGTTCTCATGACGAGGGGCCTCCGGGCTTTCTGATGGTGTGGCAAGCAGAAGAGCAGGCTCTGGGCGCTCTGAGAGAAGCCTGGACTTCAGTCAGCTCTCTTTTATATTTCTAAGTTTGAGCTACGCAAATGCCCAGTAGAAGCAAACTCAGTATACGGGGCGGAAATGAGGGGACCCCTGTGTTGTTTCAAAAGTACTCACTTTAGGATTTTTTTAATAGTGAACGCAATTCACTAGAAATTATTTGAATTGACATTTCTTTTCAAGACTCTGTCTCCTTTTAAGGCTAACATACACCTGTCTGCTATCGAGTTCATTACAGTTCACCATCTTCCTTTCACAGATCAGTTTTTTTTTAACAGCTCTTTCCTTTAATGTTTGGTTTCAGACCTCTTAGTGTAGGAATGTTCTAGTAAACGACTGCTTAAAATAATATGCAAAATACTTATGTTCTTACGCATAGGTACCGGTTAAATATATCTTTCAGCTATTTTTGGAAAACTACCACTGGACGCCCCTGAGTTTTGATTTTCTCCCAAAAGGAAAGCTCAGACATGACACAACATAATGGACCACAGAGAAGTGCGGGGCAGGGCCGACAGGATGTGAGTTGAACGCCCTCCCCCGCTGCCAGCGTGCTCTGACCTCGGGAAGTCACCGCATCCTCTGCAAATCTGGGACGTGGGGCTAGGTGCTCTTTAATCCTGTTCCGAGAGGTACTTACTTGATTCAGATGGACCATAGTCGAGGAGGTCAATGTTGCCTCAGAGGCCCCCTTTGTCCCTCTGCTTGAGGACCACGGCAGCTCCTCGCTGGGCCACGTTGGCGCCCTGGAGAAGCAGGTTCACCCTCTCTTCTGGATCTGGCTCACTGGTCCTTCCAAAAGGCCAGCCTTCCACAGGGGAACGCAGTTTGACTTGTTTAGCTTCAAAACGATGCCAGCCAGTCCCCCATTGCCTGCCTGATGGTGGGGTGTGCCTCCTGAACCAACCCTGTCATATTCTGCAATCACCTGCTTGTTTTCGGGGATGGGGTGGGGGGGGGTGGGTTACATAGGCTTCCCAGATGGCGCAGTGGTAAAGAAAGCGCCTGCCAGTGTAGGAGACGAAGGTTCCCGATCCCTGGTCGGGAAGGGAGGCACAGCTGTCCCTGGAGGACAGCATGGCAACCCACTCCAGTGTTCTTGCCTGGAGGATCCCATCAGAGGAGCCCATGGGGTCGCAGAGTGGGACACGACTGAACACACACCCACCCCACCCCACCCCCACGCCCACTGGTAGTTTCAGCCCTCTCCACTTACCTACCACAAGCCAGCCCGCCAAGCTCTCGGATCGTGAAACAAAGCGAAATCACCTGGATCATGACCCAGCTCTTTTCCTGTTCTTCTTTTGAGACTTCCTCAACAGGAAAGGCTCTGGGTAATTGATAGAGATTATCCCTGATTCCCTTAATGTAACCTTTTTACTCTTTCCTTTTCCTGGGATTAAGCTGTTCCTTTGCAAGAAGTCCTTTTCTTAATGACATAGTCATTGGCCCATTATTGACCAAAGGAAGCGATCCAGCCCAACCCCACCTTCTGTGGTTCACAGTCCCTTTGGTCTCTTTCATTATAAACGACTTGCAAAGTCATTAACTGGTTTTTTTTTTCCTTCAATTTTTGGCGCAGTTAAAGGCCATCAAACTACACTTTAATATCAATCTGCCTTCTTGAAGCAATAATTGCCCATGTATTTGTTGTTGGCTATGCGTGTTCACACCGAAGAGATGTTTTAGTGTTTGCTGAGTGAGGGTTGCGAGGCAGTATGCCCTGCACGGGATGATGAGTTGAGGTCTGACGTAAGTGGAGACACGTGGGCCCTGTCAGCAGGCACCTTTCTTCCCCCTATTTCCCCCCTTTCCCATTTTTCCTTCATTCAAGGAGTATTTCTTGCTGTGCATACAGGGTCCCCAGTGTGACTGCTGAAGCTCCAAGCTAATAGGGACTAAATCTTTTAGGACTGGGCCTGCTCGGCATATGACTGTACCATCATGATAGGCACTCGAGAAATACGTGTTATGTAAATAACTCCTGGGGAAGACCATCAGAATTACACATTTGCCTGTAAGCACAGAGCAAGCAAACTGAGCCTTGTGTAGGGGTCAGGGCACCCCTCCCAGAAAAAAATACAATTTCAGTTAGTGATCCAAAAATGTCAGTAAACCATAGGGGCTCTTGGACGCTGTGTGCTGGAAACTAACCTGTGGGCCTGCTGCCTGCTACCGAGCGAAAAAGAGAGTTGGTAAGCAGTAGTCAAGCTTCCCCGGTGCTCACTGGTAAAGACTGCAGCTGCCAGTGCAGGAGATGTGGGTTTGATCCCTGGGTCAGGAAGATCCCCTGGAGGAGGAAATGGCAACCCACTCCAGTATTCTTGCCTAGGAAATCCCAAGGACAGAGGAGCCTGGCGGGGCTACAGTCCATGGGGTTGCAAAGAGTTGGACACGACTGAGTGAATAAACAGCAACAAAGTAGTAGTCAGTATTTACATGGTGGCCTTGGGAGGGGACCATGATGTGTAATCACCATCGAATTACAGAGCATCGCCTCTTCCCTTCATAGGAGTTGATTGTGTCTGCAAGGTCTTCAGCCTCAGCCAGCACCTCACGTGTCCAGCTCCCGGCCAGCCTTCCCTTCCTCTTCATTTGGGCAGCTCGGCTGCCAAAGCCCTTCCCAACCACTCGAGCCTGCAGCACACACCACCCCCCATGCCAGCTCCTCTGTCCCACACCTGTTTGGAGCATCCCTCAAGGTGGTGGTCCCACATGGTTGGGCTCTCGATTCACTTGTTTCCCCTGTTGGTCCAGCTCCCTCTGTAGTCAGGACACTGCCAGCTCTGCACAGGCGAGTGATCACCCCCGACTGCCTTGCAGCCCAGGCGGCGGGCAGGACAGGACTGTGGACCCAGGAAGTAACTGCTGCTGCCACCCTGATGCCAGGTAGGGATGCACAGGAACCTCTTTCTCCTCCAGCTCAGGTCTGTTCCCAGCCTGAGGAAGGCCTGCTCGGTGCCTGCTCAGCTTGTCTCCCTCCCCCTTCCATCACCACCACCATTGTGGTGACTGTTTATTGAGCGCTGGGCCTGGAATGCATTGGGGGGAAGAAAACTTCAGCTTGCTGGTCTGTAGAGGTGGGCTTATAAGGCTTGTTCTTTGAATTAGAGACTAGAATATGGCCTTTCTGGGCTGAACGAACTCGCATTATGTTTTCTAGCGTGCGCCACGATCTCGGCTGCTCTCGCCAGCATCCCCCTCCACATCCCCAGTCCCCGACCCCAGAAGTGCTCCCAACGGCACAGCTGTCCTGACTTCCCGCAGAGAAGTGGATGTGAGGTGGGCAGGTGGGATCCCAGTTCTGTGACTCTGCTAAACTCGGCTCAGGGTGTGCTTGAAGACTTTGTTCAAGAAAGCGTGGGTCTTATGAAGAAAAACGGGACTTTGGAAACGGAATCGTTGAGATTCTCGTCGTCTTGAATTTTCATCATCCTATTATCACAGAAGACTCTTCTGGAACTCGAATTCTGTTGCTCTGTCCAGTCAGGGTGTGCAGGCCCCTGGGCCCTGGGAGATCCTCTGCAGCGAACCCCAAAGCTTGCCCCTTACGGGGTAGGGAGTTGCTCTGTGCCCACAGCGCCTCCCCTCTGCATGAGGGCCTTGCCACATTTGCTGCCTGCAGGGTCCCAGGTACCCTGCCGGAGGATGCCTGGGATAGTGACTGCCCCCCAGACCTTTGACCTTTGACACTGAGCCTCCTGCTCGGTGGGGGAGTGGGGTACATATCATTTCCTCAGCCAGACGTTGAAAGAAGCGCAATTATTTACTGCCTTGAAGCACATTTTTCTGAGCGCTTTCCTTAGGTTTGAGTTATAGCAGCCTAAGTGGGCTTCTAGAAACCAAAGAGCCCGCCTGAGAAAGGAATCTGGCTGTCCTGGGACCGGGGCTGGGGTCAGGGGGTTGGCTGTGGACAAGGGATGGACGAGCTAGGGCTGAGAAGCACACTCCCACCGCCCCGTCCTCTGACCTCTTCAGAGTCTCAGTCTGGCGGTCCAGCTCTCAGCTGTGCCCAAGGATCAACCCAGGGAGCCTTCAGCCCTGCAGAGGCGGGCTCCACCTCCCGCCCTGGGCCCCCAGTCTCCAGGGTAGGGCCTGCCCCAACCCCGTGTTTTTAAGAGGCTCCCAGAACATGCAGATGTGTTACTGACCACCTTCTCCTGGTTCTGTGCCTAAACCGTGAGGTTCCTGTGTGTCCACAGTGTGCAGCACAGTCACGCTGACTTCCAGATCCTTCCACAGGTACAGTCCCTGTGAGTCCAGCAGAGTGCCTGCTGCTCTGTGTGGGAACTGGGCCTGCAGGAGGGACCTGGAGAGGAGAGGAAGCCTGCACACAAGCGGTCACGGGGAGGGCCGGGGGCCCCAAGGAGACACTCCACCATATGTACTGTATCGAGATGGAGATGGTGCCAAAGTGCTTACCGCATGCCAGGCACTTCTCATCTCGTCTGTTAGCATCATCCCCATTGTGTAGGTGCTCACAGAGCTAGGGAGGTGAGCCAGATTTTTTTTTTAAACACCAGCAGTGCTAAAAAGAACCCAGGTCAGCCACCCATTCACAAGTCACCTTCTAGCTACTGTTCTTCCTCAGGGCCACCGTGGTTGGCAGGGTGTCATCAAACCTCTCCCCGGGCTGAGAGGCACCTGGCAACTCTGCCCAAGGTGGGTGGGGGGAGAGGTGTGGTTCTGTTGCTGCTGTAAGTGACTTTGGTGTAAAGTTAAGGGACGATGAAATGATATCACTCAAATTCTAATACAAGTCACAGATACAAGGAATCACGACAGCAGGGTACACAGGGAGGACCGATGTGAAACAAGCTCGGTAGATCCTTAAGCAGTATACACGGTGAGGGTGTACTGTTTGTGAGCCTGCACTGCCTAAACAGCAGTGGACCTACCTCCTGAATGAACGGCTTCTGATTGAGACAGTCATGAGCTTTCAAAGCAGCTAACCTGTACAAAAGCAGGATGTTCCACCCTGCTACCCTACTTCATGTCAGCTGTGTGAGCTGCATGGCATTTGTAAAGGGAGTTTTAAAGACAGGGGGAGTCCAGCTGGGTTAGGATAAGAGATATCTGGAACTTCATTGTGGGGCTGGGAAATAGAATACTTACATAAGGTATTTATGGGTGGGGCTTCCCCAGTGGCTCATGCCTACCAATGCAGGAGACACAAGAGATGCAGGTTTGATCCCTGGGTTGGGAAGATCCCCTGGAGGAGGCAATGGCAACCCACTCCACTATTCTTGCCTAGGAAATTCCATGAACAGAGGAGCCTGGCAGGGTACAATCCGTGGGGTTGCAAAGAGTCGGACACAACTGAGCGTGCACACACATAAACTATTAATGGACTCCCATTCATGTCTGTACTTGTGCACGCATCTCCATCAGGCTTGATTTTTGGAAACCCCTAGGATACCATGAGTATTTCTCTAGCCTCAGATTACGGAGAGAGGCTGACGTCACATTCTCAGCTCCCCACGATACCACAGCTGTGTTATGTAACAGCTGTGGGCCGTCCAGCTCTAACCCGGGAACGAGCCCCACCTCACCTGCAGACGTGCTGTGCAGGTTCAGTCTGTTTGAAAGCACTCGTTGCCTCGCCCTTACATAACAGGTTACTTTCCCTCTCTAGGTCTGATGCTCTGGGGCAGTCATGTCCCAAGACCAGGTCGGGGAGGCCCAGCTTCTACAGCTTCTGGCCATGCGAAGACAATCCAAGAGGAAGCCCCCCTCTAAATTGTTTCCGGGATCCCCAGATCTCCCCCAAGATGGCCCTGTGCTGGCTTCCAGGACCTTGCAGTCCTCTCCTCCAGAACCCTCCTCCTGGGGACAGGGTACCCTGGCAGCACAGCCCTCTTCTCAAGGAGGGTGGGTGGACTTTGGCCTCAAGGCTGGGGTCACCCCTTGCATGTGCACAAGCTCCGCCTGCCCCAAATGCAGGGTGGGCCTGGAGTCAGCTTTCTCCACACCGAAACATTCCGACAATGAACTCCAAGGAGTTGGAGAAATTTCAGTTAGAACCTGACCTTTCAAGTCTCTATGAAGGTATATATGTCAAGATATGTATGCGTATGCGTGCGTGCTCAGTCGTCTCCAACTCTGTGCATGGACTGTAGCCCGCCAGGCTCCTCTGTCCATGGAATTCTCCAGACAAGAATACTGGAGTGGGTTGCCATTTACTCCTCCAAGGGGTCTTCCCAACCCAGGGATCGAACCCGAGTCTCCTGCTTCTCCTGCACTGGCAGGCAGATTTCTTTACCACTGAGCCACCTGGGAAGCCCTCAAGATAGACGGTAGCATTTATTTTATTTAAAGGTTTGTTAGGTTCCCCCCAAACTCCACAGATGGGAAGAACAAGCCTGCTTGGGGCATGCAGAAGTTCTTTCATCCAGATTCCCTTCCTCTTAATAAAATAAGAAAACATATAATCAGACTATCCTAGGGTTGTTGTTTTGTTTTTGTTTTCATTTTGCCACCTGATTCAGGAATTCCTCTGCTTCATCAGCAGTTCTGCTTGGGATGCTGGTTACCTAGCTTCTGGACCTATCTGAGTCCAGTTGAACCAGGAAAAGCCTGGGAATGTGCCTCTGACAGGCACCCCAGAGGCTTCCTGCAGCTCCTGACTCAGTGGTACCTCAGCCCTGTCTGAATTTTAAAACTGACTGAGAAACTCAGAAAAATCCTGCAGTGGGGGGGCTCCCTTCTGAACAGATGAAACAGGCATCTCCAGGGCAGGGGCCCAGGCCTGCCGGCTGCCCCGCACCCCACGACTTGCCAAGGTTGAGAAGCAAGTCCGCCAGGCTTGGTAGTTCTCGAGGAGCCCGGCCTTTGCTCTCCTAGTGGAAGGGAGCCTGTTGGGTCTTCAGACTCTGCAGGCACTGTTGTTGTTAAGCCCGATCCCGCCACCTAATTAACACTTGTTTATATTAAACAAGCCTTAGCTGCCATATGCAGAGAAGGGGGTGGTCCTTTTTGAAGTTCCTAGTTGCTGACTTGATAAGATCTGGCCTGAAGTGGGGCTTCTGGAAACTCATCAACCCGAGATAGCAGCTAACAAGTCCTTCGAGAGGTTTCTGTCGCAGGCACGGACATCTCCCGAGCAACAACCCAACCTGCGGAGGTTCCCCCCCCCACCCCCCCCCCCCGCTCCGGCCCCCAACACCTCTTGACCCGGCAGCGCGATGGCGCAGGAGGGCGTGGACAGCTTCCCGGGTTTGGGTGCTGCTCGTCAAGGTGTTAAAACAAAGAAGATCGTTGTGTTTCTTGGAACTGGTCTAAATGTCTCTGTTTAAGATTAAGATCTAGGGAAACGCATTTCCGTTCGAGAGCCAGTGTTTTCTGCCGGTGAGGGGCACCAACCTGGTGATGGCGCCGTGACACGGCCGCGGCCCCCAGCCTCTCCTGCCGGTTCCTTTAATTAGGAGAAATTAAGTGGGGCTGCTACATATTTTGAGAATAAATAACACTATTTAAACGCAGGCAGCCTTAACCACCAACTTAACCGCTGAGTTCTCGCTGCTACATGTCTCCTAAGTAGATCAGCATAATCTTCACTAGGACTTAAAATGCATCACCTTCGTTCCGGAGCTCGGAACCCGCAGCCGACGCGAGCCCCGGGAGGGCTTAATGACTTTAATTATGGCGAGAAATACCTTCTCCGGGTGGGAGGGGCGCGGGCGGCCGGCTGGGGTCAGAGGAGGCCGGATGGGAGCCCGGGCCCCCCCGCCCCCCCGGAGGCGGCCCCATGGGGTGGGGGGAGGGGTCGGGGGAGGAGAAGCCGAGGGGGAGGGACGGGGAAGGGGGAGGCCGCGGGGCCTCGGAGTTCTGAGCCGTGTTTGTGGCTTCGGCGCTTTGATCTCCAGCCAGGGAAACCTGGAAGGTCAGGCCGGGCTGCAGCCAAGCCCCGGAGCCAGGAGCCGGTGGAGCGGGCCCGGCCGCGCCACCCACCCTCCTCCCCCATCCGCCTCCTCCCGCCCCGGAAAGTGAGCTCGCCTGGCCGCCCGACACCCCCACTTCCCTCCACCCACCCCCTCACTGGGTTGGGGCTGTTTTGCGTTGGTCTCCCTTTAGGCAGTGGATTAGGGTCTCCGAGTCGTGGCAGTAAACCAGACACATGCCCTGCAAGTTTTGTTGAGTAACTACCCTATCTGTAAAGGAAACCAGGTTATTTTTTTAAGCTCTGTGCCCCTCCCCACCTGCTTTCCCTCCTAACCCTCCCCCGCAGACCCCCGCCCCCGCCGGAGCCGCCCGGTTAGCGTGGTAGGGTCGTTTTGTGTTTTTTTCTGGCCACTTCTTCTGACGCCCGCCCCCTTCTTGGCACCAGGCTTTTCTCACCGGTTACCCATGTGCGCCGGTGTGTGACCTCATTTCCTATGGAATGAAAGGTTTCTGTAGGAAAACAGGGCGCTTGGTGAGACGGGCCTTGCAAGCCCCCTTGGCTGGCAAAGAGTGTCCCCTGTCGTGCGGTGACTCATGCTTCAGGGCGCAGCGGCGGACCAGAAAGTCCAAGAGCCCCGTGCCTGGGTGGTCACTCAGCGGAGAACACGGGAGGAGGAGGAAGGGAAAAAGTGAGGAGGGCAGCTTTAGAATCCACTTAGCCGGTGTCCAGAGGGAGGGGCACGCAGGGACCCGGGGAGCTCTGGCTTGTTTGTGCTGGGGTGGGACCAGCCGAGAGACTGGTGAGCGTCAGGCAGAGTGTCTCCACGTCTGGCTGGTGGTCTCTGTGTGTGGACAGGCCCCTGCCCCTCCCGGGCCACAGGAGCAGGCCCTGCCCCCATGGCAGCCTTAGCAGGGCTTGTTAGGGGCCCTGCATTGCTGGCAGGGACCGTGCCTGGCGGTTCAGGCCTCAGGTGGACAAGCCTCGCAAGCCTGCACTTTTGGTCTCTCGTGGCTCTGCCCAAGGGCACGTTTGAGTCTGGGGTTTGGAATCTGCCGCCAGTTATGGGATCTTGACAGCAGGGCGGGTGGGCAGGCCTGTGTCCACACACTGCCCTCTGTGTCATGCAGGCCAGCTCCTCCCATCAGTCTTCTAGGAGGAAGGAAAGCCAGGTTTTCCTAAGCGACAAGAGGACAGTGAAAATGCACGTCTCCTGCCATCTGTGCCCGTGGATATACCTGGAGGTGGTGGTTTGCTCAGCTCTCCTCTGCTGAGAGGTGTCAGGGAGGCTTGTGTTCCTCCCGGGAGTAGAAGGGGCAGACGTGAAGAGAGCCCTGACATCAGAGACCTGCTCACAAGAGGCCTGGGGCCCCATAAAGATCCCCAGCGAGGTAGAGCCACTCTCAGGGACTGGGGTGGAGGTTCCCCAGAGAGAATAAGTCCTGAGTTAGAACCAACCACCCAGAAGACGTGGCCGCAGCTCATAAGAAACCAAATCACCAGTATCTGCCCAGCAGAGGATCCTGACTTCCGAGAAGATCTGGTAGAGAATGAACCTTCCGCAACTCAGAAAGAGTCAGAGGAAACAGGAGACCAGGTGGCCTGGAGGGAGCTGCAGCCCGTGCTTGGAACAGCAGGGCCCGGCGTGTTTGATGCTAACCCCCGGGGCAAAAGCTCATCCTTTTTAGGTCAATCAACAGACGTTTCTAGGCCATTTTACCCTGTGCCAGGCTCTTTGCTCGATTCTGGGAATGGAGCGGGAAAGAAGTCTGAGGCCTTGGCTGCCCTCTAGTGAGGGAGGCACTTTAAGTAAACATTGACAGCAGTGTGATGTCACAAGAGCTATTCCAGTGGGACCGGGCGGGCCAGGCGGTGGGGAGCGAGGAACACCTGAGGCCATGCGAGTTAGAGGAGGCCCGGCTGGCTGTGGGCGAGAGGCAGTGTGTATTTCCCCAGCAGGCGGGTAAGGAACTTAGAAGCCCCACCTCATCAGGCTCCGGGGCTGGTGGGTTGAGTTCGAGAAAAGCCAGAGGAGTCACATCCTATTCTGTTTTTTTTGGAGGATAGCCGATTAACAATGTCGTGCTGCTTCAGGTGGACAGCAGAGAAACTCAGCCATACATACACGTGTATCCGTTTTCCCCCAAACTGCCTTCCCATCCAGGCTGCCGCGTGACATTGAACAGAGTTCCCTGTGCTGTACTGTAGGACGTTGGTGGTTCTCCATTTTAAATAGAACTCATGTCTTATTCTAAGAGCATCACCGAGTCATTCAGGAGAGTGGGGCAGGGCAGGTCTGCGATTCAGAGAATGCCCTCTTGTGCTGCATGGAGACCCTGTGGGGGGCGGTGAGGGCAGGCAGGGTGGGCTAAGGAGCCCCCGGGGGCAGGTGGTTGTGAGAACTCTGGTGTCCTGTACAGGGTGGCAGCAGTGGGGATGGGAAAACAATGAATGGATGTGGAAGATGGAATCAGCAAAACTTGGTGAGCAGCTGAGCGTAGGGATGAGGGCAAAGGGGTGTGGTTCAGCCTGGCCCCTGGGGGGCGCTTGGGCACCTCCCTCCGGAGAGAGCCCTGGCTGTAGGAAGGCGGGGACCGCGTCAAGGGTAGGTGCATGCACCTCTAGCAGCCTGAGCCAGAACAGTGAGCTCTGTCCCGGGAACAGCTGCAGAAGGAACTCGGGGGCCCCGCTGAAGCAGGAAGCTGATGCCAGGTTGTGGGCACTAAGCCCTGGGCCTCTGGTGCCATCTTGGATTCTCCACGACTGTGGTTTCTGCCACCGTGGGTCATACTGCTGTGTATGTCGGAGGAGGGCTGCATGTGAACACTCTTGAGTAAGAAAGGGAGAGACCTCAGTGCCCTTACCATGCTTCTTGCCAACCGAGACCTCTTCCCCTCCAGGGCAACAGCAGGTGTGTGGAGACAGACACCTCTAGAAGGTCCACGCTTGGCTCCTTCCTGGGGTGCCTGGCACATGGTTGGCCCTCTAAAGTAGTTGTCACATTGCACTGTATACAGCTGACCCGCGAGCAACACAGGTTTGAAACGTGGGTCCACTTAGACACGGGTTTTTTCAGTGGTCAGTGCTCCAGCGCTGCATAACCCAGGGGGTTGAATCTGCGAACACAGAACCATGGACATGGAGGAACCTTGGAGCTTGAGGAGCCGAATATACAGAGGGTGACTCTAAGTTCAGTGGCGATTTCCCTTCGGCTGCGCAGAGGGTCAGCGCCCTGACCCCCGCATTATTCGAGGGTCAACTGTTAATTGAGTGTTTTCACACCAGTGACTACCTCATTTAAGCTGTAGTAGGTGTATTCCTTAGACATTGTCTCCCAGATCAAAATGTAGATTCTGGCCCATCCCTCACCCTCCGACCATGCGTTAGAGTCAGGGAGCAGTTAGGTGGTGAGACTCCTGTCACCTGAGCCAGCCATTTGCACAGAGCCTTGGGTCCCAGAACTTCTCCCGTGGAAGGAAAGGTATGGACAGAAGTTGCTGCAGAAAGGGTCCTGTGTCGAAAAAACTGGGGCTGCCCGGTAGCTAGGAGCCTTAGCACGTGCGCTGTTTCTCAAACGATGATCAGGATGGTGTCTCATCCCGAAACCTACTGTAGGAACGTGGGATAAGTGGCTCCAGGCAGGTCATTTCCTTACTTATTGGCACTTGGAACAGAACACTCAGACCTTTCGTTACAACTCCCCCAGGCTCTTCGGCGAGGCCTGCCCCAGCACTGCTGGGGCAACAGACGCTCCGTGAGGACGGGGTGGCCACCATCCTGCTCACCGTGTGCGTCCTACCGGCCTAGCACCCACAGTAACTGGTTAATTACTACCATCAAACAAATAAAGTCATAAATGGCACCACAAATAGAATTAAACTCTGCCACTGTCTACTATGTGAATTTGTCGAGTAGGGGCTGCTCCAGCCCAGGGCAGTCTGCTCTGTTAGGCTTTTCCGGGCACCGACACGAGTCAGATGTACCTCCTGGCTCCTTAGACCCCAGGGCAGGTGAGCCTAGCACCCAGCCAAGACAATTACATGTGAGATATTAGCGCCGTCTGACTCCGCAGGACCACGTGTAGTGATGTAAGGAATGGATGCCACCAGAACGTGAGTACGAGACTATACATACAGCACTGATCCTGATGGAGAAAATGCAGAGAGCCCCTAAATGCCTGTCAGAGAGGCAGACCACCATATAATGGAAGACTGTATGTAGCTGGTAAGAAGAAAAATGCTCTTCTGTGTCACTGCATATAACGTTGTTGAGTAAATTGTTGAGATAAGGGGGAAAACAGTTGAGAACAGATTATATACATCCAATTTATTTTTAAGTATATTTTCATATGTGAGTGTATTATATACATATGCATTTTATGCCTGCTGATACATGAATAAAAAAACACATGGAAGGATATAAACCACACTGTTGTTAACGTTATAAAGCTGGGATTTGAGGAGGTACTAAGTTGGTTATTTTTTGCTTTCAACTTCTGAGTTATGTTTGAATTTTCATGTCAAGCATGTTACTTTTATTAACCGCAGAAACACTAAAGATGGTCACCCTTGCAGGGGAAGATACGTCATAGAAAGTGATACGAGGCAGAGGAGAGATCTTTACAGGTATTCGAACTCAGGGGTAAGAGCTGGCTCTGACTAAAGAGAAGTACTTACCAGTCTTACGTGGGAGGCTTTGCACATGAGCTTGACCTTGAAGCATTAGTAGGCTAGGTAAGATTGAATACTCATTATAGTTCACTCTGGAGGTCTTTACACGTGGGAAGTACCTCCCAGAGGGTTACTCTCAGACTGCCAGCCTCCTTCCTAGCCAGCTCCCCCATGTGCTACTTTATCCAGAAGTTAAATCTGTTGACCCAAATTTGTCTTTTATTGTCCTTGTCATCCTATCTTGTCCTTGCTGCAGATAAATTAAGAGTCGAGTGGGTTTATAAGGAGGAGCATTAAAATCTTACGTGGATTCTATAAAGATTCTTAATAATCTTCATTTTCTTTGGCCCTGGGCCTCCATCCTAGGAAAATTGGAAGTGTAAGCCAAGATTCATTCAACGTGGCATTAACTATAAGAATAAAAAAACTGAAATAGCCCAAATATCAAAAAGATATGAGTGAGCAGGGTATCTGAAGGGATCTATCACAGCCTTAAAGATATTAACAAAAAATTTTAAATGACTTGTTGGAAGATTATGATAAGAGCAAAAAAAAAAAACCAAAAAACCAGAACACAGACTTATATTCAATAGCTGCAAATAGAGAAAGTCTGCTTTAAGCCCCCGTATGTCAGAACTTCCTGTAAGAGGTTGAAGACACAAGTCTTTGTATCAGTGCTAACAGTCCAGCTTCCTGGCTTATGCTCTGGTCAGGGGTGAGGGACAAAGGAGAGATTGTGGGCCATCTTTTGGGTTATTTCCGATTCAGGTTGTATTCCCCCGAAAGTTTTCCTACAATAAAGTTTAAGCACTGGGGACCCACAGCCAGTGCTTGACCAAGAAACAGGGAAACGGTCTGTTCCCAGGGGCTCTGCAGGGGAACTACAGGGTGGGGTTCTGTGTGCGTGCTCAGCCGTGTCTCTTTGTGACCCCATGGACTGTACCTGCCAGGCTCCTCTGTCCATGGGCTGGTCCCAGGCAAGAACACTGGAGTGGGTTGCCATGCCCTCCTCTGGCAATCTTCCTGATCCAGGGATCACACCCGCATCTCCTGTGGCTCCTGCATTGGCAGGTGGATTCTTTACCACTGAGCCACCTGGGAAGCCCAGCTGTGAGTTAGGACCAGACCCCAAACCCAGTCTGGGTGTAACCGCACACTCTGGAGCAAGTGCCAGGTCCATCCCTGCATTTAATTGGAATTCTTGAATTTAATTGAAACCCAAGCAGACTCTGGTCTGTGTGTCTTTTCACCCACAAGGTGGTAATGGGACCATTAGCAGAATGCCCAATACGCATCCAGAAATTCAAGACTCAGTCATATCGACAGAAGTACTTCCTTGGGGGAAGATGACAGTCCACGTTCAGGGAGCAGTAACCCGAGTGCACAGTCCCAGACAAACTTCTCTCATTCAGAATAAGTGTTTATTGAATAACCGCAGGGGTCTTGCATTGCAGTAAGTGCTGGTCGCGTAAGATCCTGTCCTCTAGAGCTTGACGTCTTGTACTTTGCAAGACGTAAGTCTGCAGATGTTGGTGCTTTTGTGACTTGTCTCAGTGGCTGTGGACGTTGTCGCCTCAGGTCTAGCAGGCCTGGAAAGGTGAATAAGGAACCGTGACAACCTTTTAGTCCACATTCTGCTGCAGGGCTTGTGGTCACCTGCTGGCTGGGGCCAACGTGCCCAGGCCTGGTGGAAGCAGCGGCGGTGATGAAGGGTGGGAACGTACCTGTGTGAGTGGGGCGAGGGGAAGGGTGGGCAGAGGTCAGTAAGCCAGGCCTTCGGCTGCTTCTGGGAGGCCTGGCCAGGTCTTCCCACCTGCTTTCTGCTGCCCACACCCTTCTCAAGCTCTTCTTCTTAATCTAGTCTGTGCACTGATCAGGGGTAACTGCCCTCTCCAGCTAAAGCCCAGCTACAATGACCATCTAGCAGCATCCACCAGGAGGCATCTTTCCTAGACATCCATTGAAACAACCTCATTTTCAGAAATTTGGACATTGGTGTGTGACTTTATAAAGATGAGGCTTTGAAATAACTTTCCGGCCCAAGTTTGACTGGAGAAGACATGAAAGATCTAACACATGAATACGCGTTAAGGATACCGCATCCATTTTTAAACTGAAAATTTGGGGTGAGGGGGAATGTGTGACCAAGTATATTCTGTGTTTTTTTATTTGCTTTGGGAATAGTATGATCAATGTGTCATTTTCAAAGTGTAGATCATTCATGGCCTATTTTTTTTCATGTTCATGAGCATCTTTATTAATGATAGTACCAAACTAGAAACAACCAAAATATTTATCACCAGGTGAGCAAGTAAACAAATTCTGATATATTCAAACAACGGAAAACAGCTCAACAATAAAAGCAAGCAAACTGTTGATACGCACAACTTGGACAAATCTCAAAAACATTATATTCATGGCCTGTTTTTAAACCCTGGCTTTTCAGTTGGCAGCCTGCGAAGCAGGAGACACAGGTTCAATCCCTGGGTCAGAAAGATCCCCTAGGGGAGGAAATGGCAACCCACTCCAGTATTCTTGCCTGGGAAATCCCATGGACAGAGGAGCCTGGTGGGCTACAGTCCATGGGGTCTCAAAGAGTTGGACCCAAAAACAACAACATTTTTAATCCCAAGCCTGCTCCTGACAAGTGAGTTCTGAACATAATCCTGACCTGCCTTGTGTCCAGTCCTGTGTGCGGGAAATACAGCCTTACTTCAACAGCAGCTTACGTTAAACCTAATTTTTAAAGTAAGCCAACTGTGAGAATGATTGTTTTCTCAAACAAAATATCGGTGCCCTGGACCCTGTGTATTAACCTGGTTGTGTCTGCAGTCGAGCTATAAACAGGATTTAAGCTCCATGTTCTTGACCTGTTTTCATGAGAGAAACCAGGAGACTGGCCCGCCCTCCACTGAAGCTCCCAAGCAAGACAGAGCTGCACACCCAGTCCCCTCCAGTGCTGTCTGATGTGCAGGGACTGAAAGCCAGTAAAGGAATGAGAGATCCTGTGTATTTCCTCACTGGCAACCAGTTTATGAACAAGGCAGGGAGGATCTTCCTTGTTAAAGAATCTGCCTGCCATGCAGGAGACCTGGGTTCAATCCCTGGGTCAGGAAGACCCCCCCCCCCCCCGGAGAAGGGAATGGCAACCCACTCCAGTACTCTTGCCTGGAGAATTCCATGGACAGAGGAGCCTGGTGAGCTATAGTCCATGGGGTCGCAAAGAGGTGGACACCACTGAGTGACTCACACACCCCCTGAACAGAAGGCTGGCACCCACTTACTGGGGCCCCCGAGGACCTGCTGACCTCAGGCAAAGGGGTCTGTGCCCCTAAACAGATTTATGGAGGCAAGTAACACCACCTGGCTCCAAACTTCCTCACAGGGCCATCGCATCCTCTCTCGCTGGAGGCAGGTGACAGCCATCGCAGCTCTTTCTGCAGTGCTCTGGACAGCCCGTTGCCTCTGCGAGTGGCCGAGACTAGTCCTCACGACACAGGCTCTGTCCGCCTTTTACCGATGGGGAAACTGAGGCTGGGGGCTGAAAGAGACTGAGTGACTCACTCCCCATCGGCAGAGCCAGGGACAGCACCCAGGAGCTCCTCCTGATGGGGGCGAGCCACTGGGGAACCAGGGTGGGACGGGCAAGCGGCAGAGCAGACCAAGTACAGCAAATCTCAGTCCAACAGGAAGGGGTCCTCAGCAGAACAAGGATAGCACTCAGGTGCCTGAGCTTGTTAAGTTGCAGAGGACTTTGCTGCATCCGGAAGGGTTCACTGTCCTGCTTGTACCAAGTACGGGGAGCTGGCTTGTTGTAGCAGCTGTGGGGCAAGACTGCCCTCTGGTGGGCGGATGGAGCACTGCCCTAGCCGCATTCCGGTCTAAGGCTCAGTGTTGCTTTCCCGTGCTATATCCATGTAGTGATTATTTCTATGGAAGGAATTCAGCTTTGGTTCTTTCTCAAGCACTCCGGCCCATAGAGGCTTTCTTGACCTCTGAATACTGGCCGTCATCTGTCCATCTTATAGGAGACAGGGTTTTCGTCTTGGTCCCCCCCTCCATCCCTCACCTTTAGAGGAGTC
This sequence comes from Okapia johnstoni, assembly GCA_024291935.2. Lineage (NCBI taxonomy): Eukaryota > Metazoa > Chordata > Mammalia > Artiodactyla > Giraffidae > Okapia > Okapia johnstoni. The sequence goes on along the minus strand of CM044310.1, from coordinate 4,228,344 downwards.
TTGCTTCCCTAACAAGATTCAGGTTCCTAAAAGCAAGGATTATGTCTGATTCTTCCTCAGCTTCTACCCTGTCGTTCCCTTAGCTGGACATGAAACTAGAAGGTTCACCAGGATGGAAAGGAATCCTTTACACCCCCCAAAAAAGAATTCCACCGCTTCTCATTTGTTCCTAAAACTTTTCATCTCTGATCAGTAGTTCCCCAAATGGTTGAATCCTCAGAAAACTTTCAGAACTCAGTTTCCTGGGCCTCACTCCAGCCCTGCTGAATCAGGCTCTGTGGTCTGAGCCAGGAAATCTGCTTTACAAACTTCCCCAAGTGGTTTTTGATGTGCGGCCAGGTTTGGCAGCCAGCAGCTCTAAATCCCCATTTACAATTATTTCTCATAGCCTTTCCCCCCAACCCGGCAGCATCTCCAAAGGTCTCCAGCTCATGTCAGTTATTAAAACTGACCGTTCTGAGATTCCTTTGGACATATTCACAGGCTCTTCTAACTGCAGGGCTGGACAACACGGGGAAGAAGGAGGACCACAAGAGAAGGACCAAAGGCGTGTGCTTTTGTTGCCAGTGGCCCTGCATTCATAGCAGAAATTACTGAAACCAATACCTTTATGCTGACAGGGCAGGTTGTCAGTTTGTAGTCTGATGTTAAGGCTTAGGCTGAAGAGGGAGACAAAGGTTAATTGAGTACCCAGTTATTTATTTTCACCATTTCTAACTCATCTAGTTCTCAGGTTCAACTGAACAAGGCGCTGTTGCTACCCAACCCCACCCCACTCCCCAACCCCTCCTTTTTAAAAAAAAAAAAAACAGGCAAGTTGAGGCTTGGGCTTCCCTGACAGCTCAGTTGGTAAAGAATCTGCTGCAATTCGGGAGACCTCAGTTCGATTCCTGGGTTGGGAAGATCCACTGGGGAAGGAAAGGGAAAGGCTACCCACTCCAGTATTCTGGCCTGGAGAATTCCATTGGCTGTATAGCCCATGGAGTCGCAAAGAGTGGCACACGACTGAGCGACTTTCACTTCACTTAAGTTGAGGCTTAGGAAAGTTAGTAACTTGCCCAGTCACGTAAGTTTGTGACCATCAGATTCTGCATTCGAATACAGGTCTGACTTCCAAGGTCAGCTTTTTGGAACCGTCCCTACATGCTCTTTCTCACTCTCCCAGGCCAAGCGAGCCGTGCAGCGGGGAGCCACTGCAGTCATCTTCGACGTGTCCGAAAACCCAGAAGCTATTGACCAGGTAAACTCCTGGGGCCAGGCCAAGGCTGCAGGACCCCCGAGAGAAGCACCTCCCTTACCTGGCCTGTCTTCTCATGATCATGCCACCCGGGTCTTCGGGGCCCTTGGCTCATCCGCCCTCATTAGTGATCCCTGTTTGGACGTCCTCCTTCAAAGCAAGTGTGTCAAGAGGGGTTAAGAGCCAGGGAGCTGGGGGCTGGGAGGCATCTTCAAAGACCCTTCATCCTAAAACAGGCAGCATCCTCAGCTTCATCTGCCTGGGAGCCCCCAGCCTATGATGCTGGTGTTTGGGGATTTTCGAAAGGGAATTTCCTATTCTTTTCCTCCAGTCTTTCTTTCTCTCTCTCCAGCTTCTTGAAAGTAATTACGTCTTCTAAGCAGCACCTTCTCTCCTTGCTTAGCTGAACCAGGGCTCAGAAGACCCGCTCAAGAGGCCGGTGGTGTACGTCAAGGGCGCAGACGCCATCAAGCTGATGAACATCGTTAACAAGCAGAAGGTGGCGCGCGCACGGATCCAACACCGTCCCCCTCGAGTGAGCCTCTGCCACGGTCCTTCGCCACCTGCCCCTTCGAGCTTCGGCCTTTTTTTTGCTTCCGGCTTTTTCCCATCTAAAATGCTGATGCGCCCAGGGACCTGCAGGTTTAGAGCAGACGTAAGCCCAGAGGCCAGGGAGAGATTACCAGCTCTACTTAAGGGCATCTGAAAAGCCCTTCCAGAGAGAGGTGACTCGTGACCAGGTGTCTCTTCCAGCCAGCGTCCCCGGGGGTGATCTCCTGCCCTTTTTTCTCTTCTGTCCCATCTTCCCATGAAAGGCTGACTGAGGACTGAAGGGAAGGGCACCCTCCCCTCAGCTGCTTTTCCTGTGTCTCCCTCCTCCCGTGGGTCTTTACTAAGAGGGTAAGGCCTGTGCTTCCTCCTTCCTGTGGGGCAAGTGCATTACCAAAACTCCCTAACCTGTACTAGATTCTGGAAAAGTAAGCTTTCAACTGAGATCGGAGCTCACGACTTCCAGGTGATTAACGAACAGCTTTGTCCTCTAGGTGTCTCTTAGTTGTGTTAAAGTGACGCTGCTGGCATCCTCTGCCCAACCTCAGGCTCAAGATTCTAGGAACCTGGGACAGGTGCCCCATAGATGGTTTATTTCCTCTTCCCAAATATTAGAATATTCACATAAAGGAGGATCCTTTCGCAAAAAATACCCAGATGCTTGTAGCATTCAGTGAGCAAAACTCCACTCTGGCGGGCCAAATGCACGCCCCAGATCAGGTGGCTGTAAGGTTTGAGGAGGCCGTATGCCATGAAGGAAAGGTAAGAACTAAAACTAGAGGGAGTTTGCAGAAGAACTGACTTGCTGGCTGCTTTTTAAAGGAAAAAAGAGCGCTTTGGTAAATATGACTCACTATGGTGGAAGCTGATATTTGTGGAAGCAGCATACAATTTTCTGAGTTGTTGTAAACCATTAATTATACGGTTAGTAATCACTGTTCCCTCAAAACATGACACTCACTCCTTTGTCCCATAAATGTGATATTTGTGTTTATTTGGAAGGGCCTCTCCTACTGTTTACGGCGAACTCTGCGCTGTTCCGCAGGGAGCTGGGCTCAGTGAGCAGAGTTCTCCCCACTGTTAGGAGGCCTGGCTGAGACCCCAGCAGGCCTCCCTGGGCTGCACTGCGGGCACTCCCTGGGCCCGGAGAGCACACCGTGCGCCTGTTAGCAGAAGCCCCAGCGTGTCCCGCAAAGGAGGGGAAACGCAGCCCAGCGGCTCCATCCCTCCCCTGACCAGCGCCGACCCAGCCCATGCGCCCATCCCCAGGCCGAAGAGCGCTGTGACTCACTGTGTCTGCATTCTGTTCCAGCAACCCACAGAGTACTTCGATATGGGGATTTTCCTGGCTTTCTTCGTCGTGGTCTCCTTGGTCTGCCTCATCCTCCTTGTCAAAATCAAGCTGAAGCAGCGACGCAGTCAGGTAATGGCCCCAGAGCGGCCCATCACCTTCATCCCTGAGGCCCCGTTGCTGGTGCCGACCAGGGCAGGGTCCTGACCCCACACTGCAGCCTCTTCCCTGTTGGCCCAGAACCAGCAAAGATGGCGAAAAACCAGAGCAGAGCTCAGAGCACTGAGTTGTTTCTGTTCCAAAAGGGCCGGTCCTCTCGATACAAGGACCGAGCACTGGGGCTGTTTCCAGCCACAGGTTTTTCCAAAAAAATGTTTGAATGTTAACATGGAGCCCAAGAGTCTTGCTCCCCAGATATGATCAGGGGACGGGAGCTTGGGAGACACGCAGAGTCTCAGGCCCCACCCCAGACCTGCTGCATCCGAATTTGCATCTACCAAGCTCTCCAGGCAGTTCTCAATGAACAGAGGAGCCACGCTAGTGCCCCAGCTGACACAGCACTGCGTGCTCACAGGAAGGAAGGGTTTGGGGGCAGAGGGCACGGGAGGGACACTCGGGAGTCCAGACTCTCGGGGTGTAGCAGTGTGATGTCCCTGGAGAGACACAGCGCCGAGGGTCGGGTGGGCCGTCAGCAACAGAGCAGCAGCTGGTGTCTGTCGAGCACATGCAGTCTGCCAAGTGCCGAGCACCCCCACACGTTATTCATTGGCCCTCGAACATTCTTCAGTGAACGGAGGAGCCCTTAGTCTAGAGCAGAGTTGGCCGAATAACTCAAGCAGACCTCTGCCGGCTCTGCTGCTTAGGCCAGTGTGGTGGACACTCGGGAGTCTGGAAGACCTGTGCTCTTGGGCCGTGGTCTCTCCATGTTTAGTGATTCCTCAGCAGTCTGTCCTGGCCAGGTGGAGACTAGCGTTAGGCTGACCGTGGCCCCCCGGGGGGTGACCGCCACTGCTAACACAACCCAGACCCTCACACGGGCCACGTTCTGCCGCGCAGAATTCCATGAACAGGCTGGCTGTGCAGGCCCTGGAGAAGATGGAAACCAGGAAGTTCAACTCCAAGAGCAAGGGGCGCCGGGAGGGGAGCTGCGGAGCCCTGGACACGCTCAGCAGCAGCTCCACGTCTGACTGTGCCATCTGCCTGGAGAAGTACATCGATGGGGAGGTAATGGCGGGGGCGGGGCCCGGTCCCGGTGGGGACAAGCCGAGGATGAGGTGGCCTGGCCCAAAGAGGGCGCGCTGGGACCTGGAAGGACAGGCCCCACGGGCCTTCCCCACAGCCTTGTGGGACAAGGGCTGAGCCTGCCAGGTGTCCAGGGGGCATCCTGAGACCTTCCAACAGGATGCCTTCCACCCCCTGGAAGGCGGTGGCCACATGCACAGACCTTCTCTCCCGGGGACCTGGCTGAACACAAGTTGATCAGAAATCTATGTAACTCTGGTTTTAGGAATATTTACAGTTCATTTACATTTGAAGAAAGTGAAAGTGTTAGTCGCTCAGTCGTGTCTAACTCTTTGTGACCCAAGGACTGTAGCCCACCAGGCTCCTCGGCTGTCCATGGGATTTCCCAGGCAAGAATATTAGAGTGGGTTGCCATTTCCTTCTCCAGGGGATCTTCCTGACACAGGGATCGAATCCGGGTCTCCTGCATTGGCAGGCAGATTCTTTACTGCTGAGCCACAAGGGGCTGGGTGGGGGGGAGCTTCTTACATTAATTAAATTTAAATTAATTAATTTACACTTATTAAATTGAGGGCAGGAGGAGAAGGGGGCAACAGAGGAGAGGGTTGGATAGCATCACTGACTTAATGGACTTTGAGAGATAGGAAAGAGTCAGACATGACTTAGTGACAGAACAACAGCAACACTTAATTTTAGCATTGCTCATCTGAAAACTCTGGAACTCAGCTTCATGCAATCCTCTCCTAAAAGCTGTGTGGAATTAGACCCATTTTTACTTATAAAGAGACAAGGGAGGGGACTCCCCTGGTGGTCCATTTGTTATGACTCTGCACTTTTTCGGCCAGGGGCTCAGGTACAATCCCTGGTTGGGGATTTAAGATCTCACAAGCCAGGTTGGTATGGCCAAAAAAAGAAAGTAAGGACAAAGGATGTGATGTCTCTTTTTTCTATCTAGCTTTTTTCTGAAAATTTCAAACTTTCAGAAAAGTTGGAAGAATCATACAGTGAACGCTGTTATCATTCACTGAGAATCACCCATTGTTAACATCTTCCTACATCTGCGTCATCTTCTTCCAGGTAGAGGCACACGTAAACACACACATTTGAAGGAGTAAGGGGGCAAACCACTTCAGAATTAGTTGCAGGCATTTGAGGCCCCTTTGATGCAAGTGTCCTGCCGCTGTGTAGACTGTTGAATGAAAAACAAGGTTTTGCAGAGGCCTTCAAATGAACGGTCTCACACAGTCTCTACCTGCAGACTGCTTGAGTTCTCAGTTCTAACTCTATGATCTTGGGCGAGTCACTTTACTCTCTGTGCCTCTGCTTATGACATGAGCCCAAGACTGGCCTGAACTCCAGGTAATCACCAAGGTCACATGAGAAAATCCAGGTAGGACTCTTGTCACGGTCAGGCACAGCCTTAGGGGTTAGTTGGAATGTGACTACGTTTAGCTGGTCAGAGAATGGAAAATCAAAGTAAAAGTAGCAAGTCCAGAAGGTGTTCTGGGCTCAGGAACTTTAGAGGCATTTCCGCCTGCCTCAGAACCCCATCACCCCCTCTCCATGTTAGGAGTTTTGTTACAGACCACGTGCCCTCAGGTGAATGTTGAGGGTCCAGTGAGGGGGAAGGTGGGAGAACTTTGCCCCTTTGCTGCCCCACCTGTCAGTCATGAATCCCAGGCATCGTCCTTTCTACCCACCTCATTTTGGGTATCTGGAGCCAGCCACCATCCCAGAAAGGCAAAAGGTTTTGGCGTGTATCTAGCTGTCCCTCACGCCCCCAGGCTGACCACCCTGTAAGAGCACACAGCTCTGGCGGGCCTGTGCGAGTGGCCCGGATATGAGTGCCCTCCTCCAGAGGCAAGAAGAGCGCCTGCTTCCTCCCTTGACACCGAGCACCGAGGCTGGAGCTAAAGATGGGGCTGGGGGAGCCTCCAGGCACCGCCACGGTGCACTGGGCTCCTTGGTCCACTCCGGCCCCGTGGGAAGAAAGCAGCACGTGCGGACCGCCCTCTGCCCAGGCCCACGTTCAGGCTGTGTGTCCTCTCTCCCGCCCCAGGAACTGCGGGTCATCCCCTGCACTCACCGCTTTCATAGGAAGTGCGTGGACCCCTGGCTGCTGCAGCACCACACCTGCCCCCACTGTCGACACAACATCATAGGTAATGCTCCGCTGCCTCCGTCCCTGCCAAGAGGCACTGTCTTTCCCGGGTGCCTAGTGGGAGCAGGACAGGCACCACAGGCTGGTGAGCCAGCAGACCACCAAAGCACTGCTGCTGGGACCTGGAGGTGCCGGAGGGCCTGGGGAGGTCTGCTGGAGGGTCAGCCTGGGTCTGAGCTCTGGCTTTGACACAACTGGGCTCCTGACCTTGGACCAGGCCCCCGGCCTCTCCAGGCCTCAGGCCCACAGTCTCTTAAGCGGGACAACAGTGGTGACATGCTCCCTGCCTGTTACCTTGGGGTCATGATGCTGTGTCACTGTGGGGGTGCCTGAGGGGCCAGAAGGCAGGGTGCCCTCCCTCTAGCTGTTTTTCCAAGAGGCTCAGGGCCTTTCCGCTCCTGTCCCGGATGTTCTCTCAAGCCTCTTGTCACACAGAGCAGCCGGGAGGTGTGAGAGGGACCCTAATAGGAGTGACCACCCTGAGAATGGAGAAGCAGGAGGCCTCTGCCTGTGTGGCCCGATTTGGTGGGAGCTTAGAAGGGGCCAGAGCCCTGGGACCAGGCCCCTCGGTGCCAGCCGCCTCAGCCTGCCGGTGCCTACCCCTCTAGCCCTGGATCCCTGCATGCTGGGGCCCTGATCTATTTCCTGCGCTTCTCCCCAGAACAAAAGGGAAACCCGAGCGCTGTGTGCGTGGAGACCAGCAGCCTGGCGCGTGGGCGGCAGCAGAGGGTGATCCTGCCGGTGCATTACCCGGGCCGCGTGCACAGGGCCGGTGCCATGCCCGCCTACCCCACGAGGACCAGCATGGACGCCCACGGGAACCCGGTCACGCTGCTGACCGCGGACCGGCGCGGGGAGCAAGGCCTCTTCCCGCCGCAGACCCCCGCCTACATCCGCGGCTACCCGCCCCTCCACCTGGACCACGGCCTGGCCGCGCACCGCTGTAGCCTGGAGCACCGGCCCTACTCGCCCGCGCCCCCCTTCCGCAGGCCCAAGTTCGGCGGCCGCAGCTTCTCCAAGGCAGCTTGCTTCTCGCAGTACGAGACCATGTACCAGCACTACTACTTCCGGGGCCTCAGCTACCCCGAGCCCGAGGGGCAGCCGCCCCCCAGCCTGGCTCCCGGGGGCCTGGCGCGGGCCTTCCCCCCGGGAGGTGGTGGCGGCGGCGGCGGCGGCAGCCTGCTCTTTGCGCCCGCGGCCCCGGCCTCGCCCCTGGAGAGCGGCAGCGCGTCCAGCTTCAGCTGCTACCACGGCCACCGCTCGGTGTGCAGCGGCTACCTGGCTGACGGCCCAGGCAGCGACAGCAGCAGCAGCAGCAGCAGCAGCGGCAGCTCGGGCCAGTGCCGCTGCTCGTCTAGCGACTCGGTGGTGGACTGCACGGAGGTCAGCAACCAGGGCGTGTACGGCAGCTGCTCCACCTTCCGCAGCTCGCTCAGCAGCGACTACGACCCCTTCGTTTACCGCAGCCGCAGCCCCTGTCGCACCGGCGATGTGGGGAGCTCGGGCCGGGGCCCCGTCGTGCGCCTCGATGGCGCCCCGGCCCCCGAGGAGCTCCCGGCGGCAGCCCGTGGCCCCGGCGCTGCACGGGGGGAGCCCTGGCCCAGGCCCACCTCGGTCTCGGCTTCCGCCTCGGGGGACCAGCTGTCCACCTGCAGCCTGGAGATGAACTACAGCAGCAGCTCCTCCCTGGAGCCCCGGGGGTCCCACAGCTCTACCTCACAAGGGGGGCTCGAGGCCTCTCCCGGCACCGCCCCGGACCTCAGGAGGACCTGGAAGGGGGTCCGGGAGGGGCCGTCCTGCGCCTGCTGCTGCGAGCCCCCGGCCCCCGCCCCAGAGCCCGGCATTGGGGCGGCCGGGGGGCGGCGCCTTGTATCTGGGCCCCTCGCCCTGTGAGGGGTGCAGCCCCCTGGGCGGGGAGCCACAGCCCGCGAGCTCCCAGAGCCTGTACGGCCTTCACCCGGACCATCTGCCCAGGACGGATGGGGTGAAGTACGAGGGCCTGCCCTGCTGCTTCTATGAAGAGAAGCAGGTGGCCCGCGGCCGCGGGGGGCGGCGGCTGCTACACCGAGGACTGCTCGGTGCGCGTGCAGTACACGCTGGCCCAGGAGCCCCCGGCAGGCTGTCACCCTGGGGCCCGGGACCTGAACCAGCGCGTCCCCATCATTCCGGAGGATGTGGACAGCGACTTGGGCTTGCCCTCCGACTGCCAGGGGACCTGTGGCTTCCGCCCCTGGGTGGGGTCGCTGCCTGGTCCAGATGCCCTATGGCCCCACAGGGGCCTGGGAGCAGCCCAGGAAGAAGAGCGGGTTCTCTGCTGCCCGGCCCGGGCACCACGACCACCTGGCTGCCCTCCCGAGGATGTGGGGGCCCCCAGGGCCAGCTCGCCCAGAGCCCTCCGGGACACTTGGGAGTCTAGCGCCACAGCCCCTGAGGCTGCAGGTGAGAGCGTACGGTGACAGCAGGCCTGGGTCGGGGTCTTCTATCCCCACGGTCACTTCCTGGGTGACTTTCTTGGTGCCTTTGGCTTTAAACCCCATCCGTACCTGGTGGTTTCCAGGTATTCCTCCCCCACCTACCCCTTCCTCTGTGCTCCAGACCTGTGGGCCCTGTGCGTCCCTCACCTCTCCCCCTGATGCCCCGGACGCAGCCCACTTGACCCTGCGCACCCTCCCCTCCAGGGCTCCCCACCCAGATGCCCAGGCCCCAGCCCAAAGCCTGCCCTGCCCCTCTCGCTTCAGGGTCCTGGGCTTCACGGCCTGTCTGAAAATCCTGTGTGCTGGTTTGCCCTCATCTGGAAAGGGGAATCCCCAGAAAAATGAAACTTTGCTAAAGACATGCAGAATTCCGGTCCAGATCTTTTATTATGAGGTTGAGCAGACATGGTCAAACTTCGATAAAAAGTTTCCAAACATTTTGTCTCAGGAGTGAACAGTGGGCAGCCTAGCACCTTTGAGTAGCACCAGGACCATTCCATCTCCACAGGAAACCCCACAAGGGTGGTCTCTGCTCCCCACCCACTGTCCACAGCCAGGCCCATACCCTCTCTCCAGGGTGAGGGCAGTAGCTTTCTGAGTGGTCTCCTGTGGCTGATCTTGCCCTCTGTTCCACGTCGGCGCCACAGTTGTCTTTTTTTAAACATTAAGTCTGTCTTTACCCCAGAAAACCCCTCGCTGACTTGCCATTACCCTCTGCATTCTAGAAATGTAGGTCCCTCTCCCAGCTGCGTATGGTCAGGCTCTGCCAACCCCTCTGACCACCTCCCGCTTCCCTCCTTGTTCATGACGTCATCCGCCCCATGCCCCCATCCTGTTCCCCTAACATGCCAGGCGGTCCCAGCCCCCAGGTGCCTCTGCTGCTTCTCTCCTGCAGATCTCGGCTTGAGCGCCCCCAGGGGATGGGCCCCTGGGTCCCTGCGCGTGGTGCCCAAAGGCTGCAGGGCCAGCCCCCTCCCCTGACGGTCGTTCTCTCTCTCCCAGGACTGATATCTCACCCGGCGGACAAAGGCGGCCCTGGAGCCTGAGCTCCGAAGGAACTCTTCCGTGGAAATCAGAACTGTACGGAGACTCCAAACTCTGACTTCCTACAGAAAAAAGAAAACAACAACAAAAAAAATTTTTTTTAGCTTTGACAAACACAAAAGTGGTAATAAAGAGAGCCCTCCTCAACCCAAAATGTGAGCCACCTGTGGCAACCCCCCCATTAACAAACCAACAGACAAAATTCTGAGTCTTTTGCCTCTTTTGATAACATGTTACTCTTCTGTTTTGTAAAGTGTGTGTGCTTGGGGTTCAGAGGTGTGTGGGATTGACTTCTCTGCTTTTTGTTTTTTAAGATATTATATGTAAATGTAAAAAGTTATTTAAATATATATTTTAAAGAACCCTAACTGCCAACTTTTGCTGAAAAAAAAAATCACTGCTGCATTAATTGAACCACATCATGTGTAGATACTGTTGTCTCCCTGGAGGGAGCTCAGGCCTTTGAAAAGCTCAGGGCTACACCTGCCTTAGAAAATGAACCCGAAACTTGAAGTAAAGCTAGTTGATATGGGTACAAACTCTGAGGAACAATGCAATGCTGCCTCTTTCTTTCTTGTGGCAAATCCCAATGTACAAAGCGTCAGGCCTCCTTGGAAGCCAGGCCTGTCCAGCCCTCACCTGCAGGCTGCTGATGGCAACAGCCAGGGGTCGGGCGGAAGGTCTGCCGCACTGGGGAGCCGGGACAAGCCATTGCTACGTAAGCCCCGGGGTGACAGGGACGATTCTGCGCAGTGTCCTCAGTCTGTCCCCTCTGGTCTGCGTCTTAGATAGAAGGACAGAGTCCTGATCTTGGGCTTCCTGCCACTGGCTGCAGAGATGGTTCGATGTGGGGTGTGGGGACAGACACCCAGGAGGAATGAATGTACATGGTTTTGCAGCCTCGGTGTCTGACCCAAGTTGGGGGAGGGGAGGGATGGAGGGCACCCTGGCGCAGAATGGGCTTGTGCGCATGCGTCCGAGCGGGCGCCGCCGCGCCCCCAGACTGTTCAGACTTTGGGATGTCTTCCTAGGGGCGCGCGGCAGGGCCCCCATAGGGTGTGAGCTCCGTATGCAGGTTTCCCATCCCATCGCTTCAGGGTTGTTCAGCCCTCTGCCTCGTGGCTGAAACTGCTCATCTCGCCTGCAAAAGCCTACTATCCTTTCTACCTAATGCACTATTATGTATTGATTCTCCATGAGACAGAAAGAGACTATCAGATAGTTTAGCCCCAAAGGGTAGGTTTTTATCTATTGTTCCAGCCTTCCGTTGTTTTCTTTTGTTGTCGTTTTAAGAGGGAGGGAGAATTTAAGAACCCAAACCGTTTTTTAAAAGAAGTTTTCCATTTTAAAAGGGAGAATCTATTTAAAGCTGTTTCAGATCAGGGATCATTAACCTGTTTGTCCAATGCATTTCTTGTCCTTAAAAAAAAAAATTTTTTTTTTTTTTTAGAGGAAACTAATCACCTTAGCCCTTGTGTCTGCTAACTCTTCTGGTCATTTCTGCTTATTCATTTATTCAAAAGGTGTTTGTTGTCATCTCAAATGCTCATTTGCCAAACAGGAACCTCGAGTCCTTCCCGTCCCCACCCCCCACCCCCGTAGGTGGGGAAGCAGAGACCTCTGTCAGGGGGCTATAAGACTCTTCTCCAGTCTGCCCCAGGGGAGGTCAGCCCAGCGTCCGCACCAGAACATTTTTAATGAGAATCTTATTGAATCCCTTTCTTAAAAAGCCCAGCCTGTGGTGAGGACATCTACTTACTTCTGGCCAGGATTTGTCAGAAAGCAATCTCAGCATCAAACGACTGAGCCATCTGCCCATTAAGGGGCTTGCTGTGGTGAGATTCGTCCTCCAGCCTCCCCTGTGGGACATCCCTCTGGGGCCACCCCCACCCCCAGCCCCACCTGTGCCTGGCACACCTGTTGGTGAGGGTGCAGGAAGCGCCTGAGCGGGTGACATGTGATCTGGGCCACCTTTATTCCTGGGGCCGAGAGTAGCAGCTGCGGAGGACAGCAACTTGCACAGGGAGCGGGTCGGGGCTTCTAACATGAACTACAAAAAGCAGCTTCTCATTGCTGAGATTCTATTTGGTTGTGGTTTTGTGTGTTTTGTTTGTTTTTAATGCCTTCGAGTGCACGTTCTCTTCTTTGTCTGAAACCCTACCCCCAAAGTGGCTTGCTTTAGTCCCGACTGGGGAAAAAAAAAAACACTCCTCAACAGCCTTAAGCAATAAATGGATGAGGAGAACATGTGGCTTCAACTGGGCTTATTAGAATAAATGTGTCCAATTTTCATTTGAAAAGAGCAGTAACTACAGATGGCAAAAGAAATGCATTTAATTTTCATATTTTATAGAGTGGTAGAAACAGAAGAATGAAATTTTCAGACTTTGAAATCTCTAACCATTGTCTTAAATCTGTGTTGGGTCACAAAGCATAATGACCCAACTACATTGCCTCACCGTTCAAGTCAAAAGAAGTGTCTTCTTTGAAGTCCTAAGACTCCAATAATGATAAGTATCTTTTCTCAGTTGCCTCTCAGTGGCGTGTGGGGGTTACGTAGATGTGGAAACTGGAAGCCTGGAATCTTCCGTTGAGAACCACCCCCTACACACACACCCATGAGCAGGAATGTGACTGTTGGGCGTGGTCCCATGGCCCAGCCTTGAGTGTAGGGCAGCCATGTAGATTGAAGAGTGCTGGAACCAGTGAAAAGTGGGGGTTTGGGAGTTCTGGCCCACCAGGTACCTCTTTGTGGACACAGCCCTGGGATGCTGGCCTTAACTCTCCGTCTCTTCACCTCTCCCTTACCTTGACACCCTGACCCTAACCCTAACCCACGCCGTTTTGTAAAGCTCCTTCTGCTGCCCACCGTCCACACCCTCCCTAATGTGCTGCTAGTCCCTACTCAAAGCCCATGCAGGACTAATGCTTTTAAAATGAGGTCTAAAAAATAATTACTAATCAAGAGTATTATTTTTTAAACAGAACTGCCTTTTTCTATTCTTTATATAAACTCTATTGTATTGGTCTAACAAGGCACTATTTTAAAATGTGTTTTTTTTAAAATATTTCTCCCATAGCACTTAAAAGATATTTTGTAAAGACTTTTGCTGTAAAGATTTTGTAATAAAGTTGTCTAAGGGCTCCTTCTCCAACATTACCATTTTTAAAAAATGTTTTAAAGGCTAGAAAACAACTTATGTATATTCTGTATATGTATAGCAGCACATTTCATTTATGGAAATATGTTCTCAGAATATTTATTTACTAATATATTTATCTTAAGCCATGTCTTATGTTGAGAGTGTGACATTGTTGGAATAATCATTGAAAATGACTAACATGAAGCCCTGTAAATACATGATAATTGCACACAGATTTTACTTACTTGCCGACCAAAAATGATTTTAAACAAGTTGTAGTCTTCTATGGTTTTGTAACAAATTGTACACATGACTGTAAAAAAAATACAATTTTATCAAGTATGTGTTATATGTTGTCGCTGCTCTGTTTGGTAAAGGTCTTACAGACGCCGCAAAGGAGACCTGCGCATGAAGCAGCGCCCGTCACCCACGGGGGCTTCCGTGTAAACAGAATGCAGGTAACTGGGGATCCGGGTGATGTCCCAGACAAGCATTTGTGATTATGTCCCTGGTGGTGGTGGCAAGTTTTCTGCTCAGCCTTTGTGTGTGTGTGGCAGGGGAGCGGGGATCCCAGGAGCCTACTTTTTAAAAACAGGGACCGTAGGCTGGATGTAAACATCGACTTCACCTGCCAGGCCTTTTCCTACTTGGAAGACTGAGGCCCTCCAGCCCCTCTTTAAGGAAAAGGGACTTGTAGGAAAAAGGCTTAAGTGTCCAGCTTGGAAATGACCAAACCGTGAAGATGGAGAGGGGGCCCTGCGTCTAAAGTGAATCTCCTGCACATCTTTGCTTGCTTTCCAGCCCACCTCCCCCAAACCCCTGGGGAAGGTAGTCACTGATGTAAAGCGCTCTGAGATCACGTGGGAGGTGCAAAGCGGTGTTTATTTTTCAGACATCCAGCAGAGAACATCCTAATCCGATGAGCTCCGGTTCCTATTTCTCTCTCTTGAGCTGTTTCTTGGGCACAGGCTCCTCAACAGGCTCCTCGTGGCCTTCCAGCCGCTTCCTGCCCGGCAGTGGGTCCTTCTGAGCGTCTTTGGGGGTGGCAGCCTGTTTGCACAGAGCCTCCCAGAGCTTTTGTTTGATGGCCTTGCCCAGCTCCAGGCTGTATCTCTTGGGGGTCCCAGAAGGATTCCACAGCATGGGCTCTACCACAGCGTGGTACAGAGCCTGGTAGCCCTCGGTGGGGAGGCCATGGATGACTAACGTGTCCTCGGACAACTGGTGCCTCTTCCTGGTTTCGGGAAGCGAGGCTCGGCCCTTCCAGGACGCTGTCCCCACGTCCCAGGGTAGCGTTTGGGTGGCGGCCACATGTTCAGCATATCTGCTCTCAAGATCTTGGCAGACCGTCTCTTTTTTCTCCTTTGAACTCTCTTTACTCTAGCCAGGAAGAAAGCAGAGAAGTCAAAGCTAAAACTTGAGAAGGGAGCTCAGAATAATTATCTGGGATTTGTGTCCCCGAGTCTTGGTTACAGCCACAACCAACATTTGTCTAGCATGTTCTAGTTTACTGAATTCCTTCAGGGATGCCTCTGCGAGCGATTCGCCACAACACTGGAAGGTCAGCGGGAGATGGCTTTAAAGGCAAGGAGCTGGGAATGGGTTTGCCCAAGGCCACACAGCCATGAGGTGGGCCACAGCTGTCACCTACAGAGTGCCATACAGGACCCCAAGCATCTCTGTGCCAGGCTCGGCTCGAAAACCCTTTGCGAGGGTACTAACTCATTTCATCCTCATGAAACTCTATGAAGGAAGGGCAGTCACGCCCCGTTTTATAGATGACAAAAGCCAATTACAGTCAGAGTTGGGATCAGAACCCTGACTGACTAACTCCAGGAGGCATTCTTTTTTTCTTTTTTTAATTAGAGTATAATTACCCCCACTTTCCTGGTAGCTCAGATAGTAAAGAATCTGCCTGCAATGCAGGAGACCTGGGTTTGATCCCTGGGTCAGGAAGATCCCCTGGAGAAGGGAATGGCAACCCACTCCAGTATTCTTGCCTGGAGAATCCCAGGGACAGGGAGCCTGGTGTGCTACAGCCCAAGGGGTCGAAAAGAGTCCAACATGACTGAGTGACTAACACTTTCACTTTCTTCATAATTGCTTTACAATGTTTTATTGGTCTCTGCTGTACAATGAAGTCAATCAGATACATACGCATACATTCATCCCCTCCCTCTTGGACCTCCCTCCCACCTCACCCCCACCCACGCTGCCATCCACCCCTCTAGGTCATCACGGAGCATCAAGCTGAGCTCCCTGTGCTATGCAGCAGGTTCCTGCAGGGCGCCTTCTGAGCTCTGCTGGCCATCATGGAGTAACAGAGCTGGATTCAGATCAGGCCTCTGGATGCCAAGTTCTTCATGTTCAGATTTATAGCTAGATCTGTGGCTCAGCTCTGGGGTTCAGGTGTGTGTCTCTGAGCCTTTCGCATCCTCATTTTCCCTTCACATTAAGTTCCTTTTGTCTCTGCTTCTGAAAACCACTTTATCCTCCTCTCGAGCTGGGCAGAGGATACACAGGCATGACCCCGGATCTTGTATTCTCTCCGCTTTATCACACCCCCCACCCCCATCCTCACTCCCCCCTACCCCTGCATGCCATCTTTAACTTCAGGATTTCCTCTTCTTCATGGGAATCCCTAGCTTACCTTTCCCTCTTCCCACTCTGTCACATTTTCTCCACCAACAGCCCTCTCCTACCTCGTTGATGCCTCCTGCAGGCCTCCTGTGCCTGGGCGAACCTGGCCGCTGCCCTGCTGGCTGCTTGCTCTTGGAACCGATGGAGTTTCTTGTTCTGCCCCGCTGGGTGGTTTTCACTGTTGCATCGTCCCTGGGCTTTAATCTCCTGGAGGGTTTCACATCTCCAAACTTGCGTGGCACTGGGCAGCATTTCTCCTTCAGCTGTCGCCTGAGCACCAGTTTCACCAGGGAGAAGGAACTGGCAATTACTGGGTCCTTTACAACTTCCCAAGAAGAGGTGGGACCTGGTGTGGGGGCACTGGTGTTTGGCTCAGCACACGCTCTGGGTGTCCAGATGTTGGTGAGAGCTGGCGAGTCCACGTAGCAGTCCTGGAGCCTGGTGTTCAGTAAGATAGACTGTCGGAGTCCATAGGCAGGGATGCTGGGGTCTCGTCTCACATAGATTGGATGCTAGAATTATAAGGGGGAAAAAGGAATAAAAAAGACCAGTTCTCAAGCTGAGACTAGAAAGTCTATTTTTGGAGGTAAAGTACTAACATCTTTTTAAGGACTATTCCTTCCACAAAAACTCTTAGAAACCTTTCCACATATCCTCTCTCCTGCTCGCCAAAACCTTTTGTACCAAGTAGGAAAGCAATGGTAACTTCACAACGTCACAGTGATGGTCAGGTTCTCAAAGAACAAGGCATGCTTGCGCTGGAAGTGGAGAGAGGGTTGGGGAGCATTTATAAGGAATTAAAAACAATTTCTGTCTCCTGGAAAGCTAAGGGAAACCACAGTGGGAGAGGAATGGGAGACAGGATCACTTGAGCTTCCTATAGAGCTGTAGCCAGTCCTCAACTCTGCCGCAACCCAGAAATGACAGCAGGTAAATCTCCCGCCAAGTCCTGAAATTGCCTCTAACCAGACTGCCATGAGCCAAGAAAAGCTGCTAAGCAGGGAAATATACTCTGGGGTCTATAAAGGCAAAAGCACAACGTAAATGATGCTGGCCTCCATTTCCCAGGACCAGCCAAGAACAAGAGAACAATTTGGAGAGATTAGAATCACACACTTAAAAGAGACCTGGCTTTCTAAGAAATGTCATCTATAATAAAATAAAATCACCTTACCATATTTCAGTTGCCTTAAACTTTATTTTAGCTAGCTTAGTAGGGGGAAGAAATATGTATTTTCTTTTCCCTTTTTCGCTTTTGCGTTTTGTTTTGTTTTGCTTTGTTTTAATATTTCTATCACCTGTCGTTCTCTGCCTCAGTCATGCATGGGCAAACGGCTGTTTGCTTAGATTTTGGCTCTCATGCAGGCAGTTTTGAACCATTATCTCTAGTATTTGTGATGTCACTTTGGTTTGTGATGTGGGTGTGGGAGGGTGTTACATCATCAGATTTTTATAGTTGATTTATGTTGGAAGAAGTTCTATTTTCTTGTGCTTACAGCCTCAGGAGCTTCTCTAGCCCTCTTCTCCCCCAAAATGGCTCGAGTGAATTTTGAAGGTCCTGACATTCTTAAGAAGCACTCTCTGCATGCAGCATACTCAAATATGCAGACCAGATTTGTGGGTACAGGTAGCGAGATGTATCCTTACCTGTGCACAAGGGCCATTCTCCGTGTACATAAAGAAAGTACTGTTACATTCTCAGAACGGCTGCCAAGGTTAGGGACCAGAAATGAAAGAACACGTTCGTGCAGCCCTGGGCACCTGCCTCTGCCCGCGTGTCTCTCCCGGGGAGACTACATGGTTTCTGGAATGTGGTTTTATTTTACATCCCATGGCAAATGCAGTAATTAGAGCTGTTCGCGGTGTCAAGGGCTTGAAACAAGAACAAAGACGCCTCTTCCTGGGAACTCTTGGGCAATGCTGAGCTCCTTATCAGGCGCTCGCCCCGTTGGTGGTTTTGATATTTCATGTGCAGAATGCCAAAGGAGGCTCCCTCCCAGGGGGAGGAGGAGGAGAGCGAAATGATGGAAAAACAGAGTATGCGTCTGGCAGGAGTTCCTGGAATCACATGTGTTGCCTGTTTGATTTTTGTTTGTTTGTTTTTGTTTTTGTCCCCGGAGTGAATCAAAGTCGCAGGCAGACCGCACCGCAGGCCGCTGTGGAACCACCTCCAGGCCGCCAGCATCTGGACCCACAGACACTCAGGAGGACAATGGGGCCCATTCAGTGGCGGAGACTTGGCCTCACCTCCCTAGAGGAGGGTCAGTTTTAGAGCAGGGTGTCGGAAAGGGTTTGTCTCTGGGAAGGGTTTGTAAACGTCTGGAGGTTGGTCAGGCAGGCATCCTTTCAAAGTTGGTGAGCCCCGGAGAAGTGCGACCCAGCTCTGGGGCTACGGTCTGCCTTTATTCCGCATTGTGGGAACAGAAGGGTAAGACGGAACTGCGCCTCTGTTCCCCTCCGCTCTTTCCCCGTCTTGCGGTTGACTTTTTCCTCACCACCTCGTTCCAAACACTCAAATGTATTTACTTTCCTGGGCCTTTGACTCAGTCACTGAGCAACACTGCTCTGCCTCTAGGAGCGCTCAGAATCTCGAGCACAGAGCTCTTCACACAGATGGCAGCTGATACATATTCTTCAAGCTCCATTAAACTCTGTCTTCTCTCCCTTCCATGTAACTCCTTTCAGTTGACACTGCCCCAAGAGTAACCCTCATGGTCTTTACCAATAATTCAGAGTAATTTGACGTGTGCCATTTCTCCTATTTCTGTAAAAGCTGTGTTGATTGGATGCTCACTGTAGTCCAAAGCATGGTTCTAGACTCTTTACCAACATCATCTCACAAAATGCTACCAACAGTCTTATTTAAAAAAAAAAAAAAAAAAAGCTTATTTATTTGGCTGCCCAAGGTCTTCAGCTGCGCGCGGGCTCTTCAATCTGCATTGTGACATATGCAATCTTTAGTCACGGTATGCTGGATCTAGTTCTCTGACCAGGGATTGAACCCAGGCTCCCTGCATTGGGAGTGCGGAGTCTTAGCCACTGGACCACCAGGGAAGTCTCTCCCCCTGGTTTTAGAAGTTGTCCCGAATGTCCCCTGCCGTGTTAGGTGGACAGGGAAGTGGGTATATGAGGATACATCAAACAAAGTAACTAGTCTTTAACAGAGGTTGTTGCACTGAAGGTTGTTCGGAAGTATGAAATCAGGATGGAAAGACTCCATTTGGTCCAGGGTCCTGAAACCATGGCAAGAGTTTCCATCGTAGGTGCCAACCCTTGGTCCAGAGAACTTGGGGTTGAGGCCGTGGGGCTTCCATGTTGCGGAAAGATCTGTCCCTCAGTTTGATTGGCCAATGAACCTTTTTTACTGTGCTGAGCTCAGTCTAAATAACTTTTACTTTCCACCCATCCTTTGGAGCTCTTCTTCCTGACATATCTAAATCACCGCTTCTATTTGCAAACACATCTGCTCTTCTCTGATGTTTAGCCAGGCTCTCCTCACTGTATTTTTAGCTCTGATAATCTTTCTTCTTTCTTTTTCTCCTTTACTTACCCCCTTCTTCTCTGTAGCTTTTCCTAGCTCCTATTCTCTTTCTGGAGGGTTGGTGAATAAAGAGGAAATTGAGCCAATTCATATGAATTCTCCTCTTCCTCCTTCATGCCCCATCCTCAAATTCTAATGGAATTTAGTTTTTTAATTTCCGCAGATGTTTTTAACACCCAAGCAAGTAAACTTCCACACCCATATGGGAACACATCTGAGGTTCGTGATGTAGAAGTTTTAGGAAAGAAGAGAGAAACTCTGGATGAGAGAATTTGTAGATTCCTGAGCCGTGATACAAACTCAGAGGACCAGTGATTTAGACCACATGTGCCGAACACACACCTCTCATGGCCAAGTATGTGAGATGAGGGTGTCCTGCCCACCCTGCCAACCCCTTCTCACCTGGCTCTGGGTTCTCAGATGTGGCCACCAGATGCCCCACAGACATCTCTAATCCATTATGTTCAAAACCAAATTATTTTTCTCCCTTCACCTCCATCAGAAAAGACAAACTAGTGCTTCTCTTCTCCATCACTAGTTGCCTGACTCAGAACCTGGGAGACAGGGTCAGTAACAGTACTGTGCTGAGATGAGCCTGAGACTAAAGGAAAATCAGGAATCTAGATCCTGATTTTACTTAAAATTTTAAGATTCTGTTCATCATGAGTTTTTTGGCATTCATTTAGAGTTTTTAAAGATATTGCATTTAAACGTAATCCACTGGGACTTCCCTGGCAGTCTACCGGTTAAGACTCTGCTTTCAATGTAGGGGATACAGGTTCAATCCCTGGTTGGGGAAACTAAGATCCCACATGCAGCACGGCACAGCCAAGAAATTTTTTAAAAAACTTTAAAACGTACATAAAAACACAGTCCAGGGCTTCCCTGGTGGCTTAGTGGTAAAGAATCGCCTGCCAATGCAGGAGACAAGTGTTCACTCCCTAATCTGGGAAGATCCCACATGCCTAGGAGCAATAAAGCCTGTGTGCTGCAACTACTGAGTCCTTGCTCTAAAGCCTGGGAACTGCAACAGCTGAAGCCCATGAGCCCTAGAGCGTGTTCTCCACAAGAAGAGAAGCCTCAGCAGTGAGAAGCTCACACACCACAATTGGAGAGTAGCCCCCAGTCTCCACAACTAGAGAAAAGTCTATGCAGCAACAAAGACCCAGCAAGGCCAAAGAGAAAATAAATAAAATAATTTTCAAAAACTCAGTCCATTAAATATATTTAATATACTTTAAACTTGATTAAATATTTATCTTGATTACTGAGTTTGGGGCTGAATCGCTTCAGTTGTGTCCGACTGTTTGCGACCCTGTGGATCATAGCCCACTAGGCTCCTCTGTCCATGGGATTCTTCAGGTTCTCCAGGGGATCTTCCTGACCCAGGGATCGAACCCATGTCTCTTTTGTCTCCTGCACTGGCAGGCAGGTTCTTTACCACTAGCACCACCTGGGTTTGGGGGCCCCCTTATATCTTGTGCTTAAAGCCAATGCCTCAGTCACCTCACCCTAATCCCAGCCCTGGACCACTCAGAGAGCATTGGTTGCTAGAACCCCACAAAGACAAGAAGGCAGTTCACCACGGTGGGTGATGAGGTGTGTGGTCCTGAAGTCCCACTGACTGGGTCAAAGCCCAGCTCTGCTACTAGGTGACCTTTGGGCAAGCCATTAACTGTCTCTGTATGAGGGGGGCTGGCAAGGGTGCCTCCCTTGTAGGGTGACTGCCATACATGCAATGTGATGACAAACCCTGCACCCTGCCGAGAGCTCAGTAAAATCCTCAGTGAACGCCTGCTATTCTTGTTATTATAACCAGACTTCTCATCTCATGCTCTCTCCACAGCATGACTGCCCTTTGAGCAGAAATCATCCCAGCTGGAGTTTCAAAGATACCAGGATCCCCCAAACTCCACCAGCTGAGATCACTCAGGTTTTGGCAAATCCTGTTGCCCTCAGGAGGAATCCGAGGGCCTGACTGCAGAGCCAGCAGACAGACAGACACCAGCCTCTTCCTGGAGGCCTGGGGCTACGATCAGTGCCCTCACTCTTTCCATGAAATAAAGCTGCTTAAGGACTGAGGCATGTGAAGCACTGAAATGAATATCTCAGGCAGCTCCTTGCCAGGGCCCGGACCACGTAATTGAGCGAAGACCTTGAGCCCTTACGTGACCTGACCTAGACCTGCTTGGCTGTATTTTTAGTCTCTATGTGCTGTTTCCATCACCTGTGCTGGGCTTTATGCTGGAAAAGAGGGGAGGGAGGCCTGGGGACAGCTAGAGGGATGTTTCTCGTGGCAGCCAGTGGGGGCAGGGGCTTGCACACTATTTCTCAGTTCTGTTGTACAAGCCAGCTTTCTGGGGCTTGCAACATTCAAGGGGTGTGTGTAGTTGATGACACAGGCCTTCAAGCTTAGGAGGTCCCCAAGCTTGGTTTAATGTTCTATTGTTGCTGTCTGGAAATTCTTTATTTTGAAGAAAGGGACCCCACATTTTCGTCTCTCACTGTAGCCCATTCTGGGTACACAAGGCCAAGAGAGCAGACTGTCAGCAGACTGACACCCAGTCAGCAGGGGTGCCTTTCTGCAGGACAGTAAGACAGATGGGAGCTACTGCCATGAGGCATAAATCTCCAGATTTGGCCAAATAAACCTGATTTTAAAACCCCTGTCTGCCTTCTTATTTCCTCTTCTGAAACTAGGATGAGATGTGAAAGGATCTCATAAAATATAGAAAGCTGTGTCCTGCTTTGCTAAAACCGTTCCCTAGCAGACTGTTTAACGGAGAAGGCAATGGCACCCCACTCCAGTACTCTTGCCTGCAAAATCCCGTGGACAGAGGAGCCTGGTGGGCTGCCGTCTATGGGGTCGCACAGAGTTGGACACGACTGAAGTGACTTAGCAGCAGCAGCAGACTGTTTAAAACAGTCCACAGAGCATCCTCTGTCAATATCATTTTCTTGTCTTTGTCCTACTTGGTGCTCTCTGAAAATCACATTATTTTCCTGTTGGTTAACTGGCCTCTCCCCTCTGTATGAGTGTCAGTTCAGACTGTAAGTTCTTATCTTTTGACAGACTCCTCACTTAGCATTTGTTGAAGGGAGGAAGGATCCCTTTCCCTAAGTACTCACTTTGTGCTGATCATTCTACCTGCATCTCCCCATTTTATTCTCCTTCAAGCGGCTCCTGCTTGGGAGGGTGCACATTCAGAGGTGAAGAATTCCCAGGTTGTGTTACAGGAGGCAGTTTTGCAGGTGGGAAGGACCTGAAATGGTGCAGAAGACAGAGGGTAGGTTAGAGTGCAAGACACCAGGTGGGATGTGGAGGGTGTATCTCCAGCAACCTGGGAGAGGGGCGGCCCCTGCCCCAAGGAGCCCAGAGGAGTCTCCACTGCGGGAATGACACAGGGAAAACAGTGACTGAACAAGATGACTCTTGCCGGGGCGCTGGGTCGTGTGGGTGGAGAAGGAGGGAGCCTAGAGGCCTCGTGGGAGGTAGGTGCGCCTTTGGGGCGCCTCTGGAAGCAGCTGGGACGGGGTGGGGGGGATGATTGGGGGCGAAGTGGCAGGCGAGGGGACGGCCCCCGGGGGGTTAGAGGGCGCAGGGAACGGTGTCCCTAAAGCGGGCCAGGGAGCCTGCGGGGCGGGGAGAGCCCAGCCCCGCTCAGGGCGCTGCGTGTCTGCATGAGAGGGCGGAGGTTTCCGCCGCCGCGCCGGGCGCAGGCCCGCACTTGCAAGTCTGGTACCAGGGACTTAAAAACTCCCGGCGCATCGTCCGGACCTGCCCTGCGGGGCGTTGCCGCGGCGCTTTAGGCGGGAGCCGGAGGAAAATTTCTGCCTAGAGGAGTGCGGGGTAGGAGAAGAGCCTACTACAGACCCTGGGGCGGGCGGGGAAGACCTTGCCGGGGAGTGAGGAGCAATGCGCCGGCCACACGGGGGCCGAGAGTCGCCACGCGCTCTCTGCGCCCGGGGATCCAAGTGTCTGAGAAAGCGCCGTCGCCCCACCCACTTCTGGACTTTCTCGGGGTCGGGAGCTTCACTTATTTCTATGTAATCTAACCTAATTTTGTGAGGGCCTTTTATTATTTCTATTTTGCGTTTGACTAAGAGCAGGGAACTTGCCCTAGTTGACAAAAGATGTGTTTTAGGATTCGGAACCAGGGCTCAGTATGCTGCCTGTTTTGTGCCTGCAAGAATTGGCATGGTGAAAGGAGCTCAACATTTTCTAGGCTTCTCGTTAGTACCACCGCTTTGGGAGTAATTGTTATCAACGCCCCCTTTTAACCGATGATGAAGTTGAAGTAAGAGAGCTAGTTTTCTTTTCCTGGGTGGCTCAGCTGGTAAAGAATCCGCCTGCAATGCGGAAGACCTGGGTTCGATCCCTTGCGTTGGGAAGATCCCCTGGAGAAGGGAACGGCTACTCACTTCCAGTATTCTGGCCTGGAGAAGTCCATGGACTATACAGTCCATGGGGTTGCAAAGAGTTGGACACGATTGAGCGACTTTCACTCTCAAGATTTTACAGGTGATCAAGTAGGATATGAATCCGGTCAGGCTGACTCTAGAGCACCCTTTTTAAAACCGCTGCGATGAGCCAAGCAGAGGAAAGCGGTTTGCAAAGAGCTGTTTTGATTTTTACGGCTGCGGTTGAGCCCGCGTGTGGGTCACGACCCGAGCGAGGGTGGAGCAGGGGTCACTGGGCGCCCGGCCCGGTCCAGCCGGGTCAAACCTCCACTCGGGGACTCGGAGGCGGTGCCCCAGGCCCCGCCCCTTACCTGTAGGTCCCGCCCCTCGAATCTTCCAAGCGAGTGCTCAGCCGGTGGGCGGGACCAGGTGCAGTTGGGGGGGATGTGGGCGGGTGCTGGCGCGTGAGTGGCAGGCGCGGGCGGGCGCCGTCGGCTCCGCCCCTCGGGCCTCGCGGCTGAGCCGGGCGGGCCCCGGGCGGCCCGGGCGGTGGCGGCGCTGGGGAGGGCGGGCCGGGGCGGGGCCACGCTCGAGCCCAGCGTCCCGCTCCCATGGCCGCCCCCGGCTCCCTGCGCTGCCCCCTCTCCCCCGGGCCGCGCCCCGGGGCCCCGCACTGACGGCCCATGGCGCCGCCCGCCGCCCGCCTCGCCCTGCTCTCCGCCGCCGCGCTCACGCTGGCCGCCCGGCCCGCGCCCAGCCCCGGCCTTGGCCCCGGACCCGGTGAGTGAGCGAGCCCCCCGCCGCCGCCTGTCCCTCGCGGAGCCCGCCCAGGGGCCCAACTCCCTCGCCCCTGCTTGCTGGGGCTCCTTTTCCAGAACCTCAGCGACGCCCCTCGGACGAGGCGGCCCTTCTCAGGCCCCTCCGCGACGCCCCCGGCCGGCGCCCTCTCTGCCTCAGTACCTCAGACCCGCTCCTCAGCGACGCCCCCTCGGACAAGGCGGCCCCTCTCTTCAGGACCCGAGACGCCCCCGCCCGCGCCCTCTCTGCCTCCAGTACCTCAGACCCTTTCCTCAGGCTCCTCAACGACGCCTCCCCGTGCCGGGAGGTCTCTCTCAGGACCCCGCACCCCCAGCCCAGTTCAAGTCCCTCGGGGCGACTCGCCCCGCTTGGCGACGCTGCCCCACCCCTACCCCCTCAGCGACACCCCGGGCCAGGACGCGCTCCGCAAGCCCCGCTTGTCCCCTTCCCTCCCGTGTCCGCGGGTGCCGAGAGGCGACGAGAGCGGGCTCCCGGCCCCTCTGCCCGGGTCTGCGCCCCGCTAGCCCGGCTCTGAATCTGCGCCTCGTGAGGAGTCGAGTTGACCTGCCTGTCCTACTAGTAGAGGCGGATCTGGGTCCCGAGACGATCGGCTCTGCCCTGCCTGACCGTCCCCTTCCCCCCCAGGGCCCGCTTTGAACCTCCCGGGGACTCAGGTGCAGGTCCAGCGTGGGGAGAGGAAGAAAGGAAGGGGGTGATGGCAAACGTCTCCCCTACAGAGTTTAGGGTGCTCATCGTGCGAGTACAACGCAGAGCCCCCGTTTCCCAGGGTAGCTCCACGCTTTAAACACGGTCACCCGCTCCCCAGGCTAAGGTCAAGGCCAAGTTTTCCCCACATGAGGCCCTAGACCAGGATGGAAGCTGGAACTTGCTTAGCTTGCCCTCACACCCTTCCTTGCAGCAGAACTCGCCCAAGTTGAAGAGCAGGCAAGAGGGCGTTGTCTGGCCCAGGTACCTTTCTCAGCAGGTTGTTCAAGTATGGGGAATTGGACTTGAGGGAAAGGGGTGGGAAAAGTGCATTACAGATTTGCCTGAGTGGGAAAACTCAAGCCTCTGGGTTCTCCACCCAAAGTCTCAGACTGTGATGTTGGAGAGACAGGATTTTGCTGCTGAAAGAAAACTCTGCATTGCTTTGTTTACTTGCCAGCTTGGTTTCGTGATAAAGATCAAGTTTAATGTTGTCACTTACTGCGTGACTTTGGTTGTGCCTTCTGCTCTCTGAGCCTCAGTTTCCTCATCTGTAAAGGAGGGATAATGGTAATTCCCTTGCTGGATGTTGTGAAGATTAAAGGATATACTGCAGGTAACACGCCCACGTACAGCAGGCAGTCACTGAACACATTTAAGAATTCTTTTTATAGTGCTTCACAGTTCGCCAAGTGCTGGACACCTCCTTTGCCCTGGGAATGCTCTGAGTTTCCAATCTGATTAAACCCCGTAAAAGGCAAAGCTTGGCTTTAGAGAGGTAGAAGAGGGCTCTCCAAGTGCTGTAAACCTTAGGCTCAGGAAGGGGTTTCTCAGTGATCAGTGGCCTCTTAAGGGGACATCTACAAAAACTTCTGCAAAAGTTTGATCACTTCTGCTGTTTACTGTATGTGAGGAATGACGGAGGAACTTTCTGAGAGCCAGGATATGTCAACATAACTGTAACCTAGTAACCCCTTAGCTCCACTTTGCCATCTGTGTGGTCAGGATTTAATGTCCTCTATGGAGAGAGGTACGGGTGGAAATAAACTGGTTCCTCTCCTGGAAAGGGCAAAGTAATAGCTCTGAAAAGTGTTCACGGAGCCTGCTGTGTGCTTATGCTTGTTGGAAGGTGGCACCCTCCTCAGGCACCTTTGCTTCAGTAGAAAGGGTTAAGTGCGCAGCCCTTATGTCATGTGAACCTCAAACCTCGGTGTGCTTTTATTGGAGGGTCTGGGGTTTGTACGTGCCTGCATGCTCACTTAGTCCTTAAATCCTGCAACCCGATGGAGTGTAGCCCACCAGGCTTCTCTGTCCATGGGATTTTCCAGACAAGAATACCAGAGTGGGTTGCCATTTCCTCCTCCAGGGGATCTTCCTGACGCAGGGATCAAACTCAAATCTCCTGCGTCTCCTACATTGGCAGGTGGATTCTTTACACTGAGCCACTTGGGAAGAGTGGGTCTGGGATAGGGACAAATAAATAACCATTATGAAATGATTTCTGATAAGGCCCATGTCCCCAGTTCAGCGAGCCTCATCAGCTTTTCTCCCTACCATCTTGATATAATACATCAGTGCCTTTGTGACTTTTCCTCTTTAGTTCCAGAGCAATTTGGGGGAGATACCACATGGTCTTCACCATCACATCCTGTCTAGAGCCTACCCACTAGTTTTTAAAAATCCTTTCCAATAAAAAACATGTTTCACTCTGAAGATATGTCAGGCTTGCCATTTTATATTTTTGATACTGTAATTTTCTCTAAAATTTTGTGGATGGAAAAAATTATTTCAATACTTACATTCTGCATAATTTTGTAATATTTAAATTATTGGTGGTTTGCATTTTTGAATGCTGACTTTATGAAAACAGTTAGCTCATTCCCTATCAGTGATACTTCTAATTACAGTGTATAGCCAACCCCAAATGATCTCCCTTCTCTTCATCCTTTGAGATCCTCTCCCTTCCTTCACAACTGATAAGGAGGGATGTAGAGGTTAGTGGTGGAATCTAGACTCCCTCTTCAAGGAGAAAGGCAGCCAGGGCCATGGACTCTCCGACGTGGACTCCCATCTGGAATTTACTGACCTGTAGGGGACAGCCAAGAGGTAGGAAGAGAGGGCTGGGTGGACTTCAGCTCCGAGTTTTCCACCGAAGGCAAATACCTTCAGTGTTTCACCTTCACCATCAGTGTTTCACCACATTTAGGGCCTGCTGGGTGTGCGTCAACAGTGTGTCTCAACTCTGGTAACATTTGCCGTGAACATCATTTTATAGTTGGTACTCATTCTTCTCCAGCTCCTCATCTAGAATTGGTCCCAGTAATGTGTCTTGCCCTAAAACCTGTGAGTTCAGTTAACAGTAAGAGCTTCATACTGTACAGAGCTCTGTCTCTTGTGGGAACTCCATTAATGTTAATAGGATTACCTGCAAAAAACCTGCCTCCCAGTGCCGGAGACATGAGTTCAATCCCTGGGTCGGGAAGATCCCCTGGAGGAGGAAATGGCACCCCATTGCAGTATTCTTGCCTGGAGAATCCCATGGAGAGAGGAGCTTGATGGGCTACAGCCAGCCCATGGGGTGGCAGAGAATCGGACATGATTGAAGGGACTTAGCATGAACGAACAGAAGGGCTGAGAGGAGTGAAGGGGACCGATGTGCATGCCAGTTTCCTTTATGCTTTTAGTATTTTAAGAGACAGGGAAACGGTCAAAACTGACCTGGCATCAAAGAACTCTCATCTTTTTGTGAAAACTTCTCACTGCTCAACAAAGCTATTGAAGTGTTTGAGATATGTAATGAGACCTTTTATAAATCTTAGAGCAAAAAGAAGTTCAGTTTAAGCTCACTGCTAAGAAACAGCAAGTTGGTACATTTAATAGAGATATTCTTGATGTGCTTACTTATGATTTAGGTTATTTGGATCAAAGGCAATCAGTGATGAAGGTAAAATATATTGCTTTCAATTGCTTCACAGTGTACAGATTAGGAAATTAGGTGTGATGGGCAATATATTGTCTTTAGTGTAGAATTTTCAAGCCTGTAATGCCATCTGAGGCTCTAGATCAGGTGTCGGCAAACATTTTTTATAAAGGGCTAGACAGTAAATAATTGGGGTTTTGTGGGCCATGTACTGTCTGCTGCAATTACTCAACTCGGGCTTTGTAGGGCAAAAGAGGCCATAACAAAATGTGAATGAATGAGAGTGGCTGTCTTCCAGTAAAACTCACATGGACGCCCACATTCGAATTTCATGTAATTTTTATGTGTCACAAGTTTTAGTTTTTTCAACCATTTAAAAGTTTAAAAAGCAATTTTTGCTCATAGGACATACAAAAACAGGCAGTGGGCCAGAGTTGGCCTACAGGCTGTACTTGACCAAGTCCTGCTCTAGGTCCATATGTATTGATTTTTTTTTTTTCCCAGTGTTCATTGGTCTGGAAAGGTGACAAGGAGGCAAATGATTTTGGTGAATGAATGAACCTTTTACCTTTTACTGGTAGCTGACTTTAAAAGACTTTTGAGAAAGGGTTGAAAAGGTTAATTTTATGTTATGTATATTTTACCACGATTAAAAAGAATGTGTCCAAAAGGGAAATTGTATGCACATACATTTGGATCTTTACTAAGACTTTAAAAAAAAAGCTTTAGAAAGAAATTCAGTGTGGTTCAGCGTGCAGTACATAAAGAAAATAGAGCCTGCCTCAGAACCAGCCCAGGGTTTGTTCAGCTATGCAGATGTTGTTTGGATCAAACTGTTGAGAGATCTGTTTCTCAGAGGAAAGCCCAGGCAGCAGGTGGCACCAGCCCTGAGATATTAAAAAAAAAAAAAAAAGAGAAAACAAACTTCTATCATTTTCCTAAACAGTTGAGTTTTATTTCCATGGTTCTAGCGTCATTTTTATAAAGTGGCCTTTAGAGAAACAACAATGTGTTTAGCATGGCTGATTATTTTAAAACATTTTTGAAAAAAACAAAATGAAACAAACATACCAAGTTGATTGTATTTGTACTGTGGAACAGTTAATGCAAAACACTTGGGAGAGGCCGGAAGTTTGGATCTGCAGCCTTTGTCTGGGTTTTTGCCTCCTGAATAAGGACAACAGAGGAGGAAGTGAGTGTGTTCCTTAGCAAACCACCTGTGCAGGTTTTGAGGTGAGGTCTCCTCAAGCCCCCTATAGTCACCTGGCAGGTTAGTTTCTGGCTGACTCCTGGTGAATGGGTGAGAACTGTGACTGACATTCTCCCATGTTATTTTGATCTTGAGAATCCAGCTGGAACCGAGAAGCGTGAGTCTAGGAGAGGAGCCTGAGGTCACTCTGTATTTTTCCCCCTCTCTGTTGTTTTCAGTGTCTTCCTCTCAAGATAGTGCTTCTTCCCCAGACCTCACCTCTGGGACCTTATCCTGGATTCAGAGTGGACGGAGAAAGCAAAGAAGCCCTTGTAGAAATGTCAGAAGGGTGTCCCTCCTCAAAGAAGGCCACTCCACAGAAACCTGCCTTTTCCTTCTATAAGGAAATCTTCCCACTCCCCACCTGCCTTTAAACCACTTTCTAGGTAAACACCTCCGTCGCCTGGACTTGCACCAGTTTGAAGAGGAATGAGGTTGGGGACTAGGGAGAACTTTATAGACGGAAGATTGCAGGCCACCTCCTACACGAGGCTGCTTCTCCCTCCTGCTTAGAACAGCACCCTCTCGGAGCTGCCCCTTTGCTGGGCCCAGCCTCTAGTTTCTCTCACCACTGATTTAATCCCTGGCAAGTAGCCAGAGCATTAAACTTTTATTGTTCAATTTTCCACGAGGGCGGGGTCCCGCTTCTAGTGGGCTGAGGAGGCTTCCAAACCAGAGTGTCACATCACATTAGCAACTTCAGACTTTGAGGGCTGGACTTCTTTCAGTTTGGTTAGATTCTCGGTTAGAACCAGAGCAGTGTACTCACACTCAAAGTTTGAAAGCTAGGAAATAATAAAAACAGCAGAGGCAACTTTTAAAGATGATTCAGAACAGTTGTAGCATTGACTTACAGGACTCACTCTGCCCAGTTTCTTGATATCTTCCAAACAGAAATGTTAAGTGGCTGTCCATGTTCTGTGGCGTCCTGACGTTGGGTGAAAACATGGTGGCCAAGTAGTTCTATTCTAGAACAGTAGGGATTGTTAACCAGTGTCATCACAGTATGTAAATTACTTGCTGCTGTTCAATCTATAAAAATTCATCTTCAAAGAAAATTATTGGACTGGTAAAAATATTTTTAATAATGACCACAGAAGCCATATTTGTTTTTCTTTGATGTTCTTCCGAAGACTTCTTCTGGTTTTAATCAGATTGTTCCCACATAAAATACAGTGGAAATCTACAATAATAAAATCCCTATTCCTATGTCTATGGGGAAATAAACAGGATGGGGACTGTCCTTTTAAGGGGCTTTCCCCTTCCTTTTCCCCAGACTCAAAGCCTCTATTACTGGTGGGTGTTTTGGCATCAGTTAAGGGCCTTCAATCCTTCCCTCCCTCCATGTTTTGCTCTTTCATTAAAGTGTTTCTGTTGTCTAATTATATCCTTTCAATCAAATTAGAGACTGCAGCATCTGGTGAGGGCCATAACTGCTGCCATCTGCACCTCGTATATACAGGCCTTTTCAGCTGAGAATCACTCAACTTCCAAATGGCAGGAAGAGATTTGGAAAAAGTTAAGTTGGAAGGGAGGTTAACTTAAAAGGAACGTCTTCAAAGGCTGGGTGCGTCTCCCTGCTTTGTGATGTGTGCACTGCCATGCAGAAGTTCGGCTTCGCTCACCAAAGATTCTCCTCCAATGCTTCTGGCCAGTGAAGGATTTCTGATTGTCTTAGCTGAAATAACTAGTCCTCTCATCCTTACGGGCCTGAGGGGGTCCCCGGGCTGAGCTGAAAATTTCTCCCTTGAGAAGAATCTTTTGTTGTGTGACCACTGGTTAATGGGTATGACACTCTCTGTTTATTTGACCATTTCTTCTAATTCAGTGGTTTCAACTAGAGGAGATTTGTGCCCCCAAGGGACATTTGACAATATCTGGAGACGTTTTTGCTGTGGGGAGGGGTGCACTGCTGGCATCTAGCA
Organism: Okapia johnstoni; assembly: GCA_024291935.2. NCBI lineage: Eukaryota > Metazoa > Chordata > Mammalia > Artiodactyla > Giraffidae > Okapia > Okapia johnstoni. Next base: position 4,197,024 of record CM044310.1, on the reverse strand, counting down.
GGTAGAGGCCAGGGACGCTGCTGACGATCCTGGAATGCACAGGACAGCGCCCCTCTACAGGATTATCCAACCCGAAATGTCAGTCGTGCTGAGATTGAGAAACCCTGTCCTAATCATGTTATTCTTTTGCCCTCTCTTCTCTGTAGCCTCAGAGTAGGTGACTCTGATCAACATCTTTTTTCACTCTTAAGAAAATAGATTCTTCATCCATATCTAAACTCCTTAAGCATTTCTGTGAACAGGGCTTCAGAAATCTCAGTGGATTAAGGAGGTCCGTGGGTCACCGTATGTTTCCACTTTCTCTAGAGTAAGAGTGCCAGATTAAATACAGGACACTCAATTAAATTTGAATTTCAGGTAAACAGTAATTTTTTTTGTGTTTGTCTCATACAATATTTGGAAATACTTATCTTAAAAAATCGTTCGTTGTTTATCTGAAATTCCAATTTAACTGGGCATTCTGTACTTCCATTTGCTAAATCTGGCAACCAAATTCTTGATCCATGAAACATTGCCTGAGACTTTAAATCTGTGACCAGCGAATCAGTCTGTCGGCCACCATCTGGCCTCCTTGTTCTGAGTGACTAGAGGTGACAACCTGTTCTTGTTTGTAGTCAGCACTGCACTGAGACTTTCCTTCTGCCTCAAGCTGTCTCCACGGCCAGGATTTCTGAAACTTGTCTCTTGAGTCATATCTTTATCTTGGGACTGACTAACAAATGTTATCAAATGTCTACTGTATGCCCTGCATCTCTGACTAGGACTTGTCCCTGTGCCAAATCATAGAGAACGATAACTTTGTTGCTTTGGGTTTTAATTTAAAGATGTGCTCTAAAAATACACTGGGGCTTCCCAGGTGGCTCAGTGGTAAAAGAATCTGCCTGCCAGTGCAGGAGACTCAAGAGATGTGGGTTCGATCTCTGGGTCAGAAAGATCCCCTGGAGTAGGAAATGGCAACCCACTCCAGTGTTCTTGCCTGGAATACTGAGCCTGGTGGGCTACAGTCCATGGGGTCACAAAGAGTCGGACACGACTGAATACACACTCCCCTAAAATACACTGTCTACCTGGCAGTCAGCTAGCTCCTCATCAAGGGCAGTTGTATTATTTGCCCACCCCATATCAACCAAGGGAAGCTGAATAGCCCAGAGCCTGACTTCCATGGAGCATTGGCTGCCCTCCAGGATTCCATTATTGGGGAACTTTCTCACTGTCTGAAATTAAAAATCGGGCACAGGCAATACTCATGAGACTTGTCCAGAAGCTGGATTGTATCAGTTTATTTTATCTCCTTTTTGTCTGGTTGAGAGCTTCAGACAGTGTGAAAGTGTTGCTCAAGAGATGGTTAGGCGAGGTGTAGATTTGAGCCAGGTGTCTCCTGAGTCTTGCAAGCAGACTCAGAATAGAAACAGGTGTATTCATTGCAAAGAGGGCTGCTCTTTCCCTGTTACAAACAATTCTACCATGGATTCTATTTAATAGCAGATTCCCCTGGTTTAAATAGCAAGTATTTGATTTTCAAATACTTTGATTTACATAAACTTTCCTGGAACTTCTCCCAGGTCATTTCACAGTATGGCACTGACAACCAGGGTGGAGGCCCAAATTGGTAAGGAAACCTGGGCTCTCTGAATATGTCTGTCTTGGGTTCCCCCCCCACCCCCCAGCCCTCCATACACCTGCTTCCCTCACTCAAGAGACGTTTGCCAGGCATGTTCTGTGTGGTCTGTAGTTGCTGAGAGTACAGAGATGAGTGAACCACTCAGGAAACTTACGGGCTAGTGGAAGCAGGGCCAGGTGCTTCTGGAGCAATTACAGTTCAAGATGATCAAGTCTCAGAAGAACTGGGGCAGCAGGGGCTGTGGGACTTGTTTTAGAGCCTCTGGTTTCCATAGGAGTGTAGTGCTGTCTCCTCTGAACCCTGAGCTTTCAAATAGTTCTCCAGCATTTGTCTTGTGTTCTGATCCTTTAGAGTTAACTTATGATGCACTAAGTTATTGTCTATCAGAGAAATGGACTTTGAACTTGAAAACATATTATGCTTCCCGTTGCCTTACATGAACGCTCTAGTGTAAAATTTTATTTCAAGATTGAAGAGAATATTTATAAGTAAATACTTAAGTAGACCCACTGATGCTCAGGCATTACACTGAGAGAGGTGCCATCACCATGCTGTGATAGAATATGTCCTGCTGGCATTAGCAGAAAAGTCCATGGTTAATTAATGAAATGTTTTCCTTCAAGTTCTGCTAAGCTAGTGACTTCTGAGTGAGTTCATGCTTTCACTGAGGCCTGCCCTAATCTTTCTGTATATGTTGATAGGTGAGTGGTCATTCTTTTTTTTTTTTTTTTTTCTGGCTGCATCAGGTCTTAGTTGTGGCACGTGGGTTACATTGCCCCGAGGCATATGGGATCTTATTTCCCCAACCAGAGATCAAATCCCAATTCCCTGCATTGCAAGGCAGATTCTTAACCACTGGACCACCAGAGAAGTCCCTCATTCTTTCTTAAAAGCTATCTCCTGGTCTTCAATTTGATGGGCGTACTTGTTTATAATATTCTACAGAATGACTGTCAGTTCCTCAAGCACTACTGCATGTTCATGGTGACTTCCTGGCAAACACACGTGCTTCACTGTGACTTGCATGCATAGAAAAGCTATTGATAATTTAAATAATTACAGTGGTTATTTTGTGGCAGTTCTACTTTGGGCAAAAGTACAGAACTACTTTTTCCTGTGGTCATTTGAATTGTGAATACATAGTCCAAGAACATGGTAGGTGAATGTCTGTCTTGATTTTAGATGAGTGAATTTATGGTTGATTGAGTTTGATCATAGTTCTTGAAAAAGAAACTAAGGTAGATTAATTGTAAAACAACATGTTAGTATTTTCAAGATGTCCTTTCAAAAATTTTTAATATGGGAAATTTAGAACATATACAAAAATAGAAGAGTGTAAGGAAGTCATTATGTATCTATCTCCCAGCTTCCATGATTATCAACCAAGGCCAGTATTATTTCATTTGTATCCCTTTGATTCCTACAACTGGATTATTTTGTAACAAATCTCAGATATCATATCATCTCATCTGTAAATATTTCAGTATATATCTGTAAAGGATAAGAACCCTTTTCAAAAACATAGTACCACTACCATTGTCACAGCTAAAAAATTTAACAATAATTTCTTAGTATCATCAAATATCCAGTCCATTAATCAGTATTTAAATATTCCTGATTGTCTCATGGGTGTTTTTTACAGTTCAAACAAGGATCTAAACAAGGTGCATGTAGGTGATCTGACTCTATTAACCTAAGTCTCTATTCACCTAGAAGTTTCCCCTTTTTTTCTTTTACATGTATATGTTGAAGATGTAGCTTCTTCTAAGCAAAAAAGAGTGCTTAAGAGCTAAGAGCCTCTCCAGAGGCAGGGCCCACATGGGAAGTGAGTTTTTTGGTTTTTTTTTTTTCTGAAGAATCGTCGCTTCCATTAGAGAAACAGAATTAGAGCATTGTAAGCGTGGAAGAGATTTTTAGTCATTAAGCCTTTCCTGTCACATTCCCTCAGACTTTTGCATCTCTGTCCTATTTTGTTAGAATCCTGAGATCAGAGTTTAGAGTGAAGTGACGTTGGCCCCAGTCCCCTCATTTCCCAAGTGAAGAAGTGGAGGCCCAAATCCAGGTGATTTCTTTAAACCCCGCAGTGTCAGCTGCTTACCTAGTGTCATTTCCTCTTTCTGCCAGTGATTCTCTATGCACCATATATATAGAAGGCCTCCTCCTTCCCCACAGACTACCCTCTCTCTGGGGATCTAGATGTAGATCAAGATCTAGATCACTTGCCTCCTTGTAATCATGGGAATCCCTGCCCTTGGGGAGCCATCAGCATTAAAGATGTAGAGTTTCTTTTTACAGGCTCAGCCCCATCAGGGTGAGAAAGGCTGAGAACCACTGCCTTCCCAGGGCCACGCACCTGTTGACCACCGGGTTCTATGTAACTGAAATAAGTATTCCTGAGGTGCCTTTAAGTGTCTGAGGGCAAAAGATGATTTTGTCAGGGACTGCAGGCATTGAGGACCTACACACAAGTTCCCACCAGACACTAGTCTATTGGAAATGCACCAGGTGTGTTGTGCAAACATCTGACGACACTCTTGTGTCACCATCTAAGTATTTTCCACCTCAGCCTTGAATTTCTATAATCTACCTGCCTGCCAAACTTAACAGATATCTTTTAAAAGAACAGAAGATACTCCTGCTGAAAAATATTTTCTGCCTTATTTTAAGATGCCATAATTCAATTTAATGCTTGTTGATTCGTGTTGATTTCAAACAAGGCTAAAACCAGCCAGATTCTTCCAACATAGGATTGATAAGAGATGCTGAATGGTTCTATGTGGGACAGAAACTCGACTTTGGTGAATTAAAAACAGTGACTCTCACAAACATTACATAAACAGAGATCTAACTAGTAATTAGCTGCCAGAAAACTAGGAAAATTCAAGACTCAGTATGAGAAAAAAATTTCTATTTCTCAATAATGTGGTTAGGAATGGTTCAGGGAAACAGTGTCGTTAGGAATAACTTGCAGTTCCATTGAGAAGTTATTCTTCAACTTTATTAAATGTTATTGAGGAGTAGGATGTCTTTTGTTTTCCCACCACTATCTCATATATGTCAAGTTTTAATTATTTTAACAGAATACCTCATTACAGTTTTAAACATGAACTTTAAAAATTCAGTATATGTACAACCCACCAAGGGTTAAATTGCCTGAGACTCTTAACTTGGCATTTTCCTCACTTATAATAAGTACAAATATTGAATTATGTGATTTCAGTAACATATATAAACAAAGACATGTTTCATCACACAGTTGGAATTTTAAGAAAAGCATAGACCTTTTTCGCCTTACCTTTTATCCACTGAATGCTGGGATTCAACATAGGGTTCAAACCATATATATTTTTTCCTTTTACTTATCTATTTTCAGTTAATTTTTATTAGAGTATAGTTGCTTTACAGTGCTGAAACGTTTCTGCTGTACAGCAAAGTGAATCAGCTATACGTGTACATATATCCCCTCTTTTTCAAACACTACATATTTTTTTCTGTCCGCATGGTAGCCTGGTAACTGTCAACAGAATTGTAAATAGCAGAATGGTGTGCCTGTCCATCCATGGCATATTGCCTTTTATAGCTATGTATTTTTATGGGGTAGAGTAAACTACATGATCATGATTGTTACAGTATTTTCAAAGTTATAATAACGTTTGATTTTTTTACACTGTTTAGTTACATAATAATACACTGTTTATTTACATAATAATAATTTATGGGGCACCTACTGTGTGCTAGGCACTTTACTTGCAGCTCCTCTGATTCTTCCAGTTATCCCGAGCTATTAATAATCAAATAACCCTTTGTACCAGTGAAGAAACTGAGGCTCAGAGTTCAGCTGCATGCCTACAGCTTATAAACCACAGAGCTGAGCTCTGACGCCAGCCGGTACCCTGCTCTTTCCATGCTAGAAGTTTTTCTTGCTAGAAAGTAGTGAGATAAGTATTTGATTTAAACTGTTTCATAACCCTGGAGATTAAACACTCACTCCTCTAAGTTTACATGTGCATGTATTTGTATTCTGTAGGTATCACTTGTTCAGGTGGTCAGGGCTGCATAGAAGGGCTTCAGGGGCTCCATGAGCACTTCTGAAAGTGTAAGCTGTTGTGTATGTGATGGTTGTCTGGGGAATCAGATCCCTGTCTTTCAGCCTGTTCTCCAAGAGGTCTGTGTGTACGTAAAAGGGTTAGGACTCCTGATCTCCCTGACCGCCTTCATTTCAGAGATAAACTTGAGTTGCAGAAGGGATGTGCTGTGAAGGCGGTGCTGAGCCGCCAGGTCAGAGCCAGAACAGGGCAGGCCCGCGCCTGTCAGCATCCTCCTCTGACCACAAGTGCATCTCCAGTTTTTAAAAAATAAATGCCACAAGCCATACTTTGAAGGATTTTGGTGATGGAGAAAAAGATAAGGCATCTCCAGCTTAGAAAGGCAGAATTAATCCCGAGTGCTTCAGGCTTGTGTCTAACTTAAGGACTGTTTTCCTTCAGTCCCCCAAAACAAGAGACTTGGGATTCTTTGATAGAGAGGAAAGGTCCAACAGAGATGAATGGAGTGGTCTCCAGCTAGAGAAGACAGGCAGGAGATAAAGCAGTGCTTTTCACAGTTTATGATCCCTTCCTTCTCAAAACCCCTTCTCCCTTAAAGATCCCACCTCCCAGACTGCACTCTGTCAGCTTTCACTGCTGGGTCCTTCTTCCAGGCCTGAAATGTAGCAGGGCCCCAGGGCGCGGCCCAGATGTTCTCTCTCTCCACACAAACGCTGTTACCTCTACACTTCTGGATCTGGCCTTGGCTTCTTTCCTCAACCCTGGGCTCATCTAGCCATCTGCTTACTCTCTTATCTCCATCCAGTTTTCCTGTCCAAAACCAAAGCCTTGATTCCAGCGGCAAGATACTGTGCCTCATGGGTCCACCCCATAGTAGTACATGGCAGCCCCATTCACCCAGCTGCCCAGGCCTACCTCCTTGGTGTTGTCGCCAACTGCTCTTTCTCTGGGACCCTGTATTCATCAAACCCCCGCCCCCCAGCAAATACTTTGGTTCTACTTTCAAAATACATCCAGAGTGCAGCCACTTCTTCCCACCCTTTAGCTGCCAGCCAGGCCCAGGCCACCCTTCTTTCCAGCCCATCGTCTGCAGCAGCCACCTAGGGTCCCCTTGCCACGTGCTTGGCATGCTTTCCACAGCTCTTCCTCCACCCGGCAGCTGCAGTTCTGCTAAAGGATAAATCTGATCACATCACTTCTCTGCTCAAAGCCCTCCAATGACTTCCTCTCACTCTTAGAACAAAAGCCAAAATCTAACTTATATGACCTTCAAGACCTTACATGTCCTGGTCTTGCCTGGCCCCTCCTCCTCTTCATGTCCCACCCACCCTTCCCCACACACTCGCCCTACTCTGGCTGGGTCAGAGGAGTGGCCTCGCACTTTCCCAAAGAGTCTATATGCAGTTTTCTGGGTTTGTGCCTGCCATGCCCTCTACCCAGAAAGCCCTTGTTGTGTCATTTACTGTTTGCTTCCTCTTCTTGTCCACATCTTTGCACAAACATCTCCTTTCCAGGCCCTTCCTAAAAGAGAACCCCCACCGTTCCACCTCCATCCCGTTACTCCATTTTCCCTTGTTGCACCCAGCACTGGCTAGTATTGACTTTGATTGGTGTATTATGAGTGTGAAGCCCTGTTAGCATGTGAATGCAGAGTGTTCACCACATGGTCCCAGTGCTATGAACAGTGCCAGACACGAAGTAAGTGTTGAATAAATATTTGTTGAATGAATTAATGAATAATATCCTGGACATTAGATTTATCTCCTTTGCTCATTCTCTTTCACCAAATGCATAAATATTACAACCAGCCATGTGATACTTTATTTTTTATTGGTTTAAGCCTCTCCTTGCTTGTCTAGCCAAGGCGTAGGTCAGTTTTCCAGCAGTAGGAATCAAGGTGGGCAGGGTCTCCATTACCTAGTGCTGCTGCTAAGTAGCTTCAGTCATGTCCGACTCTGTGCGACCCCATAGACGGCAGCCCACCAGGCTCCGCCATCCCTGGGATTCTGTAGGCAAGAACACTGGAGTGGGTTGCCATTTCCTTCCCCAATGCATGAAAGTAAAAGTGAAAGTGAAGTCGCTCAGTCTTAGTGACCCCATGGACTGCAGCCTACCAGGCTCCTCCGTCCATGGGATCTTCCAGGCTAGAGTACTGGAGTGGGTTGCCATTGCCGTCTCCCCCATTACCTAGTACCCACCCTGGTATTCTGATGAAATCAAGATGCACACATAATTGTAATCCAGAATATTCACATTTGTTTTTCTTGGTCCCCCCTCCCCCTCAACACACACACAATTGACATGCACTGGGCAAGTCTGCTCAAAAAATAATTGTCAAATCTGGTAACACTGCCTCAGTTTCCCTAGTATAATTAAGAACAAGACTGGGTCTGGGAGAAGCAGACTAAATCCAACAGGCATGCTCGTACCCATCCCATCTCTCAGATGCCACCTCATCCCGTTCCAGAGGGCTGGCCCTTGTATGGATGGCCACCGCGTTCTTCAGATCAAGTCATCAGGGAACACTGACCCACTGCCCTGCAAATTGCTGTCTACTGCTAAGGCTTTCCGTTGGTCAGCCTGCATTTCTGGCTCCCAAGCCCCTCGTCAGTCACTTTCAATAGGGGAAAAAGATGTATTAACACATAGAAATTAAGATTCTAGTAACTGGCAGAGATTGGCATGATGTTCTTAGAATCATCGCCAGGGCAGATTTTTAGGAATATAGGTTCCCAGGTCCTGCTCTAACCCTGAGACTGGGTAGGGCTCTGATGTGGCGAGCCCACATGCACACACACACGCACACACACACACGCACACACACACTCAGTCTCTCTCTTTCTCCAGCAGATCGTGTATATTCCTAGTGATGATAAGTGCTATGAAGGAAACAAATGAAGGGCAGAAAAACAGGAGTGGAGATGGTGGGGAAGGGTTTTCTGAGGAGGTAATGTTTAGTCTATGATGGGAAGTATTAGGGGAAGAACTTTTCAGGCAGGAAATAGTGTGGTGTGTTTATAGAATTAAAAGCAGAAGAATGTGGCTGGAGCACAGCACACGATGAGGGGAGAGCTCGGCGGTGGAGAGAGGGCCTGGGGCTGCATCTCACGGGCTTCACAGACAGGGATGAAGGCTCTGGGTTTTGCTCCCAGTGCTCACGTCTCTCTGGGAGTTTTGAGCCCTGTGTGGAGAATGAGTTGTTGGGAGCAAGAAAGTGGATGCCGTGGGACCTGAATCGGACCATATTGTCCTCCCATGGCGAACGGGACAAAGGTGGCAGCGCCCGAGATGAGAGGGTAGTTTCAGGAACACATTTGACAGAAGTCAACAGGACTCAACTATGAGAGGAAACAGGGTGAGGGAGAGCATGGGAAAGCCAGGGTGATGCCAAGGGGTTCTGTCAGAGGCAGCATAGAGTGTGATCACGTGCCTTAGTCGCCTCATCTGTAAAATGGGAGTGTTAAGGACTCCAGGCTGGGCTGGTGATGAGCTGATGTGAAGCAGTTAGAGCAGAGCCTGGGACTCAGTAGAACCCCACGTAAACGTCAGCGGTGATGTGGATGGTGGTGATTTATCCAAGGTCGCGCAGCTGTTTGGCATCAGGTTTGGGACCTGTGTGTTTTCTGCTATACTGAGCTGCCTCCTTCAGCTACCTTTGAACCTTTTTAATTCATGCACACTCTTGGTGGAGGGTTTGGTTGACTCAGAACATGATGAGTCGCCCTTCTCACAACGTGTAGGTGAAGTGCAAGGGTGTCCTGTGCAGCCTGGGGTTCCCGGTTATTTTGGCTGTCCATAAAACCGTGCCATTCTGGGCAAAACACAGGGCCCAGATTGGGAGAGGAAGCGGGTACAGGAAGAGAGATGGTCTGTGGGTAGGTTTCAGATACATGTCAGAGTATAGACCTGCCCGTGTTATGCACATGCTGAGGTCGGAGGAGGAGCACGCCCCACATTGGGAGCCGGAGGTGTGAGTCCTTCATGCCGGAAGTCTTGGGTCAGCACATGCCAGGAGAGGGAAAGGAACAGAGCCAAGAATGTTAGCAAAACTCCCCCAGATTGTCAGGTCCCTAGGGATACATCTTAAAGAAGTGTTTGAAGTGCTTCTATCTGTCAGTTTCAACTAAGCTAATTTTCAGAAATCGCTCTTTGTACTGTGCCTTTCTCATGAACCTCTGCGAATGTAATGCATGCAATATGTGGGGGGAAAATCCTCTCAGCCAAGGTTCCCATCCAACCCCCACTCCCCTCCCCCAACTAAGTCTGAAAGGCAGATTTTAGAAGCACAATTGTTGCACTTGCAAGGATTTTGTCATCAGACCATGTTGAACGTGTCCTATAGGAAGGAATTTCAGAAGGAGGTGAAAGAAAATGCCAGCTCAGCACCCGCTCCCTCCTGTTGACTGTCTGTTTTGTGGCACCTCCATCTCAAGCAGCGTGGGGAGGACTGTTCTTCATTACCAGGGAATGTGAGTCATTCTCAGACCCGTGTGATTGGGATTCCAAAGCGCTGCTGTATCCGATGGTCTTATTAAATCCAAGCGTCAGTGCAGCCTTGCAGACCGTAGAGGAGAGCTCAGTTAGAGCTGGCGCCCTGGTTCCAGTTACCACGCGGAGACGCTGGTGGTGCAGTGACCCCCTCTGAGCACCCAGAGTTCCTCACAGACGGCTCCCAGATTTGGGGGTTTTCCCGGTTCATTTCATGGGCTTCAATACATTTCAGTTCCCTGTTTATATCCTAGCTGGGATCTGTATACTTTCGGGGAAAATGTCCTCATGTCTGCAGACAAGCAAGCGCCAAGAGGAGCCTGGCCTTTGGAGGGTACCCAGCCCTACCAGTGTTCAACCCGCTGTGTCCCGGATCCAGCAAGATGCTACCCATTTCCAGCTCCATCCAAACAAAACAAGACATCAAGCACAGAGGGAGGAAGCTATAGATGTCACCAGAAATTTAGTTTGTTCTGTCTTTTATTTCTCCTAGAATGTTTCACAGCTAACGGTGCAGATTACAGGGGAACGCAGAACTGGACAGCACTGCAAGGTGGGAAGCCATGTCTGTTCTGGAACGAGACTTTCCAGCATCCTTACAACACTCTGAAGTACCCCAACGGGGAGGGGGGCGTGGGCGAGCATAACTACTGCAGGTAAGACCCTCCTCCGGTCTCTTCCCACCTTGCTCACAACTAGGCAAAGCTTTGTCTTCCCTTTGGCCAACTCAGAAGGCCTTTCTTGTTACTATTTTAGAAACGTTTCTCCCAAAACTGTGTGCTCATGTGTGCACACAAACACACACAAACACAAAATTTCTTTTCAACTTGGGGCTCTTCGATGCTGGTTTTCAGAGCTCTGCTTTCCTGTCTGATGACTTCCATGTCTCTTTGGGAGGGTTTCCTTTGTTGGCGCTGCCACCAGAAGACTCAGCTTCTTAAGCTGCCGTGGACGTTGTGGGCAAGCGGAGCACTGTCTTCAGCCCGAACCTCCCTCTGCTTCTGAGCAAAGGAAGATGCCCTGTGTTGTCCCACCTCCTGCCAGCCCGGGACCACCTTGCTCTGGGAGCAGATGTAGCCAGCAGATTTGTGCTGTTTCTTTCCTCTCAGTATACTCGGGTGTTTCTTTGCTCTTTCACCTGCTGTCTGACCCTCAGAAGGGCTGAACTCCATGGTGCTTCAAGTGTGTACTTGTGATTGTTGGGGGAGACGATCCATGGCTTTGATCAGATCCTCAAAGTTGTCAGTGATCCAAACCAGGTTGAGAATCGCTGGTCAGTAGGGACCAGAGCACCTTTGGTTATAGCTACGTCTTAGGTATTTATACCCAGGCTCCTGGTTACATGACTCATGGTTCAGCCATGTGCTGGATTTAATTATTATTAGGGCAGGTACAAAGGCAGCCTCTTGAGCCACTGGGGCAGGGAAAAACAACCACTGAGCTACTCTTTGAGCCACACACTCTGCCCCCAGTTCTAGCAGAATGTTAGATCTCAATGGGATCTCAATGTTGAGATCATGGGATCTCAACCATGGCACTGTTGACCCAGCTGAGACAACATATTTATACCTACACTGCACGGGCTCCAGTGTTTACCTGCTGCCCTCCCCAGGTACCTTTGTGCACATCTAGGACCCTTGTGCTTATCTTGAAGTCTCCAGGCCTGTAGTCCGTGTTGTCTTCATGTCTTTGCTTCCCCTCAGTTCTAATGGACACCAACTGGCCATTCCCTCATAGCTGCTAGTGCACTGTTTTTTAGTTTGCTATTTGATTGCTGTTTTTTATATGTTACATTTTATTGTTTGTTATAGAAATATTAAAAGGTTATTAAAAAAAAATTCTCAAACACCACAGATATATATATATATGTAGTTTAAATAAAGTCCCCATTTTACCTCTTCCCTCCCAAATCCTCTCCAAGGCCTTCTTCCCAGAGGTAACAGTTTGTTTGTATACTACTTCACATTTTGCTATCTTTTGCATTTTAGCGTTAATGTTCAGTTCAGTTCAGTCGCTCAGTCGTGTCCGACTCATTGCGACCCTATGAATCACAGCACGCCAGGCCTCCCTGTCCATCACTAACTCCCAGAGTTTACCCAAACTCACGTCCATCGAGTCGGTGATGCCATCCAGCCATCTCATCCTCTGTCGTCCCCTTCTCCTCCTAACCCCCAATCCTTCCCAGCATCAGGGTCTTTTCCAGTGAGTCAACTCTTCGCATGAGGTGGCCAAAGTATTGGAGTTTCAGCTTCAACATCAGTCCTTCCAATGAATGTTACACATGCTCATTAAATAATCCTTTTACATTTTATTTTCAAAGTTGTACATGATCATTAATTTTTTTCTTTCATATTTAAAAGAAATGAACCCCACTCCACTTCTGGCTTATTTCCTTCCCCTAGTTTTTCTATTGGGAATAGTTGGCTTGGGTTAAGAAGAGTATTTAGGAAGAGAAACCAGTGTTTATTTTTTGTTTTATCTTCTTGTTCTAAACTATCTCTTGGTATTAGTCTGTTGGTTTATTCTGTTTTTCTGTTGCCTTCTATCAAGCAAGTCTTCTCAGACGTGCTCCTGTTTTTAAATCTGATTTTAAATTTCCCATGAGGTTTAATTTACATGAAAAAAAAAATCTTTTCTTATAGATTAGCACCCAGTTCCACCACTAGGCTCCCACACATGCACCAGTAAATATCCATTAAGAAAACAGTAAGCGCCAGGAGCATCACTTTCCTCCCGAGCTCTGGCTGGCCGCAGGCCTCTCCTTTGATTTGGTGAAGTGTACCAGACCTGACCTAACAGTTTATCATTCAAAAAAGGGACACTGAAATTACTGATTCTTATCACATCAGAGAGCCTCGGGACCTTTTGTTTTAGCACTGCAGCGGAGTCAAAGATGAATTTGCTTGTTCTTTCTTAACCTATTCTGATGCTTTTCAGAATGGTTTTGACTTTGATAACAAACAGTTGTTTTCGAAAGCCTTTACAAATCCTACATCAAAGCCAAACCCTGAATAGAGGGAGGAAAATGACAGTGAAATACTGTCTAAAGAAGGGCTTTGTACAAGGTCTCCAACTTTGATTTCTCAGCTGACACCCGACACCATGTTTGTCTTACGTGATGTTTCCAATGCCATCCCAGTCACGACGTCTGAGAGATGGCGAGTGATGGGAATGGGCTTCTCTGGGCTCCGCGTATCTGGGTTGGGGGTGGGAGGACAGAGAGGCCGGGACATCAGGGTTGGTGCTGGCACCTGCCTTTGGGCACAAAAAATAAAAGGACCCTTTGTGCTTCAGGGTGGCTTATCTTCTGGGCCACACAATAGGCTGATCCCTCCCAGGCCTGATAGGGGCTGCTGCAAAAGCTTAGGCCGCAGGGTCTTTATGCCCATTTCCGGCCTAACTGGAGTGTCAGGTTTCCAGCTTTCTGAGTCCAAATAAAGGGAGCTTGAAAAGCAACGGAGAGAGGCAAGGCTTTTCTGTGTGTCCACTAACCCCTGCCATCTTTTGCTGTGTTTCAGCAGCACTGCCCATTATTGTCGTGGCATCTCAGAGTTGAAAAGACCTTAAAGGCATTTATTCCAGGCCACTCGTTTAGAAATGTGAAATAAGTCTTTTGCAATTATTACTGCCATGTCAGAAGTTGATACCAGGATAACAGGACTCTATGTTCTGACTGAGACTCTTTGGTGTAGTTTTCTTTAGAAGTTTCTGAGAAGTTAGTATTTTGACGTGAAAATAGGACCCATTTCTATCACACATGAGTTGACTGGCCTGATCCTGTTGAAAAGTTGTCAGTGGAGTCTGGATCATGTGAATTTTATCTTATTGTTTAAAAATTACACAGTGTTCACTCTAGAAGACATAAGATAAAGAAAATCAGAAAAGAAAAACATTAGAATTATTAATACCTATAGTCCCATCATCTAGAGATAAATACTTTCAAGGATCTGGTGTGTATCCATCCCTAAATATATCTTTTCAAAAATGGGATTGTTGTCTACATTGTGTTTTAGAACTGCCTTTAAAAAAAAAAAAACCTAACAAGACGTTGTGAATATCTTTCCATGTTAATAAATGTGTCTGTATACCACATTTTTACCAGCTGTCTAGCTTTCCCTTATATGGACATATTTATTCAACCAACCTTTAACTGTTGTTTCTAACTTTTTTGCATTGTGAAAATGCTGTGGTGAACATCTTTGTAAGAAAAAATTTCCTTAGAATACAGCATTAAAAGAGAAATTGTGCAGTAAAGGGGGTTTTGCCTATCTTCAGGACCTTTGGCTTGTAACCACCAAGTCTCTTTCCTGACCATTTGCCCCATTCGTGTGCTTATCCACAGTTCTATGCGTACCTGTGCTCTCCCAGTCATGGGATCGCCGTGTTCACAGTTAAGGTGCCAGGGCTGTTTGGCATCATCTATTCAATGGTCAGTTGTCCCAGTCACACTGCAGTGAATTCATGTAAACACACTTCACCTTTGCTCATCCCCCACCCCCACCCTCAAGCTCTGAAGTTTCTATGGCAGTGGATTGCGTTGTTTTTGTAGTATTACCACTTTTTTCTTATTCATGAGAGGTGGTATTAAGATACATATGAATTATTAGAAACAAAACAGAAGCTGAAGATTTTTTGTCTGTTTGGTTTGGTTTTGGTGGGGGTTGGGGGTTGGTAAAACTGAGAAGCAATGAGCCAGTTGACTTAAAACAAAGGGAGTGTTACCGGGTGTGTCCTTTTCCCTCCCCAGAAACCCAGACGGTGACGTGAGCCCCTGGTGCTACGTGGCAGAGCACGAGGACGGCGTCTACTGGAAGTACTGCGAGATCCCCACCTGCCAGAGTAAGGCTCTGCACCCCCTTGGCCCCGAGCACTAGGCTTTCGGAGTGGAGGCCAGTGGTGGGGTGGCAGGGAGGGCAGGTAGTGCAGGCAGATGGGCTTCCTGACAGGTGGGGGGAAAAGCCACCTGGGCTGAAGATTTTCACTTCTCTCATGGAGGCTTTTTGGGAAGGAGACCCTCAGGTTCTCTCAGGACCCCCTTCCTTCCATGGATAAGCCCAGAACTTCACCTCCTGCTGGCTTTCCTCACACCGATTCTTTCATGGGTAGAGATGGCACCAGCTTGGTAGCAGTCCAGAAAAAGAAACGGTACCTTCCACTTTGGGGAATTAATTTTAAAAAATGAGGGAATTCCCTGGCAGTCCAGTGGTTAGGACTCCACACTCTCACTTCTGGGGCCTGAGTTCAATCCCTAGTCGGGAAACTAAGATTCCCACGGGGTGTGGCCAATTTTTTTTTTTTTTAAGAATGAACGAAGAGCTTTTTATTGACAGTAAAACTAAGTTGTGACTCTCCTTACTGTTTAGATTTGATGTGCTGTGTCCCCTGAAAGCTGGCACTCAGTAAATGTCTAATTAGATACCTTCAAAACCAATGTGATAGCTCCTTTCCTCATATTATCATAAAGATGTTCTGTTGTTATATTATAATAGCTCACAATTTGTCACTCTCTACTACTGGAAAACCCACTTTCTTTAGCCTTTTAGCACAAGATCTGTCTTCTAATCTGTTCATTCCTTCATTGCCTGTTCAGTGTTTATTATATGTAAAGGCAGAAAGGTATCTTGACCCTCAGGGCATATGTGATGTGTCAAAGGATCTTAGAAAGATACTTGAAAACTAGGTTGAAAATGTTGTGGGAAGATTTAACATACGGAAATCAAAACTAAACATGATAACCATAAGGCATTTACTAATCAGTGTTTATAATATCTTGTTAAATATGCCAGATGAATAGAGTTTCTCAGTTCTTAGAGCTGAAGGAAAGGACTGCTCTTTCATAATAATCCTACCCGAATTTTTTCCCTCATGATATAAATCTACCCTTTGCCCTGCCTTCTGTCCCACTCCGCAGGTCAGGAAGGGGTATGGAGGTCCAAGTGGGACCCAAGACTCTCTCCCCACGCCCACCTCAGCATTTGGAATTCTGCTGCCTCAGGCGGACCAGTACTCACTTTTCGTGAGCTAAACTTTCGCACATCTCACTACTGCCCAGCAGTTAGGCCCTCGTTTCCCTGTCTTTCCAGCCTGGTATACCTTGATTCAGCTCTCCCAAATTGAGAAAACAGTAAAGACTAGAAGAATAGGCTTTTGCCCAGGCTGCTTAATCAAATTTTTAAAATGAAAAACATCTCTTTTGGCTCTAGTTATGTGAAGAAGGAAGGGGCAGGGGGAGAGGAAAGCAGATTTTCCTCGGTCCATTTGTTCTGCACAATGATGGTCTTTTAGTACCAGCCTATGTCATTCTCTCAGGAACGGCGAAGAGGGGGTTTCAGTCCGGGTGCTTTTATTTGGAAAGATAATCCTCAACTCTCATTTATAAAATATAATTTGGGCCAATGGGAGCAGACTCATGTGGTCACTGAGACTGAGTTCCAGAGTAGAGAATTCCAGCAAAACAGTACAAACCACCTAGGTCCCCTCTAATTTGTAATATTTGTCAGATGTGTCTCACTGTTCCAAAAAAGAAAGCCTAAATATCATTTTTCTTAAAGGCACTTTCATAACCCTCTCAGAGCTTCTAAAGCTGGCCTTGAAATGGTCAAGGTGGGAAGACACACAGAAGTTGGGAGTGAGAACTGGGAGCCCTTGGTTTAGGGCGGTGGGAGGAGGGAGCAGTATCTGGCTTTGGTCCTTTGGAAAATCCTTCTGTTCACCCTGTGGGCACCAGGGTCCCCACCGAGCCAGGCCTCAGACCTTGAGTCTGCAAGGACACTGTGCTTTTAATGTGTCCGATTAACAGAGTGAGAAAACCTCCTAAGCTGTTTGCAGCAGGAGACCTTGGTAATTGCCTGATGGACTCAACTAAGATCCAGCCTGCCTATTTTAGGCCAGTTTTGCCCTATTTCTGGATGTGGAGTCATAATTTTCATGAATAATACTAACCGTCTGTGTGAAGCCCGCTATTCATGATCAGCATTGAACTTGTCATACAGGAAAAGGCCTGTGACATGATCAGATTCCTGGAAAGTTCATATCTGAATATAACAGACCCAGCAGGAGCCAGGGGGAATGAATGTTTAGGGACAAAGCTGAGTGTGGTTGAATGGTGGACCATTGTGTGGAGACCGGAATCTCTGTTACGCAGAGAGCTAAAATGAGTGGGCAGGCAGAGACCAAGTCTGATTCAAAAGGGAGCAAAGAGAGATCTGAACTACGCTCTTGACCTATGGAGCCTGGATCAGAACTTACTGTTGAAAGGAGAACAACCCCCAGGAAGTTGGATTTGCTCTTCAAACTGCTTCTGCCAATATGTTTCTCAGAAACCCCATTCTTATCACAGAGAGAAGAAATACAGATTTTTAAAAGGAAATCCCAACACCAAGTTTACCATCCCTGTTTGTCCCGCCTCCTGAATCTCTTAAGTCCTGTTGACTACTGAACAGGAAATCATTTGGCTTAATGTCCAGCCTTTGCGTGTCTATCTCTTGTTAAAGAGTCAGCCTCACCAGTCCTATTCCTGTTTATTTCATTGCTTTTGAGGGACAGGCACTATAATACCCTGCATGGCTTTTGCTTTGTTCTCTTTTACCTACAAATTCTTTATAAAAGTTTCGTACAGTTTTTGAAACTAAGTAGTCTAGTTGGGGGAGAACAGAATCTGCAAATGGTATTTTAAAGACAAATATGATTTTCTTCACATTGCTGATTAGAGCCTGAGGCCACAGACATGAGAAATTTATCATATCAGCTCCAAGAGCTATTTTTGGTTTGCAATAAAATTTTCACCTGATTTCTACACACTCAACTATAAAAATTCCCCTTCGAATTAGGGAAATTTGAATCCTGACAATGTTAGATTATATTAAGGAATCACTGTTAACTTTAATAGGTACGGTAATGGCATGCATATAGAGAGAGCCCTTTTAAACTACAAATACACACTGAAGTTATAGTATATCTGAGATTTGTTTTAAGTTATCTAGCCTTCCAAAGAGTGAGTGGGTGGGATGGGGGCGGGGGAAACAGATGAAATAAGAATGTTTTTTCTAAAGTGGTTATTTGTTGATGCTGGGTAAGGGCTCATATTCTTTCCTACTTTTTGTGTACGCTTGAAAGTTTCAATTACAAAAAAATAGTTTTTGTAATACTGAAAAAATTTGTAATATTTAAATTTTAAACTAAATGTGTAAACACATGCAAAGTATCCAGATTCAAGTGTGTAACATGACTCACCTAAACTGTACTTTTTAAACATAGTTCACAGGTATTTGGGTTAGTTATTAAACTTTTAATAAGTTTAATATTGTTAGTTATTAAAGTTATTTAAAATTAGTTATTAAAGTTTAAAATCACAAGGACCTTAGAAGTGATTAGCTGTGACAAATGACATTATTTAAGCTCTAACCATATATCAGGCCTTGTACACAGTAGGGGACACAGGGGTGGCCTAGTCTGCAGCCTGTGGGGAGCCCCTAGTTTAGAACTGAAAGCAGCACATAAACAGATGAGCGCATGCGAGATGCTCTGCATACGTGAGATGAACAGAACAACGGGAGCACTGAAGAGGGGGGTCTGCTCTGCACAGGGGGGTGGCAGGGCTGCTTTGCCAGAGGGCTTCTGGAAGAAGTAGGGCCTTAGTGCGGGGCTTCTCCCACTTTATGGTACCTACCATCACCAGGGAGCTTATTAACATGCAGGCTCTCATCCAGTAGCTCTGGGACAGACCTGGGATTCTGTGTTTCTAACAGGCCCCTGGGCCTGCTGGGCCTGCTGGCACTGCAGGACCGCACTTTAAGCAGCCAGGTTAGGGTTGGGTGGAGGGAAAAGTTTGCATGTGTGCACATACACACGTGAATTCTCATGCACATCAGTGTTGCTAAGACATCGGTTTTAAGAAAAAAGGTCAGGAAATGAGGTCTGAGAAAAATTAGACGGGGCCAGATCATGGTCTGGGTACAAAACCTGACCCAGAAAGACGACAGTGATGAGGCCTGGGGAAGTGTCAGGGTCAGAAGGAAGCCCTTCTCCATCACTTCCTAAGCCTCTGTATCGGGGATTTGGGGCGTTTTTCCTCCCTCCTAATCCGTGAGAAGTTCTCTCCTGGTGGCATCATTCTCTCAGACTTGCCCTCGGAGGACGCCAGCAACAGCACCTCTGCCACTTGGGACCTTTGGTCGGTGACCTCACTGGCTTAAGTTCCTTTTAATTAGATGAGACCCTGACTTTGTTCAAACAGATTTGTTGTTCCTTACAGAAATGCAACCCAAAAGAGCAGGATTTGAAAGCTTCTAATTGTGATCCCTAACAAGAGTTTTTAAAGTTCAATTTTAGTATATGTGCTCCCAAAGCGAACACTAGAGTTTTTAAACTTCAGACTTTGAGTAAAAAGCCAGGGGCTCTTTGGCAATGATGGTCAAGGCAGGCTCTCAACTACAGAAAATGTTTTGCTTTTGTCAGCTGGTTTTGCATTTTAATGTCAGCACTGATTTTTAAATGTTTTAGCTTTTTTCAGTTAGTATTGAGTACCTCATATGTGTAAAGCACTTATGTTCACATTACCTTATTAACCTTTTAAACAATTCTGTGAAGCAGGTGGTATGTTCCTTCCCTCCTGCCCGCCTTGGTCAGATGAGAAAATGAAGCTGGAGTGGTTAAGTGATTTGATGAGGATTACCCTCCGAGCCAAGTAGGATTTGAGTTTAGAACTCCTCATGGCGAGACCAACCAGTGCCCTTTCCCTCCAGGAGTTATGAATAGCCCCACTTCCTTTACTTCCTTAAAAGTGGGGGGCTTGGGGTGGAACCAGGCTACAGTTGAGGTCATTCTTGAGAATTTTCCTTTGGGGATTGTTTGGGAATTTGAGTTTGAAATTCTGATAGTATGCTGAATTATTAGGATTGCCTTTTCGACATTGGGGAAACCAAAGGATTAACTCAGTGGCGACAGAGGGTCTGCAGTTCAAGCTGTTAGCTCCAAGCCATTCTCTTTTCTCCTCTGAGTTTGGGAAATCCCAGGCCCCAGGAGTAAGCAGGCTGCGATGGTATCCAGGAAGCATTCACTGCAGGCAGAACCACTCTGGACACTGTTGGGCCCGTCTCCATGGGTGTTCCCGGCCCAGCTGTTCTCAGCTGGGAAGGGGCTTCCCACAGGTGGACCCTTGGCATGAAACCACGCATCAGTGGCCTTGTCCCAGCTTCAGGGTCTCTCCCAACACCGTGTTCCCATTGCTCTGAACTTCACCTTGAAAAGACACATCTCTGCACGTCACTAACACTTTACAGCTAAATAATGAAACCTCAAACTGTAGCCCATAGCCAAAGCAATATTGAAATTGAAATGAACATTAATACTGTACTTTATGCAGTCTCATTTTTCACCTTTTGTCTCTTTGAAACTACAATTATATAACCATTTTATCTAAGTGAACCCTTTTAGATTACCAGAATTAGCGGTCAGAATCCTGTTTTGATGATTTATTTTTTATGTTTGTTCTCCCAACTGGACTAAACTGTTCAAATATAAGCACAGGTTCTGGAATCTCTGTGAGGGACAGACCTTAAGGTGGTGGGGACCCGAGGTTTCTTTGAAACCTGTATTTGCTCAGTGGGCTCTCTCATTTTACTTGGACTGTATGTCTGTTTACAGAGGGGTGCTGATAGAATTTATGGGGGCTTTCCCCCCTCAAGCCATATATTTTAACAGTCTTCCACAGCCCCTCACATAGTACAGGCTGTAACAGTTTAGTTCAATCGCTCAGTCGTGTTCAACTCTTTGTGACCGCACGGACTGCAGCACGCCAGGCTTCCCTGTCCAACACCATTCCTGGAGCTTGCTCAAACACATGTCCATCGAGTTGGTGATGCCATCCAACTATCTCATCCTCTGTCGTTTCCTTCTTCTCCTGCCTTCAGTCTTTCCTAGCATCAGAGTCTTTTCCAGTGAGTCAGTTCTTTGCATCAGGTGGCCAAAGTGTCAGTCCTTCCGATGAATATTCAGGACTGATTTCCTTTAAGATTGACTGATTTGATCTCCTTGCAGTCCAAGGGACTCTCAAGAGTTTTCTGTAACATCACAGTTCAAAAGCATCAGTTCTTCGGTGCTCAGCTTTCTTTATAGTCCAACTCTCACATCCATACATGACTACTGGAAAACCATAGCTTTGTCTAGGCAGACCTTTGTTGGCAAAGTAATGTCTCTGCTTTTTAGTATGCTATCTAGATTGGTCATAGCTTTTCTTCCAAGAAGCAAGTGTCTTTTAATTTCATGGCTGCAGTCACCATCTACAGTGATTTTGGAGCCCCCCCCAAAATAAAGTCTGTCACTGTTTCC
Organism: Okapia johnstoni; assembly: GCA_024291935.2. Classification (NCBI taxonomy): domain Eukaryota; kingdom Metazoa; phylum Chordata; class Mammalia; order Artiodactyla; family Giraffidae; genus Okapia; species Okapia johnstoni. The sequence continues at coordinate 4,175,541 of CM044310.1, read as the reverse complement.
ATTGTTTCCTCATCTATTTGCCATGAAGTGATGGGACCCGATGCAGGCTGTAATAGATGCTCACCAAATATTCTTGCTGATGTGATTGTCATATCTCTTCCAGTAAGAGACAACACAATCCAGTAGAAAGAACTCGGCCTCCAAGGTCCTCCACCTTAGGTTGAAATCATCACTTGCTTATAGCTCACAGCAAAATGACTCTCCCCTCTTAGCCTTGGTCTCCTCATCTCTACCTTCCAGGGTCATTTTGAAGATTAAATGAGTAAAATACACATGTCTCCGAGTCCAGGGACCTAGCAGAGGGTAGGCAGAAAAGTACAGGCAGAGACCGTGGTGGCCTGTGCTGCTTCCAAGGTGTGGACTACCACTGGCATGTTCCTGATATCCAATTCCTAAACAGGTTCTTCCCAACCTTCATTTTATTGCTGTCCGGTCCTGCATTATCTGATTGGCCCCAGGGCCCTGGAGTGTGCCTCAACTGCTTGCCCCGAGGCTGTTCCCTTGGGAGCCTGGTGTGACCCTGTGCTCAGAGAACACCGGAGGCCCTGCATTCCTCTGACAGTGCAGTTTTATGGTTTCAGAACAGGCATATCTCGATTACTCATTGTTTTTGGCAGTGGATATTATTTAATTTCTCATTAAAAAATTCAGACTTTCTGAACCAAGTGGATATTTTCCTCAGTGACAGTTATATATGTTGCATTTCCAAAATGTTCTAAAGCATATTAATAGCTTAAAAAGGGAGATCATTCAGATCAGTAAGGACAATTTTACTGATAATCTTTATACCAGCACTGGCCTGTAAAAAATACACATGAACATAAGGAATAGTCCCACCCTCAATCTTATGATGTAATTAGGAATCTGAGCTATAAACACAGGGGAAAATTGGAGACCAGCCACCAATTATATAAATAAGATTGAGTTATGCAGTAGAGAGCTGTGAGTTTTTGATGTTGAGAGTGCTCGGTGAGGGTTGGGGAGCTGGAGGCATCATTAGGGAGAAAGGCCAGTGGGGCTGGAGGGGTCAGGGCCCCGGAGGTCAGGAAACAAACAGCTGGACAGAGACACAGAGGAAGGGCACGGGACTGCTGTGCATGTCGGTGGGAGTTGCACTGCCCAAGGAAAGGAGTGGACAGAGAGGAACTGGGTGGGAACCTTGAAAGCCAGGGCTGATTAGATTGGGGCTCACATACAGGGAAAGCCCTCCTCATTCAGGAAGATGGGCCCAGTGTCTGTTACAGGGTGGATGGAGGAGGGATGTTTGGGGAGGGGAGGATAGGCATAGATTTCTAAACGGAGGGATGAGGGCCTGGGCTATGGTGGTGGCAGTGAGGTCATGCAGGAAGGGTTCATCCAAGATGCATTTAGGAAGGAGTCAGAACTTGATGACAAGTGAAATACATACGGCATGAAACAGCAGGATGAATAAAGGATGCCTCTGTGGTTCTTTGCCTGGGATGTTTGTGGTGTCCAGAAAAAAAGTTCGAGTCAACAATCTGAGCTCTTCTTCCCAGAGACACAGTAGTACCATACCGTTCCTCCTGAACTCGAACTGACCTTCTGTCGAGTAAGGTGTTTCGGTTGTCTGTTACTACGTCACAGGCCACCCCAAAGCCCTGGTGGCTTAAAACAACAACAGCTTGTCCTACCTCCTAAGTTTGTGGGTTGGTCGAGTTTCAGCTCGGCTGTGTTCCTCCTGCTCTCATCTGGGCTCAGTCAGGTGTCTGTATCCATCGGGCCTCTGCTGGGGCTGGGATACCCACGGGATGTCCAGGATGGCCTCAGCCCCATACCTGGGCAACCTCTCTTTGCAGCAGCATGTATAGACCTCTTATAGGGTGACCGGCCTCCAAGAGAAGCTGCCAGTCCTCTTAGGGGGTGAGCTCAGAAGTCCATCACATTCTATTAATCAAAGCAAGTCACAAGGTCAGTACTGATTCAAGAGGAGAGGAAATTGGTTCCAAGTTGAAAGTGGGGAGTCGCACACATGTATGGGGAGGGAGGAAATGATTAGAGCCTCCTTTGGAGACAGTCTACCACATTCTACCCCCAGAAATTAACTTTCAAGGAAGGAACTCCTGCCAGAGGAGAACTGTCTCTGTGATACATCAGGGTCGTATGGGGGTCAGGATCCTTAGGAACTTTTCCTGCCTTCCCCAAGGGTAAAATTTCATAGGGGAAGACAAGGCCTTGTTTACTTACTTATTTGGGTGAGTCTCTGTGAGACTCAGAGACATGAGTAGAAGAATCAGAGTGACTGAAAACGAGAACTGATATTTAGAAATAAAGTTATAGAGGTAGAGGGACTTCCCTTGAGGTCCAATGGTTATGAGTCCATGCTTTTACTTGCATGGGGCTTGGTTTGGATCTCTGGTCAGAGAACTAAGATCCTGCATGTTGCACAGCGTGGCCAAAAAAAAAAAAAGTTGCAGAGTTAGAATGGGGCCATGTTATGGTAGGACTTGGACCAAGCTGGCAACTGTCAGGTTTTTAACGGAAGTTGTTAGTGGACAGGATGGGATACAGGGTGCTCATGGTCATGGGCTGAGAGTATGGAATAATCCACACCTAACCTATTGATGCTCTGAGGGAAGTCTTTGAAATGACTGGTCATCTGATAGGACTATCAATGGCATCATCATGTGTACTTAGTTCCTTATTCCCATCTCCTCCAGAAGAGAGAATTCAGCTCCTGAGGCACCAGTGTGGAGGCAGAAGGTAGTGAATGACATTATGTTGTTTAAAATAATTAGCCTCACCCGCCCCGCCTTCTGTAGTGGGAAACTCGTTGCTTGTTCCTGGGAACTTTCCCATCGAGGAGTTAGTAGAGGCCAGTATACATATATTGTTTCGGTGTTCTGTTAATACTTCCAAACAGTGTACATTGAGAACAGAATCACTTATTTGTTTTCATAAAATTCTCCCAGTGCACTTCATCATACATTAGTGATCAGAAATGAGATGTAATTTCCCAGTCCCTGCCCACAAGACCTGAGTAGGACCTGACTGTAAGTTGAAGGAAGATTCGCCCTAACTCCTGGATTGTGCAAGAATGAACTGCCGTTGGGTTTGATTGATTATAGATGGGTTGTGGTGTGGTATATCCGAAGGCTATTGAATGCAATTTACAGTGCTTAATAAAAAATCTTTGTTTTTTAGTATGAAAAAGTAAAACAAGCAGTTGCTGCATAGTTTCGGAAGAGCCAGATTTTATTTGTAAGAAAATGTAAAAGGTGTTCCCCATAGCCAGGGCAGAATTTTTAAAATGCAAGAGACAAACTTTGCTTCCGGTTTCTTAAACAGATCTCTCAGATTTGGCAGTAGACAACACAATGATGGATCAGGACTTCTTATGCAAATTACCAGCTGAAGATTTTTATTCAAATTGAACTTTTACAATGAAGGGCAGGCTTTCTTCTTTGTCAGGAATTGTCTGCAAGGAATAGAACTCACTCAAGCTAACTTGAGCGCAAGAGATTTATTGGAAGGGCATTGGGAGAATATCACAGAATCCAATCCCTGTGTCCCAGAACCTGGGAAGGAGGTGCCCACTCTTAGCATCTGTCTGTGGGGCCGCACGGTCTCCCTCTCTGCCTGTCTCTGTCAGTATGACGTCCATTCTCCTTCTTCTTTGTGGACCAGCAGAATCAGTTCACTTATCCACTCATGTGGCCCAAATGTGGCTTGTTGCCTTAATCCAGGCTTGACCAAACCCTACAAGTCCCGGTGCCTGCAGTTCACTGCCTGGAATCCTAGTTCCAACTTCTGGGAGAGGGAGTCTGGTGACCCCAGTGGGGGTCAGCAGTGGCCAAGGATGGGGCTCATAGGCCTGCCCCCAGCCAACAGCAGGTCCTCCGAGACAGTGGTTCTCAGAGAAGGGCTGTTGGCCTTGGAGGCCCTGTGGAGGTGTGAGCTGCACCATCACAGTGAGACCATGGTTATATCCAGTTGTAAAGGCTGTTTAGCAAGTCCACACGGTTGCTTCCCAACAGTTGCTTATGGCAGTGAGAAGACAGTAGTTCCTGGGTTAAGCTGAAGAGAGAACCATCTTCCTTTAGCTACCTCTAAAACTTTTACCCCTGTCAAGAACCCTGAACCTCTGAAAAGGTTGTTGGTAATTAACTGTCACATTTTAAAGCACCGACTGTGGTAAACAAGGGGTCCATTTATATTTTCAGATGATTTTTAAAAATTGAAAGTGTGGAAGCCTCTTTGGTAAGAGAAAAAAAATGCATGACCAAGCCACAGGACTTTAAAGTGGTCTTGAAAGTAAAAAAGGAATTTGAGAACAAATATCCTTTTACAAATTGACTTTCCCTCCCCGCTTCTGGGAAGAACTCAGGGTGGGACACGGTCTGGAAATCCACTCAGCTGACCAGTCATGCTTTTGAAGACGACAATGACGTGTCTTCTCTGGCGAGACTTGGAGCCACACTTTCCAGTGAGAGTCAGAGGCAGCGACAGCCCTCAAAGGCTAGCCTTGCTGTGCAGAGTGCCGAGGGACTAACGTGTCTGCAGATTTAGCCCTTCTTCTTAGGGAGTCACTTTCATTTAGCTCCCAGACTGGCCTTATCAGGAGAGGGATGCCAAGGAAAAAGCCATGGAGTGAGCATTCCCCACTCTGGAGCTGACCTCTGCTCTCCAGGGAGAACAGCCTCTCGTGTATCCCCACTCAGGGCCCTTAGCCTGGCCGAACTGTGGCTTCTTCTTGGTCACCTAGGAAACCCATCTCCTGTCTGCCTTCCTGAAAGGGCTCTGGGTTTCATGGGAAAGGCTTGCATGGCAGTGCACTGGATCTACCCAGATGAGGGGTTAACATTTTAATATCTGGAATCAAATCCAGTTTTCTGAGATAACTGCCTTTTATCTTTTAATTCAGTGCTGTTTTACTCTTCTGTTAACCCAGCAGGTTATTCTGGTTTGTGTGGGAAATGATGAAAGCCTTTTGTATGAAATGATAGCAAACAGCATTTATTCAGCACATACTATATTGCCAGGCCTTGTGGTGTTTACTTTATTTACATTATCTAATTTTAATTCTCACAAGAACCCTTTGAGGCCCGTATCACCCACTGTGGATGAACCCGAGCTTAGAAAGGCCATGGCAGAGAGACCCAATTTCATCCTGGGATCCATTTGTTGAAAGCCCACATTTGTGATTGTTGCAAAACGCTGGTTGCTTCTGGACAGGTGATGGTAGCACCAGCAGCCTTCAGAGCATTGCCAAGAACTGAGAAATAGGCAAACAAAAGCTCTGAGCTACCGTATGGACAGCTGAAATTGAGAAGGAAATGTAGAGGCCTTCCCTCTTTCAGAAACTATTCTTATTTTCCACACAGTTCTAATAAGCTCGATAGTTTTGTTCTAAGCCTACTTAGTTTTTAGTGTTAATCGCTCAGTTGTGTCCGACTCTTTGCAACCCCATGGACTACAGTCCACCAGGCTCCTCTGTCCACAGAACTCTCCAGACAAGAATACTGGAGTGGGTTGCCATTTCCTTCTCCAGGGGTTCTTCCCGAACCCAGGATCAAACCTGGGTCTCTTGCATTGTAGGCAGATTCTTTGCCATCTGAGCCACCAGTGAAGTCCATAAGCCTAAGGGTAAGCAGCAGCAAATTAAGAAGATAAGCCAAGACCACAGGCACTGACAGTAGCAAGTAGACACTAAGACTCCTTCCAATGCTAATGTTCTGAGGGTTCAGCAGCCCCAGCTGTAACCATGGAGACAGATTAACTATTAGAGTCAGACACAAGAACACAGAAAAGCACACAGTCTGGGACCATTTGGTGACATACATCTGGTGACCCCAAGCCACCAGAAACAAAGTACGTAGGTTAAACTAAGTGTTTTTTTTTTTAAATTATCGGATGCATTTTAGAAAAGTTTCATCCAAAATGATGAAGATAGAATTTTACCTTTTAAAGTTAACCTCTAATGGAGAACCTGGTTATCTGGAGTGGTGTTTCTAGGTAGCCAAAGAGGACAGTGAGGAGTCAAAACCTAAGTGGACATCAAGATGCAGGTCAGCTCTCCTCTCTGCTCTGCACTCTTGACTCCCTGCTGCCTGACAGGTACCTTAACCCACACTCTCCATGAGTTCAGCTGGCAACGTGGAACACATTTGTTAATTGAGCACCCAGCTTCAGGGCACCCACTGTATGGCTGGGACCATGCCAGGCCCTGGGAATACAGTGGTGTGCAGAAGATAGAGTCCGGCCCTTAAGTTCATGGTTAATCGATGAAGGAGACATAAACAGATGTTTAGAATCGGGCTTTGCACAGGCTGCTACAGGAGCACACCACAGGGGCATGCAACCTTTGCTGTGAAGTGGGAGGGCGACGGGAGGCCCGAGGGGCTTCCCGAGGGGAATGATGCGCAGGCTGCCATCGTAAGCAGAGAAGAGTGTTCTAAGCAAAAGGAGCAGCTTGTGTGAAAGGCCAGAGGCCAGAGAGCCATGTGCATGTGGGCAACTTGCAGATACACTGTAATGTATCTTGGGTTTCATATAGAATGTGAGCCGAGGGACAGAGAGAGGGGTCCTGCTGAGGGGGTGGGATAGAGGAACAGCATAGATCAGGTAGGGCCTTGGGTCCCACATGAGAGAGTTTGGACTTCATCCTGGAGGACGACCCGGGAGCTCTGAGCGTTTCAGAAAGCGCCCCTGCATACCTCTGTAGCTCCTGCTGCCTTCCCGTCTCTCTTTCACTGGTCACACTCACTTCTTTGTGTTCCTACAAAAACCAAGGTCCTTCTTGCCTTAGGCCTTTGCTCTTGGCTTTCCTTCTGCCTGGAATGTACTGTAAAGGTTATTCTGGTTGCAGTGTACTAACTAGATTAGAGTAGGGTGAGCCTAGAAACAGGGGGCTGGAATAGGAGGCTGATAGAATAGTCCGAGTGGGAGAAGTGTGTGTTCTCAGTCATGTCTGACTCTGCAGCCCCAAGGATTGTAGCCCACCAGGCTCCTCTGTCCATTGAATTTTCCAGGCAAGACTACTGGAGCACGTTTCCACTTCCTATTTCAGGGGATCTTCCTGGCCCTAGGATTGAACCCACATCTCTTGTGTCTCCTGCATTGGCGGGCGGATTCTTTATCACTAGCACCACCTGGGAAGCCCTAAATGGGAGGGGACAGTGGCCTAAACCAGGGAAATAGCAGCCTGGATAGAGATGTGGACAGGTGTCTGAAGTATTTTAGGAGGTAGAATTGACAGTGTCTGGCAGGCAATTGACTTGGTGTCAAGGATGATCCTAAGGCCATCGTTGTTCAGACGGATGGAGCAGCAGCATGGTGTGGGCTGGTTTCCAGTGCTCTGTCTCCTTGGGGTGTTCTGGGGCCTCACTGCCCTACTGGAACTGAACATGAGCTCCCTGAATTTGCTCACTGAATTGTTGTGAATAAACCTGATAGGTTCCAGCTGCATCCACGCAAACCACGACCTTGTTTATGTCTAATGTTAACATTTATGATTCTGTGCCTTGGGCTGTCTATAAATGAATACATAATAACATGCCTATTTGTGAGCATGGAATGGAATAAATGAGACAGAAATCAGAGTTGATGACCAAGATGATCACGATTAAGTAGCTCTTATTAAAAATCATTAAACGCATGCTTCAGGTTTCCATGTGTAAGGCCCCTTTAACAAGCTCGGCTTATATGATACACCCCTAACTAGAGAGGCTTAGCTCACTGCATTTGTTTAAACTCTAAAGCCCAGCCATTCCCAAGCCAGGCCCCCACTGAACACTGAACTCCTACTGCCTGGATCTTTTCTGTTTACATTTGCTACTATAGAGATTTGGTTTGTTTCCGAAAGATGCATTTTAACATTTATGTGGTGAGCCACATTTGTTATACTTGACCCATGTGTGACGCAAGGGAAAAGGGTAACCACTTGGCTTAGAGGGGGGAGGGTGACTCTTTGGGTTAGCTTCCTGCCAGCTGGTTAGACGTAGATGGTGGCAGAAATTGAAAAGTGTATATGTGTGTGTGTGTGTGCACGCGTGTGTATTTTTATGTGCCAAAAACTAGTATGGGTATACAGTTTACTCAATTGGACCATGCTGCTTTCCAGTCTTAAACAAAAAGTGCCTTCTAAGAATCTATATGTCTCACTTTGGAAATGGATAATATGTAACTCTGACTGGCTTGGAAGTGCTTCTAGGACCAGACCTCATTCATGTCTTATATCTTAAGTGATATAAACTTTAAGGAGCCAAATAGAGACAATAGGGAAAGGGCTTCATCTGATGGTGGAGTGATTTCAAAAAATTAATAACACAGACGAAAAACTAAGGGACAAAGAGGTCCCTTTGTCCATTGTTGTTTAGTCGCTAAGTCGTGTCCGACTCTTTGTGACCCCATGGACTGTAGCCCACCAGGCTTCTCTGTCCGTGGGATTTCCCAGGCGAGAATACTGGAGTGGATTGCCATTTCCTTCTCCAAGGGATCTTCCCAACCCAGGGATTGACCCTGTGTGTCCTGCATTGGCAGGCAGATTCTTTACCGCTGAGCCACCTAGGAAGCCATAATTTGTCCATGGCTCACAATACATTCCTTTATTCAATGAGCATATGTTTAGATGCATGTTATATAGGTGTGTTAGACTGAGCGACTTTACTTTCACTTTTCCCTTTCATGCACTGGAGAAGGAAATGGCAACCCACTCCAGTGTTCTTGCCTGGAGAATCCCAGGGACGGCGGAGCCTGGTGGGCTGCCGTCTATGGGGTCGCACAGAGTCGGACACAACTGAAGCGACTTAGTAGCAGCAGCAGCAGCAGTCATCTATTGCTGTAACAGATTACTCTAAAATTTAAGGAGAACACACATTTATCACCTCACACTTTCTTTAGGTCAGGAAATATGGACATGGTTTAGCCGGGTCCTTTGCCTCAAGGTCTCTGGTAAGGCTGCAATCCAGGCATCTGCCAGGGCCGGGGTCTCATCTGAAGGTTCTGCTGGGGAGGATCTCCTTCAAGCACACGTAGCTGTTGGTGGGATTCAGTCTCTGCAGAAACTGGAAGTCTCAGCTCCTCGCTGGCTATTGGCTGAAGGCCATTCTCATGACCTCTGATGTGATACGTTGTTTTCTTAGAGTATATAAGCCAAGAAGTCAGTAGAGAGGGTTGACTGGCGAGACCGAAGTCACAGCTCTTGTAGTCCAGTCACAGAAGTAGCTCCCCTCAACTCTACCACATTCTGTTGGGCAAAAACAAGTCACTTGTCCAGCCTGCACTCCAGGGAAGGAATCACACAGGGGCACAAACACCAGGAGATGGGGGCACATGTATTTAGGTTTCTTCATTCTCAGTTGCAGCATTTCCTACTGGACCAGACCATCTGACTTTTGTGGTTGTGAAACGCTAATACGTCCACTGTGGTAAACAGAATAATCCCCCTCCCCCAAAAGTCTACGTTGTAACCCCCAGAATCCTCAAACATGTTACCTTACGTGGCACATGTGATGAAGATGAGAATATTGACATGGGGAGATTATCCTGAATTACCCCAGTGGGCCAGGGTAATCACACGGGACTTGTCACAGAGAGGCAGAGTTATGAGAGACAGAGAAGGTGATGTGATGACAGAAGCAGAGGGGGAAGGCAGAGGCTGGAGTGGTGCAGCCACAGCCGAGCAATGGGGGCAGCTTCTTCAGGAGGCAGCAAGGAGCAGGTTGTGCCCTGGAGCCTCAGGAGGAGCCAGAGTTCTGCTGACATCTTGATTTTAGTCCCATTAAACCCATTTAGTACTCCTGACCTCCCCAACTGTAAGATGATGGATTTATGCTACTTTAAGCCACTAAGTTTGTGGTCATTTATTGCAGCAGCAATAGGAAACTATTAAATTCACGAAATGACCTGGTAAAACCAACTTGTGGGTCTTTTTGAGGGACTAGGGGAGGCACAAGGCATCGGATGGTAGGCTTCCAAGCGAAACTTTTTTTTTTTTGTCCTCCAGTGACTCTGAGACATAATTTATATATTGTAGCATCTCTGTTTTTAGGAATCTATGCCTAGTTCTCGTCAATACTAAATTCTATCAATATTGAACAAGTAAAAAATGTCTTAGGGTCAATTTTATGGGCTTCACATACTCGTCAAAATAAAGATATAGCAGTTAGCAGAGGACACCAAGACTTCCTTTTTTAACACTTGCTGCTTGCTATTTATTTGCACTTTAGGAGTAGAAATATTGGCTGAGATGAAAGTACCTGGCACAACACGCCTTTCCTTCTTGGTGTTTCACAGCCAGATGTTGTGAAGTTCTTTTGTTTTTCTTTTTTCTCCAGTGCCTGGAAACCTTGGCTGCTACAAGGATCATGGAAACCCACCTCCTCTAACTGGCACCAGTAAAACGTCTAACAAACTCACCATACAAAACTGCATCAGTTTTTGTCGGAGTCAAAGGTTCAAGGTAATGATTCTGTGGCTTTATATCTATGGAAAAAGATAAAGGTCTAAATGCATTCTGCTGAGATATCATTTAAAATGTATTTAAATCATTTAAATTGTTAAAAACAATAACAATCTGTGAAGCCATTACAACTGTACTTTTCTGCCAAAGAGAAGTTGGAGGAAGAGTGGGGCTTGGGATTCTGGGGTGTGAGGCAGCACTCTGTCCAAAGACTGAGAGAAAAAAGGAAACGCCCCAGTACCTGCATCCAGCTTGACCTCCAGCAGAGTCACGTGTTTCCTCGAGTCCCCGTGTGTTATGAGCACGGACGTCTCTGGCTCCAGGGGGGTGGATCTGAGAAGAAGCCAAGGTAGTGGTTACTACTTTGATATATTAAGGGGCCCTTGCCTGGATACCGGTCCAAAATATTTTCTTTCCATCCTGTCCATTCTTCTATCTGAAAGTCATTCGTGAGTCATTAAGGTTCAATAATGCTATTGTTTGTTACATCAAAAAAAGAAGTCTTTTCCTCCCTTCCTTCCATCCTTCATTCCTTCCTTAATAATTTTGTCAAAAGGCCATTAATCAGGCCCAAGCAAGGAGAATAGACTGGCAGTGCTCAAGGCCTGTCTGAGGCAGGGGCTGAGCAAGGCAGTTGGCCCAACATGATCAAGTGGGTTGCTTGCAAAAGATTGAGCATGTTAAGTCAATCTATGGAGGATAATGGGAACCAGGTTTCTCACTATTAGAGAAAGGGGCCAGAGAAAACTGGAAAGAAGCCTGCAGTGTTGGACAGGGATTGACGTTATTAGTATAGTGCATGGTTTCTGATATATATGTAGAGAGAGATATATAGAAATAAATATATAGGACTTGTGGTAGTTGTCCAGTGATAAGACTCCACACTTCCACTGCAGGAGGCACACGTTTCATCCTGGTTGGGGAAATAATATCCCACATACAGCATGATGTGGCAAAAGAAAACAAAAAAGAAAGAAACATAAATATAAAAGTGTGTGTATGTGTATTTGTACATACATATTTATTTCCTAGCTCTTTCCACTAAGAGGGCCTGGAAACAGTGACATACTGATAAAAGAGCTACAGTACTGGCATAAAGATGGACATATAAGCTGAAGGAAATAGAATTTACAGTCCAGACATATTATTATTTATGGCCATATTATTATTTATATTAATAAATAATTTATTATATGTCTTTATATATAAAGATATAGTATATAGTATACATAGTATATAATAAATATATGTTATTTATTATATATGTCAGAAACCACGCACTATACTAGTAACGTCAATCCCTGTACAACACTGCAGGCTTCTTTCCAGTTTTCTCTGGCCCCCTTCTCTAATAGTGAGAAACCTGGTTCCCATTATCCTGCATACATTTACTTACATGCTCAATCTTTTGCAAGCAACCAATCGCTTGATTGATAGTATTGTTTATGACTGATTGATATTTGTCAAGGGTGCCATATCATTCAATGGGAAAAAAACAGTGTTTTCAGCAAACAGTGCTGGGACGACTGGATATCCACATGGAAAAAAATGAAACTGGACCCCTACCTCATGTATGAAAAATAATTTAAAATGGATCACAGACCTAACATGTAGTGGCTAAAACTATAAAGCTTTAGGAAGAAATATGGGTACAGATATACATGACCTTGGATAAGGCAATGATTTTTTCAGTTAGGATACCAAAAGCACAGATAATCAAAGAAAAAATAAATTGAACTTCATCAAAATTTAAAATCTCTGTGTATCAGGGACACTATTAAGAAAGTGAAAAAGCAACTCACAGAATAGAGCAAATATTTGCAAAACATATATCTGAATAAAGATCTAATACCCAAAATATGTAAAGAACTCCAACAGTGTGACAATAGAAAGACAAACAGCCCAATTAAAAAATGAGCAGAGGGTTGAATAGATGTCTCTTCATAGAAGATGTACAGATGGCCAATAAGCACATGAAAAAGTGCTCAATATTCTACCTATGTTATACATAATAAAAAAAAATTTTTATACTTTGTGCAGTAAAGATGCTCAGTGTTACTAGTCTTCTGCTAAGTCGCTTCAGTCGTGTCCGACTCTGTGCGACCCCATAGACGGCAGCCCACCAGGCTCCGCCGTCCCCGGGATTCTCCAGGCAAGAATACTGGAGTGGGTTGCCGTTTCCTTCTCCAGTGCATGAAAGGGAAAAGTGAAAGGAAAGTCGCTCAGTCATGTCCGACTCTTAGCGACCCCATGGGCTGCAGCCTACCAGGCTCCTCCATCCATGGGATTTTCCAGGCAAGAGTACTGGAGTGGGGTGCCATTCAGGGAAATGCAAATCAAAAGATACCATTTCATACAATAAATAACCTAGGATGGCTGTGATTTTTTTTTTTTTAAGGATAAAAGCAAGTGTTAATGAGGTAGAGAAACTGCAACCCAGAAATCCCATTTCTAGATATTTACCCTAGAGAAAGGAAAGCTTATGTTCACACAGAAAGATACACAAATGTTTATAGCAGCTCTATTTTATAATCATGAAAAACAAAATAACTCAATAGATTAGCAACCTGTGGTACATTCATGCAATAAACTACTACTCAGCAAATTATAGATCAGTTCAGATGAACCTCAGAGACACTATGCTGAGGGAAAGAAGCCAGTCTCAAAATATGATTCTGTGTATAGTATGTCTGAATCTATTCTGACTGCTGTACAAAATACTTGGTTTAAACCAAGCATTCACTAACACAACATTGTAAAGCAATTATATTCCAATTAAAAAAGAAGACAATAAGAATTCATTTTTCAAAGTCCTGAAGGCTGCAAAGTCCAAGATCAAGGCTTTGGCAGATTTGGTGTCTGGTGACGGCTTGTTTCCTGGTTCATAGATGGCTGTCTCCTCACTGTGTCTTCACATGGCAGGAGGGGAAAGGGGGTCTCTTTTATAAAGGCTCTAATCCCATTCATGAGCACAAGCCCTCATGAATCACTTCCCAAAGATTCCACCACTACATACCATCACATTGGGAATTAGCTTTCAACATATAAATTTGCAGAGGAGGGGCAGACATGGACATTCGGTCTCTAGCATATGACAGTCTTAAAAAGTTAAAACTATAGTATGAAAACTAATTAGTGTATGACCTCAATCAAATCCCTTAACGATTATACAGTGGAAGTGACAAATAGATTCAAGGGATTTGATCTGACAGAGTGTCTGAAGAACTATGGATGGAGGTTTGTAACATTGTATAGGAGGCTGTTGGAGAAGGCAATGGCACCCTACTCTAGTACTCTTGCCTGGAAAATCCCATGGACGGAGGAGCCTGGTAGGCTACAGTCCGTGAGGTCGCTAAGAGTTGGACACGACTGAGCGACTTCACTTTCATTTTTCCCGTTCGTGCACTGGAGAAGGAAATGGCAACCCACTCCAGTATTCTTGCCTGGAGAATCCCAGGGACAGCAGAGCCTGGTGGGCTGCCGTCTATGGGGTTGCACAGAGTCGGACACGACTGAAGCGACCTAGCAGCAGCATAGGAGGCTGTGATCAAAATCATCCCCAAGAAAAAGAAATGCAAAAAGGCAAAATGGTTATCTGAGGAGGCCTTACAAGTAGCTGAGGAAAGAAGACAAGTGAAAAGCAAAGGAGAAAAGGAAAGATATACCCATCTGAATGCAGAGTTCCAAAGAATAGCAAGGAGAGATAAGATAGCCTTCCTGAGTGATCAGTGCAAAGAAATAGCGGAGAACAATAGAATGGGAAAGACTAGAGACTTCTTCAAGAAAATTGGAGATGCCAAAGAAACATTTCATGCAAAGATGGGCACAATGAAGGACAGAAACAGTATGGACCTAACACAAGCAGAGATATTAAGAAGAGGTGGCAAGAATACACAGAAGAACTATACAAAAAAGATCTTAATGACCTGGATAACCACGATGGTGTGATCACTCACCTAGAGCCAGACATCCTGGAGTGCAAAGTCTAGTGGGCCTTAGGAAGCATCACTATGAACAAAGCTAGTGGAGGTGATGGAATTCCAGTTGAGTTATTTCTAATGCTAAAAGATGATGCTGTGAAAGTGCTGCACTCAATATTCCAGCAAATTTGAAAAACTCAGCAGTGGCCACAGGACTGGAAAAGGTCAGTTTTCATTCCAATCCCAAAGAAAGGCAATGCCAAAGAATGTTTAAACTACCGCACAATTGCACTTATCTCACACACTAGCAAAGTAATGCTCAAAATTCTCTAAGCCAGGCTTCAACAGTATGGGAACCAAGAACTTTCAGATGTTCAAGCTGGATTTAGAAAAGGCAGAGGAACCAGAGATCAAATTGCCAACATTGTTGGATCCTAGAAAAAGCAAGAGAGTTCCAGAAAAACATCTACTTGTGCTTTATTGACTATGCCAAAGCCTTTGACTGTGTTGATCACAACAAACTGTGGAAAATTCTGAAAGAGATGGGAATACCAGACCACCTTAGCTGTCTCCTGAGAAATCTGTATGCAGGTCAAGAAGCAACAGTTAGAACTGTACATGGAGCAATGGAGTGGTTCCACATTGGGAAAGGAGTAGGTCAAGACTGTATATTGTCACCCTGCTTATTTAACTTATGTGCAGAGTACATCATGCCCAATGCGGGGCTGGATGAAGCACAACCTGGAATCAAGATTGCAGGGAGAAATAGCAACAACTGGTGGTCCAGTGGTTAAAAAGTCCACCTGCCAAAATAAAAGTAAAAAACAAAAAAAAGGAAAGAAAAAATCCACCGGCCAATGCAGGGAACAGAGGTTTGATCCCTAGTCCGGGAAGATTACACATTCCACAGGGCAACTAAGCCCGTGCGCCACAACTACCAAGCCTGTATTTTAGAGGCTGCATTCCAAAGCCACTGCAATGAGAAGCCTGCTTACCTCAACTAAATAAAGCCTGAGCACAGGAACAAATATCTGGTGTAGCCATAAATAAATCAATTAATTTAAAAAATGTATTACATAGGGCCTACACTAACTTTGCAATAAGCACTAACTTCAAAGCATTTACCACCTGTCACATAGTAAACATTCAATAAAATGTTTAAGTTTAATGTTTCAAGTTAATGGGATCCCTGCCTTTAACTGACTTAAATATAATAGATTGCAAACATAAGTAAGGAATGCTCACGGAGGGGAAGCACCCCAGTGGTGGTACACAGTTACACAGTTACAAGTCAGCATGTAGTGAAGTGCAGTGAGAGTGGGCGGGACCAAGGTAGAGGATCAGGGAAGGTGGGCTGGGAACACAAGGTGCTTGCTTGCCGAGGGGCCGACCCGGCCAGGCCACCTGACACCCCGACTGACTCTTACCAAGTGCTGCTTCTCTGTCATGGCAGTTTGCTGGGATAGAGTCGGGCTACGCTTGCTTCTGTGGAAACGACCCTGATTACTGGAAGTACGGGGAGGCAGCCAGTACTGAGTGCAGCAGCGTCTGCTTCGGGGACCACACCCAGCCCTGTGGGGGCGATGGCAGGGTCATCGTCTTCGACAGTGAGTATGCTCCAGGCCTTGCCCTGTCCAAGGCTCGGGAACCCTGGGCCAGGGGGGGCCAGCCTGCCCATTGTCCGACCCTGCCTCCCTGCTATGCATTCATTCACCTGCAGTACTTACTAAGTACCTCCTGCAGGCCAGGGGCTGGTGGCTTTTGCCTCTGCTATTCCTCCAAAGGCAATGAGTCTTCGCCTGGTTACTCTGACCAGAGTAACAGCAGCTCCCAGGGGCAGACAGGGGCCTGGGAGAAGAAGGGTGTGTGGCCCCTTCCTCTCAGCTTCAGGCTTTTGCTCCAGGAGGGTTCTGGAAGAGAGCAGGGTATCAGGCCTGTCCCCCAGCAGCAGCTCATCACCTCCTGCCCACTGGTCCCACCAATGGGGACCCTTTGGTCTCCTTCCCCACCCCAGTCATTCTCGTGGGCACTGGGTGGAGGCCTGCACAGAAGTGCGTGCAAGTGAGTGCAGACTGTTGTGTCTGGGGCTTCCGGGCATCCTGGACTGAGAGGCTGGTCCACATTCAGCCTTTAGAAATTTGTTAAAATTTTAGCTGCTTTCTTCCTTGCTTTCATGGTGGCCGGCTCTCATTCTTGTGCTCTGTCAAGGATGAAGCATATTGTGTGGCCTGACTCTCCTCAGAGGAGCTTCTTACTTTTTAGAATTAAAATCCCTTGAGGGAGAAGGTGAGGGTGGGACGTTCTGAGAGAATAGCACTGAAACATGTGTATTATCATATGTGAAACAGAACACCATTCCAGGTTCGATGCATGAGACAAATGCTCAGGGCTGGGGCAATGGGATGACCCAGAGGGATGGGATGGGGAGGGAGGTGGGAGGGGGGTTCAGGATGGGGAACACATGTAAACCCATGGCTGATTCATGTCAATGTATGGCAAAAACCACTACAATATTGTAAAGTAATTACCCCAACTAAAATAAATAAATTTATTAAAAAAAAAAATCCCTTGGTTGTCTTGAGACCTCCGCTTTCTGATGGGTTGAAGAAAAAGTTCTGAGCTTCTTCTCAGTGTTAGGATGGAAGCAGCTTTCTACATCCTAAAGGGAAGTGGGTGCCCCCCCCCCCCCAACCTGGCCTGCTTTGTGAATCCTGGGCCTGCCCTTCCTCTTGAGGACTTTTATTTCTAGGCTCTTGTCTTCACCTCACTACATAAGACTGTGAAGTGGCGTGTCCCCTTCCCTGAACCTGCCACTCAGAACCGGGGGTCCAGACATCAGATGTGCTGGCGCAGAGTAATGAGGGAACTTCCTGTCTGTAGAAGGTCATTTCTTGTGCCACAGTGTCCCACTTGAAAAACAAGTGTGGCCCCTCCCGTGAGCCTTGCACTCCTAAGCTACCCAGGGGACTCTGACCTCACTGAGTGCCCCCTGCAGAGAGGTCTGTGTTTTCATGTGCTTCATCTCATCTGTCCTCACACATTCATATGATACGGGAGCAGGTGGTGGTCTCTCCACCCTCAAAGCCAAGAGAAGCAAGAGGTCTGGATGTGAAGTGAGCCCCTGGGATCACACGGCCCAGCTGGTCCCGAACCCAGACTCTCTGACTCCAGCCTGGCCCCCGCCTGGGCTGTACTGCCATGCTGTGTGCTCACTCTAAGGTCTCCTGGGGGAAAAAAAAAACCCTCCAGTCATTTTTTCAGGGTTTAAGCCACTCATTCTGTGATTCGATCCTGAAACATAAGATGGTCTGGTTTTCAAGACAAAAAAACAACATCCTAGACTGGATCCCATCAGCTCAGAAGTTTTGTTTGTAACAGGTTGGAAAGTAAACCCCATGGCCGAGCCCCCGATTGAGGGCTGGTGTCCTTTTGTCTCCTGCAGCTCTGGTTGGCGCCTGTGGTGGGAATTACTCGGCCGTGACCTCTGTGGTGTATTCCCCTGACTTTCCCGATGCCTATGCCGCGGGGAGGGTCTGCTACTGGACCATCCGGGTCCCAGGAGCCGCGCACATCCACTTCAACTTCACCTTGTTTGACATCCGGGATTCCGCAGACATGGTGGAGCTGCTGGATGGCTACACCCACCGCGTCCTGGTCCGTTTCAATGGGAGAAACCGCCCACCTTTGTCCTTTAACATCTCTCTGGATTTCATCATTTTGTATTTCTTCTCTGATCGCATCAATCAGGCCCAGGGATTTGCTGTCTTATACCAAGGTAAGGCCCCGGCCTCCTCGGGCCCCCCCTTGCACCTCGTTATAGCATGGGGACCTCAGGTGGTTCTTGCATGTCAGGAGCTGCCCAATCAACTTGCAGGGTTTTCCTACTTCCTGTTTTATAACTTGTACATGCTTCATGATACAGGAAAGAGATGCCACCTGTGAGTTTTGCTTTTTTAGTCATTCTCATGACAGTTTTCATGGAAAGGCTAAAAGAATAACTAAAAGAGCTGAGATTGGTAGAATCCGAAGGTTCCAAAGAGGTCATTTTGTTCATCTTCCTGTCTCTGAACACTCTTGCCAATCACCAAAGCCTGATTCACTGTCCTCCTCCACCATCCTAACATGGAGCTATGCCCCTGTACCATGGACACATGTGCTGGGCACAAAGAGGGCATCCGTGACCTAGTCTCTGCCCGGGACGTCAGGAGCCTAGAGAAGAGTTCAGTCAGTGTGCGGCTCCAGTGTACAGGTGGGACAGGCTGGAAGGACAGGTAGAATTGGGGCAGACAGATAGGAAACAAGAGGGCCTTCCAGGCTGAGGGACTGTAGCTGCAGAGGCACAAGGGAAGGACCACCTGAAAGCGTGTCCAGGAGTCCACACAGAGACATCAGATGGATCCTTCAGAGCCAGAGCCTGGCAGGTTCTGCTTTGGGGCTGGGGTGGGGGTGGGGGGGCCAGGGGAGAGAATTGCCCCCAGGACTGAACCAGAGAAAACGGCCCGCTCTTCATAACCAGTGCCACCTCCTCTTTGGCGTCTCCACCAGGTTTCCCCCAGCTAATTCCTTTTGATCTTCCAGCCATCAAGGAAGACCCACCACAGGAGAAGCCCACTGACAACCAGATGCTGGCCGAGGTGATCACGGAGCAGGCCAACTTCAGCGTGAGCGCTGCCCGCTCCTCCAAAGTCCTCTACGTCATCACCACCAGCCCCAGCCACCCCCCCCAGACCGTGCCAGGTAGCCGTTCCCAGACCCCATTGAAGGGGTGGGAGCCACAGAGCTTGGCAGCAGAGCCCTCGGCAGTTACAGAACCAGGGTGCTCTTCGTTGTTCCACTTTCTGAAGTGGCTTGGGGTTCCTGGCTTTGTGACTCTGTTTGTCCTGGCCTTGGAGGGACATAGTCTCTCTGGCTTGATTCCTTAGTCCTTAGGCAAAATGCTCACCTCCTTTAGGACACGGTGGTTAATCAGCTTATCCAGTGTTTTCCACAGCCCCAAGTTGTAGCTCGCTAAAGGCATCGCAGTTGCCAGAACTCTTTACTCAGTCATTGGGCAGATCTGTAAGTGCTTTAATGGTGGCTAGGCTCTGTGGTAGGCGCTGGGCTGTACAGAGAACCACACAAAATCCCTGCCCTCCTGCCACTCGTAAGTGGGAGGAGAAAGACAAGAAGCAAAATGAGAAGTCAGATAGTGACCTGAGCTGTGAAGCAGGTCCCACAGGAGTAGGGTAGAGAGGGAGCAGTAGTCTTGTGGTCCAAGCTGAGTCACTTGATTGGGCACAGACTGTCACTCCTTCTTTTCTGCCAAGGAAATTGCAATCTTTAGGAGCTGGTAGAGCTGCAGATACCATTAGTGATTCCACCGCTCTAAAGGTTTTCCCCTGCAGGACTCGCAGCAGGAGAGCCCCTTCCTGTGTGTCCTGTCCTTTGTATATCTGTAGGATTTCATGGTTCACACATCCCATTCCTCAGATGAGGAAACCGAGGCCCAAAGAGGTTATGTACCTCAGCTGCAGTTGCACAGCGGTCCCAGTGGTGGAAGATGGAAAGTGTACCACCCCTTTTGACTCTGAGTTGAGTGTGCTTTGGACCACTCTGCGTGCCTCTCTTCACAAGGGAGTCAGGAGCCAGGCAAGGTGCTCAGAAGGACTAGGGCTCCATGCCAGCCCTGCTCCAGCTGCATTCTGGGGCTGCCCCCACCTGCTGGGAACTCCTCAGCCAGCCTGCCCCCCAGCCCCCTGACCCCGAGCTGCCAGGGCTCCCTCAGGGCTCCACACAGACCTCCTGAAAACTGAACTCATACCCAGTCTGAAACTCACCCCTGTGCAAACTCACCCCTGTGTTTTACACTTGTAGGATGGACAGTGTATGGCCTAGCAACACTCCTCATCCTCACGGTCACAGCCATCGTAGCAAAGATACTTCTGCACATCACGTTCAGGTGAGTACGGAAGCTGCCCAGCCCCAGGAAGGGAAGGTAATTTTCTACTATGTTTCAGTTGTCTGAAAGCACTTGTAATGTCAGAACACAGTTCCGAAGCGCTCAGCCCGGGGCCGTGTGTGGCCGCAGACATTCCTCATTCTCTGTAGAGTGAAGTGTCCAGCTGGACAAATCTCACTAAGGTTTGAGGGATTGTGTTTGCTCCCCCGTCTAGAGGTATCATTTCAAGGAGGACTGAAATAGTCCAGGCATAAAACAGGACAATTTCCATTGTTTTGATTTGTGCTGGCCACTTGAGATCTTTACGTAAGAGCAAAGATTCCTAGGATAATACCAGGTCTATTTCCTGATACTGTCTAGAATCTGTGAGACAGTCTTAGGAAGAGAAGTTTTATTAACTACCGTTTAATAATTATTTTAAAGCAGTTATTTAGGAAGCTTATCCTAGCTTCACCCTTCAATTCTGACCAATTTGGGAAAAAAATTTTTTTCCTTCTCTTACTTCCTACTAGAAGGTTTAACTGTTCTGCCTTTCAGGAAAGGGGCGGTTGTTCATGCGCAGGAGTCTGTGCACTTACAGAAGGGCTTGCTCATCTTCCTAGACCTCAGCTCTGTCTTTCCTGTGGTTCCCAGTCCAGGCTCTCTCCATTTCTTTTTCCCCCCAGTTTTATTGAGATATAATTGACATAAAGTCTCTCTCCATTTCAAGGCCTTCCTGAGCGTTGATGTAAAAGCTACCTTCTCCCCAACTTTCTGGCTTGTGCTCTGACTCAGCATTTTTTTGTTTTTTGTTTTCAGTTGTCCTGGGTCTTCGAGTGGGGGCTGCTCTTTACTGCAGTGGCTTCTCTTGTTGCGGAGCACAGGGTCTATATGTGCGGGATTCAGTATCTGCAGCATGTGGGCTCAGCTGTGGTGGCTCGAGGGCTCCAGCCCACAGGTTCAGTGGTTGTGATGCATGGGCTTAGTTACTCCAAGGCTGCCACAGACTTTCATACATTAAATGTCAGCTCCGCTATTTCCCTGTGGAGGCTGCCCTTGGCCACTTTGGCACTACTCATAGGCCTTGCCACCCTGCACTGTACATTTTTCAGGGAAAACAATGTCCTTATTATTGTTTACTGAGCTTCTAACATATATATATAATGTATATAATATATATATATGTTTTTCTTTCTTTTTTTTGAGTCACAGTTCACACACTCCAGGGAAGTCTCTCAGGCGTAGTCCCGTCTGTGTGCCCTGACAGCAGGGAGGGGACGGGGTGCTCTCTGGGGCCCAGAACGTCACCATGTGCCGAGACCCCAAAACTCGTGTGCGTCTCCCATCTGACACCCAGTCCCTCTGCACTTTCCCTACCCAGCAGCCCGAGGGGCTGACGCAGGGAGTGGGGCAGGTGGGGAGAAAGGCAGGGCCCGCTCCCAACAGAGCAGGTTTGCCTTCATCCTGTTTAGGTAGGTGAGCTTTTGAATAAGTGTCATTCGAAAAGAGTTTGTCTGCTTAAAAAGAGAAGATTTTTGAAAACTCATAATCTCTCAGGCCAGCCCTTTCCAGATTGGAATAATCCTGCCAGCTGGAAGGTTCTTCGTTTCTCTGAGCTGGGACCTGCCCCACTGCACTGCCATCCCGTGGGATTTGGGTCGCCTGCCTGGCGGTCCCTCCAGTCTCTAAAGGCAGCTGTTAGGTTTCCCCAGGCCTCCTCACCGAGTGTCCCATTTTAGAGGTGCAGGTATCTCATGAAAGGGTAGGTTGCTTTGGATGCTTAGTTCTGTTGTACTTGAAAAATCAAGATATTTTTGTTTGACAGATCCCATCGCGTTCCTGCCTCGGGGGACCTTAGGGATTGTCATCAACCAGGGACGTCGGGGGAAATTTGGAGCATTTTTTACGAGCCTTCTACTTCGATTTCCATCTTTAAGAAGAAGCTCAAGTGTCAGAGTCAACCAGACGACCGTAATCCTCTTGTGAGTGACTAAAAGCTCCCTCTCCGTGCCCAGGATATGAGATCCCTCTGCACTTGAGGCCCCTGGGGACTGCCTCTCCCATGGTTTCCTTCCACCAACTCTTCTGTGCCTCGCCTTTGGCCTCCTCCAGGGCAACAGTCTTCCGACTGGGCAGGCACCTGACACAGGGGCCGCTTGGCCTGCATTCAACCTGCTTCATCACCACATTCAGGAGAGAGACTCGAGGTCCCTGGTCTGTGCCCCCTGCATCTCACTCTGATCTAGGAGCAGGGGACTGGGGCAATGGGAGCTGAGGTGACGGGGTGATTGTGTCAGGCATGGGGCTCAGGTACATTCTAGACAACTGTCAGGTAGTAGGTAGGTAGCGCTTCTTCTCAGTTTTTCCCATGCACAGATGGCTTTCTCCTGGTCTTTCTGCTTTGGAACAGGCCAGGCAGAGAGAGTTCTGAGGCTCTCCCAAGGGGTGGCCTGGTCCGGTACTCCCGGGCATTAGTCCCCCCACGCATGATGTAGGCCCATGCTCTGCGCTGGCTCTGGGCTCTGGGCAAGGATGGGCCTTCTCCAACCTGGAAGGCCGTCAGGTCAAACCTGACACCTTCACACGCGGCTACTTTGTATGGCTTCTTTGTGCAGCTTGGTGACCAGCAGACAGGTTTGAGATATGGTCGTAGGAAATGTCCAGCCGTCTATTCACACAGCAGACTTCACTGAAAGCTTTTCTAGGTGCTCAGTAACTCCTCACTGAGTTTGCTGGCCTTGTCCCCGAGCAGCTTGAGGTCCTGTGAAGCCCAAGCCCAGCCCCATCTCGTGACTCCTAAGCGGCCTCTGTTCAGAACAGAGTGTATATGGCGGAGCATCCATGCAGCGTCTTGTGACCCCGGGCACCAGCAATCCCTCCTTTAATTGTCCCTCCTTTTAAAAAAGGATGAGAAATTCCCCATGGCCTGGGCGTTCGGTGGTCTCCATGCCCCTTCTTATGGGGACAGGGTGGGCTTTGGAATGGCTCAGCAGGGAAGGAGAGGGCTCTTGTCTCTGGTCCCACATCCCCTGCACCACCAGCCCCACGTCCCGAACCGGAGGGGAGCCACAGAGTGGGGTGCAGAGTGCGGAGGGAGGGCATGGGAACTGGAGCCCCTCCGGGAAAGGCCTCCGAAGATGGAGAGCTGCAGCTGCAGTGGCCGTGGGTGGTAGAGTCAGTGCCATCCCTTACAGCAGCTGGGAGGAGGGCCCGGCCCAGCAGGCCGGCCTGGTCTTTCTCAGAGCAAGGCTCTCCTGTAGGCACTCAGGCCTTGTAGGCCTCTGGCCTCACCGCGCCCTGTTTGGGCACTTTGCCCCCCTCCCCCAGCCCCTGGGCTACTGCTCGCTTGGCCTTCCCTGGGGGCCTGCCCCACCGGCAGCCGTCTGCACCTGGCTCCCAGAAAGACAGAGGGCTGCGTGGGGCCACCGGGAGGTGACCCCAACAGCCAAAGAGATGCTGGGAGCTGGCGGGGTTGGGGGAGAGTCAGAGTGGGAGACACAGCAAGCCTTCAGGAGGGCAAGGGCACTGCCCCAGGCCCTGGGGGAGGCTTTGATCTGGAAAGGCAGTTCCCCCAGAGCAGCTGTCTGTCGGCCCCCAAGGTCTGGAGACAGGCCTGCCACGTGCAAGGACCACTGGGATGTATGACATGTGCAGTCTCCCCTCCAAGCTATTCCTGGCCTTTATGGAATCTCCTCTCAAACACAAGTGTCAGGTGTGTGCGGTCACTAGGTCCCTGAGAAGCAGAGAGGGAATGTGGGATTCCGGCCGGGAGGGCTCCGCCCGACCAGGAGCAGTTGCTCAAAGCCGTGAGCTCCCTCTGATCACTGGCCCTGGTGCGTCCTGTGGGCCCACCTGCTGTCGTCACACTTGGTGACTTCAGGTCACGATGTGTCTGAGCAGCCGGAGTAGCCCTTTCTCAGAGATCCCCAAGGGGCTGGAAGCCCAGTGCTATCCTTCCTGCCACCCTGGGTGCAGCCCAGTGACCCAGGATCCACTTACCATCCCAGAAGCAGCCCCGGGAAACACACACCGGCCTCAGGATGGCCCAGGGGGACAGGGCCATAAATTGTCCCAGGCCGAAGTCTGTAAGCCTGACCTGGCCATGGCCTTGGCTGGAACCTGTCAGCCACCTGTCCAGAGGGCCCCCCGCACCTAAGTAAACACTTGAGACACAAATTGTCCCAGAAGAGGGGAGGTGTTTACACCTAGGAACACCCAAGGGGGCAGCACTTGATCTGCTAAGAAACCACTGAAGAGGCAAGAAAGTAGGGGTTGGAGGGGACTGGAAAGGGTGACCCTGAGAAAAGCACACAACAGATCACATGGGCTTAGGTAAGAGGAAGCACAGGGGCTCCGGGGACCCCCATGGATCAAAGCATCCCTGCCCTGGGTTGATGGGGTGCTGCCGGGACCCAGGCCCCCTCCTCAGCCCCTGCCCGACTCCGGCCAGCTGGGGAGCCTGGCCTCTTGGCCCCTGGAGAAGGCACACAGGGCTTCTGTTCTTCCCCGAGTGGCCAATGGCTCACAGAACAGAGAAGGAAGAGAAATGAACCCAGGTGCCCTCACATCAGAACAGGGTTGAGGCCCCCACCTCTGGGCGTGAGTGAGGTAACTAGGTTGCTGTAACTTCTGAAGCATGGGCTCTGGCTCAAGACTCCGGTTGGCCAGAAACCCACAGAGATCAGAGCATTTGCAGGCGCAGCTGTCCTGGCCCTTCTGCCAAACCCAGGGGGGAGGGGGCGGGAGCCTGCCCAGGACGCACCCGCAGGGCCCCACCCGCCCTGCCCATTGTCAGCCCCTGGCAGGAGTGGTCGGACCTGCTCCGTATCCAGCCAGGTCGTCCTGACCCATGTCACCACGCCCCTGTGAGTCCTGGCACTTCATCTTCCCGAGCACTTGCAGGTGGACGGCCTCTGAGGTCGGTCCCTGGTCTGACCGCATCCTGGCCTCCCGTAGAGCCGGGCCAGCCCACAACCCGCAGCCCCGTCACTGCCACCCCCTTGGTTTCCAGTCTCCCTTGCTGTTTGATGTCTGCTTTTGCTGCCACCTTGGGAATGTTTAACCTTTTGATTGTTTCCTCTGGTGTCTCGTTTACCTTCCTCACTGTTCTACCTCCTGGCTGGGGCTCTCAGCTTAGCCGCCCTGGCGCAGGGTTTCTCAGACCTTCCAGCCGCAGCTGCCTTCCCTCAGGCTGACTGGCTCAGGGGGATGGGGCCTCACCCTCAGCCTGCAGACCCCGGGAGGCCCATCTCCCAGGTTCCCGTCTTGCCGAGTTGAACACACTCAACGAGGCAGCAGTGGGGTGAGGGGGAAAGTCCAGGTCAGTCTGCTGCTTCGGAAAGGACGTGTCGCCAGGAGCACGTGGTGGGGGGTGGGGGCTGCTGCCACAGGGTCCTCACGGCGTCACGACCGCCCCCACCCAGACTCACCTTCCCAAGGGACTCCTGACTCTGGATGATAAGGCTTTATCTGTAAATATGCTCTTAATATGCAACTTTGAGAATAAAATAGAAACATCATGTATTTTAAAATATAAGATGAAGTGTGATGCACTGTATACAATTTAATATATATTTTTAGGATTTTGTTATTTAAGAAAATGGAATGTAATGGTACTTAACTTTTACAAAAGAGAGAAAAATGTTATTTTTACCGTCTGGAGAAAATAAATATTCTCATTGTTGTAGAAACCGTGACGGGCCCAGGATTGTTGTGTTTATGGGAGGCTCCCAAGCCCATGGGCCAGGACGGTGTTGTGCTAGGGGACTGCGGGCTCACCCCAGGTCACTGTCTCCTAATCGCTCAGCTCTCATCCGTGCCTCTCACCCGCAGCCGATCTCTGACTGGTGAGGTCTGAAGAGTTGGGATTCCACACCCACAGGGCAGCCATGGGCAAGGGCACAGGACCCCGGGTCTGAGGTGGTCTCAGGCCGGTCAGTCCAGCGTCTGCTCCTGTAAGATGCACAGCACCCCTGGCTCAGGAGGTCAGGGAGGCTGGCGAGCTGCATGACTCTCGTTCACACGATTCCCCCTGCCTTTCCGAGCAGCCAGCACTTCTCCCCTTCCCATCCCTTCCTTTTTAATAACAGAGAAGAAGCTTGGGTGTGAGTTGCCCTCCCTCTCCTCCTGTGAGGGGCTGTGCACCTCAAAGCCCCTTTCAGCGGGTCCTGAGGAAGCCGAGCGTCAGCTTGTGGGACCCAGCCGTGAGGCTGGGGGTATAGAACAGGAAGCCTGTGAAGGATTTCCGTGGAGGAGCGACGTCAGGTTCCCAGTTGAGGATTTCCCACTTGCATTCGGGAAATAGGTCAGAGTGAGGTTAAACCAAGGGTGAGGAGGCCAATCAGAGATGCCGAGGGCCTATCCAGGCCCCCAGAGCGGCTCTGTGGTGGGAGGGGAGGGCCTGAGAGAGAGAGCCAGCCGCCTCCACAGGGCCCGGCTCACCCCCAGGCCCCCACTTGCCACAGGTGAGGGCAGTTACAGTACTCAGATCACCTAGTTGTGATGAGTTGTTACCTGTGGTATGTTTTCAATAAGCAGTAGCTCTTCCTTGTTCTGGAATGCAGCTGGTAGGTGAAGAACAAGGTGCTGCCCAAGTGTCCTGACTTGGCTGCTGAGGAGAGAGAGGCCAGTCTCTGCGGTAAGGGACATAAAAAGAGAGGAAACGTGCTGAGCTCTGTCGGGCTGAGTCAAGGGAGGTCCCCATGGGATGTGGAGGCCGAGCTGTCAGACCCTGGACAGGTGGCCTGAGGCCCAGGGAGGGTCAGGCCTGGGGGCTGCGGCCCATAGAAACAGAGGCACACCTGACATCCCTGGGGTGTGTCTGGGCAGGAGCAGCTGAGGACAGTGTCACGGACACAGTCAGGCAGATGAGGGGGAGCCTGGGCAGGGCTGGGGCAGGGGGCTGGCCAGCGGGCAGGAGAGGGGGCAGCCCCAGAAGCCAAGCTTCCGACCTGCCTGAATCAGGCTGCCACTGGTTCTGTAAGCCCCCAGGTCCAAATTCTCAGGAGGCGATTGGCCAGGCAAGGCTGCCAGCACCACCACCTTAGATGCAGACGTGCTTCTCAGAGCGCCGCCTGGACCACTGGCCTGAGAACCCCTGGTGTGCTTGTTCGAAATGCGGGTTCCTGGGCCCCACCCCAGACCCACTAGAATCCCCGGGAAGCCCCTGACTGATGCCGGCACTCACTGAAATCCAAAACCCTCTTACCTTGTTTGAGAAGTTTGGTCAGTAGTCACCTTCTCCTCTGAAGTGAATTGTCCACTTACAGACAGTGGCCTTAAGTTCCAGTGGCTGCTTCCTCCACCGTCCACAGAGTACTGGTTCCTTGACTTAGAAGGCCATATTGCTCCAGAGATTCATAGAGGGACAGAGAAAGGCAGGGCACAGCAGTCATTCCAGACACTTCACCAAAAGGCGCTGCCTTGACGTGGCAGTTTCGCCCCCTCTCTCCCCTCCTGACCTTGGCCGGCACCTCAGAGGCCGGTGTCACTTGAGCGTTCGTCTTCTCTGAGCTCTCCTTCTCTCTTTCCCAGAAGCTCTTGCCTACCCCTGAAGGAAAATACTAATATTTTTAATGGCTGTTGGAGAACAAATGGGCTAGCCTTGCTGGTGAACTTAGAGATGGATCCACCTGCAACGGAAAAATAAATACACACAGCCAGAACGCAGGCACCGGTGCTGCCTGAAGCAGGGCCAGGAGGAGCCCCCCCTCCCAGATCATCTGAGTGGACTCCGGGGACTGCTGACCTTGACCTTGTCTCCTTGTCCTGAACCTGAAAGACGGGACACTAAAACCCGCCCACCAGGGAGCTGGCACCAGGGCAGCGTCAGCCTCATCCTCGGTCAGGCAACCAAGGGCCTTCCTCTGGAGACGAAAGGCCTGGACAAGGACGACCTTGTCTTTAAGCTTGGAGATCACATGACAATCCCCTCTCCCCACTGGGCTGTGCGTGCCTGAAACTGCAGACCGTCTCTGGAACACAGAGAACTGGGACGCCTTTGTTCCTCTGTGGCAGGGTCGGGTCCCCATGGGGGATTGTTTTTGCTTGGCTGAAAGGGGCACTTTGGGGATAGAACATTTCAACCTCAAGAAGCAGCAACATTTGCTTGTAGCTGGAAGTCTCCCTTCCTGGTCTCCAGCTGTTGTCTGGAGCCACTGGGCCCCTGCTGAATGGGACCACGCCTGGCAGCTGGGCGCAGACAGCACCGGGCTGGCCTGGCCGTGGACCAGCCTGTGTGTGGAGGCCGGTCTCCAGGACAAGCCTGTCGCTGAATATTCCCTCAACCCTCTCAGAAGTGGTCACTGGGCCCTGGAATGAACCTGCCTGCTGTGGATGACTGGGCCCGGGAACCTGGCTGCACGGAGAAGCATTTTAGAGGGAAAACAGATCCAGGCTCGAGGTCCAGAGTAACTCCTCAGGTGGAAAAAAAAACAAAAATAGGAGAATCTTTTGAAACAGCCAAGCTTCTTACAATAGAGAACCTTCCAATCTCTTATTTCACTCTCAGGAAATGTCTGTTATTGTCCCTGTTCAAATGAAGCCACTGAACTTCTGAAAAAGCAGAATTGGGGCCTGCTGTTTGGCAGACTGATCGAGTGAATATGTCTCATGAACTCACTTTAGTTGCTGGTACCAAAGATAAAGTCAAACCAAGAGCAGTGGGAATTCAAACCTCCTGTTAGCCAGACACCGGGCAGCTTTTCATGGGCTCCAAGTGAGCGGAGGGAAGCTTCTGAATGTCCAGGGATGCTGCTGATGATAATAGTAAAAGCAGGGACCCTTTTTGTGGTACCTTGTGTGCCAGACACTGTGGTCAGCCCTCCAAGTCCTCCTGGGGCCAACCCAGCCCGGGAACTGAGGTTCGGAGAAACGGACTGGCCAGTGGAGGGCAAAGCCGGGATTGAACCCCTGTCTGCTGGCTCTAAAGCCAGGGCTCTTGGTTCCTGGTGCTCTGCAAGCCCCTCCCACCTGGGCAGGGGTGTGGGTATCTGAGGGAGGCCCCGCGGCCTTCCAAAATCTCCCCCAAATATCACCCATGTTGCCTCCAAACAACCCAGAGAAAAGTACAGATCAGTGCCTGCAATAAGGCAGGCATCAAACCTATGCTTCTTTACCTGTTTGAGAACACAGACTCATTCAGGAATCAGATGAATGTCATAAAGCCCCTCCCCAAAAGACCTTGCCTACAAAAAGACAAATTCTCTGGAGACTCAGAGACACCCCCAAAACCCTTACAAGGACTTCAGGTTCATAGTCTCTCCATTAAGCCAAAAGCAAGGGGTACCTGAAAGTTAAAACTAGACCAAGAGAATAATAATAATAGTAACCATGGATACATTTTACTGATCACTCATCCAGTGTCAGGTGCTCATGCCAGGAGTTGACCAAGTTTTTCAGGCTAAATGAAAATGCAAGTCGCTCAGTCATGTCTGATTCTTTGCCACCCCATGACTGGGGCCCGCCAGGCTCCTCTGTCTGTGGAGTTCCCCAGGCAAGAATACTGGAGTGGGTAGGCATTCCCTTCTCCAGAGGATCTTCTCAACCCAGGGATCAAACCAGGTCTCCTGCATTGCTAAATAGTAACTATTTTACCTTTCCTGGCTCCTACAGTCTGTGATCTCTGTCACATTTCACCTCTGCCTGCAGTAATTGGGGGCAACGTCCAGTGGAAGGAACCATGGCCCATCCCCAGGGACACCCAAGGACCCCGGTACTACAAGTCCTCAAGCTTTGGGTGACTCTGTGAGGGGGTAGGAAATTGGCAGTGGGAGGCAGGCACCAAGGCCCACCCCTGGCAGCCACAGACGATAAACAGAAAGTCCCCTACACATGAACCTTCAAGTTGCAAGCTTTCAAAGATGCAAATGCACATGCCAGCCCCTGTATGCCAACTATGGTGCTTATACTTCTACACTCTTCAAGGTACTGTCCTGTAAGGTAAAAAATGTTTTCTTGGGCTTCCCTGGTGGCTCAGTGGTAAAGAATTCGCCTGCCAATGCAGGAGACACGGGTTCCATACCTGGTCCAGGAAGGTCCCACATGCCGCAGGACAACTAAGGCCATGAGCCCCAACTACTGAGCCTGTGCTCTAGAACCTGGGAGCCATAACTGCTGAAGCCCACTCACTCTAGACCCCATGCACTGCAGCAAGAGAAGCCACCACAGTGAGAAGCCCACACACTGCAACGAGACGAAAGCCTGCACAGCAATGAAGACCCAGCCAAACAGAAACAAAACTATTTTTTTAAATGTTTTATTTATTTCATGAGTTTGTTTTTTATGTATGTGTTATTTATGTGGAAAGTATTATAAACCTATTACTGTACAGTACTATATAACCAGTTGTCCTAGCTGGGTACCTAGGCTAACTTTGCTGGACTTACGAACGCACTCTCAGAACGAAACTCATTCATATAAGTAGGGGACTCACTGTATAAACAAATGGCAGGTTATGTGCCAATAAAATTTCATTTATGGACTCTGAAACCTGGATTTTATATAACTGTCACACGTCTTTTGATTCTCCCCCGACAATTAACACATGTTCTTAGCTTGTGTGAGAGCAGGCAGCAAGCCCGCAGGCCAGCCCCTGGTGCCAGGCCAACCACTTCTCATCCATCCTGTTGAATGCATAAAACGGCTGGATGGGTTAGGCCTTTTTATCATCCTCATCTGTCAGATGAGGACACTGAGGCTCAGAGAGTTTATGTAACTCACTCAGGAAGCACAGGCTTGAACCCATACCCGAGCCTGTTTGCTTTCTTGAAAGACAAGCCAGCTGGATGAGTTTAAATTGTCCAGGAAGGAAAACGTGCTGGTAGAGAGCAGAAAGAGATCCCTGGGAGCATGAGGTGGTGATGGGGGAGGCTGTTTGCTCGAACGGACTGCCCTACAGGGTGGGTGGGGAGCGACTCATTTGCTCCAGAGAAAGAATTCCCAGATCCAGGACAGCTGGTGGCCCTTGCATTGTTTTGCTCTCCCAGGTTCTCTTAATTATAACCAATTTGCCACCCTCAGCAATGCCTTGTTCTCCTCTGCTAATACCCATGAGTTGGAACCATGAACCAGACTCCTGGCCAACTGCTGGGCTAAAATCACTTCTCTTTCCCACGTAGGGAGCCCCAGTCTCTTAGAAACTGGCCTTCTCAGTCCCGCGAGGCAGCCAGGGCCACCCTTTTGCATGTGGCCTTGCTTGACTGAGCTCTGCCATCAAATCTCTTAGCAAAGGGTCTCAGCAAAGAATCTGTTTCCTTTTCTCCGACTCCATGCCTCCCCAGCTGACTCTCAGGGCAGGAAACTGACTTCACAGGTGGCCCTTGGCTCTTCACCACTTCTCCATCCCCACTGAGTCATTTGCAACTTGGGCCCAAGGCTTGGGAGCCTTCCACCCCAGAAACATACTCGGGGCCATACCTCTGTCTTGTTTGGGGTGACAGGGACCAGAAGCTGAACCTGAGGAAGGCAGCCCGTGAGGGATGCAGGGAGGAGATGGGCTTGCTGCCACAAGCAACCTTAGCCAGGTAACCTTAGCCAAACCACAGGGCTTCACGGAGAAAGCCGTGACTCCTCATCAGAGGAGCATGAAGACCATGAGCTCTGGACTTGAGGGGACCAGGCTCCATGCAGGGTCCACCATGGGACCTGCTCCCAGACCTCAGGCAAATTACCTTTCTAACCTCAGTTGACTCAGCTGTAAAACAGGTCTAACAGTAGTTTCTCAGAGAGGTGTTGTGAGGTTAGATACCGTAATAAAGGTAAAGCATTCAATTCTGGCAGTAAATAAACTAAGGTGGTAACACTCTAACCACACAGGTCTGGAGACGGTCAGCATGTCAAAGGCCTGGTTCACAGTCCGGACTCTACTCACGGTTCTGCAGCCTGACCTCCTGGGGACCACTGAGAGCAGGAGGACCTCAGGTGCGCCCTGCCTCTGGGACTGAAACCCTGTTTATCAAATTCCAAGCACACAACGTGCCAAGAAAGAGTAGTTCACTCCTTAGAAAATAACTCGACTCAGTTCCTTTTAAGTAGCTAATTTCCCCCCAAATGTTCAGTATGTGGCCCTGTTTTGTAAAACTATCTGCTGACCATCACCTTTTCAGCAACATTATCTATTGGGTGAAAATACCCTTCTCTGCTGGCCTCCAGCCTGCAGTGGATTTTTTTTTTTTTTTTTTTTAATCTGTTGCTTCAGGTCAGGAAGCTTCCCTGGTGGCTCAGTCGGTAAAGAATCCACATGCAACACAGGAGACCCAGGTTTGATCCCTGGGTCGAGAAGATCCCCTGGAGAAGGAAATGGCAACCCACTCCAGTATTCTTGCCTGGAAAATCCCATGGGCAGAGGAACCTGGCAGGCTGCCGTCCATGGGGTCACAAGAGTTGGACACAACTTAGTGCCTAAACCACCATGTTCAGGTCAGGAACAAATGCAGAACTTGGATGTCCTTTTATTTCCCTTATGGCCCCAGGTGGGCAAGCAGATAGGCCAGCCCCGAGGCCCAGCTCCCCACTCTGCACTGTTCGGACCCTGCTCCTCCGCCCTGGCCCTCCTGACTAGAGCCACCCCTGTCAGACTTGCTCAGCAGTGCCCCCAAGTGGTATGATTAGAGAGCTGCAGCTGAACCGCAGCCTCCCCACCGAGCTCTGGGCCCTAACCCCTGAAGACTAATCCAGGACACTCTCTCACCACTGACACCTAGGAGCTCTCGGATTCTCAAACTGTTTGCCCAGAAGGCAAGCCCTCTGAGCCCTGACCCCATGGGACCCAGCAACAGGAAGATCTTTACTTAAGAGCATCCTCTTTGTCTGCTTATAAAAAGAACACATTGCATCAGCAGGTAAGTGAGCAGATGAGTTATTCTACTTCCATACTATGAAATTCTGTGTCAGCATTCAACACATTTTATTTGATGCATTTATATGTAGCTTTAATCTCTTATATTCTTGAATTACATGTGCAATTTTGGGGGGAAAAAACACATTGTGTGTTTTTTTTTAATGGAAAGTGTTAAAAAAGACAAAGAACAACATTTGCCTCTCACCGGCACACCGCTCAGAAGAGAGCGGTTCTTCCTTCTGTCGGAGAGTGAAAATGCTGGGACAGACCGAGCCCTGAGAAGCAGCACACCTCCTACCTGGGGAAGCCACCTGGGGTCACCAGGCTGGGCTGACAGCTGCTGGCCTTCCCCACCCTGACCTGAGCCACCCCCAGAGGCACCTGCTCCTGTAGGGGGCCTCCCCAAAGCCTCTTTCTCCCTGGGGCCAGCAGAACACTCAGCTTGCAAGCCAAAAGTTCCTTCTCTTTGTTAACTGCAAAATAAACATCTCCAGGCCCCCTGGGCTACTTGCAGTACAAATGTTTATGCCTTTGGAAAGAGAAAAAAGACTCTTGCAAGTTCTCCCAAGCAGATGGGCGCCAAGTCTGTAATTAACCCTCAGCAGTTGGGGTGTCTGATCTTCCGCCAACGGGTCTGTAGCAGGTTGGGGGGGGGGTGGCTGATGTGGGCTTCTGCTATAAATTTGCTTTTGATGGGCTTTTGAGGCCTTGGAACGCTCTCTGGAAAGGATGCTGACTACATCTTTAAAACTCTGAATTAGGCACTAGGGACTCAGCCTTAGAGAAAGCCCCCAACACAGCAGCACCCACTCCAGGTGAAGGGCTGTGAGCACCTACAGCACAACCACTTGGGGGCGAGACCCCTGATGTTGGGTGTGTACCCAGAGGCAGAGGGAGCAAGGCTAACATTTGCTGAAGGTCAGGTACTTTGTCCTGTCAACAGTGGACACTGATTAAACGTCCGAGGACCAGGCTCCCTACTAAACACACTTTGTATTATTTCATTTGAGCCTCTCAGCCACCCACTAGGGTGGGTATGGTTATATTCACATTTCACAGATGAGGAAACTGAGTCTCAGAGAAATCAAGTCTGCTTGTTTTTTTCCCCCCAGTCTCATTTAATCCCAGCTAGTTAGGTCTTCTTCTTCAGACAGAAGGCAACTCTTGCCCAAGGTCATCGACCTGGTGACTGGAGGGCAGAACTGCGACTGAAACCCAGGGCTTTGCAACTTCAGAGTCACCTTTGGCCATCCCTGTGCATTTGTGGTTCGCTAACACAAATGACAATATCACTTTTCAGATCCCTAGAAACAACACCAAACTCAAAAACCCGCCTGTGGGGTAGGTACCCAGAAGGAGTGAGAGGGCCAGCTGTCAGCCCCCACGTCCTGAAGCCTCTCAGGAGAGAATGGGGGACTCTCAAAGAATCAGCCTCCTTCGTCTCTCTACTCGGGGAACTGGGGCCCAGAAGGCACAATTCACGCCCCCATGTTGCCACCATAACCTTGCCTCCACAGTCCATGCCCTTCACACGACTTCATGGAGCTTCCTGAAAAAACTGAAGCTGGTGGCAAGCAGTGGACGGGGGAAATGGGGCAAAAGCTGATCTTCCAAATTGCCTGGGTCTTTGGTCTAGGTGGAGGGCATCACCCAGTCTAAGGGTGTTTCCTTCTTGATGCAGAGTTGGCTATGGACTGCTGCCATCTTTAGCTCCAGCATCATCTGCATTCAAGGCACCCTTGGTGTCAACAAACAGTGTTGGGAGCCAGTGTGGGCAGAGAGTCTCCAGGTGGTTTTTTATGGGTGGGACTCAGGAAAGTAGTCCTTCACTGTACTTTACTTCCTCCCACATCCTATTGGCCATAACTAGTCACATGGGCTCAGCTGGATGCAAGGTCTTCTGGGAAATGTAGTCCTGCAGGAGGGGCAGCGTGGGACATGAAATAGGTCCATCCAAGGCACTGTTTCTGCCACAGCTATTCAAAAATCCCACAGTCGTATCAGGGCCTGAAATGCCTCAAGATCTGAGTGAGGTCCAGGGTGAGTGCTGCTCAGCATGTAGGAGGAGCAACAGAGGGTGAGGCTGGAGAAGTGGGCCGGCCCAGCATGAGAAACACCAGCAGAATAGTAGGAAGGAGAGAGGATCCTGATTTGCAATCAGGCCCTTGTGGCTCAAGTCCCTGACATCAGTCCAGACACAGCAGGAGAGGGACAGGATGGTGCCAGAGCGAGAGGCAGAATCTTCCAGATGAATATTAAGGGAAACCCAAGAGCCCTGAAGATGTTCAGAGGAGGCCCCACCAGCCAAGACTCCTGGCCAGCTTTCCAGAAAGGAAGAGGAGGCAAGAGGGAGCTGGAAGAGAGGAGAGGAGAGAAGCAAGCACAGGGCACCAGGGAGGGAGTTCTGAGACAAGGGCAACTGGTGCCAGCAGGGCCCGCTTCCCGTGAAGGCTCACTGCAGGGACACAGGGACATGTTCAGAAGGGCCCCATGTTCCACTCTGCTGTCACCATCTTGAAATTCCTAATAATCTTCAAAGGAGCCCCACATTTTCATTGTGCATTGGGCCCCACAAAATTGTGTAGCCAGCCCTATGTCCAGCGGTATGGGTGTGATGACCCTGCCTCCAGGGCAGGGGTGCTGCTGACAGAGGCTACTTTCCAGCCTGATCGTACAGCAGGGCAATGAGAAATGGAACTGGAGGCAGTTGGGTGGGGGTGGGGGTGGGGGTGGGGGTGTGGTCAGCTCAGGTGTGTCTTGTTCCTTGACATTCTGAGGTGTAAACATTTAGGAGGGACTGGTTTCAGATTCTACTGATTGGGAGGAAAAAGATGTTAGCTGGTGAAAGATTTTCTTAAAAGTTGAGAATGATGAGCTCTGTAAGAGATGTGATTTTTTGTTTAAATAAGGAGATCCTCATATTTTATTTTATTTATTTATTTTGGCTATGCGGCACGTGGGATCTTAGTTCCCCAACAAGGAATGGAACCTGCCCCCACCCCCACACACACATTAGAAGCACAGTGTTAACCACTAAACTGCCAGAAAAGTCCTGAAATGTGATGTTGAAGATGACAGACGATGGATGAAGTCCAGGCGCCCAAATGGGGAAATGAGGGCATTGGATTAGAGCAAAGTTCATCCTAATCTTAGGAGTCTCTACCTTCATATAACAAAAGACATTCAAGGAGCCCTACCTATGCAGTTTTTTTAAAACCAGACCTGATGTTGGTGACATTGCAAAAGCAGGAAACAGGTTAACTAATCCAAAAGGGAAATGGCTGTGGATGGCGGTAGTGGGGATCCTCTTCATGTCAAAGAGAGTTTCAGACATAGCTGGCAAACTGATGGGACCAGCCCTCCACTGCGTTACCTAGAACAGGCCACAGCCTAAGGGAAGAAGAACCTAGTGCACTGAGCTCGACCTCGATACAGAGCTTGATTCCAAAGAAGAGGAATGACTAATAACTTGCTGAGTACACACAGTACCAGGCACTGCACTACACACCTGTATGAGTTATACTTGGCTGTATGACACATCCCGTAATTGAGAAGTTTAAAACAATGAAAATGTATTATCAGCAGTTTCCCTGAGTCAGGATTCAGGAGCAGCTGAGTTGAGTGGCTTTGGTTTAGGGTCTCCCACGAGGTTATAGTCAAGATGTCAGCAAGGAAACAGCTTTCCACTGTGGCTCAGAGGTAAAGAACCCACCTGCCAATGCAGGAGTCCTGGGTTCAATCCCTGGGTCAGGAAGATCCCTTGGAGAAGGAAATGACAACCCATTCCAGTATTCTTGCCTGGAAAATCCCATGAACAGAGGAGCCTGGTGAGCTGCAGTCCATGGGGTCACAAAAGAGTCAGACATGACTTAGCGACTAAACAGCACCAACAATAGCAGGGGAGGATGAAAGGAGGAGCACCCCAAAGGAATCCAGCTCAAGTTGCAGTGCAAGCGCATAAAGCCCTGTGTGGCTTGCTCAGGGTCAGTGGTCACAGTCGTTTAATGGCAGAGGTGGCCTTGTCACTCAGTGACGTCAGTGGGCTCCAGGCCCAGGGCAGGCTTCTCTGAGAATGTCCCAGAACCAAGTTGCATATCGTTTTCCTGTTGGTCAACATCCTAGTGTGTGTATTTCACTGGGGAACTTCACAGGAAGGAGGATTTGGGCATCCCCGGATCTCCCAGCCGGACACCAGCCCCAAGGACCACAGTCCCACCATGACTTCAACCACCGACTTCGAGCATCATTGGGTGGCCTGGGCCCCCAGCAGGAGACAAGGGTAGTGAGTGACGACAGGTGAAGCGAGCGCCCTCGGGGCGGGCCCAGGTGCGCATGTGAGAAAGCCCAGGGGCCCTCAGACAGCACTTTGTGGGAGGCTGGCCACCCCCTCTTCGGACCAGACCTGCCTAATTTACCTCTGGTTACAGACACCTTCCTAAAGACCAGGAGCAAGTGATTTAGGGCACAATCCAGAGTGTCTGCCTGTCGGGCTCCATCCCAATGGAGGCACGCACCCCTCCAGCATCTTCAGCCGGTGGCCTCCACCCCTGTGTGCACCTTCCTGCACCAGGAAGCTCGTGCCTCTGCAGGCAGCTGCTCCTGCACTTGACAGCGCAACTCTTGCCTGTCCAGGCCTTGGACTCTTGCTGGCCCAGAGATGTGGGCCTTTTCCCAGCCTTTCTCTCAGCCCCATCCACTGCCCTTTCTCTCTCTGCCATTGCCGAGGTCAAGCCATGACCACCCTTGCTGGGTGACAGCAGTAGTCTCCTTGGAGGTCTCCCCACTCCTGTCTACTCTCCACCCTTCCACAGGAGGGCCTCCTGAACCCAAAGCTCACCAGCTTCTTCCTGCCTAAACCTTTCCACAGCCAGACAACAGTCCCAAGAACCCCAGTGCTTCCAGGATAACAGGGCTTGTATGATCTGGCCTCAACTGACCCCTCCAACCTCATTAAGAAGAAGGAAAGGCACTCCTCCTCTGTGATGGTCCACAGCCTGTGGAGTCTGTTTCTCTCTAAATAAATCCTCTTCTTATCTATCAAAAAAAAAAAAAGAAGAAGAGAAGGCAGAAGAAGGGACTTCCCTGGTGGTCCAGTGGTTAAGAATCCGCATGCCAATGCAGGGTACTTGAGTTCCATCCCTAGTCTGGGAAAATCCCACATGCCGTGGAGCAACTAAGCCCATGCGCCACAACTACTGAGCCCGTGCTCTATAACCCAAGAGCCTCAGCTAGAGAGTAGCCCGCACACATCAGTGAAGACCCAGTGCAGCCTAAATAAATAATAGAAACTTGAAAACAAATTTTATTAACTTAAAGAAGATGATAGTGGTGATTACCAACACTTAACGGGACCTACAAAGCTCCAGGCACCATTTATATGCCCCAAACTGCCCTGCTGACACCTTGACTTTGACCCAGTGAGATCTATTTCCAACTTCCGACCTTTAGAATGATAAGGGAATGAATCTGTGTTTTCTGAAGCCATTAAGTTTGTGGCAGGCTGTTACAACAGCCCTAGGAAATTAATAAATCCTATTTGAAATTTAAATTGAGAACTTAAAAAAAAAATCTATTAATTTGCTGAAAAATAACAGTGAGTATATTTCTTGTTATACTAAGAATATTTTTGTTTTAAAGTAACTATATTTTTTAAAAACATTAGTGCGAAAATGGCTTTTAAAAAAAAATACTTTTGCAAATCTTTTTATGTCTGGCTCCACAGAATGATGGCTGGATTCCATGTCTGCGCCTGCATTCTGTCTGTTGTGACGTAGTGTTTGGGTTGAAAATATGAAGAAAATTCAGCCTCAAC
Source organism: Okapia johnstoni (assembly GCA_024291935.2). Taxonomy (NCBI): domain Eukaryota; kingdom Metazoa; phylum Chordata; class Mammalia; order Artiodactyla; family Giraffidae; genus Okapia; species Okapia johnstoni. The sequence goes on along the minus strand of CM044310.1, from coordinate 4,136,634 downwards.
AGATAGGAAGGTGGAAAAAAAGGAAGAGCATTTTCAAAGCATTTTCAGATAACAATGGCTATTTTTCTTCGATATAAACTAAAACGCAAAAGTGGCAGTTTCTCAAAGGTTACTTGCAGTGTGGAGTCTGAAACCGTATCAGTGGTCTTTGTTATGATGGCCTTTGAGTGATTCTGGCCTTGATGCCCTTTTGCTGCTCAGAGGAGCTGGCAGTCCCCTTGCTGGGGGGGCCATGGAAGGTGCTGGAGGTAACCTAGCCCTTGTAGGAGGTGGGTCAGGGGAAGGACAGAGGTGACAGTGGGGTGGGAGCGGCGAAGCAGTTCGGGACAGTGGCATTGGATTCAACCAGCTGAGATCTTTAGAGGCCACTAGTGACAATGTGACACCGCCCCATTCCCTCCCCATAGACAATTACAACTCCAACAAAACTAACCCTAAGACACAAACCTTCGTGCACATTGGAATTAAAATAGCTTCTCTCTCTAGATCTTCTGCTATCTTCTAGCCAGATTCTGGCCAAGTTTGTCAGAACCACCTCCACTCATCTCTCTCATCCTGGAGTTAAGACAAGCTGAGTGTGAATTCAGGTCCTGCCATGCACCAGGCCTGTGGCCCTCGGTGTGCCCCTCGGGACAGCAGGCGTCTTAACACCTGTCCACCAGGGTTGTGAGGGTCCTGAGAGGAGGCTTGTGAGGCACGGTGCCTGGTGTGTGCATGTTCAAGTTTTCTGTGATTATTGCAGGAATGCAAGTGACCTTCCAAGGGCCTCCAGCTGGCCCCTGCAGCCCAGATCTTTCAGCCAGGGCCCAGGACTTGACGAGGTTGGCCAAACCTCCACTCTCCCCTCAGCTCCGTAACTCGGGGTTTCCCTGGAAGCCACAGGGCTGGGGAGGGAGCAGTCGATGAAAATAATCCACAAACAATCTATAATAGGAATAGCAAAGAGTTTTGTTTGAGCCAAACAGAGGACGATAGCCAGGAAGACAGGTTCTCAGATAACTCTGAAAAACTGCTCTGTAGAAGCATGGTTTACAGCACAGTTTTAGGTCTTGTCAGAACACAGAACATCAAACACATCAGGGATACTTTCCTCCAAGTTTAAAAAAAGAACAGATCAGCATGGACACAGCGAGTCATTGTGGCCTTGACACCTGGGAAGGGAGTCTTAGCATCAGAGGAAAACAAGCAAGCATTGGCGTCCAGGAAGGGAGGCATTTAGTCTTTGTTTTTATCATGGTCATTCTTTACTTGTGGTCAAATATCCCTTTTTATTTTAAATTAAAGCAGACATGCAAGGTATGTTTAATAGGTCACAAATGGGCCATACTAGTTAGCATAAAATTCAAGTTAACTCATGTATAAGCTAGAATGACTCCCCCAGACCCCAAGATATTGGACATTTCTTTTATCAGAGGAATGCAAGGAAGTATCTCAAACACAAGCAACCTCTCCATCTCCTCTTCCCACAGAGCCCAGAGCCACTGCAGCCACTTCCAGAAGGATGGGTGTGGGGAGGCTGGGGTGGGGGACGCAGGTCAGGAAGGCAGCACACTTGTCCCACAAAATTGAACAAATATTTACCATTTTACTTTAAAATAATAAATATTTTAAAGTATAACACAGACGAGGTAGCATAAACAACAGAAACTTATTTTCTTACAGATCTGAAGGCTGGAAGTCCAAGATCAGGGCGCCGGCAGGTGTGGTTTCTCCTGAGGTGTGGTTTATCCTGGGCCCCTGTCCTTGGCTTACAGACGGCCACACTCCTGCCACCCTCTGCACGTGGTTGTCCCTATGTGCCCGTGGACTCCAGGTATCTCATTGCGTGTCCAGATTTCCTCTTCTCCAGGCATATCAGGTTAGGGTCCACCTGAATGACCTTGATTTAACTTAGTCTCCTCTTTTGGTCCACACATTGTTACCTTTTGAGACACCAGGGGTTAGGACATCAACATATGAAATTGGGAGTGGGCACAATGCAACCCTATACAGGTACTGAGAGCTTAGTTTTGTCTGAGCCAAGGGGCTGCAGGGCAGTGTGGGGGAAGCACAAGGGAACTGGGCATGGGAACAGGACCCATGATCAGAGGAGGAGAGGGAGGCTCAGGGGAGGCTGCCTGCTGTCATGGCCATCCGAATGCGGGTTGTAAAAGGATTTCCAGACACAGAGTGTTGCAAAAGGGAGGGAGTTTATTAAGAACAAAGAGCAGAGATAGTGTGGGCTCTCTGAGCACAGTAGGCTGACTTTGTGACAGACCAGAGAAATCCAACGGGATGCTGTTAGAACAACGGGCCGGCTCAAGGGAAAGCCGACGCTTTCATGGGTTAGAAGCCATTTTTATAGCTTCAAGACAAAAGGAATTCCTGCTGGAAGGGTGGCATTATGTGATTAGGACGCCATAGGGTGAGCACTGAGGTGGGCATTTTTGCCTAATACAGGGTCAGGAAGCTTGCGGGTGATGATCAAGGGGGCTTTTGGCAACAGTTTCAAAGGGGCTCAGAGAATCCCATGGACAGAGGAGCCTGGTGGGCTACAGTCCACGTGGTCACAAAGAGTGGGACACGATTGAGCAACTAACACTTTCTAACACTTTCACAAAGGGGCTCAGTCAGTTCCTGAGGTGACCTTGGTTCTGGCATCTGTGGCCTTGCGATGGGACTCCACACTTGCCACAGAGATCTTTCTGGGAAGCAGAGGACCAGGAGTACATACCATGTCTGTACTCCAGCTAAGTAGGCACAGAATCCAGTGGGGGGATCTCTGTCTGGCCGGAGCTTGACTGGTGGCCCCATAGCCACATCAAGGCCTGAGGCCTTCCGGAAAGTAGAAATTGGAACTTGGGTGTCAGCCCAGCCCATCAGAGGGGGCCTGAGAAGGAGATAGCTAGGGAGACAGCCGTAAGGGCCACAGGGCCCAGGGCGAAGATGACATTGAACATGCACCTCCCTCCTGGGCCTCTCCTTGCTGGGTGTTTGCCCACAGGCCCTGGACAGATCATCTCTGCACAGCCTCAGCCTTCACCATGACTGAGAAATACTCCTGCAGTTTCCGCAGCAACCCCTGACCTTCCTTTCACTGTACAGGACTGGCTCAGGCTTTCTCCACATTCTTTTCAACTTAATTGACATTTACACAGCTTCCTACCCCCAAATTGCAGAATCCACATTCTTTTCAAATGCACACAAAACATTTACCAAGATAGACCATATTCTGGGCTATAAAACAGACCTCAGTGAATTTTAAAGGATTTGAGTAAGCTTCTGCCTTCAGAAATTAAAAGAGAAGAAGAAAAAGAAGAAGGAGAGGGACTTCCTGGGTGGCCGGGTGGTCAAGAATCTGCCCTCCAATGCAGGTGATGTGGGTTTGGTTCCTGGTCGGGGAACAAAGATCCTACATGCCTCGGGGCAACTAAACCTGAGTACTGTAATAAAGACCCAGAACGGCCAAAAACAAGAAGAGCAGAAGAAGGAGGAGAAGGAGGGGAGTGGTCTTTGCTGAGTGTGTAGAGCTTCTCCATCTTGGTCTGCAAAGAATATGATCAATCTTATTTCAGTATTGACCGTTTGGTGATGTCCATGCGTAGAGTCATCTCTTGTGTTGTTGGAAAAGGGTGTGTGCTATGACCATTGTGTTCTCTTGACAAAACTCTGTTAGCCTTTGCCTGCTTCATTGCCTTTTACACCAGGTATCTCTTGACTTCCTACTTTTGCATTCCAATCCCCTCTTGATGAAAAGGACATCTTTTTTGGGTGTTAGTTCTAGAAGGTCTTATAGGTCTTCATAGAACCAGTTAACTTCAGCTTCTTCAGCATTAGTGGTTGGGGCATAGACTTGGATTACTGTGATGCTGAATGATTTGCCTTTGAAATGAACCAGGATCGTTATGTTGTTTTTGAGGTTGCACCCAAGTACTGCATTTCGGACTCTTTTGTTGACTATGAGGGCTACTCCATTTCTTCTAAGGAATTCTTGCCCACAGTAGTAGATATAATGGTCATCTGAATTAAATTCACCCATTCCCCTACATTTTAGTTCACTGATTCCCAAGATGTTGATATTCACTCTTTCTATCTCCTGCTTGACCGTGTCCAATTTACCTTGATTTGTGGAACTAACATTCCAGGTTTCTATGCAATACTGTTCTTTTCAGCTTTGGACTATACTTTCACCACCAGAAATATCCACAACTGAGTGTAATTTCCATTTTGGCCCAGCCGCTTCATTCTTTCTGGAGCTGTTAGTAATTGCCCTCCGCTCTCCCTAGTAGCATATTGGACACCTTCCAACCGGGGGGTGGGGGGGGTGTTCATCTTTTGGTGTCATATCTTTTTGCCTTTTCATACTGTTCATGGGGTTCTCGAGGCAAGAATCCTGGAGTGGTTTGCCATTCCCTCCTCTAGTGGACCACATTTTGTCAGAACTCCTCACTATGACCCATCCATTTTGGGTGGCTCAGCATGCCTCATAGCATCATTGAGTTATGCAAGTCCCTTTGCCATGACAAGGCTATGATAAATGAAGGAAAGCTATGGCAAAGCTAAACAACATATTAAAAAGCAGAGACATCGCTTTTCCCACAAGGTCAGTACAGTCAAAGCTATGGTTTTTCCAGTAGCCATGTATGAATGTGAGAGTAGGATCATAACGAAGGCTGAGAACCGACGAATTGATGCTTTTGAGTCATAGTGCTAAAGAAGACTCTTGAGAGTCCCTTGGACTGCAAGGAGCTCAAACCAGTCAATCCGAAAGGAAATCAACCCTGAATATTCATTGGAAGAACTGATGCTGAAGCTCCAACATTTTGGCTACCTGATGTGAACATCTGACTCACTGGAAACGACCTTGATACTGGAAAAGATTGAAGGCAAAAGGAGAAGGGGGCATCAGAGGATGAGATGGACATGAATTTGAGCAAACTCTGGGAGATAGCAGAGGAGAGGGGAGCCTGGTGTGCTTCAGTTCACGGGGCTGCAAAGAGTCAGACACGACTTAGCAATGCAACAGCAACAAAGTGGTCTCTACAGATATAATTAAGAGTTGTGAACTGAGAAGATCATCCTGGATTATCTGGGTGAACCCTAAATCCAATAACGGATATTTTTATAAGAGGCACATGAGGAAAAGGTGTTAGGAAGTCAGAGGCAGAGATGGGAGTGGCGTAACCAAGGAATGCCAGGTGGCCAGCAGCAGCTACAAGATATGAGGAAGGGATTTTCTCATACAGGCCCCTGAGGGAGCAGGGCCCTGCCAACACCTTGCTTTCAGTCTTCTGACCTCCAGAACGGTTAGAGGATAAACTTCTGTTGTTTTAAGCCACCGAGTATGTGGTAATTTGTTGTGGCATCCTCAAGAAACTAGTGTAGATATACATATGCAATTAAAAAAAAAAAAAAGAATTTTGGCCCACACCTTGAAGTGTACATGAAAATTAACTCAAAAACAGATCATGGGGCTTCCCTGGTGGCTCAGTGGTGAAGAATCCTCCTGCTAATGTAGGAGACACAGGTTCGATCCCCAATCCAGAAAGATCCCACATCCCATGGAGCAACTAAGCCCATGTGCCGTGACTTCTGAGCCCATGCACTGCAGCTACTGAAACCTGCGCACTCGAGAGCCTGTATTCTGCAGCAAGAGAAGCTACTGCAGTGAGAAGCCCGCTCACCATAACTAGAGAGCAGCCCCCGCTCTCAGCAATTAGAGAAAAACCCTCATAGCAATGAAGACCCAGCACAGTCAAAATATAAGTAAATCAATCTATCAGTAAAAACAGATCATAAACGTAAATGTAAAACTAAAACTTCTAGAAGAAAAGGAAACCTTTGCAACCCCGGGTAGGCAAAGGTTTATTTATTATTTCATTTATGCTGAACTGCGAGGCACATGGGATCTTAGTTCCCTGACCAGGGATCAAACCCACGCCCCCTGCATCCGGAAGGCAGATTCTTAACCACTGGACCACCAGGGAAGTCCCAAGGCTATTTTAATTTGTCTGCTCCTGCGTGTCCAGCACTGACCATGAGCTCAGGCTCCCAGAGGGCGCTCAGCAAACGTGTGTGAGTGGGACGAATGAAGCCATTCAGGGCCCAAGACGCTCGGGCCACAGAGCCGGCATTGAGTTTCCTGGGGATTCAAGTCAGCCACGTTCCACCCAGCAGGGAAAACTCAGAGCTGACGTCAATTCAGACCCCACATACATGATTCTTACCCAGCGAGACATCAAGACAATCTCACCCTTTGTCGGAACTGTGGGAGTCTTAACTTAGGCGGAGAGAGAAGCAGTCTAAAATCAGTCGCTTTTCTGAAGCCATCCACTCAAGAAATTAAGGATTCTGTCAACGTGCCCTGAATTTCTGGGCCCAGCAATTAATTCCTTCTAGATTAAAGGATTGTTGTGTTTCTAATACATTATTATGCGGAGCGGGCTTGCTGTGAATTTTAAAACTTTAGCTAGAATCCTCATTAACGGGGACCTTTTATCTGTGTGCAACTTCTAGAGGAGACTGGCGGCTGGAAAGTAAGCTGACACATCCAAAAAGGAAAAACACCGACTCGGGGGGCATCGTGACACACATTCCGTGTGAGCAGCTGTCCTCTCTCCTAATGGCAACAGGGCCGTGTCCTCACAGGGCATCAGGCCCAGGCTGGACATGGTACCCCAGCCCACCAGCCCTCACCCGCCCTGTCAGATGTCCACAGCTGTTATCATCTGCAGCTTACAGGTGAGGAGACTGTGGCTGGTGAAGGGAGGTGAGGGCCCCCGGCTCAGGCCCATGGTGACCCAAGTCTGTCTAACCTCCAGATCCCATGCTTGTCCTGTGTTCTACTGCAGCCCCTGCTCCCCAGACAGTGGAGATCGCTGTACAGAAGGATAACCCCAAGGCCTTCTGAGTCCACCATTCATTCAAGAGCCATTCCATCTCAGCACAGTACCCGAGGCCACATATGTGCTGGGAGCGAGGCTCCACTGGGCCCTGGGCAGCCCAGAGGCCAGGGGCGCCATCCTGTCTGGGCACCTCGGGGTTCTCTCAGGGTTCTCTCCTCAGCGTCCAGTGTGGCTACACTTAACGGCAGAACCTGAACTCAGAAGTAACCCTATGGGGGAGATTTCCAAGACCTGGTCAGACACTGGCTGGGCCACTGTGCGTGAACCTGGGTCTCCCCACCCCTAGTGTTTTAGCCTGTCCTCCTTTTTATATGCATAGCATGTGGGCACACAGCCACTTCCTCACTGCACCCCAGCCCCAGGCAGGCCGGGAACCACCGCCTGCCCCTCCACCCCTACAGTCCAGTGCAGATTCCTGGAACTCAGGGTCTCCTTCTAGAAACTTTAGAAACTCAGAAGGGACTGGGTCAGGAGCCTCTCTAAGAAAGTGCCCTCTTCCAGCTCCCCAGGTGAGAGGTTGGGAGGCAGGCAGGCCCCTGAGAGCAGCCGTAGTCCCAGGGCCTCCTTCCTCAGGGCCCCTGTAGCCCCCTTAGGGCAGAGGGGCTGCTCAGCGCCTCCTCCCAGGGCAGCTGGAGCTCACCACCACACAGAGCCTTCACAATATACTTCTCTCGGAAAATAAAACCTAAAGGAAATGCTGGGACTTCCCTGTTGGTCCAGAGGCTAAGCCTGTGCGCTCCCAATGCAGGGGGGCCCGGGTTCGATCCCTGGTCAAGGAACTAGATCCCACATGCAGCAGATAGGAGTTCACTTGCCGCAACCAAGACCTGGTGCAGCTGAATAAGTAAATATTAAAATAAAATAAAGGAAATGCCAATGCATGCGGCAACATGGATGAACCTTGAGGAGATGATGCTGAGTGAAATCTCCCAGTCACAAAAAGACAAACACTGTGTGAGTCCACTATATGAGGTCCCTAGAGCTGCCGAATTCATAGAGACAGAAAGCAGAATGGTGGTTGCCAGGTAGGTAGGAAGGGAGGGATGGGGAGATTGTGTTTAATGGGGACAGGGTTTCAGTTTTGCGAGATGAGAAGAGTTCTGGAGATAGATGGTGGTTGCACAATATGGATGCACTTAATACCGCTGAACTTCAAAAATGGCTAAAATAGTAAATTTAAATGATATATATTTTGCCACCGTTTTTATAGTCTATTTTATATCGATGAGCCGCTAATGTTTTTTATTTGTTTATGTTTGGCTTCGCTGGGTCTTCGTTGCTGCCCGTGGGCTTTCTCTAGTTGTGGCGAGCAGGGGCTATTCTTTGTTGTGGTGTGGGGTGTCCCTTGTTGTGGGGCACAGTCTCTAGGCTCAAGGCCTTCAGCAGTTGTGACTACAGTTCATGGGGTCACAAAGAGTCAGACATGACTGAAGTGACTTAGCATGCACAAATCTCCAGATCTGGTGACTTCTCTCCATCCCCACATGCCCTCCTGTACCAGTGTCCTGGGGCTGACGTAACAAATGAGCACGAACTTGACTTAAAGCTGCAGAAGTGTATCCTGTCACACTTCTGGAGGAGGAAGTCAGGAGGTCAGCAGGGCTCCCTCTGAAGCGTCTGGGGGCGGGGGGGGGGGGGGGGGGGGGGGGGTGCAGTCCTCCCCTGCCTCAGGCAGCTTCCGGTGGCTCTAGGAGCTCCTTGGCTGGTGACTGCATCCTCTTGAAGCTCTGCCTCTGTCTTCACAGGGCCTCTTTCTGTCTCTCCTCCAGGGTCCTTTATCAGGACTTTTGTCCTTGGATTTAGGGCCCATCTGGGTAATCCAGGATGATCTCATCTCAAAGTCACTAATTTAATTGCATCTACAGAAGACTTCCCTGGGGGTGCCGAGCGGTTAAGAATCTTCCCGCCAATGCGGAGTACACGGGTTCAGTCCCTGGTCCGGGAAGATTTCACAGGCCTCAGGGAAACTAAGCGCATGAGCCACAAGTACTGAGCCTGTGCTTGGGAGCCCTCGATTTGCAACTGTGGAGCCCATGTGCTGCAACTATGGAAGCCTGTGAGCCTAGAGCCCGTGCTTCACAAGAGAAGCCCCCACCCTGAGAAGCCTGTGCACCACGTCAAAGAGTAGCCCCTGCTCATCACAACTAGAGGAAGCCTGTGCACAGCAATGAAGACCCAGTGCAACCAAGAATAAGCAATTAGTTTTAAAAATAATTTGTATTTTAAATTACAAACGTGAAATATGAGAGACCACCAAGCCAACTAGTTAGAAACAATACAGGCACACCCATAATCCCCACAAACAAAGATATCTGGTGTCCAACCCTTCAAACATCCCTTTGCTCTTTTTACTTATATGGACCCTGAACGGGTGGCCGTGTATGTAGAAACTGTGACAACTCCTGGCCTTTGTATTCAGGTTCCTCTGATCTCCTGTGTGACTATCGATACAGAACAATTCAGCGCAGATTAGAAATGAAACCAGCTTTAACTTCAAAGGACAAGTAGTCAAGAGTTTAGCTAAGAAAGAAGGAGGATTTTCAGCTGTTTGGAGGTGGGGTAAAGATTTTCAATGGGACTGGAAGTTCTCTTTCTTTGGGGAAAAAAAAAAAAAGCACTAAAAAGAAGGAAAGCCCAAACCCCAAACAAAAATCTAGGGAATCATTACATCAGGGTGGATGGATTACAAATGATTTATTTTCTTTTTGAAAAAAAAAAAAACAACTTAATGATATTATATTATCATAATGTTTTACCACTAAAAAGAGTCTAAGAAGGCTTTGAGGGATTACTGATGAAAAAGAATGATTTCATAAAACCCAGCAATTCTTAAGGAGAGTGCAGCCAAAAAGGCCTTTTCTGTTCTTTTATAGTTTCTTCCAAGAACAGGCTCACTGAGACAGAGACCGACTGAGCCGATAGCCACAGACCTGAGGGAAGCTGTGAACGCTCCAGGAACGAGAGTTGCCTGTGAGCACTTAGGAAAAAGCAGGTAAGAAAAGGCATTCGAGGTGTCTCTCTTTAAAAGGACTGTGGTGAGTGACTTCCCTGGGGACCCAGTGGTCAAAACCCCACGCTTCTGCTGCATGGGGCCCAGGTTCCATCCCTGGTCAGGGAACTAAGATCCCACTGCCTGGAGGTACAACGGAAAACAGAAACAACTGTGGGGAAAAAAATGGACATTCTTAACCGTCCAATAAGAAAGGCTGAACCTTCATGTTTGCTTTTTTTTTTTTTTAATATTTTGCTGCAAATGTTTTCCCAAACTATATGTTCTTTATTACAAAAATTGCTTGTATAAGCATCCCTTCTTAAACAGTGATTAGTAATTGGAGAAGGAAATGGCAACCCACTCCAGTGTTCTTGCCTGGAGAATCCCAGGGACGGGGGAGCCTGGTGGGCTGCCGTCTATGGGGTCGCACAGAGTCGGACACGACTGAAGTGACTTAGCAGCAGCAGTAATCCTAATATTTACATTCAAGTGTTTCACAGATTCCCACTTATTCTAAAAAAGTAGCATTAAATAGAAACACATACTCAGAGGCACAGTCTAGAGGACTGTGGGCACAGAAGCCCCTGTTTTCTATTCCTTCATCCAGGGCAGGCATTGGTAAGTGATCACAGCACTCTTTTCCATCAGCCTAGAGACTGTCTCTATATTTCTATCTGCTCTCAAAAGGTAACTTCTAGGAGTGGATCAGATGGACCAAAAAAACCCCAGAAAAACCTCACTTCACTGCAGGTGCAAACCCAAGGCGCCACCTAGTGGCATAGCTTCCTAATTGCAGGCAGAGTACAACTGAAACTAGCCGTGGGAAGAACTGGTTGGTTCCCTGGGCCAGCAAAGAAAGCCAGCCACGATGATAGTAATTAAGCTATTCAGTCTAGTCTTGAGTAAATACGTAGAGAAAAATTTTGAATCTCAACAGGGATTTTCCTTGCTTTAGCCGGAGAGATTGGCCAATAGAAGCAGGTCACAGCAAGGGACCTTTAGAAAACTCGATTCTCCCCCAATATTCTCTTTGCTGAAGACTGGCTCTTCCATCTGTCAGGTTTCCCCGGATGCCCAGATGTCTCATTCTGCAAACTGCACACCCCATGCCTCAGATTCACGTGGGTACTTTTTCCTGAGCAGAATGTGGCAGCCCTGAGTAAGGAACTCTTTTGAATTTGAATGCTCCTCTTAAGCTTACGGCTCAGTGGTAAAGAACCCACCTGCCAGTGCAGGCGACATAAGAGATGCAGGTTGGATCCCTGAGTTGGTAAGATCCCCTGGAGAAGGAAATCCACTCCAGTATTCTTGCCTGGGAAATCCCATGGACAGAGGAGCCTGGCAGGTCGCAAAGAGTCGTACACAACTGAAGCGACTTAGCTTGCACCGTTAAGCAACCTACCCTGAGACAAGTGCTGCTATTCCCATTTTCCAGGCAAACACACTGAGGCTCAGAGAGGGGAAGCAACTTGGCCAGGGCCACACAGTGAGGAAGATACAGGCAGGATTGAAACATCCTCCTGCTGGCCAAGCTGGGGCTACAGTGTCAGCCCCTTCCTGATAGCAAGCTGGAATCCAGCAGGTCCGCTCTGCTCCTGGGAACGTCCCACCATGGCAGGACACAAGCAGCCCAGATGGGCCAACAGGCCCCTGTCAGGAGGGAGCTGGGCATAGTGCAGGGTTCCAGGGTCAAGTCTGGGCCTGGACTGTCCTGACCACCTGCTCCAGGGCTCCGAAGCCAGACGCTGAGTGGCATTCTGCTGTCACTAGCCTTGCAGCTTATCACCCTCCTGGCCTCCCTTTCCTGGGCAAAATACCTCTGCATGGGCGGCTATGATAATGCATGCCGTCTGCAAGCACACAGATAAAGGCTCAGGGCTGACTCAGGAGGGGGCAGGTCCTTGCTGCCCCCACCCTCTGCCCGCCCCCTGCCCCTCTCCACCATCCTGTCCTCCCACAGTCTCTCTGCTCTCTCCACATCTCTGTCTGCCGCGTGGCAGCCCCCACTCTGCCCACATCAGGCCCGAGCTCCTCCCTGCTGATGCCCGGGGTCAGTCTCTGTCTCTGTGTTTATCTGTCTCTAACGTTAGCTCTCTCTCATCCTGCTCTTCTCTGTCTCTGTCTCCCTCCCCCCACCCCACCCCACCCCCCCCCCCCCCCCCCCCCCCACCCCCCGCCCCGTCTTCCTCTTCCTCCCTCCCTGGGATCGGGGAAGAACACAGCCCACTTAAGTTTCTCATGGCTCAGTGCAGACATGGGGGGCCGCCCCGGCTCTCTGCCAGGACTTCCCTCTGGCCAGGGAGCCAGCCTCCCAAAACAGCCTCCACTCAGGTGCGTCATGAGTGACCGGAAGCCCCGGGCCAGGCCTGGTGAGGACAGGGGGTCGGGGTCCTTCCCGGGAGAGCAGGGAGGGGCCGCCTCCCAGGGTCCAGCTGGTTCAGAGGCACAGCTCCCAATCCAGCCCTGTGGAGCCTCAGTCTGCCCAGAAGTGGAGGTCTGTCTTGAAACCTCACCCCAGCATTTAGGGGCCCTCCCAGGCTGCAGGCCCCCTCCAGCTTCTGGGTTGGGATTCTAAGAGCTGCCAGTTCATATGTGCACGCACACACACATACACACACACGTACTTAATTCTTAGGGCAAAGGGTGACTATAGTATGTATACTTTCTGGTATTAATTTATTTTTGAGCCATGCAAAAGGATTCACAGTAAAAATTAACACCTTCCATCCCTCATTCCATCTTCCCAAAGGCAGCCAGTTAGCAGTTTCTGGTGAATCCTTCTGGAGAAAGTGAGTGTATAATCTGAGCACTTATGGGTGGGTATTCATGCAATTTCCCACACATGGCAGCATCCTTTACACAAAGCTGCTGTTACTCTTTTCACTTAAATGATCTTCGAAGTTCCGTTATCTACCCCACCTTTATATATGTAAATGTATATATAAGCCTCATCTTTAGGAATATGTATTGGTATATATAATTCCCATGCCACAAAACCCATCCTTTAGTATGAACAATTCAGTGGTTTCTAGTATATTCAGAGTTGTGCAACCATCGCCACAAATTTTAGAACATTTTCATCACCCTAAAGAGAAACCCCAGGCCCATTAGCAGTCACTCCCCAGTCCCAGTCCCCAGTCCCTGGCAATCACTAATCTACTTTTTTGTCTCTCGGGACTTTCCTGTTCATTTCATATAAATACAATATGTAGCCTTTGGTGTCTGGCTTCCTTCACTCAGTATAATGTTGTCAAGGTTCTGCAGCGGGCATCCGTGCTATAGTGTGTATCAGTGCTGTGTTCCTCTCGATGGCTAATATCCCACTGTGTGGGAATGCCACATTTCACATGCCTCACTGACAGTGTGGCATTCCTATGATGTGTGTACCTTAGTATACTAATCTGCAATGGTATTTAGGTTGTTTCCAGTGTTTTGATCTACATATAGTGCTGCAGTTCATTTCTTTCTGTTCTTTGCAAATGTACATGTAAGAAATTGCCTCACTGTGGAATTACCAGGTCAAGGTAATACACGTTTTATCTTTTATTACATATTACCAACTGTGGTCCAAAGAGGGAATATATGAAGTGACATTTTCCCCCACGGACTTGCCAAGGCATTTTGTCAAAAATCTTAAGTCCTTAGCCATCAGCTTTGGAAGGTGCCATCTCACTGTGGTTTTCATCTCCAATTTTTCTCTTTTGAGTGAAGTTGAATGCCTTGTCATTTCAAGTTGTCTGTTCATAACTTTTGTCTGTTTCTCTATTGAGTCATTAATGTTATTGACTTATAAGAGCTCTTTATATATGGAGGAAATTAGTCATCTTTTTTCTGATAAGTTGCAAACTTTTTCCACAGTTAATCATATTATTCTTTCTCTATGCAGAAAATTGTAAATACCCAATGCATCCTTTATAGCTTCTGGGGTATGTAGCTTTCCTAGTACTCTTAGGAAGATTACAGAAAGGGGCCAGCAACTATCTGTGACCCATCAGGGGAACCAGACAAATCAACAGGTGGCTCTTGCATAGCATTCTATGAGTGGGGAAGCCCAGTGGACACGAGACCCAGTGTTGGTGTGTGGGACACCTTCCTGGAGGCAGGGAGGGAGTCATGTCTGAGCTGAGACAGAAGGGGTGTGGGCATTGGCAGGCAGAAGGGATGCAAAGGGAAAGCCCCACAGTCCAGCTGGAGAGCACAGGGTCATCTGGGAAAATGGAGACTCGCGTTGGTATCTCAGAATCTGGGGCAGTGGGAAGGTGAGCAGGCCAGGCCACATTCCATTTCTGCCTCAGGGCAGGAGAGACACTGCAGGTTCCCCCCATGGAGAAATGCCTCCATTCGCCTTAGGGAAGGTCCTGAAGGACTGGAAGGGTCAGCAAGGAGGCGCATGCAAGGCCACATCCCATGGGGAGTGGAAAGGCTGGAAGGGACCAGAGCCGAGGAGCGGGCAGATGGAGGAGATCCAGGCTTGGCCCCAGAGGGCTGGACCAGAGGGCAAGGCAGGGAGAGCCTGGAGTCCAGGTGCTCCAGGGCTGCACACACGCATATGCTGTCCATCCATTTAAGACTTCCCAGGCCAAGCCACAGGCTAGAAATTCATTTCTTCTCAGGCCAGCGGCTCCATCTGCCTGACGGGGCTGCCCTGGCACAACCTACACCAGCAGCACAGGCAAACCAGAGCTCATTGGTCAGCCAGGGCAAGACACGGGCAGCCGAAGGAAGAAGGCCCAGCTCTTGACTCTCAGGGCTGTGGGGGTGCGGCTCTGAGCAAGGCAGAGCCTGTGGGTGCAGAAGATGGCGCTGAGCTGGCACCCCAGTCCCACTCCCTCTGCCCGGCTCCCACAGGAGCTGAGACCAACAACCTGGGGTCCTTTTCCCCAGGCACTCTTCTCTCTGTGTCTGCCTCTTTGTCCGTCTCTCTGTCTTTCTGAATGCCTCTCTCTGTCTCTCGCTGGCTCTTTCTCTTTCCCTCTCCTCTTCCTCCTCAGAGTGGAACCTGTTCATCCTGCGGGTGTCAGGTGAGGCAGGCCCACATGCTTCTGGCCGGGCAGGCCCCTCCTGGGGCTGGCGGGGCTGGCAGGCAGCTCTGGGGTCTCTGCTCTGAGTGGCTTCTCTCACCTGTTCTTCCCACCTGCCAGATCCAACTAACCTGGAGGGACTTGCGGCTGCCACTCTAGATGCATCCGGCAGGGGATGGGGAGATGGACACTTCCCCACACAGAAGGCCTTTTCACCTGGCATATCTTGTCTCTAGACCCTTGGTCACCAAGCATCCCCCTTACTAGCAGACAAATTCCACTACCAGTGATTTAGAGTTTAAATGAGGAAGAATCCCTGTTAACTGTGCCCCAACATTTAACAACGTTCTACATATCAATCATTAACAGTCTAATATAAATGAGCCAATAATTTTTTTTTTCCTATTCTACCTGCCCCCTCCCCTCCAGCTAGGTGGAGGCTGCCTTAAGGAGACGTTACTAGTTTGTTTTTGTAAGAGGAGAGATGTGGAGAGAGAAGCAGAGCAAAGGGACCCTCAAAGAAGGGAGGTAGGGAAGAAGCCCGGGGCGGAAAGGAGGGGATCTGGGGGGAAAACCGGAGGAAGCCAATTGGGGCCAACAAGAAGCAGGCCATTTATTTGTCTAGTTCTTCACAGCCAACAAAGCACAGCCACAGGAAAGTCCCCAAGTCTTATATCCCTCCCTCCTCTGGCTTCCAGATGGGCACACCGAGGCCCAGAGAGAAGGGTCTCACTGTGGATCACGCAAACATCCAGGTCTCCTAACTCCAAACACAGGTGCCCTGCCAGCCACTCTGTCGTCCTCCCCGAAACCCCAAAGGTGCCAGCCTCTCCTCCTAGGATTTCCAAGGAGGGCAGGCAGGCCCTCTTGGGCCTCTGATTTATGATTTTCCGACAGCTTCCTTCCTCCTATCAGTCCCTTCCAGCCTCAGTCCCAGCCCCACGAGGAAGGAAAGAACTGAGTGAGAAGGGCAGCTCCATGGAGCATAACTAACTTGGCTGGGCAGCTACAGGCCCTCGGGTCCCCCAGCATCCCCGCCCTGGCCCAGTGAGGGGCCGCAGCCCCGGGCCTCCAGATCAAAGGCACAGAACGCAGGCATTGTTCCCTAACCTGGAAGGCCGGCCCTCCGGCCCTGCCCTTTGTCTAGGCAGAGGTTCTGAAAGCCTCTGGCACTACCTGGGCCCCTGGGAGCTGCTGCCATGGACTCGGGTACCCCCAGCCCTCTTGGGCTGCTCCTGCCCCTATAGAATGGGCAGGATATGGGTGCAGATCACCAGGGGCACCTGGGCTTACACGAGCTGGTGTGTGGACAGGGCTGATCTTATAGGCACCCCCAGCCGGGGAGGCTGCCCTTGGGACACAGGCAGAGAGGAGAGGCCCTTAGCACAGGCCCCAGGGGGACATAACGGGAAGGAAGGCTGTGACCCAGGTTTGTTTGCTGTTAGGAGAACAGCATTTCCTGTTTGGACTAGGCTGCTGGATGTGTCAGTGAATGCACACCAGCAGGGCTGTTTCCCAGACCCCGTGGCCTGCTTCGGGGCTGGGGGGGTGGGCGGCGGGTGGTGTCTGAGTCCATGTCCCCATGTGACCCACACACTTGTGTGTGTGTGCGCGTGTGTGTATGTGTGTGCTCCCTCTTACCTCCTCAGCTCCCGACGGGAGTCTAAATCTGAGCTGATCTCTCTTTTCGCCCAAAGAAGCCCCCCCATGCAGGGCTGGACCAGATGGTGGCAGTGTGGCCTGGTGGGTAAGCACCCAGGCCAGCATCCATCACTCACCAGCCTTGAGCCCCACACCTGGGGATAATCAGGCGGCCCCCCAGGTGTGGGAGAAGAGGGCAGGCGACAATGAGAGCAAAATGCTTAGCACAGCGCCTGGCGCACGGTCAGCGCTCAGATCAGACCGGAAGTTGCTGTCATTACTGGCGGTTGTGGTCTAGTCTTGGCAGCGAGAAGATCAGGCCCCCAGGGAGGAGGCCCCTCTCCTCCCCATCTCAGCAAACACTGAAACCTCAAATGACCAAACCCAGGTCCCCGCAGCATTTCCTGCCCTTCCTGCTCAGGGAGCAATGAGGACCAGAAACTAGGCTGACGAGCACCAGGAGGGTGCGCTCAAAACAGCGCCTTGTACTGAGCCCCAGGACCACCGCCCAGAGACCCAAAGCTTTAAAAACTGCCTGTCTTTTCTTTGTTTAATTGAAGCATAGTTGACTTACACTGCTGTGTTAGTTTCTGGTACACAGCAAAGTGACTCAGTTATATATACATATATATATTCAGTTTTTCATATTATTTTCTATTATAGGTTATTACAAGATATTGAATATAGTTCCCCTTGTTGTT
This sequence comes from Okapia johnstoni, assembly GCA_024291935.2. NCBI lineage: Eukaryota > Metazoa > Chordata > Mammalia > Artiodactyla > Giraffidae > Okapia > Okapia johnstoni. The sequence goes on along the minus strand of CM044310.1, from coordinate 4,119,395 downwards.
TATCTATTTTATATAAAGTAGTGTGTATCTATTAATCCCAAATACCTAATTTATCCTTCCCCCACCTTTCCCCTTTGGTGACCGTAAGTTTGTTTTCTATGTCTGAGTCTATTTCTGTTTTGGAAATAAGTTAATTTGTACCATTTTTTAAGGTTCTACATATAAGTGGTATCTATGGTATTTGACTTTCTCTGACTTCACTTAGAATGATATTCTCTAGGTCCATCCATGTTGCTGCAAATGGCAATGTGTCATTCTTTTTTATGGCTGAGTAATATTCCATTATATATACAATGGGATACAATGCTATATATAGGTGTATAGATATACCACATTTCTTTATCCACTCACCTGTTGAGGGACACTTGGGTTGCTTCCATGTCTTTAACTGCCTCATTTTGGGATTTACCTAGCAGTCCAGTTGTTAAGACTGTGCATTCTCAATGTAGGGGGCACGGATTCAACCCCTGGTTGGTGAACTAAGATCTACACAACAAAGAGTAGAAAATACAGTATAACTAACAATATAAAAACACTACATCTCAGAAGGACATTTAATGGCATGAGGAAATGCTCATGCTATCTTAAAGACAAAGCAAAGCCACTTACAGTGATCTACAAATATGTATGAACAGGTAAAGAAAAAAAACCTGCCTTGTTTTTTCAGGTAAGGAAATGAGGCTCAGAGAGGGGAGGTGACTTGTCCCAGGTCACACAGTACCAAGTGGTTGCTCATTGACATCTAGGCCAATGGGGCACTGAGCTTGTATTAACCACCAGACTGCACTGCCAAGGGCTCTAGCTGTAGAGGTTTTTTTTTGTTTTTTTGGCTGTGCTGGGTCTTTCGTTGCTTTGCGCGGGCTTTCTCTAGTTGTGCCTCGGGCTTCTCATTGAGGTGGCTTCTCTTGCCACAGAGCATGGGCTCTAGGTTCTCAGGCCTCAGTAGTTGCAGCACACAGGCTCAGTAGTTGTGGTACGTGAGCTCTAGAGCATGGACTCTCAGTAGTTGAGGTGCATGGGCTTAGTTGCTCTGCAGCATGTGGAATCTTCCCAGAGCAGGGATTGAACCTGTGTCCCCTGAATTGGCAGGCAGATTCTCATTCACTGCGCCACCAGGGAAATCTGGGTTTTTTAAAAAATATTTTTTTAATTTATTTGGCTGCACTGGGTCTTATTTGAGGCACACAAGATCTTCTAGCTGCAACATGTGGACTTTTCAGTTTGCAACATGTGGGACCTAGTTCCCCAACCAGGTATCAGACCCAGATCCCCTGCATTGGGGGCATGAAGTCTTAGCCACTGTTCTACCAGGGAAGTCCTCAGTTCAGCTGCTCAGTCGTGTCTGACTCTTTGCGACCCTTTGAACTGCAACACACCAGGCTTCCCTGTCCATCACCAACTCCCAGAGCTTACTCAAACTCATGCCCATTGAGTCAGTGATGCCATCCAACCATCTCATCCCCTGTCATCCCCTTCTCCTCCTGCCTTCAATCCTTCCCAGCACTAGGATCTTTTCCAATGAGTCAATTCTTCCCATCAGGTGGCCAAAGTATTAGAGTTTCAGCTTCAGCATCACTCCTTCCAATGAATATTCAAGACTGATTTCCTTTAGGATTGACTGGTTGGGTCTCCTTGCAGTCCAAGGGACTCTCAAGAGTCTTCTCCAACACCATAGTTCAAAAGCATCAATTCTTCGGCGCTCAGCTTTCTTTATAATCCAATTCTCACATCTATACATGACTACTGGAAAAACCATAGCTTTGACTAGATGGACCTTTGTTGGCAAAGTAATGTCTCTGCTTTTTAATATGCTGTCTAGGTTGGTCATAGCTTTTCTTCCAAGGGGCAAGCATCTTTTAATTTCATGTCTGCAGTCACCATCTGCAGTGATTTTGGAGCCCAAAAAAATAAAGTCTGTCACTGTTTCCACTGTTTCCCCATCTATTTGCCATGAAGTGATGGAACCAGATGTCATGATCTTAGTTTTCTGAATGTTGAGTTTTAAGTCATAGCTATAGTTTCACATAAATACCCTGGACCAAGGGACCCCAGCCTCTGATGTCACAATGTTGATAATAGCTTTTCCTTGGAGTATCCACTGCTGGAGAAATTCCACAGTAACTCAGAGCTCCCACAAGTTTGATGATAAAAGAACATGTATGCAGTCTATCTGGGCTTCCCTGGTGGCTCAGTGGTAAAGAACCTGTCTGCCAACGCAGAAGACTGGAGTTTGATCCCTGGGTTGGGAAGATCCCCTGGAGTTGTTTTTTTGTTGTTCAGCTGTGTCCTACTCTTTGTGACCCCATAGACTGCAGCATGCCAGGTTTCCCTGTCCTTCACTATCTCCTGGAGGAGATGTCCTTTGAGTCAATGATGCCATCCAACTGTCTCATCCTCTGTCTTCATCTCATCCTCCTGCCTTCAGTCTTTCCCAGCATCGGGGGCTTTTCCAATGAGATAGTTCTTTGCATCAGGTGGCCAAAGTATTAGAGCTTCAGTTTCGGCATCAGTCCTTCCATTGAATATTCAGGGTTGAATTCCTTTAGGATTGACTGATTTGATCTTGCTGTCCAAGGGACTCCCAGGAGTCTTCTCCAGCACCATAGTTCGAAAGCATCAATTCTTTGGCGCTCAGCCTTATTTATGGTTCAACTCTCACATCTGAACATGGCTACTGGAAAAACTGTAACTTTAAGTGTATGGACCTTTTTCTCAAAGTGATGTCTACGCTTTTTAATGGGCTGTCTAGGTTTTTCATAGCTTTTCTTCCAAGGAGCAAGTGTCTTTTAATTTCATGGCTGCAGCCACTGTCTGCAGTGATTTTGGAGCCCAAGAAAGTAAAGTCCATCACTGTTTCCATTGTTTCCCCATCTATTTGCCATGAAGTGATGGCACCAGATCCCATGATCTTAGTTTTTTTAATGTTAAATTTTAAGCCAGGTCTTTTTCACTCTCCTCTTTTACCTTCATCAAGAAGCTCTTTAGTTCCTCTTAACTTTCTGCCACTGGGGTGGTATCATCTACGTTATCTGAGGTTATTGATATTTCTCCCTCTGGAGTAGGAAATGGCAACCTGCTCCAGTATTCTTGCCTAGAGAATTCCATGGACAGAGGAGCGTGGCAGGCTACAGTCCATGGGGTTGCCAAGATTCGGACATGACTGAGCGACTGAGCCCATGCTGTTCATCACGGAGCATCTCGGACACATTGCTAACAGGTGTGGCGCTGCCTCCTCACTCGGTGGTCCTCCCAGGTCCTTCCCAGGACAGAAGCCACTGCCCGGTACTTTCCCTTCCTAATGAGCTGGTGCCCTTCAAAGTGCTCTCTGGGGTGTTCGGTTTTTTTAAAAAACATATATGTATTTATTTGGCTGCTCCGTATCTTCAATCTTTGTTGAGGCATGCAAGATCTTTAGTTGTGGCATGTGAACTCTTAGCTGCAGCCTGTGGGATCTAGTTCCCTGACCAGAGATTGAACCTGTCAGTCCCAGCAGAAGCGGGGGGATCAGACTATTCTGGAGTTTGGGAAGGTTCTAGGTGCCCTCTGATGAGAGCTATGGCCCCTCCCCATAAACACACGCTCCTGTCACAGACACATACATCATACACATGCACACAGACAGCACACATTTCACATACCCCATCACGCTTGCACACACATGTGTCATATACACATACCACCCTGGCATACACTTTGGAGGAATTCACGGCCCTCTGCCCAGAAGCCCATCCATCCATGCACCCCAGATGAAGTAACTCCACCCTAAGCCTGTCCTTCCAGTGTCACAGATGGGGAAACCCAGGCCCAGACCAAATGCTGTCTACACCCTTCCTTAATTGTACTAAAGAGCTGACACCCCCTCTGAAGTCAGGAGAGCTGGATCTGACCACTCATGGAGTGCTTTAGGTAGATGACATCTCCTCTCGGCCTCAGTGTCTCCATCTGTAAAACGGCAATAAAAGTGGACACTGACTTTATGGGGTCAACCCAGGTCTTCTCCCAGGGGGGACTACAAGTGCCTGGGCCTCCCTCTTTTTCTCTATAAAATAGGGATAACTGTGCCCACCTCACCCACAGTGGTCTTAAGATTAAACTGAGAGAGAACGTGAAGCGCAGGTGAGGTGCCCCGCACGGTGGAGCGCACCGCTTAGGCAGCTTTTGTTGTATAGATGGGCCGCCCCTCTTGCCTTGATGACAGGATAACTCAAAAATATCCAGAGGGGATGCGGCCCCTGGCATCATTAGCCCAGGCTTGGTGGTTTTGGGTCCTGGCTGCGTCAGAGACCGTGGCCCGGCCTCAGTTTGCAACACGTGGTTGGGCCCCTCGGAACTGGCACCCGCCCCCAAAAGGGACACGGGGCGCTGGGCACCAGGCTCAGGTGGGCACCTGGCGGGCTTCCTGGCGGGGGCGCCCGGCCCCCCGGGGCTCCTTCCGGGTTGGCAGCGGCGGCGCAAGGGGCGGGGGGCCGCGCGGAGGGGCCGGGCGAGGCCGGGAACGCGCGCGCCCCCGCCCCGAGCCCGCCTCCCGCCCGCCCGCCAGCCCTCCCGCCCGCTGCGCTGGGAACCGGGGGACCGCGCGTCCGGGGCGGCTGGCGGCGCGGGCGGGCGGGCGAGCGGGCACGCCAGGCTGGGGGCGATTGCGAGGGACCGCGCGCGGAGGGCTCCGGGCGCAGCATGGGCGGCCCGCGGGCCTGGGCGCTGCTCTGCCTCGGGCTCCTGCTCCCGGGAGGCAGCGCCGCGTGGAGCGTCGGGGGAGCTCCGTTCTCTGCGCGCAGGTAAGGACAGCCCCCCATCCGCTGCACCACCTCGGTGTCCTGCCAGCCCGGGGTTGGGGACCGGGACTCCGGGCACCCCCGCCCCCAACCTCCGTGCAAGCCCAGGATTGGGAAAGGGACCCGGTTCCCCACCTCATTGCCAGCCCCGGTGGGGGCAGGGACCCTGGGCCTCATTAGCTGGCAGGAGCTCCGGGCCGTGTGGGGGTCCCCTGCTTCATGTATCCGGAGTCAGCAGCCCCCTGACAGCGTTCTCCAGCCCCCACCACTTCCACTCCGGACTCCAGGGGAGGGGGAAGGGGCACAACGGAGGAAACCCCAAGATTTCTCCGTCCCCTCCGCAGAGCCCCCTCCCTGCACGAAGGAGAAGCCCAGATCACCCTCTAGCTGACACTTGGGGACCCTCCCCCCTTTACTCTGCTCCTGGCTTTTTTTAGTATCCCAGCTATTTATTTCCCTCGAAGGAAGAAGACTGGGGTGGAGTTTCACAGACCGAGGGTCAGTGTCGGTCCCCAGGGACCTGGCATTTTGGACTGAGGGCTGTGGGAGTGCTCTGTCTTCCTGCCCATCACTCAAGAGCAGGGAACATTCTATCTGGTGGTGTTTATGGAGCATCCCCTAGTACCAGCCAGGGGGCCCTTTACATGCAGTGTTCAAGGATCGAATGAGTTAGGGAACACTTGTCCCCATGTATCAGATGAGCAAATCGAGGCTCCAGAGAACTGACAAAATCGTCTAGGCCCTCTGAGCATTGACAGAAGAACCGGTATTCAAATCTGTGTCTTTCTGGCCTTGGTGACACTGTTTGAACCTGCCCAGGCCCTGGTCCTGACTGTAGCCCCTGCCCCCGCTGGGGTCCCCTCTCAAGGGCCGGCCACTGCTGTTGTCTGAGGCAAACAATACGGAGTAGCCAGGCCTCTCCAGGCCTTTTCATCCCATTCAAAGGCCTGCCGGGCCCCCACCCCCTATGGCCTCAATTCTTTAATTCTTTTCAGAAATTCCCCTTTCCCAGTGGTCAGGGGCCAGCGTGTCCCCACTGGGCTAGCAAGAGCAGGTGACGCAGGCAGGGCTGAAGGGCAGAGGTGGCTGTGATGTAAGAGGCCAGAGGTGCAGTTGTCTGAGACGGGGACTGATGGCTGGCCGATGTCATAGCCACCACCATGCATGCTGACCTGGGCTGGCATTTTACCTGCACCTGTCCCCCTCCAGAACCCTTCCGACTGCCAGGAAGGCACACATTTGTATGGTCCTCATTTCATAGAAGACAAAGCTGAGGCTCAGAGAGGGGATATGACCTGCCAAGGGCAAGGACGTGAACCCCCGGGGTCCCAAGGGCCAGAATGACCAAGACTCTGAACTGGGAATATCCAGTGTCAAGCTCAGGATAACAGTTGAGAGGGCATAAGGCCTGCACTGCCTTTCGCCAGTCCACTGCCTCCCAGCCTGAGCTCCTTTCCCTGCAGGGCTCCCCGCGTGGGAGCAGGACTGTGGCTGCGGGCAGGTGTCTTGTGGTCACTGGGGGCTGTCACCCGGTCATAGAAGGCTCAGAGTGGCCTGAGCATCACAAAAGCCCTATAGGCAATGCTGTTGCTCCCATTCTACAGATAAAAAGACTGAGGCCAAGAGAAGAACTAGCACCTCAGTCTAAGTCAGTCAGTTTCCAGATCCAGTGTTCTCTTCACCCTGGCGGTTCTCTGGGGGAGGGAGCATGGGTGTCAACCTGGGGAGCCGGGAAGGGTTTGCAGATCATGGTCAGCAATCAGGGTCTTCTTCCCGCTCTGTCATCCACTCAGTGTGCGACCTCATGTGTGTCTCTTCGTGGCCCCGGGGCTCAGTTCCCCCCTCAGTTTCCTCCCTCTTCCCCTCTCCCCTCCCCTCATCCCCTGCTCACAGGCCTGTTCTGAGGATAGTCCCAACCTGCTAACACCAACGTTAAAGTGGGGGAGGGACCCTCACCAGAGGAATCTGTGGTTCTGGGCTGCCAGGACCTCCCCTTGTGGCCCCAGCCCCACCTCGCTGGGCCTCGCTGGAGACAGCATGGAGATGTCACGCCCATCACCCCTCCCTCCAGCCCCGTGCCCCAGGCGCCCCTTGGCAGCCAAGGGACCAGAGGCAGAAAAGAGGCTTTGTGCCTGGGGAGGGGGAGGCCCGGGACAGCATCCAAGGGGCCGCCCCCAGGCCCAAGAATGTGGTGAGACTTCGAGACCCCCGGAACCAGGGTGCCTGCGGGCTGCGCTGAGCTGCCTGTGCTCGTCTTGCCCCTGTCTGCCCCCCAGTCCCTGCTGGGGCGGCTTCCTGCCCCTCCGAGGACCCTTCCAGCCTGTAATGACCTGTGTCTCAGCACTGTGGCTCTGGAGTTGACGCCATCAACGGCGTCCTGGCCCAGCCTCTTCCCTTTGGGCAAATCCCAGAGTCAAGGAGAGTGGAGAACTTTCTTCCCCATCCTCTCCCCGGGGAGCTCAGATCCCAGTGCTGCACCCATAGCGGTGACCTGGGTAGGGGACTTCTCTCGGGGTCTCAGTTTCCCCTCTGTAAAATGCAGAGCCTGACAGTCGCGATCTCAAAGTCAAGGCAGGGGGGACCTTGTGCGGAAGGTATGGTACTGGTGTCCCTCAGGGAAGCCCCTGGACCCCAGCCTCCTGGCGTGGGCCCCACGTCACGGTCCAGGAACAAGAAGGACCAAAAAGCCCGTCAGCACTGCACTCGGCGCTTAGCCTGAGACACCCTCTGCTGAAGGAGGTCCTGCTGTCCCCATGTGCAGATGGACAGAGTGAGGCCCAGAGGGGGTCAGGGCGCGTCCGAGGTCACCAGGTTAGGGAGCATCAGGGCCAGGGCTGGAGCTTGGCCTCCGGTGTGGGGTTAGGGCATCGTCCACCCCACCCCCACCCGTGGCTCTTCTTTCTTTCCTCCCCTTTTCATAACCAACGGCCCTTGGCCCCCAGCCCGCTTGGCTGCCTCCTGCAATTAGCCCCTATCACTGTTCCGGATCACAGCCCTGGGCCCTGTGGAGACAAAGTCCCCTGGGCCCCTCGTGGCAGGGGGTGGAGGGCAGGTGGGGGGGGCCCTTATGGGGGCAGCTGGTGCCAGGCCGAGCTGGTCTGGCCTGTTTTCTCTCCTCCCGGCAGCCTGTGGGGCCGCGGAGGTGCTGAGTGGGCAGGAGTGGCAGGCCCAGCAGAGGGGTGCTGTCTCCTCCCAGCTCCTGCCATCGCCCCGTCCCACAGGAGGTAACCCAGCCTCAGCGGGGTCTCAGGCGACTTCTCACCAAGTATGCCCGGGAAAAGAAGCTCCCAAGGGCAGCAGGCTGGAGGCCGGGCTTCCAGGGGCCACGCCCATCTCTGGGAAACCCCGGGTCCTGGCTCCCCTGCCCAGGGCCACTGTCTGTCCTCAGTCATTCAGTCACCCTCCCTGGGCGCCCTTAAAGATGAGCTCCATCCTGGCTCGGTCCCCGCCAGCGCCCTCCCCCAGCACCTTTCGGTGGGTGCGGTGGGAGGGGAGAAAAAGCTCAAAGCTGCTGTGAGTGGCTGGGATGCAGGAGGGACGCCCTACAGATGCCCAGCGGTGCCCAGAGCCTCAGGAGGCTCAAAAGGTGATAGGAGTTTGCCGAAGCAGGGAGAGGGCTTTGCAGGCAGAGGGAATCTAGTCTGCAAGGATCGGAGGTGGGGAGACGGCACTCATGGAGGGAGGGCAGGAAGGAGAAAAAGCTCCAGCTCAGGTGTGCGGGTCTGGGTGGTTAGGGTGATGGGCAGCGTGGGGGGCTGTGGACTCCAGGCTTGTAACGCCCCTGGAAAGTGGGTGGAGGGGCCAGGCTGGGACCCTGCTGAGGAGCTTGGGTTTTACTCTGGCCACAGCAGGGCTGGGTCTTCAAGGCCAGGGAGGGGTGGGAAATAGTTTTTGGTGACCCCCTGCCCCACCAGGTGAAGGGCATGAGGGGCTGACCTTGAACCCCACCTGGCCTGACTGTCCTCTCCTGTCTAAAATCTCTGCTGGCCGGTCACCAGCTCAGTGTCTCCTATGCAGAGGAATTGGACGGATGAGCAGTAAACCAGGGAATCAGACAGCAATTCACACAGGGGAGATTTCAACTGAGGAAGAAAAAATGGGCATCTCTGCCTAGGGGTCACCAGCCGCAGGCTCTGCTGAGCTCTGGTGACGTCTGGATCGGGGTGGGCGGCTCAGAGGCCCCCTTCTCTGGCTTGCCCACCTCTGTGCCTTCAGCAGACTGTTTCCTCCTCTGGGACTGATTTCCGAGGGACTCAGAACAGTGGAGGGACTTCCCCAGAGTCCCATGCGGCGCTTGTCCACTGGTTCCAGCCAGAGACTTTCTTCTCCAGGTGGGCCGGGTGGGGGTGGCAGCCATGAGGCTAGGTTTCTGGGGTGGGGACACCTCCATGGTAGCGGGACATTCCAGGTGCTCACCGGCCCTCAGCCCTGCTCAGGGTCACGGGCCCGGGACTGGGAAAGGAATGACCGTTTCAGGTGACCCTTCTCAGCTCGAGCCCCCACCCCACCAGACTTTCCTTTGTGGCCTGGAGCCCAGGGTCAGCAGGTTCCCAGGCAGAGGCCTTCACAGAGCCACAGACCGTGGCCCAGGGGATGGGGAGGAGACGGGAGCCCAGGCCCCTGGGAGGGAGGCGGGGGCCAGGCTGAGCATCCATATTCCTGGGTTCAAATCCAGACTCTCCACACACCAGCTCTGTAACATCAACAGTTGTCTCCCCCTCACTGAGCCTCAGTTTATTATTATTCAATTGCTCAGCCGTGTCCGACTCTTTGCGACCCCGTGGACTGCAGCACGTCAGGCTCCCCTGTCCTTCACTATCTCCTGGAGTTTGCTCAAACTCATGTCCATTGAGTTGGTGATGCCATCCAACCATCTCAGCCTCTGTTGCCCCCTTCTCCTCCTGCCCTCAATCTTGCTTCAGTTTACCCTTCTATTAAATGAGGGAGAGGGGGAGTTTTCCAGCTGTGGGAAGATGATGTAAATATCTTTATTTTTAAAATATTTATTTATTTGACCCCGCTAGGTGTTAGTTGCAGTGTGCAGGATCTTATTCCCTGATCAGGGATAGGACCTGGGCCCCCTGCATTGGGAGCTCAGAGTCTTAGCCACTGAACCACCAGGAAAGTTGATGTAAATACCTTTGGTATACAGTCGGTGCTCAATATGTGCAGTGCAGGATGATTATTCGGTGGCATTTGAAGGAGCCAGTCCTCCACACTTGGGAAGGTAACCCTGCTCCCAGCTGTCACACAGAGGGGACCTGAGGATAAGTGAGGCAGAGCGTCTCTCCCACATGCCTCGGCGAGGAGGGGGCAGACGTGACTCACCAGCTGAGTTCAGTGTGACAGGCATACAGAGTGGAGAACCACTGCTCTGCTCCGACGGGGGCGGAGGTGGGCGAGGACTCGGGGAGAGGTGATGGCACAGCAGGTGGGAGGTGCCAGGAGAGAACCAGGGGAAGGGTGCTCCAGGAGCGGACACAGCAAAGGCCTGGAGGTGAGGGGTGCGCGGCAGGAGTGGGCGCAGGAGACGCAAAGGACTGGGGGTGGAGACACCACAGCCAGGTTTCCATTGTCTGACCCACCCCCGGCCCCACCCAGGGCTCTGGAATTCACTCCTCAACCACAGCAGCCGGGAGACTCCCAGCAGGGAGACTCCCACCAGGGCCCAGGGGCTCGGAGGGTCAGGGATCTCCCTGCCTGGAGCCTCAAGGCTCCCCGAGAGAGAGAGAGTGCAGGCTGCGGGCGACCCCTGAGCTTCCCGTCTGCCGGTCCGTTTCAGGAACTGGTGCTCCTACGTGGTGACCCGCACTGTCTCATGCCACGTGCAGAATGGCACCTACCTGCAGAGGGTGCTGCAGAATTGCCCCTGGCCGATGAGCTGCCCTGGGAACAGGTGAGCGAGACCATGTGGATCAGGAGCTGCTGGCGTTCCTGCTGTGGTCTAAGGGCTGGGGCTGGGGGGAAGCCCGGGACCCCAAGGGTGGGTGGACAGAGGGCCCAATGCCCATTTCCCGGCACCTCCCCTTGGCTCTTGGGCCACCCTGGAGGGCCACCCTGGGGGAGGATTCCCCCATTCACCCGCACACCTTCACTCAGTGAGCATTCACGGCTGGGGGACAGGCCAGCCCAGCTCACAGGGGCTTCCTGTCCAGTTATTTTCTTGATCCCCCAGCCCTGGCCAGGGACTGGGGAGAGAATGGAAGGGCTGAGGCCCAGAATTCAAGAGGAGGGAAGCTCCGGAGAGGCCGGGAAGTGGCAGAGGATCCCAGGGCCCTGGGCGTGTCCTCATGGAAGGCGAGAGAGGGGGCGGGAGGCCCTGTCTAAGCTGGGCCACCCGGGCGCTCTTTCAGCTACAGGACGGTGGTGAGACCCACCTACAAGGTGATGTACAAGATGGTGACGGCCCGCGAGTGGAGGTGCTGCCCCGGGCACTCGGGGCCGAGCTGCGAGGAAGGTAAGACTGCCCCGGGCCAGGCTAGATGCCTCCCCTCCGGTGCGAGGGAGGAGCTGTAAACCATCCTTCAGAGGGTAGGCGCTGAAGGTCGGAGCACCACACGTACCCGGGGGCTGCTGCCCAGAGCTGCCGGCCAGTCACAGCAGGCATGGTGGGTGTCTGCTGTCCCACAGGTGTTGACGGGACCCTGTCAGGACCCCTGGAGGAATTTCCTGCATAATGTGTGGCTCACATCTGAAGTTGCACATCCCAAGTCTTTCCTCCAAACTTGGGGACATTTCCACGGGAGGTGGTGATGACGCAGGGAAGGGTCAGCAAGATGGGGATGGCTACACCCCATCCGGCAGGTTCAGAGACCAAGGCTCAGGATATATGTGACGGGCACTCAGGTCCTCAGTGGTGGAATTCTGCCTGGCTTCCCCCAGGCTCTCAGTGATGGGAGGACCCAGCTGGGCAACATGTGGCGGAACGTGCCCCAGGCAGAAGCACCCCCTTACCACACTCCCTTCCCTGCATGCAGCTCTGGGGGCTGGGCGGAGCACTCCCCAGAACTGAGAAGGGCCCTCAGTTACCGTGGTTACTGGGAGCCATCTCCTCCACGGCGCCTGCGTATGTTGAGCGGTCCAGACTTCATCGACCCTCACGGTCTGGCTGAACCCAGGGAGTGGAAGATTTGAGGACCCCCAGAGCTGTGCTCCCAAGAATGGCCATAAGGAGGATGGACGGGCCTGGAGCCAGCCTGAGAACCAGGCCTGAAGGCCCCTTAGTAGAAAGAGGCGCTGGGCCCCCCAGTAGCACGTTCATGTGTGTATCAGTCACAAGACACATCCTGGTTCCAGAATCAAGGGACCATGATGCTATGGTCATAGGTGCTTCTGAGACTTACCCCCTTCACCTCCCTGGGGCCCACAGCAGCCCCAGCTCACAGACGGGGCGATGGAGACCCAGAGAGGTGAAGTCACACAGGTGGGGGGCAGACTCCCCACAGAGTGGGGCACGGAGGGGCCTGGCAGGTTCCATGTGGGGTGGGAGAGCCCCCAACACAGCGGCGGGGAGTGAGGCAGCCAGAGGGAGGGGGTAGCAGGGGTCTGGTACGGAGAGGTGGTCACCCAGGCAGGTCGGGGGGAGGGGAGGGAGGGGAGCCAGGAACAGAGCCCTCCCCCACCTGCTGGGGGTGAGGGGGGAAGGCAGAAGGGCCCGGGGCCGGGAGGGGCCGGGAGGGGCCAGGAGAGGCTGCCGCCAAGGAGGCTGCAGAGACGCTGGTGGTGAGGAGGGGGCACCCCGGGTGCAGAGCGCCTGTGCCTGGGCAGGGCCTGCCCAGACACAGGTTACCCTGTCCTTGGCTCCCCTCCCAAGGACGGACCCTCCCAGGTCTGTCGGGCCATAGCGGAGCAGGCGGGGGTGAAGGACCAGTGGGGAGCGCCCATGGCTCAAGCACCCATGTCCTTGAGTCCAGCTGCCAGAGGCCGTGCGTCCAGTACCTGGCTGAGGGCTGGGGCTCTGCGGAGGGTGAGCGGGGGTGGGAGACGAGGCCTGGGGCAGGGTTGGCCCTGACACCTCCCTCTGTGGAGCCTAGGAGTTCCAGCCTGGGGGTGAGGGCTACCAGCTGTGTGGCCTTGGGCTGGGGACTCCCCATGCATTGTGCACATGGTTGTGCAAGGGCCTTGGGCCGGCTGGGGGAGGGGGAGGCTGCAGTTTAGGCAGCACGTGCCCCTAGGGGGCGGGGGGTGGGGGTGGCGCACCTTCTCTAAAGGGCGCCGAGCGGCCTTGTGCTCTTACCTGGCATTCTCCTACGCTGGGCCTCGGTGTCCTCACCTGTGAAATGGACAAAGTCACGCAGTCTGCCTCTTGGGGGTGTTGGAAGGATGTGAAGCAGGTGGTGCAGCAGGCAGCCCGTGGAGGGGGCAGCATGGGATACCCAATGGGATGGGAAGGGCCTCTCCCCACCCACAAGATCAGACCGAGTAAAGGGAGGCCCAGGCCTGGATGTTCTAGAGAACTGCTCTGGGGATGGGGGGTGGGGAAGCATGAGGACATTGCTGGCCCACGGCGGGCCCTGACCTTCCTGTGACAGCTAGCTTCAGGCTGGGGCCCCAGCTGTTTCCCCTGCTGACAACTGCCCTCGTGGTCTGTCCAATGCTGTGACATGACCTGAGGCCAAAGAGCTGCGTCACCAGGGGTGGCGGGGCCCAGAGTGGGTCCAAGAGGGAACGGAAACACCTATCACTCCAGAATCCCGCCTTGGATTGGCTGTGCTCTGTTGTGTGACCTTGGGCAAGTCACTTCACCCCCTCTGAACCCCATCTCTATTTGGAAGTCACCCGGGATCAAGAGGTGCCCCTCTTGTACCTTATTGAGAGGGCCAGAGACTCATATCTCCAACATGGCTACTTAATAAATGTCTTCCTTTCCCCTTTGCCCCTCGCCAGCCCCCCGTGCTGGGGAGTCTGCGCTGCTCCCAGCTCTGAGAGCCCCCCTTCTCAGTCAGCAACTCAGCAAACAGGCCTCTAGTCTCTGATATTCGTGAGGCCAGCAGAAGACTTCCTGGCTTTTAGCCCTGGGTTTCACATCTGCATATTGGGAGTTTCACTCCATGGTGATGATTGAGGATAGTCTCTTTGATGTTCTTGACAACGAGGAAGAAGGGGCTAGAACAGGCCTCTTTTTACAGATGGAGAAACTGAGGCTCAGAGACAGTGTGGGTATCACTTGTGGGTATTACACAGCAAGTAAGCATCATGGCCAGGATTCTCCCAAGGGCTCAGACCTGAGGTCTGCCTCAGACCCTCCTGCAGTCACCATGACGACGGGAGGAAAGCTGCCACCGTCCCCTGTGCTGGGCGCCAGGGCTAGCCTTACCTGCATCGTGCCCTCTTGTCAGGGTGCAGGAGGTGCTGATGTGGAAACTGAGGCTGAGAGAGTGGTCAGAGCGGGATTCAAAGCCCTTCAGTCCCACCGGAGCTGGGTCTTCCTTCTGCAGCGATGCTGGCCGGGGACTTCACCCGGCGCTTTCAGACACCTGGGAACGAGGCAACCAGCCTCAGCCCCTCCCAGACAGAAAGACAGAGAATCGAGGCTCCTCACCTGCAGCTCCCTGTGGGCTCCCCCAGAGCCTCCACTGGCCCCCTCGCTGTCTGCACCTGTCCCCCACACCTGCCCCTTCACTCTCCGTGGACCCCCGCAGCCCTTGTCTTCCGCGGTGGGAAACAGCACGGGAAGAAGCTTGCTCAAATTCACATGGTAGGAAAGCACTTTTTGGGCCGCTTGGCCTCTACCTGTCCAGGGCTGGGCCCTTCCTGAGCACAGCTTTCATGCTCTGACCAGATGTGGGGTGCAGAGCCGAGCCTGTGTCTTACTCCGCAGATTCGGAATCCCGCATGTTAAATGCTGTTGGAATTTGCCCGGATCTGCTGTCCACTCCACTTCCACCGCCGTTCCACTCCCATCTGGGGGGCTCGAAGGCCCCCACCTCCAACTCGCGTGGGCACATCCTCCACCCTCAGTCGGGAGGCTCCCCCTCCACCTTCCCAGCTGCTTCAGCCAGGCGCCCCAGCCTCGCCCTCCCTCCTTTTCACCCGGGGGCCCACTCTGGCCTTCCTCCGACCCCAGAGCCTGGGCAGTGGCTGTCCTCTCTGTCCGTGACTTCGTTGGCGCTCCCACCGAGCTCCGTTAGCCCCCACCCTTCCATCACTAATCCTGTCTCTCCGGTTCCCGGCATAAGTCTGGCGTTAAGTGGGTGCATGGGAAGTGAGTGGGGGACCTCGTGTTCCCCCGGGGCGCCCAGGACTGACACAGACCAGGGCCTCCCAGAGGGTTCTTGGAGCTCCCAGCCGCAGCCCTGACCCTGGACCCTGGCTCAGGCCAATAGTAGCAAATATTTACATTTGCAGAGTAATTTCCCAGGAGGGGAACTGGGCTGGGCAGGGGATGTCTGTGGTCACTGGACCCAGCAGACCTGGGGGGATGGTTCTGGAGGAAGAAGCCCCTTGAACAGAAAGTCAGAGGTGGAGCCCAGGGGCACCCCCAACTTCTCACACCATCCCAGCTGAGGGGGGATTTAAACCTGGTGCCCTGCCCCATTCTTCCTCCTGCTGTGTGGACAGGCAGCCTCTGCTCCCTGGGCCGTGGTGTTCTCACGAGGAGCCATTGAGACCAAGGACAAGACCCTGGGCGGTGGAGGGGTGGCTACTTGGGGGCCACAGGGCTAGAAACTGCAGATGGCATGGGCCCTGTGGAGGTCAAGGTGGAGTGATGAGAGCTTTGGCGGAATGGGGTTTAGTGGGTTCCCTGGTCTGTCCAGGAAGACTTTCTGGAGGAGGAGACATGGGAGCAGCAGCCGTGGGAATGGGGAGGCAGTGTGTGTGTGTGTGTGTGTGTGCGCGCGCGCGCAGGGCTGGCCAGCATCTCCCAGGTGGGGGATGTGGTCCCACAGAAGTGGTCCAGTCAGGGTCCCAGAGTAGAGCCAGGGCTTGTGGTCCTGAAAGTAGCCTGGAGCTCTTTGGAGGGCAAGGTTGGGGCTGGGGAGGGGCCCTTTCAGGATGGACCACCAGACTGGGGTGAGGGTGTTCTCAACCCACTGAGGCCCGCTCCAGGGGCCCCGACTCAACACCAGTGGGAGGGATGTGACAGTTCTGTCCTACAGGAGACTTTTCCAGCCCTAGGATTTTTCCCTACCGGAATTTTGTGTGGTATAGGGCCATTTGGGCTTCCCTGGTGGCTCAGTGGTAAAGAATTTGCCTGCCGATTCAGGAGACTCGGGTTCGATCCCTGGGTCAGGAAGATCCCTTGGAGAAGGAAATGTATTCCTTCTCCAGTATTCTTCCTGGAGAAATCCACGGACAGAGGAGCCTGGCGGGCTACAGCCCATGGGGTCACAAAGAGTCGACACGACGTAGCAGCTAAACAATAGCGCGCCATTTACAACCTGGATCAACTCTTAAAGTATTTCTGTCCATTTATTAGAATTTGGGGGAGTTTATGGGATCATCTTTTGTGAATCTTGAATCCAGAGCCAGTATCTTCTGGCATTTTTGACAGTTTTTGTTGTTTATTTAAACTTTCTTTCTTTTTTTAAAATTGTAGCCCACGATTTCTTTGAGCCAATTACATCTCCACTGCTGGTCAGGCCATGTTTTCATTAGTTTTTCTAGTTCTCTCTGACTCCTGGTGAAATGGCCCAAAGCAAGTAGATTGAAAAAGAATTTCCAACCACACGTTTATAGATTAATAACTCGGGGACACCCTAGCATGATGTTAGAACACTTATGTTCATTTTCAAGACAGTTGTGTCTGCCGTCCACATTATTTTGCCTTTTGTTTGCTTGCTTTACATTCATTTTCAGCCAGTGACTCATGCATTCCTCCACAAGAGGTTTGGTGAAGCTGCTGAGGCCCTACTGCGTGCGGGGTACTTTCCCCGGCCACACGCAAGACAGATGAGGTCCTTGCCTGGTGGGGCTCACATTCTACCCCGGGGGGGGAGCAGGAGATCAGACTGGGAGCTGGCAAGCAGATGACATTTTTGAGGTAGAAAGTGCCGTGGAAAAAAGGGAAGACGATAGCAGGGTGGTGGGGAGGGCGGGCAGGGCAGATGCTCTGCCAAACTTCATCCCAGAGAAAATGCACACTTCCCTGGGGTTGGGGGAACAGCCGCTTCTTTTGGTTGACATCCTGCCAAGAGTCAGCCAGTGGCCTTTTACAGCTTCACCTGGGAGCAAAGGGGATGAGGAGGGCTTAATCAAGGCCGTTCTTCTCGGGAGCCAGCCTCCTTGATAGGACTCGTGGTGCCAGGTGGCCGAGGAGAAAGGAGGCCGGGTCCCACAGTCAGACTAACCCGGGTTCCAGTCTGCGCTCCAGCCCTCAGCCAGGCGATCAGTCACTTCCACCTCTGCCTTGTTGCCCTGCAAAGGGAGAGATTCATATTCGCTCATCCATTTATCGGAGCCTGGGGGACAGAGGAGTGGTAACACCAAGCTGCCCTGTGCCTCAGTTTCCCCATGTGTAAACGGAGGGGATACTGGCGTCCACTCACAGGGGTTCGTGAGGACAGCGAGTTAAGACTGTATATGAGAAGTGCTCAGGATGTGCCGGGCCCAGCATAAGTGCTGAACAAGCATTAGCTGCTATTATTCCCTACCTTGTAGGATCCAGCTGGGCTATGTGAAGCTCTCAGCCCTGGGTGTGGCACACAGTGGCATCTCCCCCCACCCCCATAATTCCCCACAAGCCCCCAAGCCCTGCCCCTGTTGTGGGCTGCCAGCCCAGTGCCCTCCATCCCAAGTGAGATTTACCCGCTGTGAGGGGGCACATCGCAGGCCCCGGGGAGGGTACGTGGGGGATTCAGGCCCAGCCTGAATGCAGGCCCCATGGTGGGACCCAGAGAGGGCCTGGCAGCCTCCCCGCTGGGGCATGGCCAGGGGGACCCGTCTGGTTTGAATTCCCGGCGCCTCTCGCTCACCGCACCAACCCGCAGCCTGGCTCTGAGCTGCCAGGCCCGTGCCTTATTTGGGTCTCGGCTCCCCCCAGGCGACACTGTGTGGCCTTAAAAGGCAGGCCCGGGGGTACGGGGGAGAGGGGGCAGTTGCCACTGCTGGCTCCAAAGCCCCTCCAGCTGCGCCCTGCTCCCCTGGCTTGGCTGGCCCAACCCTCCAGCTGTGGAGAAAACCAGGCCCCCAAAGCCAGATCAGCCCGAATGGCCTGCTCCTCACAGGGGTGGGCTCCTGGAATGGGCCCCCTGTACCCTCCCAGACAGCCAGCTGCCCTCTGGTTTTCATTTAAAACCAGTGCTGGATCCACTTTGGTGTCCTCTTACCAAGTCAGGCAGGGAGAGGGTGGATGGTGACGTTGCTGTGTTTATTTACCACCTACTGCATGCCAGGCCCCTGTGTGTGTTCACTGGGTCTTTTGCATGCATGGCCGGCCTCAGGCCTCATGCCAGCCCAGGAGGTATATAGAGGCCTCATGACCCCATTTTACAGATGGGAACATCGGCAGGTCCAGGGAGGTCCAGGGAGGACAAGCCACACAGGCCCGAAAGCGGCAGGGCTGGGAGCCGACCTCGAATCTCTTGGCTCAAGCTCTTAGCCCAGGCAGCTTGCTGGGCTTGTAAAAGCGCCCAGCCTCCCCCATGGCCCTCACCCATCACCAGCCCCTCCCCAGCCCCTTCAGATTGACAGCCTCGTCCCAGCTTGGCCCAGTTCATGCTGTGTGACTCTGGTAAACTGCCCCACCTCTCTGGGCCTCTATCTTGCTCTGCACGAAGGGGAATAGGGATCCCCGCTGTGGCTACAGTAGTTGAGGGGGAACAGAACAAAACGTCATGGCCAGCAGGCCCTCACCCTCGCTGTCCTCAGTTTCAGGCTCCTCTGGCTTCGTGGAGCCCGGGTGGTCAGGCAGTGCCACGCGGCAGATGGCACTTCAGCCCACAGGCTTCTCAGGTGGGTCCCGGGGCAGCTGCTTGGGGTCCCCCTGGGCCAGGGGAGGCTGGAGGGGCTGCTCTAAAAGCCAGCTGGGCCCAGCAGTGGAGGATCAGGGACAGCACCCTGCCCCCATCCACCGCAGGCTGGAAAGAAAACTGGGGGTGCAGGGAGGAAGGGCTCCCCAAGGGGAGTCTGCCCTGGGCCCAGGCACCTGAGACCCAGGACCCCCAGAGTCTTGCAGACACAGGTCCAAGCCCCCCAGTTTCCTTTTTATCATTGAAACAACACTTGTCTGAGCAACTGCAGGGTGCGAGGCACTGTGCCAGGAGCTTTCCATGGTCACCTTGTATAAACCTCCCCCTGTGATGGCATCACCATCGCTGAGGGTCAGAGAGGGGATGTGCCCTGGCCAGGACCCCACAGCCAGGGCGGGGAAGCGCTGGGCTTCGAACCCAGGCTTTGTGCTTGGGGAGACCCCGGGTCCCTTTGCCCTGAGCTCAGCATCCCCAGGTGTGCACAGAGTGACACTTGTCCTCACACGCAGGATCCTGGTGAAGACCAGAGAGAGGCGCGTGTAGCGTGCTCGGCTACTGCTGACACTGCTGTGAATAACTTCGGGGTATCGCTGAGGAAGCCGGGGAGCTGGATGATGGTTCTGGGGGAAGGCTTAGAGGGTGGCATGTGAGTCCAGCCCAGTCTGGACTATGTGGGGTCCCCAAAGCCAGCAGGCCACGGCCAGCCCCACCTGGGTGGGAAGCAGCAGGCATTTCCCTCCCCGCCCCACCCCGTTTTGGATGAGGAGTTGGGTCCCTGGTCTTGCCCTGGGAGAAACAGTCCCATTGGAGGCTCGGGAGCCAAAGGACACCCGCAGGGCATGGCCCACCCTGGACAGGCTGTGACTCCGTATTCCTGTCCCTGCCCTGAGGTGTCTCACGGATTGGGGTCGTCAGGTGTCTGTCCCCTCTGTCTATCCTGCCCCCAGTGGCTAAGGGGCTCCGAGGGGAACCTGGGAGCCCCAACCCAGCCTGCTTCCTCTCCGCAGGTTGTCTCAACTGCAGCAAAGTGTCGGAGCTGACGGAGCGGCTAAAGGTGCTGGAGGCCAAGGTGGGTGAGCACCTTGCCTGCCAGGCAGGCACCACCCTCCCCCCAGTGCCCGCCCTGGGAGGCCTGCTCACGGTCAGACAGCCTGGCTGCTCTCCCTCCAGGAGGCCCATGAAGCTCTCCCAGCCCCATCCCCTCCCAGAGACTCCTAGACACCCCCCAGAGCTTGTAAATAGGTCCCCTCATTGCCCCAACACCTTCATTCTTTATCCCCCACCCTCACCACAATGCTATCTTCCCAGTTCCAAAAAGCAAAAACATGTACTGCATGTCTCGAATTATCTCAAGATAAAAAAGTTTTAACAATTAAAAAGTAAGACATCCTAAATTTAGAAACATGAAAAACTCAGAACCACGATAAACCTACCAGAAAACCATTGGCTCGGTCGCCTGTGCCCCCCAAAGAGAGCGACTGCCAACATCGAAGCATCTTTTCTTCCAGATTTTCTAAAGACAGGTAGAGACTTTTAAACTTCGTCTGCATATCCATTGCCTCCTCCTGGAATTTATCTTGAGATTAGATTTGAAGATGTTCACCCAAGCGTTAACTATTCAGAGGGAGGTGTGAAAACCAAACAGCAGAAGGGGTAGTTGCAAACTGAGCAAACATGGCTCAGTGGAATATTAGGCAGCCATTAACAATGCATACATTTTCTAACATGGAAAGATGCCCCTGATGTATTAATATCAAGTGGAAAAGCCAAGTTTCTAAGCAAAATGGGTTAGAACCCCTGTTATGAGGTATGAACACCCCAGGAACCTCACCCTGCTCCCCAAGCTCCCTCCCAGGGAAAGCTGGCTTAAGGGGCAGCTCAGCTCAGTTCCAGGTTAGCCTCCCTCTGGGTAGGCACACATGGCCCCACACCTCCTGGTCAGCAGGCAATCTGGCCTGTCTTAACCCCTGATCAGTGGCTCAGGGGACACTGTTGACCTTTCAGGCTCTCCCCCCACACTGAGTCAAAAAATGGGTTTTTGTTTGTTTCTGTTTTTTGCTTTCTGGTCACACCAAGAAGCATATAGGATCTTAGCTCCCCAACCAGGGGTGGAACCCACATCCCCTGCAGGGGAAGCACAGAGTCTTAACCATTGGACTCCCAGGGAAGTCCCGAAAAGTGGTTTTGTATGCACCTCGGCACTTCCATTTCATGTCAGACCCTCCCAAATTTCCCTTCAAATTTAGTAAAAATCCTTCCAAACTGTGGTGTTTTAAGAGACCAAGAGAAATGTCATGTTATATATGCATGTAAATGTATATAAATATACATACTTACATGCAGGTAAGCACAGGAAAAAACCGCACGGCCTAGCAAACACAGGGACAGGCTCAGAATCTAACGTGGGTGGCTGTGATAGCGTGTGATGACTTTCCTACAATGAATGTGATGAACTGTGCAGTTGGAGAACCACAGGCACTTCTGATGAAGTTCTGGGCCCCTGTGAGCCTGGTCTCCACTCCAGGCGGGGTTCTGCTGGCTGCCTGGCCTCCCAGCCCCACCTCCACGGGGCGAGCTAGCCTGTCCCTGGTGAGACGCTGTTACCCACCGCATCGTCCTCTTCCTCCACAGGTGGCGGTTCTGACTGTCACTGAGCGGGCAGTGCCCCCGACCCCAGCTGCCCCTGAGGACCCCGCCCCACTCTGGGGTTCCCCAGCTGTCATGGGCAGCCCTGGGGATGGAGGCCTCCGAGGTGAGTGGGTCAGTGAAGAACACGCTCCCATGTGGGAATGAGGTGGGGGGAGTGAGATTCCAGCCCGCATTGCTGCTGGCTCCCAGCTTGACCCCCATGCAGGCCTCAGTCTTCCCAGCTCACCAGTGGGTCTCCAGGGGCCCCTGAGCACTGGCGTCCAGGGAGGCCCGGCAGCTGGCGGAGCTGGGGCAGAAACTCTGGGTGACACTGACCCCCGCCTAACCCCCCCACCCTAGGGCTGCCCGGAGCCAGAGAAAACCACAGGCCCCCTCTGCTCCCTCGAAATGGTAGGTGCTGGTGTGGGTGTGGCCGGGGCATGGCCGGGAAGGGGCTGAGCAAGGCCGGAGCTGTCCAACTGATGCCTTTTCTCCCCCTAGATCGAGTTGGTGTCCGGGGGCTTCCTGGGCCCACTGGCCCCAAGGGAGACCCTGGCAGCCGGGGCCCGATGGGGATGAGAGGCCCACCAGGTGAGTGCCCACAGCACAGTCCCTTCCAGCAACCCCGGCAGGAGGGCCGGGGCTGGGGCCTGCCTTCCTGACCTGATGTAGCAGAGGTGGCCTGGGCCCCTTCTGCCCACCCATCTCCTGACTTACAATCTCTCCAAGGGTGCCCCCCGCCTCACGCCTGGGCCCCCTGCAACCTCCTTTTGCATTCACTCAGCCCATCTCCCTGCTCTCTTATTCCCAGCTTGAAGCCGGACATGGGTGGTGGGAGTCGGACCAGACCCTGCCCTCCTGGGGCTCCCAGACGAGGGAGGCCAGGGAGGGTGGGCCTGGGCAGAGGAGGAGCAGCAGTGCCCCCCTCCACATGACCAGGGTTCTTGTGGGGGCCGTGGCTGGTATGGGGGCCCCAGGGAAGGAAGCCTAGACCCTGCCAGGATGGGCTGGGGGATGGGATGGGCTTCCCAGTGGGAGCCACACCTTAGGTGAGGCCTAGGATGACCTGCACACACACAGCCCAAAGGAAGGACTGAGAGAGGGAGTGGCTCCTGCAAAAGCCTGGAAGAGAGAGAACCTTCTGGAACTCAGCATCTGCTCAGCACCTACTGTGTACCAAGTGTCCACTGTCCTCATGACAGCCAGGGACTCAGAGACAGGAGCTGCCCTGCTTGTGGCCCCTGGCACCCTCTGTGCCCACTGCCCCAGGCGGCCCCCTCCCACTCCTTTGCAGCCATCCCGAGCCTCCTTGCCTCCAGCACACCCACCAAACCCTGGTTCCATTGCAGGTCTTCACGGCCCCCCAGGGAGCCCTGGCCAGGCTGGAGCTGTGGGCGTCCCTGGAGAGAGGGGACCTCCAGGGCCCCCAGGCCCTCCTGGCCCCCCTGGACCCCCAGCCCCTGTTGGACCATCCTACGCCCGGATCTCCCAGCACGGTGAGTCGCTCGGGGTCACAGCAGGTTCAGGTGGCGGTGGGTTGAGGCTGGCATGACCGTCTGCTAGGCAGCTTCTGTATACCAGGCTTGCCCTTGGGCCACTCCTCCAGTGGGCACCATTGTCACTGATGAGGAAGACTGAGGGCCAGAGCGGGGAGATCACACAGCCAGGGCCCAAGAGGCTGGCTTCAGATCCTTGCAGCCTCCACAGCCTGTGCTGGGAACCACCGGTGTCAGGCCCTCCCACCAAGCTTCGGAGCTGGTCAGGATCCAGCCCCCAGAGCTCCGGGAAGCTTAAGGCCTGGCAGCAGGACATGAGCCCTGAACTCCCAAGGCCATAGCCCTGCCCCAGTGCTCAGAGAGGCCCGGCCCCCTCTGCCCAGCTGGGCCCTGTGGTGCCTCTTTCTTCTTCGAAGCCTGACCGGCGTGCCCGCTGCTGGGGTCAGGGTTTAGAGTGCCAGGTTCAACCCCATCTGCGTCATACCTTTGCTATTAGACCAGGCGCCGTTCATTCATTCTCCCCCTCTGAGCCTCGGTTTCCTCATCTGTACCATGGGGATAGTGATGGTGCTCTATGACACCCGTGCACAGAAGCTGGGCACAAAGCTGGCATCAAAAATGGTAGCTACCCCGACTGCCCTGAAGATCCAGGTGGCTGGGTCTCTGCACTCCCAGAGTGCAGAGGCCCAGCTTCAATCCCTGGTCAGGGAACTAGATCCCACATGCCACAACTAAGATTTCGCACATGGCAACAAAGACTCAGTGCAGCCAAATAATTTTTTTTTTTAATGGTAGCTTTCATTATTATTCCCATCAGACCTGTGACAGTCCAGGTTCAGCGAGGTAGAATCTTGCTGGATGTCACCAGCTAGACTGTGGCGGAGTTAGAACCCAGGTCTCCCTGCAGCCTGGTCTGGTGTAACCCACACTTCCCCCACCACCTGCCTTGGCGCAGGTGCCCGGTGGCCCCAGCCACAACTATGGGCTGTCCCGCAGGGGACACAGCAGTCAAAGCTGGCTTGGCAGAAGAGACAGGTTGAAACTGTCTGCCTCACACTGCCCCGCGCAGCCCCGGCCTGCTTTCTCATCATCCTTTCTCCCCCAGGGGACCCATTTCTGTCCAACACCTTCACTGAGACCAGCAGCCACTGGCCCCAGGGACCGGCTGGGCCCCCAGGCCCCCCAGGACCCATGGGTAAGTTGAGTCCAGGCCGGGGGTAAGGGGTAGGGCTGGCCATGAGGAGGGAGCTGAGGGTGGAACTTCCTGGTGTTGTACTGTTTCAAACCTGTTTCAGACCAGGACATGCTGTCTGATTCCAGGTCCTCCTGGACTTCCTGGTCCCATGGGGATTCCTGGGAGTCCTGGACATATGGTGAGCATTTCTCCAAGTTCTCCACTCATCTGTCCGTCCACCCGTGACCCAACCCACCCATCCACTCAGCTATCCACCCACCCACTCAACCGTCCATCCATCCACCATCCATTCCTCTATCCTTCATTCATTCATTCAAGCATCTGTGGAGCACTTAATGTGCAAACTACTTTCCATGAATCTTATTCAGTCCACATGGCAAGGAACAAGTGTTGTTATCGCCTAAGGACAAGAAAAGAGGTGGAGATTCTTGCCCTAGGGCTGTGGCCAGCACATGGCAGCTTCCAGATCAAAGTGGGGACTGCCTGACTCCACTGTAGCTCTGAACACTGAGCTGTGTCAACTTCCCACTCTGGGGAGGCCATTGGCTGTGTGGTGAAGGGCCCAGAGGCCCAGGCCAAACTGGGGCACCCTCCCCTGCCCCTCTGCACCCCAAGTTCCTGCCCACTCTGCCCTGCCCTGGCACAAGGCTGAGTCCCTGTCTTGTTGCTCAGGGACCCCCAGGCCCCACTGGACCCAAAGGAATCTCCGGCCACCCTGGAGAGAAGGGCGAGAGAGTGAGTATTGAGGCAGCCTGGGTGGAGGATTCTGGGGAGCCCCGGATCAGACCCTCTGACAGCTCACTCCATTCCTCTCCTCCCTCCTGCAGGGACTGCGAGGGGAGCCCGGCCCCCAGGGCTCCATGGGGCAGCGGGTAAGTGACGCTGGTCAGCCAGCAGCACCCCTCCAGGAGCCCACAGGCCCAGACCCCTGCCGTGGCTCCACCCCCTGAGGCCGAGCCCCCGACCCTCCCAGGCTGATCCAGGGTGAGCTCCAACTCCATTCTTGCCCCCACCTCAGGGTCCCATCAGCCCCTTAGGATCAGGCCACCTCTGTCTCCCTCACCCTGGCTCTGTGTCTCTGGACCCCTTTCTCTATCTTCCCTTTGTGTCTCCTTCTCTCTGACTCTCTATTTCTCTCTTTCTCTCTCTCTCCAACTCTGGTTGTGGATTTGTCTATTTCTCCCTTTAGTTTATCTTCCGTAGTGGCTTATGTGGTAAAAAGTCTGCCTGCAGTGCAGGGGACCCGGGTTCGATCCCTGGGTTGGGAAGATCCCCTGGAGGAGGGCATGGCAGCCCACTCCAGTATTCTTGCCTGGAGAATCCCCATGGACAGAGGAGCCTGGCGGGCTACAGTAAGTGGGGTCGCAAAGAGTCGGACACGACTGAGCGACTGAGCACACATCTCATCACTACTGACACGGTTTGGTTTAAGTCAACCATCTTGCTGTTTGTGTCCTGTTTACTCCAATCTCTCCTTGACTTCTTTTTTTCCTCTTCTTTTCCTGTCTTCTTTTGGATTGAGAATTGTTCACAATTCTGTGTTATCTCCACTAGTGGTGATTTTTATTATACCTCCTTGTGTTATTCTTCTGTGGTTGCTCTAAGGATAACATGATGTATCCTTGACTTAGCACCATTTACTTGAATTATTATACCTTTTTGTGTATAAGTAAGAACATTACAACTGTATAATTCACCCCTTCTGTCCTTGTGCTGCTCACATCACATGTTTTACTTCTGTATTTGTTTTAAACCCTCAATACACTGTCGTTGTTGCTTTAAATGATAGGTTGACTTTTAAAGAAGTTTAAAAAATGAAGAAAAATTGTCTTTTACATCTAATGATGTGTTTGTCACCTCTGATAGTCTCCATACCTTCCTTTAGATTTGGGTTTTCATACAGTATCATCTCTCTTCAGCCTAAAGAACATCCTTTAGCCTTTCTTGTAATGTGTGTCTGCTGGCAACAAATCCTCACTGCTTTTGTTTGTCTAAAACTGTCTCTATTTAACCTTAATTTTTGAAAGTTATTTTCACTGGCTGTAAAGTGATAGGTTGGCAGTTTCCTCTCCCTTTAGTACTGTAAAGATATTGTTCCGTGGTCTTCTGGTTTACGTAGACAATTACAATTTCTCATGAGAAACTGGCTGTGGTTCTTACTGTTTTTCCCCAGTGCATATGTCTTTTTTTTTTTCCTTTGGCATTTGAGATTTTTCTCTTTACCCTTGGTTTTCATCAGACTGGTCGTGGTGTGGTTGGGTGTGATTTTTTGTGTGTGTGTTTATTCTGCTCTGGGTTGGCTGAAATTCCTGGATCTGTAAGGTTTCTGGGTCTTGCTTTTGCTGGTTATTTTGTTTAGTGAATACAGTTCTTTTTTACAGCATTTTTTCAGTTCACGGTGAAATTGAGTAGAAAGTACAGAGGGTTCCCATATTCTTTCTGTCCCCACATGCGGATAGCCTCCCCAACCACCGACATCTCACGTCACAGTGGCACATTTGATGCAGTTGATGAACCCACATTGTCATGTCATTATCACCCAAAGTCCATAGTTTACGTTAGAGTTCATTCTTGGTGTTGTACAGCCTACAGATATTGTTGGATGTATCGTGACATGTATACACCATCATAGTACCACATAGAATATTTCACTGCCCTTAAAATCCTCTATGCTTTGCCTATTTATCCCCCCTCCCCTATGACGCCTGCAACCACTAGCCTTCTAACCGTCTCGTGTGTTTTTGTTTGTTCTAAAATGTCATATAGCTGGAATCACGCAGCATGTAACCTTTTCAGATTGGCCTCTTGCACTTAGTAATACACATTACAGGTTCTAGCTTGTCTTTCCATGGATTGATAGCTCTTTTTAATTCTTTTGATCTGAATAATATTACATTATATATGGTTCATTCGTCCATTCACCTACTGAAGGACATCTTGGTTGCTTCCAAGTTTTGGCAATAGTGAGTAAAGCTGCTATAAACAGCTAGGTGTAGGTCTTTGTGTGGATATGAGTTTTCTATTAATTTGGTTAAATATCAATGAAGGCAACTGCTGGATCATATGGTAAAAGTAAGTTTAGTTTTATGAGAAATGTTTTGTGCAAGAAACGCTCCGTGCGTGTGTGTTGAGAATACTTGAGACAGACTCTTAGTAAATTTCAATTCATTCTGGTCACCATACTATATATTAGATCCTTAGGTTAGAATTTAGTCATCGGGGAACTGCCTGGCAGTCCAGCGATTAGGATTCAGCACTTTCACTGCCACGTCCCAGGTTCAGTCTCGAGTTGAGGGAATAAGATCCCGCAATCTCCGTGGCTCAGCCAAAAGAAAAAAAAAAAAACAACTTAGTCATCTTATAACCGAAAGTTTGTATCCTTTTACCAACCTTTCTCCATTCCTTCCCTCCCCCAAACCAGGCCCTGGCAGCCACCATTCTACTGTTTCTCTGACTTCAACGTTTTTGGTTGTTCTTCAGATTCTGCATATAAGTAGTTGTCTTCCTCTGTCTGGCTTATTTTGCTTAGCATAATGCCCTCCACATCCATCTGTGTCATCACAAATAGCAGGAGTTTCCCCCTTTTTAAAGGCTGAATAATAGTCCATTGTGTGCATGGGTAAATACCGCACATTGTATTCATCCATTCATCCATCAGGGGATGCAGGTTCTTTCCACCTCCTGGCCATCATGAATAATACTGCAGTGAACGTACCTGTTCAAGACAGCAGTTTCCTTTCCTTTGGGTGGATACCCTATTGTTAATTTCTTGAGGAACCTCCATACTGTTTTCCATAATGGTTGAAGCAGTTTACATTTCCACTAGCAGTATTCAAAGGCTCCCCTTTCTCCACATTCTCACCAGCATTCATTATCTCTCATCTTCTTGATAACAGAAGTCCCAGCAGGTACAATTTCCTGATGACTAGTGATGTTGAGCATCTTTTCACCCATTGGCCATTTATATGTCTTCTTTGCAAAACTGTCTACCCATGTCCTCTGCCCATTTTTAAATTGGCTTATTTGGGGTTTTGCTATTGAGTTGTATACGTTCCTTATATGTTTCAGATATTAACTCCTTATTGGATATGTCGTTTGCACGTATTTTCTCTGATTTCATAGGTTGCCTTTTCATTTTGTTGATGGTTTCCTTTCCTGTGCAAGAACTTTTTAAATTAGGTTGTCTTCTTCCTGTTGAATTTTTAAGAGTTCTTTGTATTTTTTGGATATACAAAGGTATACCTTTATATACCTTTATCAGGTATGCATGTGTGTTCAGTCACTTTAGTCATGTCCAACTCTTTGCAACCCCGTGGACTGTAGCCCACCAGGCTCCTCTGTCCTTGGGGATTCTCCAGTTAAGAATACTGGAGTAGGTTGCCACGTCCCCTTCCAGGGGATCTTCCCTACCCAGGAATCAAACCAGCGTCTCTTTTGTCTCCTGCATTGGCAGGCGGGTTCTTTACCACTAGCGCCACCTGGGAAGCCCTTATCAGGTATATCTTTTTTTCAAGTGTTTTCTCCGAGTCTGTAACTTGTCTTCTAATTACCTGGACACTCGCTTTTGCAGAATAGATGTTTGTAACTTTAACAAAGTCCAGCTTATTGATGATTTCTTTCATGGACTGTGCTTCTGGCATTGCACTTAAAAAGCCATCATCAAACTCAAGGTCATCTAGGTTTTCTCCTATGTTATCGCCTAGGAATTTTATAGTTTTGCATTTTACGTTTAGGTCTGTGATACATTTTGAGTTGATTTTTGTGAGAATATGAGATCTGTGTCTAGATTCATGTTTTTGCATTTTTTAAATTAATTAGGCTGATCTTACTTGCAGTCCACGGGCTCTTCCATCTTTGTTGCAGCATGCAAACCCTGAGTCGCAGCACGTGAGATAGCTCCCTGACCAGGGACTGAACCTCAGTCGACAGTATTTATGTGAGTCCATTTCTGGGCTATCTATGCTGTTCCATTGCCCCTTTTAACTGTTCATTAGCCAGTACTACACTGTCTTGACCACTGTACTTTTATAGTTAACTTTCCTTTTGAGCACTGTTTTCAGTCTCTCACACATTTTGCTAACTAGCATTTTTATTTGCATGTAGTTCAAAGTATGTCAAAATTTCTCTTGAGATTTATTCTTTGGCCCGTGTGTCATTTAGAAATCGGTTTAATCTCCAAGTATTGAGGAGTTTCTAATTATCTTTTTCTTTTTTTTGGCTGTGCCGCGTGGCATGTGGGATCTTAGTTCCCCAACCAGGGATGGAACCCCTGCCTCATATAGTGCAAGCACAGAGTCCTAACCGCTGGACGGGCAGGGAAGTCCCTCCAGTTATCTTTTGTTAGGGATTTCCAGTTTAATTCCATTATGGTCTAAGAGCATACATTGTATGATGTGTGAAAGTGAAAGTCACTGAGTTGTGTCTGACTCTTTGCAACCCCATAGACTATACAGTCCATGGAATTCTCCAGGCCAGACTACTGGAGTGGGTAGCCTTTCCCTTCTCCAGGGGATCTTCCCAATCCGGGGATCGAACCCAGGTCTCCCGCATTGTGGGCAGATTCTTTACCAGCTGAGCCACAAGGGAAGCCGAGGAATACTGGAGTGGGTAGCCTATCCCTTCTCCAGTGGATCTTCCCGACCCAGGAATCAAACTGAGGTCTCCTGCATTACAGGTGGATTCTTTACCAACTGAGCTATCAGGGAAGCCCAATGTATGATGTTTATTCTTTTTAATTTGTTGAGATATATTTTATGGGCCAGAATGTGGTTTGCCTTGGTGAATGTTCCATGTAAGCTTGAGAAGAATGAAAAATATTTTAACTAATTAATTTATTTTTATTTTTGGTTGCGTTTGGTCTTTGTGGTTGTGCGAGCTTTCCTCTAGTTGCGGCGAACGGGGCTACTCTTCATTGCAGTGCGTGGGCTTCTCGTTTCAGTGGCTTCTCCTGCTGTGGAGCACAGGCTATAGGGGCACGGGCTTCAGTAGTTGTGGCTCTTGGTCTCTAGAACACACTGGTTTCAGCAGTTGTGCTGCATGGACTTAGTTGCTCCATGGCATGTGGGATCTTCCCGGACTAGGGACTGAACCCGTGTCACCTGCATTGGCAGGCGGATTCTTATCCACTGTACCAAAATATTTTTAACATGAAAATTCTAAATAATATTAAATCTTAGGCCCATGTGTCCAACACAAAAAGCTTAAGAAACAGAGCTGGTCAGCATCTTTGACTCTCCCCCGTGCTCCTCCCCTGTCTCTCTCTCCTTCCCTTAAAGATCCTTTAAGGGAGCGTGCTGGAGAAGGCAATGGCACCCCACTCCAGTACTCTTGCCTGGAAAATCCCATGGACGGAGGATTTTCCATCCATGGGGTCGCTAAGAGTCAGACACGATTGAGTGACTTCACTTTCACCTTTCACTTTCATGCATTGGAGAAGGAAATGGCAACCCACTCCAGTGTTCTTGCCTGGAGAATCCCAGGGACAGGGGAGCCTCGTGGGCTTCCGTCTATGGGGTCGCACAGAGGAGGACACGACTGAAGTGACTTAGCAGCAGCAGCAGCAGCAGGGGAGCATGCAATCCTGGCCAGCAGACTGAACAGCCTGTGGCTGCAGGTAGCGTTCTTGTGCTTTTTTCCTGTTCTAGGTAGGACTTCAGGGAAGGGGTGATCTGGGAAACTAAAGGCTGAAATTCTGTTGGATTTGTGTTTCTGAACCATGGTCTCAGCAAGAAGGGCCTTTGCTGGGGTAGGAGTATTTGTTAAGAGGCCTGGGAAGAATGTGATTGTCTTGAGCTAACTGAACTTGTAAAGAGGGCCTTCAGCTGAATTCTAGTGTTTCTCTTTGACTTTTAAAATTTCCATTTCTCTGCTTATATTAGCCATCTGTTCTTAAATGTTGTCTATTTTCCCCATGAAAGCCCTTGGCATATTAATCATAACAGTTTTCTTTCTGTGTATTTGTGTGTTTTTTTAAGCCTGTCTGATAATTCCAACATACACAGCCTATCTGACTCCAGTTCTGATATTTATTCAGCCTCTTAAAACTGTGTTTTTTGCCTTGTAGTACGTCTTGTAATTTTTTTGTTGAAAGGTAGACATGATGTGGGCTTCCCAGGTGGCTCAGTGGTAAAGAATCCACCTGCAATGCAGGAGACGTGGTGTGATCCCTGGGTCGGGTGGATCTCCTGGAGAAGGGAAATAGCTACCCACTCCAGTATTCTTGCTTGTGAAATCCCAGAACAGAGGATCCTGGCGGGTTATAGTCCACGGGGTCACAAAAGAGTCAGATACAACTTAGCGACTGAACAAGCACAGCAACAAGCCTCTGCAGCGAGCAGGCCTTTAGTAAGGCAGTGGTGAGGTGTCGGGAGCAAGTGTTCTGGAGTTATACCGTTAGGTCTCAGGGTTTCGTTGAGCTTGTGCCCCTGGATGGTGAACCTCACCAGTGCTTTTCAATTTTATTTTGGTTTCTCCCCCTTAAGTGGAACAAGATGGTCAGAGGGGGGTTGGAATTGGGAATTTCACGTGTCCTCTCCCATGTCAAAGGCGAAAATTGGCTCAAGTTGGGTATTTCCCTTCTCCCATGTTAATTAGGCACAGATAAGACCCCAGCGAGTTAGGCTCTGGCAAAGGAGTTGCTCCTGTGGGCAGGCCTTGTTAAGAAGAACAGAATGCTCTGGGGTGTTTCAAGATAGTTCCTCTCCCCTCTCCCCGGAAAAAAAACAGGAGGGGCTTTTTCTCCAGGGTTCACTATGAGGACCAGCTAGAGCTCCTGGAGGTAAAACTCATGTTCTGCACCCCCCCCCCCCCCCCAACTCCACCATCAGTCCCACCCAGAGACTGGGTCCCCTGGAATTTTCAGCTCTGGGACTTGTCCACACTGAGCCTCCAGCATTTTGGCAATTACTTTTAGGTCTCACCACCCTGGCACTGGGTTCCCAGGAAGGCTTCTTCTCCGCTTAGTTGTGATCCATCTGTCTGTCTGTCTCTGCAGTTTGGGATGGGGGTGGAGGGGGCAGGGGCAGTGGTTTGCCCAGTGACCTTACATCTTTGATGGCTCAAAGAATTGTTGATTTTTCAGTTTGTTCAGCTCACTTGTTGTGAGGACAGAATGGTGACTTCTAAGGTCTTTATATGCTGGACCAGAAACCAGAAATCTGTTTTGTTTTGATTTTCAATCACATTTGGAAAAAAAAAACAAACTAGTTGATGTGTCTTCAAATGTTTTTTCTGTTTCAGCCCTCTCTTCTTTCCTCTGGGACTCCAGTTACGCTTAAGTGAGGCTCCCGTGAGTCACTGAGGCTCTGTCAATTTTTTAAAAAAATCTTTCCTCTCTTTGTGCTTCAGTTAGAATTATTGCATTGACCTGTTGTCAAGCTAATTGATTCTTTCTTCTGTCATGGCCCATCTTCAGTTAATCCCAGCTAATGAATTTTTTATTTCAAATATTATTTTCATTTCTAGGATTTCCATTTGATTCTTTTTTATAATTTTCACATCCCTTCTGAAATTTGCCATTTTATCACCCATTATATCAATTCCACTAGATTCTTTAACATATTTGTCACAGATTTTTTTTAATTTAAAAATTATTTTATTCTATTTTATCAAAAAATTTTAAGCTTAATAGAATTTTTAAAGGTTACTTTCCATTTATAGTTGTTACAAAATATTGGCTATATTCCCTGTGTTTTACAATACGTTCTTAAGCCTATTTTACACCCAATAGTTTGTGTCACAGGTATTTTCAACTCCATGTCTAGTAATTCAAATATCTGGGTTGCCCATGGATCTGTTTCTACGGACTGATTTTTCTGTTGAGTATGGGTCACATTTTTTGGTTTCTTCACATGTCTAATAATTTTGCATTGCATATTGGACAATATAGATATCATAGTGAAGAGAATCGTCCTCTGATGAGTGTTGACTTTTGCTCTAGCTGAGGGCAGGCCCTCAGCTTTGTGACTTTAGGATGGGCAGTTTGCGGACCATCCAAGGATTAGAGAAGTGTGTCTCTACTGACTTTGCTTCCCTACTGTGGTTCCCTGCTTTCCAGTATCTTCCCCTCAATTTCCTCCTCCTTTGGCGGTCTCAATCCCCAACCTCTGACTCCTCAGGCCAGGAAGACCAAAGCTTCCCGCTTGAGCCATTTGCCAGGCGGAGAGGGCTGGGATGAGCCCTCAGAGGAAAAGCCATAAAAGTACGGATGTTACCCAGTGCGGTTCCCTTCTTTCTAAGGTCAGATATCCTTCAGTTACTGAGTATTCTTTATCACTTTCCATTGCCTTCAAACAGTTGTTTTTTTGCATTTTTATCTTGTGTTAGTCCAAACAAGCTACTCCCTATCTCTCTCCGTCTCAGCCTACCTCAGCCTCTCTCTCTCTCCCCGCAACCCCAGGCCCTGACTCCTTCCCTCTCTCACTGCTCCTGCCTCTCCCTTTCCTCGCAGGGAGAGCCTGGCCCCAAAGGAGACCCTGGTGAGAAGAGCCACTGGGTAAGCTCTAGCCCAGCGCTGACCTCCCGCTGCTCCCCTGCCCTGGACACTCAGGAGATTATATGGGGGTGGGGCAGCCCATCCAAATCCCCTTTGCAACCTGGTCTCCCCGGGCAGAGCCTTGCCAGTCCTCAGCCCCTGCCCCCTCCCCGCACCCTGTCCCTTCCCAGTGGGCAGGGCTAGCCTTATCAGCAGACCTACACTCTCTGTCTTCGTCCCTGTCTCTGTCTTCTCTCTGCGGCCTTTCCCGGCCAGGGTGACCCTGCCGCTTCCTCCTGGGCCGTTTGGGCTGACCCAGTCCAGACTGCATGCCCTGCCCCCGTAGCCCTTCCCAGCAAGGGCTTTGGCTTCTGCTGCCCTGTCTGCAAAAGAAAGGGAAGCAGGAAAACAATATCCACACAGAAGAGTGGCCTTAGGAAAGCCATGAAGCACAGGAAGGGAGGTGCAGAAATGCCGAGGTACACAGGAGCCCTTTGGTAAAAGGGATGGGGCACCGGACACCACCAAACACATTGGAAACAGTGAATCATAGGAAGGGAGGCCTGGAAACCATCATGGACCCAGTGTACATGGTGAATGAAGTCAAGGGATCTAGATCCATTGTACCCAGAAGACGTACAATTAACATGAGGTCCTCAATACCATCACATACACAGGAGACCCACGAGGAGGGGAAGGAGAGGCCTAGAAACTGTTATATGCACCAGAGAACCATGGGAAATGAAATAAGGAGATCTAGAGACCACTGTACACAAAGGAAGCCTAGAAGCTGTCACATGCACGGAAGACATAGAATAAATGGGAAGGGGACCTAGAGGCCTTCACAGTCACGAGAGAGAGCTGCAGTGAATGAATTGCAGGGCCTAGAAATCACCGCCCCCCACCAAGAAACATGGAGGGAGCACCAGAAGCCCCACGATGCAGGGACCTGGAAACCACCACTGCCGTAGGAGGCATTTGGAAAACGGACGGGATGGGGCGGACAGGAGAGGCCACTGGGGCGTTCTTCTGGAGGCCGGCGTTGTGCCCCCTCCCTCCCCCACCCCGCTCCTGGTGCAGTCTGGCTGGGACGCCCTATTTCCTGGCAGGCACTAGTTAATGAAGACGTGGGGAGCACCCAGCGCCTGCCCCGCCCTCTCTGCTCCTGATTGTGGGTCAGTGATGGATACAGCCGTGGGAGCCCCCCACCATGCACGAGTCCTCCCGTGTCTTCCCATGACTTGTGGGGTCCTGCTACCTCTCTAGCAAGCCTCTCCCAGCCCCTCACTGCCACCCTACTCGCTTCCCCACCTTCCACCCCAAGTGGCTCCAGAGTCTCTTAAGCACACTGTCAGCATGGGCATGAGCTGGGCTGGGGGTCAGCTAGACCCAGGAGATTCCAGTCCTCCGGCCCCTTCACTGGCCTCTTCAGAGGCCTGGGGGAGGTGGGAGAGGTGGGGTGAAGGCCGAATTCGGCTGGGCAGCCCCATCCCTATCTGGGGGGCCCAACAGGAAAACAGATGCCTGAGCTCTCTCAGAACAGACCTCAAACTCAGAACCACCTTTGGGAGGGACCCCCACCGCCATGAGGTAGCAGGGCCCCTGCCCATCCACCTGCCTTCCCCTCACCCACCTGCCCTTCTGTTCTTGCTTGCCGCCTGCCCGGGAGGGGACCTGCTGGGCTGGGGGCTGCATGAGGCTCTGGGGGCTGGGGGGCCAGCTCTGTTGGGGGCAGATGGGGATGAGGTCCGCCTGGGGAAGGGCTCCTGTACCCACACTCCACCTGCTAGTCCCCACTTGGTGAAGCTCTTGGAGCCATTGACCTGGCTGTGGCTCAGCAGTGACACCCAGTGGTCATGAGGATGTGCTGCAGGCACTGACCCATCCAGACCAAAGCCCATACCCCTTATTCAGATAGGAAAAACTGAGGCCCAACTCCACAGAGTGAATTGTTGGCAGAGCTGGACCTGAAGCCCAGGCTTTTCAGCTCCCAGGACTGGGGGAGCCAGCTAACTTTCCCCAACCACCTCCTTGGCGGTGCCAGGCCCCAGACTGGGCACTGTGGACACAGATATGATCTGGACACAGTCCCCACCCTCAGAGTGGTCACAGTAGGGGTGGGAGAGAACAGACTAGTAACCAGAGGTGACAGGACAGGGGGAGCTCAGCTGTGACGGTAGGGGGCAATTCAGCATCTTCTTGGATGAGGAGACCCAGGCTGAGGCCTGGCAAAGGGTATTCCAGCAGAGGAGAGGAAACATCATGTGCAAAGGCCCTGGGGCAAGGGCAAGCCTGGGGTGTTTGAGGAGCTGCAAATACTTGGAGCGGCAGAGGGTGACAGGCAAGGAGTGAGACACAAGCCAAATAGGCTTTTGGGATTTAAAAGGCTATATTGAGGAATGTGAAGTTTGTGCTGTAGGCAGTGGGGAGCAACACATTGAAATGTAAGTAGGGGAGTGATGTGGTCAGATTTTTGTTAGCAAAAGATCCCTCTGATTGCTATGTGGAGAATGGATGGGAAAAGGGAGCAATGTGGGAGCAGAAAGAGAGACTAGACAGGAGGCTGTCCTCGTCATCCTGGCAAGAGGCTGTGGGGGCCAGAACTGGGAGGGGGACAGTGAAGATGGACAGATGTCAGTGGAGCCGAGAGACACGTGGGTGCTAATCTGGCTGTGGGATGAGGGCGTGAGAAGTTAAGGGAGATGTTTACAATAGAGAAAGAAGATAGTCAGGAGAAGCTGGCCCTCTGTGCTTTCTCTGTGGAAAACGGGGGATGTCTGTGTGACAGCTAAGGGCTGTCCAGCAGGCCCTGGACACTCAGGCCAGGCTTGGTGGCACTGGGGCATCATCAGTGCAAACAGCAGGCCACTTACCCAGAATTTTTGTTTTTTGCATTTTCCCCCTAGATTTTTACTTTGAAAATTTTCAAATATATAGAAACGTTGTTTCAATTGACTATCCTTATTCTACCCTTCTTCTAGACTGACCAGTTATTACTATTTTGCCACATTTGTTCTTTCACTCTTTATATATTTACAGATCTTTTTTCCTAGTCCATTGGAAAGTAAGTTGCAGACCTCATCCGCATCTCCCCCAACACATCAGCATGTGTCTTGAAAGAGTACGGATGTTCTCCCAAAGAGCCACAGTACCACACTCACCCCTGAAATAGTTGGCATTAATTCAGCCACTTAATATACAGCTTACCTATAAAGCAAATGGCAACCCACTCCAGTACCCTTGCTTGGAGAATCCCATGGACAGAGGAGCCTGGTAGGCTACAGTCCATGGGGTTGCAAAGAGTCAGCTACAGCTGAGGGACTTCACTTCACTACCTATAAATTTTACCAGTCATCCCCCAAATGGATTTTGTAGCTGGTTAAAAAAAAAAAAAAAAAAACTCAAGATCAAATCAAGATTCATGTATTGCATTTGGTTGTCATGTCTCTGCTGCTGCTGCTGCTAAGTTGCTTCAGTCGTGTCTGACTCTTAGCGACCCCATAGATGGTAGCCCACCAGGCTCCTCCATCCATGGGATTTTCCAGGCAAGAGTACTGGAATGGGGTGCCATTGCCTTCTCCTGTCACGTCTCTAGGTTCTTCTAATCCAGAACAGGCCCCCTGCCCTTTTCTTCTTTCTCTAGTTTGTCCTTTTGAGACTGTCCCTCTGTCTAGATTTGCCTGATAGTTCCCTTGTGATGAGAAGCAGGTGAACTGCCCTCCACGGGTGTACCAGCTGGGGAGGTGGTGCCCTCTTACTGCATCTCATCAGGAGACATGTGATGTCAGCTTGTCCCACTGTCCATGCTCCAGCGGCTTAATGTGATTTGTGAAGGTCATCTACTTTTAGATGGATGTAATACTTGAAGAGGGGTCACTTCAGTGTGACCCGGTGACCCCCAGGCTCCATGGCCAGTCAGTGGCCTGAGAGTAGTCCCATGCATGTGATGTGGACAGGACAGCCAGATCATAAGGGTCAGTCCTAGCACGGCCACAGCGGGTTCGCTTGGAACAGACACGTTGCGAGGACTCTTGTTAGATGTTTTTGTGGGAAGAGCTACCTTGAAGGTAGCAATTGTACCAAGATGCACATTATACCTCATCCCTTCATTTAATCTGCACTAAGTAAGGGACTCGAGAGAGACTCCCAGATGTGTCAGGGCTGGAATAGTTCTCCTTACCATCCTGGTGCTCGGTCAGAATGAAGATCTCTACATCCCGGAAGTACCTTTAGTCTGGACTAGGAAAGAGGAAGGGGTGAGGGAGTGTGGAGTTCTGACAAGACCATGGGCCTTATGCTAGGCAGAGGGAAGGACAGACGGACAGACACTGGGAAGAAGGGAAGGTGAGGGCCAGCTGGCGGTCCCTGACCAGAGCCCTGGGCAGTGCCAGCACCGCTTGAGACAGGAGACCCAGGAGCAGGGAGGTCCAGGGGAGGGGTTTGAGGGGTATTGGAGACTCAGCTGAGACAAGAGGGCGGGGCTGAGGGCTGGGCTCCCACACTTGCAGCATATGGACCTGGAGCCGTCAGAGCCCTTGGGAGGAAGGGGCCCAAAAGGACTGGGGAGGGGGCACCTGGGCCTGGACTTCAGCCTTGCCAGCATTTTAAGCCTAGCTACCCAACAGTGATGCCACTCAGACATCTTCGATTTTACTCTGGTATGTTCATCTGGACATGAGTGGGAAGACGATTGGAAAGTAGCCTGATCCCACTAGTGGAGTTAATTAGCGAGACAAACACAGTATTGAAGGCAAAACTGAGTCAGTTCAAAGACTGCTAAGTAAACAAGAGTGCAAGTGGCCCAGGGATGTGGCAGGGATCCTGCGGATGTTGTGAGAACAGCTGGTTTCAGGCAGCAGAGATGGAAGAGCGGCTGGGGCTCTGGGGCAGCCTCATGGCAGGCCCCGGGACAGCTGCAGACTGGCCTCCCCTGCCCCCAGTGCAGCGAACATGTGCAGGGCTGTGGGAAGAGAGCAGACAGCTGGGTGGGATCCTACCAAGGGGGTTGCTTCTGCCTGCCTTGTCCCTCTCCTGTCTTCTCCAAGTCTTTTTCCAGCTGTTCGTGGGCCCTGGGCTGTGGCAGGTGGTGAGGGGCTGCGGATGCATGTCCAGGGTGGGGCATGGGCCTCCAACAAGCTTTGCAGGGCCCCCCTCCCCTTGCCCTCTTCACGGCTGCATCTGTCTCTTTCCTCCACAGGGGGAGGGGTTGCACCAACTTCGCGAGGCTTTGAAGATTTTAGCTGAGAGGGTTTTAATCTTGGAAACAATGATTGGGCTCTATGGTGAGTAGAGACAGACAGACGGACAGACAGCCCAGCCCTCACCCACCAGCCTTCCCCAGGCCCTCCAGGGTGGAGCTGCCTGGGCCCAGTCAAGAGGCTGGAGAAGGTACCTGACCTTCTCCAGGTGGGGACGTGAAAGGTCAAGACCACCCATCCCTCGATGACTGGTCCCACGAGTCCACAGGGGAAGAGGGGAGGTCCAGAAACCTGGGCCCCCACCCCTGTGGTCAGACCTGGGGCTCCGGAAACTGTGGGTAATGTGGTTTCCAGGCCTGCAGGGGTGCCAGAGCTGACAGATTTTGAGTCTGAAGGGAATTATGGGCAACAGAGCCAAACTCTAGGGCAGCAGAGGATTTTGGGTAACAGAGCCAGACTGCAATAGTACAGGGGATTATGGGTAATAACGTCAGAACTCAGGCCACCAGGAAGATTATGGGCAATGGATCCAGACTCCAGGCAGAGCCAATGTGCAAGTCCACGGGCCAGTAGGTCACAGGGCTAGACTCCAGCAGGGCAGGGGACTGTGGGAGACACAGCCAGGCTCGGGTCCCAGGGGATTCTGGGTTATGTACCACCCTCCAGCTCTGACCCCAGAGGCGCTCACTAAGGAGGCCCTCCTGGTCCCAGGGTGGCCCGTGAGTGGGCTGAGAGACCCTCCCCCAGGCATTCACCCACCAGTTCTCCACCTGTCTGGTCACTTAAGGAGCCAAGTGAGCCCCATCCCCACTTAGAAGGAGAGACCAAGATCCTGACAGAGACTCGAGCACAGGCTCCTGCCCCTCCCCTCAACTCCCCGGCCCAGCCTGCCCCCGGAGGCCAGACTCGCACCGTCTGCTCTTCTCGATCTCCCATCAGGCTCCTAGCTTACAAAGCTTCCTGCAGCAGCAGGCTCAGCTGGAGCTCCTGGCCAGACGGGTCACCCTGCTGGAAGCCATCATCTGGCCAGGTAACGGCAGGGCGGGCAGGCCGGGGCAGCCCCTGCCAGGAAGGGCCTGGGAAGGGCCTGGGGACACAGATGGCATCTCCCAACACTGGATCCAGACTAGCAGCCACCACCTCCTCTTCAGCCCTTCCATCCGGCCAGCAGACAGTGTCTGGCACAGAGAAGGTTATGGTAACTAGTTCCTGAGTGATTGAACGCCTGCTCTGTGCCAGGTACCTCACCGGACAGGTTCCAACAGATAAGACAGATACAGTCCTGCTCTTGTGAAGCTTAGGGTGCTGCTGCGGGGGTGGGGGGGGAGGGAGCCTTGGAACTGGGTGTTAAACCTAGGGTGAGGAATACCACAGTGGAGTGAGTTCTGGCAACCAGGAAAGCACAGAAATGCTTCTGATGCAGGCTGGGGCATGGCAGAGGGCATCTCGGGAGGGCTTCCTGGAGGAGGCATCTAAGTGGAGACTTGAAAGGCAAGGAGCGGGGGCAAGTGAACAAGCAAGAGGAATAGCATGGCCAAAAGCCAAGAGAACAGAGAGACCCAGAGGGATTGTTCTGTGAGTTTGCTGAGGGATGGGAGCTGAGGCTAGAAGATCTGGCAGGGCCCTGTTTGAGAAGGTCCTTGAATGTAGGCATGAAAAGAGGTTAGCCCCACCTGGCTGACACAGTGGAGCTGAGGAGGTCTCCTCGAGTTAAACTGGAGTCTGTGGCAGCCCTGGAGAGAGGCAGGGATTGACTGCCCTTGGGGCTAACCCTCTCCTACCTGCAAAGAGGCCCCAACAGCCACTCTTCTCCCAACTGCCCCATCTCTCAACGCTTCAGTGCACATAGCCTCAGACATCACATGTAACCTCATGTCTGTTCTACAAATGGGGAAACTGAGGCCCCCAGCAGGAAGGAGAGCAGAGGTCAGAGCCGTCTCCTTCATTTGGCAAAAATGTAGGGCACACCAGCTGCGTGCTGGATCTGGGCGGGTGCTGAGGCCGATCTCCGGGTACCTGCCTTGGTGGCAGGGGGTCTTCAGCATCTGCAGAGATGAGGGGTGTGGGGAACAAGTGCACCAAAGGATGTGTGTGAGGGGAAGCCTTCCCGCAAGATGGGACCCTTGCATTAGTCATGGAAGGTTCCGAGTGTGCCAGGAGGAGCGGGGAGGGCAGCCCCCACAGAGCCCCGCCCTCCAGGGGTGGGAAGGTGTGTGGGGTCTGCTTCCAGAGCTCCTCCCGCCACACCACATGGCTTCCCCAAGTTCTAGAAACTTCTCCAACCATCTCCCAGACCTTCTCTTCTCCCAGAGGAAGGACCAAGGACCAAATCCCAGGCTCTCAGCTCTTTGTCAGGTGCCCCCCCATCCCCCACCTCAGGAGGACTGGGACAGGAGCCAGAAGGGACACACTGTGGCCTTGACTCTGTGTCCTGCCCCTCCTTCAGCAGCCCAGGGATGAAGTGCCAGGCACCTGGCAGGGCCCATGTCCACTTGGTGTGGCCTGGAAAGGGGGTGCGGGAGGAGGGGAGCAGAGGAGATGGAACCCCTCACTGTTCCATCACGCACAGCAGGTGCTAACAGAAGACCCACATGGGCTCATGTTTAGACTGTGATCGATAATGATAATAGTTAACAGCTGT
Organism: Okapia johnstoni; assembly: GCA_024291935.2. Classification (NCBI taxonomy): domain Eukaryota; kingdom Metazoa; phylum Chordata; class Mammalia; order Artiodactyla; family Giraffidae; genus Okapia; species Okapia johnstoni. The sequence goes on along the minus strand of CM044310.1, from coordinate 4,078,083 downwards.
CACACACCCGGGTCACCTGGTTCGGGGAACTTATATCCATCATCTCCAGTCCTTGTAACATGCTTTCTAGGTGGGCAGTACCATGCCCACCTCACAGAGGAAGAAACACAGGTTCAGAAGGCTTGTGTGACTTCCCCAGTGACACAGGGAGAGTTGTGAGGCCCTGGGGTCCCCTAGGCCTGGCCTAAAGCTCCAGCTCTTTGGGTTCCATCAGCAGAGGTTCACCGACCCCTCTGCTCTGCTAGGCACTGAGCGGGGCCCAGGGAAAACCAAGGCCCTGAATTTGGTCATGTCAGAACAGCATCTCATGACTAACTCACAGTGACCCGACCTGCAGGAGTTGAAAACACACCAACCTTGTGACTATCATAATCCAATATTTACTGTGAAAACCACTTTCCACTCCTGGTCACCTTAAACACTTTACAGGAGTGTGACTACAGGAGTGTCACCCCCACATTCCAGAAGGGGCTTAGAGGTTCTGGGACTTGCTCAAGGCCACATGACTGGAATATGGTGGGGCCAGGACTTGGCCTGAGCTGATGTTGGAACCTGAGCTTTGGGCTACCCTCCTCCTGTGCTCCCTGGTTTGGGGCATGAAATGTCCCGATTGTGATTGCAGCCCCAAATCTCAGCCCAGAGGTTCATGGGACACAGGGTCAGGACACTAGACAGTTATAATTATGAAGGTGTAGCCGCTTTCCCTTCAGTGGGAAGCTGATGCTCAACCAGAAGTGTTGGTCCTGTGAACAGGGTTTTGGAGGCTCAGCCAAGTCCTCCATCCTGGGACTCTCCCTCTGGAAAGACAGCCTATCCTTCTAACCTGCCTAACCCCTCATTTGAGAAGGACTGAGGTGATAGTGACAGAAAGCTTTCTGGAGGAGGTAGGTCCTGATCTGGGTTCTGAAGGATGAGTAGGAGTTTTCCAGGTGGGAAGAACGCCAATTATTCAGTTTTACTTTTGGAGGCCAGCTAATTTGCAGGTTGGGGCATATGTCCCCATAGCCAAATTGGAACTGACTTCAATAATTACTGGAGTTGCCCAGGGCCTCGGTATCTGGACCATCCCCCGGGTTTTAGAGATGAGACAACTGAGACCCTGACAGAGGTCCAAAGCTACACATTAGGTGAGTGGCAGAGCCTGGCCTTCCTAAACCCTTCCCCACTTGGCTGGTATAACCCAAGGAGAGAGAGTGATGCCTGGCCTTAGGTTACCCAGCTATGAAATGGGAATGATTCAGGGCACACCTCCACATCCAAAACATGTTAATGAAGAAAAAGAGCTGTACTTTTTCATGGAGCATTCACTACATACGATGCATTTCAGAAACATGGTAGGTTTATCCCCACCTGTCTCAGAAAATCAAGTAGAGGCCCTGAGTGCTCTAGTTGGGTTAGGGGCTAGTAACTCCCAGGGGGAGGGGCACTAACCAGCTTTGCAGACCCCCTTCTTTCCCACAGCTCTGCTTCCAGATGACAGAGCCCCACCCCCAGAGGGCCAAGGGGAGGTGGGTGCCTCACACAGACCTCACTAACCTGGCCTCTGTCCATCCCTCCCTCTCTTCTTCCCTCCGGCAGAACCAGAGGGGTCGGGGGCAAGCCTCGCCGGCACAGGCACCCCCAGCCTCCTGCGGGGCAAGAGGGGAGGACACACAGCCAGCTACCGGATTGTGGCCCCCAGGAGCCGAGACGAGAGAGACTGAGGGTGGTGGTGGCCCCTTGGGGAAAGCCAGCCAGGCTTCCCTTCCCAGCTGCCTCTGGGGTCTGCCCGCCCTTATTTATTAATATCCTCAGGGTCCCTTCCACCACCTAGGCCTTTGGGTGGAGGTCTTGGTCCTGGCACCCTGTGTGCGTCTGCCTCCTAGGAGGCTGAGCAGGAACTGGGGCCTGAGAGGGAGGTGTGGCCCAGGTGAGAGGTGAGGCCTTGCTCAAGGCCCTGGGCCTCAGTTTCCCTCTGTGAAATGGGGTGATGCAGGTCTGCGGGGGGCGGCAGGTTTAGAGCTTCTGTCGTCTCATCAACTGCCCAGCCCTCCACATGCCCAAGGAGGACCAGGGCAGGCAGTCTCGCCTCCCGGCTCCCCAGCCAAACCCAGGGGGCCCATCTGTACCCTTCCTCGTTTTCTGGTGCTGGTTTCCTGACCCTGAGGTCAAGCTAACTGATCTGACTGGATATTCAGGGCTCCTTGTGTCAGTTCTGCCCCTGAACCCTCAGTCCCTCCATGCCTGGGGGAGGGGGCCCCCTGCTTCCACAACCGCTTGTGACAGCCCCAGCAGGTAGATGTGTATCAGCCAATAAAGGCCCCCGCCTGACTGCCCACTGGCCTGGTCTCCGAGTGTACTTAGACGGGGCAGCCGGGCAGGCCAGCAGCTCTCCTCAGTGGCCTTCGCTGTCCCCCTGAGGGCGGTGGGGCCAGGGCTCCCTGGCCATCACCTGGGCAGTTGGGGGACAAGGTAGGGGGGCAGAGAAAAGGCCCAGGCCATCCCCACCCCCGGCCAGGCGTCCAGCAAGAGCACTGCTCTCCTGCAGTCGGCCGTTTGTTCAATGCTCATTCATTCATTCAACCCCCTGATGCCAACGTAAGAGTCAGACAAGCACTGCCCCACAAGATCCAGGCTGAAAAGTGAACTGGGTTTTATTCTGAACAGTACCGGGGCAGGGTGCTGGGGACCACCCCAGACCCCCTCCTGACTCTCAGCAGACAGGGCTGGGGCTCCAATGTCCCCCTCACAGGCTGGGCCTCTTCTTACCCGAGGGCCTGCCTGTGCTAGGGGGGCCCAGGACCCTCAGGGTGGGCAGGCCTACCCCTCCCCTGAGTCACCAGCGCCTCGGTGCCCACCTCCCCGCCGACCAGCAGTGCAACGGCCCCCTCCACGCGGCCCGTGGCTGCCAGAGCCACCACCGCCTGCTCTGTGGGGAAGCCCATGCGCTCCAGTTGCTGCAGCCTGCGGCAGGGGAGGGGACAGGGAAGGAGGGTCAGGGCCACCTCCAGCCCCCCACAACAGGGCACCCCCCCGACACACCCCACCTTACCGCAGAGAAGAGACGGAGGACTTAGGCAGCCAGAGTGGGCTCTCAGGGCCCTGGGCTGGGCCCTCAAGCAGTGAGGCCTCAATTCCCTCCTGCAGCATCTGCTCATCCAGGGCTGCCCACAGCGGAGTCCCCGGGGGGAAGCCGGGCCCAGACCAGGCCAGTCCGGCCTCTGAGGAGCCCTCCCAGAGCGGCTGCACAGGCCTCAGGCCCGGAGGGATCGGGGCTGAGCCTTCACTGAGGGGCCAGAGGCTAGGGGAGGCCATGTGGGGAGGTCCAGGGGTGGGGGGCCTGGAGGGGCAGAAGCAGAAGAAGGCTGACTGCCAGCCACCGGTGCGGCTGCCACCACCGGGGCTGGTGTCCTCGGCATCACCCTCACCTTGCTCCGGCAGGATGGGCGACGGGCAGCTCAGCTGGGCCGCCTGGGGCGGGGAGGAACCGGAGCGGCCAGCACCCCGCCAGGGCCCTGCACAGGACACCCTCCTGCAGCTCCTGCAGCCGCCGCTCCGAGAGCGCCAGCCACCGGAAGGCCCCAGCCGCGTCTGTCTGCCCAGGGCAGGGCGGCCAGTCAAGGAAAACCACATGCAGCCGGGGGGAGCCCACGCCACATGCCGGGCCCCGTGCCAAGTGTGTGACGGGCATTCCCTCTTGTCTCCTCACTGTGGCCCTGCCAGAGAGGTGTCATCACCCTTGTCAGCGCGGAGGCTCAGAGAGGAAAAGGGACCTGCCCGTAGCTACCCAGCCAGCAAGAGGTAGTGGCGTGCCTCATCTCTAAACCCGTCTCACCTCGATTCGGCTGCCCCCCACCCGCCATCCCCCAAGCCCTGTGGGCCCACTCAGGCCTGTGACACCAGGCCCACTCCTGCACACTGTCACAGCGAGGGCAACACGCTCCCCTCTCCAGGATCCAGCCGGGCATCCCCAGTCCTAAACAACCCCGGGGGCCAGCCTGTGCCCACCATTCCCTCTGACTGCAGTGTTGCCCCAAAAGGCATTAAGCCTGTGTTTAACACACCTGCACCAGGCCATCCCCCTTCTGGGGCCAGGAGAGCCCCAGGCTCCCTTTCATCCTGGTCCTTTCTCCCTCTGCACTGTTTGCAGGCCCGTGCTCTCCTCTTCCACCTCTCCTCATTGGGACCCCGCATCCTGCATGGCTTCGGTATAGCTGCCATCACCACTGGGATGTCTAGACTAGGCGCCTCCCAGGGCCCCTCACTTCCCAGGCTCTCCTTTAAACTGTAGTTGGCACCTCTACATGGCCACGAGCCCCCAGTCCCCAGCCCAGAGCCGGAGAGAGGAGACTCAGAGATGCCCCTGGGATGCGTGTGAATGAGGGGGGCCTGACTCCTCATGCCAGTTCCTTCCCTGGTACCCTGGGGGCCCAGCCACGGAACCCACACGTCCACAGCAGCCCTGGGCCCAGGTAAAGGATACAGGTCAGGCCAGCGAGGAGGCCGCAGAAGAGTTGCAGGAAGGGTGGCTCGGAGCTCAAGAGTGGTGTCAGGGCGAGCAGCAGCCACGGCAGAAGCCACGGTGGCAGGGCCCCTCGGGGCCGTCGAGGGTGAGAACCCTGCCCCGCCAGCATGGCCAAGTGGACGGGCATGTACCCGCAGCCCCCGGCTGCACTGGACACCCCGAGGCCTGCCAGCAGCAGGGCCAGAAGCCCAGAGGCCAGCGCGAGCAGGCTGGAGGCATGCAGGAATCGCAGCGTGCCCAGGTGGCGCTCCTGTTGCCAGCCCAGCGTGGGCAGGAGCAGCAGGCTGAGCAGCAGGCCGGGGAGGGCCGTATGGCCCAGGACATGTGTGAACAGCCGGTGCACTGGGGGAGAGAAGGGGCTTATGTGCCAGGTTAGGGGCTGTGGCCCCCGAGTCTGGCCCAGGTGTGCCGGGGCCGTCCACCAAGCCAGCCTCCCCTTTTGGGGAGCCAGAGCCTGCCCACAGCCAGCACTTTCACCCCTGGTGGAGGGGACCAAGGGCTTCCAAACGCTATGGCTACCCGCCCCCCTGCTGCTTTAAGTAGAACAAGCCAGACTCAACAATCAGTCTTCTTAAGAGCAACCAACCATAGGTAAGTCACTTCACTTCTGTGAGCATCATTTGAGTTCTTCAAATTCTTGGGAAGCAGGTGCTCAGCCCCCGCCAGTCCTCAAACCCCTAGCTCCTCCTCCCCATTTTGGGCTTAGCTGAAAGCCTTAGTTTAAGGGAAAGCTACCACACAGGGGAGGCATCTGAAAAGAATTCCTACTCACAGGCTCCCAACCCTGTGCTGGCCCCCTCCCCTCCCTCCTTGGCTGTGGTTGAGCTGGGCATGCTCCCGGCCGAGGCAGACCTTCCCTGGGGCACTGGGTCTGACCCCTGCCTGACCGCTGCAGGATGCAGGTGCTCCTGCCAACTGGCCTCAGGCCCTACAGCAAATCTGCCTCCAAGGCCCACGTGGCCGGCCCTCACCCTGCCTAAGGTCCAGCAGCAGCTCTGGGGCCAGGACGAGGCTGGGGCCGGCCCCCAGCAGCCACAGGGCGCTCATTAGCAGCATCAGGACAGAGGAAGCGAGAGGTAGCGCCGGGGTCGGAAGGCCAGGGCGGCCTCTGGCATGCATAACTTGGCTGAAGGTGCTCAAAGGTGGCCGTGGGACTGTGTGCTAGGGGTAAAGGAAAATAATAACAATAGTTATTATTGCAGCTTTTATCTGACCTCCTTTCAGCTACCATAGCAATAGCACCATTTTACAGAAGTAGAAACTGAGGCTGGAGAGGTCGGTGCAGCAACTTGGCCATAGAAGAGCTCAGAGCCTAGCCATGTGCTTAGCCATTTCGCTATCCCACCTGTCTATGTATGAGAATGTGAAGAGGTCAGGCCCTGATGGGCCCTGAAAAGGAGCCTGGAGTGGGAAGCACGGGGAATGGGAAGTTGGAATGGGAAGTTGAACTGGGACACCAGACTCCCCAATTTTGAGGGGATTTGTGCAGCCCCACCGGGGCAAATTAAGGCCATCTTCTGCCTCCCTATTCCCTCTGGCTACAGACCAGCCACCTTCCTCCCGCTGCCCTCCACTGACTTAAGAGCTCCAGGTGGCCTCAGCTGCCCTTGACCGAGGAGGCGAGCCCAGCTAAAGGGCAGGCAGATTAGGGAGCAAGTGGAGCCGAAGGGCTGGAGGAGGGGCAGCCAGAGTCCACACAGTGACATCGGACAGAGACATCCCCCTCCTCAAGCCCTGATCACACCCTCTCTGGCCCTACCCTCACTTTCACAGGAAGAGACCAGGATCCACTTCACTGCTTCCTGTTGTCTACTCCTCTCTGAGCAAGTTTAGAGCCTCTCCTTCCTCATCAATAAATTGGGGATTAAGAAACTTTATTCCTTGTAGGATATGAAAAAGGAATGGACTAGGCAGGCCCACAACTCCTGCTGGGTAAATGGTAGCCACCCTGGCCGTCCCCACCAAGGGGGAGGCCTCAACATGGAAGCAGCTGCTCCAGCCCAGCTGCCCTCAATCGTGCCAGTCCCCTGCGCACGAAGCAAGGCTTTCCCTCTGGTGTTCTCCCTCCTCACACCCAGCCTGTCTTCTATGCCCTGCTGGAATCCTCTCACTCGGGTACCCTAGCATGTCTCAGGACTCCAATTGAGCCGATGCCACAGGAGAGGAAGGGAAATCCCAGAGATAAGAGGTCTGCCTCATCTGCTCCCTTGTCAGGGGCATCCTTGGCTTCAAAACCCACCTGCCACTCTCTTGCAGAAAAAATATAGAAAACTCCTCTGCCTGCAATGTCTTTTGCTCCATCTCTCCAACAGCAAACTCCTACTCATTCTTTGAAGCCCAGCTCAAAGCGCCCCTCGCCCCCACCATCATGGAGCCAACCCTACCTAATGAGTACCGCTTGGCCAGTTTTCTAGGCAGGTGGTCTGAACTAGGGGAGGAGAGATGCTCCTCTCACTCACGGACAAGTTTCCCAAGGTGCTCCTAGCACATAGCTTGTGCTTTGTGTGTGTTCATTGATAAGAAAGACAGTAGCTTCGTTCCAGGTCCCGCTCAAGGATTTGAATGAGCCCTGCCCTTTGCTGGACCTGGGCATCAGCCTAGGGAGATGGGGTTGAGTCCAAGAAGTCAGGCTGGTGCCAGCCTTGCGGGACTGCTATCCTCCTGCATCCTCACCGTCACCCCACTCCCCCCGGGGTACTTTAACAAGAGTACGAGACTTGCCCTTGAACAAACTGAACTGGGATCTGAACGCTGCAGATCTCAGCCTCTTTATCTATAAAACGGAGCTGTACGCCCTGAGACCCCGCCTACCTCTCCGGGAAACCGGAAGGACACAATGGAAAGATAGGGACGGGGATGATTCTTCCGGGTCATGGAAAGTTGCGGGGGGGGCTCCCGGGTGTGGGTGAGACTCAGCTTTGTGACTTTAGGAGAGGTACCCAAATTACTTGGGCCTCAGTTTCCCCTTCTGTAAAAACAAAGAGTGTTGGATGGGGGAGTGATTAAAACAGTCTTCGCAACCTCGACCGTAACTGTGTGTGGGGGGTGGCTCTCGGGCCGGGCGCTACGTTCAGGGCCTCCCATCCAGCCCACCGGTCTCGGCTCCCTCCCCCGCGGGCCGGGCCACGTGTCCGGGGTACTCACTGCGGAGCGCGCCCCCCGCCCCCCGAAGGCCGAGTGGGGCCCTCGGCTGGCAGTCGGTACTCGAGCTTCCCGCCGAGGCCCGAGCGCTCCGAGCCCATTCTGCTCGCCCTCCAGCGCGTGACCCCGGCCGACCGGTCGGCACGCCACCCGCCCCTCCACCGCCCGCCGATTAGTCAGCAGTTGTTCGAGGCCCGGGTCCCTTCCCCCTAGAGTTCCCGCCGGCCTCCGTTTCCCTCCAAGGTAGTCTCTTCAGAGACGGTCCCTAGAACCGGCGGGCGGAACCATTCCCCGAACGACCTGGCGTCGACCAAAGAATCACTCCGACTCGTCACCGAGATCCGCTCCCCCGCCGCGCCCGCCCCTGCGGTATTATTTTGGTCCGCTCATCACATCCGGGGCTCTTTAGAGAGAATTAGGACTAGAGAGGCGGGCGCGAAGGACGAGAAGCGGTGGTTCATTCCTCCTTCCCCCACCCCCGTGGCGGGGGCCCGATGGTAGCGCCCGAGGTTGCGGGTCTCGCGCCTGCGCACTGCGGCGTCTAGAGGAACAGCGAGAGGGAGACGGACGTTGAGAGAACGAGAAGGAAGGAGAGAAAATGGCGTCCACGGGTGAGTGTGGTGGGCCTGCGGTCGCACCGGCGACGGCAGGGACGCCCAGATTGGGGGCCGCTCGTCTTTGGGGATGGCAGGGACAACTGAGTGGGCTTTCCCGGGAAGGGTGTGAGGTACCTGCCGCGGTCTGAGAAGCTCGGTGGCCGGCGCCCCCCTCGCCCCCCGCTCCTTCCCCTCCCCCCACCGAGCAGGCCGGCTCTGGAACCTTCCGGCGCCCCCGGCGCGCGGGGGGCTGGAGGCGGCGGGGGCGCGCGGGGGCCTGCCTTGGCCTCCATTGTGTGGCGGCTGTCGGGCCCCGAGGTCCGGGCCGCTCGCCACGTGGGCGGGGCCTGAGGCCTCGGGGCCCCGCGTGGGGTGGGGGAAGGGTCCGGCCAGGCCTCGGGCCCGGCACCCCGAAACCGGAGGTGGGGCGGGCGGCGGGTGGCGGCTCGAGAAGCCGCAGGCCCGCCGTCTCTCTGCCTCTCCCCACCACAACTCCATTTCCAGGGCGGCAGCCTAGGCCCGAGGCCGACTCGGCCTCACCGAGAAGCCCGGGGCGGGGAGGGGAGGGAAGCAAATAAACAAAAAAAGGCTTCGCGGACTGAGACACGAGGGGCGCCGGCCTGTGAGCTGGAGCCCCGTCATGCTTAAAGCCGGGTCGGCTGGCTGCCGAATTGCCCTCCTCGGCGGTTTCCAGCCCCCAAGCCGAACTTCTGCCGCCCTGGGCTGTAAGTGGAGCGCCCCCGCCCCACGCTCCGCTTTACAACTACCCGGTCGGCTGCTGCTTAAAGTTTTTTTTTAAACCATTATTAGTTCTACTTTCCGCCACAAAAAGCAATTAAGCGGCTTCCCAGGGCCATTTTTCATCAAACGCGGAGGGAGGTCTGTTGTTTAATGAGGCTAACCCGGTTCGCAAGGCCAGGAATCCCCCACCGAAAGACATTTCTTGGCTTTTTTGATTTAGGAGAAACAAAAGGCCTCGGTCGGCGTTTGAATTATGCTTAAGTAATCGTCTCGCACGTTTATTCGCTTAGGTTAAGCCGAGAGAGGCTTGTTTATTTCGTGGTCTGACAGAAGAGAGCGGAAGGAGGCGCGGACTGGACTTGTAAAGAAAGCCCGGGGTGGGATCTGTAATACGGTGTGTGGGGTGGTCCTTACCGCCCCGGCGTGTGTAAGAGAGTAGCCTAAGCACGACCTGCAGTTTGCAATCCGTGCACTAACTGCGGTTGTTGGTCGGGTGGGGCGATTTTTGCCTCTGGGGTTATTCTTAGGCAGCCTGACTCCAGGCCTTGGAGGCAGTTAGAAAAGAGGGAAGACGGTGGAAAAAGCTTTGGGTCCTTGCGAGTTTTAATTCGAAAAGGGTTCAAAATCCAGCAAGGGCAGGACAGTCTTAAAAACTCCCCAGCTTTGTGGTCTGTAAACAAGCAGGTAGTAGATGCTGGCTGTTAGTGCCAGGGTACAGAGTGCCCCTGGCAGAAAGGACTCTGAAACAACCGCAGTCCAAGACTGTGGGGAATGGTTTCCTCAGAACCCTTTCCTTCTCCCTCTTTCCTGCAGTGTTAGGATTTTGTAAGGGGGAGTGCTGCTCTCCCTTCCCCGTGAGAGTTTGGGGAGTACGTGTGTGTGTATTTAAGTGTGTATGTGTGGACATGCCAATTTTTCATTCTCCTTTGCTCAAGCTCTGTTTATTGGTAACCACCGCATACTGTTTTAGAATTACAGTTGTGGTTTATGTAGACACGGCAGTAGGTCTGACCGGGGAGCCTTTGAGGGAATCCTTAACTTAACTGGACTTCAGTGTCCTGTCCTGCAAGATGACGGGGTTAGGCTAGACCTTTGAAGAGCTTTTTGAAGTTTCTGATGTTACAGCAAAGCGTTTTTGCTCTCACGGACTTGTCCCAAAGTGACTTTAACTTATGATGTAGTCTGAAGCTCTGACTCTCAACAGTTTGAATCATGACTGCCTGAAGTATCTGAAAGCCACTACATTGGGCAATATTCTTAGGTTTTCTTCCTCCTTATTTGGCGTATTTAGAAAAGTACCTAAAGTATATGTCCACTTTAGCAAGGAAACTTCCAAGTAACCACCATTCAGAACAAGAAATAGAATATTGTTAGCACTCTGGGTTGGGAATATCCCCAGGAGGAGGATGTGGCAACCCGCTGCAGTAATCTTGCCTGGAGAATCCCATGGACAGAGGAGCCAGGTGGGCTACAGTCCAAAGGGGCGCAGAGAGTCTGACACGATTGAAGCGACTTGGCATAGCACTCTGGAGGCCCCCACCCACAGCCCCCTTTCTCCTCAACTTGTCCTGTGTTTTAGTGTAGTCTTCAGCTACACGTTTGGGAGTTATAAAAAAATAAAAAGATAATTGCTAAATAATCTGACTGGTGTGTAACTGTAGATTTTTGAGGCCATATAAATGTTTGTATGCTATCGGAAGATAACATAAGTTCTCATGAAACACATTTACTACCTCCCTTAGCCCAACAGTGTGGGGCTAAATCAGCTGGTTTCCCATTGATCTGAGATCATTCGTTGTTCCATGTCAGCTTTGCCAGTTTTATGTTTTACATAACTGTTGTTGTGTAAAAGTTCTCGTGAAAACATTGAATTTACATGTCAGTGATACAGAACCATTCCTCACACAGAAGCCTCAGCAGAATGTAGGTTGAAATATTTGATTTTTGGTGTTTCATTGGTGTGTTTATATATTAACTAAAACATGAAAGAAGTGATTTGCATTTCTTTTTCTATGTCACATACAGAGCTACCATTGTCTTGAACAAATCGATTTGCTTATTATACATAGCCTTTGGTGGTGGATTTGATAATGTTGATGATTCAGGGTTCTGAGTTAAGGGTGTAGAGGAAGCAAAGTGGTCAGGTTATGTGTAGAGGTGAAAAATGAGCCAAGTTAAAGAGATGGGTTCAGCAGAATGCTCTGAGGGCAGGCCAGGTGAACTGTGAAGCAGGCATCTGTTGGAGTGAGGTTAGAAACCCCCTCTCTGAAGAGCTGTCAGCTTTTGCTTTCAGATAAGGGACTACTTTCTGATTGGAAAGAAAGGACCCTTTGGTCTGCCTTAATGGCAGTATTGTCTTCTGACATTAATAGAATAAGATACTAGTTCTTAGGGAGAGCAGAGAATTGGGCAGGATTTTTTGAAAATATATATGAATGTATACTTCAGTAGTGCCATGAAAGCTTCTTAAGAATTTTATTTTCTATGTTCACTATTTTTAGACACCTCAGTGGACCAGAGGGGTTTGTATTTTTTTTCTTTTAAGTCCCTTTTTGTGCATTTGTAAGTTTCTTTTTTTTTTTTTTTTTTCCAAAAAAAGAACATTTATGTATTTGGCTGTGCTGGATCTTAGTTGCGGCACATTGAATCTTCACAGTGGCATGCAAACTTCTCTCTGGTTGTGGTGCACAGGCTTAGCCACCCTGTGCATGCATGTGGGATCTTAGTTCCCAGACCAGGGATCAAACCTATGTCCTGTGCTCCGGAAGGCAGATTCCTAACCACTGGACCACCAGGGGAGTCCTTGCAAATTGCTTATGAAAAGAAAAATTGTAGGAAGGTTTACTTAGGACAGGGGAAGAAAAATAGTGTGTTTTTAGGGTGAAATCACTTGAGTTTTAAAAGATGGTTTTACCTAAAACCATACTGTTCGGCCAAAAGATTAAATGCTTTCTCTTCTGCCAATTACAAGTCTGCCTTAACTACTTCAATGGGATTTGTAACGTGGGTAGTTTTAAAATTGTAGATGTAACCCCTCATAGGGTCAGCAAACCCTTTAGAACACTGGTTTGCAGGATAACTTGTCTCATTTTCCGCCATTGCTATTCAGTCTTCCTAGGGACGGAGAAGGCAATGGCACCCCACTCCAGCACTCTTGCCTGGAAAATCCCATGGACGGAGGAGCCTGGTAGGCTACAGTCCATGGGGTCGCTAAGAGTCGGACATGACTGAGCGACTTCCCTTTCACTTTTCCCTTTCATGCACTGGAGAAGGAAATGGCAACCCACTCCAGTATTCTTGCCTGGAGAATCCCAGGGACGGCGGAGCCTTGTGGGCTGCCGTCTATGGGGTCGCACAGAGTCGGACACGACTGAAGTGACTTAGCAGCAGCAGCTTCCTAGGGAATTATAGGTGGTGTAACTTGTTTAAGTGAGGGAGTGTTTGTTTTTTTTTTTTTTTGAACTAGAGTTTGGGATGTAGCTATTGATGTAACCATTCCAGTATTAAACATAGTTATATTGTTGCACGCCTCCTGAGGGTAAAATTTTGGATCTTGTTACATTTATCTTGTCTCCTGTTTAGGATGATGATCATGTATCTGAAATGACAGCCAGTGGGTTAAGGGAGGCTCTGTAGTCATGGGAACATGCAAAGTATCTTTGCCAAATCAGCTGATCTTGACCCCATTAGCTAGCACTTTGTTCAAATTTTCTGAATTTAACTGGCTTAGACTTATTTTTTGGTTTGGTGTTGAGAGATAAGAGATACTCATTTGGACTTGTGTTGTCCTGTAGGTCCTCTCAGTATGGTATTTAAAAATTCATCTTCCTGCTGCCTGAATTCCTTCCCTCCTTTTTCTTTTCTCCTTGTAAACTCTGGCTTCACACTATTTTCTCTTGTTTTCTCTAGATTATAGTACATACAGCCAAGCTGCAGCCCAGCAGGGGTAAGTCAGATTTTTACAAGTGTACTTTCGGTGTGATTGGTTGCTTTTTTAGAGTACAGAGCTTCCTCTAATTGTAGAGAATTTAGTAATGGTATTTGGATGTTCTGTATTCAGTTCTTGCATTTAATTTCTCTTACAGCTACAGTGCTTACACCGCCCAGCCCACTCAAGGATATGCACAGACTACCCAGGTAATTTTTAAGATAATTATATGTGGCTGCATCCCCAAGTAAACTATTTCCATCAGCCATTAAAACAATAGCTAGCATGAATCTTTTTCAAAAATTAGGTAATGGAAAAGTATAATGTGTTTGAAATCATAAAACGCATGGATATTTAAACTTTCACAGTGGAAGTGCCATTGTAATGAAACCATCCTCAAACTGGGAGTTGCTAGTTCTCCTTTCCTTTCTAGTATTATTTCTCAATTTAGGTGTTTTGCTCCATGCTTATTCCTTCTACGTATTTTGTGTTCAAGTTTATTTAACTTAATCGTACAGCAGTTTTGCAGAGGAAGGTGATAATATGGCATTTTGCAGATGAAAAATTGCAGTGCATAGATAATACACCATTTGCCAGTGGTTGCACAGTAAGTGATGGGTCAGCTCTTATGGCTGCCTAACTATAAGGGCTTCTGGGCTCTTTCTAGTACATGAGCCTGTTTTAAAATCTAGGCCAAAAGATACTAGAAATTACCCACCTAGTGTTCTCAAGATCACCTCAAATTCTGAAATGGTCTATGGCATAAAAGAAGACTAATGGCTCTGTTGTGGAAAGATTCTAGGACAGGCAGAATGTGGTGTCTCTGGCAGATCTTACATAACTGGCCGTTCAAATCTAGAATGTGATCTGATCTTACTGATATCTGAAGGAACAGCTCATACCTTGCCAGGTTTTAAGTATTACTGATGTCCAAGTTCAAAATTCAGTACTAATGCTTTACTTATCCAAAGGAGACATGTAGTATTCCTCATTTTCTTTGAAGTGGTGTGATAATTTGTAAATCTTTGTCCCATGCTGAAAATCCAGTTTCAAAAATTGTCTGACAGGTTTTAGCCTCATTTTCTTTCTCTTTTCATTTTGTTTTTCTAGCATTTTTTTCTGTTTGCTAAAACTGCTACACTGGGTGCTAGCAATTACACATCTTTTCCCTCATCGTGTATCATTTGAGGGCATCTTGTTAATTTCTTGTATCATTAAATTGAGATTTTTACCTGTTTATCTCATTGTAGTTTATGAAAATACAAGTAGATTAGATAAGGGGAAACAAGCATTCATGATATTGTGATCTCGTCTTTTTTTTTTTTTAATCTTTTTATTAGAAAGCATATTTTTTTTACTTGGTTTTCCAATTTAGGAACTTAGAAGTAAGTCCATTTTATTACTAAATGCTAGATTCACATATGAAGTTGTTGAATTCTTTTTCTCGGAGCAGGCATATGGGCAGCAAAGTTATGGAACCTATGGACAGCCCACTGATGTCAGCTATACCCAGGCTCAGACCACTGCAACCTATGGGCAGACCGCCTATGCAACTTCTTATGGACAGCCTCCCACTGGTAAGACCCTGGGGTCACATTAGTGAGGGTGTTTGCTAAGGAACTTGTTAGTTGTGCTCTTGGGTATATATTCTAGTTGATACCTTGGCGTTTGGGAATCCTTTATTCTTAGGAGGAGCTGGGTGTTTTGTTTTGTTTTTCCTTTTCCTTACCTTCTCCTTGAAGAATCTCTAATAGAATGTGGGTGGGGTAAATTCCAAAGGGAAAAAAGAACTTTTTCTTTTATCTGTCTTATACAGTGTATTAAATAATCTCACGACAAAATGGAGAATGTATAAAAGATTGTGCTAATGCTAGTACTGGGTAAGAATGAGCCTTCTTAAACGGAGCTGCTTAAAAATCGAACTGATTTTCAGATCTGTTTGCTTCATCTGATAGTGTGCCCTCTACTTTTTGTTTTGTGCTTTCCACAGTAGAAGGGACCAGTACAGGTTTGACTATCCTGCTCATTCTTGCATGGGAAATGCTTTCCATCTTGTCTAACCCTGTAATGTTAACCCTTTAGGTGTTTTCATTTGTTTAACCCTCAGACTTTTTCACATCACACACAACAAGGTGCTAATGGAAAATTGCCTCAGGTGCCATTTGCAGACCCATGTCCTTTTTCTTTATGTGATTTTGGGAGAGATTTTGCTTTGTTTTATTTTACATTATTTTGTGTCGAGCCTTAATAATAATTGCTCACCTTCTCAGAGGTATTTGAGATGACGACTTCCCAGCTGATTTCCCCTGTTCCCTCAAGGATAGGTTGCATGATTAGATTTATTTAGAAGAACAGATTGCCATCCTGCATGTGTTATGTTTGTCTGTTGGTTGGTTTCCAGTCCAAACACATTTTATTTTCCTTTTAAGTATTAATGATATTATTTTAATCCATAGTATGTTTTAAATATCTATGTAACAGCATTCCAGGGAGCAAAAAACAAGAAATGAACTATTTTAAGAATTAGAATAAATTATATCCTAATACTGGGGTTGAAAGTGAAGTGTGTGAAAATTGTACAATAACTTTTTTATGTTTAATACTGTGTAACATTTCAGGATCCCTGCCTTTTCCCCACCCACCCACTCCTGTCATTATTATTGTAAGAGAATATTACTTTTCAAACTATCTTCAGTCCCCAAGTTATATATGGTCTACCAGAGTTGCTAGGGAGAAACTCACCTGTAATTTATTTCATTGTGTGACCGTGTCATGGGTTTGATGGGAAGTATTTCCTAGTCTACCTAATGCATATCATTGAATAGGATGGGAAGTGTTTAAACTTGATACGGGTGTTAGTTGGCAACTGTAGGAAAAGCTGGAACTGAAATTCTGCAGTTTGTATTTTTAACACAGAATTTTGAAATTGTGAGATGAACTTTACATATTCAAGCTATTACGTTTTTAATGAGATGTAATTGACATATGACGTTAGTTTCAAGTGTACAACATAATGACTCAGTGTTTGTGAGTATTGTGAATTGATCACCACCAGTCTAGTTAGCATGAATCACCACACATCATCCTCCCCCCTCTCCACACACACACACACACACATCATCCTTTTGATGAGAACTTTTAAGATCTTCTCTCCATAACTTCTAAGTATACAATACAGTATTGTCAACTATGGTCACTATACTGCACTTTACATCCCCATGACTGATTTTTTACAACTAGATGTTTTTAACTACCTTTAACTCATTTTAAAAGCAAGTATCATTTGAAGTTAAATAATCCAGCCTTTGGAGTCTTTGAATCATTTTATAAGAACATGATCAAGTCATTTGTAAGAAATACAGTTTCTAGGTTCTGTAGAGCTATATATTCACTTTGTAGTTTATGGAAGACCTTTCATATCTCCCCTAATTCTCCCATCAACTTTTGGAGTGTAGGAACTAAAATTAAACCAGGTGAGCAAATTGAGGCTGAACCAAACCAAATAGGGCCCCAACAGTAGTAGGTATGTTCAAGCACACTGAGTACTTAAAATAAAACTTCACGAGGAGGGGCTGTATAAATCTCAGCTTATTAATTGGAATGGAATTATTATACTTTATATTGTTGAAGTTGAACAAAAATTCTGGTGGTTTGTGTGATGTTTCTTACTCTCTTTTCTTAAATTCATCACCACATGGTAGATGTGTTGTCTTTTTGATATTGGTCATTTGGGTTGTCGTTTTGTTCTATTAATTTTTGCTCGTTTTGCTTGGCTGCTTGTGTGGGTATTACAAATTAGTTAAAAGATTATTAATCTGGTGTCTATTACTGTAATTTTCAGCACTACAAGGGTCTGTTGCTGGATGTTTTTATGACATGAGTTATTGCCCTTATCAGTTTTTTTGGGTTTTTTTAATTGTCCTTATAAATCTCATAAATGGCTTGTCATGGAGAGGGGAAAAATCTGTGTAGGAGTAATAGGGTAGGTGGAATTAGATTCCAGTTAAATTTAAATAAATGAGTGCTTTATATGGTTGACATTAGGATTCTGCAAAGAACTTTTAAATTAAACAGTTCAGATGAATAACATGCCATCTCAAAACACTTGCAGTGCTTGGGACTCCTGTTTTGTGATGAGTGCTGAAACTGTTTTGCTTTATTGAGATTTGGATTTTTCTTTGATGGACAGAAATGCTGACAACTAGACTTGACTCTGTTGCATTGCTGACTGCTTGTTGAATAGGAAGAAGGAAAGCCAAGCACCAGGAAAGGTTATGGCACCTCTTCTAGGAAAGGGACTCAAGTTAGGAACTGCAGGTTTGGGGGTTGTCATGTTCCAAGCCCAGATTCCAGATGGAAGGGCATGGACCCCAGGAGTTCCCTGGTGGTCCAGTGGTTAGGACTTGGGGCTTTCACTCCTGGGGCTTGGGTTCACTCTCTGGTTGGGGAACTAAGGATCCTGCAAGCTGCACAGTGTGGCAAAAAGGAAAAAAGGTGTGGATCCCGCCTGGTGTGGCAAAGGCAGGAACTAGGGAGAGACCCTAGGTTGGCCTCTGCGCACCTACAAGGACAGGTGTGTAACACTTGGTTAGGGAAATAGCAGGGGGGCTACAAAGTCCACTTCCAGTATTGCTTAGCAGGAAAAATACTCATTTGCTCATGGTAGGTAAATAAGAGAGAAATGGGGTGGATAACTTGATGAGTGCTAGAATCTCAAATGGTTTATGTGAAACGTAAGATTAACTTTCAGTGTGTATTTTGGGAGTATTAAGTTTAAGATAATTTATCAAAGTTAAAGAGGAAAACCTTTATTGGTCCTACATATGTAAGCAAATATAATTTGTAGTATGTCTTTATTACTAATGTAATGCTGGTAACTGGAATTTTCTTAGTAGTTTGTTTCCCGAAACAAAATTAGTGGTTCTTAAAGAGTATTTAATCAGTTGTTAACATCTCACTGGAAATTAAACACATCTTCTCCACAATTTCCAGTTTCCTTAAACTTGAACTGCCCATGATGCTTGGAGCTGAAAGCAAATAATTCCAAATGATAGGTTTTAATGCTAAAACTTGTACCTGGATCCTTATTTTGCAGCTACTTTAATATACTGTGTCTTTTACCTCCCTTTCTGGGGCATTTTATTCCTGTTTGTAGAGATTTGGGGTATACTTAAGTAGTTAGTTGAAAAACTTGTTTAAGAAGGCCTGCTTGCAAAGCCTATGTAGAATTCGTGTCCCCTGTTGAATCCCTTCAAGGTGGGGGCCAAGGGAGCCCTTTTTTCTATATCAGCATTTTCTGTGGCCTACTCTCTCTTCCTTCCTGCTTGGTGTGGTTTAGAGCAAAAGAGACAGTGCTTTGCTGAAAACTGAGTGTTTTCAGAGAACTTAGGCTTTAAATATTGGTTTGTTGCTACTTTTACTGAAGGGGAGATACTTAAAGGGGCCAAATATCTTAATGTTTGAAAGTGATTTATAATTTGTTCTATTAATGAGTGTCCAGGCAGATCTCTGAGGAGCCAGAAATCTGACATAGCTCTCCTTTGTTCTAGGATATTCTACTCCAACTGCCTCCCAGGCATACAGTCAGCCTGTCCAGGGGTACGGCACTGGTGCTTATGATACCACCACTGCTACGGTTACTACCACCCAGGCCTCCTATGCAGCTCAGTCTGCATATGGCACTCAGCCTGCTTACCCAGCTTATGGACAGCAGCCAGCAGCCACTGCGCCTACAAGGTAAGGCCCCCTCACCTACTTCTAACGCTGCAGCCTTGGGCTTTCAGAAAAGAGAGCAAACTCTCCCACTTAAGAGAATCCTTGACTTGGTTCCTTTGTAAAGCTTACTCAGATCTACTTGGGTGTTTGACTGTTCTTCACCCAGTACAGTCACACCAGAAATGTTACTCATCATTAAATAGATAAGTGGTGCCATCCAGGGGCCAGAATAAGGACTGTCACTGAGTGGGTTGTTTTGTTTCAGTAGAATGGGCATTTTGATATGAGGAGGTATTGTATTTACTTTGCTAAACCTAGATGAAAATAGTGTGGTTTCCTCACAACAGAACAACTGATGGACTTATAGTTTGATGCTTTTACCTTTAGTTTTATTGACCCTGTAAATGGTTAATAGCTTTCTCTTTGGGAAGAACACTGTAGTTCTCAGTTGGGGGTGGGTCGGTTGTAGAATCATGTATTTCAAGAAACAGTCACATGATTCACTTGTCAGTAAAGGCTGTATCCATATCCAGAAGTCAGACATTGGTGATGTGATTTTCTGTGTTGTGTACTGGCTTGGTAATCTAAGTACCACAGGCGAGTATGAATTCTTAACTGGGTGCCATGCTATAAGGTGAATATTTGGGCAAACAGTTCGTACTCCGTGACTGATAAGCAAGTAAACAATATTAATTATTACTTAACAGAAGATTTCAGGTCTTTGCTTTAGACAGTGCACTTAGGTGGCTTCTGCTTACAGTCTTGAAGGAACATTGAATTCTGGTTTGAAAGAAGACTTTAGGGAGTAAACACAAGATCAACTTGTAACCTAGACTTTTTGTCTGCTGTAGAGGTAAGAAATTAGCTCTGGCAAGCAGTCATGAGAGTACTTCTAAAATGCGCAGTGAGTAATCAGAGCTACTTAGTAATTTACATCTTTTAGACAGTCTTCAGTGGTTAGTGTTAAGCGGGTTCCTCTAGGGTCCCAATTCAGTTGACTTAAAATGATCTCAGATGTTTGAGGTCCCATTTGATGCTGCATTGCAACAGTATATCCAGTCCATGGTGGACTGCGGGTGGGGGCAGGTATAAGTTATCCTTTTTGGTTTCTTAATTTTTCAGTCCCTCACACTTTATAACAGTAATCTGTCTCCTCATCAGTGATAGCTACTCACTTTTCCCTCAGAGAGCGGGAGCTTGTGAACTGTTGCAGCTCTTTGGAGAAGCAGTACCTCCACATCCTCCCTGGTCTGCTGGCTGATGCTTGTGCTTTGCTTAAAATAGCGTGCACTCAACTCTGCTACAACCCTGTTACAGACTTTGGGGTTAAGGGGTAATAGAAGTCTCTGGTTTTTTTCTCCTTGGGATTAAGATTGGTTTTCATCACTTCACAAGGATATTTCCCAGTTCATCTCGAGCATGAGAGGATGCCATAGACTTACTTAAATGTTACTTTAACCCAGAATTTGCATTATTGTTAAAGTCTCTTGTTTGTCTTTAATAGTCCTTATTGAGAAAAGGCATTTTCTTCCTGAGCAAACCACCTCCCGTCCCAGATCTGTTAAGTGGGCAGCAGAGTGTTGTAATTGCTCCTGTAGCTGCTGGCAGGAAACGAAAGGAGTGTGGCGATGTCTCTTCTGTGGATGTGATTAAGACTCTTCGTCTTTAGTGCTCTCTTCCAGCAGAGACCGTTGGACCAACACTGGGTTTTGATGGAGTTCACTTTACAGCTGTATTTATTTCCAAGCTCAGTCCTAACACTGTTTATTGCTCATAGATTATAGAGTTCTTACTCAAGAGTTTGGTGTTGAGAGAAAAGAAATCTTACTTTTTTATTTCTCCTTTTAGACCGCAGGATGGTAACAAACCCGCTGAGACTAGTCAACCTCAATCTAGCGCAGGGGGTTACAACCAGCCCAGCCTAGGATATGGACAGAGTAACTACAGTTATCCCCAGGTACCTGGGAGCTACCCCATGCAGCCAGTCTCGGCACCGCCGTCCTATCCTCCGACCAGGTCAGTCTCCTCTTGCTTGTTCTTGTGGCCAGGGAGCTAGTGGAATAATACAGCAGATTTTTTCAGGCTGTTGACCAGCTTGCTTTTGCTTCCTCAGGTGAACTGTGTTACCTGACTCTCCCAGGGATAAGCCTGACCACATATTCTACATTAAAACTTCAGTCAAAAACACTTCTAAATATTAGTACACTTTTACCACTTTTTTTTTTTTTAATTTATTCAGATGAGAAACAGTGGCATGAAAGCAGATAAACAGAACCATGGAAGTCACATTTTCCAGGTGCAGTTGAGATGGGTCAAGTTGCAGGGCATTATTTTTTCAAAAAGAAAGTTTACCTTAATCATTTTATGTTTAACTTAAAGGTCCATTCTTGCACCAGTATTAATGGCTAAGCCAAGGCCTTTCTTTTTGACTTAAGAGTTTATTGTTCTGCATTTTGTCTTAATTAGCCACACCAGCAACTACAGTGTCTAGTTTTGGTTTCTTTAAAGTAGAGGAAGAACCACAAGTTGTCTCAGATTTATTTTTTTGATGCAAGTTTTCAAATGAACTGTATGAATTGTGTCCTCAAGTGTTAACTTGGTTTTGATAAAATTAACATTTCCACTTTTTGTATTCATTTCATTGGCTTATGTATAAGCAAGCACAGCTAACTGGTAAGTGTCTCTCTACAGCTTGGAGCAGAAATGGGCAGGGTTCAAGTATTTCCTTGCAAGGGCCCTCCCACAACTGGCATGTTGAGAGCACTTAATCTGGCAAGTTGAATAGGTGTGCTTGGTGTGAAGAGAGGCTTTTGAGTCCTTACAGCTTCCCAGGGGCTTCTCTGGTGGCTCAAACAGTAAAGAATATGCCTGCAATGCAGGAGACCCTGGTTTGATCTCTGAGTCTGGAAGATCCCCTGAAGAAGGGAATGGCAACCTACTTCAGTCTTCTTGCCTGGAGAATCCCATGGACAGAGGAGCCTGATGGGCTACAGTCCATGGGGTTGCAGAGAGTCGGACACGACTGAGCAGCTAACGTTTTACAGCTGTGGGGGAGGTGCAGATACTTAAAATTATTGTTAGAATTTAAATTGTACTGTGTGTTGTCTTGTTTTTCATTATCATGGTTCATCTAAAGTTTAATATTTCAAGCTTTATTTCTGTGTAAGAGTATCTTTGGTTAGTTTCCCTGCCCTTAAGTTGACATATGTGAAGGTGAATATTAGTCTGATATTCATTTTTCATATAGTGCCTTGATTCTGATGTTTTCTTGTCCATCTTTTCCTTATTAATGCCCAGATTCATAGACGAACAGGCATGTCTGGAAGTTTGGAACTATATATATATATACCAAAGCAACTTGAAACTTACCCTCATGAGAAAAGTGGCCACACACACACACACTGAGTGGCCTTGTACCTTCAGAAAACAAGTCATCATTCAAGGGAATTATTGTAGGCAGCCTGAGAACTGAATACCATACTTAGCTGCCTCACTTTTCTCAGTGCTTTTTCCTGGGTCAGCCTTCCCTGGGAGCACAGTGTTCCCTTGATACAGGAAGCACCTAGGCTCCCAAACGTACCTTGAGTTTGGTTGAGAAAAACTATTGTTCTAATGAGCATGTGTGCCTGTGTGTGGATGCTCAGTCGTGTCCAACTTTGCGACTCCGTGGACTACAGCCTGCCAAAGTCCTCTGTCCATAGGATTTCCTAGGCAAGAGTGCTAGAGTGGATTGCCATTTCTTCTGCAGGGGAGCCTCCTGACCCAGGGATTGAACCTGTGTCTCCTGTATTGGCAGGTGGAGCCTCCTAACCCTCCACTACTTCGCCACCTGGGAAGCCCTGTTTTAATAAAGGTGGAGGTGGTAAAGGGGGAAACTCGTAATCAAGGTTGTGCATTTTATAGATGGGTTCGTTTTTTTTGGGGGGGGGGGTGCATAATACCCCCTCCTCCTATTTAGAACTTGATTCCAAATACAAAAATATTTTGCTCATTTTAAGTGTAGCATGTTAATATGTAAAAAGTAACTGCATTTTTAAGGGTTTCTATGTCACATGCTGGGAATGTCTCTTATATTTAGGGGACCTAAAATAACAAGCCTCTCCTAACAGACTGTTCTGTTTTGTTTCCTCAGCTATTCCTCTACACAGCCGACTAGTTATGATCAGAGCAGTTACTCCCAGCAGAACACGTATGGGCAGCCGAGCAGCTATGGGCAGCAGAGCAGCTATGGGCAACAGAGCAGCTACGGGCAGCAGCCGCCCACTAGTTACCCCCCCCAGACCGGGTCCTACAGCCAGGCGCCCAGCCAGTACAGCCAGCAGAGCGGCAGCTACGGGCAGCAGAGTGAGTTGCTAAGAGAGAAAACCAAATAAGGATGGTTGTGTTTGGAGTTTCTGAAATGGGGAAACACTCTTTACCACTGTGTGCTTTTGAACTCCAGGATGCATCTTGAGGGTATCATATCCTGGCTTTTCTCCAGTTTAATTGTTGTTAGTATGCCTTAGGAGAAAAGAGAGTTTGTAACTGACCAGAGACAATGTTTCAGACTACCAGCCCTGCTCTCTGGGGAAGTTATATGCAGTGAGTGAAGCCAGCTTTTCTTATGGCCTGCCCACCACAGCTCATTCAGAGAGCATGAGCAGGTAGCTATTGAAGACTCCTGCAGTTTTGATAGTTAAAAAGAGACTGTATTTTGATTGTTTCTTGTTCACATTCATAAGACAAAAATTTTCGTGGAATGCTTACAGTTTATGTGGAAAAGTAACCAAAAATTCAAAAAATTGCCTTCACAATTTATTCTCTGCCTGGATTGTTGTCTTTTAATTAAATTGCATCCATGAGTATGTCTCATTATGACAATGAGAACGAGTAGTGCTTCTTGATGGAGACTACCCCTGAGCAACTCCCAAGAAACCTGACTCCATTTTTGTTTGAGTGTGGTTTAAAGAACAGTTTTTTAAGGCATCTTGGGATACAGAACCCTGTGTACTATTGGTCAGAGTCCTATTTTTGTTTGAGAGTGTTTTTTTCCTAGGCAAACTATATGAGATTACTTCAGCCTTTTGCTGAACTTTATAAAAAGCTTACTGATAGGGGTACTTAATCAGATGTAAAGAAGATGGTACCTTGGTTAGTGCCTTGTAGTTGAGAATTCTATGATTCCAGGAGAAAGTACAACAGCAGTGGTGTAAATGCTGATCCGTGGCTTACAGATGTGACTCTTTCCTCAGGTTCATTCCGACAGGACCACCCCAGTAGCATGAGTGTTTATGGGCAGGAGTCTGGAGGATTTTCCGGACCAGGAGAGAACCGGAGCATGAGTGGCCCTGATAACCGGGGCAGGGGAAGAGGGGGATTTGATCGAGGAGGCATGAGCAGAGGTGGGCGGGGAGGAGGACGCGGTGGAATGGGGTAAGAGCAAACCTTTTCTCTTTTTACCTAATTTTGTTTCATCCGTAGGATTTTCAATGGAAAGAAGGGACTGAAAGACAGGAAATTTATTTCTGCATTTCCATGGATAGTCTGATGAGCCCAAGCCATCTTGCAGACATGGAAATGTCATCTTTGTGGCATATCTATGGAGGCAGTTTGCTTTTTTCAATGCCAATCTACTTGGTTGGGTTGGGGAGAACAAAGAATGGTTTTGAAACTAGAGCTTTCAGTTCCCTTCATGGTTTCCAGAGGTCACAAGCCTCCTGGGTAATAGATTTGGGATGGAACACACACAACCCTTCTAACAACCCTAGGTTTTTGACTAATTGCTTCTGAATGATTGTCTTGAAATACCTGGTGTATATACTGCAGAAAAGGAATGCAGCTGTTTTCCACAATGTTTGTCCCCAACTTCTGTTTATACTTGGAACTATTGAACATGATGATGAAGATCTTGGTCCCATAACCCTTGAACTATGGCCTGAGGTGCACCTGGTATACAGAGAAGTCTAGTAGCTTTGTGCAGAGTAATGTGTTATAATTGTAGAATCACTCTCCCCAATGGAGATTTTGAGAAGTCTAAATCGGTTTGACCATTTTGATGGATGGCACAACCTGGTTTAGAAAACTTTGCTTAGATGAGTAACATGAACCTGCTACCCCACCCTTCCCCTCCCTCCTCCCACATCCTTTTCCCTTTCTGGTGTCTCTACTTTGATGAAGGTGAGGTGAATTGGTTAACATAATCCAGAAGGCTTAGTTCTGTGTGTGTTCTGTCCCTGTATAAACTAGTATTAAAAAAAAAAGTTATGCAGAATGTTGGTATAAGTATAAATTGGATTTGGTACCACCGCTGGTTCAAGGAAAAACTGAGTAGAATTTCTTTAGAAGTGTACTTCAAGATTAAATAGATTAATTGATTTTTAAATTTTATATTAATAAATATGTTTACTACTGAACAATACTGGTTTAAAATACTGTTTTGCATATTCTGCATAACTTAAGTCTTCAGTGAAATCTTTATTGGAAGAAAGTCATTTTATAAGATGCAAAAATTTATGAGTAATTTGGTATAAAGTAGAATCAGTCTTCTGATTTGGAGAATGTCATTCCATTATAAAGGTTTCACTTCTTTACAGATGTTTTAAATAGATGTAGACACTTGAAATCACTATCATCACGTCTCCAATCATCTAGACTCCTTAGTATTTTTCGATTGCAAGATCAGTTTTAAGTTTATTCATTTTAATTCTCCAGAAGTAATAATTCTTCTAATTTTGCTAGATTTTGCTAGTAGAGGGTGTTCCCTCTTTCTCAATGAGAAGTCTCTGCTGAAGCCATGGAAAACATCATGGCTTTCCCCACAGGCTTGTCAGCAGACTGTGATGCAGTCTGTCGGACCCTTTGGGGACAATACGAGAGCCCCCCCCCCCCCTTTTTTATTGCGGTGTGGTGGTGGTTTTCAGTGTCTTCTGCAGGTAAGGCGCTCAGTGTTGTTAACATGCCCTTTTTCATTGCCTCAGTATTTTGATATTTTCATTGGCTGTTAAACGTGGAAACTTTTTAACATGCTTTGTCGCATTTATATGCTACAGGTTACAAAGTGAGAGCCTTGTATACACTTCAATACTTAAAAAGTACCCGTACTCAGTACTCAGCCGGCAGCATAATGAAAAGTGGGACTAGACACGGTGTCCATATGGAGAGGAAAAATATACATAGAATATTTTTAACAAAATGTATTCATTGTATAAATGGAATCCTTCTGTAACTTTGGTAACTGCATACTTGTTGTTTGGTAATGAACCAGAGGAGGTATAATACTCTAGAATTGTATAACATTAAAGTGTAAACTTTTGTGTTTAAAGAGAGAGAACATTTTATGGTGTGTACTTTTAAAAAGGAAGCAAAGCTGCATGCAACAGCTTGAAATTGTATATTCAGGTATTAAAGGTGCAATACTGGTTAGAAAAGCTCAAGGCCTCCCACTGAGGAGCTGCCTTTTATTTAAGAAAAAAACCTAAAAGGCCCAATTCTTATTCTTCCCCTTTCAAAATACGTAAGGCAGTGATTTTATACTGCCGTTACCATTAGTCTCAATTGATATGTCTATAAAGTTGCACCCCCAGTCTGTGGAGCCTTGGTATCTGTTGTAAATTCTCCTTTCACAGCGATTGTTAAACCCATTAGTGCCCTGAAATGTATGGCTTTATGCTGAAGATCAGCTGGATGCGTCCTGTGGTGTGTTTCATAGGCCTCTACTGTGGTGTCTCCTGCTTTTTATAAACTGTGATTGTTAGGAAGCCCAGGGCCTCACTTGGCTCTCCCCTGGGAGAGGTTGAGGGTGCACCTTTATGAACATGAAAAGATTCATCACAGCAGTTACCTGGCTTGCTACTCCTGTCCACACAAGCTCTCCCTGTTTTTCAACTGATGGGGTGGGTGTTTGGGATGTATTTTTCCCCCAAATTGCCAAGTATTGCACTGTTAATACCAGCCCCCGAAATGAAAGGAATCAACCACACTGGTGTGTACACTCAGACAAGCAAGGTTGTATATAAAGGAAATTTGAGCAAGCTGCCCTGAAGAAAGGCATAGTGACAAGATGAGAGAGATGCATTGCTTGGAGATGTGTTTAGCCAGTGCCCTTCTTCCCCACGAGCCCCCCCAAGGCTCAGAGCGGTGCTGGCTTTTAAAGGGAAAGGCCTTCATTTCTCCGTTTATCCCCCCAGCAGCGCTGGAGAGCGAGGTGGCTTCAATAAGCCTGGTGGTAAGTTTTTGAGTATTACCATGGATAGTGTTTAAAAAAAATACAGTTTTTAGAAAACTATAATTTTTTATTAGTTTGATAAGCGGTTTAAAAATGATCTCTACAGAAGAGACTAATGGGTACTGCCGGCACTGTCTTAGGGGTAATAAGGTTAACCTACGGTTACAAAACAAAGGGTGACTTGGAGTATTGAGCAACTGCTTCTGTAATATGGGGGAGAGTACATTTTTAAAGTTTGGTTTATTTGGAGGAAAAGAAATTTGACTTAAATTTAACACTAATTTGGCACGTAAGCGCTGAGAGTGTATTTGGTTAATGGTTTAAAAGCAAACCCTAGCAAACCTGTCACAGGTGTTAAAGGGGCACTGCTCCATTTTAGCAGTGCGGTCATTTTGAATTTAATGAAGCCCCATCACATGGTGGTATAGTAGATAGCTATGTGTGTTTGTAAGGTCTGTAGCTTGCAAGACGTGCACTAATAATATTTTGTATGATCTTTCCTGGTTGGCAGGACCCATGGATGAAGGACCAGATCTTGATTTAGGTAATTTTGAATCCCTGGAGTTTATTTTGTGCTTTGTAATTGAGTAGCCCAGGAGCAGGTGTGTGCTGGGAGTTCAGCAGCCAGGTAGACGAGTGGGATACTCCTGCTCTCAGAGCAGTTTGGGGCTTCCTTGATCATGAGTAGACAAAAATACACCAAAAGTTCCGTCTCATTCTTGTTGGTAAGGTTGCTAGTTCTCTTGGCTTTGTGATGAATGCTAGCAGGCAGTAGTGACCATTGGTTATGGAGACATGACAGTAACTGCCTCTCCTTTTCCCTGGAAGGCCCACCTGTAGATCCAGATGAAGACTCTGACAACAGTGCAGTTTACGTGCAAGGACTAAAGGACAGTGTGACTCTCGATGATCTGGTAGACTTCTTCAAGCAGTGTGGGGTTGTTAAGGTGAGTAAGAGCATGACCTTGGGGGCCGGCAGGGCATTTTGAAGAGAGCTGACTTGGAGAGTTTCTGAAGTGGCTTGATTTTTCCTTCTGGACTGTCCATGTGTGGTTTGCTCCTTAAAATACAAAAAGCAGAAAGCAAAAAATACTGTTCTACAGAAAAGAAATCCTAAACATGGTTTAAGCATATTTGATAACTCAGGGTCACTTTTATAATCATCAAGTTAATTGTAAGAATATTACGTGAACTTTTGGTGGGGTGGGGAAGAAATACAGACTGTAATGTTTTTAAAATAACATTTATGTGTCCATATCCCAGCATTGGCAGTAGGGCTTTATGAGTACCTTTGAGGTACCTGGTATATGTCTTCCTTTCCTAGTTTTGTCCCTTCTCCCCACTCGAATCCTGAATTCTATCATTCCCTTTCTTTATAGATGTACCTCAATAATATTTTGTTTCACATAATTTTGAAGAATATTAAAACACTACTGGTAAGGCAACACCATTCTGGACATAACACTGGGAACAAACAGACAAGAACCCTTAAAGTTGATGTCTAGTGTGGAACGTGTTGTAAATAGGAGTATAGTTGTGCTGTGTTTAGTGATCATAATTCTTAAGGATGAAAATAAATACAGCAAGATAGGAAAGGGATAAAATGAGGAACAGAGCCACTCCAAGTGGGGAATAATTTCAGAATAACAGAGGGAATAGTGAGACAGGAGCTTGCCTGGCAAGCTTGAAGAAGCTGGAGTGGCTAGAAAGTTTGGTTTGAGCTACTGTGATGGTTACCGATTAGATGAGGAAAACTAAGAGAAACTGGAATTTTGAGAAGGGTTGAGGAGGTCAAAATCTCAAAGTTTGGGCATCCTGTATTTCTTTCATAAATACATCACAAGTTATCCATACGTTCTGTTAACAAACAGGCTGTGTCTATTCTGTTCGGTATCCAGGCCATGCTCTAGGGAACATTCTGTACTTGTTTCCTGGTGGCACTAGTCTCGCTGGGGTGTATATAGTTGATTCTTGTTATTCGTGGTGGTCAGTTCTATGAAGTCGGTACAGACACTGGATTAGTGAATGTCGCGCCACCGCCCCAGAAGTGTGTGCACACATCTCACGTAGATTATAATCACACATTCTCAGAACAGTTCCTCCTGATAAATCCTACTCGTTAAAGAAAAAGGTTCAGAAGTGTGACTTGCCTGAGTTGGTATTCAGATTTGTCCAACTAGTCCCAGAGCCAGAACTTGGTACAGAACACTGCCCCCGACCTCCCAGTTTCCGGCCTCTGGTCGTTTCTAGGAGAGCTGGAACAGGAGGGAGGAGCGTTGTCTTCCTCTCCCTCTGCTGGGAACATGTACGTCTGGCCACCCATTTTTCACTTTCTGTTCACTGCCACAAATAACCACAGAGAGTGCCACAGGTACTGATTCTGGAGTTCCAAATATTTGAATCCACGAATAATGAGAACTGACTATACCCAGGTGTAGAACTGCTGGTTCTTAAGATGTGTACAGTGTTTAACCTGACAGTAACCATCTGGCCGACCAGTGTAGGCTCTTCACCGCACATTCACCTTCGCCTCACCAGGAATCACGTGTGTGTTTGTTTTTAAACTTTCAGTAATCTGGTAGAAGAAAATGGAAATGTAGTTTGCTTTTCCTTGATGGTTAATGATGTTTTCGTTGATGGTTAATGATGTTATAATGGCATCCTGTCGTCTTTGAAATGCGTTTGTGTCTTATATGCACTTTTCATTGGGTTGTCTGTCATTTGTTGATTTATATGTGGTTCTTTATAGTGTCTGAATGCTAATCTTTGTCTTTGTCGCGAATACAAGTCTTCCAGTTTTGTGGCTGAGTTTTGAAAGGGCGGGGTGGGAGATGGTACCACTCTGCTTGCAGGACCTTGGTTCCCCACGCAGGGGCTGAACCCAGGCCCTTGGCAGTGAAAGCAGGGTCCTAACTTCTGGACCGCCGGTGAGTTCCCTGAGGCTCACATTTTTACTCATTTTCTTTTGATGAACAGGAATTCTTAATTTTTTCAGTCATTACCTTACTGGGTTGGGTCTTTATGGGTTTTTTTTGTCTGCAAGACCTTTTATTCCACAACATATTTTGAAAGGTTTACCTTTTCCCTGGTGGTATATAGTGCTGACACATAGAAAGTACCGTCTGTACCTGGATCTGTTTCTTGGCCACATGTATACCTTTTGTTAATTTGTGTGATTCTATGCTAGCAGCTCCGCTAATTACTCTGTGCTAAATCTTGATCTCTAGTAAGGCAGATGCTTGTTTCATTCTTTTACTTCTTGCTCTCCTGTCTATACATTTTAGAACCAATTTATGAAGTTCCTTAAAAACCCCAATTGGGGGACTTCCCCTGGTAGTCCAGTGGTTAGGGACTCCATGCTTCTATGCAGAGGGGAAAGCGGTACGATCCCTGTGCTTCTATGCAGAGGGGAAAGCGGTACGATCCCTGTGCTTCTATGCAGAGGGGAAAGCGGTACGATCCCTGGTTGAGGAACTGAGATCCTGTGTGCCTGGTGTAGCCAAAAAACCACACACACACAAATAGGATGTGTTCTGAATCTATAAGAATTTGAGAATTGACATTTTTATGATATTGAGGGGTTTCCTCCCACCCCCTATTAACATTGTATTTCTCTATTTATTGGGTCTTTGGTAAAGCCCATCTCCTTAAAAGTTTTACAGATTTTTATTCATTTTTTTCGTTAATGGGCTGTTTTGGAATGGCTTTTTCTGATCCATCTATATAAAAATAGTCACTTTTGGAAAGTCTTCAATCATAAACTTCCTACTTGTGGACTATACAGTGTATTGTCTATTTGGGTATGTAGGATTTATTCCTAGTTAAGAAAGTAGTGTTTAATTTTAATTAAAGATTTTAGAATTCTATCACCCATCATTCATAGCACTGTTCTGTCACACTTCCTTTCTTTATATGCCCGGTACATGTATGTAGTATAAGTTACTTCTTTTAAGCTCTAGACATATTTTCCCATATCACAAGATACATAAATGTGTGCACGTGTAATGCAAAAAATACATCTGGTGTTGGACTGGGAAGCTAGTCCTGTCCTGTCTCTAGAGGGAAAGCGGCTGCGACTGAGCTTGAGGTGGTCGAGTCCTTTTAGCACACTCACAGCCCTGTGTATTGTATTTAACAATCGAAGGACAGTTTCACTTGATGTGCGACGTGTCTTGTGGGTGGCATGACTGCATCCTGAGAGGTGGCTGCTCACTGGGTGCCTGTGATATGGCCTTTAAGGGTGTTGGGGCAGGTGTAGACCACAGGAAGAGGAGGCTGGGGAACAAATGGGACACAATTTAGAACTTTGGGCCTATTTTGGTTTTATGATAAAACATGTAAGAAGAAAAAGTCATTTAAGTGTACATAGTTGTGGTAGCCACTTTGGAAATAAGTCACTGATAATTCCACCATTCCTCTGAAAACTAGTATTTCTGGTCATAGCTTAATTATGCTGTTTTATGCCTAGATGAACAAGAGGACTGGACAACCCATGATCCATATTTACTTGGACAAGGAAACAGGAAAGCCCAAAGGCGATGCTACAGTGTCTTATGAAGACCCACCAACTGCCAAAACTGCTGTTGAGTGGTTTGATGGTAGGAGCCCTGGGTCAGCGGGGTGTGCCCTGGCCCCCTGGCCCTGCCTCCTTGCGGCACACGGAGGGTCTGGGAGCAAGTGTGCCAAGTGTCAGCTTGTGGGTGAAGGGTCTTGTGCTTGAGTATGTCATTCAGTTAGGATGATTTTCTCTTAATGTGGTTCTAGGGACCATGGATAGATAGGCTGTCCCTCTGTGTAGCTGTAGGGTGTGCAGGAAGGAGGACTCAAGAGTCAGAGGAGCAAGGAGACCCTCTCTCTGCTCCTGGAGGAGCACTGGGGGCATCCAGGAAGCGGCTTGTCCTGCTCCCCTCAGCCATACGAGGGCCAGGCGCTGACCTGGGGTTAAGAGATCCCTTATCTTCCGTCGTTCTGAGATACACTTGCTTCTCTAAGAACAGATGTCAGAGGTGCAGAAAGCCCCACAGACCCCTCAGCTATACACATTTGTGGTTTTATATATATATATATATATGACTTTGACATTGAGCTTCGAATTTCAGTTTTCACAAAACCAACTTGAAAGTGTCAGTAAGTTCTGTCTCCTCTCAGCCACTTCCTGCTCTACTTCTCACCCTGTTAAGGCTTTTCTGGCCTCGCCTTTGAAAATCTTAGGGAAGACAGTGGGAAGACACACTGATGCAGTGCGAATGGTTGAGTTTGATAACGGGCTGCGGTTGGGGAAGAAGGAGTCGTGTAACCTTATACCTGATCTCCTCAAGGGGAGTAGGAGTTGGATATTGGGAGTGATGGGTGTTCTGATCTATTTTTCTAGGGAAAGATTTCCAAGGGAGCAAACTTAAAGTTTCTCTTGCTCGGAAGAAGCCGCCCATGAACAGCATGCGGGGAGGGATGCCGCCGCGTGAGGGCAGGGGGATGCCGCCGCCGCTCCGAGGAGGTATTGACCGGGTGCTCTCTGGGCCCCGCTCTGCTGCTCTGAACGCTCTCAGTACCCTCGGCTTTGAGGGAAGGCAGGCCCCTTAGGAATACTGAAAAGGTGTATAGAATAAATACTAGCATTGCATACTGAGAGCAGAAGGGGAGGAGGGGTTGCTTGGTCAGGGAGGCTGGGAGCCTTGGGAACCATGCTGCTGGGGGTCAGCCCATTTGTTTATCCTGCCTGTCCTCCAGCTGTAGGAACAGACCACAGTGACACAGAGCTGTGCCCTTGGGCTTCTGGGGAAGTAGGACCGGGCAAGGGGGCAGCGATGCTGTGATCCAGTTCCCTTCATGATACACACATCCTGTAGCAAGTCTGGTGCTACAAAGAGGTGGTTTGCTGTTTCCTTACTGCAGGTCCCGGGGGCCCAGGAGGTCCTGGAGGACCCATGGGGCGCATGGGAGGCCGTGGAGGAGACAGAGGAGGCTTCCCACCGAGAGGGCCGCGCGGTTCCCGGGGGAACCCGTCTGGAGGAGGAAACGTCCAGCACCGAGCTGGAGACTGGCAGTGCCCCAACCCGTATGTACTTCTCCTGGCACCCAGGAGTGTGGGCG
This sequence comes from Okapia johnstoni, assembly GCA_024291935.2. NCBI lineage: Eukaryota > Metazoa > Chordata > Mammalia > Artiodactyla > Giraffidae > Okapia > Okapia johnstoni. The sequence goes on along the minus strand of CM044310.1, from coordinate 4,045,165 downwards.
GCCCCACTCCTAGCCTGGAGAGGCCTGCGGGGTTCCTTTGGTCCAGAGCCGCGTCACCCTGACCCTGACTCTACTGTGGGGTGGGTGGCCCCATCAGTCCTTAGCAGCTGCCGTGGAGCCTTCGGGAGATGGTCACGTAGTCCACTGGCCTCAGGGCCACCTGGATGTGCTTGTCCAGACACTTTGCCGGATCAGACTCTGGTCCTGTGCTGCCCGAGGCTGCGGCTTCAAAGCCGTTTTCTGTAGTCAGATCCTCTGAGTGGAGTTGGACCCGGACTCGGTGTTTGTGCTGGTCTCTGCTCTGGCTGGCTTGTTTGGTAAGTGATTTCTGTTGTGATATAATTTTATTTATGCAGGGGCTGTGGAAACCAGAACTTTGCCTGGAGAACAGAGTGCAACCAGTGTAAGGCCCCAAAGCCTGAAGGCTTCCTCCCACCACCTTTCCCACCCCCGGGTAGGTACCCGCAGCTTCTTGGCACCAAACCTCTAGTTAGCTCCATGGGCTTGGTAACCAGCTGCCCAGGGTCAGGTTGGTTTCAGCAGGCGCAGCCCTGACTGGGGCTCTGACCCTCTGTGCAGTTAATCCCCTTAGATTTTCACCTTCTGCCCCCTCGCCCCCCCCCCGGCCATGTTTGTGGTTCCACATCCTCGGATTCTGCTGAGGGCGGTTGTGTAGTACTGTACTTCATATTTGGTGGGGAAAAAGCAGTGTGGAAGTGGGCCCCCAAGCGTTTCAAACCTTTGTTAAAGGGTCACCTGCGGTCCCAGCATCAGTTCTGAACTGTGACCTGGTGGGCAGTGAGGGAAGCGCTGGGTCTGCACCCAGCGTTCTGTCTTGGCACTGAGTGTCCTCTCCTGCACTCTCCCTTCAGGCGGTGACCGTGGCAGAGGTGGCCCTGGAGGCATGCGGGGAGGAAGAGGTGGCCTCATGGACCGCGGTGGTCCCGGTGGAATGTTCAGAGGCGGCCGTGGTGGAGACAGAGGTGGCTTCCGCGGCGGCCGGGGCATGGACCGTGGTGGCTTTGGTGGTGGAAGACGAGGTGGCCCTGGGGGACCCCCTGGACCGTTGATGGAACAGATGGGAGGCCGACGAGGCGGGCGAGGAGGACCTGGAAAAATGGATAAGTACGTGGGGGTGAACCAGCTGGGGCGCCTGGGCCGTCAGCCCCTTCCCGCACCCCCGAATGGGTTTTACCCACCCCGGGCAGGAGGCGGGCAGCTGTCCTGGGGCGCCCTGAGCCGGGCAGGGCTTCCTCTCCACCCCTTTTGTAACCCACTGCCCCCTTCCCTTCTGCCGGGCAGAGGCGAGCACCGTCAGGAACGCAGAGACCGGCCCTACTAGACGCAGAGACCCGCAGAGCTGCATTGACTACCAGATTTATTTTTTAAACCAGAAATGTTTTAAATTTATAATTCCATATTTATAATGTTGGCCACAACATTATGATTATTCCTTGTCTGTACTTTAGTATTTTTCACCATTTGTGAAGAAACATTAAAACAAGTTAAATGGTAGTGTGCTGAGTTTTTTTTTCTTATTTTAAAGATGGTTGTTTAAGACTAAACAATGGGAACCCCTTGTGAGCATGCTCAGTATCATTGTGGAGAACCAAGAGGGCCTCTAACTGTAACAATGTTCATGGTTGTGATTTTTTTTTTTTTTTTAAATAAAATTCCAAATGTTTATAACCAGTCACCCTTCTCCGCCTCTGTTCCGCATCCACCACATGCCCACTTGGATGTGCCCCCGACACCTGGGTGTCGTCGTCGTCTCCCCCCCCCCCCCCCCCCCCTCCGCTTGTTCAGGCGTCCTGATCGCCCTTCCCCCATGTGCCAGCCCCTCCCTGGGGGGCTCACCCGGCTCCCTCCTCCCACCTCATTCTCAGCAGGGCAAGCGTCCCCTTGTCCTCATGGACTCAGTTCTCTCAGACCTCAGCCCAGACCAACCTCACCAAGACCCACACCTCCCACCACCTCTCCCAGAGTCCCGGCTTCTCTCAGCCCCCGGGGACTCCCACACCACGCCTGCCACGACCCCCAAGAGGCCCCTGGAACCTGAGCTGCCCCCTCAGCCGGCCTCCCTACTGTCCCCCACGCAGGCCAAGGATGCTCCCCCGTCGGCCCTGGCGGGGACCAGGGTCACACCCCCAAGGCCCGAACACCCACGATACCACTGGGCTCCTGCACTGTGCCAGGCGCTGCCCCAGTTCCGTGGGCTGGCGAGGTAGGAGCATCCGCGCCCTGGAGGGGCCAAGGGGGCGTCTCAGAGCCTGTGTCCCCCACCACACACACACGCACGCACGCACGCACGCATCCTGGGCCTAAACGCCTGGGGGCCTGGCGGCCCTCTCCCCGGCCCGCAGCCAGCTCTGCTGCAGGACAGCCGCCAAGTGTGACTGGTCTTGTGGCTGAAGCCGCCTGGGGTGCCTGCCACACCTCGGCCTCATGGCACTGCCCTCGGACACCCTTTCCCAGCCCTGTTCCCAGGAGCTGTGCACAAGCGGCTGAAGCCTGTGGGTGCGGCCCCGCTCCCCGCTCTCAGGAGCCCCTGTTCAGTTACACACAGAATGAAAACTTACAGCACAGCCTCCTAGCCCCACAAGGCCACACCCTGCAGGTCCAGGTGAAGGTTGAAAGGTCAATTGAGAGGAGGAGGTTGAGAACAAAGGCTCGCAGGGAGGGGCTTATCTCCACGGCAGGAGCGTGGGGCTGAGGACAGGCCTGGACACCGGCTCCGGGGCCCAGCGCAGGCTCCGAGCTGCCCGGCCCGGCCCACTCCTGACAGGCCGGGTGCAGCACGTGCGTGAGCACAGGCAGGCCGGGGCGAGAGCGGGCCTTCTGGGCCTGCTGCGCTCTCGTGGGGGCAGGGTGGCCGCTCAGGGGAGCTGGGGTCACTCGCCCTGCAGCCAGGGCAGGAGCAGTGGTCATGGCTGGACCCACATCTGGACAGGGCAGCCTCGAGCCCCTGGTGGGTAACACCCACTCACGCCAGGCCGTGCCCCCACGCCAGTCTAACCCGGACAGTATCGAGTGGAGCCGGCCAGGACCCCAGCTGCCCAGCGCCCAGGGTCGGGGCGCTGCCCTTGAGGCAATCATCCAGCCTCTGGCTGCAACCAAGGCCAGCAGCCCAGACCGGAGATCTAGCCACGTGCCCGCTGCCCGAGCTGCGTGGGAGCCGCAGCATTCTGTACTCGGAGGTGGCCTGCGGGGTCTGCAAGGATGCGCTCTGGACAACCACAGCCCAAACCTCTCCTCCCTCCAGCAGCGTCTGTGCTTCCCTTGGTCCTGCCAGGAGGAGAAGTCACCTTAGGACGGAGGGGGTCAAAGCCAAAGCCCTCCATGGCCTGGGCCATGGGTCTGGCCACACCAGTGGGCACCACACCTGCCACGTGTCCTAGAGTCAGAATGTGGAGTCGGGTCTGTGACGGCAGCCACAGCTCAGGGGGCTGGAGACAGAAACAGTCCCCCCTTGGCCTCTGAAGGCGCAGTGATGAACACCCTGATAGCGCTGGACTGAGTGACGGTATTTTCACAACTCCATGATGTGACTGCTGTTGTCCCATTTTACAGACCGTGCAGCTGCCACTCAGGGAGCTTAACCATCTCACCCAGTGATCAGCAGCAGGGCCTGGGTCCAGTCTGAACTCTCCTGCGTCCAGGGCCCTGCAGGTCATGAGGTAGATACAAGCAGGGGTCAAAATCCTGCGCAGCTGCTGACCACACACATCCCTTGCTCTCTCGGTCTCGTTTCCCCAGACTGTAGAAGCAGAATACCAAACAGCATCATACCTCACAGGATATTTTGAGAATTCGTTTCCACACCATCTTACCCGACCCTGTCTGCAGCAATCCTGTCCACCCCGGTATCAGTGGCCCCAAACCTGGGACTCTGCCCTTATCGCCATACCTCATTCACCAGCACATTCTATCCACTTTCCCCTCAAAATACAACCCCAAAATTCGACTCCTCACCAACTGGCACCACCTGGTCCCCTCTTAGGCCCCTGCCCTGCCCCGCCCACCACAGTAGCCACAGGGACAAGTCAGGTCACACCCCTCCACTGCTCCAAACTCCCTCCATGGCTCCCATGGCCCTGAAAAGAGGCATGGCCCACAAAGCCCTACACAGCTGTCCCCAGGTTTACCCCAGGCCCCGCCTGCATCTCCCTCCTCTCCAGTCTCACAGGCCCCCTCCCTCTTTCTCCAACCCACCAGACACAGGCCCACTAGACCTTTACCCTGGCCCTTCCCTCTGCCTAAAACACTCCCTCCAGACACCCCCACAGCTCCCTCCCTCACCTTTCCCGTTCATGGATCCAAAAGGACAAGCCCATCCCACCCCTGCCGGCCCTCAGCTCCTTCCTCTCTGGTGCCTTGCCCTTACTGCAGCCCAAGGGCCACCTCTCCAGACTGTGAGCCTGACCGCTGGCTCTGTTTCGTTCCCTGCCTTTTGCTCCTGGTCTGCAGCGCTAGCGATGGACAGGGAGGCCTGGCGTGCTGCAATTCATGGGGTCGCAAAGAGTCGGACTGAATTGAACTGAACTGCACTGCAGCACCCATTAAAGACACTCAGGAGGCGCCAGGTTAAGTGTCAGCGTTATCACATCTAGGCACAGGCCTTCCTCACTAGACGGTGGGGAGAAGGGGGTGCTGAGAAGGTAGAGTGGGACCTGCACCATCTGGGTATTGAGGTGAGACCCCCCCTTCTGAAAGGTCACGAGGACGCAGTGAGATGGTGCACGTGGGCAGCCTGGCCCCGGGAGGTCTGGCACACTGTAGGTACTCAATGAATGCCCCATCCTTGAATGAAGGTATTCCTGTAACAGTCATCGGTCAAATCCCAGCGCCACCAGCTCCTCTCTAGACTTGAGCCCAAGTTTGGACATAAGGGCGTCCCCCCATAGAGCTGACTCATCGGTTCCTTCAGGTCAAGGGTGCACAGCAGGCCTGGCACACAGTAGGAGTTTTATTAAATAAAGCTCTGAGCACTGGCTCAGAGCAGCCCCGCCTGGCCAGCAAGGCTACTGCCCAGCCAGGCCTTGCGTCCACGCCCAGCCGCAGCAGGGGGCAGGATTTCCCGCTGGTCCAGGCAGGTCTCTCCTCTGCAGTTTGAGAAGAAACCAGCCAGGCTTAACCCTCAGGAGCCAGGCTATCGCCTGCCTTCCTCCAGCCTTTATTCTATGCCCCACCCCGGCAACCAGAGGTGGTCCAGGGCAGGGCAGGGGCCCAAGCCTCAGACACAGGGGCTTCAGCCAGTCCCCTCCCTGCCCTCCCCTCAGCGTTCTTATCTGAGAAACGGGTTCCCTTAACTTCAGGGTTTAACAAAGAGTATTTGATGAGGAGCCAGTGGTTGAATGGGGGTAAAACAGAGCCATTCTCCCTATCCCCGAGGCCAGCGCTGCTGGTAGGAAGCCGCCACCCAAGGCCGGACGGCCTCACTTATCTGACCTAAGGAGGTCCACTCCCGCCGGCCGGAGGTGACTCCGCAGCCCCGGGCCCCTATCTCTTCCTGAGTTCCCCTTGGGAACAGGCCATGCGGCTCACAAGGGGAGGCCACCATCTGCGGAGGGGGTGCCACTAAAAACGCCCAAACCCCTTCCCAGGAGACCAAGGAGGGGGAAGGGACCGGGTCTGGGGATGGGACCTCCAGCCCGGCAGGGTCGCCGGGGTCGGGGTTGGGTGGGGGTGGGGGGGCGGTCCCCTCCTCTGCTCAGGGCTGGGCCGGGTCCCGGGCCCGCCCCGCGTCTGGAGGCTCCAGCCCAGTCCCAGCCCAGGAACAGCGCGTCCCCTTTAAGAGCGCGCGGCCCCCGCCCACCCCCCCCCGGGCCGGATCCGAATTCCAGGGAGGCGGGGCGGAGACGGCGGGCGCTGAGGACGCAGCGGTGGGACCTGGATCTGCTGTGGCTCGGGCGGCGCCTCCCTTCGGCGGCCCGCCCGCCTCCGGCCCAGCCGGGGCGATGCTCCCCGAGGCCGCGGGATGAGTCAGGTGAGCGCGGGGACCCCCCCAGCATCCCCTGCCCGGCACACAGTGAAGCAGACCCAGCGGCGGCAGCCGCGGGCCTGTTTCCCGGGGCTGTGTGACCTTGGGCAGCCCCGCACCCTCTCTGGGCCAAAGCCCAGAGGACGGCCAGAGCTGGCGACAGCCATTCCGAGTCCCGGCTCACAGGCACCAGTCTGGGGCTAGGGAGGCTCCCTGGAGGAGGGGCCTGGACCGGGCCGGCCGCCGGATCAGCCACGCGGGGCTGGAGGGCCGAGCTCCGCTACCCACTGCTGCGCGACCTTGAGCGAGCCCTGCGCCTCAGTTTCCTCATCTGTAAAATGGAGATAATATCATTGCGCGCTCAGCCCTGGCCACGGTCACTGCAATTGCTTTACTGCTGCTGCCGTCCTGTCGTTGTTATAATGACACAGCCACTAGGGTAAAGGGGTTGAGGGAGGACCTGGGACCTTTCCGGAGTAAGTGGGATCGCCACCAGGCCTGAGCAGCGGATCTAACCCCTCTCTGAGGTCAGGTCCAGGGTTCCTACTCTTGAGTCTAGGGCTGCAGGTTACTCTCTCTAGGGCATAGCTCTTCACCTCTCACAGGGGCAGTAACGATGGGGGCCTCCCTTCCTGGGCAGGAAGGAGGACTCAGCCAAGTCCTCTCAATCTCTCTTCCCGAAAGAACCAAGCAGCCAACACTTATGGACACGTAAGTCATTTATAAAAATCATCCCATTAGCTCCTATGAGGAAGGTACTATTATTGTATCCATTTCACAGACGGGTAAACTGAGGCGAGAAGTTTCTCAAAATCCAGGCATTTGGTCTGAACCGACAAGCAGGTGCAGGTGGTAGCGGCTTAGCCTGTGCTGAGCACTTGCTGGGTTCCCAACCATCCTGACCCGTGTCCCTGCCCACAGTGACTCGGCTGGCCCGGGCATGGCAGACCCCGTGGCGGGCATCGCCGGCTCCGCGGCCAAGAGTGTGCGGCCGTTCCGCTCGAGTGAGGCCTACGTGGAGGCCATGAAGGAGGACCTGGCCGAGTGGCTCATCGCCTTGTACGGCCTGGGTCTGCCCAGCGGTGGCGATGGCTTCCTAACGGGGCTGGCCACGGGCACCACCCTGTGCCAGCATGCCAACGCCGTCACTGAGGCCGCCCGCACCATGGCCGCCGCCCGGCCGGCCCGCGGGGTGGCCTTCCAGGCCCACAGCGTGGTGCCCGGGTCCTTCATGGCCCGCGACAACGTGGCCACCTTCATCGGCTGGTGCCGCGCGGAGCTGGGTGTGCCCGAAGTGCTCATGTTCGAGACCGAGGACTTGGTGCTGCGCAAAAACGAGAAGAGCGTGGTGCTGTGTCTGCTGGAGGTGGCGCGGCGCGGGGCCCGCCTCGGCCTGCTTGCCCCTCGCCTCGTGCAGTTCGAACAGGAGATTGAGCGGGAGCTGCGCGCCGCGCCCCCAGCCCCCAACGCCGGGGAGGACAGCATCGAGGCCGCCGCCGTCCCAGGAGCTCCAGCCCGTGGGCCGCGCATGACGCCCAGCGACCTACGCAACCTCGATGAGCTGGTGAGTCCGTGAATGCGCATGCCCGGTGGTCAGGCTTATTCTAGCACAACCCAGGCACCAGCAGGCAGGGTGGTGCCGGCCACCTTCTTCGGCCTGTCCTTGGGGCTGCAGGACAGCCTGCCCCGGAGAAAGGGTGCATATTCTGAGTACCAAGTGGATACCCGGCCCCAAAGAGTTAGCCAGGCGCAGAGAGGGCTAAGTGCTGGGTGAGGTCACAGAGCCCTGTGTGGCCCAGGAAAAAACTCGGCCTCCACTACCCCATGGCACAATGATACCCCTGCTTCCTCTCGGTGCTAACCGTGCCCCAGGTAAGCGCTAGGTGTTCTACATCCTGGGGATCTGAGCCCCTCCTGTACACCTCCCTGCACTCAGCTGCTAGACCGCCGCATTCACACCATCAGTGAACCCGAGGTTGAATGGGGCCCGAGGCGTTTGGTCCAGGGCAAGGCGCCCGGCACACAGTAGGGTGCTACATGAGTGCCCAAGGAAGCTCCCAGGGGCTCTGCGGGTCCCTACTCCTCCCCCGGGACTTATCTGGGAAGCCCAGGCCAGAGTAGCTGTGCTACTGGGAGCTGACATCCTGTCGAGAGCTGTGGGATGAGCTCTATGCTGAGCATATAGGAGGTGTCAGGCCGTGACTGCAGCTCCCTCCTCCTCTTCCAGGGACCTAGGTGTCCCTGACACCCCCACAGCCTGGCCAAGAGTTTCCTTTTTATCAGGAGGTTAGGATGGGATGTGCCCGTCCTAGAGGCGGGCAGCCGGATGGTTGTGGGCAGAAGCTGCCACCCCACCCCACCCCGGGCCAGGGTCACCCGAGGCTCCACCTGCTCATTTTCTCAGCAGCTCTGCTGTGGGTGAGGAGGCGGGTGGGGCCGCCCACATAGCCAGCCTGGCAGCTCCTGGCCTGGGGGAGCATGTGGGCAGACGTGTGCTGGCCGGGCGGGTGGCCTGGTATGCGTGGTGGTGTCTGCGTGTGTCCCACGTGTCTGTGGCACTGCTGCCGCCATATGGCATGGGTCCTCTGTACTCAGACCTACCTCCTCCCTGAAACTGGCCTCTCTGTGGGTCTCAACATTTGCGTCTCTGAAATGGGTGAGGAGTGAGTGAGGACTCCCCCAAGGCTCAGGGACTTCAAGGAAGCAGTCCCCCACCTCGTCCTGGTCGGCTCCCTGCCCTCTTGGTAGTCAGAAGGGAAGGAGCTCTGGTGAAAGGTCAAGTACAGAGGCGGCACTCAAGTCCAGGGCAACACAATCGGAGCCTCTCCTCTACAGAAGGATTTACTTCCTTCTGACCCTGGAGCTGCTGACGTCAGGCCCAGGGAGGAGGGACCTGACCCCTGACCTCCAGCCTCTCCTCTTAGGTGAGGGAGATCTTGGGGCGCTGCACCTGCCCAGACCAGTTTCCCATGATCAAGGTCTCGGAGGGGAAGTACCGCGTGGGAGACTCCAGTCTGCTCATCTTTGTGCGGGTGAGAGCGAGGGGCTCCCCAAGCAGGCAGAGCCCGGGAGGCGGGTGGGACGTGCCGTGACCTGCCCGCGCCGGGCTCCCACAGGTGCTGAGGAGCCACGTGATGGTGCGTGTGGGAGGCGGCTGGGACACGCTGGAGCACTACCTGGACAAGCACGACCCCTGCCGCTGCTCCTCCGCGGGTCAGTGTCCGGGCTCCGGGGTGCGGGGGCGGGGCGGGAACTCGGAGGCGTGCCCTTCTGCAGCCCCGCACCTCACGCGGCACCTGCCCTCTCGGCCTGCAGTCCACCGCCCGCCCCAGCCCAGGACGCGCACCTTCTCCCCGCAGCGAGTGTCACCCAGCCCCAGCCCCCGAGCTGGTAGCCCAGCCCCAGGCGGGGAGCGCCGGGGCTCCCGCCCAGAGGTGACCCCCATTGGCTTACGCAGCTCGAAGGAGGGGCCCGAGACCCCACTCAGGTGAGAGAAGGGAGGACTTGGGACCCGGAGTCCAGGGGGTGAGCGGGGCGGGGGGGAGGGGGGCGCCCGCCCTGGCCTGGATGACGCGGCTTCCAGTGACTCACACCCTGGGAAAAGTTCCCGTGGATGGGGGTGGGCCTGGCTTCCCATCTCCATGGCAACCCAAGCAAATGAACAACACAGCTGGGCGGGCCCTGGGGGCTGGGTGGCCGCCAACCAACCCAGCTTCTCTCTGGCCTGCCCAGGAAGCTGGAGGCTTGAGGAGCGGGGAGCTTGGGGCCTTGCTTCTTCCGCTGCCTTGGGGTGGGGTAGGGGGGGTGGCTCTGGCTGCAGGAAGCTGTGGCAGAATCTCTCACTTCTCCCTGGAAGTCCCCAGGATACACAGAAACCCTTGCCACCCCCGCCACCACCACAGGTGTCTCGCCCACAGCCACGCGTCTGCCCGTTCCTTCCTCTCCCCACCCTTTCTGTGCAGCAGGTCTCTCCACCTTGCCCCACCTCTCTCTCTCGTTCCCCTGCCCCAGGGCCCGGGACCAGCTGCCCCCCCACCCCCGCTCCCGCCGTTACTCTGGGGACAGCGATTCCTCAGCCTCCTCAGCCCAGAGCGGCCCCCTTGGTGCCCGCAGTGAAGACTCAGGCACTGGCCCCTGGCGGGAGCGTCCCAGCCGGCGGGTGACCACGGGCACGCCGGCCTCCCCAAGACGGCCTCCCGCCCCACGCAGCCAGCCAGTCCCGGGACCGGCTGGATCGGGGGCGGGCAGCGTGGGTCCCCCGGAGGCAGGGGAGGCCGGCTTTCGGCCCCCAGCCCTGCCCGGCGGGCCCGGAGTCAGAGCCGCGAGGAGCAGGCAGTACTGCTGGTGCGTCGGGACAGAGACGGGCAGCACTCCTGGGTGCCACGGGGCAGAGGCAGTGGGGGCTCGGGCAGAAGCAGCCCCCACACTCCCCGTGCCCACAGCCCTGCAGCTCCCAGGGTCCCCAGCCCCAGTCCAGAGTTGAGCACAATCCCGGCCAGTGTCTTCCGCACACCCCTGCAGCTTGACCCAAAGCAGGAACAGCAACTGTTTCAGCGCCTGGAAGAGGAGTTCCTAGCCAACGCCCGAGCCCTTGAGGCTGCTGCTGGTGGGACCCCCAGTGGACCAGCCCCTGACCCAATTCGGGCCCCAGACCCTCCAGCTCCCGACTCAGCCTACTGTTCCTCCAGCTCCTCCTCTTCGTCCCTCAGCGTCCTGGGTAGTAAATGTGGCCAACCCGGGGACTCTGGCAGGATGGCCAACGGGCTGCCGGGGCCCCGAGGCCCAGCCTTGTCCAGCTCTTCCGATGAGGGCAGCCCCTGCCCTGGTGTAGGGGGCCCACCAGATGTACCCGGGAGTCCTCTGGCTGGCCCAGAGCCCCTGAGGACCTGGGCACGAGGCCGGATGGACACACAGCCAGACCGAAAACCCTCACGCATCCCCACACCAAGGGGCCCCCGCCGCCCACCTGGACCCACAGGGTCCGGGACCTGGCATGCCCTGCGCTCAGTCAGCCCGAGGACCGAGCCGGATTCCTGGATGTGACGGACCAGCCCAGCTGCCCCCAGTCCCCCGTTCCTTCTCCTTTTCCTTTGTGGCCTTAACCCCTCTGCATCAGGGAGTGCCCCTGCCTCTTGGGGACCAGACCTCATGGGACCAGACCCCTCGGGACCACATGGCACAATGGGACTTCTGGTGTACATTCCGCTTGGGGGATGAGCATTGCTATTTAATTACTAATATTATTGAATGCCTTAGAGGAGGCTGGGCCAGCCCAGTAAGGACCCTTCCTGAGGTCCCGTGGCCCTGCAGAGCCTGACAGTAAAGTTTTCTTCCAGCTACTTGTGTCTGCGTCTTGGAGACTCAGCCTTGGGGCCATCACATCCATTTGAGAACCCTTATTACAGGTGGGGATTCTGGAGTCAACTGCGAGGGGGCAATGCCTGTCAGCTCTAACCTTTAGGTGTATGTCTCCGCATGGGCACACAGGTTCTTTACCACTAGCGCCACCTGAGAAGCCCAAACTTTATTTTTTAGCCACTTTGTGAGGCATAAGGGATCTTAGTTCCCCAACCAGGGATCAAACTCATGTCCCCTGCAGTGGCAGCTTGGAGTCTTAACCACTGGACCATCAGGGCATTCCCCAAGATTATCTTGCCATCCCAGAAATGCCAGGCGCACCTTGCTTCCCCTTTATTTCCTCAAGTGTGACTTAACAGTTAGTCCAATGAAACGCCAAGAGCAGCCTGAGCGTGTCCAATCAGATTCAGAGCCAAGTCCTTTTCATCCAATGGGATCGTGACCCAATGAGGCCCCAGAAACGACTCACTTGTCCAATGGGTGGGAGCGTTCCTCAGCCAATCAGGGAGGAGACTGTCCTGTCCAATCCAAGAGAAGTTGGGCAATCTCGTCCAATCCAGGTCCCCGGTTGTTCCAGTTAACTAGAAGGCCCCTCCCCCCCGTTAGCGGCGTTTTTCCAATTCGATCACATGAGGCTGCAGCGCGCCGGGTGCAGCGCCCCCTGCAGGCGCAGAGTCGGATGCGCAGGGCGTGCGCGCACGAGCGCGCAGCGCAGCAGCTCGCGGAAGAGTCGCAGCACGTGCCAATTGTACTTGGCGGAGCACTCGAGGTATCCGCAGCGCCAGCCCCTGCGCACCAGGGCAGCCAGTGCGCGCCGAGGCCCGAACCGCAGCCGCTGCCGGTCCCGCTTGTTGCCCACCACACGAGAATGGGCGCTTCAGGTGCGCCCGCCGGCCTGGAGGCCAAAGGAGGATGAAGGTCGCAGTGCCTGGGACCCCCATGGCCGGAGAATCCCTCCAGTGGGTATATACACACTAAGGAGCATACTTTCCTGCAGCCAGAGAACCACCAGCAAACATGAGACCCACAAAGACCCAGGACCAAAGACCGCTTAGGGCTAGAGGCCAGGCCCGAAAAGGCCTGAGACCTGGCCCAGGACGGCGGAAGAGCCCACTCACTCACCTCAGGAGAAAAAAGGCCCAGCCAGACCAACAAACACTCCCTGCCGTCCCACACGCAAGCTGGGCGGCGCACCTTACCTGGTCTCCGCAATGCGCTGCCGCAGCACCTTCACATAGTCGAAGCTGTCCGGGCTGCAGATATCGTACACAAGCACGAAGGCGTCCGTGTCCTGCAAGCTCCAGTCTTTAGGGTCCGGCCACTCCTGGGGGACGGGAGGCCAGAGTTTGCCGAAGCCCCCTTCTTGATCTCTCGCGTCCAGACCTTCTGCAACGAGCCTTGACGTGAAACCCACACAGTTCACGCTCAGGCCTCGGCCCTTCTCCTCCTCGTCCATGGCCCTCTCCCGCAAGCTCCCTGGGCCTTCCTGTCCTTATGGCCGCCGCGGTATACCTTTTAAAACCGTGCCTGAAGCCAGTCAGCGTCCAGCCCTCCTTCCCTCTGGGTCTCCTCTCCCCTGAGGCCTGTCTCCTTCCTCGCCCCTTCTTCTGTTTCCCACGGTTCCCTTCGTTCGGGCCAGGCCCCGCCCCTCCCCGGGCGCCCTCGGGGGTAGTTCCGGCCTCGGAACCCAAGTCCTGGGCCGGTGTTCCTGAGCCTGCAGAGACCGCTGATTAACGGCAGCTGTACACACTTAGGCTTCCGGCCGAAGCACACGCTGCTCTTTCCACCTGGAAATGCTTCCCCGCTTCCTCTAATCAAAATTTCACTCATCCGTCCCGGTTCAGCCCAAATGCCACCCTCACCAGGAAGCCCTGCTTAATCCTGCCTGCTCTTTCCTCTTCACTTCTTGAAGGCATCAATTCCCAAGGATTCAAAGTCTGCCCTAGACTTTGCAAAATTATTAAACAAGTCTTGGCTGCAGGTCATACGAATGAGGGAGCAGAAAAGGATGCCCTCAGAACGGACTTCCCAGTATCTGGCTTCAATCTCTTCTACTGCGGCTCTGCTCGTGGCTCCAGACACGGAGCACTCACTCTCAGGGAGGCAGGACCATGCTCCCCCGTGTACTAATCCCCACCCACCAGCGGAGGCAGAGAAATAGCAATTTAAGAAAGCGAGAAAAAGCCACTCTGCAAAATCGCCGGGTCTTGGGCCTGATTTGGTGCATGCCGGCAGAAGAGGCGAAAAGCACCAATGCCAGGACACACATTGATCCTTCAGTCCATGAACACAGTCGGGTACCCCTGGGCCGTCCACGCGGACACGCACGTGTGTACCGAGCATCCACTCACAGGCTGTCACACGTCCCCCACCCCCACCCCTCAGTCTACTACCTCTTGCCCCCCGGGGCTCTGACCGGGGCCAGCACCGTCGCCGTCGCGTATGCTCAGGTCGTAGACGGCGCCGTCGAGCAGCACCGCGGGCCGGTAGAGGCGCGGCCCGTCCGTGGGCCTGTGGCGCTCGGGGTAGTCACCGAACAGGAACTGGCGGATGATGGCCGTCTTGCCCACGCCCGGAGCGCCCAGCACCGCCACCCGCAGGCTGCCCCCCATGGCCCGCGCGTGCTGCTGCGCCCCGCTCTGGGAAGCCTCATGGGCCGGCGCCGCTCGGTGCGCCAGGGGCGCCCTGCTCGGTGCGCCCCAGCCCCGCCGCGCTCCTCATCGCCCCTTGGAGCACCGGGGGCCGGGGGAGGCCAGGCTGGAGCTTGGAGTTGGCGGTAGAAGGGAGACCGACAGCCGAGCAGGCGGACGGCGGACGCACGAGCAGCTCCGGCGAGTGCCAAGCTCAGGAGAGAACTGACCAAGCGCGCCGCGCACAGACACGGCCTCCGCCCCGCAGCGCCACTGGAGGCGCCGGCGACAGCGCGGGGCACCGAGGTCGGACCTCCTCGCCTGGCGGGTCCCGCGGCGGAGCAGGTTGCAGCGGGCGGCGCTGCCTCTCAGCGCCTCGGTCCCTCCGTCCTTCTCTCGCTCCGGCGCCCGGAGTCGCCGCCCCCCAGCCGGCGGCGCGAGCGAGCTAGCGAGCAGCGAGCGGAGCCTCCCGGAGGCGGCGATGAGGTAACCGCTTGCCCGCCCCTCCCGCTCCCCCTACCCGCCCGGGACGCCCCTCCCGGGAAGGGTCGCAGGAAGGTGACTGGGACTCAGGGAGCCCAGGGAGGGACCCAGCCCCCTCTGCGTTCCGCGCTCCTGTCACCTGCTCCAAAATAGAAGTCCCTTCCCGCCCACGTCCGCTCCTCCCAACACCGCTCCCCCAAGCTGGCTCCTCGCAAACCCAGCCCGCGGGAGTCAGGCCGCCCGGGTCGGATCCGGCCCGGCTGTGTGACCTTGGGCGAGTCGCCGCACTGCACTGGCTCTGCTCCACATCCACCAAAAGCACACACCGTTTCTTGAGCGCCTACTACGTGCCAGGCCCTACACTAAGCTATCACCTACACGATCCTTGAATCGAAGACTCAACCTGGTGTCTCTGAGAGAGGAGAAGAAAACTGAGGCTGGAGAGGGGGCTGCTGTCCAAGGCTGCGGGTCAGCCGGTGGTCCCTGAACCTTCCCCTGTGGTCTCCTCTCAGGAGCTCTCCCACGTCCCTCCTGCCCACAGGGGCCAGCACTAAAGAATGGCATCAGGGAAGGGGACCTGCGCGTGCAGCTGCACAGAGGATGCTGAACCCGGTGTGCACCAGGTCCCAGCAGCTCAGCCCCAGATCCCTGTCCCAACAAGGCTGAAAGAGGCAGAAATTGGTCCACACCACCTCCCTCACTGCTAAGGCCATTTTCTGCTTAAGTCTCCACCTGTAGCTTTCCCTCACACCCCACAACCTCCGTGTTAGGTTCCCAGAGCCCAAATCCCCACTCCTGGAGCCAGCAGGACGCTGCCTTCCCCATCAGGGCTTGAGAAGTCTGGGTTTACCAGCCCCTGCAGTGGTGGTGGGGTTGGGTCTCCCACATCTCTGACCATCCCTGATGCCCGGGTACTGCGTGACATGCACAGACATCACTGTTCCTGCACTGACCAAGCATTTCGCTCGTCTGTCTCTGCAACAAACAGCCCCAATCTTAACTGCTTTCCAAGACGCTGAAACAGATTTTTTTTTTTTAAAGAAAAAGAGCACAGACAACTTGCTCACCTCAGTCTGGGGGACATGGGGAAGAGGGCGGGAGCTGGGTCTTGAAGCGGGGAAGGGGGTTCACCCTGGGGAGCAGGTGATGGCACCTGGATCAGGGGCCTGGGTCTGCTTTCACTCTTCTCAGCCACTAAGGGAGCTCGGAGCCAGAGCCAGAGCTGTGGCTACATCTGGCTGGTGGGCCAGCTCTTCGGGCCCAGTGAGTGGCTTTATCTTACTTTCCAACCGTGGGTTTTTTCCTTTCACCTGACGCCCCTCTGACGTTTTCACTTTTCAGGCCTCTGAGTTTTGCGAGCTGCCTCAGTTCCTTGGAGTAAATAAACTAGGCCCCATCTACCCTATTGACCGCCAGCAGGGTGGGGGGCTGACATGAGGAAGGTCTTCCTCAGGGCACTTGCTGGGACCCACACCTGACTAGAGCACCCTCTCACCTACACGTGGGAGCCCGCTCTGGATGTCCTTCCTCGGAAATCTTCTTCCCTTCACTTCCTACAGGGTGCCCTCTCTCTGGGCAGGGCTTCTTTGGGAACCACAAACAGGGCTGTGTGGCTGCGTGGGAGCCATGCCCGGGCCCAGGGCGTGGTTCTGGAACGATGGTGGACACTCTGAACAGGGTATGGAAAAGTCCCCACAAAGCCGTGCAGACTCCACAGGGGTGACACATTCCCACTTATCAAGGAGCTGTGGGCACTTCCCTGGCCGTCCAGTGGTTGGGACTCCACGCTTCCACTTCAGGGGGGCCCAGGTTCGATCCCTGGTTGGGGAACTAAGATCCCACAAGCTGTGCAGTGTGGCCTAAATAAATCAAAGAGGACCTGTGATGTGCTAAGCCCTGACCTGTGTGCTCACTGAGGCCCAGAGGGATGAAATGATTTGCTCAAAATGGTCCAGCAGGAAAGTGGCAGAACAGGGACTGGAACCCAGGACCTTAGGCCACTGAAGCTGACCTTCTGAGAACCCCATCTTCATCAGGGCCCAGGGTCCAGAAGCACCTCAGGAGGAGGTGAGTTGGTACCTGTGGCCCTGTGGGAGCAGAGCTGAACTAAGACAGGAGCGGGCAGCCCAGGCCCAGGCTCCCCAAAGACTAGCAAGCCAGAGAGCTTGGGCTGTGCATCACCCGCTGCCTGACCTTGGCCCACGCAGTTGCTTCCCATTCTGCCTGATTCTAGCCCCTCCCTGGGGTTGAGCACCATGGACCGTGTCCAGCTCCCAGGGGTGTTTGCTGTGGACTCCTCTGGCCCAGCCATCTGGGTCAGTGCACTGATCATCAATCACGGTCTGTCCTGCCCACCATCTGTCACTTGTTCCAGCTTAACTCACCTTCGCAAGTCCTGAGTTGGGGAAACTTATCACTAGATGCCTCATGCATGCTGGGTCCTTGGTGGCCATTGTTAGGACCTCACGCATTGATTCAGTCAACCCCCTGAAGGCCATGGGGTTTTACAACCACCAGGACACAAGGAGGCAGCACAGGGCTTCAGTAGTGGTCTTGAACTCATATAGTTGTTGTGGGATGAAATGAGGTGATACAAAGAGGAAAACAAGACAATTTAGGAAGGCTAGTGGGAAGACTAAGTTTGTACATATAAAGTGATCTCAGTTTATATGCAAATAACCACTGGTTATGGAGAAGGAAACCGAAACCCACTCCAGTATTCTTGCCTGGAGAATCCCATGGACAGAGGAGATGGGCAGGCTACAGTCCATAGGGTCGCAAACAGTCAGACACTACTGAAGTGACTTAGCATACATGCACACAACCACTGGTTAACAGAGGCATATGTGTGTGTGCGCACAGCTAAGTGTGTAGACAAACGTTTCCTAGTTCTGTCTGCTCTAAGGGCCTTGAGGTGCGACCCTACGAGCAACAAGCACACCCAGCACCCAGATCTTGGCTTCTGATTCTGTTCTCCAGGCTCCCTGGAGAAATGGCTGGTGCTAGGGTTGGAGCAGGACAAGTAAAAGATGAGCCTGGAGCATCTCATAATATCAGAAAGGAAGGAAGTGCTCAAAAGAAATCAAAGGATGGAATTCCCTGGCAGTCTAGTGGTTAGGACTCTGAGCTTCCACTGCAGGGACATGGGTTTGATCCCTGGTCAGGGAACTAAGATCCCACAAGCTTAAAAAAGAAAGAAAGAAAGAAACCGAGGGATGGGGGCATCAAGGGGACACAGAGCCTGCTTGAAAGAGCTCCCAGTGGCCACAGCTTGAAACATTTAAGCAAGAAAATAAATAATGCACTTTTGCATTAAACCCAAACTATAAAATGAATATCCATGAATCCAGACTGGTATGAATGATTGAGTGAATACAGAAATGCAGGAGAAGAAACACATTTTCCTGCAGAAGAATTCCAAGTATTTTCTGTAGCTGCCCCCTGCCCCCGCGCAGTGTAGGCTGTGCTTCGTGACTTGCTTCCCAGCAGAGTGTGGAAAGGGGAGGAAGCAACTTCGTGGTGGAGACCGCTGTAAACACGACCTCGGCCGAGTGATGCAGGTTGATGTGTGGCGCTAAGCCGTGGTGACAGCGCGTACCCCTGACATGATGTGACAAGAAGGGCACCTCCCTGGTCTCCGTCCTGAAAACCTATAACCCCAGGCTAACCCTGGGGAAAACGTCTGACAAACCCAAGTTGAGGGACAGTCTACGAAATACGTGACCAGCACTCCTCGGGATGGTTAAAGTCATGACACAGAAAAAGTCCGAGGAGCTGTCGCAGACCCACGGAGATTGAGGAAACGTGACAAGCACATGGAATGTGTGATCTGGGGACAGAACAAGGACATGAGGAGGAAAACGAGAGAAATCTGAATGAAGTCTGGGTTTAGTTTTTACAGTATATGTTACATAATTTGTAATTTGCACTATAAATATTCCTACTCTTTTGTTTTATGTATTAACAAATATATATTTACATCATAAACATACATATGGAAAAGAGCCCATTCACAAAAGGAACCAAAAAACAGAAAATACTCATGAATCTATGCAAGGATAATGTACATGCAAGAACTTTTTGTTTTTGGCATGCTGTGCAGGATCCTAGTTCCCCAGCCAGGGGTCAGACCTGGGCTCTCGCAGTGAACGTGCTGCGTCCCAACCACGGCCACCCTGGAGTTCCCCATGCAAGAACACTGAAATGAAGAAAACTTAAAATGTTAGAGACATAAAAGAAAGTATGAACCAATGGAAAGTCACCTACTCCTACATTCGGATATAAAGGTTATTATTATTACTGACATCATTATAAAGATGTCAGTTCTCCGTAAGTTAATATAAACATCTGATATGATCCAAATAAAAGTAATACCATCATTAAAAACAGATTAGTTCTAAAGTTCAAATGGGACCCAAAGGGTGAATAAGAGGGTGCTATAGAGTACCAAAATATAAAGGAACAATATATTAAAAAAAAAATACAATGGCGAGAGTTCCTTGGTGGCCAAGTGCTTAGGATTCTGGGCTTTCATTGCCATGGCCTGGGTTCAATCCCTGGTCAGGGAAGATCCCACAAGCCATACAGTGTGGCCCAAAAAACCCCAAAACAAACAAAAACAAACACACACAGTGGCCAACATACAGACAAAATTCTCTGGTACGGAACAGAGCCCAGAAAAGCACTCATATACATGTGGAAATTTAGTGTATGACAGAAATGACATTTCAGATCTGTGTGGAAAAGACGAATTGTTCAGGAAATGGTGTGGAAACAACTAGGTAACCATCTGGGAAAAGAAAAAGTTGGATCCCTACCTCATTCCTCACATAAAGCCCAGATGGAACAGGCTCAGAATGAAAAACTAAGATGAGACAGGGACTGGAAAGAAGGACGAAAGGAGGGTGGCGCCCCCAGCGCCATTTCAGCACGGAAAGCACAGACAGCAGCAAAAGCGGACACAAAGTGGGGGGAAGTCATGGCAAACCAGGAAGAAAAGACCGATAACCGGATCAAAAAAGCGCAAAAAAGTGAGACCGCTCATAGAAAAGAACGTACAAAGGCTCAAAAACACAGGAATGGAGGCCTGTTTAAAACACAGAAAGATACCGTTTCTCACCCGACACCTAAACACACTGCACTGTGCCAAGTGTGTGCGGGTGTGGGGGAACGGGCGGCTCCTTCCTGGTTGGTGGGCGTGTGAACTAGAGAGCTTTTAGCAATAGCTAACAAAATGATGCACACACCTACCTTCAACCCAGCGAGTTCTGTCTGAGGAGTTTACCGACATGAAAGTGAATGTCCTTTGAAGTTATCATTTGCACTAACACCACCAAAGACACAACCCAGACGACGTCACGGCGAGGACTGGGTCCATCACGGCGCCTCCGTGTAATGCAGAACCACGCAGCTGCTATAAAAAGGCATGAGGCTGCTCTCTGCGACGGAACTCATAACGGAGAAGTCTGCAGGATTCAAGTACGGTGCGGGTCGGGTGTATGTACCCCATGCTACCCTTCACATATAAAAAGGGGAAAAAATCGTATTACATGTCACTCTCTCTGGAGGGTAACACTGGTCCCTTCAGGGAGGGGTGAGGAGGAGGACTATATCTGATATATATACTGTATCACTTGTATCTGTCTGCCTTTTGGATTTTGAACCGTGTGAATACATTACCTTTTCAAAACAAGAACTAAAGTTTAAGATGTGAAACGTTTATACCCTCTGATCCAGCCATTCTGGGGCTAGATCCTACAGCTGCGCTTGGGTCTAGGGGCAAGGATGTCTGTAGGAAGATATTCACTGCACCTTGGCTTGGACTCGCAGAAGATAGAAACAGCCGGAGTGTCCATCTGCAGACACCAGCCGCTCTGCACAAGGAATTCCAAGGTGGCTCTGTTTGTGCTGAGAGGTAAAGACAGCCAAGTGCTGGTAGCGCCCAGGGTATGCTGCTATTTACTTAGTCAATACCTCCCTGCATTTGCTTTAAAAAGGCACAGAATTATTCCTGGAAGAAGACCAAAATGTAGCAATGAACTTTGCCTCTAGGGAGGAAAATAACAACAGAGGAAGTGTGGAAGGGAGACCTTTATCCTCTGTGTGACTGAACTTACCTTCGTCCAGAATCACTCTCCATGAAACAAAACACTTGTGAAGATTAAAAAAAAAAAATGTACAATGAGGTCACTTCGCAGGCCTGGGCAGGGTGTCGGGCACTCAGAGAACCCGTCAGCCCCCGGGGAGCTTGCTAGACCCTCCTGAATAACGGGTCGCTGTGTTGAATTCCCCAGCTGGTTACGAAGGCTCAGCACCCTGGAGAATCTTCTGCGAGATGCCACATTTCCCCCGCCCTCCCTATCGAGGAACATAGAGACCTGAGCATACGGAGGCCTGAGCACATGCAGACCAGGGCTGCATGTGAGGGGTGTCACTGGGTTGAGGGAGGGACAAGGAAGCGGGAGGGGGGCCAGGATCATGGGGAGTTGCCTCCCATAACCGCCTGAGGCCCGAGCACACGAACCTAAGGTGTCCGATGACGGTCCATGGGCCTCTGCCTGGCCAGGCCAGGCAGCACTTGCCCCTCACTCAGGGGCTGGGTCCTGGGCCTCGTCTTCACCCCCACCCTGGGACAGCGGTGTGCTCCCAAGCTTGGGTGGGAGCTGGGCCTCAGCAGGTCAGGGGTAGTGAGTGACAGGGATGGCCAGGGTGAGTCCATGGCCACGTTTGTGTGTGTGGCACCTTCTGAGCTGGGGACTTTTGGCGAGGGTGAGAACTGGGGTTGTCCAGTTAAGGGTCTTGGCTGGTTCTAGACTCTGGACTCCCAGGGCATTATGGTGACACCCCAGGGGTCAGAGGTGGGGCAGTGGAGGGCCAGGCACCCCTGCTGATGCCCCAGCATCCACAGTGGGGCACTGAGGCCCCACTGGGAGCTCTGCCCAGGGAGTCCTACCGGGGGTCCCCCCCAACACCCTCGGTAGGCAGGCCACTGCCAGGACGGGGGACACGTGAGGCATCCTGGGTGGTGGCCGGGGCACCCACGGCAGCCTGCCTGGACAGGCCTGCTGCTGGGCCTTCCTGCCAACCCTGGGAGCCAAGGAAAACCAAAACGGACTCAGCCCTCGAACATCGAAAGGCCAGACGGTGTGGGCTGGGGTGGAGCTGGGGTCAAGGGTGGCAGAGGTGCTAGGAGACCAGCAGGCTGTGTCCAAGGACAGGGGAGGAACAGGGAAAGGAGCTGTCCACAGGGCCTTGTGGGGGCTGACAGCTTGAGCCCTGGACCCTAGACCCAGGAGACTTAGGACCCTGCCCAGAGCAGCCTCGGGACCTGACACACTGGCCAGGGACACACTTGATGTCATCATTTTTATTCACTTTCTGTTTCTGAAAATAAGAGTAAACATACGATATATAATTTCTATTTATATATACTAGGCATCCTTACTGCAGGGCTCAAGAAAACCAACCTCGACCACTTGGAGGTGGTTTTTAATTCTGACACTTGGTGGAGGGGAAAGAAGTGTCCGTGATTGCCAAAAGCAGAATCTTTCTTTATTATTAAACAGCAGTAACAGGAAAACCTAATGCTCTGTGAGACACAACTGAACCTGGGAGGCCAGAATGGGGGCAGCTAAGGAGAACCCGAGAGAGGAAGCACCCCGCTCGCCCAGGCACCCCACCCCTCAGACCCGTTCACTCCAGGAGCCCCGGGCACGCCAGGAATGTATCACAGGCAGTGACCGTTCTCGCGGGCAGGGGGGCGGGATGCACGTCTGCCAGGGCTCCGCCGGAGCCGCAAGGGGCTCGGGAGTTTCTGCCTGGTCTTCCCTGAGCGGCTCAGCGCCTGGGAGGCGGGGCAGGCCCCAGGAGCCCCTGCCCTGACAGAGCAGCTCTCCTGGCACCCAGGGGACCCTCCACGCACACCAGGATGCCTGCCAGGGCCTGTCCCAGGAGGGGGCAGTGGGAGCCTGACGAGGGACCTGCGGGCTCGCCTTCAGGTGCCGGAAAGGGCCAGAGAGGAGCCCTGGCCTCCCCGTGCAGCTCCTGCTGCTTCTCTGGCTCCTTTGGTCCCCATCTCACCTGACCCTAAACATCAGCACGATGGGAACAGGGGAGTCCTGGGCACAGGAACACCCTGAGGCCCCGAGCGGGCCCTGCAGTCAGACCTGGGAAGCCTGGGGATGGCAGGAGCCTCACTGGCCCCTCGCAGGGGGAGGTGCTGCCACCTTGCAGGGGGCTCCAAGGAGGCTGGGGTGGGTGCTGGATGGCCTCAGTTCTTGAGGATGGTCTCGTAGGCCTGGTACACGTGCTGGGACACCTCCGGCGCTCGGCACTTCAGGGATAGCTGTAGGGGGACAAGGGTGGGAGGCAGGGACCCCTTATTCCCGGGGCTCCTCTCCAGGCCGGGGGAGGGGGAGCAGATGGCAGAGGGTGGGGTGCACGTGGGGCCCGGCGGGGTGGCAGCAGTGGCTGGAGCAGCTGTGCGGTGCAGGCGAGGGGGCGGCCCCGCAGCCAGCCGGGTGGGGACCAAACAGACGGCAGCCCACAGACCTGCTGTCCCCACCCCCCACAGCCGCTGCAGCGTGAGTCAGAGCCCAAGGCGGCCAGCCCCCACCCGTGGAGGGTGGGGGTCCCTGAGGACGTTTGGGGGCCAGCAGGGGGGTTGTGGGGGCGCTGTGGGGGTGGGGGGATCTTTCTGGTTTCCTGCACAGGAAGCAGTTGTGTCAGATCTGGCTTGGCTCTAAACGCGAGGAGAGCTGGCGAGCCCAGTAGCAGAGATAGCCACACTGGCCCCTCTTGCCAACGCTGCTGCTCTGAGGGGGCCCTGGTCTCCTCTGAGGGCTCTGCGTGCACTGCCTGCGGGGAGTGGGGCACCAGGCTGGAGAGCACAGGGCATGGCAGCAGGGGCCGTCTGTCCTCCTGCCTGCAGCCTGCATGCGCGTCTGCCTGGCTTTGGGGAGCAGGGGGGTGAGGCCAGGCCAGGAGGTGGGGTGTGCCAGGTGTGGCTGGGAGGATGAGGGGAAGAGGAAGAGAAAAGCAGTCCGCTAACCTCCAGGTCCTGCACCGCAGGCACCGGCAGGAAAGGTGGACATGCAGCAACCGAACACAGGGAGATGGAAATTACGACCACCGGTCACGGCGCCCACGCCGCCGGGGAGCCGCGTCAGGGGGTCATGCCTGCCCGCTCGGGTGCGGGGAGAAGCCAAACCTGGGCTCTCGGGGGCCAGGACAGTGGCGCAGCCTCTGGGAAGCCTTGTGCCCCCTTGGGGAGGCGGGAACCCCTTCCCAGTACCAGGTGGGCCTCACAGGGCCCTATTCACAGCATCTTCTAGTCCACTTCACTATTCAGGGACCCAATTTGGTGCCTTATCTGGGACACTTGATGGGACTGAGCTGAAGCTTTCTAAGGTCAGAATCCTGGTGCTTCTTCACACCAGGCTCAGCTGGGCTGGAGTGCCCCCCTCCACTCAGCCGGGCTGGATGCCCCCTCAACCAGGGCCGACCCCAGCCCAGGAAGGCATGGGGGCAGGAAGGCAGGGGCCCCGGGGGCTGCAGGCGGGAGCGGGGGCCTCACCGTGAAGCTGGGGTTGCCAGGCTGGATGCGCAGCTCGGCCAGCACCCAGATGCCATTGGTCAGCTTGAGAGACTGGTAGAGCATGTCCTGGCCCTCCACATTCCTCCTGGCCACGGTGAAGATGTTGCTGCTCTGCAGCCGGCTGCTCACGGCCTCTGGGGGTCACAAGGTCAGAGATGGGGGGTCTGGTGCACAGGGCTGGGGTCAGGGCACAGGGCAGCATGGACAGGCGCAGGGCTCCGGGGTCCTACCCGCATTGAGGGGGCAGTCTCTGATCTGGAACTGGGCTTCGTTCTCATTGGGAATGTCCTTCCACGTGGCCAGGAACATCTGCCGGTCTGGAGGGGCACACGTGGGACCCTGTTCAGCACCCTCGTCAGGAAGCGGGGGCGGGGCGGTTTGACCCTGCATCCCAGACCAGGGCGGCTCCGCCACGGCCCCTCCTGCTCCCCTCAGCAAACCCCGAGCTCGTGTTGTGATGGGGCCACCTGTGCTGTTCCCCAAAGATGTCAGGTCCCTGCCTCCAGGCCTTCGCGCCCTCCCCACTCCTGCCCACGTCCAGCCTCTGGCCCTGGCACCGAGCAGCCTGCTCATCGGTCCCAGCGACATCACAGGCTCCTGTGGTGACAGCTGAGGGGGGCCCATACCCTCTGGGCACGGGACGAGCCTTCCCAAAGGCTCCAGCTGGGGCCCAGGGCTGGGCATCAGGTGTGACGCGTGGCCTAGGCGTCCTGCCTCTGGGGGCCCGTGGGATGACTGTCTAGAGGCTGCAGGTCAGGTTCAGAGCAGAGCTGGCCAGACAACACCCTCGGGGCCCTGGGAAGGTGTGACCCTCCCTCCAGGCTCTGCAAGGGAGCCAGTGACTCACGGACTCCATCCATCTGTTCTAGGGACCCCAGGGGCGCCCTCAGGACTCACCCATCTTCCCGTCCTCCACAAAGAGGATGTGGAGTGGGTACAAGGTGCTGAAGTAGAAGACGTCTATGTTGTTCTTTACGGCCACCTGGGAACAAGAGGGGCCTGAGGTAGTCCCTGATGCCTGATGCCCACTGAGGCCCCAGGAAGCCTCTGCTCCCTGTGAGAGCATCTGAGCAGGTTCCTGCTCACCGCTTCCCCGGAAGCCATGTCCGTCCCTTAACCACCCACCAGCCTCCCCATCCCCACCCGTCTCTGCCCAAGAACAAGACTCCACAGACACAGCCCTGTGACAGAGCCAGCCAGGCCCCGAGGCTTCCCCGGCCCGCCCAGCGCATGTGGGCAAGGACCGGGGTGCCTGGTTCTCCTCGGGACGTACCTGCAGGTTGTTCAGAGGCTCCGTCTTCATGACTGAGCCCGCCGTGCTGAGAGGCAGGGAGATCTCCACAGTCTGGGTGGGGCTGAGTGGCGCGTGGACCTGAAGGGGGGCGGCGGGGGCCAGGCCAAAGCTGGGGAGAGAGAAGCCCCGCGGGGATGGTGGGGAGCAGGTGCTGACACAGGGCAGGTGGGCTCCTGGGGCCCCGGAGCCTGGCAGCAGCTGGGCAGAAGGCTCTCCAGAGAGCCGGCCTCACCCCAGGCCAGACCCAGGCCAGAGGGACAAGCCCCTGACCCCCACTCCCAGCCCTCAATGGCCCCACGGATGGGAAGGGAACCTGGGCTAGCTGAAGCCCATCTCTGCTCCCCTTTCTCCTCTGGGTAAGGCACTGGGCAGGCCCAGGTCAGTGCGTCCTGCCCTGCCCTCCAGGAGCTCCATGTCATACCAGGGGCCTAAAAGCTTCTTCTAACCTGAAAACTCTGTGACTGCCCACATCTCAGTGACCAACCCCAACCTCCCAGGAGGGACGTGACCATCCCAGGGGAGACACTGGGTTTACTGTCTGGGCCAGAACTGGCTGGATCACATGATGGCCACAGAGCTTCGGGAAAGCCCTGCCTCTTGGTAAAGTGGCATGTGGGCAAATCAGAGGGCACCAAGAACGTGAGAGAGACCCGGCCATGGGCTCTGGGAAGATAAGTCACCACGGTACTGACTGGGACCATGGACTGAGCGCTTCCTGTGCCCAAGCAGGGCATCTGAAGTCCTGTCCTCGTAAACACAGCAACAGGTACACAACCTCCCGTCTTCCAGGACACGGAGACTCAGGGAGGGGCGGGCCCAGACCTGGGTGAGCAGCACTGCTGAGACCCAGAGCTTGAGCTGCCTGACCTCAGCCTGTGCTCTGCCCACGGTGGTGCTCAGACCCACCCGGGACACAGCAGGAGACAACATGGGGACGCCAAGGCCATCATGGTGCCTCAGCACTCCAGGCTCTCCCGGGAGCTTGACCTCTGCCAACTGTGTGACCTTGGGTGAGGTATTCACCCTCTCTGAGCTCAGGTATCAAGCTCAGATACCACTCAA
Source organism: Okapia johnstoni (assembly GCA_024291935.2). Lineage (NCBI taxonomy): Eukaryota > Metazoa > Chordata > Mammalia > Artiodactyla > Giraffidae > Okapia > Okapia johnstoni. The sequence goes on along the minus strand of CM044310.1, from coordinate 4,018,763 downwards.
ACCACTACTTTGGTGGTTTAGTCACTAAGTCGTGTCCGACTCTTGCGACTCCATGGACTGTAACCCTCCAGGCTCCTCAGTCCATGGGATTCTCCAGGCAAGAATACTGGAGTGGGTTGCCATTTCCTTCTTTACTAAACAGGGCTTAATGGCATCAACCTCACTGGGCAGTGAAGGGGCTCAAGAGAGACAGAGACTCCTACAGTTCTCGACACAAGACTTGGTACCCAGGGAGTTTCCACACGCATAAGTTCACTGTGAGCGATGATCGGGAACACTCCTGGGGGCCTGCAGGGCTCCCTGAGGGAAGGGAGTAGTCTGCTGGCCGGCCAGCCAACAACTGGCACACAGGCTCTCCGCGAGGAAGCAGCCTCTTCAGTCAACTTCTTAGAGGCTCAGTTTGCTCATCACCAGAGCCACTCAGGAAGAAGGATCATCAGGAGAGGCTGCCTGCGTCCCCCAGAGAGCCCTGGCCTAGCTGGCTGGGTCCAAGGAGACCTTCCCCACTGACCCCGAGTGTGGACACCACTCCCAGAGGCCCTGCCCACTCCCTGTCCGCCTTCTTCAAGACACACCCTGAGAGGGCAGCCACTCAGGTCTGGAGATTTTGTCAGTAAAACGCCCCCCCTGGGCAGTGGGGAAAGGTAAAAATAAAGGGAGGTGCCTTACCCCCCCCAACTCCCCGCCACTGACCTCAGACTTCGGTGCCCACAAAGAGAGGTTACTGTGAGGAAAATCACTGCCTCAGAGAGTGCTGGCCCAAGCAGCAGTTGTGAGGAAGACCCTCCTCCAGTAGAAAGCAGGGCTGGGCCGCAGGCCCCAGCGTGAGCACTTGGCAGGCCAGCCTCGGGGCTCACCTGTTGCGGTTGAACTGGATTGCGAAGTCGGTCATGACCTGCAGGGCCTTGTTGGTCAGCTGCAGGTCCATGGAGATGGAGCCCGCCTGGCGGGTGAAGGTGCCCGAGATCTCCAACCCTTTGGCCTTCATGGCCGGGAGCCAGACCTGCAGGGAAGACAACGGGGAGGGGGCTTCCATGTTCCCCATGCCACAGCCCACCTGAAGGTCCTTCCCCTGCGCCCTTCTCTCACAGCTGAAGGGGCCTCTCAGATGGACCACACCTGCCTGGACTGCCAGGGGATGACTGTGCGAGCCTCAGGATGGGAGGAAGGACCCTGCCTGCCTGCCCAGGGCCCCCGCCTTGGGGTGGCCACGTGCTGGAGCAACATGGAGTAGGGAGGCGCTCGGTGTGCCCAAAACCTGACCTGAGTCTCCGGAAGTCAAAGCAAGAACACTCAGAGGAGGGCTGAGGAAGGCGAGGAGACAAGTGGGCCCCACCAGCCTCCAGATGAGCCCAGGAGACTGAGAGCCACGGGTACCCTGGGCCAGAGCCAGAGGACCCCGGGCTGTGACGGCCTGTCCTCCTCGCCGATGGCAGGGCTGGCCTTTAACTGTGCCAACAGGCCTGGGCAGCGACAGTACCCAGGAGGACCTCTCTCGCCTGGCAGGCCTTCCCTGCCTACTTGGCTGCCTTGTCCTTGGCCTCTCAGCTCCAGAGCCACCTCCTCCGGAAACCCATCCCCAGGGTCCTTGTCCGGGCTCTGTGGCAATGACCTTCTCGCAGATAAACCGTCTCCTCTGTGCCCAGACAATGCTTCGAGGGGGAGGGCTCTGCTTTTCTGTCTTGCATCCTTGGCTTGGAGCTTGACGTGAGATTGGTATTCGGGGAACATTTGCTGAGTAAACGGCATGGATCAAAGCCCTGCCCGTGAGGGACACCCACGGACGCCACCCTGTGGGCGCGCAGACGCCTCTCCAGCGGCCATTCTTACCAGGACGGCTCAGTGCCGCCCAAGGCCAGCCTCCCCAGGCCATGGTCACCCAGCCCAGGTCCTGTCAAGGCCCCCTCCTCCCCCGACACCACATCCTCCACTCTGCCCTATCCACAGGCACCACCCGTGGCTAAGCCACCGTCAGAGCCCCCAGGTAAGATGGCAGCCACCCGGGTAGCTGCCTGTCTTTTTTAATTACTTTATTTTTTTAATTGAAGGATAACTGCTTTACAGAATTTTGTTTTCTGTCAAACATCAACATGAATCAGCCATAGGCGTACGTATGTCTGCCCAAGTCTTCCATCCCCAGTTTCCAGAGCAGCCAAAGCCATCTTTAGAAAGGCAAATCTCCCAGCACCCTGGAAGCCCCTCAATCATGCGACGCTTGCACTGCCACAGCCTCCCCAGCCAGGTGCCCTCCCCGGGTCAGTGTGCACGGCTCCTCGGGCCTCACACACACATACACACACTGTCCCCTCTGCTTGGACGGCACTCCCCATCCCCACCTCATCCTACTTGCTAACCTGCTCATCCTTTGCTCCAGCAGACAAATCTGTGGGCAGAATCTTGGGGTTTTAGTTGTGAGCAGTGACTGGGAGCACAGAAAGCACTCAGGGCTCCAGGGTGACTGCCCTGCTCCACCCTTCCACCAGGCTTCCTTCCCAGGTTCTTCAGAACCGGCACTATCACCGTCCTGACCGTTAGGGGTGGGATATCGTGCCTCCTGGTCACTGTAGGCTCATGGAGTCTAGAACGGTCAGCTCCTGCTGGCTACAATATTTGAGGAACTTCAAGTTCTTGTACATATGAGAGCCTCACCCTCCTTGACCAGGAGGGGCTGGGACTGCAGGCAGGACAAACAGTTTGAGGTGGTCACAGTGCTATGAGAAAAAGGTAGCCTACACAGTCACTACTTCTGAAGGGAGAGCACACCCATATCCCTGTGACTAAGGAAAGTCCTGCCCATGTTGAAAAGGACTCCTCTTCCAGGTAGCCCGCCATGATTACTCCTATCCTGGTGATCCCTTCACCTCTCCTTCCAGCTGATACACTCACTTGGTCCTCCACTAAGACAAAGCAGTGCTAGTACATGTTAAAACGAATCCACATGCAGAGGGCAAGCTGATTCTGACAACCAAGGCACTGAAGTAGGTACATGGAAGTTCTCAAACACTTTAGGATCACCTAAGGGTCACAGGCAGGGGCTTTGGTGCTGCAGCCCTATATTCAGTTCCAGACTCTTATCACTTATCTTATCAGCTATAAGACCTTAAAGCAGACAGATTTCTCAACTACAAAATGGGAATACCAGCACCACATGGCTGCTGGGAGAACTCTGTGGGCTGGGGGCCGTGCCATGTTCGTGCACCCCTGCACAGAAGTGGGAGGCTGCTGGTGCTAGACTTGCCGCCTACTAGGGGCTCCTTAGGCCCAGATCCTGCAAAAAGGCGTGGCTGGGGGTTCTGGCCACCGCCACTGTAGTTTGGTGGCACACCCAGGGAAGCTGGGGCAGGGCAGGTGCTGGCTGGCAGCTCCTTTCATCATAAGGGACATGTCCCTGGGCCCCTGAAGCCCTGCTGGGTCCTGCTTTGGGGAGGGGACCTTGAAGAGAGAGGGGCCCTGGCTGAGTGTTGTGAGGGCTCAGGCCACATCCGTCCCCTCTGGCAGCTTCCTTGAGGCCAAGGGCCCAGCCCACACCACGCTGTCCTCAGGTCTGCGTGTTCCCACACCCTGACCTCAGCTCTCCTTCCCTCGCCTGCCCTCACCACTGCCAGCCGGAACCCTTCTCCCCGCCGCCCCCACGTCCTGCCAGGCCTCCTTCCAGTTCAGCTCGTCTCCACCCCTAACAAAGCCCTCCTGTCTGGCCACCATCAGCATTCAACAACTCCTCACGGGCTCCTTGCTTCTGCTGTAGCCCTTAAGTTTGGCCTCCACACAGCGGCCAAAGCGATCGCTCTTTAAGCTTCGTTTCTGCTTAAAACCCAGTTTGCCAGGATGGAGAGCAAAGCCTCACAGCTGGGGCCGTGACCTCGCCAGCTCCCTGCCTCCTCAGCGTTAGTCCAGCCAGGAGTCTGGAGTGGGGTGGGACTACCTGGGTGGCACAGGGGGCATCTGAGGCACCTCCAGGCTGATAACGGGGAGAGGTTTAGCTGATTGGGGTCAGGGATGCAGCCGTGGGGATGGCAGGCTTCACCATGAGCCACTGTCCTGCAGACCTTGAGTATTTTCTGCAGGGTTTCAGCCCGCCCTGAAATTCCCAGGAACTTAATGATGGTGAAAATCAACGGAAGCCTGTTCTTTGTTTCGTCTGGAACTTTACTGGGAGTCAGTCGCCATATCAGAAACGAATGGCACCTCCAGCCCATCACTCATGGCACCCGAGCTGTGGTGCCACAGTGACTCTGCACTGCTGCCAACCCCTGGCAATGCCATCAGATCTGCTAGGGCGGGCGTGTGCAAGCCTTTACCACACTGAAATGAAGCATTCTGTTCTCTTCCTTTTAAGTCTTCTTAATGCGATAACGGCATCCTACCATTTCAGAAATTTTATGAGTAGGTAGATCTCATTCACTAGAAAAGGATGGGGCGCTCTGAAGTGCCTGTCATCAACCTGGGGCACTGGGTCAAGCCGCACTGAGAACCACTGACCAGTCGCTAGATGGGGCTTCTGCCGTCCTCTGGAAGGTGAGCACCCTCCCTCAGCTCCCCATTTTCACCTTGCTAATTCTGACTTGATCCGGAGGACTGAGCTCCAGCGACAACCCCTCTGGGAAGCCTTCCCCAGGCCTCCACACCAGACTCAGCACCCCTTCCCTGTGCTCCTGCTGCGTTCGCATCGCTTGGCCAACTGCTGCTCCAGGCAACCCGGCTGGCCTGAGCCAACCCCACCCAGCAGGCCACTGAAGGAGCCCATACGTCCACCTCCAGCTTCCCCCAAAGCCACGGCACTTACTGCTTTGGGAGCCACATAGGATCCCGACAAGGTGCCCACGCCACTGGTCAGGTCAAAGAGGTCACTCAGGCCACTGCCCATGGGTGCTCCTAGGTTGGCTGGTACTGCTGCTGCTGGGGGTGCCACGAAGTTGGGTGCCCCGATCTAGAGAGGAAGGGAAAGGGGTCAGAGGCAGGCACACCAGGGGGAGTACAGCCGCCTGGCCCTTTAGGAGACGGGGGTGGGTAAGAGGGCGTCCCGCAGGGCCGCCTTCAGGTCAACTCTAAGTTGCAGAAACAAGACGGAGGGAGGTGGGTGAGAGGCGAGGCCGAGCCCTCCCGTGCCCTGCAAGTCCCGAGGGAAGGAGCTGGGCACGCTCATAAACTGACAGCCCACGGATGAAAGGGGTACTCAACAAAGTGCTGCAAGGGGGCCATGCTCAGAGACTGGAGCACACCCCTGGATGTCAGAGAGGGCTCGTGGGGGCCTCCAGATGACACGGCAAGTTCATCGGAAGGTAGTGAGGGTGGGCTGAGGATCTAATGGACGCGGGCACCAGGCAGTCAACGAAGAGGCTGCCAGGGTGCTGGACAGAGGCCAGGGCTAGTAGGGAAGGGCCAACGGCTCTGACATCCCCCAGCCCCAGGACACTGGGCGGGTGACCGAGGAGCAGCAGGGACGAAGGCTTGGTGGCACAGGGTTGAACCATACCCCTTCAGGCTCATCCCCCATCTCCCAGCAGAAGCAGGCAGGGTGAAGAGAACAGGCAGCCACATGCAGAGAGAAAAGCCAGGAAAGAAGACACAGAGAGACAAGACAGGGAGGAAAGAGGGAGAAGATTAGTCACGGCTGTTCCCCCGACCGTATGGGGCCTGTGCGAGGCTGCAGCGGCCTAGAAGCGTCCCCGGTCTCTATGATGGGCAGAGCCCTCCGCACCCCACCCTCACTCGACCACCGTCGTCCTTCTGACCCTTTCCTGTGCTGTGGCCTTGGGGACCTGAGCCGGGCATGGCCGAGTGACAAGGGCCCAGGTTCCACCTCCACCCGGCTCTCCGGCTGCCTGAAGAATCCCAAGGAGACAGCAGGCCATCTTACCACCACCTTCACAGGGAGGGGGCTGTCCCCCCCTCTCGTGGGCCTCTCTCAGGCCTGCTGGGCTGCTACCCCCAGTCGGTGCCACATGTGGGGGAGTGGGCGCAGGGGTGGCACCCCCAGCCTTACAGGGCCAAGATGCCCGTGGGGCCAGACTCATAGGGTAAGGGAGAACAGCCCCCAGGACTCTTGGGGTTCAGCAGCCCGGCAAGTGGCTAAATCCTGTGTCTGCCACTCTGCAGCTGTGTGCACTAGGCGGGACGGCCACCTGACCCCTTTATGCCTCAGCTTCTCACTGACAGGGGAGCTGCATGACCCTTGGATGGTGTCTGGCAGAGAAGGCATTCCTGATCCTTCCCTGAAGGCCACCCTCAACCTCGTCTGGGGGCCTACGACGTACCAGGCTGTCGAGGCCGCCACCAAGAAGGTCCACGGCGCCCATCTGCACTGCGGAGGTGGCCAGGGGTGGGCCGCTGACTGGAGGCCCAAGGTCCAGGTTGAGGAGGTCGCCCAGCAGGTCGCCCTGCGTGGGGACGACATCCAGCTGCTCTCCGGGGGGCGCTCCAGTGGGGGCTGTCTCCGGGCTCTCTGTGCTCTCGCTCCTGCTGGGATGTGGGGAGAAGCTCAGCAGAGCGGGGAGTGGTGCCGTCTCAGGGAGGCCAGACCCCTCGTCTCCGGGATCCACCCCCAGGAGGGGCACCGGGCCTCCTCACTGTCTTGGAAGCCTGTCTACACCCTACTTCCTCCCCTTCCCACGCCTGAGCCATCTTGTTCCGGGCTGAGGGGAGGGAGGGCTGTCTGTATTCCCCCAACTCAGTCCACTTTAAAGAGAAGACCCCTGGTGCTGGTCCCCAGAGGACAGGACACCCAGGCCAGAAGGCCGTGGGAGCCGCAGGGGAGGGACCTGAGCGGAATGGGGCTCTGGAGGTGGGCGGAATTGGGTCTGAGCCCAGCTCTGCTGCCTGGGCTCTTCACCGGGCCCTCAAGCGCTCTCTGCCTCTGGTCCCCGTCTCTTCAGGGAGGACGTCTCTCAGAACTGTTGTCGCCTAGTCCACACCTGGTGTGTAGTGAGCATTCACTATAGATTCACTAGATGGTAATTCTGCTCAGACGCAGGTCCGAGTGCTGTGCTACTGAACCAGGGAGGTAGGCCGGCGACTGGCCCCTGGACTCACGAGGCGGTGCGGGGTGGCAGGCTCTTGTGCACGACGCCCCGGCCCCCCTCCACGAAGGCGCTGGGCGGCTTGTGGTATACAGAGGCTAGAGTGCCGATGTAGCAGATGAGCTCGTCCAGCAGTGTGGGCTCGATGAGGTCCGTCTCTTCAGAGATGAGCGGCTTCTCAGCCAGCACCACCTCCTTGGCAGCCACGGGGTCTGTGGAGAGCAGACGCCAGTAGATGTAGCCGCGGTCCCGCAGGTCTGGGTTGTCTGAGTCCTGGGAGGTGACGAGAAGGCCTTGAAACGCTGCGCACGTGGCTGATGGTGAGGGGGAGCCCACAACAGGGGGTCAAAGGGTCGCTAACTTAACTGCCTGAATGCTGGTGGAAGCCTGCCCCTTTAGTGGTAGAGCAGACGCAGCCCAGCCCCCTTGTTCCCCTCAGGCCAGCCTGCCCCTGCCTCCGCTCCCTGCCCCCTGCAGGCCTGCCCTCCTGGTTCTCAGGGATTTCCCTCTCCTCTCAGTTTACAGGCTGGCTCAGCATCACCCCCCACCCCCGCCTGCCCTGATCTGACTGAGCTCCCTGAGCTGGGGATTAGGGGCAGGACTCCCCTGGCTCCCTGGGTGGAGCAAGGGCAGTGCTGGGCACCACAGGGAGGCCGAACCCACCTGCGTGGCCAAGCTGAGGACCTGCTGCACCAGCTCCTGGGTCTCTGTCGGCTTCTTCAGAAAGAGCTTCACGATAGCCGTCAGCAGCTGCAGCTGCACCTGAGGAGGACAGAGAGGAGGTGAGGGGGTAGGGTGAGCTCCGGGCAGGGACCGTAGGGAACCAGAGAGGACCTCAGGGACAGAAAGGGCGTTCAAAGGCCAAGAGCAGCTCTCCTGGGTCTGGGGTGGCCACGCAAACAGGCCAGGCCAGCAGCAGGGTGGCTGTGCCAAGTAATCTGGACCTTGGCCCGAATGGTCCAGAGGAGGTGTGGAGGAGGTGTGCGGCACCCCAGGCCAGCTGGTGTCCAGCGCCAGGACCCCAGAAACCCATCAGGGCTCCGGGCCCATGACCTTCAGGAGCTCAGCTCATGGGGGCAACATGTGTGCCTGGTGGGCTTACCAGAGACCACCCGCCAACAAGTGGAGCGAGTGCCAGGCAGGCGGATGGGGGCAACTGGGCCCGCGGAGCCCTCCTCCTGAGGCGGAACTATGCCTGGCCGGCCGCAGCAGCCCCACCTCCCGCCCACCCTGTCTGCACCTGAACACGCCTCCTGTGCCCCCTCCCCACTTCCGCAGCTCCAGCCCCCCTCACCGGCGCTGCCCACAGTCCTGGCAATGCTTTGCAGCCACCTGGACGCCCTGCAGTGAGCCCCTGAGGGTGGGGTTCGAGTCTGTCCCTGCTGCCTCCCTGGCTGTCATTCACTCTAGAGCCTGGCAAGAAACAGGCACTTAAGAGAAACTTGCCAGAAAAAAAAAAAAACTTACTGACTAAAAACACCTCTGAAAGAACAATTCTCCACACGCAGCCCTTCCTTAGCCCCATCTCATTTTGTCAGCCCTGGCACAGGAAGACAACCAGAGGCTCCCAGATGGTGCCAGGGACGGGCCTGTGGCAGAAGGGCGGTGGCGGGACTGGCAGCAGATTCTGGGCCCGTCCAAACGACGGCACTTATAGAAACAAGTGGCGGGGCTGCCCCGGTGCGCAGGGCGGGCTGGTGTTGGGAGGCAGGACCGAGCATCCAGAGTCCCTGCGATCTGGGGGCACAGAGGCCAACGTCGGAGGAGCAGGCTGGCTTGTCTCCAAGGCAAGAGGCGGCTGGGGACTGGCTTCCAGACCAGGCTCAAGCCCCTGTCCAGGTAGCCGGGAGAAGGCCACTCACCCTCAGCTGGTGAGGGAGAGGCGTGGCCTACTTTAGGGGCTCTTGGGAGCGCTGAAGACACAAGCCATGGCGGTGGACTTGGAGCCAGAACTAGGCAGCACTTCCTCTGAATGCTGATTCCATCACTTCCCAGCTGGTGACCCTGAACAAGTCATTTAAGCGCTGAGTCTGCTTCCTCCTCTATAAAATGGATGCAATGCCTCACAGGGTTGACGGGAAGTCAGTTCAGTTCAGTTGCTCGGTCGTGTCCAACTCTTTGCGACCCCATTAACCGCAGCACGCCAGGCCTTCCTGTCCATCACCAACTCCCAGAGCCCACCCAAACCCACGTCCATAGAGTTGGTGATGCCATCCAACCATCTCATCCTCTGTCGTTCCCTTCTCCTCCTGCCCTCAATCTTTCCCAGCATCAAGGTCTTTTCAAATGAGTCAGCTCTTCGCATCAGGTGGCCAAAGTATTGGAGTTTCAGCTTCAGGATCAGTCCTTCCAATGACTATTCAGGACTGATTTCCTTTAGGATGGACTGGTTGGATCTCCTTGCAGTCTAAGGGACTCGCAAAATTCCACAGGAAGTCAATGAGACAACAAACGGAAAGAAACGTGTCCTCTGCACTACAGTGGTCATGGCTGTTGTCCACATCGCCACAACCACCACACAGGGACTCTTTGCCAAGCTCTCCCCAGCCCTGGGCGGCTGGCTGCTGGCGCTCATTCCCCCTGTCCATCTGCTGTGCTGCCTGGAACTAAGGCTGAGGCGGCTCCCTGCCTAGCTTCCCCTGCCCCACACACATCAAGGCCCGCATCAGCCTGCAGCTCAGGGCTTGTTGTTGTTCAGCTGCTAAGTCGTGTCTGACTCTGCGACCCCATGGACTGCAACATACTAGGCTCCTCCGTCCTTCACTATCTCCCAGAGTTTGCTTAAATTACTATCCACTGAGTCAGGGATGCCATCCAACCATCTCATCCTCTGTTGTCTCCTTCTTTTGCCCTCAGTCTTTCCCACCATCAGGGTCTTTTCCAATGAGTCGACTCTGCATCAGGTGGCCAAAGTATTAGAGCTTCAGCATCCGTCTTTCCAAAGAGTATTCAGAGTTGATTTCCTTTAGGATTGACTGGTTTGATCTCCTTGCTGTCCAAGGGACTCTCAAGAGTCTTCTCCAACACCACAGTTCAAATGCATCAATTCTTTGGCGTTCGGTCTTCTTGATGGTTCAACTCTCACATCGGTATATGACTACTGGAAAAACCATAGCTTTGACTATACGGACCTTTGTGGGCAAAGTAATATCTCTGCTTTTTAATATGCTGTCTAGGTTTGTCATAGCTTTTCTTTCAAGGAGCAAGTGTCTTTGAATTTCATGGCTACAGTCACCATCTGCAGTGATTTTGGAGCCCAAGAAAATAAAATCTGTCACTGTTTCCACTTTTTCCCCTTCTATTTGCCATGAAGTGATGGGACTGGATGCCATGATCTTAAATTTTTTGAATGTTGAGTTTCAAGCCAGCTTTTTTACTCTCCTCTTTCACCTTCATCAAGAGGCTCTTTAGCTCCTCTTCACTTTCTGCCATTAGGGTGGTGTCATCTGCATATCTGAGGTTGTTGATTATTCCTCTTGCAGTCCTGATTCCAGCTTGTGATTCATCCAGACCAGCATTTTGCATGATGTACTCTGCAAATAAGTTAAATAAGCAGGGTGACAGTATACAGCCTTGTCATACTCTTTTCCCAATTCTGAACCAGTCAGTTGTTCCATATCTAGCTCTAACTGTTGCTTCTTGATCTGCATACAGGTTTCTCAGGAGACAGCTAAGGTGGTCTGATATTCCCATCTCTTTGAGAATTTTCCACAGTTTGTTGTGATCCACACAAAGGCTTTAGTGTAGTCAATGAAGTAGAATTAGATGTTTTTCTGGAAGTCCCTTGCTTTCTCCATGATCCAATAGATGTTGGCAGTTTGACCTCAGCCCCCTGCAAAGGGGCTGATGCCCCTGCCCACGGCTGGAGAGGCTTAGGAGCCAGGACGAGAGGGCTCAAAAAGACAATCTAAACTAAGTTCCCAAATCGCAAAGCACTAAGTATTCTTATAAAAGCATTGAACTTGCCTCCCATGAGGCAAAGGAAGCAGGCCAAACACCACCACCACCTAACTACCGTTGCTGAGCACGGAGCGGGCAGTTTACACGCACGAGTCTGAGGATGCCCTCAGCTGGCCAGGAGATAGGAGAGGGCCTCCCGCCCCCACAATGGGAGGGTAAACGAGAACCACCTCTATGCCGGGGCAGTCTGGACACAGCAACCTGGACCGGCAATGCTCAGGCCTTCCTACCAGCACCACGCTCCTAAGAACCCGTCCTCCAGCTGTGCCTGCAGACAAGTTTCCCACAGCTCATTCCCAGCAGAGCTGTTTAAAAGAGCAGAAGGTTGGACACCTAAATACCAGTCAGGGACCCAGCTTAAACAGGGTCCTTCTGCAAGAAGCTAGGAAGCTGTAAAAAGCTCTCACAATGTCATGGCTTTCAGATGTATTTTTAAGGGTAAAATGCAACCTGCTGATCAGTTTGAATTTGCATGGTTTGCTACAAGTAACATTTAAAAATAAGTGAGAAGGAAATATATATACAGATGGTCCTCATGATTCACAGAGGACATACCTGCAAATCTGTCTGCTTACTAGCATTCAGTCCTGACCCAAAACCCATGCTTATGGCACCTTCACAGTCATTCACAGACGTGCAGAGCAGTGAATGCATGCGTTGCCTGACATACAAGCTCCTGGCTGAGGTCAAGTGAGGTGGTGCTCAGTTCTCATTGTAAACGTGCCACATTGTTCACAGCTTGGGGCCTTTCGTTGGTGATTTTGCTGTTTACGAGGGGCCCACCCCACCCTAGTGTAGAGCTGGAGAGCTGTCTGGGGCTCCTAAGGGCAGGAAGGCTGAGATACACCTTTGGAGAAAATACATGTGTCAGATGAGCTTTGTTCAGGCGTGAGTTATAGCTGCTGGCCATGAGTTCAATGTTAATGAATCAATGGAATGTATTAAGCAAGGTGTCTTCAAACAGAAACATACATAAAACTATGTTTATCTTGACCAGTAGATAAAAATGCAGTGACTGGAGGTGTGTAGAAACATGACTCTCTATTTCTCCTGGGAGCGAGTGTTTAGCTTACTAAATCAGAATTTGACTTTATGGAATGTTAAGTATCACAAGTGATGAAATTTGACTATTTTTTGTCTCTGTAGAGGAACTGGCTGGTGTGTTCCTAAACTGGCTCTCTCTGGAAGCAAACTCCCCCACCCTCCCCCCAGAAACCAATAAGTAACATGGTGCCTTCCAGGAGAACTCAAGGCCAGGCGAGTGGCAGGAAACAGAATTTTCACTATATATCCTTTTGTGTCTTTTAGGTTTTGAACTAAGTCAATGTAGTACCTATCCAAACATAAACACAAAATTAAAACAAAGTCAGGACTTCCCTGGTGGTCCAGTGGATAAGAATCCACCTGCCGAAGCAGGAGACACAGGTTTGATTCCTGCTCCAGGAAGATCCCACAGGCCCCGGGGCAACCAAGCCCACACACCACAACTACTGAGCCTGTGTGCCTGGAGCCCGTGCCCCACAACAAGAGAAGCCTGCGCCCCGCAACTAGAGAGCAGCCCCCGACCGCTGCACTAGAGAAGCCCGCATGCAGCCATGAAGATGCAGCAGAGCCAAAAATAAATTAACAACAAAACCAGAAATGTCTGCAGCCTGAAGAGTCCTCCACCACAGGCTGTCCTCAGGAGCCCCCCTCAGGCGCCACAGTGAGGGAAACGGGCCACACCTGTCCCCCGCTCATCTCTCACACGAACGTCCACACGGTGAGGGTGCTATCAGGAGGGGCAGGGCCCTGAAGCCCGCAGGTGCGACTCACCTGGGTGCTCTCGTCGTGGAAGCCCTCCAGGAAGCTCTCCAGCAGCTCGTCCGCGTTATCTATCCGCTCGGCGTACTCGCCCACAATCCAGATCATGGCGGCTCGTGCCTCGGGCTCGTCCAGGGAGTCTAGGTTCTCACACAGCGTGGCGATCACGCTCTCGTACCTGCAGACCAGGGCATAGCCGGCATGTGAGCACCGAGGGTGCCCGGGCTGCCCATGAGGGGACAAGAGACACGGGCAGCTACTCTACAAGAGCCCGAGAGGCTGGTGAGTAACAGGATATGAGCTTTATCCTTTACGTTTTGGTTCTTATTTAGGCCTGGGGAGTAGGGCAGCAGGGAAGTAAGGAAGAGGGAGCCGCTCCTGTGCTCCTCCTCCCCCCATCCCCAGCCCCACAGAACCACAGCGTCCTCACGGGCAGGGAGCGGTGACCACGCACTTGTTGGGGTACTTGCGGAAGATGTCCTTGATGACCACGATGGCTTCCTGCACCACATAGTTGACCTTGGTCTGGATGAGATCGAGCAGCGTGCTCACGCAGCGCTCAGCGGATTGCTGTGTGGGAAGAGGAGAGCGTGGGCCAGGCCTCGTGGCCACATCCAGCAGAACCTCTGCCCAACCGCCTGGGTCAAGGGCTCAGTCACACCTTGCCCACGTCAGGAAAGCAGGTAACAGGTGAGAGGATGGGTGCGGAATGGTGGCTCTGGGATGGAAGGGGCACTGGAGACAGAACTAGACTGAGGGGAGCCCGGCAGAGCTTCTGAGAGCGGGGGGGGGGGGGGGGGGGCCCCTCCGGAGCTCTCCCGGGCCAAGCCCTGAGGGCAGGGCTTCACTTCTGCTTGCTCCACAGAATGGGCACCAGTGACCAAAAGTGCTTAGGAAACCTCTGCTGGGACCAGGCCTCCCCACACCCCCTAACTCCAACACACTGCATCAGACTGTGGGAGCGACTTCTCACTGCCATCATAGGTGCCAAAGGGGAAATGTCTCAAGAGGCTGGGCTCAAGGGACCCCCTGGCCTCCAGGGACCCATTTAAGGAGAGTCAGGTCAGTGGCCCAGGAACATCTCCAGAGGTAGAGAACATGAGGGATGTAGGGCCAGGATGAAGGGCCCTCAGACAGGGGTCTGAGTGACCCTTGAAAATTTGGAAAAAAGGGCACACAGACGGTTGAATCGTGAAACTTGTCAAAACACTCAGCAGGCAGAGCCCCCTGCCCCAAAGTCCATGAAGTGAAAGCTAGGTTTACTGGGGCCACCATCAGCTTGGGCTGCCCCGTCTGTGCTAACGCTGCAAGAGGTCCCGTGATGATGACGGGCTGATTTCATCTGCAGCAACTCAGAGGCCCAAGGGAGATTACAGATGAGGAGGAGCCAAGTCTGTACCATGGGGGCCTGAGGGGCTCCCGGGTCGTGAGCAGCTGTCAGATTCTGTTTGAATCAGACTGGTCTCCTGGTTTCGGACTCCTTTCCCTTCCTCCTTCCTCCCACCCCAGACAGTCTCAGAGGCTCACCTCCACCTTGATGGCACAACGGCCGATGGCTCGCACAGCCTTCCGTACAAAGTCCACATCCACCTCGGTCGCGTACTCTTTCAGCTCCGCCAATACCTGGGGCCCAGACAGAGGAGATGGAGTTGGGGGGATCTGGCAGGGCACCCTCCTGGAAGACCCCTGGGCTGGCGGTGAGCATAGACACAAGCACGATGGGATTCTGCCCCCTGTTCAAGGTGCGAGTCCTGAGGGAGGGAGGGAGCTCTCAGGTGCCCCGAGAGGAAACCAGGAAGGACAGCTTGTCAGGGCCGGACAAGCCTTGTTTCGGGTGATCTAGCTAACGCATGCACTTCGATGGATGGATAAGTAATAACAGAAACAACAGGCTCCTTAATCACAAAAATCCCCAATAACATTTATGGAGAGCTTGCTTACGAAGCCCAGGGCCTGGACACCACCCTCTGCTGACCTGGGCGATGTTAGCCTGGGAGGCCAGGCGGATCATGATGTCCAGCTTCTCCAGCTTCACGTAGATGGGGTCGTTGTATTTCACGAAGAACACCTTCATCTCATGCTTCAGGATCTCAGGCCTGGGGGTGGGCGAGGTTGCCCGAAGAGCAAGTCAGGGGCCTGTGAGAAAACCCTCTCACATCTGCTGGGACATTTCTGGGGTCGGATGTGGAGCCTGACATCCGTGAAGGCAGTGACTCCCATGGCTGCACGCTCCTGGGCAGGGGACCTGCGACCAAGGTTCTAACCAGCTCCTCCGTGTCCAACGACATCCCAGGAAGGGAAGCAAGAAACCGCTCATATTCAGGAGGTCACAGGCACCAGGCAACGGGCTTGGAAGTCAGGCCTCAGTTTCAGTTCTAGCTGGTGACCTCAGGCCCGTCTTCTCACTCATGAGACGGGAAGCATTCTGTCAGAAACATTACCATCGCAGGCCTGAGCTGCTAGTCCTGGGAAGGCCTGGCGTCTGGGAACCTGGCTCTCGAGATTGCCCCCACTGTTCCCGAGCAGGACACAGGGGTTGACTGTGCCTTGACTGACGGGGTAGGGGGCTCAGGAGGCCAGTGCGAGGACTCCTCCAGACGCCACCTGGCTTTCGCCCTATGATCGAGTTGTACAGCCCCACTAGGCCGACAAACCTCAGCCACAGGGACGATATGCCGTCTCCCGTGAGTCCTTCTAGTGAATCTCTGAATGAGTGCATGCGGGTCCTAGGGACCTCGATACCTACACGAGAGGCAGATGCCAAGCACCTGGCATGACGCATGCCTGCCTCCGAGAAGGCACCGGCTGTCAGCAAGTGTCCGTGCTCCTCCCTCCACCGGCACCTCCTGCCTCCTTGTCCCCAGCTGAGGAAACCTGAGGGGGAGCGGCCCGCCCTGGGTCACACATCTACTGCTGATCGGGGCGGAAGCATGGTGAGAGTCACCACCCCTACCGGGCTCCTGCCCCCACGGCCTTTCCATAACGGAGAGGCAGAATCGGACGGTGACGAGGGGGGAAGACACAGCAGGAGAAAGGAGGGGCCCTGCGCCCCTGGTGCTGCTGAGCAGGCTGCGGTGGGGTGGGAGGGCTCCTGGCGAAGCAGGAGCCTCAGGTGTGCTGGTGGGGGCGGTGGGGTCCTGCACTGGATGGCTGGAGAGGCGGTTTCCACCATCAGGACTAGCTGCCCAGCGCACGTGGGGCCCAGGCCTGGCGGTGCCTCAGCATCAGGCTCAGCCTCTTGGGAGTCTGGCTTGTTAAATAAATCCTGTAAGGGAGCCCCTCCTGCTGATCGGGCTGCACGGGCCACAACACCTCACTAGCCCCACACTGCAACTACAACTCCTATCTCGTCCTCTGCTTAGACATGCACACAGCTTTCCCCAATTTACCGCCCAAACCTCTACAAACGTCCCAAATCCCCTGATGCTTCTGGGAACCCAGGCACACGCTCAGAACCCGACTGAGGCTACAAGGACAAGGGAGCCTGTGCAGTCTTCCGAGAGAGACCATGTACGAGAGGTGCTTGTTCTGCCTGCGAATTAGCTGCTAATGGAGCTGTTTGACCAGAGAGGCTGGAAGCTGAACTGCAGAGTCTGCCCTGCCCCACCCCCAGCACGGAGCTGCCAGGCCCCTCCCAGGATGGTTCATGGCTTGTTCGCCCCAACCACCCTGGTGCCTTCCCTTAGGGGCAGCGGCTCACTGCTGTGGTCACCCCTGCAGGGTGGACAGAAACGGGTGCTCGGCCCCGAAGCTGATGCAGAGTCCATGTCGGCCTCCAGAGCTTGCACTCCTTCCCCAGGAAGAAGGCATGCGCACACACCACCTTACACCCTGCTTCAGGAGGGCTCTGGGGACTTGGACCAGCGACTGTCCGTGGTTAAGAAGCGCACGCTAGCCTCTACCTGTCCAGGCTAAGCCAAGGCTTCTCAGCCTCTCACTGCTGGCATTCTGGGGGTGGGAATGCGAGGGGGGTGCTCCTGCGCACCTTAGGCTGTGGAGCAGCCTCCCCGCTTCCACCCCTAGATGCCAGCAGCAGCAGCCCCCACCATGACAACCAAGAATGTCTCCAGATGTTGCCAAATGTCCCTTGTGGGACAAAGATACCAGTGGCTGAGAATCCCTGGTGTAAGCTGTCAAGATACCCTATCTGGTGACAGGCCAGTCTCCCTTCGGAGCCCCTGTTCTCAGCAGAGACTGCCCCCTCCCAAGCCTGGGACACAGTGCCCGCGTGCAGCAGTCCCGCTACCTTTTCTGCACGATGAGGTTGATGTTCCGCAGGGCCACGTACTGAAGCTCGGGCTCGGCCGACAGCAGCGTGACCAGGGGCGGCGCCAGCTTCTTGAGCAGCGTGCCATAGTAGTCCAGGTCCTTGGAGAGCATCTCCATGAACTTCATCAGCACCTTCACGGCCGACAGCACCACTGCAGAGTTGGCGTGGGACAGCCTGGGAGTGACCCGCTCACAGATGCTGCGGGCCGTTCCGAGGGGCGAGCAGGAGAGACAGACGGGGGAAGCGCCCTGTGTTTAGTTATCAAGACAGCGTGTCTCCTGCAGGAGGGAGCTCTAGATCCCGGTTCTCTTTCCTGCAGGTCAAAACCACTCGGAGCCTCAGTTTCCTCATCTAAAACACGGGAGAGGGTGATGCCAACTTCACATGGTTGCTGGGAACTTAACTGAGGCAACGCGTGTCCAGCACTGAGCATAGTGCCTGGCAGTCAGTAAATACTGGAGAAATGTCAACTCCCTGCCTTCTGTCATGAGGGCACTCAAAGCGGGCAGGGTACCATGCTGGTTAGCACCAAGAGTCAGGGGAGATCTAGCTGAATGACCTGTGACCTCTTCCACCTCCCTGTGAACCAGAGACAGTGATGGAGCTGCTTTAAAGAAGATCGTGTGCGGGGGAAGCACCCAGCAGAACCCCGGGCACCCTGTGGGATTCAACGAACGGTGGCTCTCATGCTATCTCCCGCTCAGCCTGCGGTGACCGACGTCTCTCGTCAGCTGCCTGAGCAGGCCCTGGGTTCCGTTCTGTGCCCTCAGTGAGCAGCGAGCTGACTGCCTGAAGCCACACCACTGCCAGCCTGGCTCTGTGTCTGAGGACGGCCTGCGGGGCGAGGCCCTGGACAGAGGCCCACTGGAGCCCCACCCCGGGGCCCCGGCCTGGGGAAGCGCGTGAGCCTGGGTCCCCCTCACCTCTGGGCCTCCCGGTCATCTTTGGGCGTGTAGCTGGCCAGGCAGTCCAGGATGAAGATCTGGCCCCACTCGGTGCACTCGTTCAGGGCCGTGAGCAGCTTGTTGATGGACTGCGGGTTCAGGTCGAGCAGGTTGCTGCTGGGGTGAGACTCGGCGATCTCCGAGAGGGCAGCCACCGCGTTCGCCACCACCTGTTCGGAGGGTGGAGGAGGCAGAGGCTGGGGCGCTGCCCACAGGCCAGGGCAGTAGGCAGCTCATGATGGTGGCCAGTTAGAGCGCAAACATCCTGAAAGGGGTATGACCCGAAGGGCAGGGTCTGGAGCACCAAGACCCACTGCAAGCCCCCGCTCCACTGACTCCTCTGTGAGCTGAAACTGAGCGTACCCGCCATTAAAGAAAACCACAACGAGAAAGATCTACTCCGAGTTCCTGGCGAGAAAGCTCCCTAACACAGTCACACTCTACCAGCTACAGCAGCTCGCTCTGGGCTTGACAACCGTGCCTCTCAGAGCCAGACGCTTCCCGCGGAGCCAGCCCCTCAGGGCAGTGGGCACAGCTGGGGCCTGGAGCATAGAGGGGTCACCAGGCGAAGCTCCGGGCCCACAACCATTTCCTCCACGAGAGCAGCTGTTCGCACGGGGTGCTGGGCAGTTTTCAACCTTCCCCTGACCAAGCAGCACTCCAACGGCATCCCTGTACTGGCCACTGGGCGCCCACCTGCGATGGGTGTCTCAGAGAGACACAGAACAAGATGTCTGGGGGGGCGGGTCATACGTTTCACTTTAAACATGGCCCCACTGTTCTCCAAACTGCTGCCAGCACCGCCATGAGGAGCCAGCTCCCCTTCCAGACGTGCACTGTGCCCAGTGTGCCAGGCTACGCTACTTCCAGGGTGACCCTCTACAGCCCTGCAAGAAGCGGGGAAGCGGGGAGCCCCTCCCAGTCAGAGCTCTCTGATGGTCTTGGTGAGAGGACAGTGATGACGATGGTGACTGGAAGGGGAAGGAGGGCACAGCCACTGTGCGCCAGGCTATGCCAGGCAAACCACCTTCAACACTCCTGGCAGCTGCACAGAATTAGATCCAGCTTACTGAGAAAGAAGAGAGGGCTTGGGAAGGTCAGGCGGCTTGCCCGCGGCCACACAGCCCCTTAGAGAAGCTGCGCAGAGAAGCTCACTCCAAAGATGGCGCCCAAACCACTGTGGGTAGGAGAACAGCTAGCCCACCCGCAGGGCTCTGCCTGTCCAGAACCAGGGCTGCCTGGTGGAGGATCAAAGCCCAGGGCTTCCCAAGCAACCCTGAGGGTGGTAGAGGCGGCACAGTGGGAGGCAGAGACTCACCATGGGGTTAGAGTCAGAGATGAGGTCTTTGAGGGTGTCCAGGAAGCCCTGGTCCTCTACCAGCTGGGCATTGATGTCGTGGAGCTTGGCCACGCACACGGCCGCCGTCTTGCGCACGTAGGGGTCCTCGTCCTTCAGGCACTTCCGGAGTGGCTCGCACAGGTACTCTGTGATCTTGTCAACGCGGATGCAGCCCATGGTCCGCACCGCCAGGGCCCGGATCAGGGGGTTGGGGTCCTCACAGTCCTGAGGGGAACCGGCCATTGGCCAGGGGCAGGTTGAGCAACACCAGATGGCTGCTGTGGGGCCTCCAACCGACTGGGGCCAACAGCACCGAAATGAGGGGTATGTGTGGGCATCTGGGCTTCCCCGGTGGCTTAGGGAAAGAATCCACCTGACAGTGCAGGAGACACAAGAAATGCCAGTTCAATCCCTGGGTCGGGCAGATCCCCTGGAGAAGGAAGTGGCAACCTACTCCAGTATTCTTGCCTGGGAAACCCCATGGACAGAGGAGGCTGGTGGGCTACAGTTTTTGGGGTCACAGGGAGTTGAACACGATTGAAGCGACTGAGCACACCCACACCTAGGCAGAGGCACCTAGCATCTGCCAGATACCAGGCTTTGTACGGTTCCCTCTGATACTCAGAGCAGACAGGCAATACTGTTCCCGTTTCACAGGTGAGGGAGCTGAAGCTCTCAGGAAGGTCAGGAGCTCAGCCGGTCACAGAGCAAAGCCACAATTTGAGCTGCATCCACCCAGCACCACAACCCTCAATTTTCCTACTGGGACACAGAACCCCCCTCCACCCATGTACGGGTGTCGAGGGGGCTGGGGAGCTAAGGTTTTAAAGGTGCACAGAGCTAACAATGCAAGTCCCCTCTTATCCTCCACCTGGAGGACAGAACACACAGAAAGGGGCAAAGTCTAGAAGGGCAGCAAGACACCTTCAGACATATGCTGCAAATGACACAGGGCCCGGGGACCCACAGGCCTGGGGCGACCTCACGGGGAATGAGTTAGCAGGCTCTGTGGCATCTGATTTTCTGGAAACGGTGGGAGCCCTTCACTGGAGGAAGAGTCCCCAGGTGGGGAGTCAGACGGGCGGAAAAGAACCTCCGTGTTTCTACCGGGGGCCACGGCGCCGCACCCAGGGAGACCGAGCAGTGAGCAGCCCTCCCAGCCCCGCCCAGCCCCTCCGCACCTTCACAAAGGTGTTGACGGCCATGATGGCCATGTCGGGCTGACTCTTGGCGTAGTTCATCAAGTACAGGTACACCAGCTTCTTCAGCTCCAGGTTGTCCGTCTGCATACAGTTCACCACATCGGGAAAGAGGGCGCTGGAAGGTCAGAGCCGCGTCAGTGTGGGGAAGCCCAAAGGGAAGAAGAGGAGGACTCTTCGGGCAGCTGATGGGGGCCGGGGAGGAGGGGGCGTGCAAAGGGGGCAGGAAACATTAACAGGACTTCCCAGTAGAGGTGGGGCACCAGCTCCGTCACCCTGAGCATCTGTTGGTAGAAATGGAATTACAAAGGGTGATTTTAAAAGCCAAAAAGTCCTCTGTTCTTTTCACAAGGCTCATACATGAGCTCTGGAGTCTTATCAGGCCTGGCTCAGAGCCAGCTCTGCCTCTTGCTAGCTGTATCAAGCTGGGAAAATTTCTGTATCCCGTTTCGATTTTCTCATTTGCATGAAAGAGAAATAACAAGGGCCCATTTCACAGGGTCCTTGTTGTAACTGAAAGAGACAACATGCTTAAGGGTGCCTAGTCCTTGACACTTAGGAGGTGCTACAGAAATGAAAAGGATCATTTCCTTGTCTGATACTTGACGTGGTCTCTTATATCAGGCTGCTGGTTGCAGGGGGATTAGGGGAGCTGGGCTGGGCTGGACCACGGACACTACAAGGCACACACTAAGAACCAGCCCACATGCATAGGGCACACACCACAAGCCAGGCTTGGTGCTGAGGGCTTTTCATATAACCTCATTTAAGAGCCCTGAGAAGCCTGTAGATTATCCCCATTTTACAGAAGACAATGGTGAGGCTCATAAATGACAAATAACTGCCTAAGGTGCCAGGTCTGAGTCCAAAGCCTTTTTGCTCATGAGTGCTGGTATACTGGGCAGAACCCTTCCCAACATGGTATCCACAGTCCCAGGGTCACAGGCTCCTTGAGATGTGAAATATAGCCAGTGGCCGGTTTTCTGCCTCTGAAATTATCACCTCCTCTTCTCAATTTTCGTGACTTTATGGGCAAAGACATGGGAACAGAGACTTAAGAGGGGAAAGTGAGTTTTCTGGGCCCGGACAGGCAGGCGAGTCCAATTGCTGAAGCCGCTGCATCACCCTGGAAGACGCCAGGCCAGGAAGGGGGGAGCTGAGGAGCCCGCCTCGTTCTCCTGGGCCTGTCACATCAGCAGAAGCTCATCGGAGACAGAGAACAAAGGTGCCTCCTCTGTGACAGGCAGGGGTTCTAACTGAAGGAGAGCGACATGGTCCTGGGAGGAATGTGTCTTGGAAGGAGGCCTGGTTTTCCAGCAGACGCCAGATCCCTCTGCTGCTCTGTCCTCCATAGGTTTGTCTGCAGAACTGTCTCTCCTGTGACACTGTTAGGAGGTCCCTTGCTGAGCATGGCGATGGGACAGGGCAATCCCTGGAGAAGCCTGGAGCAGTGGGGTCCTGCTGAGGAATCCGGATGGGGAGTCGCTCCCTGTTGGCACCCAGGCCTACCAAGCACGGGCTGGAGACCACAAGGGCACAGCAGAGAGGAAATGGAGGAAAGCGCCCTGGGTCTGAATTTCAGAAGGGCTGGGCATTGAGTCTGGTTCCACCATTACCCAGGCTGCCCACGTGACCACCGGGCAGTCATTGTTTCTGGTTTCTTTGGCAGGAAAACCTTCCTTACCTACAGAATACAAGGGATGGCCAGGAACACATCTGAATGTGTTCTCCGACTCTCAAACGCTCTGCAAGCGTTGAGTGTCATAAAGCCTCGCCCTGTCCCTGGGGACCTGACAGCGTGGGGACGGGAAGCACACGTGAGATGAGGGCAGTCCAGGGAGCCCCACCCTGGTCCAGGAGCAGGACTCGGCACTCCCCCTGCCAGGGACCTGGGTTCAGTCCCTGGGGAGGGAGCTAAGATCCCGCAAACCAGGCAGTGAGGCCAAAAAAACAGTAATAAAGATAAAAAGAAGAATGTCTAGAATTTAGAATTAGCGACAGGAACATAGCAAGTGCTGCGTATTCAGGGCAGTGGGCTGGCGTCATGAGGGCAGTGGCAGGGTAAATGGAAAACAGGAAGGGACACTCCAGGCTGGGAAGATGTGTGAAGAGAGGAGTGGCCACAAGTCTGCACATGACCTGCTCTGGCAACAGACGCACCCCGGAGGGCGGACCTGAACAGGCCCGACCTGCAGGTGGCCTCCACCTGCACAGTGTTTATCTCTTTGTGCAGGAGCCGAGGGCCCCGGCCAAGGATGGAGCCCGGACCCGAGGCAGTGACAGCACCGCGTCTTAACCACAGGACTGCCAGGGAGTTTCCTCATCTGGCAATCTAAAACGGAGATTTAAAATGAAAAATCCAGATTCCCCATTCTTTTTAAAAGACCTGGCCCCACTGGGGTCATCTCCCCAGCAGCAATGTCCTCTGGAGTTCCTGACAGGGCACGTACCACATTCGCTTCACTGTCCGCTGCCTTCTCAACCCAGCCCACTTCACTTGCTCTAAGACTGCCTGACCCCATCGGCATCTGAGCACGTGACCCCTCTGCAAACAAAACCTTCTGTCTGGAAAGGAGGTTTGTGAAGGGAACGACACGAGGGACGGGTCCCTAGGGATGCCTAAAAGGGGAGACCTGAACTGGACCCAAGCTCAACAGCCTCCCTCTTCCGGCCCTCCCAGACGCAGCCGGCCTGCCCCTGCACACCTGACGTCTTTGCCCACGGTCATGGACGCAATCACTTTCTTCACCGCCTCCTTCTTCTTCTCCTTCTTGTCGCTGTTCAGCTCCGCCTTCAGCTCAAAGATCTCCCCTAAAAAAGGAGGCAGTATGAGTGATCCATCTCCACCTGCCAGGGGGCGATTCTCAGTCCCCAACCTCCAAAAGAAGGGGAAGGAGGCAGAGAAGACACTCTGCTGCCCGCTGAGGGCAGTTTTAGGTCCTGGGCTCGGTGGGGCAGGCAGCAGAGGATGGAAGCCTGGAGGTCACGCTGAACTGAGGGGAGAGGAACCGGGGAAGCTATGGAGACAGGAAGAGTGCAGACAGGTCCTGATCAGCTAGACAGCTAAAAAACACACAGAGGGATGCAGGGTTCGCCTCAGCCACCGCGCCCAGCACGGGATGGAACCTGGGGATGTGAGGTTTGAGGGGGAAAGGTAGGATCTGCTCAATTCCCACACATGGCTTTTCCTGTTTTCCTAGAGCCTCGAGTTAAAAGAGCTCACTCAGGGTTTCACTTCCTGAGCCGCAAGTGGTGGCTCAGATCTGAAAATGGGAATTCAGCTGGCCCACAAGGGCTCCGGGGCTTGATAAACCATTCTCAAGAACTTGAGGATCTGACAAAAGCAGTCGAGCAAGCAGGCCCCTTCAGGGCCCTGACAGCCCCATTGACAGGTTAAGGGGCAGCCGGCAGAGGGAGACAAGCCTCCTGCCCTCAAGACAGCTGCAGCCTGCCTTCCTGAGCCATCTTCTGAGCCAGGCGCCTCCACAACTTCTTCCCATGCCTTTTCTCATTTCACCCTCACAACAGCTCCATACTTCCCCCCCATTTTGCAGATGAGCAAACGGAGAATAGAAGAAGTTCGGGAACTAGACAAGGGACACAGCCATGGGAAGGAAGGCCAAGATTCAAAAGCAGGTCTGCCAGTTCCAGAGCCTGCGTGCTCTGGCCGACCCAGGACATTCGCTCTGCTTCTCTGAACACACTTCCTCGTCTGCACTCTCGGCCTTGCCTGGGGCCTGGAAGTTTCTCCTGTAACAGTGGCGAAATGCTCAGCTCAGTGCCTGGTGCTCAGTGGCCAGCGTGAAAGGTGGCCATGATTATTACTAATTCGCCACGTGACCCTCTTTGTCTGGGCTCCCTTTTTTGTAGGAGCGTCCCGGACTACCCTCTCAAGTTGCTCGGGGTAGGGGTGAAGCAGAAACTATCAGGAGGGGGGAAGTGCTAGGAGAAGTTCTGGATGGATTTACATGAAAAAAAAAGAACAGGTTTTTCTTCTGTTGTTCTTTTTTTTAAATGACTGAACAATATGGTGTTCAGCAAAGTACTTGCAATGAGGGGCAGTAAACAGGTTAATTGAGAACAATCAGGCAGCGCAGCCTGGGCAAGGCCACACTGAGGAAATTGCTCAACGGAGCCAGGAGGAATCTGCAGAGCTTGCAGTTCAAACCCAAGGTTCTGAAGCGCTGAGGGGACATATGCCCTTCTCCTCCAGGAGACCGGGGACTGTATGTCCCCGACGTGGGATCCAACAGACCCCGTGACCCACCCTGAGCCCTGCTGCCCGGCTGCCCCTGCTTTGTTTGAGATGTTTGACCAGCTTCAGTACAACTAGGAGTCAACTGATGGATCGAGACCCACGTCTCCTCGGCCCCAAGAAGGCTAGTGCAGTGAACCTGGAATCTGCATGCTTCTGAAAAGTCTCCTTCCCGTAATGGGCCCGAATCCAGTCAGTCACCAAGCCCACCTCCTCAGTCACACACCAGGCACTTGTTCCACCCCCAGCAGCAAAAAAAAAAAGAACAGGTTTTTTTTTCTGTTGTTCTTTTTTTGTTTAAATGACTGAACAATATGGTGTTCAGCAAAGTACTTGAGATGAGAAGTACTCCCGGCCTTCCTCCCCAACTCAGGCAACACCACCTCCCATGGGAGCTGTGGTTCTGCCTCCCCCAGCCTCACCTACTTTGATCCTTGATTAGACTCTGACCCTGACCTCTTTTTGCCTAAAACCATCACTGATGTCAAGTTTGGTCCCAGACATTTCCCTAGACTTTCTCCTCAAAAGAAAACCCACAAAACCCCCACACTGACACCCCAATATGCTCAGTACTGTCCTCGCCTCTGGCCTGGTTCACCAGGCCCTGTATGCCTCTCCACCTCTCCTTCCATCACACTCTTCAGTAACCTGGGCCAGGCCTCCCCTTCCCTGGATGGACCCTGGGCCCAGCACCCCCCCCCCCTTTACCTGGCTAGCTCCACACAGGCCCCTCCCATACCACAGCACCCACAGCTGTTTAGAGTGATTACTACTTAATAAACTGTCCTCTCTGGCCAACAGCAAGCAAAGCCAGGCCAGAGACTCCATGTGTCTCCTCCACTGCACACGGCAGAGACTTGGGGAAAGTGGCTGGCCGGAGAAACGAATGCCTGATGTGCAGGTCCTGACTCCGCTGACCCAAGGACAGACTCTCCTCATCTGTTAGCAGGCGAGTGCTAATCTCATTTGGATGGAAGGAAGGAGGAAGGAAGGGCCAGATAGAAAGATGCTTACAGGGTTAAAGCACACTTGTCAGCCACTACGGCAAACTCCACTTCCTGAAAAGCAGAAACAACTCCAACACCCAACCACACAAGGCTAGCTTAGCAAATTTCAATGCAGCAACTCAACAGACTGAGTCTTCAGAACTGTGGGGAAATGATTATGATAATGTCAGACGAAAAACAGGATATAAACTCTGACTTCAACTACGTAAAACACGTGTTCAAGAGTGAGGACCAGATAAGCACAGTTATCACTGCAGAACTGCTGACAGGACTGTGTGCTTTCTTTCCTCTGGGGGTGGGAAAAAATCCCTCATTTTAGACAACTCAAAGCTATAGGGAACAAAAGAGGATTTTTTTTTTTCCTATACTTGGAGCTAATGCCTTTTCCTTCTGGAATTCTGAAGGAAGTGGTCAACTTCTTACACCATCAGCAGTTCAAATTTCCGGATCCACAAGGTTAAAAATGCTCTGTGTGATTCTTGCCACTCATTTCCAGGCCTCCACCCACCCTCACCCCCAACTCCTGCAGGGAGCAAGCAGAAATGTAGGGCAGAGAAAGAGAAGACCCCACAATGAAACAAACAGTACCTTTCTTAGTCGTGGTGAAATACTTGGAGTCCGTCATTTTGGTCCCTTATCTGTGGCCAGACTCTGCAAGACAGAAGAAAAGGTGACTTGCCCTGCGTTCCATTCCATTTTGATTTCACAAGAGGGGAGGATGATCCAGTGCAGGCCTGGCAAGGGAAGAGAGCTTCTCATCTCTTTACTGGGCAAACTGTTGGATAACAGCTGACTGGGTCCTGGAAGGCAACTCTGAAGGATCTATCACATTTTTGAATGTGTGTATCCTTTGGCCCAGCAGTTTTACTCCTAGGAATCTCTCCCATGGAAATACCTGCACAGGAAATGAGGGTTTTACATCCTGCAGTACTGTCCGTAACAATATGCCACTGGAAATAAATGCCCATGAATAAGGGAATGGCTCAATACTTTGTAAGAGTCCAAGGATGAAAAAGCACTTAATGATCATGGTTATAGCAACTCCTACGTGGTGCTCACTCTGTCTAGCACTGTGTTAAGTGCTCTGCACATGTGAGCTCATCACGGCCTCAGGAAGGTACTATCATTGCCTATAGAGTCAAAAGCGCTTGGAAAGCACCGAGTTTAAAAAGCTAGGGGGACTTCTCTCCCCAGCTGTTTTCAGGCTTCTCTAACAGTGACAGGCATTAAACTTCTCTAGAGAGGGCGGGAATCGACACACTGCAAGCTCCACAGCACTCTCCAAACCTAACTGGCTAGTTTTCTCAAAGCATCTCTCAGGACACCTCCTAACATAAAACTCATGGTGTGAAGTGCTGGTCTACGGCAACAAGGCAAAGAGAGCACCAAGGACCTCTCGTTCATTCAACATTTACTGAGCACCGGCCATGGAACCTCGATAGTTCTTCTTGGTCAACATATGAGAGACAAAAGAAGCCACAAAGGAGCCAAGTACCCCAGGTACATGGCAGAGGCTTCTTGGGTTGTTCTAACATTTATTAAGAAGCTATCACTGGGGACTTCCCTGGTGGTCCAGTGGTTAAGGCTCTGCAAATCCAAGCAGGGGGCATGAGTCTGATCCCTGGCTGGGGGACTAACATCCCATGTGTTATGCGACAAAAGATAAAAAATAAAAAGCTATCATTTACTGAACTCCTATTAAAGCCAGGGGCTTTATACCCATTATGTCACTTAATCCTACCAATAAGGTAACGCTTTTATCCCCTTTTATAGATGAGGAAGCCCAGGCTCAGGGATGTCAGGTAATTTACCCAAGGTCACGTGGCTTGTAGGTGGCTGGACTGGGAGGCCATTTCAGGTCCCTCTGGGCTCAGCACCTGTGTTCTCTGGATGCAGAATTCTCCTTCCCCCAAGTGACAGCAAGGACAGATTCTGACAGTGGCTTAGGGACTCGGTCCAAAAATCCACAAGACTCTCAACTTCCAATCCAACCTACAGTTTCACATGGTACAGAAAACCACACAGCCCAAAAAACAGACATGTGAATGGAGAAAACCCACTCACTGTGTCCCTTCTCCTGCTCAAACATGTAAACCGTTAACACCTTCTTTCAATTCATTACTCCATGCGGGTGAGATGAAGGTTACTGTTAGGATGGCCGTGAGAGTCAAAGATCATTTCAAAAGTTCCTGGAAGCAAAGCCAACAATGGCTCCCCTCCAGCCCAACTGTATTTTTCCAGTTCAAGCTTCTTCTTATGGCAGGATGGCCATGGGGCTGTTCCCCAACTGAAATGCCCAAAGGTTTTGTTTCAGTAACCGACAGGAAACCGATACATGCTGTGTCTCAGGGCTGCCTTAGAGCCTTTGTGGATCCTGTTAGGATAAAGGAATCAAGGCTTTGCTGACAAAAGTATAAAGAAAAAGACTGAATTCCACATTCCTTTTGCTTTGTCAGGTTGAAAGGGATGACGGCACTTTTCTGAGGGAGCTGCGGGAAAGAGCAGATGACACGGCTGGTGTCTGCAGCCCCGACAGCAGGAGCCGGGGCTGCAGACAGGCCCACGCGAGCAAGACCTTGGTTGGCCTGGTCCGCAGCCGCATCCGCCCCCCGTAGAAGCGTGGCCAGTGCTCAGGCGATTGTCGTTGAAAGAAATGAAAAGTGGCTGTTCAGTGGGATAGCCCAGGGAGCCTCGGCCTGCTCTCCAACAGCCATGAGGTAACTGTTTAAGCATCTGTTTCCTACAGGAGTTGACGTATGTTAAAAATAATTCCCTTCTGAGCATACAGAGAGCCATTTTCTCAGAGAAACCTCCCCATAGAGACTCTTTCTGGAGCTCTAAGAATGTGCAGGTAAAGGAGACAATGGCGTGTCTGTCACGCAAGAAAAGGCCGCCTGGCTTCAGAAGTCGCAGGTGATGAGAGCATCAGAAGAAGCATCCAGAATAGGAGCCCACCTTGTTTCCCAAGGTTCACTTCAGTCTAAGAAGAGGCAACAATGAAGGCAACAGGGGCTAAAAATCACAGGCCAGAAGAATCACAGAAAGCAATGCACCACCCCCTCCAGTGTTAAACCTGGAAGGACGTCAAAGTGAACAAAGTGAAAACTACCTGAGACGTCTCACTTCGGCGCAGCCCAGAAACTTCCTTCTCGGGTAGAGGGGGCTGTCAGGGCTGGCCCCTCATCCGCAGGCACCACACAACAACCAGGGGCCCTGGAATCCCTGACAGGTCTGTGGTGGACGCAACCACCCAGGTGGAGGACAGGGTGGGAGAGCTCCTCTTCGGGGGAATTAAAGAAGGCTGCAGGGTCAGCCAGTGAGGCTCTCGAAGACACGCGTCCTCTCACAGGTGCTAAGCAACTCCTCGCAAACTTAAACTGCCACCCCGCGTGCCGGCTGGCACTGGCGGCCTCTTCCCTCCTTAGTATCTATTTCACCTATTCATCTGCAGAGGCCCCAGTGGGACTGGGAATGCAGAAACTGTATCCCTCTGAAGTCATTCCACATACAGGAAATTAAAGCGGAGGAGGAAGGGGAAGACGGGGAGAAATGAAAATGCTGCTGCAAAGCCGTCCCAGAGCTCCGATTAAAAACCCTCCCCTCACCGGCTAAGAACCCCTGTACCCACCGTGCAGGTCTACTGTGGCGACCTGCTTGTGTCCTCTCACTGCAGGTACCTCTAGGATGTCAGTGCAAGAGAGATTTTTCATCCTCTCTGCAGGAGTGGAAAAAACCCCATGGTTCAGTCAGACTCTGAGCTCAGGGAAGGCTGGTGCTTTTCTTGGCCCTGCTCAGCTGTCGCCAGGCACTGCGTCCCTAACGAACGCAGGCCGCGGGGGCCAAGGCTCTGACTGTGTACATGAGCCACGACTGAAAGCAAGCAGCCAATTTAGGCAAGAAAATGCTGAGGGTTTGGATTCCATCTTTGGAAGTGGCAAGGCTCATTAGAACAAGCAGCAACTGGAGGGACTTTCTGCTTCAGACCCTGCTACAGCCAGTGTGATGAGTCACTTCTGCTAAGGATATGGTGATCTAGGCCAGGTACCCCTCAATCTCAGCATTTACAGGCCAAGGGATGCCTCGAGGGACGGCGCGGTCCAAATTCAAAGCAGGGCACGCCTGGAAGGACCGGTTTGTCCCCAAGGAGCCGCGGCCGCCGTGCCCACCTGTGTCCTCCCTCCCCATCCTGTTCTCAGATGACTTTGACGCCACAATCCCAGGGCCAGGTCCTGCTAATTTCACTTCTTCTTTTTTTTTAAATTCTATTGACGGCTGCTTCTCCTGCCACTGCTGCTGCTGCTGCTAAGTCACTTCAGTCGTGTCCGACTCTGTGCGACCCCACAGACGGCAGCCCACCAGGCTCCCCCGTCCCTGGGATTCTCCAGGCAAGAACACTGGAGTGGGTTGCCAGTTCCTTCTCCTGCCACTAGGCTTAAAGAAAGGAACTGAGTAAGAAAGCCTGAAACACAGTAGTTTTCTCTTACATTTTCTAGAACTATAAAGAAGTTCTTGGTGAGAATCACTGACACTCTGGTCAGGAACAGAGACGTAATTTAACTTATGAGGGGAAAAAGGAAAGACTAGCTAAAGACTTTGAATTTTAGCCACTGGAGTTAGGGCTGGGTTTAAGAAAAAAAGTCCTTAACACCTTTCAAATTTTTGAGTCATCATCACAAATCTAAATGTAATTTTATGAAGAGGAGATTAAAAATATCTTTCTGTGTTTTAAGCTAATACATTAAGGGACTTCCCTGGACCACATTACAGGGATTCCCTGGTGGTCCAGTGGTTAGGACTTCAAGTTCCCAATGCAGTGGGCATGGATTCAATCCCCAGATGGGGAACTGAGATCCCACTACTATGGCCAAAAAAAAACTTTTGAGAAAATGTTGAAGGTATGTCGACTTTTCTCCAAGGTCTCAAATTTACTAAGAGCAATTAACTGAGCTGAGGTTAACTTTAGTTGAAAGTGGCTAGTTTAAAAAATTAACACTGGGTATAGAATTGGGGAATACTGTGCAATCATGAAAAAGAATGAGTCAGTGCTACACACACCTGTATGCGATACTCTCTAAGCTATTAAGTGAAAAAGAGCAAGATGCAAAACTATATGTAGTGTACTACAATTTCTACTAGAAATTAAAATACTAATGGCAGAAAGTGAAGAAGAACTAAAGAGCCTCTTGATGAAAGTGAAAGAGGAGAGTGAAAACGTTGGCTTAAAGCTCAACGTTCAGAAAACTAAGATCATGGCGTCTGGTCCCATCACTTCATGGGAAATAGATGGGGAAACAGTGTCAGACTTTATTTTTGGGGGCTCCAGAATCACTGCTGATGGTGATTGCAGCCGTGAAATTAAAAGATGCTTACTCCTTGGAAAGAAGGTTATGGCCAACCTAGAAGCAGAGACATTACTTTGCCAACAAAAGTCCGTCTAGTCAAGGCTATGGTTTTTCCAGTGGTCATGTATGGATGTGAGAGTTGGACGGTGAAGAAGGATGAGTGCCGAAGAATTGATGCTTTTGAACTGTGGTGTTGGAGAAGACTCTTGCGAGTCCCTTGGACTGCAAGGAGATCCAATCAATCCATCCTAAAAGAGATCAATCCTGGGTGTTCACTGGAAGGACTGATGTTGAAGCTGAAACTCCAATACTTTGGCCACCTCATGCGAAGGGTTGACTCATTGGAAAAGACCCTAATGCTGGGAAGGATTGGGGGCAGGAGGAGAAGGGGACAACAGAGGATGAGATGGTTGGATGGCATCACCGACTCAATGGACATGGGTTTTGGTAGACTCCAGGAGTTGGTGATGGACAGAGGCCTGGCGTGCTGCAATTCATGGGGTCGCAAAGAGTCGGACACGACTGAGCAACTGAACTGAACTGAAAACAGAAATACACAAGTATGCAAATACATGGACGATCCTTGACAGTAAATAAGAAAAGTTGAGGGCTTTCCTGGTGGCTTGGTGGTAAAGAATCCCCCTGCAAATGCCAGGGACACGGGTTTGATCCCTGCTCCAGGAAGACCCCATATGCTGAGAAGCAAGTAAGTCCATGTGCCCCAACTATTGAGTCTGTGCTCCAGGGCCCACGAGCTGCAACCACTGAGCCCCAGTGTCTCAACTACTGAAGCCTGAGTGCTCCAGAACCCGTGCTCCACAACAAGAGAAGACACCAGGATGAGAATTCATGCGTCACAACTAGAGAGCAGCCCCCGCTCACGGTAACTAGGAAAAGCCTGCACAGCAATGAGGACCCAGGAGAGCCAAAATAATAAATAAATAAAATTTTTAAGTGACTATAACCATCAATTAAAAAAAAAAAAAGTTGACAGAGGTTTCCTTGAGAAAGAAAGCTGGATGAGCAAGAGACTGACCTCTCATTGCTTACCTTTGTCTACCTTGGGAATTTTACATCCTGTGCACATATCATCTCTTTTCAATATAATGCAGTTTAGAAAACTCTGGCGCATCTAATCCAAAGCACCCCCCCGTCCCTAGGCTCCCCCGCAGTCTGCCCCCGAGGTGCCCTCTCCAGAGCCAGGCGGGCAGAAGCCTGCTCGACATCTCACTCAGCCACCCCGTGCACTTCTCCACAGCCCTCCTCACGGCTCATGCCGGACCTGTCCTGTCTGATGCTGTCAGCCCAGTGACTGGCACGACGTCTGGCACATTCCAGGAGTTCACCAAATGTCTGTAGGCAAAATGAAAGACAGGTTCCCAGAGCAGCTAGAAAACCAAGGGCCCATAACAGATCAAAACAACAGGACTCCTTGATGAGTGTCAGACGGTGATGACTGGGCAAACCGGGAACATAAGGCTTTGCAGTTAACTTTCTGCAAACGTGGCAAGACTGATCCAAAGCCAAGACGGCTGGCCAGGAACTCTAGCCTTGCTACCCACAGCTGAGTGACCCTGGGCAGACTCCCCTACCTCTGGGCCTTACTTTCTCCAGTTGTCAAGTGAGAATTCAACCAGATCCTTGGCCTTTCAAGCTGCACTCCCCCCACCCCCCACCCCACCATCCCATTTTTAAATTGTTTAAAATCAAAGTGGACCTACTCTGGCTGAAGAGAGGGTGAGGGCCCAGAGCCTGGCTCGTTCTACTACGCTCACTTCTCTCCCTCCTCACCAGGGGCCCTTCAGACACCCCACCGTTCCGCAGAAAAGTTTGAAAACAAAATTTAAATGGCAAAGTCCCTCCAGCATCTCATGTTCTAGGATCCTCTGCTAGAGGAGAAACCCACTTCCTCACCAGTCTTCCCAGGTATCAAACAAGAGAAATTGAGCACGATCATTCACAGAGCATGACAGAAAACGTTTCCAAGGGGACAAAATAGAAAATAACTTCAGAATGCAGCAGGGCCAGCAGGCCTCATCAGGTCTTCAGTAGGAGGGAGAACGCTAACAGGCCAAGCAGTTCCCCAAACGGCCGGCCAATGGCCAGGGAGAGGACTTTCCTAGTCTCTGGGCAGTGGTTCATGTCTGAGCAACTCCCACTCTGCAGTCGGCCGAGAAGCGTGAAGCTGGCAATGCCAGCGCAGCACACCATCAGCACCCAGGGGCGGAGCCGGGAGACAGTCAGTGTCTGTCAGTGGGAGCAGCCAGAGAAGTTCAGGAAAGGAAACGGGGAAAGAGACATCTGACAAGGTCTGAGCCGCCTCCCAAGACCCACCTCTGAGTTTAAGGATATCCAGGCAGGGAAAACCGATCCCTAGAAGTCTGTGTCGCTGGCTTCCAGCTTCAGTGTTGGAACTGTCACTGTTAACCTTGCCTGAGGAATGGCTTTCAGAAGCCGGCTCTGAGGCAAGTGTCAGCTCAAGGACAGTCAAGACTCAGCTAGGGGAGTGAACAAAAGGGGCTAGGGGTGTGCCACCGTCTCTTGGAACACAAAAGCCAAACTTTAACCAAACCACGTTTTGCAGTTTCAGTTCTGTCTCAAGGGCAGAAGTTGATTCATTTCATGATATCCCCCCACTCCTGCCATGCCACGGCAAGTTTGGACACAAACAACAAAGGTTTGTGTCCATTACCCCATTTAATACAGATGATGTTTAACAGAGACAACGATTCTACTTACCACCCAGTAATTCTATTTATCGCTCCTCGCCTATCTGACAGTCCCCTTTGCAGAAGGAAAAGATCCTCACGGGTGAGTACTAAAGTTCACATTACTGACAGGGAGGCAGGTAAGGCCACCGTGACGATTAAAAGGTGAGTCAGTGGTAGAGAAACCAGATTTCAGACTTTCTCTCTGAGACGATGTGGTCAGCAAGCTCAGATCGGCTCTTTCAAGCCGGCTCAATTGCCATGAGAAAATAAGCTGTACTCTTCTTAGGGTTTGGAACAAGATTTGAAACACAGGTGGCCGTGGCTGCGGTAATGCGCTGTGGGCCAGAAACTACATAGAGTTTTACATGTAATCCTCACAGTGATCTGTGGAGAAGGTACTGATAATATCCCAAGTTTACAGATGGGGAAACTACAGCCCAGAGGGGTCAAGGCATTTGTCTGGAGTCACACAGCTGGAAAATGGTAGCACTGACACTCTCTACCCAGGCCCCATAATAAGGTCACACACGTCCCACCGTGTCCAGAGAGGTGACTCCTCCTCTCTGATGAAGTCCTGACAGAAACACACACACTCCAGGCTAAATGGTACGTGAAGTATGTTGCCACACATCCCTGCCGAGTGCCTCGAAGGTTGAATTACAGGTTGTTTTAGGGCCAGCCCATCCAGCTGGCCCTAAACGTCAAGCTTGGTAACGTGCCCAGCAAAAGCCTGTCTGGGTGAGCTCACTGAGTTACAGGCCTCCTGGGATCTGGATGAAAACTGATTAGTCAAAGTTAATCTTCTGAGACCCACTAGCAACTGAAGTCTCAAAATGACAAGGAACCACAGGCAGGCAAACGGTACACGCAGAGGTTCTATCAGCTCTGAGTCTCCAGGGCTGAATTCTAGCATCAAGGGCTAGTTCTCAACTAACCTCCAAGCAAGCAGCAATGCATGGGAAGATCTGCTGCCAAGTAAAAGAAAAGTTCCTTAAACACAAAATAATACGGGGTTCTTCTAAACAATCTTTAAATTAATGAAGATGAGAAGACAGGGCCAGAGACGACAGAACTAGGCTCCCGAGACCTTGGTTTTCCCGCCTATACACTGGGAACACTTTCCGACAATCTCTCTCATTTTGGACATAGCCTGGGACTGTGCCCCACACAGGAGCACGCACACACACAGCAGACAAAGCACAGTCCTTCCCTGCTGGTTCTTTCAGATTCCAAGGGCAGGGGACAGACTTCAAGGGAACAGCCAAGAAATCGTGCCCTCCAGATAACACCCACCAAAGCTCAGAGGAGACTTTGAAAGGGCTGGGGCCTCAAAGGAAGCCCTCTTGGACTGACAGGGGCTTGGCTGGACGTGAAAAGCTGTGTCAGATTTGGAAAGGGAGGGGTGAAGGTGATATGGGGAAGACCCACAAGATGCCAGCAATCCAGAGTGAACTGAGACTCAC
The DNA here is from genome assembly GCA_024291935.2 of Okapia johnstoni. Taxonomy (NCBI): domain Eukaryota; kingdom Metazoa; phylum Chordata; class Mammalia; order Artiodactyla; family Giraffidae; genus Okapia; species Okapia johnstoni. Next base: position 3,983,454 of record CM044310.1, on the reverse strand, counting down.
TAAACCAACACACACACTGGCTCTGTGCTAACTCATGGTGCCCGTCATTTAATTCTCCAGTAAGCCATTTAAACATGAGGATCAGAGATGCAGACAGAGGTGACATATCCAGGGCCAAAACAAGTGCACATGTTTAGGAGTCCCAAGCCAGGGTTTCAGCAGGGAAAGGAGCAGATGAGGCTGGGCAGGAAAGGATAAGATTCAAAGATAGCCCTGGATGCCAGGGTGAGCCGGACCTGCCAGCAGAAGATGTGGTAATCTTACCAAATGCCAAGTCTCATGCTAACGAGCACTGGATGCCACTGATCACACCCTCCTCCGTGAAACACCCTCTTCTCTGGGTTTGAGGATGCTGTGCTCTCTGCTCTCCCTCCTACCCCACAGTCTAGCCTTTGTTATAAAACCATATTTATATTATCTGTTTTTCCCCCTCCATAATGAAATTCCGTAAGGACAAGGATTTTGTCCATTCTGTTCACTGCTATGTTCCTAGCTCCTAGACTGGTAGCGGGCAAGGAGGAGGTGCTCAGTCAACATGCAAATGACTAGGGCTCACTTCTCTTGGGGAAATTTCATGTAAGCCAACCTCAAGCCTCCCAATGTTCGTTTCATGGGGTGTGCCAGGGTCGGAGCTCTATCTGTTCTGGTTGTCAAGCTATTTTGACAAAATTGAAATTGAGACTGCCAAACACCCTGGTTCATTTTCAGCCACTAAATGGAAAGTAAATAAATACAGGGTAAGAGAGAGAAGAAAGGGCAAAGGGTAGAAGATCAGGTCGCAGCATCTCCCACGGGAGAAATGTTCAGGCCACTTCCCTCAGATCGCCATCCCGTCCTGGGCACCAGCTCAGAGCGTGACCAGAGCTGCTGGAAGCGGGGGTACAAACGCTGGGGAAGGTGGGTGGAGGGGGCCCTGACACAGGCTATGATGCGAGCTCAGGGAGGCCCTCCCCTCCGCCTGTAACCCTCCTGGCCCACGGGCCTTCCTCCCGGTTCCTCTAGTTGCCAAGCTCTTCACTGCCTTTTACTTGCTGAGTCTTCTGCCTGGATTAGACTCATCCTTCAAATCTCAGCTTAGGTGACGTCACTTCAAAGTCACCACCCCTGCCCGCACTAAGTAGGTATTTTCCTGTCCTCGTAGTCCACTGCTCCTATTCACACATTCACTGAGTCATAAATAGGTCTACAAGCTGGGGATGAAGCAGTGCATTAAACAGACAAACACCCTTCCCCTCATAGAGTTTACATCCCAACGGCAGACTGGAATGATAAGCAAGATAAATAAGTAATATACATATAGTATCTCAGACAGTGAAAAATGCTGTGAAAAGGAAAACAGGGAAGAAGGACGAGGGTGTGAGGGAGGGGGAGTGCGGGGTTGAAATTGAACCAGGGTGGCCACAAAAGGCCTCCTTGAGAAGGTGACAGGTGACATTGCCTGGGGAAAAGCCTTCCAGGCACAAAAAATAACGCAAAGGTGGGAGTGTGCCCAGCCTCTTTGAGGAACAGCAGGGAGGCAGTATGGCCTGAACAGAGTGAGCTATGAGGGGGCAGTGGGTTATGAGGTCAGGGGAGGATGGAGGGGGCCTTGCAGGTCAAGGTCAGGACTCTGGCTTTTACTCTGAATGAGCTGAGTCCCTGGAGGGTTTTAAACAGAGTCCTGAGATGTGGCTTATGCTTTAACCAGAGTAAGCCTAGCTTCCCTCCTGACTTACCCGTTTTTGTAATTATTACATTTGTTCTCTATTTCTTCTTGGTCTCTCCCCCATTGCAATGTGGTGAGCAGCCCAAGGGCAGAAGCTGTGTGGCTTGTTTACCTGTCACCACATTTAGCCCAGTGCCAAGCACACAGCAGGGCTCAATAAATACTGAATGAATGAGCGAATGTTGGACATATGAAGGCTCTGACTTCAGTGTCTCAACACCCAGCCACCCAGCCCTTAGAGATCAGAGAGTGAAGACGGCAGAGACAGACTCCTCTCATACCTGGCTAAACGAAATTTTGTCTTTCTACTCTAAATAAGCTTAGGACCCTAAAAGGAATCAGGGTTTGATAAAAAGCATGTGCCACCCAAGTCGAATACTCTACAGAGCTCAGCTGTAACAAATGCCTTCAGTGCTGAAAACCAATACCGAAAGCTTGGTTTTAAAGCTTTCGAGACCTGACTTCCAAACCTCCCAGCTTGTGGCTCAAGTCCACAGAGGAGACAGAGAATCAGTGACTAAGACATCCTGGCTGATGAATTCTGGGCACTCTGTAGTCAACCAGCCATACTATAACTCTAACTAGAGAAGGCCTCCCAACTTCAGGGAGACCCTCTTAGTAGAGGTCAGAGGTCAAGCCCAAGGCTAAAGAACCCAAAAAGCATGAGGCTTGGGAGAAGAACCACAGCCAAGCCCTCCCTCAGCTCTATTAAAAACAGGAGACAATTCAAGAACAAGGGGTTGGGAAAGGAAAGGCAGCCCCAGCAGGTACAACCCAGGCACTTGAGGGGTCCGCATAGCCTAACAGGCACAACCATACCACAGCTGATGAGAATTACTATGTCACGTACTTAAAGAGTAAGTGAGGCTAAGGCAAGTGAATACGCACAAAGCCCTCAACAGTGTCCAGCCCACCAAGAGCTTGATAAATGTTGGCCACTTTTATTCCTACACAGGGAGAGCCATTACCACTGGCTCCTCCCTGCTGCTCCCCAACCCCCAGGTCTCTGGAGGCCCTGAAGCACTCTGGGAGCAGGGGCAGTTGGAGACTAGTTAATCCCACCACGGGGCGGATTCTCCCTACCTCCTGGGATGATATGAGGAAGGATGGGAGATCATCTAGGAAGTGTTTTGAGTTCCCCAGGAATCCTAAAAGTTCAGTGCAATATCCACTTACTCATTCATTTACTGAGCACCTGCTATGTGCCAGATATTTCACTAGGTGCTGAAGACACAGTTCAAACAAGTCCTCTCCAAGGATTAAGAGCTGCTTACTTAGAAGACAGCCAAGTACACAGACAATGACAAGCTACTGTGATCAATGCCTCAAGACATCCAGTTCAGGCTTGCAGGTGGGTGGGGGTGGGGGTGGGGGGGAGATGATCAGATGGGAAGCACCAAGCAGTGGTCTAGAAAAAAGGGGCACATGTGGCAGGAACCTGTGTTCAGGAGGTGGGACCAGCACAAAGCAAAGACACACAGGTAAACAACTGGGCTGGCAGAAGTCCAAAGCAGCTGAATTTGACTGGAACTTGGGGAGAGGCTGGAAGTGAGGAGTTGGAGAGATGAAGCAGGAGAACCCAGCAGGGGTTAGAGCTCAAATGACTTTGAAGGCCAGGTCAAGAAATGTGAGTTTCAGCTAAGGAATGTGAGTTTCAGCCAAGAGCAAGGAGGGTCCACGGATGGCTATTCAAGTAGAATTGTTTAAAAAATATGTATTTATTCAGTTGTATTGGGTCTTAGCTGCAGCACATGGGACCTTTTGTTGCGACCCATGGACTCTCTAGTTGTGGTGTGTGGGCTTAGTTGCTCTGCGGCATGTGGGATCTTAGTTCCCTGACCAGGGATTGAACCCGAGTCCCCTGCATTGCAAGGCAAATTCTTAACCACTAGGCCACCAGGGAAGTCCCCTCAAGTAGAATTATTTTAAAAAGATTCCCCACTTGCTTAATTAATATTTTCTCCCTAGAGCTGTGCATTCCTCTCTGTGTGAGGAGAAAAAGAACACAAAAATCATTCCTGGGCTGTGAAAATTTATCAGTGATCTATCTTAGGCAAAAAGACCTGTTCAGAAAAAGAAATATCTACAAGTAACAGAAGCCCCTTTGGCTTTTGGAAATTCATTAGAGCACAAAACTCATAACCATTAGCTGGCTCACCATTAGCACATTACACTTTTGTGCCAAGCATGGGGGTTTTCGGGAAGTGAGCAAGCAAGTCATGCAACAGCTTCGAGGATAACTAGAAAAAGATGAAAGTCCAAGCCCAGAGCTAGCAGGACCAACAGACTGAACTTCTTCTGAAACACTTTAAGGAAGTGAAACAAGAAGGATGGGAGAAGTCCTGTGTACACAGAAGTCTCTGCAGAGAGAAGTAATACCCCCAGGAAACATCAACTGCCTAGGGTCAAGGCACTCGCCACAGCAGACTCTGCACAAATGTCCTTGTCCAGCTTCCACATGAGCCAGTGCTGGCGGGGAGGGGAAGGTGGTGGTATTATTGTAGAGATGAAGTAAAGGTGGCTCTGGGTCAGGCTACCAAGAAGCTGCCGAACTGGGAGGAGAATCCACGGCTGACAGATGGGGAGACAAGGAAAGCTCTTTCCTGAGCTCACACCACTGAGCTCTTCAAGTCGCTCAGGTGAAGCCTCTACTCAAACCACACTCAACAGTTAAACTTTATACAACGTCTGAGGGATCTGAGTGAAGCCACTCTTCATGAAGCTGCCCTCAGGGGTCGAAGGAGCCTGGCGGGCTCAACTCAGGACATGGAGCCAGACACTCTGAGCGCTGCTCATGTTCCTACCGTCTGTGACGAGAGACTTCATCTCAAATCCTCCCTTGGAAGGATGGGGATCAGGTGACAATATTAAGTTTCTGTGAATTCAATGGAAATAGGAAAACAGACAGTGGAGTTTAAAAACAGGCACTGCACAGTAATATATATACCCCAGCTTTCTTTAGAAGTGTGTGGAAACCCTCACGGGTTCATTAAGGCTTGTAAAACCCAGGAGTGGGGAGGAAGTCAGCAGGTCTGTGCTGCTGTCAGGGAAACTGAGGCAGAACTGCAGCAAGTGAATGTCTACAACCGAATAAGGCTCAGGCTCACAAGACCTAATCCTCTGGCCATGAAACCACTTCACCGTCTCCCAGGCAAGATGTGCGTTCCAGCCAAGAAGCCATGGGACCTGCACTTTTCTCAGAGACTCAGGCCCTTGCCTTGGGAATGCTCTTCAAGAACCGAGGGCCAAAAGATACCCCAGGGGTCATGTGGTTCCTCCCCTTACTTGAAAAAGAATGCAGCTCGACCACTCTCAAGAGAGGTTCAGCATATTCTTAAATTCATTGCATGGCTAGCCTGTTTTATGTCTCACAGTTCTCAACAGTCAGGAAAACGTCCCTTCTTGCCCTGAACAGTAATCAGTAATAGCAATGGCCTGCAAGACCATTTCATCCTAAAGAAAGTGAGTCAAATGTTCATTAGGAAGGTTAGATGAGAAGCAAGAAAGCTATATCTGTACATGTTGCTGTTCAGTTGCCCAGTCATGTCCAACTCTGCGACCCCATGGACAGTAGCCCACCAGGCTCCTCTGTCCATGGGATTCTCCAGGCAAGAAAACTGGAGTGGGTTGCCATTTCCTTCTCCAGGGAAATATATCTTTATATAGATACAAATAAATTTAATGGCGGCTAAAGATATTAAACAGCCCCTAAATGCCAGCCTTGCTTCAGTCTCAGCACGCTGCAGGTCCCTGCGAGCCCAGGTAGGAACCCTGGCTCTCGTCCATACTACTCGACCGACCTTACAGGTGTGGTATAACTTTTCTGCGCCTCAGTTTCCTCGTGGATAAAATGGGGATAATAATAGTAGCTACCTCACAAAGATTGCTGGGAAGTTTAAATGCGGCATTGTAAGCACGGTGGCTGCACACAGGATCTCAATAACCAGCGGCTAGCATTCCCATCGGTAGTTCTGGCATTGTTACCGGGGTCCCCAGTTACCCCGTCTGTGAGGCGCCTACGGACAGACCAAACCTCTGTCCAACCCCACCCTAGAGGCGGTGGCGCCAGGCCGTTTCATAATCTTTTTTTTCTTTTTTTGAACCTTGGCAAAGAGATAAGGCCCTTAACGACGAGGAGGCCTCAGGACAGCCGCGGCGGTGAGTGTGCAGGGGGAACCCAGACGCGAAGAGAAGTTTCCTGTCAGGCCAGGCGCAAGCTCCCCGGGGCCTGGGTCTAGGAGTCTCAACGGGAGGGCGCCGCGGCGGGGACTGCGGACCTGGGACGGCTGGCGTGCACGCCGACGGCCAAGGGGGCGCCAATGAATGAACCCGCAGCCTGGGAAGCCACCCGAGACCCGCCAGCGCCCCGTCCTCTCCGTGACCTTTGACCCCAGAAGCCCCTCACCTCAGACTCCCGACTCCCCGCCCCACTTCTTCCCTGGCCTCGCCGGGCTCCCCGCTTCCTCACCCACAGGTCCGAACGGCTCCTGACGCCACGGCGCGGCTCGACACGGCAGGAAAATGTCCGCGGCCTTGTCCTCCCGCTTTCCCGGTGCGCCCGCGCCGCCGGACGCTCGGAGGCCCGCGGCTGTCACCTGCCAGGCGGAAGTGAGCTGCCTGCGCGCGGGCACTTCCGGTGGACGCACAGGCTGGGGGCGGGGTCAAGGGTACAACCCGGGCGGGGGCGGTGACAGTGAGGCGGGGCCAAGGGGCGGGGCGTCGGAGTTAACTCCGCCCCGGACACGTTGCCGCTCTGCCGAGCAAAAAAAAAACCACGAGATGGCTGGATGGCATCACCGACTCAATGGACATGAGTTTGAGTAAACTCCGGGAGTTGGTGATGGACGGGGAGGCCTGGCGTGCTGCAGTCCATGGGGTCTCAAAGAGTCGGACACGACTGAGCGACTGAACTGAGCTGAAATGAGCCTATATAACCTGATGGAGATGGAGAAAATCGTAGAGACTTTGAGGTGTATTTTTCTTCTTTGTTTTGAGGTCCATTTCCCCTTCTGTTACAGACAGGAAAACTCAGTATCTGAGAGGAGCCAGTGTTGCTCAATATCACTTACCTGTGAAGGGAAGAGTTAAACTAGAGCTGTAAGTCTAACCTACCGCTTGAAGCAACCCTTCGGGGAATTCCGCGTCATCAGGAAAACCTCACACCCTCCAAGGAGAACTTCATAATGATCCGTTTCCCGTTTTGCTGGGTCGGCAGGCCAGGGTTGGTATAGGTATCTCACTCCCAACTCTGGTACTATTAACTTTCTCCGCCTCCTAGATAATTTCTGATCATCCTCTTAAAAACATTTAAAATAATATTTACACTATGGAAATAAACAACTAAGCAAAAAGAGATTTAAAAAACCCTGCAATCCTGCCGCCCTGAGACAATAATTTTTAACATTTTGGTGAATATCCTTCCAGACTCGATATATCCATTCAGTATTTTTAATTCACCAAGATTGGTAAAAGTTTCCCAAAACAATAAATACATTTCTATTTGGTGTTTTCCAATATCTGCATGGAATTCCACAGTATGGACAGCACAACTGTTCTCAGAAACAGCCCCCTACAGTTGTGCACTTTGTCACTAGACCCCTGGACAGAGTGGATTTCTCCCCTACTTTCCTGGAGCCCTAGCCCTTCTTTCCTGCAGCTAAACCTGGCAGGAGAGCTAAAAATATGCTACTGATAAGAGGAGGCAGGGCTTCCCTGGTGGCTCAGTGATAAAGAATCCACCTGGCAACGCAGGAGACAGGAGTTCAGTCCCTGGGTTTGGAAGGTCTCCTGCAGAAGGAAATGGCACCCCACTCCAATATTCTTGGCTGGGAAATTCTATGGACAGAGGAGCCTGGTGGGCTACAGTCCATAGGGTCGCAAAGAGTCGGACACGACTGAGGTGACTCAGCATGCACGCATGCATGCTCTCAAGAGGTGGGCACTGTGAAAACCCCCACTTTACAGATGAGCGCACTGAGACCCTGAGAGGCTGAGGAAAACTTTCAACTTCACAAGGCAACAGTGCACTAAGCTGGGAGTCCAGACCTAACCATAGCATCCACCAGCACCATAAAAGGGTTCCTTTTTTCTTAAGCTCACTGTAGCTTTTCGTGTGTGTAGATATTTTGATAATGGCCTTTTTGACTTCTCGAAGGTAATATCTTGTTACACTTGTGATTTTCACGTCTCTAATAATAGTCTATATTGAGTGACTTTTCATGTGCTTTTTAAAATACATTATGAATTGTATTTACCTGTTGATACCTTATTCTTCGTAGTTCACACTGTTTTTTCAGTATTTTTTTTTGATTAGTTGTTGTTGTTGTTGTTCAGTCGCCAAGCCGTCTCCGACTCTTCGCAACCCCATGGACTGCAGCATACCAGGCTTCCCTGTCCTTCACTATCTCCCGGAGCTTGCTCAAACTCATGTCCATCGAGTCAGTGATGCCATCCAACCATCTCATTCTCTCTCGCCCTCTTCTCCTTCTGCTTTCCCATCATCAGGGTCTTTTCCAATGAGTTGGCTATTTGCATCAGGTGGCCAAAGCATTGGAGCTATATTAGTTTCCCATGGAAATTTTTTGGGAGCAAGTATAATTTAGAACTTGGCAGTTTTTGTCAATATTAAGTGCCCATAAGCAATAGTTTTCAGGTTGCTATTGAGGGGAATGGCCACACGGTGGCAGGATTTCCTTGTGTCCAACTGTGGCTTCTCTGGCAAAGTGAAAAGTGAAAGTGCCAAGTCACTCAGTTGTGTCGGACTCTTTGCACTATACAGCCCATGGAATTCTCCAGAGCAGAATACTGGCGGGGGTAGCTGTTCCCTTCTCCAAGGGTTCTTCCCAACCCAGAGACTGAACCCAGGTCTCCTGCATTGCAGGCAGATTCTTTACCAACTGAGCCACAAGGGAAGCCCTACTCTGGCAACTGGAGTCTAATTGGAAATCCTGTTTTGGAGTTGTAAGTTAGAGTGGAATGTGCCAGAACAAACACCCAAAAGCTTCTGTCTTATTCCCTTCTTTTATTGAATTAATATTCAATTTTTATTGTTGTAACAAGAATATAAAATGTGTGTGTTATAGGTGTACAGAATCTTTTTTCAGTTATACATATACAAGCATGTATTCTTCAGATTTTTGTCCCATATAGGATATTGCAGAGTGTTGATAGACCTTCCTTGGTATACGTAGGTCTCTGTTTCTTATCTATTTAACATGGAATAGTTTGTATTTACTTATTCCAACGTCCTTATTTCTCTTTTGTCCTCTTCTTTCTTCACTGGTAACCAGAAGTTTGTTTTTTAAGTCTCTGATTATGTTTTCTGAATTAATTCACTGGTCCTGATAATGCGTGTGTGCTCAGTCGTGTCTGACTCGTTGCAACCCCATGAACTGCAGCCTGCCAGGCTTCTCTGTCCATGGCAACCCCATGAACTGAGTCTCTTTGCCCTCTTATACCTGTTACCAATTACATCCCACCAGGACCATGAAAGGGTTCCTTTTCTTAAGCCCACTCTAGCTTTTCTTGTGTGTAGATATTTTGATAATGGCATTTTTGACTTCTTGAAAGTGATATCTCATTATACTTTTGATTTTCACATCTCTAATAATTGTCTGTATTGAGCAACTTTGTATGTGCTTTTAAAAAACATTATGAATTGTATTTACCTATGGATATCTTATTCTTGACAGTTTGCGCTGATTTTCAGTATTTTATTTTTTATTACTTAACCCTAGAATTTGTTTGAAGGCAGGTATAATTTGGAGCCCAGCAGTTTTTGTGAATATTCAGTTCAATTCAGTTTCTCAGTCGTGTCCGACTCTTTGAGACCCCATGGACTGCAGCACACTAGGCTTCCCTGTCCATCACCAACACCCTGAGCTTGCTAAAACTCCCATTGAGTCCGTGATGGCATCCAACCATCTCACCCTCTGTCGCCCCCTTCTCCTCCCGCCTTCAATCTTTCCCAGCCTCAGGGTCTTTTCACATGAGTCAGTTCTTCACATCAGGTGGCCAAAGTATTGGAGTTTCAGCTTCAGGATCAGTCCTTCCAATGAATATTCAGGACGGAATATTCCATCCTTTAGGATGGACTGGTTGGATCTCCTTGCCGTCCAAGGGACTCTTAAGAGTCTTCTCCAACACCACATAGCGTGACTATTAAATGCCCATAAGCATTAATTTTCAGGTTGCTGTTTCAATGGATGGCCACAAGGTGACAGAATTTCCTCGTGCCCAACTAGGGTTATTTCAGCATCGCAAGCCTCAGTCCTGATTTGGGATTGTAAAATTAGAGTGGCATGTACCACAATAAATACCCAAAAGCTTGTGTCTGCACCCCTCTTTTTTATTAAATTAACTTTTATTCCTTATTGTAGTAACATCAATATTCAAGATGGTGGGGATTGTAGTTGTACAAAATATGTTTTCAGTTTTACATATACATATATCTATTCACATTCGAATTTTTTTCCCATATAGGTTATTACAAGAGTGTTGAACTCCCTTGGTATACCTAGGTCCTTGTTGACTATCTTTTTTATATGGAATGATATATGTTAAATCTAAACTTTTGAATTTATCCTTGCCCCCTTCATTCTCCTTTAGTAACCGAAAGTTTGTTTTTTAAGTCTCTGAGTCTGCTTACATTTTCTCAATTAATTCATTGGTGTGTATTTTTAGGTTCTACTTATAAGTGATATGATAGTTGTCTTTTTTTGATTCTGACTTTCTTCACTTAGTTTGATTGTTGTTAGTTTTATCTGTATTCCCGAAAATCACATTTTAAAAACTGTTTTTCCTAGCCGAGTCACACTGTATTGGGTACACATGTCACTTCTTCTTTATCCATTTATTTCTCTGTAAACACTTTATTGGCTTCCATTTGTTGGCTATTGTAAATTCTAGTCCAGTGAGCACTTGGCCTCATGTGCCTTCTCAAAGTCTATTTTTCTCCTCAAATACTCTTCAGAGTGGGTCTGCAGGATCTCAGGGTAGCCCTCTTTTTATTTCTTAAAGACAGTTCCATACGCCTCTCTACGCTGATTTTACCATGCACACGCCGCTAGCACCATAAAAGGGTTCCCGTCTCCATGCCTTTTCCACCATTTATTGCTTGCAGATTTTTGATGATGCCTTTCACACTGATTCAGAGTTGACCCCTCGCTGTGGTTCTGATGTGCTTATCTATAATAATTCATGATTTTTTCAGGCCATCGTTTGTAAACAGTGTGAGTAGAATTTACTGTTGAAATTTTGTTCCTGATAGTTTGTCCAGGTTCTAATAATTTGTGATTAGTTACTCATGTAAACTTTTTAAGGGCAGGTATCATTTACACCCCAGCAGCCCTTGTGAATGTGAGGTGCTCACTGGCAATATTTTTAAGGTTGCCGTCGCGGGAAATGGTCACAAGATGGCAGGCTATCCTGTCTAACTCATGGTAACTGGAGCCTTAGGCTTAGTCCTCCTAGTTCCTGGTTGTAAATTAAGAGTGGAAATTTGGAAAGTGTCTCATTAATTCTTGGTTTTTCTTTTTTTGAATTAATGTTTATTTTTTTAATGTATTTATTTGGTTGTGCTTAGTCTTCCTTGCTGCCGGGGCTTTTCTCTAGTTCCGGCGAGCAGGAGCTCCTCTCTAGTGGTGGTTCTTGGGTCTCTCACTGTCGTGGCTCCTCTTGTTGCGGAGCACGGGCTCTAGGGCACTTGGGCTTCAGCAGTTGTGGCGCGTGGGCTCAGTAGTTGCGGCTCCTGGGCTCTAGAGCACAGGGTCAGTAGCTGTGGTGCAGGGCCTAACTGTTCCACAGCATGTGGGATCTCCCTGTCTCCTGCATTGGCAGCCCAGGTTCTTTACCCGAGTCACCAGGGAAGCGCCAACGTTTATCTTTTTAGAAGTAAAGTTGTCTTACAATGTTGTGTTTGTTATGTTTGGTGTACAGTATATTATTCAGTTATCCCCATACATATATCTATTCATCTTTGGGTTTTTTTGTTTTTTTTTCACATATCGGTTATTACAGAGTGTTTAGTACACCAACCTTGCTAAAGTAGTTTCTTATTGATTGTTTATTTTTCATGTATTTGTAGTTACAAATTAATCCCATCCTCGTAATTTATCCCCTTTACCCACCGTTCCCCTTTGGTGACTGTAAGTTTGTTTCCTAAGAAAAATCATGTTCATTTCACAAGTATCACATAGCCAATCAATCAATTACCTTCATAGCCCAGAATCACATGGACCTGGGCTTGGACTCAGGTTCTGCCGTTTCTGTCTGTGTGACCCTGAGCAAATCACTAGCCTTCTGTGTACCTGTCTCTCCTGATACCCACTCCACAGGGCAGCCACGAGGACCAAAGGAGGTCACGCTCAATGCCTGGTGTCCAGGGGGCACACGGTGGACATCGATTCTTGTTCTAGACTGAATGCCTCGTCATCTGTGCTTGGGGTTGAAGTTCACTGGCTCCCATAGCCCTGGCCCTCCACCCTCTGAGTAAAGCCCTACAGAAGCAGGTGAGATGCCGCCTGGGTGGAGAACTCCCATTTCAAGCGGGCTCAGATTGCCCCCTAGAAGAGCCAGGTCACCACAGCTGCACATCAGGCCTGCCCAGCTCCCCAGCCAGGTGGCGCTGCCCCCAGCTGCACAGCTTTCTTGCCTTTCCTGGGCAGCAGCCTGGGCCATCCCTTCCTGACAGGCTCCAAGCCAGCCTCCACCCCCAGGAGCTCACCAGACTCTCTCAGTCCCCCTGCCAGACCCATTTCGCACCCGACTTCTCCACCAGGTCCTGGGAGAGCCCTGGGACCAGACCCCACCACCCAGAGCTGCTGCCCCCAGATTGCCAGCGCGGGTTGGGAGTGGCATCTGTCAATCTTCCGCAGTTTTTAGAGAGTGAGAAAGACCTGGGAGAAGTCTGGGGGGACATACGGAGGATGTTTAGTACTGGGTCAGTCAAGTTAGGACCTGAAGCTTTGCAGTGGTCTCTCTTGTTGAGGAGCTCTTCAGCTCAGTAGCTGTAACTCAGTTGCCTCGGGGCATGTGGGATTTTCCCGGCCCCGGGGATCAAACCCATGTCCCTTGCGTTGGCAGGCAGATTCTTAACCACTGAGCCAGCAGGGAAGTTGGAGTATGTGATTCTTTTTATCTTTGCCTAAATCCACGTGCCAGGTAAATGAGTTCATTTAGTAAAGCTGCTTCTTTCATACTTAAAAAAAAATGGTAACTGTTATGGTATGTGAACTATATCTCAGTATTGTAAGAAGAGAAACAGGACCTGGGCTTTAGTGTTGGCCGCAGCCAACTCCAGGCCTTGGGTGAATGTCTCACCCTGGTGGGTGCCTCCTTTCCATCCCCTATGAAACGAGGGCAAACTGTTTCCCCTTGGAAGCCTCTGAGAGGATTCGGCTTGTAACAAATGTGGAGCCTCAGCACAGGGCCTCGCTCAGTGGGTCCCCCAGGAACACACGTGGCTGCTGTGGCGCTGGTGAAGCGCCAGGTTGACGTCCACCTGCCAAGCCACGGCAGGGCGGCCAGAAAGAGGGCGCTTTCCTGGGCCACTCGCTGCACAGCAGGATGTCAGAGGCCAGATGACCTGGCCCGCCTGTGTGGTTTGGGGCAAGTCCCTTACCTTCTCTGAGTCTCTGTTTCCTCAGCTGCACAGTGGAGATGGTCACAGGGCCTGCCCCACCTGCTGCAGAAGACATGGACAAAAACCCAGGTGTGAGGCAGCTGCATGCTGCACAGATGTCTATGCTGACAGTAGCTCTGAGGGGGCAAAGTCGTGCTGGTGGGTCCTGTCTGTCAAGCCCAGCCCGGGCCCCACACGCCCCTGCTTCTGCACCTGCCCGGTCTCAGCCTCCCTGGGCTCCACCCTCAGGCACTGGTTCTGCTGGCAGAGCCCTGGCCCGATGGGGTACGGTGGGGGGCGGCACGTGGGCCTGCAGCACGGGGGACTCGCCTTGGATGCTCCAGAGGCCTGCACAGCAGGGCAGGAGAATGCCCCCCAGGCCTCACCAGGGCGCCCGAGCGCCTTGCCCTCGGGCCAGCAAGCTTACGGCCACGGCACCGCTTCTTTGTTGCGGGTCTAAGGGGAGAAGCATTTGTCTGCTGGAGCCTCAGTTTCCAGTCTCCCAAACCCACAGATAAAGGAACCCCCTCACAATGTCTCACAAACGGCCCTTTGGAAGACACCGCTTTAGTGGTGTCCCACGCAGCCCTGGCCTCCTGCCTGACTCCTCACCTCATACCCCTCTTGCCCCGACCTGGCTTACCAAGCAGACACTGTTCACACAGAGGACCCTGCGGGCGTCCATGTCGGCTCCCTCGGCAGGAGCGAGTGGTGGATGCCACCGAGGGCTGGGGTGGTGCTGTCCCTGGTCTCCCCCATCCCCACCACCTGGCTGCTGCTGGAGCTGCCGTCCTTTGCACAGAGTCAGGTAACCCCTGGGAGTGCACTGCCCGTGTTCCTGCGGCCTCTCAGCTCGGGTGAATGAATGAATGAGGCAGTGAGGCAGCGCTGCGTTTGGCCTTTGGAGTTGGGAGACTGCTCGGCGCCCAGTGGAACTGGGACCCTGGGTTTGGGTCCTGGCTGTGCCTGCCCCCATTTGGCGGCCATGGGACCTCCACCAAGGTTCGCGACCTCTGCAAACTTCAGTTTGCTTTTCTGTAAACGGGAGGGGGGGTGAGTAACAGTCCCGACCTCCTGGGGCCACTAGAGAGAAGCGGGCAGAGCCTGGGACTATCATGATTACCCACCCAGCCAACGCCCGCCTTCCGGGACCACCTGGGCACCACCAGCGGGTGAAGAGGAGTTGCTGAGCTGCTCTCCAGGGTACAGACATAAAACCTCAGTGAGGAGGCTTCATTGATGAGGCTTCAGGCCCCGCCCTGTCTGCATCCCGCCACCCAGGCGGCGCACAGCCACCAGTGCCTCTCCCGACCCTCCCATCCCCAGCTCCCCTCGATCCAGCCTCCGGTCAGAAGGAGCCTTCAAATACTGCCCCCGCCTGAGCCCCTCTCAGAACCTTCCCTGGCCCAGCTCTCCACCTGGCACCTGCCCCTGTGACCTCTGCGGCTCTCCCCCCGCCGCCTCCTGCCCTGAGCCCCTCTGTGGAATCCCTCGTGTCCTTCCACCTGTGCTGGTCCCTCTGCCCTCAGCCCCTCCTGCTCCTTGATAACACCTCCTGAGTCCCTACACTCAGCTCATCTGTGTCTCTTCCAGGAACATGGCTGCACCTGGGCTCCCCCGCCACTCTGCGCCTTTAAGGTCTAACAGCTACTGAGGCTCAGCATGTGCCAGGCACCGAGCTGAGCTCTTTGCAAACACTGCCTCTTCCAATGCCCTCAACAACCCTACAGAGTGGGTGCCATTATTTTCCCCCGGTTTATAGAGGGGAAACTGAGCCTCAGAGAGGGCAGGGGACTAGCTGAGGGTCACACAGCAGTAAAGAGGCAGGACCTGCTCCCCCAGGGCTTGGCCATGGTCACCTGGCTGGGAGGACCCACGAGCTACGAGTGCCTCTCTCCCAGGAACTGGCTCAGATGCACCCTGCCACCCTGGGAGCTGCGGGGGTGAGGTCTGGAGGCAACACGAGGGCACCTGACAACTGCCAGGTGGGATGGGGGAGGGAATCAAGGCTGGCTGTGATAAGAGAAGCCACCCAAGAGGATGACAAGAGGCCCAGGGTGATAAGCTGGCTCGAGCAGGTTCCTGTGCTCCAGGTCCCTCCTCCGGTGGCCCCCAGGGCGTCTACCCTGACCCTTGAGTCTGAGCAGGGCTCCGTTGTTGGACACGCTTAGGGGACCTTGTTCTCAGCATTGCTCCGCTGTGTGTGGACGTCCATCTCACCCTCGGGATGGGCACTCGTCTGGGTACAGGCGCCATGTCCATCTGGCTCTCCAGTCCCCCTGGCACCTTGCAGACCCTTCTAGAGAACCGAGGCTTGCCTACTGAGGGAGAGAACGTGAGAAGGCCTCCCTGGAAATATTCCTTGGGGGTCTGCCTAGCAAACCTCTCGCTGCCTCTGATCTTGGAGAGGGGGAGGGTGGGGAACCAGAGACCAGGGCAGTCTGGGTCCAACCTGGGCCCAGCCGACGCACAGGTGGCAGGAGTGGCCTACAGGCCCCCACAGGCCTGGGGCTGGGCCCTGGTGCTGCGCTAATCATACTGGTGGTGCTGGCACCCGGCGGGGAGGCTAAGATTGAAACGGGGCATGGCAGGGAGGTGAAACAAGGCGCGTGGCCCCGGACAGTGATGATGGCTGAGAAAATGGCAGCTCAGAGAGGCTGAGCAACCAACCCAAGTCACACAGGGAGAAAGTGGCTCTGGTGGAAGGCAGGGACTCGGGCACTCATTTGGGCATATGAGGCTCAAATCTGCATGGTGCCACCCACGGCCTCCCTGAGCTACTGTGAAATAGGGGGAATGACAGGACTCTGCCCTGGGAGGGGCTCACTGTGGGTGCTGAAGGCTGCAGCACACAGGCGCACAAAGAAGACATGCTCAGTGGATGCTGGCCATCTTTCCTGGTGACATCAGACCCCCAGTGGGGCTGCTAGGCAAGTCCTGAGCAGCTCAAGCTCACGGATAACACAGCGCAGTAACAAGAGCCTTCCCCAGGGCCTGGGTCCCGGCACCAGCTCTGTGTGTGTGCTGGGGGGAGAGGGGGTGTTTCTGATCTCAACAGCACCCTCTGACCCCTGCCCCTCATTTCCCCCACACACACCTGCCCCTTGGAGGGCTTTTTTGAGCCTGGAGGAGCCGGGCCCACTCAGAAGCCGGCCCACCTCAGGTGCTGCAGGCAGCAACCTTTGGAAGTGCGGCACCAGGCTTTTTCTCTGTAACCTCCCAGCTCCTGGGGGCTATAAATCTCCACCCCGCAGGGACTGCAGAGGCGCCTCCTGCCTGGCACTGGGGCAGGACTGACTCCTCGCCCCACTCCTCCCCGCTCTGCAGGGCCCGGGCACGATGCCCAGAGCCAGGCGACTGCGGCTCTCCTGCCTGCATCCTTCCAGGCATCCCTGGGGTGGGGTGGGGGAAGGTGGCTGGGCTCCCCACTCACCTCATCCGGCCCCCTCGGCCTCGCTTTCTCCATCTGAAAAACAAGAGGCTCGGGGGGTCTGAAACTTTTTTGTTTTTTAAGATCCCAGTGAGAGTCCTAATCACTATCTCTAAAAAGTGCTCACGCACATGACACACAATTTCACATCAAACTTTGCCAGCCACCTCCCCCACCAAATCGGCCATGACTCTGCCTGCTTAGGAACCTCTGTGTCTCCAGAGCTACTGTTACTTCCAACAAGCAAGTTGCAAAACAGAATGTATCATGTCATCTTTTAAAAGCCCAAATACTGGGTTTCCCTGGGTGGCTCATTGGTAAAGAATCTGCCTGCCAATGCAGGAGACACGGGTTCAATCCCTAATCCAAGATCGCCCATGTCTCAAGGTCACTAAGCCCGAGCCCCACAACTGCTGAAGCCCACACTTTAGAGCCCATTCTCTACAAGAGAAGTCACGGCCGCAAGAAGCCCGTGAACGACAACTACAGAGTAGACCCCACGCACCACAACTAGGGAAGGACTGTGTGCGGCAGCAAAGACCCAGCGCCGCCAAAAACAGAAGAAGCAGCAAATAAATAAAATTATAAAAACACAAATATTAACATTTACTTGTAGATGCACTGGAAAATCCAGAGGAATATATATAGGAAATGGTTCAAAAAAAAAAAAATGGTTCCAGAGCTTGTCTCTAGGGGGTGGGGGTTCGGGGGCCTTTAACGTGTACCTCAGACATTTTTGGCACTGAATATTTTTGTAACGTGTGTGCCATTTGTAGAAATTTCTTTTATTCACATTTAAAATATGATTCTATAATACAATAGTATCACCCACAACCTCAAGTTCACCAGGCCATCGATTCTTTCGCTGAGCTCATTGCATCAACCAGAGACCCAGATGGTAATGAGATTCTTCTCAAGTGTGATGGGCAGGGATCAATAGGATTAGGACCATGACTAGACACCTAATATTCGGTTCCTACTAGAATCAATGGGCTAGGTAATTAACCTATCCAGGACCCAGTTTACCCTCCAAAACAGGGTTTACCCTCAGTTTATGCCTCAAAGGGTTTCTCACTTTGGTAAGGAGGAAAAGTGATGTATACATTTGAAAAATTATATTTGGGTTTCCCTGGTGGCTCAGATGGTAAGGAATTCACTTGCAATGCAGGAGACCTGGGTTCGATCCCTGGATAGGGACGATCCCCTGGAGAAGGGAATGGCTACCCACTCCAGTATTCTTGCCTGGAGAATCCCATGGACAGAGGAGCCTGGTGGGCTACAGCCCATGGAGTCACAAAGGGTCAGACATGATTAATATATATAACGTAATATATATATATATATATATAATTTTAAAATAATATATTTTAAATAAAAGATTCTTGATTGAGGCAGGTTGTTAGACTCTGCCTGGGTCCCCAAAGGAGGTACTAGCTCTTGGTACCACTTTCATTGTCCCCCCCCAACTCCTTCCCACATATTGGGTCTCAGGCTGGACCCCCAGAAGGTCCCAGGAACCCAGAGGACAAATGCGGCTAACGGAATCTGGCCTGGACTTGTGTCTGGCACCCATTCAGAATGGGGATATAAAAAACCCAGACATCACCTCATTGCTCTTTCATCAAAAAAGGAGACTTTCTCCCTGTACATCCCCGCAGAGGACAAATTCCTGCCAGCTGCGCAGCCCGGGAGGGAGCAGGAAGAACGGAGGAAGGGATCTCCCCAACTGGGGGGGGTGGGGGGAGGTGTCAGGACTGGCCTGTTGGTAACCATGACAACCCTGCTCCTGGGTATCCTGTGGGCACCAGACAAGCATAAGCCCCTCTACCCCTCCCCACACCATGTGAAAGAGGAACTGGGAGCCTCTACTATAAATAAGAGGTGAAGGGGCTTGTCTGAGGTCACTGAACCACACCCAGGGTTTGCCCCAAGTCTGACTGACTCCCAAGCCTGTGGGCTCTCCTTCCGGGGAGCCACGAGGCCTGTGGCCTAAGCAAGCACACCTGCATGCTAAGTCAGCTCAGTTGAGTCTGGCTCTTTGCAATCCCATGGACTGTAGCCCGCCAGGCTCTTCTGTCCATGGGATTCTCCAGGCAAGAATACTGGAGTGGGTTGCCATCTCCTCCAGGGCATCTTCCCAACCCAGGTACTGAGCCCGCATCTCTTATGTCTCCTGCATTGGCAGGCAGCTTCTTTACCACTAGTGTTACCTGGGAAGCCCCGGCCTATGCATACCTCTTTCCAACACCGTGTGCAAATCTGGGCAGGTCTGGGACCTTTCCTGGGTGCTTCTGTAGACACCACCCAAATCCTCTGGATTTTCAGAGGAAAACCCCAGGCCACCCAACCTCTTCCTCCAGGTTGGCTTTGCTGGAAGATTTGATCTGAACACGACCTCACAGCCTCAGAAAGACAAATAGCAATCAGATCGAAAAAGAGAATCCTCACGACCCAGAGAGTCTCCAAGAACGGAGACAGGCAGACACCTGATGCGCCCTTCCCAGGGGCCAGTCCTGCCCCACCGCCCCCACCCCTGCCCCCAGCTGTCCACTTAGACAACCTGGCTCAGGGTCCTCAGGCTCTGCCCGCTTCTATTCTGCTCTAGAGGACCTGGGGTCCCCTCAGGCCTCATCGGGTGCAAATCAGAACACTAGGGACCCACCGGCTTCTCAGGACTCCTCAGCAGGGCCCCCCAAGGCCAGTGCCTCAGCACGACTAGGCAGACGTGGGGCTCACTACCCTCAAGCCCACCTTGCTTTCCTCACCCACATTCTTCGGGGTGATTACTGGGAAAGTGGGCCCAAGCAAGGGTGTCTCAGAAGGTATGAATTCATATTTTTATGCTAAATCACCCAGTTGTTAAATGTAGACAACAGGACTGGTCCTTTGTTGCTGCTGCTGCTGCTAAGTCTCTTCAGTCGTGTCTGACTCTGTGTGACCCCATAGACAGCAGCCCAGCAGGCTCCTCCATCCCTGGGATTCTCCAGGCAAGAATACTGGAGTGGGTTGCCATTTCCTTCTCCAATGCATGCATGCATGCTAAGTTGCTTCAGTCATGTCCAACTCTATGCGACCCTATGGACAGCAGCCCAGCAAGCTCCTCTGTCCACAGGATTCTCCAGGCAAGAACACTGGAGTGGGCTGCCATTTCCTTCTCTAGGTCCTTTGCTATGTGATCTCAAACTTGCCCCTCACCAGCTCTGCTTGGCATGCCAGGGGCAGGCCCCTGTGAACTACATTTTCCAAGTCCCTTTGCCAACTGGCCCTCACTGGGTTTAGCCAGTGGGATGCACTGAAGGGAGATTGGTGGGGTGGGCCGAGGCTAGGCCTTTCTCCCCTCTCTCTGCAGCTGCTGGGTCTCCGCGGAAGCTCCACTGCCCAACCCCCCCACCGGCAACCCATTCTCCATGATTCCAGGCCATACTCACCCCATTTCCTGATTAACTTTTCAAAATTGGTCCTGTGGAACCTCCAAAGTGGGCTCTGTTTTCCAGAGCCCATTCTGATACAGTAATTCAAACCCTCTTTTCTTCCCTCACTTTAACAAAAATGTGGTAAAAAAAATATGACATAAAATTTAACATTTTAATCATTTTTAAGCGTACAGTTCAGTGGCCTTAATTACATTCACAAAGTTGGACAACCATGCTGATTATCCATTTCCAAATTAAAGTTTTTTAATATCCTGAGGGCTGAACCAAGCTGGTTTGCAGCCTACATCAGCCGGTACGACCTTCACTTTGCAGGTGGCAAATACCGTCTGATGAATTCTCCCACCTGAGCATCCCAAAGCCCCTGAGGTTAACTGGGGAGGGCAGATGACCCCTATTCCACAGACGAGATAACTGGGGCTCAGGCAGGTCAAGGCTCCTGACCAAGACCCCAGATTCCAAGCCCTGTGCTCTGTCCTGTACACAGCCCCCACCCCCACCCCCCCCACCCCCGCTTCCTGTTAACGCCCCGCCCCCCACTCTCCAAACCTGTGTGCACACACCCTGCTCCCCTGCCCCGCACCAGGTGAAAATTCCTGCCACTGAGTTCCCTCTAGAAGCCTCATCCCAGAGTTTGGTGGACGTGGGGGCCCTTGGGGTCTGCATACCCAAGGACACCACAAAACTGGGCACCAAATAAGAGTAAGTAATAATAACAACAACAATACCATCTAATATTTATTCACACTCAGTTCCTTCTGCAAGTGGGCAGAAAGTAAGAGTTCTGAGGGTCTCGCATCTGTGTTTTTCAGGGGTCAGACAGAAGCAAGGAGTGGTGGAAAAGCTCAGAGCAGAGGCTTCCATAATTAAAACTACCCAATTATCCTCCGATTAAAAATAAATTAAAAATGCTTTCTCCTCTTTTAACGTATTTTCATAATTTAAAGATTGAAAAAGAAAAAAAAAACCCAACTACTCCTCATCAAGAGCCTACTACATTCAGCAGGGTCTGAGGTCCTTTGTCTCTCAATCCTCAGGAATGAGAACCCAGAGGTTCCTTAGGGAGGAGGGCCCACCCAGTTCCACAGTGGGAAGGGGTGCAGCCGGGACCCACACCCAAGTCAGTTTGGTCCCCAAAGACCTGTCAGAGGTGGTCCTGACACGCTCCCTGTGCTCACTTGGCCTCCCCTTCTTTGCACCAGCGGCTCCCCAACACTGGGCCACCTCCATGAGGGGTCCCACGGGGGTGAAGGGGTCTCCCCAGGCCTGCTGCGGCCCTTCCCAGGGACCAGCCAGGTAGGCGCTGCTGCAGCCAGAGGAGCAAAGCCAGGCAGGAGGCTCTGCCAACTGCTGGGGCGGCAGGGAGGGCAGGCGCACA
This sequence comes from Okapia johnstoni, assembly GCA_024291935.2. Taxonomy (NCBI): domain Eukaryota; kingdom Metazoa; phylum Chordata; class Mammalia; order Artiodactyla; family Giraffidae; genus Okapia; species Okapia johnstoni. Next base: position 3,961,890 of record CM044310.1, on the reverse strand, counting down.
GTGACCGTGGAGAGAAGGGCCAGGGCCAGGCGACAGAGGCCTCCAGGGACCCCACATCTCCACCAGGGCATAGTGGGGATTCTGTGCCAAGCACCGAGTCCCTCACCAGCCTGGGTCTAAAGCAGGCTCTGAATAACACACCTTCAGGTCTGTCTGTGAACACACACTCCTGCCGTGAAGGACCCCTGAGAATCACTCACGGCCTCCAGGGGAGGACCTGGGAGACTGCGGGCAGAGGCAGGCTTTCCACTGTCTACTCTTCGGACTCTTGGACTTTCGAACCATTAATAAATAATTTAAAAATTACAGGGACTTCCCCGGTGGTCCAGGGGTTGAGTCCATGTTCCCAAAGCAGGTGCCCTGGCTCAGTCCCTGGCTGGGAACTAGATCCCATATGCTGCAATGAAGAGTTGGGCAAGCTAAAGATCCCATATGCTGCAAATGAAGAGGGTTGCAAATCATGAGCACTCTGAGTAAGCCACCTAACTTCTCTGAGCCTCTATTTCCCCAACTGTAAAATAGTGTTAACTAAGATGCTTACTCTTAACTAAATAGCTTATTCATGCTATTTTACAGTTGGGGAAACAGAGGCTCAGAGAGGTCAGGTGACTTACTCAGGGTCACACAGTGACTTACCAATCCAGGATTTAAATTATCTATTTGTTTAGTTTTTAAATTTTTATTTATGTATGTATTTGGCCGTCCTCAGTTGCAGCACACAGTATCCTTAGTTGCAGCATGCAAAGTCTTAGTTGCAGTATGTGGAATCTAGTTCACTGACTAGGGATCGAACTCAGGCCCCGTTACTCCATGGGGTTTCCCAGGTAGTGCAGTGGTAAAGAATCCGCCTGTCAAAGCAGGAGACACAGCAGACTCATGTTCAATCCTGGGTGGGGAAGATCCCCTGGAGTAGGAAACGACAAGACTGAGAATGCATGCCATTCATCCATCCATAGAGCTTACTCCAAGGGTAGGTGAAAGTGTTAGTCACTCGGTCGTGTCTGACTCTTTGCGACCCCATGGACTATAGCCCGCCAGCCTCCTCAGTCCATGAGACTCTCCAGGCAGGAATATTGGAGTGGATGGCCATTCCCTTCTGCAGAGGATCTTCCTAACCCAGGGATCGAACCTGGGTCTCCTGCATTGCAAGCAGATCCTTCACCATCTGAGCCACCAGGGAAGTCCCCATAAGGTAAGAGTAAAGCGTAAATAAAAGTATGCAAAGAGTTTAGCACGACACCTGACACACGAAGACCTCCTAGAATGTGACTGCTATTATTATTATTATTATTATTAGCCATTTGCCCGAGAGACTCCAGGCAAGGGCTTCTGCTACTGTCCTCTGTCAACTCCCAGGATCTCATCCTCAATATGGAGGCCACTCCAGCAAACGCCAGCTCTGTTACTGCGAGCTCTGTGACTCGAGTAGATCGTGTCACCTCCCCGTGCCTTGGTTTCCTCCTCTGTGAAGCAGAGACACTAGACCTCGCCCACTATCCACAAGACTACTAACCATCAATTTCACATTTCCCAGTGGTGGCTGTATCACATGGTGCCCAGCACAGGGAGTCAGGGTGAAGGCGAGGGGGAGGGGCTCACAGCCTGGTTGGGGAGGAAGGCAGATACATTAAAGATGCTTACAAGAGAGAGATGTGGTGGATGAGGGAAACAGAGCTAAGAGACACCAGCAGGAGGGCCTAACCCAGCCTGGGGACAGGAAGGAACAAGGACAACAAGGAAGCCTTCCTGGAGGAGGTGTTGTCACTGCTGAGCACTGAAGGATGACCAGTCAGTTCAAGGAGGAAGGGGATTAGAAAAGGCACTGCAGGCAGGAGAAGCAGTAAGAACAGGGCTGGGGGTAGAAGACACAATAGGTTGTTCCCAAACAAGCAAGAAGGCAGCTTGGTGCTGAGGGCAGGGGGAAGCAGAGGAAAGGCTTTTGTCATTGAACTTCAAGTTCTACCTGCTTTCAGAGCCCAGCTCTACCACTGTCAGCTGTGTGACCTTGGGCAAGTTCCTTAACTTCTCTGTGCCAAATTAGGGGAACGGTGTTTACCCCTCACTGTTGTTGCGAGGATAGAAGTGAGTTAATTCATGTAAGGTGCTTAGAACGGAGGCTGGCACACAGCCCTGTTCTGCCATGTCTTCTGGAGGCCCAGTCGTGCAGTGGCTTCAAGGACAGGATGGTGCCTAAATATTTGCCAAGTGGATGAACAAATGAGCAAACAGGCTGTCAAACTGTTGGACTGGCCCAGGGCCCCCTTGCCCACACCCGTAGTTGGAGGCTTACCCTGGCCTCCCCACTTCCTGACCACAGAGCAGGATCACAGATCACCTGGAGGCTCAGTGATGCCCCTTCGTCCCCCCAGAAACCACTTTGGCAAGAACTTGCCCACTGCCAGCCCATCCCCCATCTCTGCCACCGTTGACGGGGCCTGGACTTAACCACCCCAGGCTGAGGGGCTGGGCTGGGCCTCAGAGGGGAAGGAGGCCCTTGCTTATTGTCGCCTGCTAGTGCCATGTCTGGCGCAGGGATCCACCTCCAGGTCTGACTCTCCCAGTGCTGTGTATGAGGAAGACTGAGGCTCCGGGGCTGGGGGTGGGGGGTGACGAGCACCCGCCTGGAGGGAGGCCAAGCCCGCCCGAAGCTGGGCTTCCCGCCCCCCGGTCACCCACCCTGTCCTTTCTCTCTCCCGTCTGCTCGGCCTGGTTGCCGAGGTCCCTGCTCAGACACAGAGGAGACTCAGTTCCAAGGTGAGAGATTCAGTGCCGGGGGAGGTGAGGGGAAGTAAGAAGCAGGATACCAGTGAGGGCGCCTTCAAGATCACTCACACTGTACAGAAGGGGAAACGGAGGCCCAGAGAGAGTCCATAAGCCACGTCAGGCTGACCAGCCCATCCACACAGGGCTGGAATGGGACCTGCCGCCTGGTCCCAGGTACCCAGGGAGGCCCAGCAGGCAGTGCCCTGAACCGACCTGATGGTCTGCAAATGGGAACCAGAAACGAAGGGGAGAGAGGTAGTGGTTTGCAGACAGTTTTGCTGCAGAGAGCCCTGGGGGAGCCCTAAAACTGGAGCTGCAGCTGCTGGTCCAGAGAAGGACTAGCGCCCAGCAGAGCCAGCACCTCCCCCTCAGAACCGGTGCGCTCTGTCACCACCGCAACGCAACAGGGCTGCTGCAGTCCTGGCTCAGTACCCGCCTGGCCTGCAGCTCTGCAGAGGGAGGGGTGTGGGAGGAAAGACGCCAAGCGAAGCTCAGGCCGCTCCAGCTCCAGAAGTAATGAAAGTAGAATGCCCCGAAAGGCCCCCTTCGGGGTGGGGGTGTGGCCTGGAGACCCTACCCTGCAGCTGTGCAGAAGGAGGGCCAGGAGAGGGGCTTCCTTTCCCTGCCTGGTCAGGCCTGCAGGCCCAGGGGGTCCTGCCTTTAGTGGCTGGATCTGAAGAGACGTGGCAGGAAGGGGGCCCGAGACTGTGCAGAGAAGCCTCTCCAGGCCCCAGGGTGGGCTAGGTCCTAAAAGAGCAGTGCCAGGATTGGGGACACCAGGCCCTGCCCGGGGGAATTGACCGACGGTCTGGGGCAGGGGCAGGGGAGATGTAACGCTGAGACAGTTCACCGTGTGACAAGACAGCTGAGGCGGGATGAAAAAAGGCACTTGGTGGATGATGGTGATATTAATCATAGCAATGCGCTGTGCAGTGCTTAGTTGCTCAGTCATGTCCGACTCTTTGCGACCCCATGGACTCTAACCCGCCAGGCTCCTCTGTCCCTGGGGATTCTCCAGGCATGAATACTGGAGTGGGTTGCCATGCCCTCCTCCAGGGGATCTTCCTGACCCAGGGATTGAACCCAGGTCTCCAGCACTGCAGGCAGATTCTTTACCATCTGAGCCACCAGGGAAGCAATAATGCTTCCTGGATATTAAATGCAGATGCTGGACCAGTCACCGTGAGGCTCAGCAGAGCCCTGTGAGGGAGATGTTACTTTCCCCCCTTTTACAGACGAGGTAACTGAGGCCCAGAATGCCAGCAGGACGGCCTGCGCAGCTGGCTCACTCCACCCTGGGCCCACAGACTCGCGTGGGCCCCTCCTTCTGGGCTCTGAGCTGCAGGCGGCCGAGGCTCTGTCTGTGTGGTCCCTGCTGATCCTTCAACCCACTCTGCACTCAGGACACAAGACGAGTGGATGCAGCTCTGTGAGGGGTGGGGGGCACACCCTCTCCCCACCTTCTCCATGTAAGTGGACATACATCCAACCCTGCGTCTATGTTTGGCAAAACCCATGGTCTGAGCTGAGCCTCACGGTAACTCAAGGCCTGGAAAATCCCCTCCAATTCACTGATGAGAGCCTCAGGGAGGCTGTGCGCCTTGCTTAGGTCCCTGGCCAGGCCCGGCAGTGGTGGGCAAGCCCCTCTCCTTTCTCCCGGTGCCTGTCAGCTCTCTCTAAGGGAGGGTGGGCTTGCTGCCAGGGGTAAATGATGCCAGGGGTATAGCTTAGAATGGGCCTGGTATCTAGCATCTTATCTAATTCTCTCAACAATATTTTGGGGTTTTGGTGACTGTTTATTAAGAGAATTCACATACCATACGATTCACCCATTTAAAATGAAATGAGTCAATGGTTTTTAGTGTATTCAGAGCTATGCAACTGTCACCACACTAAAATCAATTTTAGACTATTTTCATCACCCCAAAAAGCAACCCTGTACTCTTTAACTATCATCCCTCAATCCCCTCATCCCTCCAGCTCCAGGCAACCACCAGTCTACTTTTCTTATTATAGATGCACCTGTTGTGGATATTTCCTATAGATGGAATCATACAATATTCAACAACCTTTCAAATGGGGTGTTAATACTGCTCCATTTCCCAGATGAAAGTGACTGAGGCTTGGACAGGTGAAAACCTTACCAAGGGCCCTCAGTGAAGCAGGGAAAAGTAGGGTCTAAACCCAGGCTCACCTGACCCCAGAGGCCCTGCATCCACTCCCCCGGTGAGGAAGCCTGGGGACTCACTGAGCCACCCACTTCTCCTCTCCCTTTTACCTGGACCCAGGACTTCACCCCCAAATTCCTCCACCACACCCAGGGCTTCTGCCAGGGAAGCCCCAGGCCCTGGGACCTCACCCAGTTCTCTCGGGACCCCTGCACTCAGTGCTTCAGGCCTCAGCTCTGCCACCCCCTTGGAAAGCTCCTCCTGACTGCTCACCATTCACACTTCCATTGCCCGTGTGCCTCTGCCCACAGAAGACGGGGCAGCCTGGCTCCCTCTCTGTGGTTGGGAAACTGAGACTGTGGGGAGGTATCTGGGGTCACCCAGTGAGACCAGGCAGAATGGGGACCTGGGCCGGGTCCCCAACTCCCACACCAATGCTCTTCCTCCTGGCCATTTCCAGACAGGAAGCCCTCATCTCCTCCACCTCCATCCCATCCTGACATTGTCCTCAGGCCCCCAGGAAAGAGAGGGAAACTGAGGCTCAGCACAGCCAGCGATCTGCCCAAAGCCACAGGCACTGAGCCAGGACTCACCTGCTGATTCCTAGCCTCCCCCACCTGACACGCTGGGTCAGGAGCCCCAGTTTGTGGCTCCCATGGCTCCTCAACTTGCCCCTCTATCCACCCTCATGAAATGGGCTCCTTACTTGTTGGTGACCAGGGGAGCTGGGATCCCTGTCTTCTTCGTGGCTGTGTGTACCCCAGGTGTAGTCCCTGGCCTGGAACAGGTCTCAGGAAAAGAGAAAGTGTTAGTCGCTCAGTCATGTCTGACTCTGTGACCCCATGGACTGTAGCCCGCCAGGCTCCTCTGTCCATGGGATTCTCCAGGCAAGAATACTGGAGTGGGTTGCCATTCCCTTCTCCAGGGGATCTTTTCGACCCAGGGATCAAACCTGGTCTCCTGCACTGGGGACAGTTTCTTTACTGTCTGAGCCAACAGGAAGCCCAGGGCTCAAGAAACATTTGTTGAATGGATGATGAAACAAGAAAAGGGAGGAGTGGGTGGGTGGGGGTGGTGAGGGCAGTTCAACCACCTGCTCAGAATCACAGGATGCCATTTGCTAGAATTACGGTCTTTCACCAACTCTTCTGACTCCTAAATCTAGAATTCTTTTGATCTTTAGGGGGTCTTATGCCTCTTGGGGAGTCACCCACACAATCCTGTACCCAGTTTTGAGGGCTCCTGGCCCCCTGCAGCTAACCCACAGGCTCCCCAGGAGTTGAGTCTCTGTACTGCAGGTTGAGAACCCCGTACAGGTCACACAGCCCTGTCCCGAGGACATGACAGACGCGAATGCACTTCACCAGAGCCTGAAGCCCAGCATGCACTTCAGCTGTCTCAGCCATGATCCTGCACCGAGCTGCAGCCCCTGGCACATGACGCGGCAGTTCTGACACCGATCCTCCGCCTCCTCCATCCTCGCACGGCCCGCTGCCCCTCCCCAGGGGCTGCTGCTGGCCATGGACGTGCTGGAATGCTCATTAATGCTACTTCAGCCACCATCAGGCCAGGCAGACTGCGCCCGCAGCCTCCAGGGCAGGGACTGCCTACACTCCACATCTGGATCCCCAGATGACTCAGCAGGACCCTGCCTCTCTTCCCTCACCCCTAACACCATCTTGGTCACAGAGGGCCGAGGATGGGTAGGGTCCAAGGCTCAGGAACCCTCCCAGTGCCCAGAATGGCGCTGCAGACACACCCGGTAACAGTTGTGTTTATTAAGGGTTTTCTAAGCCAGAAATAGTGTTAGGCTTTTTGCATAGGTTTTTCCACCAAACACACCATTTTACAGATGTGGAAACTGAGCCCCAGAAAGCAGAGGTCACTTGTCTGAGATGCCCCAGAGGGAGTGTAGGCATTCATTCTTGGGTTGGTCTGACTTCAGGGGTGGATTCTGAATCATTAGCTACTGGTGATTGTCTGGAGGTGGCGGTTCGCCTTCAGCTGTGCAGGTGTCTGTCCTTGGAAGCCCAGCCCTAGGAACGAACATTCTGAGTGACGTGGCAGATTCACATTTATTAGAATTTCTGAGAGGATGCAGAGTTCGCTGAACTTCAACTTGTCTCTTCATTTGCACTCATAAAATATTAAAGCTGGAAGGTGCCTTGGTCATTTGGATTGTCTAGTCTCCACATTTTATAAAAGCGAAAACTTAGGTGCAATGGTCTTGGCCAAGGTGTCCCCAAGTCACAGATCCTTAGGAAGAAATCTGGGACTCTGGACATCGCGTCAATGCTCCCTAAGATCAAACACTGCGAGCTCAGGAAGCGACACTCCGGGCCTTCCAGCGCAAGCCTCTCACTTTACAAAAGTGGAGACTGAGACTCGGAGAAGAGTGGGGTCTTCCTAAGGCAGAGTGTACCACTGATGGTCCCCAAAGACCGAGTTTTGTACTAGTAGTGTGACCAGACAGATGAGCTAACCTTTCATTGGTAAAGTGGCAATAACAGAACCTATAGTAGAGGCTCACCCTCAGGAATATAAATGATGCTGGCCAGCACCCAACACTCACTAAGGGCTCCACCCGTAGTATATATTATTAACACTGGTAGGCCTTGTCATTTCCCCTCTGCCACCTGCCTTCCAGGCTAAATGTCTCTGGGTGCAGAACAGTGGGTAAGACTGTGGATTGCTGCTTCAGTCACTTGGTAGCTGGGTGACCTTGGACTGGTTACTAGTTTGTGACTCTGGGCTTCAAATGTTCTCATCAGGAAATGGGATGGCAGGAATGGACCTATTACACAGGACTTTTGGGGGATGGATATAACACATGTGATAGGCTTCATGCAAAGCCAGACATATATGAAGGGCTCAATGGATTTGAGCTACCACTCTTACTACTTTCATGGCCATGTTGCATGTCTGTCCCATCCCAGTCTGCAGGGCGCCTGGCCCAGCGTTAGGAGTGCCAACGCAGCAAGGCAAGGCGATCTCAGAGCTCTGTGCCTCCAGTCTCTGGGGCAGAGACTGCCTGCACCCCACATCTGGGTCCCCAGATGACTCAGCAGGACCCTGCCTCTCTTTCCTCACCCCTAAGACCATCTTGGTCACAGAGGGCAGAAGATGGGCAGGGTCCAAGGCTCAGGAACTCTCCCAGTGCCCACAACTGTGACAACCGGTCACAGTTTTGTTTATTAAGGGTTTTCTAAGCCAGAAACAGTGTTGGGCTTTTTGCATATGTTTTCCCACCAAGCCTCAAAAGAAGTTGGTCCTGTTACACACCATTCTACAGACGTGGAAACTGAGCCCCAGAAAGCAGAGGTCACTTGTCCAAGATGCCCCAGAGGGAGTGTAGGTATTCATTTTTGGGTTGGTCTGATTTCAGGGGTGGATTCTGAACCACTAGTTATCGTTGATTGTCTGGAGGCACAGGGACGCGGCTCTGCTTTCTCAGCGCCTGCCTGGAGGCTGGAATTCTGAAAATGCCGGACAAAATCCCGGTGTTTGCAAGTGGAAGTGTCCTGGAGGAGCCCCCCTTTCAGGTGCAGAAACTGGGGTCTGGGGAAAGGAAGGTTGCTGTCCACAGACTCACAGACGCCCGGTCTCAGGCCCAAGGTTTGATGCACCGGTGTCCTCGCTTGTGGCACGGTAGCCCAGGGACGGTCCCCTTCCCCAGGAGCCCCCGCCCCCGAGGAAGAGCGCCCATCCCAGAGTTCCGCCTCCTCGGTTCAAGGCTGCGAGGTCAGTCCTCCCGGTGGCATCTCGGTGTCTGTCCTGGCGTTACGACGAAGGAAGCGATGGCAGCCGAGGCCACTGCCACCTTTCTGCAGTCTCGAGGAATGCCTCTGACCCGAAGCTGCGGCGTCCAGGGCTGCGGGAAAGCTGGCTCCCAGCCGTAGGTAGCGCTCGCTGTCCGCACCTGCGAGCCCAAGCCTCGGAGGAGCGCTCGACAATCTTCGGAAGCCGGAGGGAACGCTCGGGCATTTCCGGTGCCGAGGGGCGGGGCTGACCGTAATGACGGCGTATCCGCCTCCGCCTGTAGAGGGCGCTGCTGCCAGCGCGAGCCCGTCAAGCCGGAGAGCCTGCCAACGTATTAGAGGAGGCGCAGACACAGGTTCTGTAACCTTGGATCCTCGGTTTCTTCCTCTGGAAAATGGGCTTGATGACAAGCCTTGTGAGACTCCAGTGGGACCCGAATAAGTTTGTGAGAGGAACTGGAAGGCACATTGATAAATATGCACGCTACTTTCCTCAGTTTGTTCATTAGGGGTCATTGTACCTTCCATCCCTGTGTAAATTGTGAGAATTGAAGACTGTGGGTAAGACACATAGAAAGGGCCTGGGGGACCTCTTCAGTGGTCCAGTGGCTGAGACTCCGAGTTCCAATGCCAGGGACCAGGGTTCGATCCCTGGTCAGGGAACTAGATCCCACATGCTGCAACTAAGACCTGGCTCAGCCAAATAAATAAAATTAAATAAAAAAAAAAAAAAAGAACCTGGCACCTTGTAAGCACCCAGTAAAAGGTAATGATTGTGATAATGGGCAAAGGGTTCCCCCCAAGACAGGAAATAAAGTCCACATGTTAGTTTCTGCTTCCGCTTCAGCTGCAGAGCCAGAGACAAGGCAGGTGCGAGATGTACTGAAAGCACTGGCTAAGAGTCAGACCTGCCACTGACCACTTGGGCCTCAGTTTCCTCATCCGTATAACTGATGGTCCCTAAGGCCCTTGAGCCATGCTTCCTTGAACTCTGAGTTGTGAAATGCAGTCCAAGACAGCTTCTACTTATGGATGGATAAGGTGGAGGAGGGTCTATAGGAAGTCACCATTGATTGACATTTACTCTTTCCACAAACTTCACTGAGCTAACATTCTGGTACCAGGTCCTAGGGAAGCAACATTAAGTAAGAGATGCCTCTTGCCCTTGCCCAAAGTTGGGTTAGGTGACAAATACCCCTTTAGAATATAGGGTTAGGCTAGTCAGAGGGCAAGGCAGGGAGTCGTAAGAGCCCACACCTTGGGGGTTAGGGAAAGCTCCTTGAAGGTGAAGGGTAAAGAGAAGTTATGTGAAAATGGGGGCAGGGGAAAAGGATTTCAGACAAGAAGCTCTGGGTACGGGTACAAGAAAATATGGCAGAATCAAGAATTTCTCAGAGGTGGGTGGGAAGCAGAAGAGATTCTGGGAGAGAGGGTTGTCCTGAGCAAACACAGGGGTTGGGGCCGGGTGGCTGTGTTCTAGAGTCAAGTTTTGTGCTTGGCAAGTGATTTAACCTTTCCAGGCCTCAATTTCCTCACCAAAGCTTTTTAGAGTGGATGTGATGCCTAAATGAGATAATGTATGCAAAGGACTTCACAGCAGGGGCTTAATCAGCGAACTTAGAAGGTTGGTCAAGGCCAGATCAATACAGGCTGTTCTGCTGTAGGGACGTTGGCTTAGAATGTACATCCCCAGGCCCCTCCACGAGAGATTCTGACTCAGAGGATCTGGGAGGGCACAGGGATTCACTTTGGTGACCAGCATTAAGGCACGATTTTTTAAAATTTTAATGAAAAGCACATTTTCTCCACTAACTCCCTCCAAGACCGTAAAGACCTCAAGGTCAGCTCTGTCTCCTCCTTCCTTCACTGCTAACCTCCCCGGAACCCAGAAGGCAGTTCAGGTGCCCAGCAGAATTTTTTACCTGCATGTGTGACAGAGTCCCCAACCCAGGTCTGCTCTGGGCTCCCACAGTCTTCTATCCAGGGCAGGCGCCTGGCTCAGGGCCGAGGAAGAGGTTTCAGAAACTTTCCTGGCATGTCTCCCCTCTGCTGGCATTTGTTTCTGGGTGGTGCCAGGCTGCTTCCAGGCCCTGTGTGTCCTCATGCAGCCTGACCTTAGAGGGACCGGGGCTAGGATGCAGCTGCCTCTCAGCGAAGCAAGCCTCACATCCTCTGAGCCCATCTGCCGGGGCTTCTTTTAATGCCCAGTAATGCTGCATTTACCTGCCAACAGAAATGAACTTTTATCGAACAGATAGTTCTTCCCCCAAGCCTCAATACTCCAATTTAAACTCATTGGTATAGAATCTTTCTCAAATGTACCATGGACAGCCTTCTCTTCCAGAATAAAGAGAGGAAACATCGCTTAAACATATTTTTCTGAAAGTGACTGTGCATATTGAGAAGTGCAGGAGGCCCTGCTGTGAGCCACAGCCCCTCAGCCACTTTGCTCTGCGACCTTGACAGGTCACTTTCTCTCTCTGACCTAGACAGCCTAGCCCATATTGGGAGATGACCCTGCAGACCTAGGGCGACTGCTGTGGACACCACATCCTTAGGTCGCCTACACACTGTGGGCACCACACAGAGGTTGCCAGAATCGTTTTCTTGATGAACCAAGATCTACACTGTGAACATCAAGCATGGTTCCATAACTACTGTCTACTGATCTGTCCCCTCAGGCTAGGCCATCCGGAGAGCCGGTGGCAGTCATTTCAACTTTCTGACTGTACTGCCTGGGATGCCACCTTCCCCAAGACAATGCTGGTTCTCCACCCCCCTAGCTTCCACCAGATGCTGGAGGGAACTCCCAGAGCAAAGCTCCAGACAATGTGACGGGACCAGGAAAGTGCTGGGTCCAGTTCTAAAGCAGTGGTCCTATGGGGACCCAGCTGGGCCTTCCCATGAACATGAAAGGTGGTAGCACAGTCTTATAGTTGAGCGTACCTGCTATAGAGACCAGCAGACCTGGATTTTAATCCCAGCTCCACCATTTACTAGCTGTGACCTGGGGCAAGTTACCCAACCTCCTCTGAGCCTCCACTTCCCAAACCATGAAATGGGAATAGTCAGAGTATTTATCTCATACAGTTGCTAGAATGAGAGAGGCCAGGTGTGAAAGCAAAGGTACCGCTTCCTCTTCTTAGCAGAGCCTTGAGTCCTCTTGTTGCTTAGCCTCTTGCACTGGGTGACAAAAATATAACAGTCCTAGAGCATGTGTAAATCCACAAGCCTCACCCAACTGCTAGAACGGGTCCCTTAGGAAAGACCAATGAACCGTCTCACTCTCAGACTCGGGAACCACAGCCGGAGAATCATTCATCTGTAATTGCTTGCAAAGGGAACTGGAAGAGCGGGGGAGATGGGGTGGATCTGTAAATCCACCCACCAGCTCCTGACCTTTTCGGCAGAATTCAGCCTCCCACCCAGTGTCCTCCCAGGGCGGCAGACGGGTGGGTGGGCCGGCAGACCTACTGCAGGCTTTCATCAGTTTGGGGCCAGTCCCCTGTGGTTACAACCGCGGGTGGATACTAGGAGGGGGAGGCTTATGCAAAACTGCACGTAGTTCAGTTTTTTGCCGTCTGCTTCATAAAGGGAGTAAGGGGAGGGAGGCCGCCTCCCCTTTACTATAAGTCAAGGCTTGCAAAAATAGGACATCTCTAAGGAGCGGGGGGAGGAAGAAAAGGATAAGGAGGACAGAGAAACCGGGGGTGGAGGGGAGATGGAAGGGTGTGATAGAAGGAGAAGGAACGGAGAGAGGAAGGGAAGGAGAGAGAGTATATGAGGCGTGATGAACGCCAAAGAGAGATAAGGAGAAAGAGAAAGGCTCGACGCTTCACAGATACATAAAAATAACTGCTGGACTCAAAAAAGGAAGGTATTACTGAGGAGAGTTTGCAAGCAATGTAGTAGCCAGGGTCTGAGCCCTAGCGAAGGTGACCGCACGCAGCTCAGGGCGGCTGGAAGGCTCCTAGCCGGCAGTGGCCGCCCTCCAAGGGCTCAGCCAGCCGGGAGCTGTCCAGATTCCTGGTGCTGAAATGCCCAGGTACTCACCAGTTTCTCAAAGAGGACTTGCTCAGCCATTTGACTATTTGTTAAACTCTGCTGTATGCCAACCACTGTTCCAAGGGCTGAGGAAAGCACCACTGAATAAGACAGGCAGAAGTCCTTGATTTTATGAAGCTTACATTCTATGGGAGGAGACAAGATAAGGTAGTACAACTGTCCATGTTAGAAAAGGTTAAGTTCTATGGAGAGACATAAAGTAGGAAGAGAATGCGCTTAGCAAATACACCCCCAAACAGTGGTCACAGCGAGGTGACACAGTGCTGTAGGATGCCAGGGCTGGGAGTGAGCCCCTACATAAAGGACGTGCCGACACTGGGTCACAGGTCGCAGGGACTCTCGGTTGGGCGACCTGTCAGGGGACAGACTCCAGTTCCAGCCAGCCATCTGTTCTCTCTCTGGGGACCTCTCATTCCTCCAACCTCAGGCCACCTGGGCCCCTCAGTGCCAGAGAAATGGGTTTCCACCTTCTGTATACAGCACCAGCTTAAGCTTGGATGATTTGAGACCCTGTCACTGGGTCAACTTGGGCAAGTCACTTCCTTACTCTGGCCTTTGTTTACTCATCTATAGAAGGGACAATGATCCTTGCCTAGTGATTCTTGCCATGTTTGAGGGGGTACCAAGGAGAAAGTGGTGGCTGAGTTCTGTCTGCTGTACACATGGGGTATTCCCCCTCACTGGAGTATCATACTTCAGAGTCCCCAGGGCTTAACACAGGGCCTAACCCTGTAGACGCTGAATGAATGAAGTGAGTGGCAGCAATGCTTGGCTGGTGTCCACTGAAAGCCGGGTTTCAATCTCACCCTTCACTCTGCAGCCCTGTTCCTGAAGAGCACTAACCCTGAAGGAGAGCCCAGAGGGAACAGAGCCTGGGGCCCATGCCTGAGAGGGTCCTGCAGTCTGGGCCACATTGGGTGACACTTGGGGGACCAGAAGCCACTGTGGTCAAAAAAGTTTGCGGGAACTCGGCACCTCTGGGAGATTCCCAATGCTCATCACCATATCCAGGCTCTAAGAGTTGCACCAGGAGCCCTGTTAACTTCCTTCAGCTGTCAGACTCCTGTTTCCCCTCCTTTTTGGAGGAATGCTTATCATAATCCTCAAGAAGTTGCCCTGAGAAATGCTGCACTTGGATTTGGGAAGGAATTGAGAATCCTTGTCTCAGGGAGACAATTCTAGAAGTTTCTGGGGTTCTGAACCTCAGTGTTTTGTGTACGCCTATCACATAGCAGACACTCAGTAAACATGTGAAAAATGAATGAATGAATGGATACATGACACGTTGTTTTACTCAGTTTCAAACGGTAAAAGCTGAGGGCAGCAAGATCAAAGTGATTTGAGACTCAAGGACTCAGGGAAGAATCATTTTTAGTCCCCTTTAGACCACAAGTTTGGCTGAAGAACTGTTGGAATTTATTCATCCATCCATTCATTCACCCAATGACAACTCAGAGTGGCAAGTGTCATGTGGTGGATTAGCACTGGGGACCATGGAGGGGATAACTGACTACATGTGGGGGTAAAAGGGAGTGATTTCCAGGAGGTGAGCCTGAAGGGCCCTTTGAGGGGACTGACCCCAGGATTCCCACCCTCATGTCATTTTTCCAGCCACATGAATCACACTAGGGACTTCTTGGTTAGAATCCCATGGTTGTGGGCCCCCCAGCCTGACAGAATCCATCTTGGCCCCCTTCTTTCTTTTACCCAGCCCCTGCTCCCACTCCTCTTTGCTGTCAGCTGCTTGTCAGCCTCCCCACACCCAGAGGATGCATCTGCATTATGCAGATGACTGAAAAGACCCAAAGGAACAGAGCTAATGGCAAGACTCCAAGCAGAATGACAAGTCAGTGGGGAGCCCTCTGCAAGCCCCCCAAATGCCATTCTCAGAAGCCTCAGGCCAAACACTCACCTCCATCCTCCCAGTACCAACTGCACACCTGTCCTTTGCCCCCTGCAAACTGGAGCATGCTGGATCTTTAAACAGGGGAAAAATGCTTCATCATGTTCTGCTTCTCCATGCAAAACCAGAAACTCCCTTCCCCCTCCCTCCTCCTCCCCAGCGCACTCTCCTCCCAGTAAAACCTGGTTAAAGGGACAGTACAATCACATCCCCATCTCTGAGGGTCTGCTTAGAACCAGGGGTCTGGGAGTGAGGTGGAGTACAGAGAGAAAAGGACAGATACAGGTCTTTCCTAGGGTATTTGTCTGTCCCCATCCTGGGGAGCCTACAGAAGGAAAACCGTGCAGACTGGAAATGTAGTGTGGGTTGAATTAACTGCCTGAGGGAGGCTCAGGTCTGGGATGGAAGCCTTCAGTGACTCCCTAGGGGGTCTCAAGGCTCCCCCCCTCCCCACCACATCTGACATCTAGGTCCCTTCAGTTCCAATGGAAGGGCAAGACAGGTCTGTATGTGGAAGAATGTCACAGAATAGAGGGAACTGGATCCCCAATAGAAGGTCAAGGGGCTGGGTCTCTGGTTGCCAGGGTGACCCCACTGGATTACCCATCCACCCCTCCTCAGTCCCCCGTCTGCATAGCACAGGGATCAGACGACAGGGAGATAGAGTTCCTCCCTCCCATCCTTCAAGGGAAAGGCAGAGGTTAATTAACTCCTTTGTCCCCAACAAAGAGTAGGCCCTGTCCTTGGTGCTGAAGCATCAGCCGCAGCGCCGCCCCCCCTCCCAAAGCACTTGACTGGAGTCAAACCCAAGACAAAGCTAAATATCACCAGCAGTGCAGGCCCCCCAAATACAAAGGCCCTCTTTTCTACCTGAATTAAGGCTTGTGTGGGGTGAGCGGTTCTGGTACCCTGAAAGCTTCTCACCGCTTCTCTGGGTGTGAGAAGGGAGCCCAGTCATGACACCCACTTGTCTCTTATGGGTGTGGGGAGAGACAACAAGGAGATGGAGAGGGGAGAGGAAGAAAGAAGGACTTCCGAGTTGTGGGGAAGTGGCTGCTATATTCACGGGCAGTAGAGGGATTCCTCTCCTCTACTGATGCCGGAGACTTCCCAAGTCTCTAGGGGTCTCAAGTTGCAGCCCTGACCTAGAGCAAGGTCTGTTCTTTGTACCAATAGGAAAACCGAGTGGGGGTGGGGAACAACTTGTTCAAGGTCATTTGCCAGCAATTGTGGAGCTGTCCTCAGTGTGCAGACCCTGGCCTGAGTGACTCCTAACACACCTGTCACTTCCCCCAACCCCACACCCAACTCACACCAGCTCTCCCAACTTCATGCCCAGTTCCCTGCAGCACCCCTACTCTTGGTCCTTTGACCCCTGCACATCCTGCCTTTACAGGAGACCCTCTGCCCACTTCACTGAGGGTCCTTCTTGCTGGGGTCGGTTTCAGGGTCTCCTGCCTCCTATCCTGAGGAGACCACTGCGCCCACCCCCAAACCGGGCTTCCCTTCTCTAGCCTCTGCAGTGTCCCCCACACCCCCAATTCACGGCAGCCTTGCCGCCCCTCCCCAACTCCAGGTCCCCCTCCCCTATTTCGGGCCGGTTGCCGAGTTCTTGAGCCCTCTCCTGGTGGCCTCTCTAGCAGCTAGGGGAAGAGTTACCTCCATTCAGGGGTTTTCTATCTCTACTCTCTGTAGCGCCCACCATGGCTCCATTCAGGAGTACTCTTGTCCTCCCCAATTCCGGGCAGGCTGCAGACACTCTGAGCTTCCTCTCCTGAGGGTCTAACTATCAGGAAAATCCTGTGCCCCCTGTCACTCGGGGTCCTCATCCTGCTGCGTCTTCCACCGCCCCATCCCGAGGGCATCCTGCCCCATTCCCATCTGGTCTCCTTGCCTTCGCTCCCCCATTTCGGGGGCCTTCTCTCTTTCCGAACATAGTAGTAGGGTCTCGCCACCCGCACCCGGGGGGTCCCCGGCGGTCCACTCCGGGAGTCCTCTACCGCCTGACGCCTTCGGGGGGTGGGGGCGGGGGTCTCCTCTGACGCTGTGTTGTCGATTCCCCTTCACTCCCAGGTTCCCCTGCCCCGCCCCTCTCACTGCGGCGGAGCCGGCCGGCCCTGGGCCGCTGTGGGAGGAGGCGGAGAGGGCGGGGCCCTCCTCCCCCGCTCCCCCCCCCGAACTGCTGAGGGGCTGGACCCCGCCGGGCTGCTATAAAAGGGCCGGCCGGCCCGGAGGTGCCGCAGTGTCGCCCGCCTCTTCCTGGCCTCAGGGCTCCCTCTCCGCCGGTGGCCGCACCCGCTCCGGCCACGATGAGCTTCAGCGGCGCCGACGCGCTGCTGGGCGCCTTCGCACACCGCTTCACGGAGGCGGCAGCTTGCACTACGCGCTGGCTCGCAAGGGCGGCGCGGGCGGAGTGCGCTCTGCAGCCGGCTCCTCCAGCGGATTCCACTCATGGGCGCGGACCTCCGTGAGCTCCGTGTCTGCCTCCCCGAGCCGCTTCCGAGGCGCCGGGACCACCTCCAGCACCGACTCGCTAGACACCCTGAGCAACGGACCGGAGGGCTGCATGGTGGTGGCGCGCAGCGAGAAGGAGCAGCTGCAGGCGCTGAACGACCGCTTCGCGGGTTACATCGACAAGGTGCGGCAGCTCGAGGCGCATAACCGCAGCCTGGAGGGCGAGGCGGCGGCGCTGCGGCAGCAGCAGGCGGGCCGCGCAGCCATGGGCGAGCTGTACGAGCGCGAAATGCGCGAGATGCGCGGCGCGGTGCTGCGTTTGGGCGCAGCGCGCGGCCAGCTGCGCCTGGAGCAGGAGCACCTGCTGGAGGACATCGCGCACGTGCGCCAGCGCTTGGACGACGAGGCCCGGCAGCGCGAGGAGGCCGAGGCAGCGACGCGCGCACTGGCCCGCTTTGCGCAGGAGGCCGAGGCGGCGCGCGTCGAGCTGCAGAAGAAGGCGCAAGCCCTGCAGGAAGAGTGCGGCTACCTGCGGCGTCACCACCAGGAGGAGGTGGGGGCGAGCTGCTCGGCCAGATACAGAGCAGCAGTGCCGCGCAGACGCAGGCCGAGGCGCGCGACGCCCTCAAGTGCGACGTGACGTCGGCCCTGCGCGAGATCCGCGCGCAGCTTGAAGGCCACACAGTGCAGAGCACGCTCCAGTCCGAGGAGTGGTTCCGAGGTTTGCAGGCGCGGGGGGGGGGGGGGGGGGGGCAGGGAGTAGGGGCGCCCCCTGGTGGTCGGACATCGAGAGGCAGGGTGGTGTGACCCAGGAGAGCGGTGGAGTCTGCCTAGAGGGCTAGGCTGGATGGTGCGGTTGCTCAGGTTCCCCCAGCAAAGGGCACGCCCCTTAGCTAAAAGACAGTTTTACTCTGGGTCTCTTGTGAGACACTCCCCGCCTCCTCCTCCCCACTCTAGGTTCTCCTTTGGCCTTCTCCAGGGTCCTTATATCTGTCCTTCAATTCTTGGTCGTATCTGCTCCTTCTCCCAAGTCAGGGTAACCCCCCACTGTGAGTCCCCCTTCCAACAGTTTCCCTCTACCGCTCCAAAGCGGTGCCGGCTTCTAGTCGTTGGGGGCGGGGAGGTCCCTCATTGCCCTTCAAAGTAACATCCCTTCCCTGTCCAATGCTGCCCATCCCCCTCTTCTGCACACTGCAGGGGACCCCATTCTCCTGACATCTATCAGGCCCCTCCCCGCTACAGTCAGAGACGGTGAGCCATTCTCACATTCTCTCTCCCCAGGAAGGCCATCATTACAACCAATTGGTGCTTGAGGCTGAAGTGGCCAGGGGGCCCTTGATTGTCCTCTCTCCCCTTCAGAAAAGCTGGGAGCCTCCCAAATCCATCTCCATCCCCCACCTCCCCACCACCCTGAGTCAGCTAAGGTGCAGCTGCCGCAGCTCTGAAGCTGTATCCAACACCCACAGGGTGACTTTGACCCATACTCCCCCTCTCTGGTTTTCGTTCCTTTTGGGGTTAGAAGGGGGATGGACCAACTGGGCTTCTTACCCTGGGGGGTTCCATGCTCCTTAAAACTTCTGCATTGTTCTTGGGAGAGGGCACAGAGGCTTCAGTGATTTTCAGAGAAGCCTGTGACCCACAGTGGGTAAGAATCCTCACCCATTTGGATGGTCTCTAAGTCTCTGGCAGCACTAGGAGAGAAAACCAGAAAAGCTGGGGTTTGGGTGCATGGCTTTTCCAGTTCCTGCCTCTCCTCTGCGGTAGCAGAACCACCCCTCCCCCATCTCTGCAGCAGCAAGGCTCCTCCCAGAGCAAACCTCCCTGCCCTCTTGGACTTTGCCCTTCACCCTGGCAGACCATCCGGGGACTTCTGGATCACTCTTCTTCCTCCCCAACTCCCAAGACTCAGGTCCTGAGTATCATTATCTCAGGATTCAGGATGCTCACAGTTAGGAGGTTCACACTAGTCTCCAGACCCCCTCTGGCCCCTGAAGCCTTCTGGGAACCTACAGCCTGTTGCTCACAGGGGCCAGGGTGTGGCTGCCATGGGCACAGGGGCTTCTGTGCTAGAGAACGCGCAGCCAGGGGGAGGAAGGGACAGAGGAGCTGGCACAAGGGCCCCAGACTCCGCAGGGATCTGGGTTCTGCTATGGCTACATGGCTCCCAGAGCCCTAGTGCCTCTAAAGGTCATAGGCTCATTAATTTGTTCAACCCCAAGCTTGAGGTTAAGCTCCATGGTCAAGGTTTCATAACCCCCAGCACTGCCAGCCTTTGCTGGGGAGCTGAACCAGAGGGACCAGAAGAAAATAGGGGCTTCTATTGCTGTGCAGGACCTGAGGCCTGCGTTTGGGGAGTCAGGGTGTGATATTTGGAGCCAGATAAACACTAGATTTGAACCCCAGTCCTGCTGCTCAAACTTGCCTACTGGCCTTGGGCAGTGTCATCTGCCTGTCACAAAGGATGTGTTAAGCTTCCAAAATAGTACCTGGCACTCAGGATGTCCTTAACCCATGTGTGGCCCCTTCCAAATCCAGTTGTGTCTAACCCTGTGCCTGCCCCTCTCTCCCCCAGTGAGGCTGGACCGACTGTCAGAGGCAGCCAAGGTGAACACAGACGCCATGCGCTCAGCACAGGAGGAGATATCTGAGTACCGGCGCCAGCTGCAGGCCAGGACCACAGAGCTGGAGACGCTCAAAAGCACCAAGGACTCACTGGAGAGGCAGCGCTCTGAGCTGGAGGACCGTCACCAGGCTGACATCGCATCCTACCAGGTGGGCAGGGGTGGGGCAGTAAGCTATGCCAGGGGCACCTGTATGTCTTTCTAGCTGTGTGAACCTAAGAAAGTTATCTGACTCTGAATTCTCTCAGTGCAATTAAAAAAAGAAAGCCTCCTTTGCAGAGCTATGAAGATTAAAGAGAGAGATGAACTTCTCATGAGATGAGTGAGACTGCAGAGTTTTGGTCGTGGTGGGTGTTCAGTAAACAGTAACCAGTGTCTGAGTGAGGACAGCCTGGGAAGGCCTCAGCAGATACCGCCCACTAAAGACAATGATTGAAAGAAAGTGTCTAAAAATTCTTTTAGAGAACTTATTATACAAGCAGTATGCAGTTACTGTAGAAAAAGAGGTTGATTTTTAATCAGCCGTGATGCTTTACTTTAAGCAGTGGCTCAGGGGGCTTGAGGCCGGGGAGAAGCTTCAGCGCGTGTTTAGCGTGCTTCTGTGTAATGTCTCAGTCATCAACAACAGTTGCCTCCCGAGCCTTTAATGTGCAGGTGCTTTAGAACACTGGGCAGACAACAGGGACCAAAGCAGACAAGGCCCTGTTTGCACTGAGCCCTTTCTAAGCTTAAGATCTGTAAAAAATTCACCCGTCATCCCACTGACCTGAGATAGCCATGGTCAGCGTCTGGAGTGTTTCATTCCAGAACATTCCCCAGGCTGAGGTTACACACACAGCAGGATGTTTGTTCCAGGTCCATGAATGAGGTCGCAAAGCTTTTGCAAGGTGGGGGCCGGCCGGGACTGCGTTGGGTTTGCAGACCCTGCCCCAGCCTTGCTGGTGCTGAGGGCCCCATGCTGACTGACAGTGACTGCATGTGTGACTTCTCCTCCCCAGGAGGCCATCCAACAGCTGGATGCAGAGCTGAGGAACACCAAGTGGGAGATGGCAGCCCAGCTCCGAGAGTACCAGGACCTGCTCAATGTTAAGATGGCTCTGGATATTGAGATCGCTGCTTACAGGTGAGAGGGCCGGGGGGCCTTTGGGTGGTGGGAGCCCTTGTGTTCTTAGGAGGAGAAGCCTTGGATTTTAAGCTCCACAGTGAGATAGCTTGCTGTCCTAGAGACAAGAAAAAAAATTTTTTTCCCTTACTGTCATGAAATGTATACAGCATAAAATTTACCATTTAGCCATTTTAAAGTATACGGTTCAGTGGCGTTAAAACTATTTACACTGCTGTCCAGTCATCACTAT
The DNA here is from genome assembly GCA_024291935.2 of Okapia johnstoni. NCBI lineage: Eukaryota > Metazoa > Chordata > Mammalia > Artiodactyla > Giraffidae > Okapia > Okapia johnstoni. The sequence continues at coordinate 3,940,803 of CM044310.1, read as the reverse complement.
CATCTGCCTCCAGAACACTCTTCATCTTCCCACACTGAAACTCGGTGCTCGGTGCTCGTTAAACAGTAACTCCCTGATCCCTTCCCCTACTTCCCCGGAGTCCTGGCCACCATTGTTCCATCTTCTGAGAAGCAAATATCTTGAGGGTGACTTAGAGGGTCTGACAGTGATTTAGAGGGTTAAAGCTCCCCACCCTCTTCTCAGATTCAGCCAGCCAGAGGCCTGTCTCAGGAGAGAAAGGAGGGAGTTGAGTTGTCAAGGACCTTTACAACTCTACCTCTTAAAGAGATTCTTTTCATTCATTATTTCATTGAAACCACCCTCTGAGGTAGAAACTCTTAATGACTCTGTTTTTACCAATGAAGAGACTGAGGCTTGACGAGTTTGAATGGCTTTGCTAATAAGGTCACACTTCTAGTGGGCAGGAAAGAGTAGAAACTCTGTCCCCTACTCTATTCCTAAAATTCAAAGGATGAGAATATAAGAGACCCTTGAAATTCAAATGGGAACATTCTAATAAAGCCCATTCTTTAAAGCCCAGGTTTATAAATGTGGAATTTCTTGCTCATACTCCCACCTTTCTCTTAAACATTTTGAAGGACAATACATGTAAATTTTGTTAATATAGGCGTTCTCACTTGAGGGCCATTTTTCAGAGGAAAAAAGTTTTATAAGTGGTAGCCTTAGCTGAATTAAAACAAGAGCAATGCCATTGGGGTACAAATTCTGGTAGTCCTTGGGATGACCTGCTAGTGAGCTTCTCCAGTCTAGGTGCCCACCATTCACATCCCTTCTTCCACCAAACTATGTATCATTACACATAGGGGGTCTTGGGAGTAACTCAGGAAGCCCCCTACCTCAGTGATCGACTTTGAGTTAATAGTAACATGTTCCATTATCCGCTCTGCAGAAAACTCCTGGAGGGTGAGGAGTGTCGGATTGGCTTTGGCCCGAGTCCTTTCCTCCTTCCAGAAGGACTCCCCAAGATCCCCTCTGTATCCACTCACATCAAAGTCAAAAGTGAAGAGAAGATCAAGATGGTAGAAAAGGCAGAGAAGGAAACTGTGATTGTGGAGGAACAGACAGAGGAGGTCCAAGTGACTGAAGAAGTGACTGAAGAAGAAGAGAAAGAGGCCAAAGAGGAGGAAGGAGAAAAAGCAGTGAAGTCTCCCCCAGCAGAAGAGGCCGCATCCCCAGAGAAGGAGGAGGCCAAGTCACCAGCTGAGGCCAAGTCCCCAGAGAAGGCCAAGTCCCCTGTGAAGGAGGAGGCCAAGTCCCCAGAGAAGGAAGAGGCCAAGTCACCAGCTGAGGTGAAATCCCCTGAGAAGGCCAAGTCCCCCGTGGAGGCCAAGTCCCCAGAGAAGGCCAAGTCCCCTGTTAAGGAAGAAGCCAAATCCCCAGAGAAGGCCAAGTCCCCAGTGGAGGCCAAGTCTCCAGAAAAGGCCAAGTCCCCCATGAAGGAAGAGGCCAAGTCCCCAGAGAAGGTCAAATCCCCAGTGGAGGCCAAGTCCCCAGAGAAGGCCAAGTCCCCCGTGAAGGAGGAGGCCAAGTCCCCAGAGAAGGCCAAGTCTCCTGTGAAGGAGGAGGCCAAGTCCCCAGAGAAGGCCAAGTCTCCAGTGGAGGCCAAGTCCCCAGAGAAGGCCAAGTCTCCTGTGAAGGAGGAGGCCAAGTCCCCAGAGAAAGCCAAGTCTCCTGTGAAGGAGGAGGCCAAGTCCCCAGAGAAGGCCAAGTCCCCAGAGAAGGCCAAGTCTCCTGTGAAGGAGGAGGCCAAGTCCCCAGAGAAGGCCAAGTCTCCTGTGAAAGAGGAGGCCAAGTCCCCAGAGAAGGCCAAGTCTCCTGTGAAAGAGGAGGCCAAGTCCCCAGAGAAGGCCAAGTCCCCAGAGAAGGCCAAGTCTCCTGTGAAAGAGGAGGCCAAGTCCCCAGAGAAGGCCAAGTCTCCCGTGAAAGAGGAGGCCAAGTCCCCAGAGAAGGCCAAGTCTCCTGTGAAGGAGGAGGCCAAGTCCCCAGAGAAGGCCAAGTCTCCTGTGAAAGAGGAAGCCAAGTCCCCAGAGAAGGCCAAGTCTCCCGTGAAAGAGGAGGCCAAGTCCCCAGAGAAGGCTAAGTCCCCTGTGAAGGAGGAGGCCAAGTCCCCAGAGAAGCCCAAAAGCCCTGCCAAGGAGGAGGCCAAGTCCCCAGAGAAGCCCAAAAGCCCTGTCAAGGAGGAGGCCAAATCCCCAGAGAAGGCCAAGTCTCCTGTGAAGGATGAGGCCAAGGCTCCTGGGAAGGAGGTCCCAAAGAAGGAGGAGGCCAAGTCCCCTGTGAAGGAGGAAGAAAAACCCAAGGAGGTGAAAGCCAAAGAGCCCCCAAAGAAAGCAGAGGAAGAGAAAGCTCCAGCCACACCCAAAGCTGAGGAGAAGAAGGACAGCAAGAAAGATGAGGTGCCCAAGAAGGAGGCTCCAAAGCCCGAGGAGAAGGAGCTTGCTGTGGAAAAGCCCAAAGAACCCAAAGCTGAAGCCAAGAAGGAAGAGGCTGAAGATAAGAAAAAAGCAACCACCCCAGAGAAGGAGGCTCCTGCCAAGGGGAAGGAAGAGGCCAAGCCTAAAGAGAAGACTGAGGTGGCCAAGAAGGAACCAGATGATGCCAAGGCCAAAGAACCCAGCAAAGCAGCAGAAAAGCCAAAGAAGGAAGAGACGCCGGCAGCACCGGAGAAAAAAGACGCCAAGGAGGGGAAGGCCACAGAAGCCAAGAAGCCTGAGGAGAAACCCAAAACAGAGGCCCAAGCCAAGGAACCCAGCAAGGAGGCCTCCACACCCGGTAAAGCCAAGGCTGAGAAATCCTCCAGCACAGACCAGAAGGACAGCAGACCTGCAGAGAAGGCCGCAGAAGATAAGGCCACCAAGGGAGAGAAGTAAGGCAGGGAGAAGGGATTGTTCAGAGCAGCCAAAGAAACTCAGGGGGGTCTGGGAGCTCAAGGGTCAGTATCATAAATTTTCACTTTTTTCTCTCCCTTCTTTAAGAAGAAACTCTGCTTAGACAACAGGCCCTCCTTCACCAAACAGGAATTTCTATTAGCAATATGTTAGCAAGAGAGGGTCCTCCCAACTCCCAGCCCCATGGCCCAAACCCTCCCTAGGCGATGGGCAATTATGTTATGATAGCTTATGTAGCCGAATGTGATATATGCCGAATGCCACACGTAAACACTTGACTATACAGACTGCCCCCTCCTTTCCAAATAAGTGCATTTATTTCCTGTATGTGCAACTGACAGATGACCGCAATAATGAATGAGCAGTTAGAAACACATTACGCTTGAGATGTCTTAACCTATTCCTGAATGCCTTCTATTTTCCAAAGGGGTGGTCAAGTCCTTGCCTAAAGCTCTCTGTCCCAGAAGAGCTGCAGCAGGTGGGGCTGGGCGCTGACCACTGTACCATGCCAGGGCGCACTTTTCCACTGGAGTCCACTTTCAATTGCTTCTGTGCAATAAAACCAAGTGCTTATAAAATAGAAATGTGACTGTTGTCATTTCTTTGCCCCTGGACGGGCTGGGGGATGGGCAAGGGAGGTCTTAATTTTACACTTGAGAATGCACAGGACTGGGAGGGAACAGGAAATCTTGTGCATGTCCAGGACTGGTTACGAGGCTGCTCTCAGGCTATTTCCTGGGCACAAACCCAGGCACTGTGCTCAGTGCTTTGAAATCTTATAAACAGGTGGCCTGGTGTGTGATTTCTCCACAAGGTCCATGTACCACCTACGTAAGCATCTGGGCACCTTATAAATACGCAGACTCCTTCATTCCACCCTAGACCACTGAGTTAGAATCTGAGGGGTTGGCCTGGGACACTGCAGGCTTCACCGACTCCCACTTGGTTCTAACGCACACTTTAGTCTGGGGACAGGTAAGGTCCGGGGGACATGGAGCCATCTATTTAAGAGCTCTGCATATGTCCTTGTTTTGTAAGGAGGGATGAGCTTTCTGAATGAGGGGCTGTATGTAGCTAATTCACCTGTAGTGAAGACAACAGTCACCACTATTGGGAACAATTTGTTAATAGTCACCTAATTGGACTCCAACCTGCTTCTCTGGACATGCTTCTGAAACCTACAGTGCTCTTGTGGATGTATGTGGGGTCTTTAGTATAAAATTTTGACCTCATGACTTACTTCTAATAACTAGAATATGGCAAAGTGATGGGATGTCATTTCTGAGAGTAGATTACAAAAAGATTCTGGCTTCTGTTTTGCTTGTTCTCCCTTGCTGTCTTACCTGGTCATTCTGCTGGAAGCCAGCTGCCAATGTGGTGAGCTGCTCTGAGGCTAAGGCTTCAAAAGGCCAGGAGTAGAAAGAGGCCTCTGGCCAACAGCCAGTGAAGAACAATGGTCCTCAGAACAAGAAGAAACCACAGCCACACTGTCGAACATGGACAAAGATCCTCCCCTGCTGAGCCTTCAGATGAGACTGCAGCCCCAGACAACACCCTGATTGTAGTTTCTTCAGAGGCCTTAAGGAAAAAGCGCCCAACTAAATTGCATCTGGATGATAGATGTCTGCTGTTTCAAGTCATTAAATTTTGGAGCAATATGTTACATAGATAATATGGCTTTGACATCATAGGGAAACATGATACGTTATTAGAGTTACAAGGGCTCTCATGAATCATTGTCTCAGCCAATGTCTACAGAAGATACGAAGGGACTTGTCCAGACTAGAATCCAGGTCATCAGTTTTGGTCACCACTTACTGGGCATCCCCAAGGACTGGGCCCTGGACTACACATTTTATGTCCACTGTCTAATAGCCTAATGGAGCGAGTGCTACTGAACTTGCATTTCTCAGTCAAGGAACCTGAGGCTCAGAGAAGCAGACCTTGCCCATAGTCCAGAACCAGGAAGAGGTGGTGCATGGATTTAAATTTGGGCCTGTCTGACCACAGAACCCAGGCTCGTCCTTACTCAGCAGTCCTGCCGCCATCCTCTCTGGGGAAGGGTTACGTGGCCACCCCTAAACCAGGTGCTGGAGGTACTTAGAAGATTTCTTCTTGTGGTGGCCCCAAGTGGCACAGGCAGGGCAGAAGGATCTGACCAGGATGCCCTCTCTCTTCTGTCCCAAGTGGACATGTTCCCAGTGCTGTAGGCAGGAGTCACCAGTCAGACACCAACCAGACTGACTTTAACCATCTGCCAAACAAAATCATCCTCCCTCTGTGAGGATAACAAACCGTAGGAAAAACCAATACCGTCAATTTGCTATGGAATTGCTTGTCAGACCTGTTAGAGGCCTGGGAGACATGGGTGGAATGTGGATGGAGCCGACTGCTTTAGGATGTGCCCTGCCTGTTGGCTGGCTGTTAGCTCTGCAGATACAGCGGGGTTGATGAAAAACATCCTTCATTTTCCCCCAGGGGGACTGTTTCAGAAAGGAGAGGTTAGGTTCTGTCTGTAATGATAAACAACTACATCTCACTGGCTTAACACAAAAGAAAGCATCTTACTCACTCATGCTATACCCCCCTGGGCTGGCAGGGGTCTCTGTTCATAGTAGGTCGCTCACGGACCCAGCTAACAGGGGATCCATCTAGACCCAGGCTTCCAAGTTCACTGAGGCAGGGGTGAGTGATGTGGCAAACCAGGCACGGGCTCACTCTTCAAGCTTCTACCTACAAGTGATATAGGTCTCATCTGGCAACATTTCATGGGCCAAAGCAATCCACATGCTTATATCTTAACATCAGAGGGGGTGGGCAGAGTCATCCTACCAAGTGTGGAGGGAGGACAGTGGGAATTCTTTTAGGGGGAAACAAACTATTTTAGTTTAAGCAAAATACTTGCTACTGATATTTAATAGTGATTCATATAACATTAGCTTACATAACCAAGCAGTTCAAGAAGGCTGACTTGTTTCACATACAGCTAGATCCAAGGGGATTCTCAAGTGATGTCCCAGGACGCTGTTCTCCATCTCTCAGCTGTCTTCCTCTATAGAGGCTTCATTCTCAGGCAGGACTTCTCCACGTGATCTCTAGAAGCTTCAGGCTTACATCCCATCTGCTCAGTAAACTCTCGAGGTCAGGGTTAGGGGTGGGAAAAACTCATTTTCAATATTCCAGTAAAAGTCCAGGGTTTGTTCTTATTGGGTCCCTCAAACTGAATCTTAAGAGTTTGGGAGGTGTGTTCTGAAAGAAAATTAGAGGACCGTTACGAGAAGAGACCTGGGTGGGGAAGGTCCCCTGGAGAAGCGAGTGCCCACCCACTCCAGTCTTCTTGCCTGGGAAACCCCATGGACAGAGGAGCCTGGTGGGCTGCCGTCCATGGGATCGCAGCGTGGGACACGACTGAGCGACTGACTTCCACTGTTTCACTTCACCAGAAGGAAAAGGGGTAGATGTTGGGCAGCAACAACGATAAACGTCCACAGTGGCTTGAGTGCTTGTAGCAGAAGACCCAAACAAGCAGTAATACCCAGTTGTCCATGGGTGTGCAGAGAATCCTGAACTTTCTGGAACTAATGGTTGGAAAGGAAATTGAAAAAACTTTCCGGGAAGGCAACCTAATGAGATGTATCAAAAATCTTAAAAGGTTAGATACTATAATGAAAGTATCCCACTTTCATGAATGTATCCTAAATAAGCAGGTACAGAAATACTAAAATTACAAAATATATTCACTTTATGTTTTAGAAAAATGAAAAATACTTTGAATATACAATAATAGAAGATTGGCTAAATAAATTACGTCTACGTTAGTAAACGTGTGGCAGCAAAAAAGTAAGTTTTTAATTTTAACAGTAATTTGTATCGGGCTTCCCTGGTGGCTCAGTGGTAAAGAATCCGCCTGCCAATGCAGGAGACAGGGTTTTGATCCCTGGCCCAAGAAAGATCTCACAAGCTGAGGAGTAACTAAGCCCACACACCACAACGACTGAGGCTGTGTTCTAGAACCCGGGAGCTGCAACTACTGAAGCCTGTGAGCCCTAGAGCCGGTGCTCCTCCACAAGAAATCATCTCAAAAAGCCTGCAACTAGAGCAGGCCCTGCTCTGTGCAACTAGAGATAAGCCCGAGCAGCAGCGGAGACCCACATAAACAAATAAAAAAGTAAAAAGTGATTTATGTCAATGAGACCTAACAGATTATCTACAGAACACTCCATGCAACAGCAGCAGAATACACATTTCTTCTCTAGTACATATGGAACATTCTCCAGGACAGACCATGTATCTTAGGCCATAAACAAGACTCAATAAACTTAAAAGGACTGAAAACGGACAAAGTGTTTCCAATGACAATGGAGTAAAATTAGCAATTAACAAGAGAAAGAAATTTGGGAAAGTCACAAATATGTGGAAATTAAAACACTCCTAAAAAGCCAAAAGATCAAAGAAGAAACTGACAGGGAAATTAGAAAATGCTCTGAGATGAATGAAAATGAAGGTGTAACATATGAAAACATATTGGACAGAGCTAAAACAACGCTTAGAGCAAAACTTACAGTTGTAAACGCCTCCATTTAAAGAGAAGAACGATCTCAAATCAATAATCTAATTTTCTACCTTAAGACAATGGAAAAAGAAGAGCAAATTAAACCCAAAGCAGGATTAGAGTAGAAATTAGTGAAACAGAGAATTGAAAAATAATAAAAAAAATCAATGAAGTCAAATATTTGTTCTCTGAAAGATCAACCATACTGACAAACCTGTAGCTAGACTGATGAAGAAAAAAGAGAAAAGACTCAAATTATCAAAGGCAGTATTGAAAGACAGAACATTAATACTGACCTCACAGAAATAAAAAGGATTATTAAGGAATGCTGTGAGCAACTGTATGTCTACTCATCAGATAATTTAGAGTAAATGAACAAATTCCTAAAAAAGACATAAACTACTGAAAACTAACTCAACAGGAAACAGAAAATCTGAATAGACATGTCTTACAAATAGAGTAAGGCATTAAGTAACTGATTACAAATTAGTAATTTGAAAACTACCCACAAGGAAAGGTTAAGGCCAATGGCTTCACTGATCAATTTACCAAACATTTAGAAAAGAATTAACACCAATCCTTCTCACACATCCAAAAAATAAAAGAGGAGGGAACACTTTCTGACTCATCTTTGGAGGCCTGTGTTACCCTAATGCTGAAGTCAAAGAACCACAACAAAACTACAGACTAATATCCCTTGTGAAAAATAGATGTAAAAATCCTCAGCAAATGCAAAAAAGGCTAGTCCAATAACATATTTAAAAAGTTATACACAATTGTCAAGTGAGATGGTTCTATACAAGAAAATCAATTAAGATACCCCCTGCAGGAAATGAAAAAAAACTAAGGAAAAAAAAAAAAAATCAAGATGTATATAGTGTATTTGTGGGCAAAAATGGACCCAGCTGGTCAGTCTGACACCAAGCTATACCTCTTGACCACCACAGTACTCTTGGTGTACTTGTGTTGCTGAAATGAATAAATAGCCCAGCAAGAGTGCTGGCTCGAAGCTATGCTAGCCTGAAGCTATTCTTGTGTAAAGGGAAGCCTTGGAGGCAGACAAACCTTGAGGGGCTCGCACCTTGGGTGGGCAGTTTAACAACCCTGTGAGCAACGGACAAGTCATTTAACCCTCTGAGTCTGTTTCCTCATTTGTAAACATGTAGGGAACGTGTACCCTTGGCCATGTGTTGTAATTAAACAAGACAGTGAATGTAAACTCATGATTAGCACAGGGCCTGACCCACAGTAGATGCCTGACACCTCTTTGATCTCAACAGAGAAGCTGCTGAATACCATGGAAAGGCCAGAGCTGGGGCTACGCAGACAGGGAGGAAAGTTCCTTTGGAGGCCTAGGCAGCTCTGCTTCATTCTATGGATAAGGCTTTTAGCTTTGTAATCAGCAGGAATGCTCTTAAAACAAAAGGGGTCTTTGGATTCTTTGCTGAGAAAACAATTGGTGGGGGAAGCTTGGAAAAAGGGACAGGAGAGACTAGGCGATACTGAGAAATCAAGAATATGGGTAGCAGGTTTAAAAAAGCAAGGCCCCTGGGCTTAGTCGGAGGTGCAAGAGGATGACAGAAAGGGGCTGCTGTATGGGATGTGGCCCAGTGAGGCTCAAGGCCAAGAAGGAAGCTTTGAGGCTCCCAAGCCAGGCCCCTTCCCTCTAGTCTGCCCACTGGAGCCACAAATGGTTCGGTTCAGGAGCTCCAAGGGGCTGGACTGTCTCGGGCTTCTCACTAGTTCTGAAACCCTATTTCTTAAGGCCAAAGGGCTCCTTTGTTCAGTTTGCTCCTTTGAAGAGGGGAAAATCTCTTCTAGAGGGTGACTGGCTCTGACATCTTCTGCTCAGGAAGCAGAGCCTCCTCCCAGCCCTCACAGGCTGTCTCTGCAACCTTGTCCCAGCTCTCAAGAGCCAAGCGTGTGTGCTGAGTCAGTCTGGCCGCCTTCCAGCCGAGAACAGAGTGGAAACTGCAATGCAGGGGCCATCAAAGGAACTATTTTTAGGCCCCATTTCAATCTTATTCAGCACAGGCGGTGAGACACAAGGCTTGAAGGTGGCCAGACCGAGGGGGATGCCGGCACAGATTGTCTCAGGCAAGTAGGTCAGGGAAAAGACAAAGGATAAGAAGTGCCCAGAAGTTCATGCCGTTCCATTTAAAGGGGCCCTTCCTGGCGGACCAGTGGTTAAGACTTCAAGTTCCAATGCTGCGGGTGTGGGTTCAACCCCTGGTTTGGGAGCAAAGATCCCATATGCCTTGTGGCCAAAAAACCAGAACACAGAGTAGAAGACTGTAATAAATTCAACAAAGACTTTAAAAATGGTCCATATCGAAAAAAAAAAATCTAAAAAAATTCCATTTATAGTGGAAACCAAACTTCAAAGCACATTATGGGAAGGAAAAAAATCCATGTGATTGGGACTATCATGATAAATAAAATTTAAGTATATCGATTTTTTTGTTGTTGTTAGATTTATGTATGTTGAAAGCTGCTAAGAGAATAGATCTCCGAAGTTCTTAGCCCCACACCAATGTCCTCCCTGCCCCATCTATGTAAGGTGATGGATGTGTTAACCTTACTACAATAATCATTCCTCGATGTATCATGTATCACATGATCCCTCTGTACAACTTAAACTTACACAGTTATATGTCATTTGTATCTCGATAAAGCTGGAAAAACAAAACTTCATTTTTTAATTAGTGCACTTCACACCTGAAACTCTGTAATAATGCTTCAGTATTTTTTACATTTTTTTTTTTATGAGGGCCAAATGTCCCAGGTTTATTTACATATATGAGATGTGTTTAATACAGTTAGGATGGGTGCGGTTAGTGCGTGACACCTGACAGCAGCAAGACCTCTCGAACGCTGACTACAGTGTATCATGCAAGTCTATCTATATATACACAAAATAATTTTTCTTTTTTTCTTTTCTTTTTTTTTTACCTCTTTGTATCTTATTTCTTAAACCAGGAGTTGAGTACTGATGTTTTGGTGGGGGGATGGGGCATAATTTTTCTGACAAAACTGTTTAAGAACACTCTATGCTATCCTCTGTTTCTGTTTGACTTTTGCAGAATTACAAAGGAGATAGTTTTTTAAACATTTTAGAGGGTGTTACCTATTTCCTCAGGACTTCTCTTAATCCTCTGAGAACCAAACCATTATTTTCTGAGGTACCTATCGTGCCATCACCGTGAAGCCTCTCCTCTGGAGTCACCTGCTCTCACACTGCCTGAGCATCACTGGACAGCAGCTCTGCGTGAGATCCTCCGATATCACTCTCATCAACTTCACGACATCCTGCAAGATTTACAATCATTCTCTGGGACGTCTGTCTGTTTTCGCTTGCGCTGTCAGACGTCTGTACCACCCACCAGTCAGGGGAATTTGGCCGCTGGAGAAACCGACAGGGTCGCAGAGTGAGGGGACGGGGGGAGAAGAGCTGTTGCTTTTCCTACTATGCTGACTTTGGCTTCCCCTGACGCCCACTAACAGCAGGGACTTGGATGACAAACATGAAGACAGTGAGGGTCTGTCTGCAGAGCCGGGATCGTTCTCACTCTGCTTTTCTCGGCCAGCCAGGGAAAGCTATCCACACGTGCGCTTTTACACCGTGCCTCAGCTCCCACCTGCCCTTTCAGACTGCACAGTCACCCCCCTCTTCCCCAAGGAGCCGCAGACAAAGGCCACTTGCTCAGGTGACATTTTAATAGGCTAGAAACAGAAAACCTGTCCTGGGAGGCTATCAGGAGCCACGTGTGCGCCCGAGCTGGAAGCAGAGGTGCAGCACTTAGGGTCTGCGGGGAGACAGGCCGGGCACGATGTCAACGATGGCTGAAGAATCCTTGAGGGTGGTTGTATTTGAATGGCTTCATCCTGCTGGGACCCCTAGGGAAAGAGGAGAAGGGAGGCCAGTTAACACTGTACCCTTTGTCTGGGCTGATATAATGAATGCATCCACACAAGGGGCTACTATGAAGCTGTCAAGAAAAACAAAGACTGGTGTAAGGAAAGCAGTCTGCGGAACAGTATGAAAGGTGTGACAGCAGTTCTGAAAAACGTCTTCACGTGCCCCCGAAGGCGTGGACGCAAGCCTGGAAGTGCCCAGTGACGACGGGCACTCTAGGGGGCAGCGCTTGGCCACCCTCACCGGTTACAGCGTTTTTATGCAGCTGTTTGTTGCTGTTTTTTTTTTTTAATTAGTTTATTTTCTATTTTTTAACTTTACAATATTGTATTAGTTTTGCCATACATTGACATGAATCCACCATGGGTGTACATGTTTTCCCCTTCCAGAACCCCCCTTCCACCTCCCTCCCTGTTGCTGTTTTTATGTTTAACAATAAACATGTTTTATGTCTATGATTAAAAAAAAAAAATTTTAAATCCTTTGTAGGGAGATTCCCATGCAGGTAGGAGTTTATGTGGGAAAAGAATCTGCACTAAGTGCCTGCCAAGGGCCTTGTGTTTATACTCGCTACTTCAGAGATGCTATTTCTATCATTTCAAAGATTTTAAATGAAGACACAGGCTTAGGGATGTGAACTACCTGATATTAGATGGTCAGAAAGTCTCACAGACCAAATTCAAAACCAGGTCTGATGCTAAAGCCTGCTGGCACAGGAGGCTGACAATCACAGCCAAAGCTAGACCCCATGACATTTAGGTGCTTCAGCTCAAGTCTTGGGCCCCTGAGCAAAATGTCATGCAGGGTTCTTTTCCACACGACTCCATGGTGAACGATGTCCAGCTAAAAGGGCCTCTTTCATTCTTCTGCCTGTGACTGACATTCAGTGGTAACCAGAAAGAAGGTGACACCTTGGATTCTGGTCTGAGGGAGGGAGGGTGAGAGGTAGGGTGGGTGTTTGTGGGAGGGAGAAGATTGTATATCCTTTTTTTTTTGCCACACTGCACAGAATGGACTTAAAGGAGGGCTTAATCTGCCTGCATCATGCTTGGCACTTGACAGGCTCCCCTGGTTTAATTTCATTCTCCCAACAACACCTGAGTGGATACAGTTTTACTGATGAGGAATCTGAAGCTCAAGGAGGCACTAAGCACAGACCCTGATCACACAGGCAACAGCTGCAATTTGAACCTACGCCTTTCTGGCCCCAAAGTCTTTTCTTAAAATGATGTCATGAACCTTCCCAACACCAGACGGGTACAGAGTCGAGTCCGGTAAATTGAGGCGTACAGCTGGTGGAGACCCCATAGCCTGAAGGTAGCCAGCCCTGGGCAGAACCAGACCTCGAGTTCCCTGCGGCCCAGGCCAGCCCTTTGCAGCCGACCCTTGACCTGATCCCAGTGGTCGGGGGGACTCCACACCAAGAACCTCTCATCCCACATCTCATCAGTCATGGAATTAACTGGATCCGGGTGGCCAAAGGAGCACCTTCCCAGAACACATTGACAGACAACGCAGCCTGGGGAACAAAGCACTTCAGGAAACAGGTCCTATGGGAACCATTAGACAGCAAAGAATAAACACTGGCCGGTGAGAATTCCCACCTTGGAAATGTGCTACAGCACGCTGGGAGCGGGGAAGAGCTGAGGTCTCTCACAGACAGACCAGGGAGAGCAAGTCCCAGAACACACCGCCATCTAGCCGCCAGCTCCACCTCACAGCCACGGTGGGGCTGGAGCTGGTTATTATCAGCTAGCACGAGAAGCCAGGCCAGGTGGAAGTGCCAGATGGAGGCGGGAGGACATGGGACAGCCTCCAGGGGCGGAGGCCAGCTGTGTGAGAAGGTAAGGGCAGGCAAGGCACCTTCCAGACTGACAGAGAACACAGCGATGTCCTCACTGGATACAGACTATAGCCCTTTGTGACACCATTCCTCCCCAGCCCCCTCCCTGCCCCAAAGGGAAGGGATGCCTGAGGAGTACGGGCTCTGGAGTTCTGAAACTGACTTGAAGAACAAGACCACGAGTTAAGGGATGAAAGGGAAGGAAAGGACCTGACACCAAAGCAGAAGGAAAAGCAGCCAGAAGTGTGGGGCCTGCAGACGGACTAAATACCAAGCTGCCAGGGCCTGCTGGCATCTTCTGAGGCTCCGTCCATGCCAAGATCCATTCTGGAAGGCCTACGTGAACTACCTCTGCTTTGTCATGAGTTAGAAGGTAATACTTCCATCTCAGCCCTTGGAAGAGGTTCAGAGCTGAGCTGAAGTGACTCTTTCAGTCACCCAGCTGGTGAGCACGACACTGGAGGTCTGCACTGTGCATGTGTTATTTCACAGCTGGCTCCTCTGTGACGTCCGACTGCCTATAGCTGTGATCCTCCTGGACGTGGGAGCACCGTGAGAGCACCGCAGACTCGGGACTGGTGGGAGGCATGTGGAGTCTGTAAACAGGGCTATAGCCTGCATCTACTGAGGACATCCCTGTGTTCTCTGTAGCTTACAAAGTTCATTTGAATCATAAAAAACAAACCTACTGGTTCCCACAGAAAGCAGAGAAAGGGAAGTTTAGTCAAGTCCTCTTGCTCACTCAGCATGAGGCCCACCTCTGGGGTATACGCATGATGAACAACTGGATTGGGCTGGTAGGACAGGGGCCACAGGGAAAATTTTAGGAAGGAGGCAGTGAGCTCTCTCCAGGAAATCTGGCAGCAGGATGTTAACTTCCACAGTGAAAAGAGACCAGAGCACCCGAGAACACGTGTGGCCTCTGTGCCAGGCTCACTCTGCCCCACGTCCCTGTGAGAGGCAGGGTTGGAGGTCCCTGGGCCCTGTCCCTCACCTGAAAAGCCGCAAACACATCTTCTCCTGAGGAAATTCCTTGGGCCCTTCCACGCTGTCATCATGGCTCTCCGTCTCCAGGTAGACGTCCAGCAGCACGCACAGGCGCTGCAGCTGGTTGGTCAGAAGCTGGTGGCCGGGCCGGGGGCCGCACAGCTCCTTGTAGCACACATTGACCTCGCTCTCCATGGCCTACGGGTGGGGAAGCCAGAAACTCAGCACCACTGGCAGGCCAGCTGGGACTCATGGTTTCACAAGAACCGAGCCTGGGCCTCTGCAGATCAAGCCAGGCTGGCTTGTCCTGAGGTGCCCGCTCCTCAAGACAATGGAGTCTTCCTGATCCTGACCCAGAACATTTCCTGCCTTGCATGTCCACAGCCAAAAAGAGCAAGATGGACAGAGGAAGAATCTCAAGATCAGATCCAAATGGGAAAGTGTTAGGGTTCAAAGTGTGCTCCTCGGCTATGGAGTCAAATCCATGGGCATAAGTAATTAACACGGGTAACGATGTCACACCTTGTCTCGTTCCTGTGCATTTGACATTTCCACATAAGCTTGAAATGACCTTTCAAGGCTGGTCTTTGTATTAGCCCTGTTTTATAAGCAAGGGTGAACCTGTGGACCCCAGGCTAGTAAGGGGCTGACAGGGGTCTGAGCCTTTCACTATACCTTGCAGCCTCCAGCATATTTTACAATCCCAGCAGCATCTGCCCTGGAACTGTGCCAGTGCCCAAGCCCTCAGCTACCACTGGTTCTGTCTCACGCCACCCCCCCACCCCACCCCCACCCAAGGAGGCTCTCCCTGCTCCTCCCATCACCCCCTAGGACCTTACCCGAATATTGTCATCGTTGTTGTTGGTTTTCTCCCCTTTCCAGTTCAGACAGAGCTGGAAAATGGGTGGGATGGAGGAGTAGCCAGGGTTCAGCACCACAGCAGCCTGGAGCTTAGCTGGGAAAGGTGGGGAGAGGAGGAAAACTCAGTTGAGAGCTGACTTTCCAGCCACGACCACCTCCCCGCTGGAACCCTGAGGCCAGCTCTGTGTCTCACATTAGTCCAGGTGCTCAGAGCACATTCTGCTACCAACTTTTACTTTCCGCCTAGACACTCCAAAGTAGTACTGTCAGGCTGCAGAAGGTGAGGTCCTGTGACTGGGCCTCAGGACACAGAGATGTGGGGAATCCTGAGTCTGGTTTGCCCAGTTCTGTTTACTACTTTGACAGAAGTCTGTTTTAACTGGCATTTATTTGCCAGCAGGTTAAGGATTTTCCCAGTGAAGGGACCCTATCTGTTTTTCTTTTCAACAATATTGTGTACTAGCTGTCACATTATAGTCAAATATACTTTCTCTATTTTGTTCTTTACTTTTATCTACTTTGTTACGGGAAGCTTCTTGATAACCAGTATTTACTGAGTACCTACTGTTTTCCGAGCACAGTGCTGAGCCCTTTTTACCCACATTTTATTTCTAATAACGATTCTCATCCCATTTTACAGTTAAAGAAACTGAGGCTCTGACAGAAATGTCCTAAAGATCATTAAACAGCCTCAAAACAGCAGTGCTAAGTTTAACCAGAACTAACTGGTGCCAAAGCTGTGTTCATAATCATTAAATGAAATATTTCTATTTTTTAACATATTTTTTCTCTGGTGACAGCCTATGCCTTTTTCAGTACAATAACCTCTCCATCAATGAGCTAAGTGCTTAGCCACTCTTTTCTCATTATTTATGGGGGCAGAGGGAATGAACTCTCACTCACTAGTAATTCAAATACATTAATAGAGAACAAGAGAGTGTAGATTAAGATAACTCTACCCTGACAGTCACAACATTTATTAAAAAGTGACATCTTTCTGTTGTTTCTGCCATGATAGTTTTGAATGTATTTCTGGGTTTATCTCTTGTTCACCAATTGTTTTGTTTTTAATCTGTGCTAAGAAATTGTTGTCCACTTATTCATTTAAAGTTTACTCTTAAGTTTTCAAATTCTATTACAACACATCTAATAAAAATTTAAATGATCACATTCATCCCTTGTATGAATACAGGATATTTGTTATTTTTCCAAGCTCTGTTCCCCTCATCCAGGAAGCAAAAGTGATGTCTTCCAATGATTTCCCACCCTTGGGGCTTTGGAAATTTCTCGGATGCATAGTTTTCTGTGCCCTTTCAAAACAGCACTCTGCATTGTTTAGGGATGAGGTTTAAGTATTTTTTTAAAAGGAGAGAAGACAGAAGTATTTTTTAAAAGGAGAGAAAACAGAAAGTAAATGCACAATTCCCAACAGCAGTCACCCAACATGAGGGTGAGAATGAAGTGCGATCAAGGAGCCTCCACTGTATCTGAAGTTATCTAATTTCCTCAGAATATTTCTAAAAACATGAAGAGAAAAGTGAAGAAACAGGGGTAAAGAAACATGAACATCAAAGAGTGTAACCTTTCATTTCTCACACCGTCTTGGAACTACAGACAACTCCCTCTGCCCTGCAGCCTCAGCACCGAGCCTCTGGGGTGGCATCCGGCAGGCTGAGCCAGACCTGCAGAGGCTGGGGCTGGACGACAGCACCACAGGCGCCATCGGGGTGGGTCCAGCTGGAAGCCCTGGCTGATCAGATGCCAGGACAGCGGTGAGCAATCAGAGCTCTCAATGCCTCACCAAGTGAGCGCAGGGACTGCAAAGAGGGAGGAGAGTCCTGCACTTCACAACCTGAGGGACAACCCTACCTTCAAGAGAGGACGAGCAGGTCTCTGATTCTAAAGGGTGAGGAAGCAAAGGGGCTAAGAGCTCAGGCTCAGAGGTGTGTGTGACTAAGCATCACCTACAAAGCGGGAATGTCATCAGCTGCAGGACCGTGGGGACAATTGGCTGAGGACAGGACTGCTGCAGAACAAGTCCTGGCTGAATGCTGCCTCTCACAACCGAGACTGTCTGCTGAGTCCCCAAGGCAGGAGTCCAGGATCTCTAGCTTCCTTGGGCCAGCTCCCAGGAAGGTTTGATTCTCCGCGGCTCCCCTCACCTACAGCAACTGTCGTCAGCAGAGCGGTTACCTGTGCCCCTCTCCACGAGTGCCATGTAGTAGAGATTGGTGTCCCCAGCCAGTCCCGCCTCCAAGATGTCTTTGGTGAAATGCAGCTCCTAGAAGTCACCAAGGACGGGGGGGTGAGCTGTTGTGCCTCTTGTCAGACCGCCCCACCCTTCGGGAGGAGCAGCAGGAGCTGAAAGAAGACATAAGCCTGCAGTCCCCAGGACAGCAACAGTGGCCTGTCACCCCTCTCACACCTACCGTGTAATCCTCATGGGCAATCGTCACCCACTTCACCAGGCGAGAGACGACCTTTGCAGGGAAGAGGTAGTGGCAGTCGCTGGTAACCGGCACAATGCCATGTTCTAAAAGAGAGCAGGACAGGTGGCGTCACAGGTAGAAATCAGCTGCCACAGCTGGGTAACCGGCATCCTCTGAAGTGCTCAGATGGCCCTGCCAACTGTCCGGGTACACTCGATACTCAGGTCAACATGTGCCAGGAACGGAGGCACGTCAACCCAACCTTCGCCCAGTACTTGTGCCTGCGGCGGGACCCAGCCCCGGCACTCACAGCGCTTCATCCTTAATGCAAACGATGGCCAGTCAAAGAAAAAAACCCCTGCAGCCAGAACCAACAAGGTGCCTCTGTGGCGGTGACTGTTAATTAGATCAAATAGCCGAGGGGTCTGTTCTCACAGCTGACCTTGATGGAGGAAGGACTACAGTCTTCTGTGCCGGTTCCTCTACCGGAGAAGGGCAGGAGGGCTGCTCCAGGGCAAATCCCTGCTGGTGTTTCAATAAGCAAACATGCCAACACGGTAAATGCTATGCAGGATGACAATCATCCAATCTTGGGACAAAATGAACTCCACAAGGCTGATGGGGAGCCTAGAGAAACCAGAGTCCACGAGGGGCCTCCAGACGGGTCCTGGGAACTCAAAGCCTTTCCTGACAGTGGCTCTCTTATTTATTTTTGATGTGGACCACTTTTAAGGTCCTTATTGCATTTGTTATAATACGGCTTCTGTTTTGTTTTGGATTTTTAGCTCCCTGACCACAGATAGAACCCGCACCCTCTGGGTTGGTAGGCAAAGTCTTAACCACTGCACCACCAGGAAGCCTCGACAGTGGCTTTTTTTAGATTGAAAAGATCTTAACCCTCCCTCACACGTGCCTTGTACCTGAGAGGCTGTGACAAGTATTTACAGAATGAATAAATGAGAAGCCCCCACATGTCCACCATCTTGGTCAAGGGCTCATCAGAATCACTTGGGAGCTTATGGCAAACCCCGGGCTTAGCCCTGGCCTGGAGGATTTCAGCCCAGGTGTCAGGGGAGGGAGGAGGCATGGTCACTGGACAGCGGTATTCAAGTAAGCTGAGCGCAAGCTCCGCAAAAGCAGGGCTCTGTCTTGTGCTCGTGGCTCCTTCCCCAGCACTATACTGGCTACCCCGAATGAATGCGGTTCCTGTTAAAATGCATATCAAAGTCTGCCATGCGCTGACCTAGCATGAGTGCTCCCAACCAATCTGATAAGTTGGGCCCCCAAAAGGCTTTGGGCGCCGAGACAGCCTTGTAGCCCTGAGGGGAGCTCACACCTCTGCTTGGCGGCCTAGAGCTCTCCCCAGTGGCTCAGCTAACACCTCTCTTCAGTAAGAGCCAGGGAGCCAGCCGACTTTGTCATCAGGATTCAAGATGTCTGAGCGCAGGGCTCCGTGGTCTTTGTCCTTGTGCTGAGCGGCTCAGGCCACAACCCTGACTAACACCGCTTACCCAGGGAGGCAAACTGCTTGTGGAGGGCGAGGCGGGACTGCACCCTGGTCTTCAGCAGTTTCATGGTGGTCTCCATGTGACTGGCGCTCAGTGAGTGGTCTGCGATCACCGTGTGCTGTGGGTGACAGAGCGCAGCACAGGCATGAGTGCTCCCTGTGCCTGCCTCCTGCCACCCCTCTCCCAGGACCTGCCTGCCCGTGGCGGCCAGGACCACCCACATCCTGGCAGAGATGTCTTCTGGGGATAGCAGGGTCTCCCTGCTGTGGGGCCCAGAGACGGAGTCCCAGCAGGAATGATACAAGCTGCTGGGATCTTGAGAGGCTGTGGGAAAGGCAGGCTTCTGCTGAGGTGCCAGCTGCCCTGGGGTTCATTTCTGGCACCTTCGTACATAAGACCAAGGGGTAGCAGCACAGGGAGCCATGTGACACACAGGGCAAGGATCCAAGTTACTTTGACCTGGGGTGGGCTAATAGGCTCAGGGTGAAAGCAAAAGATACCTAAACACCTGCAGGCCTTGGACACTTTAGAGTGAAGGGAAGACAGGTCACAGCCCAGAGGGCTGGCATTCTGCTCGTTTAAAGTCCCAGAGGCCATCAGAAGCCCTTCTGGAGTCTGCAGAGAAGGAGAGGAACAGAGCTCCTCAGGCAAGGGGACTCAGTCAGTGGACACACCTGAGGCTGCTCTTTGGGGAAGTGAAGGCCACCCAGCTTCTGCACCCACAAGTAGGGATGACCGAGGTCAAGTACGTAGTCCCTCAAAGTCAAGATGCTGCCGAGAAGAACACAGAACGTAATGATCGTACACGTCACTTCTGCAGTGGTCCCAGGGTATATGCTGCCCCCGCCCTTTCATCTCCCCTAAACAGAACGGTCCCGCGGGCTCAGTACACTCACGGCCAGGCCGCCAACAAGGCCTCTCAAGCTCATCAGTTCCCTGCTGTGAATTTTCTCTCTCCCACAGCCAATTTTCTCTTTTTCCCTGGCAGCCTTCAACTCATTAGCAAATCTCAATAAAAAGGCAGTGTACTTATCATCAGTCCAGCAATTTATAAAGTATTTTCTAAATTTTAATCCTCAGAGAACTAAAACGTTAAACACAACTCTTACCACATTCCCAGGGTTTTGAGCCTTCCACCCTTCCCCATCCTTCTCCAGGGCCTCATAAGCAAGAAAGGACAGGTGTCCCATTCTCTGGATGGAGCATTCCCTCTCACCCCACCATTTCTTCCCCCTCCCCCCAACCCCTCGAAGGCCTCTGGTCCTAACAGGTCTCCTGCTTTGGGTTTGAGTCACCGGAGAAACTCTGAAGTGGACAGGCTGGAAGAGGAGGAAATGCTGCTGACTCACCCAACTTTATCGAACTGATACTGATTGGCTGGATTTGGAGTTTTCTTTCCATGATCCCCAGGGTACAAGCAGCTCAGGACTGAATCAGGAGACAGCAAGTCACTGGAGGAGAGAAAAGACTGCAATGAGAACACCGGCCAAGCCCTTGGCTCGATGCAGACATGGCCATCTGGGGGTGGTAACGCCCTCTCCCACTGATGAGAAAAGCCACCATTTACCTAATGCTTCCTGCCGCCCAGACCCTGTTTATGCCTGCAGTCATCAGATCCTCACAACCCTATGAAGTAGGGAGAACTGGTATCTCCATTCTACAGCAGAGAAACTCGAGGGTTTGGAAAATACGGCAAGTCTAAGCTCACACTGCAAGTAAGCACTGGAGCCAGGATTTACACTGTTCCATCAAAGACAAGAGTACTCTTAACCGTCACTTTTTTTTTTGGTGCAGATCCAATCTCTGGTCAAGGAACTAAGATCCCACATGGCAGGGATTGGACCTGCGCCCCCTGCCTTGAAAGCATGGAGTCTTAACCACTGGACCACCAAGGTAGTCCCTTAACCACCAATTTCTGAAGAAACCTATCCCTTCAAGAAGTATACGGTGAACAGACCCTTTCCTCAAGGGAGCAAAACCCTGTGACACCAGAAATAGGAATACTCAGGATTTTCATAGGAGAACAGATTTCTTCCACCCCAGAGAGATCCAGTGTGCAGCTTTGATGCTTTGCCTATCTCACACTTCACCTCATCTCATGCTGCCACAGAAAGAGCTCCCCTTGAATATTCCCAGAAAAGACACATCACAGATTAGAGACAAGGTGACTGAGTGCTGTAAGCAGAGAGACACGGTGATGCCAATGCCACCTACTCACAACGGTTAAACATGTAATTGAAAGTGACAATCAGAGAAGAGACAGCACAGGCGGAGAATGGAGTAATTTGATCACAAAGGACAACCAGGCCCAATCTTTCTCTTCGTCCGTGGGAGCTCCCCTTCACCTTCCAGGGACAGCATTAGGAGCGACTCGGGCAGACAGCCGATCCGGCTGCTCTGAGCCCGGCAGGCCTCCGGGAACGCGGCCCAGGAAGAGTGGCAGTTTGTGGCTCTGCACTGCTCTCTGTCCTGCCAGAGTCTCCCTGTATCATCCCCACCCCCAAGGGTCTCTGTCCCCTTTGCTGCTGCAAACAGAGAACTGGCTATAAAATGAGTAACTGTCACTCTTTTTAGCCAATATTTAGTGACTGATACTAATATACTGAATCAACCAAAATAAAATAGTTAAACTGCACAAGATTAGGACTTGAAATTGACAAAACCTCATGGCATGACTGAATTTTGACAAATTTCCACCCACGACATGTGGCTCAGGACAACTGAATTTGGTAAAAACAATGGACATTAAAGAGCAGGCAACTGCACATGCAGAGGCTGGTGAGGAGAAGGCTTCAGGGTTCAGTGGAGCCAGCCTGCAGCCCCGGGGCTTAGCAAGTGGGCATCTGAGAAGGGAACAGGCAGAATGCTCAACACAAGGAGCTCCACTGCGGCCAGGGCCGTCACAGGCCCTCTGGCTGAGCAGTGCGACTGGGTGGTCTGGAGAAGCCAGCCCCGGGCTCCCCCTGCTGGGGTGAGGTGGGAACAGGGCCGACAGCACCCACAGTGCTCAGGATGGCCCAGCACGGCTCTCAAGCACAGGGACAAGGATGCAGCCAGGAGGGGGCATGGTCGCTAAGTGCAGGGTGGAGGGCAGCCACCCTGGGGCAGCCTTGGGCAGAGCCCTGCCCCACCAGGCACCAGACCTGCGCCTCCCGGTCTAGCGACACCCGACGTGAGGACTCAGTGAGGGCAGGGCTGGGAGAGCCAGGCCAGGCGAGCCGCCTCCACCTTCAGGCCCTCTTGGTCCTCTCCCCTTCCTCCCACGACAAGCGAACATGGTCAGGGCCTTTCTGGGGGTGCTCCCCCTGGGGCTGCCTCTATGTGCCTCTGCTCACCCTTCTCAAAACCCACCCACCAGTCTTTTTCCCACTGCCGCTGCCAGGTAAGGACAACTTGGGATTGAGCTGAGCTGCAGAGTAAAATCCCAGGCCCTTGGGACAGAAAAAGACAAGAGAAAGAGAGGCCTAAATCTGTCAACCTGGTAAAGTCTGCCAAGTCTCACATTCACACTCTTTCCACTGCTGTAAAAGCTGGAGCCCACCCACTCAGTTTACAACAGGCTGCAGTCATTTCTGTCGTCGGCTGTGTAGTAAGAAGACTGCACCAATTCCAGTCAGTGAGCGCTTGCAAACACCTTTAGTGCGCCAGGACTTCCGGGCCGTGTGGAAGTGACAGCAGCCAGTGCGGCTGTGAACCCCCTCCGAGTCAGACGAGAGAGGATCCGGGAACAGCCCAGCAGGCAGGCGCCCATCACACCCCCTCCCACGCCCCAGCCCCGCAGCAATACCCTGCACTGATGGGGGTGATCAGCTCCGTGGCGGTGGTCACTTTGGCTTTCACCGTCATGATATTGAGGTTCATGAGGTAGTAGAAAGTCAGGTGCAGCACACTGTCATCTGGAGGGGAGGAGGAAAAGAGACGGCCTTTATGAGTCGACATTAGAAGGGAGTCAACAGAATGATAGAAAATCAACGACGTTTAAGCTCTTTCACACAAAAACAACGGCAACTTAATATTGAGTTAAAAAAAGTCTCTACAAATTTTTTGCTACTCCTCCCTCCAAGAGGTGGAGCTTCCTTTTCCTCCCTTGAGAGTGGACTGGACTTAGAGACTCTGCTTCCAACTAAAACAACATGGAAAAGAAGCAATTAAGTGATCACCAGGTCAGCAAGTGATCTGGGTTAACATCACTAGTACCAAGACGCAGAGATGCCATGGATCCCTGGTAATACAGGACGGTGAACACCCCATCTGTGGTGTGCTTTCTCCAAAACCCACAACCTCAGTCTAATCAGAAAACATCAGACAAGCCCAAACTGAGAGTCTTTCTACATTATACATAAACCTCATCTTCCAAAGTGTCAAGGTCACAAAAAAACAGGCAAAGACTTGAGGAGACTAAGGAGCCCAATCATTAAATGCACATGAGATCCTGGATTGAATCTGGGAACAGCAAAAGGGCATTAGGGGAAAAACCAGGGGCATCCAAGTAAGTTCTATAGTTAATGGTATTGTACCAATGAAACTAACTCAGATTTTGAAAACTGTACTCCAATCAAGTAATCATGTACAGATGTGAGAGCTGGACCATAAAGAAGGCTGAGCACTGAAGAACTGATGCTTTCAAACTGTGGTGCTGGAGAAGACTCTTGAGAGTCCCTTGGACAGCAAGGAGATCAAACCAGTCAATCCTAAAGGAAATCAACCCTGAATACTCATTGGAAGGACTGATGCTAAAGCTGAAGCTCCAATACTTTGGCTACTTGATTTGAAGAGCTGACTCATTGGAAAAGACCCTGATGCTGGGAAAGACGGAGGGCAGCAGAAGAGGATGGCAGAGGATGAGGCGATTAGATAGCACCACCCACTCAATGAACATAAATTTGAGCAATCTCCAGGAGATAGTGACGGACAGTGGAGCCTGGTGTGTGGCAGTACTTGGGGCCGCAAATAGACACGGCTTAGCAACTGAACAGCAATAACTGTAGTTAAGTAAGATGTTGATACTGGGGTGAAGAACAGGTGAGAAATCTCTGTATCATCATCAAAACTCTTCTGAGTCTAAAATTAGCTCAAAATTTTTTTTTTATAAAAAGGCAAAGGATTACACAAAGGTATACACCATGTAAAAGCTTCTAAATGCAGACTATTTCTTGAATATACACAGAAAACCATCACAGTGGCCGCCCTTGGAACTCAGACCTAGGCCCAGAGTCTGGGAGGCTGGGGTGAGAAGGAAGCTCATGCCTGACCATTAACTCTTATCATGCTGGGATGCTTTATCATGTGCTCCAATATCTATATGAAGCCATTTTCAAAACCCACATTCTCTGCATAACACAAAGTTCTACTTGCATATATAAATTAAGCAAGTTGATCATGTTACTCAAAGCTGCATACTCTTGGCAACTTGTTCTGTGTACCTGACCTGTCAAATTCAGAAAGAGTGTAGCTTCATCAAGCGTCCCTGATGTGTCTCCTGGTTTTGCTATGTTTTTAGGGTTATGATTCAGGAGGTGAAAAAAAAAAATCAAAACTCCACGAAGAACAACAAAGGAAAAGAGAATATGAAACCAGAATCTTTCCGTAGGCAAGGGGGCATCGGCTTGCCAGACCCCACATGGCTGCAGCTGGCTGCACTTCTGGGTGTTAGGAGATGCCCCAGACCAAGGGGAGCCAGACCTTTGCACTTCAGGTCCAGCAGAACGGACAGCGGGTGCCTCTTCAGCATCTCCTTGCGCTTGTCATCTAGCTGAACTCCCAGTGTGGGTCGCCGGCGTTTCTGGACAAAGGAGGGAGTTGAGCAGGTTAAGCACGGATCACAGGAATCCCCCTTCCCTCTCCCTGCCACCCAGGGCTTCAGCACTGGGACCTGTGCTTCAGCTCTCCAGCTGCCAGGATCCCAGCCACCCTCTCTTTCACATCTCTCTCTTCTGCTTCCCAGGAGGATGGCACCTGGCAGCTAGTGCACCCCACGCACTCACCGTGGTCTGCTCCTCCTCGGCGTCCGAGTCGCTCTCATCATCTGCAGTGACAGAGAGAAGGCAGCTGGGGAGTGAGGGGGCTCCCCAATTCTCCCCAGAGCACCTCGGTCAGGGCGCGTAAAAGGGCTCAGGCTTTTGCCAATCAATTTCCTTAGAATAAATAATAAATCTGCTGTTTCTCACTCAGTACAGCGATGCAAGGAAAAGGCTGATGACCTATAGTCCCATCACTCCTGAGTTCTTTCAGTGCTTTTTAATGCCATCCTAGGGACATCCTTAGGTCCTCCGCTGGTGGCGGAAGCAGTAACAGTAACATAAACAAGAGCAGCAGCTCATATATCTGAGGATTACGTGCCATGTGCTGAGGGTGATGCTGAGGGCTCTGCATGCCCGACCTTCCTTAATCCATGTCACAATCCGAGAATACACGAGCTATCACTATCTCGCTTTGACAGGTGAGTGAACTGAGGCTCCAAGTGTTGAAGAATTTCCCCAGCACTGTGAGCTAGTGAAGAGTCAGGGCTGAAATCCAAAGGCAGGGCTTTTCCCTGTTTACTCTGAGCACTGAGACACTGAAGCCAAGCTCCCTGCCACTCAGAACCAGTACGGCTCATTTCCACAAGACCAGGGATGGCCCTGAGTGGGGACCTGGAACCCCCGGAATCAGCACCACTTACCCTGGGAGTCCTCGGGAGGCTTGAACAGAGCCTTGGCCTCATCCACGCTGCCTTCGATCGCCACAGACAACGTCTTATCTGGGAGCAAGAAAGAGCCGCCTGTGACAGCTGCTGAGGGAAGGAGCTCAGCCACACGAGCAGGCCCGCCCTGGGGCTGCACTGCCTGCACCTGTCATAGTTCCTTACTGACCAGGGCTGGAAGGCACAAAGCCCTTTCTCCAGATGCAGAGCAGCAAGGCAGGAAACCTATGTCTTTTTCCATCATTTACTGAAAACAAGGACTCAAAGTGCAGATTCCTGGCCAAGCATCACCTGAGACTAGGTGTGAATTCTCTTTTCAGGTTTACACCAAGGCACAGAAATCCAAACCAATGGCCCGGAGGCACACGGCACAATTCTGCCAACTATCATAAAAGCTCTTATCTGGACCCTGTAACTGAACGATGGCTCTCCCCTCAGTTCTTATTCTCTCTTCTGTGCTACATCAAACACCCAGCACCTGCCTGGCACTGTCACATTTAATTGAAAGCAGAAGGACAGTGGGAAGGAAGATGGAACCTGCAGTCTACTCTCGGGCCTGAGTCTCTACCCAACCAACTCCCAAACTCACAACCTGAAAAGTTACGTCACTGCTCTGAGCCTCAGTTTCGGCATCTGTGAAATGGGGATCTGACAAATGGGAGCTGCCCGGCTGGCTGATAAGGACTGCATGAGCTAATACCTGTAACTTTAATTTTAAAATTACTTAAAAAAATTCACTTTGAATCCTCACAACAACCCTACAGGAGAAATACTATTACTCTAGCCATTTACAGACGAGAAAATTAAGGGTCAGGGATGTTAGATACAACAGCCAAGTAGACAAACTAGGATTCAAGACCAAGTCTATTCAACCTGAGCTTGGCCCTTCCACCACAGAGCTAAGCAGCCTGATCCCTGCACCAGACCTGACACCTCACCAAGCGATGCCTGGATCTGCCTTTGTGGAACTCTGTGTGTCTGGTGCTGAGAGGTCAGAGAGGCTATAGCCCTTCTTGCTCCATTCAAAGGGGTGTACAGAGATGCACATAGTCATGGGGGCCTAAGAGTTTGCCCGAGAATGTAAAGAAGGATGACAAACTTGCCCCAAGGGGCAGGCCCCTGACATATTCCCAGGTGGCTGACCACTGCTTATCACTGACAACCCTGCAAGAAAAATCACAGCTCATCCCAAAGAAACTGGCTGCCCCCACCAAACACAGGCAAATGCCAGACTGTTCTTTCGACTAGTTTACTCCTGGAATTCCACAGTAAAATGGGAATGAAAACAGGCTGGATTTCAAACACAAAAGAAAAGAAAATTACTCACCCTGTCTAGGGGGCTGGGAAGGTTTCCTATGAGCTGATGATGGAAACAGGAGGGAGAACAAAAGGGAGGGAGAGGATCAAAAGGACGGGGAAGACACAAGAAGAGAGGCGGTAACGTGTGGGTGCCGTGGCTGGGAGGGCAGGCATGCACCAGTGCAGTGTGTGTCTCGGGGGGTGGGTGGGGGAGGGGAGGAGAGTTTAGGTGCCGGGGCAAAGCTGCAGGAAGGCAAGAGGCAGATCTCCAGAAAAGTCCCCAAATCCTACTGGAGTCACGGGCTGCCTTCAAGCTTAATGAGGACACCTCCTCTCCCCTGGTAATT
Organism: Okapia johnstoni; assembly: GCA_024291935.2. Taxonomy (NCBI): domain Eukaryota; kingdom Metazoa; phylum Chordata; class Mammalia; order Artiodactyla; family Giraffidae; genus Okapia; species Okapia johnstoni. Next base: position 3,913,470 of record CM044310.1, on the reverse strand, counting down.
CACTGTGACGACATGCAGCCTGTCCCAGGGCGTGGCGGTGAAAGCTCAGGAGAGCTGGCTGGGACCTGTGTTCACCCAGCTTCTCCCTCAAGCGAGCGGAAGGCACCGATCCACCTGCCAAGCGTGCCTCGATGAGGGAAGTGCTTGGGAGCCTGAAGAGGCTGCTTGGGCATTGAACCCAACAGCCGACCAGCCAGGCTCATCAGAGATTCAAAGCCATCCATCCTGGAGTGCCCATCAGGTTAGTCCAGCCTCAGGCCAGCTGGTCAAAGCAGCCATGCTGGGCGGTGCAGAGGGGAGGCAGCATCTGTCACCTGAGGGCTTCTGAACAGGGCCCAGGGGCTTTCTTTGACAGGCGGTGCTTCCAGATGCCTCACGGGCCTCGGCCACTGCTCCCACAGCCCCTCCTCCCTGCCCGCCCCATACTCACCACAGGCCTGCCCGTATGCAGTGGCCTGGACAAAGAGCACGTAGAGGGGAGGCGGCAGGTGTCTGGCTGTCTCATACTGCTTGTGAGCCTGGTCGAAGGGCATGAACAGGTACTCCTGCACCGGGAGGGAAGCCTGCGAGCAACGGAAGAAGCGATTTTGTTTCTCTTTGGTAGGCAGTGCATACAGGAACGTTATGAAGGTGACAGCAACAACAAACAATAAGAAAACGAACTTTAAAAGAAGATACCAAAGGAGCTCGGTTCAGTGCTCTGTGATGACTGAGAGGGGTGGAATGGGGAGATGGGTGGGAGGGAGACCCACGAGGGAGGGGATATATGTATACATATAGCTGATTCATGTTGTTGTACAGCGGAAACTAACACACTATTGTAAAACAACTACATCCTAATTTTTAAAAAAAGGGGGGAAAAAAAGATACCAATTCCCCTAGCATCAGGAAAACATGAAATACCTAAATGTCAAGTGTGTAAACTTCTACACAAACACCTGAGAAATGAGCGATCTAAATGAATGGAGATACATGCCATGTGTACACAGTGGCAGTCACTGCCTCCCCAGTCTGTGAGGGGAATAAAGTAACGTTTGGAAAATTAGTAATGTTCTTCTCAGTTTGGGCGTTGATTACACAGATGTGTTCACAAATGTGCACACAGTGAAAATTCACTGACCTGCATGCACATTTACAAGCTGTATGGTTTTATGTAAAATTATTTTTTTAAAGTAATATGAGTGCTTCCTTTTTAAAAGGTTGTATTCAAGTTTATTAGGCAAAAGTTCCCAGTTCCCAGCCACCAAAGGTAACCATTAACAGTTTGGTGAGAAAACATACTTTTCTAAGCACACAGATGACTTAATACACATACTCATCCATTCAATACTCTATAAATGAAGGCGCATGTACACATGAGATTATACTACATGTTCTACAGTTTGCATTTTTGTGTTTCATAATTTAACAGATCTTTGTCCAGTTACTCTGTCAGTAACAGGCTGTTCTGCACTTTCATCACAACTGTTAAGACTGACCCATATAAGATTTTATTTACCCAGCACCCTACTTAGGAGCATTTGGAGTGCTTCCGGTCAACAGGAAAAACTTAAGCACAACCAAAACTCTCAGTTTCTGACTTCTGTCCTATATGAGTATCTGTTAATTCTGACTCTATGCTTAGAGTTGAAGAGAGGAAACGCAGATCTTGCCAAATCCTACAAAAGTAAATTTTTAATTTCTCTAGGGTCCTTTTACAAAGTTCCTCCATATTAGCCATTTACTACCCTGCTTTATAAAACTATAAAGATTTAGATCAAATCTGGCTTCACAAACAAAAATAAGGTCACCGATACAGAAAGACATTGCATCTTACAGGTAAAAAGTGGTGACTTTTCCTCCCGAGGTACCTGATGGCTTTCCATAGGAGTGAAATTTTTTTCAGCGTGAGAGCTCTACTAAGCAGTTGGCCCCTGAGGTGCAGTCAGGGGATCCAGCTGACATCCACATGCTTAGGTACTCGGAGACTGCAGGCTGGTGGAGGTCATGTGGGGGTAAACTCCACTTACAGTCTGTGAAAATGTTTTACCCAGAAGAGGCACTGGGTGAAAACACCCAGGTAAATGTGTATATGCGTTCCTGAGCACATCCTGCCCACGCTTCCTCCACAAAGGACACAATTTTACTATGCCAGCTGTGGGCCTGCAGACGGGACCATCCCTGCACTGTGCTCTAAGGTCACAGACCTGACAACACCCACAGGGCGATGTGGTTGCTGCTGGCCTGAGGTCACTGGGTGGTGAAGGCCAAGTAAAAGCCAAGGAGGTGGCGGGCTGTGGGGAGACCCTCACCTGCATGATGCTGTTGAGACGAGGCTGGAGGCTGCTCAGGTACTCCTTCTTCACCTCAATCTCCTTGAGGATCTTCTCCTTGTTGGACAGGCACTCTCGGTACTTCTCCGCCAGCCTGTTGAGGGAGGACAGAGCACTGTCCTGGGATGCTACCCAAGGACACCCCAACACAACTGTTCACCGTCAGACTCTACCTAATGACAGCAGTCATGATGAACTGCTAATGTTTACCTAGCATTTACTACGTGCCAGGCACTTTGGAGAACTCTTTATAAACATTATGGCATTTAATCCTTTAAAAAAATGCTGGAAGATGGGGACTTTTCTTACCCCCGAAGGAGGAAACCGAGGCTCAGGGAGGTGGGTAACTTGCCCAAGGTCGTCCAGCTAAGAGCAAGCACAGAGCTGGGCTCTGAATCCAGGCCTGTCTGCTCCAGAGGCCGTGCTCATAACCACTAGGGAATACCCCCATGTCACCTCCTGCTCCATTTTTTGCCTCAGAGGCCAGACCCAGAACTTTCACAAACATACGGACCCAGCAACTACAGGATCTGAATGAGGCCCACAGACTGGCCTGAGTGGGGATGGATTTCAGGCCAGAGCCACAGGAATGGAACTCTTGTGGCTTAGCCAAGGGCAGGCTATGTACTGGACAGGGGTGTGATGGGCCAGCCCCATGTGCTAAGAGCTGAAACCAATTCCCAAGGTTTTAGACTCTGTGCTTAATAAATTCATAATGTAGATCAAAGGCACAAAATACACTCAACAACAGAAAAATGCAAGGGATTAAAAACACCACCTTTTCTGACAGAAAATGAAGCAAATGTGCCACCCAAAAGCCCCAGAACTCCTGTACACACAGAAAGACGAAAAAGTCACCATGGTGGAAGGAATACAACCATAAAACGTCTAGGATGAAAAACGTATATACATACCATATCCTAAGAAAAACCTCGATTAAATTACATAGTATAGACATTCTATTTACACTTAATAAAAAAACCTCTTTACATAAAAACAAAACGTTTTATATGTAAAGGGGTGCCTCAACACATTACTTACAATAGCAAAAAAAAGCAAACAACTTAAATGTCCAATCCACTATAGAAACAATCATGTGACAATTTACAATGCGATGCTGTACAGCCTTCTGAAATAATGCTTGCAAAGCTTTGCAATACCATATGAATATGCTTATGGGGGGGAAGGCATAAAAAATTAAATTTATAGTACAAAAGGTATTTAAGTCTTAGGCATTAAAATTTGGAAGGAAAGGTTACCCCAACTTTCTTGTAACAGCCTTAAGCAATTCCAACCCCACTTACGGAACAGCTGGTCAAGAGTGAACTGCTAAGTGTGACTTAATCACAAAACACGATTTGGTCTTAGAGGCCATTCTGCTGGTCCCACTGTGCTTTGCTATTGACCCTGGGACAGGACAAAGCACTGGCCCTGGTGAATACAGGCTCATGTCTTTACAGGTGAACAGGTCAGGAAGGAGGAAACCTTACCTTTTCCGCTGCTCCAGCTCCCAGTCCAGACGTGCAAGGGTTTGCTGGTGAGGGTCTCCCATGGTGACTTCCGCCTTGCTGATATCTGGAGGAGCCTCCTTATAAAACTCCTCTAAGCTGACCAGATCGATTTCTTCGTGCTTTGACCTGTAGTCAGAAACTCAACGTCTAGCTGCTGCTCTCAGATACACGCTGGCTCCAGCGGGCCCCCCGTCCCCCCATGTACATGCCCTCTGGCCTGGTCTACAACCACTCAGGAGCCTGGGATCCAGGCTTCTCAGCAAATGCTCATTAGTAGGTATTTCAGTGTGAAGAAAGGTAGTTGGTGACACGCCACAGGATCCTTACCCACGGTGCCCAAGCTTTATACCCATGATTTAACTGAAGACCTAGAAAGCACACTTATGAAACGTACAGACCTCTCCAAGCTCTGCAAGAGAGCTAAGATATTAAAGAATCAAATAAAAACATCATAGCTGGGCTTCCCTGGTGTCTCAGTGGTAAAGAATCTGCCTGCCAATGTAGGAGACATGGGTGCAATCCCTGATTTGGGAAGATTCCACAGGCCGTGGGGCAACTAAGCCCATGCTCTCTAGAGCCAGCAAGCTAGAATTACTGAGCCTGGGCACCCCAGAACCCATGCTCAGCAACAAGAGAAGCCACCACAATGAGAAGCCCGCTCACTGCAACTACAGAGTAGCCCCCACTTGCTGCAACTAGAGAAAAGCCTGTGCAGCAACAAAGACCCAGCACAGCCATAAATAAATAAATAAAAGAAAACTGCTTATCAAACAATGTATTCACGGTCAAAGGAAAATGATCATAAAAAAAAAACCCATCATGGTCTAGGCCTAGAATGTCAGGTTCAAACCAAGAAATGCAATTTAGCAGGAATAACGTAAGAGTTTACATTTAAGTTTAAAATATTAACTATCTAAGCTTAACATGAGGAAGATTCAACATGGGAGGACTGATGTGAAAAGATAGAGACTTTAACTATAACATGTATAATGGCACACGTGTATAAAAAAACCCAATCCTTTTTGCTGCATGAACACAGTAGCGCTTAGGTTGTACAGCAGCAGTAACAGGAGCTGCCACGTATTACGTACCCATTGTATACCACCCTTCACATCAGTTCAATTGCTCAGTTGTGTCCGACTCTTTGCAACCCCATAGACTAAAGCATGTCAGGCTTCCCTGTCCATCACCAACTCCAGGAGCTTGCTCAAACTCATGTCCATCAAGTTGGTGATGCCATCCAACTATCTCATCCTCTGTCATCCCCTTCTCCTCCTGCCTTCAATCTTTTCCAGCATCAGTATCTTTTCCAAGGAGTCAGTTCTTTGCATCAGGTGGCCAAAGTATTGAAATTTCAGCTTCAGCATCCTTCCAGTGAATATTCAGAACTGATTTCCTTTAGGATTGATGGTTTGATCTCCTTGCAGTCCAAAGGACTCTCAAGACTTTTCTCCAACACTGCAGTTCAAAGGCATCAATTCTTCGGTGCTTAGCTTTCTTTATAGGCCAACTCTCACATCCATGCATGACTACCGGAAATACCATCCTTACCTCACTTAATTCTTACAATAATTGAGATAGGGATCGTTACCTCCATTTTTCAAATGAAATGCAGGCTACCATCAGTAAGCAGCTTGCCCAAGGCCACACAGCTAAGTAGTGGCAGAGCTGGGACCTGAACCCAGGCTGTCCAGGGTTCCTGGTCCTTCCACATGGCCACTGCTTCGCCCCAGGATTGCATTCTGCTGTATTCTCTGTTTGTTGGCTTTCATCTGAACAATGGTAACAAGTGGAACATCATACCCTTGGTGTTTTTATACCTTTCTTATTTTTAAATAGTAATCTTTTTAAAACTTCTTGTGACTCTTAAAACTAACAGTTTATTTCCTCCATGTACCCTTCTCCCAGGTTGCCTCAATGACAATCTCTTATCTAAGCATGATAGTCAAAACCAGGAAACTGACAACTTGACAACACTATTAACTCAGTTACCTGATGTAGATTTCACTTCTGTATTTCAGCATAATTATGCGATGGATTTGTGGAGCAGATAAAAACATCTCTCAAAAATCAGCACACACCAGACCCAACGTCTAAAGTGAGATGCCTGGATGGCATCACTGACTTGATGGACATGAGCTTGAGCAAACTTGGGGAAACAGCGAAGGACAGGGAAGCCTGGTGTGCTGCAGCCCAAAGGTTTACAGAGAGTCAGACATGACTTAGCGACTGAAAGACACGACTTAGCGACTGAACCACAACATGTAATGTGGTCTCCCTCATCTCAAGTTTGCTACAAATAAAACCTGACTCCTTTCAGTTTACACAAATAGGTCTGACCAAGCAAGAACATGTTCTCTTCTCTTATTCTGTCTATTTCTCCCTCTTTCTTGGACTTGCCAAGAGGCATCATAGTTTAAGAAAGACACTGACAAACTGTAGTTTGTTCACCTAAAGGCAGCTAGGCAGCAAGAGGTTCAGGTTCCAAAGAATGAAATCCATTTGCAAAAATGAATTGCTGGAACTTCAGAGGGAAAAGCTGGGCCAAAAGGTTAAAAAGATGTAACTGGAAGTGAGCTGCTCACATACAGGTGCTCAGGAATCAAACTGATAATGCGAAGGCTCTCCCTGCTGGGGAGAGACAACTGCTTTTCACCAGGGTCAGAGCTGAAAACTCAAAAGGGTCACAGGCTTTTGAGGTTCTTTATGTAGCCTGAAACTGCTGCTTCCGATTTTCCCATTCAAAAGTGATTTATTCATCTTTTCCCCAGATCCTGCAGTCTCCAAGTGCACCTGACTCCTTTTTAAAGAAACTGGCTCACACTGAGCTACGGAGGAAAAGGCAGTTACCAACAGATCATCGTGCCAAAGCCCTGTGCTCCAAAACTCACTTAAACTCCAGACACTTGGTGATCTCCTTCTGCAGGTGCATCACCTCATACAACAGGTTCTGGAGCTGCAGGTGATAGGCGTCCACTTTCTGCTTGGCCTGAAAGGAGGACAAGGTCAGAGGTGAGTGGGACAAGGCGGGGTGAGGCAGGGCAAAGCACAGCAGCAGCAAACTCAGAAAAAGGGAAAGGGGATTAGGGAGGAGGTGAGAAGGAGGAAGGAGGAGGGTTAAATCTCTCAGCTCCTACCTCATGGGTCTGATCTCTTCCTTTCTTCAACCTGATGTGGGCTAATCGGTTAAGCTTCTTTAGAGTCATGAAATGCACACAGCTCTGGATCCTCCGATCTTCTATCTCAACTGCCTGCTGGCCGAGAAAACTGATAAAGACCTTGACAAATGGAGCTGGCTCAGCTTCCTTCAGCCCCTCACTGCTGACCCATCCTCATCTAGGGTTAAAAACAGACACTGGAAGGGAGCTCAGAACCATGAGAAGTATCAGGGGGAGATGAAGAATGACTGTATAAGGGAAATGCTTACAGTTCCCAGGCAAATAAAATAATTTCTGCTTGGACCAAAGTAACAGGAATCAAAGATGGAGCTAATGCAGCCAATGCATAAACCAAAGCTGTCTCTACACAACGTACACAGAGATCCAAATAGCGCCACTTCACGCCATATAACTTGACCTCTATAAATGCTACAGAATTCATTTGAACAAAAATAGCAGAACTATAGCTGTAAAACTTGACTACTGTCAAGCAAATAGGCTTTAATAATCTTAACAATATTGGCCAGGATAAGCACAAATAAGTGCGATTCTTGAAAAAATATGGATTGTTTTGAACTTACCCATAGAGTTTTCAGTCACGTGGTTTTCTTTCTCTGCCCTGAAATGTGTTTTGTTTTTTTTTTTTTTTAATTTAATAGTAACAATTTAATTTTTGGTCTCTATGACTTACTTGTACATATCCAGTCTTCTATCTGGAAGAGTGACTGACACTACTATTCATTTCCTCCACACCTAGCAAAATGCCCAGCACTTAATAAATATTATTTCAATGGATTATCAAATTACAGTTATGGAAAAAAAATGATTAATCCTGTACTTTCATGACTGTCATTGGTGACTGTGTGGTGATGTTACAATAAACTAACAGGCAGATCTCTAGAGCCCTCAGGCTCTAATACCCTGATGGTGGCAGGACATAAGACCAAAATCAGGAAGGGCTGTGACAGGTGCAAAACAGATCCATCCATGCAGACCCACGTCTGCTCCTTACCGCGTCCTTGCCGCCCCTGCTCTTCAGGTCCTGAATCTCAGCCATGAGCCTCTGCAGCTCCTGGCACGTGTACTTGTACAGCTCATAGTCTCTGCCAGGGTCCCGCAGGTCCACCTCAGCCTCCTCACTGTAGTATTTACCTTCCTGTGGAGGCAAGGATACAGGCCTCGTAGTGTGGGGAGTTAAAAGTTTCTCTGGTAGAACAAGGGACACTGGGCTGAGATCAGTGATTATGAAGCCCCCCAAATCAGGTCTCTAAAGAATCTGATCCTCAAATCGAATGCTTTTCTTTCTTCTTTTCCCTTTCTGATCGTAAAGTAATGCATGCTTGGTGTTGAGAGATTCAGAACACAGTGAAAAGTATCAAAAACAAAATGAGTAATTGCCTGTAATCTCACCTCCCAGGCTGAAATAACTCCATTGTTAATACTGTGGATAAATACATTAAAAATAAAATAAAATATGGGATCATACTGTTCATGCTATTTAGTGCAATTTCCCATCACGATGAACACAGATCTCCATTAAAATGGCTACATATAGATGAACCAGAATTCATTTAACCAAATTCCTTCTGATGGGTGTTTAGATGGTTGAATCAAGCTTTAGCAGAAACTAAAATATCCTAATTGGTCTCCCAGCCTTTGGAATAAACAAACACATGTCTTTCAGAGAGAGTCAGTTACAGTTAAAAATATTGCACCTGTGTGTTTGAAAGTTGCTGAGAGTAGATCTTACAAGTTCTCATCACAAGAAAAAAAAATTTTCTAACTATGTAACATGATGGCTATTAACTAGACATTTTGGTGATAATTTCACAAAATAAACAAATATCATTATGTTGTACACTTGAAATTGATGTTATATATCAATTATACTTCAATTTAATTATTTAATTCAGAATCAATGCCTCCCAAAGGATAAAGTTCTTAATTAATTTTAATTTCCTAAATCTGAAGCATCATCTTCTATTTAAACTGAAGCTAGTATGTTTTACTCTAGTTTAAAAAAAAAAACACAAATCAATCAATATAGTTAAGTCACACAACCTATGGACTGGGAGAAAATATTTGCAAACAACGCAATCAACAGAGGCCTAATTTCCAAAATACATATTAGCTCATACAACTCAGTAACAACAACAACAAAAGACCCAATCAAAAAATGGGCAGAAGATGTGCACAGACATTTCTCCAAAGAAGACATACAGATGGTCAATAGGCACATGAAAAGATGCTAAACACTGTTAATTATTAGAGAAATGCATATGAAAACTACAATGAGGTATGACCTCACACTGGTTGGAACAGACATCCTTAAAAAGTCTACAAATAAGAAATGCCAGAGTGTGGAGAAAAGGGAATCCTTCTATACTGTTTATGGGAATGTAAACGGGTGCAGCAACTATGGAAAACAGCATGGAGGTTCCTCAAAAAACTAAAAATAGAGTTGTCATATGATCCAGCAACCCTACTTCTGGGCATGTATCTGGACAAAACTCTTAACTAGAAAAGATACACGCACTTCAATGTTCATAGCAGCACCATTTACAATAGTCAAGACATGGAAGCAACCTAAGAGTCCATCAACAGATGAATGGATCAAGATGTGTGTGTTTATATACACATGCACACACGTATATACATTCATACGTATATACACTGGCTTCCCTGGTGGCTCAGACGGTAAAAGAATCTGTAATGCAGGAGACCCGGGTTTGACTACTGGGTCGGGAAGATCCCCTGAAGAGAGAATGGCTATCCACTCCAGTATTCTTGCCTGGAGAATCCCACAGACAGAGGAGCCTGGCGGGATATAGTCTATGGTTGCAAAGAGTTGGCCAAGACTAAGCGAGCATGTATGCATATATATACACACACATATATTCTTATACACAATGGAATAGTACATAGCTTAAGAAAGGATGTAAATTTGCAGCAACAAGGATGGACCTAGAGATTGTCATGCTGAGTGAAGTAGGTCAGGAAGAAAAAGACAAGTACCATATGCTATCACTTATGTATGGAATCTAAAATATGACACAAAAGAACTTACTTACAATTCACAAACATAGAGAACAGATTTGTGGTTGCCACAGTGAAGGATGGATTGGGATTACCAGATACAAACTATTATACATAGAATGGATAAAACAACAAGGTGCTACTGTATAGCACAGGAAACTATATTTAATATCCTGTAATAAATCATAATGGAAAAGAAAAAAATAGTTAAGTCATAAATCAGCTTGACAGATTCAAAGATAGAGAAACAGCAAAAAAAAAGAACCTTGCTGACCACGAGAGCACTCAGGCCATAGAAGAGGTTCTCTGGGGACATGGTTCTGGTACCATCTCGGAAGCAGACCGGGACTGCCACATCTACAAAGCCTTAGGTCCAAAGCCTTAGGGGCATGCTGCGGATGGACTGTCTTTATCTGACCATCAGGAAAGCTAGAGACGCACACTATACTAGAATACATTCTCTGTTCAACCACTGATCATGTCTAATATAGGCTTGTCGGTTCTTGGGATACTGCAGCCAAATCTGACATGGATATTTAAGTCTTGAAGAGCCAAGGGAATTCCAGGCACGTGGTCAAGCAGAGGCCGCCTGGGGGTTGTGCCCATGACCCTCAGCTGCTGCAAACCCACAGCCAGGTGCTCGGCCCCAAGTTGCAAATTTCTCAGCAGCGTGGCAGCCCCGGCTGATCTCACCTGCTCAGTGTCAGAACGAGTACGCTTCCCTTCAGTTGGAGCTCCATCACTTCGGATCACTTTGGGCTTTCGTTTTTTGCTTGATTCTGATGACATGGTTGTTTGGTAAAGTCAGGAGGGAACAGCAGAGACCTGTTAAGAGGAGAAAGCTTGAAAGCTTTCGAGTTTTTCTGGAGTTATAAACTGAGATTTTCCTGGAGTCAGAATACTGAAGTCTGTCTAGCAGTTCTGGCCGCTTATACTCTTGGTAAATCAAGAAAAGTCATCAACCCTCCAAAGCTCTGTAAAAAGGGGAATCATCTCTCAGTCTGTTCAAAATGAACTTGTCTTCCTCATCTCCATCTCCTTTAAAGGCACCACCACCACCCCATTGACCAAACTCCTCAGCCAGGCACATAAGCCTATTCCCAATACCACTGACTGATCATTGTGTTCTGGACCCTCAGCTAAGCACTTGAAGGGTATGTTCTCATTTCGTTCTTAAAACAAGGATTCTCTCAGATATAAACAAGTACCATTCTCTCAGATACAAACAAGCTTCTTATTTACAGGTGAGAACACTGAAGGTCAGGAAGGTGAATGTCTTGCCCAAGATCACACAGCTAGTATGCTAAAGCTTGGATCCAACCCATGCCACAGCAGTGCTCTTGACAACTACATTACTGTGACTTGTAGTCTTGCTACCATGTCATCTGGTGATGCCCTCAACTCCCTGGTTGGCCCGAAAATTTAAAAGAACGGAAGGGACATTTCGTGAGGCTCTAGCATCACAAAGCATCCTCACTCTCCTACCCCTACTGACTGTCACCAGAGACCCCTGAAGTGGGAAGCCCTATCCCCTCAATTCCAGTGACTCTGTCACCAACATTTAATAAGGGAGCCAAGATCTCCGGAGAGTCCAGTCACAGAAGCCCTAAGTTGGAGTCTCAATTCCTCTATTTCATGACTATGAGTTCTAGGACAAGTCACTTCACTTTTCTCTGCATCTGTTTCCTCATAGATCAAATGAGAACAGCAGTCTCTACCTCCAGGGTGGTCGTGGACATTAAAGCAGGAGGCGTTGCACTGAGGAAGGCAATGAAGATGATCTGGGAGCTGGGCTTTAGATGGTACCCGAGTGGTTAATAATGTTGAATACCTATGGAGAAAGTTAATTCCTGTTAATTCTCTTTAGAAACTTCTGACTGCCTCACAGAGAACGTCTCATTTCTTTGGTTGGCTGTTAACATCTACGAATGCCAACGTCCCTTTGTTAAGGAAAGGGCTCTATATCAGATCTTTAGACACCTGAAATCTAGTCACAGTCACTAATTTTTCCATGTTCAATACATTAATCTTTTTTTATCATTACATCCTGCATAGGACAGTGAAAGAAGTGTTCTATTTGTGGTAGAGATTAAAATTTTTCTTTCAAAGTAAACTTAAATTTAAAAAATGACTCAGTTAAAAATTAGTAAGTTAATTTTCCACAGAGAAGGGGCCCGAAAGGCGTTAAGTGTGGGAAATTCTGACTTTGACAGCACAGTCAAGAGCGCCTGGCACAGACAAGCGCAAAACAAAAGTGAGCTGCTATCACCACCACCTTCGGAGTCGTTTACTAGAGGCTGCACTGGGGGGCCTGACGATGCTGCGGCCAACCTTCTCCACAGGAGGAAGCTGAGACCGCGGCGCCGAGCGGCCCGCGTCCCTGGGGAATGCCGGCGGAGAACTAGGGTTAGGCCGGGGCCCGGGCGCGTCCTCGCGCGCTCCACTCCCCAGTCCCAGCGCACACGGCCCCACGCCGCCCCGGTCCCCTCCTCACCACACGGCGCCCCGACGCGTCCCGGAGAGCGGGCCACTTCCGGCGTCGGGGACTCTCTGGCTTGCGCACCATAGAGAAGCGGAAGGAAGGGGCGGCCGACCGGAAGTCGCGCGGAGGCCGGAAGAGGAGCGCGAAGGATTCCCGACACAGCCTGCGGGCGGTGCGTGCGGCGGTTGGGCTCTAAGGGGACAAACTGATGGCGGCAACTGGGTTGTCTGGGCGGGTCCCAGCCGGCCAGCCGCCTCACGTTACCCACTGAAACCAGGAAACCGAGGCTGTAAGAGCAAAGACTTGCATTTTGAACTTTTTAAGTTCAAATAAGGGCTCGTTCATTCTCTCCCCAGCGGTTAAAGCAATGCCCAGCAACTAGTAGGCGCTCTGCCAAGTATTTGTCAAATGAATTTGTCGTGTGCCCAAGATAACACAAGAATGTAGTAGTGCCATTATCTGGACATTCGTGATTTTGCTTCCCTAACCTGGATTCTTAACTACTGTCATAGTTACAGCAGAACATCCCACAATAGCTAGGGCAGCAAGTCGGGGAGGGCATTAACCCCATCTTAACCTGCCTCTTTCCCCTGTTTTCAGCTCGATTTGACCAGGGCAGATCTAATGCAGCATTTGACAGCTTCAGGTATTTTCTACTCCTGGTATGAACCGTACAGATGGAGTTCAGTACGTTCTACTTATCTGAAGGTAGAAACCGAATACCTGGTTATACAGTGCGGTTCCTTCTGCCCTAGGGCCCTCCCCAACAGCAGCTCAGAGAACACAGTACCCACCAGTGGGACAGATGAGCCAGGTGGACCTGCGAAGCTGGCCCTGCCTGAGGGGTCCATCTGCCAAATTTCCTTGTAGATGAAGAAAAGACATCATGGTTTATAGTAAATATTTAATTGGTTCCATCAGCAACTCCAGCACAAGTTTTCCTGAAAGGGAGGCAGAATCAAGCTACCCAGAGGTTTGTGAGGTGTGGGGATCACTGAGAAGGCCTCCAAAGTCACTGACCCCACTCCACACACCCGATGGCCCAGGAGAATGAGGGTAGGGATGATAGACTGTGAAGAGGGACAAAAGGAATTCGGGGTGAGGGAAATACGAGACCTAACCCGTAGCTCTGCCAGTAGGAGAGCAGTTGGGAGACCAGGAGACTCTCCCTACACAGAAGGGCTGGAACAACTCATTCAAGATCTCAACCTCTTAACGTGGGGAGAAGGAGGTGCATCTCTCTTCAGCAGTCTGGTATTAGAAGCCCCTCCCCAAATGGTCTTGTGTCACCTCTGTTCTGTCTTCCCAATTCTGTATTCCAAATTCTTCAGTTCAAACCCAAGTTCTGAGTTCTGAGCTCTACCTCTGGGTTTCTGTTCATTCTGTTTCCCTCCCACAGATCCTTCTCAGCTCCCATTCCTTTTCTCAGCCTTTCTGGGTGGAATATGTGGATATCCTGCCGACTTAGCTAATTTGAGGGCTTTCCCTTTTGCTTCTTGAGGCAGTTCTAGGCTTTTCTCCAGCAGGAGGGTCTTGGCTCAGACTGTCCACCAAGTGGGTGGTCCAGTGGAGACCAGGGAATTCCTGAGAGCCTGGCCTGGCCTAACCTCCTCCCAGACCACCTTTAACCACTGGACACACTACCTTTTGTGCAACTTAAGCTAAACTGAGGATTTCCAGGATGATGATTATGAACTGGTGGCCTTGACATGGGGAATCTTAGGAGGAACCTAGACAGCATATTAAAAAGCAGAAACATTATTTTGTCAACAAAGGTCCGTCTAGTCAAGGCTATGGTTTTTCCAGTGGTCATGTATGGATGTGAGAGTTGGACTATAAAGAAAGCTGAACGCGCAAGAATTGATGCTTTTGAACTGTGGTGTTGGAGAAGACTCTTGAGAGTCCCTTGGACTGCAAGGAGATCCAACCAGTCCATCCTAAAGGAGATCAGTCCTGGGTGTTCATTGGAAGGTCTGATGTTAAAGCTGAAACTCCAATACTTTGCCCACCTGATGTGAAGGGCTGACTCATTGGAAAAGACCCTGATGTTGGGAAAGATTGAGGGCAGGAGAAGAAGGGGACAACAGAGGATGAGATGGCTGGATGGCATCACTGACTCAATAGACATGAGTTTGGGTAAACTCCAGGAGTTGGTGATGGACAGGGAGGCCTGGCGTGCTGCGGTTCATGCGGTCGCAAAGAGTCGGACACGACTGACAGACTGAACTGAACTGAGGAGGAAATGTGAGAAGACATAAAAGGTTGCCATTCCATTCAGAAAAATTAAAAACTGCTTCCTGCACAGGGGAAAGGGTGGGCAGAGAAGGTGGGAAGGGCCTGGGCAGGGCTGCAAGTCTTCATAACTCCATCATCCTTCAGCTCCCCCTTGTCTGGCCTGAGCACTACCCCCCTAGAGTCCATAGGGTCAGAGAGAAAACCAAGACAGCAGAACTGGGAGCTCCTCTGTCCATGGCTACCCTGGGGGAGAGCGGGAGATGGAGGCAGTGGCAGCATCACTGGAGAGGTGAGATCTTCAGAGGGATCATGATCCGAGACTCCATGTGTCGCACCAGGGGGACTGCAGAGAGAGATGCAGAGATGATGAAGGGGCTGGAGGTGAGCCAACCACCCCTCCCCAAACTGTCCCTTGAAGAAGGAGGAGGAAGCCTGGGATGCCGAGATAGCTAAAGCCCCCTGCTCTCCTGGAGTGGCCTCCGGAGAGTGCCACGTCTCCCAAGTTATACGTTATGAGGGGACTTAAGTTATGACAAACTGCAGCTTTCAAAATTTGAAGAAAAAAAATAACGAGCATTGTTTATTAGTAAAAGTGACTTCACGGATATTATTGCTTAGAACAAAACTAGGCAAAGAACAGGGTAGGGGGATTTAAAGGAAGGGATCAAGAAAATAATTGCAATAGAAGGATACTGGCAGGACACAAGCTGTGAGGGTGTCCCCCAAGGGGCTGAGGTTTGAAAAACACTGATTTAGTTCAACTGACTCATGTTACAGGTGAGGACGCTGCAGTCCAGAGAGGGTCACCGAAGGTCACCCAGGTGGTCAGACTCTTTCCTTCTGCTCAGCACTGTTAAACTTGACCATGCTTACAAATTTCCTATAGTTCTCGTTCAAGTGCAGATCCTGATTCAGTGTGTAGGGGGGAGCGGGGGGCGGGTTGAGATTGGGCATTTCTATCAAGCTTCCAGGGGAGAATGACACTGTCATCCAGGACCACACTGAGAAGAACAAGGCTCCCGCTAACTCATCAGGAGACACATTTACCAGCTGGTAAGTGTGCAAGCTCAACTATAAGTTCCTTCAGGAGAAAACAGGCTCCTGTTCTTTCTGCACTTCCCGACCCCCGCCCACCACAGTCGGCACAGTGAGAGCTCAGTCAGCACCTCCTGGTTCCAGGTGGTTCTCAAGAGTCCCAGCAAAGTGGCAAAACACCATAAGCAAAAAACTTGCTTGAAAAAAATTGTGCTTCCTCTGTGCTGGAGTCTAGGCTAAAATTTTATAAATTAGCTCCTGGAGCCCTCCCTCCAGCCCTTCGAGGGAGGCACTATCACCCTTGCCATCTTACAAGCAGAAAAAGCATCAGTGAGGTGAAGAACCAGGCCCAAGGCTGCACTGTGTGGTCAACTACAACACTCCTCTGAGGCAGAGACCACCTGGCTGGGTTACTGCCCCTTCGAGAACTCACCTAGGACAGTCTGCATCCTGTAGAGCATGCCACCAGGACAGGAACCTATTAACTCACTGTCCTGAAAGTGAGTTCCCCATCAGGAGAGGTAATCAAGTGAGGCTAGATCTCCTTACAGAGGAGATTCCATTCTCAGATGGAGCTCTTGGCAGATAACTTCCAAAGATGTGCTCACCTGTGTAGTATACATTTTCATCCCAGCCCCTCTTCCTCCAGGCAGCATTTCTGGTCTCCTCCCGAGACTGCAGGTCTTTATAGGCTGTGGGAAAGGCTTAGGCTCGTTTCTGGGGCACAGAGGACCTGAGCCTGTACCCAGCACAAGGCCCTCCTCCCATTGCCCCAAACCCTGTCCTGCCGTCTCTTCCTCCCCGGATGCTTCCACTGTCTGCTTTGACAATCAGTACATTTGTTGACAACTCCCAAATGTATATCTCCAGCCCAGAACTCTCCCTCGGGTTCTAGACTCAAATATCCGGTGTCCACTTGACGTATCCACTTGACAGTATATCCACTGTCCACTCAGATGTGTCAGTGTCTCAAAGGTAACACTTCCATGGACCAAATGTACACTCCTGACCCCTCCAACCTGCTCCTCCAGGGGTCTCATGAAGCAACACACAGCTGCTCAAGCAGGAGTCTGGGAGTTCTGGAGTCTCCTGTCCTTCCCCGCCCTACGCAGACAATTCATCCACCAGTCCCATTGGTTCCACCTCCAGACCAGTGAATCTGTGGACCTCTCAGCATCTTCCCTGTCGAGGCCAGCATCCTCTCCCACCTGAGCTAGCGTAGCCATCTTCTGATGCCCCACATCCTCTTTTGCTCCCCTACAAAGTGCTCTCAACATAGCACATGGCAGCCAGAGGAATCATTAGAACACAAACTGGGTCACATCATGGTGCTTAAAACACTGCAGCAGTCTCCTGTTGCAACCAACTCATCCTCATGGCCTGCAAGACCCAGTACAATCTGGCCAATCCCTATCTTCCCACTCTCTTCCCCACTCCCTCCACCCTGGGCTCCTTTGCATGCCTCAAAACCCCGAAGCCCTTTCCCTGCCGTAGGGCCTTTGCACATGTTGTTCTCTCTACTTGGAATACCGTTCTCTAAATTCACAGCTGACTCCTCCTTCTTTAGTTAAGCTTACATTTCACCTCCTTAGAAAGATGTTCTGGTCTATTCAAGCCAATGAAGCTTCCCATGTTTGTCTTCCTTATTTCTCCCTGTCCCTTGATGATTTGTAAAAATCCAAAATTATCCTTTCTGTTAGTTTATGTCTGAGGTGGTGTCTCCCTCTGCTAGAACGTAAGCTCCACAAGGGCACTAATGTATTCGCAGTGTCGACACAGTGGAGAAAGGAGGGGGCCACGGAGGGCTCCCGGCAGGTCCCCAACCTACCCCAGAGATGGTGCACGACATAGAGCTCTCCTATCTGCGAGAAGAAGCCGCCCACCGCCTCCTGGTTCTCCTGCCGGTACTTGATGGCCCGAGCCCTGGGGATGGCAGAAGAGTGTGGGGCCGAGGCCAGGGAGGGTGCAAAGGGCCCTCTGAGGTGACCCCAGGCTGGTTTCTCAGTCACACATCAAGGGAGGAGCCCGGGGTAGAGCCCTCGGCTCTCAGAGACGATCAGGGACTTGGGTGACGGAGGTACGGCTGGGGCTGTGTGTTCTACCCCAATCGTCTAGAGGATCCTCACCCCCTGGTTAGATCATCGCCTGCTCCTGGACCCACGAGGCACAGAGGATGCTGTGTTCTCTGCCACAGCACCCAGAAAAGGAGGCCCACCAGGGGCTCTGGTGGGGCAGGTGGGCAGGGTTCCCCCAACTCCCTGGCACGACCACTCACCAGTTGTTCCCCCACTCGATCATGGTTCCTGGCTGAAAGAGAACCAGAGCAGAGGGTGGGAATGGGCCCCTACCTGGGATTTCAAGCCTCACTGTTGGGTGGGGCTGGGAAACTGTCATGTCTCCCCAGCTCCAGGGGCTGCCTGGCCTCTTTCAGGGGCCCTGACTCACACCTGAGCGTGCATGTATGCACACGTGTGTACACACCTCTGTTCTGAGGCCAGAAGCCCCAGTCCAGGTGCTGGGGCACTGGGCCTGCCCCCCACCTCTCAGGGTACCCGGAGCACACTGCTACGGGGAGAAGGGGAGGGACCTTGAGCTTGTACGTCCTCAGCTCGTAGATGTTGGGGCCGGCTCTAGGCTGCGGCTCGTTCCAGAAGCTGAACTCGAGGAGCAGCTGGTTTCTCCTGGACAGCAGCATCTGGCTCCGCTCCTTTCGGAACTCCAGGTACTCCTGCGGGCGGGGTGGGGCCGGGCGAGCTGGGCACAGCAGCCAGGAAGTGCCCCGCCCCCAGCAGTGTGCCCCAGGGGGTGGCAGAGGCAGCCCCCAGCACAGGGCTGAGTCAGAACCAGCATCCGGAGAGGTGTGCAGTGGATGCCCACGTACCTTGTTGTTCTTGAGCTTGTTCATGCAGTCCATGAGGGCTGGGTAGCCCCCTGAGAATCGCCACAGGTGTACTGTTTGTGGGGACAGGGAGGAAGGCACAGGTCAGGGGGCTGCGGGGACCCTGCCCTGCTCCATCCCACCAAGCTCCATGTGTATGTAATAGGAGGAGCCTCCAGCCGGTTCTCTGTAGCATCAGGACTCTCTGAGTTCCTCTGCATTGCCAGGAGCAGCGCTAGGCAGGAGGAAACCTCAGACACAAGCCTAGGAGACTAGGGTTTGAGCTGCAGCTCTGCCAAGTGGCCTTTGAGCCCTCTAGGCCTCAATGTCCTCATCCTGAGAATAATGCACCCACCCAACCTTCCTTAAACAGCAACAAGAGGATCAGAGTGAACTTGTGCCCTAGGACCTGTGGCATGCGTAAAGCTGACCTCATAGCAGGCCTGTGAGGAGCAGGCTGGGCCAAAGGAAGGGGCGAGTGGGCTGAGATGGATTACTCCAAGACGGTGCATTGAAAATAAAACCAAGGAACAGAACAGCACGTGCCGTATGCTACCACGGGTTTAGGCAGGGAGGGACATATCCAGAGATGCTGGTCTCTGCACCATCTCTCAATGGAGACCCAAGAGATTGTGAGAGGAGATGCCCTTGGGCCAGAGAACTGAGGCTTCGGGATCTTGGGCAGGAGGAAGTCTTACTTTCCAGTGAAAATTCTTTGCACCATTTGCATTTTTTTTAATCACAGCCTCTGTACTGGGTTCTTACAAATTCATTAAAATGTGGATTCCTGAGCCCTACTCCCAGGGGATGGCTCAGGGGGTCTGCTCCCCACCTGATTCTACAAGGTGCCCAACCATTCGAGACACCCAAAATATAGACATGCTTTAAAATTCAAGCTCCCGTTCCTCAAAGTTCATTTCTCAATTAGCAAATACTTAGGAGAATCCAAGAAGTACTGCAGAAACTGATTAAGTTGTGCCTAAAAATGGGAAAACTGTAAGGGGTGCGATGGAAGACAGTCGGCTTTTTCTTACCCCACCATCAATGTGTCAGTGATTACTGAAACAGAATAAATGATTAAGGGACTCTACCTAACTGCAGATCCCAGATTAAAAAGAAAAACAAAACTACTATTATCAGGGCAACTGAAGGGTGAGTTAGGTTGGCTTGTGAGATAGTGAGCTCCCCATTGCTGGGAGTGTTCAAGGGAAGCATAGAGGACCTTCTATCAGGGCCGGAGGAGCTCCCTATGCTATCTGCAGTCTAATCAGCACGGTCCGAAAGGACTCTCTACTATGATGGAAAAGTTCTACAGCTGTGCCAACCAAGATGGTAGCCCTGAGTCACATATTTCTATCAATGGGCACTTGAAATGTGGCTTCTGTTGACTGAGGAACTGAATTTTTCTTTTTATTTAACTTTATCCAATTTAAATTTAAATAGCTGCATGTGGTTAGTGGTTACCTCCCGGGACAGCACAGATCTAAACGCCAAGGCCCCTTGGAGTGGCTGGGACGCTGTGAGTAAACCAAATTCATGTGTGGGTCCTCACAGCTGGTGCCAACTGACATGGGATGGGGCCTGCTGGGGGTATTCCTGAAGCTGCATGGAACCAGCTCAGACAAGAGCCCCTGTTCATTCCATAAATATGTACAGCATCCTGGGGATTCAGTGGTGAAGAAAGACAGGCAGGGGCCCTGCCTGCCGGGAGGCAGACACAACAGGGCACATGGTCAAGGCTGTGGAGAGGCAAGTCCTGGGGCCTGGGGAGACAGGAGAGCTGCCTCACCCAGCTTGGGTGGAGGGAATCAGGGGAGGCCTCCAGGAGGAGGTGATGTCTACACCGAAATAAAAGGTGAGTAGAGGAGTGAGCCAAGAAAAGGAGGCTAAGGAGAAAGAGCTTCAGGCTGATGAAACCGTGGGAACAACAGCCTGGAACTAGAGGGAAAAACCATCCATCTGAAGAACGGAAAAAAGTCCAGGGTGGGATGGTGCAGTGAGCAGGAAGACGTGGAGAGGAGACCCGAGGCAGGGCAGGGAAGGGCTGAAGAGCCCCATGGGCCACCCCAAGGGCAGAGGGAGCCATCACAGACATATGAGCAGGGGAGGAAGCCCATGAGGACTGCACTGAGAAGGACCCCTCTGGGCATGGAGGGCAGCCACCTGTGCTGGGGGGTGGGCAGCTCACCTGCCTGGTCCTGCTCCCCGTACCATGTGTTCCAGTTGCCCACGAGCGAGCAGGGGTAGTCCTCGTCCAGGTGCAGCTTGGGCAGCACGGCCTCCCTGTGGGTGGTGAGGCACAGAGAGGGGGAGGGCTCACACTAGCCCCCAGAGCCCCTTGGATAAGGCTTCTGACTCAGGCCCTCAGGATGCCAAGATGCAGAGGCTGCACAGGATGACGTGTAGCTCTGAAATCTATAGCCCCTGGATTTGTGCACAGAGAACAGGGCTGGGACAGAGTCCCCCATCCAGGCAGGGGCTGGGACAGGAGGGTTAGGGTCACTCACGTCAGGCTGTTGTAGGCGTCCAGACACTCGGGCTTCACATTGTGAACTGTGACACAGGACAGAGAGTGGGAGGTGAAGCGAGGGGGAGGGGGTGTCTGTGGGAAGCTGGGATGGGGGCAGCCCCACAGGGCCTGGGCTCCCAGGACAGCTCAGATGTCCCAGACCCTCTTCAAGTCCCAGCAGGAGCCTCGCAGGCCCCCAAAGGCCCCCGGGAGGGCAGGCTGGCCGACTCAGCAGCCACTCACACTGGATCTTGTAGAGGCTGCTGGTCTCCTTCTTGGACAGCAGCGTGGAGTGGGCGTCCTTCCGGGGGTCCACCTTGTGTACGAAGAGGGAGCGGAACCAGCTGCCTTCATTGTCCTTGGAATAGAAGCTGCGGGACAGAGGAGTTCAAGGGGGACCTGCTTCCATCTGCCCAGACGCCTTGCTCCCCGAGGCTGGTGACCCACTTTTCTGGGAATGGGGCCACGGAATCCCATGGCAGCTCCAGAGGATTTCATGTCACTGGAGCCAGCCACGGGGATCCTGGCTGCCCAGTTCGCTTCTTGAAACTCTGCAGAGCCTCAGGAGGTCAGGAGAGGCAGCCCCACCTCCCGCCTCTCTCTCCAGCCTCCCTGCCTCCCCTTCACCCCCTTCCAAGAGGTCCTCCACTTGGACCCTGCAACTGTATCCCTTGCCAAAAGGGTGAACCGCAAACACATCTTGCCTGGTGTCCAAAACCTGTGACAGCCCGACCTACCCTGGCAGCCTCCCCTCCAGCCCACCCCCTACCTGTGTATCGTGCTCTCCGAGTGGGCCTCTCCCTGAACACACCCGACTCCTTCACTCTGTGCTTTCTTTGCAATTTCTGTCCCCTCTGATGAGAAGCCTGCATTCACGGTCCTCCCCAGTGCTCACACTACACCTGGCCTGTGCCTGATGCCAGCCCCCACAAATAGAGCACCCAAGACACACACGCTCTGTACTTGAGGAGGTCACAGTCCGCTGAGAGAAGTGGACCTTGGAACACAGTTACAGCCAGAGGTCTCTGGGAGAGCCCAGATGAGTGAGCCTGAATTTGGCCCCTGGAAGTCTGGGTGAGCTCTCCAATGGGGGTGATCTGGCCAGTTTCCAAATCTCCAGGGCTGATTTGGCAGATAAAGGCAGATAGAGGGGGTCAAAGGCATCAGAGGCAAGATTCATTCATTCATTCAGCCAACACTTAATTGACAAATACCTGCCCTGTGCACGCTGCTGAATGAATGAATGACATGCCTTGTTCAGAGCAGGCGAACCAATCACCAGGTCCTGCCAGATCATAACTGCACTCCCCCACACACAAGGTCCCAGCATGGGTGGGGTTATGTTTAGACTGCCAGAGGTGGTAAATCATCTTACTTAGCAGCAGCAGTGAGGCTTGTAGCCAGGCCTGAAACACCGCCTCCTGTTAGATGAGTTCCAGCCCAGGAGCCTAGCTGTGGGGGCCCCATCACCAAGTTCTCTTCTTTTTCGAGCCTTTTCTGTGGCTAGAATAAATGTCTTGCAAGTCAAAGTATTGCTTTTCTCCAAAATATGGATTGAGCACTGGGACTGATAAAATCTGAACAGCATCTTAAAAATGATGATATATTTGTATGAGCACAGAGTAAAGATAAGTAAGGATTTGTTCCAAACTTATTTTGTTGGTTTGTTTGGTTTTGGCCATGCCAGGCAGCCTGCAGGATCCTAGTTCCTTGACCAGGGAATGAACCCGGGTCACAGCAGTGAAAGTATCGAGTCCTAACTAGACCACTGGGGAACTCTCAGCCCCACACCGTTAATACTGCTTACCTGGGAGAGGGAAGAAGAAGATGGTTAAACTTTTTGTTATTCATGATAATTTTTTGTAAAGCTAAAAAAACCACTTTTAAATATTTCTGAATTCATAGGCTTTATATCGATGTGTGTACTGCTTCATTAAAAACAAAAAGACATGAACTTCCCTGGTGGTCCAGTGGTTAAGACTCTGAACTTCCACGTCAGGGGGCTAGGGTTTGATCCCTGGTCAGGGAACTAAGATCCCACATACCATGCAGTCAAAAAAAAAATCTGAAAAAGAATATTTATATATAAAAAGCCATTAAAAGTGTGTGTGTGTGTGTGTATATATATATATATATATATATATATATATATAAAAAAAATAAAGTCATTCCTTTTTCCAGGGGATCTTTCCTGACCCAGTGATTGAACCCGGGTCTCATGCATTGCAGGCAGATTCTTTATCATCTGAGCCACCAGGGAAACTCTACACTTCAATGTTTTTACATTTTTAATAAAAAAAAAAAAAAAAAAGACAGTTGTCATCAGATGGCCTATGTGGTCTGTGGAAATTGGGGACCAGAATAAGGGAGCCTCACTATGGCTAACACTCGGTGAGGGTAGCCTCTGCCAGGGACCTCTGATCAGCCTGTCAGTACCATGATCCCACTGAATCTATGCAATGAGAGTATAACGTTAATACTATTCATATCCCCATTTTTGAGATAAGAAAATAGAAGGTCATGGGTGGGAGAGTTAAGAAACTTGTCCCAGGTCACACAGCAAATTGGGGCAGGGAGCTCAGGCAGGAGCCCAGAGCTCTTTCCTGTAAAGCCAGCTCCACCTCAGGTCAGGCACCAACCGGGAGAACTAGCATCAGGGAGATAGTACAAAGCAGCAGGAGTTTTTTAGCAAAGCCACTGGTAGAGGGACCTGACCTTTGATTTGAATGTAGAGAGGCTGTTTCCCCTGGAAGGGGTGGTGACAGAGAGAACAGAAACTCCTACTCTTTGTCAACCAAGACCTTTGCTCCAGGACTGGGCCTTGAGTAATTTATTAACATCAGCACTGACCAAGATAAACAGCCAAGCAGCCAGCCCTGGAGAGACAGCCTAGAACCTGGGCGCTGGGAAGTGACGGGGGAGTGTCCAGGAGCTCCCCACTCTTCCCACCTCAGTCTCCTCTTTCCCACCTCCGCATCTCGGTTTCCCCACGTGTCAAAAGAGCAGGGTGGAGCAGCCTATCTCAAGAAGATCCCAGAGCAGGGTCTGAACTTGAAGCTAACATCTGTAGGTTCACATTTCAAGAGTTCAAATTTCACTTTTTCAATGAAATCACATTCTCCTGTCCTTGAGCTCCCCAACCCTTCTCACCCTGCTCCCTATTTCCCCATAGCTCCTTCTAACACACTGTGCAATTTGGGGGTTTATTAGTGTGCCATTTGCTGTCTCCCACTGGCAGCAGCCCCATGTAGCCTGATCTCTCCTGTGCATCCCCACTGTCTCTCAAGGGCCTGGAAGAGTGCTGGGCACGTGGCACATGCTCAGCCCACGCTGGGGGAATGAGTGAAGGAGTGTGGGGGAGCTAAGACAGAGCTGCATGAAAATGATGACATCTGGGAGGTAAGAAAGCACAGAGAGGGTGGACCTGGGCTCAGTGTATGGGCTGGGGATGCAGGGCCCCTTTCTATCCCCACCACCACCAGCAGAGTTACTGCTTAAGAGCACAGGTTCTGGACAAATCCAGGACTGATCCCAGCTCAGCGTCACCTCTCTGAGCCTCATTTTCCTCACCTATAAGGGCAATAGGATGTGCCTTGCAGAGAGAAAGGCAGACATAGCAGTGCAGGTAGTATCACTGTTCCTACCTAACTGATCTCCTAGCTCCCACTCGGCCCCTTTTTTCCTAACCTGCCCATCAGTTTTGTAAAGTACCACTGTTGTGATGCTACCTGTCCACTTGAAAAACTTCTATTGCTCCCTACTGCCCGTAAACCAAGGCTGGATGTCTCCACTTGCTCTAATCTATTTTGCCAAGCTTTCGAGTCAATTCCCTTTATAAGAAACATTTTTCCTTGTATTTGTTTTTGGCTGCCCCACTCAGCTTGTGGGTTCTTAGTTCCCCAGCCAAGGATTGAACCCATGCCTCCAGCAGTGGATGTGTGCAGTCTTAACCACTGGACCGCCAGGAAGTCCCCACTTCCCTTCTAAATTTGGTGACCACCAATCCAAGATTCCCTCTCATTAGCATCACCTAAGAACTTGTTAAAACTTTTCCAGCTCCATCCAGAACCGCTGCAACAGAAACTTCAGGGGCGGGCATAGCAATCTGGGTTTTAACAAGTCTGCCAGGGGATTCTGATGCATGCTCAGCCTTAAGGATCGCTGCCCTAAGGTAGTCCCTATTTCTTTCTTTTTTCATGTAATCTCAGTAAATTATCCCAGAAACACCCAAGATTCTGCTATCTAAACTATATTAAGAATGCCCCTTAGGCCTAGAAAAACCAGTTCAACCCCTTCCATAAAAACACCTCTGCTGGGACTTCCAGCAGTGCAGGGGGCACAGGTTAGATCCCTAGTGGGTAACTAAGTTCCCACACACTGTGTGGCCAGAAAACAAACAAAAAGCCCACCTCTCCTATTTCCCCCTCAGCCTGGAGCTGACATTCTCCATCCCCTAGGGTACCCAGCACAACGCTTTTAGCCTGGGAGTTGTTCAACAAATGTCTGCCCCAGATGAGAACTTTAGAGACACATTGGCACTCTCAACAGGGATCAATGGTCTGGTGCCACCCCACATGAAACTGCTCCAGAATGTTCTAGATTGATATGCTAGGAAGCTTGGCTCTACGCATATTCTGAAACACTCTTCTGTCTGGAGTCGGCTGACTTTAGAAAGGGGCCATGTTTCTGTTTACTGCTCCACAAGTATGTTTTCGGGCTTCCCTGGTGGCTCAGACAGTCAAGAGTCTGCCTGCAATGCAGGAGACCTGGGTTCAATCCCTTCAAGAAGAGAATGGCTACCCATTCCAGTATTCTTGCCTGGAAATTCCATGGACAGAGGAGCCTGGCGGGCTACAGTCCATGGGGTCGCAAAGAGTCGGACACGACTGAGTGACTGACACACACACACACAATTATGTCTTTAGAAGACGTACAGGAAGAACTAAAGTTCTCTTAACAACAGGATTACTGATGTAGCAGTAATAACTGCTGCATATTGAGCACTTACTATGTGCTGAGAACTGATCTTCACAATATGTTTTTGAGAAAAATGAGGCTCAAAAACAAACAAAACCAATAACAAAACAGAGAAAAATGAGGCTCAGAGATGTACCAGGCCTTATTCAAGGGCAGTTAACCAATGGCCAAGAGGATTCCAATCCAGGTCCATCTGACTTCAAAGCCCACGCTGTGTTTGTACCCCAGTAGCCCCACTCTGAGCTCAGAGGCCAGAGGGCCCCTCTAGGGACTCCAGAGAGATCGAGGCAGACGGAGGCTGGCAGGAGGGGATGTTCCTGGTATCCAAAGTGGGAACCAGGGCACAGGTAACTTTGCAGCAGTCCTTGAGGGACTTGATAATTATGAATCCAAGCACCTTCACAGCAGTCCTGCAAAAAAACACCTGGCAGGGACCTCCAATCCTACTTCAGAGAGAAGGAAACCGAGGGCCCTAGAGGTTCAGCGCCTCATCGGAGATTATGGAGCGGGTAATTGAGGAGCAGCAGGCTGCCTATACGGCCTATGTTTCTCCTGTCGTCTCTGGATGTTCTGGCTCTACCACCAGCCAGTTCTGTAAGGCTAGAGAAGTGAGGTCCTGCCCCCAGCTTGGATTTCCTCATCTGGAAAATGAGGGGCTCATAGAACATGATCTTCCCAAAGCCCCTTCCGCCCTGACATTATGAGGGACTCATGAAGACACTGCTTGAGACATAGGCTTGGGCATGGGGCAACATTTGTTACAAGTTCACCAAGCGCTGGGTACCTTACACACATGACTGCTAATCCTCAACAACTCTGTGAAATCATCCTACTTTCTCACCTCCATTTTACAGATGAGGAATCTGAGACTTCAAGAGGCCAAACAATTCATGCAAGGTCACCTCACTGAAAAAGGCTGAGCTGGGTCTGTAGGTGCCAGGTAAAGTCTAGGTTCTCTCCATGTCATGAGCTTTCTCCCCAATTACTGAGCCGTCAAACCAGTCAATCCTAAAGGAAATCAACCCTGAATATTCACTGGAAGGACTGATGCTAAAGCTGAAGCTCCAATACTTTTGGCCGCCTGATGCGAAGAGCTGACTCATTGAAAAAGACCCTGATGCTGGGAAGAATTGAGGGCAGGAGGAGAAGGGCATGACACAGAATGAAATGGCTGGACGGCATCACTGACTCAATGACTATGAGTTTGAGCAAACTGTGGGAGATAGTGAAGGACGGGGAAGCCTGGCGTCCCGCAGTCCATGGGGTCTCAAAGAGTCGGGCACAACTTGGCAAGTGTACAACAACAGGGTGGGTGGGGAAGCTGGAGGAGGCAATGGCAGCCCACTCCAGGATTCTGGATAACCCCACGGACAGAGGAGCCTGGCGGGCTACAATCCAAGGGGTCACAACAGAGTTGGACACAACTTAGCAACTGAACAACTGGCTGAGGGCATGTGCCTGGCTCCTCTTCCCCAGCCTCCCCGACCCCACAGCATGACACTCTCTAACATCTCACAGCAAGGTCTAACAGAACGCACAGCTTCACACCTAGGCTGCTGGACAGCCTCCTTTCCACAGGTGGGGGGACAGGTGTCCTCACTTCTTTGGCAAATGTTCTTGAGCACACACTGTCCTGAGCCCTGAGCCAAGGGCTGGGGAAACAGAAAGATGAGGTGATGGTCCAGTGGGAGGGGCAGGCAACTGTGCAGAGGGTGGGAAGAGCAGAGATGGGGGAAGAACAGGGCGCCAGAGGGAGGAGGGAGGGGCCGCCCAGGGCCAGTCAGGGAGGCCCAGAGGAGGGCCCAAACAAAAGACCAGGCTCAGGGCCGGGTCCAGCCAGCCTCCCTCCCCCAGAAGGCCCACCAGTTGTGGCGCAAAGACCACAGGGGTGTCAGGAGGCCTGGGTCCAGACTCGGTGCTGCCACAGGACGGCAGGGGAGTGACCTTGGGAGCTCCCACCCTTTCTGAGGCTTCCTTTGCTCCCCTTGTGCGGTTTAGGGTTGGGGAGCCAAGGATCTGTGCAGCCATGGCCCGTGGGGCTCTCCATTGCTCCCCATACCTCTGACCCCCAGAACTAACCGCGGGAGGAGCTGCCCGTCGTAGAAGTCCCCCGGGGTGCCCATCTCACAATCACCGCAAAGGCCGGGGAAAGGGCCACTGCTCCCGCCCTCTGCCAGTTCCCACTCCCCAGGGCCCAGGGCCTGCCCCTCCCATTCACCCTGTCCCTCAGTCTCCGCCCAGAGCCAAGTACCCAGCAGGGCCAAGACCCTGCTCCCACCTTTCCCACCTCCCCCATTCTTTGCCCACACCTCCTCCTCAGGCTTAGAGATTCTAGCTCGGCCTCTAACCATTAGATGGCAAGCCCGAGTCTCTGCCCATCCCCCAGGCCCAGACCCTGGCTCTCACCCTTGCAGCCCCCAGGCGCACGGCTCCGCCCCAGGCCCAGCCCGAGTCTTACCGCGCCGCAGGCACAGCCGCAACGTCCCGGGGGCCCGACCCCGGGCACCGCAGCAGCCGCCGCGCCGCCGCAGAGATGCTGCACAGACGCGGAGCCATGTTGGAGCGGTGCAGGTTGGAGGGAGGCCCCGCCCCCGAACCCGGCAGCGGAGGCGGGACGTGGGTAAGCCCCGCCCCATCGGCTCGCCCGCCTCCCTCGCCAGCCGGGCAGGTGGGCGTTGTCCCCTCTCGTCCCGCAACGCAGATGCAGGGCAGAGGTCCGGGTTCTTGTCCCCTGAGCCTCTGCAGCTCTGCTACAGACTTGCTTTGTGGCCTGGAGCAAACCCGTCGCCCAGTCTGGGCCTCAGTGTCCACCCCGTAAAATGGGAGCACTAAACAATAACACCAGGGGTTCTTAAAGGGGCCCTTCAGGGTGAGCGGCAGAGGGTCAGTAACCCCGCTTGAAATGGTATACAGTTCTGTGCGCTTGTACATTCCTGCGGGGCACGGGCACAGGTACCGTTTATCATAATCTGAAAGGAACAAACCCCCTAACAACTTAAGACAGATGGACAAGGCTCTGAGTTGCGGGGACACTTTCTCTCCATCATCTCCTTTTCCCTTTCCTCCCCCCTCTACCATCTCTGCCTGGGCCTCCTGGAGCTCCATGCCCTTCTCCTGCTCTGCCCAGGTCTTGTGCCTGGCTTCCAAACTAGTCCTCTCTCAGCCCACGGTCCCCCAGGTCACAGACCTCAGTGGGAACAGAGGGCCTGCAGACCCTATGGGGGGGCAGCAGGAGCCTAATAACTTCCTGAGAATATGTGCGTACACACCCTAGAATGGCCACCCACTGAGGCTGAGACTGATGGTAGTTCCCTCCTGATATGCTTGGGGTGGAGGAGTGCCCTGGCAGACTTTAATTTTGTGATTCCTTCTGCAAATGTTGAGTCCACATGGCTAGACCATGTGCTGAGCCGTGAGACGTCAAACGTGGCCAGAATGGCAAGCCCCCAGCCCTCTTGGAATTTAAGGCCTGGCCTGGCTGGGGACACAAAATCGAATTGGTATTGACCCCCCTGGGGCAGAGACCTTAGACCAAACCCCTCTCCCCTCTCTTGCCTGACATGCTAAAAAATATTGGCTGAAAAAGTGAAAAATATACACAAAAATATTTTTTGCCAATTGTGATACAGGATATGAAAAAATATGGAAAGCTGTGAGGACTTATACTGGGGAGGGGGAAAGAGAAAATGTGAGGTTCTATATAGACTTTGAGGGTCAATGATAATTTCTATAAGGAAGTGAGGCCTGAACTATTTTTTTTCCCTTGTGTTTTCTGAAGCTGCTACAATGAATATGTATTCTTTGCAGGATTTATTTTAAAAGGGTACTGTATATCATCATGATAAATGAAAAACCTAAATCAACTGTGATACACAAGCAGAACCATCAGAATAAATGCAATGAAGATACTGTATCAATGGTGCTTTATAGCTAAGGCAGAAGGTTACTCTCTGTTAGCACTCAGGCTTCTTTCTCTAGTTGCAGTGAGCGGGTGCTACTCTCTAGTCACGGGCTTCTCACTGCCGGCACTTCGCTTGTTTCAGAGCACAGGCTCTAGGGGGAGAGGGCTCAGTTGCCCCAAAGCAGGTGGAATCCTCCTGGGCCAAGGATCGAAGCCTCATCCCCTGCGCTGGCATACAGATTCTTAACCATTGGACCACCAGGGAAGTCCTGGTCTAGGCATTTGTAAGACAATCTTCCCATCTCCCACTGTTTGAGTGGGATAGGACCTAGATCAAACTAGGTCCTCCAGGAGCGCGTTCTCACCCCTGACCATATCAGATGGATGAGTCTCCCCATCCAGGCCAAGGGAACCAATCTGGCCGGCTCACTGAAAGTGTAGCTTTGAGACCTCCATTCCCACCCCAGCTAGGGAGACCAGCTCACTCCAGTTTACCCCAGACTGTCCCCGTTTGGACACTAAATGTCTCCTATCCCAGGAAACCCCTCTATCCTGGGCAAATGGGGACGTATGGTCATCCTAACTGTAGCTGTTTCCCTCTCCCTGGCTCACACATCCACTCCACCCCCAGAATCTTTTCCTCACTTAACTAACCCCACTGACTCTGTTGGAAGGACCAGGGCAGGGGGGCTGACTTCGTGGCACTCAGGGACATGCAATGCCTGTTAACTCGGCACCTGGTGGGATGGGTCCCTGCCCTGTGGACCGTGCATTCTGGGCAGTAAACCAGATGGATGTTGGATGACAGTTCTGAAAGTAAGGAGTAATATAATTAGACCATTTTCAATTACTGTGGAATAAATTATCCCAAAATTTAGCAGCTTGAAACAATGAACATTTATGAGCTCACACGGTTCCAAATGGGTCAGGAATTCACGAATGAGTGGTTGGCTGGGCTTCTTCTGGCTCAGGGTCTTTCACCACATTGCAGTCAAGATGTTGGGTGGGGCTGTGGTCATCTGCAGGCCTGATGGAGGCTGTGGGGTCTGCTTCCAAGGTGGGCCACTCACACACCTAGCAAGTCAGCGCTGGTTGTTGGGGGCTGCTGGCCGGCAACCTTAGTTCTTTGCCATATGGGCCTTTCCAAGTGCTGCGTGTGTGTCTTCACCACATGGCAGGTGACTTCCCCCAGAGCGGGTGATCCAGGAGAGAGTAAGATGGGACCTTCAAGGACTTTGTGAATTGACCTTGGAAATCATACCCTGTCATTTCTGAATATGTCTTTGGTGACACATGTCAGCCCCGTTCAGCATGGGAGGGAGCCTTACAAGGATGTCAATACCAACATGTAAGATTCTTGGGAGGAATCTTCCATGGTGGTCCAGTGCTTAAGAATCTGTCTTGCAAGGCAGCGGACATGGAGAGGTTTGATCCCTTCCTGGTTCGGGAAGATCCCACAGGCTGGGAGCAACTGAGCCCGTGCACTCCAACTACTGAATCCCCTGTGCTCTAGGGCCTGCGCGCCGTAACAAGAGAAGCCACCGAAGTGAGAAGCCCGTGCGCTGCTACTAGAGGGCAGCACCCGCTCACCACAAGCAGGGAAAGCCCACACGTAGCAATGAAGACCCAGGGCATCCAGAAATAAATTTAAAAAAAAAAAGATTCTTGGCAGCTGGCTACTATAGTTAGGTTGTGCACTAGGCCCAGCTTAATTACTTGGATTGGGCTCAGATGTCCAAGCCATCTTCTATGAGCACATCTCCCCAGCATCACTGTTTTTCTGTCCTAGGGTCTCTCCCTCCCCTACCTCTCTGAGGTCCCCGCTCGCCCACCAGAGTCTGTGACATCTCTTTCTCCTGAACCTGTTCATCCTCCCTTCTCGGCAGGGAGCTGACCCATTTTTTCTCCCTCCCTCCCTCCTTTCCCAAAGCCACCCTCATGGAATCTGCCTTCATAACTCGTTGCCAAGCCCTGCTGCCCAGTCCGTGAAATGAAAAGACAGGAACCGGGGACAAAGACAGATGGGCAAGGCCAGGCGAAAAGGAGTAGGCAGGTTCATAAGTGTAAAATATGGACAAATCTGCCATCGTCTATTCCCTGGGACAAATAGATCATCACGGAGCGGGCTGCAGAAGAGCAGAGAGACAAAGTAGCCAGCTGTGGCAGTGTCACCCGCTCCTTATTGATGGGCTTTTATGCCTGGGCCCAACTGCTCTCTGAAAATTGCATCCTCCAGCCATGAGACCCCCAAACAGGAGTGACAGGACAAGAAAGCTTTTATGTCTCAGCTCGGGCATGAGCCACACTGCCAAGTCCCAGCCTTTCTGCAGGATAAGTCATATGCAGACATGAATTATGGGACTTTGACATAGTGCCACATAAAAACATGATCAAAGTACTGCTTCATGTATACATATTGGAAATCATACAAATGCCAGAGAAAGAAAACATTTTCACTTGTTAAATACCAAACCATTTCAAAGCTGTTGACGTGGAATGAATGATAAACTGCGTTCACTCTGCTGCCACCAGGCAGCGCCACGACAGTTGAGAAACAACCACATTCTGTGTCAATGCGGAGCAAATCACACCACTGTTAGCGTGTTTTGGACTCCAGTGAGCTGTTATTTTGCCGTTCACTGTCATTATAAACCCGCTTTAAAAAACTATAAAAATGTCATTCGACAACATCACTAGCAAAGTGGGTATGCCAATGCTGAAAATCACGCCCCCAAATCTATACTTTGGAGCAGCTATCGAATGTGATAAAACACCACAGAGAAGACTGAACCAGCTCTGTGACAGGTGCTGCTGTAAATTTAGTAGAGTGTCCACAGGGAGAGATAATGCTGCAAAGATACAAAGCAAAAATATGGGGGACTTCCCTGGTGGTCTAGTGGCTAAGACTCTGCACTCCCAATGCAGGGACCCTGTGCTCAATCCCTGGTCAGGGAACTGGATACTACCTGCCACAACTAAAAATTCACAAGCTGTAACTAAAGATCCCACCTGCCACAACTAAAACCCGATGCAGCCAAATAAATAATACATTTTTTTACAAAGCAAAAATATGGTAAGATGGGTTGTTGATTTACGAGCTGTGTGTGTGCGCATTTTATTGTCTCCTTCACATTCATTCCTACAGGGAAACATGAGTCTTGTAATACAACATTTTGAATCATCTGAAGGTTATAGAAGGCATCCTTCCTGAAAAATGTGACTTCCCTGGACCTCCCAGATATCCTGGCATAAATGCAGCTCCTGGCGCCCACCCCTAGAAGGGGAATGTTATGGGTTGAATTGTGTCCTGTGAAATAACAGAAGACCTTTAGTCTCTGCCTCCAGTTCCCAGCACTGAGCTCCTAAAGCTCTTGTAATTTCCTAAGTGTAAAAGCACCAGGAGCCCTTCCGGTTCAGATATTTGGTCTTGGACCCTGGTTCCTGACACAGAGCCTCTAAGTCACCGGGAACTGCCTGGCTGATGGGGACATCTTTTGCTCTAATGAGGTAATGCTTTGTGGTCTCCTGCATGGGGTGGTTGCTGTTGTTTAGTTGCTAAGTCGTGTCTGACTCTTTGCAACCCCATGGACTGCAGCCCACCAGGCTCCTCTGTCCATGGGATTTTCCAGGCAAGAATACTGAAGTGGGTTGTCATTTCCTTCTCCAGGGGAGCTTCCCGACCCAGGGATCAAACCTGTGTCTCCTGCATTGACAGGTGGATTCTTTACCACTGAACCATCAGGGAAACCCCTGAATGGGCGCTAGACTAGAAAGATTAAGCCATTGTTAGAAGTATGAAGCTTTTAGCTTTTCCAGCCCACATCCTCCTGGAAGGGGAAGAAAGCTGGAAACTGAGCTGATGATGGATGATGCCTACATGAGAAAGCCTCCATAAAAATCCCAAAAGTATGGGTGGGGTTCAGAGAGCTTCCAGGTTGGTGAGCACATTCACACGCTTAAGTATGAATAGACATCAGCATGAATTTTAGGCCAGAAAACAGTCACTTTTCACTGCCTGCTGTAGACAGGACCCCCTGTAACCTGCAGCACGCTGTCCTTGGAAGTCCACGGGCCCAGGCTAAAGACCTGGGTTTGGGATCCAGGTTGTTTCTCTATTTGGTTGCGTAGTCTTTGGCCAATAACTCAGCTTTGGGTCCCTCTGTTTTCTTAACAGTCAAATGGGCATAATAACCTACATAATTATGAGAATTAAATCACATGCATGCATATGAAAATGAACCCCAGTTAAAGTTCCACTTATGCATGCTGTGAGGCTTTGCTATTTGTAATGCCATTTCCTATTCTCCTCATTAAACAAAAAATTATTTGTTTATTTGGCTATGTTGGATCTTAGCTGATGTAGGCTCCAGGGCACACAGGCTCAATAGTTGTGGCGTGCGGGCTCAGTTGCCCGTGGCCTGTGGGATCTTAGTTGTCCAGCTAGGGATTGAGACCACTTCCCCTGCATTGCAAGGCAGATTCTTAATAACTGAACCACTGGGAAGTCCCCTTATTCTCCCCATTTTAAGTGTGGATAAAATGGAGGTCCAGAAATGGTAAAGACCTTTTCAAGGTTACACAGCACATTAGACACAGAGGGCACTCAATAAATATTAATTTCCATTTAAGAGGGACTTTAAACATGTCATATTATTATTATGCCCATTTTTACAGATGAGGTAACTGAGGCTCAGAGAAGCTAAATTATGCCCAAGGTCAAGGTAAGGTAGAAATCCCTACTCAGGTCTGCCTGCTTCCAACACTGCAGGTGAGTCTGGGCAAATTCAAGGATCTTCAACTCCAGGCCTGAAATGAAGAGAGAGAGCACCACTGAGGTGCTCTCTACAAGGTTCCTGAGGCCTCGTAGGTTCTTACCCTTATTCAGGTAGGAGCTGTTATCTGCAGATGCTTTCATCCAGGTTCAGTGCTCAAGGTAGCACATTGGAACATCCAGCTATGACCTCAGCAGTCTTAGGTCCCAGGTCGCACATCCTTGACCTTCCCCTATAGGGGACAGTCGGCACCTCCTGGTTGTCACAACCAAAAAAAAAAAAAAAAAAAGTCTCCAGACACTGCCAAATGCCCTCTTGGAGGTTAAAGATGTCACCTGGAGCACCACTGATCTTCTAAAAGAATGAAGGAACAAAATGAAAGTCAGGTGAGATCTGGATTAAAACAGTCCTATATGCACACTGCAAATCTACCAATTATGCTTTGGGGTAAATTACTTCATTTCACCCTTATCCAGTTTCCCCACATATAAACAAGGGATATATACCTACCAAGGTGGGTTTCGATAAAGATCAGAAGTAAAGAATTCATAGAACTTTGCAAAGTACCTTATGTAAGCACTTAATATATGGCAGCTATTAACATTTTTCCCATAGTTTGAGACTGTAAGTATTTCCTCATGTCCTTCCCTTATTCATGCAACAGATATTTAATAACTGGTGTTTGTATGTCAGGTCTTTCTTAGCGAGCCCTACCTAAATTTTTCCTTCTCAAAACCTTATCTGCTACCTGCTATTACCATCTCTATTTATTCTTTGTGAACAGCACTTTTAATGCCAGCATAATAGTCTACCACATCTATTTTGACTCATGACCCTGGCTCCCTTCTGAAGTCCAGACCCACACATCTGCCTGGAGGTCCCCCAGGAATCTCAACAGCATGTTTGGCCAATTAGCCCAGCGCCTAGCACCTAGTAAGCCTTCCAAAAAATAAGCAATTACTGGCCATTACTGTCATCTTTAGTCCCTGCCCTCTGATCCACCTCCTCATGCTACTCCTCAGTTTGGTTCCCAAAGTCACTTATTTTCTGCCAGCAGTCCTGGCCCTGGGTTAAAGCCCTGATTAGTCATCCCTATGGGGAGCCCATAGGAGAATCCAGCCTGGTTTTCCCACCTGCAGGAATGAACCAAAGCCATGAAAATAAAGACACTCCCACGCTAAGCCCAGTGTCCTAAACAATCAGTTTGGTGGGGAAAATTTGCTAGCAGTTGGCAGGACATAAAGTTCCCCCAAAGCAGCCTGGCAGCCTTGCCGGGTGTGCCAGCCAATGATTCTTGGGGCCTGGTGGTTGCTTCACAGGCACTGCAGGGGCCCACAGGGAAGAGCTAATTTATGCTATTAGTATAGTTATAGCAACAGCCTCCACTGAGTGCACTAGAACTATCGTTCACCATCTCGGGGCTGAAACAGGCAATTTAGAAGCCACCAATGGTTTTTCCAGTAGTCATGCACCGATGTCAGAGTTGGACCATAAAGAAGGCTATTAGCCGAAGAATTGATGCTTTCGAACTGTGGTGCTGGAGAAGACTCTTGCGAGTCCCTTGGACTGCAAAGAGATCAACCCAGTCAATCCTAAAAGAAATTGACCCTGCATAGTCATTGGAAAAACTGATGCTGAAGCACCAATACTTTGGCCACCTGATGCGAACAGCCAACTCATTGGAAAACACCCCGATGCTGGGAAAGGTTGAGGGCAGGGGGAGAAGGGGGCAGCAGAGGATGAGATGGTTGGATGGCATCACCGACTCAAGGGGTGTGAATTTGAGCAAACTCCAGATGGTGACGGACAGGGAAGCCTGGTGTGCTGCAGTCCGTGGGGTCGCAGAGTTGGACCCGACTGAGCGACTGAACAGCAACCACCAGGGGAGGAGAGCAGAGTAAAAGACCAGCAGCCTCCGGTGGGACAGGCTTGGGTTTGGGTTCCAGCTTTGCCTCATTGTGTGTGAGAGCCAGCAAGGAACTCTGTCACGCTGAGTTCCTGTCTCTTCACCTGCAGGGTGGGGGTGATGCTAACGGCTAACATTTGTGAAATGCTTCTTGTTCAGCCATTCTGGTACTCAACCAGTCTGTCTCATTTTAAAATTGGATTTTAAGTACAGAAAATTATACTCCCCCACTCTCTCTCTCTCACACACACACATCCATATAACCCTTGATGACATTAAAACATGTTTATGATCCAAAACTGGAAAACACAGAGCAAAAAATGAAAAATGCTTTCTTTTTTCCTTTTGTTTGGCTACGCCCCAGCAGCCTGCCGGATATTAGTTCCCTGACCAGGTATTGAACTCCCACAGTGAAAGCCCATAACCCTAACCACTAGACTGCCAGGGAATTCCCCCAGAATACTTTCATTGGGGGGAAAAAAAAAGTATCCACAAAAAGCGCAATGTCACAGGATTCGGCCTAAAATGCCCAGCCGCGTTCTAAAGCTTTACACGCCTCAACAACCCCGTGGGTAGGCACAATTATTACCCACCTTCCTCCGTGGGTCTCAAAGGCTCCGACACGACTTGGCGACTGAACAACAACGGTAACCCTCGGTAACAATTATAATTTCTCCCTAAAAAGAAGCAGAAGGATTTCGGGGCGTGGTAAGCGCTGGCTACCTAAACGGCCTCCACAAGTGATTTTAGAGTTTGAGAAACACAGAGGTCAGCACACGTAACCAGTCAAGTGCTCAACAGGCTTATCCACCCGGTGTCCGAAACACGACCCCCGGGGGCGCCACACCCGGCGCCGACTTGGTCCGAAGGGCAGTCCCTCACGGGAACAGGGGGTGACGCGTCTCCCGCGCCCGGGTACCAGCCTCTACGTGTTTCCCCGCGAAAGGGTCGGCGGGGCTCGGACACCTCAACCAGTCTTGCTAGAGAAGGCGTACCCCTTACAACACAAAAGCGTTCGGAGTGACTGCCACTGCAGCCACTCAACGGCGAGCCCCGGCCCGCGCCTCCAGTTAGATTTGAGCTTCCGATTGGTGAAGTGATGCCGAAGAGGGTGGGACACAGCGGGCAAGTCCTGTCTGCCTCGGAGCGCTCAGCCAACCGTGGTATCCGGGCGGCAGCCGCCGGGTTTGGTTGCGTCGTGTGTAGCGATCTTGGGGGCCCGAGGGCGGGGCGGGGAGCAGGCCGGGGGCTGCGGGGAGGGGACGCTTCCCGCGGGCGCGCGGAGCGAGGACGGTGACAGCCACGCGCGCACGTGCGCGCCCGGCTGCAGCGCGGCCTGAGACCTCCGTCGGCCGCTGAGAGGCGCGCGGGCTCTGGGCAGCCGCCGTCTAGGGGGCCCGTCCGCGGGCGTTCCCAGCGTCCCCGGCCCGAGTCCCGGAGATCCGGGCCGTGCCCGCCCCGTCGGTCCCCGATCGCGATCCCTGCCCGGGGCCGTCAGGGTCCGCCCCCGGGACTCCCCTTTCCGTTCCTGGGCAGGGTCCTCGCGGCCCATGCTGGCCGCTGGGGGCCCGCGGCGCTCAGACAGCTCCCGGGCCGGCCGGCCGGCCACCATGGTGGCCCTGAGGCCTGTGCGTCTCCTCCAGGGAGGCTAATAGGTCCCGAGCGCAGGCCTCGGGGCGCGAGGGTCCTGCGCCTGAGCCCCGCGCCATGGCCGGGGCCATCGCTTCCCGAATGAGCTTCAGCTCGCTCAAGAGGAAGCAGCCTAAGACATTCACCGTGCGGATCGTCACCATGGACGCGGAGATGGAGTTCAATTGCGAGGTAACTGGCTGGCAGCCCCGACCGGCTGCGGCGAAGGGCAGCCCTTTGGGATCCGGCTCCGGTTTGGGTCCGGCACCGACCCGGGCGCCCTTGCCGCGGTGACAGTCACGGTGGAAGCTTCGGGATTCTGTTTATATCATCTCTGGGCAAAGATAGGGTCGGCCAGATCCGGACGGGACCATCTAGGCCCAAATCCTCACGTTAAAGATAATTACTACTTTTTTTTTTCAATGGGGCTTTCGGGTTTGGAAGCACTTCCTGAAGGGTTTCATTCATTGTTACTGCATAAGTCTGAAAGCATCCGTGGTAGCGAATTCTAGTTCTCAGTGTCACGCTTAAGCTCCGGCTCTTTAGAGTTTCAACTTTATAAGATAATATAATAAATCATAGGTGTTAAAAGTTGCATCTCGTTGGGAAAGTCTATATTGTTTCCCTTTTTCACAGCCTAACTTTTCTAGAGAAAGTTCTTTGAGGAAAGTGATGGTATCTTAAACTTTCCATACAGTTTCTGCCTTGTAACAGTTATCATTTATTGAATACTTAAGTGTCTGACATTCATTCACTTAATTCTCTAAACAACTCAGTTTAACCCCTCTGGAAATTGTCCTAAGGACAAGCAAGCATCACGTGAAAAAACATCTACTCAAGAAAATCTATGAAAATTCAGTGAGCAAGGCAAGAGTTTGTGGTATTTGTTTTTTGTTTTGGCCGCAAGGCATGCCTTATCTTAGTTCCCCAACCGAGAATCCACGCCCCCTGCAGTGAAAAAGCAGAGTCTTAACCACTGGACCACAGGGCAAGTCCCAGGAGTTTGTGGTATTAATATTTGAACCAAGACCATTGCCACCCTCCTGCTCTCAGCTCTGGATGGCTGCAACCCAGGACACTGGGCTCCCTCCCCTCCCTAACTCCCAGTCTGACAGCTTTCTTCCCAGAAGGAGCATTACTTTAGAGCTTCTCCTGCCCAAGGCTGCTTGATACTGAGGCTCAGTCCTGTGTACTCTGGGCGTTGCTCACGGAGAATACTGGATTCCCAGTGGTTCTGTCCCCACCCTCAGTTTGTGAGATGGGTGGTACCAACCAAGAGGGACAAACTGAGGTGACTTCAAACTGACCCCTGCCTGACCCCTGCGGTACTTCTATCTAGAGCTCAGAGATTTTGCCTGGAGGGAAAAGCAGGCTTTAAAACCCTTAGCTTCTAATTTCTTCCCAAAAGTATTGACTTCATTTGCAGTAGAGACTGGAGAAATTTATGCCTAGGCGTGCTCTCCAGAACTGTGAAGTGAAGGTTTTGGTGAAAGGCAATTGGAAGGAGATTTGTGGATTTAATGAAGATACCACTGTAGGCAGCTAGTTTGCAGGAGAGTAAGACAGCTGGGAAGAGCCCTCCTGGTCAGAAAAAAATGTCAGACACTGATCTCAGAGATGGTTCTTTCAGAAGAGCCACCTTTTGATTGGGTTACTTTGTAGAACAAGTTATGCTCTAGGGTATTGTTGGAAATAATAGAGCAATGTATCACAATAGTAGAGTGTAACAGTTGGGTGCTTCCCTGGTGTCTCAGATGGCAAAGAATCTGCTTGCAATGTGGGAGACCTGGATTTGATCCCGGCATTGGGAAGATATCCTGGAGAAGGGAATGGGTACCCAGTCCAGTGTCCTTGCCTGGAGAATTCCATGGACAGAGGACCCTGGCGGTCCTAGGGGACATGACAGAGCCGCTAACACTTTCACTTTCAACAGTTGGGTGTGATCAGGGAAAGAGAGGAAGAGTGTCCTACTAAGACCATTGTCATCTTGGGTGACTTTGGGCAAACCCAAAGATATGGCTCCCTGAGGAGCAACAACATAGGCCTTAACACCATGAGAGCGAAATAGATTTCACTAGAACAGTCCAGGCTGTTACTCAACAGCAAGCAAATAACAACATGCCCAGGGTAAGGGTGGAGAACCACTCCCTAGAGTTGCTATAAATATGTTCACAGAACGAAAGGAAAACATGATTAAAGGTATAATGATATTTTTGCATCAACTAGAGAATATTAATAGATTGTTGTTGTTTAGTGGCTAATTTGTGACTGACTCTTTTTGAGACCCCATGGACTGTAGCCCACCAGGCTTCTCTGTCCATGGGATTTCCCAGGCAAGAATACTGGAGTGGGTTGCCATTTCCTTCTCCAGTGTGTCTTCCTGACCCAGGGATCGAACCCTCGTCTCCTGCATTGGCAGGCAGATTCTTTACTACTGAGCCATCAGGGAAGCCCAATAAAAGAGATAGGAATTATGAAAAGAGCCAAATTAAAATTCTGGAGTTGGGAAATACAATGACTGAAATAAATTCATTAGAGGGGCTCAAAGTACGTCCCAACTGGCAGAGGAAATAATTGGTATACTTGAAGATTGATTGATGGAGATTATGGAGACTGAAGAGTAAAGAGAAAATGAATAAAAATGTACTGAGCCTCAGAGAAACGTGAGGATCATTCAGTACATCAACATGTGTAATACAACTACCAGAAGGAGGAGAGAGAAAACATATTCCCCCCAAATTGGCTGAAACTTCCTAAATTAATTGAAAAGGAATAACGGGTATATTCAAGAAGCTCAGTGACCTCCAAGGAGGACAAACACAGAGATTCACAGACACATCATGGTAAAAATGCTGAAAGTCAGACAAGGAGAAGATCTTGAAAGCAGCAAGAGAAAAATTACTTGGCACTTTTAAGGGAACTCCAGTAAGATTAACAGCTAACTTCTCAGCAGAAGCTATGGAGGCCAGAGGCAGTGGGATAAGCACTCAAAGAAAAAAACTTGTAAACTAGGAATTCTTTATCCGACATAGCTGGCTGTAAATGAAACAGACCTTTCAAAAATAAAGTTAAAATAAAGACTTCCAGATAAACAAAAACAGAATTTGTTGTTTTGAGACCCACCTTACAAGAAATATTAAAGGAAATTCTTCAGGCTGAAGGCAAGTGACCCCAGATAGTAATTCAAATCCAAATGAAAAAAATCAAGGAGCACCCATAAAGGTAAATTATAAAAGACAGTATAAATATATTTTTCTCTTTTCCACTTTTAAGTGATGTAAGATGCAATTGTATAAAATAATTTTGTATGTAATGTACAATACTATTTGTATATAATGTACTATTGGGCCTATAACATAGAAACGCATGTCACAACAAAGATCCCATGTGCTGCAACTAAGACCCAATGTAGCCAAATAAATTAATTAATTGAAAAATAAAAGTAAAAATGATATGGAAATCCTGCATTTAAAAAATTCAGTATAATTCTGTATGTCTGCAATGAACAACCTGAAAGTGAAATGAAGAAATGCTATTTATAATAGCATCAAAAAGTATAAAGTAGGGACTTCCCTGGTGGTCCAGTGGCTAAGACATCATGCTCCCAGTGTAGGGGGCCCAGGTTCGATCCATGGTCAGGGAGCTAGATCCCACCTTGCCACAACAAAGGCTGGGTACAGCCAAATAAATAAATTATATATATTTTAAAGTATAAAATATTTAGGAATAAATATAACAAAAGAAGTGTAAAACTGATACTCTGGGACTTCCCTGGTGGTCCAGTGGTTTAGACTCCCAGCTTCCACTGCAGGGGACACAGGTTTGATCCCTGGTTGGGGAGCTTAGATCCTGCGTGCCATGCTGAGCAGCATAGTGGGGCGGGGGGGAAGCAGCCTTTCTTGAAATGAAAAATAATAGATATGGTTTTTTTCCAATAAAATTTTCTTTATGGATGTTGAGATTTTAGTTTCATATAATTTTCGCAAGTGAGGAAATGTTATTACATTTTTTTTCAATCACTTAAAATGTAAAACTCACTCTTAGCTCTTAGACTGCACAGAAACAGGCAGTGGGTTAGACTTGTCATATGAGCCATGGTTTACTGACCCCTGAGTGAAGTTACTATCTGGTACCTGTTATGAGAGACTGACCCACAGGGACAGAAATTTTTAGTGACATTCCTTCAGCCATAA
Organism: Okapia johnstoni; assembly: GCA_024291935.2. Lineage (NCBI taxonomy): Eukaryota > Metazoa > Chordata > Mammalia > Artiodactyla > Giraffidae > Okapia > Okapia johnstoni. Next base: position 3,870,936 of record CM044310.1, on the reverse strand, counting down.
TTTTGCAGTGAAAAGCTGTTAGCTTTCTTCTTTAAACAAACCCCAGGCCCAAAGAGGATGGGCAACACTATCGGCAATATCAGTGTTTCTCAACCTTGGCACTGTTGACATTTTGGCTGGAGAGTTCTTTGTGGTGGGGCCTGCCCTGTGCACCGCAAGGTGTATAGATAAGCATCTCTGGCTTCTACCCACCAGATGACAATAGCACACCTGCTTTGCCCCAGTTGTGACAGCAAAAAGTCTTTAGGGAATTCCCGGTGGTCCAGTGGTTAAGAATCCGCCTTCCAGTGCAGGGGACACATGTTCGATCCCTGGCCCTGGAACTAAGATCCCATGTGGTACCGGGTAACTAAGCCTGAGCGCCACAATTACTGGGCCTGCGAGCCCTAGAACCCGTGCTGAACAACAAGAGAAGCCATGGCAATGAGAAGCCTGCAGAGTTTTAGCCATTGGACCACCGGGAAGTCCTGAGAATTATGCATTTTTAACAAACTGTCAAGTGATGCCAGTGCTACTGGTCCAGAATGTGTTAGTCGCTTAGTCGTGTCTGACTCACTGTGACCCCATGGACTGTAGCCCACCAGGCTCCTCTGTCCATGGAATTCTTCAGGCAAGAATACTGGAGTGAGTTGCCATTTCCTTCTCCAGGGGATCTTCCTGACCCCGGGATCAAACCTGGGCTCCCGCGTTGCAGGCAGATTCTTTACTGTCTGAGCCACCAGGGAAGCCACACTAAATGAACAAAGCAGCAGTAGAAAGTGCACGGACCTTGAAATAAGACACACATGGGCTTGAATTCCAGCTAACCTACTTACAGCTTGGATAAGATACTCAAGCTTTCCAAACCTCAGTTTGCACATCAGTACAATGAAACTAATATTACTGACCCCGCAAGATTGTTATAAGGACTCATGGAATGCTTAGTGCTGGGCAGGAAGGAAGGGACTCTAGTCAGCCTAAAACGGGAGGCTTGGGTCCCCGTGGACACTGACTGCTGTGACTCCCGATGCAGGGGGCCTTGGGTTCCCTTTTCGGGGAACTAAATCCTAACTTGCCACAACTATACATTCACAGGCTACAGCTACAGATCCTGTGTGCCACAAGGAAGACCTGGTGCAGCCAGAAACATTTCTTTTAAATGCTTAAAAAAAAAAAAATATTCTGTTGAAAGTAACAGTTGTTTGATTTATGGTGATGGCGAGAACTCAGAAGTGTCTAGTCTTACTCTCCTACTCTATTTTTATGCTAATGCAGGGAGCCTGTAGATGCATTTTGAAACAAAGGAGAGATGGTACTTGAGTTCTTGGCTTCACTGAGGTCAGATGTAGGTGCCTTTCTAAGAAGGACTCAATGTCACAACGAGTTGGTAGTTAACATATGAATTGTGATGCCTTATGCTAATCAGTTCAGACTTTTTCGCTGCAGAGATGGGGGCAAAAATCTCTTCCTTGCACCACTTGCTGCATTGCACAATTGGCTTGATGCTTTGGAGAATTTTTCCTCTTGAAAGACTTGATATTTGTCATTTTGAGAAAGTGGGTGCTGAACGTAGTTTGCCAGGAGGCTAAACGGTTCTGTTATTTCTTATCTAGACTGGAATTTTACTCTAGTAATTCAATCTATCAGTAAGAAGAGTCAAATATGAAAAATTTCTCGAAATTGAGTTGTGAGAGAGCCTAATACCATCATCTTATATCAAAAACAAAGCCTCCCTCTCCTGTTGGTTGGCTTCCCAAACATTTTCACATACTGGAATTACAACTGGATTAGATACCAACATTACAGATCATCCCAGCATACAAATGGACATACACCTGACAGGTGGAACTTTCAAAAGGGGAAAGCAGAGAGAACAAGTCTGGTGATTCCAGTAAGATGTTAAATCCTAGACACCCCAAGATTGAGGCAGTGATTGTCTTCCAGGAGGGAGTTCAGACTGGTGTCTGAACCCTGGCTTTTCTGCAGAGCTCTTCTGTGACCTTGGATACATCTCTCTCTCTCTTTTTTTCTTTTTTTTTCTCCCAGGCTTCAGTTCTTCGCTGTAAAACAGGGAGGAACTCAATTTCCAAGGCCCTCAGCTGCACATCCTATTTTAGGTGATGTGGGCAAAAGAAGCTCATCACACAACTCTCTGTTTCATATTTCCTTCTTAGGTAGGAAGTCATGTCAGGATTTGAGCATGCAGGTATGAGAAAAATCTGCTAGAGGGCCAGACAGATACTGCTCAGGGAAAAGAGCCAGCATCCTGGTAGAAGTGGCAAGTTGGCTCGGGTGGAAGGAAGCCCTGCCACTGCCCCCTACTGCCTGAGTGATCTTGGATTTACCTATCTAAACCTCAGTTGTAAGATGAGAATAATAGTATTTTCTTATAGGATTGTTTTAAGGCATGAATAAGGTAGACCTTCATAGGCACTTAGCCCAGCCACTGACCATAGTAAGTACTTGGTAAACATTAGCTTCTTCTGCTTTTTTTAACTATAACTTTCATACATATATATAAATTTTATTGTATGTATTTTTGGCTGTGCTGGGTCGTCATTGCAGCTCTGGCTTTTCTCCCGTTGTGGTGAGGAGGGGCTGCTCTCTAGGTGCGATGCACAGGCTTTTCGTTGAGGTGACTTCTCGTTGCAGAGATGGGCTCTAGGAGCACGGGCTTCAGGAGTTATGGCTCTAGAGCACAGGCTCAGTAGTGGTGCATGGGCTTAAGTTGCTCTGAGGCATGTGGGGTCTTCCCGGATCAGGGATCAAACCCTTGTCTCCTGCATTGGCTGGTGGATTCTTTACCACTGAGCCGCCCGGGAAGCCCAAACATTAGCTTTTTCTGTTATCTTGAGTCCAGAGTGTGGGAATAAAGAGGAAAAGTCTCATGCTAGAGGCACTGTGAATTTTCTTGAATCACCTCCTTCATTTTCTTGAATCACCTCCATTTTCTCTGAATCTTCTTCAGGTTGTCCATGCCTTGGTAATTGTAGACCTTCTAGACTCTACAGTTAGTCTAAATATAGTGAGCTTTACGCCATATACTTAAGGATCTTTTTTTGTAATGTGCTCTATGATTGGTCTCTATTTAGCTTGATGTCCACGATGACAGCAGGACTCCTTTCTGCCGTGCTTAATTATCCTCCATTCCTTTGTTCTCTATGTGTCATCTTGGAATTTTTCTCTTTTGTTTTTCTCCGATTTTTCATGCTAGTTTTGCATTCTTATCCAAGAACATCTTTGGTACTTGTTGATTCCTGATTTCATAAGTTAAAGTATTTGGTGTCTTAAAAACCCAGAATTGAGTTTTCTCTGAGCTGCTGATCATTTTCTTAGCCAGCTGGTGACGAGTCTTCTCTGGTTTGTTACAGGATGGTGTGTCCCATCCTCATGTCTGTGCTTTGTCTGATTTAGATTCTGAGTCCACATGTTTTAGTACATTTTTAGCAAGCAAAAATTTATTACCAATTTAGTGCTGACCGCAGGGGGAAAAAAGCTTTTAATCAGATCTCAGTCACCTGTGCCGCATTGAGGCGCTTAGGAATCTAGTTCAGGAATCCTGGGGCCCCACTAGGTGGAGTCAGAGTACATCATTTCCAAAAGAATGGGGCCTTTTTCCTCTTCCCAAGTCTCACTACTATTCTTTTCTGCTGCTTTGCCAAATTTGAACCTTGCTTGGAAAATTCACAACTTTCCGTTAGTGAGTTACGTTACTTCTGGCTTTCCCATCCACCTTGCTAGCTTTAGTCTCCTGGTTTTAGTAGTTTTGATAATTTGCTGTTGTTGTGTTCAGTTGCTAAGGCATGTCCGACTCTTTGCAACCCCACAGACTGCAGCACGCCAGTTTCTCCGTCCTCCACTATCTCTCGGAGTTTCCTCAAACTCATGTCCGTTGAGTCAGTGATGCCATCCAACCATCTCATCCTCTGTGATCCCCTTCTCCTCCTGCCTTCAATCTTTGCCAGCATCAGGGTCTTTTCCAGTGAGTCAGTTCTTCCTATCAGGTGGCCAAAGTATCAGAGCTTCAGCTTCAGCATCAATCCTTCCAGTGACTATTCAGGGTTGATTCTTTAGGATTGACTGGTTTGATCTCCTTGCTGTCCGAGAGACTCTCCAGAATCTTCTCCAGCACCACAGTTCGAAATTTGACTTTCAAGTAAAACTTAAAACTGAAGCCTGGAAACATCACTAAACTTATCTGAACTGATCTGTGGTTTTAAATTCACCAATCGTGTATCTATCTAGTATCCTACTCCTACTGATCTGTGATTAAATCAGTCTCATAAATAAGTTTAAAAAGACTTAAGCCTACAGTAGTTCTCATCTACCTGCAGACTCTTTTTTAACCAGCCCTACTCACTCACACCTGTGCCCCCCACCCTTGTTAAAATCAGTGTCACTCTCATTGATGACTGCGTGTGTGCTAAGTGACCCTTTACAACCCCATGGACTGGAGCCCTCCAGGCTCCTCTGTCCGTGGAATTCTCCTGGCTAGAACACTGGAGTGGGTTGCCATTTCCTTCTCCAGGATTGATGACTGTGAACCTTAATCAAAAGGTCAAGCCAGAAACAGAATGTTTCAGGCTAAGGGTCTGAGTTCTACGTGAGATGGTTTGCGTAAATGCATAATGCTTTAGCTCTCTTGTGCTGATAGCTTTGTTTTTTTTTTTTAAGAAGCGCACTTTTAAATATAAAGTACAATTTTTGCAGAGACCAGGGCATGAGTTGGGTAACACTTGGTCAGAGGCGATGTTTCAGAGTCTGTTCATCTTACTTCATGTTTAGGCATTTGAAATTGAGCTTTGTGCCACTGGCATTGAATTTACTATTGTTTCCTATTCATAGCTCTCCATAGAGTTCTTATTCTGGGTTCGAAACATTTGTAATCATTGATAATTGCTGACTATCAACAGCAAGCTTGGTGCTAAAAAGCTTCAATTTTTCATTAGCATGATAATCACAATTTTTGTTACACTAGCGAGTTCATTATTATAAGACAACTCCTGATTATTAGGAGTAAAGAACATGATCACAGCCACAGAACCTGAGTAAGGGAAAAGAATGTAGCAAGAGCACAGAAATTAACTGTTAAGTGTCACTGACATCCCTGAAAATGATTTTAAGATACAGAATGGAATGTTAAAGGATTAAAAGAAAATTTATTTTAGTAGCGAAAAAGTACTCCATGGTTTGTACAAAACCGTCTGAATCTCATAGACTCGGGGGGTGTTAATCCTGAAAGCCCACTTGACGATTGTGGAAGCCAAGACCCAGAGAGGTTAAGTGACTTTCCCAGCACAGCAGGTTTGGGTGTTTTATAGTTGTTTGACAAGGCTGTGATTGCCCTCATGTTGTGAGCTAAATTCCAAAGACAGAGACTGTCTTCTTCACTTTGGGAGGACTGTACTGCTTTTATAGCATATAAACTACTGATTCTTTTTGCTTTGTCATCTGTCAGCCAGCTTTCAAAGCTTCAAGCCCTCTTTTTTCATGGTGTCATAAAATCTAAGCCTTGCATGGGGGCCATGAGAGATTGACAGATGGAGAAACCAAGGCCCAGTTGAGGCAAGTGGCCCACCCACAGTTGTGGGTGGTTGAGGGCAGAGTTTTGGTTTGTTTTTGTTTTAAATATCTTTTGGCTGGGACACACAGCATGTGGGATCCTAGTTCCCTGACCAGGGATCGAACCTGTACCCGCTACATTGGCAGCTCAGAGTCTTAACCACTGGACCACTAGGAAGTCTCCCAGAGGGGGCAGTTTAGGACTTGGCTTCCCTCTCTGGGCTCACGGCTGCTGCCAGAACCTGTCTCTACTAAAGCAGGAAAAATGCCAGAAGCTGCAAACTTGAGGACTGTTGTCCCTGCAACTCCCCCCCCCCCCCCTCCCACCAAAAAAACAACAATCATTCATTTTGTTTTGAAAGACTTCTTCGAGTTTAAAACCTTTTTGTGGCTCCCTAAGGTGCTGCGATCTGTTTCCTACTGGTCTCTTGTTCTGAGGAAATATTTCTTGGTTGGCTCTTTGAGATTTAGATTTCCTTGGCAAGGTATTTTTAGAGAGGGGAGATAAGTACGTGTCACAAAAGGCGGGCGGAGGGATATATACCTTCAGGCCCAATTATGCAATTAGAATTTTAATAAGGGGCGTCATAAATTCTTGCTTCATTGCAGCCATTACCTAGAAGATTGTTCTGCTCAGAAGCCTGATCCAGGTGTCATCATCATTATATCAACATCATTAGCCAACCACAAGCGTTTGTGAAGTGGCCACAGATCAATTATGCAGTACTTGCTTGGGACCCGGGAGACTTAGCGAGAGAGAGAGAGAGAGAGAGAGAGAGAGAGAGAGAGAGAGAGAGAGAGACAGACAGACAGACAGACAGAGACAGAGAGACAGAGACAGAGACAGAGAGACAGAGACAGACAGACAGACAGACAGAGAGAGAGAGAGGGAGGGAGACAGACAGACAGTGTGTGTATGTGTGTGTGTTAGCTCTTGCCTTCAAGGAGTTTATGATCTGCAGAACTATGGGAAAGACAGGAATCTTGGGGAAAGACAGATAACCCAATTTTTTCATGTATGTAAAGTGCATATAACCCCTAAAGGTTAAGTCCCTTGGCCAGCAAGGAGATCCAACCAGTCTATCTTAAAGGAAATCAGTCCTGGGTGTTCATTGGAAGGATTGATGTTGAAGCTGAAACTCCAATATTTTGGCCACCTGATGTGAAGAGCTGACTCATTTGAAAAGACCCTGGTGTTAGGAAAGATTGAAGGCAGGAGGAGAAGGGGATGACAGAGGATGAGATGGTTAGATGGCATCACTGACTCGATGGACATGAGTTTGGGTAAACTCTGGGAGTTGGTGATGGACAGGGAGGCCTGGCGTGCTGTGGTTCATGGGGTCACAAAGAGTCAGACACGACTGAGTGACTTTACTGAAAGTGCATATTGGATTTCCCGAGTGGCTCAGTGGTAAAGAATCTGCCTGCAATGTAGGAGACACAGGTTCCATCCCTGATCCAGGAAGATACCCTGGAGAAGGAAATGGCAACCCATCCCAGTATTCTTTTTTTTTTTTCACACCACGCACAGAGGAGCATGGCGGACTACAGTCCACGCAGTCTCAAAAGAGTCAGACACAACTTTCGACTAAAACAACGAAAGGGCATATTAATTCACATGTCTGGTATTATATGCCGGGAAAGGAAACTGATGAGATAAGGAAGGGACCTAAGAAAGGTCTGACTGTGGGAAAATGGAAGCTTGTGAGTGTGCTGAGCTGGGAGGACACGGGCTGCCTTGTAACAAGGCGGGGCAGTTGGTTGGAAGAGAGAGGAGGTAATTGGTGGAGGGCCTTGAGAACCAATAATTTAGATAGATTGGGCATATTAACAGCAATGATCGGAGGACCGGGAGAGGAAGATTACTTGCTGTGGTTGATTATGGCAGAAACTGACAGGACAAGATTGCAGCTGAAATGTTTGTTTTGTATAAGGGTGGTTTCAGGTTTGTGTAATTTTGCGCAGATCAAGATAAGGGATTTGGGGGTCACGATTGGTATGGAGCAGAGATACGATTCTTTTTTTGCTAAAATCCTGTTTCCCCTTTTCCCTCAGAAATAATGGCTGAGTAGGAGTGGTATGTCCTAGCCAACTCATTGGAAAAGACCCTGCTGCTTGGAAAGATGGAATGCAAAAGGAGAAGGGGACAGCAGAGGATGCGATGGTTAGATAGCATCACTGACTCAATGGACATGAATTTCAGCAAACTCCAGGAGATAGTGGAGGACAAAGGAATTTGGCGTGCTGTAGTCCATGGGGTTGCAAAGAGTCAGACATGACTCAGTGACTGAACAACAACAACAAGTGGAAAATATCATAGTTGAGGGTGCATTTAATTCACCTAGCCTAGGGAATCATAGCTTAGCCTAGCCTAGCTTTGTTGTAGTTGTTTCGTTGCTAAGTCGTGTCCGACTCTTTTGTGATCCCATGTACTGTAGCCTGCCAGGCTCCTCTGTCCATGGGAGTTCCCAGGCAAGACTACTGGAGTGGGTTGCCATTTCTTCCTCCAGGGAATCTTCCTGACCTAGGGACTGAACCCAGGTCTCTTGAGTCTCCTGCATTGCCAGCTGGATTCTTTACCACTGAGCCACCAGGGAAGCCCAGCTTAGATGTGCTCAAAACACATTAGCCTACAGTTTAGCAAAGTCATCTCTTTAAAAATAAAGTGTTTTTTGAGACATCTCAAAAAAAAAAGTGGGGTGGGGATTGATGTGTCCTCACCACGATAGGGAACACAGACATGAGACTCAAGTCTGGTGGGGTTTTTTTTTTTTTGGTTTTGCCAGACCATATGGCATGTGGGGTCTTGGTTCCCTGACCAGGGATTGAACCTATGCCCCCTGCATTGGGAGCATGGAGTCTTAACCACTGGACCACCAGGGAAGTCTGCAAACCAGAATAGATTTTAATGGAACTGATTATTCACTGCTGCGCAGCAAAATCATAACTCTTTCCACTGTGTACATCTGCTAAACGGAGGTGTTTGGCTTATTTATTTTTTTTTAATATTTATTTATTTGGCAACGCTGAGTCCTAGTTGCTCCATGCGAACTCTTGGTTGCAGCATGTGGGATCTAGTTCCCTGACCAGGGATCAACCCCAAGCCCTCTGCATTGGGAGCTCAGAATCTTAACCACTAGACCAGCAGGGAAGTCCCTGGCATCTGTTTGTTTGTTTGTTTTTTCGAAACTGACAAATAAAAGTTAGTTGTACTTAGGTTTGGATCTGGTTCGACAATGTCCTCAATTGTCAACTGTTCTCTGAATCAGTTCTTGTAGGGCAGCCACGGCTGCAGAGGTCAGTTAGGGATGAGCATTGGAGAGAGGTCACAGCCCTTCTGGCTCTGTGTTGCCGAAACCACTGCAAACATGTGGCACGAGTCCTGAGCCCTGGGAAGTGCCGTTCCTTCTGTTGCTCTGTCTGTAAAGGATCCGACCTTTCGACAGTTTTTACAGCAAATGCTGGGGCAGCTTCTGAGCTAATTAGGAGAAACCCTGATAAGTGAATGCCAGGTCCCTTGGTTCTCTGTCGTCTAATGTGGAGTAGACAGCCAGTCGAATAGCCTCCCTTGGGTGGCTGATAACCCATCCCCTGACATCTATGAAACAGGGTGTCACCTCCCTGCCAGCTTCTCCAGGCTGGAGTCTTTTCTGTAAAGCCGAAGTGTCTTCTCATCGTCAGGCGTTTCACCCACGGCGGTCAAACTCGCTTCTGTTTCTTCGGGAAAGCGTGCACTTTTCTGTTTGTGGCCTCTTCCTGTGCTGTGTCCGCTTTTCCACGCACCCTGCATGGTTGTCTCCAGCAAGCACAAGGGATTAAAGAGAGCAGTGGGAGAAATACGCCTCCATGTCTTCCAAAGCCCAAAAACCAAGTGGTCGTTTTAGGACTGAGAGTCTAAGCCTGGCCTGTTGTAAGAAGACGTCGTGGATTGGTATTAACATTTCCCCGGTTAATAGACACTGATCGGCCCCATAGGTTACCGGTGCCAGTTGCTTCCAACAGCAGGAAAAGTGCTGCATTCCCGCTACGTCCCCACCACGGAGCTGTAAGTGCTTAGCGCTATTTCCTTAAACCATTCGAGGTTGATAAATGACAAGCACTTCACTCTGTGTAAAGCTCATAAATTCAGCCCCTACCAAAAATAACAGGCTGACAGCACTTAGTCCTGTTTATAAAGTTCATACACATCCATCTCTGATGGAGGTGCAGTGTGGATCTGGGAAATAGCACTGCAGCCCGTTAAAGTAATGCGAGCGCGCGGCCAGGACGCAGCACGCCGCACCCGGCACACTGACTCCCTGCCAACTGCCCTGCGCTCCACGGGCATCTGAAGGATGAGGCTGGAGCCCACACGCCATGGAGTCCAGAGCCCTGCTCCTTCCCACAAATGGCCTTTCTCACTCCCTCCGCAGCCCCTCTTCTTTCTGCAAGTGAGCCCCTGCCTCCTCTTCCCTGGCTGAGGGAAGGCAGTGGGACACGTCCCGTCGGGAGGAAGAGAAGAGGTCAAGCAAATCCATCCGTCAGCACAGGGAGCGGTTCTCTTTTTGGCGATGTGTTTGGGAAAAATGGCAAACTCTCCCAAAAAAAGGGCCCGTAAGTGCAAAGCCTGAATGACTTATGTTCTAGCAGGTGTCAGAAGAGGAAACATTTTAATAAGAAAAAATAAGGAACTTCCCTGGTGGCCCAATGGCTAAGACTTTGCAATCCCAAAGCAGGGGGCCCAGGTTTGATCCCTGGTCGGAGAACTAGACCCTACATGCCACAACTAAGAGTTTGCATGCTGCAGCCAAATAAATATTTAATTAATAAACAAGAGACTCATCCTACTGGTCGTGGCTCCTTAAAGATCTGGCAGGTCTTGTTGGGGGGAGGCCTGTCGCCTGGTAAACTGACCGAACGACACAGGCCCCGATGGGCTGAGGAGGGCGTGAGCCATCACAGGCGGGGCTGCAGCCGGGTGCTCAGTACCGCACTGAACATTCAGTACTGCAGACAGGACAGCCACACTGCCTCTCAGACACCAGAAGAGCGCAGAGAACAGTCCTTCCCTTTGCAACAGCTTGGACCTGAGCTGTAGACGTGCTGTTCCCTCTGGCTGGCATGACCCCCCCTTCCAATTCCTGTATCAGAGGACCAACTACCACCGGGCTTTGGAGACCCAGCTCAGACCTAGCATCTCCCCTGGGAGGCCCCTCTCTCCTCTCTCCCCTGCCAGACCCCCAGGCCTGAGCTATGTCCCCCCTGCCCCAGTCCTCTATTCTATGAGCATTTGCCAGGTTGCACTTTCCTCCTCCATTCACCTGTCTCCCCGTCAGCCATGAGCAGGGTCAGTGTCTTGTCCCAGATCCCTCATTCATCCCTGGGGCCGAGCTCAGTGACGTAACGTAGTGGGTGCTCAATAAACGTTTGTCAAGTGAGTGATGGCGTGGTTAGCACGATGAGAATTGATGGTGCCCTTCCTGATCCGCCATCCATCACCCGTGGAGTGGAACACGACTGGGAGGCTTTAAACGATGCCACTTGCGAATGTAAGGAGAAGAGGCGGGGTTAGAATGAGTAATCACCCCCTTTTATTGAGTATTTACTGCGGCGCCTTCTCAGGCTTTTAAAATGTATCAGTGCACTTAATCCTGAGATCAATCTGCTAAGACAGGTTCTGTTCATTATCCCCATTGCAGAGCACAAGGAAGTTCAATAACTTGCCGAAGGTCACACGGTGGCAGCGAAGAGATTCATACCAAGGTTAGATAACCATGGTTTCTCTCTGCCTTGGAGGCTGGTTCCTGGAAAGAATTAAGCTCGAATCTCCAGAGGCATCCATCTTATGTAATGGTTTAATTTCTCTCCTGTGCATGAAGAATGGGTACGAGTCATGTTCCATTGCAGGGAGAAAGCAGAAAACAGCCCCTCGGATAACTTTCTGTGGTTCACAAGACAGGCAGGGTTAGGTGACAAAGAACTGATTTGTTTACTTATTAAAGTATTCATCGTATTTGTGACAATATTACTTATGTTACAATATCATGTTCCAATTTTTCGGCCTTGAGCTATGTGGGATCTGACCTCCCCAACCAGGGATCAAACCCACACCCTCTGCACTGGACGGGGAAGTCTTAACCACTGGGCCACCAGGGAAGTCCCTGAAGAATTGGTTTTAGACGGTAGTTGAAAGTATGGCATCGCAAGTGTTCCCCAGCCACACTGAACTACAACACTGTCATTTCCTGCAAGGACCATCTAAGCTGTTTGGTCTCTAGACCTTCGCATATGCCCTTCCCTCTGCCTGTCACACACTTCCCTGCTCACTCCTCCTTCCCCAAGTCCGGTCTCCACTTGGCTTCCCTTTTCCACCTGCTCAGATGCAGTTTCTCAGCCCTTCCAGGTAGAGGGTCCCTTTCTGCTTCCAATGTCATGGCCCTCACAGTGCCGTAGCGCTGACAGCCACACCGGCAGCTGACCTGTGCGGGGGGTGAGAGGAATGATCACCTGTTCCTGACAGGTCCCCGCTCTGGGCCCGTTCTCTGAGAGCGGAGACTGTCTTCTGTTCCCCATTAACCTCCTGTACCTCAGCTGGTGCTTGAACACAACGCGTGTTCTCTAAATGTTTGTTGAAGGAGTGGATGAACCGGAGTTCATTTTTGCTTTACAATTTTGAGCCTCAAGGTTTGTTTGGCCATGCCATAGGGCATGTGGGATCTTAGTTCCCCAACCAGGGATCAAACCCGCGTCTGCTGCCTTAGGAGCATGGAGTCTTAACCACCAGGGAAGTCCAGAGTCAAGGGCTTTTCCTTTTTTTTTTTTTTGAGCCGGGGTTTTTTAAGTGGTCAAGTGTGTTCTGTCGCACAGCCATCATTCGCCACGTCTTATGTGTACGCACTCGGCAGGCGCCATGGGGAGTGGAGAGATGACCCGTGTCGCTCCTGTTCCGAGGCGCCCAGTGGCGCCGTGGACTGATGACTGAACTAGAGGCAGGTGTGGTCACGTGCCGGCGAGTCCAAGGACGCCCCATCACAACCCAAGACCTCCCTTCTGCAGGGTGTCCTGAGAACCACCGGGAGCAGCTGTGAGCAATGGTTCTTGTCTGTGAAGAAGTAGAAACCCACATTAGGGGGACTGAGCCCACCGACCTTTGGGGGAAGGCATGTTGAAAAGTGCAACCTCATGTAGGTAGCAGCACACTGGAGGTTAGGTGTAACCCAAGAGAGCCTCCTAATGACTGAAGAATAGAACACTTTATTTTATAAAGAGAGCAGAGGCTTAAAATCAGATGTATTTAGGACACCTCTACCTGGTTTCCTCGGGCACCTTAGTTGAGCTTTACTTTGTCTAGAACTTAATTACTCATCTGTTGCCCTCAAAATTAGCTGCTCCTGCTTCTCTCATCTTCCAGCCCTCCTTTCCTGGAACCACCTGATGCTCAAATCCAGAAATTCAGGTGTTTTTTCACGATGCTTCTCCAGTTCTCAGCCTTCCTCTCTTTCCCACTTGCCTTCCTCTAGGCAGTAGTTGTCCTCCCTTCTGGCTTTCTTGATTCCAGTCTCCTTTGGACTTCTCTGGTGGCTCAGAAGGTAAAGACTCTGCCTGCAATGCAGGAAACCCAGGTTTGATCCCTGGGTTGGCAAGATCCCCCAGAGAAGGGAATGGCAATCCACTCCAATATTCTTGCCTGGAGAATCCCATGGACAGAGGATCCTGGTGGGCTATAGTCTATGGGGTCTCAAAAGAGTCAGACACGACTGAGAGACTAACACTTCCTCCAACTCGTTCTCCACCCTATTGTCAGCGTGCATTCTAGAATGCAGGTCTGATTCCATCATCCATCTACCTGAGGGTCTTTGGCCGGTCCCCTCCCAACACCCCCAAGTTCAGGCTGTCTTGTCTCACCTCTGCCAGATGACCTGCATTTCTTTGTAGAGATCAGGACATTTGTTTGTTTTGAGACATATCTCTTTTCTTCCTTTAACCAATGCTCCTCTGTTCTTTAAAGCTTTTCCCCACCTGGGTCCTTGCTTGAGTCTCTGGCAGGGAGCATGCCTCCAGCATTTCGCATGTCTGATGTTGTTAGCCACATAGAATGTGCTCTGTGGTGCCCGCTGAAAGATCAGCTGAGAGGACAGGGGGTTTGCTGGTGGCCTAGTTAGGTTAGGATCCTGGGCTTTCGCTGCCATGGCCTAGGTTCAATCCCAGGTCCAAGAGCTGTCAAACCGTGAGCTGCGTGGTGCAGCCAAAAAAAAAAAAAAGATAAGAGGAAGCAGAGACTTGAATTTCCCCTGAGCTATAAAGGAATAATATCGGGTCCTTCCAAGAACAGGTTTTATTTTAAAGTGAGAGAAGAGTGTTAAGACACCAGTCACTTACTGGAAAAGATGGCTGGAGAGTGCTGGTGGAGAGCAAGCCCACAGGAAACTCCACAGAGCAGAAAAAGAGGCGATCTGGGAGGGTTTGCCTACCTTAGACCATTAAGAAAACGGCCCGTGTCTGCTGTAGCAGGCTGCCAAGGAAGGGCTCCTTGTTTATACAAGAAGGGGACAGGTCTGCAGTAGGTAATTAATGACTCAGACTAGTTTCCAATTTGACATCCTACAGTTCTTAGAGTCGAAGTTGAAAATCCCTTGAAAATTCAAGACAAGCATTCTGAGTCGGTGTGAGAACCACCCTCCCCCCCCCACATTTCATTGCAAGCCTCGTGGGAACAAAGACATTGTCTCTGCCTTCAACAGAGATAGTTTTGCATTTCGGAAACAAAGAGGTAGAAAGGAATACAGGAAAACCGCCTTGATAGGAGATTGTGTTTGAGAATTTAAGCTCCCAAGTCAGGAAATCCAGTTAGCATCCTCTCGGGAGTTAGGACACACCGCACACCCCCCCAGCAGACAGTGCCTGCCTGCCGGAGCCCACCCGGCCGGGCCGTGAGTTATGGAGGATGGGGAACCTTTACCTTGATCTTCTGGGCCGCTGGGTGTTTCACTTCTCCAAGTTAATGTCTGCTCTTAAGCGTTACATTATCTGGTGGCAAGGTAGTCATTTATAATTTATATACTATGTGCCGGCTTAAAATAGAGACAAGAGGATCATTGGCGTTCTGAAGCACCTAGTTTTCCAAAATATTTCTTCGGTGAAGTCTGCCAGTAGAAATTAAAAAACCTGCTGTGAATTAAAAAGCCCTTTGTCCTGGAGTCAGGCTGGGACACAGATGTGCCAACAAGCATTACTAGTAAAGACCTCCACCTCTGGGGTGGCGCAGGGACCCCACTGAAGTCCCAGAGAGGGGACGGGGGCAGAGCTAGAGGGACATTTGGAGAAACGGCCCCCGTGAAGGACAAAAGGCAACCCACATCTCCACCCCTTGTCTGCTGAGTATTTATTTATCTGGCTGCATCAGGTCGTAGTTGTGGCAAGCAGGATCTTTTGTTGTGGCAACCAGGCTTAGTTGCTCTGTGACATGTGGAATCTTAGTTCCTGGACCAGGGCTCGAACCCACATCCCCTGCATTTCAAGGTGGATTCTTAACCACTGGACCACCAGGGAAGTCTCTGTGCTGCAGCCTTTGGTGTCCTTCCGTGTAGGCTGTTCCTTTGCTCTATTAATGCTGACTGAACAGACCAGGATGGGCTTCCCCGTTGAGTTCCTTGTAGGGAACACACTGTCCGCTCACATACATTAAAAATAGAAAAATCCCTCTTGAAAAGCCCTCTGTAGAGTCAGGTCTTAGCAGAAACGAATCGGACCTTAGAGGTCTTGCTTGTTTTTTTTTTTTTCCTTCTTTTATAAGAAGTCTCTGAACCCGAAATTTTCCCCAATGCTTTTTCATCATACATCTGGAAAGTGCCGGGACCTTGGGTGGAGATTTCTCTCATGAGGGCAGGAGAAGAACAGACGCCCCTCTGAAGTCGGGTGTCCTTGCTCTTCTGATGTTTGGTGACCTCGTAGTATTTGAATCCACCATCTGTGACCGTGGTCTCCGTGATGTGGCTCATGCTCATCCGTGTACCCGGGTGTCCGTTCGAATGTCCACCTGATACTTGGGGGCCTCTGGGGTCAGGGTGAGGGGCTGCTAAGGAGTAACATGGGAACATCCTGGGTGATATAACTGGAGAGCCACAAGGTGGCAACATTCACTAAGCTGCTGGGCACTTTCTTCTCCTATTGTGATATTGAACCTACTTTTCCAGCCATGAAATTAAAGACCAGAGAAAAAGGGTTTAGCAGCCATTGCTTCGGGTCCTTCTGAAAGGAACACTGGAATTAGCACACTGCAGTGTATTCCTGTCTGTTTGTCCCCTTGGTTTCTATACAAGACTGTGAAATTGCTGTGTGACCCCTGCCCTCCCACCTCCTTTACACATCCTTATGGAGGGAGACCGTGATTTTGCTGGCTGGTCTCTGATGGTACCTTTTCCCCCTGATTTGTGACTTTGATTACAACTTCCTCTCCTATACTGCTTTTAAAAATATCTAGTAAAACTTGCCTTTACATTTGAAAAAGCTAGCCTTCTATCGAAGGGCAGAGTCGTGATTAAAAAGAAGATCAACAGAAAAATCTCAAGGAAATGGATGTCCCTGGGAGCTCACCCCGGGTTAACTGGAGAAGCTCGCCTCTCCTAAATGCGGATGCTATTTACCAGCTTTCCAAAATTAGCAGCTTTGGGGATATTAAGATCTGAAAGGAACTGTCCAAGGGAGGTATTGTGTATGCTTTGCAGCGATTAAGCCATTAAGCTCTAATTGGTATTTTCCCACTCATGGTTTTGTGTAGGACGGTTCACAATTATTTAGGAATTCTGTGCTCATCAGCCATCTCAGCGTCGTCCCCACCTTTCGGAACCTGAGCGCGGGGGCACAGAGGAAAGGGCTTTTCCTGTGAGCGGACTGCAACTCAGGCTCAGCCGGCTTCCCCTGTGGGTTTTTTACCTTGCAGATGAAGTGGAAGGGGAAGGACCTGTTTGACCTGGTGTGCCGGACCCTGGGGCTTCGCGAAACCTGGTTCTTCGGCCTGCAGTACACAATCAAGGACACCGTGGCCTGGCTCAAGATGGACAAGAAGGTGGGCCCGGACCCTGATGACACTAGTGGGGCTGGCGTGGGCTCCGAATTTCTCCTGAGTGTGTGTCTAGCTTGTTGCTCATCATGGAACATTACAGGTGCCCTGTAGAGAGACGGGCCTGTCGCAGAGGAAGTCACGTGGGATGTGGGTCTGGGGAGGCCCCTCCTCTGCTCTCCAGGCCCAAAGAATCCCCCAGGACTGACCTGCCACCATTCCTGGCTGCTTCTTTGTTTGTCATCGGATGTCACCTGATTGCTCCAGGCTTTATGCCGTTCAGTAGACTGAGCCAGGAGTCAGGCTTTGTGAATAAAAATTACTATTGTATTATCTCCCCCCACACACACACAATTTATGTCTTTGAAAGATTTTCTCAGAGCCCATGTTCTTTAGGGAATTTTTTTTGAGTCTTTTTGAGAAGCACCATGGCCCAGCTCAATTTACTCATTACCGTGATCTAAGGAATAAAGAGTGCCCTGGTCCCCACGGTGAAGGAAGAGTGTCTCTTTTGTTCTCGTATTTCCTGGGGCCTCTGAGGCCTGGGGGACGAGTCTGGGCTCCCAGCAGTTCTAACGTGGCTCAGAAATGGATATTTGCCTCGGGGAACTGCCCTCTGCATGGGTTCTTATATGTGCACAGAGACACTGTCACCTGCTTACCTGCCTACCTAACTGCGGAGATGCTGAGAGCAGGGCCATACGTATTTGTCAGTAACTCCTAAAAGACCCCCGAATCTCAGTGAGTCAGTGTCAAATTCTTACCCCGGATTAGATTACCCCCTGCAATTGCTTACCCCATCTTATTATCTACTACTTGGCATGAGAAACTGCAAGCCTTCTGTCTTTCACTAATTTGACGCTGAACCCAAGTGTTCAAATTGTGTTTACGTATGTAAATCTGGATCTTCACATTGAGATGGCTGCCGGTTATAAATTTCACATGGAAATTCCCAACGATCATGAACATCCCAGATCAGGTTTATTTTGAATTTCTCAGGCACCGAAGCCAGGAATTTGGGCAGGAGCCTGAAGGGTTACCCACCAAAGACAGCAGAACCGTCGGTATCATTTTATGGCTCTCGGCAAAGTAAATTTGCAGTCGTACCTGAGTGTCGGCCAAATGGATATTAGATTGGGGGGCCTCAGGAGCCATGGAGCCTGCTGCTCAAAAGAAATAAATTATGACACATGTTAATGGAGCCTTGTAGCCTGTCACATGGCATGTTTATGTCCTGAGATGAAATTCATTCTGGAGAGCAGATGGCTCAAGCTTTCCAGTGGGTGGATGAAATTGTTAGAAGATTAAAGGCCTCGTGGTTTACTGGCTGCGCTCAAGTAGTTCGTGGGGGCATCTCTAGAGGTTCCTTGAAACAAAGGGTTGCCCCGATGGACATGTTTCACCTCTTGTTGCTCAGTTGTTGATGAGATGATTCAATAGAGATCTAGTTTATCATCTCTAAGCTCCATTCCACTGTGGACTTAAATGCTGGAGGTAGGCAGCAAGACCAAACAGTAAAGGAAGATTCCACGACTTGAGAAAATTAAAAAACCTTCGGCTTACCATAAAAGATAGTGCCCAAGACCCTTGGGTTATAAATTTCTAGTTGTTAGCTATCTCTGCAGCCTTGAAAACATTGGTGCCTTAATATTCGTAGCTCCACTCACCACTTGGGGGTATTGATTCATTTGGTTCAGAGACGCCATGGGAGTGTACATCACCTCCTGTTATAGATGGCTCTGTGAATGCTTCAAACTGTAGAATCACAACCCTTGGGGAATGTGATGGACTGAGAAGGGAGAAGAATATTCGTACACTCCCTGCAGAAGGTTCTTTGATGGTGGCCCCGGGAGGGAGAGGGGCCAACCTGGTTTGTTTTCCTTTTGCTCTGCGATCCCACAGGTGCTGGATCATGACGTCTCAAAGGAAGAGCCGGTCACCTTTCACTTCCTGGCCAAGTTTTATCCTGAGAATGCCGAGGAAGAGCTGGTTCAGGAGATCACGCAACACTTATTCTTCCTGCAGGTACCCCTTTCCATGCTACCCCCCGATCTTAAAAGTCCCCCGTCCCCCCCAGAGGCGTGGCCACAGAGGCAGCCTGGACGGACTCCTCTGTGTCGACCACACATGCCTCCACGTCCTGAAAACTCTCTCTGTCTCTGCAAAGCCAGTCCCTCTGGTTCTGTAATGAAAAAACAAGCTTCAGGACAGAACTCGGCTTGAGCGATGAGAATTGGTGTCAGATGAAATTGCAGAAGTGTGATGGCGAAAGAACACATGCCAGTAGCAGCTCCCTCACTAGATCCATCTCTTTGGAGAGGGATCCCGTTTTCTTCTCCACTAACTTAAAAGTACTAGGTAGTTGCCCCGGAAGTCTGAACGGAGAGTCTTACAAAGAGTAGTTCTTCCAAAAGTTCAAAATTCGCTCTCGTGAAGGTGGGACTTCAGCACTCCACTGACACTTAGGATTCATGCCTCTCTTTGTCTAGGGCTGTCTTATTTTCCACTTACTCCCCCTTTAGATCGTAAGCCTCTTAAAGGCAAGGCTCACTGAGTGGCCATCCCGTAAGTTACCGTTCCACTGAATTGAGGAAACCAGGAGATCCACAGAGGTTCAGAGACAGCTAGAACCTGTCTCTATCTTGAGGCACTTGGCATCTTAGTTCCCCAACCATACCCCCTGCCGTGGAAGCTTGGAGTCTTAACTTCTAGACCACCAGGGAAGTCCCTCTTGGTTGGTGCTGGGCGCTGGAAGACCAGTGACAGGAAATGCCCTGCAGGGACATTAGATACGTGATCTCCCAGAAGCAGGCGTATACGCTATCAGTAGTCCTCCTATGGGACTGCCCGGGTGGCTCAGTGGTAAAGAATCTGCCTGACAATGGAGATGCTTGTTCTATTCCTGATTGGGGGAGGATCCCCTAGAGAAGGAAATGGCAACCCACTTCAGTATTCTTACCTGGGAAGTCCCACAGACAGAGGAGCCTGGAGGGCTACAGTCCATGGGGTTGCAGAGTCAGACATAATTTAGCAACTGAACAACAAAACAACAAAGTTTACCCCCCAAAAAAAGTGTATATGTATATGCACATGTATATATATTCCCTCTACAACATTCTCATGTTAAAGAGAAGCCCTCTCAGCTTTTCTGTAGTGTGGCTTAAAACCCCAAGACTTAGAGAGTGGCCCTGCTTTAAATGAAGCCACACAATGACCTTCTGGGCCCCGGAACGTCCCGGCCTTATAGAGATGGCTTTCTTGGAAGCAGTGCCTACTCTCCATTCGACTTTGGCTCAACTTCCCCTCCCACTGGAATGCTGGAGCACTCTCACGGCTGAGCAAGGCAAAATTTACTACTTTTATGAATCTGGTGACTGTTGACGTCTGTGAAGGAGAGTTGGCTTTCCTGTTGTGTTTATTTCAGCCTGCCCCCACTTGAGGAGGCCCTCCTGCCTCTCCATCTGGAACATCCCCCCGCCCCACCAGGCTAAGAAATTAAATGCTATGAGATATGTTAATTCAACATTATGGCCTAAGAATTATATTTCCTGGACCTCACGTGGACTTAAAGGTTTAATCGATCACGCTTTATTGCTTCCCTTTTCCTTAGAGCAGCACATTGAAAGCGATGGTTTTCTCCCTGCAGTCATAACTCAGTGGCCTCACCGACTTTGGGCTCGTGTTGACTTCAAAAAGCAGACTCCATTTGGTCTGGTTGTGTGTGTGCTCGGCAGGGGCCAAGGCTGCAGTCTTGGCCTGTTCCTGACACCCCCTCAAGTTCACAGCTCTCCTCCGTCACAGCCCAGTCAGTCTCTGTCTTAACCACCACAAAGATTGTTTTCTTCTTCAGCATTTGATCATGAACAGAAGAGAGAAGATACGGGTGTTTTTTTTTTAATGCCTAGCCATCTTACCAGTAACTTCTCAGGGCTAAACTCCCAACCTGTCAGCAGCATTAAAAAAATAAAAAAAGTCATACCCTTTGTCAGAAAATCATTAGCAGCCAGGTGTGGCAGGGCTCGTTAGAACACACTGCAGCATCGGCTGTGAGCCCCGCTCACGGCTCCCCTCCGCACGCGCGTTGTCACGCCTCCCCTGTCGCCCCTCTCAGGTCAAGAAGCAGATCTTGGATGAAAAGATCTACTGCCCTCCCGAGGCGTCTGTGCTCCTGGCTTCTTACGCCGTCCAGGCCAAGGTAGGCTCAGAGAAGACACAGGCATTCTTTCTGAGCGCTGATGCATGTCACGGGATCATGCCGACCTCCACTTCTCTGGACTTTCTGGGCTTCAGAGAGGCTTTACCCGGAAAGCGGGATGCTCTGGGACATGTGGGCTTGGGGAACCACTCTCACTGTCCCACTTCTGTACCATCTTGTGAGAGTGTGTGTGTGTGTGTGCACCAATGATAAGTGTACAGCTTGATGAATTTTCTGTGTAATCCTGTTTGCACATGTGGTTAGTTATAGTCACCGGGCCAACCTCTCTTTTCATTAACCGCGAAAAATGAGTTTGTCATCTCCAGTTTTGGCCAGATGTGCCCTTGAGGTCAGAAAGGCCCAGGTCCTCACTGCAAACTCATCTTCTGAGGACCAGCGGCCCTATGTGTCGGGACCACACCCTAGAGAATCGTCTGTTTCATGCACCCCGACGCGCGTGCTGGCCCTGCTTATGGTGGGCACTGCAGGCCCTTGGGCCCACTGAGCCCAGCTGAGCTGTCTGGTGACCTGAGAGTCTTTCACAGAGAAATGGCTGCAGTTTGGGAATGGAGGGGCAGGGAGCAGTGTTCCTATCCGCTCTGTTTTTATAAGATGAACCATAGGGTCTACCCAGGGTGCTTCATGCTCCTCAGGTTTCCTGCTTTAGTCACATGCCACTTGCTCTTTTTTTTTTTTAGCTTTTTAACTTACCTTGGAGTATAGCTAACTAACAATGTCGTGATAGTTTCAGGTAGACAGCCAAGGGGTTCAGGCATACATACACGTGTATCCATTCTCCCCCAAACTCCCTTCCATCGAGGCTGCCTCTTGACATTGAGTAGAGTTCCTTGCTCTGCACACTGGGACCTTATTAGTTCAGTTCAGTTCAGTCGCTCACTTGTGTCCGACTCTTTGCGACCCCATGAACCACAGCACGCCAGGCCTCCCTGTCCATCACCAACTCCTGGAGCCCGCCCAAACTCATGTCCATCGGGTCGGTGATGCCATCTAACCATCTCATCCTCTGTCGTCCCCTTCTCCTCCTGCCCTCAATCTTTCCCAGCATCAGGGTCTTTTCAAATGAGTCAGCTCTTCGCATCAGGTGGCCAAAGTATTGGAGTTTCAGCTTCAACATCAGTCCCCCCAATGAACACCCAGGACTGATCTCCTTTAGGATCTCCTAAAGATTGGATCTCCTTGCAGTCCAAGGGACTCTCCAGAGTCTTCTCCAACACCATAGTTCCAAAGCATCAATTCTTCGGTGCTCAGCTTTCTTTATAGTCCAACTCTCACATCCATACATGACTACTGGAAAAACCATAGCCTTGACTTGATGGACCTTTGTTGGCAAAGTAACATCTCTGCTTTTTAATATGCTGTCTAGGTTGGCCATAACCTTCCTTCCAAGGAGTAAGCGTCTTTTAATTTCATGGCTGCAGTCACCATCTGCAGTGATTCTGGAGCCCAAAAAAATAAAGTCTGACACTGTTTCCACTGTTTCCCCATCTATTTGCCATGAAGTGATGGGACCAGATGCCATGATCTTAGTTTTCTGAACGTTGAGCTTTAAGCCAACTTTTTCCCTCTCCTCTTTCACTTTCATCAAGAGGCTCTTTAGTTCCTCTTCACTTTCTGCCATAAGGGTGGTGTCTTCTACATATCTGAGGTTATTGATATTTCTCCCGGCAACCTTGATTCCAGCTTGTGCTTGCTCCAGCCCAGGTTATTCATTTAAAATACAGCAGTGTGTACATGTCCATCCTAAACTCCCTAACTATTCCTTCCCCCCATCATTTCCCCCCTACATGCCATTTGCCCTTGGTCCCTTCGCTACCCCCTTTCACTGCATGGGAAGATGACCTCAGAACTGGGTCACTTTCATTACCTTTGTGATTTTGCATAATCTTTTCAGTTATCATTTTTCTTTTTTAATTAGAGGTCTCCATAAAGCCATTTCCCTGAAACGTTCCAGAAATTAATAAGACCCTCAACCCCTTAGCCCACTTTTTAAGGGGAGCTTAAGATAATTTCAGATCAAAGCCAGGAAGGGAACAAACTGGCCCATTGTTTGGAGGAGAAAAGGGTCTGTGCACGCTCGTCACACCAACAGGCGCATCAGGGTTGCTGGATGACTCTTCTAACATTTGCTGTGTATCCGCCGGCCCGAGAGGAGGCTGTTGACTCTGTCACGAATACAGACAAGAAGCGAGCCTCTCTGCCCTCAGCGATTTGTTCAAGGTTGTTCGAGCAACCTTGGCTAAAGCTCAGGACAGAACCCACGGCCTTGGGATTGCATCTTGTGCCTTGCCTATCCCGCTGCCCTGACAAATGAGTAATTGAGAAAACAGAAAATGGGCCTGGATTCAACTAAAACATATGCTTCCTTTTCTGGTTTGATTAAGAATATTAATAACAGGGGAAAAAACGTGTCCTTTCAATCAGTAGCGCCCTGACAGTGATGAAGCAGTTGTCACTTTCATTAAATCTGAGCACTTCCTGGCCCGGAACCGAGCTCCTCTCCCACCCGCCTTCTCCCCAGCCGAGAGGAGGCCCAGGCTCCCAAGGATACTACCTCCCTCTGGAGGACTTCAGTTCTCAAAGGCCACACTGTGTTTGCACAAATTGGGGGGGCCCCCAAATTCAAAGGTCACCTGTGGAAAAAAAATAACTTTTCAGGGAACCAGCAGATGTTTGCTTAAACAGATTTCACTGTAGGAAAGCCCTCCTGATTTGGATCCTCCTAATTTAGAGATGAAACTGATGCACAGACAGCATATGTGGTTCATATGGAGAAGCGTTTTCTAGCTGTTTTTCCCGGTGTAAATTGTCACAGTCGTACAAACAAAGGTGATCTATGGCTTCGAGTTTGCATTTGGGAAGCTAAAGATTATTGGAACATGCTTCCAGTTTCTAGGACAGCTGTTGATATCAATAGGGTGCCTCTGGTTGTAATGTTGATCTGTTCTCACATGTCTGTAGCGCCTTACCGTTTTACACAGTGTTATAAAAATATTTCTTGAAATTTCTCAGAGGAGTCTTTTCTGGAAGCTAAGGATCAGGAAAGGTTAATAATGTGTCTCACAATACTTGATGTTAATTCTGTTTTAATTAGAATTTATAGCCCACTATTTTTTTGAGGTTTTTTTTTTTAATGTGTGTACCATTTTTAAAGTCTTTATTGAATTTATTACAGTACTGCTTCTGTTGTTTATGTTCTGTTTTTTATTTTTTTTTTGCCCAAGAGGCATGTGGTATCTTAGCTCACCGACCAGGGATCAAACCCGTGCCCCCTGCATTGGACGGCAAAGTCTTAACCACTGGTCCACCAGGAAGTCCCCCTATAGCCACTCCTGATGGACAGGATTTGAAGGAAAAGGGAGCTAGAGAGTGGAGCTGGGATGAGAACCCTGGAGGCTGATTGCCTCACTTAGCTTTTGCTCATACCATGAGAGGGGTCTCTGGGTACCACACTGGAACCACCCCTTTCACTAAATCCCAGGTTCATTTATATGGTCACACCCCTCCAAACTTTTCAATAAATTGTATCTGTTCCTTCCATTATATTCCATTTCTTCTCTTCCACAACCTTTCTGAGACAGACAGGAACTGTAAAAGTGTGGTGGGGAAAGTGAATTTGAGTGCATTAACACATGGGATGTAATTACGCACTAATGTATTCATTACAGTGTTTCAGCTGTTCAGCTGATATAGTTCAGTTCATTACAAAGCATAAAGAAACAATTACCCTTAAAGCATAAATACAAATATTAATCACATGGTTCAGTTAACAAGAACCGTATTTCATAGTTGGAGTTTAGGTTATATTTCAATTAAAAATATGGGCTTTTTTTTTTTTTTTTGCCTAGTCATGTGACATACCAAACCATCTTGCAATGTCTTAAGCCACCTGTTGGATTTCATACTGACAGTTTGAAAATGTGTTCTTAATAAAATGACTTGGAGAGAGAATGGTTTGTAATTCCCCAATGTTGCAGGGCTGGCCGGCAGATTCCTAGTGTTCAGAGAGGGGAAGGACTGGTGAGAGGAGGCTTGTTGTTTCTTAGTGTGCTTTGATGCCAATCAGGGGCAGAGCGCCAAAAGGCAACTAAGAAGTTGGGTGTCTGCAAAGTGTAGGTAGAGTGAGTGTAAGAGTTGAGGCTGGAGAGGTCTGCTGGGATCAGATCATAAAGAGTCTTAACTTCACCCTGTGGGTGATGCAGAGCCAGGGAAGGGTTTACATTTTAGACAGATCCTTTGATGGCTGTGTGAGGGACAGAATGGAGGAACACCAGTCTGGAAGCAAGGAGACCTGGTAGAAGGCTGTGGTGGTCATCCAGACAAGACTGTGGGGTTCACACATTGGGCAGTGGTCAACTGGATGGGAGGAGACTGACTAAAATAGCCAGGAAAAGGGACTTCCTTGGTGGCCCAGTCACAGACAGTCCACCTGCCAGTGCAGGGGGCACGGGTCCAATCTGTGGTCCGGCAGGATTCCACACGCCAAGGAGCAACTGGGCGGATGTGCCAGTTACTGAGCCTGAGATCTCGAGCCCTCTGGGCCACAACTGATGAGCCCTCGCGCCTCGAACCTGTGCTTCTCAACAAGAGAAGCCACCACGTGAGAAGCCCGTGCATCGCACCTGGAGGGTAGCCCCCATTTGCTGCAACTAGAGAAAACCTGTGGGCAGCAATGAAGACCCAGCACAGCCAAAATAAATAGTAAAATTTTTTAAAATAAAAAATACCCAGGAAAAAAATATAATATCCCGGAAAAAAAATATTCAGAAAGCAGAACTTGATATAAATGGTGCTGTCCTCTGCGTATCTCCCTTTTGGAGGGACTTATCATTTTGCAAACGGGTATTTTCTCTCAGTGTTGATTTTGAGATGTGTCACGTTGGACGTGTAGATGTAGTTCGTTGATTCTAACTGCTGTACGGTAGCCATTGATGAATAAGCCTAATTTATTTTTCCAGCCTCCTGAGGAGGAGGTAGGTTTAGTTTCTGCTGTTTCCCTATTATAAGTAGTGTTTTACTGAAAGCTCTTTATATGCTTCCTTGTGTACATGTGCTAGAGCTTTTTCCCCTTAAGGTACAACTCTAGAAGTAGAATTGCAGATACATCCTTGAATATAAAGAACTCATAAGTTTCTAAGAAAAAAGACAGCAGGAAAATGGGAGCAAAGGGTATGAATAACAGGCAGTTTACAGACTATGAGAAGAATCTGTAAATACAAAAAGATGCTCAGTCTCACCAGTAACCAAGAAAAAGAATTAAATGTGGCGCTGGTGATAAAGAACCCGCCTGGGAATGCAGGAGACCTAAAAACTGAGGGTTTGATCTCTGGGTCAGGAAGATTCCCTGGAGGAGGGCGTGGCAACCGACTTCAGTATTTTTGCCTGGAGAATCCCATGGACAGAGGAGCCTGGCGGGCCATGGTCCATATGGTCGCAAAGAGTCAGACATGACCAAAGTGACTTAGCACACGCACACACGTGGAAATATTTCAAACCCAGGAAACTGCCGAAGAATTGATGCTTTTGAACTGTGGTGTTGGAGAAGACTCTGGAGAGTCCCTTGGACTGCAAGGAGATCCAACCAGTCCATCCTAAAGGAGATCGGTCCTGGGTGTTCATTGGAAGGACTGATGTTAAAGCTGAAACTCCAATAATTTGGCTACCTCATACGAAGAGTTGACTCATTGGAAAAGACCCTAATGCTGGGAAAGATTGAAGGCGGGAGGAGAAGGGGACGACAGAGGATGAGATGGCTGGATGGCATCACCGACTCGATGGAGATGAGTTTGAGCAAGCTCCGGGAGTTGGTGATGGACAGGGAGGCCTGGCGTGCTGCAGTCTAAGGGGTTGCAAAGAGTCGGACACGACTGAGCCACTGAACTGAACTGAAACAACAAGGTTGTACTGTATAGTACAGGGATTTGTTGTTGTTTAGAACCTAAGTCATCAACTCAGTGGACATGACTTTGAGCAAACTCCAGGAGATAGTGAAGGACAGGGAAGCCCGGTGTGCTGCCGTCTATGGGGCCGCAAAGAGTCAGACATGACTGAAGACTGAACAGCAGTTGATTTACGAGAGGTCCATATATTATGAATATCAATCTTTTATCTTTTCTTACATGTCAGACTTGTCAGTCTTTTTCTTTTTATGTTTTAAGTGACTTTTGATTTCAGATGATTTCATCAACCTTAATATAAACATGTTCTTCAATATTTTATCCTGATGTTTTTATGGATTTCTGTGTATAAGTTTAAGTCTTTAATCCATCCAGAATTTAGTGACTGGTGTGTGCTAGGGATCTGACTACCTATTCTATATATGTATTGATTAGACCTTTGTGTTTTGTGAAATCCTGTTCAGAGCATTTGGTCTCATTTTTCATACACATAAGCAGAGGAAAGTGTGGGTTTCGGTTTGAGAAGTGACTGAGAGCCCTTTAAAAGGTGGACTCCTCTCTTTTTTTCTCATCTCTTTTATTGTGAATAAACCTGTCACCGGTTAAGTTACCCCAATGAAC
The DNA here is from genome assembly GCA_024291935.2 of Okapia johnstoni. Lineage (NCBI taxonomy): Eukaryota > Metazoa > Chordata > Mammalia > Artiodactyla > Giraffidae > Okapia > Okapia johnstoni. Next base: position 3,843,626 of record CM044310.1, on the reverse strand, counting down.
AGCAGATACCTTCAGACTCTCTCAACCATACATTAGGGATGGAAACATGCTGTTTATAGCAACAGAGACTATTTTCGTTTTAAACTCTGAAGTCGGGGGTGGAGGGCTGTGGCACTGCCTCAAACCTCTGAACTTCTCACAAGTGGCCAGAGGTGGTAAAGTAAAACTAGGGAAAACGAAAAGCTTCTGGGAGAGAAGTTTAAGATGCAAAGATCCACATATCATTAAACTCTTGACTTCCCTCATCATTCACTGGCAAATTGGTTTCTTAAAATTTAATTCGGTCTCGACGTGAACCAATTCCTCTCTCCCTGCCCTAAGCGTGGACAACATCACCGTGAGTGTCCTGGGTCTTCCCCGCGTGTGCTACCTACTCTGCGCTTAGGTTTTTACGCCCACCTGACACCATCTCTCGACATGTCCTTAAAATTCATCAAACGGCCAGCTGCCCCATTATTTCCCCTTGAGAGCTTAGAACATTTCTGCTGCTCTGTGCCCTTTTCTTCCCAGGAGGCCGGTGAACCCCCTTCTCGAATTTAAATTCCATTGGTTTATATCAGGGGTGGACCCAGGTTTTGTGGGGCCAGAAGCTTCTAAAATTTAGGGGGTTCTTTCAATGCAAGAACACCAAATTATGAATATAAAATTAGGTCAAGGCCCATGCAGGTGCAGAGGCCTGAAACCCAAGCTTCATTATAGCTTCCCAGCAGATTCACTCCTGCTTGTTTTGTCAGGGAGCCTCTGTACATGAGAGACAGGAACAGCCGTCCGCACCCATGGGGTGGTGTGACTCTCCCTTACCTTCACCAGCTGCCACAACTGGAGGATCTTCTTTTGTTTTGTTTTGTGTTTTCAAAAGACATTTAAGAGCAGACCCATACCTCAAGGTGGCTTTAATGTCCGAAGTGGAATTAGTCCAGGGGAGAAGTTCCTTCAGCAGCGTCCCTGCCACCTTCCCGGCGCTCAGATGTAACGTTTGATCAGTGCCGTAGCTGGGAGCTCAATATGATAATGTGGGTCATTACTCTCGCAAGCCTTTGGAACCTGAATTTACAGCTCTCACTTTGCATATTAGCTTGCAGAAGCACTCAGAGAGGTTTGCAAGTGCAACAAGGGCTTCCTTTATCATTCTGTCCCTCCAAAAATCAGAGAAGCCAAGAGTGACCAGCATCTTTATAATTAACGCAGGGCACGACACTGACAGCTGACACGTTATGAGCCGGGCACCGTGCAGAATGCTTCCCTGACTCTTCCTCCTTGTCACACACATACACACACACCAGGAGGCAGGCGCTATTCTGACCCTTACTTTCCAGATGGCGAAGCTGAGCTTTAAAGAGAGGGTTCCCCACTTGAGGCCTCAGGAGACCTCTCAGGCGTCCAGAGCGCCCCTTCAGAACCCTCCAAGACCAACATTCTCCTTTGATAATTTGGAAGCAGACTTGGAGAGGTGGCATGACCTGAGTTTTTATCTTTTGACATCAGGTTGTACTGAATGCTGTGTATTAGTCATAGTTTTAAAAAAAATTTTATGGGTATTCCATTTGATCCCCCAGGAGAGTCCCGTAAGATACGTACTGTTATTATCCCCATTTTGTAGATGAGAAAACTGGGACACAAAATTTCCAAGGTCACTGCTAAGAAGTGAAGGAGCTGAGATTGAATTTTAAGAAGTCTCCCCCGCCCCCCGTCCCCACTCCCCTCCCCCATTTCCAGGCTCCTACCTGCACCCTCCCCCAGAGGACTGTTAAAGCTGGTACAGTTCCTGACTTATTACAGTCCAATCAGTGCAGATGGTGACTGCAGCCATGAAATTAAAAGACGCTTACTCCTTGGAAGGAAGGTTATGACCAACGTAGACAGCATATTAAAAAGCAGAGACATTACTTGGCCGACAAAGGTCCGTCTAGTCAAAGCTATGGTTTTTCCAGTGGTCATGTATGGATGTGAGAGTTGGACGGTGAAGAAAGCTGAGCGCTGAAGAATTGATGCTTTTGAACTGTGGTGTTGGAGAAGACTCTGGAGAGTCCCTTGGACTGCAAGGAGATCCAACCAGTCCATCCTAAAGGAGATCAGTCCTGGGTGTTCATTGGGAGGTCTGATGTTGAAGCTGAAACTCCAATACTTTGGCCACCTGATGCAAAGAGCTGACTCATTGAAAAGACCCTGATGCTGGGAAGGATTGAGGGCAGGAGGAGAGGGGACGACAGAGGATGAGATGGCTGGATGGCATCACCGACTCGATGGACATGAGTTTGGGTGGACTCCGGGAGTTGGTGATGGACAGAGAGGCCTGGCATGCTGTGGTTCATGGGGTCGCAAAGAGTCGGACACGACTGAGTGACTGAACTGAACTGAACTGAACCTCCCCGGCCTTTCAGAGACCCAGAGAATCTAGTTTCCTTCAAGTTTTTTTAAATGAAGAAATGTATAAACAGGATTACCAAAACTGGCTTATTTTAAGTATTGAAGTTTGATCAATTTTTTAAACTGAAACCACAATGCAGTACAGTTCTGCTTTTTGCAAGATAATTATGAGATTCCTAAGAGAGATTGATCCTTGGGGCTTTTACAGAGGAGTGATATGGGAAGAAGGCATGATTTCCTGTTGATGATAAACATCTCTTTTCAATCCCGTGAGTGTCTGTTGAAAAACACACCAGAAATCTAACTTGAGGTTCTTGGGAATGAGAGGGGTGGGCCATGACCTGATCCAATTTGATGGGATGTAGAGCCAACAGTCAGACCTTTTTTTTTTTTTTTTTGCCAGCGTTGGTAGTGAAATGGATAAATGTTTGTGGAAGATTATACTAAAATACTGAGCTTTGTTGTTTTGGATCAAGTGAAAAACCACTGAATGCTAATTGACAAGAGACAGGGTTTGATGTTCTATATATTTTGTGGTTAGTTTCTTTTTAAAAAAAACTCCTTCATTTCTGATTATTTCCTGGTCAGACTAACTTTCTAGGAAAGAAAGAGATAATTGTTTTGAAATCAGGAAGTTCCAAGTTATTGTCCCCTGTGGGTACATGAGAATGCAGGGCCGATTTCTGGCCCTCCTAGTGATTCTCTCTGCAGCTTTAGGAAAATCAGTTGATCTTTTACTTGTTTTTTTTTTATCTGTACGGTAAGGATGACAGTGTTGGCATCAGATTTTTCCAAAGCGTTTTTCAGAGCCTTGAATGAAAGCTATTAAAAATATTGCCAGCACTGTCCCTAGCTCCCACCTAGCACTTGGCTCCAATTACCAGCCACTCAGAAGTGTGTGTAGGTAAGCCTCTTATCACCCAATGCTAATCACATCTCATACCCAGTTGTGTTTTGTTGTCTCTTTTCAAAACCTAATGTTTTGGTAGCAGTGGCTTCCTTCAGGAGTTAGAAAATGTAGCCACATTTCTCTACAAATGTCACATTCTTATTAGCACGTCACCCATCCATCCCGTATGGGATTATGCAACTCTGTTCACAGATATAATCAGCTTTGTATCTTCATCCAAGGATAACAAACTAGCGAGGTTGAAATCTTGACTTGTCATCGGAATTGCATTGCTTCCCAGGAGCTGGGAGGGACGGAGGCTGAGTTGACCTGTTCAGAAACGCCGTTATCTTTAGAATCTCAACTCCTCGTTCACCTTCTCTTCTCCTTCCAGTACGGTGACTATGACCCCTCTGTTCACAAGCGAGGATTTCTGGCCCAAGAGGAATTGCTTCCAAAAAGGGTAAGAAATCAAATTTCCCGTTTGGAAAGACATAACCGAAGGACCTGCAGGAATACGGGATGGCCGTATCGAGAACGTTTTCATAAATGTTTTGTCATCAGTCTTGAGTAAAGATTTGTGGAATTCCTTTGGGGTTGTCAGGACAGGCTCAGCCTGCAGATGGTCCTTTCTTTAAAGGTGGGTGAGCAACACCAATTCCCAGGCAGGGGCATGGAGCAACCTGAGTTCAGCCTGGGGAAGTGAGCTGTTTGCAGCTTCGGAGGGTGGGTAGATGGGTGTAGCTTTTAATCCCTTGGTCGTGTTGATTATCCACAGAAGCAGGCCCTGCTCTCTCTTTAGCCACTTCTGATTCTCTAGCTCCACTCAGCTGATGTGTGTGATAAGGCCTGCTCCCCCCTCTCCCCTGATTTGACCTGCTCCCCTGATGGCTTCCGTAAGAGTCAAAGGCAGCTCTCAGGCCAGGGAGTCCTGTTCCTGAGCGAGGTCTGACCTCTGGGCTGCATGGCCCAGGAGAGAGGGGCCACTGCCAGCCCGAGAAATGGTGCAGCCTTCTGAGTTGTGGCTCAAATTGAACGATGATCGTTTACTCACCCACCTCTACCTGTGACTGGCCCTCTGTATGCGGCTTTTGAGGCTCCCCTGATGGCCCAGATGGTAAAGAATCTGCCTGCGATGTGGGAAACTGAGGTTCAATCCCTGGGTGGGGAAGATCCCCAGGAGAAGGGAATGGCTACCCACTCCAGTATCCTTGCCTGGAGAATTCCAGGGCCAGAGGAGCCTGGAGGGCTACAGTCCATGGGGTCACAAGGAGTTGGACACAGCTGAGCTGCTAACACACACACACACACACACACACACACACACATACGTGTCTTGTTATTTTATAAAAATGATTTGTAATTATCAAAAAGGTGCACAGTACCCAAACTTCCTTTGTGTGTGGGTTTTTTGTTTTGCTCTCTTCCCCGCCAGGTAATAAATCTGTATCAGATGACTCCAGAAATGTGGGAGGAGAGGATCACAGCCTGGTACGCGGAGCACCGAGGCCGAGCCAGGTGAGACGGCTGCTCGCTGGTGGACGTTTCCCCGTGGGCCTCTTTTTCTTTTTTAAGGAACCACAAAACTGGGACATGCTTGTTGAACAAAATGCAGTACCGGAGTACACAAAAGAAAAAGCAAGCCCTGGCAGCCACTCCGGACTCCAGTATTGTGTGTGGTCCTTTTCTAGCGCGTGGGGGCGTGGGTACTTCCCGCCTGTCAGGATGTACAGACCTGCCGCATTCACATTCAGTGCTCATGTAGGTTCACTTTAAGATTCCTATTGTGTGCGTTCCCCGTAGCTTTTACGTCCATGCCTTGACTGATGGTGTTTGGAGTAGCTGTAGGTCTCTCAGTTTCACAGAACGTTCTGCAGTGTACAATCTTACATCATTATATACTTGCATGAGTCGTTCTGAGGAGAGATCCTTCAGAAGAAAAAGAGTTGCTGAGTCAAAGGAGGTGAGGTTTTGCATCTTGAAAGGTGCCTCCCAAATCGTCCTCCAAAAAGGCTGTACCCGTTTACACACCTGTGGGCAGAGTGTGAAAGGGCCCCACCTCCCTCCCCCATCCAATCCCCAACAATTACCAATCTAAATTTTGTGATCTCAAAGGTGAAATTTTGTATTTCAAGTATCATTAGCTTTTCCCCAGTCACTTTGAGAATTAATCATCTTCTCGTTAGCCTTTAACATTTTTTTTTCTCATTTTCAAATCAACTTCCTATGACATTTTTTTTTAACTCTTAACAAAAGTATCCCAGAAAGTGGACAAGTCATAAATATAACACTTGATGGATTCTTACAAAGTGAAAACAGCATGTGACAGGAAAGCATGTGTGCCCCCTTCACTCCTCCCCAAAGGTGGCCACTCTCCTACATCCAACTCCATGGGTCAGTGTTGTCAGTTTTAAAGATGATAGAAGTGTGATCAGTTTCTATTATCGGGGCCTCACTTCTTTTACTCAGGGTCCTATTGTGCAATTTGGGCTTGTGGCCTGTAGCAGTGGTTCCCCCTTTTTCACTGCTATGTGATATTCCGCGGTATTAATAGACCACACATCATTTATCCATCCCACTGTTGACAGGCATTTAGGTTGCCGGGTTGTTTCCTGTTTTTTGTTGTTACGAATAACATCAAACAATCTTCCAAGCAATGGTACATCAACAATACATGTGTGATTTCAAGTTACTTCAGCTTGCTACCACAGTGTTCCCTAGGGGTTGAATTTTTAAAATTCATTTGAGGCCATTATGAGATTGGAGAAGAGAAGATGGCAAGATCATAGACTTGAGTTAAGATGTTTCAACACTATACCTGTCTGAGAGTTTTTTGCAAGTCATTGCTACTTCAAGAGCTGCCTTTAAGTCTGACTCATAACTTGGAAGTGGGCGTCCTGGCTGGGGTTTTACAGCCTGGATTGCTCTCACCCCAACCTCCAGCAACACCCAAAGGAATCAGATCAGGAAGGGGGCTCTCAGATTGCTTACAGACAGAGATGCTTCGTTACCAAAACCTTCTAGGTGAAGGAAGCACGCAGTTGGATAAAGCAACAGCTGAAATAAAATTGTGAACATCCAGATCCATCTGAGGGAGCAGATACACCACGTGCTCATCTCGAATTACTTGAGACCGGTGTCACTGTTTACCAAGGGCAAAGCGTGAAATTGAAGCCAAGAGACACGCTAATGAATCTGTTCTCTTGTTTTCACGGGGATGGGAAGTTCTGCCTGACCTCAGTGTGGTTAATAGACTCAGGGTTGGACAGAGCCGGGCCGGGAGCTGCCAGGCTCACATCTTCACGCGGGTTCGAGGCTCAGCTTGGCACCCGCTGCGCTCCAGTGACGGAGTCTTTCCTTCTCTTCGCAGGGACGAAGCGGAGATGGAGTATTTAAAGATAGCTCAGGACCTGGAGATGTACGGTGTGAACTACTTCACAATCCGGGTGTGTGGAAGCCCCCGCGAGTTCCCGGGGTGTAGATGGAGGCGGAATTGGGGGCGGACTGCTGAAATGGGTCCTTCTTGGTCCCAGGGTGGCAGACCCTTCGCCGGTTCAGTGGCCAACAAGGGAAGAGGCAGGGGAGAGGGTCCGAGAGCCTCAGTTTCTATTCTGGGCCTTCAGTTAGATGCTGGGTAATGAAGTGTCGGTGGAGCCTCGGGGGGCCCCGTCCTGCCTCGGCAGAACCCCGCCTGAATGCTCTGGTGGAACATTCGATTATTTCTGGCTCTGTGATATCCGGGCCCACGGGGAACACCTGTAAATACTTTCTCCCCTCAGGACACGAGGAGAGTAAAGCTGCTTTTACAGATTACTGATTTGTTTGGGTGGGAACTCTCCCTGGCAGGCTAATTGGTTTTCTACTCAGACCATTAATACTCCGCTGTCGTCTGGGAACCCGTGGCTTGTACACTGGAGAAGCGTTTGTTTTCAGCCCACCGTCCAGCCCTCAGAGCATCTTTTTTTTTTTTTTTAAACACCCTGAGCATCTTTCTCCCAAGGTTCTGTTGCTGGATGCAGTGCCTTCCAAAGAATTCATGCGATTTGCTGCCCTATTTCATAGCCGGTTCCAAACTGTAGATGAGCAGACAGTTAAAAAGAAAAAAAACAACCATCCACAGTGGGCCACCATAGTCATTATAGTTAAGGCTTGCTTTCCTTTTTGGGGTGGCCATAAATTTTGTATTTGTTGTTGTTTAATCACTAAGTCATGTCCTACTCTTTGAGACTCCATGGACTGTAGCCTGCCAGGATCCTCTGTGCCTGGAATTTCCCAGGCAAGAATACTGGAGTGGGTTGCCATTTCCTTCTCCAAAATTTTGTATTACATTTAGGTAAATTGAAACACATTTAAAATACCCTCGGGATAGCTTTCTGTTTTGGTTTTTAAATGCATGTCTTTAATGGATCATTTGCATAAAATAAGGTGCACTGACAAGTCATGTCATTTTATCTAGTGTACAAACGCCTGAAAGGTTTTCCATGGTAACACTGAAGGGTGTCTCGTAGAATTTGATCTCTTCGTATTTGCTAACCATTTGGTTTCTTTAAGGACAGACTCATTGGACACATTTGTGCGGTTTTGTCCACACAGCTTCTCTTGCCCCACCATTTACATTGTAGAAAACTAGATTTTTATAATTCTTAAAAAAAACAAAAAACAGTTTCTTTGGGGGCACTAATTCTACAGCATCAGTCAGACTCCATTATACTATTTTGTGTGTATATGTCTCATACTGCATGACAGAAGAGGGTAAGGGATATTTTAGGGTCTTAGCGTTAACGTTCCTGAAATTTCCTTAGATGATGGTGATATTTCAGGAACGTTAACGCTAGGGAAGCTGTGTGCTTGAAACAGTTTAAAAGGGGCTTCTTCAGTCCTTGCCTCTCTCTGTTTATTTTCTAGAAGGCTTGCAAACATCGTGATAGGAGACAAGAGGGTGGGGTCCTTTTTTTTTTTCTTTAAAAATTTAAGTTAGAAACATAATGAAATATCTTGCTTTCCAAAATGTAGATTTTGAAAGCACAAAGCCTCACTTGTGTTAATACAGTGGTTTTAAGCTCTGCAGACGAGCTCACAACTCTCCCTCACGCTTTGGTGATCGCACCTGACTCCAGGTGTTAGAGTAAAAAGATCTTCTCCTCCACCTGCTATTAGCTTGGTACTTCTCCTCACAGTCGGGGCACGTCCTTCGCTTGCCGACCTGTTTTCCTGCCCTGGGGTCTTGGTTCCATTTCCTTGTTGTCAGCAAGGGAGTCAGACGCAGGGAGCTGGCCACCACCGCCGTTCCAGGGCCAGACTGCACAGGGCGGGGGCCCGCACCCGGGGAGGTGCGCGTGGTCCGCAACGTGAGGACCCGGGCATCGCCCTCCGGTGTGCTGGATGCCGGCTGGACGGCCATTAGAGGTGGGGCCTTCACGCAACCTGTCAATTAAATTTTTAAACAGCTTTATTGGAGCTGTTTTTTATAAATTATTTATAATTTACTTTCAATTCATTTTGATATTTTTTTCTCCCCAATATCTTACAATAAAAAATTTCCAACATACAGGGAAGTTGGAAGACTTTTGAGTGAGGACCTATGTACACCCACTGGCTGGATTCCACAGTTAACAGTTTACTATAGCACACTTGCTTTATCACATTGAAACTGCATTTTAAAGTAAAATAAGGCCACCTGATCACAGCTCTTAGAATTTTCTTTCTGGTAGTACAACCACCTCTTCTTTTAACATGAGGGGTGTTTAACCCTGCAGGTTTTTATTTTACATCTGTGATAAGCCGGCTATGTAATTAGCAGTAACAACACTTCCATTACCGCTGTTTTAGCCGCTGACACTTCCCAGGCGGCTCAGTGATACAGAATCTCCTGCCAACACAGGAGTCGTGGATTTGATCCCTGGGTTGAAAGATCCCCTGGAGAAGGAAATGGCAACCCACTCAAGTATTCTTGCCTGGAAAATACCATGGACAAAGGAGCCTGGCAGGCTACTATCCATGGGGTTGCAAAGAGCTGGACACAACTTAGGACTGAGCACACACACTCACATTTTGTCTCTTGTTAACGCATGCACACGCACACTTTGTCTCTTGCTGGCAAAGTTACAAGGTACCTGAGGCAGTGATGGGCGCCCCCAGTGACCCCTCCATGGGACGCACCAGTCGTAAGAATCGTCTCCTTTTGCCTCCCCCTGCCCCGGTGCAGGAGGCTGGAGGCCCCCCCAGGTCCGAGGTCAGTGGTGACTTCTGTCAGGAGCTGTTGAAACTTGTCACACGTAATGGTCCATGTCAATTCTTTTGGAAGCTGAGCAAGACCTTGAGCCTCAGCTGGAGCTGACGGTGGCTGTTGTCTGTCGAATCTACAGAATAAAAAGGGCACAGAGCTGCTGCTTGGAGTGGATGCTTTGGGGCTTCACATTTATGACCCTGAGAACAGACTGACCCCCAAGATCTCCTTCCCATGGAACGAAATCCGGAACATCTCCTATAGCGACAAGGAGGTAGGTTGAGTCTGCACAGCAGACACCCCGGCAGCCCAACAGAACCTTCTCTGTCTCTCCTCCTCCCGGAGCAGCCCAGGCCAGCCTGCTCCTTGTTAGCAGCAAGATCCTTTAATTCCCAGGCTTTGGGTTTTTGCTTGTTGATTTTTATAGCATTTAAAGAACAATATTGGCATCCTGTTTTCAAATAGTATCACTAAACCATCCCTGCTGACTAACAAGAGACCGGGAAGATCAACTTGTCAGGACTAAGCCCCAGAAAACTGTAAACAAACCAGAAAGTATTTCTTATTCCTTGGCTTTCTATTTCTGGTGAGAATTCTCTTTGTCTCTTAAGTGTGGTGCTTATTAAACTCTCTCTGTGTCCAGAGCTTGATTCAATGTGATGCAGATATTTATATATACATAAATCTCCGTAGGACGTCCCTTGTGGCTCAGTTGGTAAAGAATCCACCTGCAATGCGGGAGACCTGGGTTCAACCCCTGGGTCGGGAAGATCTCCTGGAAAAGGGAAAGGCTACCCTCTCCAGTATTCTGGCCTGGAGAATTCCATGGATTGTATAGTCCATGGCCTCGCAAAAGTCCGACACGACTGAGAGACTTGTACTCACTCACTCAAATCTCCATGATACATATGGGAATTGTGTGTATTATGTATATTACACAAATAATATATACATACCAGTAATGATAAAAACAAGGATATCAGACTAACTTGCTTATAAGAATTCAAGAATAATGAACTTCAGATAACTTGGATGAACACCCTAGCGTAGAATTCAAGTATTACTGTATAGGATGGTCCTATATAGTAATAAGGAGTCCATGAGGTTGCAAAGAGTGACTGAGCTGACTGATACAGGATGGTGACTTTTCCCAAATGCTGTAATCCTGTGTTCATTCACTCGTTCATGCATTCATGGTTAAGTTTTAAAAATCATTTTATTTAATTAATTGATTTATTTTTGGCTGTGCTGGGTCTTCGTTGCAGTGTGTGGGTTTTCCCTAGCAGCAGTGCGAGGGCTTCTCATTGCAGTGGCTTCTCTTATTGGGGAGCACAGGCTTTAGGGCGCTCAGGCCTCAGTAGTTGCAACTCCCAGGCTCTAGAGCACAGGCTCAATAGTTGTGGCGCTCAGGCTTAATTGCCCCAAGACGTGAGGAATTTTAGTTCCTGGACCAGGGATCAAACTCGTGTCCCCTGCCTTGGCAGAGGGATTCTTAACCACTGGGCCACCAGGGAAGTCCCCATCCCTGGTTAATTTTCAAGGAATTTTCGAGCATCTGCTTGGTGTCAGGCTTCGTGAGGGAAACAAAGATGAAGCGAATGCAGCCTCAGCCCTCAAGGAAGTTCTAGTCAAGCGGTGACTCAGCTGCCGTGACACATAACTGCAGCTCGAGGGGCCGGTGACAAAGAGGGTGGCGATCCGTAGCTTCTCCGCCAGCCAGCAGCTTTGCCCCAGCTGTGATTCAGCCCTCACAGACAGGAACACCGCCGGGAGAGGAGGGGCCGCGTTCTGGTCGCCCCGCGCCCCCTCAGGAAGCGGGGACCCAGAGGGAGCAGGGGAGCTGTGTCTGGCGGGGGCACCAGCAGAAGCCACATCCCCTGCGGTTCCCGGGGAGACACAGAAGGCCGAGCCCCGAGACTCAGGACACGGGGCCCAGGAATGCAGGCCCGGGCAGTGCCCAGCGATGGGCTGGTTCCCGCACAGCCAGGCCGGAGTGCAAAGGGAGTGAGTAAGAGATGGCTCACGTGGCCGCCTGCAGGGCCCCCAGCTCCAAGCCGGTTTCCTGTTTTCCCTTCCCTGGTGCAGCAGCTCTGAGGAGAGGAACACCGGGCCCCCCGGTTGCCAATATGTGGCTGAGCTCCCCTCGGCCACGCTTGAAGAGACAGATTGAGCCTCTTAACTCAAAACATTCTGGCTTTCAGATTTTTTGCACGTAGCCCAGGAGATGAGCATTTAAGGTATTTCTTTTTTTTTAAGGCCCCGAAATGGAAAGTTCCACGTGACTCGAAGCAGCAGTAGGGTACGCTGGTAGTTTTTCATCTCTAATTTCATAAAAGTCTGTTTACGGCACATCCACACACTTGGCGTGCTAAAAGGTCCCGAGACGCTCGTCCTTCACAGAAGCCAGGCAGCGAAGGCTCCCCTCGTACAGCCCGATGTGAAACTCTAATGTTCCCTCTCCCGGGGGCCGGGCACCATCGCCTGCCATCATGTCAGTAACTCACGCAGCGCGGGTTTTCAGGCTGATGGGACGTGATGGGAAGGAGCCCGGGGCGTTCTGCCCCACAGCTGTGCTGTGACAGAGCAGGTCCTGGTTTATTCCAGGTGACCCATGGATGCTAAACACGTGGCCCTGAGTGGCGCAGAGCCTGTGGATTCCCCGCTCCTTGAGGTCTCCCACTGGCAGCCCTGGGGTTTGGCAGCCAGGCCAAAAATAAGCTCTCAAAATTCATAAATAGCAGCCTGCACAAGAGCAGCACTGCTTCTCAGCTCACCTGACCGAAAGCCACACAAAGGATCATTCCTCTCTCCTCCATGTGCTCCCCTCTTGTTGGGCAGCGTAGCGTGGGAAGGAAATATCTAAGAATAGAGCTTCCCGACTGCCTTTATCTGCTTAGCAAGTCTTTCGTGGGAGTGGGTTTTTCACGTCCGAAGTGCAGCTTTGGAATCTGGGCTCTGTCCGATCTCATCAGGAAGAGGTGAGAACACCATCTGGGTGTTTTCTTTTTATGCGGCCCAGACCCCAGTCTGGCCCGAGGGTCTCCTCCTGATTTCTCCCTCACCACCATCCTTATTCATCTTCCTCTCCCCTTTGATTTTGAAGGTTATGTCTTCCTTTTCTACTCCAGTCCATTCTTCGTTGCTCTTGACTGCGTTCCTTCTCTTAACAGCATCATCAAGCCAACCCCATGTTGGGAAATCTGGGGTGACTCCCCGACTGCTGTCACATCAAATCTAAGCCTTGCTGATTGTCCGGCCCCAGCCCACCTCCCCATGCCCAACTCCTGCCTTCCTCCCAGTTTAAGCCCCTGGTTTTCTCTTATACATATACATAAAACTCTATTTATTTATCTCTTTGGCTATGCTGGGTCGTCATCGCAGCCCAGGCTTTTCTCTAGTTTCTGGGAGCAGGTGCTGCTGTCTAGTCGAGGTGCGCAGGCTTCTCATTGTGGCAGCATTTGTTTTCCTGTTGGGGAACACAGGCTTTAGGGCACACCGGCTTCAGTAGTTGTGGCACGTGGGCTCCGTAGTTATGGCTCCCAGGCTCTAGAACACAGGCTGAATGGTTGTGACACGTGGGTTTAGTTGCTTCAAGGCATGTGCGATCTTCCCGGATCAGGGATCGAACCCGTGTCTCCTGCATTGGCAGGCGGATTCTCTACCACTGAGCCACCAGGGAAGCCCCTCCCATGGTTTTCTCTTGGTCACCAAAGAGCTAATACTGTGTCTCTCTCTCTCTCACACGCACATACAAACACACACATGCACGCACTCACCAAAGAGCTAATACTGTGTCTCTCTCTCTCTCACATGCACATACAAACACACACATGCGCACACACACACACACAGTGTTCCTTTCCCCATCCCTGCTTTATTTCTATTACTCGCCCTGTCCAGAATGCCCCTCCCTCCTACCTTTTAGCTTCTCTGTCATATTCTTTGTCTAAGACCAGCTCATGTCCCTCCAACTCTGAGGATTCGTGGTCTGTGCCACCCAGCGAGGCAGTGACGATTGATGTGACTTGTTGAGCAGTTGACTGTAGTTGGTTTAGTTCCGGCCAGGTTGGAGGCCTTCAGGAGGAACTAAGCCACCTTAGACTCCGAGGTGGCCCTTCCAGCGTTGGCCTCAAGGTCGGGCCCATCAAGGGTTTAACTTCAGGTTTCCAAGCCTAAAATGGTGCTAAGAACACAGCTTCCAGGATCCTGAACCTCCTGGGACCAGGATCTTTGCCAGGGGGTCGTCACCTTTGTGGAATTGCCCAGTTGGTGGTAGCGCCTCTAGGCTGTCAGAAGCTGAAGCTGTTTTCTGCTTTTTCCTTTCAGTTCACCATTAAGCCTTTGGATAAGAAAATCGATGTCTTCAAATTTAACTCCTCAAAGCTTCGTGTCAATAAGCTGGTAAGTTAAGATCCTGGTTTTTATTACGGACTGTAGTTTTTCTGTGAAACTGAAAGCCTTTTTAGCACACTGCCATCACTGTGGGAACCCCCTCCCACACTGGCACCCTGCTGGCCCCCTGCTCCCCAAGGGTGACCAGTGTTCGCAGCTGTGTGCTAAGTATCCCCCCTGATATTCAAGAGCTTTTATTTCACGTATGGCAAGACAAGGAAAACAGCAAATTTTGTTTGTTCTTAAAATGTATACACGTGCTGTCAACTGTATTCCTCTGTCACTTGCCATTTTTACCTCTTTTTTTGTTTTTTGAGATTTATCTATGTTGATGCTTAAAAATACAGTCCTGAGTGACTGAGCGTGCACACTACACTGCTGTATAGTATTCCATTATGTATTGTGTGAAACATATATATATTTTTTCCTCCACACTCCTATTAGTGGACAATCAAGTGCTTTCTGCATCTTGTGTCTGCCCACTGGTGTGCATGGGCAGTCGCTGCCTGGGAGTTCAGAGCATACCTTCGTGTAGCCCTGCACACGGCCCGTGTCCACGGGTGTTCACACGTCCCCTGCTTTCCTGGCCGCAGATTCTCCAGCTGTGTATTGGGAATCATGACCTGTTTATGAGGAGAAGGAAGGCCGATTCTTTGGAAGTCCAGCAGATGAAAGCCCAGGCCAGGGAGGAGAAGGCCAGAAAGCAGGTGAGCGAGGGTTGGACCTGCCGCTGTCGCCCAGCCTCGGCCGGGAGGTAAGGGGTGGCCGTCCTTGGATCATGAAAGTGCCTACTCTTATTTTATCCCTGTTGGATCTTTCTGGCCGATGAATAGATGATGGTGGGACATCAGCTCTGGAAATGAGGAATAAACTGTAACAGTGTATCTCAGAGACACATCCCTGGTTATTTCTCCAGTGAAGTGAGTGAAGCGTGGTCAGGGCAGGTTTGGGCAGAGATAGCCAAGCCCACACGTATCTGTCCATCCATCTTTCTATCCATACATCCATCTCTGGTCCGTTAAGCTAAGCTTGCGCTCTTTCTGCCTGCCCGTCTCCTGTGCCCGGCCTTTTTCTTTTCTAATTAGCTGGTGATGGAATACAGGGCGCACCCAGCAGCCCGCTGGTGGAATGCTAATTAGACCCCGGCCGCACTTCCCCACTTCAGGTCAGGCCGGGCGGCGCCGCAGCCACAGTGGGAGGTGCTGTGGGAGGTGCTGGGATCCCGTTAACAGCAGCCCGGAGCATCCGCATCATTGTTTTCCACTCATAGACCTTTCCAACTCACCGAAACCCACACAGCTTATCTGTGCCTTGCTGCTGCAAACGTCAGTCATGGTTGTGGATGAACTGCCAGACAGAGGAGCAGCAGCTGCAATCAGCTGCCCTCGGACTTGCAGGCTCGGAGGGGTGATGATTGGTCAGTGTGCAGCTCTCTAATTCGGGTCCTCCAAAGAGGCTGGCTCCCGGCCCTGGGATTTAGGACGAAACGCCCAGTTGGATCCATTGTGCTCTCGGCTCTCCGTCTCTTTGCTCTTTTGAGATGTCAGGCCACAAACATACTCCCTGGGATACTTTGTGTGTGTGAGATGGGGTGGGGGAGGGCAGTGGAATGGGTTTTGTTGGACAAAGAAATGCTCGTGGGCCAGCGCAGGGTCGTAGAGGCAACTTCAAAAAGAGCTCTCTCTGACCTCCTTATCGGCAGAGCAGAGCTTAGAAGCAAGAGGTCTGAATAGGGCAAGGGAGCGTGTAAGCCTCCAGGCTGTGCAGAGAGTAACATGAACACACCCTTGACCCACGCTGCCAGGAGGACAGCAGATGCACGTTCCTGACATCTGGCAGCCGCAGGTCAGGGACTCGGTGGCCCAGCAGGACAGACGTTGACCTTGGTGCCAGATATGGGCCTTAGTCTGAGACTTAACCTGCCAGGCCTCCGTTTTCTCATCTGTCAAGTGGAGCTGAGGATATGTCCTTCTGTGTCTCAGATCAAAGGACACGCTGTACCTGAGGGTCTTTGTGGCTGAAACTGCTTTGCAAACAGGGGTGTCCCTTATGATTGGGGTGGAGGTCTCAGGGAAGGTGCAGTGTTGGGAGCAGAAGGGATTGTAGGCATTTTTCAAGCTGATGGTAATGGGGATCTAATCATCCACGTAATGAAAATTCTAACATGGTGGAAATCGAGAACAAATTGGCCAAGCTTTTCATTGACCTGGAAGAGGAAAAATGGAGAAGAATTTACAGGATTTTATTGCTTGTCTTTGCATTATTCCTTTGATGCCCAATGCCATTTTTTTTTTTTTTGGCTTAGTATTTAGAAAAAGCAACAGTCTTAGAAATCTTGACTTTGGGAAAAGGTTAAAGCAAGAAATAAGTCATTAGATGTGCTTTAATTATTTAAGGAAGAAAATAGTGCAGTGGTCACTTCTGGCTCCTGCTTTCTGAACTCAGCTAGGGCCCTAAGATCACAGAGAAGAGCACTTGTCCTCTGCTTGTTCCCCTTATTAAGCTCGGCATGTGGCCCAATTAATTCAGCGATCCAGAAGGCCAGGGAGGTGGCAGTGGTGGCTTGGTGCTGGTGCCGCGAGGAGCGGGCCCCGTCCCCTCCTGGCTCCCTCCTGTCACAGGCCTGGCTCAGCCTGGCTCAGGAGTTGCCTCCACGTGAGGCTGTGGGGTCTGTACCTCGGCTGCTGCCGCCTCCCCTGTGAAGTACAGCGTGCGAGCTGTTGATGCATCACACGGACGACTTCATCTCCCAGAGTCAGAGGCGAGAGCGGTGCCGTTGCTGATGAGACTAGAGGTGTGGGAGGGGTCCGTGGGTGCAAGGGAGAACACAGTCTGTCTCTGCAGCTGCGCCTTGGGAGGAGGAGCCTGCACTGCATCCTTTGAGCCATAGGGCAGGGCCACCGGCGTCTCCCCTCCCCGCACAAGGGCCCCGTTGGCCAGGTAGCTGCTTCCGCACCCGCCGTGCCTGAACGCGCCCGTTCATGCCAGTGGAGGCTGGCTCGGCGTTCCGCTGTTTGTTCATTTACCCCTCGATGATTTTTCAAGGAGCGCGGCTTGCCAGTCGACAAGCTGTTTCAGAAGGATGGAGGGTGGTGGGCAAGGGGAGTCACGCTGGGTCCCCAAAGTGCAGGGAGGAAAAGGAAGGGGTCCTCAGAGGGAGACCCTGGCCCTGGGCATCCGCAGGTTGTGGTCCCCCATGACCAGTGGCCGCTTTTCCCCCCCAGATGGAGCGGCAGCGCCTCGCTCGGGAGAAGCAGATGCGGGAGGAGGCTGAACGCACGCGGGATGAGCTGGAGAGGAGGCTGCTGCAGATGAAGGAAGAGGCAACGATGGCCAACGAAGCCCTGGTGACGTCCGCAGGGCTGGGTCCCGGGAGGCCTCCCTCGGGCTTGGGGTTAGGCCCCGAAGACCACGGAGTAGCCACACTTGCTTTGATGTTTTGGCTTAAAAAAAAAAAATCATTGTCTTTCTTTCCACCTGTGTTTCCAGGAGCAGACTTAGGCTGAGTTCAGCCTTGCAGGGCAGGCAAACTTCACTCACCGTGGGTTACCTTTCCCCAGGGGCTTCTCAGCCTTGGCCCACCCCTCACTGAGTCAGGTGATCCACTGGTGGGGGCCGTCCTGTCCGCTGAGGGCTGACTGGCCGTGTCCCTGGCCTCTGCCCACTGGATTCCCCCATTTGGGACAATCAAATTCGTTTCCAGACACTGTTATGTGTCCCAGGAGGGCACAGTTGCCCTGCTTTCAAACCACTTATTTAAAGAGAGAGAAGGACAGAGTTAAGCTGGTTTTCTCCCTCATAAAGTATAGCCTCACCTTAAACGGGCCCCTGTGGATGGACCCCCTGAAGGGCCTTCTCAGCAGTTGAGGGGTGTGGCTTGGGGACCGGCAGGGCCTCAGGGCATCCAAGACACTGGTTCTTGCTGACCTGGGCGTCTGAGGCCTGACCAGGGCGGGAGGACAGGAACGGGACCCCCCATTCCCTCTGAACCGCGCTCCTCTCTGCAGATGCGGTCTGAGGAGACAGCTGACCTGTTGGCCGAAAAGGCCCAGATTACGGAGGAGGAAGCGAAGCTCCTTGCCCAGAAAGCAGCAGAGGCCGAGCAGGAGATGCAGCGCATCAAGGCCACGGCCATCCGGACGGAGGAGGAGAAGCGCCTGATGGAGCAGAAGGTGCTGGAGGCCGAGGTGCTGGCGCTGAAGATGGCCGAGGAGTCAGAGAGGAGGTGAGCAGGTCCCCCCACTGCCGATCCATCTCCTGGGCTGGCCAGAGGCCCCTTCCCGCACAGGCCAGAGGGGCTGGAGCCAGGCGGGCACAGGGACGCAGTTGTCTGATTCCGTCGACTGCAGTCTGGCCGTGCCTTTGCAATGAGCCCCTGTCTCACAGATGATCGTGTTTGCAGGAAAACCGCCGAGCTTACCTACAGGCTGCTTTTAGCTGAGGAGACATGAGACTTTTCTTACATTTACATAATATGCTTCTTTCACCTCCTTTTTTTTAATTTGAGGGGCACGGGGAGAGACAGCAGTATTCACCATGCCCTGCAGCGGGGAGCGGGGCTGGGCAGGCCACCCCGGCTCACAGCCAGGTCCAAGGATGGGACTGTGGTCTGTGCTTTGCAAAGACGATTCGAGGCTCTGGGTTGTCCTTGTCCCACAGCCGTCAGATAAACACTGGCTCGTTCCTAGTCTGAACTTCCTAGAGGGGTTCCACTTTCATGTACCTCCACCTCCCTCCTGTGTCTTCTGTGGAGCTGACGGCCCCTCCTCTCCTTGCAGGGCCAAGGAGGCCGATCAGCTGAAGCAGGACCTGCAGGAAGCCCGGGAGGCAGAGCGAAGAGCCAAGCAGAAACTGTTGGAAATCACCACCAAGCCCACGTACCCGGTGAGCCTGGGGCTGCCAGCCACCTTGCTTCTAGCCTCATAGGTTCCCTGCCCTCCCAGCCCTCAGGTTCCTTGGCAGGGCCCTCGGGGTGACTGTTAAGCAAATGCATGGCAGAGCGAGCATTGCAGAACATTCTAGGGCCTCGAAAGTGAGAAGGGGTGTAGGGAGGCAACATGGTTTAAGCAGAGGAATGGAGCAGGAAGTACAAAAGAGTGGTCCAAAAGAGTAGTAAACAATACTGTTTATAGCCTTGTAGGGCAGGCGGTGGGAGAGGTCTACTGGGGCCGTGTTTCAGGTGACCCTCTGATCTGGGAGGAGACAGTCGTCCAGTCTCATTGCCTCGCCCTCCGTCCGCCTTAAGGGTGGGCATGCTGGGCCCAGGGCCTCTGTGGCCTCTGGAGGATCAGCAGTGACACGGCGGTGCCCTCCGTTCTTGGAGAAGCAACCTCCTGATGATCAGGTTTCTCCTTCGCAGCCCATGAACCCACTGCCAGCACCGCTGCCTCCCGACATGGCAAGCTTCAACCTCATCGGCGACAGCCTGTCTTTCGACTTCAAGGACACCGACATGAAGCGGCTCTCCATGGAGATAGAGAAAGAGAAGTACGGAGTCCCTGGCCTCCTCGGGGCCCCACATGGGCAGCCTGTCCCTAACCCCATGAAGGTTTGCTCTGTCCTTGCCCACCGGACCCTCGCAGCACTCTTGCCTGTCTCTCCCAGCTGCTCGCATTTTTGTGGGCTTCC
The DNA here is from genome assembly GCA_024291935.2 of Okapia johnstoni. Lineage (NCBI taxonomy): Eukaryota > Metazoa > Chordata > Mammalia > Artiodactyla > Giraffidae > Okapia > Okapia johnstoni. Next base: position 3,824,124 of record CM044310.1, on the reverse strand, counting down.
CTGGTGGCTCAGATGGTAAAGAATCTGCCTGCAGTGCAGGAGACCTGGGTTCGATCCCTGGGTCGGGAAGATCCCCTGGAGAAGGGAATGGCTACCCACTCCAGTCTTCTTGCCTGGAGAATTCCATGGACAGACGAGCCCGATGGGCTATAGTCCACGGGGTTGCAAAGAGTCAGACACGACTGAGCGACTAACACTTTCACAGTTGCCCACCGAAGAGGAGCTTCCTGATTGGAAATGAAGGGCGACAGGCCAGCATTCAGTCTTCCAGGATAAAAATGACACCTGATGGGTGACTCGGAGTTTACCGTGGCCTCAGAGCTCACCCACAGTCTAGGACTGGTTGTTGGGGGTCTCCAGGCCAGTCAGACCCTGTTCGAGGGGTGGTCGTGCTCTGACCTGGTGGTGGAACGTGTTTGCTAGCTGTGTTCTCTGGCGGCCGAGCTCAGCTCGCCCTGAGCTGTCCTCCTCATTTACTCTGTGGTTGGGGGACATGGCCCTGGGGTGGAAGGGAGCACCCCCGACAAAGGACGTCTAACCGGGGTCCCCTGCTCTGAGCTGTAGGTGAATCAGCCAGCCGTGCCACCCTGGCCAGGGGACTGTTAGGGCAGCTACCTGGCGTGGGGCGCCTGGTGACTCGGTTCTTTAGCTTTCACTTCATTGCCACCAACTGCCTTCAAAGGCAGGCCCAGTGATCCCGTTATCAACAGGAGCCCAGACTTAGAACGCTTAGGAACTCACCCAGCACCCCTCTGAGGATGAGGGACAAATCGGGTGTTCAGCCCCTCGCCCACCTGACTCTGTAGGGCAAGCGCCTTCACCTTGCTCAGTGTCCTCAGGTAACCGGCTTCGTGCCCAGGCTGGGCAGTGTGTCCTGAGGACAGACGGCCCCAGCGTCTCTGACTGTGGTGCCCGCGGCGTGAGTTCCCCTCCCCCTTCCCCACATCCTAGGCATGTTCAGCATTACCTGGTAGCAATCGGGCTGAGCTGCATCCTGTCCGTTCCCTGCTCATTTACAGTTTGTTTCCTTACTCAGCCCCCATGAGCATCTGGGCAGAGTCCATAACCAGCCATAGGAGTCCCTGCAGAATGTCCCCTTGGGCCTGGGAGGTCCCGGCCTGCCTGGCCACGCCCAGGCGGTCAGACACCACGAGAGTGGCTTCCCTACCAGGTGCAGCGTGTCTGCCTGCAGATGGTGGCGGGCATCTTTCTCTTCCCGGTGTTGGCTGCGTGAGCGTCTGTCATCGTTAGGAGATGATGTCCCAGAGCAAGTAGGGATGCGGGCCACAGCCTGTCCGAGAGGCTCACCAGAATGGAGTCACTTCTCCAAGAAGGGTGTGGCTTCCCTGCTGGCTCAGACGGTAAAGCGTCTGCCTGCAATGCAGGAGACCCAGTTTTGATCCCTGGGTCCGGAAGATCACCTGGAGAAGGAAAAGGCAAGCCACTCCAGTACTCTTGCCTGGAAAATCCCATGGACAGAGGAACCTGGTAGATTACAGTCCATGGGGTCACAAAGAGTCGGACATGACTGTGCAATTTTAGTTTTGGAACGAGGACATTGTTCTGGGTTCTGGGAGGCTAGCTTCTCGTGTTGTTTCTTGGACAGAACCTAAAAGCCCTCTGTTAGCCGTGACTGCTGGTAGGACAGCTTACTGAGGCTCTCTGCTTCCTTCTGCTTAATCCTGACCTCAGCTCTATGATCGTCATCCCTACTTCATGGACGAGGAAACAGATGCGGAGCAGTTAAGGGACCGGCCCAAGTTCCCCCGGGCCGTGAGCGGCCAAGCAGAGACCTGAACCCCCCTAGCTCAGGCTCCAGGTCCCCCGGCCGAGCAGCTCATGGGTCTATGGCCTCTCAGCACAGTGGGTCTCGCCCTTTGCCAGCCCCGTGACACGCTGTCCTCTCGCCGGCAGAGTGGAGTACATGGAGAAGAGCAAGCACCTGCAGGAGCAGCTCAACGAGCTCAAGACCGAGATCGAGGCCTTGAGACTCAAAGAGCGGGAGACGGCCTTGGACATGCTCCACAACGAGAACTCCGACCGGGGTGGCGGCGGCAGCAAGCACAACACCATCAAAAAGGTACCGGGCCGCCTGCCTTCCGCCGCTCGGGACGGCCTCTCGCGAAGTGTGAGGTCGGCCTCTGCCTCCCTCGGCAGCCGAGTCATCACACTGGTGTCGTGTTTTTTTTTTTTTTTTTTTTTTTTAACATATACTTAGTTGGGGAATTTTTTTTTGACTCAGGCCGGGAAGGGAAGTTAATCTGCCGATGACTGTGAACCCATTGGCCAGATGGAAGGGGAGCTTGTGTTAAGAGCTCTGATGAAATGAATCCTGGTTACAGGATGGGTTTTGATCCATCATTTAGCAGTAAAGCAATTTTGTCTTTCAAGCCGAGGGGAGTTCTGCCCAGGGAGCTGCCTTACTTAATGAGAAAGCAAAATGAAAGGGAGGCTGTCAAGACTGGCCTCTCCCTCTCGGCTTTTTGTGTGTCTAAGCGGCGTAGGACTATAAAATTCTGTTCTTGATTCAAAACCAAATTCTGAATGTTAAGCTTTCGTCCAGACTTGAAAGGAAATATCTGGAAGAATCTTAATGTTTTAAAAGATGAGACTTCCCATTTATGTTGCTAACAAGTTTCATGTTTTTTTCTCCATGGATGTTTTGAGCTTTCAGCCTTTGGGAGGAAATTAAGTCCCATACTGTCAGCCCAAGAGTATACTTGTCTTCCGCTGGGCAGAGCAGAAAGGTCCTCTCCCGCCAGGTGATGTCAGCTCCTGACACTTTTCCCTAGAACCAGGAACACCTGTCACACAGGGGTCAGTACGACAAGGCTCTTCAGTGAGCTTAGATGGTGATAGATGTGTTTAATTTTGTACCCTTTACCCGAGTCTTTAAAATTAATCTCCCAGTTGGAGGACTATTTTCAGTGCTTAAGCTGTATCTGAAAACCTTAAGAGATCTGTCTACCTGCCATCACTGAGGGGGACAATCGGGAGTCCCGATTCCTCCCTCCTGACTTCAGTTAGCATTGGCACCGAGTAGAGAATTCCTTTTAATAGCATGACCTGGAAGAAGAGACCTCTCCACCATCCACGTTCCTCTTTCCCCCAGCTTCTGTAACTTAACAGGTTTCCCTCCTGGACCCACGTCTGAAACACTGAGCAGAGAGGGGAGCTAGAGCGAGGCCTCAGCCTGTGGGCAGAGAGGAGGAAGGACTAGCTGGCCAGGGAGCCGGCTGGGCCTCCAAGGAGCTGCCTCGGACCCCTCCCCACTCCACTCTGTCTCCCCACAGCCCTGGGCGCAGGCTGTATGTAGCTGCCCCGCAGCCCTGGGGTGCTGAAAGCTGAAGAGATCCCCGTTTCCACGCTGTAAAAAACAAACAAATAAAGTCACCAGTCACAGTTTCAGGCCCGTCGGAAGCATTTTGCGAGTGGCGTGCCATTGTTGATATCACAGGGTGTGTTTTCTGTTTCTCTTCGTTTTTATCTTGCTGGTTTAGCCTCAAGCCCAAGGCAGAAGACCTATCTGCATTTGAGCCCTCACAGTAGGTTATCCCCAGGTACTCTGTATGTGGTGATGGGACCGCCCTCTGTGGTACTAACCCCTGCATGAGCTTGCCTGTCTGTGTCCCCGGGGCCGCGCCCAGCCCTCCCCCGGGGGCAGGCGGCGCCTGGGGCCTGGCCGAAGCATGCTTGAGTCTGAGAGCAGGCGTCCCCCCTGCGGGGCCAGGCCGACCTCCAGGGCCCTGGAGGCCGCCTCGCTCGGAAAAGCATGTCCCGGGGCTGTCGGACCAGCCGTTCTTCCTTCACGTGTGATGTTGTTGGGCTGGGGAAGGTCATGGCTTCTTGTCCGGTCAGGTGTGTCTCAAGTCCTTCGTCTTGGTGGCGTCCTCCTCAGATAAATAACCCTAGCATGGGAACTGGGTCTGTTTGGGTGTCTTTTTAACTCAAGATCATGACCTTTCATGTGGTGACAGCCTCTGAAGACCCATCCGCGGTCACACCTGGCAGCTTCTGGTCACGGGCCCGGGGTGGGGTGGGGAGAGCTGCCCGTGCTCCTTTGTCTTCCTCTAGAGCCTCCCCCCAACCCCCACTTTCTGTCCACATTTGCTCTCTTTCCAAGTAAAGCAAACCACTAGCACAAGGGCCTGAGCTGTGGTCAGGCTCAGCGGACCGTCTGTCCACCAGCGAGCGCGCTGATGGCCGCCTCTGCGGGAACTCCCGTTGGGACAGCGCAGTCCTGGCCGACGGGCGGTCAGCACTCGCCAAGTGAACTAATTGAATGATTGCTGCTTTCCTTCTGCGACAGGCCTAGGCAGTGGAGAGAATTTATTACATACAATAATAAAATAATATTCCCCCCCTGCTCCTCGCCCGAACCCCGGCAGCACCCACGCCAGTGAGCCCGCCAACAGCCGCCCATCACGTGTGGACATGTCCTTTGGTGTCCTCACCATGGTTTCTGCTCCCAGAATAAAACAAGCCCATTGGAAGCTTTGTATCAAAGAGTGCAATCTGGCATAGGCTAGATCTTATTTGTGGTTGCCATCCAAGCAAGAGAGGTTAGCTATTAAAGTCCCAGATGGATCTCATTATAAGATGGATTCGATCTGTCAGTGGTTCCAAGAACCCCTGGCGTGAACCACAATTTGTGTGTGACACTTTTATTTAGCGGGCTCCTGTTTCTCAAGCTTTCGTGCCACATGATGGCATTGAACACCCTGTCACCAAGCAGTACATACTCTGCACCGGGCAGGAGTGAGAACCATGAAGTGAGTGGGCCAGGTGGCACATCACCCAGGGTGGACCCACTGTAGCTTCCTGGGCTCTGTGGCGAGCACAGGGGCACACAGAAAGCCCATTTTTTGTTTCAGTCTGTGCTGTCAGATATTCTCCGTGACTGTACTCTTCTACCTTGGTATGATTTCATCTCTCTTCTTTCTGTAATGATTCAGAACGTTTCAGTTCTTCAGGGGCCCAGTTCTGACCGTCAGTCCTCACTGAACTGTGATTACAGACAAATGAGGTTTGATTTGTAGTCAAACGTGTACTGCTCCTAGGACATGCACAGAAACCTTTTTTTTTTTTTTAATGTCTTGATGTGAACTTGTTTTCAAAGTAGGCTGGCTGCAAGCTCCAGTTAACCCAGAATTCAGATTAATCAAGGGTTAATGAAATGGAATTGGCTCTCAACATAGCTGGACTTAATCTCAGCATCACAGATCAAGCAATGGTAGTTTTTGCTACATATGAAGTTGAAGGGGAGGCACGTTCTGGACTTTGGTGGTTCCAGCAGCCGGTAACCAAGCCTGCCGACCAGCCACCTGCTATGCCAGGCTGGCTCTGGCCTTGTGCCCGGGCTGTGGTCTGGGCCATAGTGAGCCTAGATGACGAGAAATACCACCACAGGCTCTGAGATGTGGGCACCAGACTGTCAAGGGCACATCTCCATCTAGAAAATCCAGGGTGAGAAATGCAGACCGGTGGTGAACTGAAGAGTTTCCATTGTCCTGAAGCTCATCATCAATCTTGGTTCAAACCAGCCTGCACTGATTTTGTTTTGTTTCATTTTTCGTGTCTTCTGATCACAGATTCCTTCGAGGAAAGGCTGGTTCCCCTCCCTCTGGCCATCCGGGTGTATTCCTCCCCCTTTGCTCTCCAGCCTCCCCGCAAGGCCTGTGTCTGACCTGCCTTAGCAGGACCCTCCAGGGCTGGTGACACTTAAGCTAGATTCCAAGGCTTTGCCCAGGGCAGGGGTTACCGTGTTCCTGTGGCAACGCCAAGAGGCAGGCCAGTCGGCCTCGCCGGGGCAGCTGCTCTGCCACTTCCTCCCTCCGTAATTCTTACCTTCTGCCAAGGGTCAGTGTCCTCACCTATAAAAGGGGAATAAAACAGTTCACGCCCCTCAGGACTTTTATGAGGATTCAGTGAATTCCCTGTGGGCTTCCCAAGTGGTGCAGTGGTAAAGAATCCGCCTGCTGATGCAAGAACGCACACACAACAAGACCCGGGTTCAATCCCTGGGTCGGGAAGATCCCCTGGAGAAGGAAATGACAGCCCACTCCAGTCTTCTGGCCTGGGAGATCCCAAGGACAGAGGAGCCTGGCAGGCTACAGTCCATGGGGTTGCAAAGAGTCGGACACGACTGAGTGCAGCACAGCAAGGAGTTCCGTGGAAAAACTCAGCAAGGGCTTGAACTTATATAAAGAAACAAACCTGCTCGGGAGCCTGGCCGAGGGAGGTGCCACATTTGCGTGCACAGCTCGAGACGTGCGTATCCAGTGGTGTTTTAGTTTCCACGTGTTTGGAGGTAAAAGCTTTTAAAAAGCCAGAATGAACCACACCAATGGATGGTACTGTGTGATCTGGATTCACAAGGGTGTATTTTTCTCCTCCCGCTGATCTTCGCTCCACATTTCCATCTTCTCCCGATCAATAATCAGCACAACTGGTTTGACATTTGCATCCGAGTCTGAGCAGCACTAGCGATCAAAGGCTGCCCTTGGGAACGTAGACCCACGGCATTCTCGGGGTGGCGGGGGGTGGGGAGAGCGACAGCAGCATGCGTTCCTGGCCTCTGGGTCTTCTGAACGAGAACGTGGGGTCTGTCCAGCAGTGAGGCTGGGGGAGGGGGAAACAATGTCCGGGGCTTGAGCCTCTTGTCTTCAGAACCACCGTGCCGATGAGGTGCACAGTGGCCGGGTGCGATTTAGCTGCACAACACAGTGTGGAGGTGACAACGTGGTCGCACCCTTCACCCCCACCCCTTCTCGAGGGCCGGTGTCATTCTGGGTTGGTCTGAGCACCAGCAAGCTTGTCCTCGTGTTTTATACCCGTGCTCTCTGAAGAAGCACAGGATCTCAAAGGCAATCGACAGATGAGAAATCCTGGAGGTCAGAGAGCTTAGAAAGCTTATTTCCTTCGTAAATGGTGTGAACCACCGAGGCCCTGCTGTGGTTTCTGCTGGTGGGGTAGAGGCAGTGAGGAGCCTCAACACGTCTCTGAAGCCCAGCCACCTCTCTCGGATCAGGAAGACATAAAAGACCAGTATGACATCTTCAATTTGCAGGGACTCCCTCTGAAGCTGCAGGGCTGGGAGTCAAGTAGAGGACTTACAACACCAGGGACGTGATAAACCCCAGGGCGAGGGTGGACTAGTGTGAGCAGCGTCCCTCCTGGTTAAAGCCACTGGCCTGGCCTCCCTCCTGAGTGACCTCCGTCAGCACTGCCTGCCGGGACCCGGGCCCCTTCTCAGGCTGTGCTGCTGGTGTGGTTGATACGCTCAGCGCCCCCAGACCCAGCTCAGGGACCCACTTGGCTCAGCCTCTTTGCCAAAAGACTGCGATCCAGCCCCTCCCCTGGGTGGGCGGGCTTTACCTGGGTAAGCCCATGGCGGGTGCCGAGGAGCCTACAACCTGCCTTGCCCTCCCAGGACATCGTGTCCCCATTTGGAAGTGCCCGAGGGCACCAGCGGGCCTTATTTGATGTTTGAGTCAAACATCCCATCTGGTCCCTCCGCACGGACTGTACATCTCCATGCCGCTTCCCTCCAGCACCTGATCCGTCACCGCAACCGCGGCAGGGATGAGTCCGGCTGTAAACTCATTCTGCGGGCACGAAGTTCTGTTCTGATGCTTCCCGCCGTGATTTCCCTTCTGATGTTGGCGATTTGAAAAGACATGGGTCTGTCTGCACCGTTTCCCCCAGGTGCTCGTGCCGAGCGCTCCGTGCCCGTGCGTCAGCCTCCCCCTACCCAGCGATGTGAAGTGGGACGATTAGTCCATTTTCCAGGTGGAGGAGCTGAGCATCACCAGGGCAGCTGGAGATGCCGGCAGACGCTGGTTTCCAGGCGCCGTTCTGCCTAAAGGATGCATAAACCAAAGGCACTCTCCAGGTTTTCCCAGGCAGATGTCTCCCAGGAGCAGATAAAGTAGCTGATGCCAAACTGGATTTGTTCATGGCGGTGGACTCGGCCCCTCGGCCCACCTCCGTTTAGGGATAAGCCTGTGGACAAGCTCTCTGCCCCTCTGCACATCACCAGATGGCATTCGGGTGCAAGCTGTCAGCTAGCAAGACGACAGAATCGCTTAATCCGGCCAGTTCCCAGCCGAAGTCCCCCTCCGCCGGCCCTGCCCCCTCAGCTTCTCTTCCGGAAAGGGAATGTTGATCACACCCCAAACCAGAGATTATGTTGGAATTCGCTGCTGCTTCTGGATTTGGCGTTCACCTCCCTGCTCCCAGCGGTGGAGAAGCCGCTCGTCCTTTCGTATCTGTGCTGCGCCCCACCACCCCCCACTCCGGCTCCTCTGTTCTCCATATGTAGTGGCGGGAGAGGAAGTGTAACATGATTTTAGGGCATGCTTTTCAATTCCCCTGCATTTTTATGGGAAGAGCAGGGTCTCAGCCCCTGGAGTTCTTAGGTTAGTGTCTAAAACGGGTTCAGCCTTGTGGGTCTCCTTGTCTAAAATGAATAAGACTCCCCCACCCACCCACCCTTGCCGCCTTTCTCTCTTACCCCCTAGGGATGAGTGGATTGAGGTGAGGCCCCCAGAGTCTAGTTGGAGGACTCCCGGCTCTCTGATTAGTTTTGATCTCCCAGCTTAATTGTAGAGCTTCTTCTTGCTCTCTCGTCACTGATAGCTGAAGTGGCTCTGTGTCCTGCCCACCCCCACCCCCGACGCCACCCCCTTTTCTTTAGGAACCAGATTATCACAATGCGGCCTTGTGAATCAATTTTCTCTATGCGCTGATGAATGTGTAATTCATTCTTAATCAGGCAGCCTTGCCGCTTCAGGCCCCGTGCCGGAGTACATCTAGTTCTTCTCCCTTCACTTTGGGAAGCAGTGCCCCGCCGCAAAAGGACTTTTAGAGGAGAGGCCGGGGAGGAGGGAGCTGGCAGCCCCTAGGCTGGGGGGCTGTGTTCCTCCAGCAGGGGGCACTGCTGGGAATGAATGAGGCAGGAGGAGCCTGAGCCTCCCTGCAGGGCGGGAGGGCCCCCCCGCTGAGCCTGGGGCTTGTCTCCAGTGCCTCCGGGCTTGCTGTCTCTAGACCCCCAGGGCCCTCTCTCAGGAGTGGGCAGCGGCGGGCGCTTGTGTCTCCAAGGGCTGCCTGAGTTGGAGGCCCCTGAGTCTGCCTTTTCTACATGTAGTCGAGTCCGGGAGAGGCGGCTGGGTACCAGGTCCTTCCCAGGGCCGGGGGAGGCAGCCTCCCGTCTTTTTAAGGGCACAGATGCAGCTCCCGAATTTGAACTCGTTTATTAGCTGGTTGGAGGTGTCTGTTCGGTCACACTGCACACAGCTTGGGTGGTGTGAAGAGGTCTTGCCCCTGCCAGGTGACCTCACCCAGGTGACCCCCCCGGCCCTGTCTTGCCCTTGCCCAGCCTGGTGGGGGTCACAGACAATGGGCAGTGCCATGGGGAGGTGGGCGGGAAGGGGAGGTGACTCTGCCGGGCTTGTATGTGTCAAGGCTGGGCAGAAAGAAGAGGCCAGGCCACAGGTGGACCAGACGCGCCCCCCCCACACACACACACACACCCCGAAGATGAAAACCACGCTGTCCAGCTCTGCAGCCGGCAGAGAAGAGGAAGTTTGTCTGTTCGGAATGGAGCTTGGATTAGTGACAGACTTGAACAGCCCATTCAGTCGAGAGAGAACTTAATTCCTCCTGTATTATTCACATGGCTGATCTGAATCAGGTATTAGGAGACAGCTGGAATGGGGGAGCCGTCAGCCCTGAGCCTGGTGAGGAGACTTTCATGGTCTTCTGTCGTCCTTGGGGTCCCGGGAAGCGGACCCCGCGGGTCCTGGGTGGGGCAGCCTGTGTGCTCAAGGCCCCACTTCTCTGTCCACGTCCCCAGGCCTTTCTGCTCCTCCATCTACTGAAATGGGGGGTCCTCTCCCAGCCCCAGTCCCGGAGGCGCTGACCCCCCTAAGCAGTCCATCTGGGGGTGATGACGCACGTTGCTGGATCACCAAGGGGCTGCAGGGTGGAGGGTGGGTTCACGGGATGAGCTTCGGCTCTCCCATGCGACATGGCAGGATGCGAGGCCTCAGTCAGATCATCTCCCATGTGGTCCCTTGCTGGCTGTGTGGAGAGCCAGGAAGACGGACCGAACACTGAGTGGCTTGTACACCTTGGAGGGTGAGAAGGTGGCCGGGATCCCGGCCTCTGTGAGCCAATCTCCAGGAATCTATGGAGACAACCACAGGGGCAGTTCACTCTACGAAGCGCTGGCTCTGTGCCGTTTCCACTAGGGCTTCCCTCCTTGGTTTAGGAACGCATCCTGCCTGAGGCCGCACGGTCGGTGTGACAGTCAGGGAGCTTTCCAGAAAGAGCTGGCGGTCAGGGATCCCACAGGTGAGGGGAGTGATCTCAAGCCCGGGGCCAGGAGCGTGGCTGGCAGACCCCCTCGTGGGAGGAAAGAAGCCCAGGCTTCTCCCTGCAGATGCTCCCCCCGCCTGCCTTCCCAGCTTGCTCTCTAGCACGATCACAATCACGACGTGATGCCTGAGATGAAAGGTGCTGCTGAGTTGGGGCAAGTGTGGGCCACTGTGGCCACCGGGTGGGTTCCAGGAGTGCCAGTCGGCTCGTGTGGGATTTTCCTCTGACGACAGGCTTCTTGTGGGAATTGGAACAGCCACAGCTTCCCTGATGGCTCAGACGGTAAAGAATCTTGCCTGCAATGTGGGAGACCCAGGGTCCATCCCTGGTAGGGGAAGATCCTGGAGAAGGAAATGGCAACCCACTCCAGTATTCTTGCCTGGGAAATCCCAGGGACAGGAGCCTGGCGGGCTACAGTCCATGGGGTCACAAAGAGCGACTGAGTGACTCACACAAGATTTACATTTACAGAACTGTGCAGAAAGAGGGAGCAATGGGGGCAAGGCAGCCAGGTCTGCCTGTGAGCCGAGGCCGGAATCCCAGGGCCCTTGGTGTCAGCAGCTACGTTGGCCACCTCTGTCTGGCGGCCCCACCTGTCCGTCCAGCAGCCTGGAAACCACAGTACTGTCTTCTTGCCGAGGCTGTGCGTCCAGGGTGCCTCCCTGCTTCTGCATGGCCTGGGCATTGGGTCTGTCCCTACACCTCTCCTTGGGCTGGGGCTCAACTGCTGCTCTTGCAAGATAAGAGGTCAGTGTGGGCTGGGGTCCAGGGACACGTGCTGCCCACCCGAAGAGGGCTTCGCCTCCTGGCAAGCTCACGCTGGAGTGAGTAGCTGGAGTCTGGTGCTGGCACCTCAAGGGGACAGCCAGCACGCAGCTCACGTAGACAATCCAGGAATTCTTGGCGCCACCATTGTACAAACGGGCAGCAGGCTCTCGGAGGCCCACACAGTCCAGGCTCCCCGCCCGGGGAAGTGGCCAGGCCCCCCTCCTTGGGGGCATCTGCTCGCCCCGCCTCAGCAGCCATGAGCCTGCCCCCGTCGCTGCACCCCTTCTAACCAGCACTGTTCCCTGCTCCCTGCTCCCTGGAAGGCCAGGAGCCAGAGCTGGGGGAGGAGGGATGTGATCTCCTCTTAGTATCGCCAGCTGTAGCGCATCATCGTGCATTTCTGTCCCTCTGAGCATCATCTGTGAGGAAGGGACCGCCAGGACCACCGGGTGGGCTTTGGGTCAGGAGGTCTGGCTGTGCCTGTGAGTGACTCGGTGCGTGGAAAGAAGGGCTGCAGCAAGGTGTGTCTCCTGCGGGTCCCCTGTCCCTGGAGGAGCTGACCTGAGGTCCCCTGGGCATGTTGGAGGAACCTGAGTGGTACACGGGCTGCCACTCCTTTCGGTTCACTCTCTCCCGGGATGATTTTTGTCCCAGCGGCTCTCTGGCTCTCTTTCTTTGGCATCCTGGTTCCCATTATCACCGCGTGTGTCCCTCCCGGCCCTTCTCCTCTGTTGTGTTTAGGGAGAAGCCCGTCCTTCTAGAGGGAGTTCCATCTCAGCAAAGAAATGAAAGCTCTCTGCATTCCTGTTAGAGCTGGGCTTTCCAAAGGGCTTCAGAAATTGGCTCCACTGAAGGAAACAGCTCAGATGCCTCCCTGCATTTAGCTTGTTAGTTGGGAACTTCAAGGCCAAAAGATTTGGCAGGATTTAAAGAGCCGGCTCTCAAGCTGTCTCATTTCGAGTGCACTGATGCTGTGCATCTTTGATGGTGAAGTGGTTGGGTTGGAGCCTTCCTCCCCCGCCCTTCAGAGAGCCAAGCTCCTTGGATTCAGAGGCTGCCACAGGTCTCTGAATGAGGGAATGGGCCAGGCCATCTAGCCTGCCCCCGTGGTTGAACTCCAGAGAAAGGGGCTCAGAGAGGTCAAGCGTGTCCCCTGAGGCCACACAGCGAGCTGGTGATGGAGAATTAGCACCTGGGCCTCTCTGGCCCCGTGGGGAACTCTCGAGTTTCCCCTGCATCTCACCATTCATTGCAGTTACCACCTGCATTTTGCTCACTCGATGGACAGAGCTCCCACTATGTGCACAGCACTAAGCCGAGTGGCTTGAGGGTGTGAAGGTGGACGAACCCTGCGTGCTCTGTGTCCCCATCCCTGGAAACTCTCCTTAGCAAAGTCCCAGAGCTGGACGTGGCGCGCACAGTCTCGCCTGCGTGGTTGATTTCAGGAGCAGAGCTGGGCGCTGGGAGGGTGCCCACGCCAGATGCTTCCGCTTGGGGAGCTCCTGGCAAGAAGCCTGCCGGGTTGGGGAATCAAGGTTTGGCAGCCCCGAGAGGTCCCAAACCCGAGCTCGGGCCTTATCTGCCAGCCAGGAGCCCCTCCCCCAACCCTTCCCCTCCCTTCTGCCTCCCCCCCCCAACTTCTGCCTCTCAGGAAAGGCCTCAGGCCCAGAGCACCCCCCACCCCTGGCCACCACCACGTGCTCCCCCCTCCCTGCCTGAACCAGCCCCACCTAAAAAGCCTGAGCCCTCCACCCCAGTTTGTGGATGGAAACCCCCTCTCAGCTGCCAGGTCACAGGCAAGTCGGCTCTGGGGTCCCCTGGGGAACCGGGAATGGGAGATACAAGCTGGTCCTCACGTGACGCAGGCCTGCCCCGCCCGAGGCCCGTCACCTTGCCCCAGTGGCATGCCCAGGGCCTGAGGACTGAGACGTCGGCGCTGCTGAGCTGACCCTCGAGCCCTGGCGTGGACAGCACACCTTGTAGACGGGGATGGAGGAGTCTCTTCAAATGCCCCAGGGTCTTCCGCCCACCAGCCATCCCTGCCTCCTGGCGTGTCCTCACTGGTCACCTCCCAATTCGAGTCCTTGGACGACTCTGGAAACTTGCCTGGGGTTGACCACAGCTTCTCGAGCCGTCTTCCCTTTCATTCCAAACCCACTTCGAGCTTAGTCCCCGAGGCAGGAGGGGGTTCTGTTGTGAAAGAGCAAGAAGCCAGCCCCGCCTTCACCGTCTTCTCTGCTTCCTTGCAGCTCACCCTGCAGAGTGCCAAGTCCCGAGTGGCCTTCTTTGAGGAGCTCTAGCAGGTGACCCGGCCACCCCAGGATCGGCTGCTTCTGCCCACCCCCACCCAGCACCGACGGGATGGGCCCGACACCGCAGGAGCCATCCGAAGGCAGGCCTAGCGGAGAGCCCAACCCTTTCATGTGCAATTGCCTTGAACTATGACCCTGTGGAGGGTTCTGTCGTGGGGTTCTAGTTCTCCTGACCTGAGTCTTTAGGTTGTTTTTACGTATTTGTCTCTCCTCGTCTGATGTGGGATCTTACGCTTCCTTCGTCCAAAGCACCCTGGAGTGTGTGTCTTACTCTCCCCTCCCCGCCCCGGCTGACCCCCCGGCTGGGAAGTGGCTGCAGGGAGGGGAGTACACAAGCCCCCTGGAGACCCGGAGGCTGGTGACATCCCTCACCTCTGCCCCCAGGGTTCCAGAAAGTTCATCTCCTTCCCTGGTGAGGAACTGGCATGGAGAGAAGGTGGCCCAGAGTGGTGCGCCTGCTCCACGTCATCGGAGAGCTTGGCCACGACGAGCCAGGAGGAGATGGGCGCTCAGCCCAGGCACCCCCAGGGGGCAGCGCTCTGGCCGCCCGCGGTGGGGAGTGGGAACGCAGCTGTGCCCGGGGAGGACCCGGCCCAAGCTGTGGTGGAGGGATGGCTGAGGGCCTGGGAGGCCAGCCAAGCACCTGGACTTGCACCCTCTCGTTGCCTCTCCTTTCCCCGCTCAGACCCCGGTCTGAGAGGCAGGCGTAGGCAGGGTGGGCCCCTCCAGTCGGAGGCTCTCCTGCAGGTGGCAGGGGCGCAAGGGAGTTCCCCATCACTCTAGTCAGCACCTTGGTAGCCCAGCCACGACCAGGGTCTCTGCAGGGCTCTTGAGGGCCCACAGGGATGTCTCACTGGCCCCAACACCCAGCACCCCTGGTCCGTCTTATTGATCTGAACCATCCTTCCTCCTGGCCACACTCCGGCACAGCCCCCAACCCGTGACTGCGCCTGGGCCTCCTTTCCTGCTGCCCTTGTCTCCCAGGAGCCTTCACTTTATATTCTCCCTGGGCCGGGTGGGGGCAGGGAGACATAGTCAGTGCTCGGCACCTGCTGGCATGTGACCCCCCACCCACCACGTGCCCACCCCAAGGCCCACACTCGCTCCTTGGTTTGGGGCCACTCTCTCGCCCTTCCTTCCTCCATGGCCTGCTGGACCCACCAGCCTGTTTACGTCCTTCCCACTGGGCTCTTGTGCAGAACGGCAGGAGGGAAGTCTCATCCAGTGAGAAGACGCTTACTACATGAAGACGTGTGAGGGCCCGGAGATTTCCCGGGGGCAAAGGTGGTGGTCTCCGGCCATCCTAAGTGGTTTTGAGAGACTGAGAAGCTCACAGAGATCCTGCCAGATTCCACGGTCAAGCTGCCCCAGTGGTTGTCCTGGGCTGGCCGCCACCGTCTCGGGCCGCCTCAGGACATGCAGGGTGGGACTCTGAACACTAAGCGTGAACGGCTGTGGCTGGGAGGTTCCCCTCTGTCTCCCCTGTCCCTCTGAGGCCTCTTACCCTGAGACAAGGTTCCCGGTGGGGATCCTCTAGCGTCTGCCTGGCTGTCTCCTCAGGCTCACCACCCATCCCTGACCCGTAGATTTAGTCTGTAACAGTGGCTGTGGGCACAGAGCATGGTGGTCATTTATAAAAACGTTGTCGGGCTTTATGGGGTTTTTTTTTATTATTATTATTTAACTGCTGCTTGTGTGTCTGAAGTCTGTGGCCACAGGGAAGTGGGCTGGCATCTGAGCCGTGTAGGGGAATGACTCGGGGTGGGAGGGGGAGTGGGCCGGCTGGAACACCGCAGTTTTCCTCGGGGACGAGAGCGGGCGGGTACCTCCCGGAGATGGACAGGCCGAGAGGACAGGGCCCTCGGAAGGGTCCTGAGCCCAAGTGGAAGAAGGACTTTGAAAGAGGAGCTCTGTTCTCAGGGTGCACGCCCACAGCAGAGGCGACTGTGATGTGTCAGTGGACGAGCTGAGGGCTTGTCCAGTTAAGGAAGCCCCTGACCTCCTCCGAGAGCAGGGCCCTGCCTGGATCGTTGGGTTAGAAGCGGCCCTGACAGTCGTTGGGCGGAAGCGCCAGGCTAGGGACCCTCGGCGAGGCTGCACTGGCGGCCCTTGGCGGGTGTGCGTGGACCACCTCACTGACATGCTCACCACCCCTCCCAGGCCCCGGGGGCCTCTGCCGTGTGCTGTCCCTGCTGGACGGCCCCTGCGGCCTTACATAACGCTTCCTGAGTGACTGCCTTCTGAGTCTTGGGGACAGGCTTCTCTCTCTCCCTCTTTTCCCTTTCGAATCCAAACAGCAAGTCTTGAGGCTGACAACCGGCGACAGTGACTAAGCGTCGCCTGCTGACAGGGCTGAGACCCGGCGGCCCCTGGAGGGGGCGGCCTTGGTGGAGAGACAGCCACTGCTCCAGGGCCAGGCTGGCCCCTCTGGGCTTCCAGGGAAGCTCCGTGGGTTTTCAAAGACAGCAAACCACCCTCCTGCTCTCTTGGGGCCTCCTGTCAGGGCCGGACCAGGGAAGGCAATTTTCTATTCTGGCGGACTGTTGTAATTTAAATGATTGTTTTAATAAAAATTCTAAACTGTAAAAAGCTGGTCTTGGGCCTCCTCAGTTTGCTTGTCGCTCCAGCCCCTGCAGTGGTGGGTGTTGGGGGCTCCAGGAGGAAACGGACCTCTGCCCCCACTGATGTCTAGGACCTCATCTCTATCCCCATGTCGGTGGGGAAAAGACCCCACTTTTTCGGGCTGATGGAAGCATCCCTGACTGCACCCCCCTCGTGCTTCCCATGAAGCAGGCTGTGTACTGGGTCTCCATCGCCCAGTGTCCTTCCCACACCCCTCACCTGCCCTCAGTTCCAGACCTGGAAACTAGGGTGCCATACTGGACGGTGACTCCAGGCACTTCTGCTTCCAGGGTCCCCGTTTCCGGCTCTGGAAGGGGGGTGGTGGGCGGCACATGGAGTCCCGGGGGCCCAGGTGCTGCCTACAGGACAGAGGAGGCCCCATGTGGTCACAGGGCCGCGTGCCATTCACCCTTGGAGTTGAGAACTACCCTACAGAGCTTAGGGGTTTTTGTTTAAAGTCGCTCAGTCATGTTTTTGGACTCTCTGCAAACCCATAGACTATACAGTCTGTGGAATTCTCCAGGCCAGATTACTGGAGTCAGTAGCTGTTCCCTTCTCCAGAGAATCTTCACAACCCAGGGATTGAACCCAGATCTCCTGCATTGCAGATGGACTTTTTACCAGCTGAGCTACCAAGGAAGCCATATATACATAACTAGCTTTATATATATATTGGAAAGATATGTATGAAGTTGTAAAGCTAGAGTATTATGAAGTTTTTAAACACTTTACTATTTTGTTCATTTCAAATGTATAGAATTAGTAACTAATTCAACTATTTTTGTTCAATCAATAATAGGAAATAGCTGGTTTTTTTTGATCGACATATAATTGATTTACAGGGTTGTGTTAGTTTCGAATGTGCAGCAACTGCCACATTTCTTAAATGTAGGTTATGTTATTTGCAGTGATTGGAAATAGTCTGATTTCCTAAAGAGTCCCAAGCTAGAGAAAGAATCTTACAAATACCGGTCATCTGAAGTTGTCCAGACAATATTTTTACCTTTTTTTTTTTTAAGCCAACCCCTGACCCCAAAAACATAATAATACGCTCTCACAGATGTCAAGACCACCATTCAGTGGGGTTGGAATTAACGGGGGAGACAGGTTGAATTCGCCTCTGCTTTTTTTTGTTGTTGTTTTTCGTTTGTTTGGACCGCGCTATAAACCCAAAGCTGCCGGCCAGATCCGGGTGTTTCACTGTGGCATTTGCAGCCGGGCCCCATGGGGGTCCCTGAGTGGCTCCTTCTGGCACCCCTGCCAGCACTTCATCCTGCTCTGTGGTCCTCGCCCGAGCTGACTGCCTGGCAGCCGTCCCCAGGGCTGGCCACCCCAGAAGTCTTCGCTTTGGAGGGGCAAGGCGGGAGACACCCACAGAGGTAGGGACGGGTTGGCAGCAGGACTCCAGGGGGAAGGTATTGGTGAGAAGACTGCTGCAACCGTGTCTAATCCAATTTCTCGCGCGCTTCTGGGGAAGAGAAAGTCGAGTGGTCCGCATTTTCTCCACCGTCTCCCTCTCAGAGAGCCCAGGCAGCTAAGAGGGAGGCCAAGGGCTCCTCTCCCCTCCCGGGCCGCGGCGGGGCTCCCTGGCAGCCTGTCACTACTGCATTACGGCAGGATGCTGCGGCCGCAGTCCCGCGCCGCTAGGGAGGCGGGAGCCGGCTCGGGGCCACTGAGCATCGCCAGGACCTGAGCCTTCACAGAGGAACCCCCACCGTGCCCCCTCCCGGTCCACTTGATGCCTATTCCCCACTGGAGTAGTAGCCCCAGAATAGCACCTGGCACGATGCCTCTGAGCCGAAGAAATTGAGACACCTCCCGGTGAGGTCGCTCGCTGCACACCCGCTCTCTGCCTCCTGGCTCCCCCTCTGCAAAGACGGCTGGGGTGACGCCTCTGGGCACCTCTGAGATGCTGTCAGGCTAACATGAAGACGAGACGCAAAAAACCACTCAGATTTCTAAGGGAAAGGGGATTGTGGGTGTGTAGTGGTACCACCATTTCCTTACAAGTACCAGGAGCAATACACACAAAGAAACGTGACGTCTTTTCCTTTCTCACAACCGTGGGGAGGGCCAAAGGTCACCACAGGGCCCAGGGTCACAAAGCCCCTGACCTGGAACTCAGAGAAGACCCGGGTTTCAGCCACTTAGCAGCCATGTGGTCGAGGCAAGTTACCTAAGTTTTGGACACAGCAGTGTCCTCATCCAAAAGGGAGTTTTGTCGGGGTTTGTGGGAGTTGATCACGCCCGGGGAAGCTCTAAGCCCAGTGACTCTTTCCCTGGGGGCTTCCTTTGAGCATGGGGCGGGGGGAGTTGCAGGAGGAAGCAGAGAAAAGGGCAGTGGGTGACCGAGAGGAAACCCCAGCCCGAGAGGGAGCAGGCCCACCTGTGGCCCCTGCATGGGCCCCCTCACTCCACCTGCACCCAGAGCTTAATGACCTGCATCTGGCCTCTCTGTCCTCACTGTGTTTGCCCAGTGCCAGCTGCAAAGCCCAGGGAGATGATAGATAACCCAGGCTGGGGGCTGCCTGGCGAGGATGTTCTGGCTTCGTCGCACTAATACCTGCTGCTCCAGTCAATAATTTACTGGAGGCTCACGGTGAGAGCAGGTGGGTGGGCAGCCCTTGGCCTGGCACCTGGAGCAGCCCATCCCCAGCCCGTGGGCACCCACTGCAGACGCCGGGGTGGGGGCGGGGGGAGGCGGTGACGGGCACACAGTGACCTCATTTTCTCTTATCAGCCATGAGAAAGAAGTCCCTGTGGAGTTCTTGCCCATTTTCAATATAAATAATTTAATTCCCCCGCCTGCCTGCTCAGGGAGGAAGGGGCAGCCTTTGATCCGGAGGAATTAAGTCAGTAAACAAAAGGGAAGAAGGCTGTAGAGGTGTCTCCTTGTAGGCACCTGCTGTGCCATTTACCCAGGAGATGGAGTTAAACCCAGAACGGGGAAGTGGACAGCCTCTCTCCTGCCCACCCTCCCCGGACCTCCCTGAAGTCTCCCTTCCTCCAGAGCTGCCTTTCCTGGGCCACCACGCAGCCCGGCCTCTGAAGCCCCCGCCCTCCCCAGCAGTGGCCCAGCCTGGCCCCGCATGGTTCCCAGGGGAGGGTGACTCAGGGAGACGTGTGCAGAGTGGTCTGGGGTGGTCTGGGCTGGAGAAGGGCTTCCCCCGCCCCGGGGGGCGGGAGGCGCCCATGACTGGCGGAGCCACTCAGACGAAGAGTCCCACCCTGGCCTGTCGGGTCCAGCCTGTGCCTCGGGAGAAAGCTCTCTGCTTGCAGCCGTGCAGCCGAGAAGGTCCCTTTCCCAACTCCCCAGTCTCCCTTGTCCTCGAGTGCAGGTCCGGTTTTGGATGAGAGGAACCCGGGCCCCTTCCTGTTGCAGCCATCTATGAATGCGGGTGTTTCTAAAAGAATTCCGCAGGCTGGTCTCTTTTTACCTCCCTTTTACCTCCGGGGAGCGGAATAAAGACAGACCCAGGGTCCCATGGGGTGGGGCTGGGGAGAGGGGTCTAGGGGTGGTGGGCTATGGTCTTGAACCAGGAACCCTGCAGGGTCAGCCTGCCTCACCGCAATCTCTCTGCCAGCCCCACCCTCCTCTGCCACAAACTGGGTAGTGGGCAGTTCTGCAGCCAGCCCCCACGTTAGCGTGAAAGGCAGTGGGTAACAGGGCAGGGGGCCTGGCACCGCCTCGTCTCCGGCCACGTGTCCGGCTCCTGACAGCCCAAGTGGCGGCCAGGGCGGCGCTGTCAGCCAGGCCTGCTGCGACAGGTGCTCTGCCCTAAAACCCATGGGGACCGCCCCCCCCCAGCTTCCTTGCCCATGCCCGGGTCCCTCCCCCGGTCTTCCGCTCCCAGCCGAGTTCCTCAGGCAGAATCTATTAAGTCCTTCATATTAGCTGGCAAAGGGGAAACAACCCTCTTTCATCTTAACTGGAGTGAATTTGCATTAACACCTGGGGAGTTCTGTTTGCCTTGAGAAAGCACATTGCTATTCTGAGCTGCGCACGCTGGGCGGCCGTCGCAGCGTCCTATTCTTTTATTAATACGGCTTTTCTCTCCTCCCTGCTTTCCCCGTGGAATAGTGGGGGAGCAGCTGGGGATACCAGGGCTCCCTGCCCCACGTAGGAAGGTCCCCGGAAACGCCGAGAAGGGAGAGCGGGGAGCAGCCCTCAGATGGAGCGGGCATGTCCCCGCCAGGCGCATCCCTGGGCCGCACCCTCACCCTACTCCCCACTCCAGGAGCTCTCGGGCTCCAGGGGCAGCCCCCACCCCAGCATCCCCATCTGCCAAGCTCTGCTGTGACCAATCTGTACTGGGTGTCAGGTGGAGAGGCCCAGCAAGGCAGGGATCAGGGAGCTGGGGCCCGACCCGGAGGGGCTCCTTAGGTGGGGAAGGGGGTGGGGAGATGTGGAGGACTCAGGGATGGCTCCCATTGGGCCGAGGGGCCCCAGCCATGATGATGATGCGCAAGTCACGTCATGACAGGTGGGTCTGACCCTCTGCCTGCAGAGCCCGCATCTGCCACTGTCCCACCCTGTCACCGATGCAACGTCAAGAGTATTTGCAGGAAATGTGGGGTGGAGGGTGGGCAGAGCTCAGTTGTCAGGTCTCAGACCTGGAGATGGAGGCTCCTGAAGGAGACAGACGACAGGGAAGGTAGGGTGCACAGGGACACCCCTCCTCCACCCCCTGCTCCTCATGCTTCCAGCCCTCCAGCAAGCCCAGTTCCTCCCCAAGTTCAAACCTGGAAAGGACGAGCCTCCCTTCGCCCCCACTCTGGCTCCTGTGGGCCAGGAAGCTGGAGGAAGTGGTGCGGAGAGTCCACTAGGAGCTGTGGAAAAGCAATGCGCTCCAGGGCACCCCACCCCACCTCCCGCCTCCTGGTGATCCCAGATGATGGAAGGAAGATGCAGAGCAGATGGGGGGCCAGGCCCCATCTCCTCTGGCCAGGCAGAGAAGGGTCCCATGAGAACTGGGGTGGCACCGCAGGGCTGGGTGGGGGGCAGCGCTTCTCGGAGGAAATGGCTTGGCCTCTGGAGCCCCACACCCGTCTTCCGTGGGATGGGGTCAGTTCCCAGCTGGCCGCAGGGTCATCGCGGATCCCAGGTCTGCGCCCTGGGCAGACCACCCCAACCTGCCCCCCATGAAGAGAGGGGCAGGATATGGCCATTTGGGGCCTCTGAGCTCAGGCCCCCTGGGTTGACACAGGAGAGGGGCTGGTGGTCGCATATGTCTCTGAGTGGGTGACCCTGGAGCAACCTGGGCACAGCCCCCGGGACTTGGAGGGCAGCCCCGAGGGTCCAGGAGCCCGGCGCTGATAGCAGCATTCCAAGGGTATCCCTGGACCCTCCAGCAGACTCCCCACCCCCCATCCCTCCAGAGCCTGGGTCCGTGCCAGGGGCCACAGCTCCTCTCTCCGGTGACATTTACTGGCTGGGAAGTGGCCACAGAGAAGTGAAATCAGTACCGGCCTGGGGCTAGCCCACTTCATTAGAGCCGGCTCTGCTTCACTGGGTAGGTCAGCACAGGCCAGGCCCAGCACCCCTCTAAACATGCCCAGCCCTGCAGCTCCTCTGGGCTGGTCCCAGCCCCGCTGCCTGCCTCAGGGGAGCAGGCCCAGCCCCCCCACCCCAGCACTGACCCATCTGTCTGGGGTCAGGCCCCAAGGGGGAGATTCACAACAAGAGTCATCGTGTAGGCGTCGGCACCGCGGGTCCCAGCAGGGCCACGCTCACCACCCTGCACACGGGCCCAGTTCGTGGCAGTGGCTCTCACTTCGGTCCTGGCTGCATCTTGAGGCCCCTGGGGGGCCCGGTGCTGTCACCACTGTGGGGGGGAGAGTGAGGCTCAGAGAGGCCACCTGCCTTCTCAGAGCTGGGGTGCAAGCCCCATCCTACCTCCACCTGGGCTGTTCTGACCTCAAATGAGCTGGGTGTGGCCATCGGCCCCCTAAGGGGGCTCCTAGTGAGGACAAGCTGGCGTAGGGGGCAGGATATGTGGGAGGGGCTGTCTGGGGCACTGTTGGATGCTGGGAGGTAAGATCCCATGCTGGCCTTCACCCCCACAGCAGGGGAGGCACTGGGGAGGCTAGGCTGAGCGTGGTGCTATTGGAGTGTGTGGGGTTCATTCATGAGCCCCCCACCTGGCAGCTCCTCCTTGAGCCTCCCCCTGGGCAAAGTTGTGGCTCTGGCCCTGGGAAGCGAGCGAAGGTCTGGAGTGGGCATGTAGGCACCTCTCATCACCTCCCAGCTGGAGGACCCCAAGCAACTCAGGTCACCCCCTCTTTGAGCTCGTTTTCGAAGCTGGAAAACGGGGTCACCGACATCCGCCTTGGATGACTAAATGAGAACGCACTTTAAGTGCAGACTGTGCCTGGCACCGACGCTGCCATCGCTGCCAGGGAGCACGCGCCAGGCAGGATGCTGTCTGCCCACCACACTGCCAGTACCGAGCGTGATGGATGCAAAACCCAGTCCCGTAACATTCAGGGTGCCCAGGGCAGGCAGGCAGGCGGCCGAAGCCTTCTTGTCCGATGCCCTGGGTGCCCAGTTCAGAGCCTGGCCTGGGTGCTCAGTCCTGTGGGTGCTCAGTACTCAATAGCTGAGTGAATGAGTCTCAGCCCCCCATCTGTGGAGTGGGGGCCCCCCACCTGTGGGGTGAGGCTCTTCAACCCCACTGCCTGGGGGCGTTGTGCAATTCAGGTGAAATGATGGCTCAGAAAGCATTTGTTTTGATAATTGAAATGCGAAGGAGGAGGAGGGAGGCGGTAACTTCTCAGCAAACCGGGTGGGGGCTGGGAGAGGTTCCAGGCCAAGATGTCCCCCTGGACCTGCTGGTCGGATCAGCTGAGCTGTACTTTCCACGGGGCCTGGTCATCACTCAGCCACCCCTTCCCGCAGACCTTCTGGCCCAGAGGAGCATCCATCAACGTCTCTTCCCCCTGACAGCCCAGACAATTAGCCAGTCCCACCTGAGTCTGATGGCTCTGCCACCCTCAGCCACCATCTCTGCTTCCCTCTCTTCCGCTGGGGGCCAGGCCAGTGGGTGGGGTGGGGGGTAGGGACATGAGGCAGGCACAGCGCGAATCCCCTCTTCTGGGGCATCTCCGTGTCCCCATTTTACAGATGAGGGGCTTGGCTCCCAGAGGCCAGAGACCTGCCCAGGGTCACATGAGTGAGGCCTGGAGCTGTCACTCAAACGCAGATTGGTCTGGCTGCAGGGTCCAAACTCTACTGCCGCCCTTGTCCCGGCCTCGGTCTCCCCTGTGCTAAGAACTGCAGACTTCCTCCAGGCCCCGGCCCCCCCCAGAGCCCGGCGGAGGGGCCACTGCCCGCTCACCCCACCCCAGCATCCCAGGGACAGCGTGATGGATACAGGTTCCCTGGTGGGGCAGGTGCGACATGCCCACACACCCACGGACTGACCCCCGGCTGATGGAGCTCCTCCTCGGGGGCGCGGCTCCATCTGGTCAGGTGCCGTGCCAGGCTGATGGATGGGCCGCCCACCCGGCCACCCACACCCTCACAGCTGTGCTCCAGGGTCAGGAGGGCGGCTCTATGGCCCCTCATGCAGTCGTTCAACAAATACAGGCTTAGCGGCAGGGGGTGGGGGGCTACTGTGTGCTGAAACATAGAGCAGACAAAACAGGTTAGGAAACCAGCTGTCACCCTTCCGTGTGACAGGTGTGGTCACGGGGTGGTTGTGGGAGTTGCAGGGGGCCTCTGACCCGAGGGACCAGGGTGATGGATGTGACGACGGTAGAGGGAGCGGCTGGTAGGACGGGTCAGAAGCGAGGAAGGCGAGGGGTGGTCACGGGGTTACAGGTTCAGGATGACTGAGGTGTGGGGAGGGCATGGGGGTGGGGGGCCCAGGCAGGCTGGGGAGTGGGGCGAAGCCAGCTCAGGCCCACCTCTGGGTGGAGGGGGGCGAAAGCTAGGCCGGAGCTTCCAAAAGACCCCGCTGCGAGAGCGGGATGAATTGAGGGACTGGCATTGACATATATATATATATATATATATACACTCTGTAAAACAGACAGCTAACGGGAAGCTGGCTCAACAGCTCAGGGAGCTCAGCCTAGTGCTCTGCGATGACCTGGATGGGTGGGGTGCGGGGGAGGCTTAAGAGGGGGAGGATATGCGTGTCCTTAGGGCTGATTCACATTGTCCTGCAGCAGAGACCCACACAACATTGTAAAGCAGTTATCTTCCAGCTGAAAAATAAAAAGACCCCCACTGCTGCCGGGGGGAGGGCCGCCTGCCCCAGGGTCTGCAGAAATGAGGGGTTCAGAAGCGGCTCTGGAGGGTGGGACGGGAGGGGGCCGCAAAGGGGAGGTAGTGAAAGATTCTAGAGCTGACGGCGGGTCAGCGGCAGAAGCCGGGGCAGGGGGGGCGGTGATGGTATGAGCCCCACTTTATAGATGAGGAAACCAAGCCTTGGAGACAGGGCAGCACCAGCCCAAGGTCACACAGAGGGAGCAGCAGGGCTGGGTTGGGGGTGAGGATGTATGGGAGCCACTGGCACCACGCCCCACCGCCAGCCCTGGCATCCAAACTTTGACCCCGGCCCCAGCCTGGCCAGGCAAGGGAGTCCGAGAGCAGCCTCTGCTGCCGCCTCACTCGGGGAGGCAGCTGGCCCCTTGGTGCTGCTGCGGACAGGAGCCGGGCAAGAAATATCACATCATTAAAATGACAAATCCCTTCACTAACTGAACTGGAAGGCCTGCCTCCCTACCTCAGATCACTCAGCCCCCTCCTCCCCGGCCTCCGGCTCATCCCCCCACCCCCAGTCCGGCAGGAGAGCGTGGCGGGACCACTGCCTCGTCCCTGAGATGACCTTGGGTCTCCAGCCCTCCAGCGGGGACCATGGAGGAGGGGGGGCTCTCTGTTCTACAGGTGAGGAAAGAGAGGCTTGGAGAGGGGATGAGACCCTTCAGTGGGGGCTCCCTCCTCTGCAAGGGTCCCCACCCCAACTTAGTGGCCAGGGCTCCCTGGGTGATCTCAAAGCCCACATCCGACCGCAGAATTCCACGGCCGTGCCCTGCCCCTGCTCAGGAGAACAAGTCCACAACTCGACTCATATTCCAGAACGCTGCCGTGATCTGTCACAGCGCCTTTCCCCGGGGCCCGTCCTTGTCTCTCCCCTTAGGGGGCGGGGGGACACTTGTCTGAGCCCCATGTTGTGAGAGGATGGGGCAGGGCTGGTTCTCCTGGATTTACAGGCAGAAGCCCCGGGGGCGGGGGGGCTGAGGCAGGCTGCTGCCCTCGGTTTCCCCATTTGACAGCAGGTCCTCTGGAGCATAGCTGAGGCCGCGCCACGTGGGGCCTGGTGGGCACTGAGTGAGTGCCCGTCTCTTCCCGCGCCCACCTGTGCATGCCCACATCTCATCCACGTCTGCCCACACGTGCCAAGTGCACTGCACACCCAGATGCGTGGGATGTGGGCCCAGCCCTGGGTTCTGGGGTCCCAGGCGCTCAGACCTATCCACCCTCACACATACGTGTGCACACACTTGGCCACAGCCGCACACGCCCTCGCCCACCCCTCAGGCGCCCACTTGCCCCATCCATATACATCTGTGTCCCGTGCCCACAGCCGTCAGGAGCCCCACATGGAGTCCGGGCTTCTCCGAGGAGCAGGGCAGGTGAACAGATGCTGGGAGAGGCCTCCCGGCCCCACAGGCATCCTGATTCCCAGAATGACCCCCCCACTCCGCGGCCCTCCTCCAGGCCCAGCCAGCAAGGACACGCCGTCCGCCCGCTGTCCTGGTCTCCTTGGATGCAGACAGATCCCACGGAGGTGTCTGGCGCATCCTGACTCGGCCGCAGCCACCACTCCAGCCGACCGGCCCCTTCCCCGTGCCCAGTGCCGTCCTGCCATCCTCCCCCACCTACAGGGCAGCTGCGCCAGCGCCCCCGTACCCCACCCTCCCGGGGTGGAGAGGCGGCTTCTTTCAGGAATCACCACAAGGGGGTCTCCTAAGCCTTCCCACCTGACCTTGGGCCGGTCCTGCCTCCCTTAAGACCTCCGTTTTCCGTCTGGACAATTGGGAGGGAGGTTGAACTAGATATCTGCCAAGGTCTTGCCCGTCTTTGGCTGGGCGATTCTTCCAAAGGGTGGGAGGGGGGGTTAGGGAAGATACAGGGAATAGGAAGCAGATACAGGAGGGGACGGCCCCTCCCTGGCCCAGCACCAGGCCTAAGACGCTTAGGGGCTGGAACACCCCCCGGGGTCTGTGCATGGTGAGCATCCTCCCAGGCCATCCGGCCCTCTCCCAGTGGGTACTTCATTGCCATTTCACAGATGAGGAAACTGAGGCCTGGAGAGATGTCATGGGGAGCCTAGAGCCCCCCTGAGGGCCACAGTGTGGGAGCCAGGTGAGAGACTGCTCCCTGTCCTGCCGGCGGGCGGTCAGGGAGGGTGGTGTTCCGGGAAGGGAACAGCTTTTTCCAGCGCCAGGCGCCTCCCTACTCCCCGCTCCTGGCTCCAAGCCCACCCCTCGGCACTGCCCATCCATCCGCTGTCACTTCCTGGCAGGGCCAGCGGGCCATACATCACCCGACGCCGACAATGAAGCCCAAGGCAGCCCGGCCAGGCGGGTGGGCCAGCGCCCGCCCCGGCGGGACCCACCCTTGGGCTGGGGGTGGGATTTCAGGCACCGACTCCTGCCTGTGAGGGAGCTGGGGCCAGCAGAGGAGGGGTCTCCTTGGAGTCCCAAAGCCCACCCTGGGAGATAGCCACTCCCTGTGTCGGGGGGGACACAGGAGGCAGTTGTGGGCCACGGGGTGACCTGTAGGGGAGTGTGGGTCGGCTGACGGCCCACAGGCAGGGGGCACTTGGCACTTGGTTGGTGGAGCACTTGGCAGGAGGACAAAGATTCTCGTCTCCCCGACCCCCACCTGCCGAGTAATTTGCTGATGTAGGTCACTGTCTCCTGATGAAGCAATGCTGGTGGGGCTGGGGGGGGAGGCTCACACTCGCCGGGGAGGAGTCCTCAGTCACCACCCTACCCCACGTCAGCCTCCCGCCCCCCTCAACCCTCACACCCCAACACGTCCTGCCCTCACCTCCCAGGGCTGCCTCTACAGGGAGCCTCCAATCTGGCATTCATTCATTCCCTCATTCATTCATTCATTCAACAACCCTGTATGAGCATCTGCTCTATGTCACAGCACTGGGATACGGCTGCCAACAAGTGCAGCAACAGGCAAGAACAGAAAGCCCGCAGTGTGTTAGGCTGTGGCTTAGGGGCAGGCCAGGACAGTAAAGCAGGACAGTGGGAGAACAGGTGTGGCTTGTCTTTGTGTGCCTGTGTGTCTTCTTTTTAAGCAAGGGTGTGGCCAAGGAAAATCCATCAGGAAGGGGGCTTTTGAGTAAAGACCTGAAGGAGTGAGCAGTGAAGGTGTCTAGGGAGAGAGCGTTTCTGGCAGACAACAGAGCAAGTGCAAAGGCCCTGAGGCAGCAGGAGCAGGTGAGCAAGGGGGAGAGTGGAGGGCTGAGAGGTGCAGAGAGAGGTACACTGGGTTCCTTCAGGAGCAGGTGGATGCCGTTGGAAGGCTGGCAGGGGAAGCACGCCTCGGTCAGGAGAGTGACCAGGGCTTGCTTAGGGGACCAGTGGGAGGGGCATTTGATAGCAGCCCTCTGTCTGTGGTCTACTGTCCTCCTTCCCTCCTTTTCCTTTTTTCTTTCCTTCACTAATTAATCCAGCAAATATTTTTTTGAAGGCCAGAAATAGATGGAGCCTCTCGTTAACTCAATCCAAAGGACACTCCACTCTGCCCACACCCATCACAAGGCACCTCGCAGTGTCTGCCCCGAGCACCTGGGGTGGGGCTGGGCCCCCCTCGGCCCCCTCCATATTCCGGTTCTCAGCCCACCTGTCCCTTCACGCAGATGCAGGGTGACAGGGTGAGAAAAGCCACCGAATGCTGGTGTCCAGGGCTGGTGAGTCTCGGACGCACACACAAGGCTGGCATGGAGCAAGCACACACAAGGCTGTCCCCTCCCCTCCCTGGGCCTCAGTTTCCCCATCTGTGAACTGAGCAGGGCCAGAGGACTGGCAATCTCTTTCTAGTCTAAAATGCAGACGCTTTGTGATTCCCTCCCCAACCCAGAGCCCTGGGAACCCAGGGAGGGGCTGGGCCTGATGGAGCCACTCCACCCCGTCTACAGGGAGCTGAGCTTTGAGCTTGGGGGTCTCCTGTGTCCTCTTCTCCTCTCGACTTGATGGAACCCCAGATCTGGGAGGGGCACGCACAGACCCAGGCTGCCCCCACCCCCTACTCCTGCTCAGGAGAAGCTGAAGAAGAGCAGGAGGTCCCAGTGGTGATCCAGCCCCAGCCGGGGAAGGCGCCCTGCTGGCTGCTCCCTGCCCCTGGCCCTGCATGGCACCCCAGTTCACCCCGACCCCCCATAGCTCCTCTAATTACATAGCCATAAAGCACAAATCTCTAACGATCCAATTAGTAACGCCATTACTCCTCTGTCCAGGATTAAAATTACCAATTAAACTGCTGTCGATTTTATCATCACTTAGGCTCGACACGACCGGGGCACTTAGGGCCACAGAGGCCCATTGGTGGGCCCTCGAGTGGGGCGCTGGCAGAGGCCAGGGCTGCAGGCCTAACTCAGAAGCTCAGAAGGAGTCCCGCCACCCACCACCCCCAGCGTCCTGCTGCACTGCCCTCGTCCTATCCCCCAACATCGGGGACTCCAAAAAGATCATAGCCCAGTTCCCAACAGAACCGGAAGCAGCCAGGGGAGGAGGGACTTCGGCAAAACCAGCCTCTCTCTGGGCAGCGTCTCCAGCCTGGGCGTTCCCCCATGGTCCCCTTGTCAGACTCACTGTTTCATGGCCCAGCGTCTCAATGCCAGGCCAACATGCACAGCTGATTCCTAGGATGAAGGGCCGGAAGCACTCCTGTGAAGCCTGGCCCCCACAACCCCGGCTCCCTCTCTCTGCTCCCACAGTGCCCTCTGCCCCCAGCCTCGAGGTACCCTCCTTACACCATGTCCCTGCTATCTGATGAGCTGCTCACAGATCAGTACAGTCCATCTCCCAGGTGACAAGCAGGTACGCCTTTTGGCAGGGGCCTCAGTGTCTTGTCTCAGCACAGGGGAGATCTTGGAGCACAAAGCCAGAGCCCGGGGAACAGGCAAGTGCTGGCCCTGCCTGGGAAGTAGGGGTGAAGTGAACTCCCCGTCCCTGGAGGTATGCAAGCATAGGCTGCACCCAGGCTGCATGGTGGCAGGTGGAGGCAACAACTCACACAGGCATGGTGTGGCATGTGAGCTTAGCCATGTCCGACTCTTTGCGACCCCATAGACTATAGCCCACCAGGCTCCTCTGTCCATGGGATTTCCCAGGCAAGAATCCTGGAGTGAGTTGCCATGCCCTTCACCAGGATGTCTTCCCGACCCAGGAATCGAACCCTTGTCTCTTGCTTCTCCTGCATTGGCAGGTGGCTTCTTTATCAGCTGAGCCACCGGGGAAGCCCCCAGCTCACACATGGAGAAGCGTAAACGCTGGGCTGGATGACTGAAGTCGGGGAATGAATCTGGTTCTCCTGAGAAAGAATTTGAGATGTCAGGATCTGAGTACCCCGTTGGAGGAACCAGAGAGTGCAGTCTTCTGACGTCCAGCCCTTGCTCTGGAGGCACTTCCGCAACAGGAGAGGGGCAGGGGCTGGGGTAGGGGGGTGGTGGTGGGAAGGGCCCGGGCAGCTGGAGACAGGGAGGCAGGCACCAGCCTGAGAACTCAGCCCGGGGGGTATGCTAAATGCTGCTGGTCCCCAGCATCACAAGGACCACTCTGAGACAGCAGCGGAGTGGTAAGAGCAAACCAGAGTGCTCTGCCCTGGACCCCAGCTCAGTGCCATCCACGCCGTCTTCCTTCTGTGCTCATCCTGGGACGCAGCTGCCCTTATTCCCAACAGCTGGCCCGAGGTCACACTGTCCCCCCCCCCCCCTCGGTCTGGTCCCAGAGGAGAGGTCACGTCGCCTGGCAGGGGCAGGGTGTGCCAGGTGAGGCCACAGAGCCCACCCACAGTGTCTGCCATTTCACACTGTTTGAGCAGCCCCTCGTTCAAATGGAAGTTGACACACAAGCTCTTTTATGCCGAGAAAAGCGGAAAGGACCTCACTCTGTCCAGAAGCGGTCACACCCTGAAAGGAGGGGCAGCCTCCCCCTCCCCCACCCCCACCCCCCGCCCCCGGGCCGATGCCCAGGCCGGCGAGATGTGGGGTCTCTTCTGGAGGAGCGGCCGCCCTGGGTAGATCAGTTGAGCGTCTCATCAGAGGCAGCAGACTGAGGCAGGGATCCGGGAGCCCAGAGCAATTAGGAGCCGCCTCGTGCCTGTCTCCCGCCAGCTGCCACAGCTGTCACTCAGGAAGCGGGCCTGGAGAGGGGGCTGGGCCCTCATGGCCCAACCAGCCAGCAGCCTGCCCCAAGGGGGAGACCACGGCCCAGGGGACCAGGGGCAGGGAGCACTTCCCGTCTCAATTCCTCTGGCCCCTGTCCAGACTGTTTCCCGACCAGACCTTCCTCCGTGGAGCAGGAGTTCTCACTCTTGGAAGCTTTTTAAGAGTGTTCCCTTGGACTTCCCAGTGGCTAAGACTCCACTCTCCCAATGCAGAAGGCCCGGGTTCAATCCCTGGTCATGGAACGAGATTCTACATGCTGCAACTAAGACCCAGCACGGTCAAATAAAGAAAGAAATATTTTTAAAAACTAACTAACTAAAGTAGCCTCGCCCAGGGCCCAGCCAAGCAGACTCTCTGGGGGAGGGTGAGGTGGGGAGGGGGGCGGCTAGGAAGTGCCTGTGTCCGTCTCTCCCCAGCCAGGTTTTTGCATGTTTTTGACATCAAACCCAGTCCTGAGGACTAGAAGCTTCTCTGCTCCTGTGGCCATGCCTCCCTCTGTCTCTCAGACTTCTCCTGGGCTCAGAGGGGTGTGACAGCCGGAAAGGGAGGCTCTCAGGGTCCAGCCTCTCAGCATGTCCCAGCACCGTGTGTGCCCGGGCACAGAACAGCAGCTAGGTTTCACCCCAGCCACGCTGGACTCCAAGTCCAGTTCTCTTTTTTCCATCATCGAGTTGATTCTCAAGAAGTAACAATTTTAAAGACCTGTCCCTTCCACCCTGTTTTCCTCTCATGGACTCTGCCTCCTGCTCTGTCCTATCCACCTGTGTCACCCACAGGAACTTGCATCTGGGGGCTCAAAGAGGGTGCCCAGGGCAAGGCAGGATCAGAGCAGACAGGGGCCTCTGGGCCCCGGCCTGCACGCCCCTCGTGGCTGGGTGTGCCTCTGCAGGTCTATAAATTCCATTATTCATCAAGTGACCGTGTGAGTTTGCCCGGACGATGAATATTTTATTCACGTCTACACACTGTCCCCAGCGGGTTCTTGGAACAATATTGTTCCCTAGCCAAGGAGCAGAGGCCAGAGCCTCTGCCCTCCCTGGAGTGCCCCTCCCTGACCGGTGTCCCCCAGCAGGTCCCGAGTTTGGGCAGGGCTGTGGTCAGTGGTCCAGGCAAAACCCTGCACGCAGTGCTTGCTCTCCTTCCGCTTTGATATCCTGCCCTGGACAATGGGTTCAGGTCTGGTCTGGGCCTCCCAGATCCCTGCACAACTCCACCCCGTGTGGTGGAGCTCTCCCTGGTGCTGAATGTGGGTGGAGACAGGATGCCGGAGAGCAAGCCCGCTTTGAGAGGAGAGGGCTCCAGTCTCAGGGTTGGCAGGGGAAGCCTCCAGCTTCTGCATGGGGAAGTCCCCACTTCTCTCATCTTGCCTCCCTGCCTGGTGGATCCTTCCAGAGTCTTGGGGGGTGGGGGAGGGGTCACCTCTCCCAGGGTCTCCAGGACTCTGAGCCAAGGACTAGTGGGGGAAGTCCCTGGAGACTCCTCTCTGGAGGGCCCACGAATCTCCGGGTAGCACCCCAGGGAGTGTGGTGTGATGACAGTGGCACCTTCCCCAGATGGGGGAGCGACAGACACAATTCACACCCTGCGATCTCGCCATCTGCTCCCCCGTGACGTGCAGAGGAGAGGATGGGGCTGCAGCGCCGAAGGGCGGGTGGGCTGGTGTGCGATCGCTCGTTCATTCATTCATCCTCTCAGTCATCCTTTAAGCAGACCTTCACCCAGCCCCTGCCACCTTCCCAAGCCCAGCCTAGCCCTGTGTCAGGCACTCCGATGTGGGGAGTGCAGACTGCGGATCCTGCCCTCCAGAGCTGAGCAGGGGAGTGGTCCTCTCACATGTCTGAGCTTCTGCCCACCCTGGCTCCTCCTCCTGGAGTTCCTTGGACTTGTAGTAAGAGCCAACATGTTCCATCCTCAGCCACCAAGTTCAGCACTTCACGTGCAGGATCTAAGCATTCACTCTGGGGGCTGGATGTGTTCCTGTTTAACAGGTGTGTAAGCTGAGGCTCAGAGACACCCAGAGGCACAGGTCCAGCTCTGGGGTCTCCATGTGGAGCTCTTACTGCTCTTGGCACTGCCTGCCCCACGCCATGTCAGGAAAATTTCAAGCCCTGTTTCTATGACTTTCCTCTGCAAAAAACCCCTTCTCCCCCGACCCCCACCACCACACCTGCCTGTCGGCAGGCAGTGAGCTTTGTCCTCGGGCGCTTGCTCTCTGCGCCCCAGGGACAAGCAGATTCCTCATCCTCTGACTCCCAGCCTGGCTTGCTCACAGGACCTGGCACCGAGGGGCTGTCCCACGAAAGGCCGAGAAGGTCGAGGAAGCTTCCTGAAGGAGGTAGCTTTCCTCTGAGCCTGGAAGGGCAGAGAGAGCAGATGACCCAGAGCCTGGCTCCCCATCCCATTCTCTACCCAGCTCCTGCCTTGAATTTGAACCCCAGCCCTGCCACCCCAGCATGACCCAACCTGGTCCCTTCGGCTCCCTGAATGGGGGTGACCTTGACCATGAGTTGGGGGCATGACCAAACTGCCTTCCGAGTCTTAGAGGACTCTGTGCAGGTCCTAGGCACAGCCCAGGTGTAGCCCCGGTGCAGCTGGTGGCATGTGGGAGCTCCCTGGACACACAGCCTGCCCCATGGGCCGTGACTGTGCACCGAGGAGAGGACAGCGACTGGCCTGAGGTCAGGGATGGCCCTGGCAGTGGGGGGCTCCACGACCTTGCTGCTATAATCCCTTGGTGCTATAAACCAGGTGAATCCTGTCCCTTTGGCTCGGTGGGCTCCTGCCCCAGGGAGCAGCCTGGCCAAGAGATGGTCACAGATCAAGCCCAAGGCCTGGAGGGAGGTCCATGTCTCCAGTGGGCACCCACACCGTCCCTCAGCACAGACCCGCAGGTAGTGCAGGGCAGGCCCACCCACTTGGTTTTTGTTTGATTTACTTAGGGACTGCTTCTGCCCGTCCTTTGAAGCTTCTTGGCCTGGGAGTCAGGGGGATGCAGTGGGAGCTCTGTCAGGCCAGCACCAACATGCCCTGTGACGGCCTCTTGGAAAGTCACCGGGAGCCGCGTTTCCCACCAGCCCCTCGGCAGGCTCTAGCCCACCCGCCCTTGGCGTGGGTCTCCTGAGGAGCCAGCTGGCCGCTCAGTAGATACCAAAGGAGCAAGCCGCTGCCACTCACCCTCCCAGTCAGTAAGTCGAAGCTCTAACTATTATTATTTCATATTGCTTGGGGGTCGAGGACAGGGGGCAGTTTTCATGCTAATAGGAAACTTCTAAGAGACACAGGGAGGCCCAGCCAGGCACCTCTCATATGTTAACGTCTCTCCATCCTCACCACTGCCCGGGAGGTAGCACGGCCACCCTCACTTCACAAGGGAAACTGAGGCCCCAGGAGGTTAAAGGAGATGACTAAGTGGTAGACTCGGCAGCCCCAGGTCTGTCTGGCTCCGAGGGTCGGGTTCTTTCTTCCCTGTTCCTCTGCTCCAGCAGATGAAGCGAGGGAGCACAAAACACTCAGCTCTAAGGGTGGGATGTCAGACCCAGGACAGGTGGGCGAAGAGGGCTTCAGCTGGGGCTTTTCTGGAGACTCTCACACCCCCAGCCCCAGGTCCTAATGGGCACCCGCTGGCCCATAGAGGCTGGGAAGACAGACCAAGAGCCGCAGTCCTGCCTGGCTCCTCTGCAGGCTGTAGATGCTCCTGGGAGCCTTGTCCACAGCCAGGAGCGAGAAGTGCTGGGGCCCAGGCCTGGCCCAGCCCAGCTCAGCCAGGGTTGGCATCTCTCCCTGAGCCCCTCTCCCCAGGCTGTGATTAATCAGCGACAAAAAGCAGTAAAATGTAATCAGCCTGGGGAGGGCAGGGCCGGCAGGGCCATGGCAATCAGCTTTCCCCCTGGGGCCAAAGGCTGATTGGACCAAAGAGAGGAGGGAGGTGGTTCCAATGGGGCCTCTAAGGAAGGACTGATGCTGAAGCTGAAGCTCCAATACTTTGGCCACCTGATGAAAAGAGCCGACTCACTGGAAAAGACCCTGATGATGGGAAAGATTGAGGGCAGGAGGAGAAGGGGACGACAGAAGATGAGATGGTTGGATGGCATCATTGACTCACTGGATATGAATCTGAGCAAACTCCAGGAGACAGTGAAGGACAGGGAAGCCCAGCATGCTACAGTCCATGGGGTCACAGAGTCGGACACGACTGAGCGACTGAACAACAGTGGCAGGGTCTGCATCTGGGGCCATGGTGAGGCCTAGGGGCCAACCCCTCCCCCATAAATGTGCATGGACATCTGTGAACACAGGCCCGCACCCAAGGGCTGCACACTGCCCCCCACCTGCAACAGGCTCCTGCCCTTGTCTCCCAGCTCACAACCTTGGCACACACAGGTGGCTGCACACCCTCCCAGCACACGACCATCTCCATGTGGACTTGAAAACACACGTACACACCCTGGTGGATAACAGGGTGTAACATGCACACACGTGCTGCCCCCTCACTCCACAGGCACACGTGCCCTGGGGCCTGGGACAGCCCTACACAAGTACTGGGTCTAACCTGGAGCCGTGTGAACCGACCAACCCTCGCAGCAGTCCACACAGGCACCCAGCCACCTCTCTGCCCCCCACTGCCTCCCCGGCCTGGCTCCTTCTCTGCAGGCTGAACGGTGGTGAGCGTCTGGGAAGGAGCCAGCACTGGGGCTCCACTGTTGGGGAGCAAGGTCAGGGGCCAGGTCTCAGCCACAGAGCAGGGGAGACTGCCAAGACCTATCCCCAGCTCCCGCCAGCCGGCCCTGCCCCATGACCTTGGTCAACGCCCTTCCTCCTCGGACTCAGTTTCCCCACTCTGGAGCCTCTCCTGGCACCAACACTGTGTGATTCTCTTCGAGGACTCGGGGGCCGGGGGACAGACTTCCGCTGGCTGCCAGGTGTCTGGGCCTCGGCTCCCTGCCGTCTGTTCGAGGCGGGTGGGGGCCAGCCAAGGGGCTGGGAGGAAGGGCCCCACCCCCACCCCACTCCACCCCATCTTAATTTAATCCGGGTGGCTGCGGACTTCGTTTGTATGGGGGTGGGGGTGGGCGAGTGAGCCTCCGCAGGGAGAAAGAGGAGCACGGGCCAAAGGGGAGAAGGAACCCCCGGCGGGCTCGGGCGGCCACGCAGGGGCCGGCGGCGGGAAGGGGCGGGCAGGGTGGGGGGAAGCGCGGAGGGGGCGGGCGAGCGGCGGGCGGGGGGGGCGGGGAGCGCAGCCAGCGCGACACGGAGCGAGCGAGCGAGCGAGCAGGGGAGGCGGCGAGAGCCGGAGCGGCGGGCCGGGCGGCCGCGCCGGCGAGCGGACGAGCGGGCGGCCAGCAGCGCGCAGCGCGGAGCGCGCGGGGCACCGAGGAGCGGGAGCGGCGAGCGCAGCGCGCAGCGGCCCGAGCGGAGAGGCCCGAGCGGCGCCGCCCCCGCGGCCCCTGCGGGGCCCCGGCCGGGAGCCCGACGAGGGAGGGGGCGGCATGGACCGGCGGCCCGGGGCGCGGGGGCGCTAGGCCCCCGGAGGGGAGCCCCCCGCCTCGCCGCCCTCCGCAGCCGCGCGCCGCGCCCGCTCCAGCCGCCCCCGGGGCCGCTGCCGGCCCATGAGCCCCGACCTCAAAGTTTGCGGCGGGCGGGCGGGCGCGGAGCCTTCAAGATGCCGTTCCACCCGGTGACGGCGGCGTTGATGTATCGGGGCATCTACACCGTCCCCAACCTGCTGTCGGAGCAGCGCCCTGTGGACATCCCCGAGGACGAGCTGGAAGGTGAGTGCCCCGCCGGGACCCCCGCCGCCGGCCCTCCTACCTGTGCGCCCAGGTGAAACGCGGTCTTAAGGGCGCATGGGGGGGGGGGGGCTGTCTGCGGGTGCCGCCTGCCAGGTGGGCGCTCCAGCGAACAGCTGCGCGGGGGAGGAGGCCGGCCCAGGTCGCACCCCTGGGCGCCGCGGTGGGGGGTCGCAAAGGCGGAGGGCCGGCCCAGCCTCAGCCGCGTGGTCCCCCGCGCTGCGGAAACTTGCCGGGCCCCGCAGCGGGGTCACGGGGCCGCGCAGTCCGCGGTGACGGTGCGGCAACGCGGCGGGTTGGGTTGGGGGTCTGAGCTGTGCACCCTCCAGCCCAGCGCCGGCCCCGGAGCACCCGCATCCTGATCCCCTCGGCGGCGCCCGCCCGCGGCTCTGCACTCGCATTGACATTCCGCTCGTGTCGCTTTTAAAATCCAATCTGCTCGGGGAGCCAGAGAAGGGGAGCGGGCGCCTGCCCTGCCCCCGCCTGCTGTCGGGCTGCCCCCAGCCCCTCTTGCGGGGCCCGTAGCCCTTTCCCCACAACCCTGCGGGGACCCCCGGCCCCGAGCGCCCGGAAGGCAGCCGGGGAGGTGGTGGCGACAACAAGTGGCCAGACTGGGCGGCTTGGTCGCGATAACCAAGCCTGGCAGGGAAGGCAGAGGGGGACGCGACCTGATCTGTTCCCCGAGTCCCTCCACCTCTGGACATGAATGGGGACCTTGGGCAGCAGGCTGGGCAGGATCAGAGCAGATGGCGGAGCCCAGGGTCCTCAGACTGAGGATTCTGGGCAGCAGTGAGACCCCTGGGGCCTGCAGCTCTTTCCCTACAGGACCAGGGGGCAGGGGCTCAGGTTTCCCCTCCCCCCAGACCTCCTGGGGGCCACTGGCAGTGGAGTGAGGGGCTCTGGGCTGAAGGGGGTCTCCCTCCCATGGGATCTGCTTCTCTGCTGTTGGGGGAGGGCCTGCGATCACGCAGAGGCTGGACCTCTCTTCAGGTACCTTAGGGCCGAGGGTCTCTGAGATCCGGGGCTCAACAGGGCCTTTGCGGGGTACAGCTGAGACACCAGTGCAGGCAGGGGTGATGGTGGGAGCACAAGCCACGGAGAGAGGTCCAGCCGCACCCCCAAGTCCTGGAGGGAGCAGATCTTGAGGGAGTCAGAGGGCATCAGGAGGAAGATCAAGGGGAGAAGGCACCCCCACCCCCAAGCCCGCACTGCACCACCATGAGCCACCTGCTTCTCACCACATCCCCCCAAAAGCCTCCAGAGGTTGGGAGAGCCGTGGAAATGGGGTCTGGTATCTGACGCGGGCAGGACAGATGGATGGGTACCGCTACTGGGTCTCTGGCCTTGAACTCCAAAGCCCAAGTCCGTGCCCTGTTTGGGCCGAAGCCCAGGAACCAGAGTCTCATCCAGGGCCTAGGAAAAGGAGGGGGTACAGTGAGGGGCCAGAGGGCAGGGGATGGGGCATTAGCCATCTCTGCCCTAACTGTCTTCTCCTGCCCTGGACACCCCAAACCTCTTACAGTTCCCCCTCCACAGGCCCTCATCCATCCCTTCCTCCTGGCCACTCGGGCAGAGGTACACCCTAGGCAGCTTGCATCTCATTCCCTCCTCTTGCTCCCAGCACCCCACCATGCCCCTGGCAGCCTTGCTAGGGGCCTCACTGGTCCCTCCCCTCCTGATCTCCCAGCCCTGGAGTACAGACCCCAAGGAAGGTGAGAGTTGGGAGGAGGCTGGGATGCAGGGGTGCGCAGGGCACAGGGCGGGCAGTGCAGGGGCAAGGAGCCCGCAAGCTCCCCTTGGACCGCATGGCGGACATGCTGGCAGGAGCCCAGAAGTGTTAGTCACCAGCCACACCAAATGCACCGCCTGCTTCTCGCCTGTCCCCTTCTCCCAGGCCCTGTGGAGCAGGGGACCCTGGCACAGGGGACATCTGAAGGGCAGGCCTCTTCCTGGGGGGGGCAGGCAGGTGATGCCTGTAGATGCTTGGCGGTCCCCGCCCGTCTGCGGCAGCCTGTGGGCCCGTGGATGAGGACAGGAAGTCCTCTGTGATCGACCCCCTTCTTGGCCGCAGGCACTCTGGAAGCCCTCCTCTGAGGAGACCAGGTTTCTGCAGGCCCCAGTGGTCCTTGGATGCCAGGGCTGGGTGGGAAGGGTGACCATCCATGGCACAGAGTCCCCCTCTGCCCCATCTACCTCCCCAGTGGCCCATCAGTGCTCCTGTCCCACCCAAGCCCTCGGCTGGGGGACGCCCATTGGTGGGGGAGCCATGTGTGCCGAGGACAGGGAGCCCAGCAGCTTGGGATGAGATGCTGCAGACAGTACATGCCTGCCTGCTGAGATCCAGGGGGCGGTTAGGATGAGGGAGGGAGGTGGAGAGCGCCGACTTAAGGTGAGAGCTTCCTAGACAAGCAGTGGGGGGTTCGACTCTCTGCTCCTTCAATTTATGGAGTGATCTCAGGCAACCACTTGCTTCTCTTGCCTCGGTTTCTCCATCTGTAAAAAGGGGTTGGCCTTGCCCCTCCCCAGGGCCGCAAGTGACAGAGGATGTGATGGAAATGCTCAGCACAGGGCTTG
Source organism: Okapia johnstoni (assembly GCA_024291935.2). NCBI lineage: Eukaryota > Metazoa > Chordata > Mammalia > Artiodactyla > Giraffidae > Okapia > Okapia johnstoni. Next base: position 3,785,262 of record CM044310.1, on the reverse strand, counting down.
GCACAGGGCTCAGTGGGGGCTCGGAGGCCAGGGCAGCAGTGGGGAGATTAAGGAGCGGGGAGAGGGAATCGGGGAAGGCCCACGAGGAAGAAACACGCGGTATGCAGGGGACCAGGCCGGAAAGGCAGGCTCAGGGAAGGGGTGGGTGGAAAGGGCCTTGAAGGTCTGTGGAGGCACTTGGGGACCCCTGGATGGGTAGACCTGGCCTGGCAGAGCTGGCCTGGGTCCCTGGCCCTCCTCGAGCAGAGGACAGAATCCCCCAGATTCTCCCTGAGATGCACATTGCACGCCCCCCCACCTGCCGGGCCGGTGGCAGCGCTGAGGCTGATGCCAGTGGCATCGACAGACTTGAGCACCTGAGGGTGGGAGCTGGGGAGCAGCAGGCCCTCACCCAGCCCTCCCCCAGAGAGAGGAGGAGACAGACAGACAGATAGGCGGCCAGGCAGACAGATGGACAGGCAGACAGCCACCAGGGCAGGGGTCTGGGCTTGGCACTTGACCTGCTCAGACAGACAGTGGAGCCTGCACTGAGTGGCCAAATGGGACATTTTGGGTACAGAGGGGTCCTCTTTCCTGCCCTTCTTTCCCGCAGGACCAGCAGCCACCTCTGCACAGGCCAGAAACTCAGGGAGGCCAAAGTGCTGGGGCGCAGGGCCAATGCCGCGGAGAGGAGCTGTCAACGCAGAGGACACACTCTGTCCCCTCAGAGTGACCTCCAGCCCACACACCCTTTCTCTGGACTCCGGCTCCCATGGGGCTGGTTGGGGTCTCAGGCCCTGACACAGCTCCCCGGGCCAGGGGAGGGATTGAGGGCAGAGGCTGGAGGCAGCAGGAAGGGACCCGTGTCGGCCTGGAAACTCAGAGGCCCTGCCAGCCCTTGCCCGGGCCAGGCGTCCCCATGCCAAGATGGAGCGCGGCAGGCTTCCCCCGGCCTCCTGGGGCGGGAACAGAGCGAGGCTTTCGGGGAAACGCGCCCAGCTGGGCTGTGTCGATGGCAGCAGCAGCAACAGGCAAGCCGTGATGCCCACCCTGCTCCGGGTGCCCCCAGCAGAGTCCAGGTCTGCGGGATAGGGCAAGAGTCACGTTCTTGGCTCACAGACGAGTCTGTGGAGGTGCAGAGAGGGAGGTGCCGTGTCCAGGTCTCTTGGCTGCTGAGCAGCAAGGCCAGACTCCAAGCCCTGGGCCTCCAGGTCTTGGTACCAGCAAACAGGAAGGCTGGCCTGGTGTCCAAAGCTCCCTGAGACCTCCCTTCTCCTTCCGGCTCTGCCGGAACATCTGGGATGTTCTGATTTATAGCATCCTGCTCTGAGCCAGGCCCGGCCCCGCCGAGCTCTCACACACTTGACTTTCTTATTGATTCATTTCCGTAGCCCCATTGTACAGGTGAGCAAACACCCCCGGAGGGCACCTGGCCAGGATGTAGGAGAGCTGGGATCTGACCCAAGTCTGCGTGACTTGGTACTGATTCTCTGGCTGAGAAGGTGATCCCTGAACTTGGCCTCGGGGAATCATCAGGGGCCGGGTCGTGGCTCTGAGCAAGGACACAGAGCAAGACTGAGGTGTGAGCCGGGCGTGCCAGAGAGGAGTGGCTAAGGGGACACGTGGAAGGGGAGGTGGCAGTGTTTGGATTGATCCAGTGGTCTTGGGAGGTTAGTCCTGCCTGAGAAAGGGATGTGTCTGGGACTGCCGCCTGCCTACGTACCCCAAGATTCACCTGCCCTCCACTGTCCCGTGTGTGTGTTTTCTCAGGACTTTTAGAAGGAGGTCAGGGGCTCCGATGGAAGCAACCCTGGCCTCTCGGGGGGCACACCTAGCCCCTGTCGGGGTAGAAGGGACAGCCTGGGCCCCAGCTCATTGCAGGGGAGCGAGCCAGCACCCACTGCAGCACCAGTGTGCTGTGAGGCTGTGGTTTTGCCATCCCACCCTGTGATCTCCCAGCTGAGGACCCAGAAAGATGGGATGCATTCCTTGGGTTCCCACCTCCCCAAACCAGCCCCTGACCTGGGTGTCTGAGGGTGATTCCCATCCGCCTGACTTTGGCTTGATCCCCCTCTTCTGTGGTGGCCCGTGGGGTGAGGGGGTCCTTAGGGGCTGCACAAGAGGACAGGCAGCACCCCAGCCTCCCCCTGCCCCCGCCTCTGGCTAACACTTGCCCTTACTAGGATGGTTTGTAAACTAAGAGTAGATGGGTTCTGAGAGGTGGGCCCACACCACGTGGACCATGAACTTCTGGTCGGCTCCTCTGTGTGTACTCCAGATGTAGGAGGGGTCCCTGAATCAGTCATTCATTTAACCATTTATTAGCAAATGGCTCGGCTTGAATGACTGTACCATTCCAGGTCATGGGATGCAGCGGTGAACAAGACCTACCAGTCCCTGCTCTTATGGCATCTCATAGTTCACAGTCCAGCGTGGTCAGGAAGGAATCCTTGGGGGAAGGGTGGGGTCTGTGGGAGCCAGAGGAGGGCCAGAGTCAGCTGGGTGGGGGGCGGGCAGGAAGGGAGGTGATGCTGTCCATCCTTGCTGGGAACCAGGGATGCATCAGAGTTCGCCATGGAGAGGGGAAGAGCATTGCAGGCAAAAGGAGCCTCGCATTCAGAGGCCTGCAGGAGGAGCAGCCTTGGTGTCCACCTGGATTGAAAGGGCCCCTAGGGCTGGAGTTCAGGACACGTGAGGTGAGCAGAGCCTGGGGCTGGGTCGGGAGGCCAACGAGCCAGCGAGAAACGAGCCAGCGAGAAACGTGTGTGTGTGTAGGGTCGGACACACAATGCCTGGCTGCAATGCCAGTGTCTTCCTCTCTTACCCAGGACTCCCAGGGGACTGGCACCCCCGCGGCAGCTCTGGAACTGCTGGTCCTCTGCTCACACTCCTCTGGGGGTGGGGGGCTCGCGACCTTCTCAATGGCCCAGGGAAACTCTAGGTGGATGTTGGCCTGGAGTTCCCCGAGTCCAGGGTTTACAGGAGCCCCTGGCCTGGCCCAGCTCTCCCTTCCTAGCTGCTCCCCTGGCCAAGGGGTTACTGGTTAGGAGACTGGTTTCTCAGGCCCTACCTAGGATTGGGGAGGGGGTGGCAGTCCAGAGTCAGAGGCTCTGGGGGCCTAGGCAGCTCGGGTGAGGCCTGCGAACACTGTCCTGGCCTGCATGGCAACTGGAACCTTCAGGCCTTGGGTGCGGACACCAGGTGGGATGAACCTGCTGAAGTTTGGGGCTTCGGCCGCAGCTGCCTTGCTGGGTGGCTTGGGACACGAGGCCACCCTCTCTGGGCTATAGTGGGTCCAGCAGAATCAGGGACTGACCCCAAGGTGCAGGATCCCACGGTCAGTCTCAGGGGCTCACAGACCCCCACTGGCCACCTAGCCTCCTAGACCTCACTTTCCAGGTATGCAGTACACCTCTCCTTCCAAATACACCTGCTTGCTTGAGCTCCCCTCCGCCTGCAGACTGAACAAGGAGACCCCTAGGAACCTGAGCAGAGGGGGTGAGAGTGGACTGAGAGACCCTCCCCACAACAGGAGGTGCTCTGTAGGACCCTTCTGGGGCTGAGTAACAGTGAAGGGACAGCAAGCCCAGAAGCAGAGGTGAAAAGGTGAACGGGGAGAGTTTAGAACCCTTCAACCCTCAACTGTTCCTGGATACCTTTGGTAAAACCTCACACCACGACTGCCCATTTTACTGTGGGTAAGACTGAGGCTGGCCCGAGGTCGCTGCTCGGGTTGCTTGTTCTCAGGCTCCCAGCCCCGCGCCTTGCTCTCCACCTTTGAGTCACCCAGGCTCCTCGGGGCTGTCTCCCTCTCCATATGATGTGGTGGTTGGGGGAGTGACCCCCACACCTCAGCTGGCCTGGGCCTGCGGAGGCGCCTCCATCCATCCTGTCTTCCCCCAAATCTCGGGCTCCGGGAGGCAGTCTGCGCCCAGCTGTTAGCCCGGAGCTGAGGCTGCCTCTCGCGGCCGCCATTAAGAGTGCTGGCCGGTGTTAACGAGCTGAGCCTGGGGAGGAAGTGTGATGGGGATGGGGGAGGATGGGAGGAGTGGGGGTGGGCGGGAAGCCTTTGGCAGCTCCAGAGAGCCGGCTGCCCGCCCGCGTACTCCCCTGCACGGCGGGCTCCGTGGTGCCGGCCACACGGGGTCGTTGTGAGCACGCCTGGAGAGGCTGTGGGAGCCTGGCACGCAGAGCCCAAGACCCTGGGGCGGTCTCATCACTGCCGCCTATGGGGCTTCTCTGCTGCGAGCTTGGCCTGCCCCGAGCTCCAGGGAGGCAGCGCTGTAGTGGACTCTTGGGCCACCCGCCGACTGTCTTTGACCAGACTTGCAGGGTCCTCAGAGGGTGGCGAGGGTTGGGGGGCACAGTCTCCATCCCGAGCTCAGGTGGTGGGGTCTGGGATCCCAGGGGGCCTGGGGAGGGGGCTGTCGGGGACAAGGGTGAGGTCCTAACCGGCTCTGCCCCTCCCCCAGAGATCCGAGAGGCCTTCAAAGTCTTCGATCGCGATGGCAATGGCTTCATCTCCAAGCAGGAGCTGGGCACGGCCATGCGCTCCCTGGGCTACATGCCCAACGAGGTGGAGCTGGAGGTCATCATCCAGAGGCTGGACATGGACGGTGAGCCGTGCCCCTGCTTGTTTCCTCACCCCTCACCTGCGGGGGCGGGGAACCGAATCTGGACCCTGAGCCCGCAGGACTGAGCCCCCAGGGGTCCGTTCACTCTGAGGACTCCCGGTCAGCCCCAAGCCCATGGCAGTTTGCAGCCGGGTCTGGCCCCATTTCTCAGCTGGAGAACTGAGGCCAGACAGAGTGTGACAGCCCCAGCTACACTCAAGAAGTTGAAGACTCTGTACCTCTGTTTTCCAAGAATTTTTCTTTTTTGGCTGTGCTGTAGCTTGTGGGATCTTAGTTCCCCAGCCTGGGGTTCAACCCATACCCCCTGCAGCGGAAGCAAGGAGTCCTAACCACTGGGAAGTCCCCCCCCAAATTTTAAAGTACAGAAAAGTAAAAATGTATCTACTAAATGGGCTCCCCTGGTGGCTCAGTGGTAAAGAATCCGCCTACAAGGCAGGAGATGGGGGTTCTTTCCCTGGGTTGGGAAGATCCCCTGGAGAAGGGAATAGTAACCCACTCTGGTATTCTTGCCTGGGAAATCCCATGGACGGAGGAGCCTGGTGGGCTACAGTCCATGGGGTCGCAGAGTCGGACACGACTGAGTGACTAAACAACAATATATTAATATGCCAGTTCCCATCACCAAAAAAAAATCATTAGTTGTATTTGCCATCTGGCTTTCAATGAAGGAAAAACTCGTAAGCACCAGGAAGGCCCAGTCCTCTCCTCCCAGTCTTCTCTGGCCCCTCCCATGTCCCCTCTCCACAGGGACAGCACCTGCCAACCTGGCCGGGTGGTCCGCCATCCCGAGCTTCGTTTCCTGTGTGTGGTGGGGAGGATGTCTGGCCCTACACCCGTTCCGGGCAGCAGGGTTCGGGGTGAAACGTGTCGCCTACGTGCGAGGCCACTCAGGGCCCGCCTGCCGCACACCCCCACCACACACACCTGTCAGGTGGGGCCTCCGCACACTCGGTGGCTGCAGTGTCAGCCCAGAGCCTGGCACGTGAGGCTCCGAGGAGGGGACCTCCCTGGGTCCCCTAGTGGCCCGCGGTGCCCAGCTGCAGCCTCTCAGCTGACTGGAACTGTGACGGCTCCAGGTGACGGCCAAGTGGACTTTGAGGAGTTTGTGACCCTCCTGGGACCCAAGCTTTCCACCTCGGGGATCCCAGAGAAGTTCCACGGCACTGACTTTGACACCGTCTTCTGGAAGGTACGCCCGCCCTGGCTGACTGGAGGGCTGTACTGGGGCCATTGAAGGGTCGGGCCCACGCTGTAAAGTGGGGAAATATACGCCTCCAGGCCTCCGTCCCCTGGGCCAAGGGCTTCGCTGGGGAGGCCACTGCTGGTCAAGGACTCAAGGAGAGGGGTGAGTGGTTCCCAGCCCTCCGGGACCTAGAGGCTCGTTGCCGGCTTGTGTGGCCGCAGGTGCTTGGGTGGGGACGGTGGCCGTGGTGGCTGCGGCCAGAGCACCGTGTCTTGCCCCCACCCAAGTGCGACATGCAGAAGCTGACCGTGGACGAGCTGAAGCGGCTGCTCTACGACACCTTCTGTGAGCACCTGTCCATGAAGGACATCGAGAACATCATCATGACGGAGGAGGAGAGCCACCTGGGCACGGCTGAGGAGTGCCCCGTGGACGTGGAGAGTGAGTGACCCCACCGGCGGGGCAGGGGGGAACCCCGGGTTGGGGGGTGGTGCTGGGGGGCCTTCTCGTCTGCCCCAGACCCCGCGTCTCCACGTGCCCCATGCGGAAGTGCGGGTGGCCCGAGTCCATCGCTCGCTGTCCCTTCTGTCTCTCTGCTGCTCCCCGGTGGCGGTGGCCACAGCCTGCTCAAACCAGCAGATCCGCCAGACGTGCGTGCGGAAGAGCCTCATCTGCGCCTTCGCCATCGCCTTCATCATCAGCGTCATGCTTATCGCAGCCAACCAGGTGCTGCGCAGTGGCATGAAATAGGCGCCTGGTGCACAGGGCCGGGGGGCCGCTCCGCACCCACCCGCCTGTGCCCCGCCGCCTGCAGCCCTCCCCCTCTGCTGCCCCCGGGCCACCACCACGTGTACTTCAGGGCCTTGCATGGAGCCGTGGCCCCGGCTGTGGAGGGCCCGGCCCCGCCTGCACCCTGCGTGCCCCACCCTGGCCTGTTGTACCATAGCACCAACTCTTCCCGCTGTCCGGGGCGGTGGGGGGCTCCTGGGACATTAAAAGGAGGAATCTGTGCAGGGCCCGGTAGCTGCTGGGGTCCTGGAGGCAGGAGGAGGCACCGTGTGCCCAGGGCTGCATAGCCAGCACCAGCCTGGTCCCTGAGGGGTGCCCAGGGCTGTGCAGGGGGTAGGAAGCCTCCTCCTGGAGTGGGACAAGGCTGGGGTCTCCTGGGCCCCGGTCCCTGGCACGGGCTGAGGAAGCCTTCCCTCTGCTGAGTCCCTCCCTGTGACCTTCCCTAGACTCAAACCAGCCTTCGTCCTCACACCCACTAGGGCTAGAGAATCAGCCCATTTCAAAGAGGAGGAGTCTGAGGTCCAGAGGGCTCCCAGAATTGGCCTCAGCTCCCCCCGTCAATGGTGATTTTCAAGAAGGGCAGAAGCTCACAAAGATGGAGCCTGGTAGCCACCCCACCCATTGGGTGCCCCCACCAGAGGCCCAGTGACCAGAGGGCCTCATCGCCCGCCAGCACCAAGCACAGCATCTCGACCTGGAGTGCAGGGCTGGGCCACGAACCACCCGAGCTGCCTGTGTGTTCTCCCTACCCATCAGGGGGCTGGCTCCTCCAGGGTGGAAGCCCCCCTGATGTCGGTGCTGAGACGCTCAGCCAGGCCGCTCTCCCCAGCCCAGGGTCTGTCCTCTGGGGGTCGCCCACTTCTCCACACCACCCAGGCCGGAGACCCGCCCGAGCTGTGCCACCTGGTGCTCGGCGTGGGCCGACATGGGGGCCAGGCCGGCAGACCCGGTCCTCAGCTTCCCTCCCCAGATGCGGAGCCACGTCTGGTCTGGACCGGTCCAGCCCGGCCGCGCTGAGCCTCCGCCGGCCCCCGAAGGAGAGAAGGGCAGCAAGCACCGGTCAGCCTGGACAAGACCTCACCTCGCCCATCTCCCGACCCAGGGCCAGAGCGCGGGGCAGAGGGCACCAGGCGAGGGGCAAGGGCAGCCACACCAGTGTGGTGACAGACTCTTTATAAACATCTGGTAGGAAGTCGTCTGAGATGTCCCTGAAGGGGTGGACATGGAGCAGCCTGGCACCGAGTCAGGACCAGGGCAGCACCTGGCTGGGGGCGGGGGCAGGGAGCATTCAGGTCTCGGAGAGGTCCAGGCTTGAGTTTCCAACGCTCCATGGGGCGCAGCGGAAGGGGGCCTCCGTGTCCGCTGTAGGAGCCCTTCTCTTGGTTGTGGCCAACTCGCGGGCTCGCCAGGCAGGGATGAGGGGCTCAGCCCCACTGGTTGCTGGGCTGCAGCGGCCACCCCCCAGGCGGGGGTGCCCGCAGGGATGGAGGCAACTCCTGGATTGGCGGCCAGCCCACAGGGTACTGGAACACGGTAGCTCTGACGGGCTTGGCCCTAGACCCAGAGGGAAGGACAGAGAATTAGGAGTGGGGTGCTGCGGCCCAGGCTGGGGCATTCCCCGCCCCGGCCCAGCTCACCCTCCCCACCACCCCAGCTGTTGGGGGGAACGCCGCTGCCTGAATCACCAGTTCGGGAAGGCAGAGCCTCAGAAACACGCAGGCCCTTTGAGCCTCCCCTCTAGGAATGCGCCCAAGGAAATAGTGGGGGTTGGGGGCAGAGACTGAGCTATGAGAGATGGGAGGAACCTAAGGAGTCCACCAGTGGGGAAGGGGTAAATGGGTAAATATATATGCACGTTCACGGCAGAGAATGCTATGCAACCTGTGTGAGAACGAGGGCAGACTTATATGCACTGACGAGGAAAGGTGTCATGACATACTGTGTGAGGAGGGTAGAAAAAGCAGCTTATAAAATAATGTATATAGCATGATACTATTTTTGTTTAAAGATATATAACATATATAAATGCATAAAAAGAAAAAAACCTGGAAGACACAGCAAAATGTTAACAGTGGTTCTATCTGAGTGGTGCAATTATGGGTGATTTTTTCCTACTTCTTTTATACTTTTCAAGAAAAGTTTTACAAGCACGCAAGCCTTTGAAATCAGAAAAAAAATATTGTCTACATTTTTTTTTTTTTAAGCTTCATTTCTCACGCTATTCACTCTCCTCCCCCTTAAGGTCCACCATCCCGGGAGCCACCTCCTGGGGACCAGGGCCTGTTTGAAGCACCCACCCGCATTGTGCCCAGCCTGGGGCAGCCCTGTCCTCAGGGAGCCTGCCCTACAACTTGCCTTCCCACAACTGCTCAATCCTGGGCTTGACCCCTACGCAGGCTGCTGCTCGTGCTTCAGCCCCTGCCCAGCCCTCCCCTCAACCCTCCACCCCCAGGCCCCGCATTCAGTGCAGGCGAGCTCCTGGCAGCTGTCGCCAGGCCTCCGTGGCCAGCCATCTGCAGGAGGAGAGGTCTGGAGGCTCGGGCCCTTCTCCGGCCTGAACTGCTGTCGGAGCCAGGGCTTCAGGCGGCCTCGGGGCCTCCCGTGGCGTGAGGACAGGGGAATCCCTGCTCGGCTGTCTGCTGCCTGCTGGAAAGCACAGAGCAGCTCCCACCATTGATTTATGGCGGCGGGGAGATTTCATAAACTCCAGCAGCCACAGAGAAGGGTGGGAGTGACAGGGGAGGCCCCGCGGCTGCTGGAAGGGACACCCAGCTGCCGGCCAAGCCCCGGCTCTCCGCGGGGCCACAGAGAGGGCGTGATCCAGCAGGGAGCCCCGTCCTGCCTCCGGGACTGGGGCAGACGCCCAGGTGGCTGAGGGCTCCTGCCAAGGGAAGGGCACGTTCCCCAGGCCCACAGGCCCTGAGCCTTCAGAGTGCACCCCTCCAGCCCGCACAGAGCAGACGGGGGCGCCCGGTCTGCCCGTCACGGGGACGGGGCAGCTCTCTCTCCTCTCTCTCTGTCCCCCGTCCCGGGCCCAGTTAGAAGGAGAGAGTCTCAGGGAGGCGCCTGGGCTGAACGGGAGCACCCAGCTCGGGGTGCAGAGGGGAGATTAAGACGGATCAAGTCACAATCTGAAGCGCCAACAATGGAAACCGGGATGAACCCTGGCCTCGCCGGGGATTAGCCTGCTGGTCTGAGACCGCCCCCCCTTATCCCAGCACTGCCCGCTCTGCTCTGGCAGGTCCCTCAGGGCCAGTCTGCTGGGGTGGGGGGCGGAGGACATGCAAGCATCAGGCTGGGGTCCCCTCCAGCCTGCATCTCCTCTTCACAAGGAGGGCTGGCCAGGCTCACCTTGAGGGCTCTGCTCGGCCTGGGCGGGGTCGGAGCCCTTGGAGCTGGGTGGTCCCAGGTGGGCCAGGCAGCCATCTGGGCCCTGTGTGTCCCGGGGGCGGGGAACAGCCACACCCCGAGAGGCAGCGGGGCCACCAGACCCGTCCCCACCAGGCGCCCACGGCACTAACACCCAGGAATGGTTCCCCAGGCCGAGCCCCTCTCCCCAAATGCTCTCATGCAGCCAGTGTGTCCTGGGGCTGCGCAGGTTGCTGAGGCGGGAGCTCAAGGCTGTGAGCGGGAGGCCCAGGGCGGGGCGGGCCGGGGGAGGGGAGACGTCGCAGCTAAAGCTTGAAGGATGAGTCTGACTCTGCCAGGCAGATGTGGTGGTGGGGGGGGTGCAGTTCCAGGCCGAGGAAATAGCACAAGGTGCCCTGAAATCAGGAACGCCCACCACATCTACGAAGCCGCCAAGCGTCCTGACAGGACTGACACGGAGGCCAGACGGGGGGGAGGTGAGAAGGTGACCCCCACGGGCCATGGAGGTGGCAGAGAAGTTAGCCAGGGCCCTTAGAGGTGGGCAGCGGAGTCCAGGCTCCCTTGAGGGGGAGGAGGCCCCGGAGGGTTTCAGCAGGGGCTGGGGCCAGGGAGTATTCTAGAAGCTGGTTGGGGTGGGTGTGTGGAGGATGGACCTCCAAGGTCATAACCGCTCCTGACAGAACCAGGAGGGGCTGTCACGCTCCAACATAAGAGTCATGACTGTACTATGTGTTTTCAAGGTCGGAGGACAAACTGGGCACAGATTTAAAGGCAGGATTAATTTTAAAATAGCTTAACAAGCTCTCCTCACTGGGGCATGGAGAAGGCAGGAGGCTTGGCCCTCACCCCCTGTTGGAGCCTCAAGGGAAGGCCTCACCCCACAGACTGCTGGCCGGGCCGCTGACCATGAGGTCCCACCACAGACATCACCGGTTCTGGAGCCCCAGTGCGGCCGGGCGTGGGGCGACCTCACCACGTCGGGCAGCTCCCGAGCACACCCCTAAGCCCTCTTCCTCCCTTCTCTCTCAGTACCTGGTGGAAGGCCCCAGGAGCCCTGGCTCTGGCCTTGGCTGTGACCTAAAAGGGCAGAACCTCGGTGTCTGACCCAGGCTGCTCCCCGTATGAGGGGTGAAGGGCACCCTGTCTAGTCCTGGGCCTCCTGAGTGCTGGGCCCAGGCAGCAGCTGGGCCAGCCCCACCCCAGCCTCCTCCTCAAGGCCAACGGCGAGGAGTCTGTCACCCCCTGTGCAACCCTGGCTCTGCCCGCTCGGAGCTGTGCACCCTCTGACAAGTCACACCCCCCACGAGCCTCCCTTCCCCTTCTGCAGGGTCAGGGCAACCGTGGCCACCTGGCAGAGTCTAGAGGGGACAGTGACCACGGTCAGGCCCCTCCCTCTGGCAAGGGACACTTGGTGATGTGGAGTCAAGCTGGCTTGGCCACCTGCCCGCCTTCAGCCAGTGCAGACTGCTATAAGGGAGGAGCCACCAAGGCAGGGCACAAGGCCGGGCACAGGAACCTACAAGCGAGTGCCCATCAGCCTCTGGCCAGGGCCTGGGGACCGAAAGCCCCGATGTGGCCCCCCTGGGGAGTCCTATGAGGGCATCCATGTCTGGTCCCTGGGCAGTTGGTGGTGACAAGGGCGAGCTGGCTGGATCCTGCTCCTGGAGGGTGCGGAGGAGGGACCCCAGGGCCTGTACCTGCTGCTTGGGGTGGAGCTCAGCCGCTTGGCTCGCTTCTCCAGCCAGTCCTCCAGGCAGACCTCAGGAAGCTCGGCGACGTCCTGCGGCCACTCTCTGGCCCGCCTCTCCTCTGGGGAGACAGACAGACGGGCGAGTAAAGGGCATACTCACCCCCCGCTTCCGCATGACAGGTGGAAACTTCTGGGATGGGGGCACAGGCTGGGAGACCAGGAGCAGAGCCTCTGGCCTGTCTCCACCTGCAGCCACCTGCTTCTCCAGGCAGCGGCCCCTGGGCCTCCCCCTGCTTCCTCATCAAATGGAGACCAAACCCTGGCTGCCCCCCAGCTTTCTGGAGGTGGACACGGGATAACGCGTGTTGAGAGCCTGGTCTTCAGGAGGGTCCAAACCCTCCCAGGGTCGGGGAGACAGCGTGGGCTGCAGAACAGGGCAGAGCCTGTGTGCTCCCCACTCCACCGGTTCTGAGAGACGGTGGTAGGGAGGGGCTGCAGATACAGTTGGCTGCCGGGACGCGCCGGTCCGGCCCACGGGCCTCACTTCTGCCTTGGAAAAGCGCCTAGAGACCTCCGTCTGTGCCAGGGCTGCGGCCACACTGCCATCAGCTCCCCAGGGCAAGGCACTGCCCACAGGTCTGACTGGTCAGAGGGGAGCGAGGCCCATCGGGGGATGAGGGCGAAGGCCAGGCCACCCCAGAGGCTCGCCGGCCACGTGGACAGAGGCACCGTGCTCGCCAGGGGGCTCGGGCAAGGCTGTTTCTCTGAGGGTACAGTAAGGGGCGGCAGAAGATTGGTAGAGACCACCTAAGAGGGAATTCCCTTTTCTCTAATTGCAGCGGTAAGAAGTGAATGGCAGACAAAGGCGGACAGGCCAGTCTCCAGGCGAGCGCTGACCTTGCCTTTCCATAGAGCACCCTGAGGTCATGGAAGATGTTCCCTTCATCCCCTTGGACCCAGAGAGGCATCAGGGGATCTGCCAGGGGCCAAGCAGGGACCCCAAACACGTGGCCTGACTGAGGAAGGGCAGGTGGGTGTACAAGAATGAAGGGCAGGCTAGCAGGGCCCCGGCAGGGTGGAGGCACACCCTCAGGACTCCTGGGCAGGAAGCCACGCATCTCACTTTAAACCCAGCCGGGGACACGGATGGGAACTCCTGGCTCCTTTCCCACTCATGCCCGGGGTGAACTGAAGGCAGCTCCTGATGCCACGGGCTACCCGACATGGCAGTCACAAAAGAGGGGGTGGGGGGAGACGCAGGGCAGCAACCCTCCAGCACCCCCTGCCCCCAGCCCAGGGCCCCCGGGAGACGCACCCTCCACCTGGATGCTCAGCTCCTGCAGGTCTCGCTCTGACATGTGGGAAAATCTGCAGTTGGAGCCAAAGTCGCACTGGCCTGCAATAGGAGGAAAGAGTTACTCTCTGCGGAAATGGACTCCCCCACGGGCTGAGGGGCACGCTAGCGCCAGGGACTAAGGAGTAGCCACCCCGGGCCTGAAGAAGCAGCTGGACTCTCTCTGGCCTGGCCACAGGAGCAGCCAGAATGGCCTGTCTGGTCCACCTGGCTCTGCTCACAGCCCTTCCCTGGCCAGAGACCAAAGTCCACTGCAGCCTCGAGTGAGTGAGTGAAAGTCGCTCAGTCATGTCTGACTGTCTATGATCCCACAGACTGTACAGTCCACAGAATTCTCCAGGCCAGAATACTGGGGTGGGTAGCCTTTTCCTTTTCCAGGGGATCTTCCCAACCCAGGGATCAAACCCAGGTCTCCCTCACTGCAGGCTTATTCTTTACCAGCTGAGCCACAAGGGAAGCCCAAGAATACTGGAGTGGGTATCCTATTCCTTCTCCAGGGGATCTTCCCAACCCAGGGATCGAACCGGGGTCTCCTGCATTGCAGGCAGATTCTTTACCAACTGAGCCACCAGGGAAGCCCCAGGGAAGCCCCTCTAGTTGTCTGGGTACCATTAAGCCTCTGCAGGCTTGTCCCCTGTCACCTCCCCCTACCCCAGCCCCGTCAAACTATGACAGGACCCTGTGAGGGTCCTGCTTCCTCGTGCCCGCCCCCCGGGAGCCCCTGCCCATGGCTCGTGGTTGGGGGCGGGGCACAAGTAGCTGGACTGCTCCCCAGAAAGGCTTTCACGGCAACTCTGTCTAGGAGGTACTGAAGTCCAGGGTGGCTTTCCGAATCTCAACTGTGGAGAATAAAAAGTGTCTCAAAATAACAAGAGACTGTGGGGCTGGGAGAGGGATAAACTGGGACTGACACATACACCCTCCTGAATATAAAATAGATAACTAACAGGAGTCTGCTGTATAGCACGGGGAGCTCTACTCAATACTCTGTGATGGCCTCTATGAGAAAAGAACCAAAAAAAACTAAACAGTGGATATAAGTGTACGTATAACCAAATCACTTTGCTGTACACCTGAAACTAACACAACACTGTAAATCAACTAGACTCCAATAAAAATTAGAGAAAAAAAAAACCCACAGGAGATAGAGGTGTCCTAAGACAGCCTCGCAGGCCACGCCGCGTTCAGGACACACGGGGGGCAGCGCTGTCTCCTGAGGGGGGCGTAGCCATTCACCCCGCTTTCCAAGGCCAACAGCAGAGCCCGTCCCTGGTGCCAAGCTCCCTCTTACGCCTTGCTAACCATCGTGCTGTTCCTCTTTGCTTTGGCTGCGAGGAAGCTCAGGGCCAGACCCTTAGTGAGCACACAGGACCTCAGGGCAAGCCTGCAGGAGATGAGTCGCGCTCCCCGCCGTGCCCTGTTCTTCCTGCCCTTGTTTTCACCTGCCTTTGGTTCCTGCGCTTGCTGAGGTTTCCATCTCTCTGAACTACATGCATCTTTATCAACTTGGGTACTGAGCAGTGAAAGCGACCCCCAGCACCCTTTGTTCGAACTCAGAAGCTTCTCACTGTTGTCGGACCGTTCCAGCCGTGCCTGCCGGGAGCGAGGGCGTGGTGAAGGTCGGGCTCCCAGGCTAACTTAATCAGCCAGTCTATTACACCCATCAGTGTCTCCTGGATTGACTCGCAGGCTCTCGTTCACCCAGCACTTGCCTGTCCTGGGTGACCTGATAAAACCACATGCTGAGGTCTGAAGAGCTGAGGACCAAGCCCTGGCTGTCATAAGGCCCAAGCCCCCGGGAAGGCCCCCGCTGACTGAGACCACGAAGCGGGTTCAGGATGGTGGCTGGGGTGAGGGCGGGGGGCGGGCTGTGCAGAGGTCTGGGCAGGCCAGATGGGTCCCTGAGGGACCTGCACCAGGCAGGGCGCCTTACCTGTCAGTAGAAACTTCCGGCAGGGTCTCTTGTTCTGCTCATCCAGCAAGATGGCAGCTGCGTCTGCAAGGAGACAGGAGCTGGGCTCAGACTGCGGCTGCGCACGGGCACTTCCTACCGCCGAGGCGAGGGGAGGGGAGGGCGCCTCACCCACAGAGGGGGGCAAGAGAGGACAACCACAGGCAGGGACACCGGGGAGAGGGAGCCAGGCCTCAGGAGACCTCAGCCCCACCCAGCCCAAACCCAGGACAGGCGTGAGGTCAGGGACTCTCAACTGTACACGCTGGATCACCTGGGGAGTGTTTTTAAGTCCTGGTATCAGATGATTTAGTCGTTAAGCTGTGTCTGACTCTTGAGACCCTATGGACTGTAGTCCACCAGGCTCCTCTGTCCATGAGATTTTCCTGGCAAGAATACTGGAATGGGTTGCCATTTCCTTCTCCAGAGGATCTTCCTGACCCAGGGATCAAACCCACATCTCCCATGTCTCTTGCACTGCAGGCAGATTCATTACCGACCGAGTTATCAGGGAAATGGGTTTCCTGGGCTTCTCTGGTGGCTCAGACAGTAAAGAATCCGCCTGCAATTCAGGAGACCCAGGTTCAATGGGAAGAAGACTTCTGTGTACTGTCATTGCAACTTCCTGAGACTCTCTAGCCATTCCCTCCTCCAGGGTATTTTCCCAACCCAGGGATCCAACCTGGGTCTCCTGCATTGCAGGCGGATTCGTTACCATCGAGCCATCAGGGAACAGCATATTGAATATATGTATTAAATCTTACATGTTAGAATTTAAATTCTGTTTGAAGTTTAAATCTTGCATGCTCCTTGGTGGGCAAGGAATCAATTGGTCAAAATCTGTGAATGACTGAGGCACATGAGGATGGTGCCCTGACTCAGAGCCCTCACGGCGCCCTGGAGGAGGGCGTGGCCAGTCCTGGGCTATGCACTTACCCTGTCTGTCCACCACCTTCTCCAGAGGCCGCTGGGGTAAAGGAAAGACCAGGGGCTTCGAGCCTAGGTTCACAGGACCCCAGGTAAGCTGCTTAATCTCTCCAAGTCTCGGGTTCACCACATGTAAAATGGGAGGAAAATGCTCACCTGGTATGGCTGCTGTGAACATTTAATAAGTTACTGGATGGAGAGCACTTGGCAGAGGAGGCCACACATTAGAATTTTGCCGGAAAAGTGGGGCTGGGAGCAGCCTCAGCACCAGGGTCCCTGGTGACGCTAATGTGCAGCCAGAAGTGTAAGCTCAAACAACAGGTGTAGTTCTTACTCCATGACCTCCTCATAAACCTGTCATATATGCAAACAGGCCCATTTTTCAGATGGGAATACTGAGGTTCATACAGGGAAAAGGGGCACAAACAGGAACTGGCAGTGCCAAGTTTGAACCCTAGCTGTGAGTCTCAAGCCCCTGCCCTTTCCCGTGTGGCTGCTGATTCCCTGGTGTTGGGCTTCCCTGATGGCTCAGTGGGTAAAGAACCTGCCTGCAATGCAGGAGACACAGAAGGTGCAGGTTCAGTTCCTGGGTCAGGAAGATCCCCTGGAGGAGGAAATGGCAACCTACTCTAGTATTCTTGCCTGGGAAACCCATGGACAGAGGAGCCTGGAGCGCTACAGTCCACAGGGTCGCAAAGAGTTGGACACGACTGAGGAACTGAGCACCAGCAGTGAGTAGCTGACTCTGATGGGGGCTCCTCACCTCCTCAGGTGGGCCAGCTGACGGCCAGGGGCGGGGCTGGCTGCTGAGGTCTGCCTGCAGGAGCGTGGGTGGGGCTGGCAGCGTGGGGAGGGGTCCATCTGTCAGCACTAGGTTTGTTACTCAGCCCACCCTGCTGGTGCCAGAGGCTTCCCCTGGGGAGGTGGGCCCGTGGAAGGCATCTGGACATTGCTCAGAGCCTCCCCTGCCACCCATCTCCCAGGCAGGACAGCAAAACTGGAAGAGGGGCTGAGTCTGAGTCTTGACAAGGTTGTCAAGACAACCCTATGGGGAAGGGCTCCAGGCCGCCCAGCATCTGGCTGCTGGCTCCAACTCCAGCCACAAGGCAGAAGCTCCAGGCAGCTTTTCAAGTCTACTGAGCCCCAGCCTGTCTTTCTCAGCTTCTGTTTTATTTCATCTGAGGGGAGGGCTTGAGAACTGGTAAAATGCTCCTCGGTGATACTGAAGTGCACCCAGGGTTGAGAACCCCCAGCCCAGGCCCCGCCCCTCTGCCTGGCATTCAAGGCTCCTCGCGATCTGACCCCATGGGTCCTCGCTTCAGCTCTCCAGATGCACAGCTGCCCTGCTGCCCTGGGTCTGTTTGCTCATTCATTGAGACATTCGCCTGGCAAACATTTCCCGAGCATGTCCTGGGCGCCAGGCGCTGTGCCAGGATAAGGATTTAGCGGAGGACAAGTCAGATCTGGTCCTTCCTTCCACTCCAACAGTCACACTAATCCATGTGGCTATGAGCGAGGTAAACAGCCAGCACTCGGCCAGATGACCTGCCCTGGCCTAGGGGTCGAAGAGGGCGTCCCAGAGGACTCTCTGGGGGAGGGGAGGACAGCAGGAAAGCCCTGGCAGCTGAGGGGACAGTACTGGATGTGGCCAGTGTGGCTGGAGCTTGGAGGGAAAGGTCAGCAGGGCACGGAGGCCTGGATAGGACAGGGGTCCCGCCCTGACCACGCTGTTGTAACGGGGCATGAGGTCACGGAGGAGAGGGGCCCCATTTTATTCACCTTTAGGTCTCCAGAGCCTCTTGGGCAGCCAGGCACACGCCAAGTGCTCCCCAGCCCCGTGGCCACCTTCGGCCCCTCCTCCTTGCCCTCTCTGCTCAGGATGGAGCAGAGGCTTTTCCCTAAGCCGTGGGCTGGAACGCCAGCTCCTCAGAGAGGTCTTCTCCCTGTCCCCCAGAGCCTAGCAAGGGGTCTGAGAATGAAGCCTCCACTCAGGACTGCGGGGAGAGCAGCGTGCCTTCCACCTGCCCCTCTGAGGGCCTGTCTGCCCCAGGGGCCAGCGGGCCGGGCCTCTCTCTTTGGCTCCTCAGAGAGCTCAGACCAGCGCTTCCCCATGGATGATCAGAGCAATCGGAAACCAGGGCTCCCTCCGCCGGGCCGCCCGGCCTGCAGCACTCACCTCGGAACATGTCGTACCAGAGCTTCTTGGCCTTGAGGTGCTGCAGCCCGTTCAGGTGCTTCTTGCGGTTGTGGAGGTTGTCCTGGAAGGACCGGTCACAGTAGTCGCAGAAGTAACGCTTCCCCATGGTGGCCCGCGCCGGGAGCTGCCACTGCCTGCGAGGTCAGGGCATGGGTCAGAGCGCGGAGGGCACGCCACTAGCCCACCCGGAGTGCAGAGGGGCGGGCCCGGGGCCTGGCCTGCAGAGGGGTGGGAAGGCTCCCAGAGAGCCTGGGAGGAACACACAGGCAGGTACTCAGAGCCTGAGATACCACATACCTGAGGGGTCGTTTGACAATTCTTTTTTTTTTTTTCCTCAATTTTATTTTATTTTTTCAATTCTGTTATTTTTTTGGCCCCGTCACACAGCATGTGGGATCTTAGTTCCCCGACCAGGGATCGAAACTGCACCCCCTGCACTGGAAGGGCGGAGTCTTAACCACTGGACCGCCAGGGAAGTCCCTCTTTTAACAAAGCTGATGCCCAGCTTCTACCCCAGGCCAGTGAAAGCAGAGCCACAGTGGGTGAGGCCGGGGGGCATCAGCGTGTTTCAACGCTCCCCGGGGGTTCTCATCTGCAGCCAGGCTGGAAAACGGCCACCTGCCCCTCACTGGACAGCGCCCCGCAGGCCCCTCCCAACCTCTCATCTCCCCTCGAAGAGCTGTGCTCCTTCCATCTTTGCTCACACACTGCCTTCTCAGTAATCTCCCGTGACTGCTTCACTGAAAACGGCAGAACCCTCCGCTCGGCTTTCCCCATTCCCTGCTCCACTTTACCACCTTTGAAATAACATTATTTGTCATGTTTATCACATTGTTTCTTGAACAGGAACATACATGCTTGCAGGCTGGGATATTTTTGTTCTGTGTGTTGCTGCAGCCCCCAAAGTGGTGCACAGTACACAGCAGGCAACCAAATGTGTGTTGAACAAATGAACTAATCCCCATTTTCCTTATGCGAACAACTGAGGTTCAGTCACTCGCCCAAGGTCACACAGCTGGTAGGCGGAAGGCAAGCCCCAGTGCCCAACAATCCCACCGCCAGTGTCCGCTCCTCCGCAGCCAGCTCAAGGCTTAGAGAAGCCAGAGGGCTCGGGCGTACACGCAGGCAGCTGAATGCTCAGGTGGTGATCATGGAGGGAAACGAGAACGGTTCAGAGTCTTCAGACCCGTAAGATCCCTCACCCGTGGTAACCACCGCAGCCAGAGGCAGGTGGCAACTCTATGACTCATGGCCAGCCCTTGGGTCCCTGTTTGGTGTCACGAGATGAGAGGACAAACGGGTCCACTCGGGGCCACCAAGTGGGATCAGCGAAGGGCTGAGCCCAGAGTCGCCCCACACTTTTCAGGTCCTAGAGTCTGACCCCTCCTTTCCCAGAGTGGGTGCCTGAGGCCCCAAGGAGGAGAGGGAAAGTGACTTCCCCAAGGTCACCAGGCAACAGCCCGGGCCAGCAGCAGGAGCCCCAGGAGCCCCGGCCTCCCGGGGCCCGGAGAATACAGTTAAAGCTGAGAGCCGATCCACAGGGCAGCCGGAGGGGGACAGGTGCATCTTGGGATGTATCCCTCCTGACAATGGGGAGGCACAGAGACAAACGAGCCCCTGGAGAAGCCGCTCCCGCGGCAGACAGCAGCCATCAAGTCAAGGGCGGTAATGGGATCAGGAACAGTCACTCAAAATGAAAACGTATAAAACCTCTCTTCTCCTATTACTGCTGAGAAACCGCATCCCAGACACACAGACTTGATATATTAAATTTGGCAGCTCTAATACACCCCGTCTTGCCAATAAACTTATAGGAACTGGATTGAAATTGTAAGAGATGAACGTTTAATGGCCGAGTGCTTAACCACTCCGTTCACGAGGCCTGAAGCACCTCGGAGGAGAGGACGGGGCAGGGGGAAGGGCCAGGGGACGGGCGTCCCTCAGGAGGCTGTGATGGAACAGGGGCTCTGCGGCAGACTCGGCTGAGCAAAACCCCACAAGGCACTGGGAAGCCAGCTGCATGACCCCAGACCCCTCCAGGCCTCTACGTTCAAGCTGGGAATACAGGGCAGTGGGTCTGACTGGCTGGCTAATTGCTTAGAGAGCAGCACAGATAAATTTGCTTATCCAAATGAATTGTTAGTAAAAGAGAAATAGCAATACAGGGCTTCCCTGGTAGGCTCAGTGGTAAAGAACCCGCCTGCCAACGCAGGAGACGTGGGCTCGACCCCTGGGTCGGTCGGGAAGATCCCCTGGAGGAGGAAATGGCTACCCACTCCATTATTCTTGCCTGGAGAATCCCATGGACAGAAGAGCCTGGGGGGCTATAGTCCATGAGGTTGCAAAAGAGTCAGACGTGACTTAGCGGCTAAACGACAATGGCAATGTAAATGATGCTAACAATGTCTGGCATTGCGCAAGCGCACGATAAATGTTATGTAGTATTTGATTCCACTGAGTACCTACTACAGGCCAGCACTGGGCTAAAAGCTGTAGAAGGCGCCATCTCATTGAATCCTCAGGACAACCTGTGAGGTTTCAGATGAGGGCTCTGAGACTCCCAGAAGTGAAATGACTGAGCCAAGATCACGCTGCTGGAAAGCATCCAGGCCCGGCTGAGAACACAGCGGGGATGGCTCTGGAGCCCACACTCCCCACGGCTAAGAGTCTCCTCCCAACAGATCACACTGATGACAGCTTTCCTCTGTTGACTACTTACAACACCCCCAGGACCGCATGGCCCCTTCAAATCCACGTGCCCCCTTCATGATCCCATTTACAAATGAGGAAACTGAGGCTCAGAGAGGGGCTCTGGGGTACTCCAGATCACACCTCTAGGAAGAATAGCAGGTCTCGTCATGCCTGGGGCTCAGGTCTGCTGGGAAAGCTACCCACCAAGCCACCAGGAAATGAAGATCACACATCCCCTCCTTCAACCTACCCGGTGACACCAATTCAAATGATAAGCCCTTGGGGCTGGGCTGGTGCATCTGTGTATATGTGTGTTCGTGCCTTCCCGTCTCTCACATGCACAAACCACGGGGGACACACCAGTATCAGCTGAGGGCTGCCGCAGCAGCAACATCCACCTGTACCTCCTCCCCCCTGTCCCCCCTGAGCCACCCCTCATCGGGCAGGGGAAGTGCTCAGCCGTCCAGGACAGGTCAACGGGCCTTGCATCCCACCCCAGCTCTGCCAGGCTGTGGGTCTGCCACGTGCCCTCTCTAGGCCTCAGTCTCCCCAACATGGAAAGCAGGAGGTAGATAGCTAAGCCAGGAGATCTCTAGAACCACACACAGACACACACACACACGTAACACAGAGAGCCTGGCCCACAGCAGGCCCTCAAGAAAGGTTGGCCGTCATCACCATCATTATTACTGGCCTCCAAAAAGCCAGGATATCAGTGCCCAAGTGACCTCTGTGATCAGCTGCTCCATAATACAGATGAGGAAAGTGAGGCCAGGAGAGGGGAAGTGAGCTGTCCGCAGCCTCCACGGCAGCCTAAGACCCCCGCCCGCACGGCAGCTCTGCGGGCCCCTGCTGCCCGGGAATGCGGTCAGGGGAGCAGAGCGGCTTTACGGGGGCCAGCACTTCCTGCCGCCTTCACAGGCCTGACCCCAGGAGGCAGAGGCCCTGTCCCTGGGCAGGAGCTGGCCCCCAGCAAGGTGACCTTGGCCAGGCACCGCCCAGGTGTGAACTTCCAGGGCTCCCAAGCTCCCGCTCCAGTGCCCCAGTGCGCATTGGGAAGGGGTGCGGCTGCCGAACCCTCTGGACAGACACACAACTTGGCAGGCGGAGCGTGCCGGGCGTCCTTGCACAGGGCACCACCTGCACCACCGCACTTGGCAGTCCTGAGCGGGAGGGCAGGGCAGGGGCAGGGGTGGGGCCGGTCGGCCGGCTGTCTCCCTGGCGCCCAGATGCCAGCATGGGGTGCTGACTAAGCGGGCCCTCTCCGCAGCCGTGATTCATTCCCGTCCTCCGAGGATGCTCTGCACCACGTGAGCACAGCCCCGTCCGGGAACACAGGACCATCCGGCCCCGCTCCCTCGCCGGGAACACAGGCGGCACTGCCCGCCCACTCCCGGAGACCAGGTCTGCGGTGGCAACAGCATCTGCTGGCTCCCTGGACCTTTGCCAGGTGACAGAGTGTCTCCTTGTGGCCACAGGGCAGAGGGCAAGGCTGGGGAGGGGGACCACCTTCTGGGGTCACACAGGCCTGGGTTTGAATTCCAGCTCTACCACTTATCAGCTGGATGACCTCCGGAAAGTCCTTTTCATCTCCCGGAGTCTGTCCTCAGCTAGAAAACAGGAACCCCGCCGCTGCTGTGAATTTACCACCGCGGAGAGTGGAGGCTGTGACTGCTGTTGCCATCGTCACCCGGGGGGCTCACTCCTCCCCTCCAAACCTGATTCAAAACTGCAGCCAAAGTCTCAGCAGCAGACACGTCTGTCCCTCTTGCCACCTGCTCTGTTTTCCAGAGCTCGTCTCACATGCTGATTTACTGTCAAACGGGCTGCGTCCCCACTAGAACACAGCTTCACCAGGGCAGAGAGCACTGTCTGTCCGTCCGGCGGCTGCATCTGCTCAAATGCAGAGCAGCTGCTGGGACAAGCGAGGGACCTGCCCATCACTGCCTGAGGCCTCCCGCCGCCTGCTCACCAGCTCACCCACCCTCTTCTCCATACGCGTGAACGTGTGGACCAGCATGAGGATGAGAAGTGAGACATGAGCCCCCCCCAGGGCAAGAATGTCACCACCCCCTCCCCGCAGGGCTTCTGTCCCCAGCAGAGCCCCCCTGACCCACTTAGCCCACACCTGGCGGGCTCAAGGAAAGGATGACCAATGAGCTGAGATGCAGTGAGGAACAAGAGAGAAGAAAAGAGAGTCAGATTTGACTCCGTTGTGCGAGGCATTCTCTTGTCTGATCCTCACAGACCCTCTGAGCATGCACCAGGGCGTCCATTTCACAGATGGGGACACATGTTCAGAAACACTCACTTCCTAATTTGCTCAAAGCCATGACTGGGAGAAACCCTGATGACCTCTCATCAACCTGAGCGCTGCGGGTGGGCTGGTGGTGCTGAGGACCCCCGAGCACCTGCCATGGAGCTGTCACCACGCGTGTCAAGGCACGGTGGAGCCACTTCTCGCCCTGGGGCCTGGGACCCATCTCTCCCTTCCCCAGCTCTCCCCCTTGAGGCTGGCTGCAGGCAGACATGGGTGCTCCATTGATATCCTTGGTTCCTTTCATCGCGAGCACCTCGGGTCCAGAGCTGGCTTTGGCACAAGGCTAAAATAAGCCAACAGCTCGGCCGCAGGGGCTGGGAGGCAGCCTGTAATGATCCAGGCTTGCGCTCTCCACACGCTGCCCTCGGGCTCACCTGTCATTTCTTCTGATTATGGCACAGCCAGACCCCAGGTAAACAGCAAACCTCAGCCAGAGGGAGGCTCTATGGCGCGCCCACTAGGAGCACGGCAACATTCCAGCATCGCATATGCCCGCCGTCTGGAGTCAATGGCATCAGACCCGCCCCACATGGGAGGCCTGCAGACTGCCTGCTCGGGACCCAGCTCCAACAGCAGTGCCTAGGAGACCCAAATGTCTCCCCTGATGGGACCCCCGAGATGCTAAGGGTCTCCCTCAGATGTCACCGGGGTCTTGTAGCCACCACGCAGCTCTCTCATTCTGGCCTCCTGAAAGGACAGAGCTCCCAAACAGGAGAGATAAAAAATCGTCTGAAGGAGGCTCTTGAACCACACGCCCCAATTCCAAAACATCTCTGCCTTTCCCTTCTCCACCCTCCCCCCACCGCCCCTGAGCCTGGGCTCCCAATGCCATGTCACCGCTGCCCAAGTCACGTCTCACCCCTTCACGTCTGGGCCAGCCCCACCACCGCCCTCTATTTTCTCTCTCACATTTTCATCTCAATCACATCTGGTTTCTTGTTGTTATTTAGTCGCTGAAGTCAGGTCCGACTCTGGGACCCCACGGACTGTAGCCCGCCAGGCTCCTCTGTCCATGGAATTTCCCAGACAAGAATACCAGAGTGAGTAGCCATTCCCTTCTCCAAAGGATCTTCCCGGACCAGGAATCAAAGCCGTGTCTCCACCACTGAGCCACTGCTGACCAGCCTGGACCAGCCTCCTTAGTCCAGCCCACTCTGGGCAGCATCAGATCAACCCTCTGAAAACAACTCCTCAAAATTTTCCACTGCTCCTGGTGAGGAGCTTATTAAAAATGAAGTCTCCTGAATCAGATCCTCAGGAATTCTGACTCAGCAGATCTGGAGAAATTTGCATTCTAACCAGTGAGTCTAGCACCCCCTAGCAGATACCACCAAGAAATGAAAGCCTGGAGAACTGAGGTCCCACTGTTCATCAACCTTCCCTTCCCCTGCATGCCACCGGCAGCTTCTGCTGAAGGCAGTCACTCTGGGTGAACAGAGCCCCCAAATTCGTGTCCCAATCGGAAATGTCCTGGTCTACGAACACCCTCAGTCTGCTGAAACCCCGATTTGACTGGAAGAAACCCCGACTTGATCGGAAGGAAAAGCATAATTCAGAAAAGTGGATAAAACACTTTTCTTACTGGCTATGTCTCCTGTCACATTCCAGGAGAGCTTAAAATTGAAAATAGAGGACTTCCCCAGTGGTCCAGCAGTTAAGAATCCACCTGCCAATGCAGGGGACACGGGTTTGATCCCTAGTTCGGGAAGATTCCACATGCTTATGGGAGCCATTAAGCCCATGTGCCACAACTATTGAGCCCGCGCTCTAGAACTTGGGCGCCTCAGCAAAGAGAAGCCCCAGTTCTCCATAAGGAGTGAAAGCCTGCACACAGCAATGAAGACCCAGCACAGTAAAAAAATAACTAACAAATAAATAAATCTTTTTTTCTTTTTTTTTAAGATACATGTATGGAATTTGATTGGGATTCCCTGATAGTTCAGCTGGTAAAGAACCACCTGCAATGCAGGAGACCCTGGTTTGATTCCTGGGTCAGGAAGATCCGCTGGAGAAGGGATAGGCTACCCTCTCCAATACTCTTGGGCTTCCCTTGTGGCTCAGCTGCTAAAGAATCCGCCTGCAATGTGAGAGACCTGGGTTCAAACCCTGATTTGGGAAGATCCCCTGGAGAACGGAATAGCTACCGACTCCAGTATTCTGGCCTGGAGAATTCCATGGAATCTGACACCACTAAGCAACTTTCACTTTTCATGGAATTTGATTAATGTAGACAATCATGTTTTAAAAAAGAAAATAGAGGTAGAAGAGCAACTCAATTATTGCATTAATGTTCTTGTCCTAAGTTTATTGATAATCAGTGTGTACTTGGTACTTAAAAGTACCTCATTGAAAAGAGTTTCTGTCAGCATACAAGAGAAAAGCATGGTGTTCCAGGAACTGATTAAACTGACTCCAATGTAAAATACAACAGTTAAAACACGTAGTTAGATAACTGATAAAATGGGCTTCCCAGCTGTTGCAGTGGTAGACAATCTGCCTCCCAATGCAGGAGATGTGGACTCAATCCTTGGGTCAGGAAGATCCTCTGGAGGAGGAAATGGCAACCCATTCCAGTATTATTGCCTAGAAAATCACATGGACAGAAGAGCCTGGCGGGCTACAGTTCATGGGGTTGCGAAGAATCTGACATGACTGAGTGACCAAGCACAAGTACACAAGTGATAAATTATCTGTTAGTAATTTATATGAGGCTTGTTATTTTAAGTTGAGGGGTTATGAATGGTTGGAAACATTGGCTGCATATTAAACACCTGCATATAACACCTGGGGTGTTATAAAAGCTACTAAGAGTGCCCCCCATATTCTAATTTCATGACAGAGATGGAACCAGTATTTTTTGAATTCCCAGACTGAGAAAAAGTGACACAAGAGAACAAGGCTAAGTCTGCTAAAAGTATCAAACTGTTTACAAGAACTTAAAATTTATCACATTTATAAGTTTAATTTATTGGCTTTTCTAGTTAATTGTTTAAGTATTCTGGGGATATTATGCTTGTTAGGTTATATATCTGAAGTACTTAAAAGGAACATCAAATATACTAACTGTATAAGTGGAATTAAATGTGTCAGGGAATGTAATTGGGCTGAAGATAGGGCTGAATGTTTAAAGGAATTTTGTTTGCTCAACTTGAGTTCAAATACTAATCAAAGGGAAAATTAAGGTTATTTTTCTTATTTTTTTAGGTTTACATATAGAATAATAATTTCTAAACTGAAAGTGATAGCTTAAAGAAAATTAGATTTTTTTAAAAAAGTGTTGCTCCAAAACGAGAATTAACTAAAAAGGCAAAAAAATAAAAATAAAACAAGCCACACCTTAACTCCCCGTGGTCTTCCCTACCCATCTCACCTAAAATAATTCCTCCCTCCTCTTAACTTCCCATCAGCCAGACCAGCTGTCAGCAAGATATAAGTGTTCCTTCCCAGAAGCTTCACAATCTCCTGCCCCAACGGGCTACCAAGATGCTTTGCAAGTAGAAAATAACTGGTCATGGATATAGAGCATTTCACATTTTTCCTCCCCATCCCCTAATAAGGCATTACAGTTGCTTTTACAAGTCAGAGGTAGATCCAGGTTTCCAATATGGTCCCTGCTTTTCAATGCCACACCTACACCAATGACTTTTATCTCTGGCTCAGGCCTCTCCTCTGAACTCTAGATTCAAATCCCCATTACCCTCTGGACAGAAGCAGTGCCAGATTCTATTTACTTGGGCTCCAAAATCACTGTGGATGGTGACTGAAGTCATGAAATTAAAAGATGATTGCTCCTTGGAAGGAAAGCTATGACACACCTAGATAGTGTATTAAAAAGCAGAGACATCACTTTGCCAACAAAGGTCCATATGGTCAAAGCTATGGTTTCTCCAGTAGTCATGTATGGATATGAGAGTTGGACCATAAAGAAGGTTGAGCACCGAAGAACTGAAGCTTTTGAATTGTGGTGCTGGAGAAGACTCCTGAGAGTCCCTTGGACTGCAAGGAAATCAAACCAGTCAAGGAAAGGAAATCAACCTTGAATGTGCCTTGGAAGGACGGATGATGAAGCTAAAGCTCCAATACTTTGGCTAATTGATGCAAAAAGCTGTCTCACTGGAAAAGACGTGATGCTGGGAAAGATCAAAGGCAAAAGGAGAAGGGTGCAGCAGAGGATGAAATGGTTAGACAGCATCACCCACTCAATGGACATGCATATGAGCAAACTCTGGGAGATAGTGGAGGACAAGGGAGCCTGGTGTGCTGCAGTCCATGGGGTCACAGTCAGACACCATTTAGTGATTGAACAACAACCACCCCCATTTGACGTCTAAGGAGCAGTTCAAGCTTAACATGGCCAAACAGAAGCTAAAATCATTCCACTGATTTTAAGTTGCTGAGGTCAAAGCTTTGATGTCATTCTCAATTTCTCTTTCCGGTACCCCCTACATCACTTACCTAGAGCCAGACATCCTAGAGTGTGAAGTCAAGTGGGCCTTAGGAAGCATCACTACGAACAAAGCTAGTGGAGGTGAAGGAATTCCATTGAGCTATTTCAAATCCAAAAAGATGATGCTGTGAAAGTGCTGCACTCAATATGCCAGCAAATTTGGAAAACTCAGCAGTGGCCACAGGACTGGAAAAGGTCAGTTTTCATTCCCATCCCTAAGAAAGGCAATGCCAAAGAATGCTCAAACTACCGCACAATTGCACTCAGCTCACACACTAGTAAAGTAATGCTCTAAATTCTCCAAGCCGGGCTTCAGCAATACGTGAACTGTGAACTTCCAGATGTTCAAGCTGGTTTTAGAAAAGGCAGAGGAACCAGAGATCAAATTGCCAACATCTGCTGGATCATCGAAAAAGCAAGAGAGTTCCAGAAAAACATCTACTTCTGCTTTATTGACTATGCCAAAGCCTTTGACTGTGTGGATCACAATAAACTGTGGAAAATTCTTAAAGAGATGGGAATATCAGACCACCTGACCTGCCACCTCAGAAATCTGTATGCAGGTCAGGAAGCAACAGTTAGAACTGGACATGGAACAACACACTGGTTTCAAACAGGAAAAGGAGTACATCAAGGCTATATATTGTCACCCTGCTTATTTAACTCATATGCAGAGTACATCATGAGAAACACTGGGCTGGATGAAGCACAAGCTGGAATCAAGACTGCTGGGAGAAATATCAATAACCTCAGATATGCAGATGATACCACCCTTATGGCAGAAAGTGAAAAAGAACTAAAGAGCTTCTTGATGAACGTGAAAGAGGAGAGTGAAAAAGTTGGCTTAAAGCTCAACATTCAGAAAACTAAGATCACAGCATCCGGTCCCATCACTTCATGGGAAATAGATGGGGAAACAGTGGCTGACTTTATTTTGGGGGGCTCCAAAATCACTGTAGATGATGACTGCAGCCATGAAATTAAAAGATGCTTACTCCTTGGAAGGAAAGTTATGACCAACCTAGACAGCATATTAAAAAGCAGAGACATTACTTTGCCAACAAAGGTCTGTCTAGTCAAGGCTATGGTTTTTCCAGTGGTCATGTATGGATGTGAGAGTTGGACTATAAAGAAAGCTGAGTGCCAAAGAATTGATGCTTTTGAACTATGGTGTTGGAGAAGACTCTTGAGAGTCCCTTGGACTGCAAGGAGATCCAACCAGTCCATCCTAAAGGAAATCAGTCCTGAATATTCATTGGAAGGACTGATGTTGAAGCTGAAACTCCAATACTTTGGCCACCTGATGCAAAGAGCTGACTCATTTGAAAAGACCCTGATGCTGGGAAAGATTGAGGGCAGGAGGAGAAGGGGACAACAGAGGATGAGATGGTTGGATGGCATCACCAATTCAATGGACATGAGTTTGAGTAAACTCTGGGAGTTGGTGATGAACAGGGAGGCCGGGCGTGCTACAGTCCACTGGGTCGCAAAGGGTCAGACACAACTGAGCGACTGAACTGAACCCCCTACATGCATCTGTCAGCTTGTTCTGTTTGACCCACCCCCTAAATACAACCCAAACCTGATCACTACTCTAATCCACACCCTAATCTAAATTACCATCCAACCTCCACTCCCACCACAGCAACTTCCCCTCTTCAGTCTGATCTCTGGAGAGCAGCCAGAAATGAACTTGAAAGTAAATCAGATCATGTCACAACCCAGCTTAAAACCCATCAGTGGCTTCCTAGTGCAATAAGGAAAAAGTAAGACTGTTTACTATGAGTTACAAAGCCAGATATGAGCCGATCTGAGCTACTTCACAGTCCATTCTACTTTTTCCCCTGGAACACCCCAGGACAGAGCAGTCTCAAAGCCTTTGCACCAGTGTTTTCCTGTTTGAACGGCTACTCTTCATTCACTCAGGTCTAGGGTTAAGTGTTGTCCTGGGCACCCTGGCTAAAATATTGCCACCACTCCCTCCCCAGTCAACCTGTCTTCTGCTCTTCTAAGTATTATTCGTTATTACTGCCCCTCCCCACACACACTTGAACGAGTGCCTCATGAGGGCAGGGACTTGTTCACCGCTGGATCCCCAGCGTAGGGCCCAGGGCCGCTTAGAAAACATTTACTGGACCGCCCTCCTCCTCCGAAGTTCTTGCTATTTCTAGTCCCCAGAAGGAATGAGTGGATCTAGGTCTCCCGTCTTCCAAGCCAGGTTGTCAGCTTGCGAAACCCAGGGATGAGGAGTACAGGAAGCAGGGGCAGAATCGCCTCTTCCCCGGGGGTCGGGCAGAGGGATTCAGCCCCCTGGACCCGACTTGTTGCCATAGGTTCCAACTCTAGACCTGGACTTGGGGCAGACAGAGGCGACAGGAGTGGGGACAAGCTCGAGACGGGGCATCCGGGCCTCGCGCTGTATCCAGTCCACGTCGTGTTAAACAGCACGGCCCGCCGCGGGGCTTGCCGGCCTAGATGTTACACGTGGAGGCCCTTTGGAGAGAAAGGTCGTCGCGGCGCCGGCGCTCGTTCTGCAGCGGACAGACATGGCGGCCCCGACGTTGACTGCGAGGTTGTACTCCTTGCTGTTCCGCAGGACCTCTACCTTCGCCCTCACCATCGCGGTGGGCGCCCTGTTCTTCGAGCGCGCCTTCGATCAAGGCGCAGACGCGATCTACGAACACATCAACCAGGGGGTGAGGGTCTGGACCGTCCCTGACCTTGGGCCCTTCTGAGGAGTGGCCGTGAGAGTGGAGGTGGGGCGGGACTGTCTACCTTTACGAGTAGCGGGGGAACCCTAGATGTCGTCTATCTGTAGACTGCCGTCTGTCCGTTACCCCCCAGTATGAATCCTAAAATGGTGAACGAGATCAGTAGCTCCTACTGTGCAGGGGTTGTTCGTATCGCTGTCTCCCACCCCACACTCCCACTTGTCCATCGGCAGAAGCGAAAACTGAAGCCTAGTGAGCGCAAAGGATTTATTAGGGCCACACCACCAGGAGGCCAGTGGCAAGTCAGGGCTGGACTCGGGGTCCCCTGTTTCGTCTAAGGGTTTCAAGGGCACGTTTGAGCGGACGACGGCCGTGAATAGGACATCTTCTTAGACACTGGGGCTGGCCTTTTTAGATAGCACTTTTCAGTTCCGAAGCCTGTCTATGCTGGCAGCGATGTTATTAATAGTGGTGAAGGGGTGAAAGGGGAGAAGGGGATCGGGAGGGTATAAAAGCAGAGAATCCTAGGTGGGAATACCGGGCCTTACCCCTTAATAACTTGTGTGAGTTAACCTCTCTGAGTTTCACTTTTATCTGTGAAATACAAATGATTGTAGCTATCTCAGGGAATTATTGTGAGGATTCCATGAGATGCTGGCAAGGTGTCTCAGTAGGTGGTAGATGGTACCACTCAAAAACCAGCATTTTTTACAATCCCAGGGAGAAAGTGGAAGCATAAGATAGAGAATAACAACACCTTTTAAAGTCACTGTGTGCCAGGCACTGTGCTGGGTGCTCTGCATACTTTATATCGTTAAGTTAAAGTATTTAATTTATGGCTCATACTAGGGAATGTCCTGGACAAATAAGCTGTGTTCCACCACTCTGTTAATAATTTGAAACTGTCTAGCCCTACAGCCCAGGCAGGCTCCGTCTCCTGATGTACAGCCTGTGGCCAGGGTAGTTTTCTGTCCTTTTTTTTTTTTTTTTTTTAGTTTTCTGTCCTTATGAAAGTGCTGCTCCTGTTCATTTGCAAGCTGTTCCCCTGGCCATTTCGGTATGTGGGAAAGGCATCTCAGAACGTTGTCATAATGCACCCATTCTTGGTGCTTTTAGGAGTGAGACTACAGCTAGCTCCTGACCCACGGATCATAAATCTGATGAAGTTAAAATATGGCTCAATGTGAAGTATTTTGGGGACGACGCTCTTAGGACCTCTTGAGTAATAACCTGGGAGTTGAAGAAATGAGACATTTTCCAGCCTCTGTTCCTTAATAATTGTGTGCTTTGCGGGGGCAGGTCCCTCAGTCTCTGTCCCTCAGTTTCCTGTAGAGTGAGGTCATGTGTTCCCCCTTCCTTCACACACTGATTGAGAGCATTCTATAAATGCTAGGAGTGTACGTCAAGCCTAGTTTTGCTTCCAGACTGCCCACTGCAGGCTGGCTGGATGTGGCACATGTTTCTCTCAGGCTTGTTTTAGAGTCCAGTGTTGTGGGATGTGTTGTACAGTGGGAGAAACAAAACTCAGTTTGTGGCTCTTGTCTTTAAAATGCAGAAGCTGTGGAAGCACATCAAGCACAAGTATGAGAACAAGGAGTAGCTCCTTGGAGGCCCCCGTCCAGGCCGGAAGGACCAGGTCCAGCACCAGCTGTTTGCCCAGAGCCGGGGCCTCGGCTTGAAGACGCGCTCGTGTCACTCTGCACAGACCACCTTCAGCTGTCGACAGGAGAGGCGTCACTTGACAGACTGTTTAGCTTCTGCCATGTTTGAAGTATGTTTATCAGAGTCATCAGCAAATAAATGTAAATTGTCCTTGAGACCTGCTTCTGCATCTTCTTAACTGTCTGCTCTTCACTTAACCGGTTATTTGACACCACTTCAAAATCCTCTGCAGACATCTGAAGGGCAGATTCCATTATTCTGGATCTCCCATTAACTTCCAAAGAATTCTAGTTTTCACACCGTGAGCTAGAGCTGGAGGTGTTAACCTTCAACTTTGGCCTCTAAACCCAATAGTTCCATTCTTGAGGCATGCAGAGGACAGCTAACTGGCTTGGCCATAGGGAAGAGCTGTGGCTCCAGCTGGGGAACAAATGTTCTCCATTCTGCCTTTAATTTGCTGAGGATCTTTGGGGAAGCTGGCATACCTCTCTGGGCCACAGCTCATCTTCTCATGGCTGGAAGGGACATCGGAAAGCATGCAACATGGCTGGGAGCAGCCATGGAGAGCACTGAGATGTGCTGAACAGTAGAGGGGTTGGTTCTGTTTGGTGACCGGCCTGGGAAGATGAGTGACTCACTTGCCCACCCTCTTTAACCTGGAGCCTGGTGTGGTGGGGCCAGAGCTAGATTAACCACTAGCATCTGATGGGGGAAGAGTCAGTTGGGAAACTCAGGCAGGGGTTGGAGAGAGCCTAGGAACTGCCCAGTTTGCCCTACCTGAAGCATATTCTCATGAAGGTAAAGTCCAGGCCTGGAGAAATCATGACCTGACAAAGGTCGTACAGCTCTGGGGGCCAGATCAAGACCTGAGCCAGAGTAGAGGCTATTCTTTTTAAGAATGATTTCACCATGAAGTAAAGAATAATTCTAGGGGTTGAAGATTTGCCATTTACATTACACTACACTCTCCCCAACAATTTGAGGGTAGTGTGCTGGCAGAAAACAATAAAATGGAACCTTCTTGAAAAGTTATTCTACAATATTCTTGAGCACCTGATGACAAGCTCAGGGCAGCAGGGTTAGAACGAGCTTAACTGATTACCTGCCTCAGGTGAGGCATATTCGGCCCAAGCAGCAAGAGTATTTCTAAGCCATTCTACATTAAGATGCCCCGTTGTTTGTCATCAGCACTTCTGGACCGTTGAGGTTGTGTGTCTGTTTTCAATTAAGAGACAAATATTAAAATAACCCCATTTTACCTATTTTATGGGAGTGAATATTATCAACCCAGAACCTCAACACGACCCTATTTGGAAATAGGGTCTTTGCAGATGTAATCAGTTAAATGAAGGTGAGGTGGTGGGGTTTCCCTGGCAGTCCAGTACTAAGACTCTGCTACGAATGCACGGGGCCCGGTTTTGGTCTCTGGTCAGGGAACTAGATCCCATATGCTGCAACTAAGAGTTCGCGTGCCCCAACTAAAAGGTCCTGCGCGCCACAGGTGAGACCTGGCGCAGCCAAATTATAAACATTTTTTTAAAAAGAGATGGGGTAATGGGCTGGGGAGCCCTCCCTAAATCCAATGACTGCTGTCCTTCTGAGAAGACGGAGACCGAGATCGGAAGTTGAGAATTCAGGGGTCAAGGAAGGCCAGAGATTGCCAGCAACCAGAAGCAAGGACAAGGATTCTTCCCCCCCAAACTTTAGAGGGACCTTGATGAAACCTTCATTTTAGAATAATACCCTCCAGAATGTGGAGAAAATAGATTTCTGTTGTCTTCAGTCACTCAGTTTGCCGTCATCTGCCATGGCAGCCCTGGGTAACACAGCTGTCATACTGGCCAAGTTGGGCTTCCCTGATGGCTCAGCTGTAATCTGCCTGCCAATGCAGGAGACACGAGTTCAATCCCTGGGTGGGATAGATCCCCTTTAGATCCCCCGGAGAAGGAAATGGCAACCCACTCTGGTATTCTTGCCTGAAAAAAATCCCATGGACAGAGGATCCTGCTGGGCTACAGCCCATGGGGTTGCAAAAAACTCAGACATAACTTGGCAAACACTGGCCCAAGCTAAAGGATATTACCTAACCTTGTCAAGGATACAGGAAAATGACACAGATGGACTATTACAAGAGTATGTGAAGCGGTCCCATCTTCCTGGAGGATATTTTGTACTTATATATCAAGATCCTTAATATACATACCCTTGACCCAGTAAATTCCATTTCTACCAAATTTTCCTTAAAAAAAAATGTGAATGTCCACAAGATATGTTCATCATGATATTGTTTATAATGGCTGGGGGGGAGGGGTGGTGGATGAGATAACCAAAATAAGAATTACTGTTAAGGTGAAATATTATATAGCCATTTAAAACCAAGAGATTTGGGGGTTAACTTTTTTTAAAATATAATTTTATTTCTTTATTTTATTTTTGGCTGTGCTGGGTCTTTGTGGCTGCCCGGACTTTTCTCTAGTTGCAACAAGTGGGGCTACTCTTCACTGCTGTGTGCGAGCTTCTCATTGTGGGGGCTTTTCTTTTTTTCCTTTTGTGGAGCACAAGCTCTAGTAGTTTCGGCTCCCAGACTTTAGAGCACAGGCTCAATAGTTGTTGCTCCACGGCATGTGGTATCTTCCCGGACTAGGGATCAAACCTGTGTCTCCTGCATCGGCAGACGAATTACTTACCATTGAGCCACCAGGGAAGCCTGAAGCATGCATCTTAAACACTGGACCACCAGGAAAGTCCTAAAATTAAGTTTTAACTGGGAGAAAATATCCAACAAACATGGCAACATACC
Source organism: Okapia johnstoni (assembly GCA_024291935.2). Classification (NCBI taxonomy): domain Eukaryota; kingdom Metazoa; phylum Chordata; class Mammalia; order Artiodactyla; family Giraffidae; genus Okapia; species Okapia johnstoni. The sequence continues at coordinate 3,750,558 of CM044310.1, read as the reverse complement.
AGCCTCACTAATGTATGAAGCAGTCTTTCAAATCCATGAGAAAAAAGTGACCAACACAGTAGAGGCTAGGGTGAGTGACAGGAATAGGCAATTAAGACAAGAAATACAAATGGCCACAAACATGAAAAGAGGCCCCGTTTCACTAATAAGCAAAATGAAATACCATTTTTTTGCACATCGCATGAACAAAGAGAAGATTAGCACAACCATTGTTCCAATGAAAAAGCAAGCACTGCTCATGGGCCCTGAAGCAGTAATATTGGAGGGTACTTTGGCGATATCTATTTTTTTTTTTTTTGCGATATCTATTTTTAAATATTCATTCCATTTTTAAAAAATATATTTATTTACTTATTTGGCTGAGCTGGGTCTTAGTTGCAGCACTCGGGACCAATCTTCATTTCGGCATGCGGGATCTTTTATTTTTTCAGTTGCAGCATGTGGGATCCTAGTTCCCTGACCAGGGATTGAACCTGGATCCCCTGCATTGGGAGCTTGGAGTCTTAGCCACTGGACCACCAGGAGAGTCACTGTTTGTTCCTTTTGTTCCTGATCTTTCACGATGAGAAAAGTATCTCCAGGATCCCACATGCATCTGCACATACGCAAAAAGTCACTGGAGGCTTGTTTGGAATTTAAAAAAGAAGAAAAATGCCTTTCAGTGGGGGAGTAGTTAAATAAAAGGTAGCTTCATACCATAGAAATCTTTGCAGACAATAAAAAGAATGGGGTGACTCAGCCTGCAGTTGAAAAGAAAGACAAAGTGAAAACAAAACCAAGCTGCAAAGTGGCATGTTTAGCTGTTTAGTTCGATCCACTTAAGTAAACCACATGCACGTTGATAAGGCTGCACACAGAATCCTGCAGGATCTGCACCAAATTTTCCTGGGAAAACACACACCTGAGGGTTAGGATTTCAAAGATATACCTTCACTTCGTGCAACAGTGACTGACTTTTTCTTGCAACAAGCAGATATTGACATTCTAGTAAAAAATATTTTATAGGAAAGAAAGCAATTCAGTAAAAAAAATAGTTAATGCACGTGCTCAGATAAAACAGTCACAATACAAAGCTAAGTGAAAAAAAAAAGCAGGTCACAAATTCCTATAAAGTGTGATGCCTTTTGTATTTTTGGTAAACATGTATAAGAAAAAAAACTGGAAATGCTCACATGCAATTCCTCACAGTGGTTAACTGGCTGAGCTGTTTTCTTTTCTCTTGTGCCCCCCCCCCCCCGATTTCTAAGTTTTCTACATCAAGCCTGTATTCTCTTTAGTGGGGGAATGGAAGTGAATTAGAAGGGGGCTGTCCATAGAGAAAATGAACACAGAGAGTCGCAAAACATGAGCCCCCAGCCCTGCAACCCAGCTGCTGGGCGGCCAGGGTGCCTCTTCCTGAAGTCCTTATGACAACTTCTTTTTTTGAATTTTTTTTTTAATTTATGATTGAACCTGTGCCCCCTGTAGTGGAAGAACACAGTCTTAACCATGACTGCCAGCAAAGTCCCGGGAACTTGCTCTTGATTGTCACTGCTAAAAGGGAGCTGGGCCTCCCCAGAGTTCCTGGGTGAATCTGCCCTCAGGTAGGGGAAGTGAGGATTAGCACCCTTCTCAGACTGACACAGAGAAGTTGTTTATTACTGGGAAAAAACGTTCACCTCTGTCCCAAGCTGAGCGCACGGCATTTTCTGATGGTAGAGCTAGGACAGTCTTGACGGGTCAAAAGCCCCAAGGACTCTGCACCTCCTCCGCTCGTACAAGTGTCAAGAAAGGCTAACTGCTTAGGTGCCTCATCAAGCAAGTTCCAGAAGGTCTCTGAAACTTTTCTGAGCAATTGGCATCCGGTATGTCAGTTCTGAGCAAGTAGGACCTCTCTCTGGGCGAAGAGTTTTATGCTGATGTCCTATGCCCCTAGCTTCTCTCTTGCATCCAGGATCATCTCTCCAAACAGGTAGAAACCATTCATTCATTCAGTCAATCAGTATGACACTGTCCTAGACCTTGGGCAAATAGTGGAGAATCAGAAAGACCCCCACCCTCTTGGAGCTAAAGCATTCTAGTAAGTGAGACAGACAGTAAACGAGAAAGCAAATAAGGATTTCAGCTCATGTTGAGGGCCGTGAAGAAAATAAAACTGGGTAACCTATAGGGAGTGACTCAGGTCTGAAGAGCAATGTTTGATGGTCAGGGAAGTCTTCTCCAGGGAGACAACATTTGAGCTGAGATTTGAATAGAAATCTAGTGAGGTAAAGACCCAGAGTAAGAGCGTTCCAGGAAATGAAAACAGTACAAAGACCTTGAGGCAGATGTGAGTTTGGTTCAGTTACTGAACTGAAGGAAGAGAAGGAGTGAAAGACAGGGTCAGATACTGTGTGGTCTTGTATAGGTCACACTAAAAGAGTTTGGATTTCATTCTGTTTTTAATCTTTTGATTAAAAAAATATGTATTTATTTATGGCTGCGTTGGATCTTGGTTTTGGCTCACAGGATCTTCACTGCGGCATGCAGGATCTTTTGTTGTGGGGCGCACGCACTCTGTAGTTGCTGTCGCCCAGGTTTACTTGCCCCATGGCAAGTGGAATCTTAGTTCCCTGACCAGAGATTGAATCTTCATTCCCTGAATTAGAAGGCGGATTCTCAATCACTGGACCACCAGGGAAGTCCCTGGTTTTCATACTACAAAGAAAGGGAAGCTCCTGTGGAGTTTTCTGAGTAATGATTTACGTTTATAAACCATTTACTATGAGCCAAGCATTGTACCAAGTGTTAACAGGTCACCTCATTTAATTTGAATAATCGCAACAATCCAAAAGGTAACATTGTTATTCCTATTGAATAGCTCTAGTGAAGGGTGAAGAGCACAGATGTCTTAACAGTCCTGGGGTAGAATTCAAGCCCCACCACTCACCGGCTGTGTAAACTCAATCAATTTATTCACCCTCTCTGAGTCGATTTCCTCATGTGTAAAATACCCACCGTGGTATTCACAATGACAGCTATGATTCTTGTTATTTCTGGAGATGCTGTCATCTTGGAGGGGTGTCAAGGCAAGTGAAGATTACTGTATAGTAAATTCTCACCCAACCGTCTGCTTAATTAACCCAGCCAGGGGCTACCCTGGAAACTTCTGGCATTTCAGGGCTGCTGGCCAAGGCTCAAAACTTTTCAGCTTTGGGTGGAGTCCAGTTTGTCCTGGTAGCTCAAAGAAAGAAGGAAGGCCCAGCCCTCAGAACATTCTAGTCTAGTCCCTGGTAGACACAAGGGTGCTGCCTAACACAGGCTGGGTTCCCTGGGATGCAGACTCTGTGCAGGAGGTTTATTGAAGAGTGCTTTTGGGGTCAATGGGCTTCCCTGGGGCTCAGAAGGTGAAGAATCTGCCTGCAATGCAGGAGACCCTGGTTTGATCCCTGGGTTGGGAAGATCCACTGGAGAAAGGAATGGCACCCTACTCCAGTATGCCTGGAGGAGTCCATGGACAGAGGAGCCTGGGGGGCTACAGTCCATGGGGGTTGCAAAGATTCAGACACAATTGAGTGACTAAAACCAAGACATGCTTTTACCCATTAAAGGATGCCAATGAGACTTGGAAAAATGTTCACAATGTCTTATTAACTGAAAAGAATGGTGAGAACAGCCTGTGTTGAATGATCTCACTTTTGTAGAAAACCAGTGTTTATATTCCTTTTTCTAAAATAATGCTGGAAGGATAAGAACTAAACTCCTAACAGCGATTCTTTCTGGTGGTGTTTCTTTCTTTGCTTATTCGTGTGACCCACGGCAAGCATGTTACTGGTTTTTTAATAAGCTAGGGGTGGGGAGCAATGTAAGTTAATTACAAAGAAAGAGATTTCATCGGGTAACTCAGCCAGCCCTTCCAGCCACAGGGCACCTGGACTGCCCTGCAGATGAGCTTGCAGTCTCCCGAGGAAGGAACAGAAATCCATGCTTTTAAAATGTCTGAGCCACGTGCAAAGTTGGAGGGAATACAAATTCCTCTGGCAAGATAGAGGTGATGGCAGCTTCTTGAGTGTGAGCAAAAGATGAACACTCTGTACTGGGGACAGGCAGCGGCCCACGCAGTACATATCACATACACACACACACACACACACACAGCTGCCTTCTCCGGGCATTCACCCAGGACCGGGTCATTAGCACACCCTGTACCACCGGATCCTCAATCTGAGGTGGGCACTGCTCTCCACCCCATTTTACAGGTGGAAAATGAGGCTCAGAGAGGTTAAGTGTCTTGCCTAGGGTAACACAGCTAGTGAGAGGGGACCAGAGGTTCAAAGACAGGATGGTTGGCTCCAGAACTCAGATCCACTACTCTATGTAAAAATCATTTTTCATTGGGGCCTTGGCCTGATATGCTTGGATTTATGCAGAGACTGGAAGCCAAGGGCAAGCTCCAGCCGGCATCAAGGACAAGGCGGAGATGGAATGCAGGGGGTGCTGGCCCGGAGCCGGGCCGTCCACAGTTCACAGGCACAAGGGTGCTGACGGCCTTGTTGCTGCTCCAGGCTTTCCTCCCTTCAGGCCTCCTGCACCTCCTCTTGCTCTGGACTCTTCTCTCCATTGAACCCTCAGAAGCCTGCCACGTCCACTCCCCTGTTCAAATGCCGTCAAGAGCGCCCCACTACCTATAAGATCAACTTTAAATTCGTTAGCCTGACAATTTCAGATCCAGGCGACCTCAAACCTCACTTCATTCACCTTCTAACTAGGGGGCCCTTGCTGGGGGTCCCCATGGCTCTCTCATCTTGTCATTCAACATAGATTATGGGGGGGCTTCCCTAGTGGGCCAGTGGTTTAGACTCCATGCTTCCCCTGCAGGGGTCACAGTGCAATCCCTGGTCCGGGAGCTAAGAACCCACAAGCCATGCAGCACAGCCAACAGTAACAACACAACAACCAGAAAAACACGTGGATTCTAGAAACAAAGTCCAGCCTTGCTCCTCTTCAGCTCTGTGACCTTGTTGGGGCTGGGGGTGGGGAGCGTGGTTTGGGTGAGCTGCGTCTCCTCTGTGATCTTCAGTCTCCTCACGTGGAAAATGGCATGACAATATTATTAATAATAATAATAATAATAATACCTAGGGGTGCTTGGAAAGACATGAGACAATGCTTGTGCTGTGCTTAGCACAGGGCTGTGAGGTAGTTTTGTTACATTGCTTTAGGAGGAAGTTAATGGGGTAGGGGGGAAGCTGGCACAGTTTGCAGGGACCAGCGCCTAATTAGCATATTCAACCCACAAAATGCAGGCTGAGACCTTTGGGCCTGACTGTACCGCTGAATCATCCAAGTGACCCCCTGCCCCCACAGCGCTGTTGTCTCAGCTGCTTTAAAAGGAGGGGCTCCCTACCTCCTTTGCATCCCTTGGAGGCCGGATCACTTTCTCATGTTCCCTTCTGTTCCCCTTACCTTGTTCCTGGCACCGTTAACACTGTTGTAAACCCCAGCTGCCTCGTGTCTTCCTCAGACAGACCTTATCTCCTCCCCACACCTTTCACCATGTAACAGAGTCCTCTCTGCTTCCGTCCATCTTCCTTCCCTCCTGACGACTTACCAGACTTCTGTCTCCCTCCTGTGTAGGCCTTCCAACAGAGAAGCCACTTCCCGCCCTAGGCTGCAATTCCGTGCGAAGCCTTATCTCTTTGGTTCACTAAGCTTTCCTAATGAAACCCATCCTTCAAACTGCACCCTCCAATGGGCATCCTTTCCTTCCGCTGCGAGACTATGGCAGAGTGGAAATTTGGAAAATATGTCCTGTCTGACTTGCTACTCTCCTTTCCTTCAACCTGCCCCTCTGTCAATGGAATGACTTGATTAGAGGGGTTGTATCAACAGAAGTATGGAGTGTGGAACAAGGGAGGTGATAGGCCCTCCTTTTCATGCTGAGCCAATCACATGTGGAGTATCGTGGCTGCTGGTTCAAGAGCCAAGCTATACTGAGGCGGGAAAACCAAGGGGCTGCCACTATGGACTTTGGAGGCTGGCGTATCTGGGTTTGAATCCCGACTCAGCCCTGAGCAAGAGACAACCTTGCTAAATGAGGCTTATAATCACACCCACCTGGCTTTGTTTCAAGGATTCAGTGAGGTAGCTAACGTCCCACAAGGCTGAGCGGGGCGCCCCCTCTGGGCTCCGGGGGCACCTAGCGCAGCTCCGGGGGCACCTAGCGCACACCTAGCGCACACCTAGCGCACACCTAGCGCACACTTACAGGCTGGCAGTGCCTGTCTTCTCTCCCTCTTGCTCCTGTGTGTCCAGGCCATCCTGAGCCCAGAGGCTTCTGGGAGGACTGCCCTGGAGCATTGGTGGGAGGCACCCCCACCCCTAGCCTGGGGCCCTGTGAGCAGGGCTCTGCTGGGTCGCTGGCCACCTCACAGCAGGCCGGGACTTTACACACCTTATGCCAGCCATCCTGCCAACATCTCTGATCTACAGACAAGACAACTCTGGCTTAGAGAGGAAAGGCCACCTTGCTCAGAGTCACAGGGTCCGGGAGTGGCTGAGGCCAGCTGGGTCCTGACCCCAGAGCCTGGCTCCTTCTCTGAATGGCAAAAGCAATATAGGCCGCTGGCCATTCAGAGGCCCCTGATCCCCAGGGGAAAGTTCTGGCCTGGCCCTTGCTGTTGCTCTGAGTTTACGACTTCGGGGAGGAACCAATGCTTTTGTGTGCGGACCCCTCCTGAGTGGGGGAGTCCGGTTTTTCAGGTGTGACAAGCACATGCATTCCCTTTAGCAAGTCACCCAGCTGGTCCTCACTGCCGCTCCTCTCCTGGGACCTGGGGGCGGGGCTCTGCCCATGGTCAAGCGGACCCGGTGAGCCTGGCACAGGAGCAGGCAGTGGCCTTCCTCTCCTCTAGTCAGACTCCCTACTGAAGGGGCCTCAGCTTGACGGTTTCCCGGCTCCCTAGAGGCAGGGGCCTGGGGAAGGCTGTTTCATGACAGAACTTGCCCACGAAGGCAAAAGCCTTCCCTTGATTTTCTGTCTTTCTGCTGGGAACTGTTGGCAAAAACGCAGATGCTGGCAGCTCTGGAACCATTCGTGGCCCTGGGATCCCAGAAGTCCACGTTGACGAATGCGCCCTGCCCCCAGAAACAACAGGTGATTTGTGCAGAGGTTTCCGGCAGGGTGATTAAAAGAGAGCAGAGGATGGGATTCCTCCGGCTCTCCAGTGGTTAAGACTCTGTGCTTCTAGCGCAAAGGGCACAGGTTCAATCTCTGGTCAGGGAACTAAGATCCCAACGATGAGGCAATTAAAAAAACAAGAGAGAGAGAGAGAAAGCAGAGGAGGAAACTGCCCCAAATGCAGAGTAAAGGGCTGCCCACGATAGTTTTTTTCTCTCTCAACTGAACGAGGTTCACTGCTCTGAGTGTCCCCCAATCGTGATCCCATCTGACCCCCCCAGCTACTGGCCCCCACGAGACAAGAGGGCTTGGAGGATGATCAGCCCCGTTCTGCACAAAAAGAAATAGAAGCCTAGAGAGTGACTGACCTAATGTCACACAAATTATTGAAGGCTAGGGCCTGGGCCCCAGCCTCCGCCTCTTCATCCAGTGCCTTTTCTCATCACCCCTGGCCACCTGTGTGAGCAAACTGATAATAAAAAGGATGGACAAATGAGGCCTGGGGGTGTCTATGTGAAGGAATGCTGAGTAGACCAGATAGGAGACAGGGTGGGCGCCTGTGTGTGATCTCTGTAAATGAAATTCCTAAGTGCACAGGAATGATGGGTGCTCGTCCCATTGGAGGCTCTTTTTCTGCCAGGCTCTTCTATGAAAACCACTTTAAAGGGGAGAAAATCACAATTACCCCTTGGGATGGCAGAGTACTTAAGGGACGTGTCAGGTGGCGGAGGGTGGGTTCATGCAGCCAGAAAAAGCATATTCTGCCACAATTTCGTCTTTGGAGAGCTAGAATTAAGAACCCATTGTTTCTATAATTCAGACCAAGTCAAGTGAAAGAAAGCTCCATACCACCTCCAGGGCTGAGAGAGATCCACGGAAGCCTTAGGGAATTCTTAAACAGGGCACACCTCCCCATCCCCAGGGGAAGAACTGGAATCTGAAATGCCAGGGGCCTGAGATTGGGGCAAATTGGGGGTTTTAAATAGGTTTAAAAACTCTGGACTCTGCGCCCTTTAAGGCTCCCTGAGTTCTGTGTAAAATTCTCTTGATGATTATCGATTGTTGGAAGAGAATTTCTCTTATGACGTGAAGTCGGAATTTAATGCTCATTTTAAGATGTCCCCAGCCCCCATCTCTCTCCCTCTCTCTCTCTCTCTCTCTCACACACACACACACACACACACACACACACACACACACACACATAGGGCTGGAGATGGTAAGCTTTAGACTGAATTTTTTACCTTGGTTCAGTCAGCGAAATTGCAAGAGCTTCTGACCACAGCCAAGGCCCCTCCCTGCTGTCCCAGCCCGGAGATCTAGATCAGAGTTGGTGCCAGGTTGCCCCTGGTTCTACTGGGCTGCTCTGAGAGCTCCAGGGGGCCCTGGCCCCCTCCTTCCCCTCCCTGAGGACTAGCCGCCCTGGCTCCTTCTAAAGATCCATAAACACGCTCCAAGTGCTAATACTCCTTCCTCACCTCTGAGCCCTCACTTCCTTCTCTGTGATGTCAAGTTCCTTTTTTAAAATTGTTTTAAAAAATATTCATTTCCTTGGCTGTGCAGGTCTTAGTTGCGGCACGTGGGATCTTTAGTTGTACCGTGTGAACTCTTAGTTGCGGTACATGGGATCCCATTCATCAGGGATCGAACCCAGGCCCCCTGTGTTGGGAGCGAAGAGTCTTAGCCACAGGACCACGAGGGAGGTCCCTCAAGTGCCTTTTAGATGGGCCCACTCCCCTGCCTCCTCTTCCTCATTTCCCATGCTTCCCACTGGCTACTTCCTCTTCACTTCCTGGCAAAGCTGGGCAGTGAGCCCCACTGCCTTAGCCTGCTTGACCTCGAGGCTGCTGCCTGCCCGTCATTCCCTCGCCCCATCCCCTCCCACTTTCACCCCGATGCTTGACTGTGCTGCCTCTTGGCCCCCTCCTGGCCTCCATGCTCCCCAGACTCTGCATTCCCATCTTAGCCCCCAGCCTCTCCCTCACTTCCCCTGCAGAGAGTCTCAGTGCAAAAATGAAGAACCGTTCAGTAGGCTGAATGGCAAGGCTGGACACACAGAGTTGAAAGGATACATGAATTTGAAAATAGAAAACTAGAAAGTGAAAAAATGGAACAGAGAGCTCTGGGGGCACAATGCCAAACGGTGCAACACACACGCAATCAATCGCGTCCTGTCAGTTTGGCCTGATGAAATGGCATTTCCTGTCCTCTTGTTCTGCAGCTTTTTGACTTGTATATATTTTTTATTTTCCTTTGTAAGAAAGGTAGTAACAAGGATTCAGGGGTAGGGGTGAGAGGGATGGCAGGAGACTTCAGGGTTAAGAGTCGGCTTTAGGGGACACTTCTGAGACCAAAGCATCTCCTGGTCACTTGCTAAACGTGTGACCTCAGGCAGGCCTCCTACCAGCTCGGTTCCTCAGTTTCCTCATCTGTACCTACTGGGTGAGGATTAAGCAAAAATGAGCCAAGCAGAAAGTCTGGCCGAGGTAAGTGCACAGTAAGTACTTTTTATTCTAATAACGAATAATTGTGGCTCCACCCCCACCATCACCCACGCTCTCACCATCATTTCTCATTATGTACATTTCCTTCCAGACTTGGAAAAATGCAAAAAAACCCCACAACAACCCTTTTTTGCTAATATTTTCACAATCACAGTGTATTATCATGTACTCTGCTTTCAATTTTTTTTTAATTTACTTGGCCATGCTGCTTGGCATGTAGGCTCTTAGTTCCCAGACGAGGGATTAAACACCCACCGCCTGCACTGGAAACACGGAGTCTTAACCACTGGAATGCCAGGCAAGTCCCTTAAATTTATTCTTAAAAAAAAAAAAAAAAAATTCTTGAATTTTTGGTTTTCCACGTTGCCGCTAAGTGTTCACTGACATCATGTTTAAGGGCTACGCAACACCCCCTTCATTTTTGGTGGGCTTAGCTTTTGTTTGTTCTCTCCCTGTGTTATTTAACCCAAGCTTCTGGTGTGGGTGGGACAGGCGAGTTCTTGCCAAGCATTTAACTCTTCCAGCCTGTGACGTCCCCCCTGGGGGGCCACTCAGATAGGATCTGCATTCAAGCTCTGATATTGTCTTGCCATGGGCTCTGGGCAAGTTACTTGGACTCCTGAGCTCCCCCCCACATTTTTATGCACAGTGACAGGCTCTCCCACCCACCTCACAGAGGCACAGATGTACTTGTTCAAACTAACACATCCACCATCATTGCCGCTCGTGGAGTAGAAACAAAGACACTCCGGTCTTCAGTCCTTTTGGAGGCACAAGATCTTAAAAGCTTCCTGAGAGATGCCTGTGATGGTTGGGTTCTCTGCCAGGGTAGAGAAGGCACTTACAGATTCCTGCTTAGGAGCAGTCATGGGGGTGGCGGGCCGTTGAGCGGGTGGGTGGGGTTCCAGATCCTACTTCATTTATAACACTGCCCATCTTACACCTTGGGGCTTCCTCGGAGGATCTAATTGGCACCGAATGGAAACCATTCATCTGGTCCAATGTACCCACTTTATAGATAGGAAAACTGAGGCCCCAAGAGGTGAAGGGGTATGCCTGCCAGCACTATTCTGGGTGACCCTTGAGCTGTTTTCTTTCGAAGCACCCCTGAAAGGGGGCCCTTGTGGTCTGAAATGGAAAATCACCATAAGGTGATTCCTCTAGGAAGACAAAATTGGACCTGGAACTACGTTCTGGGAAATTTCAAAAGTGGTCTTTGTCTTCTCAAGTCCTTTATACCAGGGTGCTAGTGTGAAGCCGGAACTCCAGGTGGTCAGGAGGAGCGGATGATCACGTGCAGGTGTGAGGGTCTGTGTAAACAGTGAGGCAGGTACGGCCGGGGAGCCCCTTGCCCCACCTCACTTCACTCCAGGGCCAAGAGTTGGGCTTGAGCAGTTCAGAGAGAGAGAGAAAAAAAAATTGGGCCTGACCCTGAGCTGGGTCCCTGAGAAATGCCTCCAGGAGCAAACAGTCTTCCCGCAGCCTGTCAGGACGGCTGACCCCGGGCCTGATCTCAGCTAACTTGACATTTCGAGGGGAGCACACCCCCACCCCCGTATCTGCTCTGAGTCTCAAACACGCTGAGAGAACTGGCGTGACAGAGGAATTGCTATTGATTTCCACTTGCGTGGGCTGACCTAACAAAACCAATGCGTCAAGTGCCTGTCTGCCTCGCTGCTTCAGATGCTCATCCCAACCACGCGTAAATAAATGGCACCAGCATCTGGGGTGATTCGTCAAGGTCCAGCTGGGCGGGGGCCCTGGCTTCTACTGATGCACTCCGGGCCAGGCCGAGTTGGGGGGCTCAGCCCAGCAAATGCCCTGCCACTGACCCATCACCGATCGGCCACATTCCGGGCAGCCCAGGAATTGGGATGTCTGGCAGCCGCGGCCACGCTCGGGGCTGGGTGGCCCTGGCTGGGAGGGGGCTTTTGAGGAACAAGGCCTGAGGCCCACTTGCTTCAACAGGCCTCAGCAGTGGCATTGTCACTTCTTTCTTCCTGTCTCTGACCCCTTGATTTCGGAGGATTTAGTGGAATGTATGTGTGACAAGAGCTACTGAGTTCTGGCTCTGGTGTGGCCACTGGCCGGCCGTCCTTGGGCAGCTATGAGATGAAGACATCACTCATTGGGACCAAGGACCCTGTAAAGGCCAGGGGTCAGACTGCGTGTCCGACCCCTGGTTGTCCACCTCCCGGCTGTGGCCTGGGCAGCCACCTTCAGGTCTCAGTGCCTGGCCGCCCTCCGTGGCACTATGGGACTGGAAATCATACCTACCCACTCCCTAGGGTGGCGGTCGTAGGGGCTGCACGAGGTCACGGTAAGGGCTGGACAGCAGGGCCTCACACTGGCCCCTCCTTCTACAGGCAGGGAGCAGAGGCTCAGAGAGGGGGGTGATGGTCTTTAGGCCACACAGCGAGGCAGAGGAAGATCAGGAGGGCTTAAAGTGACAGGCAAGCACAAAAGGCTGATGGACAGAGCACTGTCCTGCCCTCTTTCTCTCCTGATGGCAGCCATCGCTGGACTAGGACGGCAGGGGCGGGGAGGGGAAGCGGTCACAAGCCGGGCACAGACCATTTCTTGAAGGGGTCAAAAATTTTATTCAAGGGCCTTTTTTGTTTTCTGTTTGTGAATATACAAGCTTCCTGCTGTCTGGGAGAAAGGGAGGTGGTGTCTGGCTGCACAAGGTTTGGGAGGCCGGCCCTGGGGCTCCCTTCCCTTCCCTTCCCTTCGCCTGCTTGCTGGGCTCGCAGTTCTTCGGCCGCGGGCTAAGGCACTGTGTTCTGCAGGAAGGCGCTCACGGCTGGCTGGTGGATGACGAAAGAGGAGGCCTTCTCAGGGGCTGCAAAGCTGAGACTTGAACTTGGGGCCCTGGCAGGGCGCCGACTGGTGAGGAGGCCCCGGGTGGCGGTACCTCCCGGCTGGCCCCGGAGCAGCAGTCTTACGATGGGATCATGCCTTTGCTTCTCTTGCGGTCGGCCATGGTCCTCCGGTTGTGGTTGGCCCGGGTGGCCTTGCTGGCTTCCTTCTTCCTGCGTTCCTGCACGGTCTCTCGGCTCTGCCCGTGGCCCCGGGGGCTGCCGGCCACCGCTGTGGAGCTATCATGCCGGTACCTGAGGGAGGAACGACCCGCCCTCAGAAGAATCCCTCAGCCGGAGGAGAAGGCCCTGACGGGAAGGGGAAGAGCCCGCTGCCTTCCTCCGGGGTCCCCAGGAGGGTACACCAAGCTTGGGCCAGGACACCCCCGTGCCAGCTGCAGGTCATAGGAGAAATGGAGTCTGCCACCCAAGGGCTGAGTGACCTTTGGCAGATTACTTAACACGTCTGGGCCTCAGTTTCCTCGTCTATAAAATAAGGACAATGAGACGACTAGCTACTTCCCAGATCTGTGGCCAGAGCAACCTTGACACATGTAAAGCACTCGGGGTGCGCGCTGGGGCTTCCCCCTCCCACCAACACAGCGCCTTAAACGCTCACCCCTTCCTGGCCAGGAAGGCCATGCGTCTGGCTTCTGCTTTCTCCCGCAGCACCGCAGGGTCCTGCAGAAAGTGGTCGGGCTGTGGAGGAGAAGGGAGAAAAGATCACGAGCTGCCCTCTTTCCGGAAGCCGGGCTGTGTCTGGCCCCATCTTGGGGATGTCCCCTATGCCAGGAGTCGGGGGGCAGCCACGGCATGGCAGGGCGATGCCCCAGAACTCGGCTGGTTGTTCTGGTCCAAGGTCTCCACCGGAAGCCCCCTCCTCTGACCCTTGTGCCCATTCACGGCAGAGGTGGCTGACGGGTGGTCACAGCTGGAGCTGGATGACAAGGGGGAGTGATAGGGGCGGCCAGGAGGGCAGTCTCTAGAGACCAAGGGGAGCCTGGAACCCAGGGGAGCCACCCAGAAACTGGCGCTTCCCTTCGCTGGTGCCAAGGCTGGGGGAGACTGGGACCCAAGGACCACAGACAGACTTTGGGGGTGCGGGCTGTGTCAAAAACACAACAAAACAAGGGGGAATTAGTAACCTGTGGAAATGGCAGGATTTGACATAAAAACCTGGGCTGACGCCTTGCCTGGAAGGAGGGAAAGCTCTGGAAGGTCCAGGCCTCCTCCGTGCTGAGCAGCCCCTGGGCAGGGGTGCCTGCTGCCCTGAGCCTCAGTGTCCATCAGGCCCTGCTACTCACTGACGTTGGTGGCCTGGCCCCGGACACAATTGAACCTGTCACCCTGGTGGGAGGATGTTGAGGGGCGGGATCCAGGCCTCCCAGGCTGCAGCCCTGCTCACCCCGAGCAGCACTGCCCTCATCTATTTTCTATGAGGCATTAGTTAAGGTTTCACTAGAAGAAAAAGTTTAGTGGCTAAAAAATAGAAAATGTTCAAACCCATCATCACAGATGACCTTGGGCTCTAACGCCTCTCTGATGTCGAGAATTGTCAACCTGGGCATGGAGGCTGGCCCCCAGGCTCCTGGGCCTAATGAACCCAGCAGCTCAAAGGCCTGGCCTCTGATCCTTCCCCTGGGCCCTTGCAGGGCCTCGGAGGAGGCTTCTAAGCCAGCAGCTCTTCAAGCAGACATCCTGGGGTCAAAGGGACCCCCTTCCCGGGCATTGATGCTGAAGATGCCTCAAGGCCCAGGCTCTGGGAAGCGGGGCGCAGCCTCTGATTCACCCCTCAGAACTGTACCCTCCCCTCCACCTGCCAGTTGCCAACGGGGTACCTTGGGGGCTTCGACTGCAGCCTCCTCCTCCTCTTCCTCCTCGTCCTCCTGCCCTTCTCCGGGCACTCTGGTTCTCAGCACCTGAGGGATGGTGAAGGGCCTGAGGGTTGAGAGAGAAAGGGAGAGCAGAGACTAGATTAAACCTGGAGAGCGGAGCCTCCAGGGGAGGAGGGGTACTGCTGAGAGGGCCTGCCAGGACTGGAAACCAAAGTGCCTTTGAAGCCAGCTTTGCTCTGGCCCCTGGACTCTGTGGGTAGCAAGGTCTGAGGCAGGGGCTTCGGGGAGGCTGAGCTGAGTCCTGGGGGCAGGGGTGGTCTCCAGTCCTCTCTAGTCAGGGCGGTTCTGCCTTTACTGGGGGAGTTGGGGAACCTCCCTAAGATCCCACCGAGGAAAGTTTTCTGCAGTTAAGAAGAAAACTGGAAAACTCCTGCATGAGACCCAGTTGATGGCTCCTCACTCAGGGTGGGCTGGAGCAGCCGGCCAGGGGGATGGCTAGGGCTGGAGCGACCACTGGACCAGGAGTCGGGAGGCTTGGGTTCAGGCCCTGGTTTGGTCACTGGCTTGCTCAGATCAGTATAAACCAGAGGCTGGGGGAGGGCCGCCCACGTCAACAGCCTCACCTGCGGCTGATGAGCTCGTCATCCGAGTCCGCATCGTTGGCGCCCACCTGGTTGCCATCGTATGTGTCGTCGTACTCATCCTCGTAGTCGTCCCCGCGGTACGGCGAGCCCTCCCCGGGCTGCAGCGGCACCTGCGGCGGCCGAAGCGTGGGTCCGCGGGGGCCCGGGCTGGCCCACCTTCCCCTGCAGTGGGGCTGGCGGCCGTGGACGCCTACCCCGCCCCGCCCCGTCCCGTCCCCTGCCCCCTCACCCCCGCCCCGCCGCCACCTACCTACTCCCCCGACCGCCCACCTCCCCTCGCCCCGCCCCGCCCCCCTCCTCTCACCCCCGCCCCCCCGCCCCCGCCGTCCCCCTGCCCCCTCACCCCCGCCCCCGCGCCGCCACCTACCTACTCCCCGACCGCCCACCGCCCACCTCCCCATGCCCCCCCCGCCCACCTCCTCCACCACCACGCTGTACTGCTCATAGCGCTGCCGCTGCGCCAGCACCTCCCGCTTGTCGTTCAGCAGGCTCCGCGCGCTCTCCTCCTTCCTGACGTCGAGAGGGAACAGCGGGGAGACACGAAGGAAAACCATCAAGCTTCGAGGGCAGCGGGAGGGGGCCGCAGCGCGAGGGTCCAGACAGAGCACCGCTCACTTCTCCTGCCTCTGGCCGCCGCAAACTGAGATCAAGCACCGGCGGGGGGCGTGGGGCTCACCAGGTCCAGCCACTTCCGAGGCCCCCCCACCAAGGAGCAGCTATTAAGAGTTTCAGCCGGGAGACTCCCCTTCGAGGCGTCCACCCCGGAGAAACGTTGGCCCCCGCGCAGAGAGGTCTGATTGGGGATTTTCTTTTCAGCGCTGTGTGTAACTGAAAAGCGAGAGCAACTCATGTCCATCAGGGCCCGAGGACCGGGGCCACATGACGCTGGGTGGCAGTGCTCAAGAGCGACAATTTGTGCTGATGGAGACAGAATTCTAAGACATCCTCCAGGGGAAAAAAGCAAGCGCAGAGAAACACAGTGTGATCTCATCTGTGTAAAAAGCAGAGGGCAGACCAGACCTGCCCTCTCCTCCTGCAAGGACCCGTCCTTATCTATGCACGTGAATACAGACAGAGGGCTTGTAGGGCGCCCCCCAACCCCAGGTTATTCTGAGAAGGGGCCTGAGGTCACCCGAATCATTTCAAACGAACAAAAACGGAAAAAACAGCAAGCCCACAGGGGGCTTTCGTAGTCAGCTCAGCGGAGCCCCAGCCGCTCCCTCTCACCCCCGCTTTTCAGCCCAGGGACCCCGTCTGGCACGCGGTTCAATCTCCCATGTCAGATGGCACAGCACGAAAAGTCTGGAAGTTTAACTCCCGTCCTGTCACAGGGGAGGCCAGCCGGGGGCGGGGAGGGCCGTGTTTGGGAACACAGTGAGCTACAGCGCAGCCGCGGTGGGGACTCGGGCCTCTGGACTCGGGGCTTTGCAAATCTGTAGAAGAACCTGGCTTGTCAGACACACAGGCCTGTGGAATGTAGTTTCTAGCCCTGCAGGGGAAAATCAATATGAGATGCCAGGCAAGAAAATCCAGCTTAGCTGTGAAATCGGGCCTCTGGAATGTATCAGGAGTAGGGGGAAAAAAAAAGAGGCACAAAGCCCGTAGCGTCCATAAAAATCTTCTATTAAGTGGCTTTTAGTGCGGGGAGGGCCAGGCGCCTGAGTCTGGTGGGCTGTGTCTGGCCTGGGAGCCTGGGACAGATCAGAACTGAGGCCCCCAGCACGGCAGGTTAGGACCTGCTTCCTTCAACTTTTTTTTTAGTTTTTTGTCTGTTTTTATTTGGTTGTGCTGGGTCTTAGTTGCAACATGTGGTACCTAGTTCCCTGACCAGGGATCGAACCCAGGCCCCCTGCATTGGGAGCACAGTCTTAGCCACTGGACTACCAGGGAAGTCCCCCTTCAACAGTTTTTAATAAGGGCTTACTATGAACTGGGCTGGGGAGAGATTCAGAAGAGTAAGATCTGGATTTGCCCTCATGGGACTCAGTCTAGTGGCAAAGAGCAGAAGTGTGCTAGATGAAGGCACTCATGTCCTAAAAACACAAGGAAAGTAGAAATGAATGGGGGTGCAGGGGCCTGAGTGGGGGGGTGGTACGGGGGGAGGCGCTGGAGAAGGGGTCTTGGAAGCTCCGTGATGTGGAGATATATTTGGTCTGGACCAGGGAACCATCTCGGGCCACAGGAATCTGTCACCTCATGCCAGGAGAGGGAGCCCGTGACCGTGGCCTCGGCCCTTAGCAGGCGCTCTCTCTGCCAAGCTGAGGGCTGGAGAGGAGAGAGACAGAGAGGAAGTGAAGGGGCCAAGCTCGTTCAGCTGGAGCCCCTGGTAAAAGCGCACCCATTCAATCAACACAGGTTTCCGGAGGTCCTGCCAGGTGCCGGGCCCCGCGCTGGCCCAGGGGACCAAGGATAAATGAGCACTGTCACGTTCTCTCTGCCGCATCCCACGGCCCCTGGTCCACCTGGTCCCACTGCAGGCAGAGGGAGGTTCTTTCACGCTGCGTGGCCTCTGGTTATGTGGCTCCCCGGCAGGACCACAGAGAAGCCTGGCAAAGTGCCCCTGCCTCAGCTGGGTCCTAGGAGAGGACACAGGTAAGGACAGGGTCCCTCGTCCAGGAAGGCTCTTGCCCCATGACCTCATATGAAGCCAGAGAAGGAAAGAAAGAAAGGGGCAAAAGCAGCCAGGAGAAGACACACCTGAGGGCCAGAAGGCCAGCCAAGCCGCGGGAGCTCCAGAGACTGTCTGGAGCAGGGTGCCTCCTCTGCCTCCCTCAAGCCCAGGTGCGTGCGGGCTCCCCTGAGGCTCGATCACCTTTCTCCCCGCGTGACCTCACCGCCTCCTTCCCTAGCTACGCTACACCTGCAGCGCGTGTGCTTGGTGCTGACCTAACAAGCCCCTCACCTCCCCCCACTCCTAGCAGCCCCTCGTTTTGCTCAGGTCCTTCCCCGCCTCCCTGCTCCGGGGGCCCTGGAGCCCAGCTCCCCGGTGAAGGGACTCAGGGGGCCACTGGGAAAGGTCTCCTGGTCTCTGAGAGAGATGCAGAAAGACTTGGCCCCGACTTCCTGGTGGCCCCGTCATTTCTGGATGTCACGCTGCGGCCACCCAGGGGCCATGAGAAAGCAAGATGCAACCTTGAAGATGTGGCTGCACCACAGGTCACCCACGCCTCAACCGCCCTACCCTGCGACCACCTGTCCCACAAGGGGACAGATTTCCTCATTTCTTGAGCCATCTAGCGCTCAAGTATCTGGTTTAACAACGCACAGACATTTTAACTCAAGGGTGATCTGCCTTGTGCTGCTTGATTTCTCACGTGTTCTGTGAAGACAGGGCCCAGGCCCTAAGCTCCCGCCCTGCCCACATCAGGACGGGTGACCCCTCTGTGCCCCTCCCAGCACCTCTCCACTCTGTCGCATCTTGATTGATGGTCTAAGTCATTCCCGACGTCTCTGTGCCATGGGAGGGCGAGGCCTGGGTGCCCGTTCCCCTTGTCTCCCAGTGTGTCAAGCACAGGATCTGGCCATAGTCAATCACTTAATAAATATTTGCTGAGTGGATAAATAAATAATGCGCATATGAACAGAGCTGCCTCTTTGTAAACCCCAACCCCTGGGCTACTCAGCATGAGTCCAGTAAACGTCTGCTGCCCAGTTTCTGTGCTGGGTGGCCAGGCGCCCCTTGGAGCAGGGGGACAGCCCTCACCGTGTGCCCCTCTCCTGCAGCAGGGCCTGGAAGGGCGGGCACTGAGACAGGACAACATCGCCAGCCCAGGATCTAGGGATGTCGCAACGTGTGTGACTAAGCAGTTTGCAACAGCTTCCTGTCCAGCCAGCCAGATGGCTTTAGAGTTGCCCTGTGCCAGGTCCCCGAGCCCTCAGACAGCCACTCTACCAGCGCTGGACAGTCCCGGGAGCAGGGAACAGCTTGTGCTTCTATCACTGGGGCTCCTGTCCTAAGAATCGGGCAGGGCCCTCTCCCCTCTCTGCCCTTCACTGCCGCCATCTACGTAATGAGGGAGAAGGCGAGCTGGACTTGCCCAGCGGCCCCCAGCTTTGTAGAGTCCATGAAACGGCTCCATTCACAGTGGGGGGCTGGCAACGGGCTGTCACCGTCTGATCCTGCCACCACGCCGTGTGGCTGCTGACTCTCAGTCCCTCCAAGGGGTCCCCAATCCAAAGCCAGGGAATCTTTCCAGAACATGCACTGTACTGGTGAAGGGGACCCTTGTCATGCTCCCCATGGCCTCAGAGCTACTGCCCCTGCTGTTCCATCCGATCGGAAAGCTTCTCCTGCCCGCTCTGCACAACTGACCCTCCCTCATCCTTCCACCGTCCACCCCACGACATTGTCTCTGAGAAGCCTTTCTGCCTGGACTGAAGCCCCAGCTAGAGGCTTGGAAGTCTGTGCGCCTCCACCTTGGAGAATCTGTTTCACCTGCGAGTTCATGGGGCTTGTTTGCCAAGCTGATCAGTGCAAACGCCACGTGGGCAGGGGCCGTGTCTGTTCCACCCCCCACCACGTCCCCAGCACCTCATAAATCCAGGGCCTAGAAGCACCAGGCAAATATTTGTTGAATAAATGAATAAATCATGAATGGACTTTTCAATGCCAAAAAAGTACGAAGGACATAGACCAAAAATAAGTAGAAAGGCCTTCAAATGGAATATATTCACTTGGGCAGAGCCCTCCATTCTGCCACTGTGTCTCTGGGTGGAGAGGCGCCAGTCAGGGAGCACTGCTGAGGAGCACTACCCAGCTCTCCCACCCGGGGACTCCTCTGAAGATGGGAGAAGGGAAGTGGGGCCGGTTTGGCCCTGCTGGCCTTTTGCTGTCAACGAGGGCTCACTAACTGTGCACAGGGTTGGAGCCTGAAGCCAGAGGCCCGGAGCCCGGCTGCAGGGAGCATACCAATCTGGGGTATGGGGAAGCCCCAAGCGGAAGCTCTGTGACCACGTCCATCAAGATGACGGCCCTGGGTTTCTCTCGTCCTCTCTGCACTTGCAGAGTTGGGGTCTCTGGGACCCCACGGCCCACCAGACTCACCTCCTGCCCTTGTGCACCCGGCTCAGGTCCACTGAGTCCCTGCTGAACACGTCAAACTCATCGTTCTGGAAGATGTTGTGACGAGACGTCAGCAGGGGCGTCGGGTCTGGCTTCACCTGTCTGGGGGGCATAGAAATCCATTTCAGGGGGATGGTCCCCCTCCCACGTTCTGTCCATCAGAGCCTCCACTCCCCAGCAACAGCCACACCTGGGACACGGGCTAAAAACCTGCCCAAGCCTGCCCCGGGCTGGGGACGTGGCCACCCCACACACGTGCCACTCACACAGGTTGTGCTCCTGACAGCTGTACGAGACAGACAGTCAGAGGTCACTCGAGCTGGGTGTTTTTTTGTTGCCTCAGTGCCTTCACCTGTAAAATGGGCACATGGAGGCTGAGGAGTTGGTTCAAAGGCAGAGCTAGCTTCATTCTGGAAGTTATTCGCTCATTCATTCAACAAACAACATTTGTTCATGGAAGAAACGCCCACTCGCACTCATTCTTGTTGCCCCCAGGGGCTTCAGGGAAGGAGGGGCCCAGCTCAGGAAGGGTGGGTGTGGGGAAATTCCCTGCGAGTCCGAGGGTTAGGACTCCACACTCTCACTGCCGAGGGCCCTGGTTCAATCCCTGGTCAGGGAACTAACACCCCACAAGCTGTGCACTGAGGTCAAAAAGGCCCCTCAAAAGAAAAATAAAAACAAAGGAAAGAAGGGTGGGTATGAAGGAAGTGAGAAGCTTGGCTGCGCTCCTTCAGTGACCAGGCAGGCAGCAACATCAGAGCTCGGAGGGCTGCAACCCTGCAGTCGCCCCCGGCACCCTGTCTTCCCAGGAGGTGGAGCAGGGAGGCCCGGCGGCACCCACTCTGCGCTGCGGGGGGCATGTGAGGACCTTGGGGGGCCTGAGGTTCCTGTTTCCCCCAAGAGGACGTCAGCTTCCGGGGTTGGGCACCCGCACCATGGGAAGCACCAAGTACAGGACACAGTTGGAGGAGTGGGAGGCAGAGGAGATGGGAAGGGCCCCGACGAGGAGCCCGAGGCAGTCTGGGCACCGTAAGCTTCCTCCCACCCGCTGCTCCCACCTGTCCAGGCCGCGGTCCAGTTGGCCGAGGGTGGGGGCCAGCCGCCCTTCCAGGATGTCGTTGATCACCTGCTCGGGGTTGTAGCTGTAGTGCTCCAGGCAGGCCAGGATGAAGCCCTCGCCAAGGTCTGGCAGCAGGTCCTTCACTTGGGAGATGAGTGAGTCCAGCTCCACACCGCACACGGTGGGGCCCGGGGCTGCGGCCGCCCCCAGGCACTGCGGAAGAGACAGAGGGAAGCCTGGGCTGGGCCGGGGCCGGGTCCCAAACAGCGCTGGTCTTGGAGTCAGGCGACCTGGTCTGAGTCCCAGCCCTGCCCCTCCTGGCTGAGGGACCTTAGCCAAGTCTCTCAAGTCTCTCTGAGCCTCCATTTCCTGCTCTGTGAATGGGGGAGCTACGGCTTACCAGCTGAGCTGCTGCTTCTGGCTATGTGACCTTGGGCAGGGCACTTAACCTCTCTGAACCTCGGTTTCCTCCTTATAAAACCCCCAGACTACACCTACTTCATTGGGTTGTTTCAAATGGTTCAAAAAGATGATACACAAAAAGTGCAGAGCACAGAGCCTGGTGTGGATGAGGCTGTCCATATGCAGCTGTGGCTTCTAGGAATCAGCCCCTTTCCCCCTCTGACAGGTTGACACCTGAGGTCAGAGGGGAACAGCAACCGCTGGAACTGGCTGATGTGGAGAAGCGCCCCTTTGGCTTGGAATGGGTTAATTTTTTCAGCTTTTCAATTAAGGAAATTCACAAATCAAAAAAACAGTAATAAAGTCCTCCATGTTTGAGGCAAGAAGCCAAATGGGGAAAAGGTGGTGGGGAGGGGACCACCATTCTCCAAGGCCCGGGGACAGTGGACACGGGGCCTGGGGCCTAACAGAAGGACAGCAGCGTCTGGCAGCAGGGCCCGGGGGCCAGTCACTCACTCCTCGCGGCAGCTCTGAGCACCCACGTGCTGACGGGGACCCTGCCATCCCCCTGCTTACAGGGGAGGAACCAGGGCTCACGTGAGGGACGTGCCTAAGGGCTCACAGCTGGCAGGTGGCAGAATCAGGATACGCCCCTGAGTGGCCTGAGCCCAGGGACTGTGTCATCTTAACCCCCAAGTCACGCTGCCTCCCGACACGTGGGGAGAGCCCTGGGTCAGCGGCCAATCAGTAGGACCACAGGGGTGGTGATGCTGGGTTCTGGTGACGTCCGGAGTGACAGCACCAGCTCAGTGGCTTCCCCTCTGTTTAGAGAGCGCCAACCGAGATTTCATGTGGAAAAGTGCCAGTGCTTCACCTTGTCGGGGGAACTGAGGCCCTGACAGCTAAGCGCCTTGCCTACCTCACAGGCCGCCCAGCTTGCCCTCGGCTCAGAACCCTCTAAGGGCAGCGCGGAGGAGGCCGGAAGCTCAGAAGCTGTCAACCCCAAAACAAACCCTTTTCCTCGAGGGAACACAGAAGGGAGGTCTCCCGCTGCCCCGGCCAGTCCCGTCACACACCTCCTCCTCCTGGGGCAGTGAGGACGGCCCACTGACCGCCTCCGCTGCCTCCCCCACCCCATTAGGGTTCTCAGCCGCAGGCGGGTCTCTGGCGTCGGTGGCTTTCCTCCGGTCCACCCCTTCCCAGGCACTCTCGACAGCCTGGAGGATGTAGGCGGTCCGCGTCTCATCCCTGTGAGGATGGGTTAAGGGGTCTCTCTCAGGGACCACAGCCCTCTCTCCACCCCTCACTGTGTGGCTGAGGCCAGGGGCCGTCTGGGCTGCACCCCACGGGCACCATGGGTTCCTGGGCTGCCTGGGGAAACGGGCCAGCCCACGGCCGCACGAGCCTCAAAACCCAGTAGCTGCCTTTCAGCAGACAGCAGCTCTGGGTAAGGGCAGGGCCAGGGTCTGGCAGCCGAGGGTCCTGGGACAAGGCGTCCGGCCGAGCCAGCAGCTCCCGCCCTGCACTAACCCCCAGGAGGAGGGCCCGGCGGGGGCACGACCACTGGGCATTCTGTCCAACTGGTTGTGGGCTTTCTGCAAAGGCTGGGGGCCCAAGGGTGTCCCTGAGGCTGGACTGAGCAACCTAACGCCACCATCCAAATGGCCCTCAGGCCCATTCCTCCTGGCCTCTCGTCCCTCTCCCATACCCAGGGTGCTGCCAAGCCAGACGCTGGGTAGTTGCTCTAGACTCTCTCACTCTACTTTCTTCAAAAAAAATAATTAATTAGTTAGTTAGGCTGTGCCAGGTCTTAGCTGCGGCACTCGGTATCTTTGAGCTTTAGTTATGGTGTGTGGGATCTAGCTCCCTGACCAGGGGTCGAACCTGGGCCCCCTGCATTGGGACCATGGAGTCTTAACCACTGGGCCACCAGGCAAGTCCCTCCCTCACAGCTGCTTCTAACCCAAACGCCCAGCACCCAAAGTCTGAGACTGACAAGGTCAACCTCTGCTTCCCATCCTTCCAGGTCTCCCAGCACCTGCAGGGCTCACCCCAAACTCCTCAGCGAGGGCCACCCCACGGCTCATCTGCCATGGCCAAACCCGGCCCCCACCAGACCCCTGCCCCCAAGGCCCTGCAGACTGCACACGTCTGTGGGCTCAACAGACAGGGCTGCTGTGCCCCCGGTCCCCCAGAACACCTAGTTCAGGGAGTGGCCATCTCCTATTCCTGTGCTCCTCTCAACTCTGCTTTCACTTTGTGTGACACCCCCTCCTCCCCTGCCTCTGAGTGATGCTCCCCCTGCCTGTTGCTTATCCATCTCCCATCCTGCGTGAGGCCCCCGAGGGCAGGGCTGAGTTCCTCTTGGTCACACAGGCCCAGTGCTCAGCAAAGACCAGGGAAAGCAGGGCTATGTGTACCCGGAGGATCAGAGCAGCCCTCTCCTCCCAAAACAGGGTGCCAGGGAAAGCTGGCTCCCACGTGCTGTGGGGCTAAACAGGCCCTCCACTCCTCTGGGTCCAACCCGGTCAGGGCCCAGAGGCTGGGCCCACTCCAGGTACCATGATGGAAGGATACAGGGCCGAGGAGGCCTGCTGCAGAAGGCTGATGTCATCGGCCACAGGGAAGAGCGCATCGTAGTCCCGGAGGAACCTGGAGGCGGGGTGGGAGTCAGAGGGGTGGTGGGGGGCCACCAGACTGGAGACTTGGGCTGGTTTGCCACTCCCCGTGTCTGCTGCCCAACCACCAACACCAAAAGCTTAGATCATGGTGAGCACAGGGCAGGGGCTCTACTATGGAAGGTCTCTCGTGGGGCTGGTGGGAGGACCGTGCCCCCTTCCGCTGCTGCTCCCAGCTCACCTCTTTTCCTGCAGCAAGGAGCTGAAGATCTGAAGGAAGTCTTCGATGAAGCCCTGAATGTTGTCACAGCTGGAACAGGACACAGAGAAGAGGATGAGCTCACTCCCTGTAGACAGGCTCAGCTCCTTCCCTGCCCGCCCCACCCCTCTTTGGCCTCCCTCTGCCAGTCGGAGGAAAGAAGCATTCTTCCCGGTTTCCCATCTTTGCTCGGCAACCCCAGAAACCCCAGGGCAGGGGAGGGAGCCCCGTGCCGTGAGGGCAGTGCCCCGGCTGGGCTTGGGGAGGGGGCTCTCCCGCCTGAGCAGGCAGGGGATCCCGGGCACCCACCTGCTTTCCAGGACTGGGAGGAGGCAGGTCTGACTCAGGAGGATGTGGAGAATCTCCAGTAGCTTCTTCCTGGAATGGGAGAGCCTCTGCCACAGGTCACCTAGCAGCCTTGGAGGCCAGAGAGAAAAAAAAGTAGATCTGAGAGGCAGAAAGGCACCAGGGGAGCTTCTCCACAGCATTTGCAGGTGCCCCCCTGCCCCACCCTCTACCCCACAGGGGCTGAGAAAACCTCACAGTTCGCTGCTGACAGCAGCTGGCAAAGGGCAACAGGCTCTGAGAGGCTGGCTTGTTCCAGGGCCACCTGTCAGCTCAAATGGTGGCTCAGGAACCAGCAGGTTAATAAGAGTCTGGAACAACAGCTGAGGGGGAAAGAAAGGCTTCCTTGCTGCCAGGAGGCTGCTAGGTAGGGAGGGAAGCACCAGCCGAATTTGCGGGGCCTCTCGTCCCCGGCCCTTGGCCCTTGACGTAGAGAAGGGGGTGCCGCCGCCCAGGACGTGTGAGCTGGGGCTCTCCCACAACAGCCCTCAGTTTTGTCCCCGCCTCACTTGCTGTCTTCAAGCCTCCTCTTCTTAATTGCAGACTCCAGTTCGGGAATGGCTATTTCGTAAAAGGAAGCTAGCCTGCAATGGCACACACAAGGTGAAAGGCTGGATTAGTTCAGAAATCTCACACTTCCTTAGAAAAATGCAAGCATGCTCAAGGGAGTGGGAGGGCCCATTTCTTCCTGCCAGGCTGTCCCCAAGACAAGCTTCTCCCTCACCCCAGGCTGTTCCGCTGTGGCCGGTCCTAGGGAGAGCCTGGTGGGAAGTGACCTGGAGCTCGCCCCCTGCTCAGATGGGAATCCAAGATTCAGAGGGGCTCCTTCTCACAGCAATGAGAGGGCCACCCAGGACTCACCAAGCTTTGAGGAATAGATACAAAGTGACTTTCTTCTTGCTCAGAAACTGCCAGCAGTTCCCTACCTCCTATGATATCAGAGTGAAACTCCTCCGTCTGGCACATCTGTACCTGGTACAGCCCAGCCAAGCTGGCTGTTCTCACCTCAGTAACCTCACAGCCACCTGTCCTCAGCTCAGACTTAAAGTCTCCATCCTCTAAATTAGGAGACTGAGATTGACATATACATACTATTACATGTAAAAGTGATAACTAGTAATGATCTACTGCACAGCACAGGGAGCTCTATCGGATATTCCGTAACAACCTATATGCGAAAAGAATCTGCAAAAGAATGGACACATATATATTTTGTTGTTGTTGTGTAGTTGCTAAGTTGTCCGACTCTTTGTGACCCCTTGGACCATTGCCTGCCAGGCTCCTCTGTCCATGGGATTTTCCAAGCAAGAATACTGGAGTGGGTTGCCATTTCCTTCTCCAAGGGATCTTCCCAACCACTTGCGTCTCCTGCATTGGCAGGCAGATTCTTCCCCACTGAGCCTATGTGTGTATATATATATATGTATATATCTGATTCACTTTGCTGTACACTTGAAACGAACAGAACACTGTAAATCAACTATATTCCAATTAAAAAAAAACACACAAAAACCCAACTCTCCATCCTAGCCACATGCTTCCTGACCATAAGCTCACCCCATTCCTCTCTGTGATGTGACCATTCCTCTCTGGAACCAGACACACAGCGCTCAGAAGATGCTGTTCTTACACCTTAAAATACAGCCACCTCTCTTCCGGGGCGTAATTCTCTCTCTGAACATCTTAAGTTCCCAAAGCCAGAAAAGCAGCTGACGTGCCTAGGACAGAGCTGAATCTGCAGCAGCAGATGTAGTGTACCCTGTAAACATTGGTCTGTCGATCGCTGGCTCCTGGCAACGTTTTCCTGGTGTGGGGCTGTCTGTAGACGTGGGTCAGCAGGCCAAAAAGGGCGGGGCGTTGAGGCCCACAGTGTGGCACCCGGAAGAGGACAGAGAGGACAGTTTGGCTCAGACAGTCAGGCGTCGCCACGATACACTGCTGGTGAAAGGGCAAATGAGACAGCCCCTATGGAGGGTGACTTGGCGAAATCTGTGAAAATTTCAAATGCATGTACCATCTGTTCCTGCATTTCTACTTCTAGGAATTTATTCCTCAGATATAGTTGTAAAGGTACACAATGACCTACGTGCAAAGTTAGCCTTCATGGCAATGTTTTTTTTTTTTTTGGTAATAGCAAACAGTTGGAAAAAGCCTAAAATGCCATCTCTGGGGTCCCCCACAATGGAGTTCTACACAGAAATACCAAAGACTGAAGGTGGTTCATGCACAGATACGCATTAAATTTAAAAGTAAAATGCCTACAGTACATATAGCACTCATAATACACCAGTATGTGTGTGTGTGCTCAGTCATGTCCAACTCTTTGCAATCACAGGAAATATAGCCTGCCAGGCTCCTCTGTCCATGGGATTTTTCAGGCAAGACGCTGAAGTGGATTGCCATTTCCTCCTCCAGGGTATCTTCCTGACCCAGGGATTTAGCTCACATCTCCTGAGTCTCCTGCATTGGCAGGTGGATTCTTTACCACTGAGTCACCTGGGATGCCCAATATGCCAGTACATGAAATATTAAAAAGAGGGTAGAGGTAGATAATGTGTTTGTTCGCTTATATGTACATATTTACATGCATATCTTTGGAAAATTCCACAAAAAAACTAACCCAATGGTTGTGTATGAGGAACAGAAGTGGAGGAGGAGAGGGAGACTTTTCAATGTGTATTTCATACACCCTGTGAATATATCATTTGTTCACAAAATTAAAGGACAGAAAGAGAGAAGGCTGCTCAGAGAGATTAGCTGGAGGGTGTTTGGTGAGGTAACCCTTTGCCTGGAGCCCTCCTGGACTGAGGCCTCTGCTCAGCATGCCTTCCTGGCCTCCAGCACAGTTGGAACAGGCTGAGCCAGCCTCAGGCTATTTGTGGGTCAGAGGCAGCGTCCCTTGCCAAAGGCAGGGTCACTCGCAGTCAAAAGTGTTTTCCTTTCTTCCTCCTCACCCCGAGGTGGGTGGAGCTGCGCCCCTGCCTCCAGGGGTTGTTGTTGTTGTTCAGTCGCTAAGTCAGTCTGACTGTGTGTGACCCCGTGGGCTGCAGCACGCCAGGCTTCCCTGTCCTTCAGCATCTCCTCGAGTTTACGCAAACTCATGTCCATTGTGATGCCTTCCAGGTACCTCTCGGGAAATTCAGCTCTTCCAGCAAGGACCCTCCCATCTCCAGAGACCCTTTCCAAGGCCATCTGTGCCCCATTTGGGAAGATGCTTTCGCAAAATGGGAAAGTGCTCATGGTGAATGAAAACAAGCGTTAAGAACAGCCTGATTGTTCACAGTGATTTTCATTTCCTACCTCTGGGGAGTTCCCAGGTTTCCAGTTTGTCACATTTACCATGAGGTAAATACCTTTTAAAAAATTGTGACAACATTTTCAAAAGTCCCATCCCCACCCTTTTCTTCTGGGGACAGTGTGGACCAGAGCTTTTTTCTAACGTTCTCTGGGAGGCAGAGCAATCCTCACGTCCAATTTTCAAGAGCTGAGGGGACCCAGTGGGCTCAGGGCGCCAGCTGCCATCTCTGGCACATGTCTGCGCTAGATAAATGTTTTGTGGAACGGCTGAGCAAATGACCCAATGGACAGAGGGCTGGGGGGATGGAGTTGGATAGCTCCCAGAACGGTGAGGGGAGATACCTGGCAAGAACAGCCAGAGGCCACTGAGAACAGGACAGCCCCCTACACACACTGTTGCCAGGCAATGAGCCAGTTACCAGCCCCGTGGCGGGCACCCCTTTTTCACTGCCCAAGGAACGGATGCCCACGGGGCTAAGTGGGCAAAGAGGGTCTTTCTCCCTCTCTTGTATCCCCCTCTTGGTCTTTCTCCATCACAACAGGATCTTTCTATGACTTCTTTGGATAGAAGCCTCCAGGGCTCCCTCCTGCCTCCACGATAAAGGCCCCACTCCCTGCCAGCATACATCATACACCAGGTCTGACTTCCCTGGGGCCGCATCTTGGGGTCGCCTCCTCCCCAAGCCCACTCCCCCACTCCCATCCCGTGTCACACTGCACTCTGTGGCTTTCTCCACGATCTGGGCCACCGCAGGCTTCACTGCTGTCAGAATGCCCTTCTGGCCACGGCAGACTTTCTCTGCCTTTTTCTTAAGGTCTCATCTAAGGATCACCCTGAAACCGTCTCTTATTCCTCCAGACAGAACCGTGCTCCCTCGTCTACATTCCTGATATGGCCCCACCAGCTGGCCCCACGCAGATGCGCATCTGCTCACGTATGCGCCTCCCCACACTGGAGGCCGAAGTCCTCAGCCTGAGCCTCATCGCCCTGTCGCCCTCGCCGTGCCCGCCCTGAATGGAAACTGCCCCGCCCTTGGCTGGCGTTTTCCTCCCTCCCCCTCCCCTGCTCTTAGCCCCCCAATAACAGTCCTTCTCAAATGCAGCCTCCATGCAGGGGGGCGCTGGAAGAGGAGGCACGGCACGTTCTGAGCGCCCAGTAAATATTGGCTGAATGTGGATGCGGACCCGAACCTCGACTGCAACCGCTGTACCTGTAACAGAAGTCGTGTTTCTGGAAGGTCGGACAAGCCAGAGGGAAGATGTCCAGAAAGGCCCAGAGGGTGGTGCAGGTGTCACAAAGGTAGAGGACGACGTCCTTTAACTCCTGTCAGGCCAGAAGAAAAACACTGCATTATTCTTCCCCAGGAACAGCTCCGAGGAGCGTCTGAGGCCAAGCGGACAGAGCCCAGAGCGCCCCTTGGGTTCGCCTGCGGCAGCTCCAGCGACACACACCCAGGGGGGTCTAGGGTGACCTCTTGCTCTGGGTTAATACGATTCTCTCTTCGAAGCTGAAGGGGAACCCACCCCTGAATGTGAAGACAGCGCCCGAGGTCCCGCACAGAAAACACGGCCCAGGGAGGTCAGGCCAGCCAGCCCTCACGCGCCGTCGGGTCTGGAGAGTGCGTGGAGAACAGGCAGGGCTTCCTCAACGCTCCCTGATTCTCCCAACAACTCAAACAAGAGGCCGGGCCACCGGTCAGATCTCCACTTTACAGATAAGGGAACTTATCTGTGATTCACGGGGCAGCGTGCCCTACTCCCACGGTACTCGCAGTGCCCTTTTCTGGAACGCTTGTTTAAGGCCTGCTTTCCCACGACAGCACAGGCTGCAGGAAGGCAGCCCACCGCAGCCTCGCCCCGGCTCTAGCTCCAGTGCTAACACAGGCATCTGCTTCTGTAACCACTTGGGCCTCACGGCCCAGCCTGGGGGCTCCTCGGGGTGTGCTGGTGCCATGGATGAATGGCTCCATGAGTAACGCACCCAGGAACCCGTCCAGCTGAACTAAGCGAAGGCTAAGCCTCCATGCTGTTCCCTCCGCGACTCCATGAATGAAGCGAGAAAGCCTGCTGAAATGTCATAAAGCCTGTGTGATGGGACAGGCCGCCTGCGGGGTGGGGTCAGGGGCTGTGAGCAGAGTGAGAAGCTCCAGGCCTTCTCTTGGCCAGAAACAGGCCAGGCTGAAGGGCAAGCTCACCGGGAGAGGCATGTCGCTGGGGGTGAGCCGGCCCCTCTCCTCGAGCTTCTGGGGTGTGGCGCTGGCCCCGTCCCCGCGCAGACCACAGTGCTGGAGGATATTGCTGAAGACCTGTGAACACAAGAGGCGACTCTCTCACATCCTATTGAACCGGCAGCGGGGACCCCTGTCCTGCAGCGAGGGACTGGTGACCCCAAAACTGCCTTGGAATCTTCAGGATATATGCCGGTGTCCCTGGGACACCAGGTGAAAGAGTGACCTTCTCAGTGACCGTCTCAGAATGGAACCTGTGTCAAAAGGGAATCACGGGGACATCGTTCCTGGAGGACTGTGGTGAGGATGACAATGATGAAATATATGTAATAATATATTACATGGACGAAATATGGGTGTTACCCAATCGACTGGACAAGTGTTATGGGGATGGACATTTAAGAGATACAGTCAGCAACATGTATTTTTGGATGCCCTGCGGATGGCAATTTATGGGAACTGTATTGAAGTAAAAGACAAATCAACAGTGAGGGGGAAAACAGAGCCCACTGTAAAGTCATGTATTTAATGGATTGCACCACATTTAAGTTGGAGAATGAAATGGCAACTCACTCCAGTATTCTTGCCTAGGAAATCCCACGGACAGAGTCTGAGTCTGGTGAGCTACAGTCCATGGTGTTGCAGAGTTGGACATGACTTAGCAGCTGTGCGCCACATTTAAGTACACTAGCAGTACAATTCTAGAAGGTACTGTGAACAGTGCTTATCTCCTGGCGACAGGATTACAGAGGAAGATTAATCTTCTTCTTCTATTTATTTATTTTTTATGATTTTCCAAAGTTTCTAACGAGCATTATTTCATAAAAATGATTCCATGAGGCTTTAAAGCTCGGATTTGAGAAATGTACAGGGGTATCCTCAGGGGCAGATGGCTGTCGACAGACAATACAGAATGCACCCCAAGCTCCTTCCGTAGGAGTGCTGGATGGCCCTTAGATTTCAGTCCTGTTCGAGAAGGGAAAGGACAAATTCGAAGGAGTTAAGTGAGGGGTAGAACACAGAGATGGTCTGGGGGTGTGTCTGGGGTGGGGGGATTTCTCCCAGACTCTTGCAGGAAAGTAGAGCAACATCACCAGGTCAGAGAAGGGGTCTGCCCTACTCGCATCCCCCCCACCCTCCCCAGGGCAGAGTGAAGAGCTGGTACCTGAAGGATGGTGGGCATGGTTTCGTCCAGGTCATTATAGTAACTTGGCTGCTGGATAAAGATGTTTCCTGAAAAAAGAGAAAGGTAGGAATTGGGAAAAGACGGTGGGGGTGGACAGGATGGAGGACGAGTTCCACATGGCTGCCAGCATGTTCTGTGACCTTTCCCCCCCTCTCCTGAGCTTGCTTGCACCAGAACAGTCCTGGCCCTGGGCCCTGCTGGCACAGAGCTCTGGCCCAGCCTAGAAACTTCCCCAGGGTGAGGGAGGGGCCTCGCCTCAGTACAATTTAACCTTTTAAGCACCTCTGCCCCAGCGAATTACGTAAAAGACCCACCCGCCCTGGTCAAACCAGCTCACCCTGCCGTCCCCAGGGAATGATCATACTTGGGCACCGACAGTATTGGCTTTGTAAATGGGAGTGAGTCATCCAGGAAAATTAGGAGATGTGATCTCTTTGCCCAAGAAACCTGGGTGCTACAGTCCAGGAGTCCTGCAAGGCCAATTCTGGAGAAATTCTCTAGAAATTCTCTCACCCTCTGCTTCTGAACCTGCTGGCCATACACAGCCCTCCTCCAAGGTGAGAGGCTGGCCAAGGACCTGCGGGGAGGTTGACCACACATGTGCAGTTATTCCCAGAAAATGAAGCCCCTCCCCGAGTGTGCGTTGCTGTTGAGTCGCTCAGTCATGCCTGACTCTTTGCGATCCTATGGACTGTAGCCCACCAGGCTCCTCTGTCCATGGGATTTCCCAGGCAAGAATACTGGAGTGGGTTGCCACTCCCTTCTCCAGGGGATCTTCCCAACCCAGGGATCGAACCCCTGTCTCCTGCATTGCACCAGACTCTTTCCCACTGAGCCACCAGGGAAGCCCCGAGTGTTTACTGTGCTCCAAACACTGCTGCTGTGAGTGTGGCGATTAGAGCACACGGTCACTGGGGCAGAAACTGAGTGTTCCGGCTGCCGAGCCCGGAGGGGAGAGGATCACAGCTTGCGAGGGGCAGGACCGTGCAAAATGGCACCGCCTCAAAAAGGGGCCTGGCTTCCTCATCCCACTGCGATCCTGGCACCGAAGGCTGGCTGGCTGTCAGGACGCTCTGAGTCCTAGGTGTCCTCCGTCCTTGCGCAGGGCTGTCCTTGGCTGCCTTCAACATAACCCTGCAGCCCTCACCCCATCCCGGAGGGCTTGAAAATGAATGAGATCAGAGGCCAGATGGGGCTGGGTGAGTAAGCAAGTCACTAGGTGGCTGGACTTTCTCTAAACACTTTCCTGGAGGCCACTTGGTCCTGGCCTTCCAGAAAGTGTTACCGGCAGGCGCTTGCTTGGCGTCTCCCACTCCAGATGGGTGCTAACCCCTCAGCCTGTGAAGGAAGTTCTCCCTGACCATCTGTGTCCACCTCCTGCTCCTGATGAGTGGGGAGTGAGTGACCGAGCTATCTCCCCGCAGCCTCTGCTCTTCCCCATTGAACCCTCCTAGCGACATCCTCAAGGTCAAGTTCGAACTCCTGACTGTGGCATGAAGGGCCTGCAAGAAAGATCTGGCTTCTGCTGGCATCTCCGGCCACCCTCTCCCATCCCTCGAATTGCATTCTTCCCTCACCCATCCTCAGCCTCACAGAATGAAACTGCCCCTTCTCTCTGCCTGCAGTGACCTCCCCAGCACCGAGTCCACCAGAAGGCAGGTGTCACCTCTGCAGGCAGTCTCCCGACCCAGTTGTCAGGAGCAGGCCTCCTCCCACAATCCCTGGGGCACACGGCGGTCCCCACCACACCTGGAGTGCCAAGCACGGGGGAAGGCACTCTCTCAGGATCCTCCTCATGCTCAGGCCTGAGTAACAGGGATGCTCTATGAGCGTCAAAATAGATCACATTTCACAGTCTACCCTCAGGCTCTTCGGAGCCTCTTTCTTCTCCTTTATCTGATCCCAGTGACAGGGAAGATCTGACTTTTGATCTCCTAAAGAAATAATTAAAAAGTCAAAGTGATGGCACCCATCCCCAGACTGAAGCAGTTCATAAACCCAGGGTGCATGCGAGGTACAGCCAAAGAGACCAGGGCTGTCCTCCACAGGGTCAAGGTCTCACAGACGCCGGCTTGGGCGAAGCAGCTCCGAGACAGCCTAACTGAAAGGCCCGGCTTTCACAATTACACTTGCTGATTCACAACACCAGCCTTGAGGTTGAAAAAAAAAAAAAAGTGGGAGGAGGGGACAGGGCAAGGACTGGGCTTCCGCCCAAAGGACAGTCGGCCGGTTCCTGTGCTCCACCCCCCCACCCCCCACCCCGTCTCCTTTGTCCACCCTGTCTCCTTTGTCCACCCTCTTCTTCCAGCTGATCTGCTTTGCTCAAGAGCTTCTGTGGCAGAGAAAGCAGAGGCTGCCCCACGCTGTGTCTCCTGTCTTCTGGTCAAGGGTTGGGAAGAGAGCTAATGTGCGTGCTGGAGGGTGTGGAGAAGGGGCCTACAGACCGACAGGCAGACAGACACACACGCAATAAGAAGGGGCGCCTGATGCCTGATCCTGCCACCTTGTCTGTGAACCAGCCTCCGTGAGCTTCCTTTCGTAAACTGATTTCAGATTCTTAATCTGGGGATGAGAACATTCTTAAACAGCTCAAAATCTATGAGGGGGTATGTCTTCCTGGAGACAAGCTTTCGTCTGATTCTCAGAGGAATCAAGTGACCCGGAAGATTCGGAACCCCAGCAGCAGGCAGAGCTCTCTCGCTCCAGCCTCGCCCGTCTGCGGACAGACGCCCTCTTCTCGTGGATCCTCAGGGCGGTCGACAGCCCACAGACCCAACGCTGACCTTGCCTCTACTCACAGCACACCCCCCCAACCCCGCCTCCTGCTTCCCGACCCCAGTTCTCTCCAGGGGGGTTAAGACTCCTCCCACCAGCCGACCTCACGAAGCCTCGCCAGCTCTCCTCTCGGACGTCCTTTTCCACCCAGGCTGTCACCTTCCAGCCCACACTGAAGCCCCGGCCTCCTCCATGGCCTCCTATCACCACCCTCCCCACCTGCGTGCTGCCAGATTGACCATGTCAGCGGGTGGCTCCCCACCCTGCTCCGTGCGCCCAGGAGCTCCCACTTACCGAGTGTCTGTAACGTGCCAGGCTCTGGGCTGAGCCCCACATCATATTTACTCCCCACAACCATTCTACAGGCTGGATGGATCATCAGTCTTCCCTTTCTTCAGATGAGAAGACTCAGGCTTAAAGCGGCTAACTGCCCGAGTCAAAGGGACACAGCCCGGAATATAGCTGTGGATTGGGCAGTTAGACTCCAGGGCCTTCCCTTTTAGCCACCGAGCAATGTACCCATCCCCAGGCCCCTGGCTCGGAGCCCTACCCCCCTCCTTGATCTGACCCCAGCTTCTTCCCCTGACCCCACGCTCCCTCCCAGAATGCTCTGCTCCAACCAGACTGGCCTGATAATTGTTTCTCTAATTAACCATGCTGCTTCTGTTCACTCACCCCATCCTCTCAGTCTAGAGTATAATTATTAAGGGTCTTTTCCCAGGGAAAACACAAGAAATTAACTGATGATCAGGCCAATGATTAGACCTGAATGAGAAACCAGAGGTTGTTCCAGTGCAAAAGCTGGATGTGAAATTTCATATGCATTAGGCCCTAAATAAATCTTTCAAAAATATGCAGAGAAAATACTAGAAGGGAATAATAACCAAATGATCGTCTCTGAGGGTGGGGGTGGGGGTGCAGGAATTTGGTAATTGCTCTCCTGCTTCTTTATACTTTATACTCTTCCAAAATTTTCTGAATTAACCTATATTACCTTTATCACTGGGGTTGGAGGGGAAAGGAAGGAAGGAAACCATTTCAAGGGGTGACCGAGCTCTGTAACTGGGCATTAGCAAGACCATATCCTACGGTCTCAGGGTGAGGAGGGCTGAGGAGTGTCCAGGGTGTCCAGCTGGGCCAGTTGCCACAATCTCCTCTTCCAAGGCAAACCCACGGGGGCACTGTCCCCTCTGGAGCTTCTCAACAAAGCTTCTGCGTGAACCTTCCAGCCCCTCCGCCTCCTGACGGGCTCCAACTGCTGATGTCCATTCCCTCCACAACCCCAGGGAGTCCCCTCTGACCCCTGCCTATTCTCAGAAGCAATGCAAATCTCGACATTTCTGGGGCAGCCACGTCACCCATGAGGCAGGGAGGAACCGAGGCCCAGAGTGTGAGCCTCAGGCCCACGTGACGTCAACCCCAGCTTGGCCATTGGTCAGTCACAGCCCTGCAGGCAAGTCCCTAACATTCAACCTCAGTTTCCTTAACCGTAAATGGAGGTGGTGACACCGCTGATGTCACAGAGCGGCTGTGAGGATCGCCTGAGATTACACAGGCGGGGTGTCAGCGGAGTCACCAGCGCCCACTCAGGCAAACAGTCAGCTGTCGCCGAGGAAGCAAACGCCCCCCTCCTTAGGCCAGGACACCCAGCCTGACGCTGGGGCTCCGAGATCCTAGAGGAGCTCCCTTGTGCCCTTGTCTGTCTCCCCTCCCCCACAGCCACTTTCTTTCGGAGCTGACACACACATCCGCTAAGTCACTTCCAAGCACCGCCCGCTGCTGCTGCTCTGATCCCTCTGTGGACACGTGGGGGTCATCCCTGTACCACCCGCGTCCCCCCCAAGCCCTCGGCCCCACATCTTACTCACCTATCATCTTTTGCAGCAGCGGGGAGTTGCCTTTTCCAAAAAGCACGCAGAGGTCCAGGATCTTTGGGATGTCGAACAGGAAGTTGTTATAGAGGATTTCTCCGAACGCAGAGGGCGAAATGAAGTGATCCTAAGGAACAACAAAGAAAGGATGAGAGACCCCCCCAAACACGTGCGCGGCAGGGTGATAGCAAGCTCACAGGAAACAACCTTCGGCTCCATCGGCGGGGGCCTGGCTAATAGAAGCAGCTCTGTCCACACCAAGGGTGTGCCCAAGCCGAATGGATGACCTGGAGCAACAGTCACTCACCTTAATGTAAAACAAAGCAGAAGCTCCCTATGAAACCATCAGCTGGGGCTTCATTCTAAAGTTATTTACAGGTAAACTACCATGATGCCTGGGCCTGCTTTAAGATACTCCAAGACTGGACTTCCCTGGTAGTCCAGAGGTTGAAACTCGGTGCTCCCAGAGGAAGGGGCTCAGGTTCCATCCCTGGTCAGGGAACTAAGATACTGCATGCCACACAGCACAGCTTGAAAAAGACAAAAATAAAACAAGATACTCCAAGAAAAACAGAAAACTCAGTGGGGGAGAGAAAACAAGACAGGCAAGATGCTAACTGTTGAAGCCAGGTAATGGGCATGTGGGAGTCATGATACTTTTGTGTATATTTAACAGTTTCCATGCTAACAAGCTAAAAAAACAGAAAAGATACTATTTTTAAAATAAATATGTGGGCACCACACACACAGAGACACAAACACATTGAAAGGAAAAAGGTTCCCTGAAGGAGCAGGCACCTTCACAGTGGTTATTTTGAGGGAAGGAAATTTTGTGGGCGACTTTCATTATCTGCAAAATATTTTTGTTATGTTTGTTTAGGGGCAGCATTATTATTTTTAAAATTGGGGGGGAGGACTTCCCTGGCAGTCCAGTCGGTGGTTAAGACTCCACACCCACTGCAGGGAACAAAGTTTCAGCCCCTGGTCGGGGAACAACCGGATTGCACGCGCCGCACGATTTGGCCAAATAAATAAATAGAATTAACAAAAATAAAACTGGGGTGGGGAGTAAAGGCTTTCAGAAAGCACATCCAAGGTCCTCTAAAAAGATCAGAACCGACGCTTCGCCCTCCGACGCACAAGGAAAGGCAGAGTCACGCGTCCCCTGGCCCAGGGCCCTGGGCTCCCACTGATGGAGACACTGGGTGTGACACAGGCGACCTGGTGCTCAGAGGATAAGGGAGGTGGCACAGATTTCTTCCCCAATGGTGGGAATGAAAGCGGAGGGGAGACAAAGAGGAAACTCGATCCTTCCAGAGCCTGCATTCCCAGGGGCCCGGCACGGGGGTGTCAGGTGGCGGGGGCGGCCTGTCACAGGACCCGGGGCTTACTTTGGATTCCTTGTGAGTAGACATACGGAGGAAGGTGAGAAAAACGCTGCGGTGGAGGCGCCTCTGCATGTCAACGACCTCGGGGGCCGGGGCCACCCACTCATCAAACTTGCGGGGCACATAGCGCAGGTAGGAGTCCAGGCACTTCTGCAGGGTCTCGTCGAAGATGACCTAAGCCAGGAGACATGGGAGCAGCCAGGGTGCGTCACCGAGGCCTGAGGGCCTGTGGGTGGACCGTGCGGGGCTCACGGACCGTCAGTCCTGGCCTGGGGCAAACACCCCAACCAACCCCAAGGGACCACAGAGGCACAAATGAGCCGAGGGCTAAACACGAGCTTCTAAAAATGCCGTGGTGGAAGGTGTTTGTGTAAACATCATTAAGATGGTGATAGGGAACACAGTAATTCCAACCACAGTTTGCTCTCAGGGATCCAGTGTAAGAAACAGAGGAAGAAAAAGCATCTCCCGGGGAGAAAAACAACAGCACCCAACCAACGGCATGTCACGTGCTTGGTCTTAGCGGGAATGGTGGTAGAACGTTACCTGGCACCAGAATTTATCGTGCGGCAGGGCCAGGAGCCAGTCCAAGTCATTGGCTACGAAGGTGGCGCGTTCCAGGTACTCCTCCACTAGGGCGGGAATGTTGTCTTTAGGGGGCGGTTTGTATAACACAAAATACCGGTCTGCCTTCTGCTCGGGGTGCTACGGATCCAAAAACCACGTGTTAACGTGGCAGAGGTTAGTCAGCGAGGGCCCCTTTGCCAACCCACAGCAACAACCCTGGGCTGTTCCAACCGGTGACCCTCAGGCATAAAGAACCGAGTGTCTCTGACAGAGAGGGGCTTGGCCGCAGTCAGGGAACACCAGGCGAGCATTAAATACCATGTTTTCTGGAGAATATTTAATGACACAGGGAAAGGTTAAGGGAAGAAAAAGCAAGACACAAACCCCTCTATTTCATATAACCATTTTGGGGATTTAAAAAAAAATGTACCCATATTTAACACATTCACACTCTGGTACAGATTTAATTTTTTAAAAAAGTGTTGGCGGTGAGGGGAAACCTCAAAGCTAACAGTGGCTATCTCTAATAGAAAGGATTAGGACTTGACTATATTTTCCAATTTAAAAAAGAGCATGTATTATTTTTTTAAATTACACAAGTGAGGCAGGAGGGTGTTTTCTTTCAAAAACTCACAACAGTACAGAAAGGTAAGTCATCTGGGACCATCACCCCGGGTCGAGCGTCAACCCAGAGGGAACCCCTCCCCATCCTGTGAGCATCCTCACTGCCCTTTTATAAGCGTTTACATTAAAATATAGCCACACAAGGCATTTGTTTGGGCCCATTTTCATCTTTCTGACACAAACAATGTCGTACTGTACATATCACTGTGCTGTTCCCTTTGTATAATCAGAGAAAAACCTCAGTAATTTTTTGGTAAAGATGCTAATCAAGTAATTGCAGGTCTCGGCTTAGCCTCCCAAGTTCTCTCTTCTAACCCTTACCTTGCCGGGAACAAATCTTACTTTGTTTGCCATAAAGAAAAGATGAGCTCAGTTTTCTCCTCTGACTACATAAGGGCTGCTTTCTCCGGGGGAGGTGGTGACAGGAAGGAGGCCGCCTGTTTTCGTCTCAGCTATTATCAACCACAGTCCACCCACTTCCAGGTCTGTCAGTCCAGGGGGGACAGGGAAGTCATGGCTGACGGGTCAGTTTCTTAGAGAACCACCTAAGCCTCCCAACCAAAAACTGCCGAGCTTTTGAGTTCCACTGGGCTCCTTGGGGGTTGAGGGCCTCCACTGGGTTCCCCGCCCATTTAAATCACAATTTATACAAAAGGAATCCTGCTGATTGAAACAAGTTCAAAACTACTCTCGAGGGCCTAAATTCATCTCTGTGGTTTCCAAGTTCCCCTCCTCTACCGGTTGGTGCCTCGCCTCTCACTTAGGTCACCTCTCAGGCCAGGCTGCTCACCGCCCCCCACTTGCCCAGATGACACACCCATGCACACGCCCCTGAGATTCGACCTTCCTGCAATCCATCCTGCTAACATCTACTGGCGCCCTGCTCTGCCAGGTGTGGGGGCGCACGTGAGAAGGGGGTCTGCGTGCTCCCAGAGGCCACTCTGCAGAGGGGATGATGTACAGCTAGGTCATCAGACAAGCACAGTACACACTGCTCAGACCTGGCAGAGGCGCTGTGGGAGCACCTGGGGGGCAAGGGGCCGCTTCCCAGGCCAGGCAGCATCCAGAACTGGACCTTGGAGGTTGAGCAGAATGTTTAGATGGAAGACAGAGTCCATTTATGGAGGCATAAAGACGGGCCATTAAAAAAAAAACAGGGGATGGGGACACAGATTGCACTGGGCAGTGGGAGATGGAGTTGGAGGGAGAGATGCTGGAAGGCTAGAAAAAAGCCATCACTCACCGAGGACCTGCCCTGTGCGGGCTGCTGAGCAGGCCAGTCCCACAGCCCATTTCTTTTTAACTTAACAACAACTATCTCAGAGGAAGAGAGTATTCGCCCCATTTTACAGAGAAGGAAATTAAGACTTGGTGAGATTTAGGAACTCTGCTAAGGTCACAGGGCTAAGGAAGCAACTGAGGCAGGATTTGAACCAAAGCCGACACTGCGCACCTACTAAGTGACCTACGGTACCACAGGACACCCTGGTCTCACTGCTCATCCTTCTGACCCCAGCTCTGACCTCACTTCCTCCAGGAAGTCTCCCAAGCCCCACCCCGATTAGGTGAGAGGTTCACCCTGGCTCCCCCAATACCTGCATTCTATACTTCCCTGACTGCAGCACTTGCTGAACTGCATCAGAAGTGCCTGCGGATCTGTGGTTGCGGTGGAGGGGGACAGAGGAAGGGGGTTGGGGTGGGGGCACCAGGACACTTCCGGGAGTGGCAGAAATGTTCATTATCTTGCTCACGGTAACGGTTTCATGTGGGTTTGCAGATGTCAAAACCAACCAAACGGTGTACCATAAATATATGCAGTTTATTGTCCTCCACTGACACCTCGATAAAGTTAGATTGAAAGGGACGGCCTGCCTTCTGTCTTCCCCGCTACCCTGTAGGTCTCTGGAGGGGGTCTGAGTCTTGCTCACACAGCAGTCTCAGCCCCTAGAGCTGGGCTGGCATCGAGCACTCCCTCCATACACACTTGCAGGTTGAACGGAGGAATGCATGGAGGTAATGAAGGACCAGGTCCTGCCAAGGTCTTTGAAGCATCTCAGACACCACAGCCAAGAGCAGGGGCCATGGTGGATTTCAGGGCGAGGAGCTGCAGGCTCTCGCCGTATCTCCCACCCTTCAGGCCTGGCCTAGGTCCCACTTGCTCCATGAAGCTTCCTGAACATGCCCTGCCCATCAAACTTGTGCCCTGTTCATCTTGATAAGAAACTATTCTGTACTGTTCTCCAAATGCTCTCCTCAAATGATCCTTATCTTTCTCAAGAGCCCATTCAACCACTTGGGTGCCAAACTTGATTTCTTTATAAGGCCAGGCTCCTTAACTCTGCGATACTGCTTCCACTCCCGGGGGCTGGTGTAGGAATCAGGCTCTCAGGACTCTGGGACAAGATACCCAGGTCCTCCTGCCAGGTC
Organism: Okapia johnstoni; assembly: GCA_024291935.2. Classification (NCBI taxonomy): domain Eukaryota; kingdom Metazoa; phylum Chordata; class Mammalia; order Artiodactyla; family Giraffidae; genus Okapia; species Okapia johnstoni. The sequence continues at coordinate 3,709,470 of CM044310.1, read as the reverse complement.
CACCCTTCCCCCATTGCTCTGCCATGCTGGTGCTTATTCACCCTTCCACACACAGTTCAGGATCTCCCTCCTACAGGAAGGCGTCCCTGGTGGCGTGAGCTCTCCCACCACCCCATGACCTCCGTGCACCCCTCCCTGGTCTTGATCAGCAACATGGACTTCCTTCCATCACATCCTGATCATGCATGCTGCAGAGAATCCACCAGTCTGCTTCCTCTCTGTCTGTGGGCCCCACCAGGGCAGTCTTTTCTCTTTGTAGCTCCAGGACCTGTCCCAAAGCATGGCAAGGGTCCTTGACTCATTTATTGGATGTCTCCTGAGAACCTATGATGCACCTGGCACTGGAAAACCAGAGTAAAGGGAAGGGACCAGTCCATGCTCCCAGAGGGCCCGCAGTCTAACAGCCTGGTGTTCAGTACACGGGGAAGGGCCCAAGGAACCAGTCTCCACGGGCACTGTCCAACAGAACCTCGGCAGAGACAGAACTGCTCCAGACCTGTCCCATGCTGGCCAAGACAGCAGATTCTCACCACATGGGACTATTTTAACTTAAACAAACTAAAACTAAATTAAAAATCTAGTCGCTTGGTTGAATCACCCACAATTTCAAGAGCTCCATAGCCACATGTGGTGAATGGCTAACGTACTGTACAGAACAGTTCCTGATTTTCTAATCAATATCCTCCTTATCTAAAAGAGTTATGAATACAAGGATATATTCAGGGAACATGGCTAATATTTTGTAATAATTATAAGTGGAATATAACCTTTAAGGTTGTGAATCACTATGTCATACACCTGAAACACATAACGTTGGATATCAACGCTACCTCGATTTTTTTAAAAAGTTACGAAAAAGAAACAAGAGGCTATATAGCAGGAAGGTGAAGAAAGTACAGACTCCAGGGACAGCTTAGCCGGGATCCCGTTCTGACTCCCCTAGGGTTCTAGCCTTGTGACCTTGAACTCTGAGTTTCCTCATCTGTAAAATGGGAACGACCAAAATGCCTCCTCGGAGGGCTGTGGTTCGGCTTCCATGAGATAATCCCGGTGAAAGGTTTGGCCCAGGGCGAGTGCTCTATAAATATTAAGCACTATTATTAGAAAGCAGTCAGGAAGCAATAGGAAGCCATCCAGAAAGCAGGAAATAAAACTCCAAGCTCTTATTTCCCATGACTTGACTCAAGCACCCAGGAAATATTTCCTCCCACCTTGTTCAAGTAAGCGAATGTTCTTGGGAAGACAGCAAGTGGGGATGGGGACTCTGGTCCCCGAGTCTGTCTCCTCCAGCAGCCTGGCACCTCTCCGCGGCTCTCACCTCTCCCGCAGCTAGTCATCGGCATGCTCACAGCCTCCTCCACTCTCAGTCTCACCAGCCCTGCTGGGTCTGCATGGAGTGCTTCTTACCCCGTTCAGACCTGACCTCTGACATTATTAGTGTCCCCACCCCCGCCCCCCCCACCAAGTAGACCACAGCTGGGACAGCTCTGAAAAAGGCCCATCTGAAATCTGAGCGCCTCCTGCAGGGTCTAATCCCCAGGTCCAGCTTTGGGCCAGCCCTGCTGCCCGGCCAGCTAGGGCTGAGTCAGAACTGCCATCAGACTTTGATTCAAAATGAAATGTTTTGGAGGGAAGGTATGGGGTGGTGACATGGAAAATACCACTCGAACTCAAGCTGCTGCTGGGAAAGAAAACTCCTGCACTGGGGCCTGGAAAGACCTAACAGCATCCTGGCTCCTGAAACGTAGACTGTGGCCCTCAGGTCATTTGTAGAACCGACAAAGAAGGAATTTACTTTTTTGCTTCTGAGATTGCAAGTGCGATAATATTGGGCTGAATGGCCACAAGGCACCGGCTCACCAGGGCGGGCGAAGTCCTCAGCTTTCCTGTCTTCAGGTCCTTGTGGGTGATCTGGAGTTGGTCCAGGGGCAGAGCGGGCATTGTGCTGCGTGACCCTCCTGAAAGGAATACGGACGGGAAGAAGAGAGCAGACACAGAGGCTCCGGGGGGCAGGGGCCTGCTCTGGGGCTCATCCCAGAGCCAGGACAGAAGTTTCAACCTCTGGCCTCAGGGGGCTCTTGATGGGCCTCAAAGGCCTGGTTCCCACAACTACTCACCTAGACCAGTGGCTTTTTTGCCTAAGGCGGCAGTTCTCAGCTGAGGAGGAAAACACTCCCCAAGTGACACCTGATATGGCGGTGGCTTAGTCACTAAGTCGTGTCCCACTCTTGTGACCCCATGGACTGTAGCCCTCTGACATGTAACCATGTTCCTCTGTCTACAGATTCTCCAGGCGAGAATACTGGAGTGGGTTGCCATTTCCTTCTCCAATTCCCACCCAGTTCGTGAAGTTCTGGTTAAAAGTGACTAGATTATCTTTCTCATGGCTCCAGCTCCATGCCCTCCTGGCCTGTGAGCTCTGGGAAGCCAGTGTCTGGGTTTTCCTTCTCTTGCCACCTTTCCTGTGACCAGCGCAGGGCTGGTCCAGAGGTGGTTTCATGACATATTTGATGAACGACTGAAAACGACAACAATTTTCTTACCATTTTAACCAGATTTGGGGGGGTTGACGCCATGGGACTTTCCTCCCTTGCAGAGGGTGTTAAGATTTTACAAACTTTCTAGGCTTCAGGGAAGAAGGATATGGACAAACAGAAGGACTAGAAGGTTTTCACAGAGAATTCACGGAAACCTGCCAGAGCGACCTCCTCTCTAGAGAGGCCCAAACTGGCCTCAGAGCCAGTGAGTGGCAGACCCCACGTCTCCTGTCTTCCGGTCCAACACTCATTTCTCAGTGCCACTTGGCCTGATCCACAGGAGGGACGTGCACGTTGGCTGAATCATGGAACAGAAGTGACTCAGGCCAAGACATGCCACAAGAGGCTGGCACGTCTCAATGACGACATGAAGATGTATGAAGGGTAGGATGAGGAAACCGTCACGTCCTGAGTGCCCCTGAGGAGCTGAGGGACACGGCCAGCCATGAGCCACTGTGGTCCTGGCTCTCAGGTATCAGGCCAGGCCCTGGTGTTAAGAAGACAGACTGATCAGGCCTGGTCTCTGCTCTGTGGGAGCTTCCGATCCAATAATGGTGACAATAATAGCAGCAGAAACACGCCTCTCAGGTGCTGGTGCTCTTCTGAGCGATTTTCTCAGCATGAACTCGCTTTAGACACCTTAACTGGCTTCACATGTATTAATGTTTGTAACAAGTCCAGGGTTGGTACTATTAATCGCATTACCTTCAGACAGTAAAGAATCTGCCTGCAGTGCAGGAGACCCTGGTTCGGTCCCTGGGTTGAGAAGATCCCCTGGAGAAGAGAATGGCAACCCACTCCAGTATTCTTGCCTGGAGAATCCCATGGACAGAGGAGCCTGGAGGGTTATACTCCATGGGATTGCAAAGAGGCAGACATGATTAAGCAACTAACACTTTACCAATGAGGAAACAGAGGCTCAGAGAAGATAAAAATACTTCCCCTAGGTCTCAGAGTTAGTGGCTGGTGAAGCAGGCTGGCTCTTAACCATTTGCTGTGCTGAGTCTAGGGCAGTTGAGCTGGGGGCTGGGGCTTGTGGCTGAAGGGAGAGCATTTCTAGAGGAGCGCCTAAAGGCTCAGGAGAGCCTGAGTTGAGTCTTAAAAGTGGAGAGTGGGAAGAAGGGTGTTCCAGGTGGAGGAAGCAGTAGGAGCGGAGGTAAAGAGGTGGGAAGCAGCTTGGTGCAGAAGGAATCTTGGTTCAGGGGCTGCTTTAAAGACTGTGAAGATACCCATCTTCACATGGGATGTGAAGAGAAGGAGCCAGTCGGCCTAGTCCCCGAGGCCCGTGCTAGCACTAGGATCTTGGTGGATAGTGGATCAAACACATGGTTCCCGTGACTGAGCTGTCATCTTTCACCTCTGAAAAATGTAGATAACACCATCTGCTGTACATTTGTTGTTGCTGTTCAGTCACCCGGTCATGTCTGACTCTTTGTGACCCCATCGACTGCAGCATACTAGACTTTCCTGTCCTTCACTATCTGCCAGAGTTTGCTCAAACTCATGTCCATTGAGTCAATATACGATTTCTAATTGAGCTACTATCTTACTAGCCTTTCACAATAACCCAGTGAAGAACGACAAGGATTATTATGCTCAGATGTCCAAAGAGGGGCCCTGATTTACTCAGGCAAATACCTAAGTAGCCAAGTTGTAACTGAAGCCCAGCTCTTGTGCCTTGGCACCTGGGTCTCTGGTGCTGAGTATGCTAAAAATACTTCTTTCCTAACCCCTGAGAGATGCTGGGAGGACAGCTGGAAACATCAGTGGTCAGCTCACCAGCGCAGAGTCTAAATGAAGCCCAGGCCCAGTCCTTTCCATGCTCACCTTCCAAAGACAGGAGTGGGAGTGTCCAGTATGGGGACCTAGGATGGGGAAAGAGTCATAAGGAGGAGGCGGCTCTCCACCCTTAAAATTCTAGTTCCCAGAGTCCAGGTCTAGACAGGTACAGACAGCAACCTGCTTTTAGAAGAAATCCACTCCTACAGGCCGGAGCCTATAAGGGCAGTTTAGACTCAGGCTGGTATGATGGTCAAAAGAGAAGTTTATAGTTCCACAGCCTGGGTTCAAATCTTGGTTCCATCCTACCCATGCTGAGACGTGAACAGTTCCTTAACTTCTTTAAGCTCTGATCTCCTCATCTGTAAAATCAGGATGAGAACAGTACATAATCTCATAATCTCTCAGTGTTGAGGTGAGAAGTAACCAATACTGTGAGAAGTAACCAATATTAAGTGGTCAGCACAGTACTTGGCACATAATAAGCACTCAGTAAAGTTGGTTGTTGTTTAGTCGCTAAGTCATGTCTGACTCTTGTGACCTCATGGACCGTAGCCTGCCAGGCTCCTCTGTCCATGGGATTTCCCAGGCAAGAATACTGGTGGGTTGCCATCTCCTTCTCCAGGGGATCTTCCAACCCAGGGTTCGAACCCATGTCTTCTGTATCAGCAGGCGGGTTCTTTACCACTGAGCCACCATGGAGGCCCCCAGTAAAGTTTACTTGTTATTATTATTCAAGTCCCAATCATAAACTGAGCACTTTGGGCTTCCTCAAATTACTCAGCAAATACTTACTGAATACCTCCTGGGACCTGGGCATGTAAATGACTATTAATCCATGTAGTTAGAGTGGTAACTGGAAATATCCAAAACGAGCACAGCAGAGAAAGGAAGAAGGTCACAGAGAAGGTGACCTACAACCTGGCTGTTGAAGGACAGGAGGAAAAGATGGAAAGGAAGGACATTCTAAGCAAAGAGCAAGCATGAGCAAAGGCTCAGAGACTGTGGCTTTGAAGGATGAGGGAGACATTTGGTGTGGCTGAAAACACAAGAAGTGGAGAGAAGAGGTTGGATAGAAAAGATGGAGCCACTTTAAAAAGAGCCTCAAATGCTGTGCTAAAGATTATGGCTTTTCATCTGAAGACAGTGAGGAGCCATGTAAGGAGAGGAGAGACATAATCAGAATGAGAAGGTAATAACCTGGTGGCAAGAGAGACCTTCTATGAACTGGAGAGCAAAAACTGTTAATAACCTTACTTGTCCCTTCAAATAATTCTTGAGTACCTACTATGTGCCAGGCACTGAAGCTCGGAGAATCCTAAGGCAGGCAAATAACAGACCCGATTCTGCCCTTCACATAGTTTACGGTCTTGATGGTTAACAAGACAGATATGAACCAAACAGCCACAGGAACAAGGAAAATTCAATACTGTGAGTATGCTTTGCAGGCAAGGCCCATGAGGCTATGACAGCATTTAACAAAGAGAACTGACTGGACAGAAGGAGGATGTCAAGGAATATTTGAGTTTTCATCTGCAGTATTAGTAGAAATTAACAGGCAATAACTGGACTCTAAAAATGACAAGGTCAATGATCATGACGATATCTGTGCCCCATCCCACAGTGGATCCTCTGTGTCAAGCAGGGCAGCAGAAGTTAAAAATTTAGGAAAGGGCTTTCTTTTGAAGGGTAGCTTGGAGTAAGTGCAAGAAGGCCTGGGAGCATCCCCAAGACTACTCCTGTCTCAGTTTCTCTGTCTTAACCCTTCTGGTCTCGCTTCAATATCACCCTCCTCAGAGATCATACCAGATTGCCCTATCTAAAGTATTCACTCCTCCGGTTGCAGTCATATCTTTAATTACCTAGTGCATTTCTTTGTCGTCGACTGTCTCCGCCCACTAGACTGTAAGCTCTATGAGGGCGGGAATTTCCTCTGTTGCTGTTTATATCCCCAGTGCCTAGATCTGTGCCCACGTAGGGGGGGCTAGACATATTTGTTGAACGAATGAATGAACCTTGAGGAAACTGAAGCTCGAGGTGAGGGTAGGAGGACCGCGTCCCGCCCAAGGCCAAGGTCACTCTGGGGCCGACCCTCGAACGCTAAGACTCTAAGCTCTGGCGTCCTGACTCCGGGGTCGGGGTGGAAAGGTAGGAGGAACGGGGCGACGCATGGCCCCTGGGGCAGCCTAAGTCTTGGCCCTGCCATCGAGGCGGGAGGCCCGAGGCCGCGTGAGGCACGGCTGCAGCCCCTCCCAGGTCCGATGCCCCACATCCGCAAGGATCAGCCACGCACTCACCTTGGCGGCTCCGACGCCGGCGATGTACCGCCGCCGCGGTCCACGGTGACAGCTCCCAGAGCGCAGGCACTTCCGGGGTCAAACAGCTATTCCGCCGGCGCAGACAGGAAGCCCCGGCCTGACCCCGCCCCCGGCAGCCAACTGCGGCCGGGGCCACGCCCCCAACCCACGACTCCGCCCCCTTTAGGTACAGGAGTGGCTGTACCCAAGCTTTTTCTTCGCTCCTAGCACCCTCGCTGCTTTAGCAGAGGTGGTGGGAAGTGGGCGGAGAGAGGTGTGATTCCACCTCTTGGAAAAACCACGTGTGCTGCCTGGGTTCCTCAAGTCCAGGAGGAATTCTGCCGCTAAATGCTATAAACCGTGTCAGGACAGGGTACGCATTCTTTTATTGACATCATGTTTTTTCAGATAAACTTGTCATCCAGTGATCTAGAAGGGACAGAAAAAAACGTCCTGGTCACTCTATTTTTTTTCCCTCTGGCATCACACCCATTTGATGGCATCACACAGGAAATTTAATTTGTATCTTGGTGGTTGATTCTAACAACACATGTGGCCGTCTTCGGTATGGAGAAAGCTTAAAGTAGGACTTCTGGCAGAAATGTATGGATTGGTTTCATTATTTCCAATGGTATTAATGTCACTGAAGTTTTAAAGCTAACTGACCTGACTGTGGGCTTCCCTGGTAGCGTAGCTGGTAAAGAATCTGCCTGCAATGCAGGAGACCCAGGTTTCATTCCTGGGTGGACAAGATCCTCTGGAGAAGGGATAGACTACCCACCCCAGTATTCTTGGGCTTCCCCGGTGGCTCAGTCAGTAAAGAATCCGCCTGCAATGCGGGAGACCTGTGTTGGGAAGATACCCTGGGGGAAGGCATGGCAACCCACTCCAGTATTCCTGCCTGGAGAATCCCCATGGACAGAGGAGCCTGGCGGCTACCGTCCAGGGGGTCGCAGAGTCAGACACGACTAAGCACAGCACAGCATAACTTATAAAAAGACAAGAAGTTCCAACAAGACACCTGAATTCTCTGAACATGTCTCAGTTTCCTCATGTGTCAAAAGGGGATCATTGATACCCGCTTTATCATTTGGAGGCTAAATGAGACAGTAGAGGCAATACCAAGCAGATAGTAGGTGCTCAAAACATGTTAGCGGAGAGAAAGGAAGGAAGAAAGAAAATGAGGAACAGAGGGAGGAAGGAAGGAAGGAGGCTCCCTATCCATTGGTGTGGTTTTCAAAAAATAATTTCTTTGTTTTTGGCTGTGCTGGATCCTTGTTGCAGCATGTGAGGGCTACTCTTTGTTGCGGTGCTCAGGCTTCTCATCGTGGTTGGCTTCTCTTGGTGCAGAGCAAGGGCTCCAGGGCGCACAGGCTCAATAGCTATGGCGCATGAGCTTAGTTGCTCCGTGGAATCTTCCCAGACCAGGGATCAAACCCGTGTCTCCTGCACCGGCAAGCAGATTCTTAACCAGTAGACCACCAGGGAAGCCCTTCCATTGGAATGTTAACCCTTATCTTTATTTCATCTTTGTTTTCTCTCATTTTCCAGAAGAGATTAATGAGAAATGTGAGCTTCCAAAGGAGACATCCTTGTCTGAGCTGTCATATGTCCAAATGAAATGGAATTAAAAAGCCACGTTAATAGGAGAAGCCTCAAACCATGTATCAGTTACACACAAGTATGGAGGAATTGAGGGGGCCTCTGTTTTCTATATTAAAAGAAACACAACCACAACTAACTTAGTTTAGTGGCAATTATTTGGGTTGGCAATGGAGGCAAATGTCTGTGGTGCTCAGAATCAGTCAAGTCTAGGAATAAATAAAGAGAAATAGTGTCAGTAGTTGGAGCTAGAAATCAGCACTGGAATATCTGGGTCTGAGTCCCCACCCGGCCCAGATGCTCTGAGTCACCTAAAATGAATCAGTATTGCCTTTGTGCTTCAACCCTCCAACCGGCTTGTGTTTGCAGAGAACCATTGTTGAGGTGAGCTGTTGTGTGGCCTGTATAATGTTCATTTCCTCTGTTTTCCCACTAACAGCAGCTTGACCGCTCCTCACGTAACCAAAAGTGGGGTCTGGCTACTCACTGCTCAAAAGCCAATAGAGAGGCCAGGTTGGTGGAAAGGAAAAATAAAGCAAAGTAAAGTTTGCTTTATTTTGGATGCCAGCATTGGGGTGGAGCGGGTGGGCTTCCCTGGTGGCTCAGCAGTAAAGAATCCACCTGCCAGTGCAGGAGGCATGGATTCGATCCCTGGGTGGGGAAGATCCCTTGGAGAAGGAAATGGCAACCCACTCCAGTATTTTTGCCTGGGAAATCCCACAGACAGAGGACCCTGGTGGGCTACAGCCCATGGGGTTGCAAAAGAGTCAGACACCACTTAGTGACTACAACAACAACAGTGAGGCAGCAGGGTGGGCAGGGGACAGATACCTGTCCAAAGGCTGACCCCCCACTGACTGTCAGGGGGCAAGAGCTTTTACAAGCAGGGGCCAGAGTTAGATGCAGAAACAGCACAGTCAGTTCTGACAGTCATCCTGAATTTGGTCATCAGTGGTCTGACTAGCGTCATCTTGATTATTTGAGGTACAGTTAATCTGCAGTTCCATGGTCAGTTTGTTCCCATTTCCTTGAGGCCAGTTCTCAGAATTGTGGCAGCTTATTGTTGGTTACAGTCTTGTCGTCACGTATCTATAAGATAGCTCCTAGGATGAGACTCAGAATATTATCTATAGCCCTTGAAGGAATTAGAGGTCCTTGACTATGCTTACTGACTAAACTATTATTATTTGGTCTCCTTTGATAGTTATCCTTCTCATCTCTCATTGAACATTCTTTGGCTAAAGTTTTTCTACAGACAAAAGGCAGGATGAGGATAGGGGAGAAGGACCATAGAGTCCTACTCCATTTCACTCAGAGAACCATCCTTCCCAGTTCAGTCTGCATGGAGTAGGACTGACTCTTTACCCAGATTTGAAGGGTGAACCACTGTATTAGTTATCTACTATTGTGTAACGAATTGCCCCAAAACTCAGTGGCTTAGAGCAGTAATAAGTATTTATTATCTGACATGGTTTCTGCGGGTTAAGGATTCCAAAGTGACTCAGCTGGGTGGATCTGGCTCAAGGTCTCTCACGAAGATGCAATCAGATGTCAGCTGGACTGCACTCCCTTGAAGCCTTGATCAGAGCTGGAGAATCCACTTCCAGGTGATCCACTCATATGGCTGGCAAGTGGGTACCGACTGCTGGCAAGGGGCCACGGTTGCTCTCCAGAGGGCTGCTTGAACATCCCTGCAACGTGGTCCCTGGCTTCCTTCAGAAGAAGTAATCCAAGAGATCAAAGCAGAAGCACCTGTGCCTCTGTGGTCTAGCCTTAGAAGTTGCACACCATGACTTCAGTCATATGTAGGGTCTGATACAACATCACTTCTTCCACATGGCATTGGTTAAAGCAAGTTGCAAGGCCAGCTTTGATTCAAGGGTGAGAAGAACTAGCCCTCCTCTCCATCCATTGTTGTTGTTTAGTGACTAAGTCGTGTGCAACTCTTTGTGACCCTATGGACTGTAGCCTGCCAGGCTCCTGTGTCCATGGGATTTCCCAGGCGAGAATACTGGAGTGGGTTGCCATTTCTTTCTCCAGTGGAATCTTCCCCACCCAGGTATCAAACCCAAGTCTCCTGCATTGGCAGGCTGTTTCTTTACCACTGCACCACCACAGGCAACCACTAATCTACTTTCTATGGATTTTTGATGGCCGTTTTTACAGGCAACCTGCAATAGCTAGGGAGACTGTGCAATGAGAGAGACTTGTGTGGAAGATGATAGTGGTTTGAACTCAGGCAGTGGCAAAGAATCCTCATGAGAAAATGAAACAATGGCAATGCAATCTCTTTGCAAAGTGTTACATAAAAATACGAATTTCATAATCCACGCTGTCGCCAGCCAGGAACTGCTGTCCCCAGCAGCTTTCTGTTAAGCCAGGCTTTCTCTCGATAGGCCGCGTCTGTCCAATCGCCCTGCCCTCTGTCGAGTTCATCAAAGCTTCTGCTGACTCAAGAAGAATCTGGAGAATGATCACTGCAGTGGAAGTATCAGATCATCCCCCAGGGCCCCTAATAACAAAACATCTGCTTGTCATTCTTCCCTTTCCTTCTGGGTTGTGGTGAGAAAACAGCGTTAAAGGACGATAATGATAAACAACTTAAAAAACTAAGCCTCCTGGCTTCCAAAAAGGGAGGCTTAATTTGAAGGCAGCTAATTATCCACTCATTATAATTTACAGATAGTGGTGGTTATCTCGCCTTCTGTCACTGGCCTATGAATAGTTGTTGGAAAGATTTTGAAAATGTCCGGGTTCATGCCTTTTAGAAAGAAGAGGGCAGAGAACCCCCGAGTCAAAGAAAAGAACCTTATCAAACATGTAGTCCCAACCTCTCCTTTGGCGGATAAGGAAATTGAGGCCCAGAGATGTCCGGCTGCTGGCGGGGGCAGAAGGGGGCTCCAAACTGAAGCCTCCGTGCTGGCTCCAGCCTAAAGCTCCACCCAGGGAGATGAAAGGGTAGCTCTGTCTGCCCCGTGCAGCTCGGCGACACTGCTCTCAGACCACCCATCTAAGTGGCAATTGGTACATCCAGGCTTTCAGTAATCATCAGTGTGGGGCCACGGAGCCACAGAACCAGGAGGTAGAAATAATTCCTCCAGGGCTGGGACATAGTTTAAATTGCAGTGAGGGCTGGACCGGGGGAGTTTTGCTTCACTTTAAGATTAAACATTTTGGGGGAGTTCTCTGGCAATCCAATGGTTAGGACTCCATGCTTCCACTGCAAGGGCACAGGCTTGCTTCATGGCATGTATGCCATGGCATGGCCGAAAAGTAAATAGATAAAATTAAACTTTTTTTATTTGGTAGCACCTCATACTTTTAATGTAAGATATGAAACGAAGGACTTTCAAAAGACACCTTCAGTTACTCTGCTGATGGGGAAGTTTAGTACTTCATGTTTTTAACCAATAAACCTGAAGTTTCAATGCAGTGGAATAGTGCCAGCTCTTTAGCTTTCCTTGGGAGAGCATCAAAAGAAGTTGCTGGAAGATATTGCTTGGCTATCATGAAAAGAGAGGGACCCTGTCTTCTCATGTTCCTGGATGTCTACTCCCTGGGTCGCATAGTCCTCAGCAGACTCCAGAATGAAGCCATTCTGAGCTTCTAATTTCTTTTTTTTTTTTTCAAATTTTTATTGGCATATAGTTGCTTATGATATTGTGTTAATTTCTACCATATAGCAAAGTAAGTCAGATATATATATCTGACTCTTTTTTGGATTTCTTTCCCACTTAGGTCACCACAGAGCATTGTTCGGCACAGTTGTGTGAGCTATACAGCAGGTTCTCAATTAGTTATCCATTTTACACAGAGTATCAACAGTGTACATGCATGCGTGCTCAGTCATGTCCGACTCTGCCATCCCAGGGCCTGCCACCCCATGGACTCCTCTGTTCATGGGATTTCCCAGGCAAGAATACTGGAGTGGGTTGCCATTTCCTCCTCCACGGGGATCTTCCCAACCCAGAGATTGAACCCTCGTCTCCTGAGTCTCTTGCAATGGCAGGAGAATTCTTTACCACTGAGCCACCTGGGAAGCCCATCAATAGTGTATATATGTCAAAAATATGGAGCACTTCATGAATTTGCATGTCATCCCTGCACAGGGGCCAGGCTAATTTTTCCTGTATGGTTTCAATTTTAGTATATGTGCTGCCGAAGTGAGCACCTGACCTTCTAACTTCTTAAGTGCCCTGGCCACCTCACACTTCAGGGCCCTATCCATGCTGCTTCCTCAGCCTGAACTACCCCCGATGTTCTCCTCATCAAGGTGAAGTCTTTATCTCTTCTTTCTCCAAGTTCTAATCATTCCCCCGACATATACACTCCTACCTAGCTCCCTGCACTTCCCTGTGTAGCACTGATCACAATTCATCACCTTTTATTTTTTGTGTGATCATTTAATCAGTGACTGCCTCCTTATTAGACTATGTGTCTTGACAAGTTAGGAACCTTATCTGTTTGTTCGCTAACCTTATTCCCAGTTCTCAGCTAGGTACCTGGCACCTAATAGCTTGTAATAAATATTTGTTTGGTAAATGATTGAATCAAAGCACCAAGATAATCTAGACCGACTCTTCTAATTCCAAGTAAGCAAACTGTGGCCCACAGATGGGCAATGACTTGCCCAGTGTCACACGCAAGCATCTAACAGCTCCTTGTTGATTATTCACTCTCTTCAAATACCTTGGCACATAGGACATGGCCATTTCAAGGCACTGCAAGGCTGGGGGACTCCGCTCTGTTCCACACTCTGGACAACTGTAGCCCCTCCTGCAGGGAAGGCTCCTCGTGAGGCAGGAATTCTAAACCTGAGTCAGTAAAGGGGCTCCAGGACCTCTGCATCCCCTGAAATGTCTGCAGATATATTGAGGAGTTTTTTTTTCAGTAGAAGGGCTGCCAGGTTTTATCTGAACCTCAAATGAGCACGATCCTCAAATGCTAAGAGTCAGTCACACTAGCTCTCTGTTGAACCTCCTTTTCCCTTCACACTAGAAAACCCATTCCACAGCTCTAGAATCTCTGGCAGCAGAAATACGGCTCAGGGCGAGGCTGTGAGGTTAGTAGAGGTCAAGGCTAAGTAACTAACACATGCGATCAGACAGAAATGCATTTTTGCTTCAGTTGGTTGAGGGTATCATGGAAGGCTTCCTGGAATAGGTGCCAATGATGCTGGGCTGTAATGAACCATAAAGGTTTAAGAGGCTGGAAGTGATGGAGGGAGAAGGATAGGATCCCAGATTCCCTTCTGGGAGCCTCAGTGTCCTCATCACCTCCACACACCCTCAAGGAGAGTTCGTTTCAGTTGTCTAGCATCAGAGTCACTTGGGTCCAGACACCAGCCTGGCTGTAGAATCTCCTTTTCCTTCTCCCTTTTGAAGGCAATACAGTCTGTTTCTGTGATGCCAACCATTGCCGGCAACCCTTTGTCCCCTCTGTTGAATTATTCATCCTGTGAGATGAGTTATTAATTTCCAATTTTGTACAGCAAATGCCAGACAAACAGGTAGAAATGGAGTTGGGACCCTGGGCATGGAGCCACAGACCTCCCCAGGTTCCCTGAAGCACAGGCCACCAGGGCCAAGAAATTATGCAGGAATCTGCAAGGGGCTCATGCTGGAATGCATCTGACCGAGGGTGAAGCTGGTACAAGCTCATGGTGCCCTTGGAAGTGGCTGGGCTCCCCTCGCCTCTGGCTCTCAGGCCCCTCAATCTCCTGGGTCTTCCCTGTGGCGAATCTGACAGGCTCCAGGGCTGGGCTGCACTGCACATCCACGGTGGGCCCAGCTGCATTTGGTGTAGCCCCTTAGATTTGATTCTGAGTCTAGCAGCTAGGTGGCCCTCCGTTAATCAAGCAGGATTTCTCACCCTCAGCCCTATTGACCTTTTGGCCCAGGGACCTCTTTATTGCGGACTGTTGTGTGCGTTGCAGGCTGTGGCGTGGCATTCCTGGCCTCTGCCCACTAGATGCCAGTGCACACCTCCCCCTGCCCCCAGCTGTGGCAACTAAAAAGTCTCCAGTCATTAAGTGTCCCCTGGGGGGCAAAGCTGCTCCCACTAAAAACCCACTGCTTTAAGTTAGTGCTTTTACTTGAGTCTTTTTTTTTTTTTAATTTATTCAGTGGGGATCCCGGTAATAGTTACCAGGATGAAATATGATGGTCAAACAAGATGACAGGTGTGAAGTCTCCACTTGTTCAGGGTATCTCCACCCTGGGACTTTACGGTTTCAAGAACTGACAGTTCTCTTTCATGCCTGAGTCCAGGTCTCGGTTGAGTGCTTCCTAGCTGGCTCAGTCAGTAAAGAATCTGCCTGCAATGTAGGAGACGCAGGTTTGATCCCTGGGTAGGGAAGATCCCCGGGAGATGGAAATGGCAACTCACTCCAGTGTTCTTGCCTGGGCAATCTCACAGACAGAAGAGCCTGGAGGGCTACAGTCCAGGGGGTCGAAAAGAGTCGGACACGACTAAAGTGACTAAACCACCAGCACCACCGAGTCTCAGGATTGTGTTCAGCTGCAGGTAACAGAATATCCACCTTAACCTGACTTGAACAGTGAAGAGGAGTGACTGGTTCCTATAACCGGAATCCCAGAAGGAGGGCTGATTTTCAGGTTCGGGTGATTCCACAACTCACCCACGTCCTCATTCTCAGGGACCAGTTCTGTCTGTCTCTTTGCTCTGCCACGTACTGTGAGGACTTCCTCTGATATGGGTTCACCTTTGCACCCTAGGAAGATCTCTAGCAGTCATCATCACAGTCCTTTTTTATTTTTTAATCGGCAAAACAACATGGCTTGTGGGATCTTGGTTCCCCTCCTAAGGATTGAACCCGTGACTCCTGCAGTGGAAGCACAGAGTCCCAAACGCTGGACTGCCAGGGAGGTCCTGGGCCTTCTTATTCACTTCCCATCCGAAAGGACTCATCTGTTTCTGCATTCCAAGCCAGAGTCCTGAGATCCAGCCTGGCTGGGCCACTTAGGTCACAAGCACACTCTGAAATTAGCATCTACATCCAGTAGACTGTGTGTGCTGGTTGGTGCAAGCTCATCACGTCCCACGCCGGGAACTTGGAACGGAATCACCTTTCCTGTATTAATATATGGCTGTGGAGATACCCAAGTGAAGGAATGAAGCTCTTGCACTAGTCGGATCCAGGGACCCTTCCAGAACCAGTCATTCTAGTGGACGGGAGGAACAGGTTAGCTGATTGGCTGGATCTGGGACTTGGCCAACCCTTGGAGTTGAGGGCATGGGGAGGGAGGAGAAGTCAGTCTCACCCAACCACAGGGACTGAAAGTGAGGGAAGCTTGGTTTCCTAATGCCCAAAGAGGGGTGTAATGACCAGGTTAGAAATGGATGCTAGGCAGGCAAGCATGAAAGATGTCCATTGCGTGAGGTCAAGAGAGGGCCATGGGGGTGGACAGGGACATGTTAAAATATCTATAGAGTGTACAGACACGTGTGTACCACTTTGGTTACACAGAGTTCACCCTTTTTTAAAATATGTAGTTAATTTTTGGCTGTGCTGGGTCTTAACTGCTGCTCATGACTTTCTCTAGCTGCAGCGAGCAGGGGCTACTCTATTTGTAGTGTGCGGGCTTCTCACTGCGGTGGCTTCTCTTGTCACAGAGCACAAGGTGCTCCGGCTTCAGTAGCTGAGATGCACGGGCTTAGTTGCTCCTAGGCACGTGGAATCTTGCCGGACCAAGGATCGAACCGGTGTCTCCTGCACAAGCAGGAGGATTCCACCAGTGAAGTCCCAGACCTGACCTTTTATTCCAACTAGCGCTAGGTGGTCTCGGGTGAGAGTTGACAAAGCTCCACCTCTCCCTGTGCCGCCAGGGACGGGTTACCTGTCAGGCCCAGTACTCACCCCGTGTAACCTGGAAGTGTGGAATGTTAATGCTTGCGAGGCAATCCTTGACCAATGGGACTCAGAGCTGATGATCAGATACTTCCTCCTTTATTCCTCAGAGGGATTGCTTCCCAGATATATTTCCTAAGGCGTCTCCGACGATCCCAAGGAGTCATGAATCACCCACATCGGGTCCACCCTTGGCCCACCTCCTCTTGGCTCCTGCTCCTTGCCTGTCCTTCCCTCCTGCTCCCTGGGGCCACATCCTAAATAAACTCTCCATACAGAAGCCTTTATATCAGACACTCTTGGGGGAACCCAGGATGAAGATTTTAGCTAGCCTGAGATGTAGCTGTAAGTATTTATACTTTTTTAGGCAGCGTGTGAAAATGAAAGCAAGTTTTCGAATCTTTAAATTGGCCTACCATCTGTTGATCAGGGGCCATGCTCAAAGGACGCTGCTCTCGAGGCTGAAAGTCAAGCCTCTTGAGACCCAGTGGGTTCCAGGCCTTTCTTGGCAGGAGGCTGTGGTCTGCCAGCTGCTGTGCCCTGGGTGGGGAGGCGGGTGCAGGAGCAGCCCAAGATGAACCCCTGCCCAGAGAAGCTGTCAGGGGCTGACCACAGGCTTGAGAACTTTATCAAGATGTCATCAGCCAAACTGGGAAGGCTGCCCTGCTTCCAGCTGCACCCTGTGATTCTGACGGGCATGCCTTCAGCTCCACTGGGGATCGAGTGCGCAGTTGGAGTGGCCCGCCAGTGACAAGGCATAAAGGAGCCTTTGCAGAGATGGTGAGAGGAACCCGGGAAAGGGCTGTCTCCTTTCCTCTAGCAGCCTGCCCCGTCCCCCACTGGCGAGAAACAACATGTCACAGTGGGTCTCTGCTCCCTGTTCCCTGGGCCCAGCTTCCTCCTCTGATGCTGCTGACTCTCTCCGACTCTGTTGGGATGAATTCCTCATTCCCTCCCCCTTCTGGCCACGACCCACACACCTACTGTGCATCCCTCCTGGCGGGACCCTCAGCCCCCTCTCCAGGGCTCAAACCTTGCTCTTGGTTGTCAAAAAGGCCCGCAGGCCCCATATGACTTGCTTTTTGACAAGTCTTCTAGCTCCCCGACCAAAACCCAGAGCTGTGCAGGGCATGGAGGCAGCCCAGTTTATACACATGTAGCAATATCTCAGTTTGTGGTCAGGTATACTAGGGGACTTGGGGACGGGTTAGCCCCCATCTGACTGTGTCACTCTTTGGCTTCTTTCTCTCACTCTCTCTTTTTTTTTTTTTTGGCTGCATTGCAAGACTTGTGAGATCCTAGTTCTCCAAGCAGGGATCGAACTGGGCCCAGCAGTGAGAGCACGGAATCCTAACTACTGGACCACCAGGGAAGTCCCTTGGCTTCGTACTTTTCAGGCGCTCCCCCTGGCAGTTCAAGGACCCCTGCGAGGAATTCAAGCCCTTTCAGCCTTGTCTCATTGTGTCCCACGACCCCTCACCACTGAGACTGCTGCCGCTCCATGACGCTCCCACACCTATGCTCCAGCTGGCCCCCGCTTCTGTTTCCCTATTACCTGGCTTACTTTAAATGATCTTTCAGGTGTCAGCTAAGGGTCATCTCCTCCAGGAAGCTTTCCTTACTTGCCCAAACCTAGTGAGGGAAGTAAGCTCACAAGTTGCCTAAAATAAACCTTAGCACATTGCCCGGTACCCGTTTGTTTATGGGCTTGTTCCTGCAGCAGGTGGTAAATTCCTAGACATTAAAGACCATCTCTAGTTCATCCTCGTTCATTCCCTCAGGGCAAAGCACTGTGCCTGGCACAGAGAAGGTGCTCAGTAAGTATTTGTTAAATAAATATTAGGAGACTTCAAAGTGTCTAATAAATTTGAGTCAAGAGTTTATTCAGAGGGAATGAAGCCTTGGGTCTTATATCTAAAAGTAGAAAAACAATTTATGTATTAATATGGGATATTAATAACATTGTCAAGTACTGTTAATATGTCAAATATATTTGTAGAGACAAATATTTTTTAATAGATGAATATTTAAAAACCCATACAGCCACAAAATTTTAAAAATACTGTTAAAAACAGAAAAATAAATATGCAACAACCTAACGATATAAGCCTTGTATATTTTTATCCAGTCTTTGCCTTTGGGCAAGTATACTTCACCAGTCACAGAGCATGCTATTTCTGCCTTTTCACTAAACATTACAGCATCAACATTTTTTCATCTTGGAATCACTGCCTCTGAAGCTAAAAGAAACTTTAGAAATGGTCCCATCCATCTGCTTCACTTCCAGAGAGAGGAACCAAGGTCCAGAGTGGTGACTGACTCAAAGTCACCCAAGGAGATGACAACTCTAGTTTCTAAACTTCCTGACTAGTGATGTCACCTTCCTGTCCAACAGCCTTTGAGACTTTTTTAGATGCTTTCTCTACTTCTGGATCGGAACCGGAAAACACTTTGAAATGAAGATTCTGAAGCACGGACAGATCTTAGCTGGACTTGCATGCAATCACTTTTAAGATTTAGTGACATATAGGGCTTCCTTGGTGGCTCAGTGGTAAAGAATCCGCCTGCTGATGCAGGAGACACGGGTTTGATCCCTGGTCCAGGAAGATCCCACATGCCATGGAGAAACGAAGCCTGTGCATCACTATCATTGGGCCTGTGCTCTAGAGCCCTGGAACTGCAACTGCTGAGCCCTTGCCCCACAACTACGGAAGCTCTTGCACCCTTAGAGACAGCACTCCACAATAAGAGAAGCCACTGCAGTGAGAAGCTCACGCATCACAACTGGAGAGTAGGCCCTTCTTGTTGCAACTAGAGAAAAGTCCGCACAGCAGCAAAGACCCAGCACAGCCAATAAAGAAATAAATAAAATCTTCAAAAAGAATTTAATGACATATAAAGTTTTATGCTTCCACTGGGACTCTCTCACACACTGGTGGGAAAGTTGATTGTAACAACCACTTCGGAAAACTTGCTGGGAATGTCTCTCCAAAGCCAAACATTCGCTTACCCTATGACCAAGACTCTTCTCCTCTGTGTTTTAGTTGTTGTTGTTTGGCCGCTAAGTCGTGTCTGACTCTTTGCAACTTTGTAGCCTACCATGCTCCTTTGTCCATAGGATTTCTCAGGCAAGAATAGTGGAGTCGGTCGCCATTTCCTTCTCCAGGAGATCTTCCGGAACCAGGGATCAAACCCATAGCTCCTGCATTGGCAGGCGGATTCTTTGCTGCTGAGCCACCAGGGAAGCCCACATACTCCCACAGAAATAAATGCTTAGGTCCACCAAACAACATGTACAAGAAGGTTCATAGTAGCCAAAAACCGGACACAGGGACTTACCTGGTGGTCAGGTGGCTAAGACTCCGGGATCCCAGTGTCTGGGTTCAATCGCTGGTCAGGGAACTATATCCCACATTTCAATCACACTGTTCTTTACCTTCATGTTTTACAAATCAAATACATTTATTTTCTTCTCTAAGTAGTTTTTTGTTTTTGGCTCTGCCACGTGGCATGCAGGACGTCAGTTCCCCCCACCAGGGTTAAGTCTGCCCACCCTGCAGTGGAAGCTCAGAGTCTTACCCACTGGGCTGCCAGGGAATGGTTTCAAGTCCTCCCTGCCGCCCCGCCCCCACCCCCGCACTTCCTTTCCTTAAGTATCATTGAATCTGACCTGTTCTGCTGGGCACTGAGAGGGCATCTCCAGAGCCTCTTACTATGCACACCTTGTTGAATCTAAGATCTGAGAGGCCTGGAATTCTTAGTTTTGTTCTCATTTCTATTTCTATCCCTGGTGACCCATGGCCAGACCTCTAATTTGTAACTCTGGGTTTACCTGTTTGGAAAGTGGGTTGAATAATTAATGCCTTCTTCACCAGGGTGTTGAAGTTTAATTACTGTTTGCAACATTGCTCAAGATGTCGAGATGAAAGGCAGTTCTAAAAGTCCATGTTATTGGCATTAGTAATAAAGCTGAGGAATTTGTCTGAGTTTTCAAGGTTGTCATAACTGGGAAAAGGGGGGAAAAAAAGGTTGATTTTATGTGGAAAAACCTTGCCCAAAAAACAGCCACAGATCCTGGTTGGTATAAATAGCAAGAACATCCTGTACCTCAAAGGGCTTTGCAAATTTCACATTCTTCCATGCCCCTAAAAAGATAGAACCCACACTTCCAAAACTGAAAACAAAGAGTTACCTGGGGTTTTAAGGCAGGATATTCAGAAGCCAGTTTTTGACTGAGACTATTCTCTGTACTCTTCACAATTTATAAGAAAAGTGCAGTCAAAGAACAGGGTTCTTCGTTTTTACCCTCAACTTGTCACTTCTCCATTTTGCATTCTGATCACATTTCTACCAACATAGCCGTTAACAAGGATTTTTAGAAACCTGCTATTTTTGTGAGCACTTCATAAGGGGAGGTCAGGAGAAAATTAAAAAGTTAAAACTCAGCCCATGCCCTCAGAACATTTACCATCAAGCCAGAAGATAAGTAAGAGCAAGTGGCCTATATTTAGAATTTATTTCATGGTGCCCTGTTATTAATAATAACTGCCCCCTTTGGAGTGGCCCAAGCCCTTTGAAATGCATTACTTCATTTGATCCACCGACAGGGCTGGAATTACAAGCTCTGATTTGAGGGGGAGGAAGCTCAGACCCAAGTGACGTTCCTAAGGCCACACAGACTGAAAATGACTCTGTTGGGACTGAGACTCAGTCTTGGGAAGTGGAATGGTCTTGGGGAATCTAGTGGAAGGATCTCGTGTTCCTTCCACTGTAGTACTGCCATGCCCAGAAGCTACTCAAAGGAAAGATCTAGCCTTTCGTCCCAGGTTGAAGGTCAGACCAAGCCAAAGACCAATGCCACATGGCATCTAATCAAAGAGAACTTGTGCAGAGGTTAAGGGTGTGGGTCTTGGACTCAGAGGCTCTGATTTTGTTCCTGGCTCTTAATCACGATATGTGTGAGTGAAAGTTGCTCAGTCATGTCCAACTCTTTTTGACCCCATGAACTATACAGTCCATGTAATTCTCCAGGCCAGAATACTGGAGTGGGTAGCTGTTCCCTTCTCCAGAGGAACTTCCCCACTCAGAGATCAAACACAGGTCTCCCACATTGCAGGCGGATTCTTTACCAGCTGAGCCACCAGGGAAGCCCAAGAATACTGGAGTGGGTTGCCTATCCCTTCTCCAGTGGATCTTCCCAACCCAGGAAACAAACTGGAGTCTCCTTTACCAGCTGAGTTACCAGGGAAGCCTAATCACTATAAGGATTGGGGCAAATAACTTGACTTTGATAAGCCTCAGTTTCCTCATCTAATAAATGAAGATATGATAATAGTGTTTCTGACTTCATCAGGTTCTTGTTTTTTTTTTTTAACTATTTATTTATTTGCCTCCATGGGTCTTAGTTGTGGCATGCAGGGTCTTTTAGTTGCAGCATGTGAAATCTAGTTCCCTAACCAGGGACCAAACCTGGGCACCCTACACTGGGAGTGCAGAGTCTTAGCCACTGGCTCACCAGGGAAGGTTCTATTAAAAGAGATCATCTGTGGAGAGCACTTAGCTCAGTACCTGACATACAGGCTCTGTTAAAGGTTATCAGGTGAGACTCCAGTGGGCAAATGAAAGCTAAATGCACTTTTACCCCTCAAAAGAACCATCTTGGGCCAAGAACTCAAAGGAATTAAAAAAAAACAAATAAAACCCACCACATTTATTTTGAGATAATTGCAGATTCACATGCGGTTGTAAGAAATAGCCCTTGTCTTTTGCCATTTTTCCCCTATACAATTATAGTGCCATATCACAACCAGGAAATCAACATCGATATAGTCCACCCACTTATCTAAATTTCATGTTTTACATGCATTCGTGTGTGTGTGTGTGAGTTCAGTTCAGTTCAGTCGCTCAGTCGTGTCTGACTCTTTGTGACACCATGAATTGCAGCATGCCAGGCCTCCTTGTCCATCACCAACTGCTGGAGTTTACTCAAACCCATCCATTGAGTTGGTGATGCCATCCAATCATCTCATCCTCTGTCATCCCCTTCTCCTGCTGCCTTCAATCTTTCCCAGCATCAGGGTCTTCTCAAATAAGTCAGCTCTTCACATTAGGTGGCCAAAGTATTGGAGTTTCAGCTTCAACATCAGTCCTTCCAATGAACACCCAGGACTGATCTCCTTTAGGATGGACTGGTTGCATCTCCTTGCAGTCCAAAGGACTCTCAAGAGTCTTCTCCAACACCACAGTTCAGAAGCATCAATTCTTCGGCACTCAGCTTTCTTTATAGTCCAACTCTCACATCCATACATGACTACTGGAAAAACCATAGCCTTGACTAGATGGACCTTTGTTGACAAAGTAACGTCTCTGCTTTTTAATATGCTGTCTAGGTTTGTCATAACTTTGCTTCCAAGGAGTAAGCGTCTGTGTAGATTTGTTTGATTACCATTACAGTCAAGATATAGAAGAGTGGAACTTGGTGGTCTGGTGGCTAAGATTCTGTGCTCCCAAAGCAGGAGGCCGGGGTTTGATCCTTGGTCAGGGAACTAGATCCTGCATGGCACAAAGAAGATCAAAGATTCTCAACTAAAGATCCTGCGTGCTGCAACTAAGACCCAGTGCAGCCAAACAAATAAATAAAATAAATATTAAAAACATTTTCTTAAATAATTTTTTATTTGTTTCCCTAACTCCTGCCAACCACTAATGTATTCTCCATCTCTACAATTTTGTCATTGCAAGAATGTTATATATATATATATATATATCATCTTGTAAGTAGCCTTTTAAGGTTGGCTTTTTTCATCCAGCATTATTCCCTTGGCATCCCATGAAGTTGTTGCAGGTATCAGTAGCTCCTCCCTTTTTTATTACTAAATAGTATTCCATGGTATGGATATGCCAAAGTTTTTTTTTACATTCAGCCATTGAAGGACACTTGTTTGTTTTCACTTTGGGTCTACTGTGAATAATGCTGTTATGGACAATCAGGTACAGGTTTTTGTGTGAACATAAGTTTTCAGTTCTCTCCAGCAGATGCCCAAGAACACATCTGCTGGGTATTGGTAAGTGTATATATGGCTTTGTAAGAAATTGCCATACTTTTTTCCCAGAGTGGCTATAATTTTACACCCTCATCAGCGGTGTATAAGTGATACAGTTCCTCTGCTTCCTCACCAGCCCTTGGTGTTATTGCTATTTTTTATTTTAGCCATTCTGGTAGGTTTATTATTATACCTTATATGGTTTCAATTTGCATTTCCATAATGACTAACAATGCTGGACATCTTTTCATGTGCTTATTTGCTGTCTGTGTACTCTCTTCAGTGAAGTGCCTGTTCATGTCTTTATCCCATTTTCTAACTGAATTATTTGATTTTTTACTGCTGAGTTGTTGGGGTTTATTGCCATGCCATGTGGCATGCGGGATCTTAGTTCCTGCACCAGGGAGTAACCAGAGCCCCCTGCAGTGAAAGCACGGAGTCTTAACCCCTGGACCACCAGAGAAGTCCCTGGGTCTTTCACAGAATCTAAGGTTTTAGTTCTGAGGTGGTCCAACTTATCAACCTCTCATATCATGCAGGTGTGTCATGATGCTTGGGGTGTCAAGTCTAAAAAAAATTTTGCCTAACCCTAGATCTCTATTTTTTTTTCTAAAAATTTTAGGGTTTTGTATGTTATATTTAAATCCTTGATCAATTTTGAGTTAATTTTTGTACATGGTGTATGGCTTAGGCCAATGTTCTCTTTTTTTGCCTATGGATGTCCAGCAACATTTGTTTAAAAGACTATGTTTCTCCTACTCAATTGCTTTTATACCTCTGGCAAGAATCAGTTGGGTGTATCTGATGGATCTGTTTCTGAGCCAAGAACCCAAAGCAATTTTTAAAATATTTGTTTATTTATTTGGCTGTGCCGGGTCTTCCGTCTTTGTTATGGTATGTGGGATCTTATTTAGTTGTGGCATGTGGGATCTAGTTCCCCGAATCAGGGATCAAACCCAGGTCCCCTGCAATGGGAGTATGGAATCTTAGGCACTGGACCACCAGGGAAGTCCCTCCATCAACACATTTAAAAGAGCTGGTCAAAGAAAGAAAAAAAGATAAAAAGAGAGAATATGCCGCAGAGACGTATGTGGCTTACAAAGCCTAAAGTATTTTCAATCTGATCCTTTTCAGAAAAAGTTTGCTGGCTCCTGTTGTAGAGGATAAAACTGAGGCTCAAGGAAGGGGAGGATGTCATATACTTGAGGTCACACAACAAGGAAATGGTCGAGCTATCCATCTATTCATCCATCCAAAATGTGTAGATTGGACTTCTTATATGTAAGGACAAAACGGTACATGAGCATGAGATAGTTAATGCAGTATTTCCCATAGTGGATTCCAGAGATCCTAGCCCCCAGAAACAGGGAAACATGTCCTCAGCTCAAAACAGTTCTGGAAACTCTGAAAACTCCATAATCATCTCTTCTTAAAAGACCACTATGTATATCAGCATATCAAGGCCCTGAGAAGTTCTGCAGTAAAGAAAATAACCTGGCTACCTTTGTTGAACTCAGCACGTCCCAAATTTATTCAGTTGGGAAACTTTGGTTTTGTTCTGTTTACTTTGATGATAGCTACATAATACCATTCCTCAGAAACACTTGGGAAATTTGGAAGCTAAAGGCCAATCACTTGGGGTTGACAGCTGACCTGGACTCTTTGTAAGCCACCCAGCCTCACTGGTGGAAAGCAAAGACTCATTCTAACTGCATCTCTGATCTTCTGTTTTCTGCCTCTAGAACCACATTTTCCAGAGAGGTGTTCTCGGGCAATCTTCCATGCCATTGGACTAGGGGTGCAGGGTGATTTCTTCTCTCTGATTGGATATAATTCTGTAATTTCCCTGTAAGACCAAGACTCCCAGATCACACCGGCTGGCCTTTTATGCCATATATGCCCTGATGACGAAGGATGGAGTGGGTCATGTCCTGGAAGACTCAACCTTAAAAAGTCAAGAATGTAGGACTCTGAGAGACAGATGGCATACATCCAATGAAAGGGCTTGTCAGCATCCAGACACTTGTTGGAACAGGGTTGATTATTTCCTAGAGGTGCTGATGAAGGAATTTGTAATATTAAAAGAATGCAACCATTAAGGAATCTAGTCTGCAATCTGTTATTAACACAACATGAAGTCATGGAACGTCGGCATGATTTTAATCTTAAAAGGGTAAGCCTGCCGCACAGAAAGATGCCCAAATAAACCTATACTTGCTCCAGTTGGTTGGTTCAGCGAACAGGTTGGCTCTCTTTTGCCTCTGGGTCTTTGTATGTGCTGTTCCCTGTTTCTGAGCCATCCTTTCTCTTGACTTTCACCCAATTAATTCCTTCCTTTCTTTCTCTGTATCAATGTTACCTGGACTCCTGTAAGAGTGGGATGGGTTCTCTACTTAACTGCTACTGTAAATCCTGTATCTTCTCCATCAGAGTACTTATCTGCCTTCTGTTGACTTTGTTGTGTCAATCAGACTATGTAAGTCCCTGGAGAGCAGGGACTGGTTTTGTCTTGTTCGCTGTTGCATCTGCAGAGCTTGGCATCATGCTAGACAAAGGGGGTACTCAACAAGCATTGCTAACAAACAAGAAGATCTGGTGTGAGGACTTCCCTGGTGGTCCAGTGGTGAGACTGTGCTTCCAACATAAGGGGCACAGCTTTGGTCCCTGCTTGGGAACTAAGATCCTGCATGCCATGAGAGCTGCCAAATGAAAAAAAAAAAGATTGAGTGTGTATACTTTTTGCTTCTCAGACACACTGGGTAAACTGAGGCAGCTTGGCAGACACTTTAGCAGGTCTGGGAATGGAATCGAGATTTTTTTGATACCGGGTGAGAGATTCTTTTTCATACCCTTAGACCGCTTCTTAAATAACTTAATTCCTTTCCAGCAGAGCTTTCGCAGCCTTATTCTCGTCTTTCTTGTCATCACCTTGGAGGCGAAGACTGTTTCGGAGAATTATTTTATAACAAATGAGATCTCGGGGCAGAGGAAAATTTATCTAACTCTCAGGGGTAGGAGAAATGTGTGTCTTTTGGACCTTGAATTTAAATGAGCCAGCAAATCCCTGCTAATTCTCTTCCCTTGCTGGGTCCCGTCTGCTTCATTCTCAGCAAAGGAGAAACCCAGCCTGTGTCACCCATGATTTATGCGCTGCTGTTTGCTCTCTTCCCTTAGAACATTAAACACCCTGAGCAGAGGGGGAAGAAGAGGTAATCTCAGGATGCCTGGCTGTCAGAGAATGTTTAGGGGCAGGCTCTCTGCTCTGGTGGGAAGTGGGAGGAGGCTGAAATGTTAGGGAAACAAGAAAAGACCGATGGGGCTTTCACATAAAAGGAACAAGGGAGTCTCTGTTCGCTCCAACCTTTGTGAAAACCATTGGCCTCTGAGCTGAGAGACCTGGGTACTTGATTTACTTGTTTACCAAGTGCCTTTGGGCAAGACTTGCCTCTCTCTGGGTCTCAGTTTCCCCAGCTGGCAAGGGAAGGTCTGCCTAGCTTGAGCTCCCACAGCCTCAGGAAGCTGGGGCGTGCTGATGTTTGCTGCGTGGAGAGAGGCGTACGGGCAGCTCCGTGGTTAGCCAGGTGGACCCCTGCTCCTCCTCCCTCTGGCTCTGGGGCTCTGGGCAAGCTCCTCAGCTCTCAGAGCCTCATGTGCGTGATGGGGTTGATCGCCTGGCGCTTCCTTGTTGGGTTGCTGACAGCTAGAGCTCCCCGTAGGACTGGCAGGGGGCCAGCATTTAATAAGGGTCAGCTATTATTGAGACTGTTGTTCCTGAGATGGTCCCTAGCCGTGGTCAGAGTGTCCCTCCACCTGAGTTCCCTGCTTGGGGCCTGTGGCTGGTGGGGGCAGGGCCTCCCTGGCAGCACTTGGAAACTCTGGGCAGAAGAAAGGAGGAGCTATTTTCAGTGGATTCTGGTTCTATTTGCGGCTTTGAGCTGGCCCAAGCTGCGGGGAAGCTTTGGGCAGAGCGAGCCGGGCACTGAGGGAGGTGTGTGTCGTCTTCCAGCCCAGATGGTAGAGAGAGGAGGAGGGCTGGAGAGGAGACGGGGGAAGGTGCCCCTCCTCTCCTACGGTTCCCTCCCCCACACCCCGTTCTATCCTCTCCTTGCCAACTTCACCTTCTCTGCCTTCCCTGGGGGAAACTTAGAAGGGGCAATTGGCCTTTTCAAGGTGGATTTAGTTAGTAACACGAAGCAATCCATCAATCTGGTTAACACAGTGTTCCTGACCAGCCGCATTGATTTTCTTAGGCTGAAGTGGGATTCCCATCCCCAGCAGAATTGTGCGGTATTTATTAAAACCTAAGTGGTGTCTAAGCCACCAAACATCCAAATCATTCATCAAAGTGTAGAGGAAGCACTCTCATTTCCCCACTGGACCCTGGGGCATTATCTGTTGACACCTCCCACCATTCCCCCTCAGCGGGCTTTTTAACCTCTCTGGGACTCGGTTCCCTCGTTTGTGAAATTAATGGGGTGGGGGAGCGCAGGGAGGGCTTTCCAGGGAGACTTGGAGCCCTTGAATTCTTTTCAGCTGCAAATCTGTGATTCTCTGAAGCCATAGTTAAACAAGGAGAAGCTGAATCCTTTAATCAGAGGATGGTTGGTAGGACTGGGAGGCTCCACAGAGAGGGTGACATGCTACTCTGTCATTTTCTGGATGAGAAAACTGAGGCCTTAAGGTGGGGCCAGGTCAGACAGTGAGTCAGTGGTTCAGGTGGGTCAGGAATCCAGGCCTCCAACTTCCTATTGCAGCAGGCCTTCCCGACACTGCACTGCTGGGGACCTCTCCCTGGGAGGAGGACTGGAAGCACGTCAATGCACCTGCTCACTTATTTAACTCCCCCATAACTCATTTTCCATATGACATCACCCACATGGTAAGGTATGGCGGCAGGTCTGCCCCTGTTAAAAACTCAATCACTATTTCAGTGTTTCCCAACGACCAGTTATTTGAGTGCTATCCTCATGCATTTTTGACATCATCAGATTTGATTAATATGTATGCCACATTTTTCTTTCTTTTTCTCCTTCAATATTTATTTATTTGGCTGTGCCAGGTCTTCCCTCACTGGCTCCGTAGTTGAGGCATGAGGGCTTAGTTGCCTCACGTGGCATGTGAGACCTGAGTTCCCTTACCAGGGACTGAACCTGAGTCCCTTGCTTTGCAAGGTAGAGTCTTACCCACAGGACCACCAGGGATGTCCCTACATTTTTCTTTAAATAAGTTCCTCACTTTATGTAAATAAACTTTGCCTCATCCTAAGCAAAGATACCTGTTATACTGAGTTTGATTTGTTATGTTTTTCCACATATATGTTAAACATAACTATTTAAGTTAAAAAAATTCATGCACTGACTAAAGATGTGTTTGCAGTTGAGAAATTCCAATGAAAATGGCAGTGGTTCTCAACCTTGTTGGTTTCCTTAAAAATTATTGAGGACCTTGGGACTTCCCAGGTGGTCCAGTGGCTAAGACTCTGCACTCCCAATGCAGGGACCCCAGGTTCGATCCCTGGTCTAGGGAACTAGATCCCATATGCGGCAACTACAGATTGAGCATTCTGTATGACACAGCTAAGACCTGGCACAGCCAAATAAATAAATAATATTTTTAAAAATGATTGAGGACCTTGAATAGCTTTAGTTATGTAGGTTATGTCAATTGATATTTACCTTGTTAAGAATTAAAATTGACAAGATATTAAATTACTTGTCATTTATTAAAAGATACATGATTTTAAAAGAATATTACAAACCCAAGACATGGTAATATAAATTACATATTTTCATTAAAAACTACTCTGTGTTCCAGAATGAAAAATTTAGTGAAGAGAATGGCATTGCTTTACACATTTGCAGGTCTTATTAAGGTTTAACTTATGAGAGGAATTCTATAGTCTCCTATCTGCTTCTGCATTCAGTCTATGTCAGTTTGTTTTAGTTGAAATACATGAAGACTGTCCAGTCTCATACAGTTCAGACGGTTGTGGATATTCTTTTTTTGATACTACGCTAAAACTTGAAAAGAGGTAGTTTCTTAAAGTTTAGTTGCACAAGTGCATTTGAATGAAACTTTTGTACTCAGTCAGACTAAACTCTATTGGTTTGTCCTGTACTTTGAATAGATCTTTTATTCATGCATGATTGGGTAACATTATGCATTGGTCATTTGGAAAATATTGGTTCACTGGGTTATGCAGCTCTTCCAAGTATAGGCATAGTTTATTATGCAATATCAAAAATTTACTTTTGTTAATATTACTACCCATCTAAGCAGAAAAGACATTAGGACTGGGAAGCTGTCAAGAGCATGGTGGCACATTCAAGTTTTCCAAAATTCCAATGAAGCTCCAGTTTTATCACTGACAACAAATATCATCAACTATTTTACTTAATAGGACAAATCCATTTCATACATTTTTGAGAAAATGCTTACCAAATATCCAAGTCTGAATAACTGTATTTCGCATGTTTGACCATTCCTTTCACATTAAGAGAAAGTCACTCAGTTGTGTCTGACTCTTTGTGACCCCCATGGACTATACAGTCCATGGAATTCTCCAGGCCAGAATACTGGAGTGGGTAGCCATTCCCTTCCCCAGGAGATCGTCCCAACCCAGGGACTGAACCCAGGTCTCCTGCATTGTGGGCGGATTCCTTACCAGCTGAGCCATCAGGGAAGCCCAAGAATACTGGAGTGGGTAGCCTTTCCCTTCTCCAGTGGATCTTCCCGACCCAGGAATCGAACCATGGTCTCCTGCATTGCAGGTGGATTCTTTACCAACTGAACTACTAGGGAAGCCAGCCTTTCACATAAAGTAAAAGTAATTTGCTTTTTAAAACATCGTTCTATTTTCCCCTAAAAACAAGGCTAGATCAGCGCAAGTCATTGCAGAAGTGCTCTTCTTTGAGACCACCATCCTACTTCTGCACCTAGCAAAAGTGCTTTCTGTGTGAGAATTAACAGCTTCAGAGGTACGGAGTTTAATTTTAGAGTGATGTCAAGTGTTTCAGAACCGGATAGTGGTGGCAGCTGCACCGTATTGTGAATGTACTAAATGCCACTAAACTGTTTACTTTAAAATGGTTTTTATGTTACATGAATTTCACCTCAAAAAGAAAGTGGAAAAAGGTGCTTTGTGCATAATTTTTATTCATGGTAGAGAATGTTAAAAAGACTTGTAGTCAAAGATCTAGAGTTAATAATATTAAAGTTTTGTTGTGTTTTTTTTTTTAACTGCTTTGTCAAGGACATTCTTAAGTGAAATTGGTCTTTTGTTTACTATCAGTGTTTACCAGTTCACCACCAGTACATTCATGAAAAATACGATGGCAACCAGTATAAATGGTGTCACTATCTTAAATTGTGCCAGCAATTTTACCACCTCTGCTTTTGCACCATCAGAGCGTATGTTAACATGGTAAAAAAGGTAAATGAGTTCTTAGCTTTATTATGAAAACAGTTTTAAGCCATCTGGGTCCCTGAACAAGTTTCAGGGCTCTTGAGAACCCATGGACCACACTTGGAGGACCACTGGTCTGTGCTGAACTGGAGTTGAGCTGACCTAACTCCAGCAGTAGGGGTGTAGTATGGTGCCTGGAAAATCCTTGAAGATGTTGAGTTACAGAAATTTGGGTTCAATTCTAGTTTCTGTCTGATCCTGAGCAAGTAGTTCCTGCAAATCTGAAAGCTGCAGTTACCTCTGTCTGCTAGCTGGGTATGGAGGCCAATGAGATGCTGAAGGGTTATGAGAGTTTGGGGATAATCTTCTCAAAGCGCTCACTGAAGGGGAAGTGACTTTTATCAATAAGCAGCAGGACCTAGCGTTGGGAAGGCTACATTTTAGGGGGTTGAGGGATTTCTGCTTTCCAGGGACCCTGTATGACCCCAGGAAGCCTCCATCAATCAATCTTTCCATCTGTTCTTAAACTACTTCAAAGAGCCACTGAGCAGCTGGAAGAACATTTTCAGCTTTAAAGATAGCAGCGGGGCGGGGGAAGAGGCTGAAAGGGTAGCAGGAGGAGGGGAGGAAGGTCAGATGGGGTAGCAGGGGCCCCCTCACATGAGATATAGGGCAGTGAAAAGCTGTGACTGAGCCTGGATCGACTTTCTCTTTTCTTGAATTACCTCACAAATTATTGTCAGCTGAAGCCCACAATAAATCCCACCCATTTGTTTGGCTTTTCAGAAGTTACAAAGTTTTCAAAGTTATTACTTTAAAGAATCCTTACACACCAATGTGAGGTGAGCAAAGTGATGATTGGGACCCCATGGAGCTGATGAGAAAACCGAGGCAAAGAAAAAGGAAACTAAAAACAAGTATACAGAAGCACCAAGATTCAAATGTAAGTCCTTAGACTCAGAGCAGCTTCCTTTCCATTGTTTCTTCTTAGGCTCTACTCCTTGAAGTGTGTTTTCAAGGCCACACAATAGTTTTCTCTTTTTTATTTGGAGACAATTTACTAAGGTCTGCTGCCTTAACCGGAGAAGGCAATGGCACCCCACTCCAGTCCTCTTGCCTGGGAAACCCCATGGACGGAGGAGCCTGGAAGGCTGCAGCCCATGGGGTTGCGAAGAGTCGGACACGACTGAGCGACTTCACTTTCACTTTTCCCTTTCATGCACAGGAGGAGGAAATGGCAACCCACTCCAGTGTTCTTGCCTGGAGGATCCCAGGGACAGAGGAGCCTGGTGGGCTGCCGTCTATGGGGTCGCACAGAGTCGGACATGACTGATGCCACTTAGCAGCAGCAGCAGCAGCTGCCTTAACAGTAAGAAGGTGGGTGGTAGTGGGAATGAGGTGCAGAATGGAGTTTAAAAGCACACTCTAGAATCAAATTGTCGGAGTTCAGATCCTGATTTACACCTCCTCATGTGTAAAAAGGGGGCATAACAATACCTTGTCACGGCTTTGTTAAGATCACATTAGATCTACATGTTAAGGATTCATACAGCATAAGCACATCTTAAGGTTCAATCCATGAGAATGAGTACACGCAAATAGTGATTCAAAGTGCACAAATCTCTCCTACATTCTATATACTAGTTGAGGAATCCTTAGCCCAAGTTAAAAGGCAGATACTGCGACTATTGTTCAGTCGCCCCGTCGTGTCCCACTCTTTGCGACCCCATGGACTGCAGTACGCCTGGTGGCACATGGCGATACTCTGTCCAAAAAGGGGTCCACGTGCTATGCCAAAAGTCCACCCTCTACTGTCGGATTCTGGGTGACCGTGAGACTGGCTGAGTGAATGCTAACACTCTATTGGCTTAATATCTGCCACGAGGTACCTAATGGGAGCGAGCTAGCCTGTGGTTGGGCCTTCCTGGAGTCAGGTGCTAGTTCCCACCCAATAAGAGACCACCAGCTACGGAACCCTAACCTTCAGTCTTTGCCTGAGCGGAGACCTAGGTAGCAAAACGTATGCTCCTGAGGAGTGAACTTGACGGGAACCTTATGTTATTGGACAACAGGAGAAACAGGTGGGAAAAGCAGTTTTTGTTTGTCGTTCATCACTTCTTTGTACTTACTATTTCCTCTCTCACTTCTTAAAGGCTATATAGTCATATAACAGGAAAGGGAAAACTGGATAGCGGAAATATAAGTAAAGTTACAGAGTTGAGGCAGGAGGAAAAATCACTATTAATACATGGATTTGAGGGGCCAACAGTAGGCCACCATTGAACTTCACAATTAGCATTGGGCTTTCTGAAAGCCAAGGTAAAAAGATACACTATCATCTGCCTAATACTAATTATCAGAAATGAAGGGCGCCTGTATCTGTGAGTCTTGTAGGCAGAGAATATCCTGCTATATCAGTAACAAAGGATATTGTGACCGTCAGGCCATCAACAATTGGCAGCTGCCTCACCGAAGCTGCACCTTGATGGGATGCAGAGTGCAAAATCTACAATACTTGCGCCAAAAGTTATGGTGTATTTTGAAGGAATGATTTCAATGAGCCCAGACAGCTTGCATCTTCCCATAAGTAAAAAAGTGCTAAATTCATTAACTTGAGATGTCTGCTTTTTTCTTAAATTAACAGTGATTTTACGGTGTTCTGACTACCTGATTTTTGCTCCAAAAATTCCTGTATATTTGGCTCCTTCTTTACCTCTTTGGAACAGTCCCTCAGAACTATCAGAGAGGTTGACTCTCGGGCTCAAGTCCTCCGTGTGTTGGCCAAATGAAACATAATTCTCAGTTTTTAGGTTGTGCAATTTTTTTCCTTTTTTTAGCTGACAGAGTAAAGCAAAGCCTTTCCTAACTTTGAACTCTAATGTAATTTCTTACTTGTGGTTTTATTTCAGGCAATGATGCCACAAAGTTGGCAGTACAGCCTGGTGGGGAGAGGAGAGTTTTTGTTGTCAGTGGGATTGGGTTTACTTTTAAAAAAATTTTTAGTGTATCTTATCCTAGACTGCAATTTCTTCAGCTGTAAAATGGTGATAATAACAGCATCTACCCATTTAAGCTGTGAAGATTAAATTGTATGTGTTGTATTGAAATTAGCTATTAGTCAAGAAAATTTCCCGCTATTTGTCATGAGCAGCTCTAGGTGCTGGGGATAAAGTGATGAACAAAATAAGATCCTTATCTTCAAATAGCTTTTACTTAAGAATAGGATAGAAAGACAAGAAACAGAAAAAATGAAAACGTAAATAATTGCATCGAGTGCTGTGGAAAAAACAATACAACAAATGCAAGGATGGATTTTCACTTGACTGACTTTGCCATTTTCCAGAAAACTCAAAGACAGAATGTTAAAATGCTAATCTTACAGGTGAATCTGTTAGGGCCTGAGGGAACTCGGTGCTGGTTTGTAGATTTGTTCTACAAGCTATCGTGTATGGGTTACAAGGTTACAAATTTCTTTCTTTTTTTGTTTGTTTGTTGAAAAGACTTCTTTTACCTGAGCTTTGGCGGAGGTAGTGTGAAATTGTATTCTGAGTAGAACTTTGAGCACGCCGTATTCACTTGCATTACATTAAATTAGTTTTATTCTTAGCACGATTACAGGTGAAAGATACTACTATTGTTCGAGCATTGTCTTGCCCCTGGCCGTAGAGCTAGGAAAAGATGCCTCGCCCAAAGGCTTACTTCCTCGCCCATTCCCAGATCCTGTTTCTCTCTTTTCCAGCTGGAGCGTCCCAGCTAACCCCTCGCCCGCCCCGGGCGTTCGGCTGATCTGCAGCCCCGCCCACCACCGGGGCGTGCCTACCGCCCCAGACCACGCCCCTTACCCCGACCGCCGGCAGAGGGCCGGAGCGTGCGCGCGCGCTCCCGCTCGCGGCCCGGCGTCGGGAGCGCGCTCCGTGTGGCTGGTGCCGCCATGTTGTTGTGGTTGTGAGAAGGCGGTGGCGGAGGCGCAGCCGGTCGAGGCGCTCCCCGCCGCTGCCCCTGGCGCTCGAGCCCCTGAGGCCGCTGACGGGCCTCGCCATGGCTGGGCCGGTAAGGAAGCCCACCCTCCCCCCCCCTACGAGGGGTGGGAGGAGCTGGAGGGGCCGTGGCCCCGGCGCCGCGGCTGTCACCCTCTGACGGGGCCTCGCCATGTTCGTGGCCCGAGGAGGGTGGCCCGGACGGCGGCCTAGAGGGAGGAGCGGGAGCGCCGCGGCGGGGCCGGCTCCCCCTCGGCCCCCGGACTTTCCACGGTCCCACGGGGACGAGGGGTGTGAGGCTACGCGGACTTCAGGAGGTGAGCGTGCGCCCCTCACCCCGACCGGGTCCGTGGGCGTCCTCTGTGGCGGGAGGCCGGAGGTCGGGGGCCACGGAGCCCCCAGGGCGAGCGCAGCGGGCCCGGGACTTGTGGGAAGGAGGAGTGGCCGCCCGACTGTGGAGCAGGGCATCCTCCTGAGCTGGTGGTCCGGAGTGGGAAGGATGGTTCGGAGGTGCTTGGGAGAACTCAGCACTGGTCAGACTGCCTCACCAAAGGTTAGAGTGATTTCTCAGGTGAGAAATCCTGCCACTTAGGACCCCTAAGGTAGTCTTGTTGGTTGTACTTCGGGCTGGAAAACTTGCCTCAAAATAGTAAGGGTAAATTTTATGGCCATGTTAATAAACTCCTCTGGGGTCTGATAACATTACCTGTGAGTTTTGCACAGGAGCTACTGTGGGCGGTTATGATATTCAAGTGTTGTCTCCAGACTGAGGCCTAAATTCTTACCTGTTTTAGTGTCTTGACATGCACTTTGTTGTCTGACAGTGTCAGCTTTTTTTTTTTTCTCACAGCGAGGGGAAAAAAGTGGGCTTGCTCTTGCAGTTGAGCTTCACCTTCGGTTCTCATAATGTCGGCGACGGTGCCATCAAGGCCTGCGTCGAATTATGAGGGATGATTTTTGTTTTTAGTATAAAATAGTTGGGATTTATACATGTAGAGGTGTTGGGGACTTCCCCCTTTCACATTCAAGGCTGTTTCAGTAGGGCAGGAGACAAGATGCATGTTATTTTTGCTCAGAGACCAAGTGAGGTACCCCAACGTGTGTTGGTGTCAAGCAGAGTCTTCTCTTCTAAGGCTTGTGACTTAGGTGGGAAGAAGAGCTTAGAGAGTGACACTGTTTGGAGTAAACCCAGTACAGTTTGTGATATTTAGCTAAATTTGGAGGGTTCTAGAATTGTAGATTGGCTCCGTTTGAAGGATTCTTTCAGCTCTAATTACCTCCCTTACTTTCAGGTGGCCCAGAGCTGTTCACGTGACCAGTATGCTTCTGCGGTCCCACTTGTAGTTAGTTAATAGCAAGCCATAGGAGAACCCAAGTTTTCCCAGTTTGTAAACCAGGTTTTTTAGTTTGTTGGTTAACTAATTAAATACCAGTTGTCAGAAATAGTATGGACTGCCTGAAATGCTTATTCCGGGCCTCACGTGGAACCTGGTGAATTAAAATCTCTGAGAGTGGGACCTTACAAAGCTCCCTGAGTGATTCTAGTCAGCCAGGTTTGTGAATGTCTGCTTTAAGTCACCTCTGGTATTCCAAAGGATTTCCAGTAATAACAACTCCTGAGAGTGTTTTTAATTGTTTATACAAGTTGAGAGGTATGGAAAAGAGGGGAGCCTGAGCATCTCTTAAAATACAGTGGATTTATGTATGGTTCCAAAAATTATTTGTGCACATCTTCAGGAACACGCTTCATAAAATTAGAGGTATATCCAGAGATATAATGAGCAATCCAGAGGACAGAAGCAGAGAGGGAGAGGCAGAAAGTCTGCTTGTGGGCCACAAAGAGCTCCAATGAAGCTGCTTTCCAACGTCACTGTTGCCCCTAAACTGTCTGATTCAGGTTTCTAGTAAAGAGGGGGTAGGGCAGGTGAATTAGCAGTCATTTGAGACTAGGGTTGTGAACCAGGAAGGTTTACTGTGGATTGTGAAAAGTTCTTGAAATATGCCTAAGGCCATGAGGAGTGGCAAAGTCAGTTCTAAAGTCTGAGGTAGTTCTGGTTAACACTTTCGGTGGTAAAGTGGAATGCTGAGTTACCAAAGGAAGTATTCATATTTCAGAGGGGGTGTGGTAAGGTTTGTTATACGTTTGGAAGAGTTGGAAGAAAATGTTACAGTTGGAGAGAGCAGTGAAGGAGTTTGGTCAACATCCTGTTAAATCATAGTGTAGTACTGTTAGAGAAGCACACCCAGTTGTCCACTACAGGAGCCAGAGGCCGTGTATGTTTTGTTATTTGGTATCTGGAGAAGTTGGCGTAGTTCTCAGCATATACTATGCCCTCAGGTATTTGTTGAGTAAATGGATAGTATTGAGGTGGGAAAAGGAACAGTTTTGGTGGTTGATAACAGTGTTTGTTATTAAAAGCTATTTGATAATTTGCATTGAGTTAGAGAGTCAGATTTTAATCCTTGTGGTTTGCCTAAGAGATTCTGTTTTCTAAAGACTGTCATTGGGCACTATCCTGTCCCTAGTTTTGGGGTCTTAAATGTGCCTTGGTTTTTTATTTTTTAGATTGTGTCGTTAATTGACTGCTGCTGGGAATGTCACTTCTCTAGACTTCCATTTTCTTTTCCGTAAAATTAAAAGGTCTGTAATTATTGACATAAGTAGTTTCTCCAGCCTGATTTTGCAAATCTTTATTAATTTGTAATTGTTATTTAGTATTAATCTCATATAGGTAGATGAACCTTCTGTTTTGGATTCTGCTTTTGACTGACGGATTATAGACATTGTCCAAAAGTGCTCTGAAAACTGCATGCATGTTGCAAGTGTTATGCAGAAACAACATGCTTATGCTGTTGTAATTCACTTAGTGTTGAAATCAAAATGGATTTCACGTAGGGAACTTCATAACTGAGTGTGAAGCCACAAGATTAAGAATGGTTTGGTGCAAGTTTGTGTAATTTCTGCGGTCGGTTTCTTACAGACCACCCAATTCTGTAATTTTCTATGCTGAATTTATATGTAGTTTTATAATCAGTGAAACTTAAGACAAAATATGAGATCAAATCCATACCCGATTGAACTAGGATTCCCAATTTTAGAAGCTACCAGAATTGCTAACATTGTTATTTTTCATTTTAATCTTGTGCTTTTATCTTCACTTTTGCATCTAGAACCTTAATATACCTTTCAAGTTCATATTTGTATCAGACATTTAAAGTGAAAACCGTTGTAGCATGACAGTGGATGACTAGTAAGTCCTGAGTTCAAGTCCGGGTTGTGCTTCTCATTAGCTGTGTTGTTTCTGGCAAACCACATAAGCCTTCTGAGCTCATTAGTAAAAGGAAGAAGAGCAACTTCTCTGTATTTCAGTGTGTCAGTGAGGATGAAATGGAATGGTGTATATGAAAAGCAGTCTAAAAATGTCAGTGGGTGATGATGGAGCCCTATTGTATTAGAATCCTGTTTTCCTGGAAGAGTTGACTTGTGGAGCAGTGGTAAATCTGGTATCTGCTGTCAAGTGCAGAATTTAGTAAGATCACTGATAAAGCAACAGAAAGATTTGTGTTCTCTACTCTTGCTTGGAGAAACCTTTTAGCGGCACTTGCGTCCAGTCTGCCAATAGGAATAGTCAGTGTTTCAAGAAACTTCAGAGGGATCTGAGATGTCTTAAATTTGTGCCAAGGTTTGCAGGCTACCCACTCCAGTATTCTGGCCTGGAGAATTCCATGGACTGAATAGTCCCATGGGGTCGAAAAGAGTCGGACATGACTGAGCGACTTTCACTTCACTTCACTTGCCCTTAGAGTAGATTTGCTAGATTTTCACCCATTTTGTTACGTTGGAGTGGTGGTGGAAAGTGATAGGGTCAAGGAGTTTGGCACATTCTGTGTAATGTGTTAGGGCTGTGTTTTCTAAATGGCAGGTGGCAGCGTAATGAAATCAATGTGATGATTTCTAAAAAAAAAATTAGCACATAGAAAATGGTAAAAATAATTATTGATTTGGGAAACTTTTGCTCTATTATATATTTTATGTTACTATATGTGTACTGTTGCCACATAAAGTTCTAAATGTATTTTCTTTTCAGCTAATGTGCTAATGCTTCTGTAATTTAGTTGTAGAAGATAAATTTATTTCTCTGAAATATTCATAGATTGATAATCGGACAAATGTAAGGAGTTACAGGTATACGATAATTCCTAACATGTGAAAGAATTGGTATAAAGACAGGATGGTTTACTTGAAATAGGGTCATTCTTATTTTTTTGTTCACACCTATCATGTTTCTATAAGATAAAACAAAATTTTAAAGTATTTAGACTGATTCCACAAACCACATGGGGCAAAGTAGTGTGTTTATAAAAAGTTTTAGAAGTCTACAGGGCAGTAATGAGTTTTAATCTAATTTAATTTTACATTTCAAAATGAAGTATTTATTTCTGATCATGAAAGCCACAGTACATATTTGTGTGTGTGAAACCTACAAAAAAAAATGGAGATAATGCAGGAGAATGAAGGAAAGTAGAGCTGACACCTAATCTCATTTAGATGTAATGTTTGGTGTTTTTCTTTTTTACTTATCTACTGAAATACTTAAAAGAAGAGCAAATTCCCATGTCAAGTTGAT
This sequence comes from Okapia johnstoni, assembly GCA_024291935.2. Taxonomy (NCBI): domain Eukaryota; kingdom Metazoa; phylum Chordata; class Mammalia; order Artiodactyla; family Giraffidae; genus Okapia; species Okapia johnstoni. The sequence continues at coordinate 3,670,332 of CM044310.1, read as the reverse complement.
ATTCCCTTAATGGGTATTTAGTATTCTGTGATATGGGTGCAGTATACTTTACAGCAGTTCCCTGTCAATGGACATTTCAGTTCTCCCTCATAAAATGATAAAACAGAGCTGTGTTGAACTCTTTTGGACTTTTTTTTTGGCTGCACCGGATGGCTTGGAGTATCTTAGTTCCCTGAGCGGAAATCAAACCCGTGTCCTCTGTCTAAATAGGGTGCTATTTTAAAGTCTCAGCAACAGTAATGTCATTGACCGATTCCAGATATTCTTTCTGGTGATTTAGTACCTTTTAGCTTGTTGGTGGGAATTTAAAATAGTTTGGAAATACCTTTCCTTTGTTGTTCATTCATCATCAGCCCTTACCCTCTACAGCTTGGCTGTGGAAGGGGCAAGCGAAAATGGAAGGGCAATGATAGAGACGACTTGAAAGTTTCTGAGCGTTAATCCTCAATCCTTACTAGTTTAATTTACAAATAATATGTATAGTAACTGGTTATTGTGTGTCTTATAAAATATAGAGAAAAAAATTAACAAGGATGAGAATTAAAGTTCAAATATCTTTCTCCTTTACTGCAGTGGAGCATCTTGGATATTCCTTGGGTATACTGTGTTCTACTTTGGATATAACTGCTTTAGACACTTAAGATGTAATGTTGAGCTTTTATGGTTGACTGTTTCAGAGCTTTCCCAGTAGTTGTGCAGATGGTTCAGCCTAGTTGGGTTATGACAGTCTTTAAAGTGTCCCATGCTGTTGAGAGTCATGTCTGCAGTAAGGGCAAACATAAACCTCGCTCATGAAGTGCCAGTTGAGGTGCTTGAATTTGAAAAGGGCCGATCATAGGATAGGAAGCAGTCTAAATAAGTAGCCTACTTCTCTTAGAGATGAAGAACTGATATTACTAGAGTATATTTTTAAAAGTCTCTGCTTTATGGAAAGCAGTTTGGTTGTAACATTTTTGTTTTCTAAAAGCTTAGGTCTTGGAGACCGAAAAAGATGAATAATTGCTACGTACTAGCTTTCCTTTGCTTGCAAAATACCACAATTAACCTGCCACTCTAACTCCATTTGGAAGAGCCTGAGTCAGTAACTTAAAAAATGCTTTCTTGGGCCAAAACTTTCTCTGATGAGTCTTGGGTTAAAAGGTGACTTTTTTCCTTAAAGTTTGAATCTGTTCCTTTTTTTAAAAAAAGGAAACTTTTTATTTTATGTTGGAGTATAGCCGATTAACAGTATTGTGATAGTTTCAGGTACACAGCAAAGTGACCCAACCATTCATATGCATGCACCCATTCTCACCCAAACTGCCCTCCATCCAGGCTGCCCTGTGACATTGGGCAGAATTCTTTGTGCCTAAGTTTGTAAGTTACTTTTGATTTGCCCCTCTCCTCCCTGCTGCTTAGTTACGAAATCAGGAAATGGTGCTTTTTTTCTACAAAAATGAGTCTCCCTCTCTCTTCCTATCATGGGGAACTTAATTTCAGTAATTTTACATGGATAGGTCATTATCGGAGAAAGATGATATTGAAGTCTTTGAGATTGTGAAAAGAGCAACTTGTGATTATTTTTTGCTAGTTAAAAGAAATTTATTTTTGCCAGTTAAAAGATAATTTATATTGAAGGTGGTTGCTATATATAGTATTATGGGGAAAAGGCCAGGTATTCCTTTTTACCTTAGGTAGCATGATTTATAAGGTGTTGTCACAGACATCTTAGATCCCCATAAGGGTTTGAGAACATGATTTAATCACAGATATTGTGACTCCTTTGAGGCATGTGGCCTCATGTTTCGTAAGTGTTGAACATCGTGTTTAAAGACTGTAAGCCCTGAAGAAGTAGGTGGTGTTTAGTTGCTAAGTCGTGTCCGACTCTTGCAACTCTGTGGACTGTAGCCTGCCAGGCTCTTCTGTCCATGGGATTTTCCAGGCAAAACTACTGGAGTGGGTTGCCATTTCCGCCTCTAGGGGATCTTCCCCACCCAGGGATGGAACCCATGTCTCCCGCATTGGCAGGTGGATTCTTTACCACTGAGCCTCCCAGGAAGCTGCAGAAGTAGGTAGTGATGGCTGTTCTCCTTCACTCCTGAGCACTTAATGTACTGCCTGGTATAAAGTAAGCTATCAGTTTTATGGACTGTTTAAACTCTTACCTATATATTTACACATGTAAATAAACTATAGGCTTGTGAAACCAACACATCACTTTCTGTAGTTAGATCGTTCCTTCATCTGATGTGCACAGAAAATGTTTCTGGGGGAGAGGTCATTAATTTTACATCAGTCTTTCAGATACCCTCTTACTTTCTCTTCAGGATAGATGCATGGTGACAAAAAAGTCTTGATGTAATTCCTTGCATTGTGTGAGTTCCTCCTACCGGCAAGACTCGTGTGTGTGTGTGTGTGTGTGTGTGTGTGTGTGTGTATATATATATATGTATGTATCTGTATTTATATAATAGCTTGCTTGCCTGGAAAATACCATGGACGGAGGAGCCTACAGTCCATGGGATCGCAAATAGTCGGACACGACTGAGTGACTTCACTTTCTTTCTTTCTTTGCTATTTAAAAAGGAAACATACTTAGTTTTGGGGTGTATAATGGTTCTTCAGACATGGACTGCAGGGTTTGCCATAGCGTGAATGAAAAGGAGCAAATATAATTTCTGTCACTTATCTTATTCTCTCCAGTTCCCTGTACCCGTGGTTTTGTTTTATTCTGAAAACACTGAAAAAAATTAGTCTTCTGAAGAAACTAGTATTTTATCTCCCCTTTGATCTGCTGAACTTAAAATCACGTTTTGTAAGTGAACTAATATACTTTCATACATAAGAGAGAGTCTATGAAGACAAGAATGGAAATACTAATAGTGAGTGGAAATACTAATAGTGATTAATTTCTGGCTGGAATAGTGACTATTTTCTGCCTCATATTCTTCTGTAGTTTTCCAGTTTTCTGTAATGAACATGTGTTACTTTTTTTTTTGGTATTACTGTTACAGTTAGGGAAAAGCTGCTATTTTAAAGTACATTTTAACGTCCTTAGTTTTCATTGGCTAGCTTATGAAGGTTTAAGTCATAGTCGCCATTAAAAAAATGGGTTGTGGATTTCTTAGTGGTCCAGTGGTTGAGACTGCACACTTCCACTCGGGGTATGGTGAGGAAGTTCCCGATGCCATGGAGTGTGACTCCCCGCCAAGAACATTAATTGACTCCAGTTCCTAAGGAGAGTGGCAGCTGTAGGAAGCAGTGTGGGAAAATGGGGCAGGCAAGCTGATTTGGACTTTATCGTACTGTGTAAATTCCACTGTGACACTGAGGCAGTCTGGGCTTTGGTCACAGTTAAACACAAGACCTCCACCTGGTATTTCCCTTCGTAATGAGCTGATTGAGAATTACGATTGATATCTTGAAAAGTCAGATACTGTGAACTTAAACACAGGACTCGGCCAAAATTCCTAGTTTTCCTGCTGACTTGCCATGTGGAGCACGAACTGTAGCCCTGTGTGTATTTAAAAATATCAAATGGGAAAAAAAAATCAAATGGGATTATAGCAACTCAGATGTGATACTCATTTTGCACACGTAATTTGACCTGGAAGATACTTAGATAAAAGACTTTTATTTTGACAGTTGGGGTTTTGGTGTTAATGTATGCAGCTGGGAGTTGAGCCACTGTAAGTTTATTTACTCATTCATTTGTTGTTACTTTAGGAAGATCTATGTAATATATCCAGAGTTCAAGTGATTAGGTAAAGCCTGTCAGCTTTTGCTGTTTATTGAACATTATAGAAACTTCACTGCTTGTGTAGGTAGATGATATATCATTCAGAATGTTAGATTTCTGGGGTAGAACATTATTAACTGTCTGCCTTTACTTTATTCTTTTAAAGAATAAGATTAAAGTTCAAAGGCAATCAAGGTAATAAAGGTAGGTACTAATATAAATTTATAGGGTTTTTTAGTTAAAAATTCTATAATAAAGATACACAGGTTTATAAAAAAAATACCTTGTTGATTAAGCCCATTTTTCTGTTCCCATATCCCACAATCTTGGCTTTCTTTTTTTAAAAGAAAATTTAAGTGTTTCAAAAATTCAGAAGAATATAGAGAATAATTTAACAGACACCATGTGCTTAATTGAAAGATGTTGATTTAGATTTAATAAATGTTGATATCTTGTAAAATTTGCCTCAAAGAGGTATTTGTATTTGTTTTTAAAAATCAAAATACTACATAGTTGGAGTCCTTTCTGCATTCATCTTAAATCCTGTTTCCATTATCCAGAGGTGGTTTTATTATCTTAGGCCATGCTGTGCTGTTTTATTCCTACGAACGTCTGTGTGTGTTTGACATGTAGTCGGATTGTGTTTCAAATGCATATAGTACCTTAGTGTAGATATTCTGCTGTTTGAAAAAGCTTGAAATTTATCTATGTTAATATGTTTGCTTAATAGCTATGTAGTACTCAGTTGTGTGAAGAGAATGCAATTTTAGTCCCATATTGTTTGTTTTCGATTAATATATAGATCTTAAAATTTCCTTTTAATATGATTAAGCTGTACATGCTGATCTACAATTTTTTTCTCAATATTGTATTATAAACATCTTACCCTGTTGCAAAATATTTACCTGTTTTTAAGGACTGTAGTTTTTTTAAACTTATAGACACAGGACAGTTATTTACCCAGTCCTTTACTGATGGACATCTAGGGATTACTTTTTTTTTTTGGTACTTGTTCCCCGTATTACAAAAAGTGCTGTCTCTGATGGATATTCTTGCACTTTATACTTTTGAACAGCTGTAGGATAATTTCTATAGAAATAATTCTGCAGAGTAAATTTTGGGGGACTAGAACTGCATGCAGTAAGTATTGATGCTAGACCAGTATGTATAGTTGTAACTTTCTTATTCCTGGTCTGTTCACTTAGGTTCGTTCAAAATTGGTTGCCATGTAAGGGGTGCTGAGATGGATAGTTTTGCCATATAAAACAGCTAACATGTTAAAGTCGCATAGTAGAAACTAGGAGTTCAGGCTTTACCTAGGTAAGGCACATAGAGCTGTGTTTGGGGAATAGTTTTAGTTTTTCTATCACAGAATAGAAGATACAAAAATAAATTTGTAAAGTGCTAAAAATTGAAATAAAATATTAAAGTACTTGAATTTCTTTTACTCTCTGTACTGAGCCCTTGGAGGGAAGAGATGTCTTGTGGCAGTGTGCATAATTGGGAACAGGCAAAGATTGGAAAGCAGTGAAAAATCTGTCCTGTACTCAGAATTAGGTAGTAAGGACCTAAATTAAGGTGGTGGCAGGGTGGTAGTTTAGCTTGCTAACTGAAGCATTCTTAGTTGACAGCCTAAAGGAAATACACAAATACGTGTGGACTAGTTGAATGGGAAGTTTAGCGGCAGGGACTCAAGAGTCGGTGGGTTTTGGGCCTCAGAGAATAGTAATGGTACAGAAATGCAGAACTGGGAGGGGGGTTTGGAAAAGGACTGAAATGAAACCCTTCACACATTCAACGTTGAGACCGGGAGTATATAAGGAAAGATGTCTTGCAGGAGCTCGGAGATAAAGAATTTGAGGCAGGAAGAAAGGTAGGTCTTATCTGGGTGAGATCTTGAACCTAGAATAGCCAAAGATTGAGATCACATTTAGGGGAGTGGGAGAAGATCAAATTTTTAAAAAGCTGTTAGAATTAGGTTAATGAGGCATAGTGGAGGCCAAGGAGAAGAAATTTCTAAACGAGTGATAATTAAATTTGAGTGAGATGGGAAATGATTGGATTTAGTGATCATACTAGTCATCCATCGTCATTTTCTTACTTTTTAAAAAAATTTGTCCTCTCCACTGCCAGGCCTTTAAAAAATTTATTTATTTGGCTGTGTTGGGTCTTAGATGCAGCATGTGGAATCTAGTTCCCTCGCCAGGCATTGAACCCTGGTGCCCTGCATTGGCAGCACAGAGTCTTAGCCACTGGACCACCAAGAAAGTCCCCACTTTCTTAGGATGTGCATTCAGATAGTAAGAGGTGAGGAGACAGCATATATGGAGCCTGTGTTCAATAGAACTTTCTCTGATTCCTTCTGACGTTTGATAACTGCTGTTCAGTACATATTGAGCACTTGAAATTTGGCTAGTTTGAACAAGGAGCTAAATTGAACATTTTAATTAAATTTAAATAGCCACGTGGTTCGTGGCTACATGTTGGACAGCACTGCTTATGGACTCTTAAAAATGAGACAGTGCTGTAGATTAGCAGAAGGAGGAGATCTCAGGGTAAAATAGAAGCATTTACTTATCTAAAAATTTTGTTGCAGTGCTGTCAAACTTGCATTGGAATTAAGTATTTTGGTTCAAACAAGTTTTGCATTTTTGTATTCATTGTTGGTTGTAATTGACAACTCTTTTCTATATAAAAGAGCAAAATTATTTTTAAGAGACTTAGAGTCTGCAATTTCTTCATGCTATCCCTTCCCTTTTTTCCTTCGGTCTTGCTTTTTAAAGGTTATAATTCAGTTTTACTGATGAAAGGATATTTATTGAGATATTTTGGATCTCTGTTTTCTCCTATTAAAAGCAACTGAAAGTTTCTTAGAACTCTCATTGGGGAGAGAGAGAGTACTAGTTATCCTTTAAATAAACCAGTACCTTAGATATTTTATGGCTTGAAGAATGGTTTGCTTTCCAAATGATTGATGGTTTAAATTGAATATTTGACGGCAGTGAGAGAACCTTTTTTACTCCACACTGCTGTGCTCAGTTGAGTCCGACTCTTTGCGACCCTGTGGACTGTAGCCTGCCAGCCTCCCCTGTCCACGGGATTTTCCAGCAAGAATGCTGGAATGGGTTACCATTTCCTCCTCCAGGGGATCTTCCTCACTCAAGGATGGAACCCATGTCTCTTGCATCTCCTGCACTGGTAGGCAGATTCTTGACTATTGTACCACCTGGGAAGCCTAAATGCATTTGGTCTGCAAGAAGAAAAATCAAGTGTATATGGAAGAACCCATTCACAAGGCAGCGCTAACTGTGATTCCATTTTTATAAAGTTACCAGAAAACTCCTGATAGATGGCAACAGAAGTCAGAATAATGGTTATCTTTGGTAGTGAGAACAGGGAGGCTGGGGGGTTGCTAGTTACGTTCTGTATCTTGATCTGGGTGGTAATTTCATGGTTTTCTTTATGAGAATCACTGAGTTGTGTACTTAGGATGTATATACTCTTTTTGTATGTATGTAACACTTCAGTTTTAAAACTTTCATCACCTCACATAATTTTAGTGAGTATAATTTTCTTCAGCTTTTTAAATTTTCTTCTACCTCTATTCATACCTGGATACACTTAATGAAGAAACCTATTTTATCTTTTAAAATTATGATGTTAAACATGTGGAAGGGTGCATAAAACAAACGTATAGGTTAATGAATTTTTTAAATGAGTATATTGGAGGGACTTCCCTGGTGTTCCAGTGGTTAAGACTCCAGGCTTCCACTGCAGGAGGCAGAGGTTCAATCCCTGGTCTGGGAACTAAGATCCTATGTGCCTTCCTGCATGCTGTGTTGCGGGGCCAAAAAGTACATTGGAGGGTTTTGTTTTGTTTTTGAGTGTGTCATACCTATGTCTGTAAGAAGGGAAGGAATTGATAGAAGGCTAGAATGTTTGAAGAGAACAAAGTTTTGAGGACTCTCAGAATACCAGATCTGTGCCTTGGCTTTGTCTTCACTTTGATATCTCTTTGGGCAAGTTATTTGACTTAATTTGGGCCTCAGAGTTTTCTATACAGTAGGGATAATACCTAACCTTTGCAAGGTGGCTGGTGCAATTGAGGTAAAATTATAGGAACATAGAATAATATTATTAGGCGTTTAGGCCATTGAATTTTGGTCTCTGGCCTCACAGAACAGAATTGTGGTATGAAAAGAAAATGATTTGTACAAGGAGACACAGTGATTAAGATCATTCATTTAGGTTGGCTTAAAAATTTCTGAGACTTCTAAGTATGCCAGACACTATTCTAAGTAATTTGTATGTATTAACTCATTTAATTGTTTGCGATTATTCCCAGCATGCGTGTGTGCTAAGTCTTTTTCAGTTGTGTCAGACTCTTTGTGACCCCGTAGACTATAGCCTGCCAGGTGGCTCTGTCCATGGAATTTTCCAGGCAAGAATACTGGAGTGGGTTGCCATGCCCTCCTCCAGGGGATCTTCTGACCCAGGGATTGAACCTCATTCCTGCATTGACTGGGGGGTTCTTCACCACTAGTGCCACCTGGGAAGCCCCAATTATTATATTTGATTATAATTATTCCAGTTTTACTGACGAGGAAATCAAGGCAAAATGGGGTTAAGTAACTTGAGAGGTAGTTGAATTCTTTGCTGTATTGCCCAGTTAAGTGAAAGCTCTTAAAGATTTTAGGCAAATGTTAAGATCTTTTGATAATCTTTCACGGATTTTGTGAAGTAGAATTTTGGTTTTTTGAACCAAAATTAAAAAAGGAACCTTATTTGTTGTGACTGTCATGATTATGGAAAAGATCGATGTTAATATTTACTGTTTGAATTTTATTCCCTCCTTGACAAAGCTCATTTTCCTCTTAAAATGCCTAGGATGTAAACACTAGATAGTTTTCTTTTAAAAATGGATTTGTTTTTTAATCCTAAGTCAGTTTGTTTCTTCCTCCAAATCCCGTTTAGATTTGTAGGCAAAATGTTAATGGAAGGGAGCTGTCAGACTTGGAGGCAGTTCTAACAAGGTTTAGTGTTCTGCTTCGGTTGTTTCGGTATCTGGTCCCTGGTTTTCTGAACGCTAATACAGATTCTGTCACATCTGTGGTTTGAAAAAATTTAAACCATAGTTTTTTAGTATAATAATAAAATTTTAAGTATAATTTATATACAGTAAAAGTCACCCTTTTTGAGTACTGTTTTGCAGGTTTTGGGAACACATGTGATCAGTACTCTCATCAAGATATAGAAGAGTTCCATCGCCTCAAAAATTTTCCTCCTGGTCCTTTAGTCAGGAGGACTCCCACTTCTTGTCTTTGGCAGCTACTGATGTGTTTTGTCACTATACTTTTGTCTTTTCCAGAGTTTTGTATAAATGGAATCATGCAGTATGTAACTTTTTGAGATTGGCTGCTTTTATTTAACATAATGCACTTTGAGACATCCATAGTTTGTGTATCAGTGATTACTTTTTATTGCCGAAGCATTCCATTGTATGGATGTATCCCAATTTTTATATTCATGTTCCAAGATCGTTCAGGTTGTTTACAGTTTTTGATAACTATAACCAAAGCTGCTATAAACATATTCACACACATGTATATGTATGCCCGAATTAATGTGTTTTCTCATGGTTTAAAAAAAAAACCTGGTGCCTAGAGGTTTTTTACCTTTACTAGAGTACATCATGAGCAACGCTGGGCTGGAGGAAGCACAAGCTGGAATCAAGATTGCCGGGAGAAATATCAATAACCTCATATGCAGATGATACCACCCTTATGGCAGAAAATGAAAAAGAACTAAAGAGCCTCTTGATGAACGTGAAAGAGGAGAGGGAAAAGTTGGCTTAAAGCTCAACATTCAGAAAAAACTAAGATCATGGCATCCGGTCCCATCACTTCATGGCAAATAGATGGGGAAACAGTGGCTGACTTTATTTTTCTGGGCTCCAAAATCACTGCAGATGGTGATTGCATGAAATTAAAAGATGCTTACTCCTTGGAAGGAAAGTTATGACCAACCTAGACAGCATATTAAAAAGCACAGACATTACTTTGCCAACAAAGGTCCGTCTAGTCAAGGCTATGGTTTTTCAGTGGTCATGTACGGATGTGAGAGTTGGACTATAAAGGAAGCTGAGCACAGAAGAATTGATGCTTTTGAACTGTGGTGTTGGAGAAGACTCTTGAGAGTCCCTTGGACTGCAAGGAGATGCAACCAGTCCATCCTAAAGGAGATCAGTCCTGGGTGTTCATTGGAAGGACTGATGTTGAAGCTCAAACTCCAGTACTTTGGCCAGCTGATGTGAAGAGCTAACTCATTGGAAAAGACCCTGATACTGGGAAAGATTGGGGGCAGGAGGAGAAGGGGACGGCAGAGGATGAGCTGGTTGGATGGCATCACTGACTCAATGGACATGGGTTTGGGTAGACTCTGGGAGTTGGTGATGGACAGGGAGGCCTGGCGTGTTGTGGTTCAAGGGGTTGCAAAGAGTCGGACATGACTGAGCAACTGAACTGAACTGATGGAACCTTAAAAAGCTTATAATATTCACAGAATTTTGTTATTTTCTTAGTAAATCCCTCCCATAATTTCACTCTAGAATGAGAGTAATTTGTTATGTAGATAACCTCACAGTGTAAACTGTAAATGGTTAGTATTTTTAAAATTAAGGAAATAGGCACATGTGCTTAATCAGTGGGCATATTTACTTATCAAACTCCTTAGTGCATAATTTCTTTTTTTTTAAAGTTACTTTATTTTTAATTGGAGGATAATAGCTTTACGATGTTGTGTTAGTTTCTGCCATACAGCAGTGTGAATCAGCCATAGGTATACCCATGTCCTCTCTCTCTTAAACATCCCTCCCACCTACTGCATAATTTCATATTTTGTTTTTAGTAGCTCTTGAATTGTGAGCTTTTGACTTTCTTTTGTTCCTCTAGCTAGCAGAATGGTTATATAATTGGTTGTGAAAAGTCTTAAGAACAGGCTTAGCACTGTAGACTCCCCCAAGATGACTGGAAACACTAATATTGGTGGATTTCATGTGAACATGTCTTGAAACTTATAGTTTATGGTTGATTAGCTACTTGAATTAAATTATCCTCTTTGTGTAGTGACCTTTCTTTTTCTAGCAGTGTGAAGCCAAGAAAAATACGTAAGGCCTTTTTACCTTGGAAAAGAAATTGCAGGCAATTTTTGCAAATTAATATTGAGGTTGCAATTCTGACTCTTCAGAGGACTACAGAGACCACAGGTGGTATGACTGAGCATAGTATGTGTGTATTTCTTTTGATTAGTCTGAGTCTCAGTTTGAGCCTTTCAGAGACTGACTGAGGTACTTGGTATACAGAGCTACAGAGCTTCTTTCAGCAATGTACATTTCTTCTGAGTTAGAAACTGAATGTTGTGTTTAGAACCAAGACGTATTGCACTTCAAATGTGAACTTTGGTTAAGGGGATATCTCACTTGTGGGCTATCATTTTCTAGCTATTTCCTATGGAAATATCTACCTGGAGATGCCCAATCTTGACAGTAATGGGAGTTGAAAGTAACCATTCCTCTTCTGTATGTGGTTGCTTGATAGGGGCAAGACTTAGGCTCTTTACTTTTCCTGAGACTGCAATATTGGTGATTCACGTTGAGAATTCCAGAATAGGGTTGCCGGAATTAGAAACTTGGGAATGTGGAGGTGGCAACTGTTATGGAATCAGAATTACAAATAAAATTTTAATTAGTTGTATTAGTTTCACACTTCAATTTTCACTGCTACCTTGTTAAGTAGTCAGGGCAGGCGATACTATTAACTCTTACTTAACAGGTGAATAAATTGTGTGTAAAAGCTGTCATTACTTGTCTGAGATTGCACTGCTAGTGAGTAGCTGAACTAGAACTTCAACCCAGATCCTCTGATACCAAGTTGGATGCTCTTTTCACTATTCCAGTTTAGTATGATGAATAAGAGCTCAGGCTTAGGTTTGAATCATGATTCTATCACTAGTACTCTGTGATCTTAGACAAATTCCTTAACTTCTTGCTTCAGATTTCTCAATTTTAAAACAGGTGTAACAGTATTCTTGGGGCTTTTGTTAGATTCAGCAAGTGGTTTTAACAGTGGCTAGCGCTCCATATAGGCCTGTTGTGATTGTTGCTCCTGTTACTACGGTAGTAACACTGCTTCTTTCCCTGAAAGCATTATAACTGTCCAGTACTTTATTTGGAGCTAGGAACTTTTGCATTCCTGCTCTGTGGAACTACTTCAGTTGCACTGCATATACCCTTCCCCCATTCCCAACAGTGTTTTACCTTCTCAAAACTAGAATTCCAAAAATTTATTAGTGAGTTTCCTCTAAAAAGGTACAAAAATAAATTTTTCCCCTTAGAGATATTTGGTGAGCCTTCAGAGAATTCCTGGGTATCTCAGACTTTATTTAACTTGAGAATTCTTCAGCTAGCTTACCTGATACAGAGAAAAATAACTTTTCCTTTCTCAAGAGCATAAAAAACTTTAAAATATACCCATTTGCATAACACCTACTTAAACCAAGTTACCAGGAGGTTTTACAGGACACTTCTTTGGACACTTGGACTTAAGAGACTCTCTTAACTGACACTGTGTAAACCTGCGTGGGTCATTCCTTCTGTTACTGAGGTATGTGAGCGGCTTGCTTGGATATGTATCTGTGTCCTTTCTTTGATAAATGCTTGAGGGAGCCTTTTGAAATGCAGTGTTTTGGCCACCGTTTCAACTCTACAGAAATATGGTTTCATGATAAAGTTAACAAAAAGCACATTGGCAGCAGTCCAGAAGCTGACTCACCAAGGAATAATGATAGACCCTTTGGAGGGAATGGCCTATCCCAGGGTCCTATTTCAAAGCTTCATACTAGGACACCATCAGTGAAAGTCAGCCAGGAAATCAAGATGAGATCTTACTTGTATCTACTGGGAATAATGATAGGAAAGATTTCCATAGTAGGATGCAAGTTAGATTTTTTTCCCTAATGTTGTAAAACTTGGGGATGGACAAAAAAGTGAGGATACAGAATGGTGGTGACCTTTGTGGGGCTGTGGTGCTATTTCCTTTTCTGGGACTGGATGAGAATAGTGTTGTCACGACTAAGGGTTAACTCAAGAAGCTCAGTGCTGTATCAGTTTTCTAGAACATACTTAGCTCAGTAGTAAGCACAAGTATCATGTTCATGTCAGACACTGTAGCTACTGTTTCCTACTTAAACAGACTCGAAGAAACTGAAGCAAGACCAGAATCAATTCAGTTTTGAGGAACAGACCCTTTGCCTACTAGCACTGCGTATTTTAGGAGTAAAAATGCTCTGAAAGTGGACTTGATTCAGAGTCAAGAAGTATCTAAATTATTAGCTATCTCTATGACTTGGGCAAGTTAACTTATGTTTTTGTGCCTTAGTTTCCCCCTTTGTAAAAAGGGATAATACGTTGTAGGGTTGTTTTAAGATTAAATGACTAATAAATGGTGAAGCATATAAAAAGGTTCTCTTATGTGTTGGCTGTTAAAATTGTTATGAACAAGGACCTTCTCCCTTACACTGTTTGCGGCTCTGTAGTTTTGTTATTTTTCGTAAGCAGTATGACTAATAGAACTTTGTATTAAGGAATTTCTTTATCATAAATTTGCTACTTATTAAAGATAGAGTGTCATTTTATTCCCTCAATTTGAGCCTGAAAGATAAGAATTAGTAGAGAGGGAGCCTTTTTCGGTCTTATAGGTGCTCAAATATTACTGAGTGTAGGTCATCGTTTGGATTGAATTCTGAGTGTACACGCAGTTGTGTAGAACAGAGAGCTTGTGTAGGACTGGAAATGCCGAAACGATGAAAACTGTAGGAGGCGGCAGACGGTGTTGTTTAAACTGCGCGGTGGGTCAGCAGAGGATTTGGGGTTGCTGTGTTTTCCTTATAACAGTCAGTTTTGTGAAATGATTAGCCCTGAAACAAAGTAATTTAAAACTTAGAATATGCTAGGAATTTCAAATTCCTTTTCACTTAAAAAATGTCTCTTTAAGGAAGGAAGCAGGAATTCCCCAGCGGTCCAGTGGTTAGGACCACTGCAGGGGGCCTGGGATGGATCCCTGGTCTGGAACTGGGATCCTGCATGCTGTATGACACGGCCAGGAAAGGAAGGAAGCATTTCTCCAGAGATATGTAACCCCCCAAAGGTTGTATGATTCTTAGCCATTGCTGTGTTGACTATATGATCACCAACAAATAAGCGTCTCAGATTTGTGCCATCAGAGAGTGAATTTTTAAAATGAGATTGCTTTGTCTCTTGCTAAACTATCATAAATATGTGTATACGTTTGCTCATTAAGTGGAGCTTTTCCTTTTTTCCCGTGTTTGGACTTTTTTGTAATTTTAGGTTGGTGATCTAGATCCAAGGGTTAGATTTCCTTATTTTATACATTTTGGATTATATCTGGAGGATTATTGCTAATTCCTACATTGTGTCCTTAAGCCAACACTTGATTGATTATACTAGTAGTGAAAGGAGTGGGGTTTTTATTGAATTTTTGTTTTTAAGATCCTTGCATTTTGATTCATGAAATCAAGATAACTTATAGAGGCGAGTTGCTGCTTTTGAATTATTCAGCAGGATTTCTCATCACTCATTTTCTGTTGCCTTAAGGGTTGAGCACATTAGACCTGGCCAGTTTTGTGTCTTTATCACTTGTAGTACTGATGGGCATTTGACACAAAGGGCCAACAGTTGTTCTTCACTGGTATTGTTACACAGATGGCAGGAGCAAGCTGTCAGTTTTCTGGGTTTGTGAGGCTGGGACTGCCTCTAGTGGGAGGCAGGAGGTTTGTCTGCAGTGGGAGAGAACGAGACCAAATGAGTCCAGAGGAGTCGGAGATAAAAGAAACGGATCCGGTGGCATTGAGACTTCGAGGCCCTGCTGCCTGAAGTTCATTCTTTTTGTTTCTGTGTGCCACTTTCATGTCCTTCTGTGAGCCAGGCGGTTCTGACTTAACAAAAAGTTTCTTTTTGGCTGTGCTGAGTCTGCGCTCGGTCTTTGTTGCTGTGCAGGGGCTTTCTCGAGGTGAAGCGAGCTCGGACTCCTCTCCATTTGAGGTGTGTGGGCTTGTTGCGGAGCACAGGCTGTAGACACGAGGGCTTCAGTAGGCGTGGTACTTGGGCTCAGAAGTTGTGGCTCGCAGGCTCTAAAGCACAGGTTCAGTAATCGTGGTGCACAGGCTTAGTAGTTAGTTGCTGTGAGGCCTGTGGCATCGTTCCAGATTAGCAGTCAAACCCATGTCTCCTACTTGGCAGAGGGATTCTTTACTGCTGAGCCACCAGGGAAGCCCCAGGCTGTTCTGATTTTAAGTTAGCTTGGGTTTCTTTCACTTAAAATTGAAAATTCTGATCAATGTATCTAATATTAGTCTAATAATGTTTAAAGATAGTTTGGACTTTAATCTCAGGGTAAACATTTAATATACATAGGTAAATTCAGTTCGTATATAACATGATATTCAGAATCAGTGAAAATGATGACGTATTTTCAATTGTGTTAGGATGGGTGTAGAATGGATCAGTGTTCTTTTCTGTTTATACCTGTACAATGTAGAGGTTTCCTTTAAAGAGATTATCACCGTAAGTAGTAGAGCAAAGATAGAAATTAGATTATAATCATAATTTCACTCATCAGTCATGAATATCCTCTATTGTTTTCTCAAAAAGAGGCCATGGTAATTGTATAAAGGTTGCAGAAAGAGGGAGGAGAAAAAAATGAAAAGTAGAACAGATAAATGGAAGTGAAAAGAGAAGCTTCATATGCTGAGAATTAGTGAACCACCAGTAATTGCTGTGGGTTCCGCGGATTGCCTGCTTCTGAGTTCGATGTTGGACTCTTGTGAATGAATTGGTGACAGAGATGAAAGGCTGAGGTTAAGATTCATGTGGTTATTAAGTATTAAGAGCAATTTTCTTGTGTTTTAAAATAAGCTGTTGGCATTATGTTTCCTTGCAAAACCTGGTTCTTTCATTACTTGACCCTAATTGCTTGATTGTAACATATAAGGGGAGAATGAAAGGTATAGTTAGTCAAAACTTTCTTTCGGAATGGTCTTGGAAGCCTTTGAATAATGGGATTAATGCGCAAGGCACTGCAGTGAACATGAAGAACTTTAAAATAATCTATTCCCAAAATAAACTTGACCACTGGCAAGAATGTGGCAAGCCAAGTATTTGAGAAGTCTATGCTACACCGTCCAGCTTTTAGCCTAATCTGTTTTAGCTGGCTTGCCCCAAGTAAATTGAAACTTCTTTACGGTTCACTGTGGGTTAAATGCAGTTCTTCATCGAAATGGTCTTAGTTATACAGATTCTCATGGTCATCCCTAAAGCCTACATCCTATGTTTTAGATTTACAATAAAATGATTTGTATCCCTTAACATGGTTTCACCAGTGATTAATAATATGATTTGGGGGCAAGACATTAACTTCTTAGAGCCATTTGTAACTAAGATTTAGGAAAAAACTTGCCTTACCTAGAGCGTATGTTTATACCTCTGACTTTTTTTTTTTTTTTTTGCTGCTAAGTGGAGTCAGAGGGAGGCTTCACTGAGGTATAATGCACAAAATTCACTTTTTGTTTTTGCCCTGCTGCCTGGCGTGCAGTATCTTAGTTTCCTAACTTGGGATCAAACCTGCATCCCCTGCAGTGGAAGCATGGAGTTTTAACCAGTGGACTGGCAGGAAATTCCCCAAATTGACTCATTTTTAACTATGTAGTTTGAGTTTTAAAAATTGTATACAGTCATAAAAATACTCTATCACTCCAGAAAGTTTGGATCACTGTCCTTTCCCATCCCTGCCTGTGGCAGTTACTAATCACTTTCTATAACTGTAGTTTTGCCATTTTTCTAACATGTCATATAAATGGAATAACTTTAATGCAATACATACTATTTTGTGTCTGCCCTCTTTGATTTAATATAATGCTTTGAAATTCACTCCTGTTGTTAAAAGTAGTAGTAGGTTGTTCTATTTAATTGTCGTACAGTTGCTTAGTTGTCTTCAATTCTTTGTGACCTCATGGACTGCAGCACGCCAGCCTTCCCTGTCCTCTACTGTCTCTTGAGTTTGGTCCAATTCACATCCATTGAATTGGTGATGCCATCTAACCATCTCATCCTCTGACGCCCCCTTCTCCTTTTGCCTTCAATGTTTCCCAGCATCAGGGTCTTTTCCAATGAGTCAACTCTTCACATCAGGTGGTCACAGTATTGGAGTTTCAGTATCAGTCCTTCCAATGAATACTTGAGGTTGATTTCCTTTAGGATTGACTGATTTGATCTCCTTGCAGTCTAAGGACTCTCGAGTGTTCTCCAGCACCATAATTCAAAAGTATCAATTCTTCGGCGCTCAGCCTTCTTTATGGTCCAACTCACATCCCGTACATGACTATTGGAAAAACCATAGCTTTGACTATACAGACCTTTGTCGGCAAAGTAATGTCTCTGCTTTTTAATATGCTGTCTAGGTTGGTCATAGCTTTCCTTCCAAGGAGCAAGTGTCTTGTAATTTCATGGCTGCAGTCACCGTCCGCAGTAATTTTGGAGCCCAAGAAAATAAAATCTGTCACTGCTTCCACTTTTTCCCTTTCTGTTTGTTAATTGTAGTAGTATTCCATTGTATGTGTATTCCACAGTTTCTTGGTTCACTAGTTGTGGATATTTGACTTTCTAGTTTTTAGCTAGATAATCAAGTTCCTTATGAATGTATGTATTATTTAGCTAGTAATAAATCAAGTTCTTGTGAATGTATGTTATAAGTCTTTGGGAGTTTGCTTCAGTTTCTCTCGGTTAGATACCTAGAAGTGGAATTTACAGAGTTACATAGTAAATGTATGTTTATAACTTTATAAGAAACTGCCCAACTATTTTCCAAAGTGACTGTGCTGTTTTCATCCCCACCAGCAGTGTATGAGAATCCTAGCTGTTCCACATTCTTTTTAACACTTGGTATTGTCAGTCTTTTGGAGAAGGCAATGGCAACCCACTCCAGTACCCTTGCTTGAAAAATTCCATGGATGGAGGAGCCTGGTAGGCTGTCCACTCCCTGGGGTCACAGAGGGCCGGGCACGACTGAGCGACTTCACCTTCACGTTCATTGTCAGTCTTTACTCCACCACTCTTGTGGGTCTGCGGGCTTCCCAGGTGGCGCGGTGGTAAAGAGTCTGCCTGCCAGTGCAAGAAGCTGGGGTTTGATTCCCAGGTCTAGAAGATGCCTTGGAGGAGGAAATGGTGACCCACTCCAGTGTTCTTGCCTGGGAAATCCCGTGGACAGAGGAGCCTGGTGGGCTGCCGTCTGTGGGGTCACAGAAAATCAGACATGACTTCGCACCCGTACATGTGGGTCTGTAGTGACATATTCTTGTAGTTTTACTTGACAGTTTCCAGATAAGTAACACTGATCATCTTTTCATGTGCTTAGTTGCTATTCATTTATCTTCTTTGACGTGTTCATTAAAATATTTTGCCCAGTTGAAAACTCAGAAATTTTTTTAAGTTGCCTGAGTTCTTCATCTTTTCTAGATTGTTGTTGTTCTTCAGTAGCTCTAAGTTGTGTCTGACTCGCTGCGACCCCATGGACTGCAGCACTGCGAGACTCTCCTGTCCTTCACTGTCTCCCAGAGTTTGCTCCAATTCATGTCTGTTGAGTTGATGATACTGTCTAGTCAATCTCATCCTCTGTCATCCCCTTCTCCTCCTGCCTTCAATCTTTCCCAGCATCAGGATCGTTTCCAGTGAGTCAGTTCTTCCCATCAGGTGGCCAAAGTACTGCAGCTTCACCATCATTGCTTCCAGTGAATATTCAGGACTGATTTACTTTGACATTCACCACCAGATACATCCATAACTGAGCATCGGTTCTGCTTTGGCCCCTGCGCTTCATTCTTTCTGGAGCCATTGGTGATTGCCCTCTGTCCCTCCCCAGTAGCATATTAGACACCTTCTGACCTGGGGGGCTCATCTTCCTTTGTTCTATCTGTCTGCCTTTTCATACTGTTCATGGGGTTCTCGAGGCAAGAATACTGGAGTGGTTTCCCGGGCCCTCCTCGAGTGGACCACGTTTTGTCAGAACTCCTCACTATTACCTGTCCATCTTGGGTGGCCTGCACAGGATGGCTCATAGCTTCATTGAGTTACTCAAGCCCCTGCACCGCCAAAAAGCTGTGCTCCGTGAAGGGGATTTTCTGGATATTAATCCTTTATTACAGATTTTGCAGGTCATATTTTGTGGAATATGTTGTCATCATTTGTGGTTTTTACCTTTTCATTTTCTTAATAGTATCTTTCAAAGATTGGAAAATTTAATTTTTATGAAGTCTTAGTTGCTGATCTATTATACTTAATATGCTTTATAACCTATCTCAGGAATCTTCTGTAGGCCTAATGTCACTAATATTTTCTTAAATTTTCCTTCTGGAAGTTTCGTGGTTTTATGTTTTACATTTTGGTTTGTGAAACTGAAGTGTTTTACAACTGGAAGTAGTTAAAGTCTGTTTAATGAATGAGATAAGGGTTAAGGGTCATCATTTTGTATATAGATGTATAAAATTTCCTCTAAGCGATGCTCCAGCTGCAACCCACAAATTGACGTACTAAGTCAGATATTTTCTAATTTCTCTTGTAATGACTTTTCTTTGCTATGGATTATTTAGAAGTGTGTTGTTACTGGTTTCTAATTTAATACCCTTGTGGTTGGAGAACATACTCTGTAGGATTTCAGTCTTTTGAATTTGAGATTTATTTTGTGGTGAGGCACATCATGGTGAATATGCTGTGTGTCCTTGAGAAGAATATGAATCCTGCAGGTAGACATCGGTTTTGGTTGATAGCATTGTTAGTCTTTTGTATACTTAAGTTTTTTGTCCTGCTTGTACTGTCAGTTACTAAAAGAGGAGTGCTGAAGTCTCAAACTATATCTATAGATTTAGTTCTGTTGGTTTTTGCTTCATGTTTTTTGAAGTTCTGTCTTTAGGTGCATATATGGTTCACAGTTGTGATGTGTTCTCAGTAAGTTAACCCATTTATCATAATGACTTATCCTACTTTGGTGGTATTTGCTCTCCTCAAGGCAGCTTGGGAAAAGGGAGCTTGGGGAAGGAAAGTTATGACCAACCTAGACAGCATATTAAAAAGCAGAGACGTTCCTTTGTCAACAAAGGTCTGTCTAGTCAAGGCTATGGTTTTTCCAGTAGTCATGTATGGATGTGCTGCTGCTGCTGCTGCTAAGTCACTTCAGTCGTGTCCGACTCTGTGCGACCCCATAGATGGCAGCCCACCAGGCTCCCCCGTCCATGGGATTCTCCAGGCAAGAACACTGGAGTGGGTTGCCTTTTCCTTATCCGATGCATGAAAGTGAAAAGTGAAAGTGAAGCTGCTCAGTCGTGTCCGACTCTTAGCGACCCCATGGACTGCAGCCTACCAGGCTCCTCCGTCCATGGGCTTTTCCAGGCAAGAGTACTGGAGTGGGGTGCCATTGCCTTCTCTGTATTGATGTGAGAGTTGGACTATAAAGAAAGCTGAGCACCGAAGAATTGATGCTTTTAAACTGTGGTGTTGAAGAAGACTATTGAGAGTTCCTTGGACTGCAAGGAGATGCAACCAGTCCATCCTAAAGGAGATCAGTCCTGGGTGTTCATTGGAAGGACTGATGTTGAAGCTGAAACTCCAGTACTTTGGCCACCTGATGTGAAGAGCTAACTCATTGGAAAAGACCCTGATGCTGGGAAAGATTGAGGGCAGGAGGAGAAAGGGACGACAGAGGATGAGATGGTTGGATGGCATCACCGACTCGATGGACGTGAGTTTGGGTAAACTACGGGAGTTGGTGATGGACGGGGAGGCCTGGCGTGCTGTGGTTCATGGGGTCACAGCGAGTTGGACACAACTGAGCAACTGAACTGAACTGAAAGGAAGTTTTATCTGACATGAGTATGGATAGCTCTTGTAGCTTTCTTTGGACTAGATTAGAATTTGGATGGTCTTTTTCCATCCTTTTAATTTCAAGCTCTCTGTGTCTTTATATTTACAGTGTGTTTCTTACAGTTATCATATAGATTTTGCTTATTAAAATTTAGTCTGACAATGTGTGCCTTTTAAATGGGATCTTTAAAAAAGCCACTTAACATTTAAGTATTGTTATTGTTGGACTTCCCAGTTGATGAGAGTGGCAATCCACTCCAGTATTCTTGCCTGGAAAATCCCATGGGCAGTGGAGCCTGGTGGGCTACAGTCCATGGGTTTGCGGAGAGTCAGACACAGTTGAAGCAACAGAGTGCATATTGATCCTGGTTAGGTTTAAGTTTTGCCTAAACTTGCTCCTTGTTTTCTTTCTTTTTTAATTAGTTTATTTATCTATTTCTTAACTTTACAATATTGTATTTGTTTTGCCATGCACTGACATGAACCCGCCGTGGGTGCACATGTTCCCCTTCCAGAGCCACCCTCCCGCCTCCCGCTCCTTGTTCTCTGTTGTGGGGGTCCAAGTGATACATGATTATTTTGAACTAAAGGCATTTGATATGCAACAAATCAGAAAGAAGCCTTCTTGGAGTTTCTCTTATCTCTAAACAGAAACTTCTAGATTGAGGCTCCCATAAATCCTTTCTCCAGAGAAATTTATGGCCATGAAGAAAAATGGGTAAGACCACCTTATAACTGCATAAACATCACAAACTTTCTTCTGTTTATTCCTCTAGAAATCCATATGTTGTTCCCCATGGAAGCCTTTTCATCTCCTACATTTTCTTTTAAATTAAGTGTATAAGCCTCTGTCTTGCACTGTTTAAAGAGCCACTTCTTTTGTGCACTCTTCATATTGTTGTTGTTCACTCACTAAGTCGTGTCTGACTCTTTGTGACCCCATGGGCTGCAGCACGCCAAGCTTCCCTGTCTTTTACTGTCTCCCTGAATTTGTTCAAACTCCTGTCCGTTGCGGAGAAGGCAATGGCACCCCACTCCAGTACTCTTGCCTGGAAAAGCCCATGGACGGAGGAGCCTCATAGGCTGCAGTCCACGGGGTCATGAAGAGTCGGACAGGACTGAGTGACTTCACTTTCACTTTTCACTTTCATGCATTGGAGAGGGAAATGGCAACCCACTCCACTGTTCTTGCCTGGAGAATCCCAGGGACAGCGGAGCCTGGTGGGCTTCTGTGTATGGGGTTGCACCGAGTCGGACACGACTGAAGCAACTTAGCAGCAGCAGCAGCAGCATGTCCATTGAGTCAGTGATGCCATCCAGCCATCTCATCCTCTGTCACTGCTTTCTCCTCTTGCCCTTTACCAGCATCAGAGTCTTTTCCAGTGAGTTGACTCTTCGCATCAGGTGGCCAAAGTATTGGAGCTTCAGGTTCAAGGTCAGAGCTCCCAATGAATATTCAGGATTGATTTCCTATAGGATTGACTGATTTGATCTTCTTGCTGTCAAAGGGACTCTCGAGTCTCCTCCAGCAACCCAGGATCAATTCTTCGGCTCTCAGCTTTTTTTATAGTCCAACTATCACATCCGTACATGACTGCTGGAAAAACTGTAGCTTTGACTATTCAGACCTTTGTCGGCAAAGTGATGCCTCTGCTTTTTAATATGCTGTCTAGGTTTGTCATAGCTTTTCTTCCAAGGAGCAAGCATCTTTTAATTTCATGGCTGCACTCACCATCCTCAATGATTTTGGAGCCCAAGAAAATGAAATCTGTCACTGTTCCGCTTTTCCCCATCTGTTTGCCATGAAGTGATGGGACCAGATGTCATGATGTTAGTTTTCTGAATGTTGAGTTTTAAGCCAGTTTTTTCACTCTCCTCTTTCATCTTCATTAAGAGGCTTTTTAGTTCCTCTTCAATTTCTGCCATTAATGTGATAATCATCTGCATATCTGAGGTTGTTGATACTTCTCCCGGCAATCTTAATTCCAGTTTGTGCTTCATCCAGCCCTGCTCCGCATGATGTACTCAGCATATAAATTAAATAAGCAGGCTGACAATATACAGCTTTGACGTACTTCTTTCCCAAGTTTGAACCTGTCTGTTGTTCCGTGTCTGGTTCTAACTGTTGCTTCTTGACCTTCATACAGGTTACTCAGGAGGCAAGTAAGGTGGTCTGATATTCCCATCTCTTGAAGAATTTTCCGCAGTTTGTTAGGATCCACAAAGTCAAAAGGATTTAATGTAGTTGGTGAAGAAGAAGTAGATGTTTTTCTGGAATTCCCTTGCTTTTTCTGTGATCCAGCACATGTTGGTGATTTGATCTGATTCCTCTGCCTTTCCTAAACCCAACTTGTACATCTGGAAGTTCTTGGTTCATGTACTGTTGAAGCCTAGCTTGAAGGATTTGGAGCATTACCTTGCTAGCATGTGAATTGAGCACAGTTGTACGGTAGTTTGACCATTCTTTGACATTGCCCTTCTTTGGGAGTGGAATGAATACTGAGCTTTTTCAGTCCTGTGGCCATTACTGAATTTTCCAAATTTGCTAAAATACTGAGTGCAGCACTTTAATAGCATCATCTTTTAGGATTTTAAATAGCTGAGTTGGAATTCCATCACCTCCACTAGCTTTGTTCATAGTAACGCTTCCTAAGGCCCACTTGACTTTGCATTCCAGGATGTCTGGCTCTAGGTGAGTGATCACACCATCGTGATTATCTGGGTCGTGAAGATCTTTTTTGTATGGTTTCTCTGTGTATTCTTGCCGCCTCTTCTTAATGTCTTCTGCTTCTGTTAGGTCCTCACTGTTTCTGTCCTTTGTCGTGCCCACCCTTGCATGAAATAGTCCCTTGATATCTCCAGTTTTCTTGAAGAGATCTCGAGTCTTTCCCATTCTGTTGTTTTCCTCTATTTCTTTTCATTGTTCACATAAGACTTTTTTTTATCTCTCCTTGCTATTCTCTAATGGCACCCCACTCCAGTACTCTTGCCTGGAAACTCCCATGGACAGAGGAGCCTGGTAGGATGCAGTCTATGGGGTCGCTAAGAGTCGGACACGACTGAGCGACTTCACTTTCATGCATTGGAGAAGGAACTGGCAACCCACTCCAGTGTTCTTGCCTGGAGAATCCCAGGGACGGGGGAGCCTGGTGGGCTGCCGTCTGTGGGGTCGCACAGAGTTGGACATGACTGAAGTGACTTAGCAGCAGCAGCAGCAGCAGCTATTCTCTGGAACTCTGCATTCAGTTGGGTATATCTTTTCCTTTCTGCTTTGCCTTTCCTTCTCTTCTTTTTTCAGCTCAGACAACCACTTTGCCTTCCTGCATTTCTTTTTCTTTGGGATGGTTCTGGTCACCTCCTCCTATACGGTGTTACGAACCTCTGTTCATAGTTCTTCAGGCACCCTGTCTGCCAGATCTAATCTGTTGAGTCTATTTGTTACGTCCACTGTATAATCATAAGGGATTTGATGTAGGCCATACTTGAATGGCTTAGTGGTTTTCCTACTTTCTTCAATTTAAGACTGAATTTTGCTATAGGGAGCTCGTGATCTAAGCCACAGTCAGCTCCAAGCCTTACTGTGTAGAGCTTCGCCATCTTCAGCTACAAAGAATATAATCAGTCTGATTTCGATATTGACCATCTGGTGATGTCCGTCTTTTGTGTTGTTGGAAGAGGGTGTTTGCTATGACCAGTGTGTTCTCTTGTAAAACTCTATTAGCCTTTGCCCTGCTTCATTCTGTACTCTGAGGCCAAACACACTTGTTATTCCAGATGTCTCTTGATTTCCTACTTTTGCATTCCACTCCCCTGTGATGAAAAAGACATCTCTTTCGGTGTTAGTTCTATAAGGTCTTGTAGGTCTTCATAGAATTGTTCAACTTCAGCTTCTTCAGCATTAGTGGTTGGGGCATAGACTGGGATTACTGTGATGTTGAATGGTTTGCCTTGGAAATGAACCGAGATCATTCTGTTGTTTTTGAGGTTGCACCCAAGTACTGCATTTTGTTGGCTATGAGGGCTACTCTGTTTCTTCTAAGGGATTCTTGTCCAGGGTAGTAGATATAATGGTCATCTGAATTAAATTTGCCCATTCCCGTCCATTAAGTTGACTGATTCCTAAAATGTTGACCTTGTCATCTTCTACTGAAGTATGTCTAATTTACCTTGATTCATGGACCTAACATTCCAGGTTCCTATGCAATACTGTTCCTTATAGCATTGGACTTTACTTTCAATCCTAGATACATCCACAACTGAGCGTCATTTCCGCTTTGGCCCAGCTTCTGCCTTCTTTATGGAGCTGTTTCTCCGCTCTTCCCCAATAGCATATTGGACACCTACTGCCTGGGGGGCAGGGGGGCTTATCCTCTGGTGTCATATCTTTTTGTCTTTTCATGCTTTTCATGGGGTTCTCAAGGCAAGAACGCTGCGTGATTTGCCCTTCCTTTCTCCAGTGGATGACGTTTTTTCAGAACTCTCCACCATGACCTGTCCTTCTTGGGTCACTGATTAGTGACAGCTCATTCTGTTCTTGTTCTATCAATATAATACCCCAACATCTTTAGAAAAGGATTTTCTGTTGGTTTCCACCAGCTAGAATTCAATTAGATTAGAATTTGGAAATAACTCAAGAGGACTAGCCTCTTAAAAACCCACTTTAATCTTAGAAGAGGAAAGGTGATTCTAAGTGGCTTTTCTTTTTTCGCATGTGAGGGTGGCATTACGTTTTCATATTTATTGCTTAGAGAAAAAATTGTGTGTCCAAAGGTATCTCTTGTGGCTGGGTCATTATTTAGGAATGCAGGCATCAATTTTGTTTTCTTGGTAGTATTCTCTGCTCCCTCGGCATCTGAGAAAAGACCTTTCATAAAAGATTTAAAAAGTTGTACTGGGATTTTCATTAAAAGTTGCAACACATAGCTAGTAGATTTTATAATTGTAATGTGTAACTTTCACTTACTTAGTAGGACCATCTTTGTTCACCAGAACCTTTATTTCTCTGGAACAAATCTTGGTGTCAGTTTTAGCAATACTCAAAGAATAGTCGGAGAAGGCAGTGGCACCCCACTCCCGTACTCTTGCCTGGAGAATCCCATGGACGGAGGAGCCTGGTAGGCTGCAGTCCATGGGGTCGCTGAGAGTCAGACACAACTGAGCGACTTCTCTTTCACTTTTCACTTTCATGCACTGGAGAAGGAAATGGCACCCCACTCCAGTGTTCTTGCCTGGAGAATCCCAGAGACGGGGGAGCCTGGTGGGCTTCCATCTATGGGGTCGCACAGAGTCGGACACGACTGAAGCGACTTAGCAGCAGCAGCAGCAGCAGGGAATAGTGCTAGCGTTTAAATATTGACAGAAGATGTCATTTTGTCATCATTATTTCCTGTCATTTTGTTATCATTATTCAGTTCAGTCGCTCAGTCGTGTCCGACTCTTTGTGACCCCATGGACTGTAGCACGCCAGGCCTCCCTGTCCATCACCAACTCCTGGAGTTTACCCAAACCCATGTTCATTGAGTCGGTGGTGCCATCCAGCCATCTCATCCTCTGTCGTCCCCTTCTCCTCCTGCCCTCAATCTTTCCCAGCATCAGGGTCTTTTCAAGTGAGTCAGCTCTTCACATCAGGTGGCCAAAGTATTGGAGTTTCAGCTTCAACATCAGTCCTTCCAATGAACACCCAGGACTGATCTCCCCTAGGATGGACTGGTTGGATCTCCTTGCAGTCCAAGGGACTCTGAACAGTCTTCTCCAACACCACAGCTCGAAAGCATCAATTCTTCAGTGCTCAGCTTTCTTTATAGTTCAACTCTCACATCTATACATGACCACTGGAAAAACCATAGCCTTGACTAGACGGACCTTTGTTGGCAAAGTAATGTCTGTGCTTTTTAATATGCTGTCTAGGTTGGTCATAACTTTCCTTCCAAGGAGTAAGTGTCCTTTAATTTCATGGCTGCAGTCACCATCTGCAGTGATTTTGGAGTCCCCCAAAAGTCAGCCACCATTATACTACTAGATAAAAGAAAGCTATAAAAATATTGTGCGTTATTTAATACTTTTTGCTTTTGTTTTACAATTTTTAAAGTCTCCGTAAAAAGTCATTTATAGGTAAATTGACATTGAGTCTATGATAGAGGGATGGTGAGATCTTTGTGTAGCTTCAAGACAACTTATGAATAAATAATACTTGGTAACAATGGGATTTGAATAACTGGCAGAGGATCATTTGATATGGAAATGTTGCTTATTTATCTTGAGATTGGAAAATACTTTTTCCCATCTGAAATCATCAGATGTCGTATGTGGCTAAAGCAGATGATTCAAGTGATTCATTTAGCAAAGATTAATAAATACTGGTGTTACGTGGCATGAGATAAACCTTGAAGGAAGTGTTGGGAGCATGAACTGTGTTGGGCCATTGAGAACTTTCTGTAGTTATATATATATATATATATATATATATATATATATATATATATATATATATATATATCTCTGTGTATATATAGCTCTTTCTTACATTAACCTCCTGATGTATGCCAAGATAAGGTCTTCTTGTTGTATTGAGAAATAAGTCCATGATGTTAACCAGGCATCTTTAAATTGATCATATGATGTAAAATAACTTCCATGTAGTCTAGGTAACTTGGAACTTTAAAGTTTTTCATTTTGACAGCAGTTATGAGTTCTCTGAAGCATTTTCTCCGCCTTGAAACATCTTCCTCTTTATTACCCTTGCTTGTTTGCTCTACAGGATTTGGCTTAGGTTTATTAGTATAATAAATATTTACCAAATGCCACCTATTTACTAACACTGTTATGTCCTAGGATGCAGTGGGGAGCCAGACTGACCTCATTCAGTTTGTAGCCTGTAAAGGAAAGGAGTAGGAATAGAGTTGGGGGATTATCTTTTTTGTTTGTTAGTTTTTTTTAATAAAGTGGCCAAACTGATGAATGATTAGGACACTCTTCTGTCTTTTGGTATCCTGGGGTTTCAGCAGAGTCTGTCTGGAAGTTCTCAGTTGGCTGTTAATTTAAAGGGACTATATCATGTCATACGTTAAGAGTAAAGGGAATTTTAACTAAAATGATGTTACTGGTTGTGGATACTAAAAGGTAGAAGTGCACAGTCTTACTTGCTTTTAAGAATACAAAGAATGGATAGTTGCTTTGTACAGTCAGTTTTCTTATTTCTTTTCTTCCCATAAGAGTTTGTATCAGGCTAAAATCTAAAATTATAGTTCTTAATGTTTGGGGAAATAGTATCATATGACTACATAGTTTTGGTAGTAGTCACTGGATAATTAATTGTTTCCGCATTCTATGTTTCCTGTCTTTTTTTTTTCTCTCAGGGTGAAAACAGTTTTCTCAAAGTCCCCCTCTTCCTAATTCTTTGAGCATGGCACATTGTTATTCTGTATACTAAAGGTGTACATATTTGAAAGTGAATGACATTATCTTGCCATGGATTCCTCACTGACACATTTGAAGTGGTTTAAACTGCCAGATTCTGTGTATGTTGACTGCAAAAGCTAGCCAAGAAAGGAGGAAGGAAAGTTTTTATCAAGAAGTTAATAAAATTATTGTTGTAAAACAGTGATATATGCCCAATAAGAAATTTGGCTCTTGAAAAATAATGTGTTTCTGGACTACTCGTTTATATTGGCCTTTGGACATGTTTCCAATCCTGCTTTTAATTTGTAGGAAATATTTTTCTAGGTTAAATTCAATCCAGTATAATTATGTTTATAATTTATTTCAAATATCTGACTTTATTAGGAGCTGGTTGATGACTTTATACATGCATTTTATTTCACCTGTGCTTTTCTTATTCTTGAAGACTTAGGTAATTTGCTTTAAAATTGGAGAACTGGAGAAGTGGGGCAGGAGAGGAATGGACTGTGAGTTTGGGCTTAGTAGTTTCAAAGTATTATATTTAGACTGGATAAACAACAGGGTCTTACCGTATAGTGCAGGGAACTATATCCAATCTCCTGGAATAAGCCATAATAGAAAAGAATATTAAATGTATATATGTGTATAACTGAGTCACTTTTTTGTACAGTAGAAATTAGCACAACATTGTAAATTGATTATACTTCTTTTAAAAAAATTCAAAAAATGCCTGAGAACACTAAAAAAAAACTCAGAAACTCACTAGTTCAGTTTTTAAAAACATTATTAGGTTACATACTGTGTTAATTTAGTGACTTACTTATGCTAATTAAACTGTCTGTAATAGGCTAGAGAAAACATTTTGTTGGAGTCTTACTATGTAAAACTAAGCCACCAGTAAGTTCATGGCTAATCTTAGGAGTTTAGGAATACAAGGTTCTTAAGCTGAAGTCTGAATGTGGGAATTTAGTAAACTTAGTATTCTTGCTGAATTTGTCTATTCATATACTTTTTTAAAAAAGAAGCTGTGGGGTTTATTGTTGTGTTTGTGTGGTATGTGGGTTCTTAGTTCCCTGACCAGAGATTGAACCCATGCTACCCTCATTGGGAGCTCAGAGCCTTAACCACTGGACCACTGGGGAAGTTAAAGTTGTCTATTCAGTATTGATTCCTACTGGTATTTAGAATATTTCAATGTTGTATTATATTCATTTGGATATTTATTTTTTCCATTTACATAACAAAAAGGAAATGGCTGTTATTTAAGCTTTTTGAATGCTAGGAAAAGAATCCTAGAGGCAAAGGAAATCATGTCAAGACCAGTGTCCTAGATCTATTAGGGATAAAGTTTTTTTTTTTAACCTCATGGGTAAATAATTCTCTAGCATAAGGATTGTTCAAACTTTGATATAAAGCACAGATATGAAGTGCTTTTGGTGTAAAGATTGTTGCTTAACCCCCGGAGCCAACTTTGGCTCATCCAAACAGTGTCAGAGCTGTTCCAGTAGGAGGCGGGTCTTCTCTGAAAGTATGAAGCCAGTGATTTGTATACACAAAGCAGCTTGTTGCCACCACTGTCATTGGGTGAGGATAGCAGTAGGTTCATATGAAGTCATTATTTTTGTTAGAATGTGATGGAGTGAACACAATTTCTACAAATTTCGTGATTTTTCTGCTAGAGTACTGAAGTGAATGTCCTTGAAGTCCAGTTTCTTTATAAGCGTCTTTATGTAGTGATAATAATAATTTCTCTGGGAATTGGAGTTCTTCTCTGCTTTCAGCAGATCCTGGGCAAACCAAGTAATAACCTCACTGATGCCTCACCTTCCTTGCTCTTGAAAGATGCACATCCATACAGGTGGGAGAAGGAACCAAGCTGTGGGCAGAGGTGGTGGGGAGGGGTCACAAGTCCAGGCTCAGTTTTTCACCTTGTTTCTTAATACGCTGTATATTTCTTTCTACATCTTAAGCTTTCTTCAGTAATATGTCTTAGAGACATTTGCTTAATATTAGATAACGTTCCCTATATAAACTTTGTTTTGTTTTTACTGTCTGTTGCAGTGAAGGTTTTTCTACATCTCTCTCAGTGCACGCGTGACTACTTCTCAAGTTTATCAAGAGAAATAGAGTTACTGGGTTGTATGATATGCATGGCTGTAGTTTTACCACGCTGCCAAATGGTCTTCAGAGCACCTGTGACAGTTTTCGTCCTACCAGAAGTGTATGCTAAAGTAGTTATTTTCCATGCTCATTTCAGAATTTGAAATTAAACAGTATCTTTTTGCCAGTCTCTAAGATGGAAAATAGTTCTTGTCATTGTTTTCATTTGTATATTTCTGGTTATCTGAGGTTGACTATATTTTCATATTTGTTGAACATTTGCATTTTTCCTGTAATTTCCTATTATCAGTTGTCGAATTTTTTCAGTTGGATTATTTTCAATCCGTTTGGATTATAGGAGCTTTTAAAAAGAATATGCTCAACTCTTTTCAGGTTATTATAATCTAATCTCTCTGTTACCATAGATTAGTTTTATAGAGTTTAATATAAATGATCATTCCCAGATCTTTTATGTGGATCTCTGAACTTAGGATTATATTCAGTTTGTTATTAAGAAAGGGAACTTAAAAAAAACTTGAGTTGTTGGCTAAAAAAATTTTGAAGTAGAGTTGAGTGGTTTCTGAGTAGTTACTTGGCAACTTCACTGTTTAACTAGAAAAAAATTTTTTTTGTTTTAAATTGTGCAGCGGAAACACTGACACATTAAGGTTAACAGTACTTGAATCTCTGAAATGAGACACAGCCCAGTGGAAGGAAGATAGCAGTAGCTGGTCTACCCTTATCTGTTTCCATGCTTGGCTCTTAAATGTCAGTTTTGTGGTTCTCTTTACCATTACATACGTTGATTTTGGTTTATATTGTCCTGTACATGCAGACATTGTTTTGAATAAAGGACAACATCCAGAGTATAGTGTTTTAGTTTTTGCCAAAGCTATATTAAAAAATTTTTTTATTCCCATAGTCCCCCC
This sequence comes from Okapia johnstoni, assembly GCA_024291935.2. Taxonomy (NCBI): domain Eukaryota; kingdom Metazoa; phylum Chordata; class Mammalia; order Artiodactyla; family Giraffidae; genus Okapia; species Okapia johnstoni. Next base: position 3,639,206 of record CM044310.1, on the reverse strand, counting down.
AAAAGGGGAAAAAAACTTGCACATTTATTTTTTCAAGCAGGCTAAGACAGAATAGGGGAGGATGTCTAACCTGATTTCTAGCCTTTTTGTAGCACAGTTAATGTTACAGATCAGTCAAGATGACACGTTATTTGGTAGGAACCATCTCTTCTCCCTTGCATGTGCCTTGATCTCATTGTGTACCTTTTTCTTAAAGTTCTACAGTGTTTTTTTTTCCCAAAGATATCCATCTCAGAGCTCCACTCACGTTAACAAAGATTACAGGGACTGGTTAATGAATCTGAATGCCAGTGCTGCGATATAAGTTAGTCTGTTGCAGTGTAGATTTCGTATTTGAGCCAAGAACTTCGCTGAAAGTACGTTTTGTTTTAATTAAAAAACAATTGAGATATGATATGCATATAATAAAGTGTAGTAACCCTAACTTTTGGCAACTTCTTAACCTGTGTAACTACACTCAGATTAAGATGAACATTTGCGGCTCTCTTTCATTAAGACTCCCTCCCATGCTTTCCCAGTCAGTAGGTACCCTAAAGAGATAACTAACAATTTGGACTTCTGTTACTGCATTGCCTTTACTTTTGTGTTTAATTCCTCGGTTAAAGTTCTTTTTAAAATATTTCTTTTGTTTGGTTGTAAATTGAACAGAACACTGAAGTGGTGGACCTAACCTGTTAGTAAAGTTATAATCAGAGATTACTTGGAAGACATGGAAATGAGCAAGGCAGATTGTGTGATTCACATGATTCATAGCATCATTTTAGTGCAGTCTTAGCAGCCTTCCTCGTGTTCAGAATATACAACCCGTTTTCTTGTTTGGATTTTGTTTTTATCATAAGAGAAAGAATGACGAATGTTTGTGTGCCTACAGACTATTAATCTTCTGTCACATTTGTGGCAAACTTAAAAATTTTTTGCTTTGATATTACTTCAGATTTAGTGAAATCTGTGGAAGTAATATGAGGAGCTTGCCAGTGCCCTTCACCAGTTGTTCACACTTTGTTTCATATATTTTATCACCCTCTTGTTTTTTCTTACAACCATTTGAGGGTAAGTTTGAGGCGCTGTGTCCTTACGCTTCTTTAGAGTTTATTTCCTAAGAATAAGGTAGAGAATATTATATAACCACAGAACAATCCTTCATGGGTTCTTTTTAAGTTTAATTTTGGGGATGATTTTATATCTGAGTTCTTGGATATACTTCACAGTTGGCAAAATACTCATGTTACATCAGGTTCCTATACCATCAGAATTTTTAGTGTGTTTTTACATGTCTTGTAGTTGTTGCTTGTTTTGCTGTTAGTCGAGACATTCTGACATCTGAGAATCAAACTCCACCTCGTTCACTTCTGTGGACTGTGCTGTTGTCACGAGGCGTACTGCATTCCAGTATCTTCACATAATTTTTTAATTGAGAAGTGCTAATCAGACTTTAGTCTGTGAATGTCCTTTGCACAGTCTCCCTATAAAGTATCAAAGATGATACTGTAAACTTAACAAGAGCATTTTCTGTTTTTCCAAACCACCACCTTTAGAGAAATGATGTACGAATGCTTGTCTGAGCCACATTTATTCTCCTCCTGATTCTCCACATAATAGTATCTACTTTTAGGGCAGTTGGTTTGTAGATAAAGACATATCTGTTGTGCATAGAATTCATGGATGTGAGTAAATTTGCTTGTGAAAATTTATGTCCATAAGACCCAGACACTGTAGCATACATCTAAGCAAATGAGCAACTATCCATGTTGCGGTACTTGAAGGTGGTGGTTTTCTTCATGCCCTGTTTGGATAGTCTGGATGATTTTTTCTTTTACACATGTAAGTTCTGAATTTTTTCCCTTGTTATATTTGCGTTTAAAATAAAATCTATCCATTTTTTCTGTTGACGTACATCAAAGCTGTATATTGTCACCCTGCTTATGTAATTTATATGCAGAGTACATCAGCGAAATGCCCGACTGGATGAAGCACAAGCTGGAATCAAGATTGCCGGGAGAAATATCAGTAACCTCAGATATGCAGATGACACCACCCTTATGGCAGAAAGTGAAGAGGAAGAGCCTCTTGATGAAAGTGAAAGAGGAGAGTGAAAAAGTTGGCTTAAAACTCAGCATTCAGAAAACTAAGATCATGGCATCTGGTCCCATCACTTCATGGCAAATAGATGGGGAAACAATGGAAACAGTGACAGACTTTATTTTCTTGGGCTCCAAAATCACTGCAGATGGTGACTACAGCCATGATATTAAAAGATGCTTGCTTCTTGGAAGAAAAGCTATGACCAACCTAGACAGCATATTAAAAAGCAGAGAAATTACTTTGCTGACAAAGATCCATCTAGTCAAGGCTATGGTTTTTCTAGTAGTCATGTATGGATATGAGAGTTGGACTATAAAGAAAGCTGAGTGCAGAAGAATTGATGCTTTTTGAACTATGGTGTTGGAGAAGACTCTTGAGTGTCCCTTGGACTGCAAGGAGATCAGTCCTGAATATTCATCGGAAGGACTGATGCTGAAGCTGCAACTCCAGTACTTTGGCCACCAGATGCGAAGAACTGACTCATTGGAAAAGACCCTGATGCTGGGAAAGATTGAAGGCAGGAGGAGAAGGGGACGACAGAGGATGAGATGGTTGGATGGCATCACTGACTCGATGGACATGAGTTTGAACAAGCTCCGTGAGTTGGTGATGGACAGGGAAGCCTGGTGTGCTGCAGTCCATGAGGTCGCAAAGAGTCGAACACGACTGAGCAACTGAACTGAATTTTTTCTCTTAATGCCTAAGTTTCAGTGTTTTATTGTACGTTGTCATATTGGTAGAATTTGAAAAATCGTATTGTTTTAGGGACAAACTTGACTCAGGTGATCATTCACATCATGGTGAAGTGTTTGCTCTGGTATTTTAGAATCTAGAAAGATACTAGCTCCTTGATTTTGGGCAAATTACTTTGTCTTTTGGAGATTTGGAGTCCTCTCTCTGAAAAAGGAGAGTTGTCCTACCTCAGCAACCCTATGAAGATTAAATAGGGTAATGTATGAAAAGTACCCAGCTCAGTGATTGGCACAAAGTGCAGTAAATGTGTGCATGCCAAGTCACTTCAGGTGTGTCCGACTCTTTGTGACCCCATGGACTATAACCTGCCAGACTCCTCTGTTCATGAGATTTTCCAGGCAAGAATTCTAGAATGGGTTGCCATTTCCTTCTCCAGGGAATCTTCCCCACCCAGGCATCAAACCTGTGTCTCTTACATCTCCTGCATTGGCAGGCAGGTTCTTTACCACTAGTTCCACGTGGGAAGCTCCGCAGTAAATACTAGTTCTTAAATATGAAGATATGGTGTTTATTCAGAAATCGGTTTTGTTTAACAAAGTAATGAGATATTCCTTTAGACTAGTTTGTCTAAGCCTATATTACCTTATTATGGTATTAAATCAGAGCTCTATGCAATATTTTAACTGTAGTTCTGAACTGTATGATTGATATTTCTGTAATGAAGACCTTTTAAGAGTTATTTGTATTAGTTTATTCTCCAGTAGTTCATGTGCTTGTTTGGTCAGGGGAGGTAATTAAATTTTGAGAGTTCAAGAAAGATCATTAGTGTGTGTGGTATAAGGAGTTATTGATACATATCAGGGCATTACTATTAAGCTAACGTGTATGATTACTAAGTGCCAGGTACACTTCTAATTGCTTTTGTGTATTAGATCATTTAATCCTAACAATAATACTTTGAGATATTGTTGCTGTCAAACTTATTAATGAAGAGTGACCTGTTCAAGATGACAGAACTAGTAAACGTCTGAATTAGGTTTTGAGGCAAGGTTAGTTAGGTTGACTCTGAAGTTGTGCGGGAATGCCTAAAAACTAACACTTTATAATGCTAGTGTATGTTTTTAATTCTTAAACATTAAGAATTAAAAGTTGTGGAGGCTTTGTTTTAAACAGGAGATACTGCCGAGATAGTACACAGTCAAGGGGGAAACCATATTCCTTTGCTCTGCCGCACGCTGTGGGGAGTAAACAAAGAAAGGGAAGCAGGAGGTGTAGGTTTGAATGTGGACTTTTGCAAAAACGAAAATAAGGAAAGACGCCTTTCTGATTAGGGTTACTGTCTGGTTAAATAATCCTTTCTCTCCTGTACTCATTCCAGGGAAAAGTATAGAAGCAGAAGACAAAACTGTCTGTCCACTCTGAAACCCTTTAAATGTGTTTGTATCTCTTCCTATTCTATAATCAGCAGTTATAATTTGGAACAAGATTAGATTTAAGAATAAAAGATTCTTTAACTTCTGTGGTTTTGTTGTAGTACTGACCGTAACCCCCTAATAAATTTTCTTTGAAAATCAAATAATTTGGGTATGCTTGGAACTTTTAGGTAATTGTAGTCTCATTAATACACTGATCACATGGACCCAATTCTCTAATCCAGTCAGGTTTTGCTTCCTTGCCCTTATATTTGCACTATTGTGCTGGTGCCCATAACAACACAAGCTTACAGCCCAGCAATGCAGGGCAAGTAGACTGACTTCCTACTGTGCAGCTTTTTCCTGTACTAGATAGATGCCAGCCCAGAGGATGGTGAGCCCAAGAGTTTAATGGAAAGACCTGATTCCTGACTTTCTCCTGTTAAATTAGATTGCCTCAGGGCTGAAGTAGAAAGTTGGTAGAAAGCAGTGCTCGGCTTGAGGATATCTAATAAATTTATTAGATAAATTTATTAATCTAATAAAGCTTTAGAGTGGATGGATTTCTTGTTTTAACATCTCAGAGACTATTAATGGCTTCAGTGTTACTATTGAATAATAATCTGTAGTAAAACATTATTTAGTGATGCAAAATTTCAACTTAATAGCAATTTATTTGCGTTGGTAAATTCTCTGTATTTTCCCATATTCTCCAATACTTGCTTCTATTCAGTTTTCTGAGTTAATTTCTTTAAATAGAATATAAAATTGTATTATTAAAAAATGGCTCCTTCATCCTTTCCATTGGAGTTTATAAATGCTTTTTTTGATATATATGTTATTGATGTGGCTGAAAGACATCCTGGATAATTTGTGTGTGTGTGTGTGTGTGTGTGTTTTAAAGACATATTTTATCCCCTTTCCAAAAACTTTTGTCAAGCATCTGCATCCACAGTGGAAAAAACTGAGATACTTGTTGATAAGTATCTTAAGTAAGCATTAAGCTGCTTGATTATACACCTTCTTTTTCTGTTACCTTTATTCCTGATCATTTCTACTAATTTTTCAGCCTCACTCTGTTTTGTCTTCTGTGGATTTGGAGTTTTAATATCCTTATGAGCAGGGCTGAATTTTTTATTTTTTTCCTGAAGAGAATGCTGACTCTTTAAATAGTTATGAAAATTAGATGTCTGAGTACCTGCTGAGTGCCAGGGCGCCTCTTCGGGAGGTCTCTTTCTCTGCCACACCGTCTGCCTTGAGGCTCAGGAGCTGCGCGCTCTCTTCTCTTGTTTGTTGTTTACTTTTGTTTACTTGTTCTTTGTTAAAACTTTGAAGATGTATTTTTTTAATAAAATACTGGTTTTTAGAATATAAAATTTTGTGATTAATAGCACCGCCTATATAAATTTTGGGTGTCAGTGAAAGTCGCTTAGTCTTGCCTGACTCTTTGCAACCTCGTGGACTATTCAGTCCATGGAATTCTCCAGGCCAGAATACTGGAGTGGGTAGCCTTTCCCTTCTCCAGTGGATCTTCCCAACCCAGGGATCAAACCCAGGTCTCCTGCATTGCAGGCAGATTCTTTATCAGCTGAGCCACAAGGGAAGCCCATGTTAGTGAAGTACACATCAAAATGGATTTCATAAATGTGTATAAAAGGACTACCATCATTGAATGGTGGAATAAGTTAATCAGTTATGATGCTTCAGTAGGTATAGACCTTTTTGAAATCTGAGTTTCTGATTTGGAACCATATGTATAGTTCTGGTCATAATGAGGAAGAAAAAATTGTGTTAATTTGTTAGCCCAGAAGCAAACTTCTCTTGGTCACTGGAGTACTATTGCTTGTAAATTCTTTTCCTGTTTTCCCATAGAATCGTGGCACAGGACAGAATTTCAGAAATTTAAGATTTTTTTTCCCCCAAATTTTGTTTTTTTTCAAAAGTTAGGAGTTTCAGAATGGCTACAACATAGCATTAAACCAAGTGTGCACGGGTTGCACACCCATGAATCTGGCACTGTCCTGAGTAACATGTTCAGTTCTCCCACAGATGACTTAGACCCGTACATTTTGTAGTTGTGATGCATAGTTGTATGTTTTAACTGTCTTCATTTGATGAAAGTGTGTCTAGAATTTAAAATATCCTTAAAACGGTTTACATTAGTTTTATTTTGTCATGTAAGATCTGGTTAAGGAGTGTACAGTTCAAATTCTTAGTACAAGTTTAGACAAAAGACTGCATCTGAAAGATGGGAACGGGACTTGAATGGTTCTAAGTTGTGACTTGAAGTCCTGTGCTTACCTCACTCTTGAGATATAACCTTATAAACCTTTTCAGGCATGCTAATTGAGATTAGCTAAAATTGCTTTTAGCAAAAGCCACACGATACTTTTCCTGTTGAACTACATAGCCTTAAATCTAAGAATACGATTTTTAAATTAAAGTTTTCAAGGTAGACATTATTCTGGGATGATTATGTGTATGGAGGTATATGTTGGCTTCTATTTTATTTCAGAAGAATAATAGTTGATATGGACTTTCAGATGGTGCTGTATTTTTGATAATAATACTGTATTTTTAGTAGGTGAAAAATATTGATGGGAGTTGCAACTAGAACTCCCTTTTTCTTCCAGATGGGAAATTGGAACTTTCTCAAAAGATCCAGTGGTTTTTTTTTTTTATTGTTGCTTGTTGCCAGTAGACTAGTGAGTGGTTAAGCAATTTTCTTGATGAAAGATGCAAGTTAACTGATGAAGCCATCACATAGCACATGCCTTTGATCATGTCGTGAACTTGATCTCCTTGGAGGCAAGTTAACTTCATGGAAATTTCAGTACCTTAGAAGAACCTCCGACTTGACCCAAAACACTAGCCACCTGTAAATGTATGCTCTTTGGTTATAGGGGAGGTCAGGAGTTCATATGCATATCCTCAGAGTCTGGGGACCTTGGGAGGATGGTGCATATGAGGTGGTTGGTTTTTATTTGAATGTTGTCAGGTTCAGCATTTGTTAAATTTAGTTGTAAAGTCTTTTTTTTTTTTTTTAATTTACCTGAAGTTAAAGTTTACTGCTTTTGACGTACAGTTCCATTAGTTTTGATAAGTGCATAGAGCAGTGTAACCAGCACTACAATTCAGATACAAAACAGTTCTGTTGCCCCAGAAGTGTCCCTCATATTTATTCCTTTTATTTAAACCCTTCCTCCACCCCTCACCTCTGGCAACCACTAATCTGGTCCCTGTTCTCATAGTTTTGCCTTTTCCAGAATGTCCTGAAAGTGGGATCATAATCATGTAAACCCATGGATGTACCTATTAGAAAGCTTTTAGAGGTGTTTGAATAACTCAGGCATGTGTATCTACTTTTTCAACCACAAATTTATGAAATCTAAATACAGATCATACATTTCTTATAAAAATACATAAATTGATTCTATTTGTTCACACTTGCTTAAACCAACACAAAATTAATGTAAATAGGATACCATATACAATGGCAAGGATCTGTATACATATTAAAATTACTTATAAATTAACCAAGTTGTATGACCTTTGCTAAAGACACTACTTTTGGATGATTAGAGCCTCTGCTTTAGGATACTATTTCAGGATTTCTTTTTAACAGTTAAAATAGATTTTATTTAGTGAAATACACAGATGGAAGTGTGCAGTTTAAGTTTCAATAAATATTTGCAACTGTGAAGCCTCAATCCTAATATGGAACTTATGCATCCCATTGTAAAGTTCCCTCTTGCTCCTTTCTGGTTATTTCTTCTACCTAAACTACTGTTCTTGTGTGTCACTACAAATTAGTTTTATCTGCTTTTAAACTTTATTTAAATGGAATCTTATAGTATTCTTTTGTAACTTGCTGCTTTGAGTCAACATAATACTTTTGAGTTCATCCCTATTGTTGGGAATGTCAGTAATTCATTTATGAAGTGAAGTAAGGTTGCTCAGTCGTGGCTGACTCTTTGCGACCCCATGGAGTGTAGCCTACCAGGCTCCTCTGTCCGTGGGGTTTTCTAGGCAAGAGTACTGGAGTGGGTTGCCATTTCCTTCTCCAGGAGATCTTCCTGACCCAGGGATTGAACCCGAGTCTCCCGCATCGTAGGCAGACGCTTTACCGTCTGAGCCACCAGGGAAGTTTAAAATTCATTTATTGCTGAGTAGTATTCCAGCAATATTTCTATTCCAGTAGAAATATACCACAGTATATTTGATGACCTGTTACTGAACACAGTTATGCGTTCTTTTCAGTTTGGGGCTATTGTGAGTAAAGTTCCTTTGGACATCTGTGTCCAAGCCTTTCTGTGATCACGTGTTTTTCACGTCTCTTGGGTTAATACCAAGGAGTGAAATTGTTGGGTCATAGGATAAATGTACGTTTAACTTAATAAGCGGTTGCCAAACTGTTCTCCAAAGTGGTAATGCCAGTTTACATTTCCATGAGCTGTGTATGAGTTCCAGTTACCCAACATTCTAGCCAGCATTTGCTCTTGTCAGTCTCTTTAGTTACTCTGCTGGGTGTGAGAGATTATCTCATTGTGGTGTTTTTATGTGTTTTTTGCGGATGACTGACGATGCACATTTTTATATGTGTTTATTGGCCTTTTATATATCTCGTGAAATTTCTGTTAAAATCTTCAACACATTGAAACTTTTTTTCTATTACTAATTTGTTAATCTTTTGAACACTTTTTAATTTTTAAAAATTTTTATATTTTGGCCACAGTGAGCGTTATGCAGGATGTTGCTTCCCTGACTGGGGATCGAATCCATGCCCTTTGATTGGGATTGTATTGGATTATCAGTTCAGACTGAGAGAACTGATAATTTAGGCTTTGTGATTTATTTTGGTCTTCTTTACTGTCTTTCACTACTTCCTTATAATATACGTCTTTGTTGGATTTAGTCCTGAGTGCTTGATATGGTTTGATGTTATTTACATACATTATCTCTTTAATTTCCCCCCATTTTATATAAATTTTTCTTTCAGTCTTGCTAAATCTTTGTAATCCTATGCTTTATATACTTCTACATCAAACTTTAGGTTCATATAATATAGAATCATTGTTTTCTTAACTTGAACATATTATCTTTATGAAAGGTTCTATTTCTAGTAATGCTTCTTTGCTTAAGTGGAAGTTGCTCAGTTGTGTCTGACTCTTTGCGACTCCATGGACTATACAGTCCATGGAATTCTCCAGCCAGAACACTGGAGTGGGTTGCCATTCCCTTCTCCAGGGGATCTTCCCAACCCAGGGATCGAACCCAGGTCTCCCGCATTGCAGGTGGATTCTTTACCAGCTGAGCCACCAGGGAAGCCCAAGAATACTGGAGTGGGTAGCCTATCCCTTCTCCAGGGGATCTTCCCTACCCAGGAATTGAACCAGGATCTCCTCGATTGCAGGTGGATTCTTTACCAGCTGAGCTACCAGGGAAGCCCCCTTTCCTTAAAATCTACTTTTTTTTGTATAAGTATAGCCAAACCCACTTTTCCCTTTGTTAGTACTTGCTTGACATCTTTCTTCATAATCTGTTTTCCAAATTTTTTGTTTCCTTAAATTTTCAGTTGTGTGTTTCTAACAGCATGTAGTTGAAAATTTTTTTTTTTTTTCCTGGCTGTGCTCTGTGGCTTGCAGGATTTTAGTTCCCCAATCAGGGATTGAACACAGGCCACTGAAGTGAAGGTGCTTAGTGCTAACCACTATACTACCAGGGAATTCTCTTGAATTGGAATTTTAAATTTGGGGGCTGCTGAGTTGGTATAACTCAGTCACTCTTCAGTTTCATCAAATTACCCCCAGGGCAGATGCCAGCCCAGATATTGAACTCGACTCTGAATCTCAGTCTTTTATGTCTCAGGGAATTTGATTTTGATAATAGCTCATTGTCTGTTTAGGTCTTTGCTTTTAAGAGAATTTTAAATATCCAGCTTTTTAAGTTGTCTTCAGTATGACTGGTGATTTGAATTATTGGGTGGTGTTGGAAGTGTTTTAACCTTTGAGTTTTCTGCTTAGGATTCTATGATAAAATTTTGTCTGTTCTCCTTCTTCCCAGCTAAAAATTAGAATTAAATAGGTAGACTTGAGTGAGGGTTGCTTTGGGTTATGGAATTGGGGTTAGGGATGCAATATGAATCGATGTGTTAGAGGTGAAGACATAACTGTAAAATATTATGTGAAATTTGTCAGTCACGTGCATTTTTGTGACTTCATCCTGGGATGAAAGCTGCTTTAACTTATCTGACACGCTCCCATCAAAGTTTTACAGTGAACTGCAGGGAGGCTTGCTCCTTCTGTTGCTAGGCTGAGAAGCGTTAGAATAGTGGATGCAGGAGGGAGTTCTCTGGCGGTACAGTGGTTAGGACTTGGCAGTTTCACTGTTGAGGGCCTGCATTGGATCCCTCATCGGGAAACTACAGATCCCACAAGCTGTGCGGCACAGCCAGTAAATAGATACATAAATTTTAAAAAAATGGATGCAAGAGAAACATGCAACAGTGTTGGAATGAAAACCAGGGATGAAGCATCCTCAACAAACTTTGAAGCTCCTTGAAACTGCCATTTCATCCCAGTGTGATAATCTGAAATATTTTATAATGTATTTTTAAAATCTTAGCTCTGTTCAAGGTTGGATGAAAATGCAAGATGAATTAGAATTCTAAAGAAATCTTGAGTGACTCTTGGGTCTACCCATTGGGTGACAAAAGGAATAATTTTAAAAACAAGCTGCCGAAACATTAGGATGAAAAGAATTTAGAAAAAAATTTCTAACTGATTTGAATGTATGGGAAAGGTTAAAATCAGAGATGTACTAGATAAACTAGGGGTTAACATATTTTTCATTGGGAGGAGGACATGATTAACCTAAATTTATGCATAAGTATCATGGTACAAAGATCACTTGATTCTTTTTTTAATACACATTATCCCCTGGAGCCCTGTTTTCTTTCTCTCATCTGCTTCCATCCCTCCTTTTTCTTCTTGCTTGACTGATTCAGACACTGCTGGGGTGTTGCAAACGGGTGTTGAGACCTCAGTGACTTGATGTTAAGTACAACGAGATTAACGAGTTCTGTTTTTTCTTTATACTTTTTTCTAAGTAAACATTTAATCTCTGTTTCTTTTCTCTCATTTCATCTCTAGGCCTCTGGGAATTGATACACCTCAATAATCCTCATAGTGCAAATGCTCTTTGTTGTTGTTGTTGTGAGTCACTCAGTCGTGTCCGACTCTTTGTGACCCCATGGGCTGTAGCCTGCCAGGTTCCTCTGTCCATGGAATTCTCTAGGCCAGAATACTGGAGTGGGTAACCTTTCCCTTCTCTAGGGGATCTTCCCAACCCAGGGTTTGAACCCAGGTCTCCCACATTGCAAATGGATTCTTTACCAGCTGAGCCACCAGGGAAGTAGGTCTATATAAATGCTTTATCACAGGGCATAAAAATTGGCTGTAATTGCCATTATTAATTGGTATAGTTCTGATTTAAGCTTTTCTCACTTTTGAAATGTTTACGCTTCATTCATTGCAACTGAGAGAAAAGTAAATTGTTCTCATTGCTGAAGTCACTGCTGTCTTTGATTTATATTAAACGGATCTATATTAAATGAGTTCTGTATGAATTTATTTGTGGAAATCAATTAAGTATTAATTTAAGAAAATACTTGACTTCTAATGTTCATAAAATTGAATGTTTTACTTATTCTTTGAAGCTGTAACTTGAGTATAGTAGAATTTGATTGCTTAAAAATTTTCTAATTTCCAATGTGAGTTTGAAAGAAAAAAATGATGCTTTATATTGTCATCTCATGAAAAATTAATTCAAATGGGTATTTTTGTCAAGAAATGTGCAAAACTTTGAAACTAAATTTTCAGTATACAGCATCTAACAGCATTATCTGTTCAGTTGATTCAGGACATAGTAAATAGGATGATTTATATTTGAGTTAAAGTAATGCTCTAAATTGTGCAAAAAAAAAAACAAGCAAACCCTGATCTACATTGTTTTGTGATGATTTTGCTAAGAAAATCAGGCTGAATGTTTGAATCATCTGATTTTGTTATTTAGGACTTTGGGTTGCTGGTAATAGAAACTGAACTAGAGCTTAAATAACCAAAAAGAAAGGGATGGCTTTATTGGCAGAATACTGGAGGGCTCACCTGATTGAACTGTGGGAGGCAGCTTGGGGCCTCTGAGAGCTGGGGGTTGGGGTAGAGTGTCTCAGGTACTCCAGCTTTGCACCTCTCTAGGCACTGGTGTGATTCTCCCGGGTTTCTCCTGGCTCATGGCTGCATAGTCCAAAGTCTCTTGTTAGCTGTCTCAGTAATATTTTCCGTGGTACCCACCCATTGGCCAAAAAAACAGCTCCATTTGTTAAGTAGTTAGGACCAAACAACCTAAGTATTTATTTCCTGACAGTTTAGTTATATGAGATTCATGCAGTTTGAAGGAGAATATTTTGATTTTCCGTGTATGTGGCTGTTGGATACTGCACAGATTCTCAAGCCTTAGAATCAGGTCAGACATTATACCTCTATTTCTTGTTCCACACTGATTGTTACATGGTGCTTGCTTTTTATCATAGCTGCTGAATGTCCTGCTGCTTAAAGAAATGATGTCACTGAAAGGAATGTTTTGTGAGTTAATGTTGAATCATGAATGACCTCAGACAGTCATTTGCGTGGTCTACTAGGTGTCAGTTACTGCTGTTTCCCTTAAAAACGCAAGACAGCCCTTACTGTTTTGAACTCACGGTGGTAGGTCCAGGGTGACTCGGTGAACTGATTGTCATTGAAGAGAATTCTCATTGGTTTCCCCTTGGATCATGTAATTGACGGAATAGGCTGTGACTCAGTTAACCTGGGTTACTCACCCAACTCCTGTGCTTAGAAGGGCACAATATTCCATTGTATGGATACTTATGGAGTAAGTTTACTTATTTCCAGTCGTTTAAAAGTTGTAAACAGGGCATAAATTAACATCTTGTATATCTTTGACTGTTTCTATAGTATATAGATTCTGTTAAGTCTCACCTAACACTTGAAAAAAGTTTTTATGAAGTTAAAAACATGATTATTTGTGCTTTAAAATTATCTGGGTAATTGAGGATCAGAGACCTAAACGTGAGAGTTAGAACTCTGACACTCTTAGAAGAAAAGAGTTAGAACTCTGACACTCTTAGAAGAAAACACAGGGGAAAAGTTTCATGCCGTTGCATTTGGTGCTGATTTCTTTGGTATGACATCAAAACCACAGGCAGCAAAAGAAAGAAACAGAAAACACAATCAAGAGAGGGAAAGACAACCCAAAGAATTAGAGAAAATATTTGTAAATTATGTCTCATAAAGGATTAATATCTAGATTATATAGAGGATCACAACACCATAAAACAGCGCACCTGAAAATGGGCAAAGGGTTTGAATAGACATTTTTCCAAACAGGTTACATGGATGGCCAGTAAGCACATGAAAAGAGATGAGTATAACTGATCATTAGGGGAGTGCAAATCAAAACCTCAAGAAACCACTGCATACCCATTATTAGGATAGCTGTCATCAGAAATTGAAACAGTACTGCTGCTGCTGCTGCTAAGTCGCTTCAGTCATGTCCGACTCTGCGACCCCATAGACGGCAGCCCACCAGGCTCCCCCGTCCCTGGGATTCTCCAGGCAAGAACACTGGAGTGGGCTGCCATTGCCTTCTCCAATGCATGAAAGTGGAAAGTGAAAGTGAAGTCGCTCAGTCGTGTCCGACTCTTCGCGACCCCATGGACTGCAGCCTACCAGGCTCCTCCGTCCATGGGATTTTCCAGGCAAGAGTGCTGGAGTGGGGTGCCATTGCCTTCTCCAAGTATTGATGAAGGTATGGAGAAATTAGAATCCTGGTTCATTGCTGATGGGAATGTGAAATGGTATAGCTGCTGTGGAAAACAATCGGGTGGGTCCTTAAAAAATTAAACAGAATTATCATATGATCCAACAGTTCCATTCCTTAGGTATCTACCCAAAAGAAGTTAAGTCAGGGACTCTTAACAGATACTTGTACATCAGGGTTCACAGCACTATTCATAGCAGCTAAAAGGTAGCAACAGTCCAGATGTTCATCATTAGATGAGTGTATAAACAGAACGTGGTGTGTATAGTGCCTGACAGAGGGAAATGCTCAATATAAGTTAGCTGCTAATGAAACAAGCTTAACAGCTGACACAATTGACTCATTAATGTGAGATTGTATTTGTTTTGTTTGAGAGTATTTTCTCTCCTTGTTCTTTCTGTCACTTAAATTATTTTTTAAAAAAATTGGACTTAATTGTTCCAGGTAGAATGCCAAATAGTATTTCTATGTTTTTTGACTCTGTAGAGTTCAGTTGTTCATGTGGGTACAGTACTGTTGAAGATCTTTGCCAATTATTAGAAAGCATTAAATGTATATGATTGAAAAATTATCTTGGCTTCAAATTGGAAGAAACAGCTTTATAATCTCACCTTTGTCAAGAAAAAGTTGAGACAAGGAAAGGGAAGGAGTCCAATCTGGGGGGTAGAAGCAAAATTATTACACAGAGAATGGAACATGAAAAGGATGCATTAGGAGTGGCTTGATCAAAGAGTCCTACTTTTACAGTACTACCAATAATACCTCAAACCTCTTTAGGAAGATTATTTGTGCTTTAAGAAGAGAAATTTCATTGATGGATCAGAACATTTTGAGCAGCTCTTGAGGAACTTGCCTCTGTGTATTTGAGAGAATGAGGGAGAACGAGGAGGAGGAGGAGGGTGAGCACATTGGGGGAGGGAAAGAAGTAGACCTAGGCAAAAGAGAATAAATGCTAAATCATGTATACTTGGGAAAATGCAATGAAAGTTTAGTGGTTCGGAGTACTAGTGAAGCTCTAGGGATCTGGTTGGTGGAGAAAGGGCCAGTCTGGGTGTAGGAAGTAACATAAACAATGGCAAGGAATTTGGAATGAACGTAGAATGTCCTAGAGGGGAAGAATAGGACGTTCATTTGGGGGAGACCTTGTCGTTAAGAAGGAAGATCCTCATTTTGGGGAGGCCTTGTTGAGAGGTATGCACTAGATCTTGGCAAGTACTGTGAGAGTATCCTGAGAATTGAGAATGTATGGAGAAAAACGGTTAATATTGCTTGGCTCAGTCAGTTATTTCTTCTTGGTTAGCCTCAAGTGCCTACAACTAAAATTTTTGCTTCAGCAGAATCACATTACTTTTTAAAAAAAATTTTGGACTTAGAGAGTTTATAATGAATAATAGAAACTTTTACATCTGTCAGTCCCAGGGGTTTCTTCTTTATGAAGAAAGGCAGGTAGGAATGTTGGATTTATGGTAAGAACTAGAACTAGAGGTTTTTAAATGGGCATGGGTGTGCTTGAAACATTTATTCAGTAGGTAGGTAATAGAAGATTTTGATTAATTTCTTGTATTGACTTAAATTGTGCTTTTTTTTTTTTTTAATCCAGAAAGTAGTCATTGAGCATCTTTCTTGTCCTCATCAGAATTAGTATGCATTGAACACTGATTAGAAAACTTATTGATGCTATCTCCTTTTTACAGATGAGGAGACGGAGTGAACTTCCCAAAGTGATTCAAATAGATTTGGAGCCAAAATTCACATCCAAAATGGTCTGATTCCAGAACCTGTGTTCTTACCTAGTAATCTATATTGTAATGCATCTTGTTAACAGGTTGTGTAAGGCCCTTGAGTTCAGATGTTGAGTAGGAAAATTACCTATGTAGATAATCATAGTCTAGACAAACAGAAATGTAAATAATTATAATGGCATGTAGTGAGCTCTGTTATAAAATAGAGCTATGTTGAAACTGTACATTGAACTCTGAAGGGAAAACTTTCATAGTGAAATTACTGTTTTCAAACCAAATATTGAAGGATATGTAGTGAAGTGAAAGGAGCTCAGTCATGTCCACCTCTTTGCAACCCCATGGATATACAGTCCATGGGTTTCTACAGTCCATGGGATTCTTGAGGCCAGAATACTGGAGTGAGTAGCCTTTCCAAACTTCTCCAGGGGATCTTCCCAACCTAGGGATCGAACCCAGGTCTCCCACATTGCAGGCAGATTCTTTACCAGCTGAGCCACCAGGGAAGCCCAAGAATACTGGAGTAGGTAGCCTATCCCTTCTCCAGCGGATCTTCCCGACCCAGGAATTGAACCAGGGTCTCCTCCACTGCAGGCAGATTCTTTATCAGCTGAGCTACAAGGGAAGCCTGGGAGGATATGTGGGATTTATCCAGATGGATTAGGTGGTATGTGTAAATGAGGCAGAAGTAGCAGTGACAGAAGCTCATGCATGAAAAATTTTAAAGAAGCCTCAAGTTGTTCATTCTGGGTATGTATGCCATAGGACATCTTTTTGGAGCAGGGACGTTTTATTAAAATGTCTGTTGACAGGATGGTTATGCCAGGTAATATTCGAAAGAGGGATTGACCAGAATCATTTCTTCACTGGTTATTTTGTTTCTTCAGTAATAAGTTCTAAATAAATTTAATTCAACAAATGCTTGAGAACCAGTTTGCTAGACTAGTACTGGTGGCATGAAATGGAAAGATGAAAATTGTGCGTTTCAGAGAAAGCAGTGGGAGATGGTGTCAGATGCTGTTGGACATAGTGGCAGACAGTTTCCAGCCTTGAAGACCTAGGCTGACCAAGATTCCCAGTGGAATATTAAGAAAGAGGATACAGTGTGGGGAGGGAAGGGAGGCCAGTGGTGGCTTCTGTTTGGAATATGTGGAGTTGGAGGTGCTACGTTGACAATCCAGAGTAGGTCTAGTATTCTGCTGCTGTGCCAGCAATCACTGTCAGAATTGGGGAAGTGGTGGAAGTTCTCAGGTAGTAGTAGCAGAAACCTTGAGAGAGAGGACTGGACGTTTGAGGCCCTGCTCAGGCCTGCTTTGAATGCATTCAGACTTTTAATGGATTGGAAAAGTAGGTCTTATGAAGCAAAATGAGAGAATAAAGCAACTCGAGGAAAGACAGGTAAGTAGCAGTTTGTATTATGAAGGATTTGAATTAGCATATAGTGAGATACGAGAGTTTCTCAGGTGGCTCAGTGGTAAAGAATCTGCCTGCCAGTGCAGGAGATGCAGGAGACACGGGTTCAGTCCTTGGGTTGGGAAGATCCCCTGAAGTAGGAAATGGCAACCCACTCTAGTATTCTTGCCTGGAAAACTCCCTGGACAGAGGCACCTGTGGACTACAGTCCAGGGGTCGCAGAGTCCGACACCATGAGCACGCATGCACGTGATAGTGCAGTATCTCCCAAACGTCTCCTTAGTACATTACTTACATGATTTTTTTTTTTTTTGCAGTATCTGTGTACCAAATGGTAATGCATCTTAAGATCAATTTTTTTTTTCCTTCCTTGGTGATATGTAAGTTTAATTATGTACCTTGAATTCAACGGCATTTCAGAGTCGATAGAATTAACAATGTTTTTTCTCAGTGTTCATTAGCATGAGTATATTTTTTTTAAAAGGCATTTATGTTAACATTTAAATCATCTTCTCACATATCACCAATAGTATGTGTACCATACCATGGAAACAATTGAAAAAATACCTATATATTGTAGAATATAAGTTTTAGGTTAGATGGTGATGTTGTTCAGTCACTAAGTCATATCCGACTCTTTGCGACTCCAAGGACTGCAGCACGCCAGGCTTCCCTGTCCTTCACTGTCTCCCAGACTTTGCTCAGACTCATGTCCATTGAGTCAGTGATGCCATCCAACCATCTCATCCTCTGCTACCCCTTCTTCTCCTACCCTCAATCTTTTCCAGCATCATGGTCTTTCCAGTGAGTTGGCTCTTTACATCAGGTGGCCAAAGTATTGAAGCTTCAGCATCAGTCCTTCTAATGAATATTCAAGGTTGATTTCCTTTAGGATTGACTGGTTTGATTTCCTTGCTGTTCAAGGGACTCTCAAGAGTCTTCTCCGGCACCACAGTTCAAAAGCATCAGTTCTTTGGTGCTCAGCCACCTTTATGGTCCAACTCTCACATCCATACATGACTGGAAAAGCCATAGCTTAGATTATACAGACCTTTGTCAGCAAAGTGATGTCACCTTTTAATACGCTGTTTAGGTTTGTCATAGCTTTTCTTCCAAGGAGCAAACATCTTTTAATATCATGGCTCCAGTCACCATCTGCAGTGATTTTGAAGCCCAAGAAAATAAAATCAGTCACTGTTCCACGTTTCCCCCATCTGTTTGCCATGAGTGATAGGACTGGAAGCCATGATCTTAGTTTTTTGCAAGTTGAGTTTTAAGCCAGCTTTTTCACTCTCCTCTTTCACCTTCATCAAGAAACTCTTTAGTTCCTCTTCACTTTCTGCCAGTAGAGTGGTACCATCTGCATATCTGAGGTTGTTGATATTTTTCCTGGCAGTGTTGATTCTAGGTTGTTATTCGTCAAGCCCGACATATCGCATGGTGTGTACTCAGCATATAAGTTAAGTAAGCAGGGTGACAATATACAGCCTTGATGTACTCCTTTCCCAATCTGGAACCAGTCCATTGTTCCATGTACAGTTCTAACTGTTGCTTCTTGACATGCATACAAGTTTCTCAGGAGACAGGTAAGGTGGTCTGGAATTCCCATCTTTTTAAGAATTTTCCAGTTTGTTGTGATCCATACAGTCAAAAGCTTTAGTGTAGTCAGTGAAGCAGAAGTAGATCTTTTTGTGTGTGGAATTCCCTTGTTTTTTCTATGATCTGGTGGATGTTGGCCATTTGATCTCTGGTTAGGTTAGATGTTGAAGAGTAAATCAGTAGAAAAGTGTAAACTCTTCCCAAGGTCTTTATATTTCTTTGCATTTTAGCATATGTGTGTCCTGGCTAAAAATGAAAATAGTACAGGGTATGCTGTCCATTCATTCGCCTGATATTTACCAGAGAGCTTGGGTAATGCGTTATTTCTTAGACCATCTTTAGACTTTAGTTTCGTTGAACTTCCGTTCCTTTAGTTTTATGTTGGAAAATGCAAGAAACATGAGTGGTTCAGATTGACCTTGAAGGTGTGGTGTTATTCTTAGTAGTTATGTTCACATGCTTATTGGAAACTTGAGAATTCCAGTTACTTGTCTGTGTGGACTTCTTTTTTTTTGCCCACACCATGCAGCATGCAGGAACCTAGTTTCCAACCAGGGATGGATCCCGTGTCCCTTGCAGTGGAAGCTCGGAGTCTTAACTGCTGGACCACCAGGGAAGTCCTAGTACTTAAGTTTTTTGATGTATAAGCAATATACTTAGACTCCCCAGTGTGTTTAGAATAGGTTGATATTAGGCTGTATGTTTGAGCAGTCTTTAATTTTACTTTAGATAACTATTTTACTAATACCTGTGTTTTAATGTGTTTTGTATGAATATAAGTAATTTAGCCAATGTGCTGTTTTAAAAAGCCCCCATCCCCTTTTCTGATTAATGGGTTAAGCGAAATGATAGCTTAAGAATTCTTAAAATTCGTGGTTTGGTTTGTGTCTTCAGTTTGAACCTATGACTTGTCTAAGGTTTCTAGAGTGGTTAAGTGCAGTTACTTAAAGTAAGACAACTTTATTTCTTATTAGCTTAGGACTTCTGCTCTCCTTTTAAGTAAAGCATTTTCATGAATTCTACTTTTTGCTGCTGCTTCTGCTGCTAAGTCGCTTCAGTCATGTCCGACTCTGTGTGACCCCATAGACAGCAGCCCACCAGGCTCCGCCGTCCCTGGGATTCTCCAGGCAAGAACACTGGAGTGGGTTGCCATTTCCTTCTCCAGTGCATGAAAGTGAAAAGTGAAAGTGAAGTCGCTCAGTCGTGTCCGACTCTTCTCGACCCCACAGACCGCAGGCTACCAGGCTCCTCCGTCCATGGGATTTTCCAGGCAGGAGTACTGGAGTGGGGTGCCACTGCCTCTCTGTCTACTTTTTGACTTTAGCTGAAAAAATTTTTTCTCCCTATATGTATTTCAATGGCAGTTAACATGTTTCCCTCTGTTTACATGAAATAAATGTTACTAGTTTAAAAGGGTGGGTAGTTTTCTGGGCATCTATTGAATTGTATTGGTCTTAAAAGGATTCTTAAGAAGGTGGTGTTCTGGTCCTTTGGCTATTTAATAGTTGAGGAGTACTGCTTCAAGAGTGGGTATTTGAGCTCACCATTTTAAATAGAGCCCACATTGTCGTGTGCGGTTGGTTATGAGAGGTTATTTGGGTCTTCACTGGCTTGTTTTCAAAAATATGAGGAGCCCCCTGCCTAATTGCCAGAATATCCCTTGTAGCTCAGATGATAAAGAATCCGCCTGCAACATGGGAGACTTGGGTTCGATCCCTCGGTTGGGAAGATCCCCTGGAGGAGGGCATGGCAAGCCACTCTAGTATTCCTGCCTGGAGAATCCCCATGGACAGAGGAGCCTGGTGAGCTCCAGTCCATGGGGTCGCAAAGAGTTGGACACAACTGAGGGAGAAAGCACAGCACACACATTTTAACTAGACCAGGGTAAGAGTGGATTCTTCTTGTTGCACATATAGCCTCTACTCTTGGAATTTTGTGTCTCTTCTCTGAATGTGCCTGTTGGCTATCTAGAGTTGGACAGTTTATAATTGAGATGACAGCAGTTAAAATTAAAATCTGTTTCTTCTCTTTATTGTTAAGTTGTATGCTTAAAGGATGGATTTGCATTTTCATTCAGCTTTCTGGTCCTTGTCCATTTTGTTGCCTATTACTCTGCATAAAGATAAGTAGAGGGAACCAAAACTTTGCTGAAGAATCTGTTTGCAGATGGAGAGAGGACCATTAATATTCCTATATATTATCGATAAACTAATAAGCAATACACAGATCAGCTAGGTTTGGAATGCTGATAGCTATTTTTTGAGTGTAGTTTAATTCCAAATTTTTCTAGAATTGGTGTTAAACATCCCAAGTACCTAGGCCTAATAGGAAAATCATGTCATTTATACATGGGTGAACTCTTGACTTCCTATGGTAAGTTGACCTCCAAACTAAGTTGTTGTCTTCCTAGAAAAGAAACCTCTTATCCAGCATGAGGGCAGAGGATTGGTGTAAAAAGGGTGGGGTTTGGAGAGTGTTCTTGCCCTTTTAGGGCAGGGTCCAGAAGCAAAGCATATTGGAATAAACAATGTGAATTTGCAGATTTCAAAATGACATTGGTAGTTGAATTTTGCATAATATTTTAGTTGCCTTTAACAAAAGTAAGTTTTTGTTCTTTGCTACCTATCTCATGATTAGTGGTCTTTTTCTGTTGGAGTACATAAGAAATTGGAGCTCATAATTTAAGCCTTATTAAAAAAGCTTTTGAGAACCTATTGTAAAACTGCTCATCTTCATAGGTAGGGGTTGGTCATTTTGGTGTTTTGTCCAAGAAAATGCAGTTATAATTTTATTCTTTGACTTGTAGGAGGCATGATCAGAGTCTGCAGGCTCTGTTGAGATAATCATATGATGTTTTAAGAGGGGCAGAAGTCATTATAAGGTTATAATTAGGAAATTTTAAGTTTCCATGAAGAAGTATGAATTTCCTGAATAGGAGTCTTTTTTAAAAAATAGAACATTTGTCCTATGATTGCCCACGAGAACTTCAGTTTGGGACAGTGTAGGGAGAAAGGGGGGCTGGGGAAAACAAAATTACTTCTTTCCTCTTCACGAAAAGTTAGCTGAGAGCCAGTGGCAGGACATAAATGAGTGGGCAGAAGTTTACCTTCTCTTTAATTTCCCAAAGGTAGGCCTTGGAACTAGTCAAAGAAACAAAAGTCGAGAAACATTTTTCCAACACCGGAGCTGATCTTTCTGATCTTTCCGTAGCAGTTATAAATATTGAACTACCCCTGGCACTTAGATAAAATGATCTTTCTTGGCTTTTAATTAATTTCTAGTGATTTGAATGCCTGGATTTTCTCTGTCAATAACCAAGACTTAAGTATTTGTTTTCTCATAGTTTGTTTTTTCTTTCTTAGGTGTTAGGGAACATCTCTCCATTTACCATGGTGAACCTAAATGTTGCCTCACAAAGCTAAATTTAAAATTCTTAATTTTGGTAGTAAAGTAATACCTGCCTTGTGACTTTTGGTGGAAGATATAGAGTCAGAAATAACATTACAAATTACTCATAGAAATTTATAATCCTATTAATAATTTAATATATCTGAATTAGTAGTATGAAGTGGATGTTTTCTTTATAGAAGTGATTATAGAGCAAGTCAAAACATTTAAAACTCTTGAAGTTATTTTTACCCTTTTGAGTAGATTGTATTATATATTCAGTTTTAATCTTTTCTGGTCACCAGTAGAAAATGTCTTCATTTAACTTTTCAGGTCTACTGTTTTCTTCTACTTTTCTTCATATTCATTGTGTTAAGTTTTGAGAGTTTGATATTGAAACTCAAACTAAAAATCTTCTACTTAAAAATAATTGTAATAGTGGAACTATATGTAACTTTGTTCTGTATTTTCCAAGATCATACTTGCATAATTTAAAAAATAAAAAAGAGGAAAAAAGAAAATGTCTTCACCAAGACATCATGTATGAATTTTAAAAATACATCATGTATGATTTATGCTTCCCCTCTTCCTATCTTTTGTGTAAGGAGTAAGTTTAAAAGGGAAACACTTGTAAGAAATAAGTGATTTTTTTTTTCCTTTAGAATTATTTTATTAAATCATAAATGTACAGCAGCTTCTTAACTCTACACACGCACTTAAATTTTTTTAAAGGAAAAACGTTATGTCTTATTACACCATGATCCTGACTAATAGCTTTTCAAAACTTTGAGAAAAATCTTAAAAAAGGTTTCACATGTCACCTGAAACTTATTTTAAAAGTTACAAATCAAATTTGCTAAAGTTGGTTTGATCACAGTTGATCTTTCTGAGAAGGTGGTCAGGGCTTCCTTTTGCCTTCTTGAGATGTGAAAAGCAAAAAGGTACGTCTGAAATGCAGTCAGATCTTAATATCTAAAAACACTAGAGCACAGTTTCTTTGCTTTTGACTTCTCACATTTTGGGGTCTCGTTTGGAAAAAGCAGCTGTCAATGTTTCAGTCACTTAAGTGAAGACAAATGATCTTAAGTATTGATCAGTAATTGAAATTCTGTCTGTTGCAGCACCTCCTTTAAGGAATGTGTTCAGAACTTTTCCATATTAAAAAAAAACCAAAAAAACAAAACTGATAGAATGAGCCACACTCTTGTACTACTAATATATTCACAGAATTATACAAGATTGATATTTGGTTATTATCTGTTGAAACAGAACTTGTTAGAGTGAACATTGCCATAAATATTGCTGGTTCAAGCGACTTATTGCTCTTTGATACAGAAATTAGATTATAACATGGAGTTCATCTGACCATTTCTGGACAACTTACTGGATTTTTGTTTTTCAAGAAGATGGTTGGTTTTTTGCTTAGGAAATGATAATGTTTTAACTGCTTATCTGTATCCTACAGCTGGCAGAGGAATGCATACTCTCATCGTGAATTTGTGTCTGGATCCCTGAAAACACACAGACTTTAATGTTTTTGAAAGAGGTGGAAAAGACATGTAGCATCTTTTAATTTTTTTTTTAAGTAAATTAATCTCATTTGGAAGTGTCGCTGTGTCAGGACACTGACTCAGTTTTACATTTGGTTTTTTTTTTTTACTTTTTTTTTTAAAAAAGCACCCTTATAAGTAGGGGAAAGTCCACGGAGCGCGCTCAGCTGTGGCTGTTGAACTGTCTGTCGGTTTTAATTTTCATTTATAGTTGACTTCAGCAAGGGTTGTAGAAACGGGGAGCAAGACCAAACCACAGTGGTTTTACTCGGCTGATAAGTTTTGGGATTTACTAGTGATTAAATCATCTCCCCACCATGGAATAGTCTCTCCAACATGCCATGGAATCCTAGTTTGGGAAGGTCATGTCATCCATCAGATATCCAAAAAGTTCCTAGGCATAAATGAGGAAACACTGAGAAACTGAAAAGCTCGCCCAAAGTGGTAGCAGTTGTAAAGTCACTTCTTAAAAATTACCATCTCTCAATTACTTTCCCTCCACACTGAAGTTGTACTGTCAGTGTTTCTTTCTATGCAATACATGTGCAAGAAGAGCCATTTCTTTCACATACAGTGAAAACAAAAGATTCTTTTAAAATTACTCAGTGTTGTCTTCTTAAAGTTTTGAACTCGCAATTATTCTTGCATTTGAAAGTGAGACCGGTCTGTGGGGAAAAAAAAATGCTTCTTTTTTCTCTTGAAGTTAAAACATACTGTAGCCCAAAAGTGCTTACCCTTTGTTCCCCTGAATCCCACCCCCCCACCCATATTATAGGAGGACTGACTTGAGTCTCTTAAGTTTTCCTTGTGTATTGGGTTTAATCTAATTGGTTTTTGTAGTTTAGATTGCCTTATTTTATTATAGAAATGGTCCGGATTGGTGTGCCTCTTTGCCCTTGTTGAAGCTGATATAGTAGTGGCCCAGGATGATGACAGACTGCCCATGTAGGTGTCCATTCCTTGTTAGCCTTCTTGGGGCCTCCATGCCCTTCCTCTTAATCATTTTCTCATCATCTTCCTGAAGGACCTTGTGTACAGTAATATCTTGTATTTTAGTATTTAATAATCAAGGGTGTCTGTTTTTTGTTTAGTTTCCTCTTAAAATAGATAAAATTCTATCCATAGTATATCATATGATTGTAAAGAATTTACCCTCTTACATCAGGTAACTTTGGAAAGTCCCCCCCCTTGACATTGCTCCCCAGATGGAACGTTGAAGTGACCATCATTAACTCGGGCTCTGCGTTGCTGCCCAGGTTGTTCATCAGAATCCGTGTTCTTAGACGCCTCCGGTTATTGCTTAGATCTAACATAACCACTTTACAGTCTGCCTCTTCAAGTGCATGACTGGTACCACGGGATACTGTCTGGCTCCATGGCACAGTAGCTTGTGGCACCAGAGAGCTTCCTTCAGACTTACTCTACACGCGGCCTTCATCTGTCAGATAGTTTGAAGAGCCATGGGCAGTTTTTAAAATTTGGTTGGCAGTGTTTCACAGTGGCATACTTGTTTCCAACTAAGGGGGTGTTTGGTTGTGGTACGAGGAGTCACTGCTGGCCTTGAAGCAGACCTGCCTGAGCCTTTTGTTGAGTTGTCCAGTTGTTTGGTCCATGTCTTGGAGCTTTATACCTCTGGAAGCTTTACACACTTTTGTATTAATGGACTTCTCCTGTCTTTGACAGCATAAATTACCAAGTAATTTTTGAAACTATGTCAGATGATTCCTGTAGTAGACAGTAATTTCTTTGAAATAAATGGAACACCATCAATTCATTCTTACCCCTAGATTTGACCTGTCTCCTGAATCTAATCCCATTTTACCCCTAATTACTGTCTGGACGTACATTTACTTGTGAAGCCACCTTTAAAGCCAGTATATCGTATCTGGTGTTGCTTCCTTGGCAGCTGTCCTTCAATTCTTAACAAAACCATTCTTTTTCTACTCACCACAGGGCTTAGAATTTTGCAGTTATCTTTGCCAGCTTGTTCTGCCTCCTTTTCTCATTCCTAATTAATTACCAAGCTTAAGCAGTTAATGTTTTCCACTCACTTTGTGGTGCCTCTGCATTTTTACTATCATTAAGATATTGGGCCCTTAGCAGTTCATATCTGGAAACATTGTAAGTGACTTTTCCCCTCCAAACCATCCTGCTTGCTGCTTTCTCATATGACCCCTTTCCTGTTATTATTCTCCTGCTAATAAAACTTTTGGTTTTATGCCATCCGGTGAAATCTAGGCTGCTTAGCCTGGCATTCAAGGCCCACAGTGTGTGCTGTCTTTTTAGTCTCATTTCCCTGAAGGTGATTGGTAATTTAACCTACTCTCTGTTGCTCAAAAATGCGTTTTCTTCCCACTGTGGTATTAGTATCCATCCTCACTTGGCTTACCTCCCCCTCTTTCTTTTTATTTAAATTCCACCTAATCTGTAAGACTAAGTCAGTTCTCCACCTCCTGTGAAGCCTCCCTGGTTGTGTCTTTCTGAACTCTGAGCACTTGCATGTCATTGAGTTACCCAGGAAGTATCAGAGTAGTACAAGGTTTACAATGAAATGTCTCATCGATTCTTGCATTTAGTGCTTACGTGGAATGTGCCATCATACACTAATATATTGTCTTATCTGGTTGTTTTTTAACAGCTAAGGACAAAGAGACCCAGCATCTGTTCTTTTTGACATATGTTTTCTTATTATCCTAAATAAAGTTCATAGATGATACAGTGTACCTACAGACATAATTTTAAAAAATCAATAATAACCTTACTGTAGTATAAAGGAAAAATGAAATTAATTGTAATTTGTATTTCAGTTTTCAAATACTAAGCAAAAATTATGGTTTAGCAAGAAAAGTTCCTGCAGATTTAAAACCTTTCAACTTTCCTGCTCTACTGTGTTGTACCTCATTAAACAGCAGAACCAGTATTGATGCTGATACGATTTGTATCTCAAGTTGCAAATTATGAATAGCCTTAGTTCCCATATAGCATGTTGTTAATGTGGCCCAGCCTGAGTTACAAAATTTAAAAGTTACTTGGAGACAAAAATACTACTCGTAAAGTGGTTAGAACATTTTATAATTACATATTTAGCCTCCTCTTAGATGGTTCTTGTATAAAAAGTGTTTTCAGAGGTTATGGAAATAACACTCCTTGATTTTAGAACTTTGGTATTTTGTGCAGTCTTGTTCATATATGTGACTTTATGTCACATAAACAGCTCAAAAGGGTAAGTTGTCTGCAAATACTGAGAGAAGTCTTGACAAAGGAAATCCGCCCGCCTGCAATGTGGAAGACCTGGGTTTGAGTCCTAGATCGGAAGATTCCCCTGGAGGAGGAAATGGCCACTCACTCCGTTATTGTTGGCCTGGGAAATCCCATGGACAGAGGAGCCTGGGGGGCTACAGTCCATAGGGTAGCTAGAGTCGGACATGACTTAATGATTAAACAGTAGATTGACGAGGTCTTTTATCTCTGTAAGGGTCAGATTGTTGCCTCTTTGTGACAAGAGTTCTTTGTGTTTAGACTACACTTTCCCCTTCTGATCTTTTTTTCTTACACAAAAAAGATCCCTTGGTAGAAGCCAATAATGTGTACGAATTACCTTCAACTACCAAGTCCAAGTCTAGATCTCCTGTGATTTTCTTAGTTTTTGAAAGTCCTTGTTCCTTTAGTGGCAAAGGTTCACCTGAGAAGCCGTCAGAAATGACGTTAGATTGACAGAGCGAAACTCTTAACAGAGGAGTATTTGCAGGTTCTTGGAAAGTTCTGTCTGTATGGTTCCGCAGTTTCTAAAGGCGTGCTAAGGCCTGAATTGGCCCCTTTTGCACAATTAAACATTCTAAAACGTGGTTGACTAAGTAGTTCACATTGTAGCAATTAAAAAAAAAAATGTATTGTCATGGCGTTCCAACTTGTAGAGAAAGTCTTATGGGAAGATCTAAGTGGCTTGACTTGATACTTAGGATATTTGTCAGTGTTAAACTACTGGTTTTTTCCTGCAGATTTTCTTGTGAAACCTTCAAATAGAAAAAGTTATTCAGACAAACTTCATTTGGTAAGTTTGTTCCCCCTACCCTTCACCCCCTACTACACTCTGCTGTTTTGAGGGAGCAAAAGACAATTGACAGATTAATTTGGGGGCCCTGTTTGTCTGTGGGCATTTAGGTGAGCTCTTGTATGTTCACTTTAATGCTAAATCTTAAAATTTGGTGGTCTCTCCCTGTCATCAGAACTCAAGCCAGATTACTTTCCCTGTATGTAATTGTGCCATAGTATAATATACTGTGCCTAGAAACTGGTATTAAAGTTGAGATAAGTGAGTTGTAGCCTTAATCTTTTGTTTAAAATAGTTTTAAACTTGATGTTCTTTTAAATTGAAACTTGATTCTTACTTTGAGTTTTCTTAAATTGTTAAATCTGTGTGAAAATCAAGGCCTGGTTTACTAGACTTCAGTTCAGTTCAGTTGCTTAGTCATGTCCGATTCTTTGAGACCCCATGGACTGCAGCACACCAGGCTTCCCTGTCCTTCACCAGCTCCTGGAGTTTGCTCAAACTCAGTGTCCATCGAGTCGGTGAAACCATCCAACCATCTCATCCTCTGTCGTCCCCTTCTCCTCCTGCCTTCAATCTTGCCCAGTATCAGGGTCTTTTCCAGTGAGTCAGCTCTTCACATCAGGTGGCCAAAGTATTGGAGTTTCAGCTTAAACATCAGTCCTTCCAATGAACACCCAGGACTAATCTCCTTTAGGATGGACTGGCTGGATCTCCTTGCTGTCCAAGGGACTCTCAAGAGTCTTCTCCAACACCACAGTTCAAAAGCATCAATTCTTCGGCAGTCAGCTTTCTTTACAGTCCAACTCTCACATCCATACATGACCGCTGGAAAAACCACAGCCTTGACTAGACGGACCTTTGTTGACAAAGTTATGTCTGTGCTTTTTAATATGCTGTCTAGGTTTGTCATAACTTTCCTTCTAAGAGGTAAGCGTCTTTTAATTTCACGGCTGCAGTCACCGTCTGCAGTGATTTTGGAGCCCCCCCAAAATAAAGTCAGCCACTGTTTCCCCATCTATTTGCCGTGAAGTGATGGGACTGGATGCCATGATCTTAGTTTTCTGAATGTTGAGCTTTAAGCCAACTTTTTCACTCTCCTTTTTTTACTTTCATCAAGAGGCTCTTTAGTTCCTCTTCACATTCTGCCATAAGGGTGGTGTCATCTGCATATGAGGTTATTGATATTTCTCCTGGCAGTCTTGATTCCAGCTTGTTCTTCCTCCAGCCCAGCGTGTCTCATGATGTACTCTGCATATAAGTTAAATAAGCAGGGTGACAATATGCAGCCTTGACGTACTCCTTTTCCTATTTGGAACCAGTCTGTTGTTCCATGTCCAGTTCTAACTGTTGCTTCCTGACCTGCATACAGGTTTCTCAAGAGACAGGTCAGGTGGTCTGGTATTTCCATCTCTTTCAGAATTTTCCACAGTTTATTGTGATCCACACAGTATTGTGACTATTGGCATAGTCAATAAAGCAGAAGTAGATGTTTTTCTGGAACTCTCTTGCTTTTTTGATGATCCAGCAGATGTTGGCAATTTGATCTCTGGTTCTCCTGCCTTTTCTAAAACCAGCTTGAACATCTGGAATTTCGTGATTCACGTATTGCTGAAGCCTGGCTTGGAGAATTTAGAGCATTACTTTACTAGCGTGTGAGATGAGTGCAATTTCAGTCTAGTCTGTTCCCACCCTACAGCCAGAGCCATCCTTGACACCGTGTCACACCGCTCTTCCGGTAACAGCTGCATAAGGTTCTGGGCCCTGCTACTTCTTTGGTGGCCTCTGTTCCCTCACTTTCATTGATCATAAAGCATTTGCTTTGAATATTGAATCCCAGACTTCCAAAAATATGCTGTATTCCTAGCAGCTTAGTGAACTAGAAATGCTGGTTTTGCATGTAATGTATCTATTTTAGATATTATATATATTTTTAGAAAGCTACTTATTAAAGTGATAGTGTTCTTACTAGCCTGAATTTCTTGTTAGGTATTCCTCCCCCACTATCATAGGTGTTTTTGAAAACCAGGTAAAGGTATTAGCACAGTTTGAGTTTTCACTGAGCATAGGGTATTGGGGTAAAAGGCTTTTTTCTTTCATACTTTGTTTACTAAATCAGTTTGGTTCCCACAGATGGGGAGATCCATTTTGAATTTATGGAATTTACAAAAACATGCTATATAATATTGTAAGAATTATATTGTTATTATACTGTGTTTGCATTTGCAGGTTGGTTTTAATTATTGCTTTATTATTTTCATCTAAGGTTTATAATAGTTTTCATATTACTGTCAACTTCAGGAGCATGAGCCTTCACAGCTTTTTTTGCTCAAATAGGTTATGGCCAGGATGATTTTCACAGTCCTTTAAAGGAGTTTGGATTTGACTAGTGGATTGGCTGGGTGATTCTCAGCTTTTTCTCGGCTGACTCTGGTCCAGTCTTGAGGTCCTTGTATGTGCAGTTCCTTTATTCGGGTTTGGCCAAATGGGAAATTGGGCTTCCCAGGTGGCGCTAGTCGCAGAGAACCCCCCGCCAGTGAGGAGATGCACAAGATACTCGATCTCTGGGTTGGGACAATCCCCTGGAGGCAGGCATGGCAGCCCACTCCAGTGTTCTTGCCTGGAGAATCCCATGGACAGAGGAGCCTGGTGGGCTGCCGTCCACAGGGTCGCACAGAGTCAGACATGACTGAAGCAACTTAGCACGCACATGGAAAATTACCAATTTTGTCCTTTTTGTCCCCCCAAGTTCCAGGCATAAAGGAAAGAAAAGGCTTGCCAAGATACTGAAGAGGGACGGAGATTTCTCCTCCTAATCTGGGCCTCCTGTCATGGTACGTACAAAGAAAGAACAGGACAACTGGGCTTGAACTCTGTCCTGACAGTTAAGTGAGTACTAGTAAGTTTATAGTTACCGTCCTCAGAACTCTCTTGTCTGTTTTCTTTTATTGTTTACTTAGTATCACTAGTAATAATTTGAGGATTCTAGTGTCTTAGAGCAGTTTTGCTTCTATTCAGTTTAATTGTGCGAGTTATTGTCTCTTTTCAGTCAGGTGGTGTAAACAGATTCAAGACCAAATGTTTCTTGGACTTCAGGTTTCTTATTTCTTTTCTGGGAAGGAAGATACAGTAAGAAGCTTTTCTCCGTGTGTATGTGTTGCGTTGTGGAGAATTAACATGGTCATACACATATTCTTTATGAATTTACCTTTCTGGATGAAAGCAGTTCCCTGTCTTCCCTGTTTTTCCTCTTTAACATTGTTTTTATCCCAAAGAAAATGAAGGAGCTCTGCACAACCCTTGCCTGCGTCTGTGACTAAAATGAGTGTGTTTCAGTGGCTTGTGGGCCATTTAGGACCCACTTGAGGCAGAGAAGTGGGAGCAATGAGCCAGCTACATTTCTATCAGTCCTGAAAATATGTAAACAGTGCTTCAAGGCTTAAGAAAGAAATGGCCCTCTGTAATATTGCCCTGCTTCTACCTTGGTGATGTTTGCTAGATCCAAACTCTGTTTCATGCTGGCGCACAAAGAAAGAATTGAAAAGGCCATGTTAATTTCAAGCATCATTAGGAACATGCGTGGAAAACGCCTTTCAAAATTAAAAACAAACTAAAACCAAAAAATCTAGTTGTATAGAAGTGTCATTAAAATGACAAAGGTAACCGCTGTCATCTTTAATCTTTGCCAGTTTTTTCTTAGTTTATGGGCACAACGGCTTTCTGATGTATTCTATACCCAAGTACTGATGAGCTTTTCTTTATACTGTATTATTTTATCGGTTTTCATTAGTTTTTAATGAATTGGAAAAGTATTTGCCTGATATTTATATGATATGTATGCCAGTGCTAATGAATCACAAGTGACGGGCTTATGAAAGCAGCTCTGTTGTGTACTGAAGGGTTGTCCTTCACTGTATCCTGCACAGCTACAGTGGCATGGTCCTTGCTCTGGTGCTGCTGGGGGCTCTGGTGCCCTGCAGACAGTCTTCCTGGTGTGCTCTGGAGATACGTGTGTGTGCGCGCGCGCGCACAGTGTTCAGGGCGCCAGTGTGACTATGTGTCTTTAAAAAACTCTTTCATTAAGCAGCTTTATAAATAAGTTTCTAGAAGTACTCATTTATAATTCTTCCACCAAAGCCCATAGTTGTATTCCTTTCTAACTAGTTTATGTGCCTATGTATAGTTCATGTAGTTGGAATTAAAACATAATTAAATTTCTGTTTTGCTTATTTCACTACATGAATTAAACATTTTTCCTTGTTGACTCGTTGGACTCCTAATGATTTTTTACTAGCTACCTAACACTTTGCAAATTGTTGAACCGTTGGTTTAAGTAGTATTAATTAATATTTTCTGTTTTAGCATTTTGGTTACATGTTCTTAATCCTTATTTTTCTGTGTAGAGAATTCAGAAGCATTGGTTTTTCTTGAATATCATCCCTTCATACTTTTAAAAAATTCTTGAATGAGATTGAGATCTTTTGGGGAGGTTAAAAATTAGGAAAATGTTTTTGTGTTTCATTATGGAAAATCTCAAGCCTATGCAAATTGAAAATAGTATGATGAACCCTCATAAGCCCCACATAGGCGTCAGCCAGATGCAGTAATCAGTTCATGACCACATTTGTTTCTTCTGACTCCCCACCCCCACCTCTTTGGATTATGTTGAAAGAAATCACAAACATTGTATCAACAGAAATTTTTATTTTTGATGACTTTTAATGCCAGTCTTAAGAATAGTAACTAAAAATGACAATGAGACTGATAATCACTTTTAACTTTTCCATTTTTTGTCAAATGTTTCTACACACGTGACTCTGAAGAGTAGTTTTTTTAAAAAATCCTGCAATGTTTATATATAAATTTAGTTTATAGACATTTCCACTGGTTAGCCTCTACTCCTCATGTTGTTTAAATATTTATCTTTAATGTTGACTTCCCCCTTGACTTATAGACTGACTTCTGTTACCTGCATAGTTTACCAAGTAGCAGAAGTTAGCCTGAAAATGTGGTGACTGATCTGTTTTCAAGATTTTAAGATTTTATAGTGACCCCACATGGAGCTGGTGGGGATTAAAAAGTATGAGATTCCGCCATGCCCAGTGTTCCTCCCAGCGATATCAGAAAATTGACCATGTGGATTATATTCTCTCTCTCTCGTCCTAGTAAACTACTGCTTGTAGCTAGCCTAGGAGAAATTTGTTTTCAAGCCTCTTAACAGGCTAACACCTACCAGACCTTTTCTCTTCCTTGGCTTGGTCTCCTTCTAGCTCGTCCTCCATCAGCCATCTCAAGTTTGGCCTCCCTTTTACCTGTGAAACTCGGTAACTATAATAAATTAGGCAGTTGATTCAGCTTATGTTTAGCTAAGTAATATTTTTACCATTTTTTTTGGAAAGTCAATGAATAGTCTATCCTCAGTTCAGTGTCTGTGTGTGTCTTCACGCTCAGTCGTGTCCGACTCTCTTTGACCCCATGGACTGCAGCACGCCAGGCCTCCCTGTCCATCACCAATTGCTGGAGTTTACTCAAACTCATGTCCATTGAGTTGGTGATGACATCCAACCATCCTATCCTCTGTCATCCCCTTCTCCTCCCACCTTCAATCTTTTCTGGCATCAGGGTCTTTTCAGATGAGTCAGTTCTTCACATCAGATGGCCAAAGTATTGGAGTTTCAGCTTCAGCATCAGCCCTTCCAATGAATATTCAGGACTGATTTCCTTTAGGATGGACTGGTTGGATCTCGTTGCAGTCCAAGGGACTCTTCAAGTCTTCTCCAACAACACAGTTCAAAAGCATCAATTTTTCGGCACTCGGCTTTCTTTATAGTTCAACTCTCAGGATTAGGATTAGTCTATCTTAATCCTTGGGAATTAAAGGCATTTTTATATACAAGGGGGAAAATCAGTTCAGAAGCCATACATGTAATGTGTACTGGGATAGTCTTATAAAAAGAGCGTATATTTTATTTGACTGTGAAAAATTATTTCTTTATGTTCTTGTCTGGCTGGCCGACTTCTCGTATGTTGAAAAATCATTCGTTCCAGTTGCAGTTTTCAGTGACTACTTAGATTATATACATTGGCTTGGATTAGCACGCAAGTGAATATGCCAACAAAAATGAATTGGTAAATGGCTTCTCTAGGTTTTTTTTTTTGTTTAAGCGTGCTACATTGTTTTAGTCCTGCACTATTTAGAGGTCAGTAAAAATCTAGTTAGGGAAT
This sequence comes from Okapia johnstoni, assembly GCA_024291935.2. Taxonomy (NCBI): domain Eukaryota; kingdom Metazoa; phylum Chordata; class Mammalia; order Artiodactyla; family Giraffidae; genus Okapia; species Okapia johnstoni. Next base: position 3,605,179 of record CM044310.1, on the reverse strand, counting down.
CACTTAAGAAATAATGATCTGTGAAATGATCTTTAAGAGAAAAAAAGTGTTCTGTTGTCGTTGTTTAGTCGCTAAGTCTTGTCCAGCTCTTTGTGACTCCATCAATTGAAGCCTGCCAGGCTCCTCTGTCCGTGGGATTTCCCAGGTGAGAATACTGGCATGGGCTGCCATTTCCGACTCCTGGGGATCTTCCAACCTAGAGGTCGAACCTGTGTCTCCTCCATTGGCGAGAGGATGCTTTACCTCTGAGCAACCAGGGAAACCCCGTTATGTGTCTAGGTGAGTTTAAAAAGTTAGTGTGATGCTGAGAAAGCATGTTTACAATGTACTTTTATGTAACAATTTTTAAAAGGCCTTTCCTCCCCCGGTATTTCTCACTTTTCCTGCCTATCCCTGATTGGTTCTTGAGAAAAATTGTCCTAAATCCAAGGTTTCTCCTGTCGTTTCTCTGTAGTTCTGAGTGTAAATACTTGGTGTCCTTTAAGTCAAAAACTTCCTCTTAAGAATGGAAACAGAATTGGTTAAAAAGGCAAAAAGCTAAAAGTTGTAGAGATCAGTTCCTTTCAAATATGCGTGTATCCCTGTTCTTTCATCATTGACTTCAGGGGACGTGAGTGGGATGGAATAAAATGGAGCTGACTGACTCAGAACTCCACGTCTAACCAGATAGTTCGGTTTACAGGAGTGGAGCCGTTCTTTGTTCGCTCTAGGTCGGTTTATTTTTGGAGGCTCCAAGCCACATCATATCAACCTGACTAAAACGCACCAACCTCATTAAGCTGTTAGTTTATTTATTGCTATAGTATAAATAACTGAATAGATTTTTATACTTTTGCTTTTGAAATCATTTGATTGTCAGCTGTGATTTTTTGACAACCACGGTGAATACTTAGCAGTCTTAGGGAAGTGACACTGCTAGCATGGTTGTGCTGTGCACCAGCAACCATTTTACATGGTGTTTATTAGGGTTATGCGTGGTCTACAGGTGATTTAACGTGTACTGGACGGTGTTCATACATTACGTGCAAATACTATCTGGAAGTGAAAGTGTTAGTTGCTCAGTCGTGTCTGACTCTTTGCAGCCCCATGGACTGTAGCATGCTAGGCCTCTCTGTCCATCATCAACTCCCGGAGTTTACTCAAACTCATGTCCATTGAGTCAGTGATGCCATCCAACCATCTCATCCTCTGTCGTCCCCTTCTCCTCCTGCCTTCATTCTTTCCCAGCATCAGGGTCTTTTCAAATGAGTCACTTCTTCGCATCAGGTGGCCAAAGTATTGGAGTTTCAGCGTCGGCATCAGTCCTTCCAACGAATATTCAGGACTGATCTCCTTTAGGGTGGACTGGTTGGATCTCCTTGCAGTCCAAGGGACTCTCAAGAGTCTTCTCCAGCACCACAGTTCAAAAGCATCAATTCTTCGGTGCTCAGCTTTCTTTATAGTCTAACTCTCACATCCATACATGACTATTGGAAAAACCATAGCCTTGACTAGACAGACCTTTGTTGGCAAAGTAATGTCTCTGCTTTTTAATATGCTGTCTAAGTTGGTCATAACTTTCCTTTCAAGGAGTAAGTGTCTTTTAATTTCATGGCTGCAGTCACCATCTGCAGTGATTTTGGAGCTCAAGAAAATAAAGTCTGTCACTGTTGCCCCATCTCTTTGCCAGGAAGTGGTGGGACCAGATGCCATGATCTTAGTTTTCTGAATGTTGAGCTTTAAGCCAACTTTTTCACTCTCCTCTTTCACTTTCATCAAGAGGCTCTTTAGTTCTTCACTTTCTGCCATAAGGGTGGTGTCATCTGCGTATCTGAGGTTATTGATATTTCTCCCGCAATCTTGATTCCAGCTTGTGCTTCCTCCAGCCCAGCATTTCTCATGATGTACTCTGCATAGAAGTTAAATAAGCAGGGTGACAATATACAGCCTTGACATACTCCTTTTCCAATGTGGAATCAGTCTGTTTTTCCATGTCCAGTTCTAACTGTTGCTTCTTGACCTGCATACAGATTTCTCAGGAGGCAGGTAAGGTGGTCTGGTATTCCCATCTCTTTCAGAATTTTCCGCAGTTTGCTGTGATCCACACAGTCATAGGCTTTGGCATAGTCAGTAAAGCAGAAGTAGATGTTTTTCTCGAACTCTCTTACTTTTTCAATGTTGGCAATATGATCTCTGGTTCCTTTGCCTTTTCTAAATCCAGCTTGAACATCTGGAAGTTCACGGTTCACATACTGTTGAAGCCTGGCTTGGAGAATTTTGAGCATTACTTTACTAGCGTGTGAGATGAGTGCAGTTGTTCGGTAGTTTGAACATTCTTTGGCATTGCCTTTCTTTGAGATTAGAATGAAAACTGACTTTTTCCAGTCCTGTGGCCACTGCTGAGTTTTCCAAATTTGCTGGCATATTCAGTGGAGCACTTTCACAGCATCATCTTTTAGGATTTGAAATAGCTCAGCTGGAATTCCATCACCTTCATTAGCTTTGTTTGTAGTGATGCTTCCTAAGGTCCACTTGACTTTGCATTCCAGGATGTCTGGCTCTAGGTGAGTGATCACACCATTGTGATTATCTGGGTCATGAAGATCTTTTTTGTACAGTTCTTCTGTGTGTTCTTGCCACCTCTTCCTAATATCTTCTGCTTCTGTTAGGTCCTTTATCATCTGTTTCTGTCCTTTATTGCCCATCTTTGCGTGAAAAATTCTCTTGGCAGCTCTGATTTTCTTGAAGAGATCTCTAGTCTTTACCATTCTATTGTTTTCCACTATTTCTTTGCATTGATCACTGAGGAAGGCTTTATCTTTTTCCTTGCTATTCTTTGAAACTCTGCATTCAGATGGGTATATCTTTCCTTTTCTCCTTTGCCTTTCACTTCTTTTCTTTTCATAGCTATTTGTAAGGCCTCCCGAGACAACCATTTTGCCTGTTTGCATTTCTTTTTCTTGGGGATGGTCTTTATCACTGTCTCCTGTACAGTGGCATGAACCTCCATCCTTAGTTCTTCAGGCACTCTATCAGATCTGATCCCTTGAATCTATTTGTTACTTCCACCGCATAAACTTAAGGGATTTGATTTAGAAGTCAAAGCTGAGAAACCCTTAAAATGTTCATAAATTCATTTTAAAAGTAACAATACCAATTTCCCATAACATTTTTAATGAAAAGTAACATTTTTCTCTTCCAGCAATAATTAATGTAAAAGAGTGACATTGTTTTACATTTTTACATTTTTTATAAAAATATTTGGCTTAATAGATGATAGCTGCGTTCTCATATCTACTTCTGCATCCAGTTTGTTACAGTGTATTTTTTGAAATAAATGAAGTAAATCCAGCTTTACTCAGTCGACTGTTAGAAAATGGAAGAGTACTTTAATAGTTTTTCCAAGTAGTTGTCTATATTATTCTATTACACATCAAAACTTGACAAGTGTTAGTTCTTTGAAGGTTAGTTGCAGTGTGGAATTTGAAATCATGTCAGTGAACTTCTTGTATTATGTTAAAACCATCACTTGTCTTGCAATGGATCTTTTATCCATGCATGATTTTGTAACATCATGAACAGGTCATTTTGAAAATAATGAATTGTGAGAAAATGAGTAATGCAGGTCTTCCAAAGGTAGACATATTTTGCAATAAAATTTCTTTTAAAAATCACACTTGGTAGTATTGCCACTGGTCATACGTATTTTGCAATAAAATTTCTTTTAAAAATCACACTTGGTAGTATTGCCACTGGTCATATCAGAAAAGTATTTGGTACTGGAAAGCTGTAAAGTTCCTTGTGGCAGATGATAGACTTTCCAAAATTCTACTTTTCTCATTAAAACTTTTATCACTGGCAACTGATGTCATTTGAAGAAAAGATCTACTGAAGTCAGAATTACAATAGTTTGTCAGTTGTACTTTTCAGTTGTAAATAGTGCTCATTCATTTGCAAAAGAAGTTGCTAGTTCAGCTTGTAACTGAAACAGTTGCACAGGTGCTTTACTTTGAGACAATCATAATACTTCAGTGTGCAGCAAAAGACTTTGATGTGTATTTCCTCTTTAAAAAAGAAAAAGACTTAAGGGTCAGAATGTGATAAAATTGATCATTTTTCTCCCGCTTGTTACCAAGGACATTCAAAGTGCCACTGCTAGATTACACTAAGGGGCCAGCAGGTTTACCCACTGAATCTCTGTGCTATTTTGTACAAATGTCAATGCACAGAAAAAAGGCTTAGTATTGTTACAGGCTTAGTATTAAAAAAGTCTTAGTATTATTGTTACTGTGGTTTTGACCTCATAGAGGCCCTGAAAGGGTCTCAGAATCACACATTTTGAGAACCATACTATCAGGGTTTATGTTTAAAATTGCTATTGCTCTTACAAAATTTGCTGTGTAAATAGATGTCATCACAATTTACCCCTGGACTTTGCAATAGATTGCTTTCCCCCCGATCTTGGTATACCATAAAAATTTATAATGTAAAAGACTGTTTTTATGTAAATTATGGTTAGTTCAAGTGCTATTTAGATTATCTTTTGAGGTTGCCTTAATAGAAATAAATATGTAATGCTGCTGCTGCTGCTGCTGAGTCGCTTCAGTCCTGTCCGACTCTGTGCGACCCCACAGACGGCAGCCCACCAGGCTCCGCCGTCCCTGGGATTCTGCAGGCAAGAATACTGGAGTGGGTTGCCATTTCCTTCTCCAGTGCATGAAAGGGAAAAGTGAAAGTGAAGTCGCTCAGTCGTGTCCGACTCTTAGTGACCCCATGGACTGTAGCCTACCAGGCTCCTCCATCCATGGGATTTTCCAGGCAAGAGTACTGGAGTGGGCTGCCATTGCCTTCTCCGAAATATGTAATACCAAGAATTAAACTAGGGGTAGTGGTTCACACACATGGTTTCAGTTTGAGGATTCAGTTCTTAAGTTTACACTGAAAAGAAAACAGCTTTGTTATGGAAAATTCCCATATAACCAGAGTAGACTCTGAAGTACAGTGAACTCGCACTGAAAGTTCCAAGTGTTCACCCCTCATGGACAGTTGTTTCATTTATGCTCCATTCACTTCCTTGTTACCCTTCCCCCTCCAAATGTTTTGAGTCAAATTCCAGACATCAGTCACATCATTTCATTCTTAAATAATAATAATAATTCAGAATGCATCTTTTAAAAATAAGAAAGGTTATAACTTAAGAGAAAAAAGCCACTATATCTTAGTTTCTCTTAAAAGTAATATACTAACAACTTATTAGTGCTTAATAGAAGTGTTCTTAACCTCTTTGACTTTTTCTGGTATTGGTGTGTTCTCCATTTAGAGGCACCTGGATTTTCATTGTGATTATGCTACTAGACATGGCAGAAAAACCAAACATGGAGTAGGAACTTTGAAATTATTTAAACATTTGGGTTTTTTCCAGGATGAAGAGACTCGGCACAGCCTTGAGTGCATCCAGGCCAATCAGATCTTTCCCAGGAAGCAGCTGATCCGGGAGGATGAGAATCTTCAGGTAATTCCAGGCCTCTTTTGATTGTGAAACAAGTATTAAGCCTCATAGTAACAATGTAGCAGAGCCGGTGGATTGAAGTAATGCACTGCATATAGGAAAACACATTAGAGAAATGTGTTTTTCCCCTAAACCACACACGTGATAGAAATGTATGCTGGAAAACATCTCTTTCAGAAAGACTTTCCCACTGAGGTGGTCATCTCTGTGTCATTCCTTCTTTAGTCTTAAATGTGAATAACTAGGTTTTTTGAATCTCGTGGGTGTAAACCCATCCTCTTTAGGTCCCGTACCCATCTTTGTACTGTCTTGAGTGACAGTTTATAGCCCATTCACCTGACCTGTGTTAAAGACTTTGCACTACTTCAGAACTCTGAAGGGTCTCTTCTTCCGCTTTGAAGGTTCCTTTTCTTGAACTTCATGGAGAAAGCACAGAGTACGTGGGCCGTGCTGAGGATGCCATCATTGCCCTTTCTAATTACAGACTTCACATCAAGTTCAAGGAGTCTCTTGTTAATGTAAGTGCTTTCCGCTGTTCTTCCACTAAAGTAGATGGAGAAAGGAAGTAAAGAACCGTAAGTTTCTCACAAGAGGAGTGTTCTATAGAGTTTAGTATGAAAACATTGTGTACGCTGCTTTTTTCTCAATTTAATCACTGGGGACACTACATTAGCAAGCACCTCTTATGCTTGATTTAAAATGATACATGTAGTTGTCAGCTGAGGTGTCCATTGTTTAGTAATACTGCATGATTTGCAGTTGGTAATGCTGTATCATTAAGCTTTGTAATGGTGCAGAAACTGTGTAGGCTTTTATTCCTCAATTTTTAGTAGTTACCGACTGCCTCAGTTAAGAGAATTTCCTAGACCTTAATGTGAAATGCTAACCGAGTTTTGTCAAGAAAGCACAGTGGTGATAGCAAACACCCTTTTCCAACAACACAGGGAGTTGACTACACATGGACATCACCGAAGGGTCAATACCAAAATTGGATTGATTATATTCTTTGTAGCCGAAGATGAAGAAGCTCTGTACAGTCAGCAAAAACAAGACTTGGAGCTGACTGTGGCTCAAATCATGAGCTCCTTATTGCAAAATTCAGTCTTAAACTGAAGAAAATAGGGAAAACCACTAGGCCATTCAGGTATGCGTTAAGTCACTTCAGTCATGTCCGACTCTGAGCGACCCTATGGTCTGTAGCCCGCCAGGCTCCTCTGTCGAGGGGATTCTCCAGGCATGATTACTGGAGTGGGTTGCCATTTCCTTCTCCATGGCATCTTCCCAACCTGGTGATCGAACCTGCATCTTTTACTTCTCCTGCATTGGCAGGCAGGTTCTTTACCACTAGCACCACCTGCTAAGTCAAATCCCTTACGATTATACAGTGGAGGTAACGAATACTATAGACGGAGGTTTATAACATTGTACAGGAGGCAGTGATCAAAACCATCCCAAAGAAAAATAAATGTAAGAAGGAAAAGTGGTTGTCTGAAGCAGCTTTACAAATAGCTGAGGAAAGAAGAGAAGCAAAAAGCAAAGGAGAAAGGGAAAGATGTACCTAACTGAATGAAGAGTTCCAGAGAATAGCAAGGAGACACAGGACCTTCTTAAATGAACAATACAAAGAAGCAGAGGAAAACAACAGAATGGGAAAGACTAGCAATCTCTTCAAGAAAATTGGATATATCAAGGGGACATTTCATGCAAAGATGGGAATGATAAAGGACAGAAATGGTAAGAACCTAACAGAAACAGAAGAGATTAAGAAGATGTGGCAAGAATACGCAGAAGAACTATACAAAAAAGTTCTTAATCACCCAGACAACCACTGTGGTGTGGTTACATCACCTAGAGCCAGACAACCTGGAGTGTGAAGTCAAGTGGGCCTTAGGAAGCACCACTATGAGCAAAGCTAGTGGAGGTGATGGAATTCCAGCTGAGCTGTTTCAAATCCTAAAAGATAATGCAGTTAAAGTGCTGCACTCAGTATGTCAGCAAGTTTGGAAAACTCAGCAATCGCCACAGGACTGGAGAAGCTTAGTTTTCATTCCAATCCTAAAGAAGGGCTATGCCAAAGAATGTTCAGACTGTCGTACAGTTGTGCTCATTTCACATGGCTAGTAAGATTATGCTCAAAATCCTTCAAGCTAGGCTTTAGTAGTACATGAACCGAGAACTTCCAGATATACAAGTTAGGTTTAGAAAAGGCAGAGAACCAGAGGTCAAATTGTGAACATTTGTTGAATCATAGAGAAAGCAGGGCTTCGCTGGTGGCTCAGATAGTAGAGTCTGCTTGCAGTGTGGGTGACCTGGGTTCAATCCCTCGGTTGGGAAGATTGCCTGGAAGAGAGCATGGCAACCCACTCCAGTATTCTTGCCTGGGGAATCCCCATGGACAGAGGAACCTGGTGGGGTACAGTCCATGGAGTCCCAAAGAGTGGGACATGACTGAGTGGTAAGCACACAGAGAAAATAAGGAAATTCTAGAAAAACATCTGCTTCATTGACTACACTAAAGCCTTTGACTGTGTGGATCACAACAAACTGGAAAAGTCTTACAGATGTGAATACCAGACTATCATAACCTGTCTTCTGAGAAACCTGTATATGGGTTAAGAAACAACAGAACCCTACATGGAACAGCTGACTGGCTCAAAATTGGGACAGGAGTATGATAAGTCGGTATATTATCACCCTGTTCATTCAACTTGTATGCAGAGTACATCATGAGAAATGCCAAGGTGGATGAATCACAAGCTGGAGTCAAGATTGCCAGAAGAAATATTAACAGTCTCAGAAGAAGTGCAGATGATACCACTCTAATGGCAGAAAGCGAAGAGGAACTGAAGAGCCTCTTGATGAGAGTGGAAAAGCTGGTTTAAAACTCAACATTCAATAAGATCATGGCATCAGGTCCCATCATTTCATGGCAAACAGAAGGGGAAAAAGTGGAAACAGTGACAAGATTTTTTTTTCGTGGGTTCTAAAATCACTGTGGATGGTGACTGCAGCCATGAAATTAATAAGAGATGCTTGTTCCTTGGAAGGAAATGTATGACAAACGTAAATAATGTATTAAAAAGCGGAAACGTCACTTTTCCGACAAAGGTCTGTATAGTGAAAGCTGTGGTTTTCCCAGTAGTCACATACGGACGTGAGAGTAGGACCATAAAGAAGCCTGAACACTGAAGAGTTGATGCTTTAGAATTGTGGTGCTGGAGAAGATTCTTGCGGAGAAGGCAATGGCACCCCCCTCCAGCACTCTTGCCTGGAAAATCCCATGGAGGAGCCTGGTAGGCTACAGTCCATGGGGTCACTAAGGGTCGGACACGAAACTGAGCAACTTCACTTTCACTTTTCACTTTCATGCATTGGAGAAGGAAATGGCAGCCCACTCCAGTGTTCTTGCCTGGAGAATCCCAGGGACGGAAGGGCCTGGTGGGCTTCTGTGTATGGGGTCGCACAGAGTCAGACATGACTGACGCGATGCAGCAGCAGCAGCATCAGATTCTTGAGATTCCCTTGGACTGCAAAGAGATCAAAACAGTCCTTCCTAAAGGAAGTCAACCCTGAATATTCATTGGAAGGACTGATGCTGAAGTACTTTGGCCACCTGATGGCAAAGAGCTGCCTCATTGAAAAAGACCCTGATGCTGGGAAAGACTGAAAGCAAAAGGACAAGAGTGCAGTGGAGCATGAGACGGTTAGATGGTATCACCTGCTCCATGACATGCGTTTGTGCAAACTCCACGAGACAGTGTAGGACGGGAAAGCCTGGCTTGCTGCAGCCCACGGGCTCGCAAAGAGCTGGACCCAACTTAGCGACTGAACAGCAACGCCAGATGACAAGATGTACTTTGAGTTCAGCGCAAGGCTTCTGTTACAGGATGAAGTGACTCTCATGGCCTGCTTAGTGGTGTAAGTATAGATGTTAAATAAAATGTTTATTTGCATAATATACTGTGTATTGCTGAAGAGAGGGAACGCTCTCAACTTTTGAGTGCATTTACCCTTTTCAATTAAAAGGGTATTCTCAGTGAACTGGGTCTTCTAGCACTATTGCCATCCTTAATATTTTTCAGTAAACTTGTCTTTCAGCACAAAAATGACAAAGTTCATGTATTTTAACCAAATGAATGCCTCCTTCTTTCCTCACTGAACAGTGGCTCTTTGCTCTTTGGTTCTACCACAAAGAAGTGTACTATGACATCTTATAAAAGCTCAGAACTGTCCCTTCATTCAGATACTGTGTTTGGGAGCTCATTTTGGGATTCTTAGAGAGTTTGTTTTACTCAGCCATCCAAAAGTTACCCAATTCCTTCATCGTATTCTTTCCTTGTCAAGACTCAAACGGCTGACATTTTCTTTGTGGTTGGCATTTATTGTTTTAGTGTTTATTACTATTCTGTGCAGTTAAGCAGTTACATCTAGGAATCACTGTGGCCTGAATTCCTTCTGGCTTGTAGATTTGGGCTATGATCATAGCTCTTGTCTTAGTTTTCTATCTGTCAGCTAAAAATACACACTGGATTCATCAAGGCAAGAGGTATGTTGTGCTTTCATACCATGTACCACTGTTCAGAAGCGTCTGTTTGGAATGGAGTGGCCCTGATAAGAGGGGACAGGATGGAATCTCCTATAACATCCCAGCAACCAGACCCTACTAGCTACTGTGGGAATAATGACGGCAATATTTAGTAGAATTACCCAATTTAATTTTGTGTTTAAATGTCTAGAATTGGTGAAATGTAATTAAATTGCATGTGGAGATAATGTAGTTTCGCATCATTGCATTTTTTCGTGCAGTCCTGTCTCTCAGCTTTTTGGTTTATGGCCAGGTATTTCAGAGACTATTTTTAGATGTGTTGGGGTAAAGGATCTGCTGGAGAGAAGCCACAGATTGGATCCTGTCATTCACCAACCTGAAGGCCTGCAGTTTCTCTTGATTATTTCTTAAGTGAAATCGCTTCACATGATGTCACCCTGAGTGGTGTGATCCTTGGTCCTTGACAGCTTTTCTGTTCCCTCTCTTTCCCCTTCTCCCCTTTGTATTAGTCAAGCCACCCTCTTTGGACTCTCAGACATACCTTATGCCTCCAAGTTCTCTCTTCTCCTACCCAAGGAACTTTTCTTCATCTGTCAAAACCCAGTTCAGATGATAATATTCTTCTGTGAAGCCTTTCTCAGTCCCAGCTCCCTCCCGGACAGTTTATTATCCTCTCTTTTGGCTTTTTCTGTGTCTTGAACACACTTTGACAGCTTTTACCAGATACGTTGTGATTTTTTGTTTGTTCATCTTTGTGTCTTTAGAATCCAGTGTGTTTACTTGTGCCATAGTATTCAGTAAATATTAAATGAATTGAAGTTAATGATGGGTTTGAAACAGATATTAGACCATTTTAAAATCCTCACTGGATTTAAAGCTCATTTTAAATCATACTTCTGTGTAAATAAGCCTGTGTCATCTTTTTCTCTAACAGTAGCTATATGAGTAGGTTGTTTACTGGAATTGTTGGTCCCCCAACTGTGATTGAGATACAGTGGTTAAGAAAACTTACGCTTGTTTTTAACTTGTAACCCATTTCTTCACTGAAAAGTGTTTTCCATTTCGTATGATAACCCTCTAAGGCACAGAGTATGCCTGTCACTTTTTTAAAAGCCGAAGATAATGGCTTTGCACTGAAAAATGGTTGTGCAAAAGCATTTTGTAGTTACAGTGATTTTAAGTAATTCAGATTGGGAGAGACTAGGACTTCTTTATACAAATAAGTTAATCACATCACAGTTAGTGCTAGGCTCCTAAAACCTGTGGTTACTCCAGGAAACAATGGCTCCTCCTATTCTGGTCCTCCCTCAGCAGATGAGTATTTCAGTAAAATCTGTGACATTAAGAGACCCCTCCCCTAAAAGTTACTATTTCTAAATCAAACATATATCAACCATCAAAACTCAGATGTGTCAGTATGTATTGTGGCATGCTCCAATTTTCATCATTTTGTATGTTTTCAAATAACACATTTAACTGTTAAGTGACTTATACCATCAAGCTTTAAATATCTGTCTGATATCATATATGCTCTCAATCTCACAGCACATTGAAATACATCGTTATTGTAATGCACATACATTATATCAAGTTTCCAATTTCTAGGGTAAAGAACCTCTGTAGTATAGTTCAGTTGTAGCATTTAAGGTATGAATTGTTCCTATTCTGTGCTTTTCCCAAACTGTATTTTTACATATGTATAGGTATATTTCTTTGCTCAGCTGATTTACAAACAAGTAAGTGTTCAAGTGAAGATAATGAAATTTTAAAACGATTTTTGTTGTGTAATTCAATAGACCGCCTCTCAGTCTGCTGCTTCTGAAATCCCAGTAAGTAGCATGAGAATTGTAGGCGGTTGTTGCACCTGTGCTTGGAAGAAACTGGTTTTGAGTGTCAGATGCTCACCTTGCAAATCAGCAAAGTGTGTCCTCTCTGCATGAGTCCTTTTCCTCATATTAGAGAAAGTTCTAGAGGTTTTGTACATGAGGACAATTTGTGGAGTAGGGTAAAGCCCCATAGTCCCATGAGCAGATGGAATTGTGACCTTCAAAAAGTGTAAAGTGAATTTCAACCTGAAGTCAAGACAACATTAGTATTAAAAGGACATTAAAACTCCCATTTCTAGACTGGTCTGTTAATGCTTCTTAGGAACAAGCTGGGAGTATACCTGGAAACACCTTCCTTAGCATTTCCCACATTTTTTACATTGCCTAACTGTTGTACATTGAAAATCTTTGTTACTCTCCAAGCATCAGAAGGAGGTTATTGTTAATGAGGCCCTTTGGCCTTAGCATTCATAAATCAGAGGAGGCTTCTGAAAACCCATGTTGGAAGAGTATACCAGAAGTGAGCAATAAAGAATTTGAGTCTTTAACCTGTGACCATTTTCTTCTGACTGGTTTTTAAATCGTTAGAACCCAGATAATCCACAGTGTGTTACGTAGATTTTAGGGTAAGACTCATTACGTTATTTTTACTCTGTTACTGCGTGTGTATGCAAGGTTAGTACTTCCCATTCAGTCTATAAAAAGGGCATTTGTTATTAAAAAGTATACATTATACCGTTGTTAAATTCTGGTGCTTAGTAATTCACACATGCACAAACCCAGAATGAATTATGGTAAATACAGTAGGAAATTACATAAAATGCCCTCGGGAACGAGTACTGCGACTCTCTTACACTTATGCATGTCTATTATGTTCTTAAACTGCTGCTGTCCTGCTCTTTTGGATTGATGCTCTCATGAGTTTTGGTGTATGTAATGTAACTTTTAACCTTTAGAGGAATTGATTAGCAGCACTGAAGTGTGTTTGGTGTGTTTCAAGCATGAATTTGGTGGGTTTTATAGGGAGAAAAGCACTGTCATGGGGGAGAGAATTGCCTGGCAAGTAGAAGGCAGGGAAGAAAGCAGCAAAATGAGGATGAGTTGTTGCGAAGCACTGAATCATCGGGTTAGAGAGGAGGCGATTGTGACTTCAGATTTCTTAGAATTGCCTCTGTAAAATCTTGGTTTACATTCTGTCTTCCTCTTAAGATCCCTGGTGAAGAGGCTGCTTAATGGTGAAAGAAAAACTAAAGTAGTGCTCACACAGAAGGGAAGGGCGTCTTAGAGGAAGAACCGAGCACCATGTATATTGGAAGGACACTGAGCTGGAAGGCGGTCATGGATTCTGGTCCTGACTCTGCCACTCGCTTTAGTGGAGTGTCTTAACCTTCCTGAGCTATAAAATGGCCTGCCTCATGAACCTCTATTTCTTTGCTTTTGGGTATGTCTAGTGACAGGAATGATAAGGATCCTCCTCGTATGTGATGAAGCTGAGAAACCTGAATCAGTGGACTTGCCTTTAAAGAAGTAGAGAAGCTTATTTTAATATTTTGGTTGGCTGTATGAAGAGGAAAAGCTAGCTAGCTCTGCCTTTTTCAAAGAGAAGGCAATCTCGAGGGTGGGGTGGATGAATGGAAGAGTAACGGTTGAGATGAAAAGGGAAGAAAAAAGGGAGCTGTTCATTTGTTACAAAATCAAGTGTTTCTCTTATGTCCTTATTCTTGCTGCATATTAAACTTCCTTGCATGTGATAATCTGCATGATTATTAAAATCTGTTTTCTGTATCTGTGACTTGAATACACATGGTTGTTTCTCGTGATTTGCTAGAATCTGTATACTAGTAATCAGTATTTTTATCCTTCTTTCTTAAGTTTGCAGTGTTAAAATACACACAAAATTGCATATTGAAAGCATATAGGTAGCAAATGTTTTGCATGCTCTGAGGTGTTGCATCTTTGTATTTTAGAAGTCTGGACATGGGCTCTTGGGCTCTAGTCCAAATAGTTAGGGATGTAGAACTTTTGTTCTTTGTAGCAAAATAGCACAGCCTGGTCCATTCCCTCCAGCGTCTGGTAATAATGTTAGTTAGTTTTCAGGTTTTCTAGCTATAAGGTAGGGTGTTGGAGGGGACATGGAGCAAGTGATTGCTGTGAGAGCCTGTGGATTTGTAAAGCTCACTCTCACTCCACCCCAGGCTCTTCGCATTCCCTGTGCCCTAAGCTGGGACCACCAGAAAGCAAAGGCTGGTGGCATGTGGGAAGGGTAGAGGATTGTCCAAGGAAGTAGGTAAGCAGGCAGAATTTTGGTTGATAAAATTTTAGAAAATTGAAATTAGAACTCAGGCCTCTGAATTGCCAGTCTGGCACGTCTTTTTCTCTTTTTGTTTTTGGGGGAGTATTGGGGGAGAATGGGGACTGTAGGTTTAAAACACAAAAAAACCTAACATGAGTCTGTTACAGGATACCCAGAGGACAGGCCTGAGGAAAAATCAGTGTCCCCTTCTGATCTCTCAGTCTCCTATTACCCCTTCACAGTTTATCCCTACTGATGTGTTGTTTTGCCTTCTTAGATGTACAGGTCTTAAAAGAATTTTTAACTGCATCAGCTCTGGTTTCTCACAGCACCTTGGGGTAAAGGACTTAAAAACAGAGGGCCAAGGGTCCTTTTTCTTTCTCTGAACACAGGCAGAAATTCTTAGTCTTTCTCTTACTTCTGGTCCTATTATAAGGGAATTTTGTAGATAAATCTAGAAGGCTCTACTCCTGAGGTAGAACTCTCAGCCATTACCTGAGTAACAGTATTTTGTTTTCTTCTCTTTTTTAATTCCCGCACCAGTTTCTTTTTGTTTGTTCAACATGTCCATCATAAGGGCTTCTTTTCGATCTCCACATCCTTGTTCTGAGAGTTCTCAGCTGACTGGCAGCTTCATGGTGGGGCAGGGTTTGCCGGAAGCCTGTTTCTGAACCGGGCTCAGCTGGCAGCAGGGCCGCCCTGTGCAGGCAGCGCTCTCTTGTTTCTGTCTGTGCTGGAGGAGACGGCCGCCTCCTTCTCATGCAAAACACGAATTGCTGGAATGCTCCTTGCAGCTCCCAGAGCCACATTTTGATTGGGCTTGATACGGCGTAAAAAGATCCTTTTTCAACAAGGGAGAGTATCCACTACAATTTTTACCAGGTTCTCTTTAGAAGTTTTGGAAATTGGAAATTTTTGAGGTCAAGGGTTGAGTCAGGAAAAGTTGAGGGACAGAAGGAGGATTCTGAGGACAGCTTGAGGATTTATCACCCTCTTCAGATGCTTTCCCTCCTGTCTGCCTCCCTTCTCTGATCCCCCTCCGCGCTGTCACACTGATCTGGTTTCAGTATCAGATGACCAGATTGGCAGGGAGAGAACCATCCCAGCTTACTCATACCTTGAGTCCTCCTTGGCGAACAGGGCTCCTCAGCTTGTCTTTTGAAACACATTAAACCTAGGCGATTAGGCCACGGTGAGACCTGTTCCTCCTCCTCTGCTGAGCAGAGAGCCTGACCAGCAGCTCCGTCTACTGTCTTGTGCCACCTACCGCAGGCAGTTCAGACCCCCAGTCTTTTTCACGTTGCTCCTTTGCTGACACAGAGGCCCAGGCCCACCTTGTCATTTGGGATGGGTGACAAGTATAGTCCCACTAGTATCTTGATCTGCAGCTCTCTTTTGTCAACAGGACAGGATTTAACTGTTCTGGTTCCCTTCAGCTTCCCTGTCGCCACAAATCACAGCTAGCTCTAGCGTCCTAAAGTGGTCCTTTGAGAGAGGAGAGTGTAAGTGTGTTGCCAGAGAGGTGGACACATTTCTGAATTTCCTTGTTCTTCTAGATGCAGTGCCTCCTCTTCGTTGGTTGTCCTTGTGCTGTGACGTGACTTGAGGGCATTGATTAGAGACTGAGGAAGGGAAGCCTAAATCACCCAGTAAATCACTTGAGTGCTGTTGATTCAGATGAATATGCAGTTCTGTGCTTCTTTCTCCTGTAGAGCTCTCTAATCACTCTTGCTGGACACATTGCAGAACTTCAGGGGCAGTGCCGTTTTGACTAAGGGAACTTCATCTTTTTTTAATTGCAGATTCCATTGCAGCTTATAGAAAGTGTTGAATGCCGAGATATATTTCAGCTTCATTTGACTTGCAAAGACTGCAAAGTTATCAGGTATGTGATGTGTTTAAGCTGTTGTTTAGTGTGGAAAATACTTTTTAAAGGGTGGATTCGTGATTCGATAACAAAAACTGCTTTTGAGGGTCGGCCTAGTTAGGAACATTTTCTGAGTAGTTAGTCCCTGAAATATTTTATCTTCAGGCTACTGGAAAGATACTTTTTCTTTTTTATTTGGATATAACTATAAATTTGCAAAATAAGTACAAACATAAAAATAGTAAAGAGCACTAGTACTGTTAACATTTTACCCCCTTTGCTTTATTTTGTGTGTGCGTGAGAAATTCTTGTTCTGAACAATTTGAAAGTAAGTTATGTAATCATGGCTCTTTGCCCCAAAATACTTTAGTGTGCTTTCTTAAGAATAGGGGTATTTTCTTACATAACCACAGTATCATTATCAACTTAACAGTTTTACACTCTTAATACTTTTATCCAGTCGGCTACACATGTTCTAATTTTGTCACTTGACCAAATAATGCCCTTTATAGCATTGCCCCTACCTCATTCAGAACAAGATTCAGTCAAGGTCACATACTGTGTTTAGTTGCCATGATTCTGTAGCTTTCTTTAATCTGGAATATTTTCCATCACCTTTCTTTATCTTTTTGGCATTAGCACTTTGAAGAAAACAATCTTTTATTATAATAGAATGCTTCTTTTGTGTCCAGTGTTTCCTCAGGAATAAATTGAGGTTGTACATTTTCAGCTGGAATACTGTACATGTGAGGTTGTGTCCTCTTCAGGATATTGTATTACAGCTGGAGGCAAACAGTGCCCACCTGTTCCTTACTAGTGATGTTAGTTTTGATCATTCTTTCAAGGAGTCACCCGCTTTCTGTGTAATTTCTGTATTTTCTCCATTGCAACTGATAGCAGTCTGGAAGGCACTTTAAGACTCTACAGATGTCCTGCTGCTCATCAAATTTCTTCAGTGTTGGCTTTATCTGATCTAATCTTCATTATAATGGTGGAAAAGGGATGACTGAAAAGCGTTTTAAATGTAATAGCTCTCCCAGTTTTTAGCTCTCCAAGTTTTTGCTTTATTTTTATGACCTATTCTAGAGTGCCAGTAAACATTGTGTGTGGGCATGTTGATGAGTCACACTAGTTGGGGTAAGAGAGAGGTTTAAGTGACCTCCTTGTTTGTCTGTTTGTTTTTTCAAATTTTTATTGGAGTATAGTTGATTCCTCCTTGGTTTTAAGGTAAATATTTAAGTTGGTTTTTAGCCATTGAGATTTGGCTTGCTTTTGATAGATACTGGTTATAACTTACAGTTTAAAGAGCTTGTGTATTAATTACTCAGTTTTAAATACTGCATTTGAAAAGGTTAAGTATTTTTTTACACTGTTTTGATTATTTTAAATTATTTTAATCTCCTAGTTATATATATATGCACTGAAAATTGCACTTGATAATAAAATTGTTTTGGTCTCTACACAGTCATAGCTGAGAGTTCCAGTGTAATGTATCTTATTTTCAATCTAAAGTTGCTGATTTATCCTAATTGCTAAGTAGATTAATTTTGGAATTATTCCCTAATTGGCTAAAAGTAGTACTGTGAACTGTTTCTGAGTTTAGCGTGATAGATATGTCAGAACAAAACAAAAAAAACTTTTCTAAACATATTTCTTGAGAGGGACAATCATAAAGCTTTGGTGGGAGAAGTGAAATGAAACCCCATTCTTGGAAGAGGGACTGCTATTTTACTTTAGTAATTTTCATTAATCAGTCTCAGAAGAGATTTTATTAGTCTCAAAAAAGAATTTTCCACATGTCTAGCTTTCTTCTTGACATTTTGCATCCTTAACTAAAATTTCTTGGATGTGTTTTTTCAAATTATAAGTCATAAACATTAGACCACCCCTATGCTGATGCTTTTTGACTGTGATTATCATTTCGCTGTGAGTAGGCGCTCTTGACACGGTGGCTTCCCTTGGGTTTCATTGTCAGCTGTCTTCTGATTGCATGTGTACTTGTTTGGCTTTACAAAGGTGTCAGTTCTCAACCTTTGAGCAGTGTCAAGAGTGGCTGAAGAGACTGAACAATGCGATCCGACCACCTGCTAAAATAGAAGATCTCTTCTCATTTGCATACCATGCTTGGTGCATGGAGGTCTACGCCAGTGAGAAAGAACAACACGGAGACCTGTGCAGGCCAGGTAGGCCTTTCGAAATGTGCAAATGGTGGCTTTACTGAATTACTGCTTGAGTCACGCTTAACATGAAATGAGACTCCTAAAATTGATGTATTTATTAATCACTGTACTTCTTATGGAGCACCTAGCATGTACTCGTCATTCTTCTAAGCGCGTTAGAAGATGTTTTCTCTTTTTCACGGGGAAGAATTGACATCACAATTTACTGAGCCTGACTGAAAATACTGAGGGTATGGGTATTACGGAAACCCACTGGAAGGGAGCTATGAATGTATACATGTTTGTGAAGACTTCACGTTAGAAATGGCATTTGAGTAGGGGTGAAGATTGGAAAACGATTTTATTGATAACAGAATGGGGAAAAGAATTTTAGAGCAAGTAGCATTAAAAAAAGGTAGAGGTGTGAGGTTAGACCACAGAATAATGGATCACAAAGTGACCTTTTGCTGTCTTTGAATTTTCAAGTCCTAGATTACCTTTTGTAGGTAATCTAGGAGTCTGGGTTCCAGACTTCCTGACTCCTTATGAAATCTTTGTCATACTCACTATGTTTCTCCCTCAAAAATGGCTCTGACCAAGTTCATGTTGTTTCTCTGTGTGTAATTTTCTCTAAATTGTGTGTTGCCATAAATAGAAGTTTGCTGATCTAGCACTGAATCTTAAAAGACACGTTCAGCCTGAGAGCAATGACTTGAATTGCTAAGCTGTGAAGCGATGTGAGCGTCCTTCTAATACAGTTTCCTTCAGAGATGTTTTTCCCTTTAAACCTCAATTTTCAATCCTGAACCTTCGGTCTTAACACTCCTGCTCTGGGTTGTTTTAAACATGGGAGGTTAATCTAACTAAGCTTGTATCCTTTTGTTTCTTGGCTCATTTACTGGTTAAAACTTTTGGTTCATGTGTTTAAATTATAGTAAACATAGACATATTTTTAAAGGTGCTTTACTATATACTTTTGTTTGACCCTCCTGACCTTGTCAAACGGTCAGAGTAGCCTGGTGTTTCTGTCTTGGGAGCCAAAGAAATGAAGACTCAGAGGCAAAGCCTATTGCAAAGTCCCACTCAATGAAACTATGAGCCATGCCTTGTAGGGCCACCCAAGATGAATGGGTCATGGTGGAGAGTTCTGACAAAACGTGGTCTACTGGAGAAGGGAATGGCAAACCACTTTAGTATTCTTACCTTGAGAACCCCATGAACAGTATGAAAAGGTAAAAAAATGGGATACTGAAAGATGAACTCCCCGGGTTGGTAGGTGCCTGACATGCTACTAGAGAAGAGTAGAGAAATAGTTCCAGAAAGAATGAAGAGGCTGAGCCGAAGTGAAAACAACACCCAGTTACGGATGTGACTGGTGATGGAAGTAAAGTCTGATGCTATGAAGAACTGTATTATATAGGAGCCTGGAATGTCAGGTCCATGAATCAAGATAAATTTGAAGTGGTCAAACAGGAGATGGCAATAGTGAACATCGACATTTCAGGATTCAGTGAACTAAAATGGACTGGAATGAGTGAATTTAATTCAGATGACCATTATATCTACTACTTTGGGCAAGAATCCCTTAGAAGAAATGGAGCAATCCTCATAGTCAACAAAGAGAGTCTGAAATGCAGTACTTGGGTGCAATTTCAAAAACAACAGAATGATCTCTGTCTGTTTCCAAGGTGAACCATTGACTATCACAGTAATCCAAGTCTGTGCCCCAACTACTAATGCCAAAGAAGCTGAAGGTGAATGGGTCTATGAAGACCTACAAGACCTTCTACAACTAACACCAAAAAGAGATGTCTTTTTCATCATAGGGGACTGAAATGCAAAAGTAGGAAGTCAGAAGCTACCTGGAGTAACAGGCAAGTTTGGCCTTGAAGTACAAAATGAAGCAGGTAAAAGGCTAACAGGGTTTTGCCAAGAGAATGCACTGGTCATAGCAAACACCCTCTTCTAACAACACAGCCATGCATGGACATCACCAGATGGTCAATACCGAAATCAGATTGATTTTATTCTTTGTAGCCGAAGATGGAGAAGCTCTATACAGTCAGCAAAGACAATACCAGGAGCTGACTGTGGCTTAGATCATGAACTCCTTATTGCAAAATTCAGACTTATATTGAAGAAAGTAGAGAAAACCACTGGACCATTCAGGTATGACCTAAATCAGATTCCTTACAGTTATACAGTGGAAGTGACTAATAGAGTCAGGGATTAGATGCGATAGACAGAGTGCCTGAAGAACTATGGATGGAGGTTCCTAACATTGTATAGGAGGCCATAATCAAAACCATCCCCAAGAAACAGAAATGCAAACAGGCACAATGGTTGTCTGAGGACGCCTTACAAATAGCTGAGAAAAGACAAGAAGAAAAGGAAAGATATATTCATCTGAATGCAGAGTTCCAACGAATAGCAAGGAGAAAGTTAAGAAAGCCTTCTTAAGTGATCAGTGCAGAGAAATAGGGGAAAACAATAGAATGGGAAAGACTAGAGATCTCTTCAAGAAAATTAGAGATACCACGGAAACATTTCATGCAAAGATGGGCACAATAAAGGACAGAAACGGTATGGACCTAACAGAAGCAGAATATATTAAGAAGAGGTGGCAAGAACACACAGAAGAACTGTACAAAAAAGATCTTCATGACCCAGATAAGCACGATGGTGTGATCAAGCACTTAGAGCCAGACATCCTGGTGTGTGAGATCAAGTGGCCCTTAGGAAGCATCACTATAAACAAAGCCTAGTGGAGGTGATGGAATTCCAGCTATTTCAAATCCTAAAAGATGATGCTGTGAAAGTGCTGCCCTGAATATCCCAGCAAATTTGGAAAACTCAGCAGTGGCCACAGGACTGGAAAAGGTCAGTTTTCAGTCTAATTGTAAAGGCAGTGCCAAAGAATATTCAAACTACTGCACAATTGTACTCATCTCACATGCTAGCAAAGTAATGCTCAAAATTCTCCAAGCCAGGCTTCAACAGTACATGAACCGAGAACTTCCAGATGTTTAAGCTAGATTTAGAAAAGGCAGAGGAACCAGAGATCAAATTGCCAACATCTGTTGGATCATAGAAAAAGCAAGAGAGTTCCAGAAAAACATCTTCATTGACTACGATAAAGCTTTTGACTGTGTGGATCACAGCAAACTTTGGAAAATTCTGAAAGAGATGGGCATACCAGACCACCTTACCTGCCTCCTGAGAAATCTGTATGCAGGTCAAGAACTAATGTTAGAACCAGACATAGAACAATGGACTGATTCAAAATTGGGGTATATTGTCACCCTGCATATTTAACTTATGTGCAGAGTACATCATGGGAAACACAGGGCTGGATGAAGCACAAGCTGGAATCAAGATTGCTGGGAGAAATATCAGTAAACTCAGATATGCAGATGACCCCACCCTTATGGCAGAAAGCAAAGAACTAGAGAGTCTCTCTTTTTTTTTTTTTTTTGCTAATGGTTGATAGAGAGCCTCTTGATGAAAGTAAAAGAGGAGAGTGAAAAAGCTGGCTCAACATTCAAAAAACGAAGATCATGGCATCCAGTCCCATCACTTCATGGCAAATAGATGGGGAAACAATGACAGACTTTATTTTCTTGGGCTCCAAAATCACTGCAGATGGTGACTGCAGCCATGAAATTAAAAGATGCTTGCTCCTTGGAAGAAAAGCTGTGACCAACCTCGACAGCATATTAAAAAGCAGAGACATTATTACTTTGCCGACAAAGGTCCGTATAGCCAAAGCTATGGTCTTGCCAGTAGTCATGTATGGATGTGAGAGTTGGACCATGAAGAAAGCTGAACACTGCAGAATTGATGCTTTTGAACTGTGGTGTTGGAGAAGACTCTTGAGATTCCTTTGGACTGCAAGGAGATCAAACCAGTCCATCCTAAAGGAAATCAATCCTGCATATTCATTGGAAGGAGTGAAGCTGAAGCTCCAAAACTTCAGCCACCTGACGCGAAGAACTGACTCATTGGAGAAGACCCTGATGCTGGAAAGATTGAAAAGGCTGGAGGAGAAGGGGGCAACAGAGGTTGAGACTGTTGGATGGCATCATCGACTCGATGGACATGGGTTTGAGTAAGCTCTGGGAGTTGGTGATGGACAGGGAGGCCTGGTGTGCTGCAGTCCAGGGGGTCGCAAAGAATCGGACACGACTGAGTGACTGAACTGAACTGCAGGGCATTGACAGAGCCAAAACTTGAAAGCAGTTCTTAGTTATTGGGAGTTGATTGTATGATGTGCTGTGGGTATGAAGTGAAAAACGGGCACCTGCCCTTGCGGAGCCTCAGGGAAGGTCTTACAGGTCTGAGGTTCCCACGAGTCACCGACAGCCAGCCTTTGATGAGGATGTGCTAAGCTCTCTCTCACTTCACTCCTTATCCATTCCATCTTTCCTTTTCCTTCTTCATGTGCTACTGGTTTTGTTTGTTTGTTTGTTTATGGATCTTTTCGGGGTTTTTTGAGTTTTTAAAGTAATTTTACATGCAGTCAAATTTGTGAATTTTACATGTATATTTGCTAAGTTTTTAGCCATTACATCTTTTTTTCTTTTTTCAAGTTTTTATTTGGCCACACCACGCGACATATGGGATCTTAATTCCCTGTGACAGTCGCTCGGTCATGTCTGACTCTTTGCGACCCCATGGACTATACAGTCCATGCACTGAATTCTGCAGGCCAGGGTACTGGAGTGGGTAGCCTTTCCCTTCTCCAGGGGATCTTCCCAACCGAGGAATCAAACGCAGGTCTCCCTCATTGCCCTGACCAGGGATCAAATATGTGCTTCCTGTAGTAGAAGCACGGAATCTTAACCACTGGACAACCAGAGAAGTTCCCATTACATCTTTTCCTTTTTTTTAATGCTAATTTCTCAGACTTTAGTTTTTGGCTATGATGGGTTTTCGTGATTGTGCATGGACTTTCTCTAGTTGTGGCAAGCAGGGACTGCTCTTCATTTCAGTGTGCGGGCTTCTCATCGCAGTGGCAGTTTTAGTTGTGGAGCGTGGGCTCTAGGCATATGGGCTTCAGTAGCTGTGGCTCGCGGGCTCTGAAGCACAGACTCAGTAGTTGTGGTGCCTGGGCCGAGTGGCTCCGTGGCACATGGGATCTTCCCAGACCAGGGAATACCAGGGAATCTGCGTGCAAGGCGGATTCTTTTTTTTTTTTTAATATTTATTTATTTTTGGCTGTACAGGGTGTTTGTTGCTGTGCAGTCTTTCCTCTAGTTGTGGCCAGTGGGGGCTACTGTTTGTTGCAATGTTCAGGCTTCTCTTGTTGTGGAGCACGGGCTTCAAGAATTGCAGCACCTGGGCTCAATAGTTGTGGCGCCCGGGTCCTGGAGCACAGGCTCATTAAATGTGGTGCTACGGGTTCAGTTGTTGCATGGCATGTGGCATCTTCCTGGATCACGGATCAAACCTGTGTCTCCTGCATTGGCAGGTGGATTCTTTACCACTGAGTCACCAGGAAAGCCCCCCAGTATGTCTTACGTATTAGATTGTTTAATCTCTACCGTCTCCTTGGATAATGAAGTTATTGGGTGTACCTTGTTGTATTATGTTAAGAAGATACTGTGTGTACCTTGTATTATGTTATATAAGAACTTTGATTTGTTTAATTCCAAAAGGCATTCCCTAGTTTTGGGCTTTAGTGTTTAGTTAACAGTGTTTAGTTTTAGTTAACAGTGTTTAGTTAACAAGGCTTGAATTTCTCCTAACCTGTTTTTCTCACAACCACAGACTGCGAATTCCTCATCGTTAGGTGATTCCTTATTTCCTTGATAATTTAGTTTCTTTAGGATTTGAGTCAACTCTTAGAATATTCCTTTAAGATGTGCCAGGTCAGAACTTAACTCCTGTTTATTAATTATAGATAGCTTTGTCCTGAGCTGAGATGATTTTAGTTCCCACACCTTTCTTTCCGTGAAGATATTTGGTATTCATTGGCCAGCAGGATGTCCACAGTTTCCTGTTTTTTTCATGGGTTTGTGGATGGAGGCATCTGGGGGGCAAAATACTGATTTAGGGACTAGAAAACCTGAATTCAAACCTATACTCTACCGTTTAATTTTTAAAACGATGCTGGGCAAGCCATTTGTCCTCTCTTTACTTCAGTTTCCTGTGTTCTTCAAAGGGTGGGATGTTTTTCTTCCTGCCCAAGCTGATCCATATATTCTGAAAATCAGCTCTGTTTCAGTTCAGTGAATGCTTGAGTGCCTCCTAAGTGTCATGCTTATGAAAACATTTTAGAAAGTATGAATATATAAAATGATACCATTGTAACTGATTGGAACTTACTCTATGACTAAAGGTTGTATTTTGTTTTTAATATATATGTTCCACACTAAAGTCAACCTGCTACAAGTCATATGCAGTCTTACTGTACTTCAGTGACTTGGTTTGAATGTGTGTGTATATGTATGCCTTTTTCCTTTAATATATTTTCACTGTGAAGTACAGAGGAAAACTCGCCCTTGAAAAATACTGTGGTGGCATTTTTAAAGTGAGTCAACCTGGTTCTTCTGTCTCTACCCAGTGTTGTTGAGTATTGGTAGTGGCTACAGCATTACTCACCAGTTAGGAGCAGACCAGACAACCACATTCTTTTAAGTCATCTTTAGGTGAGACAGCACCTGAGATATTTCAAAGTCATGCTATTTTTTAACTTGCCCCAGCACATGAGATCACAGGCATAGACTCCGAAGGGTAGAAGTTAGTTTAGTCTTTCAGAAGTTATTAAAACCTTTTAGGGACTCTTCTCCGCCTAGCCTGTTAAGAGTAGAATGTGTCAGAGAGGAGGGAAATGGGAACATTATATTATTACCTTGTATTCATGTAAACCTTAGTTTCTGACTGTTGAACCTGTCATAGCCAGCCATCCATCCTGTGGCCACATTGCTCTAAGTCTTAATCTGTTTTGGAGGAAGTCTCCATAATGCTGTTGGAGGTCATTGCAAAACTCTTGACTCTGCTGTTAGCCCCATTTCAAAGTCTGAATAAGAATGGACTCACGCTGTGTGCTCAACGTCCTTCTGTCCTTCTCGTTTTAGCTGTCTTCTGTATGTGAGCGTTAATCTGGAGTCTGACAGATGACTGGGCAATTGAGTTGCTAGTTTAGTAGCATCAGACCTGCCTCTCTGACCTCTTCTCTGTGGATTGCCTGATAAGCACCTTTTGATTAACCATGAACAGCATGACTCTGGGCCATATACTGTTGTGCAGCTGCCTGTTTAGTATGAAGTAAAAGCCCTTGTCAGCAGAGTCTGCTTTCCGAGTTTGATCGCAGTCCAGTAATTGTACATCTAGACAACTGAACTGGGCCCTTTGTTTATAAAAAAGAAGGGTTCTTCTCTCCATATTTGAAAATCTTGAGGCTGTTTCTCACCTTCTCTGACTCTGGTACTGATCTTCCTCACATCCTGGGTGCGGGCCTGGCCCTTCTGCCCCAGGCCTTTAGGTTGCATATAATTATAGGTGTGAGTGAGTACTCAGAGTCACCCCGGGAGCTAGACTTTTGGGGGGAAGTTTTTGTAGACTGCTGGTTGATACTGTATTTATGGTAGAGGGACTTACTGCTTTAAAGAAGTTTTTATTCTCATTAAAATAATTGCTGGACTGTATGTAGTATAAAAAATACAAAATGTTAAAGAGATACAGATTCTCATTTGGGGATGGGGAAGGCCCATAGGAAGGGTCGAAATGGAAATAAAAAGCAACAAATAAATTGAGGTATTACAGCATATCTGATGTTGAATTGGTGGAGATACGAGAATACCAAGAGGGGAGTTCTTAAGGAAAACCCAGCAGTATTTGTGCTTGGCTTGCACTTTTCTGGCAGGATAAGCACAAGTGAACTTCTAACAGTTTAGCGAAAGCCCGTTGGATCACTCTGTATATGTGAGGTCTGTTGCTCAGTTTTTTTTTCAAGCAATGGTTTTCAAACTGCAGGTTGTGATCCACCAGTGGGTCATGAAATCAAAGTTTTAAGAAATGAAGTGTGAAATGAAGCACTTAGGAGAGAAAATATCAATGAGTCACCACATAGTAAGGGTTAGTATTGTTTTATGGAACTCTTAAAAAATACATTGTACTGAATTGTGGTGTAAAACATTCTTACTCTGGGTTGTGACGGTAAGATTCAAAGTTGATGAAGTCACTGCTGTAGAGAATACAAAGAGAATTAAAACATTCTTTGTTCTCAAGGAACTTGAAATAACCGATTTTTTTTTAATGATGGCTACTCAGCATGTTTGTTTGTAGCTCAGTTTCATGCTGGGAATGGGAATTCTAAACCCGTTCTCTTAAATTTATGGGATTCTATTCAGGGCGTCTGGCATCCATTAAGATAGAGCCACTAATGTGAATGACCACTAAGTAAAGACCTTCTTACATTTTTCAGAGACTTGGAACTATATTCCAAGGTGGGAGAAATCTTGTCATTAATTAATGAACTTGGAAGTTGCCATGGTTTTACAGCTTTTGTATTGTGATTGTAAGTGAAAAGACCCCCTGTGTATAGAGTTCTTGATGGTCACCATTCCTTGCAGTTTGTAGACAGATGGCACTCCCAATTCAGATAGCTTTTTCCTGTTTGAAAGATTATATTGCTTTTAAAACTTTGCCAGAATGGAATAGACTCAGTTGATTATTTCCTCTTGCATCTCTGAACCTCATCTTTTTATAGCTCGCCTTCAGGAAACATACAATACCTAGTTTAAGCTCAGGAAGAGCAGTTTAAATGGGAAGTAGTTTTATAGACTTGTCCTTCATTCAAGTAATTGCTGTTTCCTATTCTGAAGCTCTTCTCCCAGGGAGAGCAAAGCTTTGATCACCAGTGCCGGCTGTTTTGTGCTTTTGTTATTGTAGTTTCTCCCAGCCCCCACCAGTGTTTAGTTTACAGCCTGTAACGCTATGCGTTAGAGGTGCTGCTGAATGGTTGGTTTTGTTGTTGTTTGTTCTTTATAAAATCACTGTTCTAGGACTCTCTTCATGGAAGGAAATATTCCCGGTTTAATGACTTTTATATTTGGTTCATTTCTGCCTTTGTAGCTCGCTGTCTTAAGGAAGGAGGAGCCAAATCCATGAGGGCAAATGTAGGCAGGTTATACTTGTTTGGGTGGATATTCTTACAAATGCTCGGTGTTCTAGTTAGTAGTGTGGTGTTTCTTGAGATTCCTGGGTACAGACAGTTACAGTCCTATGATGTTTTATTTATTTATTGGCCATGCTGGGTTTTTGTTGCTGCTCGGCTTTTCGTGGGGGTTATTCTCTAGTTACGGTGCACCGGCTTTTCATTGCTGTGGCCTCTCTTGTTGCGGAGCACGGGCTGTAGAAGTGCAGGCGGCTTGTGGGTTCAGCAGTTGCGACTCCTGGGCTCTGGAGCACAGGCTCCGTAGTTGTGGCACAGAGGCCTGGCTGTTCCGAGGCATGTGGGATGTTCGTGGACCATGGATTGAATTCATATCTCTGGCGTGGGCAAGCAGATTCCTTACCACTGGGCCACCAGGGAAGCCCTGTCCCATGATTTTTTAACTGCAATTGTGTAATCTGTAAGGTTCTGAAAATCAGAGATTTTAATTTTATTGGGTGGTTTGACTTATCTGAGCTAGCTATTTGCTGCTTTATTTAACCCAGTTAGTTTGAGTTATCCATGTATTTCACTGTAAAGATGTTAATGTTTGTTTAATGCTTTTGAGATCATTAACCCAGCATTGCCAATGAAAGTCCGTCTAGTCAAAGCTATGGTTTTTCCAGTAGTCATGTATGGATGTGAGAGTTGGGCTATAAAGAAAGCTGAGCGCCAAAGAATTGATGCTTTTGAACTGTGGTGTTGGAGAAGACTCTTGAGAATCCTTTGGACAGCAAGGAGATCCAACCAGTCCATCCTGAAGGAAATCAGTCCTGAATATTCATTGGAAAGACTGATCGCTAAAACTGAAACTCCCAATACTTTGGCCACCTGATGCCAAGAACTGACTTATTGGAAAAGACGCTGATGCTGGGAAGGATTGAAGGCAGGAGGAGAAGGGGACGACAGAGGATGAGATGGCTGGATGGCTTCACCGACTCGATGGACATTGAGTTTGAGCAAACTCCAGGAGTTGGTGAAGGACAGGGAAGCCTGGTGTGCTGCAGCCTATGGGGTCTCAAAGAATTGGACATGACTGAGCAACTGAACTGATAATACATATACCACCTTAAAATCCAGAAAGCTCAGTTTCTGAAATCTGGCCCAGAGGGTTTCTCATGAGGAGTTACAAATCCATATTACTCGTCTTGGTGAACTTATTGATTTTATTTCTCATGTATACCATCAGTCTGAGTGTGGAAATAGGAAGTTGGCCAGTAAGTGACAAGAACATGGGTTTTGGGATCAGACAGAGCTGCCATAATAATCTCCCCAGTCTGTTTTATCCTGTGTAAAATGCTCTCAGTGATACTGCCCTTAAATTTGATAGTAGTGATTAGATGAGATATTAGTTCCTTTGTAATTTTTTAAATTTATTTTTAATTGAAGAGATAATATTCTTGATCAGAATTAATTTAATTTCTTTTTATAGTCTTATCCCAGCAGGAGATTTTTTTTAACTAAATGGGGTATTTATTACAATACTTAAAAAAAAAAACTAAGTAGGATACCAGTGCTTTTATTCCACCTGTTTTGAAAAATCATACTCATTTCTCCCTTTCTCCTGTCTGTCTTTGGTCCCTAGGGGAACATGTAACATCAAGGTTTAAAAACGAAGTGGAGCGGATGGGTTTTGATATGAACAATGCCTGGAGGATTTCTAACATCAATGAGAAGTACAAGTGAGTTGTATTTGGCCCCTGTGGACTGTGTTTCATGACCACTGCCTTTGCCAGAAACCCCAGTTCTCATGTGGCAGAACATTTGAATTTAAAATTTTTCTTTAAAACAGAGTTTTATTTATTAAATATAAGTGCATGATTTTCAGAGTACTTGTTGAGCCTTCTGTTTCCATTGCTATCACTGGAGTGGAAAGAGATTCTTACTTAGTAGGATCCTGGAATCTTCCTTCCCGTCCCCTCCAGGCCTCTGTTCTTCTGGCACATGTACGTCTAAATACCTGTAGGCAGGCAGTTTCTGTTGTCCTCATCACTACTCGATAAAACGCCTAGGAGCTGGTTTTTACGTGCTTTTACCCCAGATTGTATGAAATAGGCTTAAGTCTTATTCTGTTGTTTAATTCATTGATCTAAAACTAATGTCATAGCTATGATTGTTTAACCTTTAAATATTAATGTAACCATTATTAAATATTTCCTTGGAAGGTATGAGAACTTTGATAGGGAAGGGCAGTTAATTACTATGATTTTAGTGATTGAAATTTCTATAAAATGAAAGAAAATTGTCCAGAATTTTAAAATTAATGTATCCTTCTCCCAAGTTTCCCTGCAGCAGTTGGAGACATTAATCACTGTTATCTTTCCAACTGCCTCAAATTATGATAGCTATTTTCTTGGACTCTTTGTGGGTAGCCATCAGAGCATTTCATTTTTTGCTGGAAAAACTGCAGCTGATTACTATATACAGCTCTTAACATGGACCTTGGCCAAGGAGGTGTTGCCAAGAATCAGGAGCTACAGATATGTCATACCTTTGCCTGTTCTCAGCTGACAAGTCAAAGCAGAGAATCAAGGTGGGAAGGGGTCCTCAGGGAGCCTGAGGCTGCGACAGGCTTTGCTCACATGTAACCCACCTTTCCTCTACTGGAGAATTGCCAAGTGAGCAGCTCACACTTGGTGAAGAGCTGACTACTAGGTAATGTAATACTTAGAGGACAAGAGTATAGCGATCCAAATATTGGGTGAAGACAGACACAAAACACCCACTAATATTTTCCCTGATGAAAACAGCTTTTTTAAACACAGCACTGCAAGTCAACTGTAAGATAAAATAAAAATTAAATTAAAAAAAAAAACGGGCTTTTCCCCCCTTGAGTGTAGTTCTGAAGTGTGTTTTATAGAAATGATGATTAATAGCATACTCGCATCACTGACTTGGCTTAATGGGGCTGTGACTGTGTATGCAGGTGGCGCTGACCTGCTGTGCTGCATCTGTATACCCATAGCTGCACCTGTTACCTACAATTAGCACACCTTGTTTGATTCACATCAAACAACACGCTAGTAATCCTATGAGGTCTCTGGGAAGTCGAAACTGTGGGCTCTTGGACTTCTTATGTTTGCCTGAAAGACTGAGGGCCTGGTAGAGTAACACAGACTTCCACCTCTGCAGTTGAACTGGGTACCTGTGTAGTTAGAAGTGATCCATATATTGGTTACAACAGTTACAGTCGAGTGAGTGCCTCTCAACTCCCTTTTTTTCATTGATTGTTAAGATGGCCAGATTTCCAAAAGGCAGCGTCAAGTGGGACAATCCAAGATAGTATCACTTGACATGCATAACACTTAGGGCAACCCACTCCACTGAGCAGGGCAAGACTTCAAGTCTTTCTCCTTTCTGCCTTTTTAACTGGCTGTGGAGTAGCTTGATGCACACCCTTACCCTGGCTCACTCGAGTCTCTCCTCCTTCCCTTCTCCCTCTTCCTCGCCGTGCCTGTTAGGCTGTGTGGTAGCTATCCACAGGAGCTCATAGTGCCTGCCTGGATCACTGACAAAGAACTGGAAAGTGTTGCAGGCTTCCGGTCCTGGAAGCGCATCCCTGCTGTCGTCTACAGGTAAGGAAGCCTGGCCAGGTCCAGCTTGGTCTGGCGCTGCTGCCCAGTGCATTTGGTCTGCTACTTCTGGTGCTGCTAACCTGGGGGTGGGGTGGGGTGGGTTCCGGGAACTCTCCAGGCTATTTTGTACTTCCTTATTGTTAAAGTTGCTTGTCCAGTCATATACCAGTCAGTACTTCACTGGAACACTACCTGATGATTCAGTTGACACTGAAAAGAAAATTTTGATGAAAAAATGGCTGGATTTGCTATTTTAAGATCCTTCTGACTTTTTTTTTTTTAATTTTATTCATTTATTTATGGCTACACTGGGTCTTGTTGGTGCATGGACTTTTCTCTAGTTGAGGCGAGTGGGGGCTACTCTCTAGTTGTGGTGTGCAGACTTCTCACTGTGGTGGTTACTCTTGTTGTGGGGCTTGGGCTCTAGGGCAGTGGGCCCAGTAGTTGTGGCTCCCAGGCTCTAGAGCACAGGCTCAGTTGCTGTGGCGCAGGGGCTTAGCTGCTCCACAGCCTGTGGGGTCTTCCAGGACCAGGGATCGAACCCGTGTCTCCTGCATTGGCAGGCACATTTTTTTTTTTTTTTTTTTTTTTTTACCACTGAGCCACCAGGGAAAGCCCTCTTCTGACATTCTGTGGGAAGATAATGTGTTCACTGCTTTTAGCTTCAGTTGATGACCTTTGGATTGAGAGAGAGGAGTCCTGGAAAGTGAGAATGGGGAGTGTAGATATGTGATTGTCTTTGTGGTTGAAATATTGCCACAGGAAAGAAGTTTGTTTTGAGAGGGAGCATTTAGAGAAGGCTAGCGCTTGGCTGGTTAGAGAATACTAGAGATCAGAGGCAGGAAAGTCAAGGGAGCCAGGTCCTAGAAGGGGTGGTGTTGTGGTAACAAGCACAGATGTTAGAACCCAAGTCTTCTCTCTGACCCGCCTGGCTGTGGCACCTTGGGCACGTTCCCTAATCGACCCCAGCCTGTTCCCGTGATGCTCTCAGCTCACAGGTATGTCGTGACATCTGAATGACTGCAAGACAAGGCTTCCTAATCAGTGTCTGGAATAGATTGTGTTCCTGAGGGCTTCTTTTATAATTCAGTGACTATCTAGCCGAGTTCTCACAGAATCATGTGAAGTTTTTCAGAAGTCATTCCCTCATGTTTTGGAACAGTTTCAGGTGTCCTTGTAATATCCACAGTCCCCATTTCATTTTCCCCATTTGCAGACTTTATGGACTCTCCTTGAATTTGGGCCAAACCAGTGAGGCTTAGTTAGAAGCTCATGCCAGGAGGAAGTCCATTGAAATACTGAGGTGGTAAGAAGGGGTTTAAAACTTCTTGTGTAATTCCTAGTGAGGTAACCAGCTTGTTTTCTTAGCCCATGGAAGGCAGACTTTAGTGGCCATCCCAAAGAGGGAGAGATGTGAAAGTACACATTTGCTTTGGCCCAATGAAAGTCACTCAGTTGCTCAGACTCTTTGTGACCCCCTGGACTATAACCTGCCAGGCTCTTCTGTCCATGGAATTCTCCAGGCAGGAATACTGAAGTGGGTAGCCATTCCCTTCCCTTGGGGTTCTTCCTGACCCAGGGATCGAACCCAGGTCTCTTGCATTGCAGGCAGATTCTTTACTATCTGAGCCACCAGGGAAACCCATTAAATTTTCAATCTCAGTTTTCATCACTGTTGTTTTCAGACACCTCTAGAAAAGTAGGTCACCACATTTACCTATCATTCAAGTGGTAAGGCTGACACAGGAATTAGAGAGCAGTGAAAGCTGAAAGGATTTATGAGTCTTATCAGTGATCGGCCCAGCTCAAATGGGGATAGCCGCCAGCTGCTGCTGTGCGGCCAGCAGCTGTGGTACATCAGCAGCCCTGTCATTTGTGGGGTTTGCTGACTTTGAGCATGAGGGGAAAGGACTCTCATTCTCAAAGCAGGGGTCATTCAGTGAAATTCGCTCTGTTGGTAGAGAGGTCTAAAAGTGTAGGCTGAAGAAAGACTTAGAATAAACACAGGACGCTTCTTCTCCCTTCCAGAGTTTATGCCAGAGGGAATGAGCTTTGTTAGCTCAGGGGGCAGGGTGCTTCTGCATCCAACATGTGTTTACTGAATGTAGTTGTCTGTAGATCGCTAATGACTCCTGAGGTTGCTGGCCGCACTTATTGAAAGCCACCACATTGAACCAACATCTGATCAGTGCTTTCTCCCATGGTGACAAGAGCGTGCTTAATTGGATTTATTATTGAAGATGGAGATTGCTTTAACACAGCAAGACAGTGCAAAGGCTGCCCATCTGTAGTGCAGTTCACAGCTCTCACTCTGTATTGAGTGATTATTAGAAACTTCTAGTCATGGGGCTGTCTGGTGGCTCTGACGGCAAATAATCTGCTGCAATGCAGGAGGCCCGGGTTCGATCCCTGGGTCGGGAAGACCTCCTGGAGAAGGGAATGGCAACTCACTCCAGTATTCTTGCCTAGAGAATTCCATGGACAAAGGAGCCTGGCGGGCTACAGTCCATGGATTCACAGAGTTGGACACGACTTAGCAACTAACACTTTCACTTTTCTAGACATTTAGGGAGTTTGACTAATACTAACTTTGGGTTAGTTTAAACATTTGTATCTTTCTATATGTAAGATGGAAGAATTCACTGTTTAGTAGGGGACTCATCCATTGAACATCTTAAGTTTTATTTTTCCTGGTTCTGTTTTAAAATAATAGAAACACTCTTGAGTGATGTTTAGCTACAGTGTTTTTGTTCTCTTTCATGCTGTCTAAAGCGTTTAGAAGACTGCAGAAACTGCTCTTTGCAGCAATTCAGTTGCGATCTAGCTGTCATACTATGCCCAAGACCCAGGCTGACGAGTGCCATCTACTGTTCTTCTCGAGCGTTGCTGGGAAAAATTTCGGAAGAAAAGGGTGTGCAGCAAAGGCCCCACCAGCCTGTTCTGTGAAGAGCTGCCGCCTCTCAGCTCGTTGGTTATCCAGCATCTGTTATTATCTGCTAGTAGGCATTATCTGCTAGTAGTAAGAATCAGTGAGGTTTTATTTATAGTTTGGCTCCATTCAGCAGTTGACCTAGTTGTTGTGTTGGCAGTACACAAGTACTTTCTATTATTTGTCTCTCCTAATGAGGGAGGGTTTAAAAATGACAGACTAACTGATGATTCCAGTGGAGTTTATTGTTGCCAAATTTAATTTTATTGTTTATGAGTTTTAGGATTAAAAACAAAAATTTTTCTCACATTGTCCTTTGAACAAGACATATAGATGCAATAGTCTGTTAAAAACCCATCTGTGCATAAAACATCCACATATGTTTTATGTGGATGAATGTGTATTTGGAAACAATTTTAATGGGAGTGAAGATATTGACTGTTCTCTCTAGGATATAGAATTTGGGAGATACTAAAATTTTTTGCTTACTAGCTTTTTACTCATTTATTTTTATAGTGAACTGACTACTTGTATAACGTCTGAACAGCTGTATTGAGATGTCACACACAGTTCACCTTTTTAATGTGTGTAGCTCAGTGTTTTTAAGTATATTCACAGTGCTGTACGACCGTCACTACACTTACTTTTTAGTACATTCTCCTCAGCCTAAAAAGAAATCCCAGACCCGTTAGCAGACACTCCCCGTTCCCTCCTCACACTCCCTAGCTCTGGCTTATCAGTAAATCTATATACCGTCTCTATAAAGTTTCCTGTTCTGGACACTGTATAAATGGAGTCATAATGTGGTCTTTTGTGACTGACTTCTTTCACTTTGGAGCAATAACATACTCAGGGTTCATCCATGTTGTGACATGTATTAGAGCTTGATTCCTTTTTGTCACCAAATGACATTACCCTTACAACTTTTTAGTTGCTAAAATTACCTTACTGAAATTCCTAATTAGGAAAAGCTTGGATAGACAGTGAGTATGATTTCTGGTCTTTTTTTCTTGAGAAAGGACCTTATCGGAGTATGGCTTAATGATGTTTATGCTATTCATTTCCTTCTAAGAGTTTACAGAAGGGTAACTGGCTCATTGAGCTATCTGCCTATAGTAAGAGCAGTTGTGACTCATGAAATCTGAGGAGGTTTTGTAAAGCAGTCCACTTTGGGCCAGGTCAATATTTCAGTCCCAAATGTGGGATCTTGTTTTGAAAAGAATCCTCAAGCTAGCCATAATTGCACAGTTGCTGTGCTGGGTCCTGAGAAGTCAGTGAGGAAACAGATGTCGGTCTTAGCATCCATTAAGCTTGGATGTTCAGGTGTAGTATTAAAAAGGAGAGGTTAACGCTTCATTATTAAGTAGCAGAATTAGTGTGGTGGTGGTAGTTTATTTTTTACCCATTTTTTTTTTTTTTACCCAATTTTCCAGAAGTAGTTATTCAAATATTTTCTTTATGAATGTTAATTTGTTTTCTGTAAGAATACACATTTATCATTTTGTTAGTTATTCTACAGAGGTCTCTCAAATGGTATGATAATCCAGAAAGATCCAGATAGATTTCATTATTCTTGATGGTTTATAAGATTTCTGCCCTGGGAGGCCTTGAAGTTAACCCATCACGTGCCTATGGTCAAACCATTCATTAAGGCATTTAAAATCTACTGTGTCACTTCCTGTATGAACATGGAGTGTCCACATGGGGCCACGGGGCTGGGTGCCATTGTTGTCTTGTTGCCCGCACAGGCACCAGAGCAACGGAGCAGTCATCGCACGCTGCGGCCAGCCCGAGGTCAGCTGGTGGGGCTGGAGGAACGCCGAGGACGAGCACCTGGTGCAGTCGGTCGCCAGAGCGTGTGCCTCCGACTCCCGATCCAGTGGCCACAAGCCGTCGACTGGGAACAATCCCCGAGACTTGCCCTGCGCAGTAGACCTCTCTGATGTGGAGTTCGGTAAGGTGTCCCTGGGCCTCTGGCAGCAGTTTTTATAGCATCTGAGAACCTGTTCTTGAAATAGCCTTTTTCTTTTAAGACAGAATTTGGTTTCATAGAAGAGCGAGAGTGAAGCCTCAGTTGGCGGGATTGTTTGAGGAGTCATGGGTCTTGGCAAAAACCAGAAGACCTTCTCTTTCAAACTTGGTTTAAGAGGAATAGAGTGTTATCTTTCTTGCCATCATGACAAGATGGACTGTACATGTGATAGGGGACCTACACAGTGTTTCCAGATCATGAGGGAAACACTGGGCTTATGTTGTAGTCATTCTGGGTAGAACTGAAGTATGAGATTGTAGGCAAAATAGAAAACACACTCAGGAGAGAAGTCCCATTGTATTTAGGTAGTTTGGGTTAGGTGGATTTCACTTAATCGAGTTTTTTGGGTACTGTAATAAGTGCCTGTGGTTCTTATTTTGCAAGAATTCTGGGAGAGACAGGTTCATTTTTTCTTCCTGCTCCTGATGTCCCCAGATTCTTCTCTGTCAAATGCTTCAGGAGCAGAGAGTTTAGCCATCCAGCCACAGAAGCTTTTGATCTTGGATGCACGCTCCTATGCAGCAGCGGTGGCAAACCGAGCCAAAGGAGGAGGTTGTGAATGCCCAGGTGAGGTGCACAGTGCTTCTGTCCTTGTGAGTCCAGCCCATGCCCGACTGGGTCTTAGTTCTCATCTTGAAATGAATGGAAAGCCGTGTTCCTCAGCCTGTCCTGAGAACAGCTGTAGCTCCTTGGATTTGTAATACTGCGTGCTCTTTTCATGGGAGAAATGGAGGAGGGAGTGCAGTGAAACCACAGATTCTTCCTTCCCGGTGCCAACCTTTTGGTGATAAGGAAAGTCAGTCATCTCCCTTAAGAAGACCTGTTCGGTTTGGAAGCTGCTTCTTTAGTGGCTGGATTTCTCAGCCTTCTAAAAGCTTTTTATTGTGTTTGACATTGGGTATGCTCATCACTGGCCCCACAGAAAAGTCCTCACATGGCTTTTACTTGAAAAACGTGGGGTAGAAATTGAAGTAAATACAAAACTCTAGTGAAGCACCTCAGTCCTGACCTATAGCACCCCTACTGTTTGCATACTGGCTTTCTCCAAGAGGGGTCCTCTTGGGTGCCAGTTGTGTGCCAATGGAGCAGGTAGAGGCACTGAGCTCCTTATTCAGATGTGAACTAATTGCTGGAAAAAGCAGTTTGAGTACAGAATTTGAATGCAGAAGTATGTGATTCTGCTACGTTCTTCTCAGAGATTCCAGAGATGCAAGTTAGCAGAGGCCCAAGAAGTAAACCTGGGGTAAGGTAGAAGAGTGTGTGTGTGCGCACGTGTGTGCACGCATGCCCTCAGTCATTCAGTCATGTTTAACTCTTTGTGACTACATCGACTATAGCTCACCAGGCTCCTCTGTCTATAGGATTTCTCAGGCAAGAACACTGGAGTGGGTCGCTATTTCTTACTCCAGGGGATCTTCCTGACATAGCGATCGAACCCACGTCTCCTGCATTGGCAGGTGGATTCTTTACCACTGAGCCACCTGAGAAGCCCTCAAGTGGAAGTACATAGTTTGTTTTTTTTTTAATGCTTCTGTTTTATGTCAGTGTGTTCTTCACGTGGAGAAGGGAATGGCAGTCCACTCCAATAGTCTTGCCTGGAGAGTTCCATGGACAGAGAAACCTGGCGGGCCACAGTCCGTGGGGTCACAAAGAGTCAGACACAACTAAGCGACTGACACACACACATCTTCACAAATCCTTCCTTTTCGAAAAGATGACTAAAAATCAAGCACTGTTTTCTTCACATAATAAAAGACTGGGCTAATAGTCATCAAAACACCGGTATTTCATTAGTCAGCAGCTACAGTGGATTTGTTTTATAGCCAGTTTGCTCCTTTTGAACTTGGTGTTGTGGATGTTAAATTCACCATATTTGTGTTCTCTCTATTGTTCTCTCCAGAGTATTACCCAAACTGTGAAGTTGTTTTTATGGGGATGGCAAATATTCATTCAATTCGGAGGAGTTTTCAGTCTCTGCGTTTGCTGTGCACTCAGATGCCAGATCCGGGAAAGTAAGACCTTGGCCTTGGTTTTAAGTTTGCACTGCCCTTTTTTTCTTTTTTAATGAGTTGGAGGGGGTCTTTCTATTTTTTTGGTAAACTTCAGTTTTACCGTGAGTCCATGGGTGTTCTCCTTCCTGTGTGAGGATCATGCAGCAAAAAGGAGGAGCTGGGAGAAAAATTTAGCCCTTTGAAAGGTTTGAAAATGTGCAGCAGAGAACAGGTCTCAGCCCTCAGAACAGAAGCATTGCTGCCTTATTTTTCCTGGGCCCTCTTCTTTCTCTTCTCCATGTTTTTGACTCATAGTGACTTAATTCTTTGTTTTCTGACATCCAGTCCTCTGAACTGGAGTGTTTCACCGTGAAGAGTAAAAGTGTATTCATCATGTTTTAGAAAGGGTTAAACTTTTAAACATGCCAGGAGGTCAGCTCCTTTTACGTTTGCTTCTGATTTTAAACTACTTTCTTATTTACTAAAAACATTACCATGATTTTTATTGCTTATTAAAAATGAATGGCTGGCATTTGCTGTGAGGAAGGTGAAATAACACCCCTCCCCCCAAGGGAACTGTTTGAATACAAGATAAATTAGGAGGAACGCTCTGTAAAAACAAATATGGACAGATAAATATTTAAAAGCCCCTGTTTTACTATTTCAGGAAGCCAGAAATGGTGCCAGAGAAGACAGAATTTTCTCTTTTCTGGTGTTTGTGCTAGAGCCCATAGCAGTTTCCCTGAGTTCTGTTCAGTAGATCTCATGATTGCATCAGTTTTGCAGCATTCTTTGATTTATTAAATCAGAATGGCTGCCTGAACCACTTGTACCAACTCCTGGTAGCAAATGATTAATTTCATCATAGTTGCGATCAGCCCAGAGGGTGAAGCAGTTGTCCTTGGGGAAAAGCCTGACCGAGGAAATGATGGCTGCCTTGCCTGGAGGGTCGGCAGTTTGCATCTGCTACACGTACTTAGAGCCCAGCTAGTAACACTCCTTTCCCTGCTGACGGCACACAGAAGGAGTCTGCTGAGGGTCCAGGGGATCTGCCACTAATTGCGTAACTCAAGCCAAGTGGCTTAATTCCTGTAGTTATCAGTTTTTCCTGCCTATAAAAGGGACAGCGTCAATACTCCCTGATCTCTAATATCTTCCATAGGTTAAAAGTCTTTCTTACAAAGCTGTTTTTTAAGCTCTGAGTCAAGAAGATGTAATTAATTAGCCCTTGTTTGGTGCACATGAATGTCGGGGAGGAGGGAGGTTGTAAAGGAAGAAGGAAATGACTTGTCTGTATTTGGCACAGATCATAATGCACTACTGACGCTTCCCTGGGGATAAAGATGCTATGGCTGTGGCGGGAGCAGCTGTAAGCCAGCCTCCTGACACTTGTTTGCAGCTGTGAAGGGCTCGGCATGGTTGTGTTTCTTCCTCAGTTTTTGAGAACGGGATGAGGGAGTCTGCAGTATCAGTGCACCTCCTCCGTTGGCAGATTTTGGATGCAGCTTCTGTGTTAAGGCATGGAGACACCGACTGGGTTGTAAGGATGGTTCAGTCAGGTTCAAGAGAACCAGGTTCTCATTTACTGTTTCTCCAGGGGCCAGGAGGTAACTTGGTATTTGTTCTCCTAAACCCCACCTTTTAGTTTTCTTTTTCAAGACTGTGTGAAGAATAAGAATAAAGAATCCACCTGCAAAAAATGTTTCTCAGGTGTTTAATAGGCCACAGAAAGTCTTGAGATAGAATTTTTACCCACGATTTAAAAAGTAGGAACCTTCAGTGTCTGCTAGGCACTGCACAGGGCAAGTGTAGCTGTGCCTGAGACAGTGTCTGCCCTCTTAGGAGTCAGTCTGGTTGGTAGAACAAGCCAATCCTTGTGAAGCCAGCACTTATCCAGTACGTTCTGTTGTCTGTTTGCCTGGAAAGACCCTCTCTTTAGGCTATTCCAGAAATTCATACTTATCCCTCAAGGTTTAATAGGCCTTTATAGACTTGTCATGGCAAAAGCCTTCTCATAGTCCCCTGACAGAAGTATTCCTTCCCTCCTCAGACTCAATGTTTGAAGGGCTGGGCTATGGTCTTAACCACAGATCTGGTCACATTTTGGAGAAATTTGAGCTTTTTGTTGGGGTGGGGAGTAGAATTCATGGCAGGGCACAAGAAACAAAATGTCAACACGATTTACAAAAACCTATTGTCATTATTCCCAAGGTGTAGTTCTTGGAATCTGATACTTTCTGAAGGCCTTTTGAAAAAAACCTTCTTTTCGATCCCTGCTGAATCCAGTCTTCACTAAGCCCAGTAACAATGTGCAACCATTGGCTACTCATTTGTGTGAGTCTAAATCATTAGTTTGGGTCTACCCAGTTCTAATCCATAAACATTCAAGACTTGATCAGTAGTGGTAAGTGATGTTATCTGCACTGTTTTTGGAGTGGCATCCAACTTGTATCGTGTTGTGAAAGTGTTAGTCCCTCGGTCATGTCTGTCTCTCTGCGACCCCATGGACTGTAGCCCACCAGGCTCCTCTGTCCATGGGATTCTCTGGTCAAGAATACTGGAGTGGGTTGCTATTCCCTTCTCCAGGGGATCTTCCTGACCGAGGGGTCGAACCTAGGTCTCCTACATTGTAGGCAGATTCTTTACCATCTGAGCCACTAGGGAAGCCACTGTATCTTGTTGCAGAAACATATTGCTTTAAATATATTTAATTATTTTATTTGTGTGTGGCAAGTCTTAGTTGCAGCATGTGGGATCTTGAGTTGTGTAGGGGAACTCGTAGTTGCAGCATGTGGGATCTAGCTTCCAGACCAGGGATCGAACCCTGGCCCCCTGCATAGGGAGCGCAGAGTCTTAACTGGATCACCAGGGAAGTCCCCACAGACATATATATTTGAGTTTTCTTTACTTTTTTTTTTGACAACTTGATAGGCAGAGTTGCTGATTATTAAATATAAATATTTTCTCTTTTCCATCTCAGAAGTGGTTGCATTTTTTTCTTTAGGAGAAAATTCCAGAAAGAACTAACTTTACTGGCTAGATACAACTCTTTACGGACTGAAAATTATTAATTCTCTGTGGAAAATTAGCAGTAAGATTTTTGAAACAAAAGGTGGCCCTGTTAATTACTGTCTTATTTCTAAGGCTTTCCTGTGTTGCATGGTAGGGCCTGGGCCTAATCCTTGTACATACTTTATAAAGACAGAGATTTTCTGTTTGTTTTATTTGGAGGGAAATGTCTTTGGGAATTGCTTTTCAATTTGACAGGTATTTGGCATGATCCAGTGTATCATAAAAATCAGCATTTCCTATCCCCTTCTGTTTTGTTTTTTAGTTGGCTCTCGGCTCTTGAAAGCACAAAGTGGCTCCATCACCTGTCTGTGCTTCTGAAGTCAGCACTTCTGGTGGTGCACGCGGTGGACCGGGACCAGCGGCCCGTGTTGGTACACTGCTCCGACGGCTGGGACCGCACCCCCCAGATTGTGGCGCTGGCTAAGCTCCTGCTGGACCCTTACTACCGAACCATAGAGGTAGGGTTGAACACTTCAGGATGACCAGGGCAAACCGTGCAGGGTTTTATACAGTTTTGGTTGAGGTGGTTAGGTCCAGTCAAAGTGAAATTTCTGTGGTTTAGAATCATTGCTCCTTTACCTTGAACTAAATTGTAGTAGTACCTACCACAGTGCCTGTCCCTCTTAAAAGGAGGTGGATTGTAGATAACAAGGTACTGAGCATACAGACATATTTTCCTTTGCAGAATATCTACATGGAAAAGTTTTGGCTACCCCAGCAAATGGGGTTTCTGTAGGAAGGATCTTGACATGCTTATTAGGGTAATGGGTCTAGATATCACCACAGTGTTCTGTGGAGAAAGAACCCTATTGTGAAATATCACCTGTTGGGTTAGAGAGACAAGAAAAACCTTTAAGATACCCTAAAATATATGTAAATCTGGGATAGGGGAAGATTTTACAAGCATGACTTCATAAGTGTTAACATGAAAGAAATTTAAAAATAAGATATGAAGGGGACAAAAGTGTGACTTTTTAATAGTGAATGAAGCACTGAAAATATAGTCTTAAGAAAGACTTAGATAAACGCTTAGTTACCACCCCTCGGCTGATTATGGAGTGGAGGCTGGGGAATTGGGAAGCCATCCTAAGTATGTGTCCCATCCTTTGGCCATGGGGCTGGGTCAGGGGCTCCTGATGGGCTAAGTGGAGGCTGTAGACAGGGAGTCCTGTTGGTGACCTTGGGTTCAGGACAGTCATGGTTTGGATATAGAAGCACAAACGGGTCTCTCCTGGGCACTTCCCCGCAGGGCTTCCAGGTGCTCGTGGAGATGGAGTGGCTGGACTTCGGCCACAAGTTTGCTGACCGCTGTGGTCACGGGGAGAATGCGGATGATCTGAACGAGCGTTGCCCAGTGTTTTTGCAGTGGCTTGACTGTGTTCATCAGCTTCAGAGGCAATTTCCATGCTCTTTTGAGTTCAATGAAGCATTCCTTGTGAGTCTGTGCTTGTGATTCTTCATTTTGGGGATCTTCTAAGTTCATAGGGGTGTCAGTGAAACTGTTAGTGGGCCAGTTTTCACATTAAACAACATCCTTTCTAGATTTAATTAAGGGGCTATTCTTCCCTGTTTTATTTAATAAAAAAAAAAAGTAATACAGGTGTTTGTTCATTTAATGAATCCATCTGC
Source organism: Okapia johnstoni (assembly GCA_024291935.2). Lineage (NCBI taxonomy): Eukaryota > Metazoa > Chordata > Mammalia > Artiodactyla > Giraffidae > Okapia > Okapia johnstoni. The sequence goes on along the minus strand of CM044310.1, from coordinate 3,562,615 downwards.
ACTAAGTTTATATAAAGTCTTTGAGTTGTTCCAAATGTAGCTTTAAAAATGGATAATAGAAGCACTAAACAGTAGTTAAAAATAGAACAGGTTTCCATCTGCTCCCTCCAGTTGATCTTACCAGCCCGCCTGGGTCTGTCCACACTCTCTGCTCCCATCCTTTGAAGAGGACACACTGGCCTTGCCCTCTTCCAGCCTCCCTCCACCTGTGCACCAGCTTCCACTCCTTCCTCTGCTCAGCTTTACGGCTTCAGCATTCCTACTTCCCGCCCTCTGTGTCGGCCTGTTCCCGCTTTTCTGGATCACTGCCATCGGCATACAAGCATGGTGCAGTGCCTCCTGTTTCATCACACGTGTTCCAGGATCCTGCATCCCCCTCGAGCTGTTACCTCATTTCTTATTTCTTCACAGCAGAGCTCCTCAGATCTACATTTCCTCTCCCAAATTCTTCTCCCATTCTCTCTTAAACGTGGTTCAGTCAGGTGTTCACCCCACTTTACCAGAGTTGCTTTTGTTAAGATCACCAGTGATCTTCACGTTGCTAATCCAGTGATCAGTTTTCAGTCACCTTTTAAAAAATTTGCAGTATAATCGACAGATAACATTTTGTTGGTTTCAGGTATACAACAGTGATTTGATACTTGTATATATTGCTAGAAGATACCACAAAATCTAGTTAACATTTGTCACCATGCACAGTGACAAAGTTTTTTCTTGTGATGAGAGCTTTTAAGATGTGCTCTCTTGCCAGCTTTCAGATATACAACACAGTACTACTCACTGTCTTAACGACCGACCCCCTGACTTATATCCCCCTAACTTACGTCACATCCCGCTGACTTGTTTTATAACAGGAAGTTTGTACCTTTTGACTGTCTTCATCTTTTTTGGTTCATCATTAATATTTGGCATAATTTAATCACCCCTTTCTGAAACACTTTCTTTAGTTGACTCCTAGCACTCACTCTTGGTTCTCTGCTTCACCAGCTGGTCCTTTCTGTCTCCTTTGCCAGTTCTTCCTTACCCCCCACTTCTGAATGTTGGAATGCCCCAGGGTTCGGTCTCCTTCTCTCGGGATTTCATCCAGTCCTTTGGCTTTAACTGCTGTCTATGATTCCCACATATATAGTCTTCATCCCAGACCTCTGTCTCTGCTTAACTCCAGGCTCTCATATCCACTTGTGACTACTCAGTATCTCCACTTGAATGTCTTAATGGTATTTCGAACTTAATATTTTCAGAACTTAGTTCTTAATATCTGTATCTCCCCACCTCAAAACTGATCTTCCAGAAGTCTTCCTTCTCACCAAATGGCAACTCAATCCTTCAATTAATTTAGGGCAAAACTTTTATGTTGTCCTCAACTCCCCTTTCACACTCCACATTCAGTCTGTCAGCAGATTCTGTCGTTCTGCTTTAAAAATATATATAAAACCTGATAACTTACTGCTGCCTGTGTTGTTCCCAGCACTGGTCTAAGCCACCATCAGCTGTTGCCTCAATTGCAGACAGACAGTCCAGCAGCCTCAGAGGTCCTTATGAAACATGACATAGACTGTGTCTTTCCTGTCAGGAAACCTCCAGTGACTCTGCTTTTCCACACAGTGAAAGTCACAGTCCCTAAAATGGCCTGCAGGGCTCTTCCAGAGGTTACTGTCCAGGCTCATTTCCTCCCACCTTTCACCGCATGCAGTGTCCGTCAGTCACACTGGGCTCCTTCAGTTCCTCAGAAGTTGCAAGCTTGTGCTCACCTCAAGACCATTGTGCTGACGTTGCTACTGCCTGGAACAGCCTCCCAGCTCCCTTCCCCCAATGTGCATATGCCCTGCGATCTCATTTTCATCAGGTCTCTGCCCCTGAGGCCTCTCACACTGCCCTGCCTGTGCTCCAGCCCTCTTCCCTGCCTTCCTGTGCGTCGCACTGCTCACGCCTCCCCCGCAGGGCAGGAGAACTGTCTTCTGACTGCTGCTTCTCTGCACCCAGACACATCTGGGCTGCTCCACAGCAGCATGTTGAAGGAGAACCTGTTTAGAAGTATGCTCCCAGTTCAGACTTGGTGGCACACTGACCCGCCCCTAGGCCCAGTTAACTTAGGACCTTGGAAATTGTTCACAGGGAGGCTGAGAGGGTGGGGGTGCCAGTGCCCTTTCGACTAAGGAGTGATGGTGGTCGGGATTGTGAGGAGGCTGCAACTTGGTTCCCCCATCCTTACCGAGTGTGAACTGAAGTGTACATCAGGGATGTTGGGGAAGGTGGGTCTGCTAGGCTGACTTCCCCCCAGAAAACATGGACCCCTTGCTTGATTTTGCTTCATGTTGGATCTCATAGGTGAAACTGGTGCAGCATACCTATTCCTGCCTCTTTGGAACATTCCTGTGCAACAACGCCAAGGAGAGAGGAGAGAAGCACACTCAAGAACGGACTTGTTCTGTGTGGTCACTGCTTCGGGCGGGCAACAAGGCTTTCAAAAACCTACTGTATTCCTCTCAGTCAGAGGCCGTATGTATCCTTCAGCCTTTTTGCTCTCAGCAGCAGAATAAATTCGGGGATGGGGACACATGGGATCCTTTTCGAGAAGCCACTGTTTTCTCGAAGGCATCTTTGGTTGTCTCTGGATAGTTTGGTTCCATTTTTTTCTAACCACTCTGTCCTGAGAAAGGCCTGTTTTCTGGTTATGCTCTGCCCTGCTTCCGACTCCTTTGTTCGGGATGGTTTGACCTAACACACGTCTCTACTTGGCCACTCTAGATGTGAGTCTTTTCTAAGCATCTCTGCCAGAGCTTAACTTACTCCCAGCATCTCCTGACAAGTGGAAGAGACACTTAAGTCATTCCCTGGATGCCTGACAGCTCAGAAGGCGCTGCAGGCCCCTTGCACCTTCCCAGTGTCAACAGGCGGTGATACCCATTGCAGCTTCCGGCTCAGCAGAAAACTGCCTGTGACACTAGCATGTCTGATCGATTCTCCACTCACGTGGGGAACTGGCGGGTCCTTTAAGACTTTGTTCCTCAAAGGAACACCTCCTGTTGAGCAGAGAAAAGGAAGCACGTACATCTATGCGTTAGTCCATGGTCTTGTTCCTCGTGTCAGAATGTATTTTAAATTCTAAGTCACAAGGAGGCTAATCCGAGGTTATAGTGATTTGCTGGACTATTAATGAATAACTTCTTACTTCAGTTAAGTAGTCCAGGGAAGGATTGAAGCGAGCTGCTTCTCTCTCTCTCTCCTGTGCCTGCTGGACAAGTAGCAGTATGGAAGAAAGTTTCCTTCCTTCCTTTCCACATGATTAGTTTAGATGATCCTATAAGACAGGTTGCACAGTGTGTTCTGAAGCCAAGCTTTGTACCAGGGAACAGACAAGCACCATCTAGCAGAATGACTCACTTTCTTGTGCAGTAAAAGCAACAAATTAAGCTGAGAAAAGCCAGTCATTCAGTAAAGGTGACCTAAGAAATAACTAATGAGAAATGGGTTTTTGAAAAACGTTTTTAGATTTTCATGCCCACAGAGGCTCTTGGGTGAAAAATGTCCACCGCCTGCTCTTTGCCCCAGATGAGAACTGCACTCACTCGTGTAATGGCTTTTGGAGATCCTGCAGGACTGCTGGGCGTTCCCGCCTGGTGCTTGCTCTTCTCAATTCTAGACATTGCTGACAGACTGGTGGGAACGTGCTTAAACCCATGTCCCCCGCTCTCTCCTCAGGTGCTGTACCCTGTGTGCCACGTGCGTAACCTGATGCTGTGGAGCGCAGTGTACCTGCCCTGCCCATCCCCGTCCACCCCCGTGGACGACAGCTGCGCACCGTACCCAGCCCCGGGCTCCAGCCCTGACGATCCGCCCCTGAGTCGGTGAGCCTGGGGCTGGTGCCGAGTCCTCAGGTCCTTCGTGGGTTTATTCCTGTGTTGGGGTGTACGCAGGGATGGTCGGAGATTTTGACATTGTGTGGCTCCACACATATTTCTTAGATCTCTTGCGGTTTTCTTGGGGAAGGTGTAAGGGTTTTGGGCTGTGAGGCTGCATGAGCCTCGTCCCTGAAGAGCACTGGGCCCTGTTTCCACTCCGTCCTTGGGCAGCTTCTCAGTGATGGAGCAAATCCTCTGGGTTCCTGTGACCCTCTGGCTTGAGTTGCAGCCACAGCTCTGTGCTCCTGCCTCCCTGCTGTGACTTATCATCTTGGCCTTGAAAGGCAGATTTTATCAGACGGTCTCTGCTTTGCAACCTATGAATTAGCTTTATTGAATTCAGACTGATGAATAATAATTTAAAATATTGTACTATCAGAAAATCAGCAACGCTACTTTTCTTTGCCACTAATTGAGAAACGCAGAAGTATCATGAAGATTGTTTTTCTAAAACCATGTTTGGTGTTAGTTTATCTGTATGTGTTGGGCATGGGGTAGGGGAGGTGCCAGAGAGGAGAAGGTCTCACCCTGGAGCTCTGCCTGCCTGCAGCCTGAGCCTTACGCCAGATACGCCACGGCCCCTGGAGTAGCTGTGGTGGAGCCAGTGATGAAGTGACTGCCTGTTAAAACCTGTTGTCTCTGACTTCCCTCAGAACAACCTCAGATCCTCATTTCCCCCAAACTCCTTTCTTTAGGCTACCAAAGACCAGATCATTTGACAATCTGACCACCGCCTGCGACAACACAGTGCCTCTGGCCAGCCGGCGCAGCAGTGACCCGAGCCTGAATGAGAAGTGGCAGGAGCACCGTCGCTCGCTGGAACTGAGCACCTTGGCTGGTCCTGGGGAGGAGCCTGTGGATCCTGACAGCCTGGGGAAGCCGACCAAAGTGCTGGGAGGTGCCGAGCTGTCTGTTGCGGCTGGAGTAGCTGAGGGGCAGATGGAGAACATTTTGCAAGAGGCCACCAAAGAGGAGAGTGGGGTAGAGGAGCCTGCCCACAGAGAGGTGCAGGAGGTCAAAGAGGGGGCTCTGTTAGAAGAGGGGACTGGGGGTAAGAGCTCCGAGGGCTCAGCCCTGGAACTTTATCAGGAGCCAGAGGCGGGTGAGGCTGCCCTAAGGAGCCGTCCAGGCACCAGCCCTCCTGGGCTGTTACAGGGCGTTCCTGAGCAGGGCGGCCACAGCGTTCTCCCCAGTTCTCCCCAGGAGCCCCCCAGGGGAGAGGGCTCCCCGGAGGTACCTGTGGAACCATCTCAGGTAGGAGCTACGGCTGAGGACGGGGAGGAGGCAGTCCTTCCCATCTCAGTAGATGTGGAAGTTAACTCTGGTACTTCACAGTCAAGTTCTCTGCCCTCCCAAGTTTCATTTGAGACCAGAGGACCAAACATGGATGGTTCTGTGGACATGTTAATGGAAGATAAAGTGAAGTCAGACAGTGGGCCCGAGGGCCATCACAAACCTGGCCTGGTCCACAGTGGCCGGTTCAGTGGCAAGGACGTGCTTCCTCAAGCCATGGATCCCAGGCCTGCAGAGAGAAGCCTGGCGGAGAGGCCCCAGGGGGGGTCTGCGGTGCACAGGACTTCCCCCGGCAGCGCCCAGAGCCCAGCACCTTCTCCTAGTGCCTTGCCTTTAGCCGAATGTAAAGAGGGGCTTGTGTGCAACGGTGCCCCAGAGACTGAAAATAAGGCCTCGGAGCAGCCCTCAGGGCTTAGTACCCTCCAGAAGTACCCCACCCCCAATGGACACTGCGCCAATGGGGAGACTGGGAGGAGCAAGGACTCCCTGAGCCGCCAGCTGTCGGCCACCAGCTGCAGCTCTGCCCTCTTACACTCGAGGAACTTGCACCACCAGTGGCTGCACAGCCCCTCGGGGAGACCGTCGGCCGCCGGCAGCCCTGAGCAGCCCTCCCGCAGCCACCTGGACGACGACGGCATGCCCGTGTACACGGACACCATACAGCAGCGCCTGCGCCAGATTGAGTCGGGCCACCAGCAGGAAGTGGAGACCTTGAAGAAACAAGTCCAGGAGCTGAGGAGTCGCCTGGAGAGCCAGTACCTGACCAGCTCCCTGCGCTTCAACGGGGACTTCGGGGATGAAGTGGTGAGTACACCGTGGTGCCTCCGTAGCTGCACAGGAGATGGGCACGCTGTGCGGGGCGACCTCTGTATGGATTTCAGAAGGGATCAGAAAGGTCTAGAGTAGCCATGGTGAGAGGCTAGAGACCAGCCTCAGCCATGTGACTGGCAGTGTGCTGCTTTTTCTTTCCTGCCTTGCATACTCTCCACGAGTATCCTGTCTACGGTTAGAATGAGGGAGAGAGTGCGCACTCACTGTGTGGTTGGTCAGTTCTCTTTGCAGAGAGGGTCATGCCTTGAAGAGTGTGAACTGGGCGGAATGACATTTGTCCGGCAACATCAGATGTTCCTGTCCTACCCCAGTAGCTAGTCAACAATTAGTCCCTACCCCCCAGTAACGTGAGCTGTGGCTTAGAAGGTTTAGTTCTTTGTAAACATATTCGTACCCATCTTGTGGCAAGTGATAGCAGTAGAGATGGGAAGAAGGATTGGTTTCTAGCATGGTCGGGAGTTAGCGCAGATGGGCCTGGTGACTAGAAGTGGGGATACCTGAGGGGAGGGTCTCAGGGAGACACTCTCCTTCCTGGTGGGTCTGACTCGGTGTGGTTAAGTACAGGTGTGAGTCTGGCTCTGAATCAGTCAGCGTACATTGAAGGCGGGCTCATCCAATGACTTCACTTCAAACTGTCTTGGTTTTTTCATTTTCCCAAAGAGTCCTTCACAGAAAGGAGGACATGCCTAAAGCACTGTTTCAGCACACAGATGTCAGTGGCAGGGTTAGATTGGCAGGTCCCTGGAGCAGCCGACACGGAGTTCCCACTCCCTCCTGGTCACTTCTTACTCACTCCCTGGAACCCGAGGCCTGCCCCTCCACTCCAGAGTCACTGCACCCGGCCTTAGATCTGTGTATCTCTCTTCCAGCTGAGCTCACCCCTGTCTCTGCACCTGCTCAACCCAGCTCTCGATGGCTGAGGCACCTAGAGATTCAGCAGCCCTAACACCCAGGCCTGCCCACATTCCCTGTGCTCCCTTCTTTGCCAAGCTCTTTCTTCTTCTGGGAGGAGACCAGGTTCATTCTGTTCAGCTGTGTTTGTTTGCCAACAGACTTCAATTCCCGACTCGGAAAGCAATCTGGATCAGAACTGTTTGTCTCGCTGCAGCACAGAGATTTTCTCTGAAGCCAGCTGGGAGCAGGTGGATAAACAGGACACGGAGGTACAGGCTCGGCCCCTGTTCTGAGTGCCACCCCTGCAACTGTTTTGCGGTTCTTCTCCACCCCCATCGTCTGTTCCCCATGCCCCAGCCAAGGGAAGACCTCACCGCACACTTAGCCCTGAACCTCTCTGAATCTCAGCACCTATGAATTCCCATCAAATCTAGAGTTTCTGAGCCAGGGAAACTCGAGCCAGCCCTTTCTCCTCAGTGCCTCTGCACTAGAGCCTTGCCCGCTCTCACAGCAAGCAGGCTGCTCTGGCTGCCTCTTGATCTCAGGGGAGTCTGGAGTCCCCTCGAGGGGAAGGATTTGGACGCCTTTCTTGTACTGCTGACATCAGGCCTGATGGGCTGCTGCCACTGGAGCCAGGGTGGTCCTTGTGACTCTTGCTGCCCCAGCATGGCTCCGTTGGCTCCAGCTGGATGGCCCATCTCCTGTCACTGACCTGGCCCTGTTGTTTTACAGATGACCCGTTGGCTCCCTGACCACCTGGCCGCCCATTGCTATGCGTGCGACAGCGCCTTCTGGCTTGCCAGCCGGAAGCACCACTGCAGGTGCCCCTGGGGGGAGTGATGGGGCGGGCGGGGGTGTGGGGGCCGAGGCTGGGGCAGAGCCTGCGGGTAGAGATGCAGGCATCTGGCTGGCAGACCCAGGGGTCTTCAGGACCCTGGCTCACCTTTTGTGCTTCTGAAATCAGGGCTTACAGAACTGCATCTGGTGTCTGTCTTCCATTTTAGAGTGATTGTGAGTAAGTTTTGAAATGTACAAACGATGTCCCTTTCTGTTTTTTCTTCCTTGATGGATGAACAACAGCCATCTCCACCCAAACCACCACTTCTTATCCTAGAGTGAAGGTGCTTCCCATTCAGCATGGCTGCTCTGCGCAGAAGAGCTTTCCTGCTGTGGTCAGGGAGCTTCATTTGCCTGCTCCTTGCCCTGATCCCTGACCCCATACTTCTTGGGGGTGGGGAGCGCTGGTGGGACTGGCTGAGGACGCAGTCTTCGGTCCACAAGGCTCCTGACTTCTTTCTGGGCTGTAGAGTGAGTGGCTATGGATGCTTTGCCCTAGCTGGGGTGGTGACTGGAGAATAGTCAGTGTTCCTGGGATAGGAATTTATCTGAATTGTGACAGAGCTCACCCGCATGAGTGGACCTGGATTGAAAATGGAACCACCTCTCTGTCCAGTGATGATGCTTCCAGGACTGTCTTATCTCCCCACCCTCACCCCAAGCCCGAATGTCTTTAGTTGGCTTCTCCTCTGAGCTCTCTCTCCCCTCCTTGCAGGGACACTGATCGTGTTGATCAAACGTGGTGAGCATTTGCAACAGCCTGTCTGTGGTGTCTGCACATCTACAGTAACTTCTCCACACTAACGCTCCCATTCCCCCTCTCTGCACTCACTGGGACGAAGCTTGGGTCCGGGAGCGCAGGCAGGTGGGCTGGGGGCGTGGGGGCACCACAGCCACTGGCTGAGGAGACCACTGGAGCTGGTCAGGCTGCAGCCGAGGGCGCGCCTGCTGACCGCACTGGTCAGGTGAGCCATCTGGCTGATGGCACGAGGGGTGCTTCAGCAGGGGCTGGTCTTGTGAAGTGGCCAGTAGAGGGGTTTTTTGAGCTTTGTCTTTTGGGTCAGTCACTCCCTGAGATGCCAGAATGGTACTGGCATCACTGCTCTTTTCTTTTCTTTAAGAAAAAAAAAAAAAAGGCCCAGGACTGAACAGAGGTGGTCTTTCCAGAGAACTGCTAGCATTGAAAACTGCAAGGCAAGACTCCACGTGAGGTCCGTCAGGATTGCCTGAGAGGTCAGATAGACAGCTTAGCTCATCAGATTCATGTCAGGCCTTTGAGTTGAATTCCAGCAGGTATGTGAAAATAAATGTACACATTCAGAAATAGATTGAGGCAATTTTTCTCTGTAACCACAGGTTCTTTACTGATACATGCTTTTCAGAAACAGTTGTCAATTACTCACTGCATTCCAGAGGATGAAGTCTTACGTGTTGGGTTTCCTTCTGTCTTTTCATTGCCCCTTTCCTTTTGTGGTATTCTTTTGTCCACAAAGGGTATTCAGCATTCTCTTTCGTGCTCAAGTGGTCCTTAATCCAGCAGTGGGTTTGCTTTCTGAGGAGCATAAAGGAGAAGGTCGTGAGTGATGCTGGCTAAGGAGGAGGAGGTCTGTTTAGCTTTTGACCCCACATCATTGGAGGGCTGCATCAGACTCCTTGGAGTCTCCTGTTGGGCTTTTTTGGGTTGATTTTAGGGCCTCCCCAGAGTGGGGCTGTAAGGTGAGCAGAACCTCAGCCTCTGCCAGTTCCCTTTCCTGGAGGCCGTGCAGGGCATCTGTTTGGGTGTGCACACGCGTCAGAGCTGGGCTTTCAAATGAAGGAAGGGTGAGAGGCCAGGGTGCAGTCAGGCCTTCAGAGAGAGCGGATGCTCCCTGGAGATGCATGCGGGCAGCAGTGACCCATGAGGGACTGACCCTGGTCTGATCGGGGGTGTGTGTGCACGCGTGTTCATCTGCAGTGTCCTTCACCCTCAGCATGTGGCACTGGTTGCTTGTCTCCTGGCTTCGCATGCCGGCAGCATAGCAGTCCTAGACGGCAGCAGCCTGTGCTTTGTGTTACTGCCTCTGAGCCTTTTGGCACGGGCTCCTCACTCCCCAGGTGGGCCGGAGGTTTCCCTCATCTGAGCGGCTCGGAGGCAATTCCATTGGTTTCTGGCCTCTTTATGATCACAAGCTACACAGAGGCCATTGCTCAGATGGGTATGGCCACAGGGTTTTCCTGGGCCAAGACTCAGCCATCGAGCTACTAGCTGCCTTCTGCCCTGGGCCCATCTGCTTTCATGGATCTCTGTTGAGCAGCGTGTTCTGACACCTGGTAACCTTGAGCCGTAGCGGTAAGGCAGCCAAGTGTCCTGGACCCTAAAGGGAAAGTGGTGTGCAACTATGCTTGGGAGGGGGCCCTTCCCTGCCTGGCTTCTTCCTGGGTTAGACCCACCAGAGTGTTTGGTGTTAGAGGAGTCTCCAGTCTCCAGCACATCTGAATTGTGTACAGGGAAGCTCTGTCTTCTGAAGTTGGTCTCTGCTGCTGACACTAACGCTGTTTTTGTTTTTTCTCATCTCAAGGAACTGTGGGAACGTATTCTGCTCCAGTTGTTGTAACCAGAAGGTTCCAGTTCCCAGCCAACAGCTCTTTGAACCTAGTCGAGTGTGCAAGTCTTGCTATAGCAGCCTGCATCCCACAAGCTCCAGTATTGACCTTGAACTGGATAAGCCCATTGCTGCCACTTCAAACTGAAGCGCAGTGACCTGGGGCGGGCGGAGGCCAAGCTGCTGTTCCTCTGACAGGCCCACTCAGCCTGGGCAGACCTAGAGGCCCGTGCACTTTGGATGTGGAACCAGCTGTGCAGAATGGTGGCACTTGATGTGCCACTGCATTGTGGTTTGATTCCTCCCTTCCCGCCCCACCCCCGCATTTTGTTTTCTCTCCATTTTCTATCCTCCCTCTGCCTCCAAAAAACAAAGTACCCTGGTTGTCTTTTAAAAAAAAAATTGGTTTTTGACGGAAGACCAGATGTTGCCAGCTGTCAGGCGATGCTGAGTGGTGCTTTGTTCTTCAGGATGGGAGGAGGCTGGTTGAGCCAGGAGTGGAGGCCTGAGCTAGACAGCAGGGAATAAAGCTGGTGCTGCCGTTTGTGACTGATCTTCATTATCAGCGCCACATCAGAGCTGAGTGGAAAACCTTTGCTTCTGAGGACGCCGAGAGCATCTGCCCTACGAGTGGTGCCCATGTGCCCTCTCCCCCTCGAGGGGGGCTGAGCCAGTCCCCCCACAGGCAGAGGAGTGGGAGTGGGGTTGGGAGGAGGCACCCTCTGGAGGCCCTGAGAGGGCTGGGAGTGGGTGGCTAGCATGCCCTCCTCCACGGGACTCGCTTGTTAACCAGACCAGGTGTCTAGGGCTCCCCTCACTGTCGGTGGTCTGCCCCCTCAGCCAGGCCGGGCAGCGCTTCCCACCCTCAGGCATCAGGCTGCAGACTGGCTGGAGCACAGCGTCCTCCTGCTGTGGTCAAGGCCAAAGTACACCCTGAGCCCAGGGAACACCTGAAAGCCCCCCTTCCAGGGCCTGGTCCCCCAGACAATCTCTTCCTCTGCCAGCACAGGCAAGTCCAGACTCAGGGTTCCCGAGACGCCCCACTCCCAAACAATCACGGCTCTCCCCCTTGAGGGGTGAATCAGCCTTTCAGAGTGCAAGCGTCTGGAAGAGGGAGTGTGTCCCACAGAACCAGCCTTCTTCCGCCGCCTCTTGGAGCGGCGGGCAGGGCCCCGCTGTTGCCCTGCCCTGTTGCTGTGCTGCTTCTCAGCAGTGAGGGGCAACGTGACTGCAGAGTTCCTTAGAGAAGGGACACAGCCCGTCGGAGATGCGAGGCACCTCTCCTCAGTAAGCTCTGATGTGGTCCTGAAAGAGCCTTAAATCAAGATTTGTGGTGGAGGTGGGTATGGAGAAGGGTGGAGCAGAGTTTAGGTTTGTGCTTTGTGATCTTGGTGTCCATGTTTTGTGCCTGCCCTCCCTCCCGGGGGAAGGGTCATGCTCGGCTCTGCTGAAAGCTGCTAAACCGGTAACAGGGCGGATTGTGGTGAGCAGTGGGGGTGCGGCCTGGGAACTCTCCCGACCCTTTGGGAGCAGCTCCCTGTCTAAGGGCAAGTTGTGTCTCAGAAAGGTGGCTCCTGTGTGCGCCTGGGTGTAGCTAAGACAGGAAGCCTTCCCTGGAGCTGTCAGTCCAGGCAAAGCCAAGGGCACCTGAACGCGTCTGACTTCCCAGTGGCAGCAGGCTGCTCAGAATTGGCATTTAGTGAAACAGGGTGTAAGTTCTCCTCCACACTCTGTGTGGTCAGGCCTTGCAGGTTGGGAGACGTCAGTCTAATTGAAGATTGTGCAGTTCCTAGTGACAGGTGCCAAGAGGTAATGATTACGGGTTTCTTGGGTCTGATGTACAGTGTGAATAAATGCTTGCAGCTCTTAGCCCTTTTTTGATCAATGAAGCACTTTTTTAATAATGTTTTTCTTTGTATGTAAAGGAGGAATCGTAACTCTCCATAGCTGTACATATAACCCTTTTCTCCTAAAGAGGAGTCGATCAGCGCTCCTATATTTTTCATTTTTTGTCAAAGCAAGAAGTAAATACTTTAGAACTGTTAAATATATAAATAAAGTGAATGAAGTTTAGTGTTCCGCATGGTAGCATTTGCTAACACGTTCTGATTTTTCTCCCTGTGGTTTATTCCCCTTCATCCCATTTCCATCTGACACCCAAGCAACTTGAGGTGCTGCTGAGAAATTGAACTTTTGACACAGGAAAACTAGATTTCTTTTCAACTCTAGACCTTGGCGAGGAGCCTGCACCGTGATGCCCACACACCGAAGCACATTTCCTAGATGGTTTTTGGCCCTATCATCTCCAAAGTTAAAAAGACAAAGCCTCTTAACAGTCGGCCGTTCTTCCTTATCCGAAGAACTGAGTGTCACCATTAATTAAAACCACCTCTGTCCTCCAGGAGTTGTTGTTTTTTTTTTTTTTCCGCTGTTGCTTTGGTTTCAGCCAGTGCTCTGGCCCCTGAACCCCACACCCCACGGGAGCATCAGCAGTGCCTTCAGCAGCAGGTGAGCACCGAGGCTTGCATGCCGTTGGGGACTGAAGGAGGTTTCGGGGCGAGGGTGGCCAGCAAGCACCTCGCCACTGCCTGTCCTTGGCGCAGAAACTGAACTGGATGTGAGTGGACTGTGTGTGTAACTAGAGGTCTCCTCCTCCCACAAGAGGGGAGAACCTCTGCCTCTTAGATCTGCAACCAGTCGAGAAGGCCGTAGCTTCTCATTTCCCGACTTGCTCCTGCTTTTTGTAGAGGGGTTTTCTTTGCCATGTCACTGCTGGGCACCCTTCCTGTCCCTCAGGCCTCGGGGGGACATAATGTTATGCAGTTCTTCCCAAGGGAGGGTAGGTGCCGAGTGGTGCCCAGCTCTGGGGTCGCCAGCCTTACATCTGAGGGGAGTTGGGGGCTCTTGACAAGTGGCCTGCGATGAGCCACCTGAGAGCCTCCTAAGGGCACTCTCTGGATGTACTCACTGCAAGTACACATGCACTTAAAAACACTCCAGCTGGTTCCAGTCTGAGATCTGTGTGTGCCATCTGGCAGGTGTGTGAGGGAGGAGAAGGTGCCACTTCAGCTGCCTTCAGTCCATCAGGGAGCCGAGTCTGGGTTTACACTACTCGGTGAAAACCTGAGTGTGTCTACACAGAGCTCCTGTTCCTGAGGGCTGATGCTTTAGCCCTTGGTAAGTTAGAAATACTGGTAGAATCTAACAGCTGTTGGGGCCATAGATGGGGAACTGCTGGCGTTAGGAAGCTGCACAGTGTGGGCATAAGGCAAGCAAGTGCCCATGGAAGAGGCTGTACATGGAGGAAAGCGGTGATCCGAGGACACAGCCAGTTTTCCTCACTCGGAGGTATTTGACCTCTGAGCCCTGGAGCACTAAAGGTGACCTTGACGTGCCAGGTTGTCATGTTCATTTCTGGATTTGCCTTTCCTGGGTCTGTTCCCCTTCTTTCTGTACTTGGGTCTCAATCCCAGTCCAAAAAAAATGATAGAGCTGCAGTGACCCACTAAGACTTTGTAGTAAAGGTGTACAGAAAATTTATTTTGCTAAAGTGCTCAGTTTATTTATACGTTAGCAAGGAATGTTCTAAAGAATTAAATACTGTGGCACATTTAAAGGGGAAATGAACAAAATGCTCCCCGAGTCTTTGTTAGATTTCCAGCTATTAAATCAAAATGGGAGTTGAGGGTACACCCTAGAATAGAGTTTTCAGGCCACTTGATACACCTGGCCTGGCCCGTGAAGCTAGGTGATCCCGCCGCTGAAATCCTCCTGTGTAGCGGTATGCCAGGTTAGCTGAGGGTGCCGGGGTGCAGCTAAAAGTGGGTGACCACGGGCCTGGGCTGTGCAGCAAAATGACTTGACTCCAGACCCTTGGAATTTGGAAAATATGGCAGGAGTCCAGCTGTCTGACTTCTAGTCGCATCATCTAAGAGCATTTGTTCTAAGTGGAGCTTACCAATGAGCTATCTGGAGGGCAGGATTAGAATGGGTGAGAGGCGTCGTGCGTGCGAGGCGGCGGCTGCACTCCTAAGCCTCTGACTCCTTGAGACGGGGTCTCCCTGGCCCCGGTACACAACGGCACTGCCGCCTGCGTCCTCCCCCTTGTTCGGAGTCATCTGCTGCTGGCTGTGCAGATAACCAGCTGCCTCCTTGGTCAAACAGGGCTCTTCTAGGTTAGGCAGTTGGTCAGAGCCATGAGGGGAAAGGATACCATCCGAAGTAGGAATTAACAAAGGTTTTTAATGCCGTTGTATTTTATTTAGCACTTACTGTCTTTTCTATCATAAGCATGTTCTTAGCTTCTCTTACAATGCTCATGTCAGTTGGCATTTCTGTTGTATTTTCAGTGAAACTTTACATCAGCATTCAAAATAGACTTTTAACTGCTTCCAGCCTGGTTTAAGATTTTTTTCTAAATGCAAAACTTAACCCCTGAGGCTTGGATCCCAGTTAAATACCCTGTTGCTGCTCAGAGCAGTGCCTGCTACTGCAACAGCCTTGATTCTGCTGTAGACCGACTGTGTAAACTAGGGAAATACCATTTTCACCCACAGTTGTTCAGCCCCTTGCACTGTGATTCTCTAGTCAGTCTTGTGGCCAGTGTTTAGGTGCCTGGAGTAGATCCACCCTGCCCCTTAGTCTGTTCAAGAGACAGAGAGGGGCCTGGCCAGGAGGGGACAGCAGGGGTTCACATTTGTGTGTCAGAGGCCTCTCCACAGAGGGCGAGCCTCCAGCCCATTTTAGTATTAGGCTTCCAAGTAAGATCTGATTTGAAGAAAGGTTTTGATGACTAAAATTTGAAATTACTGGTTTTATTTTTTACAGTGGTCCTTGTTGGTTATCTGTTTTAAATACAGCAGTGTGTACATGTGAATTCCAAACTCCCAAACTATCCTCTGCTGCTTTACCCCGACCCTTCCCCTCTGGTAACCATAAATTCATTGTTTGTTTTGTAAATAACATTACAGTTTTGATTTGCATTTCTCTAATAATTAGTGGTGATGATCATCTTTTTATGTGGCTGTTGGCCATCTGTATGTCTTCTTCGGAGAAATGTCTGTTTAGGTTTTCTGCCCATTTTTTGATTGGGTTGGGTGTTTTGGTTACTGAGTTGCATGAGCTGTTTGGAGACTAATCCCTTGTGGGTCACGTTGTTTGCGATTTCCTTTGTTGTGTAAAAGCTTTCACGTTTAATTGGGTCCCCTTTATTTTTGTTTTTATTCCCATAACTCTGGGAGATGGACTGAAAAAGATATTGCTGCTATTTGTATCAAAGAGTATTCTGCCCATGTTTTCCTCTAAGAGGTTTATAGTATCTGGTCTTACATTTAGGTCTTTAATCCATTTTGAGTTTGTGATGCTTTGTTGAGAAAAATGAGCTTCAGGGAGCAGCAAAGATTCATCCAGGGTTTCCAGTGAATAAACAGCAAAATGTGAATAAGAAACATTCTCTCCTGATGCCTTCCCCTCAGAGCTCTTGGGCTTCCAGAAAGCAGCCTTAGATAAACAGTTACTCTAACCTGGTTCTCTCTGAATTAGCCAAATCAGAAATCTTGGAGAAGAGCCTAGTAGTCACTACACAAAGGCTTAAACTGTAAGTCCTCCTATCCCTGGTACCAAAATCAAAAAGTTTTAATATTATATATAATTCAGGGGTTTTTTTGCTTTTAACCTTTCAAGTACATAAAAACAATGTTAACAGAATGAACCAAGTTCAAGTCATAGTGTCTTAAAATCCGTGGGGCAGCAAGGGGCAGGGTGGGGAAGCATTTTTGACTAGTGCAAGTTGGGAGCTCAGTGTCCAATTCATATGTTTTTATTTGGAATGCTAGAGGGAAAAAACCTGATTTTTACCTATGTAAGTGGAAATAGTTACAGCTTGTCTTCAGTCTCTGGTTGTGGACAAAACGGAAGTAGATGCTTGAAAAAGAAGGATTAATAGAGGACTATCCAGTACCTGCTTTCAGCCCTTATCTTCGTACATCAGGTGAGAAATACCCAAAGGTTATGTCACTAACATGACACATGGTGACAGCCACTAGCAGCCAGGTGTGGTGATCCCAGCACCAGGGTTGCACCCTCCCAACAGCGACCCAAGAAGCCCTCACAAGCACGAAACTGGAGGCCTTACCTGAGGTCTCCAGCAGCATAAGCCATGCATGTTTTAACTCTGAGCATACCTGTTAAGGATGATTTTCAATATTTAATATGACACTTGGGAGTGAGTGAGTGCAGGGAACCTCTGAAGTGCTGCCACAAAAGCCAGTGTCAAAACCAGTTATTTGGTGTAAAGAACCTGGGGTTTCTGAGCCCACAAGCTTGGGGTGGAATCCAGCGCTGCGCCAGCTGAGCACCTCCTCAGCTGGAGCAGAGTACTGGCCCCAGGGTGGGGGCCGATGAGGAGGACCTAGTAAGTCCTCCCCGCCCCTCTGTCCATGAAATGAGGTGACGCTTCCACTGCTGGCGGACACTGGAATGGTCAGAGCCAGATGGGCTCCTGACTCACCATGTCGTACAACTTGAAGACAGCCGGGTCTGCCCTGGGTCTTCCACCTGACAAAGGTAACATTTTGAGTTTACTTACAATAACGTGCAATTGTGTCACTACTCGAAGACTTCAAAGTTCATATGAACTTTAAATATATTTTAATGAATGCAGGTCTGGAGGTGCACTGCTGCTTTAGAATCCTATAAAAACAATGGGAAAGAGGGTCCAGAGAAAAACTGCTTGTTGGAGTGGAGGTGGCCTCAGTTTGCTGAACAGCTGGTGAGTTTTAGGTTCCTGACCGAAGACTGCACAAGCCGTGAGATCACAGAGCGGCCGGCTCTCCTGGCTGAGCCGCAGGGGAGGGAAGAGGGAGGCGGGCCTTGCCTCTGCACAGCCTGGATGTCTGAGGCATGGGCCTGGGCCAGGTTGTGTCTGCTACTTAGCAGGTGAGCCTAAGGTTGGAAAAGAATGACGACCTTACCTTCAGCTCACCCTTGCCATCTCCAATGCCAGAGGAGCCTGGGTGGATGAACATACTTAAGGCTTCGTCATCCAAATGAAAACAGATGTGAGTTCATTATAAATGGTTCCCCTCCTGTACTTTGCCTGTTGGACAATCATCCCCTAGAACTGGAGGTCTTTCAAGTCCCCCTTAGATGCTGGTACCTGCTGACACTCTACCGGGGCGGCTCCCAGTTTTGAAGTTCCTGCCAGCCCTGGGGACCCGACCTGGGTGACATTTCTGTTCTTTCATTTGACTTGATAGGCCAGCCAGCTGCCGCCTCAGACTTCTGTACCCAACACGTTATGTTCTCTGGGGTCCCCAGGCACCTTGCGTACCTGCTGGCTCTTCTGCCTCTGCGGCTGGCCTTCGGGGCTGTGCCAGACTGTCCTGTCCTTGCTCCTGTGGGGTGCTGCTGTTCCTGACATTCAGTTCTCTGCTCTCCTTCCACACATGCTTCCTTGGAGGCTTGTATAAATCAAGGTACTTTATTAACAACAGTTCCATCCGTGTCTCTGCCAGAAATGCAGTGGAGGCCTCCTTCCCCAGGGGCTCGGAGAAGCTGTTAAGGCATCAGGTGTTCCCTGAGCTAGCGTGCGAGGCCACCTCACACACACAGCCTGTGCAGCCCGAGGGGCTAGTTCTCAGGGGCCTGAGGACCCCGCTCACCCAGTCTTCTCAGCTGGAAGGAGCGCTGACCCAGGAGGCCTGCAGCCTGGGCCTTGTCGCTAGTCCTCTGTGTGCCGGGTCTAAGGCGCTGGGATGTCGCAGTTCCTGCCCAGTCAGCCTGCAGCAGATGTGAACCTGATGCCTCTCTGCCTTCCTCTTCCCCCACGTCCAGGTAGGAAGTTAACCGTCTCTTTCCAGGCGGTAGCTGAATTCCTCCCCAAAGCCCCACCCGCCTTAGGGAAGCTCAGTCATAGGAAGTTCTGACCCACACTAGGCAGGAATGAAGCGTGGCAGCTAAAACCGCTGTCCACGGCTCCTGGTGCTGCCTGAGGCAGGGGGGGCGGGGGGGCGGGGGCGCCTGTGTCTCTCCTTACCTGGACACGCTGGCTCACCCTTGCCTCTCATGTCCTCCACGTAGCTCTGCCCTCTGAAGCCCTCTAGACTTTCGGAGGTCACTACCAAGGCCTGAAAAGCTGAGGACAAGAGCCTGGGTGTCTGAAGTCACCTGCTTGCCCCTCATCTCTGGGACCCTAACTGAGACCTCAGCTTACACTTTGCTTCTGACAGCTCTGGATATACCAGCTGACTCACTCTTAACAATTAATGAGATCGGTGGTTCTGCACAGCCTTCTTTGGTGACTTAGATGCATCCCTATCCCAGGAGATAACGTGGCATTTCTGTCTCTGGCACTGCCATCTTTTAGGGAAGACTGGGCAGATAAAAGATCCTCATTATCCAGAAAGAACTGGGACCTGGAAAGCCCTTTTAGAGTTAACCCACTGTAAACAGAGACCAAAGTTTCACATAGTAAATAGTGAAAAAGGCTTGACTGGAACAAGTGTCTGTTAGTAAAGCGTATTTGCAACTATGAGCTAGTTCTTAGAAAAAGAGTATTTTGTATATATCTATTTCCGTCCTAAAGTTATGTGATTGCACAACAGGACATTGTTTCATGTTTGATTCCACAGCACAGTCAGCCACAAGGGCAGTTTTGAGTCAAGGCCTGCTCCGTTCTTCCCAAGAGCTTCTCTTCAGCCCCGTGATGGCCGAACCGCCTGCCGTGCAGCTTCTCCTGTGTTCCTGGACCTCCTTCTCAGTCCTCAGTGGCCAGGGGCTGCACTCATGTGCTAACTGACTCCATCAGGGTGGAGACGGCTCAGCCTGACGAAGCCAGAGCTGGGTGTCTGCCTAGGCGCGTGCCTGTGTTTGTGTAGCTCTGTGCTGCCCTGATCGAGAGATCATGGGACCTGTGTTCTAGCTCTTTGGCTGATTTAGGCTGTGGCTCTGACCATTCCAGTCTGTTCTGATTCTCCTCTGTGGGGAAGTCTGGTTAACCCACAAAGCTGTTGAGGATCCAGTGAGGAAATAGGCATGTTTTACAAAGTTAATTGCCATGCAGCCTGGGGGTCAGCATCGTGAAAGCTTGCACTTGAACTTCTGCTCTGCTGGAGTGCCTCCCCATACCTGCTTTCCCATGTCGTCCAGAGTTGGAGGGGGCAGGAACCCTTGTTTTCTAGGCAGGCGGCCTGCTCCAAGGCAAGGAACTCCTCTCACCTGTACCTGCCAACCGGAGGGAGAAGGGAGACATGTCAGGCTCTCGGCGCTCGCAGGATTCCTGGCCGTCTCTAGCCAGGATGGTCCCCAACGTGAACTAGCTAAGATCCAGCCACTGGGGGGTGCAGTGTGACCGGGGACAGTTTCTCTGGCTGGTGGCTCTGCCCGGGGAGCCTCACTTCCAGGGCAGGTGAGGGCTGAGCCACAGGCCGTCGTCTCACCTCCATTCTGGGCAGTGGTGACCCCTGAACTTCCCCAACACAAACCTCTTGATGTCTGCCCGTCTTTGGAAAGGAGAGCCACCAGAGGTGCCCCTAGGGCAGTATTCTGCTGTCAGCTGCCCTGCACCCCCTAGGGAGCAGAGTAGTGGGCTCAGGTAGAGAAGGTGGGGCAGTTGCACCCCTGCCTGCTAAACCCCCTGGCCATAGCCTCTGGCAGGCGGAACACCTGCCCTCAGAGGGGAGCTGCACTCCTGTAGTCCGAGTAGGGGTAAACTTTCGGAAGGGCCCTCCGGCACCCTTTCCTCCACAGCACCGCCAGCCCCGCTCCCACAGCCCTGTCTGAGCTGGGAGTCCCTCCTACCTGCCCGCCGCTGTGCCCAGGGCTGTGCCTGCTTCTCCCCCACCCTTTCTGCTCCAAACCCCCGTCACCTCGGCAAGTCCTCCAGGACAGCCTCACCCGAAGGCAGTGAAAGCACACAAGCCAAAAACAGCGCGGTGTCCACCAACGGGGCAAGGGCTCAACAGTCTGAAACGTTCACCTGCAGAGTATGACAGGGAAGTGGGTGAAGGAGCTAGTTACATATACAAACACATGGATGAATCTCATGTTACACTGAATGGGAAAACAAAGGAAATTATGTGCTGTATGATTCCATTCTTTAAAAGTTCAAAACCAGGCAAAAGTGTTCTCTCAGGTGCAGAGACACGGTAACTACAAAAGCCAGGGCCCTGGCCATCTCTAGAGGTTGGAGAGTGGTGGGTTTCACCACTGCTCATCTCATAACTCATCAACCTCTGCAGATTTTGAACGTACTTTTCTAGTCATGTTATTTTACAAAGTTAAAACAACAACCCAGTCCCTCCATACCTTGGGCTTCTCAGGGCATCAACCCCTTGGCGTGCACACCTCTCCCGTGATGGATCAGCCTCCGTGGGGAGCTGTCAAGGCCTGAGGAGCGGAGGCTCAACCGCTCAGGGGGCCCTGGGTCGACAAGCCGAGGGCCACTCTCATCCCCTCCGGGGGTGGGCCTGTCCGGCCCTCACTGCCGGCACTTCCTTGCCCCAGCCTGACTGCATCCCCAGAGAAGTGTGTGTCAGTCTGGAGCACTGGCTGCAGCAGCCTGGCCCTAAACGGGTCTTACCTGAACAGGATCTGCTATGGTGAGTTGCCCCAGCGCCCTAGGTCTAACTTAAATCAGGTGGGGTACTCTTGGTTTCCACTGTTTGTTCATATAATGTGGTCATCTGTCCACTTACCTGGAATTGGTGGGGGAACATTACAGGCACCCCCTCCCCCGCCACGCCTGGAAACCTTTATTATGTACAGGGATAGCAGTCAAATAGCAAAATACGAACCCCTACTTCATGTCAGGCACCTCAGTAGATGAGGCAGAGAGAGCCAGAATCCTGCGTGTGGGAACCTGCAGCAAGTCAGGAGAGGGCTCCCTAGGGAAGAAATGTGTAAACTAGGGCCTGAGGGATGAAGAGGGAGACAAGAAGCCAATTCGTTGAGCATGTACTGTGTGCTAAGCCACTTTTGTCCAGACTACCATTGTTTAAGATAGCTGTATCATCCCCATTTTACGGATGAAGTAGCTGAGGCTCAGCAAGATGAAGAGCCCTATCCAAGGTCGCTCAGCTAACCAGCAGAATGAGGACTTAAACTCCAGTCTGATGATCCAAAAGCCAGGCAGTGAGGTGGCTGCTGTCACAGACAAGGCCAGAAGTGGTGGTGGCCTCAGTGGATCTAGAGAGAAGCAGACATGCAGGCCCAGCAGGGACCTGGAGGGGGAAGTGACAGGGGCAGGACGTGCTGCAGGTCCACCTTGATCAGCTGGACAGACAGCATCCCGCTGGATCATTGACTGCAATGGAGAATGAGGGGAAGGACAGGTTGAGAGGGAAAAAATCATCTAAATTTGGTATATTCTACTTCCGTTTAAAAACTGATGAAATGGAAATAAACCCAGCACAACCCCATGCTAGAAACTCCCTCTCTTCATGCCTCAGTCCCAGCGTTCTCTACACCCGTTCCTGGCCCTCCTCCCGGCGTCCAAGGCACCCAGTTCTTCTGTGATCCTCAAGCTTTCTAATACCTCACCCCAGGCAGGTCAGAGCTGGGAGGCCCACCAACAGGATGCTGTCCTCTGCCACACCATCTGCCCCCAGGCACCCCCGGCTTTGTTCAGGTCTCCTGACGCTCCCTCCACTGCAGAGGCTCTGCCGGGGGAGGAGCTGCTTGTGTGCCGAGCTCCTCAGGGTGGAGTCTTCCCCCAACCCCTTCCCTCGCCACCAGGGCCCAGAACGTTCTGTGTGCGCCCAGCCTCCACAGTTACAGGGACCTTGTCTTGGTCTAACGCGCTTCTTTCTACTGCAGTTCCAAATATATTCCTACTGTATATAACAAGGGGCCCCATGTTTTCATTTTGGATTAGGTCCTGCACACTGTAGCTGTCCTGTCCCTGTACTGTAATGATGGGAGACCCTGAGTGGCAGGCAGCCTTTCCCAGCTGTGGGAGTGAACCTCATTTCTAGCTAGGAAGGCCCACTGTTTTAAATCAGAAGGAAATAAAACAAAAAAGAGCTCACTCACTTTGTTTCTATGAAATACACGGTTTTATGTGCAGTTTTATGTTTCTTCATGGGTAATAACTTAGGAGGGAACCTTGGGAATAGAATAGAGAAAGAACAAATCATGGGCCATTAACCGTGGTTAATTGTTTCTTTATAGCCGAGTGTGGAGGCGCATCTGGGTTGCTTTGCACTCACAGTCACAGGTAGGGAAGGAGGTCTGCTTAAGTATCACCTAGCAGCTGGTGATCCCAGCCTGGCTCCCAAAGCAGAGGCTGCCGTCAAGGCCTCACCTCCAGTTAAATAGTGTTTCTCTCACAAGCCGACTTATTGAGCAATCACGGACCGCTTACCTGAGGTCCCTTAGGCTCTCAGGTGTGGAGGAGGTCCACGTGTTGTCCGGGCATCCAGCAGCAGCTTTTGGGGTGTAACCCACCCTGTGCCCAGTAAGCTGGATGAGTCTGCCACTCAGGCTCCAAACAGCTGCAGGTCCTTGCTTACTTCAGTAAACACCTGTTGAAAAGAAAAAATGAATTCAAAAAGTGTTGGACTCTGCTCAAGAAAGGTACCGAAAAGCTGCCCGAAAAGCTGCCCTGGTTATCACCGTGGGCCTGCCCATCCTGATGAGCTGATGGATGAAGCACCAGGACCGCTGAGTGCGAGTCCTCCCAAGTCAGCCCCCCAGAGCAGTCACAGTAGAGACGGGATGAGCACAGCACACAGAAGAGAAAACCCACCCCCACAGTCCTTCTCTCAGAGACACAGCTGTGGCCGGCTTTCTGGAAAGTACTCGGTCATCCTGTTCCCTCTGTTGAGCTGACCCATGTAACTCAGCGGTCCCACCCCAGCAGCATGGCTGACCTCCTTCAGGTCACAAAATACAACCCAGGTTCCTTGCTCTGACAGCAGCTGGCTCCCAGGCATACTCAGCTGTTCTTCACCCCACGGACCTTCTCCCCTAACTCGTCTCGTCTGTCTCCTCTCCCCCAGCTTCCACATTATTACTGAGTCCCTGTCCTTGCCCGATCTGGGGGACATGGAGGGGGGGAAATAAGCCCAGTCCCCAGCCTGAGCTTTCCGCCTACCGAGTCCATGGGTTACGCAGACCTTCGTGGTAAACCCCGAGGAGGGCTGTGATGGGGCTCTGAGCCCCCAGCAGGGGGTGGCTCTAGTTTGGGCATCAGGAAGGGTTTCCCTGAAGAGTGTGATTTCTGTGGAAAGCAAGAGGTGATAACCAGGCACCAACCAGGGGGCAGGAGAGGCTGCGAGGAGCGCACACCGAGGCCAGGCCAGCAGGGCAGTGGGCCCGGAAGAGGCCCTTTAGGGGGAGGCACTGTAAGGCCAGTGGGGCTCAAGTGCAGGGGGCACAGAGGGAGGTGGGCTCGGGTCAGATAAGTGAAGTCTGGGCTCGAAGAGGATGGTCTGTGTCCCTAGAGCCATGAGAAGCCTCTGGGGGACTTTCAGTGGGGAGAACACAGGAGTTGTGTTTTCAAGAACCTTCAGGAGGAGGTACAGAGCCTTCGTGCTCAGGCTGCGAAGGGAGCAGCCATACAATAAAGACAAGTATTTGCCCTGCAGAGAGGGGAGAAGCGCACGGGAAGGACGACCATGCCACCTGCTGGAGGGTTTGTGTGCTCAGAGGTGTGGGCTGGGGCTGGACGCGGGAGAGTGAGGCAGAGCAGAAGCAGGGGATGGGCACGTCCTCGCTCACCCCAGAGAGAAGAGGTGGCCAAGGACTGAGCCAAAGGCCAGGGAGGAGAAAGGAGCTGGCAAAGCGGGCCAGGAAGGAAAGGAAAAAGGAAAACAAGGCAATATGCTGCCAATCTGTAGGGAAGAACGTAGTTCAGGAAGCACCAACCCTGGAGGATAAACCGAAGCCAGCCCCATGGAGAGAAGGGAAAAGAAAGGCAAAGAGAAGAGGAAGCCCAGAGGGCAGCGAGCCGGAGCTCTGGGAGCTGGAGTTGGGGGGGGAGCCTGGAGGCTGGCGGATCAAGAGGGCCCTCAGTAAGGAGTCTGGACACGATCCTGAGGGCCAGCAGAGGGCTGTGAGAAGGCTCTTTTTAATTAGAAACAGGATCTATGCTCCTTGTAAATAAAACAAGATGAACCCCCCCCCCCCAAAAAAAAACCCTAGCAACAAAGAAAGGTATATGTTAACAACTGAAAGTTCTGCCAAATGCCCCTCCTTCGGTGTTACTCCAGACCTCTTGCTGCACTCACCAACATCGTTAGTTATATGCAAACAGGATTCCACTACATAAAATCTCTGCACCTTTCCTCATTCGGTCAGCACCCATCTTGAGTATCCTTCTGGGTGGATACACGCAGATGTGCCCTCGGGTTTGAACGGCTGGACTGCCCTCCACAGCCTGTGGATGCACTTGTGTCCTAGGATGCTCGTTTACTTTCTTTACCCTAAAATGGCTGTGGAGGTGCGTAAGGAGAGGAGTGCTCTGCAGGGCGCCAAGTCCCAGGTTGGTTCTGCCATTAGGTAACTGGCTTTGGGGTGACACGGCCCCTCCTGGGCCTCAGTTTCCTGGTTTACTGTGTGCTGGGCACTATTATCTCATATAACAAAGTGAGTGTTGATATTTTTCATCGATGAAGGGCTTTAGGTAGAGGACTGTCATGATTAGATTTGTGCTTCAGAAAGATCACTCGGGTTGCAGTGTGAAGAATTGTTTGCTCTTCTCATTCACGTTTGTCTTACAGTCTGTCAAGGCCTAGTTCAGTTTCCCTCTTCCAAAAGTTACCTCTCCAGCACACACAACCTCTTAACTGGAATTCTCCTCTACCCAGGTCTCCCCTAGAACATAAAACCCTAGAAGTTGAGAATCATGTTTTTCATCCTTGCATGCGCCACAGGAATAAGTCTATACGAGGGCTTAATAAACCTTGGCAGAGTTGTCCATGCGCTACAGAAATCATTTTGGTCGACAAAAGGAGGAGTAACTGAGCCACTTGATACTTGTTTGGGACCCAAGCCTCCTTTTGATACAGAGTTTTATCCACAGGCCTCGAGATGCGTATGATTAAGCACTGCAGGAGGTATTTTCCTGGCTCTGACCTGCCCTGCCTGGAGTGCTGATGTTGAATAAGACTGTCTGGAAAGACGCCCTAAAAACCAGCCAGGTGTTTTGTCCCTGTGCTTTAAGAAGATCCTGCAATTCGGAAGCCTGAGAGCTTCCTTTTCACCTTGCACAATATACTGAGAGCTTTGCTTTCACTGGACTATTGCTAAATAGGAATGAGTGACCTGCTTTTTATGCCCTTTGAAAGTTTGGCTCATTAAATACAGTTTTCTTAGATCCATGCAGTTTAGTGTTATGGAAATAAAAAGCTTGTATTGAACACCTGGCAACTTGAAGATCAGTTCTGTTTCATAATTTAAAATAACTTACAAAAATGGAAACAAATGGGACCTAACTAAACTTAAAAGCTGTTGTATAGCAAATGAAACCAAAACTGAAATGAAAAGACAACCCACAGAATGGAAGGAAATGTCTGCAAACAGAGCGACCAACCAAGGGATTAATCTCCAAAATTTACAAACAGCTCATGAAGCTCACTATCAAAAACACAACCCAATCAAAAAATGGTCAGGAAAACAAGAAAAAAAAAAAAAAAACGGTCAGAAGATCTAAACAGACATTTCTCCAAAGAAGACATACAGATGGCCTATAGCCACATAAACAGATGCTCATCACCACTAATTATTAGAGAAATGCAAATCAAAACTGTAATGAGGTTACCACCTCATACTGGCCAGAATGGACACCATTAAAAACTCAACAAATAAGAAATGCTCGAGAGGGTGTGATGAAAAGGGAACCCTCCCACACTGCTGGTGGGGGTGTAGACTGACACAGCCACTATGGAGAACAGTATGGAGGTTCCTTAAAAAACTAAAAATAAGAGTTTCCATATGACCTAGCAGTCCCATTCTTGGGCATATACTCAGACAAAACTATACTCTGAAAAGAGAGACGCACATGTATGTTCATAGCAGCACTATTTGCAATAGCCAGGTGAGTGATGAGAGCAACCTAAATGTCCACTGACAGATGAACGGATACAAAAGATGTGGGGTGTGTGTGTGTATAAAACAATGGGCTATTACTCAGCCATTGAAAAGAATGAGATAATACCATTTGCAGCAACAAGGATGGGCCCCGAGATTACCCTACTAAGTGAAATAAGTCAGAAAGACAAACACCATGTGAAATCACTTATATGTGGAATCTAAAATACAGTACAAGTGAACATATCTACAAAACAAACAGACACACACAGAGAACAGACTGTGGTTGTTAAGGGGGTGGATGAGGGAGGGAGGTATTGGGAGTTTGGGATTAGCAGATGCAAATTATTTTATATATATTTATATATATATATATATATATGATGGTTAAAAAAACAAGGTCTTACTGTATAGCACAGGGAGCTGAATTCAATATCCTGCAATAAGCTATAATCAAAAACAATATGAGAATATAGATATGAGTCACTTTGCTGTACAGCAGAAGTTAACACATTATAAATTAACTACACTTCAATCAATTTTTTTAAAAGAAATCAGTAACAGGAGGTAATGTGGGAAAATCACATATATGTGGAAATCACACAACACACAGCAAAATCACCAAGAGGTCAAAGAAGGAAATTAGGAAATTCAAGGAAAATCGGGAAATCCTTTGCAATAAATGAAAACAGGAACGGAGCGTGTCAAGCAAGTCCATGCAGCTGAAGCGCAGACGGAAAGCTACGGCTGTGAACGGCACCCTAAAAGCCTCCCATTAATTACTAACCATACACCTTACCAGGCTTCCCTGGTAGCTCAACTGGTAAGGAATCCACCTGCAGTGCAGGAGGCCCCGGTTCGATTCCTGGGTCCGGAAGAGCCCCTAGAGAAGGGATAAGCTACCCACTCCAGTTTTCTTGGGCTTTCCTGGTGGCTCAGATGGTAAAGAATCTGCCTGCAATGCGGGAGACCTGGGTTCAATCCCTAAATCAGGAAGATCCCCTAGAGAAGAGAATGCTACCCACTCCAGTATTCTTGCCTGGAGAATTCCATGACAGAGGAGCCTGGCGGGCCACAGACCATGGGGTCACAAAGGGTCGGACACAACTGAGCGACTAAAACTTTCTATATACTAAGCACATATACCTTAAGAAACTAAAAAAGATGTGCAAAATAAACCTAAAGCAAGCAAGAGGGAACAATACACATTCAGCAGAAATAAATGAAGTAGAGAACAGAACAGGGAAAAACATCAATGCAATAACAAGTTGATGCTTTGGAAAGACCAACAAACTTGACAAAAAAAGAATCAAATTATTAAAAGACGGAATGAGAGACATGACAGCCATTCTTATAGCAATAAAAAAATAAGAGGACTTTATGAACAAATGTAAGCCAACCAATCAGATAACCTGGGTGAAATGAAAGTGTTTCTCTAAAGACACAAGCCACTGAAATGGAACCAAGAAAAAGAAAGCCTGAACAGGCACGTAAAGCAAAAGCACTGAAGCAGCCATCAGAAAACTTCCACAAGGAAAAGCCCAGAACCAGACAGCTGCACCGCTGACATCTACCGAGCATACATAAATGAGAACCCACAAACTCGCTAAAAACAACGACACAAAACGAGGGCCTTCCTGGGGGTCAAGTGGCTAAGACTCTGCTCACAATTCAGGAGACACGGGTGCCATCTCCGGTCCGGGAAGATCCCACGTGCCATGGAGCAACTAAGCCTGCGGACCACAGCTGCTCAGCCTGTGCTCTGGAGCCCGGGAACCGACTGCGTGTTGAGTCCACGCGCCTTAGAGCCTGTGCTCCGCAACAAGAGAAGCCACCGCAATAGAAGCCTGTGCACCGCCACCAAGAGTAAGCCCCGCTTCCCACAACTAGAGAAGAGCCTGCACAGCAGTGAAGACCCAGCACAGCCCAAAATAAATACATAATTTTTTTAAAAAAAAAGCAATACTCCCCACATCTGATTTACCTTGATTCACAGACCTAACATTCCAAGTTTGTAAGCAATATTGTTCTTTACAGCATCGGACTTTCCTTTCACCACCAGACACATCCACAACTGAACGCTGTTTCTGCCTCGGCTCAGCCTCTTCATTCTTTCTGGAGCTATCGGTCTGCTCTTCTTCAATAGCATATTGGACCCTACCGACCTGGGGGACTCATCTGGTATCGTATCTTTTTGCCTTTTCATACTGTTCATGGGGTTCTTAAGGCAAGAATACTGAAGTGTTTTGCCATTCCCTTCTCCAGTGGACTGTTTTGTCAGAATTCCCCACTATGACCTGTCCATCTTGGGTGGCCCTACACGGCATGGCTCATAGCTTCACTGAGGGACCAGAAATTGCCAACATCCATTGGAGCATAGAAAAAAGCAAGGAAATTCCAGGAAATATCTGCTTCATTGACTATGCTAAAGCCTTAGGCTGTGTGGATCACAATAAACTGTGGGAAATTCTTACAGAGACAGGAATAAGACCACCTTACTTGCCTCCTGAGAAACCTGTATGCAGGTCAAGAAGCAAGTTAGAACCAGACATGGAACAACTAGCTGGTTCAAAATTGGGAAAGGAGTACATCAGGTTGTATATTGTCACCCTGCTTATTTAACTTCTGTGCAGGAGTACATCATGCAAAATGCTGGGCTGGATGAATCTCAAGCGGGAACCAAGACTGCCGGGAGAAATATCAACAACCTCAGATATGCACATGATACCACTATACTGGCAGAAAGTGAAGAGGAACTAAAGAGTCTCTTGATGAGGGTGATAGAGGAAAGTGAAAAAGCTGGCTTAAAACTCAACATTCAAAAAACTAAGATCATGGCATCCAGTACCATCACTTCCTGCAATTAGATGGGGAAAAAGTGAAGACAGTGGCAGATTTTACTTTCGTGGGCTCCAAAATCACTGTGGACAGTGACTGCAGCCATAAAATTAAAAAACTCTTGCTCCTTGGAAGAGAAACTATTAACAAACCTAGACAATGCATTAAAAAAACAAGAGACATCACTTTGCCATACAGTCAAAGCTATGGTTTTTCCAGCAGTTATGTATGGATGTGAGAGTTGGACCATTAAGAAGGCTGAGCACTGAAGAATTGATGCTTTCAAACTGTGATGTTTGAGAAGACTCTTGAGAGTCCCTTGGACTGCAAAGAGATCAAACCAGTCAATCCTAAAAGAAATCAACCCTGATATTCATTGAAAGGACTGATGCTGAAGCTCCAATACTTTGGTTACCTAATGCAAAGAGCCAACTCATTTGAAAAGACCCTGATGCTGGGAAAGACTGAAGGCAGGAGGAGAAGGGAACGACAGAGGATGAGATGGTTGGATGGCATCACCGACTTAATGGACATGAGTCTAAACAAACTCTGGGAGACAGTGAAGGACAGGGAATCCTGGCGTGCTGCAGTGTGAGGTCATGAAGAGTTGGACATAACTTAGTTACTGAACAGCAGTACTTCCCAATCTGCATATTCAGTGCAATCCCCATCAAAATCCTAGGTGCCTCTTTTGCAGGAATTGACAGATTGATCCTAAAATTCATGTAAAGGAGGGGCTCCCTCGGTGGCTCGGTTGTGCAGAATCTGCTAATGCCAGAGACACGGGTTCCACCTCTGATCCAGGAAGACCCCACATGTCACGGGGCAAGTAAGCCCAGCACCACAACTATTGAGCCTGTGCTCTAGAGCCTGGGAACTGCAACTACTGAGCCCACAGGCCACAACTTCGGAAGCCCACGTGTCCTAGAGCCCGTGCTCCACAACAAGAAAAGCCGCCAGCCCTGCTCAAAGCAATGAAGACCCAGGACAGTCAAAAGTAAATAAACAATTTTTTAAAATCAATGCACAGGACCCAGAATTGCCAAAACAATCTTGAAAAAGAACAACATTGGAAGATGCACACTTCTCTGATCTCAGAACTTAATAAAAGGGTTCAGTAATCAAGACAATGTGACAGTGACAAAAGGATACATATCCACACATATATGTGTGGATATATATATAGAATAGAAATTTGAGTCGATAAAGAAACGCTCACAGTTTCAGTTAACTGATTTTTGACAAAGGTAACGTGACAATTCAATGGGAAAGAGTCTTTTCAACACTTTTGTTCTTGGATAAGTGGATAGTCACATGCAAAAGAATGAAGTTGGGTCCCTACTTCACATGATATATCAAAGTTAACTCAAAATGGACTGAAGATCCACATCTAAGTATAAAATTCTTAGTGAAAAACCACACTCATATATCGTTATCACCTTGAATTGGCAATGATTTCTTAGATAGGAGAGCAAAAGCACAAGCAACAGAGAAAAAACAGGCTGTATTTCATCAAAATTAAAGCCTTTTGTGATTTGAAGGGGACCATCAAGACAATCCACAGAATGGGAGAAAATATTTGAATATCATGTATCTTTTAAAGGACTTATATCCAGAATATATAAAGAAGGCTTACAGCTACCATAAGAAGACAACCCAATTTTTAAATGGGCATAG
Source organism: Okapia johnstoni (assembly GCA_024291935.2). Lineage (NCBI taxonomy): Eukaryota > Metazoa > Chordata > Mammalia > Artiodactyla > Giraffidae > Okapia > Okapia johnstoni. Next base: position 3,531,732 of record CM044310.1, on the reverse strand, counting down.
GATTAGAACAGACATTTCCCCCAAAGAAATACAAATGGCCAACAAGAACATGAAAAGATGTTCACCATTAGTCAATAGGGAAATGCAAATCAAAATCACAGTAAGCTATCATTTCACATCCACTAGGATAGCTTGAAGCAAACAAAAAATGCCTGGGGAGATGGAAAGGACAAGGCGAAGATGTGGAGAAATCAGAACCCTCCTATACTGTTGTTGGGAATATAAAACGGTGCAGCTGGTGTGAAAAAAGTTTGGCAGGTAATCAGAAAGTTCGTATCAGGATTATTTTTAATAGCAAAAAGGTAGTAATCCAAATGTCCAGACAGATGAATGGAATAGCAAAATGTTGTATGCCCATGCAATGGAATACTATTTAGCCATAAAAAGGAATGAAGTACTGATACATGGTACAACATGGATGGATATCATACTTTGTTTCACTAAATGAAAGATGTCAGACACCAAAGGCTATATATTGTATGATTCCATTTATGATGACAGTCAAATCCATGGCGGCAGTAGATCAATGGGTGACAGAGGACGGGAGGAATAAATGGTGAATGACTGCTAACAAGCATGCAGTTTCTTTCTGGGGTGACAAATATATTTTGGAATTAGTGGTGATGGCTGCACAACTTTGACTATACTAAAACCTACCAATTTGTATGCTTTAAAGTGGTGAATTTTATGTATATATAAATAAATAAAAATTACATTTAAAAAAGAGGATGGTTGGAGTTCAGGCCAAGCTGGCAGAGTGGGAACACCTGAGCTCACCTCCTCTCACAGGCAGGCCAAAATTACAACTTCACAGAGCAACTCCTGTTGAGGAAGACTGGGACCTAGAGGACCTAGATACAAAGAAGGAACCATGTGGCAGGATGGGTAGGCAGGGTGGAGCAGTACAGCTAAGACCCATACCTCTGAGTGGGGGACCCACAAACTGGAAGATAAGCACTACTGCAGAAGCTCTCACCAAGGAGCAATGGGTCTGAGCCCCACACAGCTCCCCAGCCCTGGGGTCCTGCCCCAGGAAGATGAGCCCACAGAATGTTTGGCTTTGAAAGCCAACAGGGCTTACTTTTGGGAGTCCCAGAGGACTGTGGGAAAGAGAAACTCCACTCTTAGAGGATGTACACAAAATCTCACACTCTCCAGGACCCAGGGAAGAGGCACCAGTGGGTGAACACCAGCCTCAGGACCACCGCAGCCCTGCAGCCTGCCATGGCAAGACCTAGCCCACCTGCCAACAGGCCAGCACGGGCCCTGGGACCACCTGGGTCCCTGCTGCCCACCAGCAGGCCAACACCAGCTATGAGACACTGCGGGCCTATCGGCCAGTCACCCTGGGGTCTGGTCCCCCCACCTGTGGGCCAACACAAGGCTTGGGACACCCCAGATCCTGTAGCTAGCTGTGTCAGGAAATGGCCCCGTCTACCAGCAGACCCACACAAGCTCCAGGATCCCCAGGGCCCTGTGGCCAGAGCCCTGGGAACTGGATCTGCCCACCAGTGAGCCAGCACGAGCCCCAGTAACCCCAGGCCCTCGGCTACACCCCCCAGCAGTTCAACACCAGCTCTGGGACCCTGGGCCTTGCAGTCAGAGACCACAGGACCTAGCACCGCCTGCCAGTGTGCAGACACTAAGCCCAGGACCCGGCTTCATCCACTGACGGGAGGCTCCAGCACGGTTAGCCTGGGCCCTGACCTCGCCCACCAGCAGGTACGCACCAGCCCCAGGACAACCACAGCTCCACAGCCTGCCTTGTCAGGACCCAGCCAACATACCAGCAGCAGCTCCAGGACTGCCACCCCAGACCCCCTGCATCCAGCCCTGCCCACCAGCAGGTCAGCTCTGGGACACCTTTGGGCTCCTCAGCCAGCAGCCCTGGAATCCATCCCCACCCCCATCAGGCCAACACCACCTCCACGGGACCTCAGCCTCCTCAGTTAGCTATGCCGGTCCAGCCCACTCACCACTGCCCCAAAACCAGCTCTGGGACACCTCGAACCTACAGCCAGCCACGTAGGAACTGACCCCACCTACCAGAGGGCCAACACTAGATCCAAAAACCCTCGCCCCACAACTTACTGTCCCAGAACCTGGCTCTGTCAGTGGGCCAGCACTAACCCCAAGACCCGCCAGGGTTCTGCAGCCAGTGCCTCCCGATCAGGCCCTGCCAGCCAGTGGCCAGCAGCCTCCTCCCCCGGCAGGGCCTAGCAACCTGACTGGACTGAGGACCTGCCACATCCACCATACTGCCCACCATAACAGAAGGACCTATGCAGCCTACACGGGGCACCCCTAGAGCACGTGGACCCGGTGAGCAGAGAGGGGCGCAGTGCTGGGACACAGAGGATGTCTCCCACAAAAGGCCACTTCTCCAAACTTGGGAAACAGAACCAACTTACTAGAGACATAGAAATAAATCAGCAAATTAGGCAAAATGAGGCAACAGAGGAACACGTCCCAAACAAAGGAACAAGATAAAAACCAGAAGAACTAAGTGAAATGGAGATACAGGCAATCTACCTGATACAGAGTTCAAAGTAATGATCATAAAGATGGTCAAAGAACTCACAAGAAGAATGGATGAAAACAGTGAGAAGTTGAACAAAGAGTTGAAAGCTATAAAGAAGAACCAAATAGAGCCGAAGAACACAGTAACTGAAATTTAAAATACACTAGAAGGAATCAACAGAAGATACAGAAGAATGGCTCCGTTGAGATCACTGAAGCTGAAGAGAGAAAAGAACAAAAAGAACTGAGGACAGTGGAAGAGTCCTCTGGGACAACATCAGGCATACTAATATCTGCACTATAGAGATCCCAGAAGGAGAAGAAGGGGTGGGGACTATATTTGAAGATATAAGAGCTAAAAATTTCCCTAACCCAGGAAAGGAAACAGACATCCAGGTCCAAGAAACACAGAGAGTCCCAAACAGGATAAACTGAAAAGGGGTCACTTCAAAACACACTGCAATTAAAATGGCAAAAATGAAAGATGAAGATACTGTTAAGAGCAGCAAAGGGAAAGCAGCAAGTTACGTACAAAGGAAATCCCATTAAGTCGACCAGCTGGATTTTCAGCAGAAACGCTGAAGACCAGAAAGGGGTGGTATGATATATGTAAAGTGATGAAAGGGAAAAACCTACAACCAAGAAAACTCAACTCAGCAAAGTTTTCATTCAGATTTGATAGAGAAAACAAAAGTTTTACAGACAAGCAAAGACTAAAGGAGTTCACCTCCAAACCAGCTTTACAAGAAATGTTAAAGGGACTTCTCTAAGCAAAAAACAAAAGACCACAACTAAAAACATGAAAATTACAAAAATCAAAGCTCATTGACAACAAGAAATATACAGAAAAGGTAGTAAATCAATCACATACGAGCTAATAGGAAGGTTAAAAGACAAGCAGTAAAACCACTCTATATCCACAGTGAGTATTCAGTGGGCACGCAAAACAGAAAGATGTAAAATATGTCAAAACCAGTAATCATGGGGGAAGGGGAATGTTAACTAAAATGCATTTGAAATTAAGAGATCAGCAACTTAAAATGATCATGTATACACACATGTTGTTACATCCAAACCTCATGGTAGCCACAAACCAAAAATAACAGATACATGCACAGAAAAGAAAAAGGAATTCAAACATCAAATCATAAAGGACAGTCATCAAATCACAAGGCAAGGGAACGAAGAAAGAAACAAAAATGTACAACAACTCCAACGAAACAATTCACAGTGGCAGTAAGTACAAACCTATCAATGACCACTTTAAATGTAAATGGACTGACAATTCTAATAAAAAGACACAGAGCAGCTGCATGGATACAAAAACAAGACCCATATATACATATGTTGCCCACAAGAGACTCACTTCAGATCTGCAGACAGACAGACTGAAACGGAGGGGAGGGAGAGAGGTCCTCTGTGAAAATGGAAATCAAAAGAAAGCCGAGGCAGCAACACTTATAGCAGACAAAAGAGACTTTCAAACAAAGATTGTAATAAGAAACAAAGCAGGGATCAATCCAAGAAGAAAATGTAACAATTGTAAGTACATATGCACCCAACACAGGAACACCTAAATATATACAGCAATATATATTAAGTGGCATAAAGGGAGAGGTTGATAGTAACACAATAATTGTAGGGGACCCCACTTACATCAATGGACAGATCATCCCGACAGAAAATCAATAAGGAAACATTGCCTTAGGTGACATACTAGACCAAATGGAATATACATATACATATACAACATTCCATCCAAAAGCAGTAGAAAACACAGTTTCCAAGTACATACAAAACACTCTTCAGGATAGACCACATGCTAGACAACAAGTGTAAGTTCAACAAAACTGAAATTGTATCACGCATCTTTCCAACCACAATGCTGTAAGACTAGAAATCAACAAGAAAAAACTGCAGAAAACCACAAACACGTGGAGGGTAAACAATATGCAACAAATATATGACAAAGGTCCGTATAGTCAAAGCTGTGGTTTTTCCAGTAGTCATATATGGATGTGAGAGCTGGACCATAAAGAAGGCTGAGCACCAAAGAACTGATGCCTTTGACCTGTGGTGCTGGAGAAGATTTTTGAGACCCTTGGACTGCAAGGAGATCAAACCAGTCAATCTTAAAGGAAATCACCTCTGAATATTCATTGGAAGGACTGAGGCTGAAGCTCTAACACTGGCCAACTGATGCAAAGAGCTGACTCACTGCAAAAGACCCTGATGCTGGGAAAGACTGAAGGCAAAAGGAGAAGAGGATGGTAGAGGATGAGATGGTTAGATAGCATCACTAACTCAATGGACATGATCTGAGCAAACTCTGGGACAGGGAAGCCTGGCATGCTACATTCCACAGGGTTGCAAAGAGTTGGACATGATCTGGTGACTGAACAACAAATATGCTACTAAGCAACCACGGAAGAAATCAGAGAAGAAATTTAAAAAACACCTAGAGTTGAATGAAAATGAGAATACAACCACCCAAAATCTGTGAGATGTACTAGAAGCAGTCCTAAGAGGGAAATTTATATTTATACAAGCCTACTTCAGGAAACAAGAAAAATCTCAAATAAGCAACTGAACCTTACACCTAATGGAACTTAAAAAAGAAGAACAAACAAAACCCAAAGTTAGTAGAAGGAAAGAAATCATAAAGGTAAGAGCAGAAATAAACGAAATAGAGACAAAAAACAATAGAAAAGATGAGTGAAACTAAGAGCTGGCTCTTTGATAAAATGGATAAACCTTTAGCTAGACTCATCAAGAGAAACAGGTCCCAAATCAATAAAATCAGTAAAGAAAAAAGAGAAGCCACAATCAACACCATGTAAGTACAAAGGGTAAGATTACCAAGAACAACTATATGTCAACGAAACGGACAACCGAGAAGAAATGAACAGACTCCTAGAAATGTACAGTCTTCCAAGACTCAACCAGGAAGAAACAGAAAACGTAAAAAAGTTACCAGCAATGAAACTGAATTAGTAGTAAGAAAATAATCCCAACAAACAAAGCCCAGGACTAGACGCCTTCACAGGGGAATTCTACCAGACATTTAGGGACTAGACGCCTTCACAGGGGAATTCTACCAGACATTTAGGGAAGAGCTAATACCAATCCTTCTCAAACTGTTTCAAAAAATTGCAGAGGAAGGAAAGCTTCCAAACACTGTATAAGGCCAGCATAATTTGAACATATCCCAGCTAATTATTTGGATAATTGGGATTCCTACAATAACATGTGCATTCACTCAATGTGTTTACTGAGTAAGCCCTATATCTAGTCCCTTTTCAACAAATAAAAGATTGGTGGGGGGAATAGCCACAGCTTCTTGATGAAATCACACTTTGAATCTTCTCAGTGCTCTTAACTACAGTCTTTCTGTGCTGTGCACTGAGGTTACTGAGGTTAACACAGCCCCTGGCAAATATGAGAATATGACTTCAGAGAAATCTGGCTTTCTGGTATAGCTTTTCTAGGTGTAAGTTACAGCAAACCTCTCAATGATGCCTTCTTGCAATGCTCTCTCCCTTTCATTTTCAAAGCTCTGTTGGTAACTTACTGTGTAATGTCTTACTCACTTTCCAGTTGTTTAACCTTTCTCTTGGCAGGAAGCAGTTGCTTTGTTTGTTTAATGAGGAGAGATGTTAGAAAGGCCTGCCTCAGATGTCTTGTATTATTGTATTCAGTTCATGCTAAGATTGTTAAGTATCCTGAATCTTAAATTAGGGATCTTCTCAGTCAGAGGCTATTAGCACTTACATATTTGCATTAGATCAGTATGAACTAAAGGAAGGGGGGAAAAAGCCTCTCATGGGGCTGAGTTGGACTATGTTCTCATAGGACTTCTAAGCCAATTTTGCTGTCATTTTCCAAGCATCAAAACGTGTAGAAAGGGCCTTAAAATATGGACTGGCAGTAGTGTGGCAAATCACCTCTCAGATCCATGTACAGATGTACCAAGGTGCAATCACAGAAAGGCAGTTTAAAATCTATTTCATTTGAAATCTTTTCTATTAAATGGTAAACATTAAGAAGAATAAAATCCTTTTACATGTCAACAAAGTTCACAGCAGAAAAGAGAACTAAGTAGCCAAGCAGAACATTTCTGTAACGTTGGAGCATTCAATGCCTCCCTTGATGTCACTTCTTAGGGCACTCAGGCAGGCAGCAGCCTGTCACCGTACGGCCGCTGTCATTTCCCGTTCTGATTCATTAAACCCTAGGCTTTCCCTGGAAACGCACAACCCACATGGAGATTCTTCTGCCAGTCAGAAAAGATCAATTCAAAGGATGCAGAGATTGATACGCCACTCTAGAGCAGGTATGAACGCCATAATAAATTGCTGCCTACACATGGAATTGTGTTTTAGGTTGATAGCGTGTGGGCAAAAGCAGCAGGAGCATGAGTTTAGACCTTATATTCGGGGTTTCTTTCATACTGACTGGCTTCTCTGTGGCTGCCAATGAATGCATCAAGTTCAAAAGCTAAAGCCAAGTTGGCAATTTTTTATTTTTGCCTTCCTCTCTAAAAAAGTACAATAAATGAGTAAGGTGATATAGCCAATTTACACAGAGGCTTGATGGAAAACTTCAATCATTTGTCTCTCTTTCCTTCTCAGTGATACTTAAAATTCTAGGATTTCAGAGTCACATTCACAAATACTTTTATAAACACCACTGATCAAAAAAAAAAAAAAAAATCACATGGCTACTGTATGCCCCAATGGAAATGAGGATAACACCCTAATGCAGGATGAGAGGGCTCAAAATAACATACCTGGCATTCTCCTATTAACCATGAGTGAGGCACCTGGGATTACGAAGGCAACACTGAGCTTTCAGAAGCTTGTTTCTGACAGGAGTGGAAAGACAGGATCTTACATCTCCCTTTCTTTCCTGGTTCTAAAGTCGTGGGCAAAATGTCTGCTTTTATTGTTTTGAAGTGGCCGAAACAACTGCCATAAAATGTGCAAAGCAAATTATATATACACATTCTCCTCCTAAAATGCCACCTCCTTTGTGAAGCTGTCTTGATTCCCCATTCAGAATGTAGAGCTCCCTTCTCTACATGCTAAAATTTATACCTCCATTAATGTTTGCAAACTATTTTCTGTATGAGTAATGTGTTTACAGGTCTCCCTCTCTTACCAAACTCCCTCTCTCTGAAAAGTTCCACAGCTCAGGGACCAACTCATTATGTCTCTGGTCCCCACAAGGCCAAGCAGAGTTCTTTATGAATGGTAGGGGCAAAACAAATGTTTGATGAACGAATAAATACAGTGCTGTCAGACTCATGATGGCTCGAAGTTATGGTGACGTTAAGGGCAGCTGCTCCCCCACCTCAATCTCTTTCCTCTGCATTTGGCATCGTGATTATGTGCACTGAAGAGGGAGAAAGATTTAGAGATTACATTTTCTATTCAATATGTCTATTTTGATAATGCTCAAGTAAAAACTGTCTTGGAAAAATTTCCAGTGTTAAAGTGAATTTGGTGGGGAAAAGTTTCAGTCAGTCAGACAAAAGGTACCTCTACTTTCTGTGATGGCAGTGTGCAGTCACACACCAGAAAAAAAATGGCAAAATACTAAAAGCTGAGAGGACTCCATAAGACTCTACACACCAGGTGCCACCTACAAAAACTGCCAAGAAGAAAGAAGGAACCCTGAATAGTCTTTGGTTCTCAAAAGCGAAGTCTACCTAGACACTGATGAGGGACAACTGTTTCAGGTGCACAGAGTAAAAGGAGACACATGTGTCTCAAGAGAGAAAGGTCAGCTTCAGGCAATGAAAAGTCATCTCAAAAAAGATCTTCCTCTCCCTTTTCATTTGTTTCACGTGTTATTTTACTACTGGACACAGGATCTGGCAAAACGTTCACAACTGGTTATTTGCAAATTTCTAAACAATGATCACTTTCTCCTACAACGAACGTTTTCTCCTTCCAAAACAAACACGATACTTTGCTTTGACAGGGGCAATTTCCAATCTCTTAGCACTGAAAGGCATAAAAGAAGATGGAAAATTGTTTGAAATACCATATAGCACTTTTGAGTTTATTCGGCCATTATCCCAAGGGCTGGATTTAATCAAAAGATGAAAAGTACAAGCTCAAAAGCTTAGCTGACAAGAAGCAAGTCTTGGGATTTTTGTGTTTAAGCTGTAAGCCAGGTTCTCAGAAAAGTAATCAGAAACTAGACTGGCTAGAAATAAGAAAGAGCCTTGAAGTGAGAGGTGTGATACCATGGGTTGTAGCTGTGACTTGGTCTCTGAAAAACCGTGGCGACCTTGAGCAAATTACCCAAACTCTCATCTGTAAAGTTCCTTCATAATTTCTAAAGCCCCTTGCAGCACAGTCAATTTTTTTCAATATTAAAAGAAATTAAAATTTTAACAATTTATTTGGCTGCACCAGGTCTTAGTTGCAGCATGCGAACCTTTTGTTGCGGCATGCAGAATCTAGCTCCCTGACCAGGAGCCCCCTGCACTGGGGAGTCTTAGCCACTGGACCACCAGGGATGCATACGTACATGCACGCTCAGTCATGTCCGACTCTTTGCGACCCCACAGACTACAGCCCGCCAGGCGCCTCTCTCCATGGAATTTTCCAGGCAAGAATATGGGAGTGGGGTGTCATTTCCTTCCTTCTCCAGGGAATCCTCCTGACCCAGGGATCTAACCTGTCTCGCTCTCGTCTCTTGCATTGGCAGGCAGGTTCTTCACCACTGCGCCACCTGGGGAGCCTAGCATGATCCGTTTTTAATTGTCTAATGTTGTTCCTTAAGTCATCTATTAGTTCATCCAACACTGTGAATACTTATTGAATACCTTCAATAAATATAATAAAGGACAGCTTCTGTCCCCAAAGAGTGGTTAAGTCAGTGAGGAAAGTGAAGGCTTCACCCACAGCTGCTAGGTGCTCATTTATCCATTTAAGTTCTAAACAATGGTCACAAAGGAGCGCACAAGGGACAGTGAATGGAAAGGGGAGGAGAAACTACACAGAAGCTCTTGGGAGGAAAAGAGGGTAATTTATCATTTCAGTCCATCAAATTTATTGAGTGATTACCGTATGCAAGCCACTGTGTTGGGCACTGGGGATTCTGGGGAGACCTGAAGAGATGAGACCTTTACTTTAATGAAGCTTACTTGCATTCTCAGTGGTGAAGAAAGAAAAACCAGTTAACACATAAATGAAATCCAGATTGTGCTTAGTTCTAGGAAGAAAACAGTGATACTGAGAGAGAAGAACGGCATGTGTCTGTGGCGTGGACTTCATCAGCACAGGGAAGGCTCTTTGGAGATGGTGGTAATCAGCTGACTGAGACCTGAAGGCAGGTGAGAATGAGCACAGCCAGCACAAAGGGGCTAGTGGTCCAGCTAGAGGGAAGCAGGAAAATGCTGGGACTGGAAAGGGCTAGAGCAGAGAGACCATCTGCATGGTCGGCTCAAAGAGCAGTTACTTTTGGAAAACGGATAATGAAAGCGGTATGGCTGACCCTTGAAAAACACGGGTTTGAACTGCATGGGTCCATCTACACGCTGACTGTTGTCAATAAATACTAGAGTAACTACGATCCACAGCTGGCTTAAACTTCAGATGCAAATCTCAGATGAGGGCGGCCGACTACAAATTTACACTGGGATTTTTGACTGTGAGGGCTGTCAGCACCCCGACACCCCAGTTGTTCAAGGGTCAACGGTAGTTCTCAACTAAGGGTAATTTTGCCGCCCAGGGGACATCTGACAATGTCTGAAAGCATTACGACTGGTCAAACGATTTGGCTTTGAGCCGGGCGGGTACTACTGCTGAGACTGAGAAAACCTGTACTAAAGGCATTAACTGCCCAAAGATGGGTTTTAGTCGTTATGTTATAAACTCACGGTTTTGCCAACTTGAATCTTTTTTTTTTTTTTTTTAACTGCGGAAACAAATTAAAATAGGTTTCAAGGGGACTTCCCTGGCAGCCCAGTAGTTAAGGATGTGCCTTCTAATGCCGGGGACACAGGTTCGAGCTCTTGTGGAGGAACTAGAATCCCACATGCTGCGGGGCTGCTAAGCCCGCCGACCGCAACAAAAGATGCCACAATGAAGATGCCACGTGCTACAACTAAGACCAGACACAGCCAAAAATAAATGAAATAAATATTAAAAAAAAAAAAAAGATTTCAAATGACCCGCCGCTGCATCCACTCTCTCAGGAAACCCCACTGCAGAGGTTCGAGGGGCTCTGCGACCCGCTGAGGACTCCAGAAGATTCTACGTGCGCAGCTGAACCCGTGGGAACGGGGCCTGAGGGGACGCACCCCACTGCTCACTGGGGTTACCTCTGCCCAAGGGACGAGGTTAGGGGCAGTGTAAGAGGAGTACATACTAAGTGCTTTATTTCCAAAATTACCAACGCACATTAAAAATAACGCAAAGCGGGGTCCACACAGGCAAGAACTGGAGATGCCCTCTGGCGCGACACCTCTGTGGTCTGGGTCTCCACCGCCCTTCGCCGTGTCAACCCGCTCCCTCGGGCGCTTGCCTCCGGCCCCCTGCGCCGCCCCCGCGCGGGCCGCCTGGCCTCGCCGGGACCCCTCGCTCCCGGCCTTGGCCAACAGGAACCCCGTGGTCCCTCAACCCAGGCCCCTCGCCGCCCGCGCGATGCTCGCCGCGCCGCTCTCACCTCAGCCGGCAGGCGTCTCCTCGACGTAAGGTTTACCGCGCGGAGCGGCCCCGAGCCGAGAGCCCCGTCGAGGTCCGTGTGCGGCGCCTCGAGCTCGGCGCGGGCCCCTCAGGCCGGAGCGAGCCCTCAGAAAAGCGAGAAACGCCGCAGAACCGACGCCGCGCCAGCGGCCGGAAGGCTCTGCTCGTGGGCGGCGAAGCGCCCAGCAGGGCACGCGGACGCGGCGCGGGGGGCGGGGGGCTCGCGGGGGGCTCGCGGGGGCGGGGCTCGCGGGGGGCTCGCGGGGGCGGGGCTCGCGGGGCGGGGCTCGAGGGGCGGGGCTCGCGGGGGCGGGGCTCGCGGGGGGGGCGTGCCAGCCGCCTCTCGCTTTATTTGCATACGCGTGAACGGCGCGAGGCAGGGCGCTCAGGAGCGCGCGAGAGTTAGTGAATTATTCACGGGGCGTCTCGTCTCGCCCCGCCCAGGAAGGCCTCGTTGATTATTCACAAGCTCCGGAGTCGAGTTTCAGCCAGAAAAGGCGGTTGAGTCCCAGTCAGTGAAGGCGTCAACCGGCTGAGGTGAGAGCTGCGCAAACGCGAGGAAGACGCAGGAAAACGGGCGCTTTGAACGTTGTTAGTTCTGTTAGATTTTTTTTTTTTTTTCGTTTCTTTTTACCTGAGGCTTTAAGTTTGATTTGAAAGTATTTCTCTTGAGGCGTGAAGTACTCTGAGGAGTAGCGAGAAAGCCCGGGCTGAGAGGAAGGACAGAGGGAATCCCCCAGGTTCCATGTTCCCCCAAACGCTTGATGATGAAAAATGTCACGTTTACTGAGGGGGCGGGGCGGGGGTGGGAGGTGGAAAGAATTGTACTGGAAACACTCACATTTCCACTATCAAGGTAGCTTTTAAATGAGATATCGGTGGAAAAGAAGGACGCAGTTTGGGGGGGGGGGCATTGGCGGGTAATCGGTCCCCAAAACAGACCGATACCTGGGTGTTCCAACACGCAGTCGGATGGGGAGCTTTGGAGGATTATCTTCTCGATCAGGTTTTCTCCAGCCGTGGAGGTGTTTTGCCAGAATCAATGGTTGGCGCAGACCGAGAGGGGAGCGAGAAGGGTGTGAGTCCCCACGGGCTGACCTCAGCTCCTCTTTCGCCTTATCCAGGATTTGCCATTTCATCTTCTGGACTTCAGTTCCTCAAACAGTGCAGAGTGTGTCTTGAAACTCAAGATTAGCCAGTCACCAAAATGTGTTCAGTTGCGCAGAGCACTGGACTCGGTGTGCAGTAGTACATCGTGTACTTGGCTGATGAAATCCAAGAAAAAGTAAAGGAGTTTTAATCTAATTAGGATAATCTGATTTCTCCTTCACTGGGCCATAAATCTCTTGAGATGGGAACAGTATTTTACATCTTTGTAAGCCTACTCAAAGACTTGTACATGGTAGTCGCCCAGTAAATGTTGAATAGAATGAATAATTGAAGTAGCATGAAGAAGATATTAAAAAACCAAAAGAGCATGAACAAATACCCAGTTAATACGGTGGAAACCATTTACTCTGAGTGAGCAGGGAGTAGGGGAATTAACAGGACCAAATGGGATTTGTTAAAATAGAGAATAATAATTTGCGGGACCAAACTCTGTGAAACCTCTGAGTAACAGGGTGAATTTTGGCAACAAAGTCCCCTTGCTGGACTTTCCTAGCCTTTGTAGTTTTATATTTTACATTTAAATCTATGATCCATTTTTAATTAATATTAGTATGTGATGTCAGATTTAGGTTGAGGGTTTCGGGGGTTTTTTGGTCTATGGATGTCCTGTTGTTCCAGCACTATTTGTTAAAAAGACCATCCTTCCTCCACTGAATTGACTTTCCTTTTCTTTAAACCTGAAGGGATTGGGTTAGTTGCAGAGGATGTCTCCTCCTCCTTCCAACTTTATGATGCAAGCCCATTTATGTTGACATGTACTCCTTTGAGAAAAGCCATCCTTCATATCATATATATGTAAGGAAGGCCATCTAGCTGCATTTTAGAATCCAGCTATTGGATATTATTCCTTTGCTAGAAAATGGATTGTCTTGTTTTAAAAATGTTTTGAAAGTTTGGGAAAGATGGGTGGAAAGCATTAGGAAATCAACTGTTATTGTCTTTGGGCACATGTAATGAAACTGTTTTTTTGTGTGTGTCACTCAGAATGCCACCTCCCCTTCTACCCCCACCACCTTCCAAGGAGGCTTAGGCCTTCAGAAACTAAACAATAGCTGGTTAATCTTTATCTGAATCTTGGATTCACACATAAAAGGGTAAAGTAGTAATTGTGCCTCCATTTTAAATAGGGCAGTTGACATGTAGGTCAAGAGGTAAGCCCAGAGTGAGTCTTTATCTGAGAAAACACAGAAATTTTGCCTTTCTCAAGAAGATCATAATCCTTGTCAGAGTAGACATATCAAGCATAAGAATGAATGGTATTGAGGCCCTGTGAAGTTTCAGTTGTGTGTGAATCCAATACATAAGCAAAGTGTAAGACAAATGTCAAAGACATTTGAAAGTTAAGAGTTCTGTTCTTAAAACTCACACTGAAATTTCACATTTTGAAATCTCTCTTAGGTTTTTAGATAATGAGTCAGAACAAGGTGATTAAAAAAATCAGAATAATTCTCTGAAAATACATGATCTATGGAGTCATAACCTCGTGGGGCTGTCAGCTTGTAAGCTTTCAAAATCAAGCAGAGTTTGTACTTGAATAGGAGACCTCCACAAAACACCTGCTCAAAGGGAAAACAACAGTTGCAACAGAATAGTTAGAAGTTGAAAGGAAACTGGCTATTTAAAACAATTATTTAGATCTTTTTTGCCTTCCTGAAGCCAGTTTATTTTAGAACACCAAAAAGAGACACTACCATGTTTAGAAACCAGCAAGAAAGCCCAGCAACTAGGAAGGTGCTGTTAGTGCATTATTTTGGATGCAGTGAAAACAAGGGAATTTCATTGTGTTGAGTCACTGTAGGAAAACCCCTAAATCATGAGTCAAATTTTCTTGATTTTTATTCTCAGTTCTTCCACTAAGTGGTTGATTGACCTTGAATAAATCAGTTGACTTATCTGGACCTTGATTTTTTTTCATCTAGAAAAATAAATGTTTGGACTAGATCATTTAAAGTTCCTTCTACCTCTAAAATTCTATAATTCTTTTCTAGACCCTTAATTCTTCCTTGTCCCTGTATTACTTCTGTGTTGATTCAGCATATATTTTTTGAGCACATACCTATTTTATTCTAGAACGGCATGGTGCAAATCATTGCAGATGGTGACTGCAGCCATGAAATTAAAAGATGCTTGCTCCTTGGAAGGAAAGCTATGACAAACCAAGACAGCGTATTAAAAAGCAGAGACATCACTTTGCCAACAAAGATCTGCATAGTCAAAGCTATGGTTTTTCCAGTTGTCGTGTACAGAGAGAGAGTTGGACCATAAAGAATGCTGAGTGCCGAAGAATGGATGCTTTCAAACTGTGGTGCTGGAGAAGATTCTTGAATCCCCTGGACTGCAAGGAGAGCAAATCAGTCAGTCCTAAAGGAAATCAACCCTGAATATTCATCGAAAGGACTGATGTTGACACTCCAATACTTTGGCCACCTGATGCAAAGAGCTGACTCATTGGAAATGAACCTGATGCTGGGAGAGATTGGAGGCAAATGGAGAAGGGGGCAGCAGAGGATAAAATCGTTAGATAGCATAATCAACTCAACGGACATGAATTTGAGTAAGCTCCAGGAGATAGTGGAGGACAGAGGAACCTGGTGTGCTACAGTCCATGGGGTCGCAAAGAGTCAGACACAACTTAGCAACTGAAAAACAACAACCCACTTTATTCCAGTACTGCATGGTGCTAACGACTCCAGAATGATCTAAACTAGACACAAAAGTTTATATATGATTCCATTTATATGAAATAATGTCCAGAATAGGCAAACTGATAGAGATGAAAAGTAGATTAATGGTTGCAAGGAGTCAGGGGAGGGGAAAATGAGGAGTGATTGCTAGTGGAAATGGGGTTTCTTTTAGAGTAATGAAAATCTTCTGAAATTAGATAGTAGTGATGGTTGCAAAACTTCATGAATATACTGAAACATACTGAAGTATACCTTAAGACAAAAACTTAAAAAATAAAGAACGAACTAGGCAGATACAACTTTGCCCTCATGTTATCTCACAGCAGGGTGGGGTGGATACATAAATGCGAAATGATACGGTATATATTACAATGTGCGGGACTTGATGGTGAAGCAGGGAATAATTCTTTGAGAAACTGATACTAACCCCATGTCTAGAAGGTGAGTAGGAATTGGAAAGAAAGGAGGATGTTTCAGGCAGAGGGAACATTACAAAAACCTGAAAGCTGAGAGAATATAGGTTAATTAAAGTAGATAAAGTTCATGGGGTTGCAAAGAGTCGGACACAGCCGAGTAATTAACACTTGTTTTCGGCTTCCCTAGCGGCTCAATGGTAAAGAATCTGCCTGCAATGCTGAAGACCCGGGTTCAATCCTGAACTGAGCGACTAACACTTTCAAAGTAGACAAGGGACTTCCCTGTTTGGGAAGAATCCACCTGCCAATTCAGGGGACATGGGTTTGATCTCTGGTCTGGGAAGATCCCACATGCCGCAGAGCAACCAAGTCCATGTGCCACAACTACTGAGCCCACGTTTACAGCCTGTGAGCTGCAACTGCTGATGCCAGCACACCTCGAGCCCATGCTTTGCAACAAGAGAAGCCACCACAGTGAGAAGCCCACACCCTGTAACTAGAGAGTAGCCCCCTCAGGCAGCAGTGAAGATCCAGGGCAGCCAAAAATAAATTAGTTAATTAAAATTTTAAAAAGTAGGTAAGAGTAGCTGATCCTTAAAAGTATAAGGGAAAATGGTTAGAGATGTGACTAAGGAGGATTGAGCCAGATCTTGAGAAGTTTGGATTTCATCCTGAGGGCACTGGGGGCCCACTGAAGCATTTCAGTCCAGGAAATTACAGAGTCCCGTTGGTAATCTAAGAAGAATACTCTGGCTGCAATACCAAGAACAGACTGGAGATGGGTAAGGCCAGTGACAGACTGGTGGTTGAAGAAATCCAGGCAATAGATGAAGCTGATCTGATCTAAAGCAGAGATGACAACCATGTGCATAAAGTCAGGAGTGGACGCTTGAGAAATACTAGGAGACTGGATATAGGAATGAGGGAGGGAACAGAGTTGAGTCGTCGTTTTTAGGCTGGAGCAGTCTAGGTATTTGATGTTGTCACTCATTCAGCTAAGGTACAGAAATAGGTTTACAGCACAAGAATTCACATTTGGATATGTTGGGAAAATCCAACTGAAACTGGTTCATTGTCAGAGGTACAGATCTGCAACTCCCCAGCAAAACCTAGGTTAGGGGTATATATATGAGTTGTTAGAATAGAAATAGTAATTGAAACAGTGAGAATGTATTTGTTCACCCAGGGAGTGTGTTTAAATTTTTAAAAAGAGAAAAGCTTCCTAGGACAGAACCATGAAGAATACCAAAAGCTAAAAAAGGGGTAAAGAAAAAAGCCTGAAGATGACAATGAGAAGGAACTGGGAGGTGGGAAGAAAAGCAGGAGTTCAAGTACTAACATAAGATTTTTAAAACTACACATGCATATAATAAAATGTGTGTCAGACAGTGCTCCAGATGCCTTACAAATAATGGCTTATTTAGTCCTCACAGCAAGCCAGGGATGTAGATACTATTACTGACTGTATTTTACAGATGGGAAAACTGAGGCAAACATGTGCATGAAACGATATGGCAATTGATTGCAGGCTGGGATTCGATCCTAGACAGTTTGGCTCCAC
Source organism: Okapia johnstoni (assembly GCA_024291935.2). Classification (NCBI taxonomy): domain Eukaryota; kingdom Metazoa; phylum Chordata; class Mammalia; order Artiodactyla; family Giraffidae; genus Okapia; species Okapia johnstoni. The sequence continues at coordinate 3,514,679 of CM044310.1, read as the reverse complement.
AAAAGTTCATGTGCTTAACCACTATGCTGTATTTCCTCTCCAGATAAATACATGTCCTGATAAACACTATAAGAGCCCTGAAAAGCTGGATTTACTGTCTTCATTTTACAAAAAGGATACTGAGGCCCAGCAAGACTAAGTAATTTGACCAAAACATAGAGTTGCTAGGTAGTTGAGCAGAATTCGAACTCAGGTTCCTTAACTCCAAAGACTTTCTCCCAGACTGCACTAGCAATGCAGTTAATTTTCTCTGTATACATACATATGTCTGTGGAAAATTTAACTTCACTAATTTTATAAATGTTAATTCCCCAGATACGTACCAGATGCTTAATAGTGACTAGCTTTGAATCCCTTCTCAAAAGCAAGTACCCTGGAGGTTTGAGCTTTCAGCGATAATATCAATGAAAACCAGGTTATTCATATATTCCAAATATATGCATGTAGTCAAATGCATTGTGTTCTAATAGCCTGAAACTATTTTCAGGGCTTGATTTTCTAGAAATGCCATCAAAATACCTTGTGATCATAGAGAAATTATTTAAAAACCCACCAATATGGAAAGCCACCCACTTGAGATCATTATTCCCTATTATTTATTGCCTTTAGTAACTACCCCAATAGGGGGTGGTTTACCGGGTCAGAACTGGAGTGTAACCTCTACACTTACTTATTTTTCCCACTTAATTTCTTGAAGTTGTAAAGGAGACAGTGATCATGTTGAGTCAGTTTTGAAGGTTACGCTCAAAAATGAAGGTTATAATCTGAAGTCAACAAAAGACACCCTGGAATCTTTAAGGACCAAAGGACTATCAGGTGGCTGTCAGTCTCATTTAAATCTTGTAAAAGAGTGTCCCCTAGTGCTGCTCTGAAGAAGTAAACTGAGAGAAATTATTACCTGTTTATAATCTCTGTCACCACCTTGTGGCAATGTCCTTAAATAATTCTGCCCTCTTTTATTTGCAAAATCTTCCAGAATCTTGCATTAATTTATACACAAAATCAAGTCATAGGCTATCCTAGGTGATCCAGAATTTCTTTAAGCGGATTATTTTACTAATATTTTGGTCAGAACTCCATAAAATCTTGAAAAGAAACTACAATATAAATTAAGTTATTTATAAAGAAAAAGGGAAATTTGCTTCTTTTTTGTTAGTGAAGTGAGATAGTGAAAACTATGTATTTTTAAGCATTAATGCTTTTTTATTGTGGTAAAATGTGCATAAAATTCATCATCTGAACCATCACTGAGTATATAATTGAGTGGCGCTAAGTGCATTCATAGTGTTATACAACCATTACCACTACCCATTTCTAAAAATTTTACATCATCCTGTGTTCTTGCCTGGAGAATCCCAGGGACGGGGGAGCCTGGTGGGCTTCCATCTCTGGGGTCGCACAGAGTCAGACGTGACTGAAGTGACTTAGCAGCAACAGAGTGAAACTCTGTACCAATTGAACTCCCCATTCCTTCCACCCTCCAGCCCCTAGTGACCTCTGTTCTATTCTCTGTCACTATGAATCTGACTACTTTAGGTATCTCTATTCATATAAGTGGAATCATGTGATAGGCATCCTTTTGTGTCTGGTTTATTTCATTTAGCATAATGTTTTCAAATTTATCCATGTTGCAACATATATCTTAATTTCATTACTTTTTAATATGGAATAATATTCCATTGTATATACCATATTTTAAAAGTTTTGTGAAGTTATGAGTCCGGAGAACTACCAGTTGAGGGAAGAGTTCTTGGACCTCTGGGCTGTTTCTACCTTCTGGCTATTGTAAATAATACTGCTACGAACATTGGTGTGTGTCTGTCTGAATCCCTCCTTTCAATACTTTTTGGGCTTCCCTGGTGGCTCAGATGGTAAAGAATCTGCCTGCAATACAGGAGACATGGGTTTGATACCTGGGTGGGGAAGACCCCCTGGAAAAGGAAATGGCAACCCACTCCAGTATTCTTGCCTGGGAAATCCGATGGACAGGAGCCTGGTGGGCTGCAGTTCATGGGGTCACAAAGAGTTGGGTACAACTGAGCAACTAACACTTTTTGATACTTCTGAGTTTAGACCTAGAAGTGGAAGTGCTGGCTAGTATGGTAAACCTATTGAATTTTTTGAGGAACTGCCATACTGTTTTCTACAGCAGCTGCACCACTTGACATTCCTACCAGTAGTGTACAAGGATTCCAATTTTGCCACATCTTCACCTCCACTTGTTCTTTTCCATCTTTTTGAATAGCCATCCTAATGGGTATGAAATGTAAACTTTAATTTTTGAGTTGACCTTGAAAATCAATTATACATGAAGTTAATTCAAGAAATACTTTTTAAGCCTTTGTTACATAGAAAGCAGTGTTAACACTCTGAGGGAATAACAAGGATGAGTAAAATACATTGTCGAACCTTTCGATTCAGTTCAGTCGCTCAGTCGTGTCTGACTCCCTGTGCTTTAGGGGATTTGTAATTTATTATTCTCCTCCAAATGTATTTGGGAATGAGTAAGTCAACTTGTATTTTCCTTGGGTGGTTAGAAAAACTAATCCAGAGATCTTACTCTAATTTATAGAAAATTGATAGTGGAGATGTTTATTAAACTAGTTTTCCAAAGAATACAATCAAATGCTAATTATACAGTTCTTTGGAAGATTTACAATAAAAGGATTATGTTAGGCAAGGTCTCTAATTAATTTTTTTTTCTACAGGTTAGATTTGTTAAAAGAATCCTGATACATTACTATCATGGCCACTGTTCAGCTCTCTCGCTCTATCAGAATTCACAAGACATCTAAGGTACTTATTAAGAATTAAAAGAAAATCAATGACTATTTAGTGAGTTAATTCAGAATCATGACTTTAATCTTTGGTGTTTTTTAAAACAGCAGCTTTATCAGTTAATTGGCACATAATATCCTGGCAGAGTATGTCTACATTTTAACTGGCTAATGGACTGAGGATGTTCAGGAAATTAGAATAGATTCCTACAAAGTAACTTCCTGGGTGCTTGTTTCATGTTTATATATTTAGACTTTCTAGAGTAAAAGAGTTTTGTGAAGTTATGAGTCCGGAGAACTACCAGTTGAGAGAAGAGTTCTGGATGTCAGGCTCGAAGCATCTTCAGATGAAGGTTCATCTCGTGAGACATTCATAAAATGAAGATCATGGTATCCTGTCCCATCATGGCAAATAGATGGGGAAACAATGGAAACCATGACAGAGTTTTATTTTCTCAGGCACCAAAATCACTGCAGATGGTGGCTGCAGCCCCAAAATTAAAACGCTTGCTCCTTGGAAGAAAAGATACAACAAACCTAGACAGAGTATTAAAAAGCAGAGACATTACTCTGCCAACAAAGGTCTGTATAGTCAAAGCTACCATTTTTCCAGTGGTCATGTATAGATGTGAGAGTTGGACCATAAAGAATGCTGAGTGCCAAAGAATTGGTGCTTTTGAGCTGTGGTGTTGGAGAAGACTCCTGAGAGTCCCTTGGGTTTCAAGGAGATCAAACCAGTCAATCCTAAAGGAAATGAATCCTGAATATTCACTAGAAAGACTGATGCTGAAGCTGAAGCTCCAATGCTTTGGCCACCTGATGTGAAGAACTGACTCATTGGATAGGACCCTGATGCTGGGAAGGGTTGAAGGCAGGAGAAGGGGAAGACAGAGGATGAGATGGTTAGATGGCATTACTGACTCAGTGGACATGAGTTTGAGCAAGCTCCAGGAGATGGTGAAGGACAGGGAAGCCTGGCATGCTGCAGTCCATGGGGTCGCAAAGGGTCAGACACTGAGTGACTGAACAACAACAAGAGTAAAAGAAATCAGAAACAAAAAAAGATATTTAAAGAGAAAGGTTCTTTGTTAAGACATTCACTTCCTGACACAATTAGGAAACTTCTGATACACACTGTGATGCAGTTATAAGAACTGAAGGAGAGGGCACTGAGAGAAACTAGCATCCTGGGGGACCATGCTGGGGCCAGGCAACCTTGCTGGGTTCACCTGGGCAAGTTTATCTTGTCCCATGACAGTCGTTAATGAATCATTCATTTATTCATTGAGAGCTCAGTATTATATAAAATATGTGTAACACTGTGTTCTTTTCTGAGAGAATAAAAAAAGAGAGTCTTCATGTTCCAGAAGTTTAGAATCTGGTTGGGGAAATGACTTAGAGGAGGTAAGTCAATATACAACACAGTATATGCGTTAAATATTTGTGACAAGAGTAAAGCAATAAAAATGACAGGAATCTAGAGATTTTCGTACAGACTGGATAGTTTGTGTATTCCTCAGGAAGGAGGCAGGTTTACAGTGGGCCTTAAAGAATGAGGAGGATTAGGATGGAGGAGACAGAAGAGAGTTCCATGAGGAAAACTAGCATATGCCTTGGCTCAAATAAGTAGTGAGCATGGTATGTTTCAGAGAGTAACAAAGAACCCATCCTTACTAGAGTGGAGCTTCATCATGTCAGACAGAAGTAGGAAAATTAATCGAATAGGAACTTTGGGGACAAATTAGTGTGGATCTTAAAGGCCAGGCTAAGGAACTTCTGCTTTATTCTGCAATCAATGGAAAGTCAGCAGTTTCACCAGGACAGTTGAGTAAATTACTGTTTTAAGAATATTAAGCTGTAGCAGAGGTAGGAAGGATTGAAGTTGAAGGAGAATTGGGGCAGAGAGAAAGCCGTCATCTTTCTGGCTTGAATTCAATATATTCAACAAGCAGACTCCTGATCTCATCGAATTTCCTAAGTGTGCTTCCTTCCTGGGGTGAAAATGCTTAGCTGGGTAGATGAATTGCAGTCAGTTTGGCAGTTATTTTTCTCGCTGTCAATTAACAAATTGACCTTTTGATATAAACAGATCTTTGTAGTTTGGACTGCATGAACTACTTCTCCCAGCAGATTTCAAGTGACTGTATGATTTTGCTATTTTTTTTTACGGAAAACAACAATAATTACTATAGAAGCTAACATTTATTCAGCACTTACATGTGCTGGGCACTGTGCCAAGGGCTTGGTATTATTATTTCAATTAAGCCTTGAAATAAGGAGAAAACTGAAGCTCAGATAAGTACTGTAACTTGCCATAGGGCTTCCCTAGTGCCTCAGATGGTAAAGAATCTGCCTGCAATGTGGGAAACCCGGGTTCAATCCCTGGGTCGGAAAGATCCCCTGGAGAAGGAAATGGCAACCCACGCCAGTATTCTTGCCTGGAGAATCCCATGGACAGAGGAGCCTGGCGGGCTACAGTTTATGTGGTAGCAAAGAGTTGGACACGACTGAGCAACTAAGGCACACACATGTAGCTTGACAGCTGAGCTCAAGAGTCCATGGGGTCACAAAGAATCGGACACGACTGAGCGACTCACACACACATAGTTTGACAGTTGAGCTGTCAAACATTACTTACGTCATTAGCACACTTTCTTATTAAAATAACTTATCATAGTGTTTTCTATTATTAAGCCCCAGTATTTTCATGTATTAGACATTTATAAAAATGTGCATGATACCTCTTAAAATATTAGACCAGTTGAGCTGAGAAAAAAATTCCTCGAGTATAGAAAAATAACTATTTTAGAAGCCTTTTCCAGTCATTGATCTTCATTACTACACATGGCCCTTTTGATTCCATATTTAAAATAAATGTCTTTATATTTTTAGATTATTTAATTTTACAGATGGTTATTAAGTATTGTCTCTAAGTTTTGGCATGTTTTCAATATGTTATTACATATACATGTCATGCCAGCTATTACCCAATTAACCCCAAAGAACCTTAATTTCTCAGAATCTATGGGTACAAAAAGCAATTTTCTGTAAAATTTTACACACTTACAAATGCAGACACATGCATATTCCATACCAAATTCCCTTTAAACTGTAATCTTTCCTACTTCTGCTATAGCTTAATATTCCTAAAACAATTATTCTACTGACCTGATCAAACCTGCTGCCTTTCCACTGGTTACAGAATAAAAATAAAAAGCCTTAGGCTGGCTTTAAGATTCCTATTAATTTTTTCCCCCAAATTCCTCTCATACATGCAAGAGTAATAATTATATATTTTTAAAAACTGAATATAATGTGGTTTGACCAAAAGGATGAACTGAATAATTCATTTTCACTATATAGTGTACCCAAGAAGCAGCTTAAATTGCAAAACCATGTCCAGAACGTCCAGAAGACATTCTAGAACCAGATCTAGATATAGAAAAGCTTTGGAGGAGTTCTCTTTCATCTAAAGGCATATTCGTGGGTAGTACCTGCCTCCAAGTAACAGAATTATTAAAACTGAACAGTTGAAACTGCATACCATAGTTTAAAGACCTCTGAATTTGAACAAGGTTATTGGAGCTTTACTGTACTGACTGCTAGTAACATGGATTCATTTCACCTGCTTTTGTACTTTATATAAGAGCACTCATACAGTAGTACTCATTTGTACCAGGTTTCCTGTGCTCAGCTTCATGTGTGAGAGTCACTTATATTGCAGAACTTCTGCTTAAGCAAAGCACAAAAGGTGGAAATACATGGTAGCAGAATAGTCGATGAGGAGTAGTTTGTGGCTAGAGAGAAGGGCACGTGGGAGAGGGTGAAGGAGGAGGGGAGGGCTGGGAGATGAGGCAAGGAAACTGGGCAAAGATAAGGTTTTGGCAGTTCTCAAATGCCACACTTGAACTCGATCCTGTATGAACACTGGGAGTGTCATGATAAGATTTGTATTCTTTAAAGTTAATGATGACGGCAACATGAAGGACAGATTGAATGAAAGGAACGATTGGCAGGGAGGTCAGAGGCTACTGAAGTAATAAAGGGGAGAAAGGAGCACGTCCTGAGCCAAGTCAGCGAGAAGAGAAAGGAGAAAACGAGTTGATTCTAGAGAGAATTAAGAGTACTGTGTGATTGGATATGGAGTATGCAGGAGGGCGAGAAGCCAAAGGGCACTCGACGTCTGGCTTGGATGATCTGACTGAAGTGGACACTGATTCATTTGTTTGAGATTGAACCTTGGGATCAGGTTTCAGTCAGGGTGAGAGCGAGAAACGGAGTCTGAGAGGTCTACAAAGTGGTCTGGGCGCAGACGGTCAGGAGAGAGACACGCGGACCGCAAGCTCAGAGCAGAAATGAGGACATTTTCTCTGTGCTGGCTGCAGGCGAAGCGATGCGACTCGACGAAATGACTCAAGAAGAGAGAGCTAGGCAAAGAGAAGAGACTGGAGACAGAATTCTGGGGTGGGAGCAACACCCAGAAAAGGCAGAAGAACTGAAGGAAAAAAAGAGACTGAAATAGCTATGGAGGGAAAAACAAGATGGGGGAAAAAACAAGAACATAGTGTAAGGGAAGCTGAGAGAGAGAGTGTGGGCACAAGCGTCAGACCCTGCAGGAGCGTCACCGAGTACGGGACCGAGATGAGGCCAGTGACAGGATGTACTTGGTGACTGGAGAGAACAGTGCAGAACGAAAGGGGTGAAGGGCAGATTGTGGCGCCTTCCGAGGAGTGTGTGAAAGGGAAGACCACATAATCAGAGTAAAACTCCCAGTTTTGCCTCAAATTCACAGATCATTGTAAAATAAATTATATTAGTCTTGAATTACTTGAATACATGTCTCTGCCTTTCATCTCTGCCTTTCCAGTGAAGATCTAATTTAAAGCAATATTCAAAGCCTTGTTTCCTTTTGATTATCTATAAAGGTATCAGACTTAAGGTCTTGAAAAGTCTTTCCATTTTGCTTGTGGTAATGATATGACGGGCTGAATATATTAAAGAATACTAATCTTTTTCATTTTTTCCTCCCTCCTAGAAAACAGTTTTCCCATCTCAAATCACTGATGAGCATGAGTCACTGATAATGGTGAAGAAACTTTTCGCTACTTCTATCTCATGTATAACGTATCTACGGGGCCTATTTCCAGAGAGCTCTTACGGAGAACGCCATTTGGATGGTAAAGTCTTAACTAAATGGTTACTTTGGCTAGTGGAGTGGAGCCCTTTCCCTCTATTTGGCAGGAGTAAAACTTTAATTTCTTATGGAGTATGCTAATTCCAGGTCATGGGCCTGTTTGTCAGGATCAATTTGCTAATTCATTTTCCATTTTAATTTCACTCTGTGTAGTGGTTTTACTTGTAGGAACCATTAGTTCCTGGCTAGATACCAAATGACAGGCTGAAGAAAAAAGAAACCTGTGCAGACAAGCCCAGTAGTTCTAAACAACACCTACAAAGCGGCGGCCGGGTGGAGACCGATGTGGGTGCTGTGCATTTGCACTATTTTGTGTCTCAACTTTGAGATAGACTTCCACATTGAGGAACTTTAATTGAGAAGTTTTTTTAAATTCTTTCTGTCAACATATAGAAATAAGCTAGAAAAAAATGCATACCCATCCCAAACCCATCTATTGATTAACAATGGAGATGTCAACAATTACTATTCCAATCAGTTCTGTTCTTTTCTCAATTTTCTCTCTTTTCTAGTTTTCTTCCTTTTATTTCTTATGTCCTTAAATTTATGATCTCATTTCCTTGTATTACAAGCTGTTTCTGTCTCCTTTCCTTCTCTTGTATTAAGAAGAATGTACCTAGGACTCTTCAGTTTTTCAAAAATCTTTTTATTTTTTTAAAAAGCTGGATTGTGATAACCATTCAGAAAATCTTGCTGATTTGTCACCAGAGTGGGAAAGTATCATTTGGAAAATAAATATAGAGGGCTACAAGTTTCCTTGTAAGATGTTATTTTTCAAAATCTAACTTTACTTTGTTTCTCACATCTGTATTTAATGATAACTTAGGCCTCATTCCAATTGATTTTTTCTTAAACACCATTTGCTTCTCTACATGAGCATCAGTGACATCCATGTGTACTATAAACACAAAAGCATATTTGCAACTGTGACAGCCTCATATGTGTTATGCTCTTCTGATCAGGATAGAAATCTGTAATAGTGAAAATGTTTATATGCAGCATACAGTTGCCGTTTCTCCTCTTGTTTGGAATATAGAATTGGAGAAAGACACATTTGGGGTAATTAATTAAGCACTTACTGTGTGCCAATCACTAACCTATGCATAGAGGGCAATACCATTGTTTACAGCTTTATTTTTTGTGATAGTTTTAATGGAAGTTATATATCTTCCTCTCAGTGTTTGTACTTAAAGTAGCACATGACATAAAAATGCCTAGTAATACTTTTCATATCCGTCAACAGCAACAGAGGTAACATTAATTTTAGAACAGGAAAACACTGAAAAGGTGAAGTGGTTTATATGAAGTCATACATGAATCAGTAATCGATTTTAGACTAATCTAAACCAAAACTTTTAATGATTTTCTTATTCTTCCTTCCTATAGTAAGGTGGTTGAATTTCAGATGGAAATTAATATCTGAGAATAATCCATGAAAGCATTTTTTATCCTTTTTTTTTCCCGCTGAGAGAGAAATACCAGAGAAGTGATTTGAAATTGAGGTGTATATTTTAAATTGCTTGATATAGCTGGTCTCAGTACTACCTTATGATAACTTAGAATTCAGCAGAAGCAAAGAAGTGACACAAATCGATTTCACAACCAACTCAGTTGTGTACATTGTAAAAGAGGAGACTGCTAATCTATAATAAAAATGGGAACTAAGCCAATTGTCAACATAGGATTTGTTTTAAAATTAGACATTTAGAGATTCAAAATGTTTTTATAAGCTATAAAACTAAGTAAGTTGTATAAATAAAATCATGAAAGGAAATACCCTTATTCAGCATGGACAATTTTAGTACAGCAGACTATGTTTCTATTTTTGTAGACCTCAGTTTAAAAATCCTCAGAGAAGATAAAAAATGTCCTGGGTCACTGCATATTATCAAGTGGTAAGTAACTGAAATTCCACCAAAGTCGAACAACATTGTTTTTATTATGGCTGAGATTACCCATAAGACTTTATTTGGTAAGATCATTTCCTTGAAACTATTGCCTTCTTCCTTTCTTTCTTTTCATGTATTTTTTTTTTACAACTTCCTAGAAATGTGTAACAATTATCCAATATTATTTTAAGGTACGGATTTAGTTTTTTTTTTTTTTTAAGGATACAGACTTTCTTTATACAAGGAAGAAAAATACCGATCAAAATTTGGTTGCTCATCAAGTACATGTCAGTGTCCTAAACATTACAGGATGCAAAAAGAAAAATAAGATGTGGTTCCCTACCTCAAAATTGCTTACCTATTATTTATCATAAGTACTGTTAATACATGAAAACATACTAGGTGTTTCTAGAAAATGATTAAATGGGTGAAAGGTGAGATGGTTATCAAAGTATTTCAAAGCAAAAAAAGTAAATTAGTTTTGTACTTGGGATTCTTTTTGGCTTTGCATCTGATCCAAACTGACATCAAGCATTTATTTCTTGACAGGATTCAAGGTTGTTTTGATGCTTTGGAAAAGAGATACGTAAGAACGTCTTTAAATTTATACCAGGATCAAAGACTCACCCTTTATCCCTTTAAAAGAAAATTTCACCCTTTATTTTGTCGCTGTGTCTCACCAGCGCAGCAGTCCCTACATATGCCTCTATGAACCGGTGTCTTTTTACTTTGCGTCTCTGTTGTCCTGTTCATGTCTCGTTTACATCAGTTAGAATTGACACATCAGTTTTCTCTTTTACACACTCATATCTTTTTGACCACAAAATTTCCTCTGAAGTCACTGGAAGAGATCCACAGGATGTGGGACAGAGGAGACAAGAATCTGGCATTTAGCACATTGAGCTTGTTCGTAATAGTGGCGATGCAATGTGCAGATATGAAAGGAAAAAATGGAATTGAATACCCGGTTTTTATTCTATGTTAGTTATTTCACTATCTACGTTTGGCACATGTATATAACCTGTTCCCTCAAAATAGCTAGTATTATAGCTTGAATTTTTTAAAATGCAGCCTGAATTTTAAGTGCATTAGATTTTTCTCACTGCCCAAGACAGCTGTGAAGGGTATAAAAATTAGAAGCTCCAGTCTAGTGGAAGAGATAATTTAATAAATGAACTTTGCACTGCAGCTTCCTCCTTTTCCCCATCTGTGTCTTTTTACCCCTTCTCAATTCCTATTCCTTTAAGAAAACTTAAGGTGAGTAAGCCTTACATTGGATTATTTAGTTGCACTGATACATTTCCTCTTTCATTGAACAGTCATTACTTACGAGTTATTCAACACTGAGCAGGAGGTTGAGGAATACAAAAATAAAACAGACATGAGATTGTGCACACAAAGAGCATATAGACCACGGCAGAAGATGAATGACATTCATATGCACAACTGATGATCAGCTAGTGGACGCTGGTGTCGCTGCACCTTTTGTTAAAATACTGAAGTACTCTATATCCAGTGTTAAATAGAGGCTTCTCTGAGGCCCCAAATGACTCCCACCATGTCCTCCCCCTCACCCCACCAGTCTCTGGGGAGTGTGGGATCTCCCCAGACCACTCCATAATCTAGCAACTAAAGGGCTGACTGCTGGCTCAGGGGGAGCTTCCAGGAACCCAGCCTAAGGCTAAGTTGGCACCTTTTCTGATTGGTCTCTACCTGGGCCAGGTTGGGCTATTGAATTTTGAGTTTTTTCATATCAGTTTGATATTTTTATTTAAAAAATCGTCTTTATCACAAGTATAAATAATCATAATACTCATTAGAAGATGATGCAATGCCAAAGGCAAGATACTGATCATGTGCAAAGGAAGTATGGAAAAGGTGGGATTATAGCCAGTGAGAGGCATGAGGGAAATCTTTGGGAGAAAATGACTTCTGAGATTTGAAGGCCCTTAGTATTTAGATGGGTTGAGAGGGGTAGAAGGCCATCACCAGTACACCAAACAGCACTCATTCATCTCCTGTCCATACATTGAGCAACATTTCTTGAGTGTCCATCACTGAGGGGCAGCGCAATGTAGTTAAGAGCTCAAGGTTTGGAAAAAGCCAGTCGGAAGGGAATCTTAGTTCTGCCACCTAATTCCTGTGTCTTGTCATGTAACCTACCTCTTAGGGTTTCTTTACAGTAATATTAGAACCTACCTCAGGGTTGTTTGAGAATTAAATGAGTTAATAATCCAAGGCAGCAGTTTTCAAATGTTAGCTTGCATCAGAGTCACCTGGAGGGCCTGGTAAAACACATATTGCCAGGTTCCACCCCCAAATTTCTGGTGCGAGAATTTTCATTTCAGACAAGTTCCAAGTGATGCTGAGGCTGCTGGCCTAGGGATCACACTTTCTAAGGCATCACTCTCACCACTGTTCACCAAGTTCAAGCCACACAAGGATTCTAGAACATGCTGAGTGCCTTTTACCTTTATACATATTGTTACTTTTGCCTGCAAAAGTTTCTTCCCTACCCCACACCCTTTATCTGGCTAATTCCAATTTATCCTTCATGTCCCAGCCTAAATATTTACCTCCTCCCAAGAGGCTTTCCTTGACAAGCCCCCACCCCCTGCCACCCTTCTCCCAGCCTAGATTGTCCATCTGTTTAATGTTCACAACCTAACTGCTTCATAGCAACTAACACACTTGTGATGATATTCCAATCTGTGTGGGGTTTTTTTGTCTTCTCCTGCTGGTCTGCATGTTCCCTGAGATCAGGGGCCATTTCTACTTTTGAATGAATGAATGAGCTATTAATTAAACAATGTATGTTAGAGTTTCACTGGGTAGTCTTAAAATCAATTGTATGCAGTAACCAAAATGGCCACACAGCGTCACTAAAGTTTTAGTCCTTTGGGTGAAATAGGTGAATAATTTGATATGAAGTTATGGTCCTGAAAATTTTCTCATCTGTATCATAGTGTTTAAAAGTTTGTGATAGACTTGATTCTGTCTCTGTGTGTCTGTGTATTCTGTTATTCTTTAAAACAGAATCTGATCTGTAATGCATAGGTAGGGAGGGCAGGGGTTTTGTAGAACTTGGATCCGACTTTAGATTTTTTACTCTAGTAGATTTCTTTCAAAGGGCAAAATGTTTTAGAGATGCTTGTGGCATATTTAACTCTTGTAATGAATTATTTTGTGTATCTTTTGCCTCTCAAACTAGAATGTAACTTATAGAGAGTAAGTATAGTTACCTTTTTTTTTTTTCCATCCTTCCCCTCCCCAGCAGAACCTTGGGTATGTAATAGACATTCACTTGGATGAATGGATAATTAGTATCCATTTCTCTGACCTTCTGAATAATATGTTTTTCTACCCCAATTTTTGGAACCTCTCTGATGTCATAGTTTAATTAGACTTTATTGAAAAAAACAATAACACAGGTGCAGGTGTGTAGTAACGATAGTTTTCTTTTCTCTTAAAGCTACACATGGCAGTACTTACAGTAAGTACACATTTAAAGACCAAGCCTCTGTCTCTGCTTCATTGTCTTTTGGCAAGTGAAAGGTTAAACAGTGTACTCTCTCCCATCCTTCCTGAATTTCACTGTTTGTCCTATGACATTTTGGAATGAGAAAAAAAAAAAACTCTATCAAAACTTTTACTAAAATGTCACAGTCTCTATATTTCTTTGGCATATTATAACTGAGGAAATATATAGGATATACTATCTGTTCTCTCTACTGGCTATCAGGATTTCATTTTCTGAGTTACTTTACAGACTCAAGGTTCCTTGTTTTTGGAGTTTTGCAGACTTTTTTGGAGTTTTGTATGCTGCTGGGTATAGCATGGTGTATGTCATTAAGAACAGAAAGAAAATGAGACAATACTACTGACAGTCTTAGATATATAAGTTATTTAAAAATTTAAAAGCATAACCATTTAGAATTTATTTGTAAATAAATAATTATAAATACCTGGCTATCAATTTCCTTATAGTCAGTGTTCATGGACTACTCTAAAGACTCGCTATGTTCACAAAATTAGAGCTTATCTCACCTCTAGCTTGAAATATATATCTCAGGATATATATAATCTCTGCATATATGTATTTCAGTACTCAATTAATATAGCACAAATTGAACTCTTCACATAGCAAATGTATTCTGTAAGTAGTAACCTAGTTTCAGAAATTAAATGCTGTTTATTTTTCCTTAAATAGCTTTACACAAATCCCAAGGAACCTGAGGTAAGAACACCCATAGAGATGGGCAGTGTATGTATATTTAAATATGTTTACCTGAGTTGAGGCCGTAGATTATGTCACTAGACTACCAAATGAGCAAAGTAACTCTTAGTGAGCTCTTTCTGTGTGTTTTATTATAAATGTCGCCAATTCTTTATTATGAGATTTAAAAAAACTAGCTAGCAGTACTGGGGAGAAAGCATTGAGTGGAACTGCAGCCTATTCCCTCACATTTAACAGCGAGAGTCTGATTTATGAGGACCACACTTCCTTTTCACTTTGACTGATGCTGAATCCTTTCTATTTGTGGTCATTGGGGCATAAAAATGCTAACTAAATTCTCCCCTTCTGACCTTCTCATAGATTTCCAAGCTTTACCTTTTTCCTTCTCTCTGTAAATTTCTTCACTCTGCTTATTGAATCCTAATCATCCTCAACGTCAACTTGTGTCTGAAACTTCCATGAGAGCCTCTTTGATTATTTTGTTCACACTAAGTTCTTCCTTCTCTGAATTCCCTTTTCCATCAGGACTTCACAATTCAACACTCTTGATTCCTATAGATTACTTTATCTTCCTAGCCAGACTCTGAATTCTTGAGGACCAGGGTCTTGTCTTCTTTTCATCCCCCAGAGGGACTGCCATCGTACTGGGTACACGGTGGTCACCTGTGCTGCTTTGAACAGCAGCCGAGGTCTCAGCGCAGGAGGGGAGGGAGATGCCCTCCCTCCTCCCTTCTCATCTGACCTCGAATCTCCTCCCAGCTTTCTCTCCTCTTCGCCTCTCCTTGCTCCAGTTTCCCTTCTGTAAGCCTATGGATTGAGCCTAAATGGTGACCTTCACAACTAAGCTGAGCGTTTTTTTAGCCTTTACTATCCACTCTTTGGCAAGATTATAAATAGCTGTTTGAGCAAGGCCAAAGAAAACTGGTGCATGCAGGTGGGTAACAGGTGGGTAACAATTCCTCAGTGCCCAAGCTGCTTCTATTTATCTCTATCTCTAGTTTAGTTTTCAGGGTTTTTTCCCAGTACATTTGAAGAGAAGTTTCCCAAAGTAAGATCTCCAATAAATTGTTAATAAATTGGTCATTTCCTTCATGCAATAGATTACTATGTTTTCTTCTGCATGTGAAACTCCTAGTCTGAAATTTTTTGAGGCCTTTTGAGGTAGTATGATGCTTAGGAAATTGGGCTTATCTACAGAAAAATATTACAGAGTGGGAAGAAAACTGTTAAATGAAATTTGATTTAGGCAATATATATAATAAAGTTAGAAGGCAAAATCAGCTTATTATAAGTTCCGAGCCATCATTTATGACCCAGAAAAAATATTCTGAACTCTTACATATTGTTTTGTATAGCAATGATCCCTAACCTCTGTGTTCATGGAACACTTTTGATTACTAGATAATTTGGTGGCATGTCTAAGAGTATTAAAAGACTCAAAAAGACTCCACACATCTCAGCAATAATTATGGTATAACTGTGGCACAGCGATGCTCATAGCCTGAGAGTATCCATGGGTTACACTGTTTCATGATTGTTCTTTAGCATCAAGTCACTGAGAGAACTATTTACCTCTTTGATCTCACTCTTTTATATACTCTCAAAACAACATTCTCACATAAACAGTCTTACCTAATATGGTACCATGTTTATTAACTCATATTGGTAGAAGCATAGCCTCTCCTAAGCAGAATTGCACGAACAATAACAACATTAATATTTACCTGAAGCAAAGAAAGCATGTTACACATGGACGAAAATTTGCAGCGCTCTTGTGAAGAGTCTGTCATGGTACAGCCCGTTGAGAACCTCTGGCTTAAACAAGTGTGCTTATTCTGTCCAGAGACCAGCAGAGTTTGGGGCACTGCACAGAGCTGTGGTGCTTCTGCACCTGAGGTTTTGTTATGGTTGCTCCATCTCAAGAAAGATGAACTGACAAAAGTAACTAAAGCAGTGAAGAGGGACAGTGTCGCTTTTCTGCAGATGCATGCTACGGAATGGGTGGAGGATATTAATAAGATGTGTAACCTAACACATGATACACCCATAAAGAATTACTATATTTGAATAAAAGACACTTGTTCCTTGGAAGACAAGCTATGACAAACCTAGACAGAGTATAAAAAGCAGAGACATCACTTTGCCAACAAAGGTCCATATGGTCAAAGCTATGGTTTTTCCAGTAGTCATGCATGGATGTAAGAGCTGTACCATAAAGAAGATTGAGTGCCAAAGAATTGATGCTGTAGATTGTGGTGTTGGAGAAGGCTCTTGAGAGTCCCTTGGACTGCACGGAGATCCAACCAGTCAATCTTAAAGGAAATCAACTCTGAATATTCATTAGAAGGACTGATTCTGAAGCTGAAGCTCCAATACTCTGGCCACCTGATGTGAAGGGCTGACTTGTTGGAACAGACCCTGATGCTGGGAAAGATTGAGGGCAGGAGGAGAAGGGGGTGACAGAGGAGATGGTTGGATGGCATCACCAACTCAATGGACATAAATCTGAGCCCAGGAGATAGTGAAGGATAGGAAAGCATGGTGCGCTGCAGTCCATGGAGTTGCAACGAGTTGGACACAACTGAGCAACTGAACGACAACACAAACCTTACGGTTTCACCATCTGGTTTTCTTTGTGACTATTAGAGGTGGCCAGCACCACTTTTAGTAGATCGTTTCAGGAACTGAACTGTAGATGGTCCCTGTTTCTAGCCACAATATGCTTTTGGAAACTTTTTTTTGTTTAATTCTGTAAGATGAAATCCAATTGAATGTGAACTCTATCCTGGCTGAATATTTATTCATTCAGCAAGTATTAATTAGGTTCCACTTATGTGTCTGACACACAGGAATTAGTGGGATAGACAAGGTCCCTGCTGTCTGGAAGCTTACATTAAGCTTATGAAGGAGGATAAGCAATAAACAAACAAAAGTTAGCAACAGTTTCAGATGCATCATAAAGCTATGAAAGTAAAAGAAGGTGGTATGCTGGAGAGTGCCAAGCGGGAATAGAGGAAGAAAAATCGGAGGGCTGTGCCTGGAAGGTCTCCCTGTTTGCGCTGAGACTGAGTGCCCAGCAGAGCCGCCCTGTGCAGGCTTGTGAAAGGCACCAGTGTAGGACTGGTGTGACAACACAGGAGTGAACACTGCAGACGCCAGAGGCAGACCCCAGCTGCACTGCTCACTAGCATCATCTGTGATGGTGTAGTACCCACTCCCAGTCTGGCTATGTAAGAACGACCAGATGTAGAGCATTTAGGGAAGTGCCCAAGTGTCACGATTACTATCATCAACTGCAGACAACATACCCCAGAGGGCAGTTGTGTGAAGGCCTGAAGGCAGGAAGGCGTTTTGTATGTTTATGGACAGAGAGGCTGCCCTGAGCCTGGAGCTGAGTGAGTGGGGTGGAAGGAAGAGGCAAGAGAGAAGGTCAGAGAGGTCGGCAGGGCACAGATGAGTCAGGCCGGTGGACCAAGGTAAACCGGATTTTATCCTGAGGGCAGTGGGAAACCATTAACAAAGGAGTGACACGGTCTGATTTGCATTTTCCAAACTTTTTTTGGCCATAGAACAGAGAATGAATTTGGAGGAGGAATGGTTTGGAAGCAAGCAGATCAGATGGAAAGAGCTGGTCTTGGCGTGGATAGGGTGAAGAGAATGGAGGTGAAGAGACCCAGATGGCCTGGGGATGTGCTTTGGAGACAGGCCTGAAAAGTCTTGCCAGTGGGTTGGAATATGGAGGGAGAATGAAAGGCTGTATATGTTGCTGTTGCTCTGGTCCATGTGGATACATTCAGTGTGATTAATAGAAACCATTGGGGAGCAGCTTAAAGGCTCATCTTTATTAGGCAACACATTAATCTGAAAAGCAGGAGCATGTTTTATGAGGTGTTAAGAAGAGACTAGTGCCTGCTGTAAATATACCTTCTTTGATCAATCAGACAGAGATTGAAGTTATTAAGGATGAGCATCTTCTGTAAAACATTGGGCTTCCCTGGTGGCTCAGACGGTAAAGAGTCTGCCTGCAATGCAGGAGACCAGAGTTCAATCCCTGGGTCAGGAAGATCCCCTGGAGGAGGGAATGGCTACCCACTCCAGTATTCTTGCCTGGAGAATTCCATGGAGCTAGAGGAGCCTGGTGGGCTGCTGTCCCTGGGATCGCAAAGAATCAGACACAACTAACACACACAGTGTAAAACAATTACAAACAGGACTCTTTTATCAGTTGCCCTACAAACCAAATAAGAAAGTGTCAATTTTTTTTATCAACCACTACAGGATCTACTCTTGATACAATTAAAATAAAAGTTATCTTGGAGCATCAAAAAGCTAGAGCTGGTTGAGAAACATGGGCAGGCAGGAAGAACAGGCATTGTTTACCTGACAGGGCAACTACACCCTCATCCACGAAGAAGGGTGCTGTGTATCTCGCCTGTCTGGAGGAAACCTGTTGCTGTAGGCTCCTCCAGTCTCATACATCTCTCCTATTGGACTCACAAAGCAGCCTTCTGATCTTGGTTTGATTTCTCACATAGATTGTTTTGCTAGAAAATTTTTTTTCTCTTAAAATTAACTCCATTACAAATTAGTCTTTTAAGAATGTAAGCAGCATGAGCCCGTACCCCCAGGACTGGCTCACTGTGATTAATGGGACACCAAATCTCAGACAGACACAGGATACGAGAACGTGATTTTTTCCTCATCAATTTACCATTCCCATTCCCACACTGTCGAGGAACAAAACACTAAAACGATGAAGGAAGAGTATTTTTTGTGTTCTGACTTACACTCACACCCTTTGCCTGTCTTCGGCACCTTCTCCAGCTCTGTGGATAGATTACTGTTGACTCTTTAACAACAAAGGGGTTGGGGTGGTGACCCCCACGCAGTGGAAGTTCATGTATAATTTATGGTAGGTCCTCCATGTACAGAGTTCCTCTGTATCCTTGGTTCTTCATCCTCTGGATTCAACAATCATGTATCACATACAGCTGTAGTATTTACTGTTGGGGAAAAAAAATCCATGTTTAAGTGGGCCTGCATGGTTCAAACCTGTGTTGTTCAAGAGTCAACTGTGTGTGTATCTGGGTCAAATGTTAGCTTCAACTGCTAGGCAATCATTTTATTTTATGGACTACATCTCTCATGAGGAAATCTGTCCCTCTCTATTTCCAGCTTATTTATTTATGTTTGTCTCTATTTACACCTAGCAGAGAGCAGTGGTTTCTAGTTTTTAGTGCAAGATCACAAAAGTAAAAAGATAAGATCTGATACCACAGACTCTGGTTCTTTTTCGAATTTTTCTAGTTTACCTGCTGCCATTGTAGTCTTCCCTGAATTACTACCATCGTAACTGCTCTCATGGTTCCCACTTCTCTCAACTCTTAAAATAGCCAAGGTGATCTTTAAAAAATGCAAATCACACCCATGCTTAATAGCATTCACCATTCACTTCCTGTTTACTTGGAATAAAGTCCAAGCCTTTTAGTTACAAGGCACCACAACTTCCTCTACAGCCTCATCTCCTACACGCTCCCCTTTGCTCACTCATCATCAGCCACTTGGCCTCCTCTGTAATCCTGAAGGAGGCTTCCTTTCCTCCTCTGGAGCGTTAGCCTCGCTGTTTCTTCTGCCCGGGGTGCCCCTCCTTCCCTGACGTCTGCACAGGACTGACCCTTCTTGTCAAGGAGGCTCAGCTCAAACATCACCTCATTAGCGAGGGCTTCCTTGACCCTTCCCAACCCAATCGGCACGTCTCCCTCCCGTCCTCTGTCACAGGCTGTGCTTCATATTGCCCGCAGCACTTACTACTACCTGAGATCATGTTATTTGCTTACTTACTTACTGGCCATTTCCCCCACCAGTCTGTATACTCTGGAAAACAGGGGCCTTTTCTGTCATGTTCACCACAGCGACTCCAGTGCCTGACCCAAAGTAGACATTCAATGAATATCCGTTCCATGAATGAATGGTTCCTTAGCTGGTTCCACTGTTAGTGACAAAAGCCAGGTCAGACACTTGACTCTGGGCTTTAGTTTCTCCAGCTTTAAAGCAGTAACAATAGATGATGGCATCTGACTCATTTTTAGCTTGGAGGAGAAAAACTGTTATCTTTTTATCTGGAGATATCACTCCTGAATAATGTCATGCTATGAGACAAACAGGTATGTAGGAGGGATAGAAGGCATACAGTGAAGGTGTCTACTGCTACTAGATAAGAAAACCCCTGTAACACCTGATAAGTGACACCTGTTACTAGATAAGAAAACTCAGAGATTTTCTGAAAGTAATATCTTTCTTTCTTCCCTTTGATATTTCTAGAAAGTGACTGAGATATACCAGTTCAAATTCAAATACACAAAAGAAGGAGCCACTATGGATTTTGACAGGTAGAATCTAATTGTTTAATGAACATAAGAAATACATAGGATTGAGGTAAACATATGCCTCTTGAGGCCAGAGATAGGCCTTATACTTCCTTGTAACTTCCCCAATAATCTTACAAAAAACCTGTTATTGTAAAAAGGGGATGTAATAATTGTTTAAATTTCTGAAATCCATGTATAAAGGTGGTGGGAGAAGAGGCTTCCTTTGCTTCTTTCCCTCTTCTTCTTGTAGGTGATATTAGTAGGTCTAAAGGCAGTTAAGTTTAGTGGTTAAGAGTCCTAATTCTTAAGGCAGAAAGATCTAGCTTGGATCCCCAGCTCTGACTATTTCTGGTCATATAATTTTGGACAGAATATTCAGCCTCCCCAGATGTTAGCATTCTCATCCACACAGTGGAATTAATAATATCTACTTCATATGGTTGCTGTGATTGTTAAATTATAATGCATAGGTAAAGCTTTACCCATCCCTGGCAGGTAAGAAGCACACAGCAAATGGTATCTAGTGGTCATGGTGGTGATGGTGGTGATCTTTATGGTGGCTGATGGGTAGCACAGCAGTAGAAATTATATTGATGAGGCTGTGCACGTGGTGTTGACTGAAGAACTCTATGAGGCTCTATCTAACCACTAACCCAAAGCTTCTGAATTGCGATGGCAAGATAGCTATCCTCTCTACCCTCAGTACAGTCAGATGGGGGCTGGGATAGGTGAAGCCGCTGCTCTATTTACCTGTAGACACAAATATGCTCATCTGCTCACCCCCGTATGTCATACGAATATAGCCATCTATTATTGTATCCTTGTATGGAAAAGACTGGAAAGCACTGCATTTTCCTATCAAGTCTAAAAGTTTAAGTTTTAGATATACTAATGGATTAAATAGCAAGGACAAGGACAGTTGCTTCAGAAAGTCCTCAGTACATATGGAGATGTTTTATTCCCCTCCCAGCTTTTGGATTCAGATAGAGCTGAGTATTCCTAACGAGATGGAATAGAAGTGGGGCGGGTGGAGGATGGAGACAAGTCCTGGGTGGTAGAGAGCTCCACCTCAGAGGCGTGAGTCTCTCTGAAAGGAATGGCTCTGAAGAGAAATGTGGCCTCATTCTCAGTTTTCCATATGATGAGCTCTGTCTCATCATTTACTACAAGTTTTACAATTTCTCTCCAAGATTCATACCCTTATAATCCTCTCCCTTGTAAAATTTCCGGACCGCACTAGGATGTGAAGAGGAAGTAAGTTCTAGGAATAAGAATTAAGGTACTAAACATCATTAGCTAACATCTTTAAAATACTTTACAGAGTGTTCAGAGCTTTTCATATATATTCTCGTACATAAAACAGCTGCCTTTTGCTCTCTAAATTTCAAATCTAAGTACCACTGACAACCAGATTAATCTCTTTTGTCACGAGGGTGCCTATATCTAGAGGTGAGCAGTATAACAGAAATGACCAAATCTTTCTGCTACTCAGGGGAAGAGAAGGTAATGCCTACTAGACCAAAGCTGGGCCTTTGTTTGGGTGACTGTTTATACAAAATTACCTTATCACCTCTTACATAGTAAAGATGATTTTCCTTTTATTTTTTTATTTTTTTAGTTCTACCAGTTTATTGCTACCAACCCATCTCCCTCCACCCTCATGCACGCATGCTCAGTCATGTAACCCCATGGACTGCAGCCCACCAGGCTCCTCTGTTCATGGACTTTTCCAGGCAAGAATACTGGAGTGGGTTGCCATGATTTTCCTTTTAAAAAACAGTACAGGGCAGTCTTGAATATGATTTCACATGAAACGATTTCATGACTATGATGTATACTGAAGGATCCCATGAACTTCATGGCTATCACCCTTCCCTCTGATTACTTATTTCAAACTGGCTAGATCCTGGCAGACAAAACTTTAAGTTGTTCAAAACTGAAAAAGGAGCAAATGTGTTTACTTAATAATGTTTGTTTTATGAATTCACACTACCTCTAGTAGTTCAGTTACTAAGGGTTATTTTTCAGTATTGCGTACTTACTACGTGAAAGGCATTGTACAAATATATTGCAGTCATAGTCCTTCCTGTAAACTACTCAAATGTGAGACTAATCGGGGGGAAATTTTTGGAGAGAAATAAAAAATGTTTAGAGTTGGAAGGTAATTTAGCCCAATTTGTTCATTCACTCATTAATACAACAAATGTTTATTGAGTACTTACTGGGGTTGGGCACCAAACTTAGTACTGTGGAGATGAAAAATACAACCACTCAGTCTAGGGGGGACATATAGTTATACATAAGGGTAAGGTATAGGGATGACCAGAGAAGACCTCCCTGAAGAGATGACACATGAGTGTCAGGAAGACAAGTGGGAAAAGCTCAGTATAAGCAGAGTGAACAGCAAACACAAATGCATAGGAGTAAGAGGGATTCAGGGACTAGTTACAGATGAAGGTGGAGGTGAGGGTGCGGCTGGTGAAAGGCCATTGTACACACACAGTTCTAGAACTTTATTGAAAAGTAATGGATACAATATAAGAAATTTAAGAGAGTGACGCGAGTGGATTTTCCTATTAGGAATATATACTAGGAGTTGTGTGGAGAATGTTTTGCAGTGTGAACAAGAAGGAAAACAGGAAGAATAGTCAGTCATGGTGATGGTCCATGCAAGAGCGAGAAGGGGATGCCTCTGAGAGACACCCAGATGGTACAAAGGCCAGAGATGATGACTGATTTAATTTGGAGAGGTATAGAAACATGTGTAAGCTTATCTCACAAAGGAGCTAACTGACCTAGTGTGTCTAAGGGACTTGACCGGAGTCATTCAGCTAGTTAGCAACAGAGCCAATATTAAATGTCAAGTCCATTGTTCTCAGTATTAAATTATGTGGTCATTTATAAATCAAATTTAAAAAAATCAGGTCACATTTAAAATGCCTTAAGGGAACTTGCTACTTAAGAACCCCTTTGTATACGTATTGCAAACAGTACAATAACCCCTTTAATTTACATTCTAAAATGGTCTCAAGTGTCCTGTGTTTAGTTTATATTTATCTGCTCATACAGTAAAAATTTTTGTTCTTTTTGAAATAGATTTTCAATATTATATGTGATTGAAAAGTGCGCTGTTTTCTTATGTGATTATAGCAGTAACACAAGCTTTGAAAGTGTGACAAACAGTGAAGGTATTAAGAAAGCCAGTGTTCTGCTGATCCGTAAACTGTACATACTGATGCAGAACCTTGGACCCCTTCCTAACGACGTTATACTGACTATGACACTCCACTACTACAATGCAGGTAGGTGGAGACCTCTAATCAAATCCCCTCTTTAGTGCTGAAGTAGTATTTTGGATAAACAGAAGGATTTTGGCAAGCCTTTGAAAGAGATGGTTGTCGTTACACACGAAAGACTAATCTGACTTGTTCTCCTGAAAGTCACAGTTTTCTTGGTTTTCTGCCTTTTCCATTTTGCAGTGACCCCAAATGATTACCAGCCCCCTGGTTTTAAAGAAGGAGTGAACTCTCACTTCCTGCTGTTCGAAGGGGAGCCTGTAAACCTGCAAGTGGGAATGGTCTCCACGGGCTTTCACAGCATGAAAGTAAAAGTCACAACCGAGGCCACCAGGGTGTCTGATCTGGAGAACAGTCTCTTCCACGAGAGCGGCACGACCGAGATTGCCCATCAGGGCCTCGACTGCGACGAGGAGGAGGAGGAAGGCAACAGTGACGTAAGGCAAAGCCACAGTGCCCCCCTCTACTGCTTCAGTTAAACCCAGCTGGCATGGTTCAGCTCCTGCACCGCTCATATCACAGTATAGCAGTCCAGTGGAGTGTGCTGGGTATAAAAATGAAACAAAGCTAGCTCTCGACCTCGAGTCTTTATTCTAAAAAAGCACTATCTTCAAGAAGGAAATATACTTTGTTAAATGAAACTGTCCATGTCTAGGAGGAAAATATAGACTTTGTTGGGTTGGCCAAAGATTTTGTTTGGGTTTTTCCATAGCACCTTATGCAAAACCCAAACAAACTTTCTGGCCAACCCAATAATATACTTCTTTTTACAAAAGGTACCCATGAATTTCGGAAATTTGGGATTTTCTTTAACTTAAAAGAGCATATTAAACATTTTAAAATATTCTAAGTGTTTATTCATACTCACTGGAAGTATAAGTAAGTTCTTGATGACCAGGGTAGAAAGTGTTATGGATAACCCTAAGTTAGAGTGCCTTCATTTTCACTGCTGTAGAATATTCTACTCTCGATAGACATACTTTCTCTTTGTAATTGTTATAAACATTCGTGTATACACCTCCTTGTACACATATGTAAGAGTGTCTCTGAGGACTACTCCAAAGAGTCCTAGGGCTTGCGCATTTTCAACTTGCTTAGGTAATGAAAAACTGTTCTCCAAAATGGTTGTACCAATTTGTGTTCTGGCACCAGTGGAGGGGGTGCTCGCCATCCTTGACAACACCTAGTATTACCCACGTTTATGGTTTCTGCCTAACCGCTGGATATAAATGGTAATGCCTCATGATTTGATTTTGATTTGCATTTCCCTGATTATTAATGAGCTTAAGCATCTTTTCATGTGTATTGGCTATTCTGGTTTTTTATGTATATAAAATAACTATTCAAGTCTTTTATGCATTTTTCTATTGGGTTATTTATCTTTTCCTCATTGATTTAAAAATATATCCTAAATAATAACTTGTTTCCATTATTTATGTTACAGTATTTCTTTTTAGGTTTATGGCTTGTCTCTTCACTTTCTTTAAGATGCTTTTTGCTAAAGGGAAGTTCTTAGTTTTAACGTAGTCAGGCTTTTCCTCTAACATGTGCTTTTGGATATTCTTAAGAAATCCTCCCTTACCTGAGGTCATTTATGATACTTTCCTTTATTTTGTTATAAAAGTTTAAGGTTTTTCTTTTTACAGTTACATTTTTATTCCACTTGGAGTTAATTTTGATTTGTGTGGTAACGTAGACCAGACTCCTTTTACATTTTAAAATCCAAGTATAATACACATACAGAAAACAACTTACATCATAATAGATATCTTACACGCATGCTCAGTCATATTTGACTCTTTTCAACCCCATGGATTCTAGCCCACCAGGCTCCTCTGTCTACGGGATTCTCTAGGCAAGAATACTGGAGTGGGTTGCCATGCCCTCCTCCAGGGGATCTTCCCAACCCAGGGATTGAACCTGCATTTCTTTATGTCTCCTGCATTGACAGACACATTCTTTACCACTAGTGCCATCAGGGAAGCCCATACATCATAATGATACAGCTCAATAAATATTCACAAACTAAACCCAAGGACTGGGATGGGAGGTGAGAGAGAATGCCTCTTTCAGTACAGCTCCCTAGTTTTCTTGCTTGCCTCACCCTATTCCAGCCCTACTGAATACACATGTGACATCAGCACCCAGATCAAGAAACATAATAGTGCCAGCACCCCGAGAAAACTCAGTCCTGCTTTTCAGTCACTATTCTATTCAACAGGAATATCTCTATCCTGGCTTCTATTAGAATAATTAGTTTCTCTTGTTTTTTATTTTATAGATGTGGAATCATGGAGTGTGAAACATTTTTTCACTTCTTAAGTATTCTGAACATGTTTTTTAGTAAAATACACACATTTCTGGTAGATTTGCTAGGAGTAGAATTGCTGGGTCACAGGATATGAGTACGTTTAGCTTTAACAGATACTACAAAACAACTTCCAAAGTGCTTGTGTCAACTTACACTTCCATCAGCAGGTTTTGGTTGCTCCACATCCTCACCAACCATTGGCATTTTCCATCTTTTTAATTTTAGCCGTTCTGGTGGGTGTGTAGTGGTATGTCACTGTGGTTTTAATTTGCAGTTTCCTGATGACTAAGGAAGATGAGCACCTTTTCATATGTTTCTTGGCCATGTTGGATGTCCTCTTTTGTGAAATTTTTTTTTAAGTCTTTTGTCATTTTTCTATTGGGTTCTGTTGGGTTTGTCTTTCATTCTTATGAATTTGTAGGAGTTCTGAATATATATTCTACATAAGTCCTTTGTCAGATACATGTATTGTGAATATCTCTTCAACTTTATGAGTTGCCTTTTTACTCTCTTAATGGTGTGTTGTGATGAACAGAATATTAATTTTAGCACAGTTCAACTTATCAGTCTTTTCAGCTATCTTTGGCAGTTTTTATTTAAACAATTTTTTCCACTCTGAAGTTTACAGAGATGTACTCTATGGTTTTCCTCTAACAAGGAGAAATAGCTACAGAAACAGAGGTGAATTTTAAAATTGCAAGATACTTCCATGAATAACATCACACCAAAAATATAAATACCTGACCTTTCTCTCCCCTGTCTTCAAGTATCCGTATTTTGGTATGATATTATTCACGGAGGCCTGCTTGTGTAGTTATTTCCCCCATTTTTATATCTGGTATTTATTTGTGCCCCATTTGTTTTTCTTAGGTTATACTGGCCCAAATCAGTAATTCTTTATTTCTCTCTTCAAAGTCATCTTTTGGTTGTGCTGATCTCTTCTATGGCTTTGTCCTTCTATTTTGCTCATGTTTTGCTTTCATCTTTGTCTTCTTATATTTCTCTGGTTTGGTTTGTCTCCCTATTCCAAACTGACCTCTCCATCAATATGTAGACATATATATTATATGAGTACCTCAAATTCAGCATTAAATGGAATTTCAACTTCTAACCAAACATGCTCTTCCTCCTTCCAGGTTCCTTATCTTTGTATTGCATTAAATCTTTACCAAACAGCCTGATCAGGAATGTGTTCAGGTCCTATTTTCTTCTCACTTCTCACATCCTTTTGGTTACCATTTCTGTTTCATATCTGAAATACTTCAGACCATAATTTGGTCATGGATCAGAAATGATGAAAAGAGACAAAGTTAACATTTAAAAATTCTTAAATGATAAGAACTCTTAAAACCAAACTCCACTTGGGAAACAGGACACAGAACCCAAGTAAAGAGACCAGGGAATCCCAGGACAAAACAGGTTTATGCAGCGCTGTCTGAAAACCCCATCCTAAATGTGTCCTTATCATCTCATCTGCTTCGGCCACATCTTCAGGACAGGCCATCCTTCCCTGTAGGGTGTCTTGAGCTTTAGGCCTTAGGGAGTAAGGCACACAGCACAGTGACACCTCACAGTGCTCTGTGAAGGGGGATCTGCTTTCTCTGCTGCGCTCAGCTGGATAGATAGCAGTAGTCATGTACCCTAGAGAGAGACTCTTGAACAAGCTGCTTCTTTAAAGAGCTCATCTATATGGTGACAATAACCTATGGGTATAGAATTTTTAAAAAATTTTATCCTAAGTTTAAATCCTGAGGGAAAAGTACTTCTTTCTAATACAGGTAGTTAACCCAGGCTTCTTAAATGACTCTAGTAATTACTAACACATCCAGACAGCTATAAAAAGATGGACGGCTAATGTTCCACCATGTCAATTGTAGAGACCGATGTTCTTAGTTTTTTAAGCCATTAAAGCTTTTCGGGGCTTCCCTGGTGACTCAGGTGGTAAAGAATCTGCCTGCAATGCAGGAGACCTGGTTCAGTTCCTGGGAAGGGAATGGCAACTCACTGCAATATTCTTGCCTGGAAAATCCCATGGGCAGAGGAGCCTGGCAGGCTACAGTCCATGGGGTCACAAAGAGTCAGACATGACTGAGTGACTAATACTGGTGGCTCAGTGGTAAAGAATCCACCTGCCAATGCAGGATACATGGGCTCCATCCCTGGTCTGGGAAGACTCCACATGCCGTGGAGCAACTAGGCCCTTGGGCCACGAGTACTGAAACTATGCCCTGGAGCCCAGGGGATGCAACTCCTGAAGCCCACTCTAGAACTGTGCTCTGCGACAAGAGAAGTCACCGCCATGAGAAGTCTCTGCACCGCAACTAGAGAGAAGCCCCAGCAGCAATGAAGACCCAGCACAGCCAAAGATAAAGAAATAACTAAGTATTGTAAAAGAGAAAGCTCTTTGGGAATTTGTATTTTTATCAATTTTTAAGTGGGGATCCACAGGCAGTAATTTTCTAATTTTGTGAGCTCTTTATGAGTCTTTGTACTCTTAGAAAGGGTTGCTTTTTCTTCTTGATGATTTCCACAGAAGAATACATATAACAATGTATGGCTTACCTGAATGCATTTTTTTTCCCTGTGTGAAGGCCATTTCTTACCTTTTGTGCTAACACTTTGGATTTAAGTATAAATGATTTGTTTTTGAGAAATCAGAATGTACAGTATATTGGTGCCAAAGTAAATGGTACCATTTAAGTGTGGACTAGAAAGATACTTTCTGAAATTCCTTACAGTTGCTATGTATTCTAGTCAGTGGATTAAAACAAGAGCCTTTTCACTCAAAACCCTATTTTCTCCCACTAAACTCTGAAGTTCTGAATTTTTGAGGTATAGGCTGGTGATTTTCATATCATTACATCTCATGAAGCATATATGCCTTGTCTGATACAATGTAGTGTTGGCAAGAATATCTTAGATTCTTGGAAACGGAGTTGATTATTGAAAACGTTGGAGGAGGCACATTATCTACAGAAAATATTCATACTTCAAAACCACACATCATTCTCTTTATCACAGGGCTATAGTCCTTTTCACAAAGTTTCTTTTTGTCTAATAAGACATTTTTTTTCAACTAATTTTTCTGTTCTGCGTTACAGAATATAATTGGTATCCTCTGTTAACCATGAAAAGAGGAATGAAAGTCGGTTGACTTTCCCATCAGTCATATAAGTCATCTTTTTTTCATATATGAATCACTCTTTAACATATCAGAGAATTATTTCCTTCCTATTGTGAGTAGGAAGAGCCACTCTGATGAGCTGTGTATGTATCACTTTTACATAAAGAAAAAAAGAGTATATTGATGGATGTTGTTGTTTAGTCTCTAAGTCATGTTTGACTCTTTTGAGACCCCATGGACTGTTGCCCGCCAGGCTCTTTTGTCCATGGGATTTCCTAGACAGGAATAGTGGAGTGGCTTGCCATTTTTTTCTCCAGGGAATCTTCCCAACCCAGGGATTGAAGCAGTTCCTGCATTGGCAGGCAGATTCCTTACCACTGAGCCACATAGGAAGTCCATATTGATATGTAGATGTGTGTGTATGTATGTATGTGTGTGTGTATATATGTGTGTGTGTGTATATATATAATAGCAGAAGAAAAGCATAGTGAGTAATCTTAGGTAGTAACACTTTGGATTTTACTATTATTAAACCCTAACCTAAAAGAAGTAAGTTTTGTTGTTGTTGTTTCTAAAGGAGTAAGACTGAGAGTGTTGTTTGGTTTAAAAAAAGTACCTGTAATAACCTGAAATAATACAGTGTTATCATTATACTAAAACCAGTGTAATATTAGGTTAGGAGAAATCTTCTACTGTTTGGGAAAGTTTGTGAAGAGTTGGCATTAATTTTTCTTTGAATTAAAGTAAGCCATCTGGGTCTAGGCTTTTCTTTGTGGGTAATTTTAACTTATTAATTCCGTCTTTTCAGTTGGTACGGATCTGTTTAGATTTTCGGTTACTTCTTGAGCCAGTCTTGGTAGTTTGTGTCTTTCTAGGAATTTGTTATTTCATTTATGTTACCTCTATGGACATATACAGCGAATGACGAGAGATTTACGTAGTACCTCTTTATAATGCTTTCTTGTATTTTTGTAAAGTCACTAGTAATTTTTGCTGTTCTACTTCTAATTAGATGGCTTCCCTGGTGGCTCAGATGGTAAACAATCTGCCTGCAATGCAGGAGACCTAGGTTCGATTCCTGGGTCAGGAAGATTCCCTGGAGAAAGAAATGGCTACCCACTTCAGTATTCTTGCCTGGAGAATTCCATAATTTGAGTCTTCTCTCATTTTCTTGACTATACGTTTGTCAATATTGTTGATCTTTCAAAGAAGTGGTTTATGGATTCATCAATTTTCTCTATACTTGTTTTTGTATTCTCCATTTCACAAATTTCCCATATAGTCTTTATCTCCTTTCTTCTGCTTGTTTTCAGGTTTAGTTTGCACTTTTCCAGTGTCTTAAGTTGGAAATTTAGGTTTTTTGAGGCATTTATACCTATAAATTTTCCTCTAAGCACTGCTTTAGCAATATTTTTGTTCTGTTGTATCTTCAGCGACTAAGCACAGCACAGCACATGGTTGCTTTACAATTTTGTAGAATAAGGTGAATTAGCTGTATCAGTTCAGTTCAGTCGCTCAGTCGTGCGACCCCATGAATTACAGCACGCCAGGCCTCCCTGTCCATCACCAACTCCCTGAGTCTACTCAAACCCATGTCCATTGAGTCAGTGATGCCATCCAGCCATCTCATCCTCTGTTGTCCCCCTCTCCTCCTGCCCCTAGTCCTACCCAGCATTAGGGTCTTTTTCAATGAGTCAACTCTTCGCATCAGGTGGCCAAAGTATTGGAGTTTCAGCTTCAACATCAGTCCTTCCAATGAA
Source organism: Okapia johnstoni (assembly GCA_024291935.2). NCBI lineage: Eukaryota > Metazoa > Chordata > Mammalia > Artiodactyla > Giraffidae > Okapia > Okapia johnstoni. The sequence goes on along the minus strand of CM044310.1, from coordinate 3,483,723 downwards.
CACCCAGGATTGATCTCCTTTAGGATGGACTGGTTGGATCTCCTTGCAGTTCAAGGGACTCTCAAGAGTCTTCTCCAACACCACAGTTCAAAAGCATCAATTCTTCAGCGCTCAGCTTTCTTCACCGTCCAACTCTCACATCCATACATGACCACTGGAAAAACCATAGCCTTGACTAGATGGACTTTTGTTGGCAAAGTAATGTCTCTGCTTTTAAATATGCTATCTAGGTTGGCTATAACCTTCCTTCCAACGAGTAAGCGTCTTTTAATTTCATGGCTGCAATCACCATCAGCAGTGATTTTGGAGCCCAAAAAAATAAAGTCTGACACTGTTTCCACTGTTTCCCCATCTACTTCCCATGAAGTGATGGGACCAGATGCCATGATCTTAGTTTTCTGAACGTTGAGCTTTAAGCCAACTTTTTCAGTCTCCTCTCTCACTTTCATCAAGAGGCTCTTTAGTTCTTCTTCACTTTCTGCCATAAGGGTGGTGTCATCTGCATATCTGAGGTTATTGATACTTCTCCCGGCAATCTTGATTCCAGCCAGTGTTTCTTCCAGCCCAGCGTTTCTCATGATGTACTCTGCATATAAGTTAAATAAGCAGGGTGACAATATACAGCCTTGACGTACTCCTTTTCCTATTTGGAACCAGTCTGTTGTTCCATGTCCAGTTCTAACTGTTGCTTCCTGACCTGCATACAGGTTTCTCAAGAGACAGGTCAGATGGTCTGGTATTCCCATTTCTTTCAGAATTTTCCACAGTTTATTGTGATCCACACAGTCAAAGGCTTTGGCATAGTCAATAAAGCAGAAATAGATGTTTTTCTGGAACTCTCTTGCTTTTTCGATGATCCGGCGGATGTTGGCAATTTGATCTCTGGTTCCTCTGCCTTTTCTAAAACCAGCTTGAACATCTGGAAGTTCACGGTTCCCGTATTGCTGAAGCCTGGCTTGGAGAATTTTGAGCATTACTTTACTAGCATGTGAGATGAGTGCAATTGTGCGGTAGTTTGAGCATTCTTTGGCATTGCCTTTCTTTGGGATTGGAACGAAAACTGACCTTTTCCAGTCCTGTGGCCACTGCTGAGTTTTCCAAATTTTCTGGCATCTTGAGTGCAGCACTTTCACAGCATCATCTTTCAGGATTTGAATTAGCTGTATGTATACATATATATATATATCCCCTCTCTTTTCCCTTCCTCCCATCCTACCCACATTCCACCCATCTTGGTCACCACAGAGCACAGAAGTGAGCTCCTCTGCTCTACAGACTAGCTGTCTGTTTTACACACGGCAGTGCACATACATCAATCCCAATCTCCCAGTTCATCCCACCTCTTCCCCTGCAACCCAGGGCCACACATCTGTTCTCTACATCTGCATCTCTATTCCTGCCCTGTACATAGGTTTATCTGTACCGTTTTTCTAGATTCCACATATTCATTAATATATGATATTTGTTTTTCTCTTTCTGATTTCTATGGCAAGACCTTTTTTGACCCAAATCCTCGAGTAATGAACATAAAAACAAAAGTACACAAATAGGACCTAATTAAACTTAAAAGCTTTTGCACAGCAAAGAAAACCATAAACAAGACGAGAAGACAACCTTCAGAATGGGAGAAAATACTTGCAAACGAAGCAAATGACAAGGGATTTACCTCCAAAATATACAAATAGCTCATGAAGCTCAGTATCAAAAAACAAACAACCCAATCAAAAAAATGGGTGTATCTTCTTTTTTGTTCATCTCAAATAATCTTCTGACTTCTCTTTTGATTTCTTCTTTGACCTATTGGTTATTTAGGAGTATGTTGTTTAATTTTCACATATTTGTGAGTTTCCCAATTTTATTCTGTTCTTTATTTCTAATTTTATACCACTGTGGTCAGAGTGAAAACTATAAAACTTCCAGGAGGGAACAAAATGTCCAACGAAAGGTTTTTAAGCAGCTCCCTGAAAACACGAACGGCAAAAGGAAAAATATGGACATACTGAACTTTATCAAAATCTAAAACTTCTCTTCCAGAGAGATATCATTGAGAAAATGAAAAGGCAAGCTAGAAACTGAGTGAAAAGTAGTCCTACTACATAAATCCGTCAAAGAACTTGTATTCATAATATGTGATTTTTATATGTACAGATTATATTCATACAGATTATTTTCAACTCAAGAAGACCAACCCCATTTTAAAAAATGCCCAAGAATGTGAACAGACACTTAATCAGAAAATAGGTACCAATAGCCAAATAAGACATAAAAAGACACTTTATGTCATTAGTCATCCGGGAAATACAAATTTAAAACCAAAATGTGATACTAGTCTACATTCACTAGAAGGACTAAAATCACAATTGAGAATGCCAAGTGTCGTCAAGGATGTAGATCTCTTGGAGTTTTCACCTCTTGCTCATGGGTGTGTTACATGGTACAACCACTGCGGAGCCCATGTTGTCAGTTTCCTGTAACGTTAAACATACGCTGACTATGTGGTACAGCAATCTCACTCCTGGTTATCCAAGAGAAATGAAAACATATAATCACAAGAATACTGGAACACAAATGTTCACAGCAGCTTTATTCATAATAACTCCTAACTGGAAACAACCCGGATACTCAACAGGTCAAGGGATCAGTAAATTGTGGTATCTCAGTACAAAGGATTAGTAGTAGCAATAATAAGAATAAAGAATTAACAACTGTGCAAAACCATGAATGAATTTTTAAAAGTCAGATGAGAGTACATACTATATGGTTTCATTTGCATGAAATTCTAGACACAAAACCAATCTAAAATGAGAGGAAACTGACGTCTCCCCAGGCGTGGCGGTTGGGTGGGGATTTAGCGCAAAGAAGCATAAAGAGACTTGAAGGCGATGAAGTGTCCTCTACTTTGATTGTAGTGAGGATACATACAGTTACCAAGGCTCCTGGAAACGTATAATATACTTAGAATAGATGCAACGGCATATGTGTGCTGTGTGTGCTAAGTCCTTTCAGTCATGTCCAACTCTGCGACCCTATGGACTGTATCTCTCCAGGCTCCTCTGCCCATGGGATTCTCCAGGCACAAATACTGGAGTGGATTGCCATTTCCTTCTCCAGGGGATCAACAGTATATATAATAGTATATAAAGTTTGCCTTATTACAGTTAAATTCTAAAAAGCAGTGATCCATGGTATTAGTTATTAACATTAAAGCCCTATTGGTGACTGTTCCAGACTGGAAACAACCTAAGTGTCCCTCAATGAAAGATTGGTTCGATAAGTTTTGGTAGACCAGTCAAATGAGGTGCTATTAGCCACTGAGAACATAGTAGACAAGTAAAGGGCTTCCCAGCTAGTGCTAGTGGGAAAGAACCCAACTGCCAATGCAGGCGACATAAGAGATGCAGGTTCGATCCCTCAGTCAGGAAAATCTCCTGGAGGAGGTCATGGCAACCCACTCTAGTATTCTTGCCTAAAGAATCCCATGGACTGAGGAGCCTGGCATGCTATGGTCCATAGGGTCGCAAAAAGTCAGACCACAACTGAAGCGACTTAGCACAAATGCAGAGAAGTAAAATTATTGATCTGGAGAAAATATTTGTACCTTTTTTGGTAAGTGAAGGTAAGATAAAAGAAGCCACCTAATACTCTCCCCATATGTAATATAGTTTGGGTTATGTGAATAATTTGCAGTAGATTCTTTCATCTATATAATTCTCTAAAGAGCCGAGTGATGCAGTAAGTCATGATTGCTTTTCCTTTCTTGTGTAAATTTTTGCTTTTCCTACAGTAATAATTGTTCATTTGCTTAGCTTTTTCTCTACTTATTCCTAATTCAATTCCAAACTTTCTGCAGATTATCTAGACCTGCACAGTCCAAAATGGTAGCTGCTCACCACATGTGGCTATTGAAATTTTAAATAAGTTTAGCTACTCAGTCACACACTTCAGTGCTCTGGCTAGTGACTACTGTGTTGGACAGTACAAATGCAGAACATTTCCATCGTCACAGAAAGATCTACTGACAGTGCTGCTGTAAGACCCCTCTCAGATATTCAAATGCAGTAACTTCGTCCTCACTGAGAAATTTCTCCTGGAGCTTTTCACCTTTGACCAAATCCACATGACTGCTGTGCCTCGTGGCTGCCTCTCGTACTGAAATCTCCCTTCCACAGCTTCTGGGGATTTCTCTGCCTCTCCTGTGTTAGACCTTTTGTTTCCTGATTCGGTTTTCTCCCTCGTTTCTGTGGAGCCTGTGCTTTGATAACTTCCTTAGAGAGGGGTGATGGGTGGTAAGTTGCTGAGATCCTTCAAGCCCTAAAAATCTTATTTCACTGTTGTATTTGTTTCTCCAGAAATAAAGATCTAGGGGGACAGTTCTTTCCATGAGAACTTTGAGGCATTGCTCCTCCAAATATTCTAGTTTCTGGTGTTGCTGCTAAGAATTTCCAAGCCATTTCTGATTTTGAGCTTTTGTCTATTATCTCTTTTTGTTTCCTGTCTGGAAGCTGCTTCCTCAGATTTCTGAAATTTTATTAATTATTTTAATTAATTATTTATGTTTGTCACTCTGGCCAGTTTGAGTCCGGTAACTTGAGTGCTCCTTCAGTTCTGGGAAATTCTCTTGAATTATTTCCTTGATGAAAATTATGTGTGCTCAAAACTCTCTACTCTTTCTTTCTGGATCTCCTGGTGTAGTCTTTAGGTAACAGACCTCCTGGATACAGCCATTCTATTTGTAAAAATCTCTTCTCCTCCACTTCCCGTATCCCCGTGCTCTCAGTTTGTGCCCGCGGGGATAGCTCTTACATGTTGACGTGACCCCGTTCTGCCGTTGAGTCTTTGTTTGTGCTATTGTGTTTCTGTCTCCGAGAGCCTTCTCTTGTTCTCTGGTGTTCCTTCTTCCAGTTACAGCATCCTGCTCTTGCTCACGCTCGCAGAACGGTCTCTTGTCTCAGAGGATACTGATACTCTAGACACATTTCTTCCCTCTGTATGTCTTTGTTTCCTCTATTTGTTTGCAGTTTCCTCCTCCACCCTTGTTCACCCTCCCGACCTCTCTCTCCTCAGAGGCCAAAGACGGCTGGCGGTCCTTGGTTGTCTGCTCGTACTTAAAAGTGCAAGGACTAGAAAGCTCTGAGCCCATGGGCCTTCATTGTAGAGTGACATGATCAGGCCTCTGGGGGAGTGCTCAACATCTGTATATTTAAAGGCTCCCTCTTGGTCACTTTCCTCAGTCTGTGTTGGTCGCCAGTGTTTGGGAGCCAAACAGAGAGAGAGGGCCGAGGCTCTACACTCAGTGTGCACGATTGCACTTAGCCCCCTCATTTCTGGCACCACAACCCTGCCTCAGCGGTGATCCAGGTCTCACTACCTTCTACCACCTTCTTCAGGGAATTTCCAGTTTTATGCCTGGGTGGGCAACTGTTTGGTTTTGCAAAGTTGAAGAAGGGGTCTGAGGATTCCAACTGCTTCATAAATGTCTTTTACTAGGTCTTTAGTTAGCTCCATGCTTCCCTCATAGCTCAGTTGGTAAAGAATCCACTTGTGATGCAGGAGACCCCGGTTCAATTCCTGGGTCGGGAAGATCCGCTGGAGAAGGGATAGGCTACCCACTCCAGTATTCTTGGGCGTCCCTTGTGGCTCAGCTGGTAAAGAATCCATGTGCCGTGTGGGAGACCTGGGTTCGATCCCTGGGTTGGGAAGATCCCCTGGAGAAGGGAAAGACTACCCACCCCAGTATTCTGGCCTGGAGAATTCCATGGACTGAATAGTCCATGGGGTCGCAAAGAGTAGGACAAGACTCAGCAACTTTCACTTTCACTTTCTTTAGTTAGCTCCAGGTGGCGCTAGTGGTAAAGAACCCGCCTGCCAACGCAGGAGACAAAAGGGATACGGGTTTGATCCCTGGGTCAGGAAGATCCCCTGGAGGAGGGCATGGCAATTCATTCCAGTATTTTTGCCTGGAGAACCCCCATGGACAGAGGAGCCTGGCAGGCTACAGTCCATGGGGTCTCAAAAAGTAAGACACCACTGAGCAACACACTTTCAGTTTCACTACCCACCCTTCTCATTCCTTATTCCGAAAGTACCTGATGCTGGAACTTCTTTAGACCTCTGTACATGTGGATGGTTCTCGGTTTGCCCCACTGCTGGTTTAAGTGACCAGCGACATTAGTTACCTCTTATCTGTCTGCTTTCTAGCTTTCAAACTCATTGCTCTTGTTTTCTGTCTTATTCTTCCAGTCCTTTGGGGTTTCTACTCTTAAATCCCTTTACTGTCACTCTAGTGAGGTTTGGGGAGGAAACTAAATAAATATTGATGGCATGTCAATGTACCACTTCACCCAGAAATCAGTAAACGTAATCCTCAAAAAATAATTAATCGAGAATTAATTTATAGGACTAGCAATGCATTTTTTTTTCTTTAAGCATTTTGGTTTGAAGAATAAAGGTTTGGTCTAACTTGCTTTAGACAGGACTTCTCAGAATTGGTGAAATATTGCTTAACAATTTTAACATTAAAAACACTTCATAATACTATAAAGATACTATAAAATCACATTTAAAGTATTTAAGTCTGAATGGTCTTAAGAAGAGAATATTAGCTCATAGTCTCCCACTTGGAAATAAATATCTCAGATGTGTAGAAGGCCACTGAATATAATAATGATATTATCTGAAAATAATTTGAATGTTTTAAATTCGTCATGCATATTGTATCTTTTCGGAGCTTCTTGCCAGGACATCCATAGTCTCAATTTAGGGGAAAAAATATTATTAAAAGATAGTTTGTAAATCCACCAAGATACTTTCCTATTAACTTAGAAGAACATGCAGAGATAAATTCTTCCACTTGGTTTTGGAAGCTTTGTGTCAGAATCCTGACTCTGTTCAAAAGCCAGACTTTGACATTCTCACAGTAGAAGGTGAGGAGGAAAATTTGGATGAAGTTGTTCAGACATTAGGTAGAAAAAAGCTCCACATGACCCTGATTATCCTTCTAGTTAGCTGTGCACTTTGTATACCCAGTTTTTCACAGGATGCTGTCCATTTACTGCACCCCTTCTCACCTGCTCTTTGAATCAAAAAGTGGGCTTTCCCCCTCATCTTCACCTTCCTTCACTTTTTCTAATAATGACTTTTTCAGTGAGAGATCTCACAGTCTTGACTCTTTTAGTTTTCATTCCTCTTGACCTGTTTGATGATGTTGACTGTATATTCTCTTTTAAATGTTTCTTCTTATTCCTATGACATTACACTGTTCTCACGCCCTTCCACCCGCCTGAGCGGCCGTCCGATTCTCTCTGTTACTTTTGTTCCTTCTCCCGCCTCTAATTGTGGGCCAACCCCAACCTGTTTTAGGTCCTGACTCTATACTCTTCGGTGTCTATGTACTTTACTTCAGAGGATTCATCCATTCTCAGGGCTTTGATCATCACATGTGTGCTGTTGACTCTCAAATGTCTCATCTTGTGCCCTGACCATGAGGACGGAACAGAGCTTCAGTTCTGTATCTTTAATCTTCTGTTGGGCATTTCCACCTTGATGTCCCGCTGTCCTGTCAAATCCAGGATGCTCGTCTTTTTATTCCTCACTGCCCTCTCCTTCCCACACCCAAAACATCTTTCTTTATCCAGTTTCCCTCCCTCTGAGCATCACCTTCATCCTCTTAGGTACAGAATCTTGAGATCATTTATTTAGTCGGGCATCAAAATTCCCCCAAGCCTTCCTTTCCCAGTCTGTTCTTACTGCCAGAACTCGAGTCCAGGCCTTCATCCCCTTGCACGTGAATTGCTGCCACAGCCTCCAAGCTCTCCCACCGCCTCCTGCTCCGTCTCACATCTTTAAATGCAACTCTCATCATATCACTTCCTTAATCAAAATATCTCATGATTCCCATTTCCTACTATGTCAAGTCTAAACACCTCTACCTGGCTCAGGCTGCTCACGATCTGGCTCCACATTTACCTGTCTTATTTCCCAGTATTCCCCCTTCCCTGAGTCAGTTTTCTCACTGTCACGAGAACAAGCCAAGTTCGTTTCTGCCTCCATAACTTAAAAGTAATCTTGTCTAACCTGGAATGCCTTTCTTCTTTCTATTGACCTAAATCATACCCACCTTGCGAGAGAGTTGCCTGCGCTTGCTGTGCCCACCTCCCTTGCTCTTCTCTTTGCATGCCACGGTGATCAGGTAATCACCCCACTCCTCCTCCACTGTCCAAGACACAATTATTTTCCTATCATGAGTCCGTGAATTCACACCTCTACCACCAATTCCCATCTAATCCTATAGAAATTCTGGTTTCATCTCTTTCCATATTTGTAACTTCTTTCTCCATCAGTGAGAAACCTGGCCCTCATTATACTTAACATATTACTTATGTTATCCATCCCCTCAAATGTAACCAAGCTCCCACCCTCGCCATCTTCCCCACACACGTATAGGTACCCGTGTCACCCTGCTCGGGCCGACGCCCCAAGAGTCACCCATACCTGTGAGCCCTCCCCGCTCCATTCAGCCTCTGACTCCCCACGCCAGGTGTGTCCTCCACGGGGACACCCTCCTCACCCTGCCCAGGCCCTGACACCCCCGGGCACGAGCCTCTCTGGCTCTGCTGCACCTGACACCGGCGTGAGGACCGAACTGCTCATCAAGGGAGAACCACTAGGGTCAATATTTCATTTAGAAAAAGCTTTCCAATTCATGTTGATTTTACTCCCCGGTTTAGAAGGCAATAACATTTCTGTTTCCTTTCTCCTAAAAAAGCACCTATCGTCAATATCAATCAGTCTGAAATACCACAGAAAGTAGTGGACAAAGAAGCCAAATCATTTCTAAAAGAATACGCAGCCTACATCAATGTAGAAACAAAACACCCAGCTTTTAAAAAAAGAAGTATTTCTTCACATTCTCCATCTCTTGTTCAAATATTTTGATATTATGGCCACAGCCTCAGAATCGCTATCAAGTGCCAGTGATTTTGGTAAATTCATGAACGTTACATTTTTTGAAGATGGTGGTCTCTGATCCCTGAGGTGCAAAATTAACTTTATCTTTTAAAACTGAGAAATGAAAGTATTTCATCACCTTACTGTCATTCAGTTAGACCTCTGCAAGATCACCCTTGAGAACCAGTTCACAGAGACGAAGCACTGACGAGGAGACAGAAAGTAGTCATCAAAGAGCCTGCAGACAGTCCCCGGAGACCACAGCTTTCCCAGGACAGAAATACCCAAGTCTGCCTCCAAATCCTTTAAAGACATAAACTAACCATTCCAAGAAGCAGCTTTCTCATTCCTACTCTTAATCCCAATTTTCTTTGTCTGAGAAAGGCAAATTTAGCCCTTCTTCTAAATCAAGATACAATATGACTGGACTTTTGTTTAATTCTAAGCCAAAACATTCCCAAACTCCCACTGCATTCTTGGGAAGCCCTGCATGCTGCTGAAGTGCTCCCTTGGCCATGTCTCATTCCTTCAGGGAGTCAAGCTCGCTCCTTCTGCACCCTCTCGGAGGCCATGAGAAGGGGGCGCGGCCTCCATGGGTGCTCCCACCAGGTGGGTCCAGATGAGCTCTATGGTCCACTTACGAGGAAGTTAACAAGGCTCCTCTGTGGGTGTCTGAGCACACGTTACCAAACTGCGGGTGACCTCATGAGCCAGAGAAAGCAGGTCTCACATTGTGGACTAAGCCTAAATATTAATACTACTTGATATTTATGTAGTGCCTTTTTTCCAAGGAGCTCCAGCTCCTTTACAGACATTATGTCATTAATCCTCAAAGCATTGCTGTTCGGTCCTTGGCAAATATGACCCCCTCCCTTTTTCTTTTTCACTGTGATGGAAACTTTCAAGTCAGTGACGGAACCCAGCCCCCTGGTTCTCAGTCTTTGCACTATACCGTGAAAATAACCAGATGAATAATTTTGCAAGCTTATTCATTGCTTCTTGGGTGGGATTTGAGAGGCTGTCTCCATTTGTATGCATTTCAGTTTTCAGTCCCACTATTGCACTTATAGGAACACGATAGGTTTGCAGCTGAAATTTGAACTGGAGGACTATTATTAAATATATAATTTCACTTATCACTCAGATCCTGTATACTTCTCATACCCCAAGAGAAGGTAGATTTTTAAAAATTCGTATGCCAGTTTAGGGCACATTTCATCTATAGCAAGCACATATTCACCAAAATCAGGCAGCTAGACACAATCAGTTTGTATTGAGTGATTAACATGTACCAGATACTGTGCCAAACATTTTCAAATCCATGATCTTATTTTACATATATAATATTTCATGAGAGCCTGTTAGATTAAGTCTTGTGTATATGGAAACACTCTTGAGTGGGGCAAGAAAAAAAAAGGCACTAATAGAAATATGGCCTCAGCTGCTATATCCCTTCCATCATCCCCCCAACACACACCCCCCAAAGAGCTCTATTAACTCGAATTCCCTTAGTGGAAATCCCCAGCGTAAATATTTCCACAAAAAGGGAAAATGCAGGTAAACTCTAAAAACCACTAGGAATTAGCTCAATACCTACCCACCAAAAACAAAAACAAAAAACCCCGGCCCCAACAACTTAAAAAAGATCAGTGTCTGCGTATTCACCAGTTAATGCGAAACACGGAGAACAGAACACAACTGTATCCAACGATGACAAATATTTCTTGATTTCACTTGGCTAGGTGCTTCCTAACCAGGAATATTCGAACCAGGAATTGTGAACCATGCTGGCATAACTTTAAACGTGCACAGAAACTTTTTCCACATTGCTGTTTTATTCTCTCGCGTGACCCACCATCATATTGTTTTTCAAACGGGTAGATGTCTTTACCCTGCTGGATTTGACAATGGCCATGAAAAGAGACATGCCGAGGGGAAATCAGGAAAACTCTTCTGAAACTTTCAACTTTGAATCATAAAACCTGAAAGCCTCAGAGTGACAATGTATGTGCCAGACGCCCTGCACAATACTACTATTCCACCCTGCTCTCTGGCCAACTTGATTTGAAATAACCTTACATTTCTGAATAAATAATATTTGAGACTGAGCAGTCCTACCCCATCATGGAAAATCTTTATATGTTGGAAAATATGCACACTATGTCATATTTTAGGTATATAATCTAGCCACATTCTGTAGCATAGCTACACTGCAGTTTATACTCAACAAACTTGCAGTTTTAAGAAAGCATATTCATATTTCTAAATATCTGATCTCTTCTTATCATAGAAAATATTAGCCCAAAGGAAAATCTTGTATCCCAAGTAAAAATTTAGTGTTGGGGAAACTTAGGAAGTGGTCGCCCAAAAAGCAACGTTTGCCCTCGTAGGGTTGCCATGCACGGTTATGTCGACGACGTTGCACAATTCCAGGGGCTACCAAAGTCACGGGCAGCGATGTGAATGGCGCCCACTGGAGGCGAGCAACGCCTGGCAGCCTCGATTTTAATTAATTAGCAAAGCTTTTGAAAATGTGTGTTTTGTTTTGTTTCTGAGATTCACAACAGACCAGTCGTGAGCTGCTGGGGGACTTACTGTTGATCCCTACATTTTTGTGCGTGTGCAAGTTCTGAGTGCTTCCTCCCCATATTGGTTTTTAAAGGCTTCCCTACTGACTGAGCTTCAGCACACGGGTCTGGCATTCTCCCAGCTCTTGGTTTTCATGAGTCAGGGAAAAACGTGTGCTGTTTTGAGAAGACGCTCATCAGACATGCTCAAGCAGCCCTGGACTGATTGATGAAGCCCCTCCCCCCATTCTCTTTCTCCCTCTATGTACCTACAGCATCCTGCTTGCATCTTGGTTTAGCCCTCACTTCATCCTACCTGTGGGAGATGCTGGTTAGAACTCATTGTCCCACATCTGTGTTCCTCACTACATTGAAACGCTCTGCCACCCATGCCTGCCGCGTCATCCTGCTGCCCCATCATCACCTGAATACCTGGTACCTGAATGTGGTACTCAGCCTGGTACCTGAATCTCTGCTTGCACAACCCTCATTTTTACCCTCCTGCAGTCTGGTTCTGTCTCACTTCCTTTAGTCAGGAGGAACACATGGGGTCCTCCAGATGGGGAAGATAACTGATAACTCTAGGCAGCGGGAAGAAAGCCCACATTCATGTGCTATGAGACCAGGCGTGACCCTGCAACTAGGTCGGTGACTTGGTCACAACCCTTCACTTCCTCATTGGTCCAGGCCTGATACAGCTCTAGTAAAACAATTTGAAGAGGATGATACTGTGAACTTTTTTCTAGCAGTTTAAGTTTTTTAGCAGTACACGCGTGTTAAGTTGCTTCAGTCGTGTCCAACTCTTGGCGACCCCATGGACTGTAGCCCATCAGGCTTCTCTGTCTATGGGATTTTCCAGGCAACAATATTGGAGTAGGTTGCCATGCCCTCCTCCAGGGGATCTTCCCAACCCAGGGATTGAACCTGCATCTCCTGTGGCTCCTGCATTGGCAGGCAGGTTCTTTACCACTAGTGCCACCTGTACAGTTAATTTCAAAATGGAAACAGAACAGTTTCTGGGAGGATGTACAAGAAACTGGTAGAGGTTGCCTTCTAGACAGGGCACTGAGTGGCAGGGAGAATCTCACTGCACACCTCTATTTTACATTTTGAATTTCATACCATGTGACTATACTAGTTATTGCAATAGATAAATAAAATCCAGAAGAAGGAATCAGGCAGTTAAATAACTAGATGTGAACTGAACTGATGCCATGGAAAGTTCCGTTAATTATAGGAAAGGATTAAAATATATTAGCAAATAAAAGTAGATCAGAAAGGTATGATTATTTTCATTTTCTGTTTAAAACTTGGAAAATGTTTCACTGTTTTCTGAAAAAGCAAAATACAACTTAAGGTTAGGTGTCTGTCCCTCATATAAAACCTATCCACACTCTAAACACTCAACTACTTCTTTTTAGTTTTTTTTTTTTTTTTTGTTTCTTCAAGTGAACTTAGAGCCAGTTTAAAGTGAAAATCTGACTTCTCAGTGAAGGGATCTTTGCCATTCTGCCTCCACCTTGTATGCAAGAACTGTTTTGGGGGTGCCAGAGCTCCTAAGTGCCCTCAGCTTCGCCCTCTCTTTCCTGCCAGCAGGAGCAGGCAGTCATGACCCAAGGTTTGGACATCACACCGATAAGAGATCTTCCACCTCAGACAGCTCTCCTACCAGAGTGGTCCTTTTCTGTCTGTTTTACAGGGCCTATCTCTATAGAGTCATTTCTGTACTTACAGTTATACTGTGTCTCTTTCAACACCTGCTGAAGCACTTTTCAGAGACTCAGACTCAAGCAAATGACCTACATAGCAAGTCTATGAGAAGCCGGGTGTCATTTCCAGTTCTGTATCTACTATCTGTTCATCTCTTTTTTGAAGACTCAGCAAACCTGTGTCGAGTTTAGTGCATCTAATAACATCATCATGTCGTTGCCTGCAGGTCTCCTCCTACATGCCACAAACTGAAAACAACGTTTTCGCTTTTATAATTACTTCAAGTATGTGCTTGAATGTGTTTATATGTGTTTTATATTTCCACTTTAGTTACCACAGAATTAATAGTTAATTACTCAGGCATGTGGAAGTAGGAAAGTAGCTGACATTCTTCTATTGAAAAGTATCTAATAATAGTTTAGAATATTTTGTTATTGTAAAAGGTAAACCGTACAAATTTTAAGGCTTTTAATGTTCTTTTATGACCTTCCCAGTTTATAAATAATGTAGTAAAACTTTTATCACATTGAAATAAAGGAAAACAAAGAGATAAAGACTGTTGACTACAAACATAGCAATTAATAAAAGATATAGTTTGAACAGAATAAACAAATACGGAACTTCAAATTTTTAATGTAACTAATTATATTGGGTTGGCCAAAAAGTTTGTTTGGGATTTTCTATAAGATGTTTCAAAAAACTCAAATGAATTTTGGTCAACACAATACAATTTACACATGAATACATTCTCACAGATAATTCAAAAACCACCAATAAGAATAGTCCATATCATTGACTTTGAATTTAAAACATACACACAAGATGTGCTGTCCAGCATGGTAGCCAGTAGTCACATGTGGCTGTAAACCACTTGAAATGCAGATGACTTGAGTTGAAACGTGCTGTACATGGAAAATACATAGCAGATTGTAAAGACATAGTATAAACAGTGCAAACTATCTCAATTTTATATTGATTACATATTGAAATAATATTTTTTATATACTGGATCAAATAATTATTAAAATTTAATTTCATCTGTTTCCTTTTACTTTTTACAATGTACCTACTAGAAAATTTTAAATTTTATATGTGGCTTGCAGTGGTGTCTTGCATCTATTTCTACTGGATAGCACTATATACATACACATATATACACACATATATGCATATATTTGTGGATATTTTAAAAGCATAAATGGGATAATGGCATCTTTTCCTGAAACTTACTTTCTTCACTTAACACATGTCTTAGAGATTTTTCCTTGTTAGTATATTTAGAAAACCCATATAAGTGGAATCACACACTAGTTGTCCTTTTTGTGACTGGCTTCTTTCACTTAGCATAATGTCTTCAAGTTTCATCCATGTTGTAACATGTGTCAGAATTTCCATCCTTTTTAAGACTAAACAATATTCCACTGTATGTATACACTGCGTTTTGTTTACCCATTCATCCATCTCTGGACATTGAGATAGCTTCCACTTTTTGGCTATTGTGAATTATGCTGCTATTAACATGAGTGTAGAAATATCTGTTCAAATTCACACTTTGAGTTCTTTCGGGCATATACCTAGAAGTGAAATTGTTGGGATCATATGGTAATTACATTTTTGATTACACGAGGAACTGCCATACTGTTTTCCATAGCAGCTGCACCATTTTACATCCCCAGTAGCAATGCACAAGGGTTCCAATTTCTCCACGTTGTCCCCGATACTTGTTATTTTCCTATTTTTTACTAATAGCCATCCTAATGAGTATGAAGTGGTTTCACTGTGGTTTTTATTTGCATTTCCCTAATGATTAGTGATGTTGAGAATCTTTTTCATTTGCTTTTGTGCCACTTGTATATTTTCTTTTTTGCCCACTTTTTAATCAGATTGTTTTGTTGCAGTTGTAGTTTTTTTGTATATTCTGGGTGTTAATATCTTACAAGATATGACTTGCAAATATTTCCTCTTATTCCATGGGTCGTCTAGTCCATCTCTTGGTAGTGTCCTCTGGTGCACAAAAGTTTTTAATTGTGATGAAGTTAAATTTATCTGTTTTTTCTTTTGTTGCTTGTGTTTTGCGTCATGTCCAAGAATGTCTCGCCCAATCCAACGTCACGAGGCTTCCCCTTCATTTTCTTCTATGAGTTTTACGGTTTTAGCTTTTATGTTTAGGTCTTCAGTTCATCTTGAGTTAATATTTGTATGTGGTACAAGGGTCCAACTTCATTATTTTGCACATGGATATCCAGGTCTACCAACATCATTTCTTGAAAAGACTTTCCTTTCCCCACTGGGCATCCCCTCTGTCAAAAATCAGTCTCCACTGGGCATCCCCTCTGGACATCCTTGTCAAAAATCATTTGACTATATATGTGAGAGTTTATTTCTGGCCTCTATTCTATTTCATGGTCTGTATGTCTGTCTTTAGACCAATACAACGTTTTGCTCACTGTAGCTTTGTAGTTGTTTTGAAATCAAAAGTGTGAGGCCTATACATTTGTTCTTCTTTTTCAAGGTTGTTTTGGCAATTCAGGGTCCCTTGAGATTTCATATGAATTCTAGAATGAAGTTTTCTATTTCTGAAAAAAAAAAAGTCACTAGGATTTTGACAGGGATTATATTGAATCTGTAGATTGCTTTGGGTAGTACTGACAGCTGAACAACACTAGGTCTTCCAATTTAGGAACACAGGATAACTTTCCGTGGTTTTACCATTTTATATCTCGCTTAAAAAGGTCTTTGCAGGAACTTTCCTGGTGGTCCAGTGGCTGAGACTCTGTGCCCCCTAAGGGGCCCAGGTTCAATCCCCCATTAGGGAACTAGATCCCACATGCTGCAACTAAGACCCAGCATGGCCAAATAAATAAACATTAAAAAAAAAAAAAAGGTCTCTGCAATGCTAAAGCTATAAACATGTTTTTCCATATTTTCTTCTAAGAAGTTTTTCTGTTGATACATTTTCTTCTAATAAACTAATTTTAGTTTTTACTTTTGGCTCCCTAAGCTAGCTGGATTTTGTTTTTCCTGGTGTGATAGAGTCTTCTCATTGTGTTGGTGTTGAATTGCTACCATTTCCCTGCTAATCCGAATGCTATTTCTATCATAAATTAAAAATCCTAGATAGTTTGTTTTTAGACTTGCTATTGTATTTTACTGTATTGATTCATATGTCTATTCTTATTGCTATTGTGTTTCAATTATTCTGTGTTTGCAGTCTGGAAAGGCAACTCTTTTCCCCCCTCATAGTTCTTCTCTTTTAGTATTTTAAATATTTTTCTGTATATTTTCACTTCTAGACAACTATTAGAATCATCTGCAGTTCCAAAAGACATATTGATGGGATATTGATTGGGGTTGCATTGATTTGATAAAGTAATCTTGGAAAATTGTGACTTTTTTACAATAATGGGTCTTTGCATTTTTGAGGAAAATTTGTTTCTAATTTCTTTACTGTCACCACGGTCCTTAGGAAACTTGTCTGCTTGGATTAGTCATAGATTGCCTCTGTGAAGCAGTTCTGTGCATGAGAACTTCAGTGACGATGACAATGTTCTATACCTGTGATGTCTGACGTGGTTATTCTGCACTTGAACTGAGCACCCACAGGTGGCTTCTGAACACTTGAAATGTGACCAAGGCAACTGAGGAACCGAATTCTAAATTTTACTTAATTTTGACTAAATTTAAGTGGTCACGCATGGTTAGTGGCTACCGTACTGACAGTGCAGCTTTAGGATGTGTGAATAATTGTGTAACTGAATACTTTCGTAGGCAGTTCAGGTAGACAGCAAGAGAATTACTGATGCGCATAACAGACACCATGCAAACCATTGCAGGGAGTCTAAAAATCACAGTAATACAAACTGATTCTTAAAGAACTTAAAACCCTGTTCTAGGTAAAGGACACATTGTTTACAAATATTAATGCTGTCAGGAAAACATAACTACAAAAAATGTGCTGTGGCTATTTGCTCAAGAAAGAAAATTCATATCAGATTAAAGAAACAGGAAAGACTTTGTGGATGAAATACTTTTAGAGATTGACCTTGAAAGAATTATTCAAAACCTAAGAGAATAAGTATTAATAATAGAAGATTTCTGTCTTCTGAAACGTGGAAGAAATAGAGAAGAGGAGAGAGAATGAGGTGTTTGGGGGAATAACTGTGTTAGATTCCTAGGGCTGCTGTAACAAATGACCACAAATCTCGTGGCTTAAAACATTAGAAATGTATTGTGTCACTAAAGGCCAGAAATACAAAACTCAGTCACTGGGCCGAAAGCAAGCCATACGCCTCTAAATGATCTAGGGGAGAATTGGTCCTCTGCTTTCTCCAGCTTCTGGTAGCTGTGGCATTCCTTGGCTTGTGGCCACATCACTCCAGTTTCTGCCTCGGGGGTCACACTGTCTCTTCCTCATCTGTCAGTGTTCCAGTCTCCCTCTTCTTCGCTCTTACAAGGATACACGTGCTCATGGGTAGGGTCACCTGGATAATCCGGGATAACCTCTTCATCTCAAGACCCTCAGGCACACCTGCAGAGACTGCCCCCCGCATGTCTTTTTTGCCGTATAAGGTATTGTTCACAGGCTCCAGGGACTAGGACACGGACATCTTTCGGTGGCCCTCCTCAGCCTGCCACAAGGATCCAGTCTGGCTGGGGCGGGAATGACAGCGGCCAGCAGGCGCTGAATGACTTGCGCGTGGGAGACGGACCAGGTGCTCCATGGGCGCCGCTTCATGTGCTCATTACAAGAGCGCTGTGTAGGCATTAGGAGGTGAGAGAGGAATCGAGGGTGACTGTGTTTTCTACCTTTGATGACTGGGAGATGGTGATCAACAGAAATTGAAAAGTCAGGAGGAAAAACTGGTCACAAAGGAAGATTAGTGAACTCAGCGTTGGCTCTTCATTTGAGACCCCAGCAGGCTGTGCCCAACAATGGTCAGCCTCAGACAGAAACCCAGGAACCCTACCCCGAGTTCTGATGGCTGAGTTCTCCTACCTTTGTTTCCCCTTTGGGTTGAAAACAGATTATAAAAAGTACTGAATTTGAAGTCAGGAGACCTGTGTTCAAGACTTCCACTTACTAAATGTGTGAAGTGGACAAGTCATTTCATTTCTCTGAGCTTCAGTTTTCACATCTGTAAGAGGAATAAAAAGCCCCTCTCTGTCCTCACATAGTTGTCGCAAGGAACGAAGGAGGTAACATTTGTGATGTTCTTAGCACAGTCTCTTGTAAGCATTCAAATGGTTGTAAAAAGAAGAGCAAAATGTTTAATATGTCAAAGTTATTTTTCATTTGAAGGTGCTGTATCTCACAGTAACCTGGACCCTAAGCAATAACTGTTAGTTTTGAAAGTCCATCAGTGGCTCCTTTGCACTCGGCATGCTTACACCATGTAAGTGTCTTCAGTGCCACCCAAGACAATTGACTCCTTTTCGAAACAGATGACCTGAACTCTACTTCATAGAAATGACTAAGCCCATCGGGAACGAATCATTCAACTTCCTGCCCCCCTGTTTAAAGAGGTACCTATTTCTTCAGCCACATCGACCACCTTCCTGCCAGAGCTCGGGTGATGGCCCGTCTTTGATGTGACGTGAATACACCCTCTCTGCGTGCTCCTGACACAGTGCCCTCCCTCCTCCTGGGCTCCAGATCACCCAGCCGGGGCCCTGGGGGACATCTGCATTTGGCGAGCTCACCTCCAGGGCAGAATCTTGAAACCAGAGTCAGCTGCTCCTCTACCCACCCTCCTCACCTTGTCTCTGCCACCCACCCCTCAGCTTCCTCTATTTCCCATCTTGATTCGTGGCATCATTGATCATTTTTGTCATTTTGTTTTACTCCTTTCTTTCCTTTGCCATCTCCGTGCCCATCACAATGAATGGCAAGGATGTGTCAGGGTCCAGGGTCCGACCCTCCCTCTCTCTCTCCTCTGCCCTCTGCCCCCATCGCCCTCCCTGGTCTACCCTCGCTGCGGCCCCTGTTCTCCGTTGGATCAGTCCTCTGGAAGTAACCTTCCTGCTCCTTGTCTCACTGCCCCCAGCTCCCCGCTTACTCTGCTGCCGTCAGGACCTCTCCACAACACACCTGCCCCGAGAACTCTTTGGAGGCACTCCATGACAGCACAAAAAGTCCAGACTTGGGGGAACGACACTGTCTGACCCAGCCCACCACCCTGTGCCCTTCCTGTTCGTCCCGCTGAACGAGTCCCAGTCCTCCAGGGGTATTCTGCTTTCTGTCGCATCCCTGTGCTTCTTTTGTCTAGAATGTTCCCCCTAATGCCATCTGCCTGGCGAATGTCTGCTCATCTCACCAGTCACCTCCCAAATAGAGATAAACGTGGTCACTCAGTCAGTGGGCTACCTTTTCATTATGCAAAAGAGATACATTTTAAGGGAGAGGATTTGAAACTAACATCATGGCTATAACTTAGTTATAAGGGCATAAACCCTCTCTGAACCATAAACGTCCTTGATCTGGGAACTTCTAAGTCCAGAGATTCCATACTTAACACTTGATTATACATCTATGCTGGCAAGGACTGGCTTTCTAAACAGAAAACATTTTCCCAGATCTGACCTGGCAGATAGTTTTGAAGTAATAAACAAAATTCTCTGCACTGTCACCCCAGGCACCAAAAGTTCTCACGGTATTTCCTGGTTGTCTGGGGCTGCCCACCCGCTCTGTTCCCCAGACAGATCAACCTCCTAATGCAAAGCACAGTGCCCTGACTGCTCTTTCTGTATTGATACTTATCTGTCTTCTTCCCAAAGCCTGTGAGAAGACCATTTGATAAGGTAATTTACACTAACATCTTACTGAGTAATAATTACAGGGGAATTTACATTTTTAATAAGAGAGTGTTGATATGTAACGCCTCACCCTAAGGGCCAGTCTCATAAAGGGACATTTCTCACTGTTGCATGTACCTTCCATGTCTTTTCATACCTTAGTGCTTTAAACATGCTGAATGTGGAGAAGGAAATGGCAACCCACTCCAGTAATCTTGCCTGGAAAAGTCCATGAACAGAGGAGCCTGGTGGGCTGCAGTCCATGGGGTTACATGACTGAGCACGCGTGCATGAGGGTGGAGGGAGATGGGTTGGTAGCAATAAACTGGTAGAACTAAAAAATAAAAAAAATAAAAAATAAATAAACATGCTGAATGAACCTTCCACCTAGAATGACCTCTCTTACCCACTTGCCCCATCTCCAGTGCAGTGAACCCATACTTTAAGACCCATCTCAATGTTTCTCTTATGGTTAGGGGCCTTCTCTAAATTCCCCAGGCTGAGCTGTCACTCCCTCTTGACTTTTTATAAAACTGTGGATACTTGCTGTCTCAACGTCTTTCATGTTTTCTGCATTCTTCAACTGACTTCAAGGTGACGTCTGCCCCCCAAACTCCAAAGCAGTTAGTAACTTCCCTGTCTAAATCAAGTAGACATATTTCAGTCCTTGTCATCCTTGACTTCTCAGCAGCCCCTGACACTACAGGAAAGAAAAGCCTTCATCGCTTTTATTTTCTCTATTCCCTGTTCTTAAACCTCTCTTCCCTCGGCTTGCTTTGTAGGGCGATCTAGACTTCTCCGTCTCTTTCTCACCCTTCTTTGTTGGCTCTCTTTCACCTATCTCTAAGTGTTGGAGTTCCTTATGGCTGTATCCTGGCCTCCTTTCCCTCCTCACGCTCTGATCTCTCAATAAGCAAACTCTTCCACACCCATGGCATTAATTAGCCTCCATATGCTGATGACTCTCACATTTACATGTCCAACCCAGACTTCCAGCCCGAGCTCCAGACTTCCATACATAGCTGCCGATCCCCTGTGTCTACTTGGGGTTTCTCAAGTACTTCAGACACAGCAGGTTCAAAACCCTCATTGTTCTCTGCCTGAGAGAACAGTCCCTCCATCCCTGAAGCTAGCTGAACCAGAAGCTGGGAGTCATTGTTGACCTACCCACTTCTCCTTGACCACTGGGTACAGTTGATCATCCTACTGCCTCTACCTTCTCAATACTTCTCTCACTGTTGACGTCTCTCTGCAGCGGTACCCAGGGTTCTCACCTGACCACTCCAGTAGCATGACTCACCACCCTGCATCCACCTGATGCCTCCACACACCTTTCTACAGAGCGGGCAGAGTGTTGTTTGAGGACAGATTCATTAATTCATTCATAGAAAAACAATGTATTCAGGCCCTACTATATGCAAGCTGTGACCAAGACGGGCAAGTCCCTAATCTCCCGGGACTCTATGAACAGCATACGATTGGGGTGCTTAACTTAATTGGAATAAGGGTAGGGAAAGTTTTTTGAGGAAATAATGTTTCATCTGAAGAATGAGTGGGAATTAATCAGGCACAAAGAGGACTGATAGAGGAGAAAGAGCTTGTTGAACAGAGGAAGGTCCAGAATCAGTACAAAGCTTTTGGCTTAATGATTTCCTATGGCATCTCACCACTTTTAGGCCAAGTCCAAAGTGCCTACCTTGGCTTTTCATGCACCATTGGTGGTTCTGGGAAAGGGAGGGGGCACGGAGGGGCTCTAAGACCCTGACGGCGCTCTGCACTCAATCCTTAGGAAAATGCTTCCGCCCCCAACTCACACGCATCCGCTGTGATGGGCCATTTGTCATTTGTGGGGGCTGCTACCTCCTGAACACTCCCCAGTTCGAGTCACCATCTGCCAGGGCCTGGCTGTGCCCAGCAGTATCCGCCTCATCTCCTCTACTCCGTCTCTCCCTCTCTGCCCTCTCAGTTTTCTCAGCCCCCACAAATGGCAAATGGCCATCACAGGGGATGCCTGTGTGAGTTGGGGGCGGGAGCATTTTCCTAAGGAATGAGTGCAGAGCGCCGTCAGGGTCTTAGAGCCCCTCCGTGCCCCCTCCCTTTCCCAGAACCACCAATGGTGTACGAAAAGCCAAGGCAGGCACTTTGGACTTTGCCTAAAAGTGGTGAGATGCCATAGGAAATCATGAATCCAAAGAGTAACATGGCCGGGCTGCATAATCTACAGGGCGAGGGTTTTTATCTCATTTGTTCACTAATGTGCCCCCAAGCACCCAGAAAATACCACTCACAGAGCGGGCACTCCATGAATAATTGCTGAATGAGTGAATGTCTATTATGTTGTACTGCCTTATTTTGCAATCATGTGCTTAATGTCTCTCCCTTACAGGATTCAATCCTTGAAAACAACTGTGTCTCATGCACTTTTACATTGCCAGAGACATGATATTAGTGCCAGCACAGAACACATTCATTCATTCGGCCAATAATGCCCTGCACCCAGTGATGGAGGAGGAGCAGAGTGCGGGAGTAGACACCAGAGGCCAAGTCCAGAGTCGGGCAAGCAGGGGCCATGTGAGAAATGCAATTGGCCAAGGAAGTCTAGCGCAAGATGGAGCTGCAGAGATGGGCCAGGGCCACAGAAAGTGTGGACTTTTCCTGAAAACAATGGGAAGTCACTACGGATGGTGATGAATCAGGAGAGCCATGTAGTAAGATTTAACAGAGACTACGTAGGCTCCAGAGTGGGAGAGTGGCTTGGAGAGGCAGGAAGAGTGGGAGTTTGAGGTCCAGGAGTTGGGAGAGGTGATACTGGCCTATGGTAAACCAGAGGCAGGGCAAGAGAGAAAAATGAACGGGTCTGAAAGATATTAAGGAGGTCGGCTCAACTGGAATTGGTGATTAGTTAGACGTTAGGGTGAGGATGACGGAGTCGCCGTGGGTGAATCCCAGGTTTTTAACCTGGACACCCCCAGTGGAATGCTTGCCTGGGTGGCTTTAACATCAATGATGCATACTCAGCGAGTTAGAGCACACCTGAAAAATGTGTCTCAAATGTCGCTTTGTACGGGTCAATTTGTGGGTGTATATAGCTCAGAACACGGACTGTTTATCTATGTTAGGGAGCATCCCAGCTGATCACATACTTGCTTTCGAACCCACTAGTTTTCCATAAACCATTGAACTTCCCAGACCTCACTAGTTGCCTTGTATACATTATGAAAATGTTTCAGCGAACTCACTGCAATAAAATTAAACCTCTGAAGCTTGTAACAAAATTCTGGTTGATTCAAGCAAAGAAGAAAAAGAGAACAAAACTGTTAAGCCATCAGACCAACTTGAACACCCATCTTCTCTTCTTCCCAGTGTAACCTGACTTGATAGAAGTGGGGATAATTTCATTTGAACAGAAAGCATACCCAAGCAACATTTTTAGAAAAGCTCAATTTTACCAAGTACTTCTCCTTACAGTGACACTGAAACAAATTCACCTCCCAGATAAAGAAGTTGGTTTTTGTGCTTTGGGTTTTTATGTTGCTATTTCCTTACCTTTAGAGCAGACCTTTCAAACTTTTGCATATCTAAGCAAACCAGTTACTTGATGAGCAGCTTTACTTATTTTCTCAGAGTTTTCCTGTTTCATGTAGCCAATGTCTTGGTTTAAGCCAAAGGGAATTTGTAGTTTCTGAGATCAGAAATTCAACTACTTTCTAAAATGCAAAACTGGTGATGAAATTAGCTGTTTGTAGAACCGATCTTCGGTTCTAAACGGTACTTAGGGGCTTTACTGATACTTCCATTGTTTTGTAGTGAAAGCATGTCAACAATAATAACCTGTACCTATAACAAAAGAAAAGAATAATATTGGAACTTCTACTAGATATTCTGACAAGTCTTGCTTAAAAATATGTATCCTATTCCATTTTCCTCCAAAGAAATAACAGAGAACATGGAAAAACCTTTCCTCCCATCTAGTGGTTGGAAAATATAAAAATGTCCTCCATGCCTTTCTTGGAATTCCAGGCATTAGGGATTGTCTGACATCAAGTTGTTCACTCAGTTAAGCAAAAATAAATTCTAAAATCTTTACCAAAGCTGAGCCCAATGGAGAAATATATATCCATGATGATTCATTAACTGACTTCTCTTTAGTCAATAACATAATTCTCATCAAGCAGAAAGAAGGTCATGGTCCCACCTTGTTAATCTGAACCTATAGTTAAAAAAAGGTAAGACTGTATGATTCTGCTCACTGAAAAGGTGACTTGCATTGTATTTACCTCTAAAGCTATCAATGCCCTAGATCTCCCCTGACCCTTACTGGCTCCTTGTTGGCCCCACCTCCGGACAGCTCTTTCTCTCAAGAGCTGGATGTGCTGAGTTCACTAAAGAGAGCCAAGAAACTGTCCTCGAACCCGGCTGCCTCCAGGGGCCTCCGCTCCTGGAAGCTGGAATGCCAGGCTCCGTTTCCGGCAGCAGGGCCTCTGAGCAGGGCTAGCCCAGCCCACAGGAAGGCAGGTTTGGATCCGTTACGCCGCTCAGGGGATTAGTGCTTGGCCGGTCTTGTGGGCCTTGTGCAGATATCGGAATCTCTGCTGAACTGTGCCTCTCTCTGGTGATTCTCACAGATTCAAAGAATGAATTTCGTGCACAGTCAGCAAAGTTCTCAGAGATCCAGAAAGAAGAGGAAGGTCAGCGAACCAGTGAAAGTCTTCATCCCTGACAGAAAGTGAAACTCGGCTGCCTTTGCTACTTTTAGTCTAAAATAAGTTCATTTTGCAACAAGTGTGCATGAGGTGTCTTAGTATGAAAGTAAGTTTCTATCACCAAATCCCTTTACTAAATGTGTTGCTCACCTTTCTGTGTTAATCCACTGAGTGCTAAATGAGCGGGTAGGACATGGGTTCACTTGGCCACAAGGAAACGAGGTCACCAGGACTGGAGTTAGAGATGAGACACCTTTATAGCTGGAAAAGAACCACAGCAGCTCTTTGGAAGAGAAACAAGCTGTCCTTCTCAAGGGGAAGAGGGTTTTCTTTCCATAATTCAACTCCCCAGGTACTCAGACGACCGCAAAAGGGTTTAACTTGTTGTAACCTGTGTGCTGGAATCCCTCTGCAGTTCACTAGAATTCCCACAGAATCGCATAGCATGTGTGTGGCGCTGCTGATCCAGGTGTGATTTCTGTGTTAACTTCAATCACGAGGTTAATCAGCCAAGTGTTGGACCCAAGTGTAGTCTCCCTGTAGAGTTCCCCAAAGCTGGCCCTACGCCCTCTTCTGCTGGCCAGCCCAAGATGGGAATGGGCTGCAATGCAGGAGCCTGGTTCCCTTCCGAGACCCCCGTGACACACTTCCCCCCACCCCAAACTTCAGCTCGTCACTCTGTAACCTGCAGATGATGCCCCCAGTCCTCCCCTCATTCTGGAAGAATTCTGATAGACTTGATGATTAGCATCAGATGAATAATAAATGTCACTGTTATTTGAATTATTTATATACCGTGAAATTTAATAATTTAATTTAATTTTAACAGATAGGACCAACAAGTTAAATGTTGTAAGTGTGTATGCTTTCTGGTTAAATAAAATCAAAACACAGGTATTTTTTGGCTCGTCTAGTTTTCTTCATTCAGATCAACGTAGTGAGGATATCAGGACATGGAGTGCTTGTTAAAATGCAGATTACTAGGCCTGCCTCATTTCTAGTCATCAGAATCCCAGGGGGTTGGCCCTCTGGAGAACTCCCTGGGTTCTAATGCACATGAAAAATTCAGAACCCAGGACAGACCTCTGATCTGGGCTGAGAGGAGACTCTCGGGGGCCAGATGTGCACTCAAGCCAGCGGCAGGCTGTGGTTGTCACACTCCCCTTCGGGAGGCTCTCATCCAACTTCCGACTGCCCACAGGCAGCCCCCCAACTGGGGTCCTGAGTTGAGCTGTAGCCCCGAGGCCTGCCAGGGAGGAGCGCGTTCCCTTCCCCCAGCACGTGCAGTGTCCTCCCATGAGCTCGCCCCGCCGCTAAGAGGAGGAAGGGGGGGAAGGTACGGGCTTATTATATCCTTGATAGAACTGGAGCCTGAGTCACCATAACTTCTTTCAAGAGAATCATATGAAGAGATTAGCTGTCTAGTAGAGGGATTAGGTTTGTTTTGTGTCTCTCCAGAGCGTAGAGCTAAGACCAGACCGGCAAAAGCTATAAGAGGTCACTCACACTCAGTGTCAGAAGGAACTCAACTCCACAGGTTGTCAAAAATCTGACACAGCGAACACTGTGCGGCAGTGAGCCTGCCTGGGAGCCTCAGGTGTCTGAACACAAAGCAGCTTCGTCAATACCCCAGGAGGCTCTGACTCTCCGAGCAGATAAATTATAGGCAGTAATTAGTCAATCTGGATTTCAGAGAGAACCATTTTGTTTAAAAGAGGAATTTAGCTCTCAATCTATAATTTTCATAAACTTAGCCTAAGGTAGGAGATCCTTTAAGTCCAAGTCTAGAGCCTGAATCTGTCTAGATAGTCTTAGTGCTTTTATTGTCTCTATTAACACCCCTCTCCTCCTGCAATGGATGCCAACAGGCGGGATGTGTGTGTCTGATGGAAAGAGGAGAGAGAAACAGAGACAGTGTGTGTGTGTGTGTGTGTGTGTGTGTGTGTGTGTGTGCGCGCGCGCGCAGCAGAGAGAAGGTTCTGGACCGGTGCCCTGGCTGGGCACATCAAGAAGGAGATGCATTGTCAAGAGGATCCGAGAACCATGAAAACGTGAACTTGCTGGTTTGACATAGCAGAGCTCAGATGTTCAGCCAACTGTCAAGATGGGAGGATGTTCAATTCTATTTACTGGATGATTTATTGGGATGGGGAGAGAAAAAAACAAAACCCTTTTACTAGCCTATTCATTTCTGTCCTTAATAATAACGGAATGAATAACCACAAGTATATCACGAAGCTAGAAGTTCAGTGAAAAGAAGGACAACTCAGACCCCAAGCTGGGGAGCCTAAACCGCAGAGCCATGCCCTCACCCCAACAGCACTGGCGCTTGCAAAGATCTGCTGCAGGTCGCCTGGAAACTGGGATGTCGTTAAACTGAAACCTATGCAGGGGAAATTTGACTTGGGCTGCCTGCGGTTTTTCTGTCTTTACAGAAAATTGATCTAGCTGGAAAGAGGGTTGGTGTAGCTCATGACTGCCACCAGCCTTTGAAGCCAGGCACCGACCGAAACCACACCTTCATTTCCCTTCTCGAAGTTCCCTCTGGTGTCAGGGTCCTTTCATTCTCCAGCTCACCTCTAACAGGAAGAGGCTGGAAAGATTCACCAGTGTCAAAGTGACATTCACACAAGTTCAGAGTTGTGTATGTTTTGTTCTTTTTATTTTTAACGGGAGGATAATTGCTTTACAGTGTTGTATTGGTCTCTGCCATACATCAACATGAATCAGCCACAGGTACACATATGTTCCCTCCCTCTTGAGCCTCCCTCCCACTCCATCCCACCCCTCTAGGCTGCCACAGAGCACCAGGTGAGCTCCCTGTGTTAAAGAGAAACTTCCCACTAGCTATCTATTTCCCACATGATATAGATTTCAATGCTACTCTCTCAAGTCACCCCCCCTTCTGTCCATGCTGTGTCCATAAGTCTGTTCTCTATGTCTGAATCTCTATTCCTGCCCTGCAAATAGGTTTATCAGTACCATTTTTCTAGATTCCACATATATGTGTTAATATACATTTTTTTTTAATAACACTGAAGTTCTCAGGGTGTCTTAACATTGTCAGTTCACGTTTTCAAACCCAGTAGTACTGGATCTTTAGAGATTCCCAGTAAATTTCCAGATTTGTAGTAAAAATAATTCTCAGTGGTGATCATTCTCAGTCAGAAGGAAGACTCAGATGATAAAATGTGCTCGTAAGAGTCAAGGCAACGGGCGGCCCTCCCACGGCATGAGTCCGAGATTCTGGACAAACGAGATGCCTCTGTTCCAAATGTATCCTCTTCAGAAATTATTAGCGCATATATATATGTATTTTCAAAAGGTAATATTTTCAATGTGGTTGTGTGTTTGTGTAATGAGGCCCTGGCTGAGACTTGCTATGTAGTTTGCAGTTTCCGTTAGGATGAGGGCCTTAATTAGTGGGCTCTTTGGTTAGGCAATGGTAAAGCCAAAATCCTACCCAGAAATGGAAAGACCTGAGGTGCTAATGGACTCACATCACTTCCCCTGGGTGACTGCATCTCTACAAACAGGGAGTGTCAAAGTTGTTGAGACTGACTCTCGGAGGTGGCAGACTCACGGTTACCAGTAGCCGACTGTAGGGGAAGCAGAGGGCCAACTGACCCCTACAGCCCAGCCAGAAGTTGGACATGAGATCTGCTCAATAGGAGCCCCTGGGGGACAAAAGCCTCCCTAAACACTCTCATCCGGCCCTAACTGTGCCATGAGGTTCAGCTGCACAAAGGTTTCCCCGAGACAGGAGTGGTGAGGCAGGCAGATTCAGAGAGCCAGAAACACCCAAGACAAACCATTCCTCAGGGACTCGAATACTTAGGGACAGAAGGCTGCTATAAGAGTGGGACTCTTCACTGAGTATCACAGGACTCCTGAAGGCTGGAGAAGTCTGGGGCATCTGGATTCCGTCTGAATAATTATTGATCAGCTCTAGGGTGAGCAGGCAGATTTAGGTTTTCATCTTTCTTTGAGCAAAGTTGTTAAGGAAAAGGCTAGGGTGTGGCTGCTGAACATGGCTGGCAGTTTTTAGACAGGCTATTTCCCTGCTCCACCTCAGGTTACTCAGGATAACAGCGGCACCTACCTAGTGACACACTTGTGAGGATTAAGCCAGGCAACTCAAGCTAAGTGCCCAGCATGTATACAGCTGGTGCTCAACAGGTGTTCATCACTTGTCCTATTTTTAGCTCTTGGCCTGTCCTGTGGCTTCATGTCAGGAGTGCAGGGTCCCAGTGCTGCTTTTTTCCTGCCCCCGAGATCCTGCATCGACACCCGAGCCACGCTCCCCATTGCGTCTGTTCTCAGCACCTCCCCTCTCCTTTCCCAAATCGAGACTCTCTTTCCCTCAAGACAGTCTGATGGGAGCGAAGCTTCAGATGAAGCTCCGTGGGCTGCCCTCCCCACATTTGCATTTTAAAACGGAAGCTTGTTTCTAAGAAAAGTGAATCTCACATTGGGAATGCGATATGAGAAGAGACTGAATAAAGAGGCGAGAAGAATGTCTAAGGAGAACTTCACAGCTGTCTTCAAACTGTGAGGCCAAGTCAGGAGATGAGGGAACCACAGACCCATTCGGGGTTGTTCCAAAGACAGAACACAGACTCAGTAGGAAGAGGCTGCAGGGAGGCAGGTTTGGGCTCCACAGCTGGAAGACTTTCTCCTTCATGCCCTAGAGTGACGCCTGGCACAGGGATGTAAATGTTCCCATCATTAAAATTGTCATCCCATGACTGTTTCCAGCTGTAGTGAGTTCCCCATCACTAAAAATGTTCAAGTTGAGTTGACCAGGATGTTTCTCTTTGGGTGAGAATCAAATCCAATGAGGGAATTCCCTAGTGGGCCAATGGTAAGACTCTGTGCTCGCAGTGCAGGGGCCCCTGGCCAGGAAACTAGATCCCACACACTGCAGCTAAAGGTCCCAGACAGTGAAGACCGAAGATCCCACATGCTACAGCTAAGACCTGCTGCAGAAAAATAAATAAAAATAATTCTTTTAAAAAAGAAGAATCAAGTAAATACTGAGAATATTGAGGGCTCCCCTAGCTGTAAAATTCTATTCTATGACATTGTTATTAAAGGTAGAATTTCAACAGAGATGGAGCAAAGGAATATTTTATAAATCCTTTTCCCAAAAGACAGTAGATTGAAGTGGTCAAAGCTGACGGTTCTGCTGCCATATAGCCCAGCAATCCCACTGCTGGGCATACACACCAAAGAAACCAGAATTGAAAGAGACATGTGTACCCCAATGTTCATCACAGCGCTGTTTACAATGGCTAGGACATGGAAGCAACCTAGATGTCCATCAGCAGATGAATGGATAAGAAAGCTGTGGTACATATACACAATGGAATATTACTCAGCTATTAAAAAGAGCCAATTTGAGTCCGTTCTAATGTGATGGGTGAAACTGGAGCCTATTATACAGAGTGAAGTAAGTCAGAAAGAAAAACACCAATACAGTATATTAACACATATAGATGGAATTTAGAAAGATGGTAACAATGACCCTATATTCGAGCCAGCAAAAGAGACACATATGTAAAGAACAGACATTTGGACTCTGAGGCAGAAGGCAAGGGTGGGATGATTTGAGAGAACAGCACTGAAACATGTACATTATCACATGTGAACTAGATCACCAGTCCAAGCTCGATGCAGGACGCAGGGCACTCAAAGCTGGTGTGCTGGGAGAACCCAGAGGGATGGGATGGGGAGGGAGGGGGGTTCAGGCCGAGGGGGTACACCCGTGGCTGATTCACGTCAATGGATGGCAAAAACCACCACAATATTGTGAAGGAATTAGCCTCCAATTAAAATAAATAAATAAATTTTAAAAAAGAAGAAAAGCTGAGGGTTCTGGAGTCTAGACACTGCCTGGGATCAAACCCTGGTCATCCTATTTCCGGGCTGTGTGACTCTAAGCAAGCTGGCTGCGCTCTCGGCGCTTCAATTTCCCCATGTGTAAAAGTGGGGGCCGCGATAGCATCTCCCTTCAGAGTTATCATGAAAACTAAGTGAATTGATTCAAGTAAAGCACCCAGAAGAGGGCCTGGCACAAAGAGAGTTAATGCTTCAGACACATTAGGGATGAGGTATTATCCGATCCCCTTGCCACGCTGCAGCTTTCTGCGTCTCTTCAGTATGTGGAAGGAAGTCCCTTATACCATAATTGACCCTGACCTTGTTTTTTCCCTAAATCATATGCCAGCCACGGCCACTGTAATTAACCAGGGCCCTTTCGATCTCCTGTAAGCAAGCTTGCAAGCTGGACAAGCGCACAGGACCCGTGACGCAGCGTTTGTGAGGGACCGCGCGGGAGAAGCCCAGCCCCGGGCACCTTAGCCCTGCTGCCTGCCTGCCTGCCTGCCAAGCGGCGGGTGCCCAGGAAATATTCGTTGAACGAACGGACGAACTCGCCAGGGTTCTTGCTATTTCCTACGTTTTATTATTTTTTTGATTAGGTAATTCATTCACGGGATTGAACGTTCAAAAGGAACAAAAGGCTACAGAACAAGACACATCCCTCCCGCCCTGTCCCGAGGTCCCCTCCCCATCGGTGACTAACATAACCACTTTCTCATATGTCTTTCTAGAGCTATTTTAGGGCATAAACAGGTAAACCTACTGGCATATGCACGTCTGTTTCTTTCCCTCCTTTTTAAACAAACGGCCACATACACCGTTCCAGGTGTACTTACTGACATGTCACGGAAGTGAGGGTGAACATGGGCACACGAAGGGGCATTAGAGAAGAAATTGCTCAGAGACATGAAATCAACCAGGCAAACTCTGCCTTAAGCCAGACGTCAAGTGGTTACGGCCTGGGCTGATGTATGAAAGGGGGTGATCAGGGAAAGAATGGTCTGAGTGAGTTATTTTTTTTTAAAAGTTTACACCAGGGTAACCGCCACCACAACCAAGATTCAGAGCATTTCTGTCACCCCCAGAAGTCCCTTCATGTCCCTTTGTAGCTGGGCCCCACCCTGGACCCACACACCCACTCCTCTGCTCCGTCAGAGTTTTTCGGCTTCTGTGTTTCAGGCCTGCGTGGTGCAGTGCAACCTCCACTCGGCAGAGCTAATCGCGGTATTAGTCAACATCAGCGGGGCTCGCTCTGGGCTGGGCGTTCTGTTGAGCACCCACCCACTCATGCTCATTCATTTAATCCCCCCCACAAGCAAAGGAGGTAGGTCCTGCTGTCATCTCGATTTCAGACGAGATGTCTAAGACACAGAGAAGCGAAACCACTTGCCCAAGGCCACACGGGCTTTGTTGCTGAGTTGCTCAGTCACGTCCCACTCTTTGCACCCACGTGGACTGCAGCACCCCAGGCTTCCCTGTCCTTCACGATCTCCTAGAGTTTGCTCAAACTCACGTCCATTGAGTCGATGATGCCATCCAACCATCTTACCCTCGGTTGCCCCTTTCACCTCCTGCCCTCAATCTTTCCCAGCATCAGGGTCTTTTCTGAACACAAGGCAATGTGAAAATAATCAAGAAAATATTCAGACTCCAGCAGAAAGACTATTACTATTTTTTTTTAAATATTTATGTATTTGGCTGCTCCAGGTCTTGGTTGCAGCACGTGGGATCTAGTTCCCTGACCAGGAGATTGAACCCGGGCCCGCTGTGTTGGGGGCACGAAGTCTTAGCCACCAGACCACCAGGGAAGTCCCAAGAAAGATTTCATTACTATTTAACAAGATCAAGGCGGGTGGGGGGTGGGGGCAATCCTGAATTTTACGTTAATATAGAATGGATTTGTCCAGCAGCCTTCAAATGTATTTTAAGTGGCTCGTGGCCTTTCTTCACAGGCATCAGTCAGTCCGCAGTGTTTCATTCCCTCACTTTCAGTGTGCACACTCACCACGACGCTCTCTTCTAAGAAATGACAACATTGAGAACTATCTCTTAATGTTAAAGAGCTGGTGTGGTCAGGGTATTACTGAGAAGACAATTATCTCTGACTATCTACAGGTCCAAGAATACGCATGTCATTCTGAAACCACAAGGAATGTGGTTAAGTCCCCCGGTCACATCTCTCAACATAGATTGACCTGTTTCACTGTTGCCTTCAAGGGCTTTTCTCCTGGGCTAAGATGTTAATTCATAATGATGTCTGCTAATGGGCCTTCCCTAGAGAGGAGCCTATTAAAGGAATTAATCACACTGCAGGTTCAGAAACTTCCTGGCACATAATGACATGGCTCCCCAGCTGAAACAGTCTGAGAAAGAAACCACCGATCTAAATCCTGAGACCAGTTCCTATAAAGGGAGAGGCAAGTTTGCTCAGATAACTGCAGATCCTGGGAGAAACAGGATAGTGAAAATGTTAACAATGAAACCAATGTTCACTCATTGATGTGAGTGTGTGCTAAGTTGCTTCGGTCGTGTCCAACGCTTTGTGACCCTATGGACTATAGCCCGCCAGGTT
The DNA here is from genome assembly GCA_024291935.2 of Okapia johnstoni. NCBI lineage: Eukaryota > Metazoa > Chordata > Mammalia > Artiodactyla > Giraffidae > Okapia > Okapia johnstoni. Next base: position 3,450,550 of record CM044310.1, on the reverse strand, counting down.
CCTCTGTCCATGGGATTCTCCAGGCAAGATTACTGGAGTGGGTAGCCATTCCCTCCTCTAGGAAATCTTCCCAAACCAGGGATCGAACCAGAGTCTCACGTCTCCTACATTGGAGGCAAGTTCACTAGTGTCATCTGGGAAGCCTTCACTCACTGATGGGGTTTCATTAAATATAGATCATATTTTTCTAAAAATTTCTAGTTCTTTATTACCTGCTCTTATTTGAGACCTATGTTTGCCACTTACAAATATTGCCAATTAACCTTACAATGCAATTTTAATGTGTTTTCTTTTTAATAAGAAAATAGTTCTCGGGACTCCTCTGGTGGTTCAGCAGCTAGGGTTCCCCACTCCCACTGCAGGGGACTCAGGTTCAATCCCTGCTCAGGGAACTAGATCCCACATGCTGTCACTAAGACCCAGCACAGCCGAATAACTAAAAATAAATATTTTTTAAAAACCCATTTTTCTCCACTTAACATAGAATAAGTGATAGTGGACCTAGGATCGGGAGAATGGATACATGTATATGTATGGCTGAGTCCCTTTGCTGTCCACCTGAAACTATCACAACATTGATATTCAGCTATGCTCCAATGCAAAATTAAAAGTTTAATAAAAAAAGAGAGAGATAAAGGACTTAGGATGGATTATATCTCATTCAAACTCAAGAGACGGTGGTAGAATTACCCTTTCTGGAAGTCTAGGTTGGTTTCAATGCAGCCTAAAGCCTGGGGAGTAGATTAGATGACCTTCTGGTCTCTCATTTTCTCTGTATGGCCTGCGTCACACAGTCCAAATCTCCAGAAATGACAATAGCAAAAGAAAGAGATAATGGCAATGAACTATGGCACAGTTACTGATGAACCACGAATTTGCTGGTTTCTAGGTAAACTGAGGAGGGTGATGCAGGGTAGCATGATGTGCAGAATTGACTAGCGATCCTCTCAGTCGGTTTTCATCTTCCTTGGTTTTCCCTTTATTTCTGCACAAGGCCTTTATTTCCTCTCTTCTTATGGTCCATTAGCAGCAAAAAGCAGACCGCGACCACCTAGGGTTTTGAACCACCAAGAGGCAGAAGCAAGGGATGGTGACAGTCCACTCTAAATACAGCCTGGTGCCTGCATGGGATTCCTCAGCCTGGGCTCTGGGGTAGTTTGCGGGGAGGGAAGGCGAGCTCTCTTGGGAGCCCAGCCTGAAAGATTGAGGGCATAAGGAGAAGAGGGTGGCAGAGGATGAGATGGTTGGATGGCATCATCAACTCAATGGACATGAGTTTGAGCAAGCTCCAGGAGTGAAGGACAGGGAAGCCTGGTGTGCTGCCATCCATGGGGTCGCAAAGAGTCAGACACGACTTAGCGACTGAACAACAACTAGAGAAAGCCTGATCCTCAAGAGTCAGAAGGGGCCACACCAGTCCTCCGGCCCCTCCTCCAGAGATTGAGGTTACTGTTGAGCAAAAGTGAGATTTATCTGAACCTAGGCTATGGTCAGCTGTAACACGGGCTTTACTTGGAATGAACTCAGATATAAGGGTGGAGCAGGGGAAACGATTTTTTTTTTTTTAATTATTATTGTGAATGAAACTCATTTACAATTACAATACAGAGAATGGTCATTTGCATGCTTTAAACTCTTTAGCAGATAATGGTGACACACTGTGTTAAGTGACTTTGAAAAGTTACAAGATGATTAAACACTGTCTGGCAATTGCTTGGATTTTTAAGTGTTTCTTAGAATGGGCAAGCTACATAAAACCTAACCAAGTTCCAGCTAAAAGTCTAACAGTTCTGATGGAAACTGTTAAACCAATTCTGCAAAAAAAGACAAACAGCTTCAAACTGCCAGGTATCAGTATTATTGTAATATTCCCTTTATCAAAAACCTATAACTGAAATTTATAGGTAAGAATTTACAGTAAGCAGCAGGTACTTGGAAACTTGTCAGTTAAGATTTCCCATTAGAGAAGAGATTCTGCTGTAAGCTTTTTAACCCTCTAATGTCAGAGAAAAAAAAAAACTTTCACAATTAGTTTCTAAGGAAATTATATAAAAGTCATAATAACTAAGAGGAAAAGTTTTAGATTGTCATTTCCAATAGGACACAACCTCCTACAGAAAACACAACCTGGTGAAGTTTTTTTTTAGAAGACTGTACATAAATCAAAATCAAAATCTATACTCTTTATATATTTCTAAAGAAAATAGTTAACAAAATCACCTTAAAGTGACTTCATTTCCTGCTGCTCCCCCAACCTCCTCAAAACTGAGAATATAACAAATATTTGCATAGGTTTATTATTCACATTTAATCATGAATAATTCACTTTGTACAGACAGCTGGGTAAACAGGAGTTTTGGAGTCTCCTTTTTCTAGAATAGTTTCCCCTTGGCTGGAAGGAAGCGGCTTCCGTGTGGTCTGACACGGTTCTCAGGGCCATCCTGTCCCCGCCCCAAGCAGGAGGAACCCCTCGCTCCATGCATATTCTTTGCTTTTTCTTTCCTTTCTTTCTGTCAGTTCTTAGGCTACAGTTGACAAACATACTCACACATATATATTGTTATTATTATGAAATGAAAAATGAGTCCACCACTCAAGTCTGTGGTCTGCAAAACAAGTCAATGGTCACAGAAGTGCTTTCGGGTGGATCCTCCTCTGAGTGCCGGGAAAAGATCTCCCCAGCTCCTTCTGCCTCGTCATTAGCTCCTTCGCCTTCTCCTATCAGTCATGAGCAATTTCACAATTATTTGACTATCTGCCACAAAGCTGGCTCCCGTTTCCCTCTGCTCCTCCCAGGGCTACGTGAGGAAGTGAAGCACGTACCACTGCACACAGGTTTACCCAGGGCATTTCAATCTGGGCAAGGGGGCATCGTTTACCAAAGGTCAAGGATCCTTCCAGCTCTGTGGACGTCACCAGCCAAACTGTGATAGTATAACTTGCGGTTTAGGAGACAATTAGGCTTGCCGTCACTCGGCTATGACCAAATGTGGGGGGGCTGGGGGGGGAGGTCACAGTATACCCTTGGGAAACCCCTGCTCCTTGTCATGACCTGGCAAATAGCTTTGAGAATTTGAGCCACCCAGCAAATGCCACATGTCCTCCCTAACTGTGTTAGTTGAGGGCAGACACGGGCCTAGGGATATATGTACCCTCTCTGCAGCAGTCGGTGTCATAAAGCATGAATGCCATGGACGAGAGCGCTCCAGGGAAAATTAGCCACAACTCGACTAAATTAGAAAAACGGTACTGATGAAAACACCGATGAACCTATTTGCAGGGCAGTGATAGAGACGCAGAGATTGAGAACAGGCTTGGGGGAGCGGGAGGGGGCGGAGACGGCGGGCCGAGTTGGGAGGCGAGCAGTGGCATACACACAGGGCCGTGTGTCAAACAGACCGCCAGCGGGAAGCCGCTGTGCCACACGGGAGCGCAGCCCAGCGCGCGGTGATGACCTAGGAGGGCAGGGTGGGGGTGGGAGGGGATATGTGTACACATGATGGCTGATTCACACTGCTGTATGGCGGAAGCTAACGCAACATCGTAAAGCAATTATACTCCAGTTAAAATTTAAAATAAAGTAAGAATTATTTTCTTCATTTAACAAAAGCGCTAGACATGTTCTAAGCACTTGACACACATAAACTCTTTAATTGCTATAACCTCCTTAGATAAGAAGTACAATCCTTACCCCCATTTTACAGATGAGGAAAATGAGGCACAGGGAAATCAAGTAACTCGCTGAACGTCACCACAGGAAGTGGGATTGCCAGGACTCAAACCAGGCAGTCCAGCTCCCAAGTCTGTGCTTTCACTCATTCACCATGCTCTACTGTGGGTATAAATCCCTGCTTACAGTAAAGAGTTTGGAAAGACAAGAAAAACATGGAGAAGAGTGCAATTACTCCTGGTCTCACCACCCATTTTAGAGCATTTCCTTCGTGTGTGTGTGTGTGTGTGTGTGTGTGTGTGTGTGTACAAAAGCATTTAACTTAGTGGAATTTCTCATCAACTCCCCTCTTTCAATTTTCTGTATCTTATGAACATTTTCTCCCATGGAAAGATATTAATTTGATTGAACATTCAATTTTCTGAGTCTACTTTGTAAATACCCACCCAGTCAACTTTGCAAGCATTTATGCTTGGAGGTGGGTGGGAGGCAGGGGGTTTCCCAGGTGGCACAGTGGTAAAGAATCCACTTGCCAATGCAGGAGACGCAAGAGAAGAGGGTTCGATCCCTGGGTCAGGAAGATCCCCTGGAGAAGGAAATGGCAACCCACTCCAGCATTCTTGCCTGGAAAATTCTGTGGACAGAGGAGCCTGGCAGGCTACAGTCCAGGGAGTTGCAAAGAGTTGGGCACGACTGAGTGACTGAGCGTGCAGACACATATGTCGAGGGGAAGGGGAGGTCGGGGGCAGCTGGTTTAGAAGAGGCCTTATTCCCCCAAACCCAAAGACCTTCTCTGAAAATGGACTCAGCGTGGTCTCTTTTAAGCAACCTGAAAAAAAAAAAAAAAAGTGTTGTGTCTGGAAACATAGCGTGACTTTCCCCTTCAAAGCGTTTCGTGTTATGTCCACTTCATATTGTTCAGTTTCCTCAGGGGCGGGGCAGGGGGAGTGAGTGTGTGCACAGAAAAATGTAGGCTAGTCAACAGGAAACCCGATGGCCCTGATACAGCACGGTGGCCTCTCATCACACCCCGGCCGGGCCGCTTTCTCTTTCTTTGACAGGTGTTGCAAAAATAATAATAAATGCTCGAAAGAACCATTTGTCTGGTAAACAGAGCTGTTATTAAAAACTGGCATCATATACCAAGACACTGAGGAGCAGTCTCGGAAGCCAAGACGGGAGTGGCCACTGCTGTGACTTGGTGACAGCCTTTGGCCAAGTCACATGCCATCCCGTCAACAGCCAGAGGAGTGAACAGCCCAGCTCTGGGGCTGACCTGACCTCAAAACCTCTCGGGAGCACAAGGAAATTGGCTTGAGAAGACCATTTCTCTTTTTCCCCCTCCTTGTTAATTGAATTTCTAGCTCTAATTACTACGGCAGAAACAGAAAACAATATTCAAAAGGGGAAGTCAGAGAATGACCCCCGTTTCTGAAAAAGACGAGTCAGGGAGTCATTAGAAACACAGCTGCAGCCACCCTCACTCTTGCCTTGAGCTGTTTTACCCACCTACAGATGAGGCCACCGGGAGGGGGTGCCCAGGGCCAGGATTTTCAGAGGGCCCTCGCTGGGAATTACTCTCACATGCACGTAAATTTCCCCAAGAAGCACCTTCTGGAGTTTGCATACAACGGAGTTAAACGCTTCAGAGCTTCCTGTCCAATGTTCTAACTTGAGTTGTGCAACCAGAAAATCAGGTAAGCATCTCGACTGCTAGGTCAAACTTGGCTTTTTCTGGAAACCAGATCTCATGAACTTGAGCCCCTAAGCCCACCACCCTGTCTTTCCTTTAAAAGACATTTTACCCATAGTCATTGGTCCTAGGTCCGCTTGGAGCTAATGAGGCAGGATCTGTCTGAAATGTAAGGTGCAATACCAAGCAGCCAAAGGGAGAAAATGAAATTTTTCTTTGACCCTAAAACTCAGGTCAAATCTGTTTCCTCTTCCTTTCCGTTGCAAGTGTTTTGAAAACTAGTTCTACTTCTTTCAGTCTGAGTCTTCTCATCCCAGGGGAATGACAAGGCACTGGGACAGGAAACTAATCAACTCTTCTAACCATCAGCCTGGTAAGGATGGAGGGTTCCCACTTCTCCCAGATTCCATAGAGCTTCCTTCAGGGAGGGGTTGATCTGGGAGAAGTGAGAGGTGAGGACCAGACTAACAACACAACCTGTCCTTGGAGAGGACCTGGGCAGACAAAAGAACCAAACCACAATTTAGGACCACACAGAACTCGCCTTCTCATAGGATTTAAAGAGTACCTCTAACATACATGGTTTCTTTGAAGTTCCGTAACTATCTTGAGGTGGGGAACGACCGTCGCCTGCAGCCTGGAGAGGTTGTATGGCTGGCCTGGATCACAGCATTCACCTAGGGCCTGGGTCTGGGGGTTGCGGGGCCTGCACTGGCCTTGCTCCCCCCACCCTCTGTCAGCTTGGTCCACACCTTGTCCAGCCCAATGCAGCGCGTTCCCTACAGTCGAAGGCTGTCTTCTTAAAATACGTATTTATTTATATTTAATAAATACAAACCTGACTGTGCTGGGTCTTAGTTGTGGCATGCAAACTCTTAGTTGCAGGAGTGTGGGATCTAGTTCACTGACTAGCGATCGAACCCAGGCCCCCTGCATTGGGGGTGCAGAGTGTTAGCCACTGGACCACCAGGGACGTCCTGAAGGCTGTCTTTCACTAAGGCACACTGATTAATTAAATGTTTCTGCTAAACAGTCAACATCTGATCTTGGTGGCTGTCTACCCCATCCTGAAGGCCCCTTTGCTAGGATCCCGGAGCCAACACCACACCAGGCCTCCATCCTGGAGAACCACTTGAGCCATCAGCTTAGACCTTTTCTCCCATGATTAAACTCACTCACTCTGAGTCTCATCTCTCCAAGTCCCATGTAGGGGGCAACTTGTGCTAAGAGACTACAACGTCCTAATACCCCACTGGGAGATTGGGACTGACAAATATACACTACCATGTGTAAAATAGGTAGCTAGTGATAAGCTTCTATATAGTGCAGGGAGCTCAGCTTGGTGCTCTATGATGACCTAGAGGGATGGGATGGTCCAAGAGGGAGGGGACACGTGTATACATATAGCTGATTCATTTTGTTGTACAGCAGAAACTAATACAACATTGCAAAACAACTATATCCCAATTAAAAAAAAAAAATTCTGACACCCCAACCCCTTGCTGGCTGTGCGTGCTTGGACAAGCAACTCAGTGGGCACCCCCTCCCCCCGAGTGTCACCTGTAAAATGGAGATACTAGTTCTTTATAAGTAAGGATCGAGTGAAATCACGAGTCAACAGAATTCCTTCTCTTCCCCTCAACCCGTCTTTCCCTCCTAAAGTGAATCTCGGAGCACCACCCTCTCTCACCCAGATCACTGTAGCGTCCTCTGACCCGTCTCTCTGCTTCCAGACAAGGCCCCACCACGCATTCTCCACCCTGGCTGAGGCAATCCTGCCAGAGGATAAGTATGAACAGATTTACCCTCCCGAAAACCGCCAGCCTCAGAGTCAAGTCCAGGCTCCCAGCTCGGCCCACGCGCCTGCAGCCTTGGCCTGTGTTGACCTCACTAGCATCCCGTGCTCAGCGCCCAGCGGGTACCACACGCTCCTCTGCCTCCAGGGCTCTGAGCAGGCCATTGGCCTACGACACTCTCTCCCCGTGGCCTCTGTCATTCCTATTCCGTTTTTTAGTTTAAGCATCATTTCCTCGAGGAAGTCTCCCTGAGCGGACTCTGATACTTCCCCTGCTGTCCTGTCTCCCCACCCTGGCATCTCAGACACACTGTCACCGCCTGGCTGCTCACCCCTTGCTTGCTCTTGGCTGTCGGGGGTGGGGGGCAGCCCTTCTCCTGACCCAGAACAAGCAAGAGAGCAGTGAATATTCATTCTGGAAACTTTACTGAAGCATGGGATTTCTTTTAAAAGTATTCTACTCTTTCTTGAAAATATTTGCATTTCAAAATGCCCACCCTTTCTTTTGCATCTCAGAACACCCTCAGCCTTCAATGCCTCATGCCACATAAAAGAGTAATTTTGGAATATTAAGTCTAGCCAGTGAATATAGTACTTTTTATTTTAAAGCGGGGGGGGGGGGGGGGGCTCATATAATAACAATATCGTAAGGTAAATTAGGGTTAATACTTCCATGGTGTGAGCTTCATAGAAGTGGTACAGTGGTAAAGAATCTGCCTGCCGATGCAGGAGAAGCAGGTTCAATCCCCGGGTCAGGAAGATCCCCTGGAGTAGGAAATGGCAGCCCACTCCAGTATTCTTGCCTGGAAAATCCCATGGACAGAAAAGCCTGGCAGGCTACAGTCCGTGGGGTCGCAAAGAATCAGATACGACTGAGTGATTGAGTATGCACTTCTACGCCGTATTCATACAAATATCTCAATTTATTCTTAAAAATCTCCTATGGGTTGAATTCATCTGTTACAGGATATTTTACTTATAATTCTGCAAATGCAAGTGGCAGAAACCATCCTCAGTTTGCTTAAGCAAAAAAGAAAAAACAGAAAGAAAAAGGGGAAAAAAGGAGGAGAGTTTGTTTTATTTGTGCAGGGGTGGAACCCCAGGCTTACAGACAGAGCTTGGGAAGGAATTCTCAGGCTCCACTCCCAGAGACCAGACACAAGGAGTCTGAGATCTTCCCAGGAAGCCCAGCCAGTTCTGATACAGGAGCTCCTCCAAGCCCCTTTCGCAGGAGCCACTGGGCCCAGGTCACTAGCTGCAGAGCTGAAACGGAGACCCAGGTTCCCTGATGTCCAGGTCAAGGCTTTCCCCACCACACTCCACTGCCTCTTCAACTCTCCATTTGTTAAAAATAACAAACTTCACTACTTTAAAAAAACCAGAACCAAATGACAATGAAGAGCTAAACAAAATGTGGTCTGTACATACAGCGGAGTATCATTCAGCCTTTAAGAAGGAAAGAAATTCTGACATGCGCTACAACAGGGACAAACCTTAAGGACACTATGCTAAGTGAAATAAGTCAATCACAAAAGGATGTACGCCATATGATTCCACTCATACGAGGTATTCAGGGCTGTAAAAACCATAGAGGCAGAAAGTAGATGGTAATTTTCAGGGGCTGCAGGAGAGAGGATGGAAGTCATTGCTTACTGGGTATGGTTTCAGTTGGAAAAGAAGAGAAAGTTCTGGAGATGGGAGCTGGTGTTGGCCACGTGACAGTTGTGAATGTACTTACTGCCACAGAACTGTATACTCAAAAATGTTCAAGAGAGTAAAATTTTTGGTTCTGTATAATTTTACCACAATTAATAAAAAAAGGAATCAAAATTTTCTCTGCCCTGCAAGCAGATTTCACTTTTGGGTCAGCCCAAAAGTTCATTCACGTTTTTCTGTAAGATGTTACATTTTGTGGATGGGAAGACATTGACAAGTCAGCTGGCTTCTTGGCCAACAGGCGGAAGAGCCAGACTCACAGAAGGCTGTTCATTTAGGAGGAAGCAACACTGACGATCCACACAGCTTCCTGAATTTGTGTTCTATTGCAGAAAGCCTTACCAGTTCAGTAATTCCAGTTAATCAATCAAGACAATGTAATTACATTTCATTCTGTGCAGCATACAACAGCACTCTCCTATTTTGGGTGTCAGGTTTTCAATAAAGTTTTGATTAAGGACAAAAAAAAACAAATCAGCTGGCTTCTGGATACAGGTTCTGGAGGTGACGTTCACCCAACTGCTTTAACTGTGCCTTCAGCTACCCCAGAACAGTCCCCTCTCATGCTGCCGACTCTGCATGCTGCCATGAAGCTCTGCGTTGGCACCATCTCTCGCCTCAGCCTAACACCTGCCCAGGGGGCAACAAAGGTCCTGGGGTCCTGGAAGCTCACAAGGACCTTGTGAAACAAGGGAGTGAAAAGTGGAGGCTGGAAAGAAACTCCAGAAATGGTGACGGTGGTCTTGAGCTCACATGAAGTGAAAGCCAGGGAAAGCGTCAAGATGGGAAACTCCATGTGGGTCCTTTTGTTGACAACTGCTGTAGCACTGCAGTGTCCTAGGAATATGGATGAAGACTGTGAAGCGCCCTGAAAATGGGCTTCCTCCTGATCTCGGAATGTCCAATCACAGAGAAGTTATAAGAAAGGCCAGGGCTTCCCTGATGGCTCAGCAGTAAAGGAATCCACCTGGCACCGCAGGAGACACGGGTTCGATCCCTGATTGGGCAAGATCCCACATGCGGTGGACCAACTAAGCCGTGAGTCACAACCAATGAGCCTGTACGCCTGGGGCCCGGGAGCCACAACTCCTGAGCCCAAGCACCCCAGAGCCCGCGCTCTGCAACAGGAGAAGCCACCGCGATGAAAAGCCCACGCACCGCAACTAGAGAAAAGCCCATGCAGCAATGGAGACCCAACACGGCTAAAATAGATAAATACAACTTTTTTAAGGGAGGGCGGGAGGGCAAAGCTGGATATCCACATAAGTTCTTGTTGATAGCTGGGAACCCAAATTCCATTCTTAGTGGAAGAAAGGGATGTAAATTGCCTTGAGCAAGAAAAGAGAGCGACGTGGGAGGGGAAAAGAGGGGAGAGGTCGGGGCTGAGCCTGGGGTGAGTTTTCTCTCTCTGCCCCGAGTTCACAGGGTGGTCGTAAGCCCCGGGCAATTTCCCAAATATTTGGGGAAGTTACTCATGAAGGAGAAGCCACCTCCAGACAGCCAGTTGGGAAATGTGGAGAGTCAGTGCCTGGGTGGTTTTCATACTAATCCCAGATTTATTAAGGTCAGAAAGCAAGCAGCAGAAAGGGTTTGATAATCAGAGTCGTCAGTGTTTCGATAGAAAGGAAAATTTCTCTCTGGTCTGAGGGAGTTGGCCGTCTCAAGGGGCTGGGACGAGGGAGGGCTCCTTTAGTCACTGGAAGGGCAGAATTGCTCCTTTCTAAGCCACCTGCCCTGAAGGGTACAAGGTGTTCCATTGCAGTTGAGAGGGACTGGACTCAAAAGATCTGAAACAGCTAACTCCCCCTCACCCCAACCTAGTCCCCAAATATGGTGTGATGTGGCATCAGCACCTTCACTAGATTCTTTTTTTTAATATTTCTTTTTGTCTATTTGACTGCATGGGGTCTTAGCTGCAGCATGCAAACTCTTAGTTGAGCCATGTGGGATCTAGTTCCCTGACCAGGGATTGAACCTGGGCCCCTGTGTTGGGAACACAGAGTCTTAGCCACTGGACCACCAGGGAGGTTCCCCTCTACCAGATTCTGATGCTGCTGCTGGCGGGGGGTGGGGGGCGCAGTTTAAACAGGAGGATTTCATCTTATAACACTTTTTCTTCCCAAGCTATATGGAAATTAAATTGTTTTAAATCTACAAAGGTAGTTCAAGAAACCCTACTGGAAATCTTTTTGTAAATCTGTTTCTGAAAGGCAGAAAATATTTTGCATGTGGCTCTAATTTTTGATTCATCTCCTTTGCCTGTGCAACATTCAGGATGTTGTAAGTGTTGTATTTGGATCATCTGTTATGACCTAATCTTGATTTCCCAGACTGTTAAATCAACCAGGTTGGTTTCCTTTAGTTGATGATACAGTAAATCTATAACTTCCTTGGAATTTTACAAGATACTACATTTTTATTATATAAAAAAGTTTTTTTTCAAACACACTGGAAGACCACATCACCTGGCTCTAGACCACAGCTTAGGCTGAAGTTTCAATAAAGGGCTAATTGGTGGGCATAAGTGGAAACTGGTTTTCAGTGGTCAACTCAACCCATACACCTTGTTGGGAGAGGGCTTGGTGTGAGGCCAGGCTGAGCGCCATGAGAGAAAGATCCGAAAGTCTGCCCAGGTGGTAGCAACAAGTCCCGAGGAGGAATGTGGTTAACGAACTCCACAAGGACCCAGAGCACAGAGAGATCTGGAATGCGGAGGGGGCCCCTGTCCAGCTAGATCTGGAAAGGAGGTCAGGGTTTAGATACTCCGAGCCGGACAGGAGAAACCTTTCCTACAGAGGTGTGAGGATAGAGGTGTTGCATTTGAGGACAGATAATGGACCCATGCGGCAGGGTTTCCAGGAAGGTTAGATCCTGGAAACGTTTCAGAAGAAATTAAGAATTAAAGGTTTGCAAACACTTATGAGAGAACAGTAATTGTTAGGAATCACTAAGCATGGACTCACTAAGAACAAGTCATTTCCTGTTTTTTTATAGGATTACCAGACTGGTAAACTAGAGGGTGTTGTCAAGGGGATTCTTGCCATTGGCTGGAAGTTTCTATCGTCCCGGGCAGGAGTGGAACAGGAGGCCCTGAGTTTTAATGTGTATCTCGTTTCAGCAGGGCATCTGACACAGCCAGGCTGAGTGAGAAGCTTATCAAGAATGGGGTTTGCATGAGAAAACATTCATTCCCAAAGGCAGCCCGTGACGGACTGATGGTTGGATGGAGGACAGGCGCTTCACATTCGATCCTTTCCCCCCGTCTCCATCAATGTCTGCCAACAGCAAGAAGGAAAAACACAGGCTTATCTATCAGGAGAAATAAATGTATTCACTGAAATATCAAAGAAAGGTCTTTGGGGGACTAGAGCAATGTCTAAAACAAGCAGCAGAAATACAACAGGTATTCAGCACAAAATGCTGGATCTGTGGCCAAAAAGTCAACTTCTTAAGAAGCAGATGGAGAAATATGTCTTAGGAAGAGTTGCTGCAAGAAGAGAAACGGGGCTTTTAGTTCACAGCAAGTGAAACCAGTGTGATGAGCTTGGAAGAAAAGACTATATTCAGGAAGCATCCAGTGTCTATAGGGGTCTACCCTGATGGCACGGCTGGTAAAGAATCTGTCTGCAATGCAGGACACACATGAGACGCGGGTTAAATCCCTGGGCTGGGCAGACCCCCCGGAGGAGGAAATGGGCAACCCATTCAATATTCTTGCTTGAAAAGTCCCATGGACAGAGGAGCCTGGTGGGCTACAGTCCAAAGGGTCACAAAGACTCGGATACCACTGAACGACTAAATACGCAGGGTCTCTATATTCTCTGATGTGGCAAACCCTTATTTAGCTGCGCAGTTTGTGTGTCAGGCACTGACTGAGTTGGGCAGTGAATACACCAGAGGACCAGACAGGTGGGGTGCCTACCCACATACGGCCCGTAGTTTTCTAGGGCAAAGAAGCAAACACACACACACAGATTTGCTGAAACTTGTGACAGGGCCTAGGAGGATACAAACGAAGGCTGGAAAGAGTGTGATGAGGGATGTACTTTTCCTGGGGTGGCCAGGCTAGGCCTCTCTGGGAAAGTGGCATTGAAGCCAAGACCATATGAAGGGGAAGGGGAGACAGGGAGATGGAACATTCCGGGCAGGACAAGGGGTGTATTGGCGGTGACCATGGAAGGAGCTTGCTGTCTTCCCAGAACTGAAAGCCCACTGAGGTTTGTCCGTATTCGTGGCTGCCAACATCCATTCTCCTGCTTCTCCCTGGTGATGGTACCACCTTTCCCAGCCTCCCTTGCAGCTGAGAACCTTGGGCTGAGTTCTCAGCAGTGAGATGCTAAGAGGTGGTCTGTACTGGGAGCCGGGGCCCTTAAGAGGTGGACACACCTCCTCACTCTCTGTGTTTCCTCCTGGTTGCATCTGGGACCTGGCAGCCAGGCAGCCTGGACCCCATGCAACAGTGGTGCCCCAGCTGGAAGGGGCCCGGGTCCCTGAATGACTGCAGAGAATCGGGCCACTTGCCAATACCTGGATCACTCACCTCACCCAGGTACTCGAGACAGAGAAAAAACATCCTATATTCTTTAAGTCATGGAGTTACCGTCACGTCTCTTACCTAACCTGTTACAGAAACACAGGAGGTGCACGTTTAGAACACTGCATTTGGTTCAAAGCTTTACTTTTTTTTCTTAAAAGACACTGACCATTTGAAGCATGTAAAGCACAACAACATTTAGGAATCCAAAAAGCAAGTCAACAAAAATCTGTTTAAGATGCCACAGTTGTTTAGTCTGGAAAAGAGGTTTCTTGGGGGTGGCATGTCTTCAAGCACTGTGAAAGAGGAGGAATGAAGCTGAAACGGAGTAACTCCTACAGGGGTGATGGGTGGTTCGGATTTACTCGACAAGGCTGATTCTAAATCAACAGTGGGGAGACATTCCTAATGATCAGGGATGATTCAGAAAAGGCCAGATGGCTTCAGGAGCCGAGGATTCTCCCTGCCACTGCGTCCCAGCAGGGACCAGCGGCCCACCTGTGAGGAGATGTTTACAGGACTGATTCTGGCATCACTGAATTTCACAGCCCACATTGGTCATTCAATGCTTGCACTTGCTGAACCAGTAGCCATTTAAGGAAAGCCAAGAGTAAAGAATTCAGATTCTCATGACTTTATTCTTGAGATAATCCAAAAAATATTTGGGGACTAGCATTTTTTTTTTAAACTTATCTTCGGAGATGAATGATCCATTTAGCCCAAGGAACTCCAAGTACTTTACACCCTTGTCTCATTCAGGCTTGTCACATATCTGAGCTGCTGTGTCAGGGGCAAGACCATCAAACCCCCTCTCTCAGATAAGGAGAAGGACTCACAAAGAGGGCCAGTGAGTTGTCCAAGGTCACGGTGAGTCACGGGCACGGTGGTAGGGCAGGCTCCTCACCCGAGGGCTCCCACACTGCCCTGAGCCCATGAGAAGGGGACCCTCAGCTAGGAAATTCTCCCATGGACAGGAAGAACCAACCTAAACCAACCGTCTTTCCAGAGTCGGAAATGACCTGAGACATTTCACGTTCAATCAATTTCATCTCTCAGGTGAGGAAACTGAGGCTTACGTGAGGTCACCTGGACCAAGGCAGAGCTAGGACTTAAACCCAGCACCCAGGATCATATCCTGCCTACTCATAAATGGCCTGGGAACACCCCCCTACACAATCACCTGGAATCAACTGGGTCATCACCATTAGCTCCGCTGTCTGGAAATCTAAAGGCTCATGTTGGCTTTGGCCACCAAAGAGAGGAAACATCCTGCAATGCTCGAAGACTCACAGTGGATGGGGGCGGGGAGCATCATTTGTGCCTTGTACTACAAAGTCCAAAGGCAAAACATATGTTTCCCATTTGTCCCGGGATGGGAAAGAAAAACTTTTCCTTTCGCTTAATCTTGGTTTAAACAAACAGAGAGACTGCCCTTTTTGTAAACTCATCCAACGTCAAATATTGTTCACTCGCCCAGCATCGGCTTACTAAGCCACTACACAGCGCCTTTTCCCCACGTAATCCCCTTATGAGAAGGCACTTCAGCTCCAAGAGGGGGCAAGTAAGACAAGACACGTTTCCTCTGATGAACTGAACAAGAGTCAGCTGATGGGAGTCAAGTTTCCAAATCTAGAACCTCTGGTTTCAGCCAGAGAGACCCGAGGCAATCGACTTCAGTCGTGACTCAGGGTTTGGGGACTGAAAGCAAGCACGTCAAGTGATGTAAGAAAATTCCCCCCCATTCCCCCATCCCCCTGGTATCCTCCTCCCCCAGGGAGGTGGGGGGAGGTCAGTCTGGGAGCCTCAGGAGGAGCTGCTGCCCAGTCACTGGGTCCCATCCCCATTGCAGTGGCAAAGGAAGTACTCAGTTACAATTACTTTCCTGTTGGCCTATGAGCTCGGATAATTGCTTTGCAATGTGTGTGTGTGTGTGTGTGTGAGAGAGAGAGAGAGAGAGAGAGAGAGAGAGAGAGAGAGAGAGAGAGAGAGAGAGAGAGAGTGAGCCTCATAAAGTAAACCAAGAAACAGAAGGGCCAGGTCTGGCCTAAAGGGAAGTGTCAGGAGAGGGAGGGAGGCTGGTGATGCAAGCCTGCCTTTGAAGTCACTTTGTTTGTGAAAAGTCTGCTGTGCGCCTCTCTTAAGGAAACTCCGCTGGAATGAGGTTTCTGTGCATGTGGGGTTTAGGGCTATTGTTTTTGGCTCCGATGTTCACCTCAAGCCCTAGCTAGGACATGTATAAATCCCATAACAACAGCCTGACATGAAATTGCTCACCCTCGCATTGCATCAGGGGACTTTTACTCAGGCGGAGTTTGAATGCCTCATTGTTTAATGGGACAGGAAGTTTACTCTTGATGCAAATGAAGAAGCTTTCTTTTTTTTTCTCCTTACCTCCTTGGAAGATTTTCACAGAGGCCTGTCTTGTCATCCCTCGCTCTTTCCATGGGAGCAGCTGCACCCAGGTTCCTTCTCAGAGTCGGGTTTTCTTAGGACCGGAGGACCAGTTTGAGGCAGGCTTCTCCGTGAAGGCGACACTGGGAGATGGGCCAAGGGCCCCTCAGGAACACAGAAGGGTGGGGGTCTTCTGAAAAGGGCTGGATTTTCCTCTGTTCAGTTTCTTTAATCCTGATCTCAACCTCGGTTTGTTTCTTCTACACACAGAGAGGGAAGCCCCGTCCCCAAACCTTTTCAGATTTTTTTGTGCTTTTTCTCTTAAGCTACACCACCTGGTGACCAGCTCACATTGGGGTCTTGGGGCTAGGACTCTGGCATCCACAAGAAGATGCCTCATTCAGAACCATGACCCCACCTTCCACTGGAGCAAATCCCTAAGATAGAAACTTCCAGAAAAAGCCTTTTGGGGTTCCCCATCTCTGCACACTCTCTAGGCAAATTCCCCAAAGAGCATTAGAGGAACCCTCTTAACCTTCTGCTGATGCCCTCGACCAAGAGACCGGCCAAGAGAGACCCACAAAGAAAGAAAGGTTCACTACTTTCAGTCAAAGGAAACCAGATCAGGATCATGATGGGTGAATGATAGGAACGCTGACCCAAAGCCCTAATTTAATTGGTTCTGTATTTTTAGAATCTTTTTTTCCCCTATACATCCAAAAGAAATTGTTCATGGGAAGGAGGGAGGGAGGAAAGAAGGGCAAGAGAAAAAAGAAAAAACTCACATGCTATGGGCATATGTGGAGAAGGCAACGGCACCCCACTCCAGTACTCCTGCCTGGAAAATCCCATGGACGGAGGAGCCTGGTGGGCTGCTGTCTATGGGGTCGTACAGAGTCGGGCACGACTGAAGCGACTTAGCAGCAGTAGCAGCAGCATGGGCATATGCCCTAGGGAATAGCCTAAAGTTGCAATTCCATTGCAATTCTGCCCCCCAGCTTCATCAGCATGTTCTTAAGAGTCACAGTGCTACCTGACAACATATATGCTAGATTTTGTTTGTTCAAAATGACAGGAGTTTTACATGTTTATATACATGTACGTGGCTGTGTTTTCACTGTACCACATCAAGTGCAATTAAGCAAGAAGAAACCACCTCCCTCCTGGCCAAGCTCTGTTCTCTCACCGGCTTTCACCTTGGTGCCACCTGCAGAGCCTGAGGGTCTCCCCTAGAGATTCTGATTTAATCAGGCAGTGCTGGGATCTGGAGGCAGATTTTTCTTTTAAGCTCCCCAGGTCACTGTAAGGTGCATCCAGGGTGACCAGCCCCCGCGCGGCCTCCCTGCACGGGCCCACAGTCAGCCACACGCCTTGCACAACTTTCCTCTTACTCAGGCACTGGCACTTCTCTCTGTGGTCCTCACCCTGGCTTCACCCCATCTGGGATCTGGCATCCCCTGTGACCATCAACCATGGCAAGAAAAAATAAAGTTCTCCTGGAAATGCTGTGAACATAATTTCACATTCGAAGTTACTCCTTCACACTCAATAAAACGACTGTGTTTGTAACACATCTGGTCCTTCTTACACGATGAGGTGGGAAACACCAAGCTGTGTTCGGTGGCACTTGACTGCCTGGCTACACCCTTCCTTGGCGAGTCCACGCCCCAGCTTCCTCAGTGAGCAGTGAGAATCCAGCCCGTGTAAGGCCTACATCACGATCTGTCACCAACCTTCCAGGCTCAAGGTCTGGCACATCAAAGAGGCTCAGCAAACTTCTGATGAAAGAGACGACTGAGTCTGCAGATTCTGGGTGCTTCCCCAACCTAATTTAGGTCTGGAAATTCAAACAACTGGGTTGAGAAAAAGATGTCCTGGTGATTACAAAACCCCATCTCTGAGCACACAGTGCGGGACAGAACTAGCCAAGGAAATGCAGTGATGATCAGCAGATATGCATAGGTTTCACCCTCCCTGCCTCTCCCCCTTTCCAGCTCTTTCGAGGGGGGGGCAGTGGGAGGAAGAGTCTCTCTTATCTTCACAAGGCCTTCTTCCCCATGAGTGCGTCTGCACATCTCCACATCTCTTTGTAAGGATGCCAGTCACTGAATCTGGGACCCACCCTACCTCAGTATGGGCTTCCCTGGTGGCTCAGACGGTAAAGAATCCACCTGCAATGCAGGAGACCTGGGTTCAATCCTTGGGTCGGGAAGATCCCCTGGAGAAGGGAATGGCAACCCACTCCAGTATTCTTGTCTGGGAAATCCCATGGACAGAGGAGCCTGGTGGGCTACAGTCCATGGGGTCACAAAGAGTCAGACACAATTGAGTGACTAACACTACTCCAACATGGCCATCTTGACTGGATGACATCTGCAAAACCCCTACAAGGTCACACTTCCAGGTGCCAGGGGTTAGGACTTTAACCTCCTACAACATCTAGCATGCTGGTCTCTCTGATCAGGCTATACCTGATTTTGGGTCCAGCTCATGAGCCACGTTTTAAGATGTCCAGTGAAAAAACTGCTCACATTTGTGTCATACGAGGAGCAGTTATGGGATCTATATTCAGTTTAGATTCAGAAGCATTAAGAAGAGTACATGTCTAGAAAACCATAATTTGAAAAGATACAGGCACCCTAATGTTCACTGCAGTACTATTTACAATAGTCAGGACACGAAAGCAACCTAAATGTCCACTGACAGGAATGGCTAAAGAATATACGGTATATAATGGAATATTACGCAGTCATAAAAAGAATGATCTAATGCCAGTAGCAGCAACATGGATGGACCTAGAAATTGTCATAATGAGTGAAGTAAGTCAGAGACAAATATCATATGATATTGCTTATATGTGCAAGTTTTTACAACAGTAGAAATGAACTTATCTAAAGAACTGAGATAGAATTACAGATATAGAAAACTTATGGTTGCCACAGGTGGGGGGGGGATAAGTTGGGAAAGTGGGATTACTACCTTATATATCTACCCAATACTCTCTAATGGCCTATATGGGAAAAGAATGTTAAAAAGAGTGGATATATGTATATATATAACTGATTCACTTTGCTGTACACCTGAAACTAACATTATAAATCAACTGTAATCCAACAAAAATTTTAAAAAGAAAAAAAATAAAAGAGGAGTAAATGTTTGTGATCAAACCAGTCAATCCTAAAAGAAATCAACCCTGAATATTCACTGGAAGGATTGAAGCTGAAGCTCCAATACTCTGGCCACCTGATGCAAAGAGCCAACTCATTGGAAAAGACCCTAATGCTGGGAAAGACTGAAGGCAAAGGAGAAGAGGGCCACAGAGCATAAGATGGTTGGATGGCATCACCGACTCAATGGACTTGAGTTTGAGAAAACTCCAGGAGATAGTGGAGGACAGAGGAGCCTGGCGTGCTGCAGTCCATGGGGTCAGAAAGAGCCGGACTTAGTGACTCAACAATAGTATGTTTGCCTTCACTTAGTTACGGCTTTTGTGGTACACCTAATCTGTATTGATTCAGAGGGAAACACATTTTGGCTCAATAGAATTTTACTCAACTATCCCAATGATCTTTGGATGAAGGCCATCTACCAAGGGCTGTCTACCCAGACATGAGTTACCTCATCCTTCATTCATCGGATAAACTTGTACCAAAGCCCATTATGCAGCCACGCAGCAGGCTCCTGGCCAGACGTCTGGGGCAACGACAGGTCTTGTTCTCAGTAGGCTTACCGTCTAGAGACCCCAAAATGGTCCAGGCCACCTGGGTGGGCAGATGCTTAGAGTGTTACCCAGGAGGTTCTCTGCGGAGAGGGTGTGGACCACCGCATCCCCTCAGAGCTAAGGCACCACAGTCTTTATAATCCCTGAGAGGCGAAATAGAGAGGAAATTGGAGGTTTGGAGCCAGAAGCGCGGGGGCAGAATGATTGAAGAAAACATTTTAAAGGGTTTCAATGAGCCCAGAGTGGTTTTCCCTGGTGGAACACATGCAGAGAAGCGGATTCCCTAAAACCATCACCCAGAGGAGAACTTTTATCTCACAAGTCCTCTCCCCACCCACCCTAAGGAGCAGACACTCAACAAACAGCCCAAACCTACCAGGGCTGCTAGAGCTCAGCACTGGGAAAACAGAACCCCTCTCCCCACTCTCAGCAGACAAAACAGCCCGGGCCCTGGGTGCTTCCCCTCCTGCCGGGACTCCCAGCCCCGAGGAGCAGAGCGAGAAGCTGTAAATCAAGTGTTTTTCAGCAAAACCAGGGCCCGGGGGTGGAAGGGAGAGCCCTGCGTTCTCTGCGGCTGCTTCTCCTTAATGAGCCTAAACAAAGCCGGTGCCAGGGAAGTTAATCTGCGCTGAGATAGTGGAGCCACGCCTGGGGTGGAGTGGGAGCCCCAGCCCGGGCATGGCTGGCCCAGGAAGCTGGGCCCGCAGAGTCCAGCCGCTGGCCAAGGTAAACCTTCCTCTGCGATGCCCAGGGTGGGCCGGCCCAGCCCTCCAGGAAGAGAAACCCCCTCTTTGCCTGAATGCTGCCCTTTGACCACGTGAGAAGATAAATACATTTTTAAAAAACGAAAAGAAAAATCCCTCCGCGGTGCTGGGAAGCGCCTGGTACGAAGCACCAAGGAGGTCTCGCAAAACAAGGAAACCGGCTGGTCGCCATTACAGTGCTCCGCCCCCACTGTCCATTCGCGCCCAGCTTTCCACGCACGCGCAGACGTCCTCACGCGTGTGCGCAGCCGCACTAAGGAGCGCACGTCCTCACACGTGTATGCATAGGTACACACGGGCACACACACCAGCGTGCCAGCGTTCACCCTGTTTTACCCTGCCACACACATTCCCCACACATATCCTCACACATACAGACACATGCCTTCACACAGATATGCATATACTTCCATCTGGGTGTACACACATCCACCCTCACACAAGGACACACATGTGCACCGTCATATACGAACCTGTGTGTACGCACATCTTAGAACACAAGGCACACGTGGCCTCACCATGCACACAGTGTAATTCTCCCACACACCTATCCACAAACATCCACTGTGCACACATACACAGACCTTCAATCTTCATGCATGTATGCACACTTGTATGTGCACACACACCCTCACACATAAATGCACCTTTACACAGAAACACACATGTGGGTACACATTTTCACACCACAACATGTCCTCACATGCAGCAAAGTTTCACACCCATATGCGCATCCCCGGACACACACACACATCCTAATATAAACACACATCCTCTACTGTACAGCACAGGGAACTTTGTTCAATGTCACGCGGCAGCCTGGATGGGAGGGGAGTTTGGGGGAGAATGGATACATGTGTATGTATGGCTGAGTCCCTCTGCAGTGCACCTGAAACTATCACAATGTGGTTAATCAATTATTCATGCATAGTCAGTCACTCAGTCGTGTGTGACTTTGTGACCCCATGGACTGGAGCCCACCACGATCCTCTGTCCATGGGATTTCCCAGGCAAGAATACTAGAGTGGGTTGCCATGCCCTTCTCCAGGGGATCTTTCCTATCCAAGGATCATACCCATGTCTCCTGCATTGGCAGGCAGATTCTTTACCACTGAGCAACCTGGGAAGCCTGTTAATCCGCTATCCTCCAACATAGAATAAAAAGTTTAAAAAGAAAAAAAAAAAGAAGAAACTAATAAAGTGTGAAACAAGTTAACAAAAACAAAGAAAACACACCTTCACACCTGGATGCACACTCACCCTCATGTGCACACACCCGTCTTTTGCTGCTGCTTCCCCGGGGCTCCAGCACATCCAGGGGAGGACCAGTGAAATCCTAGTACTAAAAGCAGGTCATGTTGTTGCTGGTAAAAGGGGGCATTTTATGAGGTATTTGGCTATCCCCTGGGGGGCCCTCCCTTTGTGAAGTCTGGCCAGTTGGAGGAAAGAGAAGCTGCAGGAAAGGAGATCCGAAGGAACGGAACCTGAAACATCTGGAAATACGGGAATGGGCATGAGGAAGATAGCCCAGCGCCAAGCCACCTCTTGGCAGGGGCGCCAAGGGCCGCCCCGGGAGCTGGAGCTCCTCTCTGAAGCTGGCCTGGTGCAGAGACAGAAACACCGAAACGCGCTCTGAATTCTCTTCCCACCAACCACCACCACCTAAGCTCGGTTTCTCAGTCTCTAAGGCGAGAAGCTCAGGCACAATGACCAAGCCCATGCTTCTGGGGAAAAAATTATAATATCGTGAGTGCCAGGCACCTCGCTGTGTTCTACACATGCATCATCTCATGTAATCCCTAAGACAGTTCTGGAGGTGGTTATTAGTATGCCCATTTTACACCTCCTTGGCAAAGATCACAGAGCTGGCCAGGGGACAGGGTGAGGATTCGAACCTAGAGTCACTTGTCACCTAACCTCCGTGCTCTCCTGCCAAAGAGGAACAAGTGTTCATCTGGCAGGCTCTCCCCCACCCACAGCAGCCAGGAAACCCTGGGACTGAACCACCGGAAATGGATGACCTCAGCCAGCCTCCTTGTTTCACAGACGATGGGGAAAGTGGAAAGGGCCAGGGACTGGCCCAAGGTCTCATCCTGCATCCCATCCTCATTCCCGGACTTCACTCTCCCCAGCAGCCCCCGGAAGGAGCTGGGGAAAAACCTTCAGAGACATCCCTGGGGAAGACAGCTGGAAGGCAGGGCTCGCCAGGGCTGTAATGGTGCGGTGATGAGGTGGTGACGATGGGACTGTTTCCCCCTTTTGAGAAATGCTCTGGCGTCAGACAAGTCCTGGGGGGGCGGAGGTAAGAGGAATTTGGCAGGATCTGGTCAGAAGCCATCTGGAGGCCGACGTGAGTACCAGAAAAGCCTCTGCGGGGCCATTGTGGGCTCATTCCTGAGCGTGTGCACAGCCTTCTGCTTTGGGAGGCTCTGCAGGGACCGGGGAGAGTCAGACAGTGGTGGCTCTACCCACAATCCCAGGCCAGGCAGGGACATTCTCCCCACCTGTCTTGCAGCCTTCGTCCTGGAGGACCAAGCAGGGCCCCATTACACACTTGCCTGCCCGCCTGGGAACAATCTCACGTCATTGCCTCGAAGGGGTAGGGTGGGGGTGGTCCTAGCACAAGTCACCATTGTTAAGCAATTCTGTGCCGCGACTGTGATCAGCGTCTTACCCACATGCTTGCTTCATCCTCACCACCGCGCGGTGGAGGTGGAACCAGTACTGCCCTCCCACCCCCACCGCATTCCCACTCCAGGACGCTGAGACCCAGAGAGGTTTGATGAGGTCTCCCAAAGTTATAACGATGGAGCCAGAACTCAGATCCTGAGGTAGCCGAGGTCCCGGCCACGACTTCGCGCTGCACCTGTTTCACTATTTCCTGGCGCCTCGAGGGACACCTGAGCATCCTTAAAGCCAAAAAAAAAAAAAAAAAAAAAAAAGCCTGAATCCGGGCCATCGCCCCTCCCCACCCCCGCCCCACTTTCCCTTCTGAATTGGGGGGCCTGATCAGAGGCAGACCCCAGGAGATTCCACCCGTCCCCTCGCGTTGGCCTCGCTCACCCACGGATGAGTCAGCCGGAATTTTTGGACACACCGGGCTCACAGCCGCGGTACCAGGAGCTGTCAGGGGGCTGGAATGCGCGGAATGCGGCTCCCTGGGCTCCCGCGTGCCCCCGCCCCGCCCCGCCCCCAGGTTGGGAAGGTGAATGACACAGTGTTTGTCAAGGGCTTGGGACAGCAGGTGCACGCGAACATGAGGACAAAGACCAATTCTTTTCCGCGGGGCTGCAGCCACAGTTTCACGTCCCTCCCACGCACGTCCGCGTTCCAGGCCCGGATGCTCCGCGCCCCGGGCTCCAGCGAAGGGCAAGAAGCCACTGATTAGGAAGCAAAAAGTAAAAGAAAAAAAAAAGTCCCGGCTTCTCGAAAGACGGAATGATCCACCTCTGCCCAAGTCTGACTCGGCCCTGCAACGCCACCGTCCCCAAATATACGACTTGGAGTTTATCGCCTACCTGTTCACAGGCCTTGACGCGGGCTTTCCGTGCTAGCACCTTCTCCGCGCGCACGTTAAGGTGGTGGAGAAGGCGGCCGCAGCCCTTCCCTCTCCAGCTTTCTAGAGGAAGGTTAGGAGAAGAAACGTGTGAGCGTGTAATTACAGAATGGGATCAGGTGAGGAAGGAGACAAACCAGGTGCAGAATGGAAATGGGCAGGCGGTTACTTTAAAATGAAACCTAACCCTCCAGGACTGCTGCGGGCTGTTTAAATTTGTCACGTGTGTCTGAGGCCTTAACTCATGTCAGCCACCCAAAGCCCTTGTGGCCCGCCTGCCACTTTGCCAGGTGGATCCTGGGTCACCTTCTGAACTCTCTGCCTGACTGGTGAGCCCCTCGGGGGCCAGGAAGCCTGGTTGTATCTCACACTCTGGAGACTCATGGGAATTCCGTCTAACACACGTGGCCCAGATCCCTTTGATTTCGAAGCCAGGCACTGGGGAGACACATGAACAATACTTCTTTAGGGGATGGGCGTCCCCACGCTCCAGCTGACTATAGGAAGGACAGGAGGAAGAGGGGCTGTGAGCAAAGAAACCCATGTTCAGGAAACCCTCCATGCCGGAAGTCAGCCCAGGAGCCCCACTGGCCTCAGAAAGTCCACATCACACACACAGGCTGGTTAGGAGAGAGGAAGGGTTGAGTTTTGTAAAAAACTGACTGATCAGCCTCTCCTCCGGAAGTTCGGGCCCACAGAAGTTGCCTCGATTACCTATCGAAAGGAAGAAATGCCAGAATTCACCCAGGCCCTTGCTGACGCAGGGCACTGGAGAGAGAAACCGCTGGGCTGATTATCTTGGCTTTATCCTCCACATCTGTTTCAGCTCAGCATCTCTGCTTCTCGTCTTTAAAGAGATGGCTGCAAGGCTAGAGAATCTCAGAGCTGGAAAGGGTCTGAGAAACCTCACATCTCACCTCCTTCTTTTGGAGATAAGAGCCGTGTCACTTGAGAGGCCGTGACTCACTCAAGGCCACACGGCGTGGGGGGTGGGGGGTGGGAGTGGGGGGTGGGCAGCTGGAATTGCAGCTCTCCCTTCCCAGGCCAGAGCTTTTCCCGGTTCTCCAAGCTGCCTCTCGGATCCCGCCAAGTCGTTCCCACGCTGGCCTGGTTTAGGCCTCATTAGTAAGAAAAGCTGGCTGTGGTCCTTTCTCATTCCCCTCCCACCGCCTCTCGAAAAAGGAAGGAGATGCTCTTCCAGAACAGAGCCAGGATGGTTTTGCTTGTCATGTGATGTCTGGGAGTGCCCATGCCAGGCTCCGCTCCAGGGGTACAGCTCCTTGCTCTCACATGGTGTCATAAAAGAATTCACCCTCCTGCCAACCTTGAGCATAGGAGGCTGTTTCTCAGCTGGGAATCAAGCCACCTTGAGGGCCAAGACATCAGAGGGACTCTGCTTGGCTCTTACCAGCTGTGTGCTCCTTGGCCAAGGCCTCTCCTTGGAAGGCAGGTGCTCCCCAAGGAGTCGCAACCCCATTTCCTGGCCAGTCACCTCCACCCAAGCCAAGTCGAGAGTCTCTCTGGAAGGTGCTCCACATCCATTCTGGAAGGGAGGCATAGTCCCACCTCCAGTCCTTTTTTTAATTTCCGGCCACACTTCCAGGAGTCATGTACGGATATGAAAGTGAAGGCGAAGTTGCTCAGTCGTGTCCGACTCTTTGCGACCCCATGGACTGTAAGCTACCACACTCTTCTGTCCATGGGATTTTCCAGGCAAGAGTACTGGAGTGGATTGCCATTTCCTTCTCCAGAGGATCTTTCCAACCCAGGGATCAAACCCAGGTCTCCTGCGTTGTAGGCAGATGCTTTACCATCTGAGCCACCAGGGAAGTACGGATGTGAGAGCTGGACTATAAAGAAAGCTGAGCGCTGAAGAATTGATGCTTTTGAACTGTGATGTTGGAGAAGACTCTTCAGAGTCCCTTGGACTGCAAGGAGATCCAACCAGTCCATCTTAAAGGAGATCAGTCCTGGCTGTTCATTGGAAGGACTGATGCTGAACCTGAAACTCCAATACTTTGACCACCTGATTCGAAGAACTGACTCATTGGAAATGACCCTGATGCTGGGAAAGATCGAAGGCGGGAGGAGAAGGGGACGACAGAGGATGAGATGGTTGGATGGCATCACCAACTCGATGGACATGAGTTTGAGTAAGCTCCTGGAGTTGGTGAATGATAGGGAGGCCTGGCGTGCTGCAGTCCATGGGGTGCCAAAGAGTTGGACATGGCTAAGCGACTGAACTGACTGACACTGAACAGCTTATGGGATCTTAGTTCCCTGCATGCAGGCTGAGTCACTTCAGTCGATCGACTCTGCAACTCTATGGACCGTTGCCTACCAGGCTCCTGTGTTCATGGGATTCTCCAGGCAAGAATACTGGAGTGAGTTGCTATGCCCTCCTCCAGGGACTCTTCCCACTCAGGGATGGAACTCCCATCTCTTGCGTCTCCTGCATTGGCAGGTGGATTCTTTACCACTAGTGCCACCTGGGAAGCCCCTTAGTTCCCCTACCAGGGGTCAGACCCGGGCCCTTGGCAGTGAAAGCGCTGAATCCTAACCCCTGGACCACCAGGGAACTCCCTCTCCCCAATTTTTTATCAGATGTGGAAATCCAGGCTCAGAGAGGTTAAGTTACCTGCCCATGGTCACCCAGCTAGTGAGGGGCAGAGGCAGAATTTGAACTCTGTTAACTCTCAAGCCCATCTCTTTCTGTGGCAGCCCTCCTTGTGCCCCGAAGGAGCTGGAGGCATCTCAAGACGCCCTTCCCGTGCTCAGAAGTAGTCCCCCCTGTCTTGCCTGGGTGCCTGAAAACCCCCCACTGGAGTCATCTGCTGCTGACCCCAGCCTTTTTAGCAGGAAAGGCCAGGGATGAGCAGAGAGAGGATGACAAACCTGGGCCCCAGGGGCAAGGGCTTGGGGGGGGGGGCAGGGAAAGTGGCCTGATGGAGAAAAGGCTGACTGGTGGGGGGGGCCAGAGGCTAGCAAGACAGGGCGTGAGGGAGCACCCGTGGGGATAAGGGAGGCTCCCTCCAAACCCCACAGGGCCAGCTCTGGGGCAGGGACTCGCTTTGGGGTGGAAGGGCCCAGCGTGACTGGGAGGCATTAGTCAGCGGTGGAGGCTTATGAAAGGAGGAATTGTCCAGAGCCTCCTTACTCACCAGGCCAACTGAGTTGTCCCCAGAGACTGGGAGCAGGGCCGGTATCAGAAGGGGACCAGGAACTCCGAGCTGCTCGCTGTCCAGGTTGAATGGCCCCAGGCATCGGGGGGCCACGCGCGGGAACCCTGCCGGGCCTCACAGCCTGTGAGTCACAGCCCTCGACTGGCAGGCTGAGTGTCTTCATTGTCCTCTCAGCCAGGGGACAGCGGGGCCCAACTCCCTCCTCCTAGGAGAAAGGACACCCAGGGCTGATTCACCAGCTTATCACCCTGCTGCCCCCCCACCCCGGTCTGGGGCCCCCAGCATATTCACCTACCATTACTTCTTCAGTCTTTCATACAGTCATTCTTTTTCTCATTGTTGTTTTGGGTCAATCTTTGTTTTTCCAATTTGCAAAAGTAATCTATTGACTGTTACTCAGCTTTAAAAGGGAATAAAATACTGACCTATGCTACAGCATGGATGAACCTTGAAGGCATTAGGCTAAGTGAATAAGCCAGCCGCAAAAGGACAAATTCCGTACGACTCCATGTATATGAGGTTCCTAGAATAGTCAAAATCTTCAGGACCGAAGTTAGAGTAGAGGTTGGCAGGGCCAAGGGGAGAAGGCATGAGGCTTTGTGCTTTAAAGGTGCAGAGTTTGAGTTAGGGAAGGTGGAAAGTGTTCTGGAGATGGATGGTGTTGATGGTTGCAAAACAAAACTGACGTACTGATACCGTGTATGTTCATTTTTAAGTGAACATCTACTTAAAAATGACTAAAACCATAAAAGTTTATATTTTGTATATTTTATCACAAAAGCAAAAATGATCTATTACTCAAACGATACAGAAAAGTAAAAAAAGCAGAGACTTCCCTGTTGGCTGAGACTCTGAGCTCCCAATGCAGGAGGAGGCCTGGGTTCGATCCCTCGTCAGCGAACGAGATCCCACGTGCTGCAACTAGGAGTCTGCCTGCTGCAACAAAGATTGACGCTCCTGAGTGCAGAAACTAAGACCTGGCTCAGCCAGATACGTAAATGAATTAAAATTTTTAAAAAATGTTTTTAAAGTAAAAGGTAAACATTCTCACCCCAGCCTCTGGAATATTTCAGACCTACTTCTGTTCCTGTAGAATCATGGATGTGAGCTTAACAAAAGTCAAACTGTGATGGGAAGGGTGCCAGCCACACTCCTGGTCTCTCTCCCTTTGAAGGACACGTGCATCTCACTAGCCCCAGGTGCCAACCCAGGGCCAGGTGGCAAGGTCGATAAGCACCATCCGGTGAGAGCTCAGCTGTGTCTCCTGTGGTGCTTAAACCCTCATACGCATGAACTCACTTCATCCTTCCACCAGCATGGTGAGGAAGGGGTCATTCACGCCCTCCTCAAAGCCCAGTTCATAAAGGAAGACTCAGAGGCTTTCAGAGTGAAGGGGCATGCCCAGATCACATCGCTAGATGGAGGCAAATCAGGAGGTACTTCCCCCCTGAGCCGTTAGATAGTACGGCAGCCAGAGATGGGCCACGAGCAGAGTGATCATTTATAGCAGTGGTCCCCAGGCTCCAGGATGGACTAGGGTGGGGCTGATGTCACGACAGCAGAAATAAAGTGCGCAGTAAATGTAATGTACCTGAATCATCCCGAAACCTTCCTTCCCCCCACCCCGAGTACAAATTGTCTTCCACTAAACTGGTCCTTGGTGCCAAAAAGGCTGGGGACGGCGGGTTTATAGCACATTTACTCACTTCATAGTAATCCCTTAATTTCTGGCTTCCCTGGGGTAGGGCTCCTGTGGTCTCGCTTGCTGACTGGTCCTCCTTAAGCCCTGGAACACAGCAGGTGTTCAACAAATATTTGCAGAGAGAATAGTTCTCATTCATGTCTCTGTCTGATCATCCCCCACAGCCCTGTGAAGTAGATAATTAGGAAATCTGATGGCTGCCGGTGTTAGTCATCCGGGTAGCTGGCGAGATGGTCACACGGCCGGGCTGGGCCGCTGAGGTGCTTCTGGCTCCCTTCCCGGGCCTTTCCAATTCTGCTGTCGAGGCCTGGGCCCCTGATGTTACAGAACAAAGATAATTAATTGGGAGCAGGAATGCTTTGAGTCATAACCAGCAATAATAATAATAATAATAATTGCAGTCATATTCATTGCAATCTTTAACTCATATAAACCTGTATCAGTAGCACTGATGAGGCACTAATGTTATCTCAGGGCTTCAGTTAGGCCTGGAAGTTCAATTGTAACTTCCTCAACATCACACACAGCTCAGAGGCGGCAGAGCTGGGATTCAGGCTCCGTCTGGCTCCAGAGCCCAGAGGCCACACACCACTAAACACTTGAGGACCGATTAGCATCATTGGTTGGACCCATGGCACAGCCAGGCTGAACTTTGGTGAGAGATAGGGCCAGATCCCGCCCTCATTCATTCTGTTGGTCAGTGAGCCTGTGCTGAGCCACACCCGTGTGCTCAACCAAGTGTCCGTCCCAGGACTTGACCTGAGCAGGAAGGAGGCTCGCCCCGCCCCAGCAGAGCCTTTGGCCTGGTGGGAGAGGCCGATGTCATAATTACACGGCTAATTGTCTCATTAGAGCAAAGATGAGTACCACTCGAAGGGCTTGGGTTCCGCCAGCCTCTTAGGGCACAGGCCTGGCCTGGGGGCTGGGAATGGCTGCCCTCGGGGAGCTGACATCTCTGCTGAAATTTGAAGGGTGGGCCGGGATCAGGTGAGCAGAGTGGGAGAGCTTTCCTAGCAGAGAAGGCAGTAGCATGGCTCTGACTAGAACAAATCCGGTGTGGCTGGATGGAAAACCGGTGAGAGGTTGGAAAGGAGAAGGGGGTTTGGGGGTTTTAGGGGTGTGGGGGCTGGCACCTGAATCCACCCCTAGCAACTAGGGCTCCTGTAATCAGCTCACTGGCACTGTTGTCCTTAGAGAGAAAGTGTGAAAGGGAACACTAGAAATTCCCATTTCTCAGGTCTTCCCTGGCAGTCCAGTGGTTAAGACTGCACGTCTACTGCAGGGAGCACAGGTTCGATCCCTGGTCAGGAAACTAAGATCTCACCAAAAGCAGAAAAATTGCCTTTCCTCCCCCGTTGGTGGGGCTGGATGGGTCCTCCCATAAGCATTGACTCCACTCCCCACCATGGGTCCGTACAGCTGTCTGCCCCAGACACCACGCTCTTGGTCCTGTTTGACCCTCATGACCATGCAGAGGGAGCAAAGGTGAGCAGGGGTCAGCCGCCCACTCCCCCACACAGCAGAGGAAATCTAGGCAGGAAGAAGGGCCATGCCTCTGGGTGGACGAGGCAGGGGAAACCCAGGTGGGGGGTGGAATCTGAGCTGCAGTAGCACCAAAGCTTGGCCCTCGGGAAGGGAGAGCAGGTTGAGGACTCCGGGGACACCTCAGATGGTTAGCGGTGGATGTCCCCGGGGGCTGGGGCCAACAGAGCTGAGGCTGGCGCGTTAGTGAGGGGATAGTGAGCGGCTGTGCAGGGGGATTGGGTCTAAGGACCACTGCCTGGACGATCATGGTCAACATAGCCATGTCAGACACACGCCACATCCTTCAGTGAGCCCGGTGCAGCAGATCCTTGTGACGATAGCATTTGTTTGGAATTCTGTTCTAATTATACACACAAATGATGTACAATGTGGGGAAGAGCGGACACAAACACACACCACGGGGAAAGTGTCCAAATCGTTTGTAGCACACACACCCCCACCCCCCCATCCACCCGGATAGCCCTGGTCAGCCCATCAGAGCACATCCTCCGAGCCTGCTGTTTGTATGCTGAGTGCTGGGAGGGGGAAGCCTGGGGAGGTGACGGGCTTGGGGATAGATGCCAGGATGGCTTTGGGAAGAGGGTGAGGTTCAGACGGCTCTGTAGGAGGGGCAGGGTCTGGAAAGACCAGAGGGCTTCCAGGTAAGGCGATGGCACTGCTGAAGCACAGGGCTGAGGGGGATGGGTAAGGTGCATGAATTAATGGCACCTTCTCATATGCCAGCCTCTGCTCTCACGAGTATCACGTGTGACCTCACTAGATCTTCCCACACCCTGTGGGGAGGAGACAAGAGGAGCCCCATTTTTAGGGCGAGCAAATGGAGATGTGGCCGTGGTCCTGACCCAGGGCTGGCTTGGTCTCGAGCCCAAGGAGCCAGGAAGTTTGGGAGGGAGCGTGCTGCGGGAAGAGATCCCCCTGAGCTCCACCCTGGGACCCTGGGGTGCCGGCTGTCCTCCTGGGGAAGGCAAGGAAGCTTAAGCAACCAGGGCAGTCAAGGCTGACAAGCCAGGGGCGGGAGGCACCCTGGGGTTTTCTGGTCCCATGCTGTGGAGGCTTTATCAGGACACTGCAGGCCCTGACTATCACTCTGTCCATCTACAGTCTGGCTTCCCGGGCAGGGCCTGCGACCCTGGAGGAGATAAGGCAGCCCTGATCACGGGGCTCTAACCGTTGAAGCTACTGCAGAGCCGACGGCCAGCTGGAAGGGAAGCCCCTCCAGGGTCTTCTGACCGCCTGCCCAAGTGACCCACCCCGCCCCGGGACTAGGGCAGAAGCCAAGGAGGAAAACTACAGTAAGAAGGACCCTCCAAACCCCTCCTGAGTGTGCCTTTTGGTTCACAAAGCACTTCTACATCCCATTCTCAGCACGAAACAGAAAGGGTGCGCCTGGGAGCCAGGCTGGGGTGCTCCAGGCCTCAGGTCACCCCTTGCTGGCCTGTGACCCCCGGACCTCACCGCTCTGAGCCTCAGTTTCCTCCTCTGTCCAATGAAAGCAGCAACGCCGTTTCTCCTTTCTTGTGGCTCGTGCCTCCGTGTCTGGCCAGCCTATGGCCGCCTCGCTTCTGGCCCTGCTGCCTCCTCTCCCCCTCCCTCCAGGGTGCTACCTTTGCACTGCACCAGACACCCGGCCTTTGCCAGGCGGGGAGCTGACTCAGACCTCGGTCCACCAACATGCTGCTGGGGTGGACGGGCCCAGACAGCCAGGGGATTCTTGTCCCAACTCCCCTCCGGCAGCCAGGCAGCCTTTGGCAGGCCCAGCTAGGGCCTGAGTGAGAAAGAGGGAGGCCAGGAGGGGAGCCCCCAATGGGAAGGCTCGGATTTAGCCAGCGCAGGCTTTTGTGCTCTGAAATGCCAGGCCGGGGCAGTGAGCTCTGCCAGCGAGGAGACTGGCCTCCAACAATAATGTTTGTCCCTGGGCTTCCAGAAAGCATCAGCTGCTTTCTAATTCAAACCATCAGGAGGAGGCTCACATGTGCTGAGTCTCAAAACCCCCGAGAAAGAACACGGCTTCCCCTTGCCAAACAAGAGCCGGCCTGGATGGGACAGGGGGTGGAGAGTGGGCATGGCCAAGGGGTCCCTGGATGCGAGACTGAGTGCCTCCCTGGGCCCCCGTGTGTCCAGCCCAGACCCGCAGCTGGGGTCTCCCCAGGGCTAGCTTGTCGCTGGTCACTCTACCTGCATCCACAGTGGTCACTCCCCCTTATGCCAGAAACTGCCAGGCATTGGAGTGGTCACTGTAGCTGTTAACTGTAGTTCACACTGACCAAGCACATGTCCACCAGCATTTGTGCCAAGCGCTTTCCAGTCACAGTCTCTGGACCACCTGCTATTATTCCATTCTACAGACGAGGAAGATGAGTCTCAGCCAGGTGAAGTTCCCCAGCGGAAGTGAAGAGCCGGGCTTCCAGCCCTGGGTCTGCCTCCAGTGCTCCCCTGCCAGGCCTTGCTGCTCGGCACATGAAAGATGTAAGACTCGCCGCTTCACAACTACTAGGTTGGCAAGAATCAGAAAGTCAGATAATAACAAGTGACGGCCAAGATGTGGAGAAATCCATCATTGTACGCTGCTGGTGGGAATGGAAAATGGTTCAGCTGCTTTGGAACATGGTCTGGCGGTTCCTCAAACAACTAAACAGAGTTACCATATGACCCAGCAATGCCACTCCTGGGTATCTACCTAGGAGAAATCAAAACATATGTCCACACAAAGACTCATATGGGAATATTCATAGCAGCGTTATTCATAAAAGCCAAAATGTGGAAACAAGCCCAAGGGATAAACACACTGTGGTCTGTCCGTACAATGGAATATTATTCAGCCATACAAAGGAGTGAAGTACTGATACACGTTACAACATGGAAGAACCTTGAAAACATTATGCTGAGTGAAAGGATCCAGTCATAATTCCACATATTGTATGATTCCATTCATATGAAATATCTACACTAGGGAAATCCACAGAGACACAGAGGAGGTTAGTGTTTACTCAGCGTCGGGGACTGGGGGTTGGGGGACCATGTGGGGTGGGAGATGACAGCCAAAAGGTCCAGGCTTTCTTTTGGGGGCGGATGATCCAAATGTCCTAAAATGGACTGTGAAGGTGGTTGCCCAGCTCTGTGAATACACTAAAAATCATTTCAATGGGTGAATTGCATGGTGTGTAAATTCCATCTCAGTAAAAATGTTTAAGAAAGAAAGGATTTAAGGTGTAGCCTTTAAGGAGCTCACAGGTGAGAGAGGACTTCAATGAGAAAAACGCCAACAATTCCATCCGCGACCCTAGAAAGCACAGGTCATTCCACCCGAGAGCCCGAGGACACAGTGCTATGGGAAGAGAGGAGGAATGTCTCTCAGCCCAGGGAGCTGGAGCAAAGAGGGAGGCAATCCAGGGAAGCTTCCTGGAGTAGGTGACACTGGACTGCATCTTGAAGAATGAGTCAGACAAGAAAGTGACAGGGTGGGAAACAAAGTCACAGGTGAAGGGCGCAGAAGCGTACCCAGAAAACGTCCCGCAGGGTGGCAGTGGGGGACGAGCTGAGAGAGGGTCTGGGCCTGGCACGGTGGGAAAGGCAAGGGACTCCCACCCGCCCCCTACTCATCCAATGTTCCCTCAGACAAGCCCTTGTCTGTCTCTGGGCCTGGACTCCAATAGAAATGCTCCTATCTCTGAAGCTGTGAGTGGGTCTCTGAGCCGGAGACTGAAGAGGGCAAACTGACGACAGACAGGGAGGCAGAGGCAGAGGAGGTGGGCAGATATCAGGGCCTGGAAACAGGGGCCACGCTTCCCAGACTGACGGGTGGCTGCCCACGGGCCACAGCCCCCAGCCCCGCCCTGACCTCCCCGGGAAACATGAGAAACACGGGGGCCGGAGGGGAAATCGAAACAGAAACGCAGGTGTCCCTCCCTGGGCAGATTCCAAGAAAGAAAAGAAAAGTGGCTGGTAAGGGACAGAACCTGTGAGCTTTGAAGTGAGGAAGGAAGCAGGCCTGGAGAGGAAGCAGAAGAGGAGGGGGTGTGTGAAAGACGGGCAGGGGCCCTGGGTAGGGGTGCCCTCCACCCCGGGGTGCGGGTGAACCCGGCTCCGGGAAGCTTCAAAGGCGGAAAAGAAGCTGTGCGAGGAGCTGCTTCCCAGAGGTGGTGCCCGCAGCCTGGCGACTTCTCACGCTAACGGGCACCTCTGCCGCCCTCGGCCGCTCGCTCTGCCACTCGGGGTGCTGAACTCGGGCCCGAGGGTCTGGGTTCAGCTGTAGCACTAAAGCGTTCTTTAATTGAGATATAGCTGATGTGCAAGATTGTACACGTTTCCGGGGTACAGCACAGAGATTCACAATTTTTAAAGGTTATACTGCATTTGTAGTTATTATAAACTATGGGCTATACTCGTGTTGAACAATATAGCCTCGTAGCTTAATTTATTTTTCAAAATATTTATTTATTTGGTTGTGCCAGGTCTTAGTTGTGGCCTTCAGGAGGAGAGTTGAAGCTTGTGAGATCTAGCTCCACAACCAGGCATGGAACCCAGGCCCCCTACATTGGGACCTCACAGTCTTAGCCACTGGGCCACCAGGGAAGTCCCTATTGTAGCTTATTTTATATGTAACAGCGTATACCTCTTTATCTCCTGCACCTATCTTGCCCTTCCTCCCTTTTGTCTCTCCACTGATAACCACTAGTTTACTCTCTGTGGGCCTGCTTCGTTTTCTTATAGTCACTAGATTATTTTTTAGGGTCCACGTAGAAATGATATCATAGAGTATTTATCCTCATCTGACTCATTTCACTTAGTGTAATACCTCCCAAGCCCATCCATGGTTTTGCAAATGACAAGTTTTCATCTTTTTATGGCTAATTGTTGAATAGTATCCCACTGTACAGCTATACTACATCTCCTTTATCCATTCCTGCCGGGTCTTAATTGCAATCTCTGCCCCCTCAGTTTACTCCTCTGTGAAATGGGATGATGACGGCTGCTCTCCCTCTGCTATCAGGGAATAGGAAGACAGTCACATATGTGAAAATACCAGGCCCACAGTAATAACCTCTTGTCCTGTTCTGTGCAGTGTCTTCCCCTTTCTAAATCTTCCCACCTACTGTCACCTTTGAGCATCATGGCACTCAGCAAAAAAAGGCTAGGCTGGCTTCCTACCCACTTGCAGGAGACAAAACTGAGGCTCAGAGAAGCCACATGACCAAGAGCATCAAGTGACAGCAGGAGAACCCAGGGACACGGGGTCCAACCTCACCACCAGGCGGGCCTTGCTCTCTGCCAGCCCCTCTGGCTCCCGAGCTGGGGTGCTGAGATCCTTCTGCTTTTCATAGAGACAGGAGACCTCCCCCCACCCCAGGTCAAGCTTCGTGACGAGGTCCCAAGGAGGGGCCTGGGAAGATTCACAACCATTTGAAGGCATCTCAAGCTGATGCTTGCTTCCCAGGTGGCTCAGGGGTGAAGAATCCACCTGCCAAGCAGGACACCCAGACTCAATCCCTCGGGAAGATCCCCCGGAGAAGGAAATGGCTACCCACTCTAGTATTCTTGCCTGGGAAATCCCATGGCTAGGGGAGCCTGGCAGGCTGCAGTCCATGGCGTCACAAAAGACTAAGACGCAACTGAACAGCAACAGCAGCAGCAAGCCGATGCTCGGTTTAGGCTAGTTCTGAGGTCGGAACTAGGACAAATGCTTGCAGGTTATAGGAACATGAGAAGGGATTTCAAATCGTGGTGAAAAGGAACTCCGCGAATACACTGAGCTTACGGACGGTAACAGGCTGCCTGGCGGTAATGAGCTCCCTGCCCCTGAGGGGTGCTCAAGTGCAGACCTGACAGTCAGTTGGTGGAGCTGGTTCAGAGGGCAGAGAATTCTGAGGGAGGTGAGCTTAGAGCTGGGCTTCTCAGCCTTGGCGCAGCCGACATTCTTTGAGGCGAGGGCCGTCCTTAGCACCCGTATGACGTTCAGCAATATCTCTGCCCTTCATTCCTAATGCCAGCAGCACTGCCCTCCCCAACCTTTGTGACAATCCAAAATGTCTCCAGACATTGCCAAATGTCCCCTGGGGCAAAAGCATGCCCCCCATTGCCATACCACGCAGCATGTGGGATCTTATTTCCCCTGCCAGGGACTGAGCTCACACCCCTGCAGTAGAGGGTAGAGTCTTGACCACTGGACCACCAGGCATGTTCTCTGAGAAGCAATGGCTTAAATGACCTTTAAGATCTCCCGAGAGCCCACGATTCCGTCATTCTGGACAAGGAGTGGCAAGAGTCACTCATTTTCAGGCCCCCCTGTGGCTGCCTTATTGTGAGCATCTTACATGCATCACCGTGTCATAATCAGCCTTGGTCATTCCGTCTTCTTACACCGTTCTCCCCCACTCCTCTGCCTGGCTGACTCCTGTTCCTCCCAGATTCAACGTCACTCTCCCTGGAGTCCCTCCCTGCCCCCTCATCTCGTTTATGTCCCCCTTTAGAGTTTTAGTCCAGCTCCCCACTGCTCCCCCAAATAGCAGAGCATCTGAGCGCCTCCACCTCTGTCTTCCCACTGGACAGGGGGCTCCTGGAGGGTTACTGAGTCTTGCTCACCTCTGAGACTCCACATGGTGTGGACTACACACACAGACACACACACACACACAAAATCCTAAGGAGAGAGGCTGAGTGTTCAACTCAGTGCCTCACTAAGTCAATCCCATTAGTGGTCAGTGGGGCTTCTGTGACCACCCTATGCTGCTCTCAGGAGCCCCGAACTCCCACTCAGGAAACTACCAGGTCCTTTTCTTCAAAGCTGGAGGGAGGTCCATCTGGGATACCCGGGGAAGCAAGCTAAGTCCCATCCAGGGGGTGGGCAGGGCAGCCCAGAGGGTGTTCTGATTAAGTGGGAATCGAGGTACAGGATGGTGGGAAGCCCGCTGCCCTTCATGGGCTCGGGCCAGGCCTGGGGGGTCCAGCGATCAGAGTGCAGTTGGTCAGGTGGCCTCAGCTAAGGTGCTTAGGGCCCCAGAGGTGTTCTTTGTCGAGTGAGGAAGATTTGAACTATGTTGGTGGTTTCTGACCTTTTGCGGGTGTTTTCATTTTGTTATTAGCCCCCCTAGTTTGTTTGAGGACAAACTCTCAATAACGGCCGATAGGTAAGACCCTGAGCTCTCCTGCTCAGTTCTCCCCTCCCCCCGAATAGCCCTGGGTCACTTCCCCGCCCCCACCCAGCAGGGTTTCTCTAGCTCCCCTGGTCTGCGGTTCTACAACTGGCCCCACCAAATGGTGAAACGCAACCAGACGTGCCAGGGACGGGGGTGGGGGGAACGTGGATGTGATGGCCCCTTGGGGTGTCTCAGGGCCCAGGGGATGGCCTGGGACCGGCGTTATCCTCCAACATGCTGAGATGGAAAGTTCTGGTCATCCGAGCACGGTGTTTACTTCTGTGGGTCTCGGAATAAACAGGAATGCACAGTACCCAGCAAAGATAAACGTATGGAACTCATTACCCCAGAAAGGGTGACAGGCCGAGGACGTGAGCACACCCAGGCAGGCCCCGCTGTCTCTGGATGACAGACACCCAGGGCTGGTCCCAGCCCGGGGAAGTGGCCACGGTCCCCAGACAACAGCTGTCAGGAGGCCAGGAGGCTGCAACTCTGAGATGCTGCACAAGCACTTTCTCATCCTTTTGAGGTTTGCTGTACATTCTCCCCACCCCCACCCCCATTTTTAACTGATTAAGAAACCAGGGTTCAGGGAAGTAGCATCACTTGCCAGTGGCTGAAGCCAGAGTTCTCACCTCCGTGACTAGAGGAGGTCAAGGGCCTCTGCCAAGTGCCCCTGAGCAAACCCGGGCTCAGTCTCCTAACCTGGACGCTGGGGGTGTTCGACGGGGAGGTGTTTGCCTTCCCATGAGCACAAGTGATTGCTCAGGGGTGGGGATTGAATGAGACGCTAAAGACAGAGAAATGAATAAAGACGTGGCCCCTGTTTCATCGGAAGGAAGAGGGGCTGAGGCTTTACTGTGCCAGGCAGCTGGGGATGGGGATGAGTGTTTGGAGAAGGTTTCATGAAGAAGGGGGTGTTTGAGCTCACCGAGAGACTGAGTAGTCAAGTGGCAGATGGAGACCGTCAGGACAGTGTGCCCCCAGGGCACTGCCACGGAAGTCCCGTAACGCGCATATTGCTTAGCACAGGCCAGATACTGTTCTATGTTGTACGTCTGTAAAAGAGGGGAGAAGCACAGAGAGGTCCAGGAACTTGCCCAAAGCCACACAGCCATTCTGTGGTCCTACACTCCCCTGCTGGGGATGCCGTGTGTCTCCTGATACATGGGAGTCGGTACACGTTTGTGAGTGCTGGCCACGGAATGGTCCTGTGTGCAGCTCTGAGGACGCCAGGATAGAACGGGGCCTCATAGACACACACGTGTGTGGGGGGGAGGGCTTCCCTGGTGGCTCAGTGGTCAAGAATCTCCCTTCCAATGCAGGAGACACGGGTTCGATCCCTGACCCAGGAAGCTCCCACAAGCGGCAGCGTAGCGAAGCCCTGCACCACACCTGCTGAAGCCCACGCGCCCTAGAGCCCGTGCTCCGCAACTAGAGAGCAGCACCCCGTCCACAGCTAGAGAAAAGCCCACGCACAGCAACGAAGACCCAGCACAGCCAAAAACAAATAAGTGAATAAAAATTTGAAGATGGAATGTCGGGGAGACCCCCGCTTGGGGGTACAGGGGAAATGCTCGCAGGAGAAGAGGCCCGAGTAGGAGTCCCTGTCGGGGGAATGAAGTCAGAGAGAGATGAAAGAACGCAAAGGATGCTCCAGGCGTGGAGCACAGGATGCTGGATGCACGGAAGCAGGGATAAGCACGGCAGGTCCTGGGAAGCACAGGCAGTTTGGTTTTGCTGGAGCGTAAAGCAAGAGGTGATGGGGAACGAGGCTTGGGGCGGGAGGAGCACAAGCTGAGGCCTTGGACTTGATTCTGAGGGTACTGGGGAGCCACCGAGGGCTTTAAGCAGAAGCTGCGTGGGCCGATTCGTGTTTCAGAAAGATTACTCGGGCCCCAGCCTTGATTCAGGGCCCCGGGGCCAGGCCTAGTGTGTCTGGGGGCATCTCTACAGGGACCCTTCGCAAGGGCACTATGTGCCTGCCTGGAGTTCAGCTCCGGTCCCTGGCTTAGCAGGTGTGAGAGCAAATTGAGATTTGGGGCAGAAGGACCTGTGCGTGGTTGGCTCCCCTCTGTCTCCCTTTCTGTTCAGGAAGCCCAGGTCGTGTGGGAGGTCTGGGGAAGTGGAAGAGAAGAGTCTGCAGACAGAATTCACACGGGGTAGGCGGGCAGAGGCCTCTGGGAAAGATGCCTTACAGGACACTCAAGGAAGTGGCAGCTCAGTGCTCCCCAGACTGTGTCCACAGAATACAGTTCTAGAAGATCTATGGAATGCTGCCCACACCCCTCCCACCTGATCTAAAGGCTCTGAGAAGTCCTGCAATGAAGACATCTCTTCGATTTTGTTTAATATGGTGTTTCCCAAAGTTTTTGATGCGACGTCCTTTCATTCTCTGAGCACCAGTGAACTTCCCCTGAGGGTGAAGAGCAGTAGATTCCGCCCATCCTCCTCCTCCCCGGGGCCACACTGGTCCCTTGCAGGGACACCCGCCACATCTCTGAGCCTCCATTTCCTCCTCACCATCTCCTTCTAGGCAGTTGTCTTCTCTATTACGGGCTTCCCAGGTGACACTAGTGGTAAAGAACCCGCCTGCCAGTGCAGGAGACGTGAGACACGCTGGTTCCTTCCCTGAGTCGGGAAGATCCCCTGGAGGAGGACAAGGCAACCCCCTCCAGTATTCTTGCCTGGAGAATCCCATGGACAGAGGAGCCTGGAAGGCTACAGTCCATGGGGCCACACAGAATCAGACACGACTAAAGTGACTTAGCACACACGCACGCTTCTCTGTTACGGTGTATGGTATGTCTTCTGTGCTACACGGCCTCCTTTTAACAGGGATCTTGTTTTTATTTTTATGTTTTTCAGTATTTGTTTGTTTATCTGGCTGCAGTGGGTCTTAGTTGAGGCACGTGGGCTCCAGCTCCCCAACCGGGGATTGAACCCGGGGCCCCTGCATTGGGAGCTCAGAGTCACAGCCCCTGGACCACCAGGGGAGTCCCTAAAAGGCAGCCTGTGTTTTCACCACCCCACCCCACCCCCGGGGGT
Source organism: Okapia johnstoni (assembly GCA_024291935.2). NCBI lineage: Eukaryota > Metazoa > Chordata > Mammalia > Artiodactyla > Giraffidae > Okapia > Okapia johnstoni. Next base: position 3,410,100 of record CM044310.1, on the reverse strand, counting down.
TCTAGTACCCGGCGCAGAGCCAGGCGCTGAATAAATACATGAATGAGAGTCTCAAATGAGACCTGACTCTTCAATCAGGTTATTAGGAAATTAAGCAAATGAATGCCTATGAGATGAGTTTTATGTTAGTAAACTTTATAGCCCTGCTCACCTGTAAGGAACTAGTTTTTCATATACAATGTAATCCAAGGGTCTTACCCCCCACAGACTTACCATGTGTCTACAATTCCACCATTAGTCACTCATTTGCCTTAGGGCGCCGGAGACCCCATTAAAATATAAATGTGTGACTTAGTGGTGTCTCCACTGGACTGCCAGCACCCCTGGCACAGCATCGTGCCATCATCATTAGTAATTTGTGCATCAGATCGATCCTGCAGAAAACCAATCCAGGTGAAAGAATTCAGAACTGAGAGGCTCCTCCATGGAAGAGGGAATAAAACCATGTTGCCGGAGATTCTAGGGGCGCAGGGAGCATAAGTGGGGCTACATGGCAGGTTTGACGGCTATCACACAGCCCCCGTCAACCACCGCTCCCCTCCAGACAGGGCTGGGCCGGGTTCCTTACCTCCTAGGGTATCCAGGCCAGGCCCTTGGAGGGGGACAAGCCAAGGCTGGGAGGAGCCTCTGGCCCACTCTGCCCTGGGCTGCAGGTCAGCCCAGGGGGTCTGAGCTACGCTCTGCAGGAAGCCCCCATAGCGAAGCCCTCCTGGTCCCCTGGCCTGGCCACAGGGCCAAGGCCAGCTTGGCCAGCTACGGGCTTGGGACGGGACACTCCTGGGAATGGGCACAGGAAAACAGGAAGGGGGTAGCTACTGGCCATGGTCAGAATTCGGGCCTTCCTCCATTCCCCCAGCTCCCCACCTCATCCCACTCCCCCGAGGGAGCAGCCCTGCTGGCCGGCAGCTTCTCTCCAGACCAGAGGAGAGTGTGACAGGTCCCCCTCTTAGGGTTCTGACGCAAAGGGGCTTAAGAAAAAGTTGCCTCTTGGCCAGAGTCGATCCCTTCCTGCCCTCAGCGGCCCCCAGGAGGCAGCAGGTGGGGAAATCAGGGCTCCTCCTCCATCACGGTCTCCACTCGCGCATCTCTTCCCATCCCCAGGTCTGCCACAGCTTCCTCATACTCGCCTCTCCTGCTGCCACCAGCCTGTGGACACGTGGGTTTGATCATCCTCTCTTACCCCCGGGAGAGCAGGGACGCGGGTCCAGCAGCACCTATACATGTAGGCAGCTCATCTCTAATGAACATCCGCGGAACAAATGAAGGAAGTAAGAACTGGGCCCAGTGGGGCTACCCTGGCGGTCCAGTGGTTAGGACTCCGGGCTTCCAAGGCGAGGGGGCAAGGGTTTGCTCACTGGTTGGGAAACCAAGATCCTGCAAGCCGTGAAGCCTGGGCCTGGGCCCAGAGCAGGGAAGGAGGTCGCTTGAAAGTCAGCAGAGGGCCAGGTGCAGAACCCTGGCCTCCGTTCCCTGAGGCCAAGGCTCTTTCTGATTTCTTGCAGGTTGCGGCCACAGGGTAAATGCAAGGGCCCACCTTCCTCTGCACATACCTTCCCACACTGCCCAGAAAGGGGAGCAGTTCCTTCATGGGCTCTAGACACATCCCTACCGCCCTGAAGCAATCATTTCCCAACTTAGGCCAGGGTTCAGCAAGCTTTTTCTGTAAAGGATCAGATACTAACTATTTTAGGCTTTGCAGAACGTTCAGGTCTCTGACTCTTATTATAGCACAGAAAGCAGCCCGAGACGATGTGTCAGTGAACAGGCAAGGCTGTGTCCCAATAAAGCTTTATTTGCAAAAGCAGGCAGCGGGCCAGAGTCAGCAAATAAGTATACAGGACATCCAGTTAAGTTTGAATTTCAGTGTGCTGGATTTTATCTGCAACCCCCAGCTGGTGGGTTGCAGTGTGCCGGCCCTGGCAGAGATTCTGGGTCGGCGTGAACCTCGGAAGAGACAGGGAAGGGCGCCGTCAAGGAGGGCCTGCCACGAGGCAGCACCAGGCTGGGAGGCGCCTCTGTGCACTCTCTCCTTGCATCTTCCCAGCAGCCCTCTGAGGTAGCATGTGGGGTCCCCACTTTACAGACAAGGAAATGGGACTCAGAAGAAAAGTGAGGAGCCCAGGTTCCCATAGCTGCTGAGGAAGAGAGCCAGGAACCGATCTCAGCACAGTCTGGCTGAGAACCTGAGCTCCCCTCAACCAATCTCTCTGATACAAAAACCAAGGCTCAGAGAGGAAAAGGGGGGCAGGTCCGCGGCACACAGAACCAGGACAAAGGCCTCCTGGCCCCCCATCCTCAGAGCTGCCCACCACTTCTGTGTGTGAACTCACCTTGTTGTTGACCTCTCTGATCACTTCCTATGTGTGTGCGTACCTGCATGTGCTCACACAACACGAGGCCTGAAGCCACGGTCAGTTCTGGGGGCTGCGTCTTGTCTGGGAGCAGAGAGAGAGAGATGATGGGTTTGTTTACATGGAGTCATTTTGAACTGGGTGGAGCTTCTGCGCAGTCGACACTGGGGCCCATGATTCTTCGCGAGGGGGGCTGTCCTGTGGTTTATAGGATGTTTAGCCACAAGCCTGGCCTCTACTCTCTCAAGGCCAGTAAGGGGCACACCCACCAGCTCTGTGTGACAGCCAGCACTGTCTCGAGGTGTTGCCGAATGTCCTGGGGCCGTGGGGAGGGGAGGGTGGGGACGAAATCGTCCCAGCTGAGAACTACCGATCTTGACTGACTCTGAGACACGTGTGTGCGTGCGTGCTAAGTCGCTTCGGTAGTCATGTCAGACAGTGTGATCCTATGGACTGTAGTCTGCCAGGCTCCTCTGTCAGTGGGATTCTCCAGGCAAGAATACTGGAGTACATTGCCATTTCCTCCCCCAGAGGATCTTTCTGACCCAGGGAGTGAACCCGCATCTCTTGCATCTCTTGCACTGGCAGGCAGATTCTTTACCACTAGTGCCACCTGGGAAGCTCCAACTCTGAGATTTGAACCTCCTCAAAAGTCTCCTGAGGTTTCCTGTACTCACCCATCCTCCAGAGGCCCACGAACCTCCCCATGCCTTTGGCAGAAACATTCTGGCTCTCTGACCAGTGTGATGGGGCAACCTGAAAAAGCGGGAGAAAGACTTTATCTTGGCCAAGCTGTGGGCACAGAATCAGCCCAGCCAATGTAGGCCGGGTTCTGGAGGCAGCAAATGATGCCTGGAGCTGGAGGCTTTGGGTCCTGTCTGTGCCCCGAGCACCCTAAGCTTGTTCAGAGGCCCACTCTGGGCCTGTCTGCAGGGACCCACTCAGACGCTGAAAGATGGTCTGGGAGGGGGTCTGTGTGTCCCTTGTTTCCACTCGGCCCACCCAGGTCCATCCCTCCAACAGGTGTTTGGGGGCCGCTCCTGCGGGCCCCTCAGAGGGAGGGGAGTGGAGGGAGTTGGGGGCCCGGGGCTGCTGCCAGGGGAGGAGGCCTGGATGGGGGACGGGGCTGTGGGAACCCTGCCACGTGGGTGGTGCTTCTCTGCCTCGGGCTGGGCTGGTGGAGAGAATGACCTCACCTGCTTGGAAGAGGCCTTGGTGGTTGCTTGGATCTGGGGTCGGGGAGGGGTCCTCACGGCCAGACGGAGAGGAGCTTGGGGGCTGAGAATGCCTCCCCCAGGCCTGGCAGTGGCCCAGCGTGGCTGCCTGTGGTCTGGCCCTGGAGCACGGACAGACCTCCTCCAGGGCTGGCACCCACTCAGCGGCCTCTTCCAGGGAAAGTGAGAGGGGCTGACGTGGGGGCTGACCTCATGCCCAGCCCCTACCCTCCTCCTCCAGTGCTTCCCTGAGGGTTCACTGCTGCTAGGAAGAAGGACCTCCTCAGGGGAGGGGGGTCCCTAGGGGGAAGGGCGGTGACTAGAGGATGCAGCACGCTGAACTGAGTGGGGGGTCCTGGGGTCCCCAGCCCGGGCCAGGGGTAGGAGAGGAAAGATGAAAAGGCCCCCCTTACACCCCAGTACTACCTCTGCAGCCTCCAGGAGAGCCGAGGTTTCCCTCAGGAGGGTAGCCGTGGCGGGGGGCTTTCGGAAGATCTGAAAATCGATCCGGAACAGATAGTCCTTGTGGTCAGGGTAGGAGGAGGCAGCTAGGACTCGGATAATCAGATGCTACCTGACTGGCCCACCCTGTGTGCCAGGCATTACGGCCTCTACTCCTCGCAAAGGCGGTCGGAGAGTCGCGAGACAGAGGAGGAAAGTGAGGCCCCACAGATGGCAGAAACTTGCCCGAGCTCCCCCCGCTGGAAAGGACTGAGCCAGGATTCAAACCCAGGGTGTCAGAGCCCTGGCCCCGTGCTGGGCGCTGTAGGTCAGCCCTTCTCAGACCCCAGTGAACAGGATCCTCTGAGACCCACACGGAAATGCAGCTTCCAACGGTCTTGTCCGAGCTGGGGCCACGACTCTGGATGGTTGTTGTTCATTTGGCTGGCTGGGTCTTTTTATTTGCAACACGAAGGATCTAGTTCCCTGACCAGGGATCGATCCTGGGCCCCCTGCATGGGGAAGGCAGAGTCTCAACCACTGGGCCACCAGGGAAGCTCCAAGATTCTGTATTTCTTAACTCCCAAGAACTGTGGATGTGGCCCGTCTCATTTTACGTAGTGTAACGTGGTTAAGTGCCCAGCACGGGCCTATTATTTTTATTATCCATGTAAAGTGCCTACTGCATGCTCTGTGCATAGTAGGTACACAACCGACAGTAGGTGTCATTATCCTTGTGAAACATGATCATATAAAGGAAGAGCTTGGTGAATTCTAGAGCCCTGTGTGAATATATGATTGGAGCTAAAATGGACTTAGGACGGTCAAACTGAAGGAGTCAAGGAAGATTTCATGGAAGAGGTGACATTTGAGCTGGGCCTTGGAGGACCAGAATTTCCCACGTAGCAAGGGAGGAAGGGCATTCTCGACAAAGGCAAGAGCCAGAGCAAAGGTGTCGAGAGGTGATCAGATGGGACATTTAACAGACCACCACGCCACGTGGCCAGAGGACGGGAGGCGGCCGCGTCAGGGAGGTCAGCTGAGAAGGTGAAGCCGGCAGTGTGATTTGCAAAATGAAAACGCAGGGCTCCTTCGAGGGGGTAGACGGGTGTGTGAGTCTGCTGGGGCGGCTGTAACATTCCCACAAACTGGGTGGCTTGAACAGTTTCCTCTCTCACAGTTCTGGAGGCTGGAAGTCCTAAATCAAGGGGTTGGCAAGCCTGAGCTCCCTCTCAAGGCTCCAGCGGAGGATCCACCCCGCCTCTTCCAGCTTCTGGTGGCCCCAGGCATTCCTTGGCGTGTGGCTGCTTCTGCCTTCGCCCGGCCCATCTCCTCTCCTGTCCTTTGTGTGTCTCTTATAAGGACACTTGTCCTTGCGCTGCCGGCTCACTTGAAAACTCCCGAGATGACCTCACCTCGAGATATCCCTAACTCAGTGACATCCGCAGAGATTCTTTTCCCAAATACGGACACGGCTGCCCAGGTTCCAGGGATTCCGACGTGGACGTGTGTGTTCCCGGGACAGGGGGCGGGGGGGACACCGTTAAATCCCTGCAGCGGGTGATGCCCCCTCTCCAAGGCGGTGGAGGGGGAGCAAAGCAGGTGGAGGTGGAGGGCTGCCCACATCTGCTCTTGGCCGGTGATGCACTCCTCTTTGAAGAGCCGTCCTCCTGGGGAACTGGGAGTATTCCAGCTGGCCTGGTGGGGCTGGAGAGGTGGGGCCCTGGTGAACGGTGGGGCCAGGAGAAAACCTGCTGACAGGTAGGGCCCTCTCCGGCTTTGATTCATTGACTGTCTGGGCAGGAGCTGGACGGAGCCTCTTGGAATTGCAAGAATGCCTCACATATTTTCCTCCCAGCCAGCGGTTTTGTTCTCAGCCAGCAGAGAGGGCCTGTCTGCAGAGAGGGCCTGTCTGCTCAGCCTCGCATCCCCTCTCCCGTCTGCGGCTCCCCCCGCACGCCGCCCACCGCTCTCACCGGGGACATCCTCTCCTCGCCGCCGTCACTGAGGCTGGAGTGGGCAGGGTCTGACCGCGTCCTCATAATTGAAATATTTGGCCCCTGAAGCCCGGCCAGGGCAGGGCGGTGCTTCCCCCAAGTCAAAGTGACAGATTCAAGCTGGGCTCTGCTCGGGCCGGAGGGAGCACGGGAAGTGTCCTGGACGCTGAGGCCGGGGGCCCCAGGGGACCCAAGTAGCCTCGGAAGGAAGTGGGGAGATAGGCTGAAGGCCCACGGACCCCCCAAACCCCTGTCTTCATCACAGCACCTCCGTCCTACCCAGTCTCCTCCTGTACACCTGGCATTGCTCTGGCCTCACAGAATCTTCCAGGAGGAAGGAATTCATCTGATGTCCATTAGATGATGTAGGCATATTGTACATCAGTAAAAATGTCTTTGGAAATTCTGGGGATGGGGGAACTTCTGAAGCACGCTCAGCACTCTCAGGACCCGGTTCACTCCTGGCGTCAGGCCGGGGCCTTGGTCTGTAACTGTGTCATCCGGGGCTTTCATTGAACCCCGTCACTGGATTTGTAGTAGATACTGAGCCTTTGCTTTTGCAAAGACTGCTGCAGAAACAGCCCACAGGAATTCGCTCGCTGCGGGTGGGACCCATCACATCACCCATACCCCTGTGGGTCTCCAGGGAGGAAGCCCCTTCAGAACCCAGTCCCAGGACAGGCTGTTTTCTGTGAGGCTCAAGAAAACCTCCTTCTTTCTAACGATGAGAATTGCATAATAGATCACATTTCCCTTTTTCCTTCAGCTGCCAGGAATCTCAGAGCCAACTCTGAAACTCAGCCATGGTCATTACAGCCCCTTGTGATGGGAAGCATGTATTTCCTTTGTCTCTGTGGCAGTGCTCTCTGCCTCTGTCTTCTCCAACTCTGGTCCTCTTTATCAGGATTTTTATGACGTGCCTTCTGGTGTAAGATGGTCTGTGCGCTTCTTAGGACAGAGAGGACTATAAATAAGGAAATAAATATTAGCTGTTTCCATTATGACGTTAATTTTATGGCTGAAAATGTGGTTGTTTAGCATGATAACATGATTCCCCTTACCGACTAGTCTGAATTTAGGGCAGAGGTGACCGAGGAAAGTCTTTTTTTTTTTTATTGTGGTAAAAGTCACAGAATATAAAACATATCATATTAACCATATTTAACTGTACATTTCAGTGGCCCTGAGTCCATTCACATTGTTGTGCAACCGTCACCATCATCTGTCTGACTTGGGAAAGTCTTTCTTCCACCCATAACCCTCGAGCTCCTTGGGTATATAGCCTGGCCTGTAGAGTCTTGACCAGGTGAGTGGATAGATGATGATCATAAGGATGAGCAAATATAAAGAGCCTCTCTCAACAAGCTGTCTTCTCTGTCCCTTTGCCTCCTGGGGCCTCAGTTTCCCCATCTGTAAAATGGACTTGTTATCTAGTCCCATCCTCAGAATGATTGGGAGTATCTCTTGATGGGTAAGAAAATGCACTGTAAACTGTGAAGTGCAGGGCCATCAGAGAGCCTGTGGGACTGTGCCCCCAGCAGCCTCTTGGGATGAGAGGGGAGGGTCTCTCCTGTTGAGCTCCTGAGAGCCAGGATGGGAGAAAGCTCAGCTGGGCCTCTAGGCTGCCCTGGCTCCTCTCTGGGCTGGTCTCCTCCAGGCCTGCGGCTCAGGGTAGCATCAGAGGACCAATCCCATGAAAGTTTGTCTGCCCTGTTCCCCCACTTTCTCAACCTGGCCCCCCCAGCCCGGGACTCAGTATCATCACTCACTGCTGTCCCCTGCAGTGATGGCCTCAGGGTCTGAGCTGGGTTCTCTTTTCTCCATCTCCTCATTGCAGTGCCTCTAGCTCCCTGCCCTCGGGTGCCTTTCGGCAGCCTGGAAAGTCAATAGATAGATGACATCCGCCGCTGCCCCTCTTGCAGTTTCACAGATAAGAGAGCTGAGCTCACCCGGGAGGTCACAGGACCGCACGCACAGCAGCAGCGCCACAGGGACCCAGGCCTCAAGGGCATGGCCTTCCCAGCAGAGCAGGGGGTGGGGAGGGGGGTGCTTTCTTCCTCCCCCCACCAGCTATTTCATCCTTTACTGGAGGGTCACCCATGACCAATTAACCATCTTTGATTCCTCTGGCCAGGATGGGGCACATTAGGGCAGAGAACAGAAAACCCGCTCTCTCCTGGGGTGAGAACTCCCCTCGGAGGGGAGGAAAGACCCCGGGGCTGGGCCCAGCCAGCCCTCAAGACGACACCGAGGACCTGACGCCCCTGGGCCTCCCTCCTGTCTGGGCTCTGGCTTTCACTGTGTTTCTCTCTAGTAAAGGTTTCTTTTCAAAAGCTTCAACCTCGTCTCCCATGAGAGAAGGAGAGCTGGGGGACGCTGAGAGCTGTGACCTGTGGAGGGGATTCAGCTAATCCCCTCGCCCCTACCAGGACTTTTAGGAGGAAAACCCGCAAACAGCATGGGTCTGGGGGCTCCCAGAGGGCCCCCAGCCTCTCCCTCCCAGGCAGGCCCCTCCCTGTGGCCCTTGGAGACCTGCGCTTGGCGTCTTGCTGTCCTGGCGGAGGAGGGAGAGGTGGAAGAGGGGCAGGGCGGCCCTTCTTGGCCGTTAAGGTACACTCGCATCACCTGGGCTCTTTTTCAAGGGCAGGTTTCAATCCGGCAAGATTCTGCCCCCTCACCACCCAGATGTGCCAAACTGAAACCTGCCCTTTAACAAGAAGCGGTGATGAGGCCTTTGTGACCACCGCCAGGCGAGGCCAGTGCGGCTGCGAGTCTAGGCCCTTCACTGCACAGAGAGCAGCAGAGAGCAGAGGGTCTCGGCCTGCTGGGCAGCGGGGGCATCTCTTCACCTTGGCTCAGCACCCCCTCTGTGCTGCTTCCATCAGTGAGCACAGACACACACACACACACACACATACACACACACACAGTCCTGTCCCATTGGCCTGAGAGCACGCACGCACACACACTCAGTCATTGTCCCACTGGCTTGCAAGTGCGCGCGCGCGCACACACACACACACACACACACATGCACACGCACACGCACGCTCAGTCACTGTTCCCCTGGGCTGGGAGCTCCCAGAGGCGTGAACTCGATCCTATGGACCTTTGGAAACTGACGCGCGACCTGCCATTGACAAACATTCCTGAAAGAGCTCGTAGGCGGCTCTCAGAAAACTCCCCACGGCCCTGAAGGCATCTCAGCTGGGGGAGCCCTGGGCCCAAGCCCCAGGGCAAAGGACCAAGAGACGCCGGAGGCTTCTCTGGAGCCCCTAAATCTGTGGCCATCTGGTTCCAGACTCTCTTGTTCCCCAAGGAAGGGGTCCCAGGCAGCTGGGAAGAAGGTTACAGGGAAACGGGGTCCCCAGGTGTGAGGCAGGAACAGGGTCACCAGTGGGAGAGCCGGAGAGGGCCTCCTGGCGACACTCACTTTGTTCTGAGTGCGCCCACGTTCTGCCCACCCTTGCCCCCCAACGCGGACACCCTGGCCCAGTGGAAGCACCCCCTCTTCCCACCGGCCCGCGTCCAGGACAGAGACTGGCCCCTCGGGCCCCATCCCCCCACAAGGATACAATCCAGAAAGCTTGCCAAGAGCAGATTCTTTATTAATTTCTCTTTTTTTCTTTAAAAAAAAAAAGGTATTCCTTCAGTATAAAAAATAAATATCTTAAATATGGACATTGAATAAATAAAAATAATCTATCAGTATGAAACATTCCCACAGGGTACATTCATCAAAGAGGAATTTGTCCCCCAAGGCCAAGCCCTCTCCAGTAGAAAGGAGGGGGGGAAACAGGAAGGATGCACAGAGCTCGCCATGTGGATGGGGGGGTGCCCAGGTATGGGGGGGGGAGGGGATGGGGGTGAGGTGGGGGCTCCAGAAGTAAAAGGCATCCATACCATCTGAAGGGAAGCTAATTTCTCGCTTGGTTCTGGCCTCCAGCCCCACGCGTGATGTCTATCGTGGAGAGCCCCAAGGCAGAGCTCGACTTCTATCTGGGGGCACGTCCCCAGGGAGGGGACAAGAAGAGGGGGACAAGGACAAGGAGGAGGAGAGACAAATAAATAGTGGTGCTTTCTCATGTTAAATTTCTTTTTTAAATAAATAAGGTCCCCAATACCGCTCTTTCAATCAACTGCAAAAAAAAAGAAGACGACAGTCCCATCCCCTCCTCTGCTGCCCTTTCCTCCGCTGGCTGGGGTCGCGACCCAGGATGCAGGTGCGGGTCAAAACCAGCAGATGAAATAAAGGAGGAAGTGGACAGCTTCCTGCCCTGCCAAGCTTTTCCCACACAAGGTTCCAAAATTCAGAGATGCTGTGCAAAGTGGGTGCCCATCTGTCAGATGGGGTCTGCAAAGAGCACTGAGGCTGGGAGGGGCGGTGAGAGGCAGAGCCGGGGCCGGGCCTGGGGAGGGGTAGAAGTGGGGTGAATCGCTGGTCCCTCGAGCCTCGGAGGCTGCCCAGGTGGGCCTGGCGCCAGGAGTCTGTGTCCAGGGGTGATGCGATGTCGGGAGGCCAGGCGGCCCCAGCCTTCCGAGCCACGTTCACGGGAGAACCAGAGTGATGAGGGGGACAGCAGGCTGAGATCCTGGACAAGGCTGGGGGTGACCCCCGCTAAGACGGTGTCGGAAAGCACATAACCCATCGTGGTCTGCTCTGCCTCCCGCTGCAAAACTCTTGCCAATGGGATGGGCAACTCCCACCTCCAGCCGCGACCCTGGGTCTTTGGGCCTGCCTGCCACCTGCCCACCTTGCCATCCCAATGGGCACTGGGCACAGGTAAAGTGCTTAGAGGAGACAGAGAGGTGCAAAGTGAGTGCAAAAGTACCATAACCATGCTGGCTGAACGGCAAGGCTCGCCGCCCCGCTCAGGGTTTGAGAAGAAGCCAGAACCCTGATCTTAGCAGCTGCCCCAGCTCCCAGACCAGAGGGCGTTGCTTGGCTCGCCTGGCCCCGGCACAAAGGAACAGGATCGGGTTCCCTGCCTGGGAACCCAGACATGGGTGGGGGTGTGGGGGGAGGTGGGGCAGGAGGGACCACAGCTTCCTGGTCTGCGTCCCAGGGCCTCCTCATCCTCCTCCCCGGGGCCGCCCCGGCTTCCCAAGAGGCAGCCAGGCCCCCTCGCCCTCTGTGGGTGTTCAGGCCACCAGAGAAGGCGCCTCCCACTGGGTGCTGGTCAGGACAGTTCCAGGGCCCCTCGACTGCTGGTCTAGAGGTGGCCAGGGCAAAAGAGACAGCAGCAGCTTGCCTTGCCCAGGGCTTCGTCTCCGCCGTGAAAATCGCCTCCAGCAGCACAGTCCCAGGGGTCACCGAGAACGCTGTTGAATGAGCCCCTTGGAGCCAAGGAGCATGACAGCCCCCAGAGCCGCTCACAGTTGCAGCGGGGGTTGGAGTCGGGTCCCCTGCCCCCCACCCAGACTGACCAGTTCTCTCAGCTCCTAACCCTTCTCTGAGCTTCACCTGTAAGGCTCACCCTACCTTGTAACATCTTTGACTTCCAGACCAGGTCCTGTGAAGGCCTGGCCCCCAGCTCCCGTAGGAGGAGCCGTCATATTATTTCCGTTGGAGAGAGGGGAGCAGGGAAAGGGGGGTGAACTTTTGCCATTTGAAGCACCAATAAGTTAATATAAATAGGGCATCAAAATAAATAGACAATCATGCTGAGTCAGGCGCACGGCACTCTCGGCTCTCAGGCTTCCTGAGACCCTGACCTCAACTCCCGCCGTCCCCCTGCTCCAGGGACAAACGACGGATGGCCTCTGGTGGCCCTGGCGTACCTCTGTGTGACCTCACGGGGCCTCGGTGGGCCTCAGAAGGGAGCCACCACTGACCTACTCCATCTGCACACCCTCGCCCACAAGACTCTGGATCCTCTCAGAACCTCCTCACCTGACTTTGCAACCTGCCCGCCCCCACACATCCCGCCTCCAGGTCCAGCCCCTAGATTCCGCGGTCAGCGAGGATGGCAGGACAGACTTTGGGCTCAAGGAAGGAGAGCCCGTCAAGCCTTTCAAGGGCCTCTCTTCCTTCCCTGGCCTTCACGTAGCCTCTCTCTGCCTCCCTGAGAGCCTGGAGGGCCCATGGCCTCCTTCTGGAACCTTCCACCTGATAGCAGTAGGCCTGAACTCCCCAGTCACGCCCAAGCAAGGCAGCATCTCAAACCACAGCTCCCGTTCTAGACTTCCAACTAGCCATACCTGTAGGGGCTAAGGATCCTTCTGGATCCTAGCCCCTCCAGGCTGCCTGAGCTCCAACCAGACCTTTCAGGGTCAGCCAGGGCACTGATGGTGGTCATTCTGCTGGGGTAGGTGGTGCCGGATTAGTGCTCCCGACCCCTGCTGTTCTCCCTGTGGTCAGGGTCGCCAGAGACAACTTGTGCGGTTTGCTCACGAAGACCCTGGCTGAGGGGACGAGTCGGGGGGAAAAATCCAGCCCAACACCAAGTGCCCAGCTGCAGTCTCCCAGAAGAAGGGGTGCCTTCCTTTCTAGTTGGCACCACATATAGGTTCTGCCTCTGGGAGTTCTGGCTCTGCTCGGCTTCATGGGGGCCCACCCTGGAGGGGAGTGGACCGGCCAGGAACCCCTCGGGGGTCTGCCAGCGGCCCCCACTCGGGTCTGGCGGTGCTCTGGGCCACGGCTGCAGTTGGAGAGTCCCCTACTATCTAAGACCTCCCGTCTAGAAGGCCTGGGCCAGCACAGCGATGACCTGCTTGTACTTCCCCAGGAGCTGACAGCCCAGCTTCTTCTTCTGGAAGACGTCCTTGCCCGAGGTGTCGGGGCCGTAGGTCACGTCCACGTGGCTCACGTGGTACTTGCTGCACAGGCGGCAGAGCACATTGCTGAGCAGGCCCCGCAGGACGTCAGCTGTGCTGTTCAGCTTGCTGTGCAGGCCGTGAGCGTAGGGGTTGAGGACCTTCTGGTCCCGTGTGATGTTGCCCAGGGAGGCGCCCAGGTACGCGATGATGCGGTACAGCTCCACCAGCCGGGCCTTCTCCGTGCCGTTGGCGTGGAAGGGCGGGAAGTCGGTCACGTTGGGGCTGCACAGCTTGTCCAGGTTGTTGGGGAAGGGCTCCCCCTGGGCCGTGTACTGAGGAGCAGAGGGGCAGAGGGGAGGTGACGTGGGAGGCAGGGATGGCTGCTCCAGCCCTGCTGCCCAGCCTGTGGTCAAGCACCCCCCTGCATGCACACACACACACACACACACACACACACAGGGCTTGAGAACCCAATCACTTGCCCTGTAGGCATCTCAGGACCGTCCTGAGAGCCAGAAGTAGCGGCAGGCGTGAATGCACTTGGCAAGGCATCCAGCCTCTATCCAACGCAAGGAGGTACCCTCCTCATCACCCGCATCAGGACCACAAGGGAGAGAAGGGAAAACACCCGGTCTCACCTCCAGCACGTGTGCACCACACACACTTGCCCTTTCACCCACCGCATTCACCCTCTTCCTGGGCGGCTCCGCACCCCGTCACCCACAGCCCGCTGTCTCTTTCAACAGCACCTCCCCGCTCCCTTCCACCACCTCCTTCTCTGTCTCTCATCCGCCTCTCCCTCCACCAGGTGGACAAATCCCAACGCTACAAGTGCCAGCCCTGCCTGCCGCCTCTTCTCTGGGCATCTCTGCCCCCCCATCTACCTCGGCACCCTGGGAAGGAGGCTGGGCCTGGGCCGGGGAGGGGTGTGGAGGAAGCTGGGGGTAGTCTGGGTGCAGTGGGACAAAACCCCACACCCTTCCCTTCTCTGACCAGCCACACCAGCGCAGGTCCCTGCTCGCAGACCCCAGCCCCTCCCTGCCTCGTTCCTTGGCACCCGGAGGGGGACACTTACATAGAGGATAAAGAGGCTGTTGGCACTGCTGTTGAGTTGTCCCAGCTGGTTCCTGATCTGGTTCATGAGGTTGCTGGGACACGGATGGCGGGTGGTGCAGGTGGCGTTGACCGGGGTGATGGGAAGGGGGCTCCCGGCTCCGTGTTTCCAGTGCAGAACCAGCAGCAGGGGCACGACTCCTGCGGACAAGTGGTAGGGAGCCATGAGCAGGGGGTGGGGGTGGCGGGCAGGGGCGCGCAAGCCGGCTTAGGGGAGAGCTTGCAACTCTGGTCCCGCAGGGACATTCCCCTCTCAGGCTCCAGCTCTCTCTTCTCCAGGTCTGGTGGTTTCTGATTTTCGCGATGTCCCTGCATCTGCCTCTCCAAATCGCTAACTCTCCCTGTTTATCACTCCCTGCTCTCTCCTGAGGGGACCAAAGGGGACAGGACATGAGCTGTTCCTATCAGTTGGGAACCGGGTTCCGAGTGATACCAACCATCCAGGCCTCTGGCTGGAGGGGGTGACACCCCAGGTCTCAAGGGCAGGATCAGTCCTTAACTCCCCAGGATGGTCCAGATTCCTAAGTGTTACTTCATGCTCCTGTCTCCCAGAGGAGGCTCCCACGAGGCCCACGGGGAGCAGGAGTTTCTGCTGACCCTCATCTCCCAAACTTGTCTCGTGATGTGGGTTCACTGGGCCCTTTTTCCCCTGATCCTGTCACCTCCCCCGCCTTCTCTGTGGTCCTCCTCCTCCAAATGTGGCCAGTCCCCTATCTGGGACCCTGGATTCCACCCCAGGTCTGCAACTCTGCCCCCTTCTCCAGCGCCAGGGCATCCTTCAGAACCTCCCTTCCTGGTTCCTCGCTGCTCCTGGCTTCCACGCTCCCCCCCCCCCCCCCACTCTTGTTCACTGGTGCCCGTCCCAGGTTGCGGGTTAGGCCAAGGAGAATCCTGGGGTTCCACAGACTCCCCCAGAGCCTTCGAGAGGGAGAGGAAAAGGTGCAACCAGGAAAGAAAAAAAAAGGAAAAGGTCGCAGGCAGCCAGGTGGGCGGGGGAGGGAGGGAAGTGAAAGGTGAGAGGGAGAGGGCAGAGCTGTCCAGGCCTGTCCAGGAGCGCCCCTCCCCGCTGGGGAGAGGGGGCGCCCTGCTTGCCACCCACCCTCCTCTGCTTTCCAGGTGACCCCGCAGCAAGGGCTAGGGTCGGGGGACCTGCGAGAGTTGGAGAAGCGAGGAGACTGGAGGAAGGGGAGGCCCTCTGGAGCCCGTTCCTCGGCTGGAACACTGCAGCCTCGACTTCACTTCTGGGTCCCCTTTGCCTCCCAGCATCTCCAGGCAGGGCTCAGGGCCCAGGATGGCTGGCGGGGGGGCGGGGGGTGCCCCAAACCCCGGGCTCACCTAGCACAGACCACAGCTTTCCGGGCTCTAGCAGATGGAGGCGGCACCTGCTCCCGTCCCGGGCCGGAGTTTGCGAGCTGCTCGGGCGGCCGGCGCCCCTCCCAGGGAGCAGCCGGGGACGCGGTTGGAAAAGAAAGCGGAAAGAAAGAAAAAGAAAGAAAAGAGGGAGGGTGAATCCCGGAGAAAACTGAGCGGGAAGAGCAGCGGCGAGAGTGGCAGGAGCGAGGAAGAGGAGGAGGAGGAAGGCAGCGGCGCCCCCTGCCGGGCTCCCGGCGGAAGCCAGCTTAGAGGGCGGATTTATTTACTGCCGCCAAGACCTTCATTATGGGCTGCAGACAGAGGGCCTTGAAGGAGACCTTAGATGCCGGCGGTTTTCAGAGGTCCATGCTCAAATGGGGAATTTGCCTGATTTATATACTGGAGCCTGTGTTGTAAGACAGAGAGAGAAACAGCTATATTTAGCAGGGATCCCCGGTCCAGGAAGTTGTTTGAGGTGCATCATAGGAAATTATGAATGGAAGAAAGTGAGAGTGAAGGGGGGGCAGTGGGGGGAGGGTGGGGAGAGCAGACTTTTTCCCTCTTCTAAGAATTTGATTGATAAAATTATAATGAACTCTTCAACAAAACAGCCTGCGGTTTTCCTGAGCAGCTTGCCCTGGGAGTTGTTTGAAGATGAGGAGGGGAGGGAGGGTCCCCGAGTCTTCAGGGTCCCCCTTCCCCCCGGGGAAGTGGGCGCCCCAGACAACCCTGACTCACCTGGATTTGGGGAGGTGGCTTGAAACTAGGCAAGGAGATGGAAGCTGACACCTGCAGCCCCCTGGTCAAGGGGTTGGGAGGGGGGCCGTGGGGAGGAGGCAGGCCGGGGCTTGGCCGAGAAGGAGGTTCCAGGAAGAGGGGCTGGGGCCCTGGCGTGGACTTTAGACGGTAATAAAGTGAAACTGAACGTGGGCCCTGGAAGCCACCTCGGGGATGGCCTCCTCCATCCTGCCCGCTGCCACAGGGCAAAGCGGGGCTCCCAAGGGGACAGGTTGCCCCAGGTCCCACACGGTCAGGCCTCCTGAGTGCCATCAGCAAGCTGGCGCTGCTGACCACGGGGTACCAGGGGGGCCCAGGAGGGGGCTGGCAAGATGAAAGCTAAGGGGCTGCTGTGATCTGCCTTCTCTGGGGAGACCCTGGGGAGGAGCTTCTGGGAAGGTGTGGTGTGTCTGGTGTTTGCCTAACCTCTCAGCACCCTTCCGGGGAGGGTGGTCCTGCATTTCCATGTTGAAAGGACATTTGAAGCAGAGACTTAGCCAACTGAACCCAGGCTTGCTCCTCAGGATGCAGAGGGATGGTCGGGGAGAAGAGAAGCGACTTGAAGGGCCCTTGGGGCTCAGAGCAGGGTGATGGCCCCCTAACGGCGCTTCTGAAGCCTCTTAGGCAGAGTCACAGATTCTGGTGTCTTTGGTGGCAGGTAGGTTCGGAAATGAATGAGGGGCAGAAAAGAATGGTGAGGACTAGGAAGAATGAGCAGGGCAACCCCTCCCCATTAAAAAGCATTCAAAAAAGAAAAAACAGAGGTGGGGGAGTGCTGGCCAGGCACATATCTGGGGCCACACTGTCCCTAAAGTTTCCAGGGGCGCCCCCATCCCAGGAGATTCTCCTGCCCCTGGGATCCACCTCGGCCCTCCCTCCTGACCCTGAGCAGCCAGCCGGGTGGGAGAGTTGGTTCTCCAAGGCCGGGGAGCCCCCGCAGCCTTTCCTTGGCTCCCAGTTTCCTCAACCATCCCCCCCTGCCCCATGCCCCCAGCTCCCGCCTCTTGCCACATCCCGGACCTGCCCAGCCAGGCGTTCCTTCCTCCCGTTTCGTGCCAGGACGAGCCCTCCTGCAGCTGCCGTGCCCCCTCCCCCCACACACACGCCCTGCCCTCTCCAGGCTGCTTCCTCCCTCTCTCCCAGCAGGGCCTGGACGTGGGGCTGATAAAACTGCCTGTCCCAGCGGGCACTTCCCAGCAGGGAGGAGGAGGCCGGCAGGGCCCACACTGGCTTTCCTTCCCCTCCCTGTCGGCTCTACACCTTCTGTCTTCCCTGGGGGCAGCAGGAGGCCCCACCTGGCGCTTAACCGCTCTCCGACACCTGCCTTGGGGTGTGTGTACACCCCAGGAGGCCCACACCCCAGGACATCCCAGGTCACCTCCCTCTCATCACCCCCCCACCCCGAGTCTCTCCTGCACAGGGGCCTGACCACTCAGGGATCACACGCACCCCCGACATCTTCCAGACCCCTGTCGTCTGACTCCGCCTGACTCTTTGGAAGGGGACCCCCAGCTGCATTTGAGGCCCCCATCTCTGGATCCTCTGGTTCCCCGAGTATCTCACTAGGTGCCCTGAGTCTCCCTCCTGCCCCACTGCCCTCCGGGCCCGGTCCCTCCAACCTTCCCAGTGGACTCGCCAGGCCTTGCACTGCCCTCTGGCTGCGCAGACCCCACCTCAGCCCTATAAACCACCCCCCCCCACGCCATGTCATCTCAGCCCCACCCCACAGGAAACAGGAAGTGGGGCCGAGTCTACAAGACACTTCCCCAAACCCACCTCGCCCTGTCAGGCCCCCTTCCCCTGCCTCAGTTTCCCCTCTCACGGTACCTGACTTGGTCCGTACTCCCCAAGTGTTCTGGGCCCCTTGGCACCCCAGGCCCAGCCTCCCTCTCCTGTCCATGTCCAGCCACCACCTGCGCTGGGCCTCTCGGGGTCTCAGAGCCGCCTGCAACGTGGCCGCGGTCCCTGGGAATCGGTGGCCCAGGCCGCGCTCCAGGCCGGCTTTGGTCTCTTGGAGTTTGCTTTCTTCCCTCCCTCTCTACGCGGCTGTGTGTGTGTGTGTGTTCCCCCCCCCAAGCTTCCTCACGGAAGGCAGCCTCCCTTCTTGGCCGCCTGCTCCCGGGGTCGTGACCCCAGGCCCCACCCTGGAGTGGCAGCCCCAGCCCGGCCCCTTCCAGCTGTGACTTCATCCCCAGCCTGTCCTGCTCCTGCTCACTGGGCCTGCTGGGGATCTGACCGGCCTCGGGTGAGGGGGACGCGCGGGCCCACATGGCCGGAGCCGCGGGTGCTCCTTCGGGCGGCCGCGCCGTCCACCTGCTCATCCCCTTCCTCCAGGAAGCAAGTCCAGGGCCGGCCTGGGGCCTCCCCGGGCCCCTCAGGGTGCTTTCTCTCCCACTCGCTTTAGCACATGTGGCCACCAGCCCCTCCTTTTCTGTTGATTCTCACTCACCAGCCACAAGCCTTAGAATGTTAAATGTCTTATTTTTCCGACAGGGAAACTGAGGCTCAGAGAGGTGAAGGCACTTGCCCGGAGCAGCACAGAGAGTTAACAATAGAATGGGACCTGGGCCCCCAGCCTCTGGCCCGAAAGAGGGCCACATCGATGCCGGCAGCACCTCACGCTGAGAGGGGAGTGAGGAGTGGTGGGCTGCACTCGGGCCGCTTCTTCCAGGAAGCCTCCCCTGGCCTCTCACAGCCCAGACTGGCTGAATCTGCCTCATCCTGCCCATTCTCCTTTCAAGTGGGAACAAGACTCATTCCTCTCTGTCTGAGTGCTTGGATAGGGTCTGATCCTCCATTTGGACTCTTGAAAGCACCTGGCTCAGGGTTACATCAGAGCAGATGCTAAGTATTTTTTAAAAGCATTTTAATTTCCAAAAGCTGTCTGTGCCAAGTCTCTCGTGCCGAAAAGACATGAAGTCTGTGGGTTGGAAGCGTGGACTTCAGCCTCAGTCACACTCGGGTTAGAGGTTTGGCTCTGCCAGTGTTGAGCTTAGAGACTTTGAGGAAGTGACCACCTCCTGGTATCAGTTTACTCACCTGTAAAATGGGTACAATGGCATCTATGCTGTGGGTTAGCTCTGTAGGCTCAAGCTCATCTCAGGTCTGGGCACCCAGTAAGCCCCTTTACTTGTCAGCATCATTCCTCCTTACTGCCTCCCTGTTCTTGTACCCATTTTACAGGTGAGGAAACTCAGGCATGCTCCACGGCTAAAGGGGGAATGTGGGACAGTAGAGGAGCCTGTTCATTCTCTCCTGATGGATAACAGAAGCAAAAGGGCCTTGAGCCTCCAGCTTCCGGGGTGCCCTAGAAGATCAGATGGGTTGTTGGGTGGGGGGTGGCATGGCAGTGGGCTCTCTCTCCCTATGGCCCATCCTGGCCCCTGACCACCCCCATCCCAGGCCTGAGCTGAAGAAACAGCGGCTGACCCGGCCTCACCGCCCCCAGGAGCTGATTCACCCCCCCCCCCCCCCCGGCCCCATCCGAGAAGGAAGGAGACATAGCTCAGCTCAGAGGGGCTTGAATCACCAGCCGCCCCCTGCAGAGCCCGGGGGGGGGGGCGGGAGTTGCGGGGGCGGGGGACAGCCCCCTGCCTGTCTCTTTCCTGGGCCCCGGGGCATTCAGGGGAGAGGGCAACGTGGCAGTGGCCATTGGCAGGGGGTGGCAGGGAGGTACCCTTGCAGCCGGGCATCCTGTGTGGGCAGCCAGCAGCAGTTACTCACCAGGTAAGCAGCTTGCTGGGCATCGGGGAATTCCCCAAGACTAGTGACCCAGAAACTGAGTCCTCCGGGCAACCCCCACCGCCGGGGCCAGCCCCCCTCCTCCCTTCCCATCTCTCTTCCCTGTCCCCAGCTCAGATCTGTTCTCTGAAACCCAGCAGCTGCTGTCACCATCAGCTCATGCCCCGCTCCTCGCCTTGATGCTCCCACCTGGGGAGTGAGCACAGGGCAGTCAAATAGGCCCATGGGAGGAAGCTGGGGGTCAGAGGGAGAGACCTGGGACCAAGGCTGGCGAGGGCAGCCAGAGAGGACAGGAGAAGCCCAGGGATTCCTGGCACAGCCCTGGCAGTTGGGTTTCCTGTCCCCAAAGGCAAAAGCACCTCGTTATTTGGCACTTGAGAAAGGAGAACGTATTAGTAACTACACCTGCAGGGACACCCGCCTCCACCGTCCACACGCTCTCACGTAAGCACTCATGTACTTTCCTGTGGCTTCTGGCTCAGTTTTGCAAGTCACCTTGGGCCCTCTGGGGCCCCGGGTGGTTCTGGTACCCATGGTGAGGGTGTGGCAAGCTTGTATTCGAATCCTGCCCACGCGGCAGGTCACTGTGTGACCTGGGGCGACTGGCTTTCTCTGAGTCTCAGTTCCCCCACTGGCAGTGGAAATGCTGTAATACCAGGCTCATGGGTCGGTCACGGGGATGTTAAGTGGGAAACACACAGCACCTGCCACGTGGCAGCTTTCCTCCCCGGAGCTCCGCGGTGGGCACAGGAGGGGCTCAAACCCCAGCCTGAGTCAGGGGCTTTGGATCGTGCCTGGGTTCGGGGATCAGTGTACCACATGTGGTCTGAGAGTTAAGCCGAGGAGGGCTCATAGGTCCTCTCAGTACACGGAGCATGGCGTGGATCCTTGGGGGAACAGGCCACCTCCTGGAGCCTCCGTGGGGGAAACAAGAATACTTCCCGCCTTGGGAATAAGTGGTACTTCCCATCCAACTGTTTTTGGGGCACTTGAGGTCCAGCGCTGGGGCCTCTAGTCTGCTCTTCTCACCCTCACCCCATCAAATCTCGGTCAGGGGCCAGCCACGTACCCTTGGGAGCCAAGCAGGAGCTAGAAACCACGCTGGTCTCCTGCCAACTGCCCCCAGCATCACCCTGACATTTCCCGACTGGTTCTGCGTCAGGAATCACCCCCCTGGAGGTGAATCAGAGTGACTGCATTTTTTTTTTTTTCTTCAATTCTGATAGAAATTGCATGGGAAGCAGCAGCCCACAGAGCTCTGATCATCAGCGGGGTCAGAGCCTTGCCTCGGGGGTCCATGCCAAGTTTCACGGGGCCTGACTGCACTTGGGGCTCTGTCCTCCATGTCTCCATCTATAGAATGGGCGTCTCTCCTCCCAGATTGTTTGCACATCAGCCCTTCATGGATGGGGCGTGCTAGCCTCTGCAAGCACTTTGGCTTCCCCTGGGTTCTCCCCAAATTTCAAACTAGCCTGAGACAGTCACAGGCAGAGAGAGAGCAACATTTTCCCACTGTAGATCTCTGCCTCTTAGTAGATGATGGATTCAATCTACAGAGTTACCGCCAGCACTTTCAAAAGAGAGTGGAACAGTGAAATCACTGGGCATCGCCTAGAGCGAGGGCAAGCGCTGCTCTGTTAAACTTTTTTTTCCGTTGCCTGTATGTGTCATCGTGTGCATCACCTCTGGTTGCAAGGTGCAATGTGTTTCTAACTGTGGGTCGCAATCAAAAACGTTTGCAAGCCGCTGGTATCGATGATGAAAGCCAGGCCCTGAGGGGCTGAGGAGTGACTTGCCCATGGTCACTAGGCAGCTGGCAGCATGGGGCTCCGGACTTACTCCTCCGCCACCATCCCTTGCGGACCAGGAGTGGCAGGAGGTGCCGCAGGCAGGGTGGGGCCGGGCAGGTACTCAAGATGGGAGGGTGGAGGCCTGGCATCACCGGTGCCAGTGCCTGGACAAAGGCCCTCTCCTTTCACCGTCCACTCCCTTCTGCAGCCTCAGACCCCCGAGCGCCCCGCCCCGCCCGGGTGGGGCCCCGGAACAGTCACAGGCCCCTCCTCGCTCAGCCCTTCATCCTGGCTGCGGGCAGCGGAAGGGGTACGTGGCCGGGGTCCTGAATGCAGGGCAGCCCTCAGGAGCTACCGTCAGCCCTCAGACAATAAGGAACCTGCCTGCCATGCAGGAGGCCGGGGTTTGAACCCTGGGTCGGGAGGATTCCCTGGAGAAGGAAAGGGCTACCCACTCCAGTACTCTTGCCTGGAGAATCCCATGGGCAGAGGAGCCTGGCGGGCTCCAGTAGATGGGCTCACAAAGAGTCGGACAGGGTGGCCCCCAGCCCAGAGGCCCAGCCTGTGTCTGGGAGCTCCCCACGGGTCTGTGTCTGCCGGCCTGGGTGGGCATTCGCAGGCACGTGTGTGTCTGTGTGTTTGTGTGTGTGGCGAAGCCCCTTGTGCGATTGGCCATCTGTGTGCGTGTGTGCGTGTGTGCGTGTGGCTGGGAGGGAGCCGGGGTTCCCTGGCTGAGCCCCTGTGTGATTCCGCACGTGTGTGTGTCGCCGTGCGCCTGGAGCCTGTATGAGTCTGTGCGGGTCTGTGCGTGGCAGGGGTCTCTGGACACCAATGGGGAGGCGTGACGCCGCGTGTGTGCGTGCGTGAGCGCGCCCCCGCCCCTGGGAACCGTGTGGCGGCCTCGCGTCACGGGGGCCACAAGCAGCTGTTTCCTCCCCACCCCACCCCAGCGCCCCCCCCCCTGCCCTGGCCACCCTGACTCTTGGCTCAGGGACAAAGCTGAGGTCAGAGCTGAGCTGACAGCTTCCTTCTCCCACTGGATTTTCCAAAAGAGAGAGAGAGACCACAGCTCAGCTCCTATTAAATAATCGCGGGGCGAGGATGGAGGTGGGGTGGGGTCGGGGTGGGGGGTGGGGATGTTTCGCTCAATGATTTCCTGAACTCGGAGGCCATAAACAGAACAGGAAGCAGTCCCACAGATCCACTCGGCCTGAAACGGGCCACCCTGAGGTGGAGCCCGGCCTCCCTCCCCCCGCCGAGCTCCAGCTTGCTGGGCCACCCTGACCCGACCCCAGAGATGATGTCAGGGAAGCAGCCGGGCCTTCTCCCCAAACCATCCCTGGGCGCCTGTGGGGACTGAGGAAGTGTCCAGAGGATGGTGGGTGGGAGGTGATGTGAGACTCGGGCCTGCTGATAAGATGGGAAGAGCAGAGAAGCCCAGTCCCAGCGGGCGGGGAGGACGGGGGGACAGGGCCCAGCTGGGGCCGGACTGCCCTCCTCCTGGAGAGGGAAGAGAAGAGGGGCTCCCTGAAGGCAGGGGGGAAACGAGATCAGGTAGGGGAGGCCCGGGCCGCTCCCGCAGCTGCCGGAGGGCAGTGGCCCCCCACCCCGCCCCGCGCCCTTGGGCCACTCCAGCTCTGCTTCCTCCATTCTCTGGGGCACGTGGCTGGCCCAGTGCAGACCCCATGAGCATCCCTCCCACTGGATCCCCCGAGCCAGCAAAGTGCCCACGAGACTCTCCCGTTATCTCCAGCCCTGACCCCTATTCCCACGGGAGACCTTTGAATCCTGGTTTTACATACATGGAAACAGAGGCTCAGAGGGGCGAACGATTTGCCTGAGGTCACCCAGGGAGTCATGGAGCCAGTTCTCCACCCCAACACCCCCATAACCTCCCTCACACTAGAGCAGGAGGCAAAGTGTGGCCCCGGGCTCACGGGCAGCAAGGGGCCAGGGAGTCCCCAGCATGAGTCTCAGCCCCCCACCCCCACCCTGGGGAGCCCCTCCTTCTGTCTGAACCAGCCGCTCAGCTGCTTATCAGCTGCAGGACTCCATGACACAATCCTGCTCTGATCTCCTGCCCAACCGGGCATCCTCCACCCCCGCCCCGCCCCAGACCCCGTTTCCGCTTCCTCCCTTTCTGGGTGGGACCGAGTCTTCCCCAGGATCACAGTGGACTGTCTACAGAGCCAGAATCCTGCCAGCTCCTCCCTTGGTGGCTGTGGTCTCCCCGGAGTCCACTCTGGCCAGCAGGGTGACAGCAGGGGACCCTCATAGAGGAAGACAGTGGCCTGTAGATCCCCACCCTTAGGGTCCCCTCCAAGAGCCCACCTACCCCCTAAAGCGCCATTAGCCTGGGAAGCTTAAAGACCATCCTGGCTTCCACTGCCTCTATGCCCCCACTTCTAAAGGGAAAAGATTGGAACGATGAAGCTGCAGGGGTGTGGGGTTGGTGGTCTCTGCAATCAGCCGGGTCAAAAGTACATCCTAGCTCGGCCACTCACGACCTCAGACAGGTGACCTCATTGCTCCAACCCCAGTTCCAAGAGCATAAGGACAAAGTAGGACAAAGTGAAGTTGCTCAGTCGTGTCTGATTCTTTGTGACCCCATGGACTGTAGCCTACCAGGCTCCTCTGTCCATCAGATTTTCCAAGCATAAATCGGGACAATTGTCAACCTGTGAGGTTAGCAATTGCCCTCTGGAAAACCCAGGCAGGCACCGAAGACAGGCCTGAGTGACTGACATTATTATTATCTGAGCTGTTAAAGGTGCTTCCCAGGTAGCGCTAGTGGTAAAGAACCCACCTGCCAATTCAGGAGACATAAGGGTTCTATCCCAGGGTTGGGAAGATCCCCTGCAGGAGGGCCTGGCAGCCCACTCTAGTATTCTTGCCTGGAGAATCCCATGGACAGAGGAGTCTGGCGGGCTATAGTCCACGGATGAGGTCACGAAGAGTTGAACAGGACTAAAACGACTTAGCATGCACGAATTGTTAAGATGTCACAGGTGGGACCCAGAGAGGGGAAGTGACTTTTTCAAAGGCACACAGCAAATTAGTGACACATCCCCAACAGCCAGGTGAGCTGCTTGCTTCCCTCAGGTCCCAAACAAGGAGTCCAGAAGCCTGGGTTTTAGAGCTGATTAGCTGTGAGGGTTCCAGAAAGAAGGTTTTAGGAGTCTCAGTTTCCCCATCTGTAAAACCAGCCTGAAAAGAAGGCCATTGGTCTCGGAGGAGCTAGAAAGGCTCTCTGAGGCGTGGACTACAAGGTGGGGTGGTGGAGGGTAGAGAAAACTTCCCAGGAGTCCTGCAAAGCTGGGCCCAGCGCGGGTGAGAGCCAGATCCCCAGCTCACCGCCTCGAGGTCTCCAGCACTCAGCTGCTGAGCTCAGCTGCAAGCCGCGGGCTGCAGCGCCCCCCACTGACCAGCGGGCAGCAGGCACTGAGGCACCATCAGTCCCAGGCCAGCCTGACTGGGTCAGTACCTCCCCGAGGGCTGGGCAGGGCAGGGCGGGATTTGGGGATTGAGGAAGTGGGCAGAGAGAGATGCGGGGGGCTGGGATCGGAGGGTAGGCCGAGGCCGTCAGCCCCGGCATGAGAGGAGGCAGGCGGGGGGCTCCTTGAGGGGCCCGCGCCCTGCTGAGCACCTGGGGTCGGGCGTAGGGGGGTGCACCGAGCACAGGCCACAAGGGGGCGCCAAAGACCACATGCAGCTTGGGGAGGGGGGCTTCTGTGCTTCCCTGCAGCTGGAGCTCTGGGGATGAGGGTGGCAGGCATGGGAGGTGGGAGACTGCTGCCCCTTCCCACCCACCTCAGGCCCAGGACCACCTACCTAGTCCCCACCCAGGATGGGTCCCGGGGAGCCTGCCACCCCTGCAAGCCTCTCCCCAGTCCTGGGGAACCGCTGATGGCAAAATTGGGGTCCAGCTCCTTGTCAGGTTATTTACGCCAAGGGGCCCTCCCCACCTTGTGCCAAGCTCTGTGCAGACTACTTTTCTCCTTCCACCCTACGTGGCCCCGTGATCCGGGGCCCCCACAGCACAATTAAGCCCATCTTACAGAGTGAGCAAAGCACAGAGAGGTCGAGTCCTCTCTAGGTCAAGGTCAAACGCACAGGGGCCATGACCTTGACCAACCGCACACCCCACAGCCTCCCATCAGAGAATTCACTTTGGCAAAGATTCCCTCTCTTCTCCCCAAAGCAGAGGCAGGCGGGGGCCTCCCCGTGACCCACCACAGCCCCTTCTAGGGGGATAGGGACTCTCTGCCTGCAAGGTCTCCATCCCGAGGGAAGCTAGGCCATCATGAGCTCAGACCCCTTCACTGGTCTGGGAAAAAGGGAACTTGACGGCCCTTTGGGAATCCAGGAATCCACACCCCCCCCCCCAGAGGGGTGACCCCTTCGGAATGACACAAAGCCGGGGTTCCGGCCTCCCCATCCAGTGCTCTCTCCTCTGCCGTTTAACCCCCCAGGTGTCCGCATGAATGACACTTTCACATCTGGTCCAAACTCTACCTCCCTGGGCTGAGAGAGCTGTGCGGGCACGTCTTACCATGCCCATTATGCAGATGGGGAGACTGAGGCCTGGAGAGCCAAGTGGGCCACCAGGTACTCCCGACACACAAGGGGAGGGGTGATGTCTACCTGCACGTAGGATAAACTGGGGGAAGCCTACCGTGGTTCAGAGCGCGCTGGACCCTTGGCTGTCTGGGTCTTCAGTGGGCCACCATCGACGTGGGGCCAGGCCCTCTGCTGCTTCCCTCGCCTGCTGAACCTTCTCTGGAGATGTCTCCTCACTCCGCCCCCGACTTGACTTCCCGTCCAGGGCTGGGTTGCCCGGAGGCTCCCCCCACTTCCACCCCACCCCACTGCCCCCCCCCAGTTGAAGGGCTGGGGGCCACGGGGGCCGGACAGCCCAAGTTCCTGGCCAGACTGCCCCTGACACAGGTGGGCCAGGTTCTTCAGGCCGGCCAAGGAGAGAAGCGTGGCCAGGGCTGAGGAGGGGGCGTCCCTGTGCCCGGGCGGCCCCTGCCCCGTGCTGCGTGGCGAGGCCGCTGGGGCCTGACTCACGGCTGACTGGGCCGCGCCCAGCCCACTAGGGTGATCCAGGCTGGCATAAGGCGATGACTGGGCAGCCCTCCGCATGACCGGCCGGGGTCGGCCTTAGGTGTTTTGACTCAGACCTGCCACGGGCCGTGTGCACCAGGGCTGTGTCCCCTCATCCCTGTCTCTGGAGGAGTCACAGGGCTGCAGCCACCCCCCACCCCTGGACACAGTGCCCCTCGTGCCACCTCCCCCTGCCCTGGCACCCACCTTGGAGCCCCGGAGCCACCCGGCCCGCCTGGCCCACCTTCCTCCACAGGCAAGGGACCCCACCAGCCCCACCCCACCCCACCCCTGAGACCTTCGCCCCTCCCCGAGCCAGCGGAGCCCAGCCCTCGGGGACGCCCCAGGAAGCCGGGAGCCGCTCCGGCTGAGCCCGAGGCCTCCCCACTCTGACCGTGGACTGTGACCCTTTCCTTGGCGTGGAAAAGGGGTTCTGTGGGCATTCGGGTCCCAGGCCTGGCGTGGGCAGTGGGGAGAGGCGGGCGGGGAGGGGGTGCAGAGGGGCAGAGAGAGGAGCAGAGCTGCGAAGAAAGAAAACCAGCGAGGAAAAGGGAAAATGAGGGAGAGAAAAGAAAGGGGACGTTGCTCGGGCACTTGCTTGATAATAGCACTGCAGGCCCGTGTTCCACTGTCTTGGGGAAAACCTCTGCCCAGTCTGGGAGGTGGCCTGGTAACCAAGTCTCCTGAGCTGCCGGGGAGGCCGAGGCTCAGCCGGAGGGAACACGGACCCCGGGGCGGGGGTGTGAAGTCATTTTGCTGAACCTCCCAGTCCTCTCCCATCCCTTGAGAGAGAGACGGACGCATCGCGGCAAAGACGGCGGGCGGCACGAAGGCGTGGAGGCCCGAGACCTGGGGAGGCCCCGTGCCACCGGGAGTCTTTTCTGGAGACAGACTAAGTGCCGGCCGCCATCCCTGCCGTTTCCCTGCCTCCAGGCTCCCCCTGGCCCAGGGAACTTTCCATCTGTGTGTGTGTGTCACGTGCAGGGTTGACTGAGGGGCTGTGACCGTCACCCTGAAAAGCTTGAGACAGGAAAGAAAACCCAGCTCCCCGTGGATTCCAGCCGCAGGGCTGCCAGGGGCCTCATCCATCTCCCTGCCCCTGGACCAGCTGGCCTGTGGATGGCGCCGCCACCGCGGGGAGCTCGCGCTGTCTGCAGACCCGCGGGGCGCGGGGAGTTCACGCGCTGAGGTGCAAAAGCCTTCCTAGAGCCTCCGCCCCAAGCCCAGCCTCACACAGCTGTGGCTGTAGGGAATGCGGAGCGGAGCTGAGCGGGCTTGCTGGCTCCAGGTGCAAACGATGGATCGAAATGACCCTCAGCCTCTGAGGGAGGGATGCTGGGGTTCTGGAGCGCCCGTGAGGGCGAGTGGGGAGAAGAAAGGTGCGGGCTTGGGGCATCCACAGGGCACCCGGCTGAGGTTCTGGCAGCCAGGTCTGCAGCTCTGGGAGCAAGTTGAAGATGGCGGCTCCTGCAGCTTGTGGCCTCCTCCAGAGACTGTCATGGAGGTGACACGTCCTCACTGATGGACCCCCGAGGCCCCCACCACAGAGTGTGGGGGCTCCCTGATCTGCTTCCTGCCGGGCGGGTGCAGCTCCGGTTCAAAGGCAACCCCAGACGCCTCTCCAGGGGCCTGACCACAGAGTGGAGGGGGCCGGCAGGGGGGGTTAGGCAAGGGTGGAGAGCCGCCACCCTGGGCTTGCCAGCTCTTCCTCGCCCAGAACTGCCTCGGCCCTCTCTGCGGGTGGCTGCAGAGCCGGGTCCCCTTCTGCTCAGGGAGCCTGCGGGTGCCTGGCTCTCGGGGTCTGCCAACCTGCCACCCGCAGCTTCCCAGCAGCCCTGTCCGAGGAAAGACCACCCCCACCAGCACCACCACGCTGGAGCAGGGCAGCAAAGAGTGAGGCCGGCCGTCTGCTGTCGAGGGCACCTGAGGAGCACCAGTCTAGGCTGGGCTCCTGCTGCGTGCTGGGACAGAGCAGAGAAGACGGAGGTGGTTTCTGTCCTCGGAGGCTCCAGGCTAGCAGTGGAGGAGGACAGGCAGTGCAAAACGAACTGAGGCCCCCGCCGCCCTGTTGGACACTTTTGAGAGAAGTAACCACGTTGCTGGACCCAGCCAAGGATGAACTAACCAAAAGGAGCAAAGCACTGCAGACAGAAGAGCACCGGCAGGGGCCTTGTGGTGGGAGGGCCACTGGGATCCAAAAGGGGTTGGTGTGGCAGGAAGCCCAAGAGCAAGGGGAGCCCTAGTGGGGCCGGTGGGGTGGGGGGCAGGCAACGGAGAGCCTTTACTAAGTACTTCGTAAACAGCCTGAAATACAGAGGGCGCGCCCTGGCTGGGTGCAAGAGACCTGGAGTTCTAGCCCCAGCCCTCCACTAACTTGCTCTGTGACCTTGAGCAAGAGGCTGTCCCCTCTGGGCCCTTTTGATAAATCAGCAGTACCCTCACTCACTATACCCTGATCCTTGAATGCTCAGAGCATTTTTTGCCCCGGCTCTTCCTGCCACCTAGAGGCTCCACCCCTCCTCCTGTGCGTCATTCAGGCTGCAGAGTGGACGTCACCTCTTCCAGGCGCCCCGCTGACCACCCATGTCTCCAGACTCTCACTCTCTGTTTCATCATCGCTTTGTTTTTGCTGAGCTCAAGCTCACACTGCAACCTCAGGCGCTCCTGTCGGTTCTTTTGCTTGTCTGTCATCTGTCTGCCCCCCTCTTCTGGGAGCTCTGTGCCCCGGGGGGACTTGTGAACTTGTCAGTAGAGTTACAGAGGCTGAAAGGTGATGGGAGGGTGCTCCCACCCTGACATCCAATAGACCTGAATTCGAAATGTGCCTGCCCCCAGGAAATTGGCTCTGAGGACCTGGGCAGGTCACTCAAACTCTCCGAGCCTCAGTCTTCTCATCAGCAAAGTGGGTCATATCTATTCCAGGGTGCCCCACACGGAGTTCTCTTCCACCCCATGTTAAGTCATGTTCCCACCAGAAATGTGGGTGGCTGGGGACTGATCTAGGTCATGTTCATCTGACTCTGTGAGCCCTTCCTTTGTAGCTGCCACTTCACATGTCACTGGTCTATAGGTGACCTTCCGGGGATGAGGCCCTGAGCATCAGGGGGCAGCCAGGTGGAATCCATACCCAGCCTAGGGCTCTTTAGGAAGCAGTTTCAAGCACCTACCAGGTCATAGGCCACACCTGAGACAAGATCTATTATTATATTGTCTGTTTCACATAACATACTGGGGTCTTCCCTTCCCTGATAGGGCAAAGACCCCCAGCCCAGCCCTCCAGTGGTGGACGCTTGTGGTCTTGCCACCTAGGGACGCCCCCATCTCCAAGAGGCTTCCCCAAACCCCCCCCTACAATGCAGCAGAGACACACAGGGGCTTTAGAAACCACACAAATTTTAAATATATGTTTGCACAATATTAACATTAAATACACATCATAAATAAGCCTTATAAATAGAAAACAGATTTTTTAAAAACTGATTTTAAAAAAATCTATAAATTAGTCCTGTCCCTCCAAGGAATTGGCCCAGCAGCTTCTGGGACCCCCCCCTCCAGGAGGGCGATGATTTCAGCACGAGAAAATACCATGATACACCACCAGGGGGCGCAGCCAGCAGCCGGGACCCAAGAGCAGGCGCTTCCAGCCACCAGGTCTCCTCCAGAGAGCAGAGCTTGTGCCGAGTGGCTGTCTGCACCGTGTGTCCCTATGTACGGAGAGAATCTGATATCCACCTTGTGTCACAGAGTCCCAGCAACTGACAAGCAGAGAGGGCTGCACATGGTCCCCAAGCCCTTCGAATCACAAAGAGAAAACTGCGGTCCTGAGAAGCAAGGCGGCCTTGATGAGGTCACACAGCGAGTTAAGAGGCCAACCTCGGACCGCCCCCCACCCCCCACCCCAATCAGGGCCCCTTCCAGCGCCCTCTGCTCCATCACAGCTGCCTAAAGCGAGGCCTCCCAGACATCCAGGGATCTGGCCCGAGACGCGATGAGGCATAGTCGGCCAACTCAGGCCCTGACCCCCACCGCCTTGGAACCGGGCCACTAGGGAAAGGAGGAAGTATGGGGGCAAGAGCCATGCAAGTCATGAGAGGGACAGTCCGCCCGGCCTCCGGGGAGCAGAGCCGGGAGGGGGGTGGGGGGGCGGCCAGTCTGGCCGTGAATCAGCCTGTGTCATCCGACCCCTGAATCAATGGAAAGTTGGCCCCGTATGGACCTGACCTGGCCACCCCCCGAGGGCCGAGGAACCCAGGGCTGGGGGCGCTCCACAGCCTGACCGTATCCCCGCAGCCCGGCCTTGGGGGAGGTAGAGGGGGCTGCCCAGCTCACACCCCTTAAAGTGCGCTTCGAAGAGGTGGGAAGCGGAGAAGAGGTAGGTGGCGGCGGCCTGCCATGCTGCACGCCACCTGCTGACCTTTCACCTGGCAGGAGTGCCCCGAAGGCTACCGGGGCAGCTGGCCCCTGAGCAAGAGTCTCCTGACCCCCGGGAAGGGCCGCGTCCTGCGGGCCCCCCTCTGCAGGGCCCGGCGGGGGCTGTGTCTGCGGCTGCGGCCCTGTCTCTCCGCCCAGCCCCGGAGGACCTGCCCCGCCGCGCGCATGAAGTGGTGGTAGCCGCGCAGGAACCCGCAGTTCCTGAGCTTGCGCTGGAAGGTGCCGGAGGGCGTCGTGGGTGGCAGTGGCGGCGGCGGCGGCGGCGTGGGCCCCGGGCCCGGCTGGGCGGGGCTCAGCGGCCTCGGAGTCCGAGGAGTCGCGCAGCAGCTGGGCCATACAGTGGACGTTGTTCCCGAACCCGCGGATGTTCATCTCCGCCTGTTGCCGGACTGCTTCTGGGAGGTCCTGCTGCAGGGTGCTCAGCATGCGAAGGACGAGGCCCAGCGTGGCGTTGAGGGTCCGCAGGAAGTCCGGCCTGCTGAGCCTCCACAGGGCATCCCCGCCGGGGAAGTCCCCCGGCCGCTCCTTGCAGTGTTCCTTCAGTATGGGACTTTGCAGGCCTTGGAGGTGGATCTGGGGAGGGTGAAAAGGACAGTCCAGAGGTGAGCCCTGGAGCCCCTACCGCACACGCACACATACCTGCTCAGCCCTGAGCCGCTGGCCTACATGCACCCCTCCCCCGTCCAACCCTCCCATTGTACAGATCAAGAAACTGAGGCCCAAAAAGGGAGAGGACTCCTGGGTCACTGCAGGTGGGGCTGGAGGGGCTGACCACACAGGTGGTGACGGTGGCATGAGGTGTGTCATTGTGGAAGTGATGGGAAGTGACAGCTTAGGAGGGTGGGACTGTTCGCTGTGATGTCCTGGTGCCTAGAACAAGGCTTGTGGTAGGTGTGCAATGAGCACGCCAGGCAAACGACGAATGAGGTGATGGAGTTGGAGTTCACCCTCCAGGCCACCCATTGTTTGCTTGACGTCTCAGGGTTAGACCAGGGATGGTCACTGTGGCCCAGGAATAATGTGGAGCCTCGGTTTCCCCGCCAGCCCCAGGTTGAGCAGGTCCCTTCTGGGGATCACTCCGGCCCCAGCTCCGCCCACAGTTCTCTGAGACCCAGGTGCCCCCCGGGGGCCGGGCACTCACATAGGGATCCAGGAGGGTGCTGGGGTCCTGCATGAGGTCCGCCTGGCGCTGGAGCTGCAGGAGAAGCTCGTGGTACTTGCCCGAGCACTTGTCCGCGGCCACCGCGCACAGGAACAGGAGTCTGAGGACCAGACCTGGGGCAGAGGGAAGACGAGGGACCGGCTTTAGTCTCTGCAGGTGGGCACCCTGCAGAGGGGAGGGCGCTCACGCAGGCCTCAGAGGGCACAGCCCATCCCTCATCTGCATGGAGGCCGGGGCTGGGCACTGGGCATGCCCAGGGACACCTGCGGTGGCCACCACCACTGTCCAGAGAGCTGCTGCCCTGCCCCTGAAACAGTGGCTGCGACTCACCAAGTAATTTTGAGAAGAGGTAGTGGCGCCCAGCTGGAGTCCAGCCCGCCAACCTTGGGAGCTGACCTGCTTGGGCCCAGATGGGGCCCGCAAGACCTCTGGGCTAAGGATCCGCCATTGCTGCAGGCCCCGGGCTCCCCTACCCCGCCGGGACAGGCTCCAATCCCCCCCAGCCCCACAGGAGGGCTCCAGAGGGTTTTGCAGCCCCCGCCCTGAGCTCCATCTACAGAACCAGGAGGGGCTGCCTTTCCACCTGGAGAGGATGCGTGAGATCAGCTCGTCCATGCCCCCGTCCGACCGACAGGAGAACCAAGGTGCCAAAGGAGAAGGGCTAGTTAGGGTCACCCAAGGCCATCCTCTGCCCCCATCTCTTGGGCCTCCCTCCTCTCTCTGGAAATGGCGACTTCTCTCAAGTCCCCCAGAGATGCAGTGGGCCAGAGCGCCCCCCGGTGGGCAGGCACCATCACGGCTCCCCCGCCTCCCCCACCCACCCACCGGGCACGGGCAGCCACGTGGTCGGAAGGGCCTGTGGTGCAATGGCCCGGAAGGCAGTGACACCACCTTCCCTTCCTAGGAACCGTGGCCCCTTGGGGAAGACGCCGCAGCTGAGGCCCAGGGGGCTGGGCGCCCAGGGAACGCGACCACAGGGCACCCCCTGCTGCCCCCCAGGTACCTGCTCCCGGGCTCGGGCGGCGGGGGCTGGGGTGAGCCCCAAGCACGTGGGACAAGGGAGCCTGTGTGGGCGTGTGTCTAGGTCTGCGCAAGGCCGGAGGGAACGGCCCGCCACACACAGCCAGCCGTTGTGACCCATCGGCCGCAGGGGCCCCGGGCTGCATGCGGGGCTTCCCAGATGGGTGAGACCGAGGGCCCTGGATGACGTCACGTGGCTCTGTGTGCCTGTCACCCTGTGGGTGTGGCTATGGGTGCTGTGTGATTGTGTGGGCTCTCGGGCCCCCAGACCCGGCTGACAGTGCCCATCCATCCCAGGGCCTGCGAATCCGGGCAAAAAAAGGAGGCCCCACCGCCCTTCCAGACATCACACCGCGATCCCACTCAGCTTCCCCGGCCTCCTCCTCTGCCCCAGCACATCTCCCACCTCCCTCCTGCTTCCCTGGCTTCTCCTGCAGTGGTGACCTCCTTCCCTCACTCCTTTGCTCCCAGAGTCAACGACTCTGCATCACCTCCACCTGGAAGCCCTCCAGGGATACCCTTCTCATCCTGTGAAGATGCTGTGTTCTCGGTGGATCCCTCTCTCTTTGCCTGACTCCCTGGCTCTCTCCCCTTCTCAGCATCCTTCTGCCCGGTTCCCAGAGGGCAAAGGGTGGCCCTGCTTCCCGCGGGTGCCCATGAGCCCGGCAGGCAGGTGCTGGCAGGGAGGAAGGAAGTACTCACTGAGCAGTGTCCTCTGCATACGCTGTGCCTGCATGCTGGGTGACCGAGCTCCAGCCTGTGCCCGCTGGGGGTGACACCTCCCTGCCTGGAGCCCCGAGGGCTGGCAGCCACTTTATGCCCGTCGGGGTGATTGGCCAACACCTCGTGAGGTGGGTGGGGAGGGGGTGGGGGAGGGGAGGCCTTCTGGGAACATGACCCTAAAAAAAACCAAAGTTTCTACAGGCGGCCAATGGGCGCCCAGTGCGGCAGCATGCCTGCTCCTCCTCCTGGTTTCTTCGAATTCATTCTTCGAGGTCAGCCCCCCACGCCCAAGGGTGATGCAAACCACAGCCTCAGCCTTCCTGGGGCGAGCAGGGAAGCAAGGGGGTCCATGCCCGCTGCAGGGGGCCATCTCCGGGACGGATGGGAGGGTTTCCCAGCCAGGCCCCTGGAGGGCCCATAGCCTGGTCCCTGCCCGGGAGCCGTCAACCTTGCAGGCCACTGTGGTTTGGGGGTAAGGGGAGCGAGACATCTTCCTTCTCGTGTGCCCTTCCCGCCCTCCCGCCAAGGCTGTTGGGACATCTGTGAGCGGAAACCACCGGGCTCTGGGCACAGGGCCAGACTCAGGCTGGCAGCCCCGAGATTGTGGTTCTGGCCCCAAGACCTGCATCCCTCAGTGGGGCTCCCCGCCATCTCCTCTCCCCCATGAGGCACCCCTCATAACCAGTGTTCCCCATCCCAGGTGCATTGAACCAGGAGCTTGGGGCAAGAGAAAAGGGAGATCAGGGCTCAAGCCCACTGACATGCTGTGTGACCCAAGGCAAGTCGCTTAGCCTCTCTGGGCCTCGGAGGCCCCCAACACCGGTAAAATGAGGATTTGAAAAATATCTCCCAGCTACCTCACCGGACTGCTGCTGTCATGAACATAAAAGGCAAATGCCCTTTGAAGGAAAAAGGAGCGATGAAGCAGTCTGATTCCAAGTACTGGCTGTCGGGAGGCGGGGTAGGGGGGCGGAGGAGATGGGGAAGCTGTGAGCTCAGAGGGGAAGCTGGAGGGGGAGTCTCTGTGGTGACGGTTGGGGACCAGGTTTCACTTTCTCTGAAAGATAGTAATCTCGAGTATGTCCTCTGCTTCTCAAAGAAACGAGAGGGGGGGCCCGGAGACAGCGCCTCCTCAGTCAACGTGCCGCTTCCCCGCAGGATGAACGAGGCCCCGTGAGAGCGCAGACAGAGGGGCCAAGGGCCGGCCGGGCCCACACGCCGTGCCTGGCCCCGGCAGCACCCCAGGCCGGCCGGGGGTCCTTGGCCTGCACCCTGAGGAGTGCCGTGGGGAGGAGGGTGACAGAGGCTGAGGAGGGGCGGTGGGGCCAGGGAGGCCTGAGCTGCTTGGGCCCTGTGGAGCCCGGATCAGGAATGCCAAGGTGGCCGGAAGGAGGGAGCCTGGGCCCCCACCCCAGCACCCATCAATATCCCCAAGGCCATTCCCACCAGCCCGCCCCTCTGCAGACACGCCCGTCTCGCTCACTTACGCCGTCAACAAATGTTTATTTGGCCCACTCTGTTCCAAGTGCTGAGGAACGAGCAATGGGCAACATCGGGGCATCCCACCATCCCAAGTCCCGGAGGCTTCTCATCACTCCCCTAGCCTACTCCCTGGCGTGCAGCATGGTCCTTGCCACCCCCTCACCACCCCCAAGGCCCAGTTCTGGATTCTCCTGAGAACGTCACTTCAGCTCGATTCCCCGTCCCGGCGCCCACTCCCATGAGGCGGCTTCCTGGGCCCAGGCCAGGCCTGGACCCTTCTTCATTTCACATCTCTGATCTCATCTTGTTGCAGCCCTGGGAGGGACAGCGGCTGTGCAGGCGTGCCTCAGCTCCCTTGTTTTAACAGTCATTTGCTTTTTTTAAAAAAAAAAAATCACTTATTTGGCTGTGTTGGGTCTTAGTTGCAGAACGAGGGAACTTTTGTTGTGGTGAGTGGGTTTCTTTCTAATTGTGGTGCCCGGGCTTAGTTGCCCTGTGGCTTGTGGGATCTTAGTTCCCCAACCAGGGATCAAACCTGCATCCTCTGCATTAGGAAGGCAGATTCTTAACCACTGGACCGCCAGGGAAGTTCCCCGGCTCCTTGTAATGAGAGAAAAACTGAAGCTTGGAGAAGCTCAGGGCTGGGCTCCAGGTAGAAGAGCCAGGTCTGGCTGGAGAACCTCATGCCCCTCTCACGGGCTCCTTGCTGAGCAGCCTCCACGCTCAGGATACAGCCCAGTGTTTTCACCCCTTGGTCCAGAGGCAGTAGGGTCTCCTTGGTTTAAAGAGGCCTCCAAGACCCAGAGACGTTGAGATGGCCCTACCTGCGGTGTGCCTTTTATAAAAACATTTAAGAGGAGGGTGCCTGCACATCTGAAAGACCTGGCTCTGAACACGGAGTTTTAAACTTACATATTAGTTTGCTGGAGCTGCCATAACCAGGTACCACAGACAGAAATGATCCAAAGGTGTTTTCTCACAGTCCTGGAGCTGAAAGTCCGAGCTCAGGGTGCTGGCTTCATCTCGAGGCCGCCCTCCTCAGCTTGCAGACGGCCAGCTTCTCGTCATCTCCTCCCACGGCTGCCCTGCCGTGTCTCTCTGTGCCCAGATCTCTTCTTGTTTCTTAAAAAAATATTTGGGGCCATGTTGGGTCTTCATTGCCATGTGGGGTTTTCTCCAGTTGCGGAGCACGGGCTTCTTACTGCGGTGGCTTCTCTTGTTGCAGAGGACCTAGGGCTCGTGGCTTCAGTAGCTGTGGCGCACGGGCTTCGCTGCTCCACGGCACAAGGGGTCCTCCCAGACCAGGGATCGAACTGATGTCCCCTGCATTGGCAGGTGGCTTCTTTCCCATTGAGCCACCAGGGAAGCCCTGGCCTCCTCTTCTTCTAACGACACCTGTCGCGTTGCCGTGGGGTGCACCCAATGGCCTCACTTTTCCCCGATTGCCCCTTTCCAGGCTCTGTCTCTGTGCACACTCACATTTTGAGGTGCCAGGGGTCATGACCTCAGTGCATGCACTTGAGGGACACAAGTCAACAGCTTCAAGTAGAGGGTGTGGTTGGAGGGCTGCAGGCAGTGGGGATGCTGGGGAGAAGCCTGGAGCCGGGTGGGAGGAGGCCGAGGTGAGGCGGCCCCACAGCCCATCTGAGCGAAGCGTAAGGGGAAGATGCGTCAGCGTTTCTGGTGAGGTCAGCGCCTGGTGACGTCCCTCCTGCCAGCAGGAAAGGCTTGCGACATGGCCCCCGTCGGTATAAATAGGCTTCGCGACCACAGGGCCCCGGCTGTCCCCGCTTCCCGGGCCACGTCAGCCAGGTCCGCGTGATCCGGAGGGGAAGAGAGGGTTCCTCAGAACTGTTTCCTTGCCTTTCTGACCCATCCTCCAGCTGGGGAGCCCCCCCCACCCCGCCTTTAAACACAAGGAAAGGACTTGGTGTGACCTGAGGGGCAGGTCAACAGTGGGGGCAGGAGGCCGCTGGGTGCAGAGGCCTGCAGGCATGGGTGGGGACCGACCCAGGTTCCCATCTCCATCTGCTTGTGGGCCCAGAATTCTTGGCCCAGGCACACTCCCCTTTGCTGAACCTCACTTTCCCCTCTTGCAACCGCAGTGCCACAGTGTAACAACAGAGAAGACAAACAACACCATTTTTTTTAATTAAAAAAATTTTTTTTTGATGTGGGCCGTTTTTAAGTCTCTGTTGAATTTGTTACAATACGGCTTCTGTTTTGTTTTGGGTTTTTGGCTGCCAGGCATGTGAGGTCTTAGCCCCCCGACCAGGGGTTGAACCCACACCCTCTGCATTGGAAGGCGAAGTCTTTTTTTTTTTTCTCAAAGTTATTGTTTTGTATTGGAGTATAGCTGGTTAACAATGTTGTGATAGTTTCAGGTGAACAGGGAAGGGACTCAGCCATGCTTATACAAGGAAGTCTAAGTCTTAACCACTGGACCATCAGGGAAGTGCCTACAACCCAATTTTTAAATGGGCAAGGGATGTAAAGAGACTTTTCTCCAAACCGGACACAAACGGCCAATAAGTATGTGAAAAGATGTCAGTATCATTAGCCATCAGGAAAATGCACGTCCAAACTACACTGAGATGCCACCTCACCTCCACTAGGGCATCTGCAAAGACGGACGATAACAAGTGTCGGAGAGGACGCAGAGAAGTCAGAGCCCTTGTGCATTGCTGGTAGGAATGAAAAAGGGTACATTCAGCCTCTTTAGGAAAAAGAATATCTCTTCCTCAAACGGTGAACATAGAAATCTCAGAAAACCAGCAATTCCACTCCTGGGAATTCACCC
Source organism: Okapia johnstoni (assembly GCA_024291935.2). NCBI lineage: Eukaryota > Metazoa > Chordata > Mammalia > Artiodactyla > Giraffidae > Okapia > Okapia johnstoni. The sequence continues at coordinate 3,371,840 of CM044310.1, read as the reverse complement.
AAGAGAACTGAAATCAAATAATCACATAAAAACTTGTGCACAGATGTTCACAGAAGCATTCACTCACAATAGCCCGAATGTAGAAGCAACCCAATTGTCCATCAACAGAAAATGGACTTTAAAATGGGGTCTGTCCACATGATAGAATAGTATTCAGCCAAAAAGAGAGATGAGGTACTGATGCATGCTACAACATGGATGAACCTCAAAATCATTATGCTCCATGAAAGTCAGTCAGAAAAGGCCACGTGTGATTCCTTTATACGAAATGTCCAGAATAGGTGAATCCATAGAGACAGAGAGTGGACTAGTGGTTGCCAGGGGCTGGGGGGGCTGGGGACAGACAAGAAGTGATAGCTTATGGATAGGGTTTCTTTGAGGGGGGGATGAAAATTTTTTTTTAACTATCAAATAGATGATTGCACCGTTTTATAAATATACTTAAACCACTGAATTATGATTTTTATTATAATTCATTTACTTTTTGTTTATTTATAATTTTTGGCTGGGCTAGATCTTCATGCTGCGTGCAGGCTTTTCTCTGGTTGCGGCCAGCAGGGGCTACTCTCTATTTGCGGAGAAAGGGTTTCTCATTGTGGTGCCTGTCTTGTTGCAGAGCACGGGCTCTAAGGCACGTGGGTTCCCGCAGCTGAATATAAGTCCATGAATTATGTACCCTTTAAACGCACTTGATGGGGACTTCCCAGGTGGCGCAGTGGATAGGAATCTGCCTGCCAACGAGGGGAACACGGGTTCGATCCCCAGCTCGGGGAGATCCCACATGCCTCGGAGCAAGTAAGCCCGTGTGCCACAACTACAGAAGGCTTCGTGCCTAGAGCCCGTGCTCCACACGGAGAGAAGCCACCGCGATGAGAAGGCCTCACACCGCAACGAGGAGCAGCCCCGGCTCACAAGAACGGAAGAAAGCCTGCACAAAGCAACGAGGACCCACGGCAGCCAAAGACAATAAATAAAATACATGTAAATGCATCCGATGATACGTGAATTGCACCTCGATTGTGACAGTGCAGGGCCAAACGCTGCCTACTACATGGCCGGTACTGTAATTCCATGGATGGAGCATGCCTATGCCTGGCCCATAGCTAGTGTCCAGTGAGCATTTACCCACCAGCCACTGGGGCAGACGACGGCGCGCATCTGTTTATGTCACAGGGTGACTCTGAGGGCGGTTGGGAAACTCTCGTTACATAAACGCCGGGTGAGCAAGGATCTTCCAGGGCCCCTGTGAGGTCAGCGAGGTCACCCTTGGCCTGGGGGTCATCTGACTCAAGACCTGCCAGGGTTCTCCTGGGACATGGTATGTCCTTGGGGATGGGACTGCACGCCCTCCCCTGCACCCAGTGGCTCCCCCAAATTGGGTGACTGACTCCCGCTTCCAGGAGCCTGAACACCTATTCAGGGAAGTGCAGAGAGATAGAAGAGGGACCTGCTTCTCTGCAGCAACCTCATGTTAGCCGTCAGCCGTCAGATCCCAGACCAGGCCCTGCCACAGGGAACCCCCCACCCTGGGCCAAGGCGAAGGCTACTGGGGGCTGCTTCGTCTACTCTGAGGTGCGAGGAATAGGAGCTGAGCCTGCAAATGACCCCCACCCTCAGGGCCACCCCCTCTGAGCCCAGGGTCTCCTCTGTGAGGTGCTGGGACGGGAAAGATGACCACAGAGGGTCTGCAACCCTATAAAGCCCCATGGGGTCCCGTGGAGGCTCCAAGCACTAAGATGTCGCCATAAATAAAAGCAATCCTAAACGTCCAGCCTCCTGCCAATGCAGGAGACGTAAGAGGCTGGGGTTCAATCCCTGGGTCAGGAAGATCCCCTGGAGGAGGGCATGGCAGGAAACCCCATGGACAGAGGAGACTGGCAGGCTATGGTCCACGGGGTTGCAAAGAGTCAGACACTACTGAGTGACCTGGCAAACATCCAGCAGGATCAAGGAGTCCAGCGAATGGAGTCCTGGCTTTTCTCACGATGACAACACACGAGGCCTATTTTGAAACATCACATTCTTGCCCAAAATGTTTTGGTGCCCCGGGCACGTGCTGTGTGCCCAGTGGTGACGATCGGGCTCATTTCTGCAGCTCTTCTGGGGGCTGGGACCAGGCCTCTCTCCTGGGTCAGCCCCCTAATGAGGCAGAGACCATGGTCCCTGCCCTGCAGGTGGGGAAACTGAGGCCTGAGAGGTGGAAGCTTGTGGAAAGGTGCACAGCGGAGAGGAGGCAAAGACACCATGGAAACAAACAGCAGCTGCTCGCAGAGCGGGGAGCTGGGAGGTCCGCTCTCACGGGGTTGGCTGCCTGGGGAGTTTGGGGGGCGGAGTTGGGTATTTCCACTGGCCTGCACAGACAACACTGAAATTGTGAATTTCACAGTGAAACCTGTGAAATTCCAGGTTTCATTGGTGGAAAGGCAGAAAAGAAATGCTACAAATTCCAGGTCAAGAGAATTGCAAGGGCAAACAAGACCTCATGCAACAGTTTACAGGATGAAGGGTGTGGCTGAAAGTTGAATGGGGAGGTTGAGGGGGTGGGGGAACTACCCTGGAGATCCAGAGGTTAAGAATCCCTCTTGCAGTGATGCCTCCAATGCAGGGGACGCAGGTTCAATCCCTGGTCATTGAGGAACTAAGATCCCACCTGCAGCAGGCAACTAAGCCCGCAATGAAGATCTTGTGTGCTGCAACTAAGACCCAACACAGCCAAATAAATAATTTTTTTTTTTAAAAAAAGGGCAGGGGACACGAAGCCACCCTCCGGAGGGGCTTATACAACACAGCCTGGTCTGATCCTCTTGCTCAAAACACTCCTTGGCTTCCTGTTGCCTTTTGGATATGGCCAAAGTCATTGCCTCAGCCCCCAGTCCCTGCCCACCTCCCCAGCTTCACCTAACATCTCTCCAGCCTGCCCACCACTCTCTCTGACCTTCTTCAGCCCCCAGAGGAGCCGAGCTTTTACCCCAGGGCCTTGGCACATGCTGTACCCACTGTCTGAACCCTCCTCCTACTGAACTGCCATCAGACACCAAGGTTCAATCCAAGTTTCACCTCTTCAAGTGACCTTCCTCTACCCTGGGCTAGTTTCCTCTCCCCCACCCCCACCCCCACCCCAGAGTACCATATACCCCTCTCTGTAGCATTCTTCAGAACCATAAACTTTTACAGCTATGGGGTTGTGTCCCCAACCAGACTGTAAATTCCAAGAGGATGTGCACTGTTGGTGGTGGTTCCCCATCGCCAGTCTCCGGAGCATAGCAGAGGCCTCGGAATGTAGTAGTGAAAGTGAAAGTGTTACTCGCTCTGTCGTGTCCAACTCTTTGGGACGCCATGGACTGTAGCCCACCAGGCTCCTCTGTCCATGCGGATTCTCCAGGCAAGAGTACTGGAGTGGGTTGCCATTTCCTTCTCCAGGAGATCTTCCCAACCCAGGGATCGAACCCAGGTCTCCCTCATTGGCAGGTGGATTCTTTACCATCTGAGCCACCAGGGAAGCCCTGGAATGCAGTAGGTGCTCAAAAAATCCTTAATGAATGGATGGATGCATGACCAGGCAGATGCGGCTATGGGGCCCAGGTGTGTCCCCAGCCTCCATGTAGAGCCCCTGCAGCCAGGCCTCTACAAGCACAGGCCCGGGTGGGACCAGGCCTCTTGGAGCCTTTCCAGTGCCCTCTTTCCAAGGAGCGTCAGAATCGCATCACTCACAGTACACCAAGGCATGTGATCCCTCCTTTTCAGGAAGCCTCGATGGTTAAAGACGCTGACTTTTTCTTTTATGATGATTTTTCAAAAGCAAATTCAACATCTATTCTTTCAGCCGCTGCAGATTTCAACACTTCCCTGCAAAAAAACAAACTGAAAAGGAAAAAGCCAAGGCATTTCTCCCACTTCCTTTCAAGAATTCATTTCAGGACAAATTCTACGTAAGCCTCGTAGAAAGGCGCCAGCCTTCATTGGAGGGGAGAATCCTACCGTCCCTATAGGTAATAAAGAACCTGCCGTATGTGTGGGGCACCTGGCCAGGTGCAAGGGATAAATCGCCAAGAAAGACAAGGCTTACTCACAGGTGAGTGAAATTGCTATGAAGCCTGGGGGACCTGGAAGACTCGTTTGCCAGGCTGCCCGTTTCTTGCCGCAGGAGTGAACGCCGACCCAGCCTGATCTTCGTGGTACCCCAGGGTCTAGCAATGCACCTGCATCCTGTCTGCCCCTGCCACCCCCTGTCAGAGTCCTTCCCGGGACTGATGGCGAGACCCAGGAGACACGCCTCCCTGGCGTGGCTGGAGTTTCTGAACCGGGATGTGGGCATGGGGTCCTGCCGTGTAGGTAAGAACATGGCTGGTGCAGCCAGAGAGGCCGAGGGATTTTCCTGAGCCCCTGGTCCCTGCATGAAGTCAGGTTCCAGCTACACAGGACATGCCAAGAGGCCAGTTCTGCTGGCTGAGCTGGTTTCCTGGCACCTCCGTGGAGTCCTCAGTCCTCAGCGTGGAGGGCGTGGAGGGAGGAAGTGGGATGGCTGAGCCTGCTCTGGGTGCCAGCTGCAGTCCAAGCTCACCAGCTTTGCCTGACAACTGGAAGGAGACGGGGGAACAGGCCATGGGCCCCGTGGGGCTGTCTACACAGTGGTAAACACTTGAGGCAGGATTTGCTTTGCAGAGATGCCAATTACGGGCTCTGGAGGAAACGACCTGGGGTGGGCACTGGGAAGACTTGCTTTCTTCCTCCTCCTGTTCTTGGGGACACACTAAAGAAACTCTGAGCGTTCATTTTGATATGGAAACAGAAACATCCTCCAGATCTGAGGGGAGAAAAGACTTGCTCTGTCCAAGGGCCGACTGGTGGCCATTCAGTTGGATGACAGAGTGTGTCCATCTGGGGCCATCCTCAGACAAGCACGTGAGGAAGAAGACAGCAGGGCATTGAACACATCTGCTGTGCCTCCCCACGGCCAAGAAGGCAGAGCTTCAACAGGCCGACAGTGGGAACAACCCCAATGTCCATAATGGATTAAAAAAAAGTGGTTATGTCACACACACTGCTGTGTATAAAATAGGTAACTGGTGAGAACCTACTGTATAGTGTAGGAAGCTCGGCTCCATGCTCTGTGGCGACCTAAATGGGAAAAAGTGTTCGTCACTCAGTCATGTCTGACTCTTTGCGACCCCATGGACTGTAGCCCACCAGGCTCCTCTGTCCATTGGATTCTCCAGTCCAGGATACTGGAGTGGGAGTTGCATTTCCTTCTCCAGGGGATCTTCCTGACCCAGAGATTGAACCCGAGTTCTCCTGTGTTGCAGGCAGATTCTTTACCATTTGAGCACCAGGGAAGCCCAGCCTAAATGGGAAGACAGTCCGAAAAAGAGGGGGTATAGGTATACATACAGCTGATTCACTTTGCCATAAAGCAGAAAGTAACACAACATTGTAAAGAAGCTATACTCTGATAAAATTTTTAAAAAGTGGTTATGTCCAAAAAAAGTGATTCTGTCCATGCACTGGAATATGATACAGCCATTAAAAAGAATGAAGTGGTGACACATGCATTCACCTGGGTGCACCTCAAAAGCATGACGCTGAGTGAAAAGGCTAGACACGTCAAAAGTCACATATGAGATGACTGCATTTATAGGAAATGTCCAGAATAGGGAAATCCATAAAAACACTGGTGATTGCCAGGGGCTGCAGGAGGGGAATGGGAAGTGACAGCTGAGGGGTACAGGGTTTCCTCTTGGGGTGATGAAAGTGTTCTGGAATTAGATTGAAGTGACGGTTGCTCAACACTATGAATGCACTAAATGCTCCTGAGGTAGCTCTTCACTTTTTAAAATTTTTTTTTAAATCTATTTGCAGAGAACAGAGGCTCCTCTCTAGCTGTGGTGCACGGGCTTCTCATTGAGGTGGCTTCTCTAGCTGTGGAGCACAAGCTCTGGGGGACATGGGCTCGGTGCTTGCAGCTCCCAGGCGCTAGAGCACTGGCTCAGTAGTTGGGGCACCAGGGCTCAGTTGCTCACAGTATGTGGAATCTTCCTGGACCAGCGATCAAACCTGTATCCCCTGCATTGGTAGGCGGATTCTTATCCTCTGAGCCAACAGGGAAGTCCAGCTCTTCACTTTTAAATGGTCAACTTTATATTGTATGAATTTCGCCTCAATTAGGAAAAAAAAAATGTAAGGCAGAGTTACGACACCACTCCAGGAAAACAGAGACTGGGGGGCAGGAGAGAGTCGGGCGGTCTCCACAGCCCCTCCTGTGTGAGTGCCCGAGCAGCGCCTGCACATGGGGCTCGTGTTTCTCAGCTTGGAAAAGGTGCACCTGGGGACTTCCCTGGCGGTGCGGTGGTTAACACTCTATGCTTCCAATGCAGGGGGCACCGGTTCAGTCCACGATTGGGGAACTAAGATTTCACATGCCCCGCAAAAAAAAAAGGAAAAGGTGCACCTAAATGTAAAAGGCCAGGGTGTGCCAGGAGGAGACCCAGGCAGGGAGGCCAGCAGGAGGTCCGGGGCAGCCACGCTGGCGAGCACAGCCCTGGGCTGACTCGGGGCAGCGGGGCTGGGTCCCTGTAGAGAGCTCAGGCTGAGGGCCGCACACACTGGGGGCCAGAAAGCAGAGCCAGGCTCCCTTGGGCCTGCAGGCAGATGAGGGGGGATGGAGACGTGGGCAGAGGGGGAGGAGGGGGTCGGAGAGGCTGAGGGCGGAGGCGGGAGGTGGCCAGGCAGAGGGCAGGGGTGAGGAGGGCAGCACAGCCCACCGCTCCCCTGGGGACTGCAGGCGGCTGGGCCTTCGGGCATCAGGGAGAGGCAGAGGGGCCCAGGGGGATGTGAGTCCACGGAAGGGAAGTGGACAGGAGGGTACACAAGGGGAAGATGGTGGATGTGAAAACTAAACAGGCAGATGCGTGCACGCACACATGGACACAGGAAAACGGTCCCAGCCACAGGTAAAAACAGACAGGCAGAAACACGTGCCACAAACGCTCACACACACACACAACGGAGCAGATGCACAAGCCAGCCACGCATACGCGGGACACGTGCCGAGACAGAGCCAGGCACACGGCTGAGGGTTATGGGAAGCTGGGTGCACGGACAGCCATGGACACCCAGACCTCCGACACGGGAGTACAAGTACACAGACACACAGACACTCAGAAGCATGTGCAGACAGACAGACACACATACACACTCTCTGGACAAAACAGACTTGCTTGCTTGTTTTGCACGAACAAGGCCTGCACACCGTAAGTGCACACACACACACACCCCCGCCGCGTGCAGCACTGTGACCGACCCCCTCCCCTTGGGGAAGGGAGCTCTGGGCACCCCCTTTGAGACACCCCTGGATTCAGGAACCCCAGCACCAGGGCCCGCCTGGGAAAGGGAGACACAAACCGCAGCCGTTGCCCAACATCCAGCCCGGGGTCGGGGAGGAACCAGGGTCGGGCCGCGCGTGCCTGCCCACGCACCCGGTGGCAGACACCCAGCCTGCGACGCAGACAGCTGGGATTGCGAGGAGCTTGCAAAATCACCCGGGTCCCTCAGGGGTCAGCTACACTGTCCCTGCCCCCCTGCCCTCCACCCCGCCCCGGGGACCTCCCCAGGCCCATGGGCACTATTGACCTTCTTGTTAAATTCTGGTTCTGCCGTGCCCAGCTGTGTGACCTTGGGTAAGTGGCTTCAGCGCTCTGCGCTTCATTTCCCCGGTAAAGGGGGCGCGTGGTGAATATGTGAATGAATGCAGCATGCCACGCCCCTCCCCCACGCACAGCTGGGACCGCGGCCTCCCTGGGCGCCCGGCTGGCCTGCTGCAGACTGGGCTGTTCCTCCTGCCTCCTGCTTGGACCCGTCCCACCCAGTGGGACCAGTAGACCATGCTGGGGGAGCAGGTTTATCCTTCCCTCTACACAGGAAAAGAACCCCTCTTTGGGCCAATTTGGCCAGCAGGGGACCGCACGGCCCAGCCTGGCTGAGGCATGGGTGAGGACCTTAAACCCTGAATTTCTGCTCAGACGCTTGGAGGAGGGCAGATGAGTTCACTTCTGTACGACCGTGGAGACCAGAAAGCGTGGAAATGAGCCTCGGGTTCTTCCCCCCTGAGGTGCGCTCATCTCCTGTCCCCACCACCCAGAGCTCCCCGCCCAGGCTCACACCCCCCCAGCAGACGAGGGACACGGGGCTGAGGGCCCACAAGTGGGGCCCCCCCTCCCTCCCGGGACACAGGCTGATCTCTGAGGACAAGCGTTGGGCCCCGTGGTCCGGGGCCTCGACCTCGCGCTCAGGAGCGGCCGCCCTGGGGCTCCGGGTGTGCCAGTGAGGGCCCCCGACCTCACCTATGAATGACCTCAGCCCAGGCCTGGGCTGACCCAACCGACTTCCTTCACCCTGGAAACCTCTGGGGCCTGGGAGGCTAAGGTCAGTCCATGAGCCAGCCCCCCACCACCACCGGCCCAGGGCAGGGGTGTGAGGCCCATCCATCTGACAGCACCCACAGCATCAGCTCTGTGAGAGGGCCAGGGTCACATCCCCGTCTCCTAGCAGCCATGTGCTGCAGGCGCTGCCCACGCCCTGTGGGTCTCAGTGGTTCTGGGTGGGTCTCAGTCTCCCCATCTGTAATCTGCCGAGAGCCAGCCCAGTGACCCCCAAGGACCCTGATGCCCTGAGAGCTAACGACCCCCCTCCACACACACACGCATGTGGAGGAGATGCAGACTGGCGTGCTGGCCTCAAGGCCTGGGCCTGAGTCAGGCCAGCCCAGCGGGACACCTATGGCTCCTGCCCAGGCCAGTCCTGAGGGCAGGCCCCCAGAACTAACCAATACTGTGTTAAAACCCAGTTTGGAGGACCAGAAGAGGCCTGACCCACTTGGAAAGCTGGGGTGACAGGAACACCCAAATAAGGCAGTGACTCACAAATGGATAGAGAGATAGACAGACCCCCCCAGACTCCAGCTGCAGGTCAGGCAGCCCCGGGAATTCTTGTTCTAAAGTCCCCATCTCAGCCTGGGACATCCCTCCAGCCAAGGCCCAGGGTGGGCCCTCCAGGGAGAGAAGCAAGGCTCCCCTCACCCCAAAGACAATCCACAGACAAATGCCCCCTCCCCAGGGCCCAAGGGGTATCGGATCCTGAGGGGGCTACCTCCCAGGTCTCCAGGCACTGGGGAAACGGAGGCCAGGGGGAGGGGGAAGGGGCTGGCATGGGCCCCCGACCGCCACTCACCGGGCTGGGCCGTGCTCCCTGCTCCTCTGATCTGCAGCCCCCAGGTTCCCAGGAGCAGGGCGGGCGCACTGCCAGAGGCCTGGCCCCGCTATGGCTTTTCTGGGGAGCCACCACGACCTCTGAGTACCCCGAAGTCACGCCCTTCTTCCCTTCCTGTGTGCGGGCGGGTCTGGGCTGAGGGCACCCGATAACCTCCCCCGCGCATCTGTAGGGCCTCACCGGGTCGCAGCGGAATCCCAGCCCACGGAACGGGGAGGTGGCCCCATGGCAACAGGAAACCTGGGCCCAGGTTTGTGGAGCCTCTGGCCACAGAGGCTCGGGGGGGCCTCCGGTCCCCTGTCCCGTCTGTGTGACCGGGCCAAGCTCAAGCCCAGCGCAGACTCTCAGTTGCCCACTCTGGCCGGCCCCTCCCAGCACTGTTCCGGGAAAGCCCTGGGGGCAAGAACTGACGGCTCCCAGGAGCGATGGCCAGAACTCAGGCATGGTCCAAAAGAAAGCCGACGGCAGGCCAGCCACGGCCAAGGTGGCAGGGGGTGAGGGGTGTGGGACCCACCCCAACCCCAGACAGGAGGGTCTGGGAGCCTCTGCTCTGAACCTTCTGGGCTGTTCAGACCCAGAAAGGAATGAAGAGGGAGTCTGGACCTCAGAGCCAGGCAGCCCTGGCCGGGAATCACGTGGCCCTGGCTTAGGTCACTGCACCTGCGGGCGCTTCAGTCACTTTGTCTTAAGAACAGGGGCAACAGCTCTCGAGGTGAGAACTGAGGGAGGTAGAGGTGAGCCCGGCCCAGAGCCGGCTGTACGAGATGGGGTGGGAGAGGGGCGTGGTCCAGGACCTCAGGCAGCAACCCCGTGTCTGAGGCTCAGATGACCCCAAGGACCACAACCCGGCCTGCTCACTATAAGCTCTTTATTAACAAGTTGATTTAAACAGGAGAGAGAGAGAGATAGAGGTGTAAAAATACTTTTCTTGGAGGCCCCAGGATGGGAAGGCACGGTCAGAACTCCTTTGCTGGGTCAGGCAACCCAGCTGGGGGCGATGCTGAGAGGGGGGAGGCTCAGGCCTCAGGCAGGGAATCTGCAAACCCCGAGGCCCCGCAGGGAGCGAAGAGTTGAGGGCTTCCTGAAGGAAGCCCCAAGCACCACGTCCCCTGCATTGGGCAGACACGCGGCGGCCACGTTGAGAACCGGCATCTGCTCGCAGCTTACATATGCAGAGCGGAAGGAGGGGGCCCCTCGGTGGGAATGTCCCAGAGCTTGAGCACACAGCTTTGAGAAGTCTCTGGAAGCCAGAGGGCAAGGGGAGAACCCAGAGGCTGCTGTTGCTCCCCCGGAGCCTCAGGAGCCCAGGCCCTCCTGCCGGCGCTGGAGAACCTCGATGACGCTGCCGATGCCGTCCTCGGGCACCTACGGGCCGGTGGGCACAGGGAGGCGTCAGGGCCGCCCTGCCCCCTCCCTGTCCCTCCAGGGCCCCCTCCCCAGCCGGCTGGCTCACCAAGGCATGGTCGAAGTTGAAGGTGCTGATGTAGTAGGCGGAGATGTCGGCTGCAGCCAGGGGGCCGGCGATCTGGGCCACGATCCCACACTCATCTGAGGGTGGAGGAGGGGCCATGTGGGTCACCCCGGTCCCCACCCCCCACCCCCCAGGCCCCCAACACAAGGCGTGGCCCTCACCGAAGCCCAGGGGCTGTCCGCCGATGCGCACCATCCTCCACAGCTCGCCAGAGGAGCTGGTCAGCAGCAGGTCACTGGGGAACCTGGGGCGGCAGGAGGGCGGTGGGCGGGGGCATCCCCGCCGTGAGCCCCTGGAGGAGCTCAGCCTGCTGACCTCAGCGTCAGAAGCTCTAGCTCCCCCCTCCTGAGGGCCTGTTTGCCACCTGGGGTCAGGGGTCACTTACTTTTTCTGCGTCTCAGCATCCATGACAATGGAGATGTAGCCCTCGATGAGGGAGAAGGCAAAGAAAGTGATGGAGCTGGATCCGGGACCGCCAGAGGCTGCCTCCCTCGGGGGACTGGGGAGGAGGGGAGGCTCAGGTGCTCTGCCAGCTCCACCTCCCAGTTGGGCTCCACACCCACGAAGGGGCTGGCACAGGAGGCCCTGGGCAGAGCCTCCTGTTCTCCTGCCCTCACTCCTCGTCTGAGAGCCCTGACCTGCTGCTATGGCTGGGGATGGGAGAGGGTGACGAACCCTGAGTGTCACAAAGAGGACCCCAGGTCCAGAGGGCATAACCAGGGCATAGCTCGGGTGCCCCTGCCCACGGCAGGGTGGGGAGGGGGCTCCAGCTGTGGCTTCGGGACCTTGCCTGGACCTCAGTGCAGGGCACAGGGGTGTCGCAGGCGGCCGGGAACCCTAGCCACGGAACAGGGCACCGAACCACAGAACCCAGGGGTGGGCAGAAGGTGGTGGGAAGGAGCTCGGGAACAAGGTGTAAGGGCCAATGCCAACGAGACCCACCTATGCGAATAGAAGAGGACGTCGATGAGGGTGGTGGCGATGGCTGGCAGAGTCTCGGGGTCCAACGTGAGGACGCAGAATCGGTTCTGTGGGCTCTGGATGGGGTGCACCGTGGGGCTGGGCCCTGCTGGGGAGGGACCAGATGGTGGCCGGGGTGAAAGGGAGACTGTGGGCTGGGGCGCCCCCTGGTGGCCAGCAAGAGAGAGACAGCCTGGGCTGGGAGTAGGGTCAGGCAGCACCTGCAGGAAGCTGCCTGGGTTCTCCCGGCCCCCTCTGGTGAGGAGGGGGGTCCGTGTCAGCTGGTCTCCCCAAACCCACAGCCCCACCTGCACAAGGGAAGGGCCCCCAGTGGGAAGAGGAGCACCCCCCGCCGAGGCCCGGGTGTCGGAGGGCGGCCCTCACCATGCTGGGCACGGGGAAAGCCGTTGCTAGAATCGTCCCTGGCAACCGGCACAGGCTCCCCGCCCACCTCTCGGTAAATGTCGAACTCCCGGGCCAGCGTGTGGATCACCACGGACAGGTCCTGCTCCCGCACCTGGGCCACGAGAGGCACAACGCGTGGGTCCCCAGGCACCCAGGCCCATCCTGCCCCGCCCCCCTCCTTCGCCCCGCCCCCTCACCAAGCGCCCGCGGGAAACCCACCAGGATGAAGTCTGTCTGGTAGGTGGACAGCATCAGCACCGACACGTGGTGCTCCGCCAGCGGTGCGATGACCGAGCGGGCGATCTTGGTGACCCCGGCAGCCTGTACTGCCGCGCCGCTGGGGGACGACACGTTCAGCACCAGCCATGTGGCCTCGGCCACTTGCAGGAACTCGGATGGCGGCAGCTCTGTGGGGCAGGGGACACAGGCCCGGTCAGGGCCTACAAGGCTGGCCCCTGCCCTCAGTTTCCCTGTCTGAGCCTTACGGGGAGCTCTACCAAGGTCAGGTCAGGTCTGGAGACTGGAGCTGTCTTCCTCCCCCAAGTTCTGCTCCTGAGACCTGCATGTCTGCAAGGACTGAGAGGTGCTTCAGGTGTTGGCCTGTCAGGGATTGAAACTTCCCAGTTAGGATCAGAGCTCCGAATTCAGACAGAGCTGGGTTCCAATCCCAGCCTCACCATCTACTTTCTGTTGACCTGGGGCAAATGATTTAACTTCTCTGAGCCTCAGTTTCCTCGTCTGTAAAATGGGACCTCAAGACAAGTGTTCTTTGGGGAACAGAGGCCTTATACCACGTAGCACCACCAGGGGGAGCCAGCAGACCAAGTTGGCTAGGGGATGCCCTTTACTCTGAGCAGATCCAAACTTTCCTGCTGCACAAATAGGGAAACTAAGGCCTGAAGCTGTGCTATGCCTGCCGATGAAGCCCCAGTGGTCTGGCCTGAGACTCCAGGCCTGTCAGCATGGGCCAGGCTGGCAGGAGTAGGGAGGCAGATGTCAGCTGCAGGGATCAGGGAACGGACCAGGCTGGCGTCCAGTCCGGAGCAGGGGCCACGGCCAGGGTGGCTGCTAATTGCCCAAGCACAGCTAGGAGGCCCGCCAGGACCCTGCCCTGGGCTGGCTGCCTGCTCTCCCTGCATTCCTTCTCCAACCCTCTCAGACTCCTGGAGCCGCCAGACCAGTTGGGGAGGGGGCGACAAACGCCAGGTAAGAGAGAGGTCAGTGGGGGGAATAACGCCGGGGGTGGGGTGGGGTGGGGAAACAGTCACAGGAACCCGATTCCTGCCCCAGAACTGTAATTGAGGCCCTGCTGGCCGGCTATTGGCTATAACCGCCCTTCACACACAGCCCCGTTTATAAAGCCCTCGAGGGACCCTATTAGATCAGAGCCGTAACTATTCCATTTTACGTGAGGACACAAACAGCTCAGAGAGGGGAAGTGACTTGCTTAAGGGCACACAGCCAGTGAAAAGGGGGAACGGATTCGAACCCAGAGCCATCCGCCTTCCAGGCCCCCAGCTCTCGCGACCACGGATCCTAGCATTCGGTGAGCGCAGTCTCCTCCCTTACGCCCCCTCCCCGGCCCAGCCCCCACCTTTGAAGCCCTCCTCGTCCACCATGAGCGTGTAATCCTCGGGGGTCTCCGTCAGGCTGAAGAACTGGCACCTGGTCGGGGGCGGGGGGCACCTTCAGCCTGGGTGGGGCGGAGGGGGCGGGCAGAGCCCGGCCGGGCGCCTCCCTGCCCCCGCGAGCCTGTCTTCTCCCCAGGACAGTGGGGTGTGTGCCCCGTTTCAAGAACTGCGAACTGCTTTCCGCCTCCCCGACCTGCACGCCGGGACACGAGGAGAGGCTCGCCCGCGGCTACACACCCAGGCCGTCGAACCTTGAGCCCTCTAGCCCAGCCCCTCCGACCCGACGGGAGGCAACTGGAGAAAGTTCCGCGCAGTCGCCAGGAAAGAATGCCCCCACCTGACACCGCTAGCGTTAAGCATGGACCGTCCCGGGCTGCCTGCGCCTTAAGCGGCCCTGGGACGGGGCCTCACGGGGCCGGATAGGCGGCGGTCCCGGGGAGGCTAGGCCCAGGCCGGATGGCGGCCGGGGGCGGGGGAGGGAGGCAGGGAGGGCTCTCCCCGCCGGCTCCAGCCGGCCCCACCACGCTCCTCTTCTCCCGACCCCGTCCCAGGGCGACCGTGAAGCCCACCCCCATCTGTGCCGCGAACCCGGGCGCGCACCGGCTTCGGCGGGGCAGGAAGAGCAGCTTGATGAGCGGGTGGGTGTAGAGCCAGAGACCGGGGCGGGCGAGGCTCAGCACCCGCACCCGGTGCTCTAGGATGTGCAGCTCCATCGCGGCCCGCGCGGACCCGACCCCGCTGCCCACGGGGCCCAGGCCGTGCCGGGGGCGGGTCGCTGGGGGCGGGGCCGGGGGGCTTAAAGGAGCCGCGGCGCGGCCGCGCGTGCCGCCAGCGACGCCAGCTCCCCGAAGGCCACGCCGTGCGGGCCGGGCGGCCAATCCGGGGTGGCCACGCCCCCTTCTAGCGCCCGAGCCTCGCTCCGCGGCGTCCAGCCCGCCCCACCCGCCCCTGCTGGCTCCGCCCCACCGGCCTGGGCTCGGGAATCACCAGCTGACTCCACCCCCGTCGAGTCCTCCTGCGGGGGGGACCCGGCCGCGCCTCGCCTCATCTTAGGGCTCCGCGCTTTTCGTAGGATGCCCGCTGCGCTGGGGTCCCGAGCCGGCGGAGACTGGGAGTCATATCTGTCCTTGGGCCTTAGAATTAATTTCGCTGAGCCTTGGAGGCGCGCCTGGGACAGAACACAGCCCACAAACTCCTGGAACGTGCGAGGGGCGGGGTCCGCCGCCGCAGCCCACACAGGCAGCCGTGTGGTTCTCGGCCGTGAGAGCGTCCTGGTGCCTTGCCCCTCCTTCCTCTCGTGGCTCAGCGTGGGGCAGGGCCACCAGAACAGGCAGGGGTGGTGGGGACGAAAGTCCCCCAGCGAGGGCTGCCCGGGACTAGTATTGACACATACCCTCCCTGCTTCGTGAGCCCCGTGAGTGGACAAGGTGAAGCTTGACCTGGACTTAGTGGCTCCAACATCTCTCACCCAGCTTCCAGAGCAGAAGGGAGGGCCCCAGCCATTCTCTGAGCAGCATGTGTTGGGGAGGGGCTGAAGGCCACCAGGCTGAACACTTGTTTGGGCCAGAAATGCCCAACCTTTGGGGGAACAGGGCCATGCATCTGGGGCTCACTGGGCCCTCGGTTCTCCGCTGAGACATAAGGCTGCAGTCATGAGCAGGGCTGACGTGGCCTAAGCATACCTAAACATGCTTCGTGCCCGAGGAGGCCCCCGGCACTGGCAGACGCCCCAGATCTGAGGCTGGTGAGTGCCAGCTTGGGCTCGTCTCAACATCAGGGCTGGGCTCCGCTCAGGCGTCCTCAGGTCTACGGAGACCCCAGCACTGCGCAGGCACGGGCACATGTAGGCTGGCTCCACAGCAGGACAGAACGTGCTCCAGGGGCCCTTGTCTGGCCCTTGCATCCTCAGGCCCCACCACCAAGGCTCTGAATCAAACAGGTTAGAGCAGGACTCGGGTCTGATTGGGACCCAACAGGTCTGAGCAGGCCTCCTGCCCGCTCAGCAACCTTTATGGTAGGTGGATGGGAGTGGGGCGGCACCTGCCCTCCCTAGACTCCCTGGTTCAGTGGGTTCCCACGGCGCACTGCAGCCACCGCATTCTGGCCAGTCCCTTGGAGGGCTGGGGGAGGGGAGTGTCCTCTGAGGCTGAGCCCTCATCTCAGGGGCAGGTGGCATAGGAAGCCACAGCGGGGGAGCGGCAGGAGGGGAGAAGTAGGTGGTTTGCCCTGGGAAGTTCATGTGACCCTTGACCTCCTCAGCCTCAGTATCCTCGGTTCTACCAGAACAGGACATCCCAGGCCAAAGCCGTGGCCCTGCGATGCCTAAACGCTCCCAGGGAGGCTCTGCTCCTCCCTCCCTCTCCCCTGCTGCTCCCGGCCAGGCAAGGCCCAGCCTGGTGGCCTGCCAGGAACAGCCACTATTGTTTGACTGGAAAAGCTGCTTCCTCAGCAGAAGGGGGGCCTCTCCCAGGGACACCCTGTTCTCACCCTTGCTGGTCACCACACTGCCTGCCTGGGTCCTCAATGCAGAGTCAAGTCACCCTAGTCAGGAGAGGTAGCAAGGGGCTCTGGGTCCCAGTCTGGATCGGCTTCACCTCTCCCGCTCAGCTCCTCTGCTTCCTCCTCTGTAAGACAGGGACAGGGATGAAGCCCACCCAGTCATCAGCCAGCCAGCCCAGCCTGGCATGTGCTCAGCTCGGTAAGCAGCCAGCGGGCGCCTCGTATCACAGATTCAGACTTCGCCCTGCACCCCTCTAACTTGGATGGAGGCCTGGGCTGAGCACGGGGGGGCAGTTCTTCACAATCACCCACCCTTGGCACCAGCACCCAGCCCAGAACGAGTACCTTACTGGTCCAAAGTGGCATCCAGGCCAGTCCCTGGGGGAGGAGGACTCCTGAAGGACTTACAGAGCCCCTCCCCTCTGTGATGGGCAGGGATCAAGGCCTGGGGAGCAGGTCCTGCTCTGCCTTAGCCCTGGTGACCCTCACCCATGGCAGGCGGTGGTCATGGGGCAGGGGGGATGCAGCAGGGGAAATTGGGGCCAGGAGGGGGAGCTATGTAGGGTGTGGAGGAGAGATGCTGAGCCTGAGGGGTGGCACCAACTTCCCAGTCCCAAGCTGGGCACCAGCTCTCTACACAAGCCTGTTTATTTCTGTACAAAACCATGTTTCTATTTTACACAAAGAACTGCCCCCCCCCCCACATCAGTGCCCTGGCCCTGGGGAGCATCCCCCCAGGAGGGGCTAAGTGAGGCCCCACCCATCGGCCCTCACTTCTGTCTGCCCCAGCTGGGCTGGCCCGAGCTCCGCTCTGGAGAAAATAAATAAGGAGACTCAGGCAGAATCTGTGCTGGGCCAGCCAGACTCTCTGCCGCCCGGGGCCAGGCAGCTGGGCCCTCAGAGGGTGGGTGGGCCCTGGAGTGTCAGTCAGTCAGTGAACCGTGTGGTGTGTGGAGACCCCAGCCCAGGGGCCTGAGCTGCCAGGGTTACAAGTAGGTGTCCTCACTCTCCTGGGACGTCAGGCTCTCCTGGGAGCGGTGGTGGGCTGAGTCCTGGGGAGCCGAGTCCTGGGGGGCTGGGTCCTTCGGGGGCACATCCTGTGGGGGAGATGCGTCTCCCGCGGCGACCGCTGCCTTGGCTTGACTTGGGGCGGGGGGCCGGTCCTGCTGCCCACTCTCCTTCGCCGGCTTCCGCAGCTCCCTCTGGACCTGCTTGGATGTCTTGGATTTGCCTTTGGAGCCAGAGAGGGGGGCGTCTGGGGGCAGGCGGATGGACGGTGAGGGCTGCAGGCTGGGCCGCGGGCCTGGCTCTGCCTCCAGGATGGCCTTGGCGCCATGCAGCCTGGGCGGGGAGGGGCACTGCAGCTCCCCCCGCGTCTCCTGCCAGCGCCGCAGCTGGATGAGGTGCTCGCGCTCGATCTGGCGCTCCGTCACTGGCAGCTCCACCACCTGTGGGGCGGCGACAGGCGGGGGGGCATCAGGAAGAGCCGTCCCCTTCCGCCTCCCAGTCCGGGCCATGCGGGCTGGCTACAGGATGGTGGTCACAAGCCCCAGAGTGAGTGCCAGGAGAGCCAGGCCCCTGAGGCCCACCGCCTCAGAGGAGGAAGCCATGAGTCCACCTGCCTACCTGTGTATCCTCTCACTACAGCCCCACAGAGACAAAAATCCACTAGAGAGAAAAACGGGAAAATAAAGCCAAGGCTGTGATGGGTGGGGGACTGCACCTACTCTCATTCCCTCTGGGTGGATCTGGGCCTCTCTGTGCCCCCTCTTCTTGTTCAGACAGAAGGACGAGGTCTGTCCACACTGTCCTGGGCTGCTGAGCACAAGGCCGCAGACCCCCCACCAGGGCCCTCAGTCTCCCTCTCCCTCCGGTGGTGAGGGGCAGGGTGACCATCAGTCCCCCCTTCTCCGGTGCGAGGGGCAGGGGTGGCCATACCTCCTGGACCAGGAAGGCCTCTTGCATGACCTTGGGGCTGAGGCTCCGCAGCCGCTCGATGGTCTCGTACTGGCCTTGGCAGGCTTTGACCTTCTCGGGGGAGCCCAGCGCGTGCTTCAGCAGCACCAGGCCCACCCGGAAGATGATCTTGACTCCTGCACGGGGAAGCGGGAAGTGAGTGCAGGCGGTGGGGGCTGCTCTGGGGAGTTTCTCTGGAAACAGAGGCCCCCTGTGAACTGGACTGGTGGCAGGGGTGCTGCCCCGAGCCCAGCCCGGTACCTTCGCAGAAGAACATGTCCCAGACACGCAGCACGGAGCTCCAGGGCAAGGTGCGTGAGAAGGCGCACATGAACCACTCGGTCATGTAGAGCAGCGGGTCGATCTTCTGCTGGCTGAGGTGCTTGTGGGCCACGGGAGACACCTTCTGCAGCAGCGAGAAGAGGATCGCCCCATCCAGCTGGATGGCCTCCTGGGGGACAGTGAAGCCGCAGGGCCGTGACCGAGGGCCCGCGGCAGCCAGGGCGGCCCCAGCTCCAGGCAGGCGGCCCCTGGTTGCTCCGGCGGCTCATGCCGCAGGGTGCCAAGCTCCTGCCGATGCTGGGGTGCGATGATAAGCACACCAGGCACAGCTAGTCCCCCTCCCCAAGCGTGTCAAGCAGAGAGGCAGACAGACACGCACACAGAAGGGAGTAGAGAGAGGGAGGGGGCTGAGTGCCCAGGGCAGGAACAAGACCCTGGGGGGCGTGTGCCGGAGGCCCCACCCGTCAGGCTCAAGGAAAGCTCCGATGGGCTGAAAGCTGAGGGGAAAGAAGGGTTATCAGAGGAAGGAAGGGGTGGAGGATTAAGCCTATTGGAAGGCCACGCAGGAGGAGAGTGGTGCCTTGGAGGAGCAGCCACAGGGAGGCAGAGGTGGAGGGAGTGTGGAAGTGGGAGGCCAGAGCCCAGGAGCCTTGACCCTGGCAGCTTGGGGACTCTAGCCTCAGGCAACAGGAGGCCGGGAAGGAAGGACTTCCATGGGCACAGGGACGGCTGAGATAAGGCCTGGAGAGGCCACAAAGGTGTCAGGTCTGGGGTGGGTCTCAGGCCAGGGCCCAGGGTGGCAAGCACTCACCAGCTTCTCACTGTAGTAGCCAGGCAGGTACTTCTCACAGATCTGCACTAGGCACCAGAAGGCTTGCTGTGGGCAGGAGAGACGTGAGGCCTGATGCTGGGTGTTCCCCGGCCATCTGCCTGCCCGCCCGCCCACCCGCGGCCTGGGGGTACCTCGGCGGGCATGTGCATGAGCAGCACGGCGGCGATGGGCGCCTGGGCCTGGCAGTAGCCCTCCTCGGGTCGGTACAGCGTGTAGGCCTTCAGCACCCGGAACAGGTCCTGCTGGCTGCAGAGAGACGAGCGGGGAAGGGCTGACAGGTGGGACTTGGCCACCCACAGGCCTCACCTGCGCCCCAATGGACCAGATCTGACTCAGAGGCTGCATTTCCCTGCAGACTGTGGTCACCGAGGGCTCAGTCTCCCACTGCAGCCCCTGCACCCTCCTTTGACAGGTGAGGGTGGAGGCTCAAAAAGAAAGCGGGGGGCAGGGCTGGGGCAGGATGTCCGGGCCCCCGGCTTGGCAGCTGTGGCCCCTCGGCCAGGCCAGCCCCATCCCAGGTCTGTCTTGGTCCCGGCCCTGGCCACCACATCTCTCCTCTCCTGCATACCTTGTACCCACCCAGCTCTCTCCAGCCTTCTTTCTCCCCACTCGATCTGTGCATTTTCCTGTTTCCAGAGGAAGGCCAGGCCAGGCGAGCCTAGCACTCTGGGGAGTACAGGATGAAGCTGCCCCAGACCTAAGAAGACCCATCAGACTCAGACCAAAGAGGGAAATAACAGTGCAATCAGGACCCTCCAGCTTCCGACACCCAACGTGCCCCCAAATTCATTTTACCTCCTCTCTCTGAGGGAAAGGGACAGCCCACAAGGCCCAGCCTGCTCACCCGTGGCCCCCCCGGGACACAAACATCTCGTGGAAAGGGAACTGCCGGTGCAGGTCACGCTCAATCACATCCAGCCACTTGGGGTCCCCAGGGGACATGTCCAGCTCCTGGAAGCAAGGTCAAGAGCGTCTCTTAGGAGTTAGGGATGGCTGGGAGGATATCACTGTCCCAGGTTGTGGAGGAGGACCCATCACCAGGGACAATGTCCACCCGATCCCATCCTGACTGGGCCTCCCCGAGGACAAGTCAGGAAGCTTGGGCGGGGCAGAGACGAGTGGAGCAGAGTCCTGCAAACCCTGAGGGGCTATCTAGGCTCCAGGAGGAAGACCCACGTGGGTAAGAGGGCCTGACATAGCTGTGGCTTGAGATGACTCAAACACCTTGTTACCCCCTGAAGATGGAAGGCAACTTGGAAGCAACGACTCCCACCTGTGAGCACCGCCCTGAGCCCCGCTCGAGATGGCACATGTGGGCCTCGCTGACTGTTCTCCTCAGCCCCCCAAAGACAGGTCCTATCATTATACTGTTCACAGGTGAGGAACTGAGGGTCAAAGAAAAGCCACTTGCCTGATATCTTGTGGCTAGAAAAATGGTGCAGCTGGGTCTGGAAGCCAGGGTGACTCAGAGCTGTCAACCCCAACTCCTGTGCTACCCACCTCCCTGTACAAGCGGTGCCACCTATTCAGGAAGCGTGTGTGTGTGTGTGTGTGTGCTGCTGCACTGAGCAATGTCATGACATCTGTTAAACCATTAGCCTCAGAGCCATCCCTGGGTGCTGGGGTTTCAGCAAATTTTTACTCTTTTCTTTGAACTACCATGAACATTTTTGCATGAGTTCCATTTATGAAAACAAAGCTACTACATAAAGAAAGATCTTTTCTCAATTATTTGAAATATCCTCTATCTTACTTGCTTGTTGGTGACAGGAGTATGTATTATTTGTCCAAACTCTGAACTGTGTGCTTAAGATCTGTGCACTTTACTTTATGTAAGTTCATACCTCAGCTTTCAAAACAGAAAGAAACAGCTCAGTGGAAAGGATGCCTGGAGGGCTGAGCAGGGAAGCAGACAGAGCCCTTGTTGTCTGCGTGTTGGGCAGTGCAAGGAGGGCCCTAGGAGGAAGGCTGGGTCCTCAGCAAACACATCAGTGGGTGTAGGCCCAGGCCCCTGCCCGGCAGGTGACTTCATACAAGTCTCTTTCCTTCTGTGCCCCTCAGTGGGGGTGTCCCAGGATTGAAATAAGGACCCTATAGGGTGTCAGGTAACTTGACACAAGAGGGTAAACACTGAGACAAAAAGGTGATGGAGTGTTGGAGGCTGGAGGGTGGAGGGAGGGCCTGGGGTCTGGACAGTGGGCCCTGGAGCAGGCGCACAGCTAAAGATGCACACACGCAACCTGTGTGCATGCAACCCGCCTCCATGGGGCCGCGGGTGTCCCAGGCACCCTGCAGGTCAGGATGCTGTCCTGACCCTGGACAGTGTCTGAGTACAGTGCAGGTCTGCTTTTGTCAGGAAGGAAAAGAAGAGTCCCACACGTTCTCCTGAAGGTTCCACTGAGGTGCAGACCTGGGAACCCAAGGTTCCTAGAACATGCTCACTGGGTTCCTCAGCAGTTCACGGCACTCAGCCACACAGGGTCACCACCCCTCAGAAAGGGAAAGGTGCAGCTGAAGGGCCTGCAGGGAGAAAGGGTGCCGAGAGTCCAAGGCAGGTATGGGCCGCTGGGGGTGAGGCAGCTCCCGCAGCCCCCCGGGGAGCCTGCAGGTGCTGGCGTCGTCATGAAGGGAAGCCAGAGAAGAAAAGCAGCAAAGAAAAAGACTGGAAGGTCCTGTCCTGCCTGAGGAAGGAGGAAAAAGTGGCAAGCGCAGAGGAGGAGGGGCTGCTGGGGGTGTGGAGCCTGCGCTGACAGCTGAGGGCGGGGTCAGCGCCGGCCTGCAGGGGCAGGATTGCTGCACCACAGCCCCCTCGCGGCGCCCCTGCCTCTGGGCTCTTGTGCCCCCAGCACCAGAGGCAGCTTCTCTCCCTGTCCACTTCCTCCACCCCACAGACAGGCAGAGTCCCTCCTGCTGTGCTCACAACCCACTGTTCTGGCCCCCAGGCCTGCTTTGGGGCCCTGCCACTGAGCTTCAAAACATCATGAAGGGCTTTCTGGGCCAGTCTACCTCCTCCCACAAGCAACCTTCAGACCTCACAGAGGTGGCTGACCCCTCTCGGGACGCACCACTTCCCAGACACACACAGCACACAGAGCTCTGCACTCCGCTGCTCCTCAGACGTGCTCACGTCTGCTAACTGGAGCCAGGAGGCTGACCGGGCCACCTGAGCTCCCTCGGCTCCCAGACTGTGCTCTGGCAGCCGAAGGTAACCTAGTGCCTTGGTGACGCTCCCACCCCTGAGCCTCCCACTCTGCCAGGAGGCTGCCCCCTAACATGGAAGCAAGGTAGCCGCAAGGAGGAAGACTCTGGAGCCAAGAGGCTGCCTGAGTGGGGCGTGATGTTGGTGCTCTGTGGGACAGCCTGATCCCTGATTCAGGCCTGCCTTCAGCCAGACACTCCACCAACCCCCGTCTCCTGGGCCACTCTCCCCACCTCTCGGTCTACAGCAGCAACTCCAGCAACAGGTTTGGCGGGAGAGGACTGTTCACTGAAGCATGGATTTTGTCAACAGGGAGCTGCTGACTGACAGCTCTCTCACTGCCTATCATCAGTCCCAAGGAAATACCCTGAGGCCTGGGGCCAAGTCTGGAAGGTGAGATGGGGCAACCCCGGGAAAGCCAACTGACTCCCCGAGTTCCCTAGAGGAGCAGGCTGGAGGAGCAGCCTGGGCTAGGAGGGCCCCAAGAAGCCTCATGAATGGAGAGGTGTTCTTCACCTTGGCAATCGTGGGGCAGGGAGCAGCGGGAGGGGAAGGCATGGCTGTCAGAGGGTACTCCATCTGACCCCTGACTGGCTTCTAAACTCTACTGGTTTGGCTCTGCCACCCCCGGTATAGACAATCCCATAAGCAACATGGGTGAACCATGTCTAGCTGCCTTGGATGAGGCAGGAGAAAGAGTAAAGAATGGGAAGTCAAAACGTGCTAGGGTCCTGTGACCCTGCTGGGTGGCCCCTGAAGGCCCAGAGCTCAGGCCCCAGGTGGTGAGGGAAGTGCTCTGAGTGTCCCTCCCAATAACAAAGAGCTGAGAGGTAGCCCACCAAGTCCAAGAGAGCAAACCTGGGCGGCTGTCAAGAGAAAGAGCTGGAACTGGGGGCTGCCAATCTGTCCACCCCACTGAGGCCTGCTCAGGGCTGGCGGAGCCCCCGGAGTCACAGACTGACCAGGCCTGGCAGTCGGCTCTGGAGGGGAGAGGTCCCCTGAGCACAGAGGATCACCGCCCCCGGAAGATGTCCAGAGACGAGGAAGGGAGGGCAGGGGAAGGAAGGGCAACTCACGTCGAACTTTCCAGGGTTCTGCTGCAGCTTCACCTTGCCTCCTGACAGGTACTGCCAAGCGCGGCCCCGCAAAGAAGGTGGGATGCCCTTCTGGCACCGCAGGCGGATCTAGAAGTCAAAGGGAGGCTGTGCCTGTGCATCCAGCCAGGCTGCCCGCTGCCCCCTCCCCAGCCCCCAAGAGGCTGGTGCTCATCAGGCCTTCAGTGAGCATGGGGGCAAGAGCGGAACAGGGGGGAAAAGAGGACTTCACCCCTGTTGATCCAACACTGCACCGGGTCTGCTGCCACTAGGTGATGGCAGCAGCCCTGTGTTCCCTGCTCCAGTGACAACATGGGGATTCTTGATGTCCACACAGGATTATGAATCCCCATCACCATTTTCTGAATCCAAATGGAACCAGACAAGTTAGAGGAGCCCCTGGGACATCATCAGGAAGGGATCTGCATCATGTGGGACATGGCTCAGCCACAGGGAAAGCAGCTCACAAGATGACCCAGAAGGTGCCCAGAGACATGGCCTGGGCACTTTCATGGGAGTGTTTAAGCAGCTGTGTGGCAGGACACATCCCGCCTAGAGAGGAAAGATCTC
The DNA here is from genome assembly GCA_024291935.2 of Okapia johnstoni. NCBI lineage: Eukaryota > Metazoa > Chordata > Mammalia > Artiodactyla > Giraffidae > Okapia > Okapia johnstoni. Next base: position 3,347,680 of record CM044310.1, on the reverse strand, counting down.
AGCAGAATTCAGGAGGAAGACGGGAGCCGATCAGAATGGTTCCCCCTTTGTTTGGTCAAGAATCCCCTCTGTTCTGCTCTCCTTGACCCCGAGCTCTCACGATTACCAGGCCGATTACCAGGCCGGGGCGGAGGCAGCTGGTCTGGGTGTGAGTCCTGATCTCAGGCTAAACTGGTGCCGGCCTTCCCCATCATGGGCTGGGAGTGGGGAGGGAGGAAGTGTCTGGGGAGCTCACGGCCCAGAGCTAGTGCTCAATGCATACGCTTGTTCCCTTCAACGAAAAAAGGCTTCCACTGCCAAAACCTGGCTGGAGAAAGCATCATGTGTTTCACAGACGGAGAAACTGAGGCACAGTGTGGGGACAATATTAAGGTCACTCCATCAGGGACCACACCAACTCCCAGTCACAATGCACAGGCTGGAGGGCCGAGCCCTGGATGCTCACTTCTCAGGCCTCTCCAAGTCACATGGGGAGACGAGCTTCCTCTGGGCTTGAGGTGCCCTGATCATCCTCCTTGACCACAAGGCCAAGGGTCAAGGAGACTGAGGGCAAAGGCAGAGGCACCATTCCTCTGGAAAGAGGGTGGGGGACTGTCCAGTGACACCGCCCTCAGCCCCTGCACTGAGCAGCCTGGCCTGGGGTGGAGATGGGAGCTCAGGGCAGTGGGAAGTGGGCAGTGCCTGGATGATGAGTTTGAATCCAGCGCTGACCTCAGCCCATCACTTCTCATCAACTGTAAGATCAAAATGGTAACAACTATCAGAAGTGGTGCAGGGGGCACATGCCTAACACGGGGCCTGACACGCTCGGTGTTAATAAACGATGGCTTCCTCTCTGCCCGTCCAATCCCGGGAAGACACCTGACACAGAGGCCCTGGGCCCTGGACTCACACCTAACGCTCCTTCACCTGGAAACCCCCTCAGTGAGTCCCCTTGGAGGCTCTCCGAGGAGGGAGCACAAGAGGCCCGGGCTTCCTTATGACCAGCACAAACAACAGAAAACTTTCCAAGGGTCAGAGGGAGTCAAGAACCAGGAAGGAGACAAGCAGGCAGGCCGAGGTCAGTGGGGGAAGAGCAGAGTGGCTGGTCAGAGGAAGGGGGCAGAGGGACTGGACTGACTCCACGGACAGCTTCCCGCTGCTGTGGGACCAGGGTCTCCTGAAGGAAGCCGCGTGGTCTGGGCGGGCTCTGGCAAAGGGGTGCACCTGACCTGGAACCACAAGCCCTTCAGGCTCCCCAGGGCCAAGCTCAGCTGAGCCAGCCTCCACATATCATTGCAGACCCACGACCCTCTGTCTGCTCAGGACGGAGGAGAGTCCCGGAACACCTTCAGTCCCCTGAGCTCTCAGAGCAGCCCGGCCTCACCCAGGCCCAAGGTGGGGGAGGTGGGGATGGAGAGCTGGGAATACAACCAGCTTCCTTGGTGGCTCAGTGGCAAAGAATCTGCCTGCAATACAGGAGATTCGGGTTCGATCCCCAGGTCAGGAAGATTGCCTGGAGGAGGAAATGGCAACCATTCCAGTATTCTTGCCTGGGAAATCCCATGGAGAGAAGAGCCTGGCAGGCTACAGTCCATGGGGTCGCAAAGAGTCAGACACGACTGAGCAACTAACCTTCCCCCTCTGGCCTCTGGCATCCTCCTCAGCTCAGGGGTGCTGGAAATGATAACCTCTTAGGGAGAGGCAGAGGTGGGGATGAGCAAGGGTAAAGCCAGAGAGAGTGCTCAGCAAACAGAAAGCCCAGAATTACCATTATCTGAGGTAAAGCCTTGGGAAAGGAGAGTTCTGATGACAACTGAGAGAAGCCACACCCAGCCTGCTGAGCTCAAGGAGGGCAGGACAGACTTTGAGCAGAGCCCGACAGGGGAAGACAGCATCCCAACCAGAGCCCTGTCTCCTGCAGGGCCGAGCTGGGTCCCGGGGACTCAGGATCAGCGCAGTGGGTCTGGATCCACTTCTGGGCGCGGGTATCGTCCTTCCTGTGCCCCCACCTCCTGACCCAGCTGGCGCGGCAAGGCAGGGAGAGCTCCTGGGCCCATGTGGCAGGAGACAAGCCGTGCGCTAGGGTCCCTGGGAGGGTGGAGTGCAGCCTCCTCTGGCGGCCCCGGCTGGGCGGGTAGTCCTGGTCTCTAACCACAGTGCCAGGGAAGCAAAGGGGAAGAGGAAGTGATGCTGGCTGCTCTGTGGAGAGGAGCTCCCCAAGGCGCCCCTCTGGAATCCCCATCTGTGAGGAGGCGGGTTAAGAATGCCACAGCCATCTCCCTGCCAGCCACAAGTCACCTCAGCAGAAGGTGAGAAGAGCTGAAGCTCAGGGTAAAGGCCTGAGGGCTGAGGAAGCAGGAAAACAGACCCCAGAGTCAGGCAGGAAGCAGCTGGGCAACAGCTGCCTTAAAAAAGTATTTAAGTGAAATTTTTTCTAATAAGCAAAAAAGAAAAGCCCCAAAGTCCACATAGAACAGTAAGAAAGAGCCCTGGTCTGGGTGCACCTCTCTTCCCACGGGCACAGGGCTTTACAGGAGGAGCCTCACAACAGGACGCTCATTCCCACTTGAGCAGGGAAACTGAGGCTGGGGGAGCGAAGTGATTGCCCAAAATCACTCCACTAGCCATGGGCATGGAGCGCGGGGGTTGTGTGGCTGGGCCCAAGCCCAAATGTGACCTTTGGTCCTGGGTTTCTGCTAAGCCCTGCAGCGGCTGTGCCAGCCTGGCCCAGACCAGCATGTTAGCTGATGATGCAGGCTACTGGGGTCACTGTGCACTGGGGACTTGTGCAGAGAGGCCCCGGCTGTGGGACTGCAGACAGGCCTCCGCTCAGCCAGGGAGTAAGCAGACCCAGCTGAGGTGAACAAGAGTATCGACACACACCTGTGGTGGACAAGGACGCGTCTACTGTCGGCAGAGCTGGGGCCTGAATACAGCCCACCAGAAAAGGACCACAGGTATTTGCACTTTTATGAGACCATTAAACTGTGAAGTCACTTTTCCTTCTTTTTGCTTTGGCCAGGGGACAAGAGGCAACTCATCGAATTAATCTAGAGGGTAAAGAAGGCCCCTTATTGTGGTGGTGAAGCATGCAGGCACTAAAGTTAGACTCCTGGGTTCAAACTTTGACTCTGCAGTCAGTCATAAGTGAGGATACCACCACCACCAACCTCCCTGGGGTGCTGTAAGGATGACCGAGCTAAGTGCCCAGCACGCTGCGTCAGTGTACATTAGCCACTATTAGTATATCAAGTCCTCCCCTAGGTGGTAGGCAGTAGTAAAGACTCGCCCCAGGAGCACTAGAGGAAAGCTGCCTGAAGGGCCTTCAGCTAAGAGAGGCTTTGAAGTTTGACTCGAGGAAAGAATTCTGCGTGAGTCTGAAGTTACCTGGGAGGACCAAGTGAAACCCGGGCCCTGCCCGCCAGCCAGCTGCTATCCCCATTTCCAAGCCGGTGGGGGAACAGCAAGCGGCTGGAGACCCTCCTGCTCCTCCGAGCTGACGCAGCCCCGTGCCTCCCCCACTGCAACTCCCAGCCCCAGGCCTAAGGCCAGGCCCCTCACCTTTTTGTGCTTCTTGGCCATCCACTTGTCCCAGTTGTTGAGCATGTCCAGCCACTTGGACTCCCTCTGCCTCAGCACCTCCAGGGGGACTTCCTCCAGCCTGTGGAGCAGAGGGCAGGGCCCGTCAGAGGTGCCAAGAGAAGCAAAGGCCCTGGCTGAGGCCCCAGTTGCCAGCCTGGTCAGTATGTGTCCCTCCCCCTGCCCCTCATCCCTCCCGTTCCCTTCAGGCTGCTAACTCAGGAACCCCCACAGACACGAGGGAACACGACGCCCTCCCTAGAAGGCACAGGCTGGAGAGACACTAGGTTCAAGCGCTCACTCCTCCATGTGTCAAGGGGCCAGGGGCCTGAGTGCCTGCACCTGTGCACCAAAGCACAGCATTCCCACCCTGGATCTGTGCCGATAAACAAACCTCTTCAGAGAACCAGCATGCACGGAACACAGCCAGACGGAAAACTAGTCAAACAAGTATAGGGATACCATGCTCACCTCCGCACTCTAACAAAACCAGTTACTCATGGTTTCCCCAATTACAGCCTGGCCCTGCTCCCCTCTCAGCCTTTGCTCATGCCAGTCCCTCTGCAGGAACACACTCCAAGTTGTCTCTGCCTATCCAAATTCAAAATACACTTCAAGGCCCCGTCAGACACCACTCAAGTTTGCACATCTACGCATGGAGCAGCTCTCACAGCGATGCAGGCGGAGCTCTAGGGCCAGGGGGTCTGGGTAGACTGTGGGCAACAGTCCTGTGACTAGAACAAGTCCCCGCCCTCACGGCACTGACATTCTACAGGCTCTGAACGCCCACGAGAGCTCATGGGGAAACACCTCAGCTTGAAGACCTGCCCTGGGCAGCACTGAAGCAGCTGCAGCAGGCTGGGTGACACCCCTGGCTTGGAGGGTGCTTCGAGTGAGTGAGCTCCTTCCAAGGAGGGAGTCCCTGGAAGTTCCTGAGTTCACATAACCATGGGGCAAAGAGAAGAAGACTAGCATTTGGTGGCTGCGTACTCTACACGTGCTTCCTTGTATTCAGCCTACAGAGCAATACTGGTAAGAAAACATGAAAATAACGTGTCTGTGTCCTTCTCCACACACATACACACACTCTCAGAATTATTTTTAAAGAAGTAGATTACAGATCTTTTAAATTTCTTTCTTGTGCCTCCCCCCCTTTTTTCCAATCAAAAAAGTACTGGCATTATTGAGAGGTGATACCCAGGAAGGGTACAATGCTTAGAGTCAAAACAGCAAATCAGTGGAAAAGCCTAGACTCAAATCCAAGTCAGATCATAGCCAAGGGCTGCACCCAGCACTGCCTGACCTCCCAGAACACAGCGCAGGGTGGAGGCTCTCAGAACAGGACACAGCGAGGTCAGGGTTTGGCCCAGGCCTTGAGTCTCTGATTCTCTTTCTACAGGAAGGAAATGCACTGCTAGAACTTTTACTAGTTGGACGAGCGGTGGGAGGGGCCCTGGCAGAGCAGAGCTCCCAGACACAAAGGGCAGGTCCTCTTCTTCGGTTTTTTTATCTGGAGAACTGTGCAGGCCTGAGAGTGGCCCTGGAGCTGATTAGCCGAGGAGAGAAGACGGCCCCTCCACACAGGCCACCCGCCCACCCTCTCACCACCTGGAAGCAGAACCAGGGCACAAGGACCAGCTCCTTCCTATCCCTCCCCTCAGGAGAAAAGCAGAGACCACACCTTTAGATCAGGTAATCTACAAAGCAATGTATGCACATCTCCAGGCAGCCGCCCAACACCCAGGGAGCAGAAACCAAATGCCCAGCATCACAGGCTAGGTCATCTCCCATCACTACAAAGCACTCACTCACACAAGTCAGGGGATGAGCCTTCTAGTTATCTAAACTAAAGGAGGTAGCCACACGGAGTCAACAGGAAGTTCTGGCAGCTATGGATGTGGATAATATCTGATCCAATTGCCCCACTGAGCAGAAGAGAAAATGGAGGCTCATAAGAGGGCAAGGCTTTTGCCTGAGATTATCAGTTTCCAGAGAATTCCCATCTGATTAAATACATACCCATGTGACACCCTGACCCTCTAGTCTGTCTCTGTTGATAAGATCTGACAGCAGGGCCTCAGAGATACCCAGTCTCCCAACTACAAATACACAGGGGAACACATTCAAGCTCACTGTTCTTTTAAATGATGCCAGATAACAGTTTCGGCAGTTTCAAAGACCCAGCATCAAACCTCAAACCGGAATTTCAAACGGGTTCAAAACAAACGACCATATTTCCTGGATTCTAAGGCACTACTGATTTTAAACTACACCATTGATTTAGTAAGATTGTCTCAGAAACAAACAAAAAATCCACTACTACTTTAAATGTGCATGTCCATTGAAAGATCTATTTTGATTTTCAAAGCCTTAAAGTGGGAAATTTTGGAGGAAAGATGGTCATTTGAATGGCTTCTCCTCCAACAGCAAAGGAGTTTGTTTAACCACCTGCTGGACCCGGCACTCAGCACTTTACATTCTAACTACAGGTGAACTTCTCTTCACATACAGGATGTGCTCCTGCATGGCTGCACCCTACCCATTTTCTTTAAAAATCAGAAGGTTCACAAACCCTCCAGTCTTGTGAGTCAGGATCTCAGAAGGCATCTGACCAGACTGCTGTCTGATATAGAAATTCCTTCTGCAATAGCCCCTTGCCCTCTCTGAGCCTGTTTGTTATACAACTGGATGACCTGCCTTGTGAACTGACCCTCAAAAGATGCCCAGAAATGAGCCGTGATGTGGACTGGGGTCTGGGCATCTCTGAAAATGACATGCCAGTGTGGAGGCCCTGAGGTGGCTTCCTCCTAACAGTGAGGGGAGAGTGTGGGCCACTTTCCAGTGACAGGGAGACTGACCAAATGGCCAACTTAAGGCACCACATGGCCCATGGGGATGCTTCCGGTCTGAGAGTTTCACTCACCCTTGCAGAAAACTCCTCTGTCCTTAAGGTGGCCTGAAGGAGTCTCCGCAACCCAAAGAGTCTAATGAGGACATTCTCTAGTGGAACTCCTCAGGGCTGGGCCTTCATCATCTCCAGGTGAAGTCACCCTCATTGCTGAACCCATACTGTTAAGTTTTCTGGTACCTTCTGTCTATTGCAACACCCCCTTCTAAGGGTGCACAATTCTCAGCCAGATCAGCCTCATTCTAGGCAAACATACTTATCCCTCGTCACTCACCCACCCCTACCTGGAATGCCTTTTCTTCTTCCCTCTCCAAGTCACAGCAACACTTCTGGGGCCCAACATAATAAAGATGACAGCTTAAACGATCACAGCAGCAACAGCAGTTACCATTTTTACATAATTTACTACTTACCAACATCTTTCAAAGTATTTATATATTACATAAAATACTTATATATATATATACACATATATATTATTTTCATATACCTTTCATAATAACCCAACCACAACATTCTCTCCATTTTCCAGAAGCAGAATCCAAGACTTAGTAAAGTTAAGTGCCTTACTCAAGGCCATCTTGTTGCTGTTTAGTCTCAGTCGTGTCTGACTCTTTCGTGACCCCACGACTGTAGCCCACCAGGCTCCTTTGTCCCTGGGATTTTCCAGGCAAGAATACTGGAGTGGGTTGCCATTTCCTTCTTCAGGGGATCTTCCTGACCCAGGGATTGAACCACATCTTCCGCTTGGCAGGCAAATTCTTTACCTCTGAGCCACCAGAGAAGCCCAAGGCTATGCAGCTGCATTCAAACGCAGGCTTGCCTCAGTTCACAGTGCATGCTCTGAACCCCCAAGTCAAACCCTTAGCCTCCACACAGCTGCTGTGCCTGCCCAGATCTCATTAGCTGTCTACCAACCTGAAGACCTTCATCTCGACTACTTAGAACACCATTTCTCCAAGTTTTTAAACCAAAACTCACAGTAAGAAACACATTTTGTACTGAGACTACACATACACACACACACACACAGCAAAAATACATTTTGTGAAAGAATTTACTCCTACAGATACTAAAGCACCTGATATTTTCAGTTCAATTTTTGTATTATTCTATCCTACTTCCTACTTCTTTTTTATTTTAATGTTGGTCACAATCCCCTAAAATTGATTTCAGCACTAATCACCAATCAAGCACTAAATCATCAATCATCAATTGATTTCAGCACTAAATCAAGACGTGATGTGAAATGAGCAGTTCATTACAACTTGGTCATGTTGCTCAGCCCTGTCACTCCCTAACCAGACTGGGTCTTGAGCTATGTAACTCCCACTGTGTACCTCACGGATACCAACAGATGCCTGCCTGGTTTTCTCCAAGACATCATTACTTTCATCTATTGCCTTCAGGGCTACAAGCCACTGTTGCCTACAGCAATTGTATTTGTGCCCTTAGTAGCCCAGTGAGAGCCTCACAGATTAATTACTATTTCCACTGGACCCATGAGAAACCTGACCCAATCAGAGAGATTGTATGACTTGGGCAAAGTCACAAAGCTATTAAGTGGCAAAAGCAGAGCTTTCCTTTGCCACAGTGACTCCTGGGAAGACTGGGAGGAAATCAAGCCGTTCTCCAGATGCCACTGTGGGGCTCTATCTCTGGCCTCAACCCCCTGGCAACGGTCTAAGCCTTCCTCCAGTGTTCTGACTGTCCCAGTGAGCAGCCTGCCCAAACCTTGCAAAGCTCAGCAAGGCCAATATGTTGGATGGGCAAAGCTCGCAAGTACAGCCTCGACCCCCACCTCCTGGGGAGGGAGGCACAGAGGAGACAGAAATGGCAGCCAGAGAGTACCTGAGCCCAGACCCTGTTGAGCTCTCAGCTAAACTAAGCTTAGCCATGCTGTGCCGTGCCACGGCCCATGCCACGGCAGCAGTGACATCCCACTGACACCAGGCTCCCCAACCTTCTCCCCAAACCCAGAAGCTGAAGACTTCGAAGAGACGAGACGGACAAGACCAGCTCCCAAGGCTACCTGGCTCCCGGGCTCTCTCCGCCTTGTCCTTCCAGCTACGCGCTTTCCGCCCAAGTGTGCCTCAGCCCCTCTGGTTGGCAGACTCAGCTGCGTGTGGAGCCTGTGCCCATGATCCCTTCATCCAAAGGTGTCAGATAAACCCTGGTCCCAAGGAACCAATGCAACCCCTCTCCTCGAAGCCTCCCTCTCCAAACCAGCCCAAACAAAGAGAAACACAGCCCAAGGTCGAGACCTCAGGATGGATCCTCCTCATCTCAACCGTCAGGAAGGCCATGTGGAGTGTGGGAGACAGTAAAAAGAGTGGGGACTTTGAAGTCAACCAACCGAGTTTCCATTCCAGCTCCTCCACCTAGGAGACAGACCTTGAAGTCTCAACTTCATCTTCACGTGGGACCACACACAGAAGGTCTAAATGAAGAGTACATGCGTAGAAGGACCCAGCCAGGGGGTAGCCAGCTAACGGCCGCTCCGAGGCGACCAGCATTTGCAGCTTGCCTCGCACTCACATCTCTCTTCTCATCTGACTGGTCTACACACACACACAGCAGGGCAGGACTATCCCCATTTTACCCATGAAGCAACTGAGACCCCAAGAGATTAAGTCGTTTCCTCGATGATACGCGGACTGTAAATCTTGGCTTCTGACCCAGCTCTGCCACTCTGTGAGCTTCCAGTTCGCCACCTATAACATGGGGGCAAGGCCACCCCTTTGGGGGGCAGCAGTAAAGACCACATGAGACAGGAAGAACGGACACACTTCCAGCACCCATTCTGCACCATTTCTGCCAAGCACTGCATAAGCACACAATTCCCCAAGGAAGCAGCTTTTATTATCTCCACTTAATCTGTCCAAGGTTACACTGCCTGGAAGTAGAGATGCCGACTGAGCACTAAGCTATCCAATAAATATAAGGTGATCCACACGTAACAGGGCCTCAGTACTTGTTACATTCCCTTCCTCTTCCTTTACCACCCAGTAGACAACCACTGCTCTCTGTGCTGAGATGGCAAGAGTGAGCAAGATGCAAGTGTGGAAAATTGGGAAGTGGATGTGCAATCACAGATCCAGGGAAAACAAGGATGGAGGAACTCCCCTCTCCCACCCAGAGCTGGAAAAAGGAGTGAGGCTAAACAAAAAAGCTGACCTACTTTGCACACTGAATAACAACCTCTGGAGTTCATTAATCTAAGCGGTGGTAATGACTAAAAGTATAAATAGCCTTTATGCGAGCTCCATAATCACCCATGATAGGAAATGAGAAGGCAAGAGAGGGTGGGCTGGTGAGCTACAAATGGCCGATGGTCAGGGCTGGGAGGCCCGTGAGGTTCTGGAGTGCATCCACCCCCTCCCCAGACAGCTAGGGAGGCCTAGGGACCGAAGGGTAAGTGATCTGCCCAAGGCCGCGCTGTGAGTCAGTGCGGGGCAGGAGGATGGTCTGCAGCAGCCTGGTGCTCCCTCCTGCAGCCTGGCAGCCCCGGCTTGGAGGCAGGGCAGTGCGCAGGCTCCCTGTCTAGGTGAAAGAGTCCTGCTTGCTTCACTCTTCCCCAACACCCCGTGCAAGCTAGGTCTGGGCCTGCCTCCCTTTCCCACAAGGAATTCCCTGGCTTTGCTCCTTCCAGCCCTGGGTCAGCGCACAATGGTAAACAGGTTCTCTCCACCCTTCTCTGGCCTCGGTGCCCTGGGCCTCTGCCCAACTCTCCAGTCGGCACAGCCCCACCCCCCTTCATGTCTGAGGCAAGAAATGGTTCCCTTAAGCACCAGACTTGCTGGCTCCAAAAAGCAAGGAATCCCCCTCCCCCAACTCCCACTCAGCTAGGGAAAGGCACAGACCAGAGCAAAAACCCCCAGGGCAGCTCTCCCTGACCAGTGCAGAGAGGTATGGAGACTATCTGGTCTTCCCTGGTGGCTCAGCGGTAAAGAATCCACCTGCCAGTGCAGGAGACGCAGGTTTCATCCCTGGGTCAGGAAGATCTCCTGGAAAAGGAAATGGCAACCCACTCCAGTATTCCTGCCTGGGAAATCCCATGGACAGAGGAGCCTGGCGGGCTACAGTCCGTGGGGTCGCAGAGAGTCAGACACGACTGAGCAACTAAACAACAACAACAAAAATGGAGACTGTTCTCAACAGGAGACACCCCTTCTCCACCCACTGCCAACACCGGGCAGAGCACTAGTTGAAACTCCCCACTGGTAACTGGGTCCTCAGGTCACAATCTCACTGTGGGCACCATGACTCATGTACAGCACCCCTCACCCATCTTTACAAAACTGCTAGATTTGATTGATAGATCTTATCAATTTAGTCTTGACTCACTGTTTATCTCTGCCAAGACTCCTGCAAGGCTCCCTACTGCCCTCCTTGTTCAACAGAACTTCAGGCCCTGGCTCCCAGGCCTTCCTAGTCCCTCTGCACATCCCCCAGCCCTATTCCTAGACGGCCCTCTCTCTAAGCTGCCCACCCTCACCCCTACCCTGACTCTAATTCAGTCCCACTTGTTTCCCAAGGCCTCATTCAGACCAGCCTCTCATCTCTACAAAGTCCTTCCTAGCCACTGAAGGGACAGAACACAATCAGCACCTCATTACATTCCACACACATCTCTCCAGAGCCTGTGTTCCAGGCCCTGAATCTACAAAGTTGAATCAAATGTAGGCCCTGCCCTTGAGGAGGTCAATCTGTTAGAGGAGACAGATGGGGGAGCAAATAACTAGCCCACACAGAGGTGCTATCACAGAAGCGAGGAGGAGGGTGGGAGGCGCTAGGAGACTGCAAGAAGCCCCCGGGGGGCGGGTGTTCAGGGAAAACCTTAAAGGGGAGCTGACTGTTGGGATGATCCTTGAAGGGTGACAGGAAGTGGCCAGGGTGAGAAAGGGGAAATGGCACACAAGGCAGAAGACCCAGGATGAGAAAGCACACGCTAATGGAAAAGAGCCTGGTGTGTTTGGGGAATGTGAGCAGTCCAGTGGAGCAAGTCTGGCTTCTCCACCCGACTGTCCCATCCGCTAGCTGAGGCGGCATTCCACGAGAAGGTGTGCTCCTGGGGGGCAGGGACTCTGCCAACCACTCTCCTGACCCTAGAACAGAGCCTGGAGCCTGTGTTAGTCGCTCAGTTGTGTCCGACTCTCTGTGACCCCATGGACTGTAGCCCACCAGGCTCCTCTGTCCATGGGATTCTCCAGGCAAGAGTACTGGAGTGGGTTGCCATTCCCTTCTCCAGGCCTGGTGTCTAGCTGGTGCTCAATAAACGTATGTTGACCGACTGGGTAGCTCTGTGACCTCGGGCACTCTAAGTTTCAGTTTTCTCCCCAGTGAGATGGGAATACTACCCTCTACCTTGAAATCAGATAGGAAAAGCACGAGCACAGAAAGTGCTTGATAAAGGGCACTCCCTCCCTGGCCTGAGTCCAGCTATGGATCTTCCTTGAAGCCTAGCACAGGGCTGAGCCCAGATGGGTTTGATGATGGCCTTTTACAACATTATAATTCTATATTCAATTAACTTAATTGAATGTCTGTTATAACCCTTACCAGGCACTTGCTATGGACCAGACATGGTGCTCAGCACTTAGATTATTTCATTTAATCCTGACAACAAGCATATGAAATAGGTCCTCTAATTATCACCTCCACCCCGCCCTTGGGCAGATGTAGAAACTCAGGTTTTTTAGCAAGCCAGTAACTATGCACCGAGCAAAGGGAGCAGAGGACAGCTCTGGGAGGCGTACCCAGGCCCTCCTGCTCTGTCACTCAGCTCTGGCACTGACTGCTATCCACTCAGCTGGGTGGGTGCAAGCCCTCTTCCCAGGGAGCTTGGAACTCCCTGAACACAGAGCCATATGCTGTGTGATGCTTGGCAAGTCACTTTACCACTCTGGGATCTGGTATCTACCTCTGTAAAATGGAGATTATGATGATAATAACTATATCTCATGGAGTTAAATGCGGTGGCCTTGGTGAAAGCCTGGTCCACCATGCAGGCGCTTCTGCGAAATGGTACGACCAAGTGACTGTGGTAGGAGGACGGAGGGGGTCACTCAGAGGCAGGACAGGAAGCCCAGGGTGAAAGTCCATGAGGAACACAGGACGGTGGTGGTAATTATGAAGCAAACTCTGATTTCTTCCCCAAGTGACTATCTCTACCCAAGAGGGCAGAGGCCCCAGGCAGCCCTACGACTGCATGCTTTGAATTGAATCTTTCAGGAGACCCACCTCTGTTCTCACTTCCGCTTTATCTTCACAAGCCAAAGAGAAGATCAGGCCCTCGCATCAGGGCCCTCAGAGTCAGGGTCACCTGCAGCCCTGTTCCAGATGACTCAATGAGGAACTGACTGGGGGATTCCCAACCTGCCCTGGCAGGTCAGAAAGCTCCAGACCACAAGCTGAGTGGGACTGGCTCCCGTCTTGCCCCCAGGGTCCAAGGGTACGTAGGCAGAGCACAAGGAGGAGTGTGGATCTTCAAACCCAGGCTGCCTCGTTCTCTCACCATTAGGCCAAAGGCCTGAGTAAACCTTACAGGATAATTCACTCGAATTATAAGAGCCACCATGTACCACGGAACCCTTATTTGGTGGTAGACACTGTTGGGCACTTTACCCACATCATCTCTATAGTACTCATGACGATAACTCGCATGGGGCCAGTTCCCACTCCCAATGCCACCCACCATCTGGCCCATTTGCAGACTCAGAGAGGTCACACGGCTAGAAAGTGACGGAGCCAGGGCTTGAAGCCAGTCTGCTGGTGTCCCGAACCCAGGATCTCCCAAATTTAGGTTCTGCTTTTTTGAAATCAAGACAGAGAGGGAAGCATCCTCCAAATGTGGCTGGCGAGTAAGGACTGCTTCTGGACACACAGAATCCAGGGCCCAGAGGGCAGAGAGGAGGAACAAGAGTTCTCCATACTATGTTCCTGGGCTCCCTTAGCATCCAGCTGCTCCTGCCTCATCTTTCGTGAGGTGTTGTGTGGGGGGGACCTGGGATAGGAAGTGTGCCATCCATTATAACAACTCAACAACAAAAACAGGACTTCCCCGGTGGTCCAGTGGCTGGAACTCCATGCTCCCAATGCAGGGGGCCCAGGTCTGATTCCTACTCAGGGAACTAGATTCCACATACCACAATTAAGACTCAGCACAGTCAAATAAATATTTTTTTTTTTTAAAGAAAGAAAGAAAAAAAAAAGCCAACAAAAACAACTTGAGAAACCCACTAGGAGAAGTATAGACATTCGGAGCTTGACTGAAAGTCCTAAGGCTGGGACAGGAAGAGGGAGGAGCGGCCACATAGTGGCAACCAGCTTTGGTAAGATGGAAAATTGGAAGGGCAGATCCCTGGCTTCCAGGCACAGTTTCATTGCTTGTTCAGCTTAGGTTTCCCTGTCTGTAAACAGGGAAAATAAAACTTACCCTCCTGAGTTCCCACTGCTCCTGTCAGGAGCACTGCAAGGCAATGAGAAAGAAAGCATTGTACAGACCAGAGAGCTAGACATATCAAAGCATCCTCTGATTCGACTGCACTCCCAAAGACATGAGGGCCACTGGTCTGACGAACAAAGAGAGGTCCTCTCATAAGAGGAACAGAGCCTGCTGCAAGCTTTGGCCTCTGTGGGCTGTGCCCTGATGACCCCTTGCACTTATGAGGTACCTGACAAAAGTGAAAAAGAAAGTGAAGTTGCTCAGTCGTGTCTAATTCTTTGCGACCCCATGTACTATAGCCTAGTAGGCTCCTCCGTCCAAGGGATTTTCCAGGCAAGAGTACTGGAGTGGGTTGCCATTTCCATCTCCAGGGGATCTTCCCAACCCAGGTGAAAAAAACTTCTGAAAGCCCTTTTCGTATACTCCAAGGGCAGTCTCAATGTTAGAAGCAGAAGAGCTCTTCAACTTCATTCATTAAAGCTGCCTTAGTTTATATGTAAGGGAAACTGTGGCTCAGAAAGATTAAGCAAATTTCTCAAGGTCACAGGGTTAGTTAGGGGCCCAGTGAAGCCCAGGACTTGGGTTTCCTGACCCCTGGTCAGCAGTATTTGTTTACACATGCTCCTAATCCAGTCATCTCATTTGATCCTCATAATCAGACCACACCTTTATCTCCTGGCCCGCTATGCTCTAGGTCATGGGTGGGCAGGACCAAGTCTGCATCCCCAGAGCCTAGCACATGGCTGCACATGTAGTACATGCTAGATGAAAAACAAGGAGCATTAGCCCTACATTCAAGTGAGAGGACATGCTTAACTCACAGACCACCAGGGTCAGTGGTGGAGCCAGCCCTGGCACCTTGGTCCCTGGGTTCAGAACCTTTTCCCATACTAGTATAAATCCACATATCCAGCCAGAATCATCTCTGAGAAGTGGATGGTGGTGCCCCTAAGGGCTGAGGGGTTCATGTTCTCATAGGCACTGGACTTGCTTCCACTTCCCAGCTGAGGCACCAGCTCCAGGAACAGAATAAAGACTGCAGGTGAGAGGAAGTCAGCCCTCAGCCACCAGGCTGCCTCCTCTTGATCAGCTTTTGTTGTTGTTTAGTTGCCAAGTTGTGTCGGACTCTTTGTGACCCCATGGACTATAGCCTGCCAGGTTCCTCTGTCCATGGGATTTCCCAGGCAAGAATACTGGAGTGGATTGTCATTTCCTTCTCCAGGGGATCTTTCCGACACAGGGATCGAACTAGCATCTCCTGCACTGGTAGGTGGATTCTTTATCACTGAACCAGGTGAGAAACCCTGGTAACCCTTGATGAGCTTATGCTGTACCTGAAAGCCTTATAAACATCCGCCCCCCAGCTACACACTGCCCTAGGGAGGTTTTCCATGCCCTGAGGCTTTCCCCCTCTCTGCACAGAGAGGTGGCTAGCTCTTCTGATAGCCTTCCTTACCTTCCAGTATGTCTACTAGGAGAGACCACAAAGCTCAGTTCCACTCACCCACCCCTTCCCAACCAGGCCAGCTAATCCACTCTCTTACTGGAGAGATACAAAGAACCCCTTGATGTGCCCTGAGCGTGCTAGCCATGCCAGGCACCTTGGGGAGCCCAGGGCTGTGACAAAGCAGTCAGCAGCAGCCCACTGTCTGCTTCAAAGGAAGGTCGCAGATGGCCTTCCTTCCCTGTGGTCAGAGGCCCTGGAATGGCGAGGGCCACTTCAGCTTGGCCAAAGCCTTTGCAAGTCCCTATAGGTCCACACAGCTGATCAGGTACCATGCTGACTACTCGCTGACTCTTCATCCTCTTAGCTCCAGAACCTTCCAGACCTCTCTGCAGCCCTTCTGGGCTGTCCCAAACTCTCCCAACTGCTCTCACTGCCTGTGGTCCAGCTCCTCTTCATACCATCTTCCATGCCTGCACCAGACTGACCTTAATGAAACACGGGAGGCCTCAGTCTGACACTCAAGGGCAGTCACCTCTGCCCAACCCACTTCCCTCCCTTCCCCATGCTTCACCTCATCCTCCCACCTCCCATTCTTCCTGTCACCTCTTGGCACACATTTCTCAAACAGCTGGCTTTTCTTCATACACTTCCCCTCCCATACTGCGGATTGCCCTTCCTTGCTCCTTCCTAAGCCTGAATCAAACGCCACTTCTTCTTTCTGAGTTCCTATGGGTGGAGCTGGCTGCTTCTTCCTATATATTCCTATATTAACCACAGGCTTCCTGCCCTGGGTGTGGGGGCCTCAGGGACTGGTGAGCACCTGGCGCCCTTCCTGCTACACCTCAAGGCTTAGTCACCGGATTCAGTGTCAAGAAACAGGTTCTAGTCCCAGTTCTGCCATTTACCAGCTGGCAAACCTTGAGCGCTTTCTTCTCAGAACTTCATTGTACTCATCTACAAAATGGGATAACCATGCTTCTCAGGGGAAAGTGAGGGTTCATCATGGGTTAGTGTTCACTCCTGCTCACAGGGGATGGATCTCACTGATGCTCATCATCACAGCCAGAGATGGAAAGTAGAAAATGAAAAGACAGGACCACCAGGTACTCCAATCTCTGTGAGGAGGCAGAACAGTCACTGAGCACCTACAGTGTTGTCAGGCTCTTTGCAAGCATCAGTTCTTTTAAACCCCACAACAATCCTGCAAAGTCAGTGTTATCATAACCGTTTCACAGTGAAAAACTGAGGCTCAGAAGAGTGAAGCAGTATGTCCAAGGTCACACAGACATCTGGTCTCAAAGGCTTAGGTGTGAGGGCAAAGAGAGCACCTTTTTTCCCTTCCCTCAGTGTAAACAGACTGGGAGGCTGGACCAGAGCCAGGCCTCACCGGCCCCCCAAAGATCCTGTTTCAGACCTAGATGCTGGGAATACAAAACATCAAGCAGGTCCCACTGCTTTATCTCTTTCCCACAGCTTAGAGTTTCCTAGCAGGCGGCACACAGGCACCTTCCCAGAGCACCAGCTAGTGATCTGGCCCCCTCCTTCACCAAGTCAAGTCTTGTCTGAGGCCCTAGAACACCCACAGGGCGACCAAACTGGATTTTCCTTTGAAGCTGGAGGAAGAGGAGGAGGAGAGAAAATGAAGGACGTGTGGCCCAGTCTCTTTCCAGATGGGCCACCCAGGGACCACTCCACGCCCAGCTCTAAGCTCTCCTAGGAACTGTAACAGCTCAAAAAAAGAGGATGTCCTGAACTTACAAACTGGAGAAGGTGGTGGAAAAGCAGGGAGGCAGGACCTGGCCTGTCAGGAGGGCCCTGGCCCAGCAATAACTGGCAGAGACCAAACTATAGGGATGTCAACTGAGCCAGTTATATGATTTCCAAAGTCACAGTTGACTAGGAATAGTGGAGGGCCCAGGGGGTAGGGGAACTGAATCAGCAAAAGACAAACTGCTGTTCCAGATGTTTCTCCCTGGGCCCAGTTCAGATCCATTTCTCCCCTAACAGGAAGCCAACACCCACGGGATCCCAGATAGCACAGCTCCTCACCTCATCTGGCCTGAAGCTGGGTGGGAAACTCCAGCTTCAGGAGGCCAGTCTTGGCAATCACATAGGAAAAGGAGGCGGAGGCCAGGGACCCACCCCTCTCAGGCTGTCTTCCTCAGGCCAGAGATCTGGTATCTAACTGGTATCCTTCTTTCCTTTCTTGACCAACTCCAAAAGGGACCCCCTCCCCACAAACAGGTCTGCTCCTCCTGTCTCCAAAGTCCTCCAGCCACTCATCCCTGCTGAAGATCCTTCTTTCTTCTCCTCTGGTCCATCTTAGGCTCCAACAACCAGCTCAGCTGCCAGCCAAGCCGAAGGAGCCAACACTCTCAGCATTTGGTCTACACTCACACCACCATGGCCCTTCGCTGGCTGGCTGCTTTCTCGCCTCTCCCCATCACTGGCTACTGCTCCATGGCAGGCAGGGACCATCTCAGGTCCCACAAAGGTTCCCTGCAGAGTAGACTCGAAAGATAGACAAGGTGAAGTAAAGAGGGCCTAGGGCTGGGAATCAGGAGTTCTGGGTTTACTTCCTGACTTTGCTTCCAATTGACTGAACAGGTGAGGTAAATCATTTCCTTCAGGCCTCAGTTTACCTATCCATAGGAAGATGGCCATCTCTAAGGTCACTTTCAGCTTCCTAACTTGAAATGTGTGGCAGAAAATGTTAACTGATCATTTACTTCTCTGCAGGCCTGAGAACGAAGTGAATAAGCCTGGTCCCAGGGAATTCCCTGGTGATCCAGTGGTTAGGACTCCGTGCTTTTGCTGCCAAACTGCCAAGGGTCTGTGTTCAATCCCTGGTCAGGGAACTCAAGATCCCACAAGCTGCAGCCAAATAAAAAAGGCCTGGTCCCAGTTCTGAAGCTCATCGGTCTAATGAAGTGTAACAAAGTGGTAATGACAACACAGTCTTATCCTTTCTGGGCCATCTTTGTGGACCTCCCACACTGCTGAGGGAGTCAGAAGTACTGAGTTAAGCCAGGGAAGGTAAGGGCACACAGGTTCCTGTTAGGGACCTTCTGTTCTACCTGTCCAGGACTCGGTTTACTGCTGGGGCCACCAGGCCATATTAATGGGTGGTAAAGGCAATGGAAACTGTCCTGACTTGGGAGTCAGACACCCTGGTTTCAAGACCTGATTCTGCCACTAGTGTGCTGTGTGAGCTTAAGCAAGTTCTTCTCTTCTCTGTGACCTCAGTTTCTTCATCGTATAAGAAGTTAGGGTTACACTGGTCAAATTCTTAAGATCCCTTCTATGGGAGGGATGTAAGTCTATGATTTTATGATCTACTCACAACAGGCACCGAGCAGTCACCTGAGGAGGTAGCTTCTGATCTACTTTCCTCCCCTATGCCACTAGCCCCTGGCAATTGCCAAAACTGTCTTAAGACAACCTTTGGCCCAGGATGGCTGAGACAGACCTTTAATCTGGAGCCAGAGTCCTGGCCATCTCCACTGCAGCCATCAGGGCTAATGTTTCACTTCTCTGGGCTAACACATGGACTCTTAGCCCTCAACCACGAGACTGGGTTCAGGGCGGTCACCCTGAAACTTCCCATAACTTCCTCTCTTATGGCCTTGGGCAGGAACCTAGTTTTGGCTATTTTTTTTGAACCACAATATTGACTCTACAGGGAACATCCAAGTTTTCAGACACCAGAGATTTTAGGGTGGCCAACAGGGTCAAGAAAGTGAGGCAGGGAGAGAGGAAGAGATCTGGAATCCCACCTCAGCCCCAGTGCTATAGACACCAATGATGCAGAGGGCATCTGCAAAGCCCGGGTTTGCGGTTGGAGGGTGGGAAAGACAGATGTCTGGCTGCTTGGTTGGGGACTACAGCCAAAGGGAGTTGCTCCCACTGGGGCCTCTGTTCACAAATACCAGAGGTATGCCCTCATTTTCTCCTCAATTTTCAGACCCTTAGAAGGCAAAGAAAGGAAACTAACATTTTCCTAGGCCACTACTTGTGCCAGGCACTGTGCTAGGCACCTTTGAATACTTAATCTCTACAGTAATCTTGGGAATAGGTGTTACTGTTGCCCTTTACAGTGAGTAAACAGGCTCAGAGATTCAAGCTCTTGCCCAAGGTCACACAGCCAGCAAGTGTGATTTCTTCCTAAATCTGGCCTTTTCCCACTATTTCACACTGCTTTGTACCCTGAGATCTCGTTAACTTCCTGATAAGCATGTAGTAGGAATTTTTTTTAAGTAGGAATTTTTATCTCCCAGAATTCACCAGCAAATCTGAACTCTTCCTTCCAAGCACCCACACATGCAACTGGTAACTCCTTTCCCACTTTTCTAGACCTCATCCCTCCCAGGACCCTAATCTCTGGTGTTTACTCTTCAATTCAAAAATATACCCTAAGTCTTCTTTGGGTTCTCACAAGCTACTCCCTGGGGAACTGTGACAAAGCTTCACATCAGAGTGAAGGATCAGAATAAGGGGTGTTCTCTGAATTCTGAACTGGACTAGGCTTGGCTTGCTCTGAGCAAGCGGGAAGAGGCTGGAGGAGACAGATCCAGTGGGTAAAAGAGAACTCTCCTCAGGGGAGGGGCCTGCATTTCTCTCCAACTTTCCAAAGGAGAAGGAGGCCTGGTGAATATGAGGCTTTGGGGCTGTGGAAAATCCCAGAAGTGAACTTTATGGGGTTGCTTGTGTGGGATGGGGATCTTACAGATGGTCAAGGCTCTTCCATAAGTCATAAGAGAGGCTGAAGAAGCCTTAGACGATCACAGCTGTTCAGAGAAGGGGAGGAAGGACCCTCTGGAATAGGGTCATGGCTGAGTCCTGTAGGCTCTCACAGATGATTGTGTGGTGTTCTCTATTGAAGGGGAGGCACATCTCAAGGGAAGGCTTGTCAGTTCCGTGCAGAACGCTGGTCTCAAGTGACAGGACAGCTGATGTGAGTGGGCTCTGGAGTCCATCTTTCCTAAAGGGATCACCAACCCATACATATGATCCCTGTGAGGACTGGACTCAGGGAGTACTCCGGGGGCAGAATGTGGTGGCTCAGCTCACTCCGCTTGGAGGGAAGGTGCTGCTCCGCTGCCTCACATTGCTCTGCCTGCCAGCTGGGGGGCCCTGGGTGTGGGAGATCTAGGCGTGTTATGCGTGGGGACCCTGCTGTCTCCTTGCCTGGCCCCTAGTTTGCGTTTGGAGAGGAAGCGTGGACAGTCTGTCCTGGAGGTGAGGTACCGTCCCGCTGTGGGTACTGGGGAGGGGCAGTGCCTGCCCACCTGTTGCTGGTGACAGGGAGAAACCTGCCTCTGAGGGGGAGGGGGGCACTCTCTGTCCCTTCCATGAGGGGAAATGACTGTCTATCCCAAGGTGGGAGGGAGGTGACCAGTGTCAATCTAGAGAAGCGTGTGCCTTGAGATGAGGGTCAGTCTGCGCCCGAGCGCGGTGGGGGCAAGGCAGCCCGTCCCTCTGAAGTCGGCCTAAGGTGTCCCCCTGATGTGGCGGTGGCGGGTGCTGAGACAAGGACGTCAGTGGGTCTTGTAGGGGGCGGGATACGGAGAATACCACGCTGTTGGGGGAGGGGAGACCACCTGTGAGCCTGTCAGGAGCTGGCCGAGCCAACCAGCCCTAAGGCAAGGGTGGCAGCGCTGGGGTTGGGAAAGGTATCAGTCGACCTGTGTGCTCCGGTGAGGAGAGCACTCTAGGCCCTTCCTAGGGGCGGGTCAGTCCGCCGGGGGTGGGGGTGGGGGGGACGGTGCGGGTTGGGCAAAGGAGATAAGAGAGTGTTGTTCCTGGTTGGAAGGGAGACGTGTCTGTCCTTCCTGAGAGCGGCTCTGTCAGCGTCGAGGCACCGCCGCGGGTCCTGCCCCGGTCCCTGGTCCCCTGGCTCCCAGCCCCGGCGATACTCACGCGCCCTCGGCGCCTTGCGAGCCCACGATGAAGCCGAACTTGTCGATGCGGCGCTCGGCGAAGCCGTTGGTCTCTGAGTCGGAGCCCAGAGAGCTGAGCTCGTCGGCGGCTGAGGCGTCGGGGCCCGGGGCCAAGCTCTCCCGGGTCCCCGACAGGCTCCCCTCAGCTGCGGGCGCGCGCGGCCCGTTCTCTTCGAGGCTCTTCGCCATCCTGGCCGCGCCCGCCGCCTCAGCTTCAGCGGCCACCTCAGCCGCCTCAGCCACCCGACCTCCGCCGACGCCGCCGACGCCCCGCCCACGAGCCGCGCCCATTGGTCGCCGCAAAGCCGGGGGCGGGGCCCTAGGACTTCCCTGGCGCTTCCTCCCCGCAAAGCCCAATGGGTGCTGCGGACCCCAGGGCCCGCCCACCTCCTCCAGGCTGGCGCCAACCGGCCCGACGTGAGGGGGCGGGGCAGCCGTCACCCGAAGCCCTCCCCCCGGGCTGCCAATCACCGAGAGCTCACCTGAAAGAGCCTTAGGGCTTTTCCGGATTAGCCTCTGCCTGGCGGATACCTGCAGCACCGCGCAGGCAGACCGAGGGCGCCCTCTGGGAATACTCGCCCTCTCCTCGCGAGACCTTAAGGACGTGGGTGAGGATTGTTTTCCCATTCATTTACGAGTAGCTCTGAGGAGACTCGGGATGGGTTCGGGGACTCGCCCAGGGACATGGCAGCTTGAAGAGATAGGCTGAGCTAGAAATTCAGCAGCCCTTTGCTTCCCCTGCTCACTGCTTCTGGGGCCTATTAGGTAGACCTAATTAATAAGAATAATGACTATTGAGCCACTCACTGCCCTGAACGAGTTCTACCTACTTTCTCTTATTTTTCCAAGAGCCTTATTGAGATACAATTAACATACCATAAAAGTCGCCCATTTAAAGTATATAATTGTGTTTTAAGTATATTTGTATTGTTGTGCAGCTATCACCATAACCTAATTTTAGAACATTTTCATCACTCCAAAAAAAAATTCATTCCTACCCTTACCAGCCACTCCCCATCCTTCCTCCTCCAGTCCCTGGCAACCACTAATCTGTCTCCATAGTTTTGCTTTTTCTGGACATTTCATATAAATGGAATCATACAGTATGTGGCCTTGTGTCTGGTTTCTTTCACCTCAGATGTTTTCAAGGTTCATCCATTTTCATTTCTCTTGGGTAGATAGCTAGGAGTGGGAATTGCTGGGTCTTTAACCTTTTGAGGAACTGGCAAACTGTTTTCCAAATTGGTCACACCATCTCTTGCAGTCTTTTAGCAAGGAGGTAGATACTATCTTTAGGTTTCGCTGGTGGCTCAATGGTAAAGAATCTGCCTGCTAATGCAGGAGACTCAAGTTCAACCCCTGGGTCTTGAAAATTCCCTGGAGAAGTAAATGGCAACCCGCTCCAGTATTCCTGCCTGGGAAATTCCATGGACGGGCTACAGTCCATGGGGTCACAAAAGAGTCGAACATGACCTAGCGACTAAACAACAACAGAGACTATTTAGTCCCATTTTAAAATTAAAGAAACTGAGGTGCAGGGAAGTGATGTCAGCTGCCTGAAGTCTCAGAACTAGCTTGTGGCAGAGCCAGGATTTGAATCTAGCTCTTACCAACAGCATTCCTGGCAACAGGTATTCTTGCCCTGGAGAATACCATGGACAGAGGAGCCTGGTGGGCCAGAGTCCATGGGGTCGCAAAGAGTCGGACATGACTGAGTGACTAACACTACTACCACTACTACTTACCAGCAGCTTCTATTGGGAAGCACAGGCTGATAGTATTTATATAGGCTTAGCTCCCAGCAGCCAACTTCCGACCCCAGGGATTATCAACTCGTAGAATCGTAATGGTAACTCCTCACCTCAGTCCAGTACTTCATGGCTCATAAGTCACAACCATATTATTATCTGACACTCCCCTGCAGACCTATTGGGAGACAGGCTTAGAGAGAAGGGACCAGAAGACCCAAGCCTGAGCTGCAGGGCCTAGGACAGGCTGCTGAGGGGCCCAAAGCAGCCCCAAGAAGGGAGGTCTTAAGCTGTGAGTGACTTCACCAGCCGTTTCCTTAATGCCATGTGGCTCAGACATTCTTGAAGACTTCACTGTGCAGTCTTGACATTCCATAGGCTTCTGGTTTTCCATAAACAGGGCAATAACAGATACAGGGGTGAGCACACGCTATTTTGGTCTTAAACTCTCAGTCTGGGAGGATGTGTTCCACCTCTCTAGCAGCTCCAGAGTGGTGGGCTTTTAGTCCCAGCTCCCAGGAAGGGCAGAGTACAGCTGGCCAGAGGATGAGGGTCTATTCCAAGGGAGGGAGAAAGAGTCACATGCCTGGATCAAATGTGAAGCCCAGGTCTGGCAAAGTATGCACAGCCCTTTGACTGCAATTCTGGTTCTACACTCATATCCCAAACACGTTCAGCTCTATGAGGCACCTGTACAGTGATGTTCACTCCAGGGGTATTTGGGGTGGGTGTGGGGGGTGGGCAGGTTAGAAGCATCCAGTGTCCTTCCGTAGGAGACTGGATAGATGTTGATCTCAAGTTAAGGCCTTGAGGCTCTAGCTTCTGATTTTCTTACATAAGACCATCCAGGGGAGTTCCCTGGTGTTCCAGTGGTGATGATGGCACTTTCACTGCCGAGGGCATGGGTTCCGTCCCCGGACAGGGAACTGGGATCCCACAAGCCACATGGGGATGGCAAAAAAAAAAAGGACCACCCTTGATTCGAATCTCTGCTGTCACTGTGTGACCCTAAGCAAATCATGTCCTTACCTGTAAAATGTAAATAATTAAAAAATGTCTCCTTAGAGTTGTTGTCCTGGGACTTTTAGTGTGATAGTACGTGGTAAGCATCTGGCACATGGAAATACCCAGTCAGTGGGAGCCAGGAGTGGTGGCATCTGTAGTTTGCCAAACACTTGAAAATTCATTATTGTCTTGAGTGTCTCCCACCACACTCTGTGGCTGCAGCAGAGGAGTTTTCCTAATTTTTGGCTTGGGAGACTTCCCTTCATGGCTGTGCCCCTCAGTAACTGGATGTTCTCGTGCAAAATTGCTTAGCTTGGGACTTGGCTGGTGGTCCAATGGTTAAGACTGAACTTCCACTGCAGGGGGCAGGTGGGTTCGATCCCTGGTCAGGGAACTAAGATCCCACATGCCCTGCGTTGTGGCCAAAATTAAAAAAAAAAAAAAATTGCTTAGCTTCTCAGACCGTTTCCTCTTCTAAAAAATAGGAATGTCAGTACTTGGTGAAGAGTTGGTGGGCCATCTCTGAAGCCTTCAGTATACAGTAGATACTCAATAAATGTTACAGTTCTTTACTTCCGACTCCAGAGCTCTTTAACTTATCTGATGTTCCTCTAGTAACTCTGGGGGAGGGGTGGGCAGAAGTGGAGGCAGAAGG
Source organism: Okapia johnstoni (assembly GCA_024291935.2). Taxonomy (NCBI): domain Eukaryota; kingdom Metazoa; phylum Chordata; class Mammalia; order Artiodactyla; family Giraffidae; genus Okapia; species Okapia johnstoni. Next base: position 3,322,970 of record CM044310.1, on the reverse strand, counting down.
AAATGAGGAAGCCTCTCTGCGGTGCTCTCGGAGAACAGTCTACAGCAAGCAGGGCAGCAAGCACAAAGGCCCTGAAAGGGGAGCAGGTTCAGAAGATGGTGTGGTTAGAGTGGAGTGAGAAAGCAGAAATGAATGAATGGATGGTGCAAAGGAAGACCCTGCACAATCACGGGGCTCACTGGAGCACAAAATAAGAGGCCTTTGGTAACACTGTGAAACACCCTGGTAGACCGGCTGCTGTATTCTTTAAAGGATGAGAGATGCATGGCCAGACCTACAGGAATGTGTTGAAAACCTGCAAGTCTCATCTTATTGGCGTCCTAAGTAGGGGGCCCTGACACAGGCAGTGACCTATCCTGGATCCTGGAATATGCTCAGGAAATGTCAGTGTTCGCCAGGAGCAAACAGATGTCCAGATATCATAGTCTTTATCTATAATGAGAGCAGAGCTGACATTCATAAAGTAGATAGCTGGTGCCCAGGAGTCTATGAAGGGTAAACAAACTATAAAGCTTCTTTATCCCTTTGGTTCACTTCAGTTGCTCAGTCCTGTTGACTCTCTGCGACCCCATGGACTGCAGCACGCCAGGTTTCCCTGTCCATCACCAAATCCGGAAGCTTCCTCAAACTCATGTCCATAGAGTTGGTGATGCCATCCAACGATCTCATCCTCTGTCATCCCCTTCTCCTCCTGCCTTTGATCTTTCCCAGCATCAGGGTCTTTTCAAATGAGTCAGCTCTTCGCATCAGGTGGCCAAAGTATTGGAGTTTCAGCTTCAACATCCGTCCTTCCAAAGAACATTCAGGACTGATCTCCTTTAGGATGAACTGGTTGGATCTCCTTGCAGTCCAAGGGACTCTCAAGAGTCTTCTCCAACACCACAGTTCAAAAGCATCAATTCTTCAGCGCTCAGCTTTCTTTATAGCCCAACTCTCACATCCACACATGACTGCTGGAAAAACCATAGCTTTTTGGTTAATAAAGTCTCTCACTGTTTCTGTTTTTCCCCATCTATGTGCCATGAAGTGATGGGACCGGATGCCATGATCTTAGTTTTCTGAATGTTGAGTTTGAAGCCAACTTTTTCACTCCTCTTTCACTTTCATCAAGAGGCTCTTTATCCCTACACTGAGGATAACAGTTAGGACTGTTTTGGCAGACAACACAAATGAGGTCACCACAAAACTGCAGTTAGCAGGTCCCACAGCTTAAAAACATTCACTTTTTTGTACGTAAGCTGCAGGAGCAGTTTGATTCAGAGGTTGTCACCAAGGATGTCAGCCTTGTTTCCCCCTTTCCTCTTTGTCCTCCTTCCTGTGATCACTTTATCCTCAAGCTAGAACTCCTCATGGTAGCAGCTCCAGGCTCACATGCTTCCTCCATCCATCCATCCAGTGGATGACTCTTCTTGTAGCTTCTGTTCAATGGTGGAAAAGGAGTATGACAACGCTGTATACTGTCACCCTGCTTATTTAACTTATATGCAGAGTACATCATGAGAAATGCCAGGCTGGATGAAGCACAAGCTGGAATCAAGGTTGCTGGGAGAAATATCAATGACCTCAGATATGCAGATGACACCACCCTTATGGCAGAAAGCAAGGAGGAACTAAAGAGCCTCTTAATGAAAGTGAAACAGGAAAATGAAAAAGCTAGCTTAAAACTCAACATTCAAAAAACTAAGATCATGGTATCCGGTCCCAATACTTCACAGCAAATAGATGGGGAAACAATGGAAATAGTGAGACTTTATTTTCTTGGACTCCAAAATCACTGTAGATGGTGACTGCAGCCATGAAATTAAGATGCTTGCTCCCTGGAAGAAAAGCTATGACCAACTTAGACAGCATATTAAAAAGCAGAGACATTACTTTGTCAACAAAGTTCCGTCTAGTCAAAAATATGGTTTTTCCAGTAGTCATGTATGGATGTGAGAGTTGGACCATAAAGAAGGCTGAGCACTGAAGAATTGATGCTTTTGAACTGTGGTGTGGGAGAAGGCTCTTGAGAGTCCCTTGGACTGCAAGATCAAACCAGTCAACCCTAAAGGAAATCAGTCCTGAATGTTCATCGGAAGGACTGATGCTGAAGCAGAAGCTCCAATACTTTGGCCACCTGATGAGCAGAACTGAGTCCTTAGAAAAGACCCTAATGCTGGGAAAGACTGAAGGCAGGAGAAGGGGACAACAGAGGATGAGATGGTTGGATGGCATAACCGACTCAATGGATGAGTTTGAGCAAGCTCCAGGAGTTGGTGATGGACAGGGAAGCCTGGTGTGCTGCAGTCCATGGAGTTGCAGAGTCGGACATGACTGAGCAACTGAATTGACTGACTTGTTCAGTGGTGAGAAGGCTGTATTCCTTCACTCTGTACTAGGACACAGGTCTAATTTAATCATCACCACAGCTCAGCGATAGGGAACACCAACTTGTTCAGTTGACCTCAGTTTAAGACAACAGTAGTACCTTCTCTTTTCCAATGCTACAGTCCATGGGGTCACAAAGAGGCAAGACACGACTGAGCGACTGAACTGAACTGAACTGAGTACCTTCTCTGTACTGATAAGGAATAAGAGTGTATCCTGTCCTGCATCATGGATTGTATGACTCGGTTACCAGAACTGTTCACTTACATGTATTTTAAAAATAAAACAACATACACAGTTAAGATCAAATCCCCAAATCAGATAGTTAATAATCTTAAGAACTTACATTTCACTTTTAAAGAAGTAAACTTCTTAAAACCTCATATACTAATTCATGGACTTTTAAATGAGCTATATTGTATTTTTTTTGCTTTTGATTTCTGCGTTATAGGGATAAATGAAATATTACATATAAAGATGGCTGTAATTCCAGCGTTAACGCATATTTCAAGTATTCTAATATAACTTTTGCACACATTCTCTTAATACATAATTTTAGAACGTGCAATGGGTCTAATCATTAGTGGCCTCCAATGGGCTACATGGTTTTCATTTCAAGCAGTTGGTGGAACTGAAATTCCTTAATGTCTACTACTCGTAGAACCCTCTTCATCAAGTCTTCAAAATCAGAGAGCCTGAACGCACCGAGCCAGGCCGTTTTCCCAGAAATCTCACAACAGGAGCATTTCTCCCATTTCACAGTCTGGCAAGTGTGAGGATGGTGTGGACACCAGGAACACAAGAGCAGCTTTAGCCTTCCAGAGCCCTTGCTGGCCTTGGGGTATCCATCTTATCTAGAAAATGGGCCAGATAATCCCCAGAGGAATGCCAAGTGAGGTCAGAAAAGCTGTGCAAGCAAGGCACTGCCTACATGCTGCAGGCTCTAAACAAGTGCAGAGAGCTGGGCTGCACACCGGGCCTGTGGCCACTGGCGACCACAGGGCCGCCTGGTCAATGGGCCTTCTGCGACTGAGTGAGCCAGAACAGATGTTCATTCAGGAGCTCCGGGAAGCTGAGTTTGGGCCCTGGAGGGCGACTCAAAGGACCCATTTACTGACATTCCGCCAGCAGCATTCCCAACATCCAGGCGCAGCCTCAGTCACGGAAGGCCGGTGAGATCCGCCAATCTGTGGAGAGGCTGGTCCCAGAGCCATACCGGGAAGAGAGGAGAGCTTGGAGTGTGGGACTCCCCCAGCTCTACTAGCCCCCTTCTCTCCTGGAACAAGATCCAGGGGCTGTCCAGGGGGATTTCTGGTGTTGGTCATAGAGAAACAACCAACAGCTGGCTCACTTCTGGCACCCAAACCTTGGAGCTTCAGGAAGCCAAATTTTAGTCCTGGCCCCTGGGGGAAATTTCTAGCTACCAGGTGGGAAGCAAATGTCCAAGTGAGGAATAACATCCCACTGACCAAGTTACAAACGTGAGCAGTTTGTAATGGAGCCACATAACTGGCACTGTTGAAGGGCCATTTGAGCCCAAGGTCTAAAGTTGGAAACAGCTTGGTGAGGCAGTAGAGGGAATGGTGGCTACAACACTGTGACTTCGGGGATGGCCTGACCCCTCTGGGCCTGGGAAATGACTTCTCAGGATGAAATGGAAGGACTTCAAGGAAAAGGCACTGGGAACTCTCAGAGGGGGAAACACACAAGATCTTCAGAATGAAAGCAACCTTAGGTTTAAAACCAGGAAATGGTTATCAACAGGCTCTTACCTTCCTCCCTGTGAACACCCACGCACAGCAGCACCTACCTCCCTGTGACAGCACAGCTCCGAAAATAACAGCCTGAGCCTGGCCCCCACGAGGGGGCGAGGACTGTGACAAATGTTTTGCACACATTCTCTTTTTATCTTCTTACTGTGTGACTGTGGGCATGTGATTCAGCCTCTGTGCCCAGTTCACTCACGTGTAGAACAGGAACACCCACATCAGGATCACACGAGTTAGGGAGTTCCCTGGTGGCCTTAGGGTTCTGGGCTCTCACTGCCTTGGCCTGGTTCAATCCCTGGCCAGGAGCCAGGGTCCTGCAAACCGCATAGCACTTACCTGATTAAAATTGATTAAGTGCTTAAAGCAGTAAGGAGTAGTTGGATAATTTTATAAAGTTTAACAAAAACAGTTCAGGGCCTTGGAACAACGAAATATTTTTAAAATAAATACATTTTTGGAAAAAAAAACCTCATCATATACTCGTGTTCACTCTGCATAAGCCACCTGCTCAAGGTCACTTATCAGGTGATGAGAGACCCCTGGCCTGTGGGAAACTGCCACCCTCTGGTCTCATCTGCGTGCTGCCCACTGACCCAGGAACTGCAGCCCAGCGGTCTGTGTTCTTCTGGTGTCCTGGCATGTTGAAGGTGTTCCGTATTAGTCTGTTACACGTACATGGCTATGCCTTTTGAAGATCCATGTGTTTCAAAAGGGCAATAAAAACATACCTAAGAAAGAGTCATAGAAGACTTAATGGAGGCAAGAATTCAGTTAGAAGTGCAGAATTCCTCAGAGCAGAAGAGGAGCCACAGGCACTATGCCATACTCCTAGGTCCAGACAGGGCACGAGTGGCCAGGAGACAAGTCTCATGACACTGATTTCACAAGAAGGGTTGAAGAGGTTTATTAGCCCACGGCAAAATACAAAATGATTAACGATGATGACAACCATACTCCATGAGCCACTTGGCACTATGATAACACCCTACAGGACATCCCTGGTTTCACGTTTCCTAACAGGCTGCCTGAAGAAATGAATGCCCTCAACCCAAGACCTGAACACAAAGGGATTCCAGGGACCACTGGGGAGGAGAGAGCCTGAGAAAGCCCTCTGCGATCAACGTTGGGGGCTGGGGGTGGGGAACTCTGCAGGCCAATCTGAATTTCCAAACTTAGTAAGAAGGACACAAAAGTGCAAGTCAGGGTTCTCTTCAGTCTGGGACAGGGAGTGGGGGACAGGAGAGGCAAAACGGCAGTGGCTAGGACCTGACAGCAGGTTTCTCTCTTCTACTTCTTCCTCCCGCCTCTCTCCTTGAGCGCCAGGTGGATGACGGCACCATTGGCCATGTTGTAGTAAGCCAGCGAGTTGGAATCCTTGATGAAAATGCCCTAGGAAAACAGAAGGAGTGCCTCAGCCCGGGGCAGTGTGGCCTTGAACACAGTGAGCTGCTTCACAGCTCCCAACACTCTGACTTAGCCAACACAGGGGCTTGAAGGCAGGCGGGGTAGGAAGGGAGTGGCGCAGGGCGGGAGTGAGGCTCGGTTGCTCCCAGAAGGCTCTTGCTTTTCCTTCCTTCCCTCTGTCAACACTCCCAAGAATCTGGCCCTGATCAACCATACAGAATTTTGACTCTCAAATCACAAGATCTTTACAAGTCCACTAGTCCAAGAGCCTCATTTTACAGAGGAGGAAACAGGCCTGGAGTAGGGATCAGTCAAAGTCCAAAGAGGGAGAACACAGCAGTCCCGCATGATCTGGCAGGCACCAGGGTAAGCTGGACCGTCACCTGTGTCCAAGCACAAAGCCAGGCTACCTGAGACCACACTCAGTGGGGTGGCTCAGCGGTGGTGGCACTGGGACAGAAACCTACCAGAGCACCCCCAAGTCTTGTCCCCAGATGTCACTGAGACATCCAGGCCCCACACAAGGCTGTGCTGTGACCTTGCCGGAGCCTCACTCACCCTGTCAGACTAACCTGCCCCAGCACCCCCCACCAGCATCATGGCTTCTAGGATGGACTCAGTGGCCACAACCAGGAGTCTCCCCACTCCTGATCCCACAAATGACTTAGCTTCCAGGACAACAGAGAGGGCAAGGACGGCTGACACCCAACTCACCTCGTACTGCAGCTTCTGTTTCCCTGCTGGCATGCCAGTGGCTTCGTGAATCTTCACCTTGATGACAGAGACCTGTGGGATGGAGGAGCGGTCAGTCACCCCTCACTAAGGTCAGCTGGAGGAAGCTTCGCCGTGATGCCTTGGTGCTCCTGCACCTGAGGCCAGTCGGGGGCAGCAACTCTTACCTGGTCTGTAAGGGGGAGGGTGAAGACCAGCACCTGTCCGTTCAGTTTCCATTCCGTCTTATCCTGCATGTTGGGCACCTGGACTTTGATGGACACTGGACCCTGCAAATAAGGAGTGGCCATTACGCCCAGGGAGCCCTGAGTCAACCAGGAACTATGCTCTCCTAGTCCCGGGCCCTCGAGACAATGTCACCTGTCCATCGGGACTCCTGGACTCTGATCTGATTCACTACTGACACCACCTGTGAGATGGAACAAATCACTCCCCTTTTCAAGAACTGATCTCTCTTCTTAAGAGTGATCCCTACCCTGCCTACTGGTGAGGCTGGACCTGAAGAAGGGAAATGAAAGTGCTCTGCAAGCCTCAAGAAGTACCACAGGAGAAAGAACATAAACTGTGAGGTTAGAAGACCTGGGATCCCAATTCAGTGAAGCAGCTGATCACTACTGCTGGGCGGTGAGGCTGTGAGCCTTCTGTAAAAGGCATGGTTCTATCCCAACACAAATAAATGGAAACTACTGTCAGAAAGGAACCAAAAAAAGATTTTTTCAAATGCCTTGGGGCAGTGCAGCTGGGACTGTTTCTGCCTTCTCACTGGAGCTTGCCAGCTTCCCCAGGCCCCGGAAGTGCCGAGGTTCCCAGCCCTTATTCCTAGTACCCCAACAAGATCCCTACTTCTAAGGGCTGCAAGTGGAGGCAAAGGTCACAAAGAAATGAAGAACTGCCCCCAGGACTTCCTCCTGTGTCCAGAGCTCCCTTCATACCAGAGTCCTGCTGCCTGGGCAGCTGGGTCTCCCTCCTGGCCTCTACGACCATTCACACCAGGGGGACTGCTGACAGCTGACAGCTGACCCCACATCGAGCACACTGGGCACTTTGGAAGCCTCAGAAGCCTCCTGGGCCTCCAGTAGCTGACCTAGGTCCCTGAAGCCAAAACCATGGGAGCAGCACAGCGTGGGCCAAGGGGTGTAATGGGGGCAGGACTGGCCCCCCCGACTTGTCCAGACACTGCAGGTGTGGGCAGCACTCTGGGATCACGTGCCTTGTTTCTGCGCAGAAACTCCTCCTCGGGCATGAGGCTGTCCTCTGTCTTCAGTTTCTTAGAGGCAGGTTCGTCTTCCATGGGAGGCGGGGGGTGGACAGGCGGCATGGGGGCTGGAGCGGGGACGGGTGCCACGGGTGGGGCGGGCACAAAAGCTGCAGGACAGGAGCGAACAGCCACATGAGTGGGAAGAAGGAGCCCAGGATCCCAGCTGCTGACAGTGAGGGGAGACTGTACAGGTTTCCCACTTCTCCCAGTCAGAGGCTGTGCAAGACCACTCCTAGCTGAGTTTGGCAGCCAGTAAGCTCCCTGGTAGGGGACCTGGGAGCCTGCCAGACTGGGTAGCAGGAAACTGGAGGATGGGCAGGACCGATGGAAGGAGCAGGGGCAGCCAACAGCATCCACTGTCAGGCCTCAGTGCTCATCCAGGCCTGACCCCACTGGGTGCACATACCCCAGCTCTGCCTCATCAGCCTGTCTCCCCCAGGAGCCAGGAGCCAGAAGCCAGGAGCCGAAACCCCTCCAGCTCAGGAATCTCTCGCACAGCAAAGTGAAGATTCTCCTCTGGGCTGGAGCCGCAGCTGGAACAGGTGGCACTCCCCTCAGCCACTGCTCTGCTCAGGGCTTGGCCTGTAGTCCTGACCCGGTGGCCTGGAAAGCGACATGAAAGACCCTGACTGACCTGTTGGCACAATCATGGGTGGTGGACGAGGCGCCATGATAGGAGGGGCCGAGGGAGGCATGGGCACCACGTTGATCCTGGGCGCGTGGATGATCGGCGGCATGGGGGCGATCACCGAGCCTGGGGGCAGCCGGACCACGGATGCCATAGGGGGCCGGGGCATGACAGGTACTGCGGACACAACTGTAGTACGGACGGGAGGTGGCATCTGTGGGTGGAAGAGATCCACAGGTCACAGGAAGCCGAGGCTGCACACCAGCCGGCAGCTGACCACCTGCCTCTGGGGACGGCATTGGATACCTTTGACTTGGGCCCCCGGCGCTCAGAGTGCAGCCTCACATGGGGCTCTGACAGGAACTACACTGAGAGAGACCCAGGGCAACACTCTTGCTACTTGGGACTCCACCCACTGAGAGAGAAACTGAAGAGACTGCCCTTGATTCAGTCCCCTGGAGTCAGGCCAGCGGTCCTCCAAGACCCCTTAAGTCCTCCAGGCCTCCCTGACCCAAGCCTGCTTCTCACAATTGCCACTCGCCTCCCTCCCGGTTCCAGTCCTCCCACACAAACGGAAGGTCAGGCTGGAGGTTCCCACTTCTAACTAAAGGGTTCTTTTCTCTTGACTTGACCCATTCTGCCCTCGGGCCCCTGTGAGACAGCCCTGTGCCCTGAGCCAGCACCGTCCAACCCAGAGAACCCAGCTCCCAGGGACCCGTCAGGGATGGCTGCGAGCTGACCGCGGGTGGCCGGGGCACCGACGTAATGGGCGGAGCCGAGCTGGGGAGGTTGGTGGCCGAAGACGGTGGGGGCGGCTGCTGGGGGATCTCGTTGGGCTTGCTCGGGCCAATCTTCTCTTTGGTGTCATCCTCCGGCACCAGGCCCTTCGCCTTGTGGATGGCCTCAATCTGCTCCTGGAGGGTGATGTTGGCCTGGGCAGCCTGCTGGGTCCGGGCCATGCTGCCAGAGTGGCCATCCCAGGTCACCTGCACAGGAAGCAGAGCCAGAGCTGGTCAGGGCTCCTGGAACTGAGCCTGACTTGGGGTGCTGACAGCAGGAAAGGCGCTGAGAGTCACTGAGCTGCACCTTCTCTTCCGGCTTCTGGATCTCCTCCTCGCCAATCTTCTTACCGATGGCCGTTTCCTCCACACCAAAGATGTCGGTACGCCGCTCGGCCAGCTGCTTCAAGCTGCTCTCGATATCCAGACCTGGACAGTCAGGGGACAGAGAGGGAAACTAAACCCGGTGCCCGCCCGACAAGACGACGGCTCTACCGGTGCAGGTGAAGGCTGTTCTTACAGGACACAGCTGTCTGTGGGTCCCAGCGCCTTGCGCCGGCCCTCTGAGCCTGGGGAAGGCCTCCTGATGAGCACCAGGCCTGGAAACTGCGGTGTGTCCAACCCCGACTTAACAAAAGGCATCTGAGAGGACAGGGCCACGTGAGCAGCGTGGCAAGGAAAAGAGTCCAGACTCTAAAAGCTGGATCTCCAGCCTCCGGGACAGTCTCCTCCCTCCCTATAGGGCTGCTTCTCACAGTCAAGGGACCAATGTGTCTCATTTCAAGGTGCTCAGCGCTCTCCAGCCACCAGAGCCTCCACTCTAAGACGGCCTGGGAGTGAGTACCCTTCCCAGCTGCAGTCAGATCCTGCTCCAGGAGGCCGATGGGCACATGCCACCCAGCCCAGGTGCCCGCCTCTGCAGGAATCTTCTGCAGGGTTTCTAGAAAATGGGGGTTTCTTTTGTAGCTTCCTAGACCACACCTATCAAACCTCAAAACTTTCTACATTTCAAGCTATTAATTTAGAGATCCCAATGAGCTGAGTCAAAGAAGCGGTGTGGTCGGAGTGGAGCACCCCACCTCACCTGGCGCGTACACCTCGTCATCGCTCTGCTTCTCACGGATGGAGCGATCCCGCTGCTCCAGCCAACGGGGGTCAAGAAGCCCAATGCGCATGTGCTCCTGCATCTTGCTGGCAGGAATCTTCTCCCCAGTGATGGGGGACACAAGATACTCATCGGGAGCGGGGGCTGGAGGCAGGGGCTTGGAAGCTGAAAGGCAACAGAGACAGCCGAGTGAAAACACGTGGGGCAGAAGAGGGTGCTGTTTCATTCGTGTGCCATCCACTCAGTGCCATGCTGTACCAGGCCCTGTGCACTGTGCCAGGGCACCAGAGACAACTAAGTCCCATGCCCTGTCGTGAGGCCCACGACACAGGGGCTATCAATGCCTTATGACAAGCCCTCTCTAGCCATCCTGGAAACAAACACAGGTCTGAGAAACACGAAGCAGGAAAACAGAACCCACCTTTTGGGTCATAGTCCTTCCGGACAATGACCTGGTCTGGAGTTGGTGGCAGAGGAGGTGGCATAGGTGTCTCCGGAGGTGGGGGCACTTTCTGCCCTTCTTCTTCATCATCCGAACCCTGAAAAGCAAGGCAGTGGCATGACTCAGAGCAGGAGTGAGAAGCTACCTCCCTGCAGCTGAACCCCGGCAGCTCTCAGGGTGGCAAGCAGCCGAGGCCCCTGCCAGCCAGCACCCTGTGCTGAGCTCCCTGGGCAGCTGAGGCCAGCCGGCAGCAGGCCAAGCAGCTTCCTCACAGCATGAATGGGAGCACTGGGGGCCGTGGTGCTGACATTCTGCCCAGGCATTTCCAGCAGCTGGCACCAGGCAGTCCCAGGAGGCCAAGGGCACTTAACGTGCTGGGGAGGGCCACGGGGGGGCAAGTCAGTGCTCAATGTGAGCCGCGCAAGGAGCAATGCTGGGAGGGAGAGAAAAAGTCAATTCCCACAGACATGTGGGCCTTTATTCTCAGGCTGCACACAAATTCTTTCCAAGGGGAGGAAAGCGGCTTGGCCCTGGAAACTCCAAGCCTGCGGGGAGGCCTGGCTTGAAGGGGCAGAGGCGCCCAGAGGAAGTACAAGCTATACTCAGAAAAAGTCTGGAAACTGCTGACTGTTTGCACCTAGACTCAAAAGCATCCAAGCATGCGGCTTAGAGGGTTCCCTCCGGAGAGCCAGCCTGGGGGCGGGAGCGAGCGGGGCCTCTGGGCAGAGGAAGGTCACCAAACAGGCTGAAGCAGCTCGCGGAGCCTTGCCTATGAAGGAATCTTTGTTGCCCAAGCTGGAAAGAGGGATGCCTTATTCAGAACCCACGCCTCCTCTCAGGGTTCACGAGGGGGCTGGCCCACTCACTCTGATAGAGCAGCGCACCCTCTTGCCCTTGGGTTCCAGGAAGAGTCAGACCCAGGCCCCCCAGGAGTGCACCTCGTCCATGTCTTGCACTTGGGTGTCCTGGTCCAGCTGGGACGGAGGCTCCTCTGCCTTCTCCTGTTTCTCGTCCTCCTCATCAGATTCAACCTCCATCTCGACCTCCTCACTCTCCCCAAACTTCTCGTAGCGCTCCTGAATGAGGATCCGGGCCCCCAGCTCCTCCGGGGTGGTGGGCGGAGGGAAGTTCCCTGAAAGAGGGCGAACAGGAGTCGAGGGAGGGCTCCGCAGACGCTCCCACCAGAGGCCCGTCGAGTGGCCCTCCCCATGCCGTCAGCTCTGGAGGGCTGGGGCTGCCTGGTCTATCTCCCACCTCCAGAGGCCCACCCAGGGTTGGGCACAATGGTATCTGTTGAACTAGGAGTTAAGTGGGCCAACGCGGGAGAACTGAAGTCTTCCGCAAACAGAGAGGAGACAGAACCCTCCACGGGATCCTCCCGCTCCCTGGGGACAGCTTGGCAAGCTCCCCCAGGATGATGGCACCAAGCTCCTGGCTCCGCTAACAGGAGTCACAGACCAACCTTGCTCATTGGGTTGGAAGTCCACCGTTTCCACCACCACGAAGTCATGCCAGTCGATCTGAGCATAGGCAACCCGCTCCTTCTCCTTCTCCTCCTCTTCTTTCTTCCTCTCACGCTCCTGGAACTTGGCCCACTCCACGCGGTAACACACCTGAAGGAAGGGGAACGGTGCGGTGCTGAGCTGGATCAGGGTCTGTTCCCGAGGAGGCTGTCACCTCCAGGGCCTTCACCAGAGCCAGCGTCTCCTTCAGAACAGGAGGCTGCTCTGCCCACCAGGGGGACTTCCTGGAGCAGACTATGGAATCTGCATCTGGTTTCAGCCAGGCCCAGAGTCTGGAGAGGATGAAAATCTGAATGCCACGGAGACCTCTGTCTGGGCCCCAAGGGCAGCTCTCTGTTAGAACCTCAAAGTTTTCTGCTTGAGTTGGCAGGTGGTGAGCAAACTCCTCCCTCCTAGGAAGTCTGTGTGACAACCACGTGCCCACAAGAGCCGCGGCAGCCTGACAGCCTGCAAAACAGAAGACTTCAAAGCAGCCTCCCAGAACCGCCAGCATCAACATGGCTGGTCTCCTGACTCCGAAAACTGGACTTACAAAAGGCAGTTGTTGCCCGAGAACCCATTCAAGAGCTGGTTTCTAGCAAGAGAAGAAAACAGGAGACCAAGAGAAGTGGAGAGAAGAGTGGCAACTTGGGGAAAGAGAACCCAGGTTTCTTTGGTCTTTGCAGCCTCAAGGCCCTTCTTCCCACCATGACTGTGCCTGGAGCACAGCTAGGTGCCGATTCAGAGACCATTTCCAAACACACAACAGAACTCACACACCGTAATTTGTGCTATCAGTAACTTGTTATAAGAAATTCAGTTTTGGACTTGCCTGGTGACACAGTGGATAAGAATCCGCCTGCCAATGCAGGGGACATGGGTTGGAACCCTGATCTGAGAAGATTCCACATGCCTCAGAGCAACTAAGCCCAAGCGCTCGAGGGCCCACGAGCCACAACTACGGAGCCCACGTGCTATACCTACTGAAGGCCACGTGCCCAGAGCCTGTGCTCCACAACACGAGAAGCCCACACACTGCACTGAGTAGCCCCCACTCACCACAACCAGAGGAAGCCCACATACAGCAACGAAGGCCCCGCAGAGCCACAAATAAACAAGACTATTAAAAAGAAAGAAAGGAAGAAATTCAGTTTACCTGGTCCAAAACTTCCCGGGGGTTCTCTGCCTCTTTCTTGAGCTTAGTAAATAAGCCTTTGGGTGGAATCAAGATCTGAAACACAGAAGAGTTAAAGCAACCATTAGTGCAACAGGTCACGGGACAGAGTGGCCTTCCCGGGCCTGTGGAGGAGAAAGGAGAGCACGGGATTACGGGACCAACCTCAGCTTCACTTGGCTGGGCAACCCTGGGCAAGTTACTTAACCTCTGTAACTTGGTTTGCTTCTACAAAATGGTGACACCGCCACTTAAAGGTGGCATTGTTAACTTAAAAGGCTGTGAGGATTAGCAGGAAGCAAGCAAAAGCACCAGCAGATCACCATGCACACCGTCAGCATGCAGTGACTGCCCCTGGGGGTGGATCTGCCCTTAGGTTTCTCCACACGCCCCCCAGGGTCCCCAGTGACCATGCTGAAGACTGCAGCCCACAGGTTCCCCCTCCCTGGTCTTCCATGCCCTGCTTTCTCTGTAGCATTTTATCCATGGTGTTTACCACCATCTGACACACACTAACGGTATACTTGCTTGTTGCCCCCTCGCTAGACCAGTCTCCACAAAGACAAGAGTTTTCTATCTTCAGTTCACTGCTACATATCCAGAGCTTGGAATAGCGCCTGATACTCAAAGCTTATTTGCTGAGAGAACAAATGGTAGCTTCATGTAAAAGAGCCACTCTTTCCAACTGGCCCAACTGTATCCACCCTCACTGGCAAAGCAGCTCAGTCCCACTCCACCCTCCCTGTTCCCCTTCCCCAGGATTAGATCTGTTCCTGGAGTTTCCAGGTCCAGAGACACACCAGTGCCCTCAGGTTAGAGTGCTAGATGTCCATACCCACGTTCTGAGGGAGAAGGAACAGGAAGCAGTTAACCCTGGAAGCAGCCCACTAGGGGAAATTAACCCAGGGCTCACTTAAAATTGATACTGTAATTATAACCCGTGGGTCTGGTGACTTGAATGACTGTTCAGGCCCCACACGGGAGCGGGCTCCCTGCAGACAGAGTGGACTGAGCACGGGTGGTAACGTGCTTTCCTCTGGGGCCCTGCCCCTGGCCCCGCCTGCCCAGGCACCTTGGTGTACTGCTCCACCAGCTTCGTGAAGTAGTTGAAAAGGCTGTGCTGCGGGCGAAGGAAGTCAAACTGGTAGTTGCGCTGCTCTTTCTGCATCAGCTGGGTCAGAAACTGGCGCCCATTCCTGGCCACAAACTGAGCCGTCAGCTTCACCACGTCCAGGTCGAAGGCTGAGATTGAAGGGGGGTCTGCGATGAACTCAAACTCGGGAGGGGGTTCTTTGGGCACAATGGTCTCTTGTATCACTTGGGCTTGAACCTAAGATGCAAAGGGAACGTGAGGCGAGAGGCAAGGGGTGGACTGGCTCTAGAGACAGGGCGGGCACGCACCACCAGAGGACGGCATGGCTCTGTACTCCTGTTGATCCCAGGCACGCACCCAGCACGTGGTGGGAGAGAAGCCCAACTCAAAGAGCAGCGATGTCTCGGCCAAGTGTGGCCTCAACTCTCTGAATGAGAACTCGGAGTGAGGACTGTGTCTCTCTGCATCTACACTGCTGCCCGGAAACTGAGGACCAAAACTGGGTGGCAGAAGATCCAACAGGAATAGTGTATTAAATCCCAGCCAAGGTGAACAGAGATGCAGGAAGCCCTACACATGTGCAGAGGACCCCCACCCCCAACCTCTGCAGGAACCACAAGGTGGACACACCGAGTACTGTGAATTCTTTCTATAGAGGAGGAAACTGAGGGTGCCTGAGGTGCCGGGAGTAGTCAACGGCATCGCAAAGTCTCAGAACCTTCTCCAACCTTTATTTCCCACTGGAACACAAGGGGCAGCCTTTGCCACCATGGCTCGGGAGGGAGCAAAGAGAAAGGACCAGTCCAGGTCTACACAGGAGGCAAGATGTGTTCTCACTGACAGCCCGAGTCATCCCCAGTGCTACAGGGGCCTGAGAGCAGGCCACACAGAGGGGCCCTGGGAAGGCGAGACGGGAGAGAGGGACACACAAGAAGGGGTCAACAGGCCACGCTGTGGCGCTGCCCTGACGCCACGGTCAAGGCAAGGAGCAGGAATGGGAGCCTGGACTTGAGGGTCCTGACTCCATGGCCCTGGGTAAACTGGGCTTCCCTGAGCCTCAGAGTCCTCATCTGAAAAAGGGTCATTTTACTGGCCTCCTCACGCAGCCCCTGTGAGGCGCCAGTGAGACAAGGCCCCCAAAGCACCGAGCACAGAGCTGAACAGGCCTCAATCAGCCAACGCCAACTGTTGGCAACCCTTTGCTGTATGAGCTTCAGCATCCACCTCTGTAAGATGTGGACAGAGACCTCACGTTTCTGCCCACGTGGCTGTGAGGTGTGGACAGCAGTTCCTCATCTCCCCTCCCTCTGCTCTGGGGCACCGAGGCGCGGGGCTGGCTCCCACCTTCTGGGGCAGCTGCTGCTGGGAGGCCTGCTGCTGCTGCTGCATGACCTTGGGGATGGCTGCCGAGGGCTCCTGAGCCTTTCCCTCCTTGAATTCGCTGACCTTGTGGCGGTAGTAGGCATGGTAAGGGTCATTGGGGTTCAGGAAGTTGAACTTAGGGTTGTTGATCTCATTCTGTCGTATCCTCGCTTCAAATTCAGGTCCATTTCTAGAAAAAGGGAAAAAAGAGAAGCATCAATACTGTAACCCTTTCAAGTGCTTAGACCAGAATACGGCTCACTCAAGTCCCATTCTTGCCACCAAGCCACCCACTCAAGCCACCACCCATCACTCAAACTGGCCCCTTCTTGGCACAGCAGAGCACCTCCCCAAGACTCCTGGCGTCAGTGGCCAGCACCCCTCCCTCCTTCAGCCCGCGCAGGCCTCAGCAACCCCAGGGCCTCAGAGCTCCGTCATTCCTGCAGCACTTCCGCCAGTCTCACCACCCCCAAACCATCTCACTACTGCTCTTTTAACAAAATGTATTCACTTTAAAGAAAAGTACTTTAAAGGAAGGCATGGGAATCCCCTGGCATCTAGGGGTTAGGACTCCACATGTTCTCATTGCACTGCAGAGGGATCCGGGGGGGCGGCAGTGGGGGTGCTGCAGGGGGAAGGGGGCAACAGGGGGAGGAAGGCATATGTTACTACTTCAAATAAAGTCATATGGGTTTGCTAACAAAAGGCAGTCATACGAGTCAATACAATGAAATCAAAGCAGCATGGTTCAAGTTCAGTTCAAAGTTTGCTGAGACTGAATCCAGTTCTCTTAGTTCAAAAGCAGGATGACAGAGTGCTTGGGAGGTGTTAAGGATATCTTAACACTAAACTGAGATGCTGTCCTCCAGCTAACAAGGGTGGAAAAAAAAATGAAATGAGGACAACGGGATTTAACGCCTTGTCCAAGCATTGGCTAAAATCACCTCCTTTACTACTGGGTGAGACTCATACAGGAAAACACTGCTCTCCAAGGCCCGGGGTCCAAGCTGCTGCCTGAGGCACACTCATGTGACAGGGAGCGGTGACGGCAGGGAGGCCCCTGTCTCTCTGTATCTGGAAGAGTTTCCCACACACACACACCCTATGTCCCCAGTGTGTACACCTTTAAACCTTCAGAATGAAAATCGTCCCTCTCATGATGTATAGGGAACCCTGATTTTTTTAATAAAGAGTCCCAACAGTAATATTTCAAGGTGTCACACATCCACAATGCCCGCATCAGTCAAAAAGTGCACTCACCTTAAGGACACAAGATACAGACATGTTCAAGTTTTGGGTTCACTACTCACTTACTAGTTACTGAACGTCTCTTTGACTCAATTTCCCATGTGTAAAATATGGCTAAATACCACCTTCTCTCTCTACTCTGAAGTATTGAGAAAACTGAAGTAGTGAATGAGAAGCCAAAGTCTACTGAACCATACAGGCCTGAACACTCCAGGGGCTGTTACTGCTCTGAAAGCGGAAGGGGCCCTACAAACAGAGGAGATGATTTGGGAGCCAGGAGATGTCTGTGGGGCCTCCCTCACTCCTCCGGACAGGCCACTCCCTCTCTTCAGACTTCCACGCCCTGGCCCGGTCAGCTGAAGAGGAGGCAGGGTGCAGGTGACGCTGTGCCCCACTTTCGCCACCTCGGCGGCCGCGGTCATCAGCACCCCAGCTAGCTCCTCCGCAAGTTCCGGTCACACTCGGCAGCATGACTAACACCGCCAGGTCTGGATGTGACAGTGTGTTAGTCCAGCTAAAACCCCATGCTTGAGGACGAAGCATTCCCCCCACCTTAAAATAATGTGAAACACACAAGGTCAATGTCCACTTCAATACGGCTAAACCAGGCCACCACCCAAAGGGCTGCTAAAAAAAGGGGCTCTGGTTGTCTCCTCTACCACCACCTCCTAAGCCATAACCTCACATCTGGTAACAATCTGAAATATAAAATGATGAAAAGGCAGGCATGCTTATTCCAAGCTACTCTGTTGTTATAAATTAGCTTAATGTTAAGTTTAGAATTAAATTCTCTAACCTAAGGAATAGATTTCAGCAGGAAAAAAAACATGAGTCTGACTCAACCTAGCTGATCGGACTTTTTAAGGGTAACTTCCACTTCAGTTTCTTGACAGGAAAATGCAGGGAAGGGAAGACCAAACCTAGAGAGAAAAAAACTTTTGGAAAACCACACTGGGCTGGTGAATTTTATTCAATCAGTACACGTGAACCCCACACAAGTAAAGCAGAGGGTCCTGGGTGTTTGCTTTAACCCAGCCTGAGAAGCTGATGTGCCCCTTCATTGCAACACTAACAAAAGCAAATCCACAGGTTTCAAAAATGCCTACAAGGCAATCGGGGCTTCCCAGGTGGCACACTGGTAAAGAATCCACCTGCAATGTAGGAGACACGGCAGAAGCCATGAGTTCAATCCCTGGTTCAGGAAGGTCCCCTGGAGTAGGGCACGGCAACCTGCTCCAGTCTTCTTGCCTGGAAAATCCCATGGACAGAGGAGCCTGGTGGGCTACAGCCCAGGGGGTCGCAAAGAGTCAGACACGATTGAGTGACTGAGCACTCACAAGGCAAGCATCACAAAGTCAAAGTCAAGATCTAGAGATGCAGACGTACAAATTTATTATTAAGGGAACTTGGAAAGAATTCTTATTTCTGAAGCTGGCACAAAATTAATGGAAAGCTATTTGGCAACATGTTTCAGAAATCTTTAAAAATGCTCTTTCGGCCAGCAATGTCCCACGGTGTTCTTCTAAGAAAACATTCAAAAAGGGAAGGAAAATGCTCAGAGACTTCCTCCCAGCTTTATGCGCCAAACTGAAATGCTAGAAACAACTTCCAAGGAAGACACAGAGGAGTCCCTGACCTTCCAGGTCAAGGAAGGCGCAACGCCTCAACACGGTGCATATTCTCCAGAGAGGACCACGCAGCATCAGGAGACCGGGGGGCAACCCAAGAAAATGCTCACAGCACAGGGCCAATGGGAAAAAGCAGGATGTGAAAGTATCTCTACTAGTACTACAAGCATCTAAAAAAGAATGCCAAGGCCCAGGAGGAAACAGGAAAAAGTGAAAACAGCTGGTAGAAACTATTCTGGTTGTGAGACTGTGGTGATTCGTCCTTAACACCTTTTTCCTGTTTATTGTCTTCAGAATATCTGGGGAAAAGGGGAAGAATGAGTATTGCTATGAGATATTAAAGTTATGAACGCAATCCCTGCTGCCCTAAATCAGACACGGCCCGATCATGTTTAATCAGGTACAGAGCTGTTTTAACCCAGTATCCAGGTTAATCAAAGCCTCGGAAATGTGGAAGGTTAATCTACATGGAGCCTGACACAGTAAAAGACATCAACCAGAGGAACCTCCTTCTATGTTTCACTGTATAAGGAGGCTGAGAAAGGAAGGACCCATCTACTCAATGATGGTTTTGCCTTGAACCAAAGCTAGCCCACTCCTAGGTGGGGACACTGTCTCGGGGTCAAGGTGTGGTTCTCTGGAGAGCGCAGGCCCTGACTGAGGGCAGCAGTCTGCTCAAGGCCGGCTACCATTTCCACGCAAGGGGAACTGTCCAATTCATCAAGAGAAGCCAGAAATCCAGTCTCACGGTGCAATCTCATTTCTAAACAGTGACAACCAATTCAAAAGTTAAGAGAAATTGTTGAGAATGAACAAAAGATCTGAAGGCTGGACGTGGCCTGCTGGCTGCCAAAGGAATACTCGAAATGCCCTAAACCAGGGATGGTTGACCTTTGGAGTCAAGTGGCCATCAAGGAGACTCCATCTGAGGAAGCATGGGTTGCTCAAGTATAATGGGGAGGGACAAGAGGAAATCCAGCTGACTTCCATGCCATCTGAGCCGACAGCTACACGATGCACCCTCCCTCCGGCCTCACAGTAACTCTACGGGGGGGCATGTTATTCCATTCTGCAGATGGGTCGGGAATGCAGGCCTTGCTCCATGAGAATGATCCACTCCCTGTTCTGTCTTCCTCAGGCCAGCAGCTCGGACACGGACACACATCTCTGACAAAACAGCCTCCAGGCATTTCCTCAGGCCCGGTTAGGAAGCACAGGTTCTTGGTGACGCTGGAGCTGGGTGGGCCTGTCCTCTGCCACCACCAGACCGTGTTAGAGATGCCAGTCCTGCCCACAGCCGACCTAACACCATATTGTGGTCTCTGACGAGCTGATAGGCCTAAGCCAACAATGCCACTCTAAAAACCCAGGTGTTACCCTTGTGAGAATTCAGTTCTTGTGCTAAAACCCACCTGTGACCCACGTGAGCAGGAGCAGCTACGTTACCTGGCCACAAAGCTGGCAGTCTTGTCAACGATGTTCCTGACCTCCGGAGGAGGGTAAATAATACCCACCACGGGCTTGGAAGGGGTAGAATCCTCCTTTGAAGATGCTTCTTCTTCTGTTGGCTGTGAAAACAGGAAAAGAAAGGCCTTAAAGTTTCTAGCTTGGTGTCGGATGCCCACCATTAAATTCCTCTAGGATATTACTGAGAACCAGACGCTCTCCCGTTCAATTCATCACAACTTTCTGGAGTTAGGAACCTCTGCTCCAGAAGAACCATTTCTCTCAACTGCTCTGGGCTTGCACGGGACTCTTCCAGGAACCAAAGAAAAGAGCAGCCTCCCTGGCTCCCCCAAGCTGGACCATCCCTGTGACACTGGGAATCTGCATTTTTACCAAGCGTCCAGGTGATTCAGATGTGCAGGCAGGGGGGAACGATGGGATGTGGATCTGACCACATTCTGAGAAACCATGTTCCAGAATCCAGAAGGCCATGTCCGTATCCTCACACCCTTGGATGTGCCTAATACAGAATATTTCACCACTGTCTGCTGAATAAAGAAATGGGAAACTCCTTGCTGGCCACTCCTGCCTTGAATGCCCTTTCCCTCTACATCCATTCCACGCTCTAAACCACCATTCAACGTTCAAGAGGTTTGTGAAACCACTGGAATACTCAGCATTAACTGCCCTGTAAGTTCCAATACTCTTCCCTCACTAGCTTCTTCCTCCAACAAGGGGTCAAGTCTCTCATTTTAGAAAGCCAGTTTCCCCACCGCCCTCACGTTCCTGACTGCTACCACCTTCTCCCCGCCTTTCTCTGGTAGCTCAATAGCCCGTGTTCCCTCAGTCTTGTCGCCCCCACTTCCTCACCTCCCATCTGATCCCCATTCATGTCAAGGGCTCTTGCCAAAGTCAAGAAAGACAGCCTACAGCCAGCTACTGTGGTTATCTGATCGTGCAACCAGTGACCACCCCATCACAAGATCGTCACCTCCCGAGCCCTATCCTCACCTGCCTCTCTTGCCCACTGTTCCACCCCAGTCTCCCTCCTGGCTCCCGTTTCAACCCCTGCCCTATAATGTGAGGCGTCCCCCAAATTCTGTCCTCTTTTCAGACTCACACTGTCCTCAGTCAGGCACTGAGAGCACGTCCTCCACTTCCCCAGCACCTCTAGGCCGCACCATCCTGCCCACACCAATGCCCCCCGACACTCTCACATGGCACAGCACTGTAAGAGCCCACAGTCCTGGGCACTTTCATCTCTAACCACTTTCCTCATGGACGGCCAACCGCGCCTCCAGTCATCCTTTCCTCAACCTCCACATTCAGTGATAAGGAACATTTCTCGAGCACAGAGTAGGTCCACATCCTTCTCTAAGCACTTTAAGCATATTACATCTATAAACTTACAGAGCCCCGTGAGGTTAAGTATTCTTACTACCGTCATTCTACAGATGACAAACAGAGAAATGGAGACCTCTCCACGAGGAGGCCCACGTGGCAGAACCAGGATTCCAACGCATCAGTTTAGAGGGAGAGCCTGTAGCATCAGCCCTTCATGATTTCAGCTTGCTGGTCCCCTCTGTCCCACGCCCCAGCCACAGTGCAGGCCAGGTCCTCAACGTCTTTTAAATATGACCAATCTTTCCCCCGAGCAATTCTTCACATCACTGTCTACCTCCACTTCTGAAACACAAATACATCAGTCTCCAGCTTACATCCATTATTCTTCTCCCAAAAGCCTGCTAGGAAAAGTTCAAATCTACAGTAACACAGGTCTTAGGTACCACTTTCCCAATTCCACGCTTTAACCTTCTTTACCCTTGACCAGAGGCACCGTCTGATTCTGACCTTGGTATCTCTGCACTTGGGTGGTTTTACCTGGCTTATTTTTCCCCAAATACTGGGAAAATGCCAGGGATACAAAGGTACTTGCAGTGGTCAGCAGACACGATGTGCTCAATAAATAAATTTGGTGAATGAATAAAGAATGGTATTTGCCTGCCCCATCACCTACCTGGTGAACTACTGATTCATCTTTCTAAACACAACTTAGCTTTTACTCCCATGGGCTTCACCTACCTTAACCTCTCCTCTAGCCCATTAGAGTTGCTGCCTCCACTGTTTAAAATAGCCAAGACGTGGAAGGGCTTCCCTGGGAGCTCAGCTGGTAAGGAATCTGCCTGCAATGCAGGAGACCCCAGTTGATTCCTGGGTTGGGAAGATCCCCTGGAGAAGGGATAGGCTACCCACTCCAATATTCCTGGGCTTCCCTGGTGGCTCAGACAGTAAAGAATCCACCCGCGATGCAAAAGACCTGGGTTCAATCCATTGGTTGGGAAGATCCCCTGGAGGAGGGCATGGCAACCCACTTCAGTATTGCCTGGAGAATCCCCATGGACAGAGAAGCCTGGTGGACTATAGTGCATGGGGTTGCAAAGAGTCAGACACCGCTGAGCAACTAAGCACAGCACACAGCACAAGACATGGAAGCAAGCTAAACATCCCTCAACAGATGAGTGGATAAAGAACATGTGGTACATATATGTGATGGAGTATTACTCAGCCATTAAAAAGAATGAAATAATGCCATTTACAGCAACACGGATGGACTCAGAGAGTGTCATACTGAGTGAAATAAGTCAGACTAAGGAGAAACACCGAATGGCATCCCTTATATGTGGAATCTAAAATGAAATGACACAATGAACTTACAAAACAGAAAGAGACTAACAGTTTGAAAACAAATTTATGGTTGCCAGGGGGGAGGAATAGTTAGGGAGTTTGGGAAGGTCATGTACACACTGCTGTATTGCAAATGGATAACCAACAAGGACTTATTGTGTATCACAAGGAACTCTACTCAAAGTTATATGGTAGCCTGCACAGGAGTGGGGTTTGGGGGAGAATAGTTACATGTATATGCATGGCTGAGTCCCTTGCTTTTCACCTGAAATTACCACAACATTGATAATAAACTATACTCCAATACAAAATAAACAGTTTAAAGTTTAAAAAAAAGAATTCTTGCCTCATTCCTAATACCCGTAGTTTATCACTCTGCAATTACTGACACCGGTCTTTCCTCCTTAGCTGATTGAAATCTTTTTAAGGGCTGTCTGAAACTGTTGTCATTTATGGAGACTGAGACGATAAATGTATTTATTAAGTATTCTCTCATATGTCTCCCCACTAGTCCGTGAACTCCCTAAGTAAAGCACGAACTATGCTTCACTCATTTGGCTAACATCGGAGCCTGGCACGGTGCCGGGCTTAGAGCAAGCACAAAACAAACGCTGCGAGTTAACGTTCAAAGAGGTACCGTGCAGGCTGGGTAATTAGGGGCTCCGGGGCAAAGGCGGGGGGCCGGGGGGCCAAATTAACCACACAAGACCGGAGGATACGCCACAACAGGGCTTCTCCAACTTTCATGCATAACCGTGGGATACTATTTAAAACGCAGATTCTGACTGTAGAAGATCCAGGGTGGGAAATCAGCATTTCTAACCAACTCCCAGGCGCTGCTGGTCCGCGGACCGCAGCTTGAGAACCACGGCTCTCCTCGGGCTTCTTCCGCTACCCGAAGGCAGGCGGGAAGCGCGCTGCCTCCTGGGACTTGGAGTGCCCCCAAGGCCTCCTAAAGGGCCGCTCTTCCTGCGCGAGTCAGGAGCGCCCGCGTCGGAGGGGAGGGCCCAGGCCTGCTCAAGCGGCCGGTGGAGGTGCAGAGATGGCCCTACCTGTTTGGGCTCGGTGGCCGCGGGCGGCGGCGGGGGCACCGCCTGCACGGGTCCGGCCGGCATGACTGCGACGCTCAGGGCTGCCAGTCCGCCTCGGTGTGGGTGAGCGGCGCGGCGTCAAAGCGCCTTCCCCGCACCAACAGTACGACAAGCTCTCAAGATGGCGGCGGCCGACCGAGCTGTCGCCGAGGGGGCGAGGTGACGCACGTCCGGGCACGCCCCTTCTCCGTGACGCCACTTCCCGCCCTCCCCGCGAGCAAGACGCCGTTGCCACGGCAGCGGTCGGGGAGCCGGGCTAGGTTTTGCTCTGGATCCTCGGAGCCGCAGGAGCGCCTGGGGACAGTTCCGTGAACCCGCCAGACACAGGGGCTGAGGCTGCGACGCCGGAGACCGGTGAGACGTTTTACATCGCCCGCCCTGACGCCCGGATCCCCCTCTCCTTTACTGTGCCAGGCCATTTCCCCTCTCCCTCCGACCCCCGCCTTCTAAGCCCCGGTTCTCTCCCATTGGCCTCCCACTTTGGCCAAATCTCCGCCTGCCTATTCTTCCAGGCCCCTCTTCAGGTCCACGTCCTCCAGACCCCTTCCCAAGTCTCAATCCCTAATTCCCACTGGTCCCTTTTCCCGCGGTCCTGCCTTTTCCAGTTCCACCCTCGCTTTCCATAGTCCCGCCCTCGAACCGGGTGGACAAACCCAGATCTAGGTTTCTTTAGGCTCCACCCTTAACGTCCGCACGTTTGTCCCCGCGGACCACTTCCCCGACCCTAGCACACCCCGATCCCCGTCTTGTCGCTTCTTCTCCTGGGGCTTCTCCTCCCTTTCCCCTCTCCCCTCCCTCCCAACTCCAGAATGTGTCTGGCTCTGAAGCCTCGCCTGGACTTCAATTTCTTCATCTATGAAATGGGGGTGTGGCGGGGGGTGGGGGTGGGTGATAGGAAAAGATGCCCTCCCAAGTCTCCTTCCTTGTCTCTTTCTCACACCATAGCTGGTTTATGTTAGTGTTACTATTAACGTTGAACTGTAACGATAGTTAGGATTTACTGAACATGTACCATGAGCCAGACCCTGTGCCAAACACTGCATGCATTGCATCATTTATTTCTTAGAGCAACTCATTTACAGATGAGAACAGTGAGATTCACATCCTCAATTTACATGGTGGAGTGGGAATCCAAACCCAGGCCTCTCTTACTCTTCTACTAGTGCAGTTACTTGCTTTGTCTTCACTGGATTCCTTCAGTATCCCCCCGGGTATCCAGGCAGTTAGCAATCCTGAGTCAGAGACTGACGCTGATATATAGATGGGTTTAGAGTTTCCAAAGCATTTCCATGGGTGCACTGGTCAGGATATGTGAAATCACTCAGCCGTGTCTAACTCTTCGTAACCCCGTGGACTGTAGCATACTAGGCTCCTCCGCCCATGGGATTTTCCAGGCAAGAGTACTGGAGTAGGTTGCCATTTCCTTCTCCAGGGGATCTTCCCGACCCAGGGATCAAACCCAGATCTCCCGCCTTGCAGGCAGATGTCTGAGCCGCCAGGGAAGCCCACTGGTCAGGAGGTAGGCATAATCTTTACCTGAGGGGTTGGGTCCCAGGGCTCAAGACAAAGACGGGACTTGAATGTTGAACAGGAGTGAAGTAAAGTTTCCTTCACTCCTCTGTGGGTTAAAATCCACCTTGGGCTGAGGGACCTATGGAGAGGCAAGGTTACCTGCTGCTCCCACCCCAGGGTAGTGGTGGCTCAATTAGTGCCATCTCTTGTGTGACCTCAGAAGCAGCGCAGGGTTGGAAGCTTCAGGCTGAGGGTTCTACTCAAGACTCAGGAATGATGGAGAAAGCTTGTGTCCAGTGCTCCTTCACTTGACACACACCCACATGCTTCTCAGACCAGGCTTATATCTGCAAATTCCCGCTGTTCGGAAGAAATGATGTAGGGTAACCTCAGATGTTTTTTCAGTGTTGTGTTTTCCTCTTGTATATTCTTGCTGCCTTGGCATTTGCCGCTGCTCATCAGAATCAGAATCTGGGGCCTTCCCTGGTCCAGTGGTTAAGAATCTGCCTTCCAGTTCAAGGGTTGTGGGTTTATTCCTTGGTGGGGGAACTAAGATTTCACATACCAAGGGGCAGCTGAGCCCACACGCCACAGCTACTGAGCCCACATGCTGCAACTAGAAAGTCAAAAATAAATAAATAAATATTTTTTAAAAAGAACCAGAATCTAACATCTCGCCCTAGAGAGCCACTGTAGTTATTTGAGGGCGAACAGGTTGTTTCTTTGTGTCTACACAAGCAAGCTCCTGAGTTCCAGGTGCTTTACCTCCTGAGAACCACTCCTCCCATGGTGGGATTTCTTGCTCACCCCTCCTCCCATGGTGGGATTTCTTTCTTGCTTTATTTATTTCCTTCTTGCAGTTCCAGGAAGGAAACCCGGAATGTTTCAGTCAGTTTTTCCATTTGTTTCTGCCTCATCCTTTGGGGACATAACATCTCATGGGTGATATCTCATGAGCCATCATCACTGGGGCAACATACGTACGTGGGATGTTGACCTGTGTGTATTTGTGACCTGTGTGTATTTCCACCCATATCACCCCCGCTGTGGGTGGAACTGCAATACTGATACACCCATGACTTACTCCCTGCAGAGACCCTCAGACATAGATGGTGCTTCCTGGTGGACTGGGCTGTGTGCCCTGCTCTGTCCCTATTCTTTAAAGACAGTGCCAGCACACAGTAGGTACTCAGTCACCATTTTTTTTTGCTTACTGAACACAGAATCTGACCCCCTACCCCTGCTCTGTCCAGTGCAGTAGCCACCAGCCCATGTGGTGCTGTATTGGAAAATCAGGGCTGGTCCAAATTGGGATGTGCTGTGCATGTCACATAGACATTGGATTTTGAGACAATATCTTTATACTGATTTCACATTGAAGAGATTCTTTCGGTATATTAAGTTAAATAATGTATGTTATTAAAAATAATTTACCTCTTTCTTTTTACTTCTTTTTTTTAACGTGGCGAGTATAGAATTTTCAGTCCCGCATGTGGCTCGCATTGTATTTCTTTTGGACAGTGCTGCTCTAGAAGTAGCACCGCCTGAAATCAGAGCAGAGATGTTGGACGCAAGAACACCAGCTCCCTGAGTGACCTTGGCCTAGCCCCCTAACTTCCCAGAGCCTCAGTTTCCTCATCTGTTTAAAAGAGGTGGGTTTGGGGAGTGGCACACGGCAGGTCCCGTGGTCAGAGCCAGCAGCGCCACCTGCTCTTTTCCTCACTGCTTCTCCCGCCTGGGGCAGCCTGCTTCTTGCACGACAGCCTCCTCCCAGGAAGCCCTCCCAGAGTGCACACTCCCTCACTCTCCCTTAATCTACTCCCAGGGACCGAAGGGCTGGACATGGGAAGCCAGGCAGCTGGCTGAGCGTCTGACCTCGAGCCCCAGAGCCTGCGGGCAAGTCTGAGAGCCAGGCACACTCAGACGTCCAGCTCCACGGACAGACACCTGTAGAGAGGTGAGGACAGGGCCAGTCCTCTGGGAGGCTGGCTGGCCCTCGGGAACTACCCTGGGGCCCTCTGGGTTTCCCTGCCCCTGTGGGTGCAGGCAGGCCCTAGGGTCCCCGCCCATGTGGCCAGATCACACTGCAGTGGGGGAGGTGTGACTCAGAGGAGACAGATGGGCACGGGTTCAGAAGCGAATGCCTGCACCAGAGCTGCCGCTTGTAGCCGATGGTGTACAGAGTGGAGGGGATGGGAGAGGATAGAGGACGGGAGAGGGGTGTACCCAGAGGTGGCCTTTCTCCCCAGGGCCAGAGAGAGTCCTGGGGGGCTGCCAGCCAGTGTAATGTGGTCAGATAGACTTGGCCCGATCTCCATAGGAGAAGCAGATCAGATTCCAGTGGGTAGGCCCGTGGCCCAGCTGGCAGCTGCTGCAGCAGCCCAGGCAGGAGATGACAGTGGCCCAGCACTCCCCGTCATGCTGCAGCTACAACTCTCTCTTAGTTGTCAGCGGCCTGTCCAGCGTTTTGCTCAGAGAGGGGTGGCCTGCAGGTACATCCTCTGGCACAGCTGTATAAATAAATAAAAATAAATGGGCTTCCCCGGTGGCTCAGAGGTAAAGAATCCGCCTGCGATGCAGGAGACACAAGCGACTCGGGCTCGATCTCTGGGTTGGGGAGATCCCCTGGAGAAGGAAATGGCAACCCACTCCAGTATTCTTACCTGGGAACACAGCTGTTAGGCACCTAGCATTGAGCGGGGGACTGGCACACAGGTCCTCAGAGGAGCTGTGGACCGATGGACTCGGCAGTGTGGGCATGAAGTGGGGTGTACAAGAGGGAGGCTGGTGAGGTCACCCACAAGCAGGTCCCGAAGGGGCCAGGCAACAGACTTCACCCCGCCGTCAAGGTTGGATTTCAGCAGGTTTTCTGGGGCTTCCGGAAGCTTCCCCCAGCAGCAGCCACGCGGCTCTGGCTCATGGGGGCGCTCTCTGCCCACCCCAGGAGCCAGGAGGATGGCGCACCTGCTGGGCAGCCCGGCCTGCATGGACAGCCTGCGCAAGGACCTCACCGACCTGCAGGGCGCCATCGTCGACGTGTTCTCCCGCGCCGGGCCCGTGCGCTTCCCCTCCTGGAAGTTCCCCGACCGCGTGGCCTGTGACCTGGACATGGTGGCCCTGCTGGAGCACTACGACCACGTGCCAGGCGACCCTGAGTTCACGCAGCTGGCCCACGCTGTGCTGCTGGAGCTGGTCATCGACAGGTGAGGGCCTCGCCCCAACGCACCCTCCTCAGGATGCTGGCCCCCACCCCTCAAGCCCCAGCAGCAGCCCCGGGGTCCCCCTCCAGCACCGGCGGTGCCAGCCATCACCTTTGAGTGCGTGCCGGCCAGAGCCAGGTCAGCTCAGGCCCCTCACAGCGCCCTCTCCTCGTGTTGTGTCGTGCTGTGTCTCCCCGTCCATCTTCAGGGAGTTGCCGGCCACCCCGTCGGTCTGTGTGGCACCGCGGCTCTGACACCTGCTTCTCCAGCTGCCGCTAGCTGCCTCTTAGGGTTTCTGCATGTTGCGGATGCAACGTCTGCTGCTCAGAGTCCCCATCGCAGGCTCTGTCCTGTCCCATCTGTGTGTACGGGACCAGACACTGGCTGTGCTTGTCCACATCCTGGCCCTGCTGGGAAGAGGCCGCTGGACTCCCCTGCAGCCCCGTCACTTTTACAGCATCGTTCACGTTACCAGGGTCATCAGCCTCCACTCCCTGGGGACCGCAGCCCAGGCTCCACGTGCTCCAAACCTCGCATGCTAACGAGGTCACGGGCCCGACAGGCGGGGACCCCAGTGGCTTGGGGATGACCTGCTGGGGACAAAGAGGCCCAGGGTGACCACTCAGAGGCCTAGAGGAGCAGTGGATGTGAAAGCGCTTCTCAGACCCTATGAGGGGCTGAAGGGGTGTGAGCCCAAAACACACTCTCCTTCCTTGCTGTGCCCTCTCCCGGGAAGGCCCCGCCCACTCATTTCTGGGCCAACCAAGCCCCACCTGCCCGTCACAGAGCAGTCTACCCATTGGCCTTCTAGGAAGCTGGTGCTGACCTGTCTTCCCACCCCTTGCCTGGCTGCTTTGTCCAGGTCACCCTCCACCCACTCCCCCCACCCCCAAGCTGCTCATTCATTGTCACAATTCACAGAGGAGGACACCTTGGCCAGAGAGGGACAGGGCCGGGAGGCGCTCAGCACCCCCTCCCCCAGGCCCTCTCTGCCCAAGGCCCGGGGCGGTGGGTGGGGGGGGTTGCACAGCCCTCTTGTACCTGCAACAGCTGAAAGTCACTTATCTGCCCAGTGTGTCTTGTAAACACAGTTCCTTCCTCTTCTTTTAAAACAGCCAGGTTCCTATCCAAATGCCTGCGTCTCTTCCCAAACACCCCTTTACTTTAAAATTAGCCCCTCACTCAGGGTAGGAGAGGGACCTCCCTCCCTCC
Source organism: Okapia johnstoni (assembly GCA_024291935.2). NCBI lineage: Eukaryota > Metazoa > Chordata > Mammalia > Artiodactyla > Giraffidae > Okapia > Okapia johnstoni. The sequence continues at coordinate 3,293,333 of CM044310.1, read as the reverse complement.
CTCCAGTCTCTGCTGTCACAGAAGCAGCTCGTCACACAGGAGAAGCCCCCCCCCCCAACACACACACAACTAGAATCAGGAAACCGCAGGGCACACTGCCCTGCACCCTCACCCTGAGGCGTGTGTGTGGCCTCCTGCACCTTGGGGGCCTCAGCTGTGTCCTCTGTGAGGTAAAGGCTCTGAGCCCCGTGATGTAAGGCAGCCACTCACCCAGCACTTCCTGAGCACTGAGGACACAACTGAGGCAAAGCCCAGCCTCCCAGGATCTCCCAGTCCAGCGGGGAGCAGCCAGGCAGAGGTGCTGCCACCCAGGAGGCCCCGAGGAGGCCCCAAGCTTAGCCTTCAGGGAGGGCTTCCTAGAGGAAGTGGCTCTTGGGTTGGGCAGAGCATATTGTGAGATGCTCCGAGCCCCTGAGGCCCAGGCCAGTCTCTAGAGCTGGAGGCCACTGGTCGTGTGGTGCCAGGGCGCACTGGCACCAGGCTTTGCCCCAGTCAACCCTACTGTCTCCGCTTGCAGGCTCCTGCTGCTGCTTCAGAGCTGCGAGAGCTACCTGGAGAACCTGACCTTGCAGCAGATAGTGCCCCCGGCCCGGGCTGCAGGGCCCTGCATGTCCGTGGGGCTCACAGTACGACGCTTCTGGAACAGTCTACTGAGGCTGGGCATGCTCAGCCAGCAGGCGGCCCTCCAGGTGGGTCCACCACTCCCCTTCCCCAACTGTGGTCACCCTCATGCCAGCCCACCAGCTCCAGCCGCCTCGCCCGCCACGTGCGCACCACACCCGCCGCTGGCTCTACTCTGGAACCCACGCATCCTGGAAGTTAGCGACGCAGGCCTTGAGGGTCATGTTTGGGCCGCCTGGCTCTGTAGTTTACACTGTGCGACTTTGGAAAACTCCTACCCGCTCTGAACCTCAGTCTGTTCATCTGTGCAGTGGGAGTGACGACAGTCCTTACCTCCCAGGGCATGGTTGAGTAATGGGGATTATGAAAGTGTTAGTCACTCAGTCACATCCGACTCTCTGCGACCCCGTAGACTGTAGCCCGCCAGGCTCCTCTCTCCATAGGAATTCTCCAGGCAAGAATACTGGAGTGGTGGGTAGCCATTCCCTTCTCCAGGGGAATCTTCCAGACCCAGGGATCGAACCTGGGTCTCCCTCATTGCAGGCAGATTCTTTACCATCTGAGCCACCAGGGAAGCCCCGATGGAGTTTACATGAGCCCCATTTGTCTTGGGTTACCCCATAACCTTCACAACCACCTGTGGGCAAGACCACTGTCACCATAACGGGAAGGAAACGAAAACCGAGAGTGGCTTCGGTGACACGCAAACGGATGAGTCCACCCAGCAAGGGCCCAGTGCCTGGCAGCTGTGTCTGTCACCATGTCACCCTCCCAGTGGCAGGCGTGTACCCGCATTGACCTGGGCTTGGTAACGGAGGCAGCAGAGAGGAGAATGCGCACTCTCATTCACGCTGGTGCCAGATACCATCTGAGGGTCTGAGCATCGGGCGAGGCTGCTATCACAGAAATCCCTAGGGAGCCGGTCACCGCCCAGACGTGTCTCCCTCAGCTGCTTTCCCTTTCTTTCCCTGACCACAGAAAAGGGCAAACCAAGGAGAGACCCTCACCTCCAAGCCCACAGCCAAGGGCGAGCCGGCCGGGAGCCCAGACCCGGTGACTGCCCAGCTCGTCAAGCCCCCCTGCCCAGTGCCAGGCCTGCCCCAGGCCTGCCCAGAGCAGGACAGCCTCCCCGTCAGGGTCTCGCTGAAGTGTCCAGGCAGGATGGCCGAGAACACCAGGAGCGTCCACTCCCAGACCGTGGAGACGGCCCTGGTGCCCTGTGACGCGTGCACCAGCGTCCAGGGCAGCCTGCAGGAGGTGGGCAAGGTGGTCATCAACCTGTGTCAGAGCCAGAACCTGCCCTCGTCGCTGGGCCGCTTCCAGCAGCTGGTGCGGGACAGCATGGGATGCAGGCCGCTGCCAGCCGCCACCATGGGTCTCTGGGCAGCCGAGCAGAGCAAAGACCTGGCACGCCTCGGCAAGCTCGTGGGGCCCCTCAGGGCCCAGCTGGAGGAGGCCGAGGGCCAGAAGGATGGACTGAGGACGCAGATGGGCGAGCTGGAGCAGGCCCCTGCAGCAGGAGCGGGGGGCGCGGCAGCGGCAGGCCGAGGAGGCCGAGGAGCGCCGGGCCCAGTGGGAGCGTGAGAGGCAGCAGCTGCTCGAAGGTCAGCCCCCGAGGCCGGGCCCCCAGTGCTGGGGCCCTGCCACCTACCAAATGCGGGGGCTCCCCAGGGAGCCGACCCTGCAACAAGAGTGTGGAAGAAACCTAGGCTGGGAGTGGGCAGGAGACGCGGGGTACGGAAGGTAGGGAAAGGGGTGCGCTCACCAGGCCCGTCACCCTGCCGGCAGCTTGAGCCCCATCCCGCTGGGGAATGCAGGAGCCCGTGGAGAACAGGAGTTGTCCCACCAGAGGGGCGAGGGAGCTGGGGGATTCATACACTCACTCCTGTGGGTCACTGAAGGGAACTCCTGGGAGCTAATCCTACCCTGGTAATCCCAGCTGGCAGAGGCGCACCTCTGGCCTCCGCAGAAGCAGTCAGGCAGAGAGACACGGCCTTGGGCCTCACGGCAGGCCAGCTCCTGTGGAGGTTGTGAAGCCTGAGGGAGCTGGGGCAAGCTGCCACCCTTTCTAAACCTCCCTGTCACCCCCCAGGAGGACACGGAGGCCCAGAGAGGTGCAGACACATGGCAGCCGCCCAAGAGAAAGCAGGGTGGAGGGGCCAGGCCTGCCAGCACCTCCCTAGAGACTCCCAAGTGTCCCACCATGGCATGGGGCACACTAGGCATGAAGCCCCCGCCAGGCACCAGGGAGCCTCTGAAGGGCCTCTCTCTCGTGGCTGCCACAGAAACAAGTGACCTCAAGACAAAGGTGGCCACCCTGGAGGGGGAGCTGAAGCAGCAGCGCGAGTCCACGCAGGCCGTGGGTGAGGAGTTCCGCTGCGGAGCCCAGCACCATGAGCCCCGTGCTCGGTGGCCGGACCGCCAGCCCCCGTCGCTGTCTCCCGGGCTTCGAGGGCAAAGCTAAGGCGACCACAGAGGAGGCTGGCACTGACCGGCCAGACCGCTGGGTGACACCACCTCCCACCCAGAGAGGGCCTCCTGTGTCCAGCACCCACCTTCGGGCGGGGTCCAGAGCCCCACTGTGTGACTGAGGACAAACACCGAGGCCCGGAGACGTGCTGTGACATCCCCCCTGCCCCCCTTCCCAGGTCCCATCCTGGGTCAGAGCCCGTGCGGGGAGTCCCCAGCGCTCCCAGGCCCTGCCCCTTCCCACACGCGCTCCATCCTACAGAGAGCAAGGCCCAGCAGCTGCAGGCGGAGGCCGAGCACCGGTTGGAGGCCGAGCGGCAGGTGCGGCAGCTGGAGCAGCAGGTGGAGCTGCTGGCGGGGCGGCTGGACGGGGCCAGCCAGCAGATCCGCTGGGCCAGCACGGAGCTGGACAAGGAGAAGGCTCGCGTGGACAGCATGGTCCGCCACCAGGAGGTGACGCTGGGGCCTCCTCAGCGCCTGGGCTCCACGGCAAACACTGGCTGCGGGGAGACAGAACTCCACTGAGGGGGGACACGCTGGAGACCTCCGGAGAATTCCTGAGTGGAGACCGTGACCGGAAAGAAGTCGGGGGAGCCCGGCTGGGGCGTCCGCCAACTGCTTTCCAGGGGGCGGGGTCTGCAACCATGGTGGCCTAGCCTTGCCCGGGGTTGGGGTCGGGCTCCCTTCGGCCCTCCACGCCTCCCACTGCATGGAGGCGCACAGACGGGATGCAGCACAAGGGGGTGGGCTTGGGGACGGTCACCTCCTGTGTCCCTCACGGCCTCCCTCCTGCCCACCCCCGGCTCAGTCCCTGCAGGCCAAACAGCGAGCCCTGCTGCAGCAGCTGGACAGCCTAGACCAGGAGCGCGAGGAGCTGCGGGGCAGCCTGGACGAGGCCGAGGCCCAGCGGGCCCACGTGGAGGAGCAGCTGCAGAGCGTGCAGGGCGAGAGGGAGCAGGGGCAGTGCCAACTCCGGGCCCAGCAGGTGCGGGGCGGGCCGGGGGGCGGGGCCGGCTCCTCCCGGAGGCGGGGCTGCGAGCTGGTCCTTAGCACAGAGCCTGCCCCGCCCCCAGGAGCTGCTGCAGAGCCTGCAGCAGGAGAAGCAAGGACTGGAGCAGGCGACCACGGACCTGCGGCTGACCATCTCAGAGCTGGAGCGGGAGCTCGTGGAGCTGCGGGAGCGGGAGAGGCTGCTGGTGGCCTTCCCAGACCTGCACAGGCCTGCGGAGGCCCAGATCCAAAGTAGGGACCCGGGCTTGGTGCAGAGGACACGCTGGGGCCTGGGGTGGTCCGGCGGCTGGGGGCTTCTCTGGGCAGGACACTTGGGCCTGCAGCGAGGGTGGTGGTGGTGGGGGTCCAGTAGTGTGGCCTCCAGAGCCCCCATGACACGTGGGTGCTTTGTGTTGTGCACTCCTGGTGTGGACAGGGACACAGAGGCCCTTCAGTGAGGTGACTGCTCAGGGTCACACAGCCAAGTTCAGACGCTGGTCTGGCTGCCTCTGTAGCCAGTGCTCTGTGCCACGTCACATGCCAGTCCTGGCTCGGCTTCTGTGTCCCCTGTCCTGGCATCTCCCCAAACCACACCATGGGGCCAGCTCTAAACACCAGCTCCAAGGGCATGGTGACCCCAGTTGTCCAGTGTCTGGGACCCCATGGCATGGGAGTGCTAGGGATCCAGCTCAGAAGACCAGCTGCCAGGCCACCTGGGTCCTCGTCCCAACCCCTCTAGCCCCTAGAGCTCTGGGTGAATCTGGTGCAGAACTGGCAGGATGATCCACTGCGATCTAGCTGGTCACGTACATTGTCAATTCTGAGTGCTGGGCCTCGTGCTGCCCTGTCGACTGCCCCACGGGCAGGTGATATGCCAGGAAACGGATAACAAGTGGCAGTAGCTGCCTGGTTCACAGAGTCGGGGTCGGGGGAGCACCCATCCCCCCAGCAGCAGGAAAGAACATCCTCGCTGAATTCCTGGCCCTCAAACCCAGGAGCTGGCCGTGACATTGGGCAAGTCACTGTCTCTCAGGCCCTCCAAAAACAGGTGACCTCGGAAGAGCTTCACTTCCTTACCTATTTGCTAAATCTTCAGTGAGGTCCAGTTCCCGCCCCCCACCCCAGCTCTCAAATTCTGCAAGGCCGCAGTCACCTCCCAGCAGGCAGGGGCTACGGAGCCGGGACAAGGCCTCGGGAGAAGGAAGGTGCGGTGGGAGGCCCAGAGCACCGACCCCACCCACCTCCCCATGCCCAAGGCATGGCGCGTCTGCCCTCAGAAGTGCTGTCTCTTTGGGCTCAAGAGGCCAACCTGCTGGGGTGCGGTGCTAGGTGTGCATCCCCACAGGCTCTGGCAACGTCACGGACGACATGGAGAGGCAGGTGCAGGCCAACGACATCCGCATCCGGGTCCTGCAGGAAGAGAACGGGCGGCTGCGGTCCATGCTGTCCAAGATCCGGGAGGTGGCCCAGCAGGGAGGCCTCAAGGTGGGCAGCATGGCTCCCCCGCCCGAGGGGCCGACCCCTGGGGACTGGGAAGAGGCCCCCCTGACCCAGCGGAGGTCTTGGGCTTCCCCGGGGAACCTGCCGCCAGCCCTGCTCCCGGCACGCGGGGCCCTCCTGGCACATGGCTTTAGCTGTGCCTGTTGTGAAGCCTCCCACGATTCAGCCAGGCACGAGGGTGTTTACGTGTCTTCCCGCTCCAAGCCCCACTCTGGCCCTTTGAGTCATTATTTCAAGTGCACCAGGAGCCTCCTCCGAAAGCAAACCTTCCCACACTTAACAGCTGACAGGCCCCAGGAGGCTTCCGAAACCTGCCCCTCAGAGGAAGGGGTGGGCCATAGGTTCAAGCCCTACCCCGCCCCCGCCCTCTATGGCACCCTCTCTGTTGGGTGCAGAGGGGCCCTGGGCCTTGCTGAGCTCGGTTTTCTTCACAGTTGATCCCCGAGGACCAGCTCTGGGCCCCTCCCGGCAAGGGAATCCCGGGAGTGGAGCCCCCAGCTGAGGCCCCAAGGACGTCCCCAGGGTGAGTGAGGCTTTGTCAGAGGTGGGGCATGTGGCTGGGGGGAGCCCGCTTGCTCACGGGGGAATCTTGCCGTCTGGTCTTCCCTCAGGACCCCGGGCAGGCGGCACCCGCCAGGCAGTAGGACAGCCGGTGCGGGCAGGACCCTGCCGGGCCAGCTCAGGGCATCCCCGCCTCTGCGGCCCCACAGCCGGCCTGGCAAGTCCTCCCCGGAGGACACGACCTACCTGACCAACTGCGCCCAGAACCCCATCCGGGCCTTGGCCAGGCTGAGGAGGAGACTGTCACCAAGCAGGGGCCAGGCCAGCCCTGCACACCAGCCCCAGGAGCGGCCCACGTAACCTGCAAGTTCGGGGGCAGGCCGCAGGGCAGGCAGCTGGCAGCCCACCAGATGTAATAAAGCCCAGGCCACCTGCCCACGGCAACCTTGGCCTTACTGCCTTCCTCCCCGCTCTTGAGTCCCCAGCCCTGTGGGTCACTGGCTGGCAGAGGCCTGGCACACCACATGCCCTCAGTGGACGGGAGCCTCCCGCCTCCCTCCTGACGGGCAACAGGGGACGAGGACATGCTGAGGGCAGAAGGAAGCTTCTAGCACCTGGGCCACGTGAAAGGCAGTCTTTGACCCCCCAGAGCAAAGGCTAAGGGATAGTGTAGACACGCTGACCCCCGCCAACGAAGAGCAAGGTCAGAGTCGGGTGTGCAGGGAAGGGGGATGGCCCGGTGAGGACCCCGAGGCAAGGAAGGGGCCAGGGGCGGGCAGGAGCCGCCCAGCTGCAAACCCAGGGATGGGGACATGAAGGACCAAGAGAGTCAGCCTTCCTTTCACTGAGGAATGCCTCAGCTTCAGGAAACACAAGTGACAAAGGCTTCTTCTCAATCTAGGAGTTGGATCCCCACAAGGCCACTGGAGGCAGGGCAAGGCTTTACCTAGCCAGAGAGGGGACACCCCCACCAGTCTGGCTGTCCCAGGCCTGTCCCGTGGGGCCCCGGCCCCAATGCCTCCAGCCTCTCCAGCCCTCAGTAGTCCAGTTTCCCCCCTGAAGTCTCCTGCCTGCCCTGAGCCCCCTCACCTATGAAGGACAGGTGCTAGGACCTTGCTGAGGACTTTTGGGGTGGGGGTGGGGGGTGCTCTTGGCTTTCTGGGACAGTTTTTCCTGGTCAGGAGGCCAAGAAATAGAGCACCTCAGTTTTCAGAGAAAGGTCAAGAGGGGGCATGTGTGGTCAGGGTGTGGTTGGGGTGTGCCCAAGTCCTGCTTCTGTGGAGCTCGGGGGGCTTGCTAAGGGAGCCTGGGCTTGCTGAACTAGGCCCTTCACAGGGCCGCTCCCTGAGGCAGGGGCCCCGAGAGCCAGGGGCAAACCCATCAGCCCGGCCCCGCTCTGCACCCATTCAGCAGTTCACAGGTCCACAGGTCAGACGTCCGGGCCCCCTGTGGCTGGGTTCTCTGCTCAGGGCCTGAGAATCAGGCTGAAATGAAAGCATCTGCCAGGCTGCATTCCTTTTGCAAGGGACTGGGGCAGATTCCAGGCTCCTTCTGACTGCTGGCCGCATTCCAGCTCCTGCTGCTGTGAAACGGAGGTCCACTTCCTCGCTGGCCGCTGTCAAGGCCACTCTTGGCTCCAAGAGGCAGTCCAACTTCTCGCCACGTGGCTCCTCCATCTTCAAGTCAGCAACAGAGAATAACTCAGGCTCGGATCCCCTCTACGCTTCAAACTCCTGACTTCCTCTTCCTCTACCAGCTGGAGGAAACGCTCTGTTTTTAGTGGGCTCACCTGGTTAGGTCAGGCCTCCCTGGACACCTTCCCACACATTAAGGTCAACCGTGCCATACAACACAACCTAATCACGGGAGTAGACTCCATCAGGGTCTGTTCCAGGCTCACACAAGGTGTGTTCATGGGCACCGGGGGCATCCTAGGGGCTATTTCACTTTTGGGGGGGCATCCTAGGGGCTATTTTACTTTTTGGGGGGGCATCCTAGGGGCTATTTTACTTTTGGGGGGCATCCTAGGGGCTATTTTACTTTTTGACTGCACTGGGTCTTCCTTGCTGTGTGTGGGCTTTTCTGTAGTTGTGGCAAGCGGGGGCTACTCTCCAGTTGCAGTGCAAGGGCTTCTCATTGTGGGGGCTTCTCTTGTTGCAGAGCATGAGCTCTAGGGCACACCACCTTAGCTGCCCCGAGACATGTGGGATCTTCCCGGACCAGGGATTGAACCCGTGTCGCCTGCACTGGCAGGCGGCCCTTAACCACTGGGCCACCAGGGAAGCCCCTTAGGAGGCATTTTAGAGTCCACCTCCCACAGGCAATAGACCCCCAAGGTGGCTTATCTTAAAATATCCACAAATTTTACATCTTATATTAAAATATATCCATGTTTATTTTAATATTAAACCTCCTCAACCCCCAATTTTTTTTTAATAAAAATGGATGACCCTGGAAAATGTACCACATTTACTCTGTGGCTTCAAGTATCCTGGTCAGCAACCTGTAGCCCCGTGGAGCAGCACAGGGATAGATGGTTTCTAAGGCCTCTGGTCCCAGCCAGGCCCCAGATGGGACCCACGGTCCCCAGCGCCCAAGGCCCGAGACCAGCAGGCAGCGGGGGCCACTGGGTTCAACATCATAGCCTTGACCAAGGTGTGTCCAAAAGATGGTCAGGCTAGGGTGCCTCCAAGGCCTGATGGCGCCTCTCCTGACCCACCTCCCAATAAATAAGCACAGAACCTGGCCACTGCAGCCTCAGCCCTCAAGGATGCCCTGCCAGCCAGGCCAAGGAGAGCCCAGAGCTCTGGAAATGGGCGCTGCCCACACCCTCTTCCCCAGACGCCTGGCCGAGGTCCTGGGAGCTGCCTGTGAGGAGGCAGACAGAGACACCCCAGGATGGCAGAGAAGGGCCCCAAAGCCGCCTCCCTTCCTGCCAGGTCCAGGCCGCGCAGCATCAGGCTGGGGACGGTGGTCCCTCCCTCCTGGTGTGGATGTGGGGACGCCTTGCCCCTGAGCAGGGGAGGCCCCATCCCTCCTCCCATCCACAGGGCTTTCTGTCCTGCCCCCTTGCTGCTGTCCTGTTCCAGGCGCCCAGGACGCAGGCAGGCGGGGTCCTTTCCCTGCGTGCTGAGTCCCAGCAGAGGCAGCTAATCGTCGGAGTAGCGGTTCCCTGCAGGAGAGGAGGAGAGACAACAGAGAGGGAGGCGTCAGGTGGGAACCAGGTGGAGCCGGCCAAGAGCCCCCACCCTCGGTGCTCACCCAGGACGTTGAATTTGCACAGCGGGCACGTCTGCTGGAGCATCAGCCAGGGGTCCACGCAGTCTCGGTGGAACTCATGCTTACAGGGCAGCACCCGGAGCCACTGCAGAGGTTGGGGGCGTGGGCTCAGGCCACAGGGAAGGCCTCTGGTAGGGGTGCCAGGCCCCATGCCCTCACCTGAGCTGGGAACCGAAACCCTTGTGCCCTGTCGCCTCCCCACCCCAACCCATTCTGCTTCCCAGCGCTCTGGTGGGGCGGGAAGAAGGCCAATGGGAACGCTTCCCAGGTGGGTTGGGAGCAGGGCAGGCATCACAGCCCCGGCTGACCTCCGCCCAGGGCACTAACCTGCTTGTTGCAGAAATAGTCCAGACACACAGCGCAGGTCTCAGCACCAGGCTCTGGGGGGCTCTGCGCCGCCCGGCCCAGCCGGCACCTCCGGGTCTTGAGGGATGCCAGCCTCTGTACCACTTGGCGCTTGAGCAGCTCCACCTTGGGGGGGCGGGGGAAGGGCAGCACAGTTTCCAGCGCTGGGGACACGGGCCCCCTCCCACGGGCCCCCCTAGGAGCTGGCTCCCACCTGGCCTCCAGGCTCCCGCCGGCTCTGCCGGGACGCCTGCCGCTGAGCCTGCACCACGAGGCCTGTGCACAGGAGCATGGCCACCAGCAGGATGGCGTTCCACAGTTGCTGCAGCGGCTTCTAGGGAGGGGAGCTGGGTGTCAGGGCCTCTGGGGCCACCCTACCCAGGGCCACCCCACCCCCCCTTATCCCCCAGTAAATCCACCCTGAGGATCAGGCAGGTGAGGTTCACGGGCATCATTGACCCGGGAGGCGCCTGGCTTCATCTTCTGAAGCCTCTGTCCTTCTTGGCTTTCACAGGAGAAACATGAAACCCAGGTAAGGAGTCTGAAGGGGAGTCAAGGCTTCCAAGAAGCAAAGGGTCATGACAACAGCGGCAGCTAATGCTGACTGTGCGTGACCCCAGTGAGGCACCCACACTGAGCACCCACCCGGCCCCTGAACCCTCAGAGCAGCCCTGGGAGGTGCAAGAGGTGGTCTCCCCACCCAGACAGAAGGAGCCCACAGGACTTGAGACAAGGCATGTGCGTACCCGGCCCCCCAGGTACCCACCTGCTCCTGGGCCCGACTGCCTCCCAGGCACACCAAGTCCTGCCATCCTCCGTAGCCATCCTTAGAGAGGCCACAGGTGGTCCACAGGGTCAGCTTCCACTCGATGGTGGCCGACAGAGACTCTCCGCTGGTGATCTCAGCCGTGGCCTGGGTCCTCCTGGGAGGGACACCCAGAGGTGCCAGACCGAAGGGCTCTTGAGAGGAGAGGCTCAGACCCACCCGCCCCAGCCTTGTGGGAAGAAGATCCCCTGAGTATCACCCCACAACAGCCCTTCTACTTTGGCCCCCAGGCCTGTCCCAGCCACTGGTTTCTCCAGGTCTCATAACAGCCGGCCAAGGAGGCCCACAAGCACAACAAAGAGCCCATCAGGAGTTGGCTTCCTCCGTGGGGAGGCCAATCCCTTCCCCCGAGAAAGCAGCCTCCTCTCTCCACGCCCTGGCACCTCCCTCCAAGTCTCTTCACCCATTTCTCAGGCCAAGAGACTACAGGCTCAGATGAACAGGGAAGGGCTTGGTCCCAAGACCCCTGAGCTCATGGCAAAGCCAGGAACCCTAGGGCCCAAGCCCCGTCCTTTGGAGCCCACGCCCCAACTCACTGCAGCAGCGCCTCCAACAGCTTAGTGACGTTGGAGGAATAATGCAGGACGATCACTGGCCTGAGCAGAAGCTGGGAAACGTCCAGCTGGGGGGGGACAGGGAGGTCAGGCAGCCCGGGTCACCATCCCCCCAGCCCCAGACCCCCCCCACAGCCTGACCTGGTTTACCTCTCGGACCACGTTGTGGTTCAGGACGAGGAGCAGCAGGGCTGAGGCTCCCAGGAAGAGTGCCCTCCGCATCTGCAGGGCAGAGCCAGAGGTCAGCACACAGCCTGCCCACACGCCCGCCCCACCACCTGTGGCCACAATTGTTCTCGGCTCCTGGTGAGCACTTCCCCGGGACAGACTAGCCGTAAGCAACTTGAGGTCAAGGACAGAAACCTTTATTCCTCCCCCCCACCCCTAGACGCGCTGTGGGACCCAAACAGCACTGTGCCTTCCCTGGTCCAAGCAGAGCAATCCTGCCCACCGGCCCCCCGCAGGAACTCCCCGTCGGATACTCTCAGAGCCTGGTCAAGCTTCCGGACTCTATCTCCTGCCACCTCCCTGCTGCCAAACACCCTGACCCAAGTCTACATCTGGGGGTCCCTTGCCCCACCCAGGCCCAGGGCTTCTCTGGAAGGTCCTTAGGGTCCCATCGGGTAGTCCGGCCCTAACAATTGCCTTGAAAACCCTCCCTCCAGCCCCTCTTCCACATACCATCACCCCCGCCACCACCCCCTCACCCCGCACCTGCTGAACCAGAGCCTTGGGATAGGCCTGTGGGCCGCCGCCCTGACTCTCCTGGTGAATCTGGGCCTCCTGCTCTTTGCCCACGTATGCCACCGCAATCCAGCCTTCTACGGGCGCGTCCTGCTCAGCATCCACGATGTCCATCTGTGGGGCGAGGGGCCGTGGGTAGAGGGAGGGCGGGGAGGAAGGGAATCGGACGCAGAGCGGATGCAAGTCCAGGGTTCGGGAACGAGTTTTGCAGGAGAAAGCACCCGATCTCAGGTTCTGGAAGCCCGCGGGCTGGGAGCCTGGGCAGCCCGGGGGAAGGGGCGCTGCACCGCCAGGGCTTGGTCCTGGGTGAAGACCGGATGTGGGGGCAGGGTCTACGGCGGGACGGGGGCTGTGCGGCTCAGCGGCGCTCACCAGCAGCAAACGGCCGCCCAGCGGGGTCGCCGGGTCGGCCTCGGGGCCGATCCTCACTCCCTGCAGCACCAGCGCGTCCTGCCGCGGCAGCCTCACCTCCACCCGCACGGCGCGGGCCCCGCCCCGCCCCGCCCCGGCCGCGGGCTCGCCGCCGTCCGCCGCGGCCCCCGGCCCCGCCAGGCCCAGCCAGAGCGGCAGTAGGGGCAGCAGCAGCAGCAGTGGCGACGGCGGCGGCGGCGGAGGAGGCGGCGGCGGCGGCGACCTCAGCGCGGGGCGAGCGGCGGGGCCCATGGAGAGACCCGGCGAATAGACCACGCAGGGGCGCCGGGGGGTCCTGGCGCGGGGGGTGGGGGGGAGCGGCGGGAGCGAGGGCGCAGCCGGACAGGGCGGGGGCGCTGAGGGGCGGGGCGGGGCTGCAGCCGGACGGGGCGGGGCGCTGAGGGGCGGGGGCGGGGCTGCAGCCGGACGGGGCGGGGCGCCGAGGGGCGGGGGCGGGGCTGCAGCCGGACGGGGCGGGGCGCTGAGGGGCGGGGGCGGGGCTGCAGCCGGACGCGGGGCGGGGCGCCGGGGGGCGGGGCGCCGGGGGGCGGGGCGGGCCCTCGGCGCCGCCAGCACCCAGGCCGGGCCTCGCGCGCCCCCTGGTGGCCGCGGAGAACGCGGAGCGACGGCAACCACACGGAGGTGGGAAGTCAGAGAGGTGGCCCTCGCAGTTCTGGGTCGTTTGATGGCAGAGACCAGAGGAAAGGTCACCGACAGAGATAGGTGAAAGATAGTTGGTGACTCGGGGAAGCCGAGGCACGCTGAGGGGCCCAGACGGGCAGCAGCAAGGAACTTCAGGGGGTCTGGACACTGATCCTTGCTCTTGCGCGGCCTGGCCTGATGGTCACAAGGTCGGCTGGGTTCTCCACTTCTCTACCAGACTCAACTCCAGGAGATGAACCAGAGACTGGTCTGGCAGGTGGGTGGGTGATTGGGAGCGGGGAGATAGAGACAAGAGTCCTGGAGGGGCAGAGAGAGGTGCCAGGCATTCCCGGCCCCAGGGGCCCAGAGCCTCAGAGGGGCCCGGAGGCTGGGTCTTCAGGCCGGTCACTTTCCTGGGCTTTGAAATGGGCACAGGAGACCAGCACTGCCACACTCCCGACAAGTCATCTCCTGATGCCTGCCGCAATGTGAAAATTGTGCGAATGGTCCCAAAACGCGTCCTTTACTCCCAGGGGTTGCTGCTGCTGGGAGCTGGCTCAGTCTGAAATTTGGGCCTTTTGAAAAACTGTACTGTGATAAAAGGACAAAGTCCTAAGGAGGTGTGACATTCTTTTCTCCAGTATTTTATTATGAAAGATTTCAAGCATGCAGAAAAATGGAAAGAATATTGCAGGGGACACCTGTGTAACCACCAACATTGAACCACCAAGATGCTCCTGAAGAATTAGTTGGAGAGAATATGACATACAACAAAGGTGCAGTAATCAAATACAGCATGGGCAAGATAGGCATATAGATACATGGAATGGAATCGGGAGTCCAGAAATAGACCCAGACATCCACAGCCAACTGATTTTCAGTAAGGGCACCAAGACCATTCAGTGAGGGCAAGAACATTCTCTTCAACAAATGGTGCTGGGACAACTGGCTATCACATGCAAAAGAATGGGACTCCTGCCTCGCACCGTATACAAAAATTAACTCAAAATGGACTAACAGTGGAAACGCAAAATGGTATAGCTGCTGTGGAAATCAGGATGGTGGTTCCTCAAAAACAAACACAGAATTACCCTCTGATCCACTCCTTGGTATATCCAAACGAATTGAAAGCAAGAACTCGAACAGATGTTGGTACACCAGCGTTCACAGCAGCATTGTTCACAACAGCCAAAAGATAGAAACAGGTTTGTTTTGCTTGTTGCACAAGACGAAACGCTGAGACACAGGTTTGCAGCAAAGAGAGGGTTTATTTATAAGACAGCCAAGCAAGGAAATAGGAGAACAAGTCTTGAGTCTGCCTCCCTGAAGGCCAGGGGGCTCAGGGTATTTATGGGATGAAGATAAAGCAGCAGGTGGTCTGGGGGGTGGGGAGCCTAGGGAAAGGTGATTGGGAAAAAGTGCGGTATTCTTCATTCTGCGCAGGCGTAACTAAGCTACAAGCCTCTGCAGGTTCATCGCATAATCTGAGGGCAGAACGGTCGGCTCTCTGAAATCAAAAGGTTTCGAAGCACAAACCCAGCACGTGCCCAGGTAGAGGGTCAGTGGTCCTATCCAGTCTTAACCGGCTCAGCTCAGGCTTGACACAGCTGACTCCATTTCTAGAAAACAACTCGGGTGAACATTTTATTGTTTACGCCATGTGCTGCTTAGAGGACATGCATCTTAAAATGACCTTGGTTAGTGAAGGCTGGTGAGATGGATTGACTCATCACCCTCAGTTTCACAACTGAAATGTCTATCAGTGGATAAATGGGTAAACCTCAGATATGCAGGTGACACCACCCTTATGGCAGAAAGGGAAGAAGAACTAAAGAGCCTCTTGATGAAAGTGAAAGAGGAGAGTGAAAAAGTTAGCTTAAAGCTCAACGTTCAGAAAACAAAGATCATGGCACCTGGTCCCATCAATTCATGGAAAATAGATGGGGAAACAGTGGAAACAGTGACAGACTTTATTTTTTGGGGCTCCAAAATCACTGCTGATGGTGATTGCAGCCGTGAAATTAAAAGACGCTTGCTCCTTTGAGGAAAAGTTATGACCAACCTAGACAGCATATTAAAAAGCAGAGACATTACTTTGCCGACAATGGTCCATCTAGTCAAAGCCTTGGTTTTTCCAGTAGTCGTGTATGGATGTGAGATTTGGACTATAAAGAAAGCTGAGCACCGGAGAATTGATGCTTTTGAACTGTGGTGTTGGAGAAGACTCTTGAGAGTTCCTTGGATTGCAAGGAGATCCAACTAGTCAATCCTAAAGGAAATCAGTCCTGAATATTCATTGGAAGGACTGATGCTGAAGCTGAAATTCCAATACTTTGGCCACCTGATGCGCAGAACTGACTCATTGGAAAAGACCCTGATGCTGGGAAAGATTGAAGGCGGGAGGAGAAGGGGACAACAGATGAGATGGTTGGATGGCATCACCGACTCAATGGACTTGAGTTTGAGTAAACTCCGGGAGTTGGTGATGGACAGGGAGGCCTGGTGTGGTACAGTCCATGGGGTTGCAAAGAGTCGGACACGACTGAGCAACTGAACTAAACAGAGTTTTGAGACGTCCATATCATGGAATATTATTTAATCACAAGTAGGAATGGGGCTTCCCGGGTGGCGCAGTGGTAAAGAATCCGCCTGCCAGTGCAGGAGACGCAAGAGGCTTGAGTTCAATCCCTGGGACGGGAAAATCCCCTGGAGTAGGAAATGACAGCCCGCTCCAGTATTCTTGCTTGGAAAATTCCATGGACACAGGAGCCTGGTGGGCTACAGTCCCTGGGGTCAAAAAGAGTCGGACACGACTCTCAGTCATGAGCCGCTGAGCACAGCATGAATAGGAATGAAGTGCTGACACCCGTGACATGACTGACCCGTGACAACATGAGTGACCTGTGAAAACATTATGCTAAGTGCGAGAAGCCAGACACAAGAGGCCGTGTATTAACATTATTGTGTAATGTGTCCGGAATAGGTAAATCAGGTGGGAAGCAGATGAACGGCTGAGGGGAGGGGGAAATGACATGTGACTGCTTCATGGTTCAGGGCTTCCCTCTGGGGTGACAAAAAGGTTTTGAAACTGAATAGAGAAGCTGGCTGCCCACCATTATTAATATACTCGATACCACTGAATTTCTGACTTTTTTGATTTTTCTTGAGATTTCAGTTGTTTTGCCAATAATCTCTCTTTTTCTAATATTATTTATTTACTTACTTATTTTAATTTATGGCCTCACCGTGGGACATGCAGGATCTTAGTTTCTTGACCAGGGGTCGAACCCAGGCCCCCTGCATTGGGAATGCGAAGTCTGAGCCACTGGATCTCCAGGGCAATCCCTGAATTATTTTTTTCACTTTAAAGTGGTTAATTTTAGGTTGTGTGAATTTCACGCCAATGAAAAAAATAATGCAGGCCTGGCTGTATAGTAACAAAACTCTGATCAAGCGAACGAGAAACACGAAGTTCAGATCACCAGTGTGGAGTTTTATTGTGAAGGGGCACCCTGGGGCCCCAGCAGTCTCTGCTTTTTACGTCGCCTGATTGTCCGTTATGTCGCCCTTCTTCGCATAGGTTACTCGCCTGCTTGTGTAAGGTATCGTTCTTCCTAAGTTGTGCAGTGCACTGTGGAGGCCCTGTTCGGTCCGCGGAGAGTCTTGCTTCTCCGATTCTGTGAATGTTGCAGCCTGTCTATCAGTCCCAATGACAAGGTTGCAAGGACAGAGCCTGTAATCAGGCTGTTGGCTCCACTGCCTCCCTGTCCATGTTGCCACCACTGACTCCCTATTCCCACACTTCTTCCCAAGGCAGGGGGTCCTCGCGGTCCCCCAACACACACACACCTCCCAGATGCAGATCTTAGCTCACAGGGCTGCTGTGAGCATGGTGAGCCGTCACCGATACCCTGCAGTCTGCCCTCCCACGGGTAACCCTGGTGATCCTGGAAGAGACAAGGACTGAGCATACAGTCTTAATGTGGGAGAGGGTAGCCCAGGCCAGGCCAGGCCTGCTGCTGGGTGGGGTGGAGCTGGGGGCGGTGGGGAAGCAGTCGAGATCAGCTTTCTTGCCCTGGGTCCTCAAATGGAAGTTGGACTAAACAGTTGTTGGCGGGTGGGAGAGCTCCTTTCATCAGGCGTACTGTGATCCCAAACGGCTTGTGTCTTGGAATACAAGGTTTCCTGGCCCTGGGCTGGACTGTGAACTGGGTGGAAGAGACCCCCGTGTCCCTCATCTTTCCTCACCCCTGCTAAAGTTGAAAGGGGACAGAGGAAGAAATGAAGCTGTAACCAAAGTGTGAGGCGCGTAGGGTGTTTTGCTCCATGCACTAATGGGGTGAGGGCAGGGAAATGATTTAGACTTGGTATCAGTAATGGGGTATGTGAGGGGGGCGCGGCTGGCACGGGCTGCTCTTCCTCTGCTGTGAAATGAATTCTTCAGTGTGATTCCAGGCTGTGCATAAAATGGGCAAGCCTCCCGCGAGTCCATGGATGGTAGTGCTGGCAGGCTATGGCGAGGGCAAATCCATATTCAGAATACTGGTCGGCCCCTGTGATGGAGGAGCGGCAATGTGCTGAAGCTGCCACCAGGTGGCAGGCTAGTCCCCAGGGAGCGCCTGGGGTGGGGGTGGGGCACACTGGGCTGGGTGTTGGTCTCTGCTGTTTTTACAAAGGGGCCTTCAGGAGGGCTTCCCGGGCGGCACAGTGGTGAAGAATCCACCTGCCAATGCAGGAAACGCGGGTTGGATCCCTGGGTCGGGACGGTCCCCTGGAGGAGGAAACGGCAACCCACTCCAGTATTCTTGCCTGGGAAATCCCATGGACTAAGGAGTCTGGTGGGCTGCAGTTTAGGGGATAGCAAACGAGTTGGACATGACCTAGTGACTGAGCCCTCCAGGAAGGCAAAGGCTTGCTCACAGGAACTCATCACCCATGGGATGAGGACACACAGGCTGCTGGCCCCAGATTGTCGAGGTGCATATCAAAGGAATGATTTCAGTGAGCCCAGACTCTTGCATCTTCCCAGACACAGAAAAGTGCTAAGTTCCTTAACTTGAGATATCCAGTTTCTTTTATCAACAGTAATCTTCTGATGTTCCGACTACCTGGTCTTTGTCACAAAAGCTCCTGTCCCTCTTGGTTCCCCACTGCTTCCTCTTTGAACAGTTTCAGAATTATCTGAGATGCTGTGTTCTGGACTTACATCCTGAGATTTGACCACCAAATTAAACATAACTTTTAGGTTGTGCTTTTTTTCCCCCCTAGTTGACAGGGGCTTCAAAGCCAGTTACAACAAGAGAAGACTAGACGGTGGCAGGGAGGGCTGTATTTTCAGAACTCATAGGTCCTTCAGGTCTCTTCACGTTATAGTCACGAGCCCCAGAACACATACTGAATTGTCTCAGCAAAATCTTAGGCTGTGCCTTGGTTGCCTGGTTTCTTCGCCACCTCCCTCCACTCATCCAGATGCCCAGCGGTGGGGTGATGACTCACCTGAGCTCACACCGGGCAGGTGAAGAGTGGCCGTGAAAGTGTGACGTGCCGAGGGGAGGGGCTGCAGCATGGGGGGTCAGCGTGGTCAGGGTCCAGTCCTCAGGGGACAGACAGCTTGGGGGGTGGTCAGGGGGGTCAGCGTCCAGTCCCCAGGGGACAGAGTGTTGGATCATGCCCACAAGTGGATGGCCACACCAGTGGCGTTCTAGGCACTGGGCGTGTAGCTGTGACCATGACCAGCCATGACTCCTGCCCTCAAGAAGAGATGGTCAAACATAACCACTTATTTCAGACCGTGGTAAGTGCCACACGAAGGAGATAAAATGGCATGAGAGAGTGACCGGGGCTGGGGGCCGCTTCAGCTTCAGTGCCAGGGAAAGAGGCCTCTCCAAGAGGAGGGTGGTGTGGGTTAAGACCTGAATGACAGGGGCTTCCCTGCTGATCCAGTGGCTAAGACTCTGCCTTCCCAATGCAGGGGGCCGGGGTTCGATCCCTGGTCAGGGAACTAGGTCCCACATGCTGCAACTAAAAGTCTCGCATGCCACAGGGAAGATCGAGGATCCCACATGCCGCAACTGAGACCTGGTGCAGCCAAATTAATGTGTAAATTTTTTTTTTAAGACCCGAATGGCAAAAATATCTGGGGGAAGAAGCAGGAAGTTCAAGTAAAGCAACGGATACATTTCCTATGTTCCAGGCACTGTTGAAGAGAATTGCGTGAACTCACTCTAATCTCATCAGCACCACATGAGGTAGGAAGATTGTCATTGCCACCTGGCAGAGGGAAATTGAGGCACCGAGGTCGAGTAAGCCCAGCCGGTGCTGGACCCTACCTGAACCCAGGTAGTCGGGCTGCAGAACGGGCTGCTCCGCTTCTCAAAGGCATTGGCAGGGGGTGAACGAGCCTGGCAGCAGAACCCGGATGCAGGGGTGTGGGTAGAAATGACAGCCCACTCCTCCCAAGGGAAGCCTCCAGGCTCGCGCCAGCTGGCGCCAGAGCCGGGGCAGGGTCTCCAGGACCCCCTCCTGCCCTCCCCTCCTCACCCCTCCCCTCTGGGAGCCCTGAAATGCCTGCTCCCTGCCCCCAGCCTCTCGGTTCACAGCTAACTGGGCCACCTCATTCTAAAGGGATTTGACTCCTGGAGACAACCGGAGACTGGTGAGAAAGGGTTTAGGGATTAGACGGTGATATCCCGATACCCGGGAAGGTAAGGGACTTAATTACCGGGGGCTCGGGTGTGGGAAGTGGGGCGGGGAGAGGATTTGTATCTCCAAAGCCCAGGTGGACTGCGGAAGTGAGGAGGAAGCGGGGTCCTGAGGAGGAGCCAGACGGCCGGGTTGCTCACATTCTGCTGTGCCTTCAGGAGTAATACAGGAGAGATCAGAGCACTGAGAAGCCCGCCCCTGTGTGCACCCATCACTTTCCCAGCCATTATTTTGCTCGGAATTCTCTTGGCAGCCCTGGAAGCGGACGAGGATTAGCTTTCTCCCCAAGTGACTGGCACCCAGAGGGGGCTGGTGACTTTGCCACCGGAGGAGCTGGGTTTGGCCACAGGACTCCTGGCTGCTGCCTCTGCGCCTGCAGCATCAGTGCAGGGTGAGAGGCAGCGAGGCATGTCCACGGGGAGAGCAGGGGGCGGTGGAGAGCAAACCATGAGGGAATTGACACGTTGCCATCCTGTATTCTGGGCAGCCAGGCAGGGCTGTGGCTGGACCCTGAGGGCTCCTTAGCCCACCCCCTCCCTGATATGTACCCCTCCCCCCAAGGGAAATCCTTGTGTGGCCCTCTGACCTTTGAAGGTACACTTGGCCACAGTCTGAACTCACCCTGTTGGATGTTCCCCTCTTGTCCAACCTCCAGGATACCCCAGATCTGAGATGGAGAAAGACCAGCCACCCCCCCGCCCCGCCAGCTCAAGGATTTCGGAATAGCTCCCCGCCCCAACTCAGAGATGGGCGACAGAGGATGAGATGGTTGCATGGCATTACTGATGCAATGGACATGAACTTGGGCAAACTCCGGAAGATGGCGAGGGACAGGGAAGCCTGGCGTGCTATAGTCCATGGGGTTGCAAAGAGTTGGACATGACTTGGCGGCTGAACAACACCACTCAAGGGTCCTTCCCAACAGCCGGCCCTCCTACACCCATGCCCCCCAAGCCCTGACTCTTTCTGTGGCCCCCACCCCCTACACACTTCTCCACAGCCTGATCTCAGTCAGGATGTGCCCCTCTCCAACACTGTAAGTTGCCTGAAGGCATCTTTTTACTCCACGATTAGCACAGTGCTCAGTTAAATATGTACCAGATGCATGAATGAACGGGGCTTCCCAGGTGGCACAGTGGTAGAGAATCCGCCTGCCAAAGCAGGAGACGCAGGTTCAATCCCTGGGTCCGGAAGATCCCCTGGATAAGGAAGTGGCAACCCACTCCAGTATTCTTGCCAAGATAATCCCATGGACAGAGGAGCCTGGCGGGCTACAGTTCATGGGGTCACGAAAGAGTGGGACGTGACTGAGCACGCACGCATGAGTGAATGCATGAATGAATGAATAAATGGTCTCCAGACCTCCTGCTCCCTCCTGACTGGCCGACTCCTGCCCAGCCATGGGAGCTCTGGGGAATCTAGGATGTCCCCCCACCCCGACTGGACCGGGACCCTCCCGTCTGCACCTGCTAAGGCGGCACTGACCGCTCTGTACTGAATGGCCTGTTGCCTTGGCTGTCTCCCTGTGGACCAGGAACTCCCCGGGGGGCAGGACCTCTGACATGTCCCCCGCCTGGCCGCACTCCTGCTGCATATGTGGTCGTGGAGCCAAGGTATGACAGGTGCTTGAGCTCTGAGCTCCACTCGGGAGCCTGGGCTGCCTGGATGGGGCGGGCGGGCAGGTAGTGGAGCGAGTCCCTCACCGCAGCGGCCTCAGCCTGCTGCTGTCCCCTCTGCTGTTCCGGGTGGTGCAGACCTGTTTATTCTTTCCCCACTTGTGTCAGAAGGCTTGAGGCAGCACGTGGCAGGGCTGGCAGAGGCTCAGAGTCTGGGCCTTTCTGCACGGCCTCCCACAAGCACAAGGGCTTTCCGGAGAGTTCCAGCCGCCCCAGCCCCCTGCAAGTAGAGCGTTCCACAAATATTTGTTGAAGGGTTTAAAGGACAGTTCTCTCCAACTCTCGAATCACCATGCCAATCTCCGCACCACCCCTTGCCCATTGGCACCGCAGAACCAGAGGGCAGGGCACCCTGGGGCCTCTGACCTCCTGGTCAAGGCCCTTGTTTCAGAGAAGGGTCATCTGAGGCCCAGAGGTCAAGGGCAGACGGCCCCGAGGAGGCCCCTTGCTGAATGGTCACTGCAGCACATTCACTCCACAATCCTAAATGAAAAAGAATGCAGAGAATACACATAAGTGTATAACTGAGTCACTTTGCTGTACAGTGGAGACTGGCACAACATTGGAAATCAACTATACTTCAGTTAAAAAAAAACAAACAAGAAAACATGACTTCCCTGGTGGTCAAGTGGTTAAGAATCTGCCTGTCAGTATGGGAGACTCGGGCTCGATCCCGGGTCCGGTAAGATCCCATGGGCTGAGGGACAGCTGCTGAGCCTGTGCTCCAGAGCCCCCGAGCCACATGACTGAGACCACTCTCCGAGAGCGTGGGCGCTGAAGTGTGGACCCCCGAAGTCTGCATGCCTAGAGCCTGTGCCCCACAGCGAAGAGTACCCCCCACTCACGGCAACTAGAGAAAGCCCGCATGCAGTAGTGAAGACCTGGCACAGCCAAAAATAAGTAAAGAAAATAAAAACCAGGGGATTTCCCTGGTGGTACAGTGGCTAAGACTCCACACTCCCAATGCAGAGGGCCTGGCTTCAATCCCTGGTCAGGGAACTAATCCCACATGCTTGCAACTAAGAGCCGGTGCAGACAAATAAATAAATAAATATTAAAAAAAAAAAAAAAAAAAAGTGGTCTAAAGCCCAGGCTCTGGATTCCCAGTCCAGGGTTCCTGTCTGGGTTCAGAACAGCCTCCCAGAGGAATTTCCAGCTCCAGGTATTACCTCTCGAGACTGAACCTGTTACCACCCACCTCCTCAGGCTCTGGGTCCCAGCAGCCTTCTTTTCAGCTGTCTGCACACCCATGCCGGCAGGGCGCACTGGGACCAGCGCAGCCATCACAGAGCTGGCAAGAGGCAGGCCCTGGATCTCGCCTCGGGCCTGCCTGCCCCGCGAGGCTGGGCTCTTTCTGTAGGGCCGGGCTGTGCCTCATCGTCACCACTACAATACAAAGCGGTCAGTGTCAAGGCCAGCAGAGAGGGGGCTACTGGTTGGCAGAGGTCATGCTGGGCTGGGAGGATCAGGGTGAGGTTGCTGGAAACAGGATTGGATCAGGCTTTGAAGGCCAGGGAGGACCTGGCAGGAGGAAACAGGAGAGGAAAGCAACTCTGAAGAGGCAGGAGGGCAAATCTGAGGAGCAGCTTGGGGCTTCTCTGACTGAAACAAAAGTGTGTGGCAGGGAGGAGCGGCCGTCGAGGCCACGGGAATGCTGGGGTGAGCTGGGGGTAAGGCCTTGACTGCAAGTCAGAGAGGTTGGGCTGATCCCTGCAGAAGGCACTAGGGAGCCATTGCAGATTCTTGAGCAGGGGAGCCACATACTCAGACTGGGATTGGGGGATGGAGAGAAGGTGGGGACGTGGAAGAGGGAGTCTCACTAAGTAACCAGCCTGGAGGAATTTCATTTTTGTAGATAATAAAAAGCAGAGACATCACCTGCTGACAAAGGTCCATCTAGTCAAAGCTATGGTTTTTCCAGTAGTCATGTATGGATGTAAGAGTTGGACTGTAAAGAAGGCTGAGTGCCGAAGAATTGATGCTTTCAAACTGTGGTGCTGGAGAAGACTCTTGAGAGTCCCTTGGACAGCAAGGAGATCAAACTAGTTAATCATAAAGACAATCAGTCCTGAATATTCAGTGGAAGGGCTGATGCTGAAGCTGAAGCTCCAGTACTTTGGCCACCAGATTCAAAGAGCCGATTCATTGGAAAACACCCTGATGCTGGGAAAGATTGAGGGCAGGAGAAGAAGGGGGCAACAGAATAGGAGATGGTTGGGTGGCATCATTGACTCGATGGACATGAGCTTGAGCAAGCTCTGGGAGTTGGTGAAGGACAGGGAAGCCTGGCGTGCTGCAGTCCATGGGGTCGCAAAGAGTCAGACACGACTGAGTGACTGAACAACGACAAAATATATAATAAAGAAATAAATATATAATCCAGATTTTGATTCCAGGACTTATATGATCAGATTGGCCATTAGATAGCAGGCTGGAGATAGGTAAGTTTCAGTGGACAAGGGAGAAACAGGCAGCCCCAAGGCTTGGGAAGGATACTTCATTTAGTCCTTCATAGTAGGTAAATCCGGAGAAGGCAATGGCACCCCACTCCAGTACTCTTGCCTGGAAAAGCCCATGGACGGAGGAGCCTGGTAGGCTGCAGTCCATGGGGTCACGAAGAGTCGGACACGACTGAGCGACTTCACTTTCACTTTTCCCTTTCATGCACTGGAAAAGGAAATGGCAACCCACTCCAGTGTTCTTGCCTGGAGAATCCCGGGGACGGCGGAGCCTGGTGGGCTGCCGTCTATGGGGTTGCACAGAGTCGGACACGACTGAAGCGACTTAGCAGCAGCAGCAGCAGCAGCAGTAGGTAAATCCAGATACCCTGGGAGAGGGGGCTTGGTTGGGGTTGGAGACTGCTGCTGAAAAGTGAAAAATGTTAGTCGCTCAGTCATGTCCGACTCTTTGCAACTCCATGGACTGTAGCCCACCAGGCTCCTCTGTCACCGAATTTTCAAGGCAAGACCACTGGAATAAGTTGCCATTTCCTCCTCCAGGAGATCTTCCCGACTCAGGGATTGAACACGGGCCTCCCACATTGTGGGCAGATTCTTTACCACCTGAGTCATGTTTGCTGCTGGGGTAAATGTTTTCCTTGTGCTTTCCTGGACAGCCTCTCCAGGAAGCTCCCAGGCTAGTCCACATTCATGGGTACCTGGGAGCATTTGGCCCAGAAGCTGGAGACTTGGGTTCAAGTCACAGCTGTAGACACTCTCATGTGACCAGATTTCTCCCTCGGGTTCCTCAAGAAGTCACCTGACCTACCCATCTTAGAGGGTCATCACGGGCTTAAATGACAAGCCAGCTCTGAGAGTGCCTTGTTGTCTGGAGGGTGCTGAACCAACACGAGCGGTTGCTCCAGTTTCGTTTGAGCAGGCCCTTCACTGAAAAGTTCACCTTGGCCCTGGAAGGGTCTTAAAGAAAGATCTCAGCCAGGCCTGCAGCAAGGCAGGTGGCTGTGCCCTGCCCGGAGCCAAAGCCGATGAGCCTGTAGCCAGGGCAGGACTGCAGGTGATCTCGCGTGGCCTCGGCCTGTGATGACATGGAGTGGGGCTTGGGTTCCCAGCTGGGTCGCTGCGGTGAAAGTACCAGATCCTAGGCACTAAGCCAGTGGTCAGTGACAAGAGCCCTGGCCCTTTGGCTTTGCAGAAAAGAATTCTCACAAAGACGGAAAGTAATGAAACAAGTGAAGTATTAAGAGGGAAAAATAAGTACATTACATGTAGATAGATAGACACATGGGCAGACTCAGAGAGAGAGTCCCCGAGTCGCACCCTCGCGGCACTTTGAATTACTTTTATGGGGCATTTCTTCCAGGTTTCCTTTGGCCAATCATTCTGATGTGCCTGGTTCACAGTTCGTATTTGGTTTATCTCAGGATCCTTCCATGTGTGCGCACGCATCTCTTAGCCAAGATGGATTCTACCAAAAAGGGGTCTGGGTAGAATATCCTTGACATAACTCCCTTTTGGCCTCCAGGGAGCCTTTCTGCACACGAGTGGTCAGGGAGGTCTCCTGACTTCAAGAACGAGAAATATATGGTCTGGGCAGAGTCCAGCCCCCTCGCTTTAATTGCTCCGCTGTTCTGGTCTTGGAGTTTCGGTCAATAGGGAATGAATCTCCAACTTCTCTACCCTGAGGGGAGGGGAGGCCCATTTACCTCCTGCCCCACTAGGACTGCCTGAAAACGCCTTGCAGGGGTGGGGATGGGGGCCTCTCGGCCATCAGGCTGGACCCAAGACCTTCACCTTGTGCCCGGCTGCACACCTCCACAACGGAGGCCATGCCAGGTGCAGAGCGAAGTCCTCCCAAGCGTCTTTCAGAGGACTGCTGCGGCCTGCCTCTGCCTTCTGACCCAGAGAGCCAGGGGCTGTCTGCTTCCCACTCTCCCGGAGACAGCGCAGAGGTGGCAGGGGCTTGGCTCTGGGCCTCTCTCTGTGTGAACTCCAGCCAGCAAAGGGAGGGTGCAACTCAGCACCTTCCATGTGCCAGGCAGCGGGCAAAGCTCTCCTCATCAGTCACACCACTGATGCCTTTGTGGGCAGGCCACGGCCTTTTTGGGCCTCAGTTTCCACAGCTGTTACGTAAGGTGAGTTAGTTGCTTGATCCTTGAATGATCTATGTTTAAGTCTACATCCCCGGGCTCCCAGCTCAGTGCCCATGAGAATGTTTCCTGCATTCACTCATTCATTCATTCACTCAGTATTCATTTATGGAGCAGCTCCTGTGTGCAATATGCTGTGTGGGGGAACGGGCTTGTGGGGATTCAGGGGTGAGTAAAACAGGGTCCTGTTCCCAAGAACTCATGGTCTAACAGCACAGATGCCCCTAAGCAAGGCCACATCAAGGTCCTGCTGGGCTTCCCAGTTTATTCCTTCTCTCCTCTCCTGTCTGGTTGTAGCCATGCTTCCCACCTACCAGCAAAACTTTGCTCGCGCCATCATGCCAGCATGGAATGAATCTCCTTTCCATTTCCTTCCACCCCAGATTTTCTTTTAACTTAAAAGTTTATTTATTTGGCTGTGTCAGGTCTTAGTCGTGGCACATGGGGATTTCGTTGCGGCACGTGGGCTCTCTAGTCCTGTTGCACGGGCTCCGGCGCTCACAAGCTTAATTGCTTGCACGGCATGCGGGATCTTCGTTTCCCTACCAGGGATCGAATCCAGGTCCCTGCATTGCAGGCAGATTCTCAACCACTGGACCGCCAAGGGAGTCCCCCGCCCCAGATTTTTAGGGCCCAGTCCAATGCTGCTCCCTCCACGAAGCCTTCGAGGATGCTTCCAACCCAAAGTCAGGCACTTGCTGGCTCTCTTTGGGACATTTATCTCATCTTTGTATTCTAGTTCCTTAAGGGCGCCTGAGTATTAGTGATCCATGGCCCAGAAAATAGGCCCAAGTGCTAGACATCAGGGCGTGCGTGTGTGCTAAGTCACTTCAATCGTGTCAGACTGTGTGTGACCCTATGCACCATAGCCTGCCAGGCTCTTCTGTCTATGGGATTCTCCAGGCAAGAATACTGGAGTGGGTTGCCGTACCCTCCTCCAGGGAATCTTCCTGACCAGGGATCAAACCTGGGTCTCTGGCATCTTCTGCACTGGCAGGCAGGTTCTTTACCACTACCACCTCTGGTGCCTGTGTCTCACTTTTGGGAGTGCAGGATGGCACCCTGCTCATTTCAGGATCCCTAGAACAGCACCCAGGGCCTGGCATGCAGTAGGAGGAGAGAATGGCCAAGGCATGTGACCCGCTGCTACCCTGGTGGCAGGATTAGCGTGGGGGAGGGGGAACCCGGGCAGAGAGGGAAGTCTGGTGAGCTTGGAAAGTAGGAAATGGCTTCAGTGTATGGGGAGGGGACACGGCAAGACGGTCAGATGGCTTCTGTCCCATAAGTCAGGCTTGCAACTACCCAGGGAACCCACAACTCCGGCCCCTGGGTCTGGGCAGGGGAAGCAGATAAGCTTCACTGGGCCATTGGCTTTCACTGTGGCTTCCTCCATGTCCACCCTGTATCCCCACCCCGAGGCCGAAGCCTGGCCAGGCAGGCAGCAAAGGCAGGCTGAGCAGAGAGGATGAGGGCAGTGGTCACAGGGGGGACCCCTGGGCTAAGCACTGCGACCAGGGCATTATGTACGTTAGCTGGCTTTATCCTCTCCTGCTGACCCGAGGTCCAGATCATCCAAATCCATTTAGTGAACGAAGAGGCTTGGATTCAGAGGTGAACTTGCTCCCCGAAGTCTCATAAAAAGAAGGGGAAGATTTAGGATTCAAACCCAAGATCTTCTCATTCCCAGAGAGGAAGCACTCCTCCATGCCAGCGGAGGGTGCCAGCACCTTGCGTGCCTCTCGGAGAGCTGAGAAGGTCAGGAGCAGAGGACAGCGCCCTGGGTGGGGAGATGAGATCTGGGCTTCCCCACCCCTCAGACTGCCTGCCCCACAGCAGAAAGGGGAAAGGCTGTTAACCCCTGCAAGGCCCCCAGCTGGGTTGGCAGCAGCGGCCCATGGCAGGGCAGGAGGAGGGCAGGGACCCCAGAGAGAAAAGGCCACTGTCCTGGAAGCGATGGCTAGTCTTAGGGGACCTGACCCCCCCGCGACAGTGGCATCAGGAAAGCTCCCTCCCGGGTTGGAAGGAGAAGTCTGGCACCCTGGGGACCTGATCTTACAAGAAATCATTAGATAGTACTCAGATGGGGTCACACGGCCCAGAAAGCTCAGGTGTCTCCTCCAAGGTCACACCGTGAGCTAAAGGTAAATTTGGGGCTGCAACCCAGACTTCCCGCCCCCCTGCGGTCCACCGGCCTCGGCCCCGGGTGGGCACTCCCGCGCGCCCCTCCCGCCCAGGTCTCCGCTTCAGCGGGGCGGAGGGGACCCGCCTCGGATGCTCCCGCGCCCGGGGCCTCGCTCCCTACTCCGCCCCTTGGGATTCTTTAAGAGGCGGGGCTTGGCCGCCACCCGCGGCCCGGGCAAAAGGCTGGGACTCGACTCCGGCGGCGGCGGCGAACGCGTCGGTGCTCCATCTGCTGCGGCAACCGCCGCGCCCCGAGCCTGAGCCACGATGAGCGGCAGGGTCGGCGACCTGAGCCCCAGGCAGAAGGAGGCGCTGGCCAAGGTGAGCCTCGGCCCGGCCCGGGCGCCGATGGCCGGCTCCTCCTCCGGCGGCGGCGGCGGGGGCCGGGGAAGGGGCCGGGCGGGGGGCGAGCGCGGCTCCGCGGGCGTCTGGCGGAGCTGCCCGCGGCTGCGACCCCCACGCTCCCTGGCTCCCTCCGCCGGCCGAGGGGACCCCGGGGAAGTTTGGCCGCCCCGGCCCCATCCCCGGGCGAGTCCTCGGCGCTGCCACCTGGGAAAGAAGTGGTTGCTTGGGAGCCCAAGGAGCCAGCTGTGGGGGGGGCACGAAGGCAACGTTGATTCGCAGGCACCGGCAGCCGGGCCCCGGGGGCAGGGGCAGGGCCCCAGGTTCCCTCCCATTTCCGGGAGGTTTTCCTCTGGCAGAGGGGCAGTGAGTGGCACATGGAAGGGGCCGCCTCCTGAGGGCTCCTTGGGAGACTTGGGTGGCTTCTGCTCTGGCCCCGAGTCTGTCTGAGACCTTGGGCACAGGCGGTCCTTCTCCGCTAGCTCCTTGAGGGAAGAAATGAGGAGTTTGGACGAGATGGTGGAGGGGGAGCACCTGCTGGCGCAAAGCCTGGGATCCTACCGGTGCCAGACTGAGTTGGGGTTAGTTTGAGCTGAGACCAGCTCCTCACCCCCCACCCCAACTCCCCTGTCCTGCCACCCAGCCGCCCCCCACACCCCTGCCGCCCGCCCTCCGTCCTCCCTGGCTGGGGACTCGGGCTGATGCTTTTCAGGAGACAAGGAGGTAAGCCTAGCTTTGCCTTGGTGCCTGGGCAGAGGAAGCAGACAGCAGTTTCGGAGCCCCACCCTCTCCCACCAGCTGCCCTTGGGGACAGGCTTTCCTGATGCCACTTGGAAGTGACTGGGTCCAGCCTTAAGGTCTGGAGGCTCCACAACCGGGCACTTTTCCACTGCTGAGAAACTGGGGGAGGAGGGTTGGCAGGTGCCTCCTGCCAGTAATAGTGGGGCCACGGCACCAGCTCCATGAAGGCATAGCCCCAGGCCAGGCCTCTCCATCCCAGGAGGCTGGGGGGTAGGGAGGTTTCAGATATTACTGCTGACCTGCAGGGGAAACCAGGCAGAGAAGGGATTAGATGGTGATTAAACTAGGAATCAGGGGCTGGGAAGGGTCCTTGGTAAGGAGTGGCGGCACGCCAGTGTCCCTGGGGCTGTCTAGAGGCTGGGATGGTTTGAGTCCCTGGCTGACCCCAGCAAAGGGCAGAGGTGGTGGGTCCTCATTGGTCCCTCTGTGGCTGCCCCGTAGGTCAGTGACTGGGAGCAGGAGGCTTGGGGACAGCACAGCATGTGGGGGCATGCTCACGTCCAGGGTCAAGAGTAGTGGGATGTGGGCGTGCCCATCCTTGGGGTCACTGTCCAGCTCTTGTTTGGCACTCGCTGCCCTTTCCCCCTTTGTGGCTTCTGCCTGGAACTGTTCCCTCCACCTGGATTGCTGCCTTTGGAGTCCTTCAAGCTCAAATGCCATTATTATATGAAGTCACATGAGACCCCCCCCCTTCCTGGTCCCAGTCAGAATCTAACTCTTCCCTCTGCCCCTCAGCACGTTGCTCAGCATTCCATCACTAAAGGGGGAGACAGTGGTGGAAAGCATGCCTGCTCTGGCCTGGGACAGACCAGGGTTTGCTTACCAGCTCTGCTGATTACCTTGGGGACGTTACTTAAACTCTCTGAGCTCTGATTCCTTCGTCTGTAAAATGGGAGCAGTCATACCTCTAGGGACACTGAGTGAAGAGTGAATCAGTGCCAAGTTCAGTGCTGGGCGCACCAGAAATGCTTGGTGAACAGATGCCCTTAGGTGGCACACCCCAGGTTGTCTACTGTGACAGTTATCTAGGGACGTGTCTGCCCACCGGGCACGAAGGAGTGTGTAAGTGCCCGCAGCCAGGCCGGGGCGGTGTCCTACTTCCTGCCCACCTCCTCCTGCTGCCCAGCTCCCACCAGCATGACCCACACAGGGTCCTGTGCCACCCAGGTACTCAGCCTGTTGCCCCGTACTGAGCAGGGGTCCAGCGAAAGCCTCTATGGAGAGCCCTGGGCAGAGGGTGGTCAGGGTGGGACCTGCTGCTCACCTAGCTGCCTCTCCCTGCAGTTTCGGGAGAATGTCCAGGATGTGCTGCCCGCCCTGCCGAATCCAGACGACTATTTTCTCCTGCGCTGGCTCCGAGGTGAGGGGAGAGGGGCTGCAGGAGGGAGGCTGGGCCAGAGGCTTGCTCTGGGTCACAGAAACGGCACCCTCTGGGAACCCTGCCCCTGGCGCTCTCAGAATCTGGAGGATTCAACCTTTAGAACTAAAGGGGTTCTTGGCTATTAGAATTTCAACCCTCCTGTTGGATAGTGTTGGATAGATAATGACACTGAGGCTCAGAGAGGTGAGGTCGCTTGCCCCGAGTCGCACAGCATTGAGCTGCAGGCAGAGGACCGGAGCCCAGGTCGGCTGGCTCCCAGCCCTGTGCCCCGTCTGTCCACTGGATGAACACACTCTGCCGATAGATGTGGGGAAGCAGGTTGAGGAAACGCCGAGAAAGGCCCCACGCTGGTAGGAAGTTGGAGGCCTGGCCAAGTTCAGAACCAGAGTCTTGGCCGTGGGAGAGGCTGGCCCCTTCCGTGGGAACGGCAGGCTGCCTGCTGCCAGAGGCCCG
Source organism: Okapia johnstoni (assembly GCA_024291935.2). Lineage (NCBI taxonomy): Eukaryota > Metazoa > Chordata > Mammalia > Artiodactyla > Giraffidae > Okapia > Okapia johnstoni. Next base: position 3,262,309 of record CM044310.1, on the reverse strand, counting down.
TGTGTCGTCAGGGTTGGGCAGGGTGTGTGGGGAATACTGTGGATGGGATTCAGCCCGATCTAGGTTTACAAAACTCCCCTCAGGCCACCGTCTGGCTCCAGAGCCCTGAGATCTCTTCCAGCTCTGCCTGGCCTGTATCTGGGCCAGGGGTGAACCTCTATCCTTGGCTCCTGTGTGGGAGAGCAGGATGAGATAGGGTGTCCTGCCTGCTGCAGGATGGGGCATAATGGTGCTGTGCACGTGGTGGTGAAATGTATGTTTCTGCTAGCATCAGGGTCCAACTCAACCCCACGCTGCAACTCCTGAAATCTTTCTTTTCTTTCTTCTCCTCTTCTGTGATTCAAGTCAGGTGCCACCCTCTCTCTCAATTCTTGTGACATATTTTTCTTTTTCTTCCTTTGTAGAAACTTTACCACCCGATATAGAAATAATAGAGAACATTCCTGTGTGTTATTTTAGCGGAGATTAAATCGGGACCCAGAATCGTGGTGGTTTAGTTGCTAAGTTGTGTACTACTCTTGTGACCCCACGGCCTGCAGCCTGCCCAGCCTCCTCTGTCCATGGGATTCTCCAGGCAAGAATACTGGAGCGGGGATAGAGAGTCGTAGCCCCCACTATTAAAGTTAAGCCCCGGCCGATTTGTTGTTTATAGACACAGACACACACATACGTCCCCTACGAGTCTTGGGACAGGCGGAGAGACATGTTTTCTGTTTCAGTCCAGGAACTGAATAGCTGGGGCACTCTGGAGAGGCTGCTGGCAGGCCTCCCCGCACCTCGGGACACGTGCCGTCAGGAGAGCCCCCTGGGGCTCTGTGGGCCTCAGAAAGTGCCACTTGCCCTTTCCCTCCAAAAAAGCTGTGAACCGCCCCCTGCCTGTGCCTACTCAGAGAGCGTGGGGGGCAGCGAGGGGGGGCGGCGATGGAGTCAGTCCAGAGCTGGAGGATATTCTGGCCCAGCCTTTACTGAAGGGCTGCAGCTAGTAGGGGCGGGTGGGGAGAGTGGGCCGACAGCCTTTACTGAAGGGCCAGCTGCGCCACCCAGCTACCTTGGGGTGGGGGGATTGTGGTTGCAGAGAGCTGTTGAGGTGAACAGCATCGCAGCTCTCTTATCTAAGAGAAGCCGGCAGCTGGTTTCCCAGGCACCCCAACCCCCCAGTCCTGGGACAGCCCCTGTCCCTCTCTTTGCAGGAATAGAGGAGTGCAGTCATCCTCATTTGCCAGATGAGAAAATTGAGGCTCAGAGAGGGGAGGGCGCTTACCTGAGGACACACAGCAAATGCGAAACAGAATCAGGGCAGAAACCTCGGGCCTCTGGTTCCCAGGCCAGCATCCTCTCGGCTCAGCCACAGCTGTCCACCCGCCTCTCCGCCAAGCCAAGCCCTGCCTCTTCAAACCGAGGACGTATCTCCTCTGCACTTTATTTGTGCCCCAAATTTTCCTGGGCAGGAGCTCAGGCCTGGTCAGATTCTACTGTGAATTTCAATTAGGGCTTTTTGTCCCCTTGCTTTTCTTTTCCTGTTTTGCTCTGCTGTGCAGCATGCAAGGATCTTAGTTCCCTGACCAGGAACCGAACCTGAGCCCTCGGCAGTGAAAGCTCAGAGTCCTAATCACTGGACTGCCAGGGAATTCTGCTCCCCCCCCCCCCGACCTTTTTAAAAGAAACCCTTTTTCTTTCTTCTTTTCATTCTAAAGAAAACATTTGCAAGGCACCTGCCAGCCAGATGTCTTTCTCTAGCCTAGGTGTGAGTGAGCTCTGGGTTCCTCCATGCTCTTCCCCGACATGGGCTCAGCTTTCTGCTGGCCCTCCAGCCCTCGCACATCACTCTCCCCCCGACCACCCCCCTCCCCTCCCCAGTTCTGGGCACACTAGTGAGGAGGGGGTCAGATGGGAAGATAAAACCAGGAGGCGGAGGAAACCTGTGAGCCCGGCAGGGCAGCGCTGAGGCTTCTCATTTCCCAGGACTAGGAAGGGATCAAATAAGATCCCAGGACTCCGGCTCCCAGGCCCATCTCTCTGGCAGTGCCCTAAGCCATGTCCCAAGCTTCCCCCTGAGCAGGGGGCAGAAGCCCTGGGGAGGCCTCAGGTCCATACTGCCAGGGGCAGTGGCAGCTTGGGGAGGGCCCTCAAAGACCCTGAATATTGGGCCCGAGCCCTAAGCGTTAACTGGAGAGCTTCACTGAGATAAGGGGCTCACAATTCACCACCACTCCTGTTCCCCAGGAAGATGACCCCTCACAGTTGGGGGTTCCCTCCCTCGCCTGGAGGATTCCCACTTTCAGGTCCGGCTGGGCTCCCCCGTCATGACAGCATGGTGCCTTGTGTCTTCCAAGTTGTTTTTAGCTCATTGGGTGATTTGGCCAGAGATGCTGCAATATCTTGTCCAAGGTCAAACAGGAAGAAGGTGGAAGGGCTGAGATGCAAACCCAGATTATATTCCTCTGATAGCTGCCCACCCCCCACTGCCATGATGGCACGTGAAAGGGGACCACGAGAGGGGACTTCCCCAGAGCCAAGGCTGCTCATTTCTGCAGGCGCCTGTCTAGCCCGAGTAACGGGCGTGGCTTTGGGCATATCCCTTGTTGCATCCTTTGGGTGCAGGAGAGTGGACTGTGTTTCAGGGCAGCAGAGTCAGGGAATGTGCCTGGCCGCTCCCGGAGAGCAGCGATTAAGGGGCCAGTGGCGGTCCACAGGGCAGCCTGTCTGGCCCAGGTCCCGGGGCTGTCAGCAGATCTGAATGTCGATGTGACCCACAGAGGACATCGAGCTGGGAGGGGCGGTTCATAGGCCACATGGCAAAATTGCTCAGAATGTGGATCTCAGAAGCTCTTTAAGAAACGCAATGTGGCTGACCATAACAAAATGAAATCTGATAGGGACAGATCCAGAAAACCGCCTCTCAGCCTATGGGCTAAGAGGGTTCTCAGTAGCCCAGGTGAAAAGGATTTGGGGGTTTCAGTTGACGGGAAGCTTCGCTTGAGTTAAGGACCTGGCCTCTTGCCGAGAAAGTTCTTAGGCTTAATTGGAGAAGGGGAGATAACACCTGTGCTCTGGCCCACACACTTTAGGAGGGGCACTGGGAAACTGGAAAACCTCCAAAGGGAAGTGGATGGACTTGACACCAAGCTGTGCAGGATGGTTAAAGGATCCATGGATGGGCAGCACGTTGGCAGGCAGGGACTCAGGGTGGCAGCACAGAATTTGCTTGGAAGGGTTGTCACGTGGCTGAGGAAGCACCCCCTCCTCTCTGAGGGTCTCTGCAGAAGGGTCTCTGCTCAGAACAACAGTGAGGGCCAAGTGCATATGGCCGCCTGGATTGTTTGGGAGCAGGTGGCCTTGGTGGGCAGGGAGGTTTTTGTGTTGAACTGTGAGCAGGACAGCATGTTGAGGTTTGTGCGTGAGATAGAGTTGACCCAGTTCAGTTCAGTTCAGTCGCTCAGTCGTGTCCAACTCTTTGCGACCCCATGAACTGCAGCACACTAGCCTTCCCTGTCCCATCACCAACTCCCCAAGCTTGCTCCAGCTTATGTCCATTGAGTCAATGATGCCATCCAACCATCTCATCCTCTGTCATCCCCTTCTCCTCCTGCCTTCAATCTTTTCCAGCATCAGGGTCTTTTCCAATGAGTCAGTTCTTCTCATCAGGGGGCCAAAGCATTGGAGCTTCAGCTTCAGCAGCTGTCCTTCCAATGAATATTCAGGACTGATTGCCTTTAGGATGGACTGGTTGGATCTCCTTGCAGTCCAAGAGACTCTCAAGAGTCTTCTCCAACACCACAGTTGAAAAGCATCAGTTCTTCGGCACTGAACTGTTGACCCAGGGGAACTATAATTCTGAAACTTTCTGGGAATCCTGGGAGGAGGAGGGCCCTGTCTGTCCCCCTGGGGTATGCGGGGTTCCTTTGATGACTGGAGGCTCATCACCGCCACCCCCATCCTACTGGAATATACTGCCAGTCCTGCCCCAGATTACGGGCAGCTGTGTTCATCTTTGAACCCAAGGTCAAGTTCTCAGCACTGGGTGTTAGACCCTGCAGGAGATTAGCTTTGTGGAAGGAGAAGGCTAAATGATAAAGGAGTCCAGGGTTCACTTTTCCTGAGAGGATAAGATCCTTCACTTGATTGCATCCACTAGGAGAGAACTCTTTTGACCCTGAACTTGCAGGACTGCTCCCACCTGCCCTGAGCCTTGACCTGCTCTCCCTGCAAGTCCGGGGGTCTAGGTGCTCCCCAAGCCCTCAGTGAATGTCCTCACCCCACCTCCATATGTGGGGTGATCTGAGAGTCCCCAGGGCCCCAGCACAGGAGCAGGATGGTGTCTTAGTCCTTAGGGCCCAGGCTGCTGGCCTAACCGCTGTCCGTGCTTCCCTGTTACAGCAAGAAACTTCGACCTGCAGAAATCCGAGGCCATGCTCCGGAAGGTGAGACCCATTTGGTTGCTTCCCTTCCTGCCCCTCGGAATCACACAGTGCCCGGACTTCTGTCCAGCCCTCCCACACTGATCACAGCCGGCACTGCTTTATCCTGGGGGACAAAGTGCATTCCCTTCCAGGGAAACAGAGCTTTCATAGTTCTGGGCCAAGCAGGAATTATAATCTGTGCTGCTGAGACCTTGGGAACAGGCACTGCCTTCCCTTCTCTTGCTGCCAGTGGCTTTCTCATGACTTACCTGTGGTCAGTGGTCCATTCGTGTAGTCACCGGTCGCTAGATGCCTGTTAAGGGCGGCCCCCTCCGCTGCCCTGCTTTTGTAAAGTCCCGATTATGTGTTTGCAGCACGTGGAGTTCCGGAAGCAAAAGGACATTGACAACATCACAAGCTGGCAGCCTCCAGAGGTGAGGACAGATTATCCCGCCCCACCCCACGTGAGGAGGTCTGTTACAGCCCCAGCCTGTATCCTGCGTCCACGGGACTGGGACCCTCAGATGAAAGGTCTGACAAGGCCGAAAGTTGACCGATGGCTCAGTGTGTAAAGAATCCACCTGCAATGCAGGCGACAAAGGAGACTCGGGTTCTATCCCTGAGTGGGGAAGATCCCCTGGAGGAGGAAATGGCAACCCACTCCAGTATTCTTCATTGGAGAATGCCGTGGACAGAGGAACCTGGTGGGCTACAGTCCGTGGGGTCGCAAAGAGTCGGACATGCCTGAGGGACTGCTGTAGTACAGTACAGTACCCCATGTGAGGTGTGTTAGGGCCACAGTCCTGAGACTGTGGGCCTGGGGCCTTCAGAGGAAAGGTCTGACAATGCTGAGTCACTGAATGAGTATCCATTGGCACCCAGGGGAGGGTGAACCCAGAGGAAGGCCCTGGACACAGGGAGAGGAGTGGCTGCCCTGGGCCTGCTGACCAGGGGCCCCCTCTCTGTCTTGGCCCAGGTGGTCCAGCAGTACCTGTCAGGGGGCATGTGCGGCTACGACTTGGAGGGCTCCCCCATCTGGTATGACATCATTGGTCCCCTAGACGCCAAGGGTCTGCTCCTGTCGGCCAGCAAGCAGGACTTGCTCAAGACCAAGATGCGGGACTGCGAGCTGCTGCTGCAGGAATGTGTCCGCCAGAGCGAAAAGGTGAGGGGGCCAGCACGGCCAAAGAGGGGTTTGCTTGGTGGAGTCGGTCACGCCGGAGCGTGGATGTCACACATGGCTTTAAGCGCAGCCTCAGGGCTTAGGCCCTGATGTGTGAATTTCATTGACTAGTGAAATTACAGAGTTTTAGGGACTGACCTGTGTTGCCAGATTTCATTTTTTCTAAGTGAGGACTGAGAAAACACTTACCAGCTATTATTGCCATAATTAACCCCCAAACTATAGGGAGGGTGTCGTCTCAGAGCAAAGGGTAGAACTTCAGGATTTGCCTGGCAGTCTAGTGGTTCAGACTCCCTGCTTCCACTGCAGGGGGGTGGGGGTTCGATCCCTGGTCAGGCAAGTTCAGTTCAGTTCCGTCACTCAGTCGTGTCCAACTCTTTGCGACCCCATGAATCGCAGCACACCAGGCCTCTCTGCATCACCAACTCCCGGAGTTTACCCAAACCCATGTCCATCGAGTCAGTGATGCCATCCAACCATCTCATCCTCTGTCGTCCCCTTCTCCTGCCCCCAATCCTTCCCAGCATCAGGGTCTTTTCCAATGAGTCAACTCTTCGCATGAGGTGGCCAAAGTATTGGAGTTTCAGCTTCAACATCAGTCCTTCCAATGAACACACAGGACTGATCTCCTTTCGGATGGACTGGTTGTATCTCCTTGCAGTCCAAGGGACTCTCAAGAGTCTTCTCCAACACCACAGTTCAAAAGCATCAATTCTTCGGCGCTCAGCTTTCTTCACTGTCCAACTCTCACATCCATACATGACCACTGGAAAAACCATAGCCTTGACTAGATGGACCTTTGTTGGCAAAGTGATGTCTCTGCTTTTAAATATGCTATCAAGGTTGGCCATAACCTTCCTTCCAAGGAGTAAGCGTCTTTTAATTTCATGGCTGCAATCACCATCAGCAGTGATTTTGGAGCTCAAAAAAATAAAGTCTGACACTGTTTCCACTGTTTCCCCATCTATTTGCCATGAAGTGATGGGACCAGATGCCATGATCTTAGTTTTCTGAATGTTGAGCTTTAAGCCAACTTTTTCGCTCTCCTCTCTCACTTTCATCAAGAGGCTCTTTAGTTCTTTACTTTCTGCCATAAGGGTGGTGTCATCTGCATATCTGAGGTTATTGATATTTCTCCCGGCAATCTTGATTCCAGCTTGTGTTTCTTCCAGCCCAGCGTTTCTCATGATGTACTCTGCATATAAGTTAAATAAGCAGGGTGACAATATACAGCCTTGACGTACTCCTTTTCCTATTTGGAACCAGTCTGTTGTTCCATGTCCAGTTCTAACTGTTGCTTCCTGACCTGCATACAGGTTCAGCATGGTGCAGTCAGAAAAAAAGACAGTCCTTTTTTTTTTTTTCTTTCTTTCTTATTTTTTAAATTATGAAAGTATGATGATACATTTACAGGAGACTTGGAAAGTACAGAACAAGGTTACATACAGTTTTACTATATATTACAACTATCATTTTAAGTAGATAAATTAAGATTTTTAGTTGGAATTTCAATATCAGACTCTTCAAAAATTAACAGAATGAATAGAAAAGGAGAAGGATATAGTAGACCTAAAAAGCACTATGAACCAATTCAACATAATTAAGATTTATACAGTTTTCACACAACAGCAGGATACGAATTCTATTCAAGTTCCCATAGACTATAAACCAGGAGACACCGAAACATATAAAGGGACATAAAACAAGGGGCAAAAATTTCATGGCCTAAAGGTGTTGAAATCAGACAGAGTCTGTTCTCTTAACACCGTGAAATTATGTTAGAAATCAGTATCAGAAGATTTGAAAATAACCCACATATTTTCAAGTGCAATGTGACATTCATCCTGAGAGTGACTCACCCATTGAAAGGAGGGGCAGTGCTTTAAATTGAGTCGAGTTCAGCCTTATAAAAACGTACTATGTTATCGTTACGTTTCTCCTGCTGCCTGGGCACCAGTGGAGTCTGTCGGGACCACCCTATCCTTGGACGATTATTTGGGTGCCGCTGGCGTCCGCTCAGATGCTGTGCTTGTCTAACTCAGAATTCAGACGGAGAGAAGGACAGCTGACTCTCCTACTGGAAAATCACTGGAAAGCGAGCTGGAGCTGCCGGAGTCTTCTCCCCTTCCCTCCTCCCCTCCTCCTCAGCCGTCATGAATGTTCAGTGAAATGATGTCATAGGTTTGGGGACATTTCAACAGTGTCATCCACAGTCACTGAGCACCTACTGTGTGCCAAGGCCCTGCAGAGCTGGGCGTGGAGAGAAGCGTTAGACGGGGATGCCCCTTTAGGGCTCCCGTTGGCCTGAGAGCATCCATGCCTGCGAGATACGTGGCCGCATGGAGCACAGAGGAAAGGGGGTGGCCACCAGGTCAAACTGCAGAACAGAAGGGACCTCAGATGTAGTCTTGGTCTACCTAGTTGTTTACTGGATGAGAACAGGGCTATCTAGACGGGAAGGGGGACTTGTCTAGGCCACAGTTCCGGCCTGGGGGTAATTATCTTGATTTGGAAAACCCTAGGTCTGGCCCTGCCCAGATCTGGTTGCAGTATGGGTACAAGGTACAATCAGTGTTTTCCCTGAACCAGGGTGGCCTTTGGTGTGTGTTTATGGAGGCGGGGCCACGTGATGTGACTTTCTGCTCTTGTGCCCCTGCAGATAGGGAAGAAGATAGAGACCACCACCCTCATCTATGACTGCGAGGGCCTGGGTCTCAAGCATCTCTGGAAGCCGGCTGTGGAGGCCTACGGAGAGGTGAGGGCCAGGGCTGGGGTGGGGTGGGAAGGTGAGAGATGGGGGTGCTCGGAGGCCCTGTGGGGTGGAGGAGGCTGGAGGAAGCAGAGCCTCTCTCCTTGGCACAGAGTTCTGAGCCCGCTGAATTCTTCCCACAGTTTCTTTGCATGTTTGAGGAAAATTATCCTGAAACGCTGAAGCGTCTTTTTATCATTAAAGGTAAGTTGGGAACTACCTGTGATGAAGCCAAATGGGAAGGAGGGGCCAAAAATGTTACTGGGACAGATTCGGGGGAGAATAAAATTAGAATGAGCCAAAGGTTGGGGTGGCAGTCTTAGGACATGTTCCGAAGACTGACCTGTGACTATGCAGACGGCTTCATAATCCGCATGGCTTTTAGTATTTACCTCTTTCAAGCCTCCCAGCCTGGTGAGGAAGTTGGAGCATTCCACCCTGTACAGATGGGACAGCTGAACCTCACGCAGGCTGCCTACGTGGGCTCCACAGCCCCAGGGAGCGTGTGGCCCGACGCCAGGGCCCGTGATGGACATGGTTAGGGACACAGTGGGTCCTGCTCCAGGGCTCACTTGGCCTGGTCTCTGTTGCAGCCCCCAAGCTGTTCCCTGTGGCCTACAACCTCGTCAAACCTTTCCTGAGTGAGGACACTCGTAAGAAGATCCAGGTCCTGGGAGGTGAGTAGCCCAGGCTCTCTGAACCATGGCTGCGTGGCGGCAGCCCCACCAGGGATGGTGTCAGAGGGAAGGCCCGGGCCGCCGGGGCCAAGGCTCCCTCTTCTGGTTGGGGTGCAGTGGGACCCCGGGAGCAGGCTGGGCCCGTGCAAGGGGCTTCTTCCTCTCTGTTTTCATGAGAACTCTTCTTGTAACATTCTGGGGAAAATCAAAGGTGAATGAAATGCCAGCCCTCATTCTCAGTGAGCTTGCACTGAAACAGGAGAGGGCCCTTTAAGAGAAAGCTGGGACACAAGCGAGACGAGGCCCTGGACGCGGCCAAGCGGGGGGGGGGTCACAGGAGCAGAGCTGGCCTCATTGAACAGGCACCTGCTGTGTGCCCGGCCCTGGACTAGGTAGGTGTCAAGGCCACAGAGGGAAGACAGAGTCCCTTAAAGAGCTGGTGGCCTCTCGGAAAGGGAGACACAAACAGGTGTATTAGCGTGAGCGTGCGTGTGTGCTCAGTCGCGTCCGCCTCTGTGAGACCCCATGAACTGCAGCCCACCAGGCTCCTCTGTCCATGGGATTCTCCAGGCAAGAATACTGGAGTGGGTTGCCACTTCCTTGTCTAGGGGATCTTCCCAACCCAGGGATCGAACCCGCATCCCCTGCGTCTCCAGCATTGGCAGGTGAATTCTTTACCACTGAGCCACCTGGGTAAAATCACAGCAGTGTGTGGCGTTACATGTAAAAGGGAGGAGTCCATGGGAATACTGAATGGGGCGCTCAGCCCACCCAGCCTGGGTAGGGGGCAACGCCTCCCTCGGCTGCGAGCTATGGAGAGAGTCGGGCGGCTGGATAAAGCGAGGCAGCAAGCCATTGGGCAGAGAGAAGGGCGCTTAGCAAAGACTTTGCACACTGTGGCAAGGGTGGCTATAGTGTGCACTGCAGGGTGTGGCAAGAGATGATTTGGGGAGGGAGCTGGGTGCCAGGAGCTGGGTGGCAGAGAACCCAGGGCACTGTGCTGAGAAGCTGGGTGTGACTCTGCAGGCTCCTGGGCGCTGGAGAGGAGTTCTGATCCGGGGGCGGGGTAGGTGCCAAGATCTGATTCTCTGTTGATTGTGAGGGACGAGATACCATTTTTGCACACCGCGGCCACAGTCCACGCGCCTGGAGTTGAAAGTCTAAGCGGGGGTGGGGGCGGTAGGGACAGAGAGGAGAGGATGGATTTCAGACTTCTGTAGGAGGTGGAACTCAATTGACTGGAGGTAGGAAGGGAGGAAGGTAAATCTAGAATGGCTCCCTGAAGCCTGGCACGAGTGACTGAGCATTGCAGTCACTTCCACTGGGGAATAATACAACCAGAAGGAAAAGCTCCCAAGTTGAATTCGAGGAGACTGTGAGATGTACAGATGGGGAGGCCTGGGCTTGAAGCTTAGGGGCATATTCCAGTCAGGAGTTCTGGGATTTTTCAGAAAGAGGGTCAACCCTGAAGGAAATCAACCCTGAATATTCACTGGAAGGAATGATGCTGAAGCTCCAGTACTCTGGCCATCTGATCCAAAGAGCTGACTCATTAGAAAAGACCTTGATGCTGGGAAGGATTGAAGTCAAAAGGAGAGGGGGGGTGACAGATGATGAGATGGTTAAATAGCATCAGCGACTCAATGGACATGAATCTGAGCAAACTCTGGGAGATGGTGGAGGACAGGGAAGCCGGGTGTGTGGCAGTCCATGGGGTCGCAAAGAGTCGGACACGACTTAGCGGCAGAACAACAACAAAGATAAAGGCAGTGGCTAAGACCTTGAGAAGGAGATGAGACTGCCCAGGGAACAGAGGCTGAAGCATGGAGGATACCCAGGCTCAAGGGCAGGCAAAGCAAGAGGAGCCCGGCAGGGAGATGGAGAAGTGGTTGGCGGGGAAGCAGGGGCCAAGGGAAAGTCAAGGGGCCAAGGGAAAGTCAGGGGCCAAGGGAAAGCCAAGAGGGAAGATGCTTGGGAATCAAGGCAGCCAGGGACAAGCGGGGGGCGACTCTGGCTGGAGCATGACGTGGAGTGGTGGGAGAAAAGCCTAGAAAAGTAGACCGGCTTCATGGTGGCTTAAGGCCACCTGTGGAGTTGAACTTGGGGAACGGAATTCTGAAGGCTTCTGAATGTTCACCTTCAGGCACCACGTTGAACGTGGAGGTTTTGCAAACGTGTGCTGAGGCCTGGGTGTGGCATGAAGCAGTCTGGAGGGCACAGGACCTCTGGCTGTGGGTCCTGGCTCTGGCGCAACGAGTTCTGTCCTTGTTGCCTCCGTTCTGTCTGTAAGATGGGAAGAATCCTCCTGGCCGGATTCCAACCCTCCAGCTGAGCCGGGGGAAGAAAACGTCTGAGCGAAAGGCTCTTGATGAGTTTCGGCTTTTCTGTGGCTGCCGCCCACCACGAGCGTGAGCCCAGTTCGGTTTCCTGGCAGCGGGACCGCGGAGGAGGCTCAGTATGTTTCCCACCCACACCTGAAACCCTTTCAGCCGAACCCGCCTTGGGCTGGGAAGGCACAGATCTTCAACAGAGGGCAGAAATTCACCCCAGGCTGCAGCTCAGCACAGATGGCAGCACCCCGAGACCGGGCACATGTCCCCGGAGTCACTTGGTCCCAGGTGTCTAGATACCTGCGGGCTGGGAACCCCTAGACTGTGCTCGTGGGTTTCTAGGCAGCACCGGCCACATAGGATGCTGCTGGTACCCTGTGACTCGGAGCTGCTGCCTATGTCTGGTGTCTGTAGTCAGCACGGAGAGGTTCCCAGGATCAAAATACTGTCCTTTGGCTGACACTTGTTTAGGAATCTGAAATGACACAGAAGTGGATCTCAGCCTTGGTTGCACTTGAGGCCAACTCTCCTGGCCAGGAACGGGTTTGATTACTAAAATAAGAAAAATAAGGGGGGGGGAAAAAAATCACCGGTTGCCAGACAGCCTAAACAAGAGCAGAAGTGAAAGTGTGGCTGGGGTGAAGCCCAGGGAGCTCTCTTAAGAGGTTAGTCTACAGTGATGTATTCATTCAGTCAGGGTTGAGCACATGACCCCTGGTTGGGCCCTCACATCAGTCTAACCAGAACAAGTCATGTTGACTCGGGCCCTCCTGCCTGACGCACGTGCTGTGCCCTCTTCATGGAATGCCCTTCCCTTTGTTCCTTCCTGCTTGCACTTCAGATGTTTGTATCCCTTTCCTGGGAGTGATAATACACTCTCCTAAGGATAGGGCACTTTACAGTTTAGGACAGACACCTCCTCGGGCGCTTGGTTCACTTCACTCCCACCATGATCTTGCAAGGTGGCAGAAGGACCTAGGCTCAGAGCGGAGTGGTTTGCCTCAGGTTGACCAGCTGGCCAGAGGCCATGGGGACGTGACTCCACTCTCATTTCCTGGTACAGCGTAGGGCAGTCTTCTGGGTGACGGCGCTTCTCGAACCCCCTGCAGAGCTGTGTGCATGCCCTGTGCTCCCAAGTCCTGTGTTAGGTGTGTGTGGGGCAGACGGGTTTTGTCCTGCCTCCTGTGTGTACACTGCCAGGTCTGTGATGAAATCCTGCCTAGTGCTGACCCCTTTTTTTTTTTTCTCCTTTCTTCCCTCTCCTGCCAGCAAACTGGAAGGAGGTTTTGCTGAAATATATCAGCCCCGACCAGTTGCCTGTGGAGTATGGGGGCACCATGACTGACCCTGATGGAAACCCCAAATGTAAATCCAAGGTATAGGCTTCCCTGGGGGCCAGAGGTGACCGGGGAACGCCTGGCTCCAGCGCTTGTTCCAGCTCATTCTGTGCCCGCTTCTAGATCAACTACGGGGGTGACATCCCCAGGAAGTATTACGTGCGGGACCAGGTGAAGCAGCAGTACGAGCACAGCGTGCAGATTTCCCGGGGCTCCTCCCACCAAGTGGAGTATGAGATCCTCTTCCCGGGCTGTGTCCTCAGGTGAGGTCCTGGGCCCTCCCAGGAGACCTGAGCCTGCCGCCCTAGGCGCCAGTCGGCGGGCTGGGGTGGGAGAAGCCTTGGTGACAGGACCCGAGAGAGGGCACGTGCAGATGAAGGCATGTCTGAGTGGGTGGTTGTCCCCTGCAGGTGGCAGTTCATGTCGGATGGTTCGGACATTGGTTTTGGGATTTTCCTGAAGACCAAGATGGGGGAGCGGCAGCGGGCCGGGGAGATGAGGGAGGTGCTGCCCAGCCAGAGGTACAACGCTCACCTGGTACCCGAGGACGGGACCCTCACCTGCAGCGATCCTGGCATCTGTAAGTCTCTCAAAGCCCCTGCTCTAGCTGTCTGCCTGCGAGGTCCCTCTTTCTCCCCAGATGTCAGCTCACACACGGTTAGCACCAGAAGCAGAACCCCATCAGTTCCACCCTCTCTTGCACAGGTGAGGAGACCTAGGATGGAGGGGTGAGAGGGCAGGCTCAAGGTGACCCAGCTGGTTAACATCAGGGTAGGACTCTGACCTTATGCTCCCAGGTAAAGGTGAGTCACAGTGCTCGGTGATGGCAAGGGTTCAGAATGCCTGCCCTCTGGTTCCGGGTCTCCCTGGGGCTGTGACTGCCGCCGTCAGACGTTTCCGGGGGACGCCCCTTCCCCAGACATCAGAGAGGCAGAACAGGCTGGGCAGGTGCAGGGATCGCAGGGTGAGCAGAACCCGGCCTTGACTCTGCTGAGCTTCACTCATCTCCAGCTTGATCAAAAAGTGACCACAGAACATGAACAGGAAGTTTACTCAGGAGGAATAAAAATGGCAAATAGGCATTGGAAAAGGTGCTTAACCTCACTTAGCTTTGCAATATTGATCAAATTCCCTTTGACTCAGCAATTCTACATCTGAAAATTTATCCTACAGAAATATTTATACAAGGACACAAAGATATAGGTACACAGATGTTTCTAGCAGTTTGGGAAACTGACAATAAGTTAAATGGCTTTATTAAATAAATTATGGTCCGTCTATACAGTAGAATACAATATCACGTTAAAGAGAATAAGGGGACGTATAAGATATCTGAAACTGAAAGTGAAGTCACTCAGTCGTGTCCGACTCTTGGCGACCCCATGGACTGTAGCCCACCAGGCTCCTCTGTCCATGGGATTTTCCAGGCAAGAGTGGATTGCCATTTCCTTCTCCAGGGGATCTTCTTGACCCAGGGATTGAACCCAGGTCTCCTGCATTGCAGGCAGACTCTTAACATGTTAAAAAAAAAATAAGGCATGAGACATACCATATATGGTATATCCTCACTTTGACTTCAAAAAAAAAATGTCAAAAGAATTCTGGGGATTCTGTGCTAACGCTAGTGGTGGTTATCTCTGGAAACTTAAGGAAGCTTATAGAGGGCTTTTGTTTTTTCTATACTGGTTCTGCAAATACAGTTTATGTTACAAAGAACATGTACTATATTTCTAGGCAGAAAAATCACACATACACACACAGAAAGCGCCTCTCAAATCTCCAGTTTCCTCTCTGTCTGAGCCAAGGGGCCAGGCATGGAAAATAAGTAACAGTAAGAGCTTTGTCATCAAGCTGCGATAGACTTGACCACTGACTAGTCCTTAGGCCAGTGACTTGGCCTCCCTGAGCTTCAGTCCCCTGATTGCTACAATGGGGATCAAGTTCTCTACCTCATGGGGACACCTGGTGATGAAACGTGATCAGGTCTGTGCAGCACTTAGCACCATGCCTGCCGTACGGCACTCAGCGCACCGTGGCCACCGTTATTATTTATTAGGGCAAGACCCGGAGGAGATAGTGCCGGAGAGGGGAGAAGCCCTGTGCCCTGTTTCCATGGCAACACCACCAGTTCTGAACTAGTCCCACAGATGTCTCTGTACTTGTCCACACCACCGCCCCAAACCTCAGATCCTGTGTCCTCCCCCGCAGCCCAGGCAACCTCAGTCTCTACCGCCCCCTCCTCACAGATGCTCTGTGGTCTGGCTCCCTGGGGAGGAGAGCTGTGCTTGTTAGCGAGCTGCCGAGTCCTGAGGGAGAAGGCGGTATACCTTGTGCGGCATCAGGCATCAGGTATAGCACCAACCCAGACACTGTCACCCTCAGGGCATAAAGCAATTTGTCCACGCAAGCCTGAGTTTATTTTAAAGGACAGGGAAGCTGAGGTATAGAGAGGTATACTCTCCCGCAGTGTAGCGTGCGTAGACACCAAGAGTCAGATACAGGCAAGAAATGGGGCAGGATCTAGTGAGATGATCACATGACAGAGGACAGAGCGGGGTCCCAGACCTGGGAAGTGATTGGCCCGAGCCCAGGAGCAGAGCCCAGCCCATTTTCCATCACTGCCCACTACATCTCTGTAGTACTACCTAGGACCATGAGCTCTTGAACATAATCAGGCTTAGGTTTGCAAATCCCAAATTTTAGTTCCTCGTGGATACATTGTCAGATGGAGTGTTTACCTGCCTGTGGGGCCTTGACTGGGAGCTTTTTATTGTCCATTCTCAGCAGGCACAGAGCCCTAGCATCCACGCCCCCTGCCCAGGTTTAAAGACAGCGAGGTGGGGTTGGCTGTTGCCTGGGCCATGGCCGAGGTTAGAGCTGAGCCTGTGAGAACCCAATGTTAGGTTACAGGCTCACCTGTGGGAGGTGATGCCTTGGGGAAACCAGGCAACCCTCTGTAAAGTACGGCATAACCACCCAGTGGAGAAAGTACAACTCTGAGTCCAGTGGTAGGAGCCCACGAACCCTCCCTGGGCTGTGCCCGTCACTTCCCAAGCCTACTCAGTTTGAACTAATTCCACTTTGTTTTCCTCCCAACTAATATATCCTGAGGCCCTGAGTGTAGAGTACTTGTCTAGGAAAGAAAAAGATTCAGAAAAAAAAAGGTCTGAACTCTGTCCACCGGGAGAGTGCGGTGTGGTCAGAGGTCTGAAACATGTAGGGAGCTTAAACAGCCCAGCTGGGCACCAGGAGACCTGGTTTCTGAGTCCAGCTTTGCAAGTAACCCTCCAAGTGTTTTGAGCAACTGCCTCTAAGTAGTTGGATTTTGCTCTTTTTTCCCTTAAAATGAGGGGAGTAGGCCAGAGCAGATCTTCATCTGGGGTCTGTGGCTCCCCAGAGCAGTGCTTTTAAATCTTAAAGACCAACCATCTCCCTTTTATAACAGTATCTAATGTCCCCTCTACTATCCTGAAATGAAATTCATACATACTATAACCCACCTACACACATAACAAAAAATTTAATACACTCTCCTATCTGGAATATAGGGTTCCCTGGTGGCCCAGATGTTAAAAAGAGACCGTTGGCGATGCAGTAGACCTGGGTTTGATCCCTGGGTTGGCAAGATCCCCTGGAGAAGGGAATGGCTACCCACTCCAGTATTCTTGCCTGGAGAATTCTATGGGCAGAGGAGCCTAGTGGGCTACATACAGTCTATGGGGTTGCATAGAATTGGACATGACTGAGCAGCTAACACTTTCACTTTAATCTGGAATATAAAAGAGAAATTAAGGGACACTAATTGAGAATCTTTCACGAATGAGAGGGCACGGTTACCCCCAGCACCTCTCTTCAGAATGGTAACTTTCCTACTGGGAACCACTGCCCCAGAGGGTCCATGATGGGCTCCGTGGGATCTGAAATTGTATGCTGTCAGATTCTCAAGATCAGTTCCCCTACAAAAGTGAAGAAGCCCTAGCCTGGAAGATCTCTGGGGCCTCTGCGAGTCCGTGAGTACATGATTAGTGTCAAAATGAACCACTGCAATTCATGACCTCCACTTCCCTCAGGCCTGGGCCTAAGAACAGCCCCTTCCTTGTTTTTGAGGGCAGAATGTCATGCTAGGCAGAGTCATCTCAGCCCTGGTGCTTGGTCCAGGGAGCTCAAAGACGTCTCCTCTAGCATGGCTGACTCTGGTTGCTAAGGCTCTGTCATCCAGGGCAGAGAGGAAGTTTCCTTCTTTCCAGAGGCACCGTTGGACCTGAAGAATTCTGGCACAGAGAAAATTGATGACTATTATTACTCACTCCACACCATGAAGAAAAGGGTGGGTGGTATGTCCACCTTTGGTCTAAACTCTGCATTTCATCCAGGGGCAGAAAAGGGGAAGATTACGTCTCAGGATTAAATTCACTCACAGGGTATTTTTTGGCTGGGAAAAGTGAGAGAAGACAAGGATGCAGAAAGAGCAGAGCTAGTGCTTTTGTTTTCCCACCCTGTTCTTTGGAAGGGGTGTTTGACTGGAATGGAACAACTCAAAAAAAGAAGGGTTAGATTAAAAGCAGTCTGTTCATTGGCCAAGGCTTGGAAGCCTTCTCTGCCAACTGCATGCCCATTTTCTCTCTCCCGAGGCAATCACTAACAGGTCTTGTGAATTATCCTACCAAATATTTTCCATCCCTTTAGGAGCATTACATGTCTCCATAATATACAGGACATGTGCCCACACATACACATTCATAGGAACTAACATCTGTCATTCAGTGTATATTTGAAGGAATTTTGACACTGTAAAACTTGTCAGTGTAGGTGGGCCAAGTAACAAAGCCAAAAAAATTTTTTTCTTTACATATATTAACAAAAGGGGCTTCTCCAGTGGCTCAGTGGTAACAAATCCACCTGCAATGCAGGAGACGTGGGTCCGATCTCTGGGTTGGGAAGATCCCCTGGAGGAGGGCATGGCAACCCACTCCAGTAATCCTGCCTGGAGAATCCCATGGACTGAGGAGCCTGCTGGGCTACAGTCCATAGAATCGCAGAGTTGGATATGTCTAAGCGGCTAAGCACTCACCGATATTAACAGAAACGTTGTAAACAGTCTACAGACTGTTCTGCGGTTTGCTTTTTTGGCCCAAGGATACATTGTCAACAGTTTCCCTGGTTAATTCTCACGAAGCTCACCTCCTTTTTATACAGTATAGTATTTCAATACAGACTTTTAAAGCAGTTCTCCTTTGAACATTTTAGTTTTCCTCATCTTTTATGATTACAAATAGGGTGCACTGAGCATCTTTGTCCATTTTTCTTTCTGTGGGATAAATTTCTGGTTCAAAAAGTTTGCCTAAAAAAAAGGTTGCCTATTTTACTTTTTTCAGAAACTGAACAGGATTGGGCTTTTCAGGGCCCAAGTCAGGCAACAGTGCAGACCAGAGGGAAATTCCAGCTCCATCCTTTCCTCACTGTGTGACATAGTGACTTCCTTTTCCTATAAAACAAGACTAATGTTGAACTCAAGAGTTATCATGAATAATACAGATTGCCAACCCTTTCCTGAGTCACAGGAATAGCCGTTGTTACCATTACTATCATTATTTTAACAACTACTGCTGCTACTAACTCTGTTCCCCCCTTTCAAGACCCAGTTCAAGCTCTAACTCCTTTAAAAAGCCTTTCTCATGATTTCAGTCTATAGGGCCCCCTCCTTCCAAGCTGTTAACAGATGTGACTGTCTTTGCCACTTATCTGGCACTTGGCATGTTTTTTTTTTTTCTCTTCATAAACATCTTGTAACCCACCTAGACTGGGTTTCAGAAGGTGAAGGACCATTGCTTATGCCACCTTCATCCTCATTACCTACCACACTGACTTGCTCAGTCAACAAAAATCGCTGTCTCTAAGCTCTGTGGGGACTGCCTGAATGTCTGTCTTTCTGCCTCCCCTCAGATGTCCTGCGGTTTGACAACACCTACAGTTTCATTCACGCAAAGAAGGTCAGTTTCACCGTGGAGGTCCTGCTTCCAGACAAAGCCTCAGAAGAGAAGATGAAACAGTTGGGGGCAGTCACCCCAAAGTAATGCCTCTCCCCACAGCAGGCCTGGCTCCCTCAGTGTCTCCCTGTCAGTTTCTGCCCCTTGTAATGGTCATTTCCCCAGCACTCAGACACCCAGAAAAACTGGGCTAGAAGGACCGTGGGGCTGGATCTGGGGAGCCTTCATTTGAGAATAAGAAAGACTGGGAGAGTAGCTGGAGTGGGTCTCCTTGCCTCTCATATTACTAAGGAGTCCCAGGGGTTGGGCACCGAGATAGTATCTGCCTTGTAAACTGTGCCAGCTTCACCTGTCCAGTGTTAGCTGAGACAGGAAGGCAGGTACCATGGGGTGGAGGGGAAGAAATTAGGAAAATGGGGAGAGACTGAGACCTAACACTTCAGGGAAGCCAGCTGCAGGGGGTGAGAACTTGCTCCCAAATGAACATGTAAATCTAGATCATAATGAGGAATAGCAAGGTAGCCAGTTCCTAGAGTTATGGTGTGGGTTCTGAGGCTCTTCTGCCCTTTGTCTCCAAGGCTGGGATCTTTTTGGCTTTTCCCAGGTCTTGGAAAGTGGCCTGAATCAGGACAGATCTTCCCCTTTAAGGGTGAGAGGCAGGCCTCTCCCTCACCTCGAGGAATTCAGCAACCCTTGGGTCCCGCCTGCTGTCTCTTTAATTACTAACGATTGTGACTCAGAGCTTCCTGGGACGGTGAGCTCTGGTACCCAGCCACTGTCACAGGGAAGTCACCTCCTGAGATCCCAGCGCCAGGAAGGGCCAGAGAGGCTGGTGGTGGGTGCGAGTTCTGAGGCTTCCACCCCTATTTTTAGTGCTGCCAGCCTTTCATCAAGTAACTCTCCATTTGAGCACCCCACCCAAAAGTGACAGATGGGCTCAAGACAGTGAGGGCGCTGAGTCTCCCAGGGTGCCCCACAGCCCACTTCCTGACTGACCTGAGCGGGGCCTTAGCAGTCCCTCCTCTGGGAGGCACGTGGTGGGTGCGCGGGGTCCTGGTGCCTCTTGGGGAGGCTTCCACGGCAGCCACAGATAGCCTCGCTGGCCCGCACCCCCTCCGACCACGGCGACAAGCAGGGATGGCCACGGTGGGGGGTGGGGGGCGCGGTGCGGAGTGGCGGTCGGTCACCAGGGGCTGCGGGTCACAGACCCTGCGGGCAGTCACGACCCTTAGCCCAGTCCCACGTCTTCCAGACGAACACCAGGCCCGGGGCTGCACAGAGCCGGGGAAGGCGCCCCGCCCGGGCCCTCACTGCCTGGGGCATTCCTTCCCCTCAGAAACGCAGGCCCTGGCCCAGCCCGGGGAGGTGGGCGGGCCAAGCTGAAGGAGCAGGAGTAGGGGAGGCTGGCGCTGACAGGAGGGCCCGAGGCCGCACAGGCCCCAGCCAGACCCCTCAGGAGGATATCCCGGCCTTTGTTCACAACGCTCTGTTAGGAAAAGTGACCAGTGAATAAAGAACGTTCAGCGCGCAGAGCGCGGAAGTCTGTGCCCGGTCTCTCTCCTCACACTTCCTCACTCGGGCAAACTTCCGCCTCAGGGACCGAGCGACTGCCCGCCAATGGGCGGGGCGCATGCGCAGGAGCCCCCTGCTGCCCTCGTGTGAGCGCCCCCACGGCCAGCTCGTCCCCAGATTGGCCCGGCCGGTGGGCTGTCTTCCGCCATCTTTGCTAAGGGCACTAATTGCCTGCACGGTCAGGGGGGAGGCCCCGCCCCGCTCGGGCTTCTCCAAGCAGCTCACTAGTGCGGATGCGGCGAGCGCGCGCAGAGCTTGTGGGGGGCCTGGATGGGGAGGGTGGCGGAGAAGCGACGATCACGTGGCATTAGGGACCGTCTCCTAATTCCGCGCAGGCACTGCCAGTGTTTCCGGGGCCGGGGATCACCTTTGGGTCCCGAGCCCAGCTTCCTGCAAGAGCCCGCTGACCTGGCTGCCCTACACGATCCTACAATGATAAACTCTCAGGGCTGAAAACAGGGCTCTCAATGGGAGGTTGTGATCTTTATTTGATGATAATAAAGCTGATTCTTTAATGAGCATTTCCTGGGTACCAGGCAACAGCCCGGTGCTTACCTCTTAGCGTTACTGCAAGGATTCAAGGAAACAATAATACATGCAGAGCGCTTAGAGAGCCTGATACAAGTGTACGCTCAGTAAATGTTGGCTACTTTTCATTTCTTACAGACCTAGCTGACAGTAGGTGGCACAACTGGGATTTGAACCCAAGACTGCCTGTGTTTAAAGGCTATGCCTTTGTTTGCTGATACCCAATCCCCCTCCCCCAGGGATTCACAGAGCTTTAGTGAAGTGCACTTATTCCTCACGTGGGTAAACTGAGGTCCAGGTGGCGAAGAGTTTCCTCTTTAGTGATCAATAACCCCATGTCCTGTCATTCTGTTCGGCTCATTTCCCTGAAGTCTTGTACCCCAACTCTGCTTCCCTGGCCTCATTCCTTTATTGTTCATTCGAGGTCCTTCCCTGAAGAAGGGCAGTCAAGTGAGACCCCAGTGCTTGAGAGCACAGTCCCTGCGGGGAAGGATCTCCAATACGAGCTCAAGCAGCGACTTCGCTGGGGGTCCAGTGGTTAAAACTCTGCCACACTTCCAGTGTAGGGGCGTGGGTCCCATTCCTGGTTGTGCAACTAAGATCCCAGACTCCCCGGCACAGCCGGAAAGAAAAAGTCCAAACATCCACCTCAGTGGGGTTCTCACCGTTCACCCCCGCTGCCTTAGGTACTCAGCTCACCTTAGGAGCATGGAAACTGGAGCCGCGCTGCCTGGAATCAAATGCCGGCTTCACTACTCAGCCGTTTTTTGTTCTGGGGAAGTGATCTATTTTTTCTGTCTCCATTCCTCACCTGTAAAATGGAGTGGGATGGGGGGCGAGGCTGGTGGGAAGGTTTAAAAGAAGCAATTAATCTAGTCTTTAGCCAACGGTCTGGCCGGTAGTAAACTCAATCAGCGATGACATGTAATTAGTCCTGGAAATCGTTCCAGGAGTAAACCTTGTCCTGTTCCTCATGTAACAAATGAATAAAGGAGGCTCAGAGAGGTTACAGGCTCTTGCCCGAGGTCACATAGCTGTGCAGCGCAGCATCCAGTATTTGGACCTCCTTTCTTTGGCTCCAACACAACAGTCAGTGCTGGAAGAGGATGGCGCCAATCTCTCAACTCCAGAGAAAACCGTGAAGAAAATTAATCTCTAAAACCCAAGCCAGGGAGAGGGGCTCCGGTGTGCGGGGTAATTTGCAGACGCTCCCTGCTGGCGGGACGGCACGACCTGTCCTTCAGTCGGGGACCTTCGGCCGGTCCCGCCGCGGCGAACGGGAGTGCTGGTGGAAGCCGAGGCGGTAGGACCTGCAGCAGCGGCTGCAACCCTGGCGGAAGCGCCATGTCCGAGCCGCCCTCGCGGGGGGCCGAACGCGACCTTTTCCGGGACACGTGGGTGCGGTACCTGGGTGAGCTCCGGGCAAGGGGCACAGCGACCCCCACACCACGTGGCTAGGGAAGCAGGAATTGCTAGAGGCCGGTGAGAGACCTGGAGATGGTGGGAGGATCTTAGTTCTCTTTAAGCTGAGGGCAGAGGCTGGGCACAGAGAGGGCTTTGAACTTGCTCAGGGTCACACAGCTCTGGTCTGCCCAGCCCTGCCCTTGCGGTTTCTGCTGGTCAGTCTCCCAGGTGATAGCTGCAGTCCAGCTCAGAGGACCAGGTGAGCCGGCTCCCCTCTCTGGCATGCCCCCCATGAGCTGTGGAGTCAGGGCATTAGGACTCCCATCTTGGCTCCTCACTGGCTGGATCTGAGCCTGTTTCCTCCTCAGGGTAAAGGGATGAACACTGGGTCTCTCTCATTGCCTGGTAGTTGTAAGGGTAGAATGAAATAAGGTACAGAAAGGCCTGGCATGTGGTGAGTGCCTGGTCAGTGGGGCTGCCCTTAGTCAGTCTCTCTCACTGCCTCTATGCCCACCAGCTCAAATGCTTCTAGAACCCTGGCTGTGAAGGCAGGTGAGTGATGAGAAAGGTGTCTGTGCTCAGCTCTTCCACAAGAGGACAGCTGGGGTGGGCATCATGGGTGCCATTTTATAGGCTGGGAAACAGAGGCTCAGAGGGGTACGATCCCTTGTCTGCAGTCACCCAGCTGCTCCTCAGCAGGCTGAGGTAAGAACCAGCTGTCTCCAGTGCCCCCTTGTGGAACAACCCAAGGGCTCAGGAATTGAAGATCCTCTCCCCACCAGGCTACGCCAATGAGGTGGGGGAGGCCTTCCGCTCCCTGGTGCCTGCAGCTGTCGTGTGGCTGAGCTATGGCGTGTCCAGCTCCTACGTGCTGGCCGATGCCATTGACAAGGGCAAGAAAGCCAAAGATGTGAGTGTTAACCTGCCCCTCAACCCCTCACCCTGGTCCACGCCCCCTTGTGGTCAGTCCACAGCCTTGCACATGGTTAAGTCCCCACAACCTGGCCTGGTACACTCTGTACCCTCTCCTTAGTAGGGTAGGAGTCCTACCCGCCCCCCAGTCCTTCAGGTGACATAGTCTATACCCTGGTCCTGGATGTGAGTCCACACTCAGCCCTGAATTGGTAGAGTCCAGAACCCAACACTTATGTGTCTCTGTCCCCACCCCCTCTTCCCTTCCCTCTCCCTGGTCCAGTCTCATGCCCCCTGTCCACAGGGTTTCCCATCTCTGCTCCTGCTGGATTAAGTGTCTCTTGTACCTACCAGGTACCGGGCCCCGAGGCAGGCCGCAGCACCAGGGTGACCGTGGCCGTGGTGGACACCTTTGTGTGGCAGGCTCTGGCCTCTGTGGCCATCCCAGGCTTCACTATCAACCGCGTGTGTGCAGCCTCCCTCTACATCCTGAGCACTGCCACCCGCTGGCCTATGGCTGTCCGCAAGTGGACCACCACCGCACTGGGGCTGCTCGCCATCCCCGTCATCATCCACCCCATCGACAGGTGGGTGCACCCCCCAGCCCCAGGGATCAGCCACTGTACAGACAGAGCTGAGCTTTGAGAGGGGTGGAGTGTACCTACTTTTCACAGAACAACTACGGCAGAGGCAGGGCTGCACTTGTGGCTCCTGAGATAGAAAGGACAGTCTAGGCCCTTGTCATATGGCAGGTACATCGGCAGTAAAGGTAGGAGGTGCCTTGAGAGTATGGGACACAGGACAAGTCAGTTCCCAGAAAGAAAACTCAGTGTTAGAAAACAGCCAGAGGTAGGCAGGAGCAGGTGCATCCTGGAAGGGGTGGGTTTTGAGAAGTTTTGGTGACAGAAGTCCATCTGAAACGGGGTTAAGTAAAATAGGAATCGATTGTTTCATGTAACTGAAAAGTTCAGGGTTATGCTACTTGGGACCAAGAAACCAACTGATGCTCTTAAGCGTGTACGTCTCATTGCTGACCTTCTCCCCACCCTACCCCATGTTGGCTTTAGTCTCTTTCCCTTCCTAGGAGCAGAGATGGCTCCCAGCAACCCCTAGCTCCCCTCCCACCAGCTTAGCAAGCCCATAGGAGGTGTCTTAATAGTGATAGCAAACATCCCAGGGAAGGCTGTCATTGGCCCATGCCAGACCCATGTGCCCACCCCAAGCCAGTTTACATTTTCTGATTGGCCAGGCTTGGGTCATGTGCCTGCTCTTAGAACCAGAGATGGGACCAACTGAACCAGACCAACATGGAGTGGGAGGAAGAGTCTTTCCCCACAGGAACAGAGCTGACCCTGAGGCCCTGCATGAATCTTTTACCTTTTGGGGCCTCAGTTTTCCCAACTGGATAAGGAAGAGGGTGATGGCTGCCACCTGGATGGCACTTGTGTCCTATGTGAAGGAGTCCCTTTCCTAGCCCTGGTCTCCTGCCTCCCGTTCCCCCATTAGCATCCCTTGGTCAGCTTGGGTCATGACCCTGCACTGCCCCACAGGTCGGTGGACTTCCTCCTGGACTCTAGCCTGCGCAAGCTCTACCCCTCAGTGGAGAAGCCCAGCTCCTCCTGACCCTCCCCCGCCATCCCTGACCTGTGTGTCGACCCATTCCCTGCCCTGTTCCCACTCCCTCCTCCTGCCAGGGGATGCGGATGCCTCGCTCTCTGGGGTCTGAAGCCCTGGCACCTGAGTGGGTTTAAGCTGCTCGGAACCCAGAAGACAAAGGCCTCAGAGCAGCAGCTGAAGTGACTCACAGACAGGACTTGAACCCCGTCCGCTTCCATGGAATCTGTGATACTGAGCCAGACTGAACTCTGAGTGGGCCCAGCCCTGTCTCTTGACAGGACAATAACATCCTCCCATGGAGGGTAAAGCACCTGAGGCCCAGACAAGGCGAGGAACATGGCCAAGATCACTTAGCAAGCTGGGGACCCAGGACTCCCAAAGGCTCAGCCAGGTCACCCTGATGGAGGAGCAGCAAGGCCCTTGGAGACACACAGGGGGACACCTGCGGGGACCCTGAGGACGGATTCTCTGCCCCTTCCTTGTGCACGGCCTGCTGCGGCCTGGCTGGAAGGCATGACAGCTCTCAGTCCAATAAATCTTCAAGAAGTTGAGTTTTCTCCTTTTCTGTTGGGATGAGCAGGGACGCGGTGAGGGGGAGCAGGGCTGGGGGCCTCAGAGGTGGAGGCTGGTGCCTCTGGGAATGCACCACTCACAGTGGCCAGCAGTGGGCCTGTCTGGTACCTCCCTGCCCACCAGTGGTCCCCTGCACGTGCCTGGAATTCCACCTTGGTTCTGCCAGCCTCCTCTGGGATGGGCATTGTCCTTTTTCTGCAAGTCTCCTAAAATACACCAGTAGGAGAGGAGTCTGTTGGGCAGTTACCACCTGGGCCTGACTGCAGCCCAGTCTTCCCTCAGTTCATCCCCGCAAGAACCTCTGTCTCCGGAGCCTCCTCGGGGCTCCCTCCACTGCTGTGCTAATAGCCTGTAGTGATCTTGCCCCACTCCACTCCATGTGAGCCCCTAGGGCCAGGGCCTCCATCTGTCCTAGAAGCTGCAGCCCCAGTGCTCCCCTAGGTCCCTGGGCACATCAGCCCTGTGCCTGCGAGCCAGCAAGAGTTTCAGTGGCCCCTCAGCGGGTGTATGCATGTTTACATGCTCAATTGTGTCCGACTCTTTGCGACCCCATGGACTAGCCCACCAGGCTCCTCTGTCCATGGGATTTTCCAGTCAAGAATACTGGAGCAGGTTGCCATTTCCTTCTCCAGGGGATCTTCCTGACTCAGGGGTTGAGCCTGAGTCTCGAGTCTCCTGCACTGGCAGATGGGTTCTTTACCAGCTGAGCCACCAGGGAAGCCCCCTCGGTGAGGTAGGATTAGCAGACTCCTACCAGTTTGTGAGAGCTGACCTGCGAGGTCCAGAGCACCAGGCAGAGAATGGGCCGTTGCCCTTCCCGGTTCTGCTCTGAATGCTGCGGGGTAGGGTCGCTGGGTATAACAAACAAAGTAACAGGAGACGCCATTAAATGTGTTTGGTTTAAACAACAAATAAGACTTTAGTACAAGTATGTCCCTAATATGGCAGGAAAAAGTTCTTCCTTGTTTATCTGAAATTCCAATTTAACGAGGCATCCTGTATTTATCTGCAACTCTACTCTGGGGTGGCGGGCACCCATGGAGCTGGAACACCTCCCCCATACACCCCAGCCCTCTAGAGGTGGGAGACACTGTCTCCAACTGCCTCGTTCCTGGACAGGGGACAGGGGACAGTTAGTTCTTAGTGACTGGACTAACTTGTGTTATCCCATTTGATGGGTGGAGAAACCGGCAGAGAAGTCAACCAGACTGGAGGTGGCAGATGCTGAGTGTAATAGGAAATTGCTTTCCTGGGGCCTGAGAGGTGAAGGCAGACCCCAGGTGGGGTTGGGGGAGATGTCTTTCCCACCCTGGGGGCCTTTGACCTGGGGCACGCTGGGAGTTAGATGTCCCAGGGGCCGCTTCATGCAAAGCTCAGGACAACCACAAGGAGGCAGCACCTCCCAATCCGCCCACCTTGGGGGGTTCAAACCACTCGAGATTATTGAGAAGCATACATGTGACTGAATCGCTCCTAGTTGGCCTGATTCCATGCTAAGTGTTTCCTGTGATGAGGCTTATTTACTCGGCAACCACATTGTGTTCGGGTCTCTTTCCTGGAGTTGGAGTCCCTTGAACCCTCCCACCCCCCCATCCCCTTTCCCACTGTCTTCCAGCAGAGGCAGACGTAGAGCTGACTCACACACAGGCTGTGTGACCTTGAGCAAGTTACCTACCCTCTCTGAGTCTTGGTTCCCTCACTGTACAATACTCCGTAATGACCCTCTGAAGCTGCTGAGAGGGTTACAGGAGAAGTGGCTTGCAAATTCGGCCAGAGTGAGTCTCATGGGGGGGGGGCTATTTAATCACTATTATGACTATGGCAAGACACACCCACTTCAGGGACAAACAGTTGGTGACTGTGCCATCAGATGAGTAATTTACAGAGCAAGTATGCCAATTATACTGTTCAGGGACTCCAGTCCTAAGAATTTATTCAGAGGAAATAATTGGATGGTGATTCGAAGATGTGTATCTGAGGGTGATTTTCACGGTTTTATTTTTATACGAGAAAGTCTTGGGCACTCCTTCAAGGCCCAGTGCGTAAAGGAACATCCTTCTGATCTGGTCCTGCTTGTTAGGTTCCCCCAAGTCCTTTCTGTGTCCTGGTATCTTCTATAACTCCTGGAAGTCCCCGGGATCCAGTCTGAACATCCCAGCCCTGATTTCAGAGCCTCCTGGCAGAGGCAGTCTCATCTCTCACCGCGACACACACTGCACCTCTGTCCTTGCCTCCCCCTGACCACTTGCCCTGCACTCCAGTCTCTGAGCCTTTGCTCAGGTCATGCTGCCTGCTGGGAATGCCCTCCCCACCCCTACTTCCCTCTGTTCTCAGCCTTCAAGGTCCATCTCTAGTGGTTCCTGCTCCTTGAACCCTCCCTGCCACCTCCCCACACCCCCATCATCATGCAGCTCCCTCTCCTTGGACAAGAATCATCAAATGATACCCACGGAGAATATGGCTGGAGCGCTTACTACATGCCAGGCGCTGTGTTATGGAAACTTTGTCACAACCTTTTTGGTATCTGGTGCCGCCGTTATCATCCTACAGATGAGAAAGTGAAGTCCACGTGTGGTGAGCCTTCCGTCAGCAGTTAACTCTCACTAAATCCCACGTGAGTGAGGAGGCTTCAGAGCCTTTTCTAAAATCAGGAGGCATTGCAGGCAGGTGGACGGGGAGGCCTAGGGTTGGGGAACGTGGAAGCACTCAGCCTGGCCCAGCTCAGCCGTGCCCTGGGCTCACGTGTGGGCTCCAGCGAGGCTTGTTCCTTCCTCAGCCAATTTAAGGAGGCTAGGGAGGGGGCAATGTCTCTCCTCATTATGGCTGCCCCCAGGAGGCTCCTGCGGGTTGCTCAAGCCTTGCTTCTCCGCAAAGCCTGGGTCTCCCCCTTCGCACACAGTGGGAGGCCTGCAGGCCTCGGTCTTCCTGCTGCTATGCTGCTCACTGACCACAGCTGAAATGGGGGTGCCCATTGGCCAAGGCTAAGCAGGGTCTCTTTCTCTCCCCATGTCACCTCCTGGACACTCAGAACAAAGCGTCTGGCCCCTGGGTGAGACTGGACACCTGGAGGCAGCTGCCCATCGACTGTGGCTGTGAGTTTGCCATGGCTGGGCATCGGCAGATGCCAAGGTGCACCTTTTTGGCTCTTGGCTGCAGCCCTAGCCTAGGCTCTCTGTGCTACCCCTGCCCCCGCCTCCTGGTAGCAAGTCCCAGCCCCATCCACAGTGGGGTCTGTGAACTGCGGTGGAGGAGCTGGGACAGATGCAGAAAATCTGACAATACAGCTCACAGCAGCCTCAGCCCCAAGGGTGGAAAGAGTCCACCCCTTCTTCCTCTGCACCCCTGCTGCAGCCTAGGGGTGGGACCTTTCCTTTAGGGGGCAAGAGTGAAACCCGATGCTGAGCCATCCTCTCCTACCACATCCTTGCCCCACCTGCAGGCGCTGCCACCATCTTCCAAGAGCATCCATCCACCTCTTCTCTGCCTACCTCCCCATCCCTTATTTGTAGGGTGGCCAGATAAAATATAGGACACCCAGTTAAATTTTAGTTTCAGATAAATAGTACATTTTAAGCATGTCCCAAGTATTGCTTTTTTTCTTCTTCTAAATCTGACAACCCTTTCTTCTCTTCCTCCTTCCTATCCACCCCTCTCCCCAGCCCCCAGCTCGGAGAGTCGGCAGTCTTGTCCTCTTCTGGCAAGTTGCTGCAGTAATGGGAATTAGTGGTGGGAGGGTGGGAGGGAGCAGGTGGGAGGAGGGAGGCTTTGGCTCCAGTCCTATTTCTGCCACCCATGGACTGAAGGAAAGGAGGCCAGTGCTGTTTTTGATCTATAAAATGTATCTCTAAGTGCAGATGGAAAGTACTAGCTGCTGCTGCACGTTAGCCTGAATGGTCTCGGACTCAGGCCTCTTCTGCCCATGGCAGGGCTCACCCCAGCAGGCTTGGCTCTCAGCTCATTCCCAAGGAACCTCAAATCCTTCGGTCCCCACCCACCCATGTTCTCTGTGGAACTCATCTCCTTCTGTCAAGAGATGTATCAGGACCTGGGGCTCAAGCCAACAGCTCCATGTCCCCGGAGCAGGAAGCTCCTGGGGCCGTGGTGTCTCCCCGCATCACCCAGGGTCATGGTGAATGGCAAGAGGCCACGCTTCTCAGCAGCCATGTGAGCAGTGGACTGGATGCTGGGCTTTGAAGCACAAGCCCTTCCTGCTCCGCTGTGAGTTTCCTTGGATGACCTGATTAATCAGCATCGGGGGTCTCCATTGTTCCAACTGCTCAATGGGCATAATCCTCTTCTGCCCACAAACTGGGAATGAAGAGGGTGACATCCAAGACATTTCCACTGGACAATCTAAGATATTCCTTCTTCTCTGTAAAAGTAGAGTCTTAGGTGGTGGTATTATGGAGCAATTAAGAGCAATGTCTTTGGAGTTAAAAAAAAACAAACAAACCAAACACCTGGGTCTTGGATGCTGTGTGGTGTTGGGAGAGTGACTTCACCTCTCTGAGCCTTAGTTTCCTTATGCATATGTGGCTGTGATATGTAACCCCAGGGCAGGTGTGAGAGTGAAATGAGCTAAACTCATAAAGCACTTGGCACCGTCTATGGTACATCAACAGAACTCACTGAATGACAGCTGTGAGTTTATTTTACTTTATTATTGCCAGGCAGCAGCTAGAGTCAGATGTGACTTCCTTTGCTTTTAGGGAAGTGCCTTTAATTGCTTGAAACATAAGCTGTGAGTTCCAAGGGGAGGTGGTGAGGGTGGGAGTGAGAGGTTGGGAAAGCTCTGTGTCTTGAGTCAGACAAAGCCTTCTTTAGACAGCTCCTACCTACCCCAGGGGGCAGCCAGTGCCAGAAATCTGGGGGCTGGGTCACATGAGTCTCAGGAGAGACCATCCAGGCCCCAGCCCCTGTCCGAGGTGCTGAAATCTCCCCTTGTAGACTTCTTTTTATCTTGCACACCCATTTGCTCCCTACCTCCATTCAACTTCACATTAGTTGAGCATTTACTTATATAAGAGGTAGAAGTAAAAAGAATTTAGATACATCTCTGACCCAAGTTGCTGATAACTCATGGGGAAGAAATTCAAGCACACAAATGCCTCAGGAGAAGTGAGAACAAAGGCTAGGAGATTCATTTTTCTATTTCTCGGGTTGCAGGGACATCCACCTCTTGTTTCTGCCCTTGCTTCTTCCTCTTCTGCAACCTCAGCATCCTCCAAAGTGGTGCCTCTCCTACTTCTCCTGATCTGACCAGAGCGTATGAGTCTTCCCCAAGGCAGCCCTTTCTCTTCTGACTAATGTCAGAGTCAAGAGGACTACTGAGCAAATTTTGGAGGGAGGTGGGGAGAAGAATATAGAGACAGAAAGCAAAGGGTCAGGGTCTCTGGGAAGTGAGGGCGCTGCCTAGACAGGGGTGAGTTCTTTGTCATATTTCTGCATGCCCTCATCCGGGAGCAGCACCTCCACTGTGAAGCTGACCTTCTTGGCGTGGACAAAGCTATAGGTGTTGTCAAAGCGCAGGACGTCTGGGGGGACAGATGGAAAAATGGGTAGTTGGGCCTGACTCCATACTCCCTGCGCCCTGCCCCAGCCTTAGGGGAGAACAGGTCGTGTTCCCACCTGGTGTGTTTGCCAAGCTGGGCCAAGCTCCCTCCACTCTTGTTCTCTTCCCCATGGGAACTGCCCCTCCTGAGCAGGGCCTGTAAACAGACCCTGACCTCCCCCTGGCATGTGCCCAGCCTGGCTTTAGTTGCACCAACTGGCAACGAGAACAATGGCCACTGCATGCCATTGTCTCCACACCTGGACAGTCACATGACGGGGTGTCCTTGGGGGGCAGTGGGGAATGTCAGAGGCCTCCCAGCCCCCGAGGATGAAGCGGGGTGCTGGGCTAGGCCTGCACACACGCCCTGCCTCCCCTACATACAAGCCTCCTTACAAGCGCTCTGAGAGGCAGGAGTCGTAACCTCTGCTCCACAGGTGAGCAAACCAAGGCTCCGGGTTGGTGAGACTTTCAGGGTTTTCTCCCAGGGTTATGCCGCTACCACCAGGCAGAGCTAGAGCCCCGGCGCCACACTCGGCTGTGTGGCTCTGAAGCTGACGTACTTCCCGGAGCCCCGGTTTCCTCCTGGGGAAAGTCATCCCCCCTGTCGGGCCTTGCCCGTGACCTGCGATGCTCTCAAGCCCTCCGAAGCCTGTTTGGCTCCCCGCACGCCGCAGCAGCACTTGTGTGTGGACTGGATGAACGACTGCGGATGAATGGCCTGACCTAGGCTGAGTGTCCCTGGGGGGGGTCACTGCCTCTGTTTCCTTCTCTAAACCAGGGGACAGGAGGCTCCTCCTTCCTGAGCCAGGGCCCAACCAGGGCAGACTCACAGACGCCGGCCTCCGAGCAGGTGAGGCTCCCGTCCTCAGGCACCATGTGGGCGTTGTGGCGCTGACTGGCCAGCACCTCCGTCATCTCCGCGGCCCGCTGCCGCTCCCCCATCTTGGTCTTCAGGAAAACCCCGAAGCCGATGTCCCCTCCGTCCGACGCGAACTGCCACCTGTGTTGGGGTCAGGGGAAGGAGCAGGGGTTGCTGCTGAGTCTGAGAGACCCCCGCGGGGCGAGGGTCCGGCCGCGGTGCGGGCGGTGGCCTGAGCCTTACCTGAGGACGCAGCCTGGGAACAGGATCTCGTACTCCACCTGGTGCGACGAGCCTCGGCTGATCTGCGCCGAGTGCTCGTACTGAGTCTTCACCTGGTCCCGCACGTACATGGACTTGGGGATCTCCCCACCGTAGTTGATCTGCGGACACAGAGCAGGATGGGCTTGTTCCCGGCTCCCAGCCATTACATCATTCAAGCTGTGTCTCCTGCCCAAGGCATTTCCCCATCTTCCGGATGTATTCTGTTCATCCTGTCCCCCATACCCCGGGAAGCCTTCTGTATCCCACCAGCCTAGGTCAGGGCCTCTTCTGGGAACTTTCTCTCCCAGCTCATCCCTCTGGGTCAAAATTCTCCCATTTCTCATTTGCCTGAACAGCTGCTGAGAGCTCTGTCAGGGCAGGGCTGGACTAACTCAATACCTGGCTCACAGGTGTTTCTCCATAGACACTGGAGGAATGAAGGAGTGGATGAGAAAGGAACCCAGCTTGACTCCTCTACCCTCCCCTGTTCTGGGGCTCTTCATACCTTAGTTAAACATTTGGGGTTCCCATCTGGGTCAGTCAGGGTCCCCCCAAACTGGGCAGGCAGTTCCTCAGGACTGATGAGTTTTAGCAATCCTTCCTTCCAGTTGCCTGTGGGCAGAGGGGTTGAAGGGTGACTAATGAGCATGGAGGGGAGCCATCAGCCCCCTATTCCTACCAGGAGGGCCTGAGCTTGGCGGGTGGGGGAAGCCCTGTAGGAGCTAGGCTGCCAGGGATGATTCTCCAGCCTTTTAGGCCTTGGGCTGTAGAAGTGTCTTCAGGCATTGTATTGTTATGGAAACATGTTTTCCCTGGCTGATCGGTTTGCCCATTTTTGATGGTCTCCCAGTGATGAGTAGTCAAGATTAATGTTGTCTAATTGCCTTAAGGAGACTTTAAACCCCAGTGAGGTCAAGGACCATGTTGGGGGCCTTGCAGTGTGCAAATGGCCCACCCAAGTCAGACCTCTGGGTGGAAGAGGGGCAGCCCAGGGTCTTTGAAAGGACCTCCCCCTCTCTGCTGCTTCATCATCACAATCATAAAGCCCATTACTGTCCTTCACACCCTGTGCAAAGGTCTGTGTTCTGGATTCTCAGGTGTCACATGGCCCCACCCCTATAACCAATCCAAGTTATCCTCCCTATGTGGCCATGGAAGGTTAATATAAAGAAACTGAGGCCCGTAGCCCAGAGGTTGACCAGCAACCAAACTGAAACTGACAAGGAGAAAGACACGGAGGCCTTAGTTGCCAAAGAGGCATGGCAGGGAGTAAGACACAGGTAACTGGATAGACTCCATAGTGCAAGACCCGCTTCATCTTTGAGAGGGAGGAGCCTCTGACTCTAGGTGATGTTTGGACCTCTGGATGGGGGTGATGGACCAACTTACTCCAAAGTTCATGAATAGAGTTCAGGGGATGGAGCTGGAACTACTTACTTCCCAAGACTACAATTTTCCTGCGAGTGTCCTCACTTAAGAAGGGCTTCATGAGGTTGTACCCCACAGGGAACAGTTTGGTGGCTGGAGAGACATAAGCAAGTATAATGGGGAAAAAATAATTCCACTGGGCCACTCTCTCCATAACAGTCAGAGCCAGCAGCGTGGCGGAATCATGAATTACCTTGGCAAGTTTCAATGCCCTGCACCTGACAAACCAGCCAGCCAGCTAAGACAACAAGCAGACAACTACCCAACCAGCCATCATCCAATGTGTCAAACAGCCAGCAGACCAGCCAACAAACAGCCAATCAATTCTCACCAACCCATCAACCAGCCTACCAACCAACTAGCCACCTTACCAGATAATCAAACCCTACCAAACCAATTGACATGTCAGTCAATCAGAAAACCAATCAATCAGTTAAACAACCAGCTAACTGCCCAACCAACTGCCTTTTCCAGTCAGTCAACCATTCAAATAACCAACCAGCCATCCATCCAAACAACCAGCAGTTAACCATCCACAATCCAGCCAAACCAACTAACCAGTCTGCCAACTAGATACTCACCCTCATAGCCAACCAAAATGCTAACTGGTGACTCAATCAGTCTACCAAACTAACAACTATCCAACCAGCCAATCAGATATGCAGTCAACTACCAGGCAGTCAACTAGTCAGCTAACCAACTGGCCAGTTAAATAGACAACAAACTAAGCAGTGAATCAACCAGTCAACCATCAACATACAGCCATCTTTCCATCAATCCACCCACCCAAACAACAACTACCCAAATACTATTGAGTTCCCACCTGGCCCCAAGCCTGTGAGGGATGCAAGAGAAGTGAAGAATCAAAGGCTTTGCCTTCAAGGAGTAGACAACTCAAGGAAAGCAGGATGAACATAGAGATAACTGGAGGTTCAGAAGGCAGGAGGCAGGAAAG
Source organism: Okapia johnstoni (assembly GCA_024291935.2). NCBI lineage: Eukaryota > Metazoa > Chordata > Mammalia > Artiodactyla > Giraffidae > Okapia > Okapia johnstoni. The sequence continues at coordinate 3,227,980 of CM044310.1, read as the reverse complement.
GCCAGACTGGGCTGCACCCGCTGCCCAGTGGCAGAGGCAGTTTGAGGAGGGAGAGATAGACATGGGGAGGAGAGGTGAGGGGGGTTCCTGCACAAGCTGGGTTGGAGCTGCCTTTTGCCGGAAAACCAGCCACAGGATTTACCTTTTACGGAGCACTTACTCTGTTCCAGGCACTCTGAGTCATTTGCACGCAGCCAAGCAACCAACCTGCCTCCCTGCTTCCAGGAAAGAAGGCACTATTATTGTCCTCAGAGTTCAGATAAGGAGCTGGAAGCACAGAGGAGTGCAGTCGCCTGCCACACACCTTTCACAATGAGCATGAACTTCAGGGTTTCTGGGTAATTCTCTTCAAGGAGGCCAAAGAACTGCGGAACCAAGAAAGACCCCATCAGAGCCCATACCTCCTCTTCTCCTACCCCCGTCCCTTTGCAACCTCCCCTTGGAGGTTTCAGAAGGCTGAGGAGGGTTTCCCTTCTTTCCATCCCTTCCATGGTCCCTGGAGGAAACTTCTCCACAGACCATTATGACCACACTCTCGTAATAATTACATAATAATAACCATCTTTAGAATGAATCTTATAGCAACAGTAGTACAGTGATAATAATGACTACCATTCATTGAACATTCACTACTGGGGCTTCACAGGTGGTACAGTGGCAAAGAATTCGTCTGCCAATGCAGCAGATGCAGGAGACACAGGCTCAATCCCTGGGTCGAGGAGGTCCCCTGGAGTAGGAAATGGCAATCCATTCCAGTATTCTCATCTGGAGAATCCCAAGGACTGAGGAGCCTAGTGGGCTTCAGTCCATGGGGTCACAGAGAGTCGGTCACGACGGAGCGAGTGAGAATGCACGCTTGTTTGCCAAGCGCGCTGTGTGCAGTTTGTGTATCAGCTCACAGAAGTATGGCTATGTCCCTTGGAAGTGCAGACAATCAGTGCCCCCATTTTGTAGGTGAGGACAATGAAGCGTGGGTGGATAGAATGGCTTGCCCGTGTCACAGAGCGGAGGTGACAGGGCAGGGAGGGCTCGTTGGAAGCTGGCCCCTGCGGTGTCCGTGCATGCTGCTCCCAAGGCCTGTTCTGTGCAGTCTCCGGGAAACACAGTGACGGGCCCGGGCTTCAGTGGTGAGGCCCAGCAAAGGCCACCACCTGGTACTAGATCCTGGCTCTGAGTGAGCAGCCAGGTCACTGCTGGGCAAGCTGGTGGTTAAAGCCAGCAGGGGCGCCCGGGGCCTTTGCTCACCTCCTGGTACACTTCCACCAGGGGTTTCCAGAAGTGCTTCAGCCCCAGCCCCTCACAGTCGAATATCATCACGATGGTCTCAATCTTCCTCCCCAGCTGCAAGGGCAAGAGAAAGGATCAGGGTGCAGGCTCAGAGCCTGGGAGACGGTGCCTCGGCACGTGACCCCCCGGGCTTCTCCCGGCTCCCTGCTCTGTCCTCAGAGGAGTGAGCAGACAAAACAGTGACTGCATTTACCATCCGTCCATCCACTGTCCATCACCCAGTCATCGCCCATCCGCCCTCCATCCGCCTATCCACCCATCCATTAATTGACCCACCTATTCACCAAATCACCCGTCCATCCCTTCATACGGCCATTCATTTATCCATTCATCCCTCTGTTTGTCCAGCTAATATTTGTTAAACACCTGTTTTGAGCTGGGCACTGAAAGTATGGCGTATAACTCAATAATCCAGAGTTCTTATCCTTAAAAGAGTTCAGAGTCTGTTTGGGGAGACTGACAAGCAACTGGGTCAGCACAGTACTGAGCTGAGAGCCGTGACTGGACAGCACAGAAGGTGTGGGGACGCACGTTAACCCAGATGGGGGCCTCAGAGGAGGTGACAATCTGAACCTTGAAAGATGGACAGGACAGAGCCAGTGGAGGTGTGGGGGGAACGTCTGTGTGCAGGGGGTTGGAGTATCCCAGCAGAAGGAACAGCGAGGGCAAAGACGCAGAGGGAATCAGAGTAGCTAGCATTGTTGACAGACCCCAGGTGCCAGCAACATACTCATATTATCTAACTTCATCTCTGCAACCGTTATTATTGTGTCGGTTTTGGAGGTGAGGAGACAGGCTCAGAGCGGGGTGAGGCGACTTTCCAAGGTGGCACAGCTGGGAAGGGTCGGAGCTGGTGTGTGAGCCCAGAGCCTTCTGACCATGACATCGAGAGTTCAGGTGTGTTTCTGGGACAGCGTGCCTAGGCAGCCTCACCCGCTCGGTCTGCAGGTCACACTCGTGCAGGATGCGCTCACAGTCCCTCATCTTGGTCTTGAGCAGGTCCTGCTTGGTGACCGAGAAGAGCAGGCCCTTGGGGTCCAGCGGCCCGATGATGTCGTACCACACGGGGCAGCCGTCACGGTCATAGCCGCACAGGCCCCCAGGCATGTACTTCTGGATCACCTGGGCGAGGACAGACACATGGAACTGGGCAGTGTGCAACCTCCTAGAGACCCCCTTGGGCTTCCCTGGTGGAAAAGATGGAAAAGAATCTGCCTGCAATGCAGGAGATCTGGGTTCGACCCCTGGACTGGGAAGATCCCCTGGAGGAGGGCATGGCTAAACCACTCCAGTATTCTTGCCTGGAGAATCCCATGGACAGAGGAGCCTGGTGGGCTACAGTCCATGAGGTCGCAAAGAGTCAGACACGAGTAAGCGACCAAGCACAGAGATCGCCGCCCCACCCCGCCCCCTCGCCAAACCAGGCTGCCCTGGGTGGTCTGAGCCTGCACACACCGTAGTACAAGCACCTTCCCTTCCCTGGAGGGTGGCCCTGCTGTCTGGGTGAGAAAGCCAGGGGGCTTGCAGGGGAGGGCCTTGCTCATGGCAGGTACAGGGCAAAATCAGGACTCAGCCAGGTCTGCCGGAGGCCTCTGGGCTTCTGAGTTCTGCCCCCAAAGTCTCCCATGCCCCTTTCCATGGAGAGGGGTTTGGCTTAGTGAAGAAAAGCATGGATACTGAAGGTGAGCAGACCTGGTTCAAAAACCAGATGCAGCTGCTTCCCTGTTGTGCACCCTTGAACAAGTGACACCACCTCTCTGAGCCTCATTCCCCCTCCTCTGTTGGGGAAAGTCCCCAAGATCACGTTGGCATAGCAGCCTGCCTGACTCAGAGCTTGTGCTCCACAAACGAAACTAGGACTGTTGTTTAACTAAGGCACCATGGTGGGCCTGTTCTCCCCAACTCCTCGGTGGGCGAAGTTTCTTTCCCACCTAGACAGGATGCTTTGAGCAAGGCTCCAGGGGATAAGGGCTCAGAGCCACGAGCTAACTGTGCTGCTGAAGAGCCTGCGTTTGGAGGCTTGTGCTCAAATCCCAGCCCCACCTAGGGGCTGTGGGACTCTGGGTGGCTGCTTAACCAGTGCTGGGCCTCAGTGTCCTCATGCGTACAATGGGCACAGCTGTATCCACCTCAGGCGTTCGTGAGGATTAAATGAGCTCATGCAGGTAAAGTCTTAACTCAAGCTTGGATCTTAATAGGAAATATTCATAATTATTACAGGAGAGTTGGCTGCAGTTTCCCCGGGGGTTCCACAGGCCTCTCAGGCTTGCTGCCCTCTACTCATGGCCCTCAGTGATGCTGAGGCTGTTGGGTGGTATGTCTGTCAAAGACTGGGGATGTGGGGGGAGCTGCTGGCTCACCTCGGGGGGCTGCCATTCAAGGATGTGGTCAATGTCCATGGTCTTCCGGAATTCCATGTACTGAAAGGGAAATGCGTGGTAAGGAGGGGATGGAAGTAGAGGCTGGAGGCAGGAATTGCTGCCGATAAAGGCCCTCACCAAATTTTCAGAGGGGGATAGGTCTCACCTTGCGGAGCATGGCCTCTGATTTCTGCAGGTCAAAATTCCGAGCTGTGGGAAGACGGAAGGAAGGGGTGAGGTGCAAAAGAGGCCGCCTTGCAGTCACCTTGTCCTGGTCCTGGGCAGGAGGCGGGGCTATGGAGGGCACCAGGGACCTTAGAGGGGACCTTCCTTTCCTGTCCCCTCCCCTCTCTGGGACCTGAACATGAAGCAAGATGATGTGGTCAGATCCTGCGAGCCATGGGTCCTTCTGGAGAAGTTGGTACCAGGTCCCTCTTGCTGCCCCTCGTCCTGACCTCCCCCACGTCCGCCCTCACCTCGGAGCCAGCGCAGAAGGAAATAGTCATCCGGGTTGGGCAGGGCGGGCAACACGTCCTGGACATTTTCTCGGAACTGGGAAGAGAGATGCTGGTTGAAGAGGTGTTCACGCTGAGCCTTGGGCTCAGATTCGGTGATTTTGTGTGTTTTTTTTCAGTTTCTTTCCTTCTCTTCCAGTGCAGTCTGGCCTGCGGTGACGGAAGATGGGTGGACGGAGGGATGGAGAGGTGAATGGAAGGAAGGCTAGATGGGTGAGTAAATAGAAGGAAGGATGGATGGATGGATGGAAAAAAATGAAGAGGAGACCAATGAATGGAGAGAGGAGACGGGGCGTGAGTGGACAGAGGACGGATGGATCGTTGGGTGGGGCGGGGTGGGGGGAGGAACGAAAGAAAAGATGGACGGGTGGGTTGGCGGGAAGCGGGTTGAGGTGTGAATGTGTTCTTTGCTCTTTTCATTTGTTAGCCCCCAAAGCTTCTTTTTTCCAGCCCATTTTCTGTGAAAACATGGCTAGCGATTATGCGTCCTCTTCCCCATTGACCGTGGGGATGACATACACGCTCTGCCCCGCCTCTTAGCTCTTACAGACAGGTCATCTTTCAGAGTCCCGGGGGTGAAACGGAACAGAGTCCGAGGGCAGAGCCTCAGCATCTTCAGCTCCCGCCTGCGGGGAGGTGGGGAGGGGGCAGGTCAGATAAAGCTCTCCAGGTCTGGCCCCTGGATGAGTGGCCAGGCTCGGTCTAGCACCTGCCCTATCGTCTGCAAACGTTGTTCCCCTGCCGCTGCCCTGGACCGGGCGGACGTCACTGGGCACCGTAGGACCTGACCCCGGGTGAGGTGACGGCAAAGAGACAGTGTCAAGGGCGTGCTGAGCCCAAACAGAGGGGGAGGGTTCCGGCCACCGTGCTCCCTCAGCCCCTCGGCCCGTGCCCCTTGCCTCAGCTCACCTTGGCCAGGGTCTCTGCCTGCTTGGGACTCAGGTCTCCCACTCGGCCGCTCATGGTGCTGGGTGAGGCCGGAGGGGTGGGGGCCGCTCCGGTCAGAGGCCGAGCCTGCTCTGTGGCCCTGACCAAGCCAGGTCTTTTGCCCCCACTCCTGGGCGTGGCTCCAGGGCACCTCCTCCTTGGCCAACCGTTGGATTACATAATTAGGATTAACTGAGGTCCCATGCTTGGCTCTGGATGGTTCTGGGGGTGGGTGGGGAGCAGGTGGGGAAAGGAGGGTGTGTCAGAGGTCCCTGCCAGGGAGAGGAGGCTGGGAGGGAGTGAGGCTGGCCTCCCATGGTGTGGGTGTCCAGGCTGGGTGCCTGGAGAACCCCCTCAGTGCTCCCAGGCCTCCAGGGGCGGGGGAACTTCAGGGGGAAAGAGTATTAATCCGAGAGCTGCTTCGCAGGCGGCAAATACTCATAAAACACTGAGCGCTCTCTGCAGGCGCCCGCCTCCCCGACCCTCAGTCTCCCCCTCTCACTGATGAAGAGACCCTGCACCCACCACTCTGCTAAGATCGCCCTTACCCAGCTCTGCTGGCTGGCAGTCAGGACTTAGTCTAGTAAATATGTCAGTCACTTTTTTGGGGTGAGAGGCTCGTGGCTTTTTGCAACAAGTGTCCATATTCAACAGGAGCCAGGCTAGGCAGAAGAACGGAACTCAAAAGGTTTCCTTGCTAAAGGCTTGTTTTCCTGTGGGGCAGATTACTGCTCTTCCTGTCTTTCAAATTCTCTCCTGCGGTGCCCATCCTGTGCCCTCAATACAGGGAAGGGCTGAGGACCCCAAGCCCTGCTGATCCCCTTTCTCATGGCTGAGGTCACGAGGACACAGGAGGCCTTGTCCAAGATCCCCCATCCCCTGGGCCCTAAGGGGGAGGAGGGGCATGCTGATGCCCGTGAGGCGGCATGGGTGCTCCTTGGGATTTTAAACATCTGATCAGTGAGGGGTGCCCCACCACTCTGCCAAGTGATGAAGGAAACCCAGAAGGTTCCCCTGTCTTTTGCCTGAGACATGGAGACTGTCAAGGGTTGTGCACCTCTAAGAGATTTTTCCTCCAGCTATTGGAAGCTCTGAGGGCAGAGGTCACATTGTCCATGACTGTCTGTAAGGAAACCAGGAGTGCATATGCTAGAGATCACAGTATAGCTATGCGGCTACCTCTACCAGGCCTTGGGAGACAGGTCCACGTGGGCTGAAACTCTCCCCTGGTCTAGCCTCGGACCCAACAGCTGGGCCAGCCCAAGGCTCTCTTCCCAGGGCTCTCCTACCCTCAGAACACCGCGGGTCCCCATGCCTGGGCTATCTTGGGACCGATTTAGCTGAGGCGGGTGAGTGCTGAAACCTCCCTGCTCTGGGCCCTGATAGAATCAGGTGCAGGAGAAGGGGAGCCGTCTTTGGCCATCTCCCTCCGTCCAGGGCGCCTGGTGCGTACACTCTGCAGCAGTTAGGTAATTCTCCACCCTCTGGTCCCTCCCCTCTTCACATTTCAGCCTCTTTCTGCTGCCACCCACACCCACTTCCCGCCAGGCAGGCAGCATGCAGAGATTGGGTTCTTCCACTGTGCTCTCATTAGCCCCTAATCCTGCTTGTTTCTCACCAGTCTCCTTTCTCGCCCTAATCCTCCTGATGGGAGGGTCTTTGGTTTCCCCTGGGGACGTCAGAGGCTGGGCAGGCAGGGCCAGGAGGAGGAGTTGGGGGTCCTCCCAGGACCTATGAGCTATGCAGAGATGAGGGGTATCAGAGATACCCTTAATCGCTTTTCCAGACCACAAATTCACACTATCATCATCATGACTGACAGCACTATGCAATGGACTTTCTTTAGCAATGGAAATGTTCTGTATCTGGGGGGGGTTCCTAGTGGACATCACTGGTAGCCAGTTGCCACATGTGAAATGTGGGTGTTATTACTGTTCAATCACTAAGTCATGTTCGACTCTTTGCAACCCCATGGACTGCAGCACGCCAGGCATCCCTGTCCTTCACTGTCTCTCGGAGTTTGCTCAAACTCATGCCCATTGAGTTGGTGATGCCATCCAACCATGTCATCTTCTGTTGCCTCCTCCTCCTGCCCTCAATCTTTCCTGGCACGTGGTTAGTTTTAATTAACTTAAATTTTGATTATTTTTATTGTAGATTCCTCTCGTGGCTACCGTATCAGCACAGATCTGCAGTGCTTATTGAAGGCTTTTTATGTGCCAGGCCCCAAACTAAGGGCATCACCTCATTTAAACGTCAGAGGCCCTGTCTGGGCAGCTACTATCATTAAGCCCATTTTACAGACAAGCAAACTCAGGTAGAGAGAAGGTATCTTTGTATCTTATCCAGAGAGAAGCCCATGCAGTTCATCACTTTGTTGTCACACTGGAGGCCGCCCCTCAGCCTCAGCTCTGGAGGCTCCACCCCAAATAGGGAGAAGATCCAGGCACAGAAATCACCCCAGTGGGATGCAGGTGGCATTGAGCCAGACCTTGAAGAAAGGAAGGATGTCAGTTAGTGGAGACTGGGTAGAGGAAAGGGCAACCCCCCGCCACCACCCTGTAGAGGAGACGGCGCGAGCCATGGTGTGGAGCAGGGCGGATGAAAAGCACACCTGGGCTGTGTTGGGAGGGCAGAGCCGGGGACATGATGTAAACACGTGTTTACAGTAAACACGATGAATCGGTTCCCTGCCTACACGGAACTCTCAGTCTCCCATTTCTGCGCTGAGAATATTACATCCTTATCAAACCGCTTGGAAACAGGTAGGAGTATCCTCATTTTACAGTTAAGGATATGAAAGACAAGAGAGATTAAGAAATTTTTCTGAAGACTCACAGCCCAGAAATGGGAAGCCAGGATTTGAACCCAAGCCCGTCTGACTCTGAAACCTGTACGGGAGCCACTACCCGGTTGCACCTTCCCCGAAAGGGCTCAATGTTGTACCCAGCATGTAGGAGGTGCTGGATAAAAGTGAATAATCATTGTGTGTTAGGAAACCTGGATCCACTCACCTCGGGCTGCAGGGTATTCTGAGCCCAGGAAAATAGATTTCCCTACCTTGAAACAAAGACTTCGGTGAAATAGAACCCCCTGAACCCCCACCCATAGTACTTGTCTTCTCCAAGTCCTAGTTTGCCAAGCTCTCATGGGCCCATGGCAGCAACCAGGACACAAGCAAACAACCACAGGGGGTAGACAGGGCCGCCTGCTCCACACCCCGGACCCCTCCTTCCAGACCTTGGTTACTAGGAAATGCGAAATGCCATCATATCAGAACCAGTTGGGTGAGTACAGAGGGGGCCTAGGTGGTAAGGGAGCCTCACCATGGGGTGAACGTTGCTGGGGAAGAGGCCAGGGTGGGGTTCAGAACACAGTGGGGTGAGGTGGGGTGGCCTATAAAGGATAGATGAAGGGGGAACTGTGGGAGCGGGAGGTAGGAAGGGGCACCTTGCCCCAGTCCCAGCGGTGTTCTGGGTAGGACACTGGGATGGTCTACTTTCCCTGTTTCCCCTCTGGGCAGTTTCACCTCCTTCTTATTAAAGTGTGAATTCACATGCAAGTTCACCATTCTTAAAGTGTACAATTAGTATATTCACAAGGTTGTATAATCTTATACAATCACTGTCTACTTGCAGAATATTGTTTACAAATATTTATTTTCTATTTGGTTGGGTCGGGTTCTCAGCTTCGGCACATGCAGGATCTTCTTGCAGCTGGCAGACTTTTCTCTAGTGTGGCACATGGCTTCCAGAGCACATGGGCTCTGTAGTTTTTGACACATGAGCTTAGTCGCCCCGAGGCTTAAGGAACCTTAGTTCTCTCACCAGGGATGGGACCCTTGTCTCATGCATTGGAAGGCGGGATTCTCAACCACTGGACTACCAGGGAAGTTCCTAATTGCAGAATATTTTCATTATCCCCACCTCAAAAACCACTGTACCCTCTATCAGTCATTCCCCATTTCCTGCACCCCTGCTCCTGCCTCAAGCAACTACTAATCTACTCTCTATCTCGATAGATTTTCCTATTCTGGATATTTTATATTAATCGAATCATATAGTATGTGATCTTTTGACTCGCTTCATTAACTTAGCATAATGTATACAAGGCTCATCCATATTGTAGTTGGCATCAGTATGTCGCTTCTTTTCACAGCTGAATCATATTTTTTTTGCGTGAATACACCACATTTTGGTTACCCACTCATCAGTTGATGGACATCTGGGTTATTTCCACTTTTTGGATATTATGAGTACTGCTGCTATGAATATTTTTTGTACAAATTTTTGTGAATACGTATTTTGACTTCTCTTGGGTGTATCTTTAGGAGTGGAATTGCAGGTAGTAATTCTATGTTCAACGTTTTTTTTGATATGGACCATTTTTAAAGTCTTTATTGAACTTGTAACAATATTGTTTCTGTTTGATGTTTTGGTTTTCTGGCTGCAAAGCATGTGGGAATCTCAGCTCCCTGACCACACCCATATTGCTGACATTGGAAGATGAATTCCCAACCACTGAACTGCCAGCGAAGTCCCAAGATTTAGTTTTAGCTCTTATATTTAGGTCTCTGTTTAAAAAAAAAAATGTTTTCTATTGTGGTAAAATATGCGTAACATAAAATTTTCCATTTCTAAGAGTGCAGTTGAGTGGCATTAAGTACATTCACACTGTCAGGCAGCCATCACCACCATCCACCTCCAGAACTTTTTCATCTTCCCAAACTGAAACTTTGTACCCATTAAACATTAACTTTCCATTGCTTCCTCTCCTCAAAGCCCCTGGTGTCATTGGCAAAGCTCAGGAACAATTCTCGGGAAATTAAAATAGAATTTGGATAATGAAGTAAAGTCTAACCTTTTTTTCCCTTTTCCTCTGTGCTTAGTCTAGTTTCAATTGCTAACAGGTGGCTGCATGCAGAGACCTTGCATCGGCTCTTCAGACCAGAGCTCCTGGTGCAAAATGGCTGCAGCGACCCCTCAGCTCAGTGGGCCGTGTGCAGAAGTGCTGCACACGACACTCAATTCAAGATGGCAGCAGCGAGCCGTGTGCAGAGATGCTGCACCCAGCACTGCGATCTGAAGCTGGGCGCAGCACGGCTGTGCAGAACTCCACCCACTCCCCCCTGACCCTATAAAGCAGCCCTGCCCATGGCCTGTCAGGAGACCCTGGACTCCAGAGCTTGAGCCTGCACCTCTCCATTCTTTGATGAAAGAAATAAAGCTTTCCCAGGTGGCGTAGTGGTACATAATCCACCTGGCAATGCAGGAGATGCAGGAGACGTGGGTTTGATCCCTGGGTCAGGAAAATCCCCTGGAGTAGGACATGGCAACCCACTCCAATGATCTTGCCTGGAAAATTCCATGGACAGAGGAGCCTGGCGGGTTTAGTTCATGGGTTTGCAAAGAGTTGGACTGAGAATGCATGCAAACTTCTTCTTTCAAAACTAAACTCTCTCTCATTCTTTTGACTTGAATGACCACAGGTTAGGGGACCCTTGTTGGGGCCTGACTGCAAAGGTCAGTAATCCTGGCAACCACCGTCCTGCTTTCTGTCTATACAAATCTGACTACTTTAGGTGCTTCTTGGGAGTAGAATCATACAGTATTTGTCTTTTTATGTCTGACTTCTTTTGCTTAGTTTAATGTCGTTGAAGGTTCATTCATGTTGTAGCATGTGTCAGAATTTCATTCCTTCTTAAAGGTTACATAATATTCCATGGTATGAACAGAATACATTTTGTTTATGCATCCATTTCTTAATGCACACACAGGTTGTTTCCACCTTTTGGCTATTATGAATAAAACTGTTATGAACCCTGGTGTACAAATACCTGTTCGAGGCCCCAGTTTTCCGTTCTACCCAGAAGTAGAATTTCTGGATCATAATGTGATTCTATGTTTAAATTTTTGAGGAACTATATACTGTTCTGCACAGTGTCTGCCCCATTTTGCATTCACAATAGCCATGCACAAGCGTTCCAGTTTCTTCACATCCTCACCAATACTTAGCATTCTCTGTTGTTTGGGAATAGCCATCCTCAGGGGTGCGAGGTGGTGTTTCACTGTGGTTTTGCTTTGCTTTCCCTGATAATCAGTAATGTTCAGCGTCTTTTCATGAGCCGTTGCTCCTTTGTGTATCTTCTTTGGAGAAACATCTATTTAAGTCTTTTATTCATTTTGAAATGAAGTTTGTTGTTGTTGTCTTTGATTTGTAGGAGTTCTATACATATAGATTCTGAATTTTAATCTTATCAGCTACATGATTTGCAAATATTTTCTCATTTCGTGGGTTGCCTTTTCACTCTGTTGATAGGTCCTTTAAAGCACACAAGTTTTAAATTTTAATGAAGTCCAGTTCCTCTGTTGTTTCTTTTGTTACTTGTGTGTTTAGTGTCATTTTCAAGAAGTCTTTGCTGCCGAATCCAATGTCATGAAGCCGATCCCTTGTGTTTTCAGCCAACATGCCCCTGCTGCTTACCATAGGAATGGGTTGCTATGGTGATAGGAGCCTGGAGTAGGGTTATAAAGGAGGCTGCAAAGTGGAGGAGCTTGTACACTGTCCAGGGTCAGAGCTGGAACACCCCTGCTCACGATACCAGGGGGCACCCTAGGGGCATGGAGTGTTCCAAGATCATACCAAACTGGTCTCTGCTTTTATTGCCATTCTTGGGGAACCTGGAGTGCCCAAGACTGCTGTGGGGGAGGCTGAGTCTGGGGGTGATTGCAAACAAACTACCAAGCAGCTGTAATTCCTCTCCCAACGTTGAGCAAGTCATCCTCAAGTGGTTCAAAATTATATGGTGCTGAAACAGCTGAGTTTGAACCTTGGCTTCCCCTCTAATGTTGTAGGTGAGCTTGAGCGTCAGATTTCTCATCTGTAAATTGGGGCTAACAACATTCCCTTCTTATAAGTTTACTGGGACGGTTAGAAGAGGCCAGTAAGGTATTTCACCACCTCCCAGCACATACATGATCAGTAGACCTGGCTTTTATGGTTATGTTTGGGCCTCTCACCCAGGCTGCCCTCAACTCCAGGACACTGACATAGCCAGGTGAGCCCATCCTTTCTGGGTCCTTCTCTGTTCGGCAGCTGCCCCACCCAACTCTCTCCTTGGGTCTCTCCAGAGGGCTGAGTCACGCTGCCAGGTTCTGCCCTCCTCCAGCCGTACTCCTGGTATGACCCAACCTCTGGGGGTCATTGGGTAAGAGGGACGCAGGGCTCTGGAGCCTGCCATTCCAAATTCCAAGCCTGGCACCATCACTAAGCAAATGAATGTGCCTCTGAGCCTTACGTTCCTCCCCTGTAAAGCAGGGAAGACTATGTTTATTTCTCAAAATCAACACAAGATAGTGTAGGTGGGGGTCAATAGGAGTCAACGCGAGACAGGTGACCACTCCGCCATGTGACAAGCACTGGTCCTGTCGCTCCAAGAACACAGAGAAGGCACCTGAACCCTGCTGAGGGGCGGGAAGAGGCCCAGGGAAGGCCTCCCAGACGAGGGCTCCGGGAGCCTTGAGGGTGCATGGAACAAGACCGGGGAGGGATGGACTTCCCTGGTGGTCCAGTGGTTAATACTGCGCTGCCAATGCAGGCAGCGTGGGTGTGATCCCTGGTCAGAGAACTAAGATCCTGCGTGCTGCATGGTGTGGCCAAAAAAAAAAAAAAGATTGGGGAGGAAGTCCAGGCTGAGCAAAGGCAGGGAAGGGCAGAGCTTGACGAAGTGGTGAGTTCAGGTTGTTGGGGTGGGGGGAGATGCGGTTAAGGCCCAGTGTGGTCAAATCCCAGAGGGCCTGGTTAGCTACCGCCGAGAATGACCCCTCTTGGGGGGAAACAGGTAGCCAGTGAAGGGCTTATGCAGGGAACCATGTGATCAGATTTTCATTTCAGAGATTTTTCTGGCTGCCCTGTGGAGTGTGGATGGAAGAAGGCAGGAAGAGGCATTGAGAAACTCATGGGCTCCTTTCTAAACATCCAAGCAAGAGATGACAGAGGCCCAGATCAGGGCAGTGGCCATGGTGCTGGGGGTGGAGTCCAGACGTATTCAGTAAGCAAGCTAGCAAGCTTAGTACCAGGACATGAACCCCGGTTGGGCCCCCTCTTTCTGCCTCTGCAGACGGCCCCAAACAGCCTGGGCCTGGTGAGCTTGGCTTCTTGGGTCTCAAAGGCGCTGCATTCCTGAGCAGAGTGCCCAGGGATCCAGTTCCTGCTTCCTCGGGGCAGAGGCCCTGCTGGCCCAACACCGCCCTCTGATGGCCGAAGGCGAAGTCGCCACGGTCACCGCAGAGCTCCCGCAGCCCAGGCCTGTGGGAGCCGCCTCCTCTCTGAAGCCTCCTGATGCAAAGCGCACCCACTGAGTGTGCTCATCAAGCTCCGTGTTGTCTGCACAGATGGCCCTGGGTTCACATCTCATGTCCTCTTTTTTTTTTTTAATTTATCTAAAAATTTTTAAAAATTATTTTTGGCTGCACCGGGTCTTCATTGCTGCGTGCAGGCTTTCTCTCTAGCTGCAGCGAGTGGTGGCTTCTCTTGCTGTAGAGCAAGGGCCCTAGGGCGCGGGGGCTCCGGTAGTTGCAGCTTGCAGACTCCAGAGCTCGGGCTCAGCAGGTGTGGCAAAGAGGTTTAGTCTGCTCCACAGCATGTGGGACTTTCCTGGACCAAGGATCAAGCCCGTGTCCCCTGCCTGCACCGGCAGGCGGGTTCCTAACCTCTGGGCCACCAGGGAAGTCCCTTCCTCCTCTTCATTTTGTTCGTTGACCTGACAAGTCCCTTCCCGCCCTGATCCTCACTCTCCCCAGCCTCTGGAGGTGAAGCTTCAGCCCAGGCCTGGCTCCCGGTCGTGTGGAGTGGAGCTGGAGTGGAGTCACGTCCCACCGAGAGACACAAATGCCCGTGCAGCTTTGTCTAGACCCTGGGCATCTCCACCCCCACCCCCAAGAACCCAGCTGTTCGCTCAGTCCCGCTGTGTGCCCCCTGCCCCAGGCTGGCCCTCCCTGCCAGGGGCCCACCTGCCCACATGGACCCTCCCTTCCCCTGAGAGGCAGGGCAGGGCCACTGCTGGGAGCTGACCGGGGTTCTGGCTCCACCTCTGCCATTGGACACGGAGCTTTTGGCCAAGGCTCTTCCCCTCGCTGAGTCTTGGTTATTTGACCTGTAAAATGGGCTATAATTCCTGGGTGCTTCAGGGTTGCATATAAAGGGTCTGTGCAAACTGTGGAGTGCCATGCCACGGAGCGTTGGTGAAGCTGTGACTGTCTCACAGGGGTGTCCCCTTCAGCTTGGGCTTTTGGAAGGTGAGCTGGACAGCAGTGGAGATCTGAGGGGTACAAGAGCCTTTCCAACTACATTAAAAAAAACCCTTATAGGTCCCTCGCCTGTATCCCTCCCCCTGGCCCCGCCCCCGGAAGGTCACGTGGCTTTGCAGCAAGGAGCGGGGCTGGGACGGGCAGGCCCCGCCTCCATTCCTCTGGACAGGTGAGGCCTGGGGATTTCCAACCACCTCCTTTTGAGTAAGGGTTCTGATCTGTGGCCTCCTGCCAAGATTTTGACATTCTTTCCTGACAAACAACAGGGCCGTTTTGCAACCTGCCTTAAAAAATGGCTTTGCTTTGTTAATAACTACCAGATGTGCACACACAGTTGTTTACAAAGAAATGGCAAACATCTGAAAGCCTTTAGCAGCGTCGCCCAAGAGCCCTTCTGGCTTCCCTCTGGCCTCAAACACCCCACAGCCGCCCTCACCCCATTCCTCGTCTGGAAGGCTCGTTCGCACCTGGTCACCTCCCTCACACCTTCCACGACCCTTGTGCCTTCAAGGGTCCCCTAGAATTTGGCTTCTGCCCCTCTAAGCCCACGTGATGGTGCCCTCCCACTTGATAATCATAGGAGTCACTTCTGCCTCCCTAGCTGTAGGCCAGCTTCCCATTAGCAGAGTCAAATCAGTCCAGTGTCCCCAGGCTCCCCACGCCTGCAGTGCCTGGCACCAGGCACTCAGTAAACATTGATCAGTGAACGAACAAGAAAACAAACTCCGGGTAAACCAGCTCCTTTCTGGGCTACTTGCTTTTTTAAAAATTTATTATTTAAAAAAAAGATTTTTTTTTTGGCTGCACTGCACAGCATGCAGGATCTTAGTTCCCCGGCCAGCAATCGAACCCAGGCCTTTGGCTATGACAGCATGGTGTCCTAACCACTGGGAATTCCTCCCCACCCTACTTTTTTTTTTTTTTTAAATGTTAAGACACAGGGATGGAGGTTGCTGAAGACATGCTCCCTCTCTAGCTCCTGAAGCACCCCCTCCAGGTAAGGAGTTTCTGTTCTCACCTCTGCATTCACTGCTGCCCTCATGGCTAAACACAAGATGCGCTTGGTCAGCTCTCGGATTCAGTCACCGTGACAGCACCTGACCCCCATGTCACAGCCATGTCTGTGTGAATTCGTTGTGGTCAGAGCCTCGGAAAACCTCTGTGCTTGGGACAGAGCAGTCTTTGCTGCCTGCAAGCAAACCACGCGAGGCAGTGCTGAGGGTAGGCAGTTGGCTCTGGGTGGTTAGAAAGGCCAGGGTCAGCGTTCATCTCCACAAACCCCTTGTTTTTAGGCGAGGGACGTGAAGGTGGCAGGAAGGCACTGGGAGTCTCCGTCATGACAGTTGGGCCCAGTGAAACCTGGCATAGGATCCTCCTGCCCCCGTCGGCTGTGCCCTCCACAGCCTGCCATGGGCGGTGGGAAGATGGCCCTGGGAAGCCAGGACCTCGAGGGCTCTAGATGTCCCTTCAACTGGGAGGCTGCACAGAGGGCGACCTGTGCAATTGGGGTGATGGGAAAGCCTCCCACATCCGGGATGTGGGGATGCTCTTGGACAGGAGCTGCTGTGTGACTTTTTTCCTGATGGCCCCAGGCTGTCCCCTTGGTGATGGTGAGGCAGTGTTTTTTTTTTTTTTAATTTTCTTGCCAAATTATTTAAACACTCCGTTGGACCAGGAGTGCCTTGCAGCACTGGCTTATGACATTCAGTTTCTTTCTTTTTTTTAAAGATTTTTTGATGACTATGTTTTTTAGTCTTTATTGAATCAGTTACAACATTGCTTCTGCTTTATGTTTTGGTTTTCTAGCCCTGAGGCATGTGGGATTTTTAACTCCCCAATCAGGGATTGAACTCACACCCTCTGCATTGGAGGGTGAAGTCTTAACCACTGGACCGCCAGGGAAGTAGTGGCATTCATTCAGTTTCATTCAGTTAGTTTGCTTCGCGTAGCAGCAGAGGCCCTGCTCAGACTCTGTGTTCCATCGTTCCTGGCGGATGGAGGGCTGGGGCCTAAAGGACCTCACCTGGCTCACTGGAAGACCCTACCTTCCCAAGCCTCATTATGTCCTAGCCTAAAACAGGCTCTGGGAAACCGAGAAACCTCTTATGAACTAGGGAAGTTGAGAGCAGAGAGTTTGAGAGTGGGGAAGGGGCCAGAGGCGGGCTTCTTGCTGGCAAAGCACCTGGAGAGTGGGGCTCAAGGAGGCTTGCAGTCCCTGGGAAGGGCCTGGGTGGCCAGGATGCTAATGCTTGGCAGCAAGGACCCCTTTCACAGGGACGTCTGGCCACTCACTCCCGGGGACATCACCCGAGTGGCCAGCATTCCACCCCGTGGGACAGCAGTACTGGAGCAGGGATCCAGAGCCGGGGGTCGAACCACCTGGGGTCGGGTCTTCAGAGGTACTGGGGGCTGCTGGCCTGGCCCAGCCAGGGGGCAGGGGGCAGGGGGGAGGGTGAAGGGTGGCGGAGCAGCACGCCCAGGCCCTGGTGGATGGCTTCATTGCCAACTAGAGTCAATCTCAGAGCCACAGTCAGCTTGGCAGCTTCCTGCTGGGTGCAGTCCTTCCAGCAGAGCAGGCACTGGTCCTGACTGTGGGCTGTGAGCCCTGGGAGAGCCAGCCATTGAGGAATAAAGCCTTCACTGGCCCGCTGCTGAGTCGCATTTGGGGCGCAGGAGGAGGAGGGTTGGCAGCCGACTTTCAGCTGTCCCCCTGGTGAGACACAAAGATGGAGGAAAAGCCTGATGGTTCTCTTCAGGAGCAAGTCCGAGTCCAGGATGGGCACCTTGGGATGGCAGCTCCACTCTGCACCCCAGCACACCCGCTGCATCTCCCTCCAGCTCTGCTTGGGTCCTGGCCCCACTCAGAGCCGGAAAGAAACCAGGCTGAAGGTCAGCTGGATGGGGGGGAACCCTGGGAATTCCCGGGAGACTTGGCTCTGCAGAAGGCTGAGTGTGGCTCTTCCCCCGATGGCTGTCCCTGCCAGGGCTCACTCTCTATTTCTGATTTTCCCTCCAAAGGCGGTAGAGCCAACCCAGAGAGCTGATGCTCTGCCAGAACAGAGAGCCCCCCTCAACCAGCCCTGCCCATCCCTCTCCCCAGCCGCCTCCAGCCGGCCCTGTGGCTCATCCCTGCTGAGCCCCTACGAGCGGAGAATGGGGCTTCCCTGCTCTTCCGGCCTGAGCAGTGCTCCCTGCAGCCGGGGCTCAGGCACATACCCCCAAACCAGGGCCAGGCGTGGTTGCACCCTGGGATGGGGGGGACCTTGTCGGGAAGGACACAAGGGCAGCTTCTGCAGGTAGGACCTTTCCTCTTGGAGGCCGGCTCATCCTCAGGGTCCTCTTTGTGAACGGAGGATGGGGTATCCGTCAGGATCTTCACGTGATCTACACACCGGGGGTCCCTGTCCTGCTGGGCCGCCGAGCCAGGTGGGCCCAGGAGCTGAGATGGCGAGGTGAGGTGAGGTGGGTGGCTCTCCGTGGTCCCCTCCAGCACCGCTCTGCCTGGAAGGGCAGAGACAGGGCAGGGTGCGGAGGGGTTGGAGAGCTCGGCACAGGGGCGGCGGGGTCTTCACTGCGGTGGGGACTGTCTTGAGTCCTCGAGACCCTGAATCTTCTCCTCAGAGGCCTTGTCGGGCAGCAGCACCTCTACGGTGTAGCTGATCTTCTTGGCGTGTATCAGGCTGTAGGTATTGTCAAAGCGCAGGACGTCTGCAAAGACAGAGGAGGAAGCAGGCAAAGCAAGCCCGGCATGCCTGCACACCCGGGGGCCCTTGGGAAGGGGCCGCCCAGGACCGTGGGTGAGGCGGGTGGGCCGGCCATGGCCTGGCTCCCAACCCATCCCTCCCGACTGTTTCCTTCGCTGATGCTTGTGGTAACCAAAGGAGTCATAGTAACCACCAGCGTGCATCAGGCCTATGGGCATCACATCAGTGCTCACAGCTCCCGGAATCCTCAAAGTGGCCCCACGGAAAGAACGATCATACCCATGTTATGGATAAGGAAACAGGCTTACAGAGGTTGGTAAGACCTTCTGATGATTCCAGAGCAAGTGAGGGGAGGGACTGAGATTCCCTTATCCTGATGTTCCAACCCAGAGGGGATCCCTCCTTTCCCCATCAGTCACTTTCTCATGTCTTTAAAAATCTTTTTATTTTTTTTAAAAAACATATTTATTTTTATTTTACTTATTTGGCTGCGCCAGGTCTTAGCTGTGGCATGGGAAGACTTTTCCGTGGCATGTAGGATCTAGCTCCCCGACCAGGGATCGAACCCAGGTCTCCTGCACTGGGAACGCAGAGTCTCTCAGCCACTGGACAACCTAGGAGGTCCCTAAAATTTTTATTACTTAAAAAAAAACTTCTGGGTCGTGCTGTGCAGCATGTGGGATCCTAGTTTGTCAACCAGGTGGACAATGAGATCCTATTCTAGGGCTGTGTGCTCAGATAGGCATGGCGGCCCTCCCATACCTGGGCATCGTCGGGAGGGGCCCGGAGCCCAGGCAGGTGGTGGGCTGTGACCCCTGCATTGGGAGGGCAGAGTCCTAACCACTGGACCACCAGGAAGTCCCTCTTACGTCTCTTTTAGAGGCTTTTTGTTCGCCGCCAAGGTCCCACATGAGTCTGGATCTGATGAGTCAGCTAGGTTTCTGTCTGCACCCTTCTAATCCCCGCTTTGCACAGAAAAGTGAACTGTGCGTGACCGGCTCAGACGCTCAGTTGTGTCTGACTCTTTGTGACCCCATGGACCGAAGACCGCCAGGCTCCTCAGTCCATGGGGTTTCCCAGGCAAGAATACTGGAGTGGGTTGCCAATTCCTCCTCCAAGGGATCTTCCAGACCCAGGGATCAAACCCATCTCATGCCTCCTACATTGGCAGGCAGATTCTTTACCACTAGCGCCACCTGGGAGGCCCTGGTTGAAATTCATTCTCCTTCTCCAGGGAACGTCAACCTTGGGTCTCCCTTCCCCTAGTACTGTTCCCCGCAGAGGTGGGAGGTCAGCGATGGCCCTGGGCAATACCGCTTCTGCCAACACAGACCAGCCCGAGAGGCCTGGGAATGGGGGACAAACACCTGGAAGGTCATCTCCTCGGGGGGTCCACGCAGGTGGACCCTGATGCTGAGCCCCTGGCTGTTTTCCAGCTGTCTCTCATTTAGCCTGTTGCGTGCAGTGAGGGGTCGTCCCAGGAGCTGAGTCCACGGGGCTGTGAACCCTGCGCTCCACCACGCCTCTGTGCCCCTGTACCCACACCTGGGGGCCTCTCCTCAGATCCAACACCTGAAGCTGATGCCCCTGGCGTCCGGGGTATCTAGGAGCTTGCACAGACCCCCACACCCACCCCGAGAGCTGAAAATGGGAGCAAAGAGAGGGGCCAGACCGGCAAGAGATGTCAGATCATTTCTCCGCCATGAGGAGGAGAGTGACGCCGGTGAACCCTGTAGCTCTTACAGACGCCGGCCTCCGTGCAGCTGAGGCTCCCGTCCTCGGGCACCATGTGGGCATTGTAGCGCTGACTGGCCAACACCTCCGTCATCTCCGTGGCCCGCTGCCGCTCCCCCATCTTGGTCTTCAGGAAAACCCCGAAGCCGATGTCCCCTCCGTCTGACGCAAACTGCCACCTGCAGGGGACAGGGCCCCACTGACCGCCACCTGCCTGGGCTCCGGGCCCCTCCCGACCACACCCAGGTGTGTGTGGGGGGCGCCGTGCCTACCTGAGCACGCAGCCCGGGAACAGGATCTCGTTGTCCACCTGCAGGGAGGAGCCTCGGCCCACGGTCGCCTGGTGGTCGTACTGCACCCTCACGTGGTTGCGCAGGTAGTAATGCTTGGGCACATCGCCCCCGTAGTTGATCTGTGGGCGAGGGTGGTGAGCGGGCACTGCACCACGGCCATCTCCCCTCCCTCCCCGTCCTCTGGGCACCGGACCTTGGTCAGGCACTTGGGGTTGCCATCGGGGTCGGTCATGGTCCCCCCGAACTCCATGGGCAGCTGGTCGGGGCTGATGAACTTAGGCAGCTCCTGCTTCCAGTTGCCTGTGGGGACAAAAGTGGGGCGCCATGGGGAGTCGGGGGCTCAACAGAGGGCAGTGGGGCCAAGCCCAGGGAGAGACCTGATGTGTCCTACACTGGCTCCCCTGGGCACCAACTCCTGAGAACACCCTGGAGCTCTTCATGGCCACCCAGGCCATCGTCTAGGGCCCGAAGCCTCCAGTGAGTGTGCAAAGGTCACTGAGTGTCGGGCCAAGGTCAGGGCCTGAGTAAAGAGAAGGAGCTACAGAGGAATGGAGCCTCTGGCATCAGCCTTTGCTTCCAGGCAGATGCGGAGGTGGCACAGCTGGGAGGCCGGGTCACTCACCTCCCATAATCACCATCTTCCTTCGGGTCTCCTCACCCATGAACGACTTGACCAAGTTGAAGGCCACGGGGAACAGCTTGGGGGCTGGAACACACAAACTCCCTTAAGAAGCTGGAGCAGAGAGGACCCGGATACACAGGGTCACAGCCAAGGGTATGGGAGCGACAGACGTTGGACAGACCTAGATGCTGCCATTTCCTGCTGTGAGACCTTCAGCTACTCACTCACCCTCTCTGAGGCTTAGCACTCCTAACTGAAAAGTGGAGATCAAATTAAATACTCAATAAATGGTTGCCTTCTCTTCCCCTGTTGTAGGGCATCAGCAATGTTGAATCGCCAGGGGTGCCTCTTCCTTTCCACATTCACGGTTTGCCCACATTGCCTTGGCACCTCTTGGGTGCAAGTAGGGGGCATCTTCATTCAATCTCATGTTCCACCAGGATGACTCAGGCTTACTGGGTGCTTTCTATGGGCCAAGATCTGTGCTACACTTTCCCCACAGACTATCTCATGTAACCTCACAACTATCTTATAGGGAAGGTGCCATTGTATCCCCATTTTACAGAATGGGAAAACTGAGGCTCAATGAGGTAACCTTGATTTGCTCCATAGACTTGATGGGAAGCCAGATCATCTGACCCTAGAACACACGCAGTGAGCCCTTTGTCATATAGCCATTGCAGGCACGGACCATTTCTACTTCATGGATTCTCAGTCCATGGACTCTCTGATAGCAGTCCCCATCCAGGTTGGTAAAGAAAATAACAGTAAACATTTAGAGACATGGCGTATTTGACATTGCCACAGCACACGAAGCATGATTTTGCATATTCCAAAAGGATCAGCGAAGGACTGAGCTGAATAAACAAGGACCCATTCTCCACCCAGGACGGTTTGACAGTTGCTGGTTTGGGCGGCTTCCCTGCTGTCTCCCTCCCCCATTCCTCACCGTTCCCACCCCAGGAGGTCATCCCCATCATGGGCTCACCTCGAACAACAATTAAATTCTTCATTGTTTCCGGATAATTTGCTTCCAGAATGGCAAAAAACTGTGGGGTCAAGACGAGTCTGAGCGAGGCCAGCTTCCAACACCTCCAGCCCCCGGGTTTCTGTGGCCTCTGATGCTGCTGAGACGTGAGCCCCCAGGAGCCCCCCTCCCCGACCCCAGCAGCCCATCCCGTCTTCCCCGTGAGCATGGCCGTCATCCTCAGCGGAGCTCTTGTTCAGACTCTTTCTCCTTGGAGGGTGGATCCCCAGGTCAGCTTCACTGGCTGCTGTCTGGGGCCCCTGGGAAGTGACCCCTCCTCCATGCACCAGAAGTAGGTGTGGGCAGTGTGGCTCCCTGTTGGCCTCGAGCCAACAGCCGACCTCACCTGCTGGTAAACCTCCACTGCTGGCTTCCACAGGTGTCTCAGGCTCAGCCCTTCCATGTCAAACACCATCACGGCCGTGTCAACCCTCCGGCCCAGCTGCACAGGACAGAGGAGGTACTCGGGTCAGGTGACGGCTCCAGGCAGGAGATCCTGGCCAGTGAGTGCCCCCAAGGATCCCTCCCTCCACCATCCTTCCCCCCCTCCCCCGCCCAGCTGCCCACAGCATTTTCCAAACAGACGGAGCCCATCCAGGGTCTGAGGAGGTGCCAGCTCTGAGCCTTAGCGTGGTCGCCTTCCCACACTGCTCAACATTGTAGCCTGGAATGAGTTAACTGGGATTAAAGACGCCATTTGTTCACTGGGCATCTTCATGTACAGGAGAATATTGTCAGCCAGTGATGCGGCCCCACAGGTGAGTCCAAGCCAGAACTGCTGCTGGTGGGTTGTGTGGCCTTGAAAGCATTAGTCACTCCATCGTGTCCGACTCTTTGAGCCCAGGGACTGCAGCCCACCAGTCTTCTCTGTCCATGGGATTCTCCAGGCAGGAATACTGGAGTGGGTTGCCAGTCCCTCCTCCAGGGGATCTTCCCAACCCAGGGATAGAACCTGGGTCTCCCTGCATTGCAGGCAGATTCTTTACCATCTGAGCCACCAGGCCTTGGGTGGGTTTTTAATCCCTCTGAGCCTTACTTTTTTCCTCTGTAAGATGGGGATAATTCCAGGCTCTGAGAGATCTGCTGTGAGGATTCAACGACCCCAGTGTCTGGCACTTGGCCAGTGCCTGTTAAATTGTAACAGATACTAGCGTCACCACCACCTTAACTACTGGCTCCAACTGGGAACATCTGTGAAGCGGAAGACACTGCTGTGAGCCTATAAGTGAGCCATCTTACATGAGAACACATGTGTGTGTGAACACACGTGTGTTCAAACCAGGCATGACATACAGCATTAGGTAATTCTCTCCGGCCTGCCACAAATCTCGGTGGAGGGTCTATTTTGTGTCCTGCTCTGTGCCAGACGCTGGGGACGCAGGCCCTGTCCTCGTGTGGAGTCCCGTGAGGACACATATATATTAGCCATAATATCCCACAGTGACATAACAGCTTTAGACACTTAGACTCACAAAACCAACCCGGCCACACTTGGCATTAGATTCCCTCTGAAGGCTAGCGACCAGGAAATTACAGAGTCAGGGGCCAGGAGAAGACCTGCAAAGGCGGGTGTGGTCCTTCTTGGCTTAGAAGCCCCGTGCCCACATTTTTCGGTAGTAACTCCCTAGGAGCACCAGGGATGTACCCAGATTCAAGGGTCACCAGCTTTGGGGGTGCCCAAAGCAATGGCTCCCCCATCACGCTTCATAGTTACACAATCAAAGAACATTTTTTTTGTAAGCAAAGCTGACCATCCACTGTTCCCAGGGATCCGGGGGAACAGAGCTAGAGGATTCGTAGCACCAAGGTCAGCATCTCACCCAAGGTCAGAGGGGAAGGGCTTTGGCCTCCCTTGGTGCACACCAGCAGAGAATGGCACGCACGTGTTAGACGCTCGCGCAGGGTGACTACAGGAGAAGAGGAGCGCAGCGTGCAGAAGGCTAGGGAGGAGTGGGTGCCTCCCTCGGTGGTCCTGGTACCACCCTTTAGACAGACTGGAGCCACCACGTGCTCCTTACCCACTCACATACCCTCTGACTCTGCTGCTCACACTCCTGCAAAAGCAGCTCGCAGACCCTGATGCGCTTCCGGATCAGCTCCTGCTTGGAGGCTGACAGGAGGAGGCCCCTGGGGTCCATGGTCCCGATGATGTCGAACCACACGGGGCAGCCCTCGTAGTCATAGCCGCACAGGCCGCCGGCGTCATACCGCTGGACCACCTGGACACGGGGTGAGGTCCCGGCTTGAAGCAGCCCACCAGGCTGGGTTCCTGCTTCCTCGGGCGGCTGGACGTGGTAGGTGAGTTAAGGGGGCGGCAGTGGCCTGGGAGACCGTGCGTGGGCTCACCTCTGAGGGCTTCCACTCGAGGATGTTGTCCAGGTCCTGTTGCTTGCGGAACTCCATGTGCTGCGGAGACATGGCTGGACTCGAAGACTGCCTGCCCCAGAGGTCACAGGCCAGGCCCCTCTGCCCATGGACACCAAGATCCTGCCAGAGCCACCCCAGGCACCACCAACATAGGACTGGGGGTGAGAACACCCGGACAAGGGCTGTGGGGGACCGAGGTCTGAGGCAGAAAGGGTTGGAAGGGGAAGGAAGAAACACAAAACAGGACTGGGTGAGAGTCCCCCGCCTTTGTCGATAATCCTTGGGGATAATTCCTGGGGTGCAACGCGTAGGAGACAGGAGGCTCATGAGCACAGGGTCTCACCTTACGGAGCATGTCCTCTGATTTCTGCAGGTCAAAGTTCCGGGCTGCAAGAAGAAGGCGTGGTAAGAGGAGGCTGGAGGCAGAATGCAGCATAAGCCATTCTCTGACAGCTCATCAAGAGATAAGTGCCCGGGGCGAGGAGGGTACACCTTCCTGATGCTCCAGGAATACATTGCGGGTCTGGAAACTTTTTTTTTTTAAAGCAAGGATGCTTAATCCTCTTGAAGACTGTGGAAGGCCCCTGATTTCATTTTCCAGGCCTTTTAAAAAAAACTTTATTGAAGTATAATTGATGTATAATGTTGTATTAATCTCTGCTCTATGGCAAAGTGATCCAATTATACATACATATATATTCTTTGTCATATTCTTTTCCATTATGGTTTATTACAGGATACTGAATATAGTTCCCTGTGCTATACAGTATCCAGGCCTTTATTTTTAAGATATTTATTTATTTGGCTGTGCCGGGTCTTAGTAGCAGCACAGGCTTTTCAGTCTTTGTTGCGGCATGTGGGCTATTTAGCTGTGGCATGTGAACTCTTAGTTGCGGCATGTAGGGTCTCGTTCCCTGATCAGGGATTGAACCAGGGCCCCCTGCATTAAGAGCTCAGAGACTTAGCCACTGGACCACCAGAGAAACCCCCCCAGGCCTTTTAAACTTGTTCACTCTAAAGCTGATCTAGCCTGCAATATTTAACATCCCCTAGGGAGCAGAGATGCCCCTGGTGTTACGAGAGGTAAGAGCATGGGTTTTGGAGTCAGATTTGAGCTTAAACTCTAGTTTTGTCCTTTTATTTGCTGTGCAATCATGAGTAAGTCACTTACATTCTCTGAGCCTTAGTTTATCTGGGACTATCATTTTAAGAGTTATTCAAAGGATGCCACGAATGACTTTTGTCTTATAAATAAAATTTGAACCTTTTCTGATGCCCTTTTCTGCATTGAGATAGCCATATAATTTCTTATCTTTAACTCTATTAATGTGTTCAATGACACTGATAGATTCTCCTTTCTTTTCTTTTTTTTTGGCTGCGTGATTTGTGGGATCATCCTGATTAGGGATCGAACCAGTGACCCCTGAAGTGTAAGCTCTAAGTCTAACCACTGGACCACCAGGGAATCCCCTAGGTTTTCTGACACTGAACTCTTCTTGCATACCCAAGATAAACTCTCCTTGATACTGTTGCATAATTTTAATACCTTCTTGGATTCTGTTATGTAATACTTTATTTAGACTTCTTTACATCTACATTAGTAAGTGAAATGAGCCTAGAATTTTCTTTCATTGTCCTTAGCTAGCTTGGGAATCAAACGTACCCAAGCCTCATAAGATAAATCTCACTCTTTCATATATTTGAAAACAACTCAAACAATTTGTATACCTAGAAATTAGCTGGTCTTAAAACTGGAGGAATTCACTTGCAAAGCCATTTGTGGCCTGAGTTTGGAAGGGAGGGGACGTTTTTATTACCATTTTAATGTCTTTAATATTTGTTGATCTGTTGAGGGCTTTCTTTTTCTTCTTCCAGGAACGTATCCATTTCATTTAGCTTTTCAAATTTGTTAGTGCATAATCATACCTGATATTCTTTTATTGGCTTTAAAAAAATCTCTGTGAGATGTCTCTAGGAGATTTTTCTATTGAGAACAAGAGCATGGTTTCTGGTCCTATAGACAGTGGTTTGGACACTGCTACTGGGTCCTCAAAGCTTTTTTACTATGTGTCAGACTGGGAGTATCGGGCAGGCACAGTCCCTGCCCTCGTGGAGCTGGCATCCAAGAGGGAGAGATGGACCCAGACGAGGGATGGGGACAAAGGAAAACAAAGGACTCGGCCTCAGAGGGTCAGGAAGGCTACTCGGCATCCAGCTGAGCTCAGCCCTGGCCTTTGACCCTGTCTAGAGCACGTGATGCTGGGAGGAAAACTAAGTTAAGGGGGGCAGAGCCACATCAGCGGATCTGCTGCACTGTGAAGGGGGGCGTCACCTGACACCCTCTTCCTATCTTAGGTCCTTTTCCTTCCCCTGACCCAGCCGCCTACAGCGCATACGACTTCACTCTTTTATCAAAGACCCACGAGGTACCTGAGAAGCTGATTTTTAAACCCAAAAAGAGGAAAGAGGTCTTTTCCTCCTCCAAAGGAGGAGGAAAGAGGTCTGAGGCTGTATCAAGTGGCTTTAAGAAATCCACTGTCCCCAAAATGGTCCAGATGAACCTATTGGTGGAGCAGGAACAGAGGTGCAGACGTAGAGAACAGATGTGTGGACACGGGAGGAAGGGGAGGGTGGGACAAACAGAGAGAGCAGCACTGACGTCTATACACACCGTGTAAATAGCCGTTGGGATGCTGGTGCCCTGTGATGACCTAGAGGGAGGGATGGGGGCGGGTGGGAGGCAAGCTCAAGAGGGAGGGGCTATATGTATACATAGAACCGATTCACTTTGCTGTACAGCAGAAACTAACACAGCATTGTAAAGTAATTATACTCCAAATTAAAAAAAAAGGAAAGAAATCTACTGTTCCAACTCCTTTTTCAGCTTGGGTGAGGAAAAAGACATTAAAATGACATTAAAAATGAAATAGAAACGGCCTCAGCCAAGAGGGCCTAAAGAGACAGGACAAGAAAATGGAATGTGGTGTCCTGGATGGGATCCCAGAATGGAAGAAAAACAAAGCAAATCTAAATAACACACAGGTTTTAATCACTAATCACATAGCAATAATGGTTCATTCATCGTCACAAACATACATATGAAAGTAAATTCTTAGTGGCAGCACCTATGGGAACTTTCTGTACTATCTTCACAACTTTTCTGTAAATCTTTTTAGAATGGTTCTAAAAAATAGTTTGTGAAAAAACAATAATTAAAAAAAAGCAGTCAGATGAAAGAGAACAGAAGGGAAGCCTCCCTCTGTGCAGGTTCTGTGCACGCCCATGCCCTCAGGTCTGACCCACAGCATCTTGAAGGTAGAGACCAGGAAAGCGAGGCAACTTGTATGGGCACCCTGCTAGCAACCACGGCTCTGTCTGACTCCAGCCTGGCTTCTGACTTCTCTCCTGGCTCAAGCTCAAAAGCCATCCCATGGGGTATGCTGAGATAACGTGAATTTCTTTCCCTAAGTTCTAGGGTGGTTTCTGTCATTTCTTTCTGCCTACTAAGAGGAAATTTCTAGGTTCACTGTTGGTGTTCCCTGTCATTTTCAAGGACTATGGCAAGTCTGCAGTTCTACTGACGGCCAGGCCTGTCATCCTGAGAACTTCCCAGGTGTTGCCTCTAACCCCACCTCACCCTGTTGCCCCCCCATGGACTACATTCTCATTTATTCACACACAACCTTCTCCTGACGGGAACTGAGATTCCAGCCCAGTCTTCAGGGCTGTCCCCCCAAAATCTCCCACCCGCTTTCTTGAAGCCATTCCACCCACCCATCAGCCGGGAGGGGGTATAATGGTCAGAGGCGCTCCCACAATCCCAAACCTGTCCCAGGCCTTCCCAGCCTCAGTCTGCGGGTCAGTCCTGCCCAGGGACGCTTCAGAGCTAGCAGCACATGCCCGTACCAGGTTGCAACCTGGGAATGGCACAGCCCTCAGCCCACCATGGCAGAAGAGTTGGATCCTTCTCAAACCCGAGGGGTTCTTTGACCCACAAGACCCTTGTTCTGTAGGTTCGAGGGAGGGTTGTGCCATCTCTGTTTTTACCAACATCCCTGGTGAATCTGATGCAGGCCCACCAGAACATTCCGGAGACATTGCCTGGATATTGCATCATGAGGGTCTGGACTTGGAAGCAAGTAGCTTAACCTCTCTGAGCCTCAGTTTCCTCATCTGTGAAGGGGGGATAATGATATATTTGTGCCAGTGAAAGGAGTTTGTGAAGGTAAAGCCTTCAGCTCCAGGCCTGGCTTGCGGTGGGTGCCAGATATGCGTGAGGCTCACCAACTAGGAGCCTCAAAAGAAACCCTCTCCAGAGTCTGAAACTGCCCTTTCACAGGCTTAAGGTATGATACACGGTTGTTATTGGAGAAGGAAATGGCAACCCACTCCAGTATTCTTGCCTGGAGAATCCCACGGACAGAGGAGCCTGGTGGGTTACAGTCCATGGGGTCGCAAAGATTCAGGTATGACTGATCGACTGAACGGCAACGGTTGTGATACGGTCCTGCCTCCCACCGTTGCCACCCTGAATCCACAGCTTCTGGTCTCTGGCCATCTGTAGACCGATTTTTTTTTTTGTTTTGGCCAAGCCACAGGGTTGTGGGATCTTAGTTCCCTGCCGAGGGATTGAACCCAGGCTACAGCAGTGAGTCCTAACCACTGGGTTGCCCAGGAATTCCTGGCAAACAGAATTAATGCTGCAGCGCCTAAGACCTCCTCATGGTTAAGACACCACCAGGTGAGTCCCATAGGACTGTCTTGGTATCACCAATCCCCTCCCCACCCCCCCATTTCCCTTTAATGAAAAAATAGGGAGAAGGCTTGGGGCCTGGGGATTCAGAAAGCCACAGAGAGAAACCAAAGATTGCAGGGCGGCTGTCTGCCCAAGGCTGCCTCAGTGCAAAAGGCAGGGCCACCCTCCTCCACCTTCCTCAAGGGACAGGACTCGGTGGCCGGGCGCCGGCAGAGGTGGAGAGCTGGACCGAGTCGCAGAGAGGCCCCGGGAGCGGGGCTCCCGGCCCAGGTGGGTGCCCAGCTCTCTGGACAACCTGTGCACTGGAGCCACGCGCTGGACGTGCGCCCTCCGAGGTCCCCTTCCGCGGCTGTGCCCCGGGGGCTGCTCGGCCCCTCCCCAAGCCTCCCGGCGCCCTCGAAGCTCCTCACCCGGGTCAGCGCCTCCTGCTGCTGGGGGCTCAGGTCCCCAGTTCGGCCGCTCATGGTGCCCTGAGCGCCAGTGTCCCCAGGACGAATCTGCCCGCCCCGCTCGCCTGGCCTGTTTTTGCCGGGCGGGTCGGATGTTGATCCCGCCCCCACAGCCTGGAGAGCACCCCTCCTTCCCCGCCCCGTCCCGCCAGCTTTGCGCCTCCGCTCAGGGACTTTTCCCACAGTCGCTAAGGCACACCCTACCGGGGGCAGGGAGGTGACCTGCCCCAGAGGGATCCCAGAGCACAGACTCCAGGCGGAGGTAGGGGCGGTCGGGGGGTGGGGAGGGCCACCAGGCTCCGCCCACCTCCAGGTCACCTCATCCCAGGGGCTCCCACAGGGTCCCCAGGGACAGGCAAGACAGGGGGGCATCAAAGACACGTGGGCAACTTTCAGGGGTCACACCGGGTCCCCTTCCCAATAAACTTAATAAATTGGTTCACCCCCTCCAGGCGGTCTCACGCCTTTCTGCCAACCTTCCCCTGGTCTTGACCACAGGCTGGACGCTTGCCAGTGCTCCCTAGCCCGTAGGAGCTCCTGTAAGTGCAGAATGGTTTCAGCCTTCAAGATAGCCTGGAGGAGGGTCTTCCCTGGTGGTCTGGTGGTTAAGACTCCGCTCTGCCGATGCAGTGGGTGCTGGTTCCTTCCATCCCTGGTTGGGGAACTAGGATCCCACATGCCCTGAGGTTTGGCCAAAAAAAAAAAAAAGATAGTCTGGAGGATTACATAAGGCAACCCAGGATGGGCTCCTAATCATAGTTATTACTGTTGAGGTTGTCACCAGAGCAATGACCTGCAGGGGTAGAGAGTTAAAAATACACCCTCCCTCCCCAGGGTGAGCTCCTCAGCCCAAAGGCTGGGAGTGGGAGGTGGCAGTGGACAGATGGCAGCCCTGGGGGGGTGGTAGAAGGGTTGGGAAGCCCAAGGTGCTGGGCAGCTGACACAGGTGTCCAGGGCGGCATCCGAGAGCCAGGCAGAGGTCACCGGGGATGGTGAGAAAACCCAGGTTGCCTGGGCAGGAATTTTCAAGGGAGAGGAGCAGGTGGGAGGTGAAGGTGAAGAGGGCGGTTAACCCAGTCAGTGGAACCTTCACCCTCTGCTCTCACTTGGGGTCAAACCACGTTCTGTGCTTCGCTGGCCAAGCTGGTGACCACCAGCCCCGTGTGGCCGGGCATTGGGAATATGGCTTGTCACTAGTGCAAATGCAGATGAGCTGTAACTATGAAATGCACACCAAATTTTGAAGATAGCACTCCCCAAAATGAAATGAAATAGTTCATTAATTAACTGTTATACAGATTACATGTTGAAATAATGTTTTTTGATATATTGGGTTAATATAATGTTAACACTAATTACACCATTTTTTCCACTTTTTAATAATCTATAATTTTTTAACTTAACAAACTATTTTTAAGGGCAGTTTTGGATTCACAGCAAAATTGAGCAGAAAGTAGGATAGAGAGCTCTCATATACCCCCTGTCCCCTCACCCCACAGCCTCCCCCACTGTGGACGCCCCCCACCAGATAGGACATTTATTACAATCAGTGAATCTACAACGTTATCACCCATAGTTTACGTTAGGGTTCACTCTTGGTTTTGTACATGCTATGGGTTGGTCAAATGTATAATGAGATATTCACCATCGTGGTATCATAGAGAATAAGTTCACAACTCACTACCCTAAAAATCCTCTGTGCTCTCTGCCTTTTCTGTTTTTACTTTTTAAGAATGTGATGACTAGAAAATTTGAAATTACATGTAAGGCTCACATTTGTGGCTTGCATTATATTTCCTTTGGGCAGTACTGTCCTGGAGGGATTTTAAACCTTAAGGGAAAAAGAAAGAAAGAAATTACCAGAGGCTACAAGAAAGTAAAAGTGACGCTTACCACGGTTCCAGAAGGGGATGGTCTGCACTTAAAAGCAATGACAGAAATCGCAAAGGGCGATCCATTGGTTTGACCGTATAAAAATACAAAAATCCGCGAAACAAGAAATGGAATTAAGGCATTAGGTCAATATTGGCTAATGTGAATTTTGGAAAAAATAAAACAGGACAGAAATTGATATCCTTATAAAGCAGGGGTCCCCAACCTCTGGGATCTAATGCCTGATGATCTGAGGTGGAACTGATGTAATAACAGTAGAAATCAAGCGCACAATAAATGTAATGGGCTTGAATCATCCTGAAACCACCGCCCAACCCCCTGGGGTCTGTGGAAAAACTCTTCCATGAAACTGGTCCCTGCTTCAAAAAAAGGTTGGGAAACACCGTTATAAAGAAGACATGCAAATTGATAAGAATGGCCAAAGGATGCAAGGCACCAATTATCAGAAGAGAAAATGTACAAAGGCAATAATCAAGTGGTTAATGCTTAACCTCCAGGTCACCAAAGGAATATGTATACAAGCAATGACATGCTTTTTCCTCCAACAAATCATCAACAAAACAAAATAAACACACACAAATACACATACACAAAATTGTTTTAAAAACAATAATAAATTTCATTATAAGTTGGTGATACGGAGACATTCATACGTTGCTGGCAGGACTGCAAATCCATTTCAGCTTTTCTAGAAACTACAGATAATACCTATTATTAGAATTCTTCAATCGTTTACCACGTTACCCAATAATAATCCTAACTAACAAAATATTTCCAGCTTAAAGTTGTTTGTGGTTAATAGGAATATTGGAAACAATTTTTCAGAAAATCACTGTGCTTAATATGATGGATGAAGACTTTATAACAACATGGAAAAAATACTGTGAAACAATTTGGAAAAGGTAGGACCATATGACAAATGCCATGTGCTGTGTGTGCTCAGAGCTTAGTCGTGATCAATTCTTTGCGACCCCATGGACTCTAGCCCACAAGACTCCTCTGCCCAGGGGATTTTCCAGGTAAGAATATTGGAGTGGGTTGCCATCTCCTCCTCCAGGGGATCTTCCCAGCCCGGAAATCGAATCCGCACCTCCTCCATTGCAGCGGATTCTTTACCACTGTGCTATTTGGGAAGCCCTATGCCCTATGCTTCCAGAATGTAAAACAAAATCCACTAAATAAAAGAGAAGCCAGACACGAGAAGAGATTTGTCCCCAACTTTTCTCAGTCCTTGGGGAGTCATATTTTTTGAATGCCACAGGTAACAAGTCACCTCTGAAGAGAAGTCTTTATTTAACTAACACTTTTCCAGTGTTTTCTATGGGCCAGGCTCTGTTCTAAGGGCTTTG
This sequence comes from Okapia johnstoni, assembly GCA_024291935.2. NCBI lineage: Eukaryota > Metazoa > Chordata > Mammalia > Artiodactyla > Giraffidae > Okapia > Okapia johnstoni. The sequence continues at coordinate 3,195,389 of CM044310.1, read as the reverse complement.
TAAATATTAGTTCAGGCTGTCTAATAGGTAATGGGAGCCACATCGGTAATTTTAAATTCTTTAGTAGACACATGAAAATTTTAATTGTAATAATATAGTTTATTTAACATAATGCCTCCAAAGTATTATCATTTCAGTGTATAATCAATATGATTAATAAATGAAATCATTATTTCATCAATAAGTTAATAGTGAGAGAAATCGAAAAGGAACTAAAGAGCCTCTTGATGAAAGTGAAAGAGGAGACCGAAAAAGTTGGCTTAAAACTCAACATTCAGAAAACTAAGATCATGGCATTGGGTCCCATCACTTCACTTCATGGCAAATAGATGGGGAAACAATGGAAACAGTGACAAATTTTATTTTTGGGGGCTCCAAAATCACTGCAGATAGTGACTGCAGCCATGAAATTAAAAGACACTTGCTCCCTGGAAGAAAAGCTATGACCAATCTAGACAGCATATTAAAAAGCAGAGACATTACTTTGCCGACAAAGGTCCATCTAGTCAAAGTTATGGTTTTTCCAGTAGTCATGGATGGATGTGAGAGTTGGACTATAAAGAAAGCTGAGCACAGAAGAATTGTCGCTTTGAACTGTGATGTTGGAGAAGACTCTTGAGAGTCCCTTGGACTGCAAGGAGATCCAACCAGTCCGTCCTAAAGGAGATCAGTCCTGAAAAATCATTGGAAGGACTGATGCTGAAACTCCAATACTTTGGCCACCTGATACGAGGAACTGACTCATTTGAAAAGACCCTGATGCTGGGAAAGATTGAAGGCAGGAGGAGAAGGGGACGACAGAGGATGAGATGGTTGGATGGCATCACTGGCCCGATGGACATGAGTTTGAGTAGACTCTGGGTGTTGGTGATGGACAGGGAGGCCTGGCGTGCTGCAGTCCATGGGGTCACAAAGAGTCAGACACGACTGAGCGACTGAACTGAACTGATCGCGCATTCTTTTCTTTTTTTTGTATAAAGTCTTTGAAATCCAGCGTTCATTTTGGGTAGCACATTTCAACTCCAAGCAGCCTCATTTCAAATGCTGGACCAGTTGCGTACGGTGCTCTTCTGTTTGCTTGTTTTTACATTTTAATTAATTAATTTATTTATTTTTGGCTGTGCTAGGTCTTCCTTGCTGTGTGGGCTTTTCTCTAGCTGCGGCGAGTGGGGCTACTCCTCGTTGCAGTGCAGGGGCTTCTCACTGCTGTGGCTGCTCTTGATGCTGAGCGTGGACTCTAGGGCGCAGGCTTCAGTAGTTGTGGCGTGTGGGCTCAGTCGTCGCAGTTCCCAGGCTCTAGAGCACAGGCCTAGTTGCTCCGAGGCATAAGGTGGGGGGATCTTCCTGGACGGGGGACCAAACCCATGTCTCCTACATTGGCAGGCAGATTCTTTACCACTGAGCAGCCAGGGAAGCCCCTGTCCGGTTTGGTTTTATTGGGCACGTCTCATGGTTTGCAGGGTCTTAGTCCCCCAGCCAGAGATTGAAGCCGGGCCCATGGCAGTGAAAGCGAGAGGTCCTAACCGCTGGACTGCCAGGGAACTCCCCACATGTGGTGTTATGGACTGCATTGTCTCCGCTCCCCCATTCATTCATTGAAATCCTAATTCCCAGTATCTAAGAGCATGGCCTATTGGGAAACAGGGTCCTTACAGATGTAATTAGTTAAAATGAGGTCAGAGTGGAGCAGTGTGGGCCCCTTAATCCAATATGACTAATGTCCTTATGAAAAGGGGGAATTTGGGTACACACATGCCAACAGGGAGAATGCCATGTGAAGATGAAGACAGGGATTGGGGCAATGCTTCTATAAATGAGCCATAGATCACCAGAGATAGCCAGTAAACCACCAGAAGCTAGGTGAGAAGCAGAGAATAGATTCTTCCTCTCCGTCCTCAAAGGAACCAAGCCTGCTGACTACTTGATCTTGGCCTTCAAGCCTCCAGATCTATGAGACAATAAATCTCGCTGCTGGAGCCACTCAGTTTGGGTACATTGTTGAGGTAGTCAAGCAAATTAATACAGGCGGACAGTGGTTGCCATATTGGACAGTCCAGCGTTGTCTCATTTAATTCTCCCGACACGTTCTAAGGTTGGTACTACAATTATTCCCATTTATGGGTGAGAAAACTGAAGCCAACCCCCCCCCCACCAGGTCTCACAGTCGGGAAGCAGCACAGTCAAGAGTGGAACCTAGACAGTTGGTGCAGGGCCAGGTGCTAAGCCTCTGTCTGCCGAGAATGGTTCCAGGTCACACGTTAAGTCTCTGTTTTTCCCATGCAGGACAGGTGTCCTGCCCGACCCTGAGCCATCGCTGGGCATGGAGGACTTCCATTCTACCCACCTGGGCACCAGGAAGCCAGATACCCTCTTATGTAATGTGCCCGTCTCCTCCCACTTTCTGAAACATGGCTCATTTCCTTTTTGCTCCTGACCCATGGGCTGAGGAGCCGGGCTAAGATGACGGCTGTGTCACAGTACATGACCCCGATCCCTCACCTCCCTGCCCACTCACAGCGGAGTCTCTGCCTCCCACCTCTCACCTGCTCCTAAAATTCCTGGCATCTCTCAGTGGCCACAGGAGCCCTGCTCACAGTGCTCATTCACATCTGTAACCTGCTAACTGAAGGGAAACCCATGCGGTGAAGGGCATCTCCGTTGCTGGGATGAGATCAGCTCTGCCAGGAGCCCCTGCCCACTCTTCCCCCCATCACGGCTAAACCGATCCCATTCTGTGGATGTCTAGGCTGGGCAAATGCCACTGGATGTTCCTCCAGGAATGTAGAGCTTGGCTTGGGTCACCCTGGGTAGAGGGGTTGAGAGAGAAGGTCCACCTGACTCAGATGCCCAGGGCAGGGTGGCCTCACACCTGGGCCTGCCTGGGAAATGGAGATTAGGCTCTAGAGCAGCTGGGGGAGTGTCTCCTTGGCTCCCCCAACCAACTCAGGGTGACCCCAGGAAAGGCAGGACCTTCTTACATGACCATACCCCCACTATCATCCATACCCTAGAAATGGAGATGGCCACAAGGGCCTGGGAGAGAGAGAGGTGGCCAAGGGGATTCTGACCAACTACCCCCAAAGACCTGGGACCAGGGAAAGAGGTGGATTCAGAGTCTGGGGCCATAACTGGATGACTATCTTTCTACAAAAGACAAGAGGGACCTGGCCTTCCCAAACCACAAATGACCAAATGGTGTGTGTATGGAGCTGTCTCCCCTTGCTGCTACCTCCTACCACAGGGCCTTTGCACATGCCATTCCTTCTGACTTGAGCTCTCTTCCCTTCCCTCCTCCTCCCATACTGCCTATTTGTGCCTCCCCATCTCCTTCCCATCTCCCAAATGCTCAAGCAGACCCCTGCTCCTCTTTTGCAGACAATTGTTCTCATCAGACATGGCTTGGTTTGATATTTGACTCACCCCCTTAACTGTCAGCCCCATGAAGGTATGGGTCGTATTTGCTGCTCATCTTTGGACCCATGTGCCCATTTCACACGTGCCGGATTGAACTTCACAGGCTGTTAAGAGCCAGAAGCAGGGTTTCAACCCTTATTTGCACCCAAGTCCTGTATCCTTAACCAATATCTGTCCTGGCTGCCTGAAGATGGAGGGTTCTAGTAGAAGTCTGAGCAAGACCACGGCCCTGGAGGTCTTGGAATGTCCAAGGAGGTGGTATTTGAGTTGGGCCTCTAAGACAGGAATAGGAGGAAGATGTCCTAGATGGAGGGGTTTGCATAAAGAAGCCTCCAGAGGCAAGAGGGAAGAGGGATACTCCAAGGGCAGGGGGCTCAAAAGACTGAGGTCAGGCCACGCTGGGGACTATGCCTGTCAGCTCTCAGAGTGGGCAGTGGCTGTTGAAAGTTTTCAAAGAAAACACGGATGTGATTCCTCCTGTGGCAGGAAGATAGCCCTGGGCCTGGTGTGACGGGTGACCTGGCAAGGGCAGGTGTTCAGAGAAGCGATACTGGTCAGGACGCTATTGCACAGATCTATGGTGGAGGTGGGCGGGGAGCACGGAGGAGCAGACAGAGGGCGGGGGCAGGTCAGAGCCTTGACTCTGTACTGAAGCAGACCTCTGTCACAGCCTCGCTCGGGGAATTATCACAGATCTACTCGCTGTCTGAGCCATGGAATTATACCCTACCTGCAGACTACAAATTCGTTATAGCTGATGGTTTTGAGCACTTCAAATACCTGAAGAGCAAATACAGAAGCCCAGTGAATCCAAAAATTGTTACTACAGTTTTATTTAAGCTTGTTCCAAAGACATGCCGCTTGAAATTACTTTATTGATTATTTCTATACTTGTTTCCTGGGCTCCTCTGGTGTCTCAGAGAATACCTTTGGCAGGTATTGGACCTGCCAATATAGTGGTTGCAGGTTCAGGCTCTGAGTTGGGACGATCCCCTGGAAAAAAGAAATGGCAATCCACTCCAGTATTCATGCCTGGGAAATCCCACGGACAGAGGAGCGTGATGGGTTACAGTTCACGGGGCTGCAAAAGACTTGGACACGACTTAGTGACTAAGCAACAACCATATATTTGTTTCCATACCTTGCTTTGGTGTAGTCCTTGGGTTACAACTGTATTCTTTGACTTCTTTGAATTTCAATAATTGTTTTCCACTGTTTTGTTGGAACTTTAAATCTCCATAGATCCAAATGAAAAAGTAAAAATGTTTTAGATATTTCTTGGTATCAAAGCTTTGAGTCATTGGCCAATTAACTTTGGATTGGGTGGCCTATATCTAGGGGTTTCTCCCAAGGTGATTACAGCCTGAACTGATGGTTATCAGGCTGAATTTACTATTAATAGTTCAACTTCACTTTTTACCTCGATCAAACTTTGAAAGTGCACACTTTTTATGCATGGTTTGTTTGTTTACAACTTAGAATGCCCCCTTCCTTCTTCTCCAATATCTTTCTATGCTTTCCTATTTTTATTTATCATTGGTCCAATTTCTCTCTAGCCTGCCTCATTGGTGGGGCTTTCTGGAGGCATGACTTCTGAGGAGATGAAGTTCGTCTCTGGTGGTCCTCTCTTCAGAAGGCCACCTTGTACACCCCATGATGTACATCACCGCTCAGCAGAACTTTCCACAAGGATGGACACTTCCTGTATCGACCGTGTCTAGCTTGGTGGTGTCAAAGATAAAGTCAAATGCTAGTTAAAGAGGTAAAGATGGGTTTTATTAAGGATTAGCTATCGAAATAGGGAAGAGAGCCTGGCGTAAACTGAACTCAACTTTGTTGAAACAAAAGGCAATTTTTTGTTTTTTTCAACGGCATCAGGTCTTGGTTGTGATTCAGGGACTTCAGTTGCAGCATGCGAGATCTAGTTCCCTGCCCAGGGATTGAACCCAGGCACCCTGTATTCGGAGTTAGAGTCTCAGCCACTGGACCACCGGGGGAGACCCTGAGAGGGTCGAGGCTGAGCAGGTGAACCAATTCTTAGATACTCTCACACTAGGAAGGAGAGTGTGTGAGCCAAGAGTTCTTTCTGGATGGGGAAGGAATGTGTATTCAGAGGGGCAGTGGCATAGCTGCTTGCTAGATAACTGTATTAACTATGTCTCCTATTTTGTATGTTCTGATGCTTTGACACCTGGGGCCTTGCTGACCCTGGAGGGACCACCCCTCCCAGGGATAGCCAGTTCCTAGAGAGAGAATCAAAGACCTTGATGCTGGGAAAGATTGAGGGCAGGAGGAGAAGGGGGCGACAAAGGATGAGACAGTTGGATGGCATCATCGACTTGATGGACACAAGTCTGAGCAAGCTCCGAGAGATAGTGAAGGATAGGGAAGCCTGACGTGCTGCAGTCCATGGGGTCGCAGAGTTGGCCACGACTGACCGAATGAACAAGACAGAGTGTTGCCCACGAGTGTGCTTTGCAAATACGGAGCCCACACACCAACTTCCTCCTGGATAAGGCTCAAACTCAGGGCAACTGGTACCCAGAGCCAGGTACCGGACAAATGGGACAACCCCTCGGCCCCAGAGCCTGCAGAAATCACTCAAAATAGTCAATTTTAGGCCTGCTGAGCCCACCTCACTCACTCCTTCCCGGGAAACCATAACAAAGACTTTTGCCCACAGGTCCTCCCCTTCCTGCTATCTCATGACCCGCCTCCCCCCCGCCACCCACACCCCGTTTCTCCGGGTGATCCCCTGTGGCATCCATGCCCTCTCCTCTTGGGAACTATGAGTAACGCATTATCTGTTCAATGGCGATTGTTTCCAGTTCTACCGGTCGTATTATATTTCACGTTTATTATTTATTTATTTACTTTCTGCTGTGCTGGGTCTCCATTGCTGTGCGGGGGCTGTTCTCCAGATGCAGCGAGCGGGAGGCCACTCCCTAGCTGTGGTGCGCGGGTGCGCGGGCTTCCGGTTGTGGTGGTTTCTCCTCCGGAGCAGGGGCTCTCGGCGCTCACGCTTCAGTAGTTGCGGCTCCTCAACTCCAGAGAGCAGGCTCCGTAGTTGCGGTGCACGGGTTCAGCTGCTTTGCGGCGTGTGGGAGCTTCCCGGATCAGGGATCAAACCTGCGTCTCCCGCTTTGGCAGGCGGATTCTTTGCCACTGAGCCATCAGGGAAGCCCCGCACGTTTGTTTTTTTTTAAACACAATATATTTCAGAACGGGAAGTCACGACTCAGTATGGGTTGGTAGAAAAGCGGCAGGGAGTTTAGAGCTTGAGTCACAGGGGCTGGAGAGTGTCTGTCGCTTTGCTGGCCGCCACCGTCCCAGCAGTTCCTAAGATGCAGACCCACTGTGACAGATGGGCTGAGACCAGCTCTGTAGGATCCGCGTCCCTGGGGAGCTTGGAGAGGGTCTGGCCAGGGAAGGCTGTGAGCTCATTGCGGACCCAGAGGCCACAGAGGAGGGTGTGGGAACCGCGCAGCTTGTCTAGAATTTCTCTATCTTCTCCAGGGAGGTTTGGTCCGGGAGCAGCACCTCCACGGTGTAGCTGATGTGCTTGGGGTGGATCAGGCTGTAGGTGTTGTCAAACCTCAGGACGTCTGCGTTGACGGAACAGACATTCAGAGAGGATGCCCACCTGGGACCTCGCCCTCCTGTGCAGGTACTAGACCTGAGTGCCATTGCCACACCTGAGAGCCTGGAACCAGGGCCCCCTACCTGATGGGACCTGATGCACGGCAATGCACCTGCCCCCCACCCCCAGGCCCAGGAGGATCCATTCCCTGCCAACACTCACAGACGCCGGCTTCCGTGCAGGTGAGGCTCCCGTCCTCCGGCACCATGTGGGCGTTGTAGCGCTGACTGGCCAACACCTCTGTCATCTCCACGGCCCGCTGCCGCTCCCCCATCTTGGTCTTCAGGAAAACCCCGAAGCCGATGTCCCCTCCGTCTGACGCAAACTGCCACCTGCAGGGGACAGGGCCCCACTGACCGCCACCTGCCTGGGCTCCGGGCTCCTCCCGACCACGCCCAGGTGTGTGTGTGGGGCGCCGTGCCTACCTGAGCACGCAGCCCGGGAACAGGATCTCGTTGTCCACCTGCAGGGAGGAACCTCGGCCCACGGTCGCCTGGTGGTCGTACTGTACCCTCATGTGGTTGCGCAGGTAGTAATGCTTGGGCACATCGCCCCCGTAGTTGATCTGTGGGCGAGGGTGGTGAGCGGGCACCGCACCATGGCCATCTCCCCTCCCTCCCCGTCCTCTGGGCACCGGACCTTGGTCAGGCACTTGGGGTTGCCATCGGGGTCGGTCATGGTCCCCCCGAACTCCACCGGCAGCTGGTCGGGGCTGATGAATTTCAGCAGCTCCTGCTTCCAGTTGCCTGTGGGGACAAAAGTGGGACTCTGGGGGGGTTGGGAAGGCTCGAGCGAGGGCAGCAGGGCCAAGCTCAGGGCTGTCCTTTGCCATCTGACAACCTCCCCCTACTTCCCACATCCTCTCAGTGCCTCCAGGACAGAAGCCAAGAAGATCTAGGTCCAGAGTGTCTGTGTGACCAGTTCCTGCCCCTTCAGCCCTGGTATCCTCCCCTATCCGTCCAGGTGTTGGCCCATGAGGCATCTTTTTTTTTTTTTTTTTGGCCATGCCACCTAGTTTGTGGGATCTTGGTTCCCTGACCAGGGATCAAACCCGGGACCTCGGCAATAAAAGCACTGAGCCTAACCACTGGAGCACCGTCTTTGCAGGGACTCAGATCAGTGTCTCCTGGAACGTGAGGCTGCGCACAGGCTGGCTCTACCCTGGGCTTCCCTTTCCCTCGGAGACTGAACTCAGTCTTCCAGTCAGTCCCTGCCCTCAGCTCCTGCAGCTCCAGCACTCTCAGAACGGGGGGGCAAAGTGCATCAGCCCCCGTCCCCCAACACTGCTCTGAGAAGCCAAGGTTGGTCCACAAAGGGATGAGAGCATTATGGGAACAAAGGAGGAGGAAGCAGAAGTGAACACCCAGCATGCCCTGGGGTCAGTATGGGCACAGAAATGAAAGGGACTTCCCTGTGCATTCTCCTTTAGGGGAGAAGAACTCTGCATTTCTAGGATATTATTTTATGGAAAAAAAATTAGGGATGCGTACAAAGATTCATCTATAAGCATCTTCACTCCTCACTCTCCCCTAATGGTAGAAAAATAAAAAAATAAATTATAAACAACCTAAATTTTGGACTTTACCAAAATAAAATCAAGTTTATCACATGGTATGTGAAAAAGGTAGGTTGCAAAAGAGTATAACGTGGTGTGAGCCCATTTTTAAAAGTGAAAAGACAGTACGTGTTAATAATACTTCCTTGAGTGACAGGATTTACTCTCTCTTCTTTATATATTTCTACATTTTTCTAAATTTCCAAATTTTATCAGCGATGTAATTCGGAAAACCTGTGTCTTATTCTCCCCATTTTATGGGGGAAACTGAGGAATCTGAGACTCAGAGCCAGTGACTCAGCCCACTAGCAGCTCACAGGCGGCGCTAGTTGTAAAGAGTCCGCCTGCCAATGCAAGAGATGAGGGTTCAATCCTTGGGTCGGGAAGATCCCCTAGAGAAGGGCATGGCACCCCACTCCCGTATTCTTGCCTGGAGAATCCCATGGACAGAGGAGCCTGACAGGTTACAGTGCAGGGGGTCGCAAGAGTCGGACACGACTGAGCGCTGAGCACATATGTAATTTGAAAAACCTGCATCTTCTTCTCCCCATGTTACAGGGGAAGCCTGAGGAACCTGAGACCCAGGCAGGGCTGGTGACTCAGCCCGCTTGCAGCTCATAACAGGCAAAGTCACCCCTCAAATTCACATCTCTCAATCCGGAATTGGGGGTCCTCACATATGCTGCCTCTAGGGGTCTCTCAGAGCCCTCCTGGCCCCTCAGCCCTCCGGCAGGTGGACACATTGGCCTCAACAGTTGCTGCCTAAGGGAGTGGGTCCCCCAGAGCAGCTGTGCCCCCGAGCCTGGTGCCCTTGCGTTCGGGAACCCTCAGGTCTGCGAGGGGCCACCCTCAGCTCAGGCTCTGGGCTGCAGAGGCGTGGAGAGCTGCCCACTCACCTCCAAGGATCACCACCTTCCTGTGCGTCTCCTCAGTGATGTACGGCTTGATCAGGTTGAAGGCCACCGGGAAGAGCTTGGGGGCTGAGACAGGCACTGTTTCAGGGTTTCCTGGGGTCTCCTTTCCCTGCCTTGTTACCTCCATGTCCCCTGCACGGCCCCCCACCCCCACTTATACATATGCGGAACTGGTTCACTCACCTTTTACAACAATTAAATTCTTCAAAATCTCAGGGTAGTTTGCCTCAAGTGCTGAGAAAAACTGTAGGGTCAAACTCAGGTCAGTGCACAAGCTGCAGGAGCCTAAATGCCGCCCCCCTTAAGGGCCCTGAGGCCTCGCCAGACACCCCAAAAGCCACCCAGACGAGAGGAACTCCCACTGTCCAGTTCACTGGGTTCCCATTGCAGGCCCCTCCAAAGCCAGTAGTGCAAATTCTTGACAGATTTCCAGGGGATGAACCCACCTGCAGACCAAAAAAATCCCCCTTAGTCAGGTCTCTGGAAGGTTCCCCTCCATGTGGCTTCAGGAACAAAATGCTTCCAGCATAAGAAACATTCAAAGTTGCAAGGCATGGCTTTTTTTTTTCCTCTTATTTGGAATATAATTTACATACCATAAATTTCACCCTTTCAAAGTGTACAATTCAGTGGCTTCAGTGTATTCACGAGGTTGTGCAACCATCACCACTGTCGAGTTCCAGAATATTCTCACCACGCCGGAAGAAACCCCATGCCTATTAGCAGTCACCCCATTCCCCACTCCCTGCAGCCCTGGTTAACTACCAGTGTGCTTTCTGTCTCTTATGGGTTTACTTAATCTGGGTATTTCATATCAAGGGAATATGTGTGGCCTTTTGTGTCTGGTGTTCTCAATTTAGTATGTTTTCATGGTGGTTCTTTCTTTTTGACCATGATGCACAGCTTATGGGATCTTAGTTTCCGGACCAGGGATTAAACCTGTGCTCCTTGCACTGGAAGCGTGGAATCTTAACCACTGGACCGCTGGGGAAGTCCCTCGTGGTGGTTCTTGAAATGTTAAAATTTTTAGGTTCTCTGCTATCCTGGATTGAGCAGAAAGAAAAGGCAGGCTGGCTGCCCCCCGGGGGAGGCAGATCTTATCAGCGTCTCCCTTCCTTCCTCAGGGCCCCTCCCAGTTAAGAGAGGGGTGAGCGGGGAGGGAGTGTAAGAGGGGAAGGGTCACGAGGACCCTGACCAGCCTGGGGACAGGCCCTGTGGTTGTGACCTCCTGGACGTGAGGTGGTGATTTTGGGGTGATGACTGTGACTTGGCACAGCCCTAAGAGACTTCGGGTTTGAAAGGATCCCTGCAGGGTCTTCCCTGGTGGTCCAGTGGGCAAGAATCCACCTTCCATGGGAGGGAGCATGGGTTGGATCCCGAGTCAGGGGACTAAGATCCCACGTGCTGCAGAGCAACCAAGCCCACAAGCCTCAACTAGAGAGAAGTCTGTGTGCCACAAAGATCTGACAGCCAAAATAAATAAATATGTAAATATTAAAAAAAAGGGAGCCGCAAAACTATGGGTGGAGTTAGAGAACCTCCCCACACACAGCCCACACCAGCAAGCGAGGGGCAGAGACCCAGGCAAGGGGCCCCCGGCTCCCTGGGGATTCCCTCACCTCCTGGACAAGCTGCACTCCTGGCTTCCACAGATGCCTCAGGCTCAGCCCCTCGAAATCAAAAACAGTCGAGATTTTCTCCACTTTCTTCCCCAACTGCAAGGGAATGCTGAGAGGTGAGATCCCCGGGAGGGTCTGTGCCCCCCACAGCCCAAAGGAGGTGGGGCTGGGCCCGGCATATCCTGGTTCCACCTGGCGTGGAGGTTTCATGCCAGGAAGCCAGGTGCAGGGAGACAGGACCGTCCCAAGGGGTGCCCTCCCCTCGTCTGCCCCTGGGAAGGCAGATCGCCTGAACAGTGTCCACTCGGAGCAGCTGGGAGGAGCCAAGGAGCTCGGGGAAGCAGGTTGTGGGTACCCAGTGCTGGGGGCTGCCTTGGAGGGGGCCGCATTTCGGTGGCCCACGGGGCTGGGAGGGGCCCTGGGATCCCCACCTCCTGGCTCTGCTGCTCACAGTCTCGCAGGAGCAGCTCCAGGCTCCAGAAGTTGAATCTGAGCATCTCTTGTTTGGAGACGGAGAGGAGGAGGCCCTTGAGATCCAGGCCTCTGATGATGTGGTACCAGACGGGGCTGCCCTCCCTGTCGTGGCCGCAGAAGCCACTGGGTTCGTACAGTCTGACCACCTGGATGCACGAGAGAGTGGGGCTGGGCGGTGGGGGGTGGGGGGTGGGTTTGACGGAGAGCCAGGGTCTGGGATGGGCAGGGCGCCGGGGGCTCACCTCTGAGGGCTGCCACGCGAGGATGTTGTCCAGATCCTGTTGCTTCCGGAACTTCATGTGCTGGAGACATGGGGTGGGGGGCACAGCTGAAGACCCCTCCTGAGCCAAAGGGTCTGCAGGGACCCAGGGACGCCAAGCCAGGCTCCTCTGCCTGCAACCACTGAGGGCCTGCCAGGGCATCCCGGGCTCCATGGACCCAGAACTGAGAGTGGGACGCGAGGGGGACAGAGGAGATGGGGTCTGACACGGATGAGGAGGGAAAGACTCAAAGGACCACGTGAAGGCCACATCCGTAGCTGCCTCTCCATGGGTCCTCCCTCCTGGTCCCCAGGCTCTAGTCCCCACACGGCTTCCCAGGGAGCCCCACAAGCGGGGGTCAGACTAACCCTAACCCTAACCCCAGCTTCCAGTCACCCTTAGTCAAAAACCTAGACTCCCTAGGTGGCTAGCCGGGTCCTCAGGGATGGGCCTGGGCCACCCACACAGCTGCATCTCTCCCCTTTCTGTCTAGGGCACGACCTCCTGTGCGCCTGGGTTACTCCAGCTCACCCGCACCTCCGGGCCTTTGCACGGCTCTGCCCTCTGTCCCCAGTCGTCACCCGGCTGCCTCCTTTTGGGCATTCATGCCGGAGCCAGCACATCGCCCTTCGGGAAGGAAGGCCTTCCTGCCCTCTCTCACTTCCTTCTGCCTTACTGTCTTGGTTGCATTTCCACTCTCAGGAATCGCCTCGTCTATTTATTTATCTGGTTTCTTTTCACTCTCTTTCCACCACTGCAGTCTGCCCGGTGCGAGAACCAGCGAGGCTCAGCTTTGAGGTGCAATAAATGGTGGTTGCAAGAAAGGAAGGAAGGAAGGAAAGAAGAAAAGAAGGAAGAAGGATGGAAAAAAGAAAATACAGGGAATTCCCTGGCGGTCCAGTGGTTAGGACTCCAGGCTTTCATGGCCGAAGGCCCGGGTTCAATCCATGGCCCGGCAGCTAAGATGCCACAAAGGACAGGAAACAGGGCCGGGGGAGATGTTGCCCTCACCTTCCGCAGCATGTCCTCTGATTTCTTCAGGTCAAATCTCCGAGCTGCAAGGAGGAGACAGGGCAGTGGTTGTGGACTCCTGGGGGCAGTGAGTCCCAGCTTGGGCCCCTCGGTGGGTTACTGGTCTCTGGGTTACTGTCCACTCGGAGGTGCTGGGAGGAGTTGAGGAGCTCAGGGAGGCAGGTTCTGGGTGCCCAGTGCTGGGGGCTGCCTTGGAAGGGTTGGGCTGTGGCTACCCGGGGGGCTGGGAGGGCCCCCCGGCCCCCTCACCTCCTGCCTCCCTGATTCCCTGGGCTGATGGCAGTGGGTGGGCCCCTGGACGGGCCTTGGTGGTGGCAGGTAGAGAAAGAAGGCACTACCCAAGAGGAAGCTAGGAAGAGAAGGTGTCCAGAGAAACAGCACGTGGAGTCCCTGCCACGCCCATGGCCACTGCCAGAACCTTGGGGACCCCGTTGTGCCCAGGGTTCTTTTCCTAATGCTCCAAAAATGTGAAGAGATCAGACCCTCCGTATCTGATGGAATCACAGAGCCAGAAATTATTTAAATCAAGAGACACTTCCACTCTCAAACATCATTGAGGATGCCAATGAATTTTTGTTTATTTAGGTTATATGTTAATAACGTACTTGATTAGAGATTAGAATTGTACACAGAAACTGTGTACACAGATAATACATATTTGCGGTTGCTTCCAATGCCTGTGATTCGCAGAAACTTGTGGTAAGACAAGAGAGACCTCGTATGCCCTTGGCCTTCATCCCACATTACCATCCATCCTCACCTCGGAGCCAGCGGAGGAAGAAGTAGTCGTCGGTGCTGGGCAGGATAGCCAGGACATCCTGTACGTTCTCCCGGAACTGAGGGCAGAGTGGGGAGAGACCCGGGTGGGCAGGGCTCTTCAGTGCCCCACGGCCGCAGGGGATGGACTGGTGCCCGCAGGCCTGCAGAGCCCGCCTGCCCTCAGGAAACAGGGTGTCTGAGTAGAGGGGGCCCACCTGTGCTGGGGGAGCAGAGGCCTGGGTCAAGTCACAACAGTTCCCTTCCTCCCTTTCGGAAGTGGGACAATAATGATGAACCAGTTGGCCAAAGAGGATGAAATGTAGATTTTTTTTTCTTTTTGTTTTTTATTTTGGCTGCACCATGTGGTTAGTGCAATCGTAGTTCCCATCCAGAGATTGAACCCAGGCCCTCAGTAGTGAGATTGCAGAGTCCTAACCTCTGGACCTGCCAGGGAATTCCCCGAAATGTGGAATAAATGAGATTTATAGGCCTGACTCTTCCCTTGCACCCATGGGGGCACGGTGGGTCCTCTTAAGGGCCCAGCTCTCCACCCTCAGGGAGCCCCCAGGTCAATTCAGGTGGGAAGGTAAGCAACATGAAGTCTAGACTCAGAGAGGTTGAGCAATTTGCCCAGTGTTACACAGCAAGAGGCAAATCATGTATCTGATCCAGAGCCCATCATCCAGGTCTGAATGAGGGGTGACTCCACTCAGCCTGAGAAGACCCTCTGCAGACAGGCCCCAGGAGGTGATGGGGCAGCTTAGCTGGGCCCCAGCCCTCTCCAGGGGCTGAGGGCTGAGGGTGCCACTTCTGTGTGAATGTCACTGACTATGAGACACAACCAGCTTTCAGGACTCATGGATCTGGACCAGGACTCAGCGGTCCCAGTGCTGTCTGGCCTGAGTCATTCTCCTCTTCCTGCATTTCAGTCTCCTTCGACTCCAAATAGGAGGGTCAAAGAACTAGCTCTGGGCTCTCCAGCCCCAGATGAGCCGATAACCTCTGTCGTCGGAAACACAGGAAGGGATTTCCCTGGTGGTCCAGGGAACGCAGGGGACCTGGGTTTGATCCCTGGTCAGAGAACGAGATCACACATGCTGCAATGAAGACCGAGCATGCCGCAACTAAGAACTGACGCAGGGAAATAATTTTTTTTTTTAACACATATTTAAAGAAAGAAAGAAGCACAAGGGAGTGTTTGGCCCTGAGCTAACCACTTGATTCATCCTGACGTGATACTCCTAGTACACCCGTTCCCCTGCCAAGGGAGGAATCTGAGGTTCACATGACCTGCTCTGCCAAGATCTAGACCTAAATTCTGTTTGGTTTGTTTGTTTTGGCCGAGCCACGGGGCTTGTGGGATCCTAGTTCCTGGACCAGGGATCTAACCCGGGCCCTCGGCAGTAAAAGCACAGGGTCCCAACCACAGGACTGCCAGAGAGGTCCCTGGACCTAATTCTTGACCCCAGTCATCTTGTAAGAGGACTTACACTCCCAGCCTAGCTGGAATCTGCCCTCTTTCAGATGTAAAGTTCTTGGAAGGCAGGATTCAGGGCCTCCATGGGTGGTCCCCATCACTCCCTCCATGCCACTGAGGTGAGTGGCTGTGCCTGGAACCATCACTTGCCATGTTCAACCACGAGGGAAAGACCCCAACGAGCTAAAAGGAGAATGCATGCTGGCTCCTGCATCCCCCAGGTCATAGCTAAGGCTGGGACCTGCCACCCCAGCAGCCCTCACCTGTGGGGCCCAATAGAGTGGCCACTAATGTTTGAAACGTGGCCAGTCTAAATTGAGATTTGCCATGAGTATGAGATACATGCAGGATTCTGAAGACTTAGTACCAAAAAAATCTCAGCGATCCTTTTTATATTGATTACATGTTGCAACGGTGACAACTTGGCTCTATTGGGTTAAACATATTGTAGGGAACTCCCCGGCAGTCCAGTGGTTGGGACACGGCTTTCACTGCTGAGGCCCAGGCCCAATTCCCGGTCTGGCAACTAAGATCCTGCAATCCGGCCAAAAGTAAATAAACAAAACATATTACCAAAATTGATTTCACTTCTTTCTTTTCCCTTTTTTAAAGTGGCTGTTAGAAATTTTGAAATGACATAGGTGGCCTGCATTAGTGGTTCACGTGATGTTTCTGTTGGACAGAGCAAGTGTAGGCACTGGCCTCCAAGACCCTCAGAGCTGGGAAGAGACCTGAGGCTACAGAGCTCAGAGGGACCTCAGGGGCCTTGGGGGCCACCTCTCCTGGGGCAGAAGGAGAAATCGAGGCCCGTGTAGGACTCTCCCCTCCCCCACCCCCTGCCACACTCACCTGGGCCAGTGCCCTCTCCTGCGAGGGGCTCAGGTCACCCACTTGCCCGCTCATGCTGCCCACAGCAGTGTGAGGTCCGGCTCACTGGTCCTGGGTGCAGGCCCACCCGTCTTCTGCCGAGCTGGTAGCCCTGCCCATGCCCCCTGCCCAGAAGCCCCGCCCCTTCCTGCCAGGCCTGTCCTCTCTTCCTGGCTGAGGTCATTCCTTGCCGGGCGCCTAGGGAGCTGACCCTTGACCTGACCGGCCTGGCTTCACATCCTCACCTGTGAGACAAGGACAGCGAGGCTTGCCCCACAGCATGTTGAAAGGAGACACCGCCTGTTGTTACACACACAGGGGCTGCTCTCTACCCTGCCTCCCGGCCCCCACCCCTGGCTCCTGTGTTCCCAGCAGGAGCCTCCTTGAGCCAGGAAGGCCACCATTCACCCCCGACAGAGGCTGGAACCTCACTGTGTGTCCCGGGCTCCAGTGGCCGCCCCATGTGTCCGGATCAACTGCCCACGATTCATCACAGCCTTGAGGGCACGAGGCTTCAGGGGTGAGG
Organism: Okapia johnstoni; assembly: GCA_024291935.2. Classification (NCBI taxonomy): domain Eukaryota; kingdom Metazoa; phylum Chordata; class Mammalia; order Artiodactyla; family Giraffidae; genus Okapia; species Okapia johnstoni. The sequence continues at coordinate 3,178,852 of CM044310.1, read as the reverse complement.
AGAGGACTTCCCAGGCCCAGAGCCAGCAGGCGGATGTGTCACCTGGAGCTGGGTCACACCTGGTCTCAGGTGAGGGGTGACAGGGGACTCCTGGCTAGTCAGCTACCCCAGCTCCGGACAAGAAAGCCAGAGCCCAAAACCAGGACATGGGGGGGCTCGTGTGCACGGGACCTACAGACAGTAGGTACTTGTCTGAGACAAGCACTCCCACGGTGTACACAGTTGGTGCTCAATAAGAGCTTGAAGTGATGGCAAGGGAAGGTGGGAGGGGCCGCCGCTCCCTTTTCAGTTCTTATATGGGTCTCTGGGGCCTGTGGGTGCCGAGGGACACCCCCTTTTCAGACTCCCTGCCTCACCTTGCCCCTGACTGGGCCCCGGCCCAGGGTCATGCGAGTTCTCTGCTAATGAAACCACGCCTGCACTCGTGTGCCTTGGCCAATGTGTGCCCCTCCCCAGGGATAAGGGACCAGGTCAGTTAGGACAGGTGTGAAGTAGGCCCTCAAGGGTGAAATAGCTCCCTCTCTTCCCGCTGCCTAGTCTCCCTCCCTCCCTCCCTCCCTCCTCTCTTCTTTCTTCAATTCCTTCCCATTTTTCTCCCCATTTTCCTTTTTCTCGACCATGCAGCCTATAGGATCTTAGTTCCCCAGCCAGAAATTGCACCCACACCCCTGCCATGGAAGCATGGAATCCTAACCACTGGACCCTTTCCTCTGTCTTTCAACATTTATTAAGCGCTGACTGTGTGCTATGCACTGGCCTGGCCACTGGAGGCTGACTGTGTCCATAAGACCCAGGCCCTGGCCTGGAGGGGCCTCGCAGACAAGTAGCTCCACGGCTGTGACCCTGGGCCAGCAGAGCTGAGATGTGCAGCCTGGAGGCCCTGAACCAGCCCGGGGGCTGGGTTGTCAGGGAAGGGTCCCCAGAGAGAGAGCGTGCTTTGAAAACACGTAACAGTGTGAGGCCTGCAAAGGGAAGGGGGCTTTACACCATAGGAACAGCATGTGCGAAGCCCCAGAGGCATGCAGCTGCCTGGTTTCTGTTGAAGGGGATGCAGGGACCATGATGGGGGTGGGACTCGGAGCAGAGGATGGCCTCTGGCTACAGGTGGAGGGTGACTCTTAGGGGTGAGCCTGAGGGAGGGACCAAAGGAGGGGCCCAGGTGAGGGGCAGAGTCCTGAGCCGGGAGAGTGTGTTAGTGTCCTGGAGCGGCCTTAACAAAGTCCCAACAGACTGGGTGGCTTCAAACAACAGGAGTTTATTCTTTCACAGATCCGGAGGCTAGAAGTCTGAAATCAAGGTGCCACGTTCCCTCTGAAACTTCGGGAGAATCCTTCATTGCCTCTTAGCTTCCGGGGGCAGCCGTCACCCTTGGCGTTCCTAGGTTGGTAGCTGCATCATGCCAACCTCTGCCCGTCTTCGCGTGGCGTGGTCCCTGTGCGTTCCATGCGTGTTCACACGACACTTCCGCGTCTTATCAGGACACCAGCCATATTGGACTAGGGTCCACACCAAGGACCTCGTCTTTGCTTGATTATATGTACAAAGACCCTGTTTCCAGATGCCAGTCATAGGGAACTGAGAGGTAGGACTTCAGCATATCTCTTCTGGGGATACAGTTCAACCCATAACAGAGAGGAACAAGTAGTTTCACTGAATTTCCCCCTGGGGGCAGCCTTGATCCCTGCCCTGCCTTTCATGTGTCCGGCCTCCAGAGGCCTGGTCACCCTGGGCGACCCCAGCCCCCACTGGCCAGGAATGGCAGAACCGGCCAAGACTAAACTTGGTACCATGGCGTCCTCTGCTGTCCAGGAATGGCAAGAGCAGTCCGGTTCCTGAAGGCCACCCCCGCAGAGCCTCTTGGGGACCTCCTACTTGTTCAGCCATGGAAGAGCCCTCAGTGCTGAGGCTGAGGCGGCCACCTGGAATGGCGCTGAGCGCCTGGAGGCTGCGAGCACCAGCTTGGCAGCTGACTGACCTGGGTTTGCGTCCTGCCTCTATGGGTGGCTGACTGGGTGACCCTGGGCTGGTTGCTCTGCTTCTCCATGTCTCCATCACCTTCTGGGGGCAGCAAAGGGTACTGTGCATGTTCCCACATGGTACAGTGCTGGGCACGGAGGGCTTGCTCAGTATCTGGAAACTACTCATCATCAAACTGTTAATTATGTTAATATGTGAGTTAATAACTATACTGATTTTAAAACAAACCAGGCAGATGATAAATGCTAATAAAGTAATCTGTGTTCTTAGCATCTGCTAACGGCCAGATTTGTTCTCCTTGGATCCCCAAAAGGGCCTAAAAGTGCCAATATTCATAATAATAAATACTGAAATAATATATCAGATTATTATTGGCATTTCTAGGCCCTTAGGTTTCCAAGAAAATAGAATAACGGGGTTCTACGAACCAGAAAGTTACAATATTGCACTAAGTCACATCTCTCTCTGATTAGTAAAAGGAGGGAAAATTCTCTAATAAGTGTGGAGTCAGTTACAGCATTTCTTGCAAACAGACTTAGCTATTGTCAGTTTTATTTATTTTCGCTTATTTCTCTCCCTATGAACAAAATAAAGACTCTGAGAGTGTGCTAATTTCTTGCTACAAGGAAGACTACTAGGGGGCAGGCAGTAGCCCCAGAGGGTTGGTTTGGTCAAACCAGTCCCATACTGTCCAGAAGTCCTGGTTGCCCAGGATTGAGGCGTTTCTTGCAGTGTGGGAGCTTTCAGAGCTAAAACCTGGTAGATGCCGGGAAATGGAAATAGTCGGTCACCCTCACTCCTTCCTACCCTGGTTGGACCAGAAGCTCACTCCGGGAGGAAGATTGACTCAAGCCCAGGGAGGCTGACAGATCGATCGGGCTGACTTACATGGCTTTGAATTCTGATCCTGGCACTAATTAGCTGTGTGACCTTGGGTAGGTCACTTAACCTCTCTGAACTTTGATCTCTAAAGCTAGGATGCTGTACATATTCTGATAAGATATATAAGCATTTGGTTTGGAGCCTGGCACAAACAGGTCTCCAAGCGTCTGTCTCCTGGCTGCAATTTCTGCCTTTCACATCTGGCTGCTGGCTCCTGGTTAGAGACCTAAGGAAGGGCCTTTGTCCCCCTGGGGAGGCTGAGGGAGGCAGGTGGTTGGAGCTGACACATCCCCACCCTGATTGGTCATACTTGACGTGCATGGCTGCTCTCTGGACGTGAGCTCCAGCAGGGCCGGGGCCATCTTGCTGACTGCTGTCTGCTCTGGACCAGCTCAAGGCTGGGGTGCACAACCAACAGCTAATCAATACCATTTTTTTGGATAATTAAACTGAACCCTAGGATGGGAGGGGGAAATCCAGGACTGAGGGAGGGCTGGAGCACAAGCAGAGGATGAGGCAGCCTGGAGAGGTCAGTGGGGGAGAGGGAGCCGGCAGGGACAGGGTGAACAGACATTGGCTGCGGAAAGGGTTCGGGGTCCTGGGGAGATGGTTTAGTACCAAGTCTGGTTCATCCTGCAATGTAAATCTTAGCCTAGATCCAGGGCCTGCTAAGCGCTCCCCACCTCCCTGTCATTCTCATGCACACACACACATACGCACACTCTATCTTCTAGCTCTCAGGACCTCATGGGAGTCCTTCAACCACAAAGTACTTCAGCATGTGACAGATACACACCAAACTCTGCCCCACGCCTGGGCTCTGAACCCCTGGGCTCTGAACCCCTGGGCTCTGTCCACAGGTTCCCACTGCGCTCCCTTGGGATCCCCCAGTCCCCACCAGTCACCCCCCACACACACACACCAGGGCCGCGCCAGTCAGCACCACTGAGGCTGATTAACAAAAACGCATCAAATTCTTTTACTTCTGAAGTCTCCCCCTTAAGGGGAGCCAGAAAATAGAACATTCTTTTTGGGGGAGAGGGTAGGGGGATTTAATTAAAAAAAAAAAAACTCTAATTAGTCAAATACTGATCTCAGTTAGGCCCTGTGTGCGGTGGGCCCAGTCCTTGGCTGGTCGCACCCCTGCGCACGGCCCCACCTCACCCCAGGGACTGGGGTGGCACCAGGAGGGGCCGCAGGGGGAGGCCGGCGGGGGGCCGGCGTCACCACCGCAGGAAGTCCCGGATGAACTTCCAGAGCTTGGTGATCCACAGGTTGACGCCCAGGTCCATCAGGTACTGGATCTCCGGCGTGAGCATGCGCCGGCAGAGCTGCGCGTGCCGCTGCCCGATGCTCTTCTTGAGGTTGTAGCCCAGGATGGACTTGGCGCCCAGCGGCTGCCAGGGCTGCATGGCCGAGTCCTGGATGGCCGCGGCGTCCACCGCGCGGCCGCCGTCGATGCAGATGCGGCGCATGCGCTCGTTGGCGCGCCGCAGGGCGGCCACCTCGCGGGGCCATGCGCTCGCGCCCGAAGGCCTCCACCTTGCGCCAGAAGCTGGCGTTGAAGTGGCGGTAGAGGCGCGCGTCCAGCACGTTCCAGGCCGTGGCGCGCCGGTACAGCTCGCCCGAGAGGCGCGGCACGGCCGAGGCGCGGCGGGCGTTGAGCTTGAAGTAGAGCACGTCCTCCAGCTCCCAGCACAGCAGGTCCTTGAGCAGCACGAGCGACTCGTCGAAGTACTCCTGCAGCAGCACCAGGTGGAAACGGCGCTCGACCTCCAGGATGTGCTCCTGCACCTGCGGGCTGCCGGGGTCCAGGTCGCTGTCGTAGCCCAGGTCGAAGAAAAGCAGGTTGCGGAGGTAGTGGGCGTTGTAGCCGCGGGGGTCGTAGTAGCGGTCGGGGTCCTGCAGGAACTCGGCCAGCTTGTCGCGGCCCGAGAGCTTCCACGTGAAGGGCACCACGGAGCCGAAGTAGTGGAAGGAGGACTCGAAGAGGCGGGCGGGGTCGCGGAGCACGGTGATGAAGGTGGCGTTGGGCGCCACCAGGCCCCTCACCTCGTCGTAGTGGAAGCGCATGTGGTTGCAGATGATGTTGAAGCAGGCCCCGGGCCGGTAGTCCTGCACCAGGCTGCGCGCGAAGAAGGCGGGGTAGTCGAAGTCGTTGCGGCCGTTGGGGAAGGCGAACTTGAGCCCGTGCTTCTGGCCGAAGCGGAACAGGATGTTGAGCAGCGTGCTGCTGGCTGTCTTGTGCGTCTTCATGAACACGATGTCCCGCCGCGGCTGGCAGCCTCCCGCCGAGCCGTTGGCCGGGGTGGGCGCCTCTGGCTCAGTCGGGGCCGGGGAGCAGGGTGCCGCGCCCTCGGGGGTCCTGCTGGGGATGGAAGGGTGGCAGAGCCTCAGGATGCGGCCTGCCGGCCCCTCCACCCCGGGTCCACAGAGCAGATGGCTGGGGGTGGGGGGCTGCCCTGGGGACTCCCCATGGTTGGGGAGCCCGGGGACCAGATGGGCCTGCGTTCCCGGCTGCAAGGCTTAGGTCAGTGATTTGGCCTGTCTGGCTTTACTTTCCTCATCTGTGAAATGGGGACAGTAACCCTCTTTGTGGTGTTGGTGTGAGGACAAGAGCAACTCTCATTCGTGGCCACTGTGATGTACATTTATCATGAATTCATGTTAGGCTGGACCACATGAAACCCTGTATGCAAAAATGGGCATTTCCTCTAGTCTGACTTAATACCTCCAACTAAGGGCACAGGCTTGGGTAGGTGATCAGCCCAGTGGGGAGGCAGGATGACCTCATGGTTAGGAGCCAGGCTTGGAGGCAGGCAGACCCATTTGAATCCAGGCCTGTGCCAGGTGAGTGCTCTTGGACTGGTCATCCCCACCTCCTGGCCCCCCTGGAGCCCACCGTGCAGATGGTGATATTTGATTCTTATGCTCCATATCCGGCTCTGTTAGCACACCCACTTCACAGATGAGGACACTGAGGCTCAGGGTTCCACACTGAGTTCCCCTGCCTTCAGTAGGACTTCTGCCCCACATAGCATGATGCAGAGCACAGGGTGGCCACCCAGGAGGTAGCCCTGGTCATCAGAGTGGGAGCCAATCCTCCGCTACCCCCAGCCCTCGGCCACCCAGCAGGGCCACTCACGTGGAAGCCAGGCCAGTGTACAGCGGGGGCACGGCATAGGAATACAGCAGTAGCAGGAAGCTGGTGAAGAGTGCCCCCAGCACCAGCCCCTTGGCCATGGACTCCCAGCGCTTCTTCTGCGGCAGTGGCATCTCAGACACCTGCAGGGGGTGGGTGGGGGTTGCAGAATAGGGCACGTGTTAGGAGGCTGGCCCCAGGGAGCCCTCAGCACCATCCCAGGGCTGGCTGGCCTTTCAACATTGGGACCTGCCTTTGCCAGCTCTGTGGCCCCCCCAGCAGTCCAGATAAGGACAGAGAGACACTAGGCTGCAGATGGACGCGGTGGACAAAGCCAGTGCCAAGAAAGGCGGGGGTGAGTGGCAGGGGGGAGGTTCTGCTGCCCGGGTCAGTTTTCATTTGTGAGCTAAGCGGTGGGTATATGGGTGTTATTAGTTTATTTTTTTGTATACCTTTCTGGGCTTCATAATGAAATCATCTAAATAAAACAAGGAAAAGAAGACCCTTTCCTGGCACCCTGTATCCCCAGGTCTGGGCCAGGGGTGTCTACAGGGAGGGCCCTGGGGCCTGGAGCCCTCACCTTTCTGAGGGCTCAGCCAGCCTGCCTGGCCCCCCGGCCACCCTTTCCAGCCGTCCAGTGAGCGCTGAGCTCCTCGTCTCTCCACACTGGCCCCTGTGCCCATGGGGTCTATCGGGGAGCCAGATGGAGAAACTGAGGCTCAGAGTGAGGAAGGAGAGGACTCAGATCACACAGGCCTCTGCCCACATTTCTGCCTCTTGTCCAGCTGCTGGCAGGCTGGGTCAACCAAGTTAAGTCTGAATTGCAGATGAACAAAAAATACAATTTTTTTTAGTTATCTGTGTATCCCAAATAATGCCTAGGATATACTTATACTAAAAATTATTCAGAATTTCTCTGAGTATCAGATTTAACTAGACATCCAGTGGCCGGATGAGTGCTCCAGTCCTCAGCAGGGAACCGCTGGACTGTGTCTACAGGGACACCTGTGCGCCTTGAGACCAGTCTGTGACCTCAGGCTGAGTAGCAGTCAGCCCAGGAGCTGGAGCGGTCCATTCACCCTGAAATTCTCCCTCGGTCACAGCCTTTTTCAGCAGCAGCCTGGTCTTACTTTTCAGTCCCTGGTGGCTCAGATGGTAAAGTGTCTGCCTGCAATGCGGGAGACCCGGGTTCGATCCCTGGGTTGGGAAGATCCCTTGGAGAAGGAAATGGCAACCCACTCCAGTACCCTTGCCTGGAAAATCCCATGGACGAAGGAGCCTGGTAGGCAACATACAGTCCGTAGGGTTGCAAAGAGTCAGACACGACTGAGCGACTTCACTTTCACTTTTCACTTTCCTGGATTTTCGTTTGGGGGCTAGGTTTTAGGTCTGACTGTGTCCGACCCCGTCAGCAGGGGGCTGAGGCCTGAGCTGAAATGGGGGCTTTTCAGGCCCAGCCGTGGGGTCCAGGACAGAGCTGGGACTCAGGAACCTTCTTACGGCCCCTTAGCTGCAAAGCCAAGGTCCCAAACTTTCCATTCCATGCTGCACTGGGCCCCAGGCGCTGGAGGCCGTGAGAGGTCACCCATGCCGCCCGTGATCACACACCTGGCACGTCACCACTGACCCTGGGGCCAGAGGCCGGCCAGCCTGGAGGAGAACCCCTGCAAGAGTGACTGGAGGCACCCACAAACCTTTCCAGAGAAGGGGCGCTCCGGGCCTACCTGACCAGTCCCTGAGTCCCCCGCTGATCATCTAGAAGGTTCTCTCACAGGAAAGGACATGAAGAAGCAATTTGCAGAGGAAAAAAACTAGCCAGAGGGAACCTGGCTTCCCTGGTGACAAGGACATATCTCTGTCCACTGTTAGGTGGGCAAAGTGGACAGGGTCGCGAGGGAAGGAGAGTGTTTCTGGAGGGTTTTCCTCTCAAAGGAAGACTGTAGAAACCCTCCCAGTTCTAACTCTTCTTCAGAGAGACTTGGGCAAAGTCACCCAAGTAAGGGTGTTCACGGCAGTTTGGCCAGAAAAAAGAAACCACCTCATTGTCCATCAGCAGGGAATTCACTGCACAAACCAAAGCCCATTCCCGGATGGAGGCATCTGTACCCACTTTAACAGAAAAAAAAGAAAAGGTAGTCCTGAATGGACTGGCTCAAAACACCATGCCCTACTGATGCGGAAAAAGAAGGCTCTGGGACACTATACCCCCAAATCCATACAGGTGATAGTGAACATACGCAGGCCCAGAAAGAAAGCCCTGGAGGGGCGTATTCTAGGTTTTAACAGTAGTATCCTCTGCATAGCTAGGGAAGGGGTATATGAGGAAATACTCTTCTATATTTTGCATTTCTGTAAGGGTTGCATTTCTTTAGAGCATATATTACTTTTTAATCAGAAAAAGGCAATAACATGTATTTACTACATTTAAAGAATAGGTAAAGCTTGCAAGGTGGGGAAAGTCAGCTCGCGATGGTCTGGTCACAGAGAGGCCTCAGGAGAGGGAGGTGCTGACCCGGAAGCCCTAGGCCCGGGTTTCAATCACAGGAACCCCTTGGAGCCTCAGTTTCTCATCTGTAAAATGGCAAAGCTGGCCATGCTAGCTCTCTCGCCCCCCCCCCGCCCCCCCAGAGATGGGGCAGGCAAAGTGACTAGCACACAGTTATCACTCAAAGAGTGTGGGAACCTGCTCCAAAGTCCTGTCCTCGTCATCCTTGGGGTGGGTCCCCCTGGACAAAGGCTACCCCCTGCCAACCAAGCGCAAATCTGCCCCCCACCTCAAGCGCCCCCACTGGCCTCCTGTTCCTCGGTGTCCCACAGGGCAGTCCTGGGCTGGGCCAGAACCTCAGACTCAAGCCCAAGCCCTGAGTGGGGCCCTGGGCCCCAGTTTCTATGACTTTAAAATATGGAGGGGTTCGGATTGCTGCCCTCTGAACCACTCCCCCCAGGGCCCCCCCCTCTCTCAGAAGCCCACTCACCAGGGTACCTTCCAGAACTCAGGGAGGCTGCTGGTGAGGCTCTGGGTGAGGTCAGGCAGCAGGGGGCAGACCAGCCTCCCAGGACCACCAATCAGGCTCTGCCTGGCCCTGCCAAGGCCCGCCCCCTGACCCCCATCAGGGCTTCCCTCATTCATTCCTTCATTTCCCACTCTGGCTTCCTCAAAACCAGCCGGGCCCTGCCCTGCCAGATGCCGGGCCCTGGGGCCCTTGCCACCCTCTGGCTTCACTTCTGAGCCCCTCTAGGAGCCAGACCCTGGGACAGGGGCTTCTCCAGAGAGTCTTACTGACTCCACCCAGCTATCCTCAGAGGCAGACCCTACTGTCACCCCTATCTTGCAGATGGGGAAACAGGCTCTGGGTCACAAAGCAGGGGGCAGAACTGGGATTCGAGCTCTGATCTGTTGGCTTGCAATGTGCATCTCCCCGGCTGTCCATGGCAGCTGCTGCCCGGTGTGCCGCAGGCCCAGCCCCAGCCCGTGGGGAGAGGGTGTGCGCAGCTGGACATCACAGAAGGCCAAGGCTTGCAGGCAGCTGACAGTCCCAAGTCTGAGGCCATGAGGTAGTGGTGGTTTAGTTGCTAAGTCGTGTCCAGCTCTTTGCGACCCCGTGGACTGTAGCCTGCCAGGCTCCTCTGTCCATGGCATTTTCCAGGCAAGAATACTGGAGTGGGTTGCCATTTCCTCCTCTAGGGCATCTTCACCACCCAGGGATTGAACCCGTGTTTCCTGGCAGGCAGATTCTTTACCACTGAACCATCAGGGAAGCCTAAGGCCACGGGGTACCAAGGACAATCGCAGCATGGCCCAAGCCTCCCGGCCTTCAGCCTGGAAAACAGTGCCTCCAGAAGGCTGAGGCTCAGAGAAGGCAGAGCCCCCATCAAGGCCACACAGCACAGCAGTAGCAAAGACAAGACTAGAACGCAAGTCTCCCTCCTCTGCTATGGTGGGACAGTCCCAGGCACTCAGGGCAGACCGTCCCCCTCCTCACCCTCCCCCCTTAATTCCTGTCCTTCTGGGTTACCCCAGCCAGATTGCCCTTCATCTGTGCCAACGGCTGGCTCCCAGCCAGACCCAGCAGTCCTCCTGTTCAGCTGGACCAGCACATTCCAGGGAACGAAGGGAAATGGGGCTCATCCTCGGCAGCGTCCACACAGGGACGCCAAGCCCAGGATGGTGAGCCTTCCAGCCTAGGGCGTCACCACCACCAGGCAGGCCTCCATCCCAGGGCGTCCTGCTCCCCCAGGGGCCGTGCACAGGGCAGAGGAACACACTCACCTGGGGCCAGGTCTGGCTGCCCCTTCCCTCTCCCTGCCTGAGCCACGTCTGACTCGCAGGCTGCCTCTGCGGTCACTGGGAAACGGGAACGCTCCAATGACACCCAGGAGTGTGCTGGCTGGCTCCCTCTTGCTCCAGCGGCTGTGAATATTTATGAGTTCCCTCCCTGGGGAGAGCAGGTGGCATGTCCCTGTACACTGCGGGTGCTGCCCCGGCCCTCTGCCCCCTGGGTGGTCCCCGACCCTCTCAGGACCTCAGCAGCTGGGCAGCTCCTCCATCCAAGGGCTCAGCAAGGTCCCCAGCGTCCTTGGCCCAAGGACACAAGCAGCCGCAGAGCCCTGCAGAGAGCCTGGGACTGGCTTGAAGGCCATGGGAGGGACACGAAGGCAGGTGAGCGGGGAAGCTAATTGCTTCTCCAATCACACCTCATGTAAATCTCATAGCTGCCCTCTGAGTCAGGTACAACCGTTAGCCACTCCCCAGGTAAAGATACCCAGGCTCAGAGAGGTAAATTCACCTGTCCAAGGTCACACAATTAGCCATGAGCAGACAGAACCAGGGTCAAAACACGGACTTAACCAAACTCTAGGGCTTAAAGATGCCCAAGGCACAACCTGAGACCAAGGTTTGTCTAAAAGCTGGGAGAGCCGAGAGAGCCAGAACCTCAACCTGGACGGTCCTCTGGAGGCAAAGTACTTGAGCAGGGCTGGGAGGATGAGTCTGATGAGACTTCACCTCTCTGAGCTCCAGGTTCTTCATCAAAAAGATACAGAAGTGCTGCCTCTCCTGCCTCCACCCCGTGTGAGGTGGTGGCACAGGACACCCCTGGATCAGCCTCCAGGGATTTGGGTTGATCAGAGATGCTGGTCCTTCCCAAAGTCTCTGTAGGAAGAGGTAGGTCTAGGGGCCCTCAGGCTCAGCCCAGGCACTGGACTCTCTCGTCCTTGCTCAGCGTTGCTCATGGACAGAGGGTCCCCCCCACACCACGCCAAATCCTTCCTTCAGCACTGATGCCCAGAGCCCCCACCATGGCCCATGCATGGGGCTCTAGGGACCAAAGTATCACCATCAATTGACAGTAATCACTACTGTGACAGTCAGTGATGCCACAGCGGGCACTTTCATAAACCGAGCAGCTGCCAGTGCCCCCGAAGGAGCAGCAGGCACCTGACCCTGTGCTCTCGACGTTCTATCCCCCAGAGCCCCACCCAGCATCCACGGAACACAGGGAAGCCCAGAGTCCTCCTCTCCCTGGGGCCTGAGCCAGGTCCAGGGCTGGCATCAAACAGCAGACACGGAGATTTATGAGCGTGGACTCTGGACCAGAGTCCAGTCCTGTGCTCAGGATTTGCCATGCATCACGCACCCTCATAACCTTTGCAGGGAGCCCTCTTTATCCCCCACTTTATTGTAGACGAGAAAGCTGAGGCGCAAGGAGAGGAAGTGACAAGCCCAGAGTCGGGGGGTGGCAGGGGAAGATGTAAGATCCTCGTCCAGGTGGGAGTGGAGCGCAAGCTTTTGAGCAAGAAGTGAAATTGTGAGAGGAGTGGGAACCCAGGAAGAAGAGCCATGTAAACATTTTATTTACACACACATGTATCAGTAACATAGAGTTTTGGAAAAATTAAACACTGAAAGTTTGGGAACTTCCCTGGTGGTCCAGCGGCAAAGAGGTTACACTCCCAGTGCAGGGGGTCCAGGTTCGACCCCTGGTCAGGGAACTAGATCCCATATGCTGCAACCGAAGATCCCATATGCCACAATGAAGACCTGGTGCAGCCAAATAAACTTTTTTTTTTAAACCTGAAATTTTCATATTTCTAAATATCGTTTTTGTCGTAGTGGATTGAGGCCAACCATAAAGGAAAAATCTAATCATTGCTTCTGCTCTTAATATTTCTACTTGGAATTTGATCACTTCATTTCTCTTTGACAACAACCCTGCTCTAGTAGCCAATGTATACAGTGCATTGTATAATTTTATTCAATTAATTTGATTCAACCAATTTTCATACTCTTCTTTATTAGCTGGCCTTTAGCTGGGGTTTGACGTCCACAAGCACTGACCATACAAAAACTTCATTTTAGAATGGCAAATGATCACCCATTAAGAGTTTTGTTAGGAAAATTATTTGAGGAATGATAGAAGATGCCCAAGGAACCTTCTGATCCAGTGATGCTCAAGGGAACAGAATATAAAATAAATTGGCAAAGATAGAGGGAAATTTCAGTGTAGTATAACCTAGACTTTTACTTTTTTATTATATATTCATTTATATCCAGAAAACCAAAGATGAAATTCTAAAGATGCAAACGCATGCTAATACTCTAATCCTGTTGTCAGCGCCAATTCATTTTGTATGCAATTTTGGTCCCAGAAATGTACATTTTCCTCTCCCATAAAATTAGTCTAGAGGCTGGACATGAAAACAAGTTACTAGTAACCAGGTTTTCAGTTATGATAAGTGACCCATAACTTAAAACTCACTACAATAGAGTCATAACAGTCTGAACAGCTTCCTATATGCTACTGGTTTTATTAAGGCTTCGTAAAATGTGAATGGTATGTGTGGACATTTTTAGTCACTCAGTCGTGTCCGACTCTGTGCGACCCTCCAGACTGTAGCCTGCCAGGCTCCTCTGTCCATGGGACTTTTCAGGCAAGAATACTGCAGTGGGTTGCCATTTCCTTCTCTAGGGGATCTTCCCAACCCAGGGATCAAACCCACATCTTTTGTTTCTGCTGCATTGCAGGCGGATTCTTTACCCACTGAGCCATGGTATAGGATATCGAAAAACCAACGAGTGCTGATTCAAAGCAAATTCCTCTTTAAATTACAACACAATAACAGGTCAAGAGAGTTTAACATTTGAGACAAGGGCAACTCAATAAAACAATAGCATCTTGATGTAGTAATTAAGAACTATGTCTCCATGGCTGTGGTTTGAAAGATATCTCAAGCACTTTGGATCTTTGCTTTTATCAAAAACTATGATATAAAACATTACTCTGATTTGTGATATATTTGGTAAGCAGTTAACATATTAAAAAGCAGATATGCTAGATAAGCAGATATGCTAGACAGCATATTAAAAAGCAGAGACATTACTTTGCCAGCAAAAGTCCATCTAGTCAAGGCTATGGTTTTTCCAGTAGTCATGTATGGATGTGAGATTTGGACTATAAAGAAAGCTGAGCGCCAAAGAATTGATGCTTTTGAACTGTGGTATTGGAGAAGATTCTGGAGAGTCCCTTGGACTGAAAGGAGATCCAACCAGTCTATCCTAAAGGAAATCAGTCCTGAATATTCATTGGAAGAACTGATGTTGAAGCTGAAACGCCAATACTTTGGCCACCTGATGTGAAGAACTGACTCATTTGAAAAGACCCTGATGCTGGGAAAGATTGAAGGCGGGAGGAGAAGGGGCTGACAGAGGATGAGATGGTTGGAAGGCATCACTGACTCAAATGGACATGAGTTTGAGTAAACTCCGGGAGTTGGTGATGGACAGGGAGGCCTGGCGTGCTGCAGTCCACGGGGTCGCAAAGAGTCAGACACGACTGAGCGACTGAACTGAACTGGTAAGCAGATTAGGGAAGTATGAAGAAAAGACTTGAATAAAAGCATTTTCTAAAGTTAGAGATGTTTGGGATTAGAAGATGCGAGCTGTTATGTATAGAATGGATGAACATCCTGCTGTATAGCACAGGGAACTATATTCCATATTCTGTAATAAACCATAATGGAAGAAGAACATGTATATATATATATATATATAATGGAAAAGGGATATATATGTGTATGTGTGTGTGTATATAACTGAATCACCTTACTGTACACCAGGAACTAACACAACATTGTAAATCAACTATACTTCAATAAAATCAATTTTAAAAAGAAGAGCTGCCTGGAGCCGAGCCTTCCAGCGTGTGAGTGGTGATCGCGGGAACTGTGCCTGCAGCCTTGCCAGGGGGGTCTCTTTCCCAAGTGTCAGTGACACCGGCTCTGGTTGGTTCTGCCCCCATGGGAAATTTTCTTTTCTGTTATAATTTTATTTGTTTATTTTTGGCCGTGCTGGGTCTTTGTGGATGCACAGGCTTTTCTCTAGTTGCAGCGAGCAGGGGCTGCTCTCTAGCTGTGGCCCACGGGCTTCTCTTTGAGGTGGGGCACAGGCTCTAGGGCATGCGGGCTTCAGTAGTTGCAGCACGTGGGCTCAGTAGCTGCAGCTCCCAGACTCTAGAGCACAGGCTGAACAGCTGTGGCCCACGAGTTTAGCTGCTGCATGGCATGTGGGATCCTTCCGGGCCAGGAATCGAACCCGTGTCTCCTGCATTGGCAGGTGGATTCTCTACCACTGAGCCACCAGTACTGGTGCTCTGCAGGTACTGACTGAGCACGTGTACATCGCCCAGCACTGGGCTGCATGCGGCCCAGTGCACGGAGCTCAGGCTTTCAGTGTTGGGGGTGAGAGAGGAGCAGGCAGACAGCTGCGGGTGCTCTGATGGCAGACACACAGGCAGGGCTTCCTGGTGCACAGAGAGTTCACCTGATCCAGCCTGGAGGGGCGGGAGGGGGCTGGTCAGGGAGAACTTCCTGTGGTAGGGGACTCTGCTGGCAGAAGCTGCTGCGTGCTTTACTATTTCCAAAGGCAGTTAGTTCCCTTTCTCCTTGGGTACATGGCTAAACTGCCTTTCCCATCCTCCCTTCCAGTTCAGTGTTTTCATGTGATTGAATTCTGGCCAATGGAATACGAGCAAAATGACAGCTGGTGAGGTTAAGTGGGCCAGTCCCTGTGATCTCCTTTCCCACCTGCTAGGTGAGTACGCCTGGAGATGGGCAAGGCCAGGAGGTGGGAGGAACCTGGATCTCTGCATTTCTGATCATCAAACATCTGA
Source organism: Okapia johnstoni (assembly GCA_024291935.2). Lineage (NCBI taxonomy): Eukaryota > Metazoa > Chordata > Mammalia > Artiodactyla > Giraffidae > Okapia > Okapia johnstoni. Next base: position 3,163,684 of record CM044310.1, on the reverse strand, counting down.
TTAAATTCAGGAAAATGACAACAAAACTGCCATTGTGTTAATAAGCCTTTTAAAACTTGGAGCTTGGGACTCCTGTGGCAGACCAGTGGTTAAGACTCTGTGATCCCAACGCTGAGGACCCAGGTTCTATTCCTGATCAGGGAACTAGATCCCACAGGCTGCACCTAAGACTTCACATGCCACAACCAAAGACTCCCACCTGCGACAAGAAGGTTGAAGATCCTGCAAGCAGCCAGTGCGGCCAAAACCAAAACAAACAAAACCAACTTGGGGCTTATCTGTTTCAGCAGCTAGCATTAACTAATGCAGAATAAGCTGGGCAGAGAGAAAAGCATGTGCAAAAGCCCGGGGCAATCGAAAAGCTAACAAATGGCCAGCCTAGCTGGGATTGTCCAGTACATGTGCATGTCAGAGGTTGGGTGCATGACCCAGGAGACTAGCAGCACGGCCAGAATGGGGGCAGGGGCAGGCAGGACACGCAGGGCTGCAGGAAGCATGCTAAGGAATCTGGCTTGGATCCTGTGGGCAGGGAGGGGGAGCCCTGGGAGGGTCTTCAGCAGAGGAGCTAGAAGGTGGGGTTCCCATCGGGCTGCCAGATGAAGAACGAGCTGTAGGGGTGGGAAGGAGTGGGAGAAGCAGGCACGCCCAGATGGTGGTGGTCACGGCTGTGCAGGTGTGAAGGGACCTGGGCCACGGAGAAGTCTGGGGACGGACTGGACCCACCCGTAGATCATGACATGGACAGCACTCGGTGGGTGACAGGGTGTGGAGGAGGTGGGGGGAAAGAATTCCTGCTGGGGGTGACTGGCTGGCTGGGGGCGGAGCTAGTCCCTGAGAAGGGGAGGCTAAGAGAGGGGCAGGTTTAGTACTTGGGTTAGGGGGACAATGTCAGTTTCAGTTTAGGATGCACTGAGTCTGGGGGATGTACTGGGTGCCTGTAGAATGTGCAAAGAGCAGGAGGAACCTCTGCTTAGAGTGCAAGAGAGAGATCTCTGGGGAGAGAGGCTGGGGGCCATGGGCACAGAGGTGGGAACTGAGGCTGGAAGAGGAGATGGAGTCACCAGGGAAAAGGTGAGGAAGGAGAGGACCTCTGCGCTTATGGGAACAGGGAGGGGAAGAGCCCCTCCCCCCAAGGAGATAAAGGGCCTCCAAAGCCATTGTCTACAGAACATTTTGTAGAACCACTGCTCTCTGAACCGCTCTCACTGATGGGCATCACTGTTTGTTCAGTGGGTACAGATAGGGACAGGGATCGGGCAGAGGGAGGGTGTCCTAGAGCTGTTTCCTGAGGTTGGGAGGGAATCTCGTAGGGACATGGGAGGAGATTTTAAGAGGAGAGCAGAAAGACTCTGCCTACAGTGCTCAGAGTGTATGTACGTGTGTGCTAAGTCGCTTCAGTCATGTCCAACTCTGTGACCCCATGGACTGTAGCCCACCAGACTCCTCTGTCCAAGGCATTCTCCAGGCAAGAACACTGGAGTGGATTGCCATGTCCTCCTCCAGGGTATCTTCCCGACCTAGGGATCAAACCCCGGTCTCTTACGTCTCCTGCACAGGCAGGGGGATTCTTTACCACTAGCACCACCAGGGAAGAAGCCCCACTCATAGTGTGCATTTGACAGCAAACATTATAGCTCTAAAAGTGCCCAACCTCAGACCCAGCACTTCTACCTATGGGGATTTGTTCAAAGAGGACAAACGAGAGATCTGAGACGGAGCACAAAGGTGGCCCTTGTAGTATTATTTAGTGAAGGAGCAAAACAAAAACAACCTGAGTGTCCAACAAGAGGGGATGGTTGAAAATACTGTGTGCCGGGGACTTCCCTGGTGGTCCACTGGTTGAGAGCCTGCCTTACAATACAGGGAATGCGGGTTTGATCCCTGGCCGAGGAACTAAGATCCCACATGCCGTGGGGAAGCTAAGTACAGAGCCTGTGTGCCACAAGTCGAGAGAAGCCCACACACTGCAGCAAAGATCCTGCGTGCCACAACTAAGACTCGCCACCACCTAAGTGAATAAATATTTTACAGAATGTATTATGTGACATGCATCCAATGATCCAGTATGTATTCATGAAAATGATGTCTGTAACATAAATGAAGTGGAAAAAAACTACTTATCTACACACGTATATGTATACATCCCCACACACAAACATATTCATACACATATAATTTTGTTTTTATAAAGAGCCTGTATTACTCTGGAAAAAAATTAAAAATAACGGTATTTCCATTTTGAAAAACTGCCTTCTGGCTGGAGGAGGAGGGAACCGTGGCTGGTCTGAACCATGCCCCACCTCGCTGTGTGACCTTGGTAGGCATGCCGCCCTCTCTGAACTTCAGTGTCCAAAAGCAGGGGAGAGGCAGCAAGGGTGTGGGGCAGAGAAGAAGCTGGAAAGTGTAAGCCACATAGGTGAAGGGCCAGATGGAGAGATTGGCTCTCCATCCAGGAGTGCTGGGGGAATGACTTGCAAGAATCTGGAAGCTTCCTCTCTGAGACCCTCTGCAGTGGGGTGCTGGAGTAGAGAAGGGGAAGATTGCCAGAGAGACACTTCAATTTGCAGAACCAGCTCCGAATGGGTCAAGGAGCCCTGATGTCTTGCTCCTACCGCCCCTGCCTGGCTGGGGGGATGGCTGCAGCTAGGTATGGGGTCTGGCAGCTGATTAAGAAGAGGTCAGTGTACTTTGATGACTCAGAAGATTTTCTGATCTTGCAGAGTCAGTCACCTGTTTCCATGACTCCTAATGGCAACCACACCTGCAACCTCAACAGATAACCTTTGGTGTCACCTGCTAGCTTTGTGACATCGGGGACGCGAGGCTCCGCCCACAGGTCTTCCTACGTTGTCCAAACAAGATCACCAGCCCTCCTGATGACAGATTTGAGTCACCCCAAAACAGCCCTAACTGAAGAGTGGGGAAACACAGGTTAACCCAGCGGTCAGTCCCTTCTATATCAGCTTCAGAACTCCTGAGAACTCCGGAGGTGAGTATGTAGGCATTGGTAGTACCATCCTCTGTATCTACTAGCGTGACTGAAACGTTTTTTTTTTTAAATAGGGATGTCATGCACTTATTTGCATAACAATATGTAAAATATAAAGGTTTTTCAAAAGGAGCTGAGCAGTTGCTAGGCACAGTGCCCTGGATCTGCCCGCCTGCCTCACTAATCCTGGAGGGGTTTGGCTAGAAATCTGGCTCCACCACGCCCCGGCTGGGCAACCTTGGGCAGGTGACCTCCCCTCTCTGAACCTAGGTTTTCTACCAAATGGGGATACCACGACCTTCCGTGAGGCTCAAACGGGATGGGGCATGCAGAACCCTTCGCACACACCTCGGATTATCATCGTGACCCTTCTAGACCCACCAGGCAGGAGAGGCAGCACCCGCCAGTGCGGTCTCCTGGAGGGCCGCCCTCCCGACCCCAGCACCCACACACCTCCCGTGCTCCAGAGCCAAGGTCCCCAAGTCCCAGATTTCACGTCTGAGAAAACCAAGGCACAGAGAGGGAAGGACTTGCCTGGGGTCCCATGGCAAGTCTGGGCATTACTGGGATCCGTATTACTAGGGGTGCCCAAGCCACACCTCATCGCTGCCCTGGGGCTGGAGGGCAGGAGGGAGGTTTCCTCTGGACCCCCACTTCCTCTGAACCATCACTCCTCACCGGGCGATCCCCTGATCCCAGCCCGCTGATCCCTGTGGGCACTCTGCTCCCTCATGCCCTTCCCTGCCTGAAGTGGGGTATGGCTCCTAAACGGGGATGGTCCGTATTCCTTGCTCAGTCCGAGGGGCGCATAAAACCCTTCACAAGCCTGCTGCCATGCCTGGAATCCCGACATCTGTGTATCCTTCTCCCAGGTTAATCATTGCCGCTTTCACCGGGGTGACACCATCAAGTCCCTTGGAGCCCAGAGGGAGGGACACACCCCTCCCCTGCTGGACTGGACCCACACAGTCCAGTATCAGACCCCGCCCATCAGACGAGGGATGCACCAGAGGCTGGCACCTTCTTTGTCCGCAGGGCGCTTCCTTCAGGCTGGGCTCTGCCTGAGTGAGAAGCAGGGAGGAAGCGGCCCAAGGTGGCAGCTGGGGACAGGGCTCTGTTGTCTGTGCTCCTGGGGTAGCAGCCTGCCCACCCCCCGAGTGTCAGGCAGAGCTGGGAGCTAGGGGGGCTCGTGGGGGAGGGGTCCTGAGCTGGGGGCTGGGGGCAGCCATGGCACCTCGAAGAGGCTAGGGCCCCCAAAAAGGGCAGAGGAGAGAGAGATCTTGAGCAAGTCTGGGGTCCTGAAACGGGGGCTCGGGCACATCTCTGAATTTGGAGTCCGTTTAGCCACATCTGAACTCTGTGACCCTGGGCAAGTCCCCGAATTTCCCTGAAGTTCAGTGTCCCCGCTTGGATCACGGGGTTAGTAATGATGGCTCCTCCGAGGGGTAAGGTACAGTGCAGCTGCACAACGGCTGCTTGGGCTCAGCCCTGCCCATGGCCTTGCCCTCTGGGCCTTAGGTCAGTCACCCTCTTTGTAAAGGGAGAGGTTGGATTCTCCCATCTGGACAGTCCTCCTGAGGATTTCCATGGCACCTGTCACCTGGGCAACCCAGGTGATCAGGTGTCGGGCCAGTTGCCCTTTCGCCTTCCCTCCCACTGCCCTGGTTACTGCAGCCAGATGTGTGCCCATCACCTCTCCTGCTCTGTGCGGGTGGGAAGGCGGCCCCTGTCGGGAAGGGACTGCAGCCTTTCTCTGTGCTGTTACCAAAGCACTGGCTTGGTATCAAGGCGGGCAGACCAAGCTGGACCCCTTTCTGAGCACTGGTCCAGGAAACACTGGAATTGCTGGGTTAACTAGGGGATGCTTCCCGGACACCAGAGATTGTCCCACTCCCCCGAGTCTTTCCTGGGTGGCCTTGCCCGCTAAGTGGTAGAGGACGGGGCCTTCCCCAGGCAGGGGGGATCCAGGCTTTATCCTGAGGCCCAGCCCCTGCTCTGACCGCCCCTCTTCTGGGGAAGGCTGGTGGGAAGAGGGAACATCCCCGCCTCTCCTCCCCCAGGGCTCTGGCACCGGGTCCAAGATTAATGATTAATGAACACCCAGCTCCAGCCCAGCTCCCGCCCCACCCACCCCAAGTCAGGAACTGGGTAAACCCTGGAAACAGGAGCCGGGGAAGAATCAAGGGCCGGGTGAGCACCAACCTGCTCCCCATCAGGCTCCACTCTTCCCACCCTCTGTCAGCCGGGAAGGGCGCACGGACCCTGGAGCGGTAGAGTCCCTCTCGGGTCTAGAGTCCGGCGCGCGCAGCCCCAGTTCCGGGGCGTGGAGCAGCGCGGGCCGGGGCCAGAAGGGGTAGACTGAGGCAGGGCGCAAACTGGTGGTGGGTGCCGGGCCCCCAGGACATACCTTGTCCCGGTCCTTCTCGGGCTTGGCGAGCAGGTTCGGCCACGGGCCGCGCCGCCCGGGCGCTTACTAAGGCGGCGGGGCGTACCCGCCGGGTCCCCCCGCTCGGCCGGGCCTGGACCATGCTCCCGCCCCCGCCGCCGCCGCCGCCGCACCCGCTCCGGCCAGGTGCGGCCGCCAGCCTGGCCCGGCCCCCCCCCACCCCACCCCCCCCCCGGCGCCGCGGCCAATGGGTGCCCCGGGCCCCAGCCCCCTCCCCGGCCCTCCGCGCCCGCCCCAGGCGCACAGAAGCCGCATTCAGCGCGCCGGGGCGCAGCGTCGCGCCCCCGCCGCGGGCCTAACAAGGCGCGTTTGTCTCGGATGCGCCAACGGAGCCATTGTCCCGCCGCCGGACCCTGAGGCTCGGCCGAGCTCCTGGCCCCGGAGGGGATTCGAGGGTGCCTGGGGAACGGGGTGGCGTGGTGATGGTGAGGGCAGCCCCGCTCCGGGGAGGAGGAAGGAGGCGGCTACTCCAGTCGCTTAACTTATCTTCAGTGGAAGGTACGGCCTCTGGCTCCAGAGTCAGTGCAAACTGGGGACACTTTTTTTTTTTTTGGCATCTGAAACGTGGATGAGAGGAGTCGGGGCTGACCCCACCTCCCCCAGGTGCCTAGCAGGGCACAGTGCATCAGGATGCGGGCACCCCATTCAGGATCTGACATTTCCCAGTCCTAGGCTTCCCTCCTTCACCCCAGAGGCTCAGGCCCAAGGAAGGGGACTAATGCCCGCCTGGAGCTGGGAAGGCTCAGCTCCAGCTGTGGGCAGTGCGAAACCAGCCGGTCACCTCGTGGGGCGTAAGCCGCGTCAGAGCCCCACTGCCCCCGCCATTACTGGGCGACTCTGGAATGGGGAAAATTCCACATCAGCATGACTGCCAGAACTTTTGCGTATCTGATGGGCCCGCTCGCTCTCCAGCCTCCACGGCGCTGGGGTGCACACTCACCCAAGCACGCCCAAGGTATTCCCTTGGGCTGCAGACTGGTTCTAGAGGCCCTGACCGCAGAAGACCTCCCCCTGCACAGGCTGGGTCTGAAGACACTGTCCTGAAGACTTCTGCAGAGCCCAGGCAGTTCTACAGAGTGAAGGGCAGAAGGCCAAGGCCCTCAGTCACCTGGATTTGGGCAAGCAGCCCAGTTCCAAAGCCCCACTTCCCCACCCTGGCCCTGCTCCTGACAGCACGCAGCCCACAGTGGACAGAGCGGGCCTGGGGCAGGCGGTGGTTCAGAATCTCCCTGCCTGATCTGGAAGGGATTGAGTGACCATCCCATGCCCCCCGATTCTGACCCTGGCCCTGCCATGAGGCACCATGGAAGCCGTAAGGATGGCCCGGCCCGGGTTATAAGCCAGGCTGCTGGCAGAGCCACGCCAGGGGTCCCCGGCAGCTCTGCCCACAAGCCCACCAGGTAAAGCCGTGGTCCCTCCACTCAGGCCCCACAGATGCTTAAGACACTGGCTTTCACCTCCTGGGCAGACGCCAGCAGGAAATGACAATCACACTGGGTGTTTGCTGAGCGCTTTGCCTACCAGACACCCGACACTAGTGAGTCTCTAAAACGTTGTCGCTGAACCTATCACACATGCCTGGGACAAAGGCGCCAGAATTTCTACTCTCAGCTGACATGTGAGGAAGCATTTCACAGAGGAAAGGTCTCCAGGCTGGAATGTGGGGTCCACGGACATCCAGAGGGCTCCGGGCAGTGACTGAGGGCTGGAGCACAGCCCTCAGCACAGTGTACCCTGGAGCACAGGATACAAGGTGGCCCTTCTCCAACCCCAGGAAAGCTCGTGAACACAGGATTCAATTGGCTGCAAAACTTCAGCTGTTTATTAACAAATGCTTCCCCACCCTCTGCCCATCACACATGGGTCCGAGTGTGGGGGAGGGGGTGCAAAAAGCCAGGGTGAATGGGAGCCGTCAGGGAGAGGCAGCTTGGGCCCCCTCCCCACCATCCCATGTCACTTGACTCCTGGGAGCCTGATGTCTGGCCAGGCACAGAAGCCTCTCCTCTGCGCAGCCACCCGCAGGGAGCTCCATCCAAGGGAGGCCGGGGCTGCCCATGGGCCCAGCCAGAGAGTGTGAGCAGAGGCCAGGGCCGGCAGAGGGGGGAGAGGGGGTGACAACAAGGGGTCCAAGTGCGTCACCAAGCCCAGGCCCTCCGGCGCCTGTGGCCAGTCCTGCTGCTGTGAGCTGGCCTCGCCTGATGAGAAGCTGCTGCCACTCATAACGCCCGCACCTTCTTGGCCTTCTTCTCCGATCTCACAGCCTCGTCGTGGGCTTTCCGCTTCTCCGCCAGTTTGTTGGCCTGTGAGGAGGAAGGGGATGATTAAACTGTGATGGGTGGGAGGAGGGCAGGAAGGGGACTCCCCCTTCTCCTACTCAAGGCCACCCCTTAAAAGCAGAGCTTCCTGAATATCTAACGGGCAAACTGCCACGGGAAAAAAGCGAACGATCCAAAGAGCCTCGGGTGAGGACCTGGGTCTTCACTCTGACTTTATGCCTCTGCCTCTACTTCGTGGGCCATCAGCAAGCCAGGAGAGCCACGGGCTCCCAGGGCTGGAGGCCGCTGCCCCATCGACCCACTTCGCCTGGCATGGCTGGGGCCTTTCAAACCTTCACCAGGAGCTGCTGGAGGGGTCAGCCTGGAACCACTTGGCATGATCTCTTTCCAAAACAGGTAGGCCTTTCCACCTGGCAAGTACACGCCTAAGAATTTACCCTGCAGACAGATACTTGGAAGTAAGGCCGAGAGGTGCTTAAGAGTGTTTTCTGAGAATGACTAGAAAAGGGAGACAGTCTAACGCTGTCAGCAGGCACGGTATGGTGCCAAGGACAGCTCACGCTAAATGACAAGCGTACAGAATGATCTTCAGGCAGACCCTGGAGATACTGTGGGTCTGAGTCCACCCACCATCCCCCAAAAGTAAGCATTACAATAGAGAGAGTCCCAAGAGCTTTTTGGTTTCCCAGTGCACAAAAAAGTTCTGTTTATGCCATGCTGTTGTCTATTAAATAGTGTGTAGTAGCATCATGTCTACAAACACCATCCATACACATTCATTAAAAAAGACTTCATTGCTAAAAAAATACTAACCACCATCTGAGCCTTCAATGAACGGTAGTCTTTTTTTAGCGATGGTAACATCAAAGAACACTGATCACACATGACTACAACAGCAAATAATAACGAAAAAAGTCTGAAATATTGTGAGAATTACCAAGGTCACTGGTGACGGAGAGACAGGAAACGAGAAAATGCTGGGAAAATGGTGCTAAACAGACCTGCTCCACATAAAGCTGCCACAAACCTTCCGTTTTAACAAACCCTGCATCTGCGAAGCGCAATAAAGCGAAGTGCTGTATGTATAGCACATGTGTGTGCGCTAAGTCGCTTCAGTCGTGTCCGACTCTTAGTGACCCCATGGACTGTAGCCCGCTAGGCTCCTCTGTCCATGGGATTCTCCAGGCAAGTTACTGGAGTGGGTTGCCATGCCCTCCTCCAGGTTGTATAGCATGACGTCCCCCCAGATAACCCTCATGTTATTACATGCACAAAACTGGGGGGCTGTTACTACAGATCACCTCAATGGAAATGAGGTGTGAGCCACCTTCCCATCCATTCAAGTTCTGGTGTACACAGTGCCCTCTTAATGTTTTTTTGGCCCAGAGTCTGCCCAGGAGGGCCGACAGGACTCGAAGCTCAGCTGTGAGGCCCCATCTGGAGCCCCAGGTGGCTGGTGGGGGGGAGGGGTGCGGGGAGACTCACCTCGCGGATTTTGCGCCTCTTGCCAAACATGATCTTGTTGTAGAGGTACTTCTCCCGCTTCTTCATCATCATGATGGCCAGGCGCTTGGCCTCGCTCTCCTCCTCCTGGGCCAGCCGCTGCCTGTCCTCCAGCTTCACTGTGCCAGCCATCACCCTGGGCTTCTGGGGACACAGGGAGGACGCTGCTGGGGACAGGCTGACCCCACCCTCCACCTCCAGCCCCCTCTGGCTCCTGCCCTTCTGGCACCAAGACGGCTGCGGGGAAGGCAGGCTGCTTCCCGGGCTGAGACCCTGGTCCACACCCCGGTACCTTCCCCTCCAGCCTCGGCTCCTCCGGGGCGGTCAGTCGGGCCTCCGTCTTCCCCTCCAGCCTCTGCTCCTCCAGGGCGGTCAGCCGGGCCTCCTCCTCCTTCTCGGAATCAGCCTCCACATCTTCCTCCTCCTCCTCCTCTTTTTCTCCCTCTTCCTCACCATCACCTTCGTCATCTTCCTCCTCGTCCTCCTCCTCAGATTCATTCAAGTTTCCTACAAAGAACCGACAATTCTGCACCTCGGGGGTCCGCTCTTCCCCTTGCGGTGTGAGAACCGGTGCCGGGCGCCACCCTCTGTGCCCATGCAGACATTCCAAGGGCAGAGCAGGGCTGGCTCAGCCACGGCCCCCCAGCACCTCCCCCCCGGCCCGGCTGCCTTCAGAGCAAACTCCAGGCCCCCCACCCCTCAGCTCTGCTGCCTCCACGGAAACTTCCAGACCATTCTGCTCAGTTACCCTGGACATCAAGTGACACAAGACTCCAGGACACAAACATCTCCTCCTAAGCTGTGTTGCCCCAAGGAGGGCTTACAGGGTTTTGTGTCCCCACTGACTGCCCAGCTCTCTGGAATGTGCCACCTCCATAGCCAACCAGGGAAACGGCCAGCTGAGCCCCGGGAGCCGAGGCCGGCCTGGAGGAGCCTGCCCACCCGGCCCAGTCCAGCCTCCTCCACGCACCTGGGTGCTCGCCCCGCTGCAGGGCCAGTAGCTTCAGTTTCTCTGGGGGCACATAGTCGCCTTCCTTCTCTGTCACGAAGGGCGAGAGGTGTGGGGGCAGCTGCACCCCGGGGAAGTAGTCTGCCACTGGGAGGAGGAGCTGGGCATTCACTGAGTCAAACACCCACTGAGGCTGCACGTAGTACCTGGTGCAGGGCGAGAGCAGAGAGAGTAACGGGGCCCCCCGAGGACACGGCTGCATCTGCAGGGCCCTGGACGCAGACCTCCGTGCCCAGAAACCCAAACACGTGGAGAAAGAAGAGGGCCTTGGGGGCCTACCTGCCAATGACCGGGGTCTGCTGCCCAGGCCGGTCGACAATCTGGTGGGTGATGCCAGAATCTGTGACGTCATAGGTGGCCCCGATGCACAGAGATTTGTCCCAGGACACGATCCCCCCGAAACTCCTACAGGCACAGGGGGAGCCCACGAGGGTCCTCAGACACAAGCTCACCCTCCCAGGACACACCTGTTCCCTCCCCCAGGGTCCCCCGTCCAGCAGAGCTGGCGCGTCAGGCCCCCACCTGATGACGAAGGCCAGGGCCTCGCGGGGCACCTCACGGTTCAGGAAGAACTTCAGGCCCTCGAAGAGCTTCTTGTGCTTTTCCTGCGCCTCCAGCTCCTTCCTGCGGTCCTCCTCCTGTGCCACCATCTCCTGCCAAGAAGAGGGGCTGCTCACATGTCGGGCCCGCCCGCACCCCGCCAGGAGGCAGAGGCTGGAGACGAGCCCCTCCCCAGCTTCCTCCTAAGCCCCTCAGGGCTCCAGCCCACCTCCAGAAGGCCATGCAGTGCTCACCCCATCAGCAGGAAACTCGTCCACCTCAGCTTCCTCCTCCTCCGTGGGCACCACCACGCGGGCCAGACTGGCACTGAGGGCAGCCAGTTTCTGTGGAAAGAAGCAGGACTGCAGAGATGCTGCTTGTAGGAGGGGGTGGGGGCAGCGTGGGGCAGGGAGAGCACTGCTGGCTCTGGGGTGGCTGTCAGTGGGTTTGGGTTCTGGGGGACGCAGGGCTGGCACTGGAAGCCCCTCTCACCTCCAGAGAGCTCTCCGAGTCCAGCGCGTAGGTGTCCTCGCTGGTCTTTGCTTCCGTGTGGACCTGACTCTCGAGCTGGGAGGCAGGGGGGGAACGGTCAGAGGAAGGGGAGGCCCCAGCCCCCACCTCCCTGCGGGCAGAGAGGCCGTGCCCGCCGCTTGGCGGGGAGAAGGTGTGGGCAGGGCCTACCTTGGGCGGGTAGTGCAGGTTGAGAGACTGGTAGAGGCGGAAGTTGACGAAGCCCAGCAGGGTGGTGTAGAACTCGGTGAACGTGGCCATGACCCTGTAGTCCACGTCTGTTGGATGCTGTGGACACAGCAGGCGTGGAGGCAGTGTCAGGGCAAGAAGCACACTGACAGCACCTGGGGCGGGGGATCTGGCTGCCCGAGGACCAGGAGGGCCCTCGGGGCCGCCCTGCCTTCAGAGCTGGCCCCTTGGGTAGAGTCCAGGGGGTCCCCACGCAGGAGCATCCTGGTACCAGTGAGGCTCTGGACAAGGGTCCCAAGGGTTGTCCTGGAGGCCAGAGCCAGATCCCCGCTAGTGGTGAGAAAAGGGAAGCTTTTGTCACGAGGTGCCCAGGACTGGCTGGTGTCCCCCGCCCCTTCCCTCTGCATGGTCCCTGCAGAGGCCGCCCACACCTGCTCCATCGCCCAGCTCACAATTTTCATTTACTGTCTTCTCTGGGACTGGCCCGTGAGCACCTGGGGGCCCGGTTGGGCGAGCCGGCGCTGGAACAGCCCACCTGCCTGGGTGGGGTAAGTTGGGATAGCGGGCGGACGGCACACTGTACCCACAAGCCCTGGCGGGACCCTTGAGACCAATACTCAGAATCTGACGACCCTGCCTCAGGCCCAAACCAGAGACAAAGGCACAGCCCAAGGACCCGAGACAGGCTGGGCGGCCGCCTGGCCCAGCCTCAGGGCGCTCTTGAGAAATGCTGCCCGCCTAGGCAGAAACAGAGCACAGTCCCACCTGTCCCCGCCTTGGTCCTTCCAGAGGCCTGGGAGCACGTGAGCAGCGACTCGCCCACGGCCCAGAGGCCCCCCGAATCCCACTACCTGCCTGGGTCCTGCCGCCGGGAGCCCAGCACTGGCTGTGCGGGGGCAGGAGGGGGGCACAGGAAGGCCCCAGCTCTGACCCAACTCGGGTCCCCCATCCTCCTGCTGGGAGGAGGCAGCGGCAGTGAGCTGGCCAGAGGAAGGAGGAAGGGGTGGCCCGTGCCCTCCTCCATGCCTCCAGCGCCAGCTGTGTGGAGGCCAGCCACCATAGGGCCCTATTCACCGCTGCGGGACACACAAAGGCCAGTCTGAGCAGCGCGTGGGTGGGACATCAGAGAACAGGAAGGAGAGGGAGGGCTGGAGAAGGAAGGAGGGCGGGCAGGAAGGACGGGGGAGAGGAAGGACGGGGCAGGGAACAAACAGAGAAGAGCACGGACGCGCACACGCCGGCCCCGGAGCAGGCACAGGGGCTGCTGCAGGCCAAGCACCTTCAGCCACGGAAGCTGCCGCCGATCCCCACTGCTGGGCCTCAGAGGGGTTCCGGCCCACAGCCCCCCAGCCCAGCCCAGAGTAAGGAGCAGGGAGGGGCCCAGTGGACCCAGACTATGAGCTCAGGCTGGAGCACTCGCTCCCCGGCCAGCAAACCTGCCATCTAGCTAGGTCTCTGCTGAAGGCCGCAGTTTCCGCTCAGGGTGTGAGCAAGAAGCGGGGCCCGACGCAGGCCCACCGCACGAGAAAGCAGCTGTGACCCTGTCGGGGTGACAAGCCCCATCTGGAGGCCAGGTCAGCATTTCTCTTCATGGATCCTGCCCCCCACCCCCACAGTCTAAAGACAGAGAAAGCAGGCTGAGGACCCAGCGGGTCGGAGGCAGGCTGGGCTTTGCGTAAGGCCATGCACACAGGCGCGCTCGGCCTGGCTGCTGCTCACTCTTCCTTCTGCGACCCCTGAGGACCAGGCACTGTGAAAGCTCTTCTCCCTCAAATCCTCACGACAAAGGCTTAGACGTGCAGGCCCCTTATTAAATGCGGCACACAGAGGTAGGGGAACGTGTCCAAGGCCAACCAGCCAGCACGTACGGCAGCCAGGCTGGCTCAGGCTCCTGTTACCACACACTCCCCCCACCCTTGCCACCCCACCGGGCCGGCACTCAGAACCCCAGCTGGTTTTGCAGGATGGGATGATCCCCTCCCCGCCCACCCCCTCATCTCTGCCTAGGAACCGGAGAGGGGGCCACGGCCCTGCCCAACCCCTCCCCAGGGGCACACTCACGTCGTGCGAGAAGGTGTAGGGTGTGATCCACACGATCGGCTGGCCCAGCACCTCAGCCTGGTAGTAGATGCCTTTGATGGACAGGAAGACCTGCGGAGGAGCGGGGACAGCGCGGTGAGGAGCTGGGGCGGCGGCGGGGGACGGGGGGCAGGGCCCCGCGGGTGGCCCTGGGCTCACCTTGCGCAGGGCGCGGGCGGCGATGACGTAGTGCATGAACTCCACGGCCAGCCGGCGGCACAGCTGGATGGTGTGCACGTGGCACTTGCCCGTCCGCGGGAAGGTGGAGAAGAGGAAGCACATGGACAAGGCGTCGTCCAGGTCCCGCAGCGCGTCGATGAACGTGGGGTACCTGCGCGGCCAGGGGGGCGGCGCTCACGAGTCCACTCCACCCGGGCTCCCGGGGGCCTCTGACCCCGCTGCCCCCACCTGCCAGCCACCCCAGAGGCCCCGTTGTCCGCACCGGGCCCAGCCAGGCCACCACCATCTCCTGGGCAGGGAGCCGGGCAACGCCCTGGGGGCAGGCACCCGGCCTCCCCGTGGCCTTGCGAGGAATCGCGGAACCAGGACGAGCCTGCTGAGCTCTGAGGGTCAGAAGGAGCAGCCGGGTCTTCAGACACAGCGCAAGACAGAGGAAAGGCCTGCAGGAGCCTCTCACGAGACCACAGGAGAGGCGCTTGGCTTCCTGGTTCAGAGGCCGGAGCCTCAGTCAGGCCCCTCGGATGTTTCCAAGTCTCCTCGCTCTCCACCCACAGACCAACCCAACGACCGAGCCACTCCTAGAAACACCACCGGCCATTCATTCCTGGGCAATGGCTGAGGAGGGAGACACGGACCGGGGTGCCGTCACACTGCCGCCTGGTGTGCGAACCCAGATGCCGCTTCTTTCTCGTGCACTTTTACTTCCATTCCTCCCGCAGGACAGCCGCGCCACTCGCCGGCTCTCTGTCAGCGGAGGACCCGCGTGCAGGAGCTCTTCCTGGGCCACCCAGCGTGCAGCCGCAGGGCGGGGGTGGCCCGACTAACGAGACCAAGTCCATCCGGCCCGGAGCTGAGCGCTCCTGGACCAACAGCCCCCAAGAGAAAGACAGACGTTCAGGGAGCCCCGTGTTTCTGCATCTCACCACTGCTGCCACTTCGGGCCAGGCTGTTCTGGGTGGTGGGAGCTGTCCTGTGCCACAGGGGGCTGGGCAGCATCTGTGGCCCCTAAATACTAGAAGACGCCCTGCCATCCTAGTCATGAGAACCGGAAGTGTCTCCAGACATTACCAAGCGTCCTCCCGATCTAGTCAGTGATGGAGGAGGGGCAATGGAGAAGCATGGGCAAGAAACGGCTGACGTCAGAGGTGTCGAGCCACACTTCCAGGACTTCTGTGCACGCCTGTGCACCCCCAGGACCCTGGCTCTCGCTCACCACAGGGCCTTTGCACTCGCTGCTTGCTCTTCCTGAACTACACTGCCCCTGGCTGTCTCAAAGGTCTGCCCTCAGACACCTCCTCTGACCAGCCTGTAACTCACGTGTGTCCTCCAGTTCCCTTCATGGAGAGCATCCCTCATGGCACTTGTGTGGATTTGAAACCATTAGAACAACGAGCCAGTCGTTTCCTGGTCTGCTTCCTCCAAGAGGAGGCCAGCTCTGTGGGTGGGGTCTCGGCCGTGTTCCCCACTGTACCCCCAGCGCCGGGTCACAGCCCCCAGCTCACCTCTCCTTGACAATGTGGTCGAGCTTGTAGTTGGGCTTGTTGTCCTTCAGACGCTCCACCGTGTTCCACTCACTCTTCCCATAGGCCTTCCGCAGCTTCCGGACGAACACCTGGGGGAGGAGGAGGAGACCGCGGATGTGGAGCCAGCGGTTCCTGGGCACCCCTTCTGTGCGGGAGGGATGCTCGGCTTTGGGGGGACTCCCGAGGCTTCCAGAGGCCAACCACAGCTGTCTGCTGGCACCATCTGCCCCCTCGGCCACCTCCACGGAGCAGTGAACCCAACCCAGCCCACCACATGGTTGATGGGTGGACAGGGATAAGCACTCAGACGTGCTGACTCCACGTGTTTACATGAAAGTTTAACAGTTTCAGCCCTATTTTCCAATTGAGAAGTGAGGCAGGTCAGGGCCAGGAGGTTAGGCCAGAAACACCAGCCTGTGTGTCCGTGAACACAAGCCATGGGCCCACGTGAGGGGCGGGGCCACAGGAGAAAACACAGTGGAGACCAATGGTGGCCCCGAAAATCCTCTCAACTGACCAGCTGCCGCCCTCCGAGCACTTTGGGGCAGGCCTGTCCTCTGTGCTCCCAGATGCTCGGAGGCCCCCTCCACTGTGGTCGTGAGCGGGGACCAGCCCCACGAGAGGCCCACCGTCATGAACTCAGGAGGCCGCAAACCCCAGCAGCACCTCGGGAGGCTCTGGGGAGAGGGCCACCAGCAGCTGTACCCCTCAGCCTGGCCCTGTCGCTCGGCAAAGGCCACAGCACCAGCAGTCTACTTTCAATTGTTTGCACTTGGTATAATTAGATCTCTACTTTCCCTGTGGCATTTAAGCATTTAATGGTTTCTATTTGTGGAATGAAAAGCCTGATCTCCTGGGAGCAATTTCAGAAAGAACCCGAAACAGATGGGGTTCTTTGGGCAGCAAATAGACCAGAGAGACCCTGAAACACTACAATTAATCAGGCAATTAATTTACTTTTTCCCAAAAGAACTAGGGGAAAGCTATGACAAGTAAAGTGTTAATCATTGGCCAGGTTCTGCGTAAATGATTTCCACACGGAAAGAGCTCAGTCAATTCCCCCGACACAATTTTGAGGTAGAATTACGTCACCCTTCGTAGAGACTTGCTCACAGAGGTCAAACAACCCGCCTGAGTTCAGTGTTAGCAGGTCTCCCTAGAGCCGGGTAGGCCCCTGCAGGCCCCGGAGCCCCGCCTTACCTTGTACTCCCGGAACTTGCTGACGATGGGTTCATGGAGGAGGAACTTGATATCTTTGATGAGGTAAAAGGTTCGGGCCGCCGTGGAGCCTTTGTTAACCTTCTTCTTGTGTTTGGGTTCATGGGGATAAATGCCTTTCAGGATGCACAGCCGCCTGGAAGACAAATGCCATTCCTTCAATCAGCAAACGTGCTGAGCACTGGCCATGCTGGGCCTGGAAAACCGCAGTGAACAGAGAACACAGGAGCCCCGCCCTTGGGAAAGCTCACATTCTCAGGTAGGAGCCCGACCGTCACAAGTTCCTGACAAAACACATGCAAAATGTCCCAAGCACCAGAAAGGAGACAAGCAGCATTATCAACAAGGGCCATCTGCAGGCGCCTCTTTCAGCAAAGGGGAGTCAGGAAAGGCCTTGCTGAGAAATCAGTGTTTCAGCCGCATACAGGTATACCTTGTACTGTTTCGTTTACTGCACTTATACAGCTTTGCTTTTTTTTTTTTTTTTACAAACTGGAGGTTTGAGAGCCCTGCATTCAGCAAGTCTATCAGAGCCAACATCTGCTCACTTTGTGCCTCGGAAACATTTTGCTAATTCTCACAATATTTCAACCTTTTTCCTCATTATTGTATTTGCTATGGTGATCTGTGGTTAGTAATCTTTGATGATGCTATTACAATCAATTTTAGGGCACCACACATCACACTGGTCTAAGATGATTAACTTAATCAATAAACGCTGTGTGCTCTGACTGCTCCACCCGACCGGCTACTACCCAGACCTCCCTACTCCCTGGGACACAACATTGACATCAGGTCAATAAATAACCCTACAATGTCCTCTAAGTGTTTAGAAGGAAGAGTCCCACATCTCTCACTTTAAATCAAAAGCTAGAAATGACTAAGCTGAGGGAGAAAGGGGTGTTGAATCCTGAAACAGGTCGAAAGCTAGGCTTCTTACACCACAGTCACTCAAGTTGTGAATGCAAAAGAAAAGCCCTTGAGGGAAATTTGAAGAGCTACTCCAGTGAACGCTCCAACAACGGTAAGAAAGCAAAGCAGTCTCTCTGCTCACCTGAAGTCGGCCAGGCTCAGCTGCAGCTTCTTCCGGGCTTTGTTTCGGGTAATGTAGTTGGTGGCAGAACCTCGTTCATACTTGGGGAGGAAAATCGATTCTCCATTAGCAATGGCTGCAGTGACAGACAACCACTTCTGGACATTCCTCACGTGAAAGGCAATGACTGCTCTGGATTCGTGGCCAAGAGGCCGTGGGGAGGGAGCATGCCTGCACGGTCTTTATAGCTGTCAGCATGGAGGGACACACACATCTGTGTGATGCGGGCACCGTGAGGTTGCTGTGGATCAGGTGCTATGCCAAGCCCTTAGCAGTAGTTCTAAGTATCAACCATGATAATTACTGACTTGCACACATTACTTCATTTAATCCCCACAACACTGTGAGGTGGATGCCATTAAAATTCTCATTTCACAAGGAGGAGGAAAACAGGCTCAGAAAAATAACCCGCCCGGGTCACAGAGCTTTCTAAGAGCTGGGCTGCATTCAGATCTAGGTCCAAGTCCAGAGCCTGAGTGCCTCATCCACTAAGCCAGGGTTCGCAACTTCTTCTTCATTGTAACCATGCTTTCCACCACTGGAAGCCTTGATAGGCCTTTTCTCCCCTTTCATCACCCTCTCTCACAGCCTCCCCAAATGTTAACACCATAGATATATGACAGCTTTCTTTATGTGACGTGGTCCTTTAGAGGGGCACACATCTTGTAATATCTAACATGTCCCCCAGTCAATTTCTGTTCCCTTGGAGATGACACCATCTGGTTGAAAATGCACTCTACGCCACACAGCCTCTCTGCTTCCCCAATCATTCATTCATTCAGCAAACAATCACAAAACCTCTACTATGTTCCAAGAGTTTATTTAGCTAGATGCTAGGAGGGTAATAAAAAACAAAAGACCTGGTCTCTACCTGCCCCCAAGGACCATATGATCTTATGCAACCACCTGGATGCGTGCAATGCTAGATGCTGCCTCACAATCACAGCTCTGAATCCCGACAGAGCAGCAGAACACTGTACCAGCTCCCTGCAATGTAACCAAGCACATCCTTCCCATAGGCCTCCATGGGCAGGCCCAGGTAGCCTCCTGAGGAGTATGTTATGAACAACCCGATAGTCACAAAACATGCCCAGCCTTCATTCGTAACCTTCAGACATTTATTACCTGTCTACTGGGGATCAGGCCCATGCCAAATCCTGGGGACACAAAGATGACTTTCTGCTTTTGTTAAAATTGTTTCCCACTGCCCTATGCCACACTGTCACCATTCTTATCCTTTCAAATCTTAAGGAGATAATCAAAGATAACTGGGGTGACTTTGCTCCCTGGGCGTCCAGGGAATGGATTCTGCACTTGAGGCCGTTAGGTGCTACTGGCACCCAGTGGGTAAGAGATCAGAAGCGCTGCTAAACATCCCACACACACAGCATAACCCTCCCCACGACAGTTATCTGGCTCAAAATATCAAAATGGTTGTGAAACCCAGCTTTAAAAACTGTCACGATCCACTGACAAGTCTGCATCTGTGTCTCAAGCTCAGGTTTGCTATCTTGTATCTTTATAACTCCAATTATGAGCACTTTCTGGGTGCTCAATAGCCTGCTGGGTTAAAAACAAATTGGCAGTCAGGACCTGCCTGGGTGGTCCAGCGGTTAAAGCTCCACGCTCCCAATGCAGGGGCTCCAGTTTCAATCCCTGGTCAGGGGACGAGATCCCACATGCAACTAAGAGTTCACATGCTGCAACTAAAGATACCACATCTCATAAAGAAGATTCCTCAAGCTGCAACTGAGACCAGGTGCAGTCAAGCAACAACAACAACAAATCAGCAGTAGAAACTTTCCAGCTGAAAGAAACAATTGAGGCAACTATAACTTCCACATCCCCTCTCTAATCTCTTCCTACCACCAAGACGATTCTCCATTCAGCAACAAAACAACTCCTTGAAAAATGAATCACATTCTCTCCCTTAAGTTGATTCTTACTGCACTTTGAAATAAAATCCAATTTCCTCACTGTGCCTGACAGCCTTGCCTGACCCAGTCCCTGTCCAACCCCAACTTCACCAGATGCCACTCTTCCTTTGGTTTAACTTATTCCCCGGCCATCCTGATATCATTTGATTTCTTGCACGCAATAAGCCCTTTCCACCTAAGGACCTTGGCACTTCAGATTTCCCCTGCCAGGCTTGTTTGTGACCATTTTATTTGGTTGTTTACTTTAGTGTCCAACTTCCCCGCAAGAAACTGCGCTCCGGGAATGCAGGGACCACATCTGGTTGTTTATGTCTCCATCCCCAATGTCTAGAACAAGGTCTAATTCAACAGGAAAGGGAGTCACTAGTCTTAGAGACGATGAACTCGACAAAATGGTGAGCTCTACATAAAGCTCATCACTTTCAGTAATTAGTTGTCCTCCAGCTCGGCCTGTTTTGGGGTGGAGCTTTGCCTGGTAACCTCAATTCCCTTTCACAGCTCTACCCCAGGTTTCTTTCTCAGATTTCACAGCGAGTACTGCCGTCCCGGCCCATCATTAGATCCCTCCTGGCTGCTATCTCCTGTCGTGTTGATCCCAGCCACTTCTGCACCCACGAGGGTCCAAGGCCGGGGAATCCCCAGGCTCCATCGCTCCCGTCTCCCACCTCCTGGGCAGTCCCAGCCCCCTGCCCCGGCCTCTCGCCCATCACCTTCTTCTTCTCCAGGCCTCCCATGGCTCCACGCTGGCTGGTCTACAGGCGCCGCGCGGACAGACCCCGCCACTTCCTTCCCGGAATAGGGCCCCGAGGCCCCCACGCCGCCGGCCTGCGCGGGCTGCCCAACGAGGTGCCTGAGCGAATCTAGCGAATGATGGGGCATTTCTCCTGAGATTTACAACTAAACTGCCTGAAAAAATCGCTAAGACTCCTCTTTCGGGCTCTTTCCCATCTATGAGCCTCTTACAGGCACTTATAACGTTTAAGCAAAGGCGGATATTCGGGCATTTTTATAATCATCCTGATGACGCGCGCTTGCCGCTTAGGGCCCCGTTGCATGTTGGGATGGAAGGGGGAGGAAGGCTTAGAGGCGGCGCAGCGCCTTCTGGGATGCGGAGGGGAAACCGCGTTCCGAGGCGCCGGAGCGGGTTGCGTTGTTACGGTAACGGTTGCTGGGCGTCGTCGGAACTAGTCTCGGTCGCCTGAGAGGCCGCCTGGGCGGTAAATGAGGCTGCTCTCTCTTCGCTATTGGCCATTGGCTTTGCCTTGTGTCCATTAGCTGTTAACCGGATACGTAGAGCACAAGCCGACTTTTTTCCTCACAGAGGTGGAGAGATCGGAGAGGCCGTTTATACTTTCTGAGCCTTAGCCTTGAAAAATAACGAAATGCCAAGCAGAGTTACAGAACTCGTGTTCTGTATATTTTAAATGTCCATTTAGGGACTTCCCTGGCGGTCCAGTTGTTAAGACTCCACAATTCCTCAGCACCGGACGCGGGTTCGATCCCTGGTCGAGGTGCCACCAAAAAATAAAAATAAAACGCACATTTAACACGTTTCAAGTTTTAATATATATACACAAATTTCGTATTGTGTTCTCACAGGATACTTAGATTTATACAAATACACCAAGTGGTGTGGTCTGGGAAATAAAATTTGTAAAATTTGATGTTTTCTTCCTTCAAGCCTCTAAACTCCATTTGGATTTTGCCTGAAAATTTTAAATTTGAGGCCCTGTCAATGTGACGTGGCCCAAGGTCGTGGTTATAGATGTTCAGTCGGGTCCAGCTGTTTGCGACCCCATAGACTGTAGCCCACCAGGCTCCTCTGCCCATGGAATTTCCCAGGCAATACTGGAGTGGCTTGCCATTTCCTCCTTCAGGGGATCTTCCTGACCCAGGGGTCCAACCCACGTCTCGTGCATCTCCTGCATTGGCAGGCGGATTCTTTATCACTGCACCGTTGTGGTGGTAGAACTCACCCTTTAAAGGTAAATACAGACATTAAGCATGGGCCAGTGCTTGTTTTGAAAATTGTGTTTTTTATTATGTACTTTTTTTCTTTTTTATTAATATATATTTATTTACTTTGGGCTGCATTGGGTCTTAGCTGTCGCTTGTAATCTCACTCTAGTTGTGGTGCCATAGATTTAGTTGCCTCGAGGCACACGGGATATTAGTTCCGGACCAGGATTCGAACCTGTGTCCCCTGCATTAGGAGCGTGGAGTCTTAACTACTGGACCACCAGGGAAATCCTCTATCATGTACCTTTTTAAAAATATAATTTTATTTATTTATTTTTGGTTGTGCTCTATCTTCATTGCTGCATGGGCTTTTCTCTAGTTGTGGTGAGTGGGGGCTACTATCTCATTGTGGTGCATGGGCTTCTCATTTCCATGGCTTCTCCTGTGGAGCATGGGCCCTAGGGCCTCCTGCGCGTCCGTAGTTGTGTCTCCAGGCTCTAGAGCACAGGCTCAATAGTTGTGGTGCATGGGCTTAGTTGTTTCGCAGCATGTGGGATCTTCCAGGATCAGGGATAGAACCCATGTCTCCTGCGTTGGCAGGCGGTTCCTTACCACTGAGCCACCAGGGAAACCCTAATATATACTTTTAATTAAAGCTAAAATAAAGTTAAAATCTAGTTATTCTATAAACAACAAAAAATGAATGAAAGCTGGATAGGGGAAGGTGACTCAAAAACTTTGCAGGAACTTGCCAGACAGGTGTGAGGAAAACCAGAGTGATGTGGTGCTCACAGCAGACTGAGGAATGTTTCAGAAAGGGGGCAAGAGAGAGGGAAGAATGGCAGAGATTGGTACCACCATGAAGAATCTAAAGGGTGCAGAGGTGGCGGTTTCTAGCACAAGCGTGTGTTAGTTGCTCAGTCACGTCCAACCCTTTTCGACCCTTTAGATTATAGCCCACCAGGCTCCTCTGTCCATGGGATTCTCCAGGTAAGACTACTGGAGTGGATTGCCATGCCCTCCTCCAAGGGATCTTCCCGACCCAGGAATTAAACCTGTCTCCTGCATTGCAAGCGGATTCTTTATCCACTGAGCTATCAGGGAAGCCCGGTCTCTATCACATCTCTGTTTAATTCATCAGTCTGATATTTGCAGAAACTGAATTGATTACAGAGAATGACTGTAGATTACTGTGTACGCAACCAAGTAATAGCCCTGATCACAATTGCTGTGCTTGAAATTGTTTCATTGCTAGAGCAAATTAGCAAGAATACTGGAGCGGGTTGCCATTCCCTCCTCCAGGGGATCTTCCCAACACAGGAATCAAACCTGGGTCTTCTGCATTGGCAGGTGGATTCTTTACAGACTGAGCCACCAGGAAGCCCTAGGTATATGGTTTCCTGAAATTGATTAAGCAAGTGCATTCTTTTCTATCCACTTAGAAAAGAGGATCAGAGACTTCCCTGGCAGTCCGGGGGTTAAGACTCCATGCTTCCATTGCAGGAGGCAGGTTCGATCCCAGGTTGGGGAACTAAGATTCTGCATGCCTCGAGGCCAAAAAAAAAAAAAAAAAAGAGGATCAGAAACAGTTTTCATTCTCATGGAACTGACAGTAATATTCATCTAGTTTTATGTTGGGGCTATGTTAACTCTCCTGCTTTCCATCATAATATTAGTCTGAAAAGATCTGGACCATGGGAACAGCCCACAGACGTTACACTGATCTGTTATATTGATATCATGCTGATCAGGCAGGATAAGTAAAGATAGGGCTCTGAAGCAGGTCCTGCCTGCAGAGCAAACAGTGCCCCACTTGGACCATCTGATCCAGCTGACACGGTGATGTTGGTGGAGTCAGTGGAGGGAAAGATGCAGTATGGAGCTTATGGCAAGCCCCAGTGCGTGAATCACAAGGCAGAACTCTGGAATTCTCGGGCAGGTCATGCCATCTACTGCAGAGACGTATACACCATTGAAGAAAGCCCTCCTGGCTTGTCACTGAGCCCTGGTAGAAAACAGTTGGGTTTTGGGGACCAAGTGCAGAACTGCCAAATATGAGTTTGGTTATTTTGGACCAAGGAATAAAAGTAAATGGATCTAGCAGAGGTCAATTTAAACTTGCAAAATGAAGCATAAAATTAGTATGAAAGGGCTGGTTGAGACAACATTGAAATCAATCAACTATGATATTTGATCAACTTTCAAAAAGATGATACTAAGATTTTGGTTTCTACTAAGAACAATTAAAATTAAGATATGAGTGAGTCTTTGAGCAACTTGGTTAAATAGCTTCACTTTTAACCTAGTCTCCCAGAAGACCCCCAAGTGGCTTAGAATCAGTAGACCCTCCAGAGCATGGAATGACTTATTTAAGAGCACTAGCAAAAGTACCTGCAAAGTCCACAAAAGTGATGAGATGATCATTTTAAAGAAATTCCTCCTTTAAAAAAATAGACTTTATTTTTTTAGAACAACTTTGTTGTTGTCTAGTCACTAAGTTGTGTCTGACTCTTTCGTGACCCCTTGGACTGTAGCCTGCCAGGCTCTTCTGTCCATGAGACTTCCCCAGCAAAGATACTGAAGTGGGTTGCCGTTTCCTTCTCCAGGGGATCTTCCAGACCCTGCATTGGCAGGTGGATTCTTTACCACTGAACCACCAGCGAAGCCCTGGAACAGCTTTAGCTTTTGATAAAAATTGAGTAGATAGTACAAAGAGTTCCCATGTACCCCACAGTCAGTTTCTCTTATTGTTATTATTATTTTTATAAACTTGTGGGATGTTAGTTCCCTGACCAGGAACTGAACCTGGGTCCTTGACGGCAGCAGCAGCAAGAGCATAGAATCTCTTAATGTTAACATCTAACAGTATGGTATATTTGTTACAATTAATGAACCAATATCAATACTTGATTATTAACATACATTATTCAGATTTCCTTATTTTCTAACCTATTATGTTTTTTTTCCCTTCTCTTCCAAGACATCATGTTACATTTAGTTGTCATATCTCCTTAGGCTCCTCTTGGCTGTGACAATTTCTAAGATCTTTGTTTGTTATGACCTTGACAGTTTTAAGGAGTCCCGGTCAGGTATTTTGTAGAATGTGCCTTCTTTGGAATTTGTTTTGTTTTGCTTTTAAACTCATGGATAAACTGTGGGTTGGAGGAGGACCACAGAGGCTCAGTGCTGTTTTCATTACATCCTGTTAACGGTGTACGCTGTCAACATGACTGATCGCTGTTCACGCTGGCTTTGGTCATTTGGTCAAGGCAGTGCTTGTCAGGTTTCTCCTCTGTAAAGATGCTCTTCCTGCCACCCCTTTTTCACAGTGTAATTTTGGAGGGTGTCACTCAGAACAGCCCACGCTTAAGAACCGCGGAGTCACGCTTCCCCTCCTTGAGGGCCGAGTATCTGTGTTCATTACTGGAAATTGTTCTGCGTGACAGATTTGTCTCTCATCCATTTGTCTTAGTCTGTCCAACGGGTATAACAAAATCCCATAAGTAGCTTATAGACAACAAAAATTTACTTTTCACAATTCTGGAGGCTGGAAAATCCACGACCAAGGGGCGGACAGATTTGGTATCTGGAGAAGGCCAGCTTTCTGGTTTATAGACAGCCACCTTTTCACTGTGTCCTCACAGGGCTAAAGGAATGAGGGCTGTCTCTTTTAAAAAAAATGTTTTAAAATCGAAATATAGTTGTTTTGCAATGTATTAGTTTCAGGTGTGTAATAGCATGATTCAGTTATATCTTATGCATGTGCTCAGTCATGTCTGACTTTCTGCGACCCCATAGACTGTAGCCCACCAGGCTCCTCTGTCCGTGAGATTCTCCAGGCAAGAAGACTAGAGTGGGTTGCTGTTTCCTCCTCCTGGGGATCTTCCTGACCCAGAGATCAAACCCTTGTCTCCTGCGTCTCTTGCATTTGCAGGCAGATTCTTTCCCACTGAGCCGCCTGGGGGAAGACCCTAGTTGTTTTACATATATATGTAAAATATATATATAGTTATTACGTATATGCATTCTTTTTTAATACATTCTTTTTAACATCCTCTTCCATTGTAGGTTATTACAAGATATTGAGTATAGTTCCCTGTGCTATACAATGGGTCCTTGTTGTTTATTTACTGGGATCTCTTTTATAAGGGCTCTAATCCCTTTCATGATGGTTCCTGATTACCTCTCAAAGGCCCCACCTTCAAAACCCATGATTAATTTTCAACACATGAATTGCAGGGGGTGGGGGACATGCAAACATTCAGTGTATGTCAGTATTTATTTACTGAATCATTTATTTATATCGGTATGTACTCATGGCTATTTATTTTTTACTTTGGGTTATAGTCTGCATGCGTGTCTGCTAAGTTGCTTCAGTCGTGTCTGACTCTTTGCAACCCTATGGACTGTAGCCTGCAAGTCTCCTCTGTCCATGGGCTTCCCCAGGCAAGAATACTGGAATGGGTTGCCATTTCCTCCTCCAGGGGATCTTATCCATCCAAGGATAGAACCTGTGTCTCTTTATGTCTTCTGCATTGGCAGGCGGTTTCTTTACTACTGGTGCCACCTGGGAAGCTCAAGTTATAGTCTGAAAGTGAAAATCGCTCAGTCATGTCCAACTCTTTGGGACCCCATGGACTATACAATCCATGGAATTCTCCGGGCCAGAATACTGGAGTGGGTAGCCTTTCCCTTCTCCAGGGGAATCTTCCCAACCCAGGGATTGAACCCAGATCTCCCACATTGCAGGCAGATTTTTTACCAGTTGAGCCACAAGGGAAGCCCAAGAATACTGGAGTGGGTAGCCCATCCCTTCTCCAGGGGATCTTCCCAGACCCAGGAATCCAACCGAGGTCTCCTGCATTGCAGGCGGATTCTTTACCAACTGAGCTATCAGGGAAGACCTGGTTATAGTCTGCTGCTGCTGCTGCTAGGTCGCTTCAGTCGTGTCTGACTCTGTGCGACCCCACAGATGGCAGCCCACCAGGCTCCCCCGTCCCTGGGATTCTCCAGGCAAGAATACTGGAGTAGGTCGCCATTTCCTTCTCCAATGCATGCACGCATGCTAAGTCTCTTCAGTCGTGTCTGACTCTTTGCGACTCTATGGACAGCAGCTCACGAGGGTCCTCTGTCCACAGGATTCTCTAGGTAAGAATACTGGAGTGGGTTGCCATTCCCTTCTCCAGGTTATAGTCTAACACCACTTTATTTTATTGCTCAAAATACTCCAATATTCTTTGGCCACTAGGGGGCCCTTTCAGTTTGCTTTTGTATCTTTTTTACATACTCTATCCGTGTGCGTGTGTGTATGTGTGTGTGTGTGTGCACTTCCTTACCTTGTGGCCTTATAAGATGCACCAGACTCATCTTGCATATTCCTTGTCCTAGTCCTGGTGTCAGCCATACTAGGGGAAGTGAAAGTTAAAGTGAGTGAAAGTCGCTCAGTCGTTCCGACTCTTTGCGACTCCAGGGACTATATAGTCCATGGAATTCTCCAGGCCAGAATACTGGAGTGGGTAGCCTTTCCCTTCTCCAGGGGTTCTTCCCAACCCAGGGATCGAACCCAGGTCTCCCGCATTACAAGTGGATTCTTTACCAGCTGAGCTATCAGGGAATCAGCCTGGTTCCCTTTATATATTAGGGGAACCTGGTTCCTTTAATTGAAGAATGGTTATTGTAAACCAAAACCTAGGAACTTGGTAATCTTATTGCTACTGTGGTATCTTTACTTCCAGACCCTCTCAGCTGACAGAGCAAAACATATGTTTGTGTATACTATTCTGCTGTGTACACACATACTTGTCACTAGTGCTGGATGCAACCATCTATGTCTGTATTAAGCTAACCCTGAACTTATTTTGATGTATCCACCTCTAACCCATCACCACACAGATCATTCCAGCCTCCTCCCTGTGCTTATCTGTAAACCCCTCTCCAACAGCGAAAACCCTGCCCTCTGTCTGTAGTCTGCCATCCATTTAATTGTTCAATTCTAGTACATATGTCTACTAGCCTCCTGAGAAACCTGTATGCAGGTCAAGAAGCAACAGTTCGAACTGGACATGGAACAACGGACTGGTTCCAAATTGGGAAAGGAGTACATCAAGGCTGTATATTGTCACCCTACTTATTTAACTTATATGCAGAGCTCATCATGCCAAATACTGGGCTGGAAGAAGCACAAGGTGAAAGCCAGATTGCTGGGAGAAACATCAATAACCTCAGATATCCAGATGACATCACCCTTATGGCAGAAAGTGAAGAGGAACTAAAGAGCCTCTCAATGAATGTGAAAGAGGAGAGTGAAAAAGCGGGCTTAAAACTCAACATTCAAAACACAAAGGTCACAGCATCCCGTCCCATCACTTCATGGCAAATAGATGGGGAAACAATGGAAACTGGGAAAGACTTTATTTTCTTGGGCTCCAAAATCACTGCAGATGGTGATGCAGCCCCGAAACTAAAAGACGTTTGCTCCTTGGAAGAAAAGTTAGGACCAACCTAGACAGCATATTAAAAAGCAGAGACATTACTTTGCCAACAAAAGGTCCATCTAGTCAAAGCTATGGTTTTTCCAGCAGTCATGAATGGATGTGAGATTTGGACCATAAAGAAAGCTGAGCGGCAAAGAACTGATGCTTTTGAACTGTGGTGTTGGAGAAGACTCTCGAGAGCCCCTTGGACTGCAAGGAGATCAAACCAGTCAATCATAATGGAAATCGATCCTGAATATTTGTTGAAAGGACTGATGCTGAAGCTGAAACTCCAATACTTTGGCCACCTGATGTGAAGAACTGACTCATTGGAAAAGACCCTGATGCTGGGAAAGATTGAAGGCAGGAGGAGAAGGGGACGACAGAGGATGAGATGGTTGGATGGCATCACCGACTTGATGGACATGAGTTTGAGCAAACTCTGGGAGATGGTGAAGGACAGGGAAGCCTGGGTGCCGCAGTCCACAGGGTCACAAATAGTCGGACACGGCTGAGCTACTGAACAACAGCAACAACAATGTCTACTAGCATCAGAATTATCAACTCTTACCCTCATGATGTAGTGCCTTTGTGCAGGTCCTTTTACCTTTATTCTTACAGACCTCACTCGTTACAGAAGTTTCTGAAGTCAGCACCCTTCCCCCACTCTTTTTAAAATATTTACTAATTTATTTGGCCATGCCAGGTCTTAGTTGGGGCACAGGGCGTCTTTGATCTTCATTGTGGTGATCGGGATTTTTAGTTGCAGCATGGAAACTCCTAGTTGTGACTGTGGGATCTAGTTCCCTGACCAGGGATGGGGCCTATGCCCCCTGCACTGGGAGCAGGCTCTTAGCCACTGGACTGCTTCCTCCATCTCCTTCTTCTCCCTTAGTAGGTTTTCTGATTTTTGTGCAACCCACACGTGTTACTTACATCATTTTTATAATTTAAGATTAATTATGAACATCTTTCTACATTAAATGGGAACTAAGATTTTAATGTGAAGGTGAGGGTGTTAGTTGCTCAGTCGTGTCTGATTCTGCGACCCCATGGACTGTAGCCCACCAGGCTCCTCTGTCCATAGATTCTCTCGGCAAGAGTACTGGAGTGGGTAGCCAGTCCCTTCTCCAGGGGATCTTCCTGACCCATTTTTAATTAAGAGAATGGATATCCTGTATGTAACCATACAGCCATGCATTTGTCATATTCATTCTCGTCATTCCACCTTCATGCATACATTTTTTTCACCACTTTTTTTAAAATTGAAGTATAGTTGATGCGCAATGTTGTATTAGTTTCAGGTGTACAACATAGTGATTCAAACATTTTAAAGGTTATACTCCATGTTTAGTTCTGATAAAATATTGGCTATATTCCCTGTGCTGTGCAATATATCCTGGTTCATATATACAATTTAATTTTCTTTCCCTGTTGGATTCCTTCTTAGGCTGTGTCCTCGCTCAGTCATTCTGAGACCACTAAGAACAAACCTTTAGCCTAACAGAATCAGCTCAGTTAATCCACTGAAATTAGGGAGAGGGGACCTGTGGGGGTCTGACCACACGAAGAGAAAGGTTATTATAGGATTTGGGTGAAGGGTTGGGTTAGGTAAAATGTAAACCAAACAGTATCTTTATTTTTTATTGTTTTGGCCACACCACATGAGGGATCTTAGTTGCCTAACCACGGATGGAACCCGCACCCCAAACGAGGAGTCTTAACCACTGGGCTGCCAGGGAAATCCCAACCAAGTAGGTGGGTTTAGCACAGCACAGGGCTGCATGAGAAGGGTCAGCTTGAGGTCTGGACAGCAAAGTATCCTGTTTACCTGGAAACTACAAAGTCAAGACAGGCAGGGAATGTTGAGTCCGGAAAATACGTACTGGAGCGGCTTCCCTCGTCAAAGTGACTTGGCGCTTCCAAGACAGTTTCTTTCTTACTAACAATTTCAAACAGCAAATTACTGATGGTTTGTGATTTTAGGGGAAAAAAGAAACCCCAGTAAAAATAGTAATAGTCACTCAAACAGCATTGCAGATCTTTGACTACATTATGCATTGTATCAATATGTTGAATTTCATTTTTCATAAAAAGTATTGATAAATGAAGACTTCCCTGTAGCTCAAATGGTAAAGAGTCTGCCTGTGATGCAGGAGACCAGGGTTCGATCCCTGGGTTGGGAAGTTCCTCTGGAGAAGGGAATGGCAATCCACTCCAGTGTTCTTGCCTGGAGAATTCCACGGACGGAGAAGCTACAGTCCGCAGGCTACAGTCCGTGGGCTTGCAAAGAGTTGAACACAACTGAGTGACTAACACACACACAACACACAAACGGCATGGTTATTGGGACACTTTACAGCTGTAATGTGACCTTGGAGAAATAACGTTTCCTGCTGACGTCGCCGCTGGCTTTGTCTGTGCCTGCCCTGATGCACAGACACGCAGACTCTCACCTGCCCACTCCAAGCCGGTGTTTGCTTTCTCGGCTTGTAGCTGTTGTTTAGCCGCTCGGTTGTATCCACCTCTTTTGCAACCGCATGGAATGTCGCCCGCCAGGCTCCTTTTGTCCGTGGGATTCTCCAGGCAAGAATACTGGACTGGGTTGCCATGCCCTTCTCTAGGGGATCTTCCTTACCCAGGGATCGAACTCATGTCTCCTGCATTGGCAGGTGGATTATTTACCCTTGAGCCACCTGGGAAGCCACTTTCCCAGCTCCAGACCCCCAAACAGAAGTCCCGAACCAAATGATTATCATTTTCTCTTTCACTTCTCCTGACCGCATTACCTAAAACATTCCACCCCCAGTCAGTCAGTCTACTTCTAATATCTATAGTAATGCACCTCCTCCCCCACTAGTCACCACGGCGCCTTCAAGTCCTCAGGGATGGGAGGTGGTGACTCTCCCCAGGAAGCTGCTTCTCACGGAGGCTGCTGTCCTGGAGACGGCAGGAAACAGAATCATCGCTGCAGGTTGGGGAGCCAGGCAGCCCTGTCCCAGACCATGATGGCTCCATTGCCCACAGAGTTACAAGGTCCCCCTGGAAGTCTGAACCCAAGGATCTGCAGAAGAACTTCACCCTGACGGGCCACACCCAGCCTCCTTGCACTAGACAATCTAATTCCATAGTTGTAAAGTACTTCCGTAAACAGATGTACATCTCTGTATTTATTTATGTATTTATCGGCTTGTGAGAAGTCAGGCACAAAACCAGATTATCTTGAAAGGATGAACCGTGGCAATTACCCATAAAATGATTGCAGAAAAAATCGTATTTGTAAGTGATTAAAGATGTTTTAAGGTCTGAACATCTTCACAAGTTGAGCTGGAAGGGAGCTTAATTAGAATGATCTTCTCCAACCCTTTTGGCTCACAAAAGAGAAACTGTTTCAGACTCAGAGAGGCCAAAGTAACACAGCACCTCTGGAGCTAACTCTTGGACACAGCTTCTCCTGTGGGGCTTGGTGGATGGGGAAAAAGCCTTTCTTCTCTCTTCTTGCAGAGACTGTTTCTAGGTGACTTTCCTAGTCCTTGCAAGTGGCCCTGCTAACCACGGCTTCATGTGTCTAATGATTAAATCTCGCTCCTTACATTGCTTTCTTTTGTCTCCCAGGAGGCTCCCATCTTTCCGGTTGGTTGAGAAAACTGGGCCGTCTGGTCCGGGTCCAGCGGCTGCGCCCCCTCTGAGCAGGCGGGCAGAGAACAGCTGACTGCTCACGTGACTGTCCCAGCTCCCAGTCCCGTTCCCCTGTCCCAGGCCAGGGTGGGCAGTTTCAGGGGCTCCTTCTGGGAGGGGTACCAGGTAAGCACTCCAGCCGCACTTGTCTACCACGGGAACGGCCGAGGGCATACAGACAGGCGTGGCTGGACAGACTTGAGCAGATCCGCAGTCAGACGTCCTGCACCGGCGTCCAGGGCTCTTTGGGCGGCGGGGAAAGTGTGGCTGGCCGCACTCCCCCGCCCCCCCCGCCCCCCGCCTCCAGGAAGGCCTGCGCTGCTCTGCCCTTCCTTCCCCTGTTCTTTGGCCTCCCTTTCCCCTCAGCTACAGACCTTTTCCCTTTTCCCTTTTCCCTCCGCTGACTTAGCAGTGTTCCGCCGGGCGTGGAGGGATTAATCAGTGACAGGAAGCTGCCTCTTTCGGAGCAGTGACCGCCGTGGTCAGGAGAGCCTCTACCAGGCCAGCGCTAGGAGTCTGTCCCACTCCCTGCCTGCTGTCCACCCCCTGCTCCTGCCATGGGGGGCCTCGGGGCCCTCCTCTTCCTGCTGGGAGGCCTGGGAGCGCTCGCCCATATCTGCGGTGAGTAACCAGATCTAACCTGGAGAGAGGACCATTTTGTCCCAGCCCCTCCTTATACAACGGGGGAAACCGAGGCTCGGATGTGTGTCGGGGGGTGACTTAGCCGCCCCTTGGAGCTCCCACAGCGGTTTCCACTTCCCTAAACCTCAGCGCGTTTATCGCGCTGTGTTGAGATGACCTGTATGTCTGACTTGCTACCAGACAAGATCGCCTCCATGCAATTTGTCAATTGTTGATTTATTCATTCAGTACATGTTGACCGAGCCTTTGCTATGCTAGGTGGGGGACTAGGCTTTGGGGAAAAAACAGGGAGTGAGAAACGGGTCCCAGCCCTGCCCCAGCTAGATAGAGCTTCCATTCTAGTGAAAGGGACAGTGGTCAAGAGGCAAGTCAGTGCTGGGCTTGGGGGCTATGGCCAAAGGAAGCCCCCGGCCTGGAGGGAGAGAGCTGGGGGCTGCCAATTCACGGAGAAAGGGTGGGATTTCCGAGGACCAGGAGGCAATGCAGGAACTGAGACCCAAAGGAGGAAAAGGCGCTGGTGGCAGCGAGGAGAGGAGTGTGGGGGCTGGGGGTGGGGGGGATGGGCATCCCAGACAGAGGGAAAGTGAGCGGGTGGAGACCTGGGGTGTGAGGACGGCAAGGAGTTAGCTTTGCACTCCTCATCCAGGGGCCTGCCTGCTCCCCCGGGGGCCTGCCTGGGAGTCGAAGTACACAGGGTCAGGGCTGTCAACGCCCTGGAGCCCCACAGGAAACAGAGGCAGGAAGGGAGGCACCCACCAGCAGGATCTCATGTGACCCCTGGAGAAACCAAGAGGCAGGCTCAATTGTGTCCAGGTGACAGATGAAGCAGTCAAGGGTCAAAGGGACCAGGTAATCTGCCTGCCCAAAGCACCGTGGCTTTCCAGGACTTTGCTGGAACTCGGTTCTCAGAAGTCCATGTCAGGGTCTTCCCCAGGCACCAGAAGTCTCTGACCCCTCAAGCCCTTGGCTCTTGGTTCCTGTCTAGACAGTCCCCAGGGTCGACCTAGGACCCTCCGTTGGGTGTGAGCCTTTCAACAATTAGTCCACAGGCTTGACCTCTTAACAGTTCTGGGCTGGGTCTAGGGGTACAGCCCACTGCGGCCGGGCCGTTTAGTCTTATTCCCTCACTTGTAAAAGGGGTTGAGAATGCTCCCCGGCCTTCCTCTTGGTGTGACGCAAGCATTTCTGCTCTGCCAGCTGCAAACCCTGTGTGGTTGTGAACATGACAAGGATGCCCGCACCAGCTCCTGTATGGCACTCCCATTGTCAGAGCCAGTCCTCGGCTGGCAGAGCTGGCCCAGAGGGCAGCGTGCTCGCCCAGGCTCACTTTTATTACCCCGGGGGAATCTGCCTGGCTCCTTCCTGCTGAGACTGAATCGGGTTTATCTGCCTCTCTGTAGAGCACCAGCTCCTCTTCCCATCTCTCTAATCCCAGAGCTGACTCACCTGCTGGAGGTCGGAGCCCTGGGTGGGAGCAGGGGCTCCCTCTCCGGTTTGAAGAAGAGGGGGAGGAAAAGAGAACGGTGGAAGGACGGATAAGCAGAGAGACTGGCTGAGAAACGGAAAGAATGAGATAGATCCAGAGAGAGAGAAATTCCTGTAGGAATGGAGGTGGACACACAGACAGCCACAGAGAAAGAGAAAGGGAAAGAGAAGAACCTTTCCCCCAAGTTCCTTTGCTCCATTCTTGGGGGTGGGTGGGTGGGGTAGCTGCCCAGCAGCTGGAATCCCCACTG
The DNA here is from genome assembly GCA_024291935.2 of Okapia johnstoni. Lineage (NCBI taxonomy): Eukaryota > Metazoa > Chordata > Mammalia > Artiodactyla > Giraffidae > Okapia > Okapia johnstoni. The sequence continues at coordinate 3,129,704 of CM044310.1, read as the reverse complement.
CAATTAGGAGCAAAGAAAGTGAAAGCGAAGTCGCTCAGTCGTGTCTTTTGCAACCCCATGGACTGTAGCCTGCCAGGCTCCTCCGTCCATGGAATTCTCCAGGCAAGAATACTGGAGTGGGTTGCCATTCCCCTCCTCCAGGGGATCTTCCTGACCCAGGGATGGAACCAGGGTCTCCCACATTGCAGGCAGATGCTTTACTGTCTGAGCCACCGTGAACCAATTAGGAGGAAGTAGCCGGGAAAAGTCCAAGGCCACCTGCTCAGCCCAGGTCCCCTCCCTGAGGGAGGCTGGCTCCTGTGTGCTGGAGCTGGGAAATACCCCTGAGGCCTCTGCTGTGGGTGAATCCGGAAGCACACAGATAAATGGCTGAAGACGATGGTTTCCAGCAGTTGAGCTCACAACCTCAGGTCCTTCTCACGTAAACTCAGGTGGCAGGAAAAGCATTATTCTGAGATCTGCCCCCAAGGAAGTTCACCAGACAGCCCCAGTCAGCCAGTGGGCAGTCTGCAGAGTTATTTTTCTTAATTTTTGTAATTGGAATATAGTTGATGTACAATGTTGTGTTAATTTCTGCTGTACAGCAAAGTTAATCAGTTATACGTGTACCTATGTCCGGTTTTTTAAAAGATTTTTTTCCTATATAGATCATTACGAGCATTGAGTTAAGTTCCCTGTGCCATACAGTAAGTCTTTATTTACTTGTCTATTTTATAATTTCCCTGGTGGCTCAGATGGTAAAGCGTCTGCCTACAATGCAGGAGACCCAGGTTTGATCCCTGGGTCGGGAATATCCTCTGGAGAAGGCAATGGCACCCCACTCCAGTATTCTTGCCTGGAAAATCCCATGGACGGAGGAGCTTGGTAGGCTGCAGCCCATGGGGTCGCAAAGAGTCGGACACAACTGAGCGACTTCACTTTCTTTTCACTTTGTATATATAGAGAGAGTAGTATGTGCATGGGCTTCCCTGGTGGTTTAGATGGTAAAGAATCTGCCTGCAAAGCACAAGACCTGGGTGGGATCCCTGGGTCGGAAGATCCCCTAGAGAAGGGTGTGGCAACCCACTCCAGTATTCTTGCCTGGAGAATGCCAGGGACAGAGGAGCCTGGCGGGCTACAGTCCGTGGGGTCGCAGAGACTCGGACATGACTGAGTGACTAGCATTTTCACTGTTTCAGTGTGTGCGTGTCAGTCCCAATCTTCCCGTCTCTCCCTCTCTCCCCGTTTCCCCCACGGTAACCGTAGTTTCGTTTTCTACATCTGTGAGTCTATTTATGTTTTAAAGCTGGATCTGTAACCTGTTCCCATGTGGGCTGAAGTTTTTGTAAATGGGTGCAACATGCCCACAGCTTTGAACTTCTGTTTCCTCTTTTGTGCCAAGCCATGCTCCCAGCACCTACATCGCAGGCAGGGCTGGCGTGAGGACCAAGGGGGGTGGGGCGCGGTGCCTGGGGCACCACTCGTTGCTTGGCCAGTCTCTGATGGGCAGAGTGGCTGCCTGGTACCCGCTTCGTCTGCCCTGGGCCCACCACCGCCTTCCTGGCCCGCTCCAGCCACTCTTTCGGGATACCAGCGCCTCTCATTACAGCCAGATTTCCCCATACGAGTCAGGTGTGTGTCCGGTGGCCATAAGGGTGGGGATGTTTATTCCCTGGAAAAGACCTTGATAAGGTGCTGCTGGTGGCCTGGCCCTGCCCCCTCACTTGGCCTCTTCTCTTTCCTAAGAGATAACCGAGGTGGACAGCACGCTGGTGGAGAGGCTGGGCCAGCGCCTCTTGCCCTGGATGGACCGGCTCTCCCCGGAGCAGCTGAACCCCAGTATCTACGTGGGCCTGCGCCTCTCGAGCCTGCAGGCTGGGGCCAAGGAGGCCCACTACCTGCACAGCCTCAAGCTCAGCTACCAGCAGAGCCTCCTGAGGTCTGCCATGCTCTCTCCTCCTTTCTCCGGGGCAGCCCCTCATCCTAGGAGGTGGGAGACCTGTGCTCCGGTTTGGGCCTGTCGCTGCTTTGTTGGGAGACCTTAGGGCAAGTTTCACCTCCTCTGGGCCTCTCTCCATCTGTGGAGTGGGGTTGGTCTGACCGGATTGGAGATGCCAATCCAGGGCCCTTGTGCAGCCTCTGTGCCGCCCTCTGCCTGACTGAGGCAGACATCACTAATCCATGGCCGCACTCTTTCACACTGAGCCCAGCGGCAGCATCGGACTATCTGCGCTCCCTTTCCAGAGGTTATTGAGTGGGGGGGCTTGTCCTAGGTCCAGCATGGGAGTTTGAATGAGGGGCAAAGGGCCCGGACCACCAGAGAGCATCTCCTGCTTGGACTCCCTCTTGGGAAGTGGATGCAGGGCGGGGAGAGGAAGGACAGGGGAGGGATGTAGGGGTGAAGCATGACCACAAAGGTGGGGCAAATAGGTCATTTGGACTCAAGAACTCTCAGAGTTTGTCCTTGAGTTCAACTTGTCATCTTTATGAAATATGTGTGACGTACACCTCACAACTTACATCGTCGACTACATCTGCTTCTGGCAGGTCTCAGAAACTTTCCAACCGCTAGGATTTTTTTCCAGTTTGTCATATTGGCAGGGAGAGCGCCCCAAGGCAGGCTTACCAGGAAGGCCCTTTCTCACGAAAGTGTTGTTACCTGGCTTTGTCCTAGGCCCGCCTCCAGAAAGGACAGCAATGACTCCGAGGCCAAGCCCTCCATGGGCCAGCTGGCCCTCTACCTGCTGGCTCTGCGGGCCAACTGCGAGTTCATCGGAGGCCACAAGGGGGACAGGCTGGTCTCCCAGCTGAAGCGGTTCCTGGAGGACGAGAAGGGGGCCATCGGTGAGGAAGCGCGGGCTGCCAGGGCGGGGAGGGCGCATTGGACAGCATCATGGAACGTCCACATCAGAGCTTTGGGTTTTCTCCTCAGGCCTCTTTCCTGCCCTCTGCCCTGCCTGTCTTGATATTCATCGAGAAGGCTTGGGCCTGCTCCAGGAGGCATCCTGAATCAAGCCTCTCTTGCATCCCGCATGCATTCTGTTGGCAACTCCTGCTGCTCAGCCACCAAGCTTGGTCTGATTATCCTCCTCTGGACAACTGCCCAGCCTCCTTACTCCTTAGCCTCCCTTTGCTTCCTTTCTTGCCTCCTGCCTCAACCTGGCCCACACAGAGTGAGCATTTAAAGTATAAAGCTAGGGACTGCCCCAGCAGCCCAGCGGTTAAAACTCCACTTTCCAATAGAGGAGGCATGACTTTGATCCCTGGTTGAGGAACTAAGGTCTCACATACCATGAGGTGCAGCCAAAAAAAAATTTGTTTTAATAAAATAAATATACATTTGATCCTGTTAGCGCTGCTTAAACCCTGCAGGAGCTGCTCACTGCTGTGCTTGCAGCCCTCAGGCCCAGTCTGTCTGCCCATTTCTCCTCTGCAGACCCTGCCCATCCACCCCTCCGCCCCTCCGTGGGCTCCGGTCACCCTGGCCATGTCTCACCTCACAAACCAGGGTCCTGCCAGATCCAGGGAAGCCCCTATCTGGAAGGTTTCCTTCCGCTTCTAGCTCACTCCTATTCTATCTTGTCTGTGTTAGTCGCTCAGTCATGTCTGACTCTTTGTGATCCCATGGACTGCCAGGCTGCCAGGCTACTCTGTCCTTGGAATTTTCCTGGCAAGAATGCTGGAATGGGTTGTCATTTCCTTATCCAGGGGATCTTCCCTACCCAGGGATCAAACCTAGGTCTCCTGCATTTTAGGCACATACTAAATTATTCATTTTTAATGATAATCATATGAAGCAGGTACTAATTAAGTTCATTTTACTGAGACATAGTTAAAGAATGTGTTAGAAAATCAAAAATACATATATTGGAAGAGATAATAAGAGTATATATAAATAAATACATGACATTAACTTAAAAATTTAGAAGATGTACAAAAATAAACTACCTGATTAGTCATGTGACCATAAAAGAACTAAAATTAGTAAATAAATACCATCAGACAGAAAATTTTTGGATGGTTTGAACAGTAAATTCTATGAAACAGTCAAGAAAAAAATAATTTTGATGTTACATAGACACAGTAGAATAAAAATAATGATGATGACAATAACCTAAAGAAGACAAAGCCTTTTTGGCTCACTTTATGCAACAGTATAACCATGATACCAAACCTAGCAGTGATAGCACAAAAGAGGAAGACTATAGACTTATCTCATTCTTAAACATAGATGTAGAAATCATAGCAAATCATTATGAAACTAAATACAGGAATTATAAAAATCATAATAAATTATGCCAAGTGGTTTATCCCAGGAATAAAAGGGACTTTACCTTAGGTCTCCCCTTTCCTCCCTCCGTCCCATGGGTCACAGCCTCAGAGAACCCTGCCCCGACTCCCCAGCGAGTCAGAGACCTCTGTTATTTGGCCCTTGGACCTTGGTCCGCAATTCAGTTGTAATCATGGTCTCGGGAGTGTGGCCGCCAGCCCTCTCAGGAGCTCCGAACACACAGAGAGAATTCAGGTGGGAGAGCACCTACCCGGCCGAGGCAGAGGCGCGGCTGTGCCCACACACCACCAGCAGAGGGCAGCAAGCAGCACTCCCCCTCCCCCCGCAGGCCCCGCCCCACCGCAGTTCAGCTCAGCTCAGTCGCTCAGTGGGGTCCGCCTCTTTGCGACCCCATGGACTGCAGCACGCCAGGCCTCCCTGTCCATCACCAACTCCCGGAGTTTACCCAAACTCATGTCCACTGAGTCGGTGATGCCATCCAGCCATCTCATCCTCTGTCGTCCCCTTCTCCTCCCGCCTTCAATCTTTCCCAGCATCAGGGTCTTTTCCAATGAGTCAGCTCTTCGCATCAGGTGGCCAAAGTATTGGAGTTTCAGCTTCAACATCAGTCCTTCCAATGAACACTCAGGACTGATCTCCTTTAAGATGGACTGGTTGGATCTCCTTGCAGTCCAAGGGTCTTCTCCAACACCACAGTTCGAAAGCATTAATTCTTCGGCGCTCAGCTTTCTTTATAGAAACCACCACAACCCCCAGGGAAATCTGCTTTCCTGTGGCTTCTAAGAAAAACTGCCACACCAGATTTCCACCTGGACACCCCAAAAGGTTAAAGTGGCTTAAGGGATAGGCTACCCACCCCAGTATTCTTGGGCTTCCCTTGTGGTTCAGCTGGTAAAGAATCCACCTGCAATGCAGGAGACTTGGGTTCGATCCCTCGGTTGGGAAGATCCCCTGGAGAAGGGAAAGGCTACTCATTCCAGTATTCTAGCCTGGAGAATTCCATAGACAGAATAATCTATGGGGTCGCAAAGAGTCAGACACGACTGAGCGACTTTCACTTTCACCACCCAAAGGAGGTTGTCGGGAAGGGCAGGCAACGGGTCTGGTGCTGGCAGTGGGTTGGGTGCTGGGAGGGGGCAAGCGTGACACCCCCACCCCGTGGTTCTCTCCCTCCCAGGGCACAACCACCAGGGCCACCCCCGCACCAGCTACTACCAGTACGGCCTGAGCATCCTGGCCCTGTGTGTCCACCAGAAGCGAGTCCATGACAGTGTGGTGGGCAAGCTCCTGTACGCCGTGGAACATGAGCAGCGTCTCCTGCGGGACCACGTCTCTGTGGGTGAGTGGGCCGCACCCTGAAGGTCAGGCTGGCGCCCCGGCAGCCCCTGGTCCCAGGCTCACCTTTCCTCAGGACCCCTCCTCTCGGGTCCATTAGGAGGCGGAACGGTGAGGGCTCATTGTGGTGCAGGGGCTGTGAGTCAATGCTCCTCCCCGTCCACCACGCTCTTACTGTAGTTCACCCTGGACAGGTCAGCTGGCCTTTCGAGCTCAGCTTCTCTGGTGAAATAACCACCCCCAGCAGCATCGCAGTAAGAGATATCTTTTTTTAAAAATTAATTTATTTATTTTAACTGGAGGGTAATTACTTTACAACATTGTAGTGGTTTTTGCCATACATTGACATGAATCTGCCATGGGTGTACATGTGCCCCGCATCCTGAACCCCCCTCCCACCTCCCTCCCCAACCCATCCCTCAGGGTCATCCCAGTGCACCGGCCCTGAGTGCCCTGTCTCATGCAAGGAGATGTCTTATAAGTAAAGGACATAGCATGGCGCCTGGCATGGAGAAAGTGCTGGATACACAGCTATGATGTTCTCGTTGAATAAGCTGGGGAGGGACTCCCCTGGCGGTCCAGTAGTTAAGACTCTGTGCTTCCAATGCAGAGGTTTGATCCCTGGCCAGGCAAGTAAGCTCCCACATGCCCTGAGGCGGGGCCAAAAACAGCAGCAACAAACAAACCCAAAAATGAACCAGGAGGCCTGAGACCTGGATTCTGGATCTGCTTCCTTCCTGTGTGACGTGGGTCTCCAGGGCCCTCTCTTGTCCTGCTGCGTCTCCCACTAACAGGGGGCAGAGCTAAGCAGGGTCAGCCCGGGGAAGGACCTCGGGGCGATGGGCAGCCACGGCAGGGCTGGAGGAAGGGGAGCAATTGGGTCAGAGCAGCATTTTAGAAAGTTTCCGCCAGCTAGGGGGAGCAACTCAGCCCAGCCTGCCCAGTTTCCAGGATGGCAAACTGGGGTGGTAGGTCACCGTATGGAAGTTAATGAGAGAGACTGGAGGAGGGAGGGGCAAGGGGACTTGACTGTCCACACGCGTTTGCAAACCTGCCTGCACTTTAGAGTCACCGGGGGGGGGGGTTATTTGTTCATTTGTGGTTTTTTGTGTTTTGGGGGTGAGGGGGCCACACCGCACAGCTTTTGGAATCTTAGTTTCCCCAACCACGAAATTAAAAGATGCTTGCTGCTTGGAAGAAAAACTATGACCAACCTAGGCAGTGTATGAAAAAGCAAAGACATCACTTTGTCCCCTGCAGATACCATGGCCATGGCAGGCCTGGCCTTCTCCTGTCTGGAGCTGTCCAACCTCAACCCCAATCAGAGAAACCGGATCAGCCTGGCCCTCAGGAGAGTGCAAGAGAAGATCCTGAAGGCCCAGACCCCAGAGGGCTACTTCGGGAATGTCTACAGCACCCCTCTGGCTTTGCAGGTTGGGAAGAGATGCTGGGGCCATGCTCTGCCCTAGTGGCTGGAGGGAAGTGGACCAGCCAGGGGCTGGGAGACCCGGCCCCTCCCTGCTGGCTGACCCGCCTCCTGCTTCTCTTCCCCATTCCGTCCCCAGTTGCTGATGGGCTCCCTCAGGCCCACGGTGGAGCTGGGCACAGCCTGCCTCAAGGCCAAGGCTGCTCTGCAGGCCAGCCTACAGCACAAGACCTTCCAGAACCCTCTCATGATCTCTCAGCTGCTGCCCGTCCTGAACCAGAAGAGCTATGTGGATCTCATCTCCCCAGACTGCCAGGCTCCAAGAGGTAGCCGGCTTTTCACAGAAGCCCCCCTCTTTTCAATCTGCATTGAAGTCGCCTTGTCCCAGTGGGCGGATGGGGATCTTGCTCCATCTTGATTTGCTGAATCAGCGGGGGGGTTGCAGGTGTGCGTGGGACACATCTGCAGCTAAGATGCCTTCACAGATTCTAGCAGCTCAGTATGAGGAGGGAGACCCTAAACGGTGAGCTCTGGGCTTGCTGTGACTCTCCAGCCCCTTGTGTGATGCCCAGTACAGAAATGTTTGAATGGATAAATGGATGGATGGATGAATAGATGGATGGATGGATGGATAGATGGATGGATGGATGGATGGATGGATGGATGAATAGATGGATGGATGGATGAATGACTGTATGGAAGGATGGATGAATGGATGAATGAATGACTGTATGGAAGGATGGATGGATGGATGGATGGATGAATGAATGGGGAGAGACACTTTTTGGTTAGCTCCCATACTTCGTAATGACTCCCTGAATTATGAAGTTAGCTGCCTGAATCAGGGCTTCATCTGGGGGAGGGACTGGAGTCGGTGGGTGGGTTTTGCCAGTGGAGAAGAGAGGGCCAAGGCAGAGTGGGGAGGGGGCGTCAAGGACAATGGCTCAGAGGCGTACAGTCTGGAATTGGGGGGAGGGTCTCACTGCAGCGTGGGGTCTGGGAGGATGAGCTGGAGTGGCAAGAGGGCAGGAGGATGAAAAGGAGGGGCTCCCTCTGAGGTAACGGAGGACGACGTGAACAAATGTATGTTCTAGTGAGAACCCGCGGGGCTGCTGTGGGGGGCAGATAGGTGGGAGGAGGGCACTGGAGCAGAGAAACCAGTGAGGGGCCTGAGCTCAGGTCGTGAGGGATGTGGGAGCTGAGGGACTGGGGAGGCTGGGAGAGCAGCTAGGTGGTGGTGGTGGTGGTACAGTGAACCACCTCCCTACCACCCTCATCTGACCCGACCCGCCTCCCAAAACAGATGCATGAGAGTCACCTGGCCAAGCCTTGTGCAGAGCGCGGTGGGACAATGGCTTTTAACTTGCTTCTCACCCTGAGATGTGATGGATCTGAGGATGAGCATTTCCAGAGCACTGCTCTGGGCCCTGCCGAGTCCGCACCTGAATAGGATGGGAGGGGTCCCCAGTGGGGATCCGGCCCAGAGGACGAGGGCCTCCCAGAGGACCCCACGGCCTGTGGTGCATTGATGGCCGCACCGCTGGGCCCACACACACCCGGTGCCCTTGGCAGGCACTGGGATTGCCTAGCAGACGTGCATACTCAGTTGCTCAGTTGTGTCTGCCTCTTTTGCAACCCGGTAGACTGTAGCCCGCCAGGCTCCTCTGTCCATGGGATTTCTCAGGCAAGAATACTGGAGTGGGTTGCCGTTTCCTTCTCCAGGGGATCTTCCCAACACAAGGATCGAACCCGCGTCTCTTACATCTCCTGCAATGGGCAGGCAGATTCCTTATCACTGAGCCACCTGGGATTACCAACGTCATGTTTGGACATTGTCATCAAAATGGAAAAAAAAAATTGAACTTTTATTTTTGGCCACACCATGGCATGTGGGATCTTAGTTTCCATAGCAGAGTCGAACCCACACTCCCTTGCAGTATAAGTGCAGAGTCTTAACCATGGACCACCAGGGAAGTCCCAACTTGGACAGTTTTATTCAGAACTCCAGCACCTCTGAGAAAATGTCAGGGATACCAATCTGAGAAATGATTCTCTTGGTGGTGGAGAGGGTGCCTGAGCCGGGTTCAGGGGCCAGAAGGGAGGCATGTTTGAGGCACGTGAGTGCACGGCAGAGAAAGCTGGACCCTGGAAGGAGAGAGGAAGAGAGACAGATGGTGAAAAAGAGACAGAAAGAGGGGAGAGAGCAATGGAGAGAGACAGGCCAGCAGCGCTCCGGGCAGCCACGTGGCCCCCGAGAACTGGGGACGGGCTGTTCCCTAAAACCTTCCCTCTGACCAGGTCACCCTGAGGGCATTTCTGTTTCTAAAAACTATGAAAACCCTCCGTCTCCAAGACCAATGCCACTGATCAGGAGAGAGGACGGACATGGCCACGGCATTTTAAGAGAGTCATTTTGGCAGCCGTGTCCAGTGCTCAGGGAGGGGTGGTGTGAAGGAATGTCTTGGTTGCAAAGGCCAGGAATCTAATGCAAGCCTCTCTGGTAGCAGGCAGCGTGGGGTGTGTAGACTCGGAGGGAAGACTGAGCAACCCAGCTGAGAGAATGGGGGTGCCCATGAGTCACAGAGGGGCTTCCCTGGTGGGCTCAGTGTTAAAGAACCCGCCTGCCAATGCAGGAGACTCAGGTTTGATCTCTGGGTCGGGAAGATCCCCTGGAGGAGGAAATGGCCACCCACTCCGGTATTCTTGCCTGGGAAATCCCATGGACAGAGGGGCCTTGCGAGTTACAGTCCATGGAGTCCTAAAAGAGCCGGACACGACTTAGCGACTAAACAATGACTGAGCCGCAGAAACGGCACCAGGTGTCTCTGCCTCTGTCTCACCTGTTCTACTTCCTCACGCTGGCCTCACTCTGGGCATCGGCAGCTTCTGATTCTCACACCACTGCCAGGTCAGCCCCCAGAGTGGGAGGTGTCTGGGGGGCTGGAGAGGAGGCATGGAGGAAGGGCCCCTGGTGAGGCGGCCCAGGAAGGGCTTGGCTAGCACTGCCCTGAAAGTGAGGGCAGGATTTGCTTTGAGTAGTTCTACTTCTGCCCTTGGGTCAACGGGAGCAAAAGTCACCTTTTCTTCCTCTTCGTCTGTCCCTTTGGCAGGTATAGAACACAGGCCTCCCTGTCAGGCCCCTTCCTGACCTCCGTGCTGGGGAAAAAGGTGGGGGAACGTGAGTTCTGGCAGGTTCTCCAAGCTCCTGACACCCCCTTGCAGCAAGGTGAGTCTGGCGGCCAGCCCTCTGCGGACGTGTCCCCAGCCCAGCCCTGTCCCAGAACCCAGGCTTCGTCAGCTCACCCCAGCTTTCCCCCAGAACCTTCCTGGGGCTCAGCCTCAGGTCACTGCTGACGCTCAAGTTTGCGTATAATACATTTAACTGTATCCTTAAGAATTTTTGTGTACATCACCGTGGCAACTCTGGGAAAGCAGATAGGCAAAAAAGAAGAAACTTAAAATTGCCCACAATCCACTTCCCAGAGATTAAATTTTCTTTTTAACTTCTGGTGTATTTTCTTCCAGGTAATTTAAAAAATATGCATGCTTATTTTTTCGTAAAAATGAAGCCATACTCTATAGCAGCGCTGTCCCATAGAAATAAAATGTGGGCCTCGTCACATGTAATCCTAAATTCTGCAGTTGATGAAACTAGCATTAATGATATATCTTATTTAATCCGGTACATCCAAAATATCATTCCAAGATGTAATCAATGCAAAATTATTGATGACATATTTTGCATCTTTTTTTGGTACCTTTCAAGTGCTCAATAGACACGTGTGGCTAATGGCTGGCGTATTGGATGGCACAACTCTATATACGGGTTTGCAGTTTATCTTTTTCATCCTTAACATATGGCAGCCATCTTTCTACGTGGGTATATGTAGATCTTCCCTTTTCTTTGTAATAGCCACATAGAATATACCATCCAGCAGGGTGGTTTGGGCTGCAAGTGACAGTAATGTAACACAAAGTAGCTTCCACGATGCAACTTTCATTGGCTCATCTCTTGGCTCCTGTGAGCAGATTCCGGTGGGAGTAAGGATTTCAGCCCCAGCCCCACCTCCCGTGACCCTGCTCCTCTGTTTGCTGGCTTCCTCCTCCAGAGAGGCTGCTCTGTGTCTTCCCGGGGCTGCTCCCTTTTACGAGTCAGGAAACTTGTCTGTGAATTGCCCAGCACACGTCTCCTGGCATCTTGAAGGCGGACTTGGGGTACAGGCACATTCCTGGACCCATCCCTGTTGCTAGGAGATGCCCCTCTGCGTCCATCACTGGCTAAAAAGAAGGGACCATCACAAGCCTGGCTTAGGCCAGTCAGGGCCCAGCCCCAGTGTGGAGTGGGATGGGTGGACCACAGCTTATCAACTCCCGCTGGGCCTTTAGCGGGTATCCAGTTTTAACTCTTATGCCCCACGCTGTTGTAGCATCCCTGAGCATCAGCCCCATAACTGGACAAACTCTTAAGGATCATCTGTCCCCGCTCCTGCTATCTGGGCCTTCTAGTGGTTACTTGCCATGTGCCAGGGGATTGGGCCAAGTGCTTTACAGAAGGTGGGACTTACTGAGGGAGCCCAGTAAAAAGCAATCTTTCTCCCTGCCTGGCTTCTGGACAAATTGAGAAATAAAACCAAGAGGCTACAGATGGATCTGGCCTGTATTACTGATAAAGGCTGGATGGAGGAGGTAGCCGAGGGGGAGAGCATAATGGACTCAGCCACGAAGCAGATGAGGGCGGTGGTGTCCTCTACCTCCCCTACCCGGCCCCCCGTCAACCAAAGCTCACTCCCCTGGGGAAGAAAGGAGGGCCGGGTTGTTGGTATCATTACTATCCCCATTTTAGAAATGGGAGCACCAGTGCTTGGAGAGGTTACATAACCTGCCCAGACTCACAGCCCTGAGTGCAGAGCTGGGGCTTGAACCCAGGGGTCGTGCTGGGGCCTGGATGGTGCCTTGTGAGTGAAGGCCGACTTCACTCGTGGTCCTGCTTCTCCCCTGACCTCCCCGAGCAGGTCCCTCTTCCAGATGTCCCCTCGGGGGGACCGTGAAGACAGTGACCCCGCCCATCAGTGTCGTCAGGGTCTCTGGTTCCTTTGGCCCCACGGTGGCTATTAGGGTGCCATCCCATGCCCTTCCACCCCCCTGGGGGGGTTCCCCATTGCAAAGTGAGCCTGTGGGTCTCAGCGACCCCGAGGTCACACTGAGTTCGGAGTTTCCAGACTGACTCTGCACAGAACCTGGGTTTCCCACCACTGAGCCCTGAGCCCATTTTACAGGGCAGGGGTCTAGCAGGAGAGGTCAGGATGGGATACACTCCGCCCTGTTAACCACCCCCCCAACCTATTTCTGCAGGTATTGCTGACTACAGACCCAAGGATGGAGAGACCATCGAGCTGAGGCTGGTTGGCTGGTAGCTCCCCGGGGCTCACCCACCCCGCTGCCTCCCACACTTCCTGTCTTCTGCCCTCCCTCCAGACACCCTGGTAATGGGCTCATGCCTGATCCTGCTGCCTTCTCTTGCACACTTGTCCCTGGATCCCACAGCCACCAGCCCTGCGGAGGTCCTAAACCACCGCCCACCTGGAGCAGGTGGTCCAGCACCTCCCCCAGGGGGTCTGTCTGCCTGGGTCTGATCCCACCTGGCCCCGCGGGTGTCCATGAAGGTCACTCACAGGCCGGAGGTGTAAACGTCTCAGACTCCTCCCCGGCCGTTGGCCTTGTGAGTACCACTCACTCTGGGATGGGGGTCCCTCGAGGACAGCCCTGCGGCCCTGACCCCAGCCCTCCACTCTGGCGTCGAGGCTGCCACCCCAGAGCCGGCCGCGTTGTGGCGGCTGGTGAGGGTCTCTGCAGAGCTCTCAGCCCACCTCGGAAATGATTAAAGAGTTGATTGTACACGTGGCCCAGCGTCCTGATGCCTTGAGCTCGGAGTCAGTGCAGAGGAGGGGAGACAGCCCTGTGGGCAGCAGAGGAGAGGAGTCCTGGGGACGGAGGCTGGCGGTGGTGACGCTGATTACTGTTTAGGGCTGTGTACTCACTCACTCGATGCTTTCTCGCACAACTCTGAGGTTGGATGTTTCTCTTTTCCTCTCTGCTTTCAGATGAGGAAATCAGTGCTCAGAGAGGGAGAATGATTTGCCTGAAGTGGCCCAGGGCTGAGGTGTGGGGTGATGGTTTAGGAGACAGACAGACCTGGGGAGGCCTCCAGGCTGTTCCATTCAAACACTGAAAACCAGGGCCCTCAATGATTGTGCTGACTTAAAAAAAAAAGTGTAACATGAGAGCAGGGAGTTAAGTTTTATTTGCAGCAAAATGAAGACTATGGCCTGGGAGGCAGAATTTTAGATAGCTCTGAGAAACTGCTCCAAAGAGTAGGGGGCCATATATATGTGTGTGTATATATATATGTGCGTGTGTATATATGTGTGCGTGTATATATATGTGTGTGTGTATATATATTTGTGTGCGTGTGTGTGTGTGTATATATATATATATATATATATTTTAGTGAAGGGGGTATGTGCAGTCAAGCACACATTTTGGGAGAAGCTTCCTGCTCATCTCATGAAGGTTACTGCTAGCCACAAGGAGCAGATGGCTCCATTAATGATCTTAGCGCTTTGCTAGATACGAGAAGATGCAACATGAGGCTCCTAGAATCTCCTGAAAGTATCTACCTGGTGGCCTGTTCTTCCAGTTTTTCCCAGAGCACAGAGTACCTCATTCCCCATCTCCACCTTGAGCTCCTTTCAGGGTGTGTTGAAGGTCAGGCGCCTGCAGTGGGTGGTGGCTTAATCCTTGTGGAGGCAGATGACAAGTGACACTTTTTAGTTGGCAAATGGCTGGGATTACATGGCAGAGTCCAAATTCAACTGGAGGCCCAGGACCCCCGAGCATTTCCTCAGACGGTCAGGGCGCCCCTCCGGGCCTCAGCTGCCAGTGGGGTAGCAACCCTGCCTGTCAGCGGGAGGGGCTGGGTTCTGGGTTCCCCTCTGGAAAGTGGAGTTCAGGCCAGGGAGGCACCCCACCAGCCCCCTCACACCAAAGTTAGGAAGGAGGTCTGCCCTGGGAGGGGCCCTCTGACAGCACATCAGGTTTTACCGTGACTCTTATGGAGTCGGCAACACCACAGATTAAACACATGCTTCTTCCTTCAGTATCTAGGGTCTGGGCAGGTGAGGGAAGTAGGCAATTTATTTATTTATTTATTTTTTTTTTTAATTTTAATTTAGATTTGATAATTTTTTTTTATTTTTATTTTTTATTTTAGTTGGGGGCTAATTACTTTACAATATTGTAGTAGTTTTTGCCATACATCGACATGAATAAGCCATGGATTCACATGTGCTCCCCCTCCCAAACCCTCCTCCCACCTCCCTCCCCCTCCCATCCCTCAGTGTCATCCCAACGCTCCATCCCTGAGCATCCGTCCCATGCATAGAACGTGGAATGGTGTTCTGCTTCACATATGACAATATACATGTTTCAATGTTATTGTCCCAGAACGTCCAACCCTCACCTTCTCCCTCAGAGTCCACAGGACTGTTCTATGCATCTGTGTCTCTTATTCTGTCTCACATATAGGGTTACCATTACCATCTTTCAAATTCCATATACATGCATTAGTATACTGTATTGGTGCTTTTCTTTCTGGCTCACTTCACTCTGTATAATGGGCTCCAGTTTCATCCATCTCAATAGAACGGATTCAAATGTATTCTTTTTAATGGCTGAGTAATATTCCATTGTGTATATGTACCACAGCTTCCTTATCCATTCGTCTGCCGATAGACATCTAGGTTGCTTCCATGTCCTGGCTATTGTAAACAGTGCTGCGATGAAAATTGGGGTACACGCGTCTCTTTCAATTCTGGTTTCCTCGGTGTATATGCCTAGCAGTGGGATTGCTGGGTCATATGGCAGTTCTATTCCCAGTTTTTTAAGGAATCTCCACACTGTTCTCCATAGTGGCTGTACTAGTTTGCATTCCCACCAACAGTGTAAGAGGGTTCCCTTTTCTCCACACCCTCTCCAGCATTTATTGCTTGTAGACTTTTGGATAGCGGCCATTCTGACTGGTGTGTAATGGTACCTCATTGTGGTTTTGATTTGCATTTCTCTAATAATGAGTGATGTTGAGCATCTTTTCATGTGTTTGTTAGCCATCTGTATGTCTTCTTTGGAGAAATGTCTGTTTAGTTCTTTGGCCCATTTTTTGATTGGGTCGTTTATTTTTCTGGAATTCAGCTGCAGGAGTTGCTTGTATATATTTTTGAGATTAATTGTTTGTCTGTTGCTTCGTTTGCTATTATTTTCTCCCATTCTGAAGGCTGTCTTTTTCACCTTGCTTATAGTTTCCTTTGTTGTGCAAAAGCTTTTAATTTTGATTAGGTCCCATTTGTTTATTTTTGCTTTTATTTCCAATATTCTGGGGGGTGGGTCATGGAGGATCCTGCTGTGATTTATGTCGGAGAGTGTTTTGCCTATGTTTTCCTCTAGGAGTTTTATAGTTTCTGGTCTTACGTTTAGATCTTTAATCCATTTTGAGTTTATTTTTGTGTATGGTGTTAGGAAGTGTTCTAGTTTCATTCTTTTACAAGTGGTTGACCAGTTTTCCCAGCACCACTTGTTAAAGAGATTGTCTTTTCTCCATTGTATACTCTTGCCTCCTTTGTCGAAGATAAGGTGCCCATAGGTGCGTGGGTTTATCTCTGGGCTTTCTATTTTGTTCCATTGATCTATATTTCTATCCTTGTGCCAGTACCACACTGTCTTGATGACTGTGGCTTTGTAGTAGAGCTTGAAGTCAGGCAGGTTGATTCCTCCAGTTCCATTCTTCTTTCTCAAGATTGCTTTGGCTATTCGAGGTTTCTTATAGGAAGTAGGCAATTTAAAAAATGCTCTGAAGAGACGTCCCTGGTGGTCCAATGGTTAGAACTTCGCCTTCCAATGCAGGGGGTACAGGTTTGATCCCTGACCGCGTAACTAAGATCCCACATGCCTTGTAGCCAAAAAAACAAATCATAAAACAGAAGCAGCATTGTAACAGATGCAATAAAGACTTAAAAATAGTCCATATCAGAAAAATATCTTTAAAAAATAGAAACTGCTTTGATATTGAGACAAACATCAAAGCATCTGAAAGCCAAATGAAAACAGGGCCTCTGTGTTTAAGGTGAAATGTCCACGCCCAGCCCCCCAGCGTGCTGGTTCCCCTGTCCCGCCTTGATCTAGACCAAGGGTGCTCCAGGGAAGGATTCGGGACCAGCCCTGTGACCCCTTCACGGAAAGGTGAAGGCTCAGAGAGGTCTGCGGCTTGCCTCAGGTCACACAGCCTGGGGGTGTCAGAGCCAAGATCCTCACTCACTGACCCCAGCCCTTGCCCCTGCACCGCCTCGCTGCCCCCCACCCCACCCCAGGAAGCCAGGGCCCCTCCCATCTGGGGGGTACCGGCTGGGGCAGGTGCCAGGCCAGGCTATGGGCTGGGGGGTTGATGTAAAGGAAGGACCCTCGCCCTGGCCCCTCGGGGGTCCACGGTCTGGGTGTGGTCCTCCCTCCCGAGGGACAGTCTTAGTCGAGGTGTGTTTGGCTCTAAGAAGCAGGAAGCTATTGAATCCTGCTCAAATCAAAGGATGTTTGCTGAAAAGGCTCAGCCTACCAAGTTGAGGGCTGCAGACATGGGGGCAGGGCAATGAAAGTTGGGAAGCTTGGCTCCTTGCTCCGCACCCACTCAGGCCCTTTCCTCGGCCTCCCCCTCGGTCAGCTTCCTCTGAGCGTGGTCAGTTTGCCAGCCCCTTTTATTTTCTCAGTCTGTGTCCCAAAGCTTGGGGAGGGGTCCGACTGGCACAGCCGACCTCTGGGCACTGGGTCAAGTGTCTACTCTGGCTCCATCCGCAGGGACCCTGAGAGGGGGTGTGTGAGAACAGTCATGTCCACAGTGAGGATCTGATGGGGACGTCCCTGGCCGTCCAGTGGTTCAGACTCGGCACTTACACGGCATGGGGCGTGGGTTCGATCCCTGGTCGAGGCCAAAGAGTGAAAAAATAAAAAGGAAAAGAACTGTCGTAAGCAAAGACCCTCCCTGGGAATGGGGCCCAGGTTCGTTTAGAGGTGTGTGACTGCAGACAAGCCACGTCCCCTCGCGCCACCTGTTCCCTAGCCCACAGCTGCAGGCAGGTGCCTCGGGTCAAGCCTGTGAGCCCACGGCAGATCACAGACAGGGAGACTGAGGCCCCGCAGTGAAGTGACTGGGCTGGGGACGTGCAGCGACCCATCCCGCAGCCTCTGCAGCCCAGTTGCTGGAAACGGGTGCTTCTTCCCTCCTGTGCTTCCCAGGGTCCCTCGCTGAATCACCTGCTTCCCGCAGCAGCTGGGGTGGGGGGTTAGGGGGTGGGGGATTAGGGGGTTGGGGGGGGTTAAGGGGTGAGGGGCTAGGGGGTTGGGGGTTAAGGGATGGGGGTTAGGGAGTGGGCACCCCAAGGGCAGTACTCAGACCTGAGGGATCTGGGAGCCTGTGGGTGGAGCAGGCTCCTCAGGGCTGGTCTGGGTTTTAGGGGGGCCAAGGACTGCAAAGGAGCCCCTGCTGCGCTCTGTGAAGCTAGGCGCACCCCCTCCTTCTTCCACGAGGGGAATATCCTGTAGAGAGCCTTGCTGCCTGCAGGTCAAAGCAGGTTAAAAACTAGGGCTCAGGAGCGGGACAGACCTGGGCTGAATCCACCCCCACCACCCCAGCCACATGAGCCCCTCCCCCCGCCCCCACCCCACCCCAGGGTGTACTGCTCTCTCCTCCCACCAAGGCCTACCCAGGCCGCGTCTTGGCTGTCCCTCTTTCCTCAGAGCTCACCTCTCACCAGACAGGGCAGGTCAGAGGGCTTTGTGGCAGTCTTGGAGAGTGTCGACACTGCCTACCACTCCCCACTGGCTCAGCTCTGAGAAGATGGGGGGCGGGGGTTAGTATTTTTGAGGGCTTCCCTGATAGCTCAGTTGGTAAAGAATCCTCCTGCAATTCAGGAGACCCCAGTTTGATTCCTGGGTCAGGAAGATCCGCTGGAGAAGGGATAGGCTACCCACTCCAGCATTCCTGGGCTTTCCTTGTGGCTCAGCTGGTAAAGAATCCACCTGCAATGCGGGAGATCTGGATTCCATCCCTGGGTTGGGGAGATCACCTGGAGAAAGGAAAGGCTACCCATTCCAGTATTCTTGACAGGAGAATCCCCATGGACAGAGGAGCCTGGTGTTCTACAGTCCATGGGGTCGCAAAGAGTCAGACACGACTGAGCAATTGGATGAATGGGTGGAATGAATTAAAAAGTACTAAAGTGAAAGTTGCTCAGTCATATCCTTCTCCAGGGGATCTTCCTGACCCAGGGACCAAAACCGCGTCTCCTGCATTTAATTCATTGCTGTTTTTTTTTTTTTAATTAAAGGAAGCTTAATGGAAAACTGACAAAATCTCAAAAATAATCTAACCCATAGGGGCCTTGATTCCTCCTCTTCAGGAAATGTGAGGGGAGGGGAGCTGCCCCCTTGGCTGCCTCAGTTTCCCTCTCATAACTCCTCCTGGAGAAACCCTGTCTAAATATTAATTCCTGCATATTTTGGTCCTTTATCTGGAAATCTCCTGCCCTACAATTTGGACTATTTGCAGGCTCTTGTGGGTCTCAGAACCACCAAAGGCAAATTAAAAAAACACATTCCTGGACACACCAGAGGGTATCTGATTCAGCGGGTACGAATCAACCCCGGGTCTGGGGGGTTTTAACTCCAGTCCAAGGATTGCTATGGGGATTAGGGGACACCTGCAGCCATTCTGCACTCTGACCATCAGAGGGCGCCATGGACCGAGCTAAGAGCTCCCCCTTGGCGATCTCGTTCCTCCAGACAGGTTGCTGTCATCAAGGACTTGCTGGTCAAACAAGGCTAGGGGTGAACCGTGCCCCAGCGGGCAGGAGCTTCCACAGAGGAGGAAGCTGTCAGCAAAGGGGCTCACTCACAGCGGGCCGTGGGCACCTGTGATCCTTGCACACGTGGACTCCAGAGCTCAGAGAGGAGTTCCCAGGTTGGAATTCCGATCAGTCTGTCCTGCTTCTGGGGTCTGCTGTTTACCCGGCCCTGCTCCGATGGGAAATCCAAGACCCAGGCAGGGGCAAAAGCTTAGTGGCAGCTGCTCTGGCTCCCGGCCCACCTAGAGCTCTCTGTCCTGCCAGCGGGGGCAGAGGGTGGACCCCAGGATGGTTCAGCTATGAGTCAGCTCTGAGTGCCCAAGGGATGGGACCGGGGCTGCTGGCCAGGGATAGGGCTGCCGGCGGGACCCTGCTTCCGCAGCTGCGGGTGGCCGTGGTGATTCAGCTTCCCTCTGCCTGCCTGGAGGGGGGCCCGCCACGGGCTGGGAGACGGAGGAGGAGTTGGGGTTAGGGAGGGGCGAGGGAGGGGCATTAAGAGGCCCTGTGGGCCAATTCTTCTGGATGCTGAGGTCCCATGGGATAACTGTGGGCAGAGATTAGGTGGTCCTGAGACTGGGCCTAGGTTGAAGTCTCCTGGGGTGGGGGGGGTGTCCTTGAAGATGGAATCTTTTGAGAGGTTAGGTTTTTCATCAGGAAGATATCCCAGGGTCTTCCCGCTCTGTGCTCGTCTCTATGGGGGGGCTTGCCTTGGCGCTGGGGGGGCGGGGCCTGATCCCCCACTGATGCGGGGAGGAGGACCGGCTGACCACTCCGGCTGGGGGGTGGTCTGCGGACGGAGGAGGCGCCCCGAGCGGGTGGTGCGGGGGCGGGGCGAGGCGGCCCTCCCGGCTCCGGGGGCGGGGCCTGACCCGAGGTGGCGCCCCCGGGCTCGGCCCAGTTTTCCGGGTGGGGCGCGTGGGGCGGCCGCGGAGGCGGGGCCTAGAGTGCGGAGCCTCGCTCTCCGCCCGAGCCTGGCGGGAGCCGCCGCCGCTGCCGGAGCCGCCGGCAGCCGGAGCCACAGCGCAGGCCCTGCGGAGCCGAGCTGAGCCGAACTCGCCGCCTGACACCGGCCGGAGCGCGGGGCCCGCGCGTCTGCCCGCTGCTGGGCCTGGGCAGGGTCGGACGCAGCGAGCCGGACCCACCGGCCCCAACCCGGCGCGGGAGCCCGGATCGCCCCCCACCAGGCCTGGCGTGAACAAGCCGGAGGACCCGGGGACAGGGCCAAAGAGAAAAGGGATGGAGGATTCCGTCTAGACGTAGCGTGGGCACTCGGGCGGGAGGAGAGTGGAGACCTCGCCTGGCACGGGCAGAGGTGCCTGGCGCTTACTAGGCCAGGCTCGAGCACCAGAGAGCCTGGCATCCCAGCTGAAGCGACCTGGGCTCTGGCCTCCCTGAGCCGAGGACACCACATAGCTCCTGGACCTCCGCTGCCGCAGGCTGGGCGCCAGAGGCTGTGCCCGCACCTGCCTGAGACGGGGCGGGTCCCAGGTGGGGCTCTCTGGTGGCCCAGAGCTGGTCACCGGGGAGCTGGCCTCCTGCCGCGACCTCACTGGTACCCATGTGCCGCTGCCCGCCGGAGCACCATGATGGCAGGATGACCTCTGCCGAGGCAGAGGTGGTGGCTGGCGGCGCTCGGTGGGCCGGGTCCGCCGAGTGGCCCCCTGACACCCCGCAGGCCCTTCGCAGGCCTGGCCGGGCCCGGGTGGCCGTGGCCGCACTGGTGTGGCTGCTGGCGGGAGCCAGCATGTCAAGCCTCAACAAGTGGATTTTCACGGTGCACGGCTTCGGGCGGCCCCTGCTGCTGTCGGCGCTGCACATGCTGGCCGCCGCGCTGGCCTGCCACCGGGGGGCGCGGCGCGCCTTGCCAGGCCAGACCCGCCGTCAGGTGCTGCTGCTCAGCCTCACCTTCGGCGTCTCGATGGCTTGCGGCAACGTGGGGCTGAGCGCCGTACCCCTGGACCTGGCACAGCTGGCTACCACCACCACGCCGCTCATCACGCTGGCCCTGTCCGCGCTGCTGCTTGGCCGCCGCCACCACCCGCTGCAGTTTGCGGCCATGGGCCCGCTCTGCCTGGGGGCCGCCTGCAGCCTGGCTGGAGAGCTCCGGACGCCCCCGGCTGGCTGTGGTTTCCTGCTGGCGGCCACTTGCCTCCGTGGCCTCAAGTCCATTCAGCAGAGTGAGTAACCTAAGTCACTGGTTGAGGAGGTGGGGACCCGGGTGGGAGTGTGGGAGTGTGAGCTGGGGAACCCTGTGAGGGGGTATGGCCGATACCCCGTTTTACTGGTGACCAAACTGAGGCACATGGCTTTGGAAGAGTCAGAAACTGAGGCTCAGAAAGGGCCAACTGCTCAGTGATTTCCAGGCCCCAAACTTAGGCTCTGGAGGCCCAACCGGCTTTATCTCCATTTGACACGTAGAGGGGCTTGCCCTGGGCCATGAAAGCAGCGGAGGTGAGATTTGAACCTAGTCAGACTGTAAAGACTCTGCCTCCAAAGCAGGAGACCCAGGTCTGATCCCTGAGTCGGGAAGATCCCCTGGAGAAGGGCATGGCAACCCACTCTAGTATTCTTGCTTGGAGAATCCCATGGACAGAGGAGCCTGGCAGACTACAGTCCATGGGGG
Source organism: Okapia johnstoni (assembly GCA_024291935.2). NCBI lineage: Eukaryota > Metazoa > Chordata > Mammalia > Artiodactyla > Giraffidae > Okapia > Okapia johnstoni. The sequence continues at coordinate 3,108,108 of CM044310.1, read as the reverse complement.
TTCCAAAGAGTCGGGCACAGCTGAGCGCCTTTCACTTCACTCAGGCAGAGTCCAGGCTGTCCTAGTGATGTGGCACAAAACTGTGGACCCAGAGGGAGGCTTGACAGTGGGAACTGGCGGGAGAGAAAGAGGGCAAGATGGTAAACCAGGCTTTGGAAATGGGGCGGAGTGTGGGGATGCTGTCTGGGAAGGGGTGGTGTCTCCCGGGAGCTGCAGTGTAACGGGCCCTATGCTAGGTGTTGACTTTGAGTTGTCATGGCAACCACTACTTTCATCCCCATTTTACAGATGGTGGAACTGAGACCCAGGGAAATTCATGATTTGCCCACAGTCAGCTCCAAAGGACCAGAATCCTGGTCCACGTGACTCTGTACCTCAGCTCTGATGGAAGGGGGTTGGGGGCTCTGGGCAGAGGGTGGGGCGGAGACTCCAAACGCAGACCCTACGGAGTCACTCCGCTAGAGGGTGGAGATCACTTTCCTGCCTGTCCTACTGAGGGTTCTTTGAGTCACAGCCCTCACCCTGTCTCTGCGCCTGCTCAGGGTAGGGAGGCCTGCGTTCCAGCCACATGTGGGCTTGTACTTCCTGGGCGACCTGGGGCGGATCTGGATCTTGTCTGGGCCTCAATCTCCCCATCTGTTCAGTGGAGGCGGTCACAGTTGATAGAGTCCCAGGGATTTCTTGCTCTCCCTCCCTTGTGGCTCTGAGATCCTATGACCCAGGCCTGGAAGAAGGAAGGGGTTGCTCCAAGGGCACTGGGTTGGGGTTAGGGCAGCCTGCAGCCAGGAAAGGTTGAAGTCAGAGCTCATACCTGCCCTGGAATCAGGACCCAGAGGCCCTGTACCCATCTTCCAGGGCCCTGAAGCAGGGCCAAAGCCCAGTTCTATTTTTGCCTTCAGGTTACTTGAGAGCTGGGGCCTGAGCTCTGGGCATGAGTCAGTGGTAAACTTGACCTTGTGCCCCACCCTGGGCAGGGCCAGAAGGCTGGGAAGGCCTCAACCTCAAGACCCACACCACACCTGCTGAGGCCCAACCTCCTCACCCCAGAGGAGCCCCAGCCAGCAGGACAGGCTGTGGCCGGCCAGGCCTCGGGCATACAGACTGGGGCTGGCAGGTGCCTGGCATCAGACTGCTCCTGGGCTCTGCCAGCTCCTTCCTTGTCTCCTGCCTGCCCCTGAGGCAGGTTGGATGCTTGCTCCGGGCTCCCACAGGGCCCTCTGCATCCCCCATCAGGACTCCACATGCCTTGTATTGATATTATAGCCACCTGGTTACATGTCTGCCTCCCACCAGGCAGGAGCTCCGAGAGGGCATGGCCTAGCTTTGGGGAAGCTCCATGTCCCCAGCACTTGACTTGGGGCCTGGCACAGGTAAGGTACCACTTAAGTGGTGAATTTATTAATGGTGTGATGGAAGAATTGTCAGGCTGCTTAAGTTACTTGGCTCAGGATGCTAAGGAGAGAGCTTAGGAGGCTGAGGCCCCACCAACAGAGATGGGAGCCCAGCGCAGAGGTGGGTCGGAACAGACTGGAGGCAAGGGATGAAGTGGGTTTTGGACAAGAGGAGGTCACAACTTACAAACTTTCCAGGAAAGTCACCAGGGCCAAATTTAGACTAGAATGTGAGTGACTGACACCAGCTCCTTTCCTGATGGCAGACTCCAAGGGAGCAGAGGATGAAAGTCCAGGAAGAGGAGTGCCCAGCAGCTTCCCTCCTTTCTGGGCCAGTTGCCGGCCTGAGGGGACCATACGTGGAGAGGAGTGATGCTACCTCTCCACTCACAGAAAGGCTGGGAGATGGGGTGCCAGCGTGCTGAGACTTGTCCTCAGCTACACCCACCTGCATCAGGTTGACCCCATTCCCAGCCGCTGAGCTCTCAGGCTGGTGGGGAGATGCCCTCAGAAGGAGCGATCACAAAGCAGGGAAGAGGTGTGAGAGCCAAGGTGTGCACATCTGTGATTGGGATGGCTACTTCTTGGGGAGACCAGAGAAGGCTGCCTGGGGGAGGAGGCAGGCAGTGATGGTGACAGCTGAGCCCTGACTATGGGCCCATGCTGTGCCCAGCTCTTCACATGGCCAGAGCAGAAAAGGGCATTCTGGGAGCGGGACGCAAGCCCTGCCAGGGCGCGGGTGTCAGCCAGCGGGGTTGCACGTAGCGGGTCATGACAGCCGCCATGGGCAGCAGTTGCCCCTGGGCACAGGTCCTGCGTTCAGCACCTCACACGCCCCCGTGAAGGCATGTTGTCACTTTGCCTGTGCTTCCGCGAGGGGACAGGCATAGAGAGAGGGTGACCTGTGTGATATCACACAGCTCGTGATGGAGCGGAGGTGGGGTAAGCTGGAAGCCAGCGGCGTCCAGAGGGTGTTAGTCTGCATGTGGCTGAAGTGTGGCGTGTTCAGATGCTGAAATGGAGATGCCTTTGGAGGAGGAGAGGTTGAAATGCAGGGTTTGGGGTAAGCAGGCGGGGGAGAGGTCGCTGAGGAGGGCGGATGACAGGTTGGTGGGGTAACTGATTCTTTTCCTGGGCTGGAGGGGGCAGTGTCGGGGCCGGGGGAGGAGGAGGGCTGGACGGATTACAGAACAGGTGCACGGGGCAGAGCAGGGAAGTTAGGACCTGCCTGCCTGCCTTCCTTCCTCTCAGAGAGTGAAATTTGCCAAAGGTGAAGTTCAAGTTCACCTGCAATCCTAACCACCTTCCAGTGATGGCACCTTGAACACGCAGGCCACAGGCAGCTCATAATGGTGCTAAATTTGGAGCAGCTGAACAGGAGGCATTCCAGTTATCTGCTCATTTCTAGAAATGCTTGACAGAAGGACTGTTGCCTAGAGAACAAAGCCAAAACATCAAAATGAAATCGAGAGAGAAATAAGATTTCCTATTCTAAGCATAGCCTATGAGTAAGCGCCTCTGTGGTTCTTTGGAAAGTGTGTGTCAGAAAACGCATAGCGGCTGAGAGAGCCCTGGGAGGGCACGGGGAGACCTTACTCATCTCTCTCCACAAAAACTTGGAGAAGGCACAAAACCGCCGTTGCCTCTTTGCAAGTACTGTCACTTCAGCTCAGCCATGTGAGATTTTATGACGGGCCTTGCTTCCTTTGTGAACCAACTGGGTGGTAACCTATGTACACACACACAAGGCACGCATGTGCTAGATGCTAGGGTGCCCTCTTTCTTGCAAAGCCCCAGGTTTCCTCTGTGTCCTGGATTTGTCTTGACAAGCTCCAGCATCCGTAGCGAAAGGTGCTAACTCTCTGCAGTAAACCGTGAATGACAGGGACTTTCCCTGGTGCTCCCGCTGTTAAGACTTCACCTTCCAATGCAGGGAGCGCAGGTTCGATCCCTGGTCAGGGAACTATGATCCCACATGCCTCTTGGCCAAAAAATCAAAACATAAAACAGAAGCAATATTGTAACAAATTCAATAAAGGCTTTTAAAATGGTCCACATTAAAAAAAATCTTAAAAAACAACACACACACACAGTGAGTGACAGCTGAGCACAATGAGCTCCTTGTTGTGTCCGTCATCCCAGTGGTCACAAGTGATTGAACATGTGACTCAAACGGCTTCGATTATTTTCAAATTCTCTCTCTTGTAACGTAAAGGCCCACATAGCTAGTACGCGGCAGAGCTGGGAGTGCTGGAGAGAGCAAGGCGGGAGCCACACTGTGCGGCTGGGGGTGCGAGAATGGCTGAAGCCCAGAAAGCTGAGCCCCGTGGCTCAGCAACTTCAAAGCTGGTTCCAAGTCCAGGATGTGTTTCTGGGGAGCCCCTGAAGATTTTTTTTTTTCACGTTTATTTCTCAGTGGGATATCACAGATGATTGTTTCAGCTTGTGGGAGGAGTCAGTGATAACAGGCTTATTTCTCTTGTGTTTTCACATTTACTGACCTTGGCTTACCTGATAAGGGCTTTATGTTCATTATTTTAATCTGCATATTCAAGGTTTTATGGGGGCTTCCCAGGTGGTGCTAGTGGTAAAGAACCCGACTGCCGATGCAGGAGACACGGGAGACTTGGGTTTGTTCCCTGGGTCGGGAGAATCCCCTGGAGAAGGGCATGGCGACCCACTCCAGTCTTCTTGCCTGGAGAATCCCATGGACAGAGGAGCCTGGTGGGCTACAGTCCATGGGGTTGCAGAGTCAGACACGACTGAAGCGACATATCATGCACAAGGTTTTATTATCCTCTGACTCTGCAGGTGAGGAAACCTAGGCCTCCAGAGGTTAAGGGCCAGGTCACAGCTGGCCAGGAGCGGACTGGGTCACCATCCAGGTGGCCTGACCTTCCGTTATAGAGCGGGAGCCCCTCATTCTGCCAGAGGGGCTGGGGCAGGCTTCTTGGAGGTCGTGGCAGGCTGGCCTCGCGGGGGGTCGTCTGGCGCCCGGTGCTGACAGCTGTTGCCCTGGTTGCAGGTGCCCTGCTGCAGGAAGAGAGGCTGGACGCGGTGACCCTGCTGTACGCCACCTCGCTGCCCAGCTTCTGCCTGCTAGCCGGCGCTGCCCTGGTGCTGGAGGCCGGCGTGGCGCCGCCGCCTGCCCCCACCGACTCCCGCCTCTGGGCCTGTGTCCTGCTCAGCTGCCTCCTGTCTGTGCTCTACAACCTGGCCAGCTTCTCCCTGCTGGCCCTCACCTCGGCCCTCACGGTGCACGTCCTGGGCAACCTCACCGTTGTGGGCAACCTCGTCCTGTCCCGGCTGCTGTTTGGTAGCCGCCTCAGCACCCTCAGCTACGTGGGTGTGGCGCTCACCCTTTCAGGAATGTTCCTTTACCACAACTGTGAGTTCGTGGCCTCCTGGGTTACCCGCTGGGGCTTCTGGCGGAGGGACCAGCCTGGCAAGGGTCTCTGAGACCTGAGGGAGCACAGGGACCATTCGGGACCGCTCCGGCCTGAATCCAGCCTTGGCCCGTGGCCACAGGAGAGCGGGCAGCCGCTGGGGCCATCGGGGTCTTCCCGTGGGGAAGACGGGTCTTCCTGCGGGGTCGCCGTGGAGGCTGGAATGGGGTCTCCTAGAGAGCCCTGGCTCCTGTCCCTGCCTGCCTCTCCTCATCACAGACCCCACTCACCACTGGATGGTGGGTCCAGGCACAGTCGCTGTGCTTGTCAGAGTAATTATGACGATTAGGGTCAAGTACCGCACTGAAAATTGCTGGCTAAGCTTGGAAAACCTCACCACGTTCTGACGGTGATGGTGGTGATGATGGCGATGATGGCGATGATTCTTGGCGGTCGCACAATCCTTCCTCCAGGAAGTGGGGGAGGCAGCTAGGGGGCCCAGGGAAGGGCATCTTTGCTACTGGGCTTCCCTAGGGAGCTGGGGTTGTCTGTGCCAACTCCAGGCAGCTGCTGTGGCCTCAGCCCTGGGCCCCCCAACATCGGGTCTCCGTCCTCAAATAAACTATTTTTGCTTGTACCCCTGTGTCATTCCTCGGGGCAGCGGCCAAGGAAACACAGGCACACCAGCCGCCCGCCCAGGAACAGGGACCTCCTCCCTCCCTCACGGGGCCTGGCCAGCCCTGCCAGACCTCTGCTCTGACCCCTCACACCATCTTCCCACAGCCTCAAGGGGGATCTCTTAGAACACGTGGTCTCTGTGGCTCCTCGCTGCTCCTGGGACAAGGTCAGGCCTGGCCCTGTGGCCTCGCCCCTCCTTTGTTATCACTGTTCAGTCGCTAAGTCGAGTCCAACTCGTTGCGACCCCGTGGACTGCAGCAAGCCAGGCTCCTCTGACCTCCACCATCTCCCGGAGCTTGCTCAAACTTAATGCCCATTGTGTCGATGATGCCATCCAACCATCTCATCCTCTGTTGACCCCTTCTCCTCCTGCCCTTAATCTTTCCCAGCATCAGCGCCACCTTCAATCCACACCTGCTTCCATCAGGTCCCCCGTGACACCCAGCCGCCCACTGGAGTCTCCGCACATGCTGGTCCCCGGTCTGTGGTCCTCTTCCTACATCAGCTTCTCCCTTCTCATGGCTAAACCCTTGGCTGGGGGTGAAAACCCAAACTGTACAACTCTCCTCTAAAAGAAAAACCAGAAAAGAAGCCTGAGGAAGGAAAGGCCTGGGTGAGGGGCTGTGCCCAGGGCTGTGGGCGCAGAGGGCAAGGAATGGGGTGGTTCCATGGAAGGAGGAGCACTGGGGCGGGGGTGGAGCATCTAGGGAGCTGGCCTGACCCAGCTGCCTCACTTCTCATCCTTTCCCTGGCTGTAGGCATTTAACTCCAGCCACCCACCTGTCTCCACTGCAGGCCACCTGTTAAAAACCATAAGGTCCCTGCCTAAGTTAGAGAGACTGGGGAGCTAATCCTGCTCTGCCTGCCTCACTGTGCCTGGGGCAGGTACCTCCCCTTGCTGAGCCTCAGTTTCCAGATCTGCAAAATGGGCTGATGATCCCCAGGGAGAGGATTTCCAGTGGGGACCTGGTGGGCAGGGCCAGGGGTGGAGAGGGGACAATGGGGCCAGTGGGCTTGGTCCCTAGCATGAGCTAGTCACCCACTCTCTCTCTGAGGCTCTAGGCCCATCTGGAAAATGGGAGGATGGGAGCTTGGCCAGGCCGGGGCTGGGGTCTAGGGTGTCTGGGACTCAGAGAAGACTCACTCATTCCTTCACGTGGCCGGAATTCGTGGTCAGGGCTACATAGAGGGTTGGCCCCAGGCTGGGGTGGGGGCAGTGAGGGCCTGGGGAGCACCTGGCACAGGCAGGACTGGTGCAGGGTTGCCTGCCCTGGCCGCTATGCAGGCGGGTCTTTCGGAGGGGAAGTGGGCCTAGGCTGAGTCACTCGACACCCACCCTCTGTGTGAGTCAGAGAAGCCACCAGCCCAGCCCTGTCCTGGTGCAGCCTGGATACCTCCAGGCTCCACCCTGAGGCTTGGCCAGACAGGACAGAGGATGGATGGTTTCCAGTGGGTGGGTCCCCCTGGTCCTCAGGACCCTTCCCCTTTCAAGGCGCCTCCTGCAGTGCCCTGAGCCCCGGGGAATGCTTGGCTTCAGAGTGAGCCTCCTGTCTGATCAAAGCCAGCCCCTGGTGGGGGTGGGGGTGGGGCAGGGGGGAGTTGGAGCCGTGCTTGACCTGGGGACCACCCAGCATTGAGGTGTTTCCCTCCAAGTCAGAGTACACCCCTCCTAATCACTCCCTGCTGGAGTGGGCACCGTGAACGCTGGCCTGGGGGGCTGTCCTGGTCTCCCTTCTCGCTGTCTGACCTGTTTGGTTTCCCCTGGCTTCACAGAGGACCTCACAGTGAGGGGCTTAGGAGGTGATTCCCATGGACAGCCCTCTGGGCTCTGCTTCTCGCTTGTCCTGTTTCCTCCGGTGAGTCACTTGGCCTCCCCAGCCTCCCTCTTTGTACCCAGTCTGGCTGGGAAGCCTTCTCGGGATGACAGATGCCACCTTCCTTGGGGGCGGTTCCCTACCCCACCCTTCCCTATCCCACACCAGTCTGGGTTGACAGCCACAGTTGAAGGTCACCCCAGCTCCCTGCACCTCTCCAGGCAGGGGCCCCCAGCACGTCCTGCTCTCAGAACTGGCTTGTCACCGAGCTGTCTGCTCACCGCCGTCTCCCCAGCACCAGCACATAACCTGGCGTGGATGGAGTAGGAAGGAGATAACACCAGTCAAAAGCAGGGGTCGGACCTGGGTTTGAACCCCAGCCCTGGCATGTCTGAGCTGTGTGACCCTGGGCAGGGGTTGTCCCCTCCTGTGTCTCTTGTGTGTTAAGGGGGGCGGGGGGGCGGGGGCAGAGCCTCACGAGCCTGTCTGGCTCTGGGAGGCTGCAGGGGCTAATATGGGGCGAGTGCTTAGCGATAGTGCCTGAGACTGGATGAAAAATGAATCAGTCGATCTAAGAGAGAAATGAAAAATTTTATTTGCACTGAGTTTGAAGACTGTAACCCGGGAAGAGCATCTCAGAAACCTGAGAACTGTTCTGCCCGTTAGAAGTCAGGGAACAGTTATGTAAGTATTTTTGAGACGGAGGGCTGTACATCAAATGACATATTATGGATGGTTTACGTAATCTGGGTCTAAGCGTCGCCGTGGTGGATCATGTGACCCCTTACAAGTTTCAGGAAGGAGCGTTATCTAGTGAGGAGTTGTCTTGATGCTGGGAGAAATGCTGCTCTCTGCGGCTGAGCAGATATTCCTGCCGATGGGGTGTTCTGGTTGATGCGTACATGCAGATGCACCACGCACAGTGCGGGGAGGGAGGAGGTCAAAAAGGCAGAGAAGAGTTGACTGTGTTTAGCCGCTTCCTGTCTTGCCATAGGCGTGAATTTTTCACAAACCTACTAGGTCCTTGAGCCATGTGAGCAGACTGGCTCACTCCAGGTGCTCCCAGTTTCTCTCCCAAGGCTTCTCCAGCTGTGCTCCCGCCCCGCAGGTGTCCCCTGCTCACCCAGGGCCCCAGGGCATGCCCTCGGCCCACCCCCTTGCCCTGCCTCGGAGGAAGCTGGCTCTGTGCTGGGCATCCTGCCATTGTGGATTCAGAACAAAGCCGCTGCCTTGTCTCAGCCCCAGCTGCCAGGGGGCCCCCGCCCATCCTCCCCAGGGGCGCCTTGGATTCTTGTTCCAGGGGGCCAGGGCAAACGAGGACTCTTGCTCCCTACTTTGCTCCCGAATCAGCTCAGGGATGCCAGGAACCGACCATCATCACACTGCTCCTGCTCAGTGCTAAATGCTTCTGGGAAATGACACAGAACACGTGGCACGCCATGGGAGGTTTCGATCGGGCAAGGCCCACGATGGAACAATAAACACTTCTGATAATGGCCTCCCGGTATCTCAGTTTCCATCTGCGTCCCCCTGACCGCCACGGCCACCATGAGCCTCCTGCCTCCGCTGGACACCACCAGGCAGTTCTTGTTGCCTGGGCTGGGCACCTCTCTTTACATGTTGAAACTTTCTTTGGCGGAAGGACCCTCATCTGTGCTTCTTACGCTGTAGCCCAACATCCAATCAGCTGAAGCAACCTTGCCAGTAGATGAACCAGGAACCCTCACACCTCTGCCAACTTTCCCAGGCGATCTAGTTCAACCCTTATACATACAGAAAATGGAAGCCCAAAGAGATGGTAGTAGTCTGTCCAGCTGCTCTAACAAAATGCCATAGACAAGTGGCTTGTGAACAACAGAAATGTATTGCTCCCAGTTTTGGAGGCTGGAAGTCTGAGACCAGGGTGTCAGCATGGTTGGGTGAGGGCCTGCTTCTGGGTCACAGATTTCATTTATAAAGGTAATAATCCCATTCATGAGGGCTCCACTCTCATGACCTCATTGCCTAATTACCCCCCAAAGGCCCCACCTCCCATCCTCAACATGTGAATGTTAGGAAGACACATTCAGGTTATAGCAACCATCTTGCACAAAGATGGAAGAGCAGGGCGAGGTCTTCACCTCCTAATTCTTAGGGTTCTGCCACTCCTTGCTCCCCACTCTGCTGTGAACCACAGAGCAAGGGTGTGAGGTTATAGAGGTGCGTGGGGTCTGCCCAATTCACATGGGATGTCTGCTGGTTGTTCCCCAAGTCCATCAGCAAAACATTTTTTTCTTCGGGGAAAAGGCATTACCGATATTTAGCCAAAGGAAGCCTAGAAAGATTTGTGGGCTTGGACCCTCTCAGGACCTCTCAACCCCAACGTCTCCCACTTAGGATGTGAAATCCTTCCTGCCATATCCCATCCTGAATATTAAAAGAATAACTTAAAAAGGAGGTTCCAAAATTATATCTTCTCAATGACGAACAAAATTATATAGAAAGAAGGCAATACACCACAATACCAAAGTGCTGACCTGAGGATCGTATTGTAGATGCACTATATTTATTTTCCTTTTTCCACAAATGAGCCTTTATTTTTAAAAACACATTTCTGAGGGTTCCAGTTCTAAGAATGAGTAAATATAGTCTGTCTTTCCCCCGAATGCAACTAACAACCCAGGACGGAATGCAGGAAGCAGCTCTCTGAGGACTCTGAGAAAGAAGTGGTAGCAGGTGGACTAGGAGAGGAAATCAGAGTTTGGGATATAAAAATCTGATGACGAGTCTCCTGTTTTGCTTTTTGCCCTGGTATCTGCTGGCCTGGTCTCCAAGGCAGCATGAATCCTGGGACTGTGCAGTGGACATGGAAAGAAAGGCCTCCAAGAGCAGCCTTGTCTTCCTGGTCTGAGGAGTAGGGAGGGAGGACTCTTCAGGGCAGAAATCCCTTTTTGTCCTTTTTTTGTCCTTGTATAGTCCCGTCCCCGGGGCAAGCCTCATATGAAGTGGAAACGGGGCAGCAGCAGTAGCAGTGGAAGCCAGGAAAATACTTAAAGCTCAGAGGAACTCCTTCTGACCCAGAGAACTGTGGTTTGAAAGGTATGTGTGGTGGGGAGGAGTCCCCTTGCTTTTTCCCTCTCTTCATCCTGTCGCCTGGCCCCAGAGCAGAGACTCGGTCACAGGACGCAAGCAGCAGGGCAGGGAGACTAAAAACCCCAGTTTCTGGCTGGAGGACCGGGGAAAGGGTGGCCTTGAAAACTGGAGAGCATGGGAGAAATCACGGAGAGCGGGAAGCTTGAGAAATGGATCCCACAGGCTCACGTGTGTGGATCTGACCCCAAACAGTATTCCAGTGACTTCGACACTACGGGGCAGACCAGTCAGATTTCAGGCTGGCCCCTGGGTGGCACTAGCTTAGGACAGATTTGACCTAACGTTGCAGAAGTTCAGAAAACCGACCACTGAACTCAGCCACTGTTAAAAAAAAAATTCAGCTGAGTAAGTTTTTAAAATCTTGTTGGCTTTATTCAATGATTGATGAATTGAGAAGCATCCATCTAGCAAACAGAAGGGGCCCCAAGGCCCCTCCTGAGGGACTTTTAGGGGCAGGAGGGAGCAGGCACAAGGAAGCTATTCCAGGCGGAAAATGGCTTTGGTTATCGCAAGTCTGCTTTTCTTAGGGGATGGCCAGAGTCTATCAGGCTGATCACCTAACTCGTGCTGATCAGGTGATTCCTGACTGACTGGTTTAATATCCCATTTCTGGAAGAGCTGAAACTGTAGCTAAGTCTCGGTTTGGTGACGTGGGTTTTAGCATTAAGTGACCCCACTTGGGGCCTGTTCTCTTGTTTTTAATGGCCCACACGAGGCAGACTGGAACTGACCCTAAATGGATCAACTGCCTCCTAAAACAATCAACATTTTCCATAGGATTTAACAAAGACCTAGAGTCTCATAATGTACTAATATTCAAAATGCCCAGGACACAAACCAAAGTTACTCTACATACAAAGAACCAAGAGAGTCTAAACACTGAGATGACCCCAATGTTGGACTTATCAGGAAAGGACCTTAGAAATAAAAAGACAGAAAGTCTCAGCAGAGAAATAGGAGATATAGAAAATCACCAATTAAAAATTTTTCAACTAAGACAATATATCAATCAACATTTGAAAATACACTAGATGGTCCTAGTAGCAGAACAACAGAGGAAAATCTGTGAACTTGAAGACAGGTCAGTAGAAAATTAGCTACAATAAACAGGATATCCACCTCTGCCAAATGCCCTGTTGCCTGGAAAATGTGAACGTTACATGATAGAGGAGATTCTGCAGATGTAATTAAGGTTATGGACTTTAAAATCTGGACTGTCTGGATTATTGAGTGGGCCTAGTCTAATCACATGAATCCTTAAAGGCAGAAGGTTTTTTTTTTTTTTTTTATGCACACGGCAACGAATACTTCCTTTATTTTCACAGTCCCATGGGAGATGTACAGAGAGTGGGTGAAAAAGATCCGAATTTGTCAGTTTGCTGGGGTGGGTTGAAAAGAAATTTGTGGTACTTTCTGTGGTTCATAAAACATGAGGTTTCAAAGGCAGGAAACGGCCAAGAGATCTGGTTTATCTTCTTTTCAATTACAAACTAGGAGAGTTCACTTCACAACATCTGAAAATCCCCCAAGTGAATCACGGAGAAGCAACTATAGGTCTTCCAAAGTGAGCCAGAGAATAACAGCTAACATTTATTGAGCATTTAAGGTATGGCAAGCTCTGTGCTGAGTCCTGTCTGACTCTTTGTGACCCCATGGACTGTAGCCTACCAGGCTCCTCTGTCCATGGGATTTTCCAGGCAAGAATACTGGAGTGGGTTGCCATTTCCTACTCCGAAGGCAGAAGTTTTTGTCTGCCTGGATTTGGAGATGCGGCAGGAGGAAAAGTCATAGGTGTTCAAAGCCTGAGGGGGATTCAACAACCCTCGTACTGTTGGAGGAAGCCGTGCGGAAAGCGCTGAGAGGAATGCAGTAAGGAAGTGGGGTCGTTTTCAACTACAAGGAACTGAATTCTGTCAACAGTCTCAATAGGCTTGGAAGCAGAATCTTTCCCCAGAGCCTCCAGTTAAAAAAACAAAACAAAACAAAACACCTTGATTTTGGCCTTGTGAGACCCGAAGCAGAAGATTCGAGCTTCCCCAGTGGCTCAGGGTAAAGAATCTACCTGCAGGGCAGGAGGTGCAGATTCAGTCCCTGGGTTGGGAAGATCTATTTGAGAGGGTAACGGGAAGGAAGGCCAGGGGTCTCCAAACGGAGGAAATAGGCTGCAAGTGTCAGACATTTCTCTCTCAAGCGGCAGGGGGAAACAAACTAGCGTTCCATTTTCCCCCCTCCTCTACACAAATTTAAAGAGGTTTCTCTTAAAATTCTGTGTTGCCATAATGACACCTGGCTCCACCTGGACTTAACTTTTCTCAAACCTCGAGCTGACCAATGCATTTTTCTTACGGAAATGTTTGTCTTAAGCTATGTTAATGTGCTATGCATTTACCCCAGACTCTGTCTTCAAGTTGTTCGCCTAAAGGCTCAGAACGGACTTGACAAACCAGTATGTTATACTCATACATTGTTCTCCTAATCTGCTAATGAAACTGTATATTTGTATGGGAATCTGCCTTTCTTCAAGAATCATGTCAATCGTTTTATGGATGACTCACCTGGTGCCAAGATTATCTCAAAATGCATCTTGTGGGTGAGGGGCCTGGTGTCATTCTCTGAGCTTTGAGACACTTCCTTTTTTTAACCAGCAGACTGCTAGTAGCTATATAACATCCAGCTCAAGACTAGCAGGGGGGTATTCTTTCTGCCCCCTTCTGATGTCTATGTCAGAAGCTTTCTCTATTTCTTTTATACTTTAATAAAACTTTGTAACACAAAAGCTCTGAGCAATCAAGCCTCCTCTGTGGCCCTGGATTGAATTCTTCTCCTCCGGAGGCCAAGAATCCTGGCGTCTTTTGTGTTTCAGTAACAACCTTTCCCTATTCTTGCCTTGGAAGTCCCATGGACAGAGGAGCCTGGAGGGCTACAGACCATGGGGTGGCACGACTGAGCACACGTGCACGCAGAAGACTCAGTGAAGCCCAACCAGGCTCCTGACCTACATCAATTGTGAAGTAATAAATAGGTATCGTTTTTAGCCACGAAATTTGTGGTAATTTGTTATGGTGGCAAGAGAAAACTAATACACTATCCAATGTGAATACCAGTGAGAAGCAGTAAGACACTAATTTAGGTAGATTACAAAAAGTGAAGTATGTATGTTAAAATCTCTAGTGCAACCTCTGGAAAAAACTATACAAAATTAAAGTGGAATAATTTAAAAATACTAGTTATCCAAAAGAAGGCATGAAAAGGGAAATAGAGGAATAAAAAAACGGAAAGGATAAACAGAAAACAATAAAATGGTAGACCTAAATCCAAGTATCAATAATTTGAGCCTAAACACACCAATTAGGAGACAAATTGAAGATAAAAATTTTAAAAAAGACCCAGCCAAATGCTGTCTACAGGAAAGACACTTCAGGTTAAAAGTAAAAGGACGTGAGAAGATATATAATGCAAATACCACTTAAAGCTGCAGTGGTTACGTTAGGGAAGCACACTGATTGAAACCGCCCACCCTGGCCAGGCACCATAGTAACCATTCACATGAGTTGTTTTATGACAGGAGATCCTGTTAAGGAATACGGAACCAATAAGCCACCACCAACCGGAAGAGTTCGGGAAAGGTCAAAAGGAGACACCGTGTGTCCCTCCACTTCCCAGAATCCCTCTTGCTAGCATCCATCTTGGTTGAGCGATGCAGCCGCCACCAGGAAAGACTCCCAATTAGAACGATTGGCTAAAGACAACCCGGAAACGAATCCCATCACCATAAAACTCGAGACTGTGAGCCACGCGGCAGCGCTGTTCTCCTGGGCTCCCTTACCCTGCTGCTCTCCACCCGGGTGCCCTTTCCCAATAAAATCCCTTGCTTTGTCAGCACACTTGTCTCCTCAGACAACTCATTTCCGAGTGTTAGACAAGAGCCCAGTTTGGGGCCCTGTAAGGGGTCCCCCTTCCTGCAACAGTTATATTAATGTCAGACAATAAACTTCAGAAAATTAAGAAGGAAAAGAGACACTGCATGTTGATACAAGGGTCAGTTCACCAGGAAGATGTAACAACCTAAGTATGTGTGCACCTGACAACAAAACTTCAAATACATGAAACAGAAACTAATAGAGTTGAAAGGAGATGCGCACAAACCCACGACCTTAGCTGGGTATGTCAACATTCCTCTCTCTGTAATCAACACAACAAGTAAACAGAAAACCACCATCCACCAGTGGGTCCTCACTGACACTTACTGAACACTCTATCCCAACCATCTCCCCCGCTCCAAGGGCATAGGAGACATCCACCAAGACAGACCACATCCCACACTGGTGAGTAAATATTAACAAATTTAGAAGGAAGGAAAGCATACAACATTATGTTCGCTGACCTAGATGGGATTTAAAATTAGAAACCAACAACAAAGAGATGGTGGTAAAATTTCCAAATACGTACAAGTTAAACTACACACGTCTAAATAGTACCCGGGTTAAGGAGGACACTGCAAGGAAAACTAAATAATGTTTTGAAATGAGCAAAAATGAAAATGCAGCATATAAAACTGTGGGATGCAGCTCTCGAATCCATAATCTAATTTTCCACCTTAGGAAATTAGGAAAAAGAGAAAAATAAAGTAAGAAGAACTATGAAAATAACAACAGAAATCAGTGAAATAGAAAAGGGAAGAACAATAGAGAAAATTAGACACAAGGTAGGTTATTCTTTAAAAAGATTCTTTAAATTGATAAACATCGAGCTAGACTAACAAAGAAATAGAGAAGACAAATTATCAGTTTGGAGAATGAAAATGTGATGTCACCCTGCAGACACTAAGGATATTAAGGGAATACTATAAACACCTCCATGTGCATAAACTGGGTCCGTTAGATGAAGTGGATCTGTTCTTTGAAAATCACAAACTGCCAAAACTCACCAAAGATGAAACAGACAATTTGATTAATCCTTTAACTACAATGGAATTGAATTCACTGTTAATCCTTTTGAAAAAAAAAAAAAATATCTATAGGCCCAAACAGTTCCACTGCAGAAGCCTACCAAACATTTAAAGAAGGAGAAACACCAATCCATATATCTCTTCCAGAAAACAGAAGAGAATACTTTCCAACTGTTCCTTGATCTAATAAAGGGCAACTACAAAAATGCCTATAGCTAACCTCATAGTTAATGGCAAAAAAATGAATACTTCTCTAAGAGTAGGAATACCGTAGGACTTACTCTAAAAGTTACAATCATCAAGATGATGTGGCATTGGTAAAGAGAGAGAGACATATATATCAGACGGAATGAAGAGCATAAAAACAGACCCGTGTGAAGGTGTAGAGGCAGCTCAGTGGAGAAAGGACAGCCTTCAACAAACAGAGCTGAAACCATCAAACGTCCATATGAGAAAATATGAACCTCAAACTAAACCTCACACCTTATACAATACAAAAGGATCATGGAGAAAATTCAAACCCTCCAACACTAGAGAGAATCTTTGTCATCAGAGGTTAGGCAGAGTTCTTAGATGTTGCACCAAAACAACAATCCATACAAGGAAAACCTGGAAAGTAGCACTTCATCCAAATATAACACTTCTGCTCTGCAGGAGACACTTTAAAGAGCATGAAAAGACAGGCTAGACTGGGAGGGAAATACAGATCCATATCTGATAAGGGGCTTGTATCCAGAAGACTCTTGAGAGCCCCTTGGACTGCAAGATCAAACCAGTCAATCCTAAAGGAAATCAACCCTAAATAGTCACTGGAAGGGCTGATGCTGAAGCTGAAGCTTCAATACTTTGGTCACCTGTTGTGAACAGGCGACTCTCTTGGAAAAGACCCCGATGCTGGGAAAGACTGAGGGCAGGCGGAGAAGGGGGTGACAGAGGATGAGATGGCTGGATGGCATCACCAACTCAATGGACATGAATTTGAGCAAACTTCAGGAGAGAAGCCTGGCGTGCTGCAGTCCATGGGGTAGCAAAGAGTCAGCCTCGACTTAGTGACTGAACAATAACAATCAAGAATATGCAAAGAATTCCTCAACATTCAATGGTGAGAAAACAACTCAATTTAAAAATGGGTAAAATCGTTGAATAGACACTTCACCAAAGAGGGAACATGGAAGGCAATTAAACACACGAAAACAGGCTTAACACCATTAAGCATATGGGAAGTGCAAATCAAAACCACAAGGAGCTAACACCACACACCTATCAGAATGGCTAAAATAAAAAAATATTGGCAGTTCCAAATTCTGGAGAGAAACTGGATCTCTTGTAGTGGAAGGCAAAAAAGTAGAGACATTCTCGAAATTTGGTGTTTTTTTTTTTTAAAGTTAAACCTTTACTATATGACTGAGCAATCTTACTCCTAGGTACATACCTTAGATAATTTTCTGTTCATATAGAAACCTAAACACAAATATTTGTAGCAGTTTTATTCAAAATTGCCCAAAACTGGAAACAACCCACATATGCTTCAGTGAGTGAAAGTAAAACAGTGTGGCACATCCACACAACGGACTAGCACATGGCCGCGAAAAGCATCACGCGTGAAACTCAGACACACTGAAGGAAGCCAGTCTCCAGAGGCTACGCCCGCTAAGATCTACGCATGCGACCTTCTGGAAAAGGCGAATCTATACGGATGGAGAACAGAGACGTGTCTGCCAGAGGCTGGGGTGGGGCAAAGGGGCAGTATAAGGGAATTTTGAGGTGACGGAACTG
The DNA here is from genome assembly GCA_024291935.2 of Okapia johnstoni. Classification (NCBI taxonomy): domain Eukaryota; kingdom Metazoa; phylum Chordata; class Mammalia; order Artiodactyla; family Giraffidae; genus Okapia; species Okapia johnstoni. The sequence goes on along the minus strand of CM044310.1, from coordinate 3,090,983 downwards.
CGCTGTGTCCTGATCGTGGAGGTAGTTACACAAATGTGTTAAAACACATAGAACCTTACATAGGAGACAGTTACTTTTATGGTATGTTAATTTAAACATTTTAGAACCTGAAACAAAATATATCCAAATAAACTTCTCTTAAAAAAAAAAATGCTTTCAAAGAAATTTTCCACCTGGGTTTCTTTCAGATGGGTTTCTTCTGCTTTGTGGGGGCCTTGCCACACCAGCCCTGGTGTTTGTAGGTCTGTTTATTCATCGAGAAAATGAGACCAGTCTCCCCGACCCTAAATTGACATCCGCGGGCAGGCTCTTTGTGAAAGCAGGGGAGGGGTGGGTGTGGAGAGAAGGCGTGTTTGGCCTCCACCGGGCTCTGGACCCACATGGAGCAGTTGTCCTTTGGTCTGAAAACCTCTGGGTTGGAACAGCTGGTCTGGACCCAGACCCTTGCACACCTTGGAACAACCCTGGATTTCAGGGCCTTCAGGCGGGGCTCACTCATTCACCGCTTTGGCACACGCCCCCGGGGACCTCAGTGGCCAGCTCGGCCAGGGCTGGCCCTCGTGGTCGGTGATCTCAACAAGGCCCTCTGGGGGAAGCTGGCTGTGTGCTCCTTGCTGTAGGACTCCCACGTGACACAGGGGGTAAACACAGTGGGAAACCCGAAAAGGCTCTGAGATCTAGGCTTCCTGCAAGGCAGCAGTGCGCGAAGACTGAAACCGTTTTTTCCCCCCATGCAGGACAACTTTTGGAAAGAGCACTTTCTGAGCAATAAGGGGCTGTGCGCAGACAGGGGGAGCCGCTGTTGTGAGGGTGACTCTCAGACCCAGGCCAGCGGGGCCGGGGCATCATTCGTGCGGAGAGCGGCTGGTCATGCCAAGCACCTACCACGTGCTGGGGCACTGCGCTAAAGAAGCGCTGATCCTCACGACCACCCTAGGAGGCAAGGGCTGTCATCACTGGGATGAGGAAACTCAGGCTCCAAGAGGCCACAGGTCACACGAGCAGGAGGTGACGAGGCTGTGTTTCGGTTCACAGCTCCAGCCTTCTGGGCTGAGGCCTGTGCAGAGAACCTCTGAGGCCCGATGTCAGGCCTGCTCTCCACACGTGCCCCGAGATAGAGACCAGTGCCACCTTTCATCAAAAGCTGGAGAAGAGCTTGCCATGTAGAGCAGTGCTCAAAAAAAAAAAAAAAAGTTAAAAAAAAATTTTACACAACAGAATGCTTCCTTTGAAAACTATCTTATGTTTAAGTCCAATCAATCCAGAAAACCAGAGTTGGGCAGCGGTGGCTGAAGGTGAAAGCAGGCTTGCCTTGGGGCTCCCAGTGCTTCTGGAACACTGCTTGAAGGCTACTCATCCAGTAGGTTGGCACTTAAACTGTGAGAAGCACAGGAGGTGCCATGATGCTTAAGGCTGGCTTTGGGTTTGAAAGAATGAGGTGGGATTGTGAAAGACTCATTCCTGGGTTAGTCGGTCATGGGGAAGACTGCAGGATTCCAGGCTTGCCACGTGCGTTGGGCGCTGGTCCACCGGACCTGGGCACCGCCTGGTTCATCCTCCCCTCTGGTCAGCAGCCATGACCTGTCACTCACTTATCTTCAGCATCTTACATGTAGTAAGCTGACTCGTTAAAGATGTGAACGCTAAGATTAAGAGCTTACAGCACCCTTCCTTTTTCCTTGCCCTTGAAAAGCCGTCACCTGGTTTTCCTGTATTGACAAAAGGAGGGTGTCTGAGCACAGATCTTGGTGGAAGGTCAGTGACCCGGGGGCACGTGCTGGCGGAATGGCTCAGAGTGGAATCATCAGACGGACCTCCTCCTCGTAGATGTCAGGGATCATGCCCACGGGGGAGCTGACCATGCGCACGGTGTTCCTGCCGAATAGCCGGAACTCGTAGTGGATGAGCTGCTCCCAGAAGCCGTTGTTGGGCCGGATGATGGGCCTGCAGGACTTGGTCCATGTGTGGGCGTCCAGCAGGGACATGGCGTGGTACTTCATGAGATAGGCGAGGCAGAGGGCAGCCGAGCGGCTCACGCCGGCGGCACAGTGCAGCAGGGTGCGGCCCTGCTTCATCTCCACGCTGTGGATGTGGTCTGCGATGGGGTCGAAGAAGTCACAGAGCCGCGAGCCGGGCGTGTCGGCCACAGGCACCTGCATGTAGTGGATGTCCTCGTACACGGTGTTCACCACCTCCACGGAGACGTTGATGACCGTGCTGATGTGGTTGCTGGAGAGCATGAGCCTGTTGTTGGCGGCCGCCCCGCTGCTGAGATACAGGCTGCCGGTGATCTGCGAGAGGCCGCTGACCCCGGGCTGCCGGAACTGAACCGGGAAGGCACACGGGGATGCTGTCATTGGGCCGGTGGGTCAGCGGCCTGCGAGACATAAAGGCGGCCTCTTCCTGCTAGGCTGTGTCCATGGAAAACTGCAAGGAGGGAGAGGAGACAAATGAGGAGCCACAGTTCAGGGCCCCCTGCTTCACATAACTCAGCGGGGCCCCTCAGCTTGGCTGTCAAGGTCACTTGTGGCCTGGCCCCTGCCCATCTCTCCACCCTGCTTTTAACCTTTCTCATGTCCTGAAGGGCCTGAGCTGGGCTGAGTCATGTTCTGTTCCGCATGGACACTGGTCCTCTCTGGCCCAGGGCCCTTCCTGCTCTCAGTCCAGAACCCCCTTTCCTTACAAGCCTGTCAAGTCCTAGTCTGTCCCATTCAGCAGAGAACTGTTGAGCACTGGGATCTTGGCCAAGGGCCGCTTCCGGAGGGAAACTTTCTGGGACTATACCCCTCCCCTACACGTGATCAAGTAGCAGCTCCAGGCAGGCCCCAGGTGCCCTCCTTCCTAACATTTCCTGAAGATGTGCTTGTGCCATGCCCTGGCTGTGAGTTCGCCTGGTTTATCACTGTTTCTGCCTTCGTTCCTACTATATCGCCAGCGCCACGCTGCATGTTCCCACAAGCAGGTGCTTGAAAATGTTTGCTGAATGAAGAAATGACTCCGACAACCAGGAGTCTGCCTTCCAAGAGGTCTTCCGGAAAAGATAGGATCTCCAGCCATGTTTCTCTAGAATTCCGGGGAGGAGCTGGCTGGAGGTGAGGGTGGTTCTTAGGCTGCTGGAGAGGAAGGTCAAAGGCTGCCTAGACAAATCCTACCTGCCAGTACCCTCAGAGTCCAGTGCAATAGGCTCACCCCAGGTAAGCAGGGCAGATGGGACTGGTTTGTTCTAAAAGTCTTATGTGAAGTGAAAGTGAAAGTCACTCAGTCTTTGAGACCCCATGGACTGTAGCCCACCAGGCTCCTCTATGTTTTTCAGGCAAGATTACTGGAGTGGGTAGCCATTCCCTTCTGCAGGGGATCTTCCCTACCCAGGGATCGAACTGGATCTCCTGCATTGAAAGCAGATTCTTTACTGTCTGAGCTACCAGGGGCAGGGAAAAAGCCCCACCCTCAACCAGCTGGAAGCCCAAATGCTAAGGGATGTTCTGGATCCTCATCACCTGAAAACCCAGAGAGAAGCAGACAGAGGGCCCCCAAAACTAGTGCCCACTGGGCAATAGGAATTAGGGGAGACTGCCGTTCATTACAGGGACAAAAAGTGTGGTGAGAAGACACTGCTCTGGAAGGTGAGGGTAGTGATGAGAGGAAAGTCATTTTCATGCTAATCAAGAAATACTTATCAGGCACTGTGGTAGGTACTGGGGATACTGAAATGTACAAGACAGCCATGGCCCCCTCTCTCACAGAACTCAAAGTCTCACAGGAAAGACAGACATTAAATAGGCAATTATGGGTGCAACAGAGTTGAGAAATAGGGATAATAGTGCCTACCCTAAAAAATCTTTTACCTTCCAACTTTTAGATTAAAAAAAGAAAATTGAAGATCATTTTTCACCTGTACAAGGAATACCTAAATCTGGTCTAGGAAAAATCTTGGTGTGTGTTATGGATAATTAACCGCTAAAATTATTGTTAAGTTATCTGGATTTAGCAGAGAATTTGCATCTTGAGTGATCTGAGCTGAACCTGAGGACTATTAAAAAGTTACGTTTGGAAGTTTAACTTCAGTGAAGTAAATGTTTGTTGTGAAGAAACAAATACTGACTTTTACTAAACAAAGATGGTGCGGTATGCTTGGTTTTTTTTTTTTTTTTTTTTTCACAAGGCTCCTGAGAACCCAACTGCAGCATCTGAATTCAATTGAATGAGAAACATGTTTAGTATCAAAAGAGCCCGAGACACTGGTGTGAAAGTACAATCTCAGAGGTTGGTCAATTACTGTGGCATACTTACTGGTCACTTTGTACAATGTAGATCTGAAGTCCAGTGGTGAAAACATTAAATGTGACATTTCAAAAAGAAAAAAAAAAGAATCGTGTGAGGATTAAACGAGGTAATCCGTGTAAAGTGTTTAACACAGGGCCTGGCACATAATTAACTACTGTTGCTGTTGTTAGGGAAGTGAACATCTAGGGCATTATGAGAATGAAGAGTAAACGGGGTTACTTCAGGCTGGGGCGACAGAGTTGCAAAGATCGCCTTAAGAAATGACCCAAAGATCCGAAGAACTTTTAATTTGAGGGGGAGAGAGCGGGAGAAAGACCGACTCAGCGGCCTCTCAGTGTCATCATTTTACAGCCTACAAAGCCTCTGGCTTGATCTCCAAAACAGCATAGCAAGCCAGCGTCTGGAGTTAATGTCTCCATTTTACACATGGGGAAAGTGAGGCAGAGTGGGGGAAAAGGACCTGTCTAGGGTCACAAAGATCCTAGGTTCAGCAATACATGAACTGTGAACTTTCAGATGTTCAAGCTGGTTTTAGAAAAGGCAGAGGAACCAGAGATCAAATTGCCAATATCCGCTGGATCATTGAAAAAGCAAGAGAGTTCCAGAAGAACATCTATTTCTGCTTTATTGACTATGCCAAAGCCTTTGACTGTGTGGATCACAATAAACTGTGGAAAATTCTGAAAGAGATGGGAATACCAGACCACCTGACCTGCCTCTTGAGAAACCTGTATGCAGGTCAGGAAGCAACAGTTAGAACTGGACATGGAACAAGACTGGTTCCAAATAGGAAAAGGAGTATGTCAAGGCTGTATATTGTCACCCTGCTTATTTAACTTATATGTAGAGTACATCATGAGAAACGCTGGGCTGGAGGAAGTACAAGCTGGAATCAAGATTGCCGGGAGAAATATCAATAACCTCAGATATGCAGATGACACCACCCTTATGGCAGAAAGTGAAGAAGAACTAAAGAGCCTCTTGATGAAAGTGTGAGAGGAGAGTGAAAAAGTTGGCTTAAAGCTCAACATTCAGAAAACTAAGATCATGGCATCTGGTCCCATCACTTCATGGGAAATAGATGGGAAAACAGTGGAAACAGTATCAGACTTTATTTTTTGGGGCTCCAAAATCACTGCAGATGGTGATTACAGCCATGAAATTAAAAGACGCTTACTCCTTGGAAGGAAAGTTATGACCAACCTAGATAGCATATTTAAAAGCAGAGACATTACTTTGCCAACAAAGGTCCATCTAGTCAAGGCTATGGTATTTCCAGTAGTCACGTATGGATATGAGAGTTGGACTGTGAAGAAAGCTGAGCGCCGAAGAATTGATGCTTTTGAACTGTGGTGTTGGAGAAGACTCTTGAGAGTCCCCTGGGCTGCAAGGAGATCCAACCAGTCCATCCTAAAGGAGATCAGTCCTGGGTGTTCATTGGAAGGACTGATGTTGAAGCTGAAACTCCAGTATTTTGGCCACCTGATGCGAAGAGTTGACTCATTGAAAAAGACCCTAATGCTGGGAAGGATTGGGGGCAGGAGGAGAAGGTGACGACAGAGGATGAGATGGCTGGATGGCATCACCAACTCGATGGACATGAGTTTGGGTAGACTCCAGGAGTTGGTGATGGACAGGGAGGCCTGGCGTGCTGCGATTCACGGGGTCACAAAGAGGCGGACACGACTGAGCGACTGAACTGAACTGAGGGTCACAAAGCAAGGCTCAAAACAGCCGATCTTTCTAGAGCGAAAAGTGGGCAAACACCATGCGGCTTTAATAGTGGGTTATAAAACGTGGAACATAGTCCAGGGGTTGACGGGAGAAAGGCGCCACTTCCAGGGGTGAGTCAGGTAGATTTCCCGGGGAGTTGGGGTTGGAATGGGCTTATTCGCCCGCTGTGTCAAGACCTCGGGGTCTTACCTCTCTCGCGCGGGCGGGAGGGCAAGTGCATTCAGGAAGCAACCTTGGGCGAGCGTCTCCGGGTGAGAGAAGATCGGTCACGACCCAGGAGCCACCGTCCCCGCCGGCCCGGGGCTCCGGTTTCCATAGCAATGGTCCCTTGTCGCGGAAAGGGATGGGCCGTGCCGGGTCTCCGGAGAAACCCCGGCCTCGTTTTCCCCGTCCTGAAGCTGCCGGGCCCGGACTCACCGGCCACCGCCCTGCGATCACACGGGAACCCCAGCAGTCGTAGTCGAGAAGTAGGGTCCGGGCTCTGCCCGCCGCAGCCCACTAGTTCTCGCCCAGCCCGTCTCCATGGCAACGCGCCGGGCGGCGCCACGGCAGCAGCCAAGGGACAATCCGGCCGCGTCCGCAGGCTTCCGGGCTTCGCCCACACGGCCCGCCCCCCCCCCCCCCGGTCCCGCCTTCGTTGCGCGTCTCCCGGGCAACGCGCCTCGCTCGCGCACCGCGTCTGCGCAGGCGCTCACTCCGCGTCTGCGCGCGCTCAAAAGAGCATGGACCCCGACCAGGCTCCGGTTCCCGAGACGCTCGCCGAAGCGGAAGACGAAAGCTCATCAGTTGGCCAGCAGCCGCGACCCTCGGTCACGTGGAACTTAGACTCGCCCATCGCCGGTGCAGTCGCCCCTCAGGCGCCCAGCGGTTCTGGCACCTACCCGGCGTCGGCCTTCTTCCGGCACAGGAGGCTCGGTAGCCGCCCGGACCTTCACTTAGGGAGCCAGCCGAAGATTTGCTTCCTGCGGCCGCGGGCCGCGCAGCCGCTGGTTCTCTTCAGGTGCGGCCGGGTGCCCAGAGCGTTCGTCAGAGCCCGGGCCCCCGGGGAAGCCGAGCTCCCTCAGACTTCCGCTCCCTCAGGCAGCCGCGGGGATCTTGGTCCTGGCTGTCGAGAACCTTGGGCGCCTCAGAGCCCGGACTCTTCTTAGCCCCCAGGAGAGGCTGAATGTCCCAGTCCAGGGCTTCACCCTCTCCGGAGCCCGGACGCCCTCAGCGCGGACTCTGAAGGAGGCTGAGATTCCCACCTCGACCCGTGTATCCTCCGAACGCCCGGCCTCTCGTCTCCCAGGCCTGACGTCGTCTGTCCAGAAGTTTCCCAGCGCCCCCTGGGCCGAGTCGAACTTCCTCAGGCCTGACGCTTCCCTCAGGCTGCCAGCGACCCGGGGAAAGCCCTTAGTTTCCTCAGCCGAACTGTTTAGTGTATCTTTAGGTATTTTACGCTTTTCTTCCCCCGGCAGAATTCGGGGGACTTTTAATTGTGAGCCTCTTGAACTCTAAAGGAGTCTTTTCTATCCCTTCATGTCTTTTCTGTCAGAAAAAACTTGTAAATGGGAGATAAAGGGTGTTTGTTTCTACTTGTTTGTAGATGTAAAAACATTCAGAAAAGCACAGTTCCAAACTGGCCGAAAATGAATTAGGGGAAAAATTTTTTAATCCTTCAAAATGTTTTATCCTTTAAAAAGTGTCCTATTGTCCTATCAAAATAATACACGTTTATTATAGAAAAATCAGGCAAGCATAATGAATGGCTAGAGACGATCACTGTTACCATTTTGGTGTATATTGTTTTAGATCTGTTCACAAATATGTACTGCAACATGCTTATACATTTTGTTTTTTTTTAGTGATAGGGTGGGAATATGTCACAAAAAAGTTTGCTGTTTTGTAAACTTGTCCCTCCATACACTGTGGATGTCTATTTTATCCATAGCTGCTTAGTATTTTATTGTATGCCCTAATCACAGTTTCTTCAGTTGCTTCCTTATTGTATATTTAGATAATTTCCAAATTTTCAAAAGAAAATATTATGAATAATTATTTTTAAGTAGGCAAAAATATATATATATATATATATATATATATATATATATATATATATATACAGTTGCAAAACCACTTCATGGTGTCACCAAATTATCAAAAGTGAAAACTCAATGCCTGGTATTACCCATTTTTGACCAGTTCCTCATTTGAACCAAATTGTTCTCTCTAGTTTGGCCTAGAGCACCTGGCTTCATTCTACCACACCCCATCCCATCCCAACTTCTGCTTCTCACCCTCCAGAGTCTCCTCAAGTGTTTGTCCACTTCAGACTTTCTTTACCTTTCTAGACTTTCTCAAACCCTTTTCCCTTAGGATTTCCCAATTAACCAACATAACCTGTGTCCAAGCATTTTATTCTCTTTTTTCCTGATTGCTTTGACCTTCCCCACCTGGATGTCCCTTAGACCTAGGCTCAAGCTGTGCCCTCCCCCCCAACCCCCCTCAAATTTATCTCTGACTGCTTCTTTCCTTTAAGACCTTTGCCTCCCATTTCATCCTGCATTTTCTTCAGATGACTGCTCCTTCGGACACTTATAAGTCCCTGTTTACACTTCTCTTGTGGATTACTCTGACCTTTCTACATCCTTCTCAGGATTTTTTTTTCCTCTCAGCATCCAAGAAACACCCCTTAGGCACACATATTCCACAGAAAGAAACCTAAGCCTACTCCCTTGCTCCTCTGACAGTTATGACAGGGCAGTGCCTCTCCCAAGAAACTTCAGGAAGGCTCAGCCACTACCCCAGGATCCCATCAGATCAGGTTGTGTTCTAGTTCTTACCCCAGCCATCAAGCCTGTACCACCTTCTCCTCCCTCTCCAGCTTAATGAATTCCAGTGAAGCAGCAGTGAAAAAATTTTTACCCAAGAGCCACTTATCTCGGGTGATAATACGTGACAACCTCAGTGCACAGCGAATCTATGAGATGGAGGTAAAGTCATCACAATCTTTTCCACTAGAGGGCGTTAGTGGCTTGATCCATGTTCATTTCACTCTCCGGGAAACCTTGGAGGGAGCTCTCAGATCTTGAGGTGTAGGAGGCCGTCAAGGTGCTCTAATAGAAGCCTTTTTTACAGACGAGACAATTGAGACTCCGGGTTACTGATTTACCCAAAGTGTCATAGCTATTCCTTTTTTTGAAGGAGCCAAGGAAGATTCCACATCTCTTGGTTCCTGTGGCATTTTTTCCCTCAAAACACAATCCCTTTATATTTAGGGAGCCCCTGAGTGGATTCCCACAATCTCCTATACAAAGAAGTCTTGGCTTCTAGAGCTTGAAGTGGCATAGACAACATTTGGTCATTTTTTTTTCCTCCAGGGATTATCTCCCACTTTTTCACATGAGAACTGAGACTTTTCTACTTTTTGCTTATGGACAAGAAAGGTTTGACCTGCTTACCCAAAAACCCTCAGAAGAAGAGGGAAACCACAGTGTCATCATCCCACAGACCCTGACTGATTAATTCATTAAATGCATCTTCAGGGCTCACTTGGGACAGGCAGTGTTTGGGGCATGAGGAAGAGACTAGTGAACACAATGGACTCTGAGAACATGCTCGTTTCTTCCACCAGAGCAGGCAGGCCAGAGTTAAGCTGCTATACCCTTCTTGACTTTTTTGAGCCCCTATCCATGTTCCAGGACTAAATCTGGAAGGACCTGTGAGATTCTGACATTGAAAACAGTGGGAAAGGTTTAAGAGATGGTGGCAGATCTTTTTAAGTGTCACTGAGACCAAAAGAAGAGTAGAGGTGTGAGTGTTTCTGCTAAACTTCCAGTGGCACGGTGTAGTGGAATTAGAGCAGTGTTTCTCCCCCACAAAGTTCTCCCATTAGGGGAGGAGACGGCTTTGGCCAGCCATTGATTTCTCAGGGCCTCCAGGAGGGCAGTGAATATCCAGTGTGTTGGGAACCCTCTGAACAATGCTCTGAGAACAGTTGATAATGGCTGGTATCCCTGCATATGTGGCCGTGGTTCTCAATTGGGATGGCTATGCCCTGTGGGGACTTTGGCAATATATCGTAATAGAAGAAATAAGTAGGGAATTCCCTGGTGGTCCAGTGGTTAGGTCTCTGTGCTTTCACTGTTGAGGGTGCAGGTTCAATTCATATCCAGGAGCTAGAATCCCACAAGCTGTGTGGTGTGGCCAAAAAGAATCAAGTCCAGTTCAGTGTGACATAGGGGGTGTCACTGACAATATGCCGGGGGCACCAAGTGAATGATAGGGACTGAGTGATAAAGAGTGAAGGAAGGGGGGTTACAAGATGCACCTTTTCTCCTCCCTCCTTCTGACCACTATCCAAACAGAGATGTTAGGCTCTGAGGCTGCATACTGTCAGAAGGTACCACAGGAGTGAGCTAGATCGAGGTCCTCATTTTACAAACGGGGAAATGGAGCTCCCTGTGAGCCAAGTTATTGATGGAATATTGAGTTCATCTGGCTCTTTTTCCACCTTGTAGCAGCAGCACAGATGCCTCTGTTGCTGTGAAGTAACTTCACCTCTGCTTTTTGTAAGATAAGAGCTTCAGACAAGACCAAGAAAAAGATGGGCCACTTGTATGACCACCTGAAAAAGAAATTCATGACAGACCAGCTCAGAAAGTTGGGGCGCTGGCGACAGGAATCCACGAACATCCGGCAGTACCTGGATAGCATCCGAGGGAACAAGGTCCCATTAAAAGCTCAGCCTAACAAGAAAGATCAGCCACCCTAGTCAAGGCAGAGTGGTCCAACCTGCGGCCATGGGGATGCTAGGCTAACTGGAGACAAGCTGGAAGTGAGCCAGTCTACATCATTGTAGAACAGCAATAAATGAAACCAGTGGACAGTGGAGCACAAAGCTCCTCGGCAGTGCTACTATTTCTTGCCCAGTCCCATCCCCCCTTTTCTGGTGAAGGCAATCCTGATAGTTCTGTAGCTGCACAAGTGGAAAGGACTGAATCAAGCTGGCTTCCAAGGTTAAGGCAGCGATTGACCTCTGGTACCCACGTGTCTGGTGCAATGCCAGGCCAGGTGTGCTGGGACAGTGGTACCTTGGATGGGAAGGGCTTGGTAATGCCACTGCCTGGCATTCCAGTGGTGAGTCAAGGTGGGGGCATCAGGCAGACTTGGGTTAAGGGCTGTTTCTGCCAGCCATCAGCTGTGAGACTTTGTAACCTTTCTGAGCCTCTGTTTGCTTATGTGAAAAAACGAGGTAGCAGTGGGGGAACCTACCTCCAAGAACTGGCATGAGGATGTGGAACACTTGGTGCAGGGCCCATCATTTTCATCAGCTCTCACCGCAGTGCCTTCAGTTAGCTTCCAGCCTTGCCAGTCCTGCCACCCTGGCCTGCCCGCTGCCCCAACCACACCTGCAGGCTCCTCATCTAGAATGATTCTTTAGGGCTCTGAGGAAGCTCTCTTTACCCTCCAAGGCTTATCTCAGTGCCGTTTCCCCACCAACCCCTCACAAGCTTCTCTGATCTGCCTCCTGCCTGCCCCTCCACAACCCAGCCCAAGCTGCATGGGTTCCCCTCTCTCCGAACTTGGGTTACCTGTGGTGGTTTCACTCTGCCTTTCGTGGTAGATGTTTGGATATTTGTCCCAGCCTTAGATCAGACTATACAGCCTTTGAGAGTAGGAGCCAGGGATCCCCAAGGTTCAGTTCAGGCCGCTTCCGTGCCACTCCCCCCCACCAGAAAAGGCCTCCCCTTCATGTGCTGACACGTCTGTCTGCCCTGAGCATGCGGTTGGCCGTCTGTTGTTTGCTCTGTCTTCCTGACCATGTTGGGAATGTGTCGATGGCTGGGTTACTCACTTGTTCATCTCTGTAACCACAATGCCCAGTAACACTGAGCAGCCACTCAGTGCTTTCTAAGTGATTATTCCTTTGTTCGATTACAGCTTCAGCACAGTGCCCAGAGTAAGGGCACAGTCCATATTTTTTAAAGTTAACCAGGTCCCCTCACTTGACAGATGAGGAAACAGGCCCAGCAGAGGTGGCTTGACTTGCCCAAGGTCACACAGCAAGTTAGTGGCAGAGAACTAGCAGCAGGTTTCCTGACTGCCGGGGAGTGGTCGTTCTACATCACCGCAGCTGCTAGGTAAGGACCTCAGTCCTCATGGAGCCTTTTGGAAGTCCTCTTCATGTGTCCTCATCCAGGGATGGAGAGCCAGATGTCCACGATGCTTCTGTTTTCCCTTTTAATGGTCTTCCTTTGAGAATACACTACTTTTCAGTGGGAGCCAAAACCTTATTTTTCTAGATTTTTGTCTGTTTTCTTGGCTAAGCACAACTGATTGGAATAATTGACTTTAAAACTTTAAGTTTTATTATACAAGCAATATGACCACATCTGCCAAAACCAAAAACTCTTCCGTTAGATCAACCACTGCTAGCATTTTGATGTGTTTCTTATATTTTGAGTATTTGTTTCATTTCAACAACAGTCTTTTTCCCTGGCACTGTACCTAGAAAGGGGAAGAAAAGGCTTCAGGGATCCTGGTGTCTTCAGAGGGCCCACCAAGCCACCCAAGCTCCTCTTTTCTCCAGAGAACTCTGCCCCTCCTAAATCTTCCCTAACATAGCCTCTCTAAGCCTCACCCCTATCTAGCTTTCAGTGACATCCACCCTTCTCCTCGCCTCTGGATGGCTGGCCTTGGGCAGAGGGTCTTTGCAGTCTTATGCTGTGGCCTAGCAGACTGGGGGAACCCTGGGGGTGGGATGGGTGGGAGAGTTGGGATGTCTACCTAGTAAGTCACTTTATAAACCACTAACTCACAGGTGGACTTAGTCTTCCCATATTTGCATTAAAAACCAGAGGATTTTGCATTTAAGTAAGGAAAAGAAGTAATGAAATTCTGCAGAGACCCCTAATTTTTTTTTAATAAGAGAAATATGCCAAGCTCTTTTTAAATTAGGCATTTATAAGCAAGCAAGCATACATTAATTACATAAAAATAGTTTTCAAGTAGTAGAGAAAGTCATCATATTGTCATTAGCAGCAGTGAAGGAGAGAAGGGAACAGCAATGCAGATGCTCCTGGTGGGTGTGAGGAGCTGTGTTTTTTTTTTTTTTTTAATCTTAATTAAAAAAAAAAGTGTCATTTGTGACTCCTGACTTAAAGCAAGAACAAGATGGCATCCCCAAGCCTGGTGGGTGCAGAGGGTGGGTGGGGTCACCCAGAAAACCAGCCGAACCTGTGGGCATGAGGCGGCCTAATTGTGGAGAGAGGAAAAAAGAAAAGGGAAGGAAAATCAATGAGAGAAATGGAGGAGTATTGGATAGGAAGATATTCGAGAAATAGAATCCTGAAGCTAAGGAGGGCCTTAGGGATTCTTCAGTCCAGTGGACACACAAACATACACACACAAGTGGAACTCCTAGTTGAAATGAAGTCTCCCTTGGCATTCCATGCCAGCAACTAAAACCTTTGACATATTCACTTTTATTGAGCATTCATATTTCAGGCACAGAGCTCAGCTCTTTTCAAACGAGTCATTGAATCCTCCCAACAACAAAGTAGGTAATTTTATTAGCCTGCTTTATAGATGAGATGTTGAGGCTCAGAGAGCCAGAATCCTGCCTAAGTTTGGGCAGTGTTGGGAGCCGTTATGGAACTACTGCCGGGTGACAAAGTCACGGCACCAATCAAGAAGAAACTGCAAAGCGTTTCTCTCCAGGATTGGAACCTTCACTCCTTCCTGTTTCTATGCTTCTGTTGTAGCTAGCTGTGTTTCTTTCTTTCTGTTGGGAGCCGTTCTGGATCTACTGCCGGATGACAAAGTCACGGCACCACTCAAGAAGAAACTGCAAAGCAGTTTCTCTCCAGGATCGGGACCTTCCCTCCTTCCTGTTTCTATGCTTTTGTTGTGGCTAACTCTGTTTCATTCTTTGATGGCTGGAGTTGTAGGGGCTTCCATGATGAGATCATGAGAGTCCAGTAAAAAGAAAAATGATCCCTTGCCCCAGAGAAACATTCCAAAAATGATTAAACCTACTGAGGCCCCTGACTGGTGGGTCCCTAATATTCAGCCAGGTAATAAGGCCATGATCATTTGGAAAACAAGCCCTAAGCCTATTGTGACCTGGCCTCATGAGGAAATTGTTATTGATGACTGGAAAACTTGGGTCATGTATCAGGGAAAGTTACAGAAACTAAGCCAATTGCCTTTTCCCCTCAGAATCTAAGCATAAACGGAAAAGATACATATAAATCGTATTGTAGATAGTTTCTAGGTAAACTGCAAAAGACTTCCCCCTGCCAGAAATAGTCTTGTGGTATGTGGGTAGATGGTAAACAAGCCACCACTGACGATGGCTGTACTATGAAAAACTTTGCCCTTAGCCACCGCTATAGTTTTTAGTCACTGAAGCAAGACGCTGTACTCGCTGTAGTAGCAGGTTGTACAAAATAAGCAGATGAAATAATACGATTTATAGATTATGTTTTAGTAAAATAAAAATAGGTTTTGGGGTAAACATGTAACCAAAATGTGACAATAGACTAAGAAAAAACTTAACACATCTTAGAATCAGGGGATGTTGATCTGAATGGAAAACTACTGTAAGAATCATTACGTAGAAGATCATGTGCTATATAAAGAGAGACTAAAGCAATAAAGATTGTGGTCCATAGGCCATCAAAAACTCTCTGTCTCCTTTCTTTTCCTTTCGCCGACGCCGTTCATCCCTTGGGGACCCCTGGACCAGCTGGAGCGGGACTCCGGCAGGGCAGCTAGTAAGTGACAAAGTCTACCTTCAGCCTGTCTCATGTGAAGACCATCTCCTAAATAGCATGTGATAAGCCCCAGTCTTCGTCACTGTAGTCAGAAATGGAGGCGGGGACCTCGGGAGCGTGAGTTCACAGATGATGTTGTGGGACCTCAGCTGTGAGGTTAGTTACCTGAGACTGGCTGTTTCACAGAGAACTGGACTGAACTCTAGGTCTCCCTTCTACCAGGTGGCTAAGGGGAACTTGTCACCCATTCTGGGCTGGACAGGCTGTGAGGGAGAGTTATGGAGATGTGGATGAGGCACATGCCCACCCAGGAAATGGAAGAACAGGACACAGGAGTCCTGACCATTGCCCATTAGCTATGAAAAGATGTCTTCAGTTTGGTCCTCAGGAAACCTTTGTGGAACATCCTTTGTGTCTGGAGAACCATGCTGATGGCAGGGGACAGATGAATGATAGTCTTTAAGCGGGATCGAGTGTTTTGGGTGTACTCTGTAATTCTCGCTGAGGGCGTTTCCTTCCCTCCTCCCCTTTCACCAGATACACATCACTGCTTTAGGGCACTTTGAAAAACCTTCCCAGTTCAAAAATCTTGCTGGGTGCACAGTGGGTTCCTTCTCTAGATTTTCTCCATGACCTGGGACAAAAGGAGGGAACTTCTGTTTACCAAGCACCTGTTACACACAAGACGTATTCTACCTCACTCAGTATTCACAAGAGTACTCTTCAGATGTCATGCCCACTTAAAAAAAAAATTTATTTTTGGCTGCTCTGGGTCTTCATTGCGGGGCACGGGCTTTCTCTAGTTGCGGAGAGTGGGGGCTCCTCTCTAGTTGTGGTGCACGGGCTTCTCATTGTGGTGGCTCCTGCTGTGGAGCATGGGCTCTAGGGCACACAGGCTTCAGTAGTTGTGGGCACGTGGGCTTTAGCTGTCCCAGGACATGTAGGATCCTCCCAGACGAGGGATCAAACTGGTGCCCCCTACATTGGAAGGTGGACTCTTAACCACTGGACCACGTGGGAAGACCCATGTCCACTTTTAAGATGAGGAAATTGAGGCACAGAGAAGCTAAGAAACTTGCTCAGAGTCGCTCGGTTTGAACCAGGCTGTGAGATGCATAAGGCGTGCTCTTTCTATGCCATCCTGCTGCCCCAGTGATGCTCAGCTTCATTTCCAGCACCATCCTCAATTTCGGCCATTGTCAGTGCAAGAACTGCTCTGTGATGGATGCCCATACATAGCCCTGGCCCTAGACTTTCCTCCGAGGCTACCACCCATGTGGTGGGTGACACGGCAGGGAGGAAGTCTTGGGTGAGGATGCTGAGATGTCATGGCAGGTCCCAGCTCCAGGGTGTCAGGCAAGGGCAGTGGCATCAGATACCAGCAAGGGGGTGTGGGGCAGCCTGCCAGGGGCCTCAGCAGATAACTGTAGGGGCAGCTAGTTGGGGAGCAGGGGAGGCAGCCGCAGCTAAGAGTGATCCCACAGTTCTTACATATCCATCCCATCCGTCTATCCTCCCATCTATCCACCCATCACTCACTTATCCATCTGTCCATGTGGTGCTTCAGCCCACAGTCAGAACACGAATGTGGAGAAGCTGATTTTCTTGTTTGCTGTGACACTCACTGCTCCCCACCACTGTGGGGATTTGGGGTGACCTGCCCGCTGGGAGTGCCTCTGCCTGATTCACTCTGACCTTAAGCAAGCCACTTCTCTCTGCCGAGAGTCTGGGGAACTGGAAAAACCTCAGAGTTGCCTTGAACAGGCCACTTCTCTTATTTCATCAACAGGTAACTGAGGCAGAGTGGGGAATTGACTTGCCAAGGTCAGATAAGGAATTACTGGTGGATCTGGGACTAGATCCCAGGGGGCTGCCACTCGTTTGTAAAGTGGGAATGGGAATTCTGGCTCCTCTCACCTCCCGGGATTGTAGGGAGGACCCCACAAGATAAGTGGTAGGAAAGTGATGTGAGAAATGAGGTCACCAGGGCAGAAAGTCCCAGAGGTGCAAGCAAGGCCCCTGCTGCCGGGCCAGTGCAGATCCCATGGTGACCACAAGGGGTCAGCAGAGGCTTGTGCACTCAGCTGGGATCTGCTGGAAGGCACTTACCTGTGAGCCAGGGTCTGGTTCCTTTCATTCCTGGGGACCCCTAGCACAAACAAGACGATGGCCGCATCCCAGCCCAGCCCGCTGTTGAAGCAGGAAGTATTACTTGGGTATTACAATTCAGATCCTGGTCCAGCTGCTGACTCTGCAGGGCTCTGAGGGCTGAGGGGCCAAGCCGGGAGCAGGCTTTGGCTGGGACCCCCTGTGTCCCCAGTAACCTTCATCTGGGCTTCAGCTCTCTTGCCTGCAACTGTTCCGAGGGGGCTGGTGCAGGTGGCTGATCTCTTCACTTCCGTTCTCAAGCCTGAGATGTGGCACAGAGCTTTGCACACATGATGCTCCATAAATATCTGCTGAGCAACTCCTGCCCTGAGCAGAGCCAGAAAAATCCAGGTCAGCTTGTGGCCACAGACACAAAGGTATATATGCTGGTTTGTGTCGCATTTACCCAGGAAAAGAGATGTACAGGCTAAGAGGGAGGCAAGACAGCATGTGGCTAGGAGCACACATTTGGAAGGAAGGCCTCAGTTCAAATCCTAAGTCAGCTGCTTTCCCAGCTTTATGTCCCTTAGCAAGTGCTTGATTATACAAATCAAGCCAGTGTACATTTCCTCTGTCATTATGCAGTTAGGTCTGGCTTACCTCTGGTCTCTTTGCCAAATGAGAATATCTGACTGGAAGATTTGCGGGGGGCAGAATCAGAAATAGCAGAGTCAGGAGGGCTCTGTTCTGTGATGCCGACATCCAGTCCACCAGCCCTTGCTGACCTCAGATGTTTCATTCAGTTTCTTTAGAGAAGAGACATACTGTTTTCTGCCTGGGAGAAGTGTTGCCTTCACTTTGCAACCTTCAGTATAGAGAGGCGTGGGGCAGTGGAGCAGTTATTCCCCAACCCCTGCTCAAGGTCGTATGTGAGTCTATGTTTATTATACACTGAACAGATATAAAAGGATACTAGAAAATATGTGTAGAGCATACAAATAATATCAACACAAAATGCCTGCGAGCTCACAAACCAGTCTGAGGAATTTGTTGTTCGGTCATTCAGTTGTGTCCAACTCTTTGTGACCCCATGGACTGTAGCATGCCAGGCTTCCCTATTCTTCACTGTCTCCCGGAGTTTGCTCGAACTCATATCCACCGAGTTGGGAATAAAAGCCCCCATTTCACTCCCCTGTTCTTGCTTCCATGCTCCACCATAACCTGTTGACTTTGAGCCTGAAGCCTCCCTGGGTTCTCTCAGGTCAGCTGCCTCCCCCGCCCCTTTAGCTGGCTGAGAGAATGTTCTCAGCTGCTGCTTCCACCTGTTGCCCTCATAAGAGCACGCATCCTCTTTCCATATTCCAAGCATTTGCTGAAATCTCTCATTCATCAGTGACCTTTCTTTCTTTCTGGCCATGCCACCTGAGATCTTAGTTCCCTGACCAGGAATCGAACTCATGGCCCCCAGCAGTGGAAACGCTGAGTCCTAACTACTGGACCCCCAGGGAATTTCCTCAGTGATCCATCTTTAAAACTGTAACATGGCCTTCCCAAGCCTTCTTAACTGTTTTCTTTTGCCACATGGCATCTGTCACCTTCTAAATGATTTAACTGGCATATTTCTGTCTCCTTTTATTAGAATGTAAGCTCCAGAATGACGGGGATTTTGGTCAGAGTTTTTTGTTTATATTTTATTACTCTTATTTTATTCATGTTTGTTTTTTGGCCCTCCCGCATGGCATGTAGGATCTTGGTTCCCTGACCAGGGATCGAACCTGTGCCCCTGCATTGGAAGGTCAAACTCTTAACCACTAGACCACCAGGGAAGTCCCTGTCAAGTTTCTTTCAATGCTCCGTCATCAGGGCCTAGAAGACTTGGCTATGATATGAATTCAATGAACGTTTGTTAAATAAAGTCTTCTTTCTAGTTCTGTTTGTTGGTAAACGCTTAGTACTTTGGCAATCTTTCCCACTTTTGTTTCAGTGGGGTCTCTTTGGATCTCAATAAAGATGGGAGGCAAACATGGGTTCTTATTAAATACCCTGAGCTAAAAGTCTCAGTGTCAGTGGTTCTCAATGTGAAGGGATCACGGACCCCTTTAAGATCATGATGAAACCTACCACCAATTGGAACTTACATTTAACATTTACATGTAATTTACGAAAACTATACATTTTATCTTAAGGACCTGTTCTCTTCTGGAGAGATGTGTAGAAACTATCAACACTTGGAACTTCCCGAGGTTCAGTGGTTAAGACTCCAACCTTCCACTGCAGGGAGCATGAGTTCAAT
Source organism: Okapia johnstoni (assembly GCA_024291935.2). NCBI lineage: Eukaryota > Metazoa > Chordata > Mammalia > Artiodactyla > Giraffidae > Okapia > Okapia johnstoni. The sequence continues at coordinate 3,071,825 of CM044310.1, read as the reverse complement.
CCCTGGTCTGGGAACTAAAGATCCCACATGCCATGTGGCACAGCCAAAAAAAGAAAAAGAGAAACACCTCAATCAAAAACTAGATGAAGGATGTATCCAAACAAATAAAAGTGCAAATGACTAAACATATATATTAAAAAAAAAGAAAAGAAACTGTCAATATGGTAGCCCCAGAGAGGAGGAAGAGGAGAGTTCTTCTTTCACAGTATAATGTGTATACTTCAGTTCTGTATCGTGCAAGCGTTACGATTTCAAAGTTGAAGAAATTAGTTAAATATTTTAAAGGAACTTATGTTCTAATCCCTTGGGGCAATCACAAACTCACATATCTCTAGGGGCCAGGGAGGTCAGTGCACGTGACTTTAGGACCATAGGCAGCGGTGGGAGCTGTGGCGGCTTGGAGCTTGCACACTCCACCCCAAGATGCCTAAATTTAGTGGCACGAAAAGCATGATGTTCATCAAACTTCACTGGCCTGTTTTATTTATTTCACTAAACATTTCACAGAACCCTCTTTAGTTAAATAGAGAATATTTACTGAGCACCTGGTGTTGGAGAAGATTCTTGAGAGTCCCTTGGACTGCAAGGAGATCCAACCAGTCCATCCTAAAAGAAATCAGTCCTGAATATTCATTGGAAAGGCTGATGTTGAAGCTGCAACTCCAATACTTTTGGCCACCTGATGCGAAGAGCTGACTCATTTGAAAAGACCCTGATGCTGGGAAAGATTGAAGGCAGGAGGAGAAGGGGACGACAGAGGATGGGATGGTTGGATGGCATCACCGACTCAATGGACATGAGTTTGAGTAAACTCTGGGAGCTGGTGATGGACAGGCAGGCCTGGCATGCTGCAGTCTTTGGGGTCACAAAGAGTTGGACAAGACTGAGCGACTGAACTGAACTACTATGTTAAATGAGCTTTACATACATGATTCTATTACTGTCAACCTGTGAGGTAGGGATTATTTTCCTCATTTTCATTTCACCAATGAGTAAGCGGAAGCTCAGTGAGGTGGCTGAAGGTCCCACAGCTATGAGAGTGGTTGGGCTGGGATTTCTTCAGTGGCTCTGACTCCCAAAGCCCAAGATTTTCCCTCCACATCACTGCCCATCAAGATGTGGTCCATGATGGGAACTTTCCTGGTGGTCCAGTGGTTAAGACTTCACCTTCCAATGCAGGTGTGGATTTGATCCCTGATCGAGCAGCTAAGACCCCACATGCCTGGTGGCCAAAAAAACCAAAACATGAAACAGAAGCAATATTGTAACAAATTCAATAAAGACTTTAAAAATGGGCCACATTAAAAAAAACCTTTAAAACAACTGTGGTCCAAGATTCACCCACTCAGAAACCTCTGGGGAACTCTAAAATGCATGCTCCCAGGCACTTCCCCGGTGGTCCAATGGTTAAGACTCCCACTTCCACTGCCAGGGGCATGGGTTCAATCCCTGGTTGGGGACCTAAGACCCTGCATACCGCATGGTGAGGTCAAAATTAAATAACTAAAAACTAAAATTCATGCTCCTGAATTCCACCTCAGACCTACTGATTCAGAGTCCCAGGGAGACGGGGATGGAAAACTGAATTTATAGTAAGCTTCCCTGGAGAGATTTGAAACATTATTTTTGAACAGGTGAAATAGACACTCGGTTAAAATATTCAAGAGGTTCAAAATGGTGTAAATGCAAAGAGAGCCCCCCACTGCCTTCCCCGCTTGCACACTTCTCCTCTACCCGCGGTCCCCAAGAGGCAATCACTTTTCCTTGACTCGGCACATTGAGGTTGGAGGCCCATCTTAGTATTTGTGGGACATACCAAGATGGGTAGGTTTCTGTACCCTAGAGCTCACAAAAAGCTGCAGCAAGGCCATCAGTCCTTCAGGGGCAGGTGCCCCAGGAAGGGGTCTCAGAGTCACCAGTACAGATGGTAGGACTTATGCTTGGGTGCATGTGGGCATCTTCTGTTTCTAGGACCTTCCAGTCTGCTCAGCTTCTGCCATCACTTTGAGTAGGGGGCTGGTCCCTGCACAGGTGGTTTTATCACAAGATCAGAAATGGACAGTGAGTGAGGGGTGCATAAGGACCAGCAGAGGGGAGCCTGCACAGAAGTCCGGTCTGGAGGAGTATGGGCGGAAGCCCAATACCCAACCTTTCAAGCTGTATTTCCCCTTGTTTGTGGCAACCATGACCTTCCCTTTGGGACAGATTCTTTAAAATCAGTTGTGCTTAACCTTTCTGGGATCACCGACTCCTTTGGGAAGCCCATGAAAACTAGGGACCTTCTCTCTAGAGAAATGCACAGACACGTTAAACTCCACAGGCTAAGCTTCACAGAGGCCAGCCGAGATTCCCCAGGAGTGTCTAGGAGCTCCGAGTCCGGAACTTCTCTTCTGGAGGTGGTCCTTGTTGCACTACACCGCTCGGCTCACTAAACTCTCTCTGTTCCTCTAGAGTCTGAACTTTGTTGCCACTTGCAGCGAAGTGCCCTGGATGAAGTCGAGGCTAGCTGGTCCAGAAGGTGGGGGCGCGGTGGCTTTGGCCCCGAGCCTGGTCGCAGGAGAGGGACCCCTAGACAGGTAACAGCTGCCCCGGGGTGGGGGGGCGGTGGGCATCCTCCTCAGCTTCTAGCGTCATCCGGCTGGGCCCCTCCTGTGCTGTGCGCGCATTTTCTGGGTTTTGTGGAGCGAACCCCCGCCCAGCCCGCCCCCACCCCGGGTCGGAGGCGGGGAGAGCCGGCGCGGGGCCGCGGCGCAGAGCTGCGCCCGGGAGCCGGCGGGCTCCGCATTCATCATTGTTCCCCTAGCTCCTGGCACGGGTTGGTGACCCAAAGCGCGCCGGCCCTTCTGTGTCGCCCGTTCGCCGAGCTCTCGCCCCACAAGTGTTTCCTGGGCGCCTTCCGAGGGCCAGTCCGGGAGCCGGGAGCTGGCGACTCAAGGAAAGGACGGGGGTTCAAGTCCAGCCGGCTGCGCGCCGCGAGGACCACGCAGCCGGTGAGGGTGGCGCGGGGCGCACGTGCCGCGGAGGGCCCCGCGCGCGCCCCCGCCGCGCGCTCGTGACGGCGCCCCCGGCCCCGCCCCGGGCCTCCGCCTCCCGCGCCCCCCCTCCCCGCGGCTCGGCCGCGCTCGGGCCCGCGGGCTCCATGGGGAAAGCGGCCGCTCTGTGCCGAGGCGGCGGCTGCGGCGGCCGCTCCCGGGGGCTGTCGTCGCTCTTCACGGTTGTCCCCTGCCTGTCGTGCCACACGGCGGCGCCGAGCATGAACGCTCCCACGCCCGGCTCCGCACCGGAGCCCCAGCCTCAGCGGGAGCTGGTGTCAGAACAGGTGTTGGAGCCAGTTTCTGAGTGGGCGCCAGGATCGGAGCCTGAGCCCAAGAAGATGTCTGAGCCCAGGCCAGAGTTCAGACAGGAACTGGAACTGCTGCCGGCGCTGGGGACCGGGTCGGGGCCACGGGAAGAGCGGGGCTCAAACCCGGGGCCTGGGCCCCCCACCAAGGCCCCTTTCGAGCAGGTGTCGGCGCTGGGGCCAGCAGTGGGCAGCGTGCCCCTGATCAAACCGGAGTCAGGGTTGTTGCCGGCATCAAAGGCCCCGCGCCCAGGGCAGGTGAAGACACACCTTGGGATGGCAGTGCCCGGGGGCTTGCCGGGCGTTGTCCCCACGGTCTCACTTCCTCTGGACAGCTTCAAGGGCTGGCTTCTCAAGTGGACCAACTACCTGAAGGGCTACCAGCGCCGCTGGTTCGTGCTCAGCAATGGCCTCCTGTCTTACTACAGGTATGGAGGTGTCAGGGTGGGGGCTGAGTTTGAAGGGTGGTGATGCTGCCATCATGGTGACGGAGGGCATCCAGGGTTGGAGGGTGTGACCACTGGCCCAGGATGTTTGGGAACAGGCACTCCAGCAGGAGAAATAGTGCCTCTGGCCAACCTTCAACTCTGGCAGGGGACCTGTGGACACGACCTCTGGCAAGCTTGGGTCTGGGAAGTGAGCAGGGAGGTTGGAGTGAGGGAGTGATTTGGGGCCAGGGCAACCCCTGGCCCTGGTGGTTGTGGGACCTGGGGCAGCTATCCAGAGTTGGAACCCCCAACGTCTTCGAATCAAGAGCTTTCTGGTTCAGAAGCTAAAATCACTGTGTTAGGGGCTGAGGGGGATAGTAACCTTGTTCGGCCCTTAGGACCCACATGTAGGAAAGGCTCTTCCTCCCTCCTCAGTAAGGCAGACTGTTTCCCGCCTTCCCTACTGTCTGCTCTTTGCGGGCCTTGGCCTGGGGGAACAACAGACTCAGCCGCATCAGACACTTCAGGAGCCCATCTTGACATTCAATAGAGAATCAAGAAGCATCCCACCGTGGCCTTTCTTATTCTTGAAGCAGCGTGGGGTTCAGAATTGAAGTCTAGTGGTGAGGTGAGATAGCGAACACTGTATTCCACTGAAACGGGTTGAAAGGGAGAAAGATCCTGAAGGCTGCCTTGGTATGTTTCCTGGGGATGGACGGTTTAAATTTTGAGATCTTAGATCACTCTCTACCATAATGGATTCTCAAACCTGAGCAAGTGTAATTCGTTGCAGGGCTCTTTGAAACATTGCTCCTCCATCCTGCTGAGGTTCTGCTGCAGGGCGTCTAGGAGGGGCCCCGAGAGTCAGCTTCTCTAACAAGTTCCCAGGTGATGTTGCTCAGGACCACAGTCTGAGAGGCAGGGCTTCATTGTCATTGCAAACAGGAGGGCCCTGCCTTTCTGAAACTCAGGTCGCTTTGCTTGCTTTACTCAGCTGGGCAGTCTCTTCAGGTTACCCGCTGGAGCATTCATGTGGTCCTTCCTAGGCTTTTTGGAACACGACTTCTAGAGGATAGTTGAATCTGGGATGCCCTCGATTATTTGGGACCTCCATGGACCTTAAGCGATGGTTCCTCCTCAAAGTGGGGATCGCTGTCTTTACTTCCCGGCAGGGGGGGAAAACTGACCTGTGTTTCTCACGCGACCATCTCATGCGGTGTTGTGATGCCCCTCGGCCCACTCGGCTACACCATACACATCACAGGACAGAGTGTTCTCAGAGTTAGGCAGCTGAGCAAAACGAGATCCTTTTCCAAATGATGTTTTATCCCTGCCCTGTCTGGCGTGTAAACATTCACCTACACGTGCAGTGATAGAGATCATCAATGCTTTGCTATAAAGAAGTGTCACCCTGTCTTCTTACAGGCAGGGGACGTAACGCACAGGGTATGTTGACTGTGGACCGCACTCTCTGTCTTATGTTCATTTATTTCATACCCGAAATCACACTGTGAGGTGGGTTCTGGGATTGTCTTCTTGTACAAATGAGGAATTCTGAGGTTTACCAGAGGGACGTGTCTTATCCAGAGCCACCGGACCAGGTAGGGAGTGGAGAGAGAGTCTGACCTGGGCCCTTTGCGCTCCAAAATCTGTGCCTGTCCCAGATGTGAGGGCTGATGCCAGTTCAAACTTGAGTTCAGCATTTCTGAGTTATCTGTATCTTCCCAGGTCAGTAGTTGGGGTCAAGGTAATGTTTTTGAGTCTAGGGTCCCACCGTGGCAGGAAGGCCTAGTTGTAGTGGAAAACCTGACCTCATGTGCTTTTGTTTTGTTTTAATCAGTAGAACAAAAATGTCCCCTTTTTTTTAGGATATTAATAACTATGTATAGACAGTTGGCCTTTCCAGGTAACTTAAAATGTCTAGATAATCTGGGTAGTGAAGAAAAATTCTTCTTGTTTGCTGATTAGGTTGTGGGGGCAAATACTGGTTTAGGGGAGAGAGAGGGGTGGGAGCAAGTTTTCTTGTGTGTGTGTCTGCACAGTCCAGCCTGTAGTTTGATTCGTGGATGTTTCTAGATTTCAAGCTGGGCCAAGTTGTTCCAGTCGCTTGGGTGGGATGAACGACCCTGGACGTTTATGCAGCTTTCTCCCTCCTTTAGCCCCATATGAGCCCGCCTCGAAGATGTTCTCAGTCCCATTTTACAGGAAGGGAAACTGAGGCTGAATAGTGAGCTTCAAGGGTGTATCCCGAGGTGCCCGGCCTGTAGGCAGTGTCTCCAGTGCCACAGAAGCTGAGTTAGTCTCTGAGTGTGGAAAAGGCCCTTCTGCAGTGGAATCACACCTTGCTTCTCCCCTGCACTCCAGTTCTGCCCTCTGGAAGACACTGTGCTTCTCTTCAGGCCTCCCAGCGCTTCAGGTGTTTGACACCAGTCTGCTGTTCCTGCTTGTGGTCTGAATCCTTCCTTCTAGACCAGGCCTGGCCGTCCTGCCTGCTGGGCTCAAAGGCTGAGCACCCTCCAGGCCTGCCGCTCACAGTCTTGACAGCTCAGGGTGGGTTATCCAGGCCTCTGTCTGCACCGAGTGTCCCAGGTCCTTGGCTCTCTGTGTGTGGCTGGAATAGGCAAATTCTGGTGCTTGTGAGTTGCAAACAGATTGAGAGAACGCTTTTTTCATGATCTCCTTTCTTTCTTTTTAGTTTCAGCATGCGAACTCTTAGTTGCAGCGTGTGGGATCTAAGTTCCCTGACCAGAGTTCGAACCCAGGCCCCCTGCATTGGGAGCATGGAGTCTTAGACGCTGGACAACCAGGGGAATCCCCAAAGTTACCGTTTCTTCATGATCTTTCCCTTAGCGGCCTGGTAGAGTCAGCGTTAGTGCTGGGTGATATGGCTGCTGGGGAAGGAACCGGAGCCGCTTCTCTTGGTAGCTTCCCTTTTGGAAAAACTGTAAATTTTGTTTGTTTGTTTTGAAACTGAGCAAAGCCTGGTTTGGACATTTCTTGTGTGTCTTGCCTGATCCTAGGCTCCAGCCTGCCTCTCTCCAGGATAACTATCATTCCAAATCCTGATCAACATCCACTTTCTTTTTTCTGATTTAGTGTTATTTCATCTATATGCTGGAGGAGGAAATGGCAACCCACTCCAGTATTCTTGCCTGGGAAAATCCCATGGACAGAGGAGCCTGATGGGCTGCAGTCCGTGGGGTCACAAAGAGTTGGACACGACTGAGCGACTAAACACTCGAACATCTACATGCAATTAAAAAAAAAGTTTTTCATTTCAACCATTTTTATTTTATTTTTTAAAATCTGCTTTTATTTTATTTTAAAATATTTATTTATTTGGTTGCACCAGGTATTACTTTCGGCATGTGGGATCTAGTTCCTTGACCAGGGATCGAATCCGGGCCCTCTGCAATTGGGAGCGTGGAGTCTTAGCCACTGGACCAGCAGGGAAGTCCCTCAACCATTTTTAACTTTGTGAAAAGGGATCTTGTACAACATATGATCTGGGGGGACTAGTTCTGGGTGCTTTGTGACAGCCGGGTTGGAAGTGTACCTTTTACCTGTGTGTGCTCCTCTTGTTAGTGCCTGCATGCTCAGTAGTATCTGACTCTCTGCAGCCCTGGGGACTGTAGCCTGCCAGGCTCTTCTGTCTGTGGAATTTCCCAGGCAAGAATACTGGAGTGGGTTCCCGCGTCTCTTGTGTCTCCTGCATTGCAGGTGGATTCGTTACCACTGAATCACCTGGGAAGCCCTCTCCTCTTGATGGGTGACTACAGAAACACTTGAATGCGTGCGGGAGTCCTCGAAGGTGAAATCACGGGGTTGTGGAGAATGTGAACGCCAAGCTCTTTTCCAGAGCAATTGTGCCAGTTTATAGTCCCACTGGGAACAAATAAGAGCTTTTTGTGGATCTCTGTCCTTGGCAGCTCTTGGTATTGTTAACGTTGATTTTGCCAATTAAATGAGTATTGCATCGTAGTCTTGACCTGCATTTCAGTCCCTGTTATTTTTACTTTGATAGAAAATCAGTGGGGAATTGGATTAGAATTTCTTCATTAAGTGTGGCTTCCTCGAGTGCTTCTGTCCTAGATTTTGCTGGAAAAGCTCATTCAATGTCAAGTCTGTTCCAAGGGAGAAAGTACACAGTGCCAACAGCTGGGCTTAGTAACATTCATATTATTGGGAATAATAAGACGCTCTTTGTAAATATTGTCACATACTTAAAGCATTTCTGGGAGGTCTGGGTACTTGTTGGCAGGTTTTTACTTCTTTCCAACAATGTGCTAGGAATATAAATACAGGAGGCAAGGTTATTCTATTGCCCGGCACACTTAATCATGTATTTGTTTGAATATTTGAATACCAGCAAAGGAAATATGGTTTTGTGCTCTTTTTTTGGCTGTTAGTTTTCCATTGAAAAAATTTCATCCCCAGTTCTCATCTCACAGGGAACATGTAACTACCTGAAATTAGGGAAGAATTCATAAATAATGCAGAATTTTCAAAGGTATGGGCTTCCCTGGTGGCTCAGCTGGTTAAGAATCTGCATGCAATTCGGGAGACCTGGGTTCGATCCCTGGGTTGGGAAGATCCCCTGGAGAAGGGAACGGCTACCCACTCCAGTAGTCTGGTCTGGAGAATTCCTTGGACTTGGAGTCGGGTCATAAAGAGTCGGACATGACTGAGCAACTTTCACTTTTCAAAGGTATTAGCCCCAACAAGTCCTTACAGCGAGAGTGTTTCAAACATAAGCTTTATCCACATTAATGACACAATTGATTTGCTTAAACAAAATTCTCTTTTGTTCTATACAAGTTGCCTGCTTGGCAACATTAGAAATGAAATTTGCTTCCCAGGAAATGATTTCAAGCAAATCATGAAACAAAAACTTTTAAAAAATATTTGTTCGGCTGCATCGGGGGTCTTGGTTGTGGCACTCGGGATCTTTGTTGCATCGTGTGGGGTTTTTCACTGGTGCACAGACTTCCTAGTTGTAGCACATGGTCTCTAGAGCACATGGACTCAGTTGTTGTGGCGAGTGGACTTAGTTGCTCAACCAGGGATCGGCCCCGCATTCCTGGCATTGCAAGGCCAGTTCTTAACAACTGGACCACCAGGGAAGTCCGCCCAAAATGTTTTAATTTATTATTGTTCATACTAAGCTGTGGGTAGGAATGGCAAAGCCAGTTATCGAGAAAGGGACCAACGAAATTAGTCTGGATCTATAAGAAAGAAGGCTCCAGTCAACTGGAAGCAAGTTTTGAAAGTCCTCTGGCTGAGGAAGCCCACTGAACACACGGTGGGCTGGGCCCACTTTAGGGTGCCAGCCACAACATTTTTGCCTGTAGGACAGACTGAGTACTCCTCCAGTGAGGCCAGATCTCAGAGGCAAAAGACAGTGTTTATTATATGCATATGGTTGTATTGTCTATTTGGTGTTTCGGCTGTGCTGGGCCTCTGCTCAGGCTTTCCCTCTAGCTGTGAGCAGTGCTGCTCTGCAGCCACAGCACGCAGGCCTCTCACTGTGGTGGCTCCTCTCCTAGCAGAGCACGGGCTCTAGGGCACAGGCTCAGTGGGTGTGGTGCACGGGCTTAGTCGTTCATCGACGTGTGGGATCTCCCGGCATCAGGCATCTAACCTGTGTCTCTTGCATTGCCAGACAGATTCTTTACCACTGAACCATCAGGGAAGCCTAGTATTTTTTTTAAATAAAGTTTTATTGGGATACAATCATGCCCATTCATCTTGGCTATGGCTCCTTTTTTTTTTTTTTTATGGCAGCACTGCAAGTTTTGTGGGCTCTTAGTTCCCTGACCAGGGATTGAACTTTTGTGCTCACCAGTGAAAGCAGACTGCACAGTGAAAGGGCAGTCTTATCTTAATCCCCTGAGACAGTCTTTTTGATGTCAGTTTAGGTGATGCTTAAAGGATGGAACTGGAAAAGACCATCCAGTGGCAAAATGTCCCCGAAAACGTGAAGTTGAAAGTGTTAGTCTTCAGGTTAAGCCACTGGGCTGTTCACCCCAGAAGGTGGCCTTATTATATTGGATTCAGCTTTAATTTGAAATATCATCCAGTGTTTTATATTATGAGACCGTAAGGAAGCTGGGAAGGAATGTGCAGGTTGAGAATGTGTACGCATTTCTTTAATGTTTAGCACGAAGGTGTTGCAAAAAGCCTACAGAGGACTGGCGGTATGTTTTGGAAGAGACAGTGCACATCAGTGTTCTTAGCGAGGTCTTGTTGTTGTTCAGTTGCTGAGTCATGTCCGACTCTTTGGGACCCCATGGACTTCAGCACACCAGGCTCCTCCGTCCTCCACTACCTCCTGGAGTTTGCTCAAATTCATGTCCACTGAGTTGGTGATGCTACCTAACCATCTCATTCTCTCCTGCTCCCTTCCCCGGTTGCCTTCAATCTTTCCCAGCACCAGGATCTTTTCTAGCGAGTCGGCTCTTCACATCAGGTAGCCAAAGTATTGGATTTTCAGCTTCAGCTACAGTCCTTCCGATGAATATTCAGAGTTGATTTCCTTTGGGATTGACTGGTTTGATCTCTTTGCTGTCCATGTGACTCTCAAGAGTCTTTTCCAGAGTCACAATTTGAAGCATCAATTCTTTGGCACCCAGCCTTCTTTATGATCTGACACTCACATCCATACATGACTACTGGAAAAACCATAGCTTTGACTATACAGACCTTTGTGGGCAAAGTGATGTCTCTGCTTTCTAATTTGTTGTCTAGGTTTGTCATAGCTTTCCTTCCAAGGAGAAGGCATCTTTTCCCTAAGTGTAGTGACACAAATTATAATTTCCCCACACAACCCGCTCCTCCTCCTGACCTTCCTGTTCCTATGAATAGCTGAAAACCTGAGTCACGCTTGCTGCTTCCTGCTCGCCCTCACCCTATATCAGATGGAACTGCCAAGCCCTGCCTGTCTCCTTCCCCTCGTCCACCCCTCCTCCCCACTGCTGGTGCCACATCATGGCTCAGGTCTGCCTTCTGCTGAGCTGGTGTCCCAGCCTCCAGCTTCTGCCCTGGACGGGGCGGGGGGCGGGGGGGCCTGGTGTGGCACCGCCTGCCCACCCCAAGAGCCCTATATTTGCCTGTCCTCTCCAGGAATCTCTTTCAGCCGTTCCGTCCCCTGTGTTAGCAGTTGCTTACTGTGGGTTTCTCGCATTTGAAATATCCATAATGGCCCCAGACCGACCTAGGGACCACATCTTTCTCCTTTGGGAGTTTATACGGTTGCTGTGTGGGGAGCTCTGCAGACAGCTTTGTGCCAAAGGGACACTGTGGCCGAGTTTGGCATCTTCGGTTTTTTTTAATTAAAAAATTGGGGGGGGGAGGCTGCGTGTGTCACGTGGGATCTTAGTTCCCCAACCAGGAATCGAACCCGGGCTCCCTGCATTGGGAGTGCAGAGTCCTAGCCACTGGACCACCAGGGAAGTCTCATCTCAGGCACTTTTCTGACCTAGACCTTCCCCGAAGCTCTTCGGTGACTTGGGTTTGCCCAGGATGAGGGTACATTCGCCACGTGGACCTCCTTCCTCCACAGGACCTTCCCTTTTGCACCTGTGGTGAGATGTCTGGTGTGAGTTCTTCAGCTGCTGCAGACCCTTGTACCTTCTTCAGGGAGGGTCTGTTAATCCAAGATCAGAGCCAGCACACAGTCTGGAACATGGTGACAGCGAACGTACAGCAGCTTTGGGTGTATCTCTTATTGAGGGCCAACAATGTACAAGGCAGCATGGGAGACAAGCAGACATACATCGTGAAACCACAGGGTGGCAGGGGAGGGACACATTCTCCAGTTTCAGCAGTAACCAACTTCCTGGCCAGTCTCTGCATCCATCCTGGCCAGTCAGTAAGAGGCCGGTGGGTTCAGGCAAAGTGCTGTGGGACTTCCCGGGGGGCTGGATATTCAAGCCTATGGCCTTCACACCTCCTGTGGTCTTCTGGGATGCAGTTGGCAAAAGATGTCAGTAAAGAAAGACAGGCTTGTGCAAAGGATGTGAGGTTCCTTAAACCAAGATCAATATCTGTTTATCCCAGGAGGGAACAAAATACGGAGGAAATGGGCCTATTTCTTGGACAACTACTCTGGATGCTGACATGCGGAGAGGAGAAAAGGAGAGGTGCCCCTGAACTAAACTGATATTGGCGGCTTGATGTGTGTTGAGTCATGTACCAGGTGTCACCACACAGATGTGGCTTTAAGAGGTTCCCGTGGTAACTGCACACACGAAGCGAACCGTCAGCGAGTTTTAGGGTCACGCTGGGTGCTGTGTGCTTTTCTTCTTTTACGAGTGACTCTTTTCCTGCGTGTTTCCACTTTTACAAGTTCTCAGTGTTCTGATCACTCGGCTTCACTCCTCTTGGCCCCTTGTCACGTGCTCAGCCACAGCTCTGTGCCTCGAATGCCAGTTTAACGATCTTGACTCACACCATTTGATCCGCGTTGCTGGGCCATCGCCTAAACCAAGAAAAGGGCAGATGGCCTTGCTGAGCTTGCTCGGAACCAGATCGTGTTGTCCTCTGAAGCGGCAGTAGGTGTTGTCCTCCTAACTACCAGTTCGTGGCTTCCCTGGACTCGCCTCTCACTGCCCTTCCCAGTCAGGCCCCCCCACCCTCCTTCCTCTGACTTCAGCTCTTCTTCTGCCCAGCTGACCTTATTGTCCTTCTGCCAGCCACATGCCTTTCACTCTTCCTTTCAGATCTCTGCACCTACCACCTCCCAGCAAGTACAACCCTCCCCACCGCTGCAGGCAGCCTAGCCGGGCAGTCGAATTCCAGGTCATCTCAGCCTGAACCTGCCTGGATTCCCCTGCAGTGACTGGGCTGGCGGAACCACCCTTTCTCTGATGGCCCTTTGTGTTGTGTCGTTTGGCCGTGTACTCCTGTCAGCTGACTGTTGGTCCGTCTCCTCCCCGCCGGAACATGGGGCTGTGTCTCTATGGTGTCCCCCGGGGTGCTGGGCATAGTGCCTTGTACTTGTAGATTCCCAAGTGCCGGTGGAATTTTTTTTTTCTCCCGCAGAAGCTGCGCATGGCCCAGCTTCTCAGCTTCTCAGTTCGGAGGCTAACCCTAAGACAAGGCTATGTGATGATATTGAGAGCTCACTATATTCATTTACATTTAAAACTTTTTGTTATGAAGAATTTAAAACATCTGAGAGAGTAGATGTTGCAACAATTATTAACTTCCTGGCCAATCTTATTTCATCTCAGCGCCCTTACCCCACACCATTTTGAAGTGAACTTCAAATATCGTACATCACCTGTAAATATTTCAGTAAGTATCTTTAAAAGATAAGGATTTTAAAAAAACATATCCACAGCACCATTGTTACAGCTAAAATTAGCAATAATAATTCCTTATTATCATCAAATATCAAGTCAGTGTGCAAAGTTTCAGTGGTCTCAAATGCCATAAATGTTTTTTTCATAAGTAGTTTTTTGATACATTTGTTTGTATCAGGACCTAAATAAGGTCTGCCTATAGAATGTCCCACACTCTGTGGGACTTCCCCGGTGGTCCAGTGGTTAAGAATCTGCCTTCCAATGCAGGGGATGTGGGTTTGATCCCTGTTCGGGGAACTAAGATCCCACAAGCCACGGGGAAACTGAGGCCATGTGCTCTGAAGCCCACTCACCAAAACTAGAGAGAAGCCTGCGTGCCACAGTGAATATCCAGAGTGCTTGTGACTAAGACCCGACGCAGCCAAGTATATTAATTAATTTCTTGAAAGTTAAAAAAGAGAATGTCCCTCCAGTTTTGCTGATTGCCTCCCCTTGCTGTAGGTTAACATGTTCCTATGTCCTCTGTAGTTCCCTAACTTGGTAGATGGAGCTAGAAACTTGATCAGCTGGTGACGTGTTCTTCCATCAGGAGCTCATGATGTCTGGTGACTTCTTGGTGTTTGACGTTAGCAGGTGGTAGCAGTCAGTCTTAGATTAACCCAATTCTATCATTCTTCCTCACCTATTAGCAGGAATACTTCTATAAAGAGAAATTTACCCTCATCTGCTTGGGTTACTCAAGGATACAGTTCACACAGGATAGGCAGAATAAATGCTGTGTCAACCCACTGCCGCATAGTCCTTACTGATACTCATATCATCCTGCCTTCTCTTTGCCTAGTGCAGCCTGTTCGGTTGGTTCTGGAGTCCTCTGGAAAGGACCCTAATGGTGCTGATAGCGTCCCATGTCCGGCTTGAAAAGATGTTCCAGGCTCTTCTTGTCCTTGTCTTGGCCCAGCCCTGGAGTCAGCCGTTTCTGACTATACTCCATCTGGGAGGCTGGCAGGTGCTAGGATGAGTCATGTGAAAACAGGAAACGGCCTTGACACCAGGCTGCTTTGACTTGCAGGAATCTTTAAAAGGAACTGAGGCAGAGGTACAAACCTCAATGTTCTGTTTGCCCAATGTCTTCATGAGCTGGGCAGAGGCTGTTCTAGCTGTATTTAAGGTTTTTGAGTCATCAAAGAAAACTTCAACGCATGACACAAAAATTGTGATGGAGACAGTACCCTGTATTTTTACCCTGTTCTATCTTAGATTCCACTAATGACTGTATTTGAACAGTGATTAGTGTTGTATAGGGCTTCTGTGGTGGCTCAGCTGGTAAAGAATCTGCGTGCAATGCAGAAGACCTGGGTTTGAGCCCTGGGTTGGGAAGATCCCCTGGAGAAGGGAAAGGCTACCCACTCCAGTATTTTGGTCTGGAGAATTCCATGGACTGTATAGTCCATGGGGTCGCAAAGAGTTGGACACGCCTGAGCAACTGTCACTAGTGGTGTATAAGATGCTTATGCATATGTCATCCCGTTTGATGACAAACCCAGGGAGAAAGGTTGTCATTATGTCCTGGTAACAACTGAGAAAGCCAGGGTTTGTCCCACTGCATTGGCGTCGCTTAGTGGGTGGCTTAGTGGGTGGCTGATCTAAACCCAGCACTTTCTGGAATTCCACCACCGGAGCCTGTCCTCTTAGCATTGGAAGCTCTGTCTTCCTACCCAAACAAGCTGTCCTTCCAGATCTCCCTGGTGTAGATACTTTCGGGTCCCACTTGGGAGACCGCAGGTGGGCTGCCTCCCCCATGAAGAGATGGTCAGGGTCCTTTGTCTCCTCTCAGTTTCCACCAGTTCCCTTCGTTCAGGAGATACCCTGGCTTGCCTGTCTTCAGGGTCAGTCCCCACATGAGACCCCACAGCAGGCCCCCCCTTTTTTTTTAGCTGGACCTTTTGTCATCAGGTCTTTGCTAAACACTGAAACCATTGGCAAGGTCAGCTGCCTACGTGCACTAGGCTTACCCGTTATCCACTGCCACGGACCTCTGAGGCTTAAAACAACAACAATGGTTTTATTATTGCCCGCAGTTTTCTGTTGGGTGGGAATTCAGAAAGGGCTTGGCTGGACAGTTTCTGGCTCAGGCCCTCGAGTGGGGCTGCAGTCAGCTGGTGGCTGGAGGAGAGGGAGTTAGAGCTGGGTCCTCAGCTCACTTTCCTCCTGGATCAGGCAGCCCCAAAGCAGACCAGCCCCAAGCCCGGAGGCTTAAAGCGAGGAGGGGGTTGGGACTTCCCTGGTGGTCCAGTGGCTAAGACTCGGCACTCCCAATACAAGGGACCTGGGTTCCATCCCTGGTCAGGGAACTAGCTCCCACATGCTGCAACTAAGAGTTCGCGTGCTACAGCTAAGACCTGGTGCAGCCAAATAAATAAAAATCAATTTAAAAAATGTTAAAAAATATAAAGCAAGGGAGGCGGTTATTTTTGTTTGCATATCTGCCCCAGCTCTGCCTCTGACAGTGACACCCTGCTCCCTCCTCTGCCCTCATTTCTGTCCACACTTCACTGGCCGAGTCCAAGCATGTAACCCCACCCAGTATCGGTGGTATGGGAACTCACCCACTTCCCACTCCAGTGGGTGATCCTGCAAAGCCCCATGGCAAAGGACGTGGGCATGTAAGTGTAATTCAAGGAGGATTTTAAGAATTGAGAAAAAAAAAACGCTTCAGTTTATCCCAACCTCCAACCTTCCTTTCAGCTATCACACTCTTCATTTGTAACGTGAGCTCTGGGGTTCCTTCCAGCCCCAGCCTCCTGAGAATTTGATGGGTCGACCAACTGGAAGAAAGAGAGAGGAGCTATCAGAAATGGTTTATGCCTGGCACTGAGCTTGGCACATCGAGGGGCGCAGGTCTGTTGACTCAGTGGCTCGAGGGTCAGAGTCCAGGCAGCCGGGAGCTGGTGGCTGAGCTGGCAGAGGAGGACGGAGGGATGCTTCTGCTGGGCCTCCCGTGTTCCCTGGCCCCCCTGCTCCTGCACGGGCCCGTGGGAGCTCTCGGGGGCTGCAGCAGCAGCATCCAGGTGCTCGTCTGCTTTTATTCCCACTGTTGATACTGGATTCGGTCCGGGGGCAGCAGAGGCCCCTGCCCTGAGCCCAGGGGAGCGTGGGAATAGGGCTAATGGCCTTTCCAGGTCCTAGTCTGGGGAGACTTGTGAGCAGGCTGGGTGGGGACAAGGGAGGCACTGCCCCTGAATTTTCCGCTTTTAGAAAAATTAAATTATTTTGCCAGATGCAGGCACAGAGCAATTTTCTTCATCTGAGTTCCACAGTTGTCTTAAACTTGAATTTATTTTGCCTATCAGTTTACCGAGTCCGTGCCTCCTGGACATGGGATTACAACATTCTCGGCCTCTGAGCAGACTCCCGTGGTGCCTCCTCTCCCACCCGAGTCAGCTTCACGACCTGCCGTTGGGGCCTTCTAGCCCAGCAAGCCTGCAGCCCACCTGCTCCTCCTCCCACTTCGGTCCTAGTTTGTACGCGGTGGCGGCGTGTCATCTGTGTGCGCATGCAGCTGCTCGAGGCCAGGACCGTAGATCATATTTCATCCGTTTCCTCCCAGAAGGCCCATCGCACGTTAGATCAGTGTTCAGTAACTTAGCTGGCCACGTGTTGCACAGACCTGCCATCGGGGCCTGGGAAGCTGGTGGGGGGAGAATGTCTAGGTAGAAAAGGAAGGTGAAGGACATCTTGTCCAACCATCTGTCTGTTCGTTGACTTCTTTATTTTTCATGTATCACTTTTTATGAGTGTATAGTTGCTTTACAATGCTGTGTTAGTTTCTGCTGTACAGCAAAGTGAATCAGCTCTTAAGTATGCACATATCGCCTCCCTCTGGAACTCCAACCCCGTCCCACCCTCTAGGTCATCACAGAGCACGGAGTTGGGCTCCCTGTGCTATACAGCAGCTTCCCGCTAGCTGTCCGTTTTACACTTGGTCCCCTGTATACACTGACTTCTTCCGGTAGCATTTCTGCCCCCTCAGCACCAGCCTTGAGCAAATCTCTCAGGTGACAGAGAATAAACCACCTCCCAAGATAGCTCTGTTAGAGCATCCTTCCTCCACTGATCTGAGATGGGTTTCCAGGCAGCATCTCTCCTTGCTGGGGGTGTTTCTCTGTCCTGCATGGCTGGACTTACCCCTTCCATGCGGCCCCACTGTTCATCTTCAGAGAGACTGACTTAGTGTCCTGCGTTTTCTCTATTGTTTCACGACAGTCACGCGACATTCAGTGGCATAAAACAGTAATAAACACCTCACTGTTTCCGTGGGTCAGGAGGTCATGAGCAGGCGGCTGGCTGGAGGAGCTCTGGCCGGGGGTGGTCTCCAGAGGGCGACAGTCACCTGAAGCCTTGACCGGGGCTGGAGGATGCGCTCCCAAGGCCACTCCCTCCACCCGCCTGGCTGAGCGGTGCTGAGGCCTGCGCTCCTAGCTCCACGGACCCATCCCAAGTGTCCTCAGAGCACGGCTGCTGGCTTTCCCCAGGGGGCGTGATCCAGGAGTGAGCACGCAGGAGGAAGCACTTGGTAAGCTCTTTCATAAGTGAAGGGGACATTCTGAATGGAAGAGTTTTGCGAGCAGTGAATGCTTCACGAGTGAGAGCCTCCTGTGTAACCCCACACTCCTGTTTAACTGGTCCGGTCAAGGAAGGCGGGCTGGATTTGCCAGAGGATGAAGAAGACGTACCTGAGGTCTCTCTCGGGGGTAGCCACGCTGTGGACTATCCTTCTGGAGCTGAAGAACTGTCGTGGGGAGACCCCTCTCTGCTGGCAGGACCCTTCCCTCGCTCAGTCCAGATGTCGGGGGAGAGACAGAAGGCCACATGCTCTTTTTTTTCTTTGACTCTTGATTGATTTGGCCATTGCAGGTCTCAGTTGTGGCACACAGGACCTTTCATCTTCATTTCGGCCTGTGGGACCTTTAGCTGTGACATTCGAGCTCTTAGTTGTGGCCTGTGGGAAGGATCTATCTCCCTGACCAAGGATCAGACCCAGGCCCTCTCCATTGGGAGTGCGAGGTCTTAGCTACTGGACCACCCAGGAAGTCTCAGAAGGCCCCACACTCTTGCTGAATGCTGTGGGGGCCCAGGAGAGAGAGACTGTCCTGCAGAGACCCTAACTGCATCTGTCTTACTCACCGACCAGACCCCGGGGCCTGGCCTGCCATGGTGACTGAAGGAAAGAATGACCGTGCACAGGGGTGATGGTTGTTTTGAACTCAGCCTCTGTTTGGGAGTCCATGACGATGGTGTGGGAGCTTTGATTTTGCAGGCTGCTGTCATGGTTTGACAGGAATTGAGCTGCTGTTTCTGCTTCCGTTGAAGCTGGGTGGGAGTCAACTTTTATGTAAGATTATTTCATGTACTATTAATGTCAGTGCCTATAATACAGAGGCCATGAGGGGAAGAAGTAGAATTCTTGAATAAATTACATGTCTCACCATCAGTAAACTGATAATCTACACTTAAATTTGTAAGTGTCCTTTGTTGTTGTTGTTCAGTTGCTCAGTCACGTCCGACTTTCGACCCCATAGACTGCAGCACGCCAGGCTTCCCTGTTCTTCACTATCTTCTGGAGTTTGCTCAGACTTATGACCATTGAGTCGGTGATGCCATCCAACCAACTCATCCTTTCACCCCCTTCTCCTGCCCTCAGTCTTTCCCAGCATCAGGTTCTTTTCCAGTGAGTCAGCTCTTCAAATCAGGTGGCCAAAGTATTGGAGCTTCAGCTTCATCGTCAGTCCTTCCAGTGAACATTCAGGACTGATTTCCTTTAGGATTGACTGGTTTGATCTCTTTGCAGTCCAGGGGACTCTCAAGAGTCTTCTTCAACATCAGAGTTCAAAAGCATCAATTCTTTGGCGCTTAGCCCCCTTTAAGGTCCAACTATTATATCCATACATGACTCCTGGAAACACTATAGCTTTGACTATATGGACCTTTGTTGGCAAAATGATATCTCTGCTTTTTAATACACTGTCAAGATTTGTCATAGTGTGCTAAATTCCGATTTCTCCTTAAGTGACCTCTTATTCCTGATGTTATAGTCTTCCTCATGTCTTGGTAACTGATTTTCTTTTTTAGAGCTTCCTTTGCTTGATGTGGGCTTCCCCTGTGGCTCAGCTGTTAAAGAATCCGCCTGCAATGTTGCAGACCTGGGTTTGATCCCTGCGTTGGGAAGATCCCCTGGAGAAGGGAACGGCTACCCACTCCAGTATTCTGGCCTGGAGAATTCCCTGGACTATGTAGTCCATGGGGTCACAAAGAGTCAGACATGACTTTCACTTTCACTTGATGTGGCATTTGGGGGAGTATGCTTTAGTGCTGCTGAATTCTTAAGCTCAGAGATCGCTTGTTAAAGGAAGAATCTAGGTTGCTGGGACATCCTGTAGATCGTGACTGCAGCTACGTGGATTGTGTGATGATTTAAAAAATTAAATCTGTTCAAGTACCCTGAATTGTTCTGTGTAGGATCATGACTGAGCTCAAAATAGATCCTGTCCTGTGCCCTAGGGACCCATCATCTCGCTCCGGAGACACGTGAGTGTGCAGCCGCATCCTGTGCTGGCTCACAGGGACCCTTCCCCAAAGTCTTTCAACGGGTGCTGTTGGCCATCAGTATACATAGGAGGGGCGAACTTAAAATGTGATAGACTTTAAATGGATTTTATTTATTATGGGACTTTTCAGACACATAAAAGTAGCTGACACCCCATCAGCTAGTGTCATTGAGTCTCACCATAAGGCCTCCCCGCCCTCACTTGATTTGAAGTAAGTCCGGTGGAGGCTTCCCTGGTGGTCCAGTTGGTGGGGCTTCACCTTCCAGCACAGCCGACCCCTCATGGGGGAATTAAGATCTCTCATGCCTCTCTGCCCCAAACCAGAAAATAAACAACAGAAGCAGTATTGTAACAAATTCAGTCAAGACTTTTAAAAATGGCCCACATAAAAAATGTTTTTAATTTGAAGTAAATCCCAGACATCTTTTACTAATTCCAAGAATTAAGTTAAAAAATAATTTTAATAATAGTGAGTATTTGTAAATATTATGTATCTCTTTAGAGATGAAGGTTTCTTAAAAATTCATCTAAATGGCGTTAAAATGCCTAGAAATTTAACAATAATTCCTTAATATTATCAAATATCCAATATTAAAATTTCCCCATTGATTTTTTAAAATTAAAAACGTTGTAAGCACTCAGTGGATATTTATTGAATGAAAGTTTCTTTAAATTCTATGGTTCTTTACAATTTTCACAAGGTTCACACACATGATTTCATATAATCCTATAATAAATTTTCCCCATTGATTACAAATTATTTTTTTACAGTTTCCAGAAATCAGGATTAAAATAGAGTCCATTCAGTATAACTGTTGCTACTTCTCAGATTTTTTAAAATAAACTTTTTGTTTTGAAATAATTTCAAAATTACAAGAATAGTACCAAGAATGCCCACCCCTCAGATCCCTCAGTTATTTTTCTTAATGTTTATATTCATTTAATTTGGCTGCCCCTAGTCCCAGGAGCAAGCATGCTTCAGATGGTAAAGAATCCGCCTGCAGTGTGGGAGGCTTGGATTGGATCCCTGGGTTGGGAAGATCCCCTGGAGAAGGGAATGGCCACCCACTCCAGGGAGAGTCCCATGGACAGAGGAACCCGACAGGGCTACCCGCCACGGGCTAATAAAGAGCTGGGCACTACTGAGCAGCTAACACTTTGACTTTCAGTCCCAGTAGCAGCACACAGGATCTTTGATCTTAGTTACGGCACGAGGGCTCCAGCTCCCTGACCAGGGATCAAATTCGGGCCCCCGGCATTGGGAACACAGCGTCCCAGCCACTGGACCACCAGGGAAGTCCCTCCCCAAACTGTTAATATGCTGTGTTTACTCTATCTTCTCTGGGAGGAAGTGGCAGCCCACACCGGATTCTTGCCTGGAAAATCCCATGGACAGAGGAGCCTGCTGGGCTATATAGTCCATGGGGTCGCATAATTGGGCACGACTGAAGCAACTTAGCATGGCAATATATTTGTATTATAATTTTTTTAACTCTTTAAGAATAAGTATCAGACATGATGCCTGTGATCACATAATACATCAGCGTGCATTCCTTAAACCAGAACATTCTCTGACATATGCACAGTGTAAACACTGATACAGTGCTAACATCCAACATGCGGACCCTGTTTGTATTTTGCCAGCTGTTCCAATCATGTCCTTTCAGGGAAGAAGATCCACTCCAGGACCATAGATTGCATTTGGTTGTCCTGTCTTGTCACTTTAGTTTCAGTCTAGAACAGTTTTCCATTTTTCCTTGTCTTTCACGGCCTGAGTGTTTTTGATAAATTCAGGCTAGTTACTTTGTACAGTATGCCTCAGTATGGGATTGCCTGGAGTTCCCTTATGTTTAGATGCAGGTCCTGCGTTTGAGGCAGGAACACCATAGGATGCACACTGTGTCCTGCACCGTGCTCCATATCAGGAGGCATACGATGATTTTTTTGTTTGTTTCTGGCATGTGGAATCTTAGTTCCTCAACGAGGAATCAAACCCGTACCCCCTGCATGGGAAGCTCAGACTCTTGACCACTGGACCAGGGAAGTCCCAGGAGGCACACTGTGTTGATTGTCCTACTGCTAACGATGTGGCTTCCATCATTTCGTTAAGGTGGTGTTTGCCAGGTTTTTCCAACTGTGAAGTTACTTTTATAATATTATTTGATGAATTAGAAAATATTTTTATGGAGAGACACATTGAGGCTATATAAAACTGTCCCTCACCCAGTCTCCCCACTGGTGTTAAACACCCTTTGGCGATTCTTGCTTGAATCAGTTATAACTTTGATGGTTGCTCTTTAAAAAGAGCTTTTACCTATTCACTTATTTATGTCAGAGTGAACTCATGGATTTGTAGCTTATCCAATGGGTTAATGTCTACCATTATCATTTATTTGGATGCTCAAGTTGTCCTGGCTTTGGGTAAGAGGGATCTTTTTATCTTACCTGGTTTTTATTTATTTTAAAAAGTACGTATTTATTTATTTGACTGCGTTGGGTCTTAGTTACAGCACCTGGGATCCTTACTGCATCATGGGGGATCTTTCCTAGTGGCACGCAGTCTCTCTAGTTGTGGCACATGGGCTCAGTAGTTGTGGCACCCAGGCTTAGTAGCTCTGAGACATGTGGGATCTTAGTTTCCTGACCAGGGCTGGAACCCATGTCCCATGCACTGCAAGGTGGATTCTTAACCACTGGACCACCAGGGATGTCCCAGCTTTTGTCTTTCTATATGTCTGGGTTGAAACTTGCTGCCTGTCCTTTTTTTTTTTTGGTGCCTGTGGACATTTTTTGTGAAAATCCCCCAGAAAGCATAGTCCAAGGCAAGAAAGATTAAAGAGTCAACACTTTGAGAGGTGCGATCACAGGGCAGTGAAGCAGAATCGGGGCATGGAAGGACAGAAGTGATGCTTCCGTTGCTGGATGTCGCTTCACCTTGAGTGGGAGATGCACAGTGGGCCTGGCGCACAGACTCCTCCAGAATATATGTGAGGAGAAAATATGCCACCAAGCAGTCTGCAGAGGCACAAGTGGAGGGAGGTTGTATCTGCCCCGTTTGCCCCCATTTCCCCATTCCCGTTGTCATTTTACGAAAGTCCGTAAGCAGAAGGACAGCTGGACAGGGAGGAAGCACCGACCCAGAGACAGAGGAGGAGGCGGTCAGGGGAATTGGAGAAAATGCACAAGGTTTGTGTCTAGGACGCTCCATACCTTCCGCTACTCTGGTCCACTCATGCTTCCAATGGTATGAGCCCTCCCACTGTGATAGGGATCAAGTTGCCAACATCCATGGGTCATCGAAAAAGCAAGAGAGTTCCAGAAAAATATCTATTTCTGCTTTATTGACTATGCCAAAGCCTTTGACTGTGTGGATCACAATAAACTGTGGAAAATTCTTCAAGAGATGGGAATACCAGACCACCTGACCTGCCTCTTGAGAAACCTGTATGCAGGTCAGGAAGCAACAGTTAGAACTGGACATGGAACAACAGACTGGTTCCAAATAGGAAAAGGATTACAGTAAGACTGTATATTGTCACCCTGCTTATTTAACTTATAGGCAGAGTACATTATGAGAAATGCTGGGCTGGATGAAACACAAGCTGGAATCAAGATTGCCGGGAGAAATATCAATAACCTCAGATATGCAGATGACACCACCCTTATGGCAGAAAGTGAAGAAGAGGTAAAGAGTCTCTTGATGAAAGTGAAAGAAGAGAGTGAAAATTTGGCTTAAAGCTCAACATTCAGAAAACTGAGATCATGGCATCCAGTCCCATCACTTCATGGCAAATAGATGGGGAAATAGTGGAAACAGTGGCTGACTATTTTTTTCGGCTCCAAAATCACTGCAGACGGTGATTTCAGCCATGAAATTAAAAGATGCTTACTCCTTGGAAGGAAAGTTATGACCAACCTAGACAGCATATTAAAAAGCAGAGACATTACTTTGCCAACAAAGGTCCATCTAGTCAAGGCTATGGTTTTTCCAGTAGTCATGTATGGATGTGAGAGTTGGACGGTGAAGAAAGCTGAGTGCCAAAGAATTGATGCTTTTGAACTGTGGTGTTGGAGAAGACTCTTGAGAGTCCCTTGGACTGCAAGGAGATCCAACCAGTCCATCCTAAAGGAGATCAATCCTGGTTGTTCATTGGAAGGACTGATGTTGAAGCTGAAACTCCAATACTTTGGCCATCTGATGCGAAGAGCTGACTCATTTGGAAAGACCCTGATGCTGGGAAAGATTGAGGGCAGGAGGAGAAGGGGACGACAGAGGATGAGATGGTTGGATGGCATCACCAACTCAATGGACATGAGTTTGGGTGGACTCCGGGAGTTGGTGATGGACAGGGAGGCCTGGCATACTGCGGTTCATGGGGTCGCAAAGAGTCAGACACGACTGAGCGACTGAACTGAATTGCGATAGGGGGAACACCATCCTCCAAAGACACCTTGACCCGTTCCCTGGGAGGGAACATAGCAAGTCCGGTCAGTGACAGGGTCCTCGTCCTGGTGGCCTACTGGGTTCGCCTGGGAGACTGACGCAAGAAGGCTGTGGGGCAGGTTCCTCTGGTGCTGCTGGGGCCGGTCCCCACGCTGTCGTCCGTGTTCACCCTCTTCCCCGCCCCGGCCGTTCTCGGTCCTCGGCACCCTCCGCCAGCACACAGCAGACTTTAGCTGCACAGGGGGTTGGGTGCTTCTCACCCCCGATGTCATTCAAGGTCAACCACACATCATCTTCTGTAAGGAATGTAACCAAAGCAGGAGAGAATCAGAAACGGCAGCAGCTGTTGCAGTGAAAGATGAACATCTTATTGTCATGTGACTCTAGAGCTGGTAGAAGAGTCGAGAAAGTAACAGGTGATGGACAGCCAGGGAGAGTTAGTGAGTACTGAGGAGCCGCAGAATTGCCACAGGGACTCTGGCACCCGCAGGGCTGCGTGCTGACTGGTTGCCCTTCCTTTTCCCCCGCCTCTGTGGACAGAGCTTTGGTTTGTCGTGGGGAGGAGGACTGGTGTCTGAATTTCCAGGGAGTGTCTCTGAAGGAGTGAGTTAACTAGACCCAGTCACGGTAGCTGGGTCTGTTTTCAGACATTGATCACAGTTGGAAATGGCCCAGGCTTTAGTCACCTCTGCTTCTCCTTACTTATTTTTGTTTTTAGCTTTTTAATTTATATTGGAGTGTAGCCAATTAACAATGCTGTGATATTTCAGGGGGACAGCAAAGGGACTCAGTGATACATATACATGTTCTCCGTACTTTGGTACCATTAGCTCCGTGATCTTGTAACCAGCACAGAGTCAGTCCCTTGTCGCCGGGGGTACTGGGTCAGCCCAGCCATTGCCCTCATCTCCTGGGGCCGGAAGAGAACGGTGGTTTCCTTGCTGTTCAGATCTCAGTTCCCAGGTCATTCCCGGCAAAGGGCGGGGGGTGGGGGGGCCTCCAAGTCCACCCCCTGGGGTTCCGGGTCTCTAATCGCAGTTTTAGCAGCGGGTTCCCACCCTGCTCCAACTCTGTGGTTCTGAAACTCAGTGGAAAGAGCCTGGGGTGGAGTCAGAAGTCTACGCTGCCTGGCCGGGCCCTGGCAGTCTCCCCTCTCCATTTCCTGGTGTCTGCAAGGACTCAGAGCACAGCCAGCATGCCCTTCACTGACGTGGGCCCTGCTCCCTCTGCCCCTCTCCCCACTGACAGCCCCCCGTCCCCAACGCCGAGCCTCTACCAGTCAGTCCTGAGAGACGTTATCTCTTAGCACTGACGTCAGGGCCTCTGCCAGCTCCAAGGGTCTGAGATTCCAGGGGTGGGCCTTAAGGTCTCTGTTTTAGTCTAGAACAGAGGTCCCCAACCTCTTCAGCAGCAGGGACCGGTTTCGTGGAAGACAGCTTTTCCACAGACCTGGAGGCGGGGGGTGGTTTGGGGATGATTCAGGTGCGTTACATTTATGTGCACTTTATCGGCATTATTATTACATCAGCTCCACCTCGGATCATCAGGCATTAGATCCCGGAGGTTGGGGACCCTTGGTCTAGAACCACCGAGTCTGGGAGCCTCACCCCATCCCTCCTTTCACATCCCGCAGAAATCAGGGGGAAATGGCCCACACCTGCCGTGGCACCATCAACCTGTTCACCGCGCACTTTGACACCGAGGACTCTTGCGGTATCGTGCTGACCAGCGGAGGCAGGACCTACCACCTCAAGGCTGGCTCGGAGGTGGAGCGGCAGCAGTGGATCACCGCCCTGGAGCTGGCCAAGGCCAAGGCCGTGCGCATGATGAGCAACCAGTCAGGTAGCGCGGGCTCGGCGTGGCGGGAGCGCGTGCAGGGTCGAGGGCCTGGAGACTGTGGGAGCTGGGAGTGTTGGGGGGCGGTGGTGACCGGCAGACCCACCTCGCCCTGCCCGCTCAGCTCTGCGCGCCCTCAGCGGCCGGGTGGCAGGTGCGGCCGGCTGTTCTCAGGGTGGGCAGGGCTCAGTGTGCCTTTCTTGGGTCAACCCTGGTTCCTGGGCTTCGGCAGAACCTTCGGATGCTGCGGTGGGTCAGCTCCAGAGGCAGGAGGCGGGGCGGGAGACCAGGGTGGTGGGCTTGGGCCTCAGGCCAGACTTTCTCCGAGGCCCACTTCGGAGACTGAAAACCATTTAGCCACAGCTGCTGCCTTCGCCAAGGTGGAAGGTCTACTCAGAGGTCCTAAGCAAGACATTTTTTACTTTCATACACTTTTTTAAACATGTAATATCTTTATAAGATTCATAAACCAATGGTTTCAAAAGCATATGCCATGAAGTCTGCCCTTGACTCTTCTGCCCGCTGCCCACCCTGTTCTCCCATGCAGGGGCCACTGAGCTTCTGGGATCTTATGTCTTTACATGTGTATATTCAAGTAAGTACATGTTTTTGGCTGCACCGTGCAACCTGGGGGATCTTAATCCCCTAACTGGAGATTGAACCCATACCACCCGCATTGGAAGGCAGTCTTACCCACTGGACTACAGGGAAGTCCCACAAGTGAGTACTTATTGTGGAAGAGCGCAGTCCTCACTTTGCTGTCTGCTTTTCTTTTCTTTTTCTATTTAGCTTTAGTAGATCTTGGAACTTTTTCCTGTGAGCACTCGAAAAGCTTCCTCCTTGTTTTTACAACAGTGCACGGGGGTCTCCCCAGCACTAGCCTCTCAGTGCACGTGGAAGGTCACTGACTGTCGGTCTGACCTTCTCTTTTAGTCTCCCCCCACCATGATGACACTTTCCCTTGGGGTCCACACTCTGGTGTTTGACTGTGTCAGCAGTGATGCTGAACTTGGCAAGGGGTTCCCCCCCCCGACCCAATTGTGTGCCTCCCAGCATCCTTCCAATTCAGAGATTTCTAAGTCAAAGGGATCCATTCCGCCTGGGTTCAAACCGTGGCTCCCTTTGTAGCTGTATGACCTTGGTCAAGGTACTGCTTTCTGTTGCCTCATTCTCTCCTCTGTGAAGTGGGGTTAATCATAGAACCACCCCTTGGAGGTGCGGTGAGGGCTGACATAGTGGGTGAAATGAACCTGGCACATGGCTTGGCAAATGCTCAAGGGAAATCAGCTGTAGTTACTGATAATAGTCACCTTGGCAGCTTTAAAATAACACAGATTCCCAGGTCCCTGGGCAGTGATAAATCTGAATGAATGGGGCAGTGTTGGGAATGGGTTGGGCAGAGGGCACCTGCATTAAAAAAATCTCCCTGGATAAGATTGCCAGGTTTTCGTAAATACAAATACAGGCCACCGAGTTTCATTTGAACCTCAAACACACAACGAATAACATTTTAGTGTAAATGTGTCCCATACAATGGTTGGGACATACTTATACTGCCGTTGATTTATGGTTATTCAGATGTAAAGCGTCTTTTGCCTTTCATCTGCCTGCATTTAGCTGCATCTTGAGGGGACAGTGAGGCTCAGCCCACTTGGGAGCATCTCGAGCGTGTCCTTTCACTTGACACGGGGGGGCGCCAGAAGACGGTTCATTTGCTTTCCTTGTTCCTGAATCAGTTCCTGAAGCGCCAGCCGCTTGGCTGGCTTGCCACCTACCTTTCAGGAAGTGTGAATCGTTTCCAGATCTTCAGGCCCGCCTCCCAGTGGGTGCCCCAGGAGGCTGTGAGAAGTGAAGCCACAGCCGGACACCTCTCTCTCTCCCCTCTCTCTCTCTCCTTGCTCCCACCGTGGGGTGGGGGGTGGCTAATCCGGCCCCTCAGGGGCTCCCTCTCTCCTCCCCTGCTCCCCCAGGCTGACCTGCCCCCACACTGATGTCATAGCCCTATTCTGATATCACAGCCCAGCACTTGGAATTACCCCGGGCAGCCCAGATTCTGCCCTTAGAGCAACCAAGGTGGGTGTTTGGGCAGGGGCTCCAGGGGGGTGGCTGGCCGGTGGCCCTGGGGGGCTGAGCCTAAGGAACATCTGGGAAGCCTGCCGTCCTAGTGTTTCAAGATGAGCAGCCTCTAAAGGTAGGACCTGGAAGGCTTTCCTGCCGTCCCTGTTGGCCGTGATCCCTCGAGGTGAATGTAAATCCTGGGGAGTGGGGAGGGGGGTGTCTGGGCTCTGGAAAGAGCCCCTGGAAAGCCTGCTGCCTTTGTGCCTCCGCTCGCACGTGGCCTGGAGAGATGGTGGTCTCGCCCTGGTCCACTCGGCACTCTTCCCATTCGAAGGAATGGCTTCCTGAAATCTGGGGTTTCTGACTTGTTGAGTGGGTGGGAGGAGCTGTTCCTTAGTGCTCGGTGAATGCCTGCAAGTACTGAGCCATGGCTTCAACCGGGGCCACCCCCCAGAGGCTGAGCAGGGACAGGGTGTGCTCATCTCAGGACAGACGGAAAACATGGCCACATTCAAGCTGTTAACCCTCAGCTTGCTCGGTCCCGAGAAGAAGCCTCATCTGCTGAGGTGGGCAGAAGGTTTAAGGAAGTCTTTCGTGAGCTCACTAAGGTGGTAAAATATTGACTGGCATGGATTAAACAACTGCAACACACACACACACACACACACACACACTCCCTGAAAACCTCTGTAACTTACACACACACACACACACACACACACACACACACACACACACACACACCCTGAAAACCTGTAACTTAGTGGGGCACAAAGGCCACCAGGGCGAACACATTAAAATCTTAGCGGAGGCCCACCGCGACTCTGACAAGGTGCTCAGGTGGTGCTCAGGAGCTCCCATTTTAAATGGGTATATTTCTGTTTTAAAAAATATTGTTTTGTTTATCTTGGCTGCTGCAGCCTTAGTTGTGGTGACTGGGGTCTTCAAGCTTCGCTGTGGCGTGTGGGGTCTTCAGTTTTGGCGGGTGAGCTCTTTCTTTTTCCTAAACTCTTGGTTTCCCTGAGCTTCATTGCTGTGCACGGGCTCCTCACTGCGGTGCTCCTGTCGGCCCCCATGGATCTCATCTTGAGAAACACGGTCCACTCGGACTTCCTGGATGGCTTGCTGCAGCCGCCTTGCTTCCCCCATTTCCAGACTGCAGTTTCCGTGGAATGAGGGTTTAATTCTGTTTTGCTACCATGTTCTGTTTTTTTAATGAACGGGCTCCAGAGAGACCACAGGGACGCTGTGGGGAGTTCCCTCAGCTGCTGTGCTGTCCTCCGGGTGTAAGCGCGGACTTCTCTCCACCTGTGAAGGGGGCCTGTGTCTGTACTGGGAATGCTTCACCCTTCGCCGTGAAGACTCTTGCTCCATGGTCCTCACCTGGACTGAGAGGGTGGGACTGTGGGTGTCAACTGTTGGCCACTGAAGCTGATAGCAGCGAAAAAGGCGGTGCTGACCAGAGGGTTCGGCTTCCGTTTCTCCGGTGGCCCCAGGATGAACGTTCAGTGGTACCGGGGGCAGGGGCATAGGCATCCACCGCCCATCGTTAGGTCAGCGGCTTGAGGTGGGAATTCTCTGGTTGCTCTGGCTGTGGATCCCGGGCCCCCAGAATGCCACACGGCCCTCTGTGCAGATAAACAGGTCTGTGTCTAGTTTGGGGAGGGTGAAGTCTGTTTCTGGCTTCTAGCCCTTTGGATTGGGCAGTGTCCAGCACTCAGGTGTTCAGGTCTCGAAGCCCCTTGTGGTCTCAGCACTTCCCTCCAAGCTTGCAGCCCAGGTGAGAGGCAGGCTATGTCCTGGCCTGGAGTCCTTGGCCTGCAGGTTGCAGGGCAGAGGGGCTGAGCCCGCCCAAACCCTCCGAAATGTGGATGAGTCAGCCTCTCTCTCCCTCAAACTCTACCCTGACTCACATCTGGGCCACTTCATCCAGTAAGACCAAGGGAGGCGCGGGGTGGGTGCAGTTAAGATT
Source organism: Okapia johnstoni (assembly GCA_024291935.2). NCBI lineage: Eukaryota > Metazoa > Chordata > Mammalia > Artiodactyla > Giraffidae > Okapia > Okapia johnstoni. The sequence goes on along the minus strand of CM044310.1, from coordinate 3,041,837 downwards.
TCCCCTCAGTGATGCCAGGACGGGAAGCCGAGCTCACGCCACTCCACTCCACATGCCCACCCTGGTGTCTGGGGAAAGAAAAATCTGTGCCCTGTTTGAGAAATGAGGCCCTGGGGGGGTTTGTCAAAATTGAGGACCAGCCTCCTCATCCTGAGGGCTTGTTGCAGGAGGCCAGGCGCTCTTACTTTGCATCTGCAGCAGCACCTTGTGTGGAGTCGTTGCTCAGTAAACACGTCAATTGAAAGAGGCATAAAAGCCTCAGGAGGGTGCAGGTGGATTCAAGGATGCTGCAGAACCCAGGCGATGGGACTTTTCAAAAATTTTGTTGTTGTTATGGAAAACTTACGGCAAACAGAAGCAGACAGAAGTCCCAGGGACCGGCCCATACTTGTTAGCAGTTACCAACTTGATCTTATTTCTGCGCCTCTGCCCTCTTCCCTAATCCTGCATCACTTTGAATATTTGTCAATATTTCAGGGTGTGTCTCTAAAAGATAAGGATGCTTTTTTAAAAAGTTTAATATTTTCAAGGTACCGTTGTCATATCTGAAAAGTTACCGATGCCGTGCACTGAGGCTTTTTTTAAAGGAACTTGTACTGTACTCCCCCTGGTGACTCAGAGGTTGGGAGGGAACTAGAAAAGGGGTCAGGGCCTGGGAAAGGGGGACACACATGTGCTTCCAGCAGAGAAGGCTGGGAAGAAACCACGGGGAATGACACTAAGAAACCACTTAGTGTCTCTGGGAGAGAATTCTGGCCCTTCCGGAAGAAGCAGGACTTGGCACAGGGCAGGACTTCCTGGAAGGACAGAGACCTCTGAGGGCTCGGCCTCACCAGGGGGCCTGCAGGGTGGGGAAGGGACATGAGCTGGAGTCAGTTCTCAAGTATCCTCATTAGCAAAGGCGAGAGCCACCAGAAGGGAACTCAGCAGAGCGATAGTGTTCTGTTGTGTAAGAGGTGTTGACAGTTTGGATTCAGATGTGACCCTGTGCCCATACAGATGGCAGCGGCTTACCCCCGAGGGACTCACATAAGTCGGTGCTGGCAGAAGAGGCTCAGGGTAACAGGCTCACTCACCAGCGAGTTGGAATGTACGCGCAGAATGCAAGCAGGTTGACAGCTCAGTTCTCAGGGAGAAAAAGTGACGGTAGTGTTTGTTCCGACTCTTCCCACAGACCTTCTGCCAGCTGGCGCAGCCCAAGAGCCCGTGGCCCAGAGGTGTCCCCCGTATTTCAGTAGAAAAAGAAGCATTCTGAAATGTTTGTATTGGAGGTGGACTTTGTAAGAGGGTAGTAGGTCAGAGTCGTTTGACCAGAAAGTTAAACTAAAGAGTCACTTGTCTGCATTCGGTCCATTCTTACCATTAAGATGCTTTAAGCTCATTTTCCCGCCAGGGCAATTATCCTGATACTAACTGCTTCCTTTGTAACTAAAGGGCATAATAGCAGTTACCTTTGTAATTATCAGATTGAGGTTTTGTTGCCATGTAGATGGTAACCTACTCGTGGATCTGTGGGCATGAGCGCCAGTCTCTGACGTGGGTGGGGTTGACAGCTTGTTTCGTCGCTAGTGGCAAAATGCATGACCTGAACCCAAGGCGAGCTGGGATGGGACAGCTTCCTGGGTTCCTTCTGCACTCGACTTTGCCAGCTTGAGCTTTGCTTTGGAGAGAAACTTACAAAGCTCAAGGCTAGGTGTTTGGGGCTGTGGAACCAGCAGGCGGGCGTCTTCTTCACCCCGCCAGGGGGCATAGCTGAGTCTCATTTGCATGACTGTGTGCAGGGGTGTGGCTTAGTAAAGGGGGCACAAGATTTGGGATCCTAGTTTTGCTTTGAGTCATTGTGTAACTTAAAAACAAATTTTGAAAGTTGATTTACAATGTTATGTTAGTTTCAGGAGTACAGAAAAGTAATTCAGTTATATATATATGTATGTATATGTATTATTTTCCAGATTCCTCTCCATTATAGCTATTACAGATATTGAATGTAGTTCCCTGTCCTGTACAGGAAACTTATTACTTACCTAGTAATAGTAGTGTGTATTCGCTAACCCTAACCGTAATTTATCCCTGTCTCCCCCCACACACTTTCCCCTTTGCTAACCATAATACTATTTTCTATATTGGTTGTGAGTCTGTTTCTGTTTTGTAAATAAGTTCATTTTTTTTTAGATTCCGCAAATAAGTGATGTCACTTTTTATTTGTCTTTGTCTTACTTCACTTGGTATGATAATCTCTAGGTCCACGCATGTGTTGCAGATGGCTTCATTCACTCTTTTTTGTGGCTGAGTAATACTCCATTACATATATGTATTCCTTATCTTCTTTACCCATCCCTCTGTCGATGGACACTAAGGTTGCTTATGTCTTGGCTGTTGTAACTAGCACTGCTGTGAACACTGGGGCGCACACACATTTTTGAGTTAGTTTTTGTCTTTTTTATTGTATAACTGTTTTAAAACACTTACTTGACTGCACAGGGTCTCAGTTGCCACCCGTGGGACCTCCGTTGCATCATGTGTGATCTTTTGTTGAGGTGCACGGGCTCTTAAGTTGTGTGATCGTTTATTGAGGTACACAGACGCCCAGGTTATGGCACTCGGGCTCCGCGACCTGTGGGATTTCAGTTCCCTGACCAGGGTTTGAACCCGTGTCCCTTGCACTGCAAGGCTAATTCTTAACCAATGGACCACCAGGGAAGTCCCTTCCATCGAGTCGCTTTTGACGAGGCCCTTCACCTCACTAAGTCTTAATTTCTTTGCTCCTCAAAGAAAGGATCATTGCCTGTGTCTTCAGGTGGTTGTGAGGGTAAGGAATGATCATTGGCCAGGGCGTCCAGCAGTGAAGACCGCCACTGCGGAGGCCGGTGCCACCAGGTGCCCAGGTGTCGAGCTAGCCAGGGGGCACTTGTTGGGAATCTGCCATTTTCCCAGGACCATTCTGTGAGACTGCCTGAGATAAAAAGGGTGTCTCTAAACATTTCTGCTTTTTAAGATAAAAACCTTTATTGTTTTGTAAAAAGATTGAATGGAAAAAAGAAGAGTGCAAACCATACTGGGAAATGAACAAAAGGGAGAAAAATCTCAAATCTGCTAACCTAGAAATGATCACAGTTAAATCTTTACTGAATAGCATCGCAAACATTAATTTATGCATACAGATGCATTTTTATATGTAATTTCACACCACTGGGAAAATTCACAATATTCAATATTGTAACTGGCTCATTAAATTCAACATGTTGCAAACGTTCTGGGCCAAAAAAATATGCATCACTTTTTATTATGGAAGCTATCCAATATGTTTCATGCATGTATATCTAACACACTTATAGCATACATAGTCCCATGTTGTTATCACTCACTTTCCAACAATTATCAATTCATGGCCAATCGTATTTCACCTCATCCCATCTTTTGGTCACCCTCCATTATTATTTTTTTTATTGTGATAGATACACATGACATAAAATTCACCATTAGTGACATTTAGCACACTCACAGCATCGTGTAGCCATCACCTCTAATTCCAGAACACTTTCATCATTCCCAAGAGGAAGCCCCATGCCCATTAGCACTCACCCCATTTCCCCCCTCCCCTCTGCTCCTGGGAACCAGTAATCTGCTTTCCCACTGTTATTTTAAACCAAACCCCATCTGCAAATATTTTACATGTATCTCTAAAATCCAAGGACTCAGGGCTTCCCTGGCAATCCAGTGGTTAAGACTCCGAACTTCCACTGCAGGGGACAAAGGTTCAATCCCTGGTCGGGGAACTAAGATCCCACATGCTTCTCAGTGTGGCCAACAAGTAAATGAATAATAAAAATACAAGGACTCCTAAAAGCATCAATTCGAGACTACTGTCACAGCTGAAACAATTCTTTAATGTTATCACCTGTTCAGGTATCTAACTATAATGTCTTTTTTCTTTTTTTGGCTGCACCCTGTGACACGTGGGGTCTTAGTTCCCTGACCAGGGATCGAACCTGCGCCCCTGCATTGGAAGGCGGAGTCGTAACCACTGGGCCACCAGGGAAGTCCCTGTGATGTCATTTTTGATTAGTGCATGATATCCATTGGGTGGATATAGCACAATTTAACCAAACATTTTCTTAGCCATTCGAGTTGCTTGCCGTGTTTCCTTATCCAAAAAAGCACCGGGACAAGCATTTCTGTGCTCACCTTCTCTTTTCTTTGGCTGTGGTGTGATTATTTCCTAAGGGTAAATTCTTAGAGAAAGGATTACTGGGTTGAGTGCACACTTTCCATTTTGATACTTCGCAAGTTATAAAGGTTGTTCTAGCAAACACAGCCTCAGCAGAAAGTGCGCGGCGTGGCTAAGGGAAGGTAAACCCACAAATACCCTCCCGTGAGCCTTGGCCATCATAACTTATCCAGAAGTTCCCATGCTCATCCATTTGTATGGAAACGCCCCCATTGCACCGGGCTCAGGGTCTCCCAGATGTGATCACAACTCACAACCGTCAGCTGATAACCACACTCAGGAGAAAACTGCCACGGCGCACCTGTGGCAACAGCCCACGCAGCCCATCTGCAGAGGGAGGCAAGAGCTGTCCCGGAGAGTGAATTCAGGAGGCCCGGAGGGCAGAGACAGGCTGGTTCGCAAACACGCCCGTCGGTCTGGAAGCCGGGGACACTGGGAGGAAATCCACACTCTCCTGTGGAGAAGAGGAAGGAACGGGGGAACCAGCAAGAAAAATAATCCTCTGCTCTTGCTTAAACTTGGCTCTCTGTGCCATTAAAACACGACAGGAAAGGCAGTTTGAAAGAGGCAATGAAAACACTGCCATGATCCAGCCATCGCCGCTCCCTCCCGGCTCCCCGCCCGACGAGCCTAGAGCTCTCCTCCACTCAGCGTTGCAGCATCCTTGTTCCAGGCCAGTGTTCTGCAGCCTCGCCTGTCCCTTTTCATGCCTGGCTTCTGTTCTGTGCAGAGCCCGGCCCCCAGTTTCCTCACCCCGCCATCCTTTGGCTGGACGCTCGGGCATCTTACAGCTCCAGCTCCACGGACCCTGTCGCTCCCTCTCTTTGCTGATGCCTCCCTGGGAAACGTTGTGCTGGGTAGTGGTGTGATGGTGTTTTGGGTCTTGACTCCACTTTCCTCTGGCCTCATTTCCAAGAAGGATATGAGTTCTGCTGACCCAGAGAGCACAGGGTCATCAAGCGTAAGCCAAGTAGCACGACGTGCGTATGTATCATCTAGAAATGCTCATGTATTGTGGCCGCGTGATCAAACCTTTGCTCGCATGGAATACATGACCATAACAGCTGGGCGGTGTGGCCTGTGGGTTCTTTGAAGACCAGTACGACCTTCTGCGGGGCTTCCCAGGTGGCTCAGTGGGTAAAGAACCTGCCTGCAATGCAGGAGATGCAGGAGATATGGGTTCGATTCCTGGGTCAGGAAGATCCCCTGGAGGGAGGGAATGGCAACCCACTCCGGTATTCTTGCCTGGGTAGTCCTGTGGACAGAGGAGCCTGGTGGGCTACAGTTCATGGGGTAGCAAAGAGTCGGACACGACTGATGTGACTGGGCACACACGACCTTCTGCTCCTTCTCTGTGCCTGCAGTCAGTGCATCCCACAGACGTTTGACAGGGGCTTCCGAAAGGGGCCCCCAGGCAGCTGTGTCCCCTTCCAGCCTCTGCCGTCTGGGCCTCCCTGCGCCTCCAGGGCTGCTCTTGCAGCTTCGGGAGCTGCACAGACGAGACTCTGAGTAACAGGGACCACACCTGCCCTTCCCTGAAAGAGCTCCAGAAAAAACAGGAAGCACTTTAAAAAATGATAAAATTAGTTAATTAATTATTTTTGGCTGTGCTGAGTCTTTGTTGCTACGAGTGGGCTTTCTGGAGTTGCGGTGAGTGAGGGCTACTCTCCGCTGCGGTGCTCGGGCGCCTCACCGCAGTGGCTTCTCTTGTGTGGCTCCCGGGCTCCAGAGCACACGGGCTCAATAGTTGTGGTGCACGGGCTTAGTTGCCCCAAGGCGTGTGGGATCTTCCTGGACCAGGGTGTGAACCTGTGTCCCATGTATTGGCAGACAGATTCTTATCCACTGGACCACCAGGGAAGTCCAGGAAGCACTTTTTAAACTTTTTTTTTTTAAGATGGACCATTTTAAAAGTCTTTATTGAATTTGTTACAATATTTCTTGTTTTTTGGCTTCTTGGTCGCGAGGCATGTAGGATCTTCCCTCCTTGATCCATGATCAAATCTGTAGTCCCTGCATTGGAAGGCGAAGTCTTAACCACTGGATCACCTCAGAAGTCCCAAGAAGCACTTTTTTTTAAAAAAAGAAAAGCATGTCCAGTTTCTTTCCAGAATGAAGTAGCATAGAGCCAAAGGGACAGAGGAGGGCTCAGGCTCGAGCCTGGGTGATGGGGCGCCTTTGGTGATGGGTGCCCCGCCCGACGCCCCCTGCCCAGCCCTGCCCTTTGCTCCTCCTCCCCTCCCACCCCATCCAGCTCCTCTGTTACACAGAAACCAGCCCGTTCCCCTTGCTTCAGACGCTCTTCCCGCGCTTCAATATTCCTCGGCTCATTATTTCCCCTCTTACATATGTATTTCGTGTGTGCCAGTCAGATTCTCATTTAATATGAAGCAAAAACCCTTAATCTGTCCGTGGTCTATCTAAAACCAAATGAAGGTGCCTGAACTGCACAATTGCTCGGGCTGGGTGCTCTGTCCTTGTGGGGCTCCAGGCCCCAGCCCGCAGAAAGGCACGGTTATTTGTTGTTATTTTAAAAACTGCGAGTCGTCCAGTGTTGTTTTCCTTGTTTCCAGTGCCAGTCCTTTTGCAGTGAATGTGCCACAGTGATCCGTCTCCTCTCAGAAAACGGCCAAGCGATTGCCCAGAGCGGGTCCTAGGGCACATTCGGTCACCAGTGAGCGGCGGAGCTGCTAAAACTCTGAGCAGTGCATTGTCCTCGGCTCAGCCCCTACGAAGTCACGACTTGTCACTTGTGACATGGGGACAAACGCCACAAGGTTGTGACTCTGCCGTTTTCCACAGCCCGCTGCAGTGCACTCAGGCCACTGAAATACCATTAAACCCTTTTGATTTAATCCCCTTGGCATTTGTGGATCTGACTTCTGTCACACCACTGCGTTTCAAGCAACCCAAAAGTAAATGCCGTGTACCAATTTTATTTTAATATTAAAAATGGACCTTTCTTGTCCCACTAATACACACACACGGGGAAGGAGTAGTGAAAGTCGCGTTCACAGTGGAAAGCAGCGGCCCCTGCCCCCAGCCTTCCATCATTCCTGCGTCATGGTCCCCGCCACACACTGAATCATTTGTCCTTGGGCTCAGACCCTAGCTTGAGTTGTGGGTGTGGAGAGGCTGGTCCTGGGGGTCCGCTGGCCGGGCTACCCAGTGTCCACCTCTCCACTGGAGCCTGCGCTCCTCAGACACACGCTGCCTCTTGGTGTCTCTGTGTGTAAGGTAACTGCAGGTGGGCCGGAGCATTCTGTCCTGAGGCCGATTGGAGGGAGAGAGACCCATTAAGGAGCACACCCCGTTTCTTCTCCCTGTACCCTGCCGCCGGGGCTGACCCCGGGCAGTGCTGGGTCTGGTGCAGGCAGGGCTGGGGCAGCAGCTCAGTGAGTCATGAACGGTCTGCTGAGAGGAAGGTGCTTTATCCCTGTTCACAGGGGTGACCTCAGCGCCTTGCCCAAAATCTCTGTTAGGAAGTGGGGATGCTTTGATCAACATCTGTCCACTCAGCTAGACTGCTGGCTCCCAGGAGAATGCAGAGCGCAGGGCCTGCCACATAGTAGGTGCCCAGGATTTGAATGAGTGTGTGAGCAGTGGTGCTGAAATCCCGATGTAGAAGTTGTGCTTTGCTGCATTCCCTGGATGAGGACCCAGTGAAGAGCAGGAACAGAAAACGTCATTTTGCTTGCTGCCTGGTGGGGGAGCCCGGAAACAGGGAGCTCTGCTTAGATGCTGGCCCTGGAGCTTGAAAGAGTCACTACGGCCTCCCCAGAGCGCAGGCACGCTCCCGCTTTCTTGGGATCACCTCTGTTCTATTGCATTGAGCCTCAGGGAGAGGGAAACGGGACATGTGAGTGGGATTTTCATTGGCCGTTGTGCTGGTGTCCTTTTGCCTGAAAGCAGCTAAAGAAGATAATCTGTAATCACAAATTGAATTCTGTCTGAAGAACACCTCTTCCTTATGCAACAGTCAGTCCTGGCCGGTTAGGGCAGGGATGCCCCGGGGCACCTGAATTGTGGTCCCAAGCATCATGGCCGGTTCGGTGGCCTCATGTGGGCTGATGCGGGGGGCGCGGGTAGGGTCTTCTCAGTGAGGGAAAGTGGGGCCTTCCCAGGGGACACTTGGGCCTTCAGCAGGGCCACGTGGGAGGTCTGACCACACGAAGGTGCTGGGCCTTGTGGCCTTGGTGGCTTGCAGCAACTGCCCCAGCTGGAGGGTGTGGAGCACAGGGTTTCTCAGTGGACAGCCTTTCTCTCTCTCTTTTTTAAAAGTTAGTTTTCCTTTTTTAAAATTGAGGTACCATTTTTTAAAAAATATCTATTTATTTTTATTTGTCTGCGTCTGGTCTCAGTTGCCGCACGCAGGATCTTTTGTTGTGGCGCACGGACTCTCTAGTTGTGGCGTGCAGGGTCAATGGTCTTGCGCACGGGCCAGCATGTGGGATCCCAGTTCTCTGACCAGGGATTGAACCCAAGTCCTGCAAATTCTTAGCTGCTGGAGCACCAGGAAGTCCCCAAAATTGAGATGTAATTGACGTACAACCTCGTGTAAGTTTAAGCGGGACAGTGTGTTGATTTGACGCATTTGTGTATTTCATTTTCTTCTTCCAGTTTTATTGATATCTTTGACATACAGCACTGTGTAAGTTTAAGGTGTACAGTTCAGTTCAGTTCAGTTCAGTCGCTCAGTCGTGTCCGACTCTTTGCGACCCCATGAACTGCAGCACGCCAGGCCTCTCTGTCCATCACCAACTCCCAGAGTTTACCCAAACCCATGTCCATCGAGTCGGTGATGCCATCCAACCATCTCATCCTCTGTCATCCCCTTCTCCTCCTGCCCCCAATCCTTCCCAGAATCTGGGTCTTTTCCAATGAGTCAACTCTTCGCATGAGGTGGCCAAAGTATTGGAGTTTCAGCTTCAACATCAGTCCTTCCAATGAACACCCAGGATTGATCTCCTTTAAGATGGACTGGTTGGATCTCCTTGCAGTCCAAGGGACTCTCAAGAGTCTTCTCCAACACCACAGTTCAAAATCATCAATTCTTCGGCGCTTAGCTTTCTTCACAGTCCAACTCTCACATCCATACATGACCACTGGAAAAAACCATAGCCTTGACTAGATGGACTTTTGTTGGCAAAGTAAGGGGTCTGCTTTTAAATATGCTATCTAGGTTGGCCATAACCTTCCTTCCAAGGAGTAAGCGTCTTTTAACTTCATGGCTGCAATCACCATCTGCAGTGATTCTGGAGCCCCAAAAAATAAAGTCTGACACTGTTTCCACTGTTTCCCCATCTATTTCCCATGAAGTAACGGGACCAGATGCCATGATCTTAGTTTTCCAAACGTTGAGCTTTAAGCCAACTTTTTCACTCTCCTCTTTCACCTTCATCCAGAGGCTCTTTAGTTCTTCTTCACTTTCTGCCATAAGGGTGGTGTCATCCACATATCTGAGGTTATTGATATTTCTCCCAGCAATCTTGATTCCAGCTTGTGTTTCTTCCAGCCCAGCGTTTCTCATGATGTACTCTGCATATAAGTTAAATAAGCAGGGTGACAATATACAGCCTTGACGTACTCCTTTTCCTTTTTGGAACCAGTCTGTTGTTCCATGTCCAGTTCTAACTGTTGCTTCCTGACCTGCATACAGGTTTCTCAAGAGACAGGTCAGATGGTCTGGTATTCCCATCTCTTGAAGAATTTTCCACAGTTTATTGTGATCCACACAGTCAAAGGCTTTGGCATAGTCAATAAAGCAGAAATAGATGTTTTTCTGGAACTCTCTTGCTTTTTCGATGATCCAGCAGATATTGGCAATTTGATCTCTGGTTCCTCTGCCTTTTCTAAAACCAGCTTGAACATCTGGAAGTTCACGGTTCACGTATTGCTGAAGCCTGGCTTGGAGAATTTTGAGCATTACTTTACTAGCATGTGAGATGAGTGCAATTGTGCGGTAGTTTGAGCATTCTTTGGCATTGCCTTTCTTTGGAATTGGAACGAAAACTGACCTTTTCCAGTCCTGTGGCCACTGCTGAGTTTTCCAAATTTGCTGGCATATCGAGTGCAGCACTTTCACAGCATCACCTTTGAGGATTTGAAATAGCTCAACTGGAATTCCATCACCTCCACTAGCTTTGTTCGTAGTGATGCTTTCTAAGGCCCACTTGACTTCACATTCCAGGATGTCTGGCTCTAGGTGAGTGATCACACCATCGTGATTATCTGGGTCGTGAAGATCTTTTTTGTACAGTTCTTCTGTGTATTCTTGCCACCTCTTCTTAATATCTTCTGCTTCGGTTAGGTCCATACCATTTCTGTCCTTTATCGAGCCTATCTTTGCATGAAATGTTTCTTTGGTATCTCTAATTTTCTTGAAGAGATCTCTAGTCTTTCCCAATCTGTTGTTTTCCTCTATTTCCTTGCAATGATCACTGAGGAAGGCTTTTTTATCTCTCCTTGCTATTCTTTGGAACTCTGCATTCAGATGGGAATATCTTTCCTTTTCTCCTTTGCTTTTCACTTCTCTTCTCTTCCCAGCTATGTGTAAGGCCTCCTCAGACAGCCATTTTGCTTTTTTGCATTTCTTTTCCATGGGGATTGTCTTGATCCCTGTCTCCTGTACAATGTCACGAACCTCTGTCCATAGTTCATCAGGCACTCTGTCTATCAGGTCTAGTCCCTTAAATCTATTTGTCACTTCCACTGTTTACTCATAAGGGATTTGATCTAGGTCATACCTGAATGGACTAGTGGTTTTCCCTACTTTCTTCAATTTAAGTCTGAATTTGACAATAAGCAGTTCATGATCTGAGCCACAGTCTGCTCCTGGTCTTGTTTTTGCTGACTGTATAGAGCTTCTCCATCTTTGGTTGCAAAGAATATAATTAATCTGATCTCGGTGTTGACCATCTGGTGATGTCCACGTGCAGAGTCTTCTCTTGTGTTGTTGGAATAGGGTGTTTGCTATTACCAGTGCGTTCTCGTGGCAAAACTCTATTAGCCTTTGCCCTGCTTCATTCTGTACTCCAAGGCCAAACTTGCCTGTTACGCCAGGTGTTTCTTGACTTCCTACTTTTGCATTCCAGTCCCCTATAATGAAAAGGACATCTTTTTTGGGTGTTCGTTCTAGAAGGTCTTGTAGGTCTTCATAGAACCATTCAGCTTCTTCGGCATTACTGGTCGGGGCATAGACTTGGATTACTGTGATATTGAATGGTTTACAGCATCACGATTTGATGGACAGCCATTCTCTTTGGTCTTCAATATGTGTTTAATGCTGTTACTGAGCATAATCAGTTCAGTTCAGTTCAGTCTCTCAGTCGTGTCCAACTTGACCCCATGGACTGACGCACGCCAGGCCTCCCTGTCCATCACCAACTCCCGGAGCTTGCTCAAACTCACGTCCATCGAGTCGGTGATGCCATTCAACCATCTCATCCTCTGCCATCCCCTTCTCCTCCCGCCTTCAATCTTTCCCAGCATCAGGGTCTTTTCCAATGAGTCAGTTCTTCTCATCTGGTGGCCAAAGTACTGGAGCTTCAGCTTCAACATCAGTCCTTCCAATGAATATTCAGGACTGATTTCCATTAGGATTGACTGGTTGGATCTCCTTGCAGTCCAAGGGACTCTCAAAGAGTCTTCTCCAACACCACAGGTCAAAAGCATAAATTCTTCAGTGCTCAGCTTTCTTTATAGTTCAACTCTCACATCTGTACATGACTGCTGGAAAAATAGGCATGCCATAACTACCTATGGGCTTCCCAGGTCACACTAGTGGTAAAGAATCTGCCTGACAATGCAGGAGACATAAGAGATCCAGGTTCAATTCCTGGATCAGGAAGATCCCCTGGAGAAGGAAATGGCAACCCACTCCAGTATTCTTGCCTGGAGAATTCCATGGACAGGTGAACCTGGTGGGCCACAGTCCATGGAGTTGAAGAGAATCAGACACGACTGAGGCTCTGAGCATAACTGCCTATATTTAAACTGTACAATTTGGTAAGTTTGATGTAAGTACATACCTATGAAACCACAACCACAGTCAAGATTAGGGACACATCCACCACCCCCAAATCACCCTGTGTCCAGCACCTCCCACCTCCCCAGGCCACCCTGACCTGCTTCCAGGCACAGTAGCGTTTGCATTTTCTGGGATTGTGCGCAAGTGGACTTGTACAGTAAGTCTCCTCTTTCTCTCCTCTTGGCCTCTTTCACCCAGTATAACTGTTTTGAAATCCAGTTACACTGTGCACGTGTCACTGGTTTTCCCTTTTGTGGATTCTACTGGGGATGTGTCACAGCTTATCCACTGCCTCCTGCCTCATGGTGTGGCCAGGTTTTGGCTGTTGCAGGTGGAGCCACTACGACCAAGCATTTGCATGGGCACATACCTTCCTTTCTCTTGGGTAAATACCCAGGGGTGGCATGCCTGGGTCAGAGGGTAGATAGATGTTTAACTCTCTAAGCAGTTTCCAAATTGTCTTCCAAAGTGATTCTGTGATTTTATACCCCCACCAGCAGTGTGGGGAAGTCCAGGCTCGGGGAGACCCAGTCAGCCTACCCAGGAAAACCTGAGGAAGTGTTGAAGTCAGGTTTTCTTGATGAACACACTCATTTTGCCTTTTTTTAAGTTATATTTTAAAAATTTATGTATTTATTTTTGGCTCTACTGGGTCTTTGTTGCTACGTACAGTCTTTCTCTAGTGTAGTGAATGGGGCTACTCTTCACTGCAGTGCGGGGGCTTCTCTGGTTGTGGAGCGCACGCTCTAGGCATTCAGGCTCCATAATCGGGGCACAAGAGCTTAGTTGCTCTGCAGCATGTGGTGGCATCTTCCTGCACCAGGGATCAAACCCCTGTCCCCTTCATTGGCAGGGGGATTCTTAACCATTGGACCACCAGGGAAGCCTTCATTTTGCCTTTTAAAAATGCTTGGACGTTTTCTCAGGCACTACAGCATTTTATGTGTCCTCTTTGCTTAGAGAACAAGGGGCCTGTGCACAGGTCACATTCTTTGGGACCCCTCGTGTGGACGAGGATCAGGAAGGTCATTGCAGATACAGACCGTGCCTCTTTTCTTTCCCCTGGGGCCTGAAACACCACATCTCAGTGGCAGGGAGGCTTGTTCAGAAATCATATTTCCATCTAAAGTAAACAAAGAGCTCTGCAATACTGCCAATACTGTCGCTCCCGAAAGATGACTGATGGTGTAAAATCTTTGCCTTAGGGAATGTTTGAGCGAGAATGCGATTCATGGAGATTCATTATTTTTGGAAATAGAAAAACCATGGCACCTTGATGCAAAACATGCCTTTTCTCAACCTGATGTTCCTTGCCGACCCTCTCTCTCCCTGGGACCCAGAAGCTTCCCAGAGCCCTGCGACTTAGGTTAGCCAGGCAGTGCTGGAGTGGGCCACTGTGTCTGAGAAATGAGGGTGGTCACTCAGGACTGCGCTAAGGGAAAGTGATCCCCAGGACGTGAGAGCTGCAGAATGACTGCTTCCTCCCACGAAGAGGCCTCAGAAACAGCAGTTTTTGCAGACCATGTTTGTCCTTTGACAAGTTTTAATCATAGATCTGGAGCAGGCAGTGCCTTCTGAGTTAGAAAAGTTGCTTTCTTGCTAAATTTTATGGAGATCAGTATATTTTAAGTTATTACACAACAAATGCTTACTGCACATCTCTCTGTGCCAAACAGTGTTAGGAGATAAAGACTGAGTGGAAAACAAAACCAGTCTGTGCAGCCAGAGACCTCACTGCCTGCTGGGAGCAGGCAGACAGAGCCACAGTCACAGTGGATTGTGTCTGACACTTGGCCGGGGCAAAGCAAACACAGTGAAAGGCACCTAACCCAGTCTGGATGGTCAGGGAAGGCTCCCTGGAGGAGGTGATGCATAAGCCAGCCCAGAGGGCTGATGGTGAGTGGAGTGCAGTGAAAGTGAGGCTCAGAGGGGGCAGAGGGCATGGCCGTCCTGAGCTGAAGACAGTTATCGGTGGGAGGGCGGGGGAGGAGGCGGTGGGGCGGCAGGAGAAGGGAGGAGTGAGGAGGTGAGGAGATCCCAAGATGAGGCTGGAGAGACCAACCCAGACCAGATCCTGGGTTGTGAAAGGCCTTCTGAGCCAGATTCTCCTCTGGACCCCAAGGGCTGCCGGCCGGAGCCTGGAGCTCTCAGCTCTGCTCCCGGCGGCAGGTGGAGATTGCGTCAGAGTGAGGCTGGACGGTGGGTGGCAGAGGGGCCAGTGGATCCAGGTGGCAGGTGGTGCCAGCCGGGGGTGGTGGCCGTGGGGAAGGAGCAGAGTACCAGGATCTGAGAGAGCCTTGGGGGCAGAGCCGGGCTCGTGTCCTGTCTGCTTCTCATGGTGTCTGAAGTGCCAGAACCCAACTGAACTGGGATCCTGGCTGTGTGATAACCCACCCCCTCCCAGAGGAGGAGATGGCACCCCGCTCCAGTACTCTTGCCTGGAAAATTGCACAGTTGGAGGAGCCTGGCGGGCTGTAGTCTCCGAGGCCGCAGAGAGGAGGACAATGAGAGACTAAGCAGCAGCACTCCGTCCCCGCTCAGCCCTTTCCTTTGTTTGAAGAATGAGGCTCTTGTGAGGGCGTGTAAAGTGTCAGCACAGCTTGGCCCACGTGGCACCAGTATAGGCGTCAGTGGTGATGGTGGTGGTGGTGGGGACAGTTTGATGGGCTGCAGAGTGTCCTGCGGGTCAGGAAAGCGGAGGGGAAGGCGTCCTGCCGGCCCCTGGGGTCTCCCGTTGCCCTGATGTCCCATCAGTCCCTCTGGAATCGCTGCCGGGGCACAGGGTGCAGAGTCCCACAAGGTTCCCAGGGATCCTCGTCCTGCAAGGATAACCTTCAGCAGGGAGCCCCCGGGCCTCTGCTGCCTGGTGAGCAAGTGGTGGCCGTGTGCTCAGAGCGGGCCCCGAGCTGTAGGCGCTCAGCGTCCTCTTTCCAAAGGCCGAATGTGCTCTCGGGGGGCTGACAGACCAGCCAAGGCCTTTGGTGTGATTGACTCTGACAGACTCCAAGAGGAGCATAAAACGAGTCTGCAAGCTCAGGCTTGCAGAGCTCCCGCAATGACACATCCCCTTTCATGTAAAATTAGATTAGCCCTGTGGCTCCAACATAATAAGTCTCTAATGCCAGGGACCGTGGTAATTAGTAAGTTGTAAACGTTGACTTTTGATTCAAGGCTTCTTGGGTGGGGGGGTGAGTAATTAATTTTAACAGCTTTGTACAAATATACATGAAATATCATAAAAGGATGAAAAAAAAAATGGCTCGACATCAGCTTGTTTACGGTTATTGAACTCTGCCGGCCGCCTCAGAGAGTCTGCACCATGAGGGAAGAGTGAATGCGAAGGTGTGCCCTGGTGTTGGCTGGGGGTGCATCAGCTTCGCACCGTGGCAGCCTCTTGAGCGAGCGGCAACCTGAAGGGAGGCTCCTGGAGGGTTCACTGCATCGTCTCTGAGATACACCCTGGAGGCCTCAGGGAGAGGTTCTGAAAGGAAGCCCAGCACTGACCAGAGGGGAGGCCCTGAGTCTGGCAAGCACCTGGGGACTGCGTCCTCGGCAGATGCAAAAGCCAGGATTTCTGGGCTGTGAGATCAGCCCTCTCTTAGAAACGACCTGGCCCACTTCTTTCCAGACTGCACGTCTTCCGCTGTTTCCAGGGGCCGGTAGCCAACACACATGGACGAGGTTTCCTTTCCATTGACCCCACCAACTCAGGTCAGATGCTGCAGAGAGAAAAGATCAACCTACAGAGCACACCAGTATCACGAATAAAACACAGAACACAGAAGAGCCCCTGGGACAACCTGGTGCCACTCTGAGGGGTTCAACACTTAGAACAGGCATTTGCTTGGGCTCCGCAGTCCCCTGGAGAACCCTAAGGGGAGAGAAACATTTGGTTGGAGGTGGTTTGGGTGCAGCCCTTCCAAAAGGCAGCCCCAGGGACTGGAATTCTGATGGACAGACCTTAGTACTAACCCCAAGAACACAGCGCACAGCAAGGTTTCCTTTACTTGGGATTCTTTCTCTGTAACAGCTTTGCCTCCTCCTCCAGTGGAAACTCTGTTCCCGTTTTAGAGTGTAGCTTAATTTGATTTTGTGCATGTTGTTTGAGGGTGGGAGGGATGTGAATCTTGTGCCCTTCTCCACACACGCAACATTGGCAGTCATCCAAAAGAAACAGAGGTGATGAGGGTGACTCCGTGCCCCTGGCCCAAGGCGGATGGGCTGCAGGAAGATGACGTGGTCTCCTAGGGTTTCAGACGCAGAACGTTTGGTTGTAGGTGTCCATAGGTGGTGGGCTCCGTGGGCTGGAGGCAAAGCTAGCTGGATGACACGCAGGGCTTATTGTGGTTTGAGCCTCAGCCTGCGGGCATTCCCAGGTCAGGGAAGACTCTGGATATGTAGCCCCACATGACGCTGCTGTTGAGCCCCAGTTTTTAGGGAGAGAGAGAAAGAAGGGATGGGAAAGACTGGACAGCCTGAAATGGCATCACCCATTCTGTAGAAGTTTTAGCTGCTTGTCTAGTTTGCACACATACGTGATCTATGATGGATCTGGGGGAGGCAGGCAAGAAAGCCGGAGTGCCGTCTTTAGTCCTGAGGCTTCATGGTCTGCCTTAGGGAGCTGGATCTGGAGCATGTGTGTGTGTGTGTGTAAGGGTTCCCTTCCGTTTCCACAGCTGCTTGCTCTTGTAGCTTATGTGCTGGTAGCTTTCAGGTCATATAAAATAGCAAGACTGTCATCAAAACGCAAAATCCAACCCTAAAGAAATGCGGCAAGTGCACTTTACTAAAGAGAGAGGGAGAGAATTGGGGGAAGACTTGATAGGCTATTGGTCATTTGTTTGTCTTTTGGTTTGAGATGTAACTTTCTGAGACTCCACTGGCAAATGAGGTTAAGGGCCTTTTCGAGACCAGCAAGCTTTTGGATAAACCATTTAAAAATCAGTTAAGGGGTTTTTCTTCTGTCATCTCTGTGCTTGCCTCAATGCATAAGATGGCTGCCCTGAAACTAAGGGGACTAAGAGCTGATAATCGGAGTTTTAAAATTAATTATTTGGCTGCGGCCAGTCTTAGTGTGGCATGCAGGACTTTGATCTTTGCTGGTAAATGAGCTGTTCATTAAAATAGATTATTTTCTTTTCTCTACACATGTTTGAGAGACTCAGCTCATATCAGAGAAATATTCCTCTTGAATCATTTTCCTATTATATATATATTTTAAATTAATTGATTTGGCTGTGCCGAGTCTTAGTTGCGGCACGTGGAATCTAGTTCCCTGACCAGGGGTCCAGCCTGGGCTCCCTTTTTTGGGAGTGCGGAGCCTCAGCCTATGGACCACAGGGAAGTGCCTGATAATTGGTTTTTAAAGTCAGTTGCTTGAAAGGACTTTGACAGTCAGGGCCAATATGATCACTGATCCAAACACTGCCCTTACCCTGTTGTGAGACCTTACATATACTGGGGGATCCTAGATAGTGTCAGTCCTGCTTCTTTATGATATCCGTGCCCCAGTCCTGTCCTGTGAAATATTTGTCGATCTTAATTCTACTTTGTGGATAGGGAAAAGTGTATGGAATGGCAGAGCGCCTTAGCTAACTCAGATTGGCAAGACAGAGACGGTCACGGTCGTCTCCCAGGGCTGGGCACAGGCCAGTGGGGGTTATAGAAGCCTTTGCAGTGGATGACTTGGTTCAGAACCCAGCTGGCCTCCCTCTCTGTCCCTAGTGGGTACGTATCACCAAAGTCAGCAATAGTCAGAGGGCTGATGATTTAAAAAAAAAATCTGTAAGCGTTTATCAAAGCAGCAAGAAACTCAGTATTTAAGAACCATGTACAGAAGCTTCAATCACCAGGGTTTGCATGATAAGAAATCATTTATGAATACAAGTATTTTCTCATCCACCATCTGCAGTCTCATTTACTGAAGAAACCGAGGTTATAAACCTTCCTGCAGTTGCTTCCTGCAGACATCTACCTGCAAGCCCACGGACAAAAGTTTGCATTTGCATTTTTCAATGAATCATCTCTCCGGGGTTTAATTAGTCATTGTGGCTATGCATGAATCATTCATAATCTGGGTTTGCCACTAGCGCATGGCAGTTAAACTCAGATGAATAGAAACAGTATTTTCCAGCAGAATGTAAAATGCTCTTTGGCCAATATCATTGGTCGACAACATGTCTTATAGAGATAAAAGTTGAGTATTGGCAGCTGTTACAAGCTTTGTTTGGGTTCTTGTCTGTGGGGAAAAAAACAACACACAAGCGTCAAGTATCTTGTTTCTCTTTTTTAAAAAAATTGTTTATTTTGGCTGCACTGGGTCTTAGTTGTGGCACTCGGGATCTTTGATCTCTGTTGCCACAAGTAGGATCTAGTTTCCTGACCAGGGATATAACCCAGGCCCCCTGCACTGGGAGCAAGGAGTCTTAGCTACCTGACCACCAGGGAAGTCCCCTCAATTATGTTCCTCACGGCACATTGAGAACCCAGAGTCTCTAACACTCCCTAGCCCACCTGACATCAGAGAGGCGCCTGGAGCTCATGAGAGTAACATTAATAATCACGGCCATGCGCGCCTGCCATGTGCCTGGCATTTCTACATGCTTTATGCATCATCCTTCAAGGAACTTGCCCAAAGTCACTGAGCGAATACGTGGCCGAGCCTGGCTTTTGGACCCAGGTCTGGCTGACTGCAAGTTCTCTGCTCTGTTCAGCCTACCATGTTATCTGAAAGCTGAGGGTAAGAGTGACTGAGGTTGTATTTCAGCTAAAAGGATGATTTGAAAAAATGATTAAAAATCTCTCACCCAATTTGGGAAAATTCACAGCCATTATTTCTTCTCTGACTGCTTCTGACCTGTCCTCCCTGCTCTGCCTTTTGTGGGACGCGAAGTACACATATTTTAGACCCTTTGACCATCTGCCACATGTCTTTTGTGCTTTGTTCTGTCTTTTCCATCTTTATTCTCCAGATATTTTTGATTAACCAAGCTTTGGGCTCATTAATCCTACTTTCTGCTTACCCCTTCTGCTATGGAGCTTAGTCAATGAACTCTTAATTTCAGATCCTGTATTTTTAAATCCTAGAATATCCATGTGACTATTTTTATAAATTTCCAGTTCTGTTGAAATACTCCATCTATGTACCCGTCTTGTCCTTTTCTCTTTTTTATTTGACTTACTAACCATTGTTATTTTGAAGTTAACTTCTTCCCAGTCAAGCTGCTTAGGACCCACTCGACGTGCCAAGTGGCTCTCCTCACTGGCTCTTGACATTTCAGCCATCTGTATTTCTGAAAGTCTACATTCCTCATCTTTGGTTTCCCTAACTGCCCATGTGCTCCATGCAGGGAGAACACTAAATTTCTGAGGACTTCTCAGGAGTTGTGAGGACATGAGCCTCTAGAGTTACGGAGGTTATCTGCTTCAGTTATCTCGGTTCAGAGCCACCTAACTGAGGGCCCCTTGGCTTGGAAGTTGAACCCTACTTGGTCAGAAGCAGGGTGATGGCATTTCAGGCTCATACAGGGGCCATGACAGTCTGTGCCAATGTCTTAGAGTCAAGCGGCCAGAGAGAAGGCAGAGCCCAGGCGGCAGACTGCCGTGGCGGGCCAGCACAGAGGAGGAGGGCTAGGTCCAGGTCCCCCGCAGGGTCAGGAGGAAAGGATGGGCCAAGGGCTGGTGGAGCTGAGGCAGGCTGCTCGTGGGCGGGGAGGAGGGGCTGCACCATGCAAGTGCTTGGGCTTTCAGGGCCCAGCAGGACACAGCTGGGCTAGGAGAGCAGAGGGTGGGCCTGGCTGGGGTTTAACAGCCACACCAGTAATAAAGGTGGCCTTCCCGGCAGGTCAGGAGGGGTTTACTAGTTGTCAGCAGCAGTGGCAGTCAGTCTACCCACTAGGAGGACAGTGTGTTGTGAGAAGGTCAAAGCGCAAGGCCTGAGCCTCAGGGCAGAGCGGGGAAGACATCCCGGGGGCAGAAGTGTCTTCCTGCTTCCAGTTCTTTAGGCTTTTCCAGAACCTAGAAAATAACAGAAATTTAAAATCTTGCTGTATGACTTGGATTGTTTCTGTTAGTTCCAAATCTTGAATATTTGGGGGTCTTCAGTATAAATGCGGCATGTCATGTCAGTAGAAATTCTGGGCTTTGTGCTAGTGGTGTGTGTGTGTGTGTGTGTGTGTGTGTGTGTGTGTGTAGAAATGGATTTCCCTTGGTCTCTCATTGGCCTCTGGGATGGTGAGGATGCAGACATGCTGGTGATTGCTGGATATGCCATACATTAGACAAAGAAATTAAACCGAGGGAATCATTTGTTACAAAATGCTCAAGAAAGTCCATTCCAAGTGAGGAAATGGACCAAGATTTGAAACTCTCCTCAGAAGTGTCAGTATGTCTACTTGGCAGTCGTTGGGTGTTTGGAAGGCAGCTGGAGGTACCCCATCCCCCTCATCTGATGCCTGTGGCCACTGAAGCAGGAAGCCCACACAACCCCGTGTTCCTGGAGCCTGACTTGTGTCTTTTTCTGTAAGATAGTGTATTTATTTATTTATTAATACTTATCTATTTATTTGGCTGGGTCTTAGTTGCGGCACGCAGGGTCTCTGAGGCATTGTGGGATCTTAGTTCCCCCACCGGGGATCATACCCGCATCCCCAATGTTGGGAGGTGGATTCTTAACCACTAGACCACCGGAGAGCCCCCTGACTTGTTTATCTTTGGGTTTTGATGCTGTGCTACCTTAAGGGGGAGAAATGCTCTTGGAAGTAGTTTTCAAAGGAGAAAAAGAAGATAAGTTAAAAGATTGTTGAGGTCGTGGTTTTGCTTACTTTTAAGGTACCACGTGTGGCTTGTGGTTCTTCTTGCTTGGTGTGAAAACGGAAGGAGCCCCTCTCCCCCCACCCTTTCCTTCCTGCCTCTTTCCCGCATGGCCGATGCCCACTCCTTCGCCCTTTGTGAGTGGTCGGCTCTGTGCCCTCTGCGTAGCTGCCACGGTCTATGAATGCTTGAGCAGAGTCCCTCATGCCCGCTTGGACAGCATTTATTAACCTTGACTTGAAGTCATTCCATTTGGTTTTCCCCCTTCAAACTGGAGCCTCTACCAAATGGTAAAAATGAAGTTGTCTTTGGACCTGAATTAATGAGGCATAAAAGTTGTTGTTCTAAAGAGAGTTAAGGCAGGAGTGGCCAGTTTAGGCCATTGAAGGGGAGGGTCTCCTCGTCCTGGACTCCAGAAAGGCTTGAGGGAAGTCATGAAGCAGGCGGGTTCTGGGTGTCTGTCCAGTCTGTGGAGTCCGCTCTGCTTGGCCAGACAGGCTCGGTTTTCCCAGACTTGCAACCAGAGGGAGCCCCCCCACCCCCTGCCCACCATCTCCATGTCCCATAGGGAAGCTGAGCCTCGCTGAGGGCAGACGTGAGGGTGGCCACATGGTAGCCGTGTTTCTGGTCTGTGGCAGAGGCCGAGTCAGAGCCAGGGCTCCCCCATCGACGTCTGGGACTTTCCTGGCGGGGGGTGAGGAGCAGTGGGAGGGATTTGAGCAGAGATGAAGAAACGTGGAGGCAGTTCTGCGTGACGTCACCAGGCCCCGAGCAGCCCCATCTGTTGGTTGATTGATACACGGGCACCAAGGATATGAGGGAGGGAACTGGATTCCAGGTGAGGAGGGGACCCCCAACAGCACTCCTCCCCTGGGTTCTGAAAGGAACTCTTGATTGGTTAACTCCTCGTATCCCCAGGGTGTATGACAGTGGGGAAATGGGGGCTTGAGCCAAGGGCCACCCAAGGGCCCCTCCCTCTCTGGGTTTCTGGTGAAGGGCCAGCCTTCTTTGGCCTCCATGGGGCTGGGTAGCACCCTTATGCCGGGTCAGGTTCCCGGCCCTGGTCGCGCCTTTTAAGAGGCTGAGCCGCGCTGTCCCCGTCCCGCCACAGAGAGAGCTAGCCTTTGTCTAGCCTGCTGGGCTTGGGGAGAGCTAGTCCCTGCTTGGGACCGGGCTGGAAGAGGCGTGTCCAATCCTCCGGGGACTGGCGAGTGGCCTCGCGGGGAGCCCTTCGCTCTCGGAGAGCGGGACCCTGGGGGGCAGAGGTGGCCTCATAAGGCTGGTGGGGAGGAGCAGGGGGAATGAGGACGCGCCGCGCCGCGCCCCTGCCGCCGACAGGCTGACCGACCGGCGGGCAGAGCGGGGCGCGCGGCTCCTCTCGGCTCGGTTGCGCTCGGAGCGCGCGGGCTGGCCGCTGTCCGCGGTGCTGAAGGGGCGGCCGCGGCGGGGAGGCTGGCGCGGGGCCGCCGGGCAGCACACACCCAATCCGGGGACCGCCCTCCTTCCCCCGTGCTCGGCGCGGCGGTGGAAGCCGGCACTGCACCGAGATGGACTGAGAGCGCGGCGACGGAAAGGCGGCGGCGGCGGCGGCGGCGGCGGCTGCAGGAGTCCCCGCAGCCTCGGGGCCCGACCCGCTTCCACACCCGGGAGCCCCTCCCTGGGGTGAGTAAGGGGCAGACGCAGCCAGGTTGGGGCGGACGAGTCTTGGAGCATGGGGATCTCTTGGGCTTTAAAATTTCCCTTCCCCATTGTAAATTTCTTCCAGCCCTGATCTTGAGTAGCCTACAGGGCTAAGGGCTCAGATTTCTGCCCTGGTACTTCCCCAGCTCTGGGATAGAGGGCAGGCCCCTCTGCCCTCACAAGCCAGGGGACAAAGGGTTCGGCCAGAAGTCTAAGGACGGTCACAAGGCATGTGCTCCTCCCAACCCTGGGTGCAGCTCACTGCATGACACTGGGAAGGGCTGTTTGTCCAGGCTGTTGTCAGAAGGGCAGCACCTTCCCCTCTCTGTCCCCGGGAGATGGCTCTGGGCAGCCTGGTCACTGGAATTGAGCCCAGACAGAGGCCAGCCATCTTTTAGCAGGGAAAACAGGCTTGAGCCTTCACCGGGGCTGCAAGCGACAGGTAAAGACCTTTCCCTGCCTTCCCCCAGTCTCCTCAGACACCTGAGCTGCTATGACCAGGGCTTCAGGGGCAAGGGTCACAGAGCACCTGGTTGTTGCCAGTGGGCTGGACTCAGGCAGAGGAGCTCTGGAGTGGATACTGGGCAGGCACTCCATGCTAGAGAGAGAGAGTGTGTGTGTGTGTGTGTGTGTGTCTATTTTCCCAGCACGCAAAGGGGATTTTAAACTCCGGTGGTGCCTGCCACAGGAAAAGCCCTTCTCCAGCCGGCCTGTGCCTCTGAGTAAGCAGTCTGAGGTCACGCTGGTCAGCTACCCAGTCAGAGGAGCCCTGGGCTTCCTCCATCCCTAAAGCTGCCCCCCCTCCTGCCTTCGCCATCCTCTGGAGGGGGAGATGTGTTTAAACTTGATGGGTCACCTCTGCCTTGGATCCCACCAGCATTCCGTTCCCATCTCCATCACCTGGCAAGGTCAGACAGAGAGACCTCTTGATTCCTGCTGGGCGGGCTGTTGGGGGGGGCTTTCCTGCCTCAAGAGGGGACTTTGGGTATTTGGGGAGGTGAAGGGCTGGAAGGGAAAGGACCATGGGGAGAAGTCTAGTTGTGCCAGATTCCAAGCTGTGTGAGGTGCTCGTTCTACCCTGATGGATGTAAATGAAGCTTCTAAATCTCGACAGGCTCGTGCTGGAGGACCGAGGTCTATGTTTTGTTCCGTCTGTCTAGCCTAGGCCGTGGGCATCAGAAACAACTGTGGTGGGCAGCTTTCTTAGATCATGGGGTGTGTGACGGTGCCGATGACAGAGAAGTGGAAAAGGTGTGTGA
Organism: Okapia johnstoni; assembly: GCA_024291935.2. Lineage (NCBI taxonomy): Eukaryota > Metazoa > Chordata > Mammalia > Artiodactyla > Giraffidae > Okapia > Okapia johnstoni. The sequence continues at coordinate 3,017,830 of CM044310.1, read as the reverse complement.
AATGATGTGCTAATTTTAGGGTCAGTGTGAGCTGCAGCGGAGCTGCAGTGTTGACAGAAATGCATGCCAAGGATGTGCTAGCATTACTTGCATAAAGCAGACCACTGGTAGCCAGGTACCATTTATCTCTGACCAATATTCTGTAAGAGGAAAGGTCACCTCTGGCATATACTCAATTTGCATTATTTTTGATTGTTTTTTTTTCCACCCCAAAGCACTTTTATTTTTGGTAGGTAAGTTTTTTTCCTATCACATACACTTTGTATTTTGGCCAGATGAATAAACTTCTTTAGATCTAGCATAATTGTCTGGAAGGGTGACTGACACATAACTGTGCTTTGACATCCGTGTTGACATCCTTGTTTCATTAGAATATGAAGTTGAAAGTATATAATGGCAGGTCAGCTAAGCAGCAGGCCATTGCTTCTGCTTTGGGGAAACAGGGTATTTGAGCTTCATGTGTTGTTTGTTTTGAAAATACATTTATAGCCCCAAAGTTTTCCATATCTAGATCAAATTGAGGTGTGTGTATATTTTTAGCATGCTCCACACCTGTAATGCAATCAGGCTACCTATTTTTATTCACAGTCTGAGCAACTTAAAACCTCCTCAATAATTAAGGTGGGCTCAAGTTCTCTGTAACTGAAGAAGATAACACTTGAGGGTTGACTGGATGGTGTGCAGTCTTAGACCCAACTCTCAGTCTCTGCTCAGAAGTCCTGCACTTGGTTGTATCACGTGCAAGCCTGCATCTATGCACATTTGTCAAATGGGTATGAAAAGTAGGAAAGGAAACTTTCTGAGGGGATTTCTCAAGGCCAAGGCAGAAAGTTAAGATATAACGATGAAATTATATCTTGATGAAAGCAGTTGATCTTGGTTTCCTGGTGGAATGGCGTCAGGGATGGCATAACAGCTGTGTCATATAGGGGAATGAAAAGAGGCCCAGCTTTGAAGATTGAGAGACCAGGGTTCAAGCTCCCATTTTTACCTCTTATTTACGGTATGCCATGATGTAGCCTCTCTCAGCCTCCGTTTCATCATTTGTAAAATAGAGAAAGTTACAGCTGCCTGGTATGTAAACTAGCACAGGACTGTATGTGCTCAGCGTTATCCTGAATACTTCTCGCCGTAGTCCACCACCACCGTTTGTTTGTCTGCTTGTTTGTTTTATGTCTTGGCTGCACCATGCGCCGTGTAGGACCTTAGTCCCCCGACCATGAATCAAACCCACGCACTCTGCCTTGGAAGCAGGGAGTCTTAACCACTGGACTGCCAGAGAAGTCCCTGCCGCCAGCTAATAGGAGAATGTGAGTGTGTTGAGACAAAAATCTCCACATGGTGGTGTCCAGTCTCGAACCGTGCGGGCCACGACAGGACTCTGTGGTTTGCCTTCGGGTAGCCTGGTCCCACCCTGGAGGTGGTGTTCAAGGTGAGGACTGTCCCTAGGTCTGGGGACATTGGCTGCCCGGTGGTGGCGCTCAGATAAAAGGACTGTTCTCCCCAAACGCCAAAGGCCACGAGGGGGGTCTCTGTTCAGAGAAGCCCCTTCCAGGAGAGGGTTTGTGGCTGCTGCTGTTCCCGGAGGTTCTCTTCTCTCTGAGACAGGGTTTTTCTCCAACAATGCTGTGTCTTCTCCTCCCACCTCTGTCCCACGTGCCGCGTGGTCACAGCAGCTAACCCTGGGTGGGAGCTCACTTCAGGCCAGGCTTTCCTGTCCGCCCTCCACCCTCATGACAGCCCTGTGAGAACCATTACCACGCCTGGGATACAAATGAGGAAACTGAGGCCCGGAGAGGTTCGATCACAGGCGCCCGAGGTCAGACCGCGGCCCCCGCCTCTCCAGCACGAGGAGCCGATGGCGTGGGAAGGGGCCGTCCTCACCAGGCTCACAGTCAGTGCTCCCTCCTCACGCTGCGCTGGCAGCACCGTGCTGGCAGGAGGAGGGAGGAGGAGCAGGGGTCAGGGCGGGCCCCACAGAAGCCCAGCAGGGGAGGGGTCAGTGTCTGAGACCTTCCCTTCCCAGCCCATGGGATCGGCTCATCCTCACGCCAGGGCGGGGCCGGGACAGCAGCAGCTGCAGCCGTGAGCAGAGCTGGATGCGGAAGTGTCCTTGGAAATCAGCAAGACTGACCTCCCACGATACGAAGAGCCCGAGGTGCTGAGAGGGACTGACTCATCCTTGGGAGGAGGGTCTTTACTCCATTTCCCAGGGTAAAAGCCTTCCTAACTGACATCTCTGGGGAGCCTGGGGTTTGCTGGTGGCTCTGTCAGAAAGGGCTCCCTAAGGCCCAGGGGCCTCTACGATCCCAGAGATGACCTGAGTGGGCAGCTCCCTCGGGCCTGGCTGCCCGGCCCAGGAAGCCGCTCCATCTGGCCTCTGCCGGCACATGGGTATATTTGCAGACTGCACCGATTGCCATTTTCCGGGTGATGAGGTAATTTAAAGGTTATTCAGTTGAGTTTGTTAGTTCCCCTGGCTTGAGGCCTTCCTCTGAAGACACGTGCTAACAGCCTGGGCACCAGGCATTGATACAGAAAGATGTGCTCGTTGCCCATAAACTCGAATTATTGACGAAGTGCGTGGGTTTCTTAGAGCTGCTTTGCACACATGCCCCGTCTCAATGGTGCCTTAACGAGTGTACCCATGAGCTTGCTTTTTTAATTGAATGGCATTTCATGAGGCTAAACTCACGGCAGTCCCTGCGAGCACACTGCTCTTCCTGGGCTGCCATTATTGGCAGTCGCTGGCTCCTGACCTCTTGTCTCCAGCCTTGAACCTCAGCCCCCGTGGGCCTCGACTCCTCCTCTCTTACCTCCTCAGGCCGCGCTCTGTCCATTTTCCTACTGCACTTCCTCCGGCTTCAGTCCATCCCCTCCGGCCATGCTGCCGCTGCTTTGATTCAGCTCCTCATCTGCTGACTTTCTGCTGGAGCCTTTGACCAGCTGCCTCCCTGCTGCGGGCAGTCCCTGGTAGATGCGCCCCAGTGTGCTTCCAGCAGACTCATCTTTCAGGAACACCGGTTCTGCTCTTGTCACCACTCTCCCGACAGATGTTCCCTGGCTCCTTCCTGCCTCCAGCACGAGGGCCGATGCCTCAGGCCAGCCCAGCTCCCTGCACTGCGCAGCACAGAGCCAAGGCCTCTCGTGCAGCCCGGCCCTCCTCCTCTCCCGGGCAGTGGTCCTCCTGACGCCTGGACCCTTCCCTTCTCGCCCCCACCTTCTCCAGGCCCAGCCTCAGAGTTTCCTCCTCCAAGCTGCCCTCCCTCTCTGACTTTCCCTCCCGTGCCTGGACCCAGAATACACCGGCTCCATCATCCGTTCAATCACAGGATCAGCAGAGCTTCGCTTAGGGTCAGATTCAGTGCTGGGCACAAGGGTTGCCAAAGCAAGTGGGCCGTGGGTTGTACTGTGCACTGCCCCCCAACCAAAAGAAATTTTGAAGTCCTGATCACAGTACCTGTGGATGTGGCTTTATTTGGAAATAGGATCTTAGCAGGTATAATCAACATGAGGTCAAGAGGGTGGTCCCTAATACAGTATGACTGGTGTCCTTACAGAAGGGGAAATTTGGACTCTCTCTCTCTCACACACACACACACACACACACACACACACACACAGGGGAAGGTCATGTGCGGACAGACACAGGGGACTACCACGTGAAGAAGGAGGCAGAGACTGGAGTTACGCTGCCGCAGGGCAGGGGCTCCCAGAGGCCGGAAGAGCCAAGGGGGGGTCCTTCCCCGCAGCCCTGGGGTGGGGCGTGGCCCTACCAACAGCTTGGCTGTGGGCTTCTAGGCTCCAGAATTGTGGGAGAATACATTTCTGTTCTTTGAAGCCACTTGGTAGAAAACGAATACAGTGAGTGCCAGCCCTTCCCGGCCCAAGAGGTGCTGGCTGTTTGCAGGGGAACAGACGGCATCCTTGTGAGTGCGTGTAATGAGTGCGCAGAGAGGCACGCCTGCGATGGGAACCCCGAGGAAGGGCCCTCCCCCGAGCAGCGCTCCATCCCCTCTCCAGGTGGACAGCGGTCAGTAAGGCTCCCTCGGGGAGGCCACACCCCAGTGTCCGGAGATGACAGGGGCCGGCCAAGCGGGGGAAAGGGAGGGCATCCCAGGCCAGGTGAGCAGAGGCTTGAGAGGGAAGGGCAGCCAGGTGAGGTGGGGAGCGGGGAGCTGGGGGCCGCTGGGGCGCACAGGGCTTCGATCCTGGTGGGCTGAGGTTGGCTGAGGAGTTGGAACTTAAACTTGCCGCTGTGGGTGTCAGGGAACCACGGAAAGGAGGTGACGGGGAGCAGATGGTATTTTCAGTAAATGATTTCATGGCAGGAAGGATGGATCAGAAGGGGTAAAAGAAGCTGAGAGCTTGGAGGTGAGCCAGGGGCTGGTGAAAAGGTGTATAGATTTGCAAACTGTGCTGGATTTAATATCATCAGAACCCGGCGGCCCTTCAAATACCCGGCGGCCCTTCAAATGTAGGGGCTCAGGGTGAGGGAGAGACCCTGAGAGTTGACCCTCAGATCTCCAGCTTGGTGCCTGAGAACAGAGAGAGAATTGTCTGCACTGAGGGAGCGGAGGAGAGGTGCTGGGCTCAGCTGGGGACACTCAGGTGGCTGTGGAGGACTGGCTCTGGGAGGGGAGGACTCTTCTGAAGGTCCAGGTGGGGAAGCATGAACAGGGAGATGGGACTTGGCGCCCTGGCCGTGGACACCAGCCCTCAGGCCCAGCATGGAGCAGGAAGAGGACAGGGCGAGGACCGACTCCTGCCTGGGAGCTGGGGCAGAGGAGGCTGGAGGACAACGGGTGTGTGGCAATGGTCCAGGAAGCAGGGGGTGGCTGGTGTAACCTGGGCTGGCCACAGGAAGGGCCCCAGGAGGGCATCAGACTGGGCATCAGGAGGGCTGCACTCGCTCCGGGGGACTCTTCTGAGCAGCAGGGTTTCCGTCTCTCATTCCCTTCCCTGCATCTCCATCGGCACTGCACTGCCGACCACACCCTCCCTCCCCCTCTGGCACCTCTCCAGACCGGCTCTCCCAGAGCGAGCTAGCCTGGCGAGGGGAGCGCAGAGGACACCCAGACCCCACGTGGTGGCCTCTTCCCTGAGCCTCGCTGCCGGCGCTTGTGGCTGCCGGGTCGCTGGGGGCAGGGGTGGCAAGGCCTGCCGCCTGGCCGGATGACAGGTGCCCGAGCCCACTGCCCCCCACGCCCGGCTGCAGCCATGTCCGTTCTTTGCAGGGCCCATCGCCATGGGCGGCTCTGCTGCTCCGCCTCATGGGGATTGTGCCACGGGTGCGGCAGATGCTCCAGCCCCTCTCTGATTGCTGCCTGCCAGGTTGGTCCGTGTGCACTGGTGTGGTGGCTTTGCTGATGCGACTTCCGGGCCCTCTTGCTCCCGAACCCGCTCGCTCCTCCTGTGGCCACTCTGTGCCTGACCTTCCACCGTGAGAGAGGCTCCTGTTTCAACACGAGCAGGAGATGATTCTGATGCTCTCCTTCCAGCGATGACTGGCGGAGAGATTGCTTTAGGTTAGGAAACGCAAGACTGTAAAATGTTTAAATGATTCCTGAATATATTGTCTTGGCCAAAAAGTTTGTTTGGGTTTCCCCGCATGGCAAACCTGAATGAACTTTTTGGCTAACCCTACTTAACAAAATGTAGGCATCCCTCGTTACCTCCCTACGCCTCACGCCCTGCTAAGGAGATACACCCATCTTTTTTTTTTTTAGCAATGGTCCTTTCTCAGCTCTCCCCATGCATCTACAAAGCCGTGTGAGTCCACAGGCACCCACGCAGACATACTTGCATGTGTATATGTGAGGTCATATCACGCATATTGACAAGCAGCTTGCTTTTTCCCTTACCAGTATGTTTTGGAGATCTCTACATGTCAGTACAAATAGGTGTATCTCACTTTTTTGAAAGATTTTTTTTGTGTGTGTGGACCATTTTTGAAGTCTTTATTGAATTTGTTTCAATACTGTTTCTGTTTTTATGCTTTGGTTTTTTGGCTGTGAGGCATGTGAGATCTTGGCCCCCCAGCCAGGAATCAAACCTGCACCCCTCGCGTTGGAAGGCAAAGTCTTAACCATTGAACCACCAGGGAAATACCAGGGGTATCTCATCTTTAAAATAACGGCATGGGAGGAGGAAATGGCAACCCGCTCCAGTATTCTTGCCTGGGAAATCCCATGGACAGCGGAGCCTGGCGGGCTACAGTCCACAGGGTCGCAAAGAGTCAGACACGACGGAGCGACTAAACAGCATCATCATCCTTGGTTTCAAACATCTTACTAAGCTTCTTCTTCATGAAATTTCATAATACACATATGAGTATATATATATATACTTTTTATGTTTCATGCCACAATTATTGATATATGGTTGTTTTTTGTTTGATTTTTGCTTTTATTATCTTTAAAAATAAAAAATAAATCTATAATTTCTAGCTAAAAAATGAAACAGTAACAGCATGGGATTTTGTTGTTGTTGTTCAGTCACTGAGTCACGTCCAGCCCTTTGTGACCCCACGAGCTGCAGCACGCCAGGCTTCCCTGTCCTTGCGTATCTCTCGGAGTTTGCTCAAAAAACTCCAATGCATGTCCATTGAGTCGGTGATCCCATCCAACCGTCTTATCCTCTGTCGTGTATCATAATTTGTTCAGTCTTTTACCTCCTCTCGGACAGTTGTTTTCTTTTTTAACTACTATTTCAGGGAGTCCCCTAGTGAACATTCTGCTTGTCCATACATCTTTGTGCACACGTGCCAATTTTTCAAAGCATAGATTCCTAGGAGTGGAATCGCTAGGTTACAAGGGCATCGCCATGATAAATGTCAACAGACACTATTAAATCGTCAGCCTCCCCAAAATGCATAGATTTATATCTCCCAACAGTGTGAGTTGTCAACAAAATCTACACTATGGTTCTTTTTACTCTAATGGGCGAATGAAAAGGCATTTCCTTGCTGTTCTGCATTTCTATTATTACCAGTGAGACTGAATTCACTTTTTTTTCCGTTTATTGACCAGTCGTATGCATTTTGTGCCTTGTATATTCATATTCATTACCATTTTACTGTTTCGATGTGTGTATTTCTTTTTTTTTTGATGCTGGTATGTAGGAGCTTGTTTTAAGTCACGGTTATTTCTCCTTTGCTGGTTATATATTTTGCAAGTATTTTCTCTTCTTTGCTGTCTGTTGATGGCGGCTGTGGTGCTATGGAATTTCTAAACGTTTATATTGTATGATCTATCAGTCAGAGGCTTGTTTTTAGTACAGGGGCCGGGGGAAGGAACTTGGAGGTTTAAAATGTTGCATTCTCGACCCTTCTGTGGTCTGTGCTTGCTCTTCAACTTTGAACAAAACCCCCAACATCACTAAACTTCCATTTTGCCGGCCGTGTCACAGCGCTGTCTTTCCTTCCCAGCCTCCCCGGCCCTGCCCCCTGCCATGAGGATCACGGGAGCAGCTGTCTCCGGGCTTCACGGCCATTCTGAACTTCAGTTAAACCGGTGTGTTGATGGATGTTGACAGCCAGTCTTCTGATACAGGCCTCATCTGCGTCAGTGGTTTTCGGGGTGCCAGGACCCTGCCTTTGACTTTTCCTGGGTGGTGGTGTTGTTGTTGTTCAGTACTTATTATTTGCTTATTTAGATGTGCCAGGTCTTAGTTGTGGCATGCGGGATCTTTTAGCTGCAGCATGTAGAATCTTAGCTGGGGCACGTGGGATTTAGTTCCCCGAGCAGGGCTGGAACCCCAGCCCCCTGCACTGGGAACACAGAGTCTTAGCCACTGGACCAGCAGGGGAGTCCCTTCCCAGGTGTTTCTTGAGTGCCTGCCTGATGCTGGTGATGTCACCTCATGACTCTGCAAAGGACGTGTGCTCGTTTGCTCAGGCTGCCATAGCCAGACACCGCAGACCGGGGGCCTTAACCGCAGAAATGAATCTCCTCACCATTCGGGGAGCCAGAGTCCAAGGTCAAGGTGTCGGCGGGGCTGGCTTCATCCTGTGGCCTCTCTCCTTGCTTGTCGGTGGCCGCCTTCTCCTCGTCTCCTCACATGGTCACCCCTTGGTCTGTGTCCCAATCTCTTTGCTTTATAAGGACACCGGTCATGTTGGATCAGAGCCCAGTATATGACCTTGTTGTACCTTAATCACCTCTTTAAAGGCCGCATCTCCAAACAGACTCACATTCTGAGGTCTGGCAGATTTGCATTTCAACATGCGAACTTGGGGGCACAATTCAGCACAAAACAGGAAGACAGCCCCGGGTCTGGATGAGCATCAGGGAGCCGGGGCTCCCACACTTGTTGCCAGTCACCCAGGGAGCGGGCTGCAGATCCCATCTCAGACCCGCGCATCTGACGCCCCGAGCCCGCGCCTCCCCGGGGGAGCCTGACTGTTGTGAAGACTGTCTTGGCCCCTCTGCCCTGACGTCCTGCCCACTGGTCACCGGCCTCTGTCCCCGCTGCCCTGTGGCCTCCTAACTCACACACCCTGAGCAGGGCAGCTGCCCCCTGCCAACTCTGCATCGCCTTTGTCCCCTCGAGAAAGGATTTCATGTAAGAATTCACTTTTTTGACTGTAGCTCGTTCAACTTTTGTTCTTGTGGGAAAGATCGCACAGTAAGATGAAGAGCATCTGGAATACAGGAAACTCCCCAGTAACCTCACACCCTCACAAACTGTTCTTGATTTTTGCACATCCCCTTCCCTTTGCCCCTCAGCACATACAGTCGTGTTTCACAGCTTCGGTATCACCTTATACAGGGCCCTTCATGCTCTGCCCTCCTCACGTCACATGATCACTAACAGTTTCCCCGTCTTTATAACAATGGCTTTAATGGCTGCGTAATATTCCACTGAGTGGGAGTACTCTAATGGTTTGAATCTTCCTCCAGTTGTTGAGCATTTGAGTTTCCCATTTGCACTGTTATAGACAATGTAATGGATATCTTTGTACTGAAAGCTTTTTGCTTCTCTTGGATTGTTTCCTGAGGGAAAATTCCCAGGAGTCGGATTACTGAATTAAGGGCAGCGACATCATCATAGGCCTTGATGAGCTAGGATGTCTCTTTATGGAAGGAACCTGCAATGCTCTGTGCCACCAACGATGAGTGAGCACACCAGCTTCACTGTACTCCCAGTGGCATTAGGTGTTAATTAAATACGTTTCTGACCATTTTAATATACTTAAAAGGGGAACTGCCTCAAGGTGGCTTTAATTTGTATTCTCTTAATAGGCAACAAAGAAGGAGGAACATTCTGCAATAGACTGTATTTTCAACTCTACTTGTTGTCACTTTCTTTTTAAAAATATTTATTTTTATTTATTTATTTGGCTGTGCCAGGTCTTGGTTGTGGCTTGCAGCATCTTTATTTGAGGCATGCGGACTCTTAGCTGCAGCACGTGGGATCTAGTTCCCTGACCAGGGATCGAACCTAGTCCCCCTGCGTTGGGAGCGTGGAGTCTTAGCCGCTGGACCACCAGGGAAGTTCCTGTCGTCACTCTTTAAAAAAAAAAAAGAAGAAGAATTGGAGACTAGACAGATGGATATGAATCCCTTGGGAATCCCAGCTCTTCTTTGGTTGTCTTGAGGAATTTGTTGCCAAAAGTAGTACTTTGAGTTTGAGACGAAGGGCCTCTTGGTCAATAACGAACAGAAGCAGTGGAGTGGGGCCAGTGGGCCGGTCATCCCGGGGAGCAGAAGGGGCTGAGAAGAGGCCACGTCTCAGAGTGACCTGGTGGGACCTGATCCTGATTCTCCAGCCAGTCCTCAAGCCAGCCACCCCTTCCCGTAGCCTCTGCTCACCCCAGGGCAAAGCCTGGCGGACTCAGCTCCCTGCCTCCGGCCCTCACCTCTCCGGCCGCCTCTCCAAGCGGAGGGCGTGTGTGAGCAGAGTCAGGCCCAGGCACTGTCCCTGGTGGAGTCTCTCTCGTGTCTACCTTCTTTCAAACTGACTTGAATGGTGCGCTCTTCTCCTATTCCATTCTTCTGATCTAAAATAATCAACGATAAATTGAGAAAAATTTCCCCCTCGGAAGTTTATTTTAATTGCCTGGCAACACATTGTCATAAATTGCTCTCAAGTTAATTCTCTGGCTTCAGTGTGGAATCCTTTATTAATGATGGTGGCAGTCAGCATCTATGCATGGCTGTTGTTAGAACACTGCTGTTTTAAAGGGCTTCATTCTTAAGACATCCCCACAAGGAGTGTGTGTGCTAGACAGACTCTCAGAGAACTTGGTCCTCCGGACAACACAGAGAAGGTCAGTACTTCTCTTCTGCGGGCCGAGCCCCTCAGCGGTGGTGAGGCTGGGGCTCGGGGGGATCCATTGGTCCCTGAGCCCCACAGTGGTTGAAAGTTGTGGCCCACTTGAGTCAGAGCTTGCCCCTGTGGGACTCCCAAGCCTGCACTCCCCTCTTCGAGGTCCAGTCAAGGTCCAGACAAGGGCAGAGGGGCAGGGCCTGCATGATGATGTGTGTTAGAAATGCCCTATGCCGGGTCAGGTAGCGGGGTCAGCTATGGGGTCAGTGGCGGAAGACTTGGCAAGGCCAAAAGGCAGTGTGGGTGTGGAGACTGAGCCAAATAGGGCTCCTGTGAGTGATAAAGTTGCTTTCATCCATTGATTCATTGATCAGCTGATTGATGTGTTTATTCCTGGGCTCACTCATTCAGTGCACACCTACCATGTGCTGAGCCCCGCTGGAGGCTGAGAGCAATAAGGAAAGACCAGAGTCTCTGCCCTCCGGAGTTCACAGTCTGGTGTGGGAGACAGACAAGGAAGCAGGAACCCACCGCAGGGCACGCCAGGTCCCAGGAAGGAAAGAAGCCCCCGGGCGTTCTGGGAGTCCAGACTTGAGAAAATTCCCTGTGATCATATTATTTTTAACATTTCCATGCATACATGGCTTTCACACAATCATAGCTATATTGCATGATTTGCCTTTTTCCTCTCAGCAATTTGTGTTTCAGCGCAGTTTCTGATTTCTACAGGGTCATCACATACACACTTCTAAATGGTTCCATGATATTCCATGAAGTTGATGAAATAAGCATTCACCTGCTGTTAGGCTCCTTGGCTGCTTCTAGGGCTTTGCAACACCTGGCATTGGCTGCAGAGCCTTGCCTTCCTTTCCCCTTGTTCACACTGGGTGGGAGGGTGTGGACGTAGTTATGGTTCTTATACAGCATGACCACATGCCCGCCCCCGCGACGCCTCACACCAGTTTCCGGGCACCTGTTTCTCTGTTGCCTCAAGTACTGGGATGAACGACAGAGTCACCCACCCACCGACACACACAGATACGTGTGTACGGATTTTAGTTGTGTGGGTGTGCGTATCATATTGTTGAGCAAATTCAGGGAACATGTCAGAACTAGACTCTGATGAGCAGTGTTCCGGTAGCAAGTGGAAGCTGGGAGGCCTGCCTCTAGGGAGACTTGAAGCCACTGCCACCCAAGTGGGACCCGACAAGGTGATCGGTCACCGTCAAGGTGAGAGCAAGCCAAAGACGCTGAGGTGAGCAGATCAACCCGTCTTGATGGGAGGTCGGAGAGAGCTTAGAGGGGAGGTTGCATGCAGCTGCCTCCAGGGTTGCCAGCACGGGATGTTTGGGGGTGAGTGGCCCTCAGGAAGGGCACAGAGTTAATGCCTTGGTCTTAGAAAGTCACATTTAGAGTGTTGGGGGCCATTCCATGGAGCTGTTCAGGAGATGCCCTCGATGTGGGAATGCAGACGGGGGCGGGAGCAGGGCTGGGGTTCAGCCTCACCCACGCGAGGTTAGGAGGCAAACTTGGACAGGCGGCCGGCAGAATGGATGGCATTAGCTACCCGTTGTCATTTTCTTGGTCTCCTGGCCTTCTCATTGTTGGGCCAACCAAGACTTTTCAGCTAATGTATTTCCTTCTTTCTTTAAAGAAGAAATTTATTTATTTGGTTGTGCTGGGTCTTGGTCAAGACATGCAGGATCTAGTTCCCTGACCAGGGATGGAACTTGGGGCCCCCTGCACTGTTAAGCCACTGGACCACCAGGGAAATCCCTGTTTTCCTTCTTTGAGGACAAATTGGCACTCTTCTGAGTACTTGAGAAGCTAGGTCGTAGATTTTTAAGTATTTGACATGAACAGAATCTGATCATTGTTGGTATGATTTATAATGTAAAAGAACTATGTGTGTGCGCGTGCTCAGTCGTGCTCGACTCTTTGCAACTTCCTAGGCTGTAGCCCACCAGCCTCCTCTGTCCATGGAATTTCTCAGACAAGAATACTGGAGTGGGTTGCCATTTCCTCCTCCAGGGGGATCTTCGCCACCCAGGGATCGAACACACGTCTCCTGCCTTGGCAGGCAGGTTCTTTACCGCTGTGCCACCAGGGAATCCCAAAAGAACTATGCATTAATAGAAGAAATAGCGACTGTGTTTGCTTCAGTAGGACCGCATGATTTCCTTCTGAATTCACCTTCACTCTTTTAGTTTCCTCTCTGGATGTGCTCTGTCCACTGCCTTCTGCTGGCCAGGCGTGGCTTCGGGTGGGGATGGATGGTCAGCGAGCCCAGGGCTCACTGGCTGTGACAACAGCGCCAGGCCCTCAGCCCCTCTGCTTCCCCTTTCTCAGCGCTGAGCCAGGGGGCACGGCTCTGCATTCAGAAGATTCTTCCAGCTTCGAGTCCATGACCCTCGGAGTGTCTGGTTCAATATCCTGGGTCCACTGCGCACACACATCCTGTGAAAGTCTCCTGTATGTTCATGAACGTGTCCCAGAGCATCCAGGACCCCGCTCCCATCTCACCTCATCTTTCCTCTTGAGGCGCCTGGGGGCCCAGGGAGCAGCCGTCTGCTTAAACCCCACAGAGCACAGTGCAGGGTGTGGCCTCAGCCAGAGCAGGCCGGCTCCAAGAGCGTTGATCCTGTACATCAGAGCTTTAGTTTCCCTATCTGTAAAGAAGGTGTTGAGGAATCCGTCCTTGGGGATTAAATGCAGAAACTCAGGGAATGCAGGCAAAGCTCACAGCCCAGTACTCAGCACTGGGTCAGCACTCCATCACTGGTGGTCATTTGCATCACAGTTATGTAACCCCAACACCAAGGCCCACAGTGGCTAAATGCCTTAACCCTCTGGACCAGTGAACCTGACACGATCACTAAAGATTCATTCTTTAGGTAGGAGAAGTAGCAGTTTCAAAGGCCCAGAAGGGAAGTGTTGACCCAGCACCACCTTCCCTGAGTCTATTACATGTTACAACAGGAACTATTTTCTGAAAACCTTTAAATTGGTGAAAATTGATTCAGCTTCAATAAATTGTATGGTCGGAGCTCCCATGAGGGGGTGGTGTTGAGGAGGGCTTGTTTGGGGAGGGCGCAAGGGCCAGAACGCAGTCCCAGGGCTCGATCCTGGGAGCGACAAGACGTGGGGCGGGGTGAGGTGGGGGCTGAGGCCAGAGAGTGGGGCTGGCCCCGGCTTGGAGTGCTTTGTGATGACTGTGTTCACGCTGAGATGGCAGTGTGGCCGGAGCTCGGGGGTGGGGACAGGAGGGGCCCGCTCAGAGACTTGGAGACCTCTGAGCGGGAAAAGTGATAGAGTCTGGAATATGTTGGAACAGGTACTCTCGGGATGTTGTGAAGCCAGAGACATGCTGCGTGGCTCTGGAAGAGTCCAAAGGCATGACGAGGGGGAGTTCAGCCCAGGTGGCAGCAGCGGGGTGGTGACAAGGGACCAGATCCTAGCTGCCATCCAAGGGCACAGCTGTGGGCATGTGCTGACCACGTGGAGGTGGGTCTAAGGGACAGAAGAGTCAAGGATGACTCCACGGTGTCTGTCCACGCGTGAGCAGCTAGGAGGTTGGTGCTGCCACTAGCTGAGGTGGGGACACGGGAAGGGTGGGGACACGGGTCTAGGGGTGCCATGGGGAGCTCAGATGTGGGTAGTTGGGTTTATGATGCCCGGTCAGACATCCCACGGAGAGGTCCTGCAGGCAGCTGGCCAGGAGCGTTGTTTTCAGAGAGGTCTGGGTGCCCACAGTGCCAATGCCCAGATGCCCACAGCCCTTTGGTGGCAGCGCCAAGGGAGGCGGGCTCCCTGGGCTCCCGCATGGTGCCTTCCTCCCGGACAGTAGACAGGTGGCTGCAGGTGGCAGGACACAGGTGCACCAGCCTTCCCAGCAAGTCTCAGAGAGTTAGTTGCTCAGTCGTGTCTGACTCTTTGCAGACCCCACGGACTGTAGCCCACCAGGCTCCTCTGTCCATGGGATTCTCCAGGCAAGAATACTGGAGTGGGTTGCCATTTCCTCCTCCAGGGGATCTTCCCGACCCAGGGATCGAACCCAGATCTCCTGCATTGCAAGTAGATTCTTCACCGTCTGAGCCACCAGCAAGTCTCAGAAGTGACCCCGATTTCCTGGAATCACCATCAGGCTCCCCGCACCCCACGCCCTCGGTGGAGGTGGGTGGGGCGGGCGATCCTCATTTCCCACATGCCCCTTGTCTTTCAAGGGCATCTTTACTTTTGAAATAAAGCAGCGCTTAGCGGCTGCTGCAGGGGGCGGCACTTTCGCTCGGGTTTTCATATTAGAATATGACGTCTAAATGGGGGGGCCTGCCGGGCGCCCAGGTCTCAGCTGCCCTGGGACGGCCACACGGGCGGGCAGGCGGCGCGCCGGCCGACACCGCACGCGCTCCGGGGGGTGGGGGGGTGCAGTGCTCGCGCTGCGCCCGGCCCCCGCGGCGCCGACGGGGTTAACGGGCTCAGCGGGCTCGTGCACCGGGCGGCGGGCGGCCGGCGGGCGGCAGTGGTGCATTGCGGTCACGCGGCCGGGACCCGCGAGTGCCCGCCGCCTCCGCCGGGCGGCCCGCCGAGCTGCGCGCGCGTCCCTGCGAGCCCCCCAGGGCGCGGCGCCATGCAGCGCCCGGCCGCTCGGAGGCCGCCCCGCCGCGGGGATGAAGGGACGCGGCTGCTGGGAGGCGGCCTCCGTGCGTTCCTTCTGCAGCTCCGGCTGCCTGAATAAATTTAAGAAGGGTTAGTGCTGCCCGGCTTCCACCCGGAGGCCCGGCTCCCCGCGCACGCCCGCCGGGGCGCCCAGCTTGCTGCATGATCAGTCCCCGGCGAGCCTCTGATGTCCCTCCCTCGCGGCGTGGGGAGCGCGGGGAGACTCGGGGAACCCCTGTCCCGGTTCCCTGCCGGCGTGAGCTCCGAACTCGCTTTCCGCACCCGGTATTTTGGAGAGGGGGCTTCGGCTAGAGATGTGTCCGTGATTAACCTCTGCAAAAGGGAACTGAAATACAGTCCAGAGCTTTCTGGAAAGAAGGGGGGAAGTGGCGGCCTTGTTCAATCCACCCACTTAGCTCTCCTGCTCCAGAGTCTGCTTGGGGGGCCCCCGCGTGCTGTGGCGCCTGAGCACAATTCCTGCTCTGCCCGGAAGGGCTTCTTGGCTCCCGAGGGCCACCTTGCGTGTTGGCTGTGCTCAGTGCATGACCCGCTCCCTCCACGTTTGCCCTCTAAGCGAGCTGCTATAGACCAGGAGAGTCACTGTAAGTGGCCGCCTGGGTTTGAGTGAGCCCTGAGGGTGCTGTCCCCCAGGCACAGTGGTCCTGAATGACAGTGCAGGCATAGTGTCCTGAGAGCCCTTTGTCAGCAGTGGGGGTAAAAATTTCTAATTGTCGTAAGGTTAAAGCCTTGCAAACTTCTTAAGTTCCTTATTGCGATTTCTGACGCTCAAAGCCTTCATTATTGGAGATTTTGCATGAGTGAAACTTGCTGTGTCTTCCTTAATGAATGTTTCCTTAATGTTTATGTTATCAGTTGAAACTGGGGGAGAATTGGGATTTTTTTGACCATGTAGATCTGAAAGACACAGGGAGTTAATTTAACTTAACACCAATTTATTAGAAACTGGCTCCTTTTAGGAATTAACACTCTCTGATCTGTAATAAACCTTGTAATTAACTTTGCCTACTTGACTGACCACACTCAGGGTTTCCGCAGGCCCAGGCCTAGCATAGACCTCATTCTGGGAGCCAGTTCCCAAGCCTCATTCCCAGAGCCATGTTTAATCTTGCAAGCTCACCTGAAAACACCATCTGAAGTCTTAGGATGTTTGTAATTGTACGCATTTTAAATTTATTTCATAGGGAACTAATAACCACAACTCCATCTTGAGAATCCTTTAAAGAAACTTGCAAGTGAATTTTGTCCAAAATATTGCCTTCTCCGGTTTTAGAAGATTGGTCTTAATTTCTAGTTTTTATTCTGGATGTAGTGTCATTTCTAATGCCGCTTTGTTCTTTACATGAAGTTTAAATGATGTTCCTGTTATCAATTTGGGTGGATTTATTCTGAGGGTGAATTTTAGAGCCTGGGGGGAAAAAAAAGGTAAAGTTCGTATCAGTTAAGCGTTAAAATTGTTTTTCATCTACGGCCTAGCTGACGATTTTCTCGGTTGCCATTCTCCAGAAGATTTGCTGCTGATGGGTGCGCTGGGCCTGGTATGCACTTGCTTTTTGCTTGGTTGTGGGAGGGACGCCCAGCTTTGTCCAGAAGCTCAGGTGGCCAGGGCAGCCGTACTTGGAGAGTGGAGAGACGGTAGCCTCTTTGGTTGGCAGAGCCCCGCAGGCCAGGCCTGCCTTCCTTCCCCTCTCGGATCCACTCTGCACCGTGGGTCTGGGAATGAGGAACTCAGGACGTGGTGTGTCTGTCCAGAGGAGGCCCCAGAGCCCACACGGCGCCAGGACAGCCTGTGTCAAGTGGGCCGAGGAAGGCCAGAACGGAGGAGTTTTCAGGAGAAACTGGAGATCTCTCAGTTTTTAAAGGTTGGCCAAAAAAACATTTTGAAAACACTCTTCAAGGTCAAACAGTATGTCTACGGGCAAGATAATGCCTGATGAACCTTGCTGGCCAAAGAGAGAGGTGCACGAGGCAATGCTGGGAGGCCTGGATAGCTGTCAGCTCCATGGGGCAGGGGGGTGGAGGTGGGTGGGGGGGTGCGAGCTTCCTGGCCCCTCCCCCCCGGGCGTGCCAGACACAGGCAGGGGCCTCTGGGACGAGTCCCCAGCTTGCAGTCAGGGTGAGACTGGCCTCGCGTCTCCTTTCAGACTCGAGAGGTCGCCCCAGACAAATTTCCCCTTAGAACAGGGTCCCAGTGAAATTGCCCAGCTTTGTGCAGGCTGGAGGGGACCTGGGCTTGCCGCCTGCCCCGGGGGACTAGGCCTTGAGTTCCAGGCAGTGACTGATTCAGTGGCAGGACAGTGTCTGGGCTCGTGGAGGCTTTTCACAGGGGCTGGGGCTCTAGGGTCCCTACAGTGTAGGCGGGGGGCCAGGGGTCCTGAGTTATCGTCCTGACTCTGCTGCTGGGCTGTGTGACCACAGGTGAGTGTCTGCTCCTCGGTGGGCCTCCGTTGCCCCCAACCCTGTCAGCAAGGGCAGGAGTGGGTTGACAAGAACCTGGGCACAGGAGGCAGCTCATCAGTGGGCAGTGGCATGTTCAAATCCCACCACTTGCCTGACCTTCAACTAGCTTCTGAGCCTTTTTTTTTTTAAGATTACTATTATTTTTTTAAAATTTTCACTGTGCTGGGTCTCCACTGTGGCACACAGACTTTCTCTGGTTGTGGTGTGCGCGCTCAGCAGCGTGGCGTGCGCGCTCAGCAGCTGTGGCGTGCGTGCTCAGCAGTGCGGCATGCACACTCAGCAGTGTGGCCTGTGCGCTCAGCAGTGTGGCCTGCTGGCTTAGTTCCTCTGAGGCATATGGGATCCTACTTCCTTTCAGTCTCAGTTCAGTCGCTCAGCTGTGTCTGACTCTGCGAGTCCCTAACCAGGGACCCAACCTGTGTCCCCTGCATTGGCGGGAAAATTCTTAACCCCTGGACCACCAGGGAAGTCCCCTGAGCCGTCTTGATTTTTAATTTCCTTGTCTAAAAGGCGGCATTAAGTCGGATGGCACAGACTTACCTGACAAGGTGGCCGGGAGGTTGAAATGAGATAATCCGTGTCTGTACCTACTAATCTGGAGAAGGAAATGGCAACCCACTCCAGTGTTCTTGCCTGGAGAACCCCAGGGATGGAGGAGCCTGGTGGGCTGCCGTCTGTGGGGTCACACAGAGTCAGACACGACTTAGCAGCAGCAGTAGCATACCTACTAATCAATCTGTCTGTTTATCTGCGTCTCTCTTTCTCTGTGCTTCAGACAGAGACAGGTGCCTCAAATGCGGAAGTGCCCTTTCAGGGTCATTGGTAACCTCTGAATCCAGCCCTAGGCAGCTCCCTCCTTTGCCTCTGTGTGTGCACACAGGCGTGTGGAGGATTTCTGCATCTTTTCTGGCCAGAACGCAAAGCCATGACAGTGCAGAATATAGAGACTCCTCACCCTGGCAAGTAGACTTACCAGGGGCCAGGGGCCCTTGGGCGGCCCTGCGCGTGGCACTGCTGAGGGGGCCACTTTCTCATCTGGGTGCCCACCAGCCAGCCTCCACCTTCTGATTGGCCACACTTTTTGCAGAGAGTTAAACTGAGCTTGGCACTTTTTGCAGAGAGTTGAACTGAGCTTGGCAAAGACTGGGTGATGTGTCAGGGAAGCAAGAGGGGACAGGGCTAAGTGCCAGGTACTACAGACCGAGAATCCGCTGGACTCCCGGGGAGCCTGGCCTGAGCCTCAGTGAGAGGGGCCAGGGGTCCAATTTCTGGGGCAGAACCTGCTGATTGTAGAACATGGTGACTTGGGGGAATTCCTTCTTGGAAGAGGCTGAATGCCAGGAGAAGTCTCAAAGTGTGTGGATGGTTTTGAGTCAGAGCGAAGAGCAGTGAATGGTAAGAGAAAACAGAAGATTCTGTCTTTTCCGTTTAGCAGAAAATCTGGCCAGTCTTGCACACTGTGTGAGAATGTGGCCCAGCAGCTGTGTGGGACCCACGGTGTCCACAGCCGGGGGTGGCCGGAGCTGAGCCCCGAGGGGCTGGGCGTGCTGGGCCGGCCAGCATCCTTCTCCCCCTCCACACCCGTGTCCCCGCTGGGAAGGGACACGTGATGGGGAACAGCTCTGGCTGGCCAAACTCAGGGCACGGGAGGTGCCCGGATGCCGCGGAGAGGAGGTCTGAGCGTGTTCATGCAGCCTGAGGGCACAGGGGTCCTTGGGCTCCGAGGGGCAGAGAGGTGGGCAGGGCACCGGCACAGAGGGCCCTCTGTGGGCAGGAAGCTAAGGGGTGGGCTGTGTGCAGGCTTGTCCCGGGTTGGGGAACAGCCTGCCGGTGGCACTGTATTGGGGGGCAGGCTGACAGGGAGCTAAGGGCAGGAGGAGGGGAGGAGAGGGAGGGTGGGGAAGGGTGTGCCGGGTCGTGAGGGCTCTGGAGGGAAGAGGGTCACGATCTCTGCCTTGGGGGCAGCAGAGAACAGGACCCAGTCATGCACTCAGGCCGTCCCCTTGGGTAGCAGGCTGACAGCGGAGGAGGGGACTGGCAGCGTGAGGTGACAAGACCATGACAGGTCCCGGGCTGCCGCGGCCGGGGTTCTGTTGTCATCGGTGACCTCACGGAAACGGGGATGATGCACTCTTTCCGGGGAGCTGGTTCGTTTCTCGTTCACGGGTGGACGTGCAGGGCTGCGATGACCCACTTGGCGCCCATCTCTAGGAAAGGGCACCCCTTCCTCAAGATTCCTTGCTTCCTCGTGTCCTAAGACTGTTGTCATATTCTGATTTGTTGTCATATTATGGTTTGTCAGAGCAATACTCTTTTTTTAATTTGCTGGATGTGTGTTATAATAGAAATAAGTTCCCAGTGTCTGTGGTGAATGGTGCCTCCTGGAATTGTGCAGTGCACAACCTGCTCAACCATACACAACAGCTCTTTTTATATACACATGGATTAGGAGCAACGTTTGGCTGGTCCTGAGGATAACACAGTACCCTCTATCACCTTCAGGCAAAGAGAGAGTGAATGGACTCACCAAGTGCCAGGCCAAGCCAGGTGACCCTGCATGGGGTCTGGAGGAGGTCAAAGTGGGAGCCAGGGTTGGAGTGGTCCCGGGAAGCTGGGTGGGGAGGGGCCTTCAAGTCACTGTGGAGCGAGGGGCAGCCTGATACTGGCTGCGTGTGGTCAGGCTTGAGCCCGGAGGCCCCTTCTGCCCGGGACTGAGAGGTCAGCTCTGGGTTCATCGTCGCCTGACCTCATCCAGGGCATCCTACAGCTCCCAGCACTCACCGCTGCAGACACGAGTCAGTAACCCCCACGCCGACACCCGGTCTTCCTGTAAAACACCACTCAGCTCAGACCGGCCGGCAGCAGCATCTGATCAAATAGATGAGCAATATGAATAAAGATAACGTTATGGGCCTCGGGCTGCCAAGATAAATTTCCTTTTATGTCCCATTTCCCTCTGACGTGTGTGTTGTCAGCCCTGACGCACATCTTCAGGAATAGTAGCTGCTCAGCCTGGGCGGTGTGGCGAGGCTGAAGGACGGACCCACCCCACCCCCGGCAGCCCTCCGCGTGCTGGCCTGGTGTGCTCTGTGTCCTTGTGGTCCTTGTGGGAGCTGGTCAGAGGACACGTGTTTTTCCGGAGAGGCTAGAAATGACAGCCGGCCAACCCCCGGGCACATCCCTCCGCCTGGGATATTTCTATATTAGAAGCAGTGCAGTTGCAGTTTGTACAGGATGGGCCCCGGAGCTTGGCTCTTATCAGCTCATTAACCATTTGGCAACTGCTCTACCTGCCTGATGAAATCCCCGCCCCAACCCTGTACACACACACACACACACACACACAGTTTGTTCATGGTCCAACTCTGAGTTTCATCTGGGCCAGTCCTCTGCACCTGTACATTTAGTATTTTTAAGGGTTATTTGGGCTTCCCTGGGCTCAGCTGGTGAAGAATCCACCTACTATGCAGGAGACCTGGGTTCCATCCCTGAGTTGGGAAGATCGCCTGAAGAAGGGAAAGGCTACCTACTCCAGTATTCTGGCCTGGAGAATTCCATGGACTGTATAGTCCATGGGGTCACAAAGAGTCGGACACGACTGAGCGACGGTCAGTCACTCACTAAGGGTAAGTTACCATGAAGGCAGCAGTATCAGATGTTCAAGGTCATGGTATTTCCATATCTTCAATTACCCCTCATGCCACTGTTTTTAGGTCTTTGTATTAGTGTTTTTCCTTTCTGTGCACATCCTGTTCACATCACTGAGATACAAGAACGTCACCATGGTCACACAAGCTGTACATCATAAGCACTTTCTTATGTTATCACAGCCCTAATGTGCGTCCACTGAATGGCTGCGGAATGCCTTTTCCTTCTGTTGGACATTTCCCTTCCTCCCTGATCGTCTCCAGAGCCAAACTGCCACCTGAGTGTCTTTGCGGCATGTGAAATTCTTCTCTGCTGTCTCGTCCTGTGACACGCTCCCAGGAGTGCAGTCGCTGAGTCAAGGGGCGTGACTGCTTCCGCCTGGCACCCCGTCGCCCTCGGCCAAAGGGTTCTGATCCACGACGCTCTCGGGGCTGCGTGTGAAGGTCTGCTTCTCCTTCTCCTGCGTGGGTAGTTTTCTGAGAGTGTGTTTTGACTAGGCATAAAATCGTGCTGTTAGGCTTTTAACTTGCAACTCACTAAACAAAGAAAGATGGATTCCCACCTCCCCCAAGTTTGGTATTATTTGTGTTTACCTGCGTGGCTCCTCAGCCGAACCTTCTCCTGCCCTTGTGTAGAGACCCAAAGGGAGGTGTCGAGTATCCTGCTGGTTTATGTCGGACAAGCCAGACAGGACTTCCGGAGACGCTGGCGCTGCTCGGCTGTTCAGCGGGTGGGATTCAGAGCAGTGGCCCCTGGACCTAGTCTTCCTCCAGCAGGCTCTGCTGTGTAACCTATGGAGCCCCTTGTTCAATAAGCATTAGGTTTCAAGACAGAGGCCGCTAAGCATTAAACAGAGGGAGGGAGCCTTCTGGTTGGGGGGCCTTGGTGAGACTGCACACAGGTCACACGCCTGTGACCGCCGCCCCACCCCATGCTGTGCAGTCACGTAGCTGGAAGTGGACCGAGTTTGGAAGTGGCTTGCTTGACGGGGCCGAATCCACCTGATTTCCCAAGGGTCTCTTCAGACACAGATCCAGGCATGGATGGGCTTCTGACGTGGGGCCGCTTGTGGCCGCCTGCAGCCCCTGCTCCCGAGTGACACTAGCCATGCACCCCCCACCCTCCCACCCCCGTCCCCATCTCCTCAGCCCTGGAGGTAGTTGTCCTTTTCTCTGTGGCCATTTCTGTGCCCACTTTCACCTCTCCCTGACCCCCGGCGGCTCTTTCTGGTGGAGAGCTGGCCCTTGGCTCATCTTTGCCTGCTTTGGCCAGCTCACCATCCGGGATATTTTAACATGTTGTGCTGTTTCTCCAGCTGGAGCTTTCACTTTTGCCTCACCCACTGATCCCTTCCCTCCCCTCCAGAGTCTTCTCCTTGCCAGCCTGGGGCTAGGAGGAGCTGCTACTTACATAGTGAGAAGTTGGTAATCCCAGTGGCTGGCCGTAACTGCACATCATCAGGGAGGCTGGTCGCACTTGCTGTTAAACAGAGATGCCAGACTCACCCCCAGATCTCAGTCCCCAGGCTCTCTCCTAAACAGCAGCGGTTCCTAGGCAGGTGTTAACGCTGCAGGGGACTCTGGGCCTCCAAAGAAGGGGGGCGATGACCCTGTGTGTCATCTGGGAAGTGGCATTCCTCGGGGGACGGGACCTAGGCTGACTGCAGCAGCCGGAGCATCACTCCGGGAGTTTCTCCCCATGAACTGCATAGAGTTTGGAGCTTTCTTAAATGGCCTCTGGCTTGGTTTAGCTCTTACTCTCATGGGAAATGCAGCCTCATACTTGTGGAGGTTTTTCCACATTTTTCAAAGATTGAATCAGGAAGGTGTCAATGTGAGAGTTCTCACACTGGGCTGAGAAGTGTTCAATTATCCACACAAAGGAAAACCATGTAGCCACGGAATCCTTAACTGTCACAGTGGAGTGGGATGATTGCCATTTGGTGGTTAAAATAATTTTTGACGTTTTTTTTTCCAGATTGCAAAGATAATTCAGTTTCATTGCAGAAAATTTAGTAAAGCATTTAGAAGAAAATTAAAAGTGCCTATAATTCCATTGCACAGAAATAACCCCCAGTAACAGCATTACTTCCTGATATGGGCTTCCCTGATAGCTCAGTTGGTAAAGAATCTGCCTGCAATGCAGGAGACCCCGGTTTGATTCCTGGGTCAGGAAAATCCCCTGGAGAAGGGATAGGCTACCCACTCCAGTATTCTTGGGCTTGCCTTGTGGCTCAGCTGGTAAAGAATCCGCCTGTAATGCAGGAGACCTGGGTTCCATCCCTGGGTTGAGAAGATCCCCTGGAGAAGGGAAGGGCTACCCACTCCGGTATTCTGGCCTGGAGAATTCCATGAACTGTATAGTCCATGGGATCGTAAAGAGTCGGACACAACTGAGCAACTTTCACTTTCACAACAGCATTACTATGAACAAAGCTAGTGGAGGTGATGGAATTCCAGCTGAGCTATTCCAAATCCTAAAAGATGTTGCTGTTAAAGTGCTGCACTCAATATGTCAGCAAATTTGGAAAACTCAGCGGTGGCCACAGGACTGGAAAAGTCATTCTAGTCTCAAAGAATTGGCAATGCCAAGGAATGTTCAAACTACTGTACAATTATGCTCATTTCACATCCTAGCAAGGTAATGCTCCAAATCCTTCAAGCTAGGCTTCAACAGTACATGAACCGAGAACTTCCAGATGTTCAAGCTGGATTTAGAAAAGGCAGAGGAACCAGAGATCAAATTGTCAACACTCATTGGATCATAGAGAAAGCAAGAGAATTCCAGAAAAATATCTGCTTCATTGACTACACAGAAGCCTTTGTGTGGATCACAGAAAACTATGGAAAATTCTTAGAGATGGGAATACCAGACTACCTTACCTGTCTCCTGAGAGTATGCAGATCAAGAAGCAGCAATTAGAACCAGAGATGGAGTCTGGAACAACAGACTGGTTCGAAATTGGGAAAGGAATATGTCAAGACTGTATATTTTCACCCTGCTTATTTAACTTCTATACAAAGTACATCATGCGAAACGCTGGCTGGGATGAATCACAAGCTAGAATCAAGATTGGGGGGAGAAATATCAATAACCTCAGATATGCAGGTGATACCACTCTAATGACAGAAAGTGAAGAGGAGCTAAAGAGCCTCTTGATGAGGGTGAAAGAGGAGAATGAAAAAGCTGGCTTAAACTTCCAAAAAACTAAGTTCAACATTCAAAAAACTAAGATCATGGCATCTGGTCCATCGCTTCATGGCAAACAGAAGGGGAGAAAGTGGAAACGGTCACAGATTTTATTTTCTTGGGCTCCAAAATCACTGCGGATGGTAACTGCAGCCATGAAATTAAAAGATGCCTGCTCCTTGGAAGGAAAGCTTTGACAAACCTAGACAGTGTACTAAAAAGCAGAGACATCACTTTGCCAACATAGGTCCACATAGTTAAAGCTATGGTTTTCCCAGAAGTCATGTATGGATGTGAGAGTTGGACCATAAAGAAGGCTGAGCACAAAGAATTGATGCTTTTGAACTGTGTTGCTGGAAAAGATGCTTGAGAATCCCTTGGAGGGCAAGGAGGTCAAGTCAGTCCATCCTAAAGGAAATCTACCCTGAATATTCATTGGAAGGACTGTAGCTGAAGCTGAAGTTCCAATACATTGGCCACCTGATGCAGAGGGCCCACTGATTGGAGAAGACACTGATGCTGGGAAAGATTGAAGGCAAAAGAAGAGGACAGCGGAGGATGAGATGGTTGGATAGCGTCACCGACTCAGGACAAGAATTAACCAAAGTCTTGGAGATAGGGAAGGACAGGGAAGCCTGGCATGCTACAGTCCATGGGGTGGCAAAGAGTTGGACACGACTCAATTACTGAACAACAACAACAGCCTTAGTAAATGCTCAAACCCAGAGCTGATCTTGCCACACACCCGCATCCGCATTCAATAGCATTTTGAAACCTGCTTGGGCTTCTCAGGTGGCGCTGGTGGTAAAGAATCCACCTACCAATGCAGGAGATGTAAGAGCTGCGGGCTCGATCCCTGGGCTGGGGAGATTCCCTGGAGGAGGAAATTGCGATCCACTCCAGTATTCTTGCCTGGAGAACCCCATGGACAGAGGAGCCTGGTGGGCTACCGTCCACGGGGTCACACAGAATCGGACACGACTGAGCACAACACACACATGCACACCACCTGCTGAGCATTAGGAATGGCATCTCATTCTTTTTTTAAAAAAATGAAAATGTATCTGTTCTTCCTCTTGGCCATGCCATGCGGCATGTGGGATGCGGGATCTTAGTTCCCCAACCAGGAATTGAACCCGTGCCCCCTGCTTGGGGAACTCAGTCTTAGCCACTGGACCACCTGGCAAGTCCTCAGCTTAACGTTTTTTGAGGTTCATCCATGCTGTCACGCGATCAAAGTTTGCTCTTTCGTTGCTTAGTACTTACTTTACTGTATGAATGTAGCGCAGTTGATCCACTCTCCCGTTGATGGCCACTTGGCCTCTTCTCAGTGCTCAGGCTGTTACAGACAAAGCTGCTATGGACGTTTTCATGCAAGCCTTTTTGCTGACATTTGCTTTCATTTCTCTTGGATAAATACCCAGGAGGGGAAATGCTGACTCCATCACACAGTTGATTTACGCTGCTTCTGTTGATGGACATGGGACATGTTTCTGATGCTTAGCAAAATGAACATGGCTGCTGACAACATTATTGAACACATCTCCAGGCACATGTGTACAGAAGTTTGTCAAGGGTATACCTACGAGGGCCATTTCTGGTTGCGTAATATGTGAATGATGAGCTTTGAAAAATAATGCCACGTCATTTTCCAAAGTGGTTGTATTGGGTTGGCCACAAAATTCATTTGGGTTTTTCCGTATCATCTTATGAAAAACACTTTTACCCTCCACTGGCAGTAGATGAATTCCCTTTATCATCCTCTGCAACGCTTGGTATTGTAGCAGAGTTAGTTCTCCTTTTTCGGCAATTATGAATGATAGCCTTGAACTGCCATGAACGTTTAGGTCAGGTTTTTTTCCCCCCTCATGTAGTATCACCCTGCCTTAAGTACTTTATAGACATTTTGACATCTTGTAGTTTAAGTCCCCAGCTTATCTCAGGGTGTGTGCTATTGAGTTATTCCCACTTTACATACAAGAAAGCTGAAACTAGAGAGGTGGCCTCCCGGGCCGTATTGGAGTGACTGGTAGAGCCCACCTCCCAGCATCCGGAGCTCGTCAGCACCCCTCAGGGGCACCAAGCTGGCCAGCTGAGACGGTCCCGGAACAGCCTCCCGTGGAGCTGAAGCACTCAGAGCAGCCCTCGGTTGTGGCACAAGGAGTGTGAAAGGTGAGACGTGCCTCTCTTCCCACGTCTGCTCCAGTGTCAGGGCTCCCTGGGGAATGTGATCACGTAAAGGAGAAGAAGCAGGCCTGACTCCCCTGTGTAGGATAACTGAAAAATACAGCAGAACATGAGGAAATAAAAATGCACAAACCCACAAACATACGAATATTTTGATGTACATTAAGCATAAGTGTTTTTGCAGCTCTTTTAAAAAGTTATCTAATATCTATGTATTTATTTACTTATTTGGCTGCACGGGTGTTGGTTGTGGCACGTGGGATGTTCGGTCTTCATTGCAGCGAAATCTTTTCTTCTTTTAGTTGGGGCGTGCAACTATTAGTTGTGGCGTGTGCGATCTACTTTCCTGATGAGGGGTCAAACCTGGGCCCCCTGCAATGGGAGTGCCGAGTCTTAGCCACTGGACCACCAGGGAAGTCCCTGCCCATCTCTTATCTTGTTGCAGAAATTCCCTTTCAGTCCTAGTTTGCGGAGAGATTTTATAATGAATGGATGTTGAATTTTGTCAAATACTTTTCTTGGAT
This sequence comes from Okapia johnstoni, assembly GCA_024291935.2. NCBI lineage: Eukaryota > Metazoa > Chordata > Mammalia > Artiodactyla > Giraffidae > Okapia > Okapia johnstoni. The sequence continues at coordinate 2,990,876 of CM044310.1, read as the reverse complement.
TTTTTTTTCCAGTCTGTAAAAATGATGAGTTATATTGGCTTCTTATATTTTGGCCCTTCCGCCAACCCCAGATTCTTCTCATTTGGAAGGTCCAGGATACGGCCTGAAGATTTGCATTTCTAACAAGTTCTCAGATGTTATAGCATGTGTGTGTGTGTGTTCATTCATGTCCAACTCTTTGTGACCCCATGGACTGCAACACGCCAGACTCCTCTGTCTTCACTATCAACCGGAGTTTGCTTAAATTCACGTCCATTGAGTTGGTGATGCTGTCTGAGCATCTCATCCTCTGACACCCCCTCCTTCTTTTGCTTTCACCCTTTCCCAGCATCAGGATCTTTTCCAACGAATCGGCTCTGCACGTCAGGCGGCCATAGTGGTGGAGCTTCAGCTTGAGCATCCGTCCTTCCAGTGAATATTCAGGGTTGATTTCCTTTAGGATTGACACCTTATTCCTTAAAAGTTATCAAATAAGTATTCCACTGCATGGATATGCCACTTTTATCCATTCATCAGCCGATGGACGTTTGGATTGTCTTCACGTTGGGGCCGCCAGGCGTGCTGCTGCGCTGTGAACACTTGTGTGTAAGGTTTCCTGTGGACATAGTTTTCATTTTTCCTGGGTGGATACCCAGAATGGGATTGCTGGGTTATTACTACAGAACTGACTTCCAAGGCAGCTGCGTCCTATTTTTTCATGTGTTTATTGACCATCTGTATATCCTCTTTGGAGGAATGTTTATTCACAAGTGAATTGGGAAGTGTTCCCTCCTCCAGTTTTCTTACCGAGTTTGTGTAGAATATGTATTGTTTTTTCCTTAAATGTTTGGTCGAATCTGACAGCCGAGCTCCTTTTTTAAAAAAGACAAAAAAACGGCCGTACATTTGATGTATTAATACAGTGTTATATTACTTTCTCACGTACAGCACAGGGAGTCAGTTATACACACACACAAATTCTTGTTCATTATAGATTATTACGAGATTGAATACAGTTCCCTGTGCTACACAGTAGGGCCTCGTTGTCCATGTACAGTAGTGTGTATCTGTTAACCTCAAACTCCTAATGTATCCTCCCCGCCCCCTTCCCCTTTTGGCAATCGTAAGTTTATTTTCTATGTCTGTGAGTCTGTTTCTGTTTTGTGAATAAGTTCATTTGTATCATATTTTATTTTAAGAAACATTTATTTATTTGGCTGTGCCGGGTATTAATTGCAGCACTGGGGATCTTCGATCCTTGTTGTGACATGCGGGATCGTTCTCGTGGCACGCCAACTCTTGGCTGTGGCGTGTGGGATCTAGTTCTGTGAACAGGGATTGAACCTGGGCCCCTGGCATTGGGAGCATGGAGTCTTAGCCGCTGGACCACTAGGGAAGTCTCTAGTTTCTTGATGTGGAAGCTTAGATCACTCATTTTAAACCTCTCTTCTTTTTTGGAAGAAGCTATTCAAACTATGCATTTTCATCCAAGCACTGCTTTGGCTGCATCCCATAAATTTTGGTATGTTGTACTTTCTTTATCATTCAATTACAAATATTATCTAATTTTCCTTGTGGTTTTTATTTGATCCATTAGTCATTCAGAAGTGTGTCATTTAATTTTCGTATATTACGGTATTTTCCAGGTTTATTTTTAGTGTTTTCTAATTTAATTCTGTAGTAGCCACAGAACATACGTCTTACCACTTTAAGTTTGAGATTTGATATATGGGCTAGCACTGCTCTGTCTTGGTGAATACTTCACATATTGTTGAAAAAAAATGGATATTCTACCATTGTAGGGCGTGGTGTGCTATAAACGTTACTTAACTCAAGTTGATGGAGAGAGGATACTTGAAGATTCACATCTTCTAAATCTCTCTTCTGTCTACCTTGTAGCAATTGCTAAGAGAGTGGTATTGAAATCTCTGACTGTAACTGTAGATTTCACTTCTGGTTTTGCTTCATCTGCTTTCAGACTCTCTTAGGAAGCGCATGCCCAACCCGGAGCTTGTCTCCTTAATGAATTGACTTCTTTTGTCATTATGGAACTTCCCTCTTTATCTCTGTCCTAAAGCCTCTTTTGAGATGTTATTAAGGTCATTCAGCTTTCTTGTAATTGCCATATGCCTGGTGTTTCCTTTCCTAGTATTTTACTTGAAAGTAAAGCCCATCAATGTCTTTATATTTAAAGTGTGTTTCTTGTAGAAAGCATATGGTTGGTTACTTTATCTATGCTCTAATATTTAAAGGGGTTTTATTGAAGATAGCCTATAATGGGTCTTGCTTTTTTATCCAGTCTGATAAAGGCTCTGACTTTTAGAGTGTTGAGAACATTTTAATTTAAAGTAATTATTGATATGGGAAGCCCAGGTGGCTCGATGGTAAAGAATCTGCCTGTGATGCAGGTGACTCGGGTTCGACCCCTGGGTCGGGAAAATCCCCTGGAGGAGGAAATGGCAACCCACTCCAGTATTCTTGCCTGGAGAATTCCATGGACAGAGGAGTCTGACAGGCTATAGTCCATGGGGTAGCAAAAGTCAGACACAACTTAGCAACTAAACAGCAACAATCATCGATGTGTTTGGGTTTATATCTACCATTTTGCTGTTTGCTTGGTCTTGTCTGTTTTGATCTTTTTTCTCTTTTCATGCCATCTGTGATATTTTTAATATCCATTTTCCCCCCTTTATTGGCTCATTACTGTATATCTCTCTTCTCAGTGGTTGCTGTAGGGTTTACGTTAGGCATCTCTGACTTATCACAGCCTTCCTTCTAATCATATACCAGCTCAGCTGCATGTGAGAGCCTAACAGCAGTACACTTCCACAGTCCCCCCCTCTTTCCGCGGTGTCCTGCTTTGCTTTTGAAGATACAACACACCTTTTTAACTTGCTATATGTCTTTAAACAAAATTTAAAAGGAAGAAAACCCAGCCTCTTTTACGTTCACTCACACATTTATCTTTTCTGTTACCGAACCGGACTTGGGTCCTCTCAGCGCTCTCAGCAGAGCCAATCTGCTGGCAGTCTGTGGCGAAGGGAAGTTCACTGCTTATTTGCAGGGCGCCAAGCAAGCAGAAGGCTACTGCTCAAAAGACCCAAATTCCGATGGCTTTCGGGGAAGGTCTGAATTTAAAGGCAACATTTGGGGTGAGGTCTGTAGGGTGCCTGGCCTTCTTCTGACTGGTGGGTGGTTAACAAGTGATGTTTCCGGGATCGGAATCATCAGCCTTCTGGTTCCGACCAGTCTGGGGTCTGTGTGCCTGTGCTCAGCGTACTGTCTGCATCTTCCAACCTGCGTGAGGGTCACCATCCCGCAGAGCCCAAAGACGCGCGTCCGACTGGTGTGTGAATGCCCTGCGGACGAACCGGGACTCTGCTTCATGCTTTCTCCCTTGACCGCTCCTCCTTCGTTCCCGCATTCCCCCTCCTCCCTGACTAGTAACTGGTTGTGCCTGCTCTTTGGAACCCAGGGAAGGCCTTGGGGACTAAAGCCTTCATCCTACAAACCAGACTCAGAGGGGCGTTTCCACCCGAGAGACCCTGCAGGGTCCTGCCTGCCGTCATTTCTAGCCCTCTCCACTCCTCTGGGTGGATCTGAGTTGCCATTTGGAATCACTTCCTCTCGGCTTGACAAAACTTTCACTTTTACTGTAGGTCAGGGAGCCACAAATTCTCTCAGGTTTTATTTATCCTAACATCTCTTTCTTCCACCTTTACTTTAGAAGGACATTTTTATGAACTATAAAGTGCCAGGGCCCTTTCTCCCTGCTCTGTAAGGAAGCTGTTCCTTCCTTGTCTTCTGGCTCACGTGCCCGTCGCCCAGGCACGTCCGCTTTCAGGGCCCCGGCATCCAGATCCCGGAGTCAAGCTGCCCCCCGGGTGACCAGGCAGGACCTCTGCAGCGCCCCTGGCACTGAAGGGGGCTGGAAGTGGAGCCCACAGCAGCGGGGTGTGGTGACCCGGCTGGGAAGCGGCGCGGCAGAGCACTCCACGAACCGCAGGGTGACTGTGCTGACAGCAGGCAGGGACCCTCTGTTGTCGCCTGCGTCTCTGCCCCAGCCTTGCCAGCTCCAGGAAAGGGACCTTTTGTAGCACACAGCCACCCCACGGCCCCGAGGTCCTCCAGTCCTAAATGGCCTTGGAAATCCCTCAGCACAGCCCCCCAGAGGCCCCCCACCACCTGTTCCATCAGTCCCTCCCCTTCCTGCCCGGGGGGGCCTGGGACCAGGACCGCAGAAAGTTGACCTATTTAAGGGGACCCCCCCCAGGCCACTGTGGAGCCAATCGGAGACGGGTCTCAGATGGAAACTTGGCCCAGAGATGTTGGGTCTCTGCAGACCTAGGGGCTGTAATTCAAGCCCGCCAGGCTGTGGGGTGCCAGACCGTGCTGGGCTGTCTTCCGACGCACGCACGTGCTGTGTGTATCTTTCTTTCCGAAAGTCCAGGTTTCTCCCTCAGCCCCGCCACCACAGTGAGACCCCCTGGGCTCTGCAGTTGAGGGGAAGCTCCCAGACAGGCTCAGAGGACCTCAGGTCGGGCTGAGGAGCCTCCCTGGGGGCTCGTGGAGCAGCTGCTGAGCAGGGGTCCCCAGGACTGGGCAGGGAGCCCGCCGGCACAGCCCCGGGTGGGTGGGTGGCCCTCCTCTCCGAGACAAGGTCCTTCCCTCCCCGCTCCTCTTCCCTGTCTCTGCTGGCTTTCCCCTCCCCTGGCCTCACGGAGGCTGTCACTTCCACCACGCCCCACTCCCCACGGTTCCCTGTGGCCGTATTGCCCCTCTGGGCACCAGCTCCTGGTCACCAAGACTTGGCGGTTGCAAACAGCCCCCTTCGGTTTTTTAGGGACAGTCAGTGTCTTCACAAACACCATCACACGTTGGAATTTCCAATTTCCATTTCTCCTAGAAAACAGAAAACCAACCTCTTGATTTACAGTGAGAAATGTAACAGCCAAGAACCTGAGAATGACGCTGCCTGGCCCAGTAGAAACAGTTTTCCGACTGAGGCTGGGCAAGCAGAGCCAGGGGCCATCAGGCCTCCGGGGTCACACGCCTTGATCCCCTGTTCTCAGGAGCGAAGGGCCAGTGAAGTCCCGCCTCGTTCATCTTTGGCCAAGCTCCTCAAAAGCAGCTTCCTTCCCGAATGTGGACTTTTCTGGGGTCTCACTGTTTTCAGATTGATTTTCCTCCTTAGCCATCATGCCTCGAGTTGCTTTTTCCCCAGCCAAGCCTTGGAAGCCCCTGCCCGCGGTGGTGTCTGCACGGGTCCTGCTGGTAGGGCCCTCTGAGCTTTGGGTGGCTGCCTGCCCCCCAGTCCAGCAGGTGTGGGTACAGGGGAGATGGGCTGGGGAGGTGATGGGGAAGGAACTGTGCAGAGGGTGGGGGCTGGCGGCCAGTTCCCTCCAGCCTCTCCCCCCGCAGGCCTTCCCCCAGCCTCGTCTCCTTCCCCCGGCTCTGGGTCTAAGCCCCAGTTCGGACTCCCAGGTGGCAGATCTCTGCCTGCTATTCTGGGACGCCGTTCCTCTCACAGTCGGTGTTCTGCCCCATCTCACGGTGGCCCGGCCTCCGTGGATCCTGGCCTCTGGCCTGGCTCCCAGGGCTTCTTCAGAAACAACCGGTTCTGCTGAACCAGCAAACCAGGGTGCGGTGGGGTTGCTTGCTTGGTCACAGGGTCGTTTCCTCCCCCTTCCCAGAGCACAACTAGCAGAGGCGCCCCCAGGCCCAGGGTCAAGTGCACGTCTGCACTAACTTCTGTGTTAACCGTAGCGGGTGAACTTTTCCCCTGGAGCAGTGTGGGTCTGCCCGGTAGACCCCTCCATTCAGGAGCAAACTCTGGGGCCCAGAGAAGGTAGAGTCCGGCTCAAAGTCACACAGCCTACTGGCGGCCAAACCAACACCTAAGCTGAGGCCCCGCCGGCCCGGCAGGCTCCCTAGTGACTGGGAACATAGGAGACAGACAGCGGAGGCTGGACTGGGCACTGGGAAGCCTCGGTGTCGTCCAGGCGCAGGAATGCCTTCCCCGGCCGTGCTGACCCCCCTCCCCGGCCTCCCCGGTCAGTTGTGGGTCCTGACGAGGACTGTCTGCTGTCCTTCGTGTCCTCCGGGAGGGATGTTCAGAGACCTGCAAACACACGGCCTGGCCAGGCTCCCAGCTGCGTGGACGGGGACCCAGAGCAAGGAGAGGAATAAAAGGGCCTTTGGAGGAGCCGCACCGCCTCCCGAAACACCCCTGCCCCTGCCCCGCTCTCTCAGCCTCACTCTGAGCCGCGTCACTTTGAACACATTCTGCCAGGTTGCCTCTCCCGGGGTTGCCATCGGAGACAAGCGGCTGCCTCGGCCTCTGCCCGCCCAGGGCCCCTTGGCTCTGAGGTGGTGGTGCCCCCGCCTCAGTCACTCTCGGTCATCGAGGCCTAGAGGCAGCCCCACGTGGAAAGCTCCCATCTGATCTCGCGGAGGTCCGTTTTTTTCCGAGGATAAGCAGCGTGACTGTCATCAGGCCGGGGAAGTATCAGCCGGCAGCCTCCAGTGCCCCGTGCAGCGGTTTCTCATGCAGGCTGCAGACCTCGCTTTTAGCCCCACTCGCTCTGAACTCAAGACCGGTGTGCGTGCTGAGCTAAAAGCAGCCACTCCCACAGGTGGGGCCCCTTGTTATCCATCCCAGGATGCTCTGCCTGATCCGGGGTCGCTGGGCCCACTACAGGCAGCGGAGGGCTGGGCGCCCTCGCCTGGCGGAGAGCAGCGGGAGGTGCGTTGGGCCGACGGGGGCAGAAAGAAGCCCTCCTGGCGTTCCCACCACGGCCCCGGCCCACGGGGGCCGCAGCTCATAGCACCGCGGGACCCGGGTGGCTGCTAAATGGTGATGACGTCGTGGAGAAAAAGCCTCTGGACCAGAGGTGAGACACCGATACTCAAGCTGCCTTTGGGTTGTGTGGACAAAGGCTGGATTTCAGCATGGAAATTTTGTGTGATTTCCTGAGCTGCCAAGATGATAGAACTTTCTCTCATCTTCTTTGGTTACACAGAAGGCAGCATAGGGCCCCAGAGATATGGAGCCCCTGGAGCCAGACGCCTGGGGTCTGCGGGAGCCCCTCAGCCCTGCTGTCTGTTTGCAGAGCTGGGAGGGCAACACCCAAGCTGGGGTGCGGGGGACAGAGAGCATCGAGGCAACACAGCTGGGGACGCTTCGCAGTTCTCACCCGGCTGCGGTGCAAACCCTCCTGGAGACACTTTTCCAAAAATACTGAGGCCCTTCCCAAGGAGGGTGGGCCTGCAGGGCTTTCTGTGAGCCAGGGGCCAGCGGTCGGTGGGGTGGAGTTTGGGGGCCTGCGGTGGAGGCCAGGGGAGCACAGCAGCTCCCCTCCCCCCACCATCAGAAGGCTCACTGGTGTCTGGGTGGGGCGGGCGCCTTGGGGAGGGTCCACGTGCTGAGACGCAGGTGGGTTCGTGTCTCGACATCAGCAGGTCAGAGGGAGGGGAGCGTCCGTGCCTCTTAAGGAGAGCTTACACCACAGGGGGTGGGCTGCAGTGTCTCTGCCTACACCTGGCCGCCGTGGAGTCGTGCCCTCACGCCCCTGCCTCAGGTTGGCTGAGGGGCAGCCCACCTCCGCCTCTTGGGACCCTGGGTGAGACACAGACCAGGACAAGGCAGATGAGTGAGTCCGAGGCCTGGCGGGGGTGGGGCATAAAACAGCAGCCCCTACCAGTGCACCCCCCCGCTCCTTTAGGAGACCTGTGGACTCCTGGCGAGGGCGGAAGCGCTGGCTGGGCAGGGCGCTCTGCCAGCTGGCGGGGGCTGTGGGTGGCAGGTTGCCTTCAGCGTCACAGCAGATGCCGCAGTTGGAACTGCGCCTCTCTCTTTATGCTCCATCTCTGCACTAGTGTTTGCTTCCCCGGAGGGGGGCCCTGCGGCCAGAGCCGAGGATGCTGCGTGGCCCCGGGTCCCGGGCTCTGCTGAGGAGGGAGGCGCCGGGTCGGTGGGCGTCTGTGGCGCCCCCTGCATACGTCTTTCACTCATCGTCGTGGCTCGTGGCTCTGACCCTGGGCCCCAGCCCCTCCAGGGAGAGGAAAGAGGGGGCGTGTTTCTTTGCTTTCTGAGATTTCCGCCCCGCCTTCCCGCTGGCCTCTCCAGCCAGCACAGGTTCCCCGGGGGTGTTTTCCTGTGGGAAGAGCAGAGTCACAGGGGTAACAGCCTCCAGATTCATGTTTGTGGGGTACGGTTTGTGCCTCCACATCTCCGGTGGAAGCGGAGCAAGGCCCGGGGCGCCCATCCGTGGCAGCCCCCTCATCCTCGTTGACAGCTGGCTCGGTCAGGGGGCCCCCCTGCACCCCGCTGCAGAGGAACCTGCCCTCAGCGCACCCGACCACCAGAAGGCGGAGCGGAGTCAGGTGCTCTGGCTTGTCTCCCACCTGCCCGCCAGGGCTTCCTGGTTTATCATTAACTGTTATCTGATGTTTCCACCAGATCCCAGCCTGCCCTCCAGGGGCCTCAAGGCTGAGCTGCTCGGAGCTTTCCCTCACCTGCCTGCTTCGGGGGAAGGGATGTCATTCATCCTGTTTTCAAAAGTGGGTTTTTTTTTAAACCATTGGTTCCTTTTTCTGCAGAGTCCCCTGCAAGACTAGTGGCCCACAGACTCTACCTTGGGAAGGCAGCCCTGCTTTCCTTCTGGGTTCCCGAGTCAGGAAGGACTGACAGTGTCTTGGTGGAGGGCAGTCCTCTCCCCAGGGGCCCTCGGCGTCCCCCTGCCTCACTGTCCAGCGCTGAGGCCCCTGACCTGCCTCGGGGGCCACACCTCAGGGGTGCGCATCCTCTGGGCTCTGGTCATCCACCTGCGGCCCAGCGTTCCTGCTACCCCTCCCTGGGGCAGCCCCTCCTCCATGGTGCCACCTGTCACCACGCCACCCTCCCAGGGGGCGCACCTGCAAGGCAGCCCCCTCCTCCCAAGGCCTCTCGGGGCCCCACCCCAGGGCTCCTGTCTGAGCCCTTCTCTGTGCAGACCAGGAGATCCCCAGCCTCCCTCTCCCTGTTGCCTGGGTGGGGTCCTCCAGGGTGGGGGACCGGAGGACCAGCGCCACCCCCAGGCAGGGCTTGCCTTCCCACCCTCCCAGGCCTGGTGGAGGGCCCTGGTTGGTGCAGGCCAGCTGCCGCAGTCTCTCAGCCTCAGGGCCCTAGGGGAGGCAGGAGCCACCAGACTCTGTAAAGATGGCTCTGCCAGCTCCAGCTCCATCATCCAGGATCCCTGGGGTCTTAGGCACAATCCTTAGCTCTCCACGCCGCCCTCTCATCTCTTGCATGTGACTCTTGTAGCCAACTGTGTCACACGAAGCGATGACACAACCCGGGGAAGCGCAGGGCAGGCCGTCACTGAGCCACGGGGCCCTGGGGTCTCAGAGCCACGAAGTCGCTTGACGTCGTGGGCCCGCCTCAAGGCTTCTGTTGTCAGCATCTGGCTAATTGGATTCTGTGATCGAATCTGGGCAGCTTAACACAGCTCCTGAAATCTAAATAACCATCGCCAAACCTGCTGTAATGGAATTTTTGAGGCGCTACCCATTGCAGATTGGAAGTGGCTGTTTTCTGCCAAGAGTACAGGGCCCTGTGACGCTGTCTGTCTCCTCAGAGGCCCTTCAGGGGGGTCTCTGCACAGCCGGACCGCAGGAAGCCCTCCCTGCTTCAAGTGCTTGGTGCTCAGGAGGGGTCCCGGGGGCCCCGGGGAGGAGTGGCCACTCAGGGACCAAGGCCACGGCTGGAAGGCTGCAGGGCTGGGGGTCAGGCCCCTCTGCAGGGGGCCGGAGAGGGAAGGGTGCCTGCCCCCACTGACCCACTAGCTGAGCTGCTGGGTCCAGGAGCACCTCTGGGCCAGGGTATGACGTAGCACCCTCAGCTGCCGGTATGAGCTGGATCTCGGGCCCCAGGCACCCCCTGCTGTGGTGCAGCGGGGAGCAGGGGTCCTTGCCCGCCCTCTCTCCTGTGCAGTGGCAGGGGGCCGGCCGGGGTGCGCACTCGGCCCGTGTCCTGTCCCCCCGGCCTTCCCCCGCCAGCCAGTGGCTCTCCTTGACGGTCTGCTGGCTTCCTCCTGCCTGGTGCCGCCCTCCCCGAACGGCTGTGGGTCGCTGCGCACGGTCGCCTCCTTGGGGAGCGGGACGAGGCTTCTCTTATGGCCCTGCCCGCTCTGGGCCCCTGCCTGGTCTGTGACCTAGTGCCTGGCTAGCAAGTGTTGAGCCTTGACCTCTGAGAAGCCCCCAGCTTCTTTTCACACTTTCGGGTGTTCCTCCCATCATGGAGGCAGGTCCTGGCCCAGCCCTGAGGAGGGAGCTGGTGGGTTCGGGGCAGCTCTCACTCATCTCCAGCCACGGTGGCTGAGGGGAGAGGGTCCTCTTCACCCAGTGTCTGGACCTGGAGGAGCTCACAGGCAGGTGAGGGCAAAGCCAGGTTCCCCAGAGAAGCAAGCGAGAAACAGTGCAAGACAGGGTGGCCCCGGGGGCGCCCGACTCCCCCGTCCCCACCGTGTCACCTCCCCCACCTTCCAGACCAGCCTGCACAGCCTTGGTTTCAAAAAAGCTGCCCCCCGACAGGGCTTGCCCACCCAGAAACTTGATCCATTTTCCTCAAAGATGGGTGGGGGGGAGGTCTGCTTCTAAAAATAGCCCACCTGGCTCTGCTCTGCTGGCTGTTTCCGTGGCAACCCTCTCCTTCCCTAGGAGTTCCAGGTGAAAGAGGGTCCCAGCGGCGCCCAGGGGCTCCTCAGTCACAGCCGGCCAGTGGAGGCTTTAGGAGACCCCCCAAGTGGTCAGGGAGGCATGTGTGCCAGGCTGGCGGGGAGCTCAGAGGGACCTGTGAGGTCTCTGAGCCCGGGAAGTGTTCTCAGCGCTTAAGTGGAGAGCATCCCCCTGCCCCAGGCAGTAAGTCAGAGGAACTGACCAGGACAGGTGAGAATGCAGCCTCGGGCCCCGCTCAGCCACCGCCCCTCGGTGATGGCCCCCAAGGTGTCCGCGTCCTGATTCCCAGAACCTGCGGATGTGTTACCTGCCGTGGTAGAGGGATTGTGCCCACGAGGTTAAGTTGAGGACCCTGAGCTGGGGAGGTTATGCGGGGCCCACCTGGATAACCTGAGATAATCACCGAGTCCTTATAAGAGGGAGGCCTCTATGAGCCAGGAAAAAGGAGGAAACACCCTCCCCAGGAGCCCTCAGCGGAGCGCAGCCTCGCCCCAAGCCCGAGCTTAGGGCCTCCGCCCTCCACGGCTGTAGGAAAGTCAGTCTGTGTCACTTGAAGCCGCAGGAACCGTTTCCCAGGGCTGCTGTAACAAGTCTCCACAAACCCACGACTTCACGCCACGGAATCTTACCTTCTCACGGCTCTGGAGCCAAATCCAAAATCAAGGTGTCAGCGGGGCTTTTCTCTCTGACGGCCCAGGAAGACTGTGTCCCGGGCCCGTCTCCCCTATGGCGTCGCTGGCAACCCTTGGCTTGTAAATGCTTCACTCCAGTCTCTCTCGGCACACGTGTATTCTGTGTCTTTGCTTCTCTCCCTGTAGATCCGTCACAGCAGGTCAAGGACCGGCCCTACTCCAATATTATCCTAACTAATGGCATCTGCAGCAGCCCAAATGAGGTCACATTCTTTTTAAATTTTTACTCATTTTTGGCTGTGCTGGGTCTTCGTTGCAGGCTTTCTCTAGCTGCGGTGGGTGGGGCTGCTCTCCAGGTGCAGCTTCTCGTTGCGGTGGCTTCTCGTGTTAGAAGCCCAGGCTCTGGGCACGCACCCGGGTTTTCAGTAGCTGTGGCTCTTGGCTCCGTGGGTTGTGGCACACAGGCTTAGTGGCTCCGCGGCATGTGGGATCTACCCGGACCAGGGATCAAAGCCCTGTCCCCTGCGTTGGCAGGTGGACTCCGATCGACTGTGCCACCAGGGAGGTCCTGTGGTCACATTCTGAAGTTCCAGGAAGGACACGAATTTGGGGGGAGGGGACACACTAGCCAACCCAGGGCAGCCTTCAAGGGTTGGAAACTCCTGCACTGACCATGGACTGCCTTGCTCTGCTGGCCTGGTCGGGGCGGATGGAGAAGCTGCGACTGCTGCCTTGGGAACGCATCAGTAACCTGAAGGTCCTGGATTTGATCTCTTCTAGCAAAAAAATGGAGGATTCGTTCTTGCATTTAGCTGGTGAAATCTAGTGAGTGTTTTGGGAGCCGGTGCTTTTCTAGAAACAGTGGTGTCGGGAGAACAGGCTGGAGCCCTTGATTCCACGGGCTGTTGCAGCACGTGGTCCTGTTGTCCCAGAGCCGCCAGCACTTACCCTGACCGCGCCCCATCACTCCCGCCTCGGCCCGTGGGCCAGACTGGGGGTTCTTTCTGTGCTCCACAGCCTGGAGCTGCCATTTGCTGTTGTCACTTGAGCCAGGGAGGCTGCGGGCACCCCTGGCTGAGGAACATCGTTCTTAGCAGGTGCCAGAGCATTGGCCCAGAGTTCCCCGGGGAGGAAGAGCAGAGCCGGCCTCCCCACCTGCAGGCCAGTGTCGGCGCTCAGGAGTCATGGCCTTTGTGGCTGGTGGAGCAGCTCACTGGGCTCCTGCTTAGTTGCTTTTCTGTGAAGTTTTTAAAAAAAACAAAACAAAACAAAAAAAAACCTCATTTCTTTTTAGTTAATTTATTTTTAGCCTTGCCGGGTCTCCGTTGCTACACACGGGCTTTCTCTGGTTGCAGCAAGTGGGGGCTGCTCTCCAGTTGCAGTGCTCAGTCTTGTGGTGGCTTCTCTTGTCATGAAGCAGCAAGGCTCAGCAGTTGTGGTTCACGGGCTTAGCTGCCCCGCAGCACGGGGAATCTTCCTGGACCAGGGATTGAACCTGTGTCCCCTGCATCAGTAGGCGGATTCTTAACCACTGGACCACCAGGGAAGTCCTGTGTGCAGGTTTGATCTGAACGTCAGAAGCTCCAGGAGCAGCAGTGTGCAGGCAGGCAGCAGGGGTTCAGCACGGAGGCGGCCGGGCCAGGAAGAAGGAGGCAGGAGGATGGGTGAGCAGAGCTGCTTCCTCCTGCCCCAGCCGCCTCCTTGCCATCCGCCCCACCTCTCCCATCCTTCCTCCGTCACAGACACTCTGTTCAGCCCCCTCGAGTCAAGCCTCTGCTCTCCGACCCCCTCATGATCCCGCCCCCGGGGCAGCCTGGCAGGCCCTCCCCACGGCTGCGTTGTGCCGAGTCCTGGCCTTCACATGGGCTCTGCCACTGGCCAGGGCTCCCTCGTGGCCGGGAGCGTGGCTTCGACATGGCCCTGGAATTCAGGTGCTGCTGCTCTTGCAGTTGCATTTCTGTAGGGTTTTGAATCTGTGGATAGTTCAGGGTCTGCCGTGTTGTTGAGATGTGGGTAGTTACTTTGTTCCTCTCACAAGCTCATTGTCCCTGAGTTTTGATCCCAGTGGAAGTGGGGACACAGAGGACATGTGGGGTCAGAAAAGCCTGAGAATCTCCAAGGCCACCCGCTCGAGAACTGCAGCCTAAGCCACTCTGCACACGTGAGCGTCTTCCTTCCTCAGACGACATGCCCGCCAGCAGAGCTCCCTTCTAAGTTGGGGTGGCGGTGGGGGGACTGGAGCAAGGCGCCCTGTTCATGCACGTGAGGAATCTGCCGGTCCATCTTTCAGAAAGTACGGGTGGAATTAATGCCACCCGTTCTTTCTGCCAGCTTGAGCACTGTCACATCAAGTGGTTTCATTTGCGTCTCTGATGTTGAGCTGTATCTGTGTGTCCAGTGTGGGTTTGCTGCTTGCAGAGACCCCTGAACTGAGACCTGGGACTCAGCACGGCCAGAGTGCACCATCTGGGGGCCAGGGTCCCCTTCCTTGTTCAGCTGCTCCCTGCACTCCACCACCAGAGCCTCCTCTTTTCCATGGACCTCTGCTCAAATGCCCACACAGTCTGTTTTGCCACGGGATGGAGGCCCGCTCCAGCCTGTGGCTCTGTGCCCCTTCTCCTGACCCTGCCCTCCTGTGTGTGATGCCGCCTCTGTGCAGGCCTCCCGGGATGCACCCTAGATCAGTCATCCACTCACTCCCTCCCCGCCGCCTCCTGTCCTCACCGTCTCTCTGGGAGGCATTGGCTGCCCCTCCCCACAGGACAGACTGTGCTGCTCAGCAGTTGCTGCCCTAGTGCCTTCCCATCCCGCCTCCAAACACCCAGCCAGCACCCTGGGAGCAGAGCAAGCTGTTCCCCGTGTCCTGGGGAGCTGGACCTGACCTGCACCCTGAGAGCTGCTTGCTAAGGTGCGATGACCTCCCCCTGACCCCAACTCCCGGCCGTCCCGCAGGAAGATGCTCAGAGCTAGGGTGGTCAGTTCTTGCTCGGAGTACAGGGGCTCATGTTCAGGCTGACCACAGATAGCGTGCCCCCCCCATGCCCCTCCCGGTGCCCAGCGGCATCCATACAGACCAGTCAGTGGCCACTCTGGTTATTAGACATGTTGAATCCGGGAAGCAAGAGGAGGTTGCGTTGTAACTCAGAGCCCCAGCTCTGAAGCTGGCAGGACTGGAGGCTGCTGAATTCCTGCAACTGTGGCCCTGGGTGACCTCAGAGTATCTCCTGCCCCACAGACCTACCTCACCCGGTCATCAGCGGGCACTCACCAAGGCAGCGCCTTGCCCAAGGCCTAGCACCCAGGATGGCAAGATAGGCCCCAGCTATTCGAGCTTTTCTCAGGTGATCCAGGAGGAACCGCCTCCGTGCAGACCACCTGGATTCAGATCCAGCTCTGCCCCCTACCGGCAGGGCCCTAAACCCGCGATTCCGAGTCAGGAGCTGCACAGTGGAAACAGTCGCTGTCTGCCGGCCACCTTGAGGCTCAGCGTTCTCCATAGTCAGGCGAGGGGTCAGGACCTGGACAGGCACATGCAGTCTCCAGACACCGGGTTGTTTTGGGGCTGGATGGGTGGGGTGAGCCCTGTCCCCAGCCTGGCTGCCCCCCACCGCCTCCTTGCTTGGGGTGGGGGGGCCCTCTGCAGCTGGCCAGGCATTGCCCCCAGCTCAGGGCATGCGCAGCGGTGACTCAGCCACGACTGCCCCCACGCACCCTGCCTGTCATGGGAGGAAGTCTTTTTTCAAAAATCTGTATCTTGGGTTACAGATTTTCATCACCAACAAAAATAGATAAAAGTTTCCTGCTGATTATTTCTGAAACAAGGCATCTTAGAAACCCTGAGCAGTCACAGGCTCTGGTACTCACAGGCCCAGGCCAGCCGTCCACCCTGTCCCTCTCTCTGCTGAGCCCCCCTTGAACAAAGGCTGGGCCGGCGAGGGGCCAGGCACCAAGGTACCCCCGGCTCCCAGGATGGGGCGCCGAGGGGAGGGCACCTGGGGCGCCGGAAGAGGTGAGGGGGTGGCGGGAGGGAAGTGAGCACCTGCCCGGCCCCTCGCAGGGGCCCCCGCAACTGGGCGTGAGGGGGGTGCTCTGGAGGTAGACAGACTAGCCCACGGTGGGGGGGCTGGGGGAGCACGAGGCAGGACTTTGCCTCCCCGAGCCCCGTCGCCTGTCTGTCTCCTGGGGATGGTACAGTCCCTGCCTGACAAGGCCGTTGAGAGGCCACGGCCAGTGTGTCTCCATGCAGAAGATCCTACAGGCGAGCGTGGCCTTGCTCCTCGGGGGAGCCCTGCAGGAGGGGCCCCGGGCGGCAGCTGGGAGGGGCTGTGACTGTGGCCTAGGGGGTCTTCAGGAGGGCGCTGAAGGTGGGCCAGTGTTGGGCCGGGGACACAGAGGGGAAGCCCCGAAGCACAAGCGCTGTGTTTGCAGGGAGCGGGCAGCTTGGTGAGGTGGGGGCGGGAGGCGGGGTCCGTTGGGCTCGGCCTGTGATTTGGGGACTCGGCTTCATCCGGTGGCCTCTGCGGATCTGGGACAGGAGCTGCCTACCCCTGCCTGCACCCCACAGAGCTCAGCCAGGCCCTGTCATTCAAGCTGGTCCCCTCTCCATCCCACCCCCCGGGGCCCTCGGCGTGCACCGGGCCCTGAGAACCACGCCGCGTCTCTCCACAGATGACTCTGGGGACGACGAGGGTGGGACCCCCTCCCCAGCCGACAAGAGCGAGCTCCACGGCACCATCAAGAACCTCTCGCTGAAGCTGGATGACCTGAGCACGTGCAATGAGCTCGTGGCCAAGCATGGCGCGGCGCTGCAGCGCTCCCTGAACGAGCTGGACGGCCTCCGGATCCCGGCCGAGAGCGGCGAGAAGCTGAAGGTGGTCAACGAGCGGGCCACCCTCTTCCGCATCACGTCCAATGCTATGATCAACGTGAGTGCCAGGGCCCGCAGGGAGGGGCCGCCCGCTCCCCCTGCTCCTCCGCGTCATCCCATCCACGCCCCGTGGCTGGGCCGGGTCGCTGGCCCTCGCTGTCGGGTGGAGCCCGGAGCTGGGCATGGGGCCTGGCTGGCACTTCGGGCCTGGGTGCAGGAGGCCGAGCGGAGCGGTGAGCTCTGTGCCCACAGCAGGGACGTGGCTGCCACACTGTCCCACCACAGCTGCTGCCCCCACCCCATTCTCAAGTGCCCAGCCCAGACGCAGCGTGTCCGGGACCCGTGACCTGGGGGGCTCGTGCATGTGGGGTGGGGGGTGCTGGCATTGGGTGTCCCTTGGCCAGCAGAGCTTGCCAGCTGAGGCCGCCGCGGTCTTGCCCACCTGAGAGTAAGGGGCTGAACGAGGGGCCATGTATGTGGACTGAGGGCTCAGCCCCAGGGGTCACCCTCTGCGCGGGTCCCGGGAGCCACACGGACCATGACCGGGTGTCTCCGTGGTGGTGGAGGACAAGGCTGAGCCGGGCCACAGGGCTCTCCCTCTCTCTGCCTGATGAGTGCTCTGGACACAGGCCTGCTGGCCACAGCCTCCCCACAGGGTGAGCCCCCCAGGAGGGCACACCCCGGCCGGGATGGCGGCGCTGGGAGCTGGGGCCAGGTGTGGGAGTGGAGGCGGGTGCAGAGGACGAGGCTGGGGCAGGTGTGAGGCTGGCCACAGCAGCAGCAGGCAGTTCCCAGCTGGGGACTTGGGCCCTGCGGCGAGGGGCCTGAGCGGAGGCTGGGCCGTCTGTCCAGCACCAGGGGAGCCGAAGGCAGTGGGATGGCGGGGGCTGGAGCCCACCGCACACCTGGCCCCTGCACCCCGTCCCCAGACTCCAGGGAAGCGCTCCCGGGTGCCCACGGGCATGAGCTTGGTCTCCGTTGCGGCAGCGCCCATGTGCCAAGGGCCTGCTGGACCGCAGCTCTGCAGCCACCCTGCGATTTGGCCCTGTGGTTGGTCTGCTCCCTGCTTCGCCCGCACCCACTCTCTTGGCCCTCCGGCCTCTTCCAGCCCCCAGACTCCAGGGGCCTGGGTCAGCACACGTCTCCCAGTGACAGGCCCCAGGTCTGGCATGTAAGGACTGAGAACGCGCTCGCGGTTCCCTGCGGCTCCCGTGGCCTAGCCTCCCCAGCTGCCGAGCCTGAAGCCGCAATCTCCATGGGCCGTTCTGGTTTTTCCCAGATAATGAGCTTCTCAGTTGGCATCTCTAGCCAAAAGAATTTATCGGGCATCAGAGGCTCGTCTGTGTTTACGAAGCCGTCAAGACGGCTCGCCACCTGAGCGCGTAATGAATTGTGTGGTGGGAAGGAAGCTGAAGCCCTGGGGTTGGTCAGGAAGCCTGCGGGCAGCGCTGGCAACAGGAGACGCGGCGCGCGTGGCGGAGCCTGCGCTCTGCCCACCATGAACGTGACCCTGAGGAGGGCCCCTCCCCGTCTGGCTCCCGTGAGGGGCAGAGAAGTGAGATGCTGGGAGGCCAGGCTCGAGCAGAGGCCCCATTCCTTCTGGGGACCCTTCCCTTCAGCTGCTCCTCACCCGATGGGAGTCGGCTTGGCTCTGGGAGGGCGGTCTGCGTGGCTGACAGTCACTGAGTGCCCAAACCCCCACCGTGTGCAGAAGGGCCACACATGCGAAGCGTCCCCACCCCTGGCCAGGCCTCGGCCTCCACCCCGGCTATGGGGAGGGGCTGGACCAAGGAGCTGTGACTGACGCCAGTCCTGCCCAGGACCCCTCACCCTCTCCACGGCCTCACTAGTACTGTTAATACCCACGTGGAGAGCTGCCCAGGGCCAACAGCTGCTAGTGGCCAAGCTGGACACAAGCCCAGGTCTATGCAGCCTGCAGGGGGAGTGACAGTCCTCCTGACGATTGGGGTGAGACCCCCAAGGGCCACAGAGGCCCCTCCTACTCTGAGGTCAACACAGGAAAGGTGGCCTCTGCCCAGGCCAAGGCCGTGTCTCAGACGCCGAGACCCTCATGTACCTCTTACCTTTGGGCTACAGCCTCACCAGGGGCTTTCCTGCAACGGTGGGGACCCAGGATGGGCGGAAGCCGCCCCAGCTGTCCCCTAAGTCCCCCAGGTCTCACAAGAGGAGGAGGAAGCCGGATCTCCCACTGCTGGGCGCCCCTGCCTCTCCACTACCCCCTCCCAGCTCCCTGCCCTGACCGAGGGGAGCCCTCCTTGGGAACCTGGGGCCCTCTCCTCCCACCCACTCCCATCCCGGCCCCCTGGCCCCAACCAGGGGGACTCCTCCTCGGGAACTTGGGGACCTCTCCTCCCACCTCCCATGGATGGTGAACAGCTGTGGGTTCTCCACCTCAAGGCTCCAGTTGAGCCTGGGTCGTGGCAGGGGAGAAGGAAACAGGGGCCAGAAGGTCACCTCCTCGGGAGGGCCTTGGGCAGGCAGCACGCCCCACGGGGAGGCGGCTGCTGCACCTTCACTTTTCCCCGGGCGTCCGGGGTGGACCAGCCTTCAGGAGAGAAGCGGCCTTCAGATCTGCGAGGAGGCAGCGCTGTTCTCAGCCTTTAGATCCTGAGCTCCCAGCAGGGCCGGGAGGGAGGTGCGCTGCACACTTCCAAGTGGCCCACATCTCACTAATCTGCTATAAAGTCATCCTAGTCCCATTTCCTCAGCTGCCATGTCGGTAAGAAAGTGCAGGCTCTGCCCCCAGGCCAGGCCCAGAGCAAGGTGCAGAACCAGCCCGATCACCTGGCCTTGCAGAGACCTGGCTTGCTTGTGGAGAAATAGGAATAGGGCTTTATGCTGTCAGATTGTAGATGCGTCTTTCTCACGGGAAGGTCACACTGAGCCCACCCACAAGCCCAACAGCTTCTCCCAGGACCCGTCTCACAGTCCGCTTGGCTGGCTCAGCCCTGGGTGCCAGGGGCTGGGATGGAGCACTGGCCGCAGGGAGCTAGACAGATGGAGCCAACTTCTGTGGTCACGCTGCCGACAAGGCGTTCCGCACGCACCCCCTCTCCTGGCCCACTCAGCAGTGTATGGTGGGGAAACTGAGGCAGCTGCTAAGGATAAGAGCCCAGGTCTTGTGGCTCCAGAGCCCCCTACTCCAGCCTGTGGCCTCCTAGGGGGCAGGAGGGTCAGGAACCCCTCCTCTGCCCACCTCACCCCACCTCCAGCCCCACATCCCCGCCTGCCCCGCTCTGCCCTGTCGGCAGGTCCACGCATCTCTGGGGCTTTTTTTAAAATTTAATTGCAGTATAGTTGACTTAGAACGTGGCGTTAGTTTCTCCCGTACAGCACAGTGCCTCAGTTACACACGTGTTCACATTCTTTTGTCCTCTCTTCCACTGTGGCTTATCCAGGCGCTGACGCAGTAGGACCTCGTTGTCTCACGGGCTTTTCTACCCCAGCATCATGCCCGTCCTCCCCGCTGAGCTGGGCGCCTGCAGAGATTGGACATGGTCTCCCTTGTGCTCCGGGAGCCCTGTAACTTCCAGGCAGGGCACAGAGTCTGGCATGTGGGAGCATCAGTGAATGAGAGAGAAAGACAGTGGGGTGGGGCAGGGGGCTGTGAAAGAGGCAGGAGCGACCGCGTGACCCGCTCAAGCATCGGGCAGGATTCCCTAGTGAGCGAGTCCGTGAGACTGATCAAAGGCAGCCCAGCGGGCCCATGCTGGCATCACCAACTGGGTAACTGTGCATCACTGCCACTTAGGAGGAGCCTCACAGCGCCGTGAACGACCGTGGCTCCCAGGTTGAGCCTCAAAGTGTGTGCAGGGCACCCCCAACGCTGGCCTGGGTGTGGAGGCCGCGAGCCGCGCAGGAGAACCAGGACACACCCCGTCTTACACGGTGGCTGCATAGCAGGGTCTGAGGTGGAGAAGGGCAGAATTCACACACACCGCCAGTGCATGCTTTGCGCGTTAGTTTCCGCAGGGTCAAAGAACGCACTCCCGTCTCCCTCCCATGAGCTTGTCTTTGTGGTGAAGCAGATGCCCTGGTTTGGGGCCGGCCTCTGGGTGGCGGTGACAGCAGGCGCCCGGGATGCCCCAGTTCCTTCCTGGAATCTTGTTTGCTCCCCCCAAGGCCACATGAGGTTGGTGTCCTTATAGCTTCCTTGTCACCGTCCTTCATATCGTTCAGGCGCTACCCCGAGGCCCAGAGCAAGGGCAGCCCCAGTGTGGAGGTGCCGGGTCCCCTCCTGACGTGGCCCCTCCAAGCTGGGCAGGAACAGGGTGAGGGCAGCCGACAGGTGAGCAGAGCTGGGGGGTGGGTGTGCCCCACAAAAGACCAAAGACAGTTGAGGTGCAGGAACCTGGGGGCGGTGGGGGCCAGGTGCTGGCCCACCGAGAGTGGTGGCCACCAAGTCCCCCGATAAGGGCCCAGTAGGTCAGAACCTGCATACTGGCCCCTCCATTCACTAGGGAAGGGAGTGGCCCACAAGGGACACGTTCTGCTGCCCGCAGGGTGGGCTGCAGACCCTGACAGCAGGGGCACGGGACGCGAAAGCCCAGCAGAGCTGGACCTGAGGGGGCCCCAGCTCCAGCGGGGGGAGCTGTGAGAGCAAAGGCGGGGTGAGCAGATGTGCTGGGCGCTGGGGAGGCGGACGGCAAGAGTGGGAAACTGCTGCGGCAGGACAGGCAGGTGGGCACAAGTGAGGACAGGTACGTGGGGAGAGAGGCAGCAACTCCAGGCACTGGGCCGGGGCCTCACGTGTGGGGCATTAGAGAAACAGACCAGGTCAGAAGGGGCCCTTTCCCACTGGAGGCCCTCTGGGGCTGCTCTGAGCCCCGTCTGGAGCATACGGGGGGCTCCTCACACCCACCCAAGTGGTGCCCCCCTCCCAGTGCTTCCAGGACCCGCGGGCAGGCTCCCGTCCAGCCGACCACTGCTTGGCTCCCAACAGCTTGCTCACTCGAGGCCTGGGGAGAGGAGTAAAAATAGATTCCGGGACGGTCTAAAATTGGTCGGCGAGCTGGCGTCCAGATGGGGCCGGCTCCTGCGCACGGGGGTGAACTATATTGAGCCTGGAAGGAGCCACTTTAAAGTGTGGACAGAAGTGAGAAGCCGCCCCTACAGGGCCGTGGGCAAGTGCCCTCCATGTCCAGGGAGGGCTGGCCCGTGTGCGCGGCAGCCAGGCTGAGCTAAGCCCACAGGAGGAGGGGGCCTGGCCCGAAGGGCGGCGAGGCTGGTGGGCGCGCAGTGTGGCCACATGGCTGGTTCTGAGCCAGAGGGGCCCCCTGGAGAGCCCGCCACCGCTGTGGCTCCCGGGGAGCCCTTGTTCTCTGTCTCAGAGCCCGAGACGGCTGTGCTTCTTCCCAGGTGGCCACCTCTGACCCAGGCAGTCCCTTCCCACCATCGGGAGGCGGGCACAGAGGCCCGCCTGCCGCTCCTGGGTGGGAGGGGAAGGTGGCTCCCCAGACCTGGCGTGAGCTGCTGGCCACGCAGAGGGACCCACGGAACCTGTGACTCTGCAGAATTTTCCCCCATTCACCCCCTTTAGTGCCACAGACCAGTGCGGGCGGGTCCACAGTGATGCCGGCCACAGGAGGGTCGATGTGGCAAAGTAGCTGGTGGAGCAGCCCCGGCCTCTTGCCAACCTGGGAGCCCGAGGCTGAGAGCCAGCCACAGGGCCATCCGCCCCGGGCGGGGCCTGGCTGCTGCAGGGGAAAGCGTAGCCTGTCTCCCCGCATCCTCCCTATGAGCTGGGTGACCGGAACCTGCTGGGAGTTGAGGGCTGGAGACCATTTCCGAGCTGGCCCTGTGGCCCAGGGCACCTGCCCAGCCTGATCCTGGGCATTTGGCCCTTGAGCCCACTTCCTCTGTGGCTCCGAGGGCCACCCACTCGACACCCACAGACTCCCCGGGCACCCTCCTCATGGCCCAGCCAGGATGCCTGTGACCAGGCAGGAGACCGATGGCTTCTGAGCAGCCACTTGGAAGGCCAGACCCTCCTAGACCTTGGGAGGCTCCCTGGGCCACGCAGAAAAAGGGGCAGAGACCCAGGTGGGCGCTTGACACCCTGCTCGCCCGCCCATGTGGGAGGAGCAGGGAGGCTGTGGTTGCGATGAGGATTAGGATTAGGGGGGACAAAAGCGATTAGTGCCCATCCTCCTTCCGCCGGGTGCGGCTGGGCCAGGGACGCAGCCCAGACCGTCGGCGTCCGCCCCACGGGACACCTGTTGGGGTGACCGGCAGCCGCTTCCCTTGGGCCCCAATGGGCTCCCCAGGTGGGCAGCTCTCAGCCCCCTTCACAGGCTTGCCCCCGGGTGGGCGGCAAGGCGATGCCATGAGGGGCCCAGGTGCGGGCCCAGGGCGGTGTGGGCGCGGGGCTCTGCAGCAGCCTGAGGCGCTGCTCCTGTACAGGGCGGGGCGCGAGGTCTGAGAGATGGGACGGGGCCCCAGGCACATGAGTTGTGACCGTGCTCACGGCCAGGGTCAGCCAGGCCCTCCCGGGGCCTCTGGGAGCCACCCCTGGCTGCCTGCCCATCGCCGGGCCCCAGGCCTAATCCAGCTTAGTGAGTGCAGCTCAGCATTCTGGGTGGCGGGGCCAGGCCAGCACCTGCCTCCCTCTGTGCCGGCCAGGATGGGGCCTGGGGAAGGGCGGCAGCCTCAGAGGAAACCGCTGCCTCTGGGGACGGACACAGGTAGGCAGCTCGGGGCAGCGATGGTGTGGGCTCCCACCACCTGTAGAAGACCCCCACCGCTGACCCCTGGAGTCGGTGGGAATGGCCCACCCCGGCCACGCGCGGTCCAGAGGCAGCCCTAGACTCCCTGTGCCTCTGCTGCTCCACGTCGGCCTGTCCTTCAGAGGCAGTGAGTTGGGGGGCCCCTGGGTTTTCGGTGGGCAGCCCTGGCCGTGTGGGCAACAGCCTTGGCTGCAGGGCCCAGGCGGGGCAGTGTCCCGAGGAGCCCGGCTCCGCTGCATGAAGGCCCTGGAGGGGAGGGCAGGGCAGCCCAAGGGGCGCCCAGACAGGCATAAGGATCCAGCTTGATGAGGCAGTGACAGCGCTGGCTCCACGCCCTGGGAGACTCGGACCCTGGCCCCACAAGCGCAGTCTGGAGCAGGTCCCTCGGCCTCCCTGAGCCGCACGTCCTCTGCATCACACTTGTAATGGTTCCTCGGTGCTTGTGTGGCCCCAGCCTGTGGGGGGTCTGAGGGTGGTGGGGCTGGAGAAGGGAAGACACGGGGGCCACGTGGGAGGGGAGTGTGGGGAAGGACGGGGCCCAGGAGATGAATGTGGGGGGGCCTGGGACCAGGTCTGTGAGGAGCTGTCAAGAAAACAGTTGTTTCTATAGCATTTGGAGCCTCGTGAACATCAAGCGGAGGAGGAAGGGAGCCTAATTCATCTTCATACCACAACCATCGTTCCCTCCTTGGCTTTGTCACTTTTTTTATTTTTGAAGTATCTATTTGGCTGTGCTGGGTCTTAGCTGCAGCGCGAAGTATATTTAGTTGCAGCATGCAGGAGCTGTTTCCCTGACCAGAGATCAAACTTGGGGCCCCTGCATTGGGAGTGTGAAATTTTAGCCACTGGACTTCCAGAGAAGTCCCTTTTTTTTAAACTGACTTACATTGTTGTGTTAACTCGAGGTGTGCCGCAGAATGACTCAGTGATTCATTCATTCTTCGCTTCTTTTCCCTTGTAAGTCACTACAGGATACTGAGTGTAGTTCCCTGTGCTGCAGAGTAGTCCTTGTGAGTTACCTGCCCCTCTTTGCTTTTGCTGGTAGGGAGCTGAGGCCATGTGGACTTCTGTGAGTCTGTGTGAATCATGCAGCCTGACCTTTGGCTATTTTATACTGTTTGTGGCTCTTTCACAAGTATTGTTTTAAATGCTGTGAGTTATATAAAAGAAAAGCATCCACCTATGTTAAAACTCGAGGGGTGACTGCAGGAACTGTGCAGGGTTGCTGAGCAGTGATGGCAGCAGGTGCCACGGAGTAGTGCTTAAGCAGACGCGAGGGCACAGGCCCTCGTGCCGCTGCCAAGCCAGTCTGATGGGGCAGGCAAAGTGCCACCGGGCAGGGCACCCACAGACCCTAAGAACCAGAAAACCGTGAGCACTCATCATGTGTGTCAGCCGTAACAGGGCTCCACGCATGGCTCAGCCCTGGTCCCTTCACGCCCTACCCAAGACGGGTAGGCCAGGGGCCCTGGCATCCTGTCCTGCTTGCCCCTTGCTGACCCAGGCAGCCCCTCCTCCCTGGGCCTCAGTTTTGGGGGCACAGGAGCACCCAGCAAGGGTTCTCCCTGAAGCGGTGGGCCCAAGAAGATGAGGGCACACCCCTTCCGCCAACACTGGGCCTCTGGGGTGAGCTTCTGACACCGCCACACACCCAGCTCAGTGGCCCGAGCTGCCCAGGCCAGCAGCAGAGTGGCCCAGCGCGCCTGCAGTCAGCGCTCCTCCTCGGGTGGCAAACAGGTGGCCGGAGTCCAGACTAGCCTGACTGGGCGCCGGGGCCGCACTTGGGGTCAGCAGAGGAAGGATGATGGGCACTCAGGTCGCTGAAGGCTGGCAGCTGGGCCGGGGTTGGCTGAGCTCTGGGTTCAGGAGCTGGGGTTCTGGGGCTCCTGTAAGCGTGTGGGCCGTTTCTGAGGGATACTTGGCTCTCCCACCCCTTAACCTGCCAGGGCAGACCCAGGAGAGAGGTGCTTTCTGGTCTGGCCACTGGGGTGGATGGTCAGCGGCTGCTGTCAGGGCCCCCAGCCCAAGGTGAGGAAGGGCGGGACAGTGGTGAAGCTGGGGGCCACTGTGGGACTCAGGGTGGGAAGGCTTGGCTCCAGGTCACAAACCCAGGAGCAGGAGAGTTGGGCCTGGAGTAGGGCCTCCCCAGACCCACCTCGGGGCCCCCGGGTCGTGTGGTAGTCCGTGACGGCAGCTCCACTCCAGGGGGTGAGCCTCACAGAGCCCCCCTAGCCCCAGGCCTGCAAGGGCCGGGCTGCAGCCTCTCACCTCCAGAGCCTGCTGAGCGCATAAGCAGCTTTCTTCTCTTCCCCGCGAGTCTCTCCCTCCCCCAGCCCGTGTAGGGACACCTGTCACAATCCCTGCCTCACTGGAGGAGCGACTTACAGTGGCTGAGGCGTGGCCAGGCAGGGATCAGACCTGCCAGGGATGGCGGGGGCCCCTGAACACATCCCCTCCCCAGAGCCTTGCAGGGAAGCTGCTGGGGGCTGAGCCTGCTTCCTCGTTTGTCAGATAGGGACGGTCCCTCTCCTCCCACCTTGAGGACTCTGCTGGGTGAGCGGGAACAGGGGCTCATGAGCGTGGGGTCTGCGGGGCATTCCTGTTGGGGTTCATGGACAGGACGTGCGCTCGGAGAAGCCAAGCGGCCCATGCAGGAACCGGCCATGCCCACTCTGGCCTCTCACCCTTCTCTGGTTTCCTTGAGGGGAGCCCTGCCCACTGCGTGCTGCGGGGGAGGGTGAGAGGAGATGGGGTGATGGAGGGAAGCTGCCTGGGAAGGGCTTGTTAAGGGGCGACATGCAGGGCCAGCTGAGCAGCTGGTCCTCTGGAGCCCCAGGCCAGGGCCCCTTCCACCAGCCAGGCTGCCCTCGCTGAGGGCACAGCTCCCTGTGGGGCGGGAGAGCCGGCTGAGCCCAGGCAGGGTGCAGGCACGTGCTCGGGGCCGGCCTTGATGAAGGGGGTGTCCATCAAGTGCTCCCTGGCCCTGAGCTCCACGTCACCCACCGGTTCCTCCCAGCGGCCCTTCAGGTCGTGCTGCGTGGTCCCTGTGGCTTTCTCCCCGCAGGACTTGGGGAGGGGCCACGTGCGATGTTCATGGAGCCCAGTGGCTGGTGGGGGTGGCGGCCTGAGACCACCAGTGCAGCCTGGGCTGGGAGCCAGTGTCCCTTGACCACGTTAGAGGGATCCAGAAAGGACAAGTCCAGAGGTGTCCAGCTTGGAGCTCTCTGCCCTCCAGGGATGACAGAGGGCCAGGCCCTCCTCTCCACTGTGGTGACGGGGGCACCATGACCATCCCCTCTTCCTCAGCGGGTGCCGGAACCACCTGTGGACCCAGGAGGCTGCACAGAATCTGGATGTCATAGTGGGCCACAAGTCTGAAGGGAACCTCAGAAGCAGAGCTGATGGGTGACAGACTGTGGTTAACTCGGTAGAAAGTTCTGAGGCCCAGTTCCTTTGCTGGACCTGGGGCCTTCCCTGGCGGCTCAGACGGTAAAAGAGTCTGCCTGAGTACGGGAGACCCAGGTTCCATCTCTGGGTTGGGAAGATCCCCTGGAGAAGGAAATGGCAACCCATTCCAGTATTCTTGTCTGGAAAATCCCATGGACGGAGGAGCCTGGCAGGCTACAGGCCATGGGGTCACAGACAGTTGGACACGACTGAGCGACTTCACTATTCCTTTGCCAGACAAGCCCCTTTAGCTCTGGTCCAGTCAGTGCAGCAGAAAGCAGGTGGCTTTCCTTCCGTCTGCACCTAAGTCAGGGTCTGGCCCGAGCTGCCAGGAGTGCGCTGGTTCCAGTGGGGACAGGGATCGTGACAAACCTCAGGCCCAGCACACACACAAGCTGTGGCAGCTGAGAGCTGGGGCCCTGCCCTGAGAAACACCCAGTGCGCTGGCTGCTGCTGGCAGCACCGGGTCTGCTGCTCTCGAAGGGGAAGGGCGTCTCAAGGGCAGGCTGCCAACCAGGGCGGACACCAGGCTGGCTCTGACCCCACGACACACAGGCGAGCAGCGTGGGTGTTTCTGAGCCCTTTGGGGATGGGACCCCCGAGGCCTCCCTCTCTGCTCACGGGCCGCCCCCCCACCCCCAGGCCTGCAGGGACTTCCTGGAACTCGCGGAGACGCACAGCCGGAAATGGCAGCGAGCCCTGCAGTATGAGCAGGAGCAGCGCGTCCACCTGGAGGAGACCATCGAGCAGCTGGCCAAGCAGCACAACAGCCTCGAGCGCGCCTTCCGCAGCGCCCCTGGCCGGGCCGCCAACCCCACCAAGAGCTTCAGTGAGGGTGAGCGGGCGCCCGTCCCCTCCGCCAGTGGGCTCAGCTTCCGCGGCCCCCTAGGACACGCACCCTTCGTGTCCACACCTGGTGCCTGCCCGTGTGCCCCTGCACCCCCGTGACAGGCATAGTCTCCAAAGACGAGCCCTGTGGGGAAGCTGGGCCACTGACCAGCACATTCGGAGATCGGGGAAGCTTCCGGAAGGAGGGAGGCTCCCTGAGCAGGAGGCTGAGAGGAAAGTGCATTCCAGGGAAGGGTAATGGGGGCTCTGGACTGCCCCGGGGGGGCGGGGGACAGGCGAGACTGCTGACGCTGCCAACTGAGGCAGCGGCTGTGTGTGTCTCTAGGAAGCCTCTTAACCAACAAAGGCGAGGACAGTGAGGAAGATGAGGATACCGAGTACTTCGATGCCATGGAAGACTCCACGTCCTTCATCACCGTGATCACGGAGCCCAGTGAGGACAGGTGGGCGCGGGCCGCTGCCCTGCCGGCTCGCTCTTCTCACGCGCCCCCAGCTCTCTGCGCTCGGGGTTCCTTTAAGTCATGCTCCAGACGCTGGTTTTGCTTAGACTAGGTCTGTTCTTCCTTAAATCAAAAATACCCAGGCAGCGTGCGTACAGGGGTTTCATTTTAAATGGAGAACAGGGCGCTGCCCTGCCGCAGAGCTGCACAGGGTCCCAGGCTCTGTTGTGTCAGCATTCCAGAGCAGACCGCAGACAGGAAGGCTCTCCTTTTCTATCTCGAAGCTTTTGTTTCATTTCTTGTAAAAGCCAGCTCTTTCAGAAAGGATCTTTCTAAATACACGTTAGTAGTAACCGGGACAGCTGACAGCCACGCTGCCAGTCTCGGGGCCCTCAGGACACACCCGGGCGTGCGGCCCGAGCTGGCAGGACGCACGTGGAGAGAGGGGAGCAGGTGGGGCCGGAGCCCAGGCTTCACAGGATTAGGGTGCAGGGTCACTCACTCTCATCAGGGTGCCTAGGTCCTGACACCGAAGGGGTCAGGGGGCAGGGAGCTGCGTTGTTTGGCATGGGGGCCCCGACCTCAACCTGGGGGGAGCTGCCTCTCCAAATCCCTGGGACGCTCACAGAACTGCCCGCAGCAGCCACATGGCCCCCTCCCCGCTGCGTGCTCCCTGCCTGTCCCCAGGCGCGTCAGGCTTCCCGCAGCCTCAGACCCACGCCTGTGCCACTGCCCCCACCCCATGTGGCCGTCCGTGGCCCCTCGAAACCCAGCCAGGCAGGAGGGGGCCCGTGAAAACCTGTGGCTGCTCCTCTTTCGCCTTCGTGGACCAGCGCGTCTCACCACCTCCCTGTCCTGGTTTCTTCCCGGGAGAGGCCTGGTTTGGAGGCCTCTTGCCCCTTAGGGAATTTCTAGTCGGATTGGCAGTGTATTTCCAACTCAGAGGCATCTTCCGTTTCCCAATAATGTTTAAAACAAAGTTTTTAAAATTTTGGCTTCCCAGGGAGGTGGATAGAAGGGGGTCAGGTCCCCAGGAGGCCTTGGGATTTGTAAATAACTTGCCTTCTCATTTGTGTTTCCCACAGAAAAGCTGAGGGAGGGACTACAGGCTCCGTGGAATGGACCGCAGACAAGGTGAGTGAGGGGACCCCCAGGGGGTGAAGTGGGGAGGCCAGCACTTGGCCTCAGGCCCCTGGGGGCCCTCCTCTGAGCCCAGGCAGAGCCTGCCCCTTCCGCCAGCACCACCCTGCACTGGCTTCTGCTGATGGGCGAACTCCGCTTCTCTGGCAGGTGCTAGATGGCGCCTCGCTTGTGCCCCAGGGGCCCCCCAAAGTCAAGAGGCGTGTCCGCATCCCTGACAAGCCCAACTACAGCCTTAATCTCTGGAGCATCATGAAGAACTGCATCGGCCGGGAGCTCTCCAAGATCCCCATGCCGGTAGGGGCCAGGCAGAGGGCCCCGGGGGGCTGTGCTCTTGTGCCCGGAGGGGAAGCGATGGCCCGTGGGAAGTGCAAGCAGCCCTGGGTGTCATTTTCTTAATGGCACACTTGAGCATGTAATGCTTTATTGAGTCACGTCCATCGGCGCTGCTGACGTTCCCCCAGGGCAGAGGTCTCGGACTTGGGGAAGGAGCCGGGGAGGGGCTCTGCTGATCAGACGTGGGCCTCACAGACAGGACCGCCGCCTGCCCTGGCGGGAGGGGAAGGGCAGGGCTGGGCTGGGTGTGGGCACAGTGGGCCTGCCCTCTCTGAGCCAGGCTGCCCCGGGTCCCCACCCCAGCGAGGTCACTGCGGGCTGAGGCGCGGCTGCTGTCCCCGTGCTGCCGACCACCGTGGCCTCCCCACAGAGGGGAGCAGGGGCTCCAGATCAGACCTCGTTTCACTCTGTGACCCAGGACAGAAAGCGTGCACAACAGCTCAGAATACAAGGTGGACCCACTTCGTCCATTCACTCACACTCACTCGGCCCCTGACCCCTAGGCGTCACTGCTGCGGCGCTGACATCCTAGGAGGGGAGACTGAAGGTAAACCTGGCAGGTCTGCCGGTGCTGCAGGTCGGAACGTGGTGTGGACTTGGAGGAAACGGAGGCGGGCCGTGGGCAGGCAGGTCGGCAGAGGAGCCGCCCAGTGACGTGGTCTGAGCAGTGATGCCCCTGGATGGGAGCAGAGCAAGGCTGTGGGGACGCCCCCAGGTCTGTGCTGGGAGCAGTGGATGGTCCGTGCAGATCCGGGACTGACCCCACGCCCGCCTGCCCACAGGTCAACTTCAACGAGCCCCTGTCCATGCTCCAGCGGTTAACGGAGGACCTGGAGTACCACCACCTGCTGGACAAGGCGGTGCACTGCAGCAGCGCGGTGGAGCAGATGTGCCTGGTGGCCGCCTTCTCCGTGTCCTCCGTGGGCCCGGGGACGAGCTCAGGAAGCCGACAGTCTGCAGTCTGGTGGCCGGTCTCAGAGGCGTGCTCTGCCTGCCGTGTGGGCCCGTGAGAAGCCGGACCAGGCGAGGTCGGAGGTCGAGCACAGGCATCTTCAGGAGGGGTGGCTGTAAGGAGGGGGCTGGGGAAGGCGGCGGCGATGACCAGGGTTCCTGAGCTGAACCCACAATGTACCAGGAGCTGCTCGCGCTGAGGGGTCTCATGGGCTGGGGTGGGGATAGATACTGTGTGAATGGATGGTTCTGGCTTTTTTAGGAAGGGGGGTGGTCTGGGAGCAGCTTGGCTGACAGAGTGAGGGAGAGACAGCCGCTGAGGTCAGAGAGAAGGGGGCGGGCGGCAGGAGGCCTCTGGCTTTTCTCTGTGTCGAGGCATCACTGGAGGTAGAGGAGGCCGTTTTATGGGGAGCCCCCCCCCACCGCCGTGGGGAGAGTGCAGCGTGTAAGCGTGGGGCAGGGGGGCTGGAGGCAGGGCAGATTCTGGATGCTGTTTTGAAGAACAGCCAGGATTTGCTAAGGATTAGAGAAGGAGCGTGAGAAGAAGGGCTAGGCATTTAGTGTGAGTGCTGGACCGACGGGGTCATCTGCCCGAGGAGGAGGCTGAGCAGAGCTCCAGGGTGGGGGTCATGTCCTCAGCTTGTGGGGGTGGGCTCCAGCGGGGGCCCTGGTGGCTCACTCGTCACCCAGGAGCAGCTGGCAGGTCTGGGCTGTGGAAGGAAGTGGGGGTGCCGCCTGTGGGGAGTGTCAGGAGCTTCTGGGGGGAGGGCTGAGCCCACAGCCACCACTCCAGGAGGGGCTTCACCCCAACCCTGTGCCCAGGAGCCACAGAGATGAGAAGGACCAGGTGCGGGAACGCTGATGCGGAGGATGCGGTGTCCTCAGCAAGACATGGTTGGGGTGCCCGGTGTGGGAGAGGATGGGGCAGAGGTGCCAGGCGGGCCGAGCAGGCGGCACCACCATCGGGCTGGGGGAGGAGCTGGGCTGGCTGGGGACTCCCTGGCCTGGGCCTCCTCGGTGCAACACAGCACAGCAGACGAGGCCTCTGCAGACGATGCGCAGCGTGGCCCCTCTGGAGCCCATCACGCTCACTTTATTCACCCCACGCCACAGCCCACGTCAGGTGTGGAGACCCCCAGGCCCCTGACTCAGGCAGCCCCCACAGCCACACCTTTGCTGTGTGGCTCTCCTTTCTGGGGGCCCAGGTCCCCCAGCTGGTTAGGGTGGAGCCTGGCCACGTCTGCAAGTGCTCACGGCCGTGGGCCTGGTCTCAGGTGAGCCACCACCCGCCATCCGCCGCGCACTACGCGTTCTCCAGGCACGGCTGGAGCCTCTGGCAGGAGATCACCATCGCCAGCAAGTTCCGGGGGAAGTACCTCTCCATCATGCCGCTAGGTGAGCAGGGCAGAAAGACGCACTGAGGGAGGGGGAGGGTCTGCTGACTCCGAAGCCCGCTTGGGGCCTCCGAGGGTAACGCGAGTCCCTCCACAGGCCTCCTGGACCACCCCCGACCCCAGCCTGCGCCCTGTCCCCAGCCTGTACAAATGCTGCTTCTGGTCCTCAGGACCCCAAGATCATGGGTGGGTGGGGCAGGTTGGCTGGGAGCCAGCATGGCAGGCTCTGACCCCGGGTCTGGCTTCCAGGTGCTATCCACTTAGAATTCCAGGCCAGTGGGAACCACTACGTGTGGAGGAAAAGCACCTCGACTGTGCATAACATCATCGTGGGCAAGCTCTGGATTGACCAGGTCAGGGGGTGCCCAGGGGAGGGGCCACTGGCCCAGTCTGGTGTCAGCCACTGACCACTCCTGTCCCTCTCCAGACAGGGGACATTGAGATTGTGAACCATAAGACAAAGGACCGGTGCCAGCTGAAGTTCCTGCCCTACAGCTATTTCTCCAAAGAGGTGGCCCGGAAGGTAAGCACGGCCATCTCTCTGAGTCTTGGGGGACCCTGGAGCGGGGCACATGCCCACACCGTCCCTGCCAATGCCCACAGGTGACAGGAGTGGTGAGTGACAGCCAGGGCAAGGCCCACTACGTGCTGTCAGGCTCCTGGGACGAACAGATGGAGTGCGCTAAGATTGTGCAAAGCAGCCCCAGCAGCCCCAGCTTAGATGGGAAGCAGAAAACCGTGTACCAGACGCTGCCGGCCAAGCTGCTGTGGAAGAAGTACCCGCTGCCGTGAGTGGGGCTGTAGGGCGAACAGCGGGCAGGAGAGGGGGAGCATGAGGAGGTAGGCGGGCCGTGGACGGGGAGGTGACCCACCGGGCCAGACAGGAAGCATGCAGCAGCGTGGGGAGGGCTCTGTGCACGTGTGAGGGGCAGACACCCCGCTGGAGTCAAGCGTGATACCATCAGGTGGCAGCCGGTCCTGCACAGAGACTCTGAACAGTCTGATCGGACAGGTCCCCACAGTCCAAGGCATGAGCACAAGCATGAAGAAAGTGCAGGAAACAGGAAACTATACAAAATGGCACAGCTGATTCCAAAGAAAAGGAAACAGAAATTCTACAAAAGAAAAAAAAGTAATTTAAATTGAGAACTCCACAGAAAGGTTTAATAGAGTGAACCCACTGACTGACTACAGGTCAGAAGAAATAATCAAAATCTTCAGATGAAGAGACAAACCCTGAAAAAGACAAGAAGCTAGAGTGAGAAGGCTGGCCACCTGGGGCCCCAGAGTGAGTCCCCGGAGCAGCCTCACGGGCACCCCTGGAGCCTGGAGGGTGTAGTGGGGATGTGCAGTGCATGTTGAGTTTGAGATAAGGGTCCAGCAGGCAGGTCAGAGTCCAGAAGAAAGAGACCATCAGAGGAGAAAGCAGCAGAGACGTTTCCACATCTAAATCTATACAATGAAATGCTGAAACTAGATCAGAGAAAATATTAAGTAGCTAGATTTTTGAAAGACTTTACTTTACAAGAACAGTAGACAGACATCTCCTCATTGGCAATATCACAGAAGATTGAAAAAAGTCAAATGAAATCTTCCATGTGCAGAAAGACTCACTGCCAGCTTAGAATTAGTTGCACACCGGGCAAGAACATCTCTACAGACTGAAGTTGAAACAGGCATTTTTCAAACAACAACTTTTGCCACCAGCAGACCTCCACTAAAGGACGGAGCTCCCAGATGGAAAAACCAAGCTGTGTGAAATGAGGAACAAAACCTACGTGAACAGTAAAGAAATAAGAACCTCTTGTGAAGTTCAAAATCTAAACATTAAAGACAACTGCACTCCTCAGTCCATGAAATTCTCCAGGTCAGAATACTGGAGTGGGTAGCCATTCCCTTCAAGGGATCTTCCCAACCCAGGGATTAAACCCAGGTCTCCCGCACTGCAGGCCAATTCTTTACCCTCTGGAAAGGACTACCTGGAAGGAAAATTTTCAAAGGCCTTTCTGCTACCCAAGAGGAGGTTCAAGATGCACACTAACTTCTGACTATGTCAACTATGCATATTGTAATTCCTAGATTGACCATGAAATTAATGTTTACTTGGAATCCCAGAGGGAAAGGAAAAGAAAGAAAAACAGAAAGGAGAGAGAAATAGTTAAAAGAAATAATGGAGATAAATTTCCCCATATAAAAATGAAAACATGAAAGACCTTGGGTTTAAAGGGCCCATTAGAGTTCCAGAAACAAAAAATAAAACTGCCTAGATCATACTATACTGAAAACTAAGAATACCAAGGAGAAAACTCTTAATAGCTTCCCAACAGAGAAGATTTCAGTAGAGAATGAAAAATCAAATTAACATCAGATTTTTTTAACAGCCAATGTTGGAGTAATATTTTCAAAGTAATGAAGGGAATGAAATTAGAAGGTAAAAGTTTCTGTCCAGTCGAGCTATCATTCAAATATGAGGCTGTGATTAAAAAAAAAAAAAATTCTCAGGTGAACAGCCCCCAAAGGTCTGGCACACAAAAACCCACAAAGAAAACAGTATTGGACATAGTACTTTAAAAGGGGGAGGAAAAACCCAGAAGGTGCTACAGTACATTACATGAAATAAAAGACTGTGTGTGTGGTTTTTTTTTTAAGTAATTACTAAGACCAAAGGAAAAAAGAGAACATATTCCCACAGTAATCCAGAATTAAAGAGTGTAGATGATGTTAACACAATGGGGTTTAGAGAGATGTGAAGGCAGAGACCGACAGAAGATTTTTAAGTCACTTAAAATTATTTTTTAAAAAAGAAAGGCAAATAAAAATAGTTAACACAGAAAGCATAATATATAGATGAAACACTAGTTACAAAGCAAAATACTAAATTTTTAAAAATCCATATGCATGCACCTTCTAAGAACGATCCAAAGTATAAAGATGGGCAAAGATTTAAAGTAAAAGATTAACATATCATGAAAACACTAACCAAAAAAACTATAACAGCTATATTATCAGGTAGAAACAGGCAAAAGCATTATCAGGAATGGAAGAGTTGCTACATGATAGAAGGTTGAGTTCTTTGAGAAGGTATCAACAGTATGCATGATACAAACATTATGCATGTAGTCAAAGGGCCTCAAAAATACACAAATCACATACTGATATTAAAGGGAGAAATGGGTAAACCCACCACCACAATGGAAGACAGAGATTTCAATACACTCCTCTCACTTGTTGAGAGTTAAATGAGGAAACACAACCCAGCAAAATGGAGAGCAAAAAGCCACAGGATATACATATAGTTATGGCTACCACAGACAACATGCTTTTTCTCAAACATACACGGAATTGACACAAAAATCAATTGTGCACTAAAGAGAAAGCCTCAACAAATGTACAGAGGGCAACACACAGACCACAGTCTATGATAAGCCCAATCAAAAGTTACACGCAATATGTCAAAAAGTCCCCACATATTTGGAAAAAAATGTAAGCTGCTAAGTAACTCATGGGGAAAATAATAAATTAGAATGGGAAGTTTTAAATGCTTCTGAGAAAACAAAACTGGCTGGATATACCAAAGGCAATGCTTCAGAGGAAATTTTTGCCTTAAATAGGTATGTAACTTTATAAAGTCTCTTTCATCCTAAGAAATTAGGGAAAGTTCAACATACAAACTGAAAGAAAAAAGAAAATATAGTTAAAAAGTAGAAGTATAATAAAGTTTAAAAAGTAAGTAGATCTCTGAGGGAAAAAATAGAAACCTACTGGCAAGATTGATCAAGGGAATATAGAAATACGTATTATTTCTTATTACTCCAACATATAAAACATATATTTCACTGTGTTTAGTATGATATTTAAAGTATAAAGAGATCATTAAAATTCAGACCAGAAAGACAAATTGTTAGAGAAATATATTTTTTCTAAATACAATTTTTCTTATAGAACTGAGTCTAGAAATAAAAAAGCATGAATAGTCCTATAATTAAAGATACTGAAGCAGTGGTTTAAAAATTCCTACAGGGAAAACACAAAGCCCAAGTCATTTTATAGGTGAATTCTACCAAGTTTTCCAAGAAAAAAAAATCCCAATTTTATACAAAATCTTCCAGACCATAGAAAAAAGAAGAAATACTTTATTATACTGTGAGGCAAATATAAGATAACTGGTACCAAATTAGGATAAAAGAGTAGTAGGAACACAGAATAATAAACCCCTTTTCACTCATGGATAAGCACAATTCCAAAATGAACATCAGAAAACCCACCAGTATTAACAAAACAAAAACATTCTTCAATCATATTTTGAGTTTATCCTGGGTACACAAGGATGATTTTATACTAGAAAATCCAAAAATCAATTTGTTACATTAACAGATCTAAACAGATACAGAAAAAGCATCTTATGTGCCTCAACATAAGATTAATATGCAAAAGTCAGTTGCATTTCTACACACTAAAACAACCAGAAGGTACAGTAGTTTAAGAGAAGACACCAATTATCATACCAGAGAATACCAGGGACCTTGTAGTAAATCTTACAATATATGCAAGACCTCTACAGAGAAAAGCATAAAATTGATATCTGCTGAGATATCAAAGAAGAGCTTAATGACTGGAGAAAGACACCATGTTCATGGGTAGACAGACTAAATATTTATAAAAATATCATGATCTAAAGAATCAGTAAATCAAAATTCCAATAGTGATTTTCCCGGTGGCTCAGTGGTAAAGAGGAGACATAAGAGACAATGGGTTTGCCAATGCAGGAGACATAAGAGACATGGGTTCAATCCCTGAGTTGGGGAGATACCCTGGAGGAGGGCGTGGCAACCTCACTATCCTTGCCTGGAGAATCCCATGGACAGAGAAGCCTAGCGGGCTACAGTCCACGCCATCACAGAGAGTCGGATACAACTTAAGTGACTTAGCACACACACAGAGTCGGTAAATCAAGCAAAATCCCAATACTGAACTATTCATGGAACTTGATATTATGATTTTCAAATTTATATTAAAGAATAAAGGGCCAGGATATTTCTAAAGAAGAACAGAAAAAAAGAGGACTTGCCCTACTAGACCCCAGGACTTATTTTGAAGCTGTAGTTTAACAGAATAGTGAGCCTGGAAACAGCACCCTGGATGTGTATATATCTTTGCTCCATAACAAAGGTGCCATTATCCTACCCATGAAGAGATGGCACCATCCACTAGAAGGGTCTAGGGAAAATGGTTATCCATACAGAAAAAGACTGCGTGGCTCTCCCTCACACTACAACAGAAATCAACTCCAAGTAAAGGACTTAGAGTAAGTATTAAGTCTGACTTACTGTTAACCAATAAGTTAAACTCTTAAGTAGAAAATATAGATGAGCATCTTCTAAAACTTAAGGAACTACATATTAAGTAAGACAAGAACACTGACGTATTCAATTAAAAAACTTTCGCTCATTGAAAGAAATTTTGCTCATTCAAAGATAATTTAAAGAAACCGAAAAGACAATAAATAAACTTGGAGAAAGCAATCACAATATTTACACCTGACAATTAGTATTAAGAATACGTAAGTATTCTACTACAATTAAAAACAATTTTAAAAAGAATACATAAAGAACTTCTAACTAGGGCCTCCCTGGTGAGTCAGTGGTAAAGAATCCTCCTGCCAATGCAGGAGACATGGGTTCAATCCCTGGTCCAGGAAGATCCCACATGCCATGCGGCAACTAAGTCCGTGCACGACGGCTCCCAGGCCCGCACTCCAGCGCCCAGGGTCGGCGGCTCCCGAGCCCATACTCCAGCGCCAGGAACGGCAGCTCCTGAAGCCTGCACGCCCTGGAGCCCGCGCTCCACAGCAAGGGAAGCCACCGCAGTGAGCAGCCCAGGCACTGCAACTGGAGGGCGGCCCCTGCTCACCGCACCGAAGATCCAGCACAGCCAAAAATAAGTAAGTACAATTTTTTAAAAACTTCTAACTAATACAGCAAAAAAAATGTGCAAAGAAAGTGCAAGGGTCACTAACAAGAATTTCACAGAAACATAGCCAGTCAGCATGTGAACATTATCAGCATCACTAGTGATCAGGGAAATGCAAACCAAAGCCACGAGAGATATGCAGTTTTATCTTCATTTGATTTGAAGAAATGAAAAGTCTGGTCACATCAAGTATTGAAGATATGGGTCCACAGTATCTCTTATACATCACTGGTGGGAATGTGAGCTGGTAGGACCACGGTGGAAAGCAGTGTGACCTTACCTCCTAAAGAAGGACATCACAGACTGCAGCCCAGAAATCCTAGTTCTAGGTACTCAAAAGAATTCCTATATATGTGTAACAAGAAACATGCATAAGATTACTCCAAAGCAAAAACCTGGAAACAGCTGAAACAACCCAAACTTACAGGATGAATAACTAGTTTATTCACATAGTGCAATGTTTACAGTAGGTGAAGCAAATGAAAGGCAATATACAAAATCATACAATATAGATAAACCTTAGTAATAAAACATTAAGTCTAAAAAAGCAAGTCCCAGAAGGTTACATGTATCATGACATTCTTTTTATACTTAAAAACAAGTATCTAAAATACATGTACATGAATACACACAGAGACATACATACACACTTAAGACTACACAAAGATGTGATAAAATTGTACTAAGAGGAAAAGGAAATTGTACTAAAAGGAAAGCAAAGGACTGATAAACCCAGGAGACCTGCCAGTGGCTACCTGAGAAAGGAGTGGACTGGTGAGTTTTCCCTATGGTTACATGTAGATTTTGTCAGGATTCTACCTTCTGTTTCGGTGGGAAGGTTGCATTAGTATAAGCAGGCCATGTAAGAACCAATGTACCAAGTATGAGGACTAATCCAAACCTCTGCGCCTGAGGTCCAAAAAAGCAGCAGTACATTACATATCAGTAACAACAGCAAGTGTTCCTGTCATAGGTGTAAGCTTGCAGACAAATTCTTTAAAATCAAACTTAGAAGGAATACATCTAAATAAGAAAATAAAGACTGGACTAAAAGGATGGAAAAAGATATGTACACACAGAAATACCAACCCAAACAGAAGCTGCCTTTAGCTGTAAGAAATCACAAAACAGACATCGACACAAAAAGAGGGGTAAAATGATATTCAGTTTGCCGGGAGGATTTTGAATTTGAATATACCTGTACCTAGTAACACGTCCCCAAAATATAAACAGCGAAAGCTAACAGAAATATAAAGAGAAATGGGCCAGTTTATAACCAAAGCGGGCGATTTTAACACAGCTCTTTTAGTACTGCAGAGAACCTTCAGGACTAGAACGCTGGATTCAACAACTGTGGAAAATGCAATCTCTTTGATTATATATGGAATGTTTGCAAAAACTGACCATGTACTGGACCATGAAACAAATTTCAATGAGACAAAATTATGCAAAGTATACTGAGTCCAAAATAATTGTGCTAGAAATACAGATGACTAGAAACATTCCCATACATTTATAAACTGAAGAAACATACTTTCAACTAATCCAAAGGACAAAGAAGGTGTAATGAAAATTAGAAAAGATAACTGCATGATAATGACAATAATACATTACAAAAGCAGTGGGATGCAGCAAAAGCAGTCGTCGGAGTGAAATGTGGGAGCCTTGAAATGCACATGTTAGAAAAAGGAGACCCGGGAAAAGGCGGCACTGAGCACTCATCCCAGGAAGTCAGACCAAGAAAAGCCAGAGCCCCGACAAAGCAGAAGGAAGACTACACAAGCAAAACCAACAAAGCAGAAACACCTAGCACAGGATCACCAGTTCCATCTTCCACCAAGGAAGGGAACAGACACACCTCTGACGTGACTGGGCAGCACGAAGGTGCGCCGCCCCAGCGTCACAGGGTAGAAAGAGGGCGCGCTCCCCACACAGCGTAAAGGAAAGTGACGTCATCGAGCACCTCGGGTGGAGAACCCGAGAAACTAGACGGAATGCGCACGCTCCCAGAGAAGCCTAAGGCAGCCAAACAGACGCAGGTAGGTGCAGCCTGCGAGACGCCGGCAGGCTGAGGTGGACGCCAGCGGGGTGTGGGGGTTCTGTGGGGACACGCAGGGGGGAAGCAGAGGGGGCCGAGTGCGTCCCGACTGCTCACCCCACGGGCCCCGCAGGGACAACGCGGAGAACATGTACTACTTCTCCGAACTGGCCCTGACTCTCAATGAGCACGAGGAGGGCGTGGCGCCCACAGACAGCCGCCTGCGGCCGGACCAGAGGCTCATGGAGAAGGGCCACTGGGACGAGGCCAACACGGAGAAGCAGCGGCTGGAGGAGAAGCAGCGCGTCAACCGGCGCCGGCGGCTGGAGGCCTGCTCCCGGGGCTGCGGGGGTGGACGAAGGTGAGGCCGCCGGGAGGGGCCGGGCGGGGAGAGGCTCGGGGTCTCCCAGGGGCTGGGAGGAGCTGGGGGCAGGAAGGGGTGCTGGAGAAGCGGGGGCATCCCAGCAGCGGGGAGGCGGACAGGGAGTGGCTTTCCTGGGTGCAGCGTCGGAGGCAGGCCGCCCACCCCCGTGCCGCCCAACAGAGAAGGAGGCCGAAGTGTACGTGCCACTGTGGTTCGAGAAGAAGCTGGACCCGCTGACCGGGGAGATGGCCTGCGTGTACAAAGGAGGCTACTGGGAGGCCAAGGAAAAGCAGGACTGGCACATGTGCCCCAACATCTTCTGAGCACCACCCCCTCCTGCAAATACAGGCGCCTGCGCGGCCTGGTCCACCTTCTGTTTAACGCACTCAATTTAGTACTTGGTGGCCCTCCCATCCCACCTTTCCCGACTGTTTTTAATAACACTTTTTGGGGGCTCTCATCTTGGAAGGAGGAAGTGCTGACCCGGGTTTTCTCAAGCCCCCAGGTGCCCTGGGTCTCCCACCCCCTTTTGTCATGGACTCGGGGCCCCCCTGGGGCCCCCAGCTCCAGTTCCCACAACTCAGGCAGGCTGGTCCAGGCCCTGGGCTGCCTCAGTCACCAGCCCCCCAGGGAGGAACCGGCCCCTCCCAGGGAGCCACTTTTGACTTTTTTAGAAAAAGTTATCTCCCATCTCTTCTCAGCGGAGATGTTTAGTAAGTCTTTTTAGCACAGCACTTGGCGGACAACTTCCTAAGTGGGCTTTCTTGCCACACACGTGTCCTGGCAAGAGCCCCTTCTCTTTAAGACATCAGGAAGCCAGACAGACCCTTTTCAGTCTTTAAGACATCAGGAAGCCAGACAGACCCTTTTCAGTCGGGAGCACTGTGCAGCTCAAATAGCAAGGCCGTTTGTATCTGAGCTGCCGGCCCCCCAGAAGCCCAGGATCCCCAGAGAAAGGAACCAGGAGAGCACAAGTCTCTGGAGCTGCAACCCCACCCACGGTTGGGACGGGGCCCTGAGGGGCCGCCATGTGGAGCCCCGGCCCCCTGGGCTGCTCCCCAGCCCCGAGGGGCCTGGCCAAGCCTGCAGGTGCTTCCGCCACAGAACACGTCCAAGTCAGCAATAAGAGCCAAGGCTCGGCTCAGCCTGGGCCGGCGGCCTGGGCGCCCGAGGACCCAGCGTCCCGCCTCTGGGGGAGCCCATCTCAGCGCCCCTGAGCTCTTTATTTGCCTGATTTATATATATGAGATATAAATATATATAAAAGCTATTTTGCTTAAATTTCTATGGTATGTGGAAGTGAGCAAATGATGAAGACAGGGTGCCCCTGTCTGAGTTTGGCCGCCGTCAGCTACGCCCCGCCCTCTCCTCCAACACCCTTCCAGCGGCTCCTGCCAACCACTGGGGTGGGCGGGGAATGGGACTGGCCCACTGTGGCCACTGCCCCGGCCCCTCAGAACTCCTATTCCAACCTTTCACACTTCAGTTTGATCCTGAAAATTCATCACAGGGTTTTACTTTCTACTCCAGGACTGGTTCTGTTTTTATAAAAATACAAAAGTGAAAACACCAACGTATGAAATGCCTTAGGGTGCCCACTGGAGGGTGGGCAGGCAGCCCCACACAGACTGTGGCAGAGTTGTTCAATGTTCCTCTTCTCAGAACTGTTTGTGAGTGAGCACCTTCTGACCAGTAATAAAGAAACCTTGGATTTGGAGTTTTCCATGGCCCTGTCCCTGCGTCTGTCCGTGACTGGGTGGAACAAGGCTGACACAGGAGAGCAGGCGACGGCCCAGAGGTGGCACGGGGAGGAGCGGGGGGCTCTGTTCTGCTTGCTGCCAGAAGCAGGCAGTGGGAGGGTGGTCTGGACGGGGCGAGGGGGCAGAAGACCTGGTGGGACAAGGTTGGGGGAGGAAGGCTGCAGAGGGCTGACGCGGCACCCAGCAGAGTCACCGTTTGGCCTGGGGCCAAGGCAAGGCCCTCATCACTCTCCACGGGAACACTGGCCCTGGTGAGTTCTAGGGTTGCTCGATAACCATCACCTGGGACACTTTGTTGCCCCAGGCTGCCAAGCAACTTGGATCACTAGCTCTTGGGACCCACCCAAGGGTGGCTGGTCTGGCCCAGTGGGTGGTCCTCCCACTGCCAGCACTTCCAGGTGAGAGGAGGGAGTCACGGGGGTCGGAACCAGGCGCCAGCCATCTATCACAACACCTCAGTGCTGGGGGATCCAAGACTGGCAACCACACACAGCGCCTTCCTTTCCATCTTGGGGGGGGCGGGGGCAGGCACCAGTGAGTCCTGGCCAGGCTGCTAGAGCAGCAGCTCTCACTGGAGAGAAGGGCAGGGGTGAGGCAACCCCAGGAGGGCCTGACCAGGAGGCAGGGGAGGAGGATCTGCTAGCGGAGGGAATGGACTTTACGAACAGAATCTTCATATATCCAAATATGACAACAGCAAATAAAAGCTGGTGGTGGTGGTTTAGTCGCTTGGTCGTGTCTGACTCTTGAGACCCCGTGGACTGTAGCCCACCAGGCTCTCCTCTGTCCACGGGCTTCTCCAGGCAAGAATACTGGATGGGCTGCCATCTCCTCCTCCAACATACATAAAAGCTAGCTACATACAAAAAACTGATACTCCAAATTGGTAAGCATATGCCCAAGCTGGTTTTACACAGACATGCAAGAATGGGGCAAAATTGTTAAGTTTTTAGTTGTAAATCATTCATTATACCAACCCAGTTCAAGAAGGACTTCTCCTTCTTGATGCTAGACTAGGTGCCTGGATAATCCTTTGCAGAAAACTAGACATGTTGGGTAAAATTTTAAAACACCTTAAATGTATCCATGAGCTGGAAGATAAGGAATCCTCAGGCCAAGAATTAAGTGGGTGTGCAAACGTGGGGAGATCAGAGCTCTGAAGCCTGCTTCTCACAGCCATATACTGACGCCACTGAGCCTAAGATTTCACCGCCTCAAATGACCTGCCTGATACAGGGCATCCAGTAGGAGATATTCTTCCTAAAGCTTGGCTCCCACAGGGCTATACCTTCAATATGATGGGGAATCAATAATTTTTACAAAAGCAAGGAAAATTGCTTGTCTTAAAGGTTAGTCGTAAGCAGAGCAGGAAAAAAAATCTAAGGATGTATAATAAGGAGCAGACTCTCACTTGGCTTCACAGCCCAAATACATGTTATCAAGATGGTCCAAGAAAACTTCAAGTAGAGAATACGGCATGGTCCCAAACTGGCAACGTCCTCAGTCACACGAGAGAAGCAAATCCTCCCTAGAGGCTCTCTCCCTCATTCCAGGCCTGATGGAACCCCAGACGTGAAACTGCAAGGAAAACGAGCAGCTCACAGTATTAACATCTCCAAACACACAAGGAAATGCAACCACAAATAGGTAGAAGCAACGGCCTCCAAAAGGAACAGCAGAATCAGACATAACAAAACTCAGTATAGTGAAATTAACAAGACACAATATAAAATAAACATGTTTAATGTATTTCTAGAAAAAGGTGGCCGGAAAATGAAGTTGAAAGCATTCAAAAATACTAAAGAACTTACAAAAGTTTTAAAAAATTGCCAAAAATAATGAATAATTTTATAGCAGACTACACATGAAGAGAATATTAATGACAGGGAAGTGTGATCTGTGGAAAGTATCCAGAAAATAACAGATGCACAGAGAGGTGAAAAACATGAGACATGGGGGATAAAGAAAAAACGTCCCATGTGTGTCTAATCAAAACGGGACAGAAGCACTCTTGTTAATGACTAAAAAGATAACTTTTTAACAAGAAACACCAACATACAATACAGAGAGTCAATTCCAACAAATCCCAGTCAGAATAAATAAAAAGACATTCACAGCTAAATACAATATAGTGAAATTGCAAGACCTTCAAAACAAGATTTTAAAAGGACCCAAATTTGGGTGGGGGATACCTTGAACGAGCACTGATCCGAGTTTACTTCTTCTGATCACCAAAGAAAGCCAGAAAACAATGAAGTGACTGCTCCAAGGGAGAGGAGAAAATGTTAGTATTCCCAGTGAAAATAGATTTCAGGAACCAAAGGAAAATAAAGACGTAAACAAAATATCTTATTAAAACAATATAAAATGGCTCATAGAGTTAGACTTTGATGAGTTAAGCACTATGTAAAACATATAGAAAAATAGGAATATTACATTTCTAAAGAAGACATACAGATGGCTAATAAACATGAAAAGATGCTCAACATCAGTCATTATTAGAGAAATGCAAATCAAAACCACAATGAGGTATCACCTCATGCTGGTCAGAATGCCCATCATCAAAAAGTCTATAAACAATAAATGCTGGAGAGGGGGTGGAGAAAATGCAACCCTCATACTACTGGTGGGAATGCAAACTGGTACGGCCACTATGGAGAACAGTGTGGAGATTCCTTAAAAAACTGGAAATAGAACTGCCATACGCCCCACTGTTATTTCCTCCCTGAGGAAACCAGAAATGAAAGAGACATGTACCCCAATGTTCACTGCAGCACTATTTACAATAGCTAGGACATGGAAGCAACCTAGATGTCTGTCAGAAGATGAGAAGTTGTGGTACACATACACGATGGAATATTACTCAGCTATAAAAAGGAACGCACTTGAGTCAGTCCTAATGAGGGGGATGAAACTGGAGCCCATTATACAGAGTGAAGTAAATCAGAAAGAGAAAAATACTGTATATTAACACATATATATGGAATTTTTAGAAAGACAGTAACAATGATCCTACATGCATGGCAGCAAAGGAGACACAGATGTACAGAACAGACTTTGGACACAGCGGGAGAAGCTGAGGGTGGGATGATTTGAGAGAACAGCACTGAAACATGTATACTGCCATATGTAAAACAGATGACCAATACAAGGTGGACGCGTGAGGCAGGGCACCCAAAGCCAA
Source organism: Okapia johnstoni (assembly GCA_024291935.2). Lineage (NCBI taxonomy): Eukaryota > Metazoa > Chordata > Mammalia > Artiodactyla > Giraffidae > Okapia > Okapia johnstoni. The sequence goes on along the minus strand of CM044310.1, from coordinate 2,946,063 downwards.
TGCTCCTGGACGGCCTGGAGGGATAGGGTGAGGAGGAAGGTGGGAGGGGGGATTCAGTATGGGGGGGACACATGTATACCTGTGGCTGATTCATGTTGATGTATGGCAAAAACCATCACAATATTGTAATCATCCCCCAATTAAAATAAATTGTAAAAATAATTACAAATAAGATGGAAATAAGTGAATAACAAATGCATAACAATTACACAAAATTTATGTAACTTAAATGCTCTGGTAAGAACAAAAAATATCAAAGTAAAAACAAAATTCAGCTGTATGCTATTTACAAGTAAACACCTAAAACATAGTGACAAGGTAGACCTTAAGGCAAAAAATATTACTAGATGTCAACTTTTAGAAAATTAGATACCCACTTTATAATATAAAAAGTAAAATGCAAAGTTCTAAAACTCATAGGCATCTAATATCTCAAAATAAAGTAAAACGGACACAATCAAAAGGAGAACTAGACAAATCACAAAGACTTCAACATATCTCGCCCAGTAATGAGATCTCAGACCAAAAACATCAGCACTGGTTCAAAAAACACAGTTAACAACTTGGTATAATGGGCACACACAGGGGGTTACACATAAATGCAAAGTACTTATTTCTGAAATGCACACAGAACATTTCTGAATATTAGCCACACACGTGGACCAGTTGTAAAGCCTCAGCAAATTTCAAAGGACTGGTATACAGACCACATTCTCAGATCAGAATGAAAACAGTTCAAAATACATAACAAAAAGATAGTTCAAAAAAAGAACGATGTTTGAACATTAAGAAATATACTTTTAAATAACTCATGGGTCAAAGAAGAAAACAAAAATCAGAAAATACAATTCGAAATTATAAAACATTATATACCTAAAGTTAAAGGACACAGATAAAGCTGTATTTATAGGGAAATTTATAGCCTAAGAGCTCAGTTCATAAAAGAACAAAGACTAAAATATAATGACTAAACATCCAATCTGAGGAGGAAAATGAACATTAGGAGAAACCCAAAGGACAAGTTAGGAAATAAAGATCAGAACTTAATGAGAGAGAAAAGAAACATAATAGGAAGGACCAAGAAAGTTGAAATTGATTCTTAGAAAAACTAAAACTGACAAAGTTTACTGACAAGGACAATAATGGATGAACACAAAAAAGAACATTTGGGGTGAAAAGAAGACAGAGAGATGCTACAGATATTTTAAGGGTGTTACGAACAATTCTGTAACAGTATCTTTGAAAATTGAGATAAAATTCTAGAAAAATAAAGACTAACTCAAAAATTAGAAAAACCTGAATAGTATTATAACCATTAAAAAAAAAATTCAATCAGTTAAAAAAAATTTCCTTACACATAAACACACAAAACTCCAGACAGAGAGCTGACCAAGGAACAACCAACCTTACAGAAACTATCCCAAGATGGGTGTTCCACAACTCATTTCTTGAGACTAGTAAAATCTGGTCGCCAAAGCCCAACTAGGACAGTATGAGAGGAAAATTACAAACTAGTGTCACTCACAGGCTGGTACAATTCAAAGCAACATGTTAATAAATCTAGCATGGGGTCACAAAGAGTTGGACATGACTGAGTGACTGAACTGAACTGAGCAATATAAAAAACCTGTAATCACTCCAGAAGTGCAAAGTTAGTTTAACCTATGAAAAACTAACCAATGTAACTCACCACATTAACAAATTAAAGAACGCTGAACGGTCATCTCCATAGATGCAGAGAACACTTGAGATAAAATTCAACATGCACCCATGACACTTAGAAGGGGAAAAAACACTTAAAAATGGTTATAAAAATAAACCTCCTTAATCTGATTAATGGTAAAACTACCGAACGAGAAAAGGCTTTCTCTGTGAGACGGGAAACAAGAGATACCCATTCTTATCCTTTACGTTCAACACTGCATTGGGAGTCCCAGCCAGTACAGTAAGACAAGACAATAGATGATATATGAGACCTGGCAAAATTATCATTGCTCCCAAATAATGTATCACGGAAAACCCACAAGAATCTAAAGATAAATTAGAATAATCAAGATATAAATATCAATTACATTTTTATCCACTAGCAACAAACTATCAGGAAATGAAGTTTTTAAAATCTCGTTTACAATAGTATCAAGAATCATCAGATACCTGGGATACATAGGTGCACACACAGTAACAAAAGACATGTAAGACTTTTACGGGGAAAATTACAAAACTTTCTTGAAAGACACTAAAGAAAGATCTAACTTAATGGAGAGTTATACCATATTCTTGGTTTGAAAGAGTTACAAAGATATCAATTTTCTCAAACTGATGACATACAATTCCAATAAAACCCCTATAAGCTTTCTTCATGAAGCCTGATAAAATGATTCTAAAACTTACAGAGAACTATGAAAGCCCAAGAAGAGTCAAGATGCTCTTGAAGCAGAACAAGTGGTAAAACTAGCTCTACTGGATATCAACACGTATTGTATAATAATTAAGTCACTGGCCTAGAGCTACTGGCATAGAGATAAAACAAATGTGAGTGAATAAAAATCCAGAAACAGACTCATACATGAACGTCTGATGTGCAAGAGAGACTGTGCGGTCAACGAACAGAAAGGAAAGACTTTTCAATAAGGAGTGTAAGGACAATCAGGGAGAAGGAAAGAGCTGGAGCTCTAACTCAACCATATACAAAAGTCAGTTTCAGATGAATTAAATATGTGAAAGACAAAATTATAAACACTGTAGAAGACAATACAAAACAGTATCTTCGTGACCTCAGGATAGAAAAGGATTTCTTAAACAAGTTATAAGAAATGCAAACAATAAAAGAGAACGGATTGCTAAATTAGTCTATATTAAATTTGAGCTTTCATCAAAAGACTGTAAAAAGGAAAAAGCAAGTATGCTAAGTAATGGAAGATCTCTGCAACACATACAACTGATAAATAAAAATATAACTCAATAAAAAGGCAAAAGATAGCAAAGTAAGCAAAAGTCTTAAGCGAACAGTTTACCAAAGAAGACATCCAAATGGTCAACAGACATGAGAAGATGCTTAACCACATCACAAATCAGGTAAACGCAAATTAAACCACAATGAAGTAACACTACACACCCATCAAACTGCAAAAAACAAGTCAAGTTTAGCAATATCAAGGGTAGGTGAGCAACTACACGAATGAAGCACTTGGTGCCAATGGGCATGTAAATTGATACAATAGCTTCTTGAAAAAAAATCAGCATTACCTAGTAAAGTTGATCTGGGCATGGCCCATGATGGAGCAAGTGTACTCCAAGGATTATCCATGCAACAGGAGACATAAACACGAATGTCCACAAATGTACTGTAATAGCAAAAAGCTAGAAACAACCCTACAAAGAAAGCTGAGCGCAGAAGAATTGATGCTTTTGAACTGTGGTGTTGAAGACTCTTGAGAGTCCCTTGGACTGCAAGGAGATCCAACCAGTCCATCCTAAAGGAGATCAGTCCTGGGTGTTCATTGGAAGGAGTGATGTTGAAGCTGAAACTCCAATACTTTGGCCACCTGATGTGAAGAGCTGACTCATTGGAAAAGACCCTGATGCTGGGAAGGATTGGGGGCAGGAGGAGAAGGGGGCGACGGAGGATGGGATGGCTGGATGGCATCACCGACTTGATGGATGTGGGTTTGGGTGGACTCAGGGAGTTGGTGATGGACAGGGAGGCCTGGTGTGCTGCAGTTCTTGGGGTCACAAAGAGTCGGAGATGACTGAGCGACTGAACTGAACTGAGAAACAACCCAAATGTCAATCATAGAGACATGGGTTTTTAAAACTGTGGTATGCCTGCAATGCAGGATACCCAGGTTCCGTCCCTGGGTCCAGGAAGACCCCTGGAGAAGGGAATGACTATCCACTCCAGTATTCTTGCCTGGACAATTTCCTGGACAGAGGAGCCTGGTGGGCTACAGTCCATGGGGTGGCAAAGAGTCAGACACAACTGAGCGACCAGCACTTTCATGTTTCATGGTAGATGTAATTTGTTTTCATTACTATATTCAGCACTACTACATAGTAGTCAAGATTAATAAATTACAGCTACACTCAACAACATAGATGAATTTCTGGAACATAATATTGAAAAGAAAGCAAACTGTACAACAGTAAATACATCCATTTAAGTTCAAAACCAGGCAAAACAAAACAAGTATTTAGAGATACAAACCAATGTGGTGGAAGTATAAAAAGAGCAAAGAAAAGCACAGAATTCTGGACTGTGGTTATGAAAGGTTGTTGCTGAGCTGTGAAAGATGCTGGGAATTCTTGGCCTCCGGAGGCGTGGAATTTAATCCAGGGCCAGTGACGAGGCTTGATCACTCAAAGCTTTTGTATGATGAATTTTATTAAAAGTATAAAAGAGATGGAGTCCCTGAAGAACTATGGATGGAGGTTCATGACACTGTACAGGAGGCAGTGATCAAGACCATCCCCAAGAAAAATAAATGCAAAAAGGCAAAACAGTTGTCTGAGGAGGCCTTACAAATAGCTGAGCATAGAAGAGAAGCTAAAGGCAAAGGAGAAAAGGAAAGATATGCCCATTTATTTGAATGCAGAGTTCCAAAGAATAGCAAGAAGAGATAAGAAAGCCTTCCTCAGTGATCAATGCAAAGAAATAGAGGGAAACAATAGAATGGGAAAGCTAGACATCTCTTCAAGAAAATCAGAGATACTGTTGGGGCCAGGGTGAGGAAAGCAGGAGAGACTCCATCCTGAAGCCTCTCATCCGTCTTAAAGACAGGATGTGAACTGGGAACCCTGCGCAAGAGTGAGGAAACCGTTGCTAGTGAAAACCAGGTCTCCTGGAGATTTCCCTCCCTATAGCTGGCAAATGGAGACTGTAGTTGAGGTCAGGCTGCCCCATTAGATTAACCATGGAAACATCCCCCCTTGATGTATAATCATTGTTCCCCCCCTTTAAACTTAATTGTTTGTTCTCCTAGCACCTACTTGATGTAAAACTCAATCATAACAACAAAGAGGTTGCTAACATGTAACCAGTCACGTAGTAGGGGGTATAAAACTGGGCCTCTCAGAAACATCAGGGTCCTTGTTGGGAACTGATTTCCCTTGGACCCGCTGGCATAATAAACTGTACTCCACTGTTTTGAGTGTCCTCTGAGGTCTGTTTTGCGACTCCATATTTCACAATAATACCAAGGGAACATTTCATGCAAAGATGGGCACAATAAAGGACAGAAATGGTATGGCCCTAACAGAAGCAGAAGATATTAAGAAGAGGTGGCAAGAATACACAGAAGAACTATACAAAAAAGTTCTTCATGACCCAGATAGCTATGGTGTGATTACTCACCTAGAGCCAGACATCCTGGAGTGCAAAGTCAAATGGGCCTTAGAAAGCATCACTACAAACAAAGTTAGTGAAGGTGATGGAATTCCAGTTGAGCTATTTCAAATCCTGAAAGATGATGCTGTGAAAGTGCTGCACTCAATATGATAGCAAACCTGGAAAACTCAGCAGTGGCCACAGGACTGGAAAAGGTCAGTTTTCATTCCAATCCCAAAGAACGGCAATGCCAAAGAATGCTCAAACTACCGCACAACTGCACTCATCTCACACGCTAGCAAAGTAATGCTCAAAATTCTCCAAGCCAGGCTTCAACAGTACATGAACTGTGAATTTCCAGATGTTCAAGCTGTATTTAGAAAAGGCAGAGTAACTAGAAATCAAATTGCCAACATCTGTTGGATCATTGAAAAAGCAAGAGAGTTCCAGAAAAATATCTACTTCTGCTTTATTGACTATGCCAAAGCCTTTGACTGTGTGGATCACAACAAACGATGGAAAATTCTTCAAGAGATGGGAATACCAGACCACCTGACCTACTTTATGAGAATCTGTATGCAGGTCAAGAAGCAACAGTTAGAACATGGAACAGACTGGTTCCAAATCGGAAAAGGAGTACGACAAGGCTGCATATTGTCACCCTGCTTATTTAACTTATATGCAGAGTACATCATGCAAAATGCTGGGCTGGATGAAGCACAAGCTAGAATCAAGATTGCCAGGAGAAATATCAATAACCTCAGATATGCAGATGACACCATCCTTATGGCAGAAAATGAAGAACTAAAGAGCCTCTTGATGAAAGTGAAAGAGGAGAGTGGAAAAGTTGGCTTAAAGCTCAATATTCAGAAAACTAAGATCATGGCGTCTGGTCCCATCACTTCATGGCAAATAGATGGGGAAACAATGGAAACAGTGACAGACTTTACTCTGGGGGCTCCAAAATCACTGCAGATTGTGACTGCAGCCATGAAATTAAAAGATGCTTGCTCCTTGAAAGGAAAATTGTGACCAACCTAGACAGCATATTAAAAAGCAGAGACATTACTTTACCAACAAAGATCCATCTAATCAGAAATTTGGTTTTTCCAGTAGTCATGTATGGATGTGAGAGCTGGACTATAAAGAAAGCTGAGTGCTGAAGAATTGATGCTTTTGAACTGTGGTGTTGGAGAAAACTCTTGAGACTCCCTTGGCCAGCAAGGAGATCTAACTAGTCCATCCTAAAGGAAATCAGTTCTGAATATTCACTGGAAGGACTGATGCTGAAGCTGAAACTCCAATACTCTGGCCATCTGATGTGAAGAACTGACTCCTTGGAAAAGACCCTGATGGTGGGAAAGACTGAAGGCGAGAGGAGAAGGGGACAACAGAGGATGAGATGGTTGGATGGCATCACCGACTTGGTGGACATGAGTTTGAGTAGGCTCCAGGAGTTGGTGATGGACAGGGAAGCCTGGCGTGCTGCAGTCCATGGGGTTGCCGAGAGTCGTACATGACTGAACTGAACTGAAATGACAGAGAAAGCTTCTGATACAGACATCAGAAGGGGGCAAAAAGAGTGCCCCCCACTAGTCTTTAGCAATATGTTATATACCTATCAGCAGGCTGCTAATTAGAGACAGGAAATGTCTCAAAACTCAGAGTGCCACCAGGCCCCTCACCCATAACAAACATTTTGAGATAACATTGGCACAAGGTAGTCATCCCAGGCCATAAAACAACTGACATGAATCTTGAAGAAAGGCAGGTTTCCAAGCAAATACATATAGCACTATTTACAGCAGCTAGAACATGGAAGCATCCTAGATGTCCATCGACAGAAGAATGGATAAAGAAGTTGTGGTACATATACACAATGCAGTATTACTCAGCCATAAAAAGGAATGCATTTGAGTCAGTTCTAATGAGCTGGATGAACCTAGAACCTATTATACTGAGTGAAGTGAGTCAGAAAGAGAAAGGTAAATACCGTATTCTAATGCATATATATGGAATCTAGAAAAAAGGTACTTAAGAATTTATTTACAGGGCAACAATGGAGAAACAGACATAGAGAATAGACTTATGGACATGAGGAGAGGGTGAGATGTATGGAAAGAATAACATGGAAACTTACATTCAGTTCAGTCGCTCAGCTGTGTCCAATTCTTTGCAACCCCATGAACCACAGCACGCCAGGCCTCCCTGTCCGTCACCAACTCCCTGAGCCCACCCAAACCCATATCCATCAAATCAGTGATGCCATCCAACCATCTCATCCTCTGTCCTCCCCTTCTCCTCCTGCCCTCAATCTTTCCCAGCATCAGGGTCTTTTCCAATGAGTCAGCTCTTCGCGTGAGGTAGCCAAAGTATTGCAGTTTCAGCTTCAGCATCAGTCCTTCCAATGAACACCCAGGACTGATCTCCTTTAGGATGGACTGGTTGGATCTCCTTGCAGTCCAAGGGACTCTCAAAAGTCTTCTCCCCAACACCACAGTTCAAAAGCCTCAATTCTTTGGCACTCAGCTTTCTTTATAGTCCAACTCTCACATCCATACATGACTACTGGAAAAACCATAGCCTTGACTAGATGTACCTTTGTTGGCAAAGTAATGTCTCTGCTTTTTAATATGCTGTCTAGGTTGGTCATAACTTTCCTTCCAAGGAGTAAGCGCCTTTTAATTTCATGGCTGCAGTCACAATCTGCAGTGATTTTGGAGCCCAGAAAAATAAAGTCAGCCACTGTTTCCACTGTTTCCCCATCTATTTGCCATGAAGTGATTATCCTTCAATAAAAAATAAATTAATTTTAAAAATATACATAGCTTCATTAAATTAGGAGAACAATTGTATGAGTAAAACATATTGGTTTGTTAAGCCATTCTGAGCCTTAGGCGGAACCGACCTGAAGAAAGATAGAGTTTAAGGTAAATACATAGTTCATTAACATAGCTTAAGAAAAACATTTCCGTAAGAAAAACCGCATTGGTTAGCTCAAGGTTTGAGAAAAGTTAAGTTCAGGTGGAACCAGGTGTCATCATGGCAACACAGAATTTTAAAAGAAACCTTTTAATTTTGTATAGAGAAGGGAAAAAATCTGACACTTGTAGTTTGTTTCCTCCCGACGCTTAAGAGAGAGAGAAAAAATGTCTGGCACTTGCAGCCTATTTCCTCCATTTGGAGACCCCTAGCCTTCCTGCCAGGCCCTCTCTCTGTTACCGCTGAGCAATGAGGAAAGAGGAAGGGACCCGGAGGAACACACAGGGATTATCAAGTAATAATAATGTGTTTTCTTAAACCAGGTGATGGACATACACTGCATATTCTTCCTATCTTATAAATATTTTATGAACACAGTATTCTTTTGTAGGTATGTGTGTGTGCACTCAGTCGTGTCCAATTCTTCGAGACCTAATGAACTGTAGCTCCTCTGTCCATGGAATTTTCCAGGCAAGAATACTGGAGCGGATCGCCATTTCCTCCTCCAGGGGATCTTCCCAACCCAGGTGTTCAATGTCTACCAACAATAATCGCTAAGACAATAGATTAAAGGTGAAGAACTCCACATGATTTTACCAACAGATGCTGAAAAGGCGTTTGACAACTGGGGACGCTGACGGAGGCCTCACAGCCCGTTTCATTCTGTGTAACTGGCGCCCCCTGGTGCTCAACTCAGACAAGACTGGCAACCACGGTTTCATCCCAGTTGAAAAAACTTCATCCCAAACTTTTTAACAAAAACAGAAACTCCACACTTTAAAGACCAGTCACCAACAGACAATATTATGCTCAACTCCAACATATGATTTCCATCCTCATCAACAAAAAGATTTGAATAATTAATTATTCAACACTGTTTCAGAGGTTCAGCAATTAAAACGGCACACTGGCAAATCTGCACTTTTGATTTATAAAATACAGGTTTATTTTTAAAATTACCAGAGTTCATAAGATAGAAAATAAATTATGTTAAACAATTTGCTTTTTACATATTAGTAACCAGGAATAGAAATGGGGAAGAAAATTGCATTCACAATAGTGATTATATAGGAATAAAGTGAGAAGGTTACAGAACCCGTATGAAGAAATAGTAAAATCTTATTAGAACATGTAAAAGATTCAAACAAATGGAAAACCATTTCATATCATCTAGGGATATTAAAAATCATAAAAATATCAACCCTCCCCTTAACTTACATCTAAATTTAGAACAATTTGTAATTTAAATCCCAATGGAACTTGGTTGGGGGTGCGCAGGAAAGGGAGAAAACTGGACAATCATGATTTTAAATTTCATGTGAGAAGAAATTCTAACAATAGTCTGGAAGAATATTTTAATAAGAAAAATAGCAAGGAAGATTGATCCATCTGTATGCTGATGATGCCCCCAATGTTCCTTTCACCTAGAACCTCACCCTTCGCATCAGAATCACCTGTCCAGCAGGTAACACGATGTCTCCACTGATACGTGTCAGCATCACCTCAAGCCCAACAGGTTGAAAACTAAATAGAATGAAATATAAATAAGGGCCAATGTGGGTCATTAATAAATGAGACTGGGACTTTCCTGGTGGTCCAGCAATTTAAGAACCTGCCTGACAATGCAGGGCACACAGGTTCGAATCCTGGTCCAGGAACTAAGATTCCACGTGCCTCGGGGCAACTAAGCCCAGTGCGTCACGACCACTGAGCCCACCAGCGGGCAACTACCGAAGCCCCAGCACCCATTCTGCGCAACAAGAGAAGCCACCACAATGAGAGGTCGGCGCACCGCTACAATTCAGAGTATTCCCCACTCCCACAACTAAAGAAAGCTTGCGTGCAGCAACAAGAGGCTGTGTGCCTCAACAAAGATCCAGCACAGCCAAAAATAAATTAAAAAAAAAATAAACACATGGGGCTGGCATAAGTGAACTTCCATCTGGAAAAACCAAAACCAAAATTTGACTCCTGCCTTACCGCTGATACTAAAATATTTCCCACACCAAGTGGAGACACAGAAAAAAACTATAAACAGCGCGACAAAATACAAGAGAATTGGGTAGAGGGGGAAGAATTCTCTTAAACGTGAGAGGAAACCCCAAAACCTTTCAAGAAACACCATAAGCCAAGCCTAGCACAGATAAATCCCATGGACAGAGGAGCCTGGCAGGCTACAGTTCATGCGGTTGCAAGAGTCGGTTCAGACACGACTGAACGACTAAACCACCAGCACAGATAAATCAGCAAAAATTATAAATAAATAAAAGTTGTAAGCTGAAGCTGTGCAAGACAAGAGGCCTCAGGTTGTGAGAGGCCGACAGAGGGCTGGGCCTTCAGGGGAAATTACCTGGAGAAGATACGTAACACATGCAGCTTCCCTTGGGAGTCGTCCGTCCTGCAGATGTAAAAGCACCACACCGTTAAGGACATTCATACAAAAAAGCTTTCTGTAAGCCAAAGAGTTGGAAAACAACCGCGGAAAAAGTTTCACCTGTGTCCAGGCTGAATACGCGGACTCCGGCGGGAAAAAAAAATCCCTGCTTCTCTGCTTGGATTCCCAACGCCTTCCAAGGGCCCAGGGTGTGGGACCCTCGAGACCTCAGTCCCCAGGGCGGGCCCAGGGCGGGCCTTGCACAGCCGGGTTTGACGGCCTCGCCTCTGCCTGACGCACTGACGCCAGCACATCTGACTCGCAAGTCGGCGGGCTTGTGATGTTCCTAAGGCGCATGCGCATGGCGTAGAGCACGCGCTGGACGTCAGCGCCGCGCACGCGCCAGGCGTCAGCGCCGCGCATGGGCAGTTGCACATCTGCCGTGAGACTGGGAGAGGGTAGCGTTGGGGGTTGGGGCTTGCGTGTGCCGCAACCGTTGGTGGCCTCAGAGAAGGCAGGCTCCTGGGTTGGTGTGAGCGTTGGAGGGTGATGGCCGAGGGCCGGGAGCAGGTGAGTTGTAGCCAGTACTGTGGCTCGTGCTGTGGTAGTTTGGTGGTTTTGCGTGAGGAACTCCTTGACTATCTCCCTGAGTTTGCTCAAACTGTCCATTGAGTCGGTGATGCCATCCAACCATCTCATCCTCCGTCGCCCCATTCTCCTCTTGCCCTCAATCTTTCCCAGCATCAGGGTCTTTTCCAATGAGGGGGCTCTTCACACCCGGTGGCCAGAATATTGGAGCTTCAGCTTTAGCATCAGTCCTTACAATGAATATTCAGGACTGATTCCTTTAGGATTGACTGGTTTGATCTCCTTGTTGTCCAAGGGACTCAGCCTTCTCCAGCACCACAATTCAAAAGCATAAATTCTTTGGTGTTTAGCCTTCTTTATGCTCCAACTCGCACATCCTTACGTGACTACTGGAAAAACCATAGCTTTGACTAGATGAACCTTTGTCTTTAATATGCTTTCTAGGTTGTCATAGCTTTTATTCCAAAGAACAAGCATCTTTTAATTTCATGGCTGCAGTCACCGTCTGCAGTGATTCTGGAGCCCAAGAAAATAAAATCTGTCATTGTTTCCATTATTTCCCCTTCTATTTGCCATGAAGTGATGGGACTGGATGCCATGACCTTCATTTTTTGAATGTTGAGTTTTAAGCCAGCTTTTTCACTCTCCTCTCACCCTCATCAAGAGGCTCTTTAGTTCCTCTTCGTGTTCTGCCATTAAATGGTATCATCTGCATATCTGAGGTTGTTGATACTTCTCCTGGCAGTCTTGATTCCTTCCAGCTTGTATTCTTCCAGCCCAGCATTTCTCATGATGTATTCTGCATAGAAGTTAAATAAGCAGGGTGACAATATACAGCCTTGATGTACTCCTTTCCCAATTTTGAACCAGTCTGTTGTTCCATGTCTGGTTCTAACTGTTGCTTTTTGTCCTGTGTACAGGTTTCTCAGGAGACAGTTAAGGTGGTGTGGTATTCCCATCTCTTGAAGAATTTTCCAGTTTGTTGTGATCAACACAAAGGCTTAGTCAATGAAGTAGTAGATGGTTTCTTGGAATTCCCTTGCTTTTTCAATGATCCAGTGGATGTTGGCAATTTGATCTCTGGTTCCACTGTTTTGTCTAAATCCAGCTTGTACATCTGGAATTTCTAGGTTCACCGCACTGCTGAAGCCTAGCTTGAAGGATTTTGAGCATAATCTTGCTAACATATGAAATGTGCAATTGTAAAGAAATTTGAATGTTCTTTGGCATTGGCCTTCTTTGGAATTGGAATGAAAACTGACCTTTCCAGTCCTGTGGCCTCTGCTGAGTTTTCCAAATTTGCTGGCATAGTGAGTGCAGCACTTTCACAGCATCATCTTTTAGGATTTGAAATAGCTCAACTGGAATTCCATCACCTCCAGCTTTGTTTGTAGTAATGCTTCCTAAGACCCACTTGACTTCACACTCCAGGATGTCTGGCTCTAGGTGAGTGACCACACCATTGTGGTTATCTGGGTCCTTAAGACGTTTTGTGTACAGTTCTTCTGTGTATTCTTGCCACCTCTTCTTAATCTCTTCTGCTTTTGTTAGGTCCTTGACATTTCTGTCCTTTATTGTGCCCATCTTTGCATGAAATGTTCCCTTGGTAGCTCTAATTTTCTTGAAGAGATTCCTATAGTCTTTCCCATTCTATTGTTTTCCTCTTACTTAAGGAGGCTTTCTTGTCTCTCCTTGCTATGAGACCAGTTCAGTTATTCGCCACCTCTGTGGGCCTCTGGATAAATTTCTGGTGAATTCAGCTTAGTAAGTCAGAAAACTTCTACTTCATCCAATTCTTTTTAGAGAAGAAAAGGGGGCCCATACGGGCAGTGATTTGACACCTTGTGAACTGAAAGAAAATTTCTGCAGGACCCATCAGGAGTCCTAGTTGGGGCTGGCACATTCCAAGTTACTACATGAAAACTACCCGACTGAAACACAGGCTTGCAACATTCTGGCTCATTGCTGAGTGGGAGGTTCCCTCACCAAACTCTTTCCCTATCCAGTCTGTCTTGCTCACTATGGAGAGGGTGCCTCCAGCAGTGCTGAGAACAGTCAGAGCCCTGAAATATGGCAGCAGAGAAGGCATATTCTTCTGTAGCTCTGCCTCCCATGGCCAAGCTGCCTGTCCACTTTTTTCGGGAACCAAGAGCAATATGGCCCTTCCAAAGGAATCCTCAGAGGTTCCACCTGCAAAACAGGGCAGAACCCTCCAGTGGAATTTTGAGGATGTTTCAGGCATTTTGGCAGCTGCCAACAGGTCCCTTACAGCCTGGTCTACCTGCAGGACAGCCTTTCACTGGGGACGAGTAGCGAGTGGAGGCACCACCCGCTCAAGCCAAACCTGTGCTCTACGTAAAAGGCACATAAGTTTGAGCTTTATCTGTCTCACACTTGTTGGTCTATAGAGCCATGAACTCTTGCCCAAACTGCTTGAACCACAGGTCTGAAAGACAGTCATGTCTCCAAGGGGACCTGGACCCAACAAGAGGAGCCAGAAAGCAGTATCACTCAGACGCATGCAGGAGAAACAGAAGTTTCTCTCATCCTGTTATTAATCCATTGCCTTCCTTTGGTAAACAATGTCAAACCCTTGTCTTCTAGTAATATGGTATCGATGTGGGGTTTTTAATGCTAAACCCATGGGACACTTAGGGGCTGAAGGGGTGGTATACGGTGGATATTTCCCAGAAAACTCACCCCTTGTTTTTCATCTGATTTTCATGTTCAGTATCTAAATCATGTCCAACTCTTTGTGACCCCATGGGCTGCAGCATGCCGGGCTTCCCTGTCCTTCACCATCTCCCAGAGTTTGCTCAAACTCATGTCCATCGAGTCAGTGATGCCATCCAACCATCTCATACTCTGTCGTCCCCTTCTCCTTCCACCTTCAATCTTTCCCAGCATCAGGGTCTTTTCTAATGAGCTGACTCTTCAAATCAGGTGGCCAAAGTGTTGCGCTTCAGCTTCAGCATCAATGCTTTCAATGAATATTCAGGGTTGATTTCCTTCAGGATTGACTGATTTGATCTCCTTGGTTTAAGTCCCTAACTCAAGACTCCGAACTATAGCCCTGTCCCAGAAACACGATTGATCTCACATAAATTCATTCAGACCAAATCAAAAATCCATAGGCTTTTCACCTTTCAGATTAAGATGGAAGAGACTGCAGACAGGCAGGGAGGGGGGTGAGGAATACACTGTAGGTGGGGATTGAAATTGTGAAGTCTTTTCTGGAATGCCTCCACCTTCTGACACAGACACTTCTCTCTGGAATTCATCCTATATAAACATAGATCTAAGTACACACACACAGATAGTCATCACGGAATTTTTTGTAAACATTAAAAACCTAAATGTCTATAAATGGGACCAGTGAATAACAGTACATCCAAAACACTGAAATGCTATGTGGTTGTCAGGATAAAGTAGACCCGTGTGAACTCTTCAGAGACAAGTCCCAAGATCTACCAAGTGAGAAATAGGCAGAACAGAGGAGATACGGATTTGCTCAGAATGGATGCTCTTTTTCGGGAGAGCGCGCCGGGGGCTGGGGGAAGCAGGGGGCTTGCTCTCATGGTCCAGCCTTTTATACTGTTTGGATTTTTATCATGTGCGTGTGTCACCTGAAAAAAACCAAAAAACCAAAAATATTCCTCCTACTCCATAAAAACAGGTTGCTGCACTCAATTCACCTTCTTGCAACAGACCTTCCAGACCATTCTCTTCTTCCCAAGTTGTTAGACAATTCCAAGCAGCTTAGTTACCGAATTTAGGAGAAGGGGAGTTCCTGCATCTTATCTTCCTGCCTAGAATGGAAACAGCTCTGCCTGGAAGCAGGCTGTGTTCAGCACCACTGTGGTGTGGTTGGATTTAAACAGCAAAGTAGGAATGCCTAGAAGTTGAAGCTAAAACATTTACGAAATTCAGTATGTCAGTTTCTGTGGGTGTCAAAGACAGAGAAGACCTAAGACAATGAAAATGGAGATGAGGAAGAACCTGAAGACAGCTTAAAGCCACAGTGGTGGAAAGAATGAAGAGGAGGAAGGTGCTGGGTTTTACTAGAAGAAAACAGACTGAGGTCAGGAGTCTCGCCAGTAAAAGTTTATAGTATTGCATTTTGATTACAGGTGTGTAAATAAAAACCTTGAGTATTACCCTCTGGTAAAAATGCAGAATCAGCTTCCATCTAGATTAAAACAAAGTTTGGGGACAAAAGTGGATCATATGCTGCCTGCGGTGAAGAGAATGAGCTGGACAGGATAGGAACCACCAGCTCAAGAAACCCCAAGACTCTTGGAGAATCTTCTGAGGAAGAGGTCAGGGCCTCTCTGGTATTTCTCTGGAACAGCCCTTGCCCAAGGGTGTGGTTTTGAGAAGTCCCAAGCCCACAAATCATAGGCACTTCTGGCCACGTGCACAAGTGGGCAAAGACCTCAATTCCCGTGGCCTGCCTCCCTCACCATTGCTTCCCCGTCTCCTGCAGTCTTCACAGGGCGGCATGTGGCCACTGCTGAGCAGAGGTGGGCAGACGCTGGAAACATACCGAGAGGTCAGAATTCCAGACCAGTGGGGCAAGGTCATGGTTCTTGTGCCTTCAGAAAACCCAAAGTCCCCAAATAAAGGGGGGGTAAGGAGAGAGTTGGGGGAAATTGAACCAGAACTTTTCCAATGGCCATTATAGAAAACTCGGAGACTCTGGCCTTGGTCTTTGACCCTGAGTTGTTTGAGGACCACAGCAGTATGAGGCTGTGACTAGGCAGAGGAAGGCATGGTGTGCCCGCTGCAGAGCTGTCTCTGGAGTTCCTGCGGGGCCAGGGGCTCGGTGACCCCTTCCTCCCTTCTGCCCCAAACCGGAGACCTTGACAGGGCGTGGTGGGGCCGAACAAAGGAGAAGCAGTAAAAGCAGCAGCCCTCCCTAGGACCCTGCCACACCGGCAGACGAGGCCACCACCAGATCAGCACAGCGCTCCTTCACACACAAGATTCCTAAGGGGAATCCTTTGGAACGCAAATGATGTGTTACCTAGGTCAGCATGACCAGTCAGATCTGTCCACGCCTTAACCTGGACTCAAGTTTTTATGGCAGGAAACCTCACCATCTACTGCTAGCTAAGGAAATGTCCAGCAGGGAGAATTTAGGTGGTGGATGGGGAAGCTGAGCAGGAGGATCTTTCTTCCCCGAGCTGACTGGACAGTGCCACAACCAAGACCGACCGCTCGGACTACCCCTCACATCCCTGACCTGAGGCAAGAGCCATGAGGCAGGGAGCACCTCAGCGCCAAGCCTCTTGCTGATCGTAGTCCCATGGAGATCCTCTGGATTGGAGCTCCTGGGGGAGCACCAGCCTGGGAAGGGTCCTGTCCCTCCCCTAGCCCTGCCCCTGGAGCCCCTCCAACTTCCCAACGGCGCTGGAATTCACCACATCTTGAGAAGCCAGGAGCCAAGAGAAGCAACTCAAGACTTGGCATCCTGGTTCTGTCCTTTGCCCAAGAGTCACCAAAAAAAATGTATGGTCTCACAGCAGGCACAGCATGTTGTTTCTTTCAAAAAATAAATATTTATAAACTTAGGGTGGAAGATTCAAAGACTCAGAGTCTCTTTCCCGCCAAAAGCACAAATATCCTGTGAGTCAAACCAAAGTAAGTCCATCAACCCATAAATGAAACGCCACCCTTAGGAGCTCTGCCTTGAGGGGCAGGGGAGCTGATCTCTGGCTCCGGGCCCTAGTCCCCCTTGGTGATCAGGTCCTCGATGTAGGCATCCAGCTCGTCGTCTGTGTTAATGTCTATGTCCTGGAACAGAGCAGGGCAGGGTCAGCCGGGACTCACAGGGTGGTGGAAGGCCCGCCTCCCCAGCCTTCTTGCAGCCCAGGCCATGCCCTCTCCCCCTCCACCCTGTCAGGCCATCCCTTCTTGATCGTCCATCCCCTCCCCGTCCTCCCGCTCCTGCCCGCCTCCCCCTACCCAGGTCCCGCCTGCCCCAGCCTTACTCTAAGACTCAACATTCCAACAGCTAGGTACCACCACCCACCCTGGGTTGTTCCCATCTCAGTACAGGCCCCCCTCAACCTTCCCTCTACTCAGGGACTCAGACAGACTAGAACAGTCATCCTTGTTTCCTCCCCTCCCCTCAGACACTTCTCTCCCTCCTCACTGGCACCATCCAAGGTTCAGGCCTCCAGAATCTCTCACCCAGATAACTGGGAACCTCCTCAGTGGAGTCCTGGACTCTAACCTCGGCCCCTCCTACAACCAACCAAAGTAAACGTCTTAGGCTGCAAACGTCTCCATGTCACACGATCCAGGGACCTCCCACCTGGTACAGAACCCTGCTGTGGGCCCTGCTCTTCCCTCTGCCCACAGCTCACACCACACCCCAGCACGACTGGTTCTGCCTTCAGCTCAAACGCCTCCTCACAGAGGCCCCCCTGACACGCTAGTCCAGCGGCTTCCTGCCACTCTCTCCTGTCTCCTTCAGGGCACTTCCCGCAGTCAACAGTTCTGTCTCCTCCCCCTGCTGTGCTGTGAGAGCAGGGCCCCTATTGGTCACCAGGGGTCACAGGACAGGGATTCCCAGAGTTTCCTGCCCAAATGAAGGGCTGAGACCACAGGACATTCCCCGCTTGTGGGCTACCCACTCCCATCCAGGCTTCATCTGGAAAACCAAGAATGTCTGTTTCGTGACTCCGAGGTGTCTCAAACCAGGTTGCAGATCACAGTGTCTAAACAAGGGCAAAAGTCTGATACCGTGGGTCTGGCTGGGATGAGGCCCAGGCAGACGCACCACCTCCAGCCCTCCTGTCAGGATGCTGTGCCGCCAGGGTTGGAATTCACAGGCCAGATTCCTGTGAGTGGGGAGAAGGGAGCACGAGGTACCCAGGCCCCCCTCCCTGAGACACCAGGTGGTCCGCTGCAATGAGAGGGCGGACTGGCTCACCTCCTGCACCTTTTGTAGGAGTGCCACGATGTTGGTCCTCAGCTTCTGTAGCTTCTCCTCGGTCTCACGCAGCTTTCTCTCGGAGGTGCGCAGGCTCTCCTCAGAAGCCTTGGCCCGCAAGTCGGCGCGGCTCTGGTAGGAATGGCACAGGTTCTGGAGCCCGACTTCATACTGCTTGAAGTACTCTTTCTGTTGGGAGAAAAGCCAGCGAGTAAGTGCGTGGGCTCACAAGGGTCCCCAGGGCCCTTCCAGACAGGCACTGGTGTCCCCAACTGGCTCGGCACCAGGAAGCCCGGTCTGAAGGGTATCAGACCCATGAGCCAGTGTCTCTGCAGCTCCAGAGAAGACAGACCTTGAGGCCCACCTCACAGGACTACCTCGAGGGTGGAGACGGGATCACACACAGGAAGCACTTAGCAAAGAGCTCTGCAAACCGCAAGCCGTGAGTAAACATGAGGGATGATCCTCACCATTCTCCTAATTTCACAACAGCACTTCTGAGCAATCCACATCCAGGTCACAGCCAACAAGTATGTATCGAGCTCCTATCAATAGCAGATACCCCCATGTTTGTGTAGTATATTTATACAGCATAGAACTTTTCACCATCTTCTCCGAGCACCTGAAACTTCCCAGCGGTGGGGTAGAAATGTTAACTAGCAGCTTCGCTAGACATGAGGCTTTTCAAAGTAGTAGAACACTTGTTTTGAGTGAAAGTTACATGGAATCTCATTATTAAAAACAATTTAGGTATCTCTATGTTTAATTTATTTTCCAAGTTATCATGATTTACTCATGAGTCACTAGTGAGAATGAAAAGGCTATTTTGATGAACACAAACCCATAACCAGCAGTCTGGCCGACCACCGCAGTCTCCCCAACTATAGCATTTGTTTACTTCTGTGAAAACCTATGAGCTACCTAGCACTGAATAGCTCCTAACTGCTATTTTTAAAACGTGTTAGAAGTATTTAATTATTTACAATCTAGAATATCCTAGTAAATCAAGATGGCAACAGAATCTTCAAGTTCTGCACAAAAAGTAATTATCACT
The DNA here is from genome assembly GCA_024291935.2 of Okapia johnstoni. Classification (NCBI taxonomy): domain Eukaryota; kingdom Metazoa; phylum Chordata; class Mammalia; order Artiodactyla; family Giraffidae; genus Okapia; species Okapia johnstoni. The sequence goes on along the minus strand of CM044310.1, from coordinate 2,926,802 downwards.
TGGCGGCTCAAAATAAATGTTCAAGCAGGTGCCAACAGTATTAAAATTTAACATACAATGTCATGAGCCTAACTATGATTCCTGTATGTTTTTAAAATTTTTTCACTTTTAAGCCATTACAGATTCACATGCAGTTATGTTACTTTTAAAGTACATATTTGAATCTCGTATTTGCAGGGCACCTGAGGGTTTCATGGAGCTCCTTCCCAGCATGATGAGAAATAGGACGGTCAGTTACAAACTGACACAGACACAATGAACATTAGAGTTTTGGTGTGTCCCTAAAATGAAAAGAATTAAAGTTTGAGTTATTTTAGGCATTTCCCTTAGGAGGCTATTAAGTTGGTGCATTAGTGGTACCTCCTTGCACAAGCGTGAACCAAAGGACTATTTCAGGCTCAGACACTTCTGTTGACCGTGCTTTGGCCTGGGTCATGCCCACTGTAGAAATCCCACTGCACCCAGGCTTTGCTCTGAATTTGGCAACAGCCTGAAGCCAAAAGCAACAAAGCTGACAAGAGGATGGCAGGCCAACCCAGCTGGCCTATCAGCAGTTTGTTCCTAGGACCTGCAGAGGACACCTGCAGCCTACCCAAGGGCGAGCACTGAGGTGGAGCAGCTTCCTGGGAACCCTGGGAGAGCAAGACCCTTGTTCTCTCAAGGTGTTCCGGGTTCAAATCTTGGCTCTATCACAGCAGACTGTTAACCTCTCTGAGCCTGAGTTTCTTCAACCCTTAGCCTCATTTCCTTTAAGTGGAATGGACATAAAACTCCATGCTCTTCTGACAGGCTTTATGGAGCACACAACTGAGAACTGGCAGTCACATCAAGCACCAAGGTGGGTGGGCAGACTCACCAGAGGAAACGATATCAGCTCATCTGAATTCATAGCACTCAGCTCCTTCTTAGAGATGGGGAAACTTGGAGGCAGGAAGTACCGTAAACAATTCCTAAACAAGAAGGAAGGTGGGACAGGAAATCAGAATAGCACAGAGTTGGTGGGAGCCACCACTGGTCCCAGAGCAGGACGCTAACACACCGAAGAATCTGGACGAGGAGGTCAATGGTCTCGTGGTTGGTGCTGGGGGCGGTGGTGTCAGGCTCGATGGGGACGCAGTCCGAGGTGGAGGGCTCCACTGTGGCTACAGCTTGCCGGGCCACCGAGTCCCCCGCTGGGGCCGCCGCCGCCGCCACCTCTTCCCTGCCCTCCTGATGTGTGTCCGGGCTCTGATACTCTGGGGACGGGGGCTTCATCAACCGCACGTCCTCACTGCCTTTCTCCACCCTAGGGAGAACCCAGTGTTTGTCACACGTGTACCAGGCTCCCAGACGGGCTGCCTGCCCCTGCCCTGGCCAACTGTCAACCCATCTTCCTGGAAAGGGTGTTACCAGCGGTCTCTTGGTGTTGTGTCCGTGGGCACATAGTCAAATTTCACCTTCCACCGCACCGCATTCTTGCCCACCTCCACAGCTGTGACACGGCCTGTGTACCACTCCCTATTCACACGCACCTCCACGTGCAGCCCTTTATCTGAGAGTGGGAGCAGAGCTGGAGTCAGAAAACTGGATGGACTAGAGCCCCCACCCCCCGCCCCCCGCCAGGGCCACCCAGGTTCATAGGGACAGGAATCCCTAGAAGCTTGATCCCACTAGGCCAGGGACGTGGAGCCCAGCCACCCCGGCCCCCATCCCTCCTTCCCCCTCACAAGGGTGCCCCAGAGCAGCAGGATGAGTGACGGCCAGAGGTGAACACCAACGAACTACTGCTGAAAATAAACACGAGGGTGTGCTAGCCTCAGAACGCTTCTCCGAATTAACACTTGAAACCACTGTTGCATGAGAGCCCAGAGCCAGCAAAGCCTCCAAGAGCCTTCACGATGAAGTGCTGCTGACCAAGGGACCCTTTCCCACTGTCCCACAGGCTCCAGGCACCTCCTAAACTTACCTTTCTGAGCATTCTTGAGGTCAGCCGAGTCCTCTTCCCCAGAGCTGTCTGAGAGCTGCAAGGACAGTCTGTTAGAGACATCGCCAGTGCCCCTGCAGAGCAGACCGTCCGCCCGGGGTCATCAGCTGTCATCTCATGCCACCTCAGGCAGCCTTTTAAATGCCCGAGCTTCATGGAGAGCCACTCTCTCAGTATCTACACACTTGCCTCCAAAAACCTCGAACAACAGAGCAGGCAAGGGGCAGGATGTCACAGATCTGCGTGGGTGTCACCTCAGGCCTGTGAGCAGAGGCACAGTCAGCCTCCAGACCCTCCCAGGGACTGTGCTTCTAGTCGGCTCGTGTCACAGACTGCAGGGGGTGGGGAGGCCAAGAGACCCTGGGGGCCAGGAGGCTGAGGACCTACCTCATTCAAGTCCTTCTTTTCCTCCTTCACAGCAAACTTGCCCCGCTTGGACCTCTCCTTCCTCTTCTCAGCCTCTTCCTCTGCTTCTTCCTCATCAGAGACCTCGAGGCTCCGCTTCCGACCAGGAGCGGCCTGCTGCAAAAGCAGGAATGTGAGGGACTCTTTCAGCCCCTCAGGTGCTGGAAGAGCCCATGTGGCGTAAAGGAGCCATTCAGAGAGGGGCCTGTGGGTCTCCGTCCCCACCAGGGCTGGGCACCCAACACAACAAGGGACATGGCAACCCCCAGGCCCAACACCCACGAGGATCTCTGCTCAAAGCTGTCACCGCAGGGGCCTCTCGGTTCACACCTCACTGAGCCACCCCCACCACTGCTGTCCCCAAGGCTGCCACCAAGCTGCACCCTCTGCCCACAGCAGGAGAAGCCAGTGGAGGTAACTCGAGTCTGTGGGGTACCAAACCTCGGAGGGGTACCAGAGAACTTCCTGGACAGGGGACCAACAAGCTCTGTGCCCCCACCGAGTGCCTCTGCATCCCTCTTCTTTGCAGGGGCAGCAAGGAAGCCAGATTTCCACCAAGCACCTTCCCCATGCAACCAACACTGCCCCTCCACTCCTGTACCACTGTGGGCGGGGCTGAGGAGCAGCGGCTCACCAGGGAGAGTTTAGTGGGCAGCTCTGGCTTCTTGACCACTGGAGTCTTCACAGCCCGGGGGGGAGGGACCTCCCGAGGGCTCCTGGAGTTGGGCTGGGGAGATGGTAACGGTGGCTGCACTGGTGGGGAGGGCTGGGATGCAGGCCTGACCACGGTGTTGGCAGGCTTCCGGGCTGCCTCGGGAGGCTGGAGTAGCCGGGAAGTGCTGGCCTCCTCCCGGGCGGCCGGGGCAGCAGGCTTTGGGGCGCTACTGATGACAGGAGCCTTTCTGGGCTGGCCGGCTGGCCTGGGAGCTTGCAGGGAAGGGGGTCTGCTTGGGGCATTCTTGATCACAGCTGGTAAAGGAGGCGACCGAGGACGCTGAGGTCTACGTGCAGGTTCCTAAAAGAGGCTGAGAGTGAGAATACCAATCCCAGCACGAGACACCCAAGAAGAGCCCCCACCACCCCAGGGCTTCACCTCAGAGGAAGGTCTGGTGGTCACTTCCAAGGGCAGTTTCTTCAGGTCAGCCTGGGAGCGAATGGGTGTGGTTTTCTGCAGGGTAAACAGGATGAGGAGGTTGTTTGTGTATCTGGTGCTTGGAAGTCAAATCTTTTTGGAGCCCCCTCTATCTGGGACAGTGGGCAAATAAACACCATCTGGACCACAGTCCTACTATTACAAGCCTCCTATATGCTCACTGAGAAGACAAAAACTCACCGACAGTAAACCACTAGCAAATTACAGGATTCTACATGATTATTCCAGCCATCAAGAGACTGGGGAAAAGTATCAATGGACTAAATTCCTATAAAACAAGTCAAAGAAGATGGGAGATCCCTGAAGGACAAAGCCAGAAAGGACCCGTGAGATTCAGCAGACAGAGGCACACAATACGATGAGGGCACCTGCCTGGCCACAAGCCAGAAAGGAAGATGCTTTTGTGATAAACACGATGAAAGGCTGAGGCCACACACGTATCTTGAAAAACCCTGACTAATCAATGAAGGAAAAAACAAGAATAAGCAGTTTTTAAAAGAAAAAAGAATGGTTCAATTTTAGAAATATGAAATTCAAATTATAAGATGTATATCTTTTATCAAATTCTCAAAAACATTTAAAAAGTACTTGTGTTAAAAAAAAAAACCTAAAATATAATACATCTTCTGGAAGATAATGTGGAAATAAACAAATCCACAGAATGTTTAAAACCCTTTTACTCTTTCAAATTCACTTCTGGAAAACTATCCTAAAAAAATTAGGCATTTAAGAAAACGTATGTCTATGTGATATGACACAAAAGTCATGATCTCCGTATTTCTAATAAAAAATACATGTATTTATGCTAGTGGTCATAAAAAGCTAGATATGAAGTTAATGGTGATTACCTCTAAAATAGGATATTTCAAAACATTCCAAATGAATTGGACCTCTTTGTAATATGCAATTTTTTTTTTTTTTTAAGAATAATCAAGGCATAGGAGAAGGGGGTGTTGGGAAACTCGGGCAGTGCTTATGGGTTCAAAAGGAGGGTGAACCTGAGCCTGAGGGAACAGAGGATCTACTGAGGGGCCCTGCCCATCTGCCCACTGCCCACTCACTTGCAGGGCCTCCAGCTTCTCCTGCTGCTGGCGAATTTTCTCTGTCAGTTGCTTCTGCTTCTCTTCCTGTGTCTTCAGGTCCTTTTTCAATGTCCCCAAGGGAAACTTCTGCTTCTGCTCTGAAGCCTCACATCTGTGAAGAGAAAGTGCTAGAGAAGCCATGGCAAGACGGTTCCAGGTAGGGCAGGGTCCTTCCTCCTCAGCCAACCCATGCTCTTTCTCATCAGAGCAACCTCAGACCTCCCAAATGCACAGAATTAATACTCACTGCAGGACACGCTTCTGTTTCTATGTCCAGGCACTTAGTATGCACGGCAAGACAGAGATGTAAGGATAGAGCAGTGACCTCAAGAAGCATAGTGGAAGGGTGGAGAAAGCTCAAGGGGTGCAGGGGGATGCCCACAAACTCCTTGTTAGAAAAAGCGCTCACCGGTCCTGCTCAGGATCAGGGTTCATGGAGCAAACCCAAGTGTCAGGGTAATCTGTCTCCACACAATTCAGCTGAAAGGGGAGTGTCCGCCACTTCAGACACAGATCTGTGACACAAAAAACACCCCGCCCACCAGTAACGGTCAGGCTCCTCCAGCCAGGCCCAAGACAGAGATGCCCCTGACTGTCTATGCACAGATCCTCAACCTGGCTCCACCTCTGCCTTCCTAACAGAACAGTCACTTCCCAGGGACAGTGATTCCAGTGAGGACGGACACTATTCATACACCCTCAGTGGCCCTAGCTCCCTCCCCCTTCCAGCAGGACCCTGGCTCAGTCATCACTCACACTTCTACCCATGTGGTATCAAACTGGGTTAGATGACCTCCTGCCTCGTTCAGGAGGGACACATGGGCACAGCACAGTCCCAAGACTGAGCTCCCAGGGCCATCACCAGACAGACTGGTATACCCAGGGAGACAAAAGTCCTGAATGTCAGTGCAGTGAGGAGACCAGCGTGGGACCACAATGGAAAGCAGCTGGGAAGAGGTGCTGCGTGACACCCAACTCACCACACTGGATGGTGGTTGGGATCTCCATGGATCTCCGCCGTTTGTAGCGCAGCTCACTGGATGGGGGCTGGTTCCAGTTGGCAGAGAGGTAGCCAAACTCATCCCAGAACTTGATGATGCCCCGCTGGGCTGGAAAGCAAACACCCGCATATCGGGAGAGGAGCCAGGCCCTCAGGCAGAGAGGACCCCCAGGCTGGCAGGGAGGAGGCAGGGAGGACCCCGGGCTGGCAGGGAGGACCCCCGGCTGGCAGGGAGGACCCCCGGCTGGCAGGGAGGAGCACGGTGCTACCGATGGCGACGTCTTTCCAGTACTGGGCCAGGTGCTCCCCCATGGCCCGCAGCAGGTGCCGGTACTCCTTGGCGTCCGCAAAGTCCTGCTTGTTGTGCGTGGGCTCCAGGACCAGGTAGGGCACATCAACGACCCCGACAACCCCACCGCATGCCCTGCAGAAGGAGGGAGACACGGCTGTCAGCCACTGGCCAAAGCCCTCCCAGCTCCTGTCCACGCTGGCGCGCCCCCTGGCAGCACTCACATGCCACCTTCCAGCTGTGGGCCCACTTTCTCATACATCTTGATCAGGCGGCTACAGTTGTAGATGAACATTCCATCCAGGTCCCGGTGTTCGATGTTGACCCCGAAAACAAAGTTCAGTTCCTTAGGTTCTTTAAGTGCTCTGAGAAGGCGAAAAGATAAATTCAAGCAGATCAACCCATTAACACACACCATAGTGTTTACGATTAAGCTGAAACTTGAGACACTTAGAAGTTTTGCCTTTGCATTCAATACGCAACCTGTTAAGACTCAGTAAGGATACACACTGTGCAGTCACTCTTAGTTCCCCCTAATTAAAAGCAAATGACTTTGGCTTTTGGTATCAAACAGGAATAGATTTAAGAATGAAGTGGATTCTGTGAAGCTGCTGCAAATCTCTGCAAAGATAGCTGTACTTTGGAATAAACACAAGGTAATCTGCAGACAGTAGAGAATCCGCCTGCAATGTGGGAGACTTGGGTTTGATCCCTGGGTTGGGAAGATCCCCTGGAGAAGGGAATGGCAACCCACTCCAGTATTCTTGCCTGGAGAATTCCATGGACAGAGGAGCCTGGAGAGCTACAGTTCATGGGATCGCAGAGAGTCAGACACAACTGAACAACTAACACTTTCACTACAATCTGCATAAACACTCCACCAATGTGACAGTGATTAATTTTAAAGAGACAAAAATTCACAAGAACAATGAACATGTGAGAGAAGAAACATCTACCATGGGATGTTAACAAAATCATGGAAACTGAAAAGCAGATAGACAACCAGTGGACGGACTCACAAGACAGAAACGACACCTAGGCCTGTGGTGAGGTCAAGAAGCAAGCAGGAACTCACGCCCAGAGTCTGCAGAGGCTCCAGACATGCAGGCAGACACAGAGATCATGTGATGAGCATGACAAATGCCCAGTTTAAATGAAAAGGAACAAACTCAACCTATAGCATTATTCTATATCTGTAACCAGGGATAAAAATTAAGAGTCGGTATCACCAAGTGGGAGACGTATAAGGAAGTTTACAATTGTATTTCTTACACGTTCTATATTTTACTAGTTGTATATGATGAGCACTTTATCCATCCTTTCTTTTTTTTTTTTCTTTTTTTATCCCAATATATCCATCCTTTCAATGAAAAGATAAAGTAAATAGGAAGAGGGAAAGGACAGGGAAGGTGGGGAGAGAGCAGAGGCGAGCGAGGGAAGCGGGGAGGGAAGGTGAGACAGTGCCAGTGAGGACAGGCTGGTGCTCCACTCAAGGTGCTGGTTCTGACCGCCGACCCCTGGCTCAGGAGGGAACTGAGCCAGGAACCCCTCCTGGGAATCACAGCATTAAAGGCTTTCTCAAAGGAACTATGTGTGACAGAAGGCAACCTAGCAGGGTGGGGAGGGAGTCCTCAAGTTCTCTGTCAACCATCCAGACCCGCGGGCAGCTGAGCACTCACCGCTGCTTGGCCTCCTTGATCCGCTTCTTGACGTCAGCTTCCCTGCGCAGAGTAATGGCTCTGTTCTGGACCTGCCGCAACATCACCTGGAGACACATGCCAGCATCAGATAAGGAGAGGAGGACTCTGGGCCACAGCTGGGAATGTCACAGCAACAGGCCTAAAATTCTCACTTTGAATCATGTGGACGCCAAGAACAGACCTGGAAATTTAGCTCCTTTCTGCAGAAAAGGGCCCTCACTAGGGACAAGTTCAAAAGCTCTGCTTCAAGTGACCAGACTTGCTGACATTAAGGAAACCCCAACCAAAGCCACAGTCTACGGAGGTGCATATGGCAGAGGAGGGGCAGAGAACTGCTTCGACCATTACTACCGTGTGTGACCTGGGCAATCACCCCTCTTCCATTTCCTTCCATGAACTGAGGATACTATAACAATGTCCTCCTCATGTGGTGAGGTGCCATGAGTGACTACAGAGAGAGACATCAACATATCCCATTTTACAGCTTTAGCGCAAGGGTTCGTGATTGGCAGGACATGGAGCCAGGTCAGCAATGCTGGAGTCTCACCCTGGAGTCCCGCGTGAGGTCTCCGCCCAGGCGCACTTCCAACGTCCGAGCTTTGCTCTCTGCCTCCCGTGCCTTCTCTTCAGCTAAAACCCAGAAGAGACCATAAGAATGCAAAAGGTCAGAACTCTCAGTCAATTCCCCCTAGTGTGGAGTCCCCATGGGATGAGACGTTTCACACTGTCCAGGAACACGGGAGCGCTGCAGCGCAGACTTGCTTGGAAAGTCAAGGAGGCTGCGAGGAAAACAGACACACTTTCCCAACCCTACAAATAAATCAGACAAAAAACTGCCTGAGGCAACAAAAGTTGCTTCTCAGTAGGAGCTGGAAGTTACCAACGTCCTCAGCAAATCACTCTCTGCAAGCTCTGCCAGCATGAGAGACCTTGAGACTTCTGCCCTGGAGTCAAGAAAACCAATTTCATGAGTATCTGCGCCAGAGGCCAGTGTGGGATTCTTCACTTTGGGCAGATGAGCTGAGGAGTTAGTGCTGCTTTAGGTAAGTGCCTATAAACGGGTGAAGGAGTAGCCTGGGGAGAAAAAATGCTGAGGCGACTGGAATGTGGAGGGAGGGTGCAAGAGGAACCGGACCAGAGGTTCAGGACAGCCCAGCCCTGGGTGCTGGAGGCAGCTTTTGCCTGATCCTGCTTTTGCCACAAGTCCCCAGACAACCGTGCCAACCCTCCCGCCCAGGGGTTCATTACCAATCCTCGCCACGTGCTCAGCTTTCTTCACCTCCTGCTCCGCGCGGGTCTTGAACCGGCTTGATGTGTACTTGTACATCCTGGAGGAGAGGCGGGTAACCTGAGGGCCCGGGCACCAGGGACCCAGGGCACCAGGGGTCCTGGCCACCCACCCCGTGAGTCAGAGGCGGGTTTCTATTAGCAAAGAGGGTCAACTCCCTACTCCTCTTGCCTCCTGCTCCATCTCTGAAAAGCAACCTCCCTGTACTCACTGAGATGGCCCCCTGTGCCCAGCTGAGCACTCTCCACCTCACAGAAGGCACACTCAGCAAGCCTCACCAGCCACCTCCATCCCTCCCTCAGGACCCAACAAGTCTGTCCGCAGTAAATCACAAGCAGTTTAAAGGCCCAAATGCAGCCAACACCATCAGCCGCTTATCCACCACGACGCCAACGATGCCCCGAAGACACTCGTCAGGCCCATTCTTGGCCCGAGGACAGCAGGCAGGGCGGCCCTACCTGGGCTTGTAGAGGCAGCAGGAGAGCCGCTTGGTCTGCACCTTGTGCCCATGGAGGAAGATCCGCATCCGGGGATCGATGTAGAGCACGGCGGCGTAGGCCCGGAAGGAGCGGCGCTCCGGCTTCCTGGAGGTGCGGGAACAGAGTGTCTGTCTCCGCCCCACCCCCGGCCACTCCAGGGCCGGCTGGACGGCCTCTCCTCAGGCTCTCCCCCTTTCCCCTTCCCACCTCAGCTTCTCTTGCTGCCGAGGGGCACTTTCCCTGTGTGGGCACGTGCCCACCACGGCCCCGCTATAGACTCAGCAACTCCTCGCCCTTCTAGGCCTCTGCCTCTTCCTCGGTGAAGGAGTCAGGGCGGGGATCTGGATTAGCGGAGGACCCGCTGTCCTCCTATTCATCCCGTCTGCCTTATGGCAGGAAGGCGTGGCATTCTCAGCTTTACCAGCTCTAAAGCTGGGGACTTCAGGGCACACGTTCACCCCTTCCGCCTCAGGTCACCTCCCTTTCCCTCCTTCCCCAGCCACACTCACGTGCCCTCCGGGGAAGTCTCTGCCATCTGGATATCCCTTGGATCTGAGATGATGTCCAGCTCCGGCTCTCCGTTATCCATGAGTTTGAGGTTGAAGATGATTACCAGCGTTCCTAGGAAACAGAAATCCTCCTATGGTTCTGCCAGGCAACCCCAGCCAGCCCCACGCCACTCGGGGCCCTGGAGCGCTCCAATGCTAGGGCTGCAGATGCAAAGCTTCCTTACCGCTGTCCCCAGGAATCTTCATGAACTGAGTCATCACCTCCTCTTCATTGTGGAAGGGAGAATATTTGTAGATGAGTTCTGTCTCGATGGCAAACTTCTCCACGTTGTCTGTGACAGGTTCCCGGGTCCGAGCGTGCCAAGTGGGCAATGGGACTATCACCTTTGGAGTAAGCACAGCAGATGCTTTGAAGGAAGCCCCAGGACAGCCTTCCCCCCAAATATGCATCCATCTTGTCCTTCCCCACAGTGGCTCCACACTGGCCCCGAGGTGAGGCCCAGAGTCCCCAGACAGGTGACAGAAGCTCTAGCTTCCGCCCCTTCCCAAGGCCCAGCCTCAGTTGCTAGGACCTCTGGGTACATACGCTGGTGGATGGCCTGGGGGTCTCTGCATGAGCAGTTCCCTGCTTGCGATGTCCTTGGTCACTCCCCCAATTTGGTAATAATTTGACTCTTTCCCCTAAGCAAAATATATTTCCAACTATCTAGTGAAACTCCCAATACTTTGGCCACTTGATGTGAAGAACTGACTCATTTGAAAAGACCCTGATGCTGGGAAAGATTGAAGGCAGGAGGAGAAGGGGACGACAAAGGATGAGATGGCTGGATGGCATCACCGACTCAATGGACATGTTTGAGTAAACTCCAGGAGTTGGTGATGGACAGGGAGGCTTGGTGTGCTGCGGTTCATGGGGTCGCAGAGTCAGACACGCCTGAGCAACTGAAGTGAAGTGAAACCGAAGGTGCACACAGACACAACTTGCAACTCAGCGATTCCACCCCAGTTATCTACCCTGGGAGAAATTCCCATATATACTTACCGACGCATGTATAAGAAAAACACAGATAACTACAGAACGCATAAGCTAAACTAGAGTGTATTCATAGAACAGAATTCTGGGCAGTGATGAAAATGAACCACCTACAGCTACTAGCATCAGCGTGGATGGATCTCACAGACACAATGATACGTGAAAGCAGCAGGACACAGAACCAAAAACAAACCCTATGGACGGAGGTCCAGGAGGGAGGGGACAGGGGTGTACCTATGGCTGATTCTTGTTGATGTTATGACAGAAAACCACAAAATTCTGTAAAGCAATTATCCTTCTATTAAAAAATTAAAAAAAACCAACCTACAGTATGGGTCCATTTATATAAAATTCATAACTAGGGAACTAAACTACTATTCACGAATGCATACACAGGTGACAAAATTATAAAACAAGGAAACGGTCATCAGCAAAGCCGTTTCTTCGGAGGTGAAGTAAGGAATACGGTGGCTGAGGGGCACACAGGGACTTCCAGCCTTAGTCTATGATGGTGGCTATGTGAGTACCTGCTTTATAATTATTCTCTCAACCACACACCGATTATTTTTATTGAAGTGCAGCTGATTTACAGTGTTAATTGCTGCTGCATAGCAAAGTGATCCAGTTACATATCAGTTACCTATACCCAGATTTTAATATGCCCTTTCATATGTATGAGATTTAATCTTACATTTAAGTAATCTTCTAAAAAATCCTACTCTTGTCAATTATACTTCAATAAAGCTAGGGGGGAAAAGTCCTACTCATTCTGCAAACACCCTACAGCAAATGCCACTTCTCCAGAGGCATCAATTGCACCTCCCGCAGCTGCCAGGGAGCCCTGTGGCCTGGGATTCCCTCTCCAGAGCAAACCAGTTCAGGCACCCCAGCAGGGTCAAAACTGATGCCCACCCTGTGGAGAAGTGGACTCTGTGTCTTAACAAGCTCTGCGGTGATAAACTGTTAAGAGTTCTGAGGCACTTAACTGGTTTCTAAGAACCAACCCTCGGGCTGGTTTGGACACATTCCTACCCAGCTGAAAATGATCTTATTTTAAAATCTTGGCTGAGTTCACACTAGAGTACAATCCAGAACAGTGACCTTCTAGCACCAAGTAAGGAAAAAATTTCAACCTAGCTTTTTCGCCAGGGGAATTGAGTTCCATTTGTGTTCTGTGAATCTGTGCCTCACTCCACAACTCCCATCCTTCCCAGCAGCCCCAGGCGACAACCACATTACTTTAACCTGTGGGCACTTCCCACATTTGGCATCACTTGCCATGGGAACACAGCTCCTTTCCCTTCAGTGTCACCACTCTCTTGGTTTTCCCCTGCACACCAGGACCTCAGCCGTCCACGACCCCTCTTCCTTCCCCTTTCCCCTCTCCAACTGACTGACCACCAAATCTGAGGCCCCAAGAGATGATGACCACTCCTATTTATCTCACTTCCTGCTGGAGTCCCACCAGGCTACAGACAGCCACGGCCTCTCAACATCAGTACCCTGATCTTTCCAAACCAGCTACCAAATAGCCAAACTGATCTTTCCGAAGAGAATCTGACACTGTCACACCCCTGCTTAGATTCCCTTTAGTGGATGCTTTTAATAAAGTCTCACTTTCCAAGGCCTGGGGGTCAAGTCCAACTTGCCCTCCCTGTTCTCCAGAGGCTTCTACCATCTGCCAAGTCCGTTCCCACAGCCCCCACCCACTCTCAGGACCTGGACCACTTCTGCTGACGTACACCCCCTCCCCCTGTCACCCTCAGTCATTCAGGAAAAGACCAGAAGAGCCCAGCAGGGGCTGCCTCCTCCAGCCCCTCCTTCCTAAGAGTGCTCTCCTGCCGTGGCACTTGACTCACTGAAAAGGCAAACACACGCTTTGGCTCATAAAGTAAACGCACATGAGCTCATCTGCTGTGATTTAGCCTCACATCTAAACAAGGCCAGTGCCCGTCTAAGCACAGCCAGCCAACACAGATGAGATCCACTGAAACTCTGACTGAATCCACCTGCTTACACAACAGACTTGCTCTCTGCAGACCCTCTCGGCCCCCTTTCTCAAGCTCTCGCCTCCATTTCTCACAGCAAAGGAGGTAAGAGTCCAGCCTGAGGTTGGGCAGGCCAAGGCTTTCCATAATCCTCCTGTGAGTGGGTATGGACCTCACCAGACCAGCTCTGCAGATATCTGAGCCACCAGGCCCAGAATCAGCTGGGTAACTTATGTTTAATTACCAAAAGTTTTCAAAATCAGAATATCCTCGAGTCATTAGGCCTTCCTTCTAGCGTAACAACAATCAGCTGGGGCTGAGTGTCAGCTGCCACTTACCAAAGAACTTACACTGATTTCCCATGTGTTCACCTGCTTCACTACCCGCCCAGGCCCTGCGGGTAATCAGACTTGCAGCTTCTGATACCAACGGTGAACAAAAAATGCACTCAGGGCACATGCCACAAAATCACCATCAACAGGAAAGACAGCGCTCTTCCTATTATCATCACCAGCTGTGGTCTCCACCACAGTGGGGGAAGCCCCAAACACTCCCCCTGATAAAACAGCTCTCCAGAGGGACACCCCCTGTCCCACCCTACATCCCAGGACCAAATTCAAGCTGCAGATCTAGGAGAGATACAAATGCACTTCTTGGCTCCTGCCACGTGCAGCCTCATTCTTAGAATAACTGTTCTCTGAAGCTACGAGATGATATCTGCCTTAACCCCTCCATCAATTCATCCAACCAACTGGCTAATCCCCTAACGGGGGGTGTGGCTGCAATCCTGAAATCCCAACAAGCCTGGCATACAAGTGACCCGCGAGAACAGCCTGGGCAGAACTGGGAGACGTGGGATGGTGACTGGGAACATGAGAAGGGGCCCCACCTCATCAATGCCTTCCTCCTCATGAAAGGTGCGTGACAGGAAGAGGCAGGTCATGGTGTCTTCCTTCTTGGTGAAGAGGATAAAATCCTTCCCGATGCGCATCGAGCCCCTGAAAGGGAAGCAGACAAGGATTACTCTCCCAGGGAATCAAAAACTCAACTGAAAAAAGAGCAAATCCCTGCTCTGGATGTGATGAAACTGCCTTTGGAAGATTCCTAAAGGCCTCCCTGGGACCCAGGGCCCCACACTGAGCACTGCAGCCCTCACGCCCCTTCCTCCCCTGTGATACTCCTCCTCCTGCTCTTCGTGGGCCCAGCTCTCCTTAGCGCCTTCTCCACCACAAGGACCCACCACGCTGGGCTCTCTCCTCTCTCACCACTGAGCACCAGCCCCAGCCTATCGCTGTCTGTGCTCTGGGCTCCTCCCAGCCACACAGGCTTCACTCCAGTAACACCTTCAACACGCCGACTTCCACGCTGAGCATGTCCAGGTCTCACCCTGTCTTTCCTTCGCTGACACAAACTCCCCCCACACACTTGTCTAAGGACAGCGCTGTCGGGAAGGGAAGAGCCCACAACACCTGTGCTCACAAGTCCTCCAAACACCAGGGTGACCTCGAGGCTCAGCCACACACAGGGCTAACCAGGCAGAGCATCATTTCTGAAGAGTTTCAAGGTGGCCTATCACTGGCTCATGGCCCGTAACCACAGCCATCCTGGGTCCTGAATCGTCTTGTTATGTCTCCTCATTAAGCCACAGGTCCCTGCTGTAGGGCAAGAGGGGTTTCTGAGAAATATGCCTCGAGGCTGACTTCCAGAAGGCAGAAGTCTGAATGGAATCAACTGCTGCTTCCTCAATTTGGCCGAGTTAATCCTTCTGAGGAGCAGGCAAGGACACACCTTTCCCAACAATATGGAACAGGGCAAAAGCATGAAGCATCAGCGGAGGAGTGCCCACCGAACAATGGGCACGCAGTTCCTGTCCCCTGAGCAGCTTCTGTTACCTCATGCGTCCTCTAAGACCCCAGGGCGGCGATGGTGGTGGGAAGCCTTATTACCCTCTTCTGTGTACAAACACAAGCCGGGCCGCATGCCAAGCACACGAGTGAATGCCACGACCCATTTCCCCAAACATTCAGGAAAACTCCAGGACACTATCCAGAGACACCCTGGGGGCTGCCAAGTTCTGTTTCTCGGTCTCCGTTTTCCGAGGTGCAGGCAATGCTCCCTCCCCCAGACAATCTCATGATCCCCCTCCTGCCTCCCTGAAACCTACCGGGGGCAAAGGGAGGCATGTTAGCTTGCCTTCTGTCAAAGCCTGCTCATGCCCTAATTTGGCAAAACCTCACTTTCGTGCCTCTTCTCTCTGTCTTTGATCCTGACCTTGGAGGGGAAATCAATAGCAACAACTCAAAAATATCACTACTCTGCCGACTTCTCTGCTTCTTAGCCCTCTTCTCACCACAAATCACTTCCTCCTGAAACTCTCAATTTCTAAATTCATCTCAAAACGAATTCAATCTGAACACTAGATGGCCCCATCTCAATGGCTCCTTTCCAAAAGACATTCTACTAAAATACGCTGATGACAACACTCCTAACTTCTGTATGTTTTCCTTCCTGGTCTTCTAAGCACTTTCAGACTCACATTTCATCTGCTCCTGAAACTTGCTCAGTAAGGAAGAATGTCAGGGATTAGAAACCCATATTCTACAGCAGGAAACAGATATTCAGAGAGGTGAAAGGGCTTGTCTGAAGCCACAGAGCTGATGAAACCACACAGGAGGAGGCTGCCTACCACCCAGAAGGGAAGTCCGAGTTTCCTACATCTGAGACATCAGCGGTTGGAAACTCGATCACCACACCAGAATCACCTAAGGAACACACGAGGGAAAAAAAAAGATTCCCAAACCCTACCCCAGGTTCACCAGATCAGGCCAAAAATTTAGCATGGAAAGATCAAAGAAGGAGAGAGAAAATCAGAAGTGAGAAACCAGGCTAGGGCACTCATGGCCCGAACGATAGCACTTAACTCTTAACCCACTCATATGTGTTACAGCCCAACTTAAAAGGAGGAAGCTGAGCCTCAGAGAGCTCAGTGACTTGGCATCAGATCCAAACCCTGGTTCGTCTGACTGAAGTGAGGTAGACAGCAGCTCCAGCCTTGCCATCAGAAAGACATGGTGCACACCTCAGCTCTACACCTGGGCATTTTCACACCTTTGGGCAAGTCACTTCACCCCTATAAACCTTCATTCTCACATCTGAAGCTGAGAATCATGGTACCTACACATCACAGGGCTAGGATGAGGATTAAACTCAACCACCCAAGTGAAGATTTTTAGCACAGTGTCCGGCACGTGCTAAGTGCCTGACACTGAGAGACAAGTGGGAAGTCCAGGCACTAGGTCTGCACTGTTGTGGGAGGCATCGTCTCTTCCGCACAAGCCCAAGCCTGCTGAACAGATGCACAACCGACCAAACACATCCTCAAAGAACACAACAGGTTTCCACAGCAAGACCAGAAACATGACTCAGAACTCCATCTGTACAAACTCTAATCCCAATAAATCTTATTCCATCCAAAGGTATGTACAGCTGGAAGTGAGCATTTCAGAAATAGAAACCCTTCTCTTGGGGATTCGTTCAAAACCAGAACAACACATTCCACACGCCAAACAAGTGGGAACCAAGTGGCTGAGAAAGAAGTCCCAAGGGATGTGAAGACATTAGGTAAGCCCCTGCTACAGGGCCTGGCAGGACATGTGAGCAGCAACCAGGTCCTCCACATGGGGGAGAGTTTGGGTCTCTCTCTCTCACCCTAGATCCCCAGTGCCTGGCACAAAGTGTGACAGGTGCTCTGGGAACAATGCTGCACCAGGGGGCAACCCCTCACCAACTCAGATGCATCCCAAGCACACAAAACGACCACTAGCATCCTCAATCACAGGTACAAACAAGAATTTTCAACCAGAGGAGAGGCACCGTTCCAGAACACAGTGCTAAGAGAAACCTACAGATTCTCCTACCTCAACGGTGCTGGACATTCACATTCTTTCATCTGTGGCATAAAGCAGACTGAAAGTTGGTTTAATTTACGTTTCTGGCCATCAGTTAGTAAGTCCCTAACCACCACCCCTTCCTGACTGTCCTCCTGCTCCAGGATTAAGGTGATGGAGTGACAAGGAGAGCATCGCTTGATTTTGTTGAGTCCTGAGACGGGCTTCTGGTATACTTACGACTTTAACCCGTTCCCGTACTGCCCAATCTGGGTGGACTCAGGCGTTCGCTTGGCCGACTTCCCGAACTGGATCACGCTGGCGGCATCACCTGAAGTGGCAGGTGAGAGAGAGAGGGGAAAGTGTGCTTTTCTTTCCCGGGCTCTCAAATCTCAAAGGTCTGAGCCTCATTTAATCCAAGCGAGGCTGTCTGTCTACTGAAAACCTCTGGCAGGAAATTCACAACTGGGAGGCAAATGGAGGAAACCTCTGACTGGCCTGTCGGCACCACCATCACGAGGTCCTAGTTCTGTTACCAGAACGTGGTAACTAGGCTGGGGCAGGCCATCACAGTTCCAGCTCCAGGATGTTACGCAAGCCAGTGTCAACAGACAGGTAGCCTGACGGACTTGAGGCTGCCATTCAGATCCTATCTCCCACATTAGGACAAGACCTGGCAAATCCGTGAGTGGAATTAAGCCTGAGATGTTGCAAGAGACTGCCCTCGCCCTTCTAGTCACAAGAGTGAGGCAGCAGAAAAACAAGTTAACACAATAAGCATTTTATAAAAATGCTTTGTTACATCCTCCCCAAAAGAAGCAATCAGCCCATCACTTACTTGGATCCATTCCCGCTCCATCATCCAAAAAACAAAGCATAAATCCTCCTCGAAGGTCCTCTCGCCTTTCTGTAAAAGAAGGAGCTGCCATTACTGGGCAGTTACCCACCAGAGGGCAGCAACTTGGGTATGATTGGAAGGTGGATCACTGTGAAGCTGGGTCCAAAAAGGTCTTCTCCTTCTAGCAATCCCAGCAGGCAAGAGAGGAACAGGAAAGTTTGCTTTTCTTTCTCAGGCTCTCAAAAATCAAAGGTCTGAGCCTAGTTCAATTCAAGATCCCCCACCCCAGGAGTGAGACCGAATGGAGTGCAGTGAGAGCTGCCTGGTTTCCCACTGCACCTGCTCGAAGGTCTTGTAAGGAGGAACAATCATTGGACAGTAAGATACAGCACAGCCGTGGCCAGGCATCCTGGCTGACAGGAAGGAAACCCCACAGACTAAGGCCACCATTCCAAGTGGAAAAAGAACCCTCCTGCAACAGCCGTCGCCACAGCAGCAAGTGGTCACTCAGAGTAGTCTGGGTCCAAGCACACCATGAATGCCATAGAAGACTCTCCCAAATAGGGAGAGGGCTGCCAAACAAGAGTTTCCAAGGTGTCTTTCGACTCCAGTGATGAGGTTGAGATGGGCAAAGGAGGAATAGCACAGGTCTTGGAATCAGGAGACCATGTGTACTAAGAGGAGGAAGGTCAGTGTATGGTGCTACAGGGATAAGTCCGAAGTGGCTCTGGAGTCTAGTTCCTAACTGAGGACATTTCTGTCTCTACCAAGCTACAGTTTGCCAACTTAATACAACTACCTAAGCAAGGGAATCACAGTCTAAAATGCTCTCTGTCTTCCCCTCTGGCTCAAGATTCACGTAAATTGTAATTGCCTCTTAAATGGGTTAATGGAATTTAAAATGCTATTTCAAAAGTACAATAAGCCACAGAGATTTTCAAGTATCACTTGCTGTTCAGGAAGCTGAACTTTCAGTTCAGTTCAGTTCACTCAGTCATGTCCGACTCTTTGCGACCCCATGGACTGCAGCACGCCAGACTTCCCCGTCTATCACCAACTCCCAGAGTTTACTCAAACTTATGTCCATCACGTCAGTGATGCCATCCAACCATCTCATCCTCTTGTCACCTTCTCCTCCTGCCTTCAATCCTTCCCAGCATCAGGGTGTTTTCAAATGAGTCACTTCTTCACATCAGGTTGCCAAAGTATTGGAGTTTCAGCTTCAACATCAGTCCTTCCAATGAACACCCAGGACTGATCTCCTTTAGGATGGACTGGTTGGACCTCCTTGCAGTCCAAGGGACTCTCAAGAGTCTTCTCCAACACCACAGTTCAAAAGCATCAATTCTTTGGCTCTCAGCTTTCTTTATAGTCCAGCTCTCACATCCATACATGACCACTGAAGAAACCGTAGCTTTGACTAGACTAGCTTTGACTTTGTTGGCAAAGTAATGTCTCTGCTTTTTAATATGCTGTCTAGGTTGGTCATAGCTTTTCTTCCAAGGAGCAAGCATCTTAATTTCATGGCTGAACTTTGCTGAAACATTAACAAATGCTTCTTGATAGTTTAAGCATAAGGACCTTCCTGGAAGCCTGATTGGTAGATAAGAAAATTTCTCCTTGTGGCAGAGCCTTTTATCAGTCTGGAGAATCCAAATGAGATCTAGGAACCAGAAGCAAGTGCAGAAAAGGGACAAAAACCTTCCAAGTTTCCTTCTGGAGGAAGCAAAGTGTCAGATGGAGACTAAACTGGGTCAAGGACAGAGCATGGTACAAGAAGTGTTCTAAATGTAGCCAACAGCCATTTGCTGGATGATTTAGCCTAAGATGCACAGAAGACTCTGCTTTGGGATCTAGAAAGTGGTTCAAGCCAACTGCATCTGAAAAATCTCCAAAGATTACTGGTATTTCTTGAACACTACCTAGGAAGTTGCTTCCAGGCCCTTGTGTTTGGTAGAATAGGACTCACAGGCTATTTTCACATACAGTCATCACTTAACACTGGGTCTGAGATCCGTTTCTTGCCCAAGAACTTCTTTTTAAATCTTTTTCATACGGTTTAAGAGACACACCTATAGAGGGTCTTCCTGGCCATACAAATGACCCACAGCCTGTAAGCATCTAGCAGTGCTCAGGTCCATAGTCATGTGCAGCACTGCCTTGGGGCCAAGAGAGACTAGCTGACTGAAGGAGTTACTAGCAGTAACTCCTTCACCTTTGTAAAAAAAAAAAAAAAAAAAAAAAACAGGCAGTATGGCATCTTCACAATGCTTCACAATCACTCATTTATTTGATGTGCCTGGCTCTGTAATGAAAATAATAGCCAAGAACAATGCCACTATGACCACTGCCTTCAGGCAGCTTGCAGTCCAGTAGACACCACTCCCTGCAGCACACAGTTAAGGAGGAGGGTTTAAACAGAAGACCAAGAAGAGTGTCAGCTTGAGCAAAAGCAGTGCATTAAGTCATCTGAAGAGCTTGTTACAGCAGATTCTGGGCCCCATCCTGGAAGGTCTGAGGTCTCCATCTGCGTTTCTAAACTGCTCCCAGGTGATGCCAATACTGTCCACTACTGGACCACTCTTTGTAAAGCACAGAGCTAGAGTTAGCAAGAACTAGAGGCTCCCTGCCTGCAACAAAACCCCCAGACATTCCAGTAGTTAGGAGATGCATTCCTCACACCTTCTACTCACTTTAATCAATCAACTGAATGACATCCAAAGTCTCGAGGAAAGGATTTTATGAAGCTGGTGGGAGTTCTGGACAGAGGAAGGGGTCTGGGCAGCTGGAGACTGTCTGCACCCCTTCTCGGCATACATCCCGGAGGAGGACAGAGCCAAACTGCCTTCTGTGCAGTTGTGCCTCAGGCCCTGGTGGCAGCTCAGGACGATCACAGAACTGGTGGGGGGGCTGCCCATCTAAGCTTCCCCTATATGACCAAGTCTGGCTTCTCCCAATTAGTGCAACATAACATTCCTCCATCCAACTCCCACTGGGGAGAAAAGGAAAAAGAAAGAAGCTGGAGAAGACGTGAAATGGAGCTTTCAGTCAACCGTCAGAGCTGACAAGGTAACGCTGTCCTCAGCAGAGGCGGTAACAGAACGACTATCAAGTTCTTGGCCGTACTCTGCCATCTGTCTGAACAGTGTTCATTTCAGCTGCATTTGCTCTAGTTTCCATTTACTAACCACTGACCTGGCATCACAAAAGGAATCTTTCTTTGAGGCACAGCAATCCCTATCAAAGGAAGTCCAGAAAGTCAATAAAAACACAGTCTGACAGGCAAGTTCTAGTCTGGCCCCATCCAACAGGAATGCGTTGGGTACCAGAGTCTGGTTTCTTTCTCACCCTTCTTTAAGCTATAATGTGAATCTGTGGCAAATTCAAACTACATTTGATGTTTGGGAAGATTTCCAAGTTCAGGATCAATCTAATTTCAGAAAGGGAGACAGGAAGCTACTTCCCCTGACATAGTAACAACAAATAGTTTATAGTATATTATTACTTCTATTATCCTCCATACCATTTCTGTCCTTTACGGACTAAAGAGCCTCTTGATGAGTGTGACAGAGCAGAGTGAAAAAGCAGGCTTAAAACTCGGCATTAAAAAAACCAAAGATCATGACATGCGGTCCCATCACTTCATGGCAAACAGACAGAGAAACAATGGAAACAGTGACAGACTTTATTTTCTTGGGTTCCAAAATCACTGCAGATGGTGACTGCAGCCATGAAATTAAAAGACGCTTGCTCTTTGTAAGAAAAACTATGACAAACCTAGAAAGCATATTAAAGAGCAGAGACATTACTTTACCGACATAGGTCCGTATAGTGAAAGCTACAGTTTTTCCAGTAGTCAATGTATGGATGTTGAGAGTTGGATCATAAAGAAGGCTGAGCGCCAAACAACTGATGCTTTTGAACTGTGGTGTTGGAGAAGACTCGAGAGTCCCCTGGACTGCAAGGAGAGCAAATCAGTCAATTCTAGAGGAAATCAGTCCTGAATATTCATTGGAAGGAATGGATGCTGAAACTGAAGCTCCAATCCTTTGGTCACTTATAATGCGAGGAACTGACTCCATAGAAAAGACCCTGATGCTAAGAAAGACTGAAGACAAGAGGAGAAGGGAACGACAGAGAATGAGACGGGATGGCATCAGCAACTTGATGGACATGAGTTTGAGCAAGCTCTGGGAGTTGGTGATGGACAGGGAGGCCTGGTGTGCTGCGGTCCAGGGGGTCGCAAAGGGTAGGACACAACTGAGCAACTGAACAACAAATTCTATTATCCTACTTGTAAAATGAGGTAGCTTTTATTTCTCCTATTGAATGTGTTAATATAACACTGAGGTAGAAAAGTGTGAAGTTGGGGCACCTCAGTCAAGATTCCCAATCTCAAGGTACTCAGAGTATAATTAAGTCTTTTCCCAAAACGCTGGAGTGTTTAGTGCTTCTATCATGCCATTTAATCCTTAACTACCTTGACAGTTCCCTCAAGATCAAGTTATTGTTCCCTAATCATCTGTGTAGTGCTACTGTCTCCAATTAACAACTAAATTCTCCAATGGCAATTTAGCAAAGGCCCCACCTCATCCTCTCTGGACTCCTCCCAAAGTCCTCCCAAAGCACAACAGTTAACAACACTGAGTACAGAATAAAAGTACACTGGGCCATTTTCATTTAAATTGAAATCCAACTGTTCTGTTGCATTCCAAGTGAAAGCACTAAATTTCTTTGCTGAAATTCACCCACCGAAGGTGGTAAACGACTTAAAGACTGAATTGAAAGGTGAAAGGTGGTAAACAGGAGCAGAGATGATCTCTTTTAAAAGGCTTCTTCTGTGAATTCTCTGGCTGTCCAGTGGCTAAGATTCCTCACTCTCACGCTGTGACCCTAGGTTCAATCCCTGGTCAGGGAACTAAACGCCCATAAGCTGCACAGCGAAAAACAAAAGCTTCTTCCAAAAGAGGATGATTTTTTTCCCTTCCACATCACTTGGAGTGGAGGCCTATTCTCTGCTTTGCCATCTTTGCAATGATTTAAACAGCTAGACTTCTCCCAGAGGTGGTAGTTCCTGCTCCTTACTGAAGCACTCTGGGGTGGAAGACCTACTGTGGTGCAGGAATGATACCTCCATCTGGCCTAAGGGTTATTAAAACCATCGTCTAACTTACTTATGCTATGACCCATTCTCCTGTTATTCTCTTCTAAAAATAAAAGGAGTCTTATTTTCACCACTTTGGCAGAGCCTTTTGAACAGTAGGTTTTTAGAACTTACGCAGGATAGCTGATTTAACTGTTTTGAGTCTTTTCTTTGCTCCAAAGTGTATCAGGCAGAAGGAAATCATATCTTTACAATTCTTTACAATTATATGACACTGGAAGTTCTAACTAACTCTTAGAATTACTATTGAGTTACTACTCAATTGAGTTACAAAAGCTTCTTCCAAAAGAGGATGAGTAATTGAGTTACTCAATTACTATTGAGTTATTACTATTGAGTAATTCTTAGAATTCTATTGACTGCTTATTCCCATTGATCAAAACAGGTCTGTAAAGAGAAAGAGGCATTATTTGATAACCATATATTGCCATAAAAACTCAAGTTTCTCAAAAGTGAGGCAATGCCAGCCAAACTGGATTTATAAGCCATCTTTCTCTGTCCCACTTTCAAATTTTTAGCACTCAAATGACAAAAAATGTGCTGGTACAAACACTGAACAGGCAGAAAGCAAGCTGTTTACTAAAAGTGTGGTAGGGCAACGATAATGACTAAGATCTCTGTCACTGCTGTACACACTCCATAACAAAGAAAGGACCTTACTGCCCAAGAGCAGAGCCAATCAGGCAAAAATACTAGACGTTGTCAATATCTTTAAATTCTAGGGAAAACAGCCCTATTTCCTACCTGACTCCTCTGCCTGAGAACATCTCTGCAAACCTCAGTGCCAATCCAGTTACACAACTGTGCTGTACAACTGACACCAGCAGCTCTTCAAGTTGGGATTTGTCCTCACCAAGGTTGCAGAGGGAGAAGATGGCCTTCAACAAGATCTTTCTTTGGCTGCAGGAACTACAAACCCCACAAACCTGGCCACCTGCTAACTTCAATCAGGAAAATCAGTGGTACTTGGTCATTTCACTCTGCATCAACCCAATTAATCTCCTAGTGGCTTTCTTTAAATAGATACATAGATCTGGAAAAGCTTTACACAGTCAGCAAAAACAAGACGCGGAGCTGACTATGGTTCAGGTCATGAACTCCTTCTTGCCAAATTCGGACTTAAATTGAAGAAAGTAGGGAAAACCACTAGACCACTCAGGTATGACCTAAATCAAATCCCTTACGATTATACAGTGAGAAATAGACTCAAGGGATTAGATCTAATAGACAGAGTGCCTTGAGAACTATGGATGGAGGTTAGTGACACTGTACGCAAGGCAGGGATCAAGACCATCCCCAAGAAACAGAAATGCAAAAAGGCAAGATGGTTGTCTGAGGAGGCCTTACAAATAGCTAAGAAAAGAAGAGAAGCAAAAGGCAAAGTAGAAAAGGAAAGATCTACCCATTTGAATGCAGGGTTCCAAAGAAGAGCAAGGAGAGATAAGAAAGCCTTCCTCAGTGATCCATGCAAAGAAACAGAGGAAAACAGTAGAATGGGAAAGACTAGAGATCTCTTCAAGAAAATTAGAGATACCAAGGGAACATTTCAAGCAAAGATGGGCACAATAAAGGAAATGGTATGGACCTGACAGAAGAAGATATTAAGACGAGGTGGCAAGAATACACAGAAAAACTATACAATAAAGATCTTCACAACCCAGATAATTCCGATGGTGTGATCACTCACCTAGAGCCAGACATCCTGGAATGTGAAGTCAAGAGGGCCTTAGAAAGCATCACTACAAACAAAGCTAGTGGAGATGATAGAATTCCAGTTGAGCTATTTCAAATCCTAAAAGATGATGCTGTGAAAGTGCTGCACTCAATATGACAGCAAATCTGAAAAACTCAGCAGTGGCCACAGGACTGGAAAAGGTAGTTTTCATTCCAATCCCAAAGAAAGGCAATGCCAAAGAATGATCAAACTACTGCACAACTGTACTCATCTCACACACTAGCAAAGTAAAGCTCAAAATTCTCCAAGCCAGGCTTCAGCAATACGTGAACCGTGAACTTCCAGATGTTCAAGCTGGATTTAGAAAAGGCAGAGGAACCAGAGATCAAATTGCCAACATCCACTGGATCAGCGAAAAAGCAAGAGAGTTCCAGAAAAACATCTACTTCTGCTTTATTGGCTAGGCCAAAGCCTTTGACTGTGTGGATCACAACAAACTATGGAAAATTCCTCAAGAGATGGGAATACCAGACCACCTGATCTGCCTCCTGAGAAATTTGTATGCAGGTCACAAAGCAACAGTTAGAACTGTACATGGAACAACAGACTGGTTCCAAATAGGAAAAGGAGTACATCAAGGCTGTATATTGTCACCCTGCTTATTTAACTTATATGCAGAATATATCATGAGAAATGCTGGATTCGGTGAAGCACAAGCTGGAATCAAGATTGCTGGGAGAAATATCAATAACCTCAGATATGCAGATGACACCACACTTTATGGTAGAAAGCAAAGAAAAACTAAAGAGCTTCTTGATGAAAGTGAAAGAGAGTGAAAAAGCTGGCTTAAAACTCACATACAGAAAACTAAGATCATGGATGGCATCTGGTCCCATCACTTCATGGCAAATAGATGGGGAAACAATGGATACAGTGACAGACTTTATTTTTTGGGGCTCCAAAATCACTACTGATGGGTGACTGCAGCCATGAAATTAAAAGACGCTTGCTCCTTAGAAGAAAAGTTATGACCAACCTAGACAGCATATTAAAAAGCAGAGACATTACTTTACCAACAAAGGTCCATCTAGTCAAAGCTATGGTTTTTCCAATAGTCATGTATGGATGTGAGAGCCGGACTATAAAGGAAGCTGAGCGCCAAAGAATTGAGGCTTTTGAACTGTTGGAGAAGACGCCTGAGAGTTCCTTGGACTGCAAGGAGATCCAACCAGTCCATCCTAAAGGAAATCAGTCCTGAATATTCACTGGAAGGACTGATGCTAAAGCTGAAACTCCAATACTTTGGCCACCTGATGTGAAGAACTGACTCATCTGAAAAGACCCTGATACTGGGAAAGATTGAAGGCAGGTGCAGAAGGAGGCAACAGAGGATGAGATGGCTGGATGCCATCACCAACTCAATGGACATGAGTTTGAGTAAACTCCGGGAGTTGGTGATGGACAGGGAGGCCTGGTGTGCTGCAGTCCATGGGGTTGCAAAGAGTCAGACACAACTGGGCGACTGAACTGAACTGACTGATAGATCTGGCCACCTTGTGGTAGTTCCCTTAACACCAATATTCTTGATTTCTATTACACACCTGATCAGGGCTGCCCTGTCCTGCCTAATACTTGGAGTAATCAGGCTGTCTACCCAGACTCCATAAACCAGTATCTCCCACTCATTTATTTTTAGGCACAACAGTAAACGCTTCTGGGAACTGGGCACAAGAAGGAAGACTGGTATCTGTCTTACCTGCATAAATATCAATTCTCGTGGCATCAGCATCTCTGCAAAGTTGGGGGAAAAAATCAATATTCAAATGAGAATACGAAGTATAACCATCAAGATGCACAGTATTCTGAGTGGGATACATACTATTTTCAATCTACTTTCAGGAAATCATAAAAGAAATTCTATATAAAGATATACTTTTACATTTGGTAACACACTTTTCCTTATATGTCTGTGAAACACCTCTGGAGCTCCAAATTATTTAAAACAATCACAAGATACATAGGGTCTGAATACACTTTTTTAAAATAAAAATTTCACAGTGAAAACAGCTAGAGGATAAATAAGAACATTGCTTTACACACTAAATGACTCCAATCACTCGTTCGACTGCGATCATAAACAATGCTCCAATATCTCATCCATTGTTCCTTCTCACCAAGATTTGAGAAAATAGGAAAACAATACTGTCACAAAGCCTAAGAAAAATCAGGTCTTACAGTATACACACTACAGTCAGTACACTGACTCATGAGCCCATAATCTTATCCTCCCTAAACTTGAAAGGAAGTTTGGGGGCACCCCATTAGGCTCCAGTCGTCAGCTGAAATAAAAGCTCAGTCATCAGTGAAGTCTTCCATAAAAGGCTTGAAAGTAATCTAGCCCAATTCTGCCAACTGCAGGCAAAGAAAATGAGGTGCTGGGTTTCACCACTTTTAAATGCAAAATAATCCACCCAAACCCATACAACTCTACAGGTACTTATTCCCCAAAACAGAAAAACATTTTCAAAAATAGAAGAGACTGGCAAAGTGTGTGCATGAGCAGGAACATACACTC
Organism: Okapia johnstoni; assembly: GCA_024291935.2. NCBI lineage: Eukaryota > Metazoa > Chordata > Mammalia > Artiodactyla > Giraffidae > Okapia > Okapia johnstoni. The sequence continues at coordinate 2,899,774 of CM044310.1, read as the reverse complement.
CCAGGCAATCTCCAGTTCACCATGTAATATATAAAAAGACAGCCTGCCAAAACACACTGTAGTATCACTAAGCAAGTGGCAAATTTAAACATAGCTCCATTAAGCTACAACATTTTTAAATTTAATATAAAAATTATGAGTCAAGCAGGATTGAAACAATCAAAAAACACTGAAAATGGGACTTTTCAGGTTAAACAAGTTGTTAACTAGCACACTTCCATGCGCAGTCCAGTAAATAATAACAATAAAAGTATACGGTATAGGTCTACAGTATAGACTTAGGTAGACATAATTACCATTATGTCATTAACTGGAGATCTGTTTAGAAAGTACGTTTGTCAACTCTTATCCTCTTCTTCATTATTCTTATTAGTCAATAAACACCATGTCTGAATTTTATGTTTGCCTTCAGAAATCTGTGATATAATTACAGGCAGACTTTTTATTTGGGACTTCACCTTCACTGAACCAATCCAAACTTCTTTTCGGTCTTGCACAGTAGCATTTATAGGCTTCTATCACTAAGAACTCAGTATAACACCATGCTGAAGAATGATTTCTTCCAAGCACAGCTGCTAACAATGGAAGATGCTTTGATCAACTAGTCTCATCTGACAATAAAATACACTCACTCCTTAGTATCTGCAGGGGACTGGTTTTAAGACCACCAAGGACAACAATATCTGCAGATGTTCAACTAACTTCTATAAAATCATGTAGTACTTGCATATCATCTATGCACATCCTCCTGTTTACTTCAAATCATCTCTAGGTTACTTATGATAACTAACACAATGTAAATGCTATGTAAATAGTTGCAAGCAAGCAGCAAACTCAAGTTTTGCCTTTGGAACCTTCTGGAACTTTTCCAATACTTTCGATCTGTGGTTCCTTGAATCCACAGATGCAGAACCTACAGATACAGAGGGCTGACTGTACATTTTGGGAAGACACAGAACTCTGAAAAAATTTTAAAGACATTAGATGGTTTACTGTCCTGGTAGCACAAATTAAACACAGTTTGTCCTAGTAATTAGATCCCTAAGTTTTTATCTTAATTCCCTGTGTTTCACAACAATTATATTGTTCTAATACACAGGGAAGGTAGCTTTGGAGGTCATAAGTTCACTATTTTTAGTCTGGAACATAGAAATGAATGGATTAAATTATCAACAAATGTGCTATTTAAAATACTTTTTGGGTAAGATGCCTCCTAGGAGTGAGTCACATGTGCAAAAGAACTGCCTTCCTCCCAAGTCTTCAGAGATCACAAAAACCCAAAAAGTTTTCAAGCACAGACTGCACACCTGAAGACTACATACCTTGCATTATCAACTAGTTCAGCAAGAGCACCAAACAAGAATTCATGAGTGGTTCTGAAATGATAAATATTAAGAATCAGCAAAAGAATTATGAATTAAACTATAGTTCCTAATAAAATGTCAAGGTTATAAAATATTTAAAAGGTTTTTTAGGGAAAAAACTAAAATTCCTACTTGCATCATCAATTTACATTATTCAAGTTTTAAACTTCTCCACAATTCAAGTCTTTCTAGAGCTCAGATGTACTACTGCTAAAGCAATGCTTTTCACTACTCATATTCTACCTAGAAAAATATCTATATTTTATTTATCATTGCCTTTACCAGCTGTCAGTTTCTGCATATCTCTAAAAATGCTCAATGGAGAAATCATTACCATTTAGCTTTATCAATACCTTTCTGATGATTTACTGGTGAAAAACCATTCAGTACTGTGCAATTTATATGCAAAAATATTCCACTTGAAAGAGGGAAGAAAGGAGAAAATAATCCAGTTTTTGATGCTCCCTGATTTTGGTCAAAACCAAAACTTTCTCCACATAAAGGAATCCATAATTCTCTTGAACAACCCCCTCCCCTAAGAGGAAAAAGGTTTGGTGTGGTCTCCTAGGGTCCTTGCTCAAGTTAGTCCTTTCCAGAAGGGTAGCCAATGGTCATCTCCTCCTCTAGGAGGCTACTCAAAATTTAGGTAGGATAAATTCACAATTACCATATTCACAGCACAATAAAGATGGTATTTATGCATGTCTTCCTCTTTTTACACCTTCTTTAATTTGTGCTATTTCCCATAATAGTCCTCATTAGATATAAAAGTAGATGCATCGACCTAGAACCACCTAGAAATTTTTTTTTGGGGGGGCCCTGTGGTGTGACATATGGATTTTAGTTCCCTGACCAAGGATCAAACCCATGCCCTCTGCAATGAAAGAGCAGTCTTAACCACTGGACTGCCAGGGAAATAATGAAACTCTGACTTTTGTAAGCATTAACCTACATAATGTATTATTATCATAACGTAAAGAAAAATATTATTCCAGTTAATTTTTTTGTATACAAGGTTTCCGTTAATAGATAAAGTGAAAATTTCTATCTATATTCAGAATATACCAATATTAAATAGCCAGCATCTAGGATCTGTGAGTACTTACTGTATTGTTCAAAACAAATTGTAAAACACTTGTTTATAAAATAAAGATGCAAAATTCAACTGTCCAGGAAGTTTTTTCCTCAAATAAATCTTCAAATTTTTATAAATGCAATTTTTTAATTAAAACTACTAGTTCTTGGAATTTTAGGAAGAACTTTTTCCCATGAGATCAGTGAATGTATCTGTTGCTGATCCAAATGAAGTACCATGCTTTAACAAAAAGTAGAAATTTAATCTCCAATTTCCCTGAAAAGAGCTCAAATTCCTCTAAATCTAATTCTTATTTTACATGAAATAAAAAAATTTTCATAAGGAAAAAAACCTGCATAAAATATCCATATCTTTAATTATTTAAAAAATTTTGTCTCCAAAATTATCACCTTAAATTCTTCAAATTATCTACTGAAGAAACAAAAACTTTTCTGCATATTACTCCACATATTAAATTGGGAGAAATAAGCTGGAAAATTAAATAAACTGATTTGCTGAAAGTAATACTAGTTAAAAGTAAAACTAATATTTGCTCTAAAGCTTTCAACCAATCATTTTCCTGTCTGACTTTGTAGTGACTAAGAAACTTATGAAGTGAATTAGTTTTCTGTACTCTACATTTTAAAACATTTTTGAAGGTTAAAATGTAAAATAACAAATTCCACTGCAATATTTCTCATTTTCTTGAATTCAAGGAATCTCAGAAATATAGCTCCTAGGGTAAGGGTGGGGGACACAAGAGTACAATCTTAAGACTACAATTTGTGTGTAGAAATAAAGGAAAAATGAAGTATCTGGCCTATGGTACTGACTGACAGTGGTGAGTATGAATAATCTGGAAAACTAATTCTAATACCTCTGCCATCCAGGCAAAGAAATTAAAAAAAACAGAAATAGCAATGGCTTCTCACAAAACATATTTTTTGTTACTTCACATGAAAATTAAAAGCATTCAGAATTCAGTAGTATCGCAAAAAGGAAAGGACAAAGCACTTCTGGCTAAGTTTTCACTATTTTCTACAGTTGTTAGAAAACTGCTTTGTATATTTAGAACCTAAAAACATTCCAAACGTCTTCGCTGTTCCACACAGTATCAATGCTGTTCCACAAAATGTATTTCAGGTAAGTTAACATATCTTTAAATGTAGCTAAGGGGTGCTTTTGTGACATGCACTGACACATCATAAAAGGGGCCTTTTGCAATAACTGTTGGTAAGGTCAGAGAGGACACTCAGAATCTTCTCCGAACCTTCAATTGATCCTACTAATAAATGCTAAAGTTCTAAACATCTCTCCAATCATAAGAAACAAAAACATACCAACTATAAAAGCTCTTCCCTTTTTTCCAAATAATATTCAAAGAGATGCACTCATTGCTAGCGAAGAGTTTAAGTTATTTATATAAGGATCAAAGGAAATTCTTTTCTTCACAGACCTAAAGATTCTTTACATGTAATCCAAGAAAGATCAACCATCTGGAAAAAGACAAAGATTTTTAACGAACTCTTTCACTTTCAACTGATTGTGGCTTTTATACCAATTGTGCCACAATCAAAATAGCTTTGCATCTCAGCATTTCCAATGACAAATTCAAGTGTAAATCTACTCATTATGTAAGGAAAACGGTCTATTTATAGTCAACCTAAATTTAAAGCAATAGTTAACCCCATCACAGTGATAGGTTCTACTGAGTTCTTGGATATGCAGTCCAGAGTTAATTGCCTTAACTGTTAGAAAATAAAGCTGAAAAATTCCAGGGCAACCATTTTACATTCAAAGGCTTTAATATATTTAATGTGAACCCATATTTCAACAGGATTATAAATCGCAAGAAATACCGTAGAAATACCATCTGTAAAGTTGAAAGGTTCCTCTACCTTCACTTCCCATATCAATAAAACAACTCAAAGGTATCAAATGGCCAAGACAATACGCTTTTAAATGTGCCGATAAGAATAGATATACACAGCAAGCATCTTATACATAAGCACCCTGCTCTATCAAACCACTTAGCAATACTGCAAACAGAATGACTTAAGATATGTACCTTCTGCCAAAGGAACATCACGACTATCACTCCATCTTGAATCTGGCACCTAGACTGCTCATGGACTTTTCAGCAGCAGTCACAAAACCCACCACACCAAACAGCAGTAAAAGCATAAAACTACTTTCATTCAAAAACCCTGATTTCAATCATCTCGTATGATCAACTTGCAGTATTTAAAACAAATTCACCTAAGACTTCCATGTTAGAATTCCCCAGACCTGCCTCAAACCCTAATGCTGATATAATCAAGTTAGCATAGAACAATACCAAAACAAATAATTCCAAGCAGGTGTTTTTATCTTCAACAGATGCTCCAGAATTTATTAAAAATTAATCTGCCTAATGACCATCCCCAAACATCAAGTTGCTATCACACTGACCAACTTTTGTTTTATAAGAGCTAATATTATAACTAGAACAAATAACTGTCACTATCTATTCACTACTATGAACTATGTGCAATCAAATTACCTTATAAACATTATTTTACACAATCCTCATAAACATTGTCAGATTAGGCCTGTTTTGTAAATGATGAAACTGAGGCTCAGATAAGTAGACCTACCCAAGGACACAGCCAGGAAGCAAACAGAAGCCTGGCGGGCTCCCAAGCCCATGCTCTTTCTACTGCATCACACTGATTTCTACCCTTCTATCCTGGACTCTGCTAAATGGGTGCTAAGGAGTCATTTCTTTCACAATACACACTGTGGCAATTTACAGATATCAGACACCCTAAAATGGTCTTGTGTTTTTTTAATTATAAAAAGGGAGAAGGAAAACCCTCCCTTCTCTGAAGGTTAACACTGTACCACTTAACCCAGAGAACACATCTACCATCATTACCAATAACAAGTCACATTTTCTAAAAATTTAAAAATTTATTTCCTCTAGAAATGAACTTCCAGTCAGGTCACAATAAAGGTCTTGAAATTGGTTACAAACCAAAAACTTATCTAGGTGTTCTGGGCTTCATATTTTCTTCTGGCAGAACTGGATACATTCAAAAGTAAACAACTTCTAAGGTGTGATCCAGATAATAAATTCCAGAGCTTCCAAAATGATACATCCGACTCTCAAAAACGTTTATGCAAGCAAGTGGTTCCAGTTCAACACAGTAAGTCAAATTCCCAGAAAATTCTCCAATTTCAAACCAGAGACTTAACTGAGGTTCAATTCTTTCCCTTTGGTCTGTTCTCCTATTGTCAATAAGCCATAAAATAGCAAAAGAAACGAAATATCCCAGAATCCTCAACTTAGAGGTTCACTGAGATACACTAAAATTTATCTCCTGGCCAGAATATTGGAGTGGGCAGCCTTTCCCTTCTCCAGGGGATCTTCCCAACCCAGGGATCAAACCCAGGTCTCCCCGAATTGAAGGCGGATTCATCACCAGCTAAGCCACAAAGGAAGCCCAATCTAAAATTGAAGACTTTCAAAATGGCAAGTAAACCTTCTGGCATATATACAAGGAAACAAGTCTTTAAAGGTAAAACTGACTACAGCTGGTGTTGCCTAATGGTTAAAAGCACTAATCATGTGGCCAGATAAATCTTACTGCTTTGAATCTTGGTGCCTTGAAGCTGTGCAACCTCTAGCATGTAATAATCTCTTTGAACTTCAGTCTTCTCAAATGAAAAACAGGAATAATCCTTACTCTAGTAGGATTTCTAAAAGGATGATTTTTGACCATGTTTAAATGTAAAACTGGCAGAAGCCACAGTCCCCAGTGGCTCAGATGGTAAAGAATCTGCCTGCAATGCAGGGGACCCAGGTTCCATCCCTGGGTTGGGAACATCCCCCAGAAAAGGGAATGGCTACTACCCACTCCAGTATTCTTGCCTGGAGAATTCCACCGACAGAGGAGCCTGGTAGGCTACAGACCATGCAGCCGCAGAGTCAAACATGACTGAGCAATTAACACTTTCACTTTTCACTATCATTTTATTATCAAATACAACCTTTGGATAAGTTAAAAGAACCCAGAATCAAAAGTCTCCTTCAATGGTCTTCCAAGATCATCACATAGTCTGTCATTCCAAATTTGGCCCCTCACCCCAAAACTCAGAACTTAATTTATCAAACACAATCTGTGAACATCTAAATGGCCTTCAACTGCTTGTTCTTAATGTGGCAGTTCAAATACAAACAAGGATACTAAAGGTTCTGCTAATGGCTATGCTATGAGCAAGATGGGTATAACTTTTGAGCAGAGACCTTATGCAGATGGATTTCAGATTCATCAGCTGCAACATAAAACTACACCTACGTGACCTCTACAATCCCTACTCAAATACTCTATTCATTAAGAACCTTCCTAAACAAAACCAGGCTCTCACTTGGTAATTCACTACTCAGAAAATTATTTCCTCCATAGGAAAAATAGCAAACAAAAAATTAAAGATATTATCACAAATACGTGGTTCTTTCCTGTAAACGGTTATTGTACTATTGCACTATTACTTGACAACTAAAGTTACTGTACTATTACTTGAAAACTAGAGTCTATAGTCTCAATCCTTAAGGTGGTTCTTCTGATCTCTGGACCATTCATTAAGCTGCTCACCACCTCTCCAGGTACTAAAATAAGAGACTTACCTTCATCTCAAAAGTGCCAAATGAATGTACTAAAAGACTAAACAATGATGCCCTCATTGCATCAACTCCAAGAAAACGGGCATAAGGATTAACCTTGAAATATTCCAGATCAATGGAGTGATGACAATCTCTTCACAAACTGAAAGAACTAGGAACACAGCATGTATTCAATGATTTGAGAAACTTTGGGGGAAAGGCTATTTAAATCATGGATTTAATCAAGTTATCATTTCCTGCTTAACATATTAAAAAGTATATTGGATGAGGACAATTTCCCAGAAAAATAAAGCAAACTGTTTCCTGGGGGGGGGGGGGGGAGGGGGAGATAACTTCTTCTAACAAGTTGTCATTTAAATGTCTTCATTCTTTTTTTCTTTTTTCCTTCTTAGAAAAAAAAGACTTGTTATTACCCAACTGTATTGGCTGTTGTCATCAAAGACAACGAGTTGAACAGCATAGTCCAATTTTTGGCGATCCAAGAAGCGTACTTGCTGGATTCCTATCAAACACTTGAATGAAACTCAATACACAGACTCCAAGGAATTAGTTTGCCTTCTACCAAGTAAATTTTGTTCCAAAAAGGAAGATCATATTCTTCTGGATTAGCAACAAACATTTCACTGATCTCAGTTCTTCCATACAGAGCTCAAGACTCCTCGAGTGACACATCCCGAAAAATAAAAATGCAAAACTTCCTGGGAAAAAGACTTCCATATGAATATCGAGCAATGAGTTATCAGTGACCTCAGAGGCACCTACAGAATACTTACGAATTTGTGTGTAGATATTCAAAGGTTAGCTGAGCTCGATTCAGACTGCTGTAATTCGTGAAAGCCATGAGCGCGGTGATGTCTCCAGTTCTTTAACCACTAATCGGGAAATACAAGCTTACAATGGAATAGGTTTCTCAGGCCTTCTTCCAGTAAAGAGTTGATAAATCTGTGCTCCTCAGTTAAACACAGTTATCTAGTTATCTGTCTAAAATATATTCAAAAAGACGTCTAAAACAAAAACTGATTTCTTCCTTAAATTTTTTTTATCCTCTCAATGACTACGATGTAATACTTTGGAAGAAGCTACGTCATAAATCTGTAGTCTTAAGGAACATTAGCATTAATTTGTGATAATTCACTGAGTGGAATGTGGTTCGTCCTCGAGTAGCTGATACTGGAGTTGGCGATTTAATTACTGCTCCATCTTCACGTTCTTCCGAGTTTTTATAATTGTTCCTCTAAATTTCCTGTGAGGAAATTCACCAATCCGGAAACTTACCAATCCGGAAGTCCAGCAACGTCAGTCATGAAACTGGATAGCCACCCATGTCTTCGCCATCAGTGATCCCAGGATCCTTAAATAAGCCCCACACGGGCGATCACGATGTTGCTCAAGTGGATATGGCGTTAGTTCCGGCTTCACCACCTACCAACTGAAAGATTTCCTGAGCGCTGTAGACCGATTTCCGTTTTCAAAGCCCAGATCAAACCTAGCTTGCCGTGCGCCCCAACTTCCTCAGGGTAGTAAGTCAAATTACCTCACAGTGGCCCACTAAGTGGCCAGAGAATTGACCCACCCAATCAACTCAGGCGGGCCGCGCCCCTCCCCCTTTCCCTCAGACAGCGGCCTCAGCCTCTCAGGCCCTCACTGGGCCTCGGTCCCGTGGTCTCCTCCTCACGGAGACAAGTTAGTCCCAGTTTTCAGGGCCCGGATCGAGGGCAGTGGCGAGCGCGCCACCCGACCGGGCGTTGCCCGGCGCTCACAGCTGCCTTTGTCCCTCCCCACGGAATTGGAACCCAACAACCGCAGAGCGCTCTTGGAACCATGTGCTGCCGCCACCTCCGCGTCCGCCGCGTCCGCCGCCGCCGCCGCGAGACCAGCCGCCCTCGCGCCGCGCTAGATGAGATGGTGACAGGACTCAGCACTACAAAATTCGGCGTCTAGGGCTGCTCCGCCGCTGCCGCCACCGCCACCTCTTTGTCTCCGCGAGTGCACACAACCCGGTCCGCCTCGCGCACTCCCCGACGCCCCAAGTCCCCGAGGCCTCCGCGGCGCATTCCGCCAATCACAGAGCCGCAGCTCCTCCCGCCCCCGACCTGATGAGACGCCTCCTGATTGGTGGGTAGCGTGTCTCCACGTGACCGGATTTTGTTAGCCGGGCCCGCCCCTGTCACGTGAGTGCGCGCGCCTCTCTTCCTGCTTTCTTGACCCTCTCCGCCATTTAAAGAAACAGTACCGGGGGCGGGCCGAGCGACGCAGCCGGGACGGCAGCTGCAGCGCGGACCGGAGGAGCCATCTTGTCTCGTCGCCGGGGAGTCAGGCCCCTAACTCAAAGAAGCCCTGGCGCGCCCTCCCCCCCCTTCCCGGTCTGGTAGGGCGAAGGAGCGGGCGCGCGGTCGATCGAGCGATCGGTTGGCGGCTCTTTCTCCTGCTCTGGCATCCAGCTCTTGGGGCGCAGGCCCGGCCGCCGCGGCGCGCGCCCCGGTGGCCGTTGGCGCTCGCGCCGCGTCTTTCTTCTCGTACGCAGAACTCGGGCGGCGGCCTATGCGTTTGCGATTCGACGAGGAGTCGTCCGGGTGGTTGGCGGCGGCGGGCAGCTGCTCCGCCCCGCTCCCGGGGAGGCGGCGGCGGCGGGATTTTGGCGCGGCCGGGGAAGCTGGGGTGGCCGGGGCCGGCCTGGAGGCCTGGCGCCACCCTTCGGGGCCTGCAAGGACCCAGCTGGGGGGGCAGGAGGGGGCCGGGGGATGGTTGGTGGTGGGCTTTCTACTTTGCCTTTTCCTCCTTATGCCGCCTTAGTGAGGGGCGGGAGCTCTGGCGGCAACTCCGGGGGGGAGAAGCGAGCTCCGGAGTCGGAAGAGCTGTGCTTGCTTCCGGGCCTAGCCACCAGCTGGCCGAGTGACCTTAGGCAAGTCACTCAGTAATTTGTCTGCGCCTCAGTTTCCTCCTCTATCAACGTTTGTGGGATTGAAAGCGCTTTGTAAACCATAAAGCGTCAGTGGATGAAAGGAATGATTATTGTTCGTTACGGTTGGCTTTTTTTTCTTTTTTTGGATTTGTAAGAAAACTTAGAAATTCCCAATCCTTGGATATTGAACCTGGAAACCTTGGATTGGAGATGGAGATCCCCAAACTCCCTGAAATTGTGTGCAGAACTTAGTGGGAATATGCAATTTAGGGAAATGAGGATCCATCGCCAGCAAGTTTTCAGAGGGGGCTGTGACCCGGAAGAGTTAAGAACCAGAGTTCCTTTGCCACAAGGAGGAAACTGAGGCCTAGATGTCATTTGGGACCCGTCACAACCAAGTTGAAGCCCCTGTTGAATCCCTGGGATATGTGAGCTGTTCTATGCATAGTGGATATTCGGGGTAACAACACTCCACTGCTTGGCTTCTGTTCTGAGTCCTTTCACTATGGGTTGCCTGAAGGGCGGCTGATGCTTATGGTACAGTGGCACCCAATATAAAGCAGCTGAAACTGGGAGTGGATGTGTTCTCTAGTGTCAAGAAGCCTATTCAATCTTTGGCCCAACAACTTTTTATTTTCTGGTGCCTGACTACCTTTCTGACTCTTTCATTGACCATTTTCCATGATCATGGTTGCCATCCGTTACTTGCTTTTGTTTTATATTCTTAGCTCTGTGTGGTTGGTAGTGAGCAGGCTTATTTTTAAATGGTGCTGCCAAGTCCAGCTAATTTTTGGTGCAGGTGGGTCTTTAGCAAGCTGTCTCACTGGAATAGACTGAACTAGACATGGAATTCCTGAAGATGTTTTTATTAATTGAAGGTTGACATTCTTTGAAAAGTTTTGTTAGAATTTCTTCTGAACCTCAAAGTCAGTAGTTGGAAGTATTTCAAACCTTAACTTTCCTCCCTGCTTGCTTTGTATTCTCCTTGCTTGCAAGTGTGTTATTAAGATGGCCAAAATGCCAGTTTTTGCTTCTTTGTTAATTGTCAGCTGCTTTTTATCAGATTCCAGGCCATTGTCCAACAAACACTATAGAAATGTTTGAACACTTGGATTTCAAACATTTTTGTTTTGTGGAGTGGTGCTTACCGTGGTACAGCTCTAAGTAAGCAAATGCAAACACACTTAAGTGTTTTGTCTGTTAGGTGTTAGCCGGTTCTGCTATTTCATACAAATGTCTGGAAAAAATCAATTGACTGTTCCCTTACCTGGAGGGCAGAGACAAATGATCTCAATTCCAGAGAAATGACTGTTCTGGAGACAAATGTGTTGGTCTTTTAGCTCTTTTGTAATTAAATCTGGATGTACCTCAAAAGAATCTTGAGACTGTGGTGATACGATGGTTTCCTCAGGAGAAAGGAGGAAAAAAACCAACTGGAACTCAAAGCTTGAAATTCTGTGACAAAACATGAACTGTCCAGAATAGGAGGTTGAAAGGGTTTCACTACAGCATTCTGCACTCGCTGGAACCGATGTCTTTCAGTGTCATCACCGCATGGGCTCCAGATTTCCAGAATTTCAAGAACTGGATCTGGGACCTGGAAGAAAATACCAGGGTGTGACAGGAACTCGGGAGCTGAACTTTTTTATTTTTGAATTTGAAGAGTGTTGTCCTTGTTTTGAAAAAGAGACAATGACTGAGCAAGCACTGCCAACAGCGCTATTACTGGGAATTCGGAGATCTGAGTTTTCGCCAAACCCTCAGTGCAAACTCTGGCAATGCTCCATCCAAAGTGAACTACGGTATTTGCCATTTTCCAAAATGCCTTTTTCTTTACCATCTCTGCACTTCTGTTCATGCTCTCTTCTTTATCCTGGAATGCCTTCCTCTGCTTCATCTGTCAAAACTGCTAATTCCTCAGTATCCAACTCAGATGCTCTTTTCTACATGAATCTCTTAACCTTAAGCAGAAATTAACCGTTTTTAAGTTTTTTAATGTGTTATTGTGTATCTTTTATTTATCTTTGTATACAGTAGCTTATAAAGTACTTTTTTGTGTGCATTGCATTAGTTTTCTTTACAGGTAACAGCCCCTTGAAAGCAGGGGCCTTGTCTTGGGAACTTTTGCCCAGACATGTTAACCACATATGATGAAGCTTTAGTAGAAAGAAGAAATTTAGAGACCAGGCTGTCGCCAAATAAGCACTCAATAAATATTTGCTTAGTTGCTGTGTGATAACCTAATTATTCTTGATTATTGAAAAAGGCACTAATTATGGGCCATGTCTCTTCCTTCATGTTTTATTATTTTTTAATTCTAACTTTAAAAAGATTTAGGGACCCCTCAAATATGAACAGAAACAGCCATATTGCATAGGGCATAATAGAGGAGTGCAAGGGCAAGGGTTTTATTCCCTGTATACCTTACTCTCCTGCTCAAGATGGAATCTTATTAAAATTAAAGGAGAAGTTTTACAAGTGTTGATATGAGGTCATAAGACAGTTTGTGAAAGGCATTGGAAAAGGACGAACAGCAGTGTCTCCTTTGCTTTGGTGTTGGTATATCAACTTAAATCCAGTTCTCAGACCACCTGGGAGACACTTTGTTCTCCCCCACCAACCACTGCCCAGGAATCTGAATACAGATAAATTACTCCCCCAGAGTATGAGAATTGGAGCCGTTCCTATTTGTTGCTTCCCTGAAACAGTTTGTCCTCAAGAGTCCGAAAACAGTCTTTGCCTGAGAACCCTCTGTTCTTGTCATCACTGATTATTAATCATAAGCTTTTCCCCCCGCATTGGTCAAGAATCAGTATCCATCAGGCAGTGGGTGTGCTGACAGCAGCCCCACCCCAGTGTCCTGTGTTTCTGATGCCAAGCATTTGTTATCTCATATGTTTTGTCACCCTTCTCTCCAGTCCTGTGCCTCCTGGTTGCCGAGTGTTCACCTGGACCTTCTGATCACCTTTGTGCTATTCCATCGGCCTACAGATCTGGTACCTGGATTTTTGCCCATAGTGATGGATTCTGCCACCTCAGCACTGAAGAAGACATCATTCCAGTGGACCACTGTGATCTAGGAGGCATATCCAGCGAATCATCATGATGTGGCCTTCACCTCCGCTCCTGTCCTGTTCTACCCAGATTCAACAAAGCCTTTTGTAGTGAAGTTCAACTTCTCAAGCCAAATAGCTGAAGCTGTTTTATCACAACAAAGGTTCAGCTTGTTCCATAAGTGTGCATTTCGTTTCTCCAGTTAAAGCTTTCAGAGACACATAATAAATTTGGACCAGGGGATTTTTAGTTATCAGCACTGTCTGAAGAATGGCAGCATCTTTTTGAGAACCATATTGGACCACGCCCCACTGTCTCAAATGATTGAAATTCAGGAATTGTCTAATCTGGACCCCATTCTTTTTCCATTTCAAATCTGTAGCAGCCTACTGAATGAGCAAGCAGATATTCTGACCCGTTGGGAGTAAAACAAAGGCACAGTGAACTCACAGCATCTTCTTTGGGATTACTCAGGAACCAGAACTTTTCACACAAATGTAAGAAATTCTACCAAGGAATCCCTTTACCTAACAGCATCTCACAAAGCTCCAATCAGATTCCAGAAAAGGCCTCTTGATACATCCAGGTAGAACCTATACGGTAATCCCTTATGTTTATATAGCACTTTACAGTTTCAGAGCACTTTTACTTGCATTAATCTCAATTACCAAATAACACAAATTATAATCCCTTTTAGCAGATAAGGAAATGGAAATTTAAAAGGTAGAGGCCAGCCTTCTGACTCCCAGTCCAGTTTTCTCTTTGGAATTAACTTAGCCTCTATTTTATGCGCAATGTTAAAATAACTGGAGATTGGGAACCCCAGAAAAGTTTCCAACTTCCTGATCTCAGTCCGTGCCCTCAGTCAGTTAGCATGTCAGAAATGTGATTTTTCAATAGTTGTACCTGGACCTGAAGTCCATGGCATCATCTCTGCGGTTTGGCAGTAGTAGACTGTCTTTATGGTAGTATATTGTCCAGTCAACAAGGCAGATGGTCATCTGACAACAAGATTACCCATTAGAGAACACAAAGCTACTTTTAGATCTTTCATCCATCTTTGTGGTCTTACCAAAGATGGCCTAGTTGATTGGGGATCCCTGTTGATCTCATATCTTCCTTTTTTTTTTTTTTTTTTTTTTTTTTAATTCTTATTAATATTCCCAGACACCAACTCTGTGGTCCTCTGTCCCCAAGTTAATATTTACATAGAATGAGCCATCAACTTTTTTAGAACAGTACTGTTCATATGTGTGTGTGTATGTATATATTTGATATACACATGTAATATGTATCATATATAAAGAGCTTCTGTAGTCCAGTAATGTGATAAAATACTGTAAAATGTGTCCCCTTCCTGCTTGTTAATGCAGTGTAGTGTATTAAAGGATCTCAAAAGGCTTACAGTAAAGAGCCTCATTTAGTTGTTTGGCCCAGTGTGTCCTAAGTTTAATCAAATACATAATGTTATTTTTGTAGCATTTCTTTTAATGGAATGGGAAAACTTCTTCAGAGCAATATAGCCAGTGTTTCCTGATTGCCAACATAATTGCCCTGGAGACCTAGGAATAAACAGTATCTTTGAAACTCTCCCCCCACCCCTTTTTTTTTTCTTACCTTGTCAATAACTTCTTGAATTAGTATGTCTTCATCATCTGAGAACCGTACATCTTGACAGTTGGCTTTATTTTCTGTCAAAGAAACCTCTAGAAGATTTGTGGGGATACATGGGAGAGGGGTATGGGGAAGTTAATTCTACCAGGAAGATAGATGAATTCTATGATGTTTAGCAATATACTTCTCTCATAGAATTGTGCTGTAAATCTAGCTTAAGGGAACTACATCTCAGGTGGGTGAGGAGGGAAGAGGAAAAAAATAGAGTAAAAGGGAATGGGTGAGAAGGAGATGTTTTCTCAGGATTTAAGTTGTGGCCCATTGAAATCTTACTAATACTTGAAGTCATCCAGGCAAGGACTTCTTGAAATAATATTTACAAAGAAACTAATGCATTTTGCAGCCATTTGCTGACTGCAAAAAAAAACCCCAGCGCTATTGTCACTTAAAACCAATAGCCTTGCCCTGATAGTTACTTAAAGCCCAGTCAGGCAATCTGAATTTGTAGCAGACTGGAATGTTAACTTCTTCATTTTGTAATGTCGCCCACATTAGAGAAAGAGTAAATAGGAAAATGCTTTGGCTTACCACAGGCTTTGCTCACAGTTTCTGGTTTCTGTGACCTATTTTTTTTATTTCAGCATTTTGTGAACAACTTACTCTTAGATCATTGATTTTCCAAAGGCTTTGTGGCCATGAAGCCCTTTGAATGAAAACTTTATGGAAGCCCAGAGTAAAAGTGAAGCTGGTCTGGAGGAAGCAGAAGTGGGGGGCCTGAAACCTGCCACAAGCATCTTGCTTTACCACCATGGTGACACCTAAGGAGACTTCTTTACAACAACTAGAATCCTTCAGAACACAGTTTGGAAACCACTGCCCTAGACAGCAGTATGTTCAACCTTAATGGCATTCTGTTCTGTACCTCTACCCAACACGTCTGTGTTCAGTTGATAATGAGCATTCTTAGGAATACTCAGAGAAGTGCAAGAAGATGGACATATCTTTGCCCCCAAGATTAGTCATATGGGCTGAAAGAGTTTCAAATGGACCTAGAGTAATAGCCCTCTAACCACAATGGACTTCCAGTGATTGCTGAATGATACAGCCAGAGAGCAATTCATACATTACACTGACAAACCCCCTTATTCAACTTCTTCCACAAACACCGGATGCTCTAGTGGTACTTAAAATGCATGACCTTGAAGTCTTGATCCTCCTTGAATACGTGAAACACCAAGTATTGAAGCTGATGTTGAAGTGGATGCCTCACTGAGGCAGTATTAGACCAGCTGTACTTCGGACCTCCCGTCCTCAGCCATGGTACTTGACTTCGTGTGCAAGGGATAACCATAAACTAGGAAAGCCGAGTTCAGAGACTGGCAACATGACTGAAAAGGGCACCTGATGATGATTCATCTTCTCAAACTACATCACTATCACTCGGCCGTTGGCAGTTACACTACTACTTGGTTTTTATTCAGTTTAACTGCTGTTTCCAGGATAAAGAAGCAAATAACCTTTGAAAAACTACTAAAACAATTCCTCCATCACTGGCATATCTGCCTGTTCTGCTCAAAAATTAGGAGTACTCAGCTCTACATGTAATACCTGATCCACAAGAGACAATCTCTGAACATCCTTTTCTTGTGTGTGTGATTTAAAATGTGGCCATTGTAAAAATTTTCTTCCAGCCAATGAGAGAGTTTAAGATGAATCTTTTGATGTCTGATACCATCAGTTGTTGATGTTAATGATATTTAGAGGTAGGCCTTTGGATCAGGCCTTGATAGCTTACTTGGTGGGCATCTCAAAGTGCATATCTACCTATTTGCTGGAAATGTAGACTAACGTGAAAGGAAATCTACAAAGCCTGCAGCTAAAGAGTTTTATCAATAGACTTGAGCTTCTTGAGTCTTCCTAACGTCACAAGACCACAGCTCCTTGTCCTTGTGGATGTTTCCATGGAATTTCATGTGTTGTTTTAACTGAATCACAGTGACTGACTTCATTCCTTGTCATGAAATACTCTCAGGCATTAAGACAACTTGTCTGTTCAGGAGGGATTTGATACATGAACTCCCAGACCAGATCATGTAGAACAAGTAGACTTTAATCCATGCCCTGAGAAAATTCTTATTTCTTCAGAGTCGACTTAAGGGCCAGCTGTCCTCAACTACTTTAATGAATGCACTGGTTAAAAGTTGGGAATGTTTCTTTATATCTTTGTCTCTTATCCTCTAGACTGATTGTGATTATGTGACTCAGTGTACAAATCATCAAACAAAGCCTAAGTCTGGTTATTCTATACTGCTCATCTTCAACAAAATCTGATGACTAGCCTGCTTGTGTATATACAACTATTATTTGTAAAGAAGAAATTGTCTACAAACTCGAATTTTTCACTACCTTCATAATGTCAACTCGATTTTCTTTTTCTCCTGGACTTGACCTGAAAATACATTGATCTATCACTGCCAGTCATTCCTTTTAACCCTGTCAAAATGAGAGACTTTAAAGGTAAAGATGATCATCTGTTCAAGAGTCTAATGTACACTGTGTATAAGAATTGATGGTGGAAAAAGCCTAAAACTCAAACCTAGTAACTTACTATCTCCATGCCTCAGATCTCATCTTTCAGCAGTACCATTCAACCAGTCTGAGGCCTTGACTTGTTGATAAGATGATTCTCAGAGATGAGCTGAATTACAGAAGATGGAGACTTGATTACCAAAGAAAGTAGGGCCAACCTTGATGAACCTGGCTCTCCCAACCCTATCACTCCCAGATGTAGCATAGACTCCTAAACAGAACCTCAAGTCTGGATTTAAGAGATACCTTTCTCCTGAGCTGAAAGTTCTTGGGCAGATCTGCAGGAAAGTGAAAATTGCTATACCTGACTGTCCCTTTACGATCAGAAAATTGTATCTAGAGTAAACCGTATGGATTAACCCTGGAATACTCAGGATTAAAACAAATTTACAGAGCTTAAACATTAAACTGCCTGTTTTTCCAGATCTTAGCCTGGCTACTGATATGACTGGCCCTGCTGAAGGTACCTTACTTGTCTATTTACCTGACTCAGCCATTGCCTGCCTTTCTGACATGTTGCTGCAGACACTGTCCTTCAGAAGACTACAGCTGATCTCAGCTATCTTATATCCAGTTCCACCAAGAAGTTTTGAACAGAAGCAACCTGTACTTCTGTACCCTGCAGGACTTAATGTTCACAACAGGAAGGAGCATGCTACATACTCCTTGACCAGCAGCTTTTTTTAACTGCAGAGTAAGCCTCTATGCCTATGTGTATTAGATCATCATTTTCAGCACTTGGGACCCTTTCTGCCAGATCTGAAGGAGCAGAGCAGATTGAAAGCACTGTCCATTCCTCCATCCTATGGTCATACAGAGATGAATCTGATTTACCAGTATTCACAGAAATGTACCAGTGCAACTTGGCAAAAGATATAAAGGAACATAAAACTTTTCCACTGAACTTAAAATTTACCACTGACTTGAAGAGTCTCACAGAACTATTTGCCAGTGGGAGGCTGGTTGTCCTGTTACATGTCAGCAAGACAGTTGGGCTCTCAGACTCATGACAACCGAGTTCACTTACATTGAAACTCTTGTATCATCCAGACATGCTATTGGACATGATTATTCCATTCAAATGGATTACAAGCCTCCTGAGTAGAAGACAAACTACTCATGATTTTTTCTAGAATACTTTTATCATCAAGGAAGGAACAATGCCAGCGGTCACCATTGAACTTTATGAGCAGAGATGAAACTTTTTCAGTGTCTGGTCCTAGCACTGACCTCAGTTGTTGTGATTGACTGACCTCCATCCGTTCCTTCGTAACGACTCCTGATGTTTCTTGGAACCTCCTCTCCCTCTTCAGTCCACGCGGGTCAGTCTGACCTAATCTTGGGTTTCATGGGTGGACATGTAATTCAGACCTGATCAACCAGCACAATCCATCTCCTTGACCATAGTGATTGGTTCAGGATGGGTCATGTGATTCTCAACCCTAAGAGTTTTAGTGAACTACGGAGGAGAAGCTCTTTACTGAGATTGCTTAGCTCTGTAGGATGAAAAGCTCAAACCAACAGGGCCCAACGTATCAAATGAGCCAGTCAGAGAATGAAGCCAGTACAGAGGAAAATGGAGCCAAATGATGGAGAGACTTGAGTCCTGATGACAATGTTTGTGCCCCTGGATCAAACCGTGCCTGAAGCTAGTATATCCCCTGGACTTTTCAGTTATGTGAATCAATAAATACCCTTCTTTGCTTAAGTTACTTTGAGTTGAGTTTCTATTACTTGAAATTGAGTCTTAATATACTTGTCTACCAATATCAAAATCTTCAAGTATTAAACTAGAGGTCAAGGCCATACTGATATTATTTTCCAGTCCAGAAGATAGAGTGGAACAAGAGCTGACATTTAAGTTACTACAGAAGCATAAAAATTAATTACATGGTAGAAAAATATAATAAAAAATCTAAGTGTGTATCAGCAAGGAATTTGTTACAACCACTATATAACACGTGGTTCAGCCCTATAAGAAAATTTACATGTCTGTTGTAAAGAATAAAAGATATTTATTACATATGGGCATGGAAAAATGGCCATAATTTATTAAGTGAAACCATTGCTAGAAAAATGTATAGTATGAACTCACCTAAAAATTTGTGTTTATGTTCATAATGCATAGAAAAGTCTTAAACAGTGTAGATTACATGACTTTCAACTTTATACATTTCTGTATTTGAATGTTTTACACTACTCACATTACATTTAAACTCATTTTAAAATAAAGAATTTTTAAAATTAAATATAATGCTTACTGTTCGACCTTGACAAGTTACTTAACACTGAGCCTGTTTTGTCAAATAATTTAAAAGACCTGCCTTTATATTAGTGAATATTTAGATAAATATATTCATCCATTACTCAAACTGATGACTCTTGCACCTTTCTGAGCTCAGTAACTTCCCTAATTTTTAATGTCTTGAGTGTATTTGGCTTATAAACTATAATTTCAGTGTTCGTCAAAGGTTATTCCATTCTCAACCACCATTAATCTATTTAAGACCTCTTGCAGTGTTCACACTAGGCAGAGAGAAGGGTAAAGTCACATTTTTCTTGAAATCTTTGAGAATTCTGGTCTTCCTGCACTCAAGGTCAATAATGGCCTTCTACTGCTAAATCCATTACGTAAACGTCTGAATGTTCAGCAAAACAAACAACTCCCACCAGCATCCTGACTCTTGAAGTGTCATTTTCTTCCTTCCCTGCTAGCTGTTGCTCCTTTGTAGGTTCAGTTCTCAATATTGGTATAGCAGACATCCATTGGTTTTTGTCTCCTACCCCTGCCTTTTTTTAGTGATAGAAACCCATTTTTCCTTCAGAATGCTACTCTTTGCCATTCTGTGGGAATTCTGTAAATGACAGTATTCTTGTGTCATGCCCCCCGTCTGACTGAGGTTGGATTGTGTCTTCCAAGCTTGTGCAATCTGAATTCCCCTCCCACCAGGACTTTTGAGTCTTAAGAGAGGTGACGCAAAATTACAGGAACTGAGTCCTGATTGTAGTGTCCCAAGGAAATCGTAGGAGTTATGTGAAGGCATCCCTAAAGATGCCCTGGTTTCTGTTGTCAAGACTTGATTATCCAGATTTTCCATTGTTTCTGAGACCACCATGTATCTTCATTATGTTTTTGTCCAACAAAGTGGGGGTTTTTTTTGCTTGTAACGGAATAACTGGTTACAGAAATTGGTAACAGTTAAATAGTAGGCTCTAAACCCTCAAAAGCATGGGGGATCTGGAATTGATTATTGCACTGACTGAATTAAAGGCAGCAGGAACACTTGCTGTCTGTGTACTGGGGTGCGGGTGAGAGGGCAGTGAGCCATGTACCGTGGCAAAAAGCTAGTAGAGATGCTCCCCTTGTCCTTGGAATCTTGTACCTGTTGAGAAAACATCAGGATGACCAGGTAGCTATTGACAGTAGAACAATCTGAAGTGGATAAGGAAGGTGAAGACCACTTGAGTTAGGCATGCTTAAGTTATAAACTAAAACTTGGAGACTGATTCCACAAGTTGCAGAATTATGAGGGTAATTTGCCATATTACTAAGATGTTTTGTGAAAAGACAGTCTGAATAGAGACTGACTTATGTAGTATTGGTAACTGGGAAGATTCAAAAGACTTGGAAGCTTTCAATCCACGTACACCTCAGGAATAAATATGTGGGTCTTCCCACAAGTTCTGCACCTGGATTCAACCAACATGGATCAAATTTGACCATTGTATCTGGAGATGTGGAAACCATGGGCACAGAAAGCCAACTGTAGTATGCCTCAGAGACTTGAGCATCCTGGGATATTGCTATCCACTGGGATCCTGGAACCAGTTCCCTATGCATACCTTGGGAGAACTACCAGCTCTAGCCTAGCCCTGTGACTTACGGAAATAAGTCTGTATAGCTTCTACCCATATTTCCTAGCTTTGTCTTTTTATCCCTCTCCTCCATTTCAATACTTTGCCCCTCACACTTCCTGGCTGAAGTTTGAGCATGATCCAAGTTACCCCAGTCAAACTTTCCTCCATTGGAACTGAGCTATTCTGCTGGCAGTGTTCCCCCAAACTAATACATATGGGTGTGCTGGTGGTGATTACACACCAGTAAATCCACAGATTGTAGACTGTTGGGATGGGGTTAAGATCTAGGGGAGAATGACTATCACCCAGAAATCTATATTTGACAATGTAATAACTAGAAATTATTTTAGGTTATTTCCCCCAAGAAGATGGAATTCATTTTCTACGTATGTTGAATGGAGTCATTTATAAAATTGTTCCTAAAGAATGCATGTACTGGAAAGCCAAGGGTAGACAGCTGCATTTGCCTACTCAGTGTACTTTTCCCCCTTTTCTGAGAATAGCACCTCACCTTTCCTTTGGGAAGCTAGCCAGCAGATAATATGTAAGAGGCATGTAAGTTCCTGTTACTGAGATTTCCTCAGTTCAGGTTCTTGATTTTCTTGAATTTAGGCTTCTCTGATTTTTGAGAACTGCCTCATAGCCCTCCAATAAATTACACTGCCTGAGAAGACTGTTAACCTATCACTGTACAAGTTAACTCCTGTACAACCATATGCAGAGGGTCAGTTGCCAGAGTTGAGTTTTGTTCCTTACAGTCCAAGAACCCAACCACATCAGTGGCCCTCCTATGTCTCAGGTCTTCTTGACCTATAGACGGTCTGAAAAATCTCATCCAGTGTCATGGCTTTGTGGTTTCCGACTGTATGTTGATAAATTTCAGATTTCTATCTTAAGTCCAGGCATATTTCCTGAGCTCCATGTCTGAATGACCACCTGTCATCTGGATATTCCCCCACTTATTTAACATCCAGATACCTTACAAAGGAGGAAATGGCAACCCACCTCAGTATCCTTGCCTGGAAAATCCCATGGACCGAGAAGCCTGTTGGTCTACAGTCCATGGGGTCACAGAGAGTTGGACACAATTAAGCATACACACAGGCACACCTTACAACACTAACCCCACCGTTTTCTCTTCAATCTGCTGTTCTTCCACTGCTTCCTTTCCTTGATAGATGGCACCCTCCTCCACTGTATCTCAAACTGCAACACAGACATTGTTCTTGACACTTTTTTCTCTCTCACCCCAGATATCCTAGTCAGTCATTAAATCCCGTGATGTGTCATTTAAATACACTCCACAACTGCCTCCATGTCCATCACTGTTGTCCACAGGAACAGTGTCTTGCTGGGACTTGATGCCTTTCTAGTGGTGTTACTGTCAAACACTGTTGTCTTCCTTCAGCCCGTTCTTTGAAGAGCTGATTGTGTCACTCCTCTGCCTAAAACCTTTTAATCATTTCCCCCATTATTTCACAATAAAATCTAAACTTTTATTACAAAACTTTATCCTTGTTTACAAGGCTCTTGATTATCTTACTCTTCAACTTTGTAACTTCATTATCTTTCACCGTTTCAAACAGTTAACAGCCAGTTTTGTATGTTGGAGTTTCCTATAATATTTCATGTGAAAAAAGAGGAAGAGTCCATTAAGAGAGAAAAAATCAAATTCCATTAAAACTCAGAACTACCCAATTAATTAATTACTGCTGCAAATACTGTAATTTATTTTCTTCCAAATTTCTCTCTTCATGAAGTTGCTCAATTAAATCTGATATGTGGAACTACTGTACAGTACAAACAGAACTCCAGTAAGGTGCCAAGAGAACAACCAAATCCCTACCTCACATCATACACACAAAATACCAGAAAGACTACAGATTTAAATGTTGAAATGAAAAATATTGGAAGAATTTTTAGGAGACTATAATTTTATAACGGGAGATCATAAGCAAAACAAGAAGCCTAGAAACCCTAAAGGAAATTACATATTTGACTGCATAAGCAGAAATTTGGGAAAACTTTCTGTAAAAGATGCATGATAGACTGGGGAAATATTTCCCACATAAGTGACAGATTAAGATTAATATGGCTAATATACAAAGAGTTACCACAAATTCATCCCTACAAAAGTCACACCCAATAGGCAACTCAAGAAATCTAAAATTTCAACAGTAATAGTCACCAACCATTTATTTAGTACTTGCTATGGACTAGATAGAGTTTTGGATACTTTACAAGTATATCTCTTTCAATCCTCATAACTTACCCTATGAAATAAATAATATCCCTGTTTTTCAGCTAAGGAAATAGGCTCAGAGAAATGAAGTAACTTGCCCAAGTCATACAGTGGGTAGTCCCACATCTTAAACCGGGACACAGACTCTGGTGGAATGACCCCAGAATCCTTGAACCATTATGCTTGTCTGCATTTCCGTAAGCATACAAAAGAGGATCAAGGGTACATGTGATCAGTAAGATGTAAAGCAAAGCAACAAGGTACCATAAGTCAACTGTCAATCAGATGGCAACAAACTGTCAATCAGAAGAGCAGTGACCTCGGATACTGGCAAGAATTAGGGTCAATGAAAACTTCCATACATTATGGGTGGGAATGTGATTTGTTCCAGCCGTTTTTAGAAGGTAATCTCGTCATATTGATTAAAATTTTTTCAATGCATCTGGTAAAGAATCTGCCTGCAATGCAGGAGACCTGGGTTCGATCCCTGGGTTGCGAAGATCCCCTGGAGAAGGGAAAGGCTACCCATTCCAGTATTCTGGCCTGGAGAATTCCATGGACTGTATAGTCTATGGGGTCGCAAAGAGTCAGACACGACTGAGTGGCTTTTCTTTTTCCTTTAACCCAACAGTGCTACTTCGAAGACCCCATCTCAAAGAACTAAGAGCACTGAGATATAAATAAGGGCATCCATACAACAGGTTTACTGTGTATGGCCTGTGGTAGCAGAAGAATGGAAATGACAGCCCATCAAAAGGAATGCTTGACTCACTTACAGAAGAGCTACACTCCGGAGTATTACGCAACTGTTAAAATGAGTCAGATATCTAGCTCTTAACCTCTGGCATGTCGATGATGTATTTCTTAAGCAAAAAGAAATTTTCAGAGTTATGTATATCATGATAACCCATTTTTGTGAAAATGAAATGTCCAGATGTGTTTAAATGATCATGAAAGAAAGGTAGAAGGACATGCAACAGGCTGAACAGTGAAAGTGCATGTCACTCAGTAGTGTCCCAACTGTTTGCGAACCCCATGGACTATACAGACCGTGGAACTCTCCAGGCCAAAATACTGGAATGGGTAGCCTTTCCTTTCTCCAGGGGATCTTCCCAACCCAGGATTGAACCCAGGTCTCCCGCACTGCAGGCGGATTCTTTACCAACTGAGCTATCAGGGAAGCCCTGCAGCAGGCTGCTATGGTTTAAAATAAAGGATTTGGAGAAAGTTTGTACTTTATACATATTGGAATTGTTTTACTACTTATTGGAAACACATTTTTTTTTAAGAACATACTCATTTCTAAGAAAAATAATGTATAATTTTAAGAAGCAAATAGGACTTCCCTAGTGGTCCAGTGGTTAAGAATCCACTGCCAATGCAGGGAACATGGGTTTGATCCTCCATCTTGGAAGATTCTAGATATTGCAAGGCAACTAAGCCTGTGTGCTGCAACTACTGAAGCCCATGCTCCCTAGAGCCTGTGCTACACAAGAGAATCCACTGCAGTGAGAAGCCCACACTCGCCAGTTAGAGAAAGCCTGTGTGTAGCAACCAAGAACCAGTGCAGCTAAAAAAAATTTTTTTTAGAAAAAGAAGCAGTTGAATTGCAGCTGGACTTCTTCATATTAGAATATGCTAATAGAAGAGTGATGCTCATAAAAGGGGGCAACAAAGAGTGGCAGTTGCTTACATCCTACATGTTTAGGGTTGCCTTTGGAAGGTGCTTAGGTTCCAGGTGACTAGTCTTCAACCATTGGTTAGGCGACTGTCTGTAGCAGAGAAGGGATTATCCATTGCAGTGCCCTTCTGACAAAGACCTGTTGTCTCCCTGTATCTGTTCTTCCCAGAGTAAACACCACATTTCCCAGCCTCCCTTTGAGATAAATAGAACCCATTGATTCAGTTTTTGCCTGTGGGGTGTGAGCAACTCCTGGGATTGTCCTTGAAAGAGTATGTGCCCATCTCCTCCCTTCATTCTGCTGGGTAGAAGGTGGGCTCGATGGCTTGATCTTGAACACATCACTTGATCCATGAAGGAGAAGGAGCTATGTATGAATGATGATGGAGCCACAAGTGAGAAGGAGCCTGGGTGTATGATGAACATGGAGGCACCATACCAGGCCTAACCCGTTTACCTCTAAGCTTGCTTTAACTATAAATAAACTTTCATCCTCTTTAAATAATTGGTATTTAAGGTTTTCTTTTCCTCACAACTGAACCAACTTGCCCACAAATACTTTGATGGACATATTTCTTGCTCCTCGGAAGTAAGGCTATGACAAACCTAGACAGCATAAAGCTGGGGCATCACTTTGCTGACAAAGGTCCATATAGTCAAAAGTTAGATTTTTCCAATAGTCATGTACAAATCTGGGAGTTGGACATTAAGAAGGCTGAGTGCCGAAGAATCGATGCTTTCGAACTGTGGTGCGAAAGACTCGAGAGTCCCTTGGACTGCAAGGAGATCAAATCAGTCAATCTTAAGGAAATCAACCCTGAATATTCATTGAAAGGGCTGATGGTGAAGCTGAAGCTCCAATACTTTGGCCACCTGATGCGAAGAGTTGACTCATTGGAAAAGACCCTGATGCTGGGAAAGATTGAACACAAAGAGAGAAGAGGGCAACAGAGGATGAGATTATTAGAAAGCATCACCAACTCAATGGACATGAGTTTGAGCAAACTCTGGGAGATAGTGGAGGACAGAGAAGCCTGGTGTGCTGCAGTCCATGGTTCGGACTTGACTTAGTGACTAAACAACAACAAATTTCTTAGAAACACAAAATTCCATTTGTTCTGATTTTATACTACTAAAACAACCTGCCCCTAGCTGGATTCACTGACATGAGGGCAGTGCTCTAGGTGGGTGTCTAGTTGGGTCGTGAACCAGGCATATATCTCCCATCATAAATTAATAATTTGGCCCCTTGCTTTATTAGTTAGGTGCCCCTTCTTTATATTCTCAGAATTCCCCACTGTTGCCTTTGTCTCCTCAATATCCATCCCCACTTCTTTTGATAACTGCACATCAATTGCCTGCTGGGTTTTCAGCCCTCCTCCAGTTCTATCCCTCTGCTGACTACCCATGGCTCCAAGGTGAACACATAACCCAAACTGACCTACCAGAGCCCTGTAGCCCCTTGGCCAGGGTGGTTAGAAAGGAATGAGTATATGATCCAAGCCAAACCAAATTTTGGGAGAGTGGTGAGCGAATATTTTTTAAACAACAGCAAAAGGCATTTCCTTTTGTTTTTCATTTGCTGAACTTAGAACTGAGAACTGCAAGCCTGGTACTGTTGGCAACCATCCGGCTACCACAAGATTGCCTATCTGAGAATGGAACCTACATGGCAACTAAGGAACAGAATCCCAAAGACATTTTTGTCTGCTGGATCCAGCCATGCCTGAAGCAAAACCAACCCTGGACATTTTTTATAAGTCAATAAATCCACTTTCTGCCTATTCAGTTTGAGTTGTCATCTCTTCACGAAGTGGACAGAATCCTGACTAAACCATTCCAATTCACCTTATTACCAGCACCTGACACAGTACATGTTTAGGAAATATGAGATCATTTTGTAAAAGGCAAGCTAGAACCTGTTAACTCTAGCAGACTGAGCCATGGAGGTTTCTGCGTTGGCAAAGCTGAGGATGCTGGCAAGCTACTTAACCTCTCTAAGCCCACTTCTTTATAAAAAGAGGGGTAGCAACAGTCCATACCCCAAAGACTGAGTATTAGGAGAGAATGATGTGCACACAGTGCTGAACACAGGGCCTGGTACCTAGTACTCAGTAAATGCCAATAATGGTGTTACTAAGGCAACAATTCCCTGAAAGCCTCAACTCATACAGTCATTCTCTTGCTATCTTTTTAACCTCAACTTGCCAGTGTTCACAAGACACACTATTACTCCAACTCTTCTATAAGGAAAATCAATTCCTTATTTGCCCCATCACCCTTGGAGTGCTGGTAGCAGCAAAACACGTCACATTCCATTTCTCTCGTGAGCTGAGGTCCTTGGACAACACCTGCGCCAGTTGGCCTGTTAGCATTTGTGGTAGGAAGCCTGGATTAAGGAGGTCCAATTCCTGTTAATAGAAATATGTCCTCCTTCATCTGTATCAGATCATACAGCCTGTGAGCCTGGGCACGTTCCAGAGGGTTGGTCAGATCAAGAACCAGCGCTCCCACTGCTCCTCGTGTTAAAAATATATATATTTAATATAGAGTTAAGACCCTGATCCTTCACATAAATAAAAATAAAAGATGTTTTCCTATTCAGGTCTAATTCTGAATATCTCAGAAGCCCTTGCATCTCCTGCATTGGCAGGTGGATTCTTGACCACTAACGATGCCTGGGAAGCCCAGGAGACGCAACAGACCCAGGTTCAATCCTTGGGTTAGGAAGATCCCCTGGAGGAGGAAATGGCAACGCACTCCAGTATTCTTGCCTGGAAAACCCCATGGAGAGAGCAGCCTGGCAGGCTATAGTCCATGAGGTCACAAAGAGTTGAACTTGACTGAGCGCACGCAGCGAAGACCTTATGACTTTATCCCAGGTTGCCATCCTTACCTACCTTTAAGTCTTAGGGAAAGTAGCTGAAATTAGACCTAGCTGTTAGGCCTGGGAAATGGGCCAAAGCTGACTGCATCAATTAGCTAGTGCCGAGGGCCTCAGGGCACCCCGGGCTCATCCTCGTCACTCGCTGAGGCAACAGCAGCAGAACAGAAACACCCCAGGCACTGACAGCGCCTGGCCTCGCCTCTCTGGACAGGAGCTCTGACTTCCCAGGTTTGGAAGGTGCCTGGGACTGTTTGGAGCCGGGGAGAAGACAGTTCGCCCAGAGAAAGTATTCAAGTGCAGACACTGTTTTAGGTGGTCTAGGACTTCAGGCATACGCAGATCAGGGTTTCAAAGCCTTCACAGGTTGGTAGGGAGGGAAGGCGGGATAGGACAGCCAACGAGCCCAGACTTTGCTGACATACACAAAAGATGGCGACAACAGTCCTCACCCAGGTGGCGCAGTGGTACAGAATCTGCCTGCCAATACAGGAGATGCAAGAGATGCAAGTTCGATCCCTGAGTCGGGAAGATCCCCTGGAGAAGGAAATGGCAACCCACTCCAGTATTCTTGCCTGGGAAGCCCCATGGACAGAGGAGCCTGATGGGCTACAGTCCATGGGGTCACAAAGAGTCAGACAGACTGAGCACACTAAAGACAGCAACAGCAGTCCTCAAAGCATCCCGTCCTCAGAACGCGTCATCCACAGTGCCCCATGAGCTGACATTTAAAAACAAATACTCTACTTCTCCATGACCAGCACAATTATGCTGCAGTATATTGTGTGTATTTTACAGCATTCATTTTCCTGTGTGATCATTTGTGTTATACCACAACTTTTCAAGAGAATTGACAAAGCAAGCATGAAATCAGAGTCCAGGGACACACACACACATACCACCACCACTGAGCTGATAGCCCAGGGAGCCAGCCCCAGGGGCGGGGCCTCGCTGGGGTCACCATGGCAAAGGGAGGGGATGGCCCTCTTCAAGAGCCCTACAGAGGAAGTAGGTAGTTACATAGCTTCTTCCCATCACTTCCTGACCCAAAACAAGCCCTTCAACCACTTTGGGAGGTTTCATTATCTCTAACTATGGGAAAGCCTGCAATAATCAAAAGTGACTGGGAAAAAATTTCAAGAAACCTCAAGTCTGTAACAGGCATCCTTGGCTTGGGCTGAAAAGCAAATCGACACCAAGTTGTTCTTAGCGCTTTGCCAAATGGGACGCAGTTTCCTCGTGCCTGGGGCACCCAAAAAGGGAACGAGGGCTCAGGCTGTGTTTATGGCTCTCTGCCTGGATACCTCTCCAAGTTCCCTCTTTTAAGGCAAAGAGCTCTGCTGTAATAGCATTCTGTCCCCCAGAGCCTGGCCTCGCCTGCGTGGACCTGTTTCATGATAACTAGATACTCTTGGCCTCACTTCCTGTACTTGTCCTTGGGCCTACAGCCTAAGAAGAAGTGGAACCTGCTCGTTCCCCTCCTCCCCTGCTTCTCTTATTCCGCGCTCTACCTTCCACTCAGAAAACTTGAGTCAAGCCTCCACATGCCCCGTACATGGGCCTTAACAGGAAACCACATCCTTTTATGCATCTGCATAGTCAGGACTACACAGAGGGTATCTTCAACACTGTCTCCAGCCCTGGCTCCTTTTCCAGTCCTCGAGCGTCCACCTTCCCTTAACCCCTGCCTTCTGAAATTTCATATTCAAGGAGGCACTCAAGATATATCCAAACTCGTACAAGATAGTGACTTCCCTGGTGGTCCGGTAGCTAAGACTCCTCACTCCCAATGCAGGGGGCCCAGGTTCGGTCCCTATTCAGGGAACTAGATCCCACATGCTGCCATTAAGAGTTCACATGCCACAGTGAAAATCAAAGATCCTGTGTGCCACAACTAAGACCTAGCATAGCCAATTTTTTTTTTAATTTTAAGAAAAACACTCATACAAGATAAAGGAATATAAGAAATTTGGACACTTCACAGGCAGATGGCTCCTAAGAACCTGAGTCAAGATGTAATATGACAGGACGAGTTATATAATTATGGGGCCCAGTGCAAAACAAAAATTAAGGGGCCTTTGTTAAAACTTAAGAATTTCAAGATGGTGACACCAGAACACTGAGCCAAATTTGAGGGCCTCCTGAGCACGGGGCTCTTCGAAGTATGAGGCCCCGTGACTGCAAAGGCCACATGCCCAGGAATCTGGACCTGGTGATATATTTCACTCAAATACCCCTTGGTTCCCAGACTAAAACACATACATGCCACCCAGTCTGCCAGCATTTGGTATCCTTATTACAACACAGAGTAATAACACTTACTAGAGCTAGGAATGGAGCTAAGCCGTCTGCCTTTAATAGCTCAGCTGATACTCAGAGTACTCCAGCCATCACAAAGGAGGAAAACCACGGTCCCTCAGTTTGTAGAGACCAAGCCTCATACTTCAAACCCCAGATCTCTCGCCTCAAAAGGAATGGGACCCATGACGGTGGACAGTAAGAACAGAGGTGTTCCAGGCACTCAGATGCTCCATGAGATTTTGATATAATAGAAAAATAACTTCTGTTTAGCAAACCCGTAGTACACACCAGGCACTAGGCTCTGCAGTTTACATGCACCTTCTCATCTGACAAGATTCTGGTGTGAATTATATTCTATAGACCTAGTACAAGAAGTTTCCCATACTTTATTTCTGTAGGTCACTTCATACTCTCTTGAGTCAACTAGCCCACACACAGCCCTACTCCCAGCCATGCCGTCTTTGTGACACCAGAAAACCGAGGCACCTGCATGGTAGTCACCGCATGGAGGCCACGCCACCTGCTCTTGGACAGCACGGCCAAAGATTGCTTTTCCTCCTGGTGTCCAGGAACACCTCATCCCCCAGCTGACCTCAGATCTATATCTGGACCTTCAGCTTCTCCAGGCCCCCATGGTATATTTCAGCATTCCCCAAAAGGAAACATAAGAACAGGCAAGACCTAAGTCACCTCCATATTTGAACAGCCCCCAAACCTTGTCCCTTTCTGATTTCGAACTTTTCCATGACCTAGACAGGTGCGGAGAGGGATATAAGGGATTCTAGCCTCCTTTTGCTGAGGCTGGACTGGGAAGAGGAGCTGCTAACACCAGGGAGTGGGTTTGTTTGTTTTTTTGTTTCAGGGGCGGTTTTGGCCACTCTATGTGGCTTACAGGATCTTAGTTCCCCAGCCAGGGGTCAAACCTAAGCCCATGGCAGTGAAAGTGCTGAATCCTAACCACTGGACCACCAGGAGAATTCCCCAGAGGGTGTTTTTTATTTTCTTTTAATAACTTGACATGTTTCAGCAGATGAAGGAACATTAGCTGGAAGGAGGAGTCCCTGATCTAAGGTTCCATAGCCAGCAAGTGGGCTGGAATTTGAAGCTGTTGCACTTGACCCATCAAACGTGGATGACCTGCTTCAGCATTGGAATCACCTTGGGAGGGTTCGTGGAAACTTCTCAGGCCCCACACCGGCCTATAGAAGGATGATATCTGAGAAGAATCTGTATTTTTTTTTTTTAATATCCACATGTTCTAGAAGCTTCTGGAATTTATGTGTGGAATTTCTACTTGGAGTTCCAGCCACCCTCACAATGTTAAGTGTGGCTGACAGACTCTAAGTTGCCCTTACCACGGTCAGTGGCCACTGGCATTGACACTAAGTCCAAGTCGACTCAGGCAGCCATAACAGAATACCACAGACTGGACAGCTCTAACAACAAAATGTATTCTCTCAAGTTCTGGAGGCTGGAAGTCCTGGGTCAGGGTCACCAGCCCATGTGGCATCTAGGGAGGCTGTGTTCCTGGCTTACAGGTGGCTTCCTTCTTGCTCTGTCCTCCGTGTGTGTGTGTGAAGGGAGATAAATCTCTGGAGCTTTTTCTTACAAGGACATGAATCCTATTAGATAAGAACCCCACCTTTATGACCTCACTAAACCTTAACTACTTCCTTTGCGAACCCATCTCCAAACCCAGCCATGCTGGAGGTTAGGTCTTCAACATGAATTGGGGGGTGGGATACAGACATTCATCTCATAACAACACCTTCGGGTAATCCTTTCCCCTGAAGTCAGACGTCCCCCTGAGGTGGGACTTGCAATTTACTTCTAACCAATGGCATCTGGCCGAGAGGATGGGATGTCATTCTATGACTGTATTACATTGTATAAGACACAGCCCCCCATCTTGGGGACTTGCCTGGTGGTCCAACAGTTAAGACTCCACCATTCCAATGCAGGGAGGACGGGTTCTATCCCTAGTCAGGGAACTAAGATCCCACATGCAGTGCAGTGTGGCAAAAAAAATTTTTTTTTTAAAGATAACATCTCGCTTGCTTCCCTGGTGGCTCAGATGGTACAGAATCCGCCTGCAATGCAGGAGACCCAGGTTTGATCCCTGGGTTGGGAATATCCCCTGGAAAAGGAAACGGCAACCCACTCCAGTATTCTTGCCTTGAGAATCCCATGGACAGAGCAATCCATGGAGTTGCAAAGAGTCAGACATGACTGAGCAACTAACGCACACAACATCTTGCTAGCAAACTTGCTCTAGAGGCTCTTCTTGCTGGCTTGTTGAAGGAAGTGGCCATACTGGGAAAGACATGTGGCAAGAAACTACACTTGGCCTCTAGAAGCTAAGGGCAGTTTCCAACCAAAGGAAGAGCGACAGGCTGGGTCCTTCAGTCCTACAGACCTAAGAACTGAAATCTGCCAACTCCCCGAGTGACCTTGGAAACATGTTCTTCCCCATTCTCGCCTCCAGATGAGAAAGCAGCCTGGTTAACACCTTGATTGTAGCCTTGTGGGCCCCAGAGAAGAGGAGTCATTTAAGCCATGCCTGGACCGCCAACCCACAGAAACAAATCACAAATGTATGCTGCTCCGAGCCACTCCCTCACTGGTCTTTTGTTACATAGCAATGGAAAACAAACGAACACATTAGACAATCCCACAGTCTCCCCTGATGAGGCTGCTGGACTGTTCCTCTTTTTACTACTTCTACCTAGAAGCAAGTCCTAAACTTACCAAGCAGGCCAAAGGACATGTATCAAATTGCCTGGTGTGTTTTTTTTTTAATTTTTTAAAGATTTCTTGATTATGAAAAATGATAGATGTTCACTGTAGAAGTTTTGGAGACACACCAAAAAGAAAATAAAAATTACTGAGGATAATTTCCTCCCACCCCCTGAGATAACCACAGATAACACACTGCCAAACATCCTTCCTTCCCCAGATTGGTTCTATGCAGAGAAGCTGAATAAAGTTACAGAGAAAGCTCTGTACTCTCTGTACAGACTGTTTTGTAACTTGCCCTTTCCACAGTGTCAGCCCATGTTTTCTAAAGAATTTGAAGCATCAGAAGGGTGAATTTGTTCCTGGTATTTTGGGATGTTGCCAGATCCCACTTTTAATGACTTCAGGGTTTTCCCAGGCTGGGCTTTGGCAAAAAGAGACTCATAAAGGAAACTGAGGCTACATAGCCTGTTGTCACCCAGAGACTTCTGCCCCTTCAAACTCCTCAGAACGTTGTTGAGCTGCCATTTCCCCTAAGCTGTTACCTTTTGGAATTATTGTCAGAGCTCAGTTCATGTAAGCCGCAGTCTCACCCGTGATGAAAGGGGCCTAGAATAGGGGAAACCCAGCACC
The DNA here is from genome assembly GCA_024291935.2 of Okapia johnstoni. Taxonomy (NCBI): domain Eukaryota; kingdom Metazoa; phylum Chordata; class Mammalia; order Artiodactyla; family Giraffidae; genus Okapia; species Okapia johnstoni. The sequence goes on along the minus strand of CM044310.1, from coordinate 2,866,175 downwards.
CCTCTGCCTGAGACCTGGGCAGCCCCCATCCATGGAGCCTAATTCTCCCCGGCTCCCACAGCAGCTGAAACTCGATTCCTGGAGCAACATCCTAGAACTTTAAGGGTCTGACTTCTTTTAAATGTGACTAGGAAGATAGTGAGATGGGAAAAGGAAGGCAGGAATCATTCATTCATTCAGTGAACTTTATCAAACCTCTGAAATACAGACCTTGTGGAAGTAAGTACAACACGGTCCCAATCCTAAACCATACTTCTATATTTGAATGTGATACAATGAACAGGTGTTACTTCTGTTATGGAAAAATAACATTTAATGAAGATTTTTTTAAAAGGATGTCTGAGTTAGTTTAACATTTATAAACTCTGTTATTGTTCTGCTGGTCAGAATGGCCATTATCAAAAAAGTCTACAAACAATGAATGCTGGAGAGAGTGTGGAGAAAAGGGAACCCTCCTCCACTGTTGATGGGAATGTAAATTGGAGAACATATGGAGAACAGTATGAAGGTCCTTTAAAAAACTAAAAATAGAGCTACCATGTGATCCAGCAATCCCACTCCTGGGCATTCACTCAGAGAAAACCATGACCTGAAAGGATACACATACCCCAGTGTTCACTGCAGCACTATTGACAATAGCCAAGACAAGAGTTCAGTTCAGTAGCTCAGTCGTGTCCGACTCTTTGCAACACCATAGACTGCAGCACGCCAGGCCTCCCTGTCCATCACCAACTCCTGGAGTTTACTCAAACTCATGTCCATTGAGTCAGTGATGCCATTCAACCATCTCATCTTCTGTCGTCCCCTTCTCCTCCTGCCTTCAATCTTTCCCAGCATCAGAGTCTTTTCAAATGAGTCAGCTCTTCCCATCAGGTGGCCAAAGTATTGGAGTTTCAGCTTCAGCATCAGTACTTCCAATGAATATTCAGGACTGATTTCCTTTAGGATGGACTGATTTGATCTCCTTGCTGTCCAAGGGACTCTCAAGAGTCTTCTCCAACACCACAGCTCAAAAACATCAATTCTTTGGAGCTCAGCTTTCTTTATAGTCCAGCTCTCACATCCATACATGACTACTGGAAAAACCATAGCTTTGACTGGACAGACCTTTGTTGGCAAAGTAATGTCTCTGCTTTTAAATATGCTGTCTAGGTTGGTCACACTTTTCTTCCAAGGAGCAAGCGTCTTTCAATTTCATAGCTGCAGTCACCATCTGCAGTGATTTTGGAGCCCAAAAAAATAAAGTCTGACACTATTTCCATTGTTTCCCCATCTATTTGCCATGAAGTGATGGGACCAGATGCCATGATCTTAGTTTTCTGAATGTTGAGCTTTAAGCCAACTTTTTCACTCTCCTCTTTCACTTTCATCAAAAGGATCTTTAGTTCTTCTTCACTTTTTGCCATAAGGGTGGTGTCATCTGCATATCTGAGGTTATTGATATTTTTCCCAGCAATCTTGATTCCAGCTTGTGCTTCATCCAGTACAGCGTTTCTCATGATGTACTCTGCATATAAGTTAGATAAGCAGGGTGACAATATGCAGCCTTGTCATACTCCTTTCCTGATTTGGAACCATTCTGTTGTTCCATGTCCAGTTCTAACTGTTGCTTCGTGAACTGCATACAGATTTCTCAGGAGGCAGGTCAGGTGGTCTGGTATTCCCATCTCCTGAAGAATTTTCCATAATTTGTTGTGATCCACACAGTCAAAGGCTTTGGCGTAGTCAATAAAGCAGAAATAGATGTTTTTCTGGAACTCTCTTGCTTTTTCGATGATCCAGCGGATGTTGGCAATTTGATCTCTGGTTCCTCTGCCTTTTCTAAATCCAGCTTGAACATCTGGAAGTTCATGGTTCACGTACTGTTGAAGCCGTCAACAGAGGAATGGATAAAAAAGATGGGATGCATGTATATGATGGAATATTACTCAGCCGTAAAAAAGAATGAGATGCCATTTGCAGCAAAATGGATGGATCTAGAGATTATCATACTAACTGAAGTAAGTCAGACGAAGATAAATATATGATATTACTTATATGTGGAATCTAAAAATATTGTGCAAATGAACTTCTGTACAAAACAAAAAACAGACTCACAGACATAGAAAAATAACTTATGGTTACCAAGGGGAAAGGGAGGGTAGAAGGGAGAAAACAGGAGTATAGAATTAACAGATACAAACTACTATACATTAAATAGATAATCAATAATGATATGCTGTATAGCAGATGGAATTATTTTCAATATTTTGTAATAACCTTTAATGGAAAATAATGTGAAAAAAATATGTATGTATGTATAAAAGAATCACTTTGCTCTACACTTGAAACTAATACAATATTGTAGATCAAATATATTTCATTTCAAAAAAAAGATGGAAGCCAGAGTGCCTTTATATGTCCTAGTCTCCAAGTCACACATTATTACTTTTGTTTTGTTCTTTTTGAAAAAAAAACATTATTTATTTGTTTGGCTGCACCAGGTCTTTCTTGTGGCATGATAACTCGTAGTTGTGGCACGTGGGATCTAGTTCCCTGACCAGGGATTGAACCAGGGCCCCCCTGCACTGGGAGCATGGAGTCTTAACCATTGGACCACCAGGGAAGTCCCACTTCTGCTTTATTCTGTTCATTAGAAGCAGGTCGTTGAATCCAGCCTACACTCAGGGGAAGGGGAATTAAGCTCTCTCTCTTTTTTTTCATTGAAATATAATTGCTTTACAATGTTGTATTAGTTTCTGCAGTACAGCAATGTGGAGCAGCCTTATTTATTTACATATTCCCTCCTTCTTGCACCTCCCTCCCATCCCCTAAACTCTATCTCTTGAAGATAAGAGGATCAAGGAATTTGTGGACATATTTTCTTTTTCAAAAGCACCATCAAAGCAACTTATTCCACCTCACATTGGGCCTCAGACCCTCTTTCACTACTCTGCTCTCTTGGAACCAGGACAAACTCCCCATCTTGGGCAGTGTAGCTGATTTCCTTTTTCTCCTGGTCTTTCCCACACACTCTTATCCTTGTCTTCTACCCATAAAAGCTCATCAGTGTATTTTTCCCATCCCTCACAATCCCCTCCCTTAAATGAATTCTAGTGCTGGTTGTTAAAATAATGAAATTTCTAATTTTTACATGAAGGTTTGTATAGAGAAAGTTATTTGGAATGAAAAGTCCATAGCTAGCCATAGGAAGACAAGCAGTGACTCTGAAACTTTCTCTTGTGCACGCTCTCTGCAAAAAACTACTTGAGGATACACTCCAACAAACTGATAAGGGAATTAGGGGAAAAAAGACTTGGGAAACAAGAAACAGTGGAAATAAAGTGAGATAAACTTTGAAAAAAAATCCCAATCTGACAGCTGTGAAAAAGACCTAAATGTTAATACAATATATCAAAACTAGAACTGGAAGTTACAGGTCTCTGGGACAAAAATTTTGAGAATGAAAATAGATGTCATTGTGCAAGTTGAATATGTGAAAATCTGGATGTTCTTAAAGAGGAAGTGAAGACAAGGCACTCTTTAACTTCCAAAAAGGAAGAGTGCAGTTAGAAACGTGGTGAGGTGGGAGTATAAGCCTTGGTGGAAATTCGCAGTCAAGCTAAGCTGAACACAATTTGGGACAAACGATAGTGATTTAACCAGTGAGAAACAAAGATCACCAAGTAACAGAAACAAACCTGAATTTATTCCTTCCTAGCAAGGGACAGTTATGTCACTCAAACACAAGTTCCACGGGGCTCTTGGAGCAAAAGTTAAAGTAAATAAAGGAGTAGGGGGAGGAAATGCACCAATAAGGCAATATTCTGAATTATTGTCTCCTGGTGACTCACAGAGTAGATTGTCAAGTCATCATAGAACCTCTAAATTCTATATCACTGACACTAGGAACACAATTTGGACAAAAAAATTGAGGGAAGGGTAAGATTAATCATCTGAATTCATGAATGATTAATTTGTTGGGTTTAGGATAAAACAGATGAAAAGATGCTCAACATCACTCATTATTAGAAAAATGCAAATCGAAACTGCAACGAGGTATCACCACACACTGGTTACAATCAGTTCAGTTCAGTTGCTCAGTCATGTCTGACTCTTTGCAACCCCATGGACTGCAGCACGCCAGGCCTCCCCATCCATCACCAACTCCCGGAGTTTACCCAAACTCATGTCCATTGAGTCACTGACGCCATTCAACCATCTTATTCTCTGTCGTCCCCTTCTCTTCCTGCCTTCAAACTTTCCCAGCATCAGGGTCTTTTCAAATGAGTCAGCTCTTCGCATCAGGTGGCCAAAGTATTGGAGTTTCAGCTTCAACATCCGTCCTTCCAAAGAACATTCAGGACTGATCTCCTTTAGGATGAACTGGTTGGATCTCCTTGCAGTCCAAGGGACTCTCAAGAGTCTTCTCCAACACCACAGTTCAAAAGCATCAATTCTTCAGCACTCAGCTTTCTTTATAGTCCAACTCTCAAATCCATACGTGACTACTGGAAAAACCATAGCCTTGACTATATGGACTTTGTTGGCAAAGTAATGTCTCTGCTTTTTAATATGCTGTCTAGGTTGGTCATAACTTTCCTTCCAAGGAGTAAGCATCTTCTAATTTCAAGGCTGCAATCACCATCTGCAGTGATTTTGGAGCCCAAGAAAATAAAGTCTCTCACTGTTTCCACTGTTTCCCCATCTATTTGCCATGAAATGATGGGACCAGATGCCATGATCTTAGTTTTCTGAATGTTGAGTTTTAAGCCAACTTTTTCTCTCTCCTCTTTCACTTTCATCAAGAGGCTCTTTAGTTCTTCTTCGCTTTCTGCCATAAGGGCAGTGTCATCTGTGTATCTGAGGTTACTGACATTTCTCCCAGCAATCTTGATTCCAGCTTGTGCTTCATCCAGTACAGCGTTTCTCATGATGTACTCTGCATATAAGTTAAATAAGCAGAGTAACAATATACAGCCTTGATGTACTCCTTTTCCTATTTGGAACCAGTCTGTTGTTCCATGTCCAGTTCTAACTGTTGCTTCTTGACCTGCATACAGATTTCTCAAGAGGCAGGTCAGGTGGTCTGGTATTCTCATCTCCTGAAGAATTTTCCATAGTTTGTTGTGATCCACACAGTCAAAGGCTTTGGCATAGTCAATAAAGCAGAAATAGATGTTTTTCTGGAACTCTTGCTTTTTCGATGATCCAGCGGATGTTGGCAATTTGATCTCTGGTTCCTCTGCCTTTTCTAAATCCAGCTTGAACATCTGGAAGTTCACAGTTCACGTATTGTTGAAGCCTGGCTTGGAGAATTTTGAGCATTACTTTACTAGCATGTGAGATGAGTGCAATTGTGTGGTAGTTTGAACATTTTTTGGCGTTCCCTTTCTTAGAGACTGGAATGAAAACTGACCTTTTCCAGTCCTGTGGCCACTGCTGAGTTTCCCAAAATTCTAGTTAGAATGGCCATCATCAAAAAAATCTACAAAAAATAAAAGCTGGAGGCAGTGTGGAGAAAATGGAACCCTCTTGCACTGCTGGTGGTAATGCAAATTAATACAGCCACTATGGAGAACACTATGGAGATTCTTTTAAAAACTAGGAATAAAACTACCATATGACCCAACAACCTCACTATGGGGCATATATCCTGAGGAAACCGTAATTGAAAAAGACATGTACCCTCAATGTTCAGTGCAGCACTATTTACAATAGCTAGGACATAGACGCAACCTAGATGTCCATTGGAAGATTGATGGATAAATAAGATATGATACATACATACAATGAAATATTACTCAGCCATAAAAAGGAATGTTTTGGAGTCAGTTCTAGTGAGGTGGATGAACTTAAAGCTTACTGTACAGCATGAAATAAGTCAGAAAGAGAAAAACAAATTTCATATATTAATGCAAATATATGGAATCTATACAAATAGTAGTGATGAACCTATTTGCAAGGCAGCAATAGAGATGCAGACATAGAGAACAGACTTCGGACACAGAGAGAGAAGGGGGGGGTGGGGCCAACTGAGAGAGTTGCATTGACAGAAATACACTACCATTTGTAAAATAGATAGCCAGTGAGAAGGTGCTGTATGGGTACAGGGAACTCATCTTGGTGCTCTGTGACAACCTAGAAGGGTGAGATGGGCTAGGGAGTGGGGGAAGATTCAGGAGGGAGGGGACGCATGTGTACTTGTGGCTGATGCACATTGTTATATGGCAGAAGCCAACACAATATTTAAGCAATTATCCTCTAAAGATTTTTAAAAAGACAAAAAATAATAGATAACAGGTATGTTTTCCTCAGATGTCTTTTTTTCTTTTTCCTACAAGAAATTATCACTTTTATTGAATATTTTCTTAGAGACCAGGTTTTCTCAATTACTTTCTTCCAGAGGGTTTGGGTCCTTTTTTAAGTATTTATTTTTATTCATTTATTTGGCTGCACCAGGTTTTAGTTGCAGCATGGGGGATCTAGTTCCCTGACCAGGGGTTGAACCTGGGCCTTCTGCATTGGGAGCATGGAGTCTTAGCCACAGGACCACCAAGGAAGTGCTGAGGATTCAGGTTTTAAACTCTGTTCCTTTCAATAAAATTTTTAAAATGTGTATTGTGTGTTTACTGTCTATTTAGCCATCATACTCGTTTTCTGATTTTTATTCCACAAGTGACAAAATTTTATTACATAGAAATTTAAAGTTATACCAACTAAGAAAAAGTTCAGCCAAATACAGGATGTTCCCATCTCTTACTATTTCACAATCTCTTTATAAATATAGAGCAATTGGGGGGGGGGTGAAGGAAGATTTTGGTTTTACTTCCGTTCTTTTTATTCTATTAAGTTCTAGGAAAAGAAATTAAAATATTTTGAGAAACTGAGATTCATTATCTCATGTTGATGAATTAAGGATGATTTTTAAATTTTTACCTTTATGCATTATGCTTTTTTATACATTTCTTTAAAAACTTAACCATGCATATGCATTATTTTTAAGCCAGAAAAACTGATTTTATAAAAGAAAGCCAAATATATATGTAAAAGGATATTTATGATATTGTTCATATAATAAGAAACAATGCCAGACAAGTAAAATGTCTGTCAACAAGGGAATGGAATAAATTATGATACTCTCTTAAATGATGTAGCAATTTGAAAAAATCAAGGTAGACACATGAAAGAACTTGGAAAAAATATTAAAGCAAATGTCAGAAAAATAAGTTCTCATTTTTGTAGGGGGGGAAGAGTTTATATTTTTCGGAGTGAAGGTGCTTTACAATGTTGTGGACCAGAAGTTCTAACAGGAAGAAAGTGTCACCAGCAAAGCCCATTAACAGTTCCTAGGAAATAAAAATAGAATCTGGGTAATAAAGTCTAACCTTTTCTTTTTCCTTTGTAGTTGGTCTAGTTTAACTTGCTCGTAGCAGGGCGGCATTCAGCAGCCCGCACCCACACAGCACTTCAGACAAGAGTTCTGGTGCGAAATGGCTGCTTCAACGTCTCAGCTCAGCCGAGGGGCTGCGCACCACAGGCAATTCAAGATGGCGGCGGCGGGCCGTGTGCAGAGACTCTGCGCTCGACACTCCGACCCCTGAGCTCCCCTCCCTCCCTACAGATAAGAACCCTATAAAGCATCCCACTCACAGCCTGAGAAGGAGAGGGAGCCGTGTACTCTCGAGTCCGAGCTCTTCGCTCTCAATTCTCGGATGGAATTATAAAGCTTTCCTTTGCTTCTGAATGGAATTCGATCTCTTTTTCGCTCCAAAGACGTCAGGCCTCCGAGGAGAAGTACCCTTGTTGGGAATGACTCAGAAGAATCAGGGAGAAAAGCCCATCAGTTAACAGATGCTGGGGGACAGACGGTTCCTTTTAATGCTTACCAACATAACTATGTTGCTTGAATTTGTTAAAAAAATTTTTTGTGAGTTCTATGTATGTTTCAAATACACGAATGTTATCCACATGTAACTAATAATGGATAGACACACTTCTCATACACAAAGAATTTTCTCATGTCATTATAAAACAGTACAAGAGTTACATGGTTTTACCAGTGATTTTACGGTGGTAGCTGTGTTTTCTTGATTTAATTTTAGATGTAAATGCGGGGCAACAGTGCATAAATAGTAAAGAAGATAAATCAAGCCAGAAACAAGTAAACAAACAAGAAACCAAACAAATCAATATCTGGAACTCAACAATTAGAATATTTGCATGCACACGCCATACGGAACATACAGCTATTAAATACTAACTTCACGTTGTTCATTTGAATTAAACTGAACTGAATACTAATCTCAAATGACTGGAATGACCTAAAAGAATGGCACAACATCATATTGTGTGTTCAGTTTCTTATAATGATTCAAACATGGAGACATAAACTATAATTTTTAACAACCAACAAGGACCTACTATTTAGCGCAAGAAACTATATTCAACACTATGCAATAACCTATACAGGAAAAGAATCTGAAAAAATATATTTTTTGTATATGTATCCATATGTATGAATTTGTTAAAGTTATACATATTTTTTAAATTATAAAGTTGTCTTTATATGATGAATATTACTTTTGTGTATATATTCACATAACACTTTTTTGTCACCACGCCATGTGGCTTTTGGGATCATACTTCCCAGACCAGGGACAGAACCCCGGGCTTTGCAGTGAAAGCACTGAGTCCTAACCACTGGACAACCAGAGAACTCCCACATAACACTATTTTTTTCTTTTTAAAATTTTATTTACTTATTTCCTGGTTGTGCTGGGTCTTCATTGCTTTGCACGGGCTTTCTCTAGTTGTGATGAGTGGCGGCTCCTCTTCCTTCTGGCCCATGGGCTTTTCATTGCAGTGGCTTCTTTTGTTGTTGAGCACAGGCTCTAGATGAGCCGGTTTCAGTAGTTGTGGCTTGCACACTCTGGAGCGCAGGCTCAGTAGTTGTGGCACACGAGCTTCATTGCTCTGTGGCATGTGGAATCTTCCTGGACCAGGGATTGAACACATGTCTCCTGCACTGGCAGACAGATTCTTATCCACTGCACCTCCAGGGAAGCCCTAACACTATTTTTAATGGCTGCATAAAATAGGACAATTAAATCCTTTCTAAGTTTTTTTAATTATAAACATTCTTAAACATTAACCTTTGCTCATTTTTCCATTTGATTCTTCTATGAATTCATCCTAAGAGGGGGGGGGTCGGGTAGGGAAGTTGGGGGATATACATTGTTTAGCAGTTTTCAGATGGCTCAGTGGTAAAGAATCTGCCTGCCAATGCAGGAGACGCAGGGGACTCCAGTTCGAACCCTGGGTCGGGAAGATCCCCTGAAGAAGGAAATGGCAACCCACTCCAGTATTCTTGCCTGGAAAATTCCTAGGACAGAGGAGCCTGGCAGGCTACAGTCCAGGGGGTTGCAAAGAGTCGAATACAACTGAGCAACTCAGCATGCAATATTTTTGTGAGAATAAAGTAAAATAATGTTTGAAAAGAACATTATTTCCATAATTCTTTTTTCCCATTGGACTCAGACCAGATCTAAGAACCCTGAGGGTTCAACCAATGTGTATCAGTTGCCAAGGCTTGGACTGACCCCTGAATGGGGCGTGAACCCTGACCCTGACCTCAGGGAATTCACAGTCCTGAGGGGAAAATGGACACAAGCAATTACCAAAAAATGCACCTCAGGTCACAATGGAAGGGCAGGATCAGAAGTGGTATATGACACTTCTCAAAGTCCAGCCTGCACACAGATCCCCTGTGCATCTCTTGAAAAGCAGATGTAGATTCAGTAGGTCTGGGATAGACACTGAGATTCTACATCCCTACCAGTTTGGGCTTCCCTTGTGGCTCAGCTGATAAAAAATCCGCCTGCAATGCTGGAGATCTGGGTTCAATCCCTGGGTTGGGAAGATCCCTTGGAGAAGGGAAAGGCTACCCACTCCAATATTCTGGCCTGGAGAATTCCATGGACTGTATAGTCTATAAGGGTCGGACACGACTGAGCGACTTTCACTTTCACGCACTCACCAGTTCCCCAGTGATGTTCCAAAGTGTGGTCATTTGCAGACCACATTTTGAGTAACAAGAGTATAAACAGAAGATAAGCAAAGCTTTCCAGATGCCCGAGCAGAATTTTGAAAGATAATTATGAATTTTCCAGGCAGTTAATGAAGGAAAGGGTACAACCTGGCAGAGAGAACAGTTAGTGCAAAGGTGCAAAGGCATGAAACAGCGTGGTTTGTCTGAAGCACCAAGTCCAAAGTGTCGGTGGCAGATTAGAAAGATCCTGCCCTTAGGAGCAGCCATGGTGATGGAACCGAGGAGGAAGAGACATCAGGGTTAATTCACAGGCTGGATAACGGACCAGATATGGGGGGAAGCAGAGGCGGGCACGCATGATAGGGGAAAGGTTGCCCCTTCCGAAAGAGTAAATAAAGAATTCAGTGCAGGTTTGAGGAAGAAAGTAATGAGTTCAATTTGAAGTTCAAGGAGTTGGAAGTGAAGGAGTAGGAAGCTGAGAGACACTAGTGGAGCCCTCTGGGGAAAGAGCAGAGCAGGAATGGCCAAGTGGTCAAAGCCCTGGTCTGGGAATGGAGAAGGATTTTCCAAGCCAAAAGAACAGTCCCTCTTTGAATCCCAGAACCACCACTTTGTTGCTGTTCAGTCGCTAAGTCGTGTCCAACTCCTTGCGACCCCATGGACTTTGGCACGCCAGGCTCCTCTGTCCTCCACTATCTCCCAAGGTTTGCTCAAATTCATGTCCTTGAGTCACTGATGCTTAACCCTCTTATCTTCTGCCGACCCCTTCTCCTTTTGCCTTCAATCTCTCCCAGCCTCATTTCACGTCAGGTGGCCAAAGTATTGGAGCTTCAGCTTCAGCATCAATCCTTCTAATGAATACTGGGGGTTGATTTCCTTTAGGATTGACTGGTTGGATCTCCTTGCAGTCCAAGGAACTCTCAAGAGTCTTCTCTGGCACCACAGTTCAAAAGCATCAATTTTGGGGGGTTCAGCCTTCTTCAAATTTTAATATATATACATATGTTATGTAATCCTGGAGAAGGAAATGGCAACCCACTCCAGTATTCTGGCCTGAAGAAGTCCACAGACAGAGGAGCCTGGCAGGTTACAATCCATGGGGTCGAAAAGAGTCGGACACAACTGAGCGATTATCATTCACTCATGTTATATAATGGGCTTCCCAGGAGGCACTAGTGGTAAAGAATCTGCCTGCCAGTGCAGGAGATGTAAGAGACATAGGTTCGATCCCTGGGTCAGGAAGATCCCCTGGAGTGGGGGCCATAGCATCCCACTCCAGTATTCTGGGCCATAGCAACCCACTCCAGTATTCTTGCCTGGAGAATCCCATGGCAAGCTACAATCCATAGAGTTGCACAGAGTCGGATACTACTGAAGCAACTTATTTTATTATTATTATTATATAATAATATTATTTGTTATATAATAAATGTGTTTAATATGTGTATGTGTTATATCTACGGAAAACAGAGAGGGCCTAAAAGAAATGACATTCCAGAAACCTTAAGAATCTGGCCTAATGCCCAGATTTTGGATTCTAAAGCCATTCCCCAATAAAAGGAACCAGGGCTCCTTAGAGAAATAGCTGATTCTAAGACTGGAGTAGGAAATATACAAGATGAGTCTGGAGCACCTTGTACTGCTAGAGAGTAAGGAAGTGCTCCAAAAAATAATAGCAACAGCAATAATAATAATACTATCACAGGAACCAACTGAAAGAGCTTTTAATGACCAAAGCTGAAACAGTTTGAGCAAAAATTTAAGTAGCATCGGCAAAGTAAAAAAATAAATGTCCATCATTTCATAATGATATGAATAATTGAATAAATTAACGAGGGCCAGAGACGAGATATCACACACTGGATGGGGTGGGCTGAAGGGTGTGTTCCCAAAACTCAGGTCTCCTGGAAACTCAGATGTGATTTTATTCAAAAATAGGGTCTTTGCAAATGTAATTAGTTAAGGATCTCAAGATATACTGGATTCAGGGTGATCCCCTAATCCAATGATTGCTGTCCTTTAAAAAAATTTTTTTTTGGCTGCAACGGGTCTCAGTCGCAGCATGAGAACTCTTAGTTGTGGCATGTGCGATCTAGTTCCCTGCCCAGGAATTGAACCAGGGCCCCCTGCATTAGAGACAAGAAATCTTAGCCACTGGACCACCAGGGAAGTCCTGACTGGTGTCCTTATAATGAGGACATAGAGATACACAGAGAAGAAGACCAGGTGGCGGTAGACTGGAGTAATGTTGCCACAAACCAAGTAATGCCTGAGGCCACCAGAAAGCTGGAAAAGGCAAGGGACATTTCTTCCCTGCTCCCATCCGAGGGAATATGGCCCTGCAGACACCTCGACCTCAGACTTCTAGCCTCTGGAGCTCTGAGGGAATACCTATCTTATTTTAAGCCACCTAGTGTGTGGTAATTTGTTATGGCAGCTTGAGGAAACTAATACACAAAAGAATTCCAAATAATTCATGTAGCTACTCTACCCTCAAGGCAGGGGCGCATAACTCTCCCCTTATTAGCCCCAGGCTGTGCACTGGGACTTCTTTCCAAAACGTACAATATGGAGAGAGGAACAAAGCATAATTTGATGATGGAGAAACCTAAAAATCACTACGTCAGCCAGGTAATCAAGGCCAACATCAACAGTCATCAATCACGTGGCTAGCCCGTGCGCTTGATATGACGTCATGGAAAATGGAGAGCTCTGTGGTTTCTCCTCACCCCTCCCACCCAAGCCCCCGCCGATAACCTGGACAAATCCAGTATCCATTTTGGAGCAGACTGCAAAATACTTGACCGGTTCTTCTCAAAATTGCCAGAGTTGGGGCTTCCCTGGTGGTCCAGTGGTTAAGACTCTGTACTTTCAATGCAAGGTGTACAGTTTCGATCGCTGGTCAGGGAACTAAGATTCCACATGCTGCATGGCAAGGCCAAAACGTTTTAAGAAAACTGCCTAAGTCACAAATTCCTTGACGACCAGCAGTTAGGACTCCAAGCTCTCACTGCTGAGGATCCAGGTTCAATCCCTGGTCAGGGAACTAAGATCCCACAAGCCATGCGGCTCAGCCAAAAAAAAAAAAAAAATTGTCGCAGTCATGAACAACAAGGAAGGTAAGAGAAACTCACAGCCTAGAGGAGCCTGAGGAGAAATGACAATTAAATGGAATGTGGTCTCCTGCATAGGATCCTGGAACAGAAAAAGGACTAAGAAAATCTAAATAAATCATGGGCTTTGAAAAGTGAAAGCGTTAGTCCTTCAGTCATGTCCAACTCTTTGGGACCCCATTGACCGTAGCCCGCCAGGCTCCACCGTCCATTAGATTTTCCAGGCAAGCATATTGGAGTGGGTTGCCAGTTCCTTCTCCAGAGGGTCTTCCCAACTCAGGGATGTTCCCCACCCGGGGATTGAACCCAGGTCTCCTGCATTGCAGGCAGACGCTTTACCATCTGAGCTACCAAGGAAGGGCTTTAGTTAATAGTAATGTATCAATAATGGCTCATTGATCCTAAATGGTGTACAGTCAGGGGAAATCCCTAGATAGTATACAGCTGGATCATAATTTTTTACACATTCTGCCAGCCTCTTACTTGGTATATCTACACCATTTACATTTAAAGTAACTATTGATGTACTTCCCTAGTGGTACAGTGGATAAGAATCCGCCTGCCAGTGCAGGGGACGTTGGTTCGATCCCTGGTCCAGGAAGATTCCCCGTGGCTGTGGAGCAGTTAAGCCACAACTGCTGAAGCCCGGGTACCCCACAGCCTGTGCTCCTCAACAAGAGAAGCCTCCACATGAGAAGCCCGCATACTGCAACGCAGAGTAGCCACCGCTCACCACAACTAGAAAAGCCCTCCCGCAGCTCCAAAGAGCCAGCACAACCAAAACAAATAAATAAATATTTTTTTTTAAATTTAAAGTAGCTATTGATGTGTTAAGGCCTAAATGTGCCATTTTATACATATTTCTATCTTTTCCTTCTATTTCTCATCCTGTGTTGCTTCCTACTGCCTTCATGTGGATTACCTAAGCATTTAGGTATTATTTTTAGAGTTCGAAATTTGACATATTTATAATATTTTTGGTATATTGCTTTGTATAGTAAATGTATATATAAATATACATTTATATACACATGTATGTATAAATGTATACATAGGTTTTTTTTTTTTTACTAATTCTTGTTCTAGGTATTACTGTGTAATTCATCACAGCCCACTGGTGTCGATGCTTACCACACTGCGTGAAATGTAGAAACCATACATTTTTTTTAATATTTATTTATCTGGCTGTTCTGGGTCTTAGTGTCGGCACTCAGGATCTTCGGTCTTCATTGTGGCCACGGGATCTTTAACTGCAGCATGAGGGATCCCTCAGTTGTCGCATGTGGGATCTGGTTCCTTAACCAGGGATCAAACCCAGGCCCCCTGCACTGGCAGCCCAGAGTCCTGGACACTGGACCACCAGGGACGTCCCTGGAAACCATACTTTCATTTCGATCCCTTTACCTTCTCACTTGTTAAATGTAATTGTCTTAAGCATTTCTTATACATACATTGCTGCAGAACCACACTGACTCCCCTTTGTCAGTTCCACCTTAGACCCACATTTTGTCAGCTCACCCTTCCATGCGAATGAGCTGCAGCCTAACTCACCAAGGAATGTGCCCAAACCAGAGGCGTGCCCCATCAGCTTTTACCCTTGCTTTCATCTGACTTGAAACCTGGAAGAATGCCTTTCACTAACACAAATGGTTAATGGTCATGAGCCTCCCAGTGGTAGGAAAAACCCCTTGGTTCCCACTGCTGTGACTGTGCTTCTCGCTAGTGGTCATATTTCATTTTTACCTTTAGCCTCTTCAAATTCCCAGTAACCCTCAGTGGCATGAAATATAGCTGTGAATGCCTCTGGATCATCCATCCGCCCAATCCTTTCCACCTATTTGCAAGTTACTCACAATAAACTTCATAATTGTACTTTACCGAGTTGCCTACTTCATTTTTCAGTCTCAACGTTCCTTCTCAGTGTGGAGGATATTATTCAATATCTCTGCCTCCCAATACCACCACATCAGATGGCATTATAAATTTTGCTTCAACCACAAAATATGGTTTAAAATCGTGAGGTGAAGGATAGGTTACTTCTATTTTTACCCATTCCGTTGTAGCTTCATTTCTAAAGGCTTCAGACTTCTTTTGTGATGATTTTCTTTCTGATGAGAGAACATTCTTTAGCCATTCATCTGTGGCAAGTCTGCTAGCAAGAAATTCTCTTAGTTTCCATTCATATGAGAATGTCTTTATTTCCCCCTTCATTCCTGCAAGATAGTTTCACTGGATACAGTTCATTTTCTTCAGCGCTGGAAAAATGTTGTGCCACTTCCCTCCTGCTTCCATGGCTTCAGGAGAGAAATCTGCTGTGATCCAAGGTGGTATTCCTGTATAAGTATGCATCATTTCTCTCTGCTGCTTTTAACCTTTTTTCTTTGTCTCTGTTTTTTAAGTGTTTAAATATGAGGTATCTTGCTGTGGCTCTCTTTGAATTTATCCTGTTTGGGATTCACTTGACTC
Organism: Okapia johnstoni; assembly: GCA_024291935.2. Taxonomy (NCBI): domain Eukaryota; kingdom Metazoa; phylum Chordata; class Mammalia; order Artiodactyla; family Giraffidae; genus Okapia; species Okapia johnstoni. The sequence goes on along the minus strand of CM044310.1, from coordinate 2,850,566 downwards.
CTTTTTTTTTTTTTTTAATTTAGTTTATTTTCTATTTTTTAACTTTACACCATTGTATTTGTTTTGCCATACATTGACATGAATCCACCATGGGTATACATGTTTTCCCCTTCCAGAACCCCCCTTCCACCTCCCTCCCCATCCCATCCCTCTGGGTCATCCTGATGTACCAGCCCCAAGCGCCCTGTATCATGCATTGAACCTGGACTGGCGATTAGTTTCACATATGATAATTTACATGTTTCCATGCCATTCTCCCATATCATCCCGCCCTCGCCTTCTCCCATAGTAGAGTCCATAATACTGTTCTATTTATCTGTGTCTCTTTTGATGTCTCGCATACAGGGTTATCTTTACCGATTAACTAAATACCATATATATGTGTTAGTATACTGTATTGGTGTTTTTCTTTCTGGCTTACTTCACTCTGTATAATAGGCTCCAGTTTGATCCACCTCATTAGAGCTGATTAGAATGTATTCTTTTTAATGGCTGAGTAATATTCCATTGTGTATATGTACCACAGCTTCCTTATCCATTCATCTGCTGATGGTCATCTAGGCTGCTTCCATGTCCTGGCTATTATAAACAGTGCTGCGATGAACACTGGGGTACACGCGTCTCCACTTGACTCCTTGTATCTATATTTTTGTGTCTTTCACCAAATTTGGAACATGACCAAGTATTATTTCCTTGAACATTTCTTTGATCCTACACTTTCTCCTCTACTTCTTTTAAGAAATACTTTATTTATTTATTTAGCTGTGCCACATCTTAGTTGTGGCATGAGGGATCTAGTTCCCTGGCGTGGGATCAAACCCAGAGCCTCAGGCACTGGGCCACCAGGGAAGTTCCTCTCTCCTCTTCGGAAACTCCAGTAACACAAAGGTGAAGTCCTTTGTTATTGTCCCACAGATCTGCAAGATTCTGTTCAATTTTTTTAATCCTTTTTTTAAAAAAGAATAGTTTTAGCTTCAAAGCAAAATCAAGATGAAGGAACAGAGATATCCCACATACTCCATGCCCCTACACGTGCACAACCTCCCCTATTATCAACATTCCCCACAAAATGGTACATTTGTTACAACTGGTAAGGCTACGTTGACACATCATAAACACCCGAAGTACACAGTCACTTTTTTGTTTCATGCATTCTATGAGTTTGGACAAGCGTATAATGACATGTGTCCAAATTATAGCATCATACAGAGTATTTTCACTGCTCTAAAAATCCTCTGTGCTCTGGCTATTCATCCCCCATCCCCCAACGTCTCATGACCACTGGTATTTTTACTGTCTCCATAGTTTTGCCTTTTCCAGAATGTCACAAGTTGGAATCATACAGTATATAGCCTTTTCAGACTAGCCTCTTTCACTTAATATTATGCACTTAAGTTCCCTCTATATCTTTTCCTGGCTTGATAGCTCGTTTCTTTTTAACAGTGCATAATATTCCACTGTCTGGGTGTACCATATTTATTCATCCATTCTCTACACAAGGACATCTTGGTTGTTTCCAAGTTTTGGCAATTATGAGTAAATCTTCTAAGAAAATCTTTGTATAGGTTTTCGTGTGGACAGAACTTTTCAGCTCCTTTAGGTAAATACCTAGGAACGTGATTGCTGGATTGTATAGTAAGAACATGTTTAGTTTTGTAAGAAACTGCCATGCTGTCTTCCAAAGTGGCTGTACCATCTTGCATCCCCACCAGGAATGAATGAGAGTTCCTGTGGCTTCACATCCAGCATTTGATATTGTCCATGTGCTGGATTTTGAACATTCTACTAAGTGTGTAGTGGTATCTAACTATTGCTTTAATATGCTTTATATGTGGACATATGTTGTAGAGCATCTTTTCATATGCTTATTTGCCATCTCTGTATCTTCTTTGGTGAGGTGTCTATTAGAATCTTTGGCCTATTTTTTAATCAGACTGTGTTTGGCTGGCATTTTGTTCGTTTGTTTTGGGGTTTGGGGTGTTTTTTGGTTGCTCAGCTTTTGGAATCTTAGTTCCCTGACCAGGGATCGAACCCCGGCCCTCTGCAGTGGAAGCACAGGCGTCCTAACCACTAGACCACCAGGGAATCCCCAATCAGGTTGTTTGCTTTTGTTGGGTTTCAAATGTTCTTTGTATATATTGGACAAGAGCCATTTGTCAGATATAGTTTTCGCGCACATTTTCAGTCTTTATTCTCTCTGTTGTGCGGATTGAATTTTATTGACACGTCTTCAGTTCACTAATTTTATTCTTTGTCGTCCCCACCGAGTCCATCAAGCAAGGGTTTCGTCTCCGTGACTGTGTTTCTCAGCTCTATAAATGCTATTTGGTTGTTGGTATAGCCTCCGTTTCTTGGGTGAGATTTTCTGTTTTTTACGAGATTAGCATTTTGCCTATTTACATTTATTTTCAGCTGTGCGGGGTCTTCGCTGCTGCACAGGCCTTTCTCTAGTTGCGGCGCACGGGCTCTAAGGTGCACAGGCTCGGCCAGGCTCTGGAGACAGGGTCAGTAATAGTGGTGCACAGGCTTAATTGCTCCAAGGTATGTGGGACCTTCGTGGACCAGGGACCAAACCAGTGTCCTTCACTGGCAGGTAGATTCCTTACTACCAGAGCAACAGGGAAACATGAGAGTTTCAATTTTTAAATTTGTCCTCTGGGACTTCCCTGGTGGCTCAGTGGTGAGGAATCTGCCTGCCAATGTAGGAGACATGGGTTTGATCCCTGATCCGGGAAGATCCCACATGCCCTCTCCCCTAGGACTGCAACTAGAGAAAAGCCCGTGTAGCAACAAAGACCCAGCAGAGCCTAAATAAATAAATTTTTAAAAAATATTGTCTCCAGAGAATTTGTTATTATTATTGAAGCTTGTTTATGATGACTGCTTCAAAATCCTTATCAAATAGTTCCAACATCTACTCCATCTTGATATTAGCATCTGTTGATCTTTTCTTATTCAAATTGTAATTTTCCTAGTTCTTGGTATAACCTATGATTTTTTTTTGCATACTGGACATTTTGGTTATTATGTTAGGAGATTCTTGAGCCTATTCAAATCTTGTATTTTAGAAATCACCCTTTTTTGGCATAGGTTCTGGACTATTTCTGTGGTCTTCAGTTTCGATGACAGCTCAATTTTTCCGAGTCCTTGTAATGTTATTGTTATCTGTTTCATTCTTCTCGTGATGCTGGGGCTTCTGCTCAGTTCCTTTTGGTGCCATAGGTAGGGGAAGACGTGCTATTCGGAGTCACCTGCTGTCATTGAGGACCTTGTGGCAGAGGTCAGGGTGGGCAGAAGCTGCTGGGCCCCGTAGGTATTCGTATGCCACCGGGTAGAGAGCAGGGAATCACGATTTTGCTGCTGCTGAAGATGCCCTGGAGAAGGGAATGGGAACCCACTGCAGTATTCTTGCCCGGAGAATTCCATGGACGGAGGAGCCTGGCAGGCTATGGTCTATGGGGTCTCAAAGAGTCGGACACGACTGAGCGAATTACACGTACGCTGCTGCTGTCACTATGATGGATGGGACCACCCAGTAGTGCCCTGGTTGCGGAATGAGAGCTATGGTAGCCTCTCGCTTTGCTGCTGCTACTGCTGCTGGCAAATCAGACTATGCATAGACCCCAGTTGTGGACTGAGTTTACCTCGCTTTTTCAAAACTCAAATGTATCTATTAGCAATTTAAACTCACCCTGGGGATTCCCTAGCAGTCCAGGGGTTAGGACTTTCACTTTCACTGCTGAAGCCACGGGTTCAATCCCTGGTTGGGGAACTATGATCCCATGAAGTGTTCGTCACTCAGTCTTTACGGCCCTGTGGACTGCAGCCCACCAGGCTCCTCTCTGTCCATGGACTCCTCCAGGCAAGAATACTGGAGTAGCTCACCATTCCCTTCTCCAGGGAATCTTCCCAACCCAGGGATCGAACCCATGTCTCCTGCATTGCAGGCTGATTCTTTACCATCTGAGCCACTAGGGAAGCCCAAGATCCCATAAACTGCATGGTAATGACAAAAAAAAAAAATTAATAATAATAATGAAATCAGGACTTCCCTCGTGGTCCGGTGACTAAGACTCCAAGCTCCCAATGCAGGGACCTGGATTCCACTCCTGGTCAGGGAACTAGATTCCACATGCCACAATTAAGAGTTTGCACGCTGCAACTAAAGATCCCACGTGCCTCAACGAAGAGCGAAAGTCCCATGTACTGCAACTAAGACCCAGCATAGACAAAATCAGTACATAAATGTTTAAAATAAATCTTTAAAAAATAATAATAAACACTTTCCCAAAACCAACAGCCATAATGAAATCACAAGTTTGGATGTCCAGTTTTAAATTTTTGCTCTAAAGCACATGAAATGATAGGGGAAAAGTGTTTATCCTTGTCGCACCTGAAATCACTTCGTGGACATGGGAGGCCACTTTGGGGCATCACCCCTACACACGCTGACTCACTGAGGCTTGGTGCGCCCTGCCAGAGGGCGGGGAGTAGAATTACTCTCCCAAATAGCCTGAGGCTATTTTGTGCTCAGAATACTCCAGAATGGGTCTTAGATGTTGTCGCTTCACCCGATGACAGGCCAAAACCACAATCAGATTGAAATTCTGAAAGCAACCTTGGTACATATCAGTGCCGTGTCTGGAAGCTGTGTGTCTCTCGTGGGGCACACACAAATGCTCCCATGTTTGTGCACATACCCACTTACACACTAATCAGCCCGCACAATCACTTTTTTGTTTTCTGACTCTCTACAGCTACACACTTACTCCCTGATCTAGTTACTCAATTACATGCTTATCCTCTTGCCAGCTTACATGTTTACCTCCTTATATGCTTCATGCATACCTTCTTGCACTCATATCTTTTACATGCTTACCCTCTCAGGTACTAACACAGTTACATACTTACCTGCTCATCCGCTCACACTCCCTTTTACCTGTGTAGCCACTTACACAATTACACACTCTGACCCAATAACACGTTATGACCCACTTACATAAGTCCAGACCCAGACACAGTGGAGCCCTAGCTGCAAAGACACCCCGTTAACAAGGAAAGAGAGTTGGATTGCAGGGAAGGAAGGCTCTTAGTCACGTTCCCGGCAGCCAGGCCCTCTCTCGTCCCTGGCTCCTGCCTCCTACCAGCCAGTTCTTGTAAGAGCCCCGTCTACACGTCTGACAGCTGCCAACATATTTCCTCTGGTCTGAACATTTGAGTGTGTGTCGAGTTGGAAGGAAAGCAAGCCACACTCAGGGCACTTGCACGTTCCCAGCCTTGCACGTAGTGCCCTGTGTATATATATGCTCCTCGGCTCTTTGGTTCCTGGCCTGGGGGCTTAACGCAGGGCAGTCTGCGGTCAGTCAGGGCTGATTTTCAAATCAGTGGAACCTGGCTTCACAGGTAGCATGTAAGGGATCTCCTCCAGGGAAGAGCGGCGTGAGTGTGGCTGGTGGAAGGGGAAGAGCCCTGGACTAGGAGTCCACAGGCCTGAATTCAGTGTCCAGATGGGCCTCTTCTGAGCTGTGTGACCCTGTGCTCAGCCACTCAGTCATGTCCCACTCTTTGCAACCCCATGGATGATATAACCCACCAGGCTCCTATGTCCATGGAATTCTCCAGGCAATAAGACTGGAGTTGGTTGCCATTTCTTTCTTCAGGGGATCTTCCCAACCCGGGGACTGAACCTGAGTCTGTTGCATCTCCTGAATTGGCAGGCAGATTCTTTACCACTAGTACCACCTGGGAAGACCCATGAGACCCTGGGGGATACACTTCCCCTCTCTAAGTTTCTTTCTTCCTTATATATATGTACACTTTTTAAAAATGTGGACCATTTTTTAGAGTCTTTATCGAATTTGTTACAGTACCGCTTCTCGGAGAAGGCAATGGCACCCCACTCCAGTACTCTCGCCTGGAAAATCCCATGGACGGAGGAGCCTGGTGGGCTGCAGTCCACGGGGTCGCAAAGAGTCGGACACGACTGAGCGACTTCACTTTCACTTTTCACTTTCATGCATCAGAGAAGGAAATGGCAACCCACTCCAGTGTTCTTGCCTGGAGGATCCCAGGGATGGAGGAGCCTGGCGGGCTGCAGTCCACGGGGTCGCAAAGAGTCGGACACGACTGAAGCGACTCAGCAGCAGCAGCAGCAGCAGCAGCAGCATTGCTTCTGTTTAAGGTTTTGGTTTTGTCGGCCATGAGGCATGTAGGATCTTAGCTCCTTTACCAGGGATTGAACCTGCAACCCCTGCACTGAAAGACAAAATCTTAACCACTGGACCACTGGGGAAGTCCCCTCCTCTCTACACTTCTGTTTCCTTATACAGGAGATGTGAGTAACTGAGGGTGTTAGAAAGGCAGGAACTGGGTACTTCCCCCTTTCTCTTCTATCCCTGATCCCGGTACAGGACAGACCAGTGAATGTTTTCCACTTGGAAGAAGACGTCATTCATACTCCACTGAGCCCTAGATGAGTGGCACAAAAGCCACAGAGCACCGTTATCAAAGTGGGGTTCCCCCCCGCAACCTGCGTCAGAATCATCACAGTGCTGGTTCAGCACAGATTCCTGGGCCCTGGCACCTCTAGGGATAGGACCCAGGAGTTAGCAATTGAACAACTTGTATAGAAAGAATCACTTGCCTAAGGTGCACAAAACAACTTCCACCATCCTTTATCTAGGCATAACAGGTTCTTATTCATCCTTCAAGGGAGCTCTGATGTCACCTCCACCACGAAGCCTTCCTAGACTCACACCAGATAAAATTAATTGCCTCACCCTCTGTGGGCTCACAAATAAACCATCTTATTCACCTTTGTTTCTCCCAGCACCAGCCCAGAAGCGCATAGAGGATGCTTATATTTTAAATAAAATCAAACCTCCCTCCCCTGGCCTAAGAGGCCCTCGGTGATTTGATCCTCCCCATTCTCCCTGCCTTCCACACCCGGCTCAGCTCACCTCTCCCCCCCTGCCCCTTGTCCTCCATGCTCCTGCCATGTTTGCCTTTGTTCTGCTCTTTAAACAAGCCAAGTTCCATCCATCCTCTTATCTTTCGCTCTCACTCTTCCTCTGACCAAAACATTCTTCCTTCAGATCTTTGCATGACTGGCTCCTTCCTGCTGAACACTCAGATCAAATATCACCTTCTCAGAGACATCTTCTCGGCCCATCCAACCCAGCCTGAAGAAGTGCTTCAATAACACCTATCTTCTCATTTTAGTTTCATCATACATTGATCATTCTATAATTTTTTTTTCGGCTGAGCCACGTGGATGGTGGGATTTTTAGTTCCCCGACCAGGTACTGAACCTTGTGCTCTTGCAGTGGAAGCTCAGTCTTAATTGCTGGACTGCCAGGGAATTCCCATTAATTTCTTTTTTCCAAAAAATATGTTTGTTGTCTTTCTCTTCCCCAGGGAACACAAGCTCATGAGATAAGAGGACTTCATTAGTTTAGCTCAATACTTCATAACCAGGGCTGATTTTTATCCCCAGGGGATATTTGGCATCGGCTGAAGACATCGTGGGCTGTCACAACCGGGCAGGTGTTCCCAGTGTCTTGTGAGCCGGTGTCGGGAATGCTGCTGAATGTTCGACAATGCACAAGACAAAACAAAGAACTATGCGGCCCCAAAAGACAGCAGAGAAACCCTTTCTAACTCATCTCTGACGCCCCAGCGCCTGGACCAGCACCTGGCAAATCTTATGCTGCTCAAACATTTTTGCAGTGTGAACGAATAAAATGTTTAAATTAAATGTTGGATTTAATTTTAAAGCTTAAAAGGTCCCTAGAGAGCAATTAAATCAGGAGTTTTCACACTCAGCTTCTGGAAGCCTCAGGCTATGGGGCAGAGTTTCGGGAATTCTATACACTCTAAAGAATTTTCAGCTCAATCCTGAAGACATAAATTTCCTGACTATGGTCTGTTTTATATATTGGGGTCCCAATTGTCTGACAAGCTCTCCTGCTTAAAGCAAAAAGGGTGGGGGAAACCACTATTCCAGACCAGCCTCTTCATTTCACTGAGCTGCAAGCCAGGACTCAGAGAAGCTGGGGGCTGCTCAATATTATTCCACAGAGAGCCAAGCTTGAGCCAAGCTTGAGTCTCCTGATGCCCAGCTGGCCTTGGTCACAGACTGGCCACAGCTCTGTCATGTGCCAAAGACATGATTTAGGAGCGAAGATGATGTGATGTAACAATTAGGAACACTAGAGTCATATTGGGTGGGTTTTCATCTTGGCTCTGCCTCCAGTCAGCTCTGTGACCTTGGAAAAGCCACTTAACCTCTCTGAGCTTTACTTTTCCCTGAGGATCTGTAAAAATGGAGATATTAATAGCATGTACTTTATAGGGTTGTAATGCAAACTGAAAGAGTTAAAATGTGAAAAATGTTTAGAACAGTGTCTGGCACATAGTAACTGCTGTGTAGGGTTGGTGACCCAACACATCTTGGTTTACCTGGGATGTTCTTGGTTTTAGCCACTGAGAGTCCTGTGTTCCAAGAAACCCCTCAGTCTGAGCAAAGCGGAATAGTTATTTATTCCAGTTGTATGTGTATGTTTGATTTTTTTTAATTGTCTGCATTAATGTTTGTGTGTGCTAAGTCTCTTCAGCTATGTCTGACTCTTTGTGACCCCACAGACTAGAGCCCACCAGGCTCCTCTGTCCATGGGATTCCCCAGGTGAGAATACTGGAATGGGTTGCCATGCCCTCCTCCAGTGCCTCTTTCCAACCCAGGGATCGAACCTTCATCTCTTAAGTCTCCTGCATTGGCAAGCAAGTTCTTTACCACTAGCATTAATGTTTAGTAACTGTCTATATTAATGCTCACTTTGACTTTTCATTGCTAAATACTTTTCCTACTTACTACATTACATATACCGAGCATGAGGGAAGGGTTACTGACAAATTAATTACACAGATGGGAGAGCAGGGGACATCTTTAGCCTACTTTTTGTTTTTTCCTTAGAGTGTTCCACATGCTGGATAAGATAATACATTAGGGACTTTTTTTTTTTTGGATTGATTTATGGGAGTGATATTTCTTGAGTAGTATTTTTTTTTGCATTTTAATGTTATTCCCATTTCCCCCCTAGTTTTATTGAGATATGCTGACATTTAGCACTATATAATTTTAAGGTACATAATGATTCAACTTTACTTTCTTTTTTAAAAAATATAATAGCCTCTCTTTCAGATGGTCTTTTAAAATGTATCCATATATATATTTATTTATTTTAATTTTTTGGCTGTACCGGGTCTTAGTTGCAGCCTGAAGGGTCTTCCATCTTTGTTGCTGCATGTGGGATTTTTTAGTCTCAGCACTGGGGTCTAGTTCCCTGACCAGGGATCGAACCCAGGACCTCCTGCATTTGGAGCACGGAGTCTTAGCCACTGGACCACCAGGGAAGTCCTCGTACTTTCAAATAATGAGGTAAATGGTCATTTACTGAAAGGAGGCCCACAGCACCTCTCCTTGGAAAGCACTTTTACAGCAGTTGGTTTGTTACTCCAGCTCCTCAAACAAGAGAACTCTGTTTCTTTTTTCAAAAAGTCTATATTCCAGCAGTTCAGCACTTCAGACTAAATTTTCCCCAGTCACACAGAATTTTATAATTGGAAAGGTTAGGAAATATTTAGTACAACTGTGCCATTTCCCAGATGGGAAAACTGAGTCCAGGGAAGCCCACTCCCTCACACAAATCACATGCTGGTAAAGGGGGACCCCAGGGCTCGGGCCCAAGTTTCCGACTCCTGCGTCTCAGAGGTTCTCAAACTGGGCTCCACACCCAAAGGCAAGTTTACAGGGATGTGGGTGTCTAGGGAATTAGAAGGAAGCCATGCCGCTGTCTCTCCACTCCTCCTATCCCAGCAGCTCCACCTCTACCATTTGGACATTGAACTTCAACTTAAGCGGCCTCTGCAAAAGGGTTCATGCTGAAAACATATTTTTTGAGAGCCACTCAATTATATCACAAGATTGACATATTTTCTTCCCTGAAAAATTTGCTCCCATGGAGAAAACTTAACTATTTATTTGACATTTTTTCCCCCTCTCTAATAGGTTTTCTGTGGTCGGAAAAACAGATGCAAGGGCCCTTTAAAAGCCAGCCGTTAGGATGAAAGGCTCATTCACTCACAGAACAGGCTGGGTGAGTCAGGACACTGGGAACAACCGACCAAGATGTTTAATCTCATGCCCATCACTTAGAAAAATGTCACTTAGGAAAATGCAGCCATTTGGGGCCACTTCGTAGAAGCTTAGAAGCAGAGCTCCGTAGGGCCCCGAGGTGGATAGTCGCCAGGAAGCAAGATGGAGAGTGGGGGAAATGGCTGTGAAACCATCTAGATTAGCACCCAGGATCAAGGTGTTGGAAATGGGCAGGGGGAACTGCCGGCAAATTATGCCCTCCTACCCGCCTTCAATATGATTTTAAGCAGAAACAGACAAGCCTGGCTTTGGAGCCAAGAAAGCACCCTGGGGTGACCCCCAAGTGGGAGAAAGATAACAAGAAATGGCAAAGTAAAATGTGCGCAGCCTTTGTCCACAGCTCTGGGCTCTCACTCAAGTGAGTCAAGCCTCAAAGGCAGGACAGGGAGACGTGAGTTGATTGCCCACAGCAGAGAAGCTCAGACTTCACACTCAGCAGACCTGGGTTTGAATCCCGGCTCAGCCACTCACCAGCTACGCCACCTCAGGGGAGTTACTTCACCTCTCTGAGCATTTTCTCATCGGTAAAACGTAACGGTACCTCCCTTACTAGGCCAGTGAAGGCTTAGATAAGAGGAGGGCTCTGCTCCTTACAAGGTTCCTGTGCCAGTGCCAAGGAAACAGTTGCAGCTGCTGTTTATTAAGCACCTACTAAGTGCCCAGCTCAGGATGCCAGAGTTCCAACTCCTAGCCACATAGCCTATGGGGCCTCTGCCTACTGAGGATTCTCCTCGATACTGGAGGAGTTCAGAGGAAGGCTGTCTCCATCACAATTTGGAGCCAAAAGAGTTTGGGGTCAGAGAACATCCTGGGAGACTCAGAGTTCATCAGTCTTTGCCATGAATGATTGTGTTTGGCCAGCCCTCCCCACAGAGTAAGGGGTCAAGAAATATCTGTTGAATGAGTGACTCAGTGATGGAAGAAATTAATGAAAGACCAAAGGTTGATGAATGTCTCCTTCTGGATGGAGGGAGATGTAAAAAAAGATAAATTCAGGAGTTCATAACATAATGTGGAATGAAATAAGCCAGATACAAGAGAATGTTCTGTGTGATGACATTTGTATAAAGTTCTAGACCAGGCAAGATAAATCTATGGTAACAGGAGTTGGAATAATGGTTCCCTGAGTGCTGGAGGGAACAAAGCTGTTCCCGGTCTATCCTAAGTCTGTTCCCCTGTCCCTTACCACTAGTGTAGCTACTTGACAAAGTTCTGGTCAATCAGTCATAAGTGGAACTGTCTGGAGACAGTGGGGGAAACCTTCAAGGACTGGTTCATATTCTTTGCCCTTTTGCCCCCTCTTCCTCCATGTTCCTTTTTGAATATAGATGTGACGGCTGGATCCCTGGCTGCTCTGTTGGATTGTGAGGATTAGAGCCATATACTAAGGTTGGAAGAGCTGGTAACTAGATCCCTAACTACTCCATGGAGCTGTCACCCCAGCCCTGGATTTCTCGCCTGCTTATCTCTAGAGGTGACAGAAACAGTTCTTGGGTAAGCCACTGTTATTTTGGGATTTTCTGTCACATGAAGTTTTAACCTATTCTCCCTGCCCAACAGCCCTATGAGGTCGGTATTGTTACTGTTTTACAGATGAGGACATTGAGTTACAGATTACATCCTTGCCCAAGGTCACCAGGCTGGAATAGGGAGGGCCTAGATGTAAATACAGGCTGTGAGGGTTGTTGAGGGCATTCCTTCTCTGGAGGCTACTGGGCACACATCACTGTCCTCCAGTGCCCAGATCCTGAGGCAGATTAACCCATGATCACAGGATCAAGAGAGTCATAATCATAGGTCCCAAAATTGAGCCCCACCCATATGACATCACTGACATCTCCCTACTGACTATGGGAGATGGAATCATATCCCCATTTTACAGCTAAGAGAACTGAGGCTGGAGGCACTGAATTTAGGCTGGAGGCACTCAGCATCACAGAGCTAGGAAACAGCAGAGCTGGGGTTTAAACCAAAGGTCCTTACTAGCAAAATCCACCACATTCTTAGCCCCTCAGCCACACAGCTGTCTTAGAAGCCATGCAGCCCAGTTCCTTATCAGTTTTTTTTTTGGCTGCACTGGGTCTTCCTTGCGGCTTGTGGGCTTTCTCTAATTGCAACACTAGGGCTTCTTGTTGTGGTGAGCGAGCTTTTCTTGTGGCGCACGAGCTCTAGAGAATTTGGGCTCAGTCGCTGTAGCTCGCTGGCTTATCTGGTTGAAGCACACAGGCTTAGTTGTCCCGTGGTATTCTTAGTTCCCTGACCAGGGACTCAACCCATGTCCCCTGCATTGGAAAGTGGATTCTTAACCACTGAGCCACCAGGGAAGTACCCGCCCCACCCCACCCCCATCAGATTTTGAAAATTTCTTTATAGCCCCTGCCATATGGCTGGCCAGTCTCTGTTTGCATACCCTCAGCAACTGAGAGCTCTTTTCCTACTTGCCCTGCCAAGGAGAAGTTTAGGGGGAAGGATTCTAGTCCCTATACAAGCCTCTGCCTCTTCCTTCCTGGCTTCAGCCATCCTGGGACTGCCCTGTCCTGGGGACTTTTCTCCAGAAGCAGCTTTTTTTCTCCTTATCCAGTCCCTCAAGCTCAGTGGTTGGGGTGGGGAGGGTGTATCTTTACAGTAGATTCTCTCTCTCTTTCATCATTTCCTGTTCATTTGAAAAGAAGACAAGATTATCACAGGGAGTTGGGGGCAGAGATTTGTACAAATGTAAACTGTACACACTCTCTGACTCAGCTCTCCCTCCTTGCACACGTGCCCAAAGATGGGTGCAAGCAGCAGCTCAGAGCAGCAAGGTTTGTGAGCTTGGAAACATCCTAAGTGTCCACAGATAGGGGACTGGTGATAACATCAGAATGTGTCCCGCCAATGGAGGACACCATAGCGCTTTAAAAGGCTGGGAATATCGTGTCCGCCCAAGAGACATGAGAACACATGCCCACACAAAGACTTGGGTGCAAACATTTATAGCAATGTTATTCCCAATAGCCCCAAATTGGAAACATTCCAACTGTCCATCAGCTGGTAAATGGTAAGCAAAATGTCTATACAATGCAAAGTATCTATACAATGGAAGAGTAGCCAAAAAAAAAAAAAAAACGATATACTCTCCAGTATGGATGAACCTCCAAACAGTTATGCTAAGAAGAAAAAGTCAGATGCAAAAGACAATGTATTATAGGGACTTCCCTAGCAGCCCAGCAGTTAGGACTCTGTGCTTCCAACACAGGGTCTCGGGTTTGATTCCTGGTGGGAGAACTAAAGATCCCACGTGCAGCCCAAAAAAAAAAGAAAAAAAGAAATCAAGCAGGAAAAAGAAAGAAAAAAAGCAATGCAAAGGAGAGAGGGCAGAGACTGCATGCAGTCCATCCTCCAACACCTCCTTTTACAATAATCTGCTGCTGCTAAGTCGCTTCAGTCATGTCCGACTCTATGCGACCCCATAGACGGCAGCCCACCAGGCTCCTCCATCCCTGGGATCCTCCAGGCAAGAACACTGGAGTGGGTTGCCATTTCCTTCTCCAACTTACAATAATCGGGCCCAGGGATTTAGGATTTGACATCTGTAAACAGTAAGTTGGAAGTGTCTAGACTCAGGGTTTATGGAGTGGTCTAGCCCAGTTCCTTTGCTCTGTCAGTGGAGAAACTGAGGCCCAGGAAGGGTCTGGGTCGCGTCCAATGCCATAGCTCACTGGGCCCGGGCCCCGGGCTGAAGTCCAGGCTTCGGATGGAGCTCCCAGCTCTGCCCCCGCACTGCACTCTGCGTACAAATTGCTTCATGGCTCCGGGAAAGGGGAGTTTATAAATTTGGCCACATTTTGGAACAACAGAGCCATAAATGGACATGCCTGCGGGAAGTTGGGAGATACCTGACCTTTGAGGCTGGGAGCCGGGAGAGACAGGGAGCACAGGGCAGGCGGACCCAGCCATGGCCCAGATTCTTGCATTCAGGGGAAAATAAAACTGGAGAAAGGAGCTCGTCCCGAGGAGGCTGCAAATACAAAGCGGAGGACCTGGTTCAAAATGCCCCTTTTGTCCCTGTCTGGCTGGGTAACCTTAGGCAAATGCCTTTACCTCTCTGAGCCTCACTAGTCACCACACCCCAAGAATGATGAGAACATAGCGAAAAAGTGAAAATTTCAGGGACCAGGCCCCAGCTCTGACTTACAGAGAATCAGACTCTTCCAGGATGGGGCCACTGTATTTTCTAGAAGTATCCTGAGGTTGTCCTCATTGATAGAGAACTGCAGTTCAGGAGCCGATGACATGTAGGCTCTTAAAACAGACTTCCCAAAGTGATTATTTTTAGAGGTATTCCCTGGTGGTACAGTGGTTAAGACTCCACACTCTCACGGCTGAGGGTTCCAATTCAATCCCTGGTCAGGGAACTAAGATCTCAAGAGCCATGCACCAAGAAAAAACAGATTATTTTTATTAGATTCTGTTGCCTACGAATGAAAAGTCAGACTACTTAGCACAGCATTCAAGGCCTCCACGGTCACAGAACAGCTTTGTCTCTCACCTCAGCCACACACATCCATCTCTTGATTGTTTAAACAAGGTGGAGTGTCCTCCCCTGCTGCCCTAGATGAAAACCAGGTCCCAGCCTTTCCTGGGCGTCGAGAGTGGGAATAAATTAAATTCCACACTCCACGGTTCTCTTCCTTTTCCAAACACATTCATTATCAGCTTCCAAACCTCTGCACTTCCTTCCAGTTAGACAACCTCCCCCACCCCACCTGGCTTTCTTTCTGATGCAAAGCCCATCTCACAGGCCCTCTTCTGTGAAGTTTCCTGCACCCCTCGACCGAATCACTATTCGCTCAGGGCTCTCCCCTCCAAGCGAACAAATGCATTTCTTGTTATTGTTTAGCCACTCAGTCATGTCCTACTCTTTGCAACCCCATGGATTGTAGCCCATCAGGCTCCTCTTTCCGTGGGATTTCCCAGGCAGGAATATTGGAACTGGTACTTCCTTCTCCAGGGGATCTTCCCAACCTGGAGATGGAACGCATGTCTCCTGCTTGGCAGGCAGATTCTTTTACCGCTGAGCCACCGGGGAAGCTCCTGAACAAATGAATGAATGAGTGGAATTCCTGATCGATTTGCCTCCCGGTCCCGGAACACAATTTGTACTCAATCATGTTAGTTGAAATACGGTTAAAATCTGGCTTCTCTCAGCCAACTCTGATGTGAATGCGACAACCACTGAAAAACATTCAGTCAATTAGCACACATTAATTGAGTGCCTACTATGTGCCCGGCACGCGTAAACAAGCCAGAGCATTCTGAGTGGGGTTCAGTGTGATGGGTGCTACGAGAGAGCACCGTTGAGAGATGCCGTTTCATAGACAGTGGCCAGGAAGCCCCTTGGAGGAGGTGGCATTACAGGTGATAAGTGGAGAGACAGGGCCAGCCTGCAGAGCCCAAGAGGCGTTGACCTGATTTGGGTTTGAGAAGAACTCTCTGGATTCTAGGTGGTAAGTGGAGATGGGGTGGAGACAGTGGCCAGAGCCAAGTGACGAGATTAACAGCCGTGTGGAGAGGCAAGGCCCAGGCGCATGAAGACAGATGCCACCGGGGCCTGCTGCTTGGGTGGGACAGCTGACCTTCCAAACCTTAGATTCTTTGATTATGTCTTGTTTATGTTTTAAAAGCACACACTCATACACACACCAGTAAAGAAAACAAAACCCCTCAGCACCTCTGAAGTTGGCTAAAGCCCATAGGAGGGTCTGTTATTTCTCTTAAAAATGTTTCTTTTTTTTTCCCACTGAATCTTCAGGATTGTGTTTCCAGCAGCTGGCGCACACCCAAAGGAATAAGCTAGCTGGGACACACAGGCTTCCGTCCCCCTGTCATTGTCCTCTGGATCACAGCTCGTGGCTGCTAAAAGGGTCATTTCCTGCAGCCTCAGCAGGGCCAGACCTTCCCACGGATGCAGCCCGGTCAGCTGCATTTCCCGAGAGGACGCTGCTCTGGGGGAGAGGGTGCGGCAGGCAAAAGACAGCCCCGGAGGTCAAGCAAGTAGCGCCGGCCCAACAGTTCATTATTAAGTCTGTCCTTACTCAAGGTTTAATCAAACAAGGTGGTGAGGTTCCCAGGCTAGCCCATCAGAAAAGCCTAAATCGTTGATATTGGAGTCATCTCTCTAGATATGATAAGAGAGACCCGGCTCACCAGAAGGCCTGGGCCAGCTGATTTCAAGACTCACAAATTCAGGCCCTGTGATCCACAAACAGTCTTCTGAGGTGACAGGAAAGCCCCTCCCCCACTGCAGACCAAGCAGGGGGCACGGACTCTAGGACAGGGGACTCCAGACACGGGGCTCTGTGAACCCCATGACCATCCAAACCACACATACACCTAGATTCTGAGTTTCTAGGTTCGACCCCTCTTGGATAATCTGGTTTCCTTTTTTAAAAAAATATTTGTAATTATTTTGTTTATTTGGCCACACTGGGTCTTAGTTGCCACATCCGAGATCTTCAGTTTTCATTGAAAATGCAGCGTGTGGGATCTTTAGTTGTGATATGCGAACTCTTACTTGTGGTTTGTGGGATCTAGTTCCCTGAGGAGGGATGGAATCCCAGCACTCTGCATTGGGAGCACAGAGTCTCAGCCACCGGACCACCAGGGAAGTCCCTGACAATCTGGATTCTTAAATTGGTGTTCTGCCCCCAGGGAGAGTGAGGAGGCTGCCAAGGAGGTGTCTGGGCCATGCCCATTAAATTGTTCCCCCAAACCCGTGAATCTTGTATAAGGATCATGATACAAGCCACTCTTGTACCTTAAGCCATCTTCCTCTTAAGCCACTCTCCCTTGCTCATTACTTTTAGACACACAGGCTCGCTTTGGCTTCCTTCTTCCTGCTTCAGGGCCCTTGCCCATGCAGTGTCCTCGGCCTGGATCACCACAGTGCCCACGGCACCTAAACTCTCTCCTTCTTAGAGCTAACTAGCAACAGTGATTTGTACAGCGATTTGTGTGATGCCATCTTCCTCCCAGGACCACGGAAGATAGCCCGCCACCCACGTCATGTGGCCTCCCAGGTCGCCTTGAGAGGGAAAGAGAATCAGAAGAGAACCAAAAGGTTTCAGCGGCCTACCTCTGTAAGAGATGCGTGGCCCTTCTGCTCACATTTCACTGGCTGGAATTAGTCACATGACCCCTCCTAACCGCAAGGGAGGCTGGGAGATGTGGTCTCACTGAGTGTAGAAGAGGAAGACGCGGATGTTCAGGCAGACCAGATGACTGTGTGGCGGTGGGCAACAGGGTTCCCCAGCACGAGAAGAAAGTGGTGACGGGGGCCTGGACAGGCGAAAGCCCCCATTCTTGTACGTACACACCCTCTACATCCTCACACAGGGATGGGGAGGCAGGTCTCCTGGGCCTGTGTCTGTCTTTTCCTGTGAGTGTAAAACCAATTAGTGTTCAGACCCCGGAGCAGACACCACCCATATCCCCCCGACAGTCGCGGGATTCAACAAAGGCTGCTTTTGGGGAAGGGCATTGTTCTGGACCCAGGAGCGTTTGGGGGGGTCTGCACGCAGGCAAGCCGGAAGTGCCCGGAGAGTTGGCGCCTACCCCCCTCACTCACCCCACCCTCCACCCCCTACACCTCAGACCTCAATCAGCAAAGGATGGGTATCCCAGCTCCCTCGCCCCTGCGTTGGGCTAAGTGAGGCTCCTCTACCCTGTCTCTGAGAGTTCCTGAGCTCTGGTTTCCCATCACAGCAACTGCCTGGATAATGTTCCCTTTACTGGCTACCTCCCCTTCCTTCCCCTACAAGGATGCCCTGGAATTACCTCCAAGATAGGTTACTTGCTCTTAAATGCTTGTCTTAAGAGTCCATGTCTGGGAAAACGCACACCAAAGCTGCTCTCAAGGCAGTGACAATGCCCCATGCTCCTCTCCGTACCATGTCCAGCCTTGCGCTTCATGGTGCAGGTCATCCTTTTTTTATTACTTTGAGAAACAAAACACATCAGCGGGTTGCTCCACTTGGCCAGGGCTGCTGCAGATTCACCAAGGAGAAGTGTCCATGCACTTGCAAATAAGCCTCAGAGGATTTATCTGCTCATCCTGTTTCTTTCCCACTCACAGGAAATCCTGGGGAGGCAGAGCTTCCTGACCCTGGGGGAGCTTGCAGCACTGGGTCAAGGCTCTGCTCCTCCTGAGAGGAAATGTTTGAGTGGTCTGAGGGAATCAGCGTTGCCTTCCTCACTAGTCCTGGGTTCTAGTCCTCACTCTGCCCCTAGTTTACTGCGTCCCTCTGAGCTGTTCCTTTTCCTCCCCCAGGCCTTAGATTCTATGCGGTCTAGAGGAAGAATAATCATGCTTTGGCATAGCTTAGAACTGCTGCATTTCCTCAGAACTCAGGCCTGGCACATTATTTCATTTCCAAAAACTTTAACGGGGTTCAAAAAGTCAAAACAGACAAGTATTTTGGAAACCAGTATTAGCAACAAATACGAAGAGTTAGAGCGATTTGCCCTGTAGATGGAATTTTCCATGGGAAATAATTTTAAATATATGCTTCCTTAATAAATTGACACTCCACTAGAAAATGTTCTCTTTTCTTTTTTCCAGGCTTGCTGCAATCTCTACATTGAAGCTCAAGTTTGAATCATGTTGCTTTCCAGCTTGAAACTCATCTGTGCATACATGGTGACTCCAGCAGTGTTTTGCATGTAGCAGATGATTGATTATGGAATTGAATTTGATTTCCAAGCTATGGCCTGGGAAGATGCCCTGGAAAGGCTTGTTAGGGGGATTTCCCTGGTGGTTTGATGGTTAAGAGTCTATCGTTCCACTGCAGGTGGCACGGGTTTGATCTCTGGTTAGGGAACTAAGAAAAGATCCCATATGCATGTGGTGCAGCCAAAAAAAAGGAAAAGAAAAGCTTGTTATTACTGTATGAAAAGTAAAGAGGCTATGAGAGAAGGCTTGGAAAGATTACCTAAGAATAAGGTGCGTGGTGTAGACATTGTGATGCTGGTTTTGGTGCTCAGATGTCCTTATTGCTCCATTTCAGATTCTAGATACTGAAGTTATTGCATAAAGTTACTCCCATTAAGTGAGATGCTACTGGGCATCACATTCTATCAGTTAGAGACGCATTAAGCTGCAAGTTGTAGGACACAGTGGCTCAAACTACAAAAGTATTTATTGTTTGTGCTCAGTCACTAAGTCATATCCGACTCTTTGGGACTCCGTGGTCTGTAGCCCTCCAGGCTCCTCTGCCCACAGTCTATTCCAGGCAAGAATACTGGAGTGGGTTGCCATTTCCTACTCTAATATTTATTGTTTGTTTGTCTACAAATCTGGATGCAGGAGACCACAGAGTTGTTCCAGCAGCTTAATGATGTCAAAAAAGACATGGATTCTTCCTACTTTTTCACTCCTTCATCGTTATATTTCAGAACCTCATGGTCCCAGGATGGCTATCACTTCTGTAACCATCATCCTTGTAACCATTCCCCTGAGTTCTTCTCTTCCTTCTGATTATTTTATCAGGGAAGCTTCCTAGAAGCATCTCAGCATGTTTTCTCTTACATCTCATTAGCCAGAACTAGGTCACATGACCATTTGCATTAGTAATCCACTGCTGTGAAACAAATTACCCAAAACCTAGCTGCTGCAGTAAACATCTACCATCTCTAGAAGTTTCTGTGAGTCAAGTATCCAGGAATGGCTTAGTGGGGTGGTTCTAGATAAGGATCTCTCAGGAGTGATCTGTGCCTGACTCAATTTATAAAGGTAACTGTGTGCCAACATGGGGAAGTCAATACCATTGAAAGAAAAGTTTAATGTTACTTACAGTGCCCCTAGAAACAGAAGGTACAGTGTGCCATGAAGGGCTAAGGTGAAAGCAGCAGTGTCGGTCAGGAGGCACAAAGGGAAGAGAAGCTCAAGAGCACAGCCTTTATTGGGGTGTCTGTGGAAAGGGCAAAGCAGGGCAGAGTAAACAGGACTGGCTAGCTTGAATAATTCCAGTGGGCTTTGGGGGTGTAGAGTCTGTCCCTAGTTGTCCAGTGCCTGGCCCTGGGTTGACTTACAGCACAGGAAATCTTGGTTTGGTATGTGACAGTTAGATAAGGAGGTAGTTGGGGGTATGGACTCAGAGTTGGCTGGTTTGTACATCAAAGGTGGGCTCACTGACAAGCTGTTTACCATCTCTAGGAATGAGCTGGGCTTGGGAGGGGCAGTCTCTTCCCAGACACCAAAGTTCCCAAAGATATTAAAACATCATAAAACATAGAAAATTAAAACTATGATTAATACGAGTATCTCCCTGGCTCATGATGCAGTCAAAATATTGGCCCACACTGTAATCACGTGAAAGCTTGACTGGGGCTGGAGCCACTCACCCATGAGCCCGGCATGTTGGTGCTGGCTGTTGGTGGAAGGACTTGGTTCTTCCCGCATGGGACTCTCCACAGGGCTGTTGAGTATTCTCACAACACGGCAGCTAACTGCCCCCAGAGTGAGTCATCAAAGAGAGCAGGGCAACAATGGTTTTTGTGACCTAGCCTTGGAAGTCACTTTCTGAAATGAGTCAGGAAGTCCAGTCTATATTCAAGGAGAGGGAGTGAGCTGCTTCTTTTTGAAAAGAAAGGTGTCGAGAAATTTGCAGTCACCAGATCATCCTTGACTGCAGGGGAGTTTGGGAAAGCAAAGGAGAACAGAGTTGTCAGGACTAGCATATGATTCATCGCCTGGGACACAATGCCACTCCAGACAAAATCAGGGCTCAATCAATGAGGAAGGAGAAGGAAGGCTGATGGGAAGATGGTCGAGAGTGTCAGCCACAGTCATGATGATAAGGATGAAAGGGAATAGGGCTGCCAGATAACTCTCTGTCTCAGTATGCATGAGACAGGGAATTCCCTGGAATAGGACTCCCTGCTGTCTCTGCCAAGGGTGCAAGTTCAAACCCTAGTTGGGGAACTAAGTTTCCGCAAGTCATGCAGTATGGCAAAAAAAAAAAAAAAAAAAAAAAAAAAACCCGCATGGGACGTATTTGTATGAAAATACTATTTTTTGTATGTCTGAAAGTCAGACTTAACTGAATGTCTTCTATTTTCATTTGCTAAAACTCTAGCACCCCGTCTGCGGGAAGTAAGTCTTCAATAGTCACGAAAGGAGGCCAATGAGAGTATTTCTTGGGCAAAAGGAGTCTGGGACTGTCTAGGGAGAGGAATAGGTATTTCAAAATCTGGATGAGGTTTTACTGGGGAGGCAGGTGGATGAGGTTGAGGTCTCCTGTGTCCCACTCTTCTCTGTTCTCTCCACCACCACCATCACCTCCACTCTGATCTCAAACACACCCAGGAAGTTTCTAGCCAGAAACACCTCTCTTCTCAACACCCTGAAAAGCCAACTCACAAAACCAAAGTTGGGGGTTGAGGGCAGTGCTGCAAAATGCGTGTAAGGGGTGTGGGAACATGGAAACTTGCTGTGTGACCTCAAGGAAGACCCTGCCCTCTCTGGGCCTCCCTTTCCTTGGCTGTATAATGAAGTGTTGGTCTGGTCTCCAAGGGCCCTTTCACTTGGCCTACGTGTCTCCCTCCCAAAAGGAAAAACTAGAGGGAACAAAAAGACATGGGTGGTTTCTCTGGTCCCATCTCCAAGCCAAATTCAGACAAAAATGTCCGGAGTGACATAGATTTAATATAAACAGTGATGCATTAATACTTACAAATACCCCAAAAGGAGTCCCAGATGGGCTATTTTTATCCCTTAAAACACACACACACACTCCAACCCCCATCACCCCCACCCATGAGAGTTCCTCCAGTTGGTTTTTATAAGACAAGAGTTCCAGTTTAGAGTGCTAATTAAACAGCTCTGACTGTGGGCAGGAGGAGGCTGGCAAAAACCTCCTCTCGGGGCATGATGTCACCGCAACTGTGCATTTCTCATGACCCAAGAATGTGAGTGTGTTTGCACTGCACGTCGAAGCCGGTGATGCAAGCGCGGCCTGGTAAACAGGCCCCAGACAGGCAGGCCCTGCAAGGAGACGCGGTGCAGAGGCCTGGCCGAGGCCCAGGTAGGGCTTAACTCCTTCCTAGCAAAACTGGCTGCTGGGCCATGGAGGCTGAGCCAAGGAACCTTCTCTCCTCCGTCCCTGCTTCTCTCCCAGGCAGGGTCCCTGGCGGTGGCAAGCTCTAAATTTAGAGTCACTGAGACCTGCATTCTCACCCACCATTTACTTGCTCCAGGACCTTGGGTATATGATTCCTCTGCCCTGTGTCTCAGTTTTCTCATCTGTATAATGGGGAGAGGAATCAGGTCCTTAACACCTACCTTCCACACCATAGTCCAGAACACCTAGACATCCAAGAGCTTTTCTGTAGATTCCAAGAAAACTCATTTGGAGGCAAAATCTGACCCAAATGGACTGAAGCTGTGTATAACTTTTATTTATCAATGCTCACACTTCTCACTACAGCAATATCTGTATGTTTGATTGGAATGAATAGGCCCAGACCCCACCCAATCACCATTTAAGATCCCTCAAAGTTCTGAATTCTGAAACCCATCCAGACCCAAGAGTATTGATCTAGCATTTGGGCCACCAGGCTCTGGTTCTTTGACTTACCGAGAGACTGCCTTCTGCTGGAAAGTCAGTCCATAGAGGACAGGGCTTAGCTCTCACCCTACTGTGCCTCCAAGCAGCCAGCTCAGTGCCTGGCACACAGCAGGCATCCAACCGATATTTGTTGAATCAATAGCTGAAGTTATTCAGACTCCATAAATGCCGTGGTGGTGACGAAGGGGAAACTGAGGCTGGAGCCTCTGAGCTGGCCTGCCCTGGATCCTTTCCCACAGAGGGAGTTATGGCTTTCCCCAAAAATGGTAGCTGCTCTTATTTCTCGGCTGGCCACTTCACAAACAGCTTGATGACCCCCCTTTAACATTCCAGGGCAGCCTCCTCCCTGGCTGGCTTGTTTGTGGGCATCAATGAGTTTTCTTTGGCCAAAGTTTCCGCTGATTTTTTTTTTCAAAGGGGGGTCCATGTGGAAAGCTTGCGGTAGGGAAGAGATGGTCATGGGGTATCTGGGGAAGATGGGATCTGGGGGGGCAACCTGAGACTGTGGATGAGACCCCCAGACCTGAGTTCTGAGGACTGTGAATGTATTATTTTTAGTCCTAGGACTGGAGAACTGTCCAGACCCATGTGGAGCTGCCAGAATGGAAAAGGCCTCTGCAATGTGGTCTGACCCACCCTCAACTGCTGTGGGGCCCCTAGGAACTCTCTTTCCCTTTCTGGGCCTTAGCATGAGGGAGATGAAGAATCCAGCACAGTGGATCCAAGCTGATGTTGTAGACACAGACTTGAGTTCATGCCCAGGCTCTTCCCCTCGCTAGGCAGGGAGTTAGGGCGAATCACTTTCCCTCTCTGAGCCTCAGTTACCCCATCTGTAAAATTAGTTCATTAGTCCATTTCATCCTCCCAACCTCTTTCAGATGGCTGCAAGCACTGCCCCCATATTTCAGAGGAGGAGACAGGTTCAGAGAGGTGAAGTGACTCCCACGAGGCTACACAGCTGATTGGGTAGCAGAGCTGGGATCTGTCAGACTCTTAAGTATTTCATATCATGTTCCAGGTTACGTGCTTCGTGAGCATCAGTTCATTTCAGCCTCCCATCCTCTCTCAGATGGGTGCTAGCATGCATGCACGCTAAGTCGCACTGTCCCCATATTTCAGAGGAGGAGACTAAAGCTCAGAGAGGTGAAGTGATTCCCACAAGGCTGCACAGCTGGTGGGTAGCAGAGCTGGAATCTCTGTCAGACTCTTAAGTACCTCAGACCATGGCTTCGGGAAAGATCTAGCAGACAATTCCACACTCCATTCCTTGAAGCAAAAGATTTCAGGTGCAGCCGGGCCGCCCCCGGATGTGCTGGGGCCGTAGTTCCTCCCCAAGGTGAAACACTGGTGATCTTGAAAAGGACTTTGTAGGCTCTGAGATGGGACGTGCATGCTGTTTGTGCTAAGTCACTTCAGTCTTGTCCAGCTCTTTGTGACCCTATGGACTAAAGCCTGCCAGACTCCTCTGTCCATGGGATTCTCCAGGCAAGAATACTGGAGTGGGGTGCCATGCCCTCCTCCAGAGGACCTTCCCAACCCAGGGATCAAATCTGCATCTCTTATGTCTCCTGCATTGGCAGGCGGGTTCTTTACCACTAGCATCACCTGGAATGCTGAGATGGGGTAGGCATTCTCAACATCTCAGTCAGGGGGAGGCAAGGGAAAAAGATTAATCCTCCCCCAGCCACCCTGGCAAGCGTCAGACCACCTCTGGTCACAGAGGGGCTGAGTAGGGAAGGCAAGTGAGGAACAGCTGCCTCCAGACTGGAAAGGCGCTGGATCAAGGAAACTACTCAGGAGCTGGGCAGTACCGCCTAGTGGTCAGGAATTTGGCCTCCAGAGTCCAACAGGTCAGGGTTCAAGCCTCACCTCTACTCAGCTCTGTTGAGTCCTGGGGTAGGGAATGGGTTTGTTTTAAATATTTATTGATTGATTTGGCTGTGTCGAGTCTTAGTTTTGGTGTATGGGATCGTTCATGGCAGTGCACGGACTCTCTAGTTACAGCCTGAGGGCTGTTGCCTCCTCAGCATGTGGGATCTTAGTTCCCCGACCAGGGATTGAACCCTCGTCCCCTGCATTGCAAGGCAGATTCTCAACCACTGGACCACCAGGGAAGTCCCCTCTGCTGAGTCCTTTGGACATCCCCTGTCTGAGTACAGTGTCGGAGAAGACTCTAGAGAGTCCCTTGGACTGCAAGGAGTCCAGTCATTCCTAAAGGAATCAGTCCTGAATATTCACTGAAAGGCTGATGCTGAAGCTGGAGCTCTGATAATTTGGCCACCTTATGGGACAAACTGACTCATTGGAAAAGACCCTGATGCTGGGAAAGATTGAAGGCAGGAGGAGAAGGGGACGACAGAGGATGAGATGGTTGGATGGCATCACTGACTCAATGGACATGAGTTTGAGCAAGCTCCAAGAGTTGGTGATGGACAGGGAAGCCTGGCAGGCTGCAGTCCAAGGGGTCGCAAAGAGTCAGACACGACTGAGCAACTGAACCGAACTGTCTGAGTACGGCCTTTCCAACTGTGAAAAGGGGGTGATTGTGATAAGAGCCTCACTAGGACTATAGTAAGGACAAGACTTGGCCCACGGATATGAGTTGAACAATTATCTTCTACCTCTGGTCTGCAATTCTCAAGGAGCTTCTAGTCTGGAAGGAGCAACTATATGTCAAAATGCTTGGCACCTGGTAAGTGCCCACTGGATGGAAGGATGGGTGAATGGATGGATGGACGGATGGATCGATGGAGAGGATGAGAGATTTACTCCAGGTCACACAGGTCCTGACAGCTCACACTGGGCACCAAAGAATGCATAAGAGCTGTCTAGAGAGGGAGAGGAAGTCCGGGTGGAAAGGACTGTGTGAGCAAAGGCTTGGAGCTGGGAATCACCACAGCACAGAAGAGACACTGGTCTCACATGTTCTCCTTCAGTAACTTGCTCAACAAGATCTTATGAAGAGGGGGATCTGGATGGGGGCTCTCCCAGAGTCCTCTGGGGCAGAGCCTGGAGGCTGCACAGAGAGTAGGGCCCCACAGCACAGAGGAGCAGGCAGGAGCAGGCCCAGCCTGGGGGTCGGACCGCCAAGGGCCTAGTCTGGCCATATTTGGTTTTCAAGGAGCTGGGAGGCTTCTCACTGGCTCTGCTGCCCACGCGCTGGAGTGAGGCCACCCACAGTTGCTGAGTCAGGCCAGCAGCTGGGGTCTGGAGTAGAGGCCCCACAATGGGGTGACTGTAATACAGTGGTTCAGAGCCTGGCCTCTAGAGTCAGGAAGATGTGGATTCAAATCCTGCTCGACTACTGATGACTGTGTGCCTGGGCTGGCCGCGACACCTTCTCAGAGGCTCCATTTTTCTTATCTGTAAAATAGAACGAGCAGTAAGGACAAGCATCATTACTGAGTCTGCGATGTGCCAGCCTGTGCTAAGTGCTCTGCCTGCATTATACTGTTCAATTCTCATCACAATAGAGCAGTACCAGGCTGGCCAAAAAAGTTCGTTCGAGTTTTTCCATAACCAAGCTTTTTGGCCAAACCAATCTTATGATTGTCCCCATGAAACGAAACACATGAGACCAGTATTTCTCATCCAGTAATTCCTAACTGCAAGCCTTCCTCATGCAGACTCCGCCCCCCGGAGTGTTCCCCTCTCTCCAACTAGCTGTCCGCATACTTTGATGCTCTGTGTGAAGGATCAGGAAGAGTTACTTCCTGACAGTGGGACCTGGGTTTCCAGATAAAGAATCTGAGGCACAGAGAGGTCAGGTCACATGCAAGGAACAGACAGAGCCAGGACTAGCTAGAAGCCCTTTGCCACTCCCCTGCACTTCCCTGAATTTCATTTCTATTTCTTAATCATTTCCCTATCCAATGCCCCCAACAGCTCCTGTAAAACAATGCTCGGTACCTGTTTCCTCCACGTCCAGTTCCCAAATTGCTGCCAAAGCCTCACTCAGCCCCTGACAGTCCTGTACAGAAGGTAGGCTAGATAGCATTCCCATTTCACAGATGGGGACACCGAGGCTCATAGAAATGAAGCAGGTTGCCTAAGACCTTGCAAGCAGCCGGAGGGGAAGCCAGAGTTGGACTACAATGCTGAGTTCCATTCCAGTATTCTCTCTCCACCACAGTGAGCTCATTCTGAACCTTCCTCCCAGCCACGCCATTCCTTGACAATTAGGATAAAAGGGAAAATTATCTGATGTCCACTTAAAAGGAAAAGTCAGGCAAGACTAGTGAGGCATTATGAAAATATATAAAGAAATCGGGGTGGGGATGGGGGCTTCCCTGGTGGCTCAGTGGTAAAGAATCTGCCTGACAATTCAGGAGACACAGGTTCGATCCCTGGTCCGAGAAGATCCCTCATGCCTTGGAGTAACTAAGCCGGTGTGCCACAGCTACTGAGCCTGTGCGCTAGAGCCTGGGAGCCACAAGTACTGAGCCCATGTGCTGCAGCTACTGAAGCCCGTGCACCTAGAGCCCAAGCTCCACAAGAAAAGCCACTGCAATGAGAAGCCCGTGCACTGCAACTAGAGAGTTGCCCCTGCTTGCTGCATGCAACTAGAGAAAAGCCTGCACAGCAATGAAGACTCAGCACAGCCAAAAATAAAATAAATACACAAATTTTTTTAAATGAAGCTTCCTTTGAAAAATCATGAAAGAATGAATGAACAAGCTGTAATATTTTTAAATCAGATCATCTTGTCCCAGGCAGAAGACCAGAACTGCTCTTTAAACCCATTAGCTCATCTCACTCATTTTGGAGGCATCTCCTACCCTACGCTATGCCAGGAGCTTCGGGAGGAGCCAGGGAAGGGCCCTGCCAGAGGAATCAACACCTGGACGGTGCTCCCCAGACTCTGGGATTTCACATCCCCAAAAGAGGCACACAGTTGCCGACACTTTGTTATTTGTCAAAGAACATTAAAGAAAGGGTAAAATAAAGCATTACTTTCTGCCACCATAAAATTTTAAAAGGACTAATCTCAGAATTTAGTAATTTTTGAAAATTATCTTTGTAAGTAAATGTCCTAGTTTTCTCACTAGCAGCAGGTCAGGCAGACCTGTATCTAAGATGGACATTTGGCAATCCCCAGATGGGTGGGAGAGATAAAAATTTATGTAAATAACTCAGAGTAGTTATACTCATTGCATATCTTTCAGTTGAAAGCCATAGAAAACTATGCTGGCTACCTTAATAAAGATTTATTGGAAGGGGATTTTATTAGAAGACTGGATTCTGAGAGTTACCTAGTAGACAGCAGGGCCAACCAACCAATCAACCATTCCTGGAAATGATGGAAAACTTCAAGAGCAGATGGAATCAGAGTCCTCTCTTTGCTCTTACCAAATAAGAATATAGTCAGAAAGCTGCTGTCTCAATCCAAGAAGTAGGCCTTCACCAAAACTCAACCATGCTGGCAGTCTGATCTCAGACTTCCCAGTCTCCAAAATTGTGAGAAATTAATCTGCTACTTAAACAAAAAAACACAAATCCGAACAAAAAAATCCAGATGGAACCAGCTCTCTCTCTTTCTCCTTCTCTTGCTGTGTTAGTCATCTTTTGCAGACAGAGTTCCTCCATATGTCAGAGGACACAATGGCTAATGGCTTCCATATTTCATATCTCGAGGCTCCAGCAACCAGGAACAGACCAATGAGCTTCTCAGTTCCAGTGGGGGAGGGACTCAGTGCCAGGCCCCCTCTGGAACTAAGTGTCCGATTGGCCCAGCAGAGTCAGATGTCTACCCTCTAGACCAATCAACTGTTGCTTAGAGTGTGATCTGTAACAACATGGCGTCTCCCGGTGCAAACATGATGGTTGGAGTCAGGGAGAGAGGAAAAAGAGCTGGACAGCGGGGCTGGGTGGACGATACTATAGAATTCCACCATGAGGTGATAAATGCCCTAAGAGAGGTACCGGTAAGGGTCGTAGGATTTCAAGGGAAGAAGACACAACTTCTAGCTGTAGAGATTATGGAGAGCTTCTTGGGCGAGGTGGCTTTTGAGGTGAGAATATCTGGAATATACAGAGATTTCAAATATTCTCTCAAACTGGAGGAGAAAAATGAGCACTGGTAGAGAAGGTGTCATCCAAACGAGCTATATATTAATGTGTCACTTTGTCAAGATTTTTATAGTTTATCTAATTTTTCAAAATTTTTATACAATTGTAAATGTTACATTTATAATTATTACAAAACATTAGCTATATTCTCCGTGTCTTGTACAATACATCCTCAAAAGCCTGTCTTACACCCAATACCTCCCACTTCCCCTTCCCTATGCTGTCCCCCAACTAGTGCCCACTAGTTTGTTCTCTATATCTGTGAGTCTGCTTCTTTTTTTTGTTTTGTTTATATATATATATATATATTTTAGTTGCTTAGTCATGCCCGACTCTTTGTGACCCCATGGACTATAGCCCACCAGGCTCCTCAGTCCATGGAATTTTCCAGGCAAGGATACTGGAATGGGTTGCCATTTCTTTCTCCAGGGGATCTTCCCAACCCAGGGATCAAACCCGGCTCTCCCGCAGGCAAACTCTTTACTGTCTGAGCCACAGGGAAGCCCCATTATATTTTTTACATTCCACATATACCTAACATCATAGGGTATTAACCTTTGCTGGACTTATTTCACTTAGTGTATTGACTTCCAAGTCCATCCATGTTCCTGAAAATGAGACAATTTTGTTCTTTTTTATAACTGATATATATATATCACTTGTTTTAAGGAAGTTTCTCTATGGTAAAGGGTATCTTTGTAGTTAGTATCTGGTGGGAAGATACTTAAGACTATCTACAAATGTAAAGTTCTCATCATTTACAATTCTTTTTCTTCATTTTTCGGCCACAGTGCAGAGCATGTGGGATCTCTGCGCCCCTTGAAATGGAAGCGCGGATTCTTAAGCACTGGACTGCCAAGGAAATCCCTACAGTTCTTTTTAAAGGTGCTGTGTAATGCACACTTTCCACTTTTATTCAACAAACATCAACTATTCACTCGTGTACAAGCACAGGTCTAAGACACATGGCTCAGTTAAGTGTAGCTCAGCGACCTCGCAGGACCTTAGGAGCCTCATTTGTGAATTGGGTATGATTAAATTTTACCATTCAGGGCCGCTGAGGCTGGAGGAGGACCATGCTTATGAAAGTGTTCTCTAAAGCCAACTGGGGTTTTTCATTCTCTCTTCAAAGCACTCAGCGCTGTCCTCACCTCTGCCTCCTGGCAGTCTCCATTTCCGTTCTGCTTGGAGGTTTCCCTGGAGACTCAGATGATAAAGAATCTGCCCAAAATGCAAGAGACCTGCGTTCAATCCCTGGGTAGGAAAGATCCCCTGGAGAAGGAAACGGATACCGACTCCAGTATTCCTTGCCTGGAGAATTCCAGGGACAGAGAAGCCTGGTGGGCTACAGTCCACGGGGTCGCAAAAAGCCAGACACGACTGAGCGACAAACACTTTCAACACACTTTTGCAACCATGCCTGCAGGCTTCTGTCTGTCCTCACTGGTCACACTCCCTCATCCTACTTGCCAAGCCTTACTTATGATGTCACTTAATAAGTTTTGGAGACACAAGGCAAGCCTTGTAGAGACTGACAGTTTCCTTCTAGAGTGTCTGTCTGCAATTTGGGGAGCTGCCTCGTGGTACTGAGTAATGCCTGGGACCTGCGGGTGGCAGGCAGGAGATCCCTCCCCCAATGGCAAAAATAAATGGGAGAAGTAGGAATTGGCTTCCTCCAATAGTGCTCTGACCCTTAAAGGGAAACTCTTGAGCTCCAGAGTACTGAAAAAGCCTGTATGGATACTTGTGTCTTACCGAGAGATCTACACAGGCATGCTTTAAACGAACAACTTCATAATGTGAAAGAATGGACTCACCCCTGACCCTCTTAATCCAACAGCACCTTTAATCTGAGAACAGGATTTTAACAAACTAAGAAGGAGGTACAAGTGAAGTAGCAACACTCCTGGGATTGCACTTCACCCTTTTTTAAAGGCAGGGACTTCCATGCTTGACTGGTGGTTTTGTTCGTTTTGTTTGTTTACATATTACGTGTAAGATTGTTATGAAGATCAAAAACGATACAAGGCAAGGTGCTTTGGAACTCCTACAGGGCCGCGTCAAGATGGCTGGCCCCAGTCCATGCCCTGAGGGCAGCTTTTTAGGAACTGCTTGCCTGGATAGGAGCAGGCGGAGTGAAGGTCCCAGCTCCAACATCTGCCCAGGCCACCCTCGGCCTTCCTTCAGCCAAGCAGATGAGCCCTTCAAAACAGAGTCCCCTAGACGTCCCTGGTGTCCAGCGGTTAAGACTTGGCCTTCCAGTGCAGGGGCTTCGAGTTCCATCCCTGATCAGGGATCTAGGGTCCCACTTGCCTCGAGGCCAAAAAACCAAAACATAAAACAAGCAATATTGTAACAAATTCAATAAAGATTGTAAAAGTGGTCCACATTAAAAAAAAAAAAAAAAAATAAGAAGAAAAAAAAATGTCCCTTAAGTAGGAATCCAGCAACCTATAGTAGATTCCCTCCAGAGTCCTGAGTAGTTTCCTCCTTGGCAGGTCACAAGCCAGGTTTTCCAGGCCCATCTCCTACATGAGGAGCAGGCTGCTGTGGGCTGACTCCTGCCCAGCCAGCACCTAAGCAAGAATCGGTAACAGCAGCCCAAGACTGCTGATTTCACTGACCTTTCCTCAGTGGACCCTGGGGAACATATTTCTCCTGGAGATCATGGAGGCAGCAGGAACATTCAGGTATAAGGGACACCTGCCCACCCTCATCACCCAGTTGATTCCTGTGGCCATGAACCCAAACTATAGTGTGCACATGAACCCACCTGAGAGTCATCTTAAAATACAGATCCTTGTGAACCCATGGCTGATTCATGTCAATGTATGGCAAAAACTACTACAATATTGTAAAGTAATTAGCCCCCAACTAAAAAAAAAAAAAATACAGATCCTGATTCAGTAGGTCTGGGGCAAGGCCTGAGATTCTGCATTTCCAACAAGCTCCTAGGAGATGCCAAAGTTGCTGACCATGCTTTGACTGCAGAGCTACAAACCCCAGGGGGCTGTTGTGAGAACTGAATGAGGGTATGCACAAACTAGGGGCTTTTCAGGTAGTTCAGCTGGTAAAGAATCCACCTGCAATGCAGGAGCCCCTGGTTGATCCCTGGGTTGGGAAGATCCCCTGGAAAAAGGGATAGGCTACCCACTCCAGTATTCTTGGGCTTCCCTAGTGGCTCAGATGGTAAAGAATCTGCCTGCAGTGCAGGAGACCTGGGTTCAATCCCTGGGTTGGGAAGATCCCCTGGAGGGGGGCATGGCAACCCACTCCAGTATTCTTGCCTGGAGAATCCCCATGGACAGAGGAGCCTGGGGGACTAGAGTCCATGGGGTCGCAAAGAGTAGGACACAACTGAGCGACTAAGCACA
This sequence comes from Okapia johnstoni, assembly GCA_024291935.2. Lineage (NCBI taxonomy): Eukaryota > Metazoa > Chordata > Mammalia > Artiodactyla > Giraffidae > Okapia > Okapia johnstoni. The sequence goes on along the minus strand of CM044310.1, from coordinate 2,818,304 downwards.
GCACAGCGCATGCACAAACTAAACGCACAAGGTAAATGATCTACTATCCCTAAGGTGGGCTTAGTAGCCGGCAGGTGGTATTAATATCATGTCAACCAAATCCCCATTTTATAGAAGAGAAAACAGAAGCTCAAGCAGGTGATGTGACTTGCCGAGGCCACACAGCTAAGGATCCGTGATGTCAGCAGCATACTCAGGTCTGTCTTGATTCCAGAAGCCAAGGTCTTACCCTCTCTAGCGTTAGCGTCCTGGGTCTGAGTGGCTCCTTGCAGCCATGTGACCTCGGGCAAGTCCCTTTTCTCTCTGGATCTCATTTCTTTACATCTGAATAAATGCTGATCTGCCTAGGATGCCTCATGCCTTTTCCTCAAATGGGAAAACACATGGAAAGTGCTTAGCACAGAGCCTGGGACGGACATGTGTGTGCTTAGCAATGAGACGCTGTTATAACCATCAGGGGCAAGTTGCTTAACTCTCTGTGCCTCAGTTTCTCTATCACCAAATAGAGCTAATAAGAGTCTTGTCTCATTGGGGTGATCATGAGGAATAAATGAGTTACTGTGGGCTGACTTTGCACAATGCCCGGTACATGTGTCCACTTCATAAGCAGTTGCTATTATTTTAAATATTCAGAAACCTGTTCCAGGCCAGCATGAGATGATAGGGGATCCCAGCCTCCCACTGGCTGTTGTTCCAGGCCTTGCCTTTGCTACCATTCAACTATTATTAGGCCCAGAGTCCTCATCTCAAATCCAGATGAGGAGCTAGAAGGGCGGGCAGGGCCGGGCCTGGCTGCCGGATGGCTGGGAACGCTGCTGGGAGGCCGGTTCGATTTGGGGCCCCACCCCGCCTGCCCTCCCTCGCCTGCAGCGGGTCCAGCCGCCACGTCTACACTTGGCTCTGAGGTCCGCACCAAACACTCCCTCCTACCGTGGCCACCTCCTCTGGGAAGATTCAGAGCATTTCTACGGCCTCAGCACTTTTCTGCCCGGCCCGGGGAGGCCAGGCCTGTGTGGAAACTATAAATTGGACACTGCTTACCTCGGGAGCCTGCAAAGGGGCCGTCTACCCTCCTGTCCAGAGGTCTTCATGCCTCCAGTGAGGCCTCTTGGGTCCACCAAGAGGGTTCACAGAGATGGGTTCAACTTCCAGCCCTACCACCAACATGCTGTGTCAACTTGGGCAAATGACTCCCCCTCTCTGAGGCTCAGTTTCTTTCTTGTATTCAATATTCATTATTTTATTTGGCTGTGTCGGGTCTTAATTGCAGCATGCAGGGTCTGTGCTGGGTCATGCGGAATCCTTCATTGTAGCACACAGACTCTCTAGAGTTATGGCACATGGGCTTAGTTGCTCCACAGCAGGTGGAATCTTAGTTTCCTGACCAGGGATCAAACACATGTCCCCTGCTTTGCAAGGCGGATTCTTAACCTCTGGACCACCAAGGAAGTCTCTGAGCCTCAGCTTCTTTATCTGTAAAATGGATATAATCTTAGCACATACCTCTCATGGCTGTGGTGATGATAAATGACTGAATGGCACATATTGGGACTCAGTATGTGCTTTGTACTACTATTTCATGCTTGGGTGTGCCAGGCCCTGAAGGAGAAACAAGGATTTGGGGAGGGTGGGGATCTGGGGTACGGAGTAGTTCCACCTTCAAACTGTTGTGTGACCTGAAGCCTATTCCTTGACCTCTCTAGGACTGATTACCTCCCTAGACCACGAGGTGGGCATCTAGGATTCTGTGATGCCGTGATTCAGCTGCTGTGCTCACAAGCAGTTAAGAAATATGAAAGGCACCATGTGGGCAGAGATCCCAAATGGTAGGTGGCAGGGTACTGTGGTTAAGATCAAGGGCTCTGGGTTCTAATCCTGTGTAAGGCGCTGGTGTGGCTTGGCCTCGCCGAGCCTGTCTCCTTTTCTGTATATGATGGAGTTCTACCTCACAGAGTTCAAGCCATGAGGTTCTTAGTAAAAATAAAACTGCCACTCATTTATTTTTATGGTTCCAACCCACCGGCCAGCAGTTATACAGGGCCCCTGCGATAAGCCTACATGACACCAGGCATCAGGGAACTCCCGGAGTCACAGGAAGTCCAGGCTGGCCCATCCAGAACCCTCTCCTTCATCTGTGAGGCTGGTCTCCTGAGGTTCATCACAGCCCAGTGGGTGTCTCAGGCCTGCTTCTCCTTCCCAGGGCTCACTTCCCTCCCAGTTTCCTACACTGAAGTGTCACTCCTTCCCCATCCCTCAGCACCTGGACCTAGGCCCCCTTCTCCTCCGAGCCCAGACGTTCATCTGACTCTGTCGCAGGAGAAAGATGGCTGGATGACATCACGGAGGAGACAGCCTTGCCAAACTGGTTTGCCAAACAGATCCCCAGCCCCACTCCTGGGGCTGCAGGCCATGACCTTGGCGGCTTCCAGTTCTGCCCAGGAGGAAGAGGGTCACAGCCCTTGGGTCCAGCCAACCCCAGCAAGAACCAGTTCTTCTCCCCCAGGTCCCCCATGCTCCAGCCTCTCCTATATGACCTTTCCCCAGCAAAGCCCTCAGAGTCCCACCCGCCTTCCTGTTCTCTCATGCTGTGCCCTCTCCCCACCTCTTCCACATACCGAACAGCAGGTGAGGGTTCTTTGTCTACAGCTTTTACTTCTCTATTTATTTTTAAATATTGCTTCTGTTTTATGTTTTGTTTTTCTGTGTGGGATCCTAGCTCCCAGCCCAGGGATCAAACCCACACCCCCTTGCATTGGAAAGCCGCTGGACCACAAAAGAAGTCCCTCTGCAACTTTTAGAGTTCAAATACCATCTCTCCCTCTACTCTCATGAGGCAGTGAAACCCCAAGAGCAGGCCCAACCCCAGCCCAGCTCTAACCCCCTCACTCCTCCCAGTGCCCAGCAGCCTCTGGACCTCCAATAGGCCCACGGTCTTGGTCTTGACCGGCCTCACAGCCACTTGTGCACACATCCCAAGGTGGGGTCTCCCTGGAAGTCTTGGAATTGTATGTTGTCTAGTCAATAGGGAGAGGGCTTAGAGAGCTCAGGCCACAACTCTCCCATTGTGCAGATGAGGAAACTGAGGCTCCAAGGGAAAGAAAACTTTGCCTGGGCTGCAGTCGGGTCTAAAACCCATCACTCCTCTTGCCTCTTGACCCCAGGACTGAGCTTTCTCTGCAGGACCCCGGAATGGGGGAGGGGAAGCCAGGGAGATGCAGGGGATCTGGCACTGCCAGCTTGGTAAAAATATTTATTTTCAGACTCAGAGACTGGAGCAAAATATTACCCTTGGCCCATGAGCTGTTCCAGCCACTCCCCACTCTGCCAGTCCAGGGTTGAACCTAGAGGAATCTGAACCCTTTCTGGGAGGGCCTGAAGTGAGCCGGTCCAAGACCTTCATTTTATAGATGGACCAACTGAGGCCCAGGCCTCCCCAGTGTTCACCCTACTCACCTGGCATTCAGGGCCCTTCACAAATGGAAGGTCTTCCATCCCCATTTCCTGCTCTATCCACAGCCTTTCTCACCTCCTTTTCCCGCTTACAAACCTCTGGCCTTATTCACACTGTTCCCCAGCCACTAATACCCTTTCACGTCTTTCCCCCTCTTCTCCATGGGATGGATTTCTTTGCACCTTTCCTCAAGGATCAGTTTGCACATCACCTCCTCTAAGAAGTCTTCCAGGATTTCCTCCATCCTAGAGGCAGCAAGGTAGACGAAAGAGGCTTTGGCATGGGGCAAAATTCCACTCGGGTCTGAATGGCATTACCAGCTGAATGCTATTCAGCTGAACTGAATGGAAGTTCATTCCGTTCACTTCCCTGAACTTCAGTTTCCTCCTCTGTAGAATTCGGGTTAATACTTATCTAGCTCCGTGGTCAGTTTGCAACCGGGCAAATCCCATGTCAGGCATGCAACAGGTGCTCAGTAAACACCAGGGTCCTCCTCATGGGATGTTTTGCTCCTTCCTGTGCTGTGGCCGCAACCTTCTCCAGGACCTCACGGGCTGCCCTTTGATCTTTAGTTCACCACTATCTCGCCCTGCCCCTTTCAGATGGGAAGGGAAGGCAAGTAAGAATGGAGGAGGACCCCAGCCCTGAGGGCTTGACGGAGGGGCGGGACCTGTGCTTATCTTCAGTACTACCAGGAACTAGGGAGCGCCTGAGTGTCACATAAAGTCCACACAGAGACTCACCCGTGCCGTTTCTCCCTGCTGGGGGTGGGGGGTGGGGTTAGGACGAAGAAGGCCATTCATTGGAGCCGACAGCCGCCACTCAGGTGGCCTACCTGTGCCCCGCCCCAGGGGGCTGTGCCAATGGGCGCGCGAGGTTTGAATAGGACCGAGCTGGCCTTGGAGGGTGCTGACCCTCGTCCTGGAGAATAAAAGTACGTCTAGGTTGGGAATTCCCTGGCGGTCCAGTGATTGGGACTCTGAGCTCTCACCGCCAGAGTGCCCGGGTGTAATCCGTGACGGGGGGAACCAAGATCCCATAAGCCACGTGGTCAAAAAATAATAATAATAGTAACAATAAAATAAAGTTTATTTTTAAAAAATTACATCCAGTTTAACTAGAGAGAGAGTCGATGCGGCTTGCTCGAATTAAAGCCCCCAAATTGGGCTCTGCTTGCCCCTCCTCCCATGTGACCTTAAGGAGTCTATTCCCTCTCAGCGCTGTGGTTTTCCCATGTGTAAAATGGGACCACCTCTCAGGAATGTGGGGGTGAAATAAGTTGACGTCTTTAAAAGAGTCTCAGAGTGGATACTGCCCCTCTGTCTAGATGAGGGTGAGGTGTGGTGGCGGATGGTCACAGAGGCTCTAGACAGTGGGGCTGAGGAGGCTCTCCTGCTGCAACAGGCTGAAGCCACTTCCCCACAACCCCATATCACAGTGGTTAAAAGCACAGATTCCACACTCAAAACGTGCTGGTATGAATCACAGTTCGACTACCTATCACTTGTCCTCAACTGTAAAATGAGACAGTAATCTTGGGCTCAAACAGTCATCATAGGGATTATATGCCTAGTACATGGCAAGTACAAAATAAATGAGTTTATATTATTACTGTTATTATTTGACAGACAGGACTCCAGACGCCACCTTCCAGGCTCCAACTCCCTTTGGTCTCCATGGAGACCTGCGGAAGGGACCCTGATCTCTAGCAGAAGGGACTGAGTGGTTTTTCCCAGGGGGTCTGAGCTCTGGGGTCCCCTTATTTATTCCTTATGTTGTCTTGGGCACGTCGGCTCTCTCTGGGCCTCAATTTCCTCCATTCACTGAATGAGATTCTGGACACAGTGTTCTCTGTTTAAAACCCCAGCGCTGCAAGAGGGCGACCCTGAGGAGCTTGGCAAGGAGAAGTGACAGATAAGGTGAATGTGTGTGCAAAGGTGTGTGGGCTGGGGAAGAGGTGTGTGATTGACCCTATTCCATCTGAGGCGGTCCCTGAGGTGCCCTCACGTAGGGTCAATGTGCTGCCGGCCACTTAGTCCCTGCTCTGAGGTGGCCTGGACCCGGTGTCCTGAAAGCAGCCTGGGGGCAGCGGCCAGGCCCGGGCACTGAAGCGAGGAGGGGGCGGAGCTGAGGGAGGGGACAGGGTCCACGAACAAAGAGGAGGGCGGAGAGAGGCTGTCCCGAAGGCTCCGCGAATAGTACGATCCCGGGCCACTTACCCCGGCTTCGCGCGCCCTCCCCGACTTTGGCGCAAAGTTGCGTCCTCCTGGCGACGCCCACTCGACCAGCCAAGGTTGCAAGAGCAGTGGCCCCAAGACTGCAATCCAGTACTTCCGAGGCCCGCGAAGGGCGGGGCCTCCACTAGGGGCGTGGCCGTTAAAATTGAATTTACCCAATAGGGCACGAGTGTGGGCGGGACCCTCCCCGGAATTGGCTGGCGCGGGGGCTCGGGGCGGGGTCCTCGGGGCTGCTGGCGCGGCTGGACAGGCGGTGCTAGCAGAATCCCGGGGACGGTTGCTGAGCGGGCCTGGGATCCCGGTCGCGGCGCCTTCCGCCTGACCGCTCCTAGTCGTCCATCTGTTGGATCCCGAACAACCTAACCTGAGCCCGCGCGGGACGGGCGGACCAGACTAAGAGGTGGGTGTGCGGGGCCTCTGGGCGGCAGCAGGACCCCCGACAGATCCGAGGGTGGCACCCGGATATGTGGACTCCCAGGGTTTTGGGACCCTCAGACCTGGGAGCTCCCACCCATCCACGGGGGCGCTAAGCCACGGGGTAAAAGTTCTGAGACCCAGGGTAAAGACGCTTACGGATCTCCAGGAGGCTCCACGACCTCCAGGGGTGTAAGTCTATGGGGGCAGAAACCCTGAGGAAGCTCCTACGTTCCTCTGAGGCCCCTCACAACCTTTGGGGACCCCACACTGTGTGACAGGGAGCCATGGGACTGGCGTGGAGCAGCGGCGGGAATTCCTGAGGAGAAAGAGACTTCCCTGGGAGTTCTAGATTCTGCATTATGGACCCCTGCCCCTCAGAAGACATGGGGGAACTCAGAGTGTCCACAGAATCTAAGTCTGGTGACTGCTCATGAAGGACCCCAGCAGAGGGAGTTTGGGAGGTTGCCACCTGTCCGAGACTACAGGGATGGGGAAGCAAGCAGCGACTTGAACAGGCAGAGTCCCACAAACCCCAAGGATGTGGACTAGGACACCCCCAGACCCATTCACCGGATGAAGTGACTCGAAAAGTGACTGTTCTGGGGAGGGGGAAGGGATGACTGCGGGATGAATCAGCGGGAGCAGGGGCAATCCTGGGGCCATTTCAGTCACCATACAGTAACTGAGCACCTCTGGTGTGTCAGGCCATGGGCCCTGGAGATTCCAGAAAGAGGTTAGGGCTACAGGAGGAAGAAAAGAGTTACACCGGGGAAGCTGGGCCGGGAGTTAGGGGGCCATTTTGAGAGAGAGTAATAGGGCAAGAGGGAGTGTCCTGAGCCCCTGAGGGCACTTTGGAAGGGGACTTTAGAAGCTAGAGGTGGCCAAGATTAAATCCATTCCCTGCCCTCTGGGTCTTTGGGATCCTCCTTCCCCCACGACAATCCTCTGGCCCTCTCCAATCCTGTTTTTCGAAGTCCAGGAGCTGGGCGGATCAGTTTCTGAAGGCTCTTCCAGCTAGGGAACTGAATTCTAAGTGTGGGAATTGGCAGGAGGAGCTGGGTGTCCGGACACCTGGCTTCATGAAGTCAGGGCAGTTGGCATCGGGGGAGGGTGGGAAGGGGAGGAGTGGAGAGGGGTGTGTGCAGAGGGCTGTCCTCAAGAATTGGAAGACAGGATGTTACCTCAAAAGGCTTCAGTTGCCTGGGGAAGTCAGAGTGGCAAGAGCAGCAAGGACTTGGGTAGGGGCTCAGTCCATAGCCAGAGGCTGAGCTTTTGGGATGACTGGGGGCTGGGCAGGCCCTGGGGATGGGTGGGTGGGACAGGAAGCCATGGAGTGTGGCGGGCACCCCCTGGTGGTGAGCACAGCTTGGGTGGGCCTTGCTGGGCCCTGGCTTCACAATCCAGATCCCTACCCTCCCTGTTTGATGCTTAGATATAGCGAGGGCTCAGCTGAGGCCACACAGCAAGCTAGCAGTCCAGGTGACTGGAACTAAGGGCTTCTCCTCTTGGCTTGCTGAGTTTTCCAGTACACGCTACCCGAGGGAAGAAGGCACCTCCCAGCCAGGAGTGACGTCACAGATAAAAAGGATGGGACCGCAATGGGTGTCCATGGGTTAGAGGAGGAAACTGAGGCCCAAGAGCCCAAGTGTCTGTGGTTTCTAGAGGCTTCAGCAGGCCTGACTCACGTCTATCCCCTGCAGAATTTCCTGAGCTGGCGTCAGGTGCCACAGGCACTGGGGAACTCACCGGGAAGGGACGGACGGAGCTAGGGGCCAGCAAGATGGCGGACGAAACCTTAGCTGGGCTGGATGAGGGAGCCCTGCGGAAGCTGGTAAGTGGTCCCGTCATCTCCACTGTGAGGACAGACAAGCCAGGCCGGAGAGGCAGGGTCTGTCCAGGATACCTCTCAGCTGACGAGAGGTGATGGGGGAGGAGTCAGGGGGAGGGGTCAGAGGGAGGCCTCAGGGAAACAGGGCTAGGCCTGTTCCGCGTGGCCGAGGCAGAGGTTCTGGTGGCATGTGCCCGTCCATGCCAGATGCTGAGGTTGCTCCTCCCAGCCCCCCAGTGCCACCACCTGTTTAAACAGTAACTGGTGAGGACTTGCCCATGTGCAGCCACAGGTGTGGGGAGGCTGGATTTGCCTCTCCCGAGCAACAGCCTGGGCAGTATCCACCCCTGGAGGCCGGCCCAATGGTAACAGTAGCAGCAGTGATTAATAATACGCCAGGGCATAGCAGGGAGCAGGCTGGGTGGCTAAGCACACCATCTCGCAGAATGGTCACAGCAGCTCCAAGAGCCAGGAGGAGAATGCTGTGGCTCCGAGAGGTGAAGTCACCTGCCCAGGGGCACCCAGCTAGCAAAAGGATATGCCAGGATCCAAACAAACCCCCAGGAGGATCATGGGAGACCAAGAGACCTGGATAAGTCAAGGCCAGGAGAGCTCATCAAGACAGGCCTTGGGGACCCTTAGGAGCTCTGTGACTTTTAATCTGTTATTTCCCACTCTGAACCTGTTTCTCTATATAAAATAGGAGGTGGGGGCAATGTGTGTGAACATAATATCTAGGTCCTTCAGTTGGCATGAGGATGGAATGAGGCATGGGCCCAGATCTTGGTGTGGAAAAAGATGGGCCCCTTCTATCCCCTTTCCCTAGCTTCTTCTTGAAGCCCCTCCCCTAATGTCGGTACCATGCAGAGAGGCAGCGCGGCAATCGAGCAGGGCAAGTATGTGCCCACCAGCAAGGGCAGAGAGCAGTGGAACAGGAGAAGGGGCCAGAGCCCCACCCCCTCAGCCCCTGACCCATGTCCAGGGGGTAAATTAAAGATTTACTTTCCCTGGGAGAAAGCAAATGACCCACCCCACCCCCATTCCATTCCTTTGGAGGCAGGGGCTGGAGCCAGCCAGCTCAGCCCAGTCACTGGGCAGTGCCCAGTCACTGCCATCATCTACCCAAGGCACTCGGCCTCGGACAGCACCTCAGACTTTGGGTATCTGCCACCACCACAGGCGGCTGTGTGCAACCTGAAGGAGATGGGCTTCCAAAGGCTCCCACCCTGTCAGCTCGACTTCCTGGCTGAAAGTCAGAATCCTAACGTGGGTAGTGGAGAGAAAACTAGGTCTCCGCGCATCCCCATCTCTAGGGGTCCACCCAGGCTCAGGGCTCTCCAGCCGCCACCCCCATTTCATGCAGGCTTGGGTACTGGAAAAAGGGTTTGGGAGAAGCTGGAGCATTGGCTGTAGGCCGCCCATCCCCGACCCCCCTCCCTGGGAGAGGACTAGCAAGCCCTCGCCCCTCGTCTCGGACCCCGCACCCCGCCTCCCCTTTCCCCAGATCCTTCCCATTCCGGGACCGGGCCCTCCGCGGCCAGGCGCCCGCCATTACTGCGCCCCGGCGCCGCCGAGGGTCCCGCCCCGCGCGCGCGCCGGCCTCGTGGCAGCAACGGGGGGCGTCCCGAGCCGGGCTCCTCCCCGCGGGGCCGGGCCTTATAAGGGAAAAGTTGACCCGCGGCCCGGCGTCGGGCCGATTGGGGGAAGCCGAGATGCCCTCCGAACCTCGGCTCCCGCACATGCCTGCGAACTCGGAGCGGGGCTGTGCGGGAAGGGGGCACCCGGGACCACGAGCACCAGTGCGCCTCCGCCACACACCGGGACGGCCTCCGCCTCGGTCCCGGGCTAGTGGGTGACCTGCGGAAGCCGCTTCAGGCCGTAAACCTGGCTTTCCTCTCCGGAGCCGGGGATGCTAAAGCCGGCGGTGGCGGGGGGCTTCCGGTCTGCTGGCTCCGGGCCGGGCGCCTCGGGCCGGGCTGCTGGGGAGAGGCGTGGGCGGGGCGGCCGGCCGCGGTCGAGCGGCCCGCGTGCCTTCAGCGCCCTCTGGCGAGGCCTCGCTTCGCTGCCGGCCGGTCCCCCGTCCGTACCTGGAGGAGCCGGCGCGGAGCCAGTGCCTGAAAGGCCTCCCCCGTGGTGCTGGTGGGGACAGGCAGGCTCAGTCGCCCCCGGCAGCCAGAGTACAAAGTACCCGGAGGCCCAGCCCCCCGGGAGGAGGAAGCACCCTCTTTCCTCCCGGGAGAATTTCACTGGGCAGTTTCGGAAACCGCCCCATCTCCTTCCCTCCCCACCACCCCCACCACCCCCGCCCCCCGCCCCGCGGCGGACAATGGCGCTTTGTACTTCCTTCCCTCCCGACGACAGCCCCGTCCACTCAGGGCGGTGGGGCCTGAGAGGGCGGGGAACGCGGGACACAGCAGGGACACTGTGGGCGGACCTTTGTCTCCAAGCCCAAAGGGAAGGGTCATGCACGAGGGTGACCAGTGCAGTGGGGCTGTCCATTCCCCAGCCCTGCCCCACCCACGTGGGGGATCAGACAGAGGCTCCCATTTTCCAGATGGAGACTGAGGCTCCCAGGGGTGGGCAGAAGTTCCCACATCAGCCTTTCTTCAAGGATGAGAACCCCATCTCTGGATTCCAGGGGGCTGGGAAGGGGAACCCAGGAGACAAGGGCTAGGGCTCATTGCATCTCTGAGCCTCTTTACCCTCTGCACAGGAGGCGCTGCATCAGCTGTCCCCCCAGGCCCAGAATCTCCTAGCTTACCACAGAGGGCTCGAGGCCTGAGTCAAGTCAGGACTGGGGGTGGAGAGGTGAGCCTCATTCTCCACTCTCTCCCACATAATAGGCTCCCTTAAACCCCAGGGCATCTCTAGTCCAGGCTGGGGGGGGGTCCACAGTATAGTGCAAGGGTTCTCAAGATACTCACCATAGCAGACTGACAACAGTCACAGAGCTATCCTCAGCCCAGGGAAGGCCCCAGGGTCACGGAAACCTGGGTTCAAACCCTGACTCAGATCACTTCTCCCTGAGCCTCAGTTTTCTCATCTGTCAAATGGGAGTAATAGAGTGCCTAGGGCTTCTGTGAAGTTAGGACAGGTATGGGACTCAGCACAGGATCTGGCACACAGATTCTCAGTAAACATTATAGATGCCTCTGGGGATCCTGTCCTCACTTCCCTCACTTTCCTCTCTCCCCTCTTGTCTGGCTCTGGAATCAACCATACACAGCTCTGCAAGGTGGGGGACCCTGAGTCACCTCCCCTATCCCCACCCACTGCCCCGAAGGGGGACCATTGTTCCATTTGACAAGGGAGAAAGCCAAGACCAGAAAAGCTGAGGATATGATTCTGACCACCCAGCCGAGATCGACTGGGGCTGGAGCCAGCTGGGGGGTCCTGTCTTGGGCCTCCAGGGACCCTCCCATAGCTCCTCAGGAGTGTGAAGACTGAGGGTTCCCTGGGGGGGGCTCTGTCACTTGTCTCTGCTGTCTTCAGACTGGTACACGTGAGCTCATGGCTGAGCTGGGCCAGCCACACTCCCGGCCGAAATCTCCCCCGCTCCCACCTGACTCCCCCCAGGGAGCAGGAAGGAATGATGGCAGAGGAGGCGGAAAAGGACGGCAGTGGAGTGTTCCCAGGCCTGTCCCTTGGGGGCGGGGGCCGGGGGCGGTGTAGACAGAGGAAATCACCGTGTGTATACTTGCTCCCACCTGGCGCAGAGCCACCCTGGAGGCTTATCTCTGCCATTATCGTCCTGGGGGCCCTAAGCCAGTCCACTCTCCCCCCTCCCACAGAGGCTCCGTGGGGGGATTGGGGGGGGCAACAGGACTGGCTGACTGCCCAGAGAAGGTGCCCTTTCCTGGACCTGGTTAGAGCAGTCACCTTCAATTTGCCAGGGAGGGATGGGCCAAGAAGCTGGTGGGAGCACCCGTCCCCATGGATGCCCTCTCTAGGGCCCTGGGTAGACCCTAGTGCAGCTGCTTTATCAGTCTGGAGGGTTGGCCCTCACATTACGGGCACCAGCCCCTTTGCCTCTTTAATGGTGGCTGGAGCTGGACCAGTGTAGGGAGAAAAACAGCCCCCGGCCAGGCAGGGAGCTCTGACTCCTGACGGCCTGCCCCTGCCTCAGTTTCCCCATCTGTCCAATATGGACGAGGCTGCCACCCATCAGCAAGGCTGTGGTGCTCTGGGACCATGGGAGTCTCCCTGGCTCACAGCTGGACTCCAGCAGCCCGAATCACCCTTCCCTGCCCAGGGACGCTGTTAGGGACCCTTAGGATGGCCTCTCTCCTCCTCCACGAATGACTCCGTGGCTCTCGGGGTTCGACGAAGGGCTCTGAGAGGCAGGAGTCGAGTCACAGGAAGGCGTGCCTGACTTGGCATCTGGCTCAGGTGGGTGGGATGCCGGCTGCCCAGTCCGTGCATGGTGGGCTGTCCAGAAGCCCTGGCTGTGATCCGGGTCTCCCCTGAGACCAGGTTTGGGTGGGCAGGCAGGCACATGACGGGCTTGGTGCAGAGGGAGCAGAGACAGACCACTCATTGTGCCCCAGGCCAAGCCGTGGGTGGCTGGTTGCCCGCCCTCCGCCCCTGGCAGCCAAAATGACTTGCCCCTCGCCTCCGCCTGTCCTGCAGTTGGAGGTCACGGTGGATCTGGCAGAGCGGCGGCGCATCCGCTCGGCCATCCGGGAGCTGCAGCGGCAGGAGCTGGAACGCGAGGAGGAGGCCCTGGCATCCAAGCGCTTCCGCGCCGAGCGGCAGGACAACAAGGAGAACTGGCTGCAGTGAGTGTCGGGGATGGGGGAGGGGGTTGGACCTGCAGGTGGGGCTGACTGTGCCAGGGCTCAGTGCATGTTGTGCCGGCAGGCCTGAGCTGGGTGTCTGCTGCCCATCTGGGTGTGCACATGGCAGCATGGGCACACATTTGGAGTAGGACACAGGGACGTGTGCAGGCGTGGACCGCATGCCTGGCCACGCCTCTGTGATATTAGCGCTCAGGTCCCTGGGCGTGCTTGTGCCAGCGTGTAGCCAGAGGGTGTGCACAGCTGCCTGCCTCTCTGCCGAGGTTCCGGGTACCTTGTCCTTGCCTCCACCCTCAGCCCACATCCTCCAGGACTTGGCCCTGGCCATGGAGGTGACCAGTCATGGTGTCCCCGCAGCTCCCAGCAGCGGGAGGCTGAGCAGCGGGCTGCTCTGGCACGGCTGGCAGGACGGCTGGAGTCCATGAACGATGTGGAGGAGCTGACCACACTGGTGAGGCCTGGGCCAGGGCAAGGGAGGGGGCCGGGCCGGTGAAGACCTGGACTCACAGCCCAACACCCGAGGCCCACCCCTCACCCACAGCTGCGGGGCGCCGCGGAGTACGAGGAGCGCAAGCTGATCCGAGCTGCCATCCGCCGCGTGCGGGCCCAGGAGATCGAGGGTACGCGCCCCGCCCTGTCCCCACCCCAGGCCCACTGCCCACTGCCCTCAGCGACCCCTTCACCCCCAAAACCCGCGGCCTCTCACCTGACACTTATGCCTTCCCTTCCAGCCGCCACCTTGGCTGGAAGGTTGTACAGCGGGCGTCCCAACAGTGGCTCAGGAGAGGACGGCAAGGCGCGGGCAGCACACAGGCTGGAACCATGTGAGGTGAGTGGCGTGAGCAAGGTTCTGGGCCCACTGATGCCAGCACCACAGAGTGCCTGTGTATCTGTGTGTCTTTCACTGATTGGGGGGAGCCCAGTTTGTGTTTGGGGAATACTGGGGCTCTAATCTCAGGCCTCTGCCCCACTCTCCCAGGCAACCTCTGGTGACATGTCCCCACTCCAGAGTTCGTCTCTACCCAGGCCTCCCCAGCAAAGCCAGCCTATCTGCACTGCTCCCAGGCTCCTGTCTATCTCCCATTACCACCCTGCTGGCCTCCCTGCTCCCAGGCGTACCTCCCTCGACACTAGCCATCCAGCCTCCGCTCAGCAGACCAGGGATCTCCCTGAAATGTGAATCAGACCCGGGCTCCTGCCCAGCTCAGACGGCCGTGGCTGCCCCTCCTGCTCCAGACAGTCCACATCCTTAACTTGGCTCATCGGGCCCCGCCTTCAGGCCCCAGCTGTTCTCAGGGTCTGTTCTCCAGGGCATGTGGGTGAGAGGTCAGGCCCTGGAGGTTCCCTAAGTGGCCAGCAGAGGCCACTGGGTCCCTTGACCTGGCAGGACTGCCCCTAGTATTAGTTGCTCAGTCGTGTCTGACTCTTTGCAAACCCATGGACTGTGGCCCACCAGGCTCCCCTGTCCATGGGACTCTCCAGGGAAGAATACTGGAGTGGCTAGCCATTCCCTCCTCCAGGGGATCTTCCCGACCCAGGAATCGAACCCACGTCTCACACATTGCAGGCAGATTCTTCACCACTGCATCACCTAGGAAGCCCCCTATCCCACAGATTAACCAGGCTGAGGCCAGGTGTCAGGGCCTCCACTCCAGGAATCTGTTAGGTCTGGGAGTCCCCAGTAGGTCTCCTGCTGTCCCCAACCCCTGGCATCAGGACCTGGTGCTCTCTGAACTTCCTGTGACCAGGCAGTGCCAGGAGGTTGGGAAGTGCGGATCGGAGGCCGCCCGCGGTGCGCCAGCGGCCACGCTTATGCAGGTGCACTTGCAGGAAGCTGTGCCCAGCCCCTCTGCTTTGCATGCCCTGCCCGGGGTGCTGCCAACTTAGGGAGCCTTGGCCACCTCCTGTGGGCCTCCTGCAGGTGCCGAAGCCAGAGGAACAGAAGCAGCAGGTGGAGGTCCCAGAGCCAACCCCGACCCCCAGCGGCACCAGCCGGGATGTGACCACGGTCACGCTCCTGCTGCGGGCCCCTCCCGGGGACACACCCAGCCCACCTGCCTCAGCCGACGGTTCGCCCACCACTACCTCTCCTGAGCCTCTGCTGGAGCCTGCCGAGGAGGCCCCGTGCCCTGCCGCCGAGGCTCTGGGCAGCCCCGAGCCTCCCCCCAGCCCGCCCAGGGCCGCCAGCCCTGAGCCCCAGGAGCCTCCAGCCACCCCCAGCACAGACGGGCAGGTGGTCGACAAGGTGAGTTGGGATGAGGGGCAGGGTTGCCAAGCAGGTGAGCTCTCGGGTCTAGGAGTCAGGCCCCTGCCCACACCATTTCTCCGCTGCAGCTCTCGCCCGGCACCACGGAGCCCCCTGCCGCCCAAGGCCCCACCAAAGGTCGCTCCAACACAAAGAGAGCAGGTAAGGGTTCCAGCAGCAGAGACAGTGTGGGCCTCCCCTTCCCTGCCTGCAGAATGGGTTGTGGTGCCTGGCTGGCTCCAGCACCCTCAGGTCCAGGCCCTCTCTGACACTGCCTCCTCCCACTGCCCCCGAGGTGTCCCCGCCCCCCGCCCAGCCCACTCCCCCCCACCCATGGCCAGAGGCTCTCCTGCAGCCTTGAAAGGCAACGGGCCTCAGGCACATTCTTTTCCCCAATAAGGGAGTGCACCCATCTCCCAGCTGGAGCTGTGGGTAGTGCTGGCCAGGGGAGTGTC
Organism: Okapia johnstoni; assembly: GCA_024291935.2. NCBI lineage: Eukaryota > Metazoa > Chordata > Mammalia > Artiodactyla > Giraffidae > Okapia > Okapia johnstoni. The sequence continues at coordinate 2,802,875 of CM044310.1, read as the reverse complement.
CCCCTTCCCCATCGGCAGGGAGGATCTGGGCACCCTTCCTCCGTCCCAAGCCTAGCCCCAGCCTCCGGGATTGTCCAAGTCATCCTGGGGTCAATGCTGGAGGGGGAGGAGGGGCCTATGAAAGTGAGAGATGCAGCTGAGTGGGGAAGCCGGGAGCTGTGGGAGTTGCAGGATGGGCTGGTAGGCTGAGGGGGCGTGGAAGAGAGGACTGCAAAAGGTGGTCCCCCCCACTCCTTTCTCTGCCCCCCAACATGGCCACTACCGCCTCCCCACGCTGCCAGACCTGGCTGACCCTGGCGCCTGCCAACGCTCCCTGTCTGTGCTCAGCCCCCGCCAGCCAGCCCAGAATCGAGGTACTGCCTGTTTCCCCCAACCCTAGGCTCTGGGCACTCCCTGTCCCAGCCAACCACTGAAGGCCCGCCCCGTCCCTTCTAGAGCCCACCCCCCTCGCCAGCGGACCTTCCCCATTCCAGCGGGCTGGCTCCGTCCGGGACCGCGTGCGCAAGTTCACATCCGATTCTCCTACGACTGCTGGGCTCCAGGAAGGCCCACCCCGCGCAGCCCTCAGTCCCTCGACCCCTGCAAGGCTCCTAGGCCCCTCCCACACCAGCACCACCCCTGCCGCCTCCTCCTCCTCCAGTGGCCCCTCCTCGCGGGGCCCTGGTGACACCTCCTCCCGGTTCCACAAGGATCAGCGAGGAACAGCCAGGCCCCTGGCCCAGCTTCAGAGCTGCCCCCAGGAGGAGGGCCCCAGAGGGCGGGGCTTGGCCGTCAGGTCCCTTGAAAACAGAGCAGGGGGGCCTGTGGCCCGCTCAGAGGAGCCCAGCGCCCCACTGCCCGTGGCCGTGGGCACTGCCGAGCCAGGGGCCAGTATGAAGACCACATTCACCATCGAGATCAAGGATGGCCGGGGCCAGGCCTCCACTGGCCGGGTGCTGCTGCCCACGGGCAACCAGAGGGCAGGTAGGCCTCCCCTCTGCCTCCCCACTGCTGGGGGTGTGCACCTGCAGCCGCCCAGCTCTGCACACAGGACATGTGCCATGGCCAGGGCTCAGGGTGTCTCCAGAGGGTGCGCTGGGAACGAGGGGCGCTGTCAGCCTGGACTGGCCATCGCCCCCACCCCACCCCACCTGATCCTGATGGTAGTCCTTCTCCCCCTCCAGAACTGACGCTGGGGCTGCGGGCGCCCCCCACCCTCCTTAGCACCAGCAGTGGGGGCAAGAGCACCATCACCCATATCAGCAGCCCTGGGAACCTAGCCCGGCTGGGCAGTGTCACTCACGTCACCAGCTTCAGCCCTGCCTCCCTGGGTAGCCGAGGAGGCTGCAGCATAAAGGTGAGCCCTTCCTCTTCACCCTGCCAGCCTCCCCATTATCCGCCTCACGTGGACGGCTTTAGGCTGTTAGGGCTCGCCGGGATCCTCCCCTGCTGCACACACGGGAAACCGAGGCCCAGACAGAGGAGGTGCCCACAGCCCACAACCAGTTGGTGGCAGAGCTAAGGCCAGACCCTCGCCAATCAGCCACTAGGCATGTTTGAAGCTCACTGCATACCGGCCTTAAGCTTCCCACGTGCTGATCTCCAGTCCCTACTCCAGAATTGGCCAGTACATTTCTCATGAACAGATGGGAAAACTAAGGTCAGAGAGGGTGGTGAGGGCTTGCCCTACCACCACCCCCCCCCCATCCTGTAGCAGCCCCAGGGGCCCTGCTCCGACCTTGCGCTGGAGCTCAGCCCTGAGGTACAGAGCCACTCATCTGCTCATCCAAGATCAGCCTGGCCCATTGGGAGACTGGAGATTAGCGGTTGCCATCTGCGTCAGCATCTCGGGGGAGGGGAGACTGGGCCGAAGCACCGATGGGGGCACAGGCAGAGGGGTGCCAGTCAGGTGAAGCAGCAGCTTAGCAGGTGCCGCGGGAACTGAATCCGCTGCAGCCTTCCATTATTCATCCTGGAGCCCAGCATCAGCTGGCTAGAAGCTCTGCGGGGGAAGGAATCCCCAGCGAGCCACCCGGCTGCCCAGGTAATGGCCTCAGTGCAGCTCCAGGGACTGAATAGGACTTCGAAGTGAGAGCCAGAGCCAGCTTTGGGGGTGACAGAGAGAGGGTGGGGGCAGGAAGCACCCTTCCCCTCCCAGGTCGGCACGTAAACCGCTCTCTGCCAAGGGGGTGAGGACAGAGCGGCTGAGGCCCTGGGGGTGATGGGAGGCACCACAGGGGGCCTGGGGTCTGAGACCACCAACTGGCCTCAGCGTCCCCCTCCAGAACCAAAGGGAGGCAGATGGTGCACCTGGGATGCGCCTGCTCAAAGCTGTGGTTGGATCTGAGCACCAGAGGCCGGTAGAGGACGTTTATCTCAGGGACCAGGCACTTGCCACAGCAGATTGCGCGAAGTCCTGCCCCCCACCATGGCATGAGGGCAGAGTAGAGGATGCAGGTGTCTGGAGCCTGGCAGGCTGGGTCCTCTCCGCTCATGCACACAAGGGCCCTGACAGGCCCGATCCTTGCTTCCTCCCTCAGTTTCCCCACCCACGGGGCATAGGCAGTCCTTCAGCACCTGGACAGCCTTACTGTGCCGCCGGTCTGTGATCTCTGCAGGGCCAAGGCCAGGCCTGGCGGTTCGCCTGCTTGGGCAGGCCACCCCTCCCCCCACGGCCCCCCTCCAGAGGGAGCCCAGAATAGGTTTCTATTTGGGCTACAGCCCCAGCTGGCGGGCGGCGGGCCGGGAGGCCAGCAGGGGCGGGGCAGGCCCGCTGCCCTTGCCTGCGCCCTCAGGCCGGCTGCAAAGCCTGAGTCGGCCAGCCAGGAGTGGCAGTCCCCAGCACTGTCCCCAGCGTCATCCCACCGTACAGCCCCTGCCAGCACCATGCCGGGGGTCCCAGGGCCAGGCTCAGAGCTGGCCGCAGCCCTCGAGCAGCAACTGGGCCGGGCCTTGGAGGAGCTGCGGGCAGTGGCTGAGGCAGGCCGGGCAGCGGTGACCCAGGCAGCCGAAGCAGCAGTGTCAGCCGTGGAGCCAGTGGCCCGGGCAGCCGAGGAGCTGCGGGCGGAGACGGCCGCTCTGAGCCGGCGGCTGGACGCGCTGGGCAGGCAGGTGGAGGTGCTGAGCCTGAGGCTGGGGGTCCCACTTGGGCCCGACCTTGAGCCTGAGCTGGAGCCCAGTGAGCTGCTCCTGGCCGCTGCGGACCCCGAGGCCCTGTTCCAGGCAGCCGAGGATGCCGGGACCCCCGTGGCCCACCCGCCTGCCTTCAGCACCCGCCGCCGCTCCTCTGCCGGCCCTGCCCACAGCGCCAGTCTCGTAAGTCCCTGTGGGCTGCCGGGAAGGGGTGGTTTTGAGCCAGGCTCTGCCTCTGCCGAAGGACCTTAGGTGTGCCACCACCCGCTCAGCCTCAGTTTCCCTGTCTGTACAGGGGACTGGGGTGCCAGTGCTCCAAGGCTAAGGCGAGATGGTGCCATGCCCCTGGCCTTGAGGCACGCGTGGCGGCTGCCCTGGCAGCCCCTGGCTGGGGCCCAGCCCCCAGCCCCACCCCCACTCCCTGCCCCAGCCAGGCCGAGCCTCCCTGAAGCAGCTGCCACCTCGTCTCTCCTTACCCTTACAGCAGACCAAGGGGCCCTGCCAGGAGGGGATGGGGCTGTGATGGCTGGGCTGGGGGCTTGTATGCATGGGGCCTGGGGGGTGCCCTGGGACGGGTAGAGGGCTAGGTTGGGGCTGGAGAGGCCCCTTAGGGGGTGACGTGCTGGGGGTGGGGAGCAGGGGTGAACTTCAGAGAGGACTTGGCTCTGGGCAGCCCTGGTCAGACACCTGGTCAGGAGCCTGTGGGCCTCAGTCCAGCTCCCTCACCGTGTGGAGGGGGGACACGTGCTGCCTGGGCACTGGCCCAGGAGGACCCAGGCTTTGGGAACGGGCAGGACAGGGCACAGCCTGCCTGGGAGGGGGCTGGGAACGAAGCAGCAGAAGGAACTGGGGTTCAGGGGTTAGGCCTCAGCTCAGACCCCGGGCTGCGTCACACTTACAGAAGGACTGGGGACAAGTCCCACAGCTGCCCTGAGCCTCAGCTTTCCCTTCTATTAAAACACCCAGTGTTCACACAGTGCTCACTACTGAATGGAAATCGCCATTATCGCCACCCTTAGTTGCATCCAGACAGTTTTGGGTACACGGGAAGCCCAACGACAAAGCTTTCAGTGCCTCTTCCCTGAGCCTCACACCAACGTGTGCCTGCCATCCTTGGGCAGGCGGTCCAGCTGGCTAGTGGTATTTCAAAGGCTGTGCCAGTAGCCCCAGGGCCTGGTCTCCTGTCTTTTGGAGGCACGGCTGGTTTCATCTACAGCCCTGCTTATAACCCATGCCCTTTCCCCTCTCCACAGATGGAGCCAGAGCCAGCAGAGCCCCCCTCTGCAGCAGTGGAGGTGGCCAATGGTGCCGAGCAGACCCGAGTGGACAAAGCACCAGGGAGCCGGACCCCCCTGAGCGCTGAGGAGCTGATAGCCATTGAGGATGAGAGCGTCCTGGACAAGATGGTATGGCCACATCTGGTGGACTTGGGTGGGTGGGCAGGGGCCGGGATGGGCAAGCACCAGGTGGGCAATGATGGGGGCTCTGTCTGCAGCTGGATCAGACTACGGACTTTGAGGAGCGGAAGCTCATCCGGGCTGCACTGCGTGAGCTCCGACAAAGGAAGAGAGGTAGAGAGCCCAATGCCCCCACCCCGCCCCCAGGTCCAGCTGCCCCCCTCACTGGGGTCCATTCATGGACACTCCAGCTCAGTAACGCCCTCTCCAGCATCTTCTTTAGACTCAGCTTCGCCTTTTCTGGACCCGGCTCTTGCCTGGCCTCCTTCCTCCAGATCCAGCGGTTCTGTTTTCTAGATGCTTCTCTCCTGCTTCCCAGACCCAGAACCAGCTTCTCTTCTCCCTCCTAGACCCCAGTTACTCTCTCCCCCAGCAACTCCTGCTTGGATCCGGTTGCTTCTCCAAGTTCTGTCGACTGCTCCTTCCCTGAATCCAGATACTCCTCCTCCCAGCTGCTTCTCTCTCCTCAAGGTCCACTGATGACCACCTTGGGCTCTGCCTCCTTCCCTGGGCACAGCTACTTGCCCCCCGGACCCAGCTATTCTTTCTTCCAGCTTCCAGTCTTGTTTGCTTCTCTAGATTCTCTCAGTTACTCCCTCTCTGGATCTAGCTGCTTCCTGCAGGGCCCACGGATGGCTGGCCAGCCTCTATGCCCAACCACCTGCTGCTTCTCTTAGGCCCAGTTACCCCCTTTGCCAGCTTCTCTCCCAACTACCCTGTCCCTGGATCAAATGGCTTCTCAGCTGCCTCCAATGACTTCGTCCGTGGACTTCTAGCTGCTCTTCTCCCCGCTAAGACCTACTTGAAGGCCCCCGCAGCTGCTGCCCTCACTCAGCTTCTCTTCCCTGGACACTGCTACTCCTCAACTGGAGATACTCCCTCCCGGACTCAGCTACTCATTCGCACAGACACTCCTTTCTTGGATCCACATACTCTCCCCCTTCAAGTTCAGCTATTCCTCATTTCCGAGTGCACCACACACCCCCATTCCCTCCCAGGTTATAGCTCCCCGCTTCCCCCCAGCTACTCCCAGAGAGGGCCCTTGCCCCCCGAGTCTTCAGTGTTGCTAACGAGTTGCCCTCCACCCCATCTGTGTGCCCCGTGTGCCCGTGCATATGTGCTGTGTGGGCGATGGTGACCTTTCTGGGCATGCGTGGGACCATCCCCCACCCAGACCAGCGGGACAAGGAACGAGAACGGCGGCTGCAAGAGGCACGGGCCCGGCCAGGGGAGGGCCGCGGCCACACGACAACCAAGACCACCACGCGGCACAGCCAGCAGACGGCCGGCGGCTCAGCCGTCAGCACCGTCACCAAGACCGAGCGGCTCGTCCAATCCAGTAAGGGGCCAAGCCGGGCTCAGGACGGGATCACGGCCCCCTCACGGCCCCTCCATCCCGCTGCTCACACCCTTCCTCTCACGCCCGCCCATGCAGATGACGGCACACGGACGGCCCGCACCACCACAGTGGAGTCGAGTTTTGTGAGGCGCTCAGAGAGTAAGGCCACTGGGCATCTCCTCGTGCCTGCCTGCCAGCCCACCTCCTCAGGCTCTTCCTCGAACTCTCTCTCTGGACCTTCGTCTGTGTGTCTCTCTGTCCAGCCGTCACTTTCTCTTCTCTGCCTGTGGCTCCCTCCATCCCTCTGCCAGCCTCCCGCCCCGTCTCCCAGCCCGGGACCTCACCGTGCTCCCCTTTCCCTCTCTTTCAGATGGTGGTGGCAGCACCATGATGCAAACTAAGACCTTCTCCTCTTCATCATCCAAGAAGATGGGCAGGTGAGCACAGGTACCTGCTCCCAGACCATGGAGGAGTCAGTGCCACAGGGGACCTCATTGCATGCCCATTCTACAGATCGGTAGAGCAAGGTGCTGGGAGATGTTGGGCACACAGCCAGAGAGGGGCAGAGTGGGAGTCAGAACACTCCTGCTTGCCTTGCCATTTCACGTAATTCCTAACCATGCCAAATCGTTGAGGGAGGCCAACAATTTGCTTGGGGTCTTAGCGCGGCCCCCACCACACTGAGCTGCCTGATGGCACTGCCACTTTCCAGTGTCTGCAGACCACGTTCCACATCACAGAGCATCTTTACATCTTAACCCTGTGGAGGAGGGGTATGCCTATGTTACAGAGGATGTTGGGGCAGGTAGGGTCAAGAATTCAGCTGGGTACTGTAGGGGTCCAGAGACTCTGTGTCAGAGACTTGTGTTCAAGTCTTTGCACTGGCCCCCTCCCCGAGCCGTCTGAAATCTGAGGCCGCAGGCCTCCGTTTCCTCATCTCCAGTGGAAGTGGTAAGCCCGCCCTAACCCTTGTGAAATTTAAAATGACACATAGAAAAGGCTCAAGAGACACGAGCTGTTACTATTGTTACCATTACTGTTAGCACATTGGTGGTCATTATTAGTTGATAGTGCCCGGAAGGGGGACACACCTGTAACCTGAGGATATATTGAGCCTTGGAAGAGAACTCCGCAAGGGCCAAGTCTGTTGAAAAGAGCTTGGCTCCTACTTTCTATTCCTTTGAGCCCCAGTCTACTCTGTAAAATGCGTGGGATGGGAGCCCCTCCGTTGCTGGCCGGCATTGCCGGTGGTGGAGATACCGCAAGAGTGTAAGGTCTGGAGCGTGACTAGCCCTTGGCGAGTCGGGATCTAGGCACAGGAGGGGCTCCCCTAGGCCCTAACAGTCGCTTACCCACCCCTCAGTATCTTCGACCGGGAGGATGAGGCCAGCCCACGGTCTGGCAGCCTAGCGGCGCTGGAAAAACGCCAGGCAGAGAAGAAGAAAGAGCTGATGAAGGCGCAGAGCCTGCCCAAAACCTCAGCGTCCCAGGCACGCAAGGCTATGATTGAGAAGTTGGAGAAGGAAGGCGCAGCAGGGTGAGCCATAGTGGGCGGGGCGGGGCGGGGCCTAACACGAGGCGGGCTCTGCGCCCTGGTGGGCGGGGTCTGAGCTCTGGTGGGCGGGGCGTGAAGGTAAAGGTTTCGGAGATGGGGCCTACTGGGTGGGCCTGTGGAGAAGGTGCCCACTGTAACCTGGCTCCCGACATGGCTCCTGCAGCAGCCCGGGCGGACCCCGCATGGCTGTGCAGCGCTCCACCAGCTTCGGGGTCCCCAACGCCAACAGCATCAAGCAGATGTTGCTAGACTGGTGCCGAGCCAAGACGCGTGGCTACGAGGTGAGCCCTAGGAGGCCAGTGGCCCGGTGAGGGCCTCCCCACCCCAATATGTCCCCCAGCTGCAGCTGTACCCTTCACAGCCACCGTGTCTGGCAGGGACGATGGGAATTCCTCTTCTGTGACACGTAACAGGCCGTGTGTGTGTGTGTGTGTGTGTGTGTGTGTGTGTGTGTGTGTGTGTGTGTTAGTCGTTCAATCATATCTGACTCTTTGTGATCCCAAGGACTGTAGCCCTCCTGGCTCCTCTGTCCATGAGACTCTCCAGGCAAGAATACTGGAGTGGGGTGCCATTCCCTTCTCCAGGGGCTCTTCCTGACCCAGGGATTGAACCCGGGTCTCCCGCATTGCAGCCAAATTCTTTACCATCTGAACCACCAGAGAAGCCCAATAACATGCCCTAGATTCCCCTAGATTCCAGAATAAGTGATTAAGTGGCAGGGCCTAGAGAGGGCCCTTGGATGGTGGGCAGGGTTCAGGACCAGACCCCACTCTTGAGGTCTTCCCCCTCATTGCTCTGTCAATGCACAGGGTAAACATCTATACATCAGGGAGAGTGATGAGGGCATGACCATGGCCTTAGCTGGGTGGTGCTGGGCCTCTTGGTCACTCTGGCCCACTAAGTAGCAGATATAGGAGTTAACAAACAGTGGGAGGAGGCACTGCCCACCTACTGTGCACCCCTGAGCAAGCTACAGGGCCTCTCTGAACTCAGCTGCCCTAGATCTGGAATGCCAAAACACCAGAGGGTGGAGGGCATAGGGGAGCTGACCAATCCTCCCACTACCCATAGCATGTGGACATCCAGAACTTCTCCTCGAGTTGGAGTGACGGGATGGCATTCTGTGCCCTGGTACACAACTTCTTCCCCGAGGCCTTCGACTATGGGCAGCTCAGCCCACAGAACCGGCGTCAGAACTTCGAGGTGGCCTTCTCATCCGCCGAGTAAGTGTGGTTGTCGGCACCTTGCTGGTGTCGGCCAGGCATCTGGGGCTGGGCGATCTGCGCCAGGCCCAGCCACTTCGAGGCTCCGTGGAGCTGGCCAGCCCCACTGTCATTCAGCAGCTGAGAGCCCCCCCTTCCCCGGAAAGCCCCTGTCCTCTTCCACCCCACCCACCTGCTGCTGAGCGTGCCAGGTACCCACCGGAACGAAGGAGCCAGAGGCCCACCACCAGCCCGGGCCAAGGCCCACCAGGTGGCCCTGTCCGTATCCCCTCCACCCTCCCTCTGCCCCCTTCTCCCTCTCTCTCTGCCCTTTCTCTGTCCTGCTTTCCTCCCACTATCACCAGAGCTTCCTGCTCCCACGGGATCCCGGCTGGAGATTCCAAAAGGAGGCTCCTGGCCCGGGCACCGTGCCCGCCCAGCCTATATAGGCGTTGCCAGAGGCTTATATAGGACTTCCACAAGCCCTCCACTTTGGAATCATTGCCCCGTCTGCACACCTCACCCTCAGCACCCTTCTCTCCATCTGTCTCTCCTCCTCTCCCTCTCTCTTTCTGGTTCCCCCCGGATTTCTTCTTCCTCCTCCCCCCTCCACCTCCTCTCACGCCTTCCTCACCCCCACTCCCTGGGGCACAGCCCTCCTCCCCAACCCAAGCGCCAATGCCATCGCCCCCACCCCTCGTTCCCTCCCGCTTGCCCCGAGAGTTCTCTGCACCTGTGACTGATCTGGCCCCCACCCCTGTCTGCATCGCACACCATTAGTGACGGGTAGTGAGCGGCACGTCCACGGTGGGGAGGGGGCATGCGGGAGGCTGGCAGACCGCGGCACCGAGAACGTAACTGAACTCATGTCTCTGTGTGTGTGTGTATGTGTGTGTCTCTCTGTTCTCCTCCCCTCTCTCTTCTCTGCCTCTTCCCCCCACCCCGCTGCCCCGCTCGGGCCCTGCCCCCCGCCCGCCCCTTCCCGGCCCCCTACCCTCCCCAGGACCCATGCGGACTGCCCGCAGCTCCTGGACACAGAGGACATGGTGCGGCTTCGAGAGCCTGACTGGAAGTGCGTGTACACGTACATCCAGGAGTTCTACCGCTGTCTGGTCCAGAAGGGGCTGGTAAAAACCAAAAAGTCCTAACCCCTGCTCGGGGCCCCACGGTGAGGAACTCCGCCTTGCTCGCCTGCCCTGTTACGCTGGATCTGCTCGATGGGGGCACAGAGAGAAGCTGGGGAGGTTGGGGCCGGTGGGGGGGCAAGCAGAGGGGCCCTGAGAAGAGCCAGCAGGACCCAGACGCAACCTGATCTTCTGGTTGCTCAGTACCTTGCAGATGAGACCATTCTCCTCAATGGGCAGTGATGACCAAGATGGTCAGGACTGAGCTGGAGGAAGCCCAGGAGGCCTCCTGGTTCCGGGGGGGAGGCACCCAACCCAGCGAGCAGGTCTAGGACAGCTCACTGAAAGAAGTGCAAACTAAGCTGGCATCTGAATACCAAGTTCAGGCTAAAGGAGGGAGAGGAAGTCCCGGGCAGAGGGATCAGCCAAGTCCACAGGGGTGGGGTTGAGGGAGGTGCAGGGCAGGGCACACCCAGGCAAGGAAGGATGTTTGTTGAGTCTGGGTGTGAGGGGGAGGAAGGGGTCATATTCAAGAGTCTGAACTTCCTTCTGAAGACAAGAGTCATAAAAGTTTTCCAAACAGAGAAGGGATGTAGGTAGCATTTTAGAACAATCCTTGGGTGAGTCCTGGATGAAGGACAGGGAGGGAGGGGATGTACTAGCCAGCTAGAGGAGCTTAACTAGAGGGATAGGAGTTGTGATGGATCCACTGGGAGGGAGGAGGGTCCCAGGCCTCCAGTTGGTGCACTCGGGGGTTGGTTGTGCCATGCTCCATGGTGAGATGCTCAGGAGCAAGGCCAGTTTAACAGGAAGATGTTTCTGCTGGAGGTCCTGGATCCCCAAACCAGCCATGGCATTTCCTGTCTGGTCACCTCACATCAGGGCCACAGTGGAGCATTCATATCTCGAGCTTACTGCCCATTACAGACCAGGAGCTCAGAGGAGAGGAGAGGTGGACTCAGCGTGTGCCAGGGGGTGGTAGATCAGAGCCAGAGCCGGAAACAGGAACTCCAAAGTCCCCACCTTGTGGCTTTTCTCCTGGCCCCATCCCTTTTCCCACCCATTTTGTAGAAAGAAGAAAAGACAAAAGGCCCAGAGGGAAAAAAGGGATTGCCTGAAGTAATGTGAATCAGGGACAGAGCTCACAATGCACCCAGATGCTCCTCGGGGCCTGGAGCCATTGTGAGGGGCCACCCCCACATGCACACATATATTCAGAGAAGCCGTGCAGGTGAGGGGAGGATGGGCCTGGCGCTGTCTCCAGGTCATATATGGACTTAGGAGCTGCTGCCCAACAGGCCAGCCCGGAGGGAGAGGGGCCCAGTCCGGCCCCGTTCCAGTTGGAAAGTGTGACTCAGCCGTGCTGTTGTTCGAATTGCCTGGTGTTTGGCCTGTCACTGCGGCAGCCAGAGCCTTGTGCTGTGAGCCCCGGTGTAAACAATGGCTTTATAAGGTCTCCGGGGAAGACACCAGAGGTGGGAGGGAGCTCCACGGTGGGAAAGGCCAGGATACCCGGGGAGGTAGCCACAGCTGGAAGAAGCTGCAGAGAGAGGCTGCCTTTTCACCACAGTACAGCTGGAACAGGCCCAGTCTGGGGCAGAGACAACCCCCAGGGCACACAGGACGTCAGCAACAGAGTCAGGAACCTCTCACTCATTCTCGGTGCTTCCAAGGACTCAAATGAGGCAAAGAATAACGAAGCTGTTGCTGCAAAGATGGGGAAACTGAGTCACAGCGTAGGGTTTTCTCTAGCTTCCACAGCTGGCCAGGAGTAGAGCCTGGACTGAAACAGGTCCCCTGCTTTCCTGGCTTCTTCCCTGAAGGAGTCCTGGAGAGCGGAGAGTGGGACCTGGCCCTTACATGGTTTGACCTTGAGGGTCTGACCTTGAAGGCACAAGATGGCAGGTAGTCCTGGGCCCTTGGGTGTCTTGGGAACAGGAACAATTCCTTTCCTCATGCCCTCCCTGCCAAAGGAAACTCGCTTAACAACAGTGACAGTGTTAACTCTAACTGTATGCCAGGAGTGGCACATGGGAGGGAGCGAGGCAGGAGAGGTCTGGCTCCAGGAAGGGAGGGGAAATGGGGCCAGGGAGCAAGCTCTACCTCTGAGCCCTGGGGCTGTCAGATAGTTAGTAGCTGCAGCCCACTCCCCTCAGAGTGGGGAGAGGGCTCCTGCAATATGGAAGGAAGGGGGCCCCAGGCAGGTGCCAACATCCAGGGCTGGGGGCCTGGATCGCGTCAGGCCCAGCCCTGCACCTACTAAGCTGCGGAGCTGGAAACGAATGACTCCTGTTCTGTGAGCTTCCCTAGTAGCTCAGCTGGTAAAGAATCTGCCTGCAATGCAGGAGACCCTGGTTCAATTCCTGGGTCAGGAAGATCCCCTGGAGAAGGGATAGGCTACCCACTCCAGTATTCTTGGGCTTCTCTGGTGATTCAGCTGGTAAAGAATCTGCCCACAATGTGGGAAACCTGGGTTCAGTCCCTGAGTTGGGAAGATCCCCTGGAGAAGGGAAAAGCTACCCACTCCAGTATTCTGGCCTGGAGAGTTCCATGGACTGTATAGTCCATGCTGCTGCTGCTGCTGCTGCTAAGTCGCTTCAGTCACGTCCGACTCTGTGCGACCCCATAGACGGCAGCCCACCAGGCTCCCCCGTCCCTGGGATTATCCAGGCAAGAATACTGGAGTGGGGGTGCCATTGCCTTCTCTGGTATAGCCCATGGGGGCGCAATACAGTCCAGAGGCCTCTAGCACTCTGGAGGATGGTCAGCAGGGTGTGCTGGCCCTGATGTGATGCCGATGGTCCAGTGTGTGCTGACTGGGACACTCATCTGCCCCCCACACATACACACACCTCCCTGGCCTCCATCTCACACAGCAGAGATGTCCCTTGAGGCAGATGGGGGTTCCCAGGCTGCTCTACAGGAGGTCCCAGGCCAGAGAGCTGGTAGATAATCCAGGGCTCAGAAAGTCACTGGAGTGGTCCTTGATGCAGAGGATTTGAGACCCCCTGGGTACCATGGTCCAACTGAAAGGCTTTGCCGGCTGGAGTGTACCTTTGGAAGTGAGAAGGAGGCGGCCCTCCAGAGCTAAGTGGGCGGAGTCTGAAGTCAGCACCTCCCCAGGGTCAGGGGTTGACACCTCGATCCTGCAGTAGGTCCCCGGGCCTGGACACTAGGGATGGGGCAGGGGTCTCCTCTTTCGCCTCCATTTGCCTGGCCTCGCTCCCCACCAGGGTGCCTCCAGGCGAGGGTGGGTGGGTGGGGTCTGGGGTTTCCGCCTTCCTAGAAGGCTTCTCCCCCATTCAATCGATCAGGAGTCGAGTTTATGGAAGACCCGCAGGCTGCGGCACTGGCAAGTCCTTCGAGTACAGGGGTCGCCGCAGGAGGCGGGGCCGGCGCTGACAATCACTCCTGTGCCCCCTCCCGGCAGGATGCTGGTGGACTGCGTACCCCTGGTGGAGGTGGAGGACATGATGATCATGGGCAAGAAGCCCGACCCCAAGTGCGTTTTCACCTACGTGCAATCGCTCTACAACCACCTGCGGCGCCACGAGCTGCGCCTGCGCGGCAAGAATGTCTAGCTTCCCCGCCGCCGCCCGCACGGCCGCCCGCGGCAAGCAGCGCCCACCATCCAGGCACCGTCCCCTCCCTGTGCGCCTGCCCACCGCTGCCCTGTCTGTCGCGGCACCTTCCCACGCAAACACCCCGCCCCGCCCCCCGGTCCGCCTGCCCCACCCCCGACCCCGGTGTGCCTCCCCAGGCCTCACCTCCAGTTCCTCAAAGCGGTGGCCCAGCAACACGAGCTCTGGGTCGGCCCCCGGCAGGTGCTTCATTACCAGGTTGTGGCTGCAGACTGTTAAAGGCGGATGGTGGTGGGCAGAGGCAGGTGGGGTCTCCCGGGGGCCTTGTCGATGTGGACACTACTTGGTCTGCCCAGGTGGGGCAGGGATCCTCATTTACACGTGAGGAAGTTAGGGTTCAAAGAAGAGCGCCTCCTCTCTGTTCCTGTGTCTGTGCCAGTCATACCTAGTGATTTTCTCTTGCTAACCCAAGACCACCTCGGAATTCGCGGGGCAGCTCACTCTCAATCAGCCCCGCTTGTCAGATGAAAACCATTCATCACCTCTCGGTGAAGTCAAGTGGAAGGAGATTCTCGAAGATCCCCTCCCTCTCCTCCCTCCCCAAGAACAGAAGGAGGATACTAGAGTGGGATGTCCTGGGTGACGAAGGCCTTCACCTGTGGAGGAACCAGAGCATCAGGCCCCAGCCCCCTCCAGGTACCAACGCTGAAGCCCAGTGTCACACAGCAAGTCAGGTGCAGGCTCCTGACTCCCAGCCCAGGGACCCTCCCCCATCCAGTCACTGGGACTATGCTGCCCACCCCTCAGAAGGCTCAGGGAGGACAGAGCTGGGGACCACTTCCTTCAAACTCACCTCCTTCAGGCGATTAAGCTGTCATCCTCCACATGTCTGGAGGGGGACAAAATGGGATCGGTCAGGAGCCTCTCACATCTACCCTCACCCCCATTTTACCCTCATCCCCCAGCTGGGCTGGGTCGGGCTGTGGATTACTCCCTGGAACAGAGGTTCACAAGATGTGGAGATGGAGGCAGAAGGGGAACTCTGCAGATAGGGAAGCTGAGGCCTAACCACACCAGAGGACAAGAGGAGCAAAGCCAGAGGCCTGAAGGGCACTTACCAGCCTCGGCGCTCTTGCCTGCACATCTTACTGATGGTTGTTCCTGTGTGCTAAAGTCACTTCAGTCGTGTCTGACTCTTTGCACCCTGTGGGCTGTAGCCCGCCAGGCTCCTCTGTCCATAGGATTCTACAGGCAAGAATACTGGAGTGGATTGCCATTCCCTTCTCCAGGAGAGCTTCCCAACCCAGGGACAGAACCCGCATCTCTTGTGTCTCCTGCATCGGCAGGCAGATTCTTGACCACCAGTGCCAGGTTGACCCACCCCCAATGCCCAAGAGAAATGATCACCCTACTCCCCTCAGGCAGTAGAGACCTGGGCCTGGCTTGTGGCCCCAAGAACCTCAGGGTGGAGGCCGACCAGAAGGAAACATCTCAGAACTTCCCTGGGAGGCCCCGTTAGAGACGCCTACCACCTGGTCCCTACCTCACCCCACGCAGAGCTGGCCCTCCCTGCCACCTGTGGCCTAGCCCTACAGACCATCTGGTTGCTTTCCTAACAGGCCCCTCCCTGTACTCCCTGAAGGGGAGTCCAGACCCTAGGACTACCATTCTTGTCCTCCTCAGTCCTTCTTTCTCCTCCCCCTCCACCCCCCACCGCACTTCCCCCTCCCTTTTTTTTCAGGGAGAAACCTAAAGCCCAGAGAGGGTCTGTGATGATCCAAGTCACACAACCAGACAGGGACTTTGGCGGGGCATTTCGTGGCAGGGGAGGGTGGAGGGATTCCTGAGGAACAAGTGTTGGTAAGACAGTAAGGCAGTCCCCAGCCCCCTGCCCCGCGTGGCAGGGAGGCTCCCAGAAGGTCATTCCTCCCCTCCGGGGAAAGGGAGAGAGACCAACCGGAACTGGGGTGGGGAGGAATTCCAGGAAAAAAGAGGAGTGGTGGGGAATGGGAAGTTGGGCTCCAGAGGGCAGATTTGGGAGAGTCACTAGCCAGGAGTTAGGGGACAGAGCCAATGTGTCTGGGGCCCGTTGTCCGGCCAGATGGGGCGCTGGGGAGGGGTTCAGACTTCCAGGCCGCAAGATCGGGTGTCTGGGGCTTCCACGGTGGGTGCTGTGGCATTCTGGGTCTGGGAAGTGGGAGGGACAGTCCCTGCTCCGAGGGGAACGGGGGAGTCGGGAAAGTCTTGTGCCAGAACGGGCAGCGACTGCAAAGTTAAGGAGTCACGGGGTTTAGGGGCGGTGGTCCCTAGGCTGGCGGGCCGCCGCACTCACCTCTACCCGGGCTCGAGCCAGGCCTTGTAGACGGTTCCAGTCGGGCCGGAAGGTGGTGGTGGCGGCCGCGACTGCCGCGAGGAGGAGCAGCAGGGGCGGCGGAGGCAGCGGGAGGTGCATTGAAACCCGGCCGAAGATGATCCGCAAGCTGGAGGTGAACCGCCCGGCCACTGCGCCACGTCTGGCCCGGAGAGCTGGCCGGGTCCCCGCTGGAGGTCCCGCCCCGTGAGGGACCACGCCTCCAGCTCTCGGTCTCCGCCCAGGGCCTGCGTGGGGGCCGCCCGCGCGCTCCCGGCGGGGTCTGGGCTCCTCTCTGGCCCGCAGGCCTTTACTTTCCCGGTCCCAACAGTGTCCACCCTCCCTCTGCTGACCGACAGGATGGATGATGCTCCGACAGGATGCGTCCAGACAGTGCCCCCGCACGCCGGCAGAGGGCGCAGGCGGGATGCGCACGGGCACCAGCGTTTCTGGGTCAGACACCCGACTTGAAGATGGGGAAACTAAGGCCTGGGAATCCTTGTTTGTGGTTTGTTTGTTTTTTTTAACCTCTCTAGATGAGATTCCGATCTGGATTTCAATTTCCTGAGCAAAAGTTATGGCGATGGGAATGTTACGTCGGAGCTGGGAGGATAAAAGGATTAATATACAGGAGACAGCTCTTTAGAACAGTTCCTGGCGCAGCCCCTCAAAAAGGCCTGAAGAGCTCCTTTCTACAAGTTAGGAAACAGGCCCAGAAAGGGAAAACGATTAAGCTGTAGATCTGGGATTTGAACCCAAACATTCCCGTGTTCATGTCACCAAGACAAAGACGACTAGATCACGACGTGACTTCCCCTCTTCAAGCCTCAGGCCGACATTGCACACTGATCACAATGTTTTTTTCCCACCGAATCTTGACTGCTACTCAGAATTCTCCTCAACATCCAACCAAGGCTGCATTATGGCTTTCATGGACGCTAGGTAGTTTTGCCTTCCTGGCCCCCTTCCCTCATTAAAAAAAGTATTAGCAATTGGAGGGACTTACCTGGTGGTCCACTGGTTAAGAATCTGCCTTGTAACTGAAGACAGCTCAAGTCCAATCCTGACAACTAAACCCATGTGCCACTAGAGAGCCTGCTGCCCCAAGGAAATTTCCCACATGATTGCAAAGCAGATGCTGCGTGATGCAGCTAAATAAATATTTTTTACATTGGATTTTACAATTCTTTGATTTTAAGAGAAAGGAATATAATCCAGGCTAGATTCATTATTATTTATTCATTTTTTCATCCGATTACAAAAAATTAAAGTTAAAACATTTTTGTAGGCCCCTAAAAGTATGATGGGCCATAGACACTGAACCTCATGGATAAGTCAGGTCTGCCTCAGTTCAGTCACTCAGTCGTGTCCGACTCTTTGCAACCATGAATCGCAGCACGCCAGGCCTCCCTGTCCATCACCAACTCCCGGAGTCTAACCAAACCCATGTCCATCGAGTCGGTGATGCCATCCAGCCATCTAATCCTCTGTCGTCCCCTTCTCCTCCCGCCCCCAATCCTTCCCAGCATCAGGGTCTTTTCCAATGAGTCAGCTCTTCGCATGAGGTGGTCAAAGCATTGGAGTTTCAGCTTCAACATCAGTCCTTCCAATGAACACCCAGGACTGATCTTCTTTAGGATGGACTGGTTGGATCTCCTTGCAGTCCAAGGGACTCTCTAGAGTCTTCTCCAACACCACAGGTCAAAAGCATCAATTCTTCGGCGTTCAGCTTTCTTCACCATCCAACTCTCACATCCATACATGACCACTGGAAAAACCATAGCCTTGACTAGACGGACCTTTGCTGGCAGAGTAATGTCTCTGATTTTCAATATGCTGTCTAGGTTGGTCATAACCTTCCTTCCAAGGAGTAAGCGTCTTTTAATTTCATGGCTGCAATCACCATCAGCAGTGATTTTGGAGCCCAAGAAAATAAAGTCTCTCGCTGTTTCCACTGTTTCCCCATCTATTTCCCATAAAGTGATGGGACCAGATGCCATAATCTTAGTTTTCTGAACGTTGAGCTTTAAGCCAACTTTTTCACTCTCCTCTTTCACTTTCATCAAGAGGCCCTTTAGTTCTTCGCTTTCTGCCATAAGGGTGGTGTCATCTGCATATCTGAGGTTACTGATATTTCTCCCGGCAATCTTGATTCCAGCTTGTGTTTCTTCCAGCCCAGCGTTTCTCATGATGTACTCTGCATATAAGTTAAATAAGCAGGGTGACAATATACAGCCTTGACGTACTCCTTTTCCTTTTTGGAACCAGTCTGTTGTTCCATGTCCAGTTCTAACTGTTGCTTCCTGACCTGCATACAGGTTTCTCAAGAGACAGGTCAGATGGTCTGGTATTCCCATCTCTTGAAGAATTTTCCACAGTTTATTGTGATCCACACAGTCAAAGGCTTTGGCATAGTCAATAAAGCAGAAATAGATATTTTTCTGGAACTCTCTTGCTTTTTCGACGGTCCAGCGGATGTTGGCAATTTGATCTCTGGTTCCTCTGCCTTTTCTAAAACCATCTTGAACATCTGGAAGTTCACAGTTCACGTATTGCTGAAGCATGGCTTGGAGAATTTTGAGCATTACTTTACTAGCGTGTGAGATGAGTGCAATTGTGCGGTAGTTTGAGCATTCTTTGGCATTGCCTTTCTTCGGGATTGGAATGAAAACTGACCTTTTCCAGTCCTGTGGCCACTGCTGAGTTTTCCAAATTTGCTGGCATATCGAGTGCAGCACTTTCACAGCATCATCTTTCAGGATTTGAAATAGCTCAACTGGAATTCCATCACCTCCACTAGCTTTGTTTGTAGTAATGCTTCCTAAGGCCCACTTGACTTCACATTCCAGGATGTCTGGCTCTAGGTGAGTGATGACACCATCGTGATTATCTGGGTCATGAAGATCTTTTTTGTACAGTTCTTCTGTGTATTCTTGCCACCTCTTCTTAATATCTTCTGCTTCTGTTAGGTCCATACCATTTCTGTCCTTTATCGAGCCTATCTTTGCGTGAAATGTTCCTTTGGTATCTCTGATTTTCTTGAAGAGATCTCTAGTCTTTCCCATTCTGTTGTTTTCCTCTATTTCTTTGCATTGATCACTGAGGAAGGCTTTCTTATCTTTCCTTGCTATTCTTTGGAACTCTGCATTCAGATGGGAATATCTTTCCTTTTCTCCTCTGCTTTTCACTTCTCTTCTTTTCACAGCTATTTGTAAGGCCTCCATTCACACCCTGTTACCTCCCATTCACTGACTTGATTGTAAAGATATAATAGGCTTAGGGCTGTTATTTAATTTTCATTATCTGTAAATACATGAGGACACAGTAAATATAATTGGTCCTGTCCAGATTATTGAAATGATAGGCTATGTCTAACACTCTATTTACTGCTGTGGAAGTGGGAATTCATCCAAGCTTTCTGAAAGGCAACTTGACACATTAAATCAAAACCCTAAAAATATTTCTTCTACCCAGTATTCCACTTCTCAGAATTTGACCCAAAGTAATCTTGAGAGAAGGAATCAATGGTTAGGTTAAGATGTTTATCAAGACACTGTTTACAGTGGTGAAAAACTGGAGATAGGACAGAAGCATGTCACAGCAGGGTATGAGTTAAGTAAATGCTGGTGCTTCCTTAGCTTGGGCTTACCTGATAGCTCAGCTGGTAAAGAATCCACCTGCAATGCAGGAGACCTGGGTTCAATCCCTGGGTTGGGGAGATCCCCTGGAGAAGGGAACGGCTGCCCACTCCACTATTCTGGCCTGGAGAATTCCATGGACTATATAGTTCATAGAGTTGCAAAGAAGAATCAAGCAATTGTTTAAAATGATGCAGCATAGTGTTGAATGACATGGAAAATGTTCACAGTTATGGTGTTAATGTTTTTTTAAAGCTTTAAAACAGGAATGTCAGTTGGGAATTGTGATGCTCTGGGTTGCAAGTCACAGAAACCACAAGTTAAATTGGCTTAAACAATAAATGGAATCTGTTGGTTCAAATAACAAAATAGTTCAGGGAGGGAGGGCTTCAGATGAGGCTTGATCTGGTTGATAAAGTCACCAAGGCTTGAGGTCTTTCCATTCTGCTTTCCATAGCAGTTATCTGCTTGGTGTCAAGATGACTGCTGGCAGTAATCAGGACCACTACAGACTTCTTCACTCATATCTAATCAAGAAGAAATCTTTTCTTTTTTTGTAAACTTCTCAGGAGAAAAAACAAACTTTTTTTCCCAAAAGCCCCCAGCGAAAGTCTCCTCCTAGTTCACTAGGTCCATCCATGGTCCAATCAAGTGACTGGAGAATGGGAATGCTCCCTGGCTTAACTGTTTGGGATCCATTCCTGAAGGCCGTCAAGGATATGGGCTGCAAAGATGTTGTGGTAGCAACAGAGTAGCCAAAAAATTGTATAAAATATGTGTATATAAATATGTATGCCTAGACCAAAGCACAAAATCTGGAAGGAAACAGCCCAGGAAATCAAAACGGTCATCTCTTGGTACTTGAATCTATAGGTGAATTTTTTTCCCTCCTTCACAATATTTTTTCTGTAGTAAGTATGTATCACCTGAACACAAACGGTAATCTTTGTTTACAAAAATAATGGGTCACAGCCTTGGTTTCCCACTACCCCATTCTATACCCCAGCAAGAGCCCCAGACTGGCTGAAGCCAGAGGCCCCATGGAGCCTGTGGCTTTTCCGCTGACAGAGCCAAAGCTCGGTGCCTCATGGGCCCACACTGTTCACTGGACAGGTGCCACCAAACCACTCTTGTTGCATTAACCTGGACACTGTGGTCTCTGGAGGGGCCAGAGCCTGAGTTGCTGAGCGTTGACTAGCCAGCTAGTGGAAACAACGGTAGAGACACTGGCTACAACAGTGCCGGGAACATGCTGGCACGGGCAGCCACAGGAGGCCCAGGTCCTCCCAGAACAGATCTCTGTTCGTAATCCACACCCCGTGTGGCAGTTTGCAATCTAGGCCAGCAACCTTCCTCAGGTGGGGCTGGTGCTGGGGTTTAGACTGTGACAATGCCAGGCTCAGACAAGGTCAGAGTCAGTTCTTAGCCTATGGCCACATTCAGAACTGAGTCTGGGGCTGGAGTGCAGACTCAGTCAGTGATTGGGATTTGGTCTCAGTGTGTGACTAAGTTCAGGGGTCAGCCTTTGGCCACTTCAGCGCACAGTTGTGTGACCAGTGCTGTGTGACCCAGGTTCAAGACTCAGTCTGCCACCAGGTTCAGTTAATGACCAGACTTGGACCTCAGTCTACACTTGGACTTGGGACTCAGTCTAAAATCACAGGTTAGTCTGGACCAAGGTTAGAGTTCAGTCTGTGACTATGGCTCAGTCTTAAGCTAGGATCAGGGCTTGATCTGGGTCCAGAATAGAGGCCTCAAGTTGGAATCAGGCTTAGTCAGGCTTGGATCAGGCTCAGTACTTGACCAGACAGAGTCAGGGCTCAATCTAGACATGGGGTAGAGGCTCAGTGTGGGATCGGGGTTCAGTTAACACCAGATTGGGCTCAAGTTGGACCTGGGATCAGGGCTAGGATTCAGTCTGGCTCTGTGCTCTGTTCTGAGCTCTGATAAAGAAGTTTCTGGAGACCTGGGAGCCAAGGGCAGGTCAGCATTGCAAGAAAGGAGGGCCCCTGGGCAATTTTCCGCTGCTGCATTAAACCTCTCCTTGCCTGATGAAGCCGGTTGTCCTAGAGCCTTCTAACCTACATGGCTCTGCTGCCCAAGATCCCCTCGCACCAGAATAAAAATAGCCGCTCACTTCAGAGCAGCTGACAGCAGTGCCAGGCTGCTTGGGAGGAGGGGGAGTTGAGGAGAGGGAGGATGGATGCTTGAGCTGGGCCCCAGCCGTGTGACCTTGGGATAGTCACTCTTCCTCCTAGAACCCCTTTTTGAGGACCAGGGTGGGAGGTGAGGATGCCACCTCCCCCAGAGGGGACAGTAATATAACATGTGGCACTTGGTACCGGTAAGTAACTCAGGAGTGAAGCTTTGGGAGGACAAATGCTCCAAGCCCAGTGTACTTCCTCCTCCAGGAAGCGCTCCCTGATGCTTACCTCAACCACCTTCCCACAATACTCCGTAGCATCGTCTACATCTCAAATAATTTCTCAGCTAGTGGGCTTCCTCACAGTGGGCCTGGGTCAGGTGACCAGGGAGCAAACCGAAGGTGGACAGACCCTTCTGTACCACTACCATCCTCAGGTACCCTGGGAGGTAGATCGAGGAAGAGGAAGAAGAAAGTCTCTCCCTCCCTTCCCTGCTTGCGGGGGGTTTACTGTGAGCCAAAGGGCCATGAGAGCACGTGTCCATCCTTTCCCAGCCAGAGCCTGGCACACTCCATATCTTTGCACCTGCTTCTCTGTCTGCTTCCCAGGGCGTTTCTTCTCTTCTCAGTTTGGCAACACAGATTCTCCTCCAAAGAATGGGTTCACGGCTTCCCTGGTGGCTCAGTGATAAAGAATCCGCCTGCCAGTGCAGGAGACACGTTCGATCCCTGGAGGGGGAAGATCCCACAAGCCAGGATGAGAGAGTGGGCGTGGTGGGGAGGGGCGACCTAAGCCCTTGAGCCACAGCTGCTGAAACCCCTCTGCTCTAGAGCCCACCACTACAGAAAAGCCCGCACAGCAACAAAGACTCAGCACAGCCAAAATAATTAATAAACACATTTTTAAAACTAATGTGGCTGAATCTTCTTTTTTTTTCCTAAAAAATGAAAGGGTTCAATGGGAACCTGTGTGGGGAAGAATTATCCACCATCTATCTACCTGAGAACCGCATGCCCTGTCCCTTCCTGGCTGGGTAATCCCTAGGGGGATTTCTTCCTCTGTCAAATAGGGATCTGATTACCAATCTCACACGGTTACTATGGAGTGACTGAGCTAATGCATCAGCCACCTCCTTCCTGTCCCTGACCCAAACAGCCTAGAGGGGAACACTAAGATTCCCAGGGGGGCAGGACGAGATGTACTCTCTGCCTTGGTACGCCGCCCCCTACCCCCAAGAGTGAAGGATGGGAGCTCGGAGCCAGGAGGTGCCTCCGGAGACAGCCGTCTCCAGGGGGGCGGTTCTGCCTGGCAGCTGCCCCCAGCCTGCCGCCTTGAGCCCCAGAGCCTGTTATCAACCTCCTTAGTCATCACACCAGGAGCTCAAATATAGCTTTTACCCTGTTCCTTTCTCAGCCAGGGTCCGCCCCCCACCCCCTTCCCGTGGCAAGGCCATGTCTGGGTCTCAGAGCCTCTTTTCCTTCCCCTCCCCAGGAATACAACTCTGCAGGGTCTGTTTCATCATCCACCAAATGTGCAGGTTGGAATAGATGATGGTGGTGGTGATGGTAACTCCAGGGCAGCTGCCTTTACTGAGAGCTTGCTTGCGCCGGCTGTTGCTGCTGCTATTTCATCACTCAGTCATGTCCGACTCTTTGTTACCCTTTGAACTGTAGCCCACCTGGCTCCTCTTTCCATGGGATATTCCAGGCAAGAATACTGGAATGGGTTGCTGTTCCCTCCTCCAGGGCATCTTCCCAACCCAGAGACTGAACCTGCTTCTCCTGCACTGCAGGCGGGTTCTTTACCATTGAGCCACCTGGAAAGCCCTGCTTGTGCTGGGCTCTGTCCTAAACCCTTCATAAGTATTATATGGTTGAATTCTCTTAGCAGGTAGCTGCTGTTTTTAATCTGCATTATACTCAGAATCTGAGTAACTCTCCAGGTCAGTCCGTGGCAGAGCCAGAAACAGAGTCCTCTGCAGGGTCTGAGAGATGGTGGAGACCCTGCAGAGGAGCCCTCTTCACAATTATTTGCCTGACATTTGCCTGGCTTTTCAAAGGCATTGATGCCCCTGTATCAGCCCTGGTGGCTGAGCCTTGGGACTGGTTCCTGGGACCTGGATCTCTCCTCTATCACTTCCAGGGTTGCAACAGAAGCCAAGTACTCCTGAGGGCCTCAGTTTTCTCATCTGTAAAATAGAAGTCAGAGGGTGAGGCAGGGTAGGTTCAAAATTCCTTTCCATTTCCAGTGGCCTGAGCATCACCACCACATCCACAGTCGCCTCCTCCGTCACTGCCACCCCATATTCACCTTCAACTCCACCACCTCCTCATCTTCCATCAGCATAACACCCCCCAACATCTTTTCTGCCCACATCTCTCCTCCACTTTTACTGTAACCTTCATCCCCATCTCTTCATTCTACCACCTCCACCATCACCAAGCTTTGCTCTTACCTCTCCTGTTTCCATCACCATTACCTCCACTATCTCTTCTATCATATTATCCATCACAGCACTGCCACCTCACCACCTGCAACATCGCTGTCAGTCCTCCCCTTCCATCATCATAATTATGTACGGTTTCCTCTCCACCCCTGCAGTCACCACTGTCATCACCTCCCCCATCACCACCCCAAAACAACCTTTCTACCCCAGGACCCTACTGCAGCCTGGGTCTCTGCCTCTTCAAATTCCAGCCTCACGGAGACGCTTGGCCAGGAACTCTGACTAGACCCAGAGACAGTCAAGCAGAGGTGGGAAACCCATCCAGGAGAGGGGAAGGAGGCATCTGTCCACATGACCTTTTTGCAGGGGACCACCCAGGTCCATGAGGATACAGAGGGGACTGTTGACCAGCAAAGAGCTCTGGGCACAAAACTCTGAGCATTTTCTGCCTGAACTGAGTGAGAGCACTCCTTTCTAAGCAATCTGGCAGTTCTGGAGGAACTGAGATTTCAGGGACTGCTTAGCAGATAAGGGTGAGAGTGGGGAAGAGGCAGAAGCAGAGCCCACAGCCATTTCCACCTGTATCTGAACCCTGCCACTCATTCACTCTTCTCATTGATTGATTGGTCCATCCATTCAACCAACACTTCCCTAGGTGCGGGAGAGACAAGGCCCTGCGCTGGGTTCTGGCCAAAGAAGTTCCCAGGGCTGTTTTTGACCGTCTCACTGTCTGTTTCCCACCGCGTGGCCCTTCTCCACCCTAGTCCCCTTCCCCCAGAAACCCCAATTGGCTCTTGTGGGTCACAGAGGCAGCTCTCTGTTCTCTCAGGCTCAGGGGACCTCCCCAGCTCACCAGATGACCTTGAGAAAGTCCCTCTCCCAAGCCACCCCCAGTGAGTCCTGGAGAAAGAAAGCTGAGAGGAGCCGTGGGGCCTGACTGTGGGGACAGTGGGGACAGTCGGCCGAGGTGTCTACAGAAGAGGAGGGGCTGCTGTTGAGGCTGAGATGGCAAAAGGGCTCCAGTTGCTGGAGCCTGAGTGTCTGGGTCTGGGATGGGAAGGATAGAACCAGGAAGGGGGCCGGGCACTAGGGCCTGAAAATGGGGCAAAGGTGGGGGCCAAGCCAAGCCCCGAGTTGGCAGGGAGTCAGGAAGGTCACAGGATCAGGGTTGGGACCCAGTGTCTCTGAGGCCCTGGAGAGGGGGCTGACCCTTTGAGTTTCCTTACCCTCAGGTATGTTAGCGCCCTCCCTTGAGCAAGAGCTGGCCAGGACTATGGGAAGGAGGGTGAAAACAACAAGAGAGCTTCCACTCGGCTGGGACCTGTGCCAGGCCCACAGGCCCACTCCCCACCCTTTCGTCTCCTACCAAGACCATTCCAGGGTCAGCAGCCAGTCCCCAGGGGGTAGGCTACCTTGCCCGACCACCTCTAGGTTGGAAAGTGGGTGCCTGTGCCTTTAAATTCTCAGCAGGTTGAACTGACTGATGACATCACTGGTTCCCGGGAGCGGAGGAGCTGGAGCTGGAACCAGAGGGAACCTGGGGCTGCCTGGGCTGCAGACATGGAGGGCCGGGGCGTCGGTGGCAGCAGGAGGCCAGGGACCCGGGCTGGCCTGGGGCCCATGCCCATGCCCCATGGGATTTCACAAACTGGGGCACCCTCCAAGGTAAGACCCCTAAAGCTAGTCCCCCCCATTCCTGATACTTGGTCCTACACCCCACACACATTGCAGGCACCTTGGTGCCCCCAGCTGAGGGGCTGGCATTCTCCTCTGCCCACCAAGCAGGGACTGGGCAAACAGGGTACCCTAGGGCCTGAGGGGGTAGCGATGGGACCCCCAGAGAGAGATGAAGTTAGCCATCTCCAGGACCCCATGGGAGAGCCCTGGACTAGGTATCAGGGGACCCAGCCGTGCTTCAGCTTTGCTGTGTGACCTTGGGCAAGTTGCTTGTCTTCTCTGAGCCAATGCAAAATGAGGAGGCTTGTCCCTGAACACTGAAACTGTGACATCTGGGATGTCTAAGTTGTTAGTACTGGAGGCGGTGTGGTGTTTAGGGGAGGTGTGGAGTGGGACACTAGAAACCAAGGAAGATACCCAAAATGCAAGCCTCAAAGAACTGAGTTTGGGGACAGAGGTGGAGACAGTTTCAGATTCTCTGAACCGAGAAGGACGTGAGATACAGGCAGAACTGCATCTCTGGAGGCAGGGATGGGGCCGCCCCAGGGTGAGTGCAAACCTTCATCTGCCCTCCCTAGCAAAGGACACTTCATCCTGACTTCTGGAGACAGGGGCATCAGAAACAGGACAGATGGGAAAGGGAGAGGACCTCCCTGCTGGGCCCAGTACCCCCAACTCCACTGCCAGCTCCCTGCTGGGCCCAATACCCCCAACTCCACTGCCAGACAGGAAGAGGGTACTTGCCAGCCTGTTCTCCCAGGTGAAGTGATGAGGGTAAGAGGGTACAACTTGTGCACAGACGTGTGGCACCAGGATCAACAGAACCCTGGACTCACTCCGGGTGTTAAAACCACACTTGGGAGGATGGACAATTCCCTGGAGCTCAAATGCAATCCTAGCAAATGAGCTCAGAAGTGCAGAGAGGTGAGACCGGGCTCCCCAGGATCAGTGTGGCCACAGACCCTTCACCAGCTTCCTTCACCTTACAGACAGGGAGGCGGAGGCCTTAGGCAGGGAAATGCTAGCCTAAGGTCACACAGAGCTGGGCTTGGGATCAGCCTGGCCAGTCCCAGCAGGGCTCTTGCTCCTGCAGGAGGTCTGGGAACAGATGAAGAGGACAGAGGGGACTGTGACCAAGGAGCTGAGGATGTTTGCCGGGGGAGAACATGAGGGTTCCTGGGTACAGTGGAGGAAGGGGGGCTGCTGAACAGGCTGGACCCAGGATGTCCAGAGTGGGCAGCCTGGGGGGTCAGATCAGTAGCCCTGGGCCAGGCGAGCAGTACAGACTCTAGGGGGGTGAGGCAGTGCTCAGGGAAGCTGGCTCCAGCCTCCCAACATTCCAGGGTGGTGAGGGAGCAGATGCCAGTCAGGAGGTTCAGGGGAGCCCTCAGGCCCAGGCTTACACTCTGCTTCCTGTAAATCGGGGATTTTAAACTCTGCATCTATGAAAGAGGTATCACAGATGAGGGAGGGGATAGGTTTCTGTGTCCTATTTCCTTTAAAGGAGAAACTGATTCACAGCAGAATCGATTGAGGTGAGAAATTAGGAAGAACTTCCTCAGAAAGATGTGCCTTTTCTAGCTAGACAGAGTCTGCTAGGATCTCTATGGAGTGGAGGACTGCTTAGGGTTGACCCTGAGTCTCTGCCTTGTCCTATACAAGATGGGGGTTTCCCAGGTGGTACTAGTGGTAACGAACCCACCTGCCAATGCAGGAGACATTGAGATGCAGGTTCGATCCCTGGGTCGGGAAGATCCCCTATAGGAGGGCATGGCAACCCACTCCAGTCTGCTTGCCTGGAGAATCCCATGGACAGAGGAGCCTGGCGGGGTACAGTCCGTGGGGTCGCAAAGAGTCGGACACAACTGAGTGACTTAGCACGCACACATACAAGACAGACTCACGTTTTCAGCTCCCAGCGAAGAAGTCAGCCCCAGTGCCCTTGGAACCACGGTTGGCTCTAACACCTGTGGGGCCACGAGCAGCGATACCGCCTTCCTCAGAGGGGCCAAGGCTGGTTCTGGCATCTCCCCGACCCATCTTGGCTCCAGTGTCCACCCCTGGAGGGCAGAAAACAGCTCCTGCCCACCGCCGCTCCGGCCTATCTCCAACATCCGTGGGCCAGTTAGTGATGTCTGCCTCGGCTGGGCCGAAGCCTCCTCCTGCGACCTCAGGCTCAGTCCTGGCTCCAACGTCCCTGGGGCAGCTCGTGATATCTGCCTCGGCTGGGCCAAGGCCTCCCTCAGCTACCCCGGGGCCCAGGCTGGCTCCATTGTCCAGGGACCAGAAGCAGGTGCCACCTGCCTCCATGGGACCCAAGCCAGCACTGGCTGCTTCAGGCCTGAGCCTGGCCGTGGCATCTGAGAAACAGCCCCCACAGCCCCCCTCCAGCTCTTCCCCAGGGCCCAGTCTGGTTCTGTCGCCATCTCAGGAACAGGTCCTGGCTCCAGCATCCATGACACCAGCCCTGGCCTCCACAGGATGGACACCAGCTAAACAGAGGGACGCTCCAGCCCCTAGACCTCCCCCCCATTCTGAAGGGCATCTCCCGGCCCCAGCTCAGGCATCTGGTGCTGTGGGCTCCCCATCCTTGATCCAAGCCCCCCCAGATCCTCGGGTCTCCCCCTTCTTCAGAGCCCGGCCTGAGGTCCCCTGCAGCAGCCCCGAGGATCCTGTCTTGCCCCGGCCACCCCAGACCCTGCCCCTGGATGTGGGCCAGGGTCCTCCAGAGCCTAGCACTCGCTCCCCAGGACTTCTGTCCCCCACCTTCCGGCAAGGGGCCCCCTTAGCCCAGACTGTGCCCCCACCTCTGCCCAAGCCACCTCGGTCTCCCAGCCGCTCCCCCAGCCGCTCCCCCAACCGCTCCCCAGGGGTCCCCCCAGCTCCTGACATGGCCCTCCCCAGGCCTAGCACCCAGGGTGCCGGGCCTGGTGAGCGTCTGAGTCCCAGCCTTCAGCCCAGAGAAACTCTGGTCCCGGTTACCACCTCCTCTTCTACATCCACCTCGTCATCCTCTTCTTGGTCAGCCCAGCCGACCTGCAAGAGCGACCCTGGCTTCTGGTGAGGGGCTTCTCCCGAAGCTGCCAGGGCTTGAGCTCTGAGACAAGCAATCCTCTGGTGGCGGGCCCTACTCTGCCCCAGCTGACCCCCCTGAGGAAGAGTCCCTGGGGGTGTTAGACCCACTCTGGGACCCTCAGAAGACAGCAGTCCCTCGGAAGGGACTTGCCCACCCCTACCTCAGTTGATCTCCCCTGGAGAGCCTGGTGGGAGGGGTCCTGGGCCCACGGTGGGTCCTTTCGAGGGCATTCACCCACAGCTTGTCTCCCCATTAAGAGCCTTGTGGGAGGGAGCTTGAGGGTAAGGGGTGGTGCCCAGTAGTAACCCCTCCCGTACCCCCATCCCCAGGATCACTGTGGTCACGTGGAACGTGGGCACCGCCATGCCCCCTGACGATGTCACGTCCCTTCTCCACCTGGGCAGCACCAGCGATGACAGTGACAGGGCAGACATGATCGCCATAGGGTGAGGGGGCAGGGCGAGCAGACTCCCTCCCGAGCCTCTGGGGCCTCCCAGCCCCTTGCCCGTAGGAGGGGTTTCTAAGGCGCCCCCCAACCCGAACGCCGCCTCGCCATCCCCCCCTCTACCCCCCAGGTTGCAGGAAGTGAACTCCATGATCAACAAGCGGCTCAAGGACGCGCTCTTCACGGACCAGTGGAGCGAGCTCTTCATGGACGCTCTGGGGCCCTTCAACTTTGTGCTGGTAACGCCTCCCTCAGCCGCCCCCCAGGGAGGTGGAGACCCCTGGCTTCCCAGCACTAGCTCTGCCTTGACTCACTGCGGGGCCCGCTGAGCCTCTGTGGCCGGGTCCCTGAAATAGGAGGATGGAGGAGCCGACCTTTAAGGACCGGAAAAGGCGAGCGCGGGGTGGGAGCCGAGTCCCGCCGCGCAGCCTCCTCTTGTCTGCTGCAGGTGAGCACCGTGCGGATGCAGGGCGTCATCCTGCTGCTGTTCGCCAAGTACTACCATCTGCCCTTCCTGAGGGACGTGCAGACTGACTGCACGCGCACTGGCCTGGGAGGCTACTGGGTGAGCGTGGAAGAGGCCTGGGGGGGACCAGGGACCTAAGGGGTCTGTAGATTAGCCCCCAAGCAGTGGCAACATCCCCTCCCCAAACTCCACCCCTTACTCTGAGACCTGCCTCTTCCCACCCACCCCTACCTCTCCTTTTCTAGACCCCGCCCCTTTCTATAAAACTTTCCTAGGTGGCGAAGTGGTCAAGAATCCGCCTGCCCATGCAGGAGACACAGGAGATGAGGGTTCGATCCCTGGGTCGGGAAGATCCCCTGGAGTAGGACATGTCAACCCACTCCAGTAATCTTGCCTAGAAAATTTCATGGACAGAGGAGCCTGGCGGGCTTCGGTCCGTGGGGTTGCGAAGAGCGGCCCCTTTCTATCCCCACCGCTTCCTAGTGTTCCCCTCCTTTCCCTAGAACCCACCCCTCTCCAAGCCTGCCCCAGTCCTGAACCACACCCGCTGACCACGCCCACCCCAAGCCCCGCCCCGGGCCTCACGTCCCTCCCTAAGCCCCGCCCGCGACCCGCCCAACCTGTCTCCCCAGGGCAACAAGGGTGGAGTGAGTGTGCGACTGGCTGCCTTCGGGCACATGCTGTGCTTCCTGAACTGCCACCTGCCAGCCCACATGGATAAAGCGGAGCAGCGCAAGGACAACTTCCAGACCATCCTCAGCCTCCAGCAGTTCCAGGGGCCTGGCGCTCAAGGCATCCTGGATCACGAGTATGGGCCGGGGCGGGACCTCTTGGAGCTTGGGTGGGGCTAGTGGAAGAGGCTGGAGAAGGAAATGGCAACCCACTCCAGTATTCTTGCCTGGAGAATCCTGTGGACAGAGGAGCCTGGCGGGCTGCTGTCCATAGGGTCGCACAGAGTCGGACACGACTGAAGCGACTTAGCATGCACGCATGCATTAGAGAAGGAAACGGCAACCCACTCCAGTATTCTTGCCTGGAGAACCCCAGGGACGGAGGAGCCTGGTTGGCTGCCGTCTATGGGGTCGCACAGAGTCGGACACGACTGACGCGACTTGGCAGCAGCAGCAGCAGCAGCGGAAGAGGAGTGGTAATGAGCTCTGTAGGGAGAGGCGGGGCCTATGGGGGTGGAGACCACCCACAGCATGTCTAGGAACCGGAATGCGGGAGGGCGTCCCTCATCCGCCTGCGATGCAGGAGACTCCGGTTCAATTCCTGGGTCGGGAAGATCCGCTGGAGAAGGGATAGGCTACTCACTCCAGTATTCTTGGGCTTCCTTGGTGGCTCAGCTGGTAAAGAATCTGCCCGCAATGCGGGAGACCTGAGTTCGATCTCTGAGTTGGGAAGATCCCCTGGAGAAGGGAAAGGCTACCCACTCCAGTATTCTGGCCTGGAGAATTCCATGGACTGTATAGTCCATGGGGTCACAAAGAGTCGGACACGACTAAGTGACCTTCACTTTGATCGGGAAGTGGATGGATCCTGCAGGATGGATCTTTGCTGAGGGGCAGGACCTTGCTGGGAGTCGGAACCTGACAGGCCACCCACCCCCCTGTGTCATCACTGGGAGCAGCCAGCGCTGTCAGGTTGGATGGGGGCAGAGAAGACGGAATTGGGCTCTTCTTCCCATGGACCCCGCTGACCGCGCCCCCCCCCTTCCTGGAACAGCCTTGTGTTCTGGTTCGGAGACCTGAACTTCCGCATCGAGAGCTACGACCTGCACTTTGTCAAGTTTGCCATCGATAGTGAGCAGCTCCACCAGCTCTGGGAGAAAGACCAGGTAGGGGAATGGCAACCTGCGCCCCAAACCCCAAGCACACAGAACATGCCCTAGGACCACCTGTACCCTAGGTGATGGTCCTTGCCCTCACCTGCTCTGCCCAAGCTCTTGTCCAGTTCTCTGCTTCTGGACCCTCACAGCTCAACATGGCCAAGAACACCTGGCCCATCCTGAAGGGCTTCCAGGAGGGACCCCTCAACTTTGCACCCACCTTCAAGTTTGATGTGGGTACTAACAAATATGATACCAGGTGAGCTCAACCCCGGGATGAGAGGTGGGGATGTGGGCTGAGAGAGGATACAGGAGATAAAGGAGAGGAAAGGGGAACAGGGGGGCCTGACTCACGGCCCCTGATACTCAAGCTACCCCTGCCCATCGCAGTGCGAAGAAGCGGAAGCCAGCCTGGACAGACCGTATCCTGTGGAAGGTCAAGGCTCCAGGTGGAGGTCCCAGCCCCTCAGGACGGGAGAGCCACCGGCTCCAGGTGACCCAGCACAGCTACCGCAGCCACATGGAATATACCGTCAGTGACCACAAGCCTGTGGCTGCCCAGTTTGTCCTGCACGTGAGTCCTGGCCTCCCCTCGTGACATCCCCAAGCCCGGCTCAGCATCCCACTGCCCAGGGGTAACCCCAGGCCCTCACCACCATCCACTTATCTAACAGACTGGGAGTGGGATTTTGATCTCCATTTTTAAATGAAAAAACCCTGAGGCTCAGAGACACAGCATCCATTGCCCAGGGTCACATGGTTAACAAAGGGAAGAGTTAGGATTTGAACCCAGGCTAGGCTGATTTCAAAGAGTATGTTTTTTCCATTCATTTCTAGCTCTCCTTTTCTAAGCAATGTTTAGGGCAATTGTGTTAAAATTCACATGTGTAGGAAGACCAGCAAACTCAAAATATATACTCAAATCCCATGTAGTGTTCATTCACATTCACTTATTTATTTACCGTCTTACATATGTGGTGGGGAGAGGAAGTAGAGATATAAAACAATACACAGCTAGACTCTAAACAGTTACTATAAAATTTAGCATTGTGTTTAGAATTGAGGCCCCTACTTGCGAAAGTAAAGAGGGGAAATCCAAGAATGTCAGAACTGGATCTTAGAGATCACATGATCCAACTGTCTGTTTTTCAGGAAAACGGAGGCCCTTGGTGGGGTAGGCATGAGCCCCAGGTTGCACACAGACTCTGCAGGGGTGGAGCTCACTTTCCAGCCCTGAAACCCAACTCTGGGCTCTCTGATTCTCTTGATCTGATAAGATGGAGCCCAGCAAGCCAGAGACTATTTTCCCAGCTAGCTTTGTCATATGGTCAGTCAGCTGGACAGTTGCCAATGTCCTCAGCTAGGAATGGAAATCTGCCTATGTCTGGCCTCCCATGACCTTTGGTAAAAGCCTTGAATGTGAGGTTTAATCCCCAATCAGGGACCTCACCTTGAGAACCACTCCTTTTGGGTGCTCTAACCTTCCTTCTTTATCTAGAACTTTGTCCCTTATAACATATTACCTGTTGAGCACCTCCTACGTGCCAGAGCCTGTGTAGGATAGGTCAATATGTCATCCTTTTGAATGTCCTGGTAGGCCCCAAGGATGTCCACATTCTCCTCCTGGTTTTACTGATGAGGGAAACAGAGTCTCAGAGAACTTCAGTCTCGTACCCAAAGCAGCGTAGAACAGGGCT
This sequence comes from Okapia johnstoni, assembly GCA_024291935.2. NCBI lineage: Eukaryota > Metazoa > Chordata > Mammalia > Artiodactyla > Giraffidae > Okapia > Okapia johnstoni. The sequence continues at coordinate 2,769,739 of CM044310.1, read as the reverse complement.
CAGCAGGAGTTTTGACCCCACAAGGCCCTGGAGGGTGTTTCCAAGACCCCAGCCTGGCCACCTCAGCCTGGTTCCTGCTGTCAGGAATCCAGGGGCAGGGAGAGGAGGTACTGTTTTCTTCTGAAGCAGCTTGGCTAAGAAGCTGAGGCGGGGAAGAAAGTGGAAACCAGATAAACAGAGGAGCCAACAAAAGCCTGAGGCTGGCACCACCTGAGTCCTTCCCCAAGGGACAGAGCTGGAGTCAGCACCCTGGCCACTTGCCACCCCAGCAACCTCATCCCCATGGTGACCTCCCAGTCAACCTGGGGTGACCCTGGGAAGAGGAGGCTCATGGTTATCATTTGTCTCCACAGACTCGTGACAAACAAGGTTCATGGTGGTCCTTTAGTACAGGTGGGGAAGCTGAGTCTCACTTAGGGTGGCTTGGGACTTACCTGAGGTCATGAGCAAGTTAGTAGCACAGCCTAGAAGGTCTTTGGGCTTCTCCCCAGAGCTCTATTTGCCGGCTCAGGGGTGTTCAGTTTACCTCAGAATATCCAGGGCATCGTGAGACTTTACCTGTCTTCTTAGTATATAAGTGAGTCATTCATTGAGCACCTACTGTATATTGAGAAGTTTATAGGATGCTTTATATGGTATCTCACTGAATCTGCAGAGCAACCCCAAGGGTTAAATGTGATCCATCAGAATTTACAGACAGGAGCCCGGGTATTCAGAGAGGTCAGGAAACTCACCCCGGGTCATACTGCATGCTTGTGGCAGAGCCAGGGCCAAACCCAGTCTACCAAGGGTCAAAACTGTGTTCTCATTCACTCCCCACGGAGGCTAAGGACAAAAGGAGCCTTGAGCTGGGAGGCAGGAAGCCTGGCATTTATCCTGGACCTGCTCCTCCTCCTGTTTCCCAGTCCATGCAGTGGCCTCAAAGGCCCTTCATCTCAGCCTATTTGTGTCAACTCAGGCCCAAGGGCTCTAGCTGCAGAGAATGCTAGAAGGTCTCCCCTGATGTTGCCCCCTGCCCCTGGGCAGTTTGCTTTCAGAGATGACATGCCACTGGTGCGGCTGGAGGTGGCAGACGAGTGGGTGCGGCCGGAGCAGGCCGTGGTGAGGTACCGTATCGAGACAGTGTTCGCCCGCAGCTCCTGGGACTGGATCGGCTTGTACCGGGTGAGAAGGGCAGGGGCAGTCAGCAGATCCAGGAGGGAACTTGGGGCCTGAAGGGGCAGCCAGGGACCCATACGGGCCTTCTCCAGAGTTTGATGTCACCAGGGGAGGCTGCTAGGGTCACCATTACAGGTCACGATCCTGATTACTCTCGCCCCAGGTCGGTTTCCGTCACTGCAAGGACTACGTGGCTTACGTCTGGGCCAAACACGAGGATGTGGACGGGAGCGCCTACCAGGTATTTAAGGGGAGGGATAGAATGGGAGGAGGCCCTCATTGCCCTTGGGGGCTCAGGATTCAGTTTCAGGGGTCCTGAGGCTGCCTCCCTCACCCCAACCTGGGCCTGAACCCCCCGGCCCACCAGGTGACATTCAGTGAGGAGTCACTGCCCAAAGGCCACGGAGACTTCATTCTAGGTTATTACAGCCACACCCACAGCATCCTCATCGGGGTCACTGAGCCCTTCCAGGTGAGTGGTCCTGGCTGCAGGGTTTGGGGCTGGGGGTGGGGAGGTGGCGCCAGAAGACTGTTCAGATCCTCTAGAGCCTCTGCGTTCTCTGTGAGCTCTTCAATGGCCTGACCTTCCTGGGCCTGCCAACGAGGAGGGCGGGAGGGGTTCCCAGAGGCCTCCACAGCCGGTTAGGGAGAGGAGCACCCCAGTGAGCAGCCTTGCCCCCCAGATCTCGCTGCCTACCTCTGAACCGACCAGCAGCAGCACAGACAGCTCGGGCGCCAGCTCAGAGGATGAGGATGACAGCACCCTGGAGCTGCTCGCACCCAAGTCCCGCAGCCCCAGCCCTGGCAAGTCTAAGCGGCACCGCAGCCGAAGCCCAGGCCTGGCCCGCTTCCCCAACCTTGCCCTGCGGCCCTCGTCCCGGGAGCGTCGAGGCACCAGCCGAAGCCCCTCGCCCCAGAGCCACCGCCTGCCCCGGGCGGCCCCCCACAGGGGTGGTGATGGTGGCAGCTGGAGCAGCAGTGAGGAGGGGCCCCCTGGGCTACCAGGGGCCTGGGCCTTCCCGCCATCTGTGCCTCGAAGCCGGGGCTTGCTGCCCGCCTTGCGCCTAGAGACCGTAGACCCCGGTGGGGGTGGCTCCTGGGGACTTGATCGGGAGGACCTGGCCTCCTCCGGCAGCCTGTCTCCCAGCCCCCAGGGTCGGCAGGGGCTAGAGGAGGGGGGCCTGGGGCCCTGAGGGTGGGGTGGGCAGGCGGGCCCAGGTGGCCCCCACTCTGCCCCAGTCTTCTGCAAACCCGCCTGCCTCCCACCTGCCGCTGCTCCAGCTTGATCTGCACCTGCCACTCTGTTCTGGCCAGGGGTGGCCACCTGGGGTCCCCCTAACTTGGTCCTGGCACCTCAGCTGTGACAATCAGCAAAGCCCTATCCTGGCCCCCATCTGGGATGGGGGGCGGAGCAAACCCAGAGGTCATTGTTTAGGAATTAAATTCTCCAGCTTCACTCCCGACTCCTTCCTAACTTGCTAGCAGTCTGCAGTGGGGAGCAGGGGGTCAGAGGAAGGGCCTATAGAGGTGAGAGGATGACAGGTCTGACAATGACTAGGCACCAGCTGTATACATTACACATGCCATCTCCTTTAATCGGCACCATAAGCCTGAGTTGTGGCACTGAGTTCAGTGCAGTTCTTAGTCCCATTTCACAGGTGAGCAAATTGAGGCCTCTAAGAGGTTCTGTGAACCTTTGAAAATCTGTCGCCTAAGTGCAGTTTGGCTGGGTGTTGGAGGGAGAGAAGGTTTACAGGGTGCTGAGTGCTGTCTGGGAGTTGGTTCACTTAATCCTCAGTAACACTATGAGGTAGGTCCTGTCTACACCCCCCTTTCTCAGAGGAGAAAACTAAGGCTCAGAGTGAAGGAGGTCTCTTGCTCAAGGGCATAGGGAAGATCTGAATTTAGGTTTAGGGCAGAAAGAATGGGCCAGGGCTGGGCTGGGAAGGGCATAGCAGCTGTTAATGGAAGGAGTCCCCTGAGGAGGAAGGGAGTTAAGAAGCCCCTCTCTAGCTCCCCCATCCTGTGTTCAGACACAAGCATTTCTGTGACATCCCTCCTTCACCACCCTCTGCCCCCAGACCTCAGCAGGCAGGCTCTGGGGCTTTCCTGGACAACTCTTTTGAGACGTGTGTTAATTTCACGACATGGACATATGTGTACCTCCTCCTGGTACCTCCTGGGGCTCCTGAAATGTTATCTTCTCCTCTTTCCCATCTGGTTGTTAACTCCCTGGGAAGGCCCAAGCCTGGGGCAGCAGAATGAGCCTCCTGAATACTATATCCAAGCACAGAGAGGTTGTGTCACCAGCCCAAGATCACCCAGCACAGCAGGTGGTCCAGCATTTGGGCCTTGGCCCCCCCAATCCTACCCATGCAGCCCTCTCTGTCCACAAGAGCCTGTCCACACTTCAGTCTCATAATGGAGGGGAAGCTGAGGCCACCCCCCTACCGCCAGGGCCCAGCAAAGCCAGGGCAAGGTCCAATCTAGTGCCCAGGAGAGCAAGAAGTGAGGTCACTGGTTCCAGGGTTTCTGCTGCCCTTTGGGTCCTCCAGCTCCCTGGGTCAGCTGCAGGCACCGGTCATAGAATGACATGGGGGCCTTCGGGTGCTCTGAAGGCCTTGCCTGCCTGTGGTGTGTGCCTGTCCCCTGGAGCTGGTGTTGCCTCTGCTGAAGTCGCTGTAGGTGCCGAGCTGACACTCTGATGGCCCTGGGGTCACTGGAACAGCTGTGGGGAGAGAAGAGGGGGGCAGGGGGTTCATAGCTGGCAAGAAACCCACCCTGCTCTGCCTACAGGGCAACCAAGGCCTGGAGAGGAGCAGGGATGGGGCTGGGATGGGGAGTGGTTATACTTAGCAGGGGGCAAAATAAACCTAGTCTGGTACCTAGAGGCCAGAGTTCTGCCCTAGATGGCTGCAGAAATCTGGGCCAGTCTGGGCCTCAGTTTCCCTACAGGTAACATAGGAAAAGTAACAAAGAGTTGCTTTTGAGAATCAGAATCGAAGTGAGATTGTGGCTTAGGAGGGAGAGTTCAGCAGGTGTTTCACTAGGTGTTCCACAGGCCTTGCCTATGTACATCACACGCAACACGCCCTGGCGTCTACCTCCATTTCACAGGTAAAGAAATGGAGGTGTGGACAGGTGATTCAGCTTGCAAGATCACACAGGGAGCAGACGACAGAGCTGAGATGCAACCTATGTGGGCCTCTGACCCCTCCATCACCCCCTCAGCCCAGGTGCATAAAGAGGGCAGAGACAACCCACCCTCTTGGAGAAGCCCCCCGTCCCTCCTGGCCCTTCCGTCACCTACCCTTTGTCCTCAGCACAGTCCAGCGGAGGGGCCAGTTTGAAGCAGGTCATGAGCAGCAGCTCTTGAAGCATGTTGGCACCCATGGGTGGGTTGTGGAGCCTCAGGAAGCGGGCCAGGCTGAGGGCAGAGGCAGGTTCAGGCCAGGACAGGGCCTTTCCAGCCAGGAGTCCCTTCCCGGTACCTGGCAACAGGCAGCCCACCCTCCAGGGGTGTGAGCAGGCCTCACCGGCGTGTGCAGTTGCAGTGGAAGAGGGGGTCTCGGGCGCTGTTGAACAGCTGGAACTTGGTCTCCTGGGGCCTGATCTGATGCTCACACCGGTCCAGGTGGCGGAAGCTGCGGCAGGCCTGGTGGATACCTGGGGGCAGGTGCAGTGGTGAGGGGAGCCCCGTCCTGCATCGAGGTCTCACTGGTGCCCGCTGCCCTGTGGCACAGGCTAAGTCCCCCACGCACAGTGTCCCTTCATCTCCTGTCCTCTGTTCCCTTAGAGTGCTTCACACGTAGAGGACACACACACACACACAGCAGTGCTGCCACTGGGGAGGCCCAGAGAAGTAAGAGCGGTTGGAAAAGGTTTCCTGGAGGCAGAGGCTGCTAAGCTGATGCTAAAAGAGAGGAAAACTCGGGGAGAATGCCCCAAGGAACAGGAGCGGCATGTGCAAAGGCCCAGGGGTGGGAGAGAGCAAGCGGCTTCAGAGGATACAAATGCAGTTTGTGAAGCTGGAGTTTTGACTAGGGAGTAGGGTTTGCAGGAGCAGCACCCAAAGACCCCGGGGTGCTGGAACACCATGGTGGGGGCTCAGCAGGGAGTCCCCTGGTCAAGGTTGCAGCTTATGAAAATCCCTCCGGCTGCAGTGTGATTTGACGGGTGAGGTTGGGAGTCCCTGGAAGGAGTTCAGAGCAGAAAAGGAAACCACACAGCCCCCCCCCCAACTCCACACAGAGGCTCCTCTTTACCTCAGGTGCCCCCACAGTTAGGTTAGGTTCTGCACTCACCCTGAGGTTTTAGGCCACCCCAAGACCCCTGGAGGCCTCGATCGGTGACCTCCAGCTGGACTCTGGGGAACCATGGCAGGCCCAGGGGAGGCCGCAGGGGACTGGAGGGCTGTGGTCTTGGCTTGACTGGGGTGCCCGGACTCTTTCTGCTGTGCTGGCCACTTCTGAGGATGTCGCGTCGGCTGAGGCTGGCTGGGGGCTGTGTTCTGGGGACTGGGAGTTGAGGGGGTGGCAGGGGAGCTCCAGGAGGCATTGTAGAGGGTCCTGGGCTGGAGACGAGCGAGGGGCACAGAGCTGTACCTTCTACACCTGGGACACAGCACACGGTGGCATTTGGTCACCCAGAATCGTCCCTGCCAGGTTCGCAGTTTCATCTCCATGGAGACTGGGGCTCTGCCAATCCCATCCCCTCACCCCACAGCCCACTGGGTTGTGCGGGGCACCCAGGGAATGTCTGTATCCTGGGCCCCCACCCCCTCCCCGAGGAGAGGACAGGGAGGACAGGACGAGACATGGTTCCCTGGAGGACAGACATACAGACAGGCCTCCCTCCCAGCCTCGGAGCCCCAGCTCCCCAACCCTGGCTGGGAAGGGGGTCCAAAGGGGAACCGACGTACCCGCCCCACCAGTACCACTCCACACAGGCCTCCTGCTCCTCCAGCACAAAGCAGGGGATTGCCAGCACATTGAAGAAGACCGTGCCCACAATGTCAGAGACGGAGTCCCGCTGGTTCTGCAGGCACTGCTGGAACCTGCCCCAGAGCCAGCGCTCAGTCTCTGGACCCCAGAGGGCTACCTGGTTCCTCTCCCAGACCACCTGGCCACCACTACCAGCCAGGTGATGTGGGGTCCAAGAATCCCACCTCCTGTTAAACCTCAGCTTTCCCACTGCACAGGTGATACTGGCTGGCTGATTCTTTGGGACTCTCTGGAGCCCAGACCCAGCCCAATAACTGGGTAACCCCACCCCGAGCTCCCAGCCCTCCCTGCCCACCGCTAACTAACCTGGCATCACAGCTACAGTGGGAGATGGTGTGGAATCGGTAGTTCCGGATGCCGTAGTTGTACTGGAAGGGCGAGACTGTCTGGGGGCAGTGGTCGTGTTCCTGGCAGCAGAGATCAGGGCCCTGGAAGACCCCTGAGGGAACAAAGGGGGCACTGGCTCAGCAGGGTCCCAGGACCCTGGGCACCACATGCCAGCTCTGCCCACGTGGTGTCGGGAGCAGAGCGCTGGGGGCATCAGGCCTCCCTCTGTGGGACTCACGGTTCCAACACTTGAAGAGGACACCCAGGTGCAGCCTCTACTGGGCAACGCCAAGTGCCAGGCAGCCCACCCAGGAGCCCTGGCCTACGGAAAAATCTTCCCCGGGTGAGCAGGTGTCTGCCTCTAGAGTTCTCAGGCTCGCACCCCAAATGAAACTCCAAAGTTCTGAATGTGTGTGAAATGGGATAGCAAACAGGAGGGTGCAACCTCGCTGGCGCAATGAAGTATTGTCAGGATGCCAACCTGCTCCAATGCAAGCGCCAAGTCCTCCCCCAGCCCTCCGCACGTAAGTGCAGACAGCTGTACCGAGAAGTGCAAGAAAGCCATGCGTGCTTTCCACCACCCGGGCAATAACGCCCTTTCCTGAGCATCTTCCAAACGTCTGGCACTTCCCACCCCAGCACACAGCAGCCCTGGGAGGGAGTTGTCACTTTTACTGTACAGGTTCAGAGAGGGGAAGTGACTCATTCAGCTTGGAAGGGCTGAGCTGGGGTTTGAACCCAAGCCTTTGGGTCTCCTCGTCCAGTTGGCTGGGCATCCTGTGCCCATAAATCCTCCTCTTGGGTAATAGCTTTCTGGCTCAGTCCAACCCGGATCCACCCCAGCCAGTCCCCTCCCTTAGATGGTGATTGATGATGACTCCCAAATGTGAGTAGGACATTTCCCATCTATAACCTCATTTGAGCACCCCACAATGAGGTTTATGGTCACCCCATTTTACAGAAGGTTTCCCTGGTGGCTCAGCAGTAAAGAATCCGCTTGCCATGCAGTAGACACGGGTTCGATCCCTGGGTCGGGAAAATCCCCTGGAGGAGGAAACGGCAACCCACTCCAATATTCTTGCCAGGAGAATCCCATGGACTGAGGAACCTGGCGGGACAGAGGAGCCTGGTGGGCTAGTCTGTGGGGTTGCAAAGAGTCTGACACAACTGAGCATGCACGCACATTTTACAAATAAGGAAACCGAGGTTCAGAGCAGCTAAGCTGCTCCCTCAGGACACACAGCCTGGGAGAGTGGATGCCAGGGCTAAAGCCTACACTTTCTCCCCCACCAGCCCCCCAGTCCACACTCCGAGGTCTCACCCAGCTCCGTGGAGTTCCTGGCAGAGTCCCCAACTCCACACCACAGCGTGCCAGGCATAGTCCAGCCCCTCTTCACCCGCTGGTGCCTGATGCCAGGCGCTCCACTCTGCCCTGCTGCTCGCTTCTGCCTGGTTCCCGCTGGACTCTCAGCAGGCCCTTGGCAGGCCTCCCACTGGCTCTGAAGGGTGGCCAGGGCTCTCTGCAGCTCAGTTCCAGGGGTGTGGATGAAGGAGCCCCGGGTGATCTCACCAGCGCAGAGCGCACGGAAGGCTGCAGTGAGCTCTGGCTCATCCTGCCGGCTGCACACCTGCAATCTCCCGTGCCCATCCCAGCGGGCACGGAACAGGGCTAGTCCCTGGACATCCTTGCCCAGGAAGCTCAGGGACCCCAAAGGGCTGCCAGGGATGGGCCTGGCTAAGTGGCAGGAGGTGCTGTGCAAGTGGAGGGCAGGGCAGCCCCCCGGAGCCACACTCAGGAAGCTCAGCACCCCCAACAGTGCCACCAGAACCCCCATCTTGCCTTGGCCCAGCCAGACAAAGCCCTCGGGAAGCCTACCCTGGTGGGCCCACGAGGCAGCAACTCTGCGGCCGCTGAGCGGAAGCAGTGCCCAGCCGACCCGGTGCTGCGGCGCCAATGAATGAAGCTTTGGGAGGAGTAGGAAGGAGGCTGGAGTATGGGGTGATCCAGGGCTTGTAACCGAATCCACCGGCTAGGCAGGCCGCTGATTGGCTGAGGAGCGCACTTGCCGGGGCCCACGCCCCCACGCAGCCTGCCTTTCTCCTCCACGCCTTCCAGTCACCTGCCGCCCGCCCAGCCCGCCTGGATGGGGAAGGTAGGAGCCAAAGCCCTGGGGCCTGGGGGCGGGGGACCAGGAGGGGTACCTGTATCTCCCTGGGTGGTAGAAGAGTGTTCAGGGGCTCAGAGGAGGCTCCTCGAACTAGGCCTCATCACCCCACCTCTGGGATGGCTGCCACGCCCACCTCCGTGAAGCTAGCAGAAGGCCATGAGGCTCCGCCAAAGCTGAGTAAAGGAGAGGAGGGCAGGGTTGGGGCTCTGTGGCCACCCCATCACCCGGGAGCTCTGAGGCTTCTGGAAAAGGGAGCATCCATCCCCCGGCCCGTTAGGGTGCTCCCCCTGCCCAGTCCTGGTTCTAAGAAAGGCATTCGGCATATTCAGGGAACAGTGTCCCAGATCTCCCCGCTTCCTGGGACTCCAAGCACAAGCGTGTCCCAGTAGCAGCCCTCCTGGTCTGATTGATGGTGTAGACACAGCCACCGCCGACTTTGAAAGCAACACTGGGCTGTGCTGATACTTTGGGTTGAAAGGACTGAGGTCCCCAGAGGAGCACAGTGGACCAGGGGGGCTGGGTCTGCAACCACCTCCAGGCTTGGACTGCAGCCACCTGGGAACACGGCAGGCCATCCTGTGTCCTGCAAGAGGCCCGGGTGGTCTCTCCATCAGGGAGGGGCTACACCCAGCAGATGTTCCTGTATCTCAAAGCTGATGTATTATTCAACTTCCAACCAACTGGAAAAGCTGGGTACTTACAACCCACGTGCAGATGAAGAAACTGAGAATCAATGAGGCTGAGGAAACAGCTGACAGTCAGACCCCAGCTGGGGACAGGTTAGAGGCTGGGAGTGCAGCTCTTAGGAGGTTTTGCTGGGAGGTCAGAGCCGGCTGGGGCAGTCTCTTCTGTTCTGCCCATCAGCCTACTGCTTCCGTAACATCCGCTCAATCTCCGCCTGGGTCTTTTCCAGGAGGATGAGCCCCAGTGGGGGCGGAGTGGGGAAGCGCAGCTCCCGGGGCAGAAGAGGGAGAAGGAAGCTACAGGTTATGCAAACTCATCTCTGGCACCAGCCTGGGTCTGTAGCTCAAAAGGTCATAGTTGGGGACGGGGGGAGGGGAGCCCATCATCCAAACTCCTTCTCTCCAGAGGCTGGGAAAGGGGCTGTAGGGCAGAACAAGTGGTGCCGGGAGGATAGGGATGCCTGGGGTTCCCAAAGGCAGGGACTGAACACAGTGGGGGTCTCTTTGGGAAGAAGTCTGATCTTCCCACTGTTCTGAGAACTTTCCCAGTGTAAGACACTGTCACATACCTTGCCCTCCTTTTTTATATTACAGAACCTTTTTGTGCTGGTCACAACCCAGGGAGTCTGGGAGGTGCCAGGGCAGGAACCAGACTTTCAAGGTGGGACAGACCAAGCTTGGGTCCTGGCATGGTGTGACTTCAGGCTTGGAAGTCTCAGCTTCTCTGAGCCTCTGTCTTCTCATCTATGTGATGGGCATACTCACAGTGGCCACTTCACAGGACCCTGGGCACAGTGCCTGGCATCTGAAACGCTGTCGCCGAAGGCTCAGGACACCCCTGGGCAGGAAGCAATTTACCCAGCAGAAAGCGCATCCCTGAGGTTTTGGGGCCACGGCATCAGTGGTGGGGAGTCCTGGTTAGGCCCCTGCCTGGCGATGTGACTGCAGGTTTGTCCCTGCCTCTCTCGGGATCTCAGGTTCCTGCTCTGCTCAGCGAGGGGTGCAGTGGAGCTGACCTTTGAGGTCTCTTCCTGCCTGCCCCAAAGGGAGGCGGGCTGGGGCCTGTCCGGGGCCTTGAGGGAGGGTGTCACTGGATTTTCCCTTCAGATTAACTGGCGGCCACATCAGCTGGACAGGCTCTGGGGCCGTGCTTCCCACCAGGGGTGCCCCTCAGCGGCCTCAGAGCAGAGGGTGCTGGGAGCCAAACCAGTGGGACAGGACCGGACCAGCGGGGCCCCCAGACAGAAGGAGCCCCACCTGTGCGGGGAGTGGCGGGTGCAGGGTCGGTGCCGGTGTGAGTGCTGGCCGTGGGTCCATGGGAGAAGGAGTCCCCCCCACCGCCCGCCTCCCCGTCTCACCCTTTGTCTCTCTCTCCCCCATCCCCATCATCCTGCGTCTCCTGGCCCCTCTCCCGTCCCTCTCTGTCTCTTTCCTGCCCTGACTCTGATTCTCATAACTTGGTCTCCTGCATCTTTCTGCCTCTAACTTACCATCTTATTTCCTCTCTCTATTGCTTTCTCCCCTCCGTCTCTGCATCTTCTCACCGAAGCCCTTCTCTTTTGTTGCCTCTCTCCTTCATTCCCTCTTTCTCCATCTCTCAGATTTTTCTGTTCTTTTGTTTCTTTTCTGCGTGCATGTATGTGTGTGTGTGTCTCTCTCTTAATTCTTTTCCTCCTTTCTTTTTCCCTCTCCCCCTCCACACCCTGAACCCAGGCCTAGGAGCCAGCCTAACCCAGCCCTTTCCTGTTCATATTTTCCCAGCCATGACCTCATCTGATGTTCACAACCCCTGCCCCTCCCTGGGGAGACAGGCAGGGCAGGGTTTCTCATCCCATTGTCAAGATGGATGGAGGTGACTTGCCGGGAGTCACACAGCCGGTTAAAGGAGAAGCCAGGTCAGAGGTCCCCTAGGCTGTGGGGAGGGCCTCCCCTGGCCCTGGGAGACTCTCAGCTCCTTGAGAACCTCCATGCCTCAGGGCCTTCCTCCTTCTGCTCCGTGGAGCTGGCCTCCCAGCCCCACCCCAAGGGCTCTCTGCAGCTCTCTGTGCCAGGACAATGGTGCAGGCGGTGCCTGACTCCAGAGCATTCTGCATTCATTCAAAAACTAAAATAGTTACTGAGAGTCTACTTTGTGTCAGGCACGGGCAAAGCCCGCACAGAGAAAGGAGGGGGGGGGGGGCATCAAGGATGCTTCAGTTGGGGGAGGGAGGTGGGAGGCATCCTTGGGGGTCAGGGGTCAGGCAACCTGGAGCAGCTGGGGCCTGGGCTGTGTCTTCTGGGAAGCTGCCTCCACGGGAGGGAGTTCCCTGGTGATCCAGTGGTTGGGATTTGGCATTTTCACTTTTAGGGCCCTGGGTTCAATCCCTGGTCAGGGAACTAAGGTCCTGCAGTGGATCTTAGTGACCACACTTAGTGATCTTATCAGATCACACACAAGCCTGGCTAGGTTTGTCCCCTGACCGTCTCTGACCTTCAAGCTGAAGCCTGTCATGACATACAGGATCTGGGCCTGGCTGAAGTCATCAGCTCTCCGCTTCTCTGTTCCAGCCACACAAACTACTTTCATTTCTATAATAACCAGGCCCTCTTAGGGCCTTTGTACATGCTGTTCCCTTTACCTAAAATACTTCCCTCTGCTTCTCCTGGGCGTGTTCCTGCTCATCTTTCAAGTGCTGGTTTAATCACCTCCTCCAGGAATTCCTCCTCCCTGACTACCCTAACCCAGGATGGGCTCACCGAGGGGATGGCGGTTGCTTCTGGCATCAGGGCCACCCAGGACACTGTTGAGCACTCAGCAGCAGCACCCTCATTTAGGACAGGGGACTGGAGGAGGGAGGCACTGTGGATGTCATAGATTCAGGGTTCAAACTGACCCTGTTTCCCATCCTACTCTGCCATGGCTGGGCAGTGTAAAGCCACTTTTCTGAGTCCCTGTTGTACAGGTAAATAAATCAGTTCTGTCCACACTAGTGCCGAGCAATAAAAGTCTAGTGTAAGCCATGAATGTAATTCAAAATTTCCTAGCCATAGTTTAAAAAAATGAGGAACAGGTGAGATTAATTTTAATGATACATTTTATGTAAACCATGTGCAAAATATTACTTCAGTGTGTAATCAATACTTAAATTATTAATGAACTATTTTGCATTCTTTTTTCATACTAAGTCTTTGAAATCTTTGTGTATTTTGTATTTACATGCATGCGTGAAGTCTCTTCAGTCATGTCCGACTCTTTGTGACCCTGTGGACAGTAGCCCCACCAGGCTCCTCTGTCCATGGGATTCTCCTGATAAGAATGCTGGAGTGGGTTGCCATGTCCTCCTCCAGGGGATCTTCCCGACCAAGGAATTGAACCTGCATCTCCTGCACTGGCAGCTGGATTCTTTACCCACCGAGCCACCTGGGAAGTCCATTTCATACTTAGCAGTTCAGGTCAGATCAGTCGCTCAGTAGTGTCCGACTCTTTGAGACCCCATAGACTACAGCATGCCAGGCTTCCCTGTCCATCACCAACTCCTGGAGTTTACTCAAATTCATGTCCATCAAGTCAGTGATGCCATCCAATCATCTCATCCTCTGTTGTCCCCTTCTCCTCCCGCCTTCAATCTTTCCCAGCATCAGGGTCTTTTCCAATGAGTCAGTTCTTTGCATCAGGTGGCCAAAATATTGGAGTTTCAGCTTCAGCATCAGTCCTTCCAGTGAATATTCAGGACTGATTTTCTTTAGGATGGATTGGTTGGATCTCCTTGCAGTCCAAGGGACTCTCAAGAGTCTTCTCCAACACCACAGTTCAAAAGCATGGTGCCTCTGAATTTGGATTTCACATTTCAAGCACTCAGTAGAAACATGAGGCTAGAGGCTACTGAATTGTACAACGTGGCTCTGTGTCTTGATCTGTGTGGTGATTACACAAGTGTGTTTAGATGTAAAAATCCATGGAGCCAAACACTTAAGACTTTGGCCTTATTATATATGCAAATTATCTCTAGTCTTGAGAAAAAAAAATATTCTCAGGTTTCTGGCCTGATCCTGGGTGGACAAAGGGTGAGGCAATTTCCTGGGGGTGGAGGAGACTGAAGGTGAACATATGGGGAGCAGGATAGCGGAAAATAGTCTGAGATCTTGATCCCTGTAGGGGTTTGTTGCTCCCAGGACCTGAGCAAGTTTCCAGTCACCCCCCAACCAGGAGCTGTGCAAACCTCGGCTGCCCCCTGGTGGCCGTATAGCAGTTCAGTTCAGTTCAGTCGCTCAGTCGTGTCCGACTCTGCAACCCCATGGACTGCAGCACCCCAGGTTTCCCTGTCTATCATCAACTCCTGGAGCTTACTCAAACTCATGTCCATCGAGTCGGTGATTCCATACAACCATCTCATCCTCTGTCATCCCTTTCTCCTCCCGCCTTCAATCTTTCCCAGCATCAGGGTCTTTTCAAATGAGTCAGCTCTTCGCATGAGGTGGCCAAAGTATTGGAGTTTCGGCTTCAGCATCAGTCCTTCCAATGAATATTCGGGACTGATTTCCTTTAGGATGGACTGGTTGGTTCTCCTTGCTGTCCAAGAGTCTTCAAGAATCTTCTCTAACACCACAGCTCAAAAACATCAATTCTTCAGCGCTCAGCTTTCTTTAGAGTCCAACTCTCACATCCATACATGACTACTGGAAAAACCACAACTTTGACTAGACGGACCTTTGTTGGGAAAGTAATGTCTCTGCTTTTTAATATGCTGTCTAGGTTGGTCATAGCTTTTCTTCCAAGGAGCAAGCGTCTTTTAATTTCATGGCTGCAGTCACCATCTGCAGTGATTTTGGAGCCCAAGAAAATAAAGTCTCTCACTGTTTCCACTGTTTCCCCCATCTATTTGCCATGAAATGATGGGACCAGATGCCATGATCTTAGTTTTCTGAATGTTGAGTTTTAAGCCAACTTTTTCTCTCTCCTCTTTCACTTTCATCAAGAGGCTCTTTAGTTCTTCGTTTTCTGCCATAAGGGTGGTGCCATCTGTGTATCTGAGGTTACTGACATTTCTCCCAGCAGTCTTGATTCCAGCTTGTGCTTCATCCAGCTCTGCGTTTCTCATGATGTACTCTGCATATAAGTTAAACAAGCAGGGTGACAATATACAGCCTTGACATACTCCTTTTCCTATTTGAAGCCAGTCTGTTGTTCCATGTCCAGTTCTAACCGTTGCTTCTTGACCTGCATACAAATTTTTCAGGAAGCAGGTCAGGTGGTCTGGTATTCCCATGTCTTTAAAAATTTTCCACAATTTGTTGTGATCCACATAGTCAAAGGCTCTGGTGTAGTCAATAAAACAGAAGTAGATGTTTCAATGATCCAGTGGATGGTGGCGATTTGATCTCCAGTTCCTCTGCCTTTTCTAAATCCAGCTTGAACATCTGGAAGTTCACAGTTCATGTACTGTTAAAACATGTATAATGTTTGGCTGATAATTCTTTCCTCCATGAACTATTAGGAGGACTCACTGAGACGGGAATCCCCTGATGGCCCAGTGGTTAGGACTCAGTGCTTTCACTGTGGGCGGTGTGGGTGTGATCCCTGATTTGGAAACTAAGATCCCACAGGCCGAGCTGTGCAGTCAAAAAAATGGGGGTTTATGAAGGATCTGTTTTCATAAAGTTAATCCTTTATGAAGGATTAACCTTCATAAAGCCCTTAGCACGGTGTGTGACTCATTAATAAACATTCAATAAACATTAGCACCCATTTTTAGTATGAGTGTTAGTATTTGTCTTAGAGGAGCAAGAGGAGAGGAGGTGTGGGGGGAGGAGGAAGGTTAGGGCTATTAAAATAAGAACTCTGGGGACTTCCCTGGTGGTCCAGTGGTTAAGAATATGCTTTGCAAGGAAGAGGATGAAGGTTGGACCCTGGTGAGGGAACTAAGATTCCCCGGGGCAACTGAACACCCCCCCCACCCCACCCCACCCCCTGCTTGACAACTACTGCTGCTACTGTTGCTAAGTCACTTCAGTCGTGTCCGACTCTGTGCGACCCCATAGACGGCAGCCCACCAGGGTCCACCGTCCCTGGGATTCTCCAGGCAAGAACACCAGAGTGGGTTGCCATTTCCTTCTCCGATGCATGAAAGTGAAAAGTGAAAGTGAAGTCGCTCAGTCGTGTCCGACTCTTAGCGACCCCGTGGACTGCAGCCTACCAGGCTCCTCCGTCCATGGGATTTTCCAGGCAAGAGTACTGGAGTGGGTGGCCATTGCCTTCTCCGTGACAACTACTGAGCCCTTGTAATGAAAGATCTGCATGACTAAGACCTGATGCAACCAAATAAATAAATAAAAAAAAAAAAAAAAAAAAAAACTCTGGGGATGCTCCGAGCAGGCAGAGGAAGAAATCAGAACGTTTCTATTTATTGTATTCTTCCCCACTGAAATGAATACTTTTCACTTAGCACAGCTTGTGGTAGGCATCGAATACTATTAAATCCATGCTAGGTGCTAGCAACATGAATGCAAACATCACCAATGGGGCTTTCGGGGGCTGTGTGTACCTTCATGTGCTAGGCAGAAAAGCTATTACTTGATATATTTTTGAAGCTGAAGTGCTTCCAAGTTTGGTAGTTCCAATCCTGTTATGTCTTGGGAACGTTTCTAATAGCGAGAACATGAAGAAATAAACAGTGCTATTTCCCCAATGTTAAAGTTTCGGGAATGTTTCCAGAAAAGACCGTGAGAATGACCTCATTTCTGACAAAGGAAAAGTTGAACTCTCACCTTCAGCCTGACTCAAGAACCCAAGGAAAGGACAAATGGGACTACAATCAGCAAGCCTGTCTTAAACGGAGCTGTTGGCTTCAGGATCTTTTCGTAATGATGGTGCTCTGTGACTTTTCAAAGGAGGTAGTGGCTCAAGCAAGAATTCACTTCACTTTTATTCTTGTGTAGCTGAGTTAGAGTGTTGTGTTAATTTCT
Source organism: Okapia johnstoni (assembly GCA_024291935.2). Lineage (NCBI taxonomy): Eukaryota > Metazoa > Chordata > Mammalia > Artiodactyla > Giraffidae > Okapia > Okapia johnstoni. The sequence goes on along the minus strand of CM044310.1, from coordinate 2,753,458 downwards.
GCTGCACAGCAAAGTGATTCAGTTAGACATGCATGATTTTTCATATTCTTTTCCATTTTAGTTTAGAACAGGATATTGAATACAGTTCCCTGTGCAAAACAACAGGACTTCTTTGTTTATCCATTGTGTATATAATAGTTTGCCTCTCAAACAGGCATTTTTTTAAAGTAGACTGAGAGTTCACTCAGCACTAAGCCTGCTCCATATCCTCACAACAACATTCTGAGGTAGGACTGACTCTTTCCATTTCAAAAGGTGAGGGAATGAAGGCTTCTGTAGGTGACACTTCTGTCTGAAGTCACACAGCTAGTAAGCATGGGATCTTTGAACACTCTCCAATCAGAGATCAGCAGAAACACGCCCCTGGCTGAACAAGTTGGGTTTATTATTTGTTACAGCAAAGCAGGGGATGTGAACTATGAGAAACAATGTGGCATCTCAGTAACACAGTCTTAGCAAGGTCATTTAGGATTTGGGCTTGTGAGAGATAATTTGAGGATAGGCTTTAGGAAGCAGGGCCTCCAATGAAGGAATGGATAGAAGACCTGAACAGACATTTCTCCAAAGAAGACATACAGATGGCCAATAGGCACACGAAAAGCTGCTTCACATCACTAATTATTACAATAAAGTGTTACATCACATCACTCAGAATGGCCATCATAAAAATGACTACAAATAATACATGTTGGGGAGGGTGTGAAGAGAAGGGAACCCTCTTACACTGTTGGTGGGAATGGAAGTTGGTGCAGCCATTTGGAGATTCCTCAAAAGACTAAAAATGGAATTACCACATAATCCATCAATACTACTCCTGGACATGTATCTGAAAAAGATATAAAGTCTAGTTTAAAAAGATACATGCATCCCAGTGCAGCACTATTTACAATAGCCAAGACATGGAAGCAGTCTAAACGTCCATCAACAAATGAATGGGTGAGGACATACATATATATACACACATACACATATATATACAAAATGGAGTATTATTCAGACTTTCAGCTCAGTTCAGTTCAGCTGCTCAGTCATGTCTGACTCTTTGCAACCCCATGGACTGCAGCATGCCAGGCCTCACTATCCATCAACAACTCCTGGAGCTTGCTCAAACTCATGTCTATCAAGTTGGTGATGCCACCCAACCATTTCATCCTCTGTCATCCCCTTCTCCTCCTGCCTTCAATCTTTCCCAGCATCAGGGTCTTTTCCAATGAGTCAGTTCTTTGCATCAGGTGGCCAAAGTATTGGAGTTTCAGCTTCAGCATCAGTCCTTCCAATGAATATTCAGGACTGATTTCCTTTAGGATCAACTGGTTTATCTCCTTGCAGTTCAAGGAACTCTCAGACTTAAAAAAGAACGAAATATTGCCATTTGCAGCAACATGGATGGACCTAGAGGTTGTGATACTAAATGAAGTAAGTCAGGGAGAGAAAGACAAATATTATATGATATCACTTGTACGTGGCATCCAAACAAATAATACAGATTAACTTAATAACAAAACAGAAACATACTTACAAATGAAGAAAACAAACTTATGGTTATCAAAAGGGAAAGGGGAGGAAGAGGGATAAATTAGGAGTATGGGACTAATAGATAGACACAACTATTTATAACATAGATAGGGAATCTGGTCCGGTGGTTAAGACTGTGCTCTCACTGCCAAGGGACAAGGTGTGATTCCTAGTGGGGGAGCTAAAATCCCACAAGCTGCTTGGTGTGGCTAAAAAATAAATAAATTTTAAAAATTAAAATAAGCAACACGGATTTACTGTTTAGCACATGGAACTATACTCAATACCTTGTAATAACCTATAGTGGAAAAGAATCTGAAACTAACACTATATTGTAAATCAACTATAGTTAAACAAGGAAGCAGGGTTTTAATTTGGATTGGATGCTGTGTATGACTGGGTATCTTGATAAATCTTATGTAGAACAAGGGACTAGACAGACCAAAGCTGTAGTTGATGAAGAAATAGCAATCTCTATATAAGCCACGGTAGGGAAATACTTGGTCATTTTTGCGCTTTGGACAATGTTCTTTGTTTTGTCTGATTCAGACACGATTATGGAAAGGTCTTGTTAATGTCTTGATCCATCAGTCATGGAGTGGCCTTGTCTGATGTTGATGTTCTGTGCTTTGCTTTTATGCTGAACAGGAAAACACCAAGGGCTCCCTGTGAGTGTCAGCCTGGCTCCTGGGTGTCAGGGGCTACTTTTCTGTTTCTCAGAGCCTGAACTCAAATCCAGGTTCACGTGACTAGAAACATCTGTGTCCGCAGGAACTTGAAGAGAAGGATGGCAGTGGAGGAATTTCATCTATGAGTTTATTTCATCTACTGCCTTCACCTCCTAGTCAGACTCAACCCCTAAGACAGTCCCTGGGATAATGGTAGGCACTTAATAAATGCTTGTTGAATTAATGGAACAATGAAGATGGGTGTTAAGAACTCCAGAGAGCAATGTCTGGGTGCAAATTGCAGCTCTATCATCTTTCAGTACGTCATCTGAAAACTGTTAATTAAATGATAAAATTGCATAAGCTTTTAAAAACTTTTCTTTACCATTTGTAAAGCAGAGGTAACGACCAAAACCATTCACAAGACTGCTGTGAGGATCAAATGAACCATTGTGTGCGATGTGCTTAGGCAAGCTCGGTAAACGTTTGCTATTAATATTTTCAAGCTAAGTAGCCCATAAGTTTTGTTATTGTATGTTTAATATTTTTCCTGCTAGGCATGAAAGCAAAGATCTTGTCTTCTTTTCTACTGCATCACCATGCCAAGCACACAAATGTTTGATACATAAATAAGTAAATTGACTAGGACCCAGGCTCTCCCCTCATTTTGAGGGTAAATTTTAATTTTTATATAATTTCTGTCAACTGAAATAAAAACACACAGTATGAGAGTGGTCAGTTTCAGTTTGATTGAGGACTTACTGAGGACTATATCCCAGGGGGAGAGAGCCTCTTAGAGGAACTGCTCTGAGGAATTGCTCCCAAATGGTAGTGGAGGTTGGTATATATGTGACTTTTATATCTAAAATCAGATGTATTAATTGTAAAATTGTATAAATCTAAAATTGTGTATGCAGTCAGGACTTCCTTAGTGGTTCAGTGGTAAAGAACCTGCCTGCTGATGCAAAAGATGCAGGTTCAATCCCTGGGACAGGAAGATTCCCTGGAGAAGGAAATTGCAACTCACTCCAGTATTCTTGCCTGGGAAATTTCATGGACAGAGAAGCCTGGTGGGCTACAGTCCATAGCGTCACAAAGAGTCGGACATGACTTATGTGCAATCAAGTACACATCTTGATAGAAGTTTGCTGAAAGTCATGAGAAACACATATCTCAGTTAATGACAAATATTTTTCTAGGTATGCAAGAAGTCAGGCTAAAGTTTTCTCCTGAAAATACCTAACCATCTGAAGGCCTGTTCTGCCAGTTTTCCCGGTGCACAGAGTGCCTCATTTCTGATCTCCACCCCCAAACTCCTTTCTTTGTGTGTTGGAGGTCAGAGACTACAGTGGCTAATGACTCAATCCTCATAGAACCAGGTGTCAAGAGACTTCTTCAGTTGATATTTAAAACTAATAGAAAAGTTGCAAAAATTATGTAAGGAACTCCCACATATCCTTCACCTAGATTCACCGCTTGTTTACATTTTGCCTCATTTGCTTATTCTCTCAATTTTATACATTTTTTTCTGAATCATTTGAAATTAAGTTGGAGACACTGTGCCCTTTTATCCCTAATAATTCAGTGAGTATTTCCTAAGAAAAGGGGAGTTCTCTTAATATATAACAGCAATACAATGATCAAACGTAGACATTTAAACACTGATACAATTTGTAATAACAGCAAAACCACAGTCCATATTCAAATTTGATCTCTTCCAGGAGACACATGATCTTTACTTGACCTATAACTGGTGATGTTAACTCTGATAATTTTGATTCACTTTTCCTGCAGGGCTAACCTCTGTAAAATTCCTATTTTCTCTTTGTAGTCGATCAGTAATTTATGGGAGACCCTGTTCTGTGTAACCATCCTGTTCCTCTAGGTTTACCATCCATTACTGGTTTTCTAACTCCATCATATTTGTTAGTCAGCATTCTACGAAAGGGTTTCCCACGTGACGCAGTGGTAAAGAATCCACCTGCCAATGCAGGAGAGGCAAGAGACATGAGTTCCATCCCTGGGGTCGGGAAGATCCCGTGGAGTAGGAAATAGCAAGCCCGCTCCAGTATTCATGCCTTGAAAAATTCCATGGACAGAGGAGCCTGGTGGGCTACAGTTCATGGGGTCACAAAGAGTCCAACACGGCTCACACACACACACAGTCTACTTAAAGGAAGAATTTTCCCTCCTCTCCCATTTATTTAATCACTTCTTTATTTATATCAGTAAAGACTCATTGGGTTACCATTTTAGTCAATCAGTTGTACTCTGTTACTCTCATCACGTATTTTGCTCAAATTGCCCCAGTTTGGCCAGTGGGATCTTCAAGTTAGCTCCTGTGTCCTTTGACATATTCTCGTTAGTCTGATTCCCATCATCCTTACACATTCCGTTTCAAAATGTTCCAAGCTTGTCTGACGCTTTCCATGGTCACACCTTGGCTTTCTCAAAGGCTTCCAGACAGTCCTTGTGTTTTATCGCTTCCTACCGGCAGGCGGAACCTTAGAGCCCAGTATCTGGCCCGGAGCACAGCGCCGCGGACCAACCTCTTCCGGTTTTGGCCGGAAGTTCCTCGGAAAGCGGTGGCTTTGCGTCAGCTGACCAGAGTCCGCGTAGGAGGGCTCCGAGGTCCGGCCGGACAGACTGACTCAGGTAAGAGACTGACTGAGCGACCGACGGGCTGACAGGCTGGGGGGGGCGGCCTTGGCGGCGTTAACTGAGCAGAGGCAGGTACATGAGGGGTTGGGGGGTCAGCTCGGGGCCGTCCAGGTTGAGGGACGGGGACCGGTTTCCGCCCTCACCGGGCCCACGGACTTCGACACTTGAGCGCAGAGACCTCAAGCCGACTCTGGCCCAGGCCTTCCGTCTCAGAAGGGAGTTCAGGATTCTGTTGCGGTCTTTTGTCCAGTGATTACAGTTTGGGCAAACTGAGGGCTAAGTAGAGAGAAGGCGCCCACAAACTCTCCTCTCCAGTCGGGAACTCACTCAGACTCCCCGTCGAGGCCGCTTCTCATGCTACTGCTACTGCTGCTAAGTCGCTTCAGTCGTGTCCGACTCTGTGCTTCTCGTGAGGGTGCTTTTAATGAGTTTGCCCCCAGTGGAGAGGCCGAGGCCGGGAAACGGGCTGAATCGAGTTGGGCTTGGAAGTAAGAGACCAGAGCTGGAGACTTTGCCGCCAACAGCCAGTTGTACTTTCTGTGCCAAATCCTTTCCCCGTATCAGGCCTCAGTTTCCTCATTTGTGAAACAGGACAGTGTTTCTCTAAATCTGGTTCTCACAGCCGGTGCTTTGAAATGCCGTGGGGTGCATACTTCACAGTTCAGGACTCAGATAAGAGCTCTGATTTAGAATCTGGGTCGGAACCAGAGAAACTGCATTTTGAACATACTCCTCGGGGGTCCTCTGCATACCCGTGTATGAAGCCCACTGAAGGTAAGTGCTTTTTTGCTGTGGGTTCTAGATACCCGTTCTTTGCTTTGAGCAACTGGAACGCCTTCAGGATCTTTGGAAGGGGGTGGGGTGGTGTTTGGCCCAGAAAAGAGAGCAATGGAAGGGAACTGTCATCAAAAACATTGTTATGGTGAGGAGAGCTTCCACTTCATCTTTGCTGTTGAAAGAGGCAGAACCTAGGACCAGTAGGTGGATTCTACAGGAAGACAAGATTTTAATAAAAGAACTTAAGGCTGGTCACAGGGGATCAGCAATGGAATGGATTGCCTCCAGAGGTGGTGTACTTCCTGCCGAAGGAGTTTAGATGAAAGTCCTTTTCAACTTTAAAGTGTCTAATTCTAAGTAGTTATTTTGAGTCTTCTCTGGAGCTGACTTCTTTTATTCTGCCCTCTTTTCTTAACATCTACGTCCCCCCAGCCTACATCTCCTTTAAGTGAGGCCAGTGGGTCTGAATTTATGTAATCTCTTTCTTGTTCTGTGTACCATCCTTTTCAAGGACTTTGGAATGGCCCATCTGGTCAGGGCCATTAATGTTTGTTGAATGAATAACTAAGCAGGCTCCCCACCCCCTCGGTTGGGAGCTTATTTTCTTAGAACAGCTTGGAAATTAATCTGAAGACTTTGTGATTGATGAGGAAAAGCCAGTAAACTCTTAGGACTCAAGAGTTGAGGAGCCCGTGTCTGAAGGACCCCCTTGAGGTTGTTCAAGCCAGCCTCCCCCCAGCCCCAGGACGTAAATCCCTCTTCCTCTCTCCAGCAGTGTGTCGTTATAGATGATGTGTCTACTGAGAGAATTTTTGCAATCTGTTGGCTAACTTCAGCATTTAAAACCAGTTCTTTGATGGACTTGACTTGCCAGTTCATCCTCACCCATAATCTGCAGATAATGTTTCTAGCATATCTTTAGTTTTCTAATTAAACGTCAAAGCTCCTTATTTTGTGATTTACAAAACTCCAAGCAGATCAGTTTTTAAAAACCAGTTAGAATGCTTAGGTTGCCCTGTGGAACAGAGGTTCCATATTATGACCCAATCCTGCTGACACGCCTTTGCCAAAAGAAGGTTGGATTTGAGCCAAGACTTCCTGCTGTGTTTATTCTTCCTCCCTTTTTTGTGTTTCCTAGAATTTTTTTTTAGAAGTTGTGAAGTGCTTTTTCAGATGTTATCCAGGTTCTGAGTAAAATGATTTTAATTTGGTGGTGTCTTTAAAACTTTTCAATCTGAAGTTTTCCTTTTAAAAAAGTACCTTAATCAGCACTGCCATCGTGTGTTCTTCAGGCCGCTAGTCTGAAGAGAAGCTTCTGAAAAAAGTATTCTGTGGTTAAAGTAAGTTTGGAAAAAGCAACGTATGATTATCCCTTCTTAGAGCTTCTCAGTGTGTAGTACCTTGTCAAAGGCACTGAGACGTTGATAAGAAATGTGCCTAACCTTGTTTAATGTAGTGTTGCCAAACTTAATTGATGTGAAGCCCTTTTTTTTTGAGTAATTGAAGCACACTGGCAAATTCTGACCTAGAGCCCGAGTCTGCAGTCTTTGGCCTGTGGCCCAGATCTGACCCCACTGCCTGTTCTTGTGTGGCCTGTGAGCTGGGAATGGTTTTTACATTTTTTAATGGTGTAGATTACATCCAAAGAGGAAGAATATTTTGTGATATGTGAAAATTATAAGAAAATCGAATCTAAGTTTCTATAAATAAAGCTTTATTGGGACACAGACACATCTGTTAATTTATATACTGTTTTTGGCAGCAGAGTTGAGTAATTGCCCCAAAAACCATATTGTCTGCTAAATCTAAAGTATTTACTATATAGTGCTTTTCAGAAAAAAATTTGCCAACTGCTGACCTGCTCCATATTCCTTTTTTTTTTTTGCTTTTTATTTTGAAATGATTTTAGACTTCCAAAAATAAAACATAAACTTCAAGCCTACTCTTAACCCAACTGTCCCTAATATTAACATTTAATAACCATAATAATCTAATAAATTTAGCATAAATACAGTACTACTAACTAATCTATAGGCTTTATTCAAGGTTTGCCGTTTGTTTCACTAATACCCTTTTTCTGTTCCAGGATCCAATCCGGTTTCCCACATTGCATTTAGTATCAAGTCTCCTTAGTCTCTTCAATCTGAGACAGTTACTCAGTCTTTTTTGGCTTTCGTGACTGTAAACCCTTTTTTAAAATAATTTTATTTATTCATTTATTTTTGGCTGTTCTGGGTCTTCATTGCTGTGTGGACTTTTCTCTAGTTGCAGAGAGTGGGGGCTACTCTCCAGTTGTGGTGTGTGGGCTTCTCATTGTGGTGGCTTCTCTTGTTGCAAAGCACTGGCTCTAGGCATTCGGGCTGGAGTAGTTAGGGCAAGTGGGTTCAGTAGTTGTGGCTTGCAGACTCTCGAGCACAGGCTCAATAGCTGTGGTGCACAGGTTTAATTACTTCTTGGCATCTGTGATCTTCCTGGATCAGTGCAGTGCCTCCTGCATTGGTAAGTAGATTCTTTACCACTGAGGCACCAGGGAAGCCTGACTAAATTTTTGAAGAGAACTGGCCAATTATTTTGTAGATGTCTCTCAAATTTTTGGCAGGTGGGATAAAATTCACATATCATAAAATCCATCATTTTAATATGTGAATGTTCACAAAGTTATGCAACCTTCACCGCTGTCTGAATTCCAGAGTATTTTCATTATCCCAAGAAGAATCCCTGTACGTGTTAGCAATTTCTCCCTGTTCTTCCCTCTTCCCATCCCCTGACAGCCACTAATCTGGAATCACATAGTATGTGGCCTTTTGTTTCTGGCTTCTTTGATTAAGCATAATGTTTTAGGGTTCATCCATGTCATAATGTGTGTCAGTACTGCATTCCTTTTTATGGCTGAATAATATTCCACTGCATGGATATACTGTGTTTTGTTAGCTAGTTGATTGACATTTAAGTTGTTTCTGCCTTTTAGTTGTTACAACATGCTGCTCTGAAAATTCATGTGCAAAGTTTCATTTGAACATATTTTGAATTCTTTTAGATGTGTATACCTAGGAGTGGAATTGCTAGGTCATATGGCAACTCTGTTTTTTAACTTTCTGAGGACCTGCCTAACTGCTTTCCATAGCACCTCACCATTTTATATTTTCATTAACAATATATGAGAATTCCATTTTGTCCACGCCCTGTTCAACACTTGTTACTGTCCTTTATTATTTTATTATTTTTCCCCCCCTAGTGGGTGTGATGTGGCATCTCATTGTAGTTTTATTTGCATTTCCCATTTCCCTAAGGCTTGGTGATGTTGAACAACTTTTCACATGTATATTGGACATCCTTGTATCTTCTTTGGAGAAATGTCTTTTCAGACCCTTAGCCCTTTTGTAATTGAGTTACTTGTCATGTACAATTTTGCATGTAAATATTCAGAGTTTGCAGATCCCTTGAAGCCCCTTGAAGTAATTCAGAGTGAGCTGAACCGCAGAATCTGAGGCAATGCCAGTAAACTCCCTGATCTGAATGCAGTTGGATTTGGACGTGTTGAAGGGGCTTCCCCAATGGCTTAGCGGTGAAGAATTCTCCTGCCAGTGCAGCAGACGCGGGTTCCATCCCTGGGTTAGGAAGATCTCCTGGAGGAGAAAATGGCAACCCTCTTCGGTATTTCTTGCCTGAAAAATCCCATGGATAGAGTAGCCTCATGGGCTACAGTTTATGGGGTCGCCAAAGATTTGGACACAACTGAGTGACTGAACGTGAAGTTCAGAGTAAGTTGCCTTTTGAAACCGCTGACCACTCAGAGCTTGATTCAGCCCCAACTGCTGCTGACTATGCAGAGCTGGGATGGCCATGTCCAGTGAAAGAAGTACTGCAGCCTCACCCCAGAAAGTGATAAGAGAACTAGGAGATGCTGTCATTCGGGAGGTACTCTTGTGTTTGGTCACAGGCAGGGACTCGAGGAGTCGGAGGTAGTTGGCAAAGTCGGGACTGGTGATGGCCTTGGGCAGCTGCCTGAGGTGGCAGAGCTGCCAGTGCCTTCATGCATCTCTTGACTCCAAAGCACTCGGCTCTCACTAGACTGTCTGGAAAACACACACACACCAGTAATTCTTTTTTTTTTTAATTAAAAAAGTTTTTTTTATGTGGTCCATTTTTTAAGTCTTTATTGAAAATTTGTTACAGTATTGCCTCTGTTTTATGTTTTGCCTTTTTTAAATTTTTTGGTCAAAGGCATGTGGGATCTTAGCTCCCTGACCAGGGGTCACACCTGCGCCCCCTGCATTGGAAGGTGGGGTCTTAATCTCTGGACTGCCAGGGATGCCCCCACACCAGTAATTCTAATCGTGAAAGTAATTTGTGCTCATACTAGACATTTTGTAAAATACAGAAACTGTCAGTTTTCCGCAGCAGCTGAACCATTTTACATTCCCACAGAAGTGCACAAGGGTTCCAGTTTTTCCACCTCCTCACCAGCTCTTGCGATCTTCTGTTTTGTGTTTTTTTTGGATAGTAGCCATCCTAATGGGTATGAGATGGCATGCCACAGTTTTGATTTGCATTTCCCACATAATTAGTGATGTTGAGCATTGTTATTGGCCATTTGTATATGTTCTTTGGGGAAATGTCTTTTGAAGTCCTCTGCCCGGTTTTGAATTAGGTTGTTCATTTTGTTGTTGTTGTTGAGTTATAGGAGTTCTCCATATATTCAGGATATTGACCCCTCAGGTACATGACTGGCAGATATTTTCTCTGTAAGCTGCTTTCTTTCTCTGTTGATAGTGTCGTTTTTTTTCCTTTGGCCTTATGGCTTGTGGGATCTCAGTTCCTTGGCCAGGAATTGAACCCAGGCCACAGCAGTGAAAGTGCCAAATCCTAACCACTAGACAGGAAACTCCCCTCATCTGTCTTATACATGCTCTACTGATGGTCCTCCTTAGGACCTTAGGAGAAGTGGGATCATTGTTTTTGTCAAGTATATGCTGACGTTATTAAAACTCTTAGAAAGTTTTCTTGTTAACTAGTTAAATCTTGTTGACCTTATTCATTTTCTTGATATTCTATCTTTAGAGTTTTTCAGAGGTCCTCAGCTTCAGATAAAATTTGAATTCATGAGATTTTGTAGAATCTGAATTGAATAAGAATTCACTGGCCACATGAAAACAAAAGCAAAAGTCTCACTGTGAAAAGTTTTGGATGACAGAGGAAAGGCAAACACAGTCTCCCCATTTGCAGGTGAGGACCCTGGCCTAGTTGAGAGGTCCAGCTGAGAGCATCAGACTAGGCCCTCTGACTCGAGATTGTTCCTCTCACTGTATTACACTAGAAATTCACCATGCTTATCTAGGACCTGTCCACTCTGCAGATCTTTCTTTGATACAATGTTTTATCCAGTTATATTGGTTTGAATTGAAATTGTCAAATTCAGTTTGTTTATTTACATATATTTATTGAATATGTACTGTGTGTCAGGTACTGTGCATGTGACTCTAAATGGTGTTTAACTCGAGTGAGCAAGACAGTTCAGTGAATAGTTGATCCTGTGCGTGAGTAGTGTTATCTCTAATACAGATCGGTACTAATCTGGGGAAACCTGAACTTTTTGTGGTCCCATGTCCATAATCTTTTTTTTCTTTCATTCGTTGAAGAGTTTTGGACAATGCTTAAGAAAAATATTACTCTAAAACAGTTACGCAACATTTCCAGTTCTGAAAAACATCACTGAAGAATGTCTTTGCTTTTAGGACACTGATTTTCTACAGTAATTTCTACAGCCAATGTAGTTGGCTACATTGACTCATCTTGAGTTGTACGATTCAAAGTACTTCTGGGCATCAGACCCATTAACCCACACACATTTATGAGGTGCTGTTGGGGTGTCTAGCTCTGTGCTGATTAAGGCACTTAGAATCCGGGTCTGGACTTGAGAGGACACACAAATGAATCACCGAGGTATTTAATTAAGCATGTTGGCTTGGGAGTTGAAAACTTTGCCTCTGACTGGCTCTGTGACCGTGGGCAAGTGACCTAACTACTCTGTGCCTCAATCTAACATCCCAGGGGATGCTATATGTGGTAGGGAGTGTTTACCTCAAAGGCGGGTTGTAAAGATTAAATGAGACAATTCATGTAAAGGGCTGAGCACAGTGTCAGCTGATGTTATTCAAGTGATAATAGATACAACAGTTGCCTCCTGATTGTAACACTGTTGGGGGAAATCTGATTTTTCCCAGGTGAAAAATTGTGTCCTGTTCTGGATTTCCTCATACACAGTTCTGCTGTCTCACCTACAATGCCTTCAAGGAGCAATGCTCATTCAGAAAGGGAAGTTTTGACTCATTCATTCAGCAAATTAATCAAATAAATACCTTCTGACTGCATAGCTCCGTGGGGAGTGTGAGGCAGTCACACCTTCAGTGACAGTGGGAGGGGTTAACTCTGTGTCAGCCCATTGCTTCATCTCTTTAACCCCTCCAGCTGTCCTGTGAGGAAGGCAGTTCCCAACTCTAACAGATGGGCAAAAAAGGCCTGAGAAGGTAATGACTGAGGCCACAGAGTGAGTGGTGGAGCCGAGGTTTGAACCCAGAGCCATCATACTTCTCTGTGCCGTGATGATTTTTAAGGACAAAAGCCCATAAACAGTTAAAGAACATTTTAAGACAGTGATATAAGGGATGACAGAAGGCAGACTTTTGGATGGCCCTTGAAAGTTTGTGCTGGGTTATCTGAATCCTACTCATCCTTGCCTATGAAACCTGGTAAGCTTTAAGGGCAGGAGGAGAAGGGGATGACAGAGGATGAGATGGCTGGATGGCATCACTGACTTGATGGACATGGGTTTGGGTGGACTCAGGGAGTTGGTGATGGACAGGGAGGCCTGGCGTGCTGCAGTTCATGGGGTCACAAAGAGTCGGACATGACTGAGCGACTGAACTGAACTGACTGAAGCTTTAAGAAAAATCATTGACGCTTAATGCCAAACAAGCTAAAACACTTTTGATTTAGTAATGATGGAAGATAGGACGTCCCTTGGTGGTCCCCTGGTTGAGATTCTGCGTTTCCACTGCAGGAGGCATGGGTTTAATCCCTGGTCAAGAAACTAAAATCTTGCCTGCCACGGAGTGCGGCCACAAAAAGGAAGAAGAAAAGAAAAAACCCACCGAAAAACAAATATTGAAGGCAGTGTGAGAAAGTCGAAACAACTGAGCCTAGAGTTTCCACTCAAATATGTGTTATGTTTGGAAATTGTTGTCTGTAAGGCCTAGTCCAGTGCATGAGATATAATGGGTTTTAATAGTTAATTAGCAAATGAATTAGTGAATTTAAAATATCTTCCCAAACTGCCAAAATTACCCTGTTTTCCTCATGAGACTTAGGATGCACTCTCTTTTGAAAACATGTATACTGTTGGCAAAGATGGGAGTAATAAGCACTCTTATGTATTTTTCATAGTAAAAATTGGCACATCCTTTTTCAAAGGAATTGAGTACAAAATTACAAATTTTAGATATCCTTTGATCCAGCAGTTCTACACTGGAATATGTCCTAAAGATGTAGTCTAGAACCATTGGTCTCCAAGGCCGAGAACAGGATGACTAGGTTGCATGGATGAGAGAGACTTTTCAGTCTGATCCTTTTGTGCCTTTTGAATTTAGCCACATGAATGTTACTTATTACAAATATAAATCGATAAAATTTTAGAATGTGAAAATGTCTGAGATAATTATTATGCTAAGGATCATTACATGTTAGTATAGATTTCTTTAATCAGATTGCTTTCCTTTTTGTCCTGTACTAAGATCTGAAATTCTGGGACTTTTAACATTTTCCCATATTTTTTATGTGTTAATAATGTAGTAGTTACTATGGAAAAAGTGGGAAGTACAGTTAAGTGTAAAAACAGCTTTAAAAATTTGCCCATGGTTCCATTATCCAGAGACCACTACAGTTAATATTTGGGCCCCTTCCAATTTTTTTCTGTATCTTTTAACCTGTTAATATCATACAGTATGTTCAATTTGGTATATACTTTTCTATTTTGCTTTTTTTCGCTTAACGTTATGTTATATAGAAAAATTCCCACGTAACCAAAATCCTCATAGAAGTGTAATTTTTAGTGGTCTTATAATCTGTCGTGTGAATGTGCCAGTTTAGTTAAGCCAGGGGATGGGAGCTGGGTGGGGAAAGGAAGAGACTTTGGGATGATGGAACCCTTTGGAAGGTGAGGTGGGTCTGGGTTAGGTGGCTTAGCAGGGCATGTGAGCCTGACAGGCCAGGACTGAAGGGCAGAAGGATTTCCAGGCTTTTCTTCCTGCTTCGGTTGCAGACCTTTCTACCCTGCTACCCCCACCTGAGCTCTGGGCTCCAACCACGCTGAACTTGGCAAATTGAGCTGTGCACTTGTCCTGTGCACCGCCCCCCCCCCCCCCCCCCCCGTAAGCCCTGCCCTCGGGCACTCCGTACTCACCACTGTCAGCACACTGGGCTGCCTTGTTGGTTCACTTGTCTATATCTCCCTTTAGACTGAAACCCTTTGTTATTTATGCCTTGACTGCCTGGCAGATAGGATCATTAATAAATCTTTGATGATCGGTATGGGATTGGGTGGGCGATAGAAAGATTAGAGATACCCAAGAAAAGGACCACTGCAGCCCTACGGAAAAGAGGCCAATTGCTCAGCCCCTCTGTCCTTCTGGACCTGAAAGTCCACTTGTGCCGTTGGTCCTGTATTTGAGGGCCGGGCCTCTGTTAGCTAGCTGCGGGACCAAAACTCCACTTAGACGCCAGAATTTGAGAGCCTGGTTTCTGTGTGTTCCGAGTTCAATCATCTTACTCGGATTTCCTCCCACTAACCTTCTGTGAGTGTGATGTCGACATTCTTAGAATGCGGGTCCCCTCTCTGCCTGTGTGTCCAGCAGCAGCCTGGTGAGCCGTGAAGACAGGCTGGGGCTCGCCACTCTTCCTGACAGAAGACTTCTGTTTGAACACGCATGTGCCCACAGAAACTAGACCTCTGCCGGATCACCTCTCACATCATGCTAGCTATTTATCATCCAAATCTGTAACCTTCATAGTTAGAACCGACGTTTCCAGATGCCTCTGTACACTCTGGTCAAGGAATTCTTAGAGTTAAAGGGGCAGAGAAGGGAGATTATGCATTCCTACAGTTTTCTCTAGGACCTGAGAACTGAACACAAGAGATTTCTTCACAAGCTCACGTTCCCTTGTGGTTCCTTCGGGGATGTGCAACTCTCGCTTTCCTTCTTCTGCTTTGTTCCTGTGAGGTGAGCCAGGCCAGCTCTGGGAAGGTCGTAGGAGTGAGGATGCTTGGTCGGTCAGCTCCATCTGCCAAACTTGGCGTTCCTAGGGGATCATGGAGTATTACAGACCTGCCTCAGTCCCAGCACTGTGTGCGGTGCCTTGGACATCTCAGATTTAGAGATGTTTTTCAGAGCAAGGTGTGAACTTGTTCTTTAAATGATCAGCTTTGTCACGAATGGTCCAGGTGCTGGCTGGTCTGAGATCTCAGCAGACTTGTCCCCGCCTCCCCCCACCCCCTGAGTTGCCCTGACCTCTCCTTGGTCCCTGTGGGCTGTAGCTGGGGGTTGGGCATTCTGAAGGACAAGCCTTGAGGTTATTGTCTCTCCAAACTGCATTCTGGTCGAGTTCTCCTATTTGAGAGCTGATTTTCCAAAACTTTTCATCAGAATCATCTGGAGTGGACTGTGGGGACACTTATTTAAAATACACGTTCTTGGGACTTACCTGATAGTCCAGTGGCTAAGACTCCTCGCTCCCAATGCAGGGGACCCGGGTTCATTCCCTGGTCAGGGAATTAGATCCCACATGCTGCAACTAAAGATCCTACAACGAGGATCAAAGATCCCACCATCCAGTTCCAGGTCCTATTTAAATCACTGAGGGAGTCTAGGAACCAGATCTCTGGGAGGGTGCCTTGTTTGGGAAAAACAGGCAAGTTTGATGAAGCTCCTTGTTAAGAATTCTTATAATTAGCTCGTATTCTAGACTCCAGGGACTCAGCATGGTCTTGCTCTTCTTTATGACTCCGTCACCCCAAGTGGTAACACCGGGCCTCAATTGTAGTTGGAGTAGAGATCCTTTGGTCTTAGGCATAGATGGATGAAGGGTGACTTTGCTTTGCAATCACTACAAAGAACAAAAAAGAGGAATGCATTTGAGCAAAAGCAAAGACCAGATGTTTAATTTTGTAAAGCTGCATGTTAAAGGGGCAACAGGTAAGAGTGGAAAGAGTGCTGATGTGTTGGAAAGTCTGAATTGGGACAGAATTCCATGTGCAGTGGCCTGACCTTGGCTAGGTCCTCTGACATCTCTGGTCTGATGTCCTCTGTAAAGTGGAGTGAGAGTCCGAAGTGGTAGTAGATGTGAATGTGCTTTGAAAACTGAAAAGTGCGTTCAGATCAGGAGTGAAGAACGGTAGGGGTGGGGACAAGGGCGCACAACCGATTACTGCAGGGCTCCTCTGTGGTCAGGTCCAAATCAAGGCCGTCCAGGGACCAGGCCAGCTTTCAGCAGGATGGCAGCTCACATACGCCCGGGGTCTACTTCCTCTCCACTTTACTTCCTGTCCAGTTCCTGAGCTAACAGGGCCCTCTGTTCTCTAGACCAGTGTCCCAGAGGCTCTGTCCGCATCGTGTTCTGCAGGTGCTCAGTGAATGGCCCCGGGGAAGGCCGCTCCTTTCTGCCTTGCTGGCCTGGTGTGACGAGGCTCCTGTGCCAGAGGGAAGGCAGGAGGTGGGGAGAGAAGGCTCGGGGGATGGGCCCAGGATACATTGCAGAGAGAGCTCATGTGTGCAGCCGGCCTGGGAGTTGACTGAAACCAGTCATGCACGTCTGCACCCACTCACTCAGCAAATATTTGAGTGCCTACTGGGATGAAGCTCTAGAGCTTAGGTAGGGACCACGTGGTCAGTCTGCTAATAATTAGAATGAAAGTGATATGGTCTACCTAGAGTCGGGACATGCCGGCCTGTCCCAGTGCCTGGCCTGCTACAGGACGGCTATTCCCTGCAAACTCTGAGATGACCTGTCACTGGCCCCTGGCCATTCCTACCCTGACACCTGCCATGACCCCGATTTTCCCCTTAGGCCTCTGTAGGGCCAATGAGTGGAGAGGACAGTGAGCCAGGGCCAGTGGATGTATATGCATCTCCCCATAGCAGCAGCCCCCTCCTACCTCGGTGACTCCTCCAAGTCACTGTGTTACCTCATACGGCCACCTTAGCAGCTGTACGAGGTGTGACATTTTCGTTTTTCGGGTGAGATAAGATATTCAAGCTATCAAGGCATTTACTCAGAGCTACACGGCTAGTCAGTGTGGAGCCAGGACTTCAGCTCAGAACTCTCAGGTTTGGGAACTGAAACATCAGGGAAAAACTGTTTCTAAGTGCATCGTTACTGTCTGATTTTAGAATACAGGTGAAAATGTCAGTATTATAAACAGGGAGGACCTCTGACCCCCACCTGCGGAGTTCCCAGCCCTCCCAATCCCAGACGTGACTGTTGATGGTTCATAGTGTGTGCCGTGTAGACGTTTTCTCTGTGAGTGTGTAGACGTACACTCATTTATATAACTTGTTTCCTCTCACCTAAATGAGCTTGAACACGCACTCTTCTGCAGCCTGACCTCTTTGGAAAGTGCCTTTTATTATGGAAAAGTTTCAAGCACACATCCGTAAACTAACGCGGTGAATCCGCGCTCATCGTCCAGCTCCAGCAGCATCAGCTTCCTCGTCCTTGTTTCATCTTTTCTCTCCACTTTCACTTTTCCCCCTCGGGCACTTTAAAGCAGGTCCCAAACATTTTATCATTCCTTCATAAAGACTTAATCATACGTATCTAGCAGGTGAAAAACTTTTAAATATGCCATTATCATAACCAATAAAATTAACAATAATTCTTTAATATAAACTAATGCCCAGAAGATATTAAGAAGAAGTGGCAAGAATACACAGAAGAACTGTACAA
Source organism: Okapia johnstoni (assembly GCA_024291935.2). Taxonomy (NCBI): domain Eukaryota; kingdom Metazoa; phylum Chordata; class Mammalia; order Artiodactyla; family Giraffidae; genus Okapia; species Okapia johnstoni. The sequence goes on along the minus strand of CM044310.1, from coordinate 2,735,840 downwards.
AAAAGATCTTCACCACCCAGATAATCACGATGGTATGATCATTCACCTAGAGCCGACATCCTGGAATGTGAAGACAAATGGGCCTTAGAAAGCATCACTACGAACAAAGTGAGTGGAGGTGATGGAATTCAGTTGAGCTATTTCAAATCCTGAAAGATGATGCTGTGAAAGTGCTGCACTCAATATGCCAGCAAATTTGCAAAACTCAGCAGTGGCCACAGGACTGGAAAAGGTCAGTTTTCATTCCAATCCCAAAGAAAGGCAATGCCAAAGAATGCTCAAACTACCGCACAATTGCACTCATCTCACACACTAGTAAAGTAATGCTCAAAATTCTCCAAGCCAGGCTTCAGCAACACGTGAACCGTGAACTTCCAGATGTTCAAGCTGGTTTTAGAAAAGGCAGAGGAACCAGAGATCAAATTGCCAACATCTGCTGGATCATCGAAAAAGCAAGAGAGTTCCAGAAAAACATCTGCTTCTGCTTTATTGACTATGCCAAAGCCTTTGACTGTGTGGATCACAATAAACTGTGGAAAATTCTTCAAGAGATGGGAATACCAGGCCATCTGACCTGTCTCTTGAGAAACCTGTATGCAGGTCAGGAAGCAACAGTTAGAACTAGACATGGACCAACAGACTGGTTCCAAATAGGAAAAGGAGTATGTCAAGGCTGTATATTGTCACCCTGCTTATTTAACTTATATGCAGAGTACATCATGAGAAACGCTGGGCTGGAAGAAACACAAGCTGGAATCAAGACTGCCGGGAGAAATATCAATATCCTCAGATATGCAGATGACACCACCCTTACGGCAGAAAGTGAAGAACCACCAAAGAGCCTCTTGATGAAAGTGAGAGAGGAGAGTGAAAAAGTTGGCTTAAAGCTCAACATTCAGAAAACTAAGATCATGGCATCTGGTCCCATCTCTTCATGGGAAATAGACGGGGAAACAGTGGAAACAGTGTCAGACTTTATTTTTTTGGGCTCCAAAATCACTGCAGATGGTGATTGCAGCCATGAAATTAAAAGACGCTTACTCCTTGGAAGGAACGTCATGACCAACCTAGATAGCATATTTAAAAGCGGAGACATTACTTTGCCAACAAAAGTTCACCTAGTCAAGGCTATGGTTTTTCTAGTAGTCATGTGTGGATGTAAGAGTTGGACGGTGGAGAAAGCTGAGCGCCGCAGAATTGATGCTTTTGAACTGTGGTGTTGGAGAATACTCTTGAGAGTCCCTTGGACTGCAAGGAGATCCAACCAGTCCATCCTAGAGGAGATCAGTCCTGGATGTTCATTGGAAGGACTGATGTTGAAGCTGAAACTCCAATACTTTGGCCACCTCATGCGAAGAGTTGACTCATTGGAAAAGACCCTAATGCTGGGAAGGATTGGGGGCAGGAGGAGAAGGGGACGACAGAGGATGAGATGGCTGGATGGCATCACCGACTCGATGGACGTGGGTTTGGGTAAACTCCGGGAGTTGGTGATGGACAGGGAGGCCTGGCGTGCTGCGGTTCATGGGGTCGCAAAGAGTCAGACATGACTGAGCGACTTAACTGAACTGAATGCCCACGCTGAGCCGGTTTTTGTCATCCATCTCACAAATGTCTTATACAGGTGGTTTGTGTGAATCTGATTCCAGTGAGACCCGCATACTGCCTGTGGTTGGTATGTCTCAAGTCTCAGTTTATAACTCCATGCTGTTTATTTTTTGTAGAACTTCGGTTACTTGTCCTGTAGAAACTCCCACATTCTGAATTTGCTGGTTGCAGCGTCCTGGAGTTGTTTAACAGGTGCATCTATGCCCCGTATTTTCTGTAAATGTCATTTGTTTTACAGACTTGACTCGAGTCTGTGTTTCAAGGCGAGGACGCTTTGTTGGTGGTGCTGTGTGCTTCCTGCCGCGTCACATCAGGCAGCTGTCAATAACATCCATCAGTGAACCTGACTGACGGTTGTCTGTCCACATGGTCCTTAATTTAAAAATAATTTTTTTTAGAGAAACACGTGTCAGGGTACTTGAGTTGGAATGACAGAGAAAGGCCATAATGGGGCCTCACAAACAGGCTCCACACTAGGTCTGACAATGGCAAGAGAGCAGACGTGTATGGAGAGGAGGAAGCCCTGGACCACGGGGAAGGTCCTGAAGCTGAGGCCAGCACGGCGCTGTGCTGCTGGCAGCCAGCTGCTCTTCTGGGACATTATGTAAAATGATGTAACGAAGTGAAAAAGTGGTGGTGAGCTGGCTGCCTCTCCCTGCTCAAGTCACTGGGCTGCTGTTGTGGTGAGGGGTGCTCGTGGACGCAGAGTTCCAAGTCCGTGGTGTGTAGGGAGGCTCTGGGCCTGAAAGGACGGTGGCTTTTTGGTCCTTATCTCCTGCTGCCCTGGAAGCTGAAATCAGGGAGGTCTTCTGTTGCTCCAGGGGTGAGTCCCAGACTTGTGGCGGGCCTACCTGCGTTGGAGAGAGCGAGTGAGATGACCTGGCACAGCAGCCTCAGAGCAGGAGGGGGCACCTGGAGACCGTGGATTCCAGTGCCTCAGTTTACAGATGAGGAAACCATGGCCCAGAGAGGAGAGGGGAGGGTTTCAAGACCACCTAGCAAGTGGTCTTGGAGCCACTATAAGCAAGCTGGAGGCTCAACTGTGACCAGCATCCAAGCCTCTGATTCTCTGACTGGTAGCCAGCTAGCATTTCACCCTTGGAATTTCTGAGGTGACAGATTCTTACTCTGCACCCAGGGTTTCTGAGTATCCTTTGGTGGTGGTCTCGTGCTTGCTCTTGTTCAATTCCTGGTGGATCTTTGACCCGGAGGTGGTCATGAACGGTGGTCTGTTTCTCCCAGTGTGTGGTGCCCAGCTTGGTCTGTGGTGGTGCAGTGATGGTGTGAATACAGACTGTGTCAGGAGTCCCAGCCTCAGCTCCACATTCATTAGTCAGCCGAGAGGTCTCATGCTGCAGTTTCCTGAGGGATAAAAGCTTTTCCTTCATTACGTTTGTATTTAGTTTTTACTTACGGTAGGTGATACTGATTTTCTGTTTTCAGCATGGATATAAGCCTTCTCTTCATTGAAAGTTGGTATATTTAGACAAAATAAGGTAGATAGGATTCCAATCTAGCAGAAGGGAAAATGCAAAAGATGGCAGTGTGGAAAATGTTGGACCAGATGACTTTTTTGGTCCTTGCCAGCTTCCTAACGTTTCACGGTTCCAGGGTTTTCTTTGTATTCTGCTGTGTGCTGGTCACAATCCTCTGGCCTGAGCAGGCTCACCCACCAACATAGAGGCCGTCCAGAGTTAAGAGGACTGCCTCTGAACTTTCAGTCTGACTGAGCATGTATTTATCACTTGGGCAGTTACCCAGGGGAATGGAAAGACACTGAGATGGGGTCCTGGTTCCAGTGGAGGCTGTCCTATTTGTGCCCTGTGTTATTTATGTGGTCCATTCTGGGCTACATTCACGGAAAGTTTCTGAGTCATTTTTCTCTGGCTAACACCCCACAACTGCCACCCTCTGCCGCTTCTAGGAAGTCTCAGAGGTTCGGTCATAATCTGAACTTCCAGACGTGAGAGAAGATGGGGGTGTTGGTGTGGAGGGGGGCACAGGGAGTGGGCTGCATAAGTGGGCAATCATGTCTCTGCTTTTCAGGATTTCCCTGGGGAGAATCTTCACTCTGAGCTTGCTGACAGCCAAGGATGGCAAGCAAGGGGCCCTCGGCCTCTGCGTCCCCTGAAAACTCCAGTGCAGGGGGGCCCAGCGGCAGCAGCAATGGCGCTGGTGAGAGCGGAGGCCAGGACAGCACTTTCGAGTGCAACATCTGCCTGGACACAGCCAAGGACGCCGTCATCAGCCTGTGCGGCCACCTCTTTTGGTCAGTACCCCTTTCGTTCTTCTGGGGGATACGTGCCAAGTTTAAAAAGCTTGTGGCCCTGGACAGTTTTGGAGCATTTTGGGTCCTGATATACTCGGGCCCAAAGGCAGGAGACCTGGGTTCTCATCCCCGCTGTGCTGCTGGTAGACTGAGTGACCTTGGACAGGTCCTGTCCCCACCCTGGACTCCCGGTCCCCATCGCTCAAGTGACAGTGCTCACCACTCAGTGACCACTACTCCATGCCCACTCGCTGCACTGAGCCAAGAGGCCGCTAGAGCACAATGGCCCTGAGCAGGGACTGCGGCGCCAGGCTGCCCTGCCCTGAATCCTGACTCCGCCACTTTCCTCCTGAGTGCCCGTGGGCAAGGTGCTTCCACTCGCAGTGCTTCATTTTATAGGATTGTTTGGGAGCATTCAGTGACTTAGACGAGCACGTAGTAAAGGTTATGTTTTAGCTGTGATCCTAATGTTTGTTACCATACTTTATGTATATCAAAATGAAGTGGCAGAGTCAGTGTCCATTTCAGCCTTCGTGCTTACAGAAGCCCCTCCTGGCTCTGAGAATCTGGGTGAATGTCAAGATTTTATTGATTTGTTTTTTTCTCTTGCTTTTGAGCTGGACCCTGAGGGGCAAATTGGGGGAACTGGAGGGGTGAGAGTGCAGCCAGGTGAGGCGCAGAGCGTGCCACCTGAGGCAGGCACTTTGCATGGGCGGCTCATGTGAGACCTGAAGCCACTGTGTGGGCAGGGGAGAATTAGAAGCGGGATGGTTAGGGGAGGATTGGGCCGGATTGTCAGACCTGGATTTGACTGAGCAGAACAAGGAGCTGTTGAATATTTTTGAGCAGAGGAGTGGTGTGAAGAAAGGGTCATTTAAATAATGTGTCAGTAAGCTTAAATTGGCAACAGGGAAAAGGATAAATTTATTAGTGATTTTTTTTTTAGGAGGCTCTTGCTCTGATTATTAAGTTTTGTGCAAAAACTGTTTGTCATCAGCTCTCTCTTACAAATTGAAGATACTCTAGTTTTGTGACTGAGGTGTCATAAAACCAAGATTTGAAAAAATTAAGAATTCAGTCAGGGTACCGTTGGAAAGAACAGATTCAAAAATGAAACAGGTGCTTCCAACCCGAGTGGTTTGTCCCCAAGCAAATCTGCTGTATCCCAGCTTCCTTGTCTGTGAAATGGAGATGGTTGTAGTCGCTCGAAGGTTAGCGTGACGACTGTTCAGTGACACGGATACAGGAAAAGTCATTCAGCCACAGCCCGGCTCACAGTGGTGGTTTAATGCATGGGAGTGACCGTCATCATTGTTAGAATCCAGAATTTTTCCTGGAGATGCACCCTGTCTTCTCCCCTGCAGCCTGTGAGGGAAGTTGCCACTGGAGAGCTGCCACAATTTGGGGTGCCCTGTGCTCTGTTGGGAATGGAGTTGCAGGGTTAATGTTGGAGTCAGGTGTCTGTTATGTCCAGGGAGGTTGTGTGGGTTATGAGGCTAAAGTGTTCAGTAATTGGGAAAGGAATTATTGTCTGAGTCCAGAAAAGATATGTTATGTCTGTGTTTTCTACTGTCCTATCACTTGGTAGGCATGCAGTAAATATTTGTTAGTTAAGTGGATGAATGAATGAAGAGAAAAAGAATAAATCTGGAGGTAGAGTAACTTTTCCTTCAATTCTGTAAATGTCTTTTGCACCCATTTCTAGGCAGTAGAGGGACGGGAAACTGGAAGCCAGAAGATTTCTGTTTTATTTATTTTTGACTGTGCTGAATCTCCGTTGCTGAGCAGGTTTTTCTCTGATTGCAGTTGGTGGGCTTCTTGTTGCAGTGGTTTCTCTTGTTGCAGATGGCAGGCTGTAAGATGGTGCAGGCTTCATTAGTTGTGGTGCATGAGCTTAGTTGCTCTGTGGCATATGGGATCTTCCCAGATCAGGGATTGAACCCATGTCTCCTGCATTGGCAGGAGGATTCTTTACCACTGAGCCAGGGAAGCCCAGACTTCTGTTTTAGTTCTGGTGCCACAGGCAAGTGGTTTCATGTTTCAGAGCTTGGTTTCTTTATTTGTAAAATGAGAAGTCAGGCAGCAATCTCTCCCTAAGCTGAAGGTAGACCTTTCTGCCAAGCAGCGTCCCCATCTTTCCATTATTTCAAGATGTCTTTACAGTGCCCTTGAACTTTTAAGCTGCTTCCTGCCTGCAGAGCTTTCGGGGCTGAGGACAGCCTAAAGATTTTGTTAAACTGGGTCTAGACCCCACCTTCCTTCTGAGCCTGAGGAGGCTGTGAACCCACTGAAGTTGAGTCTAAAACAGGACATGTGTGCATGTGTGTGAGGGTGCCCCCATGAATTCCCTGCGCAGAGGATCCTTAGCTTTTATTGGTTTCCTTCAGAGGTCGTAACCCTCCAGAGGTCAGTTTGTAGAGAAGCTGGGTTTGGGGTGGTCAGGAACCTGGGGATCTTCATAAGTAGTGGGACTCCGAGGGTAGAGACTGGGGTCGTCTCCATTGCTTCCCTTTCTCTGTGGCTTTAGCTCAGTCTTTCCTAGTTTCTGATGCCAGCAGTCCCCACAGGCCCTCAGTGGGTTGCAGTGCTCCACGGTTCAATCCTGTTGCCGCTTTTTCTGCTCCCACCTTACCCAGTGTTTCTGTTAACGAAATCATTTTTTTACCTTTGCCCCTTTCTCTTTCTCCTTGATGAATGGTTGCCCTGGGGACTCTTGCAGTTGGCCGTGTTTACATCAGGTAAGATGCATTTCATTTTACTTTGTCTTTCATCAGCTGTGGTTGCACAAGACACCCCTGGTCTCAGGAGACTGCTGTGAGCAGCTGCAATCTCCCTGCTTGTGGGCTCATTTGCCTGCGTTCCCCCCAACCCTGTGTATACACCTGCCTGCTGACAGCCACTTGATGAAACAAGAGATCACTGGTGTCCCAGGCGGGATGCTCCTGACTTTGCTGCCAGTGGCCTTTGTAGCTTTGGCAAGCTGCTCCTCTCTGGGTCTCATTCCCTTATGTGTAAATCAGGTTGGATGTGATAGTATGTTAGATTTTTATTGTGCTTCTATAAAAAGTACCTCCCATCGTATCAACAATCTTTCTAGCCTTAAAGGCCTTGAAAATACTAGGAAGGGGAAAACTCTTTTGGTCTCAATGGAGAGCTTCTATGAGAGGGAAAAAGTCTGTTTTCCCAGCGTTTGATTGTTATGAAAACCAGTTAGTAAGTCTTCTCCAAGACGCAGGCGCCTGCTTGGTGGGACAGAGCGGGGCCTGGCATTGACGGCTGGCTGTGAATAATCGCTGCTGGCTGACAGTCTCCATGGTTGTTGGCAGTCAAGCCCTGTACTCGTAGGTGGCTTGGGAATGTAGGGGGAGGTTAGAAGTTCCAGACCACTGGAGCCTCGGAATCTGAATGGAAGAAGCAGAGGAGGCAAGAGGGCTTTCTACCGCATTTGCGGGCTGTGCATTCTGACCCCCGTGGAACCCAGTAGAGCACATCTGTTCTAAATCGATAGCGCACAGCACGTTTTCATGCCTTTGACGGTAAAATAAAGGCAGTAGGATATAAAATCACCAGATGCTACGTTCTCCTTGACCTGAAGTCCTAGATGCACATTTATGTGATAAATTCACACTTATGTGATAAACTACATATCACTGTGTCTAGAGGTACAATTTATGCTTTAAGGTAAATATTGAGTGTGTGTGTGTGTGTGTGTGTATATATATATAGAGAGAGAGATTATAAATAAGTATCTAATGTCTACAAAGACACTAATGTGATGTATTTTTATTTTAATTTTCTTTTTGAGAAAATTAAACAAAATTATTTCAGTACAACCAGGGAAAGGACCTAGGAAACTCAAAGGGGGATTGTTGTTTTTAATTTTGAAAGAAGTAGTTGAATGCAAAAATTAATGAAAGTGCATAAAAAAACACTGAGCAAATTTAGATAATAAGATAAATCTATCCTTAGCACATAGTAAATAACCAGAAAATGGTCAGTTTATGTCCAGATACTGATGACTAAGGTACATAGTTGTTGAGGAAATGCTGTAAAAACTAAAAATAGAAAAATCTGACTGTTAGGATCATACAATTCATCTGTTAGGGGAGGTGGAGATTTAAAGTTTGTTATGTTAGGACTTCCCTGGGGTCCGATGTTAAGACTCTGTGCTCTCAATTCAGGGGGTGGGGATTCAATCCCTGGTCGGAAAACTGAGATCCCGCATAACACACGGCCTGGCCAAAGAGAAAAATAAAGTTTGTTACATTTACGTGTGCGTGCTCAGTTATATCTGACTCTTTGCAACTCCATGGACTGTAGCCCACCAGGCTCCTCTGTCTATGGAATTTCCCAGGCAAGAATACTGGAGTGGGTTGCCATTTCCTTCTCGGAGGATCTTCCCCACCCAGGGATCGAACCTACATCTCCTGCTTGGCAGGTGGATTCTTTACCACTGTGGCACCTGGGAAGCCCTTGTTATATCTGCAGCCTAACATGAGACTAGGTCTGTCAGACCTCTTGACACAGCTCCAGGCCTGCAGTTTCTTCTGTTGGGAAGCCCCGTGAGAGAACAAAGCATTAAAAAACCTGTTTAATTATGATGGCATTTACAGGAAGTTTTGATTGCACCACTAGTAAATATTTATCAAGTGCCAGGTGCAGGATGAGAGACTTGGGTTCCTTGAGATGTTCCTTGCTGGTGCTCATGTTTCCAGCATGAGGCCTTGCGCCCTGCACGTACTTTTCTCTCCTGCTTGCAGTGGTTGGAGACGAGACCTAACAGACAGGTGTGTCCAGTGTGCAAAGCTGGCATCAGCCGTGACAAGGTCATCCCTCTCTATGGCAGGGGCAGCACTGGGCAGCAGGACCCCAGGTGAGTCCATGGGGCCCCTCTTACTGCTCCCCGTGGACACAAACGCACCTCCATTCAGCACCCCTCACCCCCACCCTTTAGTAGGTGCTTACAGACCCTCAGTTTCTTGGCGCTTGGGATCCAGAAGGGAGTCAGCCAGGAGGGGGGCGGAGCCAGGTTGCCGCTTGCTGGGCTGTAACACAGACGCGCTCTGAGCACCTGCTCATGGGCAGGTCATATGCTGAGCAGCATGCCAGACTCCACCACTGCAAGTGTGCAGAGTGCTGCGAGGGAGCCTGGGAAGCAGGGGGGTCTGCAGGGAGGGCGGTGGCTGTAGCAGTGATGTAGAGAGTCGGGGAGGAAACGGGATTGGGAGACTTTCTGGGGTCACACATTTCTGGAGATGGAGGCATGAGCGGGTCTGGCATGCTACAGACACAGGTACTGAGAGCCTTCATGGTGTGGTGCATGCACACACACGCGAACACACACTCTTCCTGCAACTCCTCCCACACACACACTCTGTCTTCCTGCAACTCCCCCCAACACACACTCTTCCTGCATCACACACACACACACAGATGCACACACGTAGACACACAGACACTCTCTCTCTCCCCAAACTCCCGCAGCATCTCTTAACCTTCCGCCGCACTCCAGCATACCCTGTACCCAGACACATTGGCCTTCCCTTAAGGGACACACTTACCCTTTCACCTTCATGAGGCTTTGTATTTATTGTCCCTTTGCCCTTTCTGCCCTGTCGGTCCTGCTCAACTCCCCTCTCCTCCTCTAAATTCTCCATCTTTAATGAGCAGCTCCAAAGTCACCTCTTCCTTGAAGCGGCCTTGCCTCCCCACATTAGTTGCTTGCACCCTGCTCCATTTGGCACCTCCATTAAAGATGTCCCTTCTACACGATAGTGTGATTAGCTATAGCCCCCTTTAATCCACAAGCACCTCAGAGGTAGGGTCTGTCACAGCCTGCTGCCTGATGGGTAATAAGCCCTCATTCCAGTATTGGTAGGGTGAGTGATGGAAGGGGCCGGGACCCAGAGGCAAAAGAACAGTGCAAAGTACTTGCCCAAGGGTAGTGGGAGGTAAAGCTGAAGGTGATGGGGCGGAATAGAGAGACCCTGAATCTCAGCTCTCTCTGCTGACAGACCGTCTTCTGTTCCAGTTTGGATTTGGGGTTTTTGACACAGTAACCCACTGGCAGTCATAACCAGTCTGGGTCCAGCTCTCTTATCAGAGGAGTAAGGCAGGAGCAATTTGATGAGCATCTTGTAGCAAGTGGATTTTCTCTCTGGTTTTTACACACTAGGGAAAGGCAACTGCAGGTAGCACAGAGTTGATAGTTGATCTGATTTGGCATTGGTTCGTGTGCAGGGCACGGAAAGGGGCCCTGGCCTTGACCTTATTGGTGGAGGGCTCCCCCACTCAGTAAACAGATCAAAGCATTTCCTAACGGACTGACTTTACACCATTTCTGTTTCAGAGAGAAGACCCCTCCCCGTCCTCAAGGACAGAGGCCAGAGCCAGAGAACAGAGGGGTAAGGAAAATTCTAGAACAAACCTTCTTGAAATGAGCCCCTGGCTTTAGAAGTTTCCCTCTTGGCCCTACACATTTTTTCCTTGATTACAAAAGTAAAGGAAAATTTGCAAAATACAGAAAGGAAAAGAGGGGAGAAAATAACTTACAATCACACCATCCAGAGATAGCCACTGGAAACATTTTGGTTTGTTTTCTTTTCTATTTTTCTATAATTATCTGTGTACACAAATTTTATAGGTTTATTTGTGTGTGTGTGTGTATCTTTTAGAGATAGATCTGTTTGTATACGTGTATTTTTGTGGCATTTGGCTTCTGTTTTGTACACTTCTTTTAAAATTTAATTCTTTTTAAATTTTTAAATTAAAAATTTTAAATTTATTTTTAAAAATATTTCTTTTTAAAATTTTATTTAATGCCTTCTGTATGCTGGTGATCAGTCTAGGCACTGGTGATGTATGTAGTGAACATAGTAAAGATCCCCACGTCTATGGAGTTCATAGGCAGCCCTGGGAGATATTTCAGGTTCAGTTCCAGACTGCCACAGTAAAGTGAGTATCACAGTAAAGCAAGTCACACAATATTTTTGGTATTCCCAGTGCATATAAAAGTTATGTTTACACTGTAGTCTATTAAATGTGTAATAAATAGACATAATAAATTAAATTTTTAGACAGTAAATTAAATTATGGCCAAAAAAGTATATACCTTAATTAAGAAATACTTTATTGCTAAAAAATACTATCATCTGAACCTTCAGCAAATCCTAGTAGTAACACCAAAGATCACTGATCATAGGTCACCGTAACAAACATAATAACGAACAAGTTTGGAATGCTGCGGGAATTAGCAAAGTAGGGTAAATTGAACCAATGATACTGGAACAATGGTGCCATAGACTTACTCAATGCAGGGCTGCCATAACCTTCCGTTTGTAAAACACAGTGTCTGTGAGGCACAGTAAAGCAAGGCACAGTGCAATGGGAAATGCACAATACAGTGCGAAATGTCCTCAGACAGCGAGGGATTTGTAATGATGTATCTTGAGATTTTGCATCAGTAATATTCTACTTAATGATCATTTAAGTGTTCAGATGGACTTAACGTAGTTTATTTAATCCTTTGGATTGAATGGATACCTAACTGCTTCCTTTTCTTTTTTATATTTAAAAAATACTCCTGTGAATTTTTTTTTTTTTTTTTTGGCCACGCTGCACAGCCAGCTTGCGGGATCTTAGTTCCCCAACCAGAAATTGAACCCAGGCCCTTGGCAGTGAAAGCTCCGAGTCCTAACTACTGGACCACCAGAGAATTCCCCCTCTGATAAATTATAAATTTTTTGCAGGTTCATGATTATTGGGATAAATTCTTAGAAATAGAGTTACTGGATTAAAAATTTGCACATTTAAATTTGTACAAAACATTTCATTTCCCCATCTTCTCTTTGTCTATGTGCTTATGTATGTATATTTTTATGTAGCCATTAGCATTCTGCTTTTTTCTTCAAGAAAATTTTAATTTAAAATTTTTTATTTTGTATTAGGGTATAGCTGATTACCAATGCTAAAATTTAATTTTGACAATATTTTCCTTGATGTTCTTAGTGTCCTCTTTATTAGTTTTAATAATAATAAAAAATGCTTATTTCACTGAATTTTGTTGCATTATAATTTGTTTTTTTTTTTCACTGAAGGACCTTCTAGTTGCTTTCAGATTGAGAATCTTAATAACAGCAATGAACACTTGATGGATGATTATTTGCAAAGAACTATATGTTAAGGCTTTATATGTATGATCTTATTTAAAGCTCACATCAACCCACTGAACAAAAGAGGAAACTGAGGCTTGTGAAGTGACTTGTCCAGGGCCACACAAACAAAGCTGAAACCCAGACCAGGCTTGTATTGAAGTCCTGGCTCTTGACTGCCAGATGACACCATGTTAACTGTCCCAGGCTTTGGTTCCCAGCAGAGCGTTGCTCCTAACACAGGAATCCAAGGCCCCAGGAATGCAGAGGCCCTGGCTGTGAAGAGTGTGATGCACACCTCTGACGGACATTGACAAGCATCCACTCACAGCCGCCAGGCATGCTTTTGCCTGCTCTGCCCCAGGAACATAAACCCACCACATGTGAGGACTTGTGGGATTATACAGGTGTTGCTGGAAGTGGGGCTGGAGGGTCAGTCCTTGGGTTGGCCCTGAATGAGGTAGTGGTTCCTGATGAAACAGTGGCACCTTTCTGGGTAAGGCATCCCTGATCCCAGAAGCCCTCAGACTCCACCAGGCTGACTCTGAGTCAGAGGCTTTTCTATACCAAGGAGATGGAAGCCAGTTGTTTTCCTTCCCTGTACATTTGCCCTCTTATCAAAATTGGCTGTTAGGCTTTATAGGTATTGCTGCCCAGCAGGAAGTTTGGAGCTGGTGCCAGGCTACACTCAGTAGGGATGGGGGCGGCCACTTCCATGACCTTTGAAAGACTCACAAGTGCAGGCCGGTCAGCTCTTTGTGGAGGGCAGTTAGCCCAACAATTTTTCTTATTAAAATTATTTTAAAATCATTTGTTCTAAGGATCTACCCACGGATGCAGAGGAGGAGAGTTTTTTTAAGATGTGCACAATAATTAAGAACATGGCGGGGGAAGGGGGGCCCACGTGGTTAAGACTCTGCACTACCATTACAGGGGGCTCGGGATCGATCCCTGGTTGGGAAGCTAAGATCCCAAATGCTGCTCAGTGCTGCCAAAAAAATAAAAGAAAAACAATATGCTTTGGGACTTCGCTGGTGGTTCAGTGGCTAAAACACTGAGCTCCCAAGGAAGGGGCCCAGGTTCCATCCCTAGTCAGGGAACTGGATCCCACATGCCACAGCTAGCGCAGACCTGGTGCAGCCAAGTAAATATTAAAAAAGAAAAAAAAGAGCATGGATTTTCAGACCATACTGATCTAGTTTCAGATCTAAACTCTACCCCTTACCAGCTGTGTGACCTTGGTCAAGTTATTTCACCTCTGAGCCTTGGTTTGGTCATCTGTGAATGTGGGTGATGCTGATGTAAGAATTAAATGTGATTTGAGTATCCCAGTGCTTAACTTGGTGCCCAGCACAAAGTTGGCACTTAGAAAATAGGAGTTAACCTATTTACAGTATTGAAGTTCCTATTGAATCTTTTCATGTGAAAGATGATGCCGTGTAGAACACTTAATAGAGAAAAAAGCTGAGGATGATACCAGACTGCTGACAGTGATCTTTGCAGGCAGGAGTTATGAAGTGGAGGGTGAACAAGGAGACCTCTGATTTTCTATGTCATTTATTCCTATAATATGTGAATTTCTCATAGCAAGCATATATTATTTTTATTTTGAAGTTTTAAAATTCTCTGTGACAATATTAAAAGAAAAATTTGAGGGAAAATACTTACCATATCTTTTCCACGTGTGTGCATATTGTCTTGTACTTGTGATCATGGTATTCAAACAGTTTTATCTGATAACTTGTCACAAGAGTCTTTCTATGTTCCTGCATAGTCATCATAACGTTCTTTGGGAGGATGTATGGAAATTGTGATCATGGTCTCCATTGTTGGCTGATTACGGTTCCACTTTCTTTTGCTGTTACAGATAGTGTGTAGCTTGTTCTGTGTTCCTTTGTAATTGGGCATAGTGGTTATTGCCACTTCGGCTGTTACAAAACATGAAAAGTTTTACTGGCTAGTGTGGGACTCTGGGAAAGAACCCCTGGAGCTCTGAGAACCCTCACAGGCATCAGCAGAGAGTTTTACTTTGGGCCAGAGCCAGTTCTTTCTGACATTCGCAGATCCTTAGCTGGGCCACCTAGAAGGGCAGAAGGGCAGAGCTCCTCTGCCTTGGGGTTGAGATGGGAGGAAAAGAGGGTGGGAGGTGCCACACGTATGTAAGGTGACATGTGACAGGTACGGGAGAAACCTGCTGATTCTGAATTGTGTCTCTTCCACACAGGGATTCCAAGGGTTTGGATTCGGAGATGGTGGCTTCCAGATGTCTTTTGGAATTGGGGCCTTTCCCTTTGGCATATTTGCCACAGCATTTAACATAAATGATGGGCGGCCTCCTCCAGGTAAGACCCTGTTCTCTAGGCAATTTTGCTTGCAGACTCCTTGGAATTGCACAGTATCTATGTTACTACATGGATAGTCAGGCTTTTCAAAATGTGCTAAACTTTTCTCAGATTATTGGTAGTCCTGGTCATAACATTGCACACTTACCAAGCATTAGGCACGTTCAGAGTGCTTTCCATCATAAACTGAGGGTCCTCACAATGAGCCTGTGGGATAGGTGTGCAGTCAGCTCCATTTTACAAATCAGAAAACGCTCAGTAATGTTTCCCAAGATATTTCCCATGCCCCTAAAATGACAAGGGGTGAACTGTACCAGCTGAGTAAAAGCATCGTCCTGGGCACGTACCCCTCACCTTTGACCACTGGGAGCAGGGAGGGCAGGGAGACTGCATGCAGTCAGGACTTCTCGATTCTCTAGCATCTCTGGCCAGTTTCCCCCAGGACACACGTGGGGCTGGTCCTAAGTCCCAGCCCTTTGGGAACTCTGCCTGGGTCTGCCACCTGCTTCTGCCTTTCTCCCTTCAGCCAGCTTGAGTGCCAGCTTGTTCAGTGTAGGGCAGGGTGGCAAGGTAGATGCCCTGGGCTCTGTTACAGTCTGATGTCCGGGCCTGGATCCTGACGTTGGAGCTGCCAAGGGCCACTGACCTCTGCTTTTGCTCACCGGGGCCTCAAGTGTGCTGGGCACAGTGCATGGTTCCTGACCAGGAGCTTATGCTGTCAGGACAGGAGCCTCTCCTGAGCTGTCCGTTTGTCTCTTGCCTCCACCTTGGTGCTTGGCACATGGCAGACAATCGATGAGTCTTTATTGCCTGCCAGCCTGCCTCACTCCACCAGAGCGCTCCACTGGGGAGGAGCGCAGCACCGCGCAATCGGGTGACTGCCCTTCCTGACTTCCCCCACCCCAGAAGTTTCTCCTCTGTTCATCTGCTGTGTTACCAGAGGAAGGAGACCCCAAAGTGCCAGGTGTGCTTTGCTCTGAAGGGGGGCAGGGTGCCTGGTACATGTTTCCATCCAGCCTGGCCCAGCCTCCCCTGGACTTCCCCAGGTGAACAGAGTTCACTGCCAGGCTGACCTCGGATCACTTCATCCCCCTGCCACAGTCACAGACGATTCTGCCTGTCGTGTTGGTACAGTTTGCCCATCTGGGATGGAGATTCTCCTAACTCCTTGCCCCACAGGCAGGAGGAGGAGCTCTGCCTAGCAGCTTTTCTCAGAGTAGAGAGGAGTGGAGACCCAGGTTCTCAGCCCACTTCTACCCCGAGTTTGCTGTGCACTAAGGAAGACAGGTCGTCTTGTCTGTCTGGGCTCTAGTTCTTGCCTTTGGAAAAGGAAGACACCCCACACAGGGCTCCCTGAAACCCCTCCTGACACACCAGTGCTGGAACCCAGAGACTCTGTGACTCGGGAGGCTGTGTGCAGAGGCTGAGAGCACAGCTGCAGGGTCTCCACCAGCTCATGGACCTCAAGATGTTGGGAAGGTCCCCTCATACCTGTGCTTCAGTTTTTCTTACACAAAATGGGATAAAAATACCCACCAGGCCGTAATGTGTATACTAAACAGCACACATAAGATACTTAACAAATAGTAGCTTTTCTTTTCTCTTTTTCCTCCAAGACTTTCCTATTTTATGTGCACCTGCAGGCAGAAACCCTCTTAGGATAAACTGGAGACTTCTATCCTCACTGTTACACGATTCCCCAGTTTTTGAATAATTCTGGTTTTGTCTGGTATTATTTGGGGTTGGGAATGTTTTCAGTGTAGCAGGAGTCTGTGGTAAAAAGACGAAGGCAGATGCTTTGGACTTCTGACCCCAGCGGGCAGTGTGTACAGCTGCAGCGTTCTCACAGCCTCTCTCCTCCCTCGTGCCCTTCCAGCTGTCCCGGGAACGCCCCAGTACGTGGACGAGCAGTTCCTCTCACGCCTCTTCCTGTTTGTGGCCCTGGTGATCATGTTCTGGCTGTTGATTGCCTAATGCTGGGCTCCCGGCCCACATCCACGGCAGGGCCTCTGGACTGGTGACACGCCACCCTGCTCTTGATGTTTGACTTCCTGGCTAATCCCGACCCCTGGAATCAGTGGGGTTAGCGACACATCAAGGAGTCTTGCTTCTCCATCAGAGCTTTGGGGCTCAAGACCAGCCATTGAGGACCCTGGAGTCTGGCCACTGCTGTAAACACCCTGCTGTAACCTCAGGCCTTGGCATTGAGTTGGTCTCTCACTGGTTACACCATGAAATCCTGTTTCAGCCAGCTCAGCAGGTCCTGACTCCACACAGGGGAGAAGCAGGAGAAGAGGAACTGGCCAGTTCCACCCGAAGTTAACATTACAAAGACAAAGGGATGAACCCGGCGTGGAAACTTTCTTCCATCTCTTTAGATACCCCTTGGTGAGTGGCCTCTGAGGTCAGTGGGACACCTCCAACAGAGAGGCTCCCTTGCCGCATCCCAGTGCGGTTCTATCCTGTCCCCACTCTTCCTCCTCAGCAGAGATGCGTGAAATTGCTGTTCTGTTAAGATCCTGATTGCAGCAGCTGGAGCTGGGCTCGATTCATGAGCTCACCAGAGACCCAAAGATTTATTGCCTCTGGGCCTTGTTCAGTGTCTTTAGCTCCAGAGTGGCCTGAAAGACCTCCTGATTTCCTGACGTAGATTACCCGCAGAGACATGTGGTTGCCCATCACCTTACCCTCCAGAACTATGCATATCTGCCTCCTTCCCGGGGGTACCAACCCAGGTGATTGCCGAGCCCGGGACCGACTGCATCTTAGGAGAGACCTGCTGTGGGACTCAGGTGGGGTTCTGAGCTCGGATGCAGAAAGGACTGAACACACAGCCATCCCAAAGGCTGCAGAAGCTCTGGGTGCATCCTTTCCCAGACCCCCCAGAGGAAACTGGGGGGCCATCCCAGCAGCATGTTGAAGACCACTCTCCTCAGAAGCCAGACTGTCCTTAATGAAGAGGCTGGGATGGGAAGACCAGCATGTGACTCTGATTTTGGTATGGCTCCAAGACCTTCCGTGTGCGTGCTGAAACCAGGGGAGCACGCGACTCCAGAGCAGGCGGCCCCTGGTGTTGTGCAGAGCCAGTCGCAGAGATGAGAGGATGCGGTCTTCCCGTGGAAACCTTCCCCTGGAAATGTCCAGGGAAGCCATTCCTCCCCAGCCCTTGATCTGATTTTCAGTCTTATAAGCTTCTTCCTTTGAATCTGAGCAAGTGTGGTGCCGGCAGCAGGCCAGTTTACCTGGTGGGATGGTTCTCGCTCTGCTGGTCTGGCCTCTTCGTGGAAATCAAGTCTCTTACAGGAGAGCCGCTCAGGGTGGGGTGGGGGGTGGATTTACTGGGGGGCTGTCTGTCCCTTCACTGGTCCACACTGCTCCTGAGTTTACCCTAGTTGAGAGCCCCACCTCATGTTTGTTCCAGGTACGGCTCTGCACAGCCTGTGGAAACCACGACCTGGAGGAAGATGAGGGAAGCCCTCTGCCCTCTCCACTGCAACCCCCTTCCCCCGCCCCATACCTTTCAGTGCCAGGACTCAGTGTTCAAACCAACAAAACACAAGTATTGAATAGGTGGTTCGTTTACCGAACCCATTTGATAGGAATAGGCCACCTGCTTTACAGTGTGCCTGATGGATTTTAAACATTCTCTGGGCGCCCACCAAAGAGTGCTCTTTTTATCACCTCTGGAAATCCCCAAAGGGTGAGGGCCCCTGAAGTTTCTCCCTGCGATGGCCCCACCTAATGATGGGCAAGAAGACTTCAGTTGGATGGATCCAACAGAAATGGGTCTCCAGAAGAAAGGTTAAAGAAAGAAGGGTTGTAGGTAGGAAGACAAATAATTTGGACCCTTCAACGAAGTGGAGTGAGCCCAGGAGAGCTCCACCAGCAAAGGCATCCCAGGAACTTATTAGCAAAGCCAGGTTGGCCCTGTGCTAATCTTGAACCTTGCAGGTCCCCACTCGCCCTCTGCCAGGAGCTGGGGCAGGAGAGCCGACTTGGGACTGCTGGCCCAGCCCCGCCAGGGAGCCCCCTTCCCGCCCCCCTGCAGGCTCACCACCTCGCCTCTCTGCTGAGGCAGTTTTCCTTTCTTGTGTGTGTGTTTCTACGTTCTTGGTCCCCAGCCCCTCCTGCCACCTTTGTGGATCAAGACCAGGTCCCAGCCAGTCAGAAAACAGCACCGTGCACAGTGGCACACCTTGACCAGTCACTAATTTTCACTGTTGTGAAAGTGATTTGATTTAGAATTAAACAAATGGTTTTACATAACTGAGTTGTGGAGTTTATGTGTCAGGGGAGTGGGGGTATGGGTTGGGGACTCATCACACTGGTCTGGCCTCTTCAGAGCACCTTTGCATCCTCAGGAATGTTAAACTGAGGATGCAAGTCTTCAAGCACCCGTGGATAATTAGGAATGAGAAGCTTAGGTGGAGGCCTGGCTCCATAGACAGCCCCACCCAAGTTGTGACCTGTCTGGCAGGCAGACCCAGTTCTGATAAGTGTATGGAAATCTGAAGCTTGCAGGCTACCACCATGGAGCCTAGCTTGTGGCCCGAAAGAGCCTTGAGGAAAATCAGGTTGTTGAGTGTCCGCATGTCTCTCCATGTTCCTTGATAAGGCAGACTCTTGTCCTCCAGCCATGCCCTCCACCTTGAGTAGGGGCCATGCTGCTCGGTGAGGTTCCTTGGAAGATGGTAGGTTACAAACCTGGCCCAGCCTCAGGCTCCCCAGCACATCAGAGCTACAGGTCATCCCTCTGAAAGGAGCCCTCTTCACCCTCTTAAACTTTGACCTCCCAGTTACCAAGTTGAACAGTGTCAAGTAGTAGTAGAAAATGCAAAGATAAGGGAGCTCTAGGAGTTCATAAACTCAGTAAGGAAAGGAAACAAGACACAGAAGGACAGGACAGTAAAGCCTCCATGGACCAGTCTTCCATCAACACAGGTCCAATCTTAATTTATCCCCGCTCTCACACTGTTGCTCTCCAATTCATTTGTCCCGTTGGAACAGTGTTTGGAAGCAAATTCTAGTCATGTCTCATCAGTTAAGTATTTCAGTGTGTATTTCAATAATGATTTTTAAAACTAACCAAAATACTTTTCATGTACCTTTAAAAATCAGGGGTAATTCCTTAATATCATGTATCCAATTATTGTTCAGATCTTCCTAGTTGTCTCATAACTTTTTCGTACTGTGTTGAGATCCAAAATAGACCCATACATTGGTATTGGATGTCTAAGTCTCTATTATATCTATATGATCCTTTTCCATCTCTTTTCTTTCCCTTGGGGTTTATCTGTTAAGGAAACCAATTCATTTGTCCTGTTGTTTTTCCCACAGCTTCACTTTTGCTGTTTGCATCACTGTGGTATTAACCAAGTCCGCTTACTCTTGTATTTCCTGTAAATTGATTGTTAAGTCTAGAGACTTGGCCAGATTCAGGCTTTATTTTTTGTTTTGTAAGACTGTCGTAAGTGGTAGTGTATACTTGTTGCATCATAGCAGGAGACACATAATGTCTGGGAGTCCCTCTTTATGATGTTAGCAGCCTTTACTGATCACTGTCTGGAACACACCATGGAATAGAATTTTGGCAGTGGTGGAGATGTGCTCTGTTGTGCACGGTGCAGCAGGGTAATCATTAGCCACGGGTGGCTCTCAGGCTCCTGGAATGTGACTAGTGGCCTGAAGAACTGAAGTATTTAACCTCAATTTAAATAGCCACATACGGCTAGTGGCTACCACACTGGACAGTGCAGATTTCGATTAGTTCACAGGGGTTGCAAAATGATATAATTGAAAATAACAGTGTGTTAAGCGTTTAGAAACAAGACTGTACTTCTGGCAGAATGGGACAACAAAACTACAGAGAACACGGGGAGCAGTGGGGTCAGTGGGCACAGCTGGTGGTTGTAGGAATGGCAGAATGGTACTAGCGCAGAATGCATTCAGGAAAAAGCAGAGTACTGGAGTGATGGGAGTGGGAAGAGAAGGCTATAGAGATGTGGTTAGCTCATGAGGGCCTGGTTTGGCTGTTATTTTGTAGGCAGTGGGGAGCTATTACAGGTTTTTGAGCAGAGAGGTGACAGAAACATAACTGGACGATTTATAGTCCATTTTAGGTAGGATGATTAAGGGAGAGGATTCGAGATCCTAGACTGATTTGGTTTGAAGCTCATGGAGCGACACTGGGAGTGTCTGGCTGTCGACCAGTTGGCCAGTTCCCTCAGGATGGCAGAGCTTGAACCTTAAGGTGGTGTCAGGGCCCAGGTTTCCATTTCTCTTGGCCCAGGGAGTTGATGGTGAGTCAGCATCAGTATCTAGCCTCAAGGACTGACCAAGCTATGGTCTTGTCGTCAAACTGGACAGTTGACCTGGTACCAGAAACCCAGGGGGCCTTCTCCCTGCACATACAGGCCTTTTCTGCCCTCCAGAACTCCCTGTGAGTTCATAAGTGCTTTTGAAACGTTCTTTGTGTCCATGTTAAAAAGCTTTCTCTGGGTTATATCATTTCTATAGACTGCTGTTCTCTTCCTTTACATTTTAACTTGCGTTTCTGAGTTCCCTCAACTTCCCAGAGGGCAACTTGGGGGAGTTGTTTATCCGCTCACTCCCAGTGGATGAAGACCATGAGGCTGAAGATAGGAAAGAAGTGAGAGTGAGGAAGGAGATGAAACAGACCTGGGTACCTTGCTGTGGGGCAGAGGGAGAGGGAAGGCCTCCCAGGGGTCTTGGTTCCAAGGCTGCTACTGCCTGGGTGTCTGGGAAAGTACAGTGTAACCTCTTCCATGTGCAGGACAAATAAAAGTCCCACGCCTTTTGTGTAGCCCTGAGGTGGCTTGTCAGGCGAGTTCCTTGGATCCCCATTACTTTAACTCAACACACAGTTTCGTCTTTACTACATCAGAGCAGAGATTTCCTCAGACACTAAAGCTGGCTGCTAAAGAGGGTTCCCAGGAAATAACAGAAGTCAGGCACATCTCCCCCACTGCCCCTCAGCACTTTCTTCACACTCAGGACATCAGGGGCCCATCCAACCTGCATCTGGTTTGCACTACATGGTCAGGGCAGGAGAAAAGAGAATTGTGCTCACCTTTGCGTACTCCATGCTCACCTTCGCTGGGACTGCAGTCATCTGGGCTGAACTTCGTCCTTGGTGAGAGTGTCCTGATTCATTTCCTTGGGCCGCCCCCTTCCTGTCCCTTCCTGGTCATTTGTACACTTTCTCATGACCTAAATCTGATCTAAGGAAAGACCCACCACAAGAGAATCAGACAAGAAGGACCTCAGGGACCAGCTAATGTGGTCAACCCTTCATCACACAGGGAACCAAATCCAGTGAGGGAAGTGGTTCTCAAGGCCATCGGCCAGGTAGTGGCTGCCAGAAACCAGTCTGCTGTCCTAAATCCTGGTCCAGGGCTCTTCTCTACAAAGAGGAGTCTGAAAAGGGTAAATCCAGACCACAGGTATATTTCCATCGGAGGATCCGGTGTTCCAGATTCATTTATATACATACTTGGCCTGCTAAGGATATGCCACCGAGTGTGAGCTTGCTTCTAGCGGCACAGACAAGTGACTTTCCTGAGCTGGAAGCTTCCAAGAAAAGCTCACCCTCCACCACCCTCCCCAAAGCTATTTGAGGGGTAAACCTGGTTTCTCCAGATTGATATTCTTGATTCCAGATACTCTACTGAAAAGAGCTTTGAACTGGAGATAAGAGCCTGTGTTCCCATCCCAGTTCAGCTCATTCTGAAGTAGTCAAACATGACCCTCCAGCCCTGTTTTCTTCTTCCGTAAAATGGGTAGGGGGTCCTCTGAGTTGAGATCTCGAGCCATGGCGGGCGCCTCCAGCGCTAGGGGGCGCTAGGGCCGCCGCAGAGCTCGAGTCAAGGGGGCGGGGCCTGGCGTCGGCTGGGCGGGGCGTCGGCGGGCGGACCCCCGTGCCAGGTGTGGGTTTGGTCCTCCCCGGGCGCCGTAGGCGGCGCAACCCGCTCGCGCCCGGGGCTGAGGTCCGCCCGCGCCTGAGGCGGCGGCGGGAGCTTCGCGGCGCTGGTGTGGCAGCGGTCTCTTCCTCCTCGTTTCCGCGCCTCCGGGACCATGGCGGCGCAGGCGGGTAAGAAAGGGCCGCGCCGTCCTGTCCTGGCGACCTCTCGGGGGTTTCGGTCTGTGTGGTCCCCGCTCCTCAGGGGGAGAATCTGGCGAGTGGGCGCAGCGCTCACCGAAGACGCGGAGGTTGTGGGGCGCGGGGAGGAGGGCTCGCGAGAAGTGGGGGCTGGCGGAGCGGGTCGGGCTCCCGCGAGCCGAGGTCCCTGAGAGGGGGCAGTGCCGGGGCGCATCGTTTTCTGTGGCCCTGGCGGCTGCAGGTCCCCAAATGAAAACTGGAAGCTGAGGAGCCCGGGTTTCCTTGGAGTGAGGGGCTTGAGGGATCGGGGACAGTAGGGAACCTCAGACTTTGGGGCAGTTCTGAGGGAATGGAGAAGTGACCCCGGGTAATGGGTTTTCTGTGGAAAATTGAGGAGAGTCGCGCTTTCCCCATGGGATCCAAGGCTTCTGGCGGGTGTGTTGCGGTCGGTCTCCTGGGCGTGGGGATTCTTTGCAGGAAGTAAGCAGTGTGGGCTCCTTGGGGGTTTAGGAAGCCATTGAGGGTAGGGAGAGAGTGGATCTTTCTGGGGCAAGTAGGCTCCCCGGGGCCCTCACGGGGGGGCCCCTCTGAGGGCAGAGAGGAAATGTGTGCCAACACCTCCTAGAAGGAAGGAAGGGTGAAGCGTAGCTTCAGGGTTAGGTTGGCTGGGCCTGCAGTCCCCTCCCCATCACCTCACACCACCCTGCAGCTTCCTGCCCTCCTTGTCTGTCCCCCAGCACCAGGACCTTGCTGTTTCCCAGCCACCTGTGTGGGTGGCCCAGCCTCTAGGTCGACCAGGGTCAGCATCCAGAAGCTTTCTAGAGCTGGCAGGAGGGAATAGTGGAGGAGGGGGACTGTCCTGGATATCTGCCCCCGCTTCCTGGCTTTCAGCCTGTGGACAGTCACTTCCTCCATCCTGAATACAAGGAGCAGGCCACCAGTGGGTCACTTCCTCACCGTGGGAGCATGGCATTTTCTCCTTATTCTTGATAATAGGCTTCTGGAGAAAGAGGGCTAGGGGTAGACATGCTGCCTGTCCCTTCCTGTTTTACTTTTTTTTAAGCTTCCAGAGTTTCTTTATCTCAAATGATTTTTTTTTCTAACCTCTGGGTAATGTCGGTTCCCCATCTTGAACCTTGATTCTCAGAAACTTGTGGAAGATCTTAGAATGCAGTAGTGTTTATTGGATCTTTCTCTGAAGGAACCAAAAAGCTGTCTGGAGGTATTAGTGCCTCTGGATGCATTAGTTTGTACATTCTTCCATAAAAATATTTATTGGATACTTCTGGACCACGCACTTAGCTAAGCACTGAGAAATATAAAGATGAACAAAACTGACACAGTTCTTACCTTTGTGGTGCTTACACTCCTAGAGATGAACAGTAAATAAATGAGGTGACAATTGAGATAAATGCCATAATAACTGGGCTGAGCAATTGAGATAATTGCAGTAAGATTGCACCAGGGACAAAGAGAGTGGATAGGGAATACATTCCTTTAAAAAGCAAGTTTATACTGAGCCCTGAAAATTAGAAGTTAGTCCAGCTAAGAAAGGGCAAAGAACTTTCCAGGCAGAGGGAACATAAAAAGGCCCCGAGGCAGGAAGGCATGTGGTGCCTTTGAAGAGCTAAGAGAAGGTCAATATGGCTGTTTTATGGGAGAGGAGACTAAGGTTCAGAAATTGCTTGTTCAAGGTTCCAAAGCCAAATAAATGGCGGTAGTCAGAATTCATATTTTCCAGCTTCAAATTTGGTGCATCATCCTCTCTATATCACAAACACTAGAATGAAGTTCCCCGTGGAGTCAGAGAAGGAAGTGGGACTTAAACTTTTGCTTGTTATGTCTGAACTGTGTTCCAAGACAACTCAGATTCCTGTGTAGCAGGAGAATCAGCAACAAAGAAATCAAAAATTTGCTGAGTACCTGTGATGTCTTAGGCACTGGGCTGGGTCCAAGTGTTACAGATGCTAGAGATAATGTAACTCTCCTCATTTTACATGTAAAGAAACTGAGGCCCAGGAAGGAAGATGGATTTGTCTAGGGTCACTCAGCTAGTGGTAGAGCCAGGACTAACCTTTGACCTGTCCAGTGCTCTTTCCAATAGTCCAAAGTCCTTGAGGTGTACAGGGTCTGGCACACAGTAGGCCCTTAGTAAATATTTGTGGAAATGAATAATATGTGGTTTGTGCCTTTGAGAAATTCACTATTTAGAATAATTAAGGAAAAAATAAACAAATCAAGACAAGCAGTTATGAGTCCTGTAGATGATAACATTTTGTGTGTGGGGGTATTAGTCGCTCAGTCATATCCGACTCTTTGTGACCCCATGGACTGTAGCCTGCTAGGCTCGTCTGTCCATGGGATTTTCCAGGCAAAAATACTGAAGTCAGTAGCCATTCCCTTCTCCAGGGGATGTTTCTGACCCAGGGGTGGAACCTGCATCTCCTACATTGGAGGCAGATTCTTTTATCATCTGAGCCACCAGGGAAGCTTTCAGGTGATAACACTAGGGAATTTCAAAGGTTAAGGAGAACTTTATTCATACATTCATCCCACAAATATATATTAAGTTCTATTGTATACCAAACACTTCTAGGCCTGGGAGATTCAGCACAGAGCAAGATAGATCAAATCCCTTCCCTCATGAAGTGTATGTTCTAGTGGTGAGAGATAGACAATAAGTAAATATATGAATATCATATATCAGGGGTGAATGCTCTGAAGAGACATGAAGTATGATGAGGGCATAGGTGCAGTGGGAGGTCATGGGAGCCTCTGGGGTTAATGCCATCTGAGCAGAGAAATGAAGCGTATTTGGGGGAAGAAGATTTTAGACAAGGAATACAAGAAAATGAGCAAAGACTCTGTGCCAGGAATGTGCTTGGCATGTTTGAAGAACAGCACGGTGTCCAGAGTGGCTATGTGATTTGTTTGGGGGTTACTTGAGGGTAAGATTTGAGAAATCTTAGGTAGGTTAAAGAAAGAGGGATGGGATTTAGCAGGTTGATATCCTGGTAAGTGAGAAACTGTGGGAGTACAGTTGCAAAGGCTGGTGAGTTTCAAGATCTTCACAAGGGGTGGTGACTTGATATGTATGGTGGGGACAAAAATTGGAAGGTGTGGGAATCATAGAAAGTGGAAGGTAAGGCTGAGAAGGTGCGTGAAGCCAGACTGTGGAGGG
This sequence comes from Okapia johnstoni, assembly GCA_024291935.2. NCBI lineage: Eukaryota > Metazoa > Chordata > Mammalia > Artiodactyla > Giraffidae > Okapia > Okapia johnstoni. The sequence goes on along the minus strand of CM044310.1, from coordinate 2,710,171 downwards.
TTTAATGCCAGGCTTGTAGAATTTTCCTGTCTGCAGTAGAGACCATAGGTTTAGTGGCATGATGTGGGTATTTTATGTTTAGACTATCAGTCTGTTTTTGGTGGGCAGGATGGATTGGACAAGGGTGAGGAAGAGCACCCGTCTGGAGTAAGGTACTTTGGGCCCTGAGCTGAGCTTGTTAGTGATAGGAATGGGGAAGGAGGCACCAACCAGAGGAAATGCCTTTCGTCATGGTCAGGGCAGGGTGACATCAATGGCCCTGGATATGGGATGGAAGGAGCAAGGTAGGGTCCAAGAAGACCACAAGGTTTTAAAGCTGAATAGAAACCCATCCTAGAATAGAAACCCAACTGTTAGGCTTTCCACATTCCTGGTGGGTTGTCTGCCTTTTCTGGAGGCTGGGCTGGTTTCTAGCCCAGGGCTGGCTTCTGATCAGTGCAAACTGAGGCAGGGAGCTCAGGCTCAGGCATACTAGGGAGGGGTGGGGTCCACCCCTGGGTATCACTTTGGCGTTTCAGTGAGATGACGAGGAACTGTAGCATCTCTTACAAGTCTGTTCTTTCCCACTTTTGACCTTTCTTTATACAGTAGCAAGAATTAGACTCTCTTACCTATTCATTCACATCCAGCAGTAGCTAAACATGAAACCATTGCTTGATTCTATTAAAATAAACCTTGAACATCCATCCTGGGATTCTGTTTGGCCAGATCTTTCTGGCCATGATCTATTTTCCAGGAAAACAGTCTAGAATGTAGTTAAAGACATAGACTTTGGAGTTAGCAGACCCTGTGGTCTAATTCCAGCTCTAACACTTGCTAATGGACCATTTCCGTTTCATTTTCAGTAAAATGGAAACAATACTAGTCCTTATTTCATGGAATCTTTATTTTTGATTTTTAGTTTTTAGTCACTCAAGTTGTGTCCAACTCTATGAGACCCCATGGACTGTATCCCACCAGGCTCCTCTTTTCATGGAATTCTCCAGGCAAGAATACTGGAGTGGGTTGCCATTTCCTTCTCCAGTGGATTTTTCCAACCATGTTCATTTAGTTCATGCTTGCATAGTGCTTAGAACACTGCCTGACACATACGAAAGACTCAAAGTAGTTCTTCCTGCCATTGACAGTGGGTTGAGAATGACCATCCAAGAGTGTACGATTGATTAACCAGGTTCTCCAGTTTGTAGCCCTTCCCCCAGATAAGAAAATGCCCACTCATTCGCTGCTAGGTAAACTTGTTGGAAGGGAGCACCTGAGTGCCCAAAGGCTGCAGGAACCACCTGCCTTGTTTGTGTCTCCACCGAGCTTGCCCCGCCCCCAGCACCTGTTTGTCTCTTTAGGTGTGTTATTTTTGCACATGTCTTTGCCCCTTATGCTCTTGAAGGGCCCAGAAGCTTGTGGCCTACTTTGCGTCTTGCATGTGGACACATAGAAAACATTTGCTGAATTTGTTTTGAAAACCTTCCCTTCAGATTTTAGAGGCCAGGGGGTTTTGTTTTGTTTTGTTTTTTTGGCCGCATGGCATACAGGATCTTAGTTCTCCCACCAGGAATTGAACCTGTGTCCCCTGTAGTGGAAATGCAGAGTCTTAACCACTGGACTGCCAGGGAAGTCCTGAGGCTAGTGTATTTAATAGCTCAACCTTTTCCCCGGCCAACTCCCTAGGTATACAGGAAAGCAAGAAGGAAAGCTACTCACAATTCAGTTGCCAGCTAAGTGCCAGGCACTGTGGGAGGTATTTTCATGTAATGTCTTTCTCTTAATTCTCTTGGTAATGCTGTAAGGTGGATGATATTACCCTCTTTTTAAAGATTAAGAGACAAGGGAGGTGAAATAGGTGAAGAGGATTAAGAGGTACAAACCTCTAGTTATAAAATAAGCCGCAGGGATGTAATATACAGCATAAGGAATGTGGTCAATAACATTGTAGTAACTTTGTACAGAAACAGGTGATTACTGAAGTTAGTGTGGTGATCATTTCATAATGTACACAGACATCAAATTGCTATACAGTATACCTGAAACTAACATAATGTATATCAACTATATTTAAATTTAAAATCTTAACTGATAGGAACTGGGGGAGAAAGTTATTCATTTACTTTCTTAAAAAAAAGTTTAAGGCACAGAATCTGAGAGGTTAAATAATTTGCACAAGGACACAGAGTCAGGTTTCAAACCCAGGTGTAATTCCAGTTCTTCTGCTTAACCCTTACAAATGTTTCCTAATAAACTAAAGAAGGGGAGAAGAGAACAACAGCAAGAACAAAACCTTCTGAGATTCCTGTGTCTGTGCCTTGACCTGAAAAATGAGACGCCCCTGGTTTGATGTCGTAGGAATAATCTGATCCCTCCTTTTATGAAGAATCTAAGGTCCAGAAAAGTCCATAAGCGTCTTTAGAAATCATCTAATCTTTCTTCCTTAGACGCTCCCTCTGGTATATTTGGGAAGCTAGTGAGGAGGAAAATCCTTTGGTATACAGAGAAGAGTATCTACTGGAACATAAATCATTACTGTTAGTTTTATTGATAGTCTCTTCATTAAAGTGTGATATTTTTTCTCTTGGCTGTTTCCTACCAGTTGCTGCCCTGCCTCTTGGCTTCCTGCTTTATCCCTGAACAAATCAGATTTCTATACCTGACCTGTCAACTCCCAGGGGGCACAGCAGTCACCATACTTGTTTGTGCTGCACTGAATTGGCTGGGTTTTGTTCCTGGTTCTCATTGTCTAGTGGAACATGAGAAGCACCAAAGATTTTTTTTCTCAAGTGAAAGGATAGAATCTGTACATGTTGGTTCAGGTCAGGCTTTATGGTTTCGTAAGCTCTCAGCACTTGGGAATTTCTCACCACTTTGAAGTCAGAAAAGGACTAGTTTGCAGAAACCCAACTCTTAGATCAAGATTAAGGTGAATGTTAGCGTCTTATGGGAAATGCACTGGCTCTGAGCTGGGGTGGCAGGCTGAGCCTTCCACGGAGTAACTGTAGTCTTGAGCAAGTCTCAGCTTGTTTGAGGCTGCCTAGGGTCATGAAAATGCAACAGGTCTGGTGGCCTCGCAACCCCGACTTGAGCCTCTCTCGCGGTTTGAGAGCTCGGTCATGCTATGACCCCGGCTCGGTTTGAATAGACGATTTTTAGCTTTACATCCTGGCGCCCTTGTGCCTGCCCCAGTACAGTCACAGGTTGTTTGAGGGTCACATCACCAATTATTAAGTTGGGAGAGAGAAGCATGTATAAGCTGAATATGTTTTATACCATTTTTCCAAAGATCCTGAAGGTGAGAAACTTCCTAATGAGCCATTTGTTACAATTATCACTTTGTCTGCATCGCACACTTAGCACTTCTTAAAAGCAACAAATCCCAGTAATAACCTCGAAGGCATCAGTCAGTTCAGTTCAGTTGCTCAGTCTCTTTGCAACCGCATGGACTGCAGCATGCCAGGCTTCCTTGTCCATCACCAACTCCTGGAGCTTGCTCAAACTCACGTCCATCAAGTTGGTGATACCATCCAACCATCTCATCCTCTGTCGTCCCCTTCTCCTCCTGCCTTCAGTCTTAATCTGTGAAGGCATAGTTTTTTGATTATTAAACACCTAATAAGGGCTCCGTATTGTTCAAAGCTGCTGAGGACATTTACATAGCCAAGCTCCCTTTTCCAGACTCTTGACTATCAGTAGTCACTGTTAAGTCTGCAAACAGGATCGGTAAACACAGTCAAGGGAGAGGTGAACAGCCTGGTACAATGAGGTCTTTTCTTAGAGGAAGACTTTCCCAAGCAGACAGCACTCTAGATCGGTCTTTCACTGGGCCTCACTGAAATCTCCAAGACTTTGTATTACTACATTTCTCTTCCTTTTCCTAGAATGAAGGTTGTAAGAGAGAATCATTGACTTTTAAAACTGTAAGGGTGCAGAAAAGGCCAAGAGTATTTTTTCTGAAGAGAGTCCAGGCTTGGGAGGCTGAAGGTTCTGAGGGAATTGCCTAGGGCAGGTACAGTGTGACAGACCAGGACATCTTCATGTGACTTCACCTGGAGGTAGTCCCCAGGACACATTCCAGATGACTCATGCTGCTGACTGTTGGAACTTATCTTTGGAAATTACCTCTATAGCTGGCAGCTGGGTCCAGTTTTTCAGTTGGATTTGCCACATAAAGGAGTATCCGTTTGGTACCCATCTTTAGGCTAGGCCCTGGAGATCTGAAGATGATCAAGATGCAATCTTTGCCCCTTAGAGCTGGGGGCAGAGATGCAGAGAGGGAGGGACTGAAGGAGGCAGAAACATAATGAACTGTAATTACAGAACAAATGGTATTAAGCGGGTATTTGACAAAGTGAAACAAACACTTCCTGCCTTTAGGGGACCATGAAGGGAAGATGGACATCTGAGGAAGGGCAGAAAAGGTGGGTAAGCAGTAGCCTAAACACCCAGAGTAGCTAGAGGTGTGAGCATTAGGATGCAGGAATATGAATGTGTGTGACAGGAATAAAAAATAGATCAAGATGTGACTAGAACATTCCTTTGTGTAAGGGGTGTTAAAAGATAAAGGCTCTTTGGGGCCACCTTGTAGAGGGCCATTCCTTCCTTTTTCTTCTTTAATTTATCTTTATTTTTGGCTGTGGCTGAATCTTCACTACTGTGAGCAGAGACTATTCTTTTTTTTTTTTTTTTTCTTTAAGAAAAGCGCAGCCGCTGCTGTCCCGCGTGTTGGGGTCTGCGTCTCTGTGGACTCGCCCCCCCCACCTCCCGCAAAGCCTGCTTGAGCTGCGCCTGCCGCCCCCTCCCCTGCCTTCCCAGGGCTCGAGCCTTACTGCTGCTGCTAAGTCGCTTCAGTCATGTCCGACTCTGTGCGACCCCATAGGCGGCAGCCCACCAGGCTCCGCCGTCCCTGGGATTCTCCAGGCAAGAATACTGGAGTGGGTTGCCATTTCCTTCTCCCAGAGACTATTCTTTATTGCAATGTTCTGGCTTCTCTTTGCGGTGGCTTCTCATGTTGTGGAACATGGGCTCTAGAGTACACAGGCTTCTGTAGTTGTGGTGCATGGGCTTAGTTGCCCCACAGCATGTGGTATCTTCCCGGACCAGGGCTCAAACCCATGTTCCCTGCATTGGAACGTGGATTCTTAACCACTGGACCTCCAGGGAAGTCCTCCTTTCAATAAATGTTTGTTGAGGGGTTGTAGTAGGCCAAGGAGCTGACAATAGCCAGCTTTAGTGTGTGTGAGGAGCTCGTGTTCCTGCCTTAGGACCTCTGCACAGATCTGCCCGCCATCCCAGTTTCCACAGTTAACCTTTCCTCCTCCATCTTTGCCTGGTTAATTTCTCTTCATCCTTTAGAGCTCAACTTGGAAATTACTTCCTTAAGGAATATGTTCTTGTGTGCCCTACCCAACACCATTTGCTCCATTATATGAACTTGATATCTCCCTCACACGACTTGCCACGATTATAATGAAAGTAATTATGTTACTGTTTAATACATGCTCTGTGTTTAACCTGTCTCTTGTGTGCTGCTCTCTCCCTGCCGAGCACAGTTAGATACATAGTTGGCACGCAAGAAATATTTGCTGAAAGAATGACTGCAGCATGGCCATTGAATTTACCAATAAGCCGTCACTGTTGACCTTGGTGAGACAGTTTCAGAGAAACGGTGGGGGTGGAAGTCAAATTGCAGTGGATTGTGTGGTAAATAGGAAGTGTGGAAATGCAAGCAGTGTAGTGTGTGTAGACAGCTTCTTTTTAAGTTGACTTACAATGTTGTATTGGTTTTTGGGTTTTACTGGATATTGAATATGTTTCCCCATGCTTTACAGTAGGACCTTGTTGTTTATCTATTTTGTATATAGTAGCTTATATCTGCTAATCCCAAACTCCTAATTTATCCCTTGCTGCCCTTTCCCCTTTGGTAGCTATAAATTTGTTTTCTTTCCTTTTTTTTTAAGCCTTAATTGAATTTGTTACAGTGTTGCTTGTGTTTTATGTTTTATTTTTTCGGCCCTGAGGCATGTGGGATCATAGCTCCTGATCAGGGATCAAACCCACACCTCCTGCATTGGAAGGCGGAGTCTTAACCGCTGGACTGCCAGTGAAAGGGAAAGGGAAGTGAAAGTCGCTCAGGCGTGTCCGACTCTTCGTGACCCCATGGACTATACAGTCTGTGGAATTCTGCAGGCCGGAGTACTGGAGTGGGTAACGTTTCCCTTCTCCAGGGGATCTTCCCAAGCCAGGGATTGAACCCGGGTCTCTCGCGTTGCAGGCGGATTCTTTACCAGCTGAGCCACCAGGGAAGCCCTTTTTGTTGTTGTTGTTTTTAATGATGCATCAGCCTGTTCTTGATCCATGTGTATTTATGGTTGTGCAGGCTTTCTCTGGTTGGGGCGAGTGAGGGCTGCTCTCCGTTGTGGTGCACGGGCTTCTCGTTGCAGTGGCTTCTTGTGATGCAGAGCACAGGCTCTAGGCACTCAGGCTTCAGCTGTGGCTCATGGGCTTAGTTGCTCCATGGCGTGTGGGCTCTTTCTGGACCAGGGATTGAATCCCAGTCCCCTGCATTGGCAAGTGAGACTTATCCACTGCACCATCAGGGAAGTCCCATAAGTTTATTTTCTATTAGACAGCTTTTAATACATGTGGCTATGAAGTGGAGAAGCAAGGGTGGTAGCTAGAGGAGAAAGCGGGCCCCAGATTTGTTTTCAATGGGAAAGACTTGAACTTATTTAAATGGCAGTTGGAAGAAGCCAGTGGGAAAGGGAGTGGTGGTGAGACTGTCTTCTGAAAGGTGGGATGGGGTGGAGTCCAGAGCAGAGTGCAGTGCCCAGCAGTTGAGTTCTGTAGACACTGGGGAGTCTGGGTGAGTCCCTGAGACTGCAGTGCCCCAGGGAGAGAGGCCAAAGGCCTGACCTCGCGCTGGGGCAGTTGCCGTGCTGAAGGACACGGAGACTTTTCAGAGGTGGAACCAGGTGGAAATGAGAGGAGGAAGTTGGGGCAGGGATCTTGATTTTTCTATCCCTAATGTCTAGCACAGAGCACGTGTTAAGTGTGTGTTTAATGGCTTTGAGTTTCTCAAGACTGGAGATCACCGCAGGCTCTGGAGGGTATGGACATAACAAGTTAGCTTGAATATTTTCATAGTGGAAAGTCCTGATTCTTCTTGAATTTTGGAAACAGCCAGAGGTCACTGAGAGCCAAGACAAATTGTTGAGTAAGTTGGTGGTCAGTTCAGAGACTGTTCCTTGTGGGTTAAAAAGTAAAAGCAAGAAACAGGTGTGGCTTAAAATAATGAGACTTGCTGGGGGTGAGACGCGGCAGTCTTAACAGGCCTTTCATGTAAGAGTTCCCAAAACATTGCATGCCGGTACCTCCAGAACTGGGAAGATTCGTTTTGATGTCTGTGTTCACTAAAAACCCTCTCATTAAACCACTGTTTCACCCATAACCACTGTTTCACCCATAACCCGGTTGGAGGGAGTGTCTCAGACTTTTCTGCCTCAGAGTTTGTGAGGTTGTTGGTGCACTGTGTGAGCACTCCCACCGTCAAAACACGAAGGCTTCTCCCCCTTGAAAGTCTTAAGAAGTTTAGATCCAGGAGGTGCTGTGTGCATAGGAGAGAAGCGGGTGGGCTGAGGCCTTAAAACCTTCTGCCAGCTTGCTCAACTCTTCCTGGGCTTTGAGGACAGCTGCCGGTGCCCTGGCTGCCCCAGAAGGCCGCCAAGCAGTCTTGAAGTGTGCGGAGCCGTGCATTGTCTATTCATGGCCCCGTGCCTGTAAAACAGGGTCCAGTGCCTGTCACTGTGCCTGTGGCAGTCTGGAGTTACCCAGAGAGAACAAAGCTGCACACACACGGGTGCACAACAGAGTCTTGTGACAACCCTGCCCCATTTCGTAGGGCCGAGTCAGGTACCACAACTTGATCTCAGCCGCCCGCTTTATTTCACAAAGTTAGCATCTGAATCACACCAGGAGCATTGTGTTCCGTCCCTTTTGGAGGGACATGGATGGACTCTGTGCTGCTGCCCATACTCATCTCTGAGCCCACACAGCTCTTCCATATCCTTTTTCAGCCTTTTAGTAAACTTTCCCCGTCTTTCAAGGCTCAGTTTCCCCTGCAGACACTTTCCTGGCTCCCCTGAGCAGAATGAGCAGGAACTAGAAAGAGCACAGGCTTTAGAGTGAGCCCGACCTGAGTTGGGATGCTAATGCCGCCGCTTGAGCTTTCACCCCCAGCCCCAAGTTTCAGCTCCTTCACCCGTTAGATGAATATAATAATACCTGTCTCATGGTATCGTTTTGAGAACTGAGATTGGGTCTGTGAAAGAACCTAGCACAGTACTTGGCCAAGTAGGAGGCGTTCATGAAATGTTTGTTCTTTTCCTGCTGTACTGGTAATTTCTTTCTCTGAACTAAGTACTTTGCTGTGAAATAACATCTCAGTAAAAAAGAAATTACAATATGGAAGAATGTTTCTTTTCCAGTGCATTTCCTCTTCCAGGAGCAAGGTGATTTATCCAACAGCCTCCAGTGTAGAGCTTGGACTGATGGGTCCAATGAAAAGACCCATGATGCTGATTGAAGGAATGAGCTCCTGGATGAAGTGATGGGAAATCAGCACAAGTAGGGCATTTGAGGAGAAGGACAAGGCTGCAACGTGTGTAACCTAGAGAGTAGACCTTTCTGGGTGCTGGCTAGGGACAGTTGAAGGAAAGGCTGACCCGAAAAGAAAGAGACTTGTTCATTTCATGTACTCAGGACTGTAAGCATGGGCTGAAAGGAAGGAAAAGGCAGGTTTTGTTTCAGCAAAAAAAAAAAAGGAACAATCAGAACCGGCTTTTAAAATATTTATTTATTTATTTATTGGTTGCTTCAGGTCTTTTGTTGCTGCACTCAGACTTTCTCTCATCGTAGCGGCTGGGGGCTACTTTTGGGAGCACAGGCTCTAGGCACACAGCAGTTAGAGTACAGGGCTCAGTAGTTGTGGCACATGGGCTTAGTTAGAATCTTCCTGGACCAGAGATTGAAGCTGGGCCCCCTACGTTGGCCGGCGCATTCCTATGCAGTGTACCACCAGGGAAGTGCCAGACCATTTTTTAAAAAGTGGAACGACACTGCTTTTGAGGCCATGGAGTCCCTGTCGCTGGGGAGATGATTAGCCAGATGATTGCTCAGCAGGGATCTTGTGGAGGAGGGAACTGTGCATGTGGCGGAGCATCACTCAGTCCTTCCAACACCAGAGTCTGTTAACTCCATCTTCTTCTACAAGGTAGGGACCCTGCCCCTGCACTCCCTGCTTCTTCAGCCTCTGAACCCCTTGGTTCTGTGTGCAGGTGAAGATGCCTGGAGGTGTCAGGGCTGTGGAGACCACGTCGCTCCCAACCAGAGGTTGTACAGGACCGTCAGCGAAGCCTGGCACACCTCCTGCTTCCGGTAAGTGAGTCCATGTGCCTGTCTTCACCAGTGCCCTGCTGGCCAGGCACTGGCCTTCATCCTCTGGAAGATACAGAACAAGCTTCTGACTTGAGAGTTTCCATTTCGAGGGGTGGTGTTCAGAGGGCAAAGAGGGAGGTGCCCAGGAAGTGCACGTGAGCAGAGGTCAGGTGTGGCCCCCTGACAGCAGGTGGAAATGGAAAAAAGCATGTGGGCCAGGTACGGCTAGAGGTGGGAGGTTTGGGGATGGGAGGAGCCCTTTTCAGAGTGTCCAGCACCCTCACCTGCCAGATGAGGCGACTGAGGACGAGAACATGTGGCTTTCCCACGCCTGCACTTCTGACTACATAGGTATCTTGAGGGCTCTTGGCAGAGCCAGCTCTTCTTCACCCCAGGATGCCTCCCTAGCTTCCTGCTTTTTGTTATTAACACTGTTATATCAGTGGGTCTTAGATGATTGTTTGGAGGCAGCTTGGTTTCTTGAAAACAGCACAGCCTTTAATGTCAGATCTGTTCCTGCTCCCTGAGACTCAGTTTCCTCATCAGGAAAATATAGACGTTAATCATCTCTCTCACAGATGGTTGAGATCTAATGAAGTCAGATATGCCAAGGGTCCAGCCCATGGTAGATACCCACTGAATGGCTGGAATCCTCGAGAGTAGGAGCTTGTCTTTGTATAATTCAGAGTGTAACCCAGCGCCTGGCCTGCAGTCATTCTTCACTGGGAGGCTGGGTGGGCATTTGTGTTCCTTGTGGTCTGAAGCAGCAGGGCTGTGCTCACGACGGAGAATGAGAGAGTGTAGACAGGCACCACGTGCTGTAAATTCCAGCTCCCACACACAGCAAAGCATCCCCTGTGCTGATAGCAAGTTATTGAATTGACCTTTGAGCACTTGCCTCCGCCCAGGGAATTACGTGGGGGGTTGGCCTGGAGGGCTCTGGCCTCTGGAGGAGGAGTTGGAGCACTTTCCTGCCCTTTCAGCTCTAACCCAGAGCTCACCAGTCTTCGCTGTGCATCTGATTGCCTTGGTTACTCCTCTTATCCCCAGGGAAGTTGATTCTACTTCTATTTTGCTTCTTTGGTAAGATAGGAGCAGAGTATCAGAGCTGCAGGGGCCTCTGGCTGCCCTTTCATTTTACAGCTGAGCCAAACCAGCAACATCAGAACCCTGTGAGTTCCCAGGCTGACACTGTCCTCGGCCTCCAATCCACATGGCCATGTTTGTTCCTGCCACTTTCCTATTTGTATGGATATCTTCTGTCCAAAATAAGCAATAATGGGTAGAACAAGCTATAGGAGAATTGCTGGATTCTCCTATAACTAGAAGCACCACTTCCTGAATGATACAGCCCCTTCATATCACAGACTCGAGGCCCGAAACCAGAAAGACAAAAATCACATGGACAGGCCATGGATGAAATGAGCTGGCTCTAGAACTGAAGTCTTGGATCACTAGTAGGTCTGGTGAGATGCTGGCTTGTTAGAGTGCACTCTGTGTGTGTGTGTGTGTGTGTGTGTGTGTGACAGACACAAGTACATGCTCATAAAGAAGTAAGGCACGTTATCCTGGTGGCAAAGAGTGCAGGCTGTGGAAGAGACTGTTTCCAAATCCTGGCTTTGCAGTTTATTAACTGGCCGTCAGTGACTTCCCTGAGCTTCAGGCACCTCATCTGTAAAATGGGGAAAAGAATAGTTCTCGTCTCACAAGGTTGTTCAGGAGGATTAAATGTAATGACCTGTAAAAAGTCCTTAGCATAGCACCTGACACATAGAAAACCATTAATAATCAGTAGTTGTCATTAAGTGTCATATTGAGTGTGTGTCTATATTCCCCTACATGCACATGTGTATTTTAACTTTGAACCACCCTGGCACAGTTAAACCAATGAAATGCCTGTAGGGGAAGCAGAGTATTTCAGTTCCCTCTCCTATTTGCAGCTTTGCCTCAGGGACAGAGTCTTTCTGATCTCTCTCTACTGACGGGGCACGTCTCCTCACTCCTGAGCTTTCCCATGAAGTGGATGGCGTGGAACCCTCAGACAGAGCCTGGCAGTTTGCCCTGGGGAGACTGGCTGCTCTGGAGCCAATTTGTTGTTGTTCAGTCGCTCAGTCATTTCCGACTCTTTGTGACCCTATGGACTGCAGCATGCCAGCCTTCCCTGTCCTCCACTACCTTCTGGAGTTTGCTCAAACTCATGTCCATTGAGTCGGTGATGCCATCCAACAATCTCATCCTCTGTTGCCCCCCTTCTCCTTTTGCCTTCAATCTTTCCCAGCATCAGGGTCTTTTCCAATGAGTCAGCTCGTCCCATCAGGTGGCCAAAGTATTGGAGCTTCAGCATCAGTCCTTCCAGTGAAGATTCAGGGTTGATTTACTTTAGGATTAACTGCTTCGATCTTGCTAATTTGACTTTGCCCCAAATTGGAGGAATATCTTCAGGGCTTGGAAGGACTGCATTTTCTCTCTGACTCTAGAAATGACCTTGGTTATGAGGAGCACAAGGCCTCAGCCTGAACGGTCTTAAAAGGTCTCTTCCACCCAGCTCATCTGATTTCAGAGTGTGAGTTCAGAGTGGCCGGGGTCAAGTCTGCTAGCTGCAGGACCCTCCCTTCAAGCTACCCAAAGAAATCCATTCTTTCTGACTCCCAGCCCTTCTCTTACCCAGCTGGGCTCCAGTTGCAATAAAGGAAATGACTTTTCTTCTCCCCTTCCCCCACACCTTTGTTTTCCTAGTCACAGGGTGGGGCTGGATATTGAATGGAGAAATTGCTGGAGTTTGGCCCAAACTCCTCCCCTCGCCTTCTTACAGCAGCCCATCCCCTGTCTGCAGCTACATCCGTAATCTTGCTTCTGATAGGGCCTTCTGCCAGATTCTCAGGTGCCCGGACAATAGGAAACCACTTAAGGCTGGGAACCGCGGCTGTACAGTGGAGGCCAGCTGACGAACCTCCTGGAAGTCCGGAATTGTGCTGGTGCTGGTGGGCGCCTGGCCAGGATCCCCCGGGTCTCTGGACGCTTGGTGACCACCCCTCCCGCTTCCTCTCCTCAGCCTTTGCAGTGGGCCCATTTGGACTCTTAAGTTCCCCTGACCTTCCTTCTCCATGAGCAGTGCTGTTGGTTCTGGAGCTGGGGCCCTTCTCTCTGAAGCTCTCTGGAAAACCGGCCCCCTCTTGCTGGGGAGGAAAGCAGCTGGGCCACACATTGTTGGTTGTTGTTGATTAGTTGATATGCTGTGTCTGACTCTGACCCCATGGACTACGGCAAGCCAGGCTTCCCTGTCCTTCACTGTCTGCCAGAGATTGTTCAAACTCATGTCCATTGAGTCGGTGATGCCATCCAGCCATCTCATCCTCTGTCGTCCCCTTCTCCTCCTGCCTTCAATCTTTCCCAGCATCATGGTCTTTTCCAATGAGTCAGCTCTTCCCATCAGGTGGCCAGTGTTGTATTGGAGCTTCAGCTTCAGCATCAGTCCTTTCAATGAATATTCAGGGTTGATTTCCTTTAGGATGGACTGGTTTGATGTCCTTGCTGTCCAAGGGACTCTCAGGAGTCTTCTCTAGCATCATAATTCAAAAGCATCCATTTTTTGGCACTCGCTGTTTGTAGCTGAGGTTAAAACAAGAAGCTGTGAATGGTGACCTGGCCTCTTGGCATTTTTGCAAAGTAGGTGACGGGTTTTCTGAAGACTGCCCTTTTCACCTTCGTCAGAGACATTTGGCCAAGAAGGAGGGAAAAGCTGCCTCTGTTGGTCTTCATGGCCCCAACCTAGAATTCTGCTGTTTGACCTGATCTGACATCATTTTCAGAGGGAGACACCATGCCCCCTCCCCCCATAAGGCTCCTGTGAACTTTCAGAGCCTTCTTCCTCAGGATCATGAAGAGCTTTCTCTTTTAAGAAGTGTTTTCTAAAGGCAGAGCTCTGGAAAAGGGATGCTGCAGAGAGAAAGCTGTCGTCACTTCATCAAGCTGCAGACCATTTCCTCTAAATTTGTGACTCCAGGAAAGACTGGTGAAGAAATCACAGACGTAGCCACCGAGACTGGTGTAATGGGCTGGCTGACGACAGAGGGTTTTCTGCGGTTCTGAGAGCACCCACACCTCCATCCACACAAGCGCAGTAGCTTGATAATTAGAGTAACAGGTACCATTTATCGAGTGCTCACTCTGCACCAGACACTTTCCTAAGCACTTCACGAACATTATCTCATTTACTTCCCACAGCACCCTAATAATGGTGGTGCTGGTCTTGCCTCTTTTACCAATATAGGGAAGTGGAGCTTACTTGCTCACAGTCACAGAGCTAGTAGCTGGCATAGCTGGGATCTGAGCCGCAGTGTCCCGCCTCCTCGCTTACCAGAGTCTTTGCATCCCTGACTGGGGCAGTCATTTAACCTCCCTGTGGCTGGGTCTCCTCTTCTGTAACATCATGGTGGAAAGAGACCACTGGTGGCATCAGATAACATAGAAGGACCTCGGTTCAAAGGTTTCCCCAACTCTAGTGTCAACAGAAAGTGCTGTTAACCGGCTCCTGGCGTGGGAGTCAGTGGAGCAACCCTGCCCCCTGCTGTTGTACTGTTGGTGCTGCTGCCACGTTTACTGACTCAAGCCCTTGATGCCTGCCTAGTTTATCTCAAAGGAAACAGTCAGCAGCAGGTCATTAAGGTGGGCTGTCAGGAGCCTGGGGCCCGCCCCACAGGAAAGGGAAAGGGCAGACACCTGGGGCACCTTCTGCCCCCCACAGGGGCTCCATCGTGAACAGGGTGGGACTGCTGTTATGTAGCCCCACTGTGCGTCCTTCACTGTGCGCCCTAATCCTGCTCTGTTCTCTGGAAAGAGAAAACCAAGACCCCATAGAAGCCCCGCAGCAGCTACTGGGGCAGAGATGGAGAGGGGTTGTGGGGAGCCAGGGATGGACGACTGATATTTACTAAGCATTGTATTGGGATTTTCACTTAGATATCTGATTGAACCGGTTTCACTTAGATTGACTTACAGTAATCCTGCAACCCCATTTTATCCTGAAACAGGAGGGCCCAGAAAGGATAGGTAACTTGCCCAGGGTCACACAGAGCTGAAATCTGAATTCAGGTCTCTCTGGCTTGGGGTGGGGGTGAGGGGTGGGGTCTTCTTTCCACTGTGACTTCCACAAAGGAACAATAGACCTGGATTTGAGCTTTAACTGAGCCAGAGCAGCTGTGTAACTGTGGACCAGTTCCTTGGCTATGGTGAGCCTCATTTTCTTATCTCTAAGGTGTGGTGAAAGTTACCCACCTCATGAAGTCATTGTGAGTGTGACAGACGTAGCGGATCAGAGAGCACGGAGAACATTAGGATGGGGTAATGTAAAGGGTCAGGGCCGCAGGGGCAACTCTGGTCCTTAGTTACCATTCTGACTTCACTTGGAGCGTCATCTACTGTATTAAAGCGCCCAGTTGGCTGCTGTTGGGGACACAGATTTGACTTCTTGGCCTGGTCTTCTAGCTTGGAGCATTCTTGATAGTGGGTCCCAGTCTGGCTTCCACTGTGTCTCTCCCCTGGTACGTTCCCTTGTTAGTGGTCCAGAGGACAGCCCTTCCAGTCCGTCTGCCGGCCACCTTCAGTCCATCTTGTCTGGCCTCCTGAGCTGCGCTGGAGGTGGTAATGTGAACCAGAGTTCGCAGTCAGGCTGCTTGAGTTTCCATCCCAGGGCCTCTTGAGTCGCCACCTTCATCTTTCTTTGCCACCGTTTCCTCATCTATAAAGGAGTGAAATGATTCTCATCTCAAAAGGTCATTTGTTGTGCAGACTAAATTTGATCATGTATTCACAGCACTCAGCGCTGTGCCTGGCCATAATCAGGAGTTAATGGGTGTTGGCGTTGATTGTTGCTGTCTTAGTCACTCTGGAAGCAGCCCCTCCCCTTGGCTTCCCTGAGTTTCCCCGATCTCTCTGGTCATTCTGGCTTGTTCACCCCTCTCTATCCAGCTCTGAAATGTTGCCCCCCCTCCGGGTACTCTATTTCCTCCCTGGGCAGCCTCACCCACCCCCGCGGCGCCCGTCATCCTCCACACACTTGTGACCATATACTCCACACACTGATGAAACCAGTACCAGTCCAGACCTTTCCACCGAGTTCTAGATGAACTGTCCTTCTGTTGACCTCACATGTCCCTTTGGATGTCTTGTGGGCATCTCAGACCCCACTGGACCTTCAGTCTTCCCCCCCAGACTGACTTCTTTTCCACTGTTACCTGTCCCGGTGAATGGTGACGCCACCCGCCCACTGCCCAGGCCACAGCCCAGGTGTCCTTCACCTCTTATCGGCATATCCAAGCCTGTTGGTTTTATTAATGTCTCTTTGACTAGTAATGTAATAGCTTTGAATGCCTCCACTTCTTTCCATTGCTCCCATCACCACTGTGTTCTGGGTTACCATCATCCCTCACCCGATGACTGCAGGAGACTTCTAACTGTCCGTAGTCACTCTGCACCCCCAGTCCATTCTCCACAGAGCAGCCAGAGTGGGTGATCTGTGGGGAAAAAAACCCCAAAAACAGTGTGACTGCATCACATTCTGTTATCTCTCTGCCTTATACACTTCAGCAACTTCCTAGCTTTCTTAGATAAAGGCCACAGTCCTTTGGGGTGCCTGTAGAGCCCCCTGTGACCTGGCCTCACCCCACAGCCTCTGTTCCCTCTGCTTCAGCCTTGCTGCTCTTCACAGGTCCAAAACTTGCCCTTCTTTCTTCTGAAGGGACTTTGTTCCTGCTGTTGGCTCTGCCTGGAATGCCTCCTTACCCTCTTTTGGCCTAATTAACACCTGCTCATCCTTCAGATCTCTACCTGGATGAGGAACGGATGTCTCGGGGAAGTCGCTGCAGAGTAGGTCGTGGCCCCTGCCTCACAGACATTTCCCTTTGAAGCCTTTTTTGTGGGTTTAAGGTCTCATTTCTTCACTTGATCGTCTCCTTAATGGCATCTCAGATCTGTGCTCTGCTAGCATAACTTGGTTGGGGACCACAGGGCTTTTTGCCTGTCATGTGTCACCACTGAGCTCATGTTGGCCTGGGAGGGGTAGTTGTTGAATGGATTGCTGGGGGGCAGCCAAGAGGCGTGATGTAAGGGAGGCCTTTCCTTGCCCTTCCTTCCTCACATCCTTCCCTCGGCTGCCACTGTGGCTGCAGTTACTGTAAACGGCACTCAGTGATTGGTTCTGAATGTTGGGTTACTTGGGACAGCTGCCTGCACCTGTCGAGGTGAGAAGTTAAAGACTTGTCTTCTGCTCCCAAAGGAGACAGAGAAGCTGGCCCGGGAGTCCTCCGGTCCAGCGGCGGGTCTTGACCTGTCCTTCTGTGTAGGTACAGTCCACATAGGAGCAAGCCCTGGAGAGAGAAAGAGCTCAGCTACTGTGGCCCAAACTGGTTATGAACTGCCCTGAAATCTGCCAAATCCCAATTCTAAGTTTTAAATTTTATTTGTTTTTTAAACTTTTAGAAATCTTTGAAAGATGGCATTAGCTAAAGATGACCATTGAGTATAAAGTAGGGGGAAAAAAGTATCTTTTACTTGTGAGTGATTTATGGTGGGGAGAGTGTGTGTGGTTGGGCGATGCCCCAAGAACTTGGAAATGAATTTTGTCCTGTGGGAGTTAGACTAGCCAGGTCTGTGTGGAACGGGAGCAGTCTTGTGTGGTGGTTAAGAAAGACTCTAGAGCCAGATTGCCGGGAGGCAAATCCTGGTCCCGCCCTCGGCTAGCTGGGCACCTTGAGCAGCTTACTTACCTCTCTGTGCTTTGTTTCTTCATCTGTGAAATGGAGAAAGTTGCCTACTGCCTGCCCCCCAGTGTTACTGTGGGGGTGAGGGAATGAAGCTCTGTGTGGCCCTGGTGGGACCAGGGCTTGCGGAGCGAGCACATGGCACTGTTATCTGCTTGTTGGTAGCTGCCAGGGAGCCACATGTCTCCCAGGGCTGAATAAGTGTGTGAATTGGTGACGCTTGCTCCTTAGAAGAAAAGCTATCACCAACCTAGACAGCATATTAAAAAGCAGAGACATGACTTTGCCAACAAAGGTCCATCTAGTCAAAGCTGTGGTTTTTCCAGTGGTCATGTATGGATGTGAAAGTTGGACTATGAAGAAAGCTGAGCGCAGAAGAATTGATGCTTTTGAACTGTGGTGTTGGAGAAGACTCTGGAGAATCCCTTGGACTGCAAGGAGATCCAACCAGTCCATCCTAAAAGAGATCAGTCCTGAGTGTTCATTGGAAGGACTGATGCTGAAGCTGAAAACTCCAGTACTTTGGCCACCTGATGTGAAGAGCTGACTCATTTGAAAAGACCCTGATGCTGGGAAAGATTGAGGGTAGGAGGAGAAGGGGACGACAGAGGATGAGATGGTTGGATGGCATCACCGACTTGATGGACATGAGTTTGAGTAAACTCCAGGAGTTGGTGATGGACAGGGAGGCCTGGCGTGCTGCGGTTCATGGGGTCTCAAAGAGTTGGACACGACTGAGCGACTGAACTGAACATACCTAAAGAAGCTGACTGTGGCTCAGATCATGAACTCCTTATTGCCAAATTCAGACTTAAATTGAAGAAAGTAGGGAAAACCACTAGACTATTCAGGTATGACCTAAATCAAATCTCTTATGATTATACAGTGGAAGTGAGAAATAGATTTAAGGGAATAGATCTGATAGACAGAGTGCCTAAGGAACTATGGACAGAGGTTCGTGACATTGTATAGGAGACAGGGATCAAGACCATCCCCATGGAAAAGAAATGCAAAAAAGTAAAATGGCTGTCTGAGGAGGCCTTACAATAGCTGTGAAAAGAAGAGACACAAAAGGCAAAGGAGAAAAGGAAAGATATACCCATTTAAGTGCAGAGTTCCAAAGAATAGCAGAGAGAGATAAAAAAGCCTTCCTCAGGGATCAAGACAAAGAAATAGAGGAAAACAACAGAATGGGAAAGACTACAGATCTCCTCAAGAAAATTAGAGTTACCAGGGGAACATTTCATGCAAAGATGGGCTCAATAAAGGACAGAAATGGTACGGACCTAATAGAAGCAGAAGATATTAAGAAGAGGTGGCAAGAATACACAGAAGAACTGTACAAAAAAGATCTTCATGACCCAGATAACCACGATGGTGTGATCACTCGCCTAGAGCCAGACATTCTGGAATGCAAAGTCAAGTGGGCCTTAGGAAGCATCGCTATAAACAAAGCTAGTGGAGGTGATGGAATTCCAGTTGAGCTATTTCAAATCCTGAAAGATGATGCTGTGAAAGTGCTGCACTCGATATGCCAGCAAATTTGGAAAACTCAGCAGTGGCCACAGGATTGGAAAAGGTCAGTTTTCATTCCAATCCCAAAGAAAGGCAATGCCAAAGAATGCTCAAACTACTGCACAATTGCACTCATCTCACACACTAGTAAAGTAATGCTCAAAATTCTCCAAGCCAGGCTTCAGCAACACGTGAACCGTGAACTTCCAGATGTTCAAGCTGGTTTTAGAAAAGGCGGAGGAACCAGAGATCAAATTGCCAACATCTGCTGGATCATCGAAAAAGCAAGAGAGTTCCAGAAAAACATCTATTTCTGCTTCATTGACTATGCCAAAGCTTTTGACTGTGTGGATCACAATAAACTGTGGAAAATTCTTCAAGAGATGGGAATACCAGACCATCTGACCTGTCTCTTGAGAAACCTGTATGCAGGTCAGGAAGCAACAGTTAGAACTGGACATGAAACAACAGACTGGTTCCAAATAGGAAAAGGAGTATGTCAAGGCTGTATATTGTCACCCTGCTTTTTTAACTTCTATGCAGAGTACATCATGAGAAACGCTGGGCTGGAAGAAGCACAAGCTGGAATCAAGACTGCCGGGAGAAATATCAATAACCTCAGATATGCAGATGACACCACCCTTATGGCAGAAAGTGAAGAAGAACTAAAGAGCCTCTTGATGAAAGTGAGAGAGGAGAGTGAAAAAGTTGGCTTAAAGCTCAACATTTAGAAAACTAAGATCATGGCATCTGGTCCCATTACTTCATGGGAAATGGATGGGGAAACAGTGTCAGACTTTATTTTTGGGGGCTCCAAAATCACTGCAGATGGTGATTGCAGCCATGAAATTAAAAGACGCTTACTCCTTGGAAGGAAAGTTATGACCAGCCTAGATAGCATATTAAAAAGCAGAGACATTACTCTGCCAACAAAGGTCCATCTAGTCAAGGCTATGGTTTTTCCAGTGGTCATGTATGGATGTGAGAGTTGGACTGTGGAAAAAGCTGAGTGCCGCAGAATTGATGCTTTTGAACTGTAGTGTTGGAGAAGACTCTTGCGAGTCCCTTGGACTGCAAGGAGATCCAACCAGTCCATCCTAAAGGAGATCAGTCCTGAGTGTTTGTTGGAAGGACTGATGTTGAAGCTGAAACTCCAATACTTTGGCCACCTCATGCAAAGAGTTGACTCACTGGAAAAGACCATAATGCTGGGAAGGATTGGGGGCAGGAGGAAAAGGGGACGACGGGATGAGATGGCTGGATGGCATCACTGACTCGGTGGACATGGGTTTGGGTAAACTCCGGGAGTTGGTGATGGACAGGGAGGCCTGGCCTGCTGCAGTTCATGGGGTCGCAAAGAGTCGGACATGACTGAGCGACTGAACTGAACTGAAGTGAAAGAAGTAATGATTTTTTTCCAATTAAAATTAGTTAAAAACTAGTAGAGGTCTTCCCTGGTGGCTCAGTGGTAAATAATCCACCTGACAATGCAGAAGACACGGGTTTGATCCCTGATCTGGGAAGATCCCACATGCCACGGAACAGCTCAGCCTGTGCACCACAACTATTGAATCTGTGCCTTAGAGCCCGTTAGCTGCAACTCCTGAAGCCCGTACTCCCTGGTGCCTGTGCTCCACGGGAGAAGTCAGTGTGAGAGGCCCTTGCACCGCCGCTAGAGAGTAGCCTCCACTCTCTGTAACTAGAGAAAAGCCTGCACAGCAACAGAGACCTAGCACCACCAAAATAAATAAATAATTAAAAAAAAAAAAAAAAAGCCAATAGAATAATGAGTGTCCAGCAGTGAAACAGAAAGGGAACAGTCAGGCACAACTAGAAGTCTGTCCACATAGAGACACTGAGTCTGGGTTTACTCACCAGAAGGGCCTTCTCTTTCACAGGCGGGGCTGGTTTCGTTAGCTCAGAACTCCCAGAATGACATTTCTCTCCACGACTCTTCATTTCCCTTTATCTTAGGTTCATGCTCACACTGCAACCTTCTGATGCCTAATTCAGCTTCCCGGGATTCTTTTTTTTTTTTTTTTGGCCACATGGCATGTGGAATACTAGTTCCCTGACCAGGAGTCTAACCCTCACCCTTGCAGTGAAAGTGCGGTATCTTACCATGGGACCATGAGGGAAGTCCCTAAACTGACTTTAAAAAAAGCAATAAAAGGACCACATCGA
Organism: Okapia johnstoni; assembly: GCA_024291935.2. Classification (NCBI taxonomy): domain Eukaryota; kingdom Metazoa; phylum Chordata; class Mammalia; order Artiodactyla; family Giraffidae; genus Okapia; species Okapia johnstoni. Next base: position 2,689,298 of record CM044310.1, on the reverse strand, counting down.
TGGAGACCTGGCCTGAGGACGAAGCTGTGCTCTGCTGTTAGTGAACACCCGCTGGCCGGCGGGCTTCAGTGGATGTACATGCAGCCAGCTGTGGACTGGAGACAAATGCCAGTAGTGGGAGAGGAACTGGCCGCTCAGGACCAGCACTCCCTCTGTATTTCAGTCTTCCCGTCCTCTTCATTGAGGGCCTCTGCTTGCTTAACACCTCTGATGACTCCGCTTGCCCGTGGGTGACCTGGCTCTTGGTGGTCTGCCCTGCCCTCCCTCACCATCCCAGCCTCCCGCTGCTTGCTCGTCACATGTGCCCAGGGCTGCCGCAGCCGGGCCTTCCTCTGTTCCGCCTCAGTGCTTTTGCACATGTTGTTCCTTCAGCTGGAATGCCTCTCGTCTGCCTGGCGATCAGCCTGTTAGATGCAGCCAATCCCTCGTGGAGGGGCCTCCCCAAATGCATCCGCACTCCTCCCCACCAGTCAGAGGAGGCTCTTTCTCCTTCTTTGTTATTCTCCTTGTATAACCTCAGTCGTGGCTCCGTCAGTATTTATTTACATGTCTAGCATCACTCCCCGAGTATGAAATTCTCTCAATCTGGAGCTGCATCCAGTTCATCTTTGTATCCCAGAGCTCGGCAGAGTGCCAAGAACGCAGAGGGCACTTGGGGTTTCTCGGGTGAACCATGTTTTTGTCCAACAACCACCTTTCTCTTTTGACTCTTGGATAAAGCCCGTCCAGTACACATCATCACCATCTCTTCACTCTGCAGTATTCTCCCTGGTAAGATCGCTTCTTCTGACACGGGGGCATGAAATAAGACCTCCATCTGTAAATGTCATTCTAGAGTCTAAAGTCAACAGTGCTTCAGCCTTGAGGGATGGCATGCCTTCTGCACAGCCCAGCCCGTGGTGCTAGAACCCCTTCTCCCTTGGGCAGTGCTGGAAGAGTGCGAACAGGCTCTCTTTCTCCACCCTTCTCCCCGTGACCAGGAAAAACCTCCCAGTACCTCAGGCCAGATTATCCGAGTGGTTTTCTACATGTCAGTCACCTTCTGGTCCTGCCTTACCTGGTAGTGATCCTGGTTAGATCAGAGGAGCCCCCTCTGGTCTCATCAGTAGCACTGACTCTTGCAGCAGCACCGGCTGTTTTTGTTTTCTAAATATTTATTTATTTGACTGAGCCAGGTCTTAGTTGGGGCATATGGGGTCTTTAATTGCAGCATGTGGACTCTAGTTCCCTGACCAGGGATCAAACCCAGGCCCCCTGCATTGGGAGCGTGGAGTCTTAGCCACTGGACCACCAGGGAAGTCCCTCTTTTTGTTTTTGTCAGCCCTTGTGTTTTGCTTTGTTAACTTGTTTCAGTTCCAGAGGTGGCCTTTTCCTAAGATGACCCTGTATTCCGGAGTCACCTTTCCCCACTGCACCCTGAGCAACACTGCAGTGTCACTGAGGACGAGCGGCAGCCTCTGTGGGCTCCAGATGAGTGAGAGCAGCGCCAGGAGGGGGGTGTCCCCAGTGAGCTACGGCCTCACAGGATGTCAACCACCAAATCTTTCTTTACTCAAGTTGCATCCAGAATAAGCAGATGAACAGACCACCTGTAGCCATTTCCTCATTTGTAGCATGGGGATGCTAGTGATCTGTCCTGCCCACCTCTCAGTCTTTGTGTGAGAAGAGGAGGGACTCAAGGGGAAGAGCGCACAGGGGAGAGGAAAGCTGCGGTGTCCCCCTTCAGGCTGCAGCAGAAACACTGGGGCTTATGCAGAATGCAGTTCTTACTACATCAGCCTGGGCTGGGCTCAGGAAGCTTCATTTTTAACAAGCTGCCCAGGGGCATCTGATGCTGCTGTTCTTTCAACCATGGTTTCAGAAACACCACTATAAATCAAAGAACAAGTATAAAATAGTTATTCGAGGCAACTTTAGTGCCTTGGACCTGGAATCCAAAGTCTTGGGTTAAATCCCAGTTCTGCCCATTCCTAAACCTGTGACCTTGAATGACCTTCTCTTTGAGCTTTAGTTCTTCATAAGTACAAAGGAGACGATATTCTTGGACCTGGAATCCAGTCTTGAGTTAAATCCCAGCTCTGCCTATTCTCAGACCTATGACCTTCTCTTTGAATTTCAGTTTTTCATCTGTAAAATGGAGCTGTTACACACCAGCCTCACAGGGTTATGAGAATTAAATGAAAATGCTGTGTGAGCAAGCCCACCTCAGTAAAGGGCTCATGGAATTCGGTCAGTGTTTTACAGAAAGGGAGCCAAGTGTCCACTATGTCTGGAACGTGGTGTCGTGTTAACAAACACAGGGCAAAAACAGTCCTTGGCATCCAGCTTAATCGGATGGCACAGAAATCTGAATAGAACCTTAGAGAGTCCAGTCCCTTGAAACTCGGAAGGGAGGATGGAAAGCCCAAGGTATACAAGGGTACCCAGTCACGTGAAATGTGTTTAGATGTTCAGATGGAAAAATTATTTCCCAATATACTGAAGAGAGAAAGGCGGGGTTGGGGGGGGCCTCATCGGTGTAGCAACGAAAGCACTGTTAGTAACTTTTGAGAGACTGCAGAATGGGGTAATCCCCCCCCACCCCGGGTACAATTGCTTGTTACTGTATAATTGTTAATACCTGCTGTGTTCCAGGCATTGGGGATCTAATCATGAATAAGAACGGAGGTGGCTAACTGGCCCGGTTTTCAAAAAGGAGGAAAAATAGAGATCCTGGAAAAAGTGCTCATAATCTTTTTGACTTGACTCCTTCACAGAGTCCCGATGGGATTTTGTGAATGAATTCCAGTGGGGTTCGTGGAATTTTGCGGATGATGGAATAGGTGGGCACCGAGCACTTAGGACAGGGGCCGATCTCGAGGCTTCAGCAGCCGTGGATCCGTCGTGACTCGTTAGACCTGGCTTCATGTTCTCACTGGGTCCTCTTGAATTCTACCAGGCATTGGATAAAGTCTTTTGTGATATCCTGACAGTGTGAACGTGGGCAGGAAATCTAGAGAAATCAGAGGCAGAAGTTCAGAGTACCCAGCACTTTGGGGCCCTGTGTTGTTGCAGAGGCCGGATTCCTGAATACATCACTTGGGCTCCTGTTGAGGAAAGACCTTAGGACTGGAGGTCGGCAGACTGGGCTTTTAATCTCAGCCCTGAGCTTCCCACAATAACTCAGATGGATTGCTAACATCTCTGGGTTTTCCCTTGCCTTGTCTGTGCTGTACATACTCCTTTCAGGGTTGTTGCAGGGACTGACCTGGATGATGAGCTTGAAAGCTCTCTGTAAATGGAGAACACTTTATAAACCTTAGTTTTCACCACCATTCTAGAAGTTGCTCATAACAGGGTTCCTGAACCATTTACTAGGCATCTGTGAACATCAGGTGTGGACCTCACATATTTGATCTGGAGGTAGATAGATACAGGCTCCAAGCCCCTCTTGTGTGTGATGCGCTTGTGGACGCATCAGGGAATCCCCTTCCTGAGAAGATTGAGTGCTCTGTGGGAGGTGGGCCTGGAAAAGGGAGGAGACAGCTGCCAGCTGGGGGTGGAGGAGGCTGCAGAATTAGCTAAGGGAGCAAGGGCTTGGGGACTACCCAGGGAGAGCCTGCATGGCTGGGTCAGGAAGTGGAGGGGGAGGAGGTGGCCAGAGCCGTGACCCCAGGAGCGAAGCTGCAGAGACAGCCTGGGGATCCCCAGCGCAGGGCACCCAGGCAGGCTTAGCTTTGGACAGGAGCACTGGGAAAAATGTGTGAGGAGGTGTTTGCTCTAAACTGTGGGACTTCTTTTTGTTTTTGTCCATTTATCATTTTAAAAACCAGCACTTAGCTTCCCTGGTGGTCCAGTGGTTAAGAATTCGCCTTGTAATGCAGGGGACGCTGGTTCGATCCCTGGTCTGGGAAGATCATACATGCCACATGGCAACAAAGCCTGTGCACCCCAGTTACTGAACCCACGTGTCCTAGAGCTCATGCTCTGCAATGAGAGAAGTTGCCACAGTGAGAAGGCAGCACACCGCAACTAGAGAGCAGTCCTGCTAGCGACAACCAGAGAAAACCCACGCATAGCAGCGAAGACCCAGCACAGCCAAAAAAAAAAAGGCAGCACTTAGGGACTTCTCTGGTGGTCTGGTGGCTAAGACTGTTCTCTCCCAATGCAGAGGGTCTGGATTTGATCCCTAGTAAGGGAACTAGAGCCCTCATGCTGCAAGTAAGACCTGGAGCAGATCCCCCCCCCCCAAAAAAAAAATATATATATATGTGCAGCACTTAAGTGCAGGAAAAAAATGTAAGCAGTATCAAAAAGGTAGAAAATGAATGCTATTTCATCTGTGCTGCTTGTTTTACTACCCTAAAGAGAAACTGATTAGCCATGCAGTAGAATACACCAGGTGATCTCTAAGGATTATGTATGCAGACTTTTGAAATAATGGGATCACTCTGCACATTCTCTCCGACGCCTGGATTTTTCATATAACCCCCTATCCAGGACAGTTTCTGTTTCAGGACCTAAAGTCTTCCTCATTAGTTTTAACAGCTGCATAGTATTCTGTCGCATGGATGGGAGATTGTATTTAGCCCAGTCCTGCTGATAGACACATGGATTGTTCCTCATCTTTTAGTATTAAACCATGCTGTGAACACATGTCTTGGCACATTTGTGGGAATATTTCTCTGGGCAAAATTTCTAGCAGTAGAATTGCTGGGACTCTGCTTACTGAGAGCTGACTTCTGCTATAGTGTGGAAAATGAGCTGGAATAGAAGAGGAGCAGAGGCAGGAAGAACGGTCAGCAGAGGGGGTGACACTGCTCCCCGGCTAAGGTCCCTGAGTGCCCGCCCCTGGTCAGGGTCCTCCTGGCCAGTAGAGGGCCCCACATGGACACAGTTCCTCAGGCATCAGGCTATCTGACTAGAGCTGCCTCCAAGAAGAGGCTGGGGTGATTCATTCATTCATAGTGTTCACTTGGGGCTGCTGGCCTGGAGGGCTGTGCCTTCCAGCCTCTCAGCAGCCGCCTTGAACCCGCGCCTCAGCTGATTCCAAGGAGTCGGTCGGCTGGGCTCCCTGCCAGGTTTCCAGCTTGTGAAACGTGCGGAAGATTACTGCTTCTCCTGCCATCTTCCCCCGCCGTCACCGCCAGTCCAGGGATCCCGACGCTGCCTCTGGCAGCCGCCGCATCTTGTGCCAGCCACTCTGGTACCTAGAAGAGTGGCTTCCCACCCAGAACCAGTTCAGGGGCAGGGCATGGAAGTACAGCCTCCACTGACCTTTCATCTCCTGTTCTGAGGGGTTCGGACCCTTCGAAGTTGGCCCCAAGGAGCCACACACTTGGGTCTGAGCGGCCAGCGGCTTCTCACATCTGGTGGTCCCCCATCTTTCGTGGTTTCTCTGGAGGTCTGGATTTATGGGGGTCAAGTGGACTCTACCTGGGAGGGGCCTGGGGGGCGGCTGCACCTCTTCCAGGGGGAGGTCCTCACATTAGTTCCCCACACACCCGCCCACCCACCCACTGAGTCGTTTGTGAGGGAGCAGGGGATGGAGAGTGCCTGCAGCCCTGCTCGCATTCCTAGACACCGACTCACTGCGCCGCCGCCACTGGAACAGCAGAGCTGTGTGAAATGTCAAGAGGAGTTATGCTCATGGGCTCCCTGGCCCTGTCTCTCTGTGGCGTGCATTTTCTTCCACCCGCACCCTGTTCATCAGATGGAAATCAGAAGGTGCAATTAGAAGATAATTTGCTAGTTCCAGACTTAATTTGGGGCCCCCTCCTTGCCTGATCGAATTACAGGGGAACATAATAGATTTTTGGTGAGAAGTAGTTGGCTGGAAGAAAGAGAGCTCCCCGCTCTCCAGCTGGGCGGGCCTTTCGGTATCCCGCGTGCCGTCCCCCTCCACTCTGTGCCCCTCCTCCTCTCTGGCTCTTGTGTGGCCCCCAGGCAGGAATCCGGATCCTCCCAGGGCCAGCTCAAGAGGTCTAAACTCAAATTGAGACCCAGGGGAAACAGGGAGCCCTCTGCAACTTCATAGGGCTGAAAAACGTGGAAGCTGGCAGTTTTTTAGAGACCTCACCAAGACTGAGACAGAGGCAGCGACTTGCTGAAGGCCACAGAGAGAGCCCCCGTAGCGGTAGTAACAATGGTCTTAATGATATTAGCAGCTAACATTTATCAACCCTTAATGTGTTCCAGACTGCATGCCAAGGGCTTACGTGCAGGGCCTTGTCACATTCAAACCCAGACAGTCTGGCTGCAGTCCCAGGCCAGGCTCCAGCATAGCAATGGTAGAGCTCCGGATTGACAGCCCAGGTTCGAATCCTGGCTTCACCTCTCACACGTGCAGCTGGTTGACCTCAGGCACAGGGTTTATACTCTATGTGCCTCGGTTCCTTCCACCGTAAAACGGGGGGAATCACAGGACTGTCAGCTGGTGTGGTTTAAGTTCATTCATGTGTGTAAGGTGCTGCGAGCAGGGCTTGGGGCAGGGTGCGTGCTCGTCCAGTGCTCACTGCCCGCTGGCCTCCTCGGGGGCTGGAGCGTGGGGCCCATGTGGCAGGACACAGACGTGGCTGCATTCTGCACGATGCAAGAAGTGGTCTTCACTATTAGAGGCCAGGTACAGTGTGGTTGAGGGAGCTCCTTGTGGGGCAGAAGCCAGCAGACTAGCCCACTGCCTCTTTTTGTACAACCTTTTGATTTTCACATTTTTTATCTTTTTTTTTTTTCAAAAATATATTTATTTATTCGACTGCGTCGGGTCTTCTTGCAGCATGTGGGCTTTCTCTAGTTGTGGTTGCCCTGTGACATGTGGGTTCTCAGTCCCCTGGCCAGGGAGCAAACCCATGTCCTTGGCGTTGGAAGGCAAGTTCTTAACCACTGGACCACCAGGGCAGTCCCTTCACATTCTTAAACAGAGGAAAGCAAAAGAATATTTTGTGGCATGTGAAAACAGCACAAAATTCAAACTTCCATATCCATAAATAAAGCATTATTGGAACACAGCAACATCCATTCGTTTGTTTTATATATATAGGCCACTGTTGTCCTGCAGTGACAAAATCTGTATTCATTTTAGGCCTGCAAAGCCTAAAATGTTTGCTCTCTGGCCCTTTACAGAAAGTGTCCCAACCCCGACTCTTACTGGATTTGAAACCCAGCCCCCCCACTCAGCAGCTGTTTGTCTTCAGGCTAGTGACACAACACTTAGGAACCTCAGTTTCATCATCTGTTAAATGGGGGTGATAACATCTACCCCATGTATTGGCCATTTAAGTATGACAGATAAGTGATAATGCAGGGCCTGGAACGTCCTAAGTGCTCCATAAGTGGTAGCTTATAACAGGGTGCAGACACCCTGTCTTATCACTGGCGTCCTTATCCCCGTGCCCCATCAGTAGAGGAATGGGAAGAGGCCCCCCCAACTCCCAGCCTCCACCTTCGCCACGGGCTTTCCTGTCACTGGGACAGGGTGACTTGCATGGAGAGGAGCATGTGTCAGGTGGGAGAAAGCAGGCATCGCTCCCTCAAGTCCAGCAGCAGAGTCTGGACATGCCCCCGTCTTCCTCAGGCAGAGGGTGAGGGACTCTCTTGATGGGGGGCCCTTGGTTTGGCCCGTCCCCTCTCCAGACACCTGGCTCATCGTCCCCACAGGCACCCTGGGCCGTGCCCTCCATCATGCCCTGGTTTTCAGTGTGAGAAGCCTGGTTACCGTGGACACCGGGGAAGAAGCACCACTGCCTGCTGAGGCCGATGGGTGGCATTCTGGGAATGAAATAATGAATGAGAGGGCACAAGTGACCTGGACTCCAGTCCCTGTGCTCCTCCTGTGTGCAGAAGGGTTTGGCGGGAGATGTTTTACCTTGAAGAGGCAGAATGAAGCTCGGCGGCTGAGACCTCCAGCTCTAGTCACATGAGTCTGCATTTAAATAGCAGTCCTGCCCACGACTCGTTATTTGGCCATGGGTAAGTGACCTGACCTCTCTGTACCTCGCTTCCCTTGTTTCCACCGAGGAGATAGCCCCCATGTTGGAGAAATAAGACAGTATCACATGGCGCTTGTCACAGGAGAAATGGCAGGCAACACATAACTCTCTGGGCCTTGTTTCCTCATCTGTGGTGCAGCTCTGCCCAGAAGTGGAGTGGCAGTGGCCAGGCCAGGCAGAGGGAAGGAATGAATGGGAACCCTCGTGCCAGCACCGAGTAGATGCCAGCCCGGAGCCGAGAGCTCAGAGGGCAGCTCCCTGGACCTGGGTCTCTGGACCAGCCTCTGCGGCCAGAGGGCCCCCCCTTTAGGGGGTGTGGCTTGGCCTGGAGCTGGTCTCCTGGGCTTTCCTTCACCTCCGAGCAGAGTTCTCATCCTTTGGGCAGCTCTTCAGCCTGGGGACACTTGGGGCAGCTGCCAGCCTGCAGCCTCCCTCCCGCTCGGCTCCACCCCTTGCCTGCAAGGTCTGTTTCCTAATAGCTGCTCCAACCACACACCTCGTTCCGCGCGGAGCCCCTCCCCTTCCTCCCTCCCTCCCCCGGCAGGGGTGGGGCTGCCGAGGAAGGCTAACTTGACAGCAGCGCCTCTTTCTTGGCGAGTCACCGGCCCCTGCCTGAGAATGCCTGAGTGCGTGTAGCCTCTGCAGAGAGGTGCTTCTCCTGAGTCCCGAGGGGCCGCCCAGCCTCGGAGAACCGGGGAGCAGCGTCCCAGCCATGAGCCCCTGCGGGACTTCGCTGGGGGGCAAGGGGCTCAGAGCGCTCACGCCCCTCCGGCCGCCCCGGAGGGAGAGGTGAGCTGGGCAGCCAGCGCTGCCGGAGCCCCAGGCCTGTCATGGTGGCCGCCCGCAGGCCGGAGGCCCTCCCCGACAGGTTTGCAGCTGAGCTTGTGTGTCTGGCGTGGGAAGAAGATGGGGAGTTACTTGTCCGTCCAGGCTTACTTCACCTCCAGAGACCCCTTCCGGTGAGTCGCGCTTCCCATCTCCTCTTTGGGCCCCGGTCCTGAGGGGAGGGCCGAGGCCGCCCCCATCTGCCTCTCGGGTTTTTCTTGTCCGACCGCGCCTCTGTCAGGCAGAAGCCAGTGGAAGCTGCTTCCCCACGGAACCAGGTCCCCGCACCCCAGGTGCTGGGAACGGTGAGGGGAGGGCTGGCGGGGACGCAGCCCCCAGGGAGCTCGGCCTCCGGTGCTTCCCAGACGCACCTGGACGAGCCTCCGAGAGGTGCAAGGTGCTGCGGAGCCGGCCTGCTCGTGGTGTTACTTCTTCCGGGCGGAGCGCAGGAGGGGCTGTTCTTCCAGCTCTCCACGTCTCACCTGCGGGCTGTGCCGCCTGCCCGGGAATTTGTCCCAACAAGCAGGATGGGCAGGTTTTGCCAAACAAAGTGGAAGCCGGCAAGGCTGGGTGTGGGCAGCCCGGTACACAGTAAGCTCTCTCATTACACACGTTTATTCTCTTAATAGCAGGCGCCTTGGCCTCTGGCCTCTAAGGGCTCCTGCGTTTCCTGTGAGTAGGTAGGGTTGCCCGGCAAAGGCCTGGGCAACGTGAGCCCTGGGGCAGCCGGCTTTGGAGGGTACTGAGCTGGGGGACCAGCCCCCATGCCTGCCAGGTCCCCAGGCCCGAGTTTCTGCGGGGCTTCTCACAGGGAGATGTGGAAACTTCCGGTCTACCTCTGACCTGCCTTTCTCTGCTGTCTGCCCCACCCCACCTCCCAACAGAAACTCCCCAGGGGGTTCTGGCCCTGGGTCCCTCCTGGATGGAGCCATTCCTGGCTGGGGTGGAGCTTGTTTTCATTCTTTGGGAGCAGCCTGTTATTCTGAGGTCTGCCTCCCCCTCACCAGTGGTCCTGGTCAGCTTCTCCCTCTGGCTTCCCCAGCCAGACCCCTTGCCCAGACCGCGCTGGTGGGATAAGAGTCAGGTGGCCGTGCCCTGGGCAGAAAAGCAGAACACCACGTGGTTTCTCAGAATTACCGGACCCTGGTCGAGTGGTGGGAAACCCCAGGATCGGAGGGGGCGGGATGAAACTGGTCCTTGGGGCTGCCTTTTCCAGACATCCTGCCTGGCACTTCATCCTGCAGTCTCTTGACAGCCTCAAGACCTTTGGTGTCCCCATTTTACAGATGTGGCAGCTTCTTTCAACCGAGTTAACTTGCGGGGTCTCTCTGGCCAGCCTCGTCTGTCCTCGGGAGGCTGCACCTCCCTCCGTGTGCACCTCCCCCAGGAGCATTCTCAGGTTTGCTTTCCTCTCGCAGCGGAGCAGAGGAGCGAGCAGAGGAGCAAGCGAGCCAGCAGGAAAATGCTGCCCTGTAGTTTTCCTAGCACGTGACGGGGACAGCAGATATCCTCCTCTGCAGGGCCATTGGGGATAGGGATTGATCTTGAGTTGTACCATGTGGAATCAAGATGCCAAGTGTTTGAAGCAGCCACTAGTTTAAGCCAGGGCCTCATTAATCCCTCTTACTCTTAATCCTGGATCGGCAGCCTGGGGGCAGGGTGGCTCCCTTAGAAGCCAGGAATGTGTGCCCCTTTTAATCTCTGGGGGCACGACACAACCTCTCAGAAGCTCAAGCAGATAATGGACACTCAGCATGGACCCGTGAGGACCCAGCCACCGCGCCACCCAGGTCTGCCCGTGCTTTGTCTTGCTCTTCTGGGCAACCTGACAGCCCTCCCCCCAACTCTGTTTGCCCAGCTGGAGTCAGGGGGGACTGACTGGCGGGCCATAGACCCTCTCCCCTCCCCCCAGATGGGAGGCCACATTCCTGAAGCCACTTCTGAAGAGATAGCTGAGCATGGGGCTCTGTGCCCCACCTCCCCACCCAGGGACCACCCAGACCCTCCCCTCTGCCAGATAGCAGTCCAGTCAGTCACCAGTGTCACTGCCCGGTCAGAGAGGCGCTCCTGCCCTCGCCCCCTCCTTTACTGCAGGATGTCCTCAAGGGCTGCCCTCTGACCAGGTGCCTGACCCCACCCTGGGCCCTGGTTTCCTCCCCCGCGGAGCGTAGGGACTGGCTTTCCTGGGCTCCTCTTGCCAGATTCTGTGGAAGAAATTCAGTCCTTGACCCCTGGCCTTGAGCACACAGTTCTGGGTCTGCGGCTTCAAGGAGAGTGACGCAACCAGATTCCATGGGGACATGATCAGGCGTGACAGCTCGCTGGGGAGGGAAGTGGGAGCTGGGGATGAAGAATGCGATTTCTGTGCCCCAGGCGCCCCTGCCCGGCAGGCTGAGCTCAGCAGAAGGCATCGTCCCCCCTCTGCCAGTGCACCAGGTTTGAGGGGTGAGACGTAGTCACGAGCATTCTTGCAAGTAAATCAGAATTTACAGAAGAGGAAAATTAAGGAGGGACTTTTGTCTGACATCATTAAAGGATTTTTCCTTCTATAGCTTTTCCCTTAATGCCTGACGTTGATTTAGTGAGTTTGGTTTACACATTGTCTCTGGAAGAAAACAAGTGCATCTTTGTATTCTAAAGCAACCCTTGTTTAAAGGGAGAAACTCTTCTTAACCCTGCCCACCTTCACAGTCATATTTGGCAGCTGTCTTAGGTCCCCTGGGACTCTCTCCTCTGAAAAATGAAGGACTCAGATCAGGTGAATGGTTCCCAGCTCTGCAACCCACGTGGCTCCTCAGAGACAAAACAAGCCCTCTTCCATTAGCTGCAACACCAGGGCACAGATTACTTGAAACCACAGGCTTTCTGGCTTCTGGTTGGAACTGAATCAGCGCACTCTGGCAATACTTATTTCTTGCTGATCAGAGGCTCATTATGTGTTTGGTTACTTTTTTCAAACAGGATAACAACATGTTTATTCCATAATAATTACAGCTTAATTGACAGACTGTTTCAGTCTTCAGGGTCTGCAGGAAGGAGGGGTGATAAGGGGTCTGGGGTGGTAGAAGGCTGGGCTCTGATGGACCAGAGTCTCTGGGCCCCTGCTGTGTCTGCCCCCCACCCCTTCGGGCCCAGGGGAGGTGTGGCAACCCCAGTCGTGACACTCAGGCCAGAGCAGAGAGATCTGCCAGGTCCCCCGTCCACCCCAGTCAGTGCTCAAAGGCAGGGGCTGGAAGAAGCTTCTCCCACTCTGCTTTCTGCTCAGTCAGAGGCTAAGGACGCGCATCCGGCCAGGTGGGAGGGCTTGTTCTTTAACCTGTGTAAATCCTCTCTAACAGTGGCCGTTTTGGTGCTCTCACCACCTAAGGTGGAAAGTTTACCTGTAAACATTTGGTCTGAAGAATTTTCATGTGACTGAGGGCTGGGCCTCTGTCTTATCTCACTTGGCTTCTCTCAGCACCTTGCTTGTTCTGTCTTGCACACCCTCCATGCACAGTAACTATTTCCTAATTGGTCGCAATTGATTATAATCAATTGATTTCTAACTGGCTAGATAAATAATTCATTTGGGGACCTTCCCTGTTTCCAGAAATCTGTTTGGTTCTGGGCCAAGAAACAGGTCCCTGTTGCTTGGGGCTGGGAGAGGGAGGGGTCTGTCTCCTTTCACCCTGGGTGTTCTCCAATCAGAGAGGGAAGCAGCGAGATGAGCACTTCCTAGGCCCCCACTCTGGGCCAGGCTCTCGCTGGGTGTCTATACGTGGTTTAATTCTCATCATCACCGGTGTGTGAATGAAGACACTGAGGCTCAGGATCATGAAGTAACCGGCTTTAGGTGACTCAGATAGTGAGTGGCAAAGATGGAATGTGGACCCAGTTCTTAAGAGAAGTTATTTATGAAACTTTAAACTAAGTTTGATTATTATTTTTTAACCAGTATATTCCCTGCTGACTCCAAAGGCTTTAGCTTGGATCTGAGCCGCCCACCGAACTGACCATCAGGGTTTGGTCCACTCTAGCCGCCCAGGCTTTCCACAGCCCTCAGGGAAAGTTCTGGAGGTTGTTAAAGCCTGTGGCTGGAGAGTCTCAGTTCCATTCACTGCTCAGGAGAGTGTGGTGGCTGATAGCTTGGCCCTGGGGACTGGGCTCCACCACCTCCAAACTCGATGCCCTAGGCCTGTAGCCAGGACACATGCTAACTTTCACTTGAAACTTTGAAAGATTGAAAGCTGGGAATGGCTTTGGGGAGAACGTATTGTGGCCATGCCCCTGAGGACCAAGGTGAGATTCTCTTGAGTCACACCTTACATTCCCAGAGTGCGTTTTGGACCCTCTTAATAGGGGCAGAGTCTGCTGGGGACCAGCCTGCCATGGACTCAGTGGAGGAGGAGAGTCATTGTGCCACTTAACGTTGGGTCCCTGGGCTTTAGGAGAAGCAGCAGCAGGTGTTGACACTCAAAGGGACGCGAGCTCTCAGGGCTCCAACCTCTGTGTCTTCGCAGATGCGAGCCCTGAGGCCCAGCTTCGTGGACGGACTGCACCATGAGGTGCGAGCCCACGGTGCAGATTCCGGCTCCATCATGTGTGTCCTGGGCGACTTTGCAGAAGTTACTTGACTCTGCTTTTCCTTCTCCTAGTCTGTGAAACAGGGCTAATCCTATCACCCTGCAGGGTGCGGTCAGGATTAGAGCTCCTGTAAGTTGGGTGTCTCATAACCGCCCAGGAGTATGGTTACATTCTCGAAAGAGGTCACCGTAGCTGCTGTGAATATTTAAGCGAGGCCTCCGAGACTGCCCTGGCAATGTCCCCGGAGGCCCAGAACCACTTGTGTCCTGTGTAAAGCAGCCTGGGGACCGACAGCCCGTCCTCTTGTGAGGCGTTCACCTTCCTGTTCTTCAGAGACACCTGTGGTGGCCGGCCTTGGCCGAGCAGCCAGCTGTGCCCTGCAGAGGCATTCCTTGACACAGATGTGTGTGTGGTGGTGTCACACTCCGGCCAGGTATTCTTCCCGGGAGGCTGGCCTGTCTGGCTCCTGCATGCCTGCACTCGCCCCTCTCCCTGCCCCCTCCGGGGCCTGGCCTGGGCTACTTGCAACAAACAAAAGCAGGATATTGGCAATGGAGAGGAGGACATGTTTGGTGCTCCCATGCCCTGCAGCGCACATACCATGGCAAGGGTGTAACAGGGCCCCGGCCAACAGTTGGTACAGGTTTGTCTGCACCAACTTTCGTCCACCTCAGACAGGAGAGGGGCGGGCTGGGGCCCGGTGACTGGGAGCCACGGAACCCCTGTACTCCCACCTGGACCCCTGGTGCTTGCCACACCCGCAGTGTTTGCTCTGGAAATGTTTGCCGAGGGCTTACCCCGAAGGCCCTTTGCACGGTGCTGAATCTCAGGGGGATTGGGACACTGTTCCTCTCCTCAGTGAAGGAAGAAGGCAGGTGCCCAGATGCTTTACATCAGAAGGTGGGCGCATGAAGGAAGGCCCTGCCCCTGGTCCCTGCCCCACACTGGGCACGTCACCACCGTCCAGAACTGAGTTCTGTCCTCACTGCTCGCCTGAAAATAGGTGATGTTGCCACTTCACAAATGAGGGGCCAAGCAGCTGGCCTGAGATCACCGCGGGGCGGGGCGGGGAGGTACGTGGTGCTGAGCTTTGAGCCTTGGATCATCCGGGGGAAAGTTAATCCCCTCTGTTTACAGGTGAGGGGACTGAGCTCAGAGAGGGAGAGGGGCTTGTCCAGAGACATGTGGTTCCTGAGACCCTGAACCCAGTGTCTCCTCCCAGCTCGGAGCTCGGGTAAGAGTGTACATTTTACACCGAGAGGAGCTGGAGTTGCACGCCCAGAACGGGGTCTTTGCCTCCACCTCCTGTAACTTGTGGTCTGCACTGAGCCGTTCTGGACGCTTCACATCCATACTCGTCTACCTGAAGTCCAGCATCCAAAGGACAAATGAGAAACGCTAAGGGTGGGGTGGCTGATGGCAGACGCCCCCATCTTGGCCTCTCCCCCTGCACTGCTAATCAAGTTTTGTTTAGATTTTCTCTTCCTCAACTCATTATAAGCTCTTAGAAGTGGAGGAGGGGACCCTGTATAATCTATCTTTCCTATCTGCAGCACCTACCAAGTTACTCTAAGAACACACTCGCTTTGCCCTTCACATTTTTCAGAAGACTTTCCTCTTTATTAACTTACTTGTTCATAGTGGCTCTTCGTAGTAGATGCTATTGGTCACATTTTGTCATTGAGAAAAAGCTAGTAAGAGAAGTTGTCCAAAAACCACCAAGCTAATGGCAGTAAGTGGCCAATAACATGAGTTTCCATTATCATCATCACCCAATAGCAGTGAATGCTACAGCATTCCTGCAGTGCTAGGCCTTTTATATAAGCTGTCTATTTAAAAAAATATTTTTGGCCCTGCCACACGGCTTGTGGGACCCTAGTTCCCCGACCAGGGATCAAACCCTTGCCCCCTATAGTGGAGGCACAGAGCCCCAACCACTGGACCGCCAAGGAAGTCCTGAACTGTCTGTACTTTAACACGTACTATTTTATTTTCGCAGTAGTCTTATCTTACAGATGAAGAAGCTGGGTCAGAGAAGTGAAATAACTTGCCGAAGATGACATAACTAGTAAGTGGCAGGTCAGGATTCAAGCCAAGAGCAGTTCCACCCTGTCTCTCAGAAAGCAAGGAAATCGTGGGTGGCGCGAGGCCTCGACGACAAGAACAGTCTGCTAACTAGGAAGGAGGAGGTGGGACAGGCTCGCCTGGCAGAGGGGCTGTCGGCTCTGGGTGCCAGGGTCAGACGTGAGGGTGATCGTGTTTGTGTAGACATGACCCCAGCACACCCCCAGCCTGACTGAGTGTGGAGCTTCACAGCCCAGTGACTGGAGGAGAAAGGAGCTCTGGGGCTCACAGGCACGTGTTACATGGCGCTGATGGAGTTTTTCTTCCCCTCATTCTTTTATTTTGAAAAATTTCAAATATATGGAAGAGTTGAAAGAACACTCATATATCCTTCACCTAAGAGTCATCACTTGTTAAGTTTAAGCCTCTTTATATGTCTGTATACACACATACACAGTTTTTTATTTTTTACTTATTTACAAGTAAATTGCAAGTATCTTGACTCTCCTTATTACTTTACTATTTTTCTTCTACAAATTCTTCTATATAGCCAAAGTATCGTTATCACATCTAAAAAATTAACAGTAATTTTACATTATAATCTAATGTATAGTCGAAATTCAAATTTCCTCAGTTCCAAAAATGTCCCTCTTGTCTGTTTTCATTTTCAATCCAGAACTGAATCCAAGGTTTAGGTGTTGCATTTGGGGGCTTCTGTGTCTCTGGGCTTTTCTAATCCCTGTGTTTTAACATTTTAAAAGAGAAAAGACCAGTTGTGTTATAGAATGACCTCCCCTTTCTGGATTTTCCTGATTGTTTGTATACACTTAATCTGTTTTTCTCAAGGATGCGCTGTCAGTAATGCTGTCGGAGATGGGTAGGTTTTGAAGAGTGGAGGTCACTGAGCTGCTTTGGTTCATTGAGGTATCAGTCTAGACCAGAAGTTCTTAACTGGCGCATGAATGGGCTTCAGTCCTATGACATGTACCCCATACCTAAATTATATGCACATTTTCCTCATATGTTTCTTTTTCTGGGAGAGGTTTCTTGTTCAGTCGCTAAGTCGTGTCCGGCTCTTTGCAGCCCCATGGAGAGCAGCACACCAGGCTTCCCTGCCTTCCACTCTCTCCTGGAGTTTGCTCATTTCCACTGAGTCGGTGATGCCCTCCAACCGTCTCATCCTCTGTCACCCCCTTCTCCTCCTGCCCTCAATCTTCCCCAGCATGAAAGTCTTTTCCAGTGAGTCGGCTCTTTGCATCAGGTGGCCAAAGTATTGGAGCTTCAGCTTCAGGATGGTCCTTGCAGTGAACAGTCAGGGTTGGTTTCCTTTAGGACTCACCAGTTTGATCATCTCCTTGCCGTCCAAGGGATCTGAAGAGTCTTCTCCAGCATCACAATTCAAAAGCCAAGAGGTTTCTTGGCGCTTACCAAGTTATCAAATTCTCCAAGGACTTCAAGCCCCAGGAAGGTTTAGGTTTCTGTTCTTGCCTTGCTTTTCAGGTGTTCTGAATGCCAGGATTCCCTCACCAACTGGTACTATGAGAAGGATGGGAAGCTGTACTGCCACAAGGACTACTGGGGGAAGTTTGGGGAGTTCTGCCACGGATGCTCTCTGCTGATGACGGGGCCCGTCATGGTGAGCGCATCCCTCCATCTCTGCCCCCTCTGTTGTCAGAGTTCGTTGGCAGTGCCTCCAGTTCCTGTGGCCATTCACCTTCTGTCTTCCCGTCAGCCAAGGCCTCTCCCTTTATTTATTCAGTCACTTAACAGATGAATTTTAGGACCCATTAAGTGCCAGATATGATCCCTCTCTCAGAGACGTAACAGCCCAGTGTTGGGAGGGGTGGGCAGGCAAGGAGGGGGAGACAGTGAGACGGGATAAGGGGCCTAAAGGGGAGCACGAGCCTCTCTCCTGGGGACGATGACTTCTGGGGGCCTGTGCCCATGGAGTTTTCTTGCAATCTCAGAAGTGACGGGGGGACTTCCCTGCTGGTCCAGTGGTTAGGACTCATCGCTTTCACTGCCCAGGACCTGGGTTCAGTCCCTAGTTGGAGAACTAAGATTCTGCAGGTCACACGGTGTTGACGGAAAAGAAAGAAATGACAGAGAGGCACCAGTCCAGCCCTTTCTCTGGGAGCTCTGGGACGGGGAGGGCGAAGGTCAGCGATGACTGGGCAGGGATGGTCTGTAGATCCCTGATGGGAGGCCCCTCACCCACCCCTCCCTTCACTCCAGCAACCGTGACAACTCATTTCCTCCCCGCATCTGTCCACCCTTCTCCCCACCTGCTCACAGGTGGCCGGGGAGTACAAGTACCACCCAGAGTGCTTCGCCTGTATGAGCTGCAAGGTGATCATCGAGGATGGGGACGCATACGCCCTGGTGCAGCACGCCACCCTCTACTGGTAAGATGGTGGCCCCGTGTCCATCCTTCCCGACAAGGGTGGCTGAGCAGGAGGGGGCAGGTGGCAGTGTGAACCGGGGAGAAGGACTGCTGGGGTCTTAATGCACTGATGATACTCCTGTCACAGCAATGGCTCTTGACCAGCTCTGAAAGCTGTGAGCAAGACAACGTCTCTGCCCCCTGTCCTTACCTACTGGGAGAAGCATACTGCCCTGCAGGCCTCCCAGAGGGAGATGATGGCTGGGAGGGTGCTCTTGGAGAAGGAGCCCAGGATGTTAAAGGCAAAGGCCCCTTAGAACTCACTCAGCCCAACTGCCTCGGTCGACAAAAAATGTCAGGCTGAGACCCAGTTCTTACCTTGAGTCAAAGGCAGAGGGAAGAAAACCCAGGCTGCTCATTCTGAGCGGCCAGCTGGAACCGGACAAGGGTGGTGAATGTGGGGCTCTGCCCTCTGTCTCTGGAAGGCATGTCGTTGCCGGGGGCTTCCAGGTGGGGCTCCAGGATCTCAGCCCCCTTTCTACTCCTCCCCGCAGTGGGAAGTGCCACAACGAGGTGGTGCTGGCACCCATGTTTGAGAGGCTGTCCACAGAGTCCGTCCAGGACCAGCTGCCCTACTCCGTCACACACATCTCCATGCCGGCCATCACCGAAGGCAGGCGGGGCTTCTCCGTGTCCGTGGAGAGTGCCTGTTCCAACTACGCCACCACTGTGCAAGTCAAAGAGTGAGTGCCTGAAGTGGGGGTTCTGGGGTGGAGCACACAGGCGGGCCTTGGAGCCCCCGCATCCACATCTCGTCTCTTCCTCCTGGGCTCA
Source organism: Okapia johnstoni (assembly GCA_024291935.2). NCBI lineage: Eukaryota > Metazoa > Chordata > Mammalia > Artiodactyla > Giraffidae > Okapia > Okapia johnstoni. Next base: position 2,670,662 of record CM044310.1, on the reverse strand, counting down.
CCGTGCTGTCGCCATGCCTGGGCCCTGGCACCGACTGCCCTCACCCCCCACCTCGACCGCTTCCCGCCAGATACCTAACGCCAGAACCGCTCACCTTTCACGGGTCAAGTTTCAGATCACGTTTGCTCTCTGAAGCTATCTGGCGTGGTCATGTTTGTCTTCTGCCCTCCTCACGAGTCCCCTGTGGAACTCAGTCTGGTTCATTGCTGCACACCCAGGGCCCGGAGCAGGGCCTGGCACATAGTGGGTGCACGTGGAGTGCTGTCTCATTGGTCGAGTGAGTGAATGGAGGAAGGAGGAGAAAGAGGTAAAGACTCCATGCTGTGTCCAGGCCAGCGACCGGATGGGGAAAGGGTCTGTCCATCTAATCCCAGTCATGAGGCGCTGTGGCTCCCAGCCCTGTAGATGGTGGTCATGTGCTTACTGTGTGCCAGGTGCTGGGTGCTCACAGCAGAGGGGAGTCCTGGGGCTGGGAAGTCAGAGGGAGGTGAGGTCTGCTCTAAGCCTGGAGCTGTGTTCAGGACAGAGGTGGGGGTCTGTGGCTGTGTCTGGTGTAGACTGGATGGTTGGGAGTAGCCAGAAGGGGTCTGTTAAGTCACAGAGGGCCTGGATCATGAGGACCCAATGGGTCCCTTGAGGGATTTAAGCAGCAAGGTGACACAACCAGATGAGTGTTTTAGAAGCATCACTGCTGTGGAAGTGGGACGGGAGAGGGGCAGGCCTAGAGATGCAGAGACCAGTTAGGAGGCTGATGCATGGTGCAAGAGAGGGGTGTTCGTCACCATGATGATGGAGCATTCTTCAGGACGTGAGGATTGGGGGGCAGCGAGGGAACTCCAGAAGCGGGGAGTGCTGTCTAGGTTTCTGGCTTAGGCCTCTGGGTGAGTGGGGTGCCCTGCACAAGTGAAATTGGTCAGGCAGTCTTTAAAGATGCCTCTGCCCTGCTTCCTCTCTTGTCTGGCCCAGGGTCAACCGGATGCACATCAGTCCTGACAACCGCAACGCCATCCACCCCGGGGACCGCATCCTGGAGATCAACGGGGCCCCCGTGCGCACACTCCGCGTGGAGGAGGTACCGTGTGTCCTGGGGTGACGGACCATGAACAGACCCTCTTTGTCTTGCCACTGAGCCTGTGAGCACTGGTGACCCCCTCTGTCAGCCTGGCTTGTTCCCAGGGCAGCAGGGATGGCTGCCCAGGTTGGGGAAACTGCCAGGCTGTGGGCAGAGGGCACTGTGTGGCCAGTGGCCGCCGGAGGCCACAGCGGGCTCTGGCCTGACGGTGCGTGGCCCACGATGGACGCCCTGCAGAGCCCACCTCACACCGCTCCCGGCTGCAGGTGGAAGACGCCATTAGTCAGACGAGCCAGACGCTCCAGCTCCTGATCGAGCACGACCCCGTCTCCCAGCGCCTGGACCAGCTACGGCTGGATGCACGGCTCTCTCCCCGCACGCAGAATGACAGACACGCGCACACCCTCAGCCCCCTGGACACCAAGGAGAACCTGGAGGGGACGCTGAGGAGACGCTCCCTGAGGTGCCCCATCCCCGCCCTGGCTCTGTGCTGCCCCACACCCAGCTCTCGCACCAGTGGAGCTGGCTCTCTGAGGCCAGCAGAGTTAGGAAGGGAGCCAGCTAGCCAGGGGCAGGCAGTGAGGATTGTGCTGACCCAGCTCCCCTCGAGGATAACAGTTCATAGCCAGGACCCTTGCGTGATCTGTCTGACCCAGCTGTCTGCCAGCTTTCCCTAGAAACCAGAGTGTAGTTGCTAAGTCATGTCCGACTCTTTGCTACTGTTCCCTACCAGGCTCCCCTGTCCATGGGATTTTCCAGGCAAGAATACTGGAGTAGGTTGCCATTTCCCTCTCCAGGAGAAACCAGAGGGTCAGGCTCTGTCCGCTGAACTCTGAGCTGGGCAGGAGGCAGCGGTGCTGGATCCCAAAGGGTGGCAAGGCCTGTGGGGGAGGCGTGGGGTGCTGAGGCTGGACGCAGGGCACAAATAAGGGTAGAGAAGGACTTTGAAAACCAGAAAGCAAGAGATGAATGCAAAGGGGGTGCAGAAGTCCCTTCTTTAGGAATCGCGGTGACAGTCACCAGCCATCGGCTGCTCTTTAAACATGTCATAAACATAGTGGCTTTTTTGCTCTAAAAATCATACACACTGATTAAAGTTCAGGAAATGCAGACAGGTACTACACAGGTGTCCCATCTGCTCGTGTTTTGGGTGGTACTAGGCTGTTGCTGTAAGCCAGTCGGGGCCTTAAATCAGGCAGACATGGAAGGTGGTGGATTTCCATCGATCCATGGACAGTGTTGCTAGCTGGTGGAGTCTAGTCCATCACTCCGGGTGAGAGGTGCTCAGGGTTCCCGCTTTGAGGGTGATTTTCCCATGCTTACGTAGACTTCGGATGTCTGCTGCCTGCAGATGACACCGCTGTCTGATGCCAGAGACCCCCCCGTCACAGCACCCTGACTAGACACTGGAGGGACCAGGTGGCCCTGAGGTTCCTGCCTCCAGGCTTGCATGCTGGGTCTCTGAGGGCTGCCCCGTCCCCCTCATCCCTCCCCCTCCTCCTCTGCAGGCGCAGTAACAGCATCTCCAAGTCCCCCGGCCCCAGCTCCCCCAAGGAGCCGCTGCTGCTCAGCCGTGACATCGGCCGCTCGGAGTCCCTGCGCTGCTCCAGCAGCTGCTCGCAGCAGATCTTCCGGCCCTGTGACCTGACCCACGGCGAGGTCCTGGGGCAGGGCTCCTTCGGGCAGGCCATCAAGGCGAGTGCCGGCTCCGCCCCTGCCCCCCAGCCCCTCACCCTCCTCTGGGCATTTCTCATCACTTGGCCTCCAGGACACCAGGCCTCCTTCCTGGCCTCCTTCCTGGCTGGAGGTGATGCTGTGAGGGCTGCATCCCTGCCCTCCCAGGCCACCTAAAGGCAGCCGTTGCTGCTGATGTGAGCTTGGTGGACCTGGCTCCCCGGGTGGGACAAGCTCGCCTGTGGCCGCCCGCATCTCCAGTCATTGAGTATCTCTAGGTGCCCAGAGGCCTCGGTGTGGGAGTGGCTCCTGCCTCCCTGCTAAACAGTCTTGGGGACTAACCTCTCTCTCTCTCTCTCTCTCTCTCTCTCTCTCTCTCTCTCTCTCTCTCTCTCTCTCTCTCTCTCTCTCTCTCTCTCTCTCTTCCTCCTCTGCTGAGAGCTGGGAGGGGGGGTCAGGTAAGCCGTGTGTCTCAGCCTTTGGGGCCATGGGGCTGGAGAGCTTACTCCCAACCCCCCCAGCTCCCTGGTGCATGTCTGTGGCACTGACCCTCTTGCCCCCAGACTCCTGTTCCCCGAGAGACACGATCCTGGGTCAAATGACCAGAACCCCCGCTTGGCTTGGCAGCACCCCTCCCCCGCCTCTCCCTGACACATCCCTTTTGTGGATTCTCGCCTCTCCTGTGTGCATGCCCATCTCTCCAGGGAGGAAGATGTGCTCCCTCCTGAGGCCCATGCTGTGTGTTCCACACTTGAACTGTCAGTCTGATCCGGCCGATAACTTCACTGTGTCCTCCAGGGGATGGGATGGCCAGTAATAGATTTGCGCACAGTTCCTCAGAAGGGCCTCTGTTCTCTGCACCAGTGACAGTCACCCTCCTTTTAGGTGACGCACAAAGCCACGGGCAAAGTGATGGTCATGAAGGAGCTGATCCGGTGTGATGAGGAGACACAGAAAACTTTTCTGACTGAGGTAAGAATTGGGGTGGGCGCTAGGAGTTTGTGTCACTGTTGAAAGAGGAAAATTCGTACTAAATAATGACTTCAATCCCAGCTTTCGGCACCAAATAAAAAAAAAGAAAAGATTTGAAGAGGAAGCTTAGTTTGGAGTCATCGCTTTCTTAAGGCAGAACAGACCATTAGAGGAATGTCCCTGCCCCCTGTAAATGATGGCACATTATCTGTGCAAAAACCCTGAGGACAGCACGGACTGGCACAGTGAGCTGTGGTTCATGGAGCTCATGGAGTGTGGGGCGGGCACAGATGCTTTAGAAGAGCTCGATGCTGAACACTCCGCCGGGCAAGCCTGGCACCTTGGTGTCCTTCCCCACTGCCCCACAGGGTGCTGCTCTCCTGGCCTCCACCTCACTCTGGGGCCCTCCCTCTCCAGTTCCCCAGATGTAGCTCCTAGAAAGGCAGGGTCCCAAGCGTGAGGCCTGGGAGGCTATCCCCATCCACGTGGGGGTTTCTTCCCCAGCACACGAGACAGGAGGGGGAGACACGGGGCACGTGTGTCACGCTGACTCCCTGGAGGGAAGGGGTGAGGAAGAGACCGGGCCCCCGCCCTCGTGGCCTCCCCGCCCTGCAGGTGAAGGTGATGCGCAGCCTGGACCACCCCAACGTGCTCAAGTTCATCGGCGTATTATACAAGGACAAGAAGCTGAACCTGCTGACGGAGTACATCGAGGGGGGCACGCTGAAGGACTTTCTGCGCAACGTGGTGAGCATAGCACCCCCAGAGTCCCCGAGAGCCTTGGGGGTTATCAGTGGGGCCCCTGTGTCACCGCTACTCTGGAACCACAATGATCAGAGAGACCCACTGCCTTGCCTACAAAGGGCCATGGTGGGTGGGACTGGGCACAGACAGGGAGGGTTTACTGCAGATCACGTTGACCCACGGGGCCTGGACCACCAGTAGAACAAGGCCTAGCGGCCTCTGACGGGCATTCCTCCGTCCTGCAGGACCCGTTCCCCTGGCAGCAGAAGGTCAGGTTTGCCAAAGGCATCGCCTCTGGAATGGTGAGTCCTGCCGACGGCCCTGCCAGCGGAGTGGGTCTGGGAGGCGCTTGGATAGGCATCTGCTGAGGCTGACGTGTGGGTGCTTAGTAGAGGCTAGCAGTAAAGAGAGGGGCTGACATTGAGGAGGCCAGAAGGAAAAGGCAGGCAGGCACCGCCTTGGGGGCAGGCGGCACAGGAGAGGGGTGGGCAACCCCTGAGGAGGGGCGGCAGGCAGGTTAGAAAGAGTTCCGTGGGCGTGTGAGCAGCTCCAGGAGCCCAAGGGAGGGAACCAGTGTTGCAGGGGGGTAGGGGGTCCTGCGGGGGAGGGTGGCTCCTTCCACTCTTACTAAGGAAGGGAAGGGAAAGGAAGTGACTCCAGAGTGTCGACAAGAGCCAGAGGCAGAGGCCTGGATGGGGAAATAGCAAATATAGACTAGTTTGGACACATGAGGGTAGGAAGAGGGAGAGGGTCAAGTGCGCTGAGATAAGAAGATGTGGTACATACGTGCGATGGAGTATGACTCAGCCACACAACGGATGAAATAAGGCCATTTGCCGCTACGGACGGACCTAGAGATTGTCACACTGAGTGAAGTAAGTCAGACACAAGGACAAATATTGTATGATATCGCTTATATGTGAAGTCTAAAACATGGTACAAATGAACCTCTTCACAGAAGGGAAGTAGAGTCACAGATGGAGAAAACAAACTCATGGTTGTCAAGGGGGAAGGTGGGGAGGGATAAATTGGGAGGTTGAAGTCAACATATATACACCACTCTATATAAAATGGATAACTGTTAAGAACATACTGAATAGTACCAGTAAGTCTTCTCAGTACTCTGTACTCATGACAGAGTACTCTGTACTCTGTAGTGACCTATACAGAAAAAGAATCTAAAAAGAGTGGATATATGTATATATGTAACTGATTCACTCTGCAGTACACCTGAAACTAACACAGCATTATAGATCAACTACACTCCAATAAGTTTTTTTTTTTTCTTAAAGTGAGATTGCTGAATGCTAACCACTAGACCACAGGGAAAGTGTGGACAGAGAGGGAAGTGTGTGTTGGGAGCATAGATCCAGCTGGGCCAGGAGGTGGCCACTTCCCCTTTCACAGCAGGAAGGATCCAGGGTGGCTAAAGCCAGAGGCTGGGTGGGGGTGGCCTAGATCTGAGTAAAATGGGTAGAGGGGGTTGCGGCTTACCAGGGCCAGGGGAGTCGGGAACTTCAAGACAGAGCAGCCCCTGGGTTGGGATCGGTGAACAGAGGCTGCTGGGCAGGAGACGGCAGCAGGGAGAGGGGAAGCCTTCGGCTTTCTGTTGACACAGGGATGAGGCGTGACGGCGGGAGGGCCCTGGAGTCCCGGTTGGGTTCTGAAGCTGGCGTGGGGGCTGGGGGGTGTCCTGGGGGAAGAGCAGGTCTTGGGGCCCCCGAGTCTCAGAGTCAGCGTCTCGCTGATTGGCTGGCTGTGGGCCTCAGCTCCTACCTCTGGTTCCAGGCCTATTTGCACTCCATGTGTATCATCCACCGGGATCTGAACTCGCACAACTGCCTCATCAAGCTGGTATGTGCCCCCAGGGCGCCCTTGTTGCCAGCGAGATGGCCTGGCCCCTCTGGCTTTGGACCAGAGGTATCACCTCGGGCTCCTGCCTTCTGGGGGCTCCCCGAACATGCAGACAAACCCCACCTTCTCCCAGTAGCAGCCTTTGAAATCCTGTGATTGGAAGGGACTTCCAAGTTCCTCAGCTGTTTGTAAAGCCCTGTCACTTATCCTGGTTTTGCCCTGTGTTGAGGGAAGCAGCTCCCCAAGGACCCCGTTTTACAGCTATGGCACCTGAAGCCTCAGCCCCGGGCCACAGAGCTACTAAATTCACAGGGACGGGTTTGGGGCCAGTTTCCCTCTCCCTGGGCGGTCAGCTCTGGTTGTTACAGTGTTACTCCTGTTGACTTGCAGCGTGGCTTCCTGGGTGTCCACTCACTGGCCCTGGCCATGCCCTCTGGACTCACACCAAACAGTCTTAATCCCTTTTCCACATGACTGCCTTGTATCTATTTGAAGAACTTATCTCCCCTTCGCCCCCACGGAAGGCCTGTATCTTGTCTTTTTCTGTCTTATCCTGGATCCAGCTTTAAATCTTTCTGAGAACAAGGCAGGATGAGAAAAAAAGCAAAACAAAAGAAATCCTCTGTCCTGCCTCTCGAGTTCCACTCTCCAGGTCCCAGGCCCCAGGGCCTCTGCTGAGAACACCCTCCAGGTCTGGGGGTGTCTGCCATGCAGAGAGCAGACTGAGAAAACAAACACCACGCCCCATATGTCAGGACACCCCTCGGTCATACACCTCTTCTCTCCTCTCGGGACTGTCCCGTCCCCGTCCCGTCGTCCCCCCGCCCCCCCAGGGCTGACCTGACCCTTGTCCTCTCAGGACAAGACCGTGGTGGTGGCTGACTTCGGGCTGTCACGGCTCATAGTCGAGGAGAGAAAGAAGCCCCCGGTGGAAAAGGCCACCACCAAGAAGCGTACCTTACGCAAGAGCGACCGCAAGAAGCGCTACACGGTGGTGGGAAACCCCTACTGGATGGCCCCCGAGATGCTGAACGGTCAGTCCTGACACCCTGGAGGGGAGGGGGGCCGTGTCTCGCAGCAGAGCCCCAAGGTGTGTAGACCAGGTACCTGGAGCCGGGGGTGCACGGTTTTCATCCCGTGCTTAACTGGACCTCAAAGACGCTTCCCTCCTTGAGATCAGGCCCGCAGGCTCGCTGGTGCCCCATCCTGGGCCCACGCTGAGGTCTGACTGTGGCTCCTGTGCCCCAAGGGGTAGCTGACTGCCTGTTCTCTCTCCGTGCTGAGAACTGAAGTGTGCTGCCCCCTCGTGGCTGAGGCTCAAACCAGCCAGAGATGCTGGCCGGGACTCCTGAGCCAAACAAGGCTCTGAGACCGCCGATGTGGGCTGATACAGCCGTTTGTGAACCCAGAGCGCACACAGCAGGCAGGGTCAGAGTCCAGGTGCGCCCTGGCCCAGCTCTCTCTCACTGTCCCATGCGGCTTCACCCTGGGCACTGTTGTCTCATGAGAACTGACTGAGGAGAGGTGATTTTCAGACGGTGCCTGTCCCCGCAGCCTTAGGGGCCCCCCCACAGAGCCTCTCCTGGCCCTGGTTCTCGGCTCTGACCTGACCTGGCTCCAGACTCAGTGCAGAGCAGAGGCGGGACCAAACCTAACAGCCTGCTCTCCTGCGTTTCCAAAGGAAAGAGCTATGACGAGACGGTGGATGTCTTCTCTTTCGGGATCGTCCTCTGTGAGGTGAGCCCCAGCACGCAGGCCAGGCCTGAGGCAGCAGACCTGGCAGCCCGGCTCCCCAGTCGCAACTGGGGCTCCTCCTCCTAGGATGAGTAGTGCCCCAGAGTCAGCACGAGCAGAGGGCCATGTAGTCCATCACGGGTCTGTGGACACATTCGAGTCTCACTGTTTTAAAAATATTGCTCACTCTAAGGGAAATCAGTTGAGCATCTACTGTATGCAGAGCCCTGGCCTGGCGCCAGAGGGCTTCAGACATGAATCAGATCCAGTGCCTCCCTTCCCAGGGCCCAAACTCCAGCAGGAGACACGGACAGAAGGGGATAGAGCAGGGCGGGGTGGGGCTGTGTGGAAGCCGCCCCTCCAGAGGCCAGTCGGGGGCGTCGTGCTTCTGCACTGAGGTTCCTCCAGACCCTCAGTGAGCAGACTGTCAGTCAGGAGACAAGCCTGGATTAGCAAGATACGGAGAGACAGGAGGGGGCAGCCCTCTCAGCTCGTTCTTTACCTCCTTCCTCTTCCATTTATTTGACTGCGTCTGGCCTTAGTTATGGCACGTACGTAGGCTTCCCTCCAGTTGCAGCGCGCAGGCTTTAGAGCGCAGGCTCAGTGGTTGCAGGCACGGGCTTGGTTGCCCCACAGCATGTGGGATCTTAGTTCCCTAACCAGAATTGAACCTGTGTCCCTGCATTGCCAGAGGGATTCTTAACCACTGGAGCACCAGGGAAGCCCCTCCCTCCCGCTTCTGACCATCCCTCCTGTCCTGTCCCCGCACCAGCACCCCCCTCCCCCACCACGTGGCTGCACCATCCCTGACCACTGTCTTTCCACCTGCAGATAATCGGGCAGGTGTATGCAGATCCTGACTGCCTGCCCCGAACACTGGACTTCGGCCTCAACGTGAAGCTCTTCTGGGAGAAGTTTGTCCCCACAGACTGCCCCCCAGCCTTCTTCCCCCTGGCCGCCATCTGCTGCAGACTGGAGCCTGAGAGCAGGTTGGAGTCCACTCCCCTCCCCCAGCCCGCATGGTCCTGGGATGCTCGTCCCAGCCCCCAGCCGTCCCCAAGCCATTCCCAGGCACAGGGGTGGCAGAAGCCTTGAGCTCGAGGATGTGGCCATCAACCACTGAACCACCTGACGACCCCAACATGTCAGTCGGCAGGAAGGGAGACAGGGGTGTTGTAGCAAGTGACCCAGAGACAGTGTTAAACTTTAACAGCAGGAATTCAGCCAAGCCTATATACCATGCTAACAGTGCCTTCAAATTTCCATATTCCTATGTCCACGTCCAAACACATTTTTTTTATACAGTTATCTTAAATAGAGAAAAGTTGTACATTTTCCTTTGCATTTTTGTCACTACCCAGTATTCCAGATCATCGTTTCTGTTGACTGTGAAATTCACTAGGAGACTGTAGGAACATACATGTGTAGACGTTCATGTTTTTCCAGTTTCTCCTTACAATAGGTGTTACAATGAGCATCTTTATGCATTAGCCAATTTTTTCCTTTAAAGAAATCTTTTTAAAATTATCTTTAGTATATGAGAACATGTATTTAACGTGTGAGAAAGCGACAGATGCTGTGGAAAAAGGACTCAAGCCAAGCAAAAAGGGTTGTTCAGGGTGCAAGCTACCATCTTAAAGATGGTGCTCAGAGTGGTTCTTGCCAAGAAGGTGACAAGATGTTTAAGCAAAATCGAGGAGTTGGGGGAGTGGACGTGAGCTGTCTTCAGGGCAGTAGGAGCCAGGCGTTCTCCTTCTCCTTGGGGTGAGCTGCCAAGTCTGTGAGAAGCCCCTCCTGGGGCAGATCCCGTCGATATGGAAGCGACTTTCAGTCTGAGGACTGAAAGGATCTTTAAAAGGGCATTTAGTCCAAACCCAGCTGTGATGACTGCATTTTCTCTGAGACTTGGAAGGGGCTTTTCTTCTCCTGGACTTTGTTCTCAAGCCGCCCCTTTGAGCCAGACCCACCTCTCCCTGTGTTATACCTCTCGTCTTTGCGGCAGCCTGTGCAGTCACATGACCCTGTTTCCCACCTAGGCGCACCAAAGTTAAGGGCTGCCCAAGGTCAGACACCCAGGAAGTGGTGGTGCCACAGGCCCGGGCACCTTCCTTGCCACCTCACTGCCTGCCCCCACTCCTGTAACTCCCGTCTCCTCCTCCTCTTTCTAGACCGGCATTCTCCAAACTGGAGGACTGCTTTGAGGCGCTGTCCCTGTACCTGGGGGAGCTGGGCATCCCACTGCCCGCAGAGCTAGAGGAGCTGGACCACACCGTGAGCGTGCAGTACGGCCTGATCCGGGACTCGCCTCCCTAGCCCTGGGCCAACCCCCTTCCGGGAGGGCATCCCCAGCCAGCACTGCCCCCTCTGTGCCCATCCCTGCCTCGGGCAGGGCCGGCCAAGCCTTCCGGGGATCGGCAGCTCATTCAGAAGCAGGACTGGCCATCCTCCTGCGTCCCCAGAGGCAAGTGGGCACAGCACCAGGGGAACATCCCCCCAGGTCCTGGAGCCTGGTCACTGTCTGTAAACCCAACACTCGCCCAGAAGCTGTGAAGAAAACAAACAATGCCTGGCCCCTGAGCCAGGAGGAGTCTGTTACTCGTGACCACTCGGGGGCTCCTGGCAGTGAGTTCCCGGAGGCCCTTGCTGACACTAACCAGCACACCCTGGACCTGCTGGGCAGGCTCCCGGGTGCACCGCCTGCGGGCCCTGAAGCCTCTGGTTCGGCCGGTGCAGGAGGACTTCTCGTGGAGTGTGGCAGAGTGTGCGGCCGTCCAAGGATGGGAAGTGACTGCGGTGCTCCGTGGCCCTGGCGCGTCGCGCCCTCCCCTGGGCAGCGTTGAGGGAGCGGGCTGTAAAGCGTCTGTTGGTCGGTTTGTGATGGGTCCGGCCAGGACTCAGGAGCAGGGCTGGTTTCTGTCCGCCTCTTGGGCCCTGGGGCCACATGGGCTCGAGGGGTCGCCTCCCCTAGGTTCTCACATTGAGTTCCAGACTGGCGAGGGACTTGTGGGTGCATCCTTCCTGCCGGTGACAAGCAGTCACCCGCAGGCACAGGAGGTGGCCAGGCTGCAGGCAGAGGCCCCGCCCTCTAGAAAGCCCTGGTGTCCTGGCTGCTGTCATTTGCACGCTCACGTGCGCTTCATCCAGGAGCCTGGGATTTTGCCAGGCGGGCTCTGGAGGACACTGGCTAGTCATAGGCCCAGAGTGTGGGGTGGGGCCTGGAGTTGTCGCTCGGCCCTCCCCATGCCTAGTCCAGGCAGCGGCACGGGTGCCAAGCGGCGGAGGCTGAGGCCCAGGGTGGAGGTGGTGGGGCCACGGCTCCCCGAGCTGGGCTCTCGGGCTTCTGCCTCCCTTGGGGGCTGGCCCAGCTCATGAGCTCATGGGCACTGAGAAGCCTGGGGATGCCCTCCACCCTGGCTTCTAGAGCTGGGGGGTCCTTGAACACAAGCAGACTCGCCTCCCCTGGTGACCTTGCAGCATATTTAACAAGTGAGGAGTGGGTTTGGGACCTTACTGTGGCATGTGTGGTTGTGCTGGGGGTGGGGACGGCTGGGTGATGCGGGAGAAGGCAGCTGCTGTTCAGACTGTCTTGGTGTTGTACCTGTGGGGTGATTTGTGGCACGCTGTACATAGACCTAATGAGCTGTGGGACTAGCTGCTGCCTCTGGCCAGAGTCTGCTTGCTGTCGTGACCCTGCCTGGGTGTGGAGCGCGCAGGCTCTCGCCCTGGGCTCCCAGCAGCAGCACGGCCGGCGTCGAGCGGCTGGCGCTGCCTCTGAGGACCCCACAGGAGTGGGGGAGGTGGGCCCAAACTGGGCCATGGAGCAGATCAAATAAATTAAGCAGTTACCATGACTGATGATGCGGAGAGTGAGAACATGACTTGCGGCCTGGTTCAGGGAGACGTATGTGGAGGGTGCGCTGGCCATTTTGAGGCCCCGGCCACGTGACCCCACAGCAGGGCTTCATGTGCCCTGACCCCGCCTCCTTAAACAGACACCAACCTGCTCCAGGGGATGTGTGCAGCCCACTGGAGGCAGCCAGGCCTCGGGGCAGGTGACCCGCCGCCTCCCAGCCGTGCCACCCCTCAGGGCCACCCACTCCCGCCCTCCGACGTCCGCGCGCTCCCACTGCCCCGCCACCCCGGAGCCCTCTCTGCAGGGCCAGGGGCGGCCTTAATGGAGGGAGGAAATGTGTGCTCACCACCCCTGCCCCTGGTGTCTCCTTCCAAGAGCTCGAGGGGAGACCTGTTTCTTGCGTCTGCCCATGGGGCCTGTAGGGTGCCGGCTGGGCCAGGCGATGCGATCTGGCTCGTGGGGTCCTGGGCACAGCACACGTCCACAGACCCAAAGGTGGTTTCTCCTAAAGCTGGCTGGAGTCAGGGCCAAGATTTGGTTCCTGGAAAAACACACGCTGGGGTCCCCTTGCTGGCAGCCATACAGAGCAGTGTCTGGATACAGGCAGAGGTCACCCTGGGTGTCCCTAGAGGCTGAAAACCTGTTGTGAAATCCTTGCTAAAAAGCCCCAAAAAAACTCCCATTGGTAGCTTCTGCTGGAGCCCTAGGAGTCACCCTGCGGGGAACCTCCCTCAGCCCAGAGCAGCTCCTAGGAGCCCATCCCCCCTCTGCACCCCTATGCCCCCACCCTGTCTCCAGTCCCTCCCTAACCTCTAAAGAATGCTGAGGGGGAGAGGGTTTGCAGTGACTGGCTGCCCTCTGCCATGCTGCACAGCCTCCTTTCTGCAGCCTCAACCTGAGAGGCTCTCCTGGTGAGGACGCTCCAGTTACCAACCACCTGGCTGCTGCCCCCGGTGTGGGCCAAAGGGAAGGACAGACAGTGGAGCTCACCCTGCAGGTGCTGACAAGGTAACCAAACGCTTTTGAGGAGGAATGTCCTAACACCCCACAAAAACTTGGCAATATGGATTTTTTTTAATTTATGTTGACTCAAATGCAGAGCAATTTCCTGCACTTTTATTCGCAGGTGTCAGAATGAGGTATATAAAACATGTACACAGAAATGCTTTTATAGAAAAGTAGAAACCGGTAATGTTCTCTTCTGCATCACGACCAACAGGAGACCCCCTGAGGCCTAGGTCCCCTCAGCAGGTCACTTCTGGGAACAGCCTGCTGGAGAGACAGGGCCCCGCATACCCGGCCTCCATGAAGGGCAGTGGCAGGGCTTTGGGAAGGAAGCTCTGTGGACAGGTTAGCCCTGCTGAGGCCCCCGGGTGTGCCATCGGGGCCTCGAGGCTGACCAAGCCGGTAACCTCCTCTTCAAACCTGAGCGTCACTCCCTTCGGGCCCCCTCTGTCCAAAAGGCTTCAGGAGCCCTAAGGTCCCTTCCAATGGTTCTGTGATTGTTTCACAAGTTAGGGGTTGTGACCCTCACCCTGCTTCCCCACAGGAAGGTGCTGGTCCTGAAGCCCTCCATCACCTCGCCTCCTGGCGAGTCTCCAGGTTAACCTCTGAGAAGCAGCTCACAAAGCCCCACCCATAGCATCATTCCTGTAGGTCAGCTGGCTGCTGTTTCACCCCTGAGGAATGCAGAGGGGTCACCGTGCACCCTGAAGGGAGGCCGTCTGGGGTGCCCCGGCTCCACTCAGGTCCTGGAGGCTGAGGCAGCTGCGGATCCGTCGCTCTCCTCCTCAGTGGAATGTTCAGGGCCCTTCTTCCTTCCTTTCCTCCCGGAACAGGAAGAGCCCCGGGGCCCTGGGCCCGGCCTGCAGTCATCAAGGCACATCACTGCCAGCAGCCTCTGCCTAGACCCTATTCTCAGCCCACAGTGCTGACTTTCGTACAGACTTGTTTCCATTTGTCAGACGTCAGCAGGGGACTGCATCCCAAATACTGAAAAAACTAAATACGTTTTTTCAACACCGCCTCTAGACCTATATGACCAGAACTGTGAATCACAGCGCAAGCCACTCAAACCCACAGCGAGCACGTGAGGAGGCCGAGGCTGAGGCCATCTTGGACAATGAAGCACAGGGGAGCTGGGGGAGCCCCCTGTCCATCCCTGGTTTGGTTCCGGGGCACAGGAAGCCCCTGTCACAGCACTGCTGCAGGGCCTGCCGCTGTCCCCGTCCGTGGGCAAAACCCTGCTCCACGGTATGGAGAGAGCATTGGCAGGACCCTCCCCAGCCTCTCGCTCAGCCCCAGTGCCACCTGCTGCTGTCTTAGGGTTCAAACAGAAAATGGGGGGAGTTTTAACCACAACAGAAAGTGTAGATCCTCCCAGCTGTAGGGGGGGTAGGTGGTCCCACACCAGTGTCTGCAATGGGCTCCTGCCCATCGTGGGGGGGCTCAGGCGCCTGGAGTGCCCGCCTGGCCCATGAGGGGGGCACTGCCCTCCTGAAGGTCGACTGGAGTCTGGCTGGCATGGACCACAACGGTCTTCTCATCGACGATCTCACAGGTGGGGTTGGTGAAGGCAGACAAGGGCAGGGTGATCCGCTGCAGCTCCCGCTCGCACACTTTCTGCTCGTGCTGGGCTTTCAGGTCCTTGCCCCTGGCAGGAGAAGAGGGAGGCGTCAGGCTGTGCTTCCCGCACGGTCTGCTCGTAGGCCAGCACCCTGAGGCCCGGCAGGGGCTGGCCGCAGTCACAGCCAGGCAGGGCTGTTCTGCCAGACTGCCTTAACTCAGCAAGGAGCCCCTAAACCTCACCTGTAAGATGGGGGTGACAGTAGCACGAACCTCACTCAGCTGCAGTGGGACTCAATGAAGATGGTGGGGAGGAAAATGAGACCCTTAGAGCAAAATGGAGTTTTGCTTTTTCAGCCCGAGATGCCACGGGACCCAGAAAAACCCTCAGCCCTCACCCATAAAGCTGTCCAGAAAACTGACCTGACCATCCTGTTCTGAGATGCCTCATTCAACAGTCTCAGAAGGTGTGCACTCTGGCTGGAAACAGGGACCATCCCCTCCCCGGAAGGTGTGAGCCCTGGCTACAAAGAGGGACCATCCCCTCCGAGTGCAGTGGACCATCTCCTCCCCTCTGTGGGCTGCTCAGGTCGATGGCAAACAAGGACACGACGATCATGCGACCCCTGAGTGTCACGGGCCTTCTCCTGGTACTCCGTGACCCAATCAGGCTGAGGTGTTACCCGGTTTATTCATGTGAAGTGCTCACTCCATGCTGAGGGCTTTACGTGCACTACCTCGTTTCATTCTGAACCCTAACAATTAGGTCTTATCGTTCATTTTATAGATGAGGAAGTAAGTCCAGAGAAGCTAAACTTGCCAAATGACACGGTGGGCTCGAGCCCAAGTCTGTTGGACTCTGGCTGATGCTCAAGAGAAGTTCTGACCTTATCAAGGTCACCCCCCAAAAAAAGGATAGGGCAGGGCCTCACCCACCCAGTCTTCCGGCTGCACATGTCAGGTCTGCCCCACTGGACCTGCCACGCCCACTGCAAGCCAAAGGGTGTGGTGTGTGCCTGGCACACTGCACGCCAGAACCCAGGTCAGCCTCCTCTAACACAGCAATCAGACACATGGGCTCAGCTGTCAGAGGAAGTCTTCCCGGAAGGAGCCCATCCTGAAGAGGCCCTGAAGCAAGCAACTGATGGATGACCTGGTGCGGCCAACAGGCCAGCCTCAGAGTCCCCAGGGAGACAGCCAAGAGCAGACGGACGACACAGCTATCGCCCAGGGAGGTGCAAGGACAAAGGTTTCCAGAGACAGGAACACTGAGGACAGGGGCGCTGGAGGGGAAAGAGCAGGTGCCTCCCAACTGCCCTTAAATCAACCAGTTCTCCGCCCCTGGACCAGCCCAGCCTGGGCTGTGTGACACTTGGCCTTGGGGAGCCTTGGTTTCCTCCTCTCTGAAATGGGAATGATACCTGACTCCAAATATGATGATGAAAGTGAAAGTGGAGTCACTCAGTTGTGTCTGACTCTTTGCGACCCCATGGACTGTAGCCTACCAGGCTCCTCTGTCCATGGGATTTTCCAGGCAAGAGTACTGAATGGGAAAGCATTTAGAAAACCACAGGACTGTTATAAAGCTCACAGGGGGCTGTTGCGATTTGCCCTGAAGGTAATGTGACTCACCAGGCAACGTTATCTTAATCTGGGCTCCCAAGGGAGCTCTCCTACTGGACAGCCAGAGTGAGTGTTGTTTATGTGACCCCAACCGCTGCCCTCCGCTCTAGGCGTTAAACTGCATCATCTGTAGAACAGAGAGCTGGACTTGAGAACCTCCAGGGCCCCTAATGTCCTGCGAGATCCTGAGCATGACGTGTGCCCCGCGGCCCCCTGCTCCTCACTGTCGGGTCACAGACGGCACTCCTGTGCGCTCATCCCCCCGGCTCGCCCTGGGTGGCCAAGTCTCTGCATGTAAGCCTGCAGCTCCTGTCCATCCTCACCGGGCTCTGCACTGGACACCCCGAACCACAGCAGAGGAGCTCCCTGAGCACCCAGAGGGGCTGAGGAGGGCCACGGAGACAGGGCTGCCTGAAACAGTGCACCCCCACTCACGGCCTGAGACTCGCTCTGCCTCTGGGCACGTCCCGGTTACGGCTACTGCCACATAACCTCTACCTCCAGCATACCACAGAAAACTACAGTCTGCCCATGTCGGGAGAAACTTGGAAAGTCTGGGTTTAATTCTATTAAGGAAGAGTCCCTTGGACTGCAAGGAGATGAAAACAGTCAATCATAAAGGAAATCAACCCTGAATATTCATTGGAAGGACTGATGCTGAAACTGAAGCCCCAATACTTTGGCCACCTGATGCGAAGAGCCGACTCACTGGAAAAGCCCAATGCTGGGAAAGATTGAAGGCAGGAGAAGGAGGCGACAGAGGATGAGATGGTTGGATGGCATCACTGACTCAATGGACATGAGTTTGAGCAAACTCCGAGAGACAGTGAAGGACAGGGAGGCCTGGTGTGCTGCAGTCCACGGGGTCGCAAAGAGACACGACTGAGTGACTGAACAACAACAACAAGGGAGCCCGCCAGCAAGCCAGCAGAGAAGCAAAGACCATTTACAAAAGCAGCAGAGTGTGCCCAGAGCCTTGTGCCAAGGCCTGGATTTCAAAACCTAAGAGGCTGGAGGAAGAAGGAAAGCAGGAAGGAACTCATGCTTCCCAAGGACCCACTGAAGTGCCAGGAAATGGCCTTCCCACCTTCCACACTGAGAAGGGTCACCTGTGCACCAGCTGAATGCTGCACCCTTCATACGTGCGTCATCTTTGTCTCATTTCCACCCAGCACTGCGTGTCATCCACATTTTACAGCCGAAGAAACTGAGGCTTTCCTCAGCTGCCTCCTTTACCAAGCATCTGGCTGTGGTCAGCCAGGCTGTTGATAATGGTCAGGCTGCGTCACACACAAGTCTTGAGGGGGAAAAATCAATGTGGATTAATGGGGCAGAGCTGGGCTCGAAGCTCAGCCAAGGGTAAATGCAAGGAGCAGGTGCCGGGACAAGTCCAGATGGCAGTCTCTTCCATTTAGAAACCTCAAAACACACTCAGCCCCGCATGCCTCCTGCTAACGGCACCTGTGAGTCCTAGAGGTGCCACAGCAGCCCCCAGCCCCTTCTGGGGTCTCAGAGAGGCCAGCAGGATGGCTGCACTAACTGTCAGGCAGCTCAGCCCCTTCTCACCACCTGTGAGGTGGGGAGACAGCCAGGCTGTTGTCTGACAGCCAAGAAAGAACAAAAGACTCATTCACTAACTCAGTTCCTCTCCTGGGTGGGCGGAGGAGTTGCTGACTTACAGTTTTCCCCTTGCCTTTTTATCAGAGCCAGAGCACAGACACTGCGCTCGGGGCAGGGAGCTGCAGGCTGGCCACCTGAACCAGACAACCAGGACAGAGGCCCACCAGGCTGAGCCGTTGCCGCTCCCACCTGCCTCCCTTCCTCCCGAGAGGAAGCCTGGTGCTTGCCCGCCCCTCCCGGCCAAGGGAAAACTCCCTCCCATTAGCCTCCTGGCCCTTGGAAGGGTTCAGAGCTTGCAGGAATTCTATCCTGACTGCTCCAGGTTCAGGCCTGGTAGCCGGGCCGGCCAGAAAGCAAGAGTGCATGGAGCTGCTGCCTGTATCTGACATCCTCTTGCTAGGTGATTGAGGCACCTGAGACCTCCTTCAGGGAACACAAGCTGCCTCAAATTATGATGTAACTCTGAGCCACCGCTCTTGTCCCCATCAGAAGTGGCACTGTGCCACACTGCTGCTCAGGACAAGCTCCTCAAGGCAGCCAAGGTCGGGAACACCAACTGTCTGCCCGAACTACACCCATTTCATCGTCACAACAAACCTATGCGGCATCTACTAGGATCTCTGTTTCAGGGACAGGACAGCAGAAGCGGAGAGGCTCCATCATTTATTCATGCAGAGGGCGGATTTGGGATCTGAACCTAGTACTGCCTGCGGCCACCACCAAGTAACTGTCTTTAGGAAACGTTAGAGCTGGGCAGATCATCACTAACCTGCCCCCATGCTATTTTACAGATGAGGGAAGCAGAGAAGGTAAATGACTTGTCCAGTGTCACACCCAGAACTGCTCACAGTTCCAGAACCAGATCCTGATTCTTTTGGCTTTTAAGCCCAGCTGATATAGTTTGAAAGTTTCTGTTTTATTCTGAAAAGTTCTGTGAGTGTTCACTCAGTTGTGTCTAACTCTTTTGCAATCCCATAGATTACAGCCTGCCAGGCTCCTCAGTCCATGGGATTTCCCAGGCAAGAATACTTTTCCATTTCCTCTTCCAGGGGATCTTCCCAACCCAGGGATTGAACTTGGGTCTCCTGCATTGGCAGGAGGATTCTTGACCACTGAGCCACCTGGGAAACCCACACTGTCCTATGCAATCCAAAGCAAATTGGCACGAAGCTCCTGAGCCTTGCTGGACTTTTGGGAGACACTGGCAATCCTTATTGGCCATGTAGCTTGGACACCCGCTGAACTCCTCTGGGTCTCGGCTGCTCGCTGTGAAATGGTGTAAAAGTGGTCCTTCTAGTGTGGTCCTGTGGCTTTGGTGCGATCGTCAGGGAAGGACACCCAGTGGGTCTTATTAAGAAAGGCTAGGTGGCTGTAGTGGTTATTTAACCTGATTGGTGTTCTGCTGTCTACGTGTAATAGTTAAAGGGAATGTGGGGTGGGTATGCTGTGCATGGAGAGGGGACACAGCTCCATGGAACAGACGAGAAAAGGAAGTGCAGAGAAGTGGAAGGACCTGTGCTCACCAGCACTTTCCAGGACACTGTTCTGTGACTCTGGCGAGAGAGTGGGGGCTGAGCGCTTGCCTCCAGCCCACATGAGGTTTCCTGTTGCACAGGCTGTGCTTGGGGCACTTTTGCTGAGGAAAGGGGTGGTCCGGTGGTTAGTGACGAGGAGTCTGGTGACTTGGTGCCTCACCCTGAGATTACAGGAAAGTAAATATATATAGGCTCTCTGGGCGCTCCCGTGACAGCCTAGAGAAGAGCAGATCTAGAAGAAAAAGGCGTGGCTTCCTGTTCTGGCCTGAGAACTGAGCTCGCGATTAAGGACGTTTAGCAGTCAGTTCAAGCACCTGGAGGCCTGGACACTGTCACAAGACTGGAGGCAAGCTCAGTGCTATCCAGTGGCTGAGGAGGAAATATTTCAACAGCTAGGGTCAGCCAACATGGTTTGGGTCTGAGCTGCAAACTGTAACCAGGGCCTCCCCATCATTCCCCCTAACTCCCTGAAATGACAAACAGGTGCCCCTGAACCTGCCACATCCACTGTTGCGCTGAGGGCAGCGACCTTATGCTAGGGGACAGAAGACCCTCTCAGGTCAACACGTCCCCTCTCTGAACCTGCTTCCTGAATCACAGAAAATGAGAGAAGCATTGGAGCCTGGAGTGCAGTGTGCCCCCATTTTACAGAAAAGAGAAACAGCTATGGTTTACTGACCTCTTTCTTTGGGCCAGGCAGTCAAGCGTCTCAGTGACAGCCGTGCCCTGGAGTAGGAAATAGAACCACCCTGCTGAAAGTCACGCAGATTGCTAGTCAATGGCAGGACTGAGACTTAGCTCCACCGAATGCTAGGTGTGTGACCTCAAACAAGTCTCAGTTTCCTTATCTGTAAACCAGGGATAATATCACTGACCTAATCAGGGGTGACTGTGAGGACTGAGTTAAAGCACACGTATCATTTGAAGCAGTACCTGGCCTTCAGAAATACTGCTGCTATTACTGTTATTATTCTTACCAATATGTCCCCTTTTCCATCTGTAAAATGAGATTGACTACATCACTCTAAAGACAACTTGATTTTATTTAATACTGGATGACCTGCTGGGGCTGTGGTCCTCACCACTGGAAAACGCAGGCCACCACATCACTTCCCTTACAGGAAGCGTTCCCAGACCACAGAAAAGAAGTATCACAGATACTCAGGAATGGAAGTCAAATCCCCTGATTTTTGCCCAACATTTTGGAAATAATTTTCCCAGAGTCAACCAGTGCTGGAAAAACAGGCACAACTCGATTATCATCATGCCCTCCAACTCGCTTCCTTCCTCCTGTCCTAGAGGAGATCCCACTGCTTACAGCTCAGGACATCCAAGCCCCAACTGCAAAAGCAGTGGCTGGGAACCTTTTCTAGGAGCAGAATTTTATAACTCACAGAAAGAATTCAATCCCAGTCCCCACAATGAGAGCCCAGCCTCATTTCTGAAAGGCCACCTGGTTCCACAGCAGACAGCAGGGAATGTCGGTGTCAAGAGAGCTGGATGTGACTCCAGCCCGCCCTGGGCAGTATAACCTTGAGCTGGTCACTTCACCCTTCTGACGAAGGCCTCCTCACCTCACAATGGGGGAAGAAGAATCCCTACCTCATCGGGCTTTCTGGGTGAAGACTAAAGGCACCAAAGAAGAGGATTTGTCCAAGGTCACCTGGTGAAAACTAAAACCAAGTCTCTGCATCCACTTTACAGATAAGAATGCCACAAAGGAGACTGGTTTGACTTTGTGTACCTTCCTCTCCTCTCTCACTGAGCCCAGAAAAGAAGCTACTGACCTCTTGTAGCTGTAGCCAAGGACGATTCCGGCTCCAATGACGATGATGATCACGATCATGGTGATGCCCAGCACGTAGCCTGCCAAAGACAGGACACAAGGTCCCATTAGCTCCACCCCAGATAATCCGCAAATATTTCTCCTTGAATTTCACAGGGACAGAGGCGGGCAGTCATACCCAGGGTTCCCAGGTCCTTTTTCTCCTTGGAGTTCACCCGCACCCGCTGGCTGATCCCAATCACTGGCTGCACGGCCGCAGCCTCACTCCGGGCAGGCAGGGCATTGGCAGGAGCAAACACCTCATCTCCTCCTGGCACTTCAGCGGCCTCCTCCGTTTCTGTTGTAGAGGTTGGCAGGCCCTGGGAAGCGTTATCTGGAGGTGAAGTGGGAAAACAGCTGTCATCAGAGAGCGGCCTGAGTTTGGGGGAAGCTGAGTGGGCGCACCTTAGAATGCACTGTACACACTGAAATCAAGACCTAGGGGCAAGATCCGGCCTAAAGGCTGCACCACAGCTGGAACAAGACAAAGAAGGCTGTGAGAAAGGGCCTCACCTGCCTCCCACGTCTTCATAGTCTCAAATTCTTGCCATCTTCCAAGGCCCAGCTCAGCTCACCTCCAGGTATCCCCTCTATGCCAAGAGGCAATGCGTGACTCCTCTAAACAGCTCACATTTGCTGAGCCTACGCTTTATGCCAATCCCTATGTTACATGCTTACATATCCCATTTAATCCTAGAGAATCGTCCTTGCTGCCCTGGGAGCCACAAGCTGCACTCTGGAGTCTTAAGAAACTTGGATTCAAATCTGGACCCTGCCACTGCCTTTGGTAAGTCGCTGAACTTCTCTTTGAATCTTAGATCCCCCAAACTGGGTGGAGGGGGGCTGTGAAAGAGTGCCTAGCACACAGCAGACACTACACAAACATACCTACTACATAAACTACGCTACATAAACATCGAGGGGCGAGCTAAGGGCGTGGACCAACAACGCACTTCTCCGGGGCTCCCCCCAGCGGCGCTCCTGGCGCCGAGCTCGGCCGAGGGCGGGGCCTAGTCGCCCACGGTTGTTTACTAGGCGCTCGCGGAGAATGAGCTCATTCCGGGCGGCGGCGCCGGCCAATGAGCTTCGGGTCCCGCGGCCTGGAGACAGCCCTGGCCAATAGGACGGCGCGGGGTGGGGCGGGGGCCGGCCGGCGTCGCGCGGCCGCACGTGCGCGGCGGGTGCAGCGACAGCTCCGGGGAAACCCTGAGCGCGGGGTCCGGGGCGGGTACCTGGGCAGCGCAGGTCCTCGCAAGGTCGCTTCTCGGGGAGCCCCAGCCTCGCCGCTGACGAAACACCAGGGGCCCTCGCGGGTCCTGGTCCGGGTTCCGGCAGTAGCTGTGGTTGCCGGCGCCTGAGAGGGGAGAGAAAGCACCATGGGCCGGAGTTGGGACACGGCCGCCGCCCGCCCGCCCCCCGCCGCCCGGGACGGGCACTCACCCCGACTCTGGGGCAAATGCCAGGCCGCTCTGCGTGTCCAGCCAGTTGAGGCAGCGGTGGCCCGGCGCGGGGGAGGGCTGATCCGCCCGGTACAGGTGGCCGTTATCCCAGAAGCAGCCTGTGAGGAAGAGGAGCCCCCGACAGGACACTGAGTGGCGGGCAGGGAGCCCGGGAGACCCTGCCCTCACGTGGAAACCCTGCCTGCCTCGCTGGGCTGCTATGAGGCCAGAAAGAGAAGGGAGGGCGGGCGAGTGAAGAGCCCCCAGCCGGTGCCCGGCCCTCGCTGCTCAGTGTTGGCTTTTTGCTTTTCTTTAAGCCAGAAAGCACTGCACAAGTGCAAGGGGTTGTTGCTCTGGAACTTGTGACCACTTTGGAGGATGGTGCGGGGGAGCCCTGGGTTCAGGACCCTCTGTGGAGACGGTGAGAGTTTTGGGTCAGAGGGCGGCAGGACCCAAAATCCATCCCTGTGTTGTCATTCCATGTTATATAAACTCTGGTGTTCTTGTCTGCGTGGATGTGGCCACACTTTCAGAGGCAGCATTCCCTCCCAAGAGGATCCTACAAAGGCCTTTATATCCAGTCAGGCAAAAGAGAGCCTTAGATGGAGGGAACCTGCCTAACTGCTGCCTGGATGTGACTCCAAACTCCCACTCCCCTCAGCAGGAGGGCCAGCGCTCTGGAGACACCCGCAAAGCCCCCCCCCAAAAGAACAGGATTTAGGGGTGGGGGAGATGAACCCCCAAGTTCCATCCACTCATGAGCCACAGGCAAGAAAAAGAGAAAAGTGGTTACTTGCCTTTGTTCTTAATGGCAAAGATGGAGCTGCAAGCTCCGGGCAGGGAAAGGAGAAAGAAAAAAACAAAACCAACAAAGCTTTCATGGGACAACAGGAACCTGCTACAAGCTCCATTTCCTGTCGTCTTCCTGCTTGGGAAATAGGAAGCTTCACCCTTTCTGCTTCGTTAAGTTGCTGCAGAAAGGAAAGATTGTAATCTCACCTCCAGATCCATAGGCTTCTGCCAGGAGCATGTTGCTGATGAGGATTGTTCGCACCCAGGCCAACAGCATCCTCACCTCCTTCGTCCTGCAGGTGACTGACCAACCAGAGTCCAGCCGGGGTCCCCCTAGGCGGCGGCTCTGCCTCCCGTTCCCAGCCTTGCAGTCAGACCTGCTCTTGTTACGTGCTTCTGGTAAACAGCCTCTCTTTAGAACTGGGAGCTTCCAGCAAGCTTGCTGCAGCGAGGTGGTTTTTTATTTTTATTTTTTCCGGCTGAAAGGCGCCCCCTGGGTCCTAAGCCTCCTATGCCATGCTCATCACTCTGCCCTGAGTCAAGAGAGGAGCTCAGCCAAGCGGAGAGAGGCAGAAAAGTTCAGGTCGTGCTTAGCAGTGGTTCAGCTTGAGACATGCACTGGCTGCATCCCCGGGGCCTTTCATCTCTTCTGTTTACATTTGTGTGAGTACATAAAAAAGAGGCATCTCTAGGGGTTGGGGGCTCAGGGAGTTTGAAATTACAGTCAGTAAGGCAGAACCACTTAGGGAGAACATGTTAGCTACACAACTTGGAGGAACTCGAGACTGGATGGGACACAGATAAGAGAATCCAGGTGGAAGCAGCTCTTTATACCCATTCTTGAAAACAAAAAAAGGGCCTTGTGGTTTATACATGTTTATAAACACTGACTCTCTTTTTTTAAAACAGTGTAACTTTGCCAGAGTCACATCAGTCACATTCTTTTGCTTCTCTTTGGGGCTTGGGGGCGTCATATATAGTAGGAGCCCACTAGGGGTCTCTTTAGTTGGAAACACATGTCCTGCTGACATTGGGACATTTGCTCAGCTATGTTTAATAGCCTGGCCTTTCTACTAGCCATGAATTCATATAGAGGAAGTTAAGGAAAATGGTTGCCCTTTCCTCACCCCCACCCTGTGGGAAATCCATCTACAGGATTTATATCCATTATTAAACCTCACCACATCCATACGCCTGAGACCTTTTGGAGTTAGGCAACGCGGCCCTCTTTCTTCCTGTCTGGCTGGCAGCGCCGGTTCCCAGGCAGCCTCAATAAACTGAGGGATGGAGCAGAGTGATTCGCCAAGACTACCTTGTGACTCAGGCGAATCTCAAAATAGAAATGGGAGATGGTTTCCATCTGAGGGCTTGCATCTTGCAGGCAGTAATTTAGGGAGGAGGGGAACAAAAAAACCTTACTACATAAGTTTCAGAAGTTTTCTCAAGGAAGAAAGCTAATGTTAAGCCAATTAATGTGAAGTGATTTGAATTCACTACACTCAGATTCAGACATGGAAAGGGCGGAGAGATGAATTGAGTTTACTCTTTGCAGAAGTTTGGTGACAGCGGGTTCCGTCCGTCCGTCAAATAAGACACATTGCTTTGTTTCTGCGATTGCTCTCCCATCCCTACACAAGCTTCTGGTCCTCCAACTCCTGACTTGGTGTCCGCTGGGGATAACAGGCATAAATACACAGATATGCCAAGGTTTTATACTTTAATAATTCTAACATATTCAGGGGTCTTTTTTAAACACTTTCAATTAATTTTACAAAAACTTTAAGAACCTCCTACAAGTACGTGTTAGATAAGGTTCTGTATACTGAAACACTGAGAAGATATCTGTGAACAAAATATTTGAAATATCTGCCTTCATGGAGCTTATATTCTAGTTTAAAAAGACAAATGACAAATCTGTAAAAATGTCAGGTGGTCTTAAGTGTTATGAAAAAAAGTGAAACTGGGTAAGGGGGAGAGTAAGGAGGTGGTGCCTCACTTGCTAAAGAATGCTTACGCTGTTTTCAAGGAGGATACTTGTACAGGGAAAAGGCTGAAGGGGAAGTTCTAAGCGCAGTTTTCCTTGTGCGTCCTAAGTACTCTTACACCACTGCAAGAGATGTATGATACATATTTTAGTTCATTACATAAACTATATCAGCTTGGGAAAATGAGAATGCAGTTCTGATTTCAGAGTAGCAGGAGATTCTTGTGGATTGATTGATCCCTTGGCATCTAATCTGTTGCCTTTGTAAGCAGTGAGCATTCAGTCTGATGAAATGCTCCTCCTTAGACTCTGAAGGGCTGCCTCCGCTGGATCATAATACTTTTCCTCCTGAATACAGCAGAGACAGCTGTGCTCAGGCTGGCGCTCGTACCATTTTCAGATTATCTGCTGTGTCCATGTAGGGGTGCCAGGACTTCCTCCTCAAGAGCCCAGAGCTGCTTTACCTGTTGCTCTTCTCATCTAATTTCTCCTTTTAAAACACTGCTGTCGACCCTAACTTACATACTTTGATATACAGCAAAACCATATTCTGTGCTGTGCATCTTATCAGGAACAGCACTGCCTGAAAGAGATAAAAAAACACCAGAAGAGATTTCTTTCAGCTTAGTCATCACTGCTTTTTCTCCCTTGTAACTAAGACATTTATCAGGGTGATTTGATTTTTTTTGAGACTGACGGACTCCTTTCTCAGTCCTTCAAAGGCATGCTCATTATAATAGGCTCAGTGCCTCCCTTCCTAGGGGAAATCAGATTTAGTTCAGAGATGTGCCTGTCATCATCACTGATGATGTCTTGTTTTTTTCCTTAGGATCCAAATTTGAATTTTGCTTCATGTATTGGTGCGATATTGGTCATATTTTAAATGGCCTATAGTTATTCCAAACTTCAGATTTCTTCTGGAAGTATTACTACAATAATAATGTGATATAGCACTGCCCAAAATAGTCACTTTGGATTGTTTATTTCCCGAAGACAAGGTTGTGAAATGTAATATTCATATTTTGCTAACTATTCCAGGGATGTTTAACTATTGGTTTCATGTTAAATCTTGCTAATCCAGAGAGACAAGGCTATCGAATTACCGCAGAAGGGAGCCTCCAGAGCATTCCCCAAGAAGGATGGGCAGTTTGCTTTGAATTTAGCTCTAAGGAAGCCAGCAATCTGTTAAAAGGCTTAAGAATCCTTTTTGTCAGCGAAAGGGCCAAGATATTGGTTAAAAAAAAAAAATCTTTGTGATGAGACCTAACGAGTTGACGCCAGATATTCTCTCCATATGATGTGCTGTCAAAGGGGCCGTAAGTACTTCCCTGGAGACCCAGTGGTTAAGACTCCAGGATTCTGCTGCAGGGGACATGGGTTTGATATTGATCCCTGGTTGGGGAACTAAGATCCCGTATGCCTCGCAGCACAGCCAGAAAGGAAAGAAGTGACCACTGAGATTTTGCTGAGAGTTGTTTGGGTGTACGATCACAAACTGAGCAGGAGATGATTTTATGAAGCTTGTTAAGGAAATGATAGTCCAGTCAAAAGAGCTAGACTCCAAGGGTGTTTCTCACGTTTGGCCTTCAGTGAGTCAGGTTATGTGTATTTTAGTGCATGACTAAGTGCTCAACACACATTTGAAACAAGGGAATAGCGGAGCATGTGAAGGAAAGAGGCTAATAAGCCCACAGAGAGGAGTCAGTTTTTAAGGGTGAGCAATGAAACCTCCAAGGGCTTCCCTGGTGGCTCAGTGGTAAAGAACACGCCTGGCCAATGCAAGAGACATAGGTTCAGTCCTCGGGTTGGGAAAATCCCCTCCAGTAGGAAATGACAACTCATTCCAGTATTCTGGCCTGGAAAATTCCATGGACAGAGGTGCCTCAAGGACTCTTGGTTTGTAAAGAGTCGGACACAACTGAGCTAGTAAACAACAAATTACTTAGCATATGCAATCCCACGTATCCTTAGCCTCTCACTGTAGGGGTTGAGAATACAAACACAAGCGTCAGGACTCACGTCCCAGCTCTGTCACGAGCTACTCGTAAGGAAGCTGCTAAACCCCCTGACTTGGTTTCCTTATATGGGAGAGAGAGAGAAACAGTGCCTGTGTCACTGGGTTGTTGACATTCATGAAGCCTTGAATAATTGTTAGTTTTTAATAAATGTGTTTTTGTGTCACTAACCTCTGACTTAGAAGTACTGAGTACATTTGCTGTCTTTCAGAAAATTACAACCTGGTTATAAAGATCAGGCTCACACGTTTGAAAATAAAAACAGTATAGGGGCATTTATAAGTAGGTGTTAAAGAGCATGACAGGAGGAAAAGGAGGCAACCGAGGATGAGATGGTTGGATGGCGTCACCGGCTCAGTGGACATGCGTTTGAGCAAACTCCAGGAGATAGTGAAGGACAGGGAAGCCTGGCGTGCTGAGTCCATGGAGTTGAAAAGAATCAGACACGTCTTTGTGACTAACAGCGACATCAAAGTTTGACACAGACAATAAAGGTTTATGAATTCAGTGGTTATTTATTAAATGCTGTTTACAGGCAGGCACTGTGGTTTTTCCAGTGGTCATGTATGGATGTGAGAGTTGGACTGTGAAGAAAGCTGAGCGCCGAAGAATTGACACTTTTGAACTGTGGTGTTGGAGAAGACTTGAGAGCCCCTTGGACTGCAAGGAGATCCAATCAGTCCATCCTAAAGGAGATCAGTCCTGAGTTTTCCTTGGAAGGACTGATGTTGAAGCTGAAACTCCAATATTTTGGCCACCTCATGCGAAGAGTTGACACATTGGAAAAGACCCTGATGCTGGGAAGGATTGGGGGCAGGAGGAGAAGGGGACGACAGAGGATGAGATGGTTGGATGGCATCACCGACTCAATGGACATGAGTTTGGGTAAACCCCGGGAGTTGGTGATGGACAGGGAGGCCTGGTGTGCTGCGGTTCATGGGGTCGCAAAGAGTTGGACATGACTGAGTGACTGAACTGAACTGAACTGAACTGAACAGACGGGCACTAAGCTGAATGCTGAGGATACAACAGTGACCCTACCAGGTCAACCTTGTGACAGATCAGGTGTCCATAGACAGGCAGACAGTACAGGGAGGGGCTCCCCTGATGCTCCGGTGGCAGAGACTCCATGCTTCCAATGCAGGGGGCCTGGGTTTGATCCCTGGTCAGGAAACTAGATCCCATGTGCCTCACCCAAAGAGTTTGCATGTCACAACTAAAGATCCGTCATGATACAAAGAAGACTGAAGATCCTTTATGCTGCAACTAAGACCCAGCGAAGCCAAATAAATGTTTTTTTAAAAAAACGCAGAGATATCAACACTACTCTAGAGATTCCTGCTACTGGGACTCACAGGAGAGGTGTGTGGTCTAGTTTCAAGAGGTCAGAAAAGGCTTATCAGAAAAAGTAAAATCTGAAAGGGAAAGATCCATGTTCTGGGCAGGTCGGAGGATGTACAGAAGCCTGGCGGGGGGCTGTCGCCGTGGCTGGTGGAGCCTTCAGGGGGGTGATTAAAGTGAGGCGGAGAAGCCAACAAGTAAAGTCAAAGAGGGAAACACTGACCAGGTTATGGAGGGTCCTGAATGTGGGCGTTATCCGGAAGACGAGGCAGATCCAGTCTAGACTCAGACTTGTGTTTTAGTGAGATGACTTGGGCCCGGCACGCAGGATTAGAGGAAGCCAAGGCAGAGTCAGAAGACCTAGCGGAGGCCGTTGCAGTGACCTAGGTGAGAGAATAGTGGACCTGACCTAGGACTGAGGCCACCTGGGTGTGGACGCTGCTCTCCCACGATGGACAGGAGTTCGAGCAAGCTCCGGGAGTTGCTGATGGACAGGGAAGCCTGGCGTGCTGCAGTCCGTGGGGTCGCAAAGAGTCGGACACGACTGAGCGACTGAACTGAACTACCACTTAATAGCTGTGTGACCTCAGGCAAGTTACTCAACGCCCCTGTGTCTGTTTCCTAATCTGAAAATCGAAGATGATAATAAAACTTACCCCAGAGGTTTGTTTCGAGGATTAAAGCACCTGGAACACACCTGTCCAACTCATAGTCTCACAGACATAGTCAGTGCGGCTGAGAAGATGCAGCACGTGAGGAGGAAGAATGAGCAGAACTCTGTGGCTGAGGGGGTGTCCGGAACAAGCCAGGGGACCTACAGCGTCTGGGGAGGTGGTGATGCCACTCGCTGAGACCAGGAGCCAGAGGAAGCGCAGGCTGCGGAAAGGCTGAGAAAATGTGGCCAAAGGTGTGTGGCTGGCAGCCAGGAGAGTGTCTAAAGTTAGAGAAGCTGTTTCAGGAAGGAGGGAGGGGTCAGCATTGCCAATGCTGCCAGGAGCGTCAAGGAAGAGCTGAAAAGAATACGTCAGTGAGACTTCCCTGGCAGTCCAGAGGCTAAGACCTCAAGCTCCCAACGCAGGGGGCTCCAAGTTTGATCCCTGGGTCAGGGAACTAGATTCCTCATACTGCACCTAAGAGTTCACGTGCTGCATCTAGGACCCCCCGGTGCAGCCAAATAAAAAAAAAAAAAAAAATTTTTTTTTTTTTTTAAGAATCTTTGCCATGAACTGGGGAGGTCAGAAGTGGAGTCCAGGAGCTGTAGGCTGTCAGGGAGGGGGAGCAGGAAAGGAATGACTTGGATTTGGAGCTGGAGTCCTTGACCTTAGCCAGTTGCTAGGCCTGGTCTGGGCAGTCACATGACATGATAGACTTTGCAGGCTGACTTGAGGGAGGCAGCACTTTTGCCACAACCTTTGCTGTGTCTTCAAAGTGTGAAAACGCTCATCTGCGTCATTTCAGGTGTGCCTAGCCTGACCATGGGGTTTGCCGTGAATTATTTTAATTTGTCCTACGCGGCTGCTGTTATTAACAGTGTTTATATCTGCGTGAACAGTATGTAAATTGGGTGTTTATCTGTTAAACCTGTCCTGGATGCAGAAATTAGCAGGTAGCTGGGAAAAGATCCTTGTAGCACCTTTTGAATCCTGAAATTTTCCTCCACTGAATCCTGTTGGTTCTCTCAGTAGCAGCTGTGTCTGGGCTGAATCTCCTTTCCCGTGTCACTCTCCTCTCCTCCCGCTCCTGCTCTGCACTGACACATGCATCGTTCTCCTCACTCACCTTTTCCCACAGTTAGCTCCATCCCATCTCCTCTTCAGAGATACGCTTTAGGGACTTCCCTGGTGGTCCAGTGGCTCAAAGACCCCACACTCCCAATGCAGGGGGCCTGGGTTCCATCCCTGGTCAGGGAACTAGATCCCGCATGCCACAACTAAGAGTTCTTATGCCGCAACTAAAGATCCCAACTGCTTACAGTTAAGACCCCATGTGCCTCAGCTAAGACCCGGAGCAGCCCTCCCCACAAATATATATATATATATATATATATATAGTTTAAGAAAATATTAATAAGCGTTGTAATATATAATCTTCAGACTCTGTTACAGTAACATGAAGAGAGAAGAAAAAAAAAAAATTCCAAACAGGATCATAGAGTGACTGGCTGGAGGAGATGCAAGGATGAGGGACATGAATGTCTTATTACTGCGAAGCCCAGATAACAGAACCGAGCGTGTCACAGGGGAGTCGTAAGTGGACGCAGTTTGGCCCCAGCTCGGCAAGACCCTGCCTTCAGTGATAGGAGGTTGGCTATCAGCTCCAGACTCGCAGTGCGTCCTGTGAGTTCCCAGTGACATTTCTACCTGGAACTTTCTTCTACATTTACCTTAATGGCTCAGCTGGAAGGCAGCCATCGCCGCCTAGCATTCTCGAGTTTTATGCACTGTTGGCAGCCGCTTCCTTATTGTCCTGATATTAGAAATAGAAATGCCGCCCAGTCGCAGCCGGGCTGTCACCGCCCAGGTGGTGGAGGGGCACTTGCACTTGCCAGGAGCTTGTCCTTTCCAGCACCGAGGGGCCTTCTGTCACCTTCCTGAGTCGTCAGATTTACGAAGACGCTTCCTGTTCCTCCAGTGGCTCTGCCAGCAGCCATTTCACTGCGTGTTACTCTGACTTGGTGCTCTCTTGGCTGTAAGAGTAAAACCTGCTCTAGTAACACGACAGTGTTAACATATGTAAAGCGTTCAGAAGAGCATCTCACGCGTATGAAGAGCTATTATCGTTAATATGATTGTTACTGCCACCATCTCAGATCAGCAGCTGAAGCCCAGCTGAGCCTCTGATTTCGCTCTTGTTTTGCTGATGGTTACGGAAATCCAAATGATCTAGAAATGGGTTAGAAAATACTTGGTTTCCTCTCCATTTTGTGGCCACCAAGGAAGTCCCTTGTGAGTCCTTTGATGCACAAAAGTTTTTTAATTTTGAGGAAGTCTAATTGGTCTGCTTTTTCTTTGGTTGTTTGTGCTTTGGGTGTTATATTTTGCATGTGTTTGCTTAGCCGTCCCAGCACCGTTTACCATTGGCTCAATGGTAAAGATTCCACCTGCCAATGCAGGAGATGCAGGAGGCTCTGGTTCGATCCCTGGGTCTGGGAGATGACCTGGAGTAAAAAATGGCAACCCATTCCAGTATTCTAGCCTGGAAAATCCCATGGACAGAGGGGCCTGGTAGGCTACAGTCCATGGGGTCACAGAGTCAGACACATCTGAGCTACTGAGCACACACACACCTTTGTCATTAATTATGAAGTGTCTGCTTTTTTTTGCCCTACTGTGCTGTGCTTGGGATTATCAAGCTCTTTTGTCATCCTGCTTTCTGGGTTGGTATTTACTTTTTAGATAGCCTTGTTTGCACTGTCTCTTCTGGACCCAGACTCACTAGCTCTCAGTTCCCACCCTCAGACGTCAAGAGAATGCTGGCTGTATTTTTCAGTTCATCCTCACAGAAACTCGGACCACTCCCACCTGCCTCAGCGCAGACCTAGTACCTCTTGCCAGTTGTCAATTGAATTTCTGGGGTAAAGGACTGCTAAGAAAGCCTCTTTCTTTCTTTTTAACCTGTTTAAATTTTTTGTTTATTTTTGGTTGTACCGGGCCTACATTGCCGCGCACGGGCTTTCTCTAGGTGCAGAGATGGAGGGCTGCGCTTCGCTGTGGTTCGCAGGCTTCTCATTGCGCTGGCTTCTCTTCCTGTAGAGCACGGGCTCTGGAGTACGTAGGCACGGTAGTTGCAGCGCATGGGCTTAGTTGCTCTGCAGCAGGTGGAATCTTCCCCGTCTAGGGATCGGAGCCATGTCCCCTGCACCCAGCGGGTGGGTTCTTATCCACGGTACCACCAGGGAAGTCCAAAAATCTCTTAGTGGAACCAGAGCTCTCCAGAGTTCAGGAGTGGCACCAGCCTTACAATCTGCTGTATGCTTTTTTTGTAAATTACTATCCTGGAGAAGCCATATGAGGAAACACATGGGGGAAAGAAAAAACTTATCTTTTGAACTTCTCTCGTATTGCCGAAACAAGCCCCTACAAGCGCTGTCTGTGTATGTAACATGTGCCCATCTTTAGATAAGAGGCGCTCCTGAGATGATGTGGCTTGCTCAGGTTGTGCAGTGCCCGCACATGTCCCGGGAACAGAATTCACCCCTCATGCCCTCACACCCGCGGAGTCTCCTGTCCTCCTCACCAAACTCACCTTTCCTACCAGGCCACCGAAGACAGAATTTACATCTCAGTCGTTTCCCTGAGAGAGGTCTGAAGTTCCTTCTTCCCCGCTCTAGTGAACAACCAGGGGAGGGACCCCAGAGAAATGACGTGCACACGCTGTGCTACTCTTTAAAGGATCAGGCTTGTGGCTCCAGGAGCAGAGCTGAGGGAGGAGGGATAGCTGACGAAGTCCACAGCTTCCAGGTGTCTGTCCTGAGCTCGTGCAGATTTTGGGTGAGCAGAGACGCCCAGTTTTCTCCCATAACAAACAGGGTGTCTCCTGTGAAACTTGGCTGTAGCAGTCATCGACCAGCTGGTTGACATACATAAACTTCCCCTGTGGGAATTTTCCAACAGATACAAAAGTAAAGAGAATAACGAGTTAGCAGGTACCTGTCACCCAGCTTGTGGAGCTGTCAACACAGGGCCAATCGTGTTCCACCCCTAGCCCCTGTCACTCCCTCTCCCCACTGGATTATTTGAAAGAAAATTAGTATATTGATCAGGTTTTCAGCTTCTGCTTGTTCTTGAAGCTGTCTCCCTCAGGGGCAGGAATGTGAGCTGTCATTCAGGTTGCTCTTAGCAGCTTTATTGAGCCCTCCGTTCTCTCTCTGGCAGTGTTTTCGGTATTGTCAAGAGCACAGGAATTTTCTAGCCTCAACAGTTCAGCGTCCCGGGAGCCTGTCAAGCGTCTTCCCTGTGATCCCAGCGCTAGACCTCCACTCATGAGCTCTCCTGGCTCATCACCCCTGACGGTGGAGGCTGGGGGTTACTCTTCATGAGGGTCTAGGCTGACTCAGAGAAGGGGCTTAATACCGAGTTGCTGTTGCCTGACTGGATGAATTCCATTTGGCCTTCCCCTCACCAGAACCTCACCCTCAGCTGTGCACCTGGTTCTGGGTATCTTAAATGAGGAGAAAGTTACCTGAGCCTCACGACCCCCTCTGTCCAGCTGCAGAGTCCAGGTTTTCCTGGCTCCCCCTGCTGGCCGCTCCCACACAGCGGCGTGCAGGGTGACGCCAGCGCCCGGCTCTGCCAAAGGGAAAGTCGAACACTGTCGTGAGGTGGCCGGGCCAGTCCAGGCAGGTCTGAGGAGGAGGAGAGCAGCTCGTGGAAAACAGCTCTGGGAAGGGCGGCTTCCCGGGGAAGGGGCAGGGAAAGTGGCCCACTGCCCACCTCAGTCAGGAGGGCGGGGGCAGGGCTGGGACCTCAGCACTGGAAGGCCACGCAGGCCCGTGAATGAGCGCGTCATCGTGTGCGGATCAGGCCAGTATTGATTGGTAGAGTTGGGCTTCTTCTGCCCTTAAGACACAGCAGCCTGGGGTCAGACATCATCACCGGACAGGCGGGGGCTGCAGAGATCTACCCTGGCCTCCATGGAGGTCGAGGCCAGGAGGGTGGTGAATGTTGGTGGGAGCACCCCCCAAGTCCCCAGCTCTTTGGACGAGTGACCACTCTGCAGTCCTCTGGGCGCATGTTTCTGCGTGGGGGGCTCCTCCCTCCACCCTCCATAATTACAAGAAATTCTCCGCACCTCCCCATCCCTTTGATCACATTTCTTGGTTATCTGCGCATGTTTCTCTTTTCCACAATATGACTTCCCCGGAAATGGGCTGTGGCAGGACGCATCTCACTAGACTCCAGCCAGCCGCAGGCGTCAGGAGGGTGGGAGGTGGTCCAAGCCTGAGGGCAGGGCCCCTCTTCTTCCCTCCAACCCCTAAGCCCAAGCGCCAGGGTAATTCCACCCTGAGCTGAACATGGAAAATGGGCTTTTGTTCTCTTTCAGGGTGTAGAGTTTCCCCAATACATAAGGAAGGGAACCCAATCCAGAAGAACCCCAGGGCATGAACGTTGCCACTGGACTTGGGCAGGTGTAACTGTGAGGCAGTTCCTACAATGAAATGTCTGGAAGGAGTTCGTTTCTGTGCAGGGTGGTGGGGAAGGAACAGTGGACTGTGACCTGCTATCTAATGGGGGAAAGGAGACCGTGCACTCATAAAGTATATAATATTAATACATCAGGTGTGCTAAGGTTTAAGCAGAATCCGGGGAGGATGTGTTGTTTCACATTAGGCCGTCAGGGAGGAAGGCTCTGCCCTGTGAGTGCCTGGAGAAAGAATATTCCCAGGACTCCCCTGGTGGTCCAGTGGTTTAAGACTCCGAGCTTCCACTGCAGGGGGTGCAGATTCAATCCCTGGGGAATTGAGATCCTGCATGCCACACAGCTGAAATAAATAAATATAGATGAGCAACTTAAAAACAGAAAAAGACGGCACAGCGAGTGTGAAGGCCCCGAGGTAGGAGTGTAGGAGCATGCTTGCTTGTGAGAGGAACACCGTGGAGACCAGTGTGGCTAGAGCCGGGTGAGGGTGGAAGGGTCAGAGAGAAACAGGAGACCAGGTCCTGAGAGGCCTTGTACAGCTTGCAGAGGGATTTGGATTTGCTTTGAGTGAGATGAAAAGCCCGTCAGAGTGTTTGGGACCCCCGCTAACATGAGCCCACTGATGTTTGAAAAGACTCAGCCTGGCTGCAGAGACGGCTGGTAGGGAGGGCAGTGTGGGCAGGGGGACCAGCCAGGTGACGGGGTGGGGAGGTGAGGTGGCCGGGACGGGCGGCAGCTAGAGCCAAGGAGCGCTCGACTTGCAGATGGGGCTGCAGGTACAGCCAGCAGGGCGTGCAGGCAGAGTGAACACTGGTGTGAGAGGAGGAGAAGCTGCCTCCAGGGCCTGGCCCTTCACTGAGATGAGGGGGTGGGGCGGGGGCTGTAGAACAGCAGGTCTGAGGAAAGATTCACCAGTTCTGCAAGTGAAGGGGTCCTCTACAAGTGACAGTAGACATTTCAGAGAATTGGCTCCTCAAAGGAATAATAATAATGGCTGATGACATTTAGGGCTTCCCAGGTGCTGTGTGTGTGCTGTCGCTTCAGTCGTGTCTGATTTTTGCGACCCCATGGACCGTAGCCTGCCAGGGTCCTCTGTCCGTGGGAGTCTCCAGGCAAGAATACTGGAGTGGGTTGCCGTGCCCTCCTCCAGGGGATCTTCCCAACCGAGGGATCGAACCCAGGTCTCCTGCATCTCCTGCATTGCAGGCCGATTCTTTACCCACTGAGCCACCTGAGAAACCCTAGTTAATTAATTGGCTGCATCGGGTCTTAATTGTGGCATGTGGGGTCTTTGTTGCATCATGCAGAATCTTTTGTTGCAGCATGGACCCTCTAGTTGTGGCACACGGGCTGTAGAGCAAGAGGGTTCAGTAGCAGTAGTGCATGGGCTTAGTTGCCCTGCGGCATGTGGGATCTTAGTTCCTGACCTGGGATTGAACCCAATTCCCTGCATTGCAAGGCATACTCTTGGCTATAGGACCTCCAAGGAAGTCCCGAGCCTCAATTTTCTCATCTGTTAAAATGAGTACTGGGTGCGACTGCACCAGTCACAGTCTTGAGAATCAGAAGAACCGTGTGCTCAATGAACGAGGGAGTTATTATTTTAGGGAGGGAAGACTTGTTACTTAAACCTGGCTGCAGAATTCCTCTTCAGAAAATGTCTTTGTTCAGACGTTGGAGCATGGTCTGCCCCAGCCAGCTCTTCGTCACTGATTGCTGGCTGACTTTCCCCAGCAGCTCCTACACAGTCAGAAATGGCCCTTTTCTCCCTCAGTGATATGAAGGCATTTGTCACTGTGATTGTCAGCTGGTATTTGGACATCAAGTGTGTGTTTGCCCAGGTCCTCCCTTTTCTGAGCCCCTGCCCCATTCCCCCCAACCCATCCCTACATCTCTTGAGTCCGAAGCCTGCTCCAGGCTCCTGCTGGAGGGCCACCACCTTCTCAGACCTCCTTCAAACCAGCAGAGCCTTTATCTCTCCTCCCCTCTCCTGTCACGTCCTCTCCGGAGGTTCGGACGTTTCCTTGCGTGTGTGTGTCCCACGTCCCGTCCTACTCTGTGCAACCGAGCTCCGTTAAGCAGTTAAGCCCTTCCTGGCACAGTCGCCCTCTCAGAACATCTGTCAAATGAATCAGCCTTTGCTGAATGCCAAGCACTATTCTAGGTGTTGGGAACACAGAGATGAATTATCTTTGCACGAACCCCGTCTGCAACGAAGCCTGGCCCTGTGTGGGGAGATGGATCCATAAAAGGATGATTTAAAAGTAGAAATGTATGCAGAACAGGGAGATGGCACTCAGGGACGGGGCCCTGGGATCCACAGTCAGACAGTTCAGGATTTGGGTCTTGACTCTGCCACTGCACAGCTGTGTGGACATTGGCAATTACTTGACCTCTCTGGGCCTCAGTGAGATTAAACAGAACCTACTACTCAGCCACGGGGCTGTTGAGGTACTTGAGGCCCCTGGCACGGTCATGGCACAGAGCAGTGATGTGAGGATGAAGCTGCCTCCCTCCTGGAGCGGGCAGGGAAAGCCTTACAGGCAGGGGGCCACCTGAGCTGAATAAGAGGAGTAAGCATTCCTCATGGGCTTCTCTGGTGGCTCAAGTGATAAAGACTCCACCTGCCATTACAGGAGACATAGGTTCAATTCCTGGTCTGGAGTGATCCCACATGCTGCAGAGCAATGAAGTCTGTGTACCGTCACTACTGAACCTGTGCCCTAGAGCCCGGGAGCCGCACCTGCTGAGCCCACGTGCTGCGATTATTGCAGCCTGAACACCCTGGAGCCGGTGCTCCACAAGAGAAGTGGCTACAATGAGAAGCCCGTGCACAGCAACCTAGAGGGCAGCCCCCACTCGCAGAGATTAAGAGAAAAGCCCGGGCAACAGTGAAGATGCAGCCCAGCTGAATAAATAAATAGAATTATTTTCTTTTAAAAAACAGAGCTCCGCAGGTAGACAGGAGATGGAAATGACACAAAAAGGCAAATAGTTTATCATCATCCAAAGAAAAGGTCAAAAAGAAGTAAACAGGCCCTGCCGCGCGTGGAGTCTGTGGTCCTCAGCATGGACACCGGGCAGTTTTTAAGCTGAAATCTGAAAAATTACTCAAATGGATGTAAACGGAAGCAAAGGTTCCCAAGAATCAAGAATACCATGTGAAGACTACTGAGAGTGACGGAGGCCAGAATCCTCTGGAAGAACCACACAGCATCCATTCCGGCTGAAGCATGCCTGGAGCAGCGTCATGGGGTGGGGGCAGGCTCAGGGCACAGGTTCCAACCCAGGAGAGGAGAGAGGCAGAAGAGAAGGAACGCTCCAGCAGGGGGGAGGTGTGAACGGTCCCGCAGGCCCGCTCTCAGCACTGCGGGCCCGGCCCCTGCCCGTGTGGCCTGGCCCCACGTGGGGCGCTGGACGGAATGCAGGCAGCAGGCTTTCCCTGCAGCAGAGGTGCGTGGTGCTCCTGTGGTGGCTCCCCTCAGCGGCCTTATCCTCCAGGAGCCTTGTTTGGTCAGGACGGATTCGTTTCTTAGGTGAATGTTTGGCGTTTCCTTTCACAGTTTAGTGGGAGATGCAGAGCCAGACAGACATCCTGCCTCCTGAACCTCTCCAGTGAGGACCACCTCCCAGGGTCCAGAAGGCACCTCGGGAGGGCCCAGGAGGGTCAGGCCCTGGCCACGGAGAGCGGGGCAGAGGCAGGGTGTGCGAAGACGGGAGTTCTGGAGGCCTGCTGCCAGGTGCTGGGTGGCCGGGATCGGATGTGAAAACTGGCGGGAATAGTGTTAGGGTAAGTCTGACGTGGCCACCCAGCATAAGAGGGCTGGGCTGTGGAATTTCCTCCTGAAGGGATACTGGAGAGAACTGAAACTCTGAGCTCACTGCCAGAACTGGCCCTTCATCCCTGGTGCCTGTGAGCACAAGCCTCTGGGGGAAGCCAGGGAGAAAGCTGGAGCAGATGCGGACAGAGCTGGCCTCCCTCCCCACTTCTCGGGCTCCCCACCCACCCTCTTCCCTCTGTCCTGCCTCCTCTGCCCCCGCCCCTCCCCCCACAGGAGACATGAATGAAAACAAGGTGACCAGAGAACTGGACGGGCAGGTGTGGCTCTGGGCGCAGTAGGTGCTCCTTTGTACGCGGCCTGGAGTTCTTAGAATGACCTTGTTTGGGGGATATGGCATTGCGCTCTGCAGGGATCAATGGACTGATCAGCAGACCAAGAAATTACAAGCTCTGGGTGTCCAGTCCATTTTACTCACATAAACTGCGAGCCCGCAGTTGGCTGGCCCAGAGTCTGAGAGAAGTCTGAGCTCTGAAGCCAGGGGAGGCTGGAGGAGCAGGAAGAGAGGTTGGTCTTGAGTGGCGGTCGGCCGACTCAGGCTCTGCAGGAGCCAGCATGCCCCTGATTTCGCAAGACAGATGAGCTGAGAATGATCTTTACATTTTTTAACGGTTGGAAACAAAACCCAAAGAAGAATATTCTGTAGCACGTGAAAAGTATATGGTGTTCAAACCTCAGTGTCCGTCGGTGTAGGTTTGTGGGAACCCAGCCGTGTCTGTGCCTGGCTGCTCCTTACAGCGGCCACATGGCTTTCAGAGCTGAAGGTGTGCGCCCTCCTGTTTCACAGAAAACATTTGCTGGTCCCGCTCTTGTGCCCTTGCACAGTTTTGTGTGGGTGTAGCCTGGTGGAGGGGACGATGCAGGTAACTAGGATGGAGCCTTCTGAATGTCTCCTGATGTGCTTTACAGGTACCAGCCTGTGTAATCCTCACAGCGGCCTCGAGAGTAAGAGGTGCGCCTGCCAGAGACCACCCGGTTAGAAAGAGGTGGTGCTGGGACCCTCGCCCCGTTGGCTGTCTCAGGGCCCACCGAGAGCCAGGGCCCTTGGTGACAGTCCGGGAAGGGGGCCAGTGCGGCACTGCGGAAGGTCAGGGGAGGACAGAGGTGAAGAAGGCCACGGAGATGCCAAGACTCAGGTGCACAGGGCTGTGGAGGAAGAGCCTTCCAGGTGGAGGGTGTTTCAGGGAAAAGGCTCAGGGCCGGGCCAGTTGGGAGGTGCTGAGAAAGGGTGGGTAAGTGTGGAGCCTGGTGGCCAGGACACGCCCCAGTGCCAGGGCCAGTCCCAGCCCCCGCCCCGCACCATTAAGGCTGTGTAAGGCTGTGTGTTGTCGGCACGTTGTTTAAGGGTAAGAACAGCCCTGCCTCTTTGGGAGGTTGTGAGGGCAAACGGGTGTGTTAGTGTAAAGTGTTCAGAAAGGTGCCTGGCACTCGGTGTGGTGGGTATCGCACTGACTCTCGTTAAGTTTGGGCTGTGACTGCAGGTCCGCACCAGTGGGGGCTTATGCTCCGGGCAGCCCCAGTAGAAAGTGCAGGATTGGATTGGAGCGGGGAGTCTGGAGGAATTGAGCTGATGTGGAAAGTTATTAGTAGTTCTGGGGACCCCACAAGGCTCTGGAGAGAAAGGGGCAGAGAGTAGCAATAGAGGGCGCCAGGGAAGGCCTGGGACCCACTCACGCCCAGGGATGCGCCTGATGTGTGTGATACAGCCTCAGTACAACCTCCCAGGTCAGTGCTGTGTTCCCCCTTCACAGTCAGGAGGCCACGGTGTGGAGCGTCGCCACGGCTGTGGAAGAACCTCAGAAACACCTCCTGAGACTTGCCTCAGGCGCCCCCACTCCCAGCTGTCGGTGGCCACATGTGCTGGCGGGGTCCCTTGGTGCCACAGGGCCCCCCTGTGCATTATCACCACCATGGGGAGGCAAGGCCAGTGCCCCTGTCCTAGCCCAGACCACCAGGCAGTGAGTGGCTAGACAGGTTCCCTGGTGTGACAGGTCTGCCCAGAGCAAGTCCACCAGACTGCTGGGGGTGCAGGAGCATCTTCATTCAGAGGGACCCAGGCTTCCCGGGTGGCTCAGCGGTAAAGAATCTGCCTGCCACGCAGGAGACGCAAGTTGGATCCCTGAGTCGGAAAGATCCCCTGGAGAAGGAAATGGCAACCTACTCCAGTATTCTTGCCTGGGAAACCCCATGGACAGAGGAGCCTGGCGTGCTGCAGTCCATGGGGTCCCAAAAGAGCAGGACACATCTTAGCAACTAAACAACAAGGGGGCCCGGGAGCTGAGGGCGTCAGTCTCAAGATGAAGAGTGCGCTCACTGTCTTGGGCACTCCTGGCGCTGACCCTGACTTCCTCTGCAGCTTTTTTTCCGATGCAGGCCCTTGCCGTGGGTGCCTGGTCGGGAACAGAGGTGGCTCTGTGCCAGATATAGCCATGGGTGTTTAACACATGTGCAGAGGCACTGCCACTGGAGCTGGGGCCAGCATCCCTGGAGTCAGCGGACAAAACTGAGTGAATCCTGGCGGTACCCCTTCCCACGTGATGGGGTGAGGGCGTGGTGGGGGCAGGGTAGGGGTGCCTCTATCTTTCAGCCGATTTGCTCACCTGCAGGAGGGGAGTAATGGACCCCACCTCACAGGCTGTGCTGTGAATTAGGCCCAGGGTTCAGCTCAGGCTCCCTCCCAGGCTTGTCCTTCCTCTGACACTCACCCCAAAGGGCCCAAAGCCTGCATCACACACTCCATAGAGCCCAGCAACTTACCCCAAATTTCATGTAGATGCTTCAGGCTTTTAAAGAAAATCCAGCTATGGGAGGCAGGGGCAAAATAGATGAAGGGGATTAAGAGGTACAAACCTCCAGGTATAAAACAAGCCACAAAGAAGGTAATATACATCGTAAGAACACGGTCAGTAATGTTATAACTTTGTATGGGGACAGGTGGTTACTGGACTTATCCTGGTGATCATCTCATGATACACAGGTCGCTATGCAGTACGTCCAAAACTCTCATCATGCATGTCAACTCTGTTTCCATTAAAAAAAAAGAAAAAAAATCCAGATCAGTCTTTACCTTTAAGCCGGAACAATGTAATTACCGAGGTACTAGTGTGGGTCTAAATCACTTTGCACCTTGTTACTTCTGGTCTATGTCTATTTCCCTCCCATCGTTACGCTTTTCCTTTCCACCTGCTTGGAGGTGAAATGCTGTTTCTCTGAGTTCAGGGACTTCCCTCTGCCCTGGGGTTCCTCAGGGTGTCCGGGGTTCCCTCCGTCTTCCTGTCCCCTTGTGCTCTGACTTTTTAACAAGTTGTTCTTTATTTATTTTTGGTAGCACTGGGTCTTCATTGTTGCACAAGCTTTCTCTAGCTGTGGTGAGCGGGGGCTGCCCTCTAGTTGCGGTGCACAGGCTTCTCATCGCGGTGGCTCCTCTTGCGGAGCCCCGGCTCTAGGGCGCAGCCTTAGTGATTGCAGCTCACGGCTCAGGATCAGTGATTGTGGCGCTTGGGCTTAGTTGCTCCACAGCACGTGGCATCCGCCTCTCACGGGCCTGGAGCACCCGCCTGGCCCTCTGCTGTCATTACTCCTACCTTGCTTATTTAACATCCTGAATGTTGATCTGGACTCTGTGGTTAAGTCTGCTTACTGGTTACCCGTCTCTCTCCCTTCAAGCTCCATGAGCGTATCCTGCGCACTGTGCCTCCAGGGTCTGGGGCACAGAGCAGTGAAGATAAAGGGGAGGAGGTGGGTGGACGCTGGCAGCTGAGTCTGCAGGGAAGCACCTGTCAGTCCCAGTGGATGATGAGGAAGAGAGGCCTCCCGGGACCGCATCCCCCAGTCCCAGAGACCCCCCACAGCTGGAAAAAACAGACTCAGGGCAGCAGGTGGAGTAACGTACTAATGTTTTTAATACAGTCTGATCAGATCAATTCACGTCACAGGGTCGACCCGGGCTTGCTCCCGTGCGATACAGGCACAGTGCCTGATGTCCACCCTTGCCGGTTCTTCCTCCCTCCAAAAGCACAGAGAGCCCCGCCCTCCCTGACCAGACTGGCATTTTTAAAATTTTGCATAAAACTATTTCTTCCATAGACTTCAAACAATCAACTAGCCAAGT
This sequence comes from Okapia johnstoni, assembly GCA_024291935.2. Lineage (NCBI taxonomy): Eukaryota > Metazoa > Chordata > Mammalia > Artiodactyla > Giraffidae > Okapia > Okapia johnstoni. The sequence continues at coordinate 2,627,932 of CM044310.1, read as the reverse complement.
TAATTATGGTACATCTAAACAAAGTTTTAATCCTAACCCTAACGTGTGACTGCGGTTTACAAAGAGCTCTGTATCACCTGGGATAGCTTTCAGTAGCAATTCACTACGACTGGTCCTAAAAAATAATAATAATAATAATAATAATTAGAGAATTAAAACCCAACAGCAAGTTGAATGGTTAAAAAAATCACAGAAGAACAGGAATTTGGGCTTGGAGTGTCCTCAATTGCTAAGCTTGTCCTAGTGGCAGAATGCTAGCCTTCAGGCAGGGCTCAGAGAAAGGTTGGGGGCCCTCCAGGTCAAAGGTCAAGCTCAGGGGGGCTCTCAGAGGGCACTGCCCCCACGGTCCACGGGATGCTGCTGCGGGCTTCCAGCTTCCTTAAAAACAAGTTGGGCGTCAGCTTTGTGTGAGTGGGTAGAGACCCGACTGTGGCTTCTGTGGAGGGATGTGAGAAGGGGCGATGAGGGGCTGGAGAAGGGGAGGGGGACCAGGCTCACGGAGGTCCCAGGACGCGGTCAGGTGTGGGTGTGGGGCTGGGGCCACTGAGAACTGACGAGCACCAGGGGGCGCCAGCGTCCGCCCGTTGGAGAAACCGGCCCGGCCTCGCCGGGGGGCCCCGCATGTAGTGTTTTCTGCCCTCATCCCATACCGGGTCGTATACGTTATTTCTGCCGAGCATCAGATGAGAATCTATTTCTAAAGACCACCGAGGGGGTGGGTGGGGGCAACAGGGCTGGAGGGGGCAGTTAAAAACGAATAAAAATCTTCTCAGCTACAGAACCCAAAGACACCACTTCCCTCCGCATTCACAGCATTTCTCAGCCGTGCCCTGCGGCTGTGTCCGCAGGGACGCGGCGTCTGTCTGCCTCACTTGCCCTCGGGCCCCAGGGGCTGCTGGTCGACCTCGGGGTCGACCAGAGACGAGGCGAACGCCGACTGAACGATCTGAAACCCGAAGGACTCGAGGAGAGACATGTTCTGCTGGGGAGAGAAAGGCGAGCCGAGGGCGGGGCCCAGGTCCCCCAGGGGGCCCCCGAGGGCGCGGACGTGCACCTTCTGGATGTGTTTGTTCAAGTAGGACTTGGAGCGGAAAAAGCTCCCGCACTCGGGGCAGGGGTACTTCTTCTCCCCGTCAGACTCCATTTTGTTTTTGGGGACCGCCATGTCGCAGGAGAAGGAGCCGTTGGTGCTCTGTTTCTCGGGCGTCTTCAGGTCGCTGGCGTCCGAGAGGTCGCCGTAGGAGTCGGAGCTCTCAATCGGATCCTGATGCGAGCATTTCTGGCCTTCTAGGAGGAAACAGAACACAGAGGGGCGGTGAGGCCGGGCTCTGGGGACGCCCCCTTGGAGGGCGTCGCCAGGGGCCAGCTCACGGACTCGTGGAGGGCAGCTGATGGCCAGCCACCGCCCAGCAGAACCCACGGAAGTGCAGCGGGTCAGTCGGGGAGCCTGGCGTGCCTACGCGGGGGTGAGGCAGCAGGGCCTGGGGCCGCTGACCTCCCTCGCCGCGGACTCTCCACGCAGGCGCACGTGTACCGCTCAGCGCCATCTCAGCCTGCTTTGAGGAAGGGCATGGAGAGGGGGCCTCCACTGCCTCCACCTGGACAACTCAAGAGCCCAACTCTTAGGCGCCCTCTCAGGTGCCTCTGCGGGTAAAACAGCTGTGGTAATGATGCTCTGCAGGTATGTCGGTGACCTCACCTCGGCACCAGACTGGCTGCGCCCTAGCAAGGCAGAACCAGAGCCGTGGGCTCCTCGACCCAGGCCGACCCCATCGACCGCTGAGGCTGAGCCGGTCCTCCCAACGCTGCGAACACACGCCCTGCCCTCTGCGCCTCCGCCTGCCAGAAGCTTTCCGGGCCAACTGGTCAAAGCACAACAGCTTAGAAGGAACTGAACAACTCCATCGGCTGCTGCCCATACGCAGGGCCCGGGACAAGCCGAGCCTTTGGACAGCCCTCGCTCATCTGCCCTGCCCGGCCCACGCGGGAATCCTCCACCACGAGCAGCTTCCTGCCTGGGTTCAGAGCGCCATGCCGGGAAGGGAGGTCTGTGATGGGAGTGTGGAGCATGCCAGCTCTGCCGTCTGCCAAGCCCGGGCATCACCCACAAGGCAACAACAACTTGAAATACCGCAGAACAACCAGAATCAACCAGTGGAGGTGGGGCCTAGGGAGCTCTACGCAAACCGAGTCGGAGTCAGCGCCATGCATCTCACCAACGCGGCCAGAGGCTCTCCAGAAAGGGCTGCCCACAGCAGCCAACGGCCCCTGCCGAGGGGGAAGCCAGCCCTTGGCTCCCCCTGCCCACAGGCTCAAAGGAGAAGAAAGCGTTCAGCTGCAGCACCACGCCCTCCTGGAAGGGCCACAGGCAACGGACAGGCCCAGAGGCTCATCATGCAGGGTTCCTCTTCCTGCCTGGGCCGGGGGCGTCCCTCAGGGCTCTAGGTGTGGGGACTGGCCAGGAGCGAGGGGGGAGGGCTGGGGAAGAGGAGGCGGGAGCTGGATCTTGGCAGTGCCCTGCAGTGAGACCCCCACTGTGACTTCTGTCCTGGAGGCCACTGCCACTCGGATCTCGAGCCTCCTCCTCGAGGCGGCCAGCAAGTCGGCCGCCTTCCCGCCTCCCCGCCTCCCCGCCTCCCCACGTCCGGCCCAGCGCCCCCACAACACAGTCTGCGCAGAGAAGCAAAGTGCAGAGCAAGGGGTCGCTTGCCTTTGTTGCCATAGGTCCTGGCGCAGTGGAACGCTGCTCCCCCATTCGGGATGGGCTCCTGGTGCCTGGAGACCTGGGGAAGGGGAACACCGTGGTGGGTTTTAACATGGACCTTTAAGTAGGAGGCAGAGGAGAAACCTAAACAAGACAAAAGGAGATGAGATCCGCGGCCGGCACACAGACACCTCTCTCTGCTTCCCCCTCGCCTCTCCTGGCCACGCGGGCTAGCACTCCTAACAGGGTCCCTCCTTGGCTCGAGAACGCTGCAGCCACGGGAGCCACCGCCAGGCTCAGGAAGGTGGTGGAACCGTCCTGAGTCGGCGTCTCTGCAGAGCACGCCCCGCAGGGCTGCGGTGGAGTCCGCCTGGAGGGAGGGCCTGATCCTGCTCCTGCCCGGGCTGGAGGCCCGCTGCCTCCAGACTCCTCGGTGTCTCAAGGGGGCCAGTGGTTCGAGCGGATGGTTCACAGCCCCACACCAGCTGCAGGGACCCGACTGAAAACACAGTCAGGAAAACACAAGGGACTCCAGGGCAGCCACGGGACTCCAGCCGCCTAACACTCACGAAGGCACACCATCTGCACAAGAGACCAGACGGAGGCAAAATGAAGTCCCAAAGAAGTGCCTCCGGAGTCCCCCTTCTCCTGATGGTCAGGACCAGCTCTATTCTGCTCACGTTCTCACCTGCAGAGTGACTGGATTTGGTGACTGTTTAGACCTTCTGAGGAACAATGAAAATGGGAAGTTGTCTTAAAAGGAGAGGCGCAGTCATCTCTCATTCACAGTGGTCTTGGTTAGGTTTTGGAGGATCCATCAGGTTCACTTGAAGAAGAAAGAGGGACAGTCCTTGTCTTTATTGTGGTGGAGAGGCAACCCCGCCATCTGGGAGCTGCCCTACTCAGATGCTCCGAGGTCACTTCGGGCCTTGAGATGCCTCAGGCTGGGAAGAGTGGATCTTGGATCAGCTTCGGCAGCAGCCAGGAGTCCTGGGAGATGGAACCGGCTGGGCCAGTCAAAGGAACTCTACTTGGGGTTTCACGGGAAGGAGCTGTGACATAAAGTGCCCCTAGAGCCAAGGATCCGGAAGTGCCTTCAGCAGGAACCAAAACTTCTCTGCAAAAGGCCCAAGTGGGGCGATAGTGCCTCAATGGTATCCCTTCAATCCAGAGACAGCTGACACATCCTTGGGTACTCCATTTCCTCGTTAAATTACAGCCACAGGGTAGCAGTGGGCCCGTGACCAATGGGTGGAGAGTGGCTGGAGAGTACAGTGAATGTCTGCACAAGACTTGGTGTTTTTTTTTAATGTTTATTCTGTCTTCATTGTGGCTTGCAAGATCTTTAGTTGCAGCATGTGGGATCTAGTTCCCCAACCAGGGATCGAGCCCAGGGCCCGCCCCCTGCAATGGGATCATGAAGTTCTAGCCCCAGGGAAGTCCCTGAGACTAGTTTTAAAAATGTTTGAATTGGCCTAGTTTTCAAAGTGCTTCTGAACTATTATTCAGTAAAAGTCACCTTCAGTGAGTGACAGAGGCATGCCACGGATACAGCTGCTAAATGGCAAAGCCTGGACCCAGTCCAAGGACCACATGCATCACATGGTCCTTCACCATTAGGCAGACTCTCTAATGGTCCCTGTGTCTTGGTCCTGGCCCCAGAATCATCCCCTGGCCTTGTGCAATAGGCTCTGCCACGCATGCGTGCTAAGTTGCTTCAGTTGTGTCTGACCCTTTGTGACCCCACGGAGTGGTAGCCCACCAGGCCCCTCTGTCCATGGGATTCTCCAGGCAAGAATACTGGAGCGCGGTGCCCTTCCCTCCTCCAGGGGATCTTCCCGACTCAGGGATTGAACCCAGGTCTCCTGCACTGGCAGGCAGGTTCTTTAGAATCTCATTTAACAAACGTGCTCCCAACGGTAGCAGTTGTGGTTCTGGAGGGAAATGGGGGACAGGGTGAACTGGGCTTCCTCTCCTGACGAAAACCCTCCGGACTGGATGCTACTGTCCTGCCCTGCCTCGCAGTGCATGCTGTCCTGCTCTGTGGCTGGGTAGTCTGCCTGCTACCAAGCACGGGAACAGATTGGCTTCCGAGGGTCCCACAGGAACACTCCCTCAAGGGAGGCTGTGGTCAGAAGGAGCAGGGGAGGCCCACACGATGGAGGACCTCAGCCCTGCCCCCTGGCAGGCAGCAGAAATATCAGACGTTCCTACTGACGTGATGACACCGCTTTGGCAGGCAGTCTTTGTCTCTTCACCCCCGTGGGGCCTCTGAAGTGGAGCGAACCACTCTCCTGGCACACCAGGACAGGGCCACGGCAGCCAAGAGGGGCAGGAGAGAAGGGAAGGGGCCTCAGGAGCTGTTATATCTACTCCTCGTGGGAAGAGCTGTGCTGGGGACACAGCAGATGCTCAATGAAAGCTCACTGCGTTTTCCTGGAAAACAGTCTGGGGACCACGTGGCTGGGTCCCCTTGACGCTGCCCCAGCTGCTGACTGCTTACTATCTATAGCAAAGCCATGTGGTGGGTGGTAGGCGGCATCCACAGCTGCCACCTAGAGCCCAGAATTTAAACACACGGCAGCTCAGCAGCCAAGTTCTAGGTTGAAACAAGCTGAGTTTCCCGCGAACACATCTTTGAAGCCAGACACATTTGATTGGAATTCTAAACTCACCTGCCTGTCCACCACTGACTAACCAAGAACCAAAGAGGCTGCGTGATACAAGGTTTGGGGTGATGGGGGCTCGAGCACACCCATGACCCCCCCGCCGCTGACAGGCTACCCTCCCGCGCTACAGAGGCAGAGAGTTTATCACCACGTGGCCACTGGGCCTCCGCGGCATGTCCTTGGCTGGTGTGTGCACTTCCCACTCTGGAGGCAAACCCTCCGCTCGCAGCTTCCACATCCCTGCTTTCTCCTGGTCCATACCTTGGTGGGGCCGCGCCCAACCCAGCCGTGCTGGAGGGGGCGCTGAGTAGGTCTGTGTCGGCATGGCCCGGGAGACGGCACGACTGCCGTTGGTGACAGTGTGTGCGCTCGCCTCTGGCTGGAGAGACGGTCTTCTCTACCCTTGGAGCAATGATGCATGAGTGCAAATGTTGTCTCGGTCAAAGAGAGACTCCCGACGTGCTCTCCCTTGCCCTCCTGCATCCCAGGACACATGAGCTGCCATGGAAACTTCAGAAGAAGGGAAATCGTGGCGATTACCATACCAGGTCCTCCCCTCGGTTCAACTCAGCTGACTTCCTCAACTCGAACGTGAGGGAACCGGCTTCTGCAGCCATCCAACTCCCCTGCTGGGACTCATTTCTTCTAAGATGGGACGGCCCACGTCCTGTCTCCAGCTCAAAGACAAGGTCATCTGTCTCCAGCGTGGGATCCGCTCTCTCCCATTCTTCATGGGCAAGAGTCTTCTGTGTGGCTGCAAGCAGGCAGACAGGTGAGTGGTTGAGCTGACTGCTCAAGGACTGCTGGGACTGGAGGCTCTCAGAAGACACTTGGAAACCGACCTGATCCAGGCTCACCTGCTGACCGGCTGGCTGACCCTCTGCTTGGACCCTCGCAGACAGAAGGACATCCACCTAATTCCTGCAGCAGCTCCTGCGTCATAGCCTTGATAGGTCAGCTCAGAGCTCCCTGTGATCCGACTTCAGGGTCTCCGCGTCTCAGTGGCCTGTCCTCTTTCTGGAAAAACTGCCTTCCTCTTCCTCTTCGTGGGGGGGAAGGAATTTATGCCCAAGGAATGAGTCCAAGGTAGAACCCTGCTTCTTCTCTTCTGACAAAGACCAAGACTGTCTTCCTTCTGAGGACCCAGGGTGGTTGGGACTAGAGCCCTCTTCTCTCTTCTTGGAGGAGTAGGACTTCTGCTCCGACACTGGGACCCAAAGCTGCTTTGCTTATGGTCCAGATCCAGGGGCTTTTCTGAGGGAAGGTGGGCTCTGGTTCTACTCTACCGGCACCCCCACCCACCGGGGCCACGTGGCCTTGGCCACTGCCCAGTCCTCTTCACCAGCTCAGGGCACAAAGCCTGACTTTCGGTAGTTGCTGGTTTTGCCACGTCAGCTGTCTCCTGACTGGGTCAACGTTCCCTGCTGTTCCCTGCTGCTCTCAGCTCTTCCTTCCTCCTGAGCAGGGTCCCCAGGGGCTGTGGCCCTGGGCCCCCACCCCATCTCCCTGCCTCTGTAATCCAGGCTTCATCTCAGTTTCCTCGCGGGCATCCTCCTCCACGTGCACTGGTTTCCCACCTCTGGTCTCTGATGCCAACTCTCAGGCTGAGAACTTCAACCCCGAAACCCTGACAGAGCACCTGCTGACAGCACAATGCGGCGGGTCTGAAGCTGTCGGGCTTGACGAGGAAGCCAGGTCAGGATGAAGCAAGACAAGGAACCGTCTCCTCCCGGAGCTGGGCAGCCCCACTGCCCTCTGTGGACGTGCATAAAATAGGATGGGTGCCTCTGTAGCTTTTCTGACCACCTCCCGACCTCCCCTCTTCCACAGCACTTCCTGGTGGTACAAACATCGGCATCCAGCAGACCCCGAGTGTGTGGTCCTGGTGGGGGGTGGACCCAGCACAGGGCAGCAGGAACACCTGGCTACTCTGCAAGCACCCTCCACAGGATTCAGAGACCCCAGCCAAGGACTGCAGGAGTGCTGTGCCTGGTCCGGACCAGAGTGTCAGCGAGCTGTGTCTCTCCCAACACGGCGACAAAGGAGAGCCTCCCTAGTGTGCCGTGGTTTGAATGGCCCAGAGAACAGTCACCCGCCTCGTCTCCCGGGATCCTCACAACAGCCCTGTTAAGTGGGTAAAGGGGTGTTCTCAACCCCTTGTAGAGATGAAGAGACTGAGCCTTAGACACAGGGGAAGGGAGAGTTCAAGGTCACACAGGAAGGTGAGGTGGGAGGGGCCGGCGAAACCCAGGGTCCCCCGCCTCCTGGCTCAGTGCTCCGTCCGCGAAGCCACACACAGGACTTCAGGAGCACAGGGACCAGCGTGTCCCAGGAGACAGGACTCCCAGCCCCGTCGCCCGCTCCCCAGCCAAGCCAAGCGCACCATGCAGAAGCCTCCTCACGCACGCCGGACAGCTGAGCTGACTCCGTCAGCAGACACGGCACAGCCTCCTCCACTGACAACACGAGCCTCAGCCCTTCTGGCAGCCGGCGAGCCCAGCAGAGGCGACTTCACCCAACACAACAGTCAGACGCCACCCAGGCCAACCTCGGCCGCGAGCACGCTTCCCTGCTCAGAGCACCTGCCGTGTTCTGCCCTCGTCAAGGCCACAGTCTACCTGGGTCTGGACTCCTTTGACCGCATATGCTAGAAAGTTCCGGCCCTTGTCCACCTACAGACTTGACCTCCTTACCTGGCTGCTGACTTTCACCCGTGTGCCCGTGACTCAGCTGGCACGGCTCTCGGGTCGGTCTCTCTCTCCCCTACCTCTCGGGGGTCTCACGATTCCCACCGACCTCAGTGGTTCAGCGCATCCATCCTGCCCCCAGGGCAGCAGGTGCGTCATGGCCCCAAGCCTGGGAAACACCTCTCTCCTTCTGTCCCCGCCTGCTGATCTCCTGGGAGCTCCCACTCCAAGCTCCCCAAGTTGATGGGAAAGGAAAGTGCAACAAACAGCTAGCTGAGGGTGAGGTGTTCACCGCTCAGTGGGGTGGGAGGGAGAGGTGGCTGTGCAGAGTGGGGCCTGAGGCGGGGCGCAGGCCCGCCCCCCGATGTGAGAAAACAGCAGGGCAATTACCTCGGTTACAGATACTGCAGAAGTTGCTGGGCCCCTCGCTGTGCTTCTTCAGGTGGTCTGCCATGTACGCCGCCCGCAAGTACTTCCCGCATACCTGGCAGGGCACCTTGTCTTCATGACAGGCCAGGTGGGAGCGCAGGCGGTCTCGGGTGGCGAAAGAAGCATTGCAGGTCTGAGGGCAGAAAGGAAAACGCGGTGAGGTAAAAGCTGGCTCCACACCTGACTCCCCGTTGAGCACACCGTGCCACAAAGCATTTCCGACCAACACAGGGACTCCCTGTACAAAGAGAATTCGGCAGGCGGCCCAGGCTTCCTGCCCAGGTGCCGAGCAAGCTGTTCCTGCTCCCCACGGTCTTCCCCACGGGACCCCTGAGCTGAGATCACTGGTTCCCACTGGCCCCCGACACGCCCATTTCATGGCAGGCTGAGTTCTGCAAAATGAAGAGCTAGGCACATTCTTAAACATTTAAGAACTGACTTTCATTGCACTGGCTGTAAGTGAATTTACAGAAGAGCTACTGGCATGTAAATAGAACAGTCTTCACCTTCTCCACCCTGGGTTTCCCCTGGTTGTCTCACACAAAGAATTCAATTTACTCACTATTTATTTAAAAGTGACATTAGTTGTGGCCACGGGGAAATGGAAAGGAAAGGCAGGACAGAGCAGAGATTACTCTTCATAACATCCGTGTGCATTTGCATTGAAAAAGCAGCCCACGAAATGACAGCGTCAACTGTGCGAATGTGAAAATTAGCAGAGACCAAGAGCCGGAGGCTCTTGGGGGGGGCATCCGGGGAATCCCCAGGGCTGGTGCCAACCGGGACAGCACCGGCTGTGCCGGCCAAGCACCCCTGTGCCGGGTGGGCCCAGGCTCTGCCTTCACAGGCGCTAGTGGCAGGCAGTGCCTCACGGCGGCCCTCGAAGCTGGCTGTGCCCTTACCCCGCCAGCTGGGAGCTGCAGTCAGCTCCCCCAGGTCCCTCAACCCAGTCTCAGTCCCGGATCTGCCCCCAGCGTCCCGCCCAAGCGGGGGCCTGCACAGAGCCCTAGAGGTCACAGCATGTCAGGAAAGCCCTGAGGAGGGTTCAGTCTGATGACTTTCAAACTATTTTGGTTCCATGCACGTGTCTCAGCTTTGAGTCAAGGTTGACTTCATTTCTTTCCTCTGTATGTGTGTGTTTACTGTTTTAGAACCATAAGAGAAAGCAACATTCACCTATAAGGTCATCACAGACGGAACGTTAACTCACTGAAGACCCGCCACCCCTTCAGCTGGCTAGAATGGAGGTGCTCCCACAGTCTCCGTTGAACAGAAACAGATCCTGAGACCCCGAGGCCTTAAGGTAAGTGTCTGAACACTGTCACCACATACAGCGTTTATCTGTTGCTTCACTGTACAATCAAAGCGAGAAACAAACGTGCGAGATGCTGTGGGGATGGAAGACACCAAGGCGGCCACCCCAGCCCTGGATGTCGGTCAGGACTGCCTCTGTTCTTGTTAGCCATGATCTTCTGAACAACTGTGACAGACGTGAATAGAATAAGTCATGCTAATAAAATACAGCTTCCCCTTGAACAGTTTTCAAGGGTTTGAATGGCAAGGGCCCATTTACATGCGGGTTTTTTCAAAATACTGTGATAGGTGGTACACCACCTATAATTGGCTGAACCCAAGGAAGAGGAAGCTGGACGAGGAAGAATCCCATGAACAGAAGGCCGACTGTTAAGTTGTACGTGTGTATCTGACCACCCAGAGGGTCAGTGCTCCTAAGCTTCACGTCGTAACAGGGTCAACTGTACTGCTTTCACCTACTTCATATGTTGAGTTCATTCATGTGACAAATGGCAGCTACGTTTTGAGAGTGACTTGCAGAAAGCACAGGGCTAAGCTACCGAAGAAAGAGACCCCCTGCCACTGGCGGGCCAGGGCCCTCCCCTCCACGGCCACCCTGGGGTGTCCCTGCCCTCCGGGGCTGACGGGCAGGCAGGCAGAAGTCCTGAGAGGGCCTGGGCAGCTGCGCTGAGAACCGGCTCCTGAGCCTGTGCTCTGAGCACCTCCAGTCTCGGCAGAGGTGTCTTCTGGTGAAAGGTGTCGGTAGTTTCTATCAGTGCCCTTGGGGGCCAGGCTGTCCTGATAGAGGTGACAGGATTTGTGCAGGGAAACTTGGGCACCCACATGACTCAGAAAGCATCACGGGTGTCTGGTCGCATGGCCTCAATAGGGGGAAAACTGAATTCTTCCCTCACCCAGCCCACCAGACTGTAAACCAGAATAAGGGGTGCTGTGGACACCTCGGGGAGAAGCGAGAGCTGGCTTTGCTAGACAAGTGACCGAGGACCACCCCTCCAGTGACGAGGGGCAGTGTAGCCTATACCACACCACACAACTCAAAAAAGGAAGCGACCGTGGGCCAGGTGTGAGAAAACGCACAGGGAGGGTTCCACCTTCCGTGCTCTCCAGGAGAGGGTGCCGCTAGAGGGAGGTGGGAGAGAAGCCTCGTTGCCAACTTTCTGTTGGGATGTGTCCTTATAAGCACTGCCTGTCACACTTTGCTAACAAAAGATAACGGACAACCAAACCTCAATTATCCCCAAGTGGATTATCCGTCTGGGAGATTAGCTAAGCAAAATTGAAATCGAAGACCAGGCTGAGGTTTCCCACCCCGTCCTCCATTGATTATCTCGCAAGGAATGAAAGCTAACTTGAGCCTGAGCAAACATCATTAGGAATGTAAATCTGCTACTTGGGAAAAAAAAAAATTGAAAACTTTCTCTGTGTTACAAAGCCATGCTGGAATGGTGGTTGGCTTCTCTGTGTGACTGCTGACCCTCTGGCCGGAGCACCAGAGGTTTTCTGGAGGCACTGAGAAAGCGCCCGAGTCCAGGCCTGCCAGAAGTTCAGACAACGCCGACCGTTGACCCAGGAGAAGCAGCAGAGAAAGGCTGAGGAGAGAGATGGATCGCAAAGAAAGGGTGCCCACACTTCCAACCTGGGACCACTCGAGACAGAGGCAGCCCCTGTCCTGGAGGCAGAAGGCAGGGGGACGGTGCCAGGATCAGCACCCTGCCCTGGTGGTGCTGGGACGACCGCCTGGCCCCCAGCCCTGCCTGCAGGCAGCCTGCTGTTGCTAGTGGTACACTTGCCACGTCCCCCCAGCTTGAGCCCCCTCTGGTCGTCACCACTCAACCCGGAGCCCCAGCCAGGCTCCCTCCCCACCCTGCCAGTTTCTCCCCATCCCAGACTCCCAAAGTTCCCAGACTCCCAAGGGTTGAGCAGCTCGGGAATGGGGCATAAATGGTAGCAGGGACACCAGTGCACACCCTACCCCTGGTGGCCTTCGAGTCCGGCAGCCTCAGGGGGCAGAAGAGTCTTAAGGGCAACGCGTGGGGGCCCAGCAGGCCCCCTTCTGGAGGGTGTCAGTTCCTTTATTCCCACCTCAGTTCCTAATGAGTTATCCCTCCAGCCCAAACCACCCCGACCAGCCCCCGAGAAGTGGGGCCACGGGGAGCAGCGGGAGAGGTCTGAGCTGTTCCAGCATCAGGCTGAGCTCCCTGTGGGGGAAGGTCCAGCCCACAGCACATGCAGATGAGCAGCACGGGGGCATCTGGGCCACGAAAGCCCAGGGAGACGGGTGTGTCACCGCCAGGCTGAGCCTCCACGCCCCTGCATTCAGAGGGCCTGTGCCCTCAGGTTGAGGCACCAGTCCCCGTAACCGATGCCTCTCTGGCACCAGGAGGGACCGAGAGGTACGGCCGTACCCAGCTCTGCCAGGGGCCCCAGGAACCAACTCCCAGCCAACCATCTCTTCACCTCCGATGCTTTCAGCACGCACACCATGCAAAACAGATGCCCCTGCCGTTTAACCCAGCTCTGGCACACCTGGGTGGCCAGCCCACGCCTAAGGGGCAGCACGTCTTCACCTGCCAGGTCACCGTCAGGGGGTTTCTGGCTGTGGGGCTGGAGGTGGGACCACAGGTCTGTGAGCGTGTGTCGGAGGGCAGGGCAGGGCAGGGCAGGCACGTACACCAAGAGACCGTGATGTCAGCGTTATGACACAGACCAAAGACAAAACACACAAAGCCTCAAATGTTAGAATGAAAACTTTTATCATCACTCCTATTATTCCCACAGAGCCCAAGGGGGCTAAAGGACACACCACTGGGACCCAAGAGGGGAGGGTCTGCAACTGCTTTATCAGCCCCCAAAGCCATGTGTCAGGACGACCCAAGGTAAAGCTACTGGTTAGTCTAGTTCCTGAGCAGACCTGCTAATGACACTCAAAACCACAACCGTCTAATTCATGAGCCAGAAAGGAAAGCGGGACCTGTGTGAGTGGAAGGGAAGCAGGCAGCTTGGGCTGGCCAACTGGAGGACTCACTCTCAGGGGAGGGGGAGGGGAGGCCAGGCCCCCTTCCAGAAACCCCGGGCTTCAGGGAGGTGCTATCGGGAGGGGAGGCATCGGCCTCCAGGCAGGGGCAGACACCCAGGGTACCATCAGCTAAAGGGGGGGAACAAGGCCAGACAGCCGACAGAAACACAGAGACCGTGGCGGGCCCAGGAAGGAGCTCCCTGCGACCCCCACACGGGGGTCCCCGAGCTGGGAAAGAGCCCGCGTCACCCAGGAGGAGCTGGGCACAGCGGGCAGGTCTCTCCCAGAAGCAGGAGGTTCGGACCACCGCCACCGCCGTCCCCAGCACAGAAGACCCTCTCGGGAGGCCCGGCTAGCCTACAGGCCACTGGGTAAAGGCCCGGCCACCCTCCGGGGCCGTCCAGCCCTGCCTCAGATATCCCGGGGGGGCTGGGCAGAAGAGAGCGTTGCTGGAGGGTGCTGGGCCCAGGTTTTCGAGGGCTGGGAAGGATTTTTTTAGAGAAAGGGAAAAGGCGGTGTCAGGAACGGAATGGGACGACCTCCACAAAGCAGGCTGGGCAAAGTCCCATGATGGCAGGTCGCTAGGAAGAGATTCCAGGGGCGGCAGGCCGCTGCTGCTCCCAACCCACACCTGGAAAAAGGGCAGAGAGTGCAGGTTACCCCCCCAGGCCACCGGGCACGCCCCCACTGCCCGCTGGGCGCCTCCTACCCTGCCGGGCTGCTCAGCACACTACCTGGGAGTCGGAACGTTCTCCGTGATGGAGAGGCAGAGAGAGAGAGAGGAGGCAGGGGCACGCGGGCACCCGCGCGGGCCGGCCCGGCCACCCGGCCTGTGGGAGCACCGCCACACTTGACCCCCGGGGCTCCCCGTCCCTCCTACAGCGTCCAGCCCTCCCTGCTGGTCTCCCCGGCACACTCCCTCCTTGGCACCAACAGGATAAAGAGAAGCGGGTCACCCCACCGGACGCTGCGGCCCCTAGGCACACCACAACTGTCTCCCGCCTGAGACGGTGAGAACTCGGCCCAGGAAAGGGAAGATGACCAAGGAGAAGACAGAGGCACATTTTCCACCCACACAGGACCGCTCGATGGCCAGGAGAGGAAGCTCGATTTTCTGGGCACCACAGGGCACCCAGATATCATTCAGGCAGACACACCAAGGGTGAGAACCTGGCTCAGTCTCCCCTACCTACTGCTACACAAAGAGCTCGCCAGGACAGGAAGCCACCTCACCCTCCAGTTCTCAGAAGCCCTTGGCTGTGCATACATGTGGCTCGGGACAGGTTAAGCAGGTGCCAGCGCTCAGAGATGAGACCACCAGCGCCTTGCCTCCTCGCCCCCACCCGCACCGCCAGGTGCCCTGAGCTGAGGGGACCCAGACGGAGCTCCAAGCCGGGTCAGGCTGCCAGGCGCACAAGAGGAAGACGTGCGGGCTGGGCCACCATGAGCCCTTCCGAAACCACTTCTGCCCACGGTGGCCCCTGCGAACCGCCGGGAACCAAAGTTGGACCCGGCGGGCTGCCAGTACCCCAGGACGACACTTGTGCCCTGCGGCCCACCATCCAAGGAGCTGGCAGACGCCAGGAGAGGAGAGCCAAGCAGCAGAGCGAAGACAGAGACGGGTGGGAACCAGGACCCAGCAACCAGAGGGAGGGGACATCAGTGGGAGGGAGGGGGCCGGGGGAGAACAAAGGAGAGCAGACGGAGGGGGGCAGAGGGGGGGTGTGCACTGTGGCGGTCAGTCAGCCGGCCCGCACAGACTGCAGCGGGCTCGCGGCCGCGAGGACAGCAGCGTTCTCTCTCAGCCCCTCTCTGCCCCGGCCCGGCCCCTACCTGACACTTGTGAGGCCGCTCAGAGGTGTGCACCTGCTTGATATGTCCGTTCAAGTGATCAGGCCTGGGAAAAAGAGACCAAGAGAGACTTTAGAACAAGACCTCCAGAGAACGGGGGCTGCAAGCTTGGCCAGACCTCCCCACCCACCCCCGCACGACAAAGGAAAGTCAGCACGCAGCCCTGGCTCCTGAGGCCCAGGCCTCTGTGGCCCGGTTTTCTCCAGAGGGGGAAGGGAATGAGCTGAGTGTTTGTCTCTGACCTTGTCTACCCGCCTCTCCCGCCCTCCCCTCCCCAGACACTCCGTGATTTCTAGGTCCCAAGGAGAGGGCTTCAGAATGAGACCGGGCTGCCTTGCTGCAGCCTTTCTGGGAGGGGGTATGTGTGCTTCATTGTCCGGACTAAAGCCCCTTAGAAACTCCGTGTTCCCCTCCCCCAGCCTCTCCCGCCACAGCAGCCAATGAATGCCACCCGGATGGAATTCAGTCCCCAGAGGCCAAGGGATGAAGCCCTAAGTCCCCAGCTGGGCTGGTAAACCAGATGCCCGACAGAGCAGGTGGGCAGGGGCTGCCTGACCGGTACAACTGGTTCCTGCCTGGGGCCCCTCTGAGGGAGTTCTCTCAATCGCGGTGTTCAGACACACAAGGCCCTCAGAGCCCAGGCAAGCTAAAACCAGCCTTTTATTCCGAATATCCTCTTAAGGGGAAAAACAACCCTCTGCTCACAGACAAGTCTGCGAGTTCCTTATCAGTCTCACTAAAAAGTCGATCTAAATAGACATCCTGCCCTTCTTCCCCCTGCGTCCAGTGCACATAAAGGGGATCTGTGGGTTCAGGTAGGCTCTGGAACCACCAGGTCAGAGCATATCAAAGATCTCGCTGTTCAGAAGACTCTGGGTGCCCAGCTCCGTGCCCTGTGATTCTGGGGTCTCCTGGCCCAGGACTGCCCGTGGTGGGGGTGGGGGCACGGAGGCGGTGTGGGAGCGTCCGCAGTCCCAGAGGCACTTGTTTCAGTCCCTCCCCCGGCAGCCATTCAAGCGGGGAAAGTCGCTGGAGGAGCCCAGCCTCCCGCCCCCAGATGGGGCCCCTCGCCTGGTGCCGGAAACACAAAGGGAGCCCAGGGAGAAGAATGGTGAGGCCCGGTGGCTGTGGCCCTTCCCACAAGGCCCCGAGGAAGACAGCGGGGCCTGCCTAGTGCCAGAGAACTTCCCCCGAGGCAAGAGAAAGCACCTCGTGGCCACATCACCTCAAAAATCAGCGTGGTTAAAACACTCTCCCCAAACCTGACATGGCCCCACAAGGTCAAGTGAATCCCCAGACGCTGGCGAGGGGCTGGCTGTTCCAGGAGTTGGGCTAGGACAAGTCATGGGAGGGGAAGGGCACCGTTCCTTACCTGGAGAAGCCTTTCCCACAGCTCTGGCAGATGTAGGGCTTGCCCACAGACCCGTCGTGGGAGCGCACATGGTAGGACATGCGATCTTTCCTCTTGAACCGCAGCCCACACACGGGGCAGGAATAGGGCTTCTCCCCCGAGTGGGAGAGCTTGTGGCGGTTGAGATGGTACACGTCACGGAAGATCTTGCCGCAGATCTCACATGCCACCTGCTTCCTGGTCCGGCTCCTCTTTCGAGGGCCGTCGGGGTCCTCAGAGATGGGCAGCCCGTTTTCACCCAGCCTCGGAGGAGGAAGGTCGATGTAGCCCAGCTGGAGGCTGGTGACACCATGTTGGGCCTCGTGCTGCCGGAGCCGGTTGGCATCAGTGAACACCTTCCCACACAGGCCACACGGAAGGATGCCTGCCTCCCTCAGGCCCCCCGGGGACCCGAACATTGAGTCCAGCAGGTTGGCCTTCCTTGGGCGGCCCCGGCCTCGCTTGCCAGTTAGGGGAGGAGCACTGGATGCCACATTGGGGAAGGGTGAGGTCAGCAGCTGGGGGGATAGGGGTCCGGCCACCATGGGCAAGCGGTCCACCCCAGGTAACACAGGCAGGGAGGCCTGGCTCGCAATGGCTGCACCAGCTGCCCGCGCCGCCTCCTCCTCGGGCTGCATGCTGCCTGCGATGCCATTGCTGTTGGCGGCTAAGGCTGCCCCGTTGGTCATGTCCAAAGGGAAACCCAAGTCCGAGGTCCCAGGGGGACGAAAAAGCATGATGTCGGCCCGGGCAGGGGGCACCAGGATCTGCACATTGGACTGTTTGATGACTTCCTGGCAGATCTCAATGACCGACCTCATCAGCAGAAACTTGGCGGCGGTCATAAGCTCAGGGAAGCTCTCCAGGCGAACCACGATGCGGGAAGTGTAGGCGAAGTCCAGTATGTCCCCAAACACCTTGGAGCTGATGGTGTGCATCTCCAGCTCCCGGCTGCCCCCAGCCCCGCCGCCCGGGGCCGCCGCTGCGCCCCCCACGTCAGCGGGGCCCCCGTCCGCAGCTCCGCCGTCGCCCAACTGGGCGCTGAACACCGACTCAAAGTACTCGCTGCAGGCGGCCAGCACCGCGCGGTGCGCTGGGAAGCTCTCGTCGCCCACCCGCAGGAGCACGTCGCAGAAGCGCCCGCCGTTTTTGCGCTGCTGGTTCAGGTTGTGCAGCATCTCCGTGCTGTGTCTGCTCACCTGGTAGGTGTAGCAGCCCGACGGGCCGCAGGAAGCGTCGTTCACTCGCTCCATGGCCGCCGCCCCCTCCCCACAAGCCGGGCCGCGGCACTTACCCGCCCCACTCCCTTCCCCTAGGCAGCGAGAAGCGGGGCGCTGCGAACGTGTCTACACTCCCCACACGTGCCGGCCCGGGGCTCTGTAATCTCGCAGGTGCGCCGAGCGCACACGCCCCCTGCCCGGATCGGACTGTCTAGACGGCAGGACGCACCACCGCCCACATAGCTGCCCCCACCCCTGCCAGATCGTGCACTCTTGTCTCCTCTCCGCCCGCCCGCCCGCCTCCCCTTCTCCGTCTACCTCCGGGGGGGTACGCGAGCAAAGAGGTGCGCCCCTCCCGCAAACTCGCCGACCACCTCCCCTCCCGCCCGCCAGGCGGCGCCGGCGCGCAGCCAAGAAGGCGCGCGCGCGCGGGGAGGAGGAGCGGTGGGGGGGGCGTCTGTCGCGCAGGCGCGCGCGCGCGCCGCGGTTTTTTCCCGGGCCCGCTGGGGGCGCGCGCTGCGTCCCCTGCAAAGCGCGAGCCGGGGCGGGGGCGCCGGAGCGGAGGAAACAAAAGGCTAAGGCGGCGGCGGCGCCGGGGCGCGCACCAGGGCGGCAGCGCGGGCCGGATCCCGGAGCCTGGCGGGCGGAGTCGGCAGCGAAGGCTGGAGCGGGCGGGCAGCGGCGGCGGCAGGGCGGGCCCTTTCCCGGGCTGAGCGAAGGCGGCGGCGGAGCGACTGCGTTGCGGCCCCGGGCTCCGTGTGTTCGGAGCGGAGGAAAGATGGCAGCGGCTGCACTTCCTCTTGCACTTTCACCCCTGGGGGGAGGAGAAGGAGGGGGCGATACCAACAACACCCCCCCCCCCCCGCTTGCAGGAAAAAAAAAAGAAACGGCGAGCTCGGCGTGGGGGGCCCCCGGCGCCCCCGGCCCTGCACGTGCGCACCCGGATCCCTGGCCCGGACCGCCCCGCGCTGCAAACTTTCCACTTTCTTTGTGCCGAGCGCCCCCCCCTCACCCAGCCGAGGATGCACGTCCCCCCTTCCCTATTTATACACCCCCCTCGCAGCTCCGCTCCCCCCCGCTTCCTGCCCCCCCTCCCCAGTCCCCTGCTCCGCCAATGCTAGCGCAGACTGAGCCCCCGTCCGGCCCCCGCCTCCCCACCCCGCCCACGGGGCCGGGGGCTGCAGTCTCAGCCCCCCCGGACCAATGCAAACGAAGCGCCTAGCCAGCAAACCAGCTCCCACTGCCCCTCCCTCCCCGCCAAGAGTGGCGGCTAGCGGACGGGGCCGGGGGAGGGGGGAGACCGAGGGGTGCAGATCCGGGCCCCCCAGCCTGCGGTGTGCGCCCGTAAGTCGAGCGGGCGTCGGCTACGCTTCGGCACCCCCCTTTGATGCGCGAAATCCCCAGAAGTCGCCTGCGACCGCCTCCCCCACTCCCAAACCCAGGGAGGGCCAGGGTCCTCGCTGGGGGCAGGCCGAACCTCCGGAGCTCCTTCTGGACCCCGCGCACTGACTGGGCCGAAGGGGCTTCGAGCCCGGGAAAGCTGGGGATACGAGGCCATCGTCCATCCTCTCCCCAAAACCGCCACACGCCAAGCTTTGTGCCTTAGGGAGTGGAAAGTCACCAGCTTTGGGAGGCGACAACAGAGGCAAGGGCGGTGGGCAGGAGCTGGCATCCCCGCGTTCCCCAGGGAAATAGGGGCACAGGAGGCTCCAGGGAGCTTTCCTGAGGTCGGGAGCATCCCCAGCGCCCGCAGCCCAGCGAGTCGCCGAGCGCTCGGGCCCCGAGCTCGGCGGGCGGGCCTGGTCGCTTTGTCCACGGCTGTCCGGGAGATGCTGCCGCGCACGGGTTGGACGCAGAGGTTCGTCTGCTCGGGGAAGAACCGGCGACCGCCGCCAGGGAGCCCGAGTTGGAGCCCCGGGCTGCAGGCACAGCGTGTGGGGGCGGGAAGTTCCCACAGTTGCAAAGAGGGAACGAAGTATGTGTTCCAAACTTTCCACGGTTCCATGCTGAGCGCTTCCATTAAGAGAAGCGGTGGCGGGGTGGGGGGGGGAAGCATTCTGGGTATTAGCATGCAAACGAACGGGCCCGGCTTCCAACTCCTTTCGGGATTCCCGCCGCCGCGCGCCCTCGCTGCGCGGAGCCACGCGCGCCCGGGGGCTTCCGGGCGTGGCGCCGCGCGAGGACTCGAGTTCGAATTCGAGACCTCTGCTCGCTGGTTGTGTGTCCTGGCGCCAGTCAGTCGGTCTCTCTGACTCTTAGTTAAACACACTCGGTTTCCCAGTAGGTACACCGAGGACAGCAGCACCTGTCTCGAAGTCTGCACAGCACGGGATTCTGGGCCGCGTCTTTCTATTTAACACACCTCCGCCTTTCTAGGTCAAAGTAGGTGTAAAACACCTGCCGGAGAAAGTAAGTGATGACGCGTAGAGGCTTGAAGGAAGTTCTCTGGACCCGGAGCCAGGCCATCTGTAGGCTAAGCCCAAACTAGCTGTGCCGCCTCAGGGCACTGCCTGAACCTCTCTGAGCCACAGCTCAGATCCTTTGGTGGGTTCTGGGAACCGGCAATTTTTGTGTTGGAGAGCAGCGACAAAGAGGGAAGGGGTCTGATTATTGAGTGCTTACGGTATAACACACAGCCGCTCTCCAAGACGGAGATACTCCCCTTCTACCGCTGAAGAAGATGAATGACTTGCCCCAGAGCACACAGGTAGTGGCGGGGCCAGGAATCTGCCTGGGTGTGCCCCTTCTTTGCCAGGCGCTCCTGAACCGCCCTCAGTGTCTCCACGTGAACTAGGAACTGGTTCTCAGTCTGCTGTGTTTAGAAAGCAGGGTGCTGAGACATTCATCCTGGAGGGGTCACTGAGAACATGGGTTCACAAAGTGCTCTCGGGACCGTTCCACAGTGCTCTGAGGAAAACGGAAGATGCCTCAGCCCCATTTTGAAGATAGGAAGCCTGAGGCTCAGAGAACTTGAGTGAGTGGCCCATGATCCCTCTATGACGAAGTGGCCAGAGACGGATCTAGATCCCAGTCCTGACTGCTACTGGGAGCTTTTTTCTGCACGTCATCGGGGCAGAATAATTGTGTGGTTGGCCTGTGATGGTCTCCCATTTTCATCTATGGCTGAACTTTTCATCTTGCCTATCTCTTAGGTTCTTTCTCTTTTGATATAATTGAGGTGAAATTCACATAAAATTTTCCATTTTAAAGTGTAATTCAGCAGCGCTTAGTACATTCACAGTGTTGTGCAAACAAGACCCCTTATCAAGTTCCAAGACACTTCTGTTGCCCTAAAAGAAAATCCTTTCTCGGCTCCCCGCTTCCTCCAGCCCCAGCAACCGCCAGTCTGCATTCTGTTTCTATGGATCTCCTTGTTCTAGGTATTTAATATAAATGGGATCACACAATATTTGATCTTTTGAGTCTGGCTTTTTTTACTTAGCATAATGTTTTCGAGGTTCTTCCACACTGTAGCACTATCATTCCTTTTTATGGCTGAATTCCACCGTTTGGATATACTACCTTTTATTTATCTGTTCATCGGGTTGATGGTCTTTTGGCTACAGTGAGTAGTACCACTATGAACATCCAACTACAAATGTTTGCTTAAGTACCTGTTTTCAGTTCTTTTGGGTATATACCTATCAGTAGAATTGGTATCATGTGATAATCTATGATCATTCTGTGTTTCACTGTTTTCCACGGTGGCTTCACCATTTTACATTACTACCACACATATCTGTTTATGAGCAATTTTAGGCTGATCAAACTTCTCATTTCATGAATAAACATGCTGGGGCTCAGAGAGGTTAAGTAACTTGCCCAAGGTCACACAGCAAGGTTCAGACTAGAATCAAATTTTCCTGAGTCCCTAGCCTTCCACCCACTAAGAGTCTCCTAGCCACCTTCAAAGACCCGAACTACTTGCCTGAGCATTCAGTGACTGATTTGACAGACCTGTCCAGTGACCAGCTAAATCAACCGTATTATGAAGCTCCATCTATTCTCTCAACATCTGTCCAAAGATCCCATCATCATGTTCCCAATTTCCAGATCCCACCTTGAAAAGATGCAGAGCTCGTAATCCCTGTGTCTGCCTCCTGCAGCTGGCCTGGTGGGCCCTCTTCTGTTTCTGTGGAAACCACACGCCTCTGTTTTGGCGGCGCACGAGCTGGACAGCAAGCTGAGAGCATCCTGGGCTCCCAGGCTAAGTGGAGCTGTCCAGGCTGTTTGCTCACTAGATCCATATTTACTGAGCACCTACTAAGCACTAGTTTTTTTGTCTGTTTTTCAAAAATGGTTTTAGATGCCAGGGATACAGCAGTGAGCAAGTTAGACCACGAACCGTGCCCTCAAGGAGCCCACAGCCTAGGGAAGGAGACAGACAGAAAAAAAAAAAGGACATCAAAACGACTTCGGTCTCTCCTCCCCCATTCCTCAGATTCTCCCATCCTTCCAGGCCCTGTTCAGATCCCACTTCCTCTGGGACGTCCTCTCCACAAGCCCAGATCCACGTAATAACTCCTCTCATCTCTCACAATGCTCCCCCCCCCGCCCCCCTGACTGCGAAAGTGATATGTGCATTGCAGGAAAATGTAGGAAATACATGAAAAGATAACAAAAAAGAAAGAACCCCTATAATTTCATTACCAAGAGTTAAGCACTACCATTTCCTCTGGTCTTTCTCTCCTTCTGTGTATGTATAATGCTTTTGTTTTTTAAACATAACTGGGTCCTGTTTTGTACACTGCTTTATAATCTGGTCTCAGAGCAGTGTATTTTCTTCCCAGCTTGTTTCGGTGTTCCTGTCTGGGAACAGGGCGTGGATAATAACAGCGGACATTTATTGAACAGTAACTGCCAGGCATGGCACTGAGAACGTTAACTTGGTTTACCGTCTGTCATCTCGAAACTCCCCCGTGAGGCGCAGGCTCTGGGATTCTCATTTTGCAGAGGAGGGCACTGGGGAAGTGGCCAGATGAGGAAGGGTCCGGGGTGACCGATATGCATAAAGCAGAGTGGCTCTTGGACCCCAACCGCCCCTGGGGCCTTCCGCACAAACCCAGACTGCCAGGCTTTGGTTGGCCAGTTGGCTGTGAGCCAGGGGTCCGATAGGAGGGGGTGATGGAGAGAAGCAAGCCAGAGGGGCACCTTGGTTTCTGCCGGGCAACCAGAAAGCACCCTCCACACCTTTATCGGGCCTGCTTAGAAGGCATGTGGCGGCAGCGTGCCTCCTCTGCTGGCTCCCCAGTGCTGGGCTGTGTCGACAGGGCCGTTCATTGGGCCATGGTGGCACCTCACGCAGGAGCAGAGCATGGGGTCTGGAGTGAGAAGACAGTGTAGTTTCGGGTGAACTGTGCCAGAACTTTATTTAGAGCCTCCAGCCTTCCTCTGGGGGTTATTGCCCTCTTTCTATAGGTGAGGTTACTGGGAAGTGATGTGGTTCGTCCAAGCCTGCATTGGTGGAGGGTGGGCTCCAAGTCGAGAGCTGGCCTCCCTGACTCCAGCAGCCAGTTCTTAACACTGAACCCTAGGCCTCTTTTCTTTCTTGACAACTGGGTTTCCTTCGTGCCTGGGAAGAGCGTGCAAATCATTTGCCTCTTCACAGAGGATCCTGCAAGAGGCCCCAGAGTTTCTGCCCCCACCCCCACCCAGCTTATCTCGGCCTCTCTGTGCTGTGGTCTCCAGGGCCTGACAGGGACCCTGTGGGCTGGGGTTTATCACCAGCCATATTTCCTGCCTCTTTGTCACCAGCAGGACTTACTGTCTCTTTCAGTTAATCGGGAACGAAAAAAAGAGCAAGAAGGCTTTCTATGTAATTATCTTATTTTTTTCCTGTATGCAAATCTATGAGGATTTTTCTTCTTGCTCCTAATTAATTGAAGAACAGTTATGGTGGCACTGGTGACATGGGTGCAGGAAGCATGGCAGATGCTAAACTGTTGTATGCACGCTTGTGCGCGCACACACCCATACACGACAGGCCAGTGGCCAACTGGAGAAAGCTGGCTCCAGATACCAGATAGAGTCTATATCCTTAATATAGAAAGAATTCTTAAAGATCGATTAAAACGTAAACATCCCTCAAATCAGGATATTTGTTTTACTGTGTTTTAGGCATTTTGTGAATTTGAAATTTTTCAAAATAAATGAATTAAATAAAAAAAGAACTCTGAACCACACAGCATTGTGAATGTCCTAAATGCCACTTAATTAAGTACATTAAAATGGTGCCTTTTACATTATGTGAATCTTACTTCAATTTAAAATTTTCTTTTCTTTTTTCTTTCCATCCATCTAGTAGGCTTTGTTGGCTTAGTTTTAAACAACATTTTTCATGACCTAATTATACAAAAGGTAAATGATTTCTACAGAATACAGAAATATAGAAATAAAATTGTTTTAAAAACAACCATAATCCCAACCAGCAACAACCAAGTTACAGTTGGGGGAGCATTTATTGGTAGTACTCTAATTTATATTCCTTTTCTTCTCTTTCTTGATACAAATACATTAATTTTTAAAAGAATACCCTAAAGGAAGAAATGTGCAAAGGACACAAGCAGGCAACTCACAAAAAGGAAATGCAAACATCCCGTAAAAACCAAATACTATTTCCAGTGTACTAGTTGGTCTCCATTTACATACGGCTTCTCCAGACAGCCGAAGTATTGGTTTGGCCAAAAAGTTTGTTCCGTTTTAAGTAAAAGACACATCCTTGGTGAAAATTAAAAATGTCTTACAGTTTTACTTAAAACGGAACAAACTTTTTGGCCAAACCAATAGTTAATTCTCACTATGTTTCCAGTGGTGCCCGAAGCTGCCCCTTTCTTATTTTCACGACACCTCTGACACCAGTGTTCCTCGGGCGATAATTACCCCTTAAGTTGTCCTCTTCCCTGCTAGACAAAGGCTCCCATGCAGAGAATCCTCTTAGCTCATCCCCACAGCATGTCCATTGCCCAGCACAGTGGATGTGACTTAGAAATACTTGTTGAATGAATCTATGAAAAAGGCCATTTTTGGCGATCAAATTATCAAATGTTTTGCTCGCTGTCATTATGGCTGCAAGGGCCCGGAAGGACCTGGTGTTCTCATGCTCTGAGATGGTGCCTTGGTGCAACTTTCTGGAAAACAATGTTTTAAAAGGAAATACGTTTACCCTCTGAGCTAGCAATTTCATTTGATGAAATCTGATGAAATAAGCACAGCTGTGCTCTTAAGATAGGGGTTCAAGATGTTCACTGGACCACCCGTTCCTAATAATGACAACTGGAAACCATCAGTTGTTTGCATGAAAAAAAGTGACAGCGTTTGGGTTGAGTTAAGCTTTTAGCTGAAGAGTCTGTGGGAAAGTGTGGCCCGACCACCAGTGCCCTTTGAAAACTCTGTCCGCACTATACGGCAGGGTGGTCCCCGGGACACCCCCGTTCCCCAGCCCTTGGCACAGGACGCAGAGCCCGGAGCACCCTCGGAGCTCAAAACAAACATGTTTGTTGAAGTGAACCGACCTCAATGGAGAGATCACAGGGTAACCTGCCATGGATGTCCATGCGGGGCCTCTATCTCGGGCTTTTCCCAGACCACTGCCCTCCTCTGAGCCTCAGTTTCCTTACCAAAACGTTGGCTCAAAACAGTTAGCTCTTGTTATCACGGCTTGCCATGGTGGTGGTCAGCCTGGCTTAGGTAATTTTTATTTTTATTGTTAATTTTTCCAAAATGGATTATTTGGAAATGAAAAGCAGAAGGAAAGAAAATGGCCCACAGCCCTATTACCAAAACAGAGGTAATAAAACGTTATTTTTGCCCAGCTCTTTCTTCTCCCAATTTTTTTTTATCATGGTAAAATACACCTAACATAAAATTCACCATCCTAACCATTTTCAGATGTACCATTCAGTGGTTTTGAATACATTCAGCTGCTCAGAGGTAAAGAATCCACCTGCGATGCAGGAGATGTGGGTTCAATCCCTGGGTCAGGAAGATCCCCTGGGGAAGGAAATGGCAACCCAATTCAGTCTTCTTGCCTGGGAAATCCCATGGACAGAGGAGCCTGGCGGGCCACAGTCCATGGCGTCACAAGAGTTGGACACAACTTAGCGACTAAAAAGCATCAACAAATTGTACAACCATCGCCACCACCCATCCCTGTAGCTCTTTTCATCTGGCAAAGCTGAAGCTCTGTGCTCTTTAAACAATAACCCCTCATTCCCGCCTCCGCTGCCCCTGGCAACCAACCACCAACCTACTGTCTGTCGGGATGATTTTGACTCCTGTAAGTACCTCATATAAATGGAATCATACTATATTTGTCTTTTTTGGCTTATCTCACTTACTATAATGTCCTCGGTGTTCATCCATGATGTCAGAATTTCCTTCCTTTTTGAGGCTGACTCATATTCCCCTGCATGTATGAACCGTGTCTTACTTGTCCACTTATCCATTGATGATACACAGGTTACTTCCTTATTTCGCTATTGTAAATGATGCTGCTATGAACATGGATGTAGAAACAGCCTTTTTTTTTCTGTTCCAACCTGTAGATTTTTAAAAAAGTGTTCCAGGGATACTAATGAATATATACAATTTTATCTTGCTGCTTCTACTTCTAGTTTGTCAATTTCTTTCTTTGGTTGCACCAGGTCCTCACTGAGGCGCCCACGAGGTGGTCACTCTTCGTTCCTTTTTTCTTTTAGTAGTGGCATGCAGGCTCTCCGTTGTGACCCATGAGGTCTAATTCCTGCATCAGGGATTGAACCCGGGCCCCTTGCATTGGGAGCGTGGAGTCTCAGCCACGGGACCACCAGGTAAGTCACTATCCTGCTTCTTAAATGTACCAGCATGTCATAAACACCCTGCGTGTTACCACTGGGGCTGGAGGTAGGTACGTTTGTGTGGCAGCTTCACCTTTTACCTTAAGCATTTCTAGAGTGTTTCATTCTATTTTTGTAATGAAAAGGGATTACATTTGTAATTTGAAAAGCAATGAAGATTCCATAATGTCGTGAGTACTTCTCAAGTCATTACATAAACATTAAATATAAGGTAAGTAAACATTTTCACTCGATGCAGAGTTTCCTGTTGCACGGATGGTTGTATTTATTTTTAATCAGTTTCTGTGTTGGCCCTTTAGGTTGTGTTCCTTTTTTTTTTCTTTGCTGTTAGAGTCAGCACTGAGATGAACATCTTTGCATATCACACATAGCGGGAGTTTCTGAATGATCATCTAATTTTGTATGTTGGGCTGGAAATAGAGGAAGACAGCTTGTCGGGCCAGTGGTGCTTTCTCAAGGCATTTTTTTTTACTGGGAGAGAAGGTGAAAGATAAATAGAATTTGGGCAGGGGGCTTACAACAACAAAACTGAAAAACAGATTTTAAAATAAGAATTATCATGTAAATTACTGGAGTTGCCATAAATGAGCCTCAGGTCCACTCTGGCTCAGACATTTGGGGTGTCAGTCCAGACTGGTTAGTAGTGATTCACTCACCTCAGTCCAGGGCTGGGATGGAGGGTTGCAGGGAGATGACGCCTGCAGAAGCTTGCAGTCCAGCATCCACACTTACAAAACCCCTGTCAGGCCTCTTGCAATTCCCCCTGAGGGCGTATGTAGTTCCAGCCATGGAGAAATTCCTGGGGGAAGGACTAACTGGCCAGACTTGGATCCACTGCCACGTGGGTCCAGTCAGCTGTGGTCAAAGGCAAGATCATGTGGTGCAAACTTGGCTGCCAAGAGCCAGCCCTCATCTCTTTCTTCCCCCAAGCAATCTTGCCCTCTACAGATTGGCTTTTTCTATCTATCCAAGCACATGGCAGGACCGGGCTACATTATGGATCCCAAATTTTGTCATGTTCCTTATCCCAGGCACACTAACCAACTAGAACTGCTGAACTCCAATGTTGAGTCCCTTGGAAAGAAAACTGGATGAGCCCAGTTCAAGTCTCTTATTCACCCTGGTACTATGCCTGTGGCCAGGAGAAAGGAAGAAGTCCTGTCCTAACAGATGACTCCCACATGGGGAGAGGGCAGTTCTCAGAAAACGTGGATTGTATGAACAGGTCAGATATCTTACAAGATGAGGGCTCTTCCTGATGCAACTGCATCACGTCGTAGCTGCTAAACTGCTAAGCTTGAAAACGGTTTCTCGGGCTTCCCTGGTGGCTTAGTGGTAAAGAATCTGCCTACCAATGCAGGAGACACAGGTTCGATCCCTGATTCAGGAGGATCCCATATGCGTTGGAACAACTAAGCCCATGTACCACAACTACTGAGACTGTGCTCTAAGATCACAGGAACTTCAATTCCTGAAGCCCACACACCTAGAATCACTGCTCCACAACAAAAGAAGTCATCACAATGAGAAGCCTACTTATAGAAAGGAGAGAGTAGCCCCCACTCACCAGAACTAGAGAAAGCCCTCGCAGTAATGAAGACCCAGCACAGTCAAAAATAAATAAATAAAAATTAAAAAAAAAAAAAAAAGAAAACGGTTTCTCAAAGGAGGGGCTTGCTTGGCTGTGTTCCATTGAAACACCAGAGAAACTGAGGAGTCTTTTTCCTTTTAAGGATTTCAGGACTAGAAACCTTTGTGCACACAGACTAATCAGACTGGCCAGCACCGTGAGCTAGACTCCCTGCTGGGTCCTGACCATCCAAAGATGATCAGATATCATTTCAGCTTTGGAGATCCTGCCCCCGCCCACAATATTGTGTCTGTATCAGTCAAGCTCATTTAGAAATATGTTATTTCCGACACAGCCTGCTTTGCAACTTCCATATGACTGCATTAGAAGGCACTAAATTGCATGAATTCATCTGAGAGTTGAGATCACAGGAACTAATAATGTACTTGATCTCCTTACTTTGAATCATTATTTTTTTTAAAACAAAAATATTATGAAGGCCATTGACGGTGGTGAAATTAATATCCGGTTGGGATTTCCCAAGCAGCCGCAGAGGCCTGTCATTACGGAGCGAAATCTGGGCCAGACACCCTCGTGATCCTCTCCAGTGCCTGCCTTGGCTTGTCATGTTGTGCTTCTGCTGAAAGCACGAGGGGAACACACTCAGTGCAGGACACAGATGCATCTGGGTTGCTGTTGTTGTTCAGTCGATAAGTCGGGTCCCACTATTTGCCACCCTGTGACTGCAGCACCAGGCTCCTCTCTCCTCCACTGTCTCCCAGAGTTTGCTCAGATTCATGTCCATTGAGTTTGTGATGCTATTTAACCATCTTGTCCTCTGTCACCCCCCTCTCCTGCCCTCAATCTTCCCCAGCATCAGAGTCTTTTCCTATGAGTTGGCACTTCGCATCTGGTGGCCAAAATAATGGAGCTTCAGCATAATGGAGCTTCAGTATTCTAATGAATACTCTCTGGGTACCGGTACCTAACCTTCCATCTATGAGCTGGGTCGCTGTGGATGGTTCATCTCCCCTCTCTGAACCTCAGAAAAAAGGGCTGGCTGCCTTTTAAGCTCTGTTCCACAGAACCAGGGACTCACGGCTGTTGAACCCTTGGAGCTGGTGATCCCAGTGAGCAGCAAGAGAAATGCTCACACATAGCTTCATTAGACAGTGCCTGAAGTGGCGACATAGGGCTTGTGTTTCTCTTATGATTTTTAAAACAAATCTTAGACTCTGAATAGAAGGGACAAAGGCGAATTTAAAAGCAAGAAAAAGTTGAGCGTCATCTTTTAACACATCCAGGCACAGGTTGCTGCCAACGTCATCTTGTTTTAAAGCTGAATAAACCGCGCAGCTGTCTCAGCCGGGTTTTCCCTCTTCTTTTATCTCGTGTGCCTCACACGGAAGCAGAGATCCTAGGTTTTTTCCTCTGGGCTAATACGCGGGACCCAGTGCAAAATGAAAACTCAGGGCCCCGTTGTACACAAGACAGGAAGAAAAGTAGTGTTGAAAGTAATAGCATGTAAGGCTTTTTCCTTTCTTCTGTGATCACTCTTTCTATTAATATCTATCTGTCTCAACTTACGGTGTTTTTCATTTCCTATTTAACATAGTTCCAAGGAGAGAAAAAATAAAATTTTCAATTATTACTATGAACTTTACCATTCCCCTTGACGTTGTGCAATGCCAGTTTTAAATGCAAAAATCTACGAGAGTCTAACTCACACACAGAGTTACCAAATTACACAAGTTGCATTTTGTAACTTGTCCACAGGTTTGTGTTTTGTGCTTGCCACAGCAGTGGTAGCGCTGCACAAAACACACTCAGCTGTTTTTATTTCACTTCTCGAGACACGCGCGTTCTAGCGACGGCTTACTGATGAGTCAGGGCAGACTGGAAGGAAGAGAAACTCTGGGTTGCTCTGTCTTTGCATTTTCTCCTGTTGTCACCAGGGAGCCCAAACTTTGACTCTATATTGATTTGTGTGTTTGCGTTACTTTGCACCATGCCATCTTTACGCCACTGTCAGCTCTTCCAGGCCAGAGAATGTGTTGGTTGTCACTCAAAGCAAGTGCTCGGAAAACGCCTGTTTGAAGGAGAGGTGAGTGCCAGGAGTATCTTCCCAAAGGGATTCTGATAAACCACAATTGTTAATGAACAGAGAAGTTCCTCATGATCTAATATTGAGTTCAAAGAAAGATTGGTATGAAACAATATAAAGACTGATTCCCTTGTAGCAACATGGATGGACCTAGAGATTATCACACTGTCAGACAAAGACAAATATCATATGATACCGCTTATATATGGAATTTAAAATATGATACAAATGACTTTATTTACAAAAGAGAAATAGACTCAAAGACATAGAAAATAAACCTATAGTTACCAAAGGGGAAGGGTGTTGTGTGTGCTTCGGTGCTCAGTCGTGCCTGACTCTCTGTGACCCCATGGACTGTAGCCCGCCAGGCTCCTCTGCCTATGGGATTCCCAGGCAAGAGGACTCAAGTGAGTTGCCATTGCCTTTTCCAGGGGATCTTCCCAACCCAGGGGCTGAACCCACGTCTCTTTTGTCTCCTGCATTGGCAGGTGGATTCTTTACCACCAAAAGGGAAGTGGGGAGGGATAAGTTAAGAACTTTGGATTAATAGATACACACTACTATATATAAAATAGATAGACAACAAGGACCTGCTGTATCGCACAGGAAGCTGTATTCAGCATCTTGTAATAACCTACCTTAAGACATGTGTACTCACACCACTGGTACTTGTATTACTATTTTTGGTATATAATTTTAAGTTTCAGAAGTAATACTCTGTTCATACGTGTTTTAACAGGTGAAACTCTCTTATCATCTCTTGCCACTGGCCTCTCTTTCCACCCCCAGAATGTAACCAGGTTTGTAGCCCAGAATGTATCTCTTTCTTTATCCACATTCATGCACATATCTGCCCATAAACATAACTACATGTATGTATAAAGGTTTTGAAAATCAGACTTTAACTTTTTTTTTTGTTTTTGGCTGCAGGGCTTCCCAGGTGGCACTGTGGTAAAGAATCTGCCTGCCAATGCAGGAGACATAAGAGACACGGGTTCGATTCCTAGGTGGGGAAGATCCCCTGGAGAAGGGAAAGGCAACCCACTCCCCTGTTCTTGCCAGGAAAATCCCATGGACAGAGGAGCCTGGCGGGCTACAGTCTATGCGGTTGCCAAGATTTGGACACGACTAAGCACATACATATGAAGTGAGGTGCTGAGAATAATCACATTAATTAATCATGGCTTAAGATTTCCTTCGTTTTTACCTAATGTCCTAGATCCCATCCAGGACACATTATATTCAACTTTGTTGTTGTTTAAATATTTATTGATTTATTTTTGGCTGCATTAGGTGTTAGTTGCCGTGCCCGCAGGATCTTTCATTGTGGCCCAAAGGCTCAGTTGCCCAGGGGCATGTGGGATCTTAGTTCCCCAACCAGGGATTGAACTGGTGTCTCTTGCATTGGAAGGAGGAGTCTTAACCCCTGGACCACCAGGGAAGTCCCACCACATTATATCTGAATTGGCATGTCTCCTTGGGCTCCTCTTGGCTGTGACAGTTTCTCAGAGGTTCCATGTTTTTGATGACCTTGACAGTTTTGAGGAGTCCCCATCAGGTATTTTGCAGGATGCCCCGCTACTGGGAGTGGTCTGATGTTTCTCTCATCATCAGACTGAGGTTATGGCTTTAGGGGAGGAAGACCACAGAGGTAAAGCATCATTCATCACATCATATCCAGGGCACCTACCATCTGCATGACTTATCACAGTTGTGGTTAACCGATCACCTGGCTGAGATAGTGTTTTCAGAGTTCCCCAAGGTCAGGTTATCCCCTCTCTCCGTACACGCTGGACCCTTTAGCAGGGAGTCACTACGCAGAGCCGGCACCCGCGTAGTAGGGGCTTCTCTTCCCCTTCTTCACGGACAGAGTAGCTGTGTAAATCATTTGGAATTTTGCACAGATTTGTCTCTTTGCTCCATGTCTTTTTTTAAATGTTTATTTTATTTATTTATTGGACCACATCAAGTCTTAGTTATGGCCTGTGGAGCTAGTTCCCTGACAAGGGAGTAAACCCAGGCCCCCTGCTTTGGGAGGTCGGGATCTTAGCCGTTGCACCACCAGGGAAGTCCCTTCCCCACGTACCTGTTAACCAGTCATTCACACCGACACGGACTCATGGACGTTTATTATTGATCCTTCCGGGGTGTGTTGTGCTCCTGCGTAGCTCAGTCGGTAAAGGACCCGCCTGCAGTGCTGGAGACCCAGGTTCAATTCCTGGGTCGGGAAGATCCCCGGGAGAAGGAAATGGCCACCCTCTCCAGTATTCTTGCCTGGAAAATCCCACGGACAGAGGAGCCTGGCGGGCTACAGTCCATAGGTCGCAAGAGTCGGATACGACTTAGCACTCTCTTTTCCTTTTTTCTTTTTGGGTATGTACTTCTTTATTTATCTTATTGCTCAGATTGTTCTAGTTTTGGCCATTGGGAGCTTGTATCTATAGGATTTTATGTGAGTTTTTTTGTTTTGTCTTTGTTTTCATAAAAATTAGGTGAACTGCATGTGTGTGTGCATGCTAAGTCGCTTCAGTCGTGTCCTATTTGCAACCCTGAGAATGGTAGCCCGCCGGTCTCCTCTGTCCATGGGATTCTCCAGGCAAGAATACTGGAGTGGGTTTCCAAGCCTTCCTCCAGGGGATCTTCCTGACCCAGGGATCAAACCAACGTCCCTTATGTCTCCTGCACTGGCAGGAGGGTTCTTTACCACTAGCATCAACTGGGAAGCCCTCCCTTTTAGTATCTCTGCATAGTTCTGTATTGTTCATATACAGAGTGGATTCTGCTGTTCCTCTACTGATGGACACTGGATGGTTGCAGTTTTTTTTTTTGCAATGACAAACAATACTGCCATAAACATTCCTGTACTTATTCAGAAATTATACAATAGATTCCCCACAGTGGAGCGCAGGGTCCAAAGGCGCGTATGTTTTAAACTTTGGTAAATACTGTCACTTTATGTCCCAAAAGGATTATCACAATTCACCTTGCAAGTAACAAGGAATGAGAGCGCTCCTTTTCCCACATCCTTACTGGTACTGGATGCCGTTCCTCTATTTTTATCAGTAAAATGGGGACAAAATGCTGTTTCCTTATTTCTTTAATTAGAATCCCCCCTCTGGTCGGTAGAGCCGCTAAGCTGGTTTCCATACATTTACTGACCACTCGGGTTTTCTCTTCTTGGAATTGCCTACTCATATCCTTTGCTCACTCCTGTTAGATCACTCGTCTATTTTCTCACAACAATTTGTAGAAGCTTTTTATATAGTATCGATAAGAATGATAAAGCTTTGTTTTTAGTGCGTGTTGTAAGTTTTTTTTGTATCAGTTGGTTACTTATATTCGACTTTGTTGTGGGTGTCGCCTGCAGTCCAGAAATACGTTGTTTTGTAGTTAAATTTGCCAGTCATTTCCTCTAAGGCCCCCGGGTTTGTCTTATTTTAGGAGGCTCCACTCACCCAAGTTTTTATAAACGCTTTCTTCGCGTTCTCTTGATTGAGGTCATTTTTAAAAGATTTAATATAGTACCGTTTCATGTAAAACATGACACTCTCACAGTAATATAATTCCATTTACACCCCCAGTATTGTCCTTTGTGCTATGATAGTCATATTCCATGTGTCTGTCTGTACAAAACTCACAATACAATATTACTGCTTTTGCTTTCATCAGTTGCCTTTTTAACAAAATATAAAACCAAAATTCTCCAGTTTTACCGAGACACAGTTAACGTGTAATTTAAAAGACAACTTAAAAAATATTTGTCTATGTATTTGTCATTTCCAGAGCTCTTCGTCCTTCTGCCCATCAGAGTCCCATCTGGAGAACTTCCGTGAGCGTTTCTTGTGGCTGGCAGTGAACTCGCCTTAGCTTTCATTTGTCTGAGGCCATCTTTATTTCACTCTTCTTTTCTTTTTCTCCTAAACTTTAAGCTTTCTGTTTTGTAATCAGATACAGCTGATTAACAGTGTTGTGGTTTCAGGTGAGCAGTGAGGGGACTCAGCCAGACATATACGCGTGTCCATTCTCCCCCAGCCTCCCCGTTTAGGCTACGACATGACACGGACAGCCTCGTTTTCTGCGGGTGTTTTTGCTGGGTGGAATTCTGTTCTCCATTCTAGAGAGCAGGCTCCCTGTTTCCGCGTGTAGGGGCCTTGCGCTGGTGCCCTCCTGCATCTGTTTCTGATGAGACGGGGCTTGTCGTTGGTGCTGCTTTCCTCCATGCGTCTTTTTCCTCTGGCTGCTGCGTGATTTTCTCTTTAGCCACGGTTTTCAGCACTTTGCATATGGGGTTCCTAGGTGTGTGTTTGTATTTATCCTACTTGAGTTTGTTGAGCTTCTTGGATCCACAGGATTATGTTTTCTGCCAAACTTGGGAGATTTTGGCCCTTATTTCTTTGCACGGTTTTTCTACCCTATTATCTCGCTGCTGCTTCTGGGCTCCTGATGCACTGTTTGATGTTGTCCTGTGGAACACTAAGAGTCTGTTCATTTTTTCCTCCAATTTATTTCTCTTCGTTGTTTAATTTAGATAATTTCTATTGATTTTTCACGTTTGGTTTAGCTTTTCTCTGCACTTTTAAAATCTTTTGTTGACGTCATAAGGTGAGATTTTCATTTCAGACGTACTTACCTGTTCTATAAATCCCATTTGAAAAAATATCTCCCACGTCTCTCCTAAGATGTTTCCTCATATGTCTGCTTCTTCCAATCCTTGAATATGTTTATAAAAGTCTTGTTAAACCCTGCCCTGCTCATTCCAACATCTAGGTCCTCTTCTATAGGTTTTTTTTATTTTTTTTTAATTCTCTAGGTTATATATCTCACTTTCCTTTGTCCTTGCACAGGCAGGTTTTATAGTATGGTAAATATGAGTGATACACTGTAGGCAGTCTGGATTTTGCTGCATTCAAGGGTTTTGAGTTTTGGTCTGGTAGGTAGTTAAACAACCAGTGTTCCCTGACCAGGGATTGAACCTGTGTTCCCTGTATTGCAAGGCGGATTCTTAGCCACTGGACCGATAAGGAAAGCCCCACCAGGTTTGGTTTTGAGCTGTGTTTGGGAGTCTCTTTTGGTTTTGTCTTTAGTCCTTGGGCCCGACCTTTACTCTAGTGCTTCGTTCTTACTCCTAAAGCATGGCCTCTGGGGAGTCTCAGCTGAATAACCCAAATATTGAGGAAGTACCTTCTGGATGAGTTTGAACTCCATGTTCCAATATTGAGCAAACTGTGCTATCTCTGTTCAACTCTCAGCCCCAAGCAGTTGTCTCTGCGGAGCCTCACAGGGTCTCATTCTGTATACACACAGCCTATAGCCCAGCTTTCTTCAGCAGAAGAATCAGGAGGAATTCCCTCGTAGACTTTTGCCTCCTTCCACCCCTGTTGTGCTGCTCCTGTACCCTGAGCTGCAAATTCTTGCTGCCTCAGCAGCCCCAAGCACTGCCTTCTGACTTTTCAGCTCAGGAAGACAGCTCCTTTGCTTGGGATCCACTGCAGTTGGGAAATTGTCACCAGGGAGAAACCAGCAAACATGGCACTCATCTTGTCTACTTCCCTCTTCTCGAGGATCACAGTCTGCCTTGCCTGTTTTCAAAAGCATGAAACCAATTGCCTCTGATTTTGTCCAGTCTTATACAGTTGTTGAGGATTAAAGGATTAGTTCATCATCGTTGGAAGTGGAAGTCCTACTTTCTCTGTCTTTTTGTAAACATCTTTTTAGAGGTATAATTGACGTAATACGTTGTACCTATGGGAAGTGTACAAATGTTTATTCGTCTACATTGGGTCTTAGTTGCTGCATGTGGGATCTTAGTTCCCTGACCAGGGGTCGAATCTGCATCCCCTGAATTTTAAGGTGGACTCTTAGCCACTGGACCATCAGGGGAGAAGCTAGAATGTACAACTGATGAGCTTTTATTTATGTATATTCCCATGGAACCATCACCATGATAAAGTAATAAAGAGAACGAACGTGTCTATAACCCCCAAGTTTCCCCTTATTCTTTAGAATTGAAGACATCTCAGCTTAAAACCGTCTGAATCTGGTGCCTCCTAAGAACGACTGATACTTACTTTTACCAACTCTAAGGAGTTAATACACTAGTCTGTTTAGGTCTAGTCTTCTCTTCTGGGGAAACTGTAGTATTTGATTTATTCATTTATTTTGCAAGGAATGATGGTACTTCCCATAGGTTTTCTAACTGTTTGATGTAGAGTTATACGGGATAGCTTTTTAAAATCATTTTTAATTGCTTTTATTAGTGGTTATATGTCCTTTCTGATTCACGGTTACTGTTTGTTTATTTTTTTTCTATCTTTTACCCATGTTTCGGACTCGCCAGGATATTTTTC
The DNA here is from genome assembly GCA_024291935.2 of Okapia johnstoni. Classification (NCBI taxonomy): domain Eukaryota; kingdom Metazoa; phylum Chordata; class Mammalia; order Artiodactyla; family Giraffidae; genus Okapia; species Okapia johnstoni. The sequence goes on along the minus strand of CM044310.1, from coordinate 2,591,797 downwards.
CTTTCTCTTTTATTGGGCCTCTCAGATCCTTTCAACTATTTTGACAAATTGTTATTTTGTTCATTTTCTATTTAAATTATTTTTAGAATTTTCTTTCTACTTTACACAGTTCTTGTGCTAATTTTTAAAATTGAATATTTAACTCATTTATCTTTTTAAAAATAATTACAGCCTTTAAGACTACACACTTTCCTGAGTCCAGCCTTTGTAGTGTTACCATGGTTTTGTACGGCATGTTTTGTTCATAAGGTTATAGATAATTTGATATTTCACTATTTATTTATTTAAGTAGAGTTGATTTACAATATCATATTAGTTTCAGCTGTACAACATAGTGACTCCATGTTTTAATAGAGTATACTCTACTTCTTATTTTATTTGAAATTTTTATTTTTGGTTACACTGCGTGGCTTGCAGAATCTTAGTTTCCCTGTCTGGGACTGAACCCTGCCCCTGGCAGTGAAATCTCAGAGTCCTAACCCTGATTTTATACATAGTAGTTTATATCTCTTGATCCTGTACCTCTATCTTGTCCCTGAAATTTCACTTTTCAAAATTTATTTAGAAGTGTTTCTTAATTTCCAAGTGGTTACATTTCCCTCATGTCTTTGCTGCTGATATTTAGTTTAATTAGATTCTGTTCAGAGAACACAGCCTATGTAATCTCTACTACTTGGTTATTTAGAAGATTAAAAAATACAACTCAGTGGTTTTTAGTATATTCACAGTGTTGTGCTGATATATCCAGAGTCAAGTTTATTGCATTTTTATTGCCTCAAAAAGAACCCCCTACTCATTAGCAGTCATCAACCCACCGTTCTCACCCCACCCCCAAGTCCTAGGCAGCCACTAATCTATCTGTCTGCATAGATTTTCCTGTTCTGGATAGTTCAAGTGAAATAAATCTTACAATAAATGGTCTTTTGTGACTGGCTTCTTTCACTCACTATAATGTTTTTAAGGCTTTGCCTGTTGTGGCATGAATCGACACTTCATTCCTTATTATCGCTGAATAATATCCCATTGGGCTTCCCTGGTGGCTCAGGCGGTAAAGAATCCACCTGCAATGTAGGAGACTTGGGTTCAATCCTCAGGTCGGGAAGACCCCCTGGAGAAGGGAATGGCTACCCACTCCAGTATTCTGGCTTGGAGAACTCCGTGGACAGAGGAGCCTGGTGGGCTACAGTCCATGGGGTCACAAAGAGTTGGACACGACTGAGAGACTGTCACTCACTCACTCAATGTTCTGTTTTATGGATATACCACATTCTATGCATCCATCATCAGTTGGTAGATACGTGGGTCATTTCCACTTTTTTTTTTAGTTCTACCAGTTTATTGCTACCAACCCATCTCCTTCCACCCTCATGCACACAAGCCCAGTCATGTAACCCCAGGTAGCGCAGCCTCCCAGGCTCCTCTGTCAGTGGACTTTTCCAGGCAGGAACACGGGAGTGGGTTGCCATTTCCTTCTCCAGACTTTTAGCCTGTTATGAATAGTGGTCTTTTCTTCTTATTCGCCTTTATCTGGCACACCTTTAACCGTCCACATGTCTGTCTATTTTCATTCTTTTCTTTTTAACCTTTCTTTGGCAACTGTTCAGGTGTTTTTTTTATACTAAGATCCAGCTAGATTTTTTTTGAAAATTCAAATTTCTGATTTTGAGAGGGGAGTTCAGTCTTTTTATTGTACGAATAGATGTATTGGATGTTATTCCTTTCAGTCTGTTTTATGTTTACCATATATGCTGCTTTATTATCTCCTCTTTCTCTTTCATTCCTTTGCCGCCATCACATGCTTTATCCCTACTGCTATTTTGGAAGCTCTCCTATACTTTTTGATTCTACATTGTTACCTTCCCATTGCTGACATCATAATCAAATGTACATTTCTTTATTAACATACTACCGTTAAATATGACTAAGGCTTTGGAGGTACATGTATTTCTCCAATCTACCTCCATGTTGCTAAACTAGATTGACATTTCTAATCTAGGGTTTTAATAAGCTTTCTCATCAGTTAATTTATTCTGTTTTGAGCATACTTAGAACAAATAATACAAGTTTTTGGATATTTTTACAATTTTCTCAGAAGAAAACTAAGGGCGGAAAGTGAGTTATCTTTTAGTAAGGCACTATTTGCTCTTTGCCCCCAAACGACTGCCCGCCCTGACCATATTCACCATCTCAGATGAGCAGGATGATGCTGGTGTTTAGGAATAATTTCCTTTCTTGAGACACGCTTAGCCCATACACTCACTCCAGCCTGATGGCGCTTTTGAAGCCCACAGTGCTTCCCCTGCCCTGCCTTTGCTCATCTGCCTGGAATGTTCCCTTTCTTTCATCTCTGTCTCCCTGGGCACGTCTCTTTCAAAGCCATTTTCTGACCCAAACCAGATGTAAGCACTTCCTTCTTTGAACCCCACAAGGTAGCTTGTTTATATCTCTTCTGACACTTGGCATTGCTCATTGGGTCTTGTATTAATGAGTTTGGGGTATTTGCATACCTTTACGCCTCTCCTGGGGAATAAAAGATATCTTATCTTTGCATCCCCAGTGCCTACCACAGTCCCTGGGTCATAATACATACTGAACAGAAATGACTAGACTGTATTGTGCAAATCAAGGAATCATCCACTTGAATGGCAGAAGAGGTAGACTTTTAGTGAAAACTTTGGTGTATTTTTTTCCTTTTGCATTTAGGAGACAAAGTGTTTGTCAAGAAGAATTGTCTTCATCATGCGCTGTTGTTTTATTCCGTTGTTCAGTCCTGTCCAACTGTGACCCCCTGGACTCAGCACGCCAGGCTTCCCTGTCCTTCACTATCTCCTGGAGTTTGCTCAGACTGCCCTAGATGTGCACATTCTCGAGAATTTCCCTTCTAAAAGCAAAACACATCACTCACTAGTGATATTAATACCCATCCTTCATGGAGGGCTTCCCACCCTCTACTGTCACAGTATCTGGGAATTTTTTTTTTCTTTTTTCTTTCTGAATCGGGGAATTTTGAAGCCAATTAAAAAAGTGGTAACATGGATTTTTCATGTATCATTATCCTCTTATTTCTCCTGCCATCAACCAGACACAGATGTTTAGCTTACCTTACTATTGTGTCTGTAGATAAAGTATAAAGAGTCATTTAGGGGAAAAGTTACATATCTTTTAAGCTTCTTAAAAAAATTTTTCCTGTCTTGTTTTTATTTCCATTTTTTTCCTGGTGTACAACCTTTATTATTTAACTGTTAGAATTCTTCAATTTGTTTAATAAATATGCTTCAGGGACTGCCTGTAGCTGTCCCCATGCCGGCGTTGGATATTTATACCCTCACAGGCTCAGGGGTTGGTGGGGAGTCAGAGGAGTGAACAAGCAGAGTGACTGTTGCTCTGATGGGGTGAGAACCTGGGGCAGCCACTTGCGGCTCTCCACCCAGTCTTAAGTTTAAGGAAAGCTTTTCAGAGGCTGTATGGACTGGAACAGCATGCGGTTGAAGAAGAGTTATCTAGATGTAGATGGTGCAGAAGGAAAGGGTGGGAGAAAAATATACTGAGCATAAAACACAAGGGCAGAGCAGACCTGCGCATTGGAAGAACTGCAGTTATTTCAGGATGCTTGGAGTGTCCTGGCAAGAGACAGAGCTTTTCTGTCTTTCCTCTGTTTCTTTCCTTTTTTTTTTTTTCCAAGAAATCCAGTGCCAAGGCACCAGTAGTTTAGCCCTAAGGCAAACAGGCCTTCTGTTGTGGTTAGTGCCCAGCAGACCTGGGCTAGCTATGGCTCTTAGAAGCTGAGCTTTAAGGCCTGGCCATGGCCTCCCAAGGGCTTCCCTCATAGCTCATTCGGTAAAGAATCTGCCTGCAGTGCAGGGGACCCAGGTTCAAGTCCTAGGTTGGGAAAATCCCATGGAGAAGGAAATAGCAACCCACTCCAGTATTCTTGCCTGGAGAATGGATAGAGGAGCCTGGCAGGCTGCAGTCCATGGGGTTGCAAGAGTTGGACACAACTTAGCGACTAAAACATACACACACAGACACACTGTGTACACACACTTGGCCTCCCAACCTTGATACTTAAGGCACAGGGACAGTGCCTTATTCACTCTCTGCTCTGTCCTCAGACCTGGTACCGTGCCAACCAGCAACAGGAGCTCAGTTACTATTTGTTGGATGAAGAAGATGGCCACCCAGGACCTGGGAGGGCTTCCCTGGTAGCCCAGTCGGTAAAGAAGCTGCCTGCAGCTCAGGAGACCTGGGTTCCATCCCAGGGTTGGGAAGATCCCCTGGAGAAGGAAATGTCAACCCATTCCAGTATTCTTGCCTGGAAAATCCTATGGTCAGAGGAGCCTGGTGGACTACAGTGCATGGGATTGCAAGAGTAGGACATGACTTAGTGGCTGAACCACCACAGGACCTGGCAGAGATCAATATTACCCTTCGGCACAATCCTGACAATTGGGGCCCCCAAGGTGGATCCTGGGGTATCTTTGGTCAATGAAGTGGTTAACTTAGCTGCAGGCTTCCTATGACAGATTTGCTAAGGAGAACCTCTTCACAGAGCATCATGCCCTTGATATGTCAGCCAATTAATTCTTTAAGTACTCTAAGTTAGCAAAGGCCTGCTGATTTGATTTTATCTGTCTTTTAAGACTGATCTTTGATCATATCCCATTCCAGCTGGACTGCCTCTCCCCTCCTTCTCTCCTCCATTACTGACAGTACACGATCTAATTACCTCATTGCCCCTTAATTTATTTATGAAAAGACTGAGGTTAAAGAAAAAAAAAAAAAAACTTCTGAGTCCTTCGGGGACTTTCTATAAAAGCTTTTCTTTCCCCATTCCCTCCCATATGTGGGATAAAATCTCCTTTTGCATCTCTGGCAAATTGGAATTGTTCTTACTTAAAAATTTAGACAAATAAACTTCCCTCCCAGGGCTGAGTGGAGGCCAGCCTGCAGGTTAAGCCTGGCCTGTGGACTCCCAATGGATCAATCAATCTATCAACAAGAATTTCTTGATCTTGCAGGAAGCAGCTTTCAAAATCAGCACACAGCTTCTGGGTGTCCTGGCTTCCTCTGCACAAGACACTGGGGAAGAGGAGCTTTTTGAAATTTTAAGTTTTATTATTATTACACAAATAATGCATGGATACATTAATCTTTTTTAAAAAAAACCTGAATGACAGTAATATGCAGAGTAACAAGTGAAAGGCTTTCTCCACCTTCCCTTGCATGCATCCCACTGTTTGAGATTGTATCCTTTAATTCAGACCATTTAACCATGCGTTTTCTGACATGTACAACTATATAAACATCTAACTTTAACATCTTTCAGTGTCCTATCTTTTTGCCTTTTCACACTCTTCATGGGGTTCTCAAGGCAAGAATACTGAAGTGGTTTGCCATTCCCTTCTCCAGTGGACCACGTTTTGTCAGAACTCTCCACCATGACCCGTCCATCTTGGGTGGCCCTACATGGCATGGTTCATAGTTTCATTGAGTTAGACAAAGCTGTGGTCCATGTGCTAGATTGGTTAGTTTTCTGTGACTGTGGTTTTCTGTCTGTCTTCCCTCTGATGGAGAAGGATAAGAGGCTTATGGAAGCTTCCTGATGGGAGAGACTGACTGAGGGGGAAACTGGGTCTTGTTCTGATGGATGAGATGAGATGTGATGGTTGGATGGCATCACCTATTCAATGGACATGAGTTTGAGTAAACTCTGGGAGTTGGTCGACAGGGAGGCCTGGTGTGCTGCAGCCCAGGGGGTCACAAAGGGTGGGACACGACTGAGCGACTGAACTGAACTTTAACATGAATGGGATCAAAACGTAGGTGCAGTCTTGCTACCATTTTTTTCTTGAGACACTATGTCCTGGAGATCCTTTCAGTAAGACCACACAGATCTACGTTTTAATGCCTGAAATAGTATTTCACAGCATAGAGGTGCCGTTATTTAATTCTCCTTAAAACAGTTTATAGAGTTTTTCAGTATTACAAGCAATGTTCCAAGGACCAGTTCTTTGGGAATTATCCAAGCATGCATTTACTGCGGGCTCACCATGTGCCACGCACTTTACTCGGGGTTGGGGGGGTGGTAAACAAAACGGACACCTAAAAATAGTTTTGAGTGATGGAAAGGGGGTGTTTTCTTTTCCCAAGAGGACAAGACAGGGTGAAGATCGGTCTCCACATCAACCCAGGAGGCCAAGCAGTTCCCCGGGGTGTCTCCCCAGCAATGAAAGGGGCCCCAGCGCCCGTCGGTGCTGGCGAGGAGGATGTGGGTGCCCTTTTCAGGAAAGAGGGTCTGACTGCCGCCGCGGGTCAGCAGCGAGGAGTCGCCCCTCGCACACCACGCACCTGGCGCTGGGCGCGGAGCCCTAGGCGGAGCGCACGTCCGGCGAGGCGGGGCCGAGCGGCGCGCGCCCTCCAGCGCGCTCGGGGAGGTAAGGACCGGGGCGGCCTCTCTGGCCCCCACTCCCGCGGGCTCTATGACACCGCACTGGCTCGCGGGACGGGGCGGGGTTGGCCGAGGAGGAGGAGAAACCAATTCACGTTGTAAATCTCGCGGTGAGGCGCGCGCGGAACTCTCGTGAGAAACAGGAAATGCCGCGCTTGCGCACTGCTGTAGCGCCTGGTGGTGGTGGTGGTGGTGGTGGCGGCGGCCGGTCGGCTGGCGGCTGTGAAGCCGGGAACTGCTCCCGTGGAGGCCGTCGAGTCCCCCGCAACTCGCCACCATGAGCAGCACCCTAGCTAAGATCGCGGAGATCGAAGCCGAGGTAATGGACGCTCGAACGCTCCGTCCGAGCCTTCCTCTAGAGCGGCGTTGCTCCCGCCTGAGCGCCCCTCAGACGTGTGAGGCCCGGGCCCGCGTTCCATGCTTTTGCACCTTAGTTGGCGCCCCTCGCAGCGTTCGGCTCCTGTCTGGACTTTCAGTTTTCCCTTTCTTGTCTGTGAGCAGCACGGAATCCTGTCCCCTCGCTTCAGCCCTGATTTGCTCACGTACCTCAGTATCTTTCTTCACACCCCTCCTTCCCCAGTCTCCGCTTTGGTGACCCCCTTTCCCAGAGTGTTGCTCCCGGGAATGGGGTCTGGAAGTAAATTGTCACCTGTGGTAGTTTTGATTCCCCCTGGATTGTTGTGTGGTTCTTTTGTCTGAAGGGCTCAGAGCTCTTTAAAATCGGTTGGGGTACACGGGCTACAAGCAGTTGAAAAGGGTTCAGCAGTTGAGTTCTAGTCTAATCTGTGAACGCTGATTGTAATGATTTTGGTCACATTTCTTCTCTAGGGGCCTCAGTTGTTTGCTCTGTAATGAGGCGAATTGACTGGGTGATGGAAAGAATGGATTTTTACTCTTTTTAAGTCTGACTTAAAATGGGTATATTGACGTTAGTAGGACTTATAAGAAAACATCCTTCTCAGAGCTGGGGGAGAATTCATTCTGGGTGTTTTACCTTGTAGAAACTGCTTCTGATTTATGGCTGTGATTCCTCTCTAACAGATGGCTCGGACTCAGAAGAACAAGGCCACAGCACACCACCTAGGGTTGCTTAAGGCTCGTCTTGCTAAGCTTCGCAGGGAGCTCATTACTCCAAAAGGTGGTGGTGGTGGAGGACCAGGAGAAGGTTCGTGTTTGGGTGTTTCTTTTCTTTTTGTGTGTGTAATTGTCATGAAAGTAGTAAAGGCATATGGTGAAAAATAGTTTAGAAATATCTATCAAAGTAGATTTATGTTTTCTAAGCTTAAATTCTTGAATTGTGTTTATTTTTATTCTATTGATTTCTGGGTTTGTGTGGGAATTTTTTTTTTTGGCCATACAGCGTTGCTTGTGGGATTTTAGTTTCCCTATCAGGGATTGAACCTGGGTGTTGGCAGTGAAAGTGCAGAGTTGTAACCACTGGACCGCCAGGGAATTCCCAGTTCTGCTGATTTCAAAGGCTAACGAATATTCTGTAAGTGAACTAGGGTTTTGTGTATGTATATCCTGTCCTGATGCAAAATAGATCTATGCTGGCTCAGTGAAATATATAAATAAAGAGTCGACAAGATAAAGGAAGTTGCTGCAAAGGGAAGTGAAGGTAGAAAGAATAAGTTGAAGCCAAGAGAAAGTTGGTATGAAAAGTAATGTCACAAGGTCTGTACATTTCTACAGAAGGGCCACAAATTTGGCTTTGAATTTGTTTGCAACTGATTGTAAGAAAAGAAAACTCTTGGTAGTCACACAGTTCCCAGGGTTTGTAGGGAAAAAAATTTTTTTTTAGATCAATTATTGTATAATATTTGGGCCCTAAGTACTGTGCATAGGTATACAACAACAATTAGAGGTATAAAGTTTTTCCATCAAACAATCCATTAAATACTGTGAATTGCCATGGGGGAATTTTGTGTGCTTAAGTTCTACCCTAGAGATAAACTGTTAAAAGTTGGAGAACTAGATTTTAGAGGGGTAGGCAACCAGAATGTAAAAGGAATTGCTTGAGTCTCAACTCTCCCAGAGATAACATTCTGCTTTTTCTATTTATTGATGTTTTAGGATTTGATGTTGCCAAGACAGGTGATGCTCGAATTGGGTTTGTGGGTTTTCCATCTGTGGGGAAGTCAACACTGCTCAGTAACCTGGCAGGGGTATATTCCGAGGTGGCAGCCTATGAGTTCACTACTCTGACCACTGTGCCTGGCGTCATCAGATACAAAGGTGCTAAGATCCAGGTAAGTTAGGCCTGCAGGCCAAGGACTGGAAGAAGTCAATTCTTCCGTTCATTTAAAAAGAACTTATTTGGAACTTTCTATATGCCAAGCCTCGTATTTGATCTACCAGAACCTCTTTGTCTAGCAGGGGAGACAGGGAAGACCAGTGCATACAGATAAAAATATCATTTGTAAAAACAGAGAAAGGAAGGACTCCTTTTTCCACCTGAGGATGGGGTGAGGGAGGGTCTGGTAAGACAGAAAAAGCTTTACATAGAAAGTGACAGTAATATGGGTTTTGAAGTTTATTAGAATTTTATCAGCTGGAGAATATAAAGGGGAACAGCCTGTAGTGGGAGCTTAGCTGTGGATAGGGAGTAGTAGAAACTGAATTTGGAAAGGTAGATTGGAGCTGAATTACGAAGGATCTTATGTGCCTCCTAAGGAAGTTGAATTTTATCTTGTACATAGCTGGGAGCCATTAGAAAATTCTTAATAAAGGATAACATGATCAGACTCTTTCTGGAAGATAATTCTTATCTGTGAGGCTTAATGAAGTTGTTGTCTTCAAAAGTTCTTAGATAGATGATAGATTTAGGGCTCCCAAATGAGGAGTCCACTTGGGTATAAAAGATACATGTACAATATGATAGAACACTTTCTTTTTGGCTCCACAGCTAAGAAGGTAAGGTTCTGAATTTTGTAACATTTGAATCTAGGCTAGAGGTTCCCAAGCCCTTAGTGTCTCAGTAGGTTTACACCCTTAGTGTCTTAGTAATTATTTCCTGACAGCTTTTCTGTTTCCAGTAATTTTTTGTGGTGCTCCAGGCCAAGAGAAGTAACCTAATGGTTCTGTTCCTTTAATAGTTAGATCCAAACAATTATTTATGACCTTACAGCTACAGTTATTTGCTAATGGGATATGGACACTGTTAGGTACCATGTAACTTCTCAAACTTTGGAGTCAGATTGAATATTGCCACATTTGTTTCTTTTTCCACCCTGATTTTTGTGTGTTGCCTAATTTTTGCTGTAGTAATCACTGAAAAATCCAGCTTTACAAAGATTTGGATCTGTTATTGTTGAAAGCAGTGTAGTAGAATCTAATGGTAAAATTGTGAGCTTCTTGGATCTAGTAGGTTGACAAGTACTGAGAATTGCTGTTTGTCTTAAAAATTAGAATGCCCCCACTGCCTTGGCAGAGCATTTAAAAACTCTTCAGGCATTTGTTTTCCCTCTAAACAGTGAGTTACACAATGAGTTGTGAAGTGCATTCATATTTCCTTATTATAGACTCTGAAGTAAGGAGGGACCAGTGTCTTGGTGGTATTTTCAGTGACTCTTTTTCCTTTCTGGTTAGGTACCATTAGAACATGTACCTTTCTAGGACTCTATGCCAATGTATATAACAAGAATGAGGACACTTGGGCATATCTGGACCACTGCTTAATTTCATCTGGTTTCAGAATCATGTTGATAGTCAGTTTTGTCAGTTCAGAGAGTAACCTCTTTCCTGAAGAGATGTTACGGCGCCTCTTGGTATAACCCCTCTCTTTTCTTGTCTTTTCCTCAAAACCTTCCTTTGTTTCAGTCTCTTTTGACCTTTTCAGGTTTTTTTCTTCCTTTTTTTCATGGTGCTTTGTTTTCCATCTGTGCCGCTGCCCGTTTTTCCTTCCATTTTGACTTTCTCCAGAAACCAAGTTAAGTAGGCATACTAGTAGGTGTGTTTAACTGGATTAAAATGACTGCCCTCAAAATGTTTCTTAAAAGGCTCTTTTGTGGCGGAGGACTCATTATCTGTGACTCCCTGGGGAATGGTATACAGAATTAGAACCATCTAATAAATATAAGGAGATTGGTTTCTGTTTTTGTTGTTGTTGCTATTGTTAGGAAGATCTTTTTTAACGATAAAGGTGCCTAAAAATGGAATAGTACCTGTTGGGATAATTAGTTACTGTGTCTGGAGATGTTCAAGTAGTAGCTGGACCACCAATTAACCAATTAACCAGTGATGTTAGAAGAAAACTGATGTTTCACATAGAGAGATTGGCCTGCAAAGTGGATGTACAGTGCTTTAAAAATTATGGGGCTTATGTTTCATCTTGCCAGAGTCCCTAGAACTCCTGTTGTCATATGTGTGTGTGTGTGTGTGTGTGTGTGTGTGTGTGTGTGTGTGTGTGTGTGTGTGTGTGTGTGTATATATGGACATGCACATACATCTGCTTTAACCTCTAAAGGTATTTGAATTTGAAGTAGGTTAGCATCCAGAAAGGCAAGGCCAAAGAATGCTCAAACTACCGCACAATTGCACTCATCTCACACACTAGTAAAGTAATGCTCAAAATTCTCCAAGCCAGGCTTCAGCAGTACGTGAACCGTGAACTTCCAGATGTTCAAGCTGGTTTTAGAAAAGGCAGAGGAACCAGAGATCGAATTGCCAATATCCGCTGGATCATCGAAAAAGCAAGAGAGTTCCAGAAAAACATCTATTTCTGCTTTATTGACTATGCCAAAGCCTTTGACTGTGTGGATCACAATAAACTGTGGAAAATTCTTCAAGAGATGGGAATACCAGAGTATCTGACCTGTCTCTTGAGAAACCTGTATGCAGGTCAGGAAGCAACAGTTAGAACTGGACATGGAACAACAGACTGGTTCCAAAAAGGAAAAGGAGTACGTCAAGGCTGTATATTGTCACCCTGATTATTTAACTTATATGCAGAGTACATCATGAGAAATGCTGGGTTGGAAGAAACACAAGCTGGAATCAAGATTACCGGGAGAAATATCAATAACCTCAGATATGCAGATGACACCACCCTTATGGCAGAAAGTGAAGAAGAACTAAAGAACCTCTTGATGAAAGTGAAAGAGGAGAGTGAAGAAGTTGGCTTAAAGTTCAACGTTCAGAAAACTAAGATCATGGCATCTGGTCCCATCACTTCATGGGAAATAGATGGGGAAACAGTGGAAACAGTGTCAGACTTTATTTTTTTGGGCTCCAAAATCACTGCAGATGGTGACTGCAGCCATGAAATTAAAAGACGCTTACTCCTTGGAAGGAACGTCATGACCAACCTAGATAGCATATTTAAAAGCAGAGACATTACTTTGCCAGCAAAGGTCCGTCTAGTGAAGGCTATGGTTTTTCCAGTGATCATGTATGGATGTGAGAGTTGGACGGTGAAGAAAGCTGAGCGCCGCAGAATTGATGCTTTTGAACTGTGGTGTTGGAGAAGACTCTTGAGAGTCCCTTGGACTGCAAGGAGATCCAACCAGTCCATCCTAAAGGAGATCAGTCCTGGGTGTTCATTGGAAGGTCTGATGTTGAAGCTGAAACTCCAATACTTTGGCCACCTCATGCGAAGAGTTGACTCATTGGAAAAGACCCTAATGCTGGGAAGGATTGGGGGCAGGAGGAGAAGGGGACAATAGAGGATGAGATGGTTGGATGGCATCACTGACTCAATGGACATGAGTTTGGGTAAACTCCGGGAGTTGGTGATGGACAGGGAGGCCTGGCGTGCTGCGATTCATAGGGTCACAAAGAGTCGGACACGACTGAGCGACTGAACTGAACTGAGCATCCAGTTCTTAAAATCCTAGTTATGTGATTTGAAGATATATTTTTTCTTTTCTCAATTCTTAGTTGTAATCTGCTGCTTCTGCTGCTGCTGCTAAGTCGCTTCAGTCGTGTCCAACTCTGTGCGACCCCATAGACAGCAGCCCACCAGGCTCCCCCGTCCCTGGGATTCTCTAGGCAAGAACAGTGGAGTGGGTTGCCATTTCCTTCCCCAGTGCAGGAAAGTAAAAGTGAAGTCGCTCAGTTGTGTCCAACTCTTAGTGACCCCATGGACTGCAGCCTACCAGGCTCCTCCGTTCATGGGATTTTCCAGGCGAGAGTACTGGAGTGAGGTGCCGTTGCCTTCTCCGGGTGGAATCTGAAATTCATATATGTAAAGCATGGCCTGTTTTTATTGGGTGAAATTTAGTTGCTACATTTTAATAGTTCAGTGTAATTTAAAATATTTAAATAGTTTAATTTTAAATATTTCCCTCTCAAGAAAAGCTTAAGTTAACTTGCTTTTATGTGTGTCGGGGCCTCAATAAATTTCTCTACCATGTTCAGCTGCCACAGTTAGAAAGCTCTTGCTTTTTTTTTCTCAGTTTAATATTAAAGGAAATATTATTTTATTTTATGTATTTCACTGTGCCAGGTCTTAGTTGTAGAATGCAGAATCTAGTTCCCTGACCAGTGATTGAACCTAGGCCCCCTGAATTATTTGGAGTGTAGAGTCTTTGCCCTTGGACCACCAGGGAAGTCCCCAGGCTTATCTTACATTTTCCCTGCCCCAGTCCTGCAATGAACCACTTCTGAAGGAGCTCTTCCTTCCTTTTGTTGGAGATGGGTACTTAGAAATCAAGATCTGGTGTGCTCACTAGTCCCAGTTTTAGAGGAGCTAATGTTATTTATTATGTAGTGAGGAATAGGGAGGAGCTTTTGAGCAGGTTATCAAATGGAAAAGTTGAACTCTAAACACCTCCTGAATTTGTTCTTTTTCCTTGTGGTTTATTTAATGTGAAGTATGTTTCTGTAATATCAGATATGCTTACCGCAAAAGATAGTTGTTTTTTTTTCCCTTTGGCCGTGCTGCACAGCTTGTAGGATCTACTTCCTAGACCTGGGATGAAACCCAGGCCCTCGCCATTGAAAGTGGAGAGTCTTAACCACTGGACTGCCAGGGAATTCCCCAGCAAAGACTAGTTTTAAATGATGTTTTGATAAGCTGCAACTATATCCCTGTCTGTTCATGTGGATAATTCAGTATTGGCCATACAGTACCATGGCCCTTGGTATTTTCAGATTTTACATGTGCTCGTAACAGACTCTTAAGAGCTTGTAACTGTAGTTTATGAATTTGAATCATGAGTGCTACAGATTTGGTTTTGATGTTCTCATCGTTAGGTACATAACACTGTGACTTATGTGAAGTTTTACTTTATTGCATTTCCTGGGCAATTGAGTGGTTATTTTCAACTGAGGACACATAGCAGAGTCACCCTTGGAGCCTTTTGAAATACAGATCAGTATCTGAATCCTACTTTGGATCTTGCAAAGCAGAATTTGCAGGGATAGGGCTTAAATATATGTATTCTGAATTGTTTTACAGGCAATTCTTATGTGCTTGCTTAAGAATGACTGCAGAAATTTTTGTGAATTGGAAGATTTGCAAAGGTCTCAGGATTTATCACTTGTGAATATCGTGATCCAGTTATTATCTATAGTAAGGAATTTGTGTGGAGGCTCAACTTCCTGGAAAGTGGGAAAATATTGAAAGATATTAAGGTAGAATTATGGATTTGTCACCCCAAGATGTGGATTAAAATCTGATTTATTTGGACCGTGACTTTGGGCAAACCACTTAACCTCTATGAACCTCAACTAATATCCTTATTCACAGACTTGCCTAGGTATTTTGAATGAGATAAAGTATATAAGAAGCTTGCAGCTGGTATTTCGTAGATGCTTAGTAAAAGTAAGATTCAAGGGATTTCCCTGGTGGCCCAGTGGCAAAGACTCCATGCTCTCAATTCAGGGGTCCTGGGTTCGATCCCTGGTCAGGGAACTAGTCCCCACATGCCGCAGTTAAGACCCAGCAGAAAAAAAAAAACAGAAGAAAAGAAAAAAAAAAGACCCAGCAGAGCCAAATAAATAAATAAATATTAAAAAAGAAAAGATTCACAATTCACTTACAAGAAAGATTGGATTTGGATCTCTTAAATTTTGAATACTTAAATCATTCTGTTTAGTCTGTTCAGATTTGTAACCAGCTTTTCCTTTTCTCTCCTTGATCTTGCAGCTTCTGGATCTCCCAGGTATCATCGAGGGTGCCAAGGATGGGAAAGGAAGAGGCCGTCAAGTCATTGCAGGTGAGTTTCCGGGGCCACCGTCCTGGTGTGTCATCTATTTACTGGGTGCTGTTCCTTTAGGGGCTGTGGAGCTTGGAGTCGGTACCACAGTGAAGGGAATAGTTTTACCTGACTTCTCACTGGAGCAGAATGTTGGAACTTGAAGGGATTCAGAGAATAACAGTCCAGGCCCCCGTTTGAAGGGAAAGGAAGGACAGGAGAAGTTGAAGCGCTTTGATACAGTGTTGCCCTGCTGTGACAGGTTCAGAGCTAGACCTCAGATTTCCTCACTCCCACTCGTGCCTTTTCTTCTTCTTTTCTTTTTATTTAAAGTAAAATGTTATAAAAGGCTAATCATAGGGGAGTTCTTTGGTGGTCCAATAGTTAGAGCGCCATGCTTTCACTGCTTAGGGAGTGGATTCAATCCTTGGTCAAGGACCACAGGCCACATGATACAACCTTTAAAAAAAAGAAAAGGCTAAAATCATAAATCGCAGTAACCTGCTACTCCGTCTGCTTCCCTCTCTGCTGCCATTCCCCACTGGCAAGTACTGTCAAAGCGGCAACCGTTTCTTCTACTTCATATTTTAAAATGTTATGCTTATATTACTGTTTCATGGTTAATTAATTTTAAATACCATCTATTGGTTTCATTTTATGGTAGGAAATTAGTTCTCTTGTACTCCATATCTCTTCTCCTATTTTTTCAAAGAAGTTATATCATAATTTTTAGTTAACTCATCAGTCATGGTTTATATTATTAGGTAATGACTGTAACTTGTTCAGTGCTGAGATAAGTACTGTATTATGACTTGATTTCTTTTCTCTTGAAATCTGCTTTTTAAATTTTGTTTTTCATTGAATTAATAATTGGTTCTTATTTTGTTTAGTTTTCTGTTTGCTAGTATTTTTAAAATGTTCCAATAGATCAAATGCCTGTCAATCAGTATTTTTCTAGATATTTGAATACAATGGCTATCGAGGACTTTCTGTGCCTGGTGCAATTGAGTTATGGAATTTTAAAATTTATAATTTTAATTTAAGTTTGAATAGCCCCAGGTGGCTAGTGGAGTCTGTGTTGGACAGTGTAGCTCCAGATTTTTTGCATGGTTGAGATTGGGTATGGGATCCCCTGTTTCTTAGAGTTGTTGTCTTACCTGTTTTGGGTTATTTTCATGTTTTGTTGAAGTACATTATTTAGAAACTTAACGAAAAAGAGTGAATGATAGGTAAATTTTTCTTGTTTTTTTCATGTTTGAAAGTATTTTTATTCCACCCTTACATTAAATTAATAATTTAGCTATTTATAGAATTACAGGTTTGAAGTCATTCATGGATGACTGTCAGGAACTTGCTAAATGAAAAGAGGCAGGCACAAAAGACTACGTTTTATATGATTCCATTTATACAAAATTCTTAAAAATGCAACTTAACCTGTGGTGACAGATCAGTGGGTGACTGGGAATTGAAAGGGAGATTGATTGCAAAGGGGTGCAAGGGAACTTTTGGAGATGATGGAAATGTTCCGAATCTCAGTTGCTGTGGTGGTTACATAGGTGTACGCATTTGTCATCAAATTGTATGCTTAACATGGGTACTATTTATTTTTTAGAAATTATAGCTCAAGAAAGTTGACAAAAAAATATGCTAACTGGATAACTTTTTTCTTTTAGAATTCTTACTGTTTTAAATCTTTCTGAACTTTTTCAGGGGTTCAGGTTACTACCTGGTTTGTATCTTCATTCCAAATTATTTTTCTGCTGGTATATCTAGAATGCTAGTGTATCTAGATCTAGACACATCTCTCGATGCACTAATAGAAAACAAAGCGTACATTGCAGAGTGACTTCTGGCATAAATCTTTGGAAACCTTAACTTCACGTGTGTGTATGCGTGCTAAGTCACTTCAGTTGTGTCTGACTCTTTGTGACCTTACGGACTGTAGCCCACTAGGCTCTTCTGTCCATAGGATTTTTCAGGCAAGAATACTGGAGTGGGTTGCCATTTCCTCCTCCAGGGGACCTTCCCTACCCAGGGATCTAACTTGCATCTCTTACATCTTCTGCATTTGCCGGACAGTTCTTTACCACTAGTGCCACCTGGGAAGCCTGTGTCTATATTATATATATATATTTATATTTAAAAAAAAAATTCTCTTTCTCTTAAGTGTAGAAACTATCTACCACCCCCTCCCTGTTTTGGAGTATTTGAATTATGTTAAGTCTTTAATGATCTTTGAAAAAGATTTTTTTATTTTCAATTCTTCAGTGGCCAGAACGTGTAACTTGATCTTGATTGTTCTGGATGTCCTGAAACCCTTGGGACATAAGAAGATAATTGAAAATGAGCTGGAAGGCTTTGGCATTCGCTTGAACAGCAAACCCCCCAACATTGGCTTTAAGAAGAAGGATAAAGGAGGCATTAATCTCACAGCCACTGTAAGTGAAGAAAGTGGTATGGGGTAGGTTGTTGAAGGGACTGGGGTGGAGAGTGGATTGTGGTACGTGGACACTGACATTTGGAAATTGCCTGGCTTCTCGCAGAGCTAATTGAAGTAATACAATGACATTGTAATGAATGACAGAGTAGGACAGGAGTCCATCTCAGACTACTTTTGTGGCTTTATTTCCTCTTTGGGGTGGTATGGAACTAAAGCTTATGCTTACATGAAGTAGATGGCTGCTGATATCATCTATTTTCATTCATTCAACACAGATTTATAGAGCACCTGCCTTGGCCACCATTGTTTTAGGCTTTCAGGGGAAATGAAAGAGGGGGCAAAATTCCTGGCTTTATATTCGAATGGGGAAGTAGCAAACAAAATTAGAGTGATTATAGTATATTATGAGTCTGAGTGCTACCTGCTGCACTAATACTGTATATTATGTTAGGATAAACTAAGGACAGAAGTTAACTAGGGAAAGAGGGTGGAGAGTGTTGGTGGAAGGGTTGTGGTTTTAAGTAGGTTAATCAGAGAAATCTTCACTGAAGTGACAAGAAGGAGTGAACCAAATGAATATCTTGAGGAAGGGCATTTCCCGTAGAGGGAACATCCAAGTGCAAGGCAGGTAGAGCATGCCTTTGCTTGTTTGAAGAACAGCAGAATGAGCAAGTAGAAGAGTAGTAAGAAGCGAAATCATAGCATGGGGCCATACATACCTTTACTTTGCAGAGATGGTTGGGTTCCAGGCTGTGGAATAAAATTGATTCAGGTTTTAATGGAATCAGTCTGGCTGTTTGTTGAAAACAGACTGAAATGGGTTAAGAACAGAAACACAGAACCCATTTAAGAGGTTATTACAATAATTTAGTCAAGAAGTGATAGTTTCTTAGACCAGAGTTGTAATAGTGGAGGAGGTGT
The DNA here is from genome assembly GCA_024291935.2 of Okapia johnstoni. Classification (NCBI taxonomy): domain Eukaryota; kingdom Metazoa; phylum Chordata; class Mammalia; order Artiodactyla; family Giraffidae; genus Okapia; species Okapia johnstoni. Next base: position 2,573,850 of record CM044310.1, on the reverse strand, counting down.
GGGCTAGTTATTGTGGAAAGATTTTGGAAATAGTTGGTGGGAATTACAGCCAGACTGGATGTGGGTTGTGAGAGAAAGAGGTGATGGTGAGTTTTTGTTATGAGCTAGAAAACGGACTCTCATGACTAAAATGGTAGGATTTAAATATAATATAGGTTTGGAGGGGAGGAGAAGATCAGATACTCAGTTTAAGATGCCAGTAACACTTAAGTTAGACATCCAAGTATTACTGTCAAATAGGCATTTGAGGAAAGATCTGTGCTGGAGGTATAAATTTATTGGTTATCAATTTTAAAGCCATGAGCTTAGGTGAGATCACTTAGCTGAGGAAGGGAGTATAAATAGAAAAGAGTTTCAAGGATTGAGCTTTGTGATACCTTCCTCCACCCTCTCACAATGATTAGAGGCCAGGAGATGGGAAGAATCAGCAAATAAAACTTCTCAGTCAAGAAAGAAAATCAGAAAAGTTTGGAATCCTGAAAGCCAATTAAAGTGTTTGAGATTGGTAAGAGTGATCGATCCTATCAAATGCTGCTTCTAAGTCATATAATTGAGGATTGAGAATTTCCTATAACATGTAACATTCTAGAGGTCCAGATGATTTGACTGGCATAGACTTAAGCTGTCCTGCCCCAAAGATCTTTCCTGTTATCTTCTCATAATGTTTGAGTTGGAGCCTTCTTTCTGTATTTTTGCTATGGCTGCTGTAGTAAAGTACTATAGAGTGGGTGACGTAAACAGCAGAAATTTAATTGTCTTAATTCTGGAGCCTGGATATTTGACATCAAGATGTGAGCCGTACTGGTTTCTTCTGAGGCCTCTGTCTTTGGCTTGTAAATGGCTGTCTTCTCCTGTGTTTTCCTGTGATCCTCCCTCTGTGTGTCTGTGTCTTGTAAGGACATGAGTCATATCGGAGAAGGCAATGGCACCCCACTCTGGTACTCTTGCCTGGAGAATCCCATGGACAGAGGAGTCTGGTGGGCTACAGTCCATGGGGTCGCTAAGAGTCAGACACGCTGAGCGACTTCACTTTCACTTTTCACTTTCATGCACTGGAGAAGGAAATGGCAACCCACTCCAGTGTTCTTGCCTGGAGAATCCCAGGGATGGGGGAGCCTGGTGGGCTGCCATCTATGGGGTCGCACAGAGTTGGATACTGAAGCGACTTAGCAGCAGTAGCAGCAGCAGCATATTGGATTAGGGCCCACCCATATGACATTTTAATTTAATTACCTCTTTAGATTTTAAGTATTTACTACTCAAAGCCTGTCTCATCTAGGATAATGGTCTTTAGAAATAAACTTGCACTTTATCTAGAATTATCCAGGTACATCAACAGATACTTTTAGGAGATTTTTTTTTTGTTTTTTTTTTGCTTTCTGACCAGTTGTTGTCTTCTGTGCCCATTCAGTGCCCTCAGAGTGAGCTGGATGCTGAAACTGTGAAGAGCATTCTGGCTGAGTACAAAATCCATAATGCTGATGTGACTCTGCGTAGTGATGCCACGGCAGATGACCTCATTGACGTGGTGGAAGGAAACAGGTACTGACCGAATGGTGCCTAAGTTTGAATTTGAACTCAGCATTGGATTGGAAACAGCATTGGATTGTGAATCTGGCAGATGTCAATTCTAACTCCAGTTGTGCTCTTATCTCAAATAATAGTGGGCCTTGCTTTCTTTATCTATAAAATGAAGGTTTGGTCTTGATTGCTAACATCCTTCTTTGCTCTGAAGTTTGACGATGATAATCAAATTGCTTAGTTCAGTTACTTGCTATGAACTAGGCTATCCCCTAAGCTCTGTGTTGTATGATGGTTCAAGAGAGTAGGTTCTCAGTCTGCTCTCACAGAATTAATCCATCTGAGAAATTCTATAGGCTGTTCTGCAGAATTTAGAGAAGACTGGGCTGTATCTGTTTTCTCCAAGAGTACATAACTGAGATCTTACATAGCATGAGGCATTACTATTTGAAATTAAGTAATAATTAAAACTACTGTTAAGTTATTTCTGGCATTTTGAAAACAGACAAAAACTGGTGCTTTGAGTTACATGTTTTATAAGTTAGGCAACTGAAGCCTAAGAAGTTGTAACTTGCCTAATTATTAGTAACCTTAGCCGCCCTATTGATTGAACAGTTAGGATTGTGACATTGCTAGATGTTGTGTTTAAAAAAATTTTTTTTAATTCTTGAAGTTATTGTATTATTAGAAATATTTTACATTCTTACAGTTCATAAAACAACTGGGAAATCAGCTCTGAGATCGCCTAGGGACACATGTCTAGAAAGTGACAGAGCTGGGGATACATCCTGCGTGACTCTAAAGCTTGTGTTATTGACACTGCAGCATGCTTCCTCAATAATTAGCTGCATGACTAGGGACTGTGGCTTGAGTTTTGTTACTTCTTAACCGATAATTCACTTTTTGCATGTTCTACCTTATTTTGGTAGGAAACATTTTCTTGTTTTTGGCTGACTTTCTTATGGTTCCATTTTAGAGTCTCTGATTTTGAGTCCTGGGTGAGGGGCTGTTGAATCAGACTGACAGTCTTGTCCATAGCTCCAGACTAACATACTGTTTTTCTACTTCTGTAGAGTCTATATTCCCTGTATCTATGTGTTGAATAAGATTGATCAGATCTCCATTGAGGAATTGGATATTATCTATAAGGTGCCTCACTGTGTACCCATCTCTGCCCATCACCGCTGGAATTTTGACGACCTATTGGAAAAGATCTGGGACTATCTGAAACTAGTGAGGATGTAAGTCTTAGTGGAGAGAGTATTATTACTTAGGACTTAAAGCAGACTGTCCAAAAATAATACCTGCTAGAGCTCATTAACATAATCTGTTTTTAGAGAGAAAAATAAATTAATTCCTATCATCTGCAAGGCCATATTGAGGGCACCTTCTTCCTCAAGGTAGAGGTTATCTGTGTCTGGTCTCTGGGTTGATGGAGGGTTGAGTTGTGTTCACACAGGAAGCATTCTAAGAAGTGAGCAACCTCTGCTCCCTCTGTGTTCTAGTTATACCAAACCCAAAGGCCAGTTGCCCGATTACACGTCCCCAGTGGTGCTGCCTTACTCCAGGACCACAGTGGAGGATTTCTGCATGAAGATTCACAAAAATCTTATCAAAGAATTTAAATAGTAAGTATCATGGCATGTGGTGCCTTCTTTTCCCTGTGAGCTACTGATTCTTCTAACTAGTAATTCTTAGGATAGTGTTATAGAAATTAGGCGTCAGGAAATGCTTGCTTGGTTAAAACCTTGCAATGTCTTCTTAAATGCTAAATCAAAACAGAAAGTAACACCGTGCCAACTTAGAGCAGGAAGAGCCCTAAACACCTTTTCAGGCTGGGAGGGCTGATAATACAGGTTGCTCTGACGTGCTCTTGTTAATTCATTTCCTCTTGGCAAACACAAAACGTTAAGTCTTCCTGCCAGCATCATATTGGGCTTTACTGGGTACTGAGGCCCCCCTAAACCTTTTGGATAAGTAAATACTCTCTTGATAAGAGTTTTCCTAGTATGGCTAAGGAAGGATATCCTACATTTCTTACCAGTAACCACTGATGGTTCGTAGACCCAATAAAAACTAGTATTCTGTAACTGACATTGCATTTGTAGGAATCAATTTCCAATCAGTTATTTCATAGTATTTCTCTGTAACAAGCCCATGCTTTCTCCTTTTATTTCTAAATTAGTCTCGTCACACTTCTCATTTGTAGTTTTTTCCTTTGAGTTTCATAAATTGGCTCTGGAGCATGGGGAACCACATAACTTTCAAGTCTTCCACTTCTTATGTGAAGGCTCCAGTGTGCCACACTTCAGGGGAAGCTAAAGCCTCTGGGCTTTGACTGGGGATAGGGAACCTTGTCTGTTGCAGGCGTTTGACTCTTAAGAACTGGAATGCTAACTCTAAACAGAAAGTGACACCTAGGTAGGTAGAAGCTAGGTGATTATTTACACTGAATGTTCTTTTTTTCCTTTCATACAGTGCTCTGGTGTGGGGTCTCTCTGTGAAACACAATCCTCAAAAAGTGGGTAAAGACCATACGTTGGAGGACGAGGATGTCATTCAGATTGTGAAGAAGTGATGCCATCCCCTTCCCCATCTGCCGGGCCAACCCTAGCAGCTTTCTCCGCGATCAAACACCTGACTCCAAGCCCCTCCTGGGTTTGGCAGGCACTGGATCAGGATACAGGGAGGGAGATGGAAGCACTCAAATTGGAACTTCACTTGTCTTAACTTGGTGTCACCTTATATGTTGAGCTGCATAAAGGACCTGGTAGGCCAGCTGACTATGTTCAGTTCACGTGTCATTGTCAGAGTTTGTTTTGAGATGGATTGAATGAGGATGGTTATCTTAGTGAGGCAGCTGCAGAAGATGTACTTAGGAGCTTGGTCTTGAATGTGAAATAGGTAAAAATGTGATTGCAGCATTTCACCTGATGGTTAGTCATGAGAAATGCTTCCAACTGGATGTGGCTTTCAGTCCTTTCAAGTGGTCTTTCTCTAATGATACTGGAGAAAGGAAGGACTTGATGTAAGTTAACTGATTATTCCCTGCAAGTCTAGCCCACTTGGGAGATGGTGTAGTGTGGTGGTTGAGTAAAATACTCCAACCAGACACATTGGACTTTGAGTGGCAAGCCCACCTTTAATTAGCTGTGGAACCCTGCATAAATTACTTGATCTCTGTAAATGTCAGTTTCCTCATGTAACATGGAGATAGTAATAACACCTTCTAGAATGGAGATTCTTAGTATTAAGAGATGGTCCTTGTAAAATGCTTATTAGCACAAGTGTCTGATATGTAAGTACGTGGTGAATGTTGGCTGTTGTTTTCACTGGTTCCTCTCCTTCAGTTAGAGCACAGCTGTGTATCTGTGTTGGGCTGAGTGTTGAGCTGAACTGTGCTGCCAGCTGCATGCCACTGTCTCCTTTGCCATAACCCAGACCTTATTGAACTCCCATGGCAGTCCTGGCCCCAACCACATAACCTGGGTGAAAGCATGGGAGTAGCCCAGTGCAAGCGAGGCAACCAGTGTGATCAGAGCAGGTTTGTGGGTACACCTGTGTGTGTGTATGGAGGTGGGAGGGAGGGTAGGTTATAAGAAGTAATGGGGTCAGGATTACTGGAGAGGGTACTAAGGACATCATTAAAGGTTTTGGACTGGGAATAAGGGAATTTAAAGGGATTGCCTTGATAGTGGAAAATTGACTTGCAAAAATCTTTGTGTCTGGAGTGGATTAGTGAGAATAGGGAGAGGGAGGGTGGGGACATATAGGAGGAGAAATCTAAACCTGGTAACTGACTTGCTCTTTGGAGAGAGAAGTCAAAGATTATATAACTATGGATTGCACGGATGATGGAGAAGGGTGGTCCATGAGACAATCAGGAAGGGAAACAGATTTACAGGAAGGCAGAGTTTGATTTTAGATGAAGTGAGCTAGAGCTTCTAGCAGGCTGTGAGCAGTGAGGATGTGGGATTATCCACACACTCAGCCTTTTTCAGTAGTTGCTACTCTTGTTATCTTAGTGACAGTTGTTTCCCTCTCATAGTCTTCCTAGAGTTTGGGCTTAACACTGTCCCCAGACCCAGGAGATTAGCCTCTCAGGCCTGGTATCCTAGTCACTTTGGAGGGTGTAGAGCTTGGTATCACTGGTACATTCATGATAAAGGCCATAATTTAGAGTCTACTCTGGCTTTTCAGAGAGACACTGGCTTTCTTAGATATGGGATTTCCAGCAAGGTTTACTCTCCAGGCAGCATATATTGGGTTTTGGGGAATCCTCAAATTCACTTTCATTGGGCAATGAAATGCCAGAATCTTGAGAAAGATGTTGAAATCCGGGTTCATTCCAAGGCTTCAGGATATGCTTTGAATGGGCTTTGCTTCCATCCTTCCACACCTTCCCCTTCTCCCATCAGTGGCCCCCTGATGTTCAAGGAGAGCGTTACCCTACCTCTCCTTTCTGGGCTCAGACTTGGGAGTTCTGGGAGAGGTACAGTTTTGTGTTTGGAATGCTGCCTGGGGTAGGGCCACCAAGGAGGGTTATTCCTACAGGGCAAAGCTTTCTTTTCCTGAACTCCCAAGACTAGGGTTGTTTGACTGTTACAACATGGCTTGAATTTCCATTTTTATTTTCAAATGCTTTTAGCTGTGTTGCAGGTCATTTCAGCTCAGTTGTGTCTTGACTCCCTGCGACCCCATGGACTAGAGCACGCCAGGCTTCCCTGTCCATCACCAACTCCTGGAGCCTACTCAGACTCACGTCCATCGCATTGGTGATGCCATCCAAGCATCTCATCCTGTCATCCCCTTCTCCTCCCACCTTCAGTCTTCCCCAGCATCAGGGTCTTTGCCAGTGAGTCGGTTCTTCGCATCAGGTGGCCAAAAGTATTAAGCTGTGTTTAATAGCAGACAATAACTTAACCAGCTGAAATGGAAGAAAATTTGGTCTCTCACATAAGTTGTCTGGAGCTCAGATGGGCTAGCTGGTAGGTCACTGACAATCCACGTTCTTTCCATGATGCCACCCTGTCCGCTGCTTTGCTGGGCAAATGGCTCCCCTCACAGTCGAAGAACATCTTTATAGCCTTGGGCTTTATACCAGTATCCAGAGGATGCTAAAGAGGGCTGAGTCCTAACTTGAAGCATTTCCCAGAAGCTGCACAGCCAGTTTCTCTTTGTGTTTCATACCCATTCTTGAACCAGCTGGTAGTAAAGGGAGTAGAATATTGGAGTCCGTTTACTCCAGTGTGTTATCTTCATTCCTGGAGTTTATCCCCTTCATTTATAGGCCAGTGGACCTGACTTCCTTTCTACCTTAAGAGGCTGTCTTATAAGATATCTCCTGTAAGAAGACCTGGCTGTACTTTCCCATTTAAAAAAAAATTTAGCTTTATTTTTTTTCATTGTGCTTCACAGCACACAGGATCTTAGTTCCCTGACAAGGAATTGAACCCAGGGCCCCTGCATTGGGAGTGTGGAGTTTTAACCACTGGACCACCATGGTAATTCCTATACTTTCCCATTTTTTCCCCTACTTCTCATTGATTATTACTAATTTCCAAAGTACTGGTTGCTCAACTGCTTCCTTAGGGACGGGGGCAATGTTCTTTCCTACCTGACCCCTCAACTTCCACGAGATTCTCTGTAGCCCTCTGCTGTTTTACTTTGAGGAGGCTTTGCATATCCTTCCAGCCTTGATTGCTTCTAAGCTTGTCTCATGCCTGCTAGACTTCCCAAAGATGCTCCATGTAAGATGGCTTATTAGCTGAGACATCATGTCATCATATTCTCCTTACTCCATAGCTGGCTCTTAGTTTCTGAAGACTGTATTCACTTCCTTTTTTGCCTCTATTCCCATTCACCAAAATAGTTTTAAGATCTATGTATTTAGCTTCTGCTGTGCTATTCTTAGCAACACTCCTTTATTTTCTTCTGACTCCATCTCACCAGTTACTGGCTTTGCCCTTTGCTTGGTGCCTACATTTGTTCATGGCTGTCGTATTAGCTTCTAGCCTAAAAAGGAATTCCTCACTAGCAGCTTCAAACCAATCCTCCCCACTCTACACCTAGGACTGTTGGTTCAACATGAAAGGAAAGGAGGTGAAAGGACACACAAGAAAGATGGGATTGGGTTCCGGTTTCTGTCCTGCCACTGTTGCGTGAGATTGTTTTCCAGATTCTTTGTTTATGCAACAAAGCAATTTGTGAGAATTCTAAACAGGGCTTATTTCTGAAGTTGAATCACTCAGCAGATCCCACTGCAGGGAGGGAGGGGTGAAGCTGAAGTTCTAAACTTGAAGTACTATGAAGAGACAGACCTCATGGTCAGTCCACAAAGCCAGGTTTTGTTGTAAAGCGACCTACTTTGCGTTCTTGGAAGTATAGGGCAGGGTAGGCAGCTCCAGGTTTATAGGCTGCACCCCTAACCCTTAGGCTGTTTTTTTTAACCTTTTAGTCAAAATCCAGTCATCTTGCTAACTTAACTTGTGAATCAGAACAGTCTCATTATTTGAGCCTCTAGTATGAAGTCAGACTAGAGTTGAGGGCCCTAAATGGACAAGAACTGAGAAATCGGCTAAGTTAACTCGAGGAGCTTGAGATTTGTCACCTCAGATTGGGAGGAATAAAAAACCTTCAGTCAGGAAAGGGGACTCAAGGCCATAGTTAGAGTATTCTGGTAGAATCCTTTTCCCAGTGTTGTGCATGTAGTTACGGTACACAGAATACCGGAGCGGAGGAATAAGAACACAGAAGAAATTAACACAGGCACCGGAGTCTTGAAGGAAGTTCTATATGGAAAAAATTCTGGAATCAATCAGAATTCGAATGCTCCATTTTTCCCTACTGGGGACTCTGACCTGGAGAACAGGAAGCCAACTGTTGACTTTTGCCCCAGTAAACGTGACAAATGACTATATACCTGATTACCCAATAAATTATTTTCACTAGGTGGGTTTAATTTTAGAAATTACACACTATCATCTGATATTAGCCACAAGACTACCTGTAGGGTCAGCTCAGTCTAAACTCACCCATTGGGGTCATTAAGGCTCAAGAAAGAGGGCCATGGTTTCCTCCTCCCAATCCGAGTTCAGTTCCATGAGTCTTAGAGAAAAAACTCAAGGTAATTTCCCTCAAGAACCTACTGAAGAGGAAGGGATTCAGGAAGAAATAAACACAACAGTGCCATCCACTTCATTCACACACTTAGCATATGCAACTTTAATCAACCAAAAGCAGCAGCCCCAACTGTACAAGTGAAAAAAAAAATCCAAAACGTTGACACAGGCTTAACTAATACCAGCTACTTTTATGTACAGCTGTATAATTTCAAAAAAGCTATCCTATATGTATGTACAAAAAGTTGTTTATACACAGGTCTGTACATAAGGGTCTATACATTTATTTCCTCAGAACCCTTAAGGTGCCTGCCACCTCTTGGTGAAGACACCAACACTTCATTCACATATCTTACAAAAAAAGACTTTCTAGGACTGACAATACTGCATCCTGTAGTCAAACCATGGAGACTCCACCGACTGGTTAAGTTCCTTCCATCATAACACAGACCACACCAGATGCCTGGGTGCCCCTAAACAGCTTCACACAAGAGTGCTACAAAGTAAAAGCCGTAAACCAACGTGAGATGAGGAAGCAGAGTCCTGACCAGGGAGCTGCCACAGGTCCAGGCTTCGGTGAGTGAGCGAGCCGGCCTGCCCTGCTCACTGTCGGTACTCCAGTTCATCTACACTGATGACTTTGGTGGGCATGGAGGGCAGGGGCTGCTGTAGCACATCTGAGCCAAACCATTTGGCGAGGCCCACAGGGGAGCCACTCCTCTGGCTGGGGCGGTGCTCGAGCTGGGAGTGAACGTGGGGCAGGCCTGGCCGGCTGGGCACGTTCTGAGGAGTCGTCTGAACGCCGACAGCAGCTGCCTGGGAACCAGAGCCTGGAGGGTGAAGAACTGTGGAGATAAGAGGGAAGGTTCTCATTCGGAGCACAAGGAGGGAAAGTAGTTCTCCACTAGGCCCCGCTTCACTATCCATGAAACTACAAACAGTTCTTAACAAGGTGATTGATTCTAGGTTTCTTTTGGAAACTCCTTTCCAAAATGCCACAACAGTATCTCGGAAAGCTGAGCTATTCAGAAGCCATTTGTATTGACAGTCCATCCCAGATGACACGCCCTGCTCCCCATGACAAACAGAAGCAGTGACACAAGCTGGGGAGAGTCTCTACTCGGCACTCCCTGTGCTGAATCTGTCAGAAGGATCCTCAGCCTCCTCTCCAAAGAGGCAAACAGACCAAGAATAAATAAATAAAGCCAGGGTACACCTGGCTTTCCAACTGTCTTCACAGGAATTCCCAATCCAATCTTGCTAGGATATATTAGTAAATAGTGTCATTTTATCCCCTTCACTAGAAACTGGATCAAAAACTCCTAATCCTCAGCTCATCTGGTCCTCTCCTCAACCTACCTGAGCGCTGCAGCTGCTGCTGCATCATTGCCAGATGCAGAGGTGTCCCAGGACGAGGGTTTAGGAGAGGGTGACTAGTGGCAGGTAAAGGGTAAAAGGGTTGACTCAGGATTGGGCCAGATAGTCCCTGTAAATGAGTCAGGTCCATCCCAGGGGGAAGCACACCTATTGGGCAGAAGGAAGAAACGTCAGAAATAATCTACCTGAAATTTTCAAGCTTGACTATACAGTTTTGCTGATCGAAAGTTCCTTAAGAATGAAGGATGCTTAAGCTAGGTTCCTAATCCTTCAATGGACTAAGGAATAGATCAGACTGGACCCAATGGAACGTCTTTCTAGGGATAAAACCCTCCAATGGTACAGCACTTCATCAGTTCTGGCAACTCATGCCAAGTGGGAAACTCACCAGCTTGGAGCAAACTTGGAAGATGCTGTGGATGTACTCCCTGGGCCAGCATCCTTTGGACCAACCCTGGGTGAAGCTGGTGAGCAGGCCGAACGATGGGGACATGGGGGACCAGGGGAACTTGGTGGACAGGGCGGAGAAAAGGTGTTCCTGGGACTGGGGGTGCCAGGGTGGGCGTCTTCCTCCCAGCTGCTTTAGGTCGATAATCTTGTTCTTTGGTGTAACGATTGGTCTGGGACAGTGGGGTGGAACAGGAAAACCGCTGCAGGGTTGACAATTTGGGATTTGTGGTGGGAGAAGAGTCCCGATCAGCAGTGGGCACAGAGCTGGATGACAGGAGGTTCTCTGTAAGGATCCAGACAGAATATTTTGGTATTCACAAACTTTTTGTCCTCCCAATGAATCAGTAACTCATTTGTCAGAAAACTCACAATCCTTATTTGATCCATTCAACAGACTGAAAGGACTGCATTGTAGGGCCCACTGTTTTTTGCCTTGTGAACTGGCCTAGTCAAGGTCATGGGTAGTTAGGGACAGACTTTGGAGTAGATCCCAAGTATTCCAGTCTTCCAACACCTTGCTGGAAGAGTTTATTTTTGCTACACTCTAAAAATCTAGAGACTCTGAAGTTGTAAATGAGATAACTTAAAAAAGGATCCATCTTTGTTCTTCCCAATCCAAGAACAGCTATGGGCAAGCAAGCCTGGTACATCAGGTCTGGTGGCCTGACTTGGTCGGGGACTTGGCTCTGTCCATAGCTAGGGCTGTGGTCTGGCTCTGTGTGGGAGCTAGTCCTGTCCTAGTCGGCTGCTTGGGATTAACATGCTTTTCAGCCTAAGGGGAAAAAGTGAGTAAAATTATGCAAGTTCATCACAACAGAAAGCCTAAAGAGCAATTACTGTCTGGTGAAGGAATCTGAACTGCCTTTTAATAGGACCAACAGGATTTCCTTCCTTTCCCCAGAAGCTTTCTCACAGGCAGAAAGCTCTTAGACCAATACTCTAGACCTATGTAAAACTCACTCACTAGAATCTGTTTCACTATGTCCTTAACCATCCCAACTGTGCAACCCCTAAAAACCTCTTACATTTTCCACATATTTCTGAAAGCCTCATATACCTCCTATATGCTTCACCCACTGCACAGATCTTACTGGGTAATTAGTCTCCAGATTGGAGAGAACTTTTCAGAAATAAAACTGGTTGAACTTTTATTAATTTGCCAAATAAATGTACTCATAATTCAAGCCTAAATAAGGATCCTGAATGCTTGTTCTTCCTAATGCCAGCACTCATGCCACTATTAGACTGGTCAGAATTTCAAGTGGCTAAGTGACTGTGAGCTGCCCCACTCCTTCTGTTAGACCCAGAACTGAGGTCCAGAGCAGCAGGGCTTTGCCCAAGGCTTTGTGGGCTGGTGCTCTGTCACACAGCCTCAACAGCTCTGAAGTACCTTCACTGGGCTTCTGAGTGTCCTCTTTACTGTCACCAAGAGCTGCTTTTCCAGAGGCTGGCTCCTCCTTGCTTTTCTCTTTGCTCTCATACATCTTACGAATCACTGAGGTAGGAGTGAAGGAAGGAGAAAGCTGTAGAGGAAAACAGTATTCACACATTCTTTAATTGCCTCTCCCTAATCACGTGGCCAAACTACTGAAGCTAGAGTCCCCTTTTGGCAGCACGTGGCAGAGGCCGACTCCAACGTTGCGGACTCTAGCTGCTGGAAGAAGAGCATCAGGATGGGCCGAACAGGCGGCGGCCCCAGTGCGCCATCCCTTGCTCGCAGTTCACTTTAATCAAAACCGAGGTGCAGCTAGCACACAAAGGTAGTTAAAGCACAGAAATTTCTACCTGCCTGTCTGCAGCAATGGGGCCCTGCCTATGCAGCCTCTGCTCCAGCCCTTCCCCAGCCCAGAGTTAGGCTGGGAAGGAGAAAACCATGGCCAGGAGAAAACCCTGAAACTGGAGGCCCCCTCCCCTAAGCTGGCAAAGGACATTTCAGATGCAACCACAGAACCTAAATCTCTCTGTACTCTTAATGTTTCCCACCTTAACTTGGTACCAGAAAACCTGATTAGCTTCTTAATGGTCTCCTCTGCCACCAGTACTCACCATTTGGGGTCGTTTGTTCCCACCTCTTTACTGCCAATTTTTACACTGACGTTTTTACTGTGCATGCAGCTTTTCTCATTAAACAACCCCGTATCCTTGATGACAGGAGACAGGGCATGAATTACGAACAGAAAAGCTCCTAGATCCTGCCTTCAAGGTGCTTGGTGCAAAGATCACTTGGGGTCCTGAAGTACAGAATAATAGTCTTTTCCCCTCATCTTATCAGCCCTGAATAGGTGATAAAAGTGGGGGGAGTGAAACCTAAAAAAATAAATAATGCTGGTTCATGAGTCAGTTGTAAAGCCTGACTTGTCACCGCAAATAAGCAAACCACTCTGTCCCAGCCTTAACTTTAACTAAGCCCTGAATCTAAATTTGTGGACTCGCACCATGTCTTACCGGACGGCCAATGCTCTAGCTCCCATCACCCATCTTCCTCACCTCCCATCCTTCACTTTCATCCCTCCTCTGCTCCCCACTCCGGTGGTCATTCATCGGAACATACCACACCACCCTGTATGCCCTGGCCCTGACTCTTCTGTCTGTTGGAACACACTTTCCCCAACATGGGGGCTTCACTAGAACTTAGAATCCTAAGAGACTACTTCCTGAAAGGGGAGGACCTAATAAACACGCAGGTATAAATGTCTATTAAATCACTGACTCCTGTGGAAGGCACTCAAGGACAATTTGGGGCACACAGTGACTTAGGCACAACCAAGCAGGGAGAAGCCTAGGAGTCATAAGGGCAGAGGTCACTGACCATGCTTGTGATGGAGGCGGCTGGGGCAGGGGAAGAGGAATTCCCTCGGTGCACAGGTGCTGGTGACTTGGTCACTCGCTGTTGCCTGTAAACAAAACCCAGTCATTAGTGTGAGTCCCAGCTGCGTAAAACTCAAGGCCAGCCCAGGAAACACCCCATTTCCTTTCTTCAATTTCCCAAGCATTTATTAAGTGTCTAACGTGCAAAACTAGATGCCAAGTTCTGAGAAAGACAAAAGCTTAATGACACATAGTCCTGGGCCTTGTAAGAGCTGTCATCTAATGGGGGAGATACTAATCTAGGGCAAACGTGGCACGTGAAGGGTACCAGCAGAGTACGATGGGAAAACGAGGGGCAGGGGGAACAGGTACAGGGACGTGGGAAAGTCTTGGGAATGTAGGGTTATCCAGGGCTGGTGTGTAGTTTATTGCTGACTATGCCAGCGAGGAAGGCTGGAGAGGGCCTGCATTCTGTAGGGCAAGCTGTGCTCCAGAGGGTAGGGAGCAACAGCGAGTACCACAATCTCTGGTGTAGAACTGAGGCTCTGAGAGACACCAGTTCAAGTCAAACAGAGCACCGAGACTGAGCTCTTTTAGTACCCAGTCACCTGAAGCATTCCCTGCCACTCCGGGTAGGCATGCAGGGCTGGCCCCAGGCCTCCCAAATAAAGTTTAAAAGAGCAGACTTCCTTCTCTCCTCAGACATTCTACTTATTCTCGCTTAACTTGGAAGAAAACAGGAAAGAGTTGATGACCACATAGGCTGAGAGAAGAATGAATTATGTGAGCTCACTGGCTAATCAAAGCTTCACTGCATTTCAGTGATGTCAGACCTTGTACTGCAAAGGCCAAAGCCCAAGGACAGTCAATGATTCTGAACTTCACTGACTCATAAGCAGAAGGGAACCCTAAACTCCTGGCTGCCTTCCAGTCTGTATCAGGTAAGCCCCAGTGCTGCCACACTGAGTCCAAGTGAGACAGCGAGGGGAGAGAGTATTCTGAGTGACCAAGAGGTGAAAAAAAGCAAGACAAGGAGAAACCATGTCTGTTGGGGGACACAACTGTACACAGGGTGTACAGGGAGGGCCTACCATCTGATCCAAAAATTGACATTGTCTTGGATCTACCTGCTAATTTCAAGTAACATTTGAAAAACCTAAGTTTCTGTATCTGTCAAATGCAGTTCTTTACCCCATCTACCTCACAGAGTTGCTGCCAAGAGCAAATTAAGTTGTGGATATCTAAAGTGCTTTGAAGGTCAACAAATTGTTATGCTGTAGAGAGAAGTCCAGTGAAGGGGCTCAGCAGACCAGTCGTGAGCTCTCTGTATAGGCTGGAGGGCTCTTATAGGACGGGTACATATATACAAGAGAACAGGGTACTTACTAGTTCCAGTGTTTTCTGAGTGTCAACATATAAGCAGATGAAGTAAGACACTGAGGCAGCATTTTTAATAATAACATCAAAACAAACAAGTTTCAAGTACCAAATACTATATGGGGTGGGAGTACAGTGTTTAAGGATGCACACTTTGGTGATAAAAACTAAAAATATGAAGTTGGTGACTACTTTTAAGAGATTGGACAATGGTCACTTCTGGAGAAAGGGGTACTGGGACAAGGCACAGGGAGGGCTTCTGGGGAGCTGACAAGGGAGTCTGCCTTACAATAAGCTACACGTTTGCTTCATGCAGTTTTCTGCCTGTTTTATTTTACAATAAAAAAAAAGGACAATATTGCTACCCTTTCTTCCCCAACTTATGGTTCATTTCATTTCACTACCTGTTGAAACTAGTGGAGAGGATGGGAGAAGAGTGAAGTCAGAAATTATTTGATCAACAAACTTGACTCAGTTTGATACTCAACAAGGAGCCTGAGGGTGAGGAAGCAAGGTGTTTTACTTTTCATCATTTCATAAGTATAACCGCAAATAAGTAGCTATGTCAGCTACATCTGTAAAACAAATCCTTTAAATGAATATAAATAAAATTATATAGGATGAAAAGTCTATGCCCCGCAACAGGATTCAATTATACAATTTCCTCTACTGAACACTGGGTAGGTAAGAACTGTCAGCATATGTTGTACAGTGTATCAGTGTGTACAACAGAAATGATACTGTGGATAACTCATTTGCAAATCTCCACAAGGGTAGGATTAGAAATTTACCTGTTTCTGAATCCATCTCTGGTTCTGTCCACCTGTGGTTTGCCAAAACCAGGCTGGTAGAAGTTTGCTGCCTGCACTGCAAGGTCATGTGGCACGGCCAGCCCCTCCAAAGCTGCCTGTTGCAATTCTAGCTGGCTCATCTGCTGGACAGATGTGGCAGAAGGGGAGTTAGCACAAGAATGACAGTCAGTGCAGCTTCTACAAAGGTCTCTCTCTGATCTTTCAGAAGAGGTATGTTTTAAGCAGCAGCTAAGAGAAACTAAGATACTGCAAACCTGCCTAAACTGTGCTGCCATCCACTGAACTGGATGTTAGGGATTTATGACTTTATATGGTGATATAATTTCACCAGTTTTCTAGCCTTCACTGAGCTTGAGTAACAGTTCAAAACCACTTCCAAGCATTACAGCCATTTAATTCTATATCCCACAAGCAACAACAAGGGTGAAAGCAAGCAAGAGACTAGTTTGAGAAAGAGCTCAGCCAGACCTGGGCTGTGATTGGGCTCATGGGCTTGCGCATGCCTTGGAATGGATCTCCGAGAAGCTGCTGTGGTCCTGATGTGAAACCTGTTGGGAAGGTTACAGATTCAGTGCATGTCAAGATAGCACCTGTCCCTCAGAGAGGCATTATCTTTACTGCACGATGCTCCTCGCTGAGCACCATCTCTTTCATGAAGGACTTATCTCCTGGGCTGATGATGTCACTCTTCTGTGCCCCTACAGTGGGGACCTCATGGACCTCTATCCGAGCACTTCATGATTCGAGCTGCTGGTGTATCCATCCCCTACTAAGCTGTCTCTTCAGAGCTGAGACCTCTATCTGGGAGAGAAGAGCTTTTCTAGCCAGTGATCTGGTTCACTGTAACCACACCAGCTGCTACCAAAGCAGACACCAGTGTTCTGAGGTTCACACGCTTTCCATCAGATCTCCCTAACTGTGGAAAGATTACAAAAACTTTCTCTCACAATATGACTGGCAGGGGTCAGAACAGCCAGCAGCCTAGAGTGGTCGAGGGTACAGAAACACTGAGGTTCTTCACAGTACTTTTGCTAAGACAGCTTTCTGGAGGTGCTTCTCCCATCCATGTCCTGAATCAGCCATAATGCCTCACCGTTGTGTACAGCTTCATCAGGCTGGCAGAGAGCCACTAGTCTGACTTCTCTATGAAGGAAAAACCTAAGGAGCTGAATTGATTTTTTTCAGTTGAATTTCCCAAATAAGGAAGATGACTAAAGAGCTGGATTCAATTTAGTTCTCCAGAGAAAAAACATAAAACTGTAACATAAACCTATTTATCCAGAAGGGCAGCTAGATAATTATCTTCCACTTGTGTCCTTACCATCCCCTGAAAAAAGCGTAACAAATCAGCACGTTTCTTTTTAAGCTCTTCAAGGGTACCAATGAAAAAGACTTTGCCAGTTTTAGGAGACGGGTATAACCGAGGGGAAGGAGAAGGGAAATGACAGAAGGGCACCTATGCACAAAAGCATTTACCAACTGGTGATGGCATTCTGGGACGAAGGTAGTCTGCGGAGGCTGCTCTCGTCTGAAACACCTGTGACAACGGAGGAGAGGGTGCTCTTTGGCCCAGTAATGATGTTGTAGGCTCCAAGCTCCCCATAAGGCCACTCAGGAGATTGGAAGAAGCAGGTCTCTGAACAGGTGGGCCCAGAAGTTCCTAAAGGCAGAAAAGTCAAATCCTTGTCAACATACCTAGTTCTTCCTCCTAGTCAGAGGCTGTGGATTATGAATTTGGAAGCCAATGATGAATCTCCCTCCTGCTTCATTGAAGGACTTGGCACATGTACATGCAACAAATTTCTCTGAACGTTCAGCTACCAACATTTCCTTTAAGTTAGTGCTATAAATATAGGTTAGATACTTTAAATTTCCACAGAAATTGCAAACCTGCAAATGGGAAACCAATGGCTTTACTCAATCATCTTTTTTAGCCACCAACCCACCCCACATTTATAGCTACAGAGAACTATGTCAGGCAGCAAAACCGTATCCTTCGTTGCCAGGCAACACGGATCATTCTCTACGGCCCAAAGCTGGCCCACTACACAAAACCAGTTTGGAGGACTACTGTTCAGGACTCCAAGGCCTCGGTATAAGATTGTGAAGTACCTGCAAGATGTTCTTAGGGACAGGCTGGCCTGGAATCTCAGCAGGGGACATCAAATGGCTTTCAAGGGTTCGCTAAAAAAAGTCAAAGGAAAACTGGTTTTAACCTTCTCACATACTTAACTTATAGATTAACTGGGGACCACAAGAAAACATTAAAAACTCCCCAGGGAGTTGGCACTTAACAGCAGAATGATGTCCAAATCACAGAAAACTTGTATCAACTTCTTACTCTCTTATTGCACAGGTCCCAAAGATCTCCGAACAGGAAGAATTTTCACATGTACATTTGCAAAGTCCACTCAGAGACCCTCAGACAAGGTCTTTTCCTCTCTGGTAACCCTAAGTCCATTTCACTATTTCTAACACTGTGTCCAAAAGAAGGGAAAAAGAAAACGGCGAAATGGGGGAACACTTGTTTAGTAAGAAGCCACAAGTAGGAAATTTTGATAATTTACAGATTTTAATGTTCGCGGCAACCTTTGCTAGCTATTATCTTTAACAAGATTTACAGATCATAGATGGTACAAAAACACATGGGAGTTTGGCCAAAACCATTATATTTCAGAATTTAATATTTTAGGAAATTTAAACTTTATTATTTTTAAACAGCTATTCCAAAGTGGGTCTCCTATTCAGGGTGAAATTAAAATCTTCCACTTTCAGTTCTTTTAATGCAGTAGCAGTTATATTTTGCATCCACCTTATGTTACCTCTGGTGCTTCAGGACACCCTTGGGTGTCCATTTAGCTCTGCCTCAAGTGTGTTCTCTGTC
This sequence comes from Okapia johnstoni, assembly GCA_024291935.2. Taxonomy (NCBI): domain Eukaryota; kingdom Metazoa; phylum Chordata; class Mammalia; order Artiodactyla; family Giraffidae; genus Okapia; species Okapia johnstoni. The sequence continues at coordinate 2,555,500 of CM044310.1, read as the reverse complement.
AAGTTTCCCTTCCACAAGCTAGAAGTGCGAAGGTCCACAGCAGTGTCCTCAGGCACGACAAATAGCCCACAAATACACAAGTGGTTCACTGTTGGGTATGGAATTGGAACTGACTGTAAATGGTTTTAATAAGATCTCAAGAGTCATTTAATTCCAGCTAACAAAACACATACACAGCTTTATACTGGATGGCTTACTGTATTTGGAGGATAGAGTCCACAACTTAATTTGAAATAGAGTTTAGATTGAAGCACTATGTCCTCTTTGGGGATAAACAATATGACTGAACCAAAATGGCTGGAGGCAGATCAGAAACAGTATACATAACACACACAGCTGTAGAAACTAAAGGCCTGGAAGCCGTCCATGACAAACAGCAACAAGCAAACTAAGCAGTATTTTGGGATAATGCCTGGTGCATTTAATAGATTATTTCCTTGTTTTTTTTTCTAGGTTGAGTTTGTGTTACTCTTTGCCTAGCACCTTAAATTATATCATCCACTCCTTTATGCATCTGTTTGAGGCTCATTCCCTCAGCCGAAGCCAAATATATTTCAGAGCACTGAACCCCCAACATCAGGCAAGTTATCTTCACAGCTCAGGGGCAACTGTGTTAATATCAAGCCCTAGAATCATATCTGAAAGAAAATGTTCAAAAGCATCAGGTAAACAGTTGAACCCCCCCCACCCTTGCTCCCATTTCTTTACTTACACCAAATGAAGCTATTTACAAGATTTGACCCACACTGCTGTAGTCAGGACCTAATTTCCAAGACATAAAGGTAACAAGAAAGCAGAACAGGACCATTTACAGCCAAGTGATTTGGTCCTCATTTGAAAGCATTTACATCTAATAGTTCCTTGCATGGAATTGTTTAAAGCAGCTTACAAAGAACATTCCCCTGTAACTGGCATGGTGTGGTCAGATACACAGGAATAACTCCACCTATCTGAGATGTCTCCTTCTGGAGGTAGAGAGTCAGGTAGGTAGGCCAGGAACAATGGTATCTCTGTTAGGATTTATCACTAACAGCTAGTCATATTCAAAACATCAAAAATCAGCTGTTCTCCCTTGGTACAAGGCAAATGAAACAGATGTTTCCCCCATGGCTAACCAGTAGTTCCCAGACAAGAAGGTGTCAAGAAAAACAGGAGGCAAAACTCAATTTGGTAAATTTGCGATAACTTAGCAACTAGAGTAAGTCTATGTTTTTTTTTTTTAATTAATATTATTCGATTTACTGTTTCCCTTTCATTTTGTAATCATCAAGGGTTAGCAATACTAACACATAGACCATGGCTGAGAGGCACCCTCTAAATGTGTTATGAGGAAGACCAGTACAGGCTACACACCTGCATTTACTGACATACAATGTCCCTGTAACCCAACTTCATGCCTAAAAGTGTTTTTATAAGTTTGGAGTCACAGCTTTTTCTATTAGTAAATAAAGAGAATGCAATTGTCTTGAAAAATCCATCTTAGATACTTTACAAATGCCATGTATATCTGTCAACTACCTAATCAAGAAAGCAAGTAATCCCAGGTATCTGGAAGTAATTAGAAGTTGTGAAAAGATTTTACTATAAAAATATGGTAAATTATTTTAACTTAAGTAGCTGAATAAGGGCTTCTCTGGTGGCTCAATGGTTGCAGGAGATGCGGGTTCCATCCCTGGGTAGGGAAGATCCCCTGGAGAAGGAATGGCAACCCACTCCAGTATTCTTGCTGGGAGATCCCACGGACAAAGGAGCCTGGCGGACTATAGTTCATGGGGTTGCAGACGAGTCAGACACGACTTAGCGACTAAACAACAAACAGCTGAATAAACAGAAAACTTTCTCTAGAGTTCATCCCAAAAGGTATTTTTACACCATTTTTTTTTAAGCACTGAGTTAAGATAAGCAAGTTATATCTGAATCTATCAATCTCTATACTGTCACACACAATACATTCAGATAAACCTGCTTTTTCAAGTAACAAACAGTATAGTGGTAATTAGAGAACACACAAAAGCATCAAGGATCAAATGACTACTAAAGAATTTCCAGCTTACTCAGAATACCTTTTTAAAAATCCATTTATTAGATGCGAAGTGGAATAGAAAGAGAGAAAAGGAGAAAAGGCTGGGGTTTGTGCCAAATACTTACACTGGCTTTAGGCTGAGAAGGCAAAGTCCCACTTGCCTTCATGGTGCTCACTAGCTTGTTGAATGCAGTCATATCTCCATCTTTTCTGAGCTGCCGATTGCTGGTGACAGTACTCAGGGTCTCCTCTAAATGTTCTGCCATAAAGGGAGTCGAACTCTTCACTTGCTGGTCGACCTTCAAGCCCTTGAGCCCTGCTTCCACTTCCTCCACGGAAAGCACAACCCCTGAATGTGCTGAAAGGTTGAGAAAGTCTAGGTTAAGCCAAGCAAAGGAATATGTGGTAGGAATTCTCTTTGTACTCTGTGGTGCATAAGGGGAAAATGATTTATTTCACAGTTGAAGTGAAGTTTTCACGAAAGACTGATACCAAAAACAGACAAACTGAAGGCATTGAGATCCTGCAGGGGGATGTCTATTATAAAGAGTTCTGGAGACTCGTTATGAGGGACAGGAATCCCAGATAGCCCAACAAGAACAAGAGGGCTGCCTGCACGATGGTTATTCTATCAGGAAGGCTGCATGTTCAGGGCTTATAACCTAAGCAAGAACCTGGCAGACTGGGGCAGAGGTGTGAGCAGCTGCCAAGTTATGCTCGGGAGGACTAAACATTCACTGGAGGGTTATACTCAGGCTCCAGGCGAGCAGGACTTGGAAGAAAGTTTCTTGCCACAGAGTTCATGACCTGCTGATCTGGTAGATTCTCAAAAGAGGTGGTACTGTTTGATAAAAAGTGTTTCTGAAGAACATTAAACAAAGCCCACCATCTATTTGACTTTTGATGAAATAGCAGTCTGTTAGAACCGATTCTGCCTTAATTAAGACTGAGCATCCAAATGTTTCAAATACCTAAAACAGACTCTAACAGACACTTACAGCTCTCTTTAAGCTTTTCTTTATTTGCAGAAAGGCTGGAAAGGAGCGGTTTTAAATCCACTTTGGCTTTCTGTAGCATTTCTAGAATATCCACTTTAGTTTCGGCATGGTCTTCTAATGGTATAGGAGCAAAATAATTCCCCGAGTTCTGTCCAGGAGAGAGGATGGCTTGTTCCAGACCTAACATGGCAAGTTAATATATGTATAATTAATTGGTCCTCAATAAAGCACAGAAACACATCTTCAACAGTATTAAAAGGACACAAATTGAAGGATATTTTTCAGTATCCAGAAACCCATGAACGCTAATGCACCCCTGACTAATGAAGATGAAATGAACCATATCAAGGAAAGCTCAAGTCTATGTCCAGAGCAGAATCTGAAGCAACTGTACCTGCAAGCCTCTCCAGTTCTTCATGAGGTGTTGACCCAAGGCTGCTGGATCGGCTTCCTGATCGGCTTGGGTTAGAGAACCACCTACTGAACCGACTGGCAGAAACTGAACCTTCTCCCAAAACATCTTCTATCATCTAAAGGGAGAAATGAAAGAAGCTAAGATAACAGTTTCCAGGTGAAAAGGACAAGAAGGTTCAAATTTTAAGAAAGGGTCACTTACTTTGAAACTTCCTTTGATGCTGCTGACCTGAAGGCAAACACCCTCAGAACTTAGGATTTTGAACATCTTTAACTTCTGTTCCCCTCCTGGATCGTTTCTGAGTAACCCAAACTTGGGCATAACCATGCACTCTCTAAGCACATAAAGCAAAACCTCTGTGCCACAGAAAGTGTTCTGATTTTCTATCATTTGCCTCATTAGAAAATCCATGAATGTTCTAAGAGGGCACAGTTTCAAAATCAAAGTCAGCACCAAAGTAAAGCATTCCACTGCCAAGCTGATGAGTGGCCTTCAACTAAGCATCAGGTGTGGAGAGCTGATGAAAGAAAACCCTTGCTTCAAACTTCAACATCCTCAAGATTGTAATGAACACCGTGAAATCCAATGCTGCTAATTTCAGAACCCAAAAGCTAAAGAGTAGAGCTCATATTTCCAAGTCAAAGTTTAGGAAGTGTCAAAATGTGAAAGACGAACTTTTAAATGATCTCTAATATCTGTATGAACTTCATGGAAAGTTTCAGGTGTTTGTTTTCTTTTAAATCTGACCTCCATAGTTTTTGGTTTAATAAAGTTTTAATAAAGTTTTGGTTTAAATGATGCATTATGATCAGAAATAATTTTTCAACAGTGTTTCATAACAGTAATTTCTATTACCAGTCCTTCTTGAATACTAGATTTAAGCATTTTTTGGAAAGAAATTTTCAGTTGTACCCTATTATAAATCTAATTAAATACCCAAATTGATCTTTATGCAGTGCTCTGATCAATATTTAGAAAAGACAAGATAAAGCAAATATCAATCCAAAAATAAGGCCCATCCTTGACAATAAGGCATAAACAGCAAACAGGTTTTTCCCCAAGACTTGTACATATATGACGGAGCTAGGGACTTTGTTTTATCTGAAATCTAGAACTCATACTTCTGTCCTCACAGGTATTGTTCAGCAGATTCAATCACATTCCACTTGTAAACTCTCACACCTTGAATAATGCCGACTTTCAAGTGCACTAATTTGCAATCATTAAATTTTAAGATAAGCATTATAAAGTGATGTTTCACTGTGAAAAATTGGGAACTGTACCCAAAACACAACCGCCTTGGTGAAAAATGGTTATTTTTAAAAGTAAAAGCTACAGCTATTTAAAATATTTTAATTTTGCAACAAGTTTGAAATTTTACAAATAGCAAAAATAGCTTTCCACTGTACTTTGTTTTTATTTCCTCTGATCATACTGTATAGGAGAAAAACCAGAAGATACACAGGAGGAACATGAAAAAGTAAAGAAAGTAAATATAAAGTATCTGGATGTTTTCTAAGGATTTGACAGTAAGTGTTGAGAAATTCATTTCCATATTTTGATCAGTGACCAACTTTGTTAGAGAAAACTAAGTTTTATTCTAGCTAAAACATACGTAGAAACAAAGTTGCTTTTACACATGTTTACTGGAAATGCCAATTTCAAGAACTAGAGCGTTTTGAAGCCAAAAAGAATCCTAAGAGTCAATCTTGTCAGTCATTTTTACCACAGAGCCAGCTGGGATGCTCCGATGCTCAGCTGAATGCTGCTACATCCCACAGCCTCCTCTAGTCAAGAAGAGGAAGCTGTGAACTGCAGTCTGGTATGTTTAAGCTGCTCCTTCTAGACATTTTTTAATAGCATTTTTAAGGTAACCCATACGACTGCTAGTTTGGTCAAAGGTCGTTTAGCCTGCTCATATCCTAGGATTCATATTATTCTGATACAGACACTGTGAAATATCTTTGCTCTTTGACAATTACTAGCTTTTACTGATCAATGCTTTTCTTACTTTCCCCTTTGATGGAAACATCTATATTTTGTATTTGCTTCATTCTAGTGTGATTTTTCTTTGGATTTCTAATGGATGCATTTAAGGCTGCATGTTTTCTTCTTAGCATACTTTTGATTACACCACCAAGGTTTTTCTTTGTCATGTTCCTGTTCATCACTAAGTGATTTAGGATTTCTATTTTGATTTCCTTTTCCTTCATTTGACATAGTTCTATGTACCTGTTATGTGTCAGGCTTTGTGGTAAGAGGTGCATATCTAAAAATCAACTCATTTTTAATTATTTATTTGACTGAAATCATTTGCATGTGTGATCCAAATTTTCATTTTGTACAGATTTTTGTGGTTGTCAGCTTCTAATATATTGTAATGCTAGTAAATATAACTCACAAATATAGGTGCAATTATGTTTATGCCAATTAATACCCAACATTTATGGGGCCTACTAAGTGCCAGGTACTATCTCAAACATTTTATGTCACTTGTCAGTTGATATTGGTCATTTTCTGAGAATTATGAGTCTAGTTCCTTATACAGCACAGAACATCTCTTTTTACTGATCCCAGCTTTGCTTTTAAGCGAACCTATTGCAGAATATATACCTTAGTGAGTTGTACTTCCAAAACCTGGAGAGAATTCCTAGCCTAGGTTCTTGTTCAGAATTAACCAAATTTTGGTTGAGGGTGAGGGCTGAAGGATAGGATGGTGCTGTTTCCACTCCTCCCTTTTGTATCTTATAGAAAGTACAGTTGTGGGGAATTTGGAGTAAAGAACTATTAACTGAAAGTACAAAAACTAGAATTCAGTTTCCACTACTTACTAGCTATGTGACTTCAGGCAAGTTATTTAAATCTCTCTGTGCCTGCTTCCTCATCTATAAAATGGAAACAGTTGTAGTCTAACTTACAAGGTTTTTCTGGGGATTAAATGACTTGTTGAATGTAGGGCCTAAAACAGTCGGCATGGTATGCATGTTATCTGCTATTAAAAGTTTAGCTTTCAATTCTTTCTCTGTCAAGGCACACAGGTAAGTTTCACAGGCGCTCACATTGGGAGCCAAGTACAGGCCTCTAAATTTTGACCTTAGCTGTGAAAACTTTTACAATAAGATTTCCATCTGTCTTCTAAGAGAATACAAAAAAAAAAAAGGTCACTAAACACAGTTGGTGTAAAAATAAAAAATTACTGTCCCCTAAGAATTTGAAAAGAATTCAGTTTTATATCAGGTAAATTAAACTCACATCTGGATGCAACCCTTCTGCTCACAGTGAGCCAAAGGACTACAGCCAGCTCCCTGTAAGCAAGGTATCAGCCTAGAAGACTAACAGTCAGAACTGTGCGGGAACTTAAGGAGCGAAGCCAGGCAGCTGCCAGTCGGCTTGCGGCCACCCTCTGCCTGCTCCTGACCAGCACTGTGGACAGGTGTGCTCTCGGGCCAGGCTGCTCCACAATAAGGTAAGTTCAGAGAGGTGCAGTAAATGCTTAGAAACTTTGGTAGCAATCTGGCATTGCTGAGATATTTTTACTTTATACTAAAGTATTGGTCCTCAGTAGATTGGAAATAAATCTGGTCCTCAGCATAGAGAATGTAAGCTCTACTGCCTTAGCACTCACCTGTGGCCCTGTACCTCTGAGTGCTATGTGGTGTCTGCTCACCTGTTCTGGGTGGCCATCCTTTAGGCTGTGGGCAGCAGGCAAATGACAAAGGAGACAGGACAATGCTGCCTGCTTGGTCATGCCCAGTTTTGTCCACTCATGTAATAATAATCAACCAAGAAGCAGCTACAGTTGAGGAGTCAAGTTCAAGTGTGTGAACCAATAATTCTAAAGGACTGGCCAAACTTTCTAGCTGTATTTCATGTCCTATAAATGATGTCCAAGATGTACAGATGCTTTTGGTCAAATGGCTTTAAAAATTCTGTCTCATCAGTCCTATGCACTGTTTCAGCGACTCCAGAGTTCTGAGGGCATAGGTCACAGTTTTATATTCTCTCCGAAAATTTGATGAGGCATTGCTAATCCCTAAGTGGTCAAAGGGGACGAGGCAAGGGCAGGGACGAAGTGCAGATTTGGGATAGCTTATTGTTTCCGCTTTAAAAGTCGAGAAAGATTAGACCTCAACAGTTTAACAGCAACAGTGACAGTGTCCCACGTTCCTTTCCACAAAAGGTTTTCAGAACCATCACATCACACAGGTACCACCTAACCAGCTTTACCCGAGGAATGCAGATCAGTGTGGTACTGACGACCAGTTATAAAAATCCACCTCCACAGTAAGTTTTTACAACAAACACTTAACTACTTAAAAATAGAAGCAATGTTCTTAAACATTTGAAGAATTCTTAGTCCAATGGTAACAGCCTGGAAAAAGAGTTAACTGACAGAATCCTCACTCAATCATTTCTATTTAGCCTCTCAAAACAAAGCCAACAAAAATTCAAATAATATTTAAGAATAAAAGTCAAAAAAACTCCCAGTCATCTAGCAAAACAAAACTTTTAAATAGAATCTTAAAGACTCAGGTCAAATTTAACCCCAATTGGCTGCTCCAATTGTGATTATAAGCATCCTGCTACACTCACCGAAGCCAAGCATGGCACCTTATCAAGGTTAAAGAACTCATTAAAGTCAAATTCTCCTGGGGACTGCTCGGGCAAGACGGCCTCCCTTGGCACTTCCTGATCAGCAGCGGGCTCCTGTTCGATGATGACCTCCACCTCATCCTCTTCAGCCACTCCTCCATTGCACTCGACTATGCCTGAAAGCAAAACCGGACAAAGACAGTCTGATCAAGCACACCGCTCCAGAGGTATCTGGTGGCCTCAGCACCATCACAAATGCAAAAGAGCCACAGATGACTTTAAAAGCAGACTTCCTGTGCCAGTGTAGCACTTGCCACATATGGCTCCTATGGGAGTCAGGGGAGGAAAAAGCCCGAGTGCCAAGCCAGAACACCAACTTGACTCAGCAAGGGCTATAGTACCCCCTCTGCACCGTCTTCAAGTTTTCCATAATGCAGTGGGTCGTCTTCTAATTTTTTTTTTTTAAAAGGACAATCTTTGAGCATATCTTATAAGAATGGAACCAAATTAACTTGGCTCTGCTTTCACCCATGCACCTGTATTAACACTTTAAGTCCAAGTAGTCATGTGAAACCTAGTCCAAGGGCAGTTTTCACTCGCCTAGTGACTGCAGTTCATCCTTCAAGGGGAAATTCAAATGTCAGCTCCACTGGGAAGTATGCCCTGCCTACCCAGTTTTACCCTACCAGAAAACTAATCACCGCCTTCTCTATAATGTTTGTGTTATCTCTCAGAGTACATATCACACTATATTAACACTCTGATGACACTTATCAGCTTTGCCTTACTGTGCAGTGCCTGGTACATGTAAAACTCAGTTACGTCCAGTTGTTAGGACGGGAAGATAAGGGAAGCTGACATCTTAGTTTTAGCCAGAGGATGGGCATAAAGCAAAATCCTTCAGATAAAACTTATTTTAAAAACTTTAAAATAAGTCCACTGAGAGATACAGGAAACTCAACTTTTTAATCTGAAGAACAGAGCTCCCAAAGCCCTTCCCTACAAAAGCACCTGTGGAAGAGCTGCTTATGGTTTCAAAATCACAGCAGATATGAAGTCCTCCTAGGGGAAAAAAAAGAGTGCCAAAGCCTGGACCCATCCCTTCTCGAAAGGCCCCAACAGGCCTGCAGTCTTGTTATCACTCAGCCAGGATATTCTAGACCAAGAGAAGCTACGTGCTATCACCTGCTTTGGTTCCAACAACACTTCAAAAAACTAGACAGCAAGGCAGGGGACTACAGCAACTGAAAGGTTAGGTGACCTGCTCACCCAGGTCTTGAGACGGTCAGGTGGCGGAAGCGTCAGCCGGGGGTGGGGGGTGGGGGCAGCAGTGCTCCTCCACGCCCTGCTCTGCGCTGTGCCCGACGGCAGCACTGCCCCTCTGCAGAGGTGCCGGCCCCCTCAGGGCTCTGGGCCTCCTGAGGGCCTAAGGCCCCAGCAAGACGGCGTTAATGTGCCTCGGACAAGGCAGTGAGTCAGCATACATTTAGTGCCAGCCAACAGAGACTGACTGACATTTAATTAACTAAAACTACTACTTTGGTGGAGGTATTTTCCTCATTTTACAGACAAAGAAACCAAACCCTAGAAAAGGCAAACAACAGCCTAATCAGTGCCAAGTCTGTGTCCTTTTCCACTAGAGCAGTGCTTCTAACTCATTGAACCCACTGGAACCTGTCTGCCTACTTCACGATGAGAGCCAGCAGAGTCTGAAATTAGTTCAAATGCTCACAAAAAAGCTTTAATGATTCTCCTATTCTCCTGTGTAGAGATGAGAACATCTCTTAACAGATGAATGGCTTTTGTAAGCAGCAAAAGTGCCCTGAGTAATTTTATGCCAGCTTGAGAGCAAACTGGGTCTAACAACTGAGAGTAGGTAGGAATATGCTCTAGCAGACAAACACAACTGGCTATTTATTATGATAGTCTCCAAAGCCAGGGACCCAGGAAAGATAACTAAAGGTTAAGTTTTACCATATTTCAGAATGAATATATACTTTTCTTTTTTAGGCCTTGCAGTGCAGCATGTGGGATTATCTTAGTTCCCTGACCAGGGATAGAACCCATGCCTCCTGCAGTGGAAGTGTGGAGGAGTCTTAACCACTGGGCAGTCAGGGAAGTACAGAATGAATACAAATTTTTCATTAGAGAGAACACAAATTAAATTTTCTATCAATGGAGGGCTTTAACCATTTCCTCCTTCCAGACAATTTTTTTTTCCTGTTTATAAGTTTATACATATTCCAACTTCCATTCGTCACCATATATACAATACCTAGCACTGAGCCCTATATACTAGGTGCTCAACACACACTGTGTTAAAACCACGCAGGCAAAGAACACATCTGTTTTGTTGATGGCTATACTCCTAGCACTGTGATGTGCCTGCAAAGAACTCGACATATTGAGTTCAATGGAAAGCCAAAATACACACATAAATGGGCTCAAATGGACTCATCGGCCCTCCCGTCCTTTCCTTCTTGCAGCCAAGATGCAACTAGAGGACGTGTTCATCTTAAAGACAGTCGCTAGGGTAATTAACCGATGGGGGTGACAGAGCCAGGACCCCTGGATTCTACTTGAGGCTCTGCCATTAAACCCGTGGGGCAGGGTTCCTGTTGCCACCTCTTTCCAGGCCTGTCTCTTTTTGCATCTGTGAGGTGAGGAGGTGACACTACTGATATATTTCGCTACTTATGGTTCCTTCCTTGTTGACACAGGAATGGCTGAAATTCCTATTTCATCTTAGTAAAAAAAAAGATGGGCTTTTTCTCACCAGAAGCCTGATCTTTACAATTAGGTGAACAGATCACACTTGGTAGTGTTGCCTTCGCCTAACTGAGATAAGACAAAGGCATCTCTCAAAGGCAGTTTAACCACAGTCTCTCAAGTTGCCCACTTGCCTCTTCACTGCTTTCTCCCAAGACCAGCAGCCTGGTCACTGCCCTGAACATGACTATGAGCCCCCACCCTGCAGCAGGCATCCCTCACACTTCAGCTCTGCCTTCTTCAGTTCAGCCAGGGAGGTGCCTGAAAAAGTGAGTTTGGGAGAAGCCAAGTGACAGCTAACTAGGAAGGCCTACCACCATGCTGAGGGAGGTGGGCTCAGAAGCACAAGCATCTTGCTCAACTTCACTACTCACTTCCTCAGTGTCTACAGACAAGTCACAGGAGTCACCCATGTCTCCATTTGCTCATCTGTAAGATGGGTACGACAGTATCTACCTCACAGGGTTGTCAGAAGTAGGATTATACAGACAAAATGCTTATCGCATGTCCAGCATACATGTGCTCAATAAACGAGACTCCTTGTTATTTCTATCACATGCTCTTACCTTTGGGGGGCCCTTTCTTGTACACAGTGCTCTTACTGGGTAGGGGGAGACTGTTCTGTTTAGCACTGCAGGCAGGACACAAGTTGAGGAGACGTACAGCCTACACACAGTGAACTCACGCATAGGAAGCAGTTTCAGTATTAAAAACTTGCCACTTCTAACACTGCTGCCTATCTCTAAGTGTACAGTTAGGCCAACACTAAACACATCTCATTTCAGAACAGTGAGCTTTCCCTCCCAAAGGTTTTGCTGACCTTCCTTCACAGAGGCTGTTCGTCGCCTTGTTCTTTTTCTCCCCTTATGGTCTTCTTCCAGTATCTTATCGTCAAAGCCAGTCAGCTCAATGGTTTCGGACTGACTTGTGGGTCCAGCTGAGAACCATTCTGGTTCTTCTTCTGTGTAGGAATCGTTTCTTCTACGCTCACCAAAGACACGCTTACTATCCACAAAGTCCCTCTGGAAAAGTACACAATGCAAAATAAAAAGTAAGATTCTAGTCAGGGCATTTCTACCTCAGTCCGAGTCTTGATGAATTGAGTGATGCTCGCTGGTACGATGAAGATGCTCCCCACCCCAGCTCTCGGCTCCTCCCTCTGGACTAAGAAATGGGCCGTGTTCACCCAGCATCACAGAGTAAACTGGTACAGATGAAGTGCACACATGAGGTGCCAGAGATCTAGGAGACAAACCCTGAAACGCTTGTCCTTGTAGTCCCTCTCCCGGTCTCGGTCTCTCAAGTCTCGCAGGTCCTTCTCGCTAAGACGGTGATCCTTCTCAAAGGTCCGAGCAGAGATGATCCTCCCGCTGCCGATCCTGCGTCCGCCAAGCAGGCGGAGCCCGTCGCCGTCTTTCTCCAGCGGGCTTCCAGAGCGCCGGGAGCTGACGGCAGCCGTCACGTGGCAGCCCCCTCCAAAGCTGCGTCTCTGTGGGCTGAGAACAACATCTAAGTCATCTTCCTTCACACGCTCTCGTGGATCTGCAAAGATGCCAGAAAGAGAGAGTCAGGTGAACCAGCAGGGGTAGTTCTCCTCCCTGGGGGTGTGTGTCCATGACTGGTGGCCACTGGGGTCCTGGGAAAGAGTCACCACTGAAACAGCCAGAGAGTTCACATATTTAACAAAGGTTAGGCCTTCTGCTTCATCTCTCTGGAGGAAGAAATGTACTTTATAATCAATAACTTTCCATGATTAATCTCCACAATTCTTTTAACTAAATTCTTTTTTTTTTGGTTGTACAGCATGGTATGCAGGATCTTAGTCCCAGTGTGTGTGTTCAGTTGCTCAGTGGTGTCCAACTCTCTGTGACCCCCTGGACCGGAGCCTGCCAGGCTTCTCTGTCCATGGGATTTCCCGGACCAGGGATCAAACATGCACCCCCGCAGGGGAGACACAGAGTGCTAACCACTGGGCTGCCAGGGAAGTCCTTTGACTAAATTCTTATCTCTATAATTACTAGCAAATATTTCGTCAATTAATAAACTATAGTAGGAGTCAGTATTTGAAACAGTAACTACTTTAAAAGTTAAAGTCTCTCTTCAACAAATGGTACTGAACAGCTGACTATCCATATGCCAAGAAAGCCTAATCTTCACATTGCTATCACATACAAAAATTAACTCAAAGTGGATCACAGATATAAATGTGACCCTTAAAACTACAAAGCTTCTAGAAGAAAATATGAAGGAAATCTATGAAAGTGGGTTTGCACAGTTTTCTTAGGCATTGACACCAGGAGCACGATCTTACTTTAATAAATGATAAACTGAGCTTGATCAAAATCTAGAACTTCTGCTCTTTTAAAGTTACTGTTCAGAGAAGACAAAAGCAAATCTACTCACCATGGCCACACAGGAGGGGTATGATTTTACTTGCCAGGTAATCATAAATGAACTGTTACATCAGTTTTCTGATAATGATATTTTCTCCCAACGCCTAAAACTCACAGCTACGAATGAAGCCAGGAGCAAAGGGCACTGCCTCTGAAATCGCTGCTCCCACCGCTTGGAGACTGCTTACCTACTATCCTGCGCACCAGGGAAGGCCGGTCCGTGTCCAGCTCTTTCTTCAGGCTCTCCACCGGTGAGCTCCGCCCTGAAGCTGGGTAGAGGGAGGCATGCCACTTCTCAGGGTCCCAGACACCATCACTGCAAGTCAACGGGCACCATGGTCAGCTCCTGCGCCACAAACTACACAGGTAGTCTGACTTCTACTACTGCAGGAGACAGGCTATGGAGACCCCTTTCCAATGTGAAACTTCACGGTGGCCATCAGAATGGTTCCCTCCTTCAAAATAAAAACAACTAACAAATTCTGCATTACCTTGGTGGTGTTCATGTAACAGAAATAGTCACTTGAAAAGCAGTGGTCTGAGAGTAAGTGTATGAACCCTTGTCCTATACAAAGAAATGCTCCCTAAACATTGATTACTCAGTTTACTGAAGCTTAGTACAGGGAGGAAAAAGCCCCTCAATCCTCTCACTAGAAGCAGCTCCTGGAATGCTTGGCGTATATTCCAGAATTTCTATGGACAGTCTTGGTTTTTCCCTCTAAGGTGCATAGTCCAGGTCTGATATTGTTACTCCCATGCTAATGATGGGGTGGCAGGTGGTGCCATGTGCAGAGCAGAAGCTCTGGAGCCTAATGATCTGGTACCAAACTCCAGCTCTGCCACCACTGACTGGGACCTCTGGACCCCTTACTGAGCTATGTCCCTCAGCCTTGTGCGAAAAGGACTTCCCCGCCCCCAGGTCAGACCAGGCTGTGCCGCACACTAGCTCTGCACCCTGCACTTGTCCTTCACAGCCTGTGCCGGTGGTCATGATAGGCTCCCAGGAGTATCTGGGTCCCTGCACAGACCCACAGTCCAGGATGATGGTATGGAACTCGCCAGCGCCTGACACACAGTACTTGCCACACAGCAGGTAGCAATGCAACCTTTCTTCAGTAAGTCAGTGAACTTCTAGGTCTCAAACTCCTCATGATAAAGGAGGTATTACCTATCAAGGATCACTTGGAGTGTAAGAACCCAATAAATCTTAATCTCTGAGAGAAGAGAAACAGCCGAATGAGAAGCCCTTTCCTCCCTCTCTTATTTTCATTATTATCAATATTATTAGGCACAATGGCTCCACTTCAGGATTAAAGTGAGTATGTGTGCCCATGATAACTTTTATTTTATGCCAAGGAATAGCTGTAATAATAAAATTGAATTTGAGGCATAAAAAAACCTTTACAGCTTTAATGAAGGAAAAAACCAAAACCAAAAACCCCCAAACTCCAGCTAATTTGAGACTCAGCAAAAAATACTAACCAGCTAGAAAAGCCATTACTCAAGGATCACCCTTACCAGGGGCAAGTGGTGTGGAGTCCAGATTCAGCAACCCTATGAACCGTCCATATACAAAATTTTTGAAAAAGCATGCCCTATTTTACCAAACAAACACTTTATATTCTTTAAAAAAATGTGGAACAATATGAAGTATTTACCTTGATATTTAAGTGACCTTAGAGTCTTAAGATAACCATAAGAAATCAACGTAGGGTTATTGTAAGAGACTTTCAGACCATTGTTAGCTATGACCTTCTCAAACCAAAGCTTTCTACCTCTTTTGAGGGAGCCCAAGATGCAAAAGGACTAATCTGAATGGCCTAATGGTTCTCCTGTTTGGTGTGGAGGGGGCTGATAAAAGGCTCAGAGTTCTCCTGATCATCCTACCCGAGGCAGGCCCTTGAAGAAGGACCCTCAAAAGCATGTGCAAAAAATCACTGGTGGAGAGAAAAGACCCCGGCTGGGACTCCTGTGTGCAAGTCACCTCTGCTTTGTGACTGTGCGCCTTTGACCAAGTCATTTTCTAGCTTTAGTTTCATCACCAGTTAGTTGAAAGGGAACTGGTTCAGTTGTCCCTGGAGTTCCCTGCAGCTTGTATCTCTGAATTTTAGCTAATCAGTAATGAAGCTGATGAAGAAGACAGTGCAGTGAGATGCCACTTAGTCATGTTCAAGCTTACTTGCAATGTATTCATGTGGAAACCCAATATCATTACTCCTGAAATCTCCCCACTTGTTAATTCTAGCAAAACAATACCACTGTTAATTTACTAAGTTTGGTATAACAAGAAGCTGACCCCCACAAATACCTGTCGTATTTCTCAGAGAGGCACGAAGGCCTCTGTTTGGAATGAGGGCGTTCTTTAATATCCAAGAGCTCCTCCTAGAAAGAAAAATCATATGGTGATTTTCAACAATATTTCTTGGGTCACATACTTTCAACTTACTTTTGTTATCAGTAACTGAGTGTCTATATTAAGCAGTTCACACAATCCTCATTCACTTACACCCTGGCTTACTCCTGAGAGGGCAAAGTCGGCTCAAGGTTCTCACTATCCGCTCAAGCATAATTGGCAAATGATATTAAGTGATCAGTTTATTGCTAAAACACATTCTCTCATAAACTTCTGTCCAGTAATATACTCCACAACACCGAACGCTGATAAGGCATGGAAGCTTCAGGCTTATATAAAACGTTCAGCTAAACTGACTAGTCTTAAATGCATCAGAATCCAACTTACAAGGGGACAGATTTTCTTTTTATTGAATAGTGAATTTGCAAGGGGAAGAAAAAGCATCCCAAACACCCATATACCATTTATCTTGTGTACATGTCCTTAACATTCACAATCCCTCTCCTAACTTATTTTGGTGCTCAAATTGACAGCCTCTTCAAGCTGGCTCCTGTATCCTTTTGACACACCCCATCATCTTAAATTTTTATTTATTTATTTAGGCCGTGATGCCTGCCATGCAGGATCTTAATTCCCCAACCAGGGATCGAACCTACACCCCCTGCAGTAGAAGCACAGAGTCTTAACCATTGGACCACCAGGCAAGTCCCCCATTATTTTTTAAAAAGCACATTTTTACTTTCTGCCTTACATGTACCCATCCTGTCCTAGCCTTAAGAGTCAGCCATTTCTCTGAGAAACCCAAGTCCCTATAAGTGGAGAACAGTCTAAGAATTCAAGGTTTGGTGACTCGGTATTCTCATTTGCTTCCAGATATGTTATATACCTGGAAAATGAGAAAAGAAGAGAAGCTAAAGGTAAAGCAGAAAAGGAGAGATATACCCATCTGAATGCAGAGTCCCAAAGAATAGCAAGGAGAGATAAGAAAACGTTCCTCAGTGGTCAATGCAAAGAAATAGAGGAAAACAATAGAATGGGAAAGACTAGAGATCTCGTCAAGAAAACTGGAGATGCCAAGGAAACATTTCATGTAAAGATGGGCACAATAAAGGACAGAAACAGTATGGACCTAACAGAAGCAGAGATATTAAGAAGAGGTGGCAAGAATATATAGAAGAACTGTACAAAAAAGATTTTAATGACCCGGATAACCATGCTGGTGTGATCACTCACCTAGAGCCAGACATCCTGGAGTGCAACGTCTAGTGGGCCTTAGGAAGCATCACTATGAACAAAGCTAGTGGAGGTGATGGAATTCCAGCTGAGTTATTTCAAGTCCTAAAAGATGATGCTGTTTAAGTACTGCACTCAACTATGACAGCAAATTTGGAAAACTCAGCAGTGGCCACAGGACTGGAAAAGATCAGTTTTCATTCTAACCCCAAAGAAAGGCAATCTCAAAGAATGTTCAAACTAGCGCACAATTGCACTCATCTCACATGCTAACCAAGTAATGATCAAAATTCTCCAAGCGAGGATTCAACAGTATATGAACCAAGAACTTCCAGATGTTCAAGCTGGATTTAGAAAAGGCAAAGGAACCAGAGATCAAACTGCCAACATTCGCTGGATCATAGAAAAAGCAAGAGACTTCCAGAAAAACATCTACTTCTGCTTCACTGACCATGCCAAAGCCTTTGACTGTGTGGATCACAACAAAATTTGGAAAATTCTTAAAGAGATGGGAATACCAGACCACCTGACCTGCCTCATGAGAATCTGTATGCAGGTCAAGAAGCAACAGTTAGAACCGGATACAGAACAACAGACTGGTTCCAAATTGGAAAAGAAGTATGTCAAGGCTGTATAATGTCAGTCAGTCACCCTACTTATTTAACTTATACACAGAGTACATCATGTGAAATGCCAGTCTGAATGAAGCACAAGCTGGAATCAAGATTGCCAGAAGAAATATCAATAACCTCAGATATGCAGATGATACCACCCTTATGGCAGAAAACGAAGAACTAAAGAGCCTCTTAATGAAAGTGAAACAGGAGAGTGAAAAAGCTGGCTTAAAACTCAACAATCAAAAAAGTAAAATTATGGCATCTGGTCCCATCATTTCATGGCAAATAGATGGGCAAACAATGGAAACAGTGACAAACTTTATTTTCTTGGGCTTCAAAATCACTGCAGTTGGTGGCTGTAGCCATGAAATTAAAAGACACTTGCTCCTTGGAAGAAAAGCTATGACCAACCTAGACAGCATATTAAAAAGCAGAGACATTACTTTGCCAACAAAGATCCATTCAGTCAAAGCTATGGTTTTTCCAGTAGTCATGTGTTGATGTGAGAGTTGGACCATAAATAAAGCTGAGTGCCAAAGAATTGATGCTTTTGCACTGTGGTGTTGGAGAAGACTCTTGAGAGTCCCTTGGACTGCAAGGACATCAAGCCAGTCCATCCTAAAGGAAATCAACCCTCAATATTCATTGGAAGGACTGATGCTGAAGCTGAAATTCCAATACTTTGGCCACCTGACGTGAAAAACTGACTCACTGGAAAAGACCCTGATGCTGGGAAAGACTGAAGGTGGGAGGAGAAGGGGACGACAGAGGATGAGAAGGTTGGATGGCATCACCAACTTGGATGACATGAGTTTGAGTAAGCTCCAGGAATTGGTCATGGACAGGGAAGCCTGGTGTGCTGCAGTCCACGGGGCTGCAAAGAATTGGACATGACTGAGCAACTGAACTGATGTTATACACACACACACACCTGCTCATATACACGTATATACACAAAACCATTGCCTCCTTTTTATATAAACATTTTCACAGTAAACTAAAAATAGCAATTCCCAAACTCTCAGTACTAGTAAAATGGCACAGCTGCTTTGCAAAAAAGCATATACCACTGTGACAGGGCCTCTACAACACCCTTGTTACAGGCCTCACAACAGAACACTTGCTGTTTGCCTGATCACTGCTTCCCCTATCTAGGGGTGAAAATGGAGGGACAGAGTTACTCTCTTAGCCGTTAGGAATCACTGCACAGAAGCATGCCATGAAATCACTCAGTGTCGTCAGACATCTGAGGCACCTCAATGTTTTCTGCATGATAGCAAAGTGCCTGAGAATAAAAAGACATTTCAGTTTTAACACCACAGCGTCAATCAGGCGTTTCCATTTACTTATGATTCACTTACGAACTGTGTCTTATTAATTGGGTAGAAATACCTAGAAAAATTGGGAACGTTGAGATAAACAGAATCCCAAACGTAAGAAAATGTCTAGAGGCTACTAAAAATTCTGAAAAATACTGGCCAAGCATTGACACACCACCTGCAAACTGGCAGTAGCGAGTGGAGGTCAGTGAAATCTGTATGATGAACAATGTCAGAAAGGCAGGAGTGACACAAGCTGGTAGTGAGGGGTGGGGTGGATGGACCAACAGTAGTTATGATGACAGAAGATACAACAACATAGAAATCCTAAGAACAGTAGGGCTTAAAACATTTTCCATTAAAACAGGAAGGACCCTGCAATATAGGAAATACTTATAGATACACCAAAGGAAAAAAACACTGCAATTTTCTGCTATTTGAAGAAGCTCAAAGATGAGTACACACCCATCAGTTCACCATTCACAAATCCAATATTAAACTGAGAACCCCAGTATACTATTAAACCCAGGGCAATATACTTCACCCTTAAATAAGTATATTGTCAACACACAAAGTTTCTAAACAGTGTGGCTCTGAAATGTTTTAACTCCAAATGATAAGAGGGAGCCCAGGTGATAGGTGTTCTTTATTACTACTATAGCTGTTTGCTGAAACGAGATACTACTTCATGTCTGCCAGGACGGCTGCTTAAGAAAAAGAAAAGAAAACAGGATTGACAAGGATGTAGAGAAACTGGAACCCTCTATCATTGCTGATGGGAATGGAAAATTGTGCGGCTATTGTGGAAAATGGTGGCAGTTCCTCAAAAAGTTAAACATGTGACCTAGCAATTCCCCTCCTAGTTACACACCAAAGAGAACTGAAAAATTACAAACTTATACAATGCAACAGTTAGCAGTAATACGGAATAAGTACTGATACAATATGAGCCTTGAAAACACTATGTTAAGTGAAAGAAGTCAGACACGAGAGGCCACATATTGTGTGATTCTCTCTATATGCAGCTTTCAAACTGGGCATATCCACAGAGTGAGAAAGTAGGTTAATGGTTGCCAGGGGCTGGGGGAAGGGAACTATGGGGGGTGACCGCTGGTGGGTAGAGTTTGTGTTTGTGGAGACGAAAACAGTCTCAAATTAGATAGTAGTGATGGCTGTACAACTTTTCAAATTTACTAAAAACCACTAAATGGTACATTTTATTTTTTAATGTTTTATTTATTGGACACACCGCATGTGGGATCTTAGTTCCCCAACCAGGGATCGAACCCATGCTCCCTCCATTGGGAGCTCAGGGTCTTAACCACTGGACCAGCAGGAAAGTCCCTAAATGGAACATTTTATGAGGGGTGCATTTTATGTATATGAAATCTATCTCAACAGCAAAAAAATTTTAAGGAAACTAAGAGGTTCAGTTACCAAAGGTTAATGTTTTAATTTCTCTTTTTACAGATTTATCACTCAAATTACAGATTAATAAACACCAACGACTCTCAGATACAGAAGAGAGGCTCAGACTGGTAAACATGTTTTATCTTTCTCTCCCATATTATTCTAGTTTTCTCTGTCGACTATATGCTTGGCATGTACTAGGTGTGAACACTCAAGTGACTGTGCAAACTTGACAGGCATGTAAGAGCACGAAGGGGAGTTACATGCACGAAGTTATGGGCACGAAGGTTGGTGCACGTGGGCACCAACCGTGCCAGCAGCACCATCCGTGCCAGGGTATGCCTCTGACCAAAGAAAGGCAGTGGCCAGAACACAGCCCACCTGTCTACAGAGGAATCAGTCATTTACTTTATTAGTAGGCCAAGAACTGGGAAAACAAAACAATTCTTGGATTGTAATAATTGCTGGAAATAACATCTTTCCATAACATCTTTAAACATCTAGGTCAAACTATATACTGTTCTTGAGAGCAGGGCTTCTAAAACCAGTTTCACAGCATCAAAGAAACTGCATATAAACACATTTGTGCAATTTCTGCAGTAAGTGTTCATCTCCATCGGTGATCCAAAGACCTCCACTGGATTCTAAGAGATTAAGAAACAGCACTTTAAACCAGTCACGTTTCTCAAAATGTGGCCCAGTGTACACCCTAACATTTGGGGGAAAATGAGATCCTCCTTATAGGGTTTAGAGAGTTAAACCTGCTACCTTCAGCAATGTCTCAGGTTGCTTAAGATGGTTTCCCAGCCTGAGAGGATCCCCCACGTAAGTAGGGAGGAGAGAAACCATTAGCTAAGTCAACACAAAGTCTGCTCTTTCATAACTGTCCACAGAACACTTCCTGTGTGCCGGGCTTAGTGGCTAGCACAGGCAGATGACTGTTGTCCCTGGCCCACTGCTCTCCAGTCTCTCAAGAGACATCTTCTTGAACTCGCCATCTCAGGATTTCTTAACAGCAATTATTCCTGAAAAGGAACCTCTTTGGGATACTTTCAAAGAAAATCTTCAAGTTTGGCGAAAAGCAGAATACTTCAGAGCGCTCATTTTGAACTGAATATGTTCCCTCCCTGTGAGTACTTCAGGAGGGAACGGGAGATGACCCTTTTGTAGAGTTCTGACAACCTACAGAAACTTGCAACGTGGACAGATTTACTGAAACTATCATCTGGTCAAGAGAAGAGTTATTATCTGAGACCTTACTTTCTTGCATAAGTGACTAAAACCTGACTGGGCAAGAATAAGCTGCTAATTCCTTAAGAGTCCCACACCCATAGAAGTATAAACGTATTTTCTTAGGTTTAGCAGCCTTCCTTAAAGAGAATGTGTCAAGCTTTCCCAAACAATCTATTTGGGAACTACTAACATGGACATCCACTTTCAGTGATCAGAATTAAAGTAGAAAGCAAATGATATAAGCCCAAAGCAATAGTTAAACCCTTATATGGTTTCTGCAGAAATCCTATGTGTTCTGTTGACAGTCTGACAGAATTTCACACAGGACACTTAGCGAGATGTTCTTTACTTCTGTGAGCTGAGTTTAATTCATATGAGTAAGATGTCCAGGTCTTTTGGGGGGGGTGGTGGTGCTGTGCCCTGCAGCATCAGGGATCCTAGTTTCCCAACTAGGGATCAAATCCATGCCCCCGGTATTGGGATGAGGGGGTTTAACCACTGGACTGCCAGGGAAGTCCCCAAAGCCCAATTTTGTATGATTACCTTGGATATTTCTATTTCACTGTTAGCTGTCCAAGCACCCTGGAAGTGACCCAGTACCTCACCTGTGTGCCTCTCTTCCTGAAGAGGGCAGATGTCCCTGGAACAGCATCTGGGCTGGGTCCCCCTTTGACCTCCTCTCCTGGCCCCCACCCTCCACATGCCCACTAACTTTGGGCTTGGCCCATGAGGCTCTCAGACGGGTTGCTGACGGACCTGATATCTCAATCTACGAGTCACATGACTTTTCTGAAAGGCTTAGAAAGCTTTTAAAAATAGCAATGGGGTAATGGCATCCATAGGTGACAGCCAGGCAACGGTAAATGACCGCCACAGGGTCCGTGGGATGCACTTCCCATCCCCCACTCAGGGAGTCTGCTGAAGGGGCACCGTTCAGAGCAGCTCTTACAAGCAGGGCAGGGTTGAAACTAGATCCTGTAGGGTCCTGCAGGACTCAGCACCTGGATTCAACCCAAGCCTCTAATGGTGGCTGATCTGATGCACTTTCTTCTATTCAAAGAATTCATGTGAAGATAAGAAAACGGAAATAGGGAAAAAAAGAAAAAGGAGAGCCTACTTTTTCTGATGATCTGGCCCAACACAAAGAAAAATAAACCTTGGCTTTTAAACGTGTTTATACAACTGATGAAAGCAATGTAAAACGTGAAGTAAGCAGGTAAATAAGTACAGAAAGAAACTTACGAATATCATTTTTAGGGTAGAAGCACTGTATCTGCAATACTGCTTTATGGTTTCGTATTAAAATGGAGACGGTTACTGTGACATATAGACAGTAAGCATGTTGATCTAAAGTCGGTATCTGAAGAAGCTACCTTTCAGTACCTTCCCCTACCCTTATTATATAAGCCATTTCTAACACTTATTGTGTGTCAGGCACTTTTTCTAAGCACTTGACATCCATTTTCTCATTTATTCTCCACAAAACTCCTATGGGGTAGACATTGTTCTATCTGCATTTCACAGAGGACAAGGATGAGAGTCAGAGAGCTGAGAATATGACTGAAGGCAACACGGGGTCAGTAAGTGGCAAAGTGGGGATCCCAAACCAGGCCGAGGGTCTCGGCGGCTCCTCCTCCTCTCCACTGATTCTCCCGGAGGGTGAAGGGAGGCACCCACCCCCTCCCAGGACCTCTGTCACTAGCGCTGGGCTGGTCTCTGTCCACTGAGACCACCAGGAGCCCTGAACAAACTGCCACCTCCCTGGGCAGGCTTCCCCCGCGCCAGCTCCTCTCAGAGCACCTTTCCTGAATCAAAGGCCCTGCCCACAAATGTCTATGTCCCAAGTCCCCACTGTGAAATGACTGGCTCCGTATCTAGCCAGTAGTTCCCAGCACGAGCAAGGAGAGGATACCCAAGGGGGCAGGGGGCCCTGAATCCCAGCTTTTCCAGATGATTCAGAATTGGAACAGGTAGGAAAGAGCACTCAGTCAGCCCCCTCTAAGAACTTCCAGTTAGGTTTTCTGGACAGCAGAAGCTTTAACGTGGTATCGTGATTTTTCCTACCGTAATTCTGCCTTCCCGAATATAAATAAGCACCCCTATTTTTATACTAGCTTAAAAGTTTGTAGCTTAGTGCCTCATTGAAATGCCACCTATTAACTCAATTTATGAGGTACTCGTGAAGTTATCGAACGAGATCTCGGTATAGCAAAGACTTGACCATCTAACTACTGATTTCAACCTAGACTTTAAATCAAAGGGTATTCTCAAAGGCTTGACTTCAAGTCTCGCAACTGATTCTAAGAAGGCCAGAATGATAACTCAAAGCAGTCCACTTCAGTTGCTTGTCTGTTTTCTTAATGATTTTCCCTGGCAGTCAGCACTTTCACTGCTGGGGCCCAGGTTCAATCCCTGCTTGGGAAACTAATATCCTGCCGGCCGTGCAGCGTGGCAGAACAAACACGCACACAGAAACAGAACAAAACGTAAAGCAAATACACCAACATGGCTGTACCACTGTAACAGCTGCCCATCAGCCACACACCAGGGTGGTTTCCTTTAACGGTCCTTACACTGACAAAACAGTGCCAATTTATAACTAGTCAAGGCGATGAAGAGCACGCAGGTAACTCTGATAATCCAACACTTATTTTTCAGGTGGTAGATTTAACATGCATGCTTAACACTGGTCAGTATCAAGCTGAATATTCTAAGTGTCCTCTGCTTTTATTCCCTGTCCAACTGGCAGGTGACAGCATTCATTAAGGAGTCTGTGGCAACCTACTGGAGCAAAAGAGGAATAATACAAAGCATGTAATACTCTGTCATCTAAGACAATCCGTTTGTTCACCCGAAGAAAAAAAAAACAAGGATCTGAACAGTGAGATGGTCCCAAGCATTTCTATTTTGTATTTCAGGCAAAAGATGCTATCACTAATTGAAGAGCAGGTACTACATCTCAAGCACTGGTAAAATAGGACCTCTGAAGAAGGTAAGAAGCAGCTCAGTGAGTCCCCAACTGTTTCCACTCGTAAGCCTCACTACCTCCTGTTTTCTAAACTAACAGTTCTCAAACCTGAATCTGAGTCAGAATTCTCTGAATTGCTTGTTATTCAGCCAGAGATGGCTGGCCCTACCCCTAGAGTTTGATTCAATGCCTATGAGATGGGGCCTGAGATTCTGTATTTCTAACAGTTTACCAGATGATACTAAACCATGGCTTCCCTGGTGGCTCAGATGGTAGAGAATGTGCCTACAATACGGGAGACCTAGGTTCAATTCCTGGGTTGGGAAGATTCCCTGGAGAAGGAAATGGCTACCCACTCCATTATCCTCGCCTGGAGAATTCCATAGAGGAGGCTGGCAGGCTAAAGTCCATGGTGTGGCAAAGAGTCAGACATGACTGAGCAGCCAACACTTTTACTTTTCACTAAACGTTACTTCAAGCAACACACTTTGAGAACCACTGTCTAAACCATTTTTAATCCATGACTTTTGATGTGGGATCCCACTCTATAACTTCCCGAAAGTCCTTAAACATAATGCAATCACTAAAAAAAAAAAAAAAAAGCACCATTTAAATACTACCAAATCATAGCTTTTGATCTCAGGAAAATGCCAATCTGGCAAAATGGACCTGAGTAGGTTTACACATTAAGGGCTCAAAACCCTCAAAATAGCAAATGATATAATAAGTCTACTTATAACCATCCAAATTAATAATCACTGAGGCTTAGGAAGAGGCCTGAAAATTCCCAGTGTGACTCTTACATGAGTTCCTGAGACATTCATGGCGGCACGACAGACACTAACCGAACCCTGAGGAGTAACTGTGCACCTGAGTCCTTGATAACATCAACACCATATTTCAAGTTCCCCACGGAAGACGAAAGCCTTGCTACTCAAAGCATGGTCAGTGGACCAGCAGAATGGGCCCCACCTGAGAGTTGGTTAAAAAGTCTCATTAAAACAGTTGGTTAAAGAGAGACAGAAACATCACTAAATGCTTTATTTATTCCAACAGTTTGGTCCCAATAAGGAGATAGGGAGGAGGATGGCTCAAATATCCAGGAGTAGAATCAACAGACCATTCACTACAGTGCTGAGAACACAGAAGTGTTTAAAACTTCCTTCAAAAGGAAAAAGGCTTGGTTTGCCTCAAACCCCACATAAAATTACCCGAGTGTTGAGAAACATGTGTATGAAAGCACTAACCTAATACCCCAACACTACCCAATCGTGACCCTAAAATTGTGTGTGTGTGTGCTCAGTCCTGTCCAACTCTTTGCAGCCCCGTGGACTGCAAAGCCTGCCAGGCTCCTCTGCCCATGGAATTTTCCAGGCAAGAATACTGGAGTGGGGTGCCATTTCCTACTCCAGGGACTGAACACATGTCTCTTGTGTCTTCTGCAGTGGCAGGTAGATACTTTACCACCAGCATCACCTGGAAGCCCCTATAATTGTCATTAACTAAAAACTCTTAAATGAGGTGGAAAGTACAACTAATTCTAACTAGACTGGGTAGAGACGATTGAATCTAAACTTAACTGTCATTAACCGAAAAAATTTCTTTAAGGCACATTTATCTAACTGAGGCAGAATTCTGAGGCTAGACTGTCAAATACAGGCAATACTGAGCTTCTTAATCTTTACTGTAGACATACATAAATTCTACACTGAGAAATTAATATCTTAATATTATGATTAATAATATCTTCCTAAAAATGACTTATTCATAAAGATGGATATACTTTAAAAAATGAAATATACACTTTACCCCATCAAGGTGTGAAAGTGATTCAACAGTCTCTATGCCTGGACTCTACAACATAATGTACCAGTCAGAACTTTTACTCAAAAAGTACTGGGAGACCTGAATTCACATGAAGTTTATAAAAGCACTTTCCTTTCTTTTAATAAGCCTGTCTCCATTCAGATTTCACTGTCAACATTTTAGGTAATGAATTTAAGTTGTGAAATACTACGCAAGCACTCTCAGGTTTGAGACAAACTACATTTGGGAAGACCAAACCTGAATGAAAAGGCAAGTGCTTTCTATCACTGCATATTCTGTTATGTCAAAACAGATTGGGTTAAGATAGAAATTGACCAAAAACCTTTTACAAAGGAAAAAACATTCTTGTCCTCAAGATTTTTTTTTTTACGCTAAAAATGAATATTACTCCAATAACATTGGGTACTTGATAAAGTACCCAATTCATTTTCAGTGAATTAAAATTAGCTAGTTAAAAGTAGCAGCATCAGTACACACACAAGCTAGTTACAAGCAGCGGCATTAGTGCACACACAAGGCCTGAGTTTAAAACACTCACCAGTCAGCATCTGGGAAGCCAGGGACAACGACCACATTGGAGTCCCTGATTGGGTTCACACAAGGGGAGTAACAGACACGAGGCCCAACGGGGGCATAACCCTCCCACCAACAGGCCCAAGCACACTTTAGGTACTGCAGCCCAACACATTTCGGGGAACTAGGGAAGAATTCACTGCTCCTGTCAACTGCTTCAGAAATGGTCAGTAGCCCACAAGACAGTGAAGCAATAGCTTCAATAAACACATGACCTTGAGGTGAGTCCTCCCCCAACAGCCCCAGGAAAAGCAGGTATCTAGAGGAGTTGAAATCACCACAAGTCTTCAGCTAAGGGAAATATGATTAACATCTTACTTTCTTGAGTGCATATCCATTTTATAACAGCACATAAGAATGTAAAAATCTGGTTACCCTTGGCAAAGCACACCAAAGAATACTCCTGTGAGTTCACCTCTCAAGCAAGCATCAACACAGAGGACATGATGTCTGTGAGGCATCCCAGAGCTGGAATCCTTACTCTACGGACTGTAAGTCAGCAGTGACACACTAGTTACACAGCTGTTATACAAAGTGTGCGCCAACACATTTGTTGTTGTTGTTTAGTTGCTAAGTCCTGTCTGATTCTTTGCGACCCCATGGACTGTAGCCGGTCAGGCTCCTCTGTCCATGGGATTATCCAGGCAAGATTACTGGAGTGGGTTGCCATTTCCTTCTCCAGGGGATCTTTCCAACTCAGGGATCGAAACCCAGTCTCCTGTACTGGAAGGCAGATTCTGTACCACTGAGTCACCAGGGAAGTGCCAACATATTCCGATCCACAAATTCACACAGGGAGGATCTGAGCCTTCAGTGGAAGCCTACTTAGGGGCAAATTTTAAAGTCTGGGGCTTTGTACTTTCAGAAAAAAAGTTCAAAGCAATGTTTTACTCAATCTAGTTAATATTTAGTCCACATAGTCAGTCAGAATGAGACTACCGCTTTAAACAGTACTAATGAAGTTTCTGCACAATGTTACTAATCTCCTCACCTATAAAGAAACACTATTTCATTAGTAACAAAGCCTACTTTTGTATAGCGATGGGGGGATCTGGAAGCGGGTTGCTTCTTCAGGTCAAGAAAAGCATCTCCATTTTCTGTTTCACCCACACTTCTATCCATGGCTCCTTGGTTGACAGTTTTTTGCACCTGGAAGAAATCAGCACAAAATTGTCACCGAGAACAATACATTTTCAAAAGTCCTCACTGTCTAAGAAACTGAAATTATGGACTCCCTTTAAAAAACCCTTTCTCTAAACCAGAACCCACTGGAAACAAAACCACCGGTACTTGGGTACCTCTTATAGTAGAGAACTCGAAGCATCAACAGGGTAAGGAAAGCAGAAGTGGAACGTGCCCAGATCAGGGGTCAGCCTCTAAGCAGCTTTAATATGAAAAGAAACCAAGACTGGTCGCTGCCACTCGTGAGGGCCGTCCGGCGGTAGTGGGGAAGTTTCCCGAAGTGGGGGCAGGTAGGAGACGGGCTGGGATCGGGGAAGTCGGGCGGTGGTAAAGTGCCTGTCACTTGCCAATGGACGGCGCCAGCTGCCCCTTGTTACCGGAGGCAGGGGACTGGAGACTGGGCCACAGCTCCCCTCGCCCGGCCCGCCGCACCTGCGGACATGTCAGGGGCGCCCGTGCCAAGGAAGGGGCGAGCGCCGGCTTCAGATTCGAAACTCGGCTCCCCCGGGCCGCGACCCCAACCCCCGGCCTCCCGCGCAGGCCCTGGCCCAGCAGCCGCCTTCGGAGGAAGGGCGGGGACGGTACTCACTGAGGGGAGGCAGGCCAGAGGGAGCGGGAGGGCCGAATCCCCCAGCCCCGGCGCTCAGAGCGGGAGCCGGCGCAGGCCCGCCGCCGTCCGCCCCGGCCCGGCGGCTCGGGCCCCGCCGCCCGCCCGCCGCCCTGCTGGCCTCCGGTCCCTGCCCGCCCCCCCGCGCGCGCCCCGGCGCTCGCGCTCACGCACGCGACCCCGGGGCGCAGCGCCCGCGCCCCTTCTCTCCCCGCGGGCCCAGGCGCGCGGAGCCCCGGACCCCGCCGCTGCCGCCCGGCCCTTACTGGCTGCCTCGGCCGCCGCGCCCCTCCCCGCCGCCCGCGCCGGCCCGAGAGCTGCTCCGCGCGGCCTTCGCTTCGCCCCCCCACCCGCCCGGGCTGTCTCCCTTCAGCCGCCGTAACCGCGGCCCAGCCTCCGCCCCTCCTCTCCGGCCCCCTCCCCCTTAATAACTCCCTCCACGCACCCGGGCCCCGGCTCCGCCTCCGCCGCCGCGCGCCCCGGATGTGAGGTGTCCGCGGCGGCGCCGGCCGGAAAAGGGACGCATCGCGGCGCGCTCCCAGGGCGCGGGCGGCACGGGTGCGCGCAGGCAGTCGTCGCGGGCAGCCCAGGAGGACGCTCCCACGCGCGCTTCGGGGCTGGGCGGGGCGGGAGGGAGGACGGCACGGGGCCGGGAGCCCAGTGGGTCCGGGGGCCGGGGCCGGAACCTGGGGGGCCGCACGGGGACGGCGGCTGCTGCGTTTGCACGATCCGCGTCGGCGGAGCACCCTGGGGCTTCGGCAGCGGAATTCTGTGTTAGGCGAACCTGGGGGCTTGGGGCCTTCCGGAGTGTGTTCGAACCTCGGCTTTTGTTTTTTACTGGTGGTGTGATCTTGGCCAAAGCTCCGACTGAGTTCCGCGCTTCTTACTGAAATGATCTATGTGTATGAGGAATAAGCGAGATTACGCTTTGCTGTGTTAATAAGCAAAACTGCCACGGTTGCTTCTGAATGAGCCACGCGCGACTGACACATTCGTTGAAATATTCTTTCCCGCCCCGTAACCTGAGTCTTTCCTTAGCCTGCCCGGGAAGGGGAAGTGCAAGTGTTTGGGGCTGAAAATGAGATTGCAGATGTCAAGCGCTTAGTACGTAGTGCTGGGACCGGCAGACAGGGCCACAGAGAGGCAAATATCAATATAATTCCCCTCCTCTGTGAGCAATGAGAGTAACTGCCGTGTTGGGAGGAAAGGTTTAACGGAGATCACGTGTGAGTCTGGTCTGCAGGAATTTCACGAGCCCGTTTCTGCCTCGTGGGACCGTGAAATGTTACGTGACTGTGGAGGGAAACGTAATTTTTCTCGTGGAAGGATAGCGAAGTCTGCATATCTTTCAATGGGCCTGCTTTCTTGAAGCTTCATTTGTGAAATCAGCCCATTGGGCAGTGAGGGAGCTCTGAGTTCCCATCCTGTAGGTCTTCACAGCAGAGAAAACAATTATGAAAACTTTATTTTTGTCTGTAATATTGGGTAAAATGTGTTTCTTACAAACTGTCTTCTATCCGCAAGCCACTATGGAGAAGTGGAGCAGGCCTTTGTTTCTTTGAAGCTCTTAAACCCCGGCCCTGATACTCAATGTGAAACCAGAGTTACTCTACTTGTTGAACCTGTTTACTCAACTATCAAAAAGAAATAGCAGTACCTACTTTCCAGGCTTGTAGTGGGAACTAGAGATAACATTAAAAACACTCTTCTGGTTATCTTAGGCTGTGTAACAAACAGTCCCCAAACTCAGTGGCTTAAACCAACATTTACTTTGCACCACATCTGCAGTTTGGGGTGGTTCTAGATGGGACAGCTGGTCTCTGCCCCCTTCGGCTTCAGCGGTAAGGATGGGCACTAGGAACATCAGACGGCTCACTAACGTGGTTGGTGGTTGGTGGTGGCTGTCAGCTGGAACCAATGGAGCTACTGGCTGGAACACTTAACACCTGGTTTCTTGTGTGGCCTGAGCTCCCTGAAACTGGTGGCTAGATTCCCAGGGCAAGTGTCCAGGTAGGAGCGGGCCAGACAGTCATAAACTGTCTAGCCTAGCTTCCAAGTCACTCATTGTCTGTTCTGCCACATGCCAGTCTTTTTTTTTTTTTTTGATGTGGACCGTTTTTAAAGGCTTCATTGAATTTGTTACAGTATTGCTTCTCTTTTATATTTTGTTTTTTTTTTAGCCAAGAGGCATGTGAGATCTTAGCTCCACAACCAGGGATTGAACCCGTAACCTCTGCATTGGAGGGCGAAGTTGTAACTACTGGACAACCAGAGACGTCCCCACATCCCACATCCTAGTCCTTAGATAGGAGTCACTAAGCCAAGCCTGTATTTAAGGGAAGAGGACTTAGACTACACCTTTATATAGGAAGAGTGTCACAGAACTTGCAGGCATATGTTTAATTACCACAAGTCATATGAGAAATGTGCTCCAGGCATGGTAGCTATTATGCTAGAGGCCTGGTCCTCTGATCTATTCTAGTGAGAATGTACTCTTCCCTCGGGCTCTTCTTTAATGTCTTGTAGAATCTTGTTCGGAGAAGGCAATGGCACCCCACTCCAGTACTCTTGCCTGGAAAATCCCATGGACGGAGGAGCCTGGTAGGCTACAGTCCATGGGGTCGCTAAGATTCGGACACGACTGAGCGACTTCACTTTCCCTTTTCCCTTTCATGCACTGGAGAAGGAAATGGCAACCCACTCCAGTGTTCTTGCCTGGAGAATCCCAGGGACGGCGGAGCCTGGTGGGCTGCCGTCTATGGGGTCGCACAGAGTCGAACACGACTGACGCGACTCAGCAGCAGCAGCAGCAGCAGCAGAATCTTGTTCAATTAACTTTTTACCTCTCAGAACCTTAATTTATTCTTACTAAATGAGACAATTATTACCTAGGAATAAAGGCAATCATTTACTAAAGGAGAGCCATCTTTAGGAGAGCTACTTTCACCTGTCATGTAAAGCTGCTGCTGCTGCTGCTGAGTCGCTTGTCGTGTCCGACTCTGTGCGACCCCACAGACGGCAGCACACCAGGCTCCCCCAGTCCGTGGGATCCTCCAGGCAGAAACACTGGAGTGGGTGCCACCGCCTTCACTCAGGTAAAGCTCGATGCTTGCAGACCTTTGTTTCATTGCTTTGTCTCATTGTAGCTTTTGAATGTTACTCTTTGGCAGGAACGATAATTTGTAATTCCAAATGCCTCCTTTGCAACTAAAAGGAATTTTCAAGTATCAGTATGGGAAATCCCTTTGAGAGAGTAAGAAAGAGATAAGTGATTTATTCTACTTATAAATTATCTGTAAGATCTTAGTTTAGGTTCAAATTCTTGTTTCACAGTTGGGCATCAGGGAACTCCTAAGTTTCAGTCCGTTGAGGAAATGAACAGTTCAAGAACAGCAGAGAGACAAATGGAAATTAGAAACCTAGAAATTTTGAGAGCAGCCTCAACTAATAAAGTTGGGATTACATCTCCACTGCTCTCCCCCTTTCTAAATGGGCTTTTTCCTAATCAGCTTTTCTGTCTCCAAGGGTACTCCCTAGTTCCAAGAAAATAGGATTTGAACAATTTCACAGCTGTGGCATCATGTACTCAAGGATTCAGTTCAGTTCAGTCGCTCAGTCGCGTCCGACTCTTTGAAACCCCACGGACTGCTGCACGCCAGGCTTCCCTGTCCATCACCAACTCCCGGAGTTTATTCAAACTCATGTCCATTTGGAGTTGGTGATGCCATCCAACCATCTCATCCTCTGTCATCCCCTTCTCCCTCCTTCAATCTTTCCCAGCATCAGGGTCTTTTCAAATGAGTCAGCTCTTCACATCAGGTGGCCAAAGTATTGGAGTTTCAGCTTCAACATCAGTCCTTCCAATGAACACCCAGGACTGATCTCCTCGCAGTCTGAGGGACTCTCAAGAGTCTTCTCCAACACCACAGTTCAAAAGCATCAATTCTTCAGTGCTCAGCTTTCTTTATAGACCAACTCTCACATCCATACATGATTACTGGAAAAACCATACTTTGACTAGACGGACATTTGTGGGCAAAGTAATGTCTCTGCTTTTTCATATGCTGTCTAGGTTAGTCAGAGCTTTTCTTCTAAGGAGTAAGTGTCTTTTTATTTCATGGCTGCAGTCACCATCTGCAGTGATTTTGTAGTACTCTAGGACTACAAAGGAATTATTAAGGGACTTCTGGAAGACCATACAGCAAGTTATTTGCAGAGCCTAAACCCTTCCTGGCACCTTACATCTTTGATTTTATATATGCAAAGTACTTAAAAGAGTCGGACACCACCAAGTGCTGCTGCACTATCTCTTGTTATTCTGATTAATCTTTCCCAAGAGGACTAATTATTGTAATTCAAATAGAAATGGCTTTAATTCCTTCCTAAATCAGTCAAAACCAACAGTGGTAAATGCACATGACAAAATATTAGTAAATCATTTAAAAAGCACGCTTACTGATTTATCTTCCTGGATTGTTGTTATTTGTATAAATATTTACATAAATATATTAATACTTATAAAAGCAACTTTACTGTAAGTAAATAGTAGTCACTGTGTTAAGATTTTTGAAAGTCACTAAATTATTTTAAAAAGTACTTGGCCACATCAGATAAAAGATTGTCCTGTGTCCCGCTAAAGTGGACCTTCTCCTTTTAAACACTTGTAATTACAAAAACCGACATAAGTAGAAAATTGAGCAAAAATGCAAATTACCTGCGATTCTAATCCCAAAGCACCCAACTTATTTTTCCTCATTTTTCTTCATTTTACGTTTTTAACGTAAAATGTCTCAAGCATTTATATTCATAATGCTAGCCTTTGTTTTTCGCTCTCCACCAGAAATCTCAGGGGCTTTAAATGTTTTACAAAACACAGAAGGAAAGGATACAAAAATGCCCTACCTTAATGCCTTAATGACCTATAATGAAAAAGAATCTGAAAATATATATCTGAATCATTTCGCTGTACACCTGAAACTATTAACACTGTAAATACACTATTTTTCAATTAAAAAATAATGCGTCTAAGTTTTAGCGTCTCCCATCCCCACCTTAAAAAGATAATGAGTGGGCCGAAATTTTAAAATTAACGGCTGTTTATGCAACAGTAATAATGAATTCTTGTTAATTACGTTTTAAAAGTAATGGTTAAGAGACGACATCAACCTGGGATCATCTTAATTCCCCGGCTGCGCAACCACGTGCCCTCCCCCACGCAGTCCTCGCTGAGAACCTCCCCGCTGCGCGCAGGCGCGCGCTTCGCACCGGCTCCCTGCTCCCCGGGAACGTGGAGAGCCCAGAGCCCAAGGCGGCCCACCCCGCGCGCGAGGCCGGGGATGGCCGAAGGACGACCTCGGGCCCCACCGGCCTCCACGCAGGGGTCTCGCTCGTCTCTAGTGCCTGCCCCGCAAAGTGTGACTCGGGAATCCACTCAAAACAGGTTCAAACCAACACCGATACCGTGAAGCATGAAACAGCTCCCACCGCTCCTGTCCACAGGCAGCAGGAAGCTGAGCTCTGAGAGAGGGAGCAAGCCACAGAGGCGCCTAACCCTCCGCGGGCGGCCCCAGGGGCGCGTCTCTCCACGCACCTCACGGTTCGCGCGTTCAGGACGCGGCGAGGCGGCGTTGGCGGGTGGGGTGGGCGTGCCCCTGCCGCACTGAGGCTGCGCCAACTCCCGGCCCTGGGCGGGGCGTCCTCACGCACGCCGTGTTGCCGTGGAGACGGGGGCGGGGCCGGCGCGAGACTTGCGTCCTGAGGCGCGGGAAGCGAGGAGGCGGCAGGCCGTGGCGGGCCCGGGCCGCGCCGGGCTGAGGGGGCTGGAGCCGTGTCTCCCGAGGCTTGTCTGAGGCGGAACGGCTCGGCCTCTGCGGCCGGAGCCCAGAGGCGAGCGCACGTCACTCCGAGCCCGGTCGGTGACTACGCCGTGGGCGCGTCCGCTTCCTCCTCCTCTGGACGTGCGGGTGATGCTGCCTCCCCTCAGCGGGGCTGAGGTGGGAGAGGGCGGCGAGGTGGAACGGCGCGCAGAACGGCGCCCGGGCTCCGCGCTTCTCGCCCCGCGTCCTCCCCGCACGCCAGGTGCGCCCGGGCGGGTGTGCGTGCCGCTCCCGTGCAGGGCTCGTTGGCGCGCGCGAATTCGAATTCCCTGCTGTGCGGCCGAGCGAGCAGCTCGGGTTTGCAGAACTCAGGGGCCACACCAGAGCTCCGAGGGCCAACTGGACGAACACCCGCAGTGGGAGAATAGTGCTTGCTTTTTATTTTCTTATTTACAATTAATTTACTTATTTATTTTTGTTTGCACTGAGCCTTCGTTGCAGCGCGCGAGCTGTCTCTGGTTGCCCGGTGGCATGTGGGGTCTTAGTTCCCTGACCAAGGATGGAACCTAGGCCCTCTGCATTGGGACGCCGATTCTTAACCACTGGACCACCAGGGAAGCCTTATGGTGCTCAGTTTTTATTTGATGGGAGGCAGTTCAGGTTAATTGTTAATCTCTGGATTATGGTAAATACTTGTTGAGCAAATGGTGTTAGGTCCCTGCGTACCGGCCCCGGCTGTACCACTTAGTGATGACGTGGGCCCTTCATTTATAAAATGACGATGGTTACCACCTGTTGAGGTGGTTGTGTTAAAGCAACTAGTTAATGAAAAGTGCTCAGTGTTGATACCGTACCTGACACAGAGTACCCGCTCCATGAATGCTATTTTGACTCTAATCTAGACTTTCTAGGTGGCATGGTACTCACCTAAGTAACAGGGAAGTATAAGGCTTGGAGGTGTCATGGAAGGCTTCCTGGAAGAAGTAGTTGAAATTTATTCTGCAACTTGGCATATAAATTTAGGTATTTCCTTGCTTTTCTTTAGCAAGATCACTTATTTCTCAGTTATTGTTAGAGGCTGCAGAATACTGTAGAAACTTCTTTAAGTTACTCTTAGATTTGCATTTTTTCAAATTAACATGTGTGTTAAAAAATTAGTATTGGGACTTTCTTGGCAGTCCAGTGGTTAAGATTCTGAGTTTCCAATTTCGGGGGTGTGGGTTCCGTCCTCCCTGGCCCAGGAACTAAGACCCCATGTGCCGCCTGGCAGGGCCAAAAGAAAATTAATATTGACAGTTTATATTAGGAAATAGTGTCCAGGCTGCAGTTCCAGTTTCCATTCTTCTAACTGTTCATCTTGATGTTACTTGTAAATTGGAAGTAAATAACCTTATAGGTGACATTTTTTGATTTGTCAAATTTACACTTTGTGTCGACCATTATTCATAGGAAATAAGTACTTGGCTCAGTTTTTCTTTCCTCATCCCATCAACGTGGTTGTGTGGTAATTTGTTGTTAATAGTGTTTACGTTAAATAACAAATATTCACTGTTGAACCAAGGGTATGTGCCCACGCACGCCCTCAGTTGCTCAGTTGTATCTGACTCTTTGCAACTCCATAGACTGTAGCTTGACAGGCTCCTCTGGAGTGAGTTGCCATTTCCTTCTCCAGGGGATCTTCCCAACCTAGGGATGCAACCCAAGTCTCCTGCGTTGGCAGGCGGATTCCTTACCACTGGGCCATCTGGGAAGGCGCATGCTGAACCAAGTTGACTGTTTCAACTCTTCCTCTCTTGTATACCCCATCATTTTTTCTGAGAATTAATGCTTGTCTTATTTTCTAATTTTCCTAGTATTCCATGCACAGATCACTAATTTTTGATTCATGAAGAATCTGCTTACTGAAAAATGTGCATCAAGCCACTGGTTGAATTTTCAGCAAAAAAAGATTAAGCAGAGAATGGAGAGGAAGGTTGACTCCAGGTGAGTGATGAGACTTGACAAAAAAGATAACTGAAATTGTGGCTTATTTAGAAACTTGTAAATAGTTTATGTGTGAAAATAATAAATTCTTAAAATGTAGTTTTTTCCTAAAATCAGGAGTAGTGAGTAACAGTTTTTTGTTGATATTTTGGGTTTCTCATCTAGGGTATAGAGTATAATGCACATTTTATACTTTATGTTACAGTCAGAATCCATTTTGGGTGTGTGGAGATATCCATCATTAAAATTCTTACTTTGAGCAGAAATAAGGATGATATTCCTGAGAAGTTATATTGAGGCTGGCTTTCTCCTCCTCCTCCTTTGGATCATGGCTGCTTTCAGCCTGCGCTAAGGTTCCTTTGATTCCAAATAAGAGACTTCAGTTCTGGCTAGCCAGGGAAAAAGGAGGGAATTTACAAGAAAGAGGCTGCAATTTACTAACAACATCAGATTCTCAGGGGTGACTTGCACCTGGCCCTTATGAGTGTCCTGCCCCTTAGGACAGGGATTGGTTCAGGGGTGGGCATGTGACTTCGCAGGGCCAATCAGAGGTTTTCCTCTACAGCTGGGACAGGCTTTCAGGAGTGAGACCCACCTGGTGCTGAGAGTAGCAGCTGCTGCAATCTCCACCCTGCAAAGGCTGGGACCCTGTATGCAGGTCAGCACACTGAGAGGAGCAGGAACAGTTGGCAGTTGGAGCCGCCAATTTGAGTCTCTAGTCGTGAGGCTCTGGTTCAAACATTGGAAGTCCATGAGCTGGGGAATTACCTCTTTGTGCTGGTTATCTTCAGTATAACCCTCCACTTGTGTATCTGGGGCTTTCCACTGAATTTGACCAGTGAGGTCCTGGTAGAAGATAGTGAGGAGAGAGAGAGAGGAAGGTGAGGCCAGGCCGTTTAATCCCCTTGGCTCCCTCACTGCAAGATGCCTTTTGGCTTCCGTCTTTCCCAGCATCATGGTCTTTACCAGTGAGTTGGCTCTTCACATGAGGTGGCCAAACTATTGGAGCTTCAGCATCAATTCTTCCAATGAATATTCAGGGTTGATTTCCTTTAAGATTGATTGCTTTGATCTCCTTGCAGTGCAAGGGATTCTTAAGAGTCTTCTCCAGCACCACAATTCAAAAGCATCAATTCGTTGGCACTCAGCCTTCTTTATGGTTCAGTACTCACATCCGTACGTGGCTGCTGGAAAAACCATAGCTTTGACTGTACGGACCTTGGTCGGCAAAATGATGTCTCTGCTTTTTAATACGCTGTCTGGGCTCATCATAGCTTTCCTTCCAAAGAGCAAGCAACCTTGGATCCTAACTAACATACAGAAGGTTTTTGTTTATTTATTTACCTATGCTGGGTCTTAGTTGCAGCATGCAGGATCCAAGTCCCTGACCAGGGATTGAACTCGGGCCCCCTGCATTGGGAGCACGGAATCTTAGCCCCTGAACCACCAGGGAAATGCCCATACAGAAGTTTCTTTTTTTTTTTTTTTAATAGAATCTACTAGGTCCTGGGCAAGGTGGAAGCCAGCATAGCTGGAGAGACCTATTCAGCAGCGTTTGGTCCCTTCTTCCTGAGCAGTGCCATCTTTGTGCTTTAGCCCCCACCTCCTGTACAGACTGTGTCTCAGTTCAAAATTCAGTTCTAGGAGAATAAATCTGGTTGGTCCAATGTAAGTCAAATTTCTCCCCCTGCTCTAATCAAATTTTTCTTGGAGCAGGGTCATGGAGCTCCCAGCACAGCTGCTGAAGTCCTACCCCTGCTGATCCCACAGCTTTTGAGGGATCCATCCTCAAAAGCTGAATCCATGCCCTGACAATGTTTGCCAGTGATCCGTAGAGTGCTTGTCAGGCCTACCTTACTTTAGCTTCTGAAACAGATTAACCATGGCCTTAAATTGAAGCTCTGTTTCCTCAAATACTCTGCAGCTTTAGCATGGGAAGCTTTGATAGGAGAATGGGTTCCCTAGGTATTCTGCTGTTAAGCAATTTGAGATCCACCCTGTGAGTCCTGCAGGACTCCTTGAAGTTCCTTAACTCTCCTTGAACTTTTACACTGCTTGTACCTAATATTCACACCAACTCTTTCCAGTTCCCAACTCCCTACTAGTTTCTGCTCAGATTTCCAAACTCAGTTCCAGTATCATCTCTAGGAAGCCTCTTTACCACCTTGTTCCCCCCGGTGTAGATTAGGCACCCAGTGTGGGTGTTCCCATAACACCCGAAGTTTACCTTTTTCATAGCATTTAATGATTGGTATTCTCGTTGTCCTCTTAATACACCATAAACTCTTGAGAAACTCGTTTATCTTTATATACTTACTGCCTCACCAGCAATAAGTGTCCAGTAAACTTTCTCTGAGTGAATAAAAAGTGTCTGTGTGTGTATGTGAATATACATGTATACCATACACAGACATACATCTCTTTAGTATCTGAAGCCTTTGTGGATTTGTTGTCTCTGTCTCCGTAATCGCAGAGTCTAGCTTCTTTGTGTGCTGACAGTGTACACTGCAGATTTTGTGTAGACCTGTCTCTAGGCTTATGAAGGTTCCTTCCTTCCTGAAGGATTTGCGTTTCCCTGTTACTCTCCTTGGTGCCTTACTGTTCCACAGGCACCTTAAACCAGTTGCAAGGCTTATGATTCCCTGACCCTCTTAGACCCCAGAGTGTAAGTTCTCTCAAGGCTGTAGAACTTCTGACTCACCCACACCCTCAATTTTGAGAATGGTCCCTGCGTCTTGTGGAGATGGGCTTGTGCTTACTAAACTGGTGTACCTGACAGCATGCCAGTTACTTCCCTTCACTTCAGTGCGTGAAGTACCAGTTTGTTTGTTTACAATGAGAAATAACCAGGGAAACCAGCAGTGTATGCCTACCTGCTGCAGGAAGCCATATTATATTCCAAAGTTTTCTTAGGAAGTTTGAAATCACAGTGTGGGAACATAGTTGATACATCACCTCCAGGATGAGTGCAGAGCGTTCAAATCTGACTGTGTCACCCCCTCCCTACTTAGAACTTTCCAGTGACTCTTGTTGCCTTTGGGCTCCGGTCCGTGCTCCTTTGCTTTGCCTTCAAGGCCTCTCCACAGTCCATTTTCTAGCCTCATTTCTCACCGCTCTATGCCTCATACTCTGTTTGCAGCCATCCAGCTCTGTTAGTTTGGGTCAGGTTCAGGAAATCCGGAGTTGTTGTTGTTTAGTTGCTGAGTCATGTCCAACTCTTTGTGACCCTGTGGAGTGTTGCCCACGAGGTTTCTCTGTCCGTGGGATTCTCCAGGGAAGAGTACTGGATCAGGTTGCCATTTCCTTCTCCAGGAGATCTTCCTGACCCAGGGATTGAACCTGTGTCTCCTGCATTGGCAGGTTGATTCTTTACCCTGAGCCATCTGGGAAGCCCGGAATCCAAAGTAACGGATGCTAAACACGATAGAAGTGACTTTCCTTTCACACATAGGAAGTCTACAGGCAGGTGGTTAAGATGGTTCTGTCCAGTAAGATTCTTATGGACCCAGGACCTGCCCCCTGTCCACACCGCCGTCTCTGAGAGGTGGTCCTCGTCCTCCCGGTTCAAGCGCACAGCCATTCCAGGCAGCATGTAGGGGGGAGATACAAAGACTGGGTGTGCCTTGGGTGGCTCTTAGGTAGATCGTAGGAACCTGCCACCTGATGAACCCCTATACGTCCTCTTAGAACTTAATTTTAGAAGGTGAAAGTAGGGGAGCCTCAGAAAAGGAGTCTTTATTCTGCGCAGCCACGTGTGCAGCCAAGTAGAGGATAAGTGCTGGGTGTGTGTCAGTGTCCTATGCTTGCTGTAAGCTGTCACTATTCTTGTTTTCTCATTGCAAGATATGAGAAACACACTGAATACATATTTGTCTTTGTAGCATATTAAAAAACTGAGAAATTACGTTGCTGACAAAGTCCGTATAGTCAAAGCTATGGTTTTTCCAGTATGGAGTTGAGGTTTGGACCATAAAGAAGGCTGAGCATTGAAGAATTACTGCTTTTGGTGCTGTTGGAGAAGACTCTTGAGAGTCCCTTGGACGCAAGGAGATCAAACCAGTCATTCCTGAAGGAAATCAACCCTGAATATTCATTGGAAGGACTGAATCTGAAGCTCCAAAACTTTGACTACCTGATGCGAAGAGCTGACTCATTAGAAAAGACCCTGATGCTGGGAAAGACTGAAAGCAGGAGAAGGGGACAACAGAGGATGAGATGGTTGGATGGCATCACTGACTCGATGGGCATGAGTTTGAGCCAGCTCCAGGAGATGTTGAAGGACAGGGAAGCCTGGCGTGCTGCAGTCCACGGGGTTGAAGAGTGTCGGACCGACTGAGCGACTGAACAGCAACAGCAAGCCCCAGGCTGTGCTGTGCTGCTGAGCGCCTTATAGTAGGTCCTCGATCCCGAGGGAATAAACGAGCACTGCAGGGTGCACCCGCCAAGTAGATTGTTAAATGAATCGGTCAGGGCGTGCCTTCCCCTGGGCACTTTTTTGTTTTTTAAATTTTTCTCAATTTTAAAACAGTCAAAGTACAGTTAATTTACAGTGTTGTGTGTGTCTCAGGTGTGCAGCAAAGTGAATAAGTTGCACATATGTGTATGTTCTTTTTCAGATTCTTTTCCATTGTAGGCTATTGCAAGATATTGAATATAGTTCCCTGTGCTATACAGTTGGTCCTTGTTGTTTATTTTATAGTAGTGTGTATCTGTTACTCCCAAACTCATAATTTATCCATTTCACTTTTGGTAACAGCAGGTTTTCTGTATTTGTGAATCTATTTCTGTTTTGTAAATAAGTTCATTTATATCATATTTTAGATTCCCCATGTGACTGATATCGTATGATAATTTCTTTGTCCGACTCATTTCACTTAGTATGATAATCTCCAGGTTCATCCATGTTGCTGCAAATGGCATTATTTCGTTTTTTATGGCTGATATTCCATTGTGTATGTATGTCTGTGTATCTTGTCTGTCTATCCATCTGTCGATGGCCATTTAGGCTTCTTTCATGTCTTGGCTATTGTAAATATTGCTGCTTTGAGCATTGGGGTACATGCATCTTTTTGAATTCGAGTTTTTGTCCTTTTTCCTTGTCCCTTTTGAATGAACGTTTTCAGATTCTTTCTTCTCACTTCCGTTTTTGTGTGTTTCTTGGCTAATCACTGTCCTCCTGCTGACACTTTTTACAGAGTGATTGTGTCCCTGTGTCCTGAATTAAGCCAGGCTCCTCCCCTGTTCCTCATGATTGGTGGCTTTCTGACATTGTTTTTGAAGTGCCTTCTGTTGCATCTATTTCGTATTTCTTTCTATCCTTCTGCCTTTCCTTTGTTCCATAATTGAACACATTTTATATGTCTGCCTACTGTGAGTGCCTGGCAGTGTGTTAGGGGCTGAGTATATGTTAGTAGATAAAAGGGTTCCTGTCATCATGAGGCCTTGTGATGGGAAACGGGCACATACGTATGGAGACTAATCTGTGGTTTCAGTTTGTGATCTCTTCCTTTCGGTGTTAGAATAGCTTAGATTTCTGGGGCTACTTCACGTACACCAGAGTTGGTATCTTTATGATCTTTAAACTTACAGAGCTGCAAATAGTTCATCTGCTGCTTGACTCACTAGCTCGTGGCGGGGAGCCCAGAGTCTGATGAAAGGAGAGAGCAGTGGTCAGGGATGACTTCACGCATGGGCTTCCCAGTCTGATGACCTGTTTGAGGATATAACAGGGCTTCAAAAGGGCACTGACCTAGCACTTTTTCCGTCAGTTTGCTGTTTCATAGGCTCTTAACATTTTTAGAGCCTCTTTTATTTTTGTAGTAAAATGAGTGGGATGAAAGCCTCATTTTAAAAATTTTTGTTAATGTTTTATTTTGAAATAATTTCAAATTGAGAGAAAAATTGCAAGATTAGGACAAAGAACTAGATATCTTTCTTGTCCTAGGTTTTCCTGTTAACATTTTTACCACATTCATCTGCTTCTGTCTCTTTCTCCCCATCTCGGTCGTCTGTCTCCTTTCAGCGTTTTCGTGTCATTTGTAGCCGCGTGCAGGGGAGTGCAGCATTTGAGTCACCGATACACATGCTCCTGGCTGAGCTCAAACGTGGCCGTGCTCTGCCTCCTTGTTTCAGCTCATCCTGTGAGTGCGGATCCTTTCCCCAGTCTGCGCACGGCCGCGTTTGCACAGTTTGTGCTCTCTGTTGACGGTTTTGCTGTCCGAAGTGGCCTCTGATCATAGTGCTGAAGAGCTGTCTAGTGTTCCTTAGTGCCGGAAGACTGTGCTGTACCTTATGAAGAAAGTGTAGGGGACTTCTTTGGCGGTTCAGAGGTTAAGACTCCACACTCTCAGTGCTGGGGGGATGCGGGTTCAATCCCTGGTCGGGAAACTAAGATCTCGCATGCCTTGTTTGTTGTTGATCATTTGCTCAGTCATGTCTGACTCTTTGCAACCCCATGGGCTGCACACGCCAGGCTTCCCTGTCCTTCACATCTTCTTGAGTTTGCTCAAACTCGTGTCCATTGAGTCGGTGATGCCATGCAACCATCTCATCCTCTGTCGTCCCCTTCCCTCCTGCCTTCAGTCTTTCCCAGGATCAGGGTCTTTGAGATGAGGCTAAAAATAAAAAAAAGAAAGTGTAGGCCTTCCCTGGTGGCCCAGTGGTTAAGAATCTGCCTGCCAATGCAGGGACCACGGATTCGATGCTAGTCTGGGAAGATTCCACGTGTCACGGGGCAACTAAGCCCGTGCGCCCCAGCTCCTGAGTCCACGCTCTAGAGCCTGTGCTGCATAACAAGAGAAACCGCTGCAAGGAGAAGCCTGTGCACTGCAGTGAGGAGGAGCCACCCTGGCCGCACTAGAGAAAGCCCATGCACAGCAATGAAGACCCAGCGCAGCCAAAGACAATTTTTTTAAAAAGGGTATGTTAGAGGCACT
Organism: Okapia johnstoni; assembly: GCA_024291935.2. Taxonomy (NCBI): domain Eukaryota; kingdom Metazoa; phylum Chordata; class Mammalia; order Artiodactyla; family Giraffidae; genus Okapia; species Okapia johnstoni. Next base: position 2,512,253 of record CM044310.1, on the reverse strand, counting down.
TTGTCCAAGCATGAGTTTTAGGGCTGTTGACTGTGACTTCTATGTTAAAGACTCACACTATATGTATTAAGTATGGTGTCTTTAAACACAGGCACACATGAAACAAGGCTCTGTATTGATTAGTTGATGATATTTTTTTGGCATGCAGGATCTTAGTTCCCTTACCAGGGATCAAACCTACGCCCCCTGCAGTGGAAACGTGGAGTCTTGATCACTAGACTGCCAGGGAAGTCCCGATGAGAACGCTTTAAAGGCTGGCAGGAGCCTAACTATGTCTTCTCCTGTAGGGACAGTGGTTCAGGATATTCATTAACTCACTGCTTGTGATGACTTTATAGAACTTACCACAAATAATAAGAATCAAACTATATATTTCCTCCCTCCCCTGGACCATTTGTGAGTAAATTGAAGTCAGTTGTCCCCAAAATGATACTTACAGCAGAAAGAAAACAACAAAATGTGGGAACAACTTCCCTTTGCATTTTTTCTTTTTGATATTTATTCGTTTGTTTGGCTGTGCTGGGTCCTAGTTGCAGCCTGTGGAATCTAATTCCCTGACTAGGGGTTGACCCTGGCCCCCCGCACTAGGAGCACAGAGTCAGCCACTGGACCCCCAGGGAGGTCCTTCGTTTTGTCTTTTTAGTCCCCTTTAATTTGGAAATATTTCTCAATATTTCCTTATTTTCCATGACCTAAACATTTTTGAAGAGTTTAGCTTACCTTTTATGGATATATTTGAATTTTTTCAGTGTTTCTTCATGATGAATTCAAGTTATGTATTTTTTTAAGAATTTCACAGAAGTGATGTTGTGTTTTCAGTACATCAGTATCAGGAGATTTGGTCCTGTTATCATTGATGTTAACTTTTATCACTTGGTATAGATGATGTCTGGAGAAGGCAATGGCAACCCACTCCAGTGTTCTTGCCTGGAGAATCCCAGGGACGGGGGAGCTTGGTGCGCTGCCGTCTATGGGGTCGCACAGAGTCGGACACGACTGAAGCGACTTAGCAGCAGCAGCATAGATGATGTCTGTCAGGTTTCTCCACTATAAAGAAGTGAGTAAGTGTTTTGTGGGGAGATGTGTTGAAACTACATTAATAGCCTGTTTCTCATCAGACTAGCACCCACTTGTTTTTACATCCATTGACAATTCTTATCTGAGTCAGTTATTCCTGTGATGGTTCTTAGAAGTTTATTAGTTGTATTCTACTGCAAAGTAGAGCTTCCCGTTTTTCTTCATCTATTAATTTACTCGTTTACTTACTTCAGCTTGGATTTGTGGATTCCTGTTTTATTCAGTGGGTTTTAGTCTGTTACTGGTGAAATTGTCCCAGATTTGGCCAGTGGGAGCCCTTTCCAGCTGGTTCCTGTGTCCTTTCGACGCTCTCCTTCGTCCTCTGAACATTTCTTTACTTTCTGACCCGGTGAGATAGTCCAGGCTGTCTTGTCTTTTTCTCGTCTCAGACCTGAAGGTCAGCCACATTCCCAAGCACTGCCACTTCCTCTTAGGAGGCAGTGGCGTTTCAGAAACAATATTTGAGCTCTGTGTTAGCGTATTGCTGGTGGGATGTTGTTGCACTAGATATTTCCTGCAGGCAGATCTCTGACATGTGTTTTTTAAAATCATGAGTTCATGCCAATAAGAAGATCTCTTAATGTTTCTAAAATGAGATTAAAAGTCATAAATTTAGTGTTTCGCCAAGGTGTGTAGTTTCACATTGATGTAAAAGTCACATAACCTGGAAATCATTCCTGGTCGTTTCTACGTGAAGAAACCTGTTTCTAACTTGAAAATGATTCCCCTTGAATGACACGTTTAAGAAGTGTGTGTTAGGACTGAGATCTCCAAGGCACCCTGCAGCTCTGTAGCTTCTGCCTGGAGCTGAGCTAGCAGTACCCACCTCCAGATGGGATGGGTATTTCTTTTTTTTTTCTTTTTATAATTTTAATTTATTTTTTGGCTGCACTGGGTCTTTGTTGACGCACACAGGCTTTTCTCTAGTTGCTGTGAGCGAGGGCTATTCTGTAATTGCGGTGCGCAGCCTTCTCATTGCAGTGGCCTCGCTTGTCGTGAAGCACGGGCTCTAGGGTGCTCAGGGCGTCACTAGCTGTGGCTCCTGGGCTTTAGAGCACAACAGACTTAGTTGCTCCCAGGCATGTGAGGTCTTCCCGGACCAGGGATCGAACCCATGTCTCCTGCATTGGCAGGCGGATTACCACTGAGGCACTAGGGAAGCCTGAGGGTGGGTGTTTTGGTCAGAGATTGGGCAGCTTATTGTCCTTGAAGCAGAGTTATTACCTTTTCTGTCTCGATGAGCTTATCTATTTAATTTCACTTGTATGTTAAAAGATACTTGCATCACATGCAGAGATAATTTGATTCTCTCCTTTTCTCCTTTACTCCTCAAATTTGAGGTCTTTTAGGGACAGTGCAGTAAAGAAACCTTATTCTCCAAAGATACTGTCCACAAAGAAGTCCTCTGCATTCTCTGGGAGCCGGAGTGAGCTATCTAGGGCCAGTCACCCAGTGAAGTACCATCCCTCACAGGCCCGGACCCGAAGGGGCCGGCTAAGAGAACTGCGTGTCAGGTGAGCTTGCCAGGGGTTCCCTGCCTCAGGAACTTTGCCATTTTCCTCCCTTTTTGGTTAAAACAAGGGGGTGATTCTTATTCTCTCATCTCAGTTAATTGGAGACCACACTGCCTGTTCTTCATGACAGAATGTTCAGAAAATTTAGGAATCTGCAAATGTAAAAACCATCATTGAGTGTTTTCATTCATGGTCTCCACTTGTGCCCCACAACGTGTAAGCTATACAGAGTCTTCCAGAAAAAGTCTAAACATGGTCCAAGAAAATGATCATTTTCTGTGATTCTTGATTAGGTCTTTGAAAGGTATCCTTATGTTTATTCAGCAAAAAGTTATCAGGTGCCTGCCTGGCCAGGTGTTGTGTTAGATGCTGAGTGTATAAGGTGAATATGACATTCCTAGTGCAAGAGCTCACGGACATGTAAAATCAAGTAGGCTTGGCAGACAAGCCACAACAGTGAAGTGTGGTGAGTGCTGTGAGGAGGGTGGATGTGGTCCACAGGTTCATGGGGCGAGAACAGCCACACCAGCCCAGCGTTGCCAGCGGTGACTTCCTAGAGGAGGGGGAGTTTAGCTGAGTCCTGAAGGATAAGTAAGATTAAGGCAGGTGAAGGGCAGGAGGAAGGCGAGTGTTCCAGGCTGAACCTGGAGGTTAACTGCCCAAGGCAAGCTCACTTTCCCCGTGTGCTCCAGATAGTGTGCTGGGGAGACTGTGCGCCGAGGTCCCTGCCCTCAGGCTCAGAGTGCGGAGGGGATGACAGGCCCCTGCGAGCGGGTTCCTGGGGTTCTGCATCAGCACGTGACTCTAGGGGTGGGAGCAGGGCTGAGAGCACCAAGCTCCTTGCTCTGTTTGGCTGGGGAGAGCCCAGGAAAGCGTCACGTAGGAGTGAGCATTGAAGACGAACCTTGCTGGGCGAGTGGGCATTTGCCAGGCCTCTGCCACGTGTTTCAGGCAGGAAGAGTGTGAACCAAAGCACCAGCGTACACTTGCTTTTCCTCGACTCTGAAATCTTTATGGACAGAGTATTTATATTAAAAGTATTTTAAAAAGTAATCTCAATTTTAGCTTTTTAAATCTGTCCCATCTTGTGCTGTTTTTTTTTTTAATTTATATTTATTGCAGGATAATTGCTGTACAGTATTGTGTTGGTTTCTGCCATATATCAACATGACTCAGCCACAGGTGTCCATATATCACCTCCCACCCGACCCCATCCCATCCCACCCCTCTAGGTTGTCACAGAGCCCCAGGCTGAGCTCCCTGCGTCACAGAGCAAATTCCCCTTTGTTCTGTGTGATGCAGTATCATCTATGATTCACCTTTGACTCATGCTAGCATCCCACCCCCTGGGACCGTTAAGTTTCCGTCTCCTTTCCAGAAAATTGATAATACAAACCAGATGGACTTGTTAAATGTGTATGTCCTTTCTCTCCTTTCAGATGTGTGGCCAGAAAGTTCTTGTATTTGTGGATTCGAATGACTTTTGGAAGAGTATTTCCCTCTAAAGCCAGGTATTATTAGCTCAGAACACCAGACTTCCGCTGGGTTTCATCCTAGGTTTCTGTTTTGTGTGAAGCCCGTGTGTAACCTTCACTGTGGCGTGTGTTGCATTCCTCCTCTGCTCCTCCCCAGCCGCCAGGAGGGGAGGATAATATAATGGTAACTTAACACCCATTAGTCTGACTGAGTGAGTGTTATAAAGGAATCATAAGTAGACTGGGACAGCTAAGACCCTCTGGGGGAAGACGTATGTGCCCAGGAGAAGCAAATGAGCTCTTTCAGGTCCCTGTTGAGACTAACAGGTTGACTTGGTCTGGGGCAGAACCTAGGGAAACGTTGTTGCTGGCGAGGGGCGTGAACTATACTCAAGTGAAAGCCGCACAGCTTCCGTCTGTCTAGGCTGCCGTCTGCTGCTGTGGGTGTTGCTGAAGGTCACTGTGGCCGCAGTGCCCAGAGTGGACCACACAGGGAAGACACTGGGGTCAGGACACTGCAGGAGGGGCCAGTGGATGAAATGTTTCAGAGACTGAGAACCATTGAGAATGTTGTTGTTATTCTGTCGCTAAATCACGTCCAGCTCTTTTCGACCTCATGGACTGCAGCACACCAGGCTTCCCCGTCCTTCACTATCTCCCGGAGTTTGCTCAAACTCATGCCTGTTGTGTCGGTGATGCCATCCAACCATCTTATCCTCTGTCACCCCTTCTCCTCCTGCCTTCAATCTTTCCCAGCATCAGGTCTTTTCTAATGATCTAGCTCTTTGCATCAGGTGGCCAAAGCATTGGAGCTTCAGCTTCCTCATGACTCCTTCTAGTGAACATTCAGGATGGATTTCCTTTAGGATGGACTGGTTTGATCTCCTTGCAGTTCAAGGGACTCGCAGAAGTCTTCTCCAACACTGCTGTTCAAAAGCATCAATTCTTTGGCACTCAGCCTTCTTTATGGTCCGACTCTCACATTCATACATGACTACTGGAAAAACCATAGCTTTGACAAAACATCTTTTTGGCAAAGTGATGTCTCTGCTTTTTAATATGCTGTCCAGGTTTGTCATAGCTTTCCTTCCAAGGAGCAAGCGTCTTTTAATTTCATGGCTGCAGTCACCATCTGCAGTGACTTTGGAGCCCAAGAAAATAAAGTCTGCCACTGTTTCCATTTTTTCTCCATCTATTTGCCTTGAAGTGATGGGACCAGATGCTATATCTTTGTTTTTTGAATGTTGAATTTTAAGCCAGCTTTTTCACCCTCCTTTTTCACTTTCATCAAGAGGCTCTTTAGTTCCTCTTTGATTTCTGCCATTAGGGTGGTATTATCTGCATATCTGAGGTTCTTGATATTTCTCCCAGCCATCTTGATTTCAGCTTGTGATTCATCAGAGTACATCTATTTCACATGATGTACTCTGCATATAAATTAAATAAGCAAAGTGACAATATACAGCCTCGTTGTACTCCTTTCCCAATTTTCTTTTTTAGATTTAAAAAAAATTTATTGTAATTGGAGGCTGATTGCTATACAATATTGTGGTGGTTTTTGCCATCCATTGACGTGAATCAGCCACGGGTGTACCCCCTCGGCCTGAAACCCCCTCCCTCCCCATCCCATCCCTCTGAGTTCTCCCAGCACACCAGCTTTGAGTGCCCTGCGTCCTGCATCGAGCTTGGACTGGCGATCTAGTTCACATGTGATAATGTACATGTTTCAGTGCTGTTCTCTCAAATCATCGCACCCTTGCCTTCTGCCTCAGAGTCCAAATGTCTGTTCTTTACATATGTGTCTCTTTTGCTGGCTCAAATATAGGGTTGTCGTTACCATCTTTCTAAATTCCATATATATGTGTTAATATACTGTGTTGGTGTTTTTCTTTCTGACTTACTTCACTCTGTATAATAGGCTCCAGTTTCATCCACCTCATTAGAACTGACTCAAATGCATTCTTTTTTGTAGTTGAGTAATATTCCATTGTGTACATGTACCACAGCTTTCTTATCCATTCGTCTGCTGATGGACATCTCGGTTGCTTCCATGTCCTAGCCATTGTAAACAGTGCTGTGATGAACATTGGGGAACATGTGTCTCTTTCAATTCTGGTTTCCTTGGTGTGTATGCCCAGCAGTGGGATTGCTGGGTCATATGGCAGTTCTGTTTCCAGTTTTTAAGGACTCTCTGCACTGTTCTCCATAGTGGCTGTATTAGTTTGCATTCCCACCAACAGTGTAAGAGGATTCCTTTTTCTCCACACCATCTCCAGCATTTATTGCTTGTAGACTTTTTGATGGCCGCCATTCTGACCCGCGTGAGATGGTGCCTCATTGTGGTTTTGATTTGCATTTGATAACCAGTCAGTTGTTCCACGTAGGGTTCTAACTGTTACTTCTTGACCCACATGCAGGTTTCTCAAGGAGGGAGGTAAGGCGGTCTGGTATTCCCATCTCTCTAAGAGTCTTCAACAGTTTGTTGTGATCCACACAGTCAAAGGCTTTAGCGTGGTCAATGAAGCAGGTGTTTTCTGGAGCTCTCTTGCTTTTTCTATTGCTCATCGGATGTTGACAGTTTGATCTCTGGTTCCTCTGCCTTTCTAAATCCAGCTTGTACATCTGGAAGTTCTTGGTTCACTGTTGAAGTGAACTGTTGTTTACTTCAGTGAAATGAAGTGTACTGTTGAAGCCCAGCTTGAAGGATTTTGAGCATTACCTTGCTAGCGTGTGAAATTAGTGCAATTGTACAGTAGTTTGAACATTCTTTGGCATTTGGGATTGAAATAAAAACTGACCTTTTCCACTCCTGTGGCCATTGCTGAGTTTTCCAAATTTGCTGGCATATTGAGTGCAGCACTTGAACAGCATCATCTTTTAGGATTTGAAATAGCTCAACTGGAATTCCATCACCTCCACTAGCTTTGTTGGTAGTGACGCTTCCTAAGGCCCACCTGACTTCACACTCCAGGGTGTCTGGCTCTAGGTGAGTGGCCACACCATTCAGGTCATTAAGACCTTTTCTGTGCAGGTCTTCTGTGTGTTCTCGCCACCTCTTCTTAGTCTCTTCTGCTTCTGTCGGGTCCATGATGTTCCTGTCCTTGATGGAGCCTATCTTTGCATGAACTGTTTCCGTGGTAGCTCTAACTTTCTTGAAGAGACCTCAAGTCTCTCCATTCTGTAATGTGTTTTTTAAAAGCTGAAATGTTATGGGTTCTCACCCCTTCCCCCTCTCCTTGCTGTACCTTCTCCTTTTTTCTGACAGAGTAGCTTTCCTGATCTGGAATATCAAAGTCTCTTGATTCAGAGTCTTTCGAACAAATTCAGCTTTTGTCTGTGTTCTCTGAAGTCTTTCTCTCTCCCTGGTGGGAGGGCCCTGCTGTTCCATCTTCTCCCTGGGTCCTTACCAGAGAAGCTCCGGGGGTGGCAGCAGCTCCTCCCAGCCTTGGGGAGGAAGCATAGTCCACCTCTGCTGCTCCTCCTTCCCCTGGACCTTGCCCTGCCCTTTAGTGCCTGGGGAGCGCTTCTGCCTTCAAGGAAAGCTTTTTCTGTGTGTCTGTCTTTCTTGTTGCCACTGGGAGAACTAATCAACATTACACAGGAAGTCTTTTGTTTTTCTTTGTCTCTCTCTTTTTTTTTTTCCACTCTTTTTTTATTTTACTTGAATATTTTATCTTCCCTGTGTTAGCTTGCAAGTTACATACTCTTTTATTCTTCTTTTACTGACTGCTCTAACAAATTTGTTTAACTTTTTGGAGTCTCATGTTAATTGTTTTTTTTGCCCTCTCCCCAAACAAGGTCGGCTCCTTGGACCACTTGAATTCTGCCTGCCGCTTGGACCACTTGAATTCTGCCTGCCGCTGTCCCCGTTTATGTGCCCTACTGTACGCTATTTTAATGCAGTTTGTATTTTAAAATCTTCAGAAGAATATTTTTTTCTTTTGTCTGCATCATGCAGCATGTGGGACTTTAGTTCCCCCGACCAGGGGTCAACAAGTAGGTCTGCTTGTGATGAATCCTCTCAGATTTTGTCTGCAAATGTTTTTACTTCGCTTTCATTTTTGAAAGATACCTCACTGGGTATAGGAAGTCTGCGTTACCAGTTTTCTCCACGGTTCTTTGAAGATACTCCACCGTCTCATGACTCGCATTTGCATGCAGTTGCTCTTTTGAAGATTCAGTGTTTGTCTTATTTCTTGAAGATTTAATATGATATACCTGGGTGTGGATTTTTGTTTTTTTTTAAGTCTTTTTAGCTAATTTTGAGGTAGGTTATAGGGTTGGTTGGTGGTTTTCTTGTTTGTTTTTTTCCCCCCCTGTTTTGTGGCATGTCTTTCTGGAATTATTTTTTTTGTCCATTGTTGCTGTTCAGTAGCTCTGTCGTGTCAGACTCTGTGACACCACGGCCCACATAACTCCAGGCCTCCCTGTCCATCACCATCTCCTAGAGTTTGCTCAAGCCCACGTCCATCGAGTTGGTGATGCCATCCAGCCATCTCATCCTCTGTCGTCTCCTTGACCTCCTGCCTTCACTCTTTCCCAGCATCAGGGTCTCTTCCAGTGAGTCAGCTCTTCGCATCAGGTGGCCAAAGCTCTGGAGCTTCAGCTTCAGCATCAGTCCCTTCAGTGAATATTCGGGTTGATCTCTGTTAGGGTGGACTGGTCCCACCTCCTTTCTTTCCAAGGCCTCTCAAGGACCTTTTGTCCACAGGCCTGTTCTTCTCTTCTTTTCTCCTGCAGTCACTTGTATAGAATTTGACCTCAGTTACTTTTCTGTTGCTCTTTTTTATGTGAAATTAATTTTTCTGGACTCTTAGAGTGAAGTGAGCTGTGGTTAGGCTTCCTACTGTCACAGATATCCCTCTTCTGGCCCTTTTGTGCTGTCTGCAGGTGTGGCGGCTTGCTCGGTGGGGCACTGGAGCTTGTTCCTCTTAACCCCGCCTGGTCTGATCCTCTGTCCCCTTGTCTCCTTGTCCCTCTCCTGCTCAGAGTCGATTCTGCTCCCAGCACTTCCTCCTCAGTACGAATCCCTGTCTGTTTTTGAGGTCAGCTTGGTTTGGAGACTGTAGGATCTGAGGTCAGCACTTCAGATCTCACATGAGCCCTGATTTTGGAGAGCACAAAACTCCTCCCTATTTCAGCTGCTGGTCTCAAGTTGGGCCTCCACACTTTGCAGTGACTACTTATTGGCTGATGTAGGTTCTCCTGTTCTCAGGCTCCTTAGAAACCACCTTCATTGCTCCTTTTGATGCCGAAAGCTCAGCTTCTCTGTACTCTGGTGCTGAATCAAATCTTGGACACAGAATTCCGAGTGAAGCAGAAAAGGATAGCTCTGTTGCTTTGCCAGGCAAAGGGGGACACGGTGGGCTAATCCTGCAAAACCAAGTGTCCCAACTTGGGGAAGACAGTGACAAGTTTTATAATAATTGTTCAAGGAGGGCGTGATCAGCTTGTGGACATTCTTCTGATGGGTTTAGTGGTGAGGCAAGTAGGAGTCCACATCATTAACCTTCAGGTCTAGCTGGTCTAGGGTCTACATGCTGTGTATTAACCATAACTTCTCCCGACTGAAGGGGGTTTTAATATCCACAGAGCAGCTCAGAGATACTGCCATGTGGGTCCTTTGATGGGGAAGCAGGACCCTGCCCCAAGGCTGCTCTCGACTCTTCTTTACTCCTTGGTCTCCCATCTTCTCCCTTCCCTAATTAACGACTGCTTGAATCTGCCCATTGCAATGCAGGGAAGATCATAGAGGCTGAATGAAGGCTGTTTCCTGTAATCAAAGAAGTGAAGGACACAAAGGCTTTGTGTCCAGGAGCCCCACTTGTCTTCTCTACAAACGGTGGTCCTTTGACTTCGATGATTTGTCCTCACCTGCTTGCATTTTGGGTTTTTAGGGTTACCTTGGCACCTGGTTTTGTTGTAGTTGATACATGAGTTTTTGGTTTTTCTGCATGGTTTCTCTGTGTGTTTTATAAGGATTCAGAGATTGAAAAACTATGTTGCTGCCTTCACTCTCTTCCCCAAATCCTTTTCCTGCTCAATTTTTTTATAACTTAAATTTGACTCGTTTAACTGGAAACCTCTTCAAATAATACCTATTTATATACCAACTGTTGGGAAATGCTGATTGTGTTAGAAATGCATTTGACTCCAAGTTAGAGAAAGTCAGAAGATGGCTTATGCAAATCAGGATTTGGTTTTTCTCACAGCCTGGTTGGAAAAGATGCTGATGCTGAGAAAGATTGAAAGCTAAAGGAGAAGAGGGTGCAGAGGATGAGAGGGTTTGATGGCGTCACCGACTCAACGGACATGAATTTAAGCAAACTCCAGGAGATAGTGAAGGACAAGGAATCCTGGTGTGCTGCAGTCTGTGGGGTCACGTAGAGTTGGACACGACTTAGTGACTGAACAACAGCTGTTTGGGGATGTCATCAGAGACTCAAACTTTTAGATACTTTTCAGTTCACCATCCTGAGCATATTGGCCCTTTATCCTCAGAGATGACACTGCATAGTTGCAAGATGACTGTTGTGGCTTTGCACAGAAAGGGCAAGGAAGGGTGATGTCAGCTAGACTTGTCTCTTTATCAGGAAGGCAAAACTTGCCTAAAACCCCCAGCTGCATGCTGCTTTTGTCTCATTGGCTAGAGCTCTGTCATTGGGCTCTTTAGCTACAGAAGAGGCTGGGACCAAAAACCTTCCCAGCCTTTCTGCTGGATGCTGGTGAGGAAGTAGAGGCTGGGCGGGGGGTGTTGGGTATCTGTGACCCATGTCAGCCTCACTGCATTAGAGCTCTCATGTTGTACCCTTGTTCCTTTCTTCTCACTTGAGTGGTGCAGGAATCAGGGAAAGAATGCTGGGCTGGATTGTAGGATACCCGAGTTTTGGTTCTTAACCGGACCCTAGATAATCACTTGATCTGGGATTAAGGTACGACTCTGGGCCTCTGTTTCTCAAATGGTAAAATAGAGAAGATTTGTTCTCTAAGCGTCTACCAGAGTTATAATTCTGATACTGTGTTTTCATTGACTTTGAATTTTGTGATGGAGTGGGTATTCTCAACTTGCAATCTCTTTTTAAATCAAGTGGGTTATAGCTTTGGGCAAGGTTGGGCATATTGATCTTTCCCCTTTTTTTTGGTCTTTTCCCATATTGAATTATTTATTTCTCACTTTTAGGAACATTAGAAGAGAATGATATCATACCAGAAGTTTGAGAATAATGCCTTTATGTGCTTAGAGAATCTTTTGACTTCTATAAACTATAATTGTTTTATGTTTTATTATTAATATATGCAACCAGAATAACCACTGAATTAGTAACGGCAAAAATAATATAGTATGGGCCCATAGGTAAGGCCATTTTAAGTAGGAAGTACTCACTTCTCTTTGTGAAGAGAAGATCTGAGTTAATTACTCAGCTAATTTGGGGAGTAGATAAAAACATCACGTCCACTTATAGTATTTAATTTATCAATATTTATTCCTCATTCTTAACCGAGGCCTTGCTTCCTATTTTCTTGAGAAAATGGAAGTAACAGAGGAGACCATCTGCATCTGCCCACGGCCAGCACCTGTCACCACGTGACTCGCTTCCCCTACTGTGAGGCAGATGAACTGTCCACATTCTCATCTCTGGCAAGATCTTCTTGTGCTGCATTTCCCAGTGCCTACTTCAGGCCATCACACTAGCAGTTTTTTTCCCCCTCCCTTTTCTGCATTATTTTTTACCTCTTTCCTGGATCATTTGCACCAGCATATAATGCTATTATTTTCCTATCCTGAAAAAAAACAATGCTTTGATGCTTCTTCCTCCTGCAGCTAGTTCTCTGTCTCTTTGCTGCCCTTCACCTCACGTCTCCTGAACATCCCCAGGCTCTCCAGCACCTTTTTTTGTAGTCTCAAATTTATCTCATGAGGCTTTTGTTTTCCACCTTGCCACCAAAACTGTTTTTACTTTTGTAAGGTCATTTTGTTATTCAGTCGCTAAATTGTGTCTGACTCTTTGCAACCCCGTGGACTGTACCACGCCAGGCTCCCCTGTCCTCCCAGAGTTTGCTCAGACTCAGGTCCATTGAGTTGGTGATGCTGTCTAGCCATCTCATCCTCTGCTGTCTCCTTCTCCTGCCCTCGGTCTCGCCCAGCATCAGGGTCTTTACCAATGAGTTGGCTCTTCGCGCCAGGTGGCCAGAGTATTGGAGCTTCAGCATCTGTCCTCCAATGAATATTCAAGGTTGATTTCCTTTAGGATTGACTGGTTTGATCTACTTATAGTCCAAGGGACTCTCAAGAGTCCTCTCCAGCACCACAATTAGAAAGCATTAATTCTTTGGCTCTCAGCCTCCTTTATGATCCAACTCACATCTGTACATGATGACTGGAAAACCCATAGCTTTGACTGCGTGGGCCTTTGTCAGCAAAGTGACGTCTCTGCTTTTGAATACCTTGTCTATGTTTGTTATACCTTTTCTTCCAGGAAGCAAGTGTCTTTTAATTTCATGGCTGCAGTCACCATCCACAGTGATTTTTTTAGCCCAAGAAAATAAAATCTGCCACTGCTTCCACTTTTTCTCTTTCTATTTACTGTGAAGAAATGGGACTGGATGCCATGATCTTAGTTTTTTGAATGTTGAGTTTTAAGCCAGGTTTTTCACTCTCCTCTTTTCACTTTCATCAAGAGGCTGTTTAGTTCCTCTTTGCTTTCTGCCATAAGGGTGGTGTCATCTGCATATCTGAGGTTATTGATACTTCTCCCTGCAATCTTGATTCCAGCTTGTGTTTCATCCAGTCTAGCATTTTCCATGATGTACTCTGCATATAAGTTAAATAAGCAAAGCGACAATATACAGCCTTGTTGTACTCCTTTCCCAGTTTTGAACTGGTCACTTTTTCCATGTCTGGTTCTACCTATTGCTTCTTGACCCACATACATGTTTCTCAGGAGGCAGGTCAGGTGGTCTGGTATCCCATGTCTTTAAGAATTTTCCATAGTTTATTATGATCCACACAGTCATAGACTTTAGTCTAGTCAGTAAAGTGGAAGTAGATGTTTTTCTGGAACTCTCTAGCTTTCTCCACGATCCAGCGAATGTTGGCAATTTGAACTCTGGTTCCTCTGCTTCTTCAAAACCCATCTGCACATTTGGAAGTTCTTGATTCGCACGTTGCTGAAATGTAGCTTGAAGGATTTTGAGCATAAACTTACTAGCGTGTGAAATGAGTGCGATTTTACGATAGTTTGAACATTCGTTGGCCTTGCCCTCCTTTGGGATTGGAATGAAAACTGACCTTTTTGAGTCCTGTGGCCACTGCTGAGTTTTCCAAATTTGCTGACATTTTGAGTGGAGAACTTTAACAGCATCATCTTTTAGGATTTGAAATAGCTCAGCTGGAATTCCATTACCTCCACTAGCTTTGTTTTTAGTAATGCTTCCTAAGGCCCACTTCACACTCCAGGATGTCTGGCTCCAGGTGAGTGACCACACCATTGTATTTATCTGGGTCATTAAGACCTTTTTTGTACTCCTTTTGTGTATTCTTGCCACCTCTTCTTAATCTCTTCTGCTTCTGTTAGGTCCCTACTGATTATGTCCTTTATCATGCCCCTCCTTGCATGAAATGTTCCCTTGATATCTTCAGTTTTCTTGAAGAGATCTCTAGTCTTTCCCATTCTATTATTTTCCTCTATTTCTTTGCCTTGTTCATTTAAGAATTTACCATTGATTTTAGAAAGTTCACTACATTTGCTAAAATCAGTGATGAATTCTTAAATTTCCTCTCACTTGACTTAACTAGGGAGCGTTAGCAGCCCACCGTTCTGTCCTCTGAAAAGCCCTTTCCTCTCCCAGCTTCCAGGTTACCGTCGTCTCGCAGTCTCCCCTCACCTCTGCTCCTTCCACTCTCCTGTTGGCTCCTCCTCACCTAAGTCCCCACCCCCAGTCCTTGCACTGCCCCTCTGTCTGTGTCCCACTCATGGCAACCTCATCAAATCCCAGATGCTCCTCAGAGGTACGCACCCGCCCAGACCTCTCCCTTGAACTCTGGACTGCTGCCCGTCTGACATGGTTCCCTGCACGAGAGAGATGTCACAGCTCAGCGTGTCCGTAGCCAAAGTCTGGGTCTTCCTCACGGGCCTCCCTGCTGAGTCTTCGCCTCTCCAGTAAAGGAAACACCCATCCTTCCGGAGACTCGGGTCAGAAACCTGAGCGGTCTCCTCGCCAGCTCTAACTCCCTCACACCCCGGCTGCAGCACCAAATGCAAAAATCACGTTGACTCAGCCTTCAGAATAGACGCAGACCTGACCTTCTTTCAGCACCTCTGGTTGCCACCACGGTGGTTCACGCCATCAATGTGTCTCCCTTGAATGCCTCCAGGGGCCTCATCCCTGGTCTCCCGCTTCCAGCCTTGTCCTTAGTCAGTCTCTTTACGCAGGCCAGAGGCTGCTTCCCATCCTGCTTTCGGTAAAAACCAGAGTCCTTACTGTGACTTACAGGCCTGTCACCTGTTTTTGTTTTAACTCTTTGTGGATCTTTTGGTTTTTTTCATTTCTGCCGTCATAGTTTTAATTTCCAAGTGTTCTTTTTCTCCTATGAATGTTCCTTTAAAAAAAAAAAAAGGGACTTTCTTGGCGGTCCATTGGTTAAGACTTCACCGTCCAGTGTAGGGAATGTGGGTTTGATCCCTGGTCGGAGAACTAAGATTCCACATGCCTCGCAGCCAAAAACCCAAAACGTGAAATAGAAGCAATATGGTGACAACTTCAATAAAGACTTCAAAAAATAATAATAATAATATCCTCAAGGCTTATAACTTTTTGAGGTTAATATAGTGATTCATTTTTAAGATTTTTGCTCTTTCTTCTAAGCTTCTTTTTTGTGTGTGCTTTTGTTCACTGTCGCATGTGAGAGCCTTTCCTCAAACGTCAAGAGATCCTTTTACTGCCAGCCCGTGTTGAAGAGTTAGGCACTAAAACTCAAATTTAGAAGATAGATGCATCTATTATATTTGTATGCACAGGGATTTGTGAACTGAGGGGTTCCCTTTAGGCTTTTGGCAGCTTCACGGGGAGACCTCCATCTTTCAGTATCTGAAGGCTTCTCCCCTTAGGCTGATCAGTTTCCCCCAGAGGAGAGAGTCCTCCAAACCCCTCCTGGGTTGAGGTGGAGTGGAGTGGAGGCGGTGGTTACAGGCCTGCGGCAGGCGGAGGAGGGGACTGGGTCTCGTTCGTTGTGCAGGCTCCCCGTCTAGGACCGTCTCTTGAGCTCTGCCTGGTGTGGGAGAGTCCAGGGCCACTCGGGTTCATTCTCTCCAGAGATGAGCCCGAGTCTCCGCCCAAGTGAATAGTGGGATCCCAGGGCCTAATCTCTTCTTACAGGCTTGCAGACCAGTCCTGTGTTTTCATCCCGACCCAGGGCTCCGCACTTCCTGATGGCTCTCATTCCCACACCTTTCTTGGGTCTGTGCCACCATCCACGTGCCTCCTGCCCCCCAGAAACTCTGCTCACTCTCCCTCCCACCTGCTCATTCAGTTGCCACCCTCCTGCCTGCTCTCTGTTGTCTAAAATTTGTTGGCATCTCTTGTTTAGCATTGCTGTTTCCATTCTCTTTCTTTGTGGGCTTACACCTTTTTAAAGTATTTGCTGTTATTTTAGTGAGGTTTTGGGAAAGAATGGAATTAGATGGATAGAGTGGATGGTAGAAGGAAGTACTTGTGCAAAGGGGTGTGGTTCTTTTCCATTAAAAGTTATGGACAAAGCTGTTCAAAATTTTTTCAAACAAAAGAAATCTGTAATACAGGAAACAGCAATCTCCTGTAATGCCTCCCTGAGAGAGAACCGCTAGTAACAGTTTGGTATTCTGGAGATCTTTTCAGTATTTTAATATGTATAATGTAATAGTTTTTGTATGTACATGTACATGCATATAGACATGTTTTTATGCATACATACGTTTTATGCATATTTATTTGGTATGTATTATATTAATTCTAACATGGGTACTGGAAATAGTAAAACTACTAATAACTTTTTTTAAGAAGTTACACATTTTACCTACCATGAGATGGTGGTGGTGGTTGTTCAGTCGCTGAGTCGTATCCAACTATTTGAGACCCCGTGGCCTGCAGCATGCCAGGCCAGGCTTCCCTGTCCTTCATCATCTCCCAAGTTTGCTCAAACTCCTGTCCATTGAGTTGATGATGCCATCCAACCATCTCATCCTCTGTTGCCCCCTTCTCCTCCTGCTGCTGCTGCTAAGTCGCTTCAGTCGTGTCCGACTCTGTGTGACCCCATAGACGGCAGCCCACCAGGCTCCCCCGTCCCTGGGATTGTCCTGGCAAGAACACTGGAGTGGGCTGCCATTTCCTTCTCCAGTGCATGAAAGTGAAGCCGCTCAGTTGTGTCCGACTCTTAGCGACCCCATGGACTGTGGCCTACCAGGCTCCTCCGTCCATGGGATTTTCCAGGCAGGAGTACTGGAGTGGGGTGCCACTGCCTTCTCCCTTCTCCTCTTAGCCTCAAGCTTTATTTTTCATCCAGAAGGTTTTCTGGCGTACCTTCCATTTCCGTATCTAATTCTATTCATAAAAAATGACTATGCATCATTGATTGAATTTGACATTGATTAGAACTTAAGCTGTTCTCTCTTGATGGGTATTTGAGGCGATTTTCTCTTTTTATTCATTACTATGAAAATAGTGAGGTGAATTTCTTTTTTTCATTTGTATCTTTTTCAAATTCTTTTTCCGTTTATGTGATCTTAGAATACTGAGGAGAGCTCCCTGTGCTGCGCAGTAGGTCATCGCTGATTATCTGTTTTAAATGGAACAGTGTGTACATGTCCATCCCGAACTTCCAGTCTGTCCCTCCACCCCTCCCTTCTTCCTGATGACCCAAAGTTCATTCTCGAAGTTTGTGAGTCTTATTTCTGTTTTGTAGGTAAATTCATTTCTATCTTTTTTTAAAAGGTTTTGCATATAAGTGATGTCATAGGATATTTGTCTTTCTCTGTCTCTTCACTTAGTATGGTAATCTCCAGGTCCATCCATGTTGCTGCAAATGGCATTATATCATTTTTTATGGGCAAATAGTATTCCACTGTATGCATGTACCACACTTCTTTATCAGTTTATCTGCTGATGGACATGTAGATTGCTTCCATGTTCTGGCTGTTGTTAATAGTGCTGCAGCGAACATTGGGAATTTTATTTCTCTATGTATATTTTTGTCAGCCAGTTTTTTAAAACCTGTAACTGAGTGAGGTAACCTGCAGAACCAGGAAAAATTTGGAGTAACTGACAGGTCCTGAGTAACCAGTCTTCTTGACCATGCTTGTTAACATCAGTACACTCTCACTGCCCCGCTGTTTTCTTTCTTAGTAGGTTTTTCTCTTCTTCTTATGCCTTGCTTCTGTTTTGCTCTTGTTACAAATCACCTGGCCAGATTTCAGTTAAACTAATGCACTCTGTTCTGTTAAGTCCTAGGAATGCCATTAGGCATTTGCTTATTTTATAACTTTTAATCTCCTGGGTATGGAAATGAGAAGTGGAGCTGCTGTCTTTTACTAATCAAATGTTTTTCAGTCCTGTGAATGAAGAAATTGAGACTGTTAATTCCCAACTCACAGTATTTGAAAAGTCAGAGTTTTTACTTGCACCTCTTTAATTGATAAGATCTAGAGTATAAAATTTTTTAGCCTTATTTCTAGTTTAAGTAGATCTTTTATGGCCAACCTAGATAGCATATTTAAAAGCAGAGACATTACTTTGCCAACAAAAGTCCGTCTAGTCCAACCAAAGCCATCTAGTCAAGGCTATGGTTTTTCCAGTGGTCATGTATGGATGTGAGAGTTGGACAGTGAAGAAAGCTGAGCGCCGAAGAATTGATGCTTTTGAACTGTGGTGTTGGAGAAGACTCTTGAGAGTCCCTTGGACTGCAAGGAGATCCAATCAATCCATCCTAAAAGAGATCAATCCTGGGTGTTCATTGGAAGGTCTGATGTTGAAGCTGAAACTCCAATACTTTGGCCACCTGACTCATTGGAAAAGACCCTAATGCTGGGTAGGATTGGAGGCGGGAGAAGAAGGGGACGACAGAGGATGAGATGGTTGGATGGCATCACTGACTTGATGGACATGGGTTTGGGTAAACTCCGAGAGTTGGTGATGGACAGGGAGGCCTGGCGTGCTGCGATTCATGGGGTCGCAAAGAGTCGGACACGACTGAGCGACTGAACTGAACTGAAGATTTTGATCTGTTATCAAATAATGAGCCACAGTTTTTTTATGAGAAAGCGATGACCATAGGAGACAGTAATTTGGAAATAGATATAAGCTCCAACATCAGATGTGTCTCTGATTTTTTAATTTTACTGCCTTAGGCTTTACTATGAACAAAGAATCCTGCGAAAGGTCTTTGAAGAGTGGAAAGAAGAGTGGTGGGTTTCCCACCGAGAGTGGAAACTCCAGGTTCGAGCCGACTGTCACTACAGGTCAGATTTCATGTTACATATCACTTTAATTTTACTGGTGAAGTGAAATGAAAGTCGCTCAGTCATGTCCAGCTCTTTGCGACCCCATGGACTATACAGTCCATGGAATTCTCCAGGCCAGAATACTGGAGTGGGTTTGCCTTTCCCTTCTCCAGGGGATCTTCCCAACCCAGGGATCGAACCCAGGTCTCCCGCATTGCAGGCGGGATCAGCAAGGGAATTTTTTTTACCAGCTGAGCAACAAGGGAATTTTACTGGTACACATTATCAAATAATTACTTGTTGGCGTAATCCTAGATCAAAGGAAGAGAAGTCTTTTTCTTTCTAGTTTTATTGAGATATAATTGATATATATTAATTACTGTATACATTTTAGGTGTACAGAATAGAGATTTGACTTACATATTATGAAATGATTACCACAAAAAATTTAGTTAACATTCATCGTCTCTCATAACTGCAATAAAACAAATGGGGAAAAAAATTTTCTCCTTGTAATGAGAACTTTCAGGATTTATTCTCTTAACAATTATCATATATTCTCTTAACAGCTGTCATATGTATCATACAGCAGTGGTAACTGTAGTCATCATATTGTACCTTGTATCCCCAGAACTTACTTGTGTTATAACTGGAAGTTTGTACCTTTTGACCACTCCCCCAAACCCCGTGCCTCCAGTAAACCACAAATCTGATCTTTTTCTCAATTGTTTTTTTTTTAAAGAATGCACATGTGAGATCATACAATGTTTGTCTTTCTGTGACATATTTCTCTTAGCTTAATGCCTGCAAATTCCATCCATGTCGTCAAAAAAACAGGATCTCCTCTGTTATATATATATATAATTTTTGTGGAATTTCCTCATTTTTAAATGGCTGAATAGATTCCACTTTATGTATTTGGGTTGGCCAAAAAGTTCGTTCTGTTTTTTCCGTACTGCGCTTTTTGACCAACCTGATAGGTACAGCTTTACCCATTCATCCATCTGTGGACTCTTAATTTGTTGCCCTGTCTTGGCTTTTGTAAATAATGCTGCTGTGAACATGGTGGTGCAG
The DNA here is from genome assembly GCA_024291935.2 of Okapia johnstoni. Classification (NCBI taxonomy): domain Eukaryota; kingdom Metazoa; phylum Chordata; class Mammalia; order Artiodactyla; family Giraffidae; genus Okapia; species Okapia johnstoni. The sequence goes on along the minus strand of CM044310.1, from coordinate 2,492,642 downwards.
ATATATTTTCAAGTTAGTGTTTTTGTTCCCTTTGGATATATTTCCAGAAGTGGGATTGCTGGATTGTCTGGTAGTTCTATTTTTAATTTTTTGAAGACCCTGCATACTGTTTTCCTTAGTGGCTATTACCAATTTACAAATCGTACCAAGAGACCACAAGGTTCCCTTTTTTCTATATCCTCACCAGCACTTATCTTTTTTTTTAATCTCCTATTTTAGGGAGACCTAATCTCCTACTTTTCTTTTTTTTTTTTAAATTGAGGTAAAATTGATTTATAGCATTATATCAATTTCAGGTGCACAACATTATAATTCTCTCTTGTCCTTTTCATGGTGGCCTAGAGGTGTGAGGTGATATCTCGCTGTGAGTTTGATTTGTATTTTCCTGACGACTAGTTATCTTTAAGTATCTTTTCATGTACCTGTTGGCTGTTTGTGTATCTACTTTGGGAAAATGTCTGTTTAGGTTGTTAGCCCACTTCTATTTATTTTTGTTGAGAACTAGCATATTAAACACATGCAATGCATTAATGCTCATTTAGAAAAAGAATGGTTAAAGGAAGTTGTATAATTTTTAGATTGGATGAAGATGAAAACATTGGGGATTCCGGAACAGTATTTACTTGCACTTAATACATAGTCTCATTTTTCCTGCCATGGGACTTTTGAGCACCCCAAAGGCTTAATTGTTGTTATCGATGAAAAAAAAAAAAAGTAACCTCACTTTTCAGTCTTCTGTCTTTACCTTTGCCCACTTTTACAAGACCAGTGCTCTAACCCCTGAGCTATGGAGCCCTCGCCTCTTTGCCCACTTTTAAATTGGATTGTTTGATTTTTTGCTATTGAGTTGTGTGAGTTCTTTATGTATTTGGATATTAATCCCTTATCAGATGTATGGGTTGCAAGTATTTTTTCCCATTTTGTAGGTTGTCTTTCTCACTTTGTTGACTGTATCTTGCTGTGCATAAGGCTTTTTGTTTACCGTAGTCCTGCTTGTTTATTTTTATGTAGTTGCTTGTTCTTAGGTATCACATCCAAAGAATCACTGCTAAGACCTGTGTGAAGGAGCTTTTTTCTTGTGTTATGTTTTCTCCTGGGAATTCCATGGTCTTGTATCTAAGTCTTTAATCCATTTCTATTTAATTTTTGTGACTGGTGTTAGATAGGGGTCTAGTTGCATTCTTTCACATGTGAATATCAAATTTTCCCAGCACCATTTATTGAAGAGACTCTGTTTTCCCCCACTGATTCTTGGCTCTGTTGTCAAATATTAGTTGACTGTGTATTTGGGTTGATTTGGGGGCCCTGGATTCTGTTCCATTGGTCTCTGTGTTTTTTATGCCATGATATTGTATGTGCTGTGCTTAGTTGCTCAGTCGTGTCTGACGCTTTGCAACCTCATGGACTGTAGCCCGCCAGGATCCTCTGTCCATGGGGATTCTCCAGGCATGAATTCTGGAGTGGGTTGCCATGCCCTCCTCCAGGGGATCTTCCCAACCCAGGGATCGAACCTGCGTCTCCTGGGTTGCAGGTGGATTCTTTACCATTTGAGCCACCAGGGAAGCCTATGACGTTGCATACTACCGCTTTATAGTGCAGCTTGAAAATAGGAGGTGTGATGTCGCCTGCTTTGTTCTCTCTGAGGATAGCTCTGACTATTTGAGGTCTTTTGGAGCTCCACATAACTTTTAGGATTGTTTTTTCTACTTCTGTAAAAATGAGATTGGAATCTTGGGGTTGCATTGAATCTATAGATGACTTTTGGTAGTATTGACATTTTAACGATATTTTCCCAGTTCGTGAACATGGACCACTTTTCTGTTTATCTGTATCTTCTTTGATCTCTTTCATTAGTGTCTTGTAGTTTTCAGAGTGGAGACCTTCCACTTCTTTGGTTAAATTTACTCTTAAACATTTTGTTATTTTTGATGCTATTGTAAATGGGATTGATTTACTTCTCTTTTTCAGATAATTTGTTGTTACTGTAGAGAAATGCTACTTATATTTTACATTAATTTTATATCCTATGACTTTACCAAGTTCATTGATTAGATCTAAAAGTTTTTTGGTTGAGTCTTTAGGAGTTTCCATATATAAAATCATGGCATCTGCAAATAGAGACAGTTTTACTTCTTCCTTTCCAATTCTGATGCCTTTTACTCCTTTTTCTTGCCCAGTTGCTCTGGCTGGGACTTCCAGTACTGTGTTGAGTAGGAGTGGTGAGAGTGGGCACCCTTGTCTTGTTCCTGATCTCAGAGGAAAGGCTGTCAGCCTTTCTCCATTGAGTATGGTGCTAGATGTGGGCTCATGATATGTGGCATTTATTATATTGAGACACTGATGATCTTATGGTTTTCTTTTTTCATTCTTAATATTAATGTGGTGTGTCATATCGACTGAGTTTGTGGTGGTTGGACCATCCTTCTAAGGAGAAGAGTTTTGTATTATTTTCTGTTTTTCTTCAAATTCTTTTTAGAGTAAGCAAGATCAGAGTCCTAAATTAAACCTAAGCACACAGTACTGTATGCATGTGAACTTATACACACAGAGATAACCCTGTAATTCAGGTACCATTATGTACTGATCATGCTAATGATTAGAATAGATTTTTCCTCACCAACTCCCACTGCTGTATAATTTCTAATTCTGTTTTCTAAACCAATAGAGTTGCTTTAATTTATATTGCTTGGGAGGAAATATATGCCCAATATAGAACCTTAAGAAAACAGAAAAGAAGGGCTTCCCTGGCAGTCCAGTGGTTAAGATTCCATATTCCCAATTGCAGGGGTCATGGGTTTGGTCCCTGGTCAGGGAACTAAGATCCTTCATGCTGCACAACATAGCCAAATAAAATAAAATTTAAATTAAAAAAGAAAATAGAAAAGAAAGAAAAAAAACTTTTAAAAAAAGTATTTATTTTTTTTTGTGATAGAAGAAAATCTGTGACATTCGTATTCCCAGGGATAAGTAAAAAAAGTAAAAATTAGGAATTCTATTACATACATATTTTCTATACCATTTTTAAAAGTAAAAACTTAATATGTCTCACACATTGTATCTTTTCCAAATGGTATTCATTCGTCGTCACATCTTTAGGCTCTTTGGGGTAGGGTTTCTGATTTATGGATATTTCAGATAAAGTACAGACAATGTTTTTGTTAGGGGCTTCCCTGATAGCTCAGTTGGTGAAGAATCTGCCTGCAATGTAGGAGACCCCAGTTCAATTCCTGGGTCGGGAGGATCCGCTGGAGAAGGGATAGGCTACCCACTCCAGTATTCTTGGGCTTCCTTTGTGGCTCAGCTGCTAAAGAATTCACCTGCAATGCGGGAGACCTGGGTTTGATCCCTGGGTTGGGAAGATCCCCTGGAGAAGGGAAAGGCTACCGACTCGAGTATTCTGGCCTGGAGAATTCCATGACCTATATCGTCCGTGGGGTCGCAAAGAGTCAGACGCGACTGAGTGACTTTCACTTTCACATAGATAATGTTGAATCGTTCTAATAAGCTGGCAGAGTATGAAATCAAATCTTAGGAAATGGGCTAGTGAAGAGATGGAGGGACTGACAGTCCTACTGTGTATAATGCATGTATTGAGAAGGAAAGGACAAAGGAGGACACTGCCCATGTTTTAGTGCAAAGGAGAGGTGGTGGTCTCCGTGGCGTGGGTGATTCAGAAACAACTCTTGTTCCAAATGCTACAGCTCTGTGGGTGCTGAAGATGCAGTCACTCTCAGGTAATTCACGCCTTTTTTCCCTTAGCGATAACATAAGGTGTGGAGAACAACTCTCCGTCAAAGAGGACAGATTTCACCGTGTTTGTAGGAAATGTAACTTTAGCTTAGGATATGTTGCTGTTTAGTCATTCTTTATGACCCCATGGACTGTAGCCCTCCAGGCTCCTGTGTCCAAGGCATTTTCCAGGCAAGAATGCTGGAGTGGGTTGACATTTCCTTTTCTAGGGGGTCGTCCCAACCCAGGGATCCAACCCACATCTCCTGCTTGGCAGGCGGGTTCTTTACCGCTGAGCCACCAGGGAAGTCCAACTTAGGATATGGATTGGCTTTTCTGTGTCAGAAGTGTTCTGTTAATTTTTCTTGTGTGCAGAACGGACTGGGTATATCAGATTAAGAGTTGTTTTGTTTTAAAGAAACACCTTTTGCTTTTGTGGCTCCTCAGATATTACTTGTACAGCCTGATGTTCCAGACCTGGAAGACCTACGTGTGTCAGCAGCGAGAGATGAGGAGCAAGTACCTGAGAGCTGAGAATCATGGTGAGAAAAGGAAGTACATGCTAAAGAAAATGCCTCCATTTACTTGTTTTTGCTTTTTTTCCCCTTTATTAAGACTTTATTGGGAGTTCCCTGGTGGTCTTATGGTTAGGATTTGACATTTTCACTGCCATGGTCTGGGTTCAGTCCCTTGTCGGGAAACTTGAGATGTTGAATAGAAGTGGTGAGAAGAGTCATCCTTGCTGTATGCTTGGTTAGTGGGAAAGCTTTTGAGTTCCTCACCATTAAGTACGGTATAGGCTTCTTGCAGATGTTTGTTGTCAAGTTGAGTAAGATCCCTCCCTTTTCCTAGTTTACTGAGAGCCCAGGTTCACTTTCAGAGAAGCTTCTGTGAAGGACAAGTACATTGTCTTTGAGAGAGAATAACTCTGAGTCAGAGGGAAGAGTTGTTTGACTCCCCCTTCTGTATTCCGGGATGTGTGATTTCTCATCAGGAGCGCCTGTGACCATATCCCTGTGGTTTTTCCCCATGCGGCATGGTTTGCGTGAACTGGCTGTTCCCGTCCTGGCTGTGTTTCTCCCACAGCGCGTGGGGCTGTTGTCTGTCTTGCCACCGTGTGTCAGATTACACGGCTGGCCTCTGATCTTCTTGGTCCAGGTTGCCCTTTAGTGATCTTGTGACAGCTCAGCTCTAGTTGGTATCTGGTTCCTCTGTGAGCTGAACTCAGAAACCTGTGTGGGTGAGTCTAAGGGAAAAAGGCATATTGAAGGATAATGTAACCTCCCACTATTTCTCATAGCCCCGAATGCCTTGTAGGCCCCTCAAACTCAACAGGTCCCTTGGATGCCTTGTCCACTGCACCCTGTGTAGACCTGCTCTTCCCGTAGCGGAGAGAGAAACCTCACTTAGGAACGGCTTCCCTGTGCCCACAGCGCTCAGCTGTCTTCTCTTACAGCACGGCTCCCTCGACTGTCACTTGCGTTCTCCTTTGTCACTGCCTGGCGGTGAATGTCGTAAGGCCCTCTTCTTTCGTCTCTTTTCATCTGTTTTCTCCTTTTCTTAGATAATCTCAGTTCAGCTCAGTTCAGTCGCTCAGTCGTGTCCGCCTCTTTGCGACCCCATGAACTGCAGCACGCCAGGCCTCCCTGTTGGCAAATGTGCCTCTAAAGGAGGCAGTGTTTTGTAGGTGAGGCACTTGTGTGGGATTACTTAGCTAAGCAACAAGGACAGTACTCAGGCCCAGCTTGTCTTACTCAGCAGCCTACACTCTAAAACCACAGCGCCATGCTAGTCCTTCTTGCCTGAGATGTGCTGATTCCGGAGGTCTGGGGTGGGCCCATGGAAAACTGTGAAGTGAAAGTCGCTCAGTCGTGTCCGCCTCTTTGCGACCCCATGGAGCCCACCAGGCTCCCCTGTCCATGGAATTCTCCAGGCACGAATACTGGAGTGGTTTGCCATTCCCATCTCCAGGGGATCTTCCTGACCCAGGGATAGAACCCGGGTCTTCTGCCTTGCAGGAAGATTCTTTTATCTTCTGTGCCACAATGGGAAGCCCAAGGAAGCTACATATTAAATTCTTTTTCATCTTTTATGTGATTTGTCAACAACTATGAAATATAAAGTATAGGTATAGTCCTCCTGTCCACATTTTAGAGAATGTCCTGAAAATGTTTTACATAATTTTATTTTCTCCTTTGTGTTCTAAAAAAATAAAGAAACTTCACCAGTAATGGCTCTCTCAGTGAAAATGGAATTTACTCTAAAGGGAGGGCTGTGGACCTTTGCACCCCCTGTATGAAGTAAATTTTCTATCCTCCGGGATCATTGCTGGCCCTTTTTATTTTGTTTCACAAATTGATACAAGTAGTGTCCTTTCCTTTTTATCTTGCTTCTTCTACTTTACAAATATTGTTTCAAACAGCAAATTTTATAACATGACTTCTTTTTTAACCTTATATTGCTAAGTCGCTTCAGTTGTATCTGACTCTTTGAGACCCCATGGACTATCCTCTATCCATGGGGATACTGTAGGCAAGAATACTGGAGTGGGGTGCCATTTCCTACTCCATTAACCTTATATTAATGGAAAATTTAAAAATCTACAAAACGGAAAGATTTAATAATGAACTTCTGTGTAGCCATCACCCAGCTTCCAATTACCGACTCACTAGTCTTGTCACATGCATATCCCCATTCACTTCTCTGCTTCCTTTGTTACTTCATGTGTAGATATTGCAGAGGATATAACTCTAAAAAAGTATAAGGACTTTTAGAGTTATCTGAACAGTGCAGTGCGTTGCTTTTCCTTTAAATGGTTTGTAAATGTCATCACTTACATAACTATTCTTTGCATCTTGCATCTTTATTAACTTTGTAGAGCTTCACAACTTTTCCAGCAGAGGGCACTGGAAGACTGGAGGAATTGAGATGAGGGATCCATCTGAGAGCCTTGGAGCTTTTTTGCCTTAATCCAGAGTAATCCATCTCTCCTAACCCCTTTTTGGAAATCTTTTTGGTGCATCTAGATGCAAAGCAAAAGATGCAACAGGCCTGGAAGTCCTGGTTGATCTACGTGGTTTTCCGTAGGACCAAACTCGAGATGCAGACCATTGCCCTGGAGTTCAGGCAGCGGAGTATTCTGTGGTAAGTGTGCTGCCTGGCCTACAGGTCAGCAGCATTTGTTTTTGCCTCATCCTTGTTTTATGCAGCTAGAAAGCCAGCATGAAAGCCTACCTTAAAACATTTTGAGCATAATTGATACATAATAAATATTTACTGGTACCTTGTTCAACATTAAGATCAGGTTTTCACAAAATCATAAGTAACGCTAATTGAGTTTTATGTTAAGCCTTGTGTTAAGTTTCTGTGTATGTTAATTTTTTTAATGTAAAGTGTCCCATTTGCTCCTTACCATAAACTGTAAGATAAACACTGTTATTCCACAGATTAGGATACGTGAGCTCAGGCAAGCTGCTCAACCTTTCTCCTGTGTGAGTCGTAACTAGTGAAACTGGGGCTCACCCCCCCATCTTTCTGATGCCACAGCTCACACTTTACCTGCTGCCCTGCACTGCATCTCAGCAGCAGCATCCTCCATTGGGGAGACCGCCTGAGTCAGTCCACTTTGAAAGCCAGAGGTGTGTGGCAGTGAGCTGCTTTATAGCAGTACCGATGCCTCTGTGCGTTGTTCCCAGCAGTTCTCTGGTGTCCCGAACGGCAGCGCACTGAAAGCTCAGTTCCTGGCCAAGAGAGCGGGGCCCTGTGTGTAGCGTGGGTAAGAGCAGAAGCCTTGCAGCTAGACTGCCTTGGGCTCAAACCCCTGTTCTCACAAGTATTGGGTCATTTCACTTCTCCAGGCCTCACTTTCTTCACACCGTGAGATGTCTTTTTCAGGTTGTCATGGGAAATACATAAGATAATACTTGTGAAGTATTTAGCCTAGTGTCCAGACCATCAGTGGACATAAAGAAGTTATTTAAAATGTTTGTTATTTAAAATTTATTCAGCAGATATTTGTAAATGCTTAGTAAGTATGTAGTTCCACTAGAGTCTATGGGGGGGGTCTTTCTACATAATTTTACTTATTCGGTGTCTGTTAAGGGCTTAAAATGTTTCTGATTGAGTCCTGAGGTTACATTCAGGGAACTTATAATTTCTCTAAGTGCTTAAAAAGATAACTAATAATGCCAGATAGGCTGAGATTTTGAAGAGATACAGCTAAGCATGGCTCAAGTTAGGAGGTAGGAGATATTGGTGAGTTAGAGTGACCAGGGTAAGTGGGTGTAAAACAGAAGTTGCAAATGCTCATTTCCACATTATTGCTCTTCTGCAGCAAATCAAAAAATAAGTAGGAAGGAACCCAAGGCTAGAATGAAACCTGGCACGGACAGGAGGAGGGGAAGGGACCCATCAAGACTGGAAATCTCAACACCATTATTGGCTGACTTCCCTGGGGGTCCAGTGGTTAAAACTCTGCTCTTCCACTGCTTAGGGCCGTGGGTTTAATCCCTGCTCAGGGAACCAAGATTCCACATGCTACGTGGAGTGGCTATAATAAATACTAGTAGTTTTTCAGTTTATTCTGTGGAATCTCCTGAAGTAGTTGGCAGTGATTTTTTTTTTTAAACCCACATTGGCCAAACAGAGGATATCTAAACTGTCTGAGGCTGGGTCTGACCTTGTGTGCTGAGTCACCTTGGTTGTATCTGACTGTGTGACCCCATGGACTGTAGCCCGCCAGTCTCCTCTGTCCATGGGATTCTCCAGGCAAGAATGACTGGAGTGGGTTGCCATGCCCTCCTCCAGGGGTCTGACCTTAGGAACCATCCGTTTCCAGCCCTTCGTTGGCAGCTCTAGAACCGTTCCTCGATTGCTTGTTCTGGCAGCAGGTCTAATGGTGTCAGTCTTAGGGAGAGGGAGCTGAGCCGGGGGTCTGAGGCCCAGCCCTCATGGCCCTGCTCTTCCGGCTGCCCCTGCTCTGACGGGTCCCGTCCTTGATCTGCTCTGCGGCAGGCTGTGGTGGAGTGCGTGGAGACGGCGACTGGGACAGGTCCGCCTAGGCCGAGCCCTCCAGGCCGTGGCCATGAAGCACCGGGCCTGGAACCTCCAGCTGCAGGTGAGTCCGCAGACTCGGGCTTCGGGGTCCTCTGTGCACGTCGTCAGGCTGCACACCCCCGGAGGGTGCGCCAGACTTCCCGGCAGATGGTGACCGCTGTGCTGCTGCCTCTGCTGGGCCCTCCGCATAGCTCCAGGGGCGGGAGTGGTCCGAGGCACACGCAGCGTGGAAGGCCGGGCTCTCCAACAGAGGCTGCTGGAAGGAGCACCCAAGATGTAGTCTTCGTTGCTAGTTTGTTTTCAGCTGCTCCGGGCCTTCCTTGCTCTGTGCGGGCTGTCTCCGGTTGTGAGCGAAGGCATCTCTAGTTTCCGGGCGGTGGCTTCTACTGTTGTGGAGCGCAGCGCTAGAGGGTGCGGGCTGCAGTTTTGGTGCAGGGCTTAGTTGCCCCACAGCATGTGGGATCTGCCCGGACCAGGGCCCGAACCCGTGTCTCCTGCATTGGCAGGCAGGTTCCTAACCACTGGACCACCAGGGATGTCCTGCTAGATGTGATTGCCAGTGGTTTTTAGAGAGCTCTTGCTAATCGTGGAGCTGGAAATACACTTAAAGAAACAGCAGTGTATTCTTTCTTTCCTCAGGACTCTTTTCCAGAGCAAATTAGAAAACAGTAAGAGCAAAGACAAACTAAGGCTGAAAAGAAAACCTGGCCTTTCTCATGTGATCTTGCTCATCTCTTTGAGTTCCTTTTTGGGAACGCCGCTGACTTTTGGTCAGTTACAAAGGACTAACATCTGTACCAAATGTATGGCGTTTGATAGACTCTCTGAATTTCTGTCACTTTTTAGTGTCTCCTGGGTACTTATAGGCTGCCAAGTCAGTTACAGAGAATAGAACAGGGAAGAAGAGAAAAAGAAGTGCCCGTTGCTATATGTAGGAGTAATAACTTAAAAAAAAATATTTTACTTATTTGTGCCGAGTCTTTAGTTATGGCATGTGGGATTTACTTCCCTGACCAGGGATCAAACCCGGGCCCCCTGCATTGGGAGCGTGCAGTCTTGGCCGCTGGACCACCCGGGAAATCCCCAGTAACTTGTTTTTTTAATTATTTTTTATTTTTGGCTGTGCTGGGTCTCCGTTGCTGCGTGTTGGGCCTTAGTGGGGGCCCCTCTTGTTGTGATGTGGCGGCTTCTCTTGTGGAATACAGCTCTAGAGTGTGTGGGCTTCACTTTGGTGGCGCACAGGCGTAGTTTCCCTGCGGCATGTGGAGTCTTCCCGGACCACAGATCAAGGTTGTGTCCCCAGTGTTGGCAGGCAGATTCTTTACCACTGGACCACCAGGTAAGCAAGCCCTGCCCCGGTAACTTTTTATTAGACAACATTTTGCATCATCTCTGCAAGTATATGCAATATATGGAGATCGTGTGCAAACAACGTAGATCAGGGGTCAGCACGCTTGGCCACTGGTCAGGTTTGGCCAGCTGCTGGTTGTAAAATTTTTACTGGGATGCAGTTACACCTGTTCGTTTCTGTATTGTCTAAGCTGCTGTCAGGCTACAACGGCAGAATTGAGTAGTTGCAATGGACACCACATGGTCTGCAAAGCCTAAAATAAGAAAAAAAAAAAATTTAAGAAAGAAATTTGTTGACCTCTGAATTCACAAGGCCTTCTGAAGCAATAGGAAGGAAGTAGACTTAGTTGTTGCCAGTGATAATGTGGTAACAAGAACAGTGGGAATCGTAATGGTGTTTTTGTCCTCTTACATCCTAGATGCTGGACTAAGGCCCTTACACGTGTTATCACAATTTTCAAAATTATTTTTAAAAGCCCCTATTATTATTACTTTGCCAACAAAGGCCCATCTAGTCAAAGCTATGGTTTTTCCAGTAGTCATGTTTGCATGTGAGAGTTGGACTGTAAAGAAAGCTGAGCACTGAAGAACTGATGCTTTTGAACTGTGGTGTTGGAGAAGACTCTTGAGAGTCCCTTGGACTGCAAGGAGATCCAACCAGTCCTAAAGGAAATCAGTCCTGAATATTCATTGGAAGGACTGATGCTGAAGCTCCAATACTTTGGCCACCTGACGTGATGAACTGACTCCTTGGAAAAGACCTTGATGCTGGGAAAGATTGAAGGCAGGAGGAGAAGAGGGTGACAGAGGATGAGATGGCTGGATGGCATCACCGACTCTATGGACATCAGTTTGAGCAAGCTCCAGGAGTTGGTGGTGGACAGGGAGGCCTGGCGTGCTGCAGTCCATGGGGTCACAAAGAGTCGGACACAATTGAGTGACTGAACTGAACTGATTATTACAGGCTAAATAACTCCAATAACTGGCCCTGACCTTTGTCGTGCACCTGGCAAAGGTCGGGGCAGTATTTGAACCCAAGGAGCCTGAAAAGTGCACTCGTTCCTTGACCACCCCGCTGCCTTGTCCTCATAGACTCGTGCTCTCGGGAGGGAGCGGGAACTATGTGAAAGAGTTGCAGTGCAGGAACGTAGCAAGGCTGGCTTTCCGTCACTGAGGGACCCCGGCTACGTGAGTGCTCGTCCCTCTCAGCCAGTCACTTTGAGAGCCTGCAGGCTCTGTTCTGCTGGTGCCACCGTGGCTCAGCACGTGTTTAGAATTTCTTTTTGACTTTTGCCCTCGGAGCTTGCAACTGCGGCTTTGAATGGCTGTCTTCAGTGAGAGGTTTTCATGATTTGAGGTTGAATTTAATATATAAGACAACAAAAAGTCATTCAGAATCAAATCCAATGAAAAATATGAGCAATAAGAAAACACTGATATGGACCAAAAGCTTTGTGAGACTCGTAAGACAAATTTTATGCTGCAGATTATAAATAAAATCCTTGTGTCTGATAAGTACCATATGATTTACCAAGAACCTTAAGTCATTCCTCTCAATCCTCACATCTCTGAACTAGGCAGGACAGACATCATGAGATATGTGAAATAATAAAAAATGAAGTTTAAGCATAAAAACATGAAACATAAAACGTTTATTAAAAATATTAACGAGAGTCTTCCCTGGCAGTCTAATGGTTAAGATTTCACTTTTCAGTGCAGGTCCGATCCCTGGTCCAGGAGCTGAGATCCCTCAGGCCTCACAGCCAAAAATCCAAAACATAAAACTGAAGCGTTATTAGAACAAGTTCAAGGAGAACTTTAAACGTGGCCCACAGCAGAAAATTAAAACAAATTAACAGATGTCTGTGTCTCCAACATGCAAATTGCAAAGAGGTTAGCATTTTTCCATCCTTGCCCCAGAATTTGATGTAATTTAATGTCACATTTCAAGCCCTCCCCGCCCTTCCTTCTGCCACCTTTCCTTCTTGGAGATAACCCCACCCTGATGTTGAAATCCTTATTCTCTTATATTCTTTTTCACTTGTAAACGTGTATGTGTACATCTACATAAATACTAAATGTTCTGGCTTTGTGCTGTTAGGAAACTTATGAATGGCATCATACTTTACCTTTACTTTGCAGCTTGCTGCTTTTTGGTTTTAATGCAACAGCGTATTTTTGAGGTTTATTCATGTTGATACATAGAGATCTATTCACTGCATACATTCAGCCATTTTACTGAGTAAGACTCAGTTTATCTGCTCACTGCTGCTAAACTGTTAGTTCTTCCTGATTACTTTTTTTTTTTTTTTTTTTTTACAATTATGAAGTGTTGCAGAGAGCATTCTTTTTTAAATTAGTTTGCTTGTGGTTGAGCTGGGTCTTGGTTGCTGCTCGAAGGCTTCTCTAGTTGTGAGCCAGGGCTACTCTCTCTGAGTTTCCATGCGTGGGCTTCTCATTGTGGTGGTCTTCCTTGTTGCGGACCACAGGCTCCAGGGTGCGTGGGCTTCAGTAATTGCAACGTGTGGGCTCAGTAGTTGTAGCTTGCGGGTTTAGTTGTTACGTGGCATGTGGGATCTTCCCGGACCAAGGATCGAACCTGTATCTCCTGCGTTAGCAGGCAGATTCTTGACCACTGAGCCACCAGGGAAGTCCGCTCAGACTGCATTCGTAAACACACATCCCTGAGTGAGAGTCTGAGAGCTTCTCGTTCCTGAAAGTGAAGCTGTTGGGTCTTTGGGTGTCATCTCGTCATCCTTATCCAACATCCCCCGTTTGCTCCCCACCGCTGTGCCAGTTACATGCTAAAGCTGTTGTCCGGTTTCTCTTGGACTCATCAGCACTTTGCATTGCCAGACTTGGTCATTCTCACCAGTGTGATACTTGTGAGCTGGTTCTTCGTTGTCGCTTTAATTTACATTTCACTCATTGCTAGCGAAGCCCAGTATCTTTTCTGATGCCTGATTGTCATTGGGTTTCTGGTTTTGAGCTTGTTACCATCCCTCACTCCTTTTTTCTGTTGGGTTATTTAGCTTTTTCTGCTCCATGCACCTTGTTATAGATTCTGCTTATTAATCTTTTCAACTATTGCTGCTGCTGCTGCTGCTGCTGCTGCTAAGTCGCTTCAGTCGTGATTTCAACTATTAGGGACACTAACTACTAGGTATTTTCTCCTGCTCTGTAGCTTGTTTGTTTGTTTATTTACTTTGCTTTATTTATGGTGCCTTGTTTTCATACAAGTGGTTTTTAAACTATGTATTTATTTTATTTACTGGGATGCATGTTGTTGCTGCGTGGGCTTTTCTCTAGTTGTGGTGAGCAGGGGCTATTCTCTAGTTATGGTGTGAGGGCATCTCGTTGCCGTGGCTTCTCTTGTTACAGAGCATGGACTCTAGGGTGCGTGGGCTTCAGTGGTTGTGGCTCCTGGGCTCTGGAGCACAGACTCAGTAGTCGTGGTGCATGGGCTTAGTTGCTCCGTGGCACAGGGATCCTCCTGGATCCCGGATCAAACCCACGTCTCCTGCACTGGCAGGTGGATTCTTTACCACGGAGCCACTAGGGAAGACCCCCATGCAAGTGTTGTTAATTCCATTGTAGCCTAACTTATATTTTTATAAGTTGTGTGAAACAGGGTCTTTGTCATTTTCCTTATGGGTAATTAATTTCTGCAACACTCTTTACTGAGTAGTTCATCTTTTATCTTTTTCATAATGATCATTAGCCCACTTCCATTTGGAGCAAGATCCCATCTGTTCAAGGGTCTGTTCTGGGCTCTCTGGTCCATTGGTGTAGCTGTCTATCTCTAAGCCAGTATCACACTATTTTAATTATGATTTAATGAAGCAGGTAAGAAAGAACAAAGGTTCTCTCATCAGATTGTCTGGGTGGAAATTCTGCTGCCATCACCTGTTAGCTACCTGCCCTTTTAAAATGAGTTATCTAATCTCCTGTACCTTACATTACTTATTTGTAAGTAAATAATAGTGTTGGCTTCCCAGCCCAGTGGTAAAGAATCTGCCTGCCAGTGCAGGAAATGTAGGTTCAATCCCTGCCTCAGGAAGACCCCCTGGAGAGGAAATGGCAACCCACTCCAGTATCCTTGCCTGGGGAATCCCCTGGATAGAGGAGCCTGGTGGGCTACAGTCCATGGGGTTGCAAAGACTTGGACATGACTGATGACTGATCATGCATGCAAATGATAATGGTACTACCTCACAGGACTGTTGAGGATTAAGTGTGATGAGGCATGTAATGTGGTTAGAATGATGCTTGGAATATGGAATCCTCAGTAAATGCTGACTGTTTATTACTACTGCTGATCTTACTGTGTAACTCTTAAGTCTTCATATGTGGGAAGAGATCTTCTTTACTCTTGTTCTTTTTCAAAATCGCAGCGGCAGTTCTTCCTTACTCCTTAATTTTAGTATCAACTCATCAAGTTCCACAACAAAGCCTACTTGGATTTTTATTGCAGTACACTGACTTTTCACACTAGTTTGGAGAAAGTTGTTTATGAGAGCATCTCCCCACCTGTGAGCCTGATGTAGCTCATGATATATTGGCGAGTGTGAGAGGGAGAGCAGGAAAGGCTAGGCTGTGGTGTAATAAGGACGCAGGCCGAGCAAGGCTGTGCAGGCGCTTTTCCCAGGGGGAGGGGCAAGCTCCTGGCTTTGTGTAGAGAAGACATTTGATCACACTTCCCTCTTAACAGGCTCCCTCTGGTTCATTGAGTGCTGCCTTTTGGGGAAGAAAGGGAAGAGAGAGTGTGTGTTTTCTTATATTTTCAAGAAGAAATAATGGAAATATAAACCAAAAACGGAAGTGTTGTTACCTATGAGGGAAGGGGGGGGACGTATGGGAACAAAATTTCAATGAATTTGCTTTGTTACACAGTTTTAAGTTTGGAACCATGTAAATATTTTATATAATTAAAAGAGAAAAGTAAATCAAAAAGTAAAAGAACCAAGCCCTAGGATTTTAGAACACACTGAAAACAAATATATCAAGTTTGTAGCAATGACCACAAAGAGAGAAGAATTACTCTATGATACTCCTCATTCCTAGCTGGGAGTGTTCTAAGGACACAGAGAGCTGCTAAGAGATCTAACATTGCATTCAGCGGTCTTATTGTTAGCAGCAGGCTTGGATTGTTACATTGAACTATTATCGCTACATTGTGAGATAAAGCAAATAACCATGGCAGTATCATTGAGAAGCAGATTTTCAGTATAAAAGGAGAGATTACAGGTATGAAATCAAAGAAACAAAAGCCCTGTAATCTGAAATTAGAAATGCCAGTACCAATATGGACCCATGATTTTTTTTTTTTTTAACCTGAATTAGTGAAATTCTAACTATTGACTGAAAAGACTTAGAGGCAGTGGTAGTAATACAGCAGTTAGCATCCCAGGTGCCTAAGCTGTGGTCTCTTATTTCCTTTTATTTGCCACTGAAAGGAACTGAGGTGTTTTGGGGGGAGATTACTGATTCCAGGAATAGAGCAGAAACTAGACATCATAAGCCTAAGTTCTAGGAGATGGTGTGCAGGACTAGGAGGAAATGAAGAGCTTGATGGGCTTGTGTCAGCAGGCCTCCTGTAGGTTTAAGACAGAACAATTTGAGCATCAAAAAGCATAATGGTTGTCGTGGATTGAAAACATACAAGTTATACAAAAATTCATGCATTCATAGAGGGAAAAAAGAGGTGATTGGTCACAATTTTGGGTTGTTAGAGCTTTAATTCTATTCTTTGGAAATTAATGAAGACCACAGTCAAGCATTTATCCTGCCTTTCCTGTACAGACTAATCTCTGAGAAATGAGAGGGTTAATGAGAGAATAAGGCTTTTTTTTATAGAATTCTAGTTAATAAACAAATGCAGGAGTATTGGAATAATTGTTATTTTTCCTCCCAGTGAGAAAATTGATCTGGGCAGTAGTCACCCAGTGGAAAGACAACAGAGAAATATAAGGAGGGGTCAGACTGATGCCATCTGAAGCCACTGAACAGTCTTGGCACTGAACAGTCACTGAAGCTGTGGCAGCCTTCCATGCTGTGACGTAACAGGAAGGAGCCCGCAGCACTTGAGACATGTCCCTGCCTAAAATTTGAGCACAACTCCAGCCAAGCCTAACGGGAATCTTACTATCAGTTCTTGGGAAACACAGCAATCGGAGGGACGATTTAAAGACGCCAGGAGGAGACAGTTGGCCAAATCTAAGATGTGGAACAGTTTATAGGGCACGTGCGTGCCACAGTAAAGATTTTAAGGTTGGTGCAGCAGTAATTGTGGTTTTGGACCCTGAATTTTAAATCATTGTACCTAGGCTCATATACATCTTTATTAATTAAAATAGGAACCATTACAACCAACACATTTTTGCCAACAAGAAATGAATTGGTTTATTCCTATAGCATAAAAATCCACGCCTCAGGATTTGATGAACTCTTGGAAAGCATTTTCTGTGTCCTCCTGGTTATGGGAGCATTTTTCCTGCAAAAGGTTGAGATGCTTGAAGAAGTGGTAGTTGGTTGGCAAGAGGTCAGGTGAATCTGGTGGATGAGGCAGAACCTAGGGCCCAATTTGTTTAACTTTTGAAGCCTTGATCATGTGACGTGCAGTCAGGTGTTGTTGCGGAGAAGAATTGGACCGTTTCTGTTGACCAGTGCCAGCTGCAGGCATCACAGTTTTCAGTGCATCTCGATTTGCTGAGCGTATTTCTCAGATGTGATGGTTTCACTTGGATTCAGGAAGCTTTAGTGGATCAGATGGGCAGCAGACCACCAAACAGTGACCATGACCCCTTTTTTGATGCAAGTCTGACTTTGGGAAGTGCTGTGGAGCTTCTTGGTCCATCCACTGAGCTGGTCATCTCCAGTTGTCGTACAAAATCCATTTTTTGTCACACATCACAGTCCCATTGAGAAGTGGTTCATTGTTGTGTGGAATAAGAGAAGGCAACACTTCAAAATAACGAGTTTTGATTTTTGGTCAGCTCATGAGGCACCCACTTAATCGAGCCTTTTCACCTTTCCAGTTTGCTTCAAATGCTGAATAACCTTCAAATGGTTGATGTTGAGTTCTTTGCCAACTTCTCGTATAGTTGTAAGAGATCAGCTTCTATGATCTTCCCAACTGGTTGTTGTCAACTTCCGATGGCCGGCCACTGTGCTCCTCATCTTCAGGGCTCTTCTCTCCTTTGCAAAACCTTGAACCACCACTGCACTGAACATTCTTAGCAGTTCCTGACCCAGATGTGTTGTTGATGTTGTGAGTTGTCTCCACTGCTTTGCAACCCATTTTGAACTTGAATATGAAAACTGCTCGATTTTGCTTTTTGTCTAACAGCATTTCCATAGTCCAAAGTAAATATAAAATAAACAGCAAGTAGTAAGTCATTAGGAAAAAATAAAGGAGGAAATGCACATTAAAATGATGTATAATATAACCACATTTAAGAATGTATTCCAGTATCAAGTGGCAAAGTTCAACAATGGAAAACCATAATCACTTTTGCACCAACCTAATAGAAGATCCTGAGTGCCACAACTAAGACTTGGCGCAGCCAAATAAAAAATAGTTATCTAAAAATAAGTAGCAACATGGAGAGATTTAAGTTACAAAGCAATCACAACTAATGAAAAAGGACCACTGGCTGCTGTGCTAAGAACAGACCACAGAAAATCAAGGATAAAGCAGGGAGGACAGTTAGGAAGCGATTACAAGTTCCAGGAGAGGTTCTGGGCCCAGAGGAGAGCAAGAATGTGTTGGATTCTGGGTATTGTTTGAAGGTATTGCCAACAGGTTTTGCTACTGGATAGATAAGGTGTGAACCTTCAGAGAAAAAGTCTGAGAGGACTCCCGGGTGTTTTGGCCTGAGTCACTGGACCAGTGGAGTTGCTGTTTACTGAGATGGGGAAGATGGGAGAGGCGGGTTTGTGGGGAAAGATGGGCAGGAGCTGCATGCTGAGGTCCGTGTCTTCAGCCTGATGGGCCTTTCACGTGACCACACAGGTGTGTCAGGGAGGAGCTGGGTGTGTGTGTATGGAGTCTTGAGTCCACACCAGAGAGGTAAACTCGGGAGTCCTCAGCACACAGGTTTCATTTGGAGCCACAAGACTGACTGAAAGCGCAGAGGGAGTGGGTGGAGCCAGTGGCACTGAGCCTGCCCGGTGAGGGGATGGGAATCAGCGGGGGAAGAGAGGGGAGGCGGAGGCGGGGAGGCCGCGTGGAGACGATGAGCTGTGTCTGACGCTCTGGCAGGCGAGGACTGAGGTTTGACCTTTGGATTGAACAACGTGGAGGTCATCGATGCCCTTGATAAGAGCAGCTTCAGTGAACCCAGGGAGGAGAGGATCTCCCTGCTTGTTGGGAGAAGAGAAGTGAGAAAGTAGCCAGCCCTTCTGAAGAGTTTGGAAAGGAAAGGAGAGCACTTGGGTGTTGGAGGGTGGCTGAGTGGTCTAGAGAGGGGTGGTGGGTGGTTGGTGTGAGGCTCACTGATCGATTCCCTTCTGGAAGTATCTGTGTGACCATACTCTTCTAAAGCCTCCTTTCTTTACGGCCGTGCTGGCTCTTCGTTGCTGCGCCCGAGCTCGCTCTAGTTGCAGTGCCCGGGCTTCCCGTTGTGGCGGCTTCTCTTGTTGCAGAGCATGAGCTCTAGGCATGCGGGCCCAGGAACGGGCTTAGTTGCCCCGAGGCTTGTGGTATCTTCTGGAAGCAGGGATCAAACCTCTGTCCCCTGCATTGGCAGGCAGATTCCTAATTACTGGACCAAGAGTGAAGTCTAGTGTGACAGTAATCTTTTACCCTCAACTTTTTAATTTTGACAAGTACCAAATCACAGAGAAGATGGATGCTGGCTTCCCTTCACTAGGTTAACCATCCTTAGCATCTTCCCACATTCGCTTTCTCAAGTGTATCAGTGTATTTCTTATATTTTCTGAGTCGCTTTAAAGTTTAACCCTGAATGAAAGTGAAAGTCGCTCAGTCGTGTCCAACTCTTTGTGACCCCATGGACTCATACAGTTCATGGAATTCTCCAGGCCAGAATACTGCAGTGGGTAGCCTTTCCCTTCTCCAGAGGATCTTCCCGACCCAGGAATCGAACCAGGGTCTACTGCATTGCAGGTGAATTCTTTACCAACTGAGCTATCAGGGAAGCCCCCACCCTGAATACTTCAGCTCATATCTCCTAAAACAAGGATGTTTTCTTATATAACCACGTTCTCACTGTCATATCTAAGAAGTGTGTTGTTGATACGATAATATCAAGACTACAGTCCGTATTGCAGCTGTACACATGCTCTTGCAGTGTCGGATCCAGGGCCCAATCAAAGGCCACCCATTGCTTTGGTTGTCACATCCCCAAAGGGAGAAATAATGGCACATTTGAATGCTGATTTCAAAAATCTAGCAGAGAGTGAAAGCTGATGATGCAGGAAGGGAATAGGGGTAATTGCCAGAGTGATAAACTTGAGAAGGTGAGAAAAGATGGGCTGTGTCCCTGGCAGGGGGGTGACCTCTGTTGGGAGTGTGGAGAGAAGGCAGAGCCCCTAGGGGATGTGTGGGAGCTTGAGAAAATTCTTTTGATTGCTTTTATTTTCTTGGCGAAATAGAAAAAATGGTATTCAGCTGAGAAGAAGGAACGGAGAAGGGATGTCACAGGTTTACAGAGGTATGAAGGTATAAAAGAAGGTATCAAGTCATCTGTGACAGTTACCTTCAGAGTAGGGTGTGCACGAAGAGCTTCCCAAGGGTGCCAGTTTATGGATAATCTTAAGGGCATCCATCCTCAGATGCTCGGTTTCTGTAGGTCTGTGTCCTGGGGACTCACGTGCTGAGAAAGGCCTTGACCACAGGCTTCCTCCCTCTTTGGAAGAAAAGACAGAGCCTCACCTGTCCCAGATCTGAATTAATCACCGTGCCTTGGATTGTCCCTGCTTCTTGTAAACTCATTAATTTTATTATTCCTCTTTTTTTCCCCCTCTTAATCTGGGGGGGAAAAACACAAAACCCTTTGCTGGATCCTCATTGCTGTGAGGGCAAACCCTCTGCTGGACCCTCACTGCTGTGAGGGCTTTCTCGAGTTGCACTGAGCGGGGCCACTCCCTAGTTGTAGTGTGCGGACTTCTCAGTTCGGTGACTTCTCTTGTTGCAGAGCATGGGCTCTAGGGCCCATGTGAGCCTCTGTGGTTGCAGCACACACCCTTCCCGGTCTCTAAAGCAGAGGTTCAGTATTTGTGGTGCAAAGGCTTAGTTGCCCTGAGGCATGTGGAATCTTCCCCAGCCAGGGATCGAGCTGCGTCTCTTGCATTGGCAGGCAGACTCTTTACCACCAGGCCACCTGGGAAGTCCCAGAATGCGCTTCTGAAAGATCCTCTCACCCCAGATCCCCCTCACTTTCGACCTGCTTTGGAATCGCCACTTCCTCGTTTTCTGATTTCACCCTTTCCAGTGTGTGGGTTTCTCCTTTCTCTCACCTGTATTTCACCTCTGTTTTCCTGCCTCCCTTAATCATCGTCTTTTCTCTGGTTTTCAGGCTTGGTCACGGTGGCAGGAGCAGCTCCTCTTTGTCTGGAGGGAGAGACGGAAGATGGTCTCCGCGGTGAAACACCTTCAGCACCGGCAGCGGTGGAGAGCCCTCAGGGCCTGGCTTGAGTACCTGCAGCTGCGCAGAGAGAAGAGGCTGCAGAACCGTGAGTCCTGGGCGCCAGGGGCAGAGGGAGGGTCGCTGTGCCCACTGCCGCCAGGGGTGGTCATGTATTAATGGGAGGTGGGGACAGTTACACCACAGATTTTGAAAGAGGAGATCATGGAGGGCAGTAACGCATCCTTGATTCACATTTATTTCCTTCTGTTTTTTTTTTTTTCAATGTTTTATTCAATTTTTTTAACTTTATTATTGGTTTTTATTGAATGAAAGAGTCTTTACATTCTATAGACCTTTACAATTCTCAGAAGTTCCGTGCACATAATCTCGTATAATCCCACATTAAGTTTTGCACATAATCTCGTATAATCCCACATTAAGTCTTGCACACACAATCCCGTATAACCCACATTAAGTTTTGCACACAATCCAGTATAATCCCACATTAAGTTCCGCACACACAATCCCGTATAATCCCACGTTAAGTCTCGCACACATAATCTCGTATAATCCCACATTAAGTTCCTCGCACATAATCTCATATAATCCCACGTTAAGTCTTGCACACATAATCCCGTATAATCCCACATTAAGTCTCGCACACACAATCCCGTATAACCCACATTAAGTTTTGCACACACAATCCCGTATAATCCCACATTAAGTTCCGCACACACAATCCCGTATAATCCCACATTAAGTTTCACACATAATTTCATATAATCCCACATTAAGTTTCGCGCACAATCCCGTATAACCCACACTGAGCCCTTCCCCACTGGCACCACTATTTTCTTCCCCACACGCCCGAGTCTGCTGCTTTTCTTCTTTGATTCACTAGTCTGTTGTGCTTTTAGATTCCATGTATAAGTGACTTCATACACTATTTGTTGTGTCCGACTTGTTTTTACAGTGAGGTTTTGTGTCCTCGGTCCCGTCAAGGGACTGGAATTCTCCAGAAGGGGCTCCTATTCAATGGATTTAATTCAGTAGGATTTTAATTATGCTGTAAATACTGTGATTATTATGATTAGTATGATACATACAGTTTTGTATCTTGCTTTTTTCCATACAACTAACCGATACTTTCCTGTGTCTTTAAGTTATTTTTTATAAAACTTTTTGTGTGTGTGTGGACCATTTTTAAAGTGGTTGAATTTGTTACAGTATTGCTTCTGTGTTATGTTTTGGTTTTTTGGCCATGAGGCATGTTAGATCTTAACTCCCTGAGCAGGGAACCAACCTGTATCCCTTAAATTGGAAAGGTGAAGTCTTTTTAAACTTTTTATTTTATTTTGGGGTATAGCCTAATGAACAACGTTGTGATAGTTTCAGATGGGGACTCAGCCATACATATACATGTATCCATTCTCCACCAAACTCCCCTCCCATCCAGGCTGCCGCATAACATTGAGCAGAGTTCCTTATGTTATACAGTAGGTCCTTGTTGATTATCCACTTAAAATACAGCAGTGTGTACATATCCATCCCAGACTTCCTAACTATCCAGAAGACGAAGTCTTAACCACTAGACCAGGGAAATCCCATAAATGTTTTTTTTTTTTAATGACTGTGTTTTACAGGGGGTGCTTACCTTAATCTACTTAGTCATTCTTCTATTAATAGATATTTGGGGGAATCCGTGGAAGTCCAGTGTTAGGACTACTACTGAGGGCGAGGGCTTGATCCCTGGTTGGGGAACTAAAATCCCATAAGCTGTGTGGTGTGGCCAAAAAAAAAGAGAGAAAACAGATCTTTGGATTGCTTGTCCCTAGTTATGCAGATGCGTGATTTATGATTTTGAGTTCTCTGAGCACTGTCCTGATGGTTTGGTTTCCCTAAACCGTAGGGAATAGGTCAGAAGTAACGATAAATTGGTCATGAACGCCAGTACGTTTTGTCCTTCAGTTTCTCGAGCCCACACAGAAATCCTGGCCACAGGGTTAGGCTCTCCTGCTTCCTGCAGGATTCCTAGCCTACCAGCACTGTCTCTTGGGAGAGCTAATGTGCCCACTTGAAAATAGTGACAAGGGACCCACTGTCTGGATGCCCAAGCCTGGAAGTTGAAGGCATGAAGCTATTTAATGATGAGTTGCAGACTAATACTTGCTTTTACCTATGGCATTCTCATTCCAGGACCAGTGCCCTTCCCCTCTCTGGCCTTAAGCTCATCAGGCCATTAGCTAATTAGTCTTAAAAGGAGATGGAGCTGGCAGCCTGTATCAACCTGGCTGAAGGCTCACAGATGCCTCTGCCAGCATGTCGGCTGAGTCGTGTGTCACTGACTTGTTCCCTGAAGTCCCATCCGGGAAATGCTGGTAAAGAGGAGTAAAACGGGGCTTTCTTTAGAAACAGCAGTCCCCGTTCCTGCTCCTCAGTCACTAACCAGGAGCCTTGGCCCTTTGACAGAATCCTTTTCTCTTTTCTTGGAGAGCAGAGATGTAGCTAAGAGGTCCCTAGTAACCCTCCCCTGTCCAAAACCCTTTTTTTCTAACATTTTCTGTGGAGCAGCAGCCTTGAATCCCTGCTGCCAGCCAGTGGTGGGTTTCAGCCCGCCCTAAAGATGCTTCCAGCTCGTTGCCCAGCCTTGAGGGGGCAGCACTGAAGCTCCTTTCTCTGTTGCAGAGATGGCGGAGCGATTCCACTGCGTCACCCTGCTCCAGACGCACTTCTGTGCCTGGTGGCGGGCCTGGGAGCGGAGGGAGAGCCTGCACGCCCACCACGCGCGGGTGGAGGGGCTGGCCAGGAGGACGCTTCTGCGGAGGGCCTTGACTCACTGGAAACACTGTATCCTTTGCATTTCTCAGGCCTGTCCGCTGGCTCAGCCAAGGGTGAGAGCCCGGCAGCCTGTAAGACAGTCAGGAGATACGTGGAAAATGATTGCCCAGCAGTTTTGGATAGTCCTGATCTCTGGTCGGCTTTTTAAAGAAAATTTTTGTTCCATTCTGGAAATACTCATACCAGAGAGTGTGTATAACAAACATTTGTAGTTTAAAGAATAATAGTAAAATGAGCACTCAGTAGAACATCACACACACCCCAGGCTGCTCCTCCCTGACTGTATTCCCTTTCCTCCTGCCCTGATTCTGTTATCGTTTCATCCTTTCCTTCCTGCCCATTAGATGGTGGAAATAGCCGTGCCATTTCTGCTTCAGAAATTTGTTTAATTTCACTTCTGTTTCAGAAAGCCTTCTGTCCTTGGCGGCCACGTTGTTAGGAGCCCAGCTTCCGTTCACTGAGCTGTTGCTACGTGCAGACACTGTGATTATCTCCTTAACCCTCACAGCAGCCCTGTGGAGTGGGTGTCACCATCTCCACCTCACAGATGAGGAAGCAGAGTCGGGGATGCTGAGTGGTTCTCCACCTCACTGGCAGAGCCAGGCTTCTGACTCCAGTGCCCTTTCTTAGCCCCTGCCCCTGCCCCAGCCTGTGCCCAGGTCTGGGATCTGGACGGCCCTGGGCATTCAGTCACGCTTTCGTTCGTTCACTGAACTCTTGTTTTAAACTCCTGCCCAAGCTCTGGGTACAGGGGAACCTGGGGACCTAACAAAAGCTCGTGGTCAGCTGGGGAAAATAGACATGAAAACCAGTCTGTGTAAACGTGGCGTGATAAGTACTGTCATAAAGGTTTGTATTAAGTCCTGCTAGGGCTGCTGTGGAGACCTAGCCGAGGAGGTAACCGATGTTTGAGCTGAGTTTAAGCCTTGGGGGCTGACACGTTCTCCCGACAGGGGAATCGGGAGAGGCGGTTCAGGTGTAAGGAGTGGCATTTATGCAGGTGTGGATGAGGAAGAGCACCCAGGGGTGGTGACCGGGGTCTGCAGTGCATGGTGGGGTGTTAGGGGCAGGCAGGTACGGGCTGGGGACCAGCTCGTGGGGCCCTTGTGTAGCTGGTCAGGAATCTGGGCTTCATCCCGGGACACTGAGGATCCCCTGCAGGTTTTTGAGAAGCGATGCAGCAGATCTGTACTTTCGGAAGGACGAGGCTCGATGGCGGGAGTGAAGCTGACATAGGGGACCGAGTCCGGTGCACGGCCCAGTGCTGGGGGTGGGGACAGAACACGGAGACAGGGAGGCGAGCAGATGGACTTGGCAGTGAGAGATGGAGGGGCAGGAGGAGAAAAGGATTGAAAATAACTCCAAGGGTTTTAGCTCAGACATCTGACCAGATTGTGCTGCCAAAACAGAGAGTGTGGGAAAGCTCGGAGCAGGTTCTGCTGGGATTTTGAAATGTTTACTCCGACTGGTAGCAGTTTATCTTGACTATTTTTGCCCCTCATGAAGCAGGCATCAGAGGGGAGAAAGGCAGATGAATAACTCACATGGTGGTGCCCCTCAACCCTCTCTTCCCTGGGTCATCAGGCGATACGAGGCCGACACCAGCCCTCCGGGCTCGCCCATCATCCCCTGCAGCCGGGACCCTTGGGATGGGTCACTGGGGTCACACTGGGCTGGGGCAGGACCTCGTCGAGACAAGCCTTGACTTGGGCAGACATGCTGCTGTGCACAGAAGAAGCTGCGCGGTGGAAGGCGGCGGGAGAACACCACAGGCGCTGCTTGCTGGTGAGGGCGCTGCGGCCGTGCTCCGGCATCCATTCTTGGGGGGCCCGACCCATGTCACGTTCTTTAAGTGCATCTGGTTGTGTGGTTGGCATTCGTCATGAAGCCCCCTTCACTGTCATGTCCTGATTTTAATTTTGGATCAGAGACGGCGATGGTGTGGGGTCAGAAGGGTTGGGAGCTGCAGAGGAGCCTTAGCAGCGATCTAGTCCTGGGCTGTCGGCGCGGCAGGCCCCCTTTTTCAATGTTGGAGGCCTAGTCTTGAAAATCGATCCAAGTTGAGGTGTGGTGGACGAAGCCCAGTCTGGGAATAGTGTCCATTTTGCCGGCTGCTCTCCCCCACCCTCACCACACGAGGTGGCCTCCAGACACTGTCAAGAGCCTCTGGGGGCCCACCGAACACTCTGTGAAAACCCCTAGGAGCTTCTTCTCTGTCTCAGGAAACTGAAGTCAGCCTGTGGAGCATGGGCTGTGCTTAGTCACCCATGAAGCATTTTGGACGGAGCTGGAGCCAGGCCAGCGTGTCTTGCCCCTGTCCCCCCACCTCAGTCACCAAAGATGACTTCTTTTCCTTCTGTTCTACTCTGCAAAACTGCATCTGCAGTTGCATAAATATACAAGATTGCCAGGAGGAATAGCAACAACTGCAGATATGCAGGTGACACCACCCTAATGACAGAAAGTGAAGAGGGCTGAAGAGCCTCTTGATGAAGGTGAAAGAAGAGGGTGAAAAAGCTGGCTTAAAACTCAGCATTCAAAAAACGATCATGGCATCCGGTCCCATCACTTCATGGCAAACAGATGGGGAAACAGTGGAAACAGTGACAGACTTTATTTTGGGGGGCTCCAAAATCGCTGTGCATGGTGACTGCAGCCATGAAATTAAGTCACTTACTCCTTGAAGAAAAGCTGACAAACCAAGATAGCATGTTAAAAAGTAGAGACGTCAATTTGCCAGCAAAGGTCCTTCTAGTCAAAGCTATGGTTTTTCCAGTAGTCATGTACAGATATGACAGTTGGACCATAAAGAAGGCTGAGTGCCGAAGAATTGATGCTTTCGAACCGTGGTGCTTGAGAAGACTCTTGAGAGTTCCTTGGACTGCAGGGAGATCAAACCAGTCAATCCTAAAGGGAATCAACCCTCAGTATTCATTGGAAGGACTAATGCTGAAATTTGAATACTTTGGCCACCTGATGTGAAGAACTGACTCACTGGAAAAGACCCTGATGCTGAGAAAGATTGAAGGCAGGAGGAGAAGGAGGCGACAGGATGAGATGGTTGGATGGCATCACTGACTCAGTTGACATGAGTTTGAGCAAACTCTGGGAGATGGTGAAGGACAGGGAGGCCTGGCGTGCTGCAGTCCATGGGGTCACAAAGAGTCGAACATGACTTAGCAACTGAACCAAGTGTACACGTTGACCCCACATGGTAAAAAAAATAGATAAATAGAAGTAAACCCAGCATAAGCTGCAAGTCTGTCTCTCTTCTGAGAGGCAATGGTGATATTTTGAGCTTTGTCTGGTGTTTCTGTGTGGGTCACAGGGACTTCTGGTCAGAGTAAGGGTGGTTGGCTGCTGTGTGTGCAGTACCTATGGGCAACAGGGAGTTCTTATTTAGTGCCTACTGTTTATTAAGCGCCTGCTGTGTGGGCTGGCTTGCATCAGGCTCCCAACTGAATCTCACAGCAGAGAAACACTGTCTGGGACCTGGGAGCATCTGTGAACAGCCATGGCTGAGCTTCTCACCACCTTCTCTGGCATCGAGCTCACTGTTACAGGCACACTGCTGACTGGTGTCTGTTCTTCTTTTCACAGCAATTTTGCTTTAAAGCCCTGAAGGACAGCGTGACCCATGCCCGTCTCCAACGCATAAGAAGGAATCTTGCTCACCAGCAGCGTGATGTTGTGGTGAGGCCTCTTCTGATGGCCCTTCTTTCTCTCTTTTTTAACCTTTGTGCTTAGAGATTTGTTCAGATCTCGAGTCTCCGAAACATTCAGGTTCATTTTCTTCAGTGATCCATACCAGAGGATAGAGAAATTCTTGTTTTTCTCTTATGTAATGCCATTTTTTATCTGTTTGCTTAAAAAAAAAATCGGTGGTTAAATCAGAGGTCAAGGACTGTGGATTCAGCCCTGACTTGGGGAATATACTCTCAAGTCCTGCATCCAGGGGCCTTGGCACTGTTTGCACTGTGCGTCTGTCATCTTCAGTGATTAATTTCCCTGAGGGCAACCAACGTTCTACCTTCATTTGTCAATTGTGCTTCTGGGCATAGAAGGGGGTTTTCAAATTGTGAAAGTGTTCAAATGTACAGAAAAAATATAAAAGATAGTATAATAATCCTCAGTTTACCATTTAAGTTCAACTGTTAACATTTGCTTTTTTTTCGAGTCATTTCAAAGTAAATTACAGACGTTATGACACTTTACATCTAAATATTTCAGTATGCATTGCCCCCAAATAAGAACATTTTGCTCTGTAACCACAGTATCATTATCATCCCTGACAAACAGACAGTAACGCCCTAATGCTAACCAGTGTGTGCCCAGTCATGCAGTCATGTCAGCTCTTTGCAACCCCTTGGACTGTAGCCTGCCAGACTCCTCTGTCCATGGGGTTTTCCAGGCAAGAATACCGGAGTGGGTTGCCATTTCTTACTCCAGTGGATCTTCCCAATCCAGGGATCGAACCTGTATCTCTTGCATCGGCAGGCGGATTCTTTACCACTAGCGCCACCTGAGGAGCCCAATGTTAACCAATACCGAGCACATATTCAAATTCATTTGCCCCTGAGCCAAATGTGTTTATAGTTGTTTTTTACAAGCCAGGATTCAATTAAAAATTGATGACTTACTACATTGGGTTATGCCTCTTAAGACTCTAATAAATCAATAAGCTACCCCCACTCCCCATTTCTTTTGTTTAACGTGTTTATTTTTTAATTGTGGTAAAATACACAAAATTTAAGTGTACAGTTCAGTGGCATTAAGTACATTGACATTACTGTGCAGCCATCATCCATCTCCAGAATCCTTTCATCTTGCAGAACCAAAACAATAAATCCCAATCTCCTCCGCCTCCCTCAGCCCCTGGCAACCACCACTCTCCTTCCTGTCTCTGTGTTGACTGTTCCAGGCACCTCATGTTTATAGAATTTGCCCTTTTGTGACTGGCTCATTTCACTTAGCATAATGTATATATCTATTTTCAATGACATTGACTTTTTGGAAAGGAAGACCAGTTATTTTGTACAGTCTTCCTATTCTCCATCTTTCTGTTTACTTTTGATGTCATTTGATCTCCATTTTTCTTATGTAGCTCTTATGAACTGGAAATTAGGTCTAAGGGCTTGACTAGGTTGAAGTTAAATGTTTTTTGGCAAGACTACTTCGTAGACAGTGAGCTTCCCTCACCAGGGTAAAGAATCCACCTGCCAATGCAGGAGATGCAAGAGATCCAGGTTCAGTCCCTGCGTTGAGAAGATCTCCTGAGTAAGAAATGGCAACCCACTCCATAATTCTTCCCTGGGAAATCCCACGGACAGAGGAGCATGGTGGGCTGCGGTCCATGGGGTCACAAAAGATTCATAAGTAGTGATAAGTGATAAGATCAGTTTTAATTTCTAAAATGGTGTTGGGCTCCATGAGGCCCCGATTAGGAACAGCTTCTTCATTTTGATTTCTACAGATCTGATAGATCCAGCTGTTTGTTTTTTATGTTGGCCTAGAATAGTTCCATATAGTTTGGCCGTAATTATTTTTCAAGTCTGTTACATGTCGGCTGTTCCAAATTGAGATAATTCCGGCGTCTTCTGGAGTTACAGATTCACTACCTAATGGGTCAGGAGAGATCGTTTTGTGTTAATGAACTTCCATTTCCTTCTTGTTTTGCTTCAGCTGCTGCACAGGTTCTGGAACCTCTGGCAGTTGCGGCTTGAGCAGAGGGAGGAGAGAGAGCAGCTGCCCTTCCTGCGTGCTGCCTGGGACCACAGCAGGTAGGGACGTGGCCTGCAGGCTCCCCAGGGGCCCGCTGTGACTTTCTTGCTGGTCTCCAGGAGTTCACTCGCCCTTCCCGACGTTACTGTGCAGATTTGGAAAGGCCCTGCTGTGGACCAGTGGTTCCTGCACTGCCTCTTCCTTTTGGTGGACGGGGTGGGAGGTGGGATGAGGAATGCTTGTGCTGGTGCTTGGCCACCAGTGCCTCAGTTTTCAGGCGTCAGTGATGGCCCGTCTTGGAATTTAGGCATTGGTAGTGTTACAGAGACGTCCCAGGCAGGTGGGTGTTCGTGGCTTGGTCTTGGAGGGTGTGAAGCATGTCCTCAGTTAAACATTCAGTTTAAGCAAATGAACGCTCCACACGTCCACAGGGAAAGCTCAGAATGTATAGAAAAGAAGTAGAAAGTGAAAAATAAAGAGTGCCTGGACTCCTCCCTCAACGGCTTAGTCTCATTCTAAAGAGGGAGCCGCTGTTCACTTTTTATTTTTTCTGACCGCCCCTCGTGGCCTGTGGAAGTTTTAATTCCCCTACCAGGGATTGAACCAGGGTCCTCAGCAGTGAGAGTGAGGAGCCCTAACCACTGGATTGCCAGGGAATCCCCTTTCTAAAAAATTTTTTTTATTACTTTTTATTCACTTTTTGCTGCAAGACATGTTCAATAAACCCTCCCCCAAGAGTATAACTTAATTTGCGTAGCTATGGGTCCAATTTTGGAGCACTTTGTAATGAGTCAGTAAGAATCCCAGTGTTTAGCCGACTCAGATGGGAGCTGTCAGGCTATATCGCTATTATAAATCCTGTTTTACAAAGCTGAGTGTGGTTCTCAATCTCAGTATTACTGTGAAGGCATGTCAGAGACCAACATGGTCCTAAAAGACCCCAGAGGTTGGCCATAAAACCAGAAAGTTCAGCATATTTGGGGGATTTCATACATATTACCTAATTCCAAGTCCACTGTCCTTGATGGTCCAATTAGGTGTACAAGAAAGCTGTTAAATTTTGGGGGGCAGGCCACAGTCCAAAATCAGGGGTTGGTGGATTTCATGTCAGAAATCAGATTATTTCCTTCTCTCCTAGAATGGAACCCCTGAGGCCCCTGCACTGCTCAAGAAGTACCTACACCCAGGTTTACCTTCCTTAAAGTCAGAACAAAGTTTTAGAAGCCTGGAAGTGGGGGAGTAATTCCCTTGGTGCTGTGTTTCGTTTCAGAATAACATCGCTTCGCAAGTGTTTCCAGTTGTGGTCACAGTCCACCCAGAAGAGACGATCCCAGCAGGTACGGAGTTGCTCAGCTCAGCGGGCTCTGCTGGCTCATGTTCTTGGATCTGCTGGTGTTGGAGAGATTGTTGGGGAAGGCCTGTCAGGAGGCCTGGTGTTCTGGTTTGTAGGCAAGGGCACTGTGAAAAGCTCAAAGGCTCGCCCCCCCCCCCCCCCGCCAGGGCCCTCCAGGGGTGTCAGAAGGCCTGCATGACTCCCATCCCTGCCTCCGTGTGCTTTCACAGCACAGCTGCTCTCTGAAGGCGATGAGTGTATAAGCCATTCCGTTCATATCTTGACCCAAATCTTGACTGTCCTCAGCCAGCCCGTCATCCCGTGGGACCTTCGGGAGATGCCAGGGAACGTCCAGAGCCTGAGTCCCACATCCCAGAGCTGAACCACGTGAGACACAGGTGCCCACAGTGGTGAGAGGAGGCAGGTGGAGAAAGACTTGCTGAGCAGCTGCTGTGCCTGAGACTGAGCCAGGCCCTGAGAATGCAGCTATGATACAAAGCATACAAGGTTCCTGCTCTCACAGGGCTTGTAGTTCAGCCCCAAGGGGGGCGCTAACGATGGCTGAGCGCTGAACTGAAAAGGGTGGGTTTCCAGGCCACATCAGGCTCAGGGACGTGTGTGTTCAGTTAGTGATGCCCGCAGGCCCTCGCAGTAGGACGTGGGCTGCTCAGCTCTTTGCTTGGCCTTCCCCGCGGTGAAAACGGGCGGGACACGAACCAGGCTCCTCCTGGTTATTTCGCTGCTGCCCTCTCCACCTCCTTATCTATCTGCTGCTCGAGTCTGACACGTGGATCTAAGGAGCTTGGCTGGTTCCTTGGTTTGGACATCATACTGACTCCCTTGGGAGCTTGTCCTGTTTGCTCTTCTCACTGTTCCTATTTCCGCTCTGCCCTTCACAGCTGTGCACAGTCCAGCTGCCAGTCCTTCCTGGGTGTTCTCTGCCTGCTCCTGTTTCCCTGTCTGTCCGCTGCCCTGGCAGCTCAGGTGTCAGCCCTGGCCCCTGCCCCCATCCCACATGCAGCCTTATCGCACGGCGTTGGCTGCCCCCGACCTCGTCCACCCCACCAGGCTCTAGGCTCCTTGAGCCTGTCCTGCCCCATTCATCTCCTTAACTATTGGCTGAGGGCAGGCCCTGACCAGTGTTGGGACAAGCAAGGGACACGTGGCGAACAAACAGATGAGCTGCTGGTGATTGCTTCAGACTACCCCAAAGACCACCCCGGTGCTTGGGGTTTGGAACTGACCCAGGACATGGGTCGTTTCTGTGTCACCTTTGCCTTCCACACCTAGAAAATGCTTAGAATTGGTGCATTCTTTGACGTCCCTTTGGCTGTTTTGGAAAGGATATTGCCACCTGGTCTCTCAAGGTCATTTAATGCAAGCGCAACAGAATATGAAGAAAGAGCCCTTTTAGAAAAAGAATGTGGGCCCCAGAGTTGAAAGATTATGTTTATTCAAGGTGGAAAAGAAGCAAAGGGTCTTATCGAGTTTCTCCCTGAAAAAAAGGGATCCACTGGACCCTGGGGCCCAGCACTGGAAGAAGGTCAAGGATCAGAGTCCTTATCTCTACAGGCCTCCAGCACAGCTCACACAGTGGACGGTCTGAAAAATAGTAAGAGCCCTGCTCAGCTATTGTGTTTTAAAAAAACCTGTAGCTAACAATTTGAGAATTATTCTCTTGGTTTAGATATCCAGGAACACATCAATTCCTTTTATTTTAGGAAAAGATAAAAATGTAATTTATTATGCGTTTCCTTCTATTTAAGAAGTGATATACAAAGAATGGCGAGAACGTTTGCTTGTTGTTGAGGCTGGGTGAGAAGTCTGTGGGGATTTGTTATATTATTGCTCCTACTGTTGTTTGTACTTGAAAATGCCCATAAGCAATAGGTAGACATCACAGAAAATTTGCGAAGTGTAGAAAGACATAAAAAAGAAAAAATTAAAACACCCATAATCCTGCTTCTAAGATGACATTTGGTGAGTAAACCTGATAATTTTTTTCCTTTGTGTGAGTAGGAGTGTGTGTACCCATTTATTCACAAACACACACGTAGGCATGCTGTGAAATTTCCTATTGCTCTGTAAAAAAATCACCCCAAACTCAGTGGACTAAAACAACCACCATTTCATTGTGTTGTAAGGATTCTGTGGGTCAAAAGTTGAGAGAGGACATAGCAAGGACGACTGGTCTCTGCTCCGTGTTACGGGGGCCTCTGCTGGTAAGATTCTAGTGGCAGGGGCTGGGGTCATTTAGCTTAGTTTCTTCACTCACTCCTCTGGTTCCTGGGCTGGAATGACTCAAAGATAGGGCTCCACTGGGACTATCAACTAGAGAGCCTGCGCTTGGCCTTCCCCAGAGGCTCGGGCCTCCTTACAGCATGGCGGGCCCTGAGCAGCAGACTTCCTCTGTTGCAGCGCAGGGCTCCAGGAGTGTCCCCATGAACAGGACAGGAGCTGTGTGGCCCTTTACGACCTAGCCTTAGAGGTCACTTAGTGTCACTTTCACCATTGGTCAAAGTAGTCACTGTCCACCCAGATTCAAGGAAAGGAAGGTCAGAGAGTTTGCAGGCTTGTTTTTTGGTTTGGTTTTATTTGTTGTTACTGCTTTTGGCCAAGGCATGGGGGTTTAGTTCCCCAACCAGGGATGGAACCCGTGCCGCCTGTGGTGGAAGCCCTAGCCACTGGACTGACAGGGAACTCCCTGCAGCCAGCCCTGTCTTAAAAACTGCCACACATGTGTATGCTTCCCCCCGCCCCCGCCCCAAGATTTTGTATTATGGAGGCAAATGCATCATTCTCTCAGTGGTATGTCTTCCTACTGATGCGTCCATAGAATAGTAGTTGTTTTTGTTCAGTTGTTCAGCCGTGTCCAACTCTGTGACCCCATAGGCTGCAGTACACCAGGCTTCCTTGTTCTTCACTACCTCCTGGAGTTTGCCCAAAGTCACGTCCTTTGAGTCACTGATGCCATCCAACCATCTCACCCTCTGTTGCCCTCTTTTCCTGCCCTCAGTCTTTCTCAGCATCAGAGTCTTTTCCAATAAGTCAGCTCTTCACATCAGGTGGCCCAAGTATTGAAGCTTCAGCATCAGTCCTTCCAATGAATATTGAGGGTTGATTTCCTTTAGGATTGACTGGTTTGATTTCTTTGCTGTCTAAGGGACTCTCAAGAGTCTTCTGTAGCACCACAATTCAAAAGCATCAGTTCTTCAGTGCTCAGCCTTCTTTATGGTCCAACTCTCACATCCGTACATGACTACTAGAAAAACCATAGCTTTGACTAGACGGACCTTTGTCAGCAAAGTGATGTTTCTGCTTTTTAATACTCTGTCTAGGTTTATAAAAAGTTTTCTTCCAAGGAGCAGGTGTCTTTTAATTTCATGGCTGCTGTCACCATCCTCAATGATTTTGGAGCCCAGGAAAATAAAGTCTGTCACTCTTCCCATTTTTTCTCCATCTATTTGCCATGGAGTGTTGCAATCAGATGCCATGATCTTAGTTTTCTGAATGTTCTGAAGTTTAAGCCAGCTTAAAACTGGACAGAACAATAGTAGCCTTTTTTTCCTATTTTTTTATTTAAATATACATGTTTTTTTATTTTAACTTGTGTTGACTTCTGCCATACAACAGTGCAGATCAGCCATAATCATAAATACCCCCCCCCCCCCCACCGCACCCCTCGAGGTCATCACGGAGGCCCCTCTGTACCCAGCAACTTCTCACCAGCTGTCGTCTGACACCCGATAGTGTGTATGTGCTGACACTGCCTCTCTGTTCTCCCCCTCGCTCCCTCCCCGTGTCCACAAGCCCATTCTCCACATCTCTATCTCCAGGCCTTCCCTGCAAACAGTATCATTTTGTTTAGATTCCATGTAAATGCATTAATATGCTCTATTTGTTTTTCTGATTTACTGCACTCTGTAACAGGCTCCTTCATCCACCTCACTAGAACTGACTCAGTTCCATACTTTTTTATGGCTGAGTAATATTCTGATCTCTCTCTCTCTCTCTCTCTCTCTTTATTCTGATCTATATACCACAGCTTCTTTGTCCAGTCATCTGTTGCTGGACGTTTAGGTGGCTCCCATGTCCTGGCTGTTGTAAACAGTGCTGCTATGAACATTGGATACATGTGTCCTTTTTGATGATAGTTTTCTCAGGGTATATGCCCAGTAGTGGGGTTTCTGGGTCATATGGTAGATTTTACTGGTCCTATGGTAGATTAAGTAGCCTTTTATAATTACATAAAAATTTAAAGACTGTATTTCAAATAAGTAGTATAAAATCAAAAGATACAGGGGTGGAAACAAAATTGATAACACACATGACAGAGGACTAATAAGTTTAAGGTTCAAAAAACCCTTATATGTCACTGAGTTAAATGCTGACAGTCAGTAAACTGGGCAATGAGGATGAATACTCGGGCCATAGGAAGAAAGTTAGACAAATACACACACATATGGGCTCAGATGTATGGAGCGATGCTTAATTCACTTGTAACGAAAGGGGAACTTTTTCACCTGTCATGTTGGCAGAAATTAAAAGTAATGATTTTCATTTTAAAAGGTGTTTGTATCGGAAGCAATCCTCGCTTGAGAATGTGACCTTGAAAGATTTTTTTCTTTTTTAATGTAAAGTGCAAATGGTCATTCACTGTTTTCACTTCAGCTGTTGCAGGCCAGAGCAGACGGCCACTTCCAGCAGAGAGCCCTCCCTGCAGCCTTCCAGGCGTGGAGGAGACTCTGGCGGTGGTGCCAGCAGGAGCGAGCCCTGGAGGCCAGGGCAGCGCGCTTTCGCAGGTACACCGGGTGGCCTCTCCGCGCCCGGCCACGTGTCTCGGGTCCGGGTCTGCTGCCCATGCGCCCTTTTGTTTTCTTTCTCAGCCTGCCAGCTCCCGCGGCCCGGGTTCTTCCTGGATTTTCAGCAGTGTGGGCTCACTGAGCTCACCTGCCAGGAAAAGACAGCCTGTGTTTCCCCTGGGGAAACATTTGCCCATCTGTGTACAAGTGCTTTGAGAACTGCCCTGGTTTTACATCCCTTCCCCCATCACAAGCTGCAGTGAGCTGCATTAAAGCTGCCCGTCAGCTTCCCAGATCAGAGTGTGGTTGGACGTCGCATCACCTTGGCCGGCTTTCTTGAGTGTGATTTCCCTGAAATGCTTGGCTCCTCTTCTGCTAGACCTTTTTTTTTTTTTTTTTTTTACCTCTTGATGGTTGGGGTCTTCATTGGGGTTCGTGGACTTCTTTAGGTGTGGCAAGTGTGGGCTTAGTTTCCCCGGGGCATGTGGGATCTTAGTTCCCCAACCAGGGATCGACCTGGGACCTGTGTCCCTCACTTTAGAAGGCGGTTTCTTAACTACTAGGCCACCAGGGAAGTCCCTCGACCTGACTTTTTGAAGCCTTGAAAGTATTAATTGTCAACAAAGTTAGGATGGGCAGAACTCCATCCTTTTAGCTCCCATGGGGGACAGACTTGCCCAGAGAAGGTTTGCACCACCTGTTAGTGGAATACAGTGGAGAGGTCATTAATGACTAACTGTCAGCCACGGAAGTGTAGGTGTGGTGCGAGGGGAGAGTGGAAAATACAGAAGCCCATTTGCCTGTGACGACATCATCTTCACTAATAATTTCCTTCTCACGGCAGCCCTGAGAGAACAGGTTCAAAGTGGTAAATGACTCACCCGTGTAACAACAGCCAGTGTTTACATTCAGGTCTCCCTGATTCCAAAGTCCAAGTACTTGCTGCTAGATCAGGAGGAAGGTACTTGGTTCAGTTCAGTCGCTTAGTCGTGTCCGACTCTTTGTGACCCCATGGACTGCAGCACGCCAGCCCTCCCTGTCCATCACCAACTCCCGGAGTTTACCCAGACTCATGTCCATTGATTCGGTGATGCCATCCAACCGTCTCATCCTCTGTCATCCCCTTCCCCTCCTGCCCTCAATCTTTCCCAGCATCAGGGTCTTTTCCAGTGAGTCAGCTCTTCACATCAGGTGGCCAAAGTATTGGAGTTTCAGCTTCAACATCAGTCCTTCCAATGAACACCCAGGACTGATCCTTTAGGATGGACTGGTTGGATCTCCTTGCAGTCCAAGGGACTCGCAAAAGTCTTCTCCAACACCACAGTTCAAAAGCATCAATTCTTCGGTGCTCAGCTTTCTTTATATTCCAACTCGCACATCCATACATGACCACTGGAAAAACCATAGCCTTGACTAGACGGACCTTTTTTGGCAAAGTAATGTCTCTGCTTTTTAATATGCTGTCAAGGTTGGTCATAAGTTTCCTTCCAAGGAGCAAGCGTCTTTTAATTTCATGGCTGCAGTCGCCATCTGCAGTGATTTTGGAGCCCTGTGACTTGATAGGAACTTTAAATCTTGGTGAGGAGGAGAGACTGATACTCAAGGGACAGTTGGAGAACAATCCTGAAGAACAGATCGTGTGTCCTCAGAGTGTCAGCACAGGTTCTTCCAGAGCTCAGAGCTGGTGCTGAGGGCTGTGCCCTGGGGAGGCTGGCTTTGCAGGTGGGGGAGAGTGGATGGTGGGACGAGGAGGGCCAGACTGAGGGGCCGCTTGATCCTGCAGGTAGATCACGGACAGGTGTTTGAGCAGGTG
Organism: Okapia johnstoni; assembly: GCA_024291935.2. Classification (NCBI taxonomy): domain Eukaryota; kingdom Metazoa; phylum Chordata; class Mammalia; order Artiodactyla; family Giraffidae; genus Okapia; species Okapia johnstoni. Next base: position 2,455,412 of record CM044310.1, on the reverse strand, counting down.
CATAGAACTAGTGACAGTTTTGGATATTGCCCTGAGGACAGTGTGCATCAACTAAGGACAGACACAAGGGGAGGGACCTGCATTGGGAGAAGTTGACATGCACTTGGCTTTGGAGGACGCCAGACACTGGTCTGAGACGATCAGCCGGAACCCTGAGCTCCTCACACTAAGTTCAAGGTGGTGTTTGTAGTGGTGGCCACGAAGCAAAGAGGCTGGTGTGGGCTGGCACTTATCTCTGCCCCCTCCGCTGCAGAGAGGGGCTTTGCCTTAGTTTCTGTACTGAGGTCTAATGGAAGAGGCATTCAACAAATGGCTTCACTACCTAAAACACACGTTTCTTTTACAAATGAGCTGGTTCTGTTGCTTGCTTGTTGTATTTTGGCATGTAGTGGGGACCAGAAATCAAGGGCACTGTCAAAGCAGCCCAGAGGAGCTCCAAAAGGGATGTGGTTGGCGTCAGCCTTGGGCGAGTTTAGAACCATCAGTCGAGACAGAAGGGTAGAGGGCGAACCAAGGCAGGGAGTCAGATGGAGGCTTGAAGGCTGGTGAAGAAGATCTAGAAATTACTTTTTTGGGTTGGGTTTAGTTGGATCTTTTTAGAAAACTTAGTTTTTCAGGTTCCTGCCTTCCTGGTTCACAAGAAGGCAAAGTGATTGAGAACCTGGCTTAGAAGCCGACAGGCCTGACTGAGTTCAGACCCACACTCCACGCTTGGCAGCTCTATGACTCTGGGCAAGTTACTCAGTCTCTCAGAGCCCCAGTTTCCTCAAATGTAAAATGGAGGTGAATTGACAATATCCCACAGGGTTGCCATGACCATTGAGTAGGATAATCCATCCCCTGGAACTGATTTGTGGCTCTTAGGGTAAATTAATGTCCATGGGTTTGGTTTGGAGTTTAGCAAATCAAAATTCCAAAAAATGCGTATGTTCTATCTTTCCATAATTCTTGGGGTACATTTTAAAAAAATATTTCAAGAATCTAAACTAAATTTATGATGGAATCTCATGAATTATGACTAAAAATAATAGTTTATTAACCTGCCAGTGAAATATTAGAATGAGGCAGTACTGTTTGCTTTTTTTTTTAATTGAGCTAAAATTTACATACAGTAAAAGGTATAGATGTTAAGTAAGTAGATTGAAGTTTCACAGATTGCGTCCCAGGATAACTGCAGCCCAGCTGAGATGCAGAGCGCTCGCATCGCCCCAGCGCGCTCCTCCCGCCTTTTCCAGTCAGTCCCTATCATAGGCAGCCCCTGTCCTGCGTTCTGCCACTCTAGGTTCGTTTCTGCTTTTGAGCCTCGCACAGCGCGATCATGCAGTACCTGCTCTCTGTGTCTTCGAGTCTTTTAAAGTTCAGCCTAACATTTTTGAGATTGAGCCAGGTTATTGCATGTATCTATAGCTGTTTTTAATTTGCTGAGTAGTATTCAATTGTATGAATCTAAGACACTGTTTCGATCTGTTTTAACATAGGAGTTGTTTTCCAGTTTGAGGCCATTGTGCCTAAGGCTGCTGTGGACATTTTGGTTTAGTGGAGTACGTTTCCACTTCTCTTGGGTAGATACCTTGAAGTAGACTTCTGGGTCAGAGGGTGGGCATCTGCCTAATCTTGTAGGTGGCTATATCATTTTCTGCTCGCACCACAAAACCTGAGGATTCTGGTTGCTCCAGCACCCTCACCAATGTTAAAATGTTTTGTTTGTTTATTTTTGGTTGTGCTGGGTTTTCGTTGCTTTGCGGGCTTTTCTCTGCTTACGGCGCGTGGAGGCTGCTCTCTAGCCAGCCTCGCATCGCAGTGGCTCCTTCTGTTGCTGAGCACAGGCTTTAGGGCCTGCGGGCCTCAGTAACTGGGGCTTACGGGCTCTAAAGCACAGGTTCATTGGTTGTGGTGCATGGGCTTAGTTGTTCCACGGCATGTGGGAGCTTCCCAAATCGGGGATCCAACTTGTGTCCCTTGCATTACAAGGTGGATTCTCAACCACCGGACTGCCAGGGAAGCCCCAACATTTGTTCTTGAAGTCTTTTCAGCTTCGCCATTTTGGTGCGTATGTGGAGAGCTGTTTCATTTTCCTGATGACTAATGATGTATAGCATTTCTTTAAAGCCTTATTGTTGTTCATTCGCTAAGTCATGTCCGACTCTTTGTGACCCTGTGGACTGCAGCACGCCAGGCTTTGCTGTCCTTCACTATCTCCTGGAGTTTGCTCAAACTCATGTCCATTGAGTTGGTGATTCACTCAGCCTTCTTTATGGTCAAACTCTCACATCTGTACATGACTGCTGGAAAAACCGTGAAAGTCACTCAGCCGTGTCCGACTCTATGACCCCCATGGACTTTATAGTCCATGGAATTCTCCAGACCAGAATACTGGAGTGGGTGGCCTTTTCCTTCTCCAGGGAATCTTCCCAACCCAGGGATCGAACCCAGGTCTCCCACATGGCAGGTGGATTCTTTACCAGCTGAGCCACCAGGGAAGCCCAAGAATACTGGAGTGGGTAGCCTACCTTTTCCAGTGGATCTTCCTGACCCAGGAATTGAACCAGGGTCTTTACCAACTGAGCTATCGAGGAAGCCCACAGCCTTGACTGATCAGACCTTTGTCGGCAAAGTGACGTCTCTGCCTTAAAGCCTAATGAGCCAGAAACAGGGCCTGTGTGGTTTGACCAAGTCAGACTGGGAACTCTGGAGTGCTGCTGTCCGTACCTGAGGGAAGAGCATTTGTAACTGAGGGGGCTCTAAGAGAAAGAGGGGTCTGTTTTGGACGGATCGCTGTTTCTGAGGCCACCTGGGGCAGGTTGAGAGGTGGGGACTCACTCGGGAGCACCGTCACAGTGAGTGCCCTCGGGAGTGAGAGGTTACGGCAGAGCCTGTCTGGGCGTCACTGCTGAGGACGAGGGGGTCCTCACGGCATTGGACAGCTGCCATGTGGCCGAGGGGAAGCAGGCTTGGCTTGTGGTTGGCTTCATCAAGTGGGACCGTCCTCCAGGCCTGAGGAATGGTTGGGCTGTATTTACGCTTTTCAGTCTGAGCTGATTTTCATTCTTGGAATACCAGACAGGTTTTGATCCTTTTGCCTTTATCATGTGCTCACTGACCACTTTATACCTTTTGTGAGGTGTCTGTTCAAGTCTTTCTCCTAGTTTTTTAAAAAATTGAGTTGTGTGTCTTTTAAAAACTATTACTGATTTGTAGAAGATTTTAAAAATATTTTCTGGATACCAGTTCTTTGTTGGACTAGGATATTGAAAATATTCTCTTCCAGGATGTGGCTGGCTTTCTCATACTCTAACAGTATTTATTTTAAGTGAGAGCAAAGTAGGTGACTATATATGTACTGACATGAATTAACAGCGTTTTTGGGGGGTTTTTTTGTGAGTGGAAGTGTTTAATTTCAGTACAGTCCAATTCCTTGATTTTTTTCCTTGGATAATTTGTGATTTGGGGGTTCTAAGAAATAATTGGCAGCCTCTGCCTCAGCCCAGCGAGATTGTCGTGCTCGCCTTGGCCTCCCTCCCCTGCCCCCAGTGTCCAGAAGGTGCCCCCAGGCGAAGCGGGGTCCGCCTTTGCACGTTCCCTGTCCCTCGGTGTTCACACCTCTGGTGCCTGGAAACAGTAACTTCGTGCATCCTGTCCCAGTTTGTACCACGTGGCTGGAGCGCAGGCCCAGGGCGGACGGGTTGCAGTGTCATGGCAGGAAGTAGAGCTCTTTGTTCTGAGTGGTGTGTCCGATGGGTTAAACGCCAGGGTTGCTGTCTCCCATCCCGCAGCGTCAGTCCTGATGGCCTTGCCAAGGCACAGCCCCTGCAGGCTGTTGACCAGTTGTCCCAGGGCTGCTTTTGCGGGTTTTGATGTTGTTATGGTAAGCAGGTAGGCGTGGGCAGAGGTGCAGACCATCTCTCTGTCCACTTCACCTGAAACACTTGTTTAAAATTCTTTTTCCTGGGGCCCAGCTCAGCTTTGGGGGGTCCGGCTTCTGTTTTTAACTGCTTCCCCTAAGGATGTGTGTAGCAGCAGCCTGGCTGCTCAGCAGGGACTGGAAGGGCTTTCCCTGCGCCCATTGAGCACTGTGGGTAATTCGGCGTGGGGCGCAGGAAGAAACGGGGTCTCCAAGCCTGAGTCGTCTTCACGCCATGTGGGTGAGGCCGGAAACAATGTGGAACGTGGCGGGTCATTTGCGGGGGTTGGCTTTTGTCTGCTCTCCTTGCTCCCCACCTGGGCTTATTTGCCTCTTAATGTAAGAGAAAAAATCCAGTCATTGGAACTTCTCATTCTTGTGGAGCTGAGTGCTCTCCTGATGTTCATCTGGGTTCTTTCAGGGAGATGTTAGAGAAGCAGGTGTTTGCCGTCTGGTGTCAGAAGATGTCTCAGCATCAAGAACACCGCTTGGCAGAGAGGATGGTGAGTGGTTCCCCCGGGTATTCCCGGGGAGGTGCCGGGACACGCAGGGCCTGCTTCAGGTCTTTGCACCTGGTGCCTTGCCCCTGAGGACACTGCTGGACCCGGACCCGTGCTGCAGGGAGACCCGCCTGCAGCCGGGATTCATGAGGTCAGGGCAGGGCCTGGCATCTGTTTCCTTGTCACTGGAGTCTGCAGATGGTTTCTGGGCCCGCCCAGCTCCTGCACCTCCAGCTCTTCCACCTTGGTTATCATTCGTGGCCTGGACTTTTCCTGGCTTCCCTACCACCTCCTCTGTGACCCTTCCAATCTCTCCTGCCACAGGCTGTGCTCCACGCAGAGCGGCACCTTCTACAGACGTCGTGGTCCACGTGGCGCCAGCAGGCAGTGGCACACCGTGTGGAGCGGCAGCAGCATACACTGGCCTGTGCCCACCATCACCTTGGGCGGCTCAGGAAGGCCTTCTGTGTCTGGAGGGAGGGCGCCCGAGGCCTCAGAACAGAGTGAGTGGCCACTCCTGCCTTGGAAACCCTTCCCGGGGCAGCTTTGACTGTAGTAGCAGACTGTTAGCTCTGAGCGTCTGCCAGTGCAGGGTCGGGGGGTGGTCATGTCAGCCTGGATTCTGGTCTTAAGTCCCAGAAATTCAAGTTGAAACAGCCTAAGCAAAAGCGGGGCTGCAGTGAGAGGCTCCTGGGGCGCTCATGGATCTCTGGGCTCAGGACCTCGGCTGGTGTGTCATGTCAGCCTGGATCCTGGTCTTAAGTCCCAGAAATTCAAGTTGAAACAGTCTAAGCAAAACCGGGGCTGCAGTGAGAGGCTCCTGGGGCACTCGTGGATCTCTGGGCTCAGGACCTCGGCTGGTCAGCAGGGCCTATGGACCTGAGTTCCTGCCCGTCAGCTCCATCCTGCTCACTGACTGGGGCCACTTGAAGCGCCCGTGGCTGGGGCAGGCTGTGGCGGTTGCACCACACCCCGTAGTCAGAGGCCAGGGCGGACCCCCCGTGTGCCCTGCAGGCGTCGTCCTGCCCTGGTTCCTCTCTTGATCCGCTTTGTGCTCCGAGGGTCTCTCACCTCTGGAACTCTGGCCACGTTGAACCTCCTCCTCAGTTACCTGTTCCCACATGAACACAGAGCCCTGTGAATTTGTCCACAAAAATTGGGCTGTATGAGTGCTGTTCTGGGTGGAATGCCCAAATGCTTTGGCAGCTGTTCCCAAAGGGTCTTGATTCCCCTCCATGTTTAAGACCCCCTGGGCAGGGTCCCGGCTGCTGTGGGGTGCCCCTCGAGAGGGCCTTCGCAGGGTCTGGGCTGAGCGCCAGCTGTCTCTCCACAGAAGGATGGGCAGTGTGCGGGCTGCACGGTTCCACGCGGCGTGGCTCCTGCGCTGGGCCTGGACCAGGTGGCGGGAGGTGAGGCTTTGGCACGGGTGCTGCCCGCTTGGGGCTGGGGTTGGAGCCTTGTCGGGGTGACTCGGGACGAACAGCTGGTCTCCTCCACGGTCCCTTGGAAACCACCTGCCCCTGAGTGTATGGAGGAGGCCAGGCGGGTGGAGTGAGCGCCCAGCTGGTTTCATGAGACGACTGGTCCGCAGGTCCCCATCGTGTTAGGTGCCAGGCTTTTCCTCCTGAACGCTCTGAGTCTAAAGTTCCTGGTCCAACAGTTCACAGACATCCTCTTCAGGGTGAAAAATGTTCACACTGATACTGGTTCGCACTGTCATCCTCACAACCCTCTAAGAACTAGTTCGCGTGTTTACGGAGGAGGATGCTGGGCTTGGGGTTAATAACCACTTTACCCGAGCTCCCCCAAACCAAGTGTGAGACCAAGGCACGGCTGAGCCCCCCTCAGCCCTGGGTCCGTGGTGGCTGGCTCTCTCCTCTGTCCATAGCACCTGGCCTTGCGCAGTGCCGAGTGGCAGAAGCTGGCGCGAGCCGACCTGCATTACCAGCACACCCTGCTGCACAGGGCGCTGCAGACCTGGGGGGTACGAGGTGCCGCGGCCCCCAGACCTCCACAGCTGGTGGGGGGAGATTCCGAAGGCTTTGTTTCCCTTCCTTGTTCCTCCCGCCCCTTCCAAGGTAGTAATTCCACAAGACTCAGAGCAAGTGCCCTGGCCAGTGGGTCTTACACCACTGAGCTAATTCCCCATCCTTCCCCAGGGGCCAGGGGCCTGGGGGCTGGACTCACCAGGTGAGGGCAGAGCCGGTCCTCTCCCTGTTGCTGGGTGGGCTCCTAGCCTCTCCCACCCCCCCCCGCCACCCTCTGTGGTGCCTGCTCTGGGCGTCGCCGGCCCTGCACCTCTGTGGCTGCCCCAGAGTGGGGAGCGGTACGGCCCAGGTCCTCCAGTCCTCCTGATCGCCTGCAGGTTTATCAGAGCCGGGTGCGGAGCGTGCTGCAGGAGGCGGCTGCCAGGGAGAGCCGGCACAAGAGGCAGCTGCTGCGGTGAGTCCGTGCGTCCCCGGCACAGCCCAGGGACCGGGGAGCAGGCTGCAGACTCCGGCAGGTTGGGGGACCACGACCAGGGTCTGGCAGTCTCACCTGGCTGCCTCCTGCTGCTGAGAGCGAGGCTTCGGTGTTTCCAATGCTAGTGCTGTTCACGGGGGCCTCTTGTGTCTTGAACCCGCGCTGTGTGCTGAGCGGAGCCTCTGGGAGGCCTGCGCCATCTCCCGCGTGTCTTGTTCATCTCAGCACCTTTCCCTGCCCCGTTCAGACCTGCGGGATGTGCCTTGTCTGCTCCGCTCCACACCCAGGGCCCCTGCCCTCACCCCCACCCCCCGCTCTAGGCCTCTCCAGCCTGGGACCGTCTGCATGTCACACCCGTGGACTCACTCACGCCCCTCGGCTCCGCTGCTTTGTTCCGCTGCCTCTGTCTGTTCATCACCTGCTGTTCCAGGCTGCCCGTGCTCTTCCTCCATCTTCCCATCTGCACCTCTCTCATCACGCATCGTTGTCACCTGGTTGCAGCCCTGTGTCCCCGAGGTGCCTGAATGCATGAGGCCGTGGTGCCCATGCTGCTCCCACGGCACCGTTCAGCCGCGTGTGGGATGTGCAGGCCACATATATCGTCTGTGCGACAGACACGCCAGGGTGTGGGGAGACCTGGGTTCACGGCCGAGCTGAAGAGCCTCACACTGTCCCCCCCGGGTCACCCTGTCCCCTCGTGTGCCCGCAGGCGTGTGTTACGTCACTGGAGAGAGAACACCGTGGCCCAAGCGGACGAAGCGAAGAAGAGGTCCCGGGCGGCAGCTCACTATAGATGGACACTGTGCTCCAAGGTGAGCCCTGTGGGCCAGCTGGTCGCCCGGGGCGCTGAGGCTGCTCTCCTGTGAGGGGGCGGCCTGGAAGTGGCTCCAGAGGCGTGAACTGGACGAGGAGCCCGGAACAAGAGACGGCACCCTTCTGCACACACACAGCTGGGCCGGCAGGCCGGCTTGTTTACTCGTTTGTCTTACTGAATTCTGAACCAACCTCCATAAAAACAAAGGCAGGGCGTATACTGACTGTGAACCAGCTCTCCCCAGAACCATGGTTTCCCACACACGTGGAACTTCCCACTGGGACTCCACACCTCCGTCCCCTCGTGTCAGCACGGGGTGTACAGCGGGGAGGCCTCCCTGACCCCTGCTGCTCTGCGGCCTTGTGGGGTTCATGGCCTCAGGGGCTTTCCATAGAGCATGCGGAAACGTGAGATCACTGGTCCTGGTTGGCGGGAATTGGCCGACACTTGGTGTGCCCTGGTTCCACGCACTGTGGGGTGCATGGCTCTGGGAACAAGTCACATCACGTGACAGGACGCACATGCCATGGTCCTCAACGCTGGGACGTCTCGGAAGAAGGCAGTTTGCTGGGAGTCCGGGGCTGGTCCTGACAGCTCTGGAGCTTCCGTGGACGAACAGCAGTTCCACGTGGTCAGGGTCTGGTCTGCTCTCAGGGAAGTTCACAGGCCAGCTTGAGTGCCCTGCTCTGAAAAGGACGCTCAGGGCTCTGCTTGGCATCAGGGCTCCGAAGGAGGAGGCCTCTGGGGAGTGGAGTTCATGACTGTGTGGGGAGCAGGTGGCAGGCACCCTCTGTCCTGTTGCTGTGATTTCATGTGTGCCTCATGTATGAAAGCGCATGTGACATGAAGCTTACACTTAACAAATGGGAAGAGAGCCCGAGTGAGACTTGCTGTCTTCACTGCACTGTGTGAAGGTCGGCTCTGGGCCCGTTGCCTGGGGTACAGAGCTTCCTGTGAGGGGCCTGGGCGTGGAGGCCTGGGTCTGTGTGGATGGCAGACACTTCCTGGAGCCCGTGTGAATGCTGTTCCCTCCACGAGGAGCCGCCCGCAGAGCCGGGGTGACCCCAGGAAGTCGGAACGTGCTGTGACCACACTCTTCTGCTTCTGCCCCTCAGGTCCTGCTTGAGTGGCGAGAGGCAGCCTCCGTGCAGCTGTATTACCGAGAGCAGGAGGAGAGGGCCATCAGGGAGGCCCAGCGGGTGCTGCGTAGGGGTAAGTGGGGCCCGGGAGCTAGGTGGTGGATCAGTCGCTCAGTCATGTCTGACTCTTTGCCATCCCATGGACTGCAGCACGCCAGACTTCCCTGTCCTTCACCGTCTCCCAGAGCTTGCTCAAACGCATGTTCATTGAGTCAGTGAGGTCATCCAACCATTTCGTTCTCTGTCATCCCCTTCTCCTCCTGCCTTCAGTCTTTCTCAGCATCAGGGCCTTTTCTGATGAGCTGGCTCTTCGCAACAGGTAGCCAAGGTATCAAAGCTTTAGTTTCAGCATCAGTCCTTCCAGTGAATATTCAGGGTTGCTTTCCTTTAGGATGGACTGGTTGGATCTGTTTGCAGTCCAGGGGACTCTCAAGAGTCTTTTCCAACACCACAGTGCAAAAGCATCCGTTCTTTGGCACTCAGCCTTCTTTATGGTCCAACTCTTCACATCCAGTTTGTCTACTGGAAAAACCATAGCTTTGACTATATGGGCCTTTGTTGGCTAAGTGATGTCTCTACTTTTTAATACACTGCCTAGGTTTGTTATAGCAGTAAGCATCTTTTAATTTTAATTTTTTAATTAAAAATCTTTTAATTTTCTTTTAATCTTTTAATTATCTTCCATCTTTTAATTTTCTTCCAAGGAGCAGCATCTTTTAATTTCATGGCTGCAGTCACCATCTGCAGTAATTTTGGAGCCCAAATAAATAAAGTCTTTCACTGTTTCCACTGTTTGCTCATCTATTTGCCATGCAATGATGGGACTGGATGCCATGACCTTCGTTTTTTGAATGTTGAGTTTTAAGTCAGTTTTTTCACTCTTGTTTCACCTTCATCAAGAGTCTCTTCAGTTCCTCTTGGTTTTCTGCCATAAGGGTGGTGTCATCTGCATAGCTGAGGTTACTGATATTTCTCCTGGCAGTCTTGATTCCAGCTTGTGCTTAATCCAGCCCAGCATTTCTCATGATGTACTCCACACATAAGTTAAATAAGCAGGTGACAATATACAGCCTTAATGTACTCCTTTCCCAATTTTGAACCAGTCCATTGTTCCATGTCTGGTTCTAACTGTTGCTTCTTGACCTGCAAACAGGTTTCACAGGAGGCAGGTAAGGTGATCTGGTATTCCCATCTCTTTAAGAGTTTTCCACAGTTTGTTGTGATCCACACAATAAAAGGTTTTAGCATAGTCAGTTAAGGAGAAGTAGATGTTTTCCTGGAACTCTCTTGCTTTTTCTATGATCCAGCGAATGTTGGCAATTTGATCTCTCATTCCTCTGCCTTTTCTAAATCGAGCTTGAACATCTGGATGTTCTCAGTTCACGTACTGTTGGAGCCTGGCTTGGACGAATTTTGAGCATTACTTTGCTGGCATGTGAAATGAGTGCAGTTGTGCAGTAGTTTGAGCATTCTTTGGCATTGCCCTTTGGGATTGGAATGAAAACTGACGTTTGCCAGTCCTGTAGTCACTTCTGAGTTTTCTAAATTTGCTGGCATATTAAGTGCAGCACTTTCACAGCATCATCTTTTAGGATCTGAAATAGCTCAGCTGGAATTCTGTCACCTCCACTAGCTTTGTTCGTAGTGATGCTTCCTAAGATCCACTTGACTTCGCATTCTTGGATGTCTGGCTCTAGGTGAGTGAACACACCATTGTGGTTATCTGGGTCGTGAAGATCTTTTTTGTATAGTTCTTCTGTGTATTCTTGCCACCTTTTCTTAATGTCTTCTGTTCTGTTAGGTTCATACCATTTCTGTCCTTTATTGTGCCCATCTTTGCAAAATGTTCCCTTGGTATCTCTTAATTTTCTTGAAGAGATCTTTTGACTTTCCCACTCTATTGTTTTCCTCTATTTCTTTGCCTTGATCACTGAGGAAGGCTTTCTTATCTCTCCTTGCTGTTCTTTGCTAATAGCATTGCCGTTTGCTAGTAGCATCTGAATGCTAACTCTGCATTCCGATGGATATATCTTTCCTTTTCCCCTTTGCCTTTTGCTTCTCTTCTTTTCTTAGCTATTTGTAAGTCCTCAGACAACCATTTTGCCTGTTTGCATTTCTTTTTCTTGGGGATGGTTTTGATTATTGCCTCCTGTACAGTGTTATGAACCTCTGTCCATAGTTCATCAGGCACTCTGTCTGTCAGATCTAATCCCTTGAATCTATTGGTCACTTCCACTGTATAATCGTAAGGGATTTGATTTAGGTCATACCTGAATGGTCTAGTGCTTTTCCCTAGTTTTCTTCAATTTAAGTCTGAATTTTGCAATAAGGAGTTCATGATCTGAGCCACAGTCAGCTGCTGCTCTGTTTTTGCTGACTGTATGGAGCTTCTCCATCTTCGGCTGCAGAGAATGTAATCCACCTGATTTTGGTGTCGACCATCTGGTGCTGTCCATGTGGAGTTGTCTCTTGTGTTGTTGGAAGAGGGTGTTGCATTCTCTTGGCAAAACTCTGGAAGCTGAAGAGAGGCCTGTGAAGATTAACCTCAAGGTGCTGGCAGGGCCGTGCCCCCTCCAAAGGCTTTGCGGTTGGGGGGGTCCCCTCCCCTGCCTCAGCTGGCTTCTGGTGGCTCCCGGCCACCCTTGCTGCGCCTCAGGCTGTAGACATGTTGTCACTCCGGCCTTATCACTCCTCACGTCATCACGCGTGTCTGTGTATCTGTGTCTCTTCTTAGGAGACCAGTCATACTGGGTTAAGGGCCCACCCCACTCCAGACGTCATTTGCTCCATACACCAACCTTCTCACTGTGTGGCGTTAGCTCTGAGGTTCTGGGGTGGATGTGACCTTAGGAGGAGTAAACGGTACATTGCAGGCCATCTTCACATCCTATTCCCAACCGATTGCCATTAGTGAAAGGCCCAGGCTTGAGATCTACAGAGAACTGCAGCCCTAGAGCTGGAATGGGGTCTTGGAGGCAGGTTGATGGGGAAGTCCTGCCCATGGCTGCTGCTTGTCAGGTTGGGCCTGCCACGTCAGGGCCCTGCTTCCTTGTCTGCTTAGGAGCAGGGACTGTCCAGTTGGCCCTAGGCACGGGGAGACCTGCCGTTCCGATGGCCTGGGGAGACCGCTGCTGGAGAGAGAGGTGAAAACGGGCCCTTGGGTCTGCAGGGAGGGGCAAGCCTGACACTGAGGAGACAGCTGCTGGTTAGAGTGAATGAGAAATGGTTTAAATCGGACCATAGAGAAAATGGGTCAAGTTGTTGAATTGGCTTAATAGCGTTTGCTCCGAGACAAAAGCTAACCCACTCAGGTTTGGTTCTAACTGGTTCTTGTGTCAGTGAACACAGATCCATGCTCCCCTGGACGGAATCTCAGGATCCAGCACACTCCTCTGTGACCTCAGACTTCCCCGCACCCTAGAAACCAGGGCTGTGTTTCTAGTCATTCCCAGGAAAGACACGAGGGGCTCAGCTCGCCCCCGGTCTCTGCTGGGACGGAGCTTTGGCACTGGTGCTGCACGGCACCCAGTTTGGGTCAGGCGGCTGCAGAGGGGAGGTGACTGGCACACAGCTAAAGCTGCCTCCCCGGCAGGCCTGCCGGCAGCGTCTTTCCTCAGACCGGGTGGTGGCACGTGGTCGGCCCTGGGCTTCCGTGTCCGTTAGGGCTGGTGCCCAGCACTGGGGGCTGCTGACGACACACCGTGTTCTCAACACAGCACGTGCGCAGGCCATGCCTTTGGGGCCATTTCTTGGCGTAATTAAGCCTCTGCGTCTCAGGCACACCTTGGTGGCCCGGGGCTGGGCCGGGGCTGCAGGCAGAGGGGGTGGGGCGAGCGGCCGTGGGCGTTCGTGCTGATGGTGGCTGTGTGACTCGGGCAGGGCCTCCGCTCAGCCCCGGCGTGCCGTCTGTGTGTGGGGACAGTAGTGCCTGCCCTGGAGGTGATCGTGGGGGTCCAGTGAGGCTGATACGTCCATGTGTAAAGCAGGGCCCAGGAGACGTAGCACTTGGCGCGACCCCTCCGGGCTTCTGGGCGCAGCCTCCCCTGCCTGCTCCGGCAGGTCCTGGAGGACGCCCGTCGTGGCCTCAGAGCCTTGGGGTCAGCCCTCTTCCGTTGTCTCTAAAAACATTTCTCCTGGGACTGAAGAAAAGGAAAAAATCCCAAAGGGAAAGCCTCACCAGAAAAGAGCGCTTGCTCCCTCGAGAGAGTCTGGTGGCAGACACGCAGGGTGCGGCCCCGACCCGCCTGCTTGCGGAGCCCGGCCGTCAGAGATGCGCTCAGCAGAGCTTCGCTCTCCCTGGCCTGGCTCAGCCTGCCTGGGCTGCCGAGCCTCGGTCTCCTCTCCCTCTGCCTCAAGCCCAGCGGCATCTGGCAGGCGGCCCTGCGGGGTCTTGGCACACCTGCGATCGCCTTGCACAGGCGTATGGCTCAGGGGTTGGGTGGGGCCGCAACGGGAACAGACCTGGTTCCTGTCAGGGTGTGCGCAGCCCCTGAGGGCGGCCAGAGCTGTCCTCACAGAGGGGCCATGTCCACACGTGGGGGTCTCACACCTAGGTTCTCCCCCCTCTGAATTTCACCGTTGCCTACTGGTCCATTAGGGCTTCCCAAGTGGTGCTAGTGGTAAAGAACCTACCAGTGCTGGAGACGTGAGAGACGCAGGTTCGATCCCTGGGTTGGGAAGATCCCCTGGAGGAGGGCTTGGAAACCCACTCTAGTCTTCTTGCCTGGAGAATCCCATGGACAGAGGAGCCTGGCGGGCTGCAGTCCGTGGGGTCATAGAGTCAGACATGACTGAAGCGAGTGAGCACGCACAGCACTATTGGTCCACGTGCGTCCTCCACAAGAGCTGACTGACTGCGATCTGTCTTAGGCCGTCTCAGGACCTGGTTTTGGCGCTGGCGGGAGCGAAGCCAGAGGGCTGCCCAGCAGAGGGTGCACACGGAGCGGGCAGTGCAGCATTCCTGCCGGAAGCTGCTGCAGGAGGCCCTGGCCCTGTGGAAGGCGCACCATCGGGGCTGCGTCAGGAAGAGGGTGAGGCAGAGGGCAGCTCCGTGAGCTCCCCCACGCAGCTGGACTGCCTGGGCCAGGAGACCGCGTTCTGGCGAGGAAAGGTCTTTCCTGAAGCACTCCCAGCAACCAGTGTGGATGGTGGTGGCTGGGGTCCTGCGGGCGCAAGGCTGCCTTTCTGGTTGTTGAGTGCAGGCTGGGGAAGCGGCCTCAGGACCCTATCCCCCGGGGGGACAGTGGCTCGACAGAGAACCCGCTGAGTCTGAACCATGTGTCAGCGCTGGGTGAACTGCAGAGCCATCTGGACACCCCGTCTGTGCAGGAGGCCCTTGGCTTCATCCAGGACGACTCCTGCTGGTGGGAGGAGGTGCCTGTGGGCCTGGAGCCCATGCCGCCCCCATGGGCTCTGGCTGTGGGCACCTGCCAGCCCCAGGCCCACGGCCCACTGCATGCTCTCTCCCCAGCTGCGGCAGAGGCAGGCCGCCCGACTCCGGGCCCAGACGCTCAGCCGGGCCTGCTTCCACCAGTGGAGACGGCAGGTGGGCGCCCTAGAGAAGCCCCCTCCCAGTCCTGCTGCTCCCCACGGGCCCGCCTCCAGTGTGTGTTCATTTCACCCTCTTCCCGGGCTCCCCCACCCCCACCAGCCACTGCCCAGCACTGCCAGCTTCCTTCACTGGGAACCTGTCTAAGGCCAAGTCCGTGCCTGCAGTGTCATGTTGAACACCTGTCAGTGTGACATGGAGAAATTGATAAGAAACGCACTTGTGGTCTTTACTGAGGCTTTGCTAAGACACCCAGCAAACTGCGTCCTGTGTCCCACTCGGCGGCCCTTCAGGGGTCAGGTCCCTTTCCTCCCTGGAGCCTGGAGCACTGCCCCCTGCTTCTGACCCCAGAGCGCTGCCCCCTGCTCCTGACCCCAGACCCCGGAGCGCTGCCCCCTGCTCCCAACCCTGGAGCCTGGAGTGCTGCCCCCTGCTCCTGACCCCAGAGCCTGGAGTGCTGCCCCCTGCTCCTGACCCGAGCGCTGACCCCGGAGCCTGGAGCACTGCCCCCTGCTCCTGACCCCAGAGCCTGGAGCATTGCCCCCTGCTCCCGACCCAGGAGCGCTGCCCCCTGCTCCTGACCCCAGACCCCGGAGCGCTGACCCCTGCTCCCAACCCCGGAGCCTGGAGTACTGCCCCCTGCTCCTGACTCCGGAGCCCAGAGCGCTACCCCCTGCTCCCAACCCAGGAGCGCTGACCCCAGAGTGCTGACCCCGGAGCCTGGAGCACTGCCCCCTGCTCCTGACCCCAGACCCCGGAGCACTGACCCCTGCTCCCGACCCCAGAACACTACCCCTGCTCCTGACCCCAGAGCGCTGCCCCCTGCTCCTGACCTCGGAGCTCGGAGCACTGCCCCCTGCTCCCGAGCCCGGAGCTCGTGGACATTGTTCTTTCCTAAGGGGCTTCCTTGATCCCCGGCCTCAGGGCAGGCAGGGCCGGACCCAGCTGGAGAGGGATCTGAGAGGGACTGGGGCCACATGAGGGGTCTCCCTGAAGGGGACGCTGCCTTTCTGGCCCGTAGCTGGTGGACAGGAGGCAAGAGCGGCAGCACACGGCACGGGCCCTGTGGTTCTGGGCCTTCTCCCTGCAGGCGAAGGTAACGGGCTCCCCGTCCCAGCAGAGGCCACAGCCGGTGGAGGGGGGCCTCAGCAGGATGGCTGGGCATTACCTCTCCTCTCCCTGGAGGCCTGGGCTGCCTGGCGGGGCTTCGTGCAGGAGACGAGGAGGAAGAAGGCGCGGGAGGAGCAGGCGGTGCAGGCCTACCACCAGCAGCTCCTCAGGGAGGGCGTTGAGCGCCTCCTGCGCTTTGCAGCGGGCATGAAGGCCTTCCGGCAGCAGCTGCACGCCCAGCGGCAGATGCAGGTGGGTCTGGGGTGTCCCCAGCCCTGTGGGGAGCAGGCGGGCACAGCAGCGCCTGACCAGAGCCCGGTTGCAGGCAGCCCACAGCCTCCACCGTGCAGTCCGTCGCTGTGCCACGCTCTGGAAACAGAAGGCGCTGGGCCGGGGCGGGGAGCCGCAGCCCCCTACGTCCGCCGTGCCCAGCAGAAGAGTGGCGTTTGAGCGTCCCCTTCCGAGCCACGTTGCTGCTGGGGCTGGCGATGCCCCTCTGGAGACCAAGAGGCCACCAGCTCCTCATGGGCTCTGGGGAGCCTTGGACGGCCTGGCGTCAGCCCCCGGGGACTCCCAGCTCCTGGAGCTGTGAGTAGCCTGTCCCTCACCTCCTCCTCGCTTCCTCCTGAGGCAGAGCTTGGACAGTACAGGAAGGACACCGGGCTCCGGGGTCACGGCCGAGCCACCGGGAGCCCCCCGTGCATCAGAATCCTGCCCCCCTTCTGTGGGGCGCTAACCGGGGCCTCAGCTGCTGTTCCTCCCAGACGGGCCCCCTGGCAGCCCCTCCCCGCCAGGCCTGGTAGTCTCCCCCCTTCTCCTGTCACAGCCAGGAGATGGGTGCCCTCTGGGACACCCCGGCCCCCCTGCTTGGGTCCAGTGAGCGGCAGGGGTGAGGCAGCAGGCCCGTGGCGTTTCTCACTCAGGAAGGCGCCTGGGGCGAGAGCCTTCCTCACCTGGCCTCCAGTCTCCCGGAGAGATTTCAGGGGTCAGGCTGGATGACTGCCCCCACAGAGGTCCCAGGCCCTGGGCAGCCTGGAGAAACAGCCCGTTTCTTCCCAGCAATGCTGCCCGCTGGGCACGGAAGCAGCCGCGACGCCCAAGCTTCCTGGTGGAGCCCTTGCAGAGCCAGGCGCCCCTGAGGTACGGCCCCCTCAGCAGGCAGGGGTAGGTGCTGCAGTCCTGGGGCCTTGGGGCCGTGGCCCCTTTCCTTCCCACTCCTCTGGGGGCGCTGCCTGACCGGCTCCTGCCGCTCCCCCGCTCAGGTCTGAGGCCCTGTGGGAGTGCGGCCTACATCAGGTCCGGCCAGTGGGCCCTGCCTGGTCAGCGCTGGACCCAAGCAGCCCCCTGCCACGCGCCCCCAGCCTGAAGCTGCCACCCACGGCCACCCCTGGCCCAGAGCTGCTGCCCCCGTCCTCCTTTGCGCCATGTGGGGCCCAAGTACCCGTTCGGGTAAGACCCCCGGGACCTGTTCTCGGTCTGGTCTTCGCTGCTGCTTTCTCGCATACTCGGTGCTGTAGCCAAAGCTGTGCCGGCTGCTTCGGGAGACGCACCCAGCATAGGGGCCACTGTCCTGGGGACACAGCAGGGAATGGCCCCCGAGGGCCCTGCTCGAGACGCTTACACGGAGGTGGAGACGAAAGGAAACCCCACACACAGAGGTGGAGGCTGTGGACCACGGAGGGTCGTGCCGGGCCTGGGGAGAAGCTGGACTTTAGGTCAACAAGAGGTTGTGGCTGCGGGTCCAGCAGAAGGTGCTGGTGGCTGGGACGTGGTGCGCGCCGTGGGGGGCAGACCAGGCAGGGCTCGCTCTGATGGGTACGGTGAGAGGAAGGGAAGGAGTCCAGGATGGCTCCTGGGTTTCCAGCCTGAACAACTCAGGGAATAATGAGTTCTTATACTGCGAGAGGGAAGAGGTGGCTGGCCAGGGACCCAGGTGAAGCATGAAGAGTGAGTCCTGAACTTGTCAGGTTTGAGATAAAGCAACAGATTGAGCCTGGCCTCCAGGAACGAGGTCAGGGCTGCAGATCAAAGTTGGCAGATCGCAGCACAGGTTGGAGGTGATCCCCTGAGAAGCGAAGGGGTTACAGGGAGGAGGGGCTGCGACTCCGGGGCCTCAGGACGGGGAAGTGAGGAGGCACGGGTGTGCCCTGGGCTGGCCCCGCAAGGAGCTAGTGCCTGACTGGCTGCGACCTGAGTGGGGGTGGAGAGAGGGTGGGAGCATCGCGTCCCTCCAGGGCACAGCGTCACCACGAGGGAGGAGGGTTGGAGCACCGTTCTTTTCAGGGAAACGGTCGGTCATTGCTGGAAGGGGTGAAAGCTCAGTATAGCTGGCAGCGGCTGCTCCGGTGGTGGGGACCCTCTGGTGGGGTCAGGTGAGCTGGCCCTGGCAGGTGCAGGCGTGGGGAGCCCCGGCTCCGCACCTTCTGCCCACTTCCCTGGTCAGTGGTCATCTTTCCTTTACAGCTGTCAGCCCAGCCGATGACCCCTGGGCTTCCGCCCCAGGTCCCTCCGTCCCTGGCCGGTGTCCCCAGCCCCCGTCTGCTCCTTCCTGGGGACTTCAGGGGCACCAGGCCTGGGCCTGGCTCTGGTGCCCCTCCCGGCACCTCGGCTCACCCTGGACTGAGCCAGGAGGCTGGCCGAAATCAAGCCTGTTCTCCTGTGGGCAACCACAGCGATCTGGAGGCTGAGCTTGAGGGCATCCGGCAGCAGCTGCAGGACTACCAGACCACGAGGCAGAGCCTCAGGTGAGAGCATGGCACTCCTGCTGCCCATCGCGGGGACCGGGGCGCTGTGTCCCCAGGGACGGCCCTACATGCAGGCAGCAGCTGCCCACTCAGTCCAGCGCGTTTAGGTCCAGGGTGGTCTCACCTTCAGGAACCTGAGGCCGGAATGCTCAGGAAGAGCTGAGCAGAACTTTACACACAGCTGTGCCCCCTGGAAGCTGGTGGTCTGCCCGGTCCGTGTGACTCATGCGGGACGGCGCCCTGTGCCCTCTGTCTGGATCCACAGACAGCCTCCCCCATGCCCGGGCCAGGGCCCCTCCATGTGGGCAGCAGCCTTGATCAGAGGGAAGGCCGAGGACGGTGGGGGACGGGAGCCTTCCTGCCTCCGCCCACAGCAGGAGCAGCCTGCGTGCTTGTCCCCCAGCCGCAGGCTCTGCCTGGGCGATGCCAGGCAGCAGGTGCGTTACGCCCTCAGGTCTTGCCAGCGGCAAGCGCACAGCCTGAGGCGGTGGCTAGAGCTGAGCAGGGAGGAGCCCCGGGCTGAGGACCAGGAAGCTGAGCGGCAGGTTCAGGAGGAGCTGCAGAAGGTGAGGTGCGGGCGGCCGGGACGGCCCCTGGGCCGGGCCTCCTCTCAGCCGCACCCCCCAGGCCGGGCCTCCTCTCAGCAGCCCCGTCCCTGCAGGTGGAGGTGCAGATCCAGCAGCTGGCCCACGAGCTGCAGGCCCGGCGCCAGCCCGTCCACGCCTGCATCGCTCGGGTCTGGGCCCTGCGGCAGGCTCTGTGCTAGTCACCACGTCCAGGAACAGAATGCAGAGCAGCAATGTTTTTTAGTTTATTTCAAAATGTTGCAATTAAATGAATCACTGTTCAGAAGTCTCCCACTTTTCATACAAAAATACTGTGCTACTGATACAGTTGAAAAAGTTCAAATGGCTTCTCCTGCAGGAGAAATTCACAGCATCCCCAGGAAACGTGAAACTTGGCCCTCCCCCCGCCACCCCCCCCCATGGCTCCATAAGGACTTCGTACCTGTTAGTATGTGTTACTTGGGGACGGGTTTTCTAGGCACGGACACCCCCCTCCGTCACACACCAACGACAACAGCAAGGTTGCTTTGTTTCCAGTGTAAGCCCCTGATCAACAGCAGCACCTTCTCCATATTTTACGTAGGTCTGGATGTAGGGAGGGGACACAAGCTCGCCCCTGGTCCCAGGTGGGCTACCACCAGACGTCTGCCCGTTTACTTTGGACACCACTGCAGGGGGTTCGATAATGGGTCCTACCAGCTCCGGAAGGTCACTCGCTGGGGCCTGCAAAGCACCAAGCCACCAGAGGCCACCGTTTGGGAGCTGCAGGCAGCGTCTCGGCAGGTGACGTGTTCAGCCACAAGTGCAAAGAGAGAAGACAGCCCTTCCCAACAAGCAAGGTGGAGCGAGCTTGGAGACAGAAAGCAGCTGCATTAATGGCCCCGGTGTGGGGCCCACAGTCAGTGCCAGGAGGCACCTCACCCTGTGCAGGGGAAGCAGAGGCGGAGGGCAGAGAGCAGTGACAGGAGAAACAGCAAGAATGTGCTTCAACTACCGCTTATCTCAGAACGGAAATCAGGACCAACCGACGCTCAGCCGGGAGGTAAAAGATCCAGTTTATACGAGACGTTAACAAAATCTCCAAGAGGGAATCCGCTGTCCTGGCCCACACTTTCTCTTCGGGGAGGAGAGGGGGTGACAGAGGTCTAGGGCACGGTGGGCTCTGACGACCTCGTCTGCACCCGGGAAGCAGGGACGGAAGTCACCCAGGTCCCGCCTGGTCAGACCCGGCAGCGCCCTCCCCAGACAGCCTCAGAGGTTCCCCTTGCAAAGACCCTCAGGAGCCGTGGCCATGCAGGAGGCTCAGAGGGAGCCCAGAGCCTCCCCGAATCGGATTTTCTGTCCTGCTTTCAGCTTGAAGTTGAAGTCCCTGGGGGCCTCGAAGATGAGCACGATGGTGGAGCCCAGGTTGAACTCGCCCAGGTGCTCGCCCTTGCGCATGGGGATGCCCTCCTTGTTGGCGTGTGTCACGAAGCTGAAGTCGTTGTAGGAGCCCTTGCTGTACCGGGGGCTGTTTGTGTGCAGGTCCTGGAGGCGAGGACAGAGCATGTGGGCCTTGGACACACCCTGTCCCCCACCCCGCTTGGAAAGGGAAGTGGGGACAGCAGCTCGGGCCACGGGCCAGGTCTAAGCTGAGAGCCCCTGACCTGCTGTGAACTGGGGCCGGAGGGAATGGAGGAGCCAGACCTGTTCGCCTGTACCCCTCACACACTTGCCGTCCAGCAGCACCCCCACCCAGGCTCCCCTTGGGTTTCCAGCAGAAGCAAAGTGCCAAGCAGGGAGGTTAATTCCTTCCCCCTGCAGCCACCTCTGGACCGGGCTGGGGGACCCGCCTTCCTAGAAATCGCCGCCCCGGCAGCTCTGGCCGCACAGGAGATGGTGTGGGGAACCCAGAGTGGCACAGCCCTAGGGCACCAGTGGGACCTGCTTACCCGGTCGAAGTAGATGCGGATGGAACCCACATTGGTGGCCCCCACGGCTGTCAGCGAGAAGAAGCCATGTTTCCAGTCCCCAGTCAGGACCACCCGCTCGTTGTGGCAGAAGAGCTCTTTGATCCAGCGGGCCATGCCAGGGTTCACAGACATCAGGGAGCCTGCGGGGACACAGACACTGGGACTCCCCGCCCAGCATGGCACTCCAGACGCAGAGCAGGCTGGACCCCAACCTGCACCTCCACACCCAGCGCTGCCCCCCAACTCTGGAGCCCAGGTCCTCTGACGAGGTCCACGAGGGCAGCCGGCCCCAGCCTACCGGGGAAGTGGCGCCTGTGGGAGACGGTCCAGTCAGTGGGCGAGTGGAAGCAATGGTAGTCCCCGGGGGCCAGGTAGATGACGCAGTGGTAGAGCTCGTTCCCTTCTCGCGTGACCAGCTGGCTCCGGAAGGAGCTGTGGGGCGTGGCTGTGGGCAGAAGGGCCAGGTGCTCAGAGCCCCCTGCGCCGCCCACCCCGGAGCCTGTGTGTACAGCCTGGACTCCGGCTCCCGGGAGGCCTGAGGTGTGGGCAGAGGGTCTCCTGGTCCGCAGGCCCCCCTCCCTCCCCGACTCTCCACCTGCTGGCACCCAGCATCGCGGGCCAGGACCCACCTGGCGGGAAGGGCAGGTCCTCTGTGGGCGTGCGAGGGCCCAGGAATGACTCCAGCGAGTAGGTGACCCCCTTCACCTGCTCCACCTCACAGTTCTTCACCTGTCCGAAGTTGAGGATCTTCCCATCCGATGGGCTAATCTGGAAGGGTCAGGAGAGGCTCGCTGTAGAGCAGGGTGTGGAGGACAGGGCCATGGCCTCCCCGAGGGTCCAGCCTGGAAGGAGTGCCCACCAGGCCAACTGTGCCCAAAGGCACCGAGGCGGGAACGGGAGGCGGGTCAGGCCTTACCACGCTGTGCAGGCCGCACACGGGCCGGGCCTGCGGCTTCAGCTTGCGCCGGAAGAACTCGCTGAGGTTGCGATAGTGGTGCAGGTCCTCCACGGCGGCCTCCTTCATGTTCACCCCAAAAGTCCAGATGTACAGGCTGTAGACGGGCCTGCGCAGCCAGTGTGGCAGCTCCACTTGGTTGAGGCGGCCCCAGGCCCGCGACAGCAAACGCGTTGGCACTGACTTGTACAAAGCCACCTGCAGGCCCCGGGGGACAGGTGAGTGTGCCACACCATGCACTCAACCCCAATACCCCTGTCCCCAGCAGGGGATCCCCCTGCCCTCCCCACAGGGACCACCTCCTGAGGCCTGAGCAGCTGGGACCCTTGAGGGCTTTGTGACATGGTGGTTTCTCACCAGGAACCAGACTGAGCTTCCAAGTCTTTTACACACAGTGACTTACAAAGCTCAGGTATCAGCCATTTCCTGCAGAGTTCCTACCCTCATTTCTTGGCTGGGGAAGGGCATACAAGGATCGGATGTGGTCACACAGAGGCTGTGGTGGGCAGTGCTGCCCGGCGTCCCAGGCAAATCCACACCCCAAAGGCACGGGCTCACCCTGCCCTGAGCAGAGGGGCTTTCGGGCACTGACACCTACACTCCCAGGGCCTCGCCAGCCCACACAGCTGTCCCCACCCAAAGCTCCTCCAGGAGAGGGGACTCTGCACCTCAGTCAGACCGTCCAGCCCAAGCTCTTAGATGTCAGGTGCCACTGCTATCATGGGACCTGCTTTAATTGGTGGCTGCTGCTTGCTGAACACTGCCAAGACACCAAGTCCCCAGGGTGCAAAAGCAATTCCACTCCCAACTTTAAACACCTCTAAAGAGGCACTGAGTTAGCAGCTCTTAGCACTCCCAGCTGATACCCACGTGTGGGGGTGGCCCAGGGCTGCCCTATGACCCTAGGCCTAATGCCCAGTGCCCCCACTAGCCCTGCTGGGGGCCCCTGGGTCCTCAAAAGGCATCCTTGCCCAAAGAGGCCACACAGGCTCTAGCCTGCGTGAACTGCCCTCTGGCGTCCAGAAACTTGATTCTTCTCAAAATCACCTCTAAGCTCTTTTCCGCCTGAACACAGATGAAACAGACACCATTTTCTGAATGCCCAATGTGGGTTCTTTCCAGAAACAGCCCTCACACAGCAGAAATGCAGGCAGAGAGAGCAGGCCGTGGATGATGGGCCTTCACAGTCACCTGTCCACAGCCCACATGGCCACCGACCAGCCCACCCCCTCCACCAACTCGCCTTCCAACAGCATCTGTTGAAGGGCTCAGCCCCCAAAGCACCACCTCTGCCCAGAGAACTGGGCACCCGCCTCAGGCCTGCTGTGGGGAGGCAGGGCCAGCAGCCCTGCACACTTACCCTGCTCACAGGCCTCCATCCCACCCGGCTGAGGGGCCTGAGGGCGCCGAGGGGCAGGAGGTAGCAGAGGACCGTCAAGGGCCAGGAGCGCAGTTTCAGGGCAGGTTTGGACATGCAGCTCAGCTGTCCCAGCCTCCGCCTCAGGGCCAGCTGAGGGAAGTGCAACCTGCAGGGCACATGTCCACGCACGGCCAAGGTCAGCAGAGGACCAGGGGCCCCACCATCCCCATCCACCCCGCCCTCGGCAAGCTCGCCTGCCTCGCTGTGGATCGGGTGACACTGGCCAGACCCCACCCCGAGTCGGGGGCTGGGCTGCCTCTGGTCGGTGCTCACCTCCCAGCCTCTCTACCTGCGTGTCAGCTGAGATCTCTCAGAACAGCTTCTGAACCTGGCAGGGGCCCCGTCTTGGACCTTGGGGCTGAGTGCCCCAGGAAGGCAGTGTAGACAGAGCCCGCTGAGTGGTCCCCACCTGCCTGAGGCCAGTTCTGTGCACATGGGCTTCAAGGAGAGCTAGGCTGAGCCCCCAAGCCTCTGGCAGCACAGGATCTGGGTAAATCTCTCCATGGGCCAGGCCTCTTATTTCCTCATCTGGTCAGTTAAGGTATTGGGCCTGATAAGATCACACACACACTCCTCACAGCTCCTGCTCTGTCCATCCCTGCCGTCTTTCTACGTCAGCTCGGGCTCTCCACAGCACTCCAGAGGCTGGTGGTGGTAAGCTCTCTGCCAACCCTCAGGCCTGCCCCAATGCGGTACAGTCAGCACAGGCTCAGCTTCAAGGGAGCCAGAGACCAGGGTAAGTTTTTCCTGAGTCGTGACACTGAGGCCCAAGTCGCGGTGCCACAGATGCAGGACCTAGATGCTCTCAAGGCCCCGGGAGGGGGAGGGCATGAGGAGACCACACTACCACCCACTG
This sequence comes from Okapia johnstoni, assembly GCA_024291935.2. Classification (NCBI taxonomy): domain Eukaryota; kingdom Metazoa; phylum Chordata; class Mammalia; order Artiodactyla; family Giraffidae; genus Okapia; species Okapia johnstoni. The sequence continues at coordinate 2,431,444 of CM044310.1, read as the reverse complement.
AGAATGTCCTGGTGCCTCAGTTTCATCAAAAACACTACATTCAACTGGAGAAGGCGGCTCCTTCTGCCTGTGTGCTCTCAGAGCAGCTCGGTCCCCTGCCCCCAGTTGCTCAACGAACCAAGGAACAAAGGCACCACCTCCGATACTAAAAGCAGAGACAAGGGAGACTCGAGCTGAAGGCCGGGCCCTGCAGCTCAGCGGTGGCCCTGAAGGTGCTGCCTCCGCACTGCTCTCCAGACCCTCTGCGACCATTCTCTCCCATCCCTTTAAAAAGGTCTACGAAATGGGTAGGGGCCAAGCACAACCCGACACATCACTCCTCTACCCCAGGTTCCTCCCGCCTAGCCTGCTCTCTGCAGAAGTGCGGGGACCAATCCCAGAGAAGCTGCGCCCAAGCGGGGCGGGGGTGCAGCGCGGACACCGGACCAACAGCCCGCGGGCCCCCACCCATACCTGAAGCGGGCTCTCCGACTCAGGCCCCCGGGAGTGGGCCCCTCTAGCCGCGGGAGCTGGTCCCCTAGCCCCCTGCCGCCGCCACCACCTCCACCGCGGAGCCGCTGGACGTGAACTCTGACCTTCCAGAGGTCGAGGCGGGGTGCGGCGGGGTTAGGACGCAGCCGTGGGCATCTCACCATTTCGCCGCGCGGAGCTCCGGTCCTCGCCGCGCCTCCGACTGACACATGGTGGGCGGCGCAAGGAGGCGGGGCCGGGCGCGCGCCTTTGTCTCTCCTCCTTCCTCCCTTCCCCCCGGCGCTGCCACCGCTCCTCAGCCCCCGAGGTTGCGGCTGGGGGGGGCCCGCTCCCCGGCTCGGTCCGGTCCGAAGGCTCGGGGGCGCAGGTGAGAAGTCGGGGCTGTTGCAGAGACAGGCGCGGGTCACGGACCTGCTCGGCCCGCGCGCAGGACCCGCCCTCGGCCCGCTGTGTCCCTGGCCACCTGCCCACTCCCGGCAGGGAGGGGACTCGGCGCCGCCGGGCCCAGGAGCACAAGCGGGAATCTGAGCCCCGCGCCCCAGGCGGGCACCCAGCGTCGGCCCTGCGGCCCCTCCCTCGACAGCACCTGACCCGTTTTTCCTTCCAGCTGACAAAGTAGCATCTGAGGGATGAGGGCACGGCGTGGGACCCCGGCGTCTGGCCTGCTCTGGCTCTCCTCGCCGCCTCCACCCCTGCCTCCTCAGAAGAGGGGCAGCCGGGCGCCCTCGGGGAAACCCGCCGCCCGCCTCCCCATCTCTCTGGGGAGCAGCAGCGCTTTGGTGGAGGACGCCCAGCCTCCGCAGATAACCCGCAGGGGCAGCAACATTCCGCAGCCCGGAGTCCCGAGTCCTGCCCGGCACACTGCCAACCCCGCAAGCCTGGCGGCATCTTTACAGGAAGACACGCGGGGGCCTCGGGCTGCTCCAGCCCGGGCTACCGAGCAGGGACAGAGCAAGAGGCCCCAACTCGGACAGGCCGGACGTCTGACGCCCTGGGCAAACCCACCTCAGTCAAGGAGGTGAAAGTCCAGCAACTGCCGGCTCCCGGGGTGGACGTGGCCGCGGGGCTGGACGAGGCCGACTAAGGTTTGGATGTTCGCCTGGATTTCCACCCCATCTCAAAGCAGGACGCCCATCTCCCCAGGCCACCCTCCTGAGTGGTCGGAGGGTGCCCACCCAGGCTTCCTCTGCCCAAGGGCCAGGCCCGAGCTGACGTCCTGCTGACTCCCTACCACCCACCTAGGAGCAAGCCCGCCCCACGTGAGGCCCCAAGCTTGCCTGCTGGCCCCCAAGGGAAGCAGGCCCACGGGGGAGATGGGCAGTTGGGCTTGAGCATGGAGCTAGGGTTCAGCACGAGGTTCACCACCCATGCCCCACCCGCCTCTAGAAAACTGGATTCGTGGTGGGGGCTGGTGAAGTCTTGTGGGCCTGTTTAGGAGCCAGGCCTCCTTGGGGCAGTTTTCCTCACTGTCCTACTGGTGGGACCGTGACCGATTCTGCATGTTGTCAGGCACATTCAGGAGCCCACAAACCAACGCAGCTCATTCCCAAACGTCAGGCCCTCAAAGCAGATCCCTGTGTGTGCCTTTGCACTGTATCCTCTCCCAGGGCCTCCAGTCCAGGGGCCTGGGGGGGGGGGGGGGGGGCGCGGGCAGACAACCCACCAGGGTGGTGGAGGGGGCTCTGGGGGGATCAGCCCAAGGAGCTGCTTATCCTGGAGTCACTCCAGGAACTGCCCTGAGGAGCCCGAAGTCTTCATGCCTCAGTCCTGTCTCAGTCACTACTCTGCCACCTCCTCTAAAACGGGACACTGAGACCAGGGTCAGATTTCTTCTAAATCACCATTGGTGCACCCCCAAAGGCCCCCAAGAAGCAGACATGAATTCAGCTGTCCCCTAGAAAATGGGCCAGCACCCTCCGACCAGCTCAGAGCTGCACAATGGCGGGAATGGGGTCCCTAGAGGTCTCCCCTTCTCACTACGGGCATCCCCATTTCAGAGCCCCACTTGCCCTCTGTGCTACAGTGGCCTTTGGAGGCCAAGCCTGAGCTTTCTCCGTCTCTGGCTCCCTGAGTGCAACTTGGGGCACTCAGGCCTGAATGAGGAGTCTGCAACCTTCCCTCTCTCCCTTGAGTCCCAAGGACACTCTGTGGGATGAGACGGGGCGGGGACCAGTAGGACTTTAGAGTCATCACGCAGCATCAGAGCCAGCCACGTGGAACATGGGCACACAGCATGGCCCTGGTGGGGGACAAGGTGATTCTGGATGCCCCCGCCACCCTCACCCTGTGAGCTGGGAAAGGCAAGTGGCAGGTGCTGTCTGGGTCTCAGTCTCCTCATCTGGAAGGGGGAGGGACCATTCCTCCTGGTCACCTGCCTGGAGGCTCAGAAACCCCACGCCTCCATTCCCCCCAAACGCTCAGTGCGGCCTCATCCCGCAGACCTGGCTCCTGACGCCTCCCCTCCCTTTGAGACCCATGCTCTGGGAGGGCAGAAGTCTGCTCTCACAGGGAGGACGGAAGGAACAGGGCGGAGGAGGCAGTTCTGACAGGAGCCCCACACAGGGCAGCAATGAGAGAGCTCAAGAAGACCAAGCCGAGGGGCTCACCTGTGTCAGGACGCGCCCTTCTGGGGTTCACACCCTAGCAGTGCCGCAACATCCCCGCCCACCCCTCACATCCTGCCCGAGTCAGCCCGGGGCCGAGGGTGTTCCATGTGGAAAGCTCACTGGGTGCCAGACACCTGGCCTGAAGCCACACAGGTAACCCCTAGTGCCCCCAAATCCGTGTCCCTGGCCTGACTTGTGCACATGCCTGCTCTGTGGAGTGGGGTCACAGGGCAGCTGTGTCCAGGTGAGACCACCAACCATTCCTCCGCGAGTGCCAGGGCTCGAGGTGACAAAATGTCAGAAGTAGGGAACCAAGAAAATGGATTCTCCCTGTGAAATGGGTAAGCCATCTTGGGGAGGCCTTAGGTGAAAGAAGAGGAAGCAAATAGAAAGGTCCAGACGCTCCTCTTTCAAGGGAGGTACAGGAGAGGAGGCAGGAGTCTTTCTTAGACCCCCTCCAGGAAAGGAACCTTCTCCAGGACGATCCCTGGCACCAGCGGGGAATGGGGTTCTGGGAAGGGCGGGTTTCACCCCCTGCGTCCCAGGGTTCCCTCCCCTCCTCGCCCCCGGCCCCCGGCAGCACTGGGGAAACGGCGCAGGGGAGACACCGAGCGCCCGAGTCTCCCTTTTCCGGGCTGGGGAGCGAAGAGATGCTACCAGACGCGGAGGAAATGAGCTCATCCGCCGGGCCCCGTGACCCACCGTGTGGGGCCGGGAAAGGGCGAGCGCTGCTCCTCCGATCCCCGGCGGTAAGGGGCGACCCCCACCCTGGGAGGCGGGGGCCTCCGCGCTGGGCGAGGCCTCCGGCTGCGCGCCGCTCACTCACCCGCAGGTGGCCGGCTCCGCTCGCGTCCGCGCCGCTCGCCCGACTGAACTCCCGGGCAGGCGCCGCTCCGCGGAAGCCGGGGGCGGGCGGGCGGGGACCGGGCTCCAGCCACTCACGCCGCCGGGGCGGGGGCAGAGGCCGGACACCAGGCTCGGCCGCGCCCGCCCCGGCCGGGGTCCCTTTAAGGGGCGGCGCCAGAGGAGCGGCAGGAAGAGGGGACCCGGCGGCCCCGGGACTCCGCAGGGGCCTCCTCCGGGGCCGGGCAGCCGGCCGGCCGCGGGGCGGGCTCCTCGCCGCCGCCGGGGCCTCCTCGCCGTGCGGACCTCAACGGAGGGCCGGCTTCTCTGGACGAGCACAGAGGCCCCTCCGGCCACCCTTTCTAGCCCTCGGAGCTGACAAAGGCAGCGCAGCCCTTGCTCCTTCCCACACCCAACCCTGAAGACAAAGCCTGCTTCCTGCCCCAGCCCCTCTTCTCCAGGCAGATACACCCTGACACATAAAACCCCCAGTGTCGACTAGCAAAGGAGGCCCAGTGGGCAAGGTCCGCCCCAGCCCTGCACGCAGGCTTCCTCGCAGGGATCAAGACCTGTGGGGTGATTCTCCTCCTATCTTCCTGCCCCCCAGCCTGCATGCAGGTTTCAGCACCCTACCCCCCAGGCCCACCAAAGACACGGGTCAGCACGGGATGCGATGAACCAGTTTTCAGGGGAGCACCACCACCCCTCCTCAATCACAGAAAGCATGCAGCACCACCCCAGCATCTTCTAACCACGGGGAATTCACTTTCCAGAGCAACATTTAGAACAGCCTCTTCCTCTTCAGGAAGCCTTAGGGCTTGTAAGGAGATGGGCAGGAGAGCCAAGGCCGCCTGGAAGAAGACGCAGTGGCACACACAGCCCACACACCGGCCCTGCATCTGGATCCACCAAACCCAGGGCTCCGCAACAAACCACAGCCAGGGCACATCACAGCGAGGAGGAGGGAGAAGATGGGTGGCTCCTACCTCATGGACTGCATGACACCCAACACCGACAAGGCGCCAGCAGGAAGTGGGAGGCAGGGGGAGTGCGTGGGGCCGGCCAATACCTTCCCACCTCGGTCTCCCAGCCCGGCCTACAGCATTCTCAGTGAGTCTCCGGGCCCCTTCTCAGCCTAGAGCTCCAACCAAACACTACTCACGATGGGATGAAAAGGAGTTAAAGCACAGAAGATGCTGATACACAACCCTAACAAGTAAATTACATATCCAGAAACCTGGGGAGACCATCCTGCCTTCCCCAAAGCCTGGAGTGCACCCAGACCAGACGGAGCCCAAGGCAGACCCGAGGGGGGTGACAAACGTGGCCCAAGAGCCCAGCTTTTCCTCCTCCGAGCGGCCCCTGGAGCACCGCTGCTCTCCACCGTGAAAGGACCAGCTGGGCTGCTCCACGTCGACCTGAGCTCCTCTGTAATCATTCGAAACTCTCAGGCTGACCGGTGCTTAGAAAACTCATAAACCAGCCCACGGGTCTGCCCTGAGGTCGGCCCTCCCTGCCTTCTAACCTGCCCTCCACCGCGTGTATCTCAGGAGGGAAATGCCTTCTGGACCATATTCCAGACAAAACTCAACATGATTTCTGGGACTAACAAAACCCCTTGGAAGGTGCAGTTTCCCCAAATGAGGTCCCTCCTGGCCAGCTACACTTGGTCCTTTATGTCCACCTTGCTTGGACTCCCCTGGGCGGGAGTGCCACCTAGCGCCACCGCAAGGTTCTGCAGGCCCCCAGCCACTCGGCCCCTCCCCACACCGTGCACACCGTGCCCTGCCGGGCCAGGGGGCCAAGGGAGTGGCAGGGAAGGGAGTGGCAGGTGTCCTCCGTTAGTTCTCACTCCCCGGGGCTAGCGGACGCCCATGAGGAAGAACAGTGATGGCCGGCGTCCCAAGGCTGGCACAAGGAGCCAGCAGCAGGTCACCAGCCTGGCAGGAGCCTGGGCAGGAGGCGGGACAAGCACGAAGCGCCCTCAGGTGACTTCTTGACCCAAAGGCTTCTCACAGCCCAGCCAAATCCTCCCTTGGTGTTCTCCAGCGTTTCCCAGCAGTGCCACAGCCTGAGGACTTCTCTGCCGCCCAGAGAGCAAGCAGGGTGCAGAGGATGAGGAAGGCCCGCAGAAAGCTCCCTCCAGCCCGGAGCCCAGCCTCATCCATTCCCTGCCCCCTCAGGGCTCCAGGCACAGGTGCCCCCCAGGCTAGGGGAGAGAAAAGGCTGGAGGTGCTGCCACAGCTCCTGGCAGGTCCAGACTCTCTGAGGACAGAGCTGGGCAGGCCAAGGGTTTGCTTTCCACCAACTTGACTGCCCATTTTAACATCCAGAATTGTCTTCTCAACACCTATGAGGTAAGAAGCAGAATAGCACTTACTGAATACCCACCCCCTGCCAGCACGCTGCTGCTGCTAAGTCACATCAGTCGTGCCCGACTCTGTGCAACCCCATAGACGGCAGCCCACCAGGCTCCTCTGTCCCTGGGATTCTCCAGGCAACAGTACTGGAGTGGGTCACCATGGCCTTCTCCACTGCCAGCATGGGACCAGGTATTTACACCTGTGTCATTCTCATTTAAAAGCAGCCTGTTCACAGAGAGGAACAATAAAGTTATAACAATTACAGGAAGTTTAAAAACATGTAAAACATGTTCCACACTGCCCAGGGTCATGGAGGGAAGCAGGTGCCGAGTGCAGGCCGGTGGGTGGGGCGGGCCACGTGGGAGACCCGACGGGCTGATCCGGCCTCCTTTCTTGTCACAGCTGGAACGCCGCACCTTCCTTTTAACAATACTAACCTGGGCCGGAAACATGGAAGCCGTGTTAACACAGGGACTGCTCCCTGAACACCCCATGGCCAGGCTGAGACGACAACAAACCCATCCTGTGCTCAGATATGGACTGAAGTATCAAGGGATGAAGTTTCAATTCACAATGTCTGCAATGCTCTTTCAGTGACTCTGAGGGGAGTCCATAATTGATCGCAGAAATGAAGCAGATACAGTGAAACAGTAATGCCCATCAATCCAGCGGTGTGTGTGGGTAACTCTTCTCTCAACTTTTCTGCCTTATTCAAATGCTCACAATAAAAAAACTGGAAGACTCTGTTTAAGCCACAGAAAAACTCTAAATTCTACTACTGGGGAGAAAAGCCCCAGACCGGGTTGGGACACGGTGCCTCTCCTGAGAACCCCTCCCTCCTGTCCACACAGCAGCTCCTTGCCTGGTGGGAGAGGCAGCCGCCAACCACCACCCTGCACCTCGGGCCCCATCTCCATGGAGTCAGCTCCTTGGTGCAGGAGGAGGACTTGTGCCAGCTTCTGCCCCAAAGGCCACCCTGTCCACCCCGCCCACACCTGTCCTCAGGCCCCGTCAGAAAGGGACACCTCAGAAGTGCCAGAACCTGGGGGGGCGGGTCTGCCACCAGATGCCACCCTGCGTGGGACAGGAGACCCTGGGGTGGGCACACCTATGTGCTCCCACCACACGCCTGCCACCCATGTCTACCTGCTGGCACACCTTTCAGCCTCTCGGTAAGAAACACGAAGATCTGTTTCCCCTTTTGCACTTATGGAGACACAAGCAGGGCATATCTGAAATCACAGCCACCAGACAGACAGACGGCGTGACACTCTGGACACGGGGTGGCCTTCCAGCCCTGGCCAGTGCTGTCCCCTCAAAGCCACCTCTCTGCAGAGGCCCAGTGACGACCGCCCTCCCCCCGGAGGCCAAACACCAGGCCCGAGCTGCCCAAAATGATCAACCTCTCTGACCCTGAACCCAAAGCTTTCCCAGGAAGGACGTCATGAGTTCCTGAAGATACTTGGGGAGGAGTCCTCGCCTCGCCCAGCCACAGCTCTGGATCTAAGGGCAGGTGTCCTCCTGATCCGACCAGGGCTGAGGAGGGTGGGCTCCTTATTCCGTGCCAATCAGACTTAAATATTAAACTAGCAAGTACGCTGAGCCAATAGGGGCAGAGAATCAACACATGAAAAATGTTGATGGGGACTCACATTCAGAGAAAAGCCAACTACAGACCGTAATACAGCATGAAGTCTGCACCCCTCCACCTGCTCAAGTCAGAACTCGAGGCATTTTCCATTCCCACCCCCACATCCAATCCATCAGTGCATCCTGTCCACTCTCCCCTCAAAACAGCCAGAATCAAATGTGCAATCTCCAGACTACAATGAACTCGTGCAGGTAACAGAGACACTGCGGACAGACACCAAGAACAAGTGGTCACCAGCGGTGAGGGGAGGCACACTGGGAGGGGGAGTGGGCAGTACATTGTACGACATGGGAATACAGTCAGCAGTTTATAACTGTAAATGGAGCATGACCTTTAAAACTCGTGAATCACTGTATTACACCTGTAACTTGCATTCTACATTAATCACACTTCAATAAAAACCAGCATTGACCGCCTTTCCCCTCCGCCACTGCACCACTCTGACCCAGGCCACCGCCTCTCCTGCTGGGATCCTGTCAGAGCCCCCCAGCAGGCCCCCTAAGCGTCCCCGCGGCAGCCAGGACGACTGGGTCAGAGCCCACATCACTCAGTGCCCGCTCAGAAGACAGGCAGGGCTGGCGCCACGGTCCTCCCGCCCTCCGGGCCTCCAGCCACAGGGGCTCTTTGTTCTCCATCAGCAGCGACAAGCGCCCTCTGTCCAATCTGCCCGGATGGCTCTCCCCGCCCCTCACTGAGCAGGGCCCACCTTCCTTCCTTCCCTGGTACCTGCCCAGCCCAAGACACTTGCCCTTGACCTATCTGTGCTTCCTCCGCGGCGTTTCAACCCCTCGACATGCCCATGTGTCCCTGTTTCTTGTCTGTCTTAGCCCCTAATAAGGGCAGCTCTCTGAGGATGGGAACTCCGGTTCTGCTCACTAGTGAACCCCTGCAGCTCAACAAGGCCCGGCCCATGAACGCGCTCAAAGATTTGTTGTATGGAGTAAACACTAGAGGAATAATGTTTGTGACAACGGTTTCACTAACACCTATTGTGGTTCATGTACAATGATCCTATGCCTAATGAGCAATGCCATTACAGACGGGTACAACAGGTCTAGATGCCAAACACACAGCACAAACTGTGCAGGTGCCCAGACCCTTTCAGACAGCAACTCTACACTCAGCATTCAGCCCGAGGAAAGGCCTACGTGCAAAGATTTGCTCAACAACACTAATCACTGGTAAAAACCACCAGTGCACCAGAATCCACCACAGTAGCAGAGTCACTTAAAGTTCGTACTCACATGGAGTCTGCAAAATCATCACACTAGGTTGGTGCAAATGTAATTTCAGTTTTTGCATTGTTGAAATTTGCTGTTTGATACTGGAATACATTCTTAAATGAGGTTGTGTTATACAACATCTTAATGTGCATTTCTCACTCTATGTTTTTATGCTAAGGACTTATTACTTGCCGTTTAGTTTATATTTATTTTGTACTATGGAAATGATGTTAGACAAAACGCATATTAGAGCGATTTTCTTATTTGAGTTCAAAATGGGTCTTAAAGCAGTGGAGAAGACTCGCAACAAAACGACGCATTTGGCCCAGAAACTGCTAAAAGACAGACAGTGCAGTGGTGATTCAAAAAGTTCTGCAAAGGAGATGACAGCCTTGAAGATGAGGACTGTAATGGCCAGACACGGGAAGGTGCCAATGGCCAAACGAGAGGCTCATCGAAGCTGGTCCCCTTACAACCACACGAGAAGCTGCCGAAGAACTCAGTGTTGGCCATCCTACAGTCGTTCGGCATTTGAAGCAAACCAGAAAGGTGAAAAGGCTGGGTAAGTGGGGTGCCTCATGAGCTGACTGAAAATTTAAAAAATCACTTTGAAGTGTCGTCTTCTCTTATTCTAAGCAACATCAAACCATTTCTCGATAGGACTGTGACATGCAACGAAAAGTGGATTTTATACGACAACCAGTGATGACCAGCTCAGTGGTTGGATCCAAGAAGCTCCAAAGCACTTTCCAAAGCCAACCTTGCACCAAAGAGTCATGGTCACTATTTGGTGGCCTGCTGCCCATCTGATCCGCTAGAGCTTTCTGAATCTCAGTGAAACCGTTACATCTGAGAAACATGCTCAGCAAATCGATGAGATGTACCAAAACCTGCAACGCCCGCGGCCGGCACTGGGCAACAGAAAGGGCCCAATTCTTCTCCATGACAACGGCCGACCACCCACTGCACAACCAATGTTTCAAAAGTTGAATGAATTTGGCTAAAGTTTTGCCTCATCTGCAGTATTCACTGACCTCTTGAATATTCACCGACCTCTCACCAACCAACTACCACTTCTTCAATCATCTCAGCAACCTTTTGCAAGAAAAATGCTTCCACGACCCGCAGGAGGCAGAAAATGCTTTCCAAGAGTTTATCGAATCCTGAAGCACATATTTTTACACTACAGAAATAAACCAATTTATTTGTCATTGGCAAAATTGTGTTGATTGTAATGGTTCCTATTTTGATTAATAAAGATGTGTTTGAGCCTAATTATAATGATTTAAAAATTCATGATCTGAAACTGCAATGACTTTTGCACCAACCTAAAGATACGAAACAGGAGCAGCTGCCCCCGTACGGCACAGGTCCGAACTGCACGGGTCCACTTATAAGCAGTGTTCTCAATAAATATGTACCACAGAAGTATGTAAATGGAGGATACGGAGCCACGCATCCTAAGGGTGGCCTGTAGAGTTACATGCGTATTTCTGACTGCTCCAGGGAGGGAGGTTGGTGCCTCTAATCTCTACATTGTTCAAGGGTCAACTGTATAACCATTTAAAAACAGAGACAGACAAGAAGTGAATACATGAAAACTAAAGCCCACGATTACACAGGAAGTCATCTGGTGAGAAGGAAGGGGAATCATGACTGTCCTCCCCATTTTCCAACATTTGTGAGAGCATTAACATCAATCATCTGTCATTTACGAGAGAGAGACTGATTTACAGAAGGGAGCTGACACCACTCAATGGGAAAAGGATAGCCTTCTTTCAACCAACAGTGCTGGGCACACCAGACATCCACATGAATGCAGTCAGACACCTACCTTACACGACATAAAAAACAACTCCAAACGGACCAGAGACCTGAACATCAGACCTAAAACCATAAAATTCTTAGAGGAGAGACTTCCCTTGTGGTCCAAGGGTTGAGCCTCCATGCTCCCAGTGCAGGCGGCTGGGGTCTGATGACACACGTGACAGGGCCACTAGGCCCGGTGCTCCTCCTCGAGAGACACCAGGCTGAGCGCCGAGCGCCGCCCCCACTCACCGCAACCAGGGGAAGCCCGCGCCGCGACGGAGGCCCAGCACAGCCAGTGAGGCAATTTAAAGAGGGAGAGAGAGCAGGGTAGCTTCAGCCCAGCTCTGTCAGACCTCCCGCTGCACTGGGCCACTCTGCTCCCATGTCCGGTCACCGTCAGAGCCTAGAACTTCTGAGCCAACTCAACCCTGTTCTCTTTACAAACAATTGTCTTTCAGGTACTGACTCACATATGGCAGCAATTCCAGTTATACAAACAATGGATGCTAAAAAAAAACTACTGACGCTGGTCTTTTGTGAATGAGGAAGCAGCAGATTTCTTCCACACGCAGATTCTTTTGGGATTCCTTGGAAATGAGTGGGGATTTCCTGAAAGCAGGTGAGCAGGTCACAGGGTGGGTCAGCTTGACAGATGCTCAGGGTCAGGGGGAAGAAAGCGTGGGTCTAATACTCCAGTGGGGTCATGGGTCACAGTCTCACCAGTACTTCACTAGTTGGAAGGAGAAGGATGTGATTACACAGGAAACCACCAACGACAAAGGAAATACACAGCACTCAGCACACTTAAAAAGTGTGACCCCTCACCAAAACAATGAGGGGTGCATAACAATGACCCCTCACCAAAAGGAGTCTGCAGTATGTGACCCCACAACAGAAAACTTGGAAAGTCATCTGTCTGAATCCACACAGCCACTAAGGAGCAGAGACAGAACCAGCCTTCAGGACTAGGACCCTGGTGCCGGGTGCAGCAGAGCTGGATTAATGATACAGGGAAGCTCACAGGGAAACCCACACACATCACCCAAGTACCATCAAGTCTCTGCTTTCACAGGTTATCAGGGTCTACTAATAGTGCAGAGATATTTCATTTGTTAAATTAAGGGTGAAAAGAAAGCAATTTTTAAACTCACACCTTTACACTCTATTCCAGTATTGAGTGAACGTCTGCCCCGCAGTCAGGAATGAGCCCGCGCCGCAGGAGGCCCAGGCGCGTTAAGCTCATCAGGCATCACTGGGGCCACAGCTGCCACTAGGTGACACCCAACCCCAACCCCACTTCCTGGCACAAGAGCATTTTGAGCAGGAATGAGAGAGAAACTGGACGATTTCAGTCTGGTTCCTGGTGAGAACGTATCCACATCACCCAAGTCCAACCCCTCCAGCTCGCCCTCAGGCTGAAGAAGAGTAACTGGCCAGGACGCCCGCCCCAGTGGAAGGCATGAGCTCTCAAGATTTCAGGAGGCCTTGGGGAGGCCAGGGGTGCATCTGCGGACAGAGGGAAGCCTGACACAACGCCCAATGTTGGACTTCTGCATCGCCCCAAACCCACCGGAGACATGAGCTCCAAGAAACCAGATTCCGCTCTCTCAGACGGCTTAACTTGGGGGCGATTTACAGACTGACAGGAACTGTGCTCCAGGAGAACGCCAGGAGGCTCCCCCGCTTCCTACCTCCCAGTGACCGGCAAGCCTGGGAGGGACGTCCAAGCCCAGCTTCTCCAGCTCTCGCTCCCGGTACTTCTCATACTGCCGGTACCCTGCATACCCGCCGCCTGTGGCGACCAGAATGGGCAGGGGGCGCAGTAGGGACAAGGTGCGGGCAGGGGCAGTGTGGACTTTCCTGGCATCTGTAACAAAAAACAGGAAAGTGTTGAGCCAGGAGAAGCGACAGGGTTGAGTCATGCAAACACGGCATCAGCAGGAAGGCTGGGACAAGCCCTCAGCAAAGCTGGCCAGACCCCAGAGAGATCTGACAAGCAGGAGCAGCCCTGAGTCACTGGGGAGATGCTGCCGCCTCCCGAGTCTACCTAGTAAGGGACTCACACATCTTCCCCGTGAAACAACCATGTACCTCGACTGCCGCCGCAGCTACAGAGCTTAAGATGAAAACATCAAATGCAAAGAGGTCAAGAAACTATCCTAGGTTGCCCTGCCGGCTACCCACAGAGCCAGGCTCTCTGATCTCACTTTTATGTCCAGTTCTGACTGGACACTAGTATTCTTTCAAAGGCAAAATCTCATAAGCTCTTACAGTTCAACAGTAAAAGACAAATAGCCCAGTTAAAAAACATACTAAGGGCTTCCTTCATGGCTCAGTGGTAAAGAATCTGCTTGCCAATGCAGGAGACACAAGTTCTATCCCTGGTCTAGGGAGCCACGGAGCAACTAAGCACATCCACTGAGCCTGTGGTCTAGAGCCTGGAAACCAAAACTGAAGCCTGCCAGCCTAGAGCCCACTCTCCACAACAAGGGAAGCCACCGCAGTAAGAAGCCCGTGCACCACCGAGTAGCCCCTGCTCACCACAACCAGAGAGAAGCCCACGCGGCAACAAAGACCCAGCACAGCCAAAAACAAGTAAAACCAAAAAATAAATAAAGACATACTAAGGATATGAATAGATGTTTCTCCAATAGGAATGGCCAGTAAGTACATGTAAAGATGCTCAACATCCATTATGGGTTGAATTACGTCCCCCCAAACCAGGTGGCTCCATGGTAAAGAATCCACCTGCCAATGTAGGAGACCCGAGAGACTTGAGTTCGATCCCGGGGTTGGGAAGATCCCCTGAAGAAGGAAGTGCAACCCACCCCAGTATTCTTGCCTGGAGAATCCCACGGACAGAGGAGCCTCTGGGCTACAGTCCGTGGGGTCACAAAGAGTCGGACACGACTTAGTGACTGGGCGCGTACACATACACAAAATTCCTGTGCTGAAGTCCTAACCCCAGCACCTCTGACCGTCACCTTCCTCGGACACAAGGTCTCTACAGAGGGAGTCAAGTTAAAATACGGTCCCCACAGTGGGCTCTGAGAATACGACTCGTCTGCTTACACGAAGAGAAAACCTGGAGACAGACCCGCATCCGGGGAGGACGCCGCCTGAAGACGAGGGCAGTGAGGTGAGGGCAGCGAGCGGAGGAGACCGTGGCGCCGGTGAGAAGAGCAGCGGGGGTTGTTTTGTTTTTCTTTTTCTCTGGCCACGCCGAGAGGTTTGTGGGGTTTCGGTTCCCAGACCAGGGACTGAACCGGGGCCCTCAGCAGTGAGAGCTTCAGTGCGAACCCCCGGACCGCCAGGGAATCCCCTGCTGTTTCCTTTTTTAATGAGCAAGTATGGATGTCATTAATCTCTCCCATCTTCTGATTATTCCTAAAGAACCCTTATTACTTAACAACTAAATAGTGTACCTCTGACCAGAAAAACTTGTCAGAAAGCAAGAAACATTTTTTTCCCTCTTTCTGGATTATCTGGTGAGGAGAGACCTGTTGTACACAACCTCATGGCACTGAGCCAGCGTCCCAGGCTGGCAGGTCACACCCTCCTCAGTGCTTTGGCTACACTGGTCTTCGCTTCAATTACAGGACTCTCTCTCTCTTGCCTTCCAAAGGCTTTCTTGACTCCTCTGCAGGAAGCAGGAAGCAGAGGGTGCCCTCCACTCCTGACTGCCTCCCTGCGGCGTTTGTCACTTCATAAAAGAACAGGTTTTCCACAGGTCTGCAACATTCTGACTTCATTTCCGAGGCTCCCCTCCATCCTTCAGGTGAGGCTTACATGTTCCCACATGCAGGTCCTAATTAAGTAGCACCCAGATGTGCCCCTATTGAACCACCTTAATAATGAGGCTTTTGTTTTTATCCTCATTAACCATCTCATTTTATTCCCAAGGTATGATTACTGGGCAGTCAAAAACAGCTTTTGGTACAACAGAATAAAAAGAGTATCTAGATAATAAAAACAAAACACATTTTTGTACAGATTCAAACAGCTGCTTAAAAGATCCATAAAGTTCATAATCCACTGCTGACGTGGGTGTGGGGAACTGATGTACTCACGAGCCTTTTCTGCTCAGGAGTGTAAACTGGGACAACCCTCTCTGAAGAGCAATTTGGTCTAAATACCAAGTTATAAAATACACAAACCTTTTTAGTCAGCAATTCTAAGTCACCAAATTTATCCTGAGGATGCATAAAGACATGTTACTACAGAACTGTCTGTAATAGAAAAAGACTCAGTTCACTTCAATTGCTCAGTCGTGTCCGACTCTTTGCAACCCCATGGACTGCAGCACGCCAGGCCTCCCTGTCCATCACCAACTCCCAGAGTTTACTCAAACTCATGTCCATTGAGTCAGTGATGCCATCCAACCATCTCATCCTCTGTCATCCCCTTCTCCTCCTGTCTTCAATCTTTCCCAGCATCAGGGTCTTTTCCAGTGAGTCAGCTCTTCACATCAGGTGGCCAAAGTATTGGAATTTCAGCTTCAGCATCTGTTCTTACAATGAATATTCAGGGTTGATTTCCCTTAGGATGGACTGGCTTGATCTCCTTGCAGTCCGAGGGACTCTAAAGAGTCTTTTCCAACACCACAGTTCAAAAGACTAGGAGCAACTTAAATGTCCAACACCAAATGGTACAGTCAAGCGACGGAACACCACGTATGCGCCCATTAAAAATAATCGGATAACAGCAGCTAAAGCTTCAGTGCTGCCTGTGTGCCAGGTACTCTAGGCACCTCACAGGCACAACTCCATCTGATTCTAACGACAGCCCTATGAAATAGGTGCTGTGATTGTGCGGATTTACTGATGAGCAAACTGAAGCAGAGAGGCCAGCATCATCTCTAATTGCTACTTGTGCTTGTGCTGAGTTGCTCAGTTGTGTCTGACTCTTTGCAACCCCACAGACTATAGCCCGCCAGGCTCCTCTGTCCATGGGATTTTTCAGGCAAGAATACTGGAGTGAGTTGCCATTTCCTTCTCCAGAGGATCTTCCCCACCCAGGGATCTAACTCACATCTCTTGAGCCTCCTGCGTTGGTAGGCAGATTCTTTACCACTGTGTCACCTGGGAAGTCCAATCTTTTCTAAGTAGTGAATTGCTACTTACTTGTGGAAAAGGTTCTGAGAGGCAGCTTCCTCAAGGACTGAAGGAAGTGGCTCAAGGCAACATCTTCACAGTGAGGACGTCTATAATCAAGCAAAAAGGAACAGTTAAACATTTTTTTAATTAAAAAAATTCGAGGATCAACTGCCAAAATTTGAATACAATCTATAGAGTCAATAATACTATTGCATCCATTTAATCTCCCAGTTTTGACCACTGTACAGTACTGTCGTTTTGTAAGAAAATGTCCTTATAGGAAAAGGGCTCAAATATTTAAAGGTAAAGGGGCACCAAGTGTTTCAGCAGAAAATATATACATACACACACTAACAGAGAGAAAAAGGGAGGGAAGGGAGAACGATAAAGCAGATATAGCTGACATATGGGGAATCAGAGTACAGGGTATTTGGAAATTGTACTATTGTCATTACTTTTCTTAAGTCTAAAACTTTTTCACAGAAGAATTACTCTTTTCTTCAGACCATACTGAGCAGTAAAGCCGCACTTACACAAACAGCACAGGTTTCTCCACCACAGAAGGGCTGTACACAGCCCTGTGGCCTCCACCTCCTGTTAATTAACGAACCTAACGAAGTGGCTGAAAGTTCACATTTTTTTCTTTTTGGGCTGTGCCACAAAGCCTGCAGGACTGAACTTGTGCCCCCAGCAGTGGAAGCACAGAGTCCTAACCGTGGGACCACCAGAGAATACCCTGAATTTTTAAACTTTAAATGTTTACTCTGGGGAAAGAATGACGCAAACAAATCAGGTGGAGCTATTCTAATCCACTTTGAGTCTGGAAGGCGCAACTTGTTCAGAATTTTAAAATTATCATTTATGGCTGCTGCTGCTGCTGCTGAGTCACTTTAGTCGTGTCCGACTCTGTGCGACCCCATAGACAGCAGCCCACCAGGCTCCCCAGTCCCTGGGATTCTCCAGGCAAGAACACTGGAGTGGGTTGCCATTTCCTTCTCCAACGCATGAAAGTGAAAAGTAAAAGTGAAGTCGCTCAGTCGTGTCTGACTCTGAGCGACCCCATGGACTGCAGCCTACCAGGCTCCTCTGTCCATGGGATTTTCCAGGCAAGACTACCGGAGTGGGGTGCCATTGCCTTCTCCATTATTTGTGGCTACTTTGCCACAAAAGCTACTTTCACAGGGTAAAATGGTTCTCAAGCATTCTGAGAATAAAAATGACCGTTTTCATGGCTTCAAGCTGTAAGGAAATAGTATTTTATTCTTAGTCTCTCTTCATTTTCTGTTTACCCAGGGAAATAGGACACATCTCCAGTGCAGTAAGTGACTGTGCGAGCAAGGAAAGCACTGATGAATTTTTAGTAAACAACTGGCTCTCTCCTTAATCAAAGAGCAAACACCCCACCTTCAATTCAGATAGCACTGCAGTTCCCCCAAATATTGACCTGAAATCTAAAGTAAAGAAACTATGTCCTTGTTAGTAAGGGTTTCTTTTTTTCCCCTTCGGAGCCTTTTATGAAAGAAGTAGAAATTTACTCTATTATAAATGTCTAAACTGCTATTTTTGTGGAAAAGAGCATTTATGACTTTCATACAGTAATATTTACATCCATGGATTCTTAGTAGTTATGTCTTACATAAATATCCGGTAAACATCATCAGATTGAAACACCCTCATTTACTCCTGTGAAATTTCCTTGACTTAATAACACTCTCGCAGTATGGTGCTAACAGGGTGAATCTGATTCTCCTACAGGCAAGCAAGATCTGTATGCAGAACAAGTCTGGGACCTTGACCATCACCACCCCTCAGAGGCCAGATGGACGGACAGCTACTAACACAAAGGAGGGTGTGTTGCAGTAGGTGAATGTTCTTTCAGAGTGAACAATGCTCATCTCTTAGACTGGATACTCCCACTGCAAAAGCAAGCGCCTAAAACTCTGCTCTCCAAGTGGAATTGGAACAAGAAGTGTAAATTCTGACTGAAGGCTGCATTGTTGTGTGGTGTACACTGCTGCATTATGCATTCCAGAACTGCTGCTGAGCCCCTAACTGAAAGAATGCCTGCAGACTGGGGAATAAGGCTTTTTTTTTTGCCCCTGGTGGGGTGGGTGGGTGGGTAGGGGGTTGGTTAGGGGAGGTACAAGTGGGAGATAATGGTTTACCCACTGTAACACAATGCACAGCACCCAGGTAGCTGGTTTGCATTCAGATCTTCCCAAGAACAAAGCCAAGGTCTCGCCATCCACTGCTGCAGCCCCAGCTCCCGGAACAAGTGTCTGGCAAATAGCTCGTTGCATCAGCTTGTCTCATTTCTGGATCATTCTTATTCTCATATAAATACCATACTTTTCCTGATCTTACAGGAACACTGCCCACCCCTCTGCATGCTCACAGAAAGAGCAATGTTCACTGTCATCACTTCCTCGCCTCCCTGTCTTAATCCCCCTCAACCAGGCTTTTGCTCCCACCACACCATCTCCTGTCAAGGTCACCTCTTCCACGCTGCCAACCCCTACTCGCACTTCTCGGACCCCGTTTTATTTGACCTCTCAGCAGCGTCTGTCACAGGTGAATGCCTCCTTTTTTCCCCTCCAACTGAGGTATAACTGACATGTAACATTATATTAGCTTCAGGTGTAGGATATTATTTCCTATTTGTATATATTGTGGAAGGATCCCCACAATAAATCTAGTTAAACATCCCTCACCATACATATTTGCAAATTTTTCCTGTGATGAGAGATACTCTCTTAGCAACTTTCAAATACACAAAACAGTACTAGTAACTATAGTCCCCACACTGCACAGGACATGCCTGGGACTTTCGTGTTTTTTAACTGGGAGTTTGTCTCTTTCAACGTCTTCACTGACACCTTGCCCTTCTTGAAACACATACAGCCTTTGGAACCCTGATTTTCCTCCTGTCTGTCCGGTCTCCCTAACTTCAAACAGCTGCCAGGCCCAAGGCTCAGATATCTGCTTTGTCTACGCTGCAGCCCTAGAGATGTTCACCCAGTCTGGTTTTGAACAGCCAGATGCTGAGGACTCCCCTCACTGCTAATACAGAGACCTCCAGAACATATTTCAACCTGGCTACCCAACATCCTCACTTTAATCACCTCAAACTGAGTTTGTCCAAAACAGAATTCCCAACCGTCCCTCACTCCCCTTCAACTGCTCCATCCCCCAGAGCTGTCCATCTGTGGCAGAGACTAGCCAGACCATTATTAAATCCACTTCCTCTACCCAACAGATGAGATTTCCTAGAAGTGAGTTCTAACCACTGCGAGAACCATTCAGACTTCCCAGGTCCCCTTCCAGCCTGTTAAGATGGAGACAAACATGCAGATCTTGGGCAGCCATGTGTTACAGATGGCGAGAGACGGCCCTCAAATCACGCTGCCTCCCGATTAGAAGCAGCCTGGACTTACATGATAGAGACAAAAACTTTCACTGTGTTAAGTCACTGAGATGCTGGAGTTTACCTGTTACTGTAGCAACACTGCTATAATTAACACCATCCCAGAAAAAAGGCATCACAATTCCCCCAGTGCACAGGTTGAAACCCTAGGACTCCTTTGCCAGTCCTTTCTTTCTCGCTGTCCACATTCAATCCACTGACAAGGCATGAAGCCCACACTTTTGAAATATACCCTTATCTGCCTACTTCTCTTCTCTGGCCTGAGCCACTGGATCTGTTGCTGAAGAGCTGCACTAGGCTGTTCTCCCTGCTTGGCCTCCATGTCCCATTTATCACAGAATATTCAGACTGACCTTTTCAAAACAGACCCTACGTAAGCGGTCCTCTGAACCCCAGACCTCCTGCTACTTACTTCCCCTGTCCTCACGCATCCACCCCCACCCCTTGCACACCCATGCCTCTGCATGTGCTGTCTGCTCCGCTGGGCACACCCCTCCAGCTGGTTCGGTCCCTCCTCACTCAATTCTCTGCTCAAAGGCTTCCTCCTGACCACAAGCCCAAGAGTTCTCTCTCTGGAGTGCTAACTCCTTAATTAACTTTCTTTATTTTTCTTTGTAACAACTTCTCACTACCTGAAATGAACTGATTTTATATATATTCACTTATTTGTTTCTGTCTGTACTTGTTGACTAATACAGGGGTTTGTCTGTCTTCCCCCAGGACCTCAATCGCAACAGCGAGATTAAGCTTCAGAGAAATGAACGACTAGGTTCAATCACATGTACCTTCTGTATGGTGAACCCACGTGCACCTCCAGCAAGCAGGCAATTCAAGCCCACGATTAAGCACTCAAGTCTGACTTTGGGGCTCAGATCTTCATCCCGCCACTTGTTAACTAATTCTAAGCCTCAGTTTCTCCACCTCTGAGGACCTACCTCATTAGGAGTAAATGAGACAATCACATTAAACCTTAATCCCAGGCCCTGGCACCTAGCTACATATTACTCTTATCAAAATTAATGGAAGTGATATTCAGCTAGCACGCACTGGGATGGCCACATCAACTGTGACCACTGTTCACCCTAACTAGTCTGTGTCCACACTGTCATAGTTTTAAAATATTTTTATGATTTATTTATTTATTTAGTATTATTTTTGGCTGTGCTGGGTCTTTGCCACTGCGAAGAAGCTTTCTCAAGCTGTGAGGAGTGGGAGCTACTCTTTAGTTGTGGTGCTTGAGCTTCTAATTGCAGTGGCTTCTCTTGTTGCAGAGCACAGGCTCGAAGACTCAGTCGTTTCGGCTCCCCAGGCTCTAGAGCACAAGCTCAACAGCTACAGCACATGAGCTTAATTGCTCCCCGGCATGTGGGATCTTCCCAGAACAGGGATCGAACCCGTGTCTCCTGCATTGGCAGGCCGATTCTTTACCACTGAGGCACCAGGGAAGCCCAGTTTTGAACTATTTTTAACATCATCCCTGGTGGTAACAATAACTACAGTCCTTACATCCCTCCTGCTTTTTAGAGCTGTGAAAAGTTCTCCTGAAAATGAACTGGCAGGTTTCTTAAGGCCTTATTCCATGTTCTATCTCGTATTGTTTAGTCGTGTTTCCTCTCTCTTCTACTAAACTGCAAAATTCTTTCAACGCAAGGCCTGCATCTTTTAATTCCTCTCTTTTCCCCTGCCCTCCCCCCTCATCTCTGATCCCTGGCACTGTAGATGACAGTGGCAGGAATGTCATAAATACTCCTGAAGGAAAGTCTGGCACAAGCAACCACCCCCTGGGTACTATGTTCATATATGCTTGAACCAAAGAATCGTCCAGAGCACCCATGAAGAATACAGATGCCAAGGCCCCAACCCACACCTGTTGAGCCTGAATTTGGCAGCACTGTGGGGATATATCTGGGAAGCTCTTTTTCTAATAAACACCCACTCCATTCTTTTATCAAGTTTAGGAAACAGGCCCTAAATTATCACTTATAATTGCTTTTTCTATTCTCTCACCTGTCACATATCACTCAGTTACTGGAAAACTCTGCAATATGAGGCTTTCAAATATATGTCTCACAAACAGACACTGCTTTACTTAAAAATCATGGAAATTTATCTTTTGGTTTCTTTTTTTTTTTGCATCTCAATATAGCTTCCATCTGGATATGTAATAGCTTTGAAAACTGAATTACTGTACCCAAATCCTCACCCCTCTTACCCAGTGGACCTAAATCCAGTTGTATCTACCTACACTGGTACTAAAGTTTCGACTTTTTTCCCTTTCCCTTTTTAAATGATAATGGATGAAGTCATCTTCCTCACCATCGTTAAAAAAAATATATGAGGGTCATTTTTTAGTCTTTCCAACTTAAGACACATGTTATATGATTTCACGTCTGACTCCTAAACAGCACACCTGGTAACAGCATTAAAACCACGGAGACCCTCTTGTTCAAACCCTAACAGTTATCACCACACTGTGGAGCCCTCTCCTGAGAAAGTTACACCATTTCTTAGTAGTTAATAATAGGAGAGTGAAGCTTTCCTGGCCAGGGCAATGACATTTTCTGTTCCCTGTCAGCCTAAACCAGTGTCTCTACTTCCCAAAATTACAGCGCCAAGCTCTGGTCCACGCTGACAACATGAAGCCAGTCCGAAACACAAAAGTTGTGGGTGTCGCAAATCTTAGCTCTTCGAAATGACACCGAGCGACAGATTCTGAGTCACAGCTACCAAGATTTTAATCCATTTTCCGAGAGTCCAAATGCTCCCATGCTAGTTCTTACATAAGCTATTTCGAATAATGAATGTCCTCACGGTGGGCAGCCTGTCTCCCCGCGTGAGACTCAGAGGTGCCTGGGAAGGAGTCTCAGCTCTGCGGCTACCCGGCTGGGTGGAACTGAGCAAGTCCCTCCATCAGGCCCTCGCTGCTGCTGCTGCCGCTAAGTCGCTTCAGTCGTGTCCGACTCTGCGCGACCCCACAGACGGCAGCCCACCAGGCTCTGCCGTCCCTGGGATTCTCCAGGCAGGAACACTGGAGTGGGCTGCCATTTCCTTCTCCAGTGCGTGAAAGGGAAACAGGCCCTCGACTTCGCCAAAAATGAAGGGCCGGATTTACAACCCCTCTAACAACCTAAGAGTTGACAGTCACCAGGGTAACCGAGACCCTATTTCCATCATGGACTACTCTGAGATTACGGACTCCATCCCTCTCCCTTCAGAGACCAAGAATCCGAAGTGACAGCCGCCCAACTCCCACTGCAGGGCTCGTCCCACATCTCGCCGCCCCTCCCGGCAACACGACTCCCTGAGAAGGAAGCGTCCAGCCCTGCCCCGGCTCTAGTGGCGGACACGCAGCCCGTTTCCCCTGGTTCAGGGGGCGCTTTGGGTTTGTATTTTTGGCTTTTGCCCCTTGTGAGGTGGAAAGGACAAAAAGAGAGCTTTAGGCCAGACTCGGACCGTCCTAGGTGGAGGCAGTCGCACCTGCGCCCGAGCCCGAGGTGAAGGTGAGCGGCTCCGTCTCCGCTCGAGCACTCCTCAGGGCGAGCCCGCGACGGAGGAACGCCTCTCTCTAGACCCCGGTTGGGCTCGGGCCGTCCCCCGCCCCGAGGCAGGCTCCCCAAACAGTTGTACCTGCTCCGCCACGCGACCCCGGGCAGCCACCTCAGACGTCCCGGCCCCACGGACGCCGCCATCTTGTCTCCTCCTTCTCGGCGGGACACGCCCCCCTTTTACAGGCGAGGCGCACGCGTGTGACGTAACGAGTCTCGAACTCTCGGGGCCAATGAAGAACGCACAGTGTGTGGGGGCGGGGCTACGTGTCTAAGCTCCTTCCCCAGCCCCTTTAGGCACCTGCTGAGCCCGGTCGAATAGGTGACCAAGTGGCCGCGCCTACTGTGCTAAACCTGGACCTGGAAACAGGGTTGCCAGGTCTCCCTCCCTCTGACGTGCGTTTCCGCATGTGCTTGGAAAATCTGACTCACCCAAGGTCTGCGAATGGATCAGTTGAGCTAAATCGCTCATTTTACGGGTGGGGAATCTGAAAACGTCCACAGCTCAGCTACCGTTGAGTAAGCGCTTCTTAAGTGCCAAGCTCTGTGCTAATGACTTAGCCTGCATGGTGTCTCATTCTTAACCTTGCATCGGTGTACTATCAGGGAGGCCAGAGACCATAGGGCTTGGATCACCTAGAAATGCAATTGGTCGTCGCACGAGGTAACTGATGTGACAGCGAGTGCTCCTGCAAAGTTTCTTGACCTTCAGGTTTAAGTGAAAATAGACTTAATAGTATCTGCCTTCGGCAGCTAGCCCTGAGAATTATTCTTATTTTAAAGATAGAGAAATCAGAGCTCAGGAAAGCTAACCATTAGACTGCTAAAGGGCACACTGCTATAAAAGAGAAAAGCTAGAATTTGAACATACATCTCTGGTTCCAAAACCCATGAACTAAATATTCTTCCTTTTAATCCCTGTGCCTAGAATCTGGCTGAATATGGGTCCCCAAACTAAAGGAATATAGCTCCGCTTTTTCCTCCCTAAGCTGCTAATTGTATTTCTCTTCACCAGGCATTTGACATTTGCCTGGTGCCTACAATTACTGATATTTCTATATGGTTCAGTTCAGTTCAGTCGCTCAGTTGTGTCCGACTCTTCGCAACC
The DNA here is from genome assembly GCA_024291935.2 of Okapia johnstoni. Lineage (NCBI taxonomy): Eukaryota > Metazoa > Chordata > Mammalia > Artiodactyla > Giraffidae > Okapia > Okapia johnstoni. Next base: position 2,407,305 of record CM044310.1, on the reverse strand, counting down.
CCATGAACTGCAGCACGCCAGGCCTCCCTGTCCATCACCAACTCCCGGAGTCGACCCAAACCCATGTCCTTTGAGTTGGTGATGCCATCCAACCATCTCATCCTCTGTTGTCCCCTTCTCCTTCTGCCCTCAATCTTTCCCAGCATCAGGGTCTTTTCCAATGAGTCAACTCTTCGCATCAGGTGGTCAAATATTGGAGTTTCAGCTTCAACATCAGTCCTTCCAATGAACACCCAGGACTGGTCTCCTTTAGGATGGACTGGTTGGATCTCCTTGCAGTCCAAGGGACTCTCAAGAGTCTTCTCCAACACCACAGTTCAAAAGCATCAATTCTTCGGCGCTCAGCTTTCTCTATAGTCCAACTCTCACATCCATACATGACCACTGGAAAAACCATAGCCTTGACTAGACGGACCTTTGTTGACAAAGTAATGTCTCTGCTTTTTAATATGCTATCTAGGTTGGTCATAACTTTCCTCCCAAGGAGTGAGCATCCTTTACTTTCATGCTGCAGTCACCATCTGCAGTGATTTTGGAGACCAGAAAAATAATGTCAGCCACTGTTTCCACTGTTTCCCCATCTGTTTGCCATGAAGTGATGGGACCGGTTGCCATGATCTTAGTTTTCTGAATGTTGAGCTTTAAGCCAACTTTTTCACTGCCTCTTTCACTTTCATGAAGAGGCTCTTTAGCTCTTCACTTTCTGCCATAAGGGTGGTATCATCTGCATATCTGAGGTTATTGATATTTCTCCCAGCAATCTTGATTCCAGTTTGTGCTTCTTCCAGCCCAGCGTTTCTCATGATGTACTCTGCATATAAGTTAAATAAGTAGGATGACAATATACAGCCTTGACGTACTCCTTTTCCTATTTGGAACCAGTCTGTTGTTCCATGTCCAGTTCTAACTGTTGTTTTCTGACCCGCATACAGATTTCTCAAGAGGCAGGTCAGGTGGTCTGGTATTCCTATCTCTTTCAGAATTTTCCACAGTTTATTGTGATCCACACAGTCAAAGGCTTTGGCATAGCCAATAAAGCAGAAATAGATGTTTTTCTGGAACTCGCTTGCTTTTTTGATGATCCAGCAGATGTTGGCAATTTGATCTCTTGTTCCTCTGCCTTTTCTAAAACCAGCTTGAACATCTGGAAGTTCACGGTTCACGTATTGCTGAAGTCTGGCTTGGAGAATTTTGAGCATTACTTTACTAGTGTGTGAGATGAGTGCGATTGTGCAGTAGTTTGAGCATTCTTTGGCATTGCCTTTCTTTGGGATTGGAATGAAAACGGACCTTTTTCAGTCCTGTGGCCACTGCTGAGATTTCCAAATTTGCTGGCATATTGAGTGCAGCACTTTCACAGCATCATCTTTCAGGATTTGAAATAGCTCAACTGGAATTCCATCACCTCCACTAGCTTTGTTCGTAGTGATGCTTCCTAAGGCCCACTTGACTTCACATCCCAGGATATCTTGCTCTAGGTTGGTGATCACACCATCGTGATTATCTGAGTCGTGAAGATCTTTTTTGTATAGTTCTTCTGTGTATTCTTGCTACCTCTTCTTAATATCTTCTGCTTCTGTTAGGTCCATACCATTTCTTTCCTTTATTGAGTCCGTCTTCGCATGAAATATTCCCTTGGTATCTCTAATTTTCTTGAAGAGATCCCTAGTCTTTCCCACTCTATTGTTTTCCTCTATTTCTTTGCAGTGATCACTGAGGAAGGCTTTCTATCTCTGCTTGCTCTTCTTTGGAACTCTGCATTCAAATGGGTATATGTTTTCTTTTCTCCTTTGCTTATGACTTCTCTTCTTTTCACAGCTATTTGTAAGGCCTCCTCAGACAGCCATTTTGCCTTCTATATGGTTAGTTATGCTCAACTAGGACATAACCAGGCCCTACAGGGAGCCTAACAGGCATCGGATTTCCTGTTGAAGAGGAGACATTTCCCTCTATGGTGTTCAAAAGTCTGAAGGGGTTGGGGAGTATAGAATGGGTTTTACTATTCATTGAGAGTAGTAACTCAAAACCAGGGTGAAGAAAGAAGTGGTAGAGGGAGATTATTTCAAAATGAAGCACATTTGTGGAAATTGAATATTCACATGGTGGCTCAGATGGTAAAGAATCTGCCTGCAGTGCTGGAGACCTGGGTTCAATCTCTGGGTCAGGAAGACCCCCTGGAGAAAGGGAATGGCTACCCATTCCAGTATTCTTGCCTGGAGAATTCCATGGACAGAGGAGCCTGATGGGCTACAATCCATGGGGTTGCAAAGGGCCAGACACTACTGAGCAACTAACAGTTACACCATATACAAAAATCAACTCAGAATGGATCAAAGACCTACAGCTAAGAACTACAACTGTATAAAACTCTTAAAACAAGAGACATTTTCATGGCATTGAATTCAACAGTGATTTCTTGGATATCACACCAAAAGCATAGGCAACAACAAAATAACATAAGTTGGATTTCGTCAAAATTTAAGTTTTGTGCATCAGAGGACACTGTCAATAAATTGAAAAGACAACCCTGAGAATGGGAGAAAATATTTGCAAACAAACATATCTGATAAGGGTATGGTCTCCATAATATATACAGAATACCTAAAACAACAAGAACAAAAAACCAAATAATCCAATTCAAAACTAGGCAAAGGACTTGCACAGACATTTCTCCAACGATAATATACCAAAGGCCAATAAAAGATGCTCGATGTTACTAATCATTAGGGAAATGCACATCACAAGCACAATGAGATATCAACTTCACACCCATTAGAATGGCTATCATCAAAGAGAAAGGACAATAACAAGTGTTGGCAAAGATTTTGAAAAATCAGAACACTTATGCATTGCTGGTAACAATGTAAAATGGTACAGCTGCTATGTAAAATGATTTGGTGGTTTCTCAGAAAGTTAAACACAGAATTATCATATGATCCAGCACCTGTGTGGGTGCACACTCTGACTCTTTGCAACCCTACCGACTGTAGCCCACCAGGCTTCTCTGTCCATGGGGTTCTCCAGGCAAGAATACTGGAGTGGGTCTCCATTTCCTCCTCCAGGGGATCTTCCTGACAAAGTTCTTTACCACTAGCACACCTGGGAACCCCCAATCAAGCACCCAGGGATAACCTAAAAGAACGGAAGCAGGGACTCAGAGATTTGTACACAATGTTCATAGTAACATTATTCACAATAGCGAAGGGACTTCTCTAGTGGTCCAGTGATTAAAAATCCTCCTTCCAACCCAGGGGTCATGGATTCAATCCCTAGTTGGGGAACAAGGATCCCACATGCTATTGGGCAACTATTAAGAAATCCACAGTCTGGAACCCCTGAACCCCCAAGCCACAACTAGAGAGAGAATCCCGGACACTGCTTGAAAGACCTCCCATGCTGGAAAAAATATCTGTGAGCAGCAACTAAGACCCAATATAGCCAAATGAGTAAATATGAAAAGAAGAAAATGTATGAAGGACCGATACATGCTACAACAGGAATAAACTTTGAAAACACTATGGTAAGTAAAATTACCCGGCCACAAAAGGACACATATTGTTTAATTCCACTTATATGAAGTGCTTGCTGCTGTTGCTCAGTTGTGTCCAACTCGTTTGCGACCCCATGGACTGCAGCCCACCAGGCTCCTCTATCTGTGGGATGTTCCAGGCAAGAATACTAGAGTGGGTTGCCATTTCTGGAATGGGGGCTTCCAAGGTAGCCCTAGTGGTAAAGAATCCGCCTGCCAATTCAAGAGACCCCGGTTTGATCCCTGGGTTGGGAAGATCCCTGGAAGAGGAAATGGAACCCACTCCACTATCCTTGCCTGAAAAGTTCCATGGAAAGAGGAGCCTGGTGGGTTATAGTCCATGGGCTGGCAAAGAGTCAGACATCACTGAAGTGACTGAGCATGCAACCAATAAATAATCTACTTTTTGTCTCTATAGATTTCCCTATTTTTCATTTTCACATGAGTGAAATCATATCATATATGGATTTACATAACTGGTTTCTTTCACTTGGCGTATTTTCACGGTTTGTCCATGTTATAACATGTACCACTACCTCATTCATTTTTACGATTGAATAGTATTCCATTATATAGATAGACTGCACTTCTTTATCCATTCATAGTTAATCATTTCTACCTTTTAGCAATTATGAAAAATACTGCTGTAAACATTCATATATGGTTTACTGTATAGACATATATTTTCGTTTCTCTTCTGTATATCCCTAGGGGTGGAATTGTTGGGTTGTATAGTTTTTTTTTTTTTTTTTTTTTTTTTTTTAGTTCTACCAGTTTATTGCTACCAACCCATCTCCCTCCACCCTCATGCACGCGTGCTCAGTCATGTAACCCCATGGACTGCAGCCCACCAGGCTCCTCTGTCCATGGACTTTTCCAGGCAAGAATACTGGAGTGGGTTGCCATTTCCTTCTCCAAGGGTTGTATAGTTTAAATGGGCTTCCCCAGTGGCTCAGCTGTGGCTCAGAAACGGTATGGCCCTAACAGAAGCAGAAGATATTAAGAAGAGGTGGCAAGAAGACACAGAACTACACAAAAAAGATCTTAATGACCCAGATAACCATGATGGTTATCTTAGGGACAGACATCCTGGAATGTGAAGTCAAGTGGGCCTTAGAAAGCATTACTATGAACAAAACTAGTGAAGGTGATGGAATTTCAGCTGAGCTAGTTCAAATCCTAAAAGATGATGCTGTTGAAGTGCTGCACTCAATATGCCAGCAAATTTGGAAAACTCAGCAGTGGCCACTGACTGGAAAAGGTCAGTTTTCATTCCAATCCCAAAGAAGGGCAATGCCAAAGAATGCTCAAACTACCGCACATTGCACTTATTTCACACACTAGCAAAATAATGCTCAAAATTCTCCAAGCCAGGCTTCAACAGTACGTGAACCGAGAACTTCCAGATGCTCAAGCTGCATTTAGAAAAGGCAGAGGAACCAGAAATCAAATTGCCAACATCCGTTGGATCACAGAAAAAGCAAGAGAATTCCAGACAAACATCTACTTCTGCTTCATTGACTATGCTAGAACCTTTGACTGTGTAGATCAAAACAAACTGGAAAATTCTTAAAAAGTTGGGAATTCCAGACCACCTTACCTGCCTCCTGTGAAACCTGTATGCTGGTCAAAAAGCCACCGTTAGAATCGGACATGGAACAACAGACTGGTTCAAAATTGTGAAAGGAGTATGTCAAGGCTGTATATTGTCACCTTGCTGATTTAACTTATATGCAGAGTACCTCATGCAAAAAGCCAGGCTGGATGAAGCACAAGCTGAAATCAAGATTGTGGGAGAATATCAATAATCTCAGATACGCAGATGACACCACTCTTATGGCAGAAAGCGAAGAACTAAAGAGCCTCTTGTTGAAGGTGAAAGAGGAGAGTGAAAAGCTGGCTTAAAACTCAACAGTAAAAAAATGAAGATCATGGCATCTGGTCCCATCATTTCATGGTAAATAGATGGGAAAACAATGGAAACAGTGACAGACTTTATTTTCTTGGGCTCCAAAACCACTGCAGATGGTGACTGCAGCCATGAAATTAAGACACTTACTCCTTGAAGAAAAGCTATGACAAACATAGACAGTATATTAAAAAGCAGAGACATTATTTGCCAACAAAAGTCCGTCTAGTCAAAGCTATGGTTTTTCCAGTAGTCATGTATGGATGTGAGATTTGGACCATACAGAAGGCTGAATGCTGAAGAATTGATGCTTTTGTACTGTGGTGATGGAGAAGACTCTTGAGAGTCCCTTGGACTGCAAGGAGATCAAACCAGTCAATCCTAAAGGAAATCAGTCCTGAATATTCATTAGAAGGACTGATGCTGAAGATGAAGCTTCAATACTTTGGCCACCTGATGCAAAGAGGCAACTCATTAGAAAAGACCCTGGTGCTAGGAAAGATTGAAGGCAGGAGAAGGGGGTGACAGAGGATAAGATGGTTGGATGGCATCACTGACTCAATTGATATGAGTTTGACCAAGCTCCCAGAGATGGTGAAGGACAGGGAAGCCTGGTGTGTTGCAGTCCATGGGGTCGCAAAGAGTTGGACACGACTGTCAGAGAGTGTTCTGCCTATGTTTTCCTCTAGGAGTTTTATAGTTTCTGGTTTTACATTTAGATCTTTAATACACTTCGAGTTTATTTTTGTGTATGGTGTTAGAAAGTGTTCTAATTTCATTCTTTTACATGTGGTTGACCAGTTTTCCCAGCACCACTTGTTAAAGAAGTTGTCTTTTCTCCATTGTATATTTTTGCCTCCTTTGTCAAAAATAAGGTGTCCAAAGATGCATGGATTCATCTCTAGCTCCTTTAAAAAAAAAATGTATTTGGCTGCATCAGGTCTTAGTTACAGTACAGAGGATCTTCCATCTTCATTGTGGCATGCCCAGGCCCCAAGTACAGTAAAAGACACCACCCTTCTCCTAGGACCCCACCTACTGTCACACCAGGTCCTGGTGGTATTAAAAGGAGGAAAAAACACTGTAGTTACTTGGGACAGATTCGAGGGCCTTTATCATGGTCACATGGAACCCTCTGCTCCGGACCCCCCTGGCTACTTCTCAGCAACCCTTTGACATGCACTGGACTAGAAGCTTCCAAATACTGTGTTGACAATGGTTTCTCTGGTCGGGACAATTATACTGATTTCATGTGTTGTCAGATTTTGTTTCATCTCATTTTTCCTTTAAGTCATCTCATGTAGAAACACACTGGATTGGTGAGTCCCTGGGTAAAATCCAAGGGGGGAGGAGTTTCCTGAGTCCAAGTAGAGATGCTTATCCTCCAGAGTGAAGGTTGGCTGATGAGGTGTCACTTCCTGTTCTGAAAATAAAGTTTTACTGGAATACAGTCACCCCTATTCATTCACATATCATCTACAGCGGCTTTCCTGCTATGACCACAGAGTTGAGTAGCTGCAGCAAAGGTCATATGGCTTGCAAAGCCTGAAATATCTACTGTCTGACCCTTCACAGAAAAAGTTGTCTAAAATCTTGTCTAGAGTACCCTGCGTGGGGGGCCCTGTCCTGGCATCATCAGAGATGGGGGCTAGCCACAGCCCCACAGAAAAAAAATGTAAGAAAGGATTTGAGTTTAGTTCACCAAAAGGGAAAATTATTTCCATGGGATGGTCTATGCTCTCTGACATTCCATTACTATCAAGAATTCAGATTGGAATCAGAGGAATCTGGATCAGGTTAATTGTCCTGGGATTGGTGGGGAAAGACACAGAGGGCTTGTTGGAGAGCTGAAATGCTTGTAGAAAAGGCCAGGGAAGTCTTGCTGACAAGTTCAGAAGGGCAAAGGGACAAGCACATACCCAGCCAGTCCAGAGGAGTGGAGGTCGTGGCTTTCAGCACCTCATCTCACATCTGATGCTCCACGTAGATTGTCAGCATAGAAACTTGCTATAGAAATTCTTTAAGAAGGACAGAGCATGAGATGGTTGAATGGTACCACTGACTGAATGGACATGAGTTTGAGCAAACTCTGGGAGATAGTGAAGGACAGGGACGCCTGGCATGTTGCAGTTCATGGAGTTGCAAAAAGTTGGACACAACCAAGCGACTGAACAACAATAGTTTAATTGTTTAAGGAACTGGCAGAAGGTTTTCCAAAGCGGCTATACCATTTTACATTCCCATCAGTAGTGATGAAGGTTCCAATTTCCCTGGAAATTGCACTGCCATTGAAGGGGTCCCAAAGAGTCAGACATGACTTAGCAACTGAACAACAACATAGAAATTCTAGCACAATTCTACAGGGGAAGATAATCAGCACTTTTCAGGAGTGAACAACAATGAAACAAAAGACACTCATATACAACCTCTGATATCTTAAGTATGTGTGTATGTATGTTTGTGTGTATATATATATATACATATATGTGTATATAGATATATACATATACGTGTATATATACGTGTGTGCGTGTGTGTTAGTTGCTCAGTCGTGTCCGACTCTTTTGCAACCCCGTGGACTATAGCCCGCCAGGCTCCTCTGTCCATGGAATTGTCCAGGCAAGAATATTGGAGTGGATTGCCATTCCCTTCTCCATATATATATATGTATATGTATATACATATGCACATGTTCCAACCCTCTTAAACTTTAAGAATATATATGTGTCTGTGTGTGTATGTAAAATCTTTACATATCAGAGCTTCAAGGCCTCCTTCCAGCTATGAAGTTCTACAATTTTTTTTTTTTTGAAGTTCTACAATTTTAAGGCAACATGTGCCTGATTTGGGATTCTGTTCAATTTTTGCCAGCCATGCAGCATATGGAATCTTAGTTCTCCAACCAGGAACCCAGTCTGTGCCCCCGGCATTGGAAGCGTGGAGCCTTAACCACTGGACTGCCAAGGATGTCCCCATAAATTTTTGAGATAATAAATCAGTTCGAGATTGTGTCTATTTAATGAGGAGAAGAGGGGGTACTTACTGGACAGAGAGGGAAGGAAAGGAGTTGACAGAAAAGGAAGAGGCAGTGATGGAAACAAACACACCCATAAGGAGCTGCTGACGTGAACAGGAGGCTGTAAGGAGCGTGGCAGGTTCTCTGGGCCTCACCTCCAGCACCTGGCCTCTTAGAGAATATCATGAGAGTTCTTGCGAAGCTGTGTTGTGGACCTAAATGTGGTGCACGACCTGTAGGCAGATAAATGTACTCGGTGGGGCTTCTCAGAAGCTCACAGGGTGGAGAGGGCTGTGGATCGCAGTGCAGCTGGCTGAGCTCATGGGGAGTGTGTGGGCTGAGGAAGCAGCTGAGAGGTGCCTGACAGGGAAGGCAGCCGGAGGGAAAAACCTCCAGAGACCCGAAGACGTGGAGGCAGTCAAGCGTAGGGGTGGGAGAAAGAGTATTTGCACCCGATGGTACAGCTTTTTGTGCAAAAGCATCAAGGCCAGAGGCAGCAAGGAGAGTTTGAAGAACTAGAGGGCGGAGCGCCTGGGGCGGCGGGGCTGGAGAGGCAGGTGTGGGCCGAGGGGTGGGGTTTGCTAGCAGAGGCGGATGGCGCGGGGTGGTGTAGGGAGAGACCTTGGCGCCAACGCTTACCACACAGGCGCCGTCAATCAATCTGTCTTTAAGGCTCAGCTTCCTCACCCACAAAAGGGGTTAAAAACATCTACCTCATCAAGTTGCTGTGAGGATTCAAGAAGGTAATAAACACAGAATGCTTGGCACTGGGGGTCAGTAAACGCTAGTGCGGGCGAGAGGAACATCGGGGAAGGATTTCAAGGGAAGGCGTGGTTCTGACAACGGCGAAGTTAGAACCTGGGGATATCTGCCCGTGTTTGTTTTCTCCCAAAGTCTGAAATTAAAATGCAAAAGGGAGAAAAATTCTCAAGACGATTCTTGCCCGCAGGAGCCTCCACCCTCGACATCCCGGCGTGTCTGTGCCCAGGGCCAGGGATGCAGGCTCCAGATTGGGCTGCGCGGAGGTACCTGGAAGGTAGGCGACCCCACTGGAGGCGCGAACACCTCGGCTGGCCCCGCCCCACCTGTGAGCTACAGCCTATCAGACGTCGCGAGGTCAGCAGTGGGTGTGGCCGCGCCGGGAAAGGGCCCATTTCACTTGCCGCGCAGCCACCAACCAGGTCCTTGGAAGGGTAACCGAAGGGAGGAGAGTTATGAGGTCTTCAAATACTCAGAATTGGGAGGATGGAGAGGACCTCGGCCGGCCTGTCAAACAATAGGGTCTGTTAACGAAGGCGACCTTTCATTCACAATCAAGTGTTTACGGAGCCCCTAAAATATACACCAGGCATCACCGACTCAAAGGGCATGAGCTTGAGCAAACTGGGGGAGAGAGTGAAGGACAGACAGGGCAAGCTGGTGTGCTGCAGCCCATGGGGTCACAAAGAGTCGGACGCCACTTGGCTACTGAACAACAACAAGGCAGTGTTTTAGGTGCCTGAGGGGTCACAAGAGGGACCAGAGAGGAGCCTACGTTACAGGAATGAACAGATACAGGGAGGAAATGATAAGCGCTAGACACAAAAAGCATCGGAAAGAGGATGCAAAGGAGCTGGGGTGGGGGGAGGGTACACTTTTAAGAAGCGTGATCTGGGAAGGCAGAGAGCTGAACAGTGTCTGTGGGCACCATGTGACCATGTGGGAGAAAACCCTTCTGGGCACCAGGAGTGCTGGGTGAATACATCATAGGGAGGACCACACCTGCACCGGCCAAAGAACTGCAGAAAGGGTCTGCATGCAAGTCCTGGTCAAACTGCTCCCACCCCAGGGAAATGCCCAAGCAGAACTACCGGCTGACAGCGAGGAGGGAGAGGACGGAGTAAGCTTGAGCAAGCTGTTAGGAAAGACTCACCTGTGACCCTGCAAGTTACCTGAAGAACTGGGGATTTTCTAAAACCCTCCTCAAGAGAAGTCCCAGAAGGAACTGCAGAAATTAGGTCTCCATCACACGCAGAGGGCAGGACACAGTAGAGGATTCTTCCACCAGTTTGGCCCTCTTGCTCTCAAGGGGTCCTATCAAGGCTATGCTTCTGTGGTGGGGATGCTAAAGCAGTAACATGGGGATTTTCCCGGTGGTTGGAAAACCGCCTGCCAATGCAGGGCACATGAGTTCGAGCCCTGGTCCAGGGAAGACCCCACATGCCACAGGGCAATTAAGCCTGTGTGCCCCAACTACTAAAGCCCGTGTACCTAGAGCCCGTTCTCCACAACAAGAGAAGCCACTGCAATGAGAAGCCCACGCACCGCAACTAGAGAGAGTAGCCCCTGCTCGCGGCAACTAGAGAAAGCCTGCGCAGCAACAAAGACCCAGCACAGCCACACATAAAGGACGAAACTTAGTAACAGCCTTAGGTGATGACTGGCCTCTTCCTTCTAAAGGAAGAAAAGGTGCGGGGAGGACTCTGCTTCAGGTAATCGTGAAACCTAACCAGCACAAGCACATCCGCCAGGCAGGATGCTCCCCGAAGGTGACAGACCACTCGGACAGAGATCTTTGCTGCAGAAATCCAGGAATTGGAAAAAGGCCAGGAAGAGAGACAGGCGCTGCTTTTCCTCTGGACAAAGAATATCCTCAGGAATTGTGCTTCTTTCTGGAACGTGTCAGGGTGATGGTATGTAGCCATATATTCAGTCATTCTCTTACTAGTTTCCACTAGTTAAACACAGTTGAGAATCAGAGGACTCGCAGCCTAACCTCATGTACGGTTGGGAAGGATATGTGATAGAAGGCGAGACCTTTTGTTCATTTTATTGTTTTAAGCCCTTTCTAAAATAAGTGAATGTACTCCACCATATTTATCCCCTCCCAGGTAGCCTCCTTAGCAGGCTAAGCTCTTATTCCAGACATCTTGCTCATATTTGATGTTTATTTTGACCTGAATTTGTTACTGCTTTTTTGATTTCCCAGCCATGTGACAAAACTAGCACTATTCAAAAACCACACCTAAAACACTGTGTGTGGTCAGCTTCCCTACCCAACTTAATTGGGTGTGACTTGAATCCCAAGGAGTCTTAGCTGTTTCCAGATACCAAAGGCCCTCAAAATGATCCACCACCCAAGTAAACTTAAAATGCTGCACAACTGGCTCAGAAGGCCACCCACAGGTGGAGATATACATGTGTCCTGGGCACAGGGCAGTCCTCAGAAAATGGTGACCCCTTTGGGAGGGAACATGTTTGTTGTGATACATATAACTTTGGAATGTCTATTAAAACACAACAGCAACGTCATGATATTACAGGTAAAATTTTAACTTATGAAGCCATAGCAACAGCCTTGAGAGTTATTTGAAAGGTTTAAAAAAAAAAAAAAAAGAATCTTTTTATTTTCATAAATTAACACACATAACAGAGGGATTTTTAGTCACAAACTACCGAACAGAAAAGGAACTGCAGGGGCATTGTGTGTGCCAATGTTACCAAAAATGTACAAATTTCACTGAACTATTGACCATGATAATTATATAAACACTTCAGGCGGCTATTTACTGGCCCAGACCAGCCCAAGGAGATGCTGAGGCCTCTCGCCAAGGATTAAAATCCAATTCAGCACCAGAGAGGGGCTCGTGAAGACACGATGTACAAGCGTCCAATCTGACAGGGTGCGGTGCTAGACGGCGGACTACGCGGGGACCCTTGCTTCACAATCAGAATAAATAGCCTCTGCTGCTCAGTGTGTGGCTAGGTGACAGTATCACACTTTGATTTTAGTAAAATGAAGCCTTCTTCCTGGCCAGCTTTTGATACAGGAAGTTCGGTTGCAGCAAGGAGCCCTCCCTGTGCACGAATCCAGGATAGGGTGCTCCGAGCCTCTGGCCAACCACTTACAGACTTTGGGGACAGCCACCCACGATGTTGTGTCTCAGAGGTCCTTTCCATGATACTGGGGTGGGGGACACGCATAGAAAACAGAACACAAGGGAATTAAGGAAAGCACCAACTGCATACTCTGCCCCAGGGAATGGGGGAAGAGTACCACCGCCTACAAGTTGGTCTTTTGCGGATCTCGACGTACATTATGAGATGAACTCCTAGCCTGGAGATGAGAGCTGGCTCTGCGTCCTGCCAGCAGCATGCGCCTTGGAGCAGTGGCCCTGCGCTGCACATTCTGTGCTGGCCTCGGCCTGGCAGGCAGAGAGCCAGCCCCAGGGGGAAGACCAAGCCCAGAAGGCGGGGTCTGCAGTCCACCTCAGGTTGGCTCTGGCGCTCTCGGTAAGGCCCTTCCAGGCAACATTGTGACCAAGTGTCTGATTTTCACAGCTCGAGGGGGAGTGCCGACTTACAGATTCACAGCATGAGTTTCTGAGCTCTTCTGGCTCCAAGTAAGGCAAACGCTACATGTCTCTGCACTGCACCCTCCTTGGCTGTAGCTCTTAAGAGTAAGGTCAGTGAGAAAAAGTGGACATAATCTGCTTGAATGGGTGATGAGGTACATTTTAACTGACAGAGAAATGAAGCTGGAAAGGAAACCAGAAGAAAAAGGGGGAGGGCGGCCAACACTGCCAGAAACTGACAGAGGGAGGAAACCACAGCTGAGGGTCAGTGAGACGCAGACGGGCAGAACTGCTGACTGGACCTGAGATTTCTCCTCTCTTTCCCATATGGAAAACACTAAATCTTGCGGGGTAGGAAGTCCCCACACTTGCAAACTACTAACTCCCACCCCAGAACCAGACCTCCCAGGGCTCTGGGCAGGTGGCGCCAGCAGCCAACTGGTGGCAGGTGGCACAGCTCGTAGGACCACGGACAATGCTGCAGCTGCCAGACGGTAAGACAGGTGCAGCTGAACACAGCTAAAACCTGACGTGGACTTCAGGCAAGCAACTTCAAGTCTGCAGTGGGGGCCCCTTCTTAACTTTGGAATGAGGCCCCAAGCCGCTGGAAATTACAAGGAGAGGCTGGCCTCAGAGAAGCTACTTCCTACACTCCCAGGACAGGAAGGAACCCGGGTTCCACATCCTCCACGCCTCCCCTCCAGACAACGAGGCTCCAAACCCTGCTCCCAGCCCTAACAGGTGCCACGCCTGCAACAAGCAGACTTGAAACTGGATCTCCAGAACGTTGGTGAAACCGCAGCTGCACCCACTTCAGTCTGCCACGTGCCACACGGTGGACTCATCTACACTGGCGACGGAGCTGACGAACAGGGTTCTGTTCATTTGCTGGGAGTCTGTCCAGCAGGAGCACCCTAAAAATGTTTGTACGCGGGCACAAACTCATCCCTACTCCCTTGAGCAAAATGATGGACAGAAGCATTTGTGTCTGAGGACCCTATCCCAGGACGGGAGAGGTACCGAGACGACACAGGTCACGTCCACACGGTCTGAGCAGAGTGGACGCACGGTGGCAGCGTCTGGCTTGCACTGTCCACAGCCGGTGTGAATGTCTGGCTCTCCTCCGATGTGCGTGGCCATGGCCTGAGAAGCCTCTGTGGGTCAGCAGGTGGGTACTTCGGTTACTGAAAGCTCTGTCTGAGGCAGTGGGCCTACGAGACAGACATGGCACTTTTCTCACACTGTCCGTTTTTCTGCTCCAGTGTGGCACAGACTGTCAACCTGCAGAGGAAAGGCACACAGAGCCCCCCACTCCCCACCCCCTCTCCCTGCCCGCTGACACACGGGGAGACAAAAGGAACCCAGGAGACGAGACCTAGGACGGGACCACTCAACCCTCTCACAGGCTGACTCGGAGACGCCCCCGGGGATCTGACAGTTCCCACCGGCCGGCGCTGCTCCCAGGAGAGGTTCCTGGGAGGATGGAGGAGGAGCCCAGTGCCCTGCTCACCAGCTAAGGAATGTTAATTCTCTGTGCTCTGGTTTTCAGAGACAGAGATGAAAACAAGATAAAAGACAAGGGAAGAGGGGAAGCAGGGTGAGGACGCGCAGGGCTGATGTGGGGGAGGAGTGACACCTCTGGGCCGGGGCCTCTCACAGCTGCGGCCCTGCCCACAGACTCCCTCGGGGCACACGGGGACGCTAGGAGACCTGCCTGCCATCCTCCAGACTTCCAGTAGGACCGACGCAGGAGCCCAGAGGACAGCGAGGTCCCCTCTGAGGGGGCTGCCTGTGAACTTCGTGACCTCAGCTGGCCCCCTCTCCCCCTGGACTGAGCTGGCCTGGCAGCTGTGGACACTCCGGGTTGGCCTTGGTCACCACCAGGGCCACTGTGGACCTGTGCCACGGACACCACTTCAGAGGAAACCCGCTGAGACCACACCCAACCTTCCGACTTGTTCAATGACCGGGAGAGAAACCTGCTCTTACTGCCGTCATTACAATAAATCCGTCTCGCTAGGGGGTGAGAATGAGAACCCAGGTGACACACGGGCCACGCCACGAGTTGCATGTGGGGAAGAGGCTGCCCAAACGCGTTGATGGGGAAAGGCTCTTGGCCACCCGCTGACAAACCGGGTCAAATGCCTGTCGTGTGTTCTGGGGATGGGTATTGTCCTTCTCCTTGATGTCTTAAAAAATCTGTTTTAAAATCACATTTAAAGGCTCCAAACATGCAGCAAATTTAAAACAAAGAGGGAAATAAAACAAATGACAACAACACCACAACATGAAAAGTGCAACCTGGACGGGCCCCTCCGGCGCTGGTGACCCGCAGTCACGGAGGGGAGGAGACGACAGCGCAAAGTCACGCACGCGCACGCACGCACGCACGCGCGCACGCACGCACGCACCTTGGACGGGCTCCTCCGGCGCTGGTGACCCGCAGTCACAGAGGGGAGGAGACGACAGCGCAAAGCCACGCGCGCGCGCGCGCGCGCACGCGCACGCACGCGCGCGCGCACGCGCGCGCGCGCACGCACGCACGCAGCGCGCGCGCAACCTGGACGGGCTCCTCCGGCCCTGGTGACCCGCAGTCACAGAGGGGAGGAGACAACAGGGCAAAGCCACACGCACGCACGCACGCACGCACTCCTGGTTCTGGACAGACGGACTCAAAGGATTAGAAAGCACAACAGCTCATCTTTCCTCAGCTACTGAAGTGAGCCAGCGAGCCCTCTCGGGACAGGACGCTGGGTCTCTCCCCCCAGGCCACGTGTCTGAATGACCCTGGTCTAGCACCACCGCAAACGACGCAGGACTTTCACATGGACGTGCAAATGCTGTGAGTCGCTGAAACCTAGTGTTGCTGAAGGGCTGCCGCGTGCCCCTCCACGGATGGCGGAGAATGGGGCGAGGAGGCCGGCGTCATCCGGGACCATTTCCAAGAGAAAGGGAGCATTCCTGAGGTTCTGTGCTCAGCAGTACAAGCTAGAGGGCCCTCCTGCACCAGCTCCTACAGAGCCCGCACCCGGAAGGAGGTAAAACTCCACAGCCTGCGCTCTGAGGGGTTTAGGCTTGAGGGCAAAACCAGGCAACCTCTTCCAAGGAGGCCAAGGAAAGTCTGAAGCCGAGACCCCCAACCTGAATCGCCACTCAGCAGCTGGACGACTGCTCCTGCTCCTCCTCTTCCTTGGCAAAGAAGGTCTCCAGTTCCATCAGTTTCTGTATCAAGAGCGCGTCCAGCTCCTGGCTCTGCAGTGCCGCCTTCTGGGCCCGCGTAAAGCTGCCCACTACCTTGACCTTCCCGCGCGCACGCCTCTTCCGAGGGACTGTGAAATCCTGAAACTCCAGGACTCGCTTCCTCTTCTGTTGGCTGATGGAGATGAGCGTACCATTTCGTTCCTTAGGTTCCTCGAAAATGGTCTCTAAACACCTAAAGGTGAAGTACAAGACGGGGTCACTGACATGCAGACCTAGGGGGCCACCAACCCTCCCCGTGTATGCTGAAGGCTCACTGCTCCGGACTCAGCTCCTGTCTCTGGCCCGCAGCTTTCTTTTTTTATGACAAAAAAATATATATATATATATGTATATGTATATATATGGATATCTAATACAAGCACTTTGAATATGTAATACAAGCAATTTGGAAAACTGAGCAGTGGCCACAGGACTGGAAAAGGTCAGTTTTCATTCCAACCCCAAAGAAATGCAATGCCAAAGAATGTTCAAACTACTGCACAATTGCACTCATCTCACACGCTAGCAAAGTAATGCTCAAAATTCTCCAAGCCAGGCTTCAACAGTACGTGAACCATGAACTTTCAGATGTTCAAGCTGCATTTCGAAAAGGCAGAGGAACCAGAGATCAAATTGCCAATATCCGCTGGATCATCGAAAAAGCAAGCGAGTTCCAGAAAAACATCTACTTCTGCTTTATTGACTATGCCAAAGCCTTTAACTGTGTGGATCACAATAAACTGTGGGAAATTCTTAAAGAGATGGGAATACCAGACCACCTGACCTGCCTCCTGAGAAATCTGTATGCAGGTCAAGAACCAACAGTTAGAACCAAACATGGAACAACAGACTGGTTCCAAATTTGGAAAGAAGTGTGTCAAGGCTGTACATTGTCACCCTGCTTATTAACTTATAGGCAGAGTACCTCAAGCAAAAAGCCAGGCTGCATGAAGCACAAGCTGGAATCAAGATTGCTGGGAGAAATATCAATAACCTCAGATATGCAGATGATACCACCCTTATGGCAGAAAGTAAAGAAGAACTAAAAAGAGCCTTTTCATGAAAGAGGAAAGTGAAAAGTTGGCTTAAAACTCAATATTCAAAAAATTAAAATCATGGCATCCGGTCCCATCACTTCAGGACAAATAGATGGGGAAACAATGGAAACAGTGACAGACTTTATATTTTTGGGCTCCAAAATCACTGCGGATGGTGACTGCAGCCATGAAATTATAAGACGCTTGGTCCTTGGACAAAAGCTATGACAAACATAGACAGCATATTAAAAAGCAGAGACATTACTTTGCTGACAAAGGTCCGTCTAGTCAAAGCTATGGTTTTTCCAGTAGTTATGTATGGATGTGAGAGTTGGACCACAAAGAAGGCTGAATGCCGAAGAATTGATGCTTTTGCACTGTGGTGTTGGAGAAGACTCTTTAAGAGTCCCTCAGACTACAAGGAGATCAAACCAGTCAATCCTAAAGGAAATCAACCCTGAATATTCATTGGAAGGACTGATGCTGAAGCTGAAACTCCAATACTTTGGCCACCTGATGCGAAGAACTGACTCATTGGAAAAGACCCTGATGCTGGGAAAGATTGAAGGCAGGAGGAGAAGGGGACGACAGAGGATAAGATGGTTGGATGGCATCACCGACTCTATGGACATAAGTTTGAGCAAGCTCCACGAGTTGGTGATAGACAGGGAAGCCTGGCATGCTGCAGTTCATGGGGTCACAAAGAGTCAGACACGACTGAGCGACTGAACTGAACTGAATACAAAGCACATAGTGAAGAAACAGAAATTGGACAGGAGGGTAAAGAATAAAAGTAAGACACCCCCACCCCACTAGCAACAGTGCTTCGTGTATCCTCCCAAAGTCATTCAACGTACAGATGTGCACAGGTAAGCACGCATCAGCAGGGGTCAGCCCTGCTGTGTGAAGGGCTGGGTAGCAAACATTTAAAAAATTGATGAGCCACTTGGGTTTCTGCTACATATTTATTTTCAATTTTTAAACAGTCCTTTGAAAGAACAGAGATCATTCTTAGCTCATAGGACTGGAAAAAAAGAAAGAAAACAGGCGGCTAGCTGAACCTGGCCTGTAGTTTGCGGACCCACAGCACCATCCATCCAACAGTCTGGGTTCCTCTTTACTCAGGGGCCGCAGACCACGGGTGTCCTGTGAACTGTGCTGCTCTGACTAGCAATACCCTTTAAGAGCACCCAGCTGGGTATGCAGGGATCCCATGTTAAATGGCTGTGCGGCGTAACCCACAGTCAGGATGGATCATAATTTAATCATAACCCTAGCAATGGGTGTTTTTAAAGTTGTTTCCAACTTTCTCCTATTATTGGGTTGGCCAAAAAGTTTGTTCAGGTTTGTAAGATCTTACGGAAAAATTTAAAAGAACTTTTTCGGCCAACCTAATATTTAGCAATGCTGCAATCAATAGCATTATATGACAAAGGCTTCAGAGCAAATGCTTATCCTATCTCATAGGATAAAATTCTCCTTCATCCTAAACACCACAGGAATGCAATCAGCGTTCAATGATTTGAACAGAATTTAGACCCAAACAAAGCCAACTAAGTGAAATGCCTTCTGTATTTGGGTTTGGAATCAAATCAGAAGATCAATGAGTCTTAGTCTTGAAGACACAAGTACAAACAAAAAGAAGATACCCAACCTGACACACACTTCTCTCCTGTCCTACTACTGGCTCCAATTCACGCTAACACTAAAAACACCAATTCTAGTTATTTTTGAGATCTGGTATTGGAAAAACTGAACATAAATCCCTTTCCAAAGTGAAAGGACGGGAGATTTATGTCGATCGTTTTGGACGCCCTCCCAATCTATTATTTCCTACTTGTGTGTACCTACCTGTTTGCAGGAGGAGATTTATAATTCTTGTTGGTGTATATTTCTTCTAAACTAAACTCTTTTTTCTTTAACCTGAAAAGAGAAACAAGTATAAATTCTTCATGGTCTCGCTTTGAAGAAAACAGATCTATGTATTTGGCTCTGCTGGTTAGCTGTGGCATGTGGAAGCCAGCTCACTGACCAGGGATCAGTTCCAGGCCCCCTGAATTGAGGGCTTGGAGTCTTAGCCACTGGACCACCAGGGAAGTCCCTTCACGGTCTCCTAAGAGGAGCAAGATTGGTTTCCCAACTTCATCCTTTCCGAGAGTTCTTGACATGTCTCACAAGAACCACGAATCCTGGACCTTCCTCTTCATGCCGCTGATCTTAGACTTTGTGAGATTCAGTTCAGTTATACCTACTGGGAGGGATATAACTGGGTCTGTACCTATTATCTTAGCTGACAGTTTCTTTTTTTCCTACTTTTTCAATGTTTCTTCTCCTTGACTGACTGCTCTCTTCCTTATCCTCCCCTCCTGGCTTGAAAATTATACATCTTCTGTTCTTTTAGCGGTTGGCAAGAATTTTGATTAGCATATTTAACTTAGAAACTGAAGTGCAGTAATATTTTTACCCTTCTCTCAAACAACACAAGGTCCCTGAAGTTCTCAGTCTAATCAATACTGTCCCAATTTATACGTTAGCAGTGTTGTATTTTGCCTTTTGATTTTGTAATTATGCATCTAATGAGATAACCATGTTATCTCTTTATTGTTAATTAAATCTCCTTTATTCTATTAATATGGTATACTACATGGATTGATTTCCTATGTTCAACTAACTTTGCATTCCTGGGATAAAACCCACTTGGTCATTGGTATAATCATTTTTTTCAAATATGTTGCTGGATTCAGTTTTCTAGTATTTGAGGATTTTGGTGTCTACATTTAGAAAGTTTCCTGGCTTCTTTTAATACCATCTTTCTGTGTTTGGAACTCTAAACTCTCCTTATGATGCAGTTAGGTATGAAATTCTTTTTACTGGTCCTGTATGGGATTAGTATCTTTTGCCAGTATACTAGAGAAAACACTGAATTACCTAGTATGTGAACTATTTCTGAATAAAGCTGTTTAAAAATTTTTCATTTAGATGCTGCTTTACTGAGGTGTAATTGACCCATAAAACTGAAAGACATTTCAAGTGTAGGTTGTGATTGCCTGATACAGGTATACGTTGTGAAAGAATCTTTCCTGTCAGTTATTTACGAGTTTGTTTAATTTTTTAAAATTCATTTGTAGTTGAAGGATAACTGCTTACGATACTGTGTTGGTTTCCGCTACCCGCTAACACGCAGGCGGGTCCTTTCCCCCACACGGCTCTGCTGTCAGCGCGCTGGCCTTTGCTGCTGCGCCTGGGCTTTCTCTGCTGCAGTGAGCAGGGGGTACTCTTCGCCGCGCTGCACAGGCTTCTGACTGCAGTGGCTTCTCTCGTGGAGCGTGGGCTGCAGGGCATGTGGGCTTTGGTGGTTGTGGTGTGCGGGCTCTAGAGCGCGGGCTCAGTAGTTGTGGTGAACGGGCTTAGGTGCTCCGCACCATGTGGGACCTTTCTGGATCAGAGATTGAATCCACGTCCCCTGTGTTAGCAGGCAGACGCTTATCCACTGTGCTACCAGGGAAGTCCTGGCATTGTGTTGTTTAAATTGCTGAGATTTTACAACATATTTTAAGATCTCTTAAGACTATCATCTTTTTTTTAAATTTACTTATTTTTGGCTGGGCTGGGTCTGGCTCGGGCTTTCTCCAGTTGCAGCGAGTGAGGGCCACTCTCTGTTGTGTTGCGTGGGCTTCTCATTTCGGTGGCTTCTTATTGCAGAGCACAGGCTCTAGGCGCTCATACTTGGCAGCTGTGGTATGCAGGCTCTAGGGTAGGCAAGCTTCAGCAGCTGCAGTTTGCAGGCGTAGTTGCTCCACAGTAAGCACAATCTTCCTGGACCAGGGATCGAACCCACGTCCCATGCACTGGCAGGCGGATTCTTTACCACTGGATCACCAAGGAAGGCCCAAGACTAGTACTCCTTCACTTCACTTGTTTGCTGAAGTTTCCAGGCTATTCTGGCTTTAGTTCTGTACCTACGTTAAATACATGGCTTTCCATCCATTCACAGCTCCTCCTAAAACAACAGTGCTTGGTCAAGTGTATTTGCTTTACATTTTGTTTACTGGAATGTACCAGTTACTAAGTCACTGCTTCTCAGCTCAGAACGTGCCCTCAGCACCTGCTCTGTGATAATGGACTCTCGGCCTCCTTTCACAGTGTGTACAGTGCTGGACTTCGGCAAAGGAAGGCACCAGAGGACACCGCGGGAGGAAAGGAGCTTTTTTCTGGTTCCTGCCACCTGGTCCATCGTGGGTGTTTGCGTATTGGGGTGTCTGGGGTGGAGTCAGATGGGGACACTTGGAGGGGCTCAGCCCCAGCTGAATAGCCAGAGTGGGTAGCCTCCGAGGACCCCTGCGGCACTAGTTTGGTGACCACCACACCACAGATGAGGCATTCAGGGACAGAAGCCCACGGTGAGACCCCCACTTCCTGGGGGTCATTTCCTGTGGCTCCCCTGGAGCAAATATCCCCCACTGCAGGCCATGCCAACTGCAGCAGCACCCCAACACCCTGGGTGCAGCCCTCCAGCCTCATCTCGTGTCCCATAGGCTGCTGTTGTCTCCTGCTCACCTGGCTCCAGCGTTAGCAGCCCAGTCATCTGATGGCTGCAACCATACCTTCTGCAACAAAGTCAGACTCCAGCTGAGGTGAGGGCCCTAAGAAGCCCTTCAGAATTCTCTGCACGGGGCACTTCCCTGGTGGCTCAGTAATAACCTATGCAGGAGGCATAGGTTCGATCCCTGGTCCGGGAAGCTCCTACATGGCGCAGAGCAGCTAAGCCGATGTGTCGAAACTACTGAGCCTGTGCTCTAGAGCCCACATGCCCTAGAGCTCATGCTCCACAGGGAAAGCCAGTGCAATGCGAAGCCCGCCCACTGCAACTCAGAGTAGCTCCCCGCAACTAGAGAAAAGTCTCTGCACACCTCTATGGTCACTCTTCTGTTATATTAATAGTTCAACACTTTAGTATTAAACTTGCCCTGTTTAAAATACCGTGTGGTTTCCACCTCCCAAACAGACTCAGACTGCTATGTGATACTAAGGTGAGCCCCTAAGGCTCTACTAGACCGGGGTCCTCATACCAGCGTCCTGGGAGACTTTCAAGAGAGCACACGGGAACTCAGCTCCAGCGTAATCAGCCTCCTGAACTCTCATCTCCTGCTCATAACTCACTAGAAGTGTCCGTACGCTCAGGCATAACTTCCCACAAATTCTTTCCGAATAGTCCCATCCACCCTGAACCCTACCTTAGTATCGGAATTAAATCACTGATCTCACGAACCCCTCTTTAGAGATTAATGAGTCCCCGTAAACTTGTCTTGGATGTGTCTCTCCCCACCTCACACAAGGTTCCATGAAGTGGTTTACCCAGAGGAGGCTCAGCCTGGTGTAAGGATACCTGGATTTCAGATTCAGCGTGGGATGGAGCTCAGAGGGACTTTGTTCCCCTCACCTCCTGACTACCATCAGACGACGCCTAGTTAAGAAAGAGAGCTTCCAACACCAAAAACAGCTTAACTGTACACAATGTCTTTTTCAAACTATTCTCAACAGTCTGTTATTACTTAGAAAAGCTGGAATTAATAGTTGATTCTTCTTTAAAAAAGAGTAACTGTTTACTGGGACTATCAAACTTTTGAAGATAAAGTATATAAAACTTAGAAGAACTTTAATCAAATCTTAAACAGAAACATTTAAGTCAATTATTCAATCTTCATCTTATAAAATACAACTTCTACTTCCTGTTAACAACAAAAATTATATGATGAGCTGCCGTGCCAATCAGCTTGCAGTGATACACTTGTACCCTACGTTGAAGCTATGAGATTTTACATAAACTAATGGGTCTGACTTTTTTCCCCGTGATTAATTGTCCCTAAAAGTCTAATCACAGTTTGATCTGTGCATGTCACACATGTACTGAAGCAACATCATGCTTCCTCATGTAGTCCTCACTTTGTGATTTACTGTTTTAGCTACAAATCTCATCGCTTTATGATAAATTCTTATACATAAATTTAAATTCTTACACATGAATTTAAGCTTTGTCTTATGACTTTTAAAGATGTGTTTCATAGTTTATTTCTCAATGGTCTGTATAGTTCTTTTGAAGGTCAATATTAACATACTTGTTGTTCCATAGCCCTGGCCATGGATATTTGTGGCCCCATGCCACTTTATATAAGAGACTTGGGCATCTGTGGATTTTGGTATCCGTGGGAGCTCTTGGAACCACTTCCCCGAGGATACTGAGGGACGACTACATTTGAATTGGAAAACAGAAAAGTAAGGAAGTAAGAATATCTGGCTGATGGGCTTGAATAATAAAAAATGCCTCTGCCAATTAAGTTATATGTCAAAAATTTTCCCTAAGTTCAAGGCACTAAATCAGCATCTTCAAGACACAAAGGTGTACTTGAAGTAGTAAAAGCATCTTAATCAAAATATCTTTGGTAAAGACTTATTGAAGATCTTAGTTTTCCACCTCAATCATTACATAGGCTTAAATAAAGCACCGCTAAGTGACAAAGTCGTATGTGACCTGTTAGCTATCTGACACTGGTCAGATCCTCCTGGGTCACGTCCCACAAACCGAGACACCGCCTACCTGCAAAGCCTGGGGGACAGAACCCATGGGAGTCAGCAGGTTTCCATTCTTTGCTTTCAAAAAAAAATTAGGTGATAAATCATTAAATATAATTTGATGATAGATCACTGAATTTTTTTTAATATTACTTGACAGAATTTCAAAGGGTTGCATGTCATTGTTCCGTAAAAACTCTCCACTCCCACTACTTATCTGAATAAGATGAATAAGGTTTTCTAGAACTTATATCTACAAAAAAATTCAAGGTAGAATACCATGATTCTGAACCCTATTTCATTCTAGTAAAAAGTACTATTCAGCACAGGATATCTGAAATACTTTAAAAATTTCTCTTGAAAAGACATCGTAGGATGATCAATACAAGAACTGTAGGATACAACACGTTAAGATAAAGCCAGGTGGGAAAGTGGAGCGTCGATCATAGTGACAGTCAACTGTCACGTCTGTGTTTTGTGAAGCAATAAAACAGACACCTTTTTTTTCTCAACTGGACTGTACAACAATTTTAAATATTGGGAATTCTTATTTACCTTCTACAGGTAAGTCCTTGGTGTTCAGGAGGGTGAAATAACTTACTTTGGGTTAATCAAAGGACATAGGCTTCCATTTGCCAATGAGAATTGAACGAGTGAAATCCATCACAAAGGAAATGTAATTGGATATCTTCTAAAAATGTGTGTATCTTCATTGTGTGTGCGTGCGTGTGTGCGTGCGTGTACATGCACATAGTCGTGTCCCACTCTTTGTGACCCAAAGCACTGCAGCCCACCAGGCTCCTCTGTCCATGGAATTTTACAAGCAAGAATACTGGAGTGGGTTGCCATTCCCTTCTCCGTGGGATTGTTTCGACCCAGGGATCAGCCCAGGTCTCTTGCGTCTCCTGCATTAGCAGGTGGATTCTTTACCACTAGCGCCACCTGGGAAGCCCATCTGTGTAATACACATCATCCCCGAACTTGAATCATGTCAAATTCACAATCTGGAATCATACCCAATACATAATTTAGTAATCGTTTTCTTTTCCACTTCGCTTTTTAGGGATGAGCAATCATCTCTGTCACAAAAATCTTTAGAATCCAAAATTTTAAAGGCTATACTCTGGACCATAACATGGATCTAGCATTTTCTTAATTAAAAAAAAAAAGACTTCTCTCATAACTTGTGGGTCGCTTTCCAGTTCTGTGTGCAGAATGTTGTGAGTCTGGGCTGTGGGGTCGGGTGAGACCTGTGGGGACAGGAGCCACCAGGGCCAGGACAGATGTTCTGGCATAACACAGGTCTCTCAGCCACTGAGCCCTGGCACCGGCATCTAAGCCTGGGGACAACAGCAGTGCTGACTTCCCAGAACTCCTGGAGGAGGCACTGGGATTGTGAACACAGAGGGACCTGGCATAGAGAGCTCAGGAAGTGACCCAGAAACCTGAGCACAAATCTCTGGCCACGGTATTGGCAAAATTCTTTTGGATAAATTCCTAGAAGCGTTAATAAAACAAAAGCTCAGAGTATATGATCACTGAAAAGGCCATTATATTATACTAAACAATTTCCAGAAAAACGCATCCGTGTGTGTTAGAGAAGGCGCTCACCTTTTGGGTCGAGGAAGGCCCATGGGCGTGAGGTTAGGGTCTGGCTTAGGAATGGTTTTCCGGATGCGAATCTGTGAGACTTTCTTCGGCCTCTTTTCTGGCTCAGCCTATTTTTAAGAAGAAAGACAGTCGGGTTGTAAGCCACTCTAAACACACAGAGGCCCCTCTGCTGACACCCACCACCCACCATCCACCCCGCTTCCTCGGCGTACAGGTGACCTCAGGAAGCAGTTTTCTGGCAGAGCCCCCCCACTCCTCCAGCCAACAGCGTTTTCAGCAACTGCCCCCTTCGCGTTACTGGGCGTGCAGTTCAGATCCCGAGACAATCAGTGCGGCAGTTTAAAACCGCTGGAGACGGCGGACGCGGAGAAGCTGAAGCACAGCATCGTTCACTCATCTCTGAATGTGTGAAGCCCCCTGAGCTGCGCTTCAATTCTCTGAACGCTGCTACAGTCGTCATTACGAAAAAAGGGTCCGGAGAGCACCGAGGGTGAAGAGATCCCAGGCACCCTTTAGTGGCCGACACCAGCGCCCCTGGCTTGGTGACATCCAGTCCTGGGCTAAAGCTGAAGGTGGGAGTGAGGAGACTCGGGGGCCTGTCTGCACCTGTCATGGGATCCGAGGCGCTTCTGCCACCCGAACCCACCAGCACTTCAAGTTTACCTCTTTCTGTTCTGGAGGGCTGCCCTGTGGTCGGGGGCAGGCGGCCGTCACACCATCCAGCTCGTCAAACCCGGGAACTGGGAACTCGGAGGCTGAGAACAGGAGCTTGCTGACGGCTGAGTCTGTTACCAGGGGAGACTTTGGTACCAAGGCAGGGAATGGAGGCTCTAGCCTGGCACCACGGAGAGAGAGACAAAGAAAACGTGGGACAGGTTCACCTTCCACGTCGGCACCTTCGTCCTAACATCCAGATAAGAGCTAAGTGACGTTCCCGCAAGGCTATCCCTATGTTGCTTCTGGACACGCCTGTGTCTGCATGTGTGGTAAACTACAGGAATGCGGCCAGCCCAGCTCCCTGGGGTGGGATAATGAGACTTGGAAGACGCAGTGAATAAGGAAGAAGACGTGAAAAAGGAAAGGAGTTTTTGCAGGAAGGAGACATTTAGGGGACTGAACAAACGAACTGTGCTTGGATGTGATCAATAGCATCCGGGCACTGAAATCGGCTCGACGCTTGAGATGTATCTTGAGGGGACTTGTGGTACAAAAAGCTGGCTCCTGATTTGACTTTTTCTTTTTTTCAGTAAATGGGACTGATCACACAACTTTAGTTACACAGCCCTGAGGCTGAACCTCTGCCTGTGTGCCTGAGAGATGCAGGTCAGGCTTAGAAGGAGAACAAGAGGTCAGAATTGCACCAAGCTCAACCCACAGCAGCTGCTAGAGTAACCCCCCCCCACACCGTCTCCCTCCCTCCACAAGCCCTCACCTCACGTGACTGCCGCCGGCACTGTAAGCAGC
This sequence comes from Okapia johnstoni, assembly GCA_024291935.2. Lineage (NCBI taxonomy): Eukaryota > Metazoa > Chordata > Mammalia > Artiodactyla > Giraffidae > Okapia > Okapia johnstoni. The sequence continues at coordinate 2,380,595 of CM044310.1, read as the reverse complement.
TTCCAGGCCCGGAAGAGGCATGGACGGTAACACGGTGCGGCTGCAGGAGAGCAAAAATAAGAGTGACAGGTTAGGGCGGCGAGATGGTGGGAAAGGCTGTGGGGCCCCGCGGGTTTGGAAGGATGTTCCATCAGAGCCCAAGGAAGACCTGAGAGGTGTCCATCTACCCAGGGAGACAAAAATCTGCCTCCAGGCACGGAAATTACGTGTACGTGCCCATCACTGGGATGGAGGTGGGCTGACAGGAGGGCTGTGTTCTAACTTAAATGGAAAGGCAGAGAGAGATTAGAAGGCAAACCGATATTGGTGAAATTATTTTCAACTATTCTCAGTGGTCAAACCACAAGAACTCTTTCCCAGTTCACGTTAAGTCTATGAATTCTATAGCTATAACATGTACATGCCAATCTTTGAAGTTCCTCTGCTCCAGAAAGAAACAAAGGTAGGCTTATAAATAGATTGGGTGATGCCTGCATAACTGATTAATTTAAAAAGTACTTTTATATCCTTTACACACCAAACACTGAGTATAACACCTGTGAACAGATCATAGGTACAAGTCACAAGTCACCACTTACAGTCTTTAACATGCAATGCGATTTGTTCTTGTCAAGAAGAGGGCAAGAGAAGAAAAGGAGAGGTTTAAGATTTAATGGTTTGAAGAATTAAACCAACAGAACGAAGGAAGATACCAAATAAAGGGTTCTGCAGGAAATCCAGATTCTTCAGGAAAATTCGAGGGGCCCGCACTTCAGATTACTGCTGCACTTTCTTAGCAGAGATCTGGCAATAAACAGGCAATGCAGACACAGACTCTGAGCCTTGTAGCTTTAGGAGCGCCCTCCCCTCTCCCCACTGGGAGGATGCAAACGCGGGACTTCAGCAAAGGAAGGGGCATGGAGTTTACCTGCTCATGGCCCCCAGAGGTGACTGCCGCTTGCTGGGAGAGGGCGGAAGGGCGGAGATCTCCAAGGGGCGGGCGGAAGGCCCGTGCTGGCTCCAGATGGACAGCACCCGGCCCACCGAGTAGGGCAGAGAGCAGAAGACCTTGTCGGCTATGGAGGCGGGAGACCGCAGCCCTTTGAGGCCCTGTGTTAACTGGGTCATGAAGAGCCTCTGCATGGCAGGCGTGTGGCTGGCGCAGCTCCGCTTCTTCGTCCAGATGCGGTAGCATCCCGGGGAGCAGAGTGCTAGGAGCGTGTGGAGGCCGAGGACAGAACAGCCCCCTCTGGTCTGGACTAGGGCGGTGGCCCTGCGGTCCTGGAGGGGAACTGGAGGCTGGGCGCCTGCCTGGCCGCAGAGGCCAGGGTCTTCCCTGAACGTGGCCATTCCAGGGCAGCCATGGGCCAGGAAGAAGGAGAAGGTCCACTTGGGAGGTGGAGAACGGCCCCAGCGGGCATCTCCTAAGGCGAGTCTCGCAGGCGCACAGTGCTCGGGGAAAGTCCTGGGGGACTCGGCCGCACGCTCAGGGCCCAGCTTCACATGGAAGGACACCGGGAAGGTTTCGGAACCGAACAGCAGCGATGGCATCTTGTCGCTCAGATCTATGAAGCTCATTTTGACAGTTTCGAGCGAATAAAGCGTCAGGGGTTTACTGTTAGGCCTCCTGTCCCAGTCACCAGCTGCCAGACACGGGTTCAGCTGCCTCGTGTGGCAGGAGAGGCCGTCCAGGAGTCTGCGGTATCGGAGCTGCTTGTAGCTTTTAGCCACGGGAAGAAGGTCCGAGGAGCACCGCCGAGACCGCAGCTTCTGGGTCCTGGCAGCGGGGGCCAGTCTGGAGGCGAGGATGGACAGCTTGCTGAGTAAGGCCAATTCTTTGGTAGGCATCCGCACATTCAGGCCCCCCGAGGGCGGGCCCGGGGCGGCCTTCGGCTTTGGTACGCGGCTCACAAGGCTTCTGGCTGGGGCTGTTGCGGGCTCTGGGCGCGCAGGTATAGACGTGGCACGGGAACTGAGACATCTGTGTGCTTTCGTGGGGACGGTCTCAGCGGAGCTCTTCAGGAAAGCGGAACGCGCGACTCTCCTCATTTCCCTCCCCACGGAGACCAGCTCCCGGCAGGAAACGTTCTTGCAGGTTCGGGGGGGCTGCTTCTTTAAGGGCAGCGCCCCCTGCCGCTGAGAAGCGGTCCCGAAGGCACCGCGGAGGGCCTCCCGCGCGGCAGGGCTGGGGTCTCGGGCCCGCCGAGGGGCAGGGCGGGGGCCGGGGCACGTGCGTGACTCCGTGTCGTTCCTCGGCGGGTGACGCGAGCTTCCCTCCTCCAGGTCTACGATGGCCGGCTTTGCTGCGGTGACTTCCGCCTCTGAGGCGGGCTCCTCTTCGCCACCCTCAGGCGGGCTCTGACTCCGCACCTCATTCGACAGCCAATGAGATGTCGTGCATTGTTCCGACACCGCGTGTGCTTCTATTTGACGTACCTGCTCCTGTTCCCTGAGGTTCGGAGCCTTCCGGCTTGACGGTTTCTCCGGGCCACCCGGCATCCTCGGAGCCTTAAGGTGGGTCTGAGAGACCTGGCTCGCGTCGTCACCTTCTCTGATCGCCATCTCTTCCGACTCCTGCCCGGCAGGAAACTGGCCGCACGGCCCCCTCTGCTGTTCTGCAGCGTCTTCCCCTTCCACTCTGGTTTCTGCATCTAGCGTCCAAGGCAAGCGTTCCGCCCTGAGGGCTGTGCTGCCTTCTTTGCTAGGGTCGCTCTCACTCCCTGGTGCTCCTCCCTCTCTCTCAGGCAGGACTGTGTTGTTGTTCTTATTCTCACAAGGCAGTTCACCGTCTATTGGCTTAAAAAGGTTTTGGGGGACAGTTTCTTCACTATTAATAATTGTTTCTGATTTTTTTTGAGACAGTGGGTGCAAAGGCATTATCTCAGTGGATTTCAGGCTCTTCGAGGGGACAGAGTTTACATTGTGGTGTCCAGAAGATGTCAACTCTGCGGAGGAAATTCCAATGGTATTTTCTTCATCTTGCTCAGGGTTTATTTCTAGTCTTGATCCTTCAATTGTTCCTTGTATTTCTCTCAGAGATGCTTCCTTAACTTGCTCTTCATGATGAACATAATTTAAAGACATATTTATTTTACCCAATACTCTTACATCTGGTTCATGATCTGCGATAGACTCTATGTCAGGCACACAAGGGTCTGGACACACTTCCATTTCACAGTCTTCTATGGGTCTGCATACTTTATCTTCACATGATGTTTTAACATTGAGAGAGTCCGATGTAGAGGAAACAGCATCTTGGAAATCCGAATCCTGGTCAATTATTCCTATAAATGCAGCGACAGGCGCTCCCCTCTGGGACACCGTACTCCCTGAGGCTTCTGGCGACGTTGCCCTGGTGTGTCTTGCACCCCCAGCAAGAGTACCAGAAACCCTTCCGTCCAGCATGCCTTCTGTGGGCTCATCACCACAACCTGTGGAGACCATGTCTGCTGTCCCATCTGTGGGCTCCTCACAATCAGAAATCCTCCCACAGCCCCCTTCCTTGGGGCTCCTGCCAGATGCTGAGCTATTACTACCTGAACCAATGGGTGGAGCCTTCAGGCTGTGGCTCGCCTCTCGGTCAGGCTCTGTGGGCAACTCACTCTGGGCACAGCCGAGTGTCTCCTCGGCTGGGTTACCTTCACCTCTGCATTCACCGAGTCTATCTGGGTCACTCTGGGAGTTGAGGGCTTCACCTGCCTTCTGCTTGGGAGTTTCAGCTGCTTGGTTCATGGTCTTAACACTAGAGAACATCATGGGAGGAAACTGGCCAAATGATTTTTCAGGACTTGGAATGTTTGTAGGTTGGTTTAATTCCTGTGTGACACAATCAGAAACATTACGTCGACAGAACACAGTCTCTTTGGGTATGTCCTGTTCTTTTTCTTCTGGCCCTTCCTTGCTTGGTTGGATGGTTTGGCCTGGAGCTTCACTATTTAATGTGCCTGCCATCATTTCATCTCTGGCCTCACCTCTGGGAAGGCTGCCTCCAGTTTCTCCCTCATCTGGCTCACTTTCCTCCAATGCACAATTCCTTCTACAGCTGCAGCTTTCCACAAAGCTGTCTCTCCCTTGGGGGTGGTGATCGATATGCTGAAAGCTATCTTCATACTTGGTTAACAGACAGTTCTTGACACCCAGGGTAGATCTGCTGGGCTCCAGGGCAGCATGGGCAGGACACCTGCTCCCCTTTGGGACGTTTTTCCTCACACAAGGGCAGCTAGAGAGATCCTGAGACGGAATGCTCTGACGTTCCCTGACAGAGACCTCTAGAGGCAATGCTGCCACTTCTTTCTTATTTGAGGGAAGTCCAGAATGCAGACTACCTGCTCCCGAATTGGCTGCTTCGGTCTCTCTTCCTAGGCTTTCTGGTCTGCTGTTTAAGGTGGGACTGTTTGAGGAGGCACCACAGATTCCGCCACTTGGTGGAGAGATGTTGTTCGTCTTTGTTTTTATGGGGATGGGGTGGGTACCGGCAGTGACACCTGTGCCATCCTCTGAAGGAGGGCGCTGGCTCTGTCGGGAAGCCCCGCTTGCTGCTACAGGCATCTCTTTGTTGGTTGGCAACTTTGTGTGGGTTTGAGAATTAAGGGACACTTGATTTAAAACACATTCACTTCCTGTTTTGTTTACAACCAGTTCGTTGTCATGAGGAAATTTATTCACCTCCCAGGCGGCGCTCTGTTTACCTAAATGTGGACCATGGTCCTGGGCGTTTTGTATGGCTATTTCTGACTCAGGCCTGTCATCAAGTTCTAGGGATGGTGGTAATGCAGTAATGTCTTTCTTGGGCTTAGACGTCTCATTTATAGAATTCATCTGGTCCTCTGGGGTTAAACTCACAAGGGATTTCCCTTCAATTAAGAATCCGTTAGGAGAGGCTTCGTGTGACTGGGGTCTGCCTTCCAGACTTCTCTGGGTACATCCGTTAGGCGAGGCTCCGTGTGACTGGGGTCTGCCTTCCAGACCTCTCTGGGCACAGACGAAGCCACAGTCTGCGCTGTGAGTCTTCTCAGCCAGCATGCTGGGCTCTGGAGGGGCTGTCTGTTCTGGTTCTTCAATCTGCATTGAGGAGGGAGAGCAACTCCCTTCAGAGTCTGTGCCTGGATGGCTCGTTTCAGCAAAAGTTCCTCTGTGGTCCTCATGGTTTGCCAAGCTACCGTGAACGTCTAAAGTGATTTTCAAATCATTTTTTTCAAGCATTCCTTCCACGGCTTTAGTAAAAGAATCGGGCATGAAAGAACTGGAGCAGCCTATATGGGGACTGCCTTGAGGGCAGTAGCGATCGTGGGCGTTTTCTTTGGGGAAGACAGTAGTCTCTTTTTTTCCAGAACAGTGACGACTAGCATCCTCTCCTGGTTGCCTGGCGTTAACAAGGAAGAGTTCTCTTTCACTCCTGGGGTTCAAAGGCTGTTTGTATTCTTCTCTAGAAGACAAGCTCTGGCTTTGACCATTCCCATCGAAACAGGAATTGTGCGTCTTTTCAGCGGATCTCTCTGGCAAGCCATCACCTTCAAGACCACACTTTTCTGAGGACGTTATTCTGGATCCTGGACCAGATAAACCTGATGTGAAGTGGGAAACTTTAGAATTTTCTTCTGAGGGTTCTGTTATAACCACCTTTCTCGTGGCTTTGGGACTGTCACGTGCAGAACTGTGTCTCTCACTATAGTGGCCAGGGACCCGTTGGTGATTGTCGTCAGCTTCACAGACAAGGTTGAATTTACACAACTCTTCCTCCCTGCTGTCCGCTTTGGAAATGGCACTGTTCCCTGGTAACGATGATAACCAAGAAGGACAAGTTCTTATTTCTTCACATTCTTTTTCTTTAGGAGTTGCTTCTGTTAATCCAGGGTCCACAATGTTTAAAGGCTCTAGGGAAACTAAGGTGCTGGATTCTGAAACCTCAGCACTGGTCATGATTTTGTCTGTCTCTGAGTGTCCATGGCACCCAGCCAAGAGACCCTGACTCACACGACCATTCTCAAGTCCTTCGTTATCGTCCACCTTAGTTCCATGGACCTTCATAACTTGGACTTCTTCAGGAGATTTCAGAAGAGTTTCAGCTGTGATTTGTACATTTCCTTCTGCGTAAGAGAAATAAATCTGAATTAATGTGCAATCATTTGCTCTACCTTCATAAATTTAATCATGCAACAAAAAGAAACAACTCCAAAAGAGAATTGCAAAGTTAGTGCTACAATACCATTGGCTTTGTTCTTCTTTGCAAAATATGACAGAGAGCCAAAAGAGTACCTGAAAGAAATGGGTTATTCTGAACAAATCCTTTCTTTAAATATGTTACTTACTTAAACACACTGACCTAGCTGGACAAATGATGATAATGGGGAGACATAAGCTGAATTCAGTCTTAGGAAGCTTCCATCCTAAAGCATTTATAAAGCAGACTCACATTAAAATAGCTTATGTTACGAAATGACCATCTTAATACTTGGATAAATAAGTAATAAGTAAGATTATCTTTGAAAAATAATAGTAACACATAAAGCCTTAATTAAAAGAGATTAATCTGTAAGTGGAATATTATCAGTCTTGAACCCAATTACCTGCAAGGCTTTCCTCCCTACAGGGTCGGTCATGAGTTGGTAATAATTGAAGGTGAGAGACAGATTCACAGGAGTTTAGTATTTTCTCCTTTCCACTTCTGAGTTAAGTGAGAAATTTTTCATTATGAAACATTAAAACACACACACACAAAATACCTAAGATGTAAATGTAACTCATGAAGGAGTTTTACTGCTCAGAACTTCTCTGAAATTCTAGGCATAGGATGTAGTATAAAGAAGTTCCCCCAACCTGTTCACATAGAGGTAAATACGTCTATATGCCTGTACATACGCTGCGCACATATAACAGGATGCCTGCACTGGGCAGACAAAGCAAGATGCAGATCAACCTACAGATCTAGTTCCCACCAGAACATAAGCTCCACGAGGGGAAGGATCCCCTCTGTTTTGGTCTCTCCACCTCCCTGTTGTCTAGCGTAATACCTGGTACATAACAGCACTCAGTAAATATTTGTGGAGCTGATAAATGACTACAGTTAGGTGATGTCAACAGATGCTACTGGATCTTAACGCTCACTCTGTACTGAACACCCCATGGTGACCCTGGAGACTGGTAGGTATGTTACAGATGTCAGCAGAATGAGGAATTGAGTGAGGGAAGCTGTTACAAGTTAGGTACATTGGAGGGTGAAATGTGTTCTGTGAGGTGTATGCCTGTTTAAGCAGCATAGGAGTTTCAGGACCTTGGCTGAACATCCTGGATTTGTGGTCGTGTGATAACTGTTTAAATGGTGCTTACGTTTGCAGAAATTGACAGACATCCTAAAACTTGTATGAAAATGCAATGGACACACAACAGCCAACACACAATCTTGAAGAAAGAAAACAGACTGAAGGGGTCGGAGAGGAGGATAAGGAGCCTGCAAGATGGAAATGTTCCATTTTTTTTTATTGTCGGTACAGCTGTGATTACACAACAGCATGTGTTTGTGTACACACACACACACACACACGAGTGAATTCCACTGTATGTAAGTTATACCTTAATTTAAAAAAATCAGTGCCCCAAATGTCTAGACCGTGTCCTGGTTGCCTTTTAAATGGGTGTGGTACTGGCTCATTTTTCAACTTTCCACTCCTCCAAAATGTGAATTACAGGAAGATAATGACCATCCTCAGCTTCAGAGCTTTACTCTCCACAGGACAGCGAGGCCTTTGAGCCACAGAGAGAACCTCCAGCAGCAGGAAGCAGAAGAATGAACTGGGACAAGTGTCCTTTCTCACAGGGATGGTCTGCACCCCCTTTTCTGTCCAGGCTGCCAAGAAGCATCATCAAATCTGACGCTGTTCCACAGTAACAAAATGTTCACGTGATTAAACACATTTGCTGTATTTTTTTTTTTGTAACTTTAATTATTCTACATAGCTAATCTTAACTATATAATAGATACACACAGAATCTTAGCTCAGCACTCTCTTTTAGGCCTCGGTTTCTTCCTTAATCAATCAATAGATCAATCACAATGCAGGCAGTATCTCTGATGCCCATATCCTACCACTGTTTTGAGGAGCAAATCAGTGTACGTGCTCAGTCATATCTGACTCTTTGAGACCCCATGGACTGTAGCCCATCAGGCTCCTCTGTCCATGGGATTCTCCAGGCAAGAAGACTGGAGCAGTTTGCCATTCCCTTCTCCAGGGGATCTTCCTGACCCAGGGATCAAACCTGAGTCTCTTGCATCTCCTGCATTGGCAGGCAGAGTTCTTTACCACTGCAATACCTGAGGAGCAAATGAGGTGACAGAAATGAGCTTGGCAAACTCTCAAGGTGATGGGAAGTGGACGTGGGATGAACAGAGTGGGATGTCCTGCAAGGCAGTGGTTCCTGCCCCGTCCATGTGAACTCGTTTGGATGGTAGCGTTGCTTTATAAAGTCAAATGGAAGATTCCACACTAGCTTTAAGGTTCAACTCATAGTCACTGGGGCCTCATTACAGAAAAAGTGGGAAGGAAACTTGTCACAGAAGAGGCACCGTTGGATAACACCAGAGGCCTCCAAGCATGTCCATGGGCAGTGATACCAACAGCTGCTACAGCGAGTCCCTTGTGCAAGACAGAGACCTACAATCCTCATGTTCTCAGCGGGAACAAAAATGGTGTAACAAGTGGAAAAAGGAAAGGATGTGAGAGAAACAGATACCTTTGTTCCTCAGACCATCTTCAGGGAGGCCCGTGCATAAAAGTTCTTCGCTTGCCTGCATCCAGAGGTCCTCCTGCGGTAAGAAAACCCAGTGGTCAAGGAGAACCCAGAGACTCTGAGCTCACAGTGCCAACGATCCTTTGAGAGGCTTCTCTGCAGCTCTTGGAAATGTGCTAGTGGTCACAAGGACTGGCAACTGAAGGAAGCCGCAAATTCAAGTTCATATTATTAGTAAAACCTCCATTCCTCTAGCATATGAGCTTGAAAAGTCAAGTTTCCCAAGGTCCTGACAGATCCAAACAAAACCTTGTGTCTTCCGAATCAATAAAAACACTGGTGCAGTGTGATCTTAATAAAGTGAAAACCTAACTGGAAACTGTCAGGAAGTTGGATGGCACCCAGCCCCTAACCATTTCCTTCCTTCCTGGAAGGGCTACTGTCCCTTTTCATCCCCGTTCACTGGAGGAGGGGATGAGGGGGGGCGCCAGTGACAACTGACAAAAGGGACTTCAGGAAAACAGGCAGCAGCAGCATGGGTGTGGAGCCCGCTGAGGACAGGGTCCAAGCGGGCTGACCGGCTGCAGACACTGACTGACCAACGATGGCTGCTCACATCAAAGGGTCCTTCTGGGTCAGCTCTTTTTATCTGCCCACAGATTTACATCTTTTTTTGCACATAGACCCCAGACCAGTTGGACCCAAAGGTTGACGATGTGGACCCCTACTTACCTCATCACCGACCCATCAGAAGGGTGTCCACCAGCTCATCACGCCCTCTTTGAACAATGACTATAAAGCTTCTCACTGTCTTCCCCAAGTGGGGACCCTTGGATTTGAGGGCATTAGCCCACTGCATCCCCTTTTGCCTGCAAAGCAACAAAGTTCTCCTTTTCTACTTCACCCCTCCCCAAACTCTGTCCCAGAGATTTGATTTGGCACCAGCATTGGTGCACAGAGAGGTTGAACTTTCAGCATCACCCTGGGGAAACTGAGGGTAGAAACCAGATGCCCGCCGCCCAGCAGTCAACTGCTGCAGCCATGCCCGCGCTTGATGGTGCTCCCCGAGGAGACTCGGGAAGAGAGGCTCAGGGCACTGACCTTAGGGAGCTGAGGTGTGTATCAAAGGAAGGAGTTCAGTCAGTTCAGACTTGTGCATCTTCCTATACAGACAAAAGCACGAATTCCTTAACTGGAGATATCTGGGGGTTTTTGGTCTTCTTCTTCTTTTTTATCTTTTGGTTTTTCTTTTTGCCTCGCCCTGAGGCACGAGGGGTTTTAGGACTTCCCCTCCCCACCAGGGGTGGGACGCATGCCCGCTGCAGCGGAAGTGTGGAGTTCTAACCACTGGTTTTCTTTTACACCAATAATCTTTTGATGTTCAAAAAAAAAAAAAAGAGTAAAATTTTTCCCTATACTAATTTAATTGGTAAGTACAAGATTCTGACTGACACAACACTCACTTAAATCTACAGATGGTGAAGTCACTGTTGTAACTTCTGATAATTTTTTTTACAGCACTTAAAAAAACAACAAACAAGCAAAACCATCTCATCTCTAAGCCAAGTGCTGCGGTGGAAGCAGAAGACACAAGCAATGGTGGCAAGTCCAGGGGTAACAGGAGGGAAAAAGCATCATCACCAGGCTTGAGGGAAGAGGCCCAGCATGGAGTGTCACGTAGGAAGCAGGGCCGTTCCTTTGCTTTTTCTCGCAACTTCAGAGACGAATGCTTTGGTGGAGCGTGAACTTAAAACAGCTCTCTCCCACAGAACTTACCTGTTACTGTACTTGACCAAAACATACAAATTCTAGCGTGATGCTGGGTCAAATTTATTTGCAAATGGGGAGAGGAGAAAGCTCTTATTTATCATGGTAGGAAAGACGGAACTAGAAAATCACTGCTTGGGAACCATCATGGTGATAATTACCTCAAGAAGAATCCTCAGTGGGTGTTAAACCTAGTGGCTAAAAGTCTGAAGGAGAAACAGAGATATTTATGTAGTCTCCAAATATCTCCCCACGAGATACTCAACAACTGTGAAGGGGAAAATGGTGCCTCCACAGTGGAGAGGACGGGCAGTTCCCCTGCCCAGGAAGGAGCAACAAGCCTGTGAGAGAATGCATGGAGAAGAACCAATCATTTCTGTGGGATTCCTGCCCCCCTAAATGCACAACCACGATCTGATCATGAGGAAACGTCTGACAAACTCAAGCTGAGGAAAATGCTACAAAATAAATGGCCTGTACTCGTCAAGCGTCAAGGTCAGGAGCTGAGGAAACACTGCAGATTAAAGGAGACTCAAGAGACACGACAAATGAATGTCACGAGCGATCTTGAATTTTTCTGAGACTAAAAAAACATTTTCTTTTGCTAAAAGACATCAGTGGGACGACTGGCGCAGTGTGAATATGGTCTTTCAATAAAAGGGTTAATGTCTTGATTTTGATTAGTGTACTGCGGTCACCTAACAGAATGCCAAATGTTTGCGAGTAAATACACAGTCAAGTATTTAGGCCTCACAAATGCAACTACCAACTAAGATCAGAAGGGGAAAAAAAGCAAATGTGGTGAAAAGTTAATGGTGAGGAATCCACACGAAGGTCTTCACATTGCTTCTGCAACTTTTCTGTGAGTCTCAAATTATTTCAAAATGAAAGGTTAAGAAAGCACCTTTTTCTGTGGTAACCCTTGATCCTTACTCCAAGTGACACTGCCCTGCACACTTCTAGCTCTCAGGCTGAGGGTCTGCGGGGTGAGACTGGATGCTATTAGAATATTTCTTCAGATTAACGCTCTATGGGCAAGGCCGAGTGCTGGAGCAGGAGCCGAGGGGGGACGACCCAGACTCAGCCCTGCTCCAGCCTCAGGATTCCCACCTGTAGCTTCGTGGAGTAGAGAGCTCACAGGTGGTTTTATAAATGGGGACCACAGGCAGCTTGCTCCATGAACAGAAGCTCTCGCTACCCAGCAGACCTCAGACACTTGTCACCCCTTCCTGTGAGAACGCTGACAGGACTGTCACCAGCAGACCCCGGTATCATCTGGGGTGACTGCCCTAAGCTTTTCCGGGTCTAAAGAGCCTCTGCCGGGTGAGAGCGGACCTCCCGCCAGCAGCACACAGCTCCCCTGAGATTCCAAAGGGCTCTGGTGATCTCGCCACGTGACTCCTGAGGGGGCCCTGATGGGGCTGCTGGGAGTTCCGTTCTGCCACAGCTGCTGCTCGAAGGAGGGGTCCTGGCTAGAGCCTCCACACCCAAGCCAACTGGTTCAGGCCACCCTCCTCTCCCTGGTTAGCGGCACGATCCTAACAGGGAAGGGGAGAAGCAGGGGCCAAGAGTGACTGACCCCCCTCTCCCTCGCTGACTTCTCTTGAAAGGTTTTGAGTCAGGAAAAACAAGTCTCCCCTCACAAGGGCTGCGGACCCTACAAAGCTTTAAGTTCCAGATCTGATCTGGGTTATCAGATATGACCAGGTGAGGCTGAGGTCGGATGTGAGGGCCATCCAAGCACCGCCAGCAGGGTGGCAGGTGACCTCCAGACCTGGGAGCTTGACCAGCCTGGGCCCCAAGTGCAGATAAGGGCACAGAACAGATAACTCACAAGCCATGGCTGAGCAGCCTAAGCGTCCCGTGTGTAACTCCACTACCCTCCTGAGGCCGGCCCATCATGTAATAAACACTTGCAACAACTTATCAGACATGAAGTTCTCTTCCTATAATACTTTATCAGCTAGTTTTTCCCAGTTGTCAAGTACAGATGTGAGAGCTGGACCATAAAGAAGGCTGTGTGTGTGCTTAATCGCTTTAGCTCTGTCTGACTCTGTGACCCTATGGAGTGTAGCCCACCAGGCTCCTCTGTCCGTGGGATTCTCCAGGTGAGAATACTGGAGTGGGTTGCCATTTCCTCCTCCAGGGGATCTTTCCAACTCAGAGACTGAATACGTGTCTCCTGGGCCTTCTGCATTGCAGACATCCAGATTCTCTACCAACTGAGCCACCTGGGAAGCCCAAAGAAGGGTGAGTGTCGAAGAACTGATGCTTTCAAACTGTGGTACTGGAGAAGAGTCTTGAGAACCCCTTGGACTGCAAGGAGATCAAACCAGTCAATCCTAAAGGAAATCAACCCTGAATATTCACTGGAAGGACTAATGCTGAAGCTGAAGTCCCAAAACTTTGGCCACCTGATGCGAAGAGCAGACTCACTGGAAAAGATCCTGATGCTGGGAAAGACTGAGGGCAGGAGAAGGGGCCGCAGAGGATGAGATGGTTAGATAGTATCACTGATTCAATGGACATGTATTTTGAGCAAACTATGGGAGAGAGTGAAGCACAGGGAAGCCTGGCATGCTGCAGTCCATGGGGTGGCAAAGAGTCAGACACGACTTAGCGACTGAATAACAACAACAAATGTACTTAAGTTTCAGGATTCCTAGAGATAAAGTCCTAAACATTTCTCTCTACCACCAAGATTTTTTTAAATTTCCATAGCTGATCACTAGTATCTTAACATTCCTTGCAAAATCTGTTTCCAAGATAAAAGTTAATGTGGATCCCTCTTGCAAAATCAAGTGAGATCACTGCAGTGGTCTGTAGCATTATATAAACTACATAAAATAAGGAAGGTCACACCACAGTGGAATTTGTCAAACTGACAGCAACTTCTCCACCTCAGCCTGCCATAGCCAACATGTCACTCTCCTGCCCACTGCTTTCAACCAAAATCAACTTGCCATAGTTCTCCAAAGTCTAGGCAGATTTTAGGAGGGTACTGAAAACCATTCTTCCTGTTCATCTGTAATCTAACGTCCTGTTAAAAGCTGACTGTGACTCCTAGAAAAGATGCAATACAGGTTCATACCTATGAGGTTAGAATAGAGCCAGGAAAAAAAAAAAAAACAAAAAACTCCACCAATATCTTTAGGAGGGAAATGAACACATACTGGGCTCTTCAGCTTTTATAAGCGGGCTGGTTACAAGCTCCCAGGGGCCTGATGAATCTCCGAGCCTTGAGCCCTAGATGCTGCAGCCCTCCTCCAAGCCTGGGCTTCCTGAGCTGCAGGCAGCGGTGGTCCAGGCAGAAGCGCCGACACAGGGAACACATGAGAGCGGGGCCACATGTGGAGCAGACGAGACACCCGCACTGCCTGGCACTTGCGGAGACGGCCACGGCCACGCGTGTGTGGTGAAGGACACTGACCATCAGTGAGACTCGGACTCTCCAGATGGCCCTGTCTCCTGCCTTCGCCCGTCTGGGAAGGAAGAGCCACGGGACAGGAGCTCTGATTCCCGTTACAGGTTCACAAGCGATGCTCCTGCGTGGATCTCAAGTCAGAGAAACTTCAGGTAAGGCATCGATTATGTGAGCTGGGTGAGGCATTTCATGACAGCCCCCCACAGGGATTTACCTAAGAGAACCGCTCAAATAATGAGAAAGTTTTACCTTGTGTGCGAGCTCAGTCACATCCAGCTCTTTGTGACTCCATGGACTGTAGCTCGCCAGACTCTTCTGTCCATGGGGTTTCCCAGGAAAGAATACTGGTGTGGGCTGCCATTTCCTCCTCCACAGTATCTTCCCGACCCAGGGATCAAACCTGCATCTCCTGCACTACAGGCGCACTCTTCACCGCTGAGCCACTGAGGAGCCCGAGTTCCACCTGAAGGCCTGGCCACAAGCGCACGGTGTCTCAGGCTCTGCTCTGTCACACAACAGGCACTGAGAACCGCAGAGATGCGGGGACCACTGTGTCCTGGCTGATCTGGAGACGCGCTTACGGCCGTCAGCTTCACCACTGAGAGTGTGAACTTCAGGCCCTCAGCGTACCAGCCTTTCACTTCAGTGACGTCATGGAAATCACGCGAGATCGGGTCTTTTATGAACATGCCATTTAATAACAAGTTTCTCAAGAGCGTCACACACCTCGAGTGATCACCAGCCACTGTGCATCCTTACTGGATGTCTCCTGTCCACATATCTGCCAGACGATGTACACTGAGTCCTCGGATGTTTCAGCCAGCAGACGATTCAGAACTTTTTCCGCATCTGTGCTGAGCATGAATATCTTGAGGCTAAAGCTTTCACAACAGATTCAACCCGGCAGATCTATCCCTGTGACTCTCAGCACCAAAAAAAACAAACAAAAGAGCAAGCACAGGGCTTCCTTGGTGGCTCAGTGGTCAAGAATCTGCCTTAAATGCAGGAGACATGGGTTCAATTCCTGGTCCAGGAAGATCCCGTATGCCACGGAGCAACTAACCATTAGTCTCACCTAACTAATCCCTCTTATTCTAATATCAAACTCACAGAGACTACTAGATTTTTCATGCCACACCAAGCAGAGATTCCACTTCTCACTCTGTATTAAAGAATGGGCTTTCTGATTTAAGCTTCAGCCTCCCATGAAGTGGGTTACCTTGCATCAGTTCTTTGGAGATCATTATCTCTGATGTAGAAAAAATATAATCAAAAGTTTAGAAATGACTTCTGAAACACAGAGACCCCTTGAGGGTATCCATCCTGTGAAGCCCTTACTGACTCCACAGTCTCCCTCAGGCACCTCTGTGACACCTCACTCTGTCCTAACTGTGATGCTACCAAAACTCAAGGAACCAGTACACATCGTTCCTTAACACTGGACGCAGAAACCCCACACAACTGTTACAAAGAGACTCAACATTCCACACACAGCAGCTGCTACAGAGGGCTGACACTTGTTTCATGAGATAAGCACTTCCTCTCTTCAAGGGTCTGACATGACACACGTTTTTAAAGATCGCTGAAAGAAAGTTAACATCAAGATCGACATTTTGGAAATGTTTCAAGAACGAGCTGTAAGCCACCTGTCAGCGTCAGTCCAGCTGGAGAGACACAAAGTGAGCCAAGGTCTCTCTGTCTTACCTGGCCGGGGCTGAGCAGCTCTCCAGTAGCTGTGGGGCACTGATGCAGGTCTTCTTCCGCTCCCTCACAGGGGGCTCTCACCACCTCTGCCTGGTCCCCTCCATCTCGGAAGACCTTTTGCTCCAGGCTCGCAGCTTTCGCTTCCCTATCCAAGCTCCCAGAAGCCACGGGACCTTCTGTTGAAGGGTCCGCCAGCCCACACTGCCCAGGCTCACCCCCATGGTCCGAGGTCTCGGGGGCTTCTTCACAACCACTTTCCGCAGGAGTCCTCTGCAGCTCCGAGGGCACAGCCCTACTCTGACTTACACAAGAGCTTGAGGCTCCGGGTTTTACATCTGGAGTTGCACTCGGCTCGGGGTCAGCATGAAGCTCTTTGGAGGCACTCCCTGGGAGTTCAGAGTATAATTCCTGCACCTCAGCAGACATGGAGGAATCAAGTGGAGCGGGCTGGGTCTCCACGCCGGATGACAGCATGGGGGCAGGTGCAGATATGGAGTCAAGCCTCTGACACCAAACGGTTCACCCTGACACAAATCAAAGGAAGGGATAAGAATTTAAAACCTTGCAAGGTAGAAGGAAGCTGTCTCAGCTCAAATTGGCTAAAACAAGGGCCAAAAATTCTACCTCAAATGCCGGCATTATCTGGCACCAAGAAATCTGCTTAACAGACTGAGTTTGAGGAAAAATAAATACCTTAAACCTTTAGTAGATGTCTGTCTAATCTCAATTCAGAGACTGCCTTGTGAACAATTCTCAACTTAAAGCTGGATTTAAGTGAGATCTGATCAAACGTAGATGAGAATAAGACATGTCTCAGCACTCGAGGACAGACCCGATGTACTGGATAAATCAGAAGATCAACGGGAGTTCCCTGGTGGCCTAGTGGTTAGGGTTCCCGGCTTTCCCTGCTGGGGCCTGGGTTCAATCTCTGGTTTAGAAACTGAGACCCTGCAAGTTGTGAGGCAAGGTCAAAAAGAAACAAATTTTTAAAATTAGAAGATAAAGACGGTTTTCCATTTGTCTTCAGGCCACGAACCTTGCCCATTTTATTTAGTGCTATATCCCCACTGCCTGGAATAGTTGCCTCACATCTAGCAGGTACTCAGAAAATATCTTCTGAATTAACACACACCGAGGGACTCAGAATCTGACTGACTGACTTCTCTTCATTAAGAATCTTCTTTGGAAGAAGATACAGAGAAAACAGAATTCCATTCTTTTATTGTCACCAAACCCCTGAGCTGTGTCCACACAGCCTGGAGCCAGACAGGACTATACCAGCTCTGGGGCAGAATCCTTCCTGACTTCTACTCAGCACCTCAAGATTGCCCAAGTGCCTTCACAGACACCACTCGTGATCTTCCTGACAGCCCCGTGAGTTGAGCAGGGCAGCCGTTTTCCTCCCACTGTAGGCTCCAACACCATTGCTGAGGAGGGTGAGGGTGACTTGCCTGAAGTATTGGGTGCTTCCCAGGAGGCTCAGTGGTAAAGAATCCGCCTGCCAATGCAGGAGACATGGGTTCAATCCCTGGGTTGGGAAGATCCCCTGGAGAAGGGAATGGCAATCCACTCCAGTATTCTTGCCTAGAGAATCCATAGACAGAGGAGCCTGGTGGACTACAGTCCATGGGGCCACAGAGAGTCGAACATGACGGAAAGAGTGAGCACGCACGCTTGAAATATAACATGGCTAATGCAAGGGAGGAGAGGGGACTCCCAGGGCTTCTAATGTGGGGGTCACGTTTCACTTCTTCTGTTGGGTAACAGAAACAGGTTATCTGCTAAAATGAGTATGGTTAAGTAGTTCATGATACTACATTATTAAAGTAATCAAAACAAACACAGAGATAGGGAATGGTACCCCCAGAACCAGGGTTTCTTGGCTGGTGACTTTTCCATTTTAGTCTACCAAATGTGCGCAGTTTCCACCACAAAATCCACTTGACCTGACCACGGCGGAAATGGTTAACCAAATGAGATACTGCATGCTTTCATTCTTGATGCCTTCCCTAACCCTGAACAGGAGGACAGAGAAGGTGAGAAATATTTGGCATCTCCAAATTCAGAATGAGAATTTACTAGAGGTACTGGCGGCCAGTCCCTTTGGCTGAAATGCACACAGAAAGGATGTTTCAGAAAGCTACTCCCACTGCTTCCGAATGTCCATGTTTCCCCGATAAACACATTACATCAAGTAAAACCCAGTGGCAACTACAGAACTGTTCTGTGTTCAGCAGTCTCATCTCTCCAGCCACCGCAACTGTGTTTCTGAGCAGGACTCCCAGAGACACCGCCTAACTCCTTAGGACCCAGTGGCCTTTGGGCCCTGTCTCTATTTGTACCCCGATTCCGAGGGAGCCCACCAACATCGCTTCCACAAAGGCACATGCTCTGCCTCCCATCACTGAGCACCCTGCTCCTTGAAAACCCCTGGTTTGACAGGGTGATGGAAGGTCCCCTCCACTGGCCTGTGCTGTCTGCACTGGAGCTGGGACCGAGGAAGGGGGGCGGGGGGGGGTGGGTGACAGCTTCTCTCATTGTGGGTCATCCTGCCTTTCTCCTGGTTTTCCAACCTGTGGTGGACAGTTTATTCACGGCCCCAAGCTCTCATCGCTGAACACCTCTGTGTTCTCAAGGAACCCCACTCTGAATGAAAGGACACATTGTAACACCGCTAATTTAAATGCTAGAAATTACAGGAGAGCAGACAGCGGATCCATGAGATTGAGGTAACATGAGCAGAGACTTAACTCCAAAAGGGAAACAAGGAGAGAGGGGCCGGTGAGCAGAGCAGCAGGCAGGACTCGCAGACTTCCGCAGAGAGCGCTGACAAGGCCTCCTTTCTGGAGCTAGTCTCCCGTTCTCCGCTAGCTCCTGGATATCTCCAGGGGTACCCTGGATTTTAGGCCAATGTGTGTGTGTGTGTGTAGATACGTGGGGGTTAAGGGAATAATAGTGGAATTGCTATTTGAGGCCCCTCCCAAAAAAGGCTGGCAGTGCTCCATTTTAGTTTGGTTCAGCTTCCCTTTCACATCAACAGACACCATCCAGCTTCTGACTGTCACATCACAAACCGACTGAAAGAGTTAGTGCAGGAGACGGTCGTGTGGATGGACAAGGCTCCGTGGGTCTCCCCACCCGCCAGCGTGTGGGGGTTTTCAAATCCAGCCCTGGACACACCTTCCCCGCCTTCACTTTTTTCATGCCCTTGCCTTTCCATGCAGCTTGTCTGCCAAGAGGGTGACTCAAAAGTGTCCCTTTAGGCACAGAGTAACCACATGACTCCGCAATTCCACTCTGAGGAACATGTGCAAAAACCACACAGCTGCACAAAAACTTGTACATGGATGTTCACTGTCGCACTGTTCTCAGGAGCCCAAAAGCAGAAACTCAAAATGTCTATCAACGGATGAATGACCAACAAAATGTCGTCCATCCACAATGGAGTATTACTCAACTATGAAAAGACGCAATGTGCTGGTTCATGACACGACACAGAGGCACCTTGGAAACATTATGCAGGTAAAAGAAGCCATCATGAAAGACCACTGTTACCTCATTTCCACGAAATGTTCAGGGCAGGCAAATCTAGAGCCGGAAAGTGGATCAGTGGTCACCCACTTCTGGAAGCGATGGTTTTTCCAGGACTCACATATGGATGTGAGAGTTGGACCACGAAGAAGGCTGAGCGCCAAAGAACTATTGCTTTCAAACTGTGGTGCTGGAATAGACTTTAGAGTCCCTTGGACAGCAAGGAGATCAAACCAGTCCATCCTAAAGGAAATAGACCCTGAATATTCATGAAGGACTGAAGCCGATGGCTGCTGATGGACAGTGTTTCTTCCGGACACAACAGAAGTATTCTAAAACTGGTTGTGACGATGGCTGCACAATTCTGACTATGCCAAACACCACTGAATTGTACAATTTGCATCATGAATTGTATGGCATATGAATTATATCTTAATAAAGTTGACTTTTTAAAAAAAGAAACCTGTCCATAGCCCCAACTTTTTCTCAAGTTGTGATCTGTGTTTCATTCACAAGGATGGCACCCTCTCAAAACTTGTTGTTTAGTTGCTAACTCGTGTCCAACTCTTTTGCAAGCCCATGGACTTTGCTCATCAGACTCCTCTGTCCATAGGATTTCCCAGGCAAGAACACTGGAGTGGGTTGCTATGTCTTTCTCACTCTCCTGCACTGGCAGATGGATTCTTTACCACTGAGCCACCAGGGAAGCCCCCCTCCCCCAAATCTAACATGCCTAAAATGGAGCGCACTCAACCCAGTGAAAAACTGAGTATTGTCCATGCAAACAGCTGTGAGACTCAAGGGTGTGTTAAGATGTTCTCAGCAACCTTACTCGCTTATTTCTGATCCTGCTGCCTCTCTCAGTAATGGCACCGTGTTACCCGAGAGCTCAGACGTGAATCCCCAGATGTAACTGTCTGACCGTCCACACGCTATGTAGTTAGCACTCATACCCACGCACCCAGCGCCAGCCGTGTCTCCACCACATCTCACTGTTCCATCCCCATGGTCCTAACTCCAGATTTTGCTCTGAACACAGGATCATGCACAAACACACGCACACTCACTAAACAGATCTTTATCACAGGGGGCGATACTGATCATCACAAACAATGGCTCAAAATATTCCTCAGGAAAAACTGCCATGACCTTTCCTGTGCCCCCCTATCCTGTGAACTGAAGTGGACTGAAAGAGAACTGTAAAGCTTGGTGACTAAAAGACGGCTTCCAATATACAAAAGCCAGATGTCACACAGCTACTGTCTCTGGATACGTGTGTTTGGTAGAGACAGAATTCTAAGACTTTTCAACCTGTAAAACAACCATGCACATTGGCTATTCGAGCAAAACAGACATTCCCTCCCTTCCTCTGCAGCCCTTCTCGTCCTCAAGTCTCTCAGCAGTGTGTGCAGTGGAGTCACCATGAAGAGCTGAGCGCCTCGGCCAAAACCCCCAGAGGTGAGTGAGTGAGTGAAGTTGCTCAGTTGTGTCTGTCTCTTTGCAACCCCATGGACTGCACTGTAGCCCGTCAGGCTCCTCCATCCATGGGATTCTCCAGGCAAGAATACCGGAGGGGCTTGCCATTTCCTTCTCCAAGGGATCTTCCCAACCCAGGGATCGAACCTGGGTCTCCTGCACTGCAGGCAGACTCTTTACTGTCTGAGCCATCAGGGAAGTCCCAGAGGTGAAGTAGTATTTAGACGCAAGCCTAGAGTAGCAGTTTACAATTATTCTTACCTTACCAGCTCATGTCACTAAACTCTCCTTTCAATTTTCTCCATCTATCAAGATACTTGCTTGTGCCACAAAGACAGCAGAGACACAATTTTACCATTTGAGTCCTTTAAATTTCTGAATTCAGTGGAGCAATAAAACATGACAACATAGAAATATACCTCTCCATAGAAAGCTGTCTGGGATGTCTTATCAAACTAGATAAACATTGTGTGTTTATGGACTGTCAGTGCAGCCCCATGGACTGTAGCTCGCCAGGCTCCCCTGTCCAGGGTATTTTCCAGGCAGTAATACTGGAGTGGGTTGCCATACCCTCCTCCAGGGGATCTTCCTGACCCAGGGATCGAACCCGTGTCTCTTGCATCTCCTGCACTGGCAGGCAGATTCTTTACTACTGTGCCTCCTGGAAAGCCCAGATTAAAAAAATAGGATTATTTTATTTTGGCAAAATATGTATCTACATCCATATAGGAAAAATGTTTTAAAAACTTAAGCCAAATGTTAACAATGCTACCATGGGTGATAGGATTACGAATGACATATCCCCATTTATTTTTTTTTACAATGAGTGTGTAATACATGTTAAATTTTTAAAAAATATTATATCTCAAGATCCAAATATGCAGCAATAAAGAGTAACTGGTAAGTGTATTACCCCTTTACTTTTATCAGTATTTTTTAAATGTTAGCTCTCTCCCTCAACCATGCGAGTTTTTACATTAAAGTTTTAAATATACTTGAAATAAAGTGTGAGTATAACATGTGCTTATAAAATGTAGACAAGAGATTTATGGCTTAATCCTTACTACAGCCTTATAACCGACCTACTGGGTGAAGACACCAGATAATTACCTAGTTTGAGGTACAAGGAAAAAATAACCCACAGGCCCACAAACAACTCTCTCCTACTGTCATCTTTACAGTGAACACAAATAAGAATTGGATTGTTTAGGGGATGGATTTATCCCTGGAGGGAGACTAACATTTTGGGGAGCAGGCAGCACAATTATTCCAACAGAAGAAATCATTTTTCAATTGAGAACAATTATCTCCTAGTCTTTCTGTTTCAAAGGCAGAGTCAGGGCTAGGAAGTAGTCTAGTTTTGGTCTCCAAGGTGGGAGGCCAGGGTCCCTATCCTGCCCCTCACATACTAGCAGCATGGCCTTGAGTGTGTGTCACTGAACTCTCCTGGGCTTGTTTTCCACATGTAAAATGGACAAGTCAAACAAAATAATCTCAGAGAGTCCTGCTAACCCAAAAAATTCCCAAGACTCTAAATAACTTTTCTATTTCACTTTGTTTTGGCACAGGGCACCTACAGATGCCAACAAAAGTGGTACAGAATTCAAACTAATCCCCACTGCAAGGGCAAAGGAGGTAATTTAAGAACACTTTACATACGAAAAGGATAAAAAGCTCTTCTTTAGTGTGTCTTCAGGCACTGGGGAAGTGTTAATTCCTATCCCTCCAAATGACAAAAGCCAGGGGGCGGGTGGGGAGACTACCAGTGAACGATTAACTAACACTGCAGCTCTCAGCCTCATTAGAATACGTTTCATTATAGTAATATTAAAAACCTGACTAAGTGATAACTTTTACTTTAGTCATTCAAACACTCCCCCAAACAAAAGTTCTGGGGGTATAAAGTTTACAGCACTAAGCAAAAGAAGAAGAAAGAAAAGAATCAAACAAAGAAAACAGCAGAACAGAAAGCCATGTGCCCCAATAACCCCGAACCTGAAGCCCTCCCTTCTCCTTAATTCCAAAAGCAAAGGGGCTGCTCTTGACAAAATGAAGCAGTTAGAACACTAGGCACTGCCATACTCGTGTCAGGGGACAATACTCACAATAGTGATCGGGACCTCAGAAGTTCCCACACGCCTTTCACCTTGAGAAAGGGCCTTTCTTTTCCAAAGACTCAAACACTGTAGCCAGTCTCTGAGGGAATTCGGAAAAGGGGCCTCTTCTTGAGGGACAGAGGAAGAGCGACCTTTTAACAAGCTCTCCAGACAAGCTCAAAGTGGAGCAGGAAAGCCCGTGCAATGCACAGGGCCTCGCTCTTCCACACGGGAGGAGCGCACAGGAAATCTCCAGAGCATCAGGCGCGGCTCCCCTGTTCCCCCGTTATCAGCGCTCAGAAAAAGGACCCCTCTATTTCCAAGGCGGCGGACAGGGGGGAGCGAAACACTGAAAATGCTCCTGATTTCTACTGACAGACTCCGCCTAAGAGATTTTCATGCTTTTCTCAAAGGGAGGGGAGAAGAAATACCATTTGTGCCACTCCAAAGATACAGCAGGAAAGGGCACTCCTCTCAAGGGTCTAGAGTCATATTTTTCTCAGGAGAGCAACAGAATGAAGTTAGAATCTCCTTTCTGGGGGTGAGGGGTGTGCAAATCAGATAGAGGGAAGCTTTTTCATCAGCAGAGCAAGTATGGGGAGTGGAAAAGAGCAGCTCTAACCAGTCGGGAAGAACTGATAGCTTCTGTGGACAAAGGGAAGGCTGGCTTCTCCTATCAGATCTTCCAGACCTGTTTGCCCAAACAGTCTTTTCCCCAGATTACTCTAACAGCTTTGTTAATTTAGGATCTAAAAGAGTAAAAGCGCCTCTTTCTCTGCCCCCGGGGGTTAAAAGCCTCCTCTCTAGTGAGGAAGTGATGCGGGGGGCGGTGGGGAGGGATGGGAGGAGGCATGCATGGAAAAATCTGTTTCTCTATGGAAGATACTACTTTTCTTTCCTAACAAGTAACTAACAGCAACAGTTTACCAAAAGGTTACTATGTACCAAGCAGTTACACGAAATTTCCTGTAGTCTTGAGGACAATTCTATGAAGAGAGGACCGAAATTAAGAGATGGGCTGACAAAAGGTGAAGCAGTGAGTCAAGGTCATTAAGACGGAAAGTGGGACACACGAGCTTGCATCCCTCACACTCCAAACACCACACTCGTCACTGTGCAAAGGTAAAGAGCTCAAGGCACACCAGGAGAGTCGGGGGCAGAGAAGCAAGGCTCCCTCGGTGGACACGGCTGGGGGAGGGGAGAAAGGCTGACTAACACCACTAAGTAAATTCTGGGTCTTCCTCCCCATATACCGGGATAAAGGCGAAAAGTAAAAGAGGGAAGATAACTCTATCTTTTACAGGAAAGGAAGATCTCTCTCACTTTTAAGGATCTTGAGTCTCTCTCTCCACCTGAGGGGCGCTGACCAAATCAGGAGAGGTCTTACTCCTCCTGAAAATAAGTTCGGAATCGCCCCCTCGCACCCCGAGAGCGGGTCTCCCCCCGCTGACAAGCGCGATGCAGCCGGAGACGCGGATTCGCCCACGACAACGGGCGTCGCCTTCCCGAGGAGAGAAGTTGGGGTCCCCCGCCGTTACTGAGGTCGACGAGGAGTCGCTTTCCGCTGCCGGAGCCCTGACTCGGAGAAGCCGTTCTGCCCTCGCGACGCGGGGCCCGGACTCCTCCCTCTCCCCCGCGTTCCCGTCGGCGCCCCAAGAGGGCGGGGGACCCGGGCTCCCCCCCAGCCTGCGCCGCCCGGCTGAGGGTCCGCTAGGGCTTGAGTGGGGCGGGGCGGCTACGCCCCCACGCCTTCCCGCCCCCGGCCTCTTACCCTGAGGCCTGCTCCGCGGCCCGCGCTCGCCCCGCCAGCCCGACCTCTGCAGCAGCAAGCCCGTCGCCGCCGAATCTACCTGAGCCTGCGGAGCCGAGGGAGCCGGGGGCGCTCCGGCCGCCGCCGCCTCTTCGTCTCTATGGTCGCCCTGCACTTCCTCATCCGGGGCCCGAGCCGGCCATGCGGACTCGCCCAGGTCCCGCCCCCGCACTGCGCGCGCGCACACTCTTGGGGCGGCTCTTCCCCGTAGGGACTCGCGCCCGCAGCCCGCTCCGGCGGCCTCTGCCGCGCCCCCGCCTCCGGGACTCTTAAAGGGGAACACACCCTTTGACTCTGCTGCTGAGCCTCAGGCCCGGTGTTTTGATTCCACTGCTACCACCCTGGTCCAGTCCTCTTTTCTGGCCCTAATGTCTGCAACTCTTGGGACCTCTCGGCTTCTACCCTGGCAGCCCAGGATATCTTTTTATACCTGGAATCAGTATTTTAGATCACGACACTCCCCTGCTCCATCTCCTTTCTGGCATTTTGTTTTCATCTCTTCATAGCTTTAACACGAGCTGAAATCGCCATTTCATCTATTTATCGACTCCTTTTATCATCTCTCTCTCCCACCCTTGTCTGTGTTGTTCATCATTCTTTGTTCACCGCCTAAAGCAGTGCCCGCACAAGCAAACACTAAGCAGATATTTGAAAGAAGGAAAAGAATGTTCGTTCAAGAGGGAATTGAGGTCTAGAGAATGCAATCAACTTGCTCCAAATCACAGTCTTGTGTTTAAACAGAAGTCTGTTAATTCTTGGCTGATTAGAGAGCTAAAGTTTTACAGTTTTGTGAGAGATTTTAATTTTCTCTTCTCTGATCAAGGGATCTTTGAACCAGTCAACATGTGGACCATTTTATTTGAGATAGTGGTTTTCCCAGCTTTAGTTAGGGCTGGAGATGCAGAAACCCAAATGCCAACACTATTGTTTACATCCAATGAGTCTATCCATCGTCCATGTATGCATGCACTTCGCATATAGGCTACTACAGATGTTGTTGGGATTTGTTAACTAGAAACTCACTTTAAGACATTTCTACACATTTTTTACAGGAGTATCCAAGACCTCAAGTTCTTCCTCAGGCCACTGCATGCCTACAGATAAGGATCTGAGAAACCCAGTATTATTGGTTTGTCTTCTGCCTCAGGTTCTAATATGACAGGCACGCACCATTATCGTTCTCATCTTTATTTTTAAAATGTGATATTTTGTTCAACATGGATGTTGTGTATTAATGCTTCCTTTAAAAACAATCACATTATCATTTATCTCGCTGAGTTTTTTGGCACTCCCTTAGCATTTTGTGCCCTAAATAAGTCAAGTGGTTAGACAGCATCACTGATTCAATGGACATGAATTTGAGCAAACTCTGGGAGATAGTGAAGGACAGGGAAGGCTGGTGTGCTGCAATCCATGGGGTCAAAAAGAGTCAGATAGGATTTACGACTGAACAACAACTCATTAGCCTCACCCACCGCACCCTAGTCCTAGTCTTGCTCCTAGCTCTGTAGTAAGCACAAAGGGATCTCAAAGCATCATCATCATTCAACCCCCTAAAAGTCAATGAGAGCCAATTTCCTGATAAATTCTATGCTTTTGGTGACATTTACATGGCATTTTAAGCTTTTTTAATTTCAAATGCCTAATGTAACATGTCCTTCACCTCATTTGGCCCTCAAACACCTTGTGAAGGAAGAATAACATATACTTTTAATTCCCATCTGTCAACGGAGAAATTTGAGCAAAGAGAAGTGTCTTGTGCAAAGGTACAGAGCTAAAAACAGTTGATCCCGTACGTGGTTATAGAACCAAGGCCATTGACTCCCCAGTATTTCAGCTACCTGCTCCAGCCTTCCTAACTTTGCCCAGCTTTAGACATTTTTTAAAGCCTCAAAACTTGACAAGGTTCTTTGTTGTTGTTATTTTTTGTTTTTACGATTTTGCCAAATTAAAAAGTGAAATATTTGTATTCCTAAGATATGACACAAATTATGGACATTGCTCAGGAGGAAGAATCAAACTCCCCCGAGGGCCAGGGACACAGAGTCTCCTTTATTCTGTCTGGGATGGAAGGACTTTTCACTGGCTCCTGCTGCTGCTGCTAAGTCGCCTCAGTCGTGTCCGACTCTGTGCGACCCCATAGATGGCAGCCCACCAGGCTCCTCCGTCCCTGGGATTCTCCAGGCAAGAATACTGGAGTGGGTTGCCATTTCCTTCTCCAGTGCATGAAAGGGAAAAGTGAAAGTGAAGTTG
Organism: Okapia johnstoni; assembly: GCA_024291935.2. Taxonomy (NCBI): domain Eukaryota; kingdom Metazoa; phylum Chordata; class Mammalia; order Artiodactyla; family Giraffidae; genus Okapia; species Okapia johnstoni. The sequence goes on along the minus strand of CM044310.1, from coordinate 2,353,831 downwards.
TTCAGTCGTGTCCAACTCTTCGCGACCCTGTGGGCTGCAGCCCACCAGGCTCCTCCGTCCACGGGGTTTCACAGGCAAGAGTACTGGAGTGGGGTGCCATTGCCTTCTCCATCTCACTAGCTACTAAAAAACGCTTACTCCTTGGAAGGAAAGTTATGACCAACCTAGACACCATATTAAAAAGCAGAGACATTACTTTGCCAACAAAGGTCTGTCTAGTCAAGGCTATGGTTTTTCCAGTAGTCATGTATGGACGTGAGAGTTGGACTATAAAGAAAGCTGAGCACAGAATTGATGCTTTTGAACTGTGGTGCTGGAGAAGACTCTGGAGAGTCCCTTGGCCAGCAAGGAGATCCAACCAGTCCATCCTAAAGGAGATCAGTCCTGGGTGTTCGTTGGAAGGACTGATGTTGAAGCTGAAACTCCAATACTTTGGCCACCTGAGGCGAAGAGCTGACTCATTTGAAAAGACCCTGATGCTGGGAAAGATTGAGGGCAGGAAGAGAAGGGGACGACAGAGGATGAGATGGTTGGATGGCATCACCGACTCAATGGACATGAGTTTGGGTAAACTCTGGGAGTTGGTGATGGACAGGGAGGCCCGGCGTGCTACAGTTCATGGGCTTGCAAAGAGTTGGACACGACTAAGCGACTGAACTGAACTGAACTGAACTAAAAAACAAACAAAAACGGTCTGAGAGATCTGGGTGTGCCACCCTGAAATGGCAACACAAACGTGTCTAACATTTAACATTTTATCCTTGAAAAGTTTTGCAACCGTTGCAGTGTGCTTGATTACATGTTTTTCTTTACTATTAAAAATTACAATTATTTAAAAGTTATTTAACTTCTGAACCCTTCACCCACCCCCCCAGTTCCTCTGTGCTATGTGGTGCTTTTTTCCTTTCAACATTCGAACATTTCCAAAGACTATAGGTCAATTGCCTTTCCTTGTAGCTCAGACAAAATCCGTAAAGAATTTGCCTGCAAAGCAGGAGGCCCGGATTTCGATCCCTGGGTTGGGAAGATCCCCTGGAATAGGGAATGGCAACCCACGGCGACTAACTTTCACTTTTCATAGTCAATTAGATGGAGCTGGAAACTTGCCTGGAGCCCTTAGCCAGCTTCAGGCACTGGCCACACAGTGCTTTTCCCTTGAGAAGAGAAAGGTGTCCCAAGAGAATAGGGGCTTAGGCCCTTGGGTCAGACAGGAGGATGCTGGTTAAACGCTCTGCCTTGGAGCCAAGTTGGACTGCATTGGGTCAGGATCCGTACTCGCTTCCTCCCGAGGTTTCCTCTGTCCTCAGCCTGTTCCAGTTGTCTGTGAAATGAAATAGTATCTGCCTCCATAAAGGGATGTGACGATTACATAAGAATATCTGTGAAAACCATGGTTGCTACTACCAATAAATAGAGGCACGTAACACCACTTGGGGTTTGGAATAATTTGAAAAGCCCCCCCAAAGTGGATACTTCCCAGCAGGGGCCATGGCACTAAGTCGCACATGCTCAGCCCTTCCCATTTTACAGAAGTTCCCCCGGAAACTCTATTTTGTGCCTCTCCTTTACCCTAGGTAGCTCAGACGGTAAAACGTCTGCCTACAGTGCGGGAGACCCGGGTTCGATCCCTGGGTCGGAAGATCCCCTGGAGAAGGAAATGGCAACCCACTCCAGTACTCTTGCCTGGAGAATCCCATGGACTGAAGATCCCGGTGGGCTACAGTCCACGGGGTCGCAAAGAGTCGGACACGACTGAGCGACTTCACTTTGCCCTAGGAGGCGCCGCGAAGGTCCGTAACATCCTTTACAGATACCGGGACGCTCGTCCGAGTTTGTCCTGTTGGGGAAATCACTAGGTCGGAAGTCAATTCTTGGGCTCGAAATTATTTCGGAACGTCTAGGAGGAAAAGGACTTCCTGCCCGGGTCGACGGCCCTTAGGAAGCGGGAAACGCCGTCCGGCATCCCGGCCAAAAGGCCGCACGTGAAGCCCCGCCCCCGACGCGAGCCCCGGATGGGGAAGTGGCGCGGACACCGAGACGAGGCGGAGGGCCCGGCCAGAGAGGCCCGGCGCGGGTGGGCGGGAAGGGGGCGGTGCCCCGGGGCGGAGCCACCGGAGCGGCGCGGGTTCTCAGGTGAGCGCTCTGTGGCCGGGGCGGGCCGGCCGGCGCCTGGAGATCCGGCACCGGACCCTCGCGGACTCTGCGGGCGTGGGAGGGACGTCCGGAGGAGGCGCGGGGACCCGGCCAGGGTCCGGTCGTCGGAACCCCAGCCTCAAGCGGGAAGGGGCTCCGGAGCTGCGGGTGAGTGGAGATGCCCGCCGGGGCCGGAGCTGGGGATCAGGAGGAGAGGGCCAGGGCCCAGGTTCGAATCCTGGCCCCACCCCCAACCTGCTGTGTGACCCTACACAAGTCTCTGTCCGTCTCTGAGCCCCAGTGACATCAGTTCTGACGTGAGGGGAGCCGGTACGGGTAGGAACCGCGGAGAGTTTGTGCAGATGGAGGTTTGGGGAGCGAGCCTTCCTCTATTTACACGCTCCTCGCCCAAGACATCGGTGGCCGAACGTGAACAGTAGGAATTCTTCTCTGTCTCAGAGACCTCGGGCATGTCCCTTGCGCTGGCCCTCACTTTCCTCATCTACAAAATGAATGTACCAAACCTCTTTTAAGGTCTCTTTAATGTTTGAGTGTTATTGATTTATACAGAGGCAAGGTAATGGTGCCTCGTTCACTCCAAGTTTTCTCTTTAGGGTGTGACAGCATATCTTGGAGGTTGGAGTAGACCCTGACTTGAGTTCCCTTTCGTTCCCAGATTGGTTGGTTCTGTTTGTTTTCCATCCCTCTTGGTATTTGGAGGAGTGATTTCATCCAAGGATTGGTGCCACCTCTCAGCTGAGCAAGAGCAGTATTTTCACTGCCCTAAAATCAAAGAGCAATTGCAAAGAACACTCTGACACTCCAGCCTTTTTTGTTTGTATTTCACTGGCAGGGAGGCAAGATGACTTCTCTCCCCCAAACTTGGAACAGCTGAAGGAAACAACAATACAAGATGAGAACAACAAAGGTCTACAAACTCGTCATCCACAAGAAGGGCTTCGGGGGCAGTGGTCAGTATTGATTGGTGTTTGGGGTTGTGTAAGTTGGCTGAGCTTCTGATATATCCTGTGCCTTGAAGTTTACACGCTGACTCAGGAGACAATGGAGGCTAAGCAGGTAGCTTAACTGAGTGAAGCAGCAGTGTGATACTGAGGTATTGAAAGGGTAGCAGGACCGCAGAGCACAAGCCCCCTCTAGAAGCAGTTGCATTCTGCTTTTTCAGGGATGTGGTGAATATTTCCAGCTTACTACTGTTCATTTGTTTTTGTTTTATTTTATTTTTAATTGATGCGTGGTTGATCTACAGTGTTGTGTTTAAGATGTATAGCAAAGTAATTCATGTATATATTTTTTTCATATATTTTCTCCATTGCAGATTATTACATGGTGTTGAATATAGTTCCGTGTGCTAGACCCTTGTTGATTTGGTTGTGTTTTTTATTACGTATTTACTGTATATGTTCTGTAAAATTCCAGTCTGCACTGGTTCGGCAGGTAAGAGAAACTTATGTTCAATGAAAGAGAGGTAGTAGGTGTGCATGAGACAGGTATGATCAAAGCAGGAACCTTTGCCTGGCTCTGAAGCACCAGGAGTTGGGGCAGGACACAGCATGTTGCCCTCCATTAAACCTGAATCTGGGTATCAGCTCTGCCTCTAATTTCCCTGTGACCTTGGGCAAGCCTCTAGTTTTCCTTAATTACAAATTCCAGCTCTTTAGGATAATATCTCCATTTTTCTTTTCTTTTTTTTTTAGTTTAAATATTTGCTTGCAGTTTATTTTGGCTTTTCTAAATAGATGTTCACATCTGTAAACAATAGGGTTTTGGTTTCAGCCCCAAGCCCCAATCCCTTACAAGTTTTTGTTCTCATACATTGGCCAGAACTGCCGCTTGCTGTTTAGTCGCTAAGCCGTGTCCAGCCCATTTGTACTCCATTTTTCTTAGCACCTTGAGATTATGAATCTGGAGAATAAGGAAGCACCTATTGATATGACCTTTTTTTTCCCTAAAGGAATAAATTTCCTTTCTGTCCTGATAACCTAATTTACTTCAGGAATTGGAATTAACAACACAGTGTTTTAAAAATTGTATTTTACTATATATTTGCTCAAAATCCCTGGTGGCTCAGATGGTAAAGCATCTGCCTGCAAAGCGGGAGACCTAGGTTCAATCCCTGGGTTGGGAAGATCCCCTGGAGAAGAAAATGGCAACCCACTCCAGTACTCTTGCCTGGAAAATTCCATGGATGGAGGAGTCTGGTAGGCTACAGTCCATGAGGCCGCAAAGAGTCGGACATGATGAGTGACTTCACTTTCACTTTTATATCTGCTCCTGTGTTATATATGTATAAGCCCCCCAAAGGTAAGGGCTGCCAAAAAGGCAGAATAATAGTTTCTATATCATAAGATCTTAAGGGGATCAAATTAAGTGATGTATGTAAAGTATTCAGCCAGGCTGCTGAATAAATGTAGCCATTGTAAGTACCAGGAAAAGGATACCATTGTAAGTACCAGGCATTGCTATATTTAAAACATAATTTCTGCTAAAACCACAGTCTGTTGTTAACATTGTACTTTGTATGCAGTGGAAGCTGCCTAAACCTTTGTGGAGCAGAATTGAACAAACAGAAATAACTTTTGACACAGGAAAGGAGAAAAGGATACAGTATCTAGAGTGTATCTATTAATACAATGTATGCAAGTTTTCTTTTTCATGTGTGCAAGACAGTGGTAGATCCCTGCTGTACCCAGTCTGCTGCAGGATATAAAGAAAAAAACACATCCTACAATATTACTCAGCCCTAAAAAAGAGTGAAATGTTGTCATTTGCAGCAACATGGATAGACCTAGAGAATATTATGCTTAGTGATTAAGTCAGACAGAGAAAGACAAATGCTATGATATCACTTATGTGTGGAATCTAAAAAATAGTACAAAACAAATCAATGTATATGCAGAACAAACTCTCAGACATATAAAACAAACTTGTGGTAACCAAAGGGGAGAGGAAAAGGGGAGGGACAGATTAGGGGTATGGGATTAATGGATACAGACTACTATGTATCAAATAGGTAAACAACAAGGATATATTACATAGCAGAGGGAATACACCTCTTATCTTGTAATAGTTCATAATGGAATATATTCTGCAAAAATACTGAATCGTATGCTAAACACCTGAAGCTAATGCAGTATTGTAAGTCAACTGTATGTCATAAATAAATAAAAATAAAGTTGAAAAAATACATCCAACAAGTATTTATTAGGTAGATACCTATACCAATGGAGAAGGAAATGGCAGCCCACTCCAGTCTTCTTGCCTGGAGAATCCCATGGACAGAGGAGCCTGGCGGGCTACAGTCCATGGGGTTGCAAGAGTCGGACACGACTTAGCGACTAAACCACCTACCTATACCAAGCATAAAGATTTTGAATATGACGAGGCTCCTTCTCCCTAAGGAGCTTTCAGCTTGATGAGGCATACATGCAAAAAGAAATGGTAAGATTAAACCGGAAGGAATACTTGTTAGACTGTGAAAGGTGGAGGAAGACTTCATAGAGGATTCGCTTTACACTTGTCAATGGAAACTGTTTGCAAAAAAAAAAGCAACTGTGGATTAACTCAGTACTTTGCTTTCCTAGGCTGAATTCTTGTTGGTTCTAATTATATCTGAAATCTGGAGTATTTATTTGTCATAATTTCAGCATGATAAAAGGGTATGTTGGGAATTCCCTGGTGGTCCAGCGGTTAGGACTCTGCTCTGTCACTACTGAAGGCCTGGGTTTGATCCCTGGTTGGGGAACTAATATCCCACAAGCCATGTGACATGGCCAAAAAAAAGAAAGAAAAAAAAAAACTTTCCCTAAAAGCTAAAACAGAGACAAAGAAAAAACAACAACAAAAAATACCGTATCTTTATGATCCTGAATTTGTTATATTTGAAAGAGTCTCCCCCACCCCGACCCGATCCCTAGCGTGGGGCAGGGATAGATAAACATATAAAATCACATCTTCTCTATATTATAAAAGTCTCCTGTACCCAGCTCCAGACTGAAAAAGAAGACTCTCATGTATTATAGATGCGCTGTATATACTGTATCCTTGCATCCTGTCCTCTGTGAAGTTATTGCTGTTGTGTCTTCAGTTCTGCTACATGTGAATTTTTTCCCTGATCAAGCATCGCCCTCCAAGTCCAGGGCGTTTTATTTGGCTTGAGGGTTGTGAGAGTTGGTGGGTTTTGGAATCCTGGACTAGTAACCAGTCCTGGTGTACTGTTGTTACTAGCTGTCTACCTTTAGCAAGTTGCTTTATCTCCGAAGTTGTTTCCTTGCTTCTATTAGATCTAGAGATTTATTGTGAGGGTCACATTCAGACAGTCTTTTGAGAAGTTCTTTGAATATTAAATAGAAGGGACTGTGCTCTATGTGGGCCCCTGGCTGTCTTGTTCCTGGCGTTTGCCAGATGCACACCATCTGAGGAAGTAAAGAATTGCCCCAGAGGCCTAATTCCCAGAGAGGAAGAGCTGCCTTCCCCCTGGGAGCAGTGGGCTGGTAGGTAAAGCTCTGGAGACAGAGGTCCTCGAACACCACCCCACCCGGCTGCTCGCCAGCTCTGGCTTCCTGTGCAAATCCCTCAGTCAAGCCAAACCTCAATTTTATTTATTTGTCTTTAGAATCATTTTTGGCTCTGCTGGGTCTTCGTTGCTGCTTTTCTCTAGTTGCAGCAAGTGGGGGCTCCTCTCTAGCTGTGGGGCGTAGGCTTCTCACTGCAGTGGCTTCTCTTGCTGCAGAGCACAGGCCCTGGGTGTGCAGGCTGCAGTAGGTGTGGCACTCGGGCCCTGTTCTTGCGGCTCCTGGGCTCTAGGCTCATTAGCTGTGGTGCACGGGCTTAGTTGCTCCCAGGCATGTGAGATCTTCTGGACCTGGGATCGAACCCATGTCTTCTGCATTGGCAGGTGGATTCTTTACCACTGAGCCACTAGGGAAGCCTTAGATCTTAATTTTAAATGGAACTTCCTCTGTGAGATGGGGTTGTAAGGACCCAGTGTGAGAACACACACAGCAACCCACAACCCGAGTGAGTCGCTTGCTGTCTGAGATCCCTGAATTGTCTTTCAGACGATGAGCTAGTTGTGAACCCCAAAGTATTTCCGCACATCAAGCTTGGAGACATCGTGGAGATTGCCCACCCCAGCGATGAGTACAGGTGAGCGTCTGAGCAGGAGCGGGGGGCTAGCTGGGCAGCCCACTGTTTCCAGGTGATGTGTTGTCTAAGGGGATGGAGGGCGAGATGGCTCTTTGCCTTGGGGTAAAAATGTTCCTGCCCTCTGGGATTTGCTAGACCAATCATCTTTTTAAAAGGGGCCCATTCTTTCTGTTTACAAAACTGAGAGGACAACTCTGAACATTTCTGTAGCATTTATTCATTTCCTTGAGTACAATAAGTCTCCGACATACGGATGAGTTCTGTTCTGAGAGTGTGTTTGGCTGTAAGTCCAGTTTGTCCGTAAGTCCAGCAAAGTTGGCCTAGGTACCCAACTGACAGAATTGGCTGTATAGTACTGTACTGTAATAGGTTCAGAACATTGGGTTGGCCAGTATTTGAGTTCTTCCATATGTAAAACCCTGAATGAACTTTTTGGACAGCCTAATACTTTTTCACACAAATCATACATACATCAAAAACAGAAAAAATAAAACATACTTAATCTTACAGGACAGTACCTTGAAAGGTATAGTCATCCAGCGCAGCGGGTGGCACACAGGGGCTGGCACACACGGTCACGTCTTTGAAAGTTCCCAAGTTGAAGGTTTGGATGTAGGGGACGTACTGTACAAGTGCAGAGTTTGTTTCTAAAGGATCTCGCTCCTGTTCTTGTGCTGCCAGTTAGAATGTGTCCGGAGTGATCTGTTTGTGTTTTGTTGGTGGTAAAGAAAGCTGATTATTTATTACTGACAACATCTCTTCTCTTTGTTGCTTTTCTTCCCCCCCCCCCCCCCCCCCCCCCCCCAGCCCTCTGCTTTTGCAGGTCAAGTCACTTAAGGAGGATTTGCAGAAAGGTAAGAATTCCATCTCTCCTCTCTAAGATTTTTACAATTTATTGTTTCAGAAACTTTAAGAAACCCCCCTTCACAGTGAGGGCACAGTACGTCTCTCCTTATCAAATTGTATTCCTGCTAGTAAAAATATTGTCAGATACCAAAACTGCCAAGGAATCTCATTTGTCAGCATCTTGAGGGCACTAGAAATTTTTAACTATGTTTAGGGACTTCCCTGGTGGTCCAGTGGCTAAGACTCTGTGCTCCCAATGCAGGGGGCCCAGGTTCCATCCCTGGTCAGGGAACTAAGAGTTCCCACAAGTAAGACCCTGCACAGCCAAATAAATAAATATTAACAAGAAAACAAAAACTATGTTTCGAACATAGATGAAGGAAAGTAGATGAAGCCCTACACTTAAACTCCAAAACAATTGTTGGCAAAGCATGCTTTCCTCAATGTTATATTTTTTCACAAAATATTTGTTTAGTGTCTACACTAGGTTGGAGCAGGGGAGGAACATATACTGCTGATTACCCGGCACTTTGCAAGGCACTGCACTGGGGCTGTTTCTCATCTATCTTGATCTTCCCACCAGCTTGAGTGAGGGAGAACCTTTGTCTCAGTGGGGTGAGCAAGTTTTCCTGGTGTTAGCAAGTGAAGGAGCCAGAGCAGTGATTCTATCAATACTTACTCAATCTGGATCCAAATCCTTTCTAATGACTATACATGCTGATCTAGGAACTAAAATGTTAATTGATAGCAAATAAAGTAATTCCTTAAACGGCACTGAAAAGAAAAAAAATTTTTTTTAAATCTTCTCTAAAGGATTTTGATGTTAACCACTTTTTTTTTATGTTTTAACTTGATGGGAAAACATGCTTTCAAACCTAAATGCTGAGTGTCCTGTTTACTCTCACTTCATCTCCTGCTGCCTTTTAACTTTTTTACTTACCAGACTTCAGGGCTCATTGGAAAGTTTGTTTCTTCCTTGACTACCAGCGCTACTTTCATTCCAAAAGAGAAGGAATCTCTTTCCTCTTCTAAATTTTCACAACCTTTTGAACTTTCTTATGTTGCTTCTTAAATGCTTTTCTCTCTCTCTCTCTCTAGATATATATATATTTTTTTTTTTCTTTTTTTTTCAGTCTGTCTCTCTCTCATTTTTCAGTTGCTTGGGTTCAGGTCTTACTTGACCTGAAAAGCAGGGAACTCTCTTAAGTTTTAAGTTCCTGAAGGCAGAGACCATGTCTTGCCCTTGACAAAGGATCAGTTGTGTTGTTTGTTGAATGTTTGGGTATTTATAGATTGTGTGTGTGTGTGTGTGCACGCGCGCACATGCGTGCCCTCAGTTGTGTCTCATTCTTTGTGACCCCACGGACTGTAGCCTGCCAGTCTCCTCTGCCCATGAATTTTCTAGGGAAGAATACTGGAGCGGGTTGCCATTTCCTTCTCCAGGGGATCTTCCTGACCCAGGGATTGAACCCGCATCTCCTGCTTCTCCTGCATTGGCAGGCAGATTCTTTACCACTGAGCCACCTAGGAAGCCATTTATAGATTAGAATGTATTTACCTCGTTTTTCAGAATGCATTATCTGATCCAAATTTCTTCTCTGTTTCAGAAACTATCAGTGTGGACCAGACCGTGACTCAGGTGTTCCGGCTAAGACCTTATCAAGATGTGTATGTGAATGTTGTAGACCCTAAGGTGTGTCTCTGTTCTGGATTTGAACATCTTATGGGGAGTGATTAATGCCCTTCCTCAACATTAGGTCTCTAAGGAAATAATGAGTTACTTAGGGCTTCCCTGGTGGTCAGACAGTAAAGAACCTGCCTGCAATGCAGGAGACCTGGGTTCAGTCTCTGGGTTGGGAAGATCCACTGGAGAAGGGGATGGCTACCCACTGCAGTATCCTTGCCTGGAGAATTCCAGAGACAGAAGAGCCTGGTGGGCTACCGTCCATGGCGTCGCAAAGAGTGGAACATGACGGAGCAACTAACACACCAAGCATACTGTTAGACCCTTAAATATGCGGTCATACAGAGGTCATTTAGGTTATAGGCGGAATGTGCGTTGCATTTAAAGTCCTCCTTTTTTAAAAGCTTGTCCTATAAAGGTTCTCTACATATATGTATGTTTGTGAAGCCAAATATAAAATTTTCTATAAAATACTAAAATTTCTTTCTGTGTTCTCATTTTACTTTGAGCAATGATGCTATAAAATTAAGAGGTAAAAATCATTGTCCAAAAGACATGATTGATATTATCTAGGGAAATAAAACCCGTAGCTCAGTGTCACATTTGTGTACCAAAATCAAGACTAAAACACTGACGCTCTACCCTGGTATGTTTTGCACTTGACCGTGGTACAGTGGCTGTTGTGTCTGTTGGACACTCCTCTGTCCTCAAAAGCCTTCCCGGGCAGAATAAAATTCTGTTTGTCAGGGTTCCACTACTGAATGGGCTTCCCTTGTGGCTCAGCTGATAAAGAATCCGCCCGCAATGCGGGAGACCTGGGTTCAATCCCTGGGCTGGGAAAATCCCTGGAGAAGGGAAGGCTACCCACTCCAGAATTCTGGCCTGGAGAATTCCACAGACTGTGTGGTCCGTGGGGTCACAAAGAGTCGGACATGGCTGAGTGACTTTCGCTTTCACTACTGAATGGTCTTCAGTGGTTGTCTTTTTGTCAGAAAGTTTCTCTCTGGTGAGTGAGCACTGTCTTACAACTGTAAAGCATGGCGGAGTGATGCAGAGACATACGTCTGATTATCCCCTTTAGGATGTGACCCTTGACCTTGTGGAATTAACCTTTAAGGATCAATATATTGGCCGTGGGGATATGTGGCGACTAAAGAAAAGTTTGGTAAGATGTGATTTTTTTGTTTTAAAGTCTATTACTTTTTCCATTATGTTAATAATCCATGTCACTGGGGAGATTTATATCTAGTCGGAAGAAGAGTATAAAATCATTTCTGATTCCAGCATCACAGACGATTCTTGTAGACATGTCGTCGCCTTCCATCCTCTTTTCATGTTCTTTTTAACTGCTTTGTTATGCTTCTTTGTTGTCACAGAGTTTTACTCTGCACTTTTTGGTCTGAATGGAAAAGTACGATATGATTTTACATTTAAATGGGACTTTGATTTGCAAGTTTTCACCTGATTTCATTTGCTCCTCATGTCTCCTCCTGTGGATAGGCATTTATTACCCCGAATTTATATATATAAAAACTGAGATAGAGGGGCTGAGTGAGTGCCCATGGTGGAAAAGCTAGTAAACAGTTGACACTGGGCTGGAACCCAGATCTTGTTGCTTCCAGGTTAGACTGCTTTTCGCTTTCCTCTCCTCCCATTTTTCCTAGTTTATTTATTTTTAATTGGCATTTTCCACTGAACATGATCAATTCATAAGAATTGTGAACTGGTGCTGAAACTTCTCCTTTTGGACTCTTTGGCAATTATGGGACCGCAAATCCTAAGTAAAATGTCCACACTGTGTATTTTTAGACAGAGATGCCTTTGCGTATTTTTTATTTGGTGGGGGAAGGTTCCATTTTCTAAAATGAGAAATGTTTCATATGTAAATATAGGTGCATATGTGAGCGTCTATGACAAGTATACTAGTGAAGCTGGCCACTTACTACCCACCCAGTCTTTACTATTGTACCTGCCAAACCCTTAAGAATGTACTGTTATACCTGCCCCAGCAGCTTTCCCTGTGGGATAAATCTACTGCTCCCATAGTAATTGAATATTGGGTTGTTAGAAGAGATTAGAAAGCCAGGAGACTTTCTCTGGACCTTTTATGGCCTCGATGTGTTGTTGAATCTCTCTCTCTCTCCACTTAGGTCAGCACCTGTGCTTATATCACTCAGAAGGTGGAATTCGCTGGCATCAGGTAACTACTGTGTCACTCTTGATTCATCAGCTTGTAAACAGGAGCAGGATCCAGTGCAGTAACTGTGCTACATACAGCCTTTGAGGCATGTGGATGGCCATATAATAAAATACACAGGAGATCCAGGAGCAGACAGATCTGTTTGCTAGGCACACTTATAGCCCATTGGAACGTCGAGTCTGGGTGTTTTTCTGCTTGCTCTGCCCAACTGCAGAGGATCTTCTGAAATCTTCTCTCTGACTTGAGCTCTGATTCTGTGGTGGCCAGTCTCAACACACGTGTCCTGGTCGTGGATTTAACACTGTCGAGCACCACTTGTTCAGCACATGCTGTGTATGAGGCGTGTGCTAAGTATTTTTATATACAGTGCTTGTTCATTGTAGACAATTTGAAAAACAGGATAAAGAAGCAAGAGGAGGGCTTCCCTGGTGGCTCAGTGGTAAAGAATCTGCCTACCAATGCAAGAGACACAGGTGTAATCCCTGGTCTGGGAAGGTCCCACATGCCACCAGCAACTAAGCCCATGCAACACAGCCGCCGAGCCTGTACTCTAGAGCCCAAGAGCCGCAACTACTGAAGCCTGCAGGTCACAGAGCCTGTGCTCTGCAACAAGAGAAGCCACTGCAATTAGAAGCCCACATATCGCAACCAGAGAGTAGCTTCTGCTCGATGCAACTAGAGAAAAGCCCATGCAGCAACAAAGACCCAGCACAGCCAAACAAAAAAAAAAAGCAACAGCTTTATCTCACAACAATGACTGAAAAATAAACCGATGGAAATGAATTAGAAAAGATGCAGGGGCAAAAGATATTATATTACTTAATAATGACATGAAAAATTTTCAGTCAAATGGCCTCCATTGGGACTTCCCTGGTAGTCCAGTGCTTAAGACTGTGCTCCCAATGCAGGGGTCATGAGTTTGATCCTCAGTTCGGGAACTAAGATCCAGCGGGCGGCATGGCTTGCCCCAAAAGAGATGGCCTCCATGAGTAGGGACCCTGTGCCTTTATCCTTCCTGTCTGCTTGTCTTCTCCCCTGATATTGCAATGGATCTTGTTTTTATTGAAACTCATTATCTCAAAGCTAGGATTAGCAGATATGTTCATCAGTGCTTTTTAACTGTTTTTGTGACATGAGCCCTTTGGAGATTTGACCAAGTGTACAATTCTGTGCTCAGGAAAGTTTGCATCATTTAGAGGGTTCGTGGGTTCCCCAAAGCCCTTCCTCAGACTCAGAGGTTGTCTGCGGACCCCCAAATCAAGAGCTCCTATTGTACAAGTTCAGTGTACACTGAAAATTCTTTTTGTTGTGTGTGTGGCACTCTGGAAATCTGTAACTGACCAGGTCATTTGGGTGTCAGTGACAGAGTAGAGGGAGATACCCTGAAGGCACCTCCATTTCTTCTTGATTTATGTAGGACTCGTAATAATACATGTGCATCTCCTTTCAGGGCACAGGCTGGTGAGCTGTGGGTCAAGAATGAGAAGGTCATGTGTGGTTATATCAGCGAAGATACCAGGGTGAGGTTGATACGACGCCTTTTTGGTTTTGTTTCCCCATGTTGTGATGTCTGTAAGTCGTGAAATCAAAAACAAAACAGAAACCAGCAAAAACTGATCTCATGATCAAGCTCGTGACCAAGCTACCGTCTGCCCAACTGGAATAATACTGAAATAAAGCAGGGACTCCTGAAATTCTAAGGTTTTACAGTTTGATCTCTTTGGTTTGGGGGTGATCTTTGTTTTCTTTTGTTTAATGTCAGGTGTAAGAATGGAGTGTCTAGGTCACAGACTTCTGTGCCCACTAATACACAGCAAAAGTTAAACTCAGTGGAAGATTGTGTTGGTAAACCCGGAGAAAGACCCTTGCCAAGGAATCTCCTCCTGTGACTCTGATGCAGTTGGGAAATTCCAAACTGAGCACCTGTGCCCGTTCCCCACGCTGGTGGGAATTCAGGCTCAGGAGTTGAGGCTCCAGGGCTCTAGAGCACAGGGTGCTGCCCCCACCCTGGCAAAAGCACTGTCTGCTCTTCCGTGTTCCCACCCACAGCCTCCCTTGAGAGCAGTGGTTCTCAACCCCAGGTTGATCATGCCCACCCAGGGGTCTTTTGGCAGAGTCTGGAGACATCTTTGTCACAGCTGGGTTTGTGTGGAGAATTTTGCTCAACCTGTCACAGCCTGAAGCACAACCCTCCACAAAGAATCACCTGGCCCGAAAGGGCAGTAGTTTTGGGGGGGGCTGTACTGTGCACTGCGGGCTGTTCACCGTCCCTGGCTTCTACTCACTAAATGCCAGTGGCTCCCACCCCCGTCCCCACCCCCGCAAGTCATAACCTCCAGAAGCGTCACCAGACATCACCAGATGTCCCCTGGGCAGGCAAGATAGTTGAGAACTTGGCGCAATTTTGAGAGATAACCACTCTGTCTTACAAAAAATTATTTTTGTAATTTGCTTATTTATATACTGACAGTACATGTATATTTTACTCTAAGCAGTGTATTACTCGTTTTGCTTACTTTCGAGTTTTATTAAAGAGAAATGAAAAGGTATCCTCCCCGTTCCTCCCTCCCGCTCTCTCTTAGCTGTCTTGTTTGTACTCACTATATTTTAAATCACTGATCAGGAGTGTGTTTGTCATGGCATAGGTTCTGCTCTGTAAGATAATGCCAAATGATCTTTCGAATTCTTCGGACTGGTTTATACTCCTAGTGGCCATTTATAAAACCGCCTGTTTTTTACTTTCTCCAATACGCGGTTTTAAAGTTTGAAAGTTTCCGCCACTCTAGTGGGCATGCTTTGGTGTTTTACAGTGATCTTTCCCCCAGTTTTATAGCAATTCACCCCTCTTTTTCTTTTTTCTTTTTTGTCTTGGCTGCGCTGCAAGGCATATGGTCTCTTAGTTTCCCCATCAGGGGTCAAAACCCATGCTCCTTGCAGTGGAAGGGTGGAGTCATAATCAGTGGATCGCCAGGGAATTCCCTTAACCATTTTCAAATGTACAGTTCAGTAGTGTTGAGTATATTCACATCATTCTGAAACAAATCGCCAGAACTTTTTCATTTTGCGGAACTGAAATTCTATCCATCATTGCTTTTTAATGCAGTTATGTTTCTGTTTATTGCAGGTGGTGTTCCGTTCTACGTCAGCTATGGTTTACATATTTATTCAGATGAGCTGTGAAATGTGGGATTTTGATATTTATGGTACTGTTCTTAAGTGTGGGTTGTAATGCTAATGGGGAGAAGTTTCTGGTTTCCTTCAAATTGGTATCATCTACAGTAATCTCTGAACATTCTCTGAAGATATGTCTTGAATCTTTACAAATCCTCAAATGTTAAAAATAAATATACATTTTACATATGTAGTGAATTGCATGAAATGCAGTAAAGCATTAATGAAAAATCTGTATTCTCAGATCTTCAATTATTCTATAAGTACAGAATCAAAAGTCATAGAAGTAGTGACTTTATGGCCGGGAACCAGCACCTTCTTTGATAACTTTCATTTCAGGTTCCATCACCCACAGAAATCACCAAGTTTGGCTCATTTTATTAGAATCACTGTACTGTAAGTGGAGCATGATAAAGCTGCCAGGAGATGTGGATGCTGTGCCCAACACACCAGCCTCGCGGTTCATGCAGTTCTAGCTTGTGTTTAGCAAAATTACAAATTAATTTTTCATGCAGGTCATCAGGGTTTGCTCAAGAACAGCAGAAACTGCAACTGATAATTTAGTGACTGCGCAGGGTCTACCAGATCACCTTGGAACAAACGTGAAGCATCACTATGAGAAAACTTACATTTAACAGTTAGATGGTTCCCTCATTTTGAAGATACACTCTTTTTCAAGCATCAGAACTTTTTCAATCTTGTGTTTTACCTTGAACCCATGACCTCTTACTGAGTGAGGTAAACATTAAATTTGGCTCAATAGAAAGTCTAGGTCGTAACCACTTTTAGGATAGAGCAGTACCCACCTTCTCTTTGACTAGTCCTAGTCCTATTACTTTACTGAGGGAAGAAATTGTAAGCAAGAAATAGAGAGAATTCTTACCTTCTTCCTGTTGTTTCTTTTCAGGGGATCTGTATTTTGAGAAAGCTGTGAATGGTTTCCTTGCTGATCTCTTTACCAAGTGGAAGGTATGTTTCTTCTCATGCACCAAGTCTTAAGAGCTGTATAAACATTATTCATTGTAGATTTTAAAAACAAACTATTTCTATTAATCTGCATTTAATTGGAGGCACCAGAGCTAAAGTCTAACTGATGAGACTGTAGATTTAAATTACCTTAATCACTTCAACATGGTGAAGTGTACTTGTGAAGAATGCAGAGCTAACATCAAACTCAGTGGTAAGAGACTGAAAACTTTCCCCCGTAAGTTCAGGAACAAAATAAGGATGTTTGCTTTCACCACCAGTATTCAGTGCAGATGGTGACTGCAGCCATGAAATTAAAAGATGCTTGCTCCTGGGAAGGAAAGCTATGGCAAACCTAGACAGCATATTAAAAAGCAGAGACATCACTTTGCCCACAGAGATCGGTAGAGTCAAAGGTATGGTCTTTCCAGTAGTCATGTTCAGACGTGAGAGTTGGACCGTGAAGAAGGCTGAGCACCAAAGAATTGATGGTTTCAAATCGTGGTGCTGGAGAAGACTCTTGAGAGTCCCTTGGACAGCAAGGAGAGCAAACCAGTCAATCCTAAAGGAAATCAATCCTAAATATTCACTGAAAGGACTGATGCTGAAGCTGAAGCTCGAATACTTTGGCTACCTGATGTGAAGAACCAACTCATTGGAAAGACCCTGATGCTGGGAAAGATTGAAGCCAAAAGGAGAAGTCAGCAGAGGATAAGATGGTTAGACAGCATCACTGACTCAGTGGACATGATTCTGAGCAAACTCTGGGAAATAGCGAAGGACAGAGAGGCCTGGTGTGCTGCAGTCCATGGGGTTACAAAGAGTCAGACATGACTTAGGGACTGAACAACAACAACAATTCAGTGTTGTACTAGAAATTCTAGCCAGAGCAACTGGGCCGAAAAAGAAAGAAAAAAAAGAAGGCATCCATATTGGAAGAGAAGAAGTAAAACTATCTTTCTTTACAGATGACATCCTATATGTAGAAAACCACCTAAAATCCATTAAAAAAAAACAACTATTAGATCTAATGAACAAATTTAGCAGAGTTGCAAAATCAGCACACAGATCATTTGTATTTCATCAACAATGAACAATCTGAACGGGAAATTAATACAAGGAATTAAAAATTTTAAAGAGAAATTAAAAATTCCATTTACAAGAGCATCAGAGAAATAAAACACTATGCAATAATTTACCCAAGAAGGTGCAAGGTTTGTACACTAAAATCTACAAAATGTTGCTGAAGGAAAGACCCAAATCAATGGAAAACATCTCATGTTCATAGATTAGAGGACTTAATATTGTTAAAATAGCAATACTACCCAAGGGCTTCCCTGGTGGCTCAGACGGTAAAGAATCTGACTGCAGTGGAGAAGACATGAGTTTGATCCCCTGGGTTTGGAAGATCTCCTGGGGGAGGAAATGGCAACCCCCTCCAGTATTCTTTCCTGGGAAATCCCATGGGCAGGGGAGCCTGGTGGGCTACAGTCCGTGGGGTTGCAAACAGTTGGACAGGCTTGAGTGACTAAACAACCACCACTACCACCAGATGTTATTGTAAGTGTTGTACGTACATTATCCCACTGAATTCTCTTGTCGCTGTTACACAGATAGGGAAGGTACAGCTGAAAGAGGTTAGGCACCTTGCCTGGGATCAATAGCCTGCAAAGGCAGAACGAGAATTCTAATCCTCTTCCATCCTTTCCCCCAGTGCTCTCCTGGGATTGTGACCCCCAGGCCATCCTGTCTGTGTTTCTGTAATCCTGAGCCATGTCACCCCCGCTGTATGTCACCTTCTCCATCACACATGAGTTGAGAAGCTCGCGTGCCCACACCAGTCCACCATCATGCATTTTTCCTGTCTAAAACTTGCACCCCAGTCAGATGAGTTTGAAGCTACATTTGGAGTGCTAGATGTCCAGTAAATGAATTGGTGGCTAGTGAAGGTGTGCCATTGGTCCTGCAGCTTGTGTTTAGGAATTTCTGTCTACCTGAGAGAGAGCTGTGAAGAATGTGAGGTGACGTGCGATGTGCGTTACGTTGTCTTCCTTATATGATGACTGCTGAATTGTGCAATCAGTAGGTTGAGTTTGAGTCGAGGTTGGTTAGTGTGGGTTTCTGTTTTCAAAGACCAGGAGGAACTGATACTGAGCTTGCTGACTCCCTGGTGCAGGCCAAATTTCATGCCGTCTGTAAACACCCTACTTCTAGAACATTGAACTCCCGACTGCATGGAAATGTTTATTCTCACTCGTCCCCATCCCAGTCCAAAGGTAATTCTCTGCCTCGATTTCAACCCCTGCATCTCAAGCAGCATCCAGTCCCCATCCCGTGACCCTGGAAGTAGGTGGGAGTGTCTGGTTCTGGCATCCCACTGCCCTAGGTTCTGTTCTTCTCTAAACCACAGTCCTGAAAAGGTTAAAAAACACGGTGAAGCAGATACAAATACCAGGCTCCTCTGACAGTGGGCTGCTCTGTCTCACACCACAGCAAGGAGACAGCACCCCCTCCTTATTGGTGATTTGCAGTTTTTTGTTTGTCCGTTTTGGCTGCACTGCGTAGCATCCAGGACCATAGTTCCACAATCAGGGATGGAAGCCGTGCCCCCTGCAGTGGAAGCACGGAGGCTTAACCACTGGACCACCAGGGAAATCCAGTGATTTGCAGTGACTTCAGATAACTTGCCCAAGGTCATGTAGTGGTCAGTTTCAGAGCCACGAGTCAACTGAGCACTCTGTCCCCTGTATTATGCAGCCTACAGTTACAGGAGGTTACCCGATACCTGAGCCTCCGAGCCTCCCAGAGCTGAGACTGCCATGTTCACGCAGGCTGCTTCATGGTGAAGTAAATGGATTCAACTTGAGCCTCTTTTTCTCTATTCACGCCTAGGAGAAGAACTGCAGTCATGAAGTGACAGTGGTCCTGTTTTCTAGGACTTTTTATGATGCGAAATCTCTCGGTGAGTAACTCGTTCTCTTACAAAGTTATATTTTTTTAACTTTTTCTTTTGTATTGGGGTATAGCCAATTAACAATGTTGTGATAGTTTCAACTGAACAGCTGAAGGGACTCAGCCATACATGTACATGTATCCATTCTTCCCCCAAATCCCCTCCCATCCAGGTTGCTACATGACATTGAGCAGAGTTCCCTGGGCTACATAGTAGGTCCTTGTTGGTTATACATTTCAAATAGAGCAGAGTGTACATGTCCGTCCCAATCTCTGTAACTGTTCCTAAAGTTATTTTTTTATTAAGCTTTCCACACGTCCATCCTGATTCATTCTGTATCATTTTTTCTTTCCTACTCCATCTCTCCCGATTTTTCTGTTAAAAGACAGGATAGAGTGGAAAATGACTCAGTCCAGTAGTCAATGCAAGAAGTCTCTGGGCTGTGATCCATCTTAAAACCAACCTAGTTTTGCTCAATGGCAGTATCGTAGCCCATGAGGTTTATCCGAGGTGCCGTTATTGCTCACTGAAAACTTTTCCCAACTTAATAGAAATATGGTTATCTTTTGTGTGTGTTCGTGTGATGTAGATCTTCAATCCAGAAGGGGGAGCAGAGAAACTGAATTTCTCTCTTCAATCTGATCTATGTATGTTGTTTTCTCTATTTCAGATGAATTTCCTGAAATAAACCGAGCCTCCATTAGGCAGGATCACAAGGGGCGATTCTATGAAGACTTCTACAAGTATGTTTGGGTGCTTTGCTTTTCTTGCCTTTTTTTCTCCTTGGTTGTTTCTTACCTAACTTAAAAAATTAACCTTTTGACTTTGGAATAATTTTAGGTTTGCAGAGAAGTAGCAAAGCTAGCACAGAGAGTTCCCATATACCGTTTACAGTTTCCTCGCCAAGGTACATCTATTAAAACTTGGAGATGAGCACTGGCGTGTGCTCAGTCGCTTCAGTCATGTCTAACTCTTTCACGATCCCATGTACTGTAGCCCACCAGGCTCCTCTGTCCATGGGATTCTCTACGAGGAATACTGGAGTGGGTTGCCATTTCCTTCTGCAGGGGACCTTCTCAACCCAGGGATCGAACCCCCATCTCCTGCTTGGCAGGTGGATTCTTTACCACTGAGCTACCTGGGAAGCCCCACACTGGTACATTGCTATGAACCAGATCTCAGACTTTTCTCAGAGTTTATCGATTTTTCCACTTGTGCACCTTTTTTTATTCCAGGATCCAATCTAGGATAGCACATTGCTTTTGAACTTCCCAAACTTTTTATTGTGAAAAATTTCAAATTCTCGCAGAAAAGAAGAATGAACTAAATATAGTGAACCCATACCCCCAGTTCCTGGATTAAACAGATAATATTCCATGTTTGCTTCACCTGTGTTTTGTGTGTGTGTGTGTGTTAAATTTTACTTCAGAGCAAATTACAGATACTGAAGCATTTTGTTCCTAAAGAATAAGGGGGCTTTCAGATGATGATGTGTCCCTGCAGTTTTAGGAATTGCAACAAATGCCCCACTCCAATGAGGAATATTGATCATAGTCCGGGGAGGAGTACAAAACGTGTTGGGGGAGGGAATATGTGGGAAGTCTCTATGCCCTCCTCAATTTTGCTATTATTTAAAACGTTTTGATTATTGTTGGCTGTACTGAGTCTTCATTGCTGTACGCAGTCTTCCTCTAGTTGCATCTAGTGGGGGCGACTCTGTTGTGGCGCCCAGGCTTAGTTGCCCAGCAGCATAAGAAGTTTTCTCGGACCAGGGATCAAACCCTTGTCCCCTGCATTGGCAGGTATCCACCTGCTTAACCGCTGACCCATTAGAGAAGTCCAGTCTGCTAATGTTTGTTAAACACATTTGACGTCATCACGTATGGTTGTATGACAGATGACCCCAGCTCCAGGCGTCCCTTCGTCCCCTTTCCGTGAAACCCCGTAAGGGACCCAATGTCCCGTGTGTCATGGCTGCTTAGTACCCACCTGGTGATGATGCTCCTTGCAGGGTGGTGGTGCAGAATGAGAGGAGGGAAGAGTGGACCTCACTCCTCGTGACCATCAAAAAGCTCTTCATCCAGTACCCAGTGCTGGTACGACTGGAACAGGCAGGTACTGCACTTAACGTGCCAGGAGGTGTGCTGGGAGAGGAGGTGTCGGGTGGAGGCTGGGGACGCAGAGGTTCCTGCTAGCCTCCCTCCCAGTGCTCAGTGTGGCTCCTGCTTCTGGCCAGGTGCCTGTTTCGGGTTGGGGGTCCCGCTGCTCATTGCACATGCAATAAGTTCAGCCATGTCCCTTCTGCAGGGTGGGGGTCCTGTGGAGCCAGGCACCTTCCGCTTGTTTCTTATGAGTCCGTCTTTCATGGGATGTTGTTCCTTCTCTGTGTCTTTTGCTTCAGAGGGCTTTCCTCAAGGAGACAATTCTACCTCAGCGCAAGGCAACTACCTGGAGGCCATCAACCTGTCCTTCAACGGTGAGGAAGGGCGCCGGCCACGGTTTGCGGGAGTTCCGCCGACCACGTGACCGCGAACCTCTCTGTACTGACGGGCAGAGACCCAGGCCAAGCTGGTGATGCCCCCACCCACCTACCCCCAGATTAACTGAAAGCAGTATCTTTACAAATGTATGTATTTATGTATTTGGCTTCATTGGCTCGTAGTTGCAGCACACAGGATCTTTGTTGCGTCATGTGGGATCTTTTCTTGTGGTGCTTAGTTGCTCCATGGCATGGGGGATATTAGTTCCCCCACTAGGGGTTGAACCCATGTCCCCCGCATTGAAAGGTGGGTTCTTAACCACTGGACTGCCAGAGAAGTCCTGATTGGATGGATTTAATGGCCACCATGTAGGTCTTGGGGCTTCTATTGGCAGTTGACTTGCTGGTTTCATGCTGACCCAAGGGTAAAGAGTTGTAGGCAATCCTCCTTGGGTCCTTTATTTTCCTAGAAACTGTGTTCTTATTATTTTCCATTCCATCCCTCAACTGCTTCTAGGTAACTTTTTTTAAATCTGCTTTTTTTTTTTTTATGACAGAAGGAACCCATGTTCCTGGAATTCAAATACTAGAAAAGCACTTCAAGTAAAATAAAAACCTCCCCCCTCCTCCCACTGTCAGATGCTTCCCAAGAGGAACCATTGTCAATAGCACGATGTGTAGCAGAAGAGCTCAGCCGCACATATACATTCTCCCCCAAACTCCCTGCCTATCCAGACTGCCATGTAACATTTAGCAGAGAATGCTGTCTTAAATTAATTTTTTATTCTTCTAAGTTGCATTCTTCTAAGATCCATTTATGAATGGCTTAAATTAACCACATGAAATTTGGGCATGGTGTCTCAGACAGTAAAGAATCTGCTTGCAATGCAGGGGACGTGGGTTCTGTCCCTGGGTCAGAAAGATCCCCTGGAGGAGAAAATGGCAACCCGCTCCAGTATTCTTACCTGGGAAATCCCATGGACAGAGGAACCTGGCGGGCTATGGTCCATGGGGTCATATAGAGTTGGACACGACTGAGCGACTAACACTTTCACTTCTCACACAAGGCTGTACAAGCTAGGTATACGCCCTTGAAGAGGGGGATTAACAAAGGGGTCAGGGACGTAGAGCTGTACACAAGAAGCTCTTAACATCGAAGGGGAAGGACAGACGTGAATTCAGGCCAGGAGGTGGCAGTTGTTCTGATAGGGACATGAACGAAACGGGTCCGAGAGCACAGGCATGCTTGCCATTGGCTGGTTCCTGAGAAGCTGCAGCATCTTCATGGGAGGGCTTTTTGCTCTGTTTCAAGTGTTTGACAAGCACTACATCAACCGCAACTTTGATCGAACCGGGCAGATGTCTGTGGTGATCACACCCGGGGTGGGCGTGTTCGAAGTGGACCGGCTGCTCATGATCCTGACAAAGCAGCGGATGATAGATAACGGTAATGCTCCCGGGGCACTGCCCTGCGTCTCCGTGTCTACAGCCTGGCTTAGCCTTAGGGCTCTGAGTGTCGGGACGGGGGCCTGAGTAACGTCAGGTGGCAAAAAGAGTTCCATGGCCTGTCAGCTTGGGAACGCACAGTCAGGCACAGTTCCTCACTGCCAGTGTGAAGAGGCCAGAGTGTCTCGGTTGCCTCTGAAGGACACAACTGGCACTCTGAGTTTCCCAAACATACTTGACGCTGGAGAAGCCCTTTGAGGGTCGTTTCCAGGATCCAGTGCCCATCGGCCCATCCTGGGAAGCACCACAGGCTCACCTGGTACTCCCTCCGTAATGTCCCCAACCTGCACCCCTCCCCCAGCTTGATTTGTGTTCCAACAGCAAGACGCAGTTGGGAACATGAGTCCCGACGGCCGGTAAAGAGACGCTTTTTCCTGAGATGGCAGGGTTCTCTTTCTTCTCTGGCCTTGAAACTGTGCTCACGGCCGCATGGTGGTCTGCTCGGCAGATCACGACCTGCAAGGCAGTCAGAGGCTGATTGTCAGGTGCTGATTAGTGGCAGGTGCAGTGGGACTTGGTGAAGATTAGAAAGACGAATGCACCTACTTCCTTCTTACCTGCCATGGGCAGTGCTGATACGTCAGCTGTGTCTCGAAGCCTGACCCCACTGAAATCACGCGCGCCCCCCAACTCTCCCTTGTGTTTCTTAGGAATCGGTGTGGACCTGGTGTGCATGGGGGAGCAGCCGCTGCACGCGGTCCCGTTGTTCAAGGTGATTGATTTGCACCGCTTGCTAAAGGCCAGGCTCGGGTGCAGGGCAGTGTTAGAATTGGGGAAGCTGGGTGGCTCCGGGTCCCGCCTGCTTCCCAGCTCACCTGGGCCGCACTCTGCTCCCTTTCAGCTGCACAATCGGAGCGCCCCTCACGACTCCCGTCTGGGCGATGACTACAACATCCCTCACTGGATAAACCACAGGTGAGCGAGAGCCGGATTCACCGTAGGTGATCAGGGATTCTGTTAGCTCCCTTGCCATTTTTTCTTCAAGCCTGTTGAGCTGTTAATATAAAAGCTTTTGTCAAGAAAATGTGGAAACTTAAGTTGTAACATTTGCTTCAAGCCTGTCTACATGCAAAGCCACGACCATGACATAATTACAGTCTGTGGTGAAAAGCATAAGACCAAGTTTGAAGGACTTATTTCCACACCAGTTCCCAGCTCCCACAGCCCACAGATGGCTGATGCTGGGCCTGGGCCCTTCTGTTTGTAGGAAGCTGCCTGTGCCACCTCTTCCCTGGGACCAGGCCTGAGTGTTCCTGCTGATTCCAGCTCAAGGAGGAGGTTCTAAAGCACTTAAAAATCAAGACCAGCACACATGAGACAATTTATGGGGGAATAAAAGAGATAGAAGAATAATTTAAAACATAACCAATGTTTCCTAGTAATTACAAAGGAAAGTTAGAATTGCAAAGATCAGTGAGGCCTAAGTGAGCGTTCCTAGGAGGGCCGATCAGTGGCTGGGATTCCAACTGTGTCTGGAGGTTTAAAATGAAAGGGGTTTGAGGACTTCCCTGTGGTTCGGTGGTTAAGACTCTGCACTTCCACTGCAGGGCTCATGGGTTTGATCCTTGGTAGGGGAAGTAAGATCCCACATGCCGTGCGGCACCGTCAAAAATTTTTTTAAAAATTAAAACAAAAAATGAAAGGGGTTTAGATGAGTGACCCTGTCTGTTTCTTTCACAGTTTCTACACATCCAAAAGCCAGCTCTTTTGTAATAGTTTCACTCCACGAATTAAACTGGCAGGAAAGAAGGTAGGTTTTACTGACCAGCAGAGCCTTTGGGGACTGTCACTGATATTGTCATTTTGGCCCTAGGATACCCCCTGTTCCCCAGTGGTCATGAGCAGCCATTGAAAAATTCGTTATAAGATTTTATCGTCTTCTGCATTAAAGAAGTAAACATCAGGGCAGATTCCAGGAGTGATTAACCGTCTGTTTAACTTTACAGCCCGCCTCTGAGAAAGCGAAAAACGGCCGCGATCCATGTGAGTGTTTCATTCCTTCTTTAATCGCTTTTAGGAAGAGTCAGCTGACCCACGGCGACAGGATTTTGTGAGGTTGTGTAAAAAGTTCACAGCCAAGTTTGGGACCTGAATTCCCCTTGTGTGACCTTTGGAAGGCCCCTTAATGACTGCATGTTGTTTTGTCCTATTACCCACTGCAAAGTGGGTGATAACAAAACTTTTTTTTTTTTTCAGTCTTGTGTTTATTTTCCATTGGGTGGAAAGTTTTAAAGGACTAAATATATACATTAAGGTGCTATTTTTCTATGATTGATTTTTTTATCCTTTTAATCGGAGTATAATTGCGTCACAATGTTGTGTTCGTCTCTGCTGTACAGCAGTGTGAATCAGCTATATGCATACACATATCCCTTCGCTCTTGAGCCTCCCTCCCACCCACCCCCCCCCCATCCCACTAAGATGCTATTTTTTAATAGTGGGATCACAGAAGGAAGTGGTGCCGTCATCTGGACTTTACTTAGTGCTTGTAAATAGTGATTTCTCTATTGTTTTGACACATAAATTGTTTAATCTTCGCAACCTGATCATGGGTTATTATCTCATTTTTTTTCTTGGGGAGATGCTGATGATGACCTATCCTTTGCAGATTTTGATGAAGACCATCCGAAGGCTTCTTGTTGAAGTGTGTTCTGATGACAGTTGACATTATTCATGTGTTTCAGCTCTTGGGACCCCCAAAGAATCCGAGAACGCCCTTCCCATCCAGGTGGATTACGATGCTTACGACGCACAAGTCTTCAGGCTCCCGGGCCCATCCCGGGCTCAGCGCCTCGCCACCTGCAGGTTCTCTGCCAGATGTGCTTTGGGGTGGATGTAGAAACTGATTAGGAAACCTGAGGCCCCAGAGGGACCTGCATGAGAGCAGCCTTGAAAATATCTTAAATTAAAATTAGCCATGTGGAAGCCATAGTATGTATATTGTTAGGGAGTCTGTTTTCCTGTTCTCTGGCCTAGCTGTTTGCTTAGCTTTGTTTACTATGATGAAGTGTTCGCAATTAAGGGAGCATTCTGCTTTTTCTAGCCAGGAGGAGCAATTTGTGAATTCTAGAATCTTCATTTCACTGAGCAGCCACTAGTAGATAAAGTGAAAGTGTGTTAGTTACTCAGTTGTGTCCGACTCTTTGCGACCCCGTGGACTGTAGCCCACCAGGCTCCTCTGTCCGTGGAGTTCTCCAGGCAAGAATCATGGAGTGGGTAGCCATTCCCTTCTCCAGGGGGTCTTCCCAAGCCAGGGATCGAACCCAGGTCTCCTGCATTGCAGGCAGATTCTTTATCGTCTGAGCCACCAAGTTAGATAGATCAATAGATCGATCCTAATGTCCCGAGTTTCTTTTAGGTCTATTATTCCCACAGGGCAAGATACTTTTCTTTCTTTAAATCTTGTGTTTGAAATTTGCTCTATGGTATTTGGGTCACACAGTAGTTTTTTATTGTGATGTGTTTAGATTTACCAACATACTCATTTCTGGGTCTAGTGTAAGAAAGTCATCCCAGATCCAAGATGTGTATTTCGTATTTTCTTCCAATTCTTTCAGTCTTGGTTTTTGTTTGTTTGTCTGTTTGTTTTTGACTGCACATTGTGGCATGTGGTTCCCAAACCAGGGGTCAAACGACACCCCCTGCTAGTGGAAACTTGGAGCCCTGCCCCTGGACCGCCGGGGAAGTCCCCATAGTCTTAGTTTGTATGCTTAGTTCTTTCTGTAGAATTTTTTTTAGAATGTGGGAAGCAGAGTTCTAGCTTTTTTTTTTCCCGCCTCGTTGACCAAGCATTGCGTCTTTTTTCTGCATTTCTTACTATGGAAAGTGTGCGGTAACTAAGTACCACTGGCTGGAAAAACCTCCCGTCTCTTCACACATGACAGACGGGCTCATAGTGGCCACGTGCTCGTCTTCTGTCCATTCCCTTCATCCCATCCTGATGTCTGGTCCTGAGAGTGCTTAGAGCTCAGAGTAAGTGCTGTCAGCAGCAGCTCCCTGCACGGGGGTGCTGCCTAAGGGCTTGGTGGTGCTTTTCTTTGAGCATCTAAGAACACTTTCATGGTCCAAGATCCTTGGTTTTCTTTCTTCTGACCAAAGATGGCAAGACCTGATGTCCCAGAGACTCAGACTGTGTTCCCTGAGGGCATAGACCATGCCCTAGTGGGTGCTCTGACCCTCCACTGGGCTGAGCATATGCTGGTGCTCAAATATTTATTGTTGGAATGCTGAGATGTGCAGTCTACCCTTGGGATCTGTCTTCAGGCTCCATTTAAGCTCTCACTTTAAAACTCTTCCAGGTGGAGAGAGAATAGCTCTGATACCACAGGGGCAGCCCTGTGGGCAGTTGCTGACTGTTTCATTCTGAATTTTTGCTTCCACTGGACTCCTCTCCTTCCGATCCATCTTCCTGCCACTTCCAGAGGCTCCCCTCTCAGGGCGTTTCATGGTTAGTAAGGGCATACTGGTTTTTTTTATTTTTATTAAGGAAACGTTCAGAGACTAGTGAAATGAACAGTTGCCATCGTGTTGTCAATCTTATTTTATCACTTCTCCCACATTTGAAATTTCACTGGAGTGTTCTAAAACAGATCTCAGATACCCTTTTTTTTTAAACCTATAAATATTTCAGTGTGTGTCTCTAACAAATAAGAATTAAAAAAACAAAAAACAAAACCCAACATGATCATAGTACCTGTGTTACTGGTAACTAAATTCACACTAATTCCTAATATCCTCTGACAGCCAGTCCCTCGCCAGACTCCCCAGTTGTCTCAAAAATGCAGTTTTTACGGTTAGTTTGCTTGAGTTGGGATCTGAAGAATACGTACACGTGGCATTTCATCTTGTGTCCTTTCTGTGACTGTAGAGTGCTTGCTTTTTCTTCCTCCGGCTCTTTCTTTCTTTTATTATGTTTAACTTCCTCTGTCGTCTCTGAGTCTCCTGTAAACCGGCAATTGCCTCTGGAGGCCCAAAGAGATTTAGATTCAATTTCTGATGCCCGGACACGTCTCAGGTGGTGCTGTGCACTTCCTCCTCGATGACCTCAAGTCAAAACTCCATTCTCCGTGACACGAGCTTGATGGTGGGATGAGTGGGGGTCAGACTGAGGGATCGCTTCTCTAAAGCTCTGATCCCAGGACTCCAGCCACGGAGGACTGTCCATCATCTCCCGTTTCCTCCCGGAGCTGCTCAGGGCAGAGTCCCTCCTGCATCACCTCCCACCCAGAGATCCCATGGGGGGTTATCATCACTGGTCTTCCACGCAGCCTGGGCTGGAGACAGTGACTTGGTCTCCCGCCTCCCAGGTCTGTGCGAGAGCGGGAGAGTCAGAGCCGGAAGAGCGCCAGCTCCTGTGACGTTTCGTCCAGCCCTTCACTGCCCGGCCGGACGCTGCCTGCAGAGGAGGTGAGGAGCCAGGCTTCTGACGACAGCTCGCTGGGCATGAACACCAACATCCTGGTGATCCCTCACCCCCACCTGCACCAGTACGAAGTCAGCAGCTCCCTGGGCTACACCAGCACTCGAGGTCAGAGGGCAGGGCTGGGCGGCCGTTTTTCTCTTGTGTCTCTTTGTTTATTTGGCTGTGTCCGGTGTTAGTGGCGGCACTCAGGCTCTCCAGTCTTCATTGTTCGAATCTGTTTTAGTTGTGGCATGTGTGGGCTAGGCCTCTGACCAGGGCTCGGCTCCAGGCCCCCTGCATTGGGAGCACAGAGTCTTAGCCACTGGACCACCAGGGAAGCTCCTGGACCCACTTTCTAAGCTGGGTGTTTGCTTAGTGGGCACGGGACACTCACCAGGCAGCCTGGATGTAGGTTTCAGCTCTCTGATCCGCTCAGGTCAGGGACCTGTCTGCCTTTGGGTGGGACAGGTTGGGTCTAAATAGCGTGCCATCTCCATGCCTGGTCAAGGCTGGATACACTCATTCCCTCATTTTTCCCTCCCATGAATTTATTATTATTTTTTTTAAACACAGTCACATTGAGTGCTTATTCATGGTCCAGGCCTCTGCATCAGTGGGAGGGGGTTTCTGTCCACCCAGTCACCTAGGACCCGGGGTTCCTTCTATCCCTGGATGCCATGGTCATCAACACAGGTCTCCAGAGTTTCCACAGCAGGGGAGAGGAGAATGGAGATCACGAGTGGAGATGTCGGTGGTCCAGGCCTTCGGTGGAGCATGTCACTTCTGCCTGGGCTCTGCTGACTGGAACCCTGTTATGTGGCCCCAGGGCAAAGGGGCTGGAAACTGCCATCTCCTTCTGAGCCTCAGTGGAAAATCAAGCAGGTCTAGTGAACTGTACACATTGGCTGTCTCTGCCAGGGTCTGCCCTTCTGGTCACCAAATACCTACATGTATTGCTCCTCCTGTATGCAGAATACACCCACCCCGTCCCCAGAGGAGACAGCTCCATGGAGTCATTGCATCCAGCTCAGAGTCTGGGGTATCCAGGCAATGTGTGTGTGGTCCTTCCCGTCGGCTTTGGGTGTGGCTTCACTAGGCCAGTAATTTAGGGACCAGAACTCCCTTCTCTTAAGAGTTAAAAAGTAAACAAACCCAGAATTTCATTTCTTTATAACTTGGCAATTTCACTCATTTCCCTTGTTGCCTAACACGTACACCCTCCAAGGTCCTTGTCAGCCTCGGAGGATCTCCTGCCTAGTCCTGCTTTCCCTGTGACCCTGTGCTTTCTCTCTGTGCTCCCCCCTCATCCCCGCGGTCACTGGCAGACGTCCTGGAGAGCATGATGGAGCCACCACAGCGGGATTCCAGCGCACCGGGCAGGTTCCACGTGGGCAGCGCAGAGTCCATGCTGCACGTCCGCCCCGGAGGGTACACGCCCCAGCGGGCACTGATTAACCCCTTTGCGCCCTCACGGATGCCCATGAAGCTCACTTCCAACAGGAGGCGCTGGATGCACACTTTCCCTGTGGGTGAGTTTTTCTCAAGAAGGAGCCATGGCCCCTGTCCCTGCTCGGCCTCCATCAGAGGTGCCATCCTTCTCTGCGCCTGGAGGCGGGGACAGCCACGTGGGTTCTTCTCTCCTGACCTGCGTTGAGCCTCCTGGGAGGAGCCCCTGCCTCCTATGCTGTTGTCTTTCTCTACTGTATCTCACTTGATGTGTGTGAAACAAAGGCTCCCACAATATTCTTTCTTTCTTTTATTATTTTCGGCTGTGTTGGGTCTCCATCGCTGTGTGCCGGCTTTCTCTAGCTGTGGTCGGTGGGGGCTACTCTCTAGTTGAGTGTGTGGGCTTCTCATTTTGGTGAATTAGTCTTGTGGCCCTCAGGCTCTAGAGCATGGGGTCAGTAGCTGTGGCATGCAGGTTTAGTTGCTCCAAAGGTGTGAGATCTTCCCAGACCAGAGATTGAACCTGTGTCCCCTGCACTGGCAGGTGGATTCTTATGCACTGCACCACCAGGGAAGTCCCCTGCAATATTTAGTCTGAGGCCTCACAGGAAGACAAGCCTTGCTCAGAGAAGGCGATGTCCTGTCTGGGAGCCAGAGGGTTGAGGACATGACGTTCCTGCTGTGGTTGCCTTTCAGCCTCTCCAGCACCCGTGTCCTAGCAGCAGGAAGAGAGACAGTTTGAGGCAGAGTGTGTGGCTCTGGCTTTTGGGGGGACGATAGGTCAGTGGGTCTCTGTCTGGATAGGACCGTCCGGAGAGGCCATCCAGATCCATCACCAGACCCGACAGAACATGGCCGAGCTGCAGGGCAGCGGGCAGAGGGACCTGACCCACTCCTCCGCGGAGCTGCTGGAGCTGGCATACCACGAGGCCGCTGGCAGGTGAGGCTGGGCCTGGGGCTCTGGGAGGTGCCGTGAGAATGCCGGGCTGATGGCGGAGCGGGCTGTCCGTGACGTGTCACGTCCGGGAGACTCGGGGGCATGGTGGGGGAGTAGCATCACCCTTTGTCGGTCCCCTTCACTGGGCCCGTTTGACACAGGCAGCCTGGGGTGGTTTTGCCGGAGATGTTCCTCAGGCCCTGCTTTAGCTTCCGCTTTAGTTCAAAACCCGTTTGGTCGGCCGCAGACGTGAGTCGCTGCTGACCCTCGGTCAAGGGTGAACGTGAATGCAGGGCGGGTGGCTCCCGCCGTGAGTCCTGGGCGGCCAGTCTGGGGTTTTGTCATTTGGGTCGCTGAGGAGTCCCACTGTCGGGTCAGTGCTGAAAGCATTGGATCCCAAAACAATTAGACTCGTGTCTTCACTGCAAATATTTATCTTTTTAATTGTTTCTCATATTTTATAGCATTGTTTAGGATCTCAAAATAACCACTGTATGAGAATTTATTTAATAGCAGTGGTTGACAAATTGCAAATCATAAGATGGGCACTACTGCCTTTCAAGTGATATTTTTGATTGAGTTAACGACTATTATATATTTCCATATTATTAAAATTTTGCTTGATAAAAAGTAAATAAATAAAACCAATGGAGACCAAGGCCTGTGTTTATAGAAACAAGTCTTTTTGAATCGGGTCTCTAAATGTGTTACAAGGCATCCAGAGAGAGTCTGCCTGGGAAGACAGTCATTTAAACCTTGAGGTGCTGTAGCCCAGGTGACCCTGGATCTGCTGTGATGCGTTACTCTTGCAAGGAGCAATCTTTGGCCCCTTTCCAGTCGTCCCAGCATCCCATGGGCTGGATGTGGGACACAAGCAGGGTGTGACCCTCTTTACCAGGTTAACGTGATACCTCTGTTGAAGCACCTCACGTCCCCCTGTGGGTATCAGCAGGGGCAGGCTTAGGATGGAGAGAGCAAGCATCTGGCATGGTGATGGGGATGCAGCTGGAGTGCCAGGGTGGGAGCCTAGAGCTGGCGTGCGCTCTGAATCCCGAAGCTTGGCAGCTGTGATGTGGATCTCAGTGTTTGTCAGCCCCTGTGGCCGAACGTTCAGGCCTGTTTTTGATGAAAACCCCCAGAGACAGGGTGAGCAGGATAAAAGAGGTGATGATCCACATTAAGCCAGGCGGCTGCGCTCTGTCTGTTCTCTGCAGGCACAGCACTTCCCGCCAGCCCGGCGACGGCACGTCCTTCCTGAGCTTCGCTGGGACAGAGGAGCTCTCAGTCAGCCTGCTCAGCGGCAGCGGTGCAGGTAACCCACCCAGGAGACGCTCTGAGCAGGCCCACCCCTGGGAGCAACGTGGGGATGGAAAAGCAGGGCCATGTCTATTTCAGGATCATTTCAGCCACAGTTTCGGGTGACCTATTTAGAGGCCGTGCTGTATAATGCATGGAATTATAAATGGGCCGCACATTACGTTTTTAGCTGAGAATGTGTTGGTCGGGAACACATTTATCATTGGTCTGTCAGTGAGGCGTGATTGAGGGCTGCTTATGAGATCACTATTGAGGCTGTACCAAGACTGGAAGCTTTCAATTATATGTGGAAGGGGACACCCCCCCTCCATAAAAATGATCAGAGACCCAGAGGGAGCAGTGTGGTTTGAGATCAGAGAAGAGAAGGGTGGCCTTGTTGCTTACAGCAGGGGTCTCCAACCTCTGGGATCTGATGCCTGATGATCTGAGGTGGGGCTGATGTAATGGAAATAAAGTGCACAGTAAATGTAATGTGCTTGAATCGTCTCAAAACCATCCCCCTCCCTCCCCAGTCCGTGGAAAAAATGTCTTCCACAAAACCGGACCCTGGTGCCAAAAAGTTTGAGGACCGCTGGCTTACAGAAGTGGATAGGCAGCCCTTCAGATGCGAAGGGGTGGTGTTTGGTCGGAAGGAGAGTTAGAAGGTGAGGAATTCTAAGCGCAGGGAGAATAGGAGCTTTTATTGATGCAGCCTTTATGCTTTTTGGAAGCACTTGTTATCCGATCATTCCTGTAGGGAGTGAGTCATTAAATATATTTCACACATGTAGCAACTTATCACCCAGAGATGTGGAGATATTACACTGACCCCTCAAGCCCGCCCCCAGCTGTCCCGCTCTTTCTGTGCTCAGTCGAGTCCGCCTCTTTGTGACCCCACGGACTGTAGCCCACCAGGCCCCTCTGTCCGTGGGATCCCCCAGGCAAGAGTACTGGGGTGGGTTGCCATGCCCTCCTCCAGGGGATCTTCCCGACCCAGGGATCAAACTCGCCTCTAATGTCTCCTGCATTGGCTGCTGTTTCTGATTCCTGCACTCACCAGAGAGCCTTTACAGGGGTAGGGGAGCATGAGTTTAGATGGGTGGAGGGCAGATTTTAGAAAGCCTCAAAGGATAGATACTATACCAAATGAATAAGAAAAACATTAAAACTGAAAGAAAAAAATGAAGTTACTATTTCATGCCTTCGTTTTCTGTAAGTAACTTGCCTTTCTGAGTCTTGACTTGAGGAAGACAATGGAATTGAAATTTTATAAAATTAGTTGATCAAGTTTGCCTCCATTCACGGGTGGATTCAGCTAGTGATGTTTCTGGTGGCCTATAGCTAAGGCTTGGAAACAGGATTGGCAGTGAGAGAATTCCTAAAGTACCGTAATTATTTCCTTCCTATTTCTAGTCCATCTTTCCATCATTCATTTTGAACGAGAAGACATGTTGAATAAAAGTGTGGACTAAGATACTTTTGATCCCTGTGCTTGGGGGCTGAAAATGTTACTTGGCTGCCAGGCTCTTATAAAGTGCCTTCAGAAGATGATAAAGGCAAGGGGCCTCCCTAGGAATCCAGTGGTTAAGAAACTGCCTTGCAATGCAGTGGATGTGGGTTCAATCTGCAAAGCAACTAAGCCTGTGGCCCACAACTAGAGAGCCCATGTACTGCAACAAAAATATCCCACATGACGCAACTAAGACCCTATGCAGCCAAATAAATATTAAAAGAGAAGAACTTCAAAAAAAAGAAATAGGATAAAGGCCACATTACTGTTGTTTTGCTAAAAGGAGCCACTTTATAGGAATCCAGAGTTTGACCTTCCCAGCTGTTTGGGGTCAAGTCGTATGAAGGAGGGCTGCTCTGGGGCTTACGGAACCACACTTAGAGTGAATGTCCTGGCGACCTGAGGCAGGGGAACCATGGGTTCAGGTGGTAACTGCTTCAGGATTTTCCCAGGGTGGTCATGGAGTGTGATTCTGGGCCTAGGGGAGGCAGCTCTCATAGACCCGTTGATTCCTCAGAAGATGGGTCTTGGAACTGTAAAATCTGCTCTGGAGAAAAGAGGGAAGTCCTTATTTAATGACTGGTGTGGAAGGTTCTCTCTCTCTCTTTTTTTGTTTTAACTATAACTGAGCAGAACTTTTTTGCAAAATGAGCCTCACTGAAACAGATTCTTTTTATCTTTCCATAGGTGTAAATCCTCGGACCCAGAATAAGGATTCTCCAGAGGACAGTGTGTCTACCTCTCCAGACCCAAGTAAGAGGGGGCGACTGACAGAGGGCGGTGAGGGTGTGGGGTGGATGGTCAGTGCACTTGGGGAGCAAGAGGGAGCCCTGTGGGGGGGAAACAGCCTGGACGTTCACGTCTGAGGCTCGAGAAGGCAGTGTGGTGAGGAAGAGTCTGTAGGTTGTCTGATGGAAAGGGAGCGGCCACGCGGAAAGGGTGGCCATATTCCCAGCGCTGGCCTTGGCTCTGAGGTGCCTGACGATGGCCCTGGGGAGAAGTCGGAAGGAGTAAGACCTGAGGCTGTTTGCATCCCTGCAGTTGGAAGTGTGTGTCTGGGTTGCATTACATTGATCATCCTTGTCTGTTGAAATAGCTGAACATCTAAATATCAGCAATAGCAAAAGACCGGAAAAAGAAACTCTACTGCTTGGTCCACGTCGCTTTACCTCACTGTGACCAATGGATGTATGTGCGTCACCAAATCTTTTTTGTTACCACTTCCAGTAACTTAACAATCATTTCGCCAGTTCTCCAGGTCTGGCATGCCAGTCAGTTTTCATGTCAACATCAAACGTATTACTATATTGTGATTTGGATAATCATGTCTATTGGTGGCTGTTTGGGTGATTTCTAATTTTTTTTTTTTTAGCATATAATGCATGGTGCAGTGGGTGTATTTTTTTCTCTTGGTTCAGATCCTTAGAATTTATTCCAAAGAATAGTTGGCAGATTGATTATTTTCTAGAAAGCTGCCAGCCTTGAATAGATGAGCCTGTTTCTCCTCCGCAAGCCCAGCACTGGATTTTGTCATCTGTGTTTGTCACTGCGTGGTTCTGAGCTGGAACCACCTCAGAGGCTTTGGCAGGGCCTGGAGGTACTGGAGGTGGAAAAGAGGCCACGCAGACTCTTTACCCAGGGAAGCAGCAGCAGCATCCAGCTAAGAACTGGGAGCTTTTCTCACCATGGGGTTTGAAGTCCCCATGTGTACGCGTGGACCCCGTTTCTAAAAGGTTTTTATAGTCCCGAGGGTCAGGGAGCTGGCAAGGGCCAGAACGGTGTGAGAAGGCACAGAGAGAGAGGGCCTGGTATTTCCAGCTTCTCCTTGGGGGCTTCATTTGGTGCCCACCTTCTGCTGCGGATTCTAACCAGGAAGCTCACACAAACTCACCCTTGTTTGCCATATGGGAAATTGGGGTGCCAACCAGGATGCTGTGGGCTGGGTTTTTTTTTGTTGTTTATTGAAGTGTAGTTGATGTACAATGTTGTGCAACTCTGCTGTACGTCAAAATGACTCAGTTATACACATACATACATTCTTCTCCTTATTTTCTTTTTCATTATGGCTTATTACAGGATATTTAATGTACTTCCCTGTGCGATACCTGAGGACCTTGCTGTTGATCCATTCTAAATGTAGTAGTTTGCATCTGCTAACGCCAGACTTGCAGTCCGTTCCTCTCCCTCCCCCGCTTCCCTTTAGCTGTGCTTTGAGTTCTTGCGGTATTAAGGAGTTAACAAGGCCTGTGTGGAGTCAGACTAATAGACTCAGAGAGTGGAGTGGTGGTTGCCAGGGTCCCAGGGTGCGGGGGGTTGCTGGTTGGTGGATGTAAAACTTCGGTCCTTGTGAGATGAGTAAGGTCTCTAGAGACCTGCCGCATGGCACTGTCCCAAGTTTAAGAATACTGAGTTGTACACTTTTGTTAAGGTGGTAGATCTCAAGTATTCCTACCACAATAAAATAAAATTCAGACCAACCAAGCAGAAGTCACCCCGGGACCTGGAGTGGAGACCATGGAGTTAGGCCTGTTGCAGGTCAGGTCATCTTCCCCAAAGCCTTGTGGCTGCACACGGGGCCTGTTTCCCGCTGGGACTCAGCTCGAAAGTCTTCTTGGCCCCTGACCCTCAGGCTCAGGGACACTGTTTTCCTGGGGGACATGTTGGTCACTTTATGGAGGAAAGATCCCCGAGCAGAGAGGCTTCTGGTCCTGTGACCTCGGGGGGATTCAGCTCGGCCAGGAGTTTAAAGGGGTCGATGATGCCGCCACACCCGCTCAGAGGAGGGGTGTCGGGAACAGCGGGCAGAAGGCCGAGGAGCCACGGGAGATGAGGCGTCTGAGGGTCTCGCTGGGGACGCAGAGGCTGAAGCGTGGAGTGTATCTGCTTCTCGTTGCTCCCTTGTATGGAGATTTGAAAAATAACGTTCACTTACTGACGGAATAAGCTAACTGCCCCCTTGTGTTAACTCAGTGATTCTCAGCAAGGAATGTTCTGCTCACTGGGGGCACACGTGGCCGTGTCTCCAGACACCTGGTTTTCACAGTAGATGCCACTGGCATCTAGTGAGTGGGGACCGGGAGGCTGCTCACATCCTGCAGTGCCCAGGACCGCCCCCCATGACAGAGAATTATCCTGACCAGAGTAGGTCTCATGCCCCGAGGTGGGGAAGCCCTGCTTCACCAAAGCGCAGGCAATCTCTGGCAGACCCACAGGGTCCAGCCCACTCTGCCACGGCAGCTCGCCGGCTCCTAAAGTCCCAGCCTCGTCGCTTTCCCAGACGTCCTCCCTTGACCCCTCTTCCTGCCCTGATGGATCTGTGACTTACTTTTCAATCCTTAATTCTGCTCCCCTGTGCTATTCGCTCCAGAATCAGCTGCGCCCCTCTCTTCTCCCCACCTGGCCCCTCCGCCCCCTCAGGGAGGCTCCCGGCCTGAGCCTCTCTTCCGCTCTCAGGACGTTGATTTGCTTGGATGTGTAACTCTGCCTGGCCTGCCCCTGCCGTAACCTCACTGGACTCACGGCTGCAGCTCACGATCAGCAGAAAATGAAAAGTGTCGGCTGCGACTCCCATTTGCATGGTGGGATCGGATAAGCACTGCGTTGTCTAACAGCCTCTGTTTCTCTCTCTTTCTCCCTCCCCCCTCCCTCTCTCTCTCCCTCTCTTTCCTGGCAACTTGATCGCCTGTCACCACCGCCCTTCTCCCCCCCACTCCCCACCCACATCCCACACCTTCCTGGTGACCTCACTACCTTCCTCCCTGTTCACACGAGGCAGTTCTGACGCTGTCTGCTCCCCCTGTAGTGCCAGGCTTCTGTTGCACAGTTGGTGTGGACTGGAAGTCACTCACGACTCCCGCGTGCCTCCCCCTCACCACGGACTACTTCCCTGACCGCCAGGGCCTGCAGAACGACTACACGGAGGGCTGCTATGATCTCCTCCCGGAGGCTGACATCGACAGGTCGGTGACAGAGAGAAGGTGCCTGGCTTTTGCTTCTCCCAAGACTGGTTTGCAAATCCTCAGTTTCACACACCACCAGGGAAGAGCTCACGGGGATGGAGCTGAGGACCGGGGACTGTCGCTCTGCCCCTGGCATGTCCCGTGAACGCCTGTGAACACCGTCTGTCTTTTCAGGAGGGACGAGGAGGGCGTGCAGATGACGGCCCAGCAGGTGTTTGAGGAGTTCATCTGCCAGCGGCTCATGCAGGGCTACCAGATCATTGTTCAGCCCCGTGCACAGAAGCCCAGCCCCACCGGCCCACCCCCACTCAGCAGCAGCCCACTCTACAGCCGGGGTGAGGTGCCACTGCGGACCCTAAGTCTTCTTCTCTACTCAATTTGTGCAAACAAGTTCTTAAGATAGTAGGGAATACATACACTGAAAGGCATTGTTTTCCACCACACATTCTTTTTTCGATCTAGTAATTTCATGTTTATGTACATATATTCATACGTTTATGTGTACTGATATATAATGCAGTAATACATTTATATAATGACATATTTATACAGATATTCTCTGCTGTATTGCTTACCCAATTTTTTTTTCCCCTTTTAAAATTTTACTTTACACAAGAATTAATGTCTCCTCTGGGTTCAGACTTATCTTAAAACTCTCTTTAATCTCCAACTCTCCTTTTATGGAAGAGGGTATGGCTAAGTTCAGGAATGTTCCAGCCTGGCCTAAGCAGTACCTGGGGTCCTAGGCAGCTGAGCAGG
Source organism: Okapia johnstoni (assembly GCA_024291935.2). Taxonomy (NCBI): domain Eukaryota; kingdom Metazoa; phylum Chordata; class Mammalia; order Artiodactyla; family Giraffidae; genus Okapia; species Okapia johnstoni. The sequence goes on along the minus strand of CM044310.1, from coordinate 2,315,419 downwards.
GGCTGAACTGTCAAACTACAGGGTGAATGTTCCTGTCCCAGAGGCCTGGGTTTATTTCTTGCACGGTGCCTGACACAGTAGGTCCTCTAACATTACCTGAACCTGAAGTTTATGCTTGTTCTCCCCTCCTTCCCTATTCTTGTCACTGCAGCTCACCGCAGCTCAGTGACCTGAAGCCAAGATGGGCCATCCATGAGTGGCAGAGGCTAGGGAGTACAGAGACTCAGCGGTGCTGGCTGAGTTTGAGCTGGGCTCTGGACGTCTCCCCTGAAACAAGTCCAGCAGCGAGAATTACATGTGGGGACCTGGAACCAGCGAGTGGGGGTCACTTCCTGGAGCCATCACTGAGCGTCTCTTTGTCCCCTGCCTCCTCCTTGTAGCTAGTGAGCACCCCACCCTGCTCCCTAGACAGCCAGAACCAAACCTCAGGCCAGCTTTGGTTCCATTAAAGCTCCTCCAGTCAGAGGATCAAAGAAGCTTGGACCTGTCAGCGGGGGCTTAGTGGTCCTTGTGTCCAGGCCCCATTGTTCACCATGAAGCTTTGGCTTCCTCTGAGTTTTTCCTAAAAGCCTCTTGTGATATGTATCACGTGATGCCTTCTTCTCATACTATATTCTACTAATAACCTTTCTGAGTGCTAGGATGACTTCAGCTTCATCTTATTATCTTCCACCATGGAAGCCACAGTGCCTGGTACAGGACAGCATGGGTCTATGAACTTAATGATGGTGTTCATTCATTCATCCATTCATTCATTATGTCATGCATTCATTATTTCACACATTCATTCCTTATTTCACTAATTCATTTGTTCATTAGTTCATTCATTCATTCATTAGTTCTTTCATTTTATTGTGTCACTCATTCATTCACTCATTATTTCATTCATTCATTCATTCATTAGCATTTTTGAAGCTCCTGCCCTATAGGACAAAATAACATTAGTCAAACTATGAAATACAATTCCATGTTATGATAAAGACCATGAAGGAAAAATCAAAATGCTCACCCAAGATATTTACTATGGGATTGGATTTAGTCTGGAGAGTCAGAGGTGGCTTCTTTGAGGAGGTGATGTTTGAGCTGTGACCTGAAACGCATGCAGGAGTTTTTAGTGTGAGAGGAGAGGCGTGGAGGGCAGAGCTTGCCAGGCAGCAGGATTAGTGTGTGCAAATGCCCTATGGCTGCAGACCTTGGGAGACTTTCCAGGCATCTAAAAGGTGAGTGTGGGGAGTACCACGAGGAAGCTAGCAACATGGCCAGAGATATCAGGAGACCCAAGCTGCACAGACCATGTGAAGGATTTTGTTCTTATCCTAAACAAGGTGGTATGAATTCGCCTTTCATGTTAGTGGTCCTATCCAGGTTGCCTTTTCTCTGAACAGGCACTTTATAAGGTGCTACTGAAAATACAAAGATGAACAAGATCTGGGCCCTGGCCTCCTGGAACTTTTACTTTGTCAGGGAGCGAGACACACACATACAAGGAGCTTTATCCAGGGTAGAATTCACCGTTGATGGGGTCTGATAGCTTTCTGAAGAAGGTGGCACTTGATGGTGACCTTAAACAATCCTTAGGAATTTGATGGTGAGAAAGCAAAAATGAGATTGAAGAGAAGGCAGAAGAAGCAACAGGAGCAGATGTGTGGAGAAGCAGATGTTTGCCATGATCTTGAGCAAATAAATAAGTGGTTCCTTTTTTTTTTTGGCTGCAGTGCATGTGGGATCTTAGTTCCCCGACCAGGAATCGAACCCATGTCCCCCGCAGTAGAAGCACAGAGTCTTAACCACTGAACTGCCAGGGCAGTCCCCAATAAGTGATCCTTTAAGTCTGAAACATGGTGTAGCAGAGTGGGCGTCATGGGCTGGGTTGGCCGCCCCAGGGGTGAGGGTCTCAGATGCCAGGTGGCAGCTTGTGCCTGAGAAGGGTGGAGTTCCATTTTAGTCAGTTAACATCCAGCTTAGAACTTCCCTTCACAGGGGATGAGGCATAAGTTTGTTTAGCCTTGAGTGTATCATCCAGATGCTGTCGGTACCCCTGACTCCAACCCCCTGCTGGCTGGTTCAGTCACAGAAAAATCTTCCACCTTCAGGACTTTTTTATTTTTTTAACCAAGAGTATTTCTTTTCCACGAAATTGCCAAACTGAAAGGATTGCCTCTTTTGTCTCTCCTTTTCTGAATCTATGTGGAAGAGAAGCAATTGCCTTTTAAAGGAAGGACCCTCAACCAGATGGAGGAAATTCTTTTTTTCCTTATTAGGCCTTGTGTCCCGAAACCGCCCAGAGGAGGAAGACCAGTACTGGCTGAGCATGGGCAGAACCTTCCACAAAGTCACACTGAAAGACAAGATGATCACAGTGACCCGGTACCTTCCCAAGTGAGTCCTGGATGTTTAACGTTTTCAGCTTCTGTCCTAGATCACATCCACCTACCAAGTGATGTTTATAACACATACTGTCCACATCCTGAATTGCATGTGTATTCAAACCGGGGAGATTGATTGAGTAGTTGTTCTTTTGGAGTTACTGTTTTGTTTCCCAGGGTTGTTTTCTTTTTGTTTGTTTTTGGCCCCACTGGGTCTTCATTGCTTTCCAAGGGCTGGTTGAGGGCAGCAGGGGCTGGGCTGGTGTCTGGGCTAGTTGCTGTGTGCAGGCTTCTCATTGCAGTGACTTCTTTTGTTGCAGAGCACATACTCTAGGTGCTTGGGCTCCAGTAGTTGGGGCACATGGGCTTAGCTGCTCCGCTGCATGTGGAATCTCCCAGGGATCTAACCAGTGTCCCCTGCATTGGCAGGCGGATTCCTATCCAGTGCACCAGCAGGAAAGTCTACTTTCCAGGGTTGTGTTTCATGGTTGCAGCTCACCTATTTCTGAAAGGGATTTGATTCAGCTTATAATGTTTAGCATGAGTCTTAACACTCCAATTAAAAACAAAGAATATGATAGAAGAATAAGAAGTTTTCTGTTCAGTTGCTCAGTCGTGTCCGACTCTTTGCAACCCTGTGGACTGCAGCACACCAGGCTTCCCTGTCCATCACCAACTCCTGGAGCTTACTCAAACTCATGTCCATCAAGTTGGTGATGCCCTCCAACCATCTCATTCTCTGTCATCCCCTTCTCCTCCTGCCTTCAATCTTTCCCAGCATCAGGGTCTTTTCCAAGGAGTCAGTTCTTTGCATCAGGTGGCCAAAGTATTGGGGTTTCAGCTTCAGCATCAGTCCTTCCAATGAATTCAGGACTGATTTCCTTTAGGATGGACTGGTTGGATCTCTTTGCAGTCCAAGGGGCTCTCAAGTGTCTTCTCCAACACCACAGTTCAAAAGCATCAGTTCTTCAGTGCTCAGCTTTCTTCACCGTCCAACTCTCACATCCATACATGACTACTGGAAAAACCATAGCTTTGATTAGATGGACCTTTGTCGGCAAAGTAATATCTCTGCTTTTTAATATGCTGTCTAGGTTGGTCATAGCTTTTCTTCCAAGGAGCAAACTTCTTTTAATTTCACGGCTGCAGTCACCATCTGCAGTGATTTTGGAGCCCAAAAAAATAAAGTCTCTCAGTGTTTCCATTGTTTCCCACCTACTTGCTGTCAAGTAATGGGACCGGATGCCATGATCTTCATTTTTGAATGTTGAGTTTTAAGCCAGCTTTTTCACTCTCCTCTTTCTCTTTCATCAAGAGGTTCTTTAGCTCTTCTTCGCTTTCTGCCATAAGGGTGGTGTCATCTGCATATCTGAGGTTATTGATATTTCTCCCAGCAATTTTGATTCCAGCTTGTGCTTCATTCAGACTGGCATTTCACATGATGTACTCTGCATATAAGTTAAACAAGCAGGGTGACAATGTACAGCCTTGATGTACTCCTTTCCCAATTTGGAACCAGTCCATTGTTCCATGTCCAGTTCTAACTGTTGCTTCTTGACCTGCATACAGGTTTCTCAGGAGGCAGGTAAGGTGGTTTGGTATTCCCATCTCTTGAAGAATTTTCTACAGTTTGTTGTGATCTACACAGTCGAAGGCTTTGGCATCGTCAATACAGCAGAAGTAGATGTTTTTCTGGTTTAAAAACTGAGAAATCTCCGTCACCAGTTCCCTGAGATGAGCTCGTTCCTGTGGTTGAATGCCAAGTGTGTTAAGAAAGAAAAGGTACAGAAGAGTTGGTGGATATCCTTGTTGGACCTTTGTTTTTCAGGTACCCGTATGAGTCTGCCCAGATTCACTACACCTACAGCCTCTGCCCTTCCCACTCTGATTCAGAGTTCGTCTCCTGTTGGGTGGAATTCTCGCACGAGCGACTGGAGGAGTACAAGTGGAATTACTTAGATCAGTACATCTGCTCTGCCGGCTCCGAGGACTTCAGGTCAGAGAGCCCGAGTTGGCTCCCCACCATCGCGGCCTGCCACATGTCTGTGATTTAATGCCTCTGTCCTTCCTCCTGATTGCAAAATGAGGACGCTTTTAGAAAAAAAAAAAAAAAAATGGAGGGAATAACACATCTGGATTGGGTTAAAAACTCAGCGATGAGATGGATGGGGACGATTGCGCCGCAGTGTGAATGTACTGAGTGCCACTGAATGTGCCCTTAAAGATCGTTATAATGGTAAATGTTGTTACACGTATTTTACCATGTGAGACAACAAACAACAACAGACCCTGGTAAAGACGTGCCCTTTGGTGGGATGTCAGTACTCTTCACATTTTCCTGACTGCTCGTAAATTTTGTTTTTTAATTGAAGTATAGTAGATTTACAATGTCACGTTAACTTCTGCTATACAGCAAAGTGGCTCAGTTGTGTATGTACTTTCTTTTTTTAATATTCTTTTCCATTATGGTTTATCCTGTGAAAGTGAAAGTGTAGTCACTCAGTTGTGTCCGACTCTTTGAGACCCTTGGACTGTAGCCCACCAGGCTCCTAGAATACTGGAGGAGGTTGCCATTCCTTTCTCCAGGGGATCTTCCCGACCCAGGAATCGAACCTGGGTCACCTGTATTGCAGACAGATTCTTTACCATCTGAGCCACCAGAGAAGCTCCCCCCCACCCCATGGTTTATCCTAGGATTTTTAAAAATCTTTTTTCAGCTTTCAGTTCAGTTCAGTTCAGTTCAGTCGTTCAGTCGTGTCTGACTCTTTGTGACTCCATGAACCGCAGCATGCCAGGCCTCCCTGTCCATCACCAACTCCCAGAGTCCACCCAAACCCATATCCATCAAATTGGTGATGCCATCTAACCATCTCATCCTCTGTTGTCCCCTTCTCTTCCCACCTTCAATCTTTCCCAGCATCCGGGTCTTTTCAAATGAGTCAGCTCTTCGCATCGGGTGGCCAAAGTATTGGAGTTTCAGCTTCAGCATCAGTCCTTCCAGTGAATATTCAGGACTGATCTCCTTTAGGATGGACTGGTTGGATCTCCTTGCAGTCCAAGGGACTCTCAAGAGTCTTCTCCAACACCACAGTTCAAAAGCATCAATTCTTCTGCGCTCAGCTTTCTTTATAGTCCAGCTCTCACATCCATACATGACCACTGGAAAAACCATAGCCTTGACAAGATGGACCTTTGTTGGCAAAGTAATGTCTCTGCTTTTTAATATGCTGTCTAGGTTGGTCATAACTTTCCTTCCAAGGAGTAAGCACCTTTTAATTTCATGGCTGCAGTCACCATCTGCAGTGATTCTGGAGCCCCAAAAAATAAAGTCTCTCACTGTTTCCACTGTTTCCCCATCTATCTGCCATGAAGTGATGGGACCAGATGCCATGATCTTAGTTTTCTGAATGTTGAGCTTTAAGCCAACTTTTTCACTCTCGTCTTTCACTTTCATCAAGTGGCTCTTTAGTTCTTCCTTCACTTTCTGCCATTAGGGTGGTGTCATCTGCATATCTGAGGTTATTGATATTTCTCCCGGCAATCTTGATTCCAGCTTGTGCTTCCATAATTGACAAAAATAGTATATATGTAAGGTGTCCAGTGTGACGGTTTCATGTGAATATACATTTTTTTCTTTTTTTTTAAATTAGAGTATAGTTGATTTATACTGTTGTGTTAGTTTCAGGTATCCAGCAAAGTGAATCAGTTACACATATACATATGTCTACCCTTTTTTAAGATTCTTCTCTCATATAGATCATTACAAAGTATTGAGTGGAATTCCTTGTGCTATAGGAGTAGGTTCTTTAGTTACGTATTTTATGTATGGTGGTTTAGTCACTCAGTCGTGTCTTGACTCTTTTCAACCCCATGGTCTGTAGCCTGCCAGGCTCCTCTGTCCATGGGATTTCCCAGTCAAGAATACCAGAGTGGGTTGCCATTTCCTTTGCAGGGGATCTTCCCCTCCCAGGGATCAAACCCGAGCCTCCTGCATTACAGGCAGATTCTTTACCAACTGAGCCACTGGGGAAGCCCATTTTATATACAATAGTATGTATATGTCAATCCCAGTCTCCCAATTTGCTTCTCTCCACTCTCTTTCCTTCTTGGTAACCGGTTAAGTTTGTTTTCTACATCTGTAATTCAATTTCTGTTTTGTAAATAGGTTCATTTGTACCATTCTTTCAGATTCCGCACAAAAGTGATATCATATGATATTTGTCTTTCTCTGACTTAACTCCACTTGGTATGATAATATCTAGGTCCATCCATGTCGTAGGAATGGCAGTATTTCCTTCTTTTTTATGACCACAGGCTATTGAAGACACTTCTCTGTGCTGTGCACTCGGACTGTGTTGTTAATGCATTCTCTATATAAAAAGCTTTGTGATGTCTTGTTTTTAACTTTTCATTTTTATGCGTGATTCACGGTTGTGATGATAAAAGGCTGCCACGACACTGGGCCTGGGTGCACACAAGCATTCCCGCGTCTCTGGGGTGGAAAGGAAAAGCAGCCTTGGAGGCCTTCCGTTTGAGCCTGCAGCCTCAGACGGGCACACGCCCCAGGCAGACGGACCCTCAGACGGGCACACGCCCCAAGGCAGACGGACCCTCAGACGGGCACACGCCCCAGGCAGACGGACCCTCGCAGCCCACCCTGGAGGTGGGGGCGGGGGTGCTGAGCGGACGCACGCGGAGGTGCTTCCGTCGCCGGCTCGGCCTCACCCCGCCGCCTTCCTCCCTTTCCCTCCGCAGCTTGATCGAGTCCCTGAAGTTCTGGAGGACACGCTTCCTGCTGCTGCCGGCCTGCGTCACCGCCACCAAGCGCATCACGGAGGGAGAGGCCCACTGCGACATCTACGGGGACCGGCCGCGGGCGGACGAGGAGGAGTGGCAGCTCCTGGACGGCTTCATCCGCTTCGTGGAGGGCCTGAACCGCATCCGCCGGCGGCACCGCTCGGGACCGCATGATGCGGGTGAGGCCCCGGGGCCCCTCGCGGGCTGCGCGGGGTCTGGGCCGCAGGGCCCGCCTCCTCTTGCGTCAGCGGCCGCTCGCTGGCCAGGTCTTCACTCCAGCCGCCCAGAGATTGTCTTCAGTCCAGCGCAGTGGGTGCTCCTTCAGTGCAGGATGAAGTGGTTGGCGGGGGAAGCGGGGGCAGGCTCCCCACCCGCGGACAGAGCCCCCCGTGGGCTCCCCGCAGGGTTCCCGGCGTCGGGCACAGCGGCCTGTGTGCCCTGGGGCTGGATTGCTCAACGGCAGCCCTGTCACTTCTGGCACTTGTAGGGTTTTCCCGCACCCTTGGGCCTTCTTTCGGTGACTCATTCCCCAGTGAGGATGCTGAGGCCTGTAGGGGTGATGGGAGGATGTGTCTGAGGGCACCCAGCCGACAAAGGGCCGATCTGGGATGATTCGGTCCACGTGCACGCCTGTGTGCCTGCGCACACAGGTCTCTGAATTTTATAACTATAGATTCACGTCACCACCATCTCCGCCACAGTCAGGACACAGAATAGTTCCATCGCTCCAAGGAAAGCTCTCACAGCACCGTTAGAGTCACACTGTCCCTCCATCCCTAACCCTGGTGGCCACTGGTCTGTTCTCCATCACTCTGCCGTTGTCTTTTCCAAATATCCTATAAATGGGATCATACAGCACATCATCTTTCCAGGCTGCGTTCTTCCCCTCCGCGTAATGCCTTTGGGATTCATCTAACTTGTTGCTAGACTCCACAGTTCATGCCTCTTCATTGCTGAGCAGTGTTTGGTCATCGGTCATGTTGTTACTTTTTGTTTTTAACCTCAAGTTCAGCTGTCTTCTGTGCACAGCATCATTTCCAGGAGAGCTCGTGTAGCGGAAAGAACCTTGGTTTTGGAGTCAGTCAACTGGAGTTCGAATTCCAGCGGCTGTGGGATTTGGGATAGTTACTTCACTTCTCTGAGACTTAGTTTCTTTTTCCATAAAGTAGATGTTAACATTGTTTACTTCCTCAAGCTGTGATGAGAGTAAAATTAGATGATGTACCTAAACCGCCTCAAGGAGGCAGTTTGTTTTGAGTCTGACAGCTATTTGGGACTTTTGGTTTGAGTAAAAAGCTGTTTCCTGGCATTTCTGCCTCCCGGACCTCATCCTCCCCGACTGTACTGATGGGTTTCCAGAGCCTGAGGCACAGCGGACACAGCAGCATCTGATGGCCTGTTTCCTTCTCTCTGCTCTAGAAAGGGGCCGCCATGAAAGGCTTGCAGATGTCCGGGCCCATCCCCACGCACTCCCTGGAGTCGGCCGGCCCCCCAGTTGGGAAGAAGGGAACCTCAGCTCTGTCTGCCCTGCTGGAGATGGAGGCCAGTCAGAAGTAAGTGCCTGGTGGAGGGAGATGCCTTTGCGCCCCACAAGCCCGAGTGCAGTGAAATGTGGTTTCTGTCTACCAAGGAGCCAGTAATTGACAAAAGACAGGTGAAAAGAAAGGTTAATACGTGGTAAGTGTCAAATGTCATGAAATAGGCCAGAATTTATAAACCTGCAGTCTGGAGCTTGATTTGCAATACAGGTACAGTTGGTTTGGTCCACAAAGTGTATTTTTGTCAGTGGGTTGATTTTTTGTTTGTCTTTATTTTTAATCGACTTTCTTTTTTTAACTCAGTTTTAGGTTCGAGGCAAAATTGAGTGGAAGGTGCAGAGAGTTCCCATATACACCCTTCCCCACACATTATCCACGTCCCTCACTGAGCGGCCCATTTGGTACAATTGATGGACCCAAAGTGCACCGTTTATTTACATCAAGCTTCACTCTTGGTGTTGCACACTCTGGGTGTGGTGGTGGTTTAGTCTAGTCATAATTCATGTCTGACTCTTTGCAATCCCATAGACTGTAGCCCACCAGGCTCCTCTGTCCATGGCTGTAGATAAACTTATAATGATACGTAGCCACCATTAAAGAGTAGTTTCTCTACCCAAAAAACACAGAATATTTTTAGAATATTTGAGCCAATTTTTTTTATGTTTGAAGAGTTCATATACAAATCTTGACTTCTGAGGCCTGTTGGTCCAGTGGTTAAAACTCTGCGCTTCCACTGCAAGCGGCACGGATTCAATCCCTGACTGGGAATCTGAGATCCCACATGCTCTACAGCCAAAGTAAGTAAAGAAGTAAATAGTAAAAAAAAAGAAAGAAAAGAAACTTTAAAAAAGAATCTACATTTCTTAGTGAGTCCCTGTATGAAAAAATAGATGGCGTATACATACATGATGCGCGGTTATATGAAAAATACAGATAATGTCATACAAAAGTATATCACATATAAAATGCGATATTTGCTTTGTTTGGGCTAGCGGAGACTCAGTTAGCACTGGGTCCACATTCAAGCCTGGCCACGGTGGATGGGCTGGCACTTTAGGTGGGCTTGTGCCCTGGTTTACTGTGGAGTCAGCGCATCCTCTGTGCTTGGACTTGACGTGGTCCCTCAGTCCCGCCACCTGACCAGCTTCTCTAGGCGTTAGAGTGTGTGGTCCCTTCATGCACAGCAGGCGCTGCAGCTCTCAGGACCCCAGAGGGATCACATCTTGCTTTGGGAGGTGGGGACAGCATCACAGGAGGTGGCATTTAAGATATCTTTGTAGGAAGAGATGCATTTATACCAGGGGGGGTGGGACTTGGGGAAAAGGAGAAAACATTGCCACAAACCCTAACCTTAACCCCGCCCCGTCCACCCTTCCAGCCAGATCAAGTCCCCTCTGAGCTCCCCGGTGTCTGTCTGGTGGGGTGGAGGGTTCCGAGCCATGCCTGCAGAAGCCCACAGACGTTGAGCTTTCAGAAGGTAATGTGAGTGAGCTTGTGGCCCAGCGGGAGATGCAATTGCAAAGACAGCGTGGGAAGTCAGACTTGAAGCTGTTCCTACATGTTCCCATAGCAAGAGCAGTCGTCTGAAAGTTTCTTTATTTTAATGCAAAATTTCAAACATTTAAAAAAAAAAGTAGATTCGCATAATAAATCCCCGTTTACCCATCACCCAGCTTCAATGATTGTTAACTCAGGGCCGATCTTGTTTCATTTATATCCCACTTGCTTCTCTTTTTATTTCTTATAAAACCCCAGACATCTCATCTCTTCCTCTAGAAGATTTCAATGTGCGTCTCTGAAAGATAAGTACTCTTAAAGCCATAATATTGTAATTCACCTAGGAAGTCACAGCAGTTCCTTAATATCATGAAATACTCATTCAGCGTCTTTGATAGAAGTGGTATTTGCAGAGATGGGTCCTGCATATGGAAAGGCCTGGTAGATGGGCTTAGGAGGCAGAGGCCTCACTGGTCCAGGCGAGAAGCAGAAGAGGCTGGAGGCGAGGATGGTGTGGAGAGAAAGGGATTCCGGGGGGAGGGAAGAGAGTAGCCAGGGTAGCAGTAGCGGGGGCAGGGCAGGCAGATGACAGGCAAAACTGGGATAGGTCAGGCCCATCCCATGATTAAGGGTGCTGGGGCCTCCAGAAAATCTGACCCGGGAAAGACCCCAGAACTCTGCCTGCAGATTGTCCCTTAGCTAATCACAGACCTTTCCCGCTGGAAAAAAAGAACAAGGAACATATGTTGCTGGGAGGGGTGTGAAGCTGGGGGCGGGGGAATCTTATTTTAATGTGTCAGTGAGTCATTGTTCCGAGCGCTCCAAGGAGCCTCTTTCTGCTCAGATGGAAGGAGGAGGGATGTCTTAGGGTGACACTGTCCCCTAATGTGTGTGGGGTGCTCAGCTGACCCCACAGCAGGAGGCAGGACAGGGTGCCCCGAGATATATTCTCCCCTAGATGGGTGCTCCTGGGGGACGTGGTGCCTCTTCTCAAAGCTGGAGGCTGAGCAGAGGGAGCCAGGTCTTTATGTAATGTTTGCTCACGTGGCATTTTTTACCTTGTGCTTTTCTTTATTTTTTGCTACACCAAGCCGATCCAGTTTTATTGTGGAAAACTGTGTTGCAGCGATAGGAAGAAGAGGTTTAGAAGTTTCACCAGTAGTCCTGCCATCTTATCACGTGTATCGGTTTCCTCTGGATCCCCTGAGTCTTCGCCTGGAGGCGCTCACGTGTCATCAGGCTCTCATGGGAGGCAGGGGCCACGGGAGAAGGGCTGTGGGCAGTATGGGCTCCGTGGCTTCTGTTTGACGGAGGTAAACTGACATCAGGGAGTCAGAGCAGGGAGTGAGCCCATGTGGCGGTCATCATGGCCTCTGGGAAGCAGGCAGTGTGCCCCATACGTGTCTCGTGTGTGGGCCTGTACAGGATAGCAGGTTTATTTGGTGGCATCCCCTCCCCTGAGCTGTGGCGCCTCCAAGGGCAAGGATGGGTCCTAAGTGTCTCTGAATCCCCAACTCCTGGTCCACAGGTCCTCACATAGACGGCAGCTCAGTACACGAGGGTTCTCAAACCTGTCAGACGAGGGAACGCTGGGGCACAGCCAGGGAACACGGCCACGGCTCGCAGGAAGCATAGGAGGGCATCCCAGTGTGTGTGTGTGGATGCTGCCGCGATGTGATGCAGAGACGGCGTGATGTACGGGGCTGAGGCAGAGTCCACTCTTCACGTACGAATCACGCCTCAGAGCAGCCAAGCGATTGGTGTGGGGAGGTGTCCTTCTCTCCAGTATTCAAGCTGATGGGTCCAGAGGGAGCACTAGGACATTACCACGTGTGGGCTCCTGTGCACGTACGGATCTCACAGAGGTCACCAGTGACTGCTCACATCGCCAGACACCAAGGCCTCCAGGTAGAAGCACGCAGCACACTTGAGGAGTTCCTGCTCATCAAGCCTAAATGTGCTCAAACCTCTAGATACATTTTCTAGTTCTCAGGCAGTGCTGGGCACAGGGGAGCGGGGGAAGCAATAAAGGGATGTGAGGAGCACATCCAGATGGTAAATTTACAGGACCAGTGAGTTCCTTTCTCCCACAGATAAATTGCAGGATATGGAGAGATGAAAAGAGCTTCCGGCTCAAAGGATGCTCTAGAGACATGACTGACTGCAGTGTAGGGACCTCAACTGCATCCAGCAAACACACTGTAAAAAGATTTTTTGGAGACAATTAGAGAAATATTTGATATTAGAAAATTTAAAAAAATGTAGGTGTGTTGATGAGACTGTTGCTCTTTTATTTTCTTCTGGAGATGCAGTATACACTGAAGTGTTTATAGATGAAGCAATAGCGTGTGTGAGTTTTGCTTCCAAATAATCGGGGTGGGTAGGTGTAGATGGCTAGGGTAGGTAGGTATAAGATTGGCTCCACCATAAATGATCCTGGGGTCCAGGTAGATCATAGGTTCAATTACATTATCCTCTATTTTCATAAACCAAAAAAGAGAGAGTGTAGCAGGTTACTATGGAAACCAGTTTTTAATCTCCGATATGAGGTCACCTCACCGTCAGTAACAGACGTGTCAGAACTTAAGATGAGAGAAACGTCACGAATTGGTTTCCCAGGGGAGGGAGGGGCAGAGAATGGAGGAAGAGGCCCCGCTGCAGGAAAACCCACTGACGCCTCCAGTCTCCCCCTGGAGCTGCCTTGGGAAGTGAGCCAAGTTGGACGAGGGCCAGGCGTTTACACGCTTTGGTGATGGTTCACTGTCCCCAGGCAGCCTGGGGAGGGGCGTGGGCCCCCTGGAGGGCTGCTGAGGGGCCGCCGGACAGCACGGCAGCTCCTGATGCAGTGCGGCCATGCAGAGGGTCTGGGCTTCCCAGTGCCCACCACGAGAAGTGTGTGTTACAGTAACAACCGAGCAATTACGACTGGGATGTGAGCCTCCTGGAACTTACCAAATAAACATTCAGTGATGTATTAAAAGTCTAATCTGGGGGCTCATTTGAGTTACAGCTTGTTACTGCTTAGTCGTTAAGTCATGTCTGATTCTTTTTGTGACCCTGTGGACTGACCCATCACCGACTCAATGGACATGAGTTTAAGTAAACTCCGGGAGTTGGTGATGGACAGGGAGGCCTGGTATGCTGCAGTCCTTGGGGTCGCAGAGAGTGGGACACGACTGAGCAACTGAACTGAACTCAGCTGAATGGGCTGTAGCCCACTAGGCTCCTCTGTCCATGGGATTCTCCAGGCAAGAATACTGGAGTGGGAAGCCATTCTCTGCTCCAGGGGATCTTCCCAACCCAGGGATCAAACCCAGGTCTCCCACGTTGGCAGGTGGAGTCTTGACCACTGAGCCACCTGCGAAGCCCGAAGTTACAATGGTTCATGGTTTATTTTAGTAGAAAAGAAATTAGAAAAACAAATGTGAAAGGAGGCGTTTATGGACTCCAAGATGGGAGGAGATGTCATAAGAAAACCACGGTTGTCTTGTGTCTGAGATAATGCTTGTTATGTGCGTGGCGCTTTTTAGGGGGTGGGGAGGGATTAAGTGTGTGCATTTGCAAGATTAACAAATCTTCAAAATGTGTGAAGAGTTGACACATTCCACCCTATTTAGTTGTGCTGAACGGTAACACAACCCTAATTTTCAGAGTGTGCTTCTGGTTGTCTGTTTAATAAAAACTGAGGAAAAACTCTGTCCCAGAGAGTTGAAAGCACGGTATTCACGGATGGAGTGACTCAAACCATGTCACTTGCCTTTTCAAAGGCATGTGTGAGCCCTAAGCTGTGCCAAGACACTTTTACTTACATGTTTATTTTTCAATTAAAAAAGATTTTTGGCTGCACTGTGTGACATGCAGGATCTTAGTTCCTCCACGAGGGGACTGAACCCACATCCTCTGCATCTTAACCACTGGACCACCAAGATGCTTTTAAGATTGAGCTATTTTCTGATTTTCGGTGGCAGCTGGCAATCATTCAGGACAGTGAATGAAATTAAGGGCACCACAGAGGGTCTGAGGAGAAACAAAGGGAAAAGCGTGTTTCAGAGATGACGGCCACACAGCAGCCTTTGCCTCGTCGTGGCCAAAGCTGTCCTTCCCCAGGCTCTGGGCAGAACCGCCCTGGTTTTTCTTCCTCTCAGGTGCCTGGGAGAGCAGCAGGCAGCGGCACACGGGGTCAAGGGCTCTGCCCCACCGGCTGAGAGCAGCGGTGTTGCCATGACTCCCACCTACGTGGACAGCCCTCGAAAGGTAAAGGAGCCCCCCGGATGGGCAGGGGGCCAGCATGTGCACTCAGGGCCCAGAACCAAGTGTGCTGGGGAGTTGGGTGAACCCTTGATGGCATCGCTGTGTTGATGGAGGGACTTGTAAGGAAGCTGACTACCTGAGGAAAGCAGGTGTATAGATCAGTTGGGTTAACTGGGTCAGTCAAGACTGAAGGTCTGGCTTGAGCTGTGACGCTGGCCTCTGGTTTTCCTTTAGCTCCATCTTCAGCCCTCCCTGGCGAGGGTAGGGTAGGGATGGGATTGGGTGTGCGGGTGGTCGGGGGGCGGCTAGAAAACCACTGAAGCAGGTCCCAGGAGAGCTCACTCCTTGGTGAACGAGATTCCCATCAGTCTGCATAGACTTCTGAGAAGTAGTCAGGCGCGAGTGTCCTGGGAGACAGAAGCCAAAACCTGAGACTTGGGCCTCTGCACGGAATTGGCGAGTACAGCAGAGGGGCTGAGAACTCCCCAGGGCAGGCTTGTCGTAGCTTTGAAGACCAATAGATAAGACTCTGTCAGCTCCTTCTCCCCAGAAATTCAGAACCCGAAATCATTCTGACGTGACTGCACGTTCCCTTATCTGGTTTCTCTCACTCAGAGACGAAGCAGACTCAATAGGTGTATTTTATTTTTCAACATTGTGGTCAACTTACATATCCATCTGCCTGTTTGTTTATTTTTCTCCCACATCGTGAACATTACCCTGTCTCACTATTTCTCCAAAGCATGATTTTAAAAAAATAACTATTTAATATTTCATCATGTGGATAGGTCTTCATTTGTTTAAAAAAATATGTATGTGGTTTCTGATTTTTAAAAAATAGTTTTTGGTAATTATTCCATAAGGCTTTTATAATTATTCTGCAGTGTATCACAATTTCAAATAACGCTGCAAACAGCCTTGCACATAATTATTTGATCACATCTCTGATTATTTCTTCAGGATAAGTTCCTAGGATTAGATGACTAGGATGGAGGGATTAAAATCTGAGAAAAGTCGCAACTGAGGCTGCAAGCATCTTGGGGAGTTCATAGACCTGAGACAGCAAACCTTGATAAATATTTTAGACTTCGTGGGCTGAGAGGCAGGATCCAGGTTGTCGTGTGGACTCTTCCTCCACCATTTAAAATTTGAAAAGTTCTCAACTCACAGACTGGAACAACCAGGGGACCGGATTTTTTGTGGGCTGTTCTGCAAGCCCAGCTCTCAGACAGCGGCCCTGGGTACAGTCCCCAGCGCAGTCTGTGCATCAGGAGCGACCCGTCAGGGGAGTCTTCTCACCTGTCCTCATGGGCGCCTCACGTCAGCACCTCCGCTTCCGTGGGTTCCGACAGAGGAGGGGTGCAGATAGAGCTTGGGACACACGAGTGCCTGTGTGCTGCCCGCTGGCTGTCCTCTCTGAGGGTTAGAAACGGTGGGGACGGCACTGAGACGCAAGAGACTGCAGAACCCCGAGGATGAGGGTTGAAATGTGCCGGTGACCGAATAGGAGACCGTGGTCTACAGCACTCCCCTCGTCTTCCGGCTGGACAGTAACGTCTACACAGGTGGCCATGGATCTGCCGGGTGTAGATGTCCAAGTGGTCCAGGGGAGGCAGAGGGGTCAGGAGACGGCCCGACACTGTCTCCAGGCAGCATCCTACATGTTAGGATGTGTGGAGGGTGCCCAAGTGTGCGTTTCTGAAGACAGGTGTCTCCATGGCTCATTATTGGAGCTTGTCGTGGCTGATGGGCCAGGACAACAGTCCTGGTAAAACAGATAGTGAAATACTTTAGTGATTCTACTTTTAGAATTAAAAGTTGTAGGCAAGCAGAGACCTTCAGGTATATGGAGTGCTATTTCCAAATTTCAGTAATGACATAAAAAGTGCAAAGATTTTTAAGGGTCAAGAAGATATGTCTTGACCTTAAGAAGGAAGGAGGGAGGGAGGAGTGATTGGAAAAGCCTTCTCTGCCGTTTATGTTTCAAGTCCACGGCACCTGAACCCCGCAGGGATGGTGGGGAGGCCGTTCCAGGAGCCCCTCCTGGTGAGCACATACGTGTCTGACACTATAAAGGTCTCAGCGGCTTCGTGGTTTTGTTACACAACCAGTAGAGGAGAAGGTACTGCTGCTTCTGTGTCCCTGGTTCGCTTGGAAAATTTAGCAAGAACTTTTCCTGCATTGAATCCTCTTCTGCCATCTGCTGCCGTGTTTAGTAACAGGTGGAAGCGCAAGCTTCAGGTGTCCATGTATCACCCAGAAACCTGGGGGTCTCCCCACCAGGCCAGGACGCTGCCCCCTGTCCTGCCCTGTGTACCCCTCCACAAGCTGCCCTGCAGCCTTCCCGTCCCCTCGGCATGGGTCTGAAGGGCGTTCAGAGCTATGTGGGGACGCAGCATCCAGGCTTGGCTCTGATGAGAGCAGAGGAGCTTGGACACAACTTCCCAGGTGCTGCGCCTACATGGCTGGGATGCTCTGCCTGGGAAGATGTGGGTTTCTGCTGACGCTTTGCATGTGGGTATCTCCCTCCTGGGTGGGTGGGTCTCTGTCTCTCTCTCTCCCTTTCCCCTCATGTGCCCTTCTTTCTCTCCTTCCCTCCTTGTTTTTGTTTTTTCTTTCGTCCCTTCCTCCTCCTGCAATGGTTCACCGCTGGGCCGCGTGCCACCCTCCACCCCCTCGCGCCTGCCGCCGCTTCCTGCTGCTCTGACCTCAGGACGGGGCCTTCTTTATGGAGTTTGTCCGCAGCCCGCGCACAGCATCTTCTGCCTTCTACCCTCAGGTCAGTCCAACCCCAGGGCCCTGCAGCCCATGCATGCTGTCAGTTGAAGCCTCGACATGGCCTTCAGCTCGGCTCTGAAAATGCCTGGATTGGGGCTGAAGCCGAGTTTGAGGGGCAGTTGAAGTTGAATTTGATCTTGGAGATGCAGTACCTTCTGCTTGTGACAACAGAGGGGCTCAGTGTCCCCATCTTTGCCCACATGGTTGCCGCTGACTTAGCCACATGGTAGCATCTTCCCCTTGAGGTGTTTTTGTCCATATGACATAGCAACCTGACCTAAAGGCTGAGCTCTTTCGTTGTTTTTCTCCCAGGTGGTAAGCGTCGTGAAGACAGGGGAGGTTTTATCTTTTTTAACTTGTTATTTTATGTTATTAACCGTGTAATCGTACAAACACTAGTCTCGCCCACCATCTGCTATTGTCAATAAAGCTTTATCAGAACACAGCCACACTCCTTCACTCACATCACTGATGGTTGCTTTTGTGCTTTTTCATGCAGAGTTAAGCATTTTCAACAGGCCTTATAGCCCACAAAGCCTAAAATAATTACCATCTGGTCCTTGACAGAAGATTTGCCACCTTCTGATTTAGAGGATGACTCTAACCACATCCTGGTGTGGTCTGGTGGTGGGGTTCTGACTCAGGGGCAGCAGACAAGAGATAACCCACAGAGAGGCCCAGAAGGAGCACCTGTGCCAGAGAGCTGGGTCTCGTCCCTGTATCAGCCTCTAACTTAATTTCATGGCGCGGCACCTCTTCCTAAGTCTTGCTGATTGAGGGCGGATGGTGGTTGGTAATTGCAAGCTGCCTCTTGCTGCATTTCTCTGTGTATTTATGGGGCTGGCAAAGTCTATGTGGTCCTTTTTTTTTTTTTTGGCAATTCATTGAGCCTGATGTAGAAGAGCAAACTGGTTCTTTCAGAACCAGGGATGGTTTTGTCTCCCAGGGGACCTTTGGTCCTAGGGAGGCATTTTTGTCACAGCTGGAGCAGAGGGAGATGATAAAGGAGGTGTGGCTAGCGTCTGGTGAGAAGAAGCCAGGGATGCTGCTGAGCGCCCGCAGCGCACCCGGTGGTCCCCACAACCAAGGCTTCATGGGTGCTTAGTCTTTGTGACCCCAAGACTGTAGCCCACCAGGCTCCTCTGTCCATGGGATTCTTCAGGCAAGAATACTGGAGTGGGTTGCCATTTCCTCCTCCAGGGGATCTTCCCGACTCAGGAATTGAACCTGTATCTCCTGCATTACAGACGGGTTCTCTACCGCTGAGCCAGCTGGGAAACTCCCACAGCAAAGGCTTATCTGACCCTTAATGGCGGCAGTACCGTGGTTGAGATGCTCTGTTTTATTTAGGAGTGATATTTTTTGTACCGTCTTACAGAGTATCTGGTAATATTCTTCTGGAAGTACTCGAGAACCCCATGTGAGAGAGACTGGGCGTCTTGTATTTTTCCAGAAGTGCTCTCGAAGGCTTGCCCTTCTCTCCAGATGTTCGCTGTGGGGTGCAGCGTCTCTAGGTGGGCAGGTCATAGGCCTGCCCTTCAGGCTGTCTAAAGGGAAGGAGACAGAAAACCATGACATGAAGCAAAACGTGCCAGCCCCCAGGCAAGGGCCAGAGACTGACAGTAGAGAAGAAGGTTTCTGGCTGGGGACCAGAGTGAGTTCGGGAACGTTTCACTAAGGGAGCAGCACTTGGAACACAGCGTTTGTAGCCCATGTCGGTGGAGGAGGGCATCCTGGCAGGGCACACAGACAGGATTGAACACACGGGGTTGACTCTGCTGAAAACACAGCCGTGGGTGTGTGTGTGGGTGTGGGTGTGTGTGTGTCCAGAAGCCCCCAGTTCTGCAAATCAGGTCGCAGTCCAATAGCTCGTGGGGAGACTTGAAAGATGTCAGGGTAACGGAGTGATGGGGTTAGAGTTGTCCTTCAGGAGGGTGAAGCTGGAGTGTTTGCAGGCAGGGTGTGTGTGGCGTGGGGTCATTGGGAGCCAGCTGGTTCATGGGCACATCTGGTGGGCCCTGGGAGTCAGCGGAGGTAAGGCCACAGGACGAGGCTTCTCCTTAGGGGTGAAGTGGGAGGAGGGAGCTTCAGGTGAGCCTGAGGTGTGAACCTGGACAAATGGGAAGACTGACTGCAGCCGGGGCGGATGTGGGCGAGGAGGGTAGGGTTGGGGGGTGTGGAGCCGCTTGTCTGACGGTACCGTCTCCCTCCTCCCAGCCCTGGGGGACGACGTCGGCTTTTTCTCTCCTTCTCCGGGGGTTTTCTTTAGTGTAAATCTTGTGGTTTGAGTCAGGTGCTGGTCCGGGGGGTTCACCGTGCACCATGGCCTCCCATGGCCTCAGACTGGGGTGCATGAGCTGCCCCTACTCTGATGGAAGGGGGTGCACGTCATGGTGGGGGGTGGTCCCTGGACTCCTTTAGCTCTTCCCCCAGGGACCAGTGGGGGCTGGGAAGGAGAGGAACAGGAAGGACTGTACATGTGAACAGCCTGAAAGATTTTTGGGTTTTGGTTTTGGGCGTTAACTTTTAAATCTCCTGCAGGTGTCTCTGGACCAGACGGCCGCCCCGGTGCTGGACGGCTTGGGGGTGAGCACAGGCCAGTCCGTCGACAGGGGCCACAGCCAGACCTTCGGGAACTCGCAGAGCTCGGGGGAACAGGGCTTCCCCTCCGCAAACTCCAGCGATAGCAGGTGAGACTCAGGAAGGCCACACTCGTCCTCCTGGGTGGTGGGGACACTCTGACCTCAGAGGCCCCAGAGACCAGGAGTCTGGATCTTGGGCCTGAGTTCTAACTTGGCTACAAGTTATGTCTGGGAGCCCAGACCAGTCAGTGCTCACCAGCACCTTCCAACAGGACTGGTGGTCCGTGCCCTGCCGTCCTCACAGGCTCCTGTAGAGACACCAAGGCATCAGGCACTGTGCAGGAGCTGGACTCGTCTGGCCTCTCATCTCTCCAGGCACACATCCCCAGCAAGCCTGGCAGACGCTTCAGCTCTGGCTGTCCAAGGCACAGGAAAGGCGCGGGCATTTCTGCTTCCTTGTTGCTCATGAGGGTAGAACAGCAGGTTCTCTTCTGCTTTTGGAAGAGGAACTGGGAATGTCTAGGCTGGAGAAGGCCGGGAACGACACGAGTCAGAACGCATGGCTGAATTACAGAGAACACACTCCATCTCACGGCAGAGAGCCCCAGGCAGCTGGTCCTGCCTCAGGGAACCGAGCTCTCTGCCGCTGATGATGCTCACACGACGGGGCGGCCTCTGTCCAGACGCCTGTCACGGGGACTCAGGCATCAGAAGGAAGTTCATTTCCAGGGTCTTTCTTTAAAGGCTTCTTTAACCCCTGAGGTTCTGAAATGCTCCAGTAGGTCCTGGACCCTCCGAGTAGGAAGAGGAGGCCAAGACGGGCACCCAGGGAGTGGGGTGGGGATTAAGGAGCTTCCGGGTAAGCCCCAGGTTTGGTGTGACCCGTGCCTTGTGTGTCCCGTGCCCAGGGATCTGGGTTCAGTTGCTGAGTATTCAGCATCTTTATGATCCGTCATATCATCAAGGAAGAGCTCGCGCAGCAGGTGATGGAAAGATCTGGACACTGGGAGCAGGCAGATGGGATTCAAATGTGGACCCTTGATGCTGTCTGGCTCTTTGACCTTCACCAGTCCTTTTTCTTTTTTGGCTGTACCATGTGGCATGTGGGATCTCGGTTCCCCAACCAGGGATTGAACCTGTGCCTCATACATGAGAAGCTCGGTCTTAACTACTGGACTGCCGGGGAAGTCCCCTTCCCCAGCATCTTCATGTCTCCAATTCAAAAGTGTGGCTGTTACTGTTGTTTAGTTTCATTGACCATTTTGGACTTGGTGGGCATCAGTCCATGCTCAGTGTTTTATGCACATTAACCTCCCAGCAACCCTAGAAGACAGGAACAGTGTCCTCCCCAGTTTTTAGATGGGGAAACTGAGGCCAAGTAAAACCAGAGGCCCTCCCACTGGTGGTGATGACCGTGGGATTCTGTCTCCTGTACTCTGACCACAGTACCTAGTGCTTCTGTGCGTGCTGAGTCACTTCAGTTGTGTCCAACTCTTTGTGACCCCATGGACTGTAGCCCACCGGGCTCCTCTGTCCATGGGGAGTCTCCGGGCAAGAATACTGGAGTGGGTTGCCGTGCCTTCCTCCAAGGGATCTTCCCAGCCCAGGGATCAAATCCTTGTCTCCTGCAGCTCCCACACTGTGGCAGATTCTTGACCGCTGAGGCACCAGGGAAGAAGGATGCAACGTGTGGGAGGCCCAGAGCTTCCCTCTGGGGAGATATCTTGGAAGTGGTTGGGCCTGACGTAGATTATTCAGAGGGGAGATGCTTGGTAAAGGAAGCAAGTTAGGACACAAAACCACTTTGAATTCTTTTTTTTTTAATAAATTTATTTATTTTTAATGGGAGGGTAATTGTTTTACAGTGTTGCGTTGGTTTCTGCCATACAGCAGTGTGAGTCAGCCATAGGTATACGTATGTACCCTCCCTCTTGCAGCTCCCTCCCACCCCACCCTGTCCCTCCAGGCTGCCCCAGAGCCCCGGATTGAGCCCCCTGTGTTACACAGCACCTTCCCATAGCTGACGGAACACTTCCCACACGGTGCTGTGTCTATTCCCGGACTGCTCTCTCGATCCGTCCCACCCTCTTCTGCCCCTGCGGGGTCTGTAAGTCTTTTCTGTAGGTCTGAGTCTCTGTTTCTGCCCCACAAATAGGTTTATCAGATCAGCCCAAGCAGCCCAGCCTGAGGGCAGCCATGATGTCGCATGTAGTCCCTGGGGGACATGGGGACCCAAGGATGGGTTTAAATATATGTATATATACTTGTTTGGAAAGGGCTTCTCTTGGGGCTCAGATGGTAAAGCATCTGCCTGCCGTGTTTGATCCTTGGGTTGGGAAGATCCCCTGGGGAAGGAAATGGCAACCCACTCCAGTGTTCCTGCCTGGAGAATTCCATGGACAGAGGAGCTTGGTGGGCTACAGTAAATGGGGTCGCAGAGAGTTGGACATGCCTGAGCGACTAACACACACGCATGCTTTGGAAGCAGGACAGCCCCTCTGAGATATCCCCAGGACGTAGCTGTCCATACTTCACTTCAGCATCCAGATCATCCTGGCTTCCAGCTCTGTGAGAAGTGAAGGAGGAAGGTCAAGACTCTTAGGAAGGTCCCTCTCCTTCTGTGTTTGCAGCTCTCAGCAGCTGGCGGCCAGCTCCCTGACATCTTCCTCCACCCTGGTGGAGATCCTGGAGGCCATGAAGCACCCCTCGTAAGTGGCTCCTCTTGTGGATGAATGCAGGGGTAGGAGGATCCCATGGCGTGAGCCGGGGTGCTGCTCAGGCAGTGGGGTTTGGTGGGTTTATACCTGCCTCCCCAACAGCTGTGTGACCTTGGGCAGGTTACGTGACCTTTCTGAGCCTGGTTACCTTGTTTGTAAAGTGGGACTACAGTGGTTCAGTCACAGATATTCTCTGAAGGCCAGGTTTTCCCCTCCCCTTCTCCGTTCCCCTATCCCACCTTCTTGTGTCCCGTCACAGGGATTTCTCGGAGTCTGGGAATAGCGGGGAGAAATTGCACTGTGAGGGGCCTCACTTCAGTGGGGGAGTGTCTTCTGTTTTTACCTTCTCTCTCTCCTTCTTGCCTCCTTGGAACTCAGGACAGGTGTCCAGCTGCTCCCTGAGCAGAAGGGCCTGTCGCCAAGCTGCTTCATCAGCGCGGAGGTGGTGCATTGGCTGGTGAACAACGTGGAGGGGGTGCAGACGCAGGCCATGGCCATCGACATCATGCAGGTGCGACCATGGGGCGGGTGAGGGTCTAACCGATGAATCACAGCCCCAGCTTGGTTTGAAAGGCACTTCTCTACCTGACTTAAACATTAGGCAGAATCTGCCCTGTGCACTGAAGTATTCTGGGCAGAATCTATACTTCTGAACCTCACGGGGGAATCCCTGTGAAAAGTGCCCAGACAAAGCCCTCTCTCTGCCTCAGCGCCTTCCTGGCTCCCTGCGCTTCCCAGGGCGCCGGGCACAGCTGAGTGTGATCTGTCTGCATCTTGTTCATCCTCTGCCCTGACCGGGCCCCTTGAGAACAGGGCAGCTCCTACCATGTGTTTCCACATCACCCGTGCCCGGGTATTGCTTGGCACATGGTAGGCACTGAGCCAGCACTTGCTGAATTTAATGACGTTGTTCAGAACTGAAATTAAACTCGAGAAGTGGGGAAGGGAAAGGTCAGTGTACACCATCTTGTTCACACAGGGGCCTCCATGGAGAATCAATGACATTTGATCAATATGTGTCTATATGATAAAATTATTGAAAACATACGTGAGAATTACATTGCACTAACCCTTTATTTCTGGATAGGGAGGAAGGGAGTGAGACATGGGAGAATCCATAGGGATTTTAAAGTTTTGTTCAGTTTTTTTTTTTGGCCATGCTGCATGGCTTGCGGGGTCTTAAACAAAAATCTCTTAAGTCTGTATAGAAGAAAGTTAAATTAGTCGAAGGTGGCTGATGGTATGACCTGAATTTTCTTTGTACTTGTCTGTGTGTTTGAAGTATCTAATGACACTGTATTACGCGTTTGCATTTTGTAATGTAATCTGTATCAGGAACAGCGTTTAACACAGTGCAACTGATAGAGCTGATGGGGAGGAGAGTGGGGTCTGAGGGCTGCCCCTCTGAGATGTTCCTCTGCAGGAATTTCAGAGTTTCTCTCCTTCTAGAAAATGCTGGAAGAGCAACTCATCACACACGCCTCTGGCGAAGCCTGGCGGACCTTCATCTACGGCTTCTATTTCTACAAGATCGTGATGGACAGAGATCCTGAGCGAGGTGAGGCTGACTACTGCCTGCCAGGCAGGTGTTTCCCGGTGACGCGCCCCCTCAAACAACAGGGCTTCTCAGGCTCCTTGTGGCTGTCCCCTCGGTTGATGGACGTGTCAACCTCCCTGAGCATCTGTTCTTACTTTGAGCATCACTGGAGGATAAAATAATTTTTTAATTGAAATAGAGGTCACATGACTTGAAACTTACCATTTTATTTATTTATTTTTGGTCCTGCCACGTGGCTTGTGGTATCTTGGTTCCCCGATCAAGGACTGAACCTAGGACCACTGCTGTGAGAGTGCCTAACCGCTGGACCACTGGGGAACTCCCCCAAACTGAGCATTTTAAAGGGGGCAGTTCAGTGGCATATAGGGCTCACAGTGTCGCGTAGCCACGACCTCTGTCTAGTTCCATGACCTTTCCATCACCCTGAAGGGAAACCCCATTCTCGGGTGCTCCCTCCCAAACTCCGCCTCGCCCAGGCCCTGGCCACCAGTCAGCTGTCTGTCTCCAAAGGCTGGCCTCTTCTGGATATTTCTACCTAAGTGGCCTCACGCACTCCGTGGCCTTTCGTGTCTGGCTTCTTAGACTCACTGTTTCAGGCGTGACTCGGTGAGAACGCGGGCTCCCCCCTCCACTGCCCTCCACAGTGGCTGTACAGCAACCCACCACCTGGCACACGACGGCCGTGGACGACTTCGCCAGCTTCCAGCGCAAGTGGTTTGAGGTGGCCTTCGTGGCGGAGGAGCTCCTGCACTCGGAGATCCCGGCCTTCCTGCTGCCCTGGCTGCCCAGCCGGCCAGCCTCCTACGCCAGCAGGCACAGCTCCTTCAGCCGCAGCTTTGGGGGCCGCAGCCAGGCTGCCGCACTCTTGGGTAGGTGCCTGGGCTGGTGGGGTCTGGGGAGTGCTGGCGGGCAGCTGGGCAGAGGGGCATCCAGCCAGAGGGGCGATGCTGTGGGAACCAGGGTTAGGGCCACCGCGGCTGTCACGCTGCGGGCTCCTGTGCAGCTTCCACCAGCTGAATGGGGCACGCGCATTTCTGTCCCAACGAACCAACAGGGCTCAGCAGTTGTCAGATCAGGGCCAGGTGCTAGTCCTGCATGGACAGGACAAACAGTGTGGTCACTTTTCCCAGGGGATCAGGACACAGAGGGTGTGAGCGATGATTCTCTGCTGGTTTAACCCCTGCCAGAGGCTGTGCCCACAACAAGAGCATCTCAGGAGCTCAGAAGAGGAAGGGATCTCAGAGGTGGTCCATGCCAGGCACTCACTCTGAGCGTGGACCCCCCCACACACTAAATGCGCTTACCTTGGGGCACGCACCCCAGGACCCTTCGTTAAGGTGGGGTGAATACATTCTTATTGAATGATGGTGACCTCTGATTTTGAGAACCGGACTGATGAGTTCAGATGTGAGTTCTAGGCAAGGCCTCGTGAGATTCCCCTCAAAGGCAGGTTGAAGAGACCCTGAAAACCCCCCAGAAGGAGGGGAACAAATATAACATAGGCCAGACTCCAGTGAAATTCCTCTTTCTGCTTGGTCAGCCTGGAAGTGCCCGACTAACTCCGAGTTCTTGCCTGGCTGGTGGAATGGAAACCTTGCTGGTTTCCAGATCCTCAGAGTCACTCAGAGCTAGCGCGGCCAGTGCCCTGTGTGAGAGGTAGGGGCAGGGCACACCCATCACCGAGGCTCCCCCCAGGCGTGGGTACAGGGCCCTGTGTGTTGCAGTTACCCCTGTGTTAGGGTTTCTGCTTCTGGGCGAAGCGTTAGCATTTTGGTTCTTGACAGTTTCTTTAGGAACATCCTGGGCGTCAGGGGTTCGATAATTCTGGAACTAGGCAGAATCTTCCCTGTGTGCATGTTTTATGGGAAAACACTCTTACTGTTTCAACAGCTCCCACGATTGTTGCAGTGGACTGCTGCACATGAAGAAATGCCATTGGATTCGAGGGGGAGGGAGGAAATGGGGCCGATCACAGTTTACAGAAACCCCGGGTCTGGCCTCACCCAGAAAGACAGAGCAGAGCCCTGGTTCTTATTTATTTCTGAGCCAGCTTCAGGCCTTTGGTCAGGAACTCTATGTCTGACCCATCTCTAAAACACCTGTCTTGGTTGAGAAGGATTTGTGAGCAGGAGCCCAGATCGGATGAGCTACTTGGGCACTGACCTGGCATCAGTGGGCAGCACCCGGGACAGGGCATCGCATATGTACGCTCGTTCCTGTCCGACTCTTTGCGACACCATGGACCGTAGCCCACTAGGCTCCTCTGTCCATGGGGATTCTCCAGGCAAGAATACTGAAGTGGGTTGCCATCTTCTTCTCCAGGGGGATCTTCCCAACGCAGGGATCGAACCTGCATCTCCTGCATTGAGGAGGGTTCTTTACCACCAGGGCCACTTGGGAAGCCTGGGACAGAGTGTTAGACTTCCATAAGAGTTTCATTTCTTGCTGCTGCTGCTGCTAAGTCGCTTCAGTCGTGTCCGACTCTGTGATCCCATAGACCGCAGCCCACCAGGCTCCGCCGCCCCTAGGATTCTCCAGGCAAGAATACTGGAGTGGGTTGCCATTTCCTTCTCCAGTGCATGAAAGGAAAAAGTGAAAGTGAAGTCGCTCAGTCGTGTCCGACTCTTAGCGACCCCATGGACTGTAGCCTACCAGGCTCCTCTGTCCATGGGATTTTCCAGGCAAGAGTACTGGAGTGGGGTCATTTCTTGAGAAAAGATTATAGAACTATTGCCTTCCTGGGTTGACACCAAAAAGCAATACCCCCTCCACTCTGGTGTAGGCTGCTTGTCCCATCTTGTCCCTTCATGGTCTCTGGAATCGGAAGATCTGGGGCTCAGCCTGACTGAGGTTCTGACTCTGATCTTGGCCAGGGCAGTTCCCCTCCGTGGGCTGCTATTTCCTCATCTGTAATCCGGGGTTGGACTAGATTAGAGGAGGCAAGCTATGAGCAAACAGGCCTATTTGTTCCTTTGTTTGTTTTATAATAACTTCGGTTTTAGAGCTTTTAGGTTCACAGCAAAATTGAGCAGAAAGTACAGAGTTTCCGTATACTCCCTGCCCGCCCCCTCCTCCCCCGCAATTGACATATCCCCACTAAAGTGGGATGTTTGCTACAGTCGATGACCCTACACCAGCACATCATTATCAACCAGGTCCATGTTTCCCTTAAAGTCTCCTCTGGGTGTTCTGCCTTTTATGGGTTTAGACAAATGTGTAATGACATGTACTCACCATCATGGGGCTTCCCAGGTGGCGCTAGTGGTGAAGAACCCTCCTTCCAGTGCAGGAGACACAGGAGATGCGGGTTCTATCTTCAAGTCAGGAAGAGCCCCTGGAGGAGGGCATGGCAACTCATTCCAGTGTTCGTGCCTGGAGAATCCCATGGACAGAGGAGCCTGGCGGGCTACAGTCCACAGTCCATAGGGTCGCAAAGAGGTGGACATGACTAAAGCAACTTAGCACAGCACAGCAGCACTCACCATTATAGTATCACACTGCCCTAAAAATCTACCTGTTTTTGTAAATAAAGTTTTATTGGAACACAGTGTGCTCATTCATTTAGGTAAAGTCTGGCTGCTTTTGCACTCTAACAGCAGCATTGAGTAGTGAGAACAGAGACCTTATAGCTGCACAGCCTAAAACACTTACTAGCTGGACCTTCATAGAAAACACTTGCCAAGCCCTGGACTAGACGATTTCCAGGAAGCGTCTAGAATCTGCAGCTTGTTGTTTGCTCTTCCTTCTCACCCCCTGCCTCCCTTTCCCTCCCCTGGGCGCCCCCTCCGCCTCCGCGCTGACGTAGCCGCCACTGTCCCGGAGCAGAGGACTGTGACCCTGGACGTGGATGTGAACAACCGCACGGACCGACTGGAGTGGTGCAGCTGTTACTACCATGGCAACTTCTCTCTGAACGCGGCCTTCGAGATCAAGCTGCACTGGATGGCAGTGACCGCCGCTGTGCTCTTTGAGATGGTGAGCCCCCCGGGCGCAGCCGGGCCTGGGTAGGGATTCTCGTCCTTAAACAGCCGTTTTCAGTCCAGGCTCCTGTTACCTTCACCTGGACCCTTGTAATAGCCTCTCTCAAAAAATTAAACATTGTGAAAAAAATCAAACAGTCGGAAAAGGTGTAGATCAGGGGCTGTCTGAGCCTTGGGCTGCTGACATGTAGGACGGATTGTTCTCTGTCAGGAGTAGGGGGCCTGGCCTGTGCACTGTAGGATGTCGAATAGCATCCTTGGCCTCTGCCCACAGTAGCACCCTCTCCTGTGGCAACCAAAAATGTCTCCAGGTTTTGCTAATGTCCCCAGGGAGGGGGGCATTGCCCCGATTGAGAATCCCTGGCGTAAAGCAAAAAGTAACCCTCTTTCCCACCTCCCCGTTCTTGCTGGGCCTTCCATCTACTGCCCTGACTCTCGACTGGTGCCGTGGGGACATTCTGTGCAGGTGGAGGCCCTGTCACTATTTTTTTTTTTAACAGATAATTTTCTGAGAGTTTCCTGTCACCTATGTATCTTTTGTATAAACAAGTCGGCCTCTTTTTTTTTTTTTTTAATTCAGTGTTGCCTCCTTTTGGGGGGAAGGTTTTTAAAAGAACGTTTGTTTCTTAAAAGTTAACACATGTGGGATTTCCCTGGCAAGTCCAGTGGTTAAGACTCAGTACTTCCACTGCAGGGGGTCTCAGGTTCGATCCTGAGTCCGGAAAGCTACGATTCTGCCTGCTGCTTGGTACAAGAAAAAAAAAAGTTGTGCATAACAGGAAACTCTGTGTTTCTGTGCTTCCCACCAGGTCCAAGGTTGGCATCGCAAGGCCACCTCCTGTGGCTTCTTGTTGGTGCCAGTTTTGGAGGGGCCCTTTGCTCTGCCCAGTTACCTGTACGGCGACCCGCTCCGGGCCCAGCTGTTCATCCCACTCAACGTCAGCTGCCTGCTCAAGGAGGGCAGCGAGCACCTGTTTGACAGTAAGAGACACCCCCCTCCCGAGGGCCGTCCCCTGCATAGAGTTGCCCCCGAGGCACCGGAAGTGAGGTCAGCTTCTCATGGGTGCTGAAAAGAAGTGGTCTGTGGACAAGGGACCAGCGTTTAATCCTGGTTTCTTCACTTAGTGTCTGGCCAGCCCTGGACAAGTCATCTAATGTCTCTGAGCCTCAAATGGCCTTGTTTCTAAAGTGGGGGAGGCCAGAGCTGCCTTGCCGGCTCAGGGAGACCCTCGTGTGGCCTGGAGAGCGTGGTGGGTGGGGAGGGGGCCCTGTTGTCTGGGTGTTCCCCACGCCCTCCTCTCTCCACTCCATCCTGACTGGTTTGGGTGTCAGGAAGCTGAACCTCATGGGAGGCTTGGACCTGCTGCTCCACGCAGAAGGGCTGGGAAGCACAGCAGGACACAGTGTCCTGCTGTGCTTGGCTGAGGCGCCTTAGCACCTGGGGGGCTCCAGCCCCATGTCCCAAGGAGGCAGTGCAGGAGGATGACGAAGGACCCCCAATCCCAGCCCTCCCCCAGAACAGAGCCCACGGGGCCAACCTTGCCCGCTGCCCCATCCTCGCCCACCTGACTCCAGGGGCAGGTGTGGACAGATGGAGGGCGAGCTGCATTCACACAGCACGGACTTGTCATCTCCAGGCACACTGCAGTGAGCATATAGTTAGCTCCTGCAAAGTGTCCCGTAAGCTCACGGATCTTTATAAGGAAAAGCTAGAGTCACTGCCAGTGATCCGTGCCCTTTAGCTTCCTAGGTGTAGAAATTATCAATGTGGAAGAAGAAGGCTTTCAGGCAGAGGAGGTGCTTTTCCCCAAGTTCTCGTGAGTCTGTGGTGTGGTTGGTGGCAGAGAACCATCCCCCCCCCACCGCCCCCCCACCAGGGTGCAAAGAGCTTTTGTTCTGAAGGTACATCTGTATGTTTTTTACATCTTGAAAGACATTTTTGTACGGACATTTTAAGCATTAGTTGGGGCCAGGTGAGCTGCATGACCCCTGGAGGCCATCGATCCCGTGATCCTCAGAGTTTATGACATGCTTTCTCTCCCCACCCCCATATTCTTGTCTCCCCTTGTGGTATGGCCACGGAGGGACCGTTTTCTGCAGTCCGGAAATGCCAGATGTTTATATCCGTGTCTGATGACTTTAAGCTAGGCACTGCCTCCTACTGCTGTTCTTAATATGTTGCGGAGAAGGCGAGATCTTCACTCACACCATCCAAAGACTCTTCTGGGGTCTCCTACGTTCACTGTAACTGGGCAGGAGTGCTCACAGGGCTGGCCCCAGAGGACATTGCTGTATGAGCTGATGGTTTTCCCTGCCAGTTGTAACCCAGTCTGTAAGACCAGCATCCTCTGTTGGTTGCCATGGTTACAGCTGAAAGAAAGGCATCCTAGTTGAAAGGAATAAGGACTTGAATCTGCAAATCGATTTTCTTGCTTCTGTGCCATCTCTCCTCCTGTCCTCTCCTCTTCTGATAACAAGGAATTCAAAATCTTAAAAACATGACAAGAACACGCTGTGTCTTGTTTTTAGCAATTAAAGCCGAAGTCTTTTTTTTTTTTTTTGCTCTTTGGTTACCCAGAATCCTCACATCTATCGTACAAATAAAATTCCAAATAAGGGAAGAGCGAGCAAGCCCCTGCAGGCGTCCCTGGCCTCTGGGACGCTGTCTTGAGTGGCTGCTGCTCTGGTGCTCAGCACCTTGACCCCAAGAGCAGCCCAGGCCCGTGGCCTCTGCTGGGTGACAGCTGCCTCAGCCCTGCCCCCTCCTTGCCTGCTCCTTTCCTCACACCAGCCAGGCCGAAGCACACAAAGTGGGTGGGTGGGGGGGGGGCGGGCACACATCTACTCCACTCCCCTCCCCTCCCCAGCTGATCACTTTTCCAAAAGCAATTTTTATATTGATTTGCTTCAGTTTCCCCACCTCTAAACTGGAAGATTGGTAAATCGTTTTTCTCTCCTTGGAAGCAAATAGCATGCTCTTAAAGCTTGTCTTTTGCTTGGATTTAATATCCTGCTCCTTTCTGCTTTTGGCACAGACTCCATTAGAGTGAGTGTCACAGCAAGTTCTGGCAGTTCACGCTGGTCGCTGAGGACTCATGTGCCTCCCCTCTCTAGACCTTGATGGAGCTTGGGAGCTGTCATTCTCTTTAGGACGTCCCTCCTTGGGGTGGAGGCCAGTCTTTCTGAAAGCTCGTGGCATGGAAAAGCATAGCTCAGGCTCAGGAGGGAGAATTGCCAAGAGGGATCATGGAGGCCGGACCCAGGGATGATTGCAAACCATGGAATAGCAACTCGGCATTTATCCTTTTTTTCCTTTCAGGCTTTGAACCAGAAACATACTGGGACCGAATGCACCTTTTCCAGGAAGCCATTGCACACAGGTTTGTTCTTAGCAAGAAGGAAGCGTGGGGAAGCCTCGGTGTTTGTCTCAAACAACAAAGCTAGTCCGTTCCCTTTCCGGGGAGACAGACCCAGGCCACCAAGGACAGATTTACTGCATATCTCCGATGGGTTCCTCTGCTGTGCTTTCAGAGATGAGCACCTCCTGTCCAGTTCCTGGAGCTGCAGTTTTTCAGGCCCAATTCCCTCTCATTCATGTTGGTGGGAGAGCAGAGAGCCATCACCTCAGTCTCCACCCAGAGCCAAACTTGCCAGGAGATGAAAACCTGTAGAATTTTTCAGGAGCCCCTTGACCCCTGTTGAGAAGACAATGAACACAATTGATACATTCAGTGGCTGTTTACTGATAGCTACTATGTGTACTAAGGAAGGCCTTTCCTAGGCTCAGGCCAGCCCAGCTCTGTCTCCAGAATATCACTAGCTCAGTGTCCGGTGGCTGCCTTGTGTTAACCATAGAAAATCAAAACCTCCTGTGCTGCTTTTAGGGTCATATCACCTTGTTCAGCCCCACCGTGCACACACATACTCCTACCATGCACACAGACACCCACCATGCACACACCACTGTGCACACCCACACCCACCATACGCATGCACACCGTGCACACACACACACACACCGCACACACACAGACCTCACTGTGCACACCCCTTCCACTATGCATACACACCCCCACATACCGTGAACACACATCCCCACTGTGCACACACATACCTACTGTGCACGCACACACACACCATGTACACACACACACATCCCTACTGTACACACACCCCATCATGCACAGACACACCCCCACCATACACACACCCCACAACCATAGATGAAGTCCAGACTCTTCGGCCTCCTCCACCCAAACTGGCCCAGGCCTGCCTTAGATCTTCCTCTGCCCTTGTTTTTGATGCCTGGTAAAGGCTGTGAAATAAGTGCCAGGGACCTGACTTCCTCCTCCCAGGAGGGGGGTGTACGATTCAGGGCAGTCGAGTGAAGAGGTCGGTGGGAAAGGACTTTGACGCGAGAAGCAGACAGGCCTGGTTCACCTCTGCCCCGCCCACCCCTCCACCAAGCATCTGGCCTGGGAGGTGTGAGCTGTTCTGCCTTCCTGTTCTCCCAGGTTGTTAGCAGGGTTCCCTGACATTCCTGTCACCTAGTAAGCCTCCAGGAGACGGTAGTTGCTGTTAGGAAGACCCCAGCCGAGTTTGTCAGCAGGTTGTGCTGAAGCACGCTGAGTAGATAGCCTTGATGGGAAAGTTGAGAGGAGGAGGGGCCAACTCCAGACCCGTGCCCACCTGCGCTAGACCCAGCCGACGGTGACGAGCTCACGGGGCAAGCAGCCGCTCGGTTTAATTTACGCATCTGACTTCACATGTCCTTCAGCAAAGAGCTACCAGGTGCCTGTGTGAAGGCAGGAGCTTCTGCCGAGGATGCAACACAGTACCTCCCCAGAGCTCAGTCCAGGAGAGGAGACAGGACTGTACCTGCTTTAGTTCTGCCTCATCACAGCCCTTGTTACATAAACCCCTCAACTCGGGGCAGGGGCCGCGCTCGCCGGCACATCCTCTACAGCCGTTAGCAGGTAGAGCTGTGATGAATGCGCTTTGTAGAAAAACCAGGCACAGAACCAGCCATGGATGAAAAACAGCCCCTCCTGCCTGTGTCTAGAACACAGTGAGGCAGGGCCCCGTGTGTTTCTTGCCTTAAGGAAAACGACTCCAGTTGCGGCATTTCTCAGTGCAAAGCCTTTATTGAGAACCACTGTGCAGTCAGTGTGGGAGCGCAGGCAGGAAGGGAGTGAGGCCGGCCAGCTCAGCGGAGTTAAGACAAGGGCCTTCCCCGGGAGCTGAGGGTCTCGGGGGGGTGGGGTGATGTAGGGGAGAGGGAGGGAGGGCCAGTGCGATGGAGCGGGGTGGCTGGGGAATGAAGGCTGGAGGGAGGAGAGCCAGGCAGGTGAGGGGCTGTCAGCTCCCCAGAGGGGAAAAGGTGGGCGGGGCGGAGGGTGGGCAGTGGTGAGGATGGAGAGCAGCAGTGGGGACGTTCCACTGGGAAACTTTCCAGGTCCCCTATCCCGGGGCCGGGCCACCCGAGGGTCATGTCAGCCACACTCCCTCCCAGGAGGTCCTCAGCAGCGTGTCTCTGTGTCCTTCCTTTAGGTTTGGGTTTGTTCAAGATAAATACTCTGCGTCCGCTTTCAACTTCCCGGCTGAGAACAAGCCCCAGTACATCCATGTCACAGGTGAGGCGCTCCGGGCGCGGCATGGATGGTGGGGTAGGATGTGTGCGCGGGGGCTGGCCCGGGCTCCCCTGCCTCCCTCCCTCCCTCCTGGCGGCCCTGTGACCGGCCCTGTCCCCGCAGGGACGGTGTTCCTGCAGCTGCCCTACTCCAAGCGCAAGTTCTCGGGGCAGCCGAGGCGGCGCCGCAACTCCACCAGCTCCGCCAGCCAGAACCTGTTCTGCGAGGAGCGCGTGGGCTACAACTGGGCCTACAACACCATGCTCACCAAGACCTGGCGCTCCAGCGCCACTGGCGACGAGAGGTTCGCCGACCGGCTGCTGAAGGACTTCACAGACTTCTGTGGCAACCGAGACAACCGGCTGGTGGCCTTCTGGACCAGCTGCCTGGAGAAGATGCATGCCAGTGCCCCGTGACGGGCCGGGGGCTGGGAGCTGGCGTCCCACTGCCCACGAGACTCAGAGGGGGACGGTCAGGCAGGCTCGGGGTGGTGGGGGCTGAGGGGGCTGCTTGTCCCCCACCAGCGTCCATCCTCTCCCGGAGGGAGGCTGCAGAAGCCACTGTGCCCCAGAAGTGGGCAGGAGGGCAGCCCCATAAGCATCGGCAGTCTGTCAGAGCGGGATCTGCCACTTCCCGCCCAGGAGGAGTGTGCACAGGATGTATAATTTTGTGAAATAATGTACCATAGGCTCACACAGCTGTATATACCTGTACAGAGCAGAAGCGGGAATAAAGTGCCCCAGGCGGCATCTCGGTCCCCAGCCCGGTCCCCGGTGGCAGCTACCCCGTCCTGGGCCGGGTGGTCATGCCCCGTCGCCGGGGCCCTGGAGGCTGATGACGTGGCCGCAGACGCTGGGGAGGACTCCAGAATCCACGTGGGGCGTGTGGCTGTGAGTTCACTGAAAGTCGTCTCTGAGCTGAGAGCAGGAAGAAGGCTGCCTGGCTCCTGCCCATCAGGAACAGGGTGGTGGTCCGAGGCTGGGAGTTCTGGGGACGTTTCTCAGCTCGGTGATTGTGCCGGGGGCAGGGGGTGCACACAGGCCCCCTATACACCTGGGTGGTGCCCGTCAGCCTCCTGGATGTAGAAATGAGCCTGGGGTGAGGAACCACACAGGGGTGGGATGCAGAAAACGTGGCGGGGAAAGAAATGCATCCTGTTACTGGAGCAACAACATTTCAGCCAGAGGGGCCTCCGAGCAGAGGGGGCTGCCTTAGTCCCAGCCATGGTTCCTCAAGGCTCCTGTGCACAGGAGCACCTTAAATTTAGCAGGCTCCGCAGCTTCCCTCGGAGATTCTGATTTGGGGGGTCTGGACTCTGCGCTGTAAACAACGCTCAAGTGACTTGGCTCTCGATGGTCTGTTTGGGAAGCCCTGCCCCCAGACCCCTCCCCTGAGCTTCTTCCCGCTACCTCACCTGCAGCCCTAACCCGCCTGGAAATCTGGTTCTCAGACAAAGCAGAGCAAAGGCTGCACACCAGCAGGCAGAGGACTTGGGAGCAGGGGGTGCCACGTGACGGCTTGATGGCAGTAGGGGCAGACGGAGAGCCACAAGGACCGCCCAGGGCATGGGACCCCAAAGGCACAGGACCCCCAAAGGCTTGGCCAGCACTGCCCAGTTCTACGTCAGAGAGGCACAGAAGCCCATCTCCCGTTTGTAGGAAAGTGAAGTGAAAGTCCATGAGTTGTGTCTGACTCCTCCTGACCCTCCACGGACTGTAGCTAGCCCACCAGGCTCCTCTGTTCATGGAATTCTGGCAAAAGAATACTGGAGTGCCGTTCTCTTCTCCACTAGATCTTTGCGACCCAGGGATGGAACCTGGGTCTCCTGCATTACAGGCAGGTTCTTTACTGTCTGAGCCACCAGGGAAGCCCATCTGTAGGAAGAGACCCACCAAAACAAGATGGCAGGTTTGGGTATTACAGGAAACAGGCACACGAGACGCGCCTGAGATGCCAGGAGGCTTTGTTCACATGGAAGGAGTTGGGGAGAAGACAGCAGAAATCAGTACAGGCCTCTCCGGTTCCCTGGAAAACTTCAGATGCGTGAAATAATAACGGTTGTGCCATTTCTTGAGCGTTCCTGTGTTCTGAACAGTGAAGCATACTTGCCATGCCTTTCCATCTTGTGGTCTTATCAACAACTGTCATGACCAGATGAGGGTGGGAGCCCCAAGGCCATACAGCCAGGCCATACAGCTGACAGCTGTATCAGGTCTGTGGGACCCTGGAGCCCAGCCAGGCCCCGTCCACTGCCCTGCCCCCCTCCCCTCCCTGGGGAGCTGGGACAGGGAGGCGTCGCCCACTGTTCCTTCCTGGGGGCTCTGTCCCAGCTGACTGTTCCACTGAGGTGCAGTGTGAGCTCTGGTGGGAAGGCGGCAGGGCCCTTCCTCTCCCCCAGGCTCCCCTGCTCTGGCCTGAAGCCCCTGACGTCAGCCTGCAAGCGCTCCAGGCGGCTCCTGGCCTTCAGGCTGGCCCCAGGCCTGGCCTGGCATGTGCAGGTGCCGAGAACTCAGTGCCACCAGCCTGTGCATTTGACCTCTGCCCGTTTCTGTGGCTGCAGCAAGAGCCACCTGTTTCTCAGTGAATCCTCACACCATCGCTCCAAGAAGGAGCCCTCTTCCCCATGAGGGTGCGAGCAGAAGGGGAGCTGCAGCGCCATTCCCAGAGGCCCCTGGCGCTCTGAGCGCTTTCTCCCTCGGCAGCGAGCCTGGGTGCAACCCAGGGGCCCACGGGACTCCAGACCTTCCCTTCTCACCTGGCAGGAAGCCGAGCGCTGAGAGGGCTGGTGCCCCCTTCTCGGCCCTTCAGCAGCCTTGGCTGGAATGGAGACTCATGTCCCAGGCTGCTTATCCAGGCGCGGGGAGGGGAATGGAGCCTGAATAAGCAGCCTGGGACGTGGTTCTCAGGGTGGCTCTTGTGTTTTCCTTTCCTGGTACCCGTGGCTTGCCTCTGCAGCTGTGTACATGCCCCTCGAGAGCAGAGAGCAGACCTCGCTCACCGTGTACCCTCACGGCAGGTGCCCACCCCACACGGGTGCTCATTTAGAATGGGTTGAATTCATTCATTCAGCCAACATTTACGCAAAGCTGGACCACGGTGGCCCTGCACCCTTGGTGAAGGGCAGCAGATGCGTAAAGCACGACAGAAGTAGAAGAGGGGGCATAATTCTGTACGGGGAGCTGGACAAGGGCCATTGTGCCCACCCAAAAGTTCTGACTTGAATGTGCCCAGAGGTCCACTGAGAGCCTGGTGTGCCACCAGCCGGTGGGAAGCTTGGGAAGGGAAGGAAAGAAAGCAGAAGAAAGGTAACCTTGACCCCTCCAAGCTGGTGTGCGTCCACTGTCCTGGTGCTGGGGCCTGAGGACAGCATCCCCCACCCCCACTCCTCAGGGATGTGGGGGGCCTCAGCCTGGGTTACTGAGCACACACACATAGGAAGGACTGGACTCAGGATTGTCCACCCCAGGCTGGAGACACAGGAGACAGCAGCCCACTGACAGTGGCTTCCAGGGCGGGGCGGCCACGTCCCGGAAGCAGGGAGGACAGGGCTGAGAGCCTGGATTCCCACACGGTGATGCAGGCTGGGTTCCGGGTTCCCCAGGGCCTGACCACCGCACTGGCTGCCGTTGGTGGTTGGTGCTGGGAGGATGAGAACACTCCAGGGTGGTCTAACACAAAGGATGTGTCTTGCCTCAAAGCAGAAGTGAAATGGGACACACTTCCCCTTGCGAGACAAGAAGCAAGTCAGCCCACCCCCTCCCCACCGCCTCCTGCAGGAGCGGGAGCCTGGCTGCCACCGCTGGGGTCTGAGACTCGGGGGACGACAAGAGAGACGCCGGCCTGGTGTGGGGACCCACACAGGGAGCTGGGGTCCACCTCCCACTGTGCTCGCCACCTCGGGCAGCATCCCTATGACTAGAAGATGCTATTTCTACCCAGTTTTATGATTTAGGCTCTAAGGGGGTTGATCTCCAGGTAGAGCTGCAGCCAGCCGGTCACTGCAGGAGGGAGGGGTGTGTGGTTTGTTCACTGTTAACACATTCAGCTTCGACTTTCCCATCCATCGTTACATTAAGACCCATCTATGTGCCAGGCTTTGAGTGGATACAGGAGGGAGAAGGGCACCATCAAAGGCCACACAAATAAATATGGTGATGGCTGTGAAATAAAAATAGTTGGGAAAAACGCTCCAAAGGTCATGGAGAGGCCACTGTGCAAGGTCTGACAGACACCTGACCGAGACTGGGGCTCATGGAGGCTCTTCCATGGAGACCTGGTGGATGACAGGGCCTGCAAAGGGCAGGGTAGACGGGGAGCTCCTGGCTGGAGGAGATTGAGACCCTGTGACAGAAAAGCGTCGGGGCTAGTGGGGGACGATGTCACAGAGACTGGGTCACGCAGGACCTTGCAGGCTTCGCAAAGGGTCTACCCGTTCAGTGCATCCTCCAGGGGTGTGTTGAAGGCTGGGGGAACTTGGGCAAGTCTTTCTCCTCCCCCTGCCTCAGTTTCCTCATCTTTTCAGTAGGAACACGCTGACTGTCCTTGCAGGGGTTTGACGAGCCCTTACATAGAGTGCCGGCACGGCGTCTGGCACGGTGGAGGGGCCCCCGAAGTGGAGCCATTAGTCCAATTGTGACTGAGCCGGGCCAGGAATCCAGGCTCCAGTGGCTGCAGTTTCTGCCTCCCCCACCCGCTCTCCCCCCGGGGTGCTTCCAGGAGACACGGAGCCAGGAGCCGTCATCAGGCTGAACACATTGGCCCGAGCTCCAGCTTGCTCTCTGCTAAAGCGTTTCCCTGCTGTCACATCACTGCCCTTTGCCAGTCACGCTAATGACGCCTGGAAAGTGGCTCTGGTCCACAGCCACAGCCAGACTAGGAGCCCATGTCCCCTCCCTCCTTCTAGTCCCTGTGGCGCCCCAGGCAGGATCCAGCAGATGAATGACTAGCCAGTCTCTGCAGACGCCCGATTCCTGCCATGGCAGCCACGTGCCTGCAGGTGAGCGGCAGGGGTGACGCAGAGCCCGCAGCCCTGGGCCTGAATACAACAGGACTGCATTATCCTGCAAGGGTAGAGGCACCTGGAACCCCTCTCTTCTGATTCAGGGAAGGAATCTCCCTAGAGGGGGAAAGGAGCTGGCCCGGAGGACGCACGGCTGGAGCCATGCAGGTGCTCTACTTGCTACCTGGCTCCTTTCTAGCAACAACCCCTCATGCTGGGGACCACGGGCCACTTTTACAGATAAGGACCCTCTGGGGATCAGGGTCACCCAGCTGAAAAGTGAGAGAGTCTGGATTCTAATCCAGGTCACCACGATCTTGCCTTGGCACCCGCCCCTTGGCTGGTGGCCCTTTGGGCTGGGTTTTGCTATATTTTTGTATTTCATCTGACGTAAGCCGGATTGTAGGAGGCCTGGAAGCAAAGTGGGCAAGGTTGAGCTTCATTTCTCCATCCGGCAAGAGGCCACAGGCTGGAGGCACCTCCGCGCTGGGTGGGGGTGGGGCACCCCTTTGTGGTTTCAGAGAGGAAGCCGAGGTCTGGAGGTGAAGGGCGGCTTGCCCAAGGTTACAAGAGTGGTCGGTGCAGAGCTGGGCCAGGGGGGCTTTCCTTGTGTCTCCTTTGGGACCTCCCTTGTTGGCCTCTGGGCCGCTGTCCAAGCTCTTCCCGTTGGAGAATCCCAGCCCAGGGATCCTGGACCTCCTTTCTGAGTCTCATTCCCCCGGCGACCCGGTCCTGTAATTCTGACCACCATCAACATGCCTGTGAGTCTCCACTTGAGACCTCTAGCCTGGACTCTGAACTCCATCCTGTCTGTCCAGCTGCCTTCTTGGCCCTCCCTAGAGACCTGAGAGCATGATGAACTGGATGTGCCCATAACACAGCTCTTAGGAACTCCCTGCTGGTCCAGTGGTTAGGACTCTGCTCTTTCACTGCCAAGGGGTTCTATCCCTGGTCAGGGAACTAATACCCCACAAGCCATGTAGTGTGGCCAAAAAAAAAACAACAACCAAAAAACAAAAAACAGGTCTTGATTTAGCTGCATCCTCCCTGCTACCACCTAAACCTGCTCCTCCAACGTGTTAGTTTTAGTCCAATCCTAAACGAGATAACCCTGAATATTCACTGGAAGGACTGATGATGAAGCTGAAGCTCCAATACTTTGGCCACCTGATGAAAAGAGTCAACTCATTGGAAAAGACCCTGAAGCTGGGGAAGATTGAGGGCAGGAGTAGAAGGGGGTGACAGATGATGAGATGGTTGGATGGCATCACTGACTCAATGGACATGAACTTGAGCAAACTCCAGGAGACAGTGGAGGACAGAGCAGGATGGCGTGCTGCAGTCCACGGGATCGCAAAGAGTTGTAGACAACTTAGCAACTGAATGACATAACAACCAACATCTACCCAGTTTTCAGGCTGAAAGCCTTGGGTTTATCTTTTATTTCCTTCTCTCCACCCCATATCTAATCCACTAGCAAAAATGCACTGTGGCCCTTCTTCCATCTCCACCTTTATCTGAAGCAGCAGCCACTGGCTGGTCCTCCTGCATCCTTCTTTGCCTTGAAGACTTTACTTACAGTGACTAACGTGCTGTCTGTCAAACACAAAACAGGGGGCATCCTTCTTCTGCCTGAAAACCCTCCAGTGACTTCCCATCAACTTGGGATGAAATCCCGACTCCTTGCCATGACCCACACGGTGATATGGGGCCTGGGCTTCTGGAAGCTTCTTTCGCCTGCTCTTGCTCACTCTGAAAGAGGCAGTGCCTCCTCCTTCTGCTGCATGGATGCCCCAAGGTTGCCCCTGCCTCGGGGCCTTTGCACGACTCTCCCCTCTTCCTGGAATCCTCCTCCCAGGATCGTGGCTCTGTTGCTTCCTCATTGTTGGTGTCACCTGTCGCCCTTCCTGACTCCCCTGTCTGGAGAAGCACCCTCCCTCTGCTCTCCACTTCCCGTCACGACCCCCGTCATCTCCCCCTCGCAGCCCCGGACATCACTTGAATCCACCCGCATCACTGGCCCACGTGTGCACTGCCTTCTCCGTGGAATGTACGTTCTGGGACTGTTTTCCATTCCTGCCTCCACACTTACAGAAACAGGGTGCCTGGCATGCAGCAGGTACTCAAACACAAGGGCCTAAGTTTCACGTCAGGTTCCTCCTGGGTTGCTGTCCCCCGACTCTCCTGCAAGACAGCACTTCCCCGTCCTTTGGTTTCTTTACAACACTCATTTCTTTAGGTGCTCAGAGGTCGCTCAGTCACCTGCCTGCTCTACCCACTGCAAGCTTTGTGACCTTGGGCACGTTACTTAATCTCTCTGGGCCTCGGTTTTGCAGGCTGTAAAGTGAGAACAGTAACAGTGCCCACCTCATAGGTGAATATGTGTGTGTGTGTGTGTGTGCGCGCGCGCGCTCAGGTGTGTCCGACTCTTTGCAACCCCATGGACTGGACTGCCAGGCTCCTCTGCCCATGGAGTTATCCAGACAAGAATACTAGAGTGCCACTCCTTCTCCAAGGTTACCTCTACTGCGATTTTCACCATCATTGGCACCAGTTTGATTCTTGGAAGGCACGACTCGTTTCCTCTCTGCCTCCAGGCAGTAACACGTACCTGGCCAGTTTGCCTGCTGGCACCCTCCGGGGGCTTCCTATTCCCCTTGGGAAGAGACCAAGCCCCTGGGAGCCGCCTGGCAGCCCCGCCTCCTTCTGCAGCCTCACCTTGCACAGCTTTCCCTCTTGTTCAACCCTCTGCAGTCACACCAACCTCATGTTAATTCTTCTTTTAAAAAAAGTATTTACTTACTTGGTTGCGTGGGGCTTGCGTGCAGCATGTGGGGTCTTTCGTGGTGGTGTGCAGACTCTCCAGTTGTGTTGCACTGGCTTAGTTGCTCTGTGGCATGCGGGATCTTAGTTCCCTGACCAGGGATTGAACCTGAGTTGCAAGGCGGACTCTTAACCACTGGACAACCAGGAAGTCCCCTCATGTCAAGTTCTTTGTTCAACTGCTGCTCATCCCACGCCAGGCACTCTGCCTGGAATGACCTTTCTCTCTTCCTGCCCCTGCTTGAGGCC
Source organism: Okapia johnstoni (assembly GCA_024291935.2). Taxonomy (NCBI): domain Eukaryota; kingdom Metazoa; phylum Chordata; class Mammalia; order Artiodactyla; family Giraffidae; genus Okapia; species Okapia johnstoni. The sequence goes on along the minus strand of CM044310.1, from coordinate 2,273,654 downwards.
TCCTCCCTTGGTCATGGCCCTTCAGCCTTCCGAGACCCCTGACAGGTCTTGTCACAGCCGTGAGCAGGCACGCATGCCTGCCCTGGGTGGACGTGCGCCTTTCCTACAAGACCCTGAGCTCCACGAGGGCAGAGATGCGGGCATCCTCTGTCACCTTTGTACTCACAGTGTTTGCACACGGTAAATATTAAGTGAAGGAGTGGAGACAGCCCTCGGATTGCACACACAACTGCGCCGAAAGAAAAATCTGCTGCCTTTGCAGAACCAACCGGCCTCCAGCCACAGAGCAGGAACAGCCCTCCCGACTTCCAGGAGGGTCCACTTGCTCGCAGCGTGGCCAGGGGCAGCCCCTGCTTGCAGGCTGCCTTCTTCCACATGGTGCCCACAAGGTTGCAGGCATCGGGAGAGCCTTTGCTCAGCGAGGCCAAGATAGAAAGTGGACATGAAACAGCGGCTCTGTGGGGAAGTCCGTCTGGCTCCCTGAGCTCGGCTGGCTCACGGCCAGACGTCCAGTTCTTCCTCCCTCTCGAAGCAGGGCGACTCTGGGGTCCCGATGCCCTCATTTTTCTGGCTGATGGTGTTTCCTTCGATTGCTTGGACCAGAGGTCCTCGCGGGCTCCAGCCCTGGGCCGGTCCCCCCACCCCAAGTCTGAGCCCGAACGTGCCAAGATGAGAGAAATCGGGACAGCACAGGGAGTTCTTGTAAAACGAGATTATTTCTCAGACTGTCTGCCCTCCTTTTTTGTGTGTCAAGATGCCCTTTCTTTTATGAAACAAGGGTGATGGAGGTTGAGATGGGTTTTCTTTCCATCCTGTTTTTTCCTCTTAATGTCACCACTTGTCAAATTACCTACTTAATTTTCTTTTGAAATTTCCTGGCCCGTGGACAGCAGCTGAGTGGGGGTGAACGCTCTCTCCACTCTGCAGCTCCTCCATGGAGAGGATGAAATGCAGGGGAAACACAGGAGCCGGCCGTGAATTATTGATGAGCTGCGATGTGGAAGAGGGGACACGCTTGTTCTGGTTGCATCCCGGGGTCACTGGGGAGCAGTTTCAGATGGGCACGTCCCGGGCTTACAATAGTTTCTGACAGGCAATTATTCAACCACAGAGCGGGCCACCCCATCACAGTTGTCCAGGCACAGCTGGGGCGGCTCCATTAGGGGCTGGTATAGAAAATATTCTGGCCAGGGTCGGGGCGGGGGGGGGGGGGATCAATTAAGAATCTTTGTCTTAGATTCAACCTGCTTTCAGCACTAGTTGCAGCACTTACTACCTGTGTGACCTTGGGCAAGTCCGATTCCTATTTAAAATGGGAGTAATCATTGTCACCCTCAGGGTCCCATGGGGTTTCAATAAAGGAGTGAGACCTTCCAGGAGGGTGAATCCTGCCCCCAGGGAGCTTACTTAGAGTCTGGCAGAGAGCAGGAGACTCACAGAGAAAGGATGGTGTGAAGCAATTTACCCACAAAGACCTGCAGGAGTGGCCCAGACTTCTGAGCTGGGGGTGTTTCTGAGGACGGGTGATCAGGGGAGGAGGTCACACTTAAACTGAACCTGGAGACACTTCCCAAGCTGGACAAGTAGAGAGGAAAGGGTGGGGAGCTTCCTGGGAGGAGAGCATACAGCAGTCTATTAAGTACAAGTCTGTCGTTAGTTGCTCAGTCATGTCTGACTCTTTACCACCCCAAAGACTATAGCCCACCAGGCTCCTCTGTCCATGGAATTCTCTAGGCAAGAATACTGAAGTGGGTAGCCATTCCCTTCTCCAGGTGATCTTCCCAACTCAGGGATCGAACCCGGGTTCTCCTGCATTGCAGGCAGATTCTTTATCGTCCGACCACCAGGGAAGCCCAAGTATGTGTCTAGTAAGTAGCTATTATTATTATCTAACTTTCCAGGGCAGAGCAATCTCTCCTTCCCTGGGCTGTCACAGCTCTGCGGTCACATTCCTAGCACACGAGAGATGCTTGGTGCATGCTGAATGAACGGGATTGGCTCAGAATAGAGGGAGATATGATTAGATCTAAGTGACCTGGGGAAAGTGAGAGCATTCTTCCATCCAGTCATACACACCTGCCCATCATCCAACAACACCCATATCCATCCATCCATCCATATGTTTCAGGCAGAGAACAAGAAAAAGCCACTCAAAGCTTACATCAAGCGGGACAGGGCTTACAGATATGAATCAAACAATGACATGAAGAAGTATAAAACTGCACCTGTGAAGTGCTACAGTCAGAGGGGTTCACGGTGCAAGGAGAGTCCAAACCAGAGCGATCTGACCTATTCAGGGAGGTCAGAAAGTCTCCCAAGCAGGTGAGAACTCATGGGTGAGTTGGAGTAACTAGAAGGCTTGGAAGTGTGTTGGGGGATGTTCCAGGCGGAGAGGGCAGAGCACGTGCCAGGGCAAGACGAGGTTGCAGGTGGGGTGTTAGCCTGTTGATGTGGGGCCTCCTGGGCCTGTTTAGGATTTCGATTTTTTTCCGTAGAGGTTCTAAGCAAGCATCAGGTGACATGATCAGATTTAAATTTTGTAAAGACTGTCTGGCTGTGGTTATAGAAAATGGCAGTAGGGGTGGGACAGGCAGCTGTAACAGCAGGAGACCTGTGAGAAGCCAGGAAACCCAGGATGGAACCTCGGGCTGGGAAGGGGTGGGGGAGGGGACACGTGGGCGGGGAGGCCATTTAGGAGATAAAGGGACGTGACTGGGCGATGTGTTTGGTGGGAAGACGAGGGCGAAGGAGCTGCCTAGGATGATACTTAGGTTTTTGGATGCAGCTGTTGCCAGGCAACAGAGTGAAGTCGAGAAGAGAGCGGGGGAAGGGGTGGGACACACTTTCCCTTGCTGTTGTTATTATGTCTGTGTTTGCAAAATAAGGATGTCGGGAGTGTGGGCGTGCACCGCTCCCCGAATGAAAAAACGAAAGCCTGCTCAGGGGTGGGAAGGCTGGTTTGAGTAGACTGCACATGGCAGGCTTCAGAGCTGGGCGGGGGAGCTAGCCTTCCAGGCTCGGCTCTGCGTCAGGGCAGCTGTGTGACCTGAGGGGGCAGCTTCACCTCTGTGGGCTTCGGCTCTACAATGGACAGGATCAGCATTTGGTGCAAACTCTTAGTTGAGGCATGTGGCATTTTAAGGGCATAAAGCAACCTGAGTCTTACTTGTGTCCACTGGCATTATTTACAGGGCTCCCCCTTGGAAAGTTATTCCTTGTAGATCCCCTTTATCTAGAGCCTGAAGGTTAAAGCAGCACAGAGGGGACTTCCCTCGTGGTCAATGGCTAGGACTGCGTGCTCCCAATGCAGGGAGTTGGACCCCCGGGTTTCCCACATGGCTCAACTAAGAGTTTGCACCGAAGGCTGATCCTGCATACTGAGCCCACATGCTGCACCTAGAATCCAGTGCAGCCAAATACATAAATATTCACAAAACAAAAACAAAAAAGTCAGTATTGAGTCCAGCATGTGAGCTCAGAGGACTCGAAGAGCCTGCTTGCCCCATCCTCTGATTTTACAGAGGGGCAGCACTTGTGTCCGACTGATCCTTTTCTCCGTCCTCCTGCCCGACCCCGCATGTAGCAGAAGAGGGGGAACAGTTTTCATAGAACCACAAAGCTACAGGGCAGAAGAGCGCCCTTTGAGGTCAGCCCCACTGTCCTCTTCTTGCTTTGGGGGTGGGGGTTCTTTTGCAGCCTACCACTGTTTCTTAGGACAGATGGGGCTAGGCAGAGCTGTGGGGATGAGCTAAGATCACAGACACAGGTGATGCTGAGCATCTGGGAGAAGAGTCATGAAGGGGACATCTGAAGCTGTGTCCTGCTAAGCTGGGGTCCTTTCTGACTCATTGGAGATGTCTTCTTGTCATGCACCCCTGCCGTGACTCCCAGGTGTCCTCCACAGGCTGCAGGATGCTCTCTGCGAAAAAGGAATTCAGAAAACCCAGCCTACCCCCCCCACCCCCGCCCCGCATACAAGATATGGAGACAAAAACCCGGTTGGAACCTCAGGGCTGAGGTTTCCATGGTGGCTCCACTCTGCCGCCCTTCCCATTGGCTGGGTGTCCTGCTCTGGCTTTAGCAACAGAGGCTCAGATACACGTCTCCTTCCTGATTGGCCAGACTGGTGCTGCAGCGCCATGGCAACAGGGGCAGAGGGACCAGTCTCTGCGGAACAACTTGAGTCACTCTCTACCTGGGGTGGGGCTGAGATCCAGAGGGCTGCTTGCAGGGGATGCAAACTGGAACAGGTAGCCCCACCTCAGCTCAAAGTCAGGTGGGTCAGTCGTTGGTCGCCCAGCATGTTGGGAGGCTGCTGAGCTTCTCCTCTTTGTCTCATCTAACCTGTATCTTGCAGCACCTTCCCAATCCTTCTCTTGCCCCAGGGCTACTGTCTCCACAGAAGGAAAAATCAAACCTCTAGCAGTGCCAGCGGTTAACTCATTTGCCCAAAGTCACACAAGTTACAAGTTAGAACTTGAACCCTCATTATATTGCCTGACTTAAATAAAGGCTTTAGAGGGTCTTTGGTGGAAAATCTAGGGGTCCTTTTTTTTTTTTAATAGACTTTGTTTTTCAGAGCACTTTTACATTCATAGCAAAGGCACAGGGCTGAAGGTACAGCAATTTCCCATAGTGCTTTCAGTTTTAACAGCAATCCTCCTTCAATTCATCAAACAGCTGATGCTCGCCCTAACACTCTCCCAGCAAATCTCCGATCCTCCCAATAACTCTGAGTTTGGTAAGTCAGGAAGGAATGACCGGCCTTAAGATGAGGCCACCAGAGAAGGCAAGCGATTTGTTCCATGTCACATAGTATATTCATGCCAGGGCTGGCTCTCCAACCCAGGCCTCTTAAACCCTTGTCAGGGGTCTACCCCCAAACCATTGGCTTATCCATACCAGGGGGCCCCCAGGAGGGTTGAAGGGATGCTCTGAGGGGTTCTCTTATCTGTTTAGAGAACAGTTGCTGAATAGAATCAATGTCTCTAACGTGGACCAAGGGTTTCACATCAAAACTCCAGTCCCTGTCAGGCAATTCCTAAACGTAGCTCCAGTTCCCAGGAAGGGTCCTTGTTTCACTGCAAACCTTGCTGTCCACCCTGCTACATGGACGCAAGAAGATACACTCATAAACATAACTACAGTCAGTTTAACATTGCTCTGCACTTGAATTTGAGCTGAGGGCCTGCCTGACTCCTCATTGCAGCCTTGGGTCTTCACTGTCCACTGTTACAGATGCAGAGGCTGGCTTCAAGGAAGCTCGGCCTGCATGCCAAGGTCACACAGGTGGCAGACGGCCACACTTCCAATGGGAGGCCACCTGACTCGAAAGCGGGCTGACTTGAACCTGTGATGGGCTCTCTGCCCCCACAGGATGCAGAACGGCATCCTGTGGCATCCACGAGGCATCGAGAGCAAATGCTCTTGCTCTTGGGTGTGCATTTCCCACAGTGGAGGCAGTGGCTGGACCTACTTTTCGGTGCTGGAGAAGGCAGGCTCAGAGGATCTACTTTGTGTTAGGGATTTAGAAATCCTTGGCTCCTGAAGAGTGACCCAGTGCCCCCAACACCCTCTCCTGTGGCCTAGCATCTCAGTTTTGTGACCCTTCAGGAAGATGTGCTAGGTGGCTGGTACTCAGCCATCAACCTGGAGGAAGGAAAACCCAGTGGCGTCCTTGCTCGGAATCTGAGCCCCTGCTAAAAACGAATGCTTTGGCAGATTTCTTTCCTTCCTGCTCAGCTCGGGTTCCCTGAAGCTCTTGCCCTGAAACACAGCCAGCCCAGCCACCTGGCCTGCCCTCCTGCCCTCCCAAGGGCAAGGATCATGGAGAGCACAGAGGGCGGGGGCTCACGCCCATCACTCTGTCCCCCCAAGTGCCACACCAGTAAGGGGCAGGCCCAGGAGTTACCATCAGCAACAGTCTGCAGCATCCTCCCTGGGCCAGACACCCCACAGGAGCTAGGGAGATGGACAGGAATGTGCCCCTATAGCTCTGCCCTCATGGAAGCTGCTGCCTGGTGGAGGAGATGGACGATGGACCATAAGTGAATAAGTCGTGATTTCCAACAGCAGTAAATGTTGTGGATGACAGACTTCCCTGGCAGTCCAGTGGTTAAGACTCTGTGTTCCCAATGCAGGGGATGCCAGTTCGATCCCTGATCAGGGAGTTAGGATCCCACGTGCCACAAGGCACGGCCAAAAAAAAAAAAAAAAAGCCAAGGACTTGTGGACGGGATGAGACAGGGTAATGCGACAGGGAGTGGCTGGCTGGGACAGAGGGTATGTGTGTCCTGTTTCAGCCAGGATGGCCGGGAAATGCCTCTCTGAGGAGGTGATATCTGAGCGCAAAGAACTTGGATAAAGGGGAAACCGTTGATAGGTGAAGTGGGAGAGGCTGTGGGATTTAGCAGTCCTATGCAACAAATGTCTGCTGAACCCCTACTCTGCATCAAGGGACCAGGACAGACGGGGGACCTGCCCAAGGTGTGGTGGGAGCCCAGAGGAAGTACCACCCAGGCCTGGAGAGCCAGAAAGTCTTCCAAGAGGAAGCAACAATCCTTTGGAGGCCTGAAGGATGTCAGGTCAAGCACAGTGGGGCAGCAGGGGCGTGGAAGATGGTTCCAGCGGAAGAACAGCAGCTGCAAAGGCCAGAGGGAGGGAGAGCTGGGGACTGTCCGGTAAAGGCAAAGAACTGTGTCTGAAGCAGAGAGGGGAAAGGAGGAGCTTACAGGGCATCCCTGGTAGCTCAGCTGGTAAAGAATCCGCCTGCAATGCAGGAGAACCTGGTTCGATTCCTGGGTCAGGAAGATCCCCTGGAGAAGGAAATGGCCAGTATTCTGACCTGGAAAATCCCATGGACAGAGGAACTTGGTGGGCGACAGTCCATGGGGTCTCAAAGAGTCAGACACAGCTGAGTGACTAAGCACGAATGGGGTCAAAGTGGGCCTCGGGGGCCAGTTAGAAGGCTGCCTTCAGCCTTCTCCTCCTTCAGCCTTCTCCTGCATAGGGTCGCCAGGTTTAGCAAAAAAAAAAATACAGGCTATCTTGTTAACTTTGAATTTCAGATCAATAACAAATACATTTTTAAGCATAATTATAGGGATGCAATATGTGGAACATTCTTATACTAAAATCCCTTACTTGTTGATCTGAAATTCAGTTTTAAAGGGGCCTCCTGCATCCTCTCTGGCAACCCTGAGTTTGGGCCCACAGAGGGGTTTTACGCAGGGGATGACATGGTTGGATTTACATTTTATGAAACCTCCAGGATTTGTGGGAAAACACACTGACGGAGACCGGGAAGAGGGTGGGATGATGAGTCCCTTTGTCCAGGCCAGAGACGCAGAGGCAGGGACCAGGGCCTCTCATCACGTCACCTGCCTCCGTGCGGATGGCCCTGGGTAAATCCCTCAGCTGATGCTGTCTCAGATGGGTGACTGAAGACCAGGTCAGACTGCGGCTCTGCAGTGTGAGCCTCCGGGCTGGTCTGCCCCCTCCGGGGCCCTCGGCATCCCCTTCTGTTGAGTGATAATAGAATAATCAGAAGAGACAGATAATCAGAAGAGACAGTTCACAAGGGCCCTTCTGTTCCTGCCGCCCTGGGCTCTCTGTCCATCCTCCATCTGACGTCTCTCTGGGATGTTGCCCCACCACCGTGACAAGTACAAACCCGAGACAGCTGGCTCCGAGTCCCCATTCCTCGGCCCCTTGCTCTTTCTTCCCTTCCCACATCACTCCAGCTGAGGAATGCGTGAAGCGCCCCCACACTGGGTTTCGGAGGAGGCACTCTGCTGAGGTCCTGCTGTGTGCTGGGCTGGGTCCTCCACATCACTGGTGGTGCTTTAGACTCTCAGACATGTCTGACTCTTTGTGACCTCCTGCACTGAAAGCCCTCCAGGCTCCTCTGTCTGTGGGATTTTCTAGGCAAGAATACTGGAGTGGGTTGCCATTTCCTTCTCCAGGGTCAAACTCGAGTCTCCCGCGTTGCAGTTGGATTCTTCACCAACTGAGCCACCCGGGACTTCCTGGTGTACAGCATTCATCTCCGTTAATTCTCACAAGAGCCTCTCAGGGAGGGGATCATGATTCCCATTGCACAGATCAGAGAACTGAGGCTCAAGTGATGCAGCTGCTGCCCAGCTGTGCAATGCAGACCTGGGGTGGAGTCTGGGACCGGTTGGCGCCAGGGCTGTGTCCTCCCACTGTCTCCAGGAAGCATCCCGGGAGCCCCTAATCCCCCCACAGTTATCACTGGGGCTTGGTCAGCAGTCTCCTTGTCCCACGGCGGGCACGTGACACCCTGGCTCTTTCTGGGTTAAGCCGGGGACTAAAACGCGTTGCTGTGATGCTCATCTGCCGGGGGCTTTCCGGTTTAGGAAACTTTACCATCTGTGCCCTCCTCACGACCCCGTGGGGACTCAGCATGGCCCCACAGCCCTCCTAGCCTGCAGCTCTGCCGCAGTGGAGTCTTCATTAAATATTAACGGGGCCGCTCCCGGCACTGCTGTGACGTCAATTACCGGGCTGCTTGATGAGAGCTGTGGCCTCCTTTCCAAGGTGAAGCGGTGCCCGGAATTCAGCCGGCTCAGATGGTGTCCCTGGGGGCCGGCTGTTGCAGAAGATGCCGCTAATGTAAGGCATGGCAGGAGTCCAGAAACTTTCCTCTCATCTCTCCGGCTCCCTTGGGGCCCCGGTGGCATCCTGATGCTGGCACAATGCGTTCAGTCATTTGGTAGATATTTATTGAGCACCTGCTGTATGCCAAGCACGTACAGCAGATGAGACGGTTAGATAGCATCATTGACTCAATGGACATCAAACTCCGGGAGATGGTGAAGGACAGGGAAGCCTGGCATGCTGCAGTCCATGGGGTCGCAAAGAGTCGGACACAACTTAGTGACTGAACAACAAGTATGCCAAGCACAGGTCTAGGCTCTGGGGATGCAGTCATTAGGGTGACAAGGTCTTTCATCATGGGACATTCTTGTCTGGTGGTGGAGAGGGAGAAACTGTCTTAACGCAGAACTGTTGACCCAGCGCTGTGAGCCAGAGCAGGAGCCCATCCCAGCCTGCCTGTGACCAAGGGATCCTCCCAGAGGAAACTAGAATTAAGCTAAACCCAAAGAAGGAGCCCAAGTTCGGTCTGAAAAGAGGACGGGTGAGGGTTTTAGCAAGAAGGACTAGGATCAGATCTCAGACCCGAGTTCTATCCGTCCTGTTGGTTACCTGCAGCTGGGTTCCCACTGTACCGGCTGCTATGAGGATTCCAGGAAGCCACAGCTAACAATAGCAGAGGGTTTGATGCTCAGCGAGAACTCAGAAGTAGCTGTTATGAAAATAGCTCTGTGCCTTCATAGAATTCCTCACCCTGTCAGGGATCCTTACCCTGATTCGGGGAGCACACAAACTGGGGCTCAGAGGTGTGACATCACAAGCCCTGGGTAATACTGTGGGTCAGACCCCAGCTGGACACAAGACCCCAGGCTCTGATTGGGCTCTCTGACATGTTCCAGCCACCCAGCTGGGGTCTCAGCTCAACGAGACCCAGAATTCCACGAGAGATCTCAGTGTGAATTCCTCAGCCTTTTTTGAGGTTAAGGCTGCAGCTGCCCAAGGACAAGCCCAGGCCTTGGCTTTGGAGGGGAGCCAGGGCCTGGGCCTTGCTCTGCTGGGAATCTGCTGTGTGACTGTGAGTGAATTTCCTTCCGTCTCTGAGCTTCAGTTCCCCATAGTTAACACTAACACCAGCCTGGGTCTCTGATCCTCACAAAGGAATTATTTTTAATTTCCTGTTAAAGATGAGGAACCAGGCCACAGAGCAAGTGGGGGCTGGATTTGGAGCCAGGCTCGTCTGCTGGCAGAGCTGGCTAATAGCCCATCATGCAGTTTGGTCTCAGAGTAGGAAAGCCAGCCTCAGTTGTCTCTAAGATTCTTACTATTTTAAAAAATATGCATTTATTTAGGGGCTTCTCTGGTGGTCCAGTGGCTAAGACTCTGCACTCCCAATACAGGGGGCCCAGGTTCAATACTTGGTCAGGGAAACTAGTAAAAGATTAAATATTCATTTATTTGGCTGTGCCAGGTCCTCAAGCGGCACGTAGGGTCTAGCTCCCTGTTGTTGTTTAGTCGCTAAGTTGTGTCTGACTCTTTGCGACCCCATGGACTGCAGCACGCCGAGCTTCCCTGTCCTTCACTGTCTCCTGGAATTTGCTCAAACTCGTGTCCATTGAGTCGATGATGCCATCCGACATCTCATCTCCTGTCGTCCCCTTCTCCTCCTGCCCTCAATCTTTCCCAGCATCAGGGTCTTTTCCAGTGAGTAAGCTCTTCACATCAGGTGGCCAAAGTACTGGAGCTTCAGCTTCAGCATCAGTTCTTCCAATGAATATTCAGGGACGATTTCCTTTAGGATTGATTGGTTTGATCTCCTTGCTGTCCAAGGGACTCTCAAGAGTCTTCTGCACCACAGTTCGGGACCACTACATCAGGAGCTCAGAGTCTTAACTGCTAGACCACTATTATGAGTCTGTGATTCAGTGAGTTCTGTATTGCTTCCCAGGCCTGCAGGGCCCAGTGATTTCATGAGGAGGGCATTTCGGTTTGGGCTGGTCCTCCAATGTCTCACAAAAAGGAGGTAACAGCACAGTCACAAGTGCCAGGCAGGCAGCACCCACTCTCTTCCTCATCCTTGTTCCTCCTGGCATCAGGGGCCAGGTGAGCAACAAGCCCACTTTATAGACGAGGAAACTGAAGCTCAGAGACGTGCAACAATTTGTCCAGGCTACTCCAACTACTGCAGGAGAGCTGTGATTTGAGGCCCCATCAGGCAACTCCAGATCTTATACTCCAAGTTACTGCAAGGTGGCCAAATTCAACCAGGGGACCTCCTCCTCCTTATCTCAGCCCCCTTCCTTGGCGCTGCAATCTTGCCTCCCTCCCTCAGCTCCCTCCTGTCTTATCTTCCGTGAGGCTGCCAATCAGCTGTCAGCCAATATAAAGCACATTCCCCTCCTGGAAGACCTTGGTCACTTACAAAGAGGGATCTTGGTGGTGGCATTTCTTTAAAAAAAAAAATTATTTACTTGGCCGTGTCAGGTCTTAGTTGCGGCATATGGGATCTTTCGTTGCGTGGCACACGGACTCCCTAGTTGGCGTGTGTGGGCCCAGTAACTGCTGTGCACGAGCTTAGCTGCCCTGTGGCATGTGGGATTTTAGTTCCCCGATCAGGGATCGACCCCTCATCCCCTGCATTGCAAGGTGATCCTCAAGCCCCGGAATCACCAGGGAAGTCCCGTGTAGTGGCACTGCTGCAGTAGGCACAAGGTATGATCAGGTTTGACTGAGCACTCATGAAGAGCGGCACCCTGGACCCCTAGATGGTGAACGAAATGCAGGCCTGTCCTCTGGGGTTTACTTTTTACGAGGGAAATGCCAACTTCCTTTAGGAAGCGGGAAGCAGCTGGTAAAAGTGACAAAAAGCGTGAACTTCATAGTCAGAAAGGCCTGGGTTCACATCCTGACTCTGCCCCCATTAGCTCCATGACCTTGGGTATGAGAGCTTCCGTTTCCTCATCTGTTTAACTGGGTACAAGAGGATGCTCCCACATCACTGTTATCATGAGGATTAAATAAGATTAAATTGCATAACACAGGGCTTGATGCCTAGTAGCTGGCCAGGAAATACCAATCCTACCAAGAGAAGTCCGTGCAGGTGGTGGATACCAGAGTCATGGCGGGAGTGAGTGGAAGGGGAGAGTGCTTCTTGGTGGAGACCTGCGAAAGCTCTTGAGAGGAGGTGAGCTTTCAGCTGAGTGTTAAAGACTCAGAGGAAGAGGTGGAAGAATGGGAAAGTTGGCAGAAACTTGCGGGCAGGGCCTGTGAACCCAGTGGCCTTAGGGTGTCCATAGAGTAGGTAGTAGCTTGGAAAGCTGGGCCAGGGCCAGGTCACAAAGGGCCAGGCAGAGGGGTTTGCATCTTTTAAGGGTGAAAACGTCCTTCCTACCTGTGACCCCAGTGGCCACTCAGGGCCGCCGCGGAGACCAGCCCCTAGAGCCAGTCTTCTCCCCTGGCTTTGGTGATTCGAGATCCCTTTGTCCCCCGAGTCGGGGCCAGCCCACCACTGTCGTCTGGAAGAAGACAGAAGGCTGCAGCAATCTGCTTGCCTCCTACTAACACACTGGGGAGGAAAAGCTGTCTTTGAGCACAGTTGCCTGGCAGAGAACCTTGGTACAAACTTATCAGCTCTCACCCTCACTTCCAAGGTTATGGTTTAAGCAGCAGTTAATGATAGTTACGTGCGCAGCTCAACAACCGAAAGAACTTTTCAGGTGCTCACAAGGTCAGGGCAGGCATGGGAAGGATGGAGATGGTGGTGGGGTGGGTCAGGATCTGGGTTCCTGCCCCCTGCTCCCTGTGCGGCAGTGGGACAGTCTTAGCCTCCTGGGCCTCAGCTTCTTCCTCTGTAAAATCGAAATGGAAATCCCAAACCGTCATGTTTCTCCAGCAGTCATGTACGGATGTGAGAGCTGGACCATAAAAAAGGCTGTGCGCCGAAGAATTGATGCTTTCAAATTATGGTGCTGGAGAAGACTCTTGAGAGTCCCTTGGACTGCAAAGAGATCAAACCAATCAATCCTAAAGGAAATCAACTCAGAATATTCATTGGAAGGACTGTTGCTGAAGCTGAAGCTCCAATACTTCGGCCACCTGATGCAAAGAACTGACTCGTTGGAAAAGACCCTGATGCTGGGAAAGATCGAAGGCAAAAGGAGAAGGGGGTGGCAAAGGATGAGATGGTTAGATAGCATCACCAACTCAATGGACATGAGTCTGAGCAAACTTCAGGAGATGGTGGAGGACAGGAGCCTGGTATGCTGCAGTCCACAGAGTCCCAGAGAGTTGGACGTGACTGACTGACTGCACAACAACACCGTCCTCACCCTGACTGAGTGGGAGCTCACTGGCCACCCACTGCCCATGGCCTGCTGAGTAGGTCCTGCCACCCTCTTCCACTCCCTGTGTGGATGTGGGCCAGACACTGGGCCTTTGAGGCATCACTGCTTCATCCTCTTGAGCTGCCATGTCATTTTATGGAACTTCCAGTGGTGTGACACCCTAGACCTTCAGGGCTAGAAAAAAGACAGAACTCTGCCATCTGCCAGCACAGCCTCCCATTTCATAGCCAGGAAGCCCAAGGCTCTGAGAAGGGAAGTCACTGCACACCAGTTTTCCCTGGACCACCACAGCCTCTCCCACCTGGGCCCACCTCCTGAGAACCACACAGAAGGCAATCATCCAGATGGTTCCAGCCAAAGGATCTAGAAAATTCTGGCTAAGAAACACAAGCTCCTTGACCATCTGTGGAATTGAAGCAGAAGCTTTTTTCGCCTTCATTTTAACTATGATTCTATAGGCGACAGCTTGGCCTTCTTCCTCAGAGCCAAGCTCCGCTGAACAAGCTTGAGGGAGGAGGGAATGGGGGTTGCTGAGAACGGGGCTCCAAGCTCCCTACCAGCTCACAGATTGCGGCTACCAGGACATTTTCGCACTTCTTAATGCCAAAAGCTGCCGTGGAAGCTGATCTGCTCCCAAAGAGGGCTTTCAAAGAGCAGCAGGATACTCTGGCTGATCCTGAAATCTGACCTTAGACACAGCGGGTGGAAGTTGGTATCTGCAAAAGGGCCTGGCCAGTTGGCAGGAGTGGGCGTGAGCAAGGAGGCCGGGGTGACTGCCTTGACCGCTGAGCAAGCACCTCACCACTCTACATCTCCTTTTCCACATGCATATGATGTGAGGACTTGGGGAGCTGGTCCAGGGGGGTCAAATGTTTACCTCCGAGGCAGGCAGAGAGCCAGCGATTAATAGTGAGAGCTGTTGCTGCTGCTCCTGTGGGGATATCATCCCTGGCTTGGAATCGGCCAGGTCACTCAAGTGACAGGACTGCATTTGGGAAAAAAATAAAATTCAAAATCCTATCTAGGTGACACGAATCTGTGGGCAGGCGGCCCCTCCTGCTCAAGCTGGTAACCATGCCGACGGCGTGAACGCTGTCTCTCCAGAACAATACTAGGGCTTCTTTGTAACACGTCTCTTGGAGTCCAGACTTCACAGGGAGCTCAGAGTGTCCCAGAGCGGGGGGAAAAGAAAATAAAAGCAGGACGTGCCTTTTCTGGGTCACCTATTCACCGGGCTCCGGCGGACGGTTCTGGTGATGCTTTGGAAATCCAGTCCCGCGTGAGAAACAGTCATTACCACTGGCTCAGGGTGGGGCATAGCATGGAATTTTCTACAGCTGTGATGGCTGGTGCAGGGATGGGGCGGGAACTCACTCTTGCTGACCCCCAATCCTAAGAAACAGGGTGGTCAGTTCTCCTGACAGGTGGCTTTCCCAAGGGTGCTCATCTGGTAACCGGCAGAGCAGACCCAAACCCAGGTCTCCTTCCCCATCACACACATGTAGCGGTGGGAGCGTTGCTGTGTTCCCCGGGTGAGACCCTGCTAGGTAAGGATGCAGCGGCCTTGGCCCCTGCTCTGGGCGCCAGCTCCGAGCTTGAGAGGCCACCCAGTGTGTCTGACCTTGATCATCAGCCCCCGTCCCTGGGCTCAGTGGCCCTCTTGGAAACTGCTCAAAAGCAACGTTGCTTGATGGGACTTTGAGCTCTGGGAGTAGGTGACCTGTCTAAGGTGGTCATCTTGGTCTCTGTTTACAAGACTTTAGGGAGCAGGCAGCTCTCTCCTGAGGGTGAAGGAGATGGATGATAGTGTGTGGGCTACAAGAGGAAAGCTTGTGTGTGCTTTTCACAATCTGAATGACCACTAAAGGGGAGTCACACCTTGACCCCTTCTCAGCTACACCTCAAGACATCATGGGGCCATCAGGTCCAGGAGGTGGATAGATTTGAGCTTGAATCCTGGGTCTGCTGACTACCAGCTGCATGATTTTATTCAAGTCATGGAATATCTTCAAGCCATTTTCCTCATCTGTTAGATGGGTTGGAGGTCCTACTGACCTTACTGGGCTATCTTGAGGGAAAAGATGTGCCCATCTCTGCAAAGCCCCTGGCCCAGTGCTGGCAATGGGGTAGAAGTTTCCTTCAAGAGCGGGCATGGATGAAGTCACCCAGGATAGGGCAGAGGGCCTGGGCAGAGCTCTGGGGGGGCCCTAGCATTTCTGTGTAGGCTGA
Organism: Okapia johnstoni; assembly: GCA_024291935.2. Taxonomy (NCBI): domain Eukaryota; kingdom Metazoa; phylum Chordata; class Mammalia; order Artiodactyla; family Giraffidae; genus Okapia; species Okapia johnstoni. The sequence continues at coordinate 2,258,469 of CM044310.1, read as the reverse complement.
GAAGACGAGCCCACGTGGGAGACAGAAGAGGGGTGGCTGGAGCAATACAGGGGAGCCAGGAGAGGCAGGGTCCTGAAAGCTAACAGGAGAACCTGTTACAGAGGGGTGAGCAGTTGTGCCAAGTGCAGAAAAGAGGCCCAGGAAGGGGAGGACTGTGCAGTGACCTTGGACTGGTGGCCACAGCCAGGGCCAAGCAGGTGGAGGAGTGGGTGTCGAGCTGGAGTACACTGGATTGAGGGGAGGGTGGGAGGTGGAGACAGTGATGTTTTGTGAGAAGTAAAGAAAAAAGCCTTATGGGAGAACCAGTGTCCCCCATTTGACATGGATGAGTGTCAAAATCAGTTGCTTAGAATGCCCCAGTCTACCTGATTTTCACTGTTTTGAAATCACTCTCAGTCCAACATGATCAGAAGCCAGAAGGGCTCAAATTCGTTTAAGGACTGGAAGGAACTGTGGAAGCACCCCCAGTGCTTGCCCTCCTCCTACCTCTCATAGGAATCCATCCTCTTGGGGCCCACGATGTATGATAAACTAGTATCTATTACTCTCTGGGGCTTCCGTGGTGGCTCAGACAGTACTCTGCCTGCAATGCAGGAGAACCAGGTTCGATCCCTGGGTTGGGAAGATCCCCTGAAGAAGGGAATAGCAAACCACTCCACTACTCTTGCTTGGAGAATTCTAGGGACAGAGAAGCCTAGGGAGCTACAGTCCGCGGGGTCACAAAGAGTCAGACACAACTGAGCAACGAACAGTCACCCATCACACACTTTAAAGATATTCACCAGGGGAAAGAGCAGCCTGGTTTGTTAACCTTGATCCCATTTGTAGTTAGCAAAGGTGACTCTTCAGAGCATGGCGAAGCCTGGGCTAGGGGCTTCCTTCCAGACACACGCTCGGATGCCGTGTCATGGCTCCTCACTGCAGCATCAGAGCAGGAAGAAGGCGGTCCAGGAGGTAGACCAAGTGTGGAGCCTTGGCTCTGCTGGCTGTGCAAACTGGGGCCAAGCCCTCCTCCCCGAGACTTCACTCTCCCCTGACGCAGGAAGAGGGATCAGACAGTGGTGAATCTAAGGGTCCTGCCAGCTCTGCCATTCCAGGATTGCTCCTATTCTATAGGGTTTTAAACAGTTCAAGTCTAGTTCTACAGGTGGTAAACTGAGGTCCAGAAAAGGCCCACTCTACAGGCCCTCTCTCTCCCTTCTTTTTAAATAATCTTTACATTTCATTTTTATTTGACTGCATTGGGTCTTTGCTGCTGCTCTGGCTTTTCTCTAGTTTCGGTGGGCGGGGCTCCTCTCCAGGCGCAGTGTGTGGGCTTCTCTTGTCTCGGAGCACAGGCTCTAGGTGCGTGGGCTCGGCAGTTGCAGTTCCCAGGCTCCAGACCACGAGCTCAATAGTTGCGGCACACAGTCTTAGTTGGCTCTATGGCACGTGGGATCTGCCAGGATCAGGGATCGAACCCACGTTTCCTGCATTGGCAGATGGATTCCTTACCACTGAGCCACCAGGGAGGCTCTCCCACCTTTTAAAAAATATTTATCGGCTGTGCTAGGTCTTAGTTGTGGCATGTGGGATCTAGTTCTCTGACCAGGGATGGAACCCTGGCCCCTGCAACGGGAGCGTGGTGTCCCAGCCACTGGACCACCAGGGAAGTCCCCTTCCTCTCCATTCTAATGCATCTGACTCTGCAGAGCAAGATTCTGGACCCAAAACATCTCTTCCATGCCTCTGATACTTCTCAATCACCCAAGGGTAAAGCCTTGGATCTTCAGTCTGGCATTGAAAACACTCCATGATCTTGTTCTACTCAACCTCAGGTCCCACTGCCAGGCCTCTCTCCTCACTGCCAAGCCCTCACCCTTGCTGGACCCCACTCCCTAAGACCTTTTCCCTGACTCACCTCCTTCAAAGTCTGGCCCACCTGCTCTTGAGTACTTAGGTCTCTGCTTCTCAGAGGCAGGCACTGTATCCTACTCTGTAGCTCTCCTTTCCCCAGCGCTGAGCATGAAGTAGGCGCTCAATAAGATCCTCAGCGAGCAAGAGGCCCTCCCTTCTCCTGCACCTCCCTTGGCATGTTGTACTAAGTCTGGCCAGGCTTCAGTCACTGGGATTTTCCTCCCTTGCCCCAGGGCCTGGCACCAGGGGTCCTCAGCGTGGAGCGCCAGGACTGGGCTCAGTGAACAGCTGGTCCACTCTCCTCTTTCCCACAGGGGGAATCGTGCCACAACTTAACAGGTGGTGTAACCTTGAGCACGTCACTATTCCGGCTTTGAGGGTTGGGGAGGCCAGCAGCGGCCACGGGGGTGGGGTTGTGAGCATTAAATAGCATCGTGCCTGCAAGGGCCTAGCACCAGGTCAGCTCCTAGCAGGTGTGTGGTGTTACCCGTTCCAGCGGGGCCTCTCAGTCCCTCCTCCCACGGTGGAAGGGACAAGGCCACCTCCCAGGGCGGGGACCCCGTGAGTGAACGTGCGTGGGGCTGTCCCCGAAGACTGGACCCCACCCCGCCCAGCCAGCGCGGACCCAAGCGCAGGGTGTGGCCCACAGATGCCCAACGGCCAGGCTGGGCGGGCGCGCGGCCTCCGGGCTCACCCAGCACTCAGTGTATTTGCTTTTGGGTCCCTCCTCAAGCCAGACGTCTATCCTGAACTCAGAGCCGCCTTTCTGGATGGGGCCTCCGTTCCCGCGCCCCGCTGACCCGCTCCGCAGTCCCCACCCCGGGTCTCCCCGCTCGCACCTCCACCTCTGCGGCGGTAAAATGCAGCACTCGCACGGCGCCTGCGCGCCTCTGGGGCGGGGCGGCGGCCGCAGCTATTTATAGAAGCTGACGTCACCTTGAAATAGACCGTTAGGGCCGGGCCGCCCTTCCCCCGCCCCACTCGCGCCGCTCCGCGCCGCCCGGCCCGGCCGCTCCCACTGCGCAGGCGTCCTCCCGTCCTCCCATCCCCCCCCCGCGCGGCCGCCTGTCCTCCCTCGGCGGCGTCCGCGGCGCGAGCCACAGAGCGCGGGGCGAGCCAGCGAGAGGGCGAGAGGCGCTGCTTGCTGCCTGCAGCCTCGGCCGGCCGGCAAGCCAGTGCGCGTGCGCGGCGGCGGCCTCCGCGGCGACCGGAGAGGACGCGCGGGCGAGCGAGCGGAGCGGGAGGCGAGGCGAGGCCGGGCTCAGCGACATGGGGGACCGCGAGCAGCTGCTGCAGCGGGCGCGGCTGGCCGAGCAGGCGGAGCGCTACGACGACATGGCCTCCGCCATGAAGGCGGTGAGCGCGCCGGGAGCCCGGGCGGTCGGCCGGGGGCCCGGCGCAGGGGAGGGGTGGGCGGCCCGGCGGCAGCCCCTTCGGGCCCGGGGCGAGCCCGCCGCCCGGCTGGGCGCGGCCGCCGGCCCGCAGCCCTCGCTTCCCGCGCCCGCCGCGCGTCCCGCCATTTCTGCGGCCGGGCAGGGTGAGGTCTCCAGGGAGGGGACGCAGCGGAGACCCCGCGGGCGGGCGGGGGGCGCGGCATCCCAGCTTGGAGCCCCGAATGGGGGAGGGTGCCCGGGGGGGCGTGGGGAGCCGCATTCCTCCTCTGGCCCGTTCCGCCAGGCTGGGGCACCCCCTCTCGCTTTCCTCCACGCACCCCAACTTGTAATAAAGAATCACCTAGTGAGTGGCGCCCTGTCTCCACTGGTTTCCGCTGCCACGACCCGATGTCGGTGTAATCCCGATGCGCTTTCGTTCTGCTCACCTGAACCGTCTAGTTCCATCCTCCCACGCCCGGGGTCCGCTTTGTGTGCCGAGACCCCTACCCTGCAGTCAGGCGAGGGCGTGGGGCCCCCTCCCATGTCGGATGCTGCGCCCGTCTGCCTGGAACCCCAAACGGGTTGCGACTCCTGGGCGAGCCGAACCCATGTGCCTTTGCTTTCTGGAGATCCTCGGAGACCCGCCTGCAGCTCCGTTTCCGGGGAAGGAATCGTGGCCGGCCACACCCTGGCCAGTGCCTTGGATTAGACACCACCTGCGTGTCTGAGACCTAAAGTTCCGGCGACCCCCTCATTCTCTGTCTCCTCGTAGTATTTCACGTCTTCTCTAAATGAACATTACTTCTCTCTGCGTCAAGGTCACAGGGCTAGAGCCACAGTGGGCAACCTGCCCTGTTCACCCAGCGCACAACCTCCTGAGACGGGCGCGGATCCGCCTGGGCCCCACCCTAGACCTGCAGACTCAGATACTCGGGAGGGGGGTGGGGGGGTGGCGGGGGTGGGACTCAGAGCTGCCCTTGAACCATCCCTCAAGGCAAGTGCCAGTAGGTTTAAGTTCAAGAATGACTGTCCTGGGTTATTTAGCTCCTTTGTCCTTTTTTCCTGCCTTGGGAGGGGATTTGGTACTGAAAAATCCTCAAATACAGTGGCTCCCTAAAATTTCAGAGTGGTGTGAAAAGCTCCTCTTAAGGCTTTTGTTATTAATACAAAGTCTGTTGTTGGGGTCCAAATTTAGGATTATCCAGGTAAGAAGGGTACTTGAAGCATTATCTTTTCCATGTCCTCCACATCATACCTTGAATCAGGTGTCTGGAAACCACCATCACCACCGCCCATTTGTTGACTCATTGGTTATCTCCAGTTGAGCCCAAGCAGGGTGTTATGGGGTAGATAGGAAGGAACTTTTCATCCAGGCCAAGGACAGTGTGCGTTTCGGACCTGAAGTCTATGGAATTCGGAGGATCTCATAAGAAAAAAAAAAGTAAGATTTAACAATTCAGCAAATTTTACAGAAATAGGATTGACTGTGAGTGCATTTCCTCGCAAGGGGTCCTGAGCTTAATCTTTGGGATAAAGCCACTTCTGTCCACTCAGCAAGTCACACTAAAGTGGGCCTCTTCTCCCTAGTCACTGAGTGGCACTGGTTGTGCAGGTTGAGGTCGCTCTCTGGACATTTTAGTGAGGCCCTCACCTGTCCTGCCAGTGGGACCTGAAGACTGCAGTGTTGGAACCTTTTGGGGACTAAAAAAGGGGCTGGAAACAAAGTGATTGAGATTAAGGGAAAATGACTAGAAGGCAGTTGTGGAGCTATGGGAAACAGGGAATTTGAAATAAGTAAGGAAAGAGTGCAGAGATGTAACAGGAAAGGAATAGAGTTTGCAGAGAAAAAATAATTGGTTTTCTGCTCTGTGTAAGCAGGCTTGAAAAATGCTTTCCTGTAGCTTCCTACTTGTGCCCACAGGTTTTCTCTGAGACATTAAGGTAGGATTTTGCAAACGTGTATTGGAAACATAACATCGGTATCAGAGATGATTGGTGGGTTGGATAGGCTCCTGAAAATTCAATCCAAGCTCTAATTATGTCATCTCAGAATTGTGAGAACCATTCCCTCAAGGTAACTCCTATTAAAATGAGAACTTTTTTGGTCAATATGCCTGTTTCTTCTATTAAAGAAATTAATGGAATATGTTTATTGGAAAGGACTCAGCAAGTTCAGTGGAAAACTTCTCACATTTTACCTAAGTTGATGTTTGAACATTAAATTCTTAATTTTATTTAGAAGGCTTAGTCCCTATTTCATTAATATCCTAGGCCTAAAATACAGCTTTTGGAAAGACTTGGGATTCTGTTAACTTTCTGGGTTTATGGGGGTTTTCTTCAGGGCAGGTAAGTAGACTGCTGTAAGGCTTCTGAGTGAGGAAATGCTCTGATGCGGCCACTCTGACCTTGAAGCTCCCAATCTCTTGTCTCCTGGTCCTCTGAAGTGTAAAACTAGTTATGTTGGTGTTACTGTCAAGTGGGTTTTTAGCTTTCATTCTTCTAACATGTTTTCTGTTTCCTTTATCATCTAAATGGTACCTAATAATATTGCCTGCCTCTAATGACTGATGTTCCTTATGCTACCAGCGTCACCTGGAGGATGGTGTCGGTAAGGCCTAAAAAAATCACGCATGTTGAAAACAAAGGTGTTTGTTCACATCGTTGAGAGCTGCAGTTCCCTGCCTCAATCCCCTAATTTGAAGAGGCAAGAGATGTTTTTGAAGTTAAGTAAAAATGTGTCTTCCAGCTCATCTCGCACCTAGCTGCTTACATAGAGTGGAACAGTGGAAAGAAAAGTTGTGAAAGATTCTGGAACCCAAGTCCTTTTCAGACCAGGCTTGGAATGACCTTATACAATTCATCACCTCCATAAAATGAGTCTAGTTTCTCATGAGAACTATGAGATAAACCGATAATGTGGGATAAAAATATTAGTGCATAAAACTAAGTGATCTAAGGAAAGAGTAATTAATCAGATAGATTTCTAGTGAATACTCATGGGTAGACATCATTCAGTCATGTCACTGCTCTTAGTCATCAATCATGAAGTTAGAAAATGTCAAAATTATTTGGGATGGCATGGTGTGTTCTGATATTGTTGCACAGTCATTGACAAAGGATGAGATAAATACACCTGAAGGACTTGAAGGCTATCTGTAGAAATCTTAAGTGCAGGCAACAGAGCTGCAGCTTTTGAGGCTCGGCCCAGTGGCCAAAGGCTGTTACTCCAGTAGCGGTAAGATCTTAGGAAGGAGGGAGTGAGCAAGTGCTCTGTGGAAGGAGAGCACAGCTGAGCGTCCTAGGCTGGGACTTGACCCATGTTGCAGATATGGAAACTAAGGATGACTCTGAGGTGGACCAGCACTGTGACCAGTGTGGCATCATACAGCCACACTGGTACTACCATTTGAAATGTATGTGAACCAGCAAGCTGTGTTGCCCATGTAAGTATGACTTTGTCTTAATGGCTGAGGAAGGAAGAGGCCTCTGCATTCGTCCTGCAATATCCTCCGATAAAAGACATTCACTTGGTGAGCAGTTTACATAGCTTTGCTGCGTTGACATGAGCTGTCCCCATCTGGATTTGGGGTTCCTAAATTATCCCCAAAAGAGCTCCTGCTGTCAAAAAAACTCCACCTTTCCTTTAAAGAAACCAAAAATGTATTTTCTCATCTTTGGAGCTTAATATTAGTGAAAGACTTCGGTGTCACACTTTCTCAGAAATAATGACGGGAGGGATACCCCAAGTGTGTGTTCCGTGTCCCAGTTCAGCAGGTTTATTAAGTTGAGCATTTCCCTGTTAGGCACTCAGTAAGTGGTAGCTTTGATTCCATGTGTATGTTCTCATTTGCTCTTGACAACAACTGGATGGATTCTGTTACTAACTCCATTTTACAGATGAGATTGGAAGAGATGAATTTCCTCAAGGTCGAGCTGTAAAGTGAAGATTTCGGCTCTCAAGTTTAGAGCTCGCCCGTTAACCCAGTGATGATGCCCCACGAGGCTGAGGGATCAAGTTTCTTTCTCGTATACTTTCTGGTCCGTTAGCCATTGTCATCGTTGGTGACTTAAGTTCTGAGCCAGTCACATAAGTGGGCTTACTGAACAAATAGTTCCCTCTATTAGATATAAGTCATTTATGCCAAGTTTAATTAAAGACAGGCTGCCACTTACGGGTCTTAGCTACAGCAGGGGAACATAACTGGATTATGCTTGGTCTCACATAGGCAGACTCACATCTGGATTGTGCTCGGTCTCTTAAAGACCAGTTTTTGGTTTTTTTTAAGCTTAGGAAGCAAAGTATTGAGTTCCTGCCAGGAATTGAGAAGTGCAAGACTGAAATTATAGTTTTAAGAGATTGTTTCTCCATATTGTGTTCAGTATATTTTACAAGCCTCGAGACCCCCTAAGGTTCGGTGTCTAGATCAAAGCCAGCTGAAGCAGCCCCTCCTGCTCCTCACCCTGCAGTGGTGTCCCCTCCTTAGTGGCGGGTTTTGGCACTTCCCTGTGGTCGGCGGAACCCGCACAGCTTCTGAAGCATTCGGACCTGGTGCCTCAGGGCAGTAGCGTGCAGTAACCCTGTTCAGATTGGGTTGTATTTAATGCCAGTCACGGCCCATGAAAATGTCTGCTTAACCCCGGAGCAAGACAAAGGTGGTTTCTTAACGATACAAGGGTAGCTATTTTGACGGATAATGAGCTTAGAGGGAATAGCCACTACCTGAACTCACCTGCTGTGAGCTCAAAGCTGGGTCCCTCCCTGGCCTTGCAGGACCTGCAGCTTCTCCCTGGTGAGGACAGAAGGTGGTCTTTCCAGGTTGGGGCAAGTGGAGACCAATGATGGATTCCTTGCCAGTGGGGCAACAGGCAGAATCCTCACTTTGGGGGGCATTAACTTGGGGAAGAATCAACCCCCCAAAAAGCTTTCATTCAAGGTCACTTTTCTTTTGTAAAAATCTATATAGGGTTCTGCCAAGGAAGCTTAAAGAATATCATGTGGTTATGTTTATGTGATTGTTCTTGAGGATTTTTTTTTCTGTTGCAAATTTTTATATCAAAAGCAAACTTGTTGGTAGCATGAGGGTGTGGGTGGCTGTAATGTGTGGAGTGGTAGGGGTGTGTGTGGACATGAAGGATGAGAAGCCTCGGGAGGAGGAGTACGGTAAACTTCAGCCTGAGCCGTGTGGCCTGGCCGCTCGGGGGTGATGGTTTGTTTTTTTTTTCATTTGTTCAGTGTTACTTGTGAGGCTGGATGTTTCCCAGATTGAGAACTTAAAGTTTTCCCAAATAGTTCATGTGTTATTTTTGGCAGTGGGTCTATTTTTACTCACAAACACATAGCTTATTGCCCTTTGAGTTAGTGGGAGGAGGCCCGTAGGGATTGTTGAGTAAGCCAATGGTGTCACAAGAAGATAAATGAATTCATAACTGACTAGGTCACTGGATGCTTTCAGAAATGCCATGTGGTCCGGAGCAGGGAAGGATGAAGGGAGCTGGTGCAGCCAGAGGCTCCGTGGTGAGGACGCACGTGAGCAGGATGACTGGCAGGGAGGCCAGTCCTCAGAGGAGATGAGAGGAGAGCTTTCCCAAACGGGAAAGGTTCAGAAGTCTTAAGGTTTTCAGGAAGCATCTAAGGATTACCTGGGGTGGGGAGTGGGGCAGGAGAACCAGACAGCAGAGGTGGGGGAGTCCCTCAAAGCTGGCATGGCCACGTGAAGACTTAGTGTCTGGGGGGGCTGCACTGGGCACAGCTGGCATGTGATGGACATGAGAGTGTTGGAACCAACATCGGAGGAGAAAGAAGGTTGAGAATCCTTGTCTAGGTCTCTTCTGTGTCGAGAATTCTGTCTAGTCTTTCTGTTCCTGATTAGCTGTTTGGAAACTTGTGATCCTAGAGATGCAGGAAGTCACCTCTGCCGAATCCGCAGGTGGCTGTCCCACTGGGCTCGTCTGAGGGTTGGTTGGGACCAGCAGTTCCTACTTTCCTGCCCTGCATCGCGTTGCCCTCAGGATCTATCCCTCTTAGTGGGTGACCAGACTTATCTTTAAGTATCCCGGCTCCTGTATTTTGGAAGTTGAAGTGTTGAGAATTCGCACTAACAAACATTAGTGAAGGTTATTTGCAATTAATATCAACAGCCAAGACTGGCTGTAAATCTTGTTTTACAACAGGCCATCAGATTTCACTTCAGTCTATAATTTTCCCATCTGGAGAAAACTCCCAATTTTCTTTAGTTATTTGATCAAGTAATAAAACTATCTTCCTCCCATAAGTTTCCTTTTGTTAGCCAAGTTGTAATCCAGGAGTATTAAAAAAACACTATATTTAAACATATGCAGTTGTTTCCTAGTTAGGCCCTGGCTGGCGTTCTGAGAACAATGCTTGTTTAGCTGTTAGTCACACTCAGCTGATGCCGATAGTGATTCATTCAGACTGGCAGGCGACCAGGTGATCGTTACATAAACACTGACACTCCTAGGCAATAGTGTTTCTTGTGAAGGTGTCATTACAAATATTGCCCAGTAGCCTTTCTTGGCGGTTTATCCTGGATGGAGAAGGGATCAGACCTGTGGATTCCTGGGACCCACACATTATAGTACCAACCTCAGGCCTTAACCACACCATTATTGTTGCTCAGGAAAAACAAAACCCTAGGATTTTAGAGCTGAAGAAATCCTTGGAGGTTGTTTGGGCTGGGCTTCACTAATTTGACTTGTGATGCCCATAAAAGTTGTGTTCTGTTGAAGGTCACACGGCTAGCTCAGGCTATGCTCCAGATGTATTAGGATTTTTCTGAATACTGGTACTGCCTCTTGTACAAACACTGTGTGATATATGAATATTTCAGGCATGCACTCAATTTTAATGGTATAGTCTGGGGACGTATCTTGAGGTATCTTTGCAGTGGTCCAACAAAAGCAGTTTTATTGGTCACAGGATGAAGTACATTATATAGTGTCTCCTTATGGATGTCATTTGCACTTGAATATCGAGTGGCCTTAGTTGGGATTTGGTTACTGGAAGATCTGAGGAGCTTTCCAAATTCTGTTCTTGCCTCACATTTTGTTTTATGCAATATTGTCCTAGAGAAGTGTCATTCTAAAGGATTCAGGCCTTCTGAGATTTGTCATACTATTTGAGATAGAATTTTGATTTGTATGGGTTGCTTCCATAAAAGGCCAAATTATCAGGAAATTATAAAATCTTTTTATACTTGTAGTAAAGCGATATGAGTATGTGAGTGTCTAAAGGCAGTCCTTGGAGAACACCAGTGGGGTTGCAGGTCTTGAAGGACCTGGGAATGTGGATGAGTAGAGAATAGGGGATTACTTCAGACCTGTGTGGACACTACTCCTATCTGTGTGGTGGTACCGAGGAGCCCAGCTTGTGGGCAACCCTCCTGGGGAATGTCGGGGCGGCTTGCAGCTGAAGACTGTGGAGAACGAAGTGTGGATGGACTGGGCAGAGGGGAGACCATCCCCGGCTAAGGACTTGTAGCAGGAGAGGAAGCGTCCTGGGGACAGGGAAAGGGGGAAGTTAGGAGAGGGAGGGTGTTTGTATTTTGTCTGGGATTCATTGAGGAGGGAAGTGGTGATGGACAGTTGCTTGTTTCACTTTTTAAGACCTTGGCACAAGGCCTGAATTATGAAGCTCTCAAAGTCCTTACTGCTAATATTTTTGAGTTGGTATCTGTCTCTCCTGTTAGACTGCAGTCTCTCTTGAGACAGGCTGTCCGATTGGTTTTTCTTGAGTGGCTTCTCTGTAATCCTGTTTCCTTTTGGAGATTTTTGGTCCATACTGTGTGGCACATGGCATCTTAGTTCCCTGACCAAGGGATCGAACCCGTGCCCCCTGCATTAGGAGCATGGAGTCTTTAACAGTGGGATCACCAGGGAAGTACCACATAATCCTGTTTTTCAGAAGGGTTGTTGACGGGGTTGAAGGAAGGTCTCTCTTCCAGGTTTTCGAACTTGGGTCTCAGTGTTTATCTTTTGGGGATGTTGCAGGTGACCGAGCTCAATGAACCTCTCTCCAATGAAGACCGAAACCTCCTCTCGGTGGCCTACAAGAACGTGGTTGGTGCCCGGCGGTCTTCCTGGAGGGTCATCAGCAGCATTGAGCAGAAGACCATGGCTGATGGGAATGAGAAGAAGCTGGAGAAGGTGAAGGCCTACCGGGAGAAGATTGAGAAGGAGCTGGAGACGGTGTGCAACGACGTGCTGGCGCTGCTGGACAAGTTCCTCATCAAGAACTGCAATGACTTCCAGTATGAGAGCAAGGTCTTCTACCTGAAGATGAAGGGCGACTACTACCGCTACCTGGCCGAGGTGGCTTCTGGCGAGAAGAAGAACAGTGTGGTGGAGGCCTCAGAGGCGGCCTACAAGGAAGCCTTCGAGATTAGCAAGGAGCACATGCAGCCAACACACCCTATCCGGCTGGGCCTGGCCCTCAACTTCTCCGTGTTCTACTACGAGATCCAGAATGCGCCCGAGCAGGCCTGCCTCCTAGCCAAACAAGCCTTCGACGACGCCATAGCCGAGCTGGACACACTAAACGAAGATTCCTATAAGGACTCCACGCTCATCATGCAGCTGCTGCGAGACAACCTCACCCTCTGGACGAGCGACCAGCAGGATGAGGAAGCCGGAGAAGGCAACTGAGCGCCTTGGCCTGCCCCGCCCCCGCCCCGTCACCACCAGTCCCTCTTCGCCACACTCACTAAGTATCTAGTGCTCAACCTATCTGTATGGCAGCACAGCTACTCAGACCTGCTCTCCGCCCCCCCGGGAAGCAGTTCCAGATAAATCAATTCATGGGCATTGCTGGACTGACGGTTGCTTTGAGCCCACAGGAGCTCCCTTTTTGGATTGTGCAGACAGGTGCATTCTGAAGGAGGCATTTTCGTTTGCTTGCCTGTCTAGGTGAAGTGCAGTGAAAGCCACAGAAAGTTAGAGAGGAGAATTAGCCACACAGGCTACAGTTGGTATTTAAATGGTCCACTTCAAACCAGCTGCTAGTGTTCTGTTAAAGCAGTACATCTGTGCATGCAAAAGTGAATTCACCCCTCCCTCTTCTTTCTTAGCTAATGGAAAACCATTAAGGGAAGCCGGACGAGAGACCACTTGCTCCTTTCCATCAGCTTAATAATAAACTTTAACGTGAGGTTTCAGTAGCACCTTGTTCGCCTCTTTAAATTATGATGTGCACAGACCTTCTTTTCAATGCAATGCATCTGAAGTTTTGATACCTGTAACTTTTTGTTTTGGTTGCAGTTGTTTAAGAATCATGGATTTATTTTTTGTAACTCTTTGGCTATCGTCCTTGTGTATCCTGACAGCGCCATGTGTGTCAGCCCATGTCAATCAAGATGGGTGATTATGAAATGCCAGACTCCTAAATTAAATGTTTTGGAATTCAGTGGGTAAATAAAAATGCTGCTTTGGGGATATTACCTCTATGTATATGGTCTTCATTTCTCTCACTCTTGAAGAGTTGTGACAGCTCCCCACTCTGAATCCTGATTTGATCTTTCCAAACTCCAAAGCATTTCTGGAATAGGGAGTCTGTGCCCCCTGATTCCATCACAGGTTTTGCAGCATACACGTAAGACTCATGCATTTTAAGTAGTTTTCTCTGAACCCAGCTAATCTGCCCTCTCTGATCCCCTCTTCCTGTTGCTGGTTCCTTTAAAGGGAAGACCCTAGTGCGTCTTCTGAGGCACAGCCCCTCTGGAAGGTGGGTCAGTGTCTGACTTTGAGGGTGTAGCTCCAGCCACTCCAGAAAATGTTGGTTGCTTTTTAACACACAAAGTAGGTACATGTTCACCATTTTTCTTAACATCTTTTCTGCACTACGTGGAATAAAATGTTTTTTAGGGACACAGCTTGGAGACTCAATACAATCTTGAGCAATCATTAAGAAAGCTCTGAGTATTCTTTTAAATAGAGTAACAGAACTCCCTCTGAGTTTTAAGAACAAGAAAGGCCTGGCCCCTAGTGTACTCCCCCGCCCATCCCCATCTGCCTCCACCCCAGGCCACTCCTGAAGCCCTGTGTCACCAACTGGACCTGTGAACTCCAGCCCCTTATGATTTCTGGCACCACCAGGCTGGTACTCGGGGCTGGATATGAACGAGTGGGTTGGTTCAGTTACACAAAGGCCCTAAGCACCTTAGGGTCTTCTTGACTGAAGCTTAACACCAGACTGGTGAAGATGGCCATGCCCAGTCTCTGTCCTTGGTCCTACATTGCGGTGGAGCACAGAACTAGTCAGAATGGACACTTAACCTATTTTCTCATCCTGATAGACCCACATGCTAATGAGTAGTCCTCAGGAAGCTATTTCAGGTTGACCTAATTGCTAGCAACAATCATTACTGAGTTTTGCTTCAATTAGTAGGTCAGGTATTTTAAAGCTACATACAAGCTTTATGTGGCTAAGGCACTTGGCTTTGATGAAAATACTTTAAACATTATAACTTCTTACATTAGGAATGCCCCTCACAAAAAGGGATTTAGAAAAAGCAATCACATTTTCACTTCACAGCCGTCTTATGAAAAGTTTTGTTCTGTTACAGGGGGAGGAAATAGGTGCAGAGCTGTCGGACCTCTGGAGTCAGCTGGTGCCACAGGACAGCCTCTGCCCATGACTTAAGACTGTCTTAGTCCACGGTCTCTAATTCCGAGTCCTGTCTGCCCTCTGGTGGGCCCCAGGCAGCTGACAACCTTCGAGGTTCAGGTCCCTCATCGAATTTGGAATATAAGTTTTAATTCAACTCTTGAGTACCATGTGCAAGGCATCCTCTTGGGTCTGGGAACAGGGTGTGGGGAAGTATGGACACACAATTCCAGTCAGCCCCACAAGTAATAAACAGGGTTCTTTGAGAGGGCCTGAAATTACACGTGATGTAAAGCTGAAAGCATCTCTGTTGCGTGGTCTCAAAGGCTTCCTTCCAGTTCTGCATGCTCTGATGTTTTAAAACTTGTCAAGATCAAAGGAAAAAAAAGCTTGTCAAGATAAATTTATGGAATGAAATAGGGTCATCTCAGTGTGATCGCAGGGGAAGTGAGACCAGAGAAATGAATAGAGTCGCACTTCAAAGTCAGTGCCAGAACCTAGATTAGCATTCAGATCCCTGAAATCCTTTTCATGGTTTTTTTTCACTGGGCTACAATCTTGGGGTTGAGAAGAAAAAATGGGTGTCACACACATCTTGTTCTGGGGACACTTCAGTGCTTTTAATATTTCACTTACAGTTCAACGAAATACACTTGGCAAGGAACATCTCAGTGTATTGGTGCTAATGCTCAGATTTTCAATAACTCCTCAAACCCTGCTCAAAGGTCCATTTGTTTGATTTGGAGGAAAGGGGAGGATTCTTGATAATGGTGCTATTGTCGGGTAAATACTTGGCCATCTCAGATCACTTGGGATTGGGGAGCTCAGGGTGCTGCTTTGTTCTGTAAGGTAGGGTGCATTCCGCTGTCGGGCCCTGCCAGAGGCCCAGGGAGTCCTCTGTTCTCAGAAGGAACCCGAACCCCTCACCCCCCGCCCCCCCCCCCCCCCCCCCCGCCCGCCGCCAGCTCTGGGGCAGGCACAGGCACTGAGTCACAGCTGGGGGGGACTGAATAGATCCTCTTCTGTTACAAAATGCAGATGTTAGGCTGATGGGCACAACCATTTCGAAGACCTTCTGTGTTCCAGACACTAAGTACGTGGTCTCTGAGTCTTTACAGAGACCCTGGAAAATAGGAATGATTTAAGCGCCTCACAGCTTGTGGGAAAACGAACTTGACAGTGGATTCCTTCATCTTTAGCTCCCCCCGGGCTCCTGTACTGCGGGTCTGCACCACATGATGGCATTTATCACCTGTCTCGTCAACAACCCATTACCTACCATGTGGTAGGCACTGGTCAGGGTGCTGGGGGTGGATACCTTGGTGAATTACCTGTCCTTGGGGATCTAAAACTAGTGGGGGGATACAACACAAACACAGAATAAAAATGTCACCCACCTTCTCAGGGCCCAGCACAGCTCAGAGTAAGAATTTGTTGACTTCATGAATAAATGACTGACCTGAGGCCAAAATTTTGAAAAGTGAACAGAAGGAATCCTTCATTTCCACAACCAAATCTATCAATGAGCTGCTTAAGAAACTGAGGGTCCGGACTTCTTGGCAGTCCAGTGGTTAAGACTCCATGCTTCCAGTGCAAGGCGCATGGATTCGATCCCTGGTCAGGAAACTAATATCCTGTATGCCTAGTGGTGTAGCCAAAAAAAAAAAAAAAAAAAAAGCACAGAAAAACCAAACAGAGTCATGAGTCCTTGAGCTCAGTTCTAACATCATCTATAAACTGGTGTCCTGACCTCTCAGCAGCCTCTAAAAACGAGGCGGATGCTTGGGGTGGTCTCTGGGTACTTTTGCATTTTGGAGATTCTATGATTCTCTGTTATTTTCAACTGCTCTGGGATGGTCCCCATCCTCTTCCTGGCCTTTCCCTGCCCTCCCCCTCCCTTTTCCTTCCGCCCTTCACATTTGTCCCTTTTGCATCCGCCCTCCACACCCCCCTTCACTTTCCTGGCCACCCCCTAGTTCCACCAAGAGGGTTTCCATGGGAATCATCTCCTGGAAGTGACATCACTGATCTCCTAGGCAACAGTTTCTAAGTTAGTGACATCATTCAATCACCATGGCAACCCTCCAGGAGGACAGTTCTGCAGTAAAATGGGCAAATAGAATTCTTATGTGTTTCTGGGGGCTTAGGGGGCAATGGAGGGAGCTATTACAAAGATCTCAAGAACCAGAAGTAAAAGCGTTGGGCCTGTAGGGAAAAAAATGGGAAGCCAGTGTGGGGGCTGGAAAAGCAGCTCTGGGATAAAGCCCTTCTCCTTCCCAATAACTAGGCTGACCATTTAATAGGTCATCAAATTGGGCACTGGGGAGTCAATAAGGGCGCTGTGATTATTACACTGGATGACAGGTGAGAACGGGGCCTCCCCCAGCAAACCAGGGCATGTGGCTCCCACCTAGGTCAGGGTAGGGCCTGGCCTTACCTCCTCACCTATGGCTCATCCCACAAGCATGGATTCTGCTCTCCTGTGTGTAGGTGCCGGGGATACCACAGTGAGCTAAACCCACCCAACAGAACTCACGGTCGTGTGTGTGTGTGTGTGTGTGTGTGTGTGTGTGTGTGTGGTGGGGGGCTGAGGTGACACGCAGTCACCAGGTGAGTGCTGGAGTGCAGAGTGAGTGCAATGCCCAGAAGGGAAGGCACAGCACCGGGGTGTGTTCAACACAGGTGCCTGAAGCAGCTGGGGCAGGAGGGGACTTAGTAAGGGGGGTGGGATGGCGGAGGTGGGGAGAAGTCTGTTTGGCAGAGGGAACAGCATCTGCAAAGGGAGTGTGCAAAGCACCAAGAATGGGAAGGAAGCTGTGTCAGACTGCAGGGCAGGAGGGAGTGGGCAGGCGGGCAATGAGAGTGGAGAGGTGGCCAGAGCACTGGGCAGCCCCGTGGATGTGTTTAGAGGAGCAGGAGACACAATCCTGTTTGCATCTTCAAAATCTGGTTGCAGTGTGGGGCGGAGTAGGGGAGCAGTTTGCCCAGGAGGGAGATTGGCGCGGGGGAGCTGGGTGATGGCAGGGAGATGGAGGATAGGAGCATATATTTGGGAGATGGAGCTGACAGGATTTGCAAGGGCCACCTTCTTCATCACTGCCATCTGTGCTTTAAGGCCCTTCCCCAGGCTGCTGTCCTCAGGAGAGCCTCAGCTTCCCCTTCTGTAAAATGGGGATAATAACAGTAGGAGTTGCCACCCCATTGGTTTGTGCTGGGGCTAAATGAAGTGATCAGAATGGTGCTCCAGTAAACACTGGATTGATGGGTGTCAGTAGCTATCGGGATGAGGGCGGGAGTGTGGGTGTGCGCGTGACACACGGCCTGTGGGACGGAGGTGGGAGAGGCGGGGCAAGGACACGAGGACTGGCTGATGGCCGAGGGAGAAGCCTCCTCCTCACCAGCTGGCTCCCGGGAAGACAGCACAGTTTGCACCCCTCCTTCCAATCCTACGCTTGCCGCCGCAGGGGGAGGAAGATGAGCCTGGCCTCCCTTGGGAAAAGGGCATCTTAGGAAAAGCCTGGAAACAAGCAGTTCACACTCAGGAGGCTAAAGCCTGGGGGCAGGGGTGGTGCAAGGGAGTAGGAGATCTGCACCCAGACACTGGCCCCATCCACCTCCCGGTCAACCCCCTCTCCGCCACGCCCTGCTATTAAACAGTCAAGGTTTTGCTTTAGCCTCCAGCTATTGCCGGGAGAAATATCAATAACCTCAGATATGCAGATGACACCACCCTTATGGCAGAAAGCGAAGAAGAACTAAAGAGCCTCTTGATGAAAGTGAAAGAGGAGAGTGAAAAAGTTGGCTTAAAGCTCAACATTCAGAAAACTAAGATCTTGGCATCTGGTCCCATCACTTCATGGCAGATAGATGGGGAAACAGTGGAAACAATGAGAGACTTTATTTTTTTGGGCTCCAGAATCACTGCAGATGGTGACTGCAGCCATGAAATTAAAAGACACTTACTCCTTGGAAGGAAAGTTATGACCAACATAGACAGCATATTAAAAAACAGAGACATTACTTTGTCAACAAAGGTCCATCTGGTCAAGGCTATGGTTTTTCCAGTAGTCATGTATGGATGTGAGAGTTGGACTGTGAGGAAAGCTGAGTGCAGAAGAATTGATGCTTTTGAACCTCTGTGGTGTTGGAGAAGATTCTTGAGAGTCCCTTGGACTGCAAGGAGATCCAACCAGTCCATCCGAAAGGAAATCGGTCCTGGGTGTTCATTGGAAGGACTGATGTTGAAGCTGAAACTCCAATACTTTGGCCACCTCATGCGAAGAGCTGACTCATTGGAAAAGCCCCTGATGCTGGGAAAGATTGAAGGCAGGAGGAGAAGGGGACGACAGAGGATGAGATGGTTGGATGGCATCACCGACTCAATGGACATGAGTTTGAGTAAACTCTGGGAGTTGGTGATGGACAGGGAGGCCTGGCGTGCTGCGGTTCATGGGGTCGCAAAGAGTCAGACATGACTGAGCGACTGAACTTATAGGACCCTAAAGACATAGGCTACCTTGAGCTGCAAAAAGAGTGAATTAACATGAGGACTGGGCTCTATGATGCCAGCATGCACATATACAAACTCACTCACTCCTGCTTCCTCTGCGTATATTCCTCAGGGTTCAGCCAGAGAAATGGTACCAATAGGAGATGCACATTAAGAGATTTATTGCAAAGAGCTGACTTATGTGAGTGTGGGGCTGGCGAGTGTGAAATCGTGAGGTTCAGGCTGGAACTCCTACCAAGGGCGGAGTTACTGTCCAAGGGCAGAATAACTTCTTCCTCGGGGAAGCCTCTGCTCGGTTCTTAAGCTCTGTTCTTCCAAATGGTACTGAATCAGGCCCATCCAGATTAGCCAGGATAATCTCCCTTAAAGTCAATTGACTTAATTGCATCTACCTTCATCACGACACCAAGATTAGTGTTTGATTGCATAAATGGGGACTGTAACCTGGCCAAGCTGATACAGTAAACAAGACCGTCACACTCAGTTTGCAGCTAGACATGGTTTGGGAGCCGTGCTTAGGGCTGAAGCGTGAGGCCAATCTGGGAGCACTTTCTCAGTCCTTTGCCGCCACCTAGGGGGCTTGCTGGAGTTCGGTGCGCTCCAGACAGGCCCTGGGAAGGCAGGTGAGTTGGCCAGGATCAGCGGGGTTGGGGGAGGGAGTAGGTGGAGGAGAATGTGGGCTCAGTACAGACACAATGAATATCCCACTGGCTCCTGTCCCCACCTGCTCACTTAGGTCCCCCAGGTCCCTGAAGAGTCCTCCAGGATTTCTGGGGCCCCAGGCATATTGAGGTTTCCATTACTGTGGAGCTCTGTGCCGGCCTGCCCCTGAGAGGTCCTGCTCATCCCCTGCTGAAGCTGGGAAGCCCAGGATGCCCAGGGTTCTAAGGAAGGCGGGAACCTCTCTCTCCAACAGGTTGCCTGACTGACCTGCAGTATGGCTCGGGCTCCAGAGGGGACGTGCCCATTCTGCTCTGGAGAAGGAGGCCCAGGGGTGAAGGGAAAATCTGCCCCTCTCCAGATGTTGGTGTTGTTGCTGGTCAGTCGCTGACGTGTCCACTCTTTGGGACCCCATCGACTGTAGCACGCCGGCCTCCTCTGTCCTCCATCATCTCCTAGATTTTGTTCAAATTCATGTCCATTGAGTTGGTGATGCTACCCAACCATCTCATCCTCTGTTGTCCCCTTCTCCTCCTGCCTTCAATCTTTCCCAGCATCAGGGTCTTTTCCAATGAGCCTGCTCTTCGCATCAGGTGGCCAAAGTATTGTAGCTTCAGCTTCAGCATCAGTCCTTCCAGTGAATATTTAGGATTGATTTCCTTTAGGACTGAATGGTTTGATCTCCTTGCTGTCCAAGGGACTCTCAGGAGTCTTCTCCAGCACCACAATTTGAAAACATCAATGCTTTGGCGCTCAGCCTTCTTTATGGTCCAACTGTCACATCTGTACATGACTCCTGGAAAGACCAGAGCTTTGACTCTACAGATCTCTGTCGGCAAAGTGATGTCTCAGCTTTTTAATATGCTGTCCACGACGTTGTTATTGCTTTCCTTCGAAGGAGCAAGCGTCTTTTAATTTCTCCAGGCATAGTCCGGCCTCGATCCCCGCCCACTCCCCGACTCCGCCCCACCAAGCCCCTTACCCACCCGTCGCCCCGCCCTTAGCCCTTGCCCCGCCCCCATCGCCGTGCCCACCACCGACCCCGCCCTCCCGCGCCCCCTCACCAATGGCCCCGCCCACAGCCCTTACCCCGCCCCTCGACCCTGCCCCTCCGTTCCGAGTGCGGCCACCAGGTGACCCCGCGGGCCGCGTAAGGTCTCCGGCTTGGCCCAGGAAAGAAGGCGCGGCCACAGGGCTCTGCGGAACCCTTTCGTGGTGGGTGAGTTGGCGTGAAGTGAGCGGGAGGTGGAGGCCGAGGCTGAGAGGCCGTGGCAACCCCCGCAGCCGCCGACCCGCCAGTCAATGTCGTCAGCCGTCTACAGTCCAGTCACTCCGCCTGCCAGTCCAACTGTCAGTCACCTGTCAGTTCTGTCTGAACACCTGTCCGTTCCTTCAGCCCGTCAGCCAGCCTGTCAGTCCAGTCAGCCGGCCATTTCTGTCAGCCATCCTGGCAGCCAGTTTGTCAGCCAGTCTGTCGGTCCCGTCAGTCGGTCAGTAGGTCAGTTGGTCAGGTCACACGGCCGCAGTTTCCCGTCGGCCATCTCGGGGCTCTGTGGCCGTCGAGGCCGAGGGTCCGCGGGGACGGGAGGAGCCGGGCGGCGGGACCCTGACCTGGCGGCGGACGCGGCGGGGCTTCTGTGGGCGCCGCAGCCGGGGAAGAGGGGGTCACCACCCGGCTTCGGTGGCTTCCCAGGGGCGACGGACGGACTCCTTCTGCCCCGGCCCCTCCCCTCCCCTCCAAGTTGGGGACCCTCTCCCGTCAGGTGCGAGCCAGAGCCCGCGAGGTGGAGCCGCAGCTCCGGAGCCGGAGGGGGCGGGGGTCTGGGAGGAGCCAAGAGGAGTTAGCCGTTCGTCCAACTAGGATTTGTGCGCCCACGAGCGCAGCTCCGCGCGAGGCTGTGAGAGACAGAGCGAGTGGAGCAGATGCTGCCCTGTTTCCGGGGTGCAGAGTATAGAGCGGTCGTAAGAGAGATCAGAGAAGACAAAAAATGAAGTGAACAAATTGACTGTGATCAAAACTGTGCTATGAGAGCAGCAGAGAGGATGCTGAGAAGAAAGATAAAGCGCGGCAGTTTGGGAGGGCTCCCTGGGCTGGTGCCACTCAACTTAGGACCTGAAGAAGGAACCAAGCATGGAAAGGAGAAAGTGCTCCAAACGGAGGGAACAGCGTTCACTCACTCGTGCTCTCATTCCTAGGTTACTGTGTGTCAGGTGCTGTTCTAGTTGCTAGAAGAACAAAGGTGGACAATAGAAGGGAACTTCTTTCTCTCATGGAGCTTATGTTCTAGCGGGAGGAGACAGAAGACAACTTCAGGGAATGATGAATGCTATAAAGAAAATAAAAACAAGGTTGTGGGATAGAAAATGACTGAAGATGAGGGCGCTATGGCAGATAGGATGGTGAGGGAAGGCTTCTCAAACCAGAATGATGAGAAGGAGACAGCCATGCAAGGAGGAGGAAGAATATTCCAAGCAAAGGGACATGGAAATGAATTTAGCATGTTTTGTTTGCAGCATATATCTGGTGGTTTAGTGATGGGCAGCCAGGTGCAGGGAGCAGGTGATGAAGGGAGTGGCCAAGCCAGGAGAGGAGTGTGGATTTGTGTGTGTGTGTGTGGCTGTGCTTCTTGACTTGTGAGATCTTAGTTTTCCCCCCAGGGATCAAATCTGTGCCCCCTGCAGTGGTTGCACAGACTCTTAATCAGTGGACTGCCAGGAAAACCTCTGGATTTTGTTAGAAGGCACTGGGAAGCTGATGGAGAGATGTGGACAGTGTGAGGGATATGAGAAGTCTGATCCCTCTGTGCTCCTTGTGGATGTGGAATGAGGGGGTGGGAGAGTAGGAGTGGAAGCAGCTTGGAGGCTGGTGCAGTAGTCCAGGGCAACGATAATGTTGGCTTGGGTGAGGGTGGTGGTAGTGGAGGTAGAGACAAGTAATCAGACATATCTACGGGCTGAACAGATAGGACTCGATGACTGCTTGCAAGTGGGGCAGGGGTGAAGGAAAAGGATAACCCCTTGGATTTTAATTCCAGCAACCAGTTGGATGGTGATGTCATTGAGTTGAGTGGGCTGTCGAGACAGGTTTTGGGGTGGAAAGTGAGAATGTAGTTTTGGAGAACTAACAGAGATTTCTGTTAGACAGGCAAGTGGAGAGGCCAAGAAGGAAGCTAGTTCTCTGAGCCTGGAGCTCAGGGGAGAGGAATAATCTAGAGTTACCATTGGCTTGGGACACGAGACAGTGCTAGTTAGGCCAGCAAGGACAGTGCAGGTCAAGGCACTAGGGCTAAACTGTCCATCACAGTAGCCCCTGGATACACATGACTGTTGGGCACTTAACATAAAAGGCTTGTCTGAATTGAGGTGTCCGTAGGTATAAAATACACACTAGATTTTGAATATTTAGCATGGCAAAAAGAACATAGACTATCTTATTAATATTTTTTTCTATTGATTGCCTGTTGAAGTAGTAATAGTTTGGATATATTGGGTTATATAAAATATATTATTAGACTTAATTTCATCTGTTTCTTTTTACCTTTTAAAATGTAGCTATTAAAAAAAATTACATCTTTTCTTGCATTATATTTCTGTTGGGCAGTGCTACACTAGAGGTTTGGGCTGCACAAACATTGTCAGATGTGGCCAGTCAGGGCACCAGGGGGCAGCGGTGGTTAGGAAATGGAAGGGCACTTCTGCTGAGGGCAGCCTTACATTACACCTAGAGTGAGGCTTGTTGGCTTGGCCCTTCCTTGCTCTCCTTGCTGGGACCTTGTCAGATCAGAATTGCAGCACAGCCTTTGGACTTCCCAACTCCTTGGTTCTCTCAGTTGGAGTTGAGGAAGAGGCAGGAGGGATCTCAGTGAACTCAGGAAGATATGGATACCTCAGATGCTGAATTCTCATTCCCTTCATATTACTCCTGGCTGGCACCGTCTGGTAGGGGAACACTGCCACTCCTTGCGTTGAGCAGGGTATGCCAGCAACAGCTGTGCCATCAAGGCAACCAAGGTCGTAAAACTCATAGCGATTAATTTATATGAAATAGATGTGACTGAAAGTTATTTTCATTCATTAGCATTCTAAATACCTTCCTCGAATTGCCTATAATGTTTCTAATTGGCAGGAAAACTGTCATTGGGGAAAAGAGAAATGAGGTGATTGAGTGAGTGAGTTGAATTGAGTGAGGGAGTGAGGTTGAATTCACTTCAGTTAGTTGGGCATGACTTTTGTGAGTACCACTGTGTGCCAGACACTGGGGCTGGGTGCTCTGGGTTGTTTACTGTGCTGTTCTAAGGAATATATGTTGAAATACCTTCACACAGGGACACATGCCTAAATATCTATATAGAGACCCATGAGAACTAGAGGAAGAATGAAAGCCTGTGTGTGTGTGTGTGTGTGTGTGTGTGTGTGTGTGTGTGTGTGTAAATTTTGAACTCAAAGAAGATACCAAGTGGGGTCAGAGCAAAGGGTCAGGATTTGGCTATGCTGTGGAGGTGGGGAGAGAGGGTTTTCCAGGGACATGATACATCAAGAAAGGACATGATTCAGGGAAGGGCAGAGAAAGAATTGTTTGGCTAGAATATTGGGTGTGTGGAGCAGAGTGATAGAAAAAATAAACCTGGTGCCAGATCTTGAGAGGCCTTGATTCTCAGGTTAAGGCGATTTGGCTTTAGACTGTAGTAATCGGGAACAATTGAGGAGAGTGCTTAGAAACAGAAAACACTTAGGAGGAAGAAACCACTTGCCTGGAGTTTTTGGTGCTCAGAGGACAGGACAAGGTAGGGTGTGAAACAGGAGCTTGTATGGGGAAAGGAGGGAGATAAAGAACCCTTCTGGGACTAGTCAGCGTGCAAATAAAGTGGGGTCATGTCATGGTTAAAAGCATTCATTTGGGAGAGGGAAGACCTGGACTTGAACTGTAGTCTTATAACCGTTTTTTTTGGCTGCGCCTCTGACCAAGGATAGAACCTGGGCCCACTGCATAGACCCCTTTAACAGGACTGATGCTTTGGGCAGCTGGTGAATTATTGTGGGAACTGTGAAGGAGCCACACAGTGAGCTTAGAGGATGGTCAGTGCTCAGGAGCTCCCCTCTGCCCTAATTTCCTGCTTTGACACCTCTGAGGGCTCTGGGGACAACTGTGGCCTCACTAGGCAGAGAGTGAGAGACAGAGTTGCTGAGGTGGAGACAGAATGAGGACGGGAAGCCCCGACTCCCTGGCTTGTCGGGTTGGAAAGGTCTCTAGCTGTGGTTCCTTGCCTTTGTTTAGCAGAGGCGTGGTGTCCAGTTTGGTGAGAAGGCAGGGCCCACAAAGTTATTTAAATGGCTTTGATAGCCCAGGTCTTCTTTCTTTTTTTTTTTAATTGAAGTGCAATTCACACAACATAAAGTTAACTATTTTAAGGTATAATTCAGTGGCATTTAGTACAAATACAATATGATAGTTATCACCTCTGTCTAGTTCCAAAGCATTTTTATCACCCCAAAAGAAAACATATATAGTCACACCCTGTTTCTCCCCTCTCTCAGTTCCTGGTAACCATTAATCTACTTTCTCTATGAATTTACCTATGTAGGATATTTCGTATGCGTGGAAATATGCAGTCTTTTGTGTCCGGCTTCTTTTATTCAGTGTAATGTTTCCAAGGTACATCTATGTTGCAGCAGGTATCAATATTCTTCTTTATGCTGAATAACATCCCATTGTTCAGCATATATGGATGCGCCACATTTTGTTTACCCTTCCATCAATTGATGGACAGTTGAGTTGTTTTATTGTTTTGGCTATTGTGGACATTCATGTACGGATTTAAAAGTATTCGTTTCTTTTTATTTTTGGCTGTTTGTTTAGGTCAGACCCCTGGGGCTTGGGGCTTCGTTGCTGCACAGGGTCTTTCTCTAGTCGCAGCAAGTGAGGGCCGTTCGCTAGTTGTCGTGCGTGGGCTTCTCACTGCGGTGGCTCTAGGCACTTGGGCTTTAGTAGTTGCAGCTCACGGGCTCTAGAGCACAGGCTCAGTAGTTGTGGTGCACAAACTTAGTTGCCCTGATCCCTGGTCAGGGGGCTAAGATCTCACATGTTGCAGGCTGACTAAACCCACACCCCGTAGCTACTGAGCCCGTCACGAGCTCTAGAGCCCGTGCTGGGCAACTAGAGAAAGTCTGCTAAACTAATACTGTATTTTTCCCAGGTTATGTATTAGCATTTGAAATAGGAACCTTCTGGAGATATCAATCAAATTTATTAATCAAAGTTATTCCCAGGAACAATAATTTTTTTTGAAAGGGAAAGTAGGACCAATGAATGAAAGTTGCTGGGAGGCTGATTTTTGTCCCAGGATAAAAGAGAAACTCTCAAGAGGGCATCTTGGAGGTAGTGAGCTCTTGTGTCTAGGAGGTGACCACACTGAGGCCAGCTGACGTGTTGGTGGAGGGGCTTCCTGGATCCATTTGAAGGTTGTAGAGGGGATGCTGGCCTCCTGAGGTGCATTTTGAAAGGGCTATCTTTTCCACCCCTGTTCCCAGAAGCCCTTGCTCTCTCCTGCTTGAGTGGCTCCCTCCTTTGGTAGGGCCTGAAACACTGCAGGTATTGGGGTGCCAGAGGTGACTGCTGGGGTGGGTGCCTCCTGCAAGTGACCTGGCACCTTATCTCCCCTGCCTCCATTCTCTCCCCTGCCTTTTCCGGCTTACATCCTAGTATAGAAATAACCCAGGGCCAAACATTAACTGTGAAACCGTAAAACCACGTGAAGCTCAGGTGGTTTCCAGCAGCCTGGACTCTTGGTGCCCTGTTATCAAGAAATGTTGCCTCACCCCCCTGTGGGTGGGGAGGGTGGCATGGCTGGAATGTTGAGGGGGACAAAGCACTTTAGGCTTCTTCCTTGGCAGAGCAGGGGGCAGAGGATGTCTCTTTTGCCCGAGGCTCAGGTAAGGGCTGTTTAGATCTGATCCTTGGGGCTTGCGGAGAGAGCGTAGCAGCATCAACAAGATGTGCCCTCACGTATGCAATCCTAGCTTGCTGTGGGCCTGATGTACACATACATATGTGCAGTGATTTCACAGACATTTACATAGTACTGGAAAACACACCTTCCACTCATGTACTCTGGTGTGTACCCATCCATATACTGTGTCTTATTCAGCCCAGAGCCTGGCACAGTGCCTGAAATAACAACGCATCTGTGTTGAACTGATGGGTGAATGGTGATTTATGCCCATGCACATACTCATCTACACATATATGCATTTTCAGGAGGGGACTTGCAGATGCCACACATGGATGTCTACATTATACCTACATACTGCACACACACTAGCATAAATGCACCTGTCTGAAAACACTGGCACCTAAGAGTCATATATATATGAACATGTGAATTTATCTAGAGATTCCTAAATGACCCTGCTAAACAGCAAAGGTGGTGTCTGTGAGGAGACAGTATGGTTCCATGGACACTGGACAGGGCAAAGATATTTCCGTTGGGAAGCCCAGCTCCCAGTTGTGTGCTGGAGTGCTTGCCCACGATCTAAAGCTCTTATGCCTCTCTTCTCCCTGGTAAGCAGTTTAGTGCACAAGGAGGGGCTGAGGGACGCACACCAGAGCAAGTAGGACCAAGTTCAGCATCTCCTGGCCTCTTGTAATCTCTTCAAAAAGTGTACTGGTTGGGAACTGTCGTTCCCTTAAAGGATGATAATGAAAGAGGGGACGGACTTCCTTAGTGGTCCAGCGGCCACAGTGGTCCCGTGAGAATCCCAGGAGCTAAGAGAGCTTACAAGTACTTTGAAGAGTGAGGAATATTTCCCCGTGGTCAGGCCTTGTTTCTTAGCTCAGTGAAAGGCATTTCAAATATTCCAGCATTCTCAACAATGAACCCATACACAGAATAAAAGGTGGAACACACACAGTGCAGTTTCTACTCCCAAGAGAAGTAACCAGGTAGGAAGAAGTAACCGTAGGAGTGGTCACTACAACCTCAGTCTTTCTGTGTTAAATGCCTTCCACTGGGACAGAGTGCAGTATATTGAGGTGAACAGAGAGCTGTGGTCACAGGGCCTTGGAAAGTCAAAAAGGGTTTAAGGGGTGAGGATTGATGTGGTTTAGTTAGGAGGAGGGGGGATGGGAGGGCAGGGACTGGGGCACTTTGGATAGAGGGTTAGGGGATGGCACCAGGACCGTGCAGGCAGGAGAGGAATGGTGCCTCACCAGAGTATGGATGGTAAAGATTGAAGGGAAAACAGGAGCCACCAGGTTAATTTTTGAGTCCTTTCTGGAACTGACCCAGTACAATGGTTAATCGTTTGACCCTTGAGGAATTCTTTGGACCCTGTCCCAGGCATACACACACAACTGGAGGATCCAGAGTGGCCCAGACTGGAGCTGAGGGGAAACTTGGAAGTCACTTCATCCAAGACTGACCCTTCACCAGAGGCAAAACTGAGGTCAGGAGAGGACAAATAGAGGGACTCTGGTTTCCCAGGGAGTTAGTGACAGAGCAGGACCTTGAACTCAGGTGCCCTGAGTTTAGGTCATCATCAACTGGGTCTTAAAAGTGGGCTGGTTTTCAGAGGCTTTCTGCCTAGTGTTGGGTAAGCCTCAAATGTGGATCCTGCCTTCTAAGAGTAGCTGTATGTATTTGCTGATTGTTCTGGAAGTAGAGGTTAACGTTGCACACTGGCTGGGCTCCTGTATGTAACCAAGATGGGCAGTTCCCAGGGATTTCAGGGGTGACCAGAAGGCCCTCTGTGTTCCTACTTGGCTACTGATACCTAACATTCTGCTGGTAGAGCTTCATGGCCACAGGTATAGGTGGCACTGTTCTGCCCTGAGAGGAAGAGTCGGTTGGCAATATGTCAGTGTCAATGGGGAAAGCAGAGCCTTTCCTGGGGAAAGAAAGCATGAAGCCCAGACTTTTCAATATGCTAGAGAGGTTACGAGCTTGATTTTAGAATCAGGCAGATTTTTTTCTTATTAAAAAAGCAATATCTCCTTATTACAGAAGAATAAAAAAAATACCGAGGGCAATAATATCAGAAGAAATAGACTCCACAGTCCCCTTCTCCTCTTCCTGCTTAGACAGCCATCATTAATACTCAGGTCTGTGTCCCTTTAGTTCCTTCTCTAAACATATACTGTGTATATGTGATTGTGAATAATGCACATGTGTGAGTGTTCATATGTGGTTATTATTTATATGCATACTATATGCATATAAATAAAAGTGTGTAATCTTGAATTCACTCTGGTCTGGGAAGTGCATGCCAATGGACATCTCAGAACGGGTCCCTCTGTGCTCAGCATTGTGCAAATTTGTTCAAATATCTTTTCCTGTCACTGTTCATTATCCTCTAGAGCAGCGTAAACTTGCTCTAGAAAAAAGTAGGGCAAATGTTTTCTGAAAAAGGCCAAATAGTAGATATTTTGTTTAATGAGCCATGTAATCGCTGTCACAACCACTCAACTCAACTGTTGTGTCACAAAAGCAGTCCTAGTGCGCAAGTGAACAGATGTGACTGTCGTCCAATAAGAGTTTATTTATAGACACTGAATTTGAACTTTGTATAATTTTTACATGCACAAAATATTATGATTCTTTTAATTTTTCAACCATTTAAAAATGTGAAAGCCATTCTGGTTCTGATGGAAATGTTCTGTATTTGTGCCATCAGATACAGTAGCCACAAGCCACAGGTGACTATTGAGCATTTGAAATGTGACCAGTGCAGCTGAGGAACTGAATTTTTTATTTTTTTTCACTTTAACTAATTTACATTTAAATAGCCACATATAGTGTGTGACTCTTGTAGTGAATACAGAATTATTTTCTGAGGGCTGCTGTAACAAAGTGCCACAAACTGGATGGCTTAAGACAACAGAAACTTATTCTCTTACAGTTCTAGAGGCTGAAAGTATCTAGAAGTCTGAAATCATGATATTAGCAGAAATGGAGAACTCTAGGGAAGAGTCCTTCCTTGCTTGTCTCCTGGCTTCTGGTGACTCCTGGTAATCTTTGGCTTCCTTGGCTCGTAGACACATCACTCCAGTCTCTGACTCTGTCGTCACACAGCGTTCTCCCTGTGTGTCTGTGTCTCTGTTTCTCTGTGTAAAAGGACACTGGTCACTGGGTTTAGGGCCCACGCTAACTCAGTATGGCCTCATCTTAATTAATTACATCTGCAGAGACCCTAATTTTAAATAAGGTCACATTCGGAGGTCTTGGGTGGACATAAGTTTTGGGGGTATATTAATCAACCCAGGGTAGGGACTTCCCTGGTGGTCCAGTGGTTAATAATCTACTTCCCAACACACGGGATGCGGGTTTGATCCCTGGCCGGGGAACTAGGATCGTACATGCTTCCTGGCAACTAAGCCTGAGCCATAACTAGAGAAGCCTGTGCACTGCAACTACTAAGCTGGTTCACTCTAGAGCCCATGCGCTGCACCAAGTGAAGCCTGAGTGCCATAATGAAGACCCAGTGCAGCCAAAAAAAAAAAGAACCCAAGTTGGGTGTGCATCAGAAATGACCTGGAGGGCTTGCTGAGACGTAAATGCTGGGTCCCCATCTCAGAGTTTCTGGTTGTTAGTTCTTTTGCCTGTCTAACAAATCCCACGTGGTGCTGATTCTATTTTTCCCTCGTTTCCCACTGGAAGACTGCACTTTGAGAACCACTTCACTAGAGAGCTTCTGTTAATTTGCTACGGCTGCTGTAACAAAGTATGATTGTTTCTTCATATCTGCAGGAGACTGGCCCCACAAGGTCCAGTGGGACCTCCCCCCCAATGGATACCAAAATCCAGCGATGCTCAAGTCGTTTATATAAAATGGTCATCTTCACAGTTGCATGGCATTCTCCCTGTATATGTGTCTGTATCCAAACATCCCCCTTTTTTTTTAAGATAAATTTATTTATTTTAGTTGGGGGCTAATTACTTTACAATATTGTAGTAGTTTTTGCCATACATTGACGTGAATCAGCCATGGGTTTACATGTGTTCCCCATCCTGAACCCTCCTCCCACCTCCCTCCCCATCCCATCCCTCTGGGTCATCCCAATGCCCCAGCCCTGAGCATTTGTCTCATGCATAGAACATGGAATGGTGTTCCGCTTCACATATGATACTATACATGTTTCAATGCTACTGTCCCAGAACGTCCCACCCTCACCTTCTTCCTCAGAGTCCACAAGACTGTTCTATGCATCTGTGTCTCTTTTTCTGTCTCACATATAGGGTTACCATTACCATCTTTCAAATTCCATATATATGCATTAGTATACTGTATTGGTGTTTTTCTTTCTGGCTCACTTCAGTCTGTATAATGGGCTCCAGTTTCATCCATCTCAATAGAACCAATTCAAATGTATTTTTTTTAATGGCTGAGTAATATTCCATTGTGTATATGTACCACAGCTTTCTTATCCATTCATCTGCCAATGGACATCTAGGTTGCTTCCATGTCCTGGCTATTGTAAACAGTGCTGCGACAAACATCCCCTTTTTTATAAGGGCACTGGTCATACTGGTGGATGAAGATCTACCCCAATGACCTCATTCTAACTTGATTGCCTCTGTGAAGACCCCATCTCCAAAAAGGTCACATTCTGAGCTGCTGGAAGTTAGGACTTCCACATATGAATTTTGGTGGGACACGGTTCACCCAATAGCAGAACTAACTTGTTGAGTTAGGGGTACCTTCTTGGAGGCCCTGTGTACAAAATGATCTTTGTACAAAACAATGCTCCCCTTGTGTTTGTTTTAAACAGAAGGCTTTTTTATTGTTTTTAAACTATTTATTTATTTATTTGGCTGCACCATGTCTTAGTTGTGACATGCAGAATCATTTTTTGTCTTAGTTACAATATGTGGAATCTTTAGCTGTGGCATGTAACCTCTTAGTTGCAGCATGTGGAATCTTAGTTCCTTGACCAGGAATCGAACCTGCCCCCAACACTTTGCATTGGGAGAGCAGAGTCTTAGTCATTGGACCACCAGGGAAGTCCCTACTCCCCTCATCTGTGAATTGTGGATGGAGGTTAGCTTGGATAGGCCCTTCCCGCACTAGGAGGTAGGAGTCTTGGCTTCCAGTTCTGGTCTCATGACATCTGACTGGGGGACCTTGGATAAATCACTTATCTTGAGACTTTAGTATCTCCCTTGGCTTTGGTTATTTCTGACAGTCTATGATTCCTGGGTGGTAAGACAAGGTTAGTTTTGGTTACTTCTCAGCCTTCAGGCTTTCTTGTAGACTTTTGATTTGAGCTAATGAGACTAAGTTCGGAAATTTTTTATTTATTTATTTATTATTTTAAATTAGTTTATTTATCTATTTTTTAACTTTACAATATCATTGGCTTTTTTCTAGGGTCTATCATTTTTTATTCATTCTTTCACTAAACACTCACTGAGCATCTGTTGTGTACTAGGCACTGTGCTCAACAGGGCACAGTCCCTGCCCTTCTGAGCTCAGTCTGGTGGGGAGATAGCTGTATAACCAAATAACCAGGAACACATTTGATGAATGCTATAGCTGTTTTGTAGATATCATGTACTATGGGTCCTTGGAAGAAAAGTTATGACCAACCCAGACAGCATATTAAAAAGCAGAGACGTTATTTTGCCAACAAAATTCATCTAGTCAAAGCTTTGGTTTTTCCAGTAGTCATGTATGGATGTGCTGCTGCTGCTGCTAAGTCGCTTCAGTCGTGTCCGACTCTGTGCGACCCCACAGACAGCAGCCCACCAGGCTCCCCCACCCCTGGGATTCTCCAGGCAAGAACATTGGAGTGGGTTGCCATTTCCTTCTCCAATGCATGAAAGTGGAAAGTGAAAGTGAAGTTTCTCAGTCGTGTCCGACTCTTAGCGACCCCATGGACTGCAGCCTACCAGGCTCCTCTGTCCATGGGATTTTCCAGGCGAGAGTACTGGAGTGGGGTGCCATTGCCTTCTCTCATATGGATGTGAGAGTTGGACTATAAAGAAAGCTGAGCACCAAAGAATTGATGCTTTTGAACTGTGGTGTCGGAGAAGACTCTTGGACAGCAAGGAGATCCAACCAGTCCATCCTAAAGGAAATCAGTCCTGAATATTCATTGGAAGGACTGATGCTGAAGCTGAAGTTCCAATACATTGGCCATCTGATGCGAAGAACTGACTCATTGGAAAAGACCTTGATGCTGGGAAAGATTGAAGGTGGGGGGAGAAGGGGATGACAGAGGATGAGATGGTTGGATGGCATCACTGACTCGATGGACATGAGTTTGAGCAATCTCTGGGAGTTAGTGATGGACAGGGAAGCCTGGCATACTGCAGTCCAGGGGGTCACAATAAGTCAGACACGATAGTGACTGAACTGAACTGAATTGAGCTGATAGATCCTGGGAGAACGAGGTGGATGGTTCTTCCCAGAGACATCAGGGAAGGCTGTATCAAGGAGATGAGCTGTATCTGAAAGGTTGAATAGTAGTACTTCTGGGAGAGAGGAACAGAAGAGGAATTCTATGCAGAGGGAACAGCATGTGCTGTTCCTGGTGCTATGGAAAAGTCATTAGCTATGGCTAGTGCTCTGAGACATGTGGACGACTAGTGGGAGATAAGGCTGAAACATTGCTTAAGCCTTCATTATGAAGGGTGTTATCTGCCAGGCCAAGGAATTTAGATTTCATCCTGAGACTACAAAGGAACCACGAGGGCTTTTACACCCAGGGAGTTATATGTTCATGTGTTTGTTTTGGGAAGAACTCTGGCAGCGGTCTGAAGGAGGTGTTGGAGGTGAAGAGGCAGTTAGGGTCAGTCCAGCAGCTCAGGCAAGTGATGATGAGGGCTGGACCAAAGCAAGGATTATGGTGATTGAGAAAGGACAAATTCAAGAGATGTTTAACAGGTCTTTAGCTTGGGCCACTGGATGTTTAGTTGATCAGTGGCTGCTTAGGGAAGGGGAGGGGGGTTGGCTGGAGAAAATAATGACTTGTGTTTTGGACATATTGTATTCAAGGGCTCTGGGCACCATCAGGGAGGTGTGTGCCATCAGCTTGTGAACCACAGGTCTGGAGTTCAGGGAGGGGCAGAGGCCATCTCCTGCTGCTCAGTGCTCCAGCCACTCTGCCCTTCTGTCCCTTCTTAGCTCGTGTCAGCCACACTCATGCCCACCTTAGTGTCTCTGGCTTCTGCATGACTGGCCCCTCTCATTCTTCAGCCCCTAGCTCCCTGAGGGCAAGGACCTTCACTGTTTCGTCAGTGCTATGTCCTCAGAGCCAAGCACAGTGCCTGGCATATAGTAGCTGCTCAATGAATGTCTGTTGAGAGAATAAGTGAATGGTGGCTAAAATTTGGATAAGAAGCAGGGGGAAAGGATGCACATTAACATTAACATTAAAAGAATCTGAGGGGAATCTGATGGCAGAGCAATTCCCTCCACAGTTGGCACTGGAATGCTTTTTGAGTTGCTGTTTTTGTTGATAATAATAATAATATTAAAAATGACAGTGTATGAGTTAGGTTACCTGGGCTGAGATTTCTCTCTTATTACTTGTGTGACTTTGTGCCAGTGCCTCAGCTTTCTCACCTGTAAAATGGGGATTATAATACTTTTATCTGCTACTCTGCCATTGTTGTAAAGATTAAATGAAATGATGCCCATGTAGACAGGCACAGAGTGAATATTCAGTAAATATTAGCTATAATTATTAAATGAACATCACCTTATATCAGGCACTTTACTAAGGATTTTTCACTTCAAGTTCTTAATTTTCTCAATAACCTGATGAATTTTATTTTCCAAAAATCCAGGGACTTCCCTGGTGGTCCAGTGGCTAAGACTCCTTGCTCCCAATGCAGGGGGCTTGAGTTCCATCCCTGGTTGAAGAACTAGATCCCACCTGCCACAGCTAGGTTGAAGATTCCGTGTGCCACAAAAAGACCTGCAGTCAAATACATAAACTAGAAAAATATATAAAAATCCATGTTTCATGGTTGAAACATGACATGGAGGTTAGGAAGAGAAAATCACTGAATTACCAGTTGGGAGGGGGAGGCACTGGGAGTTAAGCCTAGGTCTGTCTGGCTTTGATGTTGGTGCATGAAACCATCGCATTACACTGCAACCCCTCTGCAGGGGTGACCCCAGAGTCCTGGCACAGTCAAAGGAGCTGACTGCAGAGGCTGATCAGAGCTTGGAGTCCTATCTCCTAGACTTTAGCCCTCCTGAGCTGAGTGGACCTCCGTGGAAGGGCAGCAGCAAAGGTATTGCAAGACAAGGGGGCACCACAGAACAGGGTTCCTACTCTGACTGGGAAGTCTGGGCAGAGGGTCTTGTGACGTCTACAGCCTGGTGACCCACACCAACTATAGACCAGAATGCTTATAACCAGTCATCACATTTTCTCCACTATCTAGGAGATATTTAGGTATCTATATACCTAAGATATAGATATATATTACATATATCTAAGCCTCTAAGAGGCTTCAGTTAAAACAAGATCTGCCCCTTTGAACAGTCGATTTTTAATTATCTGGCCACTCACTAACCTTGGCTAATATGCTGATAAACATGAGGAAATGACTTTTGAATTTGTTCCTTGACAACAAAAGTCCTCAGAGGAAACAGTGTTTTATGTATACACAGTATGTGTATACATATGTACACGTGCACACACTGCTCAGTTGCAGACACCCAAACACATGCCTCTCGGTGGCAAACTCCCGGGGCACTGGTCCACATACTCTTGGGAACAGAAACTGTCTTGTGTGGAACTTGCCCTGTGTGCAAGGGCTCTTATCTACGCAATTCTGCACACAATGCAAAAATCAAAGCAACCACACACACGTAAACCTTCAGATAACTCAAGACTGGAAGGACAGAGACTAAATGAAAGAATGGTAAGAATACTAGTTTCCATTCATTGAGAGCTCCAGGTGCTGGAGATCGTGTTAAGCACTTTACATTGTATTGTTTCAGCTAATCTTCATGGCAACCCTTTTAGCATTCCCTGGTTTCCCACTGGGAGGCTGAGGCCATGGTGAAGTCCGGATGCTCCAGGGTTTATATGTTCATCAAAGTCTGGATGCCTTGTGGTATAGCTTATAGGAGTGTATACAACTGATAAGTCACAGATGCAAACATTGAACTCAGTCATGTTCTAAATGTAAACCACTAGGATTTTACCTGTCTGTATGTCCATAATGGTGACAGAGAGAAGGAACGTAGACCAGTTTTTACTAAAAAGCAACACATGGCATCTTCCACAGCCATCCTCCTCAGCTTGGAATGAGCAGCTATTTTCATAATACCTATAATTTTTTTAAATAAAAAGTTTTAAGATATTTATTCTTGGCAGTGTTGGGTCATAGTTGCAGCGTGCAGGCTCTTTCTGTATGGGCTTCTCTCTAGTTGTTCTCAGGCTTAGTTGCCCCGAGGCATGTGGGATCTTAGTTCCCCAACCAGGGGTTGAGCCCGTGCCCCCCTCAATGGAAGTGCAGAATCTTAACCACTGGACCACTGGGGAAGTCCCAAAAGGTTAACTTATTTTTCAAGAAGGTTTGAGGCTCATAGATAATCCAATACCAGCTCCCTCACCCCCTGGGAACATCAGTGGTAATACACTATTTATTCTTCCTGTCTTCCCCCATTTCATTCACCTTCAGGCTTTCTGATCTAGGTGGTTCTGGTCTTGCCTGAAGTATGTTAAGAAGAAGGGAGGCCTCCAGGCCTCCAGTTCCTTCGGGGGAACCCCGGAACAGGTTCTCCTGATTCCTAGTCACGTCTGTTGTTTACTCTAGTTCTTAACTTCTGAGGACCCCTACCTGTCTCCAGTGACTCCACACCCAGACAACATACAGCCAGTGAATAGCCTTGGGAGGAACCATCTCAGCGCAGTGCTGGGTCTTACTGCAAGACGGTGCTGTATCCTTCTTCGTTTTTAGTTTCTATCTTGATGGAAAATGTCCAAATTTGCACACTGTCATTCAACAAATAGAACTGTGACAAAGGGGTGGCTTCACAATTTAAATAGATAATTTAATTGACTATCCCATTTCATGCTCTATTAGGTTTCAGATAGTTACAAATAAATTTGTTTCTCTGCTGTGCTTTTAAGATAAGGGCATTACACTAGAAAAGAGAGGGTCTCTAAACCTTAACTCAGTCCTGAATATTCACTGGAAGGACTGATGCTGAAGCTGAAGCTCCAATACTTTGGCCACCTGGTGTGAAAAACTGACATTGGAAAAGACCTTGATGCTGGGAAAGATAGAAGGCAGGAGGAGAAGGGGATAACAGAGGATGAGATAGTTGGACAGCATCACCGACCCGATGGACATGATTTTGAGCAAGCTCTGGGAGTTGGTGATGGACAGGGAAGCCTGGTGTGCTGCAGTCCATGAGGTCTCAAAGAGTCGGACATGACTAAGTGACTGAACTGAAACCTTCACTCTCACCTTACACGTATGGATTTTCCAGAACTTTCTGCTACATTCCTTCTTATAAGTTCTCTGAAAAAGACGCAATAATTTGGTCTTTCTTTCTTGCAAAGCTCTAGGAGCCCATGGACCCTCTTGCTCCTTAGATGACATTGCTTTGGCTCTATCTTTTTATTAGCTATTTAGTCTATATAAAGACACTAGCATATATGCCTTGGGGACATGAAAAGGCAGGGCTTAGTCTCCCACTTTCACTTTTATGGACTTCCCTGGTGGCTCAGATAGTAAAGAATTGGCCTGCAATACAGGAGACCGGGTTTGATCCTTGGTCGGGACGATCCCCTGGAGAAGGGAACAGTGGCTACCCACTCCAGTATTCTTGCCTGGAGAGTTCCATGGACAGAGGAACCTGGTGGGCTACAGTCCATGGGGTCACAAAGAGTCGGACACGACTGAGCGACTTCACTTTCGCTTTAGTCTTCAGGTTGCTCTTAAGGCCTGTGGAGAGCTTTCCAGAAAGAGAGTGTAAACATGAGAACTTTTAAGATATTTTGGGTGTTTATTTTGTGCATCTGTTTATTCCCTGTCCTCATGGACTTCACAGTCAGATGAAGAGAGTGGAAAATGAAGTATGATGTGTGCTATGAGAAGTACCCAGAACTAAAGACACATAGGGAGAATATTTAAGCCAGATTTTAGGTGCAGTGGGAGGCTTCCTTAGAAGTGATAGTTAATCTGAGTTCCTGGGGGATGAGGTAGCCAGTTGGGGCACTGGGCCATGTCTTCCTCCTCTTTTTATCTCCCCAGCAACACTTTTTTCACACATTATCTTCCACTTGAGCATTATGTAGTGTTTGTGGAAGTAAGAGGGAATTTCAGGCAGAGGAGAGATTTGGGGCAGGTAGGACTTCATAGTATTTCTCAAATTTTACTCAGTTAAGGAGTCTAGGGCAATTCAGCGTCCATTGTGCAGTGCTTGGGACTTCATGAATTTTAGAACTGACCTAGAAGTAAGATGCCATTGATTCTAATCATTTATACAGTGTTGAAATTCCCTGTATGAAATATTAGGTAAGTGGTCAACCCATGTCTGTTGTTTAGTCCTTGAGGCTGAGAAGTTCACTCCTTCCATGAGGTATCCCATTCAAATTAACTGGTTGTTAGAGATCTCTTCCTTATTTTGGACTTTGTCCCCTTTCTACCCATTGTTTCCTGGCTTCCCACTAGAAACACAAAGCATTTCTGTTCCCACCTGGTCACCCTTCAGACGCCTACAGACAATAACCTCGTATGTTTTGAGTCTCCTTTTCACCAAATGAAATATTCCTAGTTCAGTCAATCTCCACTTTCATTCTGAAAGCATTCATGGGTCAGCGTTTACAACTCAGTGAGTCTTTGTTGATGACCCACTGGGGTGGGAGGGGACACTTGACTTCTCTTGAGAAGATTGGGAAGAAAAAGTAGCCCTAGGGGAGCTATGTACACGCCTATGTGGGAAAATAACTGCCTTGGGCTATGGTTCTTAACCTTGATAGTATTTTGGAACTATCTGGGGGATTTTTCCTTTATTACACTGTAAAAAAAATGGTCATCAGTAAATATCAATAAAAAAATGGAAATATCAATAACCTCAGATATATAGATGACACCACCCTTATGGCAGAAAGTGAAGAGGAACTAAAGAGCTTCTTGATTAAAGTGAAAGAGGAGAGTGAAAAAGCTGGCTTAAAACTCAACTTTCAAAAAACGAAGATCATGGCATCCAGTCCCATCACTCCATGGAAATACATGGAGAAACAATGGAAACAGTGAGAGACTTTATTTTCTTGGACTCCAAAATCACTGCAGGTGGTGACTGCAGCCATGAAATTAAAAGACACTTGCTCTTTAGAAGAAAATCTATGACCAACCTAGACAGCGTATTAAAAAGCAGAGACATTACTTTTCCAACAAAGGTCCATCTAGTCAAAGCTGTGGTTTTTCCAGTAGTCATGTATGGATGTGAGAGTTGGACTATAAAGAAAGCTGAGCACCAAAGAATCGATGCTTTTGAACTGTGGTGTTGGAGAAGAGTCTTAACAGTCCCTTGGACTGTCGTCAGTCCTAAAGGAAATCAGCCCTGAATATTCATTGGAAGGACTGATGCTGAAACTGAAATTCCAATACATTGGCCACCTGATGCGAAAAACTGACTCATTGGAAAAGACTCTGATGCTGGGAAATATTGAGGCAGGAGGAGAAGGGGATGACAGAGGATGAGATGATTGGATGGCATCAATGACTCGATGGACAGGAGTTTGAGCAATCTCTGGGAGTTGGTGATGGACAGGGAAGCCTGGCGTGCTGCAGTCCATGGGGTTGCAAAGAGTGGGACACAACTGAACTGAAAAAAAAAAGGTAATTTATTAATTTACACTTTATTGTGAATCACAGATCTTTCATTGCAGTTTTTAAAAATTTTATTTATTTTTAAATTTATTTGCCTGTACATTACTTTGCCAACAAAGGTCCGTCTAGTCAAGGCTATGGTTTTTCCAGTGGTCATGTATGGATCTGAGAGTTGGGACGGTGAAGAAAGCTGCTGCTGCTGCTGCTGCTAAGTCGCTTCAGTCGTGTCCGACTCTGTGCGACCCTATAGATGGCAGCCCACCAGGCTCCGCCGTCCCTAGGATTCTCCAGGCAAGAATACTGGAGTGGGTTGCCATTTCCTTCTCCAGTGCATGAAAGGGAAAAGTTGAAGTGAAGTCGCTCAGTCATGTCCGACTCTTAGCGACCCCATGGACTGTAGCCTACCAGGCTCCTCCGTCCATGGGATTTTCCAGGCAAGAGTACTGAAGTGGGGTGCCATTGCCTTCTCTGGAAGAAAGCTGAGTGCCAAAGAATTGATGCTTTTGAACTGTGGTGTTGGAGAAGACTCTTGAGAGTCCCTTGGACTGCAAGGAAATCCAACCAGTCCATCCTAAAGGAGATCAGTCCTGGGCGTTCATTGGAAGGACTGATGTTGAAGCTGAAACTCCAATACTTTGGCCACCTCATGGGAAGAGTTGACTCATTGGAAAAGACCCTAATGCTGGGAAGGATTGGGGGCAGGAGGAGAAGGGGACGACAGAGGATGAGATGGTTGGATGGCATCACCGACTCGATGGACATGGGTCTGGGTAAACTCTGGGAGTTGGTGATGGACAGGGAGGCCTGGCGTGCTGCGATTCATGGGGTCGCAAAGAGTCAGACACGACTGAGCAACTGAACTGAACTGAACCAGGTCTTAGTTTCGGCCTGGAGTATCTAGTTCCCTGACCATACATTGAACCTGAGCCCCCTGCATTGGGAGTGTGGAGTCTTAACCACTGGACCACCAGGGAAGTCCCTCACTTTTTTTTTTAAATTTAAATTTACATAGTATAAGATTCACTCTGAGTGTTTAGGTCTATGAATTTTGGCAAATGCAGAGTCATATAACTACCACCACAATCAAGATACAGAAAATTTCCATCATCCCCACAAATTCCCCCATATTGTCAATTTGTAGTAAACCCCACCACCCTTAACCCCTGGTGATCAGTTCTCCATTACTGTGGTTTTCTGTTTTCCAGAATGTATATAAATGAAATAATATAGCATGTAGTCTTTTGACTCTGACTTCTTTCATTTAGCAAAATACATTTGAGATTCATCAGTGTTGTTGCATGAATCAGTAATGTGTTACTTTTTACTGATGAGTAATTGTCCATTTTATGGCTATACTATTACTTGTTTATCCATTCCCTAGTTGAAGGACATTGTTTCCAGTTTTTAGCATTGGTGGTTTTTATGTGAACCTAGGTTTTCGTTTTGTTTGAATAAATAGTCAAGAATGGGATTGCTGGGGCACATGTAATTATATGTTTAACTTTGGAAGAAAACAACAAATTGTTTTCCAGAGTGGCTGTATCATTCTACATTCCTGCCAGCAATATGTGAGGGTTCCAGTTGCCCTACATCCTCCCCAATGCTTGGTATTGTGCGTTAGTGAAAGTTGCTTTGTGGTGTCTGACTCTTTGAGGGTCTGTAGCCCGCCAGGCTCCTCTGTCCATGGGGTTCTCCAGACAAGAATACTGGAGTGGGTAGCCGCTCCCTTCTCCAGAGGATCTTCCTAACCCAGGGATCGAACCCAGTTCTCCCACATTGCAGGCAGATTCTTTATCGTCTGAGCCACCAGCGAAGC
Source organism: Okapia johnstoni (assembly GCA_024291935.2). Taxonomy (NCBI): domain Eukaryota; kingdom Metazoa; phylum Chordata; class Mammalia; order Artiodactyla; family Giraffidae; genus Okapia; species Okapia johnstoni. The sequence continues at coordinate 2,217,794 of CM044310.1, read as the reverse complement.
CCTGTGTACTTTAGGTGTCAAATATAAGAACTCTTTGCCTACCTCTAGATCATGAAGACTTTCTCCTATGTTTTAAAGTTTTGTAGTTTAACATTTTACACTTATATCTATGACAGTTAACTTTTATACAAGGTACGAAGTTTAGATTGAACTTCACGTGTGTGTAAGGATGTCTAATTTTCCCAGCACTGTTTTACTATTTTAAAATTTAATTAAAATATATGCATTTATTTATTTGGCTGTGCCGGTCTCGCAGCATGCTGGTTCTTTAGTTGTGGCATGCGGGATCTTTAGTTGCTACATGTGAACTCTTAGGCACAGCTTGAGGGATCTAGTTCCCCGATCAGGGATTGAACCAGGGCCCTCTGCATTGGGAGCATGGAGTCTCAGCCACTGGGTCATCAAGGGAGTCCCTAATTTTTTTAGTCAAGAAGAAGTGAGTTTTCTTTGTCTAATGAGCAGGGAGTGGCACCAGTGTCCCCACTGTGCCTTACTCTCACTCAGCACTTTCCAGACCTTCACATGCACATGTCACTTGTGCTCAGTCGCTTCAGTTGTGTCCCACTCTTTTTCCGACCCCGTGGACTGCAGCCCAACCAGACTCCTCTGTCCATGGGATTTCCCAGGCAAGATTAATGGACTGGGTTGCCGTGTCCCCCTCTGGGAATCTTCTGAACTCTGGAATCAAACCAGAGTCGCCTGCATTGCAGGCGGATTCTTTACCACTGAGCCACTTGGGAAGCCCATGTCACTTGGGGATCTGTCAATGCAGCTTCTGCTTCAGCAGCTGTGGGTGGCGGGGAGGGGGGGGGCTGACACCCTGCATTCTTTTTTATTTTCAGCACCATTAAAATATTGTATAATTCTTTAATAATATACAATGTTGGACATATTTTCATATGCTATTTTCCAGCTGTACATTTTCTTTAGGGAGATGTGCTTTCATATCTTGGACTTATTTTTAAATTGAGTTGTTCATTTTCTTATTGTTGAGTTTTATGAATTCTTTGCATATTTTGGATAACAGCTCTTTATCAGATGTGTCTTTAGCAAATATTTTCTCCTGGTCTGTGGCTTGTCTCCTTATTCTCTTGACAGTGTCTTTCTCAGAGCAAAAGTTTTTAATTTTAATGAAGTCCAGGTTATGAATTATTTCTTCCATGGATTATACATTTGTTGTTGTATCTAAAAAGTCATCCCCATACTGAAGGTTACCTAGGTTTTTTCCTGTGTTTCCTTCTAGGAGTTTTATAGTTTTGCATCTTACGTTTAGGTCTATGATCCATTTTGAGTTAAGTTTTGTGAAGGGTGTAAGATTTCTGTCTTGATTAATTTTTTTTTTGTATATGACTGTCCAGCTGTCCCAGCATCTGTTGAAAAGACTATTTTTCTCTGTTGTATTGCCTTTGCTCCTTTGTCAAAGATCAGTTGACTATGCTTATGCGGTCTCTTTCTGGGCTCTCTATTCCATTCCATTGATCTGTTTGTCTATTCTTTTGCCAATACACACTGTCTTTATACTGTAGCTTTATAATAAATCTTGAAGTTGGATAGTGTCAGTCCTCCAACTTTGTTCCTCATCTTCAATACTGTGTTGTCTATCCTGGGACTTTTGCCTGCATACAAACTTTATTTATTTTTTAAAATACTTATTTGACTGCTTCCGGTCTTAGTTGTGGCACAGGGCATTTTCATTGCATCATGTGAGATCTTTCGGTTGGCGCTTGGGCTTAGTTGTGCTGTCACATGTGGGATCTTAGTTCTCCCATCAGAGATGAACCTGCATTCCCTGCATTGCAAGGAGGATTCTTAACCACTGGACCACCAGGGAAGTTCCCATACAAACTTTAGACTCAGCCATCTTAACAGGTGCGAATTGATATCTCACTGAGTTGGGTTTTTTGTTTCAGGATTTTTTTTTTGACATGGACCATTTTAAAATTTTTTATTGAATTTGTTGCAACATTGCTTCTATTATGTGTTTTTGTTTTTTTGGCCTCAAGGCATGTGGAGCATTAGTTCCCTGACTAGGGATCGAACCCATACCTCCTGCATTGGAAGGCGAAGTCTCTCTCATTGTGGTTTTGGTTTTCTTCTCTCTGATGATTAGTGATGTTGAGCACCATTATATACTTGGTTGTGACTTGTGTGTCTTCTTTAGAAAAAATGTCTATTTAGGGTCCTTTGTGGAAATTTACAATCAGGTTATTTATTATTATTATTATCTGGCTTTGGGATGCCAGAGAAAGGGTAGAATCCTTGTTGGGTGTGGTTAATTATGGAAGACTTGAATGGTGGTTGCTTATGCCAAAGGCACAGACTAAGATATAAATTTCAGATTTCAGCTTTGTCTCTTACTACTTCTGATTTTGGGCCATTTATCTCACTTCTGTGTATCTTAGTTTCTTTATCTATGAAACTTGATAATAGATCTCACCTTATATCAGATTCTTATGAAAATTAAACTAGCCAATATATTGAAAAATGCCTAGCCCAGTGCCTAGTACATGGTGAGTAGCTGCCATAATATTAACACAGCAATGTTAGTATTATCGTTCATATTATTATTAGAGGGCAGGGCAATCTGGGCAGAAGTAAAACTGTTGAGGCAGGAACAGTGAGTTATGTAAGTGGCATCTCTCCAGTGAGCTTGAAGACAGTGTCTGATTATCTCTGGACTGAGCTATGTGTCGGGTGTTATTCAGGGCAGCCTGGTGAGAGTCAGCTATGGGGTGGGCAGGGCAAGAGAGCTCTGACGGATGAGAAGTGTCTAAAATCAAGGGCGGGTGGGACTTCCCTGTTGGTCCAGCGGTTAAGAATTTGCCTTGCAATGCAGGGGACACAGGCTCGACTCCTGGTAGGGGAACTAAGATCCCACATGATACCTCACAACTAGAGAGTCCGAATGCCGCCACAACGAAATTCTGAATGCCACAACTAAGACTTGAAGCGGTCAAAAAAAAAAAAAAAGAATAAAATCAAGAGTGGTGGGCTTCTCGGGTGGTTTCCAGTTAGTGTTGTGAGGAACCCGAGGAGGAGTGGGCCCTTTGCAAGAGTGAGTAGGCAGCAAAGTTTTCCAGGCTCTGAGACTCTGCTCCCCAAGTTTCTGCTTTAAATATATGGTGGTGGAGGTAGGGGTCCATGAGAGTGTTTATTTAAATCACAAACCCCCAAGATTGGATGGTGGCCGAGAGTTTCAACTCGTGACTTTCCAGAAGAGTGTGGAATGTGACTCCAGTTCAGCAGCTGGTTTGACTGCCTCCTCCTCATTGGGTGTGTGTGAGACATGTCTCCTTCCGTCAGCTGGTGGGGGCTTCCCTGTGTTGGGAGGCTGAGTAATGGTCCCTCAAAGCATGTATGTCTGAATCCCTGGAACTTGCCGATGTTACCTTATATGGGATTTTGCAGATGTGCATGTAAGAATTTTAAGATGGGGAGATTATCGTGGTTTATCTATGTGGCCCAGTGTCATCACAAAGGTTCCTGTAAGAGAGAGACAGAGGAAGACTTGACACAGAAGACCTTGAAGGTGGACAAAGGGGCCATGGGCATGTAATTCTAGAAGGGGAAACGGCAAACAAACAGATTCTCTTCTAGAGCTTCTGGAGGCAGTGCAGCCCTGCTTAATTTCAGCCCAGGGAAACTAATTTTAGACTTCTGACCTTGGAGCCAAAACTGTAAGAATAGTTGTATGCTTTTTCCCCATTTTCAAATAAAGTTTAATAACAAGGAAAATCTTCATAAAAGAGTACTAAGTAACAAAAGTAGGCTACAAAGCCATATGCACACGATAAATGCTCCCGAGAAAATTATGTGGTCTTCCCAGATGCTCAATGATAAAGTCTGCCTGCCAAGCAGGAGGCACGAGTTTGATCCCCGGGTGGGGAAGATCCCCTGGAGAAGGAAATGGCAACCCACTCCCATCTTCTTGCCTGGGAAATCCCATGGACAGAGGATCCTGAGGGGCTACAGTCCATGGGGTCGCAGAAAAGTCAGACACAACTTTGCAACTAAACAACAACAAATAATTATGTATGCATGTTTGTATGTATGTGAGCACACATATTAGGGTGTGTCAGATGTGTGTACAATAACATACATAAAACCTGGAAAGGAAAATTGTTAGCAGTGCTTTTTTTGGATCCTGGATGACTTAAAAATACTTTTCAAGAGTGAACATGTTCTATGCCAGATGGGAATGCTCAGCTACAGTCTGACAGTCAGCATAGAAGAAGCAGAGATGAAGCACAAAGTTAGAACAAGGAAGTCTTGACATCATTTGGGTTTCTGGATCCAGTCATGCATAAACCAGCTGTGAATTGTCCTTCTCACAATTTTATTGAATATGCAAACACATTACTTACACTTTGTTTTTCGCTTGTTCTGTTTCTCCTTACGTAAGGTTAAACTGGGCTTCCCAGGTGGCTCAATGGTAAAGAATCTGCCTCCCAATGCAGGAGACGTAGGTTTGATCCCTGGGTTGGTAAGATCCCCTGGAGAAGAAAATGACAACCTAATCCAGTATTCTTCCTGGGAAATCCCATGGACAGAGGAGCCTGACGGGTTACTGTTGTGAAAGGGTTGGACACGACTTAGCGGCTAAACAACAACAAGCTTAAACTAGGTTCCCATCGCTTGAATCAGAGTTGTGTGCTGCTGTCAGCCACCAGGTTTGTGGTAATTTGTTAGAGAAGCCATAGGTGACTCACACACCTGCCCTCTCTCCATCTACCCTCCCTTCCCTTCTTGGAGGGGCTGGATGTTCAGGTTGCTGCTCTTGCTTTTGTCCAGTATTGTTACCTGGGAAATCTCATGGACAGAGGAGCCTGGCAGGCTACAGTCCATGGGGTCGAAAAAGAGTAGGACACGACTTAGTGACTGAGCACATATACACACATACCAGTTGTATCTTAATAAAATCGGAAGAAAATATTGCATTGACAAAATTGACCAGTTTTACATAAATCAGTAATTTTCCATTCAAAAAGATTGTTTTAAAATGTTTAAAATGTAGTTTATTTGTTTCTTACCAGATAAACAAAAATTACACTCACTGAGGATGCTTATTTTTGCCTCGAATTCTGTGATTGCCCCTAGTCCACAGCAGGTGTCCTGTGGATAGAACCTGATACCAGGTAGCTCTCTGGAGTCTCTGCGTTCCCCACCCCAGCTGTGAAAAGGAAAATTTCCCAGGAAGAGGGTGTGACAATGCTCGTAAGGTGATTAGTGTTTCTTGCTTCAGACACAGGTGTGACCTAAAGAGGGTGGTGCCAACCTCTTAGGCCAGACTCCTGAATGGAGCAGGTGAAAACATGCCCCTACCTGACTCAGCTGGAGGAGCAAGGGAGCACCAAGCAAAGGCTCAGCTTCCTTCCCAAACCTTAGCATCAGGGAGTGGGTCACCTGAGGACAGTGAGCTCAGGACAGGGACGAGACTTGCCCAGGGTCACCCGCCATGACCACGGCAGGCGATCCTGTGGCTCTGCCCTGCACCCCGGGCTGCCTCTTATTAGGCAGATACTTACTGAGCACCGGCTGTGTGAAGGGTACAGCGGTGCTCTGACTTGCGCTGTGCTCCTTTGTCTCATGCTGTGCCTTGTGCCCCACTTGCCTATTTTGCCTCTTTCCCCTGGATCATCATCACTAGTTTTTCCAAAACTGCTCACATCACTCTTCTGCGATCTTTCCCAGAGCCCCTGCCTCCTGGGGCACAGCCCCGAATCAGGGCCCCTTCCGGAAGCTCTAGAGCACCCCGTGGGTGTCTTTGTCATAGCTCACCCTGTACGACGTGGAGCCTAGATTTCCCTTGTTGTCTGCTTCTCCACTGGTCTCTGAGTCTTCAAAGGCATGGGCCTTGTTTTATTTACCTCTGTATCCCCAGCATTCTCCACAATTCCAGGCACATAGCAGGAACTATGTTTATTTTTATTATTAGTATTGCCTTATTAATTGAATAATTACTATTAATATGTGTAAGGCATTGTGCTAAGCATATCCTATATGTCACCTCATTAACATTACAGTAACACTGTGATTTAGGTCCTATCCTCATTTCACAGAGGAGAAAACCCGAGACTCAGAATGATTAAGTGCTTTGCTCAAGATCATACTATTAGCATGATCTATCTCAGTTCAGTTCAGTTAAGTCGCTCAGTCATGTCTGACTCTTTGAGACCCCATGAATCACAGCACACCAGGCCTCCCTGTCCATACCAACTCCCAGAGTTTACCCAAACTCATGTCCATCGAGTCGGTGATGCCATCCAGCTATCTCATCCTCTGTCGTCCCCTTCTCCTCCTGCCCCTAATCCTTCCCAGCATCAGGGTCTTTTCCAGTGAGTCAACTCTTCGCATGAGGTGGCCAAAGTATTGGAGTTTCAGCTTCAACATCAGTCCTTCCAATGAACACCCAGGACTGATCTCCTTTAGGATGGACTGGTTGGATCTCCTTGCAGTCCAAGGAACTCTCAAACGACTTCTCCAACACCACAGTTCAAAAGCATCAATTCTTTGGTGCTCAGCTTTCTTCACCATCCAAATCTCACATCCATACATGACCACTGGAAAAACCATAGCCTTGACTAGATGGACCTTTGTTGACAAAGTAATGTCTCTGCTTTTTAATATGCTATCTAGGTTGGTCACAACTTTCCCTCCAAGGAGCAAGCATCTTTTAATTTCATGGCTGCAGTCACCATCTGCAGTGATTTTGGAGCCCCAAAAAATAAAGTCTGATACTGTTTCCACTGTCTCCCCATCTATTTCCCATGAAGTGATGGGACAAGATGCCATGATCTTAGTTTTCTGAATGTTGAGCTTTAAGCCAACTTTTTCACTCTCCTCTCTCACTTTCATCAAGAGGCTCTTTAGTTCCTCTTCACTTTCTGCCATAAGGATGGTGTCATCTGCGTATCTGAGGTTATTGAAATTTCTCCCAGCAATCTTGATTCCAGCCTGTGCTTCTTCCAGCCCAGTGTTTCTCTTGATGTACTCTGCATGTAAGTTAAATAAACAGGGTGACAATATACAGCCTTGAAGTACTCCTTTTCCTATTTGGAACCAGTCTGTTGTTCCGTGTCCAGTTCTAACTGTTGCTTCCTGACCTGAATACAGGTTTCTCAGGAGACAGGTCATCTATCTAGTGGTAGATAAATAGAGCTATGGACTCGGGCTCAGGTCTCTTGGACTCCAAAATTCCATTCAGTAAATTATTAATGAAAGAATTAATCAATGAATAAAAGGTACCATGCTGGGCCTGTGGGAAACATACAGACAAATCAATATGTACTCTGTTTTTGAGAAAGTTTGTATCCTATTAGGAGAGAAAACAGGTACATAAATACCTAAGGCTTAAGGTTGATCCATCATAGGGTCTTGTGTGTGGTGCTAAGTCTCTTCAGTCCTGTCCGATTCTGTTCGACCCTGTGGACTGTAGCCTGCTATAGCCTACCAGGCTCCTCTGTCCAAGGGATTCTCTAAGCAAGAATACTGGAGTGGGTTACCAAGCCCTCCTCCAGGGGATCTTCCTGACCCTGGGATTGAACCTGTGTCTTTTTATGTCTCCTGCATTCACAAGCAGGTTTGTTTTTTTTTTTTAAGTGCCACCTGGGAAGCCCAAGGTTTTGAGCCCAAAGGTCTTGAGGTGGGAGCAATAATTTCCACTGGGAATGGTGTATGGGGAAGCTTCTTAGGGTGAGAGAGCATTTGAGTCAAGCCTTATAGGAAGGTGGTTTGGACAGGTGGAGGTGACAGGTGAGCAGTGGGTAGTCCAGTCTTGCAAACTCAGTAGAAGAAGTAGCATGACCAAATGCAGAAGCAGAAGGGAGATACTAGGAACAGCAACCAGCTGATTTAGGCTGGGCCTAGGGTCTGTGGGGAGGAGAGGTCAAGGGGAATGGGAAGCTATTAGCAAGTTGGTGTCAGATGGTGATGGGCCTTGAACACCAGGTCAAGGCTTTTGGGTTTTCTTTGGCAGGAAGGGGGAGCCCTTGACAATTTTCAGGTCAGAGAGTGACTCGGCACGTCACCCAGGATGGACAGGTAGAAGCGGAGACTTGGAGGAGGGAAACCACAAGAGTCTGCAGCAACAATTTGGGGAGAGATGATGGTCTGGGAGGCTTCTGGGGGAAGGGGTGAGGAAAGCACTAGAAGAGGCTGACTCCATGGGCCCAGAAACCTGAAGGGTGAAATGGGGCAAACATTAAGGCAGCAGCAGGCCTGAGTTCTGGCTGAGCCACATGGCCTCACCAAGCTTCAGTGTCCCATTAGTGAAAGACAGAGGATGAGTGATGCCACCTCCAGTGAATTTCCAGGGTTCACAGCCAAGCCATGGAATTTCCAGATCTTTGAAAGAAGCTGAGCAAGTTGCAATCTAGGTGAGCAGATTTGGAAGTGTAGACCAGTTGTCTTCCTCTGGGTGGTGAGCCGACTTTGGCAAGACTTCGGCTCTGGGCTCCTAGGTGTGGTAGCCATGGATGTCTTTGTGACACATGTGTAATCAGGGAGCTGTGATAACAGAATTAGAAACTGCTCCCTTAAACATTTTTGCAGTGGGGGTATGTTGGCATGAGGCTTCCCTGGTGGCTCAGTGGTAAAGAATCTGCCTGCAATGCAGGAGACCTGGGTTTGATCCCTAGGTCAGGAAGATCCCCTGGAGGAAGGCATGGCAACCCACTCTAGTACTCTTGCCTAGAGAATCCCATGGATAGAGGATTGTGGCAGACTGCAGTCCATAGGGTCACGCAGAGTTGGACATGCCTGAAGCGACTAAGCAGCAGCATGTTGGCATAACTGAGGTTATCACCTAAATTATGTACCTTCTGAGAGAGGAGTACCTTCTGATTTATTGGCCTATGAATGGAATGTACCAAACTCATTATGTGATAAGGCTCAAGATATGGGCCCTGATAAAGGTCACAGAGAAAGAGCCAAGGGTCCTGAGCTGAGCAGAGCTCCTGGGAATCTCCTGTCTGTCCCTGCATCCACAGGCCATCAAGACTTTGGGACCCAGTCAGAACCTAAGTCTGGCTCAGTTGGAAATATGAGAAGAGGGGATCAGTAGCAAGGTGCCAGAGGGGATGAAGGGGGCCTGTGGACTGAAGGAAATGTTCATTCAGGTCTTCTGGCCATTTTTAAATTGGGAAGTTTGTTTTTATTGATGTTGAGTTGTATGGGCTGTTTACATATTTTGGGTATTAACCCCTTATTAGTCATATCATTTGGAACTATTTTCTCCCTTTCAGTAGGTTTCCTTTGCAGTGCAAAAGCTTTTAAGTTTAATTAGGTCCTATTTGTTTATTTTCTCAAAGTTTTATTTTCTTTGCTTAGGAGACAGATCTGAAAAAAAATATTGCTATGATTTATGTCAGAGTGTTCCTCTAGGAATTCTATGATTTCCAGTCTTACATTCAGGTCTTTAATCCATTTTGAGCTTATTTTTATGTACGGTGTTAAAGAATGATCTAGCTTCATTTTTTTTTTCAACTATCCAGTTTTCCCAGCACCATTTGTTGAAGAGACTGCCTTTCTGCTGTTCTGTAGTCTTGACTCCTTTGTCGTAGATTAATTGACCATAGGTGCATGGCTTTATTTCTGGGCTTTCCATCCTGTTCCATTGATCTATATTTCTATTTTTGTGCCATTACCACACTGTTTTGATGACAATAGCTCTATAGTACAATTTGAAGTCAGGGAGCCTCTTCCTCCAGCTCCATTTTTCTTTCTCAAGATTGCTTTGGCTACTTGGGGTCTTTTGTGTCTCCATATAAATTTAAAGTATTTTTTTCTAGTTCTGTGAAAAAATGCTATTGGTAATTGGATAGGAATTGCATTGAATCTGTAGATTGCCTCAGGTAGTATAAACATTTTTGACAATATTGATTCTTCCAATCCACGAGCATGGGATATCTTCTTATCTGTTTGTGTCTTTGATTTCTTACAGTTTTCAGAGTACAGGTTTTTTGTCTCTTTCAGTAGGTTTATTAGTTTGGTGAGTTTTGACAAATATTTACACCCATGTAACACCATCTCAGTGAAGAAATATAACATTGCCAGGGCCCCATAAAGTTTCTCATGCCCTTCTGCAGTTAATCACCGCTCTCCTGTTCCAGAAAACTGTCTTCTGTTTTCTGTCACTATAGACTTATAGTTAATTTTGTCTCTTCAAGAACGGTGTACAAATGAAATAATACAGTCTGTGCTCTTTTATGTTTGCCCTCTTTTCCTAGTTCAATGTCTATAAGATTCACCCATGTTGTACTGTGCAGTTTGTCCCTTTTTATTGATGAATAGTATTACACTGAATGAATATACCACAGTCTGTTTATTGATTTACCTGTTAGTGGACATTTGGGTTGCATCTAATTTCTTGCTATAGATAAATCTATTGTAAGCACTTGTGTTGAAGTCCTTTTGTGAATGTATGTTGTCTTTGTCTGTTCTGGAGAGCTATAACAAAATATCACAGACTAGGTAGCTTATAAACCATAGAAATTTATTTCTCATTCCAGAATCTGGCAAGTCCAAGATCAAGGTGCCAGCATGGTTGAGTCTTGGTAAGGGCCCTCTTCCTGGTTCAGAGCTGGGGCCTTCTCACTGTGTCCTCACCTGGTGGAAGGAGCTAAGCATCTCTCTGAGACTTCTGTTATAAGGACACAAGTGGAATTGCACTGTCATAGGCTACATGTAGGTTTAACTTCATAAGAAATTGTAAGAGTTAGTCTGAACAATGTTTTTGGAGAATAAGGCAGAATATCGGATTGGGAGCTCAGAGATCAGCAATGACCTTGGACAAATCACTCTTCCTCTTTGAATCTCAATTTCAACTATGAAACAGGCATGTATACGACCCATCAATCCCACTGCTGGGCATACACACCGAGGAAACCAGAATTGAAAGAGACACGTGTAACCCAATGTTCATCGCAGCACTGTTTACAATAGCCAGGACATGGAAGCAACCTAGACGTCCATCGGCAGACGAATGATAAGGAGGCTGTGGTACACATACACAATGGGATATTACTCAGCTATTAAAAAGAATGCATTTGAATCAGTTCTAATGAGGTGGATGAAACTGGAGCCTATTATACAGAGCGAAGTAAGTCAGAAAGAAAAACACCAATACAGTATATTAACACATATATATGGAATTTAGAAAGATGGTAATGATGACCCTAAATGCGAGACAGCAAAAGAGACACAGATGTAAAGAACCGACTGTGGGACTCCGTGGGAGAAGGCGAGGATGGGATGATTTGGGAGAATAGCACTGAAACATGTATATTATCATATGTGAAATAGATTGCCAGTCCAGGTTCAATGCATGAGGCAGGGTGCTCAGGGCTGCTGCGCTGGGATGACGCTGAGAGATGGGATGGGGAGGGAGGTGGGAGGGAGGGTCAAGATGGGGAACACATGTACCACCATGGCAGATTCATGTGAATGTATGGCAAAACCACCACAATATTGTAAAGTAATTAGCCTCCAGTTAAAGTAAAAAAAAAGAAAAGATTAAAAAAAAAAGAAAAAAAGATAAAACGGGCATGTGTACATATTCAATCGCTCAGCAGTGTCCAACTCTTTGTGACACCATGGACTATAGCCCACTGGGTTCCTCTGTCCATGGGGTTTTCTAGGTAAGGATACTGGAGTGGGTTGCCATTTCCTACTCCAGGGGATCTTCCCAATCCAGGGATTGAACCTGTGTCTCCTGTGTCTCCTCCATTGGCAGGTGGATTCTTTACCACTATGCCGCCTCGGAAATGACAGGGTGGATTAAATGCTCTTAAACCTCTTTCAGCCTGAAGAATCTTTGATCTTAGAGATTGTGGAAATTGAAAACCCAACACATGTCCGATTCAGGTAGTAAAAGAACTGGCCCTCAAGGCCACTCACCAGCAACTTCGGGTGCCCGAGGAGGCACAAACAGCCCTCCCATATCAGGGCTATGTGGGCGTAAGTACAATGTTAATGACAGCGGTGATTTGAAGAGGCCTTTGCCCCCAAAAGCTCGCAGCTCTTTCACACGAAACAATGACTTTGACTTGACTTTGGAGAATATCAGATGAAGCTCTCACAAGGAGTGGAAATGGGAAACAAGTGGGTATTGACTCAGGATGAATGAAAACAAGAGCTTAAACTAAGATCTGTGATGATTGCTGGCTGGCTAGTAGAGCAAATGGGCTTTGTGGTGGCCCTCCATCAAAAATAAGGCCTTATGGTTGGATCCATGTCCTAAGTCTGTAATAAAAAAATATCAGTTTCCTTCTCCACTCTTTTCAAACACAACCCTGAACCATCTCCTCTCACCCATCAGCAATTACAGTTTCAGCAAAGATCAATTTCTTATTCAACCTACCTGTCAGAGCCAAATTAAAGCTGCAAAGTCAACCAGGAGGTCCTCCTTCAATCATAGAATCACTTGGAAGACAGAGGTTTCAGGATTTTGCATTTTGTGACATCACAATGGTTCTTTCTTTGAGTGAGTGAAAGTTGCTCAGTTGTGTCTGACTCTTTGCAACCCCATGGACTGTAGTCTACCAGGTTCCTCTATCCATGGAATTCTCCAGGCAAGGATATTGGAGTGGGTTGCCATTCCCTTCTCCAGGGGATCTTCCCGACCTGGGGACTGAACCCAGGTCTCCTGGATTGGAGGCAGATTCTTTACTGACTGAGCCACCAGGGAAGCCTGAACTTAAAGAACTTAAGAAGTTCTTTTTTTAAGTGTAGCCAATTTAGAATTGATGGTTTTTCAACTAAGAATTTTATTCTGTGCTTTGGAGTTGATACTTTTGTGTATTTCTATGTGGGTTTATATTTATGGGGATGTCTATATGTGTGTATATATGATTTGATTTTTATACCTGTTCTGTAATACTTTTTTTTTTTCCTTCCAAGGTGCAAGCATCTTTTTTTTTTTAATTAATTAATTTATTTATTTTAGTTGGGGGCTAATTACTTTACAATATTGTAGTAGTTTTTGGCATACATTGACACGAATCAGCCATGGGTTCACATGTGCTCCCCCTCCCGAACCCTAATACTTTTTTAATTGGAGTATAGTTGTTTTACAATGCTGTGTTAGTTTCTGCTGTACAACAAAATCAATCAGCTATATGTTTACATATATATAATACTTTAAGTTAGCGTAAAACATTAGGCTAAACCCCAGGCCACTGATGATTACATCTTTGTTATTCAATGTAATGGGAATGACGCTCTTCTTTTCTTGCCTCCTGGTAGGATTTTCCAAACTTGGAAAAACCCTATTGAAGAGTTTGGCAAAGACCCTTAAAAAAATCCCAGGGATCAGGTATACTTGACTGTGGGTTAGGTCTTTCCTCTTGCTCAGACAGAAGATCATTCTTTAGCTGAGTCTATGCTTTATTACTTTGTCTTAGCATTTTTGGTGTCTCAGTAAGGACAAACGAATCATCATTTGGAAAGGTGTGTGTGTGTGTGTGTGTGTGTGTGTGTGTGTGTGTGTGTGTGTGTGTGTATTAGTATTTATTTATAATGACTCCTAGGAAATGGCAACCCACTCCAGTATTCTTGCCTGGGAAATCCCAAGGACAGAGGAGTTTGGCGGCTACAGTCCATGGGTTCGCAAAAGAGTCAGACACACTGAGTGACTAACAACCACGACAAATGCTGTCCATGTGAATGAAGCGAAGATCATATTGGGAGGTCTTTCACGGGGTGGGGTGACTTTGGCCACTAGAAAGCATGTGTAGGAGAAGAAAACTCTTTCTGGGAAGCCAGTTTTGTGGTTCACTTATTTTTATACTCGTAAGCATTGCCTGGGTAATCAAGTCCATTTGCTTCACTGTACTTTAATCCCAGGCTAGATAATAAAACCAAGCAGGAACCTGCAGACCTGGGTTTCAGCCCCAGCTCTTCCACCATTAATCTGGGAGACCTTGACAAGGTCGTGCATTCTCTGGGCCTCAGTTTCTCACTGTAAGGTCTTTTCCCTATTAGATTCTGTACTCCTACGTCTTTGCATCTTGCTATCTCAGCACCCAGAGCAGTGCCAGGCATATATAGGGCACTCCAAATATATTTCTTTTCTTTCTTTATTTTTAAAAAATATTTATTTGTTTGGCAGTGTCGGGTCTTCGTTGTGGCGTGTGGGATCTATTAATAGTTCCCCGACCAGGGATTGAACCTGGGCTCCCTGCACTGGGAGTATGGAGTCTTAGCCACTGGACCCCCAGGGAAGTCCCTCAAAATATAATTCTTGAGCCAGTGAATACATGATGAAGTCAAGCTGGAAGATCTCTGAGGCCCCCAAATACTCGGATGTTCGGTGACCCCAGTGTAGTGTTCTTCCTCCTTCTCTCGTCCCCTCCCCCCTTCTTACTATCCATTGATATAATTGATTAGACATTCTCATGTTTCCAGTGTAAGCATATGTAGAGTCTCCCAGTCATCCAGATATTCTCCCTGAAAGCAATCAATTTTGTTAGTCTTTTCTGTTTCCAAGAGATTTTTAAATTGTACATGTAAGCAAATATGTACCTGTATGGTTCTCTTACCCCCTGATATTCTACACTGATTTTAGCATACTATACATTGTTTTGTATACTTTTCTTTTTTAACCTAACAAAATTATCTTTGAGATCAATACCTATCAATATAAAAGAGCTTTCTTTTTTATTTTTAGTGGCTGTGTATTATTATTCCATTAAGTGGATAAACTGTAATATATTTAACCTGTGCTTTGTGGATAGGGATTTAGGTTGCTTCTAATCTTTACCCATTTCAAGTAGTGCTGCAATAAATAACTTCGAACATAGGTCATTTGTCCTTATGTAAGTCTATCTGTAGCATAAATTCTTAGGAAAAAATGATTAGGTCAAAGGGTATGTGCATATATAATTTTAAATAGATTTTAAGAGCAGTTTTGTGTTCACAGCAAAATTGAGCTGAAAGTACAGAGCTGCCATATACCTTCCTCCTCCACGCACAGCCTCTGTCACTGTCAACATGCTGCACCAGAATGGCACATTAGTTAGAATCAGTGAACCTACGTTGATAGCTCATTATCATCCACAGTCCATAGTTCACATTAAGGCTCTCTCTTGGCGTTGCACATTCTGTGAGTTTTGGTAAATACATAGCAATGACATGTATCTGTGACTAGAGTATCATACGTAGTAATTTCACTGCCTTGAAAATGATCTATGTCCTTCTGTTTGTCTCCCTCTCCAACCTCGGGCCATCACCGACCTTCCTACTGTTTTCATTGTTCTGCCTTCCCGGAATGTCATGAAAGTGGGATTACTCGGTGTATAGCCTCTTCAGATTGACTTCTTTTTACAGGTTTTATTTCTTTATGCGTGTGCTTTGTTTTCACCAGGTCTTTGCTGCTGCTTGCGGGCTTTCTTTAGTTGGGCAAGCTGGGGCTACTCTTTGTTGGGGTTTGCAAGCTTCTCATTGTGGCGGCTTCTCTTGTTGCCGAGCACAGGCCCTAGGTGTGCGGGCTTCAGTAGCTGTGGCTCATGGTCTCTAGGCTGTGAACTCAAGAGTTGTGGCACATGGGCTGAGCTGCTCTGAGGCGTGTGGGATCTTCCCAGGCCAGGGGTTGAGCCCATGCCACCTGCATTGTCAGGTGGGTTCCTATCCTCCGTGTCATCAGGAGAGTCCTCAGATTGACGTCTCTCACTCATTAATACACATTTAACATTCCTCTTCTTTTCTTGGTTTGATAGAATATTTATTTTGTCTTTGAATGATATCCCATTGTTTGGATGTAGGCCAGTTTATCCATTCACTTACTAAAGGACATCTTGGTTTTTGCCAAGTGTTAGCAGTTATGCTGTAAACATCTGTATGCAGGTTTTTGTGCAGACATATTTCAGCTTCATTGAGTAAATACCTGCGGGCACTGTTGCTGGATTGTATGGTAGGACTATGCTTGATTTTGCAAGAAACTGCCAAAGTATCATTCAAAGTGGCTGCACCATTTTACTTTCTCACCAGCAATGAACGAGAGCTTTTGTTGTTCCACATTCTTGTCAGTATTTGGTGTTGTCAGTGTTTTGGGGTTTGGCCATATCTATGGGTGTGTAGTGGTATCTCGTTGTTGTAATTTGCAACTCTCTAATGACATGTGACATTGAGCATCCTTCATGCTTATTTGCATGTCAGAAGATATCTGTATATTTGAACAGATGTCTATTGAAATCTTTTGCCCATTTTCAAATCAAGTTGTTCATTTTCTTATTATTAAGTTTTAAGTGTTCTTTGTATAGGTTAATAGTCCTTTATCTGATGTGTTTTTTACAAATATTCTTTCCCCGTCTGTGGCTTGTCTTCTCATTCTCTTGATATAATTTTGATAGACATTCTCAAATTACTCTGTTAAAACTGGCATCTATTTGTACTGTAATGTAGGAGAGTAAATGTTTTCTCTCATGAAACAATGTATTATCAATTTGTGATTTTTTTCCAGTATGATAAGTAAAAAATAAGTATGATAAATAAAAAATAAGAACAGGTGGCAAGAATACACAGAAGAACTGTACAAAAAAGATCTTCACAACCCAGATAATCACGATGGTGTGATCATTCACCTAGAGCCAGACATCCTGGAATGTGAAGTCAAGTGGGCCTTAGAAAGCATCACTACGAACAAAGCTAGTGGAGGTGATGGAATTCCAGTTGAGCTATTTCAAATCCTGAAAGATGATGCTATGACAGTGCTGCACTCAATATGCCAGCAAATTTGGAAAACTCAGCAGTGGCCACAGGACTGGAAAAGGTCAGTTTTCATCCCAATCCTAAAGAAAGGCAATGCCAAAGAATGCTCAAACTACCGCACAATTGCACTCATCTCACATGCTAGTAAAGTAATGCTCAAAATTCTCCAAGCCAGTCTTCAGCAATACGTGAACCATGAACTTCCAGATGTTCAAGCTGGTTTCAGAAAAGGCAGAGGAACCAGAGATCAAATTGCCAACACCCGCTGGATCATCGAAAAAGCAAGAGAGTTCCAGAAGAACATCTATTTCTGCTTTATTGACTATGCCAAAGCCTTTGACTGTGTGGATCACAATAAAATGTGGAAAATTCTGAAAGAGATGGGAATACCAGGCCACCTGACCTGCCTCTTGAGAAACCTGTATGCAGGTCAGGAAGCAACAGTTAGAACTGGACATGGAACAACAGACTGGTTCCAAATAGGAAAAGGAGTATGTCAAGGCTGTATATTGTCACCCTGCTTATTTAACTTACATGCAGAGTACATCATGAGGAATGCTGGGCTAGAAGAAGAACAAGCTGGAATCAAGATTGCTGGGAGAAATATCAATAACCTCAGATATGCAGATGACACCACCCTTATGGCAGAAAGTGAAGAGGAACTAAAAAGCCTCTTGATGAAAGTGAGAGAGGAGAGTGAAAAAGTTGGCTTAAAGCTCAACATTCAGAAAACTAAGATCATGGCATCTGGTCCCATCATTTCATGGGAAATAGATGGGGAAACAGTGGAAACAGTGTCAGACTTTATTTTTTGGGGCTTCAAAATCATTGCAGAGGGTGACTGCAGTCATGAAATTAAAAGATGCTTGCTCCTTGGAAGGAAAGTTGTGACCAACCTAGATAGCATATTAACAAGCAGAGACATTACTTTGCCAACAAAGGTCCGTCTAGTCAAGGCTATGGTTTTTCCAATGGTCATGTATGGATGTGAGAGCTGGACTGTGAAGAAAGCTGAGCACCGAAGAATTGATGCTTTTGAACTGTGGTGTTGGAGAAGTTGTTTGAGAATGCCTTGGACTGCGAGGAGATCCAACCAGTCCATCCTAAAGGAGATCAGTCTTGGGTGTTCATTGGAAGGACTGATGTTGAAGCTGAAACTCCAATACTTTGGCCACCTCATGCGAAGAGCTGACTCATTGGAAAAGACCCTGATGCTGGGAAGGATTAGGGGCAGGAGGAGAAGGGGACGACAGAGGATGAGATAGCTGGATGGCATCACTGACTCGATGGACATGAGTTTGGGTAGACTCTGGGAGTTGGTGATGGACAGTGCGCCCTGGCTTGCTGCGATTCATGGGGTTGCAAAGAGTTGGACACGACTGAGCGACTTAACTGAACTGAACTGAACTGAAGTAAAAAATAGTATCTTACTGTAATCTTGATTTCTGTGTACTTTATTAGTGAGAGACTGGTTATCTTTTAGTATGTTTATGTGCCATTTGTATTTTATTTTATATGAACTATTTGCATTTTTTGTTCATTTTTCAGTTAGGATTGGCTCTTACAATTACTGTGGATGGTGAGACTATGAATAAACTCTGTGGAGTAGTTTAGAGTAGAGCTCAATATCCTCAAAAATGTCCTCTCTACACTCCTCATTTTCACATACTTCTTTGACACTTAGATCCATTCACTGCCAGCATCGTCTGTAGCTCAAGGTCCTGAATTTTCAGTGACTCTGTTTTTTGTTTTGACTGATGTTATGGTTTGTTCCATATTTGATACTGAGTGCGATTTTTACCCAACTCGAATACTCTCTTCCTTCCCAGGATTATCACTCTGGGAAATCCCATTTTTCTTAGTCAGCAATACCTTCAGGTTTTGTACATAATCTTTTTATGTGCCAACTGTTATAATGAAATAATACAAAGAGTTATCCTTGTGAGTATTTCGAAATTCCCTTTAACTCAATACTACTGCTATTGCTGGCCTTGCCTGGTGGCTCAGCAATGCAGGAGATGAAGGAGACACGGGTTCAGTTCCTGGGTTGGGAAGATCCCCTGGAAGAGGGCATGGCAACCCACTCCAATATTTTTGCTAGGAAAATCCCATGGACAGATGAGCCTGGCAGGCTACAGTCCATGGGGTTGCAAAGAGTCAGACAGGACTGAAGTGACTGAAGTCAGATAGGACACATGCATGTACCGCCATTGTTACAGTGGAGTCACTGTTACTTCACAGTATCTCTGATGTCTGGTGTATCATGCAGGTAGAAAGTGTGACAGCCAGGACAGGAAACAGATCTAACTCAATTTAGAGCTCTTTAACTTATCTATCAGTCCCCCTATCACTCATCGATCCACCTACCCATCCACTCTTCATCCATCCATCATCCATCCAAGAGTAATAAGTGATTACTCTTATTTCAAAAAGGATCTAAAAATATCTACACATTCATGTTCATAGCAGCGTTAGTCACAGTGGCTAAAAGGTGAAAGCAACCCAAATGTCCATTAATAAATGGGTAAGCAAAATGTACTATATTTAAACAATGAAATTATTCAGCCTTAGAAAGGAAGGAAATTCTGACACATGCTGCAACCTGGGTGCTAAGTGAAATAAGCTAGTCGCAAATGGCCCAATACTATATGATTCCACTTATATGAGATACCTAGAGTAGTCAAGGTCTTAGAGATGGAAAGTAGGATGGTGGTTGCCAGGAGCTGGGTGGGGATGGGAGGGTGGGCAGTTAGTGTATAATAGGTACAGAGCTTTAGTTTTCAAGATGAAAGGACTTCTGTGGGGGATAGTAGTGATGGTAGTACAACACAAGTATTTAATGCAACTGAACTAAAAATGGTGAAGATGGTAACTTTTATGTTCTGTGTATTTTGCCACAATTAAAAAAACACACCTATAGTAAGATTTGTTTAGTCAACAAATATTTGCTGTGTTCGGTAACTTCCAGGCCATGTGTGCTAGGCACAGGAGATAAACCCTGAACAAGAAAGATATGGTCTCTGCTCTCACAGAGGGGAAGAGAGCCAAAAAAAAAAAAAAGCCAGCAAGGACATCAGCAAGACAGGTATGCTTTGTTATGAGCGCTGTGAAATGGCTGAGCTGTGGGGGAGTGGGGCTGTTTCAGAGACGATGGCAGCGCCTGTTCTTTTTTGAGTCGCTGATCCTGCTGGGAATCTGATGAAAGCTGTGGGCCCTCTCTCCACGAAAACATTAATCTGATCACAACTGTGTGTACAATTTTAGCAAGTCCATAGGTGTTCAAAACCTACCTCCGAGGGTTCCAAGGCCAAGAACACCTGCTTCTCTGGTTCCCCAGTGTTCTATGGGATAAATTACAGGATGCTTAGCATGCCACACTAGGTCCCTTGTGATCCAGTTCCTGCCCACGTCTCTGGCCTTATCTCTGGCTACCCAGCCAAGTAGAACACAAGCACTTACTGTTGCCTGAATATGCACACTGTGTTCTCTCACATCTCAAAATCGTTCCCCAGCTGTGGCACCATAGGAACTCTTCCCTGAACACTCAGAGTAAATATCCCCTCGTATCAATGACTTCTTTTATCCCCTCTGTACCCTTTACTGGGACAAAATTCAGCCTAATCTACCTCACCTTGCCTCATCATCTATCATGCTATAATTTTTTGTGTTCATTATGTATTCATTCATTTGTCCAGCTAATATTTATTGAGCATTTACTATATCTCAGCCCCAGTCTGAGGCACAGGAATGGCCGAGAAATACTGGGGCTACCCACATGAAACTCAGAGTCTAGAGAGAACCCTAGATGTGTGGTTACACAGCTAAAAGCCAACTGAAAATTGAGACAAATACAGGAAGGGCAAGAATGGGGACTGAGAACAGGAGAGCCTTTAGGCTATGGGTAGGGTGCAGGTCAAGAAGATTCTTGGAAGAAATGTAAGCTGAGATAAAGAATTGAGAGTTAGCCAGCTGAAGAGCAGGGGAGAAGGCGTCCTTGCACAGGGAACAGCACATGCGTATCAGATGTAAACTCTCCTTGATGGACTGGGAAGGCCCCAAGGCAGAATTTGTGGTTTTTTTTCTATTTTGGCTAGTATTTTCTTCCCCACTCACTTTGTTGAGATGTAACTGACAAAATTGTATATGTTTAAGGTGTATAATGTGATGATTTGATATATGGATACATTATAAATGATCACCACGATCAAATTAATTAACGTATTCATCATTTCACACAATTATCATTTAATACCCCCAAAATGGAAGAAATGCAAACAATATTTGAGGAGTCAGTGGGTACATGAAAAGGTGCTCAAGATCGCTAATCATCAGGTAAATACAAATGAAAACCACATCTCATACGTCTTAGAATGACTGACTATCATCAAAAAGACAAGAGATAAGGAAAACAGCAAGGATGTGGAGTTAGTAGGAATGTAAATTGGTGCAACCATCATGGAAAAACAGTATGGAAGATATTAAAAAAATTAAAAATAGAATACTATGTGACTCATCAATCCCACTTCTGGGTATTCATTTTAAGGAAATGAGAATCTCAAAGAGATATCTACACTCTCATGTTCACTGCAAAGATTGTATCCTACTCAAGCTTGTAACCCCCGGTACCTGCTGTACAGTGGATAGTCTGAATGAATGAATCCATGAATGAAGCTTCTCAGTGTATGTTTATCAGGACCAGCCATTAGATGGCAAAGAGAATCCTTTCGATGGAGAAATAAATTCACCCTTTCATTTTGCTCAAATGACTTGTTGGACAAATGAATGAAACTCTTGAAACTTTTAGGATCAGCCAACAGGTTGGGGAGAAATAATCTGCATGGGGAATTAAATTTTTATGATCTCCAGACCTGGTACCTTGTGCATGGGTTTTTAAAAGATTGGAGTGAAATTTACATAATATAAAGTTAACCATTTTACAGTGAAAAATTCAGTGGCTTTGAGTGCATGCAGCTGCCACCTCTCACTGTAGAGGTGATTCTCAGATGACATAGGATGCTTGCCCAAGGTCACCCAGCATGACAGAGGCCTAGCAAGGGCTCTGATGCTGGGATGGAGACCACAAGGGGTCAACACCCTGTTGACTTTAGCTTTAGAGTGAGAGTCAGGAGCACTTTGTCCGTTTCAGCTTTCCATTCTGCCCTACTCCCCCTGGGACCAGACAGTAGTTCAGGAGAGAGGGGTGGGCAGCTGAGGCCAACTCACTGGTTCTCTCTTCCAACTCTTCTATTCATCTTCACCTCTTCTCCTGGCAGCTTTTTGACATTTACCCCTGGGTCTGGACTTACCCCCTCCAGCAGCTCCCTTCTCCCTTCCCCGCCCTTCCTAAAGCAGCTTCAATCCTGTTTCCTCCTTTTACCAAACTGAACTTAGGTCTGCTTGCCCAGCTCAGCAAAGGCAACCTACTCATCAGGTTGTGTTGAAGCAAAGTGCAGCGTCAATTTGCAGGGCACCAGGCAAGGCGAAATGGGACTGTTACTGAGAGACCTAGACTGCTCAGTGCCTTTCAGGCAAGGGTTTTTTAAGGCAACGTTGAGGGAAGGGTTGTAAGGTGCTCCCATGAGGGATCAGCTCATGGACATTAGTCTGTTTGGTTGGTGGTGAGGTAACAGGGTGATGTTTCAGGAATCTTCATCATCAGCCTTCTGGTTCCAGCCAGTCTGGGGTCTACATGCTTGTGGTCAGCATGTAGTCACCATGGGGGGGGTGTGTCTTAGTTTCAGCAGAACAGCTCAAAGATATGAAGCAGATTATTATCTGTCTCTCTTCAGGAGGAACTAGGAGTCCTTCAACCATTGTTCTATTTGTTAACTGTTTATGTCTGCGCTTTGGAACTTGAAGTGAAAGTGTTAGTTACTCAGTCGTGTCCGAGTCTTTGCGACCCCATGGACTGTAGCTCGGTAGGCTCCTCTGTCCATGGAATTTTCCAGGCAAGAATACTGGAGTGGGTTGTCATTCCCTTCTCCAGGGGATCTGCCTGACTCAGGGATCAAACCTGGGTTTCCTGCATTGCAGGCAGATTCCTTACCTTCTGGCCTACTAGGGAAGCCCATTGGAACTTGAGGAAGACCAAACGAGAAGCGGGGGACATGGTGGGACTTGTACCCAGGAAGGCCCTGCAGGGTCCTGCTTGGTTTCAGTACCCTCTTTTCTTTGTTGCTGTTGCTCAGTCGCTAAGTTGTATGTAACTCTTTGTGACCCCATGGACAGCAGCACGCCAGGCTCCCCATCCCTCACCATCTCCCGAAGTTTGCTTAGATTCATGTCCATTGAGTCAGTGATGCTATCTAACCATCTCATCCTCTGTTACCCCCTTCTCCTTTTGACCTCAATCTTGCCCAGCATCAGGGTCTTTTCCAATGAGGGCTCTCTGCATCAGGTGGCCAAAGTATTGGAGCTTCAGCTTTAGCATCAGTCCTTGCAATGAGTATTCAGGGTTGATTTCCTTTAGGATTGACTGGTTTGATCTCCTTGCTATTTAAGGGACTCTCAAGAGTCTTTAGCACCACAGTTTAAAACATCAATTCTTCAGCATTCAGCCTTCTTTATGGGCCAGCTCTCACATCCATACATGACTACTGGAAAAACAGCTTTGATTATATGGACCTTTGTCAGCAAAGCGATGTCTCTGGTTTTTAATATGCTGTCTAGTTTTGTCAAAAATTTCTCTCCAATGAGCAAGCATGTTTTAATTTCATGGCTGCAGTCACCATCTGCAGGGATTTTGAAGCCCAAGAAAATAAAATCTGTCACTGCTTCCATTTTTTACTCTTTCTACCAATATTTGCCATGAAGTGATAGGACCGGATGCCATGATCTTAGTTTTTTTAGTACTGAGTTTTAAGGTAGCTTTTCTTTGCTATTCCTCAGTCCTTAGGGGAGCAGGAACTGGACAAGAAAGAGAATATAGTTTTGGATAGAAAAGTGAATCATAAATTCAGCAGGGAACATCAGTTTTAGGGGGATTCAGTCTCGGTCCATCAACGCTTTCCACATTTAGACTTCTTCACCATCACTGATTGCCGTGGTTCAAATAATAGCCACCCAGAGGTAACAGGTCTTAACCTTGGAACCTGTCAATGCTACCTTATTTGGAAGAAGGGTCTTAGCAGTTGTGATTAAGTTAAGGAGCTTGAGATAAGGATACATCATCCTAGATCATTCTGGTGGGCCCTAAATCCCATCACAAATGTTTTTGTAAAGGAGAGAGAGAAGGAGATTTGGCAGACAGACACAGAAGAGAAGGCAATATGAAGCTGGAGGCAGACAGTTAGATTCCACTTACGCGAGGCCCTTAGAGACAGGGCCTTTGTCAGACAGGACATTGTACAACAATGTGAATGTACTGAATGTCACTAACTATACACTTAAAAATAGTTAAAATGGTAAATTTTATGCTATGTGTATTTAACCACACACACCCCCAAAGAGACAGGGGTAGAGATTAGAGTGATGTAGCTACAAGCAAGGAATGCTGGCAGCCACTGGAAGCCGGAAGAGGCAAGGAAGGACCCTCCCCTCAAACCTCAATAGTGTGGCCCTGTTGACACCTTGATTTCAGGCCAGTAAAACTGATTTTGAACTTCTGCCTTCCAGAACAGTGAGAGAATAGATTTGTTTTTTTAGACAATTTAATTTTATTTTATTTGGCTGTGCAGGGTCTTGACTACTGCACGTGGGCTCTCTCTAGCTGCGTTCATTGAGTGGGGACCACTCTTTAGTTGTTTCGCCTGGGCTTCTCTTGCTGTGGCTCACGGGCTCTAGAGCAGTCTCTAGTTGTGGCGCGCAGGCTTAGTTGCCCTGTGGCATGTGGAGTCTTCTCAGACCAGGGACCGAACCTGTCTCCCCTGCATTCGTAGGTGGACCCTCAAGCACTGGACCACCAAGGAAGTCCAATTTCTGTTTTGTGGTAATTTATCACTGAGTTTGTGGTAATTTCAGACTGAGGAAACGAATACTTACACTAACCAACAGCCTGATTCTCATACCTGTGCTGATCACCAGGAAAAGGTAAAGGAGGGAAAATCACGGTAGCCCCCTCCGTCCCTCACTTTCACCTCTTCATTGTCAACAGGCCTCTTCATATCTCATTCGTGCCTCATAGGTACACAAGACAGTCCTCGTCTCTCTTCAGATGGAGTCAGAGGCGCCTGTGAGCTGTCCATGGTCTGCTGCTGGTGATGGCTGAGCCGAGATTCAGGATAGACACGTGGGTCCCCTCCCCAGACAACCTCCCAAACTCACAGCCTTCCCACCTAGGCTGTCGACTTTACTGTGGGACAAGCATTCAGGAGCCGACCATCCCACCACGGGGTCCTCCCTGAGTAGCACAGTTTGGCCAGTGAGAGATGGAGGGGCTGCTGGGGAGGACCTTCCTGGCTGGCAGGAGCAGGCTGGACTCTTGTGAGACCTGCATAGATGAGCAGTGATGAGGGAGGCAGAGGAGAGGAGATGGGACAATTTCCATTTAATAATGAGGGCTTCCCAGGTGGCTCAGTGGTCAAGAACCCGCCTTTTTTGCAGGGTTCTCGGGAGACTCTTGTTCGATCCCTGGGTTGGGGAGATCCCCTGGAGAAGGAAACGGCAACCCACTCCAGTATTCTTGCTTGGGAAATCCCATGGACAGAGAAACCTGGTGGGTTACAGTCCATGGGTTCACAAAAAGAATCAGACATGACTTAGTGATGAATAACAAAAACAACAACCCTCCAAATCGTGGGTCTCTCCTTGGCCATCTGGAGATACTAGCTTAGCAGTCTGAGTCATTTGACTCAGTCAGGTTTAGCTGTGAACCTGGGAGCACCTGGCTTTTCAAACTTAAGACCCTAATCTGACCAGAGGTTGTGAACCTGTGTGGATTTAGGTGGGTTCTGCTTTGTGCTCTCACATCTGTCTTTCTTCATCAGCCTCATCTTCCCCACGTCAGGTTGGTTGGCCTGCTTTTTTCTCTGAGGTTCTGGTAACAAGGTCCTTTTAAAAGACCAGACCCTGGTTTTTGTTGGCAATAGGGAAGGCAGGAGAGAGGGGAATAGGATCCTCAGAAATGAACAGTGACTCGGCAGCTCTGGCCAGCTGTGAAGGCAGACGGCGCATCATACTTTCTTTCTCTGGAACAATCTGTTCAGGGGAAATAAAAAAAAAATTATGTTTGTACCACAAGACTTTTTAAAAGGTGTACTATGTGATGATTTAATATGTATATACAGTGTGAAATGATTACCACCATCGAGTTAACTAACCTCACGTAGTTACCTTTTTTTTTCTTTTTTTGTGATGAGAACACTTAAGATCTCTTAGCAACTTCCAGTAAATTACTGTTAACTATAATCACCATACTGTGCTTTCGATTTCCAGAATTTATTCATCTTAGAACTTATATCCTTTGACCAATGTCTCCACCATTTCCTCCACCCCCGGCCCCTGGCAACTACCATTCTCCTTTTTGGTTCTATGAGTTTCCTTTTTTTAGAGTGTAGGTAAGATCACGCAGCAATTGTTTTTCCATGCCTGACATTTCATTTAGCACAATGCCATTAAGGTTCATTCATGGTGTCGTAAATGGCAAGATTTCCTTCTTTTTGTATGGCTGAATAACATTCCATCGTGTAATATATATCACTCCTTCTTTACGCATTCATCCATCAGTGGATGCTTAGGTTGTTTCCATGTCTTGGTTGTTGCAAATAATGCTGCTACGAACACAGGAGTACAGATATCTCTTTGACACAGTGTTTTTATTTCCTTTGGATATATTTCCAGAAATGGGATTGCTGGTTTATATGGTAGTTCTAGTTTTAATTTTTTGAGAAACCTCCATACTGTTTTCTTGTGCTTAATTTGCTCTTTTCAAGACCGATGAGGAAGAGAAATTGCAAAAGGACCTTGGTAAGCCTGGGGATAGCCATGGTGGGGATTGCTTGCTGATGACATGCTTTTAATTTATTTTTTATTTTCAGTCCCAGCTGGTGACTTCTTATACACTGTAGATAAATCCTCTCCCTCCCTCACTGTGCTTGCCCTCTCCTGGTACATCCCTCACTCCCCTCTTACCTGACTCATTCCTTCTGTTTCAGGGCCCTGCCCAAACCAGACCTTCCTGCAACCTCGACTCATTCCCGGGTCAAAATCCTTGCTAGATATTTGGAGCATTAGTGCTTCTCTTGCAAAGCACACATCACTGTGCTAATTTTAGAAGTATATGTCTTATCTTTGCTGACAGTCTGTTTCCGCTACTGGGCTGGAAGCCCTGTGAGAAGGGCAAGAACCCTGTGAGTCTCCTTCATAGCTGTAAGCCCAGTGTCATCACACATGACCTGGCACATAGAAGCTGCTCTTTTGTTGCAAGAATGAATGAATGAATAAATGAATGACTGCATTCTCTGTCTCTCCCTGGCTGCCACCCATGCCTTACCTCCTCTGGCCACCTATGTTCTGCTGCCCTAGAAATGGTCAGAGAACAGCTGTGTCTCCCCCTGAGGTTCATTAGCACTTCCAAGCCTTCCTCCTACTCACGTTTTAAGTTTTCTCATTTCCATAGACTTCACTTTTAGAACTGGGCATGGGCTGGCTGCCTGCAGCTGGGGGTTCAATGCTGGACTTTTCCTGGGGGTGGGTTCACTTCCAGATTAGTCTGGAAGTTCCCCGAGGGCAAGGACTCTGCTTGGCACAGAGCCAGGTGAAAAAAGCTTTGTTCAGTGTGGGGGCCGATAGACATGGATTGAAGGTGAGCGGCTCCACACTGTGGCTGATGGCTGAGCTCTAAGTCACGGGCGGTATCCATGGTGAAGAGCCCCTGCTCCCAAGATCCCCAGACGGGGAACTTGTTTTTCCTGTGGACAGGTAGTATTTTTTTCACTGTTTATTTATTTCTTTAATTGGGGGATAATTGCTTTACAATGTTGTGTTGGTTTCAGTCATACATCAACACCAACAAAAATCAGCCATAGGTACACACGTGGTGGACAGGTATTATGATGGGCCTTGGATATAGTCTCATAGAGTTTATAGTCCCGGGGAATGGATGGGAAAGTGGGGACAAACAGGCGCAGGAGGGACAGGAGGAGAGTGGCCCTCGGAGGCAGGAAGGTGCAAAGGAATGGGCTGCTTGACTTGAAGCTGTGCTTGGATGTCTGGTGGGCAGGGAGGGCCCAAGGCATCATAGCGTCCTGGCAGGGTTTGGGCGGACCTTCCCCACTCTAAGCATCTCATCACTCAGCAAGGCTCCCCTCTCTATAGTGCCTGCTCGGGGGTTTCCATCACCAGCCCCTGAGAGCATCCCAACCCTCCTCTGAACGAGGCCTGCCTTGGCCTGGGCTGCATGGTCACCCCTGTCACTGGCTCACTGTGTGCCCTCAGGTGAGCCATGACTCTCCTCACAGCCCTCTCTCTTCTGAGCCCTGACTTCCAGATTAGACCTGAGTTTCCAGGTGGATAGGCTGAGCCCCACGGAGGGCCAGGGTTTGGTGAGCTCCTTGGGTGGGATTCTCTAGCATCTTCCCTCCCTGCCTTGGAAGGGTCCCAAATAACATCACTGGGTGAGGTACAGGGCGAGGAAGTAGCTCCCGGGGGATCCCCTTTCCCACACCCGATGTCTCCCTCCTTAAGTTGGGATAACCGTGGGCAGGGGGCTGCAGGCTGTAGAGGGAGCGGCAGAAAGGTGGATGGGTGAGCGGTCATCCCTTTGGCTAAGATATTGTCTCCATGCTGAATTTTCTTCAGCAACATCCAGCAACTTCTGACTTTCCCCAGAATGTTCTCCACGGAGACCAAGAACTTGTCCTCGATTCCTGGGATAGTCCTGCATGCCTTTTACACATGGAGAAGCCAGGTCTGCAGAGAATACAAGACCAGTCCACGGGCAGGTGGCAGGTGATCTGAAGCTTCTAGGTCCCCAGCACCAGGCAGTCTGGCTCCTCAATAGAGCCGCTGGAGCCCTGGCCTGGGTGTGGCCCCACAGCAGGCCAGGTGAGGCTGCCGGGTGCCCAGTGATGGGAGCACAGCAGGCTTTTGTGCTCCGCGGGCACCACCCCCTGGCCAGCCCCACCCCGCTCTCTGGAGAGCCTTTACCTACCCGCCTACCTCCTGCCAACAGCTCTGCCAGCTCCTCCTCATTCTGCACTCAGAGTTGCTCTCCGACCAGCGCTGGGGCCCCTGCACGACAGTCCTGCTCCCAGATTTCACGGGTCCCCTCCCCCGGGCTGATCATTAACCTGGAGGCCGTATAAGGAACCAACAGCCCTGGCAGGAGGGACGCGTTGCAGCTGCCACTATGGACAGTAGCACCTGGAGCCCCCCGGCCACTGTCACCGCCGAGCCCCTCAAGGCCTACGAGCGCATCCGCAATGCAGCCGACATCTCTGTCATCGTCATCTACTTTGTGGTGGTGATGGCTGTCGGGCTGTGGGTAGGTGGGGGATCCTGAAACACGGGGCTTGAGGATGCAAGGGCCAGGGAAGGAAGGGAGAAGGGGGCCCACGGAGAAGCCACAGTCTTGGTGAAGCACAAGGAGGGGAGGGTGGGCTGAAGGGTGTGTGAAGCCAGGTGGAAGTGACTTGGAAACGTCTGAGAGGAGTACAGGGGCACCGTGTGAGGTGAGGGGGCAAGCAAGGGTAAGCAGAAGTGAAGGGATGCTGGTCAGTGTCCAGGGAGGCTCCCCTG
The DNA here is from genome assembly GCA_024291935.2 of Okapia johnstoni. Classification (NCBI taxonomy): domain Eukaryota; kingdom Metazoa; phylum Chordata; class Mammalia; order Artiodactyla; family Giraffidae; genus Okapia; species Okapia johnstoni. The sequence goes on along the minus strand of CM044310.1, from coordinate 2,188,415 downwards.
GACACGGGGAGTGGCCAGTGGGCAGAGAAGGAGAGTGAGAGGTTGGAGAGGCTGGGGGCTTGAGAGGCAGCAGAGGACCAGCTCGTAGCTGTAGGGAGGGTCCCGGGACTGAGACGGGAGCCTCAGGGAGGTGACTAGCTCCTGCCTTTAGTCAGATGGAAGAGAAACGGGTGGGTCGGGAAGGACACAGCACATGCCAGCTGCAGGTGCTGTGGGGCGGCCCCTCCTGGGAGAGGCCCTGTGCCCCGTGCAGGGGCTGGAGTGAGAGACAGCTGGGAGAGCTGGGCCCAGGGAGAGGAGGAGGAGGAGGAAGGCCGGAGTATGGCCTGGGCTGGGCTGGGCAGAGGGAAATGACTGGGCTACCTCTTGGGACTCTGGGGACACACCAAACCAGAGAAACTTGTTCTCGGCAGTCCTGAACTTGGAAATTTTACTTGGGACAGACTCTGGCACACCCAGCAACTGCAAGACAGGTGTTTAAGTGTGAACATCTTCAGTCACTCTCAAAGGCTTTCATGGGGGAGGGGGGGCCGGCGAGGAATCCGGAGGAGAGGAGGGTGGACATTAACCCCTTCATGGTCATAGAGTGTTATTTTTTTTTTTTAACAGAAAAAGGTAAGTATTGATTTTTAAAAAGAAAAGCGTAATTTAAAAAGAAACCAGATGTGGCTGAAGGCCTTAAGTGTCACAAGGGGTCTATGTGACTGATTCTTGCCCAGTAGCCTCAGCTTCCTAGACTCTGTGGAAAGTCCAGCCAGGGGCCAAGGTTCTCAGGTTTAGCGCTGGCTTCTGCACCTCCCAGTGTTCTTTCGACGTTGGTAGCTCTGCCCAGTCTCAGTTTATTCAGGTGTGTGATGCGTACAATCTTACCTGTTCTTATGACTCCTCATAAATGGCTGTGAGGGTCTGGGAGATCATCTGAAAGCTCTTTATGGACTGTAGGGATCTTTAAGTGTAATTGGGTTGACCAAGAAGTTCATTTGTGTCTTGCCAGTGTCTTACAGAAAATCCCAAGCAAGCGTTCTGGCTAACCCAATACTATCATTTGCTCTCCAGGGTAAGAGTCGGACCCTGAATGATTTTTGTTCTTTTAAGTAAAGTGGGCAAAAGTGGTCAGATGGGTAGGACATCTCACAAAACGGCACAAGAAGGGCAGGAATGCTAATCCTCATTTTACAGAATAAGAAGTTGAAGCTCTGTGTGACTGTGATTTGCCAGAGTTGTGATGCGCGGAACTTGGGTCACTGACTCTCAGGTCTCCGTGGCACCAGGTGCTCTGCCACCCTGCCTGCCCTCATCCCTCGCCCCAGGCTGTAGCAATAAGTGCTGCAAGTGAGATGGGAATCCATCACTTCCAGCCGTACCTCCTGTTGCCCTGACAGTTGTCGAGAAGCTCAGCTCCCCTAACCAATCTCATTTTAGCGCCACCAGTCCCGATGGTTATGGTGTTTACACTTCTCAAATATCTGTGAGTTCGTATTACTTGTCTTGTTAAGTGCTGCCTAATGAACCTGTTAATGTTTGTCTACAGTTAGTCTTTCCCTATTAGTCAATGCCTCCGACCCCCTGATCATTTAACGTGCTGGCTTTCTTCTGGTTTAAGTGTCTTTTTTCCAATGGAGTGTCAAGAGTGGTTTGGCTCAGGGACGGACATCCTGACTCCTGTGTGATCTCCATGCTGCAGAAACAGTGATCCAGGCCCACTGTACTTCCCCAACTTAGAAAAGGCACCCAGGCCAACATCCCTTTGCCCATCCCTGTCTCTTCCAATATTTTTTCAAAATCTTTTTAATCACTGGAAAATGCTGCCTCATCCAATGGTATCTGGGCTTGAGTTTCTTGAATTTCTTATTTCTTTAGGGTATAGTTCCATGTGTCTTTCACCACCTCCTATGGGGAATTTTGTCTCCTTTTCAGCTGACTATTCCTTTTGGAAGACTTCATTAAGATATTCTGAAACCCTTTGTGCTGGCGTTGCTAAACTTCAGCCCATGGACCAAATCTGGCCCACAGCCTATTTTTGTATGGCTTACAAGTTGAGATTAAAAAAATGCTTTTCAGGGGTTGTAAAAAACCTAACAAAACAAAAGGAACATGTAGTGGGGATCACATATATCCCACAAGGCCTAAACTATTTACTACCTGGCCCTTTTTCTTAGAGCTTCCAAGGCAGCTCAGTGGTAAAGAATCTGCCTGCTGATGCAGGAGATGCAGGAGATGAGGGTTTGATCCCTGGTTTGGGAAGATAACCTGGAGGAGGAAATGGCAACCTACTCCAGTATTCTTGCCTGGAAAACCCCATGGACAGATGAGCCTGGTGGGCCACAGTCCATGGGGTTGCAAAGAGTTGGACACGACTGAGCACGAACTCACATCACTTGTCCTTTTTCTTAATGGAAACAATGTACTGACCCCTGCTTTATGTGGCATCTGCATTAATAGCATCATTGGATGCCTGAGTCGTAATGGGGGAGCCCAACCTTTCTATTTAACAGACGAGGATCAGAGAGGGTGACTAGAAGCCACTCAGAGGAATCAGCCCCAGGGCTGGGACCAGAGCCCAGAACTTTTGATGCCAAAGGCAATGCTCTTTCCAATATCTCACCCTTCCCCCTCCCTGAAGGGTCCTTTCTGGGAATACCCTCTCCATGGTCCTTACCACCATTTGCACTGCTGTTACAGTGTCCCTCACATATTCTCATAAAGTGAGGGCCTAACTTGATCATGTTCAACCCTCTTCATCCTATTCTCAAATCTCTTGTTTAAACCACTTGACAAAGTCATCTTGACAAATTGTCAGCATGTGTGTGTGTGCTCAGTTGCTCAATTGTGTCCGACTTGTGACCCTATGGACTCTAGCCCACCAGGCTCCTCTGTCCGTGGGATTTTCGGGCAAGAATACTGGAGTGGGTTGCCATTTCCTACTCCAGGGGATCTTCCCCACCCAGGGATCAAACCTGCATCTCCTGCATTGGCAGGTGAATTCTTTACCACTGAGCCACCAGGGAAGCCTCCAAATTGTCCGTGCTTTACTCCAAAACTTCCAGCAGAAACTTCCCCCAGGGGTGATATTTCCATCCCTGGATGGCTCTGGTGGCAAGGAAATTCTTCCTGGTACCGAGCGGAGACCTGATGTCCTAGGGTGTAGGATTGTTTCAGAAGGTAAAGCAGGTTGAAGAAAGTGAGAGTAGATGGGGAGACGGGGGATGTCCTCTTGGCTGACAAGGTTACTCTGTTCTGGTTTTCTATGAAGTTTTTGACACTTCCTCCCTAGGCCATGTTTTCCACTAACCGTGGGACTGTTGGAGGCTTCTTCCTGGCAGGACGAAGTATGGTGTGGTGGCCGGTAAGTTTTCTCTGAAATACATATTTCCCTGAACGATGATTTTCCCCATTTTCTTGTTGGCTCTGGGTGGTGGTGATTATTTCTCCTTGCCTTTGATCCAGAAAAATGGATCACCTTCTCACCAGGTCACCAATTCCCCTTAATCTCCGGTGGTAAGGGAACAAGCTTTAAAGAGATAATGCTTGACATTGTTTTCAAGGGGTAAACAGAGGAAAGACTTCACAAGGAGGGCAGTGTGGAAGAGCAAAGAGAGCACCTGCCCAAGGCAATCTTGGGCAGGTCTGAGCTTCCACGTCAGTTTCTATAAGATGGGAGTGATGATGTTTACTTTCCAGGAGGATTATGAGAAGTGGAGACCCTCTTGTGGGGTAGAAACTCAGTACTGAGCGACTTCACTTTCACTTTTCCCTTTCATGCACTGGAGAAGGAAATGGCAACCCACTCCAGTGTTCTTGCCTGGAGAATCCCGGGGATGGCGGATCCTGGTGGGCTGCCGTCTATGGGGTCGCACAGAGTAGGACACGACTGAAGCGACTTAGCATAGCATAGCATTGCTTCAAGTTCTACAGAGGAGAGAATTCCTCTGTCTACGTCAGGAGCCTAACACAGGGCCTGATACCCAGGAGGCTCTCAATAAATGCTTGAAGAGTAGCTGGAGGAGGGCCCCTACTGTCCCGTCACTGTTCTCCTCGTCTCTTGGTGGATTTTGTATTTTGTATGTGTGTGAGGTGTTTTCCCTGACGTAGGAATCCCAATTATAGGACATATGCATAGGTGGAAGAGAAAGTGGGAGGGCCTTTCCATCCTGTCACCTCAGGGCTCTGCTGAGTTATCAGGACAGCCCAATGATGGGTTCTATCCAGAGTTCTCATCGAAACTTCTGTTTACCAGATTGACCAAATTGTGCAATTCCTTGGGCCTAAGATAGAAGCAGGACTGGCTGGTGAAAGGGGGATTAATGAAGCGTACATACAGTGAGAAGAGAGTGACAGCTATGGAGGAAGAGAAGTGAGAAGGTAGAGACTATCACTGTCATAGCACGTGGCACAGAGGGAAAGTGGGAGGAAACCGTGACTCTTCCTGCAGCTGCCCTCTGATCAGTTATTAGGAGATGGGTGTTAATGATTAGCATTTTGGGACTTGCCTGACACTAGTGGTCAAGACTCCACACTTCTACAGCAGAGGGTACAGGTTTGATCCCTGGTTGGGGAGTTAAGAGCCCATACACTACACTGCACCATCTAAATGTAAAACAAGCAAGTAAGTAAATTAGTATCTTCACAGTTGCTAGCTTTATCCCTGAAGTCATTTCTCTTTATCTTTAAGGTGGCCAAGAACACTGGGCAGCTGCTGACTTCTGTGGGGGTCCCTCATGCTGGTCTCTCATGACACATTCTATCTTCTCATGCTTTGGCCTTTGATGCTCTTCTAAAGGCTGGTGTTGAATAGGCAGCTGTGACCACAAAGTTCAAGACAAGGTTGAACTGCAGTATCCAATATGGTAGCCACTAACCACATTGGCTTTTTAAATTGAAATTAAAATAAGATCAAAATTTTATTTCTCAGTCACACTAGCCATGCTTCAGGTGCTTAACAGGTACATGTGGATGGTGGCCACCATACTGGGTGCTGCAGATCTAGAACGTTTCCATCATTTTAGAAAGTTCTATCGGACACCGCTGCTCTATAGACTTCAGAGAGAGGCTGGCATGAAATCTCAGTGGACTTGAGATTTGCTGAATTAGAAACCTGAGTGGGACTTGGAAGTTTACTTTAGTTGTTAGGAAACTGGCATCCCACTCCGGTGAATGCTTCAGCACCCCCAAGAGGAAGCCTGCCATGTGCTCACCCAGCCTCGGTTTGCATCCAGACCTCTTTTCTCTTCCTTCCCCCAACCTTAACAGGAACGCATATCTCTTCATGTAAACTTTCTAGGGCTGATTCATTAGGGATAAGGCCTTAGCTTCCACTCTCTGGGTCTTGGAGAAGCTGATGAGAAGGCAGAGGCATGGGGCAGAATCACCTTAGGAGACAGACATTTTAGGTTAGGTCTGGGAACACATCACATCTTAACCAGTGATGATGTCTTCCTTCCTGATGACACCTGGGTTTGGATCTGGGCTGAGAGTTGGTTGGTGAGAGGAATTGGCTCCACCCCACCCTGACCAAACAGATCAGGTTCAGAGGTTTATGTGGGTTTCCTGTGGGTGTTGTTTTCCTTACTCCTGTCTCAGTGTTGGATTATTCTGACCAGTGTGACATCATTGCTCTTTTGTGGAGAAGTCCCTGCTTCCTTGATGAGGCTGTAATTTTACTCTTCTTCGTCCAATAATGGTATCTAAGGTTTCATGAGATTATATGAAAGGTTTGTAAACTGCCCATGTAGCCAGGTCACCTGGTATACTTTAAAAAAATACAGATTCCCGGGCCTCGTTCCAGATCCACTAGATTAAAACACCTTGAAAGAGGGCTCCAAGAATCTGCATTTTAAAAAAAGAGCTTCTCAGGGGCTTGCCTGGTGGTCCGATGGTTAAGACTCTACACTTCCCAGTGCTAAAATAGGGGAATCCTTTTGTTTCCTTCGAAGTCCTAAACATAGAGAACAGCAAGAAGCCCAGAGCTCTAGGTGAAGGTTCTTTGTGGACATTAACCATGGGCAACAAATGAAAAATCTAACCTGTCTGGATAGCTCTATTTAAAAAAAATTTATTTACTTTTGGTGGTGCTGGTCTTTGCTGCTGTGCACAGGCTTTCTCTAGTTGGGGCGAGCAGGGGCTACTCTCCGGCTGCATTTGCAGGCTTCTTGTTGCGCTCGCTTCTCTTGTTGCAGAGCATGGGCTCTGGGGCATGGGGATTCGAAGCTTGTGGTTCCCGGGCTCTAGAGCACGGGCTCAGTAGTTGTGGCTCATGGGCTTAGTTGCTCCAACGCACGTGGAATCCTCCATGATCATGGATTGAACCCGTGTCTCCTACATTGGTAGGTAGATTCTTTACCACTGAGCTGCCAGGGAAACCCCAAGGGGATTCTTGAATGGGGATGCAGTGACCTCTAAGTCCCTCTCAATCCTGAAAATGCTCTACTTCCAGAAAATTCTAGAGTAGGATGAGCACGGGCTTTGAAGTCAGCCATCTGACCTGCTTCACGTATTAGTTGTATGACTTTGGGCAAGTCACCGAACTTCCCCGAGCTTCAGTTTCTCCTCCTATAGAGTAGGAGAATAATACCTACTGTGGTGGACTCCTGTCAGGGTTAAACAAGATTATGCATGTACAGCGCTCAGCACTGTGCTTGGCAGGGGCTCAGTAAATGCAAAATTTAACATGTGGAAGGAAGGTTAGGAGACTCAAGACAGAACCCCTCAGTTGGCACTTGTCGGCTGCCCAGTACCTGGAAGCTGGCATTTATATAAAGCCATTGCTGCCACATCACTTAAATTTAACTTTCACATTGACTGTGTGAGTAAATGAACATGATTTATATGTAATTTATTTATACCTACTGTAAATCATCAATTCCAGCTACACATTGACCACATTTTTACAGCTCTGAGACTGACTCTCTCTGACAATCGGTCAGTGGCATGTCATACTTTAAGTGGCAAGCTTTGTGCTATGTGGTATGTCTTACAATAGTTGGTGTTTTAGATTCAGTAAAGTGTGGTTATAGGCTTCCCTGATGGCTCAGATGGTAAAGAATCCACCTGCAATGTAGGAGACCCAGATTTGATCCCTGGGTCAGGAACATCCCCTGGAGAAGGGAATGGCTACCCACTCCAGTATTCTTGCCTGGAGAACTCCGTGGACAGAGGAGCCTGGCGGGCTATAGCCCATGGGGTCCCAAAGAGTCGGACATGACTGAGCAACAAACGCTTTCACTTTTCACTTTCAAAGTGTGGTTATATTCTAAGATAGTAGTCCTTAAAAGAATGTTCACTACAACCCTTGGGCTTCCCTGGTGGCTCAGGTGGTAAAGAATCCACCTACAAAGAGTCGGATGTGACTGAGTGACTAACACCTTTGGAAGCTGCAGAGATGCTTCAGGGACTGCTTTTGCTCTCCTTCCCAGGAACTCGGTTTTTACTTATTTTATGTGAGGGGACTCTACTAAGATTTTGTTTGAGGTCAGTGTTCTGCTAACTCATGAAATTTAAAAACCTCTAATTTAGAAGAAAAATAATCATGATGATTTCCATTCTAAAGTTTAAAATGATTTAAAAACTATTGCAGTACACATTTGAAAGGACAATACAGCATGCAAGAAAATGCAAATCAAAGTACTTTTCAAACTTGAAAAATAGTCTAAACTGCATCAAAACTATACTTATAAATTTCCCTTTGGACTAAAATACAAAGTCAATTTAAACCTGTCATCAGTCTCTAAGTTTATTGTCAGAATATCAGTCCTCCAGTGTGCTGGCTCAAGGAGGACATTGCAGGGACCACAGGCTCTCAGAGCTGACGTCTCTCTCAGCCTCCAGTGGCCCCTATATCCCCTTCCTCTGCCTTTAGCTCTGTTGCTCTGTGATGTAGTAGGGTGAGCAACCGCCCCCCATCCCCCAACCTATGTTCTGAGCTTCTTTGGTGGTTCAGATGGTAAAGAATCCACTTGCAGTTCATGAGACCTGGGTTCAATCCTTGGGCTGGGAACATCCCCTGGAGAAGGGAGTGGCAGCCCAGTCCAGTATTCTTGCCTGGGGAATCCCATGGACAGAGGAGCCTGGCGGGCTACAGTTCATGGTGTTGCAAACAAGTTGGACACGACTTAGAGTCTAAACAATAGCAAGAAATGAGCAAGCAGAGGAGCTTCAGAACGATAGTCCCAGGGGGGTTTTAGGAGGAGAGGACTTGCACTGACCTTGGACTGATATACCTGAAGCCGCAAGGGCTTGGATAGTCATCCATGAGAAAAGCAAGTGGAAATCAGAGCTCATAAAGTCTGAAAGAAGATTGGACAGAGGAGAGACCAGTTTTTTGGGGGTATACCTGGGGGCTTTGGTGACTTTGAATGGTGCAGTTGTGATCTGTAACAGGTGGAGGTCCAGGCACTCTGGAAAAAGATTCCATTCCTAAAAAGTTGATGAGGCTGAGAGAGAGAGAGAGTTTGTGCTTGGCCTAGGGGTAGAAGTGAGGGACCATCAGGAGGAGGAGCAAGGACTCCAGGGCTGCGTTGTAGGAGGAATTAGCTCACAAAGACGGCCAGGCAGTGGTCTTTGACTCAGAAGTGTGAGTCACTTGAGGCAAGCCAAGCCCACTGAGAAACACAAAACCTTGTGAGTAAAATGAAACCTTATGCAACTGTGGGCCAGGAGTCCCCTTTTCTATAGCACCATGGCTTGGTGTGTTGATGAACAACTGGCTGGGTGCTGTGTTGTAATGATTTTTTGTAGGAGATGTGAAAGCAGGAAGGCGAGCTTTGAAGGGGAAATTCCCCATGTGTTGGCTAGTGGCAGCAGAAATTACTCACAAAGGTAGAGCCCCATGTACACAGCCCCACAGAGAACTTTTGTTTTGGAGGAGAGTTTGGTTACACCAGCCAGAACCACTGGCAGAGCCAGCTTCATGGAGCAGCAGGTACAACAGGGCTGAGCCAACCCTTTAACCCTCAAGGCATTTTCAAACACTTCAGAAGTTAGTATCCAAAGGGAGTGGGGATCTCACAAGGAGCTGGAGGATTTGCCTTGTCCTAGATTTGTGACATCAGGCCAGTCATTAGCTTCTCTGAGTCGCAGAGAGTCTCCTCTAAGTGGGAGATAGTAAGATCAAGATTTCAAAGCCTTGACCAAGACTGAAATCTGAGGTTCCACACCACAGAGGAAGGAACAATCATCCTAGCCAGTCCATCACCAGTGGAGACGGGATGGCTGTGTGTCTCTCAATAGCCATGGTTTCTTTCCTTCCTTTACTGTTTGAGAATCATCAGAGAGGAGTATATCACAGTGGTTTAGGTCACAGGTTGACAAACTTTCTTTGCAGAGGCCCAGAGAGTAAATATTTCTGGAGGCTATACAATCTCCGTCACAACTACTTAACCTTGCTGCTGTAGCATGAAAACAGCCATGGACAATAAGATGGATAAGCATGACTGGGTTCCAATAAAACTTTACTTATAAAACAGGCAGAGGGCCAGATTTGGCCCACAGGCTCTAGTTTGTTGACCTCTTATTCAGGCCTGGGCTCTGGAGTCAGGCTGCTTGGGTTCAAATTCAGCCTCTGCCCCTCACTAGCTGTGTGACCCTTGTTTGAGTTACTGAATCTCTCTGTGACTTACACTTGTTTTCTTTTAACCGAGAAACAGTACTCACTTGAGGTTGTTGTGAAGATGCACATTCAGTCTCAGAATAGAATCTGCATACGGTAAACTCTCAGGGTTAGCTATTATTCTTTCTCCGATTGCTTATCTGATGGACTCCTCAGCCGTCCAGCAAGAATGACGATGAACCCCATGAGTTGCCCACGTTCCCACAAGAGAAGAACACAGCTAGGGTTCTCCCTGTTCTCCTGGTTGCTCAGGTCTCTTTCTCCTTACTCTTTGAGATGGAAATTTATGAGATCTATAGGCACGGTCTACAGGTTTATCTGAAAACCAAGACATTGTTTCATTTATGTTAGACCAGAGACCCTGACGGAAATTTTCTGAGAAAAGAGGACAGCTTCTCATACTTCTTCAACTCTCTTGAGTGTAATGTATTTGATTTTGTCGCTAAGTCTAAAACCTGGGGGTCAGATCAAAGGTCAGCCACTTAGGAGTGGCCACTGGGAAGAGACTGCAGGCCTGAGACCTAGGTGGGAACTCATGAGTGAGAGGAAAAGCAGGAGTGAAGTGAATGGACACAGGGGAAGCAGAGGGCTCACCTAGGGAGCAAGGTCGGGAAGATGCGAGATGGGAGCAGCCAGGTACCTGACCTTCAGAAGCCTGAGTGGAGGGACTGCCAAGTCTCCAGGCAGTCCTCTCTTCCTGCTGATCGCTCGAAGCTGTGTGTGCTTTCATTTATCTCAGAGCTGAGCCTGTATTTTTCTTAATCATTTAAAAAAAAAATCTCTTCCAACACCTGGTGCAGGGCCTTGCATCCAGTAGGTACTGAATTGAAAGAATGAGAGGGAGAAGAGAGCTGTGTCCCCAGACCCTCGCGCCGGGTCCCTTTGTTGATGTCACCTGGGCCCTCAGCCTACCTTCTGCTCCGGCGCAGTGATTGCACAGTGTAGGCAGTGTTAAGAATTCAGGAGATCCAAGTGAAAACCTGCCTCCAGCAGTGCTCCACAGTTCTCTTCCTAGGTACACCTCATTTTTTTCCTTTAGGATATTTTTTTTAGGCTCAGTTTTAGTAGTAAAACTGGTAAACCAAGCCTGGTCCTAATCAGAGTGCCCAATTTCAGACCATACTGGACACCGTGGTAAAATCTGGTGTGACCATGCTTCCTTGTTATTTCAGACATGTAGTTTCTCTCAGTTCAAGTCAAGAGTTCGCAAAACTTGTCAGTTCCTGCGTATCTGTGTTGCCTTCCTGGTAAGAGTTTTAGCCTGCCGTGTCAGTGTCCGCTCAGCTCTTGAAGAACCTGTTCTCGCTCTTCCTCCTCTTTCTTTTCTTCCTTCTCCTCCTCCTCCTCCCCTCTGCTCGCCTCCTCCTCCTCCTCCCCTCTCTCGCTCTCCCCCCTCATCCTTCTCTCTCGCTCTTTCTTTTCTGCACCCGTTTCCCTCCCGTTCTTCAAGCCTTGTTGGTCTCCTCTGAGGAGTGTCTCTGACTCCTGTGCAGGCGCTCACTGCCCCACGTATTCTTGTGTTCCAAGGCCTCAGCTGCCTGGAGGGTTGCCAAGTTCCTGTCCTCTAGTTTGTACCTAAGCTCTTGGCTTCTCCTCTGCCTCTGGCTGCCTTCCCAGCGTTCTCTAACACGTTAGTACTTTTGCCGACAGAGAAAGGAAAAAGTAACCTATAAGCAATGTCGCTAGTTTGTGGAAGTCAGAAGAGTGCTGAAACTATCAGCCAAGATAAAGTCTTTGGATCACTCAAGTTAGAAATGTATCTGGGCTTTCTCTGTCTACCAGTGACATGGTTCATTTTGAGGTTGTTTCTTTTTGGATAAGCTTTATGTTAGGGGGGTGATTTGGAGTTGGGATTAAGAACCAGGCTGCCTTGGTTTGAATCCCAGCTCCATCCATTCCTATCTCCGTGGCCTAGGGTGAGTTACTTACCCTCTCCTGCCTCAGTTTTCTCAACTTCAAAATAGAGATCATAGCGCCTATGTCACAGAGTTGTTTTGAGAATTGAGTTAGTTAATACATGTAAATCTCTTAGAATAGTATACAGTTAGTGCTACCCAGGTTGGCCATTCTTGTCATCATCATCATTATCCCTTATCATCCTCCTTATCTCTGTGTCTCATCTCCAAATCCTCCTTGTTAAAGTATGAATTCAACCATTTACTTATATATGCATTGCTGTGATTTCATCCTACATTTGCATGTTGATTAGCTTCTATGTGTCACATCTGTATTAGGTCCTGGTATATATTTGTGTGTGTGTGTGACACAACTTCTTACAAAATGTATCTAAAATTACAAACAGTGGTGAGTGGTAAGAAGGCAGTGTTTTGAGTCTTAACCTACACAAGAGGATCAGGGAAGCCCATTTTTAGATTGAGCTCTGAAGGATGAGAAGGAGGCAGCCATGTGAAGATTGGGGAAAGAGCAATCCAAGCAGAAGGAACAGAATGGTCAAAGGCCTGAGGTGGGGAGGAGCTTGGGGTACTTGGGAACTGAAGAGGGGTCCGCGTAGGGGAGAGATCATGCATCCTGATCAGGCCCTTCAGGTGAGGGGCCCTGAGTTGTCGATGATCCCGAAAGACGAATTTGTCTGAGTTTGTGAGAGGACTGGTCTCCAGCCTCCTTGACCTATAAATGCCAACAGAAGACCTCACTTACCTACAGCCTCTGGGAAGAAGACAGCTTTGGCAGTGGTTTCCTGATTTCACACTTGTTTGGTTCCTGGACAAAGAGAGAGTTCATGAAGATAAGAAGTGAAAGGCCCCCTTTGTCCATGGGGAATGTGAGTTGATATAGAGTAAACAGAGATTATGATGGCTCTTGGGAAGGCCTGTGTCTAAATATTTACCAGAGCCTCAAGAAGTGAAATAGCCTGAATGTAGGAACCCCACCTTCTCTTCTGTCCCCAACCAGGAAATGTCATCCCTAGGAGATGGTAAGGGTCAAAGATTAAACCTTCTCAAACTTCCCCTGTGAAAAGACTCTTTACTAGGGAATCAAGATGTTAATTTAGATTAGACCAGTTCCCGAAAGGATGAGGGAGGAATCGGAAATACAAGTGTGATGCAGACTCACTCAAGGTCGGACCCCTCCTTGAGGTCTTGTTTTTACGAACACTAAGCTTACAGGTCACTCTATCGACATCTCAGAGCAGTTCATAGTCTCTAGTGAGCCCCACTGTTTTTATGGGCTCTTTGTGGGCCTGGCAGGACAGGTTTATCGCCTCTTCCTCAAGAGAGAGGCATCCTTGGCATGCCCCATTAAGAGTCCCGACGCCACGCAGCCAGTGGGAATAAATGCAGCACAGGGGCATGTGGTCACTTGGTTCCCGTGGTTTCCCCAAGAAGAGGCTCCAAGGATTTGCTGTCACTCACCCACCCACACGCTCACTCAGCAGGCTTTTACAGAGTGCTTGCCACGTGCAAGGAAGGTCCTGTGCTAAGTGGAGGCATACATGCTCTTCAAGAACTAGAGGATGTTTGGGGAACAGCACTTATACAGAAGCAGTTACCAAAATGGGGCCTGATAGGCACCAGGAAAGTGCAGCAGGCAACACACGGGGCAAGGTCAGGGGAGGAGGAGCCTGGCTCTGGATGGTGTCAGCAGAGAGATGGGGCTGCGTTTCTCTTTGAACATGGGGGTAGTGTTTTTGCACGTAAAACTTGATGGAGAGGAAATTCCAAGCAGATGGAAATGGTGCAAACAGAAGCAGGAGGCAGGAAAGCCTCCTGAGTATGTCTAGGAGGCTGGGTCTGTGTGATTTAACTGGAGTGCAGAGTTCTTGAAAGGCATTAGGGGTGGAGGTAGGGGGCTACTGGGACTGGAGAAGAAGGACAGGGCTAGTTTACAAAGGCCATTGAGAGCCTGTAAGTCCTCTTCCCAGTTGCATGCAATGGCAGGAAAGAAGAGCCCTCCAGCTGGCACTATTGATTGACTCTGGTGGTTGAGATCACCCTCTGGGAGCTCTTATGACTCCATCTCTTGAGGTGACAAAGTGTTTGTGGAAGAATTTCCCAGAGAGCCTTTGAGTGGCTTGTGTAGATTTCCATTTGAAATGTCTCAATAACTTTCCTGTGGTGTGAGGATCCTCAGGAAGTCTTTATTCAGCTGAGCCTGCCAGTTAGTTCTAGGGTTTCACCAGTGAGATTGGCCAAAGCTTGTTCCAGTTCACATGCTGTTACCTTGGCATATGGGGAAATGACAATGGCTCTCACTTTGTAGCCTGAGTGCCATGGTAATAGGCCTTTAAAACTCTGAAAGTGTTAGAATAAAAATAATACTAAAACACCCCCAAAACAACTCTAGAGGTAAGTAGGAGATTTTGGGCAGGGAGCTTCTTTCACCCCAAATTTTTTGTCCTCCACATCTGAGCATCTCAAGTTTGTAGTTAGTCACTGTGCTTCTGCTCCCCCCAAGAGAGGCAAAAACAAGTTTAAGAAGGAATAGTGACTTTCAGTACAGTCTGGGGCAGGCTCCGCTAGCTTCACTGTGTGTAAGAACCACACCTACTGCTCTGATTCAGTGGGTCTGGGGTGGGGACTGCACTTCCGTAGTTCTCCTGAGCACCTGGGTGAAGCCAATGCTCCAGGCCCACAGGGCACTCTGTGAGTAGCATTGGTTCAGGGAGCCCTAGGGCTGAACACTGAAGGAACGATTGTTAGATGGACTGATGTTTTCCTTTGGTTTGAGAGATAGATGTAGTTCCTGCTGGCTTCCAACTCCTGACATTCATGCAATAAGTCCCCTACATACATAGGAGCATGTTTGTAAGTGAGCCTAGGTACCCAACTAACACAATCAACTATATAGTACTGTATTGTAATAGGTTTATAATATTTTTCACAGCAATAATACATACATAAAAAACAAGTGCAAAAAATAAAGAAAACACTTTTAATCTTACAGTACAGTACCTTGAAAGGGCTTCCCAGGTGGCTCAGTGGTAAAAAAAATCTGCATGCCAATGTAGGAGACGTGGGTTCAATTCCTGGGTCAGGAAGATCCCGTGGAGAAGGAAATGCAACCCTCTCTGGTATTCTTGCCTGGGAAATCCCTGGACAGAGAAGCCTGGAAGGCTATAGTCCTTAGGGTTACAAAGAATCAGATATGACTGATTGACTAAGCACACACACACCTTGAAAAATACAGTAGTACAACAGCTGGCGTACAGGGGCTGGTGTGCACATTTGCATCTTTGAAGGTTCCCAACTTGAAGGTTTGTATGTGGGGGACTGACTGTAGCTGGTGTGGAGAAATGAATTTGGCCAGATGTTTTCCTTGTGGTTTCAGTAGTTGTCCCTTTAGAGAAGGCTCATGGGAAGACAACAAATTTGTGCCAAATCCTGGAGGGATTTTCCTTTCAAGGAAAGAATTTTAAGTGATAGAGCCACTGTATTGTTAATGTGGAATTGATAATTCCACATTATCAGAAATCTAAATTGCGATGAGAAGAAATCTGTTTTTGTTAAATGGTCCAGATAATTTAGAGGCAGAGTCTCTGACAGAGAAGGGAATCAGAGGCACTGGCTTTGTCCTCAGCACTGCCAAGGACCCAGTGCTGAGCGGCAGACTTGAAAGAGTACCTGAAGCCACATGATGTCAAACACAGATGTGAAGTCAAGAAGGGCAGCCTGCTTAGCCTGGCTATTCAGTCCAGTCATGTCTGGACTGGTCTATTCAGGTCTGAAGCCCATCTCGGGTCACAGCTGGGGCTGCAGGCAGCAGAGAGAGAGACAAAAGTGGTTCTTGAGGAGCAGACACATGAGAAGACAAAGCTTAGCCTGGAGAAGGTTTGAGGGTAGGCACAACCCTGTCCCTTGCAAGGAGATCAAACCAATTAATCCTAAAGGAAATCAGTCCTAAATGTTCATTGGAAGGACTGATACTGAAGCTGAAGCTCCAATACTTGGCCGCCTGATGCAAAGAGCTCATTGGAAAAGACTCTGATGCTGGGAAAGATAGAAGGCAAAAGGAGAAGAGGGTGGCAGAGGATGAGATGATTGGATAGCATCACTGACTCAATGGACATGAGTTTGAGCAAACTCTGGGAGATGGTGAAGGACAGGAAAGCCTGGCATCCTTCAGTCCATGGGGTTGCTAAGAGTCAGAAATGACTTAGCAACTGAACAACAACAACCCCTGTTCAGGGAACTAGATCCGATGTGCCACAACTAAGAGCTCTCATGCCGAAAATAAAGATTCAGCATATCACAGCGAAGATCGAGGATCCTGAGTGTTGCAACTAACACCTGGCACAGCCAGTAAATTGAAAGAATTTTTTTTAAAAAGAAAAAATGGGAGATAGTGACAGCCTGTACAAGGACGGTGTGAAAAGTGCTGGGCGCCAGTGCCATTGTGAAGGCAGAGTCAGGTGTAAATGGCTCAGTGCAGGTCCCGTGGGGATGGGTAGGAGTTCAGATGAGGCCAAGGGGAATGGCTGGAGAACAGTGAGGACCATGATAGAAATGAACTGAACCCGGACCAACATCCCCAGAGCTCCCCTGGCCGCCACTCATCAAACGGTGATAGCCTGCCTCAGGAAAGCCTACAACTGCGAAAGTCCACTGTCTCCCTTTGGGGGGATCTTGGAGAGGACTTCTTAAACTTAAGGTTAATCTAATGCAGTTAATCATTACTGATAATTATGCTCTTAATAGTACAACATTAGGCTTAATCATTTATTGAGTAAGAGATGATAAATGAAAAAAAAAAGATGATGGATCATGACAGGCAGTCTACACGCAGAAGGGAATTCTGATTAAAGGTGGACTGTTACTCCCACCAAGCTTTGAGGAGGAGGTGGATGTGCTTAAACAGCCAGCTTTCCTCTCAGTTTCCCCTTCCCCTCCTCCTCTTCCCTTTTCTTCTTTTTACCCTCACAAAGTATTTTAATGTTTGTGCTATAATGAGGACAAAATGCAGTGTGAAGCAATAGAATTTTCACATCATAAGAATTCCACTTATGATCAGAGGCAATGGTGATTTACTTCTTTTTTTATTAATTATTTTTATTTTTGGCTGTCGGGCCTTCATTGTGGCATCTGGGATCTTCTCACTGCATGTGGGCTCAGTAGCAGTGGCACGTGAGGGCTTTAGTTCCCTGGCCAGGGATAGAGCCTGTGTCCCCTGCACTGGAAGGCAGACCCTTAACCGCTGGACCACCAGGGACGTCCCCGCTAATTTACTTCCTTATGCAGAGTTTACTGGGTCCTCTTCTTTTAACTAAGGCAAGGAAGCACATGTTGTTCAACACACTTTAACGTATAGGCAACAAAAGATTAAACATTTTAAGCTGCAATAGTTAAAGTACACAGTGTCCCTTCTCAGTGAATGACATCCACCCAGTCACTGAAGTCCTGATTCTAGGCATTATCTTTGATGACCCCTCTCTCCAGTCTCCTACATCTGCTCCATCAACGAGGCTCATCAACTTTGTTTCTGAAGTGTGCCCCAGTGCCTATGCTTGTCTTTGTCTCAACTGCCGCCACCAGAGACCAAGCCACTGTCCCTGCTCATCTACAAGCAGCAACTGCCTCTTGCACGTTTCTGTTTTCTCTTGTGCCCCCAGCACTACACTCTCCACATGCTTGAGAGAAAGCCCTGAAAACAGGTTTCAGATGCAGTTGAGTTGATGGTACATATCCCTGGCCACCCAGTGGTGACAACTCTGTGCTTTCACTGCCGGGGACTCAGGTTCAATCCCTGGTGGGGGAACTAAGATCCCACAAGCCTTGCAATAAGGCCAAAAAATATATATATCAATTTAGAGAGATATTGGGCTTCCCTGGTGACTCAGTGGTAAAGAATTTGCCTGCAGTGCAGGAGACACAGGAGATATGAGTTCAATCCCTGGGTTGGGAAGATCCCCTGGAAGAGGAAATGGCAACCCACTCCAGTATTTTTGCCTGGAAAATTTCATGGACAGAGGAGCCTAGTGAGCTGCAGTCCATGGGGTCACAAAGAGTCAGACATGACTGAGCAACTGCGCAGTGTCCCTTGTAACTTGGAGGCTGATAGGATCACAGAATGTAACAGCTAGGAGTCACTTGGAAATTATCAGCCCTACCCCTTGCCTTCTTTGACAAGTGACAAGAGATCTGGGGTCCATAGGCTTCCTTTTAAATGATTTCTTTCAACGAAACTGTCCCCCTTTCCTGAGAGCCTGTATTGGCCAAGGTCCCCAGTCAGCAGTGCTGGAGAACACTGAGATGGATGGCGGAGGCCCTGCACCCGCGCTCACGGCCTCTGAGCAGACTTCCGGAGGAGGCCTGACAGGCTGTGGGGCTTCCCAGACCTCCTTAACTGTGCAGTGTTGGGCTTACAGAGATCTCACGGAGATCTCGTCTGGGGTACACCCCATAGCTCCTCCAGTTCTCCCCTGTGCCTCTTCCCCGTTCCCCAATTTCCCACACTCACCTTCTGAACCCATGGTCCCAGCAGGCCCCGGCAGTCAGGCTCCTGGCTGGCTTCTGCTCTTTCTTACCCTGCTCTTGGTTGCCATGTCCCTTCTATCTTTGGTCTGGCCTCGAGTGTCCTGGTGAAGCACAGAGTCCTCACCCGAACCTATTGTGTTTCCAGATTGGAGCCTCTCTGTTTGCCAGCAACATTGGAAGCGGCCACTTTGTGGGACTGGCGGGGACCGGAGCAGCTGCAGGAATTGCCACTGGGGGCTTTGAATGGAACGTGAGTAACACTAGAGACACTGTGTCCTGGTGCTGGAAGTAGCTTCAGCAGTCAGCGAGCTCAGTTTACCCTCAGAGATGTTCTAGACGGTAGAGAACCTCCCGGGGCCACCTTGCAGTGCAGTGGGGGTGGGGCTCAGTTTCAGGCCCCCAGAGTCCAGCTCCCCTTCCACCACGAGAAATCACTGACATGATGGTGTTAGTGTTCCTTTCTTCTTTTAAAAGGGTGGGGCAAACTGAGAGAGTAGCGCTGACATACATACGTTACCATGTGTAAAATAGCCAGTGGGAAGCTGTTACAAAGCGCAGGGAGCTCAGCCTGGTGCTCTGCGATGACCTAGAGTGCTGGGATGCAGTGGGGGAGGTTCACGGGGGAGAGGATATATGTATACTTGTGGCCGATTCACGCTGTTGTATGGCAGAAACCAGCACAGCATTGCAAGACAATTATCCTCCAATTAAAAATAAATTAAAAACAGCCAAGCCCGCTAGGACCCTTTCAGCCACATTAGAGGCTTGGAAATACTTACCACCAGATTTCCAACATTATTATTATTATTATTATTTTTAAAGGCTTTCTAAATGGTATTTTACTCTTGTAAACCAGGGAGATGGCTGAAGGAACTATGATACCAGTGGGTAGCCCCCTGGGTCCCTCTTCACTGTTACCCAACTATTGTTCCCATGGGCCCATCAGGTGTCACAGGCCTCCTTCAGTCACTGATGTCACTTAGGAAGATGTGCCTAGAGCTCAAAGAGAAAATGCCAGGTGGTTGTTCTGGAGCAGCTGTGGGCCCTTCAGGCAGCAGTGTGGGCTAAGTCTCCTCCTGGTTTGACTCCGCCTCCTTTTTGGTTTTAGGCACTGATTTTGGTGGTTGTGCTGGGCTGGGTGTTTGTCCCCATTTACATTAAGGCGGGGGTAAGTATCTGCTCTGTTATTATGTAAGATGTATTTTCCTGCTGGCAAGTATTTTGTGTGAACTTGGTCCTCCTGGAAAGCAGAAGAGACTTTTTGGGATAAGAGCCTATGACTTGGCTTTTTCCTGGGCTATAAAGTTCCCAACTGCTCTCAGATACATTAAATAGATCCACTTGGCCATGACTTGTCCCTCTAGGAAGCCCTCCTAAGCAGTCTCAGTCTATTCAGGACCTAAATTGTCACATTCCCTCACACTGGGTGAATGAATACTTGCAAGGTACTGCCGGGCATTGCTCATGATACATAACCATCTGCCTCTGCCCCCGGAAGGGAAGCAGCACAAGAAAAAGAACCATAGTTTCTTTTCGTTACAAACACCAGCAGCCCTTGTTTGCTGAGCACGCAGCTGGTACTCACCTACCAGATGCGTGTTCAGTCTCTTGACTAAACCTCTGACATTTTACATAAGACAGCTTTAGCATCATTCATCCAGTGAGATGTAATGAGCATCTACTACCTGTACATCTATACGCTGGGAGCTGAAAGCAGTAAAGAGGAAGCACAGGTAGACCATGGATCTCCTGGAGGCTCATGGACTGTTGGTGACACATGTCTGATTCCAGGAGACAGCAGGCTCAGGGTTGAGGACACAAGACAGACTTTGGTTGGAATTTGCAGAAAGGAGCTGGGAGAGCAGTTGAGCTGGCCTGCAGCCACAACCCTTGGCAGGGCTTCTGTGCAGAGCAGGGTGAAGCATGCACCCAGCCTGGCCACCTTGTTTCAGCGCACTGGAAAGGTCCCACCGTGGTTATGACGTCTTGTTTACAGTAGGTACTTTGTATAAGACTATCTATTTAGGGGCTTCCCAGTGGCACTGTGGTAAAGAATCCACCTGCAATGCAGGAGATGTGGGTTTAATCTCTGGGTAAGGAAGATCCCTTGGAGGAGGAAATGGCAACCTGCTCCAGTATTCTTGCCTGGAAAATCCTGTGGACAGAGCCTGGGGGGCTCCAAAAATAGTTGGACATGACTGAGCAGATGCATACCTATCTATTTATCTATGTACCTGCGGAAGCGATTCGGAGGCCAGCGGATCCAGGTCTACCTCTCTGTCCTGTCCCTGGTGCTGTACATTTTCACCAAGATCTCGGTGAGTCCCCCGCCCTGGGTGCTGGGCGCTGGCTGGCGCAGAACCTGCCCACTCTCGCTCCTCAGCAGATGCTGGCCCACGAAAGAAAGTGCCGTGTTTCTGTCAACTCGCTCCCTTAGGCCTTCTTGCTTCTGAAGGTAAAGTCCTATTTCACATGTCAAGGAATGAACACACAGACCTCCTTACTGTGGGGAAGGTTGAAGACAGAAGTGGTTCAAGAAGGTTCAGTGAAAGCTGTTCTTAACAGAAGATTAAAAGGAAGTAACAGATGCCTGAAGGCTGGCCCTGACATAAAGCTGTAAGCCTTTATACCGTGTCAGGGTCAGAATCTGGACCTATTTCTTGTCACTTGGCTTTCACAGTGAACAACATTTCGCCATTCTTGGTTCATCTCTTCCTTTCCACCTTTTTTTCTCCGGTAGTATTTTAAGTCAAAGGCCATACATCATGTCATTTCACTGTAGATTCTTTGGAATACACCTTTAACTTTTGAAAACACGTAACCATTATGCTATTATCATGCTTAACAAAATTTATAGTAATTTCTTGTTTTAGGTAGTTTAACACCTAAAATAATCTGGAAAATGTCTTCTTTCAGTTGATTTGTTTGAATCAGGGTTCACAGGAAATTTACACTTGGCATTTGACTTTTCTTTCTCTAGAGGAAATATATATAAATATATATATTTATAATATGTAAATACATATATATGTATACACATATGTATATATACATGTATTTTTTTTTCAGACTACCACAATAATTTTTCTGTTTTATATTATTACCTTGTACATTCTTATTTTTTTTGATTGGGTTGTCTTTTTGTTGTTGCATTGAAACTGTTCTTTATGTATTCTGAATACCTTACTCTTATCTGATACATGATTTGCAAACATTTTCTCCCATTCTGTAATTTGTCTTTTCACTTTAGTGTCCTCTGATGTACAAAAGTTTAAAATCTTGACGAAGTCCAATGTATGTTTTTTCTTTTCTTGCTCGTGCTTTTGGTGTCATTTCTAAGAATCCACTGCCAAATCCAAGATGATGAAGATTGAATGCTATGTTTGTTTCTAAGAGTTATATAGTCTTAGCTCTTACATTGAGGTATTTGGTCCACTTTGGGTGATCTTTGTATATGATGTGAAGTAGAGTCCAAGTTCATTCTTTTGCACATGGACGTCCAGTTCTCCTAGAACCATTGAAGCGATTGTTATGTCCTGACTGAATGGTCTCAGTGGGAACATGTGCTCAGGAATTGGGCCTGTAGGACTTTGATTGGAGTTGGGACTGACACCCAACCTCACTGTTCTCTCCCTCCCCAGCTTCCTGACGTCAAGGGCTGCTGCCCTTGACAGGTGCCTGTGTGATGATTCCACTCCTTCACTTTCTCCTCCCTTCCTTCAGGGTAGTTTTTAGCTACAAGATGAAAACCCTGGGCATTTCAGTCTTATTTCCTTAGAGACTTATGTGTATAGCCTGGACTGGGAGTTGCTGAGAGGGGTGGAGAAATCAGGCTTCCTGAGGGAGGGGAGGGCGGGGCGAGAGGAGGAAAGGAGTGTCAGCAGAAAGGTGCGGAGGTGACCCTGGCACCTGTAGAAGCTGATGGGGACCGCTCCTTGCTCCCTGATTCAGCTTGTGAGGTCGCACCTGTCTAGTGAGCATGTAGAGGGGGGCACCGGCATTCCCTTTCTTGGAAGCCAACCTTCTCCAAGTCCACAGTTCAGGTGAGGGAAAGTCTGCTGGCTGAGCTTTGCCCTTGGAGCAATGTAGCAGCAGTCATATAAATAAGCTCAGGGCTCAGCCTCTCTGTCTGCCTTCCCAATTGCCTCACCTATAGTTCAGGTTACTGATTAAACCTCCTGGACGTGGGAGCCCACAGGTACCTGAGGGTCAGCCTCCCTCAGCTCAGATCCTGATGGAGTCCATCCTCTCGCCAGCACTTGGCTTCTTCTGAATTTTACTTTTGAATAGTACTTAGTATGGATTGTGGGCTTCCCAGGTGGTATTAGTGGTAAAGAACCTGCCTGCCAATGCAGGAGACGTAAGAGACACGGATTCAATCCCTGAGCTGGGAAAATTCCCTGGAGGAGAATATGGCAACCCACTCCAGTACTCTTTCCTAGAGAATCCCATGAACAGAGGAGCTGGGTGAGCTACAGTCCAGAAGGTCACAAAGAGTCAGACATGACTGAAGCAACTTGTACCCTTTCTGTGTGATTTCTGGGGCTGCTTACTGGAGGCCTTGCCCAATGTCCACCCAATGCCCACAGCCAGTAATCCCTTGAAAAATGCATATGAAGGATGACCTCTGTCTTTTGTTTTGTGCCAATCTTTTTATTTAGTCTCCAGTAGGGGCATGACTTCTTCCATCTCCAGTCCTCATAAGAGTACGGCATGGGTGGGGATTTTTACTTATTTTCCACTTCATGGAAGAGAAAACTGAGTCTCAGAGAAATTGAGTAACTTGTCTCCAATCGTGTAGCTAGTGTAGGCAAAGACAAGACTGGAGTCTGGGTCTCTCTAGTCCCATTGTCTGTATTCTCACAATTCTTCTCTGTGCTTGGATGGGATGAAGGCATAGGATAACAGAGTGGGATAGATTATCTAGTTCTATGATCGACGCTCCCATTTTTCAGTGGGGAAACTGAGGACCAGAGAAGAGAAGGGGCTTTGTGGGGTTAAACACTAGCAGAGCTAGGTTGAGAAGCAGAGTCTCTGATACTTTCAACAATATGTCCCCTGGTCTTCTAAGTCCAGTATAAATGGATCAAAATTCAAGACCTTGGGGAAAAGTAAAATAGCCAGTTAAGTGACCTTCCAGTATAACCGCGTCTCTGAGAGTGGGATTTGAGAGGACTGTGAAGGGAGAAGTCAGCTCACACTGGGTGTATGAAGGATCTGAAAGTAGGCCATTTAGGCAGTGGGGAGGGACAGGGAAGGCCAGACAAGCAAGGCTTTGTCTTTAAAAATTAGCCTGACTTCAGATTCACCATGGGTCACAGAGCATGAAATCCTTAGAAGAATTACCCTGATAGTGACTGTACTTGCTGGGAGCTCACATTAAGATGCACATGAGTTCAGGGCTTGTGGACAAAAGGAATCGTTAATTAAAATAAGGTAGTCATTGCACACAAACAGAGATTAATCACTATTGTGTGTGTGGAGGCATAGGTAGTTTATGATGGAAAAGAAAAGAAGAGTGGCCTTTTGAGATCCACGTCCAGACAGGGAACAACCAGGGACCTGACAGGAAGGCTTTGGGAGGGTGTTGGGATCCAGTGGGCACGTAATTGATAGGAGAGAAAAAGTGAAATACATTTCAGGTGCAGTGTCTCAGATGTGGCTCAGGCCAGTGACCAGGGGTGGCGTGGAGTCTTGATTCTGGCTGCCATCTTGTGGCCATGTCCTTTTGGACTCTGAGTTTCTGAGACCCAGACTTGATTATTCCTCCATGCGCTCCTCTGATGGCACAGTGGTAAAGAATCTGCCTGCCAATTCAGGAGATTTGGTGTCAATCCCTGGGTTGAGAAGATCCCCTGGAGAAGAAAATGGCAACCCATTCCAGTATTCTTGCCTGGAAAATCCTATGGACAGAGGAGCCTAGTGGACTATAGTCCATGGGGTCACAAAGAGTTGGACATGACTGAGTGACTGAGTACAAGCATGTATTCCTCAGAATTTTATAGGCTCCTTCCCGTCCACCCACTCCACCCTAGCACCCTGCCTTATCAAGTTTGAAGAAGCATTCTGTGCTGTAAAATTTCCTGGCATCATGTCTCTTATTCAAATGTACAGAATCACTTGAGATAAAGCCTCCTCAGATTTTATGAATTGCTTGTGATGACCAAACATCCCTGTGTATGTTTCCTGGGACTCTTATCACAGATCACAACTGTAATAAACTTTTATAGCAACTTTGCTATCTATTCTGTATCTTTGGTTGAAAATGAGAGCTTTGGCTTTTGCTTAAGTTTTGAATGCTTATCACTTTGTGCATTCACTCACAAATAGAGAAATTTGAATAACTGGGTTCCCATCTCAAACCTCATTGCCAGGCGAGATTTACTGGGTGCTCTGATACAACTCGGACTAGAATGGGCAGAAAATGCATGCATATAAAATCACAGAATTTCAAAGCATCAGAACTAAGATTAAATAACCTGCCCAAGGCTAGTGAGATTAGTTACTCTAAGAGGGCTTCCAACTGGATTTGTATTTTATTGTTCCCTGTGAGTTCCATAGAGCTTGTTCAGTCAAGCTTTCAAAGGCTAAATCCACGTTCCTGTTTTTGTAAATGAAGTTTTATTGGAACACAGTCATGCCCATTAATTGATGTATCATCTTCGGTCTGCTTTCATGCTTCAACAGTAGATAACGTTGAGCAGGTTGGACAGAAACTGTATGTCCTGGAAAGCTTAAGACATATATGAAGTTAGCCTTTACAGAAAAAGTTTGCTAGCCCCTGGTCTAGAGGACCATTAATGTCTAGTTCACTTCAAATTGGTTTTGCTTAGCAGCATTGGGAAAATTTTCTGTGTCCCCCACCCCCTCACTTCCTTCCTTCCTTCTTTAGTAAGGGCTAAGAGGGGTTTAGAGAAGGAGCAATTTGGGATGAGCTATGAAATAATTGATCTCACAGGATTAGAGGCAAGGTCTTTTATATCAAAGCCGGTGGTACACTCTGCATCCAGTCCTCAAATTTTATGAATAAAAAAGTAATGAAATGCTTTGAACGTACAGTAAAGTACAAAAAATAATATAGCTAGTACTACCACCAAGATTCTATAGATCTAAATAGCTTATCATTTTTTTTAAAAAAAAGAAATAAAACATAAAACATAATAGATAAGGCTCATCTATAACCTTTTGACCGCATTTCCTTCTTCTTAAAAGGTAAACATTATCTTGAACTTGGTATGTATTCTTCTGGTCTATTCTAAGAATATTTTTACTATGAAATGTGTATATATCCATATATCCATAAGGAATATATTGTTCTGTTAAATTTCTATTTCCTCACCTTTGGAACTGTAAGAAAAATATAATGATGGCATATAAGAAAATCTGGAGGGGAAAAGCACCCATAACCCTATAATTCTGACAGACATTTTCACAGTTTAACTTGGCCTATAGTGTGTATTTTCCTTTAGAGAGCTGCATTCAGAATAGGCAAGCCATTTTGTAGTCATTCTCCCCCTTCTTAGTATCAAGCTGTAAACATTTCCCCATATTTCCATCTTCACAATCATTTTTTAGGGGCCATGGAGCATGATAGTTGATGTACATATTTCAGCCAGCCGCCTAAAAATCCTCTGGTGGGTGAAAGGCTCTCAACAGTGGTCATCTCTGGGTCTAGTGATAGAAGCAAGACTGTATTAACTTTCAATGTATAACTTTCTGTGCTATTGTTTTGAAATCGTACAACATAATTATTTTATTTTAAAAAGAAGTAAACACATTTTTTTTCAATTAAAAGAAGACCTTGCTCTCTGCAGAAAAATATTCCAGAAAGGAAGACATTTACCTTTGAATGTTGTGGGAAGTCATTGGATTTGGAGATGGAAAACCTGGAGTTTAGCCCTTGAGCAAGTCATTGACTTTTTCTCTCTCATCTATAAAGTGGAGTCAATTTACTTGTCCTGTTACCTTGTTTTGAGAATTAGAACAACGTATGTATCTAAAAGTTCTTGGCCAACTGTAAAATCCCCTAGATATGGAGGAAAAACTATTCTTATGAAGTAGGGAAATGTGTACGCACCTAAGAGACCCCAAGACATGTCAGCGTGCCTGGGGTTAACAATAAGCTTAGCTATCATGTTCTTGGTCACACCTGCTGACTTTCAGGGTTCCAAGGGCAGAAAGAATTCATTCTTGAAGTTAAGAATGACTCATAGGAGGAAGACTTTTTCAAGGAAGAGTTTTCGTAATTCATGAGGGAGGTTTTCTTGAAATTCTTTAGCTGTCCTGTTAACTGGAAACAGTGCATATTATAAGAGCAAGATTTCAATTAGCCCAACACTTCCCATAGTCTCTATCGACTTCCTTTATAATGTTATCTTAGGAATTGTGTTACATATTTGCGACTAATGATGGCAAAGCAAATATTAATGAGGGTATCATAGTCTGGTATGGTGTGTTGTCATAAAGCATTACAAATTAACTACTCTGGAAAATAAACCAAGGGCATTTTAAAGGCAGGAGAAAGAGCCTTGCAATCTTTTTATAGCTCACTTATGCTTATTAGCTAATTCACTGAATCTACAGTGTGCACATTTAACAGCATTCCAATGAATGGAACCCCTCAAACTGAAATAACTTCAGTGACAGTACAGAGGTCTCAGAGGGGAGAGACTGACTTTGTCAACACTCATCACAGTTCCACGTGGCCCAGAGTGCAGAGTCTAGCAGGAGTGGCCATTCCACCCTTAGCAAGGCTTTTGTGCAGCAGGGGGCTCTTTCTTCCTCTTCAGCCTTAGCTGCTCCAGAAGGCAAGGTAGAAGAGCTCTCAGACCTGGGAGGGGAATGTTTCCTCAGCTGCAGATCTTCTCCGCTTCCAGCCACTGAGGATCACAAGCCCTGGGAGTCAGCTTCCCACTCTAAAGATAAGAACACTGAGACAGGGAGAGGTGAAATGTCGTATCCAGGGTCACTCAGACCTATCCTGGCAGTATTGGGGATAAAACCCAGGTCCTCTCACCACCAACCCTAAGGGCGGAGGTCTCTTTCTAAGTCGCCATCTCTCTCCCCACGTCCTGGATCAGCCTCTCTTCTTCCAGGGAAGACAGTGACAGTAGGTCCCCTGGGACTAGAGAATCTGCCGGGAGCTAAGGCACTAGGTCCTCAAGAGGCCCAACTTGGGGGAGGAGGCCAGGCATTAGCCTGGAAGCTTGAAGTTGGTGTAAGATGAGCTCTCTGCCAACCAAGAGGCAGGGAATAGGAGATTTGGTGGGTGGGACCTGAGGCACCGGAGGCCCCGAGGAGCTGTGAGGAGGAGCAGAGGGGACAATAAGAATCGAGAGAAGATGCAAGGGCGCCCTTCCCCAGGGCCTGGCCAGGTGGCCCCTTACATGCTCTGAAATGTGTTCAGTTTGATGCAATAAAACAGTCTTTGCACTGCATCTAGGGAAAGCCTAGTTCTTTTGCATCTAGAGATTTGAAAACAAAAGGTTTACCACCATCATCCCTTAATACTGTCCTTCTGGTAGTATTTTGGAGACCACATGAACATTCATTTTGGGTGACTCCAGGGCTCTCTGTTGGTTTAACTGCACCAACCAGCCAGGTAGAAAGTTCTTTATGGGGCTAAATGAGGCAGGGAGAAAAATAACTGCACCAAGCACTCGTGAATTCAGGAGTGAAGAGGGAGAGATTCCCCCCAAACTTACATGAGATGATCTAGATCAACAGTCCCCAACCTTTTTGGCACCAGGGACTGGTTTTATGGAAGACAATTTTTCCGTGGATTAGGGGGCAGGGGATGATTTCGAGTTGATTCAAGTGCATTACATTTATTGTGCACTTTATGTCTAATCTAATGCCACCATTGATCTGACAAGGAGGTACTGGCCCAGAGATTGGGCACCTCCGATCTAGCTAAAGCCATCTATCACCAAGCCTGCCACACAGGAGGTTCTTGGTGATGCTCTGGCTGTGTTTGAATCCAGATGGATCCCACCTGGACAGAGGAGATAAAATTATGGTGGGGTTTACATCTCTCTCCATTCCGGGGTGAGGGTGGTTTTCCCTCTCGCAGACTCCAGCACTCACACTAGTATTTGGGAGTCGATCTGACAAACCTGTTCACTGAGGTGTAAATGAAGCATAGCAGCTCACAGCAGCAGCCCACAAAGCGGGCTGTGAGGAGCCTCAAGGTGTTAATCGTTGCTCCCTGTTCCGCACTGGAGTGAGTTTGTTGAGGGTCATTCACTGCATTTCTCTCCCGGGGATTCACAGTATACTAAAGGCTCAGAGAAGTCGTGCAGTGAAGAAACTGCCTTAACTTCGTCTAATGCACCATTTCACAGGCCTCTTTTACAGAATTCTTTTTTTTTTAAATCGTGGAATATTTATTATCGTCTTGAATAAAGCTTTTTGGGAAATTTAGGAATAGAGCAGGATTCTCTTTTGTGTGTTCACATCCTTTTGTTTTTTCACATATATTCTTATTTTTCTATTATTTCTGCTAGTTTTATTTACTTTTAATTAATTAGGTATTATTTTTTGGTTGTGCTGGGTTTGGGCTTTCTCCAGTTGCAGTGAGCGGGGGCCGCTCCTTGTTGCAGCCCGCAGGCTTCTCTTTGTGGTGGCTTCTCTCGTTGCTGAGCACAGACTCTAGGCACGTGGGCTTCAGTAGCTGCAGCACGCAGGCTCAGTGGTTGCTCTGTCGCTTGTGGGGTCCTGTCGGACAGGGACTGAACCCGTGTCCCCTGCATTGGCAGGCGGATGCTTACCCACTGTACCACCAGGGAAGTCCTCCTTCTGTTTTTATTTTTACTTTTATTGTGCTCAGAACACTTAGCTTGCCATCCAACCTCTTGACAGATTCTGAGTGTATAATACATATTGTTGACCAGGTGCGATGTGGGGCAGATCTTTAGAGCTTATTCCTCTTAACTGAGAAATTATGCCTGTTGATTAATAACGCCACCTTCCCCCAGGCCCTAGTAACAGCCATTCCAACCCCAGATTTTATGAGTTTGACTATTTCAGAAACCTCATATACATGGAATTGTGCACTGTTTGTCTTTCATATTCTCAACTGGGGGTAAGGATATGAACCGCTAATTGTGAAATTTCAGCCAAAGGTTAAGGGGTTGTGGGCCAGCGTGGGGCCCCAGAAATCACAGGCATCAACATGACTTAGGAGTCGGTTTCTGCTAACCTCTCCAAGCCCTCCTACCTGTCCCTGCAGCTGACTGACGTGCTTCAGCTGATCTCTCTCACCCCAAACCCACCTCTCCTCTCCTTCCAGGCAGACATCTTTTCTGGGGCCATATTCATCAACTTGGCCTTGGGCCTGGATCTCTACCTGGCCATCTTTATCTTATTGGCAATCACCGCCCTTTACACAATCACAGGTGAGTCCCCTCGAATGGCTCAGCCCAAACCCAGCTCAGGGTTAGGCACTTGTGAAGGGTGAAAGGAAGGAGGAGACGTGGCTTCTCCTCTCGAGGAAGAGATCCACCCAGAAGACAGTTTGAAGGAATAGTTATGGG
Organism: Okapia johnstoni; assembly: GCA_024291935.2. Taxonomy (NCBI): domain Eukaryota; kingdom Metazoa; phylum Chordata; class Mammalia; order Artiodactyla; family Giraffidae; genus Okapia; species Okapia johnstoni. The sequence continues at coordinate 2,158,845 of CM044310.1, read as the reverse complement.
TGCCCCAGAAAAATCCAGTGTTGGTGGGAACAGGAGAGACCTTGGCCTAGTCGGGAGAAGCAGGGAAGGTGGCCCAGGTGCAGGGAGAGGTGGGAACAGGGGAGTCAGGAACAAGAGTGGCGGGGCTGGGCGGGGTGGGCAGGTGGGTGCATTCTGCTGGAGGTGGGTGCTCAGCGGGAAGTAGCTGAGGGCAGGGGGTGTAGCTGGTAAAACCTGATGGCTGAAGTGGGGTCACAGTATGGGGGTCTTGAAAGTCATTTGACAGAGACCTTGGGTTTGACATGACAGGGGCTGAGGGGCACTATAAGGAGGAAGGTGGGAAGTGACACAGATTTTAGAGGGAGACTCAGAATGTGACTGGAGAAACTGGAGACATGAGTAGCCATTGGGGGCACCTCTGTAGAGGTGTTGCTCTGCCCTGATTGGGGGCAGGCAGGGTTGGTGATGGAACTTGCTGCCGAGCTGGAGCCCCATAGCACTGGGGACAAGTTACTCAGGTGGTCTGAGAAAACAAAGGGTGGACATGCAAGTAGCCCTTTGAAATCTGCTGATTTGCTCATGTCCCCAGACATCTTGGGAGGTGTCACCTCTTTGCTCTTCCCTTCTCCGTCTGTGGCAGATGCTTCTCCTGGCTTTAAAGCATCACATCAAACTCTCCATCCTCAAACAGGGGAAACTTTTTTCCCAAGGCCTTCCCAGCCTTTCTGTGAAGCGTGGAGATACTGGAGCGTGTGGGTGGCAGACGGCTGTGACAGGACAAAGGCGGGAAGGCAGGAGGGAGACTGAGGGGTGCAGAGGACGTGCCGAGGGAGAGGAGGGGGAGTGGGGGTGAGGGTGGGGAGGGGAGGTGGGCCGGCGGGGTACCCTCCCACCTGAGGTCAGATGCAGGTGGGGAGGGGAGGTGGGCCGGCGGGGTGCCCTCCCACCTGAGGTCAGATGCATTGCATCCTTTGCTCTTAGGGGGCCTGGCGGCTGTGATTTACACAGACACCTTGCAGACGGTGATTATGCTGCTGGGGTCTTTCATCCTGACTGGGTTTGGTAAGTGGGGCAGGGGAAAGCTGAGGAGGTGGGGAGGCAGTTAGAGGCCTCTGGCCTGGGCAGTTAGCTGGGCACACTCTGCCCTCCCTGGGGGAGTGGACTGGCCTGGATTGGCCATCACTGTGGGTGTGCGGGGGACACCTTCCCCAGCCCTATAGGTCTCAGGTTGGGTCCGGCCCAGGCAATATCTGGATTCCTTGCTGTCCTCTCTACACAGTCTAGGCTAGTGGGCCCCAGGGTGGGCCTGGTGGGCCTGTCACGGACTTCTCTCCACAGAGAAACTGGACCAAAAAAAAAAAAGATAAGGCTAAATATCTATCAGACTAAATATACTTAAATGTCACATCTTAAATCTTGGATTGTATCATCTACATTTTAATGTTAAATGTTCTTTGTTTTGTGAATTGATCATTTTATTTACTTCCCTATTTGAGAAAAAAAAATCAGCAGCTCTGTAGTCCCTGTACCCCCAGTTTTATTTGTCTTGAAATCCTAATGACAAGACCAAAACCCCTACAAATAGAGGTACTTGTTATGGGAGGATATAAAATACCATTTTATTTTTAAGGGGGCCCATGCTTTCTGGGTGTCCTGTGAATCCTCTTATTCTCTCTCTATGCTTTATTTTCCAAGAGCTCCCATTTGGTTTTCCTTGGTGTCCTCAGCAGATGGGAGGAGGAGAAAGAAATGCCTTATTCTGCAGGGCAGGGGCTGGAATACCTTATTCCCACAGCCAACGTGTGACAGAGCTCCAGATGTCCTCAGCCATCCTCTTCCATCCCACCACACTGCTGGGATGGGGGGAGGCGCTAGTCTGTGTCCAGGATCCCAAAGGCCCCTGCGGATAGCATGTGGGTAGGGGGAAAGCAGAATCTTGGCATCTGGTTCAAAACCAAGGTCTATCTTTTAATAATTCAAATACTTGCCCTTTGTAAAGAAGCTCATGGTTGGAGTACTTTCACAGATTATTGCTTTGGACCCACACAGTAGCCCCTGATGGGGCTGGGCAGGATCAGTAATCCCATTCTATGGATGAGAAAGCTGAGGCTCAGAATGGGATGATGACTTGCCCAGGACTACACAGTGCAAGTTCTGGCTGTGGGCTTCTCAGGCATCTGCAGAAGAAACTGCTGTGAAGAGCTGAGAGTTTCAGGAAGTTGACTTTTGTCACCAATGCTTTCCAGCTTTCCACGAAGTGGGAGGGTATGGTGCCTTCGTGACAAAATACATGAATGCCATTCCAACTGTGATCTCTTATGGAAACACCACCATCAAGAAAGAGTGCTACACCCCGAGGGCTGACTCCTTCCACATCTTCCGAGATCCTCTCAAGGGAGACCTGCCCTGGCCTGGGCTCATCTTTGGGCTGACCATCATTTCCCTGTGGTACTGGTGTACAGACCAGGTATCCATGCTGTTGGACATGGGAGGAGAGAGGGTCTTCCCCAGGGTGCTGCAGAGCCTCCTGCCTTTTGTGCAGCTTGTGGGGTTGGGGAAGGCAGGGCAGGCTCCTGTGGTCTGAGGGCTTCCGAGTCTTGGTGATGTGGGAGTGCCAGGCTGACGACCCGGGGTGGTGATGGGAGCTGGGGTGGTCAGAACATGTTGCAGGGTCTCTTGCTTACACCCCTCCTCACTGGGCTTTCCCTGGTAGGTCATTGTGCAGCGCTGCCTCTCCGCCAAAAACATGTCGCACGTGAAGGCCGGCTGCATCATGTGTGGGTACATGAAGCTGCTGCCCATGTTCCTCATGGTGATGCCAGGGATGATCAGCCGCATCCTGTTCACAGGTGACACCTTCTGCTGGACTCGCCAACCTCTCTTTCCCACTTAGAAAACCCCCACGGCTCCCTCTTCCTTTTTTCTGCCCTCTTCTTTTCTTGCCATGATTACGAAGCATTATTGTCCCCCCTGCCCCAGACGCTGAGCGACTTGAGGTCACAGAACTTGTGTAATTGTGTTCCCTGGGTCTTCACATAGACAATCACGGTTTCCCCTTTTGCAGACTCTCTGAAGTCATGACATGCCTCGAGCTAAGGCTTCTTCTGGCTAACAGTTACTCATCTTTTGCCCTGTGTCCCCCCACACCCCCAGGTTATGGTATGTGTTGCTATTCAGTTGCTAAGTCCTGTATGACTCTCTGTGACCCCATGGACTGCAACATGCCAGGCTTCCCTGTCCTTCACCATCTCTCAGAATCTGTTCAAACTCATGTCCATTGAGTTGGTGATGCCATCCAACCATCTCATCCTTTGTCGCCCCCTTCTCCTCCTGCCTTCAATCTTACCCAACATCAGGGTATTTTCCAATGAGTTGACACTTCACATCAAGTGACCAAAGTACTGGAGCTTCAGCTTCAGCATCAGTCCTTCCAATGAATATTCAGGGTTGATTTCCTTTAGGATTCACTGGTTTGATCTCCTTTCAGTCCAAGGGACTCTCAAGGCTCTTCTCTGGCACCACAATTCGAAGGTGCTCAGCCTTCCTTATGGTCTGATTCTCACATCTGTAACTGAAGTCTGGGGACTACTCCCTCTGCTTTCCTCCCTAAGCATTTCTTCGCTTTTCCCTCCTCTGCCTAGGAGCTGTCTTTCCTCCCCAGGCAGAGCTTGGGATGGTCAGGAGCAGCAGGGCAGGGGGATGACATGCAAGGGCTTCTTGGGGGCTGCATTCTTTGTGAAGCCACTTCAGGGCTGTGGGCAAGAATGTCCTGTTTGAAGCGCTGTCCTAGGTGGTGCTAGTGGTAAAGAATTCACCCGCCAAATCAGCGGACACAGGAGACGCATGTTAGATCCCTGGGTTAGGAAGATCCCCTGCATAAGGAAATGGCTGCCCACTGAGTTTCTTGCCTGGAAAATGCCACGAACAGAGGAACCTGGTTGTCTACAGTCCATGGGGTCCCAAAGAGTCAGACATGACTGAGCTCCTAGCACGCACGCCTGCTTAACAAGGTGAATCTTGGAAACATTTCCCCAATGTCTGCTTGCTGACATGACTCTTCATCTCTCCTCAGACAAAGTTGCCTGCACCGTCCCCTCAGAGTGTGAGAAATATTGCGGCACCAAGGTTGGCTGTACCAACATCGCCTACCCGACTTTGGTGGTGGAGCTCATGCCCAATGGTGAGAGCTGTTCTGGCTGGCAGGATCTCTCCTGGGAGGCTGATTGGACTTGGGCTCTATCTACATAGCTGTCTGTGGGCCTTCTGGAGCAAAGCTGTTTCTGAGCCTGGGGGGTCTAGGAGAGAAAGTCTCACCCCGGGGTCCTCAGTATTTGAACTTGTCTTTGCCTCAGTGGGAAGGAGACCTCTGGCTTGGTTGGGCTCTGTGAGTCCTGGCACTCATCCATCAGTCAGGCATGGGAAGGAGACCATCTGAAAACGTGTTAGGGAAGAAACACAACGTTTTCATGCTCTAAGGTCTTTTGACGCTCTCCAACAGACATTAACATGAGGCTTGAACTAAATAGAATTCTACCTGGAGAATGAATTGGCTCCTAGGTTTTTCCAAGGAAAAACATGGAGAGAAGGGCAAAGAGCAGTTTTAGCTCTAGAATGAGGAAGTTCAAGGCAGTGGGTAGATCAGATACAAGGGGGCGTCTCACTATAGAGAATGTGGAATCCAGGAGAGTGAGGACTTACAGTTCACAAGAGTTAGTTTTGAGGTAGACCTGTGTGTTTACTGTTCATTTTCATGTTGACTAAAAATCTAATTCTGGCTTAAGGCATGGAAATCTCTTTAGGTTAGGGCCCCAGGAGACCAAAAATTCAAAGATATTCATCAGGAAAATTCAGAATAAACAACATTTTTTTACTGAAAGGAAACACGAAGATCATCTAGTCAAACCTGTTAATTTTACAGTTGGGAAACTTGAGGCCTACACAGAGAAAGTGATTTTCTAAGGTCATGCAGTAACTCAGTGTCTGGCATGGTTAACTCTGCTGAAGGTGAGAACTGAGGAATTTGTTTTTTTTTTTTTAAACCACAGACCTGATATATGACCTTGGGCAAATCGTTCGTATTCAAATTCTATAAAAATGGGAGTAATAGTTAACAATTCCACTGAGCTGGGCTGCTTATTAATTAAGGTTGCAGTTAGCAAGAATCATGGCTCTTTTAGTCATTCTTGCTTCTGTTGGGGTGTTTATGCTGTTTCCTTAGACCTGCAGATCCTGAGTGAGGTAGCTCTGAACACTGCACCGGAGTGGATTGTGCATGATAGAAAGCTGCGTGGCCTACAAGACCAAATATTGTGTCTGCACAAACCACTGGCAGTCTTTTTGGCTGGAATCTGGCCTCTGTAAACACCGGATTCCCCAGTGACCTTCCCGTGCTAGATCAAATAGATATTTTCCATATGTTCCTCAGTAGCATTCAGCATTATTGATCACTCCTCTTTCTTGAGTTATTCCCTCCTCTTGGATTCTATACTACTACCCTCTCCTGTTTTCTCCTCATCCCTTCCAGCTATTCCTTTTAAATCTCATTTGCAGATTCAGCCTTCTTCATTAGCTGGTAAATATTACCCCACCAATCCCTCACCAAAGTCTGTCCGTGTCACCTCCTCCTATTCATCTCCCTTCTCTGCTTGTCTCCATCATGCTACTCTGATGTGCCGTTATCTGTTTCCGGGACTGCTGTAAAATTATGGTCAACAAATATTTGTTGAGTGAATAAATGAACGTGAGCTTGATAAGAGGTGATACAGAAAGGAGAGAGCTATATCCCAGCTTAGCAATTAACTGGTGAATCAGTCTGAGCAAAGGGCAGAACTAGGACTTGAAGCCCTACAGACTAATTCCTTGAAATGGACATTTTATTCTATTACTGAAAAATGAGAGAGTTGGATAATCTTCGTAGCTCCTACTATAGCTCCAATAGTCTGTGGTCTACATGATAGACTCTCAAGAGGAACCATTAAAAACACCCTCCCAACAAATGACAAAATCAGAATAGGCAACCTTTATTTTTCTTCTTGTTAGGCTGTAGATTAAAACAAAACTATAAAATTATTTACAGATACAATACCTAGAGGATGATAGAATAGTTTTCCAAAACTCTTATTAGATACATGAAAATATTTCCTCCCATTCTATGGCTGTCTTTTCACTTTCTTGAAACCTCACGTTTTGAATCTTAGTTTAAATATTTCTCCATTATCATTAATCTTTCAGATGAGAGACCTTATAAAAGCTCAGATGGAAACACACACACACACACATACACACACTACCATCACTACCACTACCACTGGCAATCCAACTGGACAGCATTTACTGCATGTATATAATTTGAAGACGCAGTCCATTCCTTAAAACGTCTAATCTCCCTGGAGAGATAAATCAAATAATATGGCATGGTGTCAGAAGGCAAAAAACCTTGAGTTGTCACACTTTTCAAGCACAAAAGAGCTGAAATGCTGCATGTACCACTCAGAGCCTCCTTTTCCCCCAGGGCTGCGAGGCCTGATGCTGTCGGTCATGCTGGCCTCCCTCATGAGCTCCCTGACCTCCATCTTCAACAGTGCCAGCACCCTCTTCACCATGGACATCTACACCAAGATCCGGAAGCGAGCATCTGAGAAGGAGCTCATGATCGCAGGAAGGTAATTACAGCTCCCCTGTCAAGCCCCATGACAACTTGAATGACCAGAGATGTCCCCTCAAGATGGGGGAGACTGGTAGATGCTGGGGAGAATGAGAGTAACCACCGTGCCAAGTTATATAACTCTCAGCGGCATTTAACTTTAAATCCAAGATCATTAAAACAGTGTCCCTCTGGGACATGAAACGCCGTCAGAGATCATTTAAGCTGGAGCATGAAACAACATCAGGGATCATAAATCTAACCTCAGTTTATCGGTGAACAAAGTGAGGCTTGTCATACCCAAATAAGGAAGTTTGGACAGCAGCCGAGCCAGTGCTGAAACCCACGGCCAGCTGAGTCCTTGTCTCGGCACGGTATACCATCCCACACTGTCCTCCTCAGGTCTGCACACTGCAACTCTCCTCTCTGGACGTCTTTTAGGCCCAGGTGCCTCCAGTGCCTTGCCCCTTTGCTGTAGCATTTTACAGGACCGTTGTGAGGGTCAGGTGACACTATGCTTGTGAATGTGCTTTGTACAGTCTGAGACACCACACTCGGTGAACACTTGTTATTGTCAAGTGGGCTAATGGACACAGCAGGGTACTGGACATGGTAACTGTGGATCTGTGGGCCAGGTGTGCCCATTATCTCGATGATCTTGTGGAGCAGAGGCTTTGGGTAGAGGACCAGCAGAAGCTCTGGGGCGAAGGCAGGCCAACCTCCTCGGGGCAGGTGAAAAAGTCCCTGGGATGTCTGTCCAGGGAAAGTTTCCCAGGGAGTGCTGCCACCTCCTAAGTCTCATGAGCAAGACTGGGGCAAAGGAAGGAAAGGAACATGACAGGCCACTCGCAGGCGATGAGACACCTGGCACCCAGGGGAGGTCAGACTGGGCCAGAGTCTGCTCTCTGCTTCGCAGGAAGCAGCACGGCTCCCTGACAGGGTTGTCCTCTGAAAGATGTTTGCTGGAATTCTCTCAAGATGCAACATGGAAAGAAGATCATTTTGTGGCTTTGCTCAGGGCTGGATCTCTTGGCCCTGAGATTGTGTTGGGGCTCACACTTTTTGTGCATCCAATGACTGCTGCTCTGGGGTTTGTCCTTGTCTTCAACAAGCTTACAGTTACAGGAAACAATTCTACACTGCGCTGCGGTACCTGTAAGAGCGATCACAGGCTCAGGGCAGGGAGAGATGACGGTGCCAATCAGTAGCTGAGCAAGGCTCCTGGGGGAGGGAGACCCCAAGCTGTGTCTAAATGGTGGGTGGGAGCTGAGTAAATGGGAGGCAATGGGAGGGGCACTGTAGAGAGAGAAATATGTGAGCAAGAACGCTACTTTGTGAAGGTTAGCTTAAGACTCTTCTAATTAAATCAAGAGGTTAAAAGGAACTCCCCATCTTTCCCAGGTGATTCAGTGGTAAAGAATCTCTCTACAAATGCAGAAATTCCAGGACACTCTGGTCTGATCCCTGGATCAGGAAGATCCACTGGAGGAGGAAATGGCAACCCACTCTAGTATTCTTCCCTGGAAAATCTCAGGGGCAGAGGAACCTGGCAGGCTACAGTCTATGAGGTTGCAGAGTCATATATAACTGAGCACACATCCCATCTTTTCAGGACTTGAAGTGAAACTCAAAAGAAGGAGATGGTAAAGAGTCTTCCTGCAGTGTGGGAGACCCGAGTTCAATCCCAGGGTTGGGAAGATCCCCTGGAGAAGAATATGGCAACCCACCCCAGTATTCTTGCCTAGAAAATCCCATGGATGGAGGACCCAGTTCATAGGGTTGCAAAGAGTCGAACACAACTGATCGGCTTCACTTTAACTTTCAGAGAATTCCCAGGTGGTCCTGTGGTTAGGATTCCGTGTTCTCACTGCCAAGGGCGCAAGTTCAACCCCTGGTTGGGAAACTGAGATCCCGTGAGTCATGAGGCATGGCCAAAAATAAAAAGGAGACTGGCTCCAAAGTCCACACCTTTGTTCCTAAACTCCACTGCCTCTCAAAGTGGATTCTTCCCTGGTGGTCAGTGGGCCTCCTTTACTGTTGAAAATCAAGTGCATTTCACTTATAGGCAAAGAAGATTTTCCTGAGGGAGCCGTGCTATGTGCTTCGTCGCCCAGTCGTGTCCAACTCTTTGGACCCCATGGACTGTAGCCCGCCAGGCTCCTCTGTCCTTGGGGATTCTCCAGGCAAGAGTACTGGAGTGAGTTGCCATGCCCTCCTTCAGGGGATCTTCCCAACCCAGGGATCAAACCCACGTTTCCCACTGTTTGAGCCACAAGGGAAGCCTCTGAAGGAGCAGAATACAGAAGAAAAGAGTCTCAATGAATTTGCTGATTATTTTTCCCTGCTCTGGTCATATAAACCTTTCTATCTATCTATCTATCCCTACTGCTGCTGTTGTTCAGTCACTCAGTCACGTCTGACTCTTTGTGACCCCATGGAATGTAGCCCTCTAGGCTCCTCTGTACGTGGGATTTCCCAGGCAAGAATACTGGAGTGTGTTGCCATTTCATCCTCCAGGGGATCTTCCTGATCTAGGAATTGAACCTGAGTCTCCTGTATTGCAGGGACTATCTATCTATCTATCTACCTATCTATCTATCACTATTCCTGTGGAGCCATTTGCTGACACCCTGCTGTGGGGCTGGATTTCAGGTTGTTCATGCTGGTGTTGATCGGCATCAGCATTGCCTGGGTGCCCATCGTGCAGTCAGCACAAGGCGGACAGCTCTTTGACTACATCCAGTCCATCACCAGTTACTTGGGACCACCCATCGCAGCAGTCTTCCTGCTTGCTATTTTCTGCAAGAGAGTCAATGAGCCGGTAGGTATCATGAATGTCTAGAAAAGTCATTCGGGCACAGAAATTCCCATCTGGATTTGTATATTCTCTGGGAGCAATTCTACTTCCAGAGATCTTGAGCAGGAATGAAGGTGCTGGTGAGGGTTTATATGGAAAATCCTCCAGGGGCCTTGGGACTCTCCTCCTCCTTGTTGCAGGTTCTAAATTAATTCCCAAGTAATGATGTGTGTTTTCCATCTACTCTGGGTGATTCTGACTGTGTGGCACTCTCTGGGAAGCTTGTGGCCTCTGGGCAAACAGCTCCATAGGAAGTGCTAGCAGAGGCTACCTCCTGGGTTCTGCAGGGGGCTAGGTTTTCCAGCCAGCACTTCTCAGGGCCCAGTGAAGGACCAAGAAGTGATACTCCAGCCAGATAGGGATAAGGGTTAGGGGACTTTGGATCTATAAAAGGGGCTGATGCAAAAGTTCCTTTCTCGTCTTCCTCTAAGAGACTGAATTTCTTTCCCATGTCTTCAAGGAACACAGATTAGCCCACTAGTAATTGTGTTATAACTGAATATACCTAAATATTGAGGTCAAATTGCCAACATCCGCCGGATCATCGAAAAAGCAAGAGAGTTCCAGAAAAACATCTATTTCTGCTTTATTGACTGTGCGAAAGCCTTTGACTGTGTGGATCACAATAAACTGTGGAAAATTCTGAAACATATGGGAATACCAGACAATCTGATCTGTCTCTTGAGAAACCTGTATGCAGGTCAGGAAGCACCAGTTAGAACTGGACATGGAACAACAGACTGGTTCCAAATAGGAAAAGGAGTATGTCAAGGCTGTATATTGTCACCCTGCTTATTTAACTTATATGCAGAGTACATCATGAGAAACGCTGGGCTGGAAGAAGCACAAGCTGGAATCAAGATTGCTGGGAGAAATATCAATAACTTCAGATATGCAGATGACACCATCCTTATGGCAGAAAGTGAAGAAAAACTAAAGAGCCTCTTGATGAAAGTGAAAGAGAAGAGTGAAAAAGTTGGCTTAAAGCTCAACGTTCAGAAAACTAAGATCATGGCATCTGGTCCCATCACTTCATGGGAAATAGATGGGGAAACAGTGGAAACAGTGTCAGACTTTATTTTTTGGGGCTCTAAAATCACTGCTGATGGTGATTGCAGCCATGAAATTAAAAGACGTTTACTCCTTGGAAGGAAGGTTATGACCAACCTAGATAGCATATTTAAAAGCAGAGACATTACTTTGCCAACAAAGGTCCGTCTAGTCAAGGCTATGGTTTTTCCAGTAGTCAGGTATGGATGTGAGAGTTGGACGATGAAGAAAGCTGAGCACTGAAGAACTGATGCTTTTGAACTGTGGTGTTGGAGAAGACTCCTGAGAGTCCCTTGGACTGCAAGGAGATCCAATCAATCCATCCTAAAGGAGATCGGTCCTGGGTGTTCATTGGAAGGACTGATGTTGAAGCTGAAACTCCAATACTTTGGCCACCTCATGGGAAGAGTTGACTCATTGGAAAAGACTCTAATGCTGGGTAGGATTGGGGGCAGGAGGAGAAGGGGACAACAGAGGATGAGATGGTTGGATGGCATCACTAACTTGATGGATATGGATTTGGGTAAACTCCGAGAGTTGGTGATGGACAGGGAGGCCTGGCGTGCTGCGATTCATGGGGTCGCAAAGAGTCGGACACGACTGAGCGACTGAACTGAACTGACTGAACTGAAATATGGAGTCTGATGGTAATAGTAGCTGCAGGTAGAGAAATTCAAAGTATTTTTAAAGTTAAAGGGAATATTTTTGGCACTGAGAACTTGGGTGCTATTCTAACCAAGGGCTTCCCAGGTAGCTCAGTGGTAAAGACTACACCTGCCAGTGTAGAAGATGTAGGAGACACGAGTCCAATCCCTCCATTGGAAAGATCCCCTGGAGAAGGAAATGGCAACCCAATCCAGTACTCTTGCCTGGAAAATCCCATGAACAGAGGAGCCTGGCAGGTCCACAGGGTCGCAAAATAGTTGGTTGGACATGACTGAGCAACTAAGTACACGCAAATACCAAGTCAAGTTACTAAAAGGTGGTAAACATAGCCACTGAAGGCCTGACATAACATTCCTAGTCACATTCTGGACTCCAGTGTTCCTGTTTCAAATGGCCTGGAGCTCGAATTTCTCTCACTGTTATTCTTTTGTCTCTGTCCCCCAGTGAATGCACAGGTGTTTCCCAAATACAGTGTTCATTAACCAGGCCTTTCTTTCACAGGGAGCCTTTTGGGGATTGATCATAGGATTCTTGATCGGGGTGTCCCGTATGATTACCGAGTTTGCCTATGGAACCGGGAGCTGCATGGAGCCCAGCAACTGTCCCACGATTATCTGTGGTGTGCACTACTTGTACTTTGCCATCATCCTCTTTGTCATTACTATCATCATCATCCTGGCCGTCTCTCTCTTCACCAAGCCCATTGCAGATGTGCACGTGAGTATCCGTGTAGGAGACTGTCCTGCCCTGGTTTCATGTTCATGCTGCAGCACTCAACTTGACTGCTTTGGCTGTTAGAGGCCTCTTACTCTCATGACTAAAATAGGCTGTCCTTGTCTTTGGTGTTATGGAAAAGGACGCATGGGCTTCCCAGGTGGCTCAGTGGTGAAGAATCCACCTGCAGTGCAGGAGACCTGGGATCGATCCCTGTGTCGGGAAGATGCCCTAGAGGAGGAAATAGCAACCCACTCCAGTATTCTTGCCTGGGAAATTTTATGGACAGAGGAGTTTGATGGGCTACAGTCCATGATGTTGCAGAGAGTTGGACATGACTTAGCCACTGAGCATGCTCAGAAGGACAGGACAGGAAACATGGATTTCCAGCAGAGCAGGGTCAAGGGTGTCTTCAGCCACACTTCAGGCCAAGGGACTGTTCTCTGGATCCTGCTGCCCAAGTGGCGGCTCAGGCACAAGGCAATGAGATCACATGGGCAGACACAGGGTTACCCCAGCTTGGATGCTTATGTCCCACATAGGAATGCATATTTCTTGTAATAGTGTCTAGGTCACAGCTTCCAAAGGTCCCAGCAAGGGACATAGCTAGCTGTAAAAATCACCACACTGAGGGAGACCTGAAGCATGGTACGCCCTTTATTGTTCCCCAATGAAGCCTCCAAACAGCTGCCCACGGAATTTAAGAAATTTCAAACAGTATCAAAGTCTAATGATTCAAGACTTCAAAGGTGACAAGTACTCTTCTTGAGCTCTAGATGTCGCCCTTGGTTTAGGGAATGTTCACAGCCCTCCCAGTGCAGATGAAGATTACCGATCATGGGTCACTATTCACCATAAGCAGTGTAGTCTGGTAACCCAGCACAGCTAGCATTCTACCCTTTTCAGATTTCCAGCGAACAGAGCTAGAGAGTTAACCCAAGATCACATTTTTCTGAAGAGAAAGAGAAAGGGTTTTATTGGTCCCTTTCTCATGCATACACAAAAATAGGAATCCCTAACAGACCTTTAACCTCACTGCCAAATTTTCAAAACTGTGACTAACCTGAATGTCAAGCAAAGATTGCGTTTATAGCAGCACAACTGCCATCGTTGTTATTGGCCAAATGTGTCACAGACTCTCTTTATGTTGTATTAATTGCTTCTTGATGACTCAGTTTTTGAAAGTACTGTAGCCCCAAACACATTTAGTTCCATGCTTCTTGATATAAAGTAGTTTCTGGTTTCATGTCATAGAAAGTACACCTCCAGCTCTTCCTATTCTAACTGGCTCGTGAGTCTACAATTAATATGGTACAAAAATCTGATCTTACTTACACTGCTGGTCTGGATAAATGGGTGCCTGGCCTTGTTTCCTAGCATGAGTGCTAACAGGAACAAATTCATTGATCATATGTAACAAGAGATCATTCATTCAAACATTTCTGTGCTCATGACAGTCTCTAATCCTCTGAATATGCCCATATCCTAGGGGATGGTATGTACATGTGTATGATTTATATCCACGTTCCCAACATATTCAGAGATTGTGCTGTGGATGGCAACTGTTATCTGTGTTGATGATGGAGTTGAGAGCCACATTCCTTTTCCTTTCTCGACACACATCTCTTTGTTCTCCCAACTTCTTGGCCAAGGACACTACTTGAATCTTCCTGCTAACCTGTTCTGCTTTCTCCACAGCTCTACCGCCTGTGCTGGAGCCTGCGTAACAGCAAAGAGGAGCGTATTGACCTGGATGCAGAAGATGAGGACATTCAAGATGCCCGGGAGGATGCCTTAGAAATAGGTGATTTGTGGCTCAGAGCCTATTCCCAAGTTACCCCTCCAACCACAAGACCACCTTACTGAAGCCTTCACCAAGTGCCTTCAAAGCTCAGATCTCTCTTCTGGAGGGGAGTGAGGAGTGGGGTATGGGGTGAGATGGATAAATGGGTTTTGGGCAGTTCACTCAAGGCCTTGTCAAGGGAAGGAGGGGGATGCAGAATCGTCCCAGCTCCTCCCTTTTGGTTTTACAGTGCTCGGTGAGTAAGCACAGGTGAGATGCTCACCACCTTGACTTGGTTTGGGGCTTGGCTAGGGACAGGGAAGACACTAGCCTATAAACTGAAAGCAGTTGGAACCAAAGCTATGGTCAGTTCTAGTGATATCAGGGGAATGAGATAGAGGCTCTTAGGGTCTTGTGTCTTGCTGGCTTACAATATCATGTTTAAAACATCAGATTTCCCTGCAAGTCCACTAAGATAATGCTTGTTGTTGTTTGTTGTTCAGTCGCTAAGACATTTCTGACTCTTTGCAACCCCGTGGACTGCAGCCCACAAGGCTTCCCTGTCCTTCACTCTCTCCTGGAGTTTGATCAGACTCATGTCCATTGCATTGGTGATGCCATCCAATCATTTCGTCATCTGCCACCCTCTTCTCTTTTTGCCTTCAATCTTTCCCAGCACCAGGGTCTTTCCAATAAATCAGCTCTTCATATCAGGTGGTCAAAGTATTGGAGTTTCAGCTTCAGCACCAGTCCTTCCAATGAATATTCAGGGTTGATTTTGTTTAGGATTGACTGGTTTGATCTCCTTGCTGTCCAAGGGACTTCAAGAGTCTTCTCTGGCACCACCATTCAAAAGCATCAATTCTTTAGAGCTCTAAGATAATGCTTAGTCAAGGCTTAGAGACTTACCCTGATCATGGAGCAATGTTTTCCTTAGTTTCTGTGTCAGAGCTTTTCCTCCCTAAATGGGAAGGGTGCACACATGGAGGGTGGTCGTGGTGATGTGTGGTGTGCAGAGGTGTGGGAGCACAAGGTCATGTGTGATTTACTGGTACTGGGCTGGAGACAGGAGGGCAGTGGTCTCTGACCATGGTGCTGAAAACACAGTGGGCTTGATTTCATATCTAGTGAGTCACAAACCTGGGATTCTAACCCAGGTCTGCTCACCTTTAATGCCATACCTGGGCTCAGAGGACAGAATTAGTTCCCTTGGTCGGCATTCACGTTTAGTGTCAAGGTCAGTTGAATGGTTTGACTCAGCAGTATCAGATCTTAAGCCCTAGAAATGTTGCTCACTTGCTGCCCTGGATCAGGGACTGAACAGACCAATCCTTGCCACATGGCTGGATCTGTTGTGAAGACTTGGGATTTCCAGGTGCAGTCAATACACTCTTGAGTCATGCCAAACTCATTGCTTTCAGTGATGTAGCAAACAGATACGGGTTTCTCTGGTTGAGAGGTGGGTTTTCCACATTCTTCACATGTCACAGTCCCCCAGTCAATGGTTAACATTTCTCTCTCATAAGCTATTATTTCTTGTTTGATTCTGAGTGTCCTAAATCAAAATGTATTTCCTTTGGGCCCAACAGAGGTAAAATATACCACCACAATATATTATGTAGAATCCAACTATTAACATCATCTTATAATTAATAACATTTATTCAAACATTAATTTGTACCATTTTTATTCTTGCAAACAAGAAAATTGGGAGTTGTGTGCAAAGTGGCAGATGTGTCATGGCCTGATATCCCCTCTGTAAATCTTTTCTAGTGCCTCCTGCTACTGTATCCAACAGTCCTTTTATTCCTTTCCCCAGACACAGAAGCTTCTGAGGAGAAGAAAGGATGCTTCAGGCGGGCCTATGACCTGTTCTGTGGCCTGGACCAGCAGAAAGGCCCCAAAATGACAAAGGAAGAGGAGGCAGCCATGAAGCTGAAGATGACAGACACCTCGGAGAGGCATTTGTGGCGGACGGTAGTGAACGTCAATGGTGTCATTCTGCTGGCCGTGGCTGTCTTCTGCCACGCCTACTTCGCCTGAGTCCTGCTTTCTGCTGCAGGCTGTGCTTGCGGAGGCTGGAGTCTTCACCCTGTCTCTCTTTCGTCCCATTCAGTGGTGTTGAAGGGACACCAGCCAGTTGTAAACTCTGCCCTGTTGATAAATGTGTACATTTGTAATTACAGGCTAGCTGGGGAAAAATCACTGATTTGCTGTTAACTTATATATTTGAGGCCAGTGTGCTACAGTCATCTGTACATATCAGAGCTGCAGAAGGAAACCCCACTCAGTCCAGTGTCTAGGAAGGGGCAGACTAAGATACAGAAGCCCCGTGATGTCTGATGCAAGTTTTTCTCAGGTAGATTCAGCACGCTAACATTGTTTGTGATCCTTAAATATTGCTTAAAGAGTTGTGGTCCCTGGTTACTGCCACTTTCTCTATCTAACCTCCCCCCTCATTTTTTTTTGAAAGAAAGCATCACCCTACCTCATGAAATCTTTGTCAAGTTTTCTTGGCACAAGAAAAATCAATCTGATAAATTGGTGAACACATTGAAGCTGAGGATGGGAGCTTGCTGGGGTCTGTGTCCTGGGTGTTTGCTCTTTGAAGGAGAGACCTGGACATGGCAGTACCCGTGCCGATGAGAGGGGACCAGGCACCAGCCTCGGGCCAGGGGGGAAGCAGATAATCTTGAGTCGGGGGATTTTCTGGCTTTCTTAAAAGTGTTCATTGTCAGTTCCTTGTGTTTGAGATTTCATTTATTTTGGCATTTCCTGAGCCTGGACTATCTTAGCCACTCAGTAATGTTTGTGGACTGAATGGATGACACATGTATTTGTTAATAAATGCTTGTTTTCTTTTTGGGCTTCCCTGGTGGCTTAGATGATAAAGAGTCTGCCTGCGGTGCGAGAGACCTGGGTTCGATCCCTGGGTCAGGAAGATCCCCTGGAGAAGGAAATGGCAACCCACTCCAGTATTCTTGCCTGGGGAATCCCATGGACAGAGGAGCGTGGCGGGCTACAGTCCATGGGGTCGCAAAGAGTTGGACACGACTGAGTGACTTCACTTTTCTTTTTGGTTAACCTTATGGCTGCACAGAGTGCACTCTCTGGTGACTGTAATGAATTGGGGTGCATTTTCCAGAGGCTCCACTTCCTCGTGGTGCTGCTGTAACTGATTCTCTGGGGCTTAGTAACCGATTCTGTGTCACATAATGAGCAAACATGCCTCTGGGGGCACTTGTCACCTCAGAGCAGCCGCACTCTCTTGAAACACTGAAATTTTTAGCCCAAGATCCTCCTCCCTATGGGTTCAGGTGGTCACAGCTCTTTTTCTTTGTGTCTTGACTGGTGATCATCCACTGAACAAGGTTAGAGTGGGCAGTCTCTGTTCCAGGTGGTAGTGTTCAACATTTTTATTTTGTGTTGTACCTCTTTCCTAAGGAGAAATTTTAAAAATTAAATTTAAGTTTGATTAATCCTTTTAGTTCCACCTGTGAAATATTAATCATTTTGTAATATAATCCTGTGGAAGTCATGATGTTTGTATTGACTGATTTGAGGCTAGCTTAGCAAATAGGTGGGATCTGAGGTTCTGTGGAGCAGCTGAGAGTAGTTCCTGGGGTGTAAAAATGATTCAATGGGTAAAGAATGGCTTGTTCTTATGAAAGGAAAAGAAAATATTTGATGTGCCCTCATATTCCCCTTAAGCCAGGCAGAGAAGAGGGAAAAGTGGAGAACTTCGCATGGCTAGTATTACTCAGAGTACTCAGCTTTGTGGGGAGTTCGTGGTGTTTTTGAGCTTTGAGAGGATAAAGAATGATGACTGAAAGCTGGTGGATGGAGCAGGCATAAAGTATCTAGATTGTCCTAGATTCTGTTCTGACCTTGCCAATGATTCACTGTGTATATTGTGATAAAGTATTTTTTTCTCAACTGTGTATTTTTCTCTTTGAAAAAATGAGGACTTGGTGCTTATAGCATATACCTACCTCCTCTAGGTGTGACGAGGTCACTTTCAAAAGTGGATGAGTGTAAAGAGGATGGCATCTTTCTTACATACATGAAAAATGCCAGCAGATGTTATATTAAACTGCATTTAGTCCTTTTCACTAAAATTTATTACGTTGGTAAAAAAAATAAAACATTGAAAAGCCATAACATCTTGATTTCCTGTTTTCTAGCCATTCTAGACAAATACTGACCGTGTCTGTGGTGAGAATTAGTTGGCACAAGATATGGATTAGGAAGCAGAAGCCAGGAAAGTTGAGAATAGAATCTAGCAACTTTAACAAGTTAACTACATGTAGCAAACTTGGAGAGGATTTCAACTTCAGAACCTCTAGTAAACACGAGGTGAGTAACTCTATCTTCAATGCACAGTGTTCCATGAGGACAGACTGAACCACTTGGGCAACCAGGGCCCAGGGAGTGATAAACTGTACTAGAATGATGTCAGGGATGCAGGAAGCAGCTGTTTCTTTCCTCAGATGGAAGGCATGTGCTTCGGGGCAGAGTGATTGCTCATTAATGTTAGTTTACAGAACTGAAAAACCATGCCCTGTCGGGAAAACAGTTTCTTTACATATGGACTATGCGAAAGCTGAAGCTCCAACACTTTGGCCACCTGATGCGAAGAACTGACTCATTTGAAAAGACCCGGATGCTGGGAAAGATTGAAGGCGGGAGGAGAAGGGGACGACAGAGGATGAGATGGTTGGATGGCATCACCAACTCGATGGACATGAGTTTGAGCAAGCTCCATGAGTTGGTGATGCACAGGGAGGCCTGGTGTGCTGCAGTCATGGAGTTGCAAAGAGTCAGACACGACTGAGCGACTGAACTGAACTGAACATACGGAGGACCATTTAAAAAGGAATCTCTCAAAATGAGAAGACAAAGCTCCTTCTATGAAGAATGATGTTGGTCTTGGGGCCTTTGACAGACTTGGTAGCATTTCTTACTTCTGTACAACTGAGTCAGGCATTGGTGTTTACGTGGAAAAAAATTCTACCTTAAAAAAAATTCCTTTAAAAATTGGAGTATAATTGCTTTACAGTGTTGTGTTGGTCTCTGCTGGACAACAGTGTGGCTCAGCCACGACTATACATGTACCCCCTCCCTCTTGAGCTTCCCTCCCAACCTACCCATCCCACCCCTCTGGGTCATCACAGGGCACCGACCGAGCTCCCTGAGCTGTGCAGCAGCTTCCCACTCGCTGGCTGTGTTACACACGGTTGTGTGTATACGTCAGTGCTACTCTCAGTCAAGTTTCTGCCTGTGAAACTCATCAGAGCTCTCACTGTTTACTAGTACTGAAATCACCATTTCCTGAAAGATCTGCTACAGCTTGTTCTGCTTCACAAAAGCAAACCTTGGAAGAAAACCACATGTGTGCTTAGCTGGAGGAGAGAGATTTTTTTTTTTTAACATTACCCACAACCCAGTCCCAAGAATACTCCTTCTAACATCCAAATTGGATTTCGGTGAACCAGGGTTTTGAATGAGGTGCTATTGCCTTGACGGGTTGGTGGGGATGGAATTAAGGTGATGTGGGTGAGGTTAACGGGGCAGGATTGTTTGACTGGCTCTGGAGGATCCAGGTGAGTGTTATTCAGTCCCTGAGCTTCACATTGCATCCATGACTCAGCCATTTTTTTCTCTCATGTTAGCTTCTGCTCTTCTATGAGGGCTCTTCCAAGATTCCTAGGACACAGATAATGGTGCTGTCTGGTTCTAGGGCACACCCAGCTGGAGAGAAGCTGGTCCTTGTGTGGACCTGCGTTCCTAAATCACACTCAAAGGCCAAACTAAACATTAGATATTTCAGATTGGAAAACTTCCAATTAGAATTCTGACGTGTGGCTTGTATCTTCTGATAGTTCAGGAGTCAAGGTGCTGGAGTCCTGAGAGCCCCAGATGCTTTCTCTTTCACTCTTTGTTGAAAACCTCTGTGGTCCTGCCATCCAAAGGCCCTGTGCCACCTGCCTTCTCTCACCCTCAGGCCCTGTGCGTCCAGTTTGTAATTCTTTGTCCTTTTGCTGCATGACATCCACTTCAGATTATTGTTTCCACAGGAAACTATGACTTGGAGACCGACAAGATGAGAACTGACTTTACCTGCGCTGTAGGCTTGATTGTGTCCTCTTCCCCCACTCATTCATTCGGTTTACTCTAATTCCCTAGCGCCTCAGACTGTGATTGCAGGGGCCGTGGGGACTAGGATACCACATGCCATTTGGTGTGGCACCCCGCCCCCCACCCCCCAGGTAATAAAGTCTAGAAAATAAAATAAATGCTTTAAAAGTGGTGATGTCTAGGGCTTCCCTGGTGGCTCAGTGGTAAAGAATCTGCCTGCCAATGCAGGAAACGTGGGTTCAACCCCTGATCTGGGAAGATCTCACAAGCACAAGCTGCAGATCAACTAAGCCACAACTATGGAGCCTGTGCTCCGGAGCGGGGAGCTGAAACTGTTGCGCCCACATGCTGCAACTAGCGAAGCGCAAGTGCCCCAGAACTTGTGCTCTACAACTAGAGAAGCCACCGCAATGAGAAGCCCACTAGAGAGGAGCACCCGCTTGGTGCAGCTAGCGAGAAGCCCACACAGCGGTGAAGACGCAGCACAGCCAAAACTAACTAGATAAACAAACATTTAAAAAAGTGGGGGTGTCTGCAGTATGGTGGAGGAGGCCACTCCGTACCCTCATCCTCCAATAGAAACACTGAAAACTGAACAGAAACTGTCAGAACCAATTTCGTGAGAATTCCAGAAAATGGTTTATAAAAGTTGATAGCAAACAAACAAGCCTGGAAGCAAGAAAAAGTCACTACGAAATGGTTGGAAGGTTTTGTGGCACTCTTACTCCTTCCCCTCGCCCTCTCTCTCTCTGCGGTGGCAGTCTTAGAACAGCGCCCGTGATTAAGCGGCACCAGGCTTAGAGCAGGGGTAGCCCATGCTCCCAGTGTGGAACCACTTCCCTAGGTCCAGAGAGGGCAGAGCAGACCATGTTCACAGATGGCTGTGTAAGCCTGGTCTTCCCTCCCTTCCTACCTGAAGGGCTGACACTAGGTGGCGCCCTGTTTCACCTACCTGAACTCAAGAGCGAGAAAGCTTGAAAACGCTGCAAGCCAAGCTAAAAAATCTACAAACAATAAATACTGGAGAGGGTGCGGAGGAAAAGGAACCTATCTACACTGTTGATGGGAATGTCAACTGGTACAGCAAGTATGGAGAACAGTATGAAGGTTCCTCAAAAATCCAAAAATAGAGCTACCATATGATCCAGCAATCCCACTCCTGGGCATCCCACTCCAGAGAAAACCATAATTTGAAAAGATGCACGCAATCCACTGTTCATTGGAGCGCTATTTACAATAGCCAGGACAAGGAGACAACTTAAATATCCATCAATGGATGAAAGGATAAAGAAGATGTGGTACATGTATACAGTGGAATATTACTCACCAATAAGAACAAAATAATGCCATTTGCACCGACCTGGATGGACCTAGAGACTGTCATATTGAGTGAAGTAAGCCAGAAAGTAACAAATATCATGTGATATCGCTTATATGTGGAATCTTAAAAAATGGTACGAATGAACTTATTTATAAAACGGAAACAGATGTAGAATACAATCTTATGGTTACCAAGGGGAAAGACTCCCTGAAGGAGGAAGTGCCAACCCACTCCAATATTCTTGCCTGAAAAATTCCATGGACAAAGGAGCCTGGCAGGCTACAGTCCATGGGGTCACATAGCATTGGACACAACTGAAGTGACTTAGCATGCACGTATTAGTCAAATATTACAGATAATACCAAATAATGGAAACAGATGTGAATGTTTCTCAGTAGAAAAATGGTCAAATTATGGTAAATGATTTTATGGAATAATGTGCTACTAAAAAGAATGGGGGATACCTATATGTACTAATAGGTGAAGAGCCCCAACATAAATTTTATATGGAAAAGTCAGTCACAGGACAATACACAGTGTCAAAATAAAACAAACACAGAGAAAAACATATTCCAGTAACAAAGCAAATAAAGAATTAATGTTAATATAGAAAATTAGATTTGGTAATTATTGCACAAGTCTGACTATTCTAAACTAAACTCAATTGTACCTTTAAATAGATGAATTATGTGAACTATTTTTAAAAAGTAACCTAAAAATCTATAAAAATAGAATCAAACTATTTTAAAACATGGTCTAAAAATCATTCAAATTCTCTGGTGATTCAGTGGCTGGGACTCAGTGCTTTCACAGCCAGGGCCCAAGTTTAATCCCTGGTTGAGGAATTAAGATCCTATAGCCACAGGGCATGGCCAAATTAAAATAAAAAAGAAGTCTAAAAATCAATGGCTTGATATGCTAACATTTAGTGGGGAGTGGCTTTATGATATATAAACTAATAATATCCAATAAATTCACAAATATATTCATGGCTGGTATTCACCTCCTTTCATATATTAGGAAACATTTCTATTTTCCAAATCCTTGAGAGCAATGAAGGGAAGACAGGAGAAGTTCACTTTGATAAATGAAGAGCTTACTATGTGAGGCAGAGTTGGGAGAGGCATTCCTTCTAAGTGGAAACCTCTGGAAACTGCAGAAAGTGAATGTAAGTTAGGGCAATCTGCCTGTTGGGCTATAAAAATATTTAGACCCAGTGCTTCTAGCTTATGTACACCTTGAGTCAACTCACTGACTTTTGAAATGATCAACTGTTTTTTTTTTTATTGACACAAAGGAACAACAAAAGCTAAAATCCAGGTGTATGGTCATCTCATTCAATAAAATGCTTATCTGCCTTTGCAACACAAAAAAGTTATACAAGTGAAAAATCAATGAAATTATCCTTTGGTTAGTAAATACTCTAGTAGCTCAGACAGAGTTCAGGCAAAATAGCCATGGACAAAGACTGCCACTGCCAGGAGGAGGATGGCGTTGATGTTCACCACTGTCCTCCATAAGGGCTTCTCAGACGTGTCTGTCAGCTTCTTCTTCTGGGCTTCTGCCTCCTCTCTGCTCAGTGTGGGGCCTTTCCTCCGCAAACCGCAGAACAAGTCGTAAGCCTTCCTGAGACATCCACGAGTTTCCTCAGGATTATCTGAAATGAAAAAATAAATGATCACAGAACACGGGAAATAAAACTGCCAATGTAGTACAGGTGATTGTAAAGGATGATTACAGCTGCTAAGTGTTACAGAAATCCCTGGCACACATGGATAGATGGTAGATGGATGGACAGACAGACTGACAGACAAGTGGATGAAGGGATGGATTTCATATGTAACAAATTGTCTTGGTTGTTGGGAAGGTAAGATTTTAAAGTTTAAGTTTGCCATAAACCTAAGAGCTTTTTCAGAAGCTGAATTTCATGGCATTAAAAAAAATGAAACAAAGACAGTTACAGAGTTTCTATGTGAAAACCAAATGTAAACCAGGTATTACCGTTGTCGACACCATCATCGGCTTCTTCGCGTCTTTCCTCTTCTGCATCTAAATCAATTCGTTCCTCTGTACTATTCCGAAGAGCCCAGCACAGGCGATACAGCTAACCAGAGACCAGAGACAAGCATGTTAGCGACAGCAAGTGTTTACGATAATGCAACGATACGCTTGTTTATTGTACAGTGCAGACACATCAAACAGCACAGGAGAGTACAGACAACAAAGAAGAGATCTCCCACCACTCTCACCCACAAAAACATTTATCATTTAAAATTATTTCTGCTTTTTTAAAAATAGAGTTATTTATGGTTTTAGTAACATTTCTGTATTCCGGTAGTTATTAAAATCATCAATGATATGCTTAAAAACCCTACTTCCGGGTCCCATTGTGTGGGACTCATATACCAGTTGAAGCTTTAAAGGCAAAGAATGCTTTGAAAATGAGCATATCTATTACTCATTACTCACATGTACATCAGGAATGGGTTTTGTTAACAGGGAAATTCCCAGGATGATCAGTATGGAAACGAAAAAGAGAATGAGGGCAAAGTACAGATAGTGCACTCCACAGATGACTTGGGGGCAGTTACTGGCGGCCAGACAACTCCCCGTTCCATAGACAAACTCTGCGATCATACGGATGAGGCCAATCACAAATCCAAGACTTAGACCCCAGAAGGCTCCCTGAGAAAGAAACAAGAGTAAAATTTGTGTATTTAGAAAAGACAACACACTCATTCAAGAAAGTCGTAATTACCATCCTGTCTGTTTTCTCCACTACGGACCAGGACCAACGAATGGCTCATCTTGACCACAAGGTCGTCAAAGCAGGGAAAAGCCAGAAATACCTGTATTCCCGGCGGGCTGTTGCTCTCCGTGGTTCTGAAAGATCATTCCCCTGCGGGTTCTCCAGCTCCGGGACATTACTGCCTACGCTGACACAAACTGAAGTTTCCTTTGTGTTTGACTTTATACATAGATATCAAGACTTGTGTCATTTTGGAGAATAAACATAACTATCCTTTATGTTACACAATTTAAAGAATTGGTATTAGATAGTTTGACAACTTCAGTAAGGTTTTGACAATTAAAAGCGTTTATTTTATCTGTGAAGTTGGTGGGAGTACAAACATGTCTCCCTGTTTCCCTGATCAAGAATCTGTTGTGGCTGTTGTTTAGCCGCTAAGTTGTGTCTGACCCTTGTGCAACCCCACGGACTATAGCTCGCCAGGCTCCTCTGTCCATGGGATTTCCCAAGCAAGAATACTGGAGTGGGTTGCCATTTTCTTCTCCAGGGGATCTTCCCGACCCAGAGATCAAACCCACATCTCATGCACTGCAGGTGGATTCTTCTCCACTGAGCCACCAGGGAAGCCTAATCAAGATGTTATGTTTAGGAAAAACAGTATTGCATAGAGATTAAGACTGTGAGCTTTAGATGGAGGAAGACCTTTGTCTGTATCTTAAGATCCCACTTACTAATGTTAATGTTAAGTAACATATGGAAAGAACATACATACTAATCTCTCTGCATCTGTTCCTCAGCTGAAAATTATAATAATAAGGCTAATACCTGGGAACAAAGAAGCAATTAAATGTTCAAGGCTCATAATAATCAATTATACACATCATAATGTAAACATTTTTTAAATCTTTATGAATGTAATAGATTTCCTTCTAAGTACTTTATGTTTTAAAAATCTTTTCAAATTTCTTACATCAGTCTTTTAAGGTAGGCACTGTGATTGTCTTAATTTTACAGAGTCAAATGGTCTGATTAAGATCACTATGATATTCAGTGGTAGAGCCAGGATTGGACCCTGGTGGTCTTACTCCAGACCTTGTATTCCTCAGCTCTGTGATGAGGATGCAGATACTATTTTGTAAGAAATATAAAAACTATACTCTGAGTGTGCACTATGTTCCTATACACTTTAGTTAGAATTAGGAATTGTAGATGACCACAGTTGAAATTGAGAGAGGCCTTGAGATATATAAATAGGGTGGGAAGAATGCATTTTTCTACCAGTGAATGAAATACCTTTTTCTCACTCCATCAGGGGAGAAGTTTCCCGATCTTCACTTACCTGTTCATTGACTCTTTTACAGAAGATGGCAAGCAGGAAGACAGCTGCAATGGGAGGCCCAAGGTAGCTAGAAATAGATTCTATGTAATGGAACAGTTGTCCATTTTGAGCAACCTGTACTAAGGGGACCCACACAATGCTGATGGCAATTAAGAGAATGATAAATAACCTGGGAAGAAAATAGAGTAATTTCAATATTAAACAAAAGCCTTATTGGTACTTGCATTATGTTTTGAATTCATTCTGAGGCCATTCATTGATTTTCCAAATAAAATCAAGGAGCTTGATTTTATGGAGCCACACTGTGCCTAGTGATTATCTGTTAGTAAAATTCTAATAAAGCAATTGCTTATCTATAATTAGTCATAATATCTTCAACCATGAGATTAAATATTCAAATGTCAGCAATTGATTAATATGTACTGTGGTTTATGCAATATATCAATTGAAACTACAACACTATTTCTATTAAGAAGCAATTATTTGCATGATAAAGAAAGCAGACTCCCATGTTGGTCTTTTATACTAGCTTGAGAGAAACTAAGTCAGTTTGTATAGATGGGAATTGAAACAGATATGCTGAGTGAAGTGGCCAGAAATGCTAATTAGTGCATTTTACTACTTGAGTACTTTGACAGGTAGAAAAAATTGGTTAAAATATTGATAAACAGTAAAAACCTACTAGAGGCTCCTGGGGTCCAGGGATCATGACTGATTCACTCTTCTAAACTCCAGTTATGCTTGTTGTGTAAGTAAATGAACAAACATAGTTTACTTGACTTCCTGCAAAAGGTTATCACTACTCTGTGCTCACCTGAAACAGAGCCCTGAAGACTGAGAGCAGAGAGGGGCAAGCATTTGGGCAGGAGATTGAGGCACAAGTGTCTCATTTAATCTTTACCAAGCCTCTGCAACTCTGCAGTAACTAAATGTGATAAACCATGGCAAGTCAGCACGATGCCTGGAACACAGCATAGACTCAACAGATAACACCCACTATCCTAGTTGTTATCCTCATTGGAAAGCAAATCACACGCCTCCCTTGCCCTTATCTTTCATTGATTTCTAACACACGTGGAATGAAATCCAAAGTCTTGTTTCGGCTTGAATGGCCCTGTGTGCCCTTACCTCCCTTTACCTCTCTGACTGTGCTTCCTGTCTCCCTCCCAGCTGCTCCTCACATGCCAGCTTCACCCCTGTGGTCCTCACATGACTCTTGAAAGCATGCAGCACTTACTGTTCTGTCTGCACAGAGCCATGGGACTCATCCTGTACTTCCTTCAGGGTTGTGCTCAAGCATCACATCCTCAAGGGAGGACTCCCTGAGCATCTGTCTTCAGTAGCCACCAGTCTTTAATCCTGTTTTGCTTTTCTACCTAACATTTTTTGTTATCAGGTATAGAATGTGTGTATGAGTGTGTGTGTGTGCGCACGCGTGTGCACACACACGCTCAGTCGTGTCCGACTCTTTCCACCCTCAAGAACCGTAGCCCATCAGGCTCCTCTGTCCGTGGGGTTTCCCAGGCAAGAATACTGGAATGGTTTCCATTTCCTCCTCCAGGGGATCTTCCCAACCCAGGGGTCGGACTTGTGTCCCTTGTGTCGCCTTCATTGGCAGGCGGATTCTTTACCACCGAGCCACCTGGGAAGCCAGGTATGAAATACATTTATTGTTTACTTTCCTCACAAAGGCATAATCCCACAAAGCAGGACATTGCTTGTCACATATGTGTCCTTTATTCACATTTGTATTCTGAGATGTAGTAGACATTTAATAAGAGAGATAAAAAGAAAAGCTCATTAGTTGATCAGTGAGACTTAATGCAGAATGATGTCTAAGACTTCATACCTCTTAGTGTGACCACTGCCTCTTGGGACCTGCTGAATTCTAGTCCAACATGGTCCCCACCACAAAAGCACAGATGTCTTATTTTTCTTCCTGTCCTTTGTCCAGAGTCAAGATCTGGACCAAGTGAGCCCTTGGAATTTTTCCCTCAGGTGCTTAATTTACTAAAGCAATTGTAACTGTATTCAATAATGCATAATTGTTTAGACAGGTGGTCAGTTTCTCTTAACACCTCATTTCTTTTTTTTTTTTTAATAAATTTATTTATTTTAGTTGGGTGCTAATTACTTTACAATATTGTAGTGGTTTCTGCCGTACATTGACATGAATCAGCCATGGGTTTATGTGTTAACACCTCATTTCTTAATGAATGTAGTTGATAAACTCCTCTGTGGTAGTGTGTGGTTTAGGTACACATGGAAGCTTCTAGAGACAATGCATTTAGTCTATCAGTATAAGTGGGAAGTTTACACCCCCAGGAAAACATGGAAGGAGTATCATGAAGATGTGGTTGGGAGATGATGTGAGGAGAGGAAGAAATAAGAAACAGAGGCGTTTGAAAGTCTGGACAAAGCAACTATTTCACTTACAATATGGCCCCCAATTTTGTAGCTAGAAAGAAGAAGTGGAATTAAATGTCCTCTAATGTCTCTTCCAAATCTGTCTGCCAGTGCAGGAGACACAGCAGAAAAGGGTTAGATCCCTGGGTCAGAAAGATCATCTGGAGAAGGAAATGGCAACCCACTCCAGTATTCTTGCCAGGGAAATCCCATGGACGGAGGAGCCTGGAGGCCTCCAGTCCATGGGGTCGCAATGGAGTCGGACACAGCTTAGCGACTGAGCATAAAGGTCTCTTCCTCCTACCCCAGAATGCTGTGGTTAGTTTCCTGAACCCAAAGTTGAGGAGATTCTAGTTCATTTATCTGCCTTTTTCTTTCTTTCGTTTTAAAAATATTTATTTATTTGGTTGCACCCAGTCTTAGTTCCCCAACCAGGGATCGAACGCAGGCCCCCTGCATTGGGAGTGCAGAATCTTAGCCACTAGACCACCAGGGAAGTCCCTATGTCTGCCTTTTGGCAGAGAAATTTTAGACAAAAACCAGGAGCATCTCACCGTCCAGCTATGAGGAGCTCTTTCTCAGATGCTCGCTTCCGGATCTTGGTGTACAGATCCATGGTGAAGAGGGCGCTGGCGCTGTTGAAGATGGAGGTCAGGGAGCTCATGAGAGAGGCCAGTATGACCGACAGCATCAAGCCTCGCAGTCCTGGGGCCGGGAGAGGGTGCGATCACTGGTTAGGAACGGAACAGCATGCTCGACGAGGGCCTTGCCAAACCGGAGAGCTGTTCAAAGATGAAGTGTCATCTGGAACATTCACTGACTGCTGTGCCTGCCGACATGGATCATCATGTGGCACTTCCTGCACATTTCCTGGTGACTTGAGAATAGTCCTGCATAGAATTTTGGTTGTAAATACAAACTTAGAGGCCATTTGAAAGAGAGAGAACCGGGTTCCGCCACCTTTCTCTGGGGAGGAATTCTTGGCTTCCTGAAGGTTAGGGAACTGGAGAGGGAAAGGCCTTGTGGGAGATTCTCTTGAAGACATCTTTGGTGGGCAAAGCAGAGTGAAAAATTGTGGCAACTTCATCCTTCAGTTCCCTCTTCTTAGTAGTGATGCCACGTAGGCTTCCCGAAGTGTGAAATTGGGTGGATGGGGTCGCTTGTGGGTCGTGCCCCCTTCCTCTTGACAATGCTCATGTGGTCGGGGAGGAGAAAGGTCACAAAAGTGTCAGCCAACCTTTGATGAGTCTAAGGTACAGGATCACCTGGTCACTGCTGAGCCCCTTACCCTGCTCACCATCCAGTATCCTAATAACTTACTTATTTCACATAATGTGTGGTGTGTTTTCTATCTCACAAAACTGGAATGTGAATTTTAATAGGGGATTTTGTGCCTACTTCACTGATGTTTTCTGAGCACAAAGCAGTGTCTGGCACACAGTAGGCACTCAGTAAACAGTTGCAAATTAAATAGATTGAGGTATATTATTTGGGTACCACTGCTGTAAAGCAAGCAGAATGAATATTTAACCTCTAGCCCTCTGAACTTATAAGTTTATTGCTATGAAACTCTTTTATTGATTAATCAATCATTTAAATGCCCCTGATTGCCTTGATAGTTTTGAATTCAGAAGAGTAAGAGTTCTTCTGATAAGAATTATATCTGGTTCATTTCTGCATTCCCTAGGCCAAGAACAGGGCTGGTAGCTTATGAAAGGCGTTCAAGAGAGGTTTGATGAACAACTGAATTAATGGAAGTAAGAATGATTAAGGATTACGCCATAACCCTTCCTCATGGCCCTTCTATACACCTGGCCTCTGAGGCAGTCCCAGCACAAAGATTTTTCTCCAGATTTATCAAGGTATGATTGATAGATATCAATTGTATGTATTAAGGTGTACAATGTGATGTGAAATGGTTACCACAGTCAGGGTAATCAACATATCCATCCCTCACATGGTTACCATATTCTGGTTTTGTGGTGATTATACTTTAGATCTATTCTCTTAGCAAATTTTAAGTAAGTATTAGTAATATGTTATTATTAACTATAGTTTCCATGCTATACATTAGGTCTCCAGAACTTATTCATCTTATAACAGAACGTTTATACCCTTTGACCGACATCTCCCCATGACTGCCCCTCTCCACCCCAGCCCCTGATGATCACCTTCTACTCTCTGCTTCTAGGAGTTGGACTTCTTTATATTCCACATGTAAATGATGTCATGCAGTATTTGTCTTCAGGTGCTTGACTTGTTTCAGTCAGCCTAATGTCCTCTACCTTCCTCTATGCTGTTTCAAATGGCAGGATTTCCTTCTGTTTTTTTAAAGCTGAATTCATGTGTGCATGCTCAATTGCTCAGTAGTGTCTGACTCTTTGTGACCCTATGGACTGTAGGCTGCCAGGCTCCTCCGTCCACGGGATTCTCCAGGCAAGAATACTGGAGTGGGTTGCCATTTATTCCTTCAAGGAGTCTTCCCAACCCAGGGCAAAGGCATGTCTTCTGTATTGCAGGCAGATTCTTTACCACTGATCCATTGGGGAAGCCCTACAGCTGAATACTGTTCACTTATCAACACCTCTCTCTCTCTCTCTCTCTCTCTCTCTCTCTCTCTCTCTCTCTCTCTCTCTCTCTCTCTCTCTCTCTCCATTCATCCACCCATCTTTCTCTACCGAGCGTCACATTTTCTCATCCAGTCATCTAAGCATGGATGTTTTCTTACCATTGGGCATCAGTTCCATCACCAGCATTGGGTAAGCATAGTTGGAGCAGCCGACTTTAACTCCACAGTGCTTCACACATTCTGAAGGTACAACACAGGCCACTTTCTCTGAGGAGGGGATTCAGAAAAGTGGGTTCACTGAGTGGGGCCAAACAGATAAGATCTACAACCATTGGACATAGAGACAAGTTGTAAGATCATGGGTGAGAGGAATTTCCATGCATGGAAATTAGAGATTCAGCTTTGAATTCCACACTCTGCATCTGCTCCCTTTTTGCCCAGAATACGACCTCCTAAGTGTCTCATGCCTATAGCTCCCTGTGCACTGACCTAAGGGGCAGGGCTCTTCTTTGGGATGTGGCTGTGTGAGAGCAGAACAGCAAACAGAGGGAGCTCCTCCACCCTCCAACAAAGCTGCAAGAGTGCAACTCCTCTGAGGAGCACAGAACTGCAGAGACAAAACCAACCCCACCCCTACTCCACCTCCAGCACCCCACCCCTACCACAACACCCAGGAAGTTAGCCTTGTCTGATCACTTAGCCCAGTGTTTTACCACCTATGCCTAAGAAGAAGTATCACCTGTGGTGGTTGTTGGAGTGACTGCCCCATGTGGGATGATATCTTACTTCACTGTGGCATTTGCACGATATCTTTTTTTTGGTTCTTAAACAATATTATGACAACAAACAGCAAAACTTGATTAAAAAAAACCCACCCAGAATGCTAATACCTTAGCACTTTAACTTCTTTTGGTTTTTTCAATAGTCTTCTCTAATCCTTTTCATATATATATATATATATATTGCATAGCTATGGTGATTGTCGAGGTAATATTTTGTAATCTGCTTTTTACATTTAACATAATAACGTCAGCATTTTCTTGACTTTTGAGATGGTCTTCAGTCCCTTGTATGCAATTTTCTATGAAGAGGGATATAGTAATTTCTTTGACCATTCTCTACTTGTTGGATATTTTCAACAACACTATAATGTTGCAGTGAGAAGAACAAAGAAACATTCTAACTTGCTGTGTAGGGGAATCATTTTAATGTGACACCACACCCCCATGGAAACAGTAGTCTTGAAATAAACATCATTAAAAAAATTAAGACAAAAAAATAAGGGAAGGTGGGAATTGAAGCACAAGGAATACCTATAAGGAGCTATTTACAATAAAATGGATCATTTTGGGGGGGAAAAGGTGGTTTTCATTGTAACAAGATTTTAGCTAAATAAACTTACGCACAGTTAGGAAAATATGATGTGGATTCAGTGTTATCTGATGGACTGTCCCACTAGAACCAGAGGCCTTGCTTAGCTGAATGTATTTCCTTTACCCTTCATAATAAAGGAAGAGTTGATTCTTTAAGGAGGATTTTCAACATTAGTAGCTACTTTCAGCTGGCTCAGAAGTTCAAGTACCCATACAACCCAATTCCAAAGCAGTGAAGCCCAGTCCAATCTCCAACCATCTTGGAAGGACCCAGAAGTGACAGTGAACCTTAAAGACTTTCTCAGTCAAAGATGTTTTGGACTCAACCATCACAGCTCACTCAGCTCACATTTTTCCAGTTTATCTCATCTTCCTGCATTATCCTCTAGACTAGCTTAAATCCAAGCCACTCATGAAAACAGGCTCGCAAGCTCAAATGTCTGCAAGGAGACAGGCATACAGATATAAGAGAGCAGAATGTCAAGTGTGCCAATATTTCCTGCTTCTAAGCCTCTGCACAGGCTGTTCTTTCCACTTGGGATTCTGTTTCTACTGTCGAATGTAATGGATTTTCTAGTTTATCAAATTTTTATCTATCTTGAAACCACTACTCAGAATTCACATGTAATGAAAAAAAAAAGAGGATCTATGGATTCAAGACTCACCTGTGAACAGGATGCGGCTGATCATCCCTGGCATCACCATGAGGAACATGGGCAGCAGTTTCAGGTACCCACACATGATGCAGGCGGCCTTCACGTGTGACATGTCCTTGCCTGATAGGCAGCGCTGCACGATGACCTGCCAGGGGAACATGATGTAGTCACGAGAAAACCAGAGGATGACTTCAATGAGGAGAGTGCCTCTCTTCAGAATTAACATTACATGAAAAAGAGCCATGGTAGCGGAAAATAATGGGCTTCAGAGTAAAATTGGAACTTGAATCCTCGCTCCTCTTACATGAGTATTTGACTTCTGTGAGTCTCAGTTTCTTCTTCTCTAAATAGCGTTATCTCTTGTAGGGCATCCTGAGTATTTGGTATGTCTGTAAGACTCTTGTTGCATTTAAATCAATACCTATCACTACTATTAAAACATGTTTACTGCTCCCAGGCTGTATTGCAACAAGGGCCATGTGCTCTTCCAGGTACAAAGCTGTCACTATTGATTTTTGCCACAAGTTGTGCCTTTGATATGTGTGTGTGTGCGTGTGCTCAGCCCTTCAGTCATGTCTGACTCTTCGTGACCTCATTGTCTGTAGCCCACCAGGTGGAATTTTCCAGGCAGGAATACTGGAGCAGTTTGCCATTTCCTACTCCAGGGGATCTTCCTGACTTAGGGATGGAACGTGTCTCCTGCGTTGGCAGGCAGATTGTTTACCACTGTGTCAACTGGGAAGTCTCTGATATTTTACTAAGTATGTGACTAAATAAGTCACATACTCATTGGTTTCTCTCTACTATTGTTAGGCAATTATCCCGAAGGGAAAGCAAACTCTTTGACACAGAAACACCAGAGTCAGGCAGCCATTAGAGTAGAATTCTGAGATGTTCATCTTTAGATTTCTTCAGACCGCATTGAGTTAGGAATCAAATATGATGGCCCTGGGAAAGTGAATGGATGTAATTTCATAATCCCTACTTAAGTTGTACAATTTCTTGACTAATAATTTCCTAGCAAAGCAGAATTTCTAACCATAATAATATTTTGATGTCACTCTTTCTTCTCAAGGAATGTTGTAAAACAAAGATGTCTTTTTCTGCTTAATTGTCTTTGGGGAGACAGATCTGTTAGGGACAGTGCTGGTGTTATTTAGTGCTGAGGGAGCAGGCGATATTTTTGGACAAAGGCCTGGAAGCTGATGGTTGGAGGGGCAACACAAATCGCAGGTGAGGAGAGAAGCCCTGTCAGCAGACAAGCAGGTTCAGCCCCTACATCTAAGAAGAATGTGAGGTCACTTATAGGAAGTAAGTCAGTTAGTCAGAGGCAAAATATAAGTAATAAAGATGGTTCCACAAATCAGTGGTGTAAGGATGCATTCTTTGATGGATATGTTGAGGAAATGAGTTTACTATATAGAGAAAAAGAAAACGGACACTGACATCACGTATGGCCATTGATTTAAAGTGAGTTAAAATTGTGAAATTGTATGTTTAAGTTGACAGAGACTATCTAGGAAGAAGAAAACTTCAGAAAAAACACCACCAAAACAAAAACAAACTCGTTTGCTATATAAAGGAGCACCCGGAAAACAAAAATAAGATCTTAGAAGCTTTAAATACAAAGGCAGAAAAACTGGAAGATAAAATTAAGAAAGTCTCCTATTAAGTAGAGCAAAAGACCAAGAGACAGATGATGGAGAGAAGAAGTAAAAATACTAGAGAGCCAGCTGAGGAAGACCAACATCCAAAAGTAGAGTTCCAAATACAAGAAAACAAAATGGAAGGCAGCAAAGAAAGAATCTCCCCCAATTATTCAAGACATCAGTTACCTGATCAAAGAAGTTCACAGTGGCCTGTCATAATGGATAAAAATAGATCCACACACAATAGTACATTGTGGTGAAATTTCAAAATATTGAGGCCAAAGGAAAGGCAAGTTTCCAGAGAGAAAAAGCAATTGTTGTTCAGTCCCTCAGTCATGTCCGACTCTTTGTGACCCCATGGACTGCAGCCCACCAGGCCTCTCTGTCCCTCACTAACTCCTGGAGTTTGCCCAAGTTCATGTCCTTTGAATTGGTGATGCCATCCAACCATCTCATACTCTATCACCCTCTTCTACTTCTGCCTTCAATTTTTTCCCCAGCAGAGTCACACCCAAAAGATCAAGAATAACTTCAGGCTTCTCACCTGTGATAGTGGAAGTCAAAATACAATGAATCTATGACTCTGGGAAGATTATTTCCAACCTACAAATGTGCACATAGCCAGAGGATCAATTTACTAAGAATTAGAATGAAGACATTTTGAAACATGGAAATTCACAGCAAATGTATCTCCCTTCTTTCTCAGCAACTAACCAGAGAATTCATTGCCTCAAAAAGCAGGATTAAACGAAGAAAGATGATGATGTAGAATATTGGAAATAGGAAATACAAGCCAAGAATGAAGCAAAGGGAATGTCAAATATGGTAGTGAAGGGAGTTCTGAATTAGGATGAGCACCAAGTACAGTGGACAACCCAAGAGTTGGTGAGAGATAAAAGGCTCTAAGAGAAAACAAGGAGCTCATAGAATCCTTGATGTGTTTCCATGAATTGAGAGGAGATTTAGGCAATTTGCTGAGGGTTTGTTATTGAATGAGTAATAATCACCGAGAAAATTTAAAACAAAAATATTTAGGGTTATTCATTTTAGGGAAAAGGAAAAGCTAAAGAAAAACCAATCAGAGAATATTATGTAGCTTGGCTGTGAGTTACATTTATGTAGTCACAAAAATTGCTGCGTTGAATGCACATCTCACCAAAAATGTGAAATGGATCTGTTAGGAAGGTGGATGAACAGGAGGTGTGCCTGTATGGGATTGAGGGTGGAAAACTGAGAAAGCTAAGCTCTCATCTCTCTTTGTGGGAAGCTGATAGAAAACTCTAAAACTGGAAAACTAAGAGGGAGCAATGCAAGGGTTTATTTGAATCTCCCGGGAATCAGGTTTATGAGAAAATTCTGATTCAATGGGTGTGGGTAGCATCTAAGAGCATTCATTTCTAATGAACTCTAAGGTACTATCCATGCCAGTTGTTCACAAACTATACAGTGAGTATAGGATTTAGAGAATAAAAATACATACCAAAATACTTAACTGAAGGAGCTGAAATTGTTTGCCTTTGGGAGACGAGAAATAGCTAGAAAGTTGGACACCAGACAGCTATTTTTCATAACAGTATTAGTCACTCAGTCATGTCCGATTCTTTGTGACCCCATGGACTATAGCCTGCCAGACTCCTCTGTCCATGGAATTCTCCAAGCAAGGATACTGGAGTGGGTTGTCATGTCCTTCTCCAGGGGTTCTTTCTGACCTAGGGATCGAACCCGGGTCTCCTGCTTTGCAGACAGACTCTTTACCATCTGAGCCACCAGGAAAGGGTCCATTTTTTTTCGTTTTTCATACAAGCGTTGTATTAATAGAAGTGTTTGGCTCTTTGAATGATGCATGTGTGTGTATGAAATAGAAACTGGATGTTTTTCTATGAGTAGAAAAAGAACAACAGAAACATATTCATGTATCTCACACACACACACACACACACACACACACACACACACACACACACACACACACACACACACTTTACCTGATCTGCACACCAATACCACGCAGCTACAACGGTCATTCCAAATATTGTTCCTGGCCATGGAATATCCCCAGTGACAGCATCTCGAAAAATATGGAAGGAGTCTCCCTGAGGTGTGTAACACTTGGATTTGATTGTCAAGGTTGTCCCCCTCCACTATGGTTGGGATGGCATTCATGTACTTCTCTTTAAAATTCTCGTAGCCTCCGACTTCGGCAAAAGCTGAAAAGGAATTGGATAAAATGAGATTTCTGTCAAACCTTAGACATCTAAAGTGTTCACAATCACCCCTTTGTGGTGGAGGTACTCAAACACCTCCAATCAGATTATGTGTGGTGAGGGGAAATAGGGAAACTCACCCCACTGGGAGGGTCTGGAAAAGCTAGTCAGGCATAGGAAAGAACCACAATGGATGGAGACCTCAGAAAGGTGAGCCCAGACTTTTGGGACAATATAAAGGCTCAGATGACACAGAATCCATCAGAGTAAATTTTAGAGTGGTAGATACTACAATTCTACATTTGTAGAGTTGAGTTTGACAGTTTACTTCTTTATTCATTATTTAATCGAGCACTAACACGTTTGTGTGTACCAAATATTGTGGTGGGATTATGTGCAAAATGAATGTGCAAGGCAGAAAGTCAACCTAATGGAAGATGCAGACAATACAAGGAAATTGTTCTGATAAGGGAAATGTGGTTCGTAGCAAAAATACATGGAGGACCTAGGAGTGAGAGTCTACCCATAAGGATAGGATAAGTGAGTCTTAGAGAAGCTGATGCCAGGGTGCACATCACTGAAGCCAGAAACCAAAGGAGCATGAATGAGAATAACAGAAATTCTGGCTGAGTAGCAAGTTCACAGGGAATTGGTAGCAGCAGCTGCTTCAGGAGTAGCGTCGTGCAATAGAACTTCCTACAATGATGGAACTGTTACATATCTGCAAGGAATTGGTAGCAGCAGCTGCTTCAGGAGTAGCGTTGTGCAATAGAACTTCCTACAATGATGGAACTGTTACATATCTGCAAGGAATTGGTAGCAGCAGCTGCTTCAGGAGTAGCGTCGTGCAATAGAACTTCCTACAATGATGGAACCATTACATATCTGTGCTGTCCAATGTGGTAACTACTGGCCATATATTGGGGCTTCCCTAATGGCTCAGTCGGAGAAGGCAATGGCACCCCACTCCAGTACTCTTGCCTGGAAAATCCCATGGACAGAGGAGCCTGGTACGCTTCGATCCATGGGGTCGCTAGGAGTCGGACACGACTGAGCGACTTCACTTTTACTTTTCACTTTCATGCATTGGAGAAGGAAATGGCAACCCACTCCAGTGTTCTTGCCTGGAGAATCCCAGGGACGGCGGAGCCTGGTGGGCTGCCGTCTATGGGGTCGCACAGAGTCAGACACGACTGAGCGACTTCACTTTCACTTAATGGCTCAGTGGGTAAAGAATCTGCAATGCAGGAGACACAGGAGATGTGGGTACAATTCCTGGGTCGGGAAGATCCCCTGAAGGAGGAAAATGGCAACCCACTCCAGTATTTTTGCCTGAAAAATCCCATGGACAGAGGAGCTTGGTGGGCTACAGTCCATGGGGTCACAAAGAGTTGGACACGACTGAGCAACTAAGTGCAGGACACTACCATATATTGAGTGCTTGAAATATGGCTAAGCAAGTGAGAAACTGAATTTTTAATTAGCTTAAATTTAAATAGCCACATGTGGTTAATGGCAACCATGTTCTGACAAAATCATCAATCGGCGTTATGAATTTGTTGTCTCCGTAGTTCTATCAGTTTTTGCCTCATATCTTTAAGCTCTGATTAGGTGCCTGCATGTTCAGGAATGTTGCATTCAGTGCAGCTTGAGTGGGTGCTGGAGCAGGGTGACTGCTGGACAAGGGGGGGATGAAAAGACATTTGTTTTCACCTTGTATCCTTTTTATTTTATGCATGGATTTTCTATGCAAACAAAAACAAAACCTATAATAAAAGAAGCCAAAAATTAGCAAGCTGTAAATTAGATTCATCAATAGTGATCTGGCATGACTTAAAAGAATGAATAACTGATGGTACTAATAAGTGAGGGTCATAAAGGAAAATACAAGCTATATCTGTTACTTATACAATAATAGAGTAAGGAATATACTTTAATAATTTCCATCAGTCATAATGAAGTTAATATTCACTTACCTAAATTTTTCCTAATATTTAATCCTTCATTTAATGAGGATTCTATGCAAATGAAAGGTTTCTGTGCATTGGATGCAATGCACCAATATTTTGGTAAAATGTCAACTCAATGGTACTAATTTTGTCCATTCTGAACACAAGGATATTAAGATTAAACAAAATAATTTATCTAAGCAATAATTTTTTAAAGGCGGTAAAAGTGAAGAGTGAAAGTGAAGTCGCTCAGTCATGTCCGACTCTTTGCGACCCCATGGACTATAACCTGCCAGGCTCCTCCATCCATGGGATTTTCCAGGCAATAATATTGGAGTGGGTTGCCATTTCCTTCTCCAGGGGATCTTCCCCACCCAGGGATCAAACCCAAGTCTCCCACACTGCAGGCAGACTCTTTACCGTCTGAGCTACCAGGGAGCCCCAAAGGAGGTAAAGTTCTCCCTTACTTCTTCATGCTGAGACAGTACAGTAAGAAAGAAGTTCGCAGACACTCCAATGGTGTGAATTATATGAATGATTGGAAAATGTGGCCAAATAGAAGGGAGCCAGTGGTCAAGAGCAGTCAGATGGAACAGACCCAAGTCCCAGGATTTCTGACCCCAGGGCACTGCTCATACGGTTATCACTTACCAAACCCCGTGAGAATAAAAGAACCTATCAGCATGATGGCCGTTTGGAGGGTGTCTGTGTACATAACTGAGGCCAAGCCCCCTGTGAAGAGAAAGAAAGGAATCGAGACATTCTGCTCACGCGTCCTCATCTGTCTGCTGTCACCTCTGCATTGTCCTCTGCCCAAACTCTAGAGATAACTCAGCAAAACACAGCAAACGCTCCTGGGTGGACCACAAGCCCTTCTCGGCAACGTTGTCGCCTTAGTGGTTACGCCTCTCATTGGCCCTCTTGTCTCCCTCGCCTTCACTCAACGTCTATGAACTGTAGTGGAGTTCCACCTTTGTGTGAATTTTTGAATATTAAATAGAGATAAAGGCAAAGTTTTAATACCATAGATTTCCCCTCACTGATCCCTCAGTTTGCTCCACTTAGCACAGTTACACTTGCTCTGGAAAAGCTGGGCAAGGCCATTTTTGCTCTCCTGTGGGAACGTTTCATTGTTTCGTTAGTCGAGAACCAGATACAGCTGACGAGCTGTGTTTTGCTGCAGTGTTGTTCCAACAACAAGAACTTCCCTTTCATCTCTGGGCTCACAGAATCTCAGTTAATGAGATACTCCCTTTATGAGAGGGAAACAAGATGGATACTGAAAATAGGAGGTGTATGCCCTTATCTGTCACTTATTCTGAGACATGTACTTGATGTATAAAAAATGGCTTCAGGACTGTCTTTATTGTTCCAGCTATACTTTTTCTTTATTTTTCCAACTGAGCTGGTATAGTTTGATTTTCATGTTAGTATGCATGAGGGAGAACACCGGTGTATCTGGCTCTTGAAAGCCTGCTTGAACTATTACCACACCTTTCCTCGCACAACCAACCCACTGCTCCAGTTTTCCTTTCCTGATTCTGCGGCTCATAGTCCCACCACCATGCCTTGGCATGAATTCACTTGGGCCCCGCCTGGGTGTTGCCAGACTCGAGTCTAAGCCACTGCTTCATCCTGACCTCCCGTGTGTACGTTACGCTGGATTCCAAATGCCGATCTGTGTACCAGACACATGGCTGAGCCAAGTCACCATTTCCCACCCCATTTACCACGTCATGAGGTGCTCACACCTCATACTGAAGATTCTGTTTTCTTTGCTCTGGGTGTGTTTCTCCATCCGTGCTTGAATCTCACAATGGAAATATAAGGGCATCCTTACATGGCAGTGACAATGTTAACCACAGCTTGGGGTGAGGTCAGCAAAAGATAGCGTGGGCTCACCAGTGATTGTGTAAATAGCAGTGATAGCCAAGAGGATGAAGATCGCCAGGTATAGGTCCAATCCCAAGGCCAGTTTGATGAATATGGCTCCAGAAAATATGTCTGACTAAAGAGAGAACAATCAGTGTGGGAAGGAAACATGCAGTGCATCACTCAGCTCTTCACTGAAGCCTTCCCACTGATATCTGATGCTCCCTGGTGGCCTAGTGGTTAGGATTCAGCGCTCTCACAGCCTCGGGCCAGATTCAATTCCCGGTCAGGAAAGCCTTTCTTTTCTCTCTGCTTGCCACCTACCAATCCCCCTAGTGAGACCATACATCCTTTGGGGCTTCCCAGGTGGTGCTAGAAGAAAAGAATCTGCCTGCCAGTGCAGGAGACATAAGAGATGCCAGTTCTATCCCTGGGCTGGGAAGATCCCCTGGAGAAGGGCATGGCCATCCACTCCAATATTCTTGCCTGGAGAATCCCATGGACAGAGGAGCCTGGTGGGCTAGAGTCCATGGAGACACAAAAGAGTCAGACATGACTGAGCACTCCTGGACCCTACACATTACTGGAGGTTGAGAACCAATGAACAATATGATCTTTTTAAAACTTGGGGCAGGGGAGGGCTGTGAAAGTTATTGATCTGTTTAATAAGTAAGCAGGACAGAAGATGTTATCATTGTATAATAGTACACAAAATGTCATGTCTAGGATTATTGACATCACTTAAGATATAACCTTGTAGGTAAGAATGGACTCCTGCTACAGGCTCTTCCCAGCTGGCCACGCCAGACCACGCACAGTCACACATGCTCTGGGCCTCTGTGCGGCTCCGTTCAGCTCCCCAACCTTCCACCCCCTCCCCACCAGCAGGAACAACCCACCTCAGGAGGCGGCCTCCCTGGGGGGCTCTCTGTCATTCTGCTGCAGCACCTTGTTCATACTCTAGCATCATAAAGCTCTAGATGTCAGAGCCAGAGGAGAACGGAGACCACCAGCTCCCACCCGCCGGAGGGGCCTGTAGGCACGAAGCCCCGGACACCTGCAGGCTCCTCTGCCTCCCTTGGGCTCTCTTTACCTTCCTGTCCTGGGACTTAAGTGCCCCCAGCCCTCACCCATGAGGGCCACCTCCAATTCCACCCAGCATGGACTGCCATCCTCTTTCCTGGCCTGCAGCATATTTCCTGTACTTATCCACACACTCTTGTCCAGCTCTTAGTTTAACATATTTGCATGTAATGTCATAAAGTGCTATTTCACGTGTAAAATTCTTATACCCTTAACGACGTGGTGAACTGCTAGTGAACAGGAATCTTGTTCCCCTAACATGGAGCCCAACAATTTATAATAAGTACTGGGAAATGCTCACGTTGCATTAGGAAGGCTCACGCCATCTAATCTAAGCAGCTGGTTTACTTCCAGTCATGATTTTGCTCAACAGAGGATCAATAAGCAGAGTGAACTTCTGCTCTAGTGAACCGCCTGGACTATAAACTTGCAGGAGATTATGTCCTTTGTCACCGATACATTAGGAGATTTTTCTTTGGTTTCTACCTGTACTGCTGAATCTTCAAATTTCTTCTTTCATCAATAATTATATCCAAGAGACTTAACTTGAAAAAAAAACTTTAGAATTCTTTTAACACTTGTTTGTGACATTTGTTTCGCACAGGCAATCTCAGATAAAATAGGGTACATTTAAGCAAAGTCAGTATAATAACACAAAACACTTTCCCTTCTGGTCTTCATGTTAGATGGTGAA
Organism: Okapia johnstoni; assembly: GCA_024291935.2. Taxonomy (NCBI): domain Eukaryota; kingdom Metazoa; phylum Chordata; class Mammalia; order Artiodactyla; family Giraffidae; genus Okapia; species Okapia johnstoni. The sequence continues at coordinate 2,117,151 of CM044310.1, read as the reverse complement.
GCTGAGAAGGCAAATGTAAACGTAGACTGGCCTTGACGATGAGAATGAGAAGGTCACTGTGCAGGGGCAGGTGGGAGCTGGAGGATGTGCAGGGGCAGGTGGGAGCTGGAGGATGTGCAGGGGCCAGGTGGGAGCTGGAGGATGTGCAGGGGCAGGTGGGAGCTGGAGGATGTGCAGGGGCAGGTGGGAGCTGGAGGATGTGCAGGGGCAGGTGGGAGCTGGAGGATGTGCAGGGGCAGGTGGGAGCTGGAGGATGTGCAGGGGCAGGTGGGAGCTGGAGGATGTGCAGGGGCAGGTGGGAGCTAGAGGATGTGCAGGGGCAGGTGGCAGCTAGAGGACCCTTGTTCCTGCTACTGAATTGCTGCTCTGCGTGAGTGAGACACTCTGCTCTGTCTGCACATCCGTTTATGTGTTTCACAGTCTTAATGAAAGGTTGGGTTTACACTCTGGAGGCTCTTGTGACTCAGCATTCTTTTACTCTATGAGTGAAGGGTTTCTGAAGCTCCTTTTTTTTTTTTTTTGGTGTAAAATCTTGATAGAGAGACCCCCTGGTGGCTCAGATTGTAAAGAATCTGCCTGCCATGCAGGAGACTTGGGTTTGATCCCTGGGTTGGGAAAATCCCCTGCAGAAGGGAATTGCTACCCACTCCAGAATTCTGGCCTGGAGAATTCCATGGACAGAGGAGCCTGCTGGGCTACGGTCCATGGGGTGACCAAGAGCCAGACACAGCTGAGTGATTAACATGTTCAGAGAGACCCCAAGTAGTTTTAAAACATCCATATATGGCTTGACCCATAAAGTTCTCTGATCATAGCACTCTTGTCCCTCATGAAGCTAAACCAGGAGGGCACTGAACTCACTGAGATTCTCAAAGCCACACAGATGAACAGGGAGAGGATGGAGAGGTAGACCTGGAGCCGCTTCCCACCAAACCGCTTCCTCAGGTATTCCGGCATGGTCGTCACCTGCAGAGAGACACCAGCAGGGATTCATCCTCAGGGTCCCACACATTCAGATGACCCAACATGTACCAAGGCTCTGTGGACAGGTAACTGTGTGTGGCAGGTACCCTCAAGGTGGGTAACACCCCCAGGGTGGGGAGACAGGTGTGAGAAGGCACAGCCCCTTGGGAAGCAGTGAGGCTGGAATGAACATGGGCATTGAACTCAAGCGTTCTTGGGATCTGTTCCCATATTGTGACCTTTAGCAAATGACAGTCTCTCTGAGCCTCTGTTTTCTCACCTGTAATGTGGGGCTTTAATATGCAAGTAGGTGTAAAATACCTGCCACAACACCAAATGAATGGTGACGCTCAAGAGATAATATTTATTATTTTCCCTGATAATGTTGCAGTCTAGCAAAAACAACATGAATGATCGACTGCAATTATGGTTACATGATAAATAGATAATCGAATAAACTGCAAATATACATCTGTATGTGCATTCTCATGATTATCTTTATTGAGAAGAAGAGCTACATTAAATCCTATGTAGGGAAAAAGCTGAGGTTATCATTATCGAAATACTAAATCAGCTATGTGATCAACTTAAAGGGTACATTTTTCTGGTTCCTTCATAGCAGACCAAGCTCATGGCTTCTTCTTCCCCGGTATAAAAGAATATTAAATAAACATTTATATAATATTATCAAAAGCAAGAAGGGGAACTCTTGGGGCTCAGAAACTGTGCAGAACCACCTCAAGAATGGTAAGCCATGTCCAAGAACACAGGCATGAGTTACATGCTGTGGATCCTTGCACCAAAGAGAGCAGAGCTTGCTCAAGCCCGGAATGGGAAGGGACTCAGGATGAGCAAGGGACTATACAGTGACATACAGAAGCAGTAGACAGAAAGCTTGCTCCCCTGGTACCCCATCCCAGGAATCATCCCAGGACACAGCACCCCTCAGCTGCAGAAGGAGTAAGTATGGCCGTTAGGCCCCAAGAGGCACAGCAGTGCCCCAGTTGGTTGGAAACATCCAGGTGGAAGGGGAGCATGGTACTTCCTCCCGCTCATTAAAAAAAAGCTACCTTCCAAACATCAGAATAACAAAAATTAGAATGAAGGAAAACATCATGCATTGGTAAGGATGTCAGAAAAATAGAGTCTCCACAACAGTGATCAGCAAGAGGAGAGCTGACTGCAGCCATTTTCAAGAGCAACTCTGCAGCACACTGTGGCCTTTTTTTAACTTTTAAAAATTCTTTTATGATTTGTATTATCTTTTGGCTGTGCTGGATATTTGTTGCTGCTTGCGGCCTTTCTCTAGTTGCAGCGAGCGGGGCCCGCTCCTTGTTGGCGGAGCGTGGACTTCTCATCGCAGTGGCTTTTTCTTGTCTCAGAGCACAGGCTCTAGGAGCTGGTTTCAGCAGCTTCGTGGGCAGCACATGGGCTCAGTAGTTGCGGCTCGAGGGCTCTAGAGCACATGCTCAGTAGGGTGGCACACGGGCTGAGCTGTCCGGCCACGTGTGGGATCTTCCTGGACCAGGGATCAAACCCATGTCTCCTGCATTGGCAGGCAGATTCTTTACCACCAGGAAATCCAGTAGTTAGTGGTCTTATGTAAACATAAGCTCAGAAATTCTGGGAAGAATGATGTCACTCAGGTTTCATAGCTGAGCAGAAAAAATAAGGGAATAAATGAATGCCTGACACGTGCGCCAGAGACATCTGTGGATACTCACCCCTGCCTTGATGTAAATGGGGACAAAGAACCACCCTAGAACCAGCAACAGCAGCAAGGCCTGCAAGAAATCAAGGACAGAGTGAGAGTTAGAGAGGTTTGGTTCGTGGGCCTTTTCACTTCACAACCTCCAAGTCTGAAAATAAAATGTTTGCTTGGATCCTGTCCCACTCAAACAATTATGATCCCAAGACAGCTGTGGGTCTCTTTCTTCCGGTTCCATGATCCAGAGATCACTATTTCCTGGGGCTTAGGATGTGGCAAAGATGTGTGGTGAAAAACGGGCAGTCAGAGATCTGAGCCCAGCTGGACCACTGGAAGGTCATATGATCTTTTCCGAAAGGAATTATTCTTAAAAAAAAAATTATTTAGCTGTGTTGAGTCTTCCTTGCAGCACATGGAATCTTTCTGTGTGGCGAGTGGGCTTAGTTGCCCTGCAGCATGTGGGATCTTAGTTCCCCCACCGTGGATCAAACCCTTATCCCCTATATTGGGAGGTGGATTGTTAACCACTAAGCCACCAGGGAAGTCCCCAGGAATTATTCCTGAATGTCAGGAATCGTATAGAGTGGCAGACCACTGAGAAACTTAGAAACAGAAGGGTATTCCCGTGGCCCCCCAAGTCTCGCCGTATCTGATGATGACAATAGCATAATCTCACGTGGATATTAATGTGTATGAAACAGTCTTCACTTCTCTCACTCACGCTGTTCTCACAGCGCCAGGCGAGGCAGGTGTGATCAGCACAGTTTTTCCTGTTTTATGGGGGAACCTGAACCTCGCAGAGATTAAAGAAATCCAAGGCCACAGGCTAAAGAGCCAGGCTCTCAGCAAGCTGATAACCATACTCCCTGGGGCCATAGGGCATTTTGTCTACGCTTCTGGAGGCTGGCTCCTTTCTGGACTCCATGGCACCGTCAAAGCGAAACCCAGACCGTAGGGCACACGTGGAAGCTGGGTCCATTCTGCGTCTGTGACACCACTAAAGTAATTACAGGGGCAAAATCTTCAACAGGGGTGGGGCAAAGTTCCTTGTGATGACACAAGGTCCCTTGCTGAGTCTATCCAGGATAGTCTGTTTATATATATATATTTTTTAAAATGATCCAACTTTCTTCCACATAAGCATCTCCCTCTGACTGATAGGCATATACACGCCCAAGCAAACACTAGAAAGGATAAGAGAATAGAACCGAAAACACTCAGTCAACTCAAGACATGTTCACAGCATGTGCCCAGCCAAATGCTGGATGATGGGGCGGTGTGAGTGACACCAGAGGAGATAGTCTCTTGTCCTTAAAGATTCCGGAGTCTAATTAAGAAGACACAGCTTGCACTGGTGAGATGGCAGCACAGCATTAGGAACTCAGTCACCAAGTCTTAGAGATTCGATCTACTACCTCCAAATCATTTACTCTTTACTATGTTGTCACTTCCTCGGCCAATTTCTACTCCTCTGTCTGGCAGCAGCTGCAGGAAGTTCCCTGGACACGTGCCTGGTCCCACCCACCATCTAGGATGGATGCCCCTTCTGCATCCATGCCCCTTCTGTTTCCTTCTGTTGAGATCTCTCAAAGCTCCATGCATGCTTCTGTCCTTGCACTTTCTACACTGTAGTGAATGTTTATCTGTCTCTCCCACTGGGATGTAAGCTTTTCAAAGAAGGGATCGTTACTTGTACATTTTTAAATTTCTTGCTTCTAATTCAGACTGAATGTATAATATAGCTCAGGGCGGGGAGAGAGAGAGAAATGAGAGCTAGAATGATCAAGGAGGTCAAGTAAAAGTGGGATTAAATGACATAGAGATGACTTCCCTGGTGGGAATAATGGCTTTAATGAAATCTCAAAGATCGGGTATGGCCCAGGCAAGATGGGCTACCCAGGGAAGGCCCTGAGGTTCAAGAAGAAGGAGAAATAGGAGTCAAACCAAAGAGGAGTTGGTCCTATGCAGAAAAGAAAAGTGAAAGTCGCTCAGCTGTGTCCAGCTCTTTGTGACTGTACAGTCCATGGAATTCTCCAGGCCAGAATACTGGAGTGGGTAGCCTTTCCCGTCTCCAGGTCATCGACCCAGGGATCGAACCCAAGTCTCCTGCATTGCAGGTGGATTCTTTACCAGCTGAGCCACAAGGGAAGCCCAAGAATACTGGAGTGAGTAGCCCAGACACACACACCTAGAGTTTCGATTTAAAGGAAAAAGCCTGTGATGTCACTCACGTTCCATTCAAATGCTGCAATGGCAATTCCTGAAGCCGCTCCGGTCCCTGCCAGCCCCACAAAGTGGCCACTGCCGATGTTACTGGCGAAGAGAGAGGCGCCCATCTGGAATCCAAGGGAAGAGACTAGGGTCAGAGTTAAAAGTCCCGAATCAGACTTCTTGAAAGCAGGTAAACGTTGAGATGTTTCCATTACTTCTCCATACGGCAGGAGTCAGCAAGCTTAAAGCTTGTGGCCTAAATTTAGCCGGTCGCCAGTTTTTGCACGGGTGGTATACAAGATTGTTTTCATGTTTTTGAGTTATTTTTTGGCTGTGCTGGGTCTTTCCATTGAGGTGCACAGGCCCCCCTTGTTTCGGGAGATGGGCTCTAGAGTGCTTGAGCTGAGTAGTTGGGGGCTTGTGGGCTTCTCCAGCTGCAGCACTCGGGCTTAATTATCCCTTGGCGTGTGGGATCTTAGTTCCCCCACCAGGGATCGAACCTGCGTCCCCTGCATTGGAAGGTGGGTTCTCACCCACTGGGGCACCAGGAAAGTCCCTGAATGGCTTTTAAAGATTGAGAGGGTAGCATTGACATATATGCACTCCCGTGTGTGAGATAGCTGTAGTGGGAACCTGCTGTAAGCACAGGGGGCTCAGCCTGGTGCTCTGTGACCGCCCAGAGGGGTGGGACAGGGTGGGTGGAGGGAGGTTCCAGAGGGAGGGGGCATATGTGTACTTACGGATGCTTCGCACTGCCATACGGCAGAAACTAACACAACATTGCAAACGATTATCCTCCAATTAAAAACAAATTTAAAAAAAAGAATATGAATCAGAGCCAAACCAGCTCTTTCCAAATGCCACACTACACCTGCTCTCATAACCAGTGATGTATTCTTGTTTATTAGAACGACAGGGCTGAGCTCTGAGGTCAGGGGTTTAGGAAAAGAGACACCAGAAAGCAGGCAATCAATGCACCTCAGATGTGATCAGCCTTCTACGTGTTTTCTTGGCTTGTCCTTAAACATACACACTGGAAATTTATCGCCAGGAAGCTTTGACTCACTCACCGGCCACCAGGTCACATCTCTACCAGCCAGAAAGAAGCCTCCAACAGTGCCCCGGTTAGTCCTCAGCATTGCCTGAGCAGAAGGGAAGACGTTTACGAGTCAAGCCACAGAAAGAGCCCCTGAGACGCCCCAGAATCTCTGGCCAGGGCTCTGAGAGACATGACCTTTTCCAGCACTCCTAAAGAGAAACATTGTCCTCAAAACTGTGATACAGTGCCAATTTTTCAAGGACTTCAAAATCACACCTTCATGGAAACCAAGGCACTTTAAGACGTCGTGTCTCTCAACTTCTGTCCTAATCGCTCAGCTTATTTTCACTGATGGATACAATGTGAGGTATCTATCGCGAGAGCTGTGCTTGGAAGAAAAGTTGCAGACTCCAGCTCATTACTTAAAGAATGAATGCAAATGACTTGAGCATCCAAATCAACTAAGTTACTAACAGAAGGTGAGCAAAGGAGAATAAAATCAATGAGATAACAACACAACGTCTTTATTCCTGACGTCAGGCGCTGGAAACGCCGAACGGGATGAGCCTGCAGTCCCATTCTCGGCCCTGCTCACACGATGGGCTTGTTAGAAGAGTAAAGTGAATCAGTGGACGCATTACTGACACCACACGTGAGAAAATGACTGCTTAGGGAGGGACAATAAAATCTGTGACAGCTCATTTTGTTGACAGCTGATTTAACGTCCTCTCTGCTTTGTCACATCACACTTTTCCCTCCCTCAGTCATGTCCCCCACCCTCAAGCCTTGAGCCCACTCCGAACATCCCCACTAAACTCCTACATACCCACAGTCCGACGGCCATCACCAACACGAAATAGATGACAATGACGGAGATGTCAGCAGCATTTTGTATACGCTCTGATGTCTCAGGAGGGCTGGGGGTCTCAGTCACAGTGCTGGGGCTTAGTGTGCTGGCCATGGTTGCAGGCACTGCTTTCCCCATCCCAGGGGCGGCCCTTGTCTTATATGTGCTCTAGGTTAATGATCAGCCTCGGGCAAGTGGGGAGCACTATCAGAGCCATCTCCTGGGCAGAAGGACCTTTAAACTTCTCCTCTGAAGCTCTGAGACCCTGGCCCTCCAGCAGTCATGTTGGACCGGGTGGAGTGTGCGAAGGAGGGGTGAGAGATGAGAAACGGGGTGAAAACTGGAGGTGGAAAGAGGGGTACTCACTGTGTGGAAAGATGGCATCTTTAAGAAGATTTGAATAGTCTGGGTGAGGATTAGGGAGAGATGAAGGGGACAGAGAGGGGTAAGAGAGAGGTGAAGGGTCTAGAAGAGTCAGGAGGACAAGGGGTGAGGGGTCCTTGCAGAGCAGATAAGATTCCTGACCAAGAAATTACATCCCTTGAAAGTGAAGTTGTTTTGCATCTCCTGGGTGCCTCTGTGTTTCTCTGGAACAGGTAATCTGAGTTAGGCTTTGTATTACACGTCAGGACTGAGGCAGCCCCTGCAAGAAGGGAAGTGGCTCTATGGGCACTGCATTCAGCGGGGTCAGGGCAGGGGTGCGGAGTGGGTTGGGACAGAGGTTTTGACAATGGGCGTATCAACCTAAAAGCATGTGATAATGATTCTCAGGACTCATGTAAAGATGTGGGATTGCTTGATCATGTGATAGCTCTATTTTTAACTTTTTGAGGAACCTCCATACTGTTTGCCCTAATGACTGTATCAGTTTATACCCCACCAATGGTGCATAAGGGCTTCCCTAGTGGCTCAGTGGTAAAGAATCTGCCTGTCAATGCAGGAAACATAGGTTTGATCCCTGGGTTAGGAAGATCCCCTGGAGGAGGAAATGGCAACCCACTCCAATAGTATTGCCTGGGAAATCCATGGACAGAGGAACCTGGCAGGCTACAGTCTATGGGGTCGCAAGAGAGTTGGACATGACTTAGCAACTGAACAACAGTGGCAATGGTGCATAGGGGTTCCCTTTTCTCCAGATATTAGTCAGAACTGGTAAGTTCTAGTCTTTTTGATTTTTTTTAATTAATTAATTTTTTAATTGAAGGATAATTGCTTTACAGAATTTTGTTGTATTCTGTCAAACCTCAACATGAATCAGCCCTAGATATACACGTATCCCCTCCCTCCTGAACCTCCCTCCCATCTCTCTCCCCATCCCACCCCTCTAGGTTGACACAGCCCCTGTTTGAGTTTCCTGAGCCATACAGCAAATTCCCGTTGTCTATCTATTTTACATATGGTGATGTAAGTTTCCATGGTACTCTCTCCATACATCTCACCCTCTCCTCATGTCCACAAGTCTATTCTCTGTCTGTTTCTCCATTGCTGCCCTGTAAATAAATTCTTCAGTACCATTTTTCTAGATTCCGTATATAGGCATTAGAATATGATATTTATCTTTCTCTTTCTGACTTACTTCACTCTGTATAATAGGTTCTAGGTTCATCCACCTGTTTAGAACTGACTCAAATGTGTTCCTTTTTATGGCCGAGTAATATTCCATTGTGTATATGTACCACCACTTCTTTATCCATTCATCTGTCAATGGGTAGTCGTTTTTGATTTAATATTCATACTAACAAGTAGAAGGTGATATCTCATTTTGGTGCTGATTTGCATTTACCAAATTTGTGATGTTGAACATCTTTTCATATACTTTTTTGGTAATTGGTGTGTCTTCTCTGGAAAAAAATTCTATTCAGGTCCTTTGCCTATTTGAAAATCAGGTTATTTGGTTTTGTTTTTTGGTTTTTTAGCATTTAAAAATATTTATTTGGCTGCACTGGACCTTAGGTGCGGCACTCAGGATCTTCACCACGCTGGATGTTTCACTGTGGACCCTCTAGTTGTGGCACACAGGCTCAAGAGTGCAAGGGCACAGTAGCTCCACTGCATGTGGGATCTTAATTCCCTGACCAGGGATCAAACCTGCATCTTCTCCATTGCAAGGCAGATTCTTAACCACTGGACCACCAAGGAAGTCCCTAGTTTGGCTTTTGAGTTGATGAGTGTTTGCATACTTTAGATATTAACCCCTTACCAGTTATATGGTTTGCAAATATTTTCTCCTATTCTGTAGGTTGCCTTTTTATTTTGTTGATTGATCTCTTTGCTGTGCAGAAAACTTTTAGTTTAATGTAGTCCCATTTGCATTTAGTTTTTTCTTTTCTTGCCTGGGTTTTTGATATCATATCCAGAAAAGTTAATACTAAGATCAAGGTCAAGGAGATTTTCTTCTAGAAATTTATAGTTTCAGGTCTTACATTTGAATCTTTAATCCATTTCAAGTTAATTATTTTCAATGTTGAAAGATAGGGATCCAGTTTATTTTGCATGTGGTATGCAGTTTTCCCAGGACCATTTATTGAAGAGACTATCCTTTTTCATTGTGTTCTTGGCATCCTCATCAAAGATTAATTGACCATTTTCTGGGGTTTATTTATGGACTGTTGATTGTGTTCCATTGGCCAATGTATCACTTTTTATCCAGTGTTATACTATTTTGATTACTATAGATTTGTAATTTAATTTGAAATCCGAGAGTGTCATGCCTCCAGTTTTGTTCTCCTTTCTCAAGATTTATCTATTTGAAAACTTTTGTGGCAGGATATTTTTTTCCTCTTTCTATGAAAAAATATCACTGGTATTTTAATGGGGATTTCATTGAATCTCTAGATTGCTTTGGGTAGTATGAGATTTTGACAATATTAATTCTTCCAGTCTATGAATGTGGGGTATCTTCCCATTTATTTATATCTTCCTCAGTTATTTTCATCAAGGTTTTATAGTTTTCAGTATACAGATCTTTCACTTCCTTGGTTAAATTTATTCCAATTTTATTCTTTTTGCTGCTATTGTAAATGAGATTATTTCATTTATTTCTTTTTCAGGTAGTTTATCGTTAGTGTTTAAAAATGCAGCTGATTTTTGTGTGTTGATTTTATATCCTGCAACTTTACTGAATTTGTTAATTAGTTTGAACAGCTGTTTTTTTTAATGTTTGTGGCGTTCTTAGGATTTCTTGCCCAGTTACTCTGGCTAGTACTCCCAGTACCATGCTGTATCCGAGTGCTGAGACTGGGCACCCTTGTCTGATTCCTGATCTTAGAAGGAAAGCTGTCAGGTTTTCACCACTGAGTATGTTAGCTATGGGCTTGTCAGATATGGCCTTTATTGTGTTGAGGTAAGTACCTTTAGCGCCTGTTTTGTTGAGAGTTTTTAATCATTAAATGGTGCTACATGCTTTTCCTGCATCTGTTGTCAGGTCTGTACATGGGACCCCAGTCAATGAGACAATGACCTGGGCATGGGCTCACCTTCTGAAAGTGCCTGGTCCTGGACTCCGTCAGGGATTCACATGATTCCTAGAAGTACTTTTGCCCATGGAGCCATACTGAATTTTTGTTGCTGATGGGGGGGTACTAGCTGGAGACCTTATATTCCATCATCTTGCTGATGTCATCTCATGAACTCCCGTACCATTTTAAAGATGTCTTTTTCTTGATTGAACATTTGCTTGATTGCTGCCCACTTTTCATTGTTTTTCAGAGCTCAAACAGCATTTTGCTCTGTTTGTTTTGCAGTTTCTGTTGGGGAGTGAAATCTTGGAACATCTTAGGCTGATCGTCTCAGTTTTATAACGGACTTCCGTAGACTGAGGCATCTCATCAGGCCACTACTGTTACCCCCCACTCTCCCAGAGACCCCAGCCTGGGTAGAGTATCCATCCTTCCCTTTGCAGCATCTGCCAGCATTTCTGACCGTTTAAATGCAGGTCAAGAAGTAACATGGATGAAATAAAGCCTCAGTAGGAGCCCAGAGGAAAATCAAATGGGACCCCATACAGGAAAATAGGAGGAGAGCTAAGTCAACCAAACCCTAAAAAAAAAAAGCTGCACACTTTAAAAAGCTGCTGGCGGGGCGGACCCTTAACCACTGGGCCACCAAAGGAGTCCCAAGTTAACCAAACTGTGAGCGTAAAAGAAGCTTGTGGCCGAGATGGGTCTCACTAGGGAAAAAAAACAACCAAAAACCTTGACCTTAGAGTAAGGCAAGAAAATCTCACTTTGTAGAGAGACCTGTGAACCTGAGTCTAAAACCCTCATACAGCTTGTGGGAAAGGATTTGGAAAACTCCGTTTATAACTTTCCTTCACCAAATAAATAAACCCACCAAGCAGCAGGTCTCCTTTGGATCATTTTCCTTTCTGAGTAAGGAGTTTCTGTTGGGCATCACATTATCTTCCACCTATAGGCCTGGAGTTTTCACCTTCTGAGCTTCTACCTCATCCTGTGCGCAGGAAGGAGGCTCAAGGGGCCACATCCCGGCCTTCTGAAGCCCTCGCTTCTCGAGCTATTTGGCTTCAGCGTCTCTAGTTCCTGCAGCCGTGCGCTCACATTCTCTCATCTCAGGCCCAGGGGGAGGGAGAAGGAGGAGGAGGAGTCTGGAAACCAGGATACCTCAGAGACCTGTGGGTCTACAGTTCCTGAACATTGACCAGTCTGAAAAATTAATAAAGGAACTTTATTACTTTATTACCCTAGAAGAGAAGCGAGTTCTCCTGCCTTCTCTGGGAGATCTATATATAACAGTTGGCTTGACAGTTGTGTTTGTTTGGGGCTTCCCTGGTGGTTTGGTGGTAAAGAATCCTCCTGCCAGTGCAAGAAACACGGGTTCGATCCCTGGTCTGGGAAAATCCCACGTGCTGAGGAGCACTGAGCCCATGTGCTACAGCTACTAAGCCTGTGCTCTACAGCCCGGGAGCTGCAACTACTGAGCCCACTCACTGCAGCCACCTGGGCACCCTAGAGTCCGTGCTCCACAACAATAGCAGCCACCACAGTGAGAAGCCATGTGCTACAACTAGAGAAAAGCCCGTGCAATGATGAAGACCAGCACAACCAAAAGTCAACAAACAAATCAAATTATTAAAAGCCTTGCATTTGCATGTAGGGGTCTAGGTTGGTCCTTGGGAAAGGTTGCATCCACCCTGTGTGTCCTCACCTCACTGCTGCAGGCACAATGCCTCTGTCTGCTACCTGTCACATAAAGCACCCCTTCCTCCCCCAATACAGGCCTCTCGTTCCTTTCTTTATCTGCCTAGGCTTTCCCCACCTTACCACCATCAGCAAGTGGCACACACTGCAGACTTCTGCCACCTTCTGGGTGTCCTTTGACCTTAAATGCAGCAGAGGCTTTATGCTTTCTATTTCCTCTCCTTAAAACGTCCTTTCTGCCAACTTGTTAGAACTATAACAAGTCCTTCCTCCTCTGGGAGACCAAACAGACTCATGTAAAGTCATGTAAAGAATCATGTGTTCATTGTTGCAACATTAAGGCCAGGACAGTGCTTCATCTGTTGGAGTCATGAAAACAATGTGAGTTGTAAAGTCTCACTGTTGCTGTTCAGTTGCCAAGTCATACCTGCCTGTTTGCTGCCCCGTGGACGGCAGCACGCCAGGCTCCCCTGCCCTTCACTATCACCCAGAGTTTGCTCAGATTTATGTCCACTGAGTTGGTGATGCCATCTAACCATCTCATCCTCTGCTGTCCTCTTCTCCCATGGCCTTCAATCTTTCCCAGCATCAAGGTCTTTTCAAATGAGTTGGCTCTTGGCATTAGGTGACCAAAGTTTTGGAGCTTCAGCATCAGTAACGTCTTGTAACAAGCGAAGTCCCAGGATTACCAGCTCTGTGGGTAGAGGGAGTTCAACTTGAACCAGCAGGGGGTGCTGTGGAACTAATCTTGGGTACTCTGCTTTTAGCGGCTCCCAGCTGCATGAACCCCAAGCCTGAGGGCAGGAGACTTTTGCTCCCCACCAGGGACTTTGCAACTGTATCCCCATGAGGAGGGACACCTGTGGAGTCACAGGGGATGATCTATGAATTATTCAGCAGAGACTGGGAGCCATACTCAATTTTTCTTGAGATTTATTGTTCTAAAATAAATAGCTTGGTTCTGTGGTCTTCCGTGGTGCAGAATTTTATCTCTTTGGATCCCCAAGTGAAGTGAAGTCGCTCAGTCGTGTCAGACTCTTCATGACCCCATGGACTACAGCCTCCCAGGCTCCTCTGTCCATGGGATTTTCCAGGCAAGAGTACTGGAGTGGGGTGCCATTGCCTTGGATCCCCAAGGGCATCATTATTGTATAATATTATATATATATAATAATAATATATAATTTACATTATACCATATCATATTGTATATGATATACAATTTATAATATGTAGTCTGTATTATAGCATGAAAGAGAAAGTAGCTCAGTTGTGTCTGATTCTTTGTGACCCTGTGGACAATACCATCCATGGAATTCTCCAGGCAAAAATACTGGAGTGGGTAGTTGTTCCTTTCTCCAGGGGATCTCCCCAACCCAGGGACTGAATACAGGTCTCCACATTGCAGGTGGATTCTTTACTGTCTGAGCCACTAGGAAAGTGGCTGTAGTGCACTGTAATTTTTATGCCTATATTACAAATTTTTTAATTATCTAGTTATTTATTTTTGGCTGTGCTGGATCTTTGTTGCTGCGCTCGGGTTTTCTCTAGTTGTGGAGAGCAAGGGCCACTCTCAGTTGGTGCTGTTCGGGCTTCTTATTGCGATGGCTTCTTGTATTGGGGAGCACAGTTTCTAGGGTGAGCAGGCTCAGTAGTTGTGGTGCATGGGGTTAATTGCCTTGCGGCATGTGGAGTTTTCCTGCATCAGGGATTGAATGTCCCCGTATTGGCAAGCAGATTCTTAAGCACTGGACCACCAGAGAAGTCCAGTATACTATAACATAATAGGGTCTCAGCCTGATTCTCTGGCTCCGGGTCAGGCAGGTGGCCTCCCTGACCATCTCTGGGCTCCAAACTGAGGAGGAGGAGGCTGATCAATCCTGCTAATCCTGGAACAGCGGCCCGAGCTCACGCAGTGCTTCAGGCCAGGGGGAAAGTGAGACAGAAACCCTGAGCTCCCCAGACCCCACCAGTCACCTGGGGAAACTCACAGAGCACTGTGTAACTGGCCCATGAAAAGACAAGAGCTGAGTGCCTACTGCCAATAGTGTGCGCTCTTCAGGAGCATTGAGAATAATGAGTACAAGTGTCTGGACCTCACAGTTGGTCATTGTGAATATGTTTGCAGCAACTTAAAGTTATATACATTCACACAGAGTAAAAATTGGTAAAAAGGAATACAAGGTGTAACTAAGGGGATAGACCTATTTCCAGATTTTTCTGTTCTATTCCAATTGGAAATGCTGGAGTCATGTGCTCAGAGAGTCCACCTCTTTGACCTTGAGTGGCCATTCACCAAGATCGTCAGTCACCTTTTTCCTGCCTCTTTTTCTGTCCTTGGCACATGCCCTGGCATCTCACTCCAGGGATCTTTCTTCCTCTCTGCCATGGAGACCACCTGACAGCCTACGGATCCAAACTTAGGCATCAGATTTCTTGAGACTTCTTTGGCCCAACTTCCCTGTGCCCCTCAACATGCGTACAGGCTAGGGACTCCCCTTGTGGTCTAGTGGTTGAGACTTTGCCTTCCAATTCAGGGAGTATGGGTTCGATCCCTGGTGAGGAAGCTAGGACCCCCCATGCCTCATGCCAACCGCCCATCCCCTAAAAAGCATAAAAGAAGTAATGTTGTAACAAATTCAATGAAAATTTTAAAACTGGTCCATATAAAAAATCTTAAAAAACCATTTAAAAACATGCATACAGGGTAATTTCCCATGTGTGTTTCTGTTGTACCCTTTAACTGACCTTTCATATACGTGTGCAGTGCCTGGAAACAGCAGGCAAGTTTGGAGCTGTAGGGGTACAGCTGACAGAGACTGACAGTTAAAAAATAATACGCTTCTATCGAAATAAACATTCAGATGTGAAAGCATCACCGTTCCAGTGGCGGATCTCCTGAGGCCTCTACTCACTCTATCCGAGGTGGTAACATCAGGAAAAATGGCAGTACAAAATCTATTGAGATGGATGAAACTGGAGCCCATTATACAGAGTGAAGTGAGCCAGAAAGAAAAACACCGACACAGTATACTGATGCATATATATGGAATTTGAAAGATGGTAACGGTAACCCTGTATGCGAGACAGAATAAAAGACACAGATGCATAGAACAGTCTTGTGGACTCTGAGGGAGAAGGTGAGGGTGGGATGTTCTGGGACAATAGCATTGAAACATGTATATTGTCTTATGTGAAGCGGAACACCATTCCATGTTCTATGCGTGGGACAAATGCTCAGGGCTGGGGCATTGCGATGACCCAGGGGGATGGGATGGGGAGGGAGGTGGGAGGAGGGTTCAGGATGCGGAACACATGTAAACCCATGGCTGATTCATGTCAATGTATGGCAAAAACTACTACAATATTGTAAAGTAATTAGCCCCCAACTAAAATAAATAAATTTATTAAAAAAAAAAAAAAAAAGAAACCCTGTGCTCCGTGTCCTGTTATCACAGTGACCAGAGGATGTGGCCCCTTATGGCCAGCAGGGGGCGCTGTGTGACGTCCGTTCCCGAGGCTGCAGGTGTGCTAGACAGCGGACAAACCACTCAGCTTGCTCCAGGGGATTTGGGCAAACTGGGTTCTCACCAATGTGTGACTTTTCTCCAGCTGTGATTCCTCCTTATCACCCCCACGAGCTCCTGGGTCTGGCTGTTCTGTAGCTTCAGACTTGAGTCAGATCCTCTTCTATACAGTCTTTTCCAAGCTGGTTTTAGAAAAGGCAGAGGAACCAGAGATCAAACTGCCAACACCCACTGGATGATTGAAAAAGCAAGAGAGTTCCAGAAAAACATCTACTTCTGCTTTATTGACTATGCCAAAGCCTTTGACTGTGTGGATCACAATAAACTGTGGAAAATTCTTCAAGAGATGGGAATACCAGGCCACCTGACCTGCCTCTTGAGAAACCTGTATGCAGGTCAGGAAGCAACAGTTAGAACTGGACATGGAACAACAGACTGGTTCCAAATAGGAACAGGAGTACATCAAGGCTGTATATTGTCACCCTGCTTATTTAACTTATATGCAGAGTACATCATGAGAAACGCTGGGCTGGAAGAAGCACAAGCTGGAAACAAGATTGCTGGGAGAAATATCAAAAACCTCAGATATGCAGATGACACCACCCTTATGGCAGAAAGTGAAGAAGAACTAAGGAGCCTCTTGATGAAAGTGAAAGAGGAGAGTGCAAAAGTTGGCTTAAAGCTCAACGTTCAGAAAACTAAGATCATGGCATCTGGTCCCATCACTTCATGGGATATAGATGGGGAAACAGTGGAAACAGTGTCAGACTTTATTTTGGGGGGCTCTAAAATCACTGCAGATGGTGATTGCAGCCATGAAATTAAAAGACGCTTACTCCTTGGAAGGAAGGTTATGGCCAACCTAGATAGCATATTTAAAAGCAGAGACATTACTTTGCCAACAAAAGTCCGTCTAGTCAAGGCTATGGTTTTTCTAGTGGTCATGTATGGATGTGAGAGTTGGACGGTGAAGAAAGCTGAGTGCCGCAGAATTGATGCTTTTGAACTGTGGTGTTGGAGAAGACTCTTGAGAGTCCCTTGGACTGCAAGAAGATCCAATCAATCCATCCTAAAGGAGATCAATCCTGGGTGTTCATTGGAAGGACTGATGCTGAAGCTGAATCTCCAATACGTTGGCCACCTCATGCGAAGATCTGACTCATTGGGAAAGACCCTGATGCTGGGAAGGATTAGGGGCAGGAGGAGAGGGGACGACAGAGGATGAGATGGCTGGATGGCATCACCGACTTGATGGACATGGGTTTGGGTGGACTCTGGGAGTTGGTGATGGGCAGGGAGGCCTGGCGTGCTGCGATTCACGGGGTCGCAAAGAGTCGGACACGACTGAGTGACTGCACTGAACTGATGTTTTTAGGAACAGATTTTATTATCTCAGTCATTGATATCTCCTCATATCTATAGAAGTACTAAATCCCTTCACGGTGACATCAGATCCTCATGACTAACGAAAAACCTTTTGTGAAATCAGTGCTTCACGGTATTGAACTTCTCCTTCATCTGAAACTTATATATCGACCTTCTCCCACGGGTGCTTTGGAGCAGCCTCTGAGAGCTCTCTGAAATGCTGCCTCCTGGGCTGCAGTCCTCATTTTGCCCCAAATAAAGCTTAACTTGCAGCTCTCAAGTTGTGCATCTTTTTTAGTCAACAGATTAAAGATAATAATGTGAGCAATACAGCCAGGACCTGCACGAGGTGTCAAAGCACGTGGTCAGCTTGACTGTGAGTGGATCTGAGGCTGTAGAAAAATATGCACCTTTACTGGCTCCAAAACTTAGTTAAAGGGGATTTCAGGGTGTAAGTAAGGGAATTTTTTTTCACTGGCATTTGTGTTTTATTTGGAGGAGCTACTGTACAACTGCGCTCACTTCACATGCTACCAAAGAAATGCTCAAAATCCTTCAAACTAGGCTTCAACAGTATGTGAGCTGAGAACTCCAGATGTACAAGCTGGATTTAGAAAAAGCACAGGAAACATGATCAAATTTGGTCAACATTTGTTGGATCATAGAAAAAGCAAGAGAATTTCAGAAAAACATCTACTTCTGCTTCGTTAACTATGCAAAAACATTTGACTGTATGAATTACAATAAGCTGTGAGAAATTCCTAAAGATGAGAATAACAGACCAACTTACCTGCCTCCTGAGAAAGCTGTATGCAGGAAAAGAATCAACAGTTAGAACCAGATATGGAACAATGAACTGGTTGGAAACTGGGAAAGCAGTTCGTCAAGGCTGTATATTGTCACCCTCCTTATTTTATGTATATGCAGAGTACATCATGGAAAATGCTGGACTGGATGAATCACAAGCTGCATTCAAGACTGCTGGGAGAAATATCAACAACCTCAGATATGCAAATGATACCACCCTCATGGCAGAAAGTGAAGAGCCTCTTGAGGGTGAAAGAGGAGAGTGAAGAGGCTGGCTTAAAGCTCAACATTCAGAAAACGATCATGGCATCTGGTCCCATCACTTCATGCAATCAGATGAGGGAAAAGTGAAAACAGTGGCAGATTTTATTTTCTTGTGCTCCAAAATCACCGTGGACAGCAACTTCAGCCAGAAAATTAAAAGAAGCTTGCTCCTTGGAAGAAAAGCTATAACCAACCTAGACAACATATTAAAAAGCAGAGACATCACTTTGCTGACAAAGGTTCTTATAATCAAAGCTATGGTTCTTCCAGTAGTCATGTACACATATGAGATTTGGGCCATAAAGAAGACTGAGGGCTGAAGAATTAATACTTTTGAACTGTGGTGTTTGAAAAGACTTATGAAAGTCCCTTGGGCACCAAGGAAATCAAACCAGTCAATCCTAAAGGAAATCAATCCTGAATATTCATTGGAACAACTGATGCTGAAGCTGAATCTCCAATACTTTGGCCACATGATGCACTGAGCCAACTCATTGAAAAAGACCCTGATGCTGGGAAAGATTGAGAGCAGGAGAAGGGGATGACAGAAGATGAGATGGTCGGTTGGCCTCACCGACTCGAAGGACGTGACTTTGAGCAAGCTCCGTGAGTTGGCGATGGACAGGGAAGCCTGGCGTGCTGCAGTCGATAGGGTCTCAAAGAGTCAGACACGATTTATTGACTGAAAAGTGACAATCGGAGGATCCTACCCCTCCTACTGATCATTAAACTAAAGTACCTTTATTATGGTCACGAAGAGATAATCTGACTTTGCTCACCTGTGAAAGGAAGAGATTAACACTGTCCTTCCAAAGGTTGGCCCTTCATCGAGATGTTTTAAAGACTGGTGGCCTTATTTACTTTGCTTCCTCACAGCCTATCCCTCTCTATTCTGCCTTTTGACTGTAGTTCCTCACCACGTCGCTCTCTGGTTATATAAAAGAACCTGGCATTCTGACCTTGAGGAGTTGGTTATTTTGAGGCATTCATATGTCATCTTCTCAATGAGCCAGCATTTCGAATAAAGTTGTATTCCTTGCCACAGAACATCTCCTCCAATTCATTGGCCCGTCAGTTGATGAGCAGAGTGGGCTTCAACTCAATAACACTGGGATCATTTATAGTTCAGATAGAGCACTTGCTATGATGAATTTACTTTACACACAAAGGGAGGGGCATGAGGTCTCTGTCCTCAGCTGTGTGGCTTCCTGGTAGGCCTGTGCCGTTTTGGGTCACAGGAAGACTCTGTATGTCCTCTAAGATTTTAGCTGAGAACCTCCTTCTTTCTGTCAGGTTTTCGATCAGAACTTCCCAGTTTCTGTCAGATATTACCTCAGACCCCCTAGTTTCTGTCAGATTTTACTTCAGAACTGCCTAATTTCTGTCAGATTTTACCTAGAAACTCCTTGTTTCTGTAAACTTTTACCTCAGAATCACTTCTTTCTGTCAGATTTGTATCAGATCATCTCCTTATATCGGTCAGACTTTACGTAAGAACCACCAAGTCTTTCAGATTTTATCTCACAACCTGCCATTTTCTGTCACATTTTATCTGAGAAACCCCTAATTTCTGTAAGACTTTACCTAACAGCCCCATAGATTGTCAGATTTCACCTCAGAATTTCATAGTTTCTGTCAGATTTTACCACAGAGCCCCACCTAGTTTCTATCAGATTTTACCTCAGAAGTCCCTAGTTTCTGTAAGATTTTATATCAGAACTGCCTAGTTTCTGTCAGATTTCACCTCAGAACCCTCTAGCTTCTGTCACATTTTACCTCAGTACCCTCCTGGTTTCTGTCAGATTTCACTTCAGAAGCCCCTAGATCTGTCAGATTTTACCTCAGAACTCCATAGCTTCTGTCATATATCACCTAGAAGCCCTTAGTTTCTGTCAAATTTTACCTCAAATCTGCCTATTTTCTGTCAGGTTTTACCACAGAACCTCTTAGATTGTCAGATTTTAACCTCAGAGCCCCCTACTTTCTGTCAGATTTTACCTCAGAACTCCCTAGTTTCTGTCAGATTTTACCATAAACACCCTAGTTTCTGTCAGATTTTACAAAAGAATCCCACTTTCTGTCTGATTTTACCTCAGAAGACCATAGTTCCTGTCAATTTCACATCAGAACCCCCTAGTTTCTGTCAGATTTTATTCAGAACCCCCTAGGTTCTGTCAGATTTTATGTCACAACCTCCTAGTTTTTGTCAAATTTTTACGTCAAAAGGCCCTAGTTTATGTCAGATTTTACGTCAGAAACCTCTAGTTTACGTCAGATTTTACGTCAGAAGCGCCTAGTTTATGCCAGATTTTATCACAGAATCCCCTAGTTTCTGCCAGATTTTACCTCAGAAGACTATAGTTTCTGTTAAATTTTACGTCAGAATCCCCTAGTTTCTGTCAAATTTCCCCTCAGAACTGCCTAGTTGCTGTCAGATTTTATCACAGAACCCCCTAGTTTCTGTCAGATTTTATTTCAGAACCCCCTAGCTTCTGTCAGATTTTACCTCAGAAGCTCATAGTTTCTCTCAGGTTCCACCTCAGGAAATCCTAGTTTCTGTCAGATTTGATCTCAGTAATCCCTAATTTCTGTCAGATTTCACGGCCAATCCCCTAGTTTCTGTCAGATCTTACCTCAGATCTCTCTAGTTTTTGTCAGGTTTCACCTAGAACCCTTTAGTTGCTGTTAGATTTTACCTCAGAACCCTCTTGTTACTCAGATTTTTACCTCAGTATCCCCTAGTTTCTGTCAAATTTTTTCTTAAAACCCCCTAGTTTCTGTCCAATTTTTCCTCAGGACCCCCCCCCCCAAGTTTCTATAAGATTTTACCTCAGATCTCCCAATTTTCTGTCAGATTTTAATTCAGAATCTTCTAGCTTCTGTCAGATTTCACCTCAGAACCCTCTTGTTTCTCATATTTCACCTCAGAACCCCCTAGATTCTGTCAGTTTTCCTCAGAATCCCCTAGTTTCTGTCAGATTTTACCTCTGAACACACTAGTTTTTGTCAGATTTCACTTCAGAACCCCCTAGTTTCTGTCAAATTTTACCTTGGAATGCCCTAGTTTCTGTCAATCTTATGTAGTTTCTCAGATTATACCCCTGAGCCCCCTAGTTTCTCAAATTTTACCTCTGAAGCCCCTAGTATTGGTTAGATTTTTCCTCTTACCCCCCTACTTTCTGTCAGATTTTACCTCTGAACACCCTAATTTCTTTCAGATTTAACCTCAGTACCCTTTAGTTTCTGTCAGATTTTTCCTCAGACCCTGTTTCTTACTGACAGATTTTAACTCATATCCTCTTACTTTCTCTCAGAGTTTTTCCTCAGAACCCTGTAGTTTCTTCGAGATTTTACATCTGAACCTCTTTCTGATTTTATCACATAAACTAATTTTTTTCTGTACATTTTTACTTCAGAAACTCTTTTTTATTTTCTCTTAGATTTTGCCTCAGTATGTCCTAGTTTATACTATTTTCTGCATCTTTGCTGCAGCCATACCCTGGCTGGGTCCCCAAACTCCTGATGCACAGGAGTCATAAGCAGTCTTTATCATCTCAGAGAAGTTCTCCGGTTCCAGGTCCGTGAGGACCCCTGACCATCCCTGGGCTCCAGCCTGAGGACGTGGCTGACTGTTTGTGCTCAGCTGGGGTAGCAGCCGTGCTGCTCACAGGGGAATTCAGACCAATGGGAGGTGACCCTGAATCCTGAGCTCCTGTCCTCACCCTGAACGTATGGCTCACAGAACACCCCATGTCACCGCTCAAGTGTTCTGCTGCTTTCACTGTCCTTTCACACACACGTAGGATTTGCACCACAGGCAGGTCTGGACTGTGGGGCCACAGCTAACAGAGATGCACATTTTGGAATAAGGTCAGTTTCCAAGGAGACAAGAGTCCTAATGTAAGCATATCTCTGTGCCCAGGGTGGACCTAGACATGCCCCTCAGCCCACTATCCTGTGGGTACCATCAGCAAAGCCTGCTGTACAGTGGGCCACTCTTAATGGGGGCTGGGACATCCCAGAGGTTAGAGGAGGTGTGCATGGCCGGCACGGGCCAAAATGCCGAGTCTCAAAATGGGTGGTGGGCCAACCAGTGGGGAAACCACTCAGGGCGCTCTGAAACCGTCCTCCGTGATGGGGACCCTCATCCCCGTGAGGCCCATCCCCCAGAACTCCTGGTCTGTACCCAACAGTTCAGATTCAGTTCCCACCTCCTGGTCCATGTGAGGTCTTAGCCGAGTCTGTCAGGGAGGGGCTGCTGGAAGCTGAGAATCAGAAGGTGTCTCTAAGGAGAGGGTAGGTCCAACTGTACAGTTCAAAGAGGTTATGAAAGGCTAAGTTTCAAAATCAATATCTAACAGTGCTGCATTTGCACCTTCTACCAAGATTTTTTTGATGGTCCATGGAAAGCCTCATATAGGAAATAGACCCCATATATCTCGCAGTTGGTTTCATCCTTTCCATATAACCCTTGAGTTTTTGGAATTCATCTTCAATGTCTCTTTCCGAAGTGGGGTGTATAGGTTTGCAGTGGTTAGCCAGAACTTGGACCCTCTCAGAAAAGCCATCACAGTGGGAAACAAGATGGCACATCCTAAGTCCACTCTGGTCTTTTTTGGAAGAATAAACGGGGAGAATGTCCTTTTTGTGGTGTCCCAATTTTTTCCTGCTTGTTCTCCTCTCTGTTGTTCCTGGATATCATCAGCTGTTTGATGAAAATCAAACACAATACGAGCTCTGTCAGGTATGAGAAGCCTTTGCCCCAGCCTTCCAGACCTTTCCCTTCTTGAACATTTTTTTTCTGCTTCCTCAAACAATCCAGGTAGATGAATTACCACCTCATTTCCAATGAATGCAGTAACATTCAGGCTCCACTGGGAGCCTGAGTTATTCCACCGGGAAATGATTCCACCGGGTAAAAGATGAAAATCACCCTCCACAGAATCTACAGCAACTGTTCAGTCCAGCATTATCTCCTCCCTGGCAGTGGCGCAAGCGCTGGTGTCCTGCACTAGCAGATCCATCACCTGCCCCTTGCCTTCATTGTCCCACTGCGCGCCAAGCAGCAGGGTCACCCAGGCTCCCTCCAGGCTGCTCCCTGGGGCGGCCTCGGTCGCCTTGGACAAGGAGGATGCTCCCAGGTTGGTCTTGGCAAATGTCCTGGCTCCAGAGACATGAGAAGAGCCCGGAGGGGTCGGGGGCGGCTGGGAGTGTGTGAACTGAACTGCTCTGTAAGTTTATGTTCGAGAGTCTTAATAGAACACATAAAATAAAAATATTTGGAAAAATGCCATCTGGTAACACTGTCAATTTCTTAATCTGATGTTAGAGTTTTTCTAATTTTCCAACTTTTCATTTTGTCTAGAGTATTTGAATCAATATTTAACGACAATGGTTTGTAATATTCCCTCTTTTCCTGGTTTAGTTGTCTGGATGTTTCTTTAAATCTGATTGATTGATTGATTGATTGATTGATGGCTGTGCCGGGTCTTCATTGCTCCTGGGCTCCCTGATTGTGGGGAGGTGCGACTGCTCTTCATTGCCGTGCGCTGGCTTCTCACTGGGGTGGATCCTCTTGTTGCAGAGCACCTACTTGGGTGAGGGAGCTTCAGTAGTTCTGCTTTCCTGCTGAGTTGCTCTGCAGAATGAGGGAGCTTCCTGGATCCGGTACTGAAACCATGTCCCCTCCATCGACAGGCAGGTCCTTAAACACTGGACCACAAGGGAAGTCCTATAAATTTCCCTCTTATGTGCTTTATTTATGGGTTGTATGTAAAACACTCTAACTGCTTTCTCAAAGAGCCACAAATTACACATTTTTTTCAATGTTTAAAAAAATACAAATCAAATGTATGGGAAGCATATAACGCCTGAAGTTTGTTAGATATTTACGCTAAATAAGGATACATTATGTCTTTTTGTGGAATAATTCCACTGCTATAAAATATTCTGTTTCTGCTAAGCATCTTCATTGTTTACCTATTTTCTCTACTAGAACAAACGTTGTACCTTAGAAAACTATGAATTTCATTCCCTTGTTCTGCAAAATTTTTCCACATGTTACCAGCAGGGGGCGCTGTGGGACTGCCCTGGGATCTCTGCACAGCTGCTCAAGGAGGACCACTGACTCCAGGAGCGGGGCTGGGGGCGGGGCCTGCGCTCCTGGGGGGACTCAGCACTGTGTTCTCTCCGACTACAGAGACCCCTGAGCAGGGACTTCTGTGGCCTCAGTAGGTGCTTCCTCCCAGGGGCTCCCTGGGGGGAAAACCCCTCCCTCCTGCTCAGTCTGGGCTCCAAGCTGAGGTCCAGCATCAGGGCTCAGGGAGGGGCTGGGAGGGCCCTGGGTGGACCCTATTTGCATGGCGGCCCCTCCTCTGGCAGAGGCTGGGGGAGAACAGGAGGCCTGGGGCACCCCGCCCACTGTGGGGACCAGGGTTCTGGGAGCACCGTGGCCTGGACTCCTCTCCTGCTCGTGCTCCTCTCTCACTGCACAGGCAGGGATGGGCCCCGGGCAGCAGGGCTCAGTCCCCAGCCTGCATCAGCCCCTGGGGCGCAGACTCTGGGAATCTTCCCTGCAGCTCCGGCCCCGTCTCCCCTGTGTCTGTGTCTGCAGGTTCCCTCTCCCAGCCTGTGCTGACTCAGCCGGCCTCCCTCTCTGCATCTCTGGGAGCATCAGCCAGACTCCCCTGCACCCTGAGCAGTGGCTACGATGTTGGCAGCTTGCCTATAACCTGGTACCAGCAGAAGGCACGGAGTCCTCCCCAGTACCTCCTGTCCTACAACTCAGGCTCCCAAAAGCACCAGGGCTTCGGGGTCCCCAGCTGCTTCTCTGGATCCAAAGATGCCTCGGCCAATTCAGGGCTCCTGCTCATCTCTGGGCTGCAGCCGGAGGACGAGGCCGACTATTAATGTGCTGTAGGTTCCCACAGTGGCTCAGATGACGAGGAAGTGAGACAAAAACCACTGGGCCACGGACTTTGGCTCTGAGCCTGGTTTCGGTGAGAAGTTTCTGTAGAGGGGTTTCCAAGGAAGGCTTCTCTGCACAGAGATCTCTGTGAAGGGAGGGAGGAAACACACAGGATCGTGCTGGGACCTGAGACAGCGCAGGCATCCCAGGAAGCCACGTATCTGAGTACAGAGCCTACCCCCCACCTCCCTCAACATCTGGAGTAAACTCCGCAGCGCAGGCGCTGTGTCTTCTGCAGAAACACTCCAGCGCAGCCATGGGCCTCCTCTTCTCCATGCTCCTGCCCCACAGGGTGTGGGTCCCGGGCTGCAGCTCAGATGCTGACAGGAGCTCTGGCCCCTGCTCCCTCCTCTCTCCTCACTTCCACAGCGCTGCTAACAGGATGGCATTTTCTAACACTCAGGGTCCTCCAGGCTCCTAGTAACTGGGTGGAGAAGATATGGGAATTTTCCTTCCTTCAGAATGAACTGAGCCCTCACACAATGTGAGTCCTGAGGGGTCAGCAGAGGAAGCCCTGGCTGCCTCTCCAGACAGGCCACGCTTTCTTCTGCAGGTTCTCTTTCTATGAATTATCTGATGGCACCTCAACGGCAGAAACATTGTTTTCAGTTTCCATGTCCCATTTCTTTATCTTTTCTGAAATCAAATCGGACAGTCACTCATGGTCCGCCTGTTGCAGAGACCTGGACCATCAGGGCCCATGGCCTCACTGCACTGGGGGCGCAGGAATATGGCGTTGTGGACCCCCCTGCCCTGGGCTTCGTGGGTCTGCAGACCTGCAGCCGTGGGGCTGGGCTCCGTCCTTCCCGGTCCTGAAGGGAGGACCGGGAACAGGCAGCTGGGAAAGTGGCACAAGAAACTCAGCCCGTCAGTCTTCTTCTTGGAGAATTTTCAAGTTTCACACACCTTGCATAGATACCTCCTACACTTGAAAAACCTGTTTCATGATGAATCTACTCCCAACTATCCACTCAGTTTATATGAAGTCTCAGGGAAAAGCAAAACTAAACAAAAATAGTTTCTGATACTGCTGAAATGCTCCCTGATCATCTGTGTGTGATCAATCAGAACCTAACCTGAGACTCATCCTGGTCCATCTTTATGGGGTCGTTGATAATATCTCCTTCTCTCTCTGTTTCCAAATACAAGCAGAATCCCGCTGGGCCCAGATACACAGGGTCCCTCATAGGTATTTGGCAGGATGATGAAGAAGCAGATGTCCGCCATTTGTGCCCTGGAGACATGGAGGGGGGCCTCTCCCACCCCCTGCACGTCCCTCTCCTGCTCCAGGCTTTGTGCTCCTGCCCTGAACCCTGACACTTAGGGAAGCTGGGTGCCTCCCTTTCTCTGGGGACTGTATCCTGAGAAGCCCTCCTCTCTGGATGCTGGAAGGCCCTCCCCATTAGGGTGTGGCTCTCAGATTCATCACTTGCCCATTTTCTCCACTTTTCCCCCATGACCTCTCTCCCTTTCGCTCCCTGGTTCTTTATTTGAGATGATATTGGATAAATATCACTCTTTTCAACACAGACCATGTAAAACCAGCCCTATTAAATCTATGGAGTCTAACACATGAACTTGGACTGTATCCACTGAAGATCAGGTAACAGGTCATAAGGGTTTCTATGTCCAGCAAGGGAGGAGGAAACCCTAAAAAGGATGAGATTCCTATTTATAGCCATACTCTCTTACATCAAGCATTTTAAACAGAAAGGTTATTAAACTAGACTAAAAGTATCTTATATATATTGGAGTCACAAATAAACGCTGTCAGGATCTTGGAAGAAAAGGACATGTTTTCCCCCCAGAACATCATATTCTCTCGGCAAAGACAGAAATAAGAACAGAGATGGGCATTTAGGGCTGGGACGCCTCCTGGAGACCCTGCAAACACAACGTCAACCACATTTCAGCCTGGGAGGATCATGACAGAGTCACGATCAGGTATAACCCATGGACACTCTGGGACTTTGAAGCCTTGAACTTGTTTTGAGGTGGTTGTGCTCTGGTAGTGACCCCAAGAGCCAAGCAGTGCAAACTGAGACATCTGAGAACCCGAAATTACATCAGCATTCCAGATGAGGCTGCAGGCCATTAGTGCCCTGGGGACATGAATGACAAACCGCAAACTCCACGGAGGGGCCTCATTCTACTGCCCTGGGCGGTGGCCTCAGGGAGACCCTCCTGCAAGTGTGAGAAAGCCCTTCCAGGAGGCTGTGGAGTGAAGTAGGGGAAGGAGGAGGTCTGAGCCCAGCAGGGGCCGCTGAGGGCCTGGTCCTGAGAGCTCAGGGTCCTGGCCAGGCAGGCTGGGCACCTCCTCCCCTGGCTCTTGCCCACGCGGGCAGCAGGGTCCTCACTGGAGAGTGACGTTCCTGCACCTGGGCCCCCAGGGGACACAACAGCTCTCAGCTCAGAGCCACAGGCTTGCCTCTCAGTTCCTGCACCTCTGTCTCGTCCTGGAGGGAATCTGATGTCTAAGCAAAGAGTGATGAAGATCACACAACAGAAATGGCCTTGCTTCAATGAACTTTGCCATTATTTCAATTATTTCTTTCTTATTTTACTGCATCATTTCTCATTTTTCCATGTTGTATAGTGACATATACGGAAACTGAGACTTTGTTTTCACCTTCCTAATAATTTCTTTTCCACGTTTGTTAATATTTCCCTTCAATTAAAGAATTTGATAGATATAAAATACCCATTTAATCCAACTGTATCAGCAAATATTTTCATAATAGGAAAAAGGTTCAAGGCAAATATTTCTCTGCTATGAGTGACTCTCTCTAGCAGGTGTAGAGAAAATAAAATAATCATGTAAAATTTAATAAATAGCTCATTTACCAGCAAATCAACATGAATATCAAATAAAACCTTTTTCTCACACTGAGATAAGCACCAATTTTGTTCCTCATCTTTCCCAATTATTTGAGAGTTTCTATTCTCCGGCTTAATCTTCTTACACC
Source organism: Okapia johnstoni (assembly GCA_024291935.2). Lineage (NCBI taxonomy): Eukaryota > Metazoa > Chordata > Mammalia > Artiodactyla > Giraffidae > Okapia > Okapia johnstoni. Next base: position 2,089,331 of record CM044310.1, on the reverse strand, counting down.
CGCCACAGCAGAAAGCCAATTGAAAGGAAATTTTAAATGTTTCATATTTGCACTGAGGTGTTCACACACTGTTACTTTTATTTTCCATCATAAGACACATGTTTTCCTCAACTGTTAGATCTGATACTTCCCAGGATGTAACAATTTCACAGTGACATTGTGAACTGTCCCCTCAAAACCTGAAGTAAAATTAATTCCTTATGATAGATGCTTCTTTAAAGACAAGGAGGCTGTCACTGCGAGCTTGGCCATGCAACCTGACATGTGAGATTCCCTCAGGCCTGCTCCCACCATTGCTGCCCCTGGGACAGGGACCAGACCTGAGTCAGGGGAGACGCCTGACCCTCACACCCCACATGGGCTGTGATGTCCCAGTGGACTCTCTGCTGCAGGAAGAGTGACTGCTAAGGCCCTGCAGAGAACACAAGCAGGGGTTTCACTGAGGAAAGAAGACATGAGCCAGGGATGGGGAGAGATTTGGGCTGACTAGACTCTGGGCAGGAGTTGAGGACACCCCATCTCCTCCTTCAGCCTCAGACTCTCCAGGGAGGAGCTGGAGGACCCAGGTCACCAGGGCCATGGGGAACATTTGCTAAAAGATACTTTCCCATCACTGAGATCTCCACCCTGTGCTGGACCCACTCTGGGTGAGGTCCAGCATCTGCTTCCTTCAAGAACCCCCACCCCAAGGGACCTCAGGTGACCTGGGCAGGGAGGGGGGAAGTGATTTGCATGAGGCCCCTCCTCCTCCTGACAGGCTGGAGGCATGAAAAGGCCCAGGACCCCACCTGCAGCCCAGGAGGCTGAGGAGGCCGCGTCCTGGGAGGGTCCCCACCAAGGCCTGGAGGGGGCTTCTGCTCGGGCTCCTCATTTAAGGCTCAGATCAGGCTCCGGGACTCTGCACCCTTGGGGCCACTCCAAGCAGAGTCTCAGGATCCCTGTCTCCATAACAACCCGTCTCTCTCTTGTTGCTCTTAGGGGTGGATGCTCAGACTGTGGTCCAGGAGCCGGCACTGTCAGTGTCCCCAGGAGGTATGGTCACCCTGACCTGTGACCTCAGCTCTGGGCCAGTCACTACCAGTAACCACCCTGGCTGGTCTCAGCAGACCCCAGGCCAGGCTCCCCGACTGCTTATCTACAGGACAAACAACCACCCCTCTGGGGTCCCTGCTCACTCTCTGGCTCCATCCCCGGGAACAAAGCCGCCCTCACCATCACAGGGGCCCAGCCTGAGGACGAGGCCGACTATTACTGTGCTCTGCTTATGGGTTGTAGCAATAGCACAGTGATGGGAGCCGGTGGGGAAGCATTACCCAAACTGCCCTTGTGCCCAGAGGGCTCGGCGCTTCGAGGCAGGAGAGGCAGAGAGAGGGTGGAAATGCTCCGCAGCCCGTGGGGAGTGGGCTCTGGGGTCCCATCTCCTTCCAGTGGTTCATGGCCCCGTGCCTGTTCCTGTCTCTCCTCTGGGGTGTCCAGCTCTTCAAGGACCCCTCTCTGCTCATAATGATGCTCCGGGGGATCGGGTCCACATTTTATCATCAACTTTCAGAGTCAGAGTCCCCAGTGTGACTCTCCTTGATGACCTTGATGATGACCCTTGATGACCTCTAGGGCTGGCAGATGAAATCCATGAACTGCACCCTGGCAGGGGTCTAAGCACCACTGTGCAGGGACCTGGTCTCCCAGTCCCTCCTGCCTGAAGTGGACAGGGCCCCATGACCCTGGGGGTCAGGTGGTACTTAGGCTCCTGCCCATCACAGCCTCCAGCCTGAGCCTGGCCAGGAGTCAGGCTGGTCAGCTCTCCAGGTCCCCATCCAACACCTTGGAGACAAGGAGGGCCTGAACTTCTAGGCCATACCCCAGCCTGAGAATGACAAGGGGGACAAGCCAGGCTCGTCGGTCCCCACTGACACTGTCAGGTGTGGAGCAGGGAATTAAAGAGAATACTGTCAGTGACACGGCCAGGTCTACACAAGGAGCCAATGCGTGAAATGTGGTCAAGGTACAAGGTGAATCTGAGGCTGTAGAAACCTATGCATCTTCACAGGCTCCAAAACTTAGTAACAAACGGATTTCAGGGTTTCAGCAAGAGGATGTGATTTCCCTGGCTTTTCTTTTCTCTTCCATTGGGAGGAGGTGATCATAACCTCAAGGGTCCACGTCTCAGACCTTGAGTGGCCAGTGTCCAGGGTCAGCAGCCACTACCCTCCCCCTTCCTTTGACCTTGACACTTACCCGGACCTCGGACCTGAGTGCCCTTCTGCCCCTGCAGGGAGGTCACCTCACTCACCTTCTCATCTCAACTGACCCCTCACAGTTTTGTCCAGGCCCCTATGCTGTGTTACCTCCCAGGATACGAGGACAGCGCTGGGTCCTCCCACTAGGAGCCCCCGGGGCATCAGTACCGGCCTGGGAGAGGGAGCAGAAACCAGGGGAGACCGAGTGACGATGCCCGTGGGCCAGCCCCCGAGATGCACCAACAGTGCAGACTAGGAGGTGGGGGGATGGTGGGCACTGCGCTCCCCCCTCCCCCCTGGTGTCCCTGTGACCCCGGAGCTCAGGGGGCGGAGCGTCCACCGACCGCAGCCCAGCAGCCCGGCTCAGCCTGGCTTCCCCTCCCTGAGGGCAGCAGGAAGCAGGGAGTGGTCTCAGCGTCCCCCTGGGTGGAGGGAGCTGCTGACAGGAGTTTCCCCGGGCTCCCAGGTTTGGGTCAGCAGCACAGAGAAGTTGCGTCCGGACCCCCTTCGCCGGGTCAGGGGACTCTGATCACATACCCTTGATGATGGACTGTTGGTGGGAAGAACATGGGGCAGCCCTTCCGTCCTCGCTGGTTCCCCACCGTGACCATTCCCCGAGCCCATCACCAGGGGGCGCTGTGCACCCGCTCAGAACTGGCCGACCCTGAACACCGCAGAGGGTCCCCTGACCCTGCGCCACGGCTCACTGGACTGAGCTGGACGCTGCAGCAGGTGCTTCCTCTCAGGGGACACGCTCAGGGCCCCGGCCCCCAGGCCTCCTGCTGGGAGTGAAGCTGCACACGGGGCCCGGGGCTCACAACTGGAGGCCCCGCCCTCTTCCCCAGGAGCAGAGGGGAGCGGGCACCAAGCCCACCCCGTGCACCCCTCCCTGTCCCCGCAGCCTCCTGCTGCCCCTCCTCGGCTCTTTCCTAGGAGCACCCCTCGGATCCATGACTTTCCTCCGCAGTCCTGGGCTCCTCTCTACCACCCATCACCGGCGACCTGCTCTTCGAGACCAACGTCCCTCTCTCAGGTCAGGGATCGGTTTCCAGGCTTCCTTGACCACACGCTCACTTCCTTGTCCTCCTTGCCTCCTCTCTAGCCCTCCCACTGGAGAAGCCTGAGGTCTCCGGCTCTCAGGTGTGACCCCAGCTCATCCCCTCCCGGCCAGGGCTGTCACTGCTGCCTTACCTGGACCTCCTTTGACTCAGCTTATCCTCCTATGGTCACTTCTGAGGGTCCGAGATCCGCAGATCTGACCCGCCATGCACTTTCCCTCATCTCAGATCTGAGGCTGACCTATGGCTCTGATACCTCACCCTGACCTGTTATCATAACCTTCTCAGAGATCTACACTCCCAGTGGAGATGCGATGTGTGGCCAAAAGAGCTGGTTCTACTCTGCCCATTCAAATTCCAGCATGTAAGAATGCAAGTATCTTTGTAAAAATAGTTTTACTAGATAATATTTAAAATTTCCTAGGATACCTGTTAAGTCATTAAAGGACAACTTTTTAATAAAAAAAGAACTCACAATGATAATTAATTTTCAGAAACTGTACGTTTGTGATGAAAAACTACAAGAGAACAGGTTTTCCATCAGTTTAAATTATGCACGTATTTTAAGGTATGACTGTAAATTTTCACTAATCCATTACCACACTTTGATTCATTTAAAATCTCACACATCCAGAGTGTAACATCTACATCCAGTGCAGGGCAAACTACATCCCACCGTTCTTTTGCAATCAAACACTTCAGATTTTTACCTTCTCAAACCTACGACTTGAGACGCTTGGTGCTAACAGCCATTATGTTCCAGGCTCCCCTGGGAGCACATCCTTCTCAGAGCCCTTCAGAGTCTCAATAAAAACTGCCAGGAGCATCACCAGGCCTGCTCCCTGCAGCCTGTGCCCTGTGCCTGCCGGAGAGATGCCCAGGAGGGGTCCCTTCATAGGACAGGACATGAGGTCGGGGTCCAGTGTGTGGAAAATTTCACACACAGTCAAAAACCAGGTGTTTAGGGATCCAGGGTCACCCCCCAGCCCTCTTTCCAGCCACTCCCCACCTCCACAGAGAAAAGCCCCCTCCTCCTCAGGGCTGAGGGGACCACAGAGCAAGGACGCCTCTGCCCTGCAGGGAGGAGGCCCACAGAGAAAGGACCCGCTCTCCTGCATCGAAGGGGACGGGCCTCCCTGGAGCTGGCACTGCCCTGGTCTGAGAGGAATTTGTGTCCTAGACGGCCCCTCCGTCGTGATGCCTGAACTGTCAAGGGTGCCCTGGACAGACTGGACCTGCGGAGTCTGAGGGGAGCTGACAGATGGCCCTGAGATCACGGGGGACAGAGAAGAGGCACTTGGCCCGGCTCTAAGGAGGCACATTTGCACAGGACAGAGGGCAGGAGCTGGCCCTGAGGGCTCTGATCATCTGGTCACAGGATGTGTGTCTGGACCTGGACACCAGAGGGCACTTGAGGGTCATTCCTGAGGGTCAGGGGAGTGAGAGAGGGGCCCAGTCCCCCGGCTCTGCCTCCTGACCTCTGCTCAGGGCTCTCATCTGTGACCTTCGGCTCCTGGGTCCCACACACAGTCCCGCCCCTGCCCACACCCTCGCCATCCCAAGGCACAGGGACCTGACCCAAGGCCCAGGGAGGAGGCAGAGAGCTGAGGTTGGTGGGTCATTTGCATGAAAGGACACTCCCCCTCTCAGAGTATGAAGAGGGGAAGGAGCGGGGTGGGGACGCTCTGCTCAGCTGTGGGGCCACAGAAGGCAGGACGCCCTGACCGTGTCCACCATGGCCTGGTCCCCTCTGCTCCTCACCCTGGTCGCTCTCTGCACAGGTGACTGCATGGGGGGACAGGGGAAGGGGCTTGGGAAGACACACGGGTCGTGCTCCCCGCTCTCGTGTCTGGACCCCAGAGTCACCATCTCTGTCTCTCCCCCTTCCAGGATCCTGGGCCCAGGCTGTGCTGACTCAGCCGTCCTCCGTGTCCGGGACCCTGGGCCAGAGGGTCTCCATCACCTGCTCTGGAAGCAGCAGCAACATCGGTTATGGTAGTTATAATGCTGGCTGGTACCAACAGATCCCGGGATCGGCCCCCAAAACCCTCATCTATGGTGGTACCAGTCGAGCCTCGGGGGTCCCCGACCGATTCTCCGGCTCCAAGTCTGGGAACACAGCCACCCTGACCATCAGCTCGCTCCAGGCTGAGGACGAGGCGGATTATTACTGTGCATCTGCTGATAGTAGTAGCTATAATGGCACAGTGCTCCAGGCCAGGGGGGAAGTGAGACAAAAACCTGCTCTCCTCCACACATGGACCTCCTGGGGCTGAACCGTCCTCCGCCAAAGCAGCCACTTCTGTTGTCTCTTTTATTTAAAACTCGGGTCTGAGACACCCACCAGGAACGTGGTTAGGGAAATCTTTTCAGATTTTCTTCATTCTTCCCCCTCACCAAGGCTTTTCTTTGGCAACCACATATTATATGATGCCTGAAATTGAGCAGAAGGCCCTGAAATGACAGAGGCAGTTCCTGGAGGACAGAGCCCATGACAATCAGGTCAGAACCAGGGAGACAGAGTCCAGCTGTGTCTGATTCAGGACACAGCAGCTCCTTGGCCGTCCCTGGGCTGAGCTGAGACCCAGGCTGCTGCTCCTGCCTTTGCTGTGACCGCCTCTCAGGCTCCCTCAGGGCTCCGGGCCTGCAGGAACTAGACCAGGATTCTCTCTCACTGGGGGAGGTGGGGCAGCCCAGAGGGTCCTGCTCTGGCTGGACCTCCTGCTGCTGCTGCCCTACCCTGGGTCCAGGTCATCTAGGGGGGCTGCTCCTGCATGAGGCTCGTCCTCTCCCTGCTGTCCTCAAAGTCCCGCCAGCAGCCCATTCCCAGGAGAGGGCCTCAAAGGAAACAGTCTGTCTCCCATTGCTGAGGACATACAGTCTGTCTGTCGTAATCTCAGGGTCTGAGGTGGGGAATCCATCTGACATCATCTGGAAACTGGGAGGCCCGCACTCTGCCCTCTGCCCTCTGCCCTCTTCCCTCTCTCCTGCACAGGGAGCAGGTCCTTCTCTCAGCCTCCTCTGTGCCCTCGTGGTGTCGGGGGCCCAGGCAGGGTGGACTCAGCCAGTTGGGTGACTCAGTGGGCACTCATCCACACTCATCTGCCTGGAAACAGCAACACTGTTGGCACCAAGGGGGCAACTTCGCGGCAGCATCAGTGGTGCTGGGTCCCAAACTCCTGACCACAAGAGTCACAACAAGCCCACAGGGTCTCAGCGAGGCTGTCGGGCTTGGGTCAGCTGGGCCCCCAGACCATCTCTGGGCTCCAGCCCAAGGATGAGGCTGATTGTTCCTGCTCAGCTGGGACGCAGCCCTGCTGCTCACAGGGATCTTTAGGCCACAGGAGAAGTGACCCCGAACCGTGAGCTCCTGGCCTCACCCCCGTGTAGGGTCACAAAATACCCCAGGTCAGCACGTGTGTGTCCTGCTGCTCCCTGTCACGGTCCTTTCACACACACGTGCAGGGGCTGCACAGTCGACCGGGCTGGGCTGTGGGGCCATAGTTATTAGTGATGTATTTTGGAATATGTGGGATTACTTGTTCGAATTCCCCCTTTTCCCTTAAGCCTTAAATTTGCTTTATCCTCATTTTTCACACACACAAAATGACACATTTTGCACTGTATCAGAGGAACTTTGCTTAAGAGGCTCCAAATCAAGCAGTGCGGATCTTTGGCTGGTGGAATCGGGCCGCAGACACAGATACGTAGAAAGGAGGGCAATTTCCAGCGCATTGTGGAAGCAGACACTGTAGCCGCAGCTCTGAAATGGACAGAAAATCGTATTTCGTTTCACACGATGAGAACAAGAACGTTGGGGCCGTTCTTCACAACTTACTACACACGTTTTCACCCTAAACGCCCTCAGCTGCCCTTCCCAGTCCTTCTGCTCCTTGTCAGATCACGTAGGGGAAAGGGAATTTAGAATACCCCCTGACGATCTCAGCAGCGTGATCAGTCACGTGATCGTTTAAGATCCGTTCATGAATCACGAGTTTTCTGTTGTTTCCATTCGGTGTTTCAGAAGAGTCTCGGTTTAAGGGCTGTATTGTTAACCTCCTCCTATAAGGTTGCAGGTATGTTAATTCCACCCCCGTTTATTGCTGGTTTCTCTCAGCACGGGATTGCTAAGCCCCTAGAGCTGGTGCTGGTGTGGGTGTCCACACCGCAGCCCTGATGCCCTGGACTGTTGAGACCGGCATTGGTCTCACGGCCTGTGTGTGGGGAGACCCCCGTCCCCTCATGGACCACAGGTGACCCTGTGGCTCCCTGCACCCTGAACAGCGACATCAGTGTTGGCTGCTATGCCGTTTACTGGAACCAGCAGAAGCCAGCGAGGCCCCCTAGGCCTCCTGTCCTACCACTCAGACTCCGGTAAGCACCAGGCTCCGGGGTCCCCCGCGGGTTTTCTGGATCCAGAGACACCTCGGCCAACGCAGGGCTCCTGCTCATCCCTGGGCTGCAGCCTGAGGAGGAGGCTGAGTGTGACCGTGCCGTCTGGTACAACAGGGCTTCCCACAGTGACACAGGCAGATGAGAACCTGGAAAGAGAACCTCAGCCTGTCAGGGGCTTGTTTTTTGAGAATTGTCAAATTTTAAATAAATCCCCAGAATCAATTTCTTCCTGAGGTATGTTCTGGTTCACAATATGTCTACTCCCAACTGTACAGTCAGTTTTGCTGAAGTCTCAGAAAATGTAGACAGCTTCTGATACCAGTGAACTGCTGCCTGGTCATCCGTGTGATCAACAGAGCCTGGAGCTGAGCTGCGTCACTTGAGATCAGGAGCAGGAGGCTTTCCCAGATGCACCCTCAGCAGAGCCCGTGGACCATCCTAGCACGCAGATCATCCCCCAGGGCATGAACTCTGCCCCCGAAGGGTCAGAGCAGAGGCCATGAGGAGTGATGGGTACTGGTGATACATCACAGGATGCAGGGAATCCCGGGAGTGGTTCTCCTGACCCACAGGTGCTGGCTGTATCCTGCCCTCCCCTCCTCTCCTCCCCACCCCATGGGAGCATTTCCTACTTCAGGGTTTGGGTTGTCTGTGGACTGTCAGGAGCAGGGGCTCCCCAAGATGAGCTCGTGTCCCTCTGCCTGTGATGCCCCTGATGAGCCCACATCCGAGGGCACAATCTCCTGCAGCAAGTCCATTGAGTTGGTGATGCCGTCCAACCATCTCATCCTCTGTCGTCTCCTTTTCTTCCTGCCCCCAATCTTTCCCAGCAACAAGGTCTTTTCCAGTGAGTCGGCTGCTCACATAGGTGGCCAAGTATTGCAGCCTCAGCTTTAGCATCGTCCTTCCATGAGCATTCAGGGTTGATTTTCTTCAAGATTGACTGCTTTGCTCTCCTTGCTGTCCAAGGGACTCTCAAGAGTCTTCTCCAACACCACAGTATCATTGCAAAGCAACTATACTCCAATAACAAAAAGATAACAATCATTCCCAAATGGATCACAGTTCTCCCTGCAAACACGGTCTTCACCTGCCATGAGCACGGGGTAGGAAGTACTATGTAAGAAATGGAAACTGTGAGAAAAGACCTAGAGGAAAACACAGCCCTGGAACCATCCTCCTCTGTCCCACATGAGCTGATATGTCTGAGAAGGGGGAGGTGCAGGAAGGGCTCCTTGAACTCCAGGAACACAGGAGTTCCTGAGATCCACCTGTGGTGGGCATCTGGGGGTCCCCTCTGCACCAGGAGCACCTCTGTGACCCGCAACCTGTTGGTGAGAATTATGACCCAGCTGCTCTAAACAGAAGAGGGTGCCCGTGTGATTACAGGGCTTCGGGAATTCAGGGTGGCATTTCCCAGACAAAAATGGAACCTACATCTGTGAACCTTGAATAGAGAATACAAAGACCACCCCCCACCACACACACCCCAGCAATCACACACACAGTCAGATTTTCTCCACAGCTGCCTCGGCTGGTCCCCGAGAGTGAAGATGCCCTGCCACATGCGGGGTGCTGACAGCCTGGCAAGTGGGGCTATGTGGAGTGATGCACGCACCAGGTCGGGGAATGTTTTTCCCAGACCTTCACTTCCTTGTAAGTTTGGCAACTCATAATAGAAGTTAAAACAATATAGGAAAATATTTTTAATGAAGAATTAATGTGAGATTATGCTGAAAATGAATGAGAGTGAATACAAAAATGTTCAAGTGGGCAATATTTTAAAATATATATGACTTTAAAATTGTATAAATTTAAAAGTAGTTCCAGGTGTGTGTTAATCTGGTTCTTGTTGTAAAAATAAGGCATAAACTTTGACCGTATTTGCATGATAACAATAAACTTTCAGCAAGATAAATAAAAGAAAATTTGAACAAGAGGGAAATATTTCCTTCCAGGGACAGTCAGTAGGCAGGCAGGGCAAGCCCTGCGTTACTTATAGTGTTGCCTCCTTCTGCCTGATTTCCCTTGAGAAGACGGGCGGGTATGAGCAGCAGGGTCGGGTCAGAGCCCTTGGATATCAGAAGGAAGGATTCTGGCTCCTGACGCGACACGAGGGCCACTCTGCCTACTCAGAGCCAGGCTCGGCAGCAGTGACGGGCCACCTGTCCCTCCCCGCTGAGCACAGAGTCCTGAGCACAGTCTGTGCTGCGTCAGCCGGGCCCATTGTCCGGTTTAGCGCTCAGGTCCTCGAGTCCTGGAACGAGCAGCGGAGCTGGCGGTGGGATGTGCCCGGGAATCAACAGGTCCGAGCCAGAGACCCCCAACCATGATGCCTACTGGCCCCAACCCTCAGGATCCGCGATGGGTCCTTTGGCTCCAGATGCGGTCCCTCACGTTCCTTGATGACTGGGGGCTCCTATCCTCGGGTGAAAGAGGAGGAGGATGCGGGTGATCATGATCCGGGTACCTGGGTAGAGGTGGTACCAACACAGTCACCTTCTCTTCTGTGTCCTGGGAGCTGGAGCAGAGTTAGCCTCATGCAGAAAGGCAGCTTCAATTCCCAAGCAGAGAGGGGGGAACACGTGGCAAATGTTTTATTTAACTCATGTAGGAAAGAGGAGACCAGGAGCTAGTACAGTGGGATCACGGAGTATATTTAAAACAACATGCTTATAGTCCACGGGGACCAGGACTTCGAGGTAATGTGTGTGCTTGTGTGCATGTGTAAGGCACGGTTTCATTTCATTTCTAATGAAGGAGAAAGCACCCGCGTCCTGCACCGTCAGGAAGCTGCATCCATGCGGTCATCACTGTCCTGACCTGACCCTGATAAATAGAATAGGTGTCCCCGACACCCCTCGGCCCTGCCCCCTGAGCTGCCAAGGGCGCCGTGTACAGACTCACCCTGAGGGTCTGAGGGGAGCCCACAGACGGCCCTGAGCTCACGGGGGACACAGAACGGGCTCCTGGCCCGAAGGCAAGAATGAGACAGAGCCCAGAGCAGGGCCAGGGGCTTCCCTGAGGGCTCTGGTCACAGGTCAGGATGCGTGTCTGGGCCTGGACACCAGGGGGCGCGCGGGGGCCGTTCCTGAGGGTCTGGAGGGGTGAGAGCAGAGACCAGCTGCCTGGTACTTCCTGGTGCCTCCAGCTCAGGATTCCCAGCTACGACATCCCACCCGCCAAGCCGATGGACACTCCCTCTCTCAGAGTATGAAGAGGGAAAGGAAACGTGTGGGGACGCTCTGCTCAGCTGTGGGGCCACAGACGGCAGGACGCCCTGACCATGTCCACCATGGCCTGGTCCCCTCTGCTCCTCACCCTGGTCGCTCTCTGCACAGGTGACTGGATTGGGGGGACAGGGGAAGAGCCCTGGGAAGACACACAGGCCCTCCTCCCTGATCTCGTGTCTGGATCCCAGAGTCACCATCTCCATCTCTCCCCCTTCCAGGATCCTCGGCCCAGGCTGTGCTGACTCAGCTGCAATCCTTGTCCAGGTGTTTGGCCACGGGGTCACCATCTCTTGTACTGGAAGCCGCAGCAACACCGGGGGTCATTATGTGAGCTGGTAACAACAGCTCCCAGGGTCGGCCTCCAGGCACCTGATGTATGAAAATAGCAAACGACCCTCAGGGGTACTGGATTGATTCTCTGGCTCCAAGTCTAGCAACATGGCCTCTCTGACCACTTCAGTTCAGCCTGAGGATGACACCGATTATTCTTGTTTCTCATGGGCTGACAGCTTGACAGTGCTTCAGGCCAGAGCAGAAGGAGACAAAAACCTGCTTCCCCACAGCAGTGGGGCTCCCAGTGTAAGGTGTTTGCCCTCCCTGCCTGGTGTCCCTGAGACCACAGAACCCAGCAGACTGAGTGTCCACTGACTGCAGCACAGCCGCCCCCTCAGCTCGATTCTCCGCGGAGGGCAGCAGCTCACAAGGGGTGGTCACACCCCAGGATGAAGGAGCTGCTGAGAGTAGTTTCCCCCGGTTCCCAGGTCGGAGTCAGCAGCTCAGAACAGGGGGGTCAGTGCCACCCTTGCTGGGTCACTGGGCAGTGAACACACATCCCTGACCTCCCGCCACAGAAGGATCTCCTGTTAAAGGAAATGGAATTCAGAGTTTCTTCAGGTAATTTCTACAAGGTACAAGATCCAGTAAAATTGTCACTTATATCAAGAACCAGGAAACTAAATATTGAAGGGAAATGAGACTCCATAGGCATCAAAGCTGAGATGCCTCAGATGAGGAAATCAGGTGAGAGATATTTTTAGGGACAAATCGTCCAATCTATTTGATGAGCGAATACAAACACTCTTGGGTCCAAGGGAGAAGGAAATAAATGGAAGGAAAAAAAAAGAATCATGAAAACAAAGTAGTCAGAATCACCTGAAAATACCACAGGTGAAAATAAAAAGACTTCTCAGTACACCATCAAAGACATGCAATATTTATTGGTATTTAATTCATTCGTTCAGTGACAAATATTTGGTGACAGAAAAAAAAGGCAGCCCCTCATCCTCACAAGGCTTCCCAAGAGTCACAAGGAGTAAAGAACCCACCTGCCAATGCAAGGGACATAAGAGATGTGGGTTCCGTCCCTGGGGCGGGAAGATCCTCTGGAGCAAGAAGCGGCTACCCGCTCAGTGTTCCTGCCCGCAGAATCCCACGGACAGACGAGCCTGGGGGGCTACAGTCCACGCGGTCCCAAGAGGCAGGAGGCCTGAGACCCGAGCCCCGGAGCCCCACCGCCCGCAGGCTCAGCTCCCTGACCGGCCCGAGGGCGTCAGCAGGGGCCGCGGTGCGCGGCTCAGACCCGGCAGCGCCTCCGCGCAGCCACAGGGCCCCCGGCCCGGCCCTGCTCCCGGGCTCGGCGGCCGGAGCTGGACGCGACCGCAGGTGCCTCCTCTCGGGGGACAGACCCGGGGCCGCGGCCCCAGGCCTCCTCCCGGACTGACGCCGCGCACGGGCCGGGCACCGGGGTGGAGGGTGAAGGGGTCCGGTGTCAGCCGTCCCCGCGCGCTTCCCAGAAGCAGAGGAGGGAGGCGCCCCCCAGCGCAGCCCGCGCCCCCCCGCCCGCCCTCCCCAGCCCGCTGCTGCTCCTCCGCGGCTCGTGCTGAGAGCCTGCCCCCCGGGGCCCGCAGTCACGGCTCTCCCCCAGTCCTGGGGTCTCTCTGCAGACCTGCACTGCTCCCCTCCATGTCATGACCAGCGCCCTCTGTCAGGAGATCGCGGACGTGGTTCCAGCTCTCCCCGAGCTTTACCCTCACTTCCCCGTCCCCTGCTTGAACCTCTTGAGCCCTTCCCTCCTTAGAAGCCTCAGAGGCGCACGTCCACTGTGTAGCACTCGCATGCACTACAGGGTAAGCTACAGTCGGCTGCTGTTTTCCATCCAAACACACCCTGAAGGGGATAATTTCAAAACCAGTTTTGGGAAAGTTGCCTCTAAGAGCTCTGATCACCAGGTCAGGGAGTGTGTCCGGGCCGGGACAGCAGGCGGTGCTCCGGGGCCCTTTCTGAGTGTCTGAAGGGGTGAGAGCAGAGACCAGCCCCTGGACGTCCTGGAGCTTTCAGCTCAGGATTCCCAGCGGTGACCTCCCACCCCCAAGCCCCGCACAGCCCCGCCCCTGATCACACACTGGCCTCCCTCAGACACAGGGGCCTGCCCAGGTCCCAGGGGTGATCAGAGAACTGTGGAGGGTGGGGGGGAGCAGGGTCATTTGCATGAAAGGACCCTCCCCCTCTCAGAGTATGAAGAGGGGAAGGAGCGGGGTGGGGACGCTCTGCTCAGCTGTGGGGCCACAGAAGGCAGGACGCCCTGACCGTGTCCACCATGGCCTGGTCCCCTCTGCTCCTCACTCTGGCCGCTCTCTGCACAGGTGACTGGATGGGGGGACAGGGGAAGGGGCTTGGGAAGACTCACGGGCCCTGCTCCCCGCTCTCGTGTCCGGAACCCAGAGTCACCATCTCTGTCTCTCCCCCTTCCAGGATCCTGGGCCCAGGCTGTGCTGACTCAGCCGTCCTCCGTGTCCGGGACCCTGGGCCAGAGGGTCTCCATCACCTGCTCTGGAAGCAGCAGCAACATCGGTCGTTCTAGTTATTATGTTGGCTGGTACCAACAGATCCCGGGATCTGCCCCCAGAACCCTCATCTATGGTGGTACCAGTCGAGCCTCGGGGGTCCCCGACCGATTCTCTGGCTCCAGGTCTGGGAACACAGCCACACTGACCATCAGTTCGCTCCAGGCTGAGGACGAGGCGGATTATTACTGTGCATCTGCTGATAGTAGTGGCTATAATGGCACAGTGCTCCAGGCCAGGGGGGAAGTGAGACAAAAACCTGCTCTGCCCCAAGTCCTGGGCCCCCCGGGCTGAACCATCCTCTGCCAAAGCAGCCACTTCTGTTGTCTGTTTTATTTAAAACTGGGGTCTGAGACCCACACCAGGAACGTGGTTAAGGAAATCTTTTCAGATTTTCTTCATTCTTCCCCCTCACCAAGGCTTTCCTTTGGCAACCACATAGCATATGATGCCTAAAATTGAGCAGAAGGCCCTGAAATGCCAGAGGCAAGTCCTGGCGGACAGAGTGCATGACAGTCAGGTCAGACCCAGAGAGACAGAGTCCAGCTGTGTCTGATTCAGGACACAGCAGCTCCTTGGCCGTCCCTGGGCTGAGCTGAGACCCAGGCTGCTGCTCCTGCCTTTGCTGTGACCGCCTCTCAGTCTCCCCCAGGGCTCCAGGCCTCTGGGAACTAGACCAGGATCCTCTCTCACTGGGGGAGGTGGGGCAGCCCAGTGGCTTCCTGCTCTGGCTGGACCTCCTGCTGCTGCTGCCCCACCCTGGGTCCAGGTCATCCAGGGGGGCTGCCTGTGCATGAGGCTCCTCCTCTCCCCGCTGTCCTCAAAGTCCCTCCAGCAGCCGGTTCCCAGGAGACGGCCTCAAAGGAAACAAAATCTGTCTCCCCATCACTGGGGACATATGGTCTGTCTGTCCTCTATCTCAGTGTCCGAGGTGAGGGATACGTCTGAGCTTATCTGGGACCTGGGAGACCCACCCTCACTCTGCCCTCTGCCCTCTCTCCTGCACAGGGAGCAGGTCCTGCTCTCAGCCTCCTCTGTGCCCTCTCAGTGTCCGGGGCACAGGCAGGGTAGACTCACCCATGGTCAGTGACTCTGTGGGCACTCAGCCACACTCACCTGCCCTGGGAACAGCAACAGTGTTGGCATCAAGGGGGCAGCTTGGCTGCATCAACAATCAGGCAGGGTCCTCACACCCCTGACCACAGGAGTCACAACTGGCCCCCAGAGTCTCAGCGAGGCTGTCGGGCTCTGGTTCAGCCGGGCCCCCTGACTATCTCTGGGCTCCAGCCCGAGGATGAGGCTGATTGTTCCTGCTCAGCTGGGACGCAGCCCTGCTGCTCACAGGGGGCTTCAGGCCACAGGAGAAGTGAGCCCCGAGCCCTGAGCTCCTGGCCTCACCCCCATGTGGGGTCATAGGACACCGCATATCACCAGGCAGGTGTCCTGCTGCTCCGGGCCAGTGCCCTGTCACACACACGTGCAGGGTCTGCACTGCAGGCAGGGCTGGACTGTGGGGTCACAGTTAACAGAGATGCACATTGTGGAATATGGCCAGTTTCCATGGAGACGAGAGTCCCAGAGTGAGAGCATTCCTGTGCCCAGGGTGGACCTAGAAAAGCCCCTCAGCCCACATTCCTGGGGGTGCCATCGGCAAGCCTGCTGTACAGTGGGCAGCCTGCCGGGGGCTGGGACATCCCAGGGGATGGAGGAGGGGCCCGTGGCCAGCAGGGGATGCAGAGCAGAGTCCCACAGCCGGCGGTGGTTCAGACAAGAGGGAAACTACTCAGGGGTCCACCGTGCTGGGCAACTGCCCTTCCTGATGGGGAGCGTCCTTCCTGTGAGTTCATCTCCCGGTAGCTCCTGGTCCTGTTCCCCCACCACACAGTTCAGATTTGGGTCCCTCCTCCTCGTCCATGTGGGGTTTTTCCGAGACTGGGTCAAGGAGGGGCTGCTGGAAGGTGAGGAGTCAGGAGGTGTCTCCAAGGAGGAGGTGGCTCCCAGGAGCGTCCAGGCAGAGGACGAGGCATAGCTGTGGGCAGAAGCCCTGCATGGTGACCTGTGTGGAGTGAGGTGTGGGTGAAGAGTGTGTGTTAGTATATGACAAAGGGGTCTAGCTCTGTCCATGTTATGTGGTTTTTGCTATTTTCGGTGTTAAATTACTTTTGAGTGTCTTAGTATACAATGCAACTTGTATATTGGAAAAAATAATATTTGGTCATGCTATCAATTCATTTCTTAATCTGGCATTGGAATTTCTTTGTTAACTTTTTATTTAGGGGATTTGGATACATATTTAATGAGTAGCTTGTAATGTTGACTAATAAATGATGCACAACCTGAGAGCTGTGAGTCCATGTTTATATAAATGAGGGTTGCATCCCAGCAGACAGCACATCAGGTATCTCTGAGAGAATGCTCCAAAGAAGTGGGGATAGAGAGTTCAATACATAATGTTTTGGTGAAGGGGGAGGAGTTCAGTGCAATCAGGCGCTGACTTTACAAGAGGTTTTCTGCTAGTCACAAGCAGCTGATGTCCCCATGAAGGAGTTTAGTGATTTTCTAGATTTGAAGAGATGCAAGCATGGGGATCATGAAATCCGTTCCTGAAAATATCTAACTAGCTAAAGACCTGGAGGTTTCCCTGGTTTCCACTGGATTCCCTGGAGCACCGAGTGCCTCACTCTCCACCCTGAACTCCTTGCATGCAGTCTCAAAGTTCAGGTGCAGCTGAATGGGCAGTTGGCCAATGCCCTAGTTGTTGTTCAGTTGTTGGCAAATGTTCTTGGCAAGTGCCAGTTTGTAGTTGACAGCAATATTCCCTGTTTTCCTGTTCTTTTTTTGGAATTAATTAATTTGTTGATTTATGACTGAGACTTCCCTGGTGGCTCAGATGGTAAAGCATCTGTCTACAATGCGGGAGACCTGTGTTTGACCCCTGGGTGGGGAAGACCTCTTGGAGGAGGAAATGGCACCCCACTCTAGTACTCTTGCCTGGAAAATCCCATGGACGGAGGAGCCTGGTAGGCTACAGTCCATGGGGTCGCAAAGAGTCGGACACGACTGAGCGACTTCACTTTCACTTTTCGGGTCTTCACTGATCTCCAGCTTTCTCTGGTGGCAGGAGCTGTAGCCACTCTCCATTCGATATGTGGGCTCTTCATTGCGGTGGCTTCTCATGTCTCAGAGCACAGGTTCCAGGCGAGCGAGCTTCAGTAGTTGGGGCTCTGGGGCTTAGTTGTTCTGAAAAATGAGGAGTCTCCCTGGACCAGGTCCTGAAGCCATGTCTCCTCCATAGGCACGTAGAGCCTTAAACACTGGGCCACAAGGGCAGGCCTGCATATTTCCCTTTTATGTGTTTTGGTAACCGTTGGATGTGTAACAGTTTGCTTCCTGAAGAACTACAAGTTTTTCATGTTTTTCCATGTTAAATATATCTATATTATATATAGATAGTTAATATATATGTTAATTATACAGTATACATGTTAAATATATATTATAAATGGTAAACATATATTATATTATACATAAATGCAATGTTAAATATACATATATACACCATCCCTGGGTCGGGAGGTCCTCTGGAGAAGACCGTGGCAATCCACTCCATACTCCTGCCTGGAGAATCCCATGGACGGAGGAGCCTGGCAGCTACAGTTCGTCGGGTCGCAAAGAGTGTGGCACAACCGAGGGACTAGCACACACATAGAAGCAAGGCATGTCTGGGGGAAACGTGACTGCTGGTTGGTTTCTTATTTCCAGTAAGTAAGGATACAGTGTGTCTTTTTGTGGAGTAATTCCATGATAAAATTTTATCTTTTTCTAAGTATTTTAATGTTTTTTTACTTTCCTCTACTAGAATCAGTGGTGGACCTTCTTAGATAAGTATGAATTTCATCTCCTTTTTCTGCAAGTTTTTTTCCCACATGTTACCGGCAGGTGGCGCTGTGGGACTGCCCTGGGGTCCCTGCACATGTGCTCAGGGAGCACCACTCACTCCAGGGGATGGCCTGGGGGCGGGGCCTGTGCTCCTGGGGGGACTCAGCTGTGTGTGCTCTCTGGGTGCAGAGACCCCTGAGCAGGGACCTGTGTGGTCTCAGCAGGGGTTTCCTCCCAGGGGTTCCCAGGGGGGAAGCCCCTCCTGCCTCTTGAGTCTGGGCTCTGAGCTGAGCTCAGGCATCAGGACTCAGGGAAGGGCTGGGCAGGCCCCAGGTAGACCCCCATTTGCCTGGCAGCCCCTCCTCTGGCAGAGGCTAGGGGAGAACAGGAGGCCTGGGGCAGCCCCACCCACTGTGGGGACCAGGAAGCTGTGAGCACCGTGGCCTGGGCTCCTCTCCTGCTCGTGCTCCTCTCTCACTGCACAGGCAGGGATGGGCCCCGGGCAGCAGGGCTCAGTCCCCAGCCTGCATCAGCCCCTGGGGTGCAGACTCTGGGAATCTTCCCTGCAGCTCCGGCCCCGTCTCCCCACTCTGTGTCTGCAGTTCCCTCTCCCAGCCTGTGCTGACTCAGCCGGCCTCCCTCTCTGCATCTCTGGGAGCATCAGCCAGACTCCCCTGCACCCTGAGCAGTGGCTACGATGTTGGTGATTTCTCCATACGTTGGTTCCAGCAGAAGCCAGGGAGCACGCCACTGTACCTCCTAAGGGTCGAGGCAGACTCTGCTAAGCACCAGGGCTCCGGGGACCCAGCCGCTTCTCTGGATCCAAAGACGCTTCAGCCCACGCGGGGCTCCTGCTCATCTCTGGGCCGCAGCCCGAGGCCGAGGCCGACTATTGCTGTGCTGTGTGGCATGGCGACCCTAAAGCTTACACGAGGCTCTAGACCAGTGAGGAGTGAGACAAACCCTCCACTCATGCCTGGTTGAGGCTTAGACGAAGTCTAGTCAGGGAGTGACTTCAATCATCAGATGTTAGGCAAGCACCGGATTTTCCTAGATCCAGCAGATTTGATAATACCATATCTTTTACTTCGATTCACCTTTTAAATTGCTAAAATGCTCTTATCCAATGCAGGTGTGTTTCCTTGTTTTTTGTTTTGGCCAATATTGCTTGTTCAGAAATAAAAAATCCTTTCGATGATGAAGAGGTGGTTCTAGGCCAGGCCCAGCTCAGGGTCGAGGGTTCAATAAGACATGCTTCTGTGAGTGTTTCACTTGGGTTTTTGTATAAAAGCCAACATGCAGAAATGAACTGTATTCTGTAGTCGAGTAATGAATCTCCAGCGTCTAAGAATAAAAATAGTAACATGGAACATGTAATCAATATAAAACACTTGAAAGAATTCTGAGGAATATTAAAAGCCTGTGCACTGAAAACTACATACATACAAGAGAACTTAATAATGAACAGATACTTCTGGTTTATAGTTCAAGACACTGGCTGTCACTGAGATACCTGTCACTGAAAATAGCACAACATGTAAAGCAATTTGCTGTCCAGTCACTGAATCATGTCTGACTCTTGGTGACCCCACGGACTGCAGCACATCAGGCTTCCCTTTCTTTCACTGCATCCTCGAGTTTGCCCAGGTTCAGGTCCATTGAATCGGTGATGGCATCCAACCATCTCATCCTCTGTCGTCCCCTTCTCCTCCCGCCTTCAATCTTTCCCAGTGTCAGGGTCTTTTCCAGTGAGTCAGCTCTTCGCATCAGGTGGCCAAAGGATTGGAGTTTCTGCTTCCGCATCAGTCCTTCCAATGAATATTCAGGACTGATTTCCTTTAGGATGGACTTGCTGGATCTCCTCACAGTCCAAAGGACTCTAAAGAGTCTTCTCTAACACCACAGTTCAACAGCATCAATTCTTTGGTGTTCAGCTTTCTTTATAGTCCAACTCGCACATCCAAACAAGACCACTGGAAAAACCATAGCTTTGACTAGACGGAACTTTGTTGGCAAAGTAATGTCTCTGCTTTTTAATATGCTGTCTAGGTTGGTCATAGCTTTTCTTCCAAGGAGCAAGCATCTTTGAATTTCATGGCTGCAGTCACCATCTGCAGTGATTTTGGAGTCCCTCAAAATAAAGTCTCTCACTGTTTCCATTATTTCCCCATCTATTGCCATGATATGGTGGGACTGGATGCCATGATGTTAGCTTTCTAAATGTTGAGTTTGAAGCCAACTTTTTCACTCTCCTCTTTCACTTTCATCAATAGGCTCTTTAGTTCTTCTTCGCTTTCTGCCGTAAGGGTGGTGTCATCTGCGTATGTGAGGTTATTGATATGTCTCCCGGCAATCTTGATGGCAGCTTGTGCTTCATCCGGCTCAGCATTTTGTATGATGCACTCTGCATATGAGTTAAATAAGCAGGGTGACAATATGCAGCCTTGACGTGCTCCTTTCATGATTGGGAAAGTAGTTCGAATCACCTGAAAGTACAATAAGTGAAAATAAACAAGAATTCTCTGTGCACCATCACAGACATGCAACACTTATCGGTATTTAATTCATCTGTATGTTCACTGACAGAGTATGTTGGGACAAGAAAAAAGGCAGCCCCTCCTTCTTCGTAAGGCTTCCCAGGGATTGCTAGTGGTGAAAAACCGGCCTGGCAGTGCAAGAGACATGAGCTGTGGGGGGTCTTTCCCGGGTTGGGAAGCTCCCCTGGATAAGAGAATGCAATGGCAACACACTCCAATATTGTTGCCCGCAGAATCCCACGGACAGACGAGCCTGGGGGGCTACAGTCCACGCGGTCCCAAGAGGCAGGAGGACTGAGACCCGAGCCCCGGAGCCCCACCGCCCGCAGGCTCAGCGCCCTGACCGGCCCGAGGGCGTCAGCAGGGGCCGCGGTGCGCGGCTCAGACCCGGCAGCGCCTCCGCGCAGCCACAGGGCCCCTGACCCGGCCCTGCTCCCGGGCTCGGCGGCCGGAGCTGGACGCGACCGCAGGTGCCTCCTCTCGGGGGACAGACCCGGGGCCGCGGCCCCAGGCCTCCTCCCGGACTGACGCCGCGCACGGGCCGGGCACCGGGGTGGAGGGTGAAGGGGTCCGGTGTCAGCCGTCCCCGCGCGCTTCCCAGAAGCAGAGGAGGGAGGCGCCCCCAGCGCAGCCCGCGCCCCCGCCCGCCCTCCCCAGCCCGCTGCTGCTCCTCCGCGGCTCCGTGCTGAGAGCCTGCCCCCCGGGGCCCGCAGTCACGGCTCTCCCCCAATCCTGGGGTCTCTCTGCAGACCTGCACTGCTCCCCTCCATGTCATGACCAGCGCCCTCTGTCAGGAGATCGCGGACGTGGTTCCAGCTCTTCCCGAGCTTTACCCTCACTTCCCCGTCCCCTGCTTGAACCCCGCTAACCCTTCCTTCCCGAGGAGCCTCAGGTCTCTGGTCTCAGGTGTGACCCCTACTCGCCCCTCCCTGCTCCTCCCCAGGCTCCCCTCGTGTCCCAGGGGATCCCTGAACCCCTCGCGGAGCTGATTTATCCCCTGAAACCTCACACTCCGTCCTGTGTGCCCATCGAGAGAGGCATCAGGTGGGGAGAGAAACCCTGGCCTGAGATCTGGAAGTGAGTCCTGGCTGAGGAGGGTCTGTCCGCAGCTGCTGTGGGATTGATTTTATGCACAGTGAGCCCGGGAGGAGCTGCTGGGGCCTCGGATGGGAGAGCCGACCCTGTCCTGGGGCTCTGCCCCCGGGGCCATGACTGCTGCTCAGTCTGGACCAGGTCTATGGTCACAGCTAAGTTTCCTGAGAGCAACTTATCTGCCTTGTCATCTCCTGTCCCTCAGGTCAGATCTGAGACTGACCCATGGCTCTGATAACTCAGCCTGATTTCACAGATAGAACTTACTGCTAACACATAAAAATCCCTCAGTGGAGATCCCAAAAGTGTCAGAAAGGCTCTGAAGAGCTTTAGGCTACAGAGTTTAAAGGCTCTAAAGAACTAAAGAGCTTGTTCTGGCCCAGCCTTCCTCGGAGTCCGATCAAATTAAGAATGCCAATATGTTTGTAAAAATGTTCTTTTCTTGGTAACAAAATTTCATAAGATATCTCTAATGTGATTTAGATAAAAGTATTTTATGAACAGAGCCTACAAAGAAAATTATCTTTTAGAAACAGTAGCTTGGCTATGCAAAATTAACACAGAACCAGAGTCGGACACAAGTTCGTGACTGAACAACAATATGTCCTTCACTTCAATCTCTGCACCTGTGTTAAGTGACGACCTTAGATTTTGCTAATCCATGAACACATTTGGTTCATTTAAAACCTCAAACTCACACACCCACAGGGTAACACGCACGTGTACTACAGGGTAAACTACAGTTGGCTGTTCTTTTCCAACCAAACATTTCCTGAATTTCGTAATTTCAAAACCAATTCTGGGAGAGTTGACTCTAAGAGCTCTGATCACTGGATCACAGGAAGTGTGTTTGGACTGGACACCAGGGGTTGCTCCAAGGCAGTTCTGGAGGGTCATGAACCCACAGTGTAACATGGGGTCGGGGGTGGTCATTTGCACGAATGGTTCATAGCTGTGACCTCCCACCCCCAAGCCCCACACAACCCCGCCCCTGATCACACACTGGTCTCCC
This sequence comes from Okapia johnstoni, assembly GCA_024291935.2. NCBI lineage: Eukaryota > Metazoa > Chordata > Mammalia > Artiodactyla > Giraffidae > Okapia > Okapia johnstoni. The sequence continues at coordinate 2,067,045 of CM044310.1, read as the reverse complement.
TCAGGCACAGGAGCCTGACCCAGGTCCCAGGGGTGATCAGAGAATTGTGGGGGCTGGAGGGGGGAGCACGGTCATTTGCATGAAATGACCCTCCCCCTCTCAGAGTATGAAGAGGGGAAGGAGCGGGGTGGGGACGCTCTGCTCAGCTGTGGGGCCACAGAAGGCAGGACGCCCTGACCGTGTCCACCATGGCCTGGTCCCCTCTGCTCCTCACGCTGGTCGCTCTCTGCACAGGTGACTGGATGGGGGGACAGGGGAAGGATCTTGGGAAGACACACGGGTCGTGCTCCCCTCTCTCGTGTTCGGACCCCAGATTCACCATCTCTGTCTCTCCCCCTTCCAGGATCCTGGGCCCAGGCTGTGCTGACTCAGCCGTCCTCCGTGTCCGGGACCCCGGGCCAGAGTGTCTCCATCACCTGCTCTGGAAGCAGCAGCAATATTGGCAGTAGTTATAGTTATGTGGGCTGGTACCAACAGATCCCGGGATCGGCCCCCAAAACCCTCATCTATGGTACTACCAGTCGAGCATCGGGGGTCCCCAACCGATTCTCCGGCTCCAAGTCTGGCAACACAGCCACACTGACCATCAGCTCGCTCCAGGCTGAGGACGAGGCGGATTATTACTGTGCAACTTATGATAGTAGTAGCTACAATGGCACAGTGCTCCAGGCCAGGGGGGAAGTGAGACAAAAACCTGCTCTCCTCCAGACATGGACCTCCTGGGGCTGAACCATCCTCTGTCAAAGCAGACACTGCAGCAGCAGCTCAGAAATGGACATAAAATTGTATTTCATTGTATTTCATTGTTTTCATTGTATTTCATTGTATTTCATTGTTGCGGCCATACTTCACAACTTACTGCACGTTTTGACCCTGAACGCCCTCAGCTGCTCCTCCCAGTCTTTCTGCTCCATGTCAGATCATTGAGTGGAGAGCAAATCTGGAATACTCCTCAATGTTCAAACCAACTTGTTCAAACACTATGATTTTAATTTCTGATCTTGAGTAGCGTGTTTTCCTATTATTTTCAACTGATATTTTGGGAGAATCTCAATTTAATGGCTGTATTGTTGACTTCCTTCTATAAGGTTGCAGGTATATTAATTCCACCCCCGTTGATTGTTGGTTTCTCTCAGCACAGGATTGTTAAGGCCCTAGAGCTGGTGCTGGTGTGGGTGTCCGCACCGCAGCCCTGATGCCCTGGACTGTTGAGACCGGCATTGGTCTCACGGCCTGTGTATGGGGAGACCCCCATCACTCCACAGACCATAGTGACTCTGTGGCTCCCTGCACCCTAAACAGTGACATCGTGTTGGCTGCTACGCCATTTACTGGAACCAGCAGAAGCCTGCGAGCCCTCCTCAGGCCTCCTGTCCCACCACTCAGACTCCGGTAAGCACCAGGCTCCGGGGTCCCCCGTGGGATTTCTGGATCGAAAGACGCCTCGGCCAAGGCAGGGCTCCTGCTCCTCGCTGGGCTGCAGCCTGAGGACAAGGCTGACAGTGACCGTGCCAAGGCCTCCCACAGTGACACAGGCAGATGGGAACCTGGGAGAGAACCTCAGCCTGTAAGGGGCTTGTTCTTTGAGAACTGTCAAATTTTAAATAAATTCCCCAGAATTAATTTCTTCCTGAGGTATGCTCTGGTTCACAATATGTCTACTCCCAAGTCTACAGTCAGTTTTGCTGAAGTCTCAGAAAATGTAGACAGTTTCTGATACCAGTGAAGTGCTGCCTGGTCATCCGTGTGATCAACAGAGCCTGGAGCTGAGCTGCGTCACTTGAGATCAGGAGCAGGAGGCTTTCCCAGATGTGCCTTCAGTAGAGTCCGTGGACCGTCCCAGAAGGCAGATCGTCCCTCAGAGCATGAACTCTGCTCCCGAAGGGTCAGAGCAGAGACCATGAGGAGTGATGGGTACCGGTGATACATCACAGGATGCAGGGAATCCCGGGAGGGGTTCTCCTGACCCACAGGTGCCCGCTGCATCCTTCCCTACCCTCCTCTCCTCTCCACCCCATCGAAGCATTTGCTACTTCAAGGTTGGGGTGGTCTGTGGACTGTCAGGAGCAGGGGCTCCCCAAGATGAGCTCGTGTCCCTCTGCCTGTGATGTCCCTGATGAGCCCAGATCTGAGGGCACCGTCTCCTGCAGAGGGAGCAGCGGGGACACGGGGATCACCATGGCAATGATGACAAGAGATTCCAGGCAATGTCCCTGCCCTTGTGACCCAGGACAGAGGTGAGGGACACTCAGGGCTTGGTCCTGTTCTCTGGCTGTTGGTTGGTCCACATGCCCTTCTTGATCACTTTGGACCCCTTCCTGATGAGAAGGCTGGTCATCAGGTCACACAGCTCATCACTCACCACAGCCACAAGGAATTCCTGTGTGATGGGGATGTCTGATGAAAGGCTCTACTCCTGAGTCAGACCCATCACTGCCCTGACGCTGACTGTGACGTCACCAGTGCTGGTTTGGTCTCTGCTGTCACTTGTGCTATTAAATCCAGGCAGGCTCACACCCTCATCCTGGTCCATCTTATGGGGTCCGTGAACTTGTCTCATTTTCTCTCAGCTCCCCAAACGCAAGCAGAATCTCCCTGTGCCCAGATACACAGGGTCTCACAGGTACCGGGCAGGATGCCAAGGAAGCAGAAGTCCAGCATCTGTGTCCTGGAGCCCCAGGGGGCCTCTCCCACCCCCTGCACGTCCCTCTCCTGCTCCAGGCTTTGTGCTCTGCCCTGAGCCCTGACCCTTAGCAAAGCTCGGTGCCTCCCTTTCTCTGGACACTGCACCCTAGGAGCCCTCCTCTCCAGGTGTGGGAGACCATCCCCCTCAGGACGCGGCTCTCAGACCCCTCACTTGCTCATTTCCTCCTTTTCCCGCATGACCTCTCCCCCGTTTCCCTCCCTGGGTCCTTGTTTGAGATGATATTGGACAAATGTCACTATTTTGGGCACAGACCTTATAAACCCATCCTCATTAAATCTATGGAGTCTAACAAATGAATGCCAACCATGTGCACTGAAGATCCGGTAACAGGTCATTAGAGCTTCTCAATCAGGAATGAAGGAGGAAGCTGACAGGGATGAGATTCCCATTTATAGTCTTAATCTTTTATATCAAGCACTTAACATAGAAACCTTACAAAACTGAACTCAAAACCTCTTTAATCTTTAAATATCTGAGTCAAAACAAACTGGGAAGACCGTGTTCAAGGGTGAATGAGAGCCCAGGAAGTAATCAAGGAAAGGCCTGTGACCCCTGAGAACCTCGTATTCTCTTGGGAAAGACAAACGTAGGACCATAGCGGTGCCCTCCAGGCTGGGACGGTGCCTGGTGACCTGGCAACACCAACATCAACCACGTGTCCACCCGGGAGGGAGACTCAGGCAGGGTCATGACCAGATATAACCCACAGGCATCTGGGTGTTTGAATCCTGGAACCTGGGTGAGATGGTTGTGTTCTGGCAGTGAACCCAGGAGGGAGGCAGAGGAAACGCAGACCTCAGGGAATCCTGAAATTCATTTGTTCATTAGCATTGCATTCAAAGGTCTGAAGTCACAGTTCCTTGGAAAAATTTATGACCAGCCCCAAACTCCACGGAGGGGATTCATTCTGCTGTCCTGGGTGGTGACATCAGGAAGACCCTCCTGCGAGTGTGAGAAAGCGCTTCCAGGAGGCTGTGGTGTGAAGTGGGGAAGGAGGAGGTCTGAGCCCAGCAGGGGCCGCTGAGGGCCTGGTCCTGAGAGCTCAGGGTCCTGGCCAGGCAGGCTGGGCACCTCCTCCCCTGGCTCTTGCCCACGCGGGCAGCAGGGTCCTCACTGGAGGGTGACGTTCCTGCACCTGGGCCCCCAGGGGACACGACAGCTCTCAGCTCAGAGCCACAGGCTTGCCTCTGAGTTCCTGCTCCTCTGTCATGGAATCAGTGCCCAGAGCTGACATCCAACCAAAGACAGAGCAAGGATCGTACAAGGAAAACGAACTTCCTTCAGTAACTTAGACCTTGAGTGATACCTGGACAGGAGACAAGAGACCCCTGCAGAGGGACTGCCCCATTGCCAACAGAATGCCCGGTGCTCACAGTGGAAGAGGGATGAAGGCAGAGCCCTTTGTCACCGTCCATTTCATTTGAAATCATCCCTGTTTTGATATTTGGCATCTTCACCAGTTTGGAGTGAAGTACGGACTCTGGTGTTGCATCAGTTTCTGTGGCTTCCTTGCTTGTTCCTTTATGTGACCACTTCCTGGATCAAAAAACTTGAGATATATGAAATCACATATTTCCCAAACTATCATCAGCACATTGGTATAATAAGGAAAGAATTAACTAGGAATATCATATTTTTCACATGTATAAGTTGAGCTTCTCAAACACCTCTGACAAAAATCATGTGAATGTTATTGAACAGCTACTTTACCAGCAAAGCTAATATGAATGCAAAATAATAGAATTTAATATTTTTCATGTTAAAGGAACAAGAGATGAACAAGACTCTTACAGTCTCTTCCTCACATGTTAATACTTGAGGTGTCTGAGCTCCTTCTCGTCCCCATTGCCCCCACATCCCTCCACCCTCCCTAGTCTGTCGGCTCCACAACAGAACCATAGGGAAGGGGGTTTTAAAGTGTCCGCGATGCTCACCACGGCTACCTGTTCACACACGGTGCTTTTTCTATTTCTGATGGTGAGACATGTATTCCAGCTTTATTGTAACTGAACTTGCAAGCTATCATAATTGCACGATGGTGACCTTTTCCCCTACAGGTCTATTGAAGCTACTCCACATTGTCATGGCTTTTTACAGCGCAGGAGGCCGACACCCAGGCCTGGCCGAGTGTCACTCTTTGTCACTGTCAACCCCCAACCCTGACTCACCGGCTCTGGGACTAGAGACACTTTGCAACATTGCGATCAAGAGCCACCCCTCACCCTTCACACCAGACACACGTTCTGGATACTCTACTGGGCTCAGGGCTGGAGGGTCAAGGGCGGATCACACCCCCAGAAGGCACACAAGGGTTCCCTGAGAAAGACAGAAAATATTCTAAAGACGGGCTCAGGTTTGGGAAAGGCTACATCATTGCAGCAAATAAGACTTGCAAACTCCTCCTTCGGCCTCAGTGTATCCAGGGAGGAGATGAAGGAGCGAGATCACCAAGGTCACGGGAGCACATTTGCTAAAACATGTCACCCCATCACTCAGGGGCTCCACTCTGAGCTGGCCCCGTTCTGGGTGAGCATCTGCCTCCTTCAGACGCCCCACCCCAGAGACCTCAGGTGACCTGGGCAGGGAGAGGGGGAAATGATTTGCACGAGGCCCCTCCTCCTCCTGACAGGCTGGAGGTATGAAAAGGCCCAGGACCCGACCTGTAGCCCAGGAGGCTGAGGAGGCAGCGTCCTAGGAGGGTCCCCACCATGGCCTGGATGGTGCTTCTGCTCGGGCTCCTCACTTATGATTCAGGTCAGGGGCCGGGACTCTGCACCCTTGGGGCCCCTCCAAGCAGGGTCTCAGGGCCCTTGTCTCCATAAAAACCCATCTCTCTCTTGTTGCTCTTAAGGGTGGTTGCTCAGACTCTGGTCCAGGAACCAGCACTGTCAGTGTCCCCAAGAAGGACAGTCACCCTGACCTGTGGCCTCAGCTCTGGGCCAGTCACTACCAGTAACCACCCTGGCTGGTTCCAGCAGACCCCAGGCCAGGCTCCCTGACTGCTTATCTACAGGACAAACAGCCGCCCCTCTGGGGTCCCTGCTCCCTCTCTGGCTCAATCCCCGGGAACAAAGCCGCCCTCACCATCATGGGGCCCCAGCCTGAGGACAAGGCCGACTATTACTGTGCTCTGCTTATGGGTTGTAGCAATACCACAGTGACGGGAGCCCGTGGGGAAACACTACCCAAACTGCCCTTGTGCTCAAGGGCTCAGCGCTTTGAGGCGGAAGAGGCAGAGAGAGGGTGGAAATGCTCCGCAGCACGTGGGGAGGGGGCTCTGTGGTCCCATCTCCTTCCAGTGGTTCATGGCCCCGTGCCTGCTCCTGTCTCTCCTCTGGGGTGTCCAGCTCTTCAAGGGACCCGTCTCTGCTCATAATGATGTGGAGGGGAATCAGGTCCACATTTTATCAACACTGAGAGTCAGAGTTCCCAGTGTGACTCTCCTTGCTGACTTTGATGATGATGCTTGATGACCTCTAGGACTGGCAGATGAAATCCATGAACTGCACCCTGGCAGGGGTCTAAGCATCACTGTGCGGGGACCTGGTCTCCCAGCCCCTCCTGGCTGAAGCGGGCAGGGCCCCATGACCCTGGGGGTCAGGTGGTACTGAGGCTCCTGCCCATCACAGCCTCCAGCCTGAGCCTGGCCAGGAGTCAGGTGGTCAGCTCTCCAGGTCCCCATCCAACACCTTGGAGACAAGGAGGGCCTGAACTTCTAGGCCATCCCCCAGCCTGAGAATGAGCAGGGGGACAAGCCAGGCTCGTCTGTCCCCACTGACACTGCCAGGTGTGGAGCAGGGAATTAAAGAGAATACTGTCAGTGACACGGCCAGGTCTGCACAAGGAGCCAATGCATGGAATGTGGTCAAGGTACAAGGTGAATCTGAGGCTGTAGATACCTATGCATCTTCACAGGCTCCAAAACTTAGTAACAAATAGATTTCAGGGTTTCAGCACGCGGATGTGATTTCCCTGGCTTTTCTTTTCTCTTCCATTGGGAGGAGGTGATCATAACCTCAGAGGGTCCACCTCTCAGACCTTGAGTGGCCAGTGCCCAGGGTCAGCATCCACTACCCTCCCCTTTCCTGTGACCTTGACACGTACCTGGAACTCGGACCTGAGTGTCCTTCTGCCCCTGCAGGGAGGTCACCTCTCTCACCCTCTCAACTCAACTGACCCCTCCACAGTTTTGCCCAGGCCCCTATGCTGTGTTACCTCCCAGGATACGAGGACAGCGCTGGGGTCCTCCCACGTGGAGCCCCCTGGGCATCAGCACCAGCCTGGGAGGGGGAGCAGAAACCAGGGGAGACCGAGTGACAATGACCGTGGGGCCAGCCCCCGAGATGCACGAATAGTGCCGAATAGGAGGTGGGGGGATGGTGGGCACTGCGCTTCCCCCCCGCCGGGTGTCCCTGTGACCCCGGAGCTCAGGGGGCGGAGCGTCCACCGACCGCAGCCCAGCAGCCCGGCTCAGCCTGGCTTCCCCTCCCTGAGGGCAGCAGGAAGCAGGGAGTGGTCTCAGCGTCCCCCTGGGTGGAGGGAGCTGCTGACAGGAGTTTCCCCGGGCTCCCAGGTTTGGGTCAGCAGCACAGAGAAGTTGCGTCCGGACCCCCTTCGCCGGGTCAGGGGACTGTGATCACATACCCTTGATGATGGACTCTTGGTGGGAAGAACATGGGGCAGCCCTTCCGTCCTCGGTGGTTCCCCACCGTGACCATTCCCCGAGCCCATCACCAGGGGGCGCTATGCACCCGCTCAGAACTGGCCGACCCTGAACACCGCAGAGGGTCCCCTGACCCTGCGCCACGGCTCACTGGACTGAGCTGGACGCTGCAGCAGGTGCTTCCTCTCAGGGGACACGCTCAGGGCCCCGGCCCCCAGGCCTCCTGCTGGGAGTGAAGCTGCACACGGGGCCCGGGGCTCACAACTGGAGGCCCCGCCCTCTTCCCCAGGAGCAGAGGGGAGCGGGCACCAAGCCCACCCCGTGCACCCCTCCCTGTCCCCGCAGCCTCCTGCTGCCCCTCCTCGGCTCTTTCCTAGGAGCACCCCTCGGATCCATGACTTTCCTCCGCAGTCCTGGGCTCCTCTCTACCACCCATCACCGGCGACCTGCTCTTCGAGATCAACGTCCCTCTCTCAGGTCAGGGATCGGTTTCCAGGCTTCCTTGACCACACGCTCACTTCCTTGTCCTCCTTGCCTCCTCTCTAGCCCTCCCACTGGAGAAGCCTGAGGTCTCCGGCTCTCAGGTGTGACCCCAGCTCATCCCCTCCCGGCCAGGGCTGTCACTGCTGCCTTACCTGGACCTCCTTTGACTCAGCTTATCCTCCTATGGTCACTTCTGAGGGTTCGAGATCCGCAGATCTGACCCGCCATGCACTTTCCCTCATCTCAGATCTGAGGCTGACCTATGGCTGCAATACCTCAGCCTGCCCTGTTTTCACTACCTGCTTAGAGAGAAACACGCCCCAGTGGAGATGCAATATGTGGCCGAAAGAGCTGGTTCTACTCTGCCCATTCAAATTCCAAAATGTCAGAATGCAAGTATCTTTGTAAAAATAGTTTTACTAGATAATGTTTAAAATTACCTAGGATACCTGTTAAGTCATTAAAAGAGAACTTTTTAATAAAAAAAAGAACTTACAACAATGATTAATTTTCAGAAACTGTACGTTTGTGATGAAAAACTACAAGAGAACAGGTTTTCCATCAGTTTAAATTATGCACGTATTTTAAGGAATGACTGTAAACTTTCACTAATCCATTACCACACTTTGATTCATTTAAAACCTCACACAGCCAGAGTGTAACATCTACATCCAGTGCAGGGCAAACTACATCCCACCGTTCTTTTGCAATCAAACACTTCAGATTTTTACCTTCTCAAACCTACGACTTGAGACGCTTGGTGCTAACAGCCGTTATGTTCCAGGCTCCCCTGGGAGCACATCCTTCTCAGAGCCCTTCAGAGTCTCAATAAAAACTGCCAGGAGCATCACCAGGCCTGCTCCCTGCAGCCCGTGCCCTGTGCCTGCCGCCGGAGAGACGCCCAGGAGGGGTCCCTTCATAGGACAGGACATGAGGTCGGGGTCCAGTGTGTGGAAAGTTTCACACACAGTCAAAAACCAGGTGTTTAGGGATCCAGGGTCACCCCCCAGCCCTCTTTCCAGCCACTCCCCACCTCCACAGAGAAAAGCCCCCTCCTCCTCAGGGCTGAGGGGACCACAGAGGAAGGACGCCTCTGCGCTGCAGGGAGGAGGCCCACAGAGAAGGGACCCGCTGTCCTGCACCGAAGGGGACGGGCCTCCCTGGAGCTGGCACTGCCCTGGTCTGAGAGGAATTTGTGTCCTAGACGGCCCCTCCGTCGTGATGCCTGAACTGTCAAGGGTGCCCTGGACAGACTGGACCTGAGGAGTCTGAGGGGAGCTGACAGATGGCCCTGAGGTCACGGGGGACAGAGAAGAGGCACTTGGCCGGGCTCTAAGGAGGCAAGTTTGCACAGGACAGAGGTCAGGAGCTGGCCCTGAGGGCTCTGATCACCTGGTCACAGGATGTGTGTCTGGACCTGGACACCAGAGGGCGCTTGGGGGTCATTCCTGAGGGTCAGGGGAGTGAGAGACGGGCCCAGTCCTCCGGCTCTGCCTACTGACCTCTGCTCAGGGCTCTCATCTGTGACCTTCCACTCCTGGGTCCCACACACAGTCCCGCCCCTGCCCACCCCCTCGCCATCCCCAGGCACAGGGACCTGACCTAGGGCCCAGGGAGGAGGCAGAGAGCTGAGGTTGGTGGGTCATTTGCATGAAAGGACCCTCCCCCTCTCAGAGTATGAAGAGGGGAAGGAGCGGGGTGGGGACGCTCTGCTCAGCTGTGGGGCCACAGAAGGCAGGACGCCCTGACCGTGTCCACCATGGCCTGGTCCCCTCTGCTCCTCACCCTGGTCGCTCTCTGCACAGGTGACTGGATGGGAGGATAGGGGAAGAGGCTTGGGAAGACACATGGGCCCTGCTCCCCGCTCTCGTGTCTTGACCCCAGAGTCACCATGTCTGTCTCTCTCCTTTCCAGGATCCTGGGCCCAGGCTGTGCTGACTCAGCCGTCCTCCGTGTCCGGGTCCCTGGGCCAGAGGGTCTCCATCTCCTGCTCTGGAAGCAGCAGGGACGTTGGGCGTAGTAATGTGGGCTGGTACCAACAGATCCCAGGATCGGCCCCCAGAACCCTCATCTATGATGGTACCAGTCGAGCCTCAGGGGTCCCCGACCGATTCTCCGGCTCTAGGTCTGGCAACACGGCCACCCTGACCATCAGCTCGCTCCAGGCTGAGGACGAGGCGGATTATTACTGTGCAGGTTATGATAGTAGTAGCTACAATGGCACAGTGCTCCAGGCCAAGGGGGAAGTGAGACAAAAACCTGCTCTCCTCCAGACATGGACCTCCTGGGGCTGAACCATCTGTGTCAAAGCAGACACTGCAGCAGCAGCTCAGAAATGGACATAAAATCGTAATCATTTCCCACAGTGGGAACAAGGATGTTGTGGCCGAAAGTCACAACTTACTGCACATTTTCACCAAGAACACCCTCAGCTGCTCTTCCCAGTCCTTCTACTCTTTGTAAGACCATTGAGTGGAGAGCCAATCTGCAAAACCACACAATGTTCAAACCAACTTGTTCAAACACTATCGTTTTAATTTCTGATCTTGAGTAGCGTGTTTTCCTGTTATTTTCCACTGATATTTTGGGAGAATCTCAGTTTAATGGCTGTATTGTTGACTTCCTTCTATAAGGTTGCAGGTATATTAATTCCACCCCCGTTTATTGCTGGTCTCTCTCAGCACAGGATTGCTAAGCCCCTAGAGCAGGTGCTGGTGCGGATGTCCACACCGCAGCTCTGATGCCCTGGACTGTTGAGACCGGCATTGGTCTCACGGCCTGTGTATGGGGAGACCCCCGTCTCCTCACAGACCACAGGTGACTCTGTGGCTCCCTGCACCCTGAACAGTGACGTCAGTGTTGGCCACTATGCCGTTTACTGGAACCAGCAGAAGCCGGCAAGGCCTCCTCAGGCCTCCTATCCTACCACTTGGACTCCAGTAAGCACCAGGCTCCAGGGTCCCCTGCGGGTTTTCTGGACCCAGAGACGCCTTGGCCAATGCAAGGCTCCTGCTCATTTCTGGGCTGCAGCCTGAGGACGAGGCTGACAGTGACCGCCGTGCCGTCTGGTACAACAGGGCTTCCCACAGTGACACAGGCAGATGGGAACCTGGGAGAGAACCTCAGCCTGTCAGGGGCTTGTTCGCTGAGAACTATCAAATTTTAAATAAATTTCCCTGAATCAATTTATTCCTGAGGTATGCTCTGGTTCACAATATGTCTTCTCCCAGCTGTACAGTCAGTTTTGCTGCAGTCTCAGAAAATGTAGACAGTTTCTGATACCAGTGAAGTGCTGCCTGATCATCCGTGTGATCAAGAGGGCCTGGAGCTGAGCTGCGTCACTTGAGATCAGGAGCAGGAGACTTTCCCAGACGTGCCTTCAGCAGAGTCCCTGGACCATCCAAGCAGGCAGATTGTCCCTCAGGGTATGAACTCTGCTCCCGAAGGGTCAGAGCAGAGACCAAGAGGAGTGATGGGTACCGGTGATACATCACAGGATGCAGGGAATCCCGGGAGGGGTTCTCCTGACCCACAGGTGCTGGCTGTATCCTTCCCTACCCTCCTCTCCTCTCCACCTCATAGGAGCATTTCCTACTTCAGGGTTGGGGTTGTTTGTGGACTGTCAGGAGCAGGGGCTCCCCAAGATGAGCTCGTGTCCCTCTGCCTGTGATGTCCCTGATGAGCCCAGATCTGAGGGCACCGTCTCCTGCAGAGGAAGCAGCGGGGATACGGGGATCACCATGGCAATGATGACAAGTGATTCCAGGCTAAGTCCCTGCCTTTGTGACCCAGGACAGAGGTGAGGGACACTCAGGGCTTGGTCCTGTTCTCTGGTTGCTGATTGGTCCAGACGCCCTTCTTGATCACTTTGGACCCCTTCCTGCTGAGGAGGCTGGTCATCAGGTCACACAGCTCATCACTCACCACAGCCACAAGGAATTCCCGTGTGAGGGGGATTCTAATGGAAGTTTGCCCTCTCCTCCCGAGTCGGACCCATCACTGCCCTGACGCTGACTGTGATGTCACCAGTGCTGGTTTGGTCTCTGCTGTCACTTGTGCTGCCAATGCCAGGCAGGCTCATACCCTCATTCTGGTCCATCTTTATGGGGTCCATGAACTTGACTCCTTTTCTCTCTCTGGTCTCCAACTACAAGCACAATCTCCCTGTGCCCAGATACACAGGATCTCACAGATACCGGGCAGGATGCCGAGGAAGCTGAAGTCCAGCATCTGTGCCCTGGAGCCCCAGGGGGCTTCTGCCAACCCCTGCACATCCCTCTCCTACTCCAGGCTTTGTGCTCTGCCCTGAGCCCTGACCCTTAGCAAAGCTCGGTGCCTCCCTTTCTCTGGACACTGCACCCTAGGAGCCCTCCTCTCCAGGTGGGGGAGGCCATCCCCCTCAGGACGCGGCTCTCAGACCCCTCACTTGCTCATTTCCTCCTCTTTTCCCGCATGACCTCTCCCACGTTTCCCTCCCTGGGTCCTTGTTTGAGATGATATTGGATCAATGTCAGTATTTTCAACACAGACCTTAAAACCCATTCTGATTAAATCTATGGAGTCTAACAATGAACATCAACCATGTCCAATGAAGATCCAGTAACAGGTCATAAGCGTTTCTCAATCAGAGATGATATTGTATCAGTGTCACTGTTTCGGACACAGATCTCATAAACCTACTCTCATTAAATCTATGGAGTCTAACAAATGAACATCAACCATGTCCAATGAAGATCCGGTAACAGGTCATAAGCGTTTCTCAATCAGAGATGATATTGGATAAATGTCACTGTTTGGGACACAGACCTTATAAACCCACACTCACTGAATGAAGGAGGAAACTGACAAGAGTTGATTACCATTTACAGTCATAATCTTTTGTATCAAGCATTTAGTACAGAAATAATAGCCATGGCGAGCGGCCGCGGCACGGAGCTGGAGCGGCAAGTGGCTGAGAGGAGACACCCCACGTCCAAGGTCAGGAGCAGTGCCTGTGCTTCGCTGGAACAGCTGTGAATAGATACCCCACATCCAAGGTCAGAGAAACCCCAGTAAGACAGGAGGCACTGGTGCGGTGTGAGGAGATACCCCACATCCGAGGGCAAAGGAGAAGCCCCAGCAAGACGGTAGGAGGAGCGAATTTGCATTTATTTGATTGATTTACTTTTTGGTTTCTATTAGCTTGTGGTCAACTCAAATCTTCTTTTTCTTTTTTTTTAAATTTATTTCTCTATTTTTTTCTTTACAACATTGTATTGGTTTTGCCGTACATCGACATGAATCCGCCATGGGTGTACATGTGTTCCCCTTCCAGAACCCCCCTCCACCAATTTGCATTTGGAATCAAACCCCGTTCCCGCCAGAGACGCTCAGGGGGCTCCAACAAACCTTGCGCGCACCAGGACTCAAGGACCCCACAGAGACTGAGCCGGAACTGTGTCTGAGCGGCTCCTGCGGAGGCAGGGGCCGGCAGTGCTCTGCCGCAGGGACAGGGGCTCCGGGTGTGGCTGTGGCACAAGTCCTCTTGGAGGAGGTCGCATTAACCCCAGCACAGAGCTGCCAGAACTTACACAGGACTGGCTAATAGCCTCTTGGTTGGCACAACAGAGCCTTGTGCAGCGGGACCCAGGAGACAGGAGCGGTGACCCCCCAGGAGACGGCCCCGGGCTTCCCTGTGGGTGTCCGGAGTCTGCAGCGAAGACGCGGGTCGGTGGTGGCCTGCTGCAGGGTTGGGGGCGCGGACTGTACTCAGAGACATGTGCTGCTGCTGCTGCTGCTAAGTCACTCAGTCGTGTCCGACTCCGTGCGACCCCCTGGACGGCAGCCCACCAGGCGCCCCCGTCCCTGGGATGCTCCAGGCCAGAACGCTGGCGTGGGTTGCCGTTTCCTTCTCCAGGGCGGGAAAGTGAAAGCGAAAGCGAAGTCGCTCAGTCGTGTCCGCCTCGCAGCGGCCCATTCATCTGTTCTGGATGGAGCCTTTGATGACCTGAGAAGGGGCAGCCGCCCCGCCTTCCTCGCTGTTTCCCCGCCGTGGTCATTCCCCGAGCTCGTCACCAGGGGCGCTGTGCACGGGCTCAGAGCCGGCAGAGCCTGGACGCGCCAGAGGGTCCCCCGACTGGGCGGGTCCCCAGGCTCACTGGCCTGAGACACGCCACAGCAGGTGCTTCCTCTCCGGGGACAAACTCAGAGCCCTGACCCCACGAGCTCCTCCTGGGAGCGAAGCTGCCAAGGGGGCCCATGAGTGGGAATCGCAGGGTTGGGGCTCGGGGGGTAACCAGGCCCCACCCTCTTCCCCAGGCGCAGAGGAGGGAGGAGCGCCCAGATCCCAGCCCCATGCGCCCCTCAGCGCCCCTCGGCCTCCTCCTGCTCCTCCTCAGCGCTTTGCTAAGGGCCTCCCTTCCCTCCCCGTCCCGCTCCGATTCATGGCTTTCCTCCCCAGTCCCGGGCTCCGTTCTTTCCACAGCCTCCACCCCGGGACCGCCCCCGGCATGATCAGGTTCACTTTGTCAAAAGGCCATGGACGTGTTTCCAGATCTTCCTGAACGGGACACTCACTCTCTCCTCCTCGCCTTGAACCTCTCTGACATCTTCCTTCTCCAGAAGCCTCAGGTCGCAGACTCTCAGGAGTGACCCCAGCTCATAACTTCCACCCTCCTCCCAGGTTCCCTTCGTTTCCCAGGGGGCCCAGTGAACCCCTCCAGGGGCAGGGTCACCCTGACAAATGCTCACACTCCTTCCTGTGTGTCCGTCAAGGGAGGAACCACGTGGGGAGAGAAACCCTGGGTCCTGAGGGCTAGGGAGTGAGTCCTGGCTGAGGAGGGTCTGTCCGCAGCTGCTGTGGGATTGATTTTATGCACAGTGAGCCCGGGAGGAGCTGCTGGGGCCTCGGCTGGGAGACCGACCCTGTCCTGGGGCTCTGCCCCCGGGGCCATGACTGCTGCTCAGTCTGGACCAGGTCTATGGTCACAGCTGAGTTTCCTGAGAGCAACTGATCTGCCTTGTCATCTCCTGTCCCTCACGTCAGATCTGAGACTGACTCATGGCTCTGATAACTCAGCCTGATTTCACAGATACAACTTACTGCTAACATATAAAAATCCCTCAGTGGAGATCCCAAAAGTGTCAGAAAGGCTCTGAAGAGCTTTAGGCTACAGAGTTTAAAGGCTCTAAAGAACTAAAGAGCTTGTTCTGGCCCAGCCTCCCTCGGAGTCCAATCAAATTAAGAATGCCAATATGTTTGTAAAAATGTTCTTTTCTTGGTAACAAAATTTCATAAGATACCTCTCATG
Organism: Okapia johnstoni; assembly: GCA_024291935.2. Lineage (NCBI taxonomy): Eukaryota > Metazoa > Chordata > Mammalia > Artiodactyla > Giraffidae > Okapia > Okapia johnstoni. Next base: position 2,051,903 of record CM044310.1, on the reverse strand, counting down.
TGATTTAGATAAAATTATTTTATGAACAGAGCCTACAAAGAAAATTATCTTTTAGAAACAGTAGCTTGGCTATGCAAAATTAACACAGAACCAGAGCCGGACACAAGTTCGCGACTGAACAACAATATGTTCTTCCCTTCAATCTCTGCACCTGTGTTAAGTGACGACCGTAGATTTTGCTAATCCATGAACACATTTGGTTCATTTAAAACCTCAAACTCACACACCCACAGGGTAACACGCACGTGTACTACAGGGTAAACTACAGTTGGCTGTTCTTTTCCAACCAAACATTTCCTGAATTTCGTAATTTCAAAACCAATTCTGGGAAAGTTGATTCTAAGAGCTCTGATCACTGGATCACAGGAATTGTGTCTGGACTGGACACCAGGGGTTGCTCCAAGGCAGTTCTGGAGGGTCATGAACCCACAGTGTAACATGGGGTCGGGGGTGGTCATTTGCATGAATGGTTCATAGCAGTGACCTCCCACCCCCAAGCCCCACACAACCCCGCCCCTGATCACACACTGGTCTCCCTCAGACACAGGAACTTGACCCAGGTCCCAGGGGTGATCAGAGAATTGTGGGGGCTGGAGGGGGGAGCATGGTCATTTGCATGAAAGGACCCTCCCCCTCTCAGAGTATGAAGAGGGGAAGGAGCGGGGTGGGGACGCTCTGCTCAGCTGTGGGGCCACAGAAGGCAGGACGCCCTGACCATGTCCACCATGGCCTGGTCCCCTCTGCTCCTCACGCTGGCTGCTCTCTGCACAGGTGACTGGACGGTGGGACAGGGGAAGGGTCTTGGGAAGACACACGGGCCCTGCTCCCCTCTCTCGTGTCCGGACCCCAGATTCACCATCTCTGTCTCTCCCCCTTCCAGGATCCTGGGCCCAGGGTGTGCTGACTCAGCCGTCCTCTGTGTCCGGGTCCCCAGGCCAGAGTGTCTCCATCACCTGCTCTGGAAGCAGCAGCAACATCGGGGGTTATACAAGTAGTGTTGACTGGTACCAACAGATCCCAGGATCAGCCCCCAAAACCATCATCCATGGTACTACCAGTCGACCCTCGGGGGTCCCCGACCGATTCTCCGGCTCCAGGTCTGGCAACACAGCCACCCTGACCATCAGCTCGCTCCAGGCCGAGGACGAGGGGGATTATTACTGTTCAGGTTATCAGAGTGATAACAGTTAAGGCACAGTGCTCCAGGCCAGGGGGGAAGTGAGACAAAAACCTGGCCTGCCCCAAGTCATGGGCCTCCCGGGGCTGAACCATCCTCTGCCAAAGCAGCCACTTCTGTTGTCTGTTTTGGTGAAGGATATCTTTTCAGATTTTCTTCATTCTTCCCCCTCGCCAAGGCTTTTCTTTAGCAACCACATATTATATGATGCCTGAAATTGAGCAGAAGGCCCTGAATGCCAGAGGCAGGTCCTGGCGGACAGAGTCCATGACAGTCAGGTCAGAACCAGAGAGAGAGTCCAGCTGTGTCTGATTCAGGACACAGCAGCTCCTTGGCCGTCGCTGGGCTGAGCTGAGACCCAGGCTGCTGCTCCTGCCTTTCCTGTGACCGCCTCTCAGGCTCCCCCAGGGCTCCAGGCCTGCGGGAACTAGACCAGGATCCTCTCTCATTGGGGGAGGTGGGGCAGCCCAGAGGTTCCTGCTCAGGCTCTGCCGGACCTCCTGCTGCTGCTGCTCCACCCTGGGTCCAGGTCATCCAGGGGGGCTGCCTGTGCATGAGGCTCCTCCTCTTCCTTCTGTCCTCAAAGTCCCTCCAGCAGCCCATTCCCAGGAGAGGGCCTCAGAGGAAACAGTCTGTCTCCCATCGCTGAGGACATACAGTCTGTCTGTCTTAATCTCAGGGTCTGAGGTGGGGGATCCATCTGACATATCTGGGAACTGGGAGGCCCGCCCAACACTGTTGGCACCAAGGGGGCAACTTCGCGGCAGCATCAGTGATGCTGGGTCCCAATCTCCTGACCACAGGAGTCACAACAAGCCCGCAGGGTCTCAGCGAGGCTGTCGGGCTCTGGGTAGGCCGGGCCCCAAGACCATCTCTGGGCTCCAGCTTGAGGAAGAGGCTGATTGTCCCTGCTCAGCTGGGATGCAGCCCTGCTGCTCACAAGGGTCTTCAGACCAGGCGGAAGCGACCCCGAACACTGAGCTCCCGGCCTCACCCCCGTGTAGGGTCACAAAATACCCCAGGTCAGCACATGTGTGTCCTGCTCCCTATCATGGTCCTTTCACACACACGTGCAGGGGCAGTACAGTTGGCTGGGTCCGGGTGTGGGGCCACAGTTATTAGTGATGTATTTTGGAATATGTGGGATTATTCCTTCTAATTCTCCCTTTTCCCTTAAGCCTTAAATTTGCCTTATTCTCAATTTTCATACACACAAAATGATACATTTTGCACTGTATCAGAGGAACTTTGCTTAAGAGGCTCCAAATCAAGCAGTGCAGATCCTTGGCTGGTGGAATCGGGCCTCAGACACAGATACTGAGAAAGGAGGGCAATTTCCAGCGCGTTGTGGGAAGCAGACACTGTAGCAGCAGCTCTGAAATGGACAGAAAATCGTATTTCGTTTCACACAGTGAGAACAAGGATGTTGTGGCCGTACTTCACAACTTACTGCACGTTTTCACCCTAAACGCCCTCAGCTGCTCTTCCCAGTCCTTCTGCTCCATTGAGTGGAGAGCAAATCTGGAAAACTCCACAATGTTCAAACCAACTTGTTCAAACACTATGATTTTAATTTCTGATCTTGAGTAGCGTGTTTTCCTGTTATTTTCAACTGATATTTTAGAAGAGTCTCGATTTAATGGCTATATCGTTAACTTTCTTTAAAAGGTTGCAGGTATATTAATTCCACCCCCATTGATTGTTGGTTTCTCTCAGCACGGGATTGCTAAGCCCCTAGAGCTGGTGCTGGTGCGGATGTCCACACCGCAGCCCTGATGCCCTGGATTGTTGAGACCGGCATTGGTCTGATGGCCTGTGTGTGGGGAAACCCCCGTCCCCTCACAGACCACAGGTGACTCTGTGGCTCCCTGCACCCTGAACAGTGACATCAGTGTTGGCTGCTGTGCCGCATACTGGAACCAGCAGAAGCCAGCGAGGCCCCCTAGGCCTCCTGTCCTACCACTCGGACTCCGGTAAGCACCAGGCTCCGGGGTCCCCCGCGGGTTTTCTGGATCCAGAGACGCCTCGGCCAATGCAGGGCTCCTGCCCATCCTTGGGCTGCAGCCTGAGGATGAGGCTGAGTGTGACCGTGCCATCTGGTACAACAGGGCTTCCCACAGTGACACAGGCAGATGGGAACCTGGGAGAGAACCTCAGCCTGTCAGGGATTGTTCTTTGAGAACTGTCAAATAAATCTATAAATAAATTCACAGAATCAAATTTTTTCCTGATATAAGTTCTGGTAATATGTTTACTCCCAATTGTACAGTCAGTTTTGCTGAAGTCTCAGAAAATGTGAACAGTTTCTCATACCAGTGAAGTGCTGCCTGGTCGTCCATGTGATCAAGAGAGCCTGGGGCTGAGCTGCCTCACTTGAGATCAGGAGCAGGAGGCTTTCCCAGATGCAACTTCAGCAGAGTCCGTGGACCATCCCAGCAGGTGGACCGTCCCCAGACCATGAACTCTGCTCCTGAAGGGTCAGAGCAGAGACCTTGAGAAGTTAGATGCACCAGAGATGCATCGCAGGATACAGGGAACGCCGGCAGTGGTTCTCCGGAGCTCCCAGGTGCTGGCTATGTCGTTCCCTCCTCTCCTGCAGAGGGGCTGTCCCGTTGCCCACAGAACGCCCGGTGCTCACAGTGGAAGAGGGATGAAGGCAGAGCCCTTTGTCACCGTCCATGTCATTTGAAATCATCCCTGTTTTGATATTTGGCCTTTTCACCAGTTTGGAGTGAAGTACGGACTCTGGTGTTGCATCAGTTTCTGTGGCTTCCTTACTTGTTCCTTTATGTGACCACTTCCTGGATCAAAACACTTGAGATATATGAAATCACATATTTCCCAAACTATCATCAGCACATTGGTATAATAAGGAAAGAATTAACTAGGAATATCATATTTTTCACATGTATAAGTTGAGCTTCTCAAACACCTCTGACAAAAATCATGTGAATGTTATTGAACAGCTACTTTACCAGCAAAGCTAATATGAATGCAAAATAATAGAATTTAATATTTTTCATGTTAAAGGAACAAGAGATGAACAAGACTCTTACAGTCTCGTCCTCACATGTTAATACTTGAGGTGTCTGAGCTCCTTCTCGTCCCCGTTGCCCCCACATCTCTCCTCCCACCCTAGTCCGTCGGCTCCACAACAGAACCACAGGGAAGGGGGTTTTACAGTGTCCGCGATGCTCACCACGGCTACCTGTTCACACACGGTGCTTTTTCTATTTCTAATGGTGAGACATGTATTCCAGCTTTATTGTAACTGAACTTGCAAGCTATCATAATTGCACGATGGTGACCTTTTCCCCTACAGGTCTATTGAAGCTACTCCACATTGTCATGGCTTTTTACAGCGCAGGAGGCGGTCACCCCTGGTCTGGCTGTGTGTCTCTCTTTGTCACTGTCAACCCCCAGCCCTGATTCACCGGCTCTGGGACTAGAGACACTTTGCAACATTGCGATCAAGAGCCACCCCTCACCCTTCACACCAGACACACGTTCTTGATACTCTACTGGGCTCAGGGCTGGAGGGTCAAGGGCGGATCACACCCCCAGAAGGCACACAAGGGTTCCCTGAGAAAGACAGAAAATATTCTAAAGACGGGCTCAGGTTTGGGAAAGGCTACATCATTGCAGCAAATAAGAAGACTTACAAACTCCTCCTTCAGCCTCAGAGTATCCAGGGAGGAGATGAAGGAGCGAGATCACCAAGGTCACGGGAGCACATTTGCTAAAACACGTCACCCCATCACTCAGGGGCTCCTCTCTGAGCTGGCCCCGTTCTGGGTGAGGTCAAGCATCTGCCTCCTTCAGACGCCCCACCCCAGGGACCTCAGGTGACCTGGGCAGGGAGAGGGGGAAGTGATTTGCACGAGGCCCCTCCTCCTCCTGACAGGCTGGAGGTATGAAATGGCCCAGGACCCCACCTGCAGCCCAGGAGGCTGAGGAGGCAGAGTCCTGGGAGGGTCCCCACCATGGCCTGGATGGTGCTTCTGCTCGGGCTCCTCACTTATGATTCAGGTCAGGGGCTGGGACTCTGCACCCTTGGGGCCCCTCCAAGCAGGGTCTCAGGGCCCTTGTCTCCATAAAAACCCGTCTCTCTCTTGTTGCTCTTAAGGGTGGTTGCTCAGACTGTGGTCCAGGAACCAGCACTGTCAGTGTCCCCAGGAGGGACGGTCACCCTGACCTGTGGCCTCAGCTCTGGGCCAGTCACTACCAGTAACCACCCCGGCTGGTTCCAGCAGACCCCAGGCCAGGCTCCCTGACTGCTTATCAACAGGACAAACAGCCGCCCCTCTGGGGTCCCTGCTCGCTTCTCTGGCTCCATCCCCGGGAACAAAGCCGCCCTCACCATCACGGGGCCCCAGCCTGAGGACGAGGACGACTATTACTGTGCTCTGCTTATGGGTTGTAGCAATACCACAGTGATGGGAGCCCGAGGGGAAGCGCTACCCAAACTGCCCTTGTGCCCAGAGGCTCAGTGCTTCGAGGCGGGAGAGGCAGAGAGAGGGTGGAAATGCTCCGCAGCCCATGGGGAGGGGGCTCTGTGGTCCCATCTCCTTCCAGTGGTTCATGGCCCTGTGCCTGCTCCTGTCTCTCCTCTGGGGTGTCCAGCTCTTCAGGGGACCCGTCTCTGCTCATAATGATGTGGAGGGGAATCAGGTCCACATTTTATCAACACTGAGAGTCAGAGCTCCCAGTGTGACTCTCCTTGCTGACTTTGAAGATGACCCTTGAGGACCTCTAGGACTGGCAGATGACATCCATGAACTGCACCCTGGCAGGGGTCTAAGCATCACTGTGCGGGGACCTGGTCTCCCAGCCCCTCCTGGCTGAAGCGGGCAGGGCCCCATGACCCTGGGGGTCAGGTGGTACTGAGACTCCTGCCCATCACAGCCTCCAGCCTGAGCCTGGCCAGGAGTCAGGCTGGTCACCTCTCCAGGTCCCCATCCAACACCTTGGAGACAAGGAGGGCCTGAACTTCTAGGCCATCCCCCAGCCTGAGAATGAGCAGGGGGACAAGCCAGGCTCGTCTGTCCCCACTGACACTGCCAGGTGTGGAGCAGGGAATTAAAGAGAATACTGTCAGTGACACGGCCAGGTCTGCACAACGAGCCAATGTGTGGAATGTGGTCAAGGTACAAAGTGAATCTGAGGCTGTAGAAACCTATGCATCTTCACAGGCTCCAAAACTTAGTAACAAACGGATTTCAGGGTTTCAGCAAGAGGATGTGATTTCCCTGGCTTTTCCTTTCTCTTCCATTGGGAGGAGGTGATCATAACCTCAGAGGGTCCACCTCTCAGACCTTGAGCGGCCATTGTCCACGGTCAGCAGCCACTACCCTCCCCCTTCCTGTGACCTTGACACGTACCTGGAACTCGGACCTGAGTGCCCTTCTGCCCCTGCAGGGAGGTCACCTCTCTCACTCTCTCACCTCTAACTGACCCCTCCACAGTTTTGTCCAGGCCCCTATGCTGTGTTACCTCCCAAGATACAAGGACAGCGCTGGGTCCTCCCACGTGGAGCCCCCGGGGCATCAGCACCGGCCTGGGAGAGGGAGCAGAAACCAGGGGAGACCGAGTGACGATGACCGTGGGGCCAGCCCCCGAGATGCACCAATAGTGCCGACTAGGAGGTGGGGGGATGGTGGGCACTGCGCTCCCCCCTCCCCCCTGGTGTCCCTGAGACCCCGGAGGTCAGGGGCGGAGCGTCCACCGACCGCAGCCCAGCAGCCCGGCTCAGCCTGGCTTCCCCTCCCTGAGGGCAGCAGGAAGCAGGGAGTGGTCTCAGCGTCCCCCTGGGTGGAGGGAGCTGCTGACAGGAGTTTCCCCGGGCTCCCAGGTTTGGGTCAGCAGCACAGAGAAGTTGCGTCCGGACCCCCTTCGCCGGGTCAGGGGACTGTGATCACATACCCTTGATGATGGACTGTTGGTGGGAAGAACATGGGGCAGCCCTTCCGTCCTCGCTGGTTCCCCACCGTGACCATTCCCCGAGCCCATCACCAGGGGGCGCTGTGCACCCGCTCAGAACTGGCCGACCCTGAACACCGCAGAGGGTCCCCTGACCCTGCGCCACGGCTCACTGGACTGAGCTGGACGCTGCAGCAGGTGCTTCCTCTCAGGGGACACGCTCAGGGCCCCGGCCCCCAGGCCTCCTGCTGGGAGTGAAGCTGCACACGGGGCCCGGGGCTCACAACTGGAGGCCCCGCCCTCTTCCCCAGGAGCAGAGGGGAGCGGGCACCAAGCCCACCCCGTGCACCCCTCCCTGTCCCCGCAGCCTCCTGCTGCCCCTCCTCGGCTCTTTCCTAGGAGCACCCCTCGGATCCATGACTTTCCTCCGCAGTCCTGGGCTCCTCTCTACCACCCATCACCGGCGACCTGCTCTTCGAGACCAACGTCCCTCTCTCAGGTCAGGGAGCGGTTTCCAGGCTTCCTTGACCACACGCTCACTTCCTTGTCCTCCTTGCCTCCTCTCTAGCCCTCCCACTGGAGAAGCCTGAGGTCTCCGGCTCTCAGGTGTGACCCCAGCTCATCCCCTCCCGGCCAGGGCTGTCACTGCTGCCTTACCTGGACCTCCTTTGACTCAGCTTATCCTCCTATGGTCACTTCTGAGGGTCCGAGATCCGCAGATCTGACCCGCCATGCACTTTCCCTCATCTCAGATCTGAGGCTGACCTATGGCTGCAATACCTCAGCCTGCCCTGTTTTCACTACCTGCTTAGAGAGAAACACGCCCCAGTGGAGATGCAATATGTGGCAGAAAGCTGGTTTTAGCTCTGCCTCACTCAAAGTACAAAATAGTTAATGCTGGAGTCCAGCTCCGACAGCTCTAAAGGGATGAACGGGGTTGGCAGAGAAAATGATGCAGCCTCTCACTCAAAGCACTGAGGTGCATATTTATTTCAAGCATCAGGTTTTCTTTCATACTTTTGCAAAAGCATTAGGTCAGAGGTATGACATCTTCAGTTTCCCCTCACCCAGATTTACTATCTCCATCAATCATTGTTGTCCTTCAGGGTTCTCTCTTAAGTGTCCTTGTGATGACATTGTAACTCATGTTTGTCTCTGGGCTGTATACCACATTTCTCAGTTTATTTCTTATCTTTCTAAATTTTCCAGCCAACTCAACGGGAAGGAAGAAAAGGACAAGTGATAATCACAAGACCTAACTCCTTCATCCCGGGACCCTGCCTGCAGGATGAGGAGAGGGGGTTGGGACTGTGCCTCCATTTTGTCAGTAATGCCTATCCCGGCTCCCAACAAGTTAAGAATGCAAATATCTGCGTAAAAATATTTTTACTTGATAATAATTAAAATTTGCTAGGATACCTGTTAAATCATTTATAGAAAACCTTTTTAATAACAAAAGGATTTACAATGATAATTAGTTTTTGGAAACAGTACCCTTGCCAATGAAAAATTAAAATAGAACATGTGTTTTCCATCAAATTAACTAATGTGCATATTTTAAAGAATGATTGATGATTTTCACTAATCCATTTCCACAGTTTGCTTCATTTAAAATCTCACATACCCAGAGTGTAACACCTATACCCAGTGCAGGGCCAAGTACAGTCAACCATTCTTTTCCAATCCAACAGTTTAGAACTCTACCTTCTCAAACCCACTATTTGGGATGGTTGGTCCTATCAGCCATTATGTTTCTGGCTCCCCTGGGGACACACACTGCTCAGAGCCCTTCAGTTCAGTTGAGTTCAGTTGGTCACTTGTGTCCGACTCTTTGCAACCCCATGAACCACAGCACACCAGCCCTCCCTGTCCATCACTAGCTCCCAGAGTCCACCCAAACCCATGTCCATCGAGTGGATGATGCCATCCAACCATCTCATCCTTTGTCGTCCCCTTCTCCTCCTGCCCTCAATCTTTCCCAGCATCAGGGTATTTTCAAATGAGTCAGCTCTTCACATCAGGCAAGCCCTTCACAGTCTCGATAAAAACTGCCAGGAGCATCATCAGGCCTGCTCCCTGCAGCCGATGCCCTGTACCTGCAGGAGAGATGCCCAGGAGGGGTCCCTTCATAAGACAGGGCACGGGCACAGGGCCCAGTGTGTGGAAAGGTTCACACGCAGTAAAGCCCCAGGCGTTCTGGAATCCAGGGTCACCCCCCAGGGCTCCCCCCACACCCTGCCCACCTCCACAGAGAAGAGCCCCGTCCCCCTCAGGGCTGAGGGGACGCACGGAGGAGGGACGTGCTGTCCTCCACAGAAGGGGACGGGTCTCCCTGAGCGGCCCTGTCCTGATGTGAGCGGAATTTGTGTATCAGACAGCTACCCAGTCCTGACACCTGAACTGTCAAGGGGGCCTTAAACAGACATGCCCTGAGGGGTGTCAGGGGAGCCCACAGATGTGCGTGAGGTCACAGGCGGCACAGAAGGGCCCCTTGTCTGGCTCTAAGAAGGGGACCGTGCACAGAGCAGGGGGTAGCAGCTCTCCTGAGGGGCTCTGGCACCAGGGCACAGGATGTGTGTCTGGGCCTGGACACCAGGGGGCGCTCAGGGGCAGTTCCTGAGGGTCTGTGAGAGCTGGGCCCAGACCCCTGGCACTGCCTGTGGCCTCTGCTCAGGGCTCCCAGCTGTGACCTCCCATCCCGGGCCACGGACAGCCCTGCCCCTGCCCACCCTGCGCCACCCTCAGACACAGGGACCTCACTAAGGCCCCGGGGAGGGATCAGAGGGCGGGGGGGGGGGGGGGTGTCATTTGCATGAAAAGACCCTCCCCCTCTCAGAGTATGAAGAGAGGAAGTAGCGTTGTGGGGACGCTCTGCTCAGCTGTGAGGCCCCAGAAGGCACGACGCCCTGACCGTGTCCACCATGGCCTGGTCCCCTCTGCTCCTCACCCTGGTCACTCTGCACAGGTGACTGGATCGGGGCACAGGGGAAAGGTCTGGGAAGATTCACGGGGCCTGCTCCCTGCCCGTGTCTGGACCCCAGAGTCACCATCTCTGTCTCTCCCCCTTCCAGGAACCTGGGCCCAGGCTGTGCTGACTCAGCTGGCCTCCGTGTCCAGGTCCCTGGGCCAAAGGGTCACCATCTCTTGTACTGGAAGCAGCAGCAACACTGCAAGTTGTGAGCTGGAACCAACAGCTCCCAGGATCAGCCCCCACACTACTGATCTATGAAAATAGCAAATGACCCTCAGGGGTCCCAGATCAGTTCTCTGGCTCCAAGTCTGGCAGCTTGGCCTCTGACCATTTCAGTTCAGGCTGAGGACGACACTGATTATTCCTGTTTCTCACGGGCTGACAGCTTGAAAGTTTCCACAGTGCTTCAGGCCAGAGTTTCAGGAGAGGTAAATCGGCTTCCCCACAGGATGGGGCTCCCAGGGCAAGGTGTTTGCCCTCCCTGCCTGGTGTCCCTGAGACCACAGAACCCAGCAGACTGAGTGTCCACTGACTGCAGCACAGCCGCCCCCTCAGCTCGACTCCCCCACGACAGCAGCGGCTCACAAGGGGAGATCATGCCCCAGGATGAAGAAGCTGCTGACAGGAGCTGCCCCTGGTTCCCAGGTCGGAGTCAGCAGCTCAGACCAGGGGGGTCAGTGCCACCCTTGCTGAGTCTCGGGGCAGTGAACACACATCCCTGACCTTCTGCCACAGAAGGATCTCCTGTTAAAGGAAAAGGAAGTGGAACTCAGAGTTTCCTCAAGTAATTTCCACAACATCCAGGATCCAGTAAAAACTGTCACTTATATGAAGAACCAGGAAACTAACTAGGGCAGGGAAATTAGACTCAATAGACATCAATGCTGAGATGCCTCAGATGATGAAATCAGGTGACAGATACTTGTAGGGAAAAATCATTTAATCTATTTGATGAGCAAATGCAAACACTCTGGGTTCAAGGAAAAGGCGATAAATTGAGGGGCAAAAACCATGAGAACAAAGTAAGCACTTGCACCTGAAAACACAACAGGTAAAAGTAAAAAAGAAGTCTCTGTACACCATCAAAGACATGCAATGCTTATTGGTATTTAATTCATTCGTTCAGTGACAGAGTATTTGGTGACAGGAAAAAATGCAGCCCCTCATCCTCACAAGGCTTCCCAAGAGTCACAAGGAGTAAAGAACCCACCTGCCAATGCAAGGGACATAAGAGATGTGGGTTCCGTCCCTGGGGCGGGAAGATCCTCTGGAGCAAGAAGCGGCTACCCGCTCAGTGTTCCTGCCCGCAGAATCCCACGGACAGACGAGCCTGGGGGGCTACAGTCCACGCGGTCCCAAGAGGCAGGAGGCCTGAGACCCGAGCCCCGGAGCCCCACCGCCCGCAGGCTCAGCGCCCTGACCGGCCCGAGGGCGTCAGCAGGGGCCGCGGTGCGCGGCTCAGACCCGGCAGCGCCTCCGCGCAGCCACAGGGCCCCTGACCCGGCCCTGCTCCCGGGCTCGGCGGCCGGAGCTGGACGCGACCGCAGGTGCCTCCTCTCGGGGGACAGACCCGGGGCCGCGGCCCCAGGCCTCCTCCCGGACTGACGCCGCGCACGGGCCGGGCACCGGGGTGGAGGGTGAAGGGGTCCGGTGTCAGCCGTCCCCGCGCGCTTCCCAGAAGCAGAGGAGGGAGGCGCCCCCAGCGCAGCCCGCGCGCCCCGCCCGCCCTCCCCAGCCCGCTGCTGCTCCTCCGCGGCTCCGTGCTGAGAGCCTGCCCCCCGGGGCCCGCAGTCACGGCTCTCCCCCAATCCTGGGGTCTCTCTGCAGACCTGCACTGCTCCCCTCCATGTCATGACCAGCGCCCTCTGTCAGGAGATCGCGGACGTGGTTCCAGCTCTCCCCGAGCTTTACCCTCACTTCCCCGTCCCCTGCTTGAACCTCTTGAGCCCTTCCCTCCTTAGAAGCCTCAGAGGCGCACGTCCACTGTGTAGCACTCGCATGCACTACAGGGTAAGCTACAGTCGGCTGCTGTTTTCCATCCAAACACACCCTGAAGGGGATAATTTCTAAACCAGTTTGGGGAAAGCTGACTCTAAGAGCTCTGACCACCAGGTCAGGGTGTGTGTCCGGGCCGGGACAGCAGGGGACGCTCCGAGGCCTTTTCTGAGTGTCTGGAGGGGTGAGAGCAGAGACCAGCGCCTGCAGGTCCTGGTGCTTTCTGCTCAGGATTCCCAGCGGTGACCTCCCACCCCCAAGCCCCACACAGCCCCGCCACTGATCACACTCTGGTCTCCCTCAGACACAGGAACTTGACCCAGGTCCCAGAGGTCATCAGAGAATTGTGGGGGCTGGAGGGGGAAGCACAGTCATTTGCATGAAAGGACCCTCCCCCTCTCAGAGTATGAAGAGGGGAAGGAGCGGGACGGGGACGCTCTGCTCAGCTGTGGGGCCACAGAAGGCAGGACGCCCTGACCATGTCCATCATGGCCTGGTCCCCTCTGCTCCTCACCCTGGCCGCTCTCTGCACAGGTGACTGGATGGGGGGACAGGGGAAGGGTCTTGGGAAGACTCACGGGTCGTGCTCCCCGCTCTCGTGTTTGGACCCCAGAGTCACCATCTCTGTCTCTCCCCCTTCCAGGATCCTGGGCCCAGGCTGTGCTGACTCAGCCGTCCTCCGTGTCCGGGACCCTGGGCCAGAGGGTCTCCATCACCTGCTCTGGAAGCAGCAGCAACATCGGTTATTCTAGTTATTATGTTGGCTGGTACCAACAGATCCCAGGATCGGCCCCCAGAACCCTCATCTATGGTGGTACCAGTCGAGCCTCGTGGGTCCCCGACCGATTCTCTGGCTCCAGCTCTGGGAACACAGCCACGCTGACCATCAGTTCGCTCCAGGCTGAGGACGAGGCGGATTATTACTGTGCATCTGCTGATAGTAGTAGCTACAATGGCACAGTGCTCCAGGCAAGGGGGGGAAGTGAGACAAAAACCTGCTCTGCCCCAAGTCATCGGCCTCCCGGGGCTGAACCATCCTCTGCCAAAGCAGCCACTTCTGTTGTCTGTTTTATTTAAAACTGGGTTCTGAGACCCCCACCAGGAACGTGGTTAAGGAAATCTTTTCAGATTTTCTTCATTCTTCTCCCTCACCAAGGCTTTTCTTTGGCAACCACATATTATATGATGCTGGAAATTGAGCATTCAGATCGGAATATCTTTCCTTTTCTCCTTTGATTTTCGCTTCTCTTCTGTTCCCAGCTATGTGTAAGGCCTTCTCAGACAGCCATCTTGCTTTTTTGCATTTCTTTTCCATGGGGATTGTCTTGATCCTTGTCTCCTGTACAATGTCATGAACCTCTGTCCATAGTTCATCAGGCACTCTGTCTATCAGATCTAGTCCCTTAAATCTATTTGTCACTTCTACTGTATATTCATAAGGGATTTGATCTAGGTCATACCTGAATGGACTAGTGGTTTTCCCTACTTTCTTCAATTTAAGTCTGAATTTGGCAATCAGCAGTTCATGATCTGAGCCGCAGTCTGCTCCCGTCTTGTTTTTGCTGACGGTAGAGAGCTTCTCCATCTTTGGCTGCAAAGAATATAATCACTCTGATTTCGGTGTTGACCATCTGGTGATGTCCACGTGTAGAGTCTTCTCTTGTGTTGTTGGAAGAGGGTGTTTGCTATTACCATTGCGTTCTCTTGGCAAAACTCTATTAGCCTTTGCCTTGCTTCATTCTGTATTCCAAGGCCAAATTTGCCTGTTACACTAGGTGTTTCTTGACTTCCTACTTTTGCATTCTAGTCCCCTATAATGAAAAGGACATCTTTTGGGGGTGTTACTTCTAGTCGGTGTTGGCCGCTATGCTGTTTACTGGAACCAGCAGAAGCCGGCGAGGCCTCCTCAGGGCCCCTGTCCTACCACTCCGACTCCGGTAAGCACCAGGCTGCGGGGTCCCCCGCAGATTTTCTGGATCCAGAGACGCCTCGGCCAAAGCAGGTCTCCTGCTCATCCCTGGGCTGCAGCCTGAGAACGAGGCTGAGTGTGACCGTGCCGTCTGGTACAACTGGGCTTCTCACAGTGACACAGGCAATGGGAAGCTGGGACGAGAACCTCAGCCTGTCAGGGGCTTGTTCTTTGAGAACTGTCAAATTTTAAATAAATTCCCCAGAATTAATTTCTTCCTGAGGTATGTTCTGGTTCACAATATGTCTACTCCCAACTGTACAGTCAGTTTTGCTACAGTCTCAGAAAATGTAGACAGTTTCTGATACCAGTGAAGTGCTGCCTGGTCATCCGTGTGATCAACAGAGCCTGGAGCTGAGCTGCGTCACTTGAGATCAGGAGCAGGAGTCTTTCCCAGATGCACCTTCAGCAGAGTCCGTGGACCATCCTAGCAGGCAGATCATCCCCCAGGGCATGAACTCTGCTCCCGAAGGGTCAGAGCAGAGACCATGAGGAGTGATGGGTACCGGTGATACATCACAGGATGCAGGGAATCCCGGGAGGGGTTCTCCTGACCCACAGGAGCTGGCTGCATCCTTCTCTCCCCTCCCCTCCTCTCCACCCCATCGGAGCATTTCCTACTTCAGGGTTGGGGTGGTCTGTGGACTGTCAGGAGCAGGGGCTCCCCATGATATGCCTGTGTTCCTCAACCTGTGATGCCTCTGATGAGCCCAGATCCGAGGACACCATCTCCTGCAGAGGGAGCAGCGGGGACACGGGGATCACCATGGCAATGATGACAAGAGATTCCAGGCAAAGTTCCTGCCTTTGTGACCCAGGACAGAGGTGAGGGGCACTCAGTGTTTGGTCCTGTTCTCTGGTTCCTGGTTGGTCCACACGCCCTCCTGGTTCACTTTGGACTCCACTCTGCTGAGGAGGCTGGTCATCAGGTCACACAGCTCATCACTCACCATAGCCACAAGGAATTCCCTTGTGATGAGGATGTCTGATGAAAGTCTGCCCTCTCCTCCCGAGTGGGACCCATCACTGCCCTGACGCTGACTGTGACGATACCAGTGCTGGTTTGGTCTCTGCTGTCACTTGTGCTATTAAATCCAGGCAGGCTCACACCCTCATCCTGGTCCATCTTATGGGGTCCATGAACTTGACTCCTTTTCTCTCAGCTCCCCAAACACAAGCAGAATCTCATGTGCCCAGATACACAGGGGCTCACAGGGTCTCACATTTACCAGGCAGGATGCCGAGGAAGCTGAAGTCCAGCATCTGTGCCCTGGAGCCCCAGGGGGCTTCTGCCACCCCCTGCACATCCCTCTCCTACTCCAGGCTTTGTGCTCTGCCCTGAGCCCTGACCCTTAGCAAAGCTCGGTGCCTCCCTTTTTCTGGACACTGCACCCTAGGAGCCCTCCTCTCCAGGTGGGGGAGACCATCCCCCTCAGGACGCGGCTCTCAGACCCGTCACTTGCTCATTTCCTCCTCTTTTCCCGCATGACCTCTCCCACGTTTCCCTCCCTGGGTCCTTGTTTGAGATGATATTGGACCAATGTCAGTATTTTCAACACAGACCTTAAAACCCATTCTGATTAAATCTATGGAGTCTAACAAATGAACATCAACCATGTCCAATGAAGATCCGGTAACAGGTCATAAGCGTTTCTCAATCAGAGATGATATTGGATAAATGTCACTGTTTGGGACACAGACGTTATAAACCCACACTCACTGAATGAAGGAGGAAACTGACAAGAGTTGATTACCATTTACAGTCATAATCTTTTGTATCAAGCATTTAGTACAGAAATAATAGCCATGGCGAGCGGCCGCGGCACGGAGCTGGAGCGGCAAGTGGCTGAGAGGAGACACCCCACGTCCAAGGTCAGGAGCAGTGCCTGTGCTTCACTGGAACAGCTGTGAATAGATACCCCACATCCAAGGTCAGAGAAACCCCAGTAAGACAGGAGGCACTGGTGCGGTGTGAGGAGATACCCCACATCCGAGGGCAAAGGAGAAGCCCCAGCAAGACGGTAGGAGGAGCGAATTTGCATTTATTTGATTGATTTACTTTTTGGTTTCTATTAGCTTGTGGTCAACTCAAATCTTCTTTTTCTTTTTTTTTAAATTTATTTCTCTATTTTTTTCTTTACAACATTGTATTGGTTTTGCCGTACATCGACATGAATCCGCCATGGGTGTACATGTGTTCCCCTTCCAGAACCCCCCTCCACCAATTTGCATTTGGAATCAAACCCCGTTCCCGCCAGAGACGCTCAGGGGGCTCCAACAAACCTTGCGCGCACCAGGACTCAAGGACCCCACAGAGACTGAGCCGGAACTGTGTCTGAGCGGCTCCTGCGGAGGCAGGGGCCGGCAGTGCTCTGCCGCAGGGACAGGGGCTCCGGGTGTGGCTGTGGCACAAGTCCTCTTGGAGGAGGTCGCATTAACCCCAGCACAGAGCTGCCAGAACTTACACAGGACTGGCTAATAGCCTCTTGGTTGGCACAACAGAGCCTTGTGCAGCGGGACCCAGGAGACAGGAGCAGTGACCCCCAGGAGACGGCCCCGGGCTTCCCTGTGGGTGTCCGGAGTCTGCAGCGAAGACGCGGGTCGGTGGTGGCCTGCTGCAGGGTTGGGGGCGCGGACTGTACTCAGAGACATGTGCTGCTGCTGCTGCTGCTAAGTCACTCAGTCGTGTTCGACTCCGTGCGACCCCCTGGACGGCAGCCCACCAGGCGCCCCCGTCCCTGGGATGCTCCAGGCCAGAACGCTGGCGTGGGTTGCCGTTTCCTTCTGCAGGGCGGGAAAGTGAAAGCGAAAGCGAAGTCGCTCAGTCGTGTCCGCCTCGCAGCGGCCCATTCATCTGTTCTGGATGGAGCCTTTGATGACCTGAGAAGGGGCAGCCGCCCCGCCTTCCTCGCTGTTTCCCCGCCGTGGTCATTCCCCGAGCTCGTCACCAGGGGCGCTGTGCACGGGCTCAGAGCCGGCAGAGCCTGGACGCGCCAGAGGGTCCCCCGACTGGGCGGGTCCCCAGGCTCACTGGCCTGAGACACGCCACAGCAGGTGCTTCCTCTCCGGGGACAAACTCAGAGCCCTGACCCCACGAGCTCCTCCTGGGAGCGAAGCTGCCAAGGGGGCCCATGAGTGGGAATCGCAGGGTTGGGGCTCTCGGGGGTAACCAGGCCCCACCCTCTTCCCCAGGCGCAGAGGAGGGAGGGAGGAGCGCCCAGATCCCAGCCCCATGCGCCCCTCAGCGCCCCTCGGCCTCCTCCTGCTCCTCCTCAGCGCTTTGCTAAGGGCCTCCCTTCCCTCCCCGTCCCGCTCCGATTCATGGCTTTCCTCCCCAGTCCCGGGCTCCGTTCTTTCCACAGCCTCCACCCCGGGACCGCCCCCGGCATGATCAAGTTCACTTTGTCAAAAGGCCATGGACGTGTTTCCAGATCTTCCTGAACGGGACACTCACTCTCTCCTCCTCGCCTTGAACCTCTCTGACATCTTCCTTCTCCAGAAGCCTCAGGTCGCAGACTCTCAGGAGTGACCCCAGCTCATAACTTCCACCCTCCTCCCAGGTTCCCTTTATTTCTCAGGGGGTCCAGTGAACCCCTCCAGGGGCGGAGTCACCCTGACAAATGCTCACACTCTTTCCTGTGTGTCCGTCCAGGGAGGAACCACGTGGGGAGAGAAACCCCGGGTCCTGAGGGCTAGGGAGTGATTCATGGCTGAGGGGCCTCTGTCCTCAGCTGCAGGGGGATGGATTTGATGCACAGTGAGCGCAGGAGAGGACCTGGGGGATCTTAGCTGGGAAACCAGACCCTGTCCTGGGTCTCTCGTTGGTGGTCACTGGGCCCAGCAGCGGGACCTCTCCGTGTGCCTGGGGAACCTCAGGACACACACAGCTCAGGCCCCCCTCCCAGATATGACACTGGACCCTGGGGGACACCCAGGGCCCCAGAAGGGGTTTGCTTGGTCAGAGGACGGGGCACATTTGCATGAGGGTCCCTTCTCCTGGACCTGGGGGTTTAAGAGATGGGCAGTAGCAGCCTCAGCAGAGCTCAGGGGTGGCTACACCGTGGCCGGGCCTCCCCGACATTCCTGACCCCCCTCCTTCACTGCATGGGTCAGGAAAGCCCTCAGCACCCTGACTCCCCGTCCCTGACCACCCCCCACCACATGCAGGAAACGTACCTCCCTGTCCTTCCTCAGGACATAAAGGGTGCCTGTGATTTCAGGGTTCCTCTCCCAGCCTGTGCTGCTCAGAGCCTTTCAGAGTCTCAGCAAAAACTGCTATGAGTATTACCAGCCAAGCTCCCTGCAGCCTGTGCCTTGTGCCTGCAGGAGATATGCCTAGTAGGGGTCACTTCATAAGACAGGACACAGTGATGGGGGCCCACTGTGTGGAAAGCTTCACGCACAGTAAAGATCCAGATATTTAGGAATCCCTGGCCTCTCCCCCTACACCTTCCCACCTCAACAGAGAAGAGTCCCCTCCTCCTCACGGCTGAGGGGACACCCAGACGGAGCAGGGCTCTGGCCACCAGGGAGGGGACCCACAGAGGAGGGACCCGCTATCCTGCCCAGAAAGGGACGGGCCTCCCCAGGGCCAGCACTGCCCTGACCTGATCCTGATGTGAGAGGAACGTGTGCCTCACAGAGGAGGCCTCTGAACTGGCTCTGAGGCAGTCAGTGCCCAGAGCAGGGGCAGGGGCTGGCCGAGGGCTCGGGTCACCAGGTCACAGGAAGCGTGTCTGGGCCTGCACACCAGGGGGCGCTCGGGGGTCATTCCTGAGGGTGGTTAGTGGGCTGAGAGCTGGGCCCAGCCCCTGACACTGCCAGGCAACCACTGCTCAGGGCTCCTAGATGAGGCCTCCCACCCCTGGGCCCCAACGGCCCCGCCCCAGTCCACACCCTGCCCTCCCTCAGGCCCAGGGGCCTGACCAGGGCCCAGGGAGGGTCAGAGAGCTGGGAGGGGGGTCATTTGCATGAAAGGACCCTCCCCCTCTCAGAGTATGAAGAGGGGAAGGAGCGGGGTGGGGACGCTCTGCTCAGCTGTGGGGCCACAGAAGGCAGGACGCCCTGACCGTGTCCACCATGGCCTGGTCCCCTCTGCTCCTCACGCTGGCCGCTCTCTGCACAGGTGACTGGATGGGGGGGCAGGGGAAGGGTCTTGGGAAGACACACAGGCCCTGCTCCCCTCTCTCGTGTCTGGACCCCAGAGTCACCATCTCTGTCTCTCCCCCTTCCAGGATCCTGGGCCCAGGCTGTGCTGACTCAGCCGTCCTCCCTGTCTGGGTCCCTGGGCCAGACGGTCTTCATCACCTGCTCTGGAAGCAGCACCAACATTGGGATATTGGGTGTGAGCTGGTACCGACAGCTCCCAGGATCGGCCCCCAAAACCCTGATCTATGATAGTAACAAACGACCCTCGGGGGTCCCCGACTGATTCTCTGGCACCAAGTCTGGGAACACAGGCACCCTGACCATCACTTCACTCCAGGCTGAGGACGAGGCTGATTATTACTGTGCCTCTGCTGATTTCATTCTTAATAGTCCCACAGTGCTCCAGACTAGGGGAGAAGTGAGACAAAAACCTGCTGTCCTCTCAGAGTTGGGGCTCTGGGGGCAGAAACATCCTGTGCAAACGCAGCTGCTTTATTTTTCTGTTTGGCCTCAGCCTGGGATCAGAGTCACACCAGGGAACTCGGTCCAGAAAAATCTGTTCACATCTTAATTCACCCCTTCTCCAGCTTTCCTTTGCAGCAAAGCATTGTCTGATTTTTGTCCACTTGAGCAGAAGTCCCTGGATGCCAGGGGCAGGTGCCCTGGGGTCAGAGTCCATGATGGTTCAGGTCAGAACCAGAGAAACACAGTACAGTTCTGCCTAATTCTGGACACATCAGAACGTCCAGTGTGTGTCCTGGTCCCAACAGCTCTCCTTCTCTCTGATGCTAGTAGTGGACCCTCGGGGGTCCCTGCTCCATTTCACGTCTCGGGGTCTCTGCTCATTTTCCAGGTCTCAAATCTGGAGTTCAGGCTCCTTGGCCATCACTGGGCTGAGCTGAGACCCAGGTCGCTGCTCCCACCTTTCCTGTGACAGCCTCTCAGGCTCACCCAGAGCTCCGGGCCTGCAGGAACTAGACCAGTTTATGGTATGGACGCCTTTCCATTTAGGGGAGGTGGGGCTGCCCAGCAGCTTCCTGCTCAGCATCTGGCTGGACCTGCTGCTGCTGCTGCTGTCACCCTGACTCCAGGTCATCCGGGGGTCTGCCTGGGCTTGGAGCCTCCTCCTGTTCCCTCTGTCCTTAAAGTCCCTCCAGCAGCCCATTCCCAAGAGAAAGTCTCAAAGGAAACAGAAAGTTCATGTCCCCATCACTAGGGACACAGCGTCTCTTTGCTCTGAAGCTCAGGGGCTGAGGTTGGGGTCTGACTGAGGTAATCTCAGACCTGAACTCTTATTCAGGAGCCTCTAACCTCCATCACTGGGGCATCTGCCCATTCCCAGAGTTTGAAGCACTCTGATCCCTCTCATCGGCCCTCAATTCCTGTTGCTATGCTTTTTCTTCACTGGGGAGGTTTCTTCGGTTCCTGCTGCACCAACGCGGGAGCATCTAAGGTGCATCTCCCATCAGGGTCTTCTGGAACCACTGCCTCTCCATGGCCCTCACTGCCAGGATCCACCAGTGACTCTTCCTGTTCAATTTCTTTGTCTAACACTTGCCACATGATGTTGAATTATTATTATGGAGATTAAATTCACATTGCTCCTGATTTGTGGAGTTTCCACAAATTATTGCCACCAGACACCAATATGAGAACAGCTGGTGCTTTTACAATATCACATACTAAGGTCTTGATACATTGATGACTTTTTTCTTAAAATGAAAAAAAAAAAAAAGATGTGTTCCATGCCTTTCCTTCCCCCATAAGTAGTGGATGCAGCCTGGGGCCATTTCAGTTCCTTAGATGGTCACGTGTCCTAGGTGACCCTTTGTGTGGTCACCTTACTGCCCACGGGCTCTAGACACCACCTCACATCCCCCCTGCCCCACAAACCGGAAAACCAGCGCTCAGCATAACACTATGCCTGTTCTATACAGGGTCTCCCACAGGGTTACGAGAAGTAATGCTAGAAAATCTATCGGCTTTCCAGGTCCTAAAAATGAGGAAGCAAAAAGGGGACTTTCTAAAATTCAATTCACGCTAGCATCAAAAAAATAAAATACTCAGGAATATGAGTATCCCAGGAGATGAGAGGCTTATGAACTGAAAACAAGAAAGCGTTGTTGAGAACTTAACACAGGTGCAAATCAGTGAGAGGAGCCCTGAGATCACGGGTGGGACAACCTCACACTGTGACGGTGACCTCAGTCCTGCCAGACTGATCCACATGTTTGCAGCTGTTACCAAGTCCAAGCTCACTCTGCTCACCTCACGACAGGCCAATGAATCTGAGAGGAAAGGAACAGAACTTTATTTGGAAAGTCAGCTGACAGAGAAGATACCAGACTAACGTCTCAAAATAACCATCTTCTTGGGGCCTGGATTCTAGGTTCTTTGATGGGTGAGAGAAGAGAGAAACCGAGGAAACAAAGTGAAAAAGGCCATTTAATTCTTGCAATGATTCCCTGGAACGGCAGGCCTCGGGCAGGGGGATGTGTTATCTCCTCCTTTCTTACAGTCATTCACAGGTGGGCAGGGTCAGACCATCTCCCTGTGAGCTACCCAAAGGTACTTGAGTTTAAGGCTCAGGCAGAGGGAGCAGGGTTCTCTGAAGCAGGCCACCATGTGTGACGATGATAACACAAACAGCAAAAACAAAGGCTACATTCATAGAAACAGACCCAGCGTGGAGCCAGAATTAACGCTTCCTGGTTACACAGCCACCCCATCACTTGCTCACTTTTCCCAGTTTAATCCCCAAAGGTCCACAGATCTCCACTCCCTGGTTCTCTGGAAAGAAGCTGGATAAATATCTGTTCTCTTGGA
The DNA here is from genome assembly GCA_024291935.2 of Okapia johnstoni. Classification (NCBI taxonomy): domain Eukaryota; kingdom Metazoa; phylum Chordata; class Mammalia; order Artiodactyla; family Giraffidae; genus Okapia; species Okapia johnstoni. The sequence continues at coordinate 2,029,898 of CM044310.1, read as the reverse complement.
CCTAGATTGTAGATTCCCGCTCCCTGGAATCTATTCCATAGCAAAGACAAGCATCAAAAAGCCTCTGCCATGTGGGCTGAGGGGATCTGATGAGAAAAGCGGAAACAGCAGCCACAACAGCAGTCAAACTGAGAGAACCAGGGAGAACGGGTGTGAGGTCTGAGGCACGTCATACTCTGAAAAACTCACACCTTTTTATGCAGGTAAAGGTGAAGGTAATGACCCCAGACCCTGGAAGGAGCAAACTCACCTTTCAGGTGACCCTGGAATATCGGAGAAGAGTCACTTTGCAATTATTCCTTCTAATTCTTCCTTTTCTCTTAAGCCTTAAATCTTCCTTATCTTCAAATTTAATGCACACAAAATTGCACATTTTCCACTGTATCAGAGTAACTTTGCTTAATAGGCTCCAAATCAACTAACGCGGATCTTTTTCTAACGTGAGTCAGACAAAGAGGAAGGCCTCAGACACAGAGGAAGAGAAAGGAACACACTTACCAGCACATTGTATGAAGCAGACACTGTAGCAGCAGCTCTGAAATGGATATAAAATTGTATTTCATCTCACACAGTGATAACAAGAATGTTTTGGCCCTGCTTCACAACTTACTGCACAAGTTTTCATCCTAAACCCCCTCACCTGCCCTTCACTGTCCTCCTTCTCCATGTAAGACCGTTTAGGGGAAAGGGAATTTAGAACACTCCATAATGTACACACCCACTTGTTTAGACACAGTATCATTTTAATTTCTGATTTTGGGTCATGTGTTTTTCTATTATTTTCATCTGACATTTTGGAAGACTCTCAATGTAATGATTGCATTATTAACTTTCTTCTAAAATTCTGCAGGTATACTGATGGCTTGTTTGTTGATGGTTTCTCTGAGCACAGGATAGCTATCTCCCCACGCCTGGGGCTGGGGTGAGTGTCGACTCCCCCAGCCCTGATGCACTAGATGGTTGTGACCAGCAGTGGTTTCACAGACTGTGTGGTGGGGAGACTGCTGTCCCTTCACAGACCACATATGACTCTCTGGTTTCCTGTTGGGTTTCCTGCTGGAGGAAGGAGGACTCTCCTCACAAGGAGCAGGAAGTGATTCCACTGGGGAAGGAAGAGAGGTTCACCGTCACGGGGGAGCGTGGTGTTGGCGTGAACAGGATCGCTGAGGCAGGAGGGGGAGCACATCCAATTATCGCTCAGCTTCACATCTGCAGGGAAGGATTCAGGTTTGAGAAATGAAGGACGTGGGGGTAGGGGGCTGATTAGGGGAAGGTTGTCACCCCATCACTCAAGGTCTCCTTCCCATGCTGTCCCCACTCTGGGTGAGGTTCAGCATCTGTCTCCTTCAAGACTCACCCCTCAGGGGACATCAGGTGACCTGAGCAGGGAGAGGCAGGAAGGGATTTGCATGGGATTGGACGCATGAAGAGGCCGAGGACCCCACCTCCAGCTCAGGAGGCTGAGGCCGCGACCTGGGAGGGTTCCCACCATGGCCTGGACGGTGCTTCTGCTCGGGCTCCTCACCTACGGCTCAGGTCAGGGGCTGGGACTCTGCATCCCTGGGGCCCCTCCACGCAGGGTCTCAGACTCCTTGTCTCCCTAACAACCCCTGTCTCTCTCCTGTTGCTTTTAGGGGTGGATGCTCAGACTGTGCTAGGTCTAGGAGCCATCAGAGCTCCAAGGAAAACTTAATTCTCAGTAAACTATAAATTAAAACATTCAGCCTGCAAATAGTGAAATCTTTGGAATTAACTTGCCAAAAATCATACAGAATGAAATTTTAATTAAAAAGATGTATACATAAAAATATTTGGGATTCAGGCAAAACTGCTATTTAAATAAGGTAGGTCAAGTCCTAAACCCTTTATATATAAAAAAAGAAATACTCAGTATCGTGTAAAAACCTATAATGGAAAAGAAACTAAAAAAGAATAGATATACATGTGCGTAACTAAATCACTGATATACATCGGAAACGTGACACTGTAAATCAAATATGTTTCCATAAAAATCTGTAAAGAAAGCTTTTAAAATTACAAGGTTATAAAAAAAAATCCTGAAGAAAGTAGAAGGTATATATGAATTGAAACAAAAATAGAAAAGAACAAAACTAAAACTTGTTGGGATAATAAAACGAGTTACTTCTTGGAAAAAGTAAATCAGAAACATTGATACAACTGTGGCAAATCTAATAAGGGGACGAGGAAGTTAATTCCAATACTAGAAATGAGAAATGGAATGAGATTCTGAGGATAATATTCAACCCTGAGTTGAATTACTTTTGTTTCAGGAAAGGTCCAGTCAAGCAAAAACCCAGAGAAAGAAAGGCAGGGAGAAAGGAAAGTAAATGTCTCAACAGATGCTGTAAACTAGCCAATAAAACAATTCTCCTTAAATTCTAAAAACAGAAATAGAAATTTATTAAGGAACATACTCATTGCTTTTACTAAGAACAAGAAAACCCATCTACTCATCACTGTTTAGAAGTCCTGGCCGCCAACACAATCAGATTATTTAGGGAGAGTGGTTCTGGATGGGGAACACATGTACACCCATGGCGGATTCATGTCAATGTACGGCAAAACCAATACAATATTGTAAAGTAAAAAAATAAATTAATTAATTAATTTAAAAAATTATTTTAAAAAACTAAAAATATGCCATGTTATTGGTAAAAAGACAGCAGAAATTGTTTTTTTAAAAAACATTTTATTTCTATAAATACTCTCAACTCACTAGTAACTACTCCTTAGGAGCATACTTCAGAGCGAACAACAGTAACAGTGTTGATAATACTAAGCAACACGTAACTAAAACATTTCATATATTTACTATAGAAATAGAATAAAGGAGATAGTATGCAAAAGTCTGCACATTTATTTATACATAGAAGTTTTCACCTGAGACCAGAACACACACACACACTCTTTCTACACCTAAAGAAAGTGGTTTAAGCTGACACTTAGCAAAGTGCTTTGGCCCAAGCAAACTAACTGGAAAGGCCTAGTAAAATATTCAAAGTGCAAATCAATCAATCAAGCATTGAGTAAATAAATACAATAGAATTTACACTTAGGAAATTATCTAAAATATAGACAATATACTCACTACAACTTAGTTATCTGTAGTCCTTCCTCTTCAGTTCTAAGAGGGATGCTAACCCCTTGGTGATTATCACTTTCCAGCATTTTGTGAAAGCTGCAAAATTTAAATGAATTGAGGAGGGGAAAAAAAAAGAGTAGGGAGAGATAAAGAGGAGGAGAAAGGAAGAGGAAAAGGAGAGATTTCTCCTGGCATAGGTCTACAGCCAGGATCCCGGGTTCCTTGAACGGTGCAGAGACTGCTATAGGTGTCTGTGCCAGAAGTGGAGAAGGGATGGCATTAAAACTCGCCCAAGCAGCCTCAACTCCAGGAACCCACAGAGGCGGCCAAGTGTGCTGATGTTCAGGAACCAATACTGAGAGGGCACCCGCAGTTCTGTGAAAGAGCCCTTGGACACCACAAGAAAAAAGTTTCCACAGGTATAATCACAGATGAGATAGCTGGATAGATCAGAGGAAAGATAATAACTCTACGACCTGATAATTACTGAAATAAACGAGACAATTCCTGCATATCCGAGCGTCAAGACCGAAACTCGGTATTAGTTTGATAAAACGGGAAATTACACACAGAAAAGAATTAACTGTTAACGGTAATACATTCAAGATAAGACACAAAACTGCAAACTTCGTATGTTCAACTAGGGTAAGATACATGTAACTGGAAAAGGTAAGGAAAAGCCCCATAATGGGTTTAATCACCCTGGACCATTTTTATCCACTACACTTACTATTCTTGGACAACTCCATTGTAGCTTAAGGTAAGAGAACTAAATTTAGCCCAATTCATAAACTGGACAGATTCCCTGTGTTTGATTCTTTTCAGTTAAAACTATGGGTCCAGTACAAATCAAACTGGAAGTCAAGGCTTTTTCCCTTGGGGATCTTAACCTGCTTTACTACTGCGACTGAGACAGATATGGCTACTTCACTCTGACTACAGGCCAGCCAAATGGGAAAGGGGACGGAATGAATCAAACTCCCCTTTTGATCACTCAACAGGAGGTCCACGGGCACCAGGCCTCATTCTATTAGCTACCTCTGCTTCTCCAACTGCAGTCAGTGATACACAGGGCCTACTTGATGCTTGCAGGGGCCCCTCACCAAACACAGGCATTTTAATGGTTGGCTTCCTTAGATGTCCCTGGGCTAGGTAAAGACACTCTGAGACAGTGTTCCTTCTGCCTTGGCTCCATGCCTGGAGTGAATGTGTGCCTCTTCCTCAACTGGGACAAGAAGCCACTGCTCTCCGCTGACTAAATCCCGTGTCTGGTCCAAACTCACGTCACAGCTCCTCCATCAACTTCACAGCAGGCTTTCAGAGCCAGGTTATCTTAGATCAGCACAGCAGAGGCACTTTGGAGAGTTTAGCAGCACACGGGACCATACCATAACAAAGCCATTCCAATTTGGCTATATAGTTAATACTGAGATCTTCAAGGCATGAAAACAGTTGAAAATTAAGTTGCTAAAACACTCTACAGATTATATGTATCGTAGAGCTTTCGAACTTACAAATAACATGAAATACCAAAATAAATAGGTTGTTACTTTTCCTCTCTCCCCCTCTCTTTCTCTCTCTCACACACACACACACGCATACCTTTTACGTGTTAAGACAATTATATGAAAAACAGGTAACACATTTTTAAATAACATCTCAACATTCAGATCAAACAAAATTGTACTTCATGAATTAAGAAAAAACAAACACATAAATTACCCTTTGGTTTCACTATATTTGATACTATTGAATAATGTTATAATTGGGATTTTTTGTTTTTAATGGGGTTTTTAACTTTGACTGAAATACTTGCTTCAGACTTACTCAAAGTAGAATTAACGGGGTTTTTTTGAAATCCTACTTTTAGATTTGGGGGGTGATGGTTCAGAATCAGATGTGTTCACAGTAACGGATGCTACTTCCACCAATCCTGGTTGAAGAGGTTCCAGTGATACCTGAATAACGACTTTTGTTTCAGGAGGCAATCCTTCTAGCTGCTTAGGCTTCTTAAACATTTGATGACACTGGGTCTTGTGCTCCATTTTCTCTTTGAAAGTTAAAAACTGTAGCCGACACTTGGAACACTGGTGAATACTCTTTTCCCAGTGCCCTCTATAATGACACATGTACGGTGTTGCAGTTTTAAAAATTCTGAGACAAAATGGGCAAAGCAAATTCTTAGTGTTTCCATGGTATGCTCTGAAATGTGCATCCACATCCGCAAAGACTGATGATCTGTAATTGCAAACCTGGCATACATAGGGCATTTCACCAGGCTTATGATTGTCTTTCATGTGCTGTAAGAGAACCTGATCTGTCTCAAAGGATAATTCACAGATTTTACAGACAGCAGAGGGCTCCTGGGAAATGTGGACGCTTTCAATGTGACACTGCAGCCGGAAGGGAGTAGGGAACTGGCGGTGGCAGTGCGGGCAGGTGGTGTGGTTTTTCCAGCTGTCACCTCTCTGCCTCTCAAGTTCCAAATGGTGCTTCATGTGATTCATAAACTTGACATTTTTTAGAACTTTCAAGCAGCTGAGGCATTTAAAGGCTGTGTGAGTCTTAGGTTCCGGCTGCCCATCTCCTGTATGCTGTCCATAGTAGAAGTCACGAAGTAACACAATCAGATTTCCTTTTGTGGGATCAACAATCTTGTTTTGACTTGCTAAACTTGGAAAGTCAGTTTTTGTCAGTCCATTTTCCCCAAAAGGACTTACAGGCTTGCAATGAACACTGTCCTTTGGAAAAGCTGTTGGACAAGGTTCTCCATTCTGAACACGGCTTAATGAGGTATGAACACTGTCTGGTGTGCTTTGCTGAGTAGTCACTGTATGAAAAATACCTGAAGGGGACAAAGCTAAAGAATGGTCCCCTATAATTCCGTCACTGAGTTTAGGCCTTTTGGGATTTGTGCTATTTGTTTCAGAAGTGGAAAGTCGCTTTGATACATGAAGACTTTTATTCATACCTCCTGCAGAAACTGCTGTTTCTACTGGATGCTGCAATGAACTTGTGAAGGTAATCAAAGGAGAACATAACTCTGAAAAGCTATTAGGCACTATTTGTGGTGAAATATTTTTATAATCAGGTTTAGACAAAGGCTCAATAATAATAGGACTATCTGTTGATCTTGATTCAGAGTCAGAAACTGGCAAGACAGTCTTTGCTTCTGATGTAGGAGTCACATGACTAACGGGCTGTAATCTGTGAGCATTATCTTTCCTGAAGTGACCATGCCTTCTTCTCCTTGAACATGAACCTGGGGTAACTCTGTTCAATATGTTTGAAACGACTGGTTTTGAATTTGAGGTCATCCCAACAAAGATCAGATCAGCATCTTCACTTACATGTTCCACTCCAACAAAGATCAGTTCAGCATCTTCATCATCTACTTGTTTGGTTTCTCCTACGGTTTTCTGTGGTTCTGGCTCTTGTTCTTCTTCACATAACATACATGGTGGTTCCATATTTTAAATATTTTTTTATTCTTGAAGGGTGTGGCCACAAGTCCCAGTGCTTCCTTTATATACACTGCCACCTAAGTATAAACATACTACATATTAGTTAAGTACAGAAAAATGTGCTATCTAATTCCCTCCAAAACTCTGAGGTAGTTATAAACAACCTTATCTTACAGATAAAGACTCTGAGCGTCAAAGAGACTGAATGACAGCTGAGAAACCCGTGACTGCGAGTCCACATGACTCTAGAATCACAGCTTTGTCCCGCGTTGATTTCAATCTCTTCCATTAAAAAAAAGAAAGAAAAAAAAAGCCCAACACAACTGAGCACTAGGTGAAATCACGCGTAAAGGACGAGTATGTTTACAAAAGCACTGTTGTACAGTGTTTAGAAACATGGACTTCGGAGTCAAAGATTAAGCTGGAATTCTAAGTTAGCCACACACCAGCTGCATCTTTTGGGGCAAATTTATAACTTTTAAATGTGTTTCTGTATCTTAAAGGCAAAAATGCTTATGTCTTAGACTTAAGGTTAACAGCTCTTTTTAAAAAGCATCAGCTATTCAATGGCATCTTGTTTTGTAGTAAAATTGGAAGAAAACATATCTTAAATGACATTACAATTGATTCACACATACTAATTTCATAAATGTTAATACAGAAAATAGGTATCAAATTCAAAGTATAAAGTATTTATACATAGTTAACAAACAGCATAATTCAATGTCAAGCACTTAACACAGGCCTAGCAAATTGAGAATGAACTCTCTTGATTATCTCACCCCAATTCCACACTGATATATCCTAAATTTCTCCCTCTAATCCTGACTAAACTTAAATCCAAGAATGCTTCATCCCTCACTCCACATGTCTCTTCCCCACATAACAGGCAAAATGATGCCAGTATTTGTCTAATACCAATATCAGACAGAGACATCACACACACACACAACCGATATCTCTTATTAATACAGAGGCAAGAGTCCTCAACAAAATACTGGCAAACAAAATCTAACAACATATAAAAAAGATTATATACCATGATCACGTGGGATTCACAGAGGCATGCAAAGTTGGTTCATTATATGAAAGTCAATCAACATTATGCCATTTTAATAGAATAAAAGACAAAAACCACATCTGCCTGCAGAAAAAGCATTTCCCTGAATCTAGGACCTCTTCATAATAGGGGTTAAAAAAAGTTAATAACGAAGAACAGAAGAGAACTGTCTCAATCAAAGAGTACCTGTGAAAGACCCACAGCTAACATCATACTTAATAATGAAAAACTGAAAGCTTTCCCTCTAGGGTTGGGAACAACACAAGGATGTCTATTCCGCACTGTGGCTCAATATTATACTGGCAGTTGTATAACCAGGGCGATCGGGTAAGAAAAAGGAGTTGTTTTAAAAAGAACAAAAACAGCATTCAGAATGGAGAGGAGAAAGTACAACTATATTGGAGAGAACATACTTTTGTACATACAAAACCCTGAAGAAACCACAAGCATTACAACTAATAAAAAGCTTGCAGAATACAAGATAAATATTTAAAAAATCAATCATATTTCTATACAGTAGCAGCAAATGTTCTGAAAATGAAGTTAAGTAAACACTTCAATCTACACTAGCATTAAAAAGAATACTTAGGAAGTCAGAAAGAGAAAGACAAATATCCTATGGTATCACTTACATGTGGAATCTAAAATATGACACAAATGAACTTATCTATGAAACAGAAACAGACTCACAGACATAGAGAACAGACTATGTGATTATCAAAAGGGGAAGGGCGGGGGAGGCATAGATTGGGAGCTGGTGATTAGCAGATGCAAACTATAATATTAATATATAGAATAGATAAACATGATCCTACTGTATAGCACAAGCAACTATATTCATATCTTGTGATAAACAATAATGGAAAAGGATATGAAGAAAATTGTGTGCGCACGTGTGTGTGTATACATATGAAGGAAAGGAAAGGTATAGGGAAGGAAAGGAAAGGACAACTGTTGGCAAGCACGTACAGAAACTGGATCCTTGTGTGTTATGGATAGATTTTAAAATGGTACAACTGCTATAGAAAACAGTATAAAGGCTCCTCGAAAAATTAAAAATAGAACTACCACATGATTCAGCAATTCCACTTCTGGATATAAATTCAAAAAAAGTTAATGCGGCGTCTTGAGATACTTGCACAGCCATGCTCACAGCAGCACTAATCACACAACTAAGAGGTGGAAGCACCTAAATGTCCATCAAATGCGATATATACATACCATGAAACATTATGTAGCCATATAAAGGAAATTCTGCCACATGCTACAACATGCCTGATCCTTTAAGATGTCAAGCTAAATGAAATAAGCCAGTTATAAAAAAGACAAATACTATGTTTCCACTTATATGAAATCTCTAATACAGTCAAGCAATAGAAAAGAAACGAAGAACAATGGATTCTAGGGTCTAGGGAAACAGGGAAGAAAAGAGTTGCTGTTTAATGGGATGGGTACAGAGTTTCAATTTTGCAAGATGAAAAGGTGTAGAGATCTGTTTCATAACAATGTGATAGAGAACTCCCTGGTAGTTCAGAGGTTAGGGCTCCAGGCTTTCCTATCAGGGGCCTGGGTATGATCCTCAGCCAGGGACTATCCTGCAAGCTGCACAGCACAGCTCAAACAACGACAACAACAACAAAACAACACTGTGACTGTGTGTGTGTGTGTATTAGTTGCTCAGTCATGTCCGACTCTTTGCGTCCCCATGGACTGTAGCCCACCAGGCTCCTTCGTCCATGGGATTCTCCAGGCAAGAATACTGGAGTGGGTTGCCATTTCCTTCTCCAAAAAGGCTGATGAAAGTGTGTAAAATACTTAGCATGTAAAAATGGTTAAAATGGTAAAATTTAAGTTATATGTTTTTTACAACAATAATAAAAAAAAAAACATTTAAAAACTAGGAAAAGAATTTGAATAGACACGTCACCAAAGATTGTACACAAATGGTCAACAATCACAAAAAACACTGCGTAACATGATTAGGAAAGTGCAAATCAGTCTCAGTGAGATACTGCTTCACACCATCAGGTTGGCTGTAACCAAGAAGGGGAATAACAGCAAGTGCTGCAGAGGGTGCGGAGAGACGGAATCTTCATACATTGCTGATACAACCGCTGCAAAATGGTACAGCCACTTTGGAAAAGTGGTTTGTCGGTACCTCAAAAATTAAATATAGAGTAGCCATGTGAACCAGCAATTTCACTCTTTTGTATATATCCATAAAAACTGAAAATGTTAAGTCTATGCAAAAACAATCTTCACAGCGACATGACTCACAAAAGCCACAAAGAGAACACCATCCAAATGTTATCCATTAATTGATGACTGGATAAATAAACTGTGGTATATGCTTACAATGGACTCCATGTAAGCCATAGACCATATTCAGCCATAAAAAAACATGCACTGCTGTACATCCGTGAAATGGATGAATCTTGAAAATACACAAACTAGGGGACTTCCCTGGAGATCCAGTGGTTAAGACTCTGCACAGGTTCCAGCCCTGGGCTAGGAACTAAGATCCCACATGCTGCATAGCTAAATAAATAAGTATCTAAAAAGAAAATATGATACCTGAATAAAGCCAGACACAAAGGTCACACATTGTATGAGGGAGAACTGGAGGTAGAAGAGAAGCAGGAAAGAGAAGCATTCTGTAATCCAAACGAAAAATTTTTTTCAGGGAGGAGGAAATGAACTACTCTGATAAAGGCTGCCAACAAATTAAATAAAATAAAAACTAAAAATTGACCACTGAGTTAAATATTTGGAATTCACTGGTGACCTTGACAAGAGTGGATTTAAAGGAAAATGAGAGAATTGGAGATAACAGATTCTACAAACAACTCTGTATAAGTGTATAATAAGCAAATAAGAAATAAAATAAGCAGAAGCAGGATGTGTCACCAAAAGACGGATTTTTAGCGAGAGGTGACATTAGAGTCAGTCTGTTTGCTGATGGGAACCATCCAGAGAAACAGAAAAGTTAATCCAGGACAAGGAAGACACTTGCTAGAGTGTCACTGAGTAAACGAGAATTGAGTGGGTCTAGCACACGAGAAGTGCACACAAGCCAAACAATTCACAAACACTAACGGAACTGAGACCATATGAAGAAAGGCTGGCCTGCTGGATTAGCGGGTGTACCCAGCCTTCCAGATGACCCCGAGTGAATCACATCTCCTGATATTCCCACCCTGCGTAGCTCTCCCTCACACCATCACAGGGTTGACCCGCGAGACTAAGCAACACAGAAGTGAAGATGTGTAACTTCTGAAACAGACTCTGCACTTTATCTTGGGTGCAAGTTCTTTCCTGCATCGCTCACTCTGGGAGCAGACAGCAGCCCCCACACCAGCAGCCCCTTGGAGAGGCCCACAGAGGGAGGAACTGAGGCCTCATGAGTACAACCAAGCGAGAGAGCTTAGATTCAACACGTCTTCAGAGGTTGCCAAACCAGACAGAAGCTTGACTACAACCTCAGGAGAGACCCTGAGGCTAAACTACCCAACTGGATTCTAGACCAAGAGATAATAAATCAAAGTTCTTTCAAACTAGTCAATTTTGAGATAATGTGTACAGCACAAACATTTCGAGTTATAGTATCATTCACATCATACTTTCACACAGAATGGTTCTCCTATAAATATGGCAAAAATTAAAAAAACACAAAACAAACCCTAACCCTAAAAACAGGAGTTGCCTGGCAGTCCAGTGCTTAGGACTCAGCCTTCTCACTGCCAAGATGCTGTGTTCAACCCCCGGTTGGGGAACTAATATCCTATGAAGACACATGGTGTGACCAAAACAAAAAGCACGGCAAAATGGATAAGCTGTGAAGTTCAAAGCTGCGCCAGCAATAGATAACTATACCACAGAGCTGTAGGCACAAGCTGCTGGGCATAGAGCTTGTGATCTTGTTTACTGGCATGAAACCAACTCAGAGGGTCCCCCGACCCCATCCAGTGGAGTTCAGTTACTTAATGAAATCAAGCTTAAGGGTACAGAGATGAGCAAGTAATCCCATGTAAACACGGTAAATCACAACACGTTTTCTCTGAATGAACCACTTCATTCATTCATTCATCTGGCCATGCTGCTCGGCTTGTGGGATCCCAGTTCCCTGACCAGAGATTTAACCCAGACCACCGCAGTGAAAGCCCAGAATCCTAACCACCAGGCCACCAGGGAACTCCCACCACTTCATTACTTGGATTCTGTAGCTAAAACCTTAGGATATGTGCATTGCCCCATTCGAGCCTCACCAAGTGGTAGGAGTCAGCTTTACACAGCTTAAAACCCATGGTGCTCTTACGTTTTTTTCTTTCAAGATGGCAGGAGAAAGCAAGCCACCAGCCTCCCTGCCTGTTTTTTAGGGTTGCAACTCAGAGGGCTCCAGAGCGACCTGAAACCATGATTGCCCTGAAGTCACCACCCGCAATCAGGGTCCGCTAATGCCCACTCGGGAGAACCCTCTCTCAACAGCAACGTGTCAGCCCATGAATGAAAGGAGAAACACGGAAGGCCAGAAAGACACCACTCTGCTTCTTATTGTAAAGCTGTCTGTCACCTTACCTCCGGGGCACACTGCAACGCTGAGAGCTTGAGACTCCGCAGGCGGGAGGAGGTCGCATCCTGGGGGCGGGCGGAGGGAAGGCCGGGGTGAGCCACGAGTTCCGGGAACGCTCTCCCCCCGGGCGCCTCCCGGTGCCACCCCACGGGCGCTGACCAGGCGTCCCACCGTCAGCGCGGGCAAGTGAGAACCCCTCTTCCCCGGGCGCCTTCCTCCCACCGCCCTCCTCTCAGTCACAGACAGAAGTCCTGCTCTGCCAACTTCCCGAACCGAAGGCCTGGGTCTCGGGCCCCCGGGGACCAGGGCCGGCCCTGGAGTCCGAGGGGCGGCGGAGGAAGCAGGAAAACGACCCCGGCGCCCGGCGGGACGAGGCCACCAGATCCATCTCTTGTGGCTGCGCCCGCCCGACGGTGCCTGGGTCCGCGGTGCCCAGCACCGGGCCCACAGGCCCTTCCCCGCGCCGGCTCGTCCCGCGCCCGGGGCAGGAGGGCCGCCGGAGAGCAGCGGCCGCCCCGACCCGCGGGGAGAGGCGGAGAGGGGCGAGGGGCCTCGGGGCCGGGGCCCGGCCGCACGCTCCCTCCCGCGGGCCCCACAGGCCGCCCCGCCGAGCCAGGCCCGCGCGTGGGGACCCGAGAGGCCCTCCCCTCGGCCCTCGGGCCCCGCGCGGGCCGCACCACGCCCCAGTCCTTACCGGTCCCCGCGAGCGGCGGTGCCCGAACTGCCGGCGGCTCACCTGCCCCCAGGCGCTCCCGGCTGAAGCCTGAGGCGACAACGCCTCCTCAGGCCCCGGGCGCCGCCGCCGGCCTGCGATCTGATTGGCCGCGCGGCCGAGCGGGGCGCATGCGCGCGGCGGGCCCTCCGAAGGCCGCCGCTGGGGGCGCGGTCGGGCTGCCGCTGAGTCTCGGGGGTCCTGGGCTGTCAAGACCGCGCAGCTCACCGAAGGAAAAGCAAGCCAGACCGCCCGGCCGCCAGGGCACAGGGCTGGGGGCGGCATCCGAGTCTACCGCGGGAGCCCGGTGATGGCGTCCAGCGCTCAGCCCTCGGGCTGACCTGCCCCTTGCTTAAGGACCCTGGCCGCACGCCCGGGTCTTGAGGCCCCTCCTCGTGGTCCGTCTGGGTCAGCGCAGGGCAGCCTGCCCCTGTTTTTGCACGGCCCACGGTGAGCTGAGAAGGGGCTTTACTTCTTTTTTTAATATTAGAGCCTTACACGTTTTAATGGCTGAGGAAAACCGAAAGCAATATTATTTTCTGACGTGAAAATTGTGTGAAATTCAATTTTCAGAGTCCTTAAAGTTGGAACAGGGACTTGCCAATTCCTTTGGTTATTGTCTATGGCCGCAAACTTGATTAATTGACAAAGATCATATGCGCAAAGCCTCAGGTATTTCTTATTTGGCCCTTTACAGAGTCGTTTTTAAATCCCCTGTTCTGCCGGAAGTCTCCTAGTAATCATACGGGAGAATAAAGTTCTGGTTTTGTTACAATATTTTCTTCTCTATTATATCGATTTTCCATTCTTTATTAACCTCATTCCTTCTTATCGCTACAAGTTTGTACTGTTGCTCTTCTCTACAACTTTTTGAGATACTTATTTGTAGCTCTCATTTCTCTTATATGTAATGCTACAAATTTACCTTAATTTGTTGTTGTTGGTCAGTCCCTCAGTCATGTACGATTCTTTGCAACCCCATGGACTGCATGCAGCACACCAGGCTTCCCTGTCCTTCACTATCTCCTGGAGTTTGCTCAAACTCATGTCCACTGAGTTGGTGATACCATCCAACCATCTCATCCTTTGCTGCCCACTTCTCCTGCCCTCAGTCTTTCCCAGCATCAAGGTCTTTTCCAGTGAGCTGGCTTTTCACACCAGGTGGCCAAAGTATTGGATCTTCAGCTTCAGCGTCAGTCCTTCCAATGAATATTCAGAGTTGATTTCTCTTAGGATTGACTGGTTTGATCTCCTTGCTGTCTAAGGGACTCTCAAGAGTCTTTTCCAACACCACAGTTCAAAAGCATCAATTCTTCAGCACTCAGTCTTCTTTATGGTCCAACTGTCACATCCATACATGACTGCTGGAAAAACCATAGCTTTGACTAGAGGGGCTTTGTCAGCAAAGTAATGTCTCTGATTTTTAATATGCTGTCTAGGTTTGTCATAGCTTTTCTTCCAAGGGGCAAATATCTTTTAATTTCATGGCTGCAGTCACCATCCACAGTCATTTTGGACCCCAAGAAAATAAAGTCTGTCACTGTTTCCATCATTTCCCTGTACAAATTTAACTGTGTCCCACAATTTTTGCTGAATAGTATATTCATTATCGTTCACTTCCAAGTATATCCTAATATTCTCTTCCTAAGACAAAGACTATACATTATACGGGTTTCCCTGGTCGCTCAACTGGTAAAGAACTTGCCAGCCAATGCAGGAGACACAAGAGGCCCAGGTTCGATCCCAGGTCAGGAAGATCCCCCGGAGAAAATAATGGCAATCTGCTCCAGTAGTCTTGCCTGAAAATTCCATGGAGATATATATTATGTATTAATATATTTGTTGATATTTTCCAAATGAATAGCATTTTAAAAGATGTTTCTTTGTCAATTTCTTGTTATTGCATGATGGTCAGATCACACAGTCTAAATATTATTGATGCTTTGTATTTGAAGATTTCCATTAAGTATACAATACTTTAGATATCCATACCAGTGAAGTCAGAATGAAGTGGCTGTGATGTAGAGAAAATACTTGCAGTGTCTAAAATGTTTATATGTGAAATGACCTCCTTTAAGCCTCACAATTATTCCAGCATCTTTCAGTAGGTTACCTTTAACTAAGTTCCAGGTTTTATTCAAATTTTATTAGTTTTTTCCACAAATGTTCTTTTCCAGTTTCATATTCCCAGGATACTGAATTGCATGAGGATATACACCGAAAAGCTACAGACACCTCCTTAGCTTACTCTGGTCTATAGCAGTTTCTTAAACTTTCCTTGATTTTCATGACTTTTGACAATTTTCAGGTCCTTTGGGGACAGGTATTTTGCAGAATGACTCTCAATATGGGTTTGATATGTTTCTCCTGGTTGCACTGGGGTTTATATATTTTTAGAACTATACCTCCAAGGCAATATATCTTTCTCATCACTTCCCATCAAGGATTCATACTATCAATATGACTTACCACTAGTTCCTCTGCTATAAAGTTATCTCCTTCCCCACGCCATATTCTGTTCTTTGGAAACAAGTCACTAAACCCAGCCTACACATAGGGAGGGGCGTGGACTCTCATCTTGAGGAAAACATCTAAGAGATACACAAATTACTGAGTATACAAATTAATTGGAACTGATTTATAAGGAAGATCTGGTTCTTCTAGCCATATCTTTTTATTTTAAATTAATTAAATTAAATAAAAGTAAAGATTTAATAGGTTTCCCAGGTGGTGCTAGTGGTAAAGAACCTGTCTGCCAATGCAGGAGACGTAAAAGACGTGGGTTCGATCCCTGGATCAGGAAGATCCCCTGGAGAGGGAAATGGCAACCTACTCCAATATTGTTGCCTGGAGAATCCCATGGACAGAGGTGCCTGGCCAGCTACAGTCCATGGGGTCGCAAAGAGTTGGACACAACTGAAGTGACTGAGCACACACAAAGATTTAATACCTGTCACACTAGCTACATTTTAACATCTCCAAAGTGGCTTATTAGACAAGGAGATAGAAAACATTTTCATTGAGAATTCCCTAGTGATCTGGTAGTTAGGAATTTGTGCTTCCACTGCAGGGCGCAGAGATTTGATCCCTGGTTGAGGATCTAAGATCCCTTAAGCCTCACAGCAAAGCCAAAAAAAAAAAAAAAAAAAAAAAAAGTCCTACAAGATGAACACTCCATCTGAAAAACCAGGTAAAGGATATAAACAGGTCACCTCACAGAAGAGAAAAATATGCATTTATATATGTGAAAAGCTGGTCGTCCTTATTAGGGAATACATGTAACAATGATTTAAAAAATTTCTATTGCTGCAGAAACTTCCGTGAATAGCACTGAGTTAGATCATTGTTTTGCAACCTTTCTTCTTTTCAAACGTAATGCACTTTAACACATGAAACTGCTTTAGCTCTGTCTCAAAAGATTTGCTATTTTCAATGTCATTCAGTTCAAATATTTTCTTTTTTCCATAACAGTTTCTCATAGGAGCTACAAGTTATTTAGGTTCAGAAGCAGGAGTAGGAGGAGCCTAAACCACAACATTAAAGAGGCTTGTGAATTACAGAGGTGCCACATTTGCACTTCGGGTTCCTGGCAATCCTTACTCTATCCTCAGCCTGGTTGCAGTTATATTGTTTCATTTTCAAACTTTAGGAGTTCTTTCCTCCTCAGCTGCCTTTCTGGGTTTTTGTTTGGCCATACCACGGAACCTGTGGGATCTTAGTTCCACAGCCAGGTGTTGAACTCTGGCCATTGGCAGTGAAAGCACCAAGTCCTAACCGCTGAACCAACAGGGAATTCTCATGTTCTTTTCTTTCTTTCTTTCTTTCAAATATTTATTCATTTATTTGGCTGTACTTGGTCTTAGTTGCAGCACAAGGGCTCTTCAATCTTCATTGTAGCATGTGGGATGCAGGATTTTTAATTGTCACATGTGGTATTTTTAGTTGCAGTACGTGGGATCTAATACCCCGACCAGGGAATGAAATTGGACTCCTTAATTTGGGGGCACCGAGTCTTACCACTGGACTACAGGGATGTCCTTCCCACGATCAAACCCAGGTCTCCCACACTGCAAGTGAATTCCTTACTGTCTGAGCCACTATAGCTTTGACTATTAGAAGTTTGGTCAGCAGAGTGATGCCTTAGCTTTTTTTTATACTGTCTAGGTTTGTCATAGCTTTTCTTCCAAGGAGCAAGCTTCTTTTAATTTTGTGGCTACATTCACCGTCCACAGTGATTTTGGAGCCCAAGAAAATAAAATCTGCTATTGTTTTCACTTTTTCTCCTTTTGTTTGCCATGAGTGATCGGACCAGATGCCATGATCTTCATTTTTTGAATGTTGAGTTTTAAGCCAGCCTTTTCCCTCTCTTCTTTCACCCTCATCAAGAGGCTCTTCAGTTTCTGCCATTAGGGTGGTATTGATTAGGCCCAGGTATCTAACAGATTGTTGACAAAGCTGAGCCTTTTCTCTTGATGCCTTGTAACCGCAGCCTGCCAGAAAGTTTAAGAAATCTTCTGAGGCTCGTGAACAAGCTTCCTCTGTCTCAGCACAGAGCAAAATATCATCTACATATTGTAACACCACCGCTTCAGAACTATTAAAGTTTTGTAGATCCTGTGACAAACTTTGTCCAAATAAGTGAGGACTGTCACGAAATCCCTTGGGCAATACTGTCCAGGTTAACTGAGCAGCTGGCTGAGTAGGGTCTTCAAAGGCAAATAGAAATTGACTTTCCTCCGCCAAAGGCACTGAGTAGAAGGCATCTTTCAAATCAATTACTGAGAAATATTCAGCTCCCTCAGGAATGTCAGACAATAGAGTATAAGGATTAAGAACCACGGGGTGTAAAGGAACTACAGCCTCATTTATTATTCGTAAATCTTGAACTAGTCTCCAGTTACCATCTGATTTCTTTATACTCAAAATAGGAGTGTTGCATGGACTGTTACAGGGAATTAATAGTCCCTGCTCCTTTAAATTCTCAACGATGGGTTTTAACCCTTCCTTAACCTCAGGCCTTAGTGGATACTGTTTCTTATGTGGAAATAAGTGCGGGTCTTTGAGCTAACTACAGGAATAGCATTTTGTGCTCGACCCACCGATTTTCCATCAGCCCATACTCTAGGATTTACATTTTGTTCAACTAAAGGGAGAGAAAGGAAGGGCTCCATATTCATGAAAACAGAGGCATGGACCTTACTCAGTATATCCCTCCCCAAAAGGGGTGAGGGCGATTCTGGCACGATCAGAAACTCGTGTGAAAATAGCACCGAATCCCAGTCACAACTGACAGCAACACAGAAGTAATACCTTTTGGCTCGTCCAGACAGTCCCATTACGGAAGTGGATCTGGAAGAAAGTGGGCCAGGGGCTTCAGTAAGCACGGAGTAAGCCGCCCCAGTATCTAAAAGGAAACCGACGGACTGGCCTCCCACAGTTATTAGTACCCGGGGTTCCTCAGGTGTAATTAGGACGGGAGCTTGTGTGGGGGCCCCCGGGCACCTTCAGTCCTGATTGTCTTGAGACCTATGCCTCCGGGGGCAGTCTCTCCTCCGGTGTGGTCCTTTGCAGACCGGACATGGAGCCGGGGGCGGCTTAGATGCCTGAGGGCAATCCCGCTTGAGGTGCCCCTCCTTTCCACAGTAATAGCAAGCCCATCCCTTTTCGCCTGGGTCCCTCTGGGCATTTTTCTCAGGCTGTTTAAGAACAGTTCTTACAGCCATTGCAAAGGCTTCCGCCTGTTCCTTTGTCTTTTTCTGCCTTTCTTTCTTCTCCTCATATTCCCTACCATAATAGACTCTCTGAGCCAGTTGTAGCAGGTTATCCAAAGACTGGTTAGGTCCATACGCCCGTTTTAATAGCTTACGGCAGATATCTGGAGCCGACTGAGTGAGAAATCTATCTTTTAAGATCACTTTTCCCTCCTCACTTTTGGGATCAATCTCAGTGAATCTGCGAAGGGCTTCTCTCAGTCTATCTAGGAATTTACCAGGAGCTTCCTTCTCCTCCTGTTCTATGCTTGCCAATTTGCCATAGTTTAAAAGCTTAGCACACGCCTGCCTGAGTCCTTTAAGAATGCATCTAACAAAATGACTCTGATCCCATCTTCCTTTAGCTGTGTTGTAGTCCCAGTCTGGTTCTATAGTTGGGACCGCCTGATTCCCATTGGGGAGGGCGGCTATCTCGTCCTCCCTCTTCCCTACTGATTCAGCACCAAGCCATTCATCTCTGTAAGCAACCGCTTTCCCCAAAACCGACTCTTTGAGTCGGGAGTCAGTGTTTGTCCCAAGATATACATCACATCCTTCCAAGTAAGGTCATAAAGCAGAGTAACATCTTCTAAAAGCTCTAATATATTTTTCTGGGTCCTCTAAATAGTCTCCCAGATCCTCCTTAATTCTTTGTATTTCTTGATAAGAAAAAGGCTTATTAACCCTCATAGACTGATTATTTCTCCCGGTGGGTGCTTCATGAAGAGGCAACAGCTTGTGCGGCTGTTCCCCAGTCTCTCTGGCTGCTCTGCGCATATGGTCCCAGGGGTAGAGTGGAGAAACCGGCTTCACTTTATCTCCTTGTCTCCTGTCCTCCTCCTCATCTCTTACTTCGATGGTCTGAGTTTCTGCTGAAACCAGAGTAGTCTGAGGTCGTACTGAGACAGGAGTTGTTTGGACCTCTGCGTGGGCAGTTTGAATCTCAGTTTGCGTTTCCACTGAGACCAAGGCAGCCCTTCTTGGGGGGTTTCTCTGGCTTTCAGTTTGTTCAGTTGGGAGCCCCGGGTACGGGGGCAAAGTAGAAGGACAAGAGAGAGCTGAAGGAGCCACACCCAAATCTATACCCTTAGGACACAAGTCTGGCATATTTCGCAGAGAGAAAAAGGGCAACACATATGCTACTTCTACCCATTTCCCTTGTTTTCTACAGAACCGGTCTAATTGTAAAACAGTATTACTTATACTTAAGAGACCCTCCAACCGGCCACCGTTTGCCGTCCTCCAGTGGGTACCGCGGCCATACAGTATCACATAGGAAGACCAGGTGTGTCTTCTTTAAGCCCTGGGGATCAAATCTACCCGTTTTTCAGGATACAGTTCAAAGGAGTGAGGCTGGAATTGTTAGCTCCCATCTGTAAGAGAGGAAAAAAAGCGACCAGCACCCTCTTTCTACCGGAGGCGTCCCTCCCTGCTCTAGATGGGGGTGTAGACAGACTTTACACCAAAGCTTTTCCTTGCTGGTCAGACTTAGACTGTCCCTTACCAACGCAGGTGACATACTCGTCCCTCCCGGTTCTACCACCGAGGCGGGTTGGGGACGCACCAGGGGTAGACCTGATGGCATCCCTGACTGATGTCCAACTCCTCACCATTAAAACCTTGCTTGCCTCTGATGCCGCCCGGGGTGCAATCAGAGTAACCTTCCAGAATGCCTCCCAGGCTAAGGCCGCTGGGGGAAACATTCATCACCTGAGTGCCTGTGCACGACCTTGAGTATATTCCTGACCACAATAAGACCGATACGAACATCAAACTGAGATGTTCCTTCCACGTGTCACCACACCAGGATAAGAGTCTCCTCTGGTCCACTAAGAGCCAGTGCTACCAAAGGAAATAACCATTGCAGTTCCAACCCGAATATCCTTTAACCTCAGAGATGCTCTTGTAGCTAGAGCTCCATCCTACTTCTGAACTTTCGATTCCTAACAAGGCTAGGCGCTTCCTGACTACCAATCCAAGCTTGGGACCTAAGTCACAGTACACAGTAACAGCACAGATCACAAGTCCCTTGAAAGTCTATGGTCCAATAGATTAGGTTAGTACTTATAATTTCCAAGGAGTTATGAAATGGTCAAAGAGACCGAAAAGTTTGACCGAGAAAGCAGAGTTTGGTCCACACACTTTGCCCATTTCTGGTCGATCCCCAAAGGAGACATTGGGTGCCTCTTGGCATTGGCAGGTCGGTATAAACCCCCGACAGGTTTCTGCCATGAGCTGTATGAGGTCACCACGGAACCGCAGAGCAGGGCTCCTCACTTGCTTCGCGCAGAGCGTGCTATTCATTCACACAAGCACACCGTAGGGTTAGTAAAGTACAGCAGAAAACGTGTTCGCTAGGAGAACAAAGAGCTCGAGCTCTAAGCATCCTTACCTTGTCCTGAAGACTCCCGGACGAGACCCCAAGATGAAAGGTTGTTGCTGAACCCACGAAAAGATGCCGGGATTCTCGGCCTCCGGAGGAGAAGAATTCAATCCGGGGCCAGAGACGAGGCTTGATTGCTCAGAGCTTTTGTGCAATAGAGTTTATTAAAGTATAAAAGGGATAGAGAAAGCTTCTGACATAGGCATCAGAAGGGGGCAGAAAGAGTATCCCCTTGCTACTGTTAGCAGTGAAGTTATATACTCTAAGGTAACAGTATTAGCCAGGTTTAATCCAGAGACTGTCCTTCAGGCCGGATACATTATTGTTATATAATCCTAAGGAATGTAGAGAGAAAAGAAAAACTTTGTCCTTTCTTCCTCCTTGAGAATTCCAGACCCTTTCTCCTTGGGGACCCTTAGACTTCTTATCAACCTGCCTAGGAAAGGACTCGCTCAGTATCTTCTGCACATCTGAGGTTATTGATATTTCTCCCAGGAATCTTGATTCCGGTTTGTGATTCATCCAACCCAGCATTTTCCATTATGTCACCCTCACTAAAAAAAAACAGGGTGACAATATACAGCCTTGACATACTTCTTTCCCAGTTTTGAACCAGTCCGTTGTTCCGTATCCAGTTCTAACTGTTGCTTCTCGTCCTGCATGCAGGTTTCTCAGGAGGCAAGTAAGTTGGTCTCCTATTCCCATCTCTTTCAGAATTTTCCACTGTTTGTTGGGGTCCACACAGTCAAGGGTTTTAGTGTAGTCAGTGAAGCAGATGTTTTTTCTGGAGTTCTCTTGCTTTCTCTATGATCCAATGGATGTTGGCAATTTGATCTCTGGTTCCTCTGCCTTTGCTAAATCCAGCTTGAACATCTGGGAGTTCTCAGTTCACGTACAGTTGAAGCATAGATTGGAGGATTTTGAGCATTACTTTGCTAGCATGTGAGATGAGTGCAATTGTGCGGTAGTTTGAACATTCTTTGGCCTTGCCCTTCTTTGGAATTAGAATGAAAACTGACCTGTTCCAGTCCTGTGGCCACTGCTGAGTTTTCCAAATTTGCTGGCATATTGAGTACATCACTTTAACAGCATCATCTGTTAGGATTTGAAATGGCTCAGCTGGAGTTCCATCACCTCCACTAGCTTTGTTCATAGTGATGCTTCCTAAGGCCCACTTGACTTCACACTCCAAGAGGTCTGACTTGAGGTTAGTGACCACACCATCGTGGTTATCTGGGTCATTAAGAGCTTTTTTGTACAGTTCTTCTGTGTCTTCTTGCCACCTCTTCTTAATATCTTCTGCTTCTGTTAGGTCTGTACCATTTCTATCCTTTATTGTGCCCATCTTTGCATGAAATGTTCCCTTGGTATCTCTAATTTTCTTCAAGATATCTCTAGGCTTTCTCAGTCTATTGTTTTCCTCTACTTTGCGTTGTTCACTTTGGAAGGCTTTGTTATCTCTCCTTGCTATTCTTTGGAACTCTGCAGAGACGGGTATATCTTTCCTTTTCTCCTTGGCCTTTCTCTTCTCTTCTTTTCCCAACTATTTGTAAGACCTCAACCATTTTGCCTTTTTGCGTTTCTTCTTCTTGGGAATGGTTTTGATCACCACCTCCTATACAGTGTTACAAACCTCCTCCATAGTTCTTCAGGCACTTTGTCTATCAGCTCCACTCCCTTGAATCTATTTGTCACTTCCACTGTATAATCATAAGGGATTTGATTTAGGTCACACCTGAATGGTTTAATGGTTTACCCTACTTTCTTCAATTTAAGTATGAATTTTGCAATAAGGAGAACTTAAACGCCCAGATAGCTGTATCAGTCAGAGTTCTTCAGAGAAACGCAGCCAATGGGATCCACAGAGATACTTGAGGACGTTATGAGAATTGGTTTATGTTAAGTCCTACTTGAAAAGCAAAGACATCATGTTGCTGACAAAGGTCCATACAGTCAAGTCTGTGGTCTTTCCAGTAGTCATGTACAGTTATGAGAGCTGGACTGTAAAGAAGGCAGAGCGCCAAAGAATTATTGCCTTCAAATTGTGGTGCTGGAGAAGACTCTCGCGAGTCCCTTAGACAGCAAGGAGATCAAACCAGTCAATCTTAAAGGAAATCAACACTGACTACTCATTGGAAAGACTGATGCTAAAGCTCCAATATTTATTTTTGGTTACCTGATGTGAACAGCTGACTTATTGGAAAAGACTCCGACACTGGGAAAGATTGAGGGCGGAAGGAGAAGAGGGTGTCAGAGGATGAGATGGCTGGATGACATCACCACTGCAATGGACATGAACTTGGGAAAACCCCAGGAGATAGTGAGGTACAGGGAGGCCTAGTGTGCTGCAGTCCATGGGTCAAAGAGTCAGACACGACTGGGTGACGGAACAGCAAAAACAAAAAGTCCCACCATATGCTGTCTGCAAAATGGAGAACCAGGAAAGCCAGTGACATGTCATTCCAAACCGAGGACCCAAGAACCAGGAGCTCTGATGTCCGAAGGAGAGATGGACATTCCCTCTCTCCCCTCTGTTCTCGGAGGGCTCTCAACAGATGAGGGATGAGATTGGATAGTGCCCGCCCACATTGCCAAGGGTTTATTTACCTTGTTTACTCAATCTACTGACTCAAATGCTAACCTCTTCTGAAAACACCCTCATAGACCCTTCTAATCAAACACCTAGAAATGTTTTACTAGCTCTCTGAGCTCCGCTTAGTCCAATTAAGTCAACAAGTAACATTAACTATCACACAAACTTAGGCCGAGCCCCAGTAATTAAGAGCCATAATTGTGGTATTAGCATAAGACTAGAGAACTGGACAAATGGAATGGAGTCCAGAAATACATATACATATACATATACATGTCTGTCTGATTTACACAGATGTTCCACTGCAGTACAGTGCAGAGTGGTCTTTTTAGCAAATGGTAGTGGATTTGAGTACACATATGGGGCTCCCCTGGTGGCTCAGACGGTAAAGAATCTGCCTGCAATGTGGGAAACCCAGGTTCAATCACTGGGTTGGGAAGATCCCTTGGAGAAGGGAATGGCTACCCATTGCAGTGTTCTTGCCTGGAGAATTCCATGGACAAAAAAGCTTGGCAGGCTACAGTCCATGGGGTCACAAAGCGTCAGACACAACTGAGCAACTAACACTTTCTCACTTCATGAAAAAATTAACTTTGATACCTTCATCTGTCATACCACAAACTTAAAAAATAAAGAAATTTGAGACAGATCAGACCTCAACGTGAAAAGCTAAACATTAAAATTTCTAAACAACATGGAAGGAATATGTCCCTGGAAGACAATTTCTTAGATAGAACACTCAATGAAGAACCACACTTAGTACATACATTTACCCATGAAATCACCATGGAGGCCAAAATATGGACATTTTCTATGTCCCAGTGAAATGCGAGGGCAGGGGACAGGGCACAACCTTTGAAAGAATGACATAGCCCGAGGGCACAACATAAAGTGATTAGAACCAAATGGCTCCAAGATGGCAGCCAAATCAACTTGACTAGAATTTGATCCTCAGTATAGGCTCATTGTAACACATCAGCAAGCTAAATGACACAGCCAGAGGCACCATGAGTTCCGAGGTAGACCAAAGACCAAAAAGTGGGTGATGGCCCAACCCCTGGAAATCCCTGCCCCTTCCCCCACATAATTAGAATAATCCTCCCACTCCTTAGCCTATGAAGTTACCCAGCCCATAAAAGCTAACCACTCCACATTCCAAGGTCACACTCACCCTCTGCGATGGCCCACACCCTTTCTATGGAGTGTGTTTCCTTCTGAATAAATCTGCTTCTCACCTATCACTTTGTCTCTCACTGAATTCTTTCTGAGACGAGACATAAAGAACCTGAGCTTCATTAGGTCCTGAAACTAAGTCTGTGATCTCAGTTGAAAGATCATGGGTGTTGGCTGAGTTCAAGTCCCAACACATGGGTTCAAGTCCTAATGTGAGGTGAATGGTTTCACCTTGATTAATCATACCACAAATTCAAAAAATAAAACTGAGATGGATCAGACCTAAAATAGTAAAAAGTTACAGAAAACATGAAAGGAATATGTCCTTGGTAGACAATTTCTTAAATAAAACTCTAAATAAAGCACCACCCTTTGTACGTATTTACACCCATGAAATCAACATCCCAGTCAGGATATGGGACATTTTCAGTGTCCCAGCAGTTCCCTTATGCCCGTCTCAGTTGACAGTCTATACCTGTTTGGTTTGGTTTGGTTTGGTTTTTAAGAGAAGGAGCAAGACTTGAATAAATACTTAAGAGGATAATATTCAAGTGGCCCATAAGCATATGAAAAAATATTTTCAAAATAATTACCTAACAGTAATTATTCAGTTCAGTTCAGTCGCTCAGTCATGTCCGACTCTTTGCAACCCCTTGGACTGCAGCATGCCAGGCCTCCCTGTCTATCACCAACTCCCGGAGTTTACTCAAACTCATGTCCATTGAGTCAGTGATGCCATCCAACCATCTCATCCTCTGTCGTCCCCTTTGCCTCCCGCTTTCAATCTTTCCCAGCATCAGGGTCTTTTCAAATGAGTCGGTTCTTTGCAGCAGGTGGCCAAAGTATTGGAGTTTCAGCTTCAGCATCTGTCCTTCCAATGAATATTTAGGACTGATTTCCTTTAGGATGGACTGGTTGGATCTCCTTGCAGACCAAGGGACTCTCAAGAGTCTTCTCCAACACCATAGTTCAAAAGCATCAATTCTTTGCACTCAGCTTTCTTTATAGTCCAATTCTCACATCCATACATGACTACTGGAAAAACCATAGGTTTGACTAGATTTACCTTTGTTGGCAAAGTAATGTCTCTACTTTTTAATATGCTGTCTAGGTTGGTCATAACTTTTCTTCCAGGGAGCAACTGTCTTTTAATTTCATGGCTACAGTCACCATCTGCAGTGATTTTGGAGTCCCCAAAAACAAAGTCTGTCACTGTTTCCATTGTTTCCCCATCTATTTGCCATGAAGTGATGGGACCAGATGCCATGATCTTAGTTTTCTGAATGTTGAGCTTTAAGGCAACTTTTTCACTCTCCTCTTTCACTTTCATCAAGAGGCTCTTTAGTTCTTCATCACTTTCTGCCATAAGTGTGGTGTCATCTGTATATCTGAGGTTATTGATATTTCTCCCGGCAATCTTGATTCCAGCTTGTGCTTCATCCAGCACAGCGTTTCTCATGATGTACTCTGAATATAAGTTAAATAAGCAGGGTGACAATATATAGCCTTGACGTACTCCTTTTCCTATTTGGAACCAGTCTGTTGTTTCATGTCCAGTTCCAACTGTTGCTTCCTGACCTGCATACAGGTTTCTCAAGAGGCAGGTCAGGTGGTCGGGTATTCCCATCTCTTTAAGAATTTTCCAGAGTTTGTTGTGGTCCACACAGTCAAAGGTCTCATCACTTCATGGCAAATAAATGGGGAAACAATGGAAACAGTGACAGACTATTTTCTTGAGCTCCAAAATCACTGCAGATGGTGACTTCAGCCACGAAATTAAAAGATGCTTGCTCCTTGGAAGAAAAGCTGTGACAAACCTAGACAGCATATTAAAAAGCACAGACATTACTTTGCCAACAAAGGTCGATGTAGTCAAAGCTATGGTTCTTCCACTAGTCATGTATACATGTAAGTTGGACCATAAAGAAGGCTGAGCACCAAATTGATGCTTTTGAACTGTGGTGTTGGAGAAGACTCTTGAGAGTCCCTTGGACTGCAAGGAGATCAAGGTAGTCAGTCCTACAGGAAATCAACTCTGAATATTCACTGGAAGGACTGATGCTGAAAGTGAAGCTCCAATACTTTGGCCACCTTGTGGGAAGAGCCGACTCATTAGAGTACATGAGCCTTCCTAATGCTGGGAAAGATTGAAGGCAGGAGGAGAAGGGGATGACAGAGAATGAGATGGCTGGATGGCATCACAGACTCAATGGACTTGAGCTTGAGCAAGCGCCGGGAGATGGTCAAGGACAGAGAAGCCTGGCGTGCTGCAGTCCATGGGGTCGCAAAGAGTGAGCGCGACTGAGCAACAGCAAATTATTGTTTGTCTTGCTTGACTTTTGTCTTGTTTCCACAGTTTTTCACTTCTAATTAAATTTGTTCTTAAGAACTCATGGAAGGTCTAGGACCTAAAGTTTTTCTACAAATAAGGGACAGGGCACATTGGTGGGGGAGGGGGGGGGTCTGTCCCTGGGCCAGCCCTGCAGGGCCCTGCTCACTTACATGATGAAACAGACTGACAGTGCCAACTGTTTGGTAGAAATGGAAATGCCAGTGCTGTTAGTGGACACACACATTGCTTCAATGACTCTGAAAAAGCATTTGGCTGTACCTGCGCGTTAGAGCGGCTCAGTCAGTAACAAATCTGCTGCAACGCAGGAGACCCAGGTTTGAACCCTGGGTCAGGAAAATCCCCTGGAGAAGGAAATGTCAACCCATTGTGGTATTCTTGCCTGGGAAATCCCATGGACAGTGGAGCCTGGGGAGCTAGAGTCTATGGGGTTGCAAGAGTCAAATACCACCTAGCAACTAAACCACTACCACGTGCATTATGAGAAAGTCTCATATCTAGACATATAGATACAGCTATCCTCGAGAAATTACTATGAAAGACACACACAGGTTCATAGGAGGGTTATTCAAAAAGGCAAAATAAGAGCCTCAAACTTCAGGCACAGTAAAATGGACATGTAAGACTATGCCCATTCATCCAAGGGAATGCTACCCAGCAAGGAAAAAGAATGCTCCACAGCTACATACAGTAAGAATGCATCTCACTTATTTAGAAGAAAACCAAAACCAGGCAAACAGAAACTCTATTATGTGATTCTATTTATTTAACGTTTAAAACAAAGAAAAATGTATCCCTGGTGCTAGAGGTCAGAGAAGTGGTTACTTTGGGGAGGAGAGGGTGGCCAGGAAGGAGCATGGAGACTTCAAAGCTACCTGATGGTAGAGAGATGAAGCAAGTACAATTTCAGTTACAGTAAAGACAGACTTTATTTTCTTGGGCTCCAAAATAACTGTGGCCATGAAATTAAAAGACGCTCACTCCTTGGAAGAAAAGCTGTGACAAACCTAGACAGCATATTAAAAGGCAGAGACATTACTTTGCCAACAAATATCCATAAAGTCAAAGCTATGGTTTTCCCAGTAGTCAGATATAGGTGTAAGAGCTGGATCATAAAGAATGCTGAGCGCTACAGAATTGATCTTTTCGAACTGTGGTGCTGGAGAATGGAGAAGATTCTTGAGAGTCCCTTAGACTGCAAGGAGATCCAACCAGTCAATCCTAAGGGAAATCAACCCTGAATATTCAGTGGAAGAACTGAGGCTGAAGCTCCAATACTTTGGCCACCTGATGGGAAGAGCCAACTCATTGGAAAAAACCCTGATGCTGGGAAATATTGAAGGCAGGAGGAGAAGGGGTGACAGAGGACGAGATGGTTGGATAGCATCAGCAACCCAATGGAATGAGTTTGAGCAAGCTCCGGGAGATGGGGATGGACAGGGAAGCCTGGCGTGCTGCAGTCCATAGGGTCACAGGGAGTCAGACACAACGGAGCAACTGAACAACAACAAAAGCCAGACAAGGGACTTTACGTACAGCTGGCTGAGCCTCAATAGGGCGTTTTTGAATTTCTGGAGGTGGGTGGAATATAATTTTTAGCCAGATCCCTTGCTGCAACACGTCTGGAATATTTTGTGTTCGTAGTCATTCTCTTTGTAGTTTCTCCAGGTGGCACTTGGGCGTCGGTGTTCCTCACCGTGACGGATGCTGCCGGTCAGTCCCAGCCGAGCTGAAGTTCGGATCATGACGTCTGTCTCAGGAGGCAACCCTCGCAATCGCTCTGGCTTCTCGAATGACTGATGATTCTTGGTTTGGTGCTCTGTCTCCTCCTTCAGGCTCAAAAACTGCTGCCGGCACTTGGAACACGGAAAGACCCTCTTGTTCCAGTGCCTCCAAGCGTGATTTACGAAGAACGTAGCCAGTTTGAAAATTTTGAGGCAAAACAGACAAAGCAAATTGTTCGTGTTTCCGTGCCACGCTCTAAAATGCGCCTCTACATCGGCAAAGGCTGACGATCTGTAATTGCAAACGCGGCACACATAGGGCATTTCACCAGGTTTGTGACTGTCTTTCATGTGCTGTAAGAGAACCTGATCTGTTTCGAAGGACAATTCACAGATTTTACAGACCGCGGAGGGCTCCCAGGAAGTGTGGACGCTTTTGATGTGACACAGCAGCTGGAACGGGGTGGGAAACTGGCGGTGGCAGTGCTGGCAGGTGGTGTGGATTCCCCAGCTGTCACCCCTCTGCCTCTCAAGCTCCAGATGGTTCCTCACGTGGGTCACAAACTTGACATTTTTTAGAACTCGCAAGCAGCTGAGGCATTTAAAGGCTGTGTGAGTCTTCTGTCCTGTCTGCCCATCTCCTGTATGCTGTCCATAGTACAAGTCATCAAGTAACATGATCAGATTTCCTTTCATGGGATCAACAGTCTTGTTCTGACTTGCTAGAGTCAAAAAGTCTGCTTTCTCCAGCCCTTCCAAACTACATGTTCTGTCTGGATCCGTAAGACTGAAGCAGGCCTGGTCATTCGCGTGAGTCTGTGAACATGATGCCCCGCCGTGAACATGACTCGGTGAGGTCGGGAGATCTTCCAAGGTCATAACCGTGTTCTTTGTAGGAGAGATTCCCGGAGGGGCCATGGCGGAGGCAGGTCCCCCTGGGATTTCATCGCTGAGTTTAGGTCTTTTGGGATTCCGACTGTTAAAACTTACATCTGAAGTGTGACATCGCTTTGAATTAAGAGGACTTTCATCCTTGCCTCCTAAAGGGAGAACAGCTCCAGATAGACAGTGAGGCCGAGGAGAGAGCAATTCTGAAGAATTGTGAAGCTCGGCTTGCAGAGAGCTCGTTTTATTATCAGGTTTAGAGGAAGGCTCGAAAATAATAGGGCTGTCTCTTCCTCCCCATCCAGACTGAGAAGCTGGCGAGACGGCCGCTGCCTCTGATGCTGGGGTCCTGAGATTTGCAGGTTGCCACGTGCAGGTGGCATCTGGATTCACGTGGCCCTTCTTTCTTTTTGAAGATGAGTCCCCGGTCACTCTGTTCAAAATGTTAGAAATGACTGGCTTTGAACTTGAAATCTCTCTGACAAAGAGGGTTTCGGCCTCCTCACCGACGTGCTCCACTCCAGCAAAGAGGACCTCAGCATCGCCGTCGTCCTCATCTCTGGATTTGGACCCTCTGGTCTTTTTCCCGGGTTGTGGCTGTGCTCGTGCTCCCTCACAAGGGGAGAGACGGGCATTTTACCACCACTTTCGGCTTCAAGTGGCCCCTTCTTCTAGTGGTTTTGCCATCTAAAGGCCACCACAGGACAAGGTCATGCCCTCCGGTCTCAGCTGTCACTCTCTGTGGCTTCCGTTAACCCTCCATTGTTCACCGAAAATACTAAATGGAAAATTCCAGAAATAAATAACTCATGAGTTTTAAATTGCATGTCATTCTGAGGAGTGTGATTGGAATCTCGCACCATCCTGCTTCCTCCTGCCCAGAATGTGAACCGTTCCTCAGTCCTGCACATCCCACCCGTTTGTCACTCGGTTACCACAGTGACTGTTGAGGTGTCACAGAGCTTGTGTCCAAGTCACCCTTATTTTACTCAGTAATGGCCCCAAAGCATAAGTGGAGTGATGCTGGCAATTTAGATATGCCAGAGAGAATCCATTAAGTGCTACCTTTAAGTGACAAGATTGAAGTTCTCAATTTGATATAAAAAGAGAAAAAATTGTACGCTGAGGTTGCTAGAATCTGTGGTGAATGTGAAGAAGGGAAAAGAAACCTGGGTTAGTTTTGCTGTCAAACCTCAAATTGCAAAAGTTATGGCCGCAGAGCGTAGTAAGTGCTTAGTTAGGGTGAAAAAAAAAAATCACTAAATTAGTACAGTAATATTTTTTACAGAGAGACTACATTCACAAAACTTTTATAAAAGTATATTGTTATAATTGTTCTGTTATTATTACACCATCCCTGGTGGCTCAGATGGTAGTGTCTGCCTACAATTCGGGAGACCCGGGTTCGATCCCTGGGCTGGGAAGATTCTCTGGAGAAGGAAATGACTAACCACTCCAGAATTCTTGCCTGGGAAATCCCATGGACAGAGGAGCATAGTAGGCTCCATGGGGTCCCAAAGAGTCGGACACAACTGAGCAACTTCACTTTCACTTTCCTGTTATTATTAGTTAATTGCCAATCTCTTACTGTGCTTTCATAAAACAAACTGCATTACAGGTATGTTTGTATACAAAAAACATTGTGTATATAGGGTTTGATATTATGTGAGTTTACAGATGTCCACTGGGGGTCTTGGAACTTATTCTCTGCAGATAAGTAGCAATGATTATATTTCTTTCAAAAGACAAAATTAGTACCTGATTTCATCATCTGCTGAAACATAGAGATAACTATTAACACCCCTATTTCATACATAAGGAAACATCTCAAACCCAGTTAAGTGACATGACAGTTTTAAACTTACTTCTCCAGCCCCCACTTCTGCCTCGTCTCCCCATGATGGCCCCAGTGCTCCTCCAGGAGAGCTGGTAGGCACCATTTGCTTATAGATCTGACCGACATAAAATGTCCAAAAGAGCCCCCAGCTGTCCCTTGGGGTGCCCCTCACTCCCTCCACTCTGTGAGTCCAGAAGGCACCGGACTCTATACACGGATCAAAAATTTTTTTAAAAAATTCCAGAAAGTTCTAATAGCAAAACTTGAACCTGCTTCATGGTAGCACTTACACTGTACTTGAAACTATTTACACAGCATCGACATTGTATTAGGTATTCTGAGGAATGTGGAGATGGTTTAAAGCAAGCGGGAGCATCTCCTTAAGTTATATGCAAAGACTACACCATTTTATATAAGGGACTGAGCTTCCATGGATTTTGGTATCTGCGGGTGCAGGGTTCCTGGATCCAATCTCCCAAGGATACCGAGGAGGGAGGCCCGTGCCTTCTCAGGACTTCTGCCACTCCCCCTGCCTTGGATGCTGTCTCAAGCACCGCAACCCAGCTCCTGACCTGCTTCTGGTCCACAGTGTCTCTGCCAGGCTTCCCTAACCACGATGTCAAAAATCACAACCTCCCCCAACTCACATGCCATATTCACCTCCAAAGCTACTGGGTTGCTGTGCTCTTGCTTCTAGAACAACATGTGGCATCTGTCAGTGCTACATGTCTGCTGCATAAACAAACAGTAACTGCTATTAATACGATCATTTAGCTGTACCACAGGCTTGAATCCACTAATTCCTGGCTCCCCGGGCACTTACACTTGATCTTAGCCAAAAGGCAGAGAAGCGATTTCTCCCAGCATTTAATGAAGTCCAGATCTTAATGATTTAAAACGGTCGTGCAAGGGAGAAAATCAGCCAGCATGTATCTGGATGCTGGCAGGGGCGGTGGTGGTCATTGAAATAAAAGGTCTGTAACACAATTTCTCTCCATATAATACATTTGTTGATAGCTTCCATGCCATTAACACATCTCATTGAGGTTAAGAAACATTCTAAAGTTTACGTTTGACCATTTCTGATACCAGATTACATTTTATCAGTAGCATATCATAGTTTGTTTGGCTGCGTGTATATGGTGGCCCTGGCGGTAAAGAACCTGCCTGCCAATGCAGAAGACGTAAGAGATGCGGGTTCCAACTCTGGGTCAGGAAGATCCCCTGCAGGAGGGCATGGCAGTCCACTCCAGTATGCCTGCCTGAACAATCCTATGGACAGAGGAGCCTGATGGGCTACAGTCCACAGGGTTGCAAAGAGTCAAACATGACCGAAGCGACTGAGCGAACGCACGCACACACACCTATGTATATAAATATATATACAATTTTATACTGGTATGAAAAATAATGTTGCGGAACCTCCCTGGTGATCCAGTATTTAAGACTCCTTGCTTCCACTGCAAGGGGCATGGGTTCAATCCCTAGTCAGGGACATATGATCCCACATGCCACAGGGTGTGGCCAAAAAAAAAAAAAAAGGAACGACGCTATATCTTACAGCTGATGTCACCTTAGATTTAATGAAAATGTCTATTTTTCATAAGCAGAATCCAGCCTACTAAATTCATGTCACAAGTCACCAACGGGACGCTAGCTGCATTATAGGCAAGTGGTTCAGACAGGGATTGGCAGGCCAGCTTGCCTCCTGTTTGCTGTTTTCTCCCAGCCGGCAAGCTAAGAATGATTTTTATGTGTTAGTTTTTTTTAACTTTTAAAAATACATTTAATATTTTTACATTTTTTTTAATTTGGGGGGAAACAAAGGAATATTTTGTGACATGTGAAAATTATGTGCGGTCTAAATTTCAATGTCACAAATAAAGTTTCATTGGAACACAGCCTTGATCATTTGCCGCTGCCCGAGGCTGTTTCGCACTGCTATGGCAGAGACCGCATGGCCCTTAATGCCTGGTTACTCTCTAGCCCTTTACAGAGAAATTTTGCAGACTCATGGCTGCAGAGAACAAAATGAAGCATTCCAAACCCAGTGGCTCACCAGCTCCTGAAGCCCAGCTGACTCAGTGCAGCTCAACACTTCCCACTCTGCGCCCCAGTGCAGGCTGAAGCTGGAGTGTCTTCGTCTCCACGTCCCAGAGAGATTTCTCTCGAGATCACCAGCACCACTTCCTGTGTCCTGTGTCCGTGGAACTCTACCTGGCTCTCCAAAAGCCTTTTCTCAGTGAGGCTGGATCAGGAGATTCCAAACCTTTTAAAGCCCATTATAATCCAATCTATAGTATCCAAACAAGGCTCCAATCAGGTTTCTGAACCAGTTTTTCCCCATAGGATCTTTCAACTAGAAACCTTTCTACTAAATTGCTGGAGAGAGGAAAGAATGTGGGTGGGGCTTCAGGGGCCCACCCAGGGGCTATTTTCCAGGTCTCGGTGTGGTTCGAGTCCCCACTTCCCTCTCTGGCACCCTGAGGCCCACCACCTTATCTCCAGTTTATCTGCATCTTTAGTTATTCGGAGGTCAATAGCTTAAGGGCAGGGGAAGGCGGTCCACACAGCTATTTCCGCAGAGCTCAGGCTGAGGTCAGGAACCTAAGAAGGCAAGGGTCCTCTTCAATGCCGGAAAATTCTCCAGCTGCAAAGAGCAAACCCCTGTTCTCCTCTGGCCAGGGGGGGGGGGGGGGGGGGGGACGGTGATGGGGGGCGGAGGGCTGGGGTGAGGAGGGCAGGAAGCAAGCTTACTCCCAAATGATCTGCACTTGAAGACTCAGCACCTGCTGGATTCCTGGGGTCCTCACTGTGAATCTTCATGCTGAACCTCAGGAGCTTTTTCTAGGCAGGGGCTCATGCTTTCTTAAACCACTTCAGGGGTGTCAGGTCATACCCTGGTCTCCCTCCTTCTCCCTTCCTCCCTCACTCCCCCTCTTCTCTCTCCTTCCCCTTTGCACCACCTAGATTATATCTTAAGCTTTCCCTCCCACTGCCTTTACAGCCCTCTGCACACAGATTCTTAGGGGGAGGGAGTGTTTCAGACAAGAAATATGTGTATTTCCATTCCTTATAAGGCAACAGAGTCACTGATTAGAACAAAAATGAAGTTCACTAACGAACGTGATCTCAAGTGCTGTAACCAGATATAACATCAAAAATACCTTTCTTATCAAATCAACATGTGCTCACCTTAAATTTACACAATGTATGTCAATTACATCTCAATGAAGCAGGAAAAAAAAAAAAAAACCTGACCATTAGAAAGGGCCCATTTTATACTTTTTTAAAACGGTTGATGGTGAGTGTTGTGCCTAGTCGCCCAGTCGTGTCTGACTCTTGTGACCCCGTGGACTGTAGCCAGCCAGGCTCCTCTGTCCATGGAATTCTCCAAGCAAGAATACTGGAGTGGGTTGCCATGTCCTTCTCCAATGTTGATGATTATCAAAACCCAAGGCTAGGGACTTCCCTGGTGGTCCAGTGATTGAGAATCTGCCTTCCAGTGCAGGGGACGTGGGTTTGATCGGTGGTTGGGGAGCTAAAATCCCATATGCCACAGGGCAGTAGAACCACAACCACAATGAAGGATCCTGCATGCCACAGCTAAGACCCAAGGCAACCAAAGAAGTAAATAAAAGTAAATATTTTTTAAAACTCTATGCTATTTACTTTCTTCTGGATACGTTTGAAAGCATGATATTAACGGTTTTATTTATTTATGGACACACCATGAGGCTTCCTGCAGGATCTTAGTTTCCTGACCAGGGACTGAATCCAGGTCACCAGAGTGAAAGCACTGAGCCCTAACCACTGGTTTGCCAGGGAATTCCTAGTTTTATTTACTTAAAGGGTTTATTTTTATTGTATGCCCAAAGCTACATCCTTTGCAGTGTTTACACTTACGACAAAAATATTTTGGATGTCAATTTTAAAATGTTTGCAAAAACTTAGGGGAAAGGAAGGAAAATTTTGACTACTTATTTATGCTTCTAGGCTTCCCTGATGGCTCAGACAGGAAAGAATCTGCCTGCAGTGCAGGAGACTGGGGTTTGATCCCTGGGTCGGGAAGATGTCATGGAGAAGGGAATGGCTATCCACTCCAGTGTTCTTGCCTGGAGAATTCCATGGACAGAGGAGCCTGGGGGGCTACAGTCCATGGGTTTGCAAAGAGTCGAACACAACTGGACTACTAACACGTTCACTTTCATATGCTTCTAAAGATTGCTCAAATCTCAGAATCACCTGGGACATTGTTAAACATAGAGATTCCAGGGCTGCATATCACACCTGAGAAACTCAAATGCCAGAGGAGGGGGCCTGAGAATTTGAAAGGTCAATGTTTGCCTCACTTGATTCTGAAGTGAAGGGTATCCCAGAGTGTAAAATCCTCCAGTACTTTGGGAAACATTGATCTCTGGTGGCTCAGCGGTAAAGAATCCACCTGTTAATGCAGGAGACCTGGGTTCAATCTCTGGGTCGGAAAGATCCCCTGAAGGAAGAAAGGGCAACCCACTCTAGTATTCTTGCCCGGGAAATCCCATGGACAGAGGAGCCTGGCAGGCTACAGTCTATGGGGTCACAAAAGTCGGACAGAACTTAGCAACTAAACCACAATGGTGAAAGTGAAAGTCGCTCAGGCGTGTCCGACCCTTCGCGACCGCAAGTCTGTATAGTCACACAGTTCATGGAATCCTCCAGGCTAGAATACTGGAGCGGGTAGCCTTTCTCTTCTCCAGGGGATCGTCCCAACCCAGGGATCAAACCCAGGTCCTCCACATTGCAGGCAGGTTCTTTACCAGCTGAGCCGCAAGGGAAGCCCAGACAACAATAAGAACATGTTTACAATATCCAAGAATCTACTCCTTCAAGAGAGCCTGAGGGCTGAGGGTCAGGAATTCATCTTTCCTTCCTGTGACACAGTGGGGAGGGGCAGGTTATCGGTGACTCAATAAACCACCAGATGTTGTAGCTTGAGCTGGGAGCTCCTTCCTCCCCACCACCCTTCAGAGAGTCTAGGGCTCCCACACCCTCTCTAGGGGCTTCTGGATCTCCTTCGTATTGAAGGAATTGGGGTATAAGCAAAGCCCAGAGATCTGGATCCAAACTTCTCATTTTGGGCCACACTTTCAAATCTCCTGAGCTGTGCTTCTTAACCCTCAGTGAATCTAAGGAATTGCATACGTGTCTTGGGCAAAAACACATTCTCGCCCAACAGTCGTGGGTGGAGCCTGAGAGTCTGAGTTTCTCACAGGCTCCAGGTGTTGCCCAGGCTGCTTAAGGCGTCCACGTTAAACAGTGAGCACCAGAGAGCTTTCGAAAAGTACTGACGTTCTGGTGGGTTCTGCCGATCTTACTCCAAACCCACAGAATCAGTATCTCCAGGAACGGGACCAGGGAGTCTACGTTATTAAAGGTCTCAGATATTTCTAAGGAGCAGGTAGGGTGCAAATGTGCAGCCAGGCAAGTCACCCTACCATCAACCCTGTGTTGGGCTTCACTGTGTCCTGCAAAATCCATCTGGTGAGGGGACTTTGACGGTGGTCCAATGGCTAAGACTCTGCACTCCCAATACAGGAGGCTGGGCTTCGATCCCTGGTCAGGGAACTAGATCCCACATGCTGCAAGGGAGACTGAAGATCCCACATGCCACAGCTAAGACCTGGTGCAGTCAAATAAATTAATTTTTTAAAAATTATCTGTAGAAGTCCTAACACCCTACACTTTGGAATGTAACTATATTTGGAGATAATACCTTTAATGAGGTGATTAAGTTAAAACGAGGTCACTAGGGTGGGCCCTAGTCCAATCTGATGGTTCTCTATATAAAAAGAGAGAGGGGAATTCCCCGACAGGCCAGTGGTTAGGGCTCAGAGCTTTCACTGCCGAGGGCCCAAGTTCAATCCCTGGTCTGGAAACCAAGACCCAGAAGCAAAGCAGCACGGCCAGAAAAAAAAAAAAAAAAAGAGGGAATTAGGACACACAAGACCTCAAGGATGCTTGGCTATAAAGGCACAGGAGGACACGAGAATGCAGCTGTCTGCACATTAAGGAAAGAGACCTCCAGAGGCACCACACTGTTAACGCCTTGACCCTGGACTTCTAGCCTCCAGAACTGGGAGAAAATAATTTCCTGTTAAGTCTGTGGTATTTCTGGTGGCCACCTTAGTACTTTAACACATTCTTTAGATTAGGAGTGCCTAGAGAGGGCTCACCTCAAGGACAGGCGGGGGGTATGCAGGTGATGACTCAGCTCCCAGGCGACTCCCGCTGATCAACAAATGCCCATCCACCCAGATTTTCCAGGACGCGGCCTGCTCCTGTGGGCCCTTCCTTGCCGACTACTGCTGCTAAAGGTCCCTGCCCGACTCTCCTTCCGGCCCCAACGTTTTTTACTTCTCTCCTAGACTGTAAGGGACAGAACCCTAGAACAGAGAGAGGCCTGTGCTCAAACCATCCTGGGTGTGTTTTAACCGTAAAAAAGAAAAAGGAAGAAAAACAAACCACAGCAGAACACACTGAAGCTTATCGCCAGATGTACAGAAAAGCCTGCACATGTTAGCTTAGGAAGAAGCAGAGGACATGAGTTCAACCTCTTCTGCAGGGAAGGTTTCCAGGAAGGAGGACAGCATGCTGTCTGTAGATGGGTTGAGAGCAGACGAACTTATTGGAAGGCATTTGGGTCTGTAGCCAGGAAAGGAATATGAGTGGGGAGGGGGTATGTCATCCTTCAGTTCTCTCTACCTCCAGAAGTTTCTATGATATGGGCCATGGTCACAGGGCTCCCACAGGTCAGGGAGAGAGGAATGTTTGGTGACTTCATCGAAGCCTGACCCATAGAAGGCTGCCTCTCAGCAGCCAACGTCAGACTTCTGGGCCGTCTGCCAGGCTCAAGAAATGACCCACTGGGAACTGTCTGGCAGTCCTGGAGTGGTTAGGACTCTGTGCTTTCACTGCTGAGGGCGTGGATTCCATCCTTAGTCGGGCAACTAAGATCCTGTAAGCTGCGTTGGCTGGCCGACAAAGGAGACAAAAAAAGACAGACAGACATGACCTGCTCCCACCTCTCCTTCCATGGACCACCCCAAGGCCAGGCCCAGACCAGGCCCATTGCTATGGTCAAGAAAGAAGCTCCCTGGGGCTTGTGGCTGTGGAGTGATATGTGGTCAGCCTGAGTGTCCACCAACGGGACTGGGCATCCCACACCAACTTCGAACTTGGTACCCAGGAAGAGGTCAAGCCCTCAGGACATGGCTGGTGCATGCTGACCTACAGACCAGAGCTGTGTGAGAAGTGGACTCTACAGTATGGCCAGGAGGCACACCTTTCAAGAGGGCGCTAATCCAGGTGGCCAGCCTCTACCCTCTTCCTCCGTCTC
The DNA here is from genome assembly GCA_024291935.2 of Okapia johnstoni. Taxonomy (NCBI): domain Eukaryota; kingdom Metazoa; phylum Chordata; class Mammalia; order Artiodactyla; family Giraffidae; genus Okapia; species Okapia johnstoni. The sequence continues at coordinate 1,990,916 of CM044310.1, read as the reverse complement.
TAGGGGAGAGCTTGGGGCTTCCATTGTTCTCACATGCCTTTTCCTCTTCCACTCTCCCTGGGACAGCTTTATCTCAAGAGATTGTTGCTGTTGTTCATTTGCCCAGTCATGTCTGCAACCCCATGGACTGCAGCACGCCAGACCTCTCTGTCCCTCACCATCTCCTGAAGTTTGCCCAAGTTCATGTCCATTGCATTGGTGACGCCCTCTTCTGCTTCTGCCCTCAAACTTTCCCAGCATCAGGGATTTTTCCAATGAGCCAGGCTGTTCGCATCAGATGACCAAAATACTGGACCTTCAGCTTCAGCATCCATCCTTCTAACGAGTATTCAGTGTTGATCTCCCTTTAGATTGACTGGCTTGATCTCCTTGCTGTCCAAGGGACTTTCAGGAGTCTTCACCAGCACCACAATTCGAAGGCATCAATTCTTTGGCACTCAGCCTTCTTTATGGTCCAGCTCTCACAACCGTATGTGACCACTGGAAAGACCATGGCCTTGACTATAGGGACCTTTGTCAGCAGAGTGATGTCTCTGCTTTTCAACACACTGTCTAGGTTTGTCATGGCTTTCCTGCCGAGAAGCAACCGTTGCCGTGACTGTACAGCCCAAGAAGAGGAAATCTGTCACTGCTTCCACCTTTTCCCCTTCTATTCGCCATGAAGTAATGGGGCCAGATGCCACGATATTAGTTTTTTTAATATTTAGTTTTAAGCCGGCTCTTTCACTCGCCTCCATCCTCACCTCATCAGTGCAGAGCGTCTGGCTTCTTGCTGCTTCTGCTCTCAGTTCTAATTCCCTGAGTAAGAAATCATAAAAGGATGGTTTTGCAGCTTAAATGCAAGGGTAGGACAGAGAGGGACCAAAAGATAAGGGACCACGACACATTGAAAGAACTCAATCAGTGGCGATTTGCACCACCTGCTCACCCAAGCACTGAAGGTGAAGAAAGTGTTACGTCAGTCCTGTCTGACTCTTTGTGACCCCATGTACTGTAGCCTGACAGCCTCCTCTATGGAATTCTCGAGGAAAGAATACTGGAGTGGCTAGTCACTCCCTTCTCCGGGGATCTTCCTGATTCCGGGACCAAGCCTGAGTCTCCTGCATTGCAGGTGGATTCTTTACCATCTGCGTCATCAGGGAAGCCATCGAGGTGATGCTGATTTCCAGGACACTGCTAGAGCAGAATTTTGGTGGTCCATGCCGGTCCCAGCTCCTTCAGTCACAAACAGGGGTCTAGTTGGAGCCTCCACTCTGAGAGGTGCTGTGATTTTGTTTAGTTGCTAAATCTTCTCTGAATCTTAGAGGACTTGGTCTCAGCAAAGAGCTCTGATGGGCAGAGAATTAGTCAAAAGCCTTAGTGCTGCCAGGTTGGCAGAGAACCAGGATTTGGAGGAAATTTTATCTTTACCATGTGGCTTAAGGTAAAAACTTAAGGATTAAGGTTTTAAAAAAAAGTTACAGATGAATCACAGCAAGGAGAAAAATGCCAAGTTACACTCAACACTGAAATACTGAAATCGGAAGTGACTTTTTTTGACGATTGGGAATGGATTTCCGTCAGCCTTTGAATAAATAATAGTGTGTGTTAAGTTTTTATTAATGTAAAAACAAAATAAAGCCTGTGGGGATATTTGTGGCATAAAAGCACATTTAGACAATGGATTCAGGGATGTTGGGTTGTCTCTTAGAAACTGGAGGCTTCCCTGGCAGCTCAGATGGTAAAGAATCTTGCCTGCAATGCAGGAGACCCGAGTTCAATCCCTGGGTTGGGAAGATCCCCTGGAAAAGGGAACGGCTACCCACTGCAGTATTCTTACCTGTAGAATTCCATGGCCAGAGAAGTCTGGCAGGCTACAGTCCATGGGGTCCCAAAGAGTCAGATATGACTGAGCAGTGGGAAGGTGGGCACGGGCTGGTGGGTCCCAGAGGCACCAGATGGTCTGCTGGTGAGTATCCCTTGGGACTCCGGGCCTGACTTTGCACAGTGAACCCGTCTTGGCACTGCCCAGGGTCCAGGATGGAGGCTTTGCATCTGCTGGATCCACTGGGGAAAATGCCGGAGTCCAGGGCCTGGGTGGGGTTAGCAGCGAGGGTCCCTTGGAAGAAGGTTCCCTCCAGAGGTGCTCACTCCTGGACACTTAGTTCGTTCCAGGCCCTGAGGACGCACTTTCTATATGATGACAGATTGAATAGCCTCAGAAATAAGGGAGGAGGTGGATGTCCCGGAAATGAGAACCACAAGGAGTGGGCAAGAATTGGTGCCCTAAACTCTTGTAGCCGATCCTTATCCATCAGAGAGCATCTAGGCCCCACTCACACTCAGGCCCTTTTATTTAACCACTAACAGGAGGGTCATGGGTTTAAAGGGGAGAATCATGGTCACAGATCACAGAGGGCACCAAATGATTGACACTGAAGTTCCCTTTATTTCTTTGTAACAATCCAACACAGGGTAATGCCCCCATCAACCTCCCAAGCCTGAATTCCCCCTCCAAAATTCAGATTCACATTTCTAACTCTGTAGGAACACATCTCTCCCAAAATCCCACCAACCCCTCCCCGTTGCCCACTCTTAATCACCTTTCCTTTTCCCGCGTGCACTGAACAACTGTCTGAAGCTGGGGACAAAGCCTGCAACTCGTGAGCCAGCCTAGGCGGGCATGTAGCAGGGGCACAGGATGGGCTCGGGGTCGTAGAAGGTCCGGTCACCGCAGTGCGGACAGGGGTTGGCGCTGAACCAGACCATGCTGGGCCGCCCGGACTCGCACAGCAGCTGCTTGAGCCGGGCGTGCAGCTGAGCCAGGCGGCCCAGGTGCAGGGTGCCGCGCACAACCTCATAGCTCTCCAGGGGTGCGGGGTACAGCACGTGGCTCAGCTTGCTCAGCCCCGCAGTGTGGTGCAGCAGGCTCTCCAGCACAGCCATGGAGATGCGGTTGCCGCAGAAGCTGAAGGTGGTGAGCTGGGAGCAGTGGCTCAGGGAGGGCAGGAGGGCGCTGAACTGGGCGTCCATGATGCCGCACTCGTCCAGGTCCAGGTCCTGCAGGGTGGCCGCGGTCCTCTCGATCAGGACCTGCAGGGGCTCCAAGCTGAGGCTGGTCAGGTTGACCCCGCTGAGGCCCAGGTCCTTCAGCAGGCTGACGCTCGGGCACTGCGACAGGTACGTCAGGTCTGACTCCGAAATCAGGCAGTTGGTGATGGACAGGGTCTCCAGAGGGGTCTTCAGGCAACTGGGGAGAGACAGGGCGGTCAGTCCCAGGGACAGAGCTGGCGGGTGGAGGGATGTGCGGAGGAGAAGCCTGTTTCACCGAAACACAGGGCATCTCACTGGCTCGGGGCTGGCCTCTCACCTTCTTGGCAGTAAGGCAGGGGGTCTTACAGGGGGAAGGTCATGCTCACATGGGTATGACCTCCCCCTGCACAAAATGATGACCTATTTTCGATGTGGGAAACAAACAGTAAACAAATGTTATTTGCCTATTTCAGCTTACTAGTATTTGGTTGGCAGGAATTAGGATGTTTTTACAGGACACAACTAGTTGAATTCAACAGCAGGCTGGCTGCAGTGGACATGGGCTGATGGGTCCCAGAAGTTACAGATGATCTCTGGGTGAATATCCCCCAGATATTTGGGGGCCACATACCGTCCCTCACCACCCACAATTCTTTTTTTTTCTTCTTCTTTCTTCTGGTTGCTCAGTGAACACATTTATTCCTGATGCTTGGAGTTTGCAGCTGCCAAAAAGGGAATCAATCCAACTCATTCATACAAACAGACTAGGCTGCATCCTCTGAGCTTTCATCACCATGTTCAAGGCCGAGCAATAAATTGTTACTGAGGATTTCCTATGTATTCAGAAGGCTTAGAGGAAAATAATAATTGTAATTTGGACTTAGAGATTGGAGCCCCTTCAACAATGATACTCATTTGACTTTTTCTCTTCTCTGGACTGTTTAGGAGCCACAATTTTCCCCTCCTGATCCCTCTCTGTCATCTCCAGAATCACCCACTTCCCACAGCTCACCTGGAGCCTAAAACAGCTCAGGACAGAAGCGGCAGGAGGGAGGGCGAGACAGAGCTTCGGACTTCAAACCTCACGCCTGATGGGCCAATGTCCTTCTCGATTAGTTATCGGTCATCATCTCAGCTAAGATACCACTCTCTCGGGAAGAATTCCCAAGGGCATCTCACCTGGCCCCCCACCATGCAGACTCCCTGCAAGAAGTCCCCTTTGACAGCATCTAACCTGGGCCACGCCTCTGACCCTAACCAGGGAGGTGACGTGACAAGACACCCAGGGACGGAGCGGTGGCATCATGAGGACTTCTGAGTGGCCCGTGCACCCTGGCAACGTCCCCAGTGGGCGCAGAGTAGACAACCCGAGGGCAAGGAAACGAGAGAGGCCCGCTCTGGCCTGCAGAGCTGGCGCCACGCCTCACCTGAGCACCTGGTGCAGACGGCCCTCGAGGAGGGAGATGGAGTCCAGGTAGAGCTCCCGCAGGCAGGGCAGGTTCAGGAACTGGGCGGTGAGCTGCCCGACGAAGTGCTCCACCTGGTCGGGGGCAGCGTGCGGTAGCACGTGGATGTGCGAGAGCAGCAGTCGGCGCAGGTTGCCCATCCGGCCCAGGTGCGGCACGAACCTGCCCAGGGTGGCCAGCTTCCAGGTGCAGTTCACCTCCAGGTCCTGGACAGAGTCCAGCTGCACCCCCTTCAGGATCCTCCTGATGCTCTGCATGGGCATGGCGAAGATCCTCAGCCTCTGGCAGCGCAAGTGCAGCAGGCCCCTCCTCTGCTTGGCCTTCTTCAGCAGGCAGCTGAGGGTCTCGTCCAGGGTGTCCTCCTTGAGGCACAGGTCGACCAGCACCTCCACAGGGGCCCGGGCCAGCTTCAGCCCCGCCTTGGAACCCTCTACTCTGCGCCTCTTCTGCATGGGCTGGGCCGGCTCGGGCTCCAGCAGCGAGAATATGCTGGCCTTGATGCCGGACCACACGGTCCAGAAGTCCTGGTGGGCGTTCCGGCGCAAGTCCAGCACCTGCAGCTTCCACCGCCTGCGGGGCCACGGTGGACATGCTGAGCTGTGCAGAGGCCGACAGGCATCAGGACCTCCGCGAGGGCTCTGCACTCCACACACCAGCAGCTCCTCCAGCTTCCGGGCCCCCCTTGGTCCCCACTTTAAGAGACATTGTGGGGGGGGGCCCACGAGCCTGTTGTCCCCTCTGCCCCTCAACCAGACCTGTACACCCGAACGCCTGTTCCCAGCTGACCCCGCACCCTGCCCCGGCTGCATCCTGCTCACAGCCCCAGTCCCCACCAGTCTGCCAGGTCGACCTTACCTGGGGCGGACCTCCTGAGCAAGCAGGACGTCCAGGCCGTCGAGTGCAGCCTGGAAGGTCTCCAGATGAGGCTGGTGGTCCTTCATCAGGGCCCCCAGCGGGAGGCAGGGGAAGGGCCAGGCCTGCACCATAGCCTTCAGAGCCTGGGTGTGCCTCCCGGCAAAGGCTGCGGTAAACAGCGGCGGGAAGAGCTCAATGGGCAGCTCCTCCAGGGCCGCAATGGCCAAGGCCTCGTTCTGCAGCAAGCTCTGGCCGGCCAGCTCCAGGAGTCGGTGCGGGGCCTGGACGCCCATCCTGAAGAACCTACTCCGGAACGAGTCCTGGGGGGATGTCAGAGAGCAAGGGGGGTGGGGACGGGTCCTTCTCCGGCCAAGGATCGGGGAGACCCTGCTGTCCCTCCACCCTCAGGGAACCCAAGGCAGGGTCAGAGACATCCTCTGGCCACAAAGTCACAGCTCTGGCCCCACTGGCACCAGGACAGGCATCTCTCCAGGCAGCAGCAAAGGGACAAGGGGACCTCCTGCCCCATCCCGCATCTACCGGCTGCTGCATTTAATCCCAGCCCTGCTGGCCGGTGGACACCTGGGAGGGAGTCTGACAGCTGCCCCACTCTCTTCAGAGAAAGCTTCTGATTATTACTCCAGGGCTGAAAACAGGGGTAAGGAGTTTAGCCCAACACGGCCTGTCTCTAAAGTCCAACCAATAACTCACGCCATGGGTGCTGTTACGCCACTGAATAAAAACACTTACCTTTCACTGTGTGTCTCTTCTACAAACGTTATCACCATTCGGTTCAGTGGAGCAAAGCGCTCACAGTCAGAACAAAGCCTCCACTCTTTAAAATAGTCTACGGATTTTTTTTTATTCCATGGAATTAAAAAACGGCTTTTAGTTTTTAAAACAAAAAGAAATCCCAAAAACCCTTTAAATTAGTAAAATCACAAAACCATAAAATGATATGAACTATAATCACTGGTCACAAACTAAAGTGTAAAATGTCATCCCCAGATTCCTCTAATTAGATATCTTTCATTAAATCAATTCCAGCAACTTCCCTGGCAGTTCAGTGAGGAGGACTCTGTGCTTTCACTGCAGGGGCACGAGTTCTATCCCCATCAGGGAACTGAGACCCCAGATGGGGCTCCGTGTGGCCCCATCCCCCCACCCCCACCCAATTCTATTTGGTTAAGAAACGTTGTAACGGTCTGTACAAGTGGCGAAAATCAGAGAAGAAACCAAACTGGCTGGGATAAAGGGAAAACTGCGTGTAGAAGCAAAAGCAAAGCGTGCAACTGCCAACGTGAATGGAAAGGCAAAGGAAATTCTCTCCAGGATCATGGCCTGTGTGGCCTGTCTCGTGAAGACCCTGGCAGGGGCAGCTGTCAGAGCCTGAGGCTCCAGGGTGGAGCAGCGTGCTCAGGCCTGAGTCCCTCTTCTCCTTCCAGGACACGCTTTTCAGATTCTGGCTGAATTTCCATTGCCGGCTAACGTGCCATCTTACTACTAGATCTCCATCCAGCTAAGGCTGAGCGGGTTTTTTACTTTGTCACCACATACAACTGATGGCATCCTGTCTGTTCACAAAAGCAAAATATGAAAGAAGAAAACCAACCTGAAGGTACATTCGTTGGGGGAGTTTGGGCCACATCAAAATCACCCAGACGCTCACGTTCAGACAGCTTTGTGCAGACAGTGGTGTCACCCCAAAAGAAAAAGAAAGTAAGACTCCTGCGGATCACACTGTCACCTACACATTACATCAGACAGCGAAACACGTGCCCATTCACGAGGAACAGAGGTGTAATGGAGGGATTGTGGGTCCTCCCGATTTTGAGGGTCCAGGCTTCCCTGGAACTGGTCAGGTCAAAAGGACATCTAGGAGCTGGCCAGGAGAACAGAGGGACCAGACATTTGTAATGAAACCAAGGAAAGTACTCAAGACAAGTATGTTTTGTTTGGAGGAATTCAAAGACCTTCCTTAGGACAGGCTTGAAAAATTGCCAGTAGACGGAGCGGCTAAGCAGGGACCAGGTGGATCCCTAAACCCAAGGCAAACCCAAGATCCACGCTTCCTCCCTCCCTGGAGGCAAAGGGCATTTCCTCCCTGAAGCTAGGAGATTAAATTTAGGAATGTGGGTTGGGAGAGGATGGAACTGTTTTGGCTGGCCAAACCTGGGACACGCCTTGTTCTGCCTGAAAGCCATGGAGGGGTTAGGGCCGTGGGCTCTCCTCAAGGGAAATCAGCGTGGGCCAAGGACACAAATCTGTGTAAGCAAACGGCTGCAACCGGAGGCTCAGGCGTCCCCCTGCACATCCCAGCCTGGGCTCTGTCCAGCAACCTGTACCCTCACCATGACCTTCAAGGGCTCCTTCCCAAGTGTAGCTGGTAACCCGATGTTCCCTCAGTGCTAGCGAACAAGTAATTCAAAGCACCTTCGAACACCCCACGCCCCACCCCTCTCCCTCCGCTAAGGCTCTCACTTACACAGATGCTGATGGGAGCTCCACTTTAAGCCCACAAATACAATTCAGTTTTTCCTCTGCTCTGCATTAAGCACAGGTAGAAACACGGACTTTCTCCCTGGGGAGGTGCAAAGCCTGCATCAAAGGGTCTGGGGTGAAGCCCCTGCTGGGCTGGCTGACACACTGGTTCTGCTGTGGTCTCAGAGCACAGGCGGATGGAAGCTCTCCACCCCCGGCATTGTGATGCCCCGACAGTTCTTCTACTTGGAGGGCAAGAAGGTGGCCTTCCCTGAAGGATACTCTACAGTTTGGTAACTTCCCAGAGATAGCATTCACCAAATTCCTATCATCCCCATCAGCAGCCAGAGGTGTGGGTATCCCTTAAATAGAGTTAAAACCCTAAAATAGGGTTAAGCTGGAATGTGCCTTGTGGGCATTTTAACTTCAATCAGCTGCAGGATTCGAAATAAAGATAATCATCAAGTCCCTGATTAGGGAGCAGCCAGAATGATGCAGGCACTTTCCATCCAGTACCTCAAATAACTTTCAGAGAGAAGCTGAAACCACCCCTGGTTTCCTTCTCAGCCTGATGAGCCCAAGACTCAGCCAAGGGAGGACGCTGGCGTCCTCCACGAAGGAGTAACCAGAAGACCCACTTGGGCGAAGATGGATGGATGGTTGGATCTGCCCCATTGAACATTAGGAAGAGCTAGCTGACTTCACAGGGACTTGGGGAAACAGGAAACAGCAGAGGTCTAAGCTTGGGATGTTTCCATGGGAACTCAGCATCCAAGAGATCTAAGGATGCAGGAGGGACCGCTGTCTTCAAATGATCTAAAAACAGGAAGTATCAGCCAAAAAGTCTTTCCGAGCGAGGCAGGGGATAGGCCTCTGTCCACCTCCAGCTCCACAGAGTCTGTTTGTGCAGGGGACTCACTGGACACAGAAGCACTAGAGGCTCATCTGCATGAAGACGTGTTCTTCCTGCCCACTGTCAGGTCTGGCCCAGGACGACTCCCAGGACCCAGGCATGAGTCAACCTGGGGGACATTTCTACCTGTTTCTGTGTTGCACAGGCTGGTGCAGCCTCTGAACTCATTTCGGAGTGGGAAGAGCTCATTCCCTCTCTAGTTGCAGAATTCCTTCTGGGACTGCAAATCATCTGCTCCCCAGGGCCTTTCTGGGGTCTTTGGAATGCATCTGTGCCCAAAGAGGCACCAGAAATGCTGGAAGATGACCGTTCCTGACTTTTGGAGGAAGACCACAGCCTTGCTGGTCCTCAGAGGCCCCAGGCTGACAAGAAGCCCTGGGGACCTGGCCGATGGTGGCTCTCCAGACCCAGCCTCCAGCAGATGAGATCCCACCTGGAGTTCCAGTCTGTCTGTCCTCCCTCCACTCTGGAGTCAGATCGCTCCTTACCCTGGAATATTCTGCCCTCTGGGTCTTTCGAAAAAGGTCTCTATGAGCCCTCTCTGCCTCTTCCTGTGCCTGGCGAGACAGAGTCAATGCCATCTAGACCTAAACAAAAGAACCTCCCTCCTTTTTCTTCCCCAGTAAAGACATGCCAGACGTCCAGGTCGCCGAGGGTGGCGCTTCCAGGACCAAAGCAGCTGTAGGGTGGAGTGGTGACGGGGGAGGCTGAGGGTCTGCTCCAGGCAGGTAGCACTGCAGGGCTGGGCAGGGGGTAGCCCAGAACAAGGGGCAGGGAGGAAATGACAGCAGGACTAGGGGCCTGGTCTCCTGGCTCTCAGAGCTGCATCACACTGCTGGAGCGCTGTCGGGATCGCCGAGGGCCCTGCAGGCTGCACTTGGGGGCTGCAAGTGTCCCCGGGTGGTAGGGACAGAATAATAGAACAGGATGATCGGTTAGCTTGGTGCTCCATTAGGGAGCGGCAGATAGAGAAGAAACTTTAGGGGGTTTGGGGAGACCACAATAAGACTACTGACACTCAAGAAAGTACCGGGAAAACTGTGAAACACGTAGGCTCGCTCGATTCATAAGGCAAAACAAGGCGCTTAGCATCAAAGCCAGGCTGGCCTGCTTAAATCAAAGCTAACTTGCTTAGCAACAAAACCATGTTACAGAACCCCGAGACATGGCCCAAAACAAAAACAGTGGTGGCAGAAGACCTACATCCTGCCTAGTGAGCTCAGTGAGTTAATAACCCCCAAACATGCTCTTTGGCCCCTAAGACATGTTCTTTCCACAATGCCCCCCAAATAAAACAACAGCAGAAAACAAGACCTACAACCTGCCCAGCGGTGTCATCAAGTTAATGCCCCCAAAACAGGCTCTGTGCATGCAAAACACAATCACTTACGGAAAGGTGACTTTTCAAAATGCAAGATCTGCATTGTACTGAGACCTAAAAATATCTTTCCCAAGTAATATGACAGGGAAGTCTACTGTGCTGCAGTCCATGGGGTCGCAAAGAGTCGGATACAACTGAGCAACTGAACTGAACTATGATAGTCCTAGCCTGACCATACAGAGCGGGACAAGTAAACTTCCCTGCCCTACCTGGGGGAGGCACTGATGGTGGAAACGTGATGTCTACTCAAGAAAAAGAAGATCTTTCCCCCTCCCCTCTCCCTTTGATCATGAAAGTGTAACTCACTGAGTGCTTAGGGCAGCACAATGCTTGTGAACCTTGCGAGTGTCCTATTCTAATAAATCACTTCTTTTCTATCACTTTGCTTCTCACCTAATTTCTTTCTAGTATTAAGTATTAGTCGCTCAGTCGTGTCTGACTTTTTGCGACCCCATGGACTGTAGCCCACCAGGCTCCTCTGTCCATGGGATTCTCTAGGCAAAAATACTGGAGTGGGTTGCATTTCCGACTTCAGGGACCCTTCCCAACTGTACATAAAGGAGACGTCATTAATGTGCATTAGAGGGTACCCCCGGCTAACCTGTTATTGAAAACTGCCTCTTTAAATTCTACACCAATTCTATACCTCTTGTTGGCCGACTGTTTATTTAGGTTTTAAGGTGAATGACCTGGGGCTATTTGTTTCCATCATGAGATATGAAGGACTGTGCTGCCAGAGCTCTCTGCAGCCCTGGAAACAACGCCTAATGGTTTCATGGGGTCCGACTCTGGTTTTCTTTGCCGAGGGGAGGCGCCAGTGGCTGACCCCCTTCCTAACTCCAAGGGCGCACGGAGGGGGCACTGAGACTGGACACACAGATCAGAGAGGCTCAGAGAGAAGTGGGCGGGGGCAGCATTCTCAGCGATGGGGAGGGACACCTCGTGAAACTGTCATGTTCATGTTGTAGTTACAAGTACGGCTTTTTCGCAACGGGTTTGCCGCCAGGACACAGGTGTCGTGAAAACCACCATTAAACCTAAGCCAAAATGGGAAAGGAGAAGACCCGCATCAACATCGTTGTCATCGGGCACACAGATTCAGGGACGTCCACCACGACCGGCCATCTGATCTACAAACGCGGCGGGATCGACAAGAGAACAATTGAAAAGTTCGAGAAGGAGGATGCCGAGACGGGAAAGGGCTCCTTCAGACATGCCTGGGTCTTGAACAAACTGAAAGCTGAACGTGAGCGTGCTATCACCATTGATATCTCCCTGTGGAAATTTGAGACAAGCAAGTACCGTGTTACCATCATTGATGCCCCAGGACACAGAGACTTCATCAAAAACATGACTACAGGGACATCCCAGGCTGACTGTGCGGTCCTGATTGTTGCTGCTGGAGCTGGTGAATCTGAAGCCGGGATCCCCAAGAACGGGCAGACCCATGAGCAGGCCCTTCTGGCTTACACTCTGGGTGTGAAACAACTAATTGGTGGAGTTAACAAAATGGATTCCACTGAGCCACCCTCCAGCCAGAAGAGACACAAGGAAAACTGTTAAGGAAGTCAGCACCTACATTAAGAAAATTGGCTACAACCCCAACACAGTAGCATGTGTGCCAATTTCTGGCTGGAATGGTGACAGCATGCCGGAGCCAAGTGCTAACATGCCACTGTTCAAGGGGTGGGAAGTCACCCGTAAGGACGGCAGTACCAGCGGAACCACCCTGCTTGAAGCTCTGGATTGCTTCCTGCCACCAACCCCCCCAACTGACAGACCCTTGCGTTCGCCCCTCCAGGATGTCTATAAAATCAGTGGTATTGGTACTGTCCCTGTGGGTGGTGTGGAGACTGGTGTTCTCAAACCTGGCATGGTGGTCACCTTTGCTCCAGTCAGTGTAACAACTGAAGTGAAGTCTGTAGAAATGCACCATGAAGCACTGAGTGCAGCCCTTCCTGGGGACAGTGTGGGCTTCAATGTCAAGAACGTGTGTGTCAAAGATGTTCGTCGTGGCAATGTGGCTGGTGACAGCAAAAATGATCCACCCATGGAAGCTGCTGGCTTCACAGCTCAGGTGATTATCTTGAACCATCCAGGCCAAATCAGTGCTGGATATGCACCTGTGCTGCAGTGTCACACAGCTCACATTGCTTGCAAGTTTGCTGAGCTGAAGGAGAAGACTGATCGTCGTTCTGGGAAAAAGCTGGAAGATGGCCCTAAATTCTTGAAATCTGGTGACGCTGCCATCGTTGATATGGTTCCTGGCAAGCCCATGTGTGTCGAGAGCTTCTCTGACTCTCCTCCCCTGGGCCGTTTTGCTGTGCGTGACATGAGACAGACAGTCGCTGTGGGCATCATCAAAGCAGTGGACAAGAAGGCAGCTGGAGCTGGCAAGGTCACCAAGTCTGCCCAGAAAGCTCAGAAGGCCAAATGAATATTATCTCCAATACCTGCCACCCCAGTCTTAATCGGTGGTGGAAGAACCGTCTCAGCACTGTTTGTCTCAACTGGCCATTTAAATTTCATAGTAAAAGACTGGTTAATGATAACATTGCGTCGTAAAACCTTCAGAAGGAAAGGAGAATGTTTTTATGGCCCATATGTTTTGTGTGTGGCAGTTTAAGTTATTAGTTTTTAAAATCAGTACTTTTTAATGAAAACAACTTGACCAAAAATCTGTCACAGAATTTGAGACCCATTAAAAAAAGTTTAATGAAAAAAAAAAAGAAGTATGTATGAGGGAGGTGACATACAACACTAGTATAACTAATGCTGTTTTATGTTAGATATAAAAGTTAATAGAGTAAACCCTAAGAGTTCTCATCAAAACGAAAACACTTTTTTCTATTCAATTTTGTATCCATACGAAACGATGAACGTTCACTAGACCTACTGCGCTCAGCACTGCAGGACGGATGTGCGCGTGGCCTCATGATGCTGATCCCCTTAAACTTACACAGGGCTACATGTCAATTCTATTAACAGCTCAGCAAGATTGAAAGAAAAAAAAAAAAGTCATGATCTTCCACTCAGGGTGTCCGAACAAACGAAAAACAAGCCTCAAAAATAACGGCAGGCAAACCTGGTCTGTACGGTGGGGCAGGGCCACCAGGGTGGCCACACATGCTAACACTGCAAAGCCAACCTTCATCATCTAAGGCACAATTATGACACTTTTCCGCGGCCATCACATATCTTTTTAAAGTTAAGAACCCTGTTACACTAACTGTTGTATATGCTGGTTGTTGTTCAGTCACTCAGTCCTGTCTGACTCTTTGGGACCCCATGAACCTTAGCACACCAGGATTCCCTGTCCTTCAGTCTCCCAGAGTTTGCTCAAACTCCTGTCCATCGAGTCAGTGATGCCATCCATCCATTTCGTCCTCTGTCGTCCCCCTTCTCCTCCTGCCCTCAATCTTTCCCAGCATCAGGGTCTTTCCCAATGAGTCAGCTCTTCGCATCAGATGGCCAAAGTATTGGAGCTTCAGCTTCAACATCAGCCCTTCCAATGAATATTCAGGGTTGATTTCCTCTAGGATTGACTGGTTGTAATGTTTACAGAAATAAAAATAGTAAAGCTATTTTTTTAGTACTCTGTGATCTTAAGCATCGAGAATTAAAGTGTTTCATTTCTTTGCAAAAAAAGTCAGCAAGGAGTCCTTTCAACTCTTTCCTTTCTTCTCAGCACATAACTTTAAACTGGGGGTGAGGATCTTTCCTATGCACGACCTGGCCAACTGTCACCCTACTTCCTAAGCCTGGATCTGCTTCCAAAGTCTCATTCTTTGTGCTTTCAGGTCTGATATTACCTCCAAGTTTCTTTATCGTTACTAAGTGAAGTAACATTTGCTGGCATCATTGCCTCTGAGACATCTTCATTTCTTTTGTCACAAACACGCTCTTTATTCACGTTTTTCCAGGGGATGGGGAATGAGAGCCTGGAGCTGGATTCTGAATCAAAATGACAATACCTCGTATTTGGCAGAATTTAAATCACCAAAGTGTTTCACTTTCCTCATCTCAGTTTCTTCCTCAAGAACTGAAACATCATCAGCAGGGGCCTTACGGTACTTTTTCCTTTTCACAGGCAAGGGCTGGGGCTCAAGAGAGTGTCACAGAGGGGGCCACGGAGAGTGACACGGGACCGATGCCTCTGGCCAGGTCCGGGGCTCCCTAGGCCATCCCTGGGCCAATCTGGTAGGGCAGCGTGCCCAGGGAAGTCTGAGGACTAGAGTACCCTACTGTTTGTGGGCAGTGAGACGGCTGGGGACCGCTAGAGCACAGAACAGGCGCCTCCGTTCAGGGGACGTCACCCACCACAGTCTAGCGACTCGGCAGGGCTGTGGGTGCTGCCAGGTCATCCAGGAGGGTGGGGCAACGGCGCAACATTCGGGGAGAAATCCAGAACGGCCTAGATTTACACCTTACCTCAGCTCAACAGCTGTCCTCCAAGGGCTCAGGCTCAGGCCATCTCCCAGGAGGAAACCTCCCAGTACTGCCTGCCCTCCACAGGGGCAGGTAGGCAGATTCACTGATGGGGTGTCACTGGCAGGATCTGGAGAGCAGCCATGCACAGAGGCCCCTCCCACAGGTGAGGCAGGAGATATGAAGGGTGTGGGGACCTTGGTCTGGTGCTGTGACTGCAGAAGCAGAGCTCAGGGACTCTCCGCCATGGCCTGGGCTCTGATCACACTCTGTCTGCACAGGAAGGGGACCGGCTGGCCGCCCCAGGCTGACCCTTTTCTCCCTCTGCCCTGAACTCCCCTGGATTCATGACCTTGACCTCTCCTCTGTGCACATCTTCCTCCTCTCGGTGTCCTGGCCCCAGTCTGTCCTGACACAGACACTCAAGAGTGTGCAACTCTGGGACAGAGGGTCCACATGTTCTGCTCTGAGACAGCAGGGACACTGGGGGTTACAGCCAGGTGTGCTGGGATCAGCAGTGCCCAAGGGCTGCCTGCCGGGAGCCAGCACACGAGATCCCACCCATGACAAGGTCATGAGGAGAAGACCTGACGAGCAAGGCAACTCAGGCCTCAGGGATTTCGATAAGCTGCCTCCGCGCTCACCTTAAAGATGGTATCTTTCTGATGCTTATTATAATAGACTGCTCCCTAATTTCTGTGACTTAGGCAGAAGGCCTTCCCTGATCCTTTCCTAACCAGGTCAACTTAAAACTCTAATCGACATGCCCCCTGAACAGCAGCACTCTATAAGATTATCCATAAAAGAGAGTATTTTAATCTAAACTCTTGTTAACATCTTAGTTTGCTTGATAAATGTGCCTGTGCCTTTAGAGCTAATGTGCATGACTGCTCCTCAACAATAAACAGCATTGAGAGCCTGTACGCACAAAAGGTCCCAATGGGCACAGAACCCTTCGAGGGGGAGAAAGCCTACTGGAAAACATAAGAAATATTACTCTATAAAACTGTTATTTGGTCTATATTTACTTGCTATGTTTTTGCTATTAACATCCTGAGCCTGTATAATAAAGGTATAATAGAGACTTATATAAATAAAGGTTTAGCCTTAATATAAAAATAATAAGACAGTTGTTAATCTAGCTGGTGATTTTTGTTGAAGAACTGACCTTTGTGCTACATTGTTTCAGCTTGCTGTACCATGACCTTATGGGACCTCATTCTTTTCTGTTAGGCTCAAGGCAAAAGATAGATTACAAAAAACAGGTTTTACTTTAAACCTTTGAGTTAATGAATCCTTTCTTTGTCATAATCCACTGTGCCTGTATTCTTTAAAATACAAGTGTTTTGGCTAATCCACCTTTATCACTAAAGAGTCATAAAGATGTTAGCAGGCCTCCAGGCCAGAAGATGATGTAAACAACTTAAGACCTTTGTAAATAAGATATACAAAAAATATCCTGGTTCCTATAAGGGTCAAAAACTGCCAACCCGTTAAGCTGATTTGGCATGACTCTACAACTCAAGATACAAAAGCTCCCTTTGAAAACTAAAGCTCAGACGCTGCTTCACACCTGCCTAGTCTCGCTGTGTCTTCTCTTCTCTCCGCCGACGCCGTCCACCCTGAGGGAACCGCTGGACCAGCTGGAGCAGGACTCTGGCAGCTGCCCAGCAACCCCAGTGCATAACATCGTCCTTGCCCTTGGGGTCCCTCTCCATTCTCCATTCCACGTCTGGCCACACGGCCTCCCTGGCCTCCTCCAGCTGCAGCAAGAGGACTCAGTCTGTTGCGTGAGTGCTTTCTTTCCAGGAGCACCTCACTCCCAGGGGTCCCACACTTAGGGACAGCAAAACCTCCCTGGGCTCACCACCCATCCCTTGCCCAATACCACACAGGGGTCGAGTGTCTGGGGTCTGAAACCAGCCTCCCAAGCACAGGTTCTGAACCTAACCGTGGCTTCGGGAATGGGTCCCCAACACGCTGCAGCTGCCTCTTCTAAGACAGCAGCAGGACCAAAGCTCTCTTAGGAAAATGACTTGGAAAACTAAAGGGTGCTCATCCTTCTCCTGCCCTGAGGGCCTCGGGCCGCGGACGCTACCCAGCTCCACGATGATCAGCACGGAGGGGGCACCAGAGGTGGTGAAGGGGACCAGCTTACCTGAAGATGACTTCCACCCGCACTGGTTCAGCTCACAGTGGCCTCAGATCCTCAAACACCCGGTTTCCCTGGTGTCCTATCGTCTCAGTCACCCGTGTCCTCCCAAGCCTGAGGGCAAGAACCAAAATGCTCCAAAAACAAGAAGACGGTGTGTTAACGTGTGTATTTAGGAAGCCGGAGGGTGAACTGAAGACTGGCGAGCCCACCCCGCCTGTGAGTGCGAGGCTCCTCTTATCTCCCAGTCTGAGCAATGTCTCAACGGCTGGACCAGAGGACGATCGAAGCGCCAAGCTGGGGCCCGGGTCAATGGGCCCTTCCTCTGCGGACACTGACCGCCGTCCGCAGCCCCACTTCTGTCTCCTTCTCGGCCCTCCACGCCCTGGCACCTCCAGAGAGGGGCCCCACGTCCAGTGCCAAGCGGCGGCAGACCCTGCTTCGCTGGATTATTGCGCCCACAGCGTGGCTGCAGGGCCTCTTCCGGGAGCACGCGGCCCTGGCGGCGCAAGGCCGGCTCCTCACCCGCTTCGGCCTTCACTCCAGCCCCGGGGCGGCACACAGACTTGGGGGTCCGTGGGGGCGAACCAGGGACCAGCTCAAGGTCAGCGGGAAAGCGGGGCGCCCAAGGCGGGGACTTACGGTTTGCGCGGCCGCGCCTCGCCACGTGGCCCCGCTGAACGCTGAGGTGGAGAAGCGCTGACTCAGCAGCCACGCGCCCGGAAACCACACGGCCCGACCAATCCCAGCTTCTGTTTCCTCCCGGAGCAAATCTCACGAGATCTTGGGATCGCGAGTGGGGTCTCCCAGGGAGTCCAGAAGGGGCTTAGTTTAAGAGGCGGAGCGCGCACGGAGAGAGGGGGAGGGGTGGCGCCTGTGGCCACGCCCACCAGACTGGCGTGGGCGGGGCGTGGGCGGGGCGTGGGCGGGGGGGGGCGAGGTGCGCTTGGGGTGGGGTGGAAGAGGGGTGGGAGGCTGGGGGGGTGGGGGACGGAGTGAGGCGGGGCTAGAGACGAGCACAGGGCGAGGGGGTGGTCACGATGAGGGGCGAGGGGCTACGGGGACGGAGTGGGGGGCGTGGGATGGAAGATGGGGGTGGGGGGACGTGGGGGGAAGGGGCCCCCGAGATTCGGAGGGAGAGGGCGAGCGGTAGAACGCCCCGCCTCCAGCCCTCTACCCAGCCCACCTCTGTCTGTGCTTCCGAAACCCCTTGTCCTCTGTGCGGTGTCAGGGGTCTAAGGCCCCTGAGCAGGGGTTCTCTCCCCACGGCCGCCTCCCTCATAAGGTGTCCCTCCCTTTCGCCATTCCAGTGCCCCTACTCTGGACTTTGCCGCTTATGTGACCCCTGGGTCCGTGGAGACTCCAGTCCAGGGTCTATTAGACCCTCTTCTCTCCAGATCATGCCTCCCACCTCCTCTACTTGAGTCCCCTGCCCCACCCCCCAATCTGGTTTTCAATTTTTTTCAGAAGCCAAACAATTCCTTCTCTGGTTTCCTCACCTCAGTCTGATCTCTGCAGCCCCTCGGATGTCCTCAGCTTGAGCTGGTCCTGAGCACAGGCTTGTCCTCCTCCTTCCACCAAAGGTCCCCTCCAGACAAAGTCAGGACGGGGCCTGAACACGGAAAATGTGGGCAGGACCCTCTGAAGCGGTGCCCCTCAGACCAGGGGAAGTGATGTCTGGGCCACCAGGGGGCACCAGGTACTTGGAATCCAGGACGATTTTGGTGTCTGCTTCCTCCCAGACTCTGGAGAAGGAAATGGCAACCCACTCCAGTACCCTTGCCTGGAAAAGCCCATGAACAGAGGAGCCTGGTATGCTACAGCCCATGGGGTCGCAAAGAGTCGGCCACGACTGAATGACTTCACTCACTCTTCTCAGCCCCTGGAGAGGAGAAAGTCTGGCTTCTGGATAGATGTAAGAGCCAGGTGGCTGATGACTCTTGCCTGCAGGGTTTACAAGCCAAGCAGAGCCCTGCTCATTCATGCTGGCCTAGGGGGCCTCTTTTGACTCCTCACTCAAGCCTAGGAACCCTTGGCATCCTCAGACTGTGAAGCTGTGTTTTTCTGAAGGTGGGGTCTGTTGCTGTGTTCTTGTCATCCCAGTGATGCTAAATCTTTAACCACAGGCCATTGGCAGGTCCTGGTGGCTGAGGGTAAAGGCAGGGCAGTAGGGATGGCTGTTTTTCATGGCTCTCCTCTGCCATTCCACCAGACATCCCTGTGCCTGTGAGCTAACAGAGCTTAAGGTGTCCAGCTACACACATGAATGGATGGATGGATGAATATATTGTTGTTGTTCAGTCGCTAAGTCATGTCTAACTCTTTGCGACCCCATAGACTGCAGCTCCTCAGGCTTTCCTGCCCTTCACCATCTCCCAGAGCTTGCTCAAACTCAAGTCCATCGAGATGGTGATGCCATCCAACCATCTCATCCTCTGTTGCCTCCTTCTCCTCCTGCTCTCAATCTTTCTCAGCATCAGGGTCTTTTCCAGTGTGTCGATTCTCTGCATCAGATTGCCAAATTATTAGAGCTTCAACTTCAGCAGCAGTCCTTCCAATGAATATTCAGAGTTGATTTCCTTTAGGATGAACTGGTTTGACCTCTTTACAGTCCAAGGGATTCTCAAGAGTCTTCTCCAGCACCACAGTTCGAAAGCATCAGTTCTTCAGCTCTCAGCCTTCTTTAGGGTCCAACTCTCATGTCTGTACGTGACTATTGGAAAAACCATAGCTTTGACTATACAGGCCTTTGTCAGCAAAGTGATGTCTCTGCTTTTTAATACATTGTCTAGATTTATCATAGCTCTTCTTCCAAGGAGCAAGCATCTTTTAATTGCATGGCTGCAGTCACCATCCATAGTGATTTTAGAGCCCAAGAAAATAAAGTCTGTCACTGTTTCCTTTGTTTCCCCATTTATTTGCCATGAAGTGATGGGACCAGATTCCATGATCTTCCTTTTTGTGAATGCTGAGTTTTAAGCATCGTTTAATGCCGGGAGCCAGCTCACGAGATCCCACCCATGACAGAGTCATGAGGAAGAGGACTGATCGAGCACGGCTTCTCAGCCCTCAGGGATTCTCGGAAGGCTGCCTCAGCGCTCACCTTAAAGATGGTCTTTCTGATGTTGGCTATAACAAACCTCTTCTTATTTTCTATGACTTAAGCAAAAGGCCTTTCCTGATTCTCTTCCAATATAGATCATTCCGAAACCTTAATCAACAAGGCCCCTGAACGGTGGTAGCACCCTAATAAAATTGTCTGGGATATAGAGTATGCTAATCTAAATTCCTCTTGCTAGCATATTGGTTTGCTTAATAAATGTACCTGTGCCTTTGGAGCTAATGTGCATGACAGCTCCTTAACAATAAACAATACTGCGAGCCTCCACACAGAAAGCCCCAATGGGCACAGAGCCCTTTGTAGGGAAGAAAGGCTTATTAGGAAATATAAGAGGTATTGCTTTATGAAACTGTTACTTAGTCTATATTTACTCACTATGTTTTTGCTCT
This sequence comes from Okapia johnstoni, assembly GCA_024291935.2. Taxonomy (NCBI): domain Eukaryota; kingdom Metazoa; phylum Chordata; class Mammalia; order Artiodactyla; family Giraffidae; genus Okapia; species Okapia johnstoni. Next base: position 1,970,718 of record CM044310.1, on the reverse strand, counting down.
TAGCGTATTTAGCCTATATAATGAAAGCATAATAGTTAGAGATTTATATAAATAGAAGTTTAGCTTTAATACAAATAATAAGACGATAGTTAATTCAGCTGGTGATTTTGCTGAGCACTGACCTTGGCGCTACATTGTTTCAGCTGCTGTGCCATGACTTTATGGGACCACATTCTTCTCTGTTAGGCTCAAGGCATAAGACAGAGTACAGAAAACAGGTTTTACCTTGAAACTCTGAGTTTGTGAATTCTTTCTTTGTCATAATCTGCTGTGCCTGATGCAAAAGTGCTCTGGCTGATCAACTCTTATCAATAAGAGAGTCACTGGATGTTAGCAGGCCTCCAGGCCAGAAGATGATGTAAGTAACTTTAAACCTTTTGTAACTAAGAAACGCAAACAGTGTCCTGGTTCCAATAAGGGTCAAAAACTGCTGACCCATTGATCTGGTTTGGCATGACTCCACACTTACATTTGTTTCCATGTGCTACTAAAAATATAAAAGCTGTCTTGAAAGCAATGAAGTCAGAAGACACTTGGAAACACCGAGACTCGCCGTGTCTTCTCATTCGCATTCGCCGACGCCGTCCATCCTGAGGGAACCCCTGGACCAGCTGGAGCAGGACTCCGGCAGTTTTAAGCATACTGTTGTTCCATCTGGACCTAGGATTGTCACCTGGAAAAGGGCTGATAAAAACTCAATTTTTTTCATCTTGGAACAGGAGGCTCATCCTTCCCCTCCTTCCTCTCGTCCAGACTCATTCAACAAACATTTGTCCTTGAGAGGCTGCTGGTGCGATGCTCAGGGAGGTACGTGCTCATAAGTTCTAGGGTGGAAACAGAAAAACACCAAAACCAAACCGAAACAAGACCATGGTTTTAAAGAGTGAGGTTGTAACTGATTCTGTGAAGAAGACAGAGAAGGCGAAGAATGGGTCTGTGAGACTTGAAATGGAAAGGGGGTCCCTTTAGCTTTGCCCCTTATTGGCCGCGGAGTCACCTCTCTTGTGCTTCTGAAATGTGTGTCACTCGGTATAAACAGCTGCCTCACAGGTGACCCGGTGCCCAGGCTGTGGTGGGATGAGTTATAGTCTCGGGTGAGGGTCCGTCCACCTGGTGAGGCAGGGGATGCATCCCATCCTGGAGGGAGTTAAAGGACGAAGAGGCAGGAGCTTACAGGGGACGGGGGGCCTGGGACTGAGCTGGATGGGGAGGGGAGGGCAGGAGGGAGGGATTTCCAGCTGTCACTCAGCTGCCTTCCCTGGGCTTGGTTGGCAACGTCTGCGGCCAGCAGGGGGCAGTAAAGGCCAGGACTTGGGGAAGGTTCTGGTGGCTTATATTGTCCAGCGTGAAGGTTCAACCGGCTTCCCCAGTGGTTCAGTGGTAAAGGACCCAGCTGCCAACTGCAGGAGACTTGGGTTCAATCTCTGGGTCAGGAAGACCCCTTGGAAAAGGAAATGGCAACCCACTCCAGTATTCTTGCCTGGAAAATCTCATGGACAGAGGAGTCTGGCGGGCCGCAGTCCACGGGGTCGCACAGAGTTAACGCCACATAAACAACAAATGAAGTTTCAACAGCTGCTTCTCCCAGACCCTTTTTATGTCCCAAAGCGCTTGCACTCCAAGCACTTATCTTCAGAAGTGCTAACAAATGGCCAGTGGCTCAGGCTCGGGTCTCAGACTCAGCACCGCGGAGAGAGGGTGGACGGGAACATGAGGACCCCGCAAAGAGAGGGGGACGTGAAGGAGCTGGGGGTCGAGGAGGGACCCATTGGGAGTTTGGGACAAGTAGAACAGACTACTATCCATTGGATGGATAAACACCAAGGTCCTGCTGTACAGCACAGGGAATTGTCTTCAGTATCCTGTGATAAACCGTGTTGGAAAAGAACATGAAAAAGGAATGTATACGTGAGTATAACTGAATCACTTTCCTCTGCAGCAGAATTACACTGCATTGTAAATCAACTATACTTCAATATAACCCTTTCTTTTTTTCTTTTACTTTTTCTTTTTGGCTGTGCCTCGCAGAATGCAGGATCTTAGTTCCCAGACCGGTGATCAAACAGGAGCCCCATGCAGTGGAAGCTCAGAGACTTAACCACGGGACCACCAGGGAAGTCCCTTCAATAACAGCTTTTCAAAACACAAGGAGCTGAGGGGTGATGGTCCCCAGCTCTGCGTTTGGCCCCTGGCATGTGGGACGGCTGGATCTTTGAGCCCCTGGGGCCCCAGTTCTCTTCTCACCGCATCAGCGCACAGGGTACATTCTGGGACTCCTCCCCCAGGAACCACGATGACCTGTGGAAAGATAGGAAACCCTGGATTCATTCCCCACATCCTGTCATGGGCTTGGTCTGTCCTCACTCAACATGTGAAAGAGTTAATTCTCAGGAAGCTCTGCTGTCCAGGGCAGCAGAAGCAGCTAGAACAAAGGGCCAGGTCAGAGAAAGTGAGCAGAGGGGTGAGGAGGGTCAGGAACAGGAAGCAGATTTGCATGGGGGCCCTGCCCTCCTCTGGGGGAGGCGATGGGAGAGGTAGGGGACCAGGCCCAGAGATATGGGCTCAGAAGGCAGCGTCTGGGCGTCTCCACCATGGCCTGGGCTCTGCTCATCACCGTCCTCACTCAGGGCACAGGTGAGGCCTCCAGGGGAGGGACCCCGGGGACCTGACTGGTCCCTGGTGTCTTTGCCCTCAGGATGACCTGGGCCCCAGCACAGAACTGAACAGAGTGTGTTTCTCTTCTTTGCAGGGTCCTGGGCCCAGTCTGGCCTGACTCAGCCTCCCTGAGTGTCTGGGAATCTGGGACAGATGGTCACCATCTCCTGTGCTGGGACCAGCAGTGATGTTGGGGGTTATAACTATATTGGCTGGTACCAACAGCTCCCGGGCTCAGCCCTCAAAACTCTGATATATAATCTCAACAAACAGCCCTCAGGGATCCCTGACCGGTTCTCTGGCTCCAAGTCCGGGAACATAGCCACCCTGACCATCTCTGGGCTCCAGGCTGAGGATGAGGCCGACTATTACTGTAGCTCATATAGTAGTAGTAGCACTGTGCACAGAGGTTCAAGGTCATGGGGAAGTGAGACCAAAACCCACCTGAGGCCACAGGCTCCCTGTTGCTCTGACTCTGCTGGTTGCTCGTCTGCATCTGACGTTGAAGCATCGGCAGCTGAGAGGGGATCTGAGGATCCTTGAGGACAAGAGGAAGGGGTGGTTTCACGGTTGTTGTCCCTCCTCTTTAAGCCCATCTGAGTGGGAGCATGTCCCAAGAAAATAGTCACAGTTCTTGAGGAAGCTGCCACGTGGGCCTGTGCTGATTCTCCACTGGGCCCCCACCCACGTTGCCCACCTTTGCTTCTAAACCAACAACTGCAATCAGGCCGGGAGCCAGCACACGAGATCCCACCCATGACAAGGTCATGAGGAGAAGACCTGACGAGCAAGGCAACTCAGGCCTCAGGGATTTCAATAAGCTGCCTCGGCGCTCACCTTAAAGATGATATCTATCTTTCTGATGCTTGCTATAATAGACTGCTCCCTAATTTTTGTGACTTAGACAGAAGGCCTTCCCTGATCTTTTCCCAAACAGATCAATTTAAAACTTTAATCGACAAGCCCCCCGAACAGTGGCACCCTATAAGATTATCCATGATAAAAAAGAGTATTTTAATCTAAACTCCTCTTGCTAGCATCTTAGTTTGCTTGACAAATGTGCCTGTGCCTTTGGAGCTAATGTGCATGACTGATCCTCAACAATAAACAGCATTGAGAGCCTGAACACACAAAAAGCCCCAATGGGCACAGAACACTTCGAGGGGGAGAAAGCCTATTGGAAAACATAAGAAATATTCTATAAACCATTATTTGGTCTATATTTGCTTGCTGTGTTTTTGCTATTAACGTGCTGAGCCTGTATAATAAAAGTATAATAGTTAGAGACTTCTGAAAATAAAGGTTTAGCCTTAATATAAAAACAATAAGACAGTTGTTAATCTAGCTGGTGATTTTTGTTGAAGAACTGACCTTTGTGCTACATTGTTTCAGCCTGCTGTACCATGACCTTATGGGACCTCATTCTTTTCTGTTAGGCTCAAGGCAAAAGATAGATTACAAAAAACAGGTTTTACTTTGAAACCTTTGAGTTAATGAATCCTTTCTTTGTCATAATCCACTGTGCCTGTATTCTTTAAAATACAAGTGTTTTGGATGATCAACCCTAATCAATAAAGAGTCATAAGATGTTAGCAGGCCTCCAGGCCAGAAGATGATGTGAACAACATGAGACCTTTGCAAATAAGATATACAAAAAATATCCTGGTTTCGATAAGGGTCAAAAACTGCCAACCCGTTGAGCTGATTTGGCATGACTCTACATTTTACATTTTCCTCTATGTACAACTCAAGATATAAAAGCTCCCTTTGAAAAATAAAGCTGAGGCGCTGCCTCACACCTGCCTAGTCTCGCTGTGTCTTCTCTTCTCTCCGCCGACGCCGTCCATCCTGAGGGAACCCCTGGACCGGCTGGAGCAGGACTCCGGCAGTCACAGTTCTTGAGGAAGCTGCCACGTGGGCCTGTGCTGATTCTCCACTGGGCCCCCACCCACGTTGCCCACCTTTGCTTCTAGACCAACAACTGCAATCAGGCCCTGCAGTTTCCTAGGCTGAGCAGAGAGTATGGCCTACAAGAGGAACACTGCACTGCAGGAACTGCTTGGTTCTCCTACTTCACAGGGACAGAGACCCCTAGAATAAACGGGGAGGGGACAGGAAGGGAGGTGGGTAGTGGTGGGTGGAACATAAAGCTGGATCAGCTGGATTCATTGACCTGGGCTCCCTTCACACAGATCTGCGTTTCATGTTACCTGAAGCTGGCAGGGATGGGGGAGGGTACAAGGCACTCCCAGTGGTTTGGTTGATTAGTTGCTAGAAGCAGAGTCCAAAATGTGATCCTTAGTGAAAGGTTGTTGCTGAGCCATGAAAGACTCTGGGATTGTTGGCCTCCAGAGGAGAGGAATTCGATCTGGAGCCAGTGATGATGCTTGATCGCTCAGAGCTTTTGAGTAATAAAGTTTTATTAAAGTATAAAAGAGATAGAGAAAGCTTCTGACATAGACATCAGAAGCGGACAGAAAGAGTGCCCCCTTGCTAGTTTTTAGCAAGAAGTTATATACCTATTAGCAGGCTGCTAAAAGCAAATGTTTCAAAACTCAGAGAGTGGCACCAGGCCCCTCACCCACAAGATGCATTTTGAGATAACATTGGCACAAGGTGAGCCCCCCCCAGGCCGTAAAACAATTGACGTGATTCTAGAAGAAAGGCAGGTTTCCAAAGCAAATGCATCGTCTCATTAACATAGCTTAAGAGAACATTTGCATGAGTGAAACATACTGGTGTGTTGAGCCATTATCGGTTCTGAGCATTATGCAGAACCAATGTGAAGAAAGACAGTTCAGTTCAGTTGCTCAGTCGTGTCTGACTCTGCAACCCCATGGGCTGCAGCACACCAGGCCTCCCTGTCCATCACCAACTCCCAGAGTCTACTCAAACCCATGTCCATTGAGTTGGTGATGCCATCCAACCATCTCATCCTCTGTTGTCCCCTTCTCCTCCTGCCCTCAATCTTACCCAGCATCAGGGTCTTTTCCAGTGAGTCAGCTCCTTGCATCAGGTGGCCAAAGTATTGGCATTTCAGCTTCAACATCAGTCCAACCAATGAACATTCAGCACTGATCTCCTTTAGGATGGACTGGTTGGATCTCCTTGCAGTCCAAGGGACTCTCAAGAGTCTTCTCCAACACCACAGTTCAAAAGCATCAATTCTTTGGCACTCAGCTTTCTTTATAGTCCAACTCTCACATCCATACATGACCACTGGAAAAACCATAGCCTTGACTAGATGGACCTTTGTTGGCAAAATAATGTCTCTGCTTTTTAATATGCTATCTAGGTTGGTCATAACTTTTCTCCCAAAGAGTAAGCATCTTTTTATCTCATGGCTGCAGTCACAATCTGCAGTGATTTTGGAGCCCCCCCCAAAAAAGTCTGTCACTGTTTCCACTGTTTCCCCATCTATTTGCCATGAAGTGATGGGACCAGATGCCGTGATCTTTGTTTTCTGAATGTTGAGCTTTAAGGCAACTTTTTCACTCTCCTCTTTCACTTTCGTCAAGAGGCTCTTCAGTTCTTCATCACTTTCTGCCATAAGGGTGGTGTCATCTGCATATGTGAGGTTATTGGTATTTCTCCCGGCAATCTTGATTCCAGCTTGTGCTTCATCCAGCCCAGCGTTTCTCATGATGTACTCTGCATAGAAGTTAAATAAGCAGGGTGACAATATACAGCCTTTACGTACTCCTTTTCCTATTTGCAACCAGTCTGTTGTTCCATTTCCAGGAGTGTAGGGTAAATACATAGTTCATTAACATAGCTTAAGAAAAACATTTCCATAAGAAAAACCGCACTGGTTAGCTCAAGGTTTGAGAAAAGTTAAGTTCTGGTGGAACCAGGTGTCATCATGGCAACACAGAATTTTAAAAGAAACCTCCTTTTAATTTTGTATAGAGAAGGGAAAAAATCTGACACTTGTAGTTTGTTTCCTCCTGATGCTTAAGACAGGGATGAAAAACGTCTGGCACTTGCAGCCTATTTCCTCCGTTTGGAGACCCGAAGCCTTCCTGCCTGTTACCCTCTCACTAGCGAGTGAGCTAGAGGAGCGGGACCTGCCTGCCTGGACACAGAGGGATTGTAAGGTTAGAGTCGATTTGTACCTTAAGACCTGCTACCCACACTTGGAGGAGGCTTCCCAGGTGGTGCAGTGGTAAAGAATCACACTGCCAAGCAGGAGACAGGAGTTTGATCCCTGGATGGGGAAGATCCCCTGGAGAAGGAAATGGCAACCCGCTTCAGTATTCTTGCCTGGGAAATCCTGTGGATAGAGGATCCTGGTCGGCTACAGTCCATGGGGTCACAAGAGTAGGACACGACTTAGCAACTAAACCACCATCAAACTCTTACTTAGCCACAAAACCTTCTAGGTGAAGTGAATAAAAGTCTAACTCGAGTCACAGCTCCTGGATCAATTCCCAGCCTTGAGCCAGTTTGGTGGTGATGGTGGTTTAATCACTAAGTCATGTCCTACTCTTGCAACCCCATGGACTGTAGCCCACCAGGCTCCTCTGTCCATAGGATTTTCCAGGCAAGAAGACTGGAGTGGGATGCCATTTCCTTCTAAAGGGGATCTTCCTAATCCAGAGATCGAACCCAGGTCTCCTGCACTGCAGGCAGCTTCTTTACTGACTGAGCTACCAGGGAAGCCCAAAGATTTGAAGAGATCCCACTGAGATTGAGCCAATTTACAAATCCATAATTCCATGAATGAAGCAAAGGATGAGTCTCCTTGAGGAAGGACTCTAGGGAACTACCAAGGATGTACACTGTGGTCTTTCTCCGAGTCTTCCCCAAAGGGAGAAACAGCCTTTTCTCAAGGTAACTCCACTGGGGCAAAGCAAAGAATCAGACTTTTCAGGGACCGCTGGACCCTGGCTCTGCACTGATATTGATTCTGAAACCCCCAAACACCACTTTGGCCTCCAGAACAGGGGCCTGTGAAGATGGGGTGATCAGTGGAGGTTCTCCTCAGGTCTGTCTCACAGCGGCTTCTGTGGGTCCCTGTATCCGTTCTGTGGTTATTTCTCCAGATCTTGACTACAGTTACCATGTGGCCAAAACTGTCCACTGTCCACTGAGTGCTAGCTGATCCATGAGGCCATGGACAGCAGAGGGCACTGAAGTGGACAGCTACAGCGTGATGGCCTGTTTCTGGGATGTCCTTGAAGGACACAGTGAGAGGACATCATCCCCATGGGTGGACCCCCCGCAGTGCACCTGGCTGTGCATCTAAGGAGGAAGGGCCCGGCATCCAGTTATGTATCATCATTGGTTTGGCTGCATGGTCCCTGAGTGGGAAGCAACATGGTTAGAAACTCAGTGAAAAAATAAATTTGCAACATGGATGGATCTAGAGATAGTCATCCTGAGTGAAGTAAGTCAGACCAAGACAAGTAACATACGACATCACGTATATGTGGAATCTAAAATACATGGTACAATTGAACCTATTTATAAAGCAGAAACTGAGTCATAAATGTATCAGTAGAAAAGAAAAACAAAGGAGAAAGGGAAGGGATAAATTTGGAGCTTGGGATTGATATATGTTCAGTTCAGTTCAGTTCAGTCGCTCAGTCATGTCTGACTCTTTGAGACCCCATGGACTGCAGCACACCAGGCCTCCCTGTCCATCACCAACTCCTGGAGCTTCTCATGTCCATTGAGTCAGTGATGCCATCCAACCATCTCATCCTCTGCCGTCCCCTTCTCCTGCCTTCAATCTTTCCCAGTATCAGGTCTTTTCAATGAAACCGTTCTTCACATCAAGTGGTCAAAGTATTGGAGTTTCAGCTTCAGCATCAGTGCATATTCAACTTTCAGTGGATATTTAGGACTGATTTCCTTTATGATTGACTGATTTGATCTCCTTGCAGTCCCAGGGCTCTCAGAGTCCCTTGACATATGTACACTACTACACATAAAAGATGACTGATGGGAACCTGCTCTAGTACTGCCCTGGTGGCCCATTGGCTGAGAATCCATCTGCCCACGCAGGGGACACAGGTCCTGGTCCAGGAACTACGATTCCACATGCCTCAGGGCAACTGAGCCCATGCGCCACAACTACTGAGTCCAAGCACTGTAGGGCCCGTGCTCCTATAGCAAGAGAAGCCACCACAGTGAGAAGTCCAGGGACCACACCTAGAGAGTAGGCCCCACTTGCCAAAACTGGAGAAAGCCCGCTCCACAATGAAGGCTCGGTGCAGTCAAGACGACATATAAATAAATAAATAAATTTTCTAAAAAAGAGCTAAAAATACTTTTTTAAAAAAAAGATTAAGTTTATTTTAGAGGGAATCAACTAGAGGCCCATGGTCAAGTCTCTCAGGCCTGGAGTCTGGGGAAGGAGACTTTCAGACATCTGAGAAGCAGGGCGCACTGTGAGTCCGTGTCCGTTTGTGGGAACTGGCCCAGCTGCATATGTTTTCAACTGACACCATTTTCATTTCCCGTAAGTGGTCCCCATGCATGAGTCAGGAGCCCTGAAGACCCTCATACCCGGAGACAGTGGATGACAGCTGAAGGAAAGCAGACACGAAGCCCTCACCACCCGCCTCCACTCCCCCTTCATCTGGCAGGGGTCGCCAGCTGGGACCCAGCCCTGGTGCAGGCAGGAGGCTGGGTGGGTGCGGGATGGGCCTGAGGGCCGCTCCTCACTGAAGAGACAGAGGAGACTTCCAGTTGACAGAGACCAGCCCCAGCCACGGGGCCCTCAAGAAGCAGTGCATGTAGAAGCATCACCACCATGTCCTGGACCACAGTCCCCTTCATGGTCAAGGCAGACTCCCTGGGCAGTGGGGAGGGGCCTGGGCAAGGGCATTGTGGAGGAGTTGCCCTAACAGTGGTCCCCATGGGTGTTTCCTTCTGTTCTCTTCAGCCGTCAGCTCCCAGCCTGTGGTGACTCAAGACCCTTCCTTACCTGTCATCCAGGCCGACAGTCACCCTCACCTGCATCCACCCCCGGTCACTCTTTACGGTCCATCCTTGCGGCAGAGTGGCCTTCACCATCGCTGGGGACAAGGCTGAGGACCTCTGTATGGTCTGGTCTGATGCACCTGCTTCACACTCACAGCTTCTCACGGGGAGCTGAATCAGCCTGGCATAGCCCGCTACAGCTTCCTCCCGACCTGGTCCTTCCAGAGCCCAGAGCCTGGATCAGCTCCACAGACAGAGTGTCCCTTCCCCATAGGAAGAGCAGCTCCCTTCTCAGCTGGCAGTGGGCAGAGCACATCGGGGACAGAGACCAGATCAGAGGCTGAGCCAGTGACGACCTTCACAGGTCCATCCAGCCATGCCGACCCAGCGTTTTCAAGCAAGACCTCCTTAACCTGAGACTTCAGGAGAATGCTTCTCAAGGTCCACCAGAAAGAACCTCTTCCTCTTGAAGGGAACTTGGCATTGCTATTCCCTCTTTCGGCCCCTGCCTTTCCCCGTCAAGGGTGCTCCCTAAATCCTGTGCTGCACTCACAGCAGAAAATCTGCAGATATTTGGGGATGGCAGGGACTGGTCACCACGGGGGACAGTGGACAGGGCTCCGGACCAGAGGACCTCAAGCCACATGCATCAGCTGAACCTCCCTTGAAGGTCTCCAGGCCCTGGATAAAATACTGAAGGCCAAGGTGGTCTCAACCCACCCGTGGCAATCCTGCTCCTGCTCCTCGGGGTCCATCCTGGGCTAGGCAGCTGCAAATGTGCAGATTTACTACCCGGAAGTTCCCCGTGCCACTACCTGACCACATGTCACTCCTGCCCTTCAAATTCTTAACTCGGAGGCAATATCATGCTGGCCCTGAGCTGTGTCTGAATCCCAGACCCCTCAGGCTGTGCCGTGTGTAGGTGCTGTGAGTGATGAGGGCCGCCAGGAACACCTGTTCTGTTTCAAAGTGCTGCCCCAGCCTTGAGAGCAAACACCTCAGTTACACCAAAGGCTTATCTTCCTCTGAAACAAGGTCCAGGGAGGAACTGGGTTGCTACCTGGACAGCTATTGACCCATGATTTATTGACTGGACATGTTTCTCCTTCACATAAAAAAAGAAAATTCAGACCATCTCACTGGTTTGCTCAGCAAGCCACTGTCCTAACTCTTAGAAGTGCAAGAGGAAATTTCTGGGTGTCCTACAAAATCAGTGAACTTTCATACAAAGAAGACTTCCCTGGAGAATATTTGAATAACCATGTGACAACCTGGACCAGGGGCACATAAACCTCCTACTTGACAAAGAATTCCAGAGGCCACAGGGGAATGTCCACATCAGAAATGGAAAAATGTCACCTGAGGATTGCTTTGAAAAGAAAAAGCAGAACTTTCCTCCAGGTACACCCCTATCTAGCTTGAGAGCTGACATCTAATATGGAGGATGGAGACAAAGTGAGGGAAAATTGCTGTCAAAAATAGTGACAGTTCAGTTCAGTTCTGTTCAGTCACTCAGTCGTGTCCCACTCTTTGCGACCCCATGGACTGCAGCACGCCAGGCCTCCCTGTCCATCACCAACCCCCGGAGTTTACCCAAACTCATGTCCATTGAGTCAGTGATGCCATCCAACCATCTCATCCTCTGTCATCCCCTTCTCCTTCTGCCTTCAATCTTTCCCAGCATCATGGTCTTTTCCAATGAGTCAGTTCTTCGCATCAGGTGGACAAAGTATTGGAGTTTCAGTTTCAGCATCAGTCCTTCCAATGAACACTCAGGACTGATTTCCTTTAGAATGGACTGATTGGATCTCCTTCAGTCCAGTCTCAAGAGTCTTCTCCAACACCACAGTTCAAAAGCATCAATTCTTCAGCGCTCAGCTTTCTTTATAGTCCAGCTCTCACATCAGGTGGCCAAAATATTGAAGCTTCAGCATCAGTCTTTCCAATGAGTAGTCAGGGTTGATTTCCTTTAGGATGGACTGGTTTGATCTCCTTGCAGTCCAAGGGATTGTCAAGAGTCTTCTCCAACACCACAGTTTGAAAGCATCAGTTCTTTGGTGCTCATTCTTCTCTGTAGTCCAGCTCTCACATCTGTAGATGACTACTGGAAAAACTAACTTCTATATGGACCTCTGTCGGCAATGTGATGTCTCTGCTTTTCAGTATGCTGTGTAGGTTTGTCATAGCTTTCCTTCCAAGAAGCAAGTGTCTTTTAATTTCATGGCGCAGTCACCATCCACAGTGATTTCAGAGCCCAAGAAAATAAAGTCTGTCATGCTACCACTTTTTCCCCATCTATTTGCCTGTAGTGTTGGGAGTGGATGCCAGGATTTAGTTTTTTTAATGTTGAGTGTCAAGCCAGCTTTTTCACTCTCCTCTTTCACTCTCATTAAGAGGCCCTTTAGTTCCTCTTCACTTTCTGCCATTAGAGCGGTATCATCTGAATATCTGAGGTTGTTGATATTTCTCCCAGAAATCTTGATTCCAGCTTGCGCTTCATCGAGCCCAGCAATTTGCATGATGCACTCTGCATGTAAGGTAAACAAGCAGAGTGACCATGTACACTTCTGACGAACTCCTTTCCCAATTTGGAACCAGTCCTTTGTTCCATGTCTGGTTCTAACTGTTGCTTCTTGACCTCGTGTGACCTGACTCTGGGTCCACACTGGCCTCTCTCACCTGCTTCCCTTCCCCCTGGTCCTCCCTCTCTCCGGCCCTCACCCTCCTCCCCTCCCTCTTCACCTCCTGCTCCTCTGCTCCCCCTTCTCCTCCTCCTCCTTCCTCTTCTTTCCTTCCTCTCTCTCTTCTTCTCACCATGTTTGGATTTCTCCGCGTAGGTTATATTATTATTTCCATCTTGCATTGCACACGTGTGTTATACATCTGTCCTCTACTCATGCACTGATTCTCATCTGTTTCCCTGTACTGTGTGTCTGTCTGTCTGTCTTTATTCTTTAATGGTCATAACATCAGAAGTAGCCGAACTGTGACCATCACTGCCCCAGGGGTCCCGTGTGACAGCCCAAGTCCAGCCCATCACCTGCAGGACTGAAGCCCTCATTTCCCCAGACACTGGGGTCCAGATCCCAGTCTTGCTTCTGCTGTAGTCTCTGGCCCTGGGGACACTCCTCATCCCGTGACAGATGCAACTAGCGCTCTGTGTGTGGAGGGGGAGATAGAGACAGGGCCCCTGCCCCTGATTTGAAGGGCTCTGAAGAGCTCACCGGCACCGGAGCTCCCCAGGTCCCCTGCAGGCCTGGCTGTGACGGCCCCCAGGTCACCGTCCTGCCTCCTTCATCCCATCCTTTCCCGAAAGGCTGGGAGTGGGATGGGGTGAGCTGTCTTGTATCTAGAATTTCTGCATGCGACCCTCAGAGTGCAATTTAGCTCCTGAGAATTGAGCTCCAACCGCTCTTCTTTTTCTTTTTTTCTTTATTATACTATCCTGCTTCTGAGCAGAGACCTCATGTCAGGGAGCAGGGGACCCTGCCTTCCTCAGCCTTTGCTTCCTCCAGGACCCACACAGGGAGCGTCGCCTGCTTCACTGAGCCAGAAGGTTCAAATGCTCATGTCCTCCGAAAACACTCCCCCCAGACACCCCTGGAAATAAATGGAATGGCACCTTGTTTCCCAGACAAGTGGGACACACGTTACCAACCATCTCGGTGATTAAAATAGTAACCTTTATCTATGTATATTTACTGGAGAAGGAAATGGCAACCTACGCCACTCTTCCTGCCTAGAAAATTCCATGGAAGGGAAGCCCGGCAGGCTACAGTCCATAGGGTCACGGAGACGGAGACCACACACAAACACACGGAAGTATATTTTGCAGTGTTCTTACATTTGTTCAGCTCAACACGGAGTACCAGAATTTGAATTGTGAAGTCAATTGACCAAGAAACCAGAAGAAATCATTGTGTTGTGATCTCTGTGGAGGTAACGTGGGTGCCTGGTGCTCTGACACTCACAGCCTCTGGCTCTCTCTCCACATGTACATACATATATATTTTCATGTATGTATATATTTGGAAGATTTCACATACGTCTCACCAGTCCACAGCCCCCACATTCCCTGATGCCCAGAACATCTGTCATAGCTGTGGGTATTGTCACTGGATAAGACCCTCCAGGTTCCCGCCCTCACATTGGTTATCAGGTCTCTCTGATCCAGCATTCCTCAGCTAAGACTCCTTATGACTCCTGGCTGCAGAATCTTCTGCAAAAGTCCCACAGAGAGGAGTGTGATCGCTGTACACAGGAGGACCATTGTTCTCTAGTGTGAGAAAAGCTAGGTGAGCCCTTCACGGGGACATGAATGTGCAGAAACAGTAACTGGTCACGCTCAGAAATCAGAGCTGTACTGGAGGCAACAGGCGGGGTGGCCAGCAGGGGGCAGCAGAGCGCAGCCAGGAGCAGCAGGGCAGAGGCCGGGCTGCCCAAGGGGAGCTTCAGGGGAGCCAGCCCTGCGGGTCCACGGGTGTCCAAGGATCAGCGCTTGGCAGGAAGTCGGGACTGGACAGGCCATCCCCTCAGGACACAGGGACCACCTCTGAGGTCACATCCACAGTGAACCCCAGGACACCCAGGGCAAGGGGCACCGTCCATGCCTCAGTCCACGGCCAGGACGCTGCCAGGCTGACCGCCCCGCTGGGGGAGTCCAGGGGAGACCACAGCTCAGGGGGCTTGGGACGTGGTCATGTGGTCAGACACAGGGAAGGTGACAGTGACCTCAGTCCTTGAGGACAAGTCTGGTGTTCAGACGTGAGAAGCCGAGGAGGAAGCTGGGGACAGACAGCGGGGCTGATGGTGTGGTGACCCTGCCTCTCAGTGAGGGGCCCCAGGGGGTGAATTTGCATAAAGCAAGCCCTCACTGCCCCCCTCAAAGCTCTGAGAGGGAATAAAGGGGCTTGGAGAGCCCAGCGCTGCTGTGGGCTCGGAGGCAGAGCTCAGGGCGCGTCCACCATGGCCTGGACCCCTCTCCTGCTGCCCCTCCTCACTCTCTGCACAGGTGGGGCCCCCTGGCCCTGCCCGCAGGCTCAGGGCCCACAGGACCCTGGGCTGGGCCTGCCCCCAACCCAGAGCACAGCCCAGACACAACCTCAGGGAAGCGCCCTTCTCACCTGGGGAAGGGGTCCTTCCTTCTCATCCCCTAACCCTCTTCTCTTCCAGGCTCCGTGCTCTCCTATGAACTGACCCAGCCGACTGCAGTGTCAGTGGCCTTGGGGCAGATGGCCAAGATCACCTGCTCGGGGGACCTGCTGGATGAACAATATACTCAGTGGTACCAACAGAAGCCGGGCCAGGCCCCTAAGCTGGTCATTTATAAAGATAGTGAGCGGCGCTCAGGGATCCCTGACCGGTTCTCTGGCTCCAGCTCAGGCAAAACAGCCACCCTGACCATCAGCGGGGCCCAGACCAAGGATGAGGCCGACTATTACTGTCAGTCAGCTGACAGCAGTGACAATCTTCACAGTGACGCAGGCGGAAGGGGAAGTGAGACACAAACCCTCCCATCCTGCTCACACTCTCCCCCAGCCCCAGCAGGACTGTGGACACAGCAGGGACAGGCCTGGCCCAGTTCCCCGGATCTCAGCTCCCAGGCTGCCCTCCTCCCGGCCCTCCAGGCAGGCTCTGCACAGGGCGGCTGACGGGACCAGGCTGTTCTGGTGTTGGCCGTGTGTAGTGACTTGGACAAAGAGGCCTCAGTGAAGGACAGACAGAAGGACAGAGACCACTGCTGATGGACCCTGGATGTCCACATGGTGCTGACTGGACACTCAGCAGCCAAATCTCCTGGATGCATTCAGAAAACTACCCAGCTCCTCGGAGCTTCAGTTGAGCTCAAGAAAAAGAACAACCCAGCCCGGGGCCGTTGTGGGGGCCGTCATGTCCCTCCCCTGGGCTCCCCCACCTCCCACTAGTGCTGGAGCCACGGCAGCTCCCAGCTGCGCCCTCCCTGGGAGGGGCTGTCATTGCAGAGACAGTCCCCCCGCCCAGGCCCTGACCCCTCTCTGAGAGATTCAGGTCAACGATGCCTGCGGCCCAGAGCCCAGTCCCCGGCTCAGGTCAGGATGACATGCAGGGTCACCCCCGCGGCCGCACCTGTCACCATACTGCAGGGCGGACCCGTCCAGCCTCCCAGGCTTCCATCCGGAGATCACACTCAGCACCATGCCTGCAGTTCAGAGTGGAGGCCCAAGGATCCAGAAGAGAGCACAAGTCTAGAGGGAAGAGTCCTGAGGAGGAGAGAGAGCTACACGGAGGGCTCTGCCGACTGCAGACATTGCTCAGACCCCGAGGAGCTCGCATGCGGGACAAAGTGACCAGAGGTGAGGAAGGAACCACCAAGGACACTGCAGGCCGATGGGCAGAGACACATGCACGTCACAAAGGGCCGGCTGCCCAGATGCAGGGGGAGCTCCTAAGTAAGGCCTCAGGGTGAAGAGTCAGGAGAACTGCTCCCCCGGGTGTGGGGAAACTTAGCCCAGAGGAAAGGCTGCCCTGGCCCCATGGAAGAGACTGAATGAGAGGCAGAGAAAGGACTTTTGTGAGTCCTAGTGACTTTCCTGAAGGTAAAAACAAAATAAAATTAGGGAAAAATAGAAAAAATATTCAGCAAGGAAAGAGTCACAGCACCTGATTCCTAACAAAAGTTACCTGTAAAGAATCAAGAAAATAGGAGCTATAGTAAGCACAAAATCTATTGATTCAAACGTGCTCCAAAATGGCCCCGATAATGTAGTTTATAGTCAAGGGCACAAAACCAACCTGTAAAATTAAGTTTATTTTTTTTCTTGAGATAGAGAGGTTTAAACACGTTATATACAAACAAGAGAGGGCTAAAAATGATCCAGATTGAATTTCTACGAACGGAAACTACAGCATCTGAAGCCTGAACTACTCTGGACAAGATGGACAGCACACAGATGTGGCAAAAGTGCAGAGTCGTGAACTTGACCCTCCGCCCGCGTCCCTGGTCCTCACCACCTTCCTGTGGCCTCTCACTGCGCTTCCAAAGCTGAGACGTGGCCTTTCCTGAATGCGCCAGGAAGTTCTCTCTCCTTTAAAACAAAAACAAGTGACCAATGTGGTGATCTTGCCGCGCTGCCCTGTCGGATATAAACAAAATTTTAACTACATAATAATTTAAACTTTTCCAGTGCAAGCTTTTTAAAAAATTAGGAGAATTAGATGCTATTTCCCTGATTAATTTGCTTACTCAATTAGACAATTAGTTGAAAATATCATCTGGATATGAATTAAACTTAAAAATATTGACACATTCTACACTACTCTAGCACCCCACTCCAGTACTCTTGCCTGGAAAATCCCATGGATGGAGGAGCCTGGTAGGCTACAGTCCATGGGGTCGCTACGAGTCGGACATGACTGAGCGACTTCACTTTCACTTTTCACTTTCATGCACTAGAGAAGGAAATGGCAACCCACTCCAGTGTTCTTGCCTGGAGAATCCCAGGGACAGAGGAGCCTGGTGGGCTGCCGTCTATGGGGTCTCACAGAGTTGGACACGACTGAAGCGACTTAGCAGCAGCAGCACACTACTCTATCCTAAATCTTTACAACCTGGTGGGTATTTGAATCTGAAGCACATTTCACTAGGACAGCCCACTTTGCATGATCAGCAGCCGGTGTGGCTTGTTGGACGCCACCATCTTGGAACAGACCTTGAGATGGATGTGGTTTCCTTCAGGTAACTGTGCCTGCAGAATACACTCACCACCACCAGGAGGCGATGGAGGGTCCCACAGCCCAGAGGATTGCTGGGAAAAAACTGCTGACCCTCTTTCCACCCAGATCAGGGCTACTGAGGTCATCCCAAAACAGGGGAATTTTATACGTGGATCCATGTGACTTGCATCTCAAGGCAAGACAGTAATGCAACTATAATTTTAAAGGTGGTTCTGAGCCATCAAGCACATTTTTTTACAGTCTGTGAAATGAGTGACAATAACTTCTGAATGTGTTAATAAGTATAGTCACATTTTCCCTTTCACTGGAAGATCATCTTCATGAACTCCATGACAAGCCATAAAGAAATATTTTGTGTGCAGATCTAGAAAAAAGGTGGACCATAAGGAATATTTGATTGACATAGGATCCTGCATACCTGAATTAAGAACAGAGGGTTGTGGCAGAAGGGGCTCAGGAGGCCTGGGGAGGGGGAAGGTGGAAGCTCTGGGGCCTGGTGAAGGGGAGGGGAAGGTGGGGGCTGAAATGGCAGTGCCCTAGATGGAATCTTGACCCACTCACCCCTGTCTGGGTGATGATGTGGTTTGTCCCTAAGTCGTGTCCGACCCTTGCGACTCTGTGGGACTCAGGGAAAATCATCTCCACTCCCAGTGCTGGCTCCGCCTCATCAGACTGGGAGAGGTTGAGCTGTCACAGAGGGCGCTGTGGGGTTACTATGACGCCAGGGGAGGAGATGCAGGGAACTCCCCAAGGGTCGGCATCTACTGGGGCTCACAAGTCCTCACTGTGTTGAAGGAGCTACAGGTGTAGGAAGACGACCATTCTGGGCACCAGGAGGCGCTGTGGGTCCTGGTTCTGGACCCTCCCAGATGCCAGTCCCCTGGGCAGGGCTCAAGTGCAAAGGGCATGACTGGTGCTTCCTTGAACACACTTCTCTTGGGGAGAATGCCTGTCCCTCTGAAACCCACACGTGGCCCTGCTTCTGACCCCAGGGAATCCCCAGAGCGAGGCCCTGTGCTCAGGGCTGAGATAGGAGCTGAGACCCAGGACGGGGGCGGGGAGTTGACTTGCATTCGCTGCCCCTCCTTCTGGAGC
Organism: Okapia johnstoni; assembly: GCA_024291935.2. Classification (NCBI taxonomy): domain Eukaryota; kingdom Metazoa; phylum Chordata; class Mammalia; order Artiodactyla; family Giraffidae; genus Okapia; species Okapia johnstoni. The sequence goes on along the minus strand of CM044310.1, from coordinate 1,952,325 downwards.
TGCAAGGGGAGAGGATAAAACGGGGGCCTGGAGAGGCCCGTCCAGCTGGGCAGCCTCACGGCAGAGCTCAGGACGCGCCTCCCACCATGGCCTGGGTCCTCCTGCTGTCCCTGCTGGTCAGCACAGGTCAGGGTGGCCCAGGGGCTCAGGGGGCTCCCGGCCCCGCCCTCTGGCACAGTCCTGAGGGTTCCCTGCCCAGTGTGGGCGCCCTCAGCCTCAGCTGCCTTTCTGCCTGCAGGCCTGTGCTCGGCCTGTGCTGACCCAGCCCCCGTCTGCATCCTCCTCCCTGGGAGGCTTGGCCAAGCTCGTCTGCACCCTGAGCAGTGAGCACAGCGCGGACTGCGTTGAGTGGTTTCAGCAGAGCCCTGGGCAGGCCCCCTCGGTATCTGAAAAGCTGACCAATGACGGAAAAGTCACCAAGGGGGACGGGATCCCCGACCGCTTCTCCGGCTCCAGCTCTGGGGCTGACGGCTACCTGACCGCCTCCTGTCTGACAACGAGGCTGATTACATCTGTGGTGTCAGCTAGAAAGACGATGGCCAAAATAGGTACCACAGTGAGAGACAAAGGGGAAGTGAGGCATACACCCCCCTCCCATGCCCTCTGCCCACGGGCACCCAGTGACCTGACTCAGGAGCCCCAGGGCAGAGCTGGCGCCCTGCCAGGGCTGAGGGCTCAGCAGGAAGAAACGAGCCTCCGGGGAAGGAGGGAGGGAGCCTCGCCCCCGTGGTGGCAGCAGAGCTGGGTCGTCGTGGAATCAGGGCCGTGTGAGGGGGTCCGTGGCAGGACTGAGCTGCAGACAGTCAGCGGGAGCCTGTGATGGGGACAGAGGGACAGACGGCAGGCAGTGAGGACAGGAATGAAAAGGGAGGCAGTGAAGCCTCACCCGCTCTGCACAGAGGGTGACACTCCCGAGAGGGGGCCCCCTACAGAGCCCTGGTCAGACAGCGATGGGCAGGCTGACCCGAGGCCGCAGCCTCAGAGGCAGAGGCTGTCTCCCCCCAACCTGCTTCCCCTGCCCTCCTGTCTAGGGGGAGGGGTGGTCTCTGTCTTATCTCCGCTTCCTGCTCATAATGCGGAAGTGAGAGTCGGTTCCTGGGAGCCTTCTCTTCTCAGCATTCTTTTCCTGTTTTATAACTTAGATACACAGGAAACCCACACTTTCTCGAAACATCGCTGAGTATGGATAAATGCATGCAGTGGTGAAAGAACCCCACAGGCACAATATACCCCAGCTCAGTCTTTCCCATCGTTCCCCCAGGCCCCTGGGCATCAGCCCCCCTCCATCCCCACCTCTGGGGCTGCAGCCCTGCTGTCTGTGCCTACAGGCGGGTCTCTGTTAGAACATCACAGAAATGGGAGCACCCAAGGCCGCCCTTTGGCTCCGGCTTCCTTCACCCGGGGGAATGCATTTGAACTCCATCGACGGTGTTGTAGCTCAGACGGTTCCCTCTACGGCCGCTACTGAGCAAGTGTCCCTGGGATGGTGGGCCACAGTTTTGTTTACCCTTCACCTGTTGTAACATCAGTGTCTGCTCTTTGACAGTGTCACATAAAGTCTCTGCATAAAGCATTTGTTATGAGCGCTCTGTGAGCATAACTTTTCACAGCACCCGGGTAAATGCCTGAGGATGGAATTGGCGGGTTGTAGGGTAGACACGCGTCTCCCTAAGAAACTGCCCAGCTGTCAGCCAATGTTGTTGTTTAGTGGCTAAGTCGTGTCCAACCCTTCGTGACCACAGGGACTGTAGCCCCACCAGGCTTCTCTGTCCATGAGATTTCCCAGGCAAGTACACACGACCGGGTTGCCATTTCCTTTTCCAGGAGATCTCCGTGACTCAGGGATTGAACCCGTGTCTCCTGCATTGGCAGGTGGATTCTTTACTACTGATCCACCTGGGAATCCCTGTTAAAAACCAGCCCGTTATGAGCGCTCATTGACCTGCATCGTGATTGGCATCTGAGACTGTAGGATTTTTATCAAAATCTCTCTAATAGCTGTAGTGATTCCTCCTTGGTTTTAGTTCTTATTGCCTTAGTGATTACAATATTGATCATCTTTCAGCTGCTCAGTTCTCATCTGTGTCCCTTGTTTTGTGAAGTGTGTCATCAAACATGTGGCCGATTATCAAACTCAGGTTTCCCCAGGTTTATCGTTCTCAATGTGTGTGTCCCCGGGTGTTTAGTTCTGTCACTCTGTCACAAGTGTAGGTTCGGGATCCACCAGCCCAGTCAGAATAAATCAGTGACTCCTTCCCAAGGATCCCTGCTGTTCTTCTTTCACAGCAACGTCCACCTGCTTCCACTGGCTTCCCTGCGCTCCCCATAACCCCAGGCACCATTCGTTCGTCTGAACTTCTAACGTTTAGTCTTTTCAGAAATGGCACATAGAAGTAAAAAATAGAATCACATAGTATGTAGTTTGGAAATGGCATTTTTCACTTTGGAGAATCACTGGAGAATCATCAAAACTGTTCTGTGTGTGAAGAACTAAGTCCTTCTCCGGGTCGAGTTATTTTCCAGTGTTTGACTACAAAAGTCTGCCACCCAGCTACCAGTGAGTGACAGGGCATCTGGATTGTTCTCGGTGTGGCGGGTACGCATGCAGGATCTACGGACAGTTTGTGTCTAGTTTCTCTGTGTGCATACGTCTTCACTCTTTTGAGATAAATGTTCAAGTGGGGAGCTCCTGGAATGTATGCTGACCTCATGGTTTTTGAAGAAGCTGTCAAACTCTTGGGCAGGGTAGCTGCACCATTTCACAATCCTCTGAGCCGCGCCTCAGTGGTCCAGGTTCTCCGCATCCTTGTCAGCATCTGGGTTATCCTTGCCTTTGATTGGAGCCATTCGTACAGGCACATAGTGATGCCTCATCGTGCTTCCACCTGCATCGCTCATGGTCACTTCTATGACCTTTTCCACAAAATCTGGTTCTATCCACTGCCCATCTTCTGAATGTTATACTCGTTCCTTTTCTTTTTTTACTCAATTGTGAGAGTTTTTATATACTCCACGTACTTGGCATTAAATGGATGCATGGTTTTCAAAAATTCTCTTTCAGGTTGTTATTTGGCTTTTTTTCATCCCCTTTGGATAGCTTGGGCTTCCCTTGTGGCTCAGCCGGTAAAGAATCTGCCTGCAATGCGGGAGACTTGGGTTTGATCCCTGGGCTGAGAAGATCCCCTGGAGAAGGCAAAGGGTTACCACTCCAGTACTCAGGCCTGGAGAATTCCATGGACCGTCCAGTCCATGGGGTCCCAAAGAGTCAGAAACAACTGAGTGACTTTCACTTGCAGATAGCTTGCAAAGCAAAAGATATCAGTTTTGATGAGGTTCAAAGTATTGATCTTCCCTCCTATGAAACAAGCATCTGCTGCCACCAAAGAATTCTCGCTTAACCCTGGGTCCCAATGCTTCTCCTGAATTTATCTTCCAAAACATCTGTTTTGAAAAAAGAAAAGTTTGCCTCAATGTTCGTGAGCCATTTCATGGTGTCTGATGGCGGAATCCTGGTTCTCACAGCAGCAGGGCCGTGGTCCCTCAGAGCCAGCTTCCAGCACTGCCCAGCACCCCACACGATGACCTGATCCCCAGAGACGACTTCTGCGTGTCCCCCAGACCCAGGGGGAGCCCACGAGCAGACATAGGATGTGTGTCCGTGTGGGGGGAGGGCCAGCCTTCTCACTCAGCCCCAGAGAGAGTAGTGGGCACCGGGGCTCAGGCCTGGGAGTGACCTTGTAAAAAGAGACCAGAAACAGCCCTCCAAACCCACATGAGCCGCCGAGACAAGGCTTTGTAAGGACAGAGCCAGAAACTCACCTTCAGGGAACCAAGGAAAGGCCTCCCACCAAAAACAGTATAGCAGGGTCTTGATCACAGACTTCTGACCCTCCAGAGAAGTGGGAAATGAATGTATGGTATTTAAGCATCATGTGAATGTCGTTTGAATATGGCTACCTGAGCTAAGACAGGAACTAGTCTCTCCTATGTGTACGGGTTTGTGATAACATAAGTGTGCATTTCTCTGAAACAAATTCCCAAGGGTACAATTTCTAGATTGTCCAGTAATCCCGTGTTCAGTGCAATAGTCGCTGCAGAACTGTTTTCCAGAGTGGCTGTGCCACGTTATATTCCACTGTGCAACTCAGGAATAGCCAGTTCCTTTGTTGTCCAGCCAACTTGTTTTGTCTCCATTTTTGCTTGAGTCCACCTGCTCAGTTGCGTAGCGGCATCTCATCAGGGTTTCACCGACATTCCCCTAATGACTTGTGGTGACCATGGTCCTGTGTGGTCACCTGGCAACTGCATGTTCCTGAGAAAATGTCTGCTGTTGTCATTTTCCACATTCCCATTGAATGATTTTTTATGTTTTGTTTATTGATTATTCTTGAGAATTCCCTTTTGATGCATACAGTCTTTTGAGAAGTATGTAAGTGTTAAGCATATTCTCCTGCTTTACTGGATTTTTCAGCTCCGTGAAAGGTAGTTTTATACAACCAAAGCTTTTCATTTTAATGCTTCTATTAATCTTCTTCCTTTTACATGTAATGAAGGAACTGTAAGTCCAAGAATTCTTACCTAGGTCCAGATACAGAAGAATTTTTTCTTAAATTGTTTCCTAAAACATGATCTCAAAAAGAATATATATGTATCTACGTGCATGACTTGACTGAACACCAGAAGCTAACACAACATTGCAAATTAACTGTACATCAGTAAAAAGGTAAATACCATTTTAGAGACAATCCTCCAAATTCGGCTAGAGCCATGTGACCAGAGTCACTGTGCTGAATGCCGGAGTCCTGGCTCCCACAGCAGTAGGCCCACAATCCCCTGAGTATCCGCTTCCAGGGCTGACCAGCCCCGCATCCCCAGAGAGGACTCCTGTGTGTCTGCCAGACACAGAGGGGACCCCATGAGCAGGCATAGGATGTGTGGAAGAGCTGGGGGAAGGGCAGGCTTTCCCACTCAGCCCGGAGAGTCTGGGGACCTGGGCACAGGCCTGGGAGTCAGGCCCCAGGAGACTCCTCCTTGGAGCCCAGCTGCTCTCTACTCAGCAGGAGGCCGGTCACCAGGCCAAGAGGGGCAGGAAGGAGATTTGCATGAGGACGTCCCTCTGGAGGATAAGAGAGCACAGAGGCCCCAGCCCAGCTGCGGGCTCCGAGGCAGAGCTCAGGGCGCGTCCACCATGGCCTGGACCCCTCTCCTGCTGCCCCTTCTCACTCTCTGCACAGGTGGGGGCCTCTGGCCCTGCCCACAGGCTCAGGGCCCACAGGACCCTGGGCTGGGCCTGCCCCCAACCCAGAGCGCAGCCCAGACACAACCTCAGGGAGACGCCCTTCTCACCTGGGGATGGGGTCCTTCCTTCTCATGCCCTCTCCCTCCTCTCTTCCAGGCTCCGTGCTCTCCTATGAACTGACCCAGCCGACTTCAGAGTCAGTGGCCTTGAGGCAGACGGCCACGATCACCTGCTCTGGGGACCTGCTGGATGAACAATATACTCAGTGGTACCAGCAGAAGCCAGGCCAGGCCCCTAAGCTGGTCATTTATAAAGATAGTGAGAGACCCTCAGGGATCCCTGATCGGTTCTCTGGCTCCAGCTCAGGCAAAACAGCCACCCTGACCATCAGCGGGGCCCAGACCGAGGATGAGGCCGACTATTACTGTCAGTCAGCTGACAGCAGTGACAATCCTCACAGTGATACAGGCAGACGGGGAAGTGAGACACAAACCCTCCCGTCCTGCTCACACTCTCCCCCAGCCCCAGCAGGACTGTGGACACAGCAGGGACAGGCCTGGCCCAGTTCCCCGGATCTCAGCCTCCAGGCTGCCCTCCTCCCGGCCCTCCAGGCAGGCTCTGCACAGGGCGGTCAGCAGTGGACGATGGGCTGACGGGACCAGGCTGTCCTGGTGTTGGCCGTGTAGTGACTTGGACAAAGAGGCCTCAATGAAGGACAGACAGAAGGACAGAGACCACTGCTGATGGACCCTGGATGTCCACATGGTGCTGACTGGACACTCAGCAGCCAAATCTCCTGGATGCATTCAGAAAACTACACAGCTCCTCGGAGCTTCGGTTGAGCTCAAGAAACAGAACAACCCAGCCCGGGGCCGTTGTGGGGGCCGTCATGTCCCTCCCCTGGGCTCCCCCACCTCCCACTAGTGCTGGAGCCACGGCAGCTCCCAGCTGTGCCCTCCCTGGGAGGGGCTGTCATTGCAGAGACAGTCCCCTCGCCCAGGCCCTGACCCCTCTCTGAGAGATTCAGGTCAACGATGCCTGCGGCCCGGAGCCCAGTCCCCGGCTCGGGTCAGGATGACATGCAGGGTCACCCCCGCGGCCGCACCTGTCACCATACTGCAGGGCGGACCCGTCCAGCCTCCCAGGCTTCCATCCAGAGATCACACTCAGCACCATGCCTGCAGTTCAGAGTGGAGGCCCAAGGATCCAGAAGAGAGCACAAGTCTAGAGGGAAGAGTCCTGAGGAGGAGAGAGCTACACGGAGGGCTCTGCCGACTGCAGACATTGCTCAGACCCCGAGGAGCTCACGTGCGGGACAAAGTGACCAGAGGTGAGGAAGGAACCACCAAGGACACTGCAGGCCGATGGGCAGAGACACACGCACATCACAAAGGGCCGGCTGCCCAGATGCAGGGGGAGCTCCTAAGTAAGGCCTCAGGGTGAAGAGTCAGGAGAACTGCTCCCCCGGGTGTGGGGAAACTTAGCCCAGAGGAAAGGCTGCCCTGGCCCCATGGAAGAGACTGAATGAGAGGCAGAGAAAGGACTTTTGTGAGTCCTAGTGACTTTCCTGAAGGTAAAACAAAATAAAATTAGGGAAAAATAGAAATATTCAGCAAGGAAAGAGTCACAGCACCCGATTCCTAACAAAAGTTACCTGTAAAGAATCAAGAAAATAGGAGCTATAGTAAGCACAAAATCTATTGATTCAAACATGCCCTGAAATGGCCCAGATGATATACTTTATAGGCAAGGACATAAAACCAACTTTTATCATTAGGTTTCATTTTTTTCTAGAGGGAAAGAGTATTTAAACACATTAAACAGAAACAAGAGAGGGTTAAAAATGATCCAGATTGAATTTCTATGAACGGAAACTGCAGCATCTGAAGCCTGAACTGCTCTGGACAAGATGGACAGCACACAGATGCGGCAAAAGTGAAGAGTCGTGAACTTGACCCTCCGCCCGCGTCCCTGGTCCTCACCACCTTCCTGTGGCCTCTCACTGCGCTTCCAAAGCTGAGACGTGGCCTTTCCGGGATGTGCCAGGAAGCTCTCTCTCCTTTAAAAAAAAAAAACAAGTGATCTATGTGGTGACTTTGCCGTGCTGCCCTGTCCGGTTTAAACAAAGTTTTAACTGCACGTGTAATTTAAAATTTTCCAACACACAGAGGTGAGTGCTCTGTTTCACCCAGAATTCCTGCACATGAGCCTCACAGTGTGAATCTGCTCCAGAGAACAAACCTCCAACAGCTGATTTTCTTTCTTTTCGTCTATGCGTTATATTGTCCTTTTCCTGAGCAGAGACCTCAGGTTAGGGAGCAGCGGACTCCGCCTTCCTCGGCCTTGTGTTCCTCCTGGGTCGACCTGCAGAGAGCCTCCTGCTGCACTGAGCCCTTGGGTTCAAATGCTCCTGTCCTCCAGAAACACCCCCAGACACCCCTAGAAATAAATCAGTGCAACTTTGTTTCCAGGCATAGTGGACACACAAAATGAACCCTCATGGCGCTGAACGTATTAACTCATGCATATATATATATCTTACGATAGTTTAAAATTCCCTCAGTCTAAAATGAAGCATAGGAACTTGAATTGTGAAGTCAACTGACCAAGAAACCAGAAGAAAAAACTGCGTAGTGATCACTCACATTCTCTTCCATGAATGTCACATGGGTCACATGGTCCCCTGGACACTCACAGCCTCCCTCTCTCTCTCTCCATGTATATATATACAAATGTATATTTGTGTTTGGGAGAATACAAATACATCTGTCCAGTCCACAGCCCCCATATTCCCTGATGCCCAGAAGGTCTGTCATAGGTGTTAGTTTTGTCCCCAGATAAGATCTTCCAGAGTAAATAAAAGGGAATCTTCTGGACCCAGGAATTGGACCAGGGTGTCCTGCATTGCAGGTGGGATTCTTTACCAGCTGAGCTACCAGGGACATGTGTGTGTGTGTGAAAGTCACCCAGTCATGTCTGACTCTGAGACCCCATAGACTATACAGTCCATGGAATCCTCCAGGCCAGAATACTGGAGTGGGTAGCCCTTCTCCTCTCCAGGGGATCCTCCCAACCCAGGGATTGAACCCAGGTCTCCCGCATTGCAGGCAGATTCTCTACCAGCTGAGCCAGAAGGGAAAACCTGCCACGGAAGCCCCAAGTAAAAGGAAGGTAATCATAAGGACAACAGTAGAAACCTATAAAGTAAAAAGACAAGATGTATTTTTAAAAAGTCAACAAGACAAAAATCTATGAATCTCTGACCCAGTGGTTCTTAACAAAAGGTCACTCCACCCGTCCCAGGGGACATTTGTCCATGCCTGGAGACAGCTTTGATTGACACAAGTGGAGAGGATGTAGTTGCTAGAGGTGTGTAGTGAGTAAGGGTTAAATGATGCTGCTAACATCCTCTATTCATGGGACAACCCCCCACAATAATTATTTAGGCCAAAATGTTAACTGTTCTGAGTTTGAGAAACTGTTCTCATAGTTCTCTGTTAATACAGTTCAAGCAAAATGAGACAGAGAGGGAAAGCAAGAGGGAGAAGGAGAAGAAGACCAATACCAAGAATGAAAGAGAAGGATTTCTCCGGTAACTTAGTGCTAAAGAATCCACCTGCCAATGCAGGAGACTTCCCTGGTGCGGGAAGAGACCTCTCTGGTCCATTTAATCCCTGGTCCCGGAAGATCCCACGTGCTGCAGAGCAACTAAGCCTGTGTGCCACAACTATGGACGCCTGTGCGTCCGAGAGCCTGTGCTCCACGAGAGGCCACTGCAGTGAGAAACCCGTGCGCTGAACCTAGAGAGGAGCCCCCACCCTCCTCAAGTAGAGAAAAGCCCGTGCTGCAACAAAGACCCAGCACGGCCAAAAATGAATGAATAAATAAGTAAAATTATCATAAAGAAAACCCATAGTCATCAAAGGGGTAATAAGTAAAAATTATTAACAACTTTAGATCGAATAAATTTGACAACAGATGAAATGGACAAATTCCTTGAAAGAAGTATCAAGCTACTCAGTTCAGTTCAGTTCAGTGGCTCAGTCGTGACCGTCTCTTTGTGACCCCATGGACTGCAGCATACCAGGCCTCCCTGTCCATCGCCAACTCCCAGAGTTTACCCAAACTCATGTCCATTGAGTCGGTGATACCATCCAACCATCTCATCCTCTGTCGTCCCCTTCTCCTCCTGCCCCCAATCCTTCCCAGCATTATGGTCTTTTCCAATGAGTCAACTCTTCGCATGAGGTGGCCAAAGTATTGGAGTTTCAGCTTCAACATCAGTCCTTCCAACGAACACCCAGGACTGATCTCCTTTAGGATGGACTGGTTGGATCTCCTTGCAGTCCAAGGGACTCTCAAGAGTATTCTTCAACACCACAGTTCAAAAGCATCAATTCTTTGGCACTCAGCTTTCTTTATAGTCCAACTCTCACATCCATACATGACTACTGGAAAAACCATGTATTTCTTCTTGACTAGACCGACCTTTGTTGGCAAAAAAGTAATGTCTCTGCTTTTTAATATGCTGTCTAGGTTGGTCATAACTTTCCTTCCAAGGAGTAAGTGTCTTTTAATTTCATGGCTGCAGTCACCATCTCCAGTGATTTTGGAGCCCAGAAAAATAAAGTCAGCCACTGTTTCCACTGTTTCTCCATTTGCCATGAAGTGATGGGACCAGATGCCATGATCTTAGTTTTCTGAATGTTGAGCTTTAAGCCAACTTTCTCACTCTCCTGTTTCACTTTCATCAAGAGGCTCTTTAGTTCTTCTTCACTTTCTGCCATAAGGGTGGTGTCATCTGCATATCTGAGGTTATTGATATTTCTTCCGGCAATCTTGATTCCAGCTTGTGCTTCCTCCAGCCCAGCATTTCTCATGATGGACTCTGCGTATAAGTTAAATAAGCAGGGTGACAGTATGCAGCCTTGACATACTCCTTTTCCAATGTGGAATCAGTCTGTTGTTCCATCTCCAGTTCTAACTGTTGCTTCCTGACCTGTATACAGGTTTCTCAAGAGGTTTAGGGTTAGGGTTAAGAGATTTCCACAGTTTATTGTGATCCACACAGTCAAAGGTTTTGGCATAGTCAATAAAGCAGAAATAGATGTTTTCCTGGAACTCTTTTGCTTTTTCGATGATCCAGCGGATGTTGGCGATTTGATGTCTGGTTCCTTCCTCTGCCTTTTCTAAATCCAGCTTGAACATCTGGTAGTTCATGGTTCACGTATTGTTGAAGCCTGGCTTGGAGAATTTTGAGCATTACTTAACTAACGTATACACAGGAGGGCCATTGTTCTCTAGTGTGAGAAAAGCTAGGTGAGCCCTTCACGGGGACATGAATGTGCAGAGACGGTAACTGGTCACGCTCAGAAATCAGAGCTGTACTGGAGGCAACAGGCGGGGTGGCCAGCAGGGGGCAGCAGAGCGCAGCCAGGAGCAGCAGGGCAGAGGCCGGGCTGCCCAAGGGGAGCTTCAGGGGAACCAGCCCTGCGGGTCCACGGGTGTCCAAGGATCAGCGCTTGGCAGGAAGTCGGGACTGGACAGGCCATCCCCTCAGGACACAGGGACCACCTCTGAGGTCACATCCACAGTGAACCCCAGGACACCCAGGGCAAGGGGCACCGTCCATGCCTCAGTCCACGGCCAGGACGCTGCCAGGCTGACCGCCCCGCTGGGGAGTCCAGGGGAGACCACAGCTCAGGGGGCTTGGGACGTGGTCATGTGGTCAGACACAGGGAAGGTGACAGTGACCTCAGTCCTTGAGGACAAGTCTGGTGTTCAGACGTGAGAAGCCGAGGAGGAAGCTGGGGACAGACAGCAGGGCTGATGGTGTGGTGACCCTGCCTCTCAGTGAGGGGCCCCAGGGGGTGAATTTGCATAAAGCAAGCCCTCACTGCCCCCTCAAAGCTCTGAGAGGGAATAAAGGGGCTTAGAGAGCCCAGCGCTGCTGTGGGCTCGGAGGCAGAGCTCAGGGCGCGTCCACCATGGCCTGGACCCCTCTCCTGCTGCCCCTCCTCACTCTCTGCACAGGTGGGGCCCCCTGGCCCTGCCCGCAGGCTCAGGTCCCACAGGACCCTGGGCTGGGCCTGCCCCCAACCCAGAGCGCAGCCCAGACACAACCTCAGGGAGGCGCCCTTCTCACCTGGGGAAGGGGTCCTTCCTTCTCATGCCCTCTCCCTCCTCTCTTCCAGGCTCCGTGCTCTCCTATGAACTGACCCAGCCGACTGCAGTGTCAGTGGCCTTGGGACAGATGGCCAAGATCACCTGCTCGGGGGACCTGCTGGATGAACAATATACTCAGTGGTACCAGCAGAAGCCAGGCCAGGCCCCTAGGCTGGTCATTTATAAAGATAGTAAGCGGCGCTCAGGGATCCCTGACCGGTTCTCTGGCTCCAGCTCAGGCAAAACAGCCATCTTGACCATCAGCGGGGTCCGTGCCGAGGACGAGGCTGACTATTACTGTCTGTCATTGGACAGTGGCAGTTACAATGTTCACAGTGACACAGGCAGATGGGGAAGTGAGACACAAACCCTCCTGTCCTGCTCACACTCTCCCCCAGCCCCAGCAGGACTGTGGACACTGCAGGGACGGGCCTGGCCCCATTTCCCCGGATCTGAGCCCCCCAGGCTGCCCTCCCCTCGGCCCTCCAGGCAGGCTCTGCACAGGGCAGTCAGCTGTGGACGATGGGCTGACGGGACCCTGGTGATGATGTGGGGAGTCAGGGCCTGAGTGACAACACAGACACCCTCGTCTGATCGTGGTCCCTAGAGCTCTCTCTGGGGTGGTCTTGGCTAGGCCATCGCCACCTCTCTGTGGTCCTCATGTCCTGACCTAATCCCAGAAACTTCCCGGTGAAGTCTGGGGTTCTGAAGGAAGACCCAGTGCTGTGGGCACCATCGAATCCTGCAGAGCCCCTGGTCGGCCCTGAGTGCCCTGCCTACCACCACTGGGCCTGGAGCAGCTCCCTGCGCACCCTGTTGGTCCTAGGATGCTGCCCCCTCACAATCACCCCTCCTCTCAAGGGTTCAGTTCATCCGTCTTGTGGAGTCCCGCTCCACTAGAGATCATACCTTGCAGGGCCAGAGCCTCCAGGAGGCCCCCAAAAACTCAGCCACAACCCGGGCAGCTCAGGATCTCCTCCCCTGAGTCTGGCCTCCTGAACCCCCTCCTGACAGCCGGGCCCCAGCTGTCCTCCTCTGAGTCCACATCCAGGGGCAGCTGTGACCGCCCAGGGGAGATCACAGAGGAGGCCAGTCCCCAGGGGTCAGCTGGGCTCCTGTCCTGCCCTCTGTCCCCAGGGATGCAGCCGCCAGCTCTGAAAGTCCGACTCAGACCATGTGCTCATCCCGGCTCTGACCCTGGCCAGGAGGCACCTTAGGGGACCCCTTGGAGACGAGTCCTGGGTCTCAGACAGGCTCTGTCTCCCCCTGGCAGCTCTGAGCGTTCCTGGGGCCGCTCCACTGCTGGGGTGCAGGCGCCCCTCCAGCTGCTCAGTTCCAGGCAGGAAGCCCCGCTCGGGCCTGGACCTGCAGATCCAGGTGGGGCCGGCGGGGTCCATCCTGAGTTGCGCCTCCCCAGGGATTTCAGACAGACGCTCAGACACTGTGTCCCGGACCACAGCCCCCCGACCACCAGCAGGGCCAGGCTGGGGTTCCGAGGGGCTGACGACACAGCTCCAGGTCACGGCCACGAGGACTGGAGACACAGCTCTGTGCCTGGGCTGGCTTGGGCTCTCCCCTGCTTCAGGACGCACACCCGCGGAATTGGGCTGCGAGTCCAGTCTCTGACTAACTCCTGGGCCTCTCTCTCTCTCTCTCTCCGCCCCTCCTCCTCCCATCCCCTCCTCCTGCTCCGCAGCGCCCTCCCCTCTGTCTCCCTGCCGCCTGCTTCTCCTCTCTCCTCCTCCTTCTTCTTCCTCTCCTTTCTTTTCTCTCCCTCGCTCTCTTCCTCATGAAATGTTTGGATTTCTCCCCATAGATTATATTTAATTTAAATTTTCCATTATATTCGTATTGTCGACTAAAAACAGATGTAAAGCTTGAGAGTTGCACGTTAAGTTTTATTTGGGGCAAAATGAGGACTGCAGCCCAGGAGGCGGCCTCTCAGAGAGCTCTGAGAGATATCTGCGGCGGTGGGGAAAAGTCAATAAACAAGGTTTTGGTGAAGGGGGAGTTCAATACCATGAAGCACTCACTTTACAAAAGGTTTTGTGTTAGTCATGTGGCTCTGATGTTACCATGAAGGGAGTTAGTGCTTCTCAAGATATGAGGAGATGCAAGGATGGAGATCATAAAATCTGTTCCTAAGAAGAACTGTACAAAAAGCGCTCCACAACCCAGATAATCACGATGGTGTGATCACTCACCTAGAGTCAGACATCCTGGAATGTGAAGTCAAGGGGGCCTTAGGAAGCATCACTACAAACAAAGCTAGTGGAGGTGATGGAATTCCAGTTGAGCTATTTCAAATCCTGAAAGATGATGCTGTGAAAGTGCTGCACTCAATAGGCCAGCAAATTTGGAAAACTCAGCAGTGGCCACAGGACTGGAAAAGGTCAGTTTTCATTCCAATCCCAAAGAAGGGCAATGCCAAAGAATGTTCAAACTACCGCACAATTTCACTCATATCACACACTAGTAAAGTAATGCTCAAAATTCTCCAAGTCAGGCTTCAGCAACACGTGAACCGTGAACTTCCTGATGTTCAAGCTGGATTTAGAAGAAGCAGAGGAACCAGAGATCAAATTGCCAACATCCGCTGGATCATCGAAAAAGCAAGAGAGTTCCAGAAAAACATCTATTTCTGCTTTATTGACTATGCCAAAACCTTTGATTGTGTGGATCACAACAAACTGTGGAAAATTCTTAAAGAGAAGGAAATACCAGATCACCTGACCTGCCTCTTGGGAAACCTGTATGCAGGTCAGGAAGCAACAGTTAGAACTGGACATGGAACAACAGAATGGTTCCAAATAAGGAAAGGAGTATGTCAAGGCTGTATATCGTCACCCTGCTTATTTAACTTGTATGCAGAGTACATCATGAGAAACGCTGGGCTGGAGGAAGCACAAGCTGGAATCAAGATTGCCGGGAGAAATATCAGTAACCTCAGATATGCAGATGACACCACCCTTATGGCAGAAAGTGAAGAACTAAAGAGCCTCTTGATGAAAGTGAAAGAGAAGAGTGAGAAAGTTGGCTTAAAGCTCAACATTCAGAAAACTAAGATCATGGCATCTGGTCCCATCACTTCATGGGAAATAGATGGGGAAAAAATGGAAACAGTGGCAGACTTTAATTTTTGGGGCTCCAAAATCACAGCAGATGGTGACTGCAGCCATGAATTGAAAAGATGTTTGCTCTTTGGAAGAAAATTTAAGACCAATCTAGACAGCACATTAAAAAGCAGAGACATTACTTTGCCAACAAAGGTCCAACTGGTCAAAGCTTTGGTTTTTCCAATGGTCATGTATGGATATGAGAGCTGGACCATAAAGAAAGCTGAGCACCAAAGAATTGACGCTTTTGAGCTGTGGTGTTGGAGAAGACTCTTGAGAGTTCCTTGGACTGCAAGGAGATCCAACCAGTCCATCCTAAAGGAGATCAGTCCTGGGTGTTCATTGGAAGGACTGATGTTGAAGCTAAAACTCCAAAACTTTGGCCACCTCATGTGAAGAACTGACTCCTTGGAAAAGACTCTGATGCTGGGAAGGATTGAAGGTGGGAGGTGAAGGGGATGACAGAGGATGAGATGGCTGGACAGCATCACTGACTCAATGGACCTGAGTTTGAGTAAACTCTGGGAGTTGGTGATGGACAGGGAGGCCTGGTGTGCTGCAATCCATGGGGTCGAAAAGAGTCGGTCATGACTGAGTGACTGAACTGAACTGATCTAAAGACCTGTCCCACCAGATTCCCTGGAGCACAGAGTGCCTCACTCCCCCCGGCCTCCCTCAGGGGTTGTTGAAGGTCAGCAGCTGTAGCAGCGTGGGGTTCAGTCTCCATGGATGCAGATGGCAAGGCTTTCATTGTTCACTCGTTGGCAATGCTCTTGGTAAGTGCCAATTTGTAGTTGACAATATCTTATACATCTGTCCTCTTTTCATGAACTCTTCCTATTTTTTTTCTTGTCCATTGTGTGTGTGTGTGTGTGCACGCACGCGTGCTCAGCTGCCTGTCTGTCTTTACTCTTTAATGGTCATAACACCCTAAGTAACCTACACTGATGGTCGCTGCCCAGGTGTCTGGTGTGATAGCCACTCTCCCAGCTCTCATTCCCCCAGAGGCTGGGACGTTGGGAGCCCCAGATCCAGGGCTTCTTCTGCCATAGACTCTGGCCCCGGGGGACACTCCCCTCTTGGTGACAGATGCATCTAGTGACCTGTGGCGGGGGGGTAGGGTCAGGGACCCACAACCCATTCCCAGGCCTCTTCAGCGCTGTCCCCTCAGCAGAGCTCCCCAGGGGCTCCTGCAGGCCCGGCTGTGATGGCCCCCACGTCACTGACCTGCTTCCTTCATCCCGTCTTTCCCAGAAGGTGGGGGTGGGGTGACGGGAGGGTGTTGTTTTTTACTAGAATTCCTGCCCTTGAAACTTGCAGTGAAACTGGCTCTGGAGAATTGACCTCCGTCAGTTTTTCTCTTTTCCTTTATTAATATTTATTATATTGTCTCTCCTCTGAGCAGCGACCTCATGTCAGGGGGGAGGGGACTCTGCTTTCCTTGGCTTTGTGTCCCTCCCGGGCCCACATGGGGAGGGCCACCTGCTTCACTGAGCCCTCTGGGTCAAGTGCTCATGTGCCCCAGAGACACCCCCAGACACCCCCAGACATAAATGCAATGGCACCTAGTTTCCGAGAGAAGTGGGACACACAAAGTGAAACATCATAATGATTAAAATAACTCTTACGCATGTACATTTGACAGTAGTTTAAAATTTGCTCAGTCCGAAGCGAAGTTCAGGAGTTTGAATTGTGAACTCAACGGCCAAGGAGAGAGAAGAAACAACTGTGTAGTGATCACCCACATACCGTCTCCCTGGACGCCACATGGGCTAACTGGTGCCCTGGACACCTACACCCTCTCTCTCTCCCTGTGTGTATATAGATATTTACATGCGTGTTTGTATGTCAGAGAATTCACACGCATCTGTCCAGTCCACAGCCCCCACATTCCCTGATGCCCAGAGCATCTGTCATAGCTGTGGCTATTGTCACCGGATAAGACCCTCCAGGTTCCCGCCCTCACATTGGTTATCAGGTCTCTCTCATCCAGCATTCCTCAGCTAAGACTCCTTTTGACTCCTGGCTGCAGAATCTTCTGCAAAAGTCCCACAGAGAGGAGTGTGATCACTGTACACAGGAGGAGCATGGTTCTCTAGTGTGAGAAAAGCTAGGTGAGCCCTTCACAGGAACATGAATGTGCAGAGACGGTAACTGGTCACGCTCAGAAATCAGAGCTGTACTGGAGGCAACAGGCGGGTGGCCAGCAGGGGGCAGCAGAGCGCAGCCAGGAGCAGCAGGGCAGAGGCCAGGCTGCCCAAGGGGAGCTTCAGGGGAGCCAGCCCTGCGGGTCCACGGGTGTCCAAGGATCAGCGCTTGGCAGGAAGTCGGGACTGGACAGGCCATCCCCTCAGGACACAGGGACCACCTCTGAGGTCACATCCACAGTGAACCCCAGGACACCCAGGGCAAGGGGCACCGTCCATGCCTCAGTCCACGGCCAGGACACTGCCAGGCTGACCGCCCCGCTGGGGAGTCCAGGGGAGACCACAGCTCAGGGGGCTTGGGACGTGGTCATGTGGTCAGACACAGGGAAGGTGACAGTGACCTCAGTCCTTGAGGACAAGTCTGGTGTTCAGACGTGAGAAGCCGAGGAGGAAGCTGGGGACAGACAGCGGGGCTGATGGTGTGGTGACCCTGCCTCTCAGTGAGGGGCCCCAGGGGGTGAATTTGCATAAAGCAAGCCCTCACTGCCCCCCTCAAAGCTCTGAGAGGGAATAAAGGGGCTTGGAGAGCCCAGCGCTGCTGCGGGCTCGGAGGCAGAGCTCAGGGCGCGTCCACCATGGCCTGGACCCCTCTCCTGCTGCCCCTCCTCACTCTCTGCACAGGTGCGGCTCCAGGCTCGGCCCCCAAGTGACCAGGGCTCAGGCTGGCCCTGAACGTCAACTCAGCACAGGGGCTGCTGAAGGGGGCGGGGGCCGCAGGGAGGAGACCCTCTTCCCACACTCACTTTCTTCTCTCTTCCAGCTCGTGTGGTCACTTCTCAGCTGACTCAGCCGCCTGCGGTGTCCGTGTCCTTGGGACAGACCGCCAGCATCACCTGCCAGGGAGACGACATAGAAAGCTATTTTGCACACTGGTACCAGCAGAAGCCGGGCCAGGCCCCTGTGGTGGTCATTTATGAGTCCAGTGAGAGACCCTCAGGGATCCCTGACCGGTTCTCTGGCTCCAGCTCAGGGAACACGGCCACCCTGACCATCAGCGGGGCCCAGGCCGAGGACGAGGCCGACTATTACTGTCAGTCAGCTGACAGCAGTGGTGATCCTCACAGTGACGCAGGCAGATGGGGAAGTGAGACACAAACCCTCCCTTCCTGCTCACACTCTCCCCTAGCCCCAGCAGGACTGTGGACACAGCAGGAACAGGCCTGGCCCTGTTCCCCTGGATCTCAGCCCCCAGGCTGCCCTCCTCATGCCCTCCAGCAGGCTCTGCGCAGTGGGGTCAGGGAGGGGTTCAGGGTCCCCAGGGCCAGGCTCCATGGTGCTTTCTCGACAATGGTGTGAAATGTAGAACTCGGGTCTCATTTAAAGGCCAAGGAAGATATATGTCCAGTGTGGTGTTTTCTTTTTCTTTTCAAAAGAAAAGCTTGGTATTTTTTATTATGTAGGGTTTTAGTTGAGTGAAAATGTATTTGAATGGTTAGCAACAAATGGGAAAGTCTCAGGAGCGTTTGCTCCACCATCAGGAACTGGAAGAAGCGGAAGCAAAGCGAGGAATTCGCGTGATGCCCAGAGGCCAGGAGCAGGGAGCCGGGAAGACTGCCTACTGTCTGTGACTGGCCATCTCTGGACGCATTTCTTCACAGGGAGGCATCACACTCATGTCCTGGTGTGCTAACTGATTCTTACTATTGTTTAGTTGCAAGGTCATGTCCAACTATTTGCAACCCATGGACTGCAGCCTGCCAGGCTCCTCTGTTCATGGGATTTCACAGGCAAGAATACTGGAGGTGGTAGCCATTTCCTTCCCAAGGGGATCTTCCCAATCCAGAGATCAAACCCGAGTCACCTCCTGTGCGTGGGGTCTGCTGCCTAGCTGGCAGATATTTGACCCCTGAGCCACCAGGAAGGACCAATGATAATGCCAACCATTGAAAGAGGAATTACACACTAATCTTTATCAAAATCTTTCAAACAGTAGAGGGTACTCTCTGCTGCTGCTGCTGCTAAGTCGCTTCAGTCGTGTCCGACTCTTTGTGACCCCATAGACGGCAGCCCGCTAGGCTTCAGTGTTCCTGGGATTCTCCAGGCAAGAATACTGGAGTGGGTTGCCATTTCCTTCTCCAGTGCAGGAAAGTGAAAAGTGAAAGTGAAGTCGCTCAGTCGTGTCCAACTCGTAGTGACCCCATGGACTGCAGCCTACCAGGCTCCTCCGTCCATGGGATTTTTCAGGTAAGAGTACTGGAGTGGGTTGCCATTGCCTTCCAGGATACTCTCTAGTTCATTCCATAAAGTTGGAATTATGCTTACCAATAAAGACATTACCAGAAAAGAAAATTAAGCCCTGAAATGAAGTCCACCATGCCTGGACCCCCTCCTCTTTGGCCTCCTGGCTCACTGCACAGGTGTGTCCCAGGGTCCACCCACCCCAGGCAAGGACTTGGGGACAGGCCTGGCCCTGACTCTGAGCTCAGCGGGATGTGCCTGTGGGGGTAGGGGGCTCCTGGCCCTGCTGCAGGGTGGGGGGCTGGAGGGGCTGAAATCCCCCCATGTGCTGACTGCTGGGTCAGCCCTGAGGGCTGTGCCTGCCAGAGAAAGGGGAGATCTCCTTTACTCAGAGACTCCGTCCACCAGACCCGTGAGCCAGTGGAGCTGAGACTGAGGGAAGGGGGTGCCCTAGGTCCCAAAGAATCTTTGGCACTTAATCTGGGTGAGGCAGGGGGATTCTGTTCCTAGGTTCTTCACCTCCAGCCACCTCTCCTTTTCCCTCCTGCAGGCGCCGTGTCCTCCTACGAGCTGACTCAGGCACCCTCGGTGTCAGCGCCCCCGGGACAGACGGCCAGGATCACGTGTTGGGGGAACAACATTGGAGATAAATATTCCTCCTGGTACCAGCAGAAGCTGGGCCAGGCCCCTGTGGTGGTCATCTATGAGGGTCGCGAGCGACCCTCGGGGATTCCTGACAGGTTCTCTGGCGCCAGCTCGGGGAACACGGCCACCCTGACCGTCAGCAGGGCCCGGGCCGAGGCCGAGGCCGACGATTCCTTTCAGGTGTGCGATAGTGACAGTGGTGACCCTCATGGTGACACGGGCAGACGGGAAGTGAGACACAAACCCCCGGCCTGGCCCGGCGCGCTCGGCCTCCTCCGAGCGGCTGCCGGTCACGCAGAGGCCCGGGTGTCCCCTGTGCTCTCAGGGCCTCCGTTCATCCTGCGGAGCAGTGGCAAGTGGACGTCAGGTCCCGAGTCCTGGGGGCTGTCATCAGCACCCTAGAGCCAGAGGGCCCCCCATGCCAGCTGAGTCCTAGGACAGCCGTGTCCCCTCTCCACGCTCAGCCTCTCCACTCTCTTCTCTCAGGAGTGGCAGGAAGATTCCAGAAACAGGAAGGCAACTGTCCGTCGCCAGTGGCCACTGGTGGCCGCTGAGTCAGCCACTCTTGTCAGCGTACCTGATGGTCCAGCACTGAGACCCGGGGCCTCTCTGGGAGGACAGGGTGCTGGACTGCAGCCCGCCCCCCACACCACCACCCCAAACCCTCTAAGAACCGGGCTCCCCAGGACGCCTGCCCCTTTGTAACCTGACATCTGAACATTTTCATCAGAACTTCTGTAAAATGTTCACATCACTCCTTTACGTATATTCCTCAGAAGCTAAAAATTATCATGACTTGCTAACCACTCTCCTTAAAAATTCTTCCATAACGTTCATCTTTCCCGCTCTTTAGACGTGTTTTCATTCCACATCTCTTATTACCTTTGGTCTGCTCGTATACTTTCTTTTTTTTTTTAATTTTTTTATTGGAATATATTTGCATTACAATGTTGAATTGGTTTCTGTTGTACAACAATGTGAATTAGTTATACGTATCCTGAGGAGGGCATGGCAACCGACCCTAGTATTCTTGCCTTGAGAATCCCATGGACAGGGGAGCTTAACAGGCTACAGTCCATAGGGTCACAAAGAGTTGGACGCGACTGAAGCAACTTAGCAAAAGGCAAAGGCAATACATCGTATATCCCCTCCCTCTGGAGCCTCCCTCCCAGCTCACCCCCATCCCACCCTACTGGGTCATCACAGAGT
This sequence comes from Okapia johnstoni, assembly GCA_024291935.2. Taxonomy (NCBI): domain Eukaryota; kingdom Metazoa; phylum Chordata; class Mammalia; order Artiodactyla; family Giraffidae; genus Okapia; species Okapia johnstoni. Next base: position 1,931,566 of record CM044310.1, on the reverse strand, counting down.
GCCGAGCTGAGCTTCCTGTGCTTATAGCAGGTCCCCACTAGCTATCTGTTTTATCCGACATAGTGTATATACGTCAGTCCTCCTCTCCCAATCCAGCCCACCCACCGCTTCCGCCTCAGTGTCCCCAGAGCTGCACTGCTGACAACAGCCAAGACATGGAAACCAGCTAGATGTCCAAGGACAGGGAAACGAGTAAAGAAGACCTGGTTCAAGTTCTATTTAGTTGAGCTGAGCAGCTTCAGCTGCTTGCAACAAATGCTGGTAAATTCTCTTTTCAGTTTTATTCTATTATAAATATTTTCTAACTTTCCTTGCTATGGCTTCTTAGATACATCCATCATTTAAAAGTGGACATTTCATTTCCAAATACATGAGATTTTTTTAAGGATCTTTGATATTAATTGCTCATCTTGATATTAACTTCTCGTTTAAATGTTTTCTTCTCTGCAATCACCCCTGTGTTTTTTCCAGTCTTCTGATTTTATTGAGGTTTTCAACGGGTAACTCAAAGATCTCTCTTGATAACTGTCACATTGCACTACAAAATATGTGGGTTATTTTCAAATATCTTTTGATATTGATTTCTAACATATTTCCACAGTGGGTGCACCTAGATTCTGTCACCCAGAGTGAAGTAAGTCAGAAAGAGAAAAACAAATATCATACGTTAATGCATACATGTGGACTCTAGAAAAATGGCACAGATGAACCTATCTCCAAGGGAGGAATAGAGATGTAGACGTATCAGGTGGACTTATGCTCATATATCTTCATACCCAAAACTCTCGTTCAGTATCCTGCCATACATCTCTGTCGTAACAATGTACATTCATTTAAAAATTCTTCAATAGCACCGTGACTTTAAGTGCTAAAAGTTTTCTCCTACCTTGAGTTATTACCCTAACTATTAGTAGCAGAGTTTGACGAAAACAACATAACTGTATTGAAATCTGTGTTTTTACAGCTCATTCCCTTATTTTTAATTGTCGGCTGCCTGGGCTCGCTGTTGCTGGGTGGGCTCTCTCTGACTGTGACCCGTGGGGCTGCCCGGGCTCGCTGTTGCTGGGTGGGCTCTCTCTGACTGTGACCCGCGGGGCTGCTCTCTAGCCGTGGAGCGAGGGCTTCTCCTTGCAGCAGCGTCTCTTGTGGAGCACGGGCCCCAGGCACTCGGGCTCGGGAGTTGGGGCACATGGGCTTTGTTGCTCTGTGGCAGGTGGCTCTTCCCGGACCAGGGATCAAACCCATGCTGGCAGGCAGATTCTTATTCACTGTACCACCAGGAAAGTCCTGAAATGCTTATAAATGATTATCAACTAGTGATGATTCATGGATCCATCAATTAGTATAATTTACTTTTACCTCTAGGGACTTCCTCTGTGGCTCAGTTGATAAAGAATCTGCCCACATGCAGGAGACCTAGGTTCGATCCCTGGGTTGGGAAGATCCCCTGGATACCCACTCCAGTACTCTAGCCTGGAGGAGTCTGGTAGGCTACAGTCCATGGGGTCACAAAAAGAGTCAGACACGACTGAGCGACTTCAGCTTCTTTCTTTCTTTCCCTCTAGAATGAAGTGGGTCCAGAATTGTCAACAATGCTGTTCTGGCTTTCGTTTCTATAACAAACCTGGAGAAACTTCAGTTCCACAAATAGGAGTTTTGTAATAGAGTGTCACTCCCTGCTATGAACTCCTTCCTGGTTAGATGCCAAAAATGATTCGTGGTAGATGGTCAGAAATTGTTTCTCTGAATGATTTATCAGCTGACAGCTCCAATTCACTCTTATGATTTTGCAGATAGCAAAGCATTGGACAGCATCCGACTTCAAGAGGATTCGAATGGGGGCCAGTTCGATGCACCTCCGGACCGTCTGAGATGAGGGTTCGCTGTCCCATCTCCTGGGGAAACCCTGCAAGCTGGCCCCACCCCAGAGGCAGCTTTTCAAGAAACCACCTGCTGAGAGGCGTCACCCGGCCACTTGTTCACTTTCTCTGTTTCAGCGGTGAACACCAAGAAAGCTTGAGCAGAGCTTCCTGCTTAAATCGTCACTTAAGAGGCCCCTTGTAGAAGAAGACATAGTTTAAAGAAGGAGGAAATTGTAAATATCTGTCACTTCAGTGCTTCCCAGGTGGCACAGTTGGTAAAGAATCCACCTGCCAATGCAGACAAGAGATGTGTGTTCCATACCTGGGTTGGGAAGATGCCTCGGAGAAGGAAAAGGCAACCCACTCCAGTATTCTTGCCTGGAGAATCTCATGGACAGAAAAGCCTGGCGGGCTACAGTCAACGGGGTCGCAAGAGTCGGACACGACTTAGCATGCCTGCACTAGTCACTGTAATGCATCTTTGCCAATCCGGTATCTTAGGAGAAAAACGCTTGCATCTTATCGTGCGCTCTAAGTCAAGGGTCCCCAACCTCTAAGATCTGATGCCTGAGATCTGAGGTGGAGCTGATGTAACAATAATAGCACTAAGGTGCACAATAAACCAGCCTGAAGCCATTTCCTACCCTTGTCCCTGGAGCCAAAAAGGACGGCTGCTTTCAGTATATGCTTCCTCCACAACTTGAGGCTGCTGACGTGAATCTTTTAATCGATGGAAGAGTCTAATCATGTGATCTAACTGGCAAAGCTAGTCCTCCCTGCCAAACGTCCCATTCCGACCAAGTTCTGTTAGAAGCCTTCCCACTGCATCAGTACAAGTGAATATGTTAGTGTGCATTTTGAGGAATATCATCAAATCACTGAAAATTAGACGATGTGTCTGTCTAGTGAAATCAGCATTAAAATGATGTAGATCTTCTACGTTCCTTTACCTCCGTTCACAAAAGCTCTTTAAAAACAAGATAAGTCACTAGGCTACTTACCATTGTTTAATTAGCAACAGATGCTGTTGCCGCCACGGACTGTGAGAAATAAACATCGGGGTGTTTCGGTGATTGGCGTTTAGAAATAACGAAGTAAGAATCAAATATAAATCACCTTAGCATCGTCAGCCATCCGGCGAAGCATTTCCCACGAACGCAACAAGGATGCGAGAATGTGTCAGTCTGAACCACCGTCCCGGGGTCCCAGGAGGACTCACCGAGCTGACAGTTGCTGGAGGAGCAGTTAAGGGAGCAGCAGCCGCTGCAAAACCACCACCTGCCAAAGCTGGGTCTCCTCATGACAGGAGTGTGCCCTCCCAGCTGTCGGTCCAAGCCTTTGGAAAGGACCTGGAAAATAAGTTCTACCTACCAGATACTAATATAAACCCACCTGGCCAGGAGAGGCAGGCGCGCTGGCCATGCCCACTCTGGCCCAGGAAGTGTCCCAAAACTCAGTAATCAAGGTCAATAACATTTCAGGACCCCCCTGGCGATCCAGCGGTTAGGACTCTGCACTCTCACTGCCAAGCACACCAGCTCAACCCCGGGTCGGGGAACTAAGATCCCACAAGTCACAAGGCATGGCCAAGTTTAAAAAGGAAAAAGAGAGAGAAATATTTGATGCAATAGGTTTTAGGATTGAAATCAAGCCCCTGCCCCCCCGCCCCGCCCAATCTGGATGAATAAAGCAACGGAATAGTGAGTGAAGTCAGGCTCTGACACGGACTGACGTGACTCACCTCAAGCACCCCCACCCTAGGACTTGTGGGGGTTCCAGGAGCTCCAGAGGCGCCAGGAAGACGGAGGCCAGCCCCTGCCCCTCCCCCCACCCCACCCCCAGGTCCCCCGTGTCCTGTGTCTGAGCTCCACCCTTTCTGGGCAGTGTCTCCCTCTACAGCTGGTTTCTGCTGCCCATTACCAGGCCCGCCCCTCTGTTCAGTTCAGTTCAGTCGCTCAGTCGTGGCTGACTCTTTGCAAGCCCATGGACCGTAGCACGCCAGGCCTCCCTGTCCATCACCAACTCCTGGAATTTATTCAAACTCATGTAGTCAGTGATGCCATCCAACCATCTCATCCTCCATCGTCCCCTTCTCCTCCTGCCCTCAATCTTTCCCAGCATCAGGGTCTTTTCAGATGAGTCAGTTCTTCACATCAGGTGGCCAAAGTATTGGAGCTTCAGCATCAGTCCTTCCAATGAATATTCAGGACTGATCTCCTTTAAGGATGGACTGGTTGGATCTCCTTGCAGTCCAAGAAACTCTCAAGAGTCTTCTCCAACACCACAGTTCAAAGACATCAATTCTTCGGCGCTCAGCTTTCTTTATGGTCCAACTCTCACATCCATACATGACTACCGGAAAAACCGTAGCCTTGACTAGATGGACATTTGTTAGCAAAGTAATGTCTCTGCTTTTTAATATGCTGTCTAGGTTGGTCACAACTTTCCTTCCAAGGAGCAAGCGTCTTTTAATTTCATGGCTGTAGTCACCATCTGCAGTGATTTTGGAGCCCCCCAAAAATAGTCAGCCACTGTTTGCACTGCTTCCCCATCTATTTAAGGGAGGGAAGTTTCCCAGAGCCCCCGAGTTCCAGGCTGGGCCCCACCCCACCCCCATGCCCCGCAAAGCCTGGTGCTCCCAGGTTTCTGGCTGGTGCTGCCAAGTCCCAGGACGCAGTCTTTACACCCAGTTGCTGTGTGTCTTAGGAAAGAAATTCTCCCTGTCTGTGCCTCTGTTCCCTCATCCGCAGAAGGGACTGCCAGGTGGCGGAGTCTGTGCGGTCTCCGGAAGCTGCAGGATTCTGTCCTCATTTGCTGGAAGAGAGCTAGGGGTGGGGGACCTTCTGCACCCCCAGGATCACCAGAGGAGCTGGCATCTTCAGGGTTCCCAGGGACCCCTCAGAGGGGGCTCAGGAACCACAGAGCCAGACCCTGACTGCAGAAACTGCCAGGAGCCAGCCCACGAGATTCCACCCATGACAGAGTCATGAGAAAGAGGACTGATTTGAGCACGGCTTCTCAGGCCTCAGGGATTCTCGGAAGGCTGCCTCAGCGCTCACCTTAAAGATGAGATCTCTCTTTCTGATGCTTGCTATAATAAACCTCTTATTTTCTATGACTTAGGCACAAGGCCTTTCCCGATTCTCTTCTTAAATAGATCAATCTGAAATCTCAATCGACAAGGCCCCTGAACGGTAGCACCCTAAATAAGATTATCTGGGATATAGAGTATGCTGATCTAAATTCCTTTTGCTAACATATTGGTTTGTTTAATAAATGTACCTGTGCCTTTGGAGCTAATGTGCATAACTGCTCCCTAGTAATAAAACAGCATTGAGAGCCTCTGCACAGAAAGCCCCGATGGGCACAAAACCCTTTGCAGGAAAAAAGGCTTGTTAGGAAATACAAAAAATATTGCTTTAGGAAACTGTTACTTAGTCTATATTTACTCACTATGTTTTTACTCTTAACGTATTTAGCCTATATAATGAAAGCATAATAGTAAAAAATTTATATAAATAAAAGTTTAGCTTTAATACAAATAATAAGACAATTGTTGATTTAACTGATGATTCTTACTTAGAGCTGACCTTCAGCTTGCTGTTCTATGACCTTATGGGACCACATTCTTTTCTGTTAAGCTCGAGGCATAAAGTAAATTACCGAAAACAGGTTTTACCTTGAAACTTTCTATTGATAAATTCTTTCCTGCTGTGCCTGATACAAAAGCGTTCTGACTGATCAACCCTTATCAATGGAGAGTCACAAGATGTTAGCCGGCCCCCAGGCCAGAAGATGATGTAGACAAAATGAGGCTTTTTGTAACTAAAAACAGGCAAACAGTTTCGATGAAGGTCAAAACTGCTGGCCTATTAAGCTGGATTGATAGGCCCATTAAGCTGAATTCATATGCCCACTAAGCTGAATTGGTATGCCCACTAAGCTGAATTGGTATGACTCTATACTTTACATCTGTTTCTACGCACCACAAAAAATATAAAAACTGTCTTAAAAACAAAAAAGTCAGAAGACACTTGGAAACACCATGACTCGCTGTGTCTTCTCATTCGTATCGCCGACGCCGTCCATCCTAAGGGAACCCTGATCAGCTGGAGCAGGACTCCGGCAAGAAACCTGGTCACACCTCCAGACTACCCTTTGTCCCCCAGCTCTGCCTCAAATGCTCCAAGCCCCAACAATGAAATGCTTAAGAGAAGGATCCACCAGGCTTGAGTTTGGGGAGGAGGGGAGTGGGGAGCTGGGGGGGTCTGGCCCTGGGAGACAGGAATCCACAGTGGCCACAGGCAGGGTCTCTGGGGCCTGTGGGGTGGAGAGTGGGCAGGAGCAGACAGAGGTGACTGGACACGACACAGCCCTCAACTCCAGGGGAGGTGGGCAGGGGCAGGGGCACAGAGGAGCAAGAGACCCTGGGAAAGGGGTCCACCAAGCAGGACCGCTGAACCCAGACATCTCTGAGCCAGCTGGGATCCAGCTCTAAGCCGTGCTCAGCCCAGGCAGGGGGTAGGGCAGGCCTGAGTGCAGTGGCCAGAGCTGCAGCTGCGTGGGCTGGGAAAGCCCTGCCCGTCCCCCGAGGGTCCCCCCAGGGTCCCCCGGGGTCCAGCCAGACTTGGATTTCCGACCGCAGCCCCCACAGAGGAAGCAGTCTGCGGTGGAGTCGGCCCAGAGGCCTGGGAAGGTGCGGGTGGGGGAAGGGAGGCAGCTGGAGTCACCCGCCGAGTTCAGGGACAGTCCCTTTTTCTCCCCAAAACCTGGGACTGTCCCGGGGGCCACCGTAGCCTCCAGGCCCTGGGCAGTGGGGGAGTGTCACACCCATACAGGGGTGCTGGAACGGACCAGCTTCCGCCTGGGACCCCAGGGGTGCAGGGGCACCCAGCCCCCGTGACGCGAGGAGCGCAGGTCCCAGGCTGGAGTGAGCCAAGCACCACGGTGGGGAGAAGTTGGACTGGATCGGGGCCCCTAGGGGCTCCCCCGTACCTGCATGGTAGCTGTTAGGGCACCCACACCCCATTACTGTTCAGTGCTGGTCAGTGTCCAAGGCCAGGGATGTGTGTGTGTGTGCGTGTGTGTGTGTGCAGTCCAGCCTCAGCACTGGACCAGGCAGCCTGGGGTTCCTCCAAAACTGCTTTATGAGTTTGGTCAAACCGTGAAGTTCTGATCACCGCCACCCATTTCGCCCCCTCCTGCTCCACTCATCACCGTCATTATTCTCGTTATCGAGAGCTGTGGAGGGTCTGGGAGGTCATCCCGCCTGCCAGCTAAACCGCAAGGCTGCTGCGATTGCACTGATGCTGGCAGACCCGAGATGCTGGGGCGGAGACAAAGGCCAGCTTGTCACTCAGCCAGAGCGGCACTCAGGCCACGAGCCTCGTCCGGCAGTGGTTCTCTGAGCCTGACGGGGTGATGCAGAGGAGCCAGGAGACACCTGCACGTCCAAGCTGGGGGACCCCAAGTCTGTTAGGTAGGACAGTAAGCACGTTCAGCTCCGGAGGGAGACACCAGCTCTTCCTTCCAGGGCTGCTCATTCCACAAACATCCAAAGACAATCCAAAACAAAGGCGATCCGTGCCTTTGCTCCTGAGACGTGCAGAGATGCAGAGATCCACAGATACTGTCTCTCAGCACCCTATCTATGTGAAGGGACTGAAGTCCTGGGCTGTGTGTCTGGTACCGCATCCCATGGAACAGGCTGGACTGATTTTCACCAAACGCAGCAGGAACGTTAAGGAGTATCGGACTCAAAACATGAGGGCCAGACATGTCTGAAAGGTCCGTTCCCACAAAGTCCCTTTGGGGTCCTTCCCCAGAGCTGCTGAAACAGAGAACTGGGAGGGCTGCAGAGCTGGACTTAAGTGGACCTAAGCAGCTGGATCACAGAGGTCCATCTAGTCTAAGTGATGGCTTTTCCAGTGGTCATGTATGGATGTGAGAGCTGGACTATAAAGAAAGCTGAGCGCCGAAGAATTGATGCTTTTGAACTATGGTGTCAGAGAAGACTCTTGAGAGTCCCTTGGACTGCAAGGAGACTCAATCTGTCAATCCTAAAGGAAATCAATCCTGAATATTCATGGGAAGGACTGATGCTGTAGCTGAAACTCCAATACTTTGGCCACCTGATGTGAGGAACTGAGTCATTGGAAAAGGCCCTGATGCTGGAAAGACTGAAGGTGGGAGGAGAAGGGGATGGCAGAGGATGAGATGGCTGGATGGCATCCCCGGCGCGATGGACATGAGTTTGAGTAAGCTCCGGGAGCTGGTGATGGACAGGGAGGCCTGGCGTGCTGCAGTCCCTGGGGTTGCAAAGAGTCGGACACAACTGAGTGACTGACAGAACTGAAGCTACTGGAAAGCCGGAGCGTAGGTGCTGGCTGTGATGAGCGGGAACGTGCAACCTGCCGCTTGGAGTTCTTCCTACACCCAGAGGCCTGACAGCACCGACCCCAGCCCTGCACGGCCTCTCTAGGGCCACGAGACACCCTCGCAGAGCAGCGAAATGAAACAGAGCTGGCATGCCGAACCAGGGCCCAGGGGTGGGGCGGGGCTGGTGGGCAGGCTTTAGTGAGAAGCCCTTGAGCCCGGGAACCACAGCAGAGCAGTTGGCAGAGGCCCTACGGGGAGAGCCCCCCCCACCCAGTAATGGCCCTGGGCCCTGGGAGAGGGGGCGGTGCTGGGGGCAGGGACAGAAGGCCCAGGCAGAGGACGGGCCCCATGGGGCGGGGCGCACTGGGACAGCCCCTGCCAACAAGAGGAACTGGGGCACTTTGGACCCCTCTAAGGAGGAGTTCACAACCAGCGCATCTGCCCGAGGTGCCCTTGGCCCTGGGGGCACATGAGGTCCAGGCCAGGGGGCCCGTGAGGCCCCCAGGGGTCAGCAGGTGTCCCTAGGCAGCCCTGGCCCCTCATCCTGCTGAGCCTGGCCGTGGGAGGCCCTGGCCTGCTGCCCCCGATGGCAGCAACTTGGAGCACGGATCCTGCATGGAAACCCCAACAAGAAAGGGCCCGTGGAGCCTGTGGGACAGGTAAGGGCTGGGGGAGTCGTGGTGCAGAGAAATGGGGGTTCCCTTCGATGGGACCCGGGGGTGAATGACCGCAGGGGAGTGGGATGAGAAGGGAGAGTCCGCTGGAGAGAAGGGGCCTGAGCGGACGGTGGCTTTATTTGCAGTGTTGACACTTGGTCCAGTGCCTTTGCTTGTGTTGGTTTTTATTTGTTAATATTGTATTGAAATACTACTTATCTCATGGAGTTTTTGGCGCCCCTGAGATTTTGCACCCATGGCTGATGTCCCGCTTGCCTCACCCCAGCCCTCTGAGCAGGGCAGACATAGGGCGGCAGGGGCAGGTCGTACCCAGCAGGCACTGATTATTTTCGGGGGGCAGCAGCCCCGCAAGGCAGGTCTGCCTTCCTCCCCTTCTTACAGGCGGGGACAGAGGTCCAGAGAGGTGAGGCAAGCTGCCCAAGGTCACGCAGCACATGGGCGCAGTCCCAAGGCTGTAGAAATCCCGGGACTAGACAGGCACCAGAGTGTCCCGTGTTTTAAGTTAACAGTCCAGGAGAAGAGGCAAGTCTGCAAGGCATCCAGAGAAGGAAGCAAGGGCTCGGCACAGTCTCCCCCAAGGAGGTCAGCTCCTCAGCGAAGGTTCCTAAGTGTCTAATGGGGCCAAGCCTGAACCAAGGGGTCATGTCCAGATCCAGGGCACTGACCTGGGATGGGGGTGCTCCAGGCAAAGGGAGTAGGGAGGCCAAGGAGGAGAGAGGGGTGCACAGGCCTGCAGGGAGCTTCCAGAGCTGGGGAGAACGGGGTACAGACCACAGGGGTCTTGTCCACCTCATCCTTTATCCCGGGATCCATGGGAGGTATTGAGGGATTTAAGTGCCGGGCTGTCAGAGTGCAGTTCGTGCTCTGGAAAAATTGTTTCAGATCAGAGACCAGCGCGAAGTCAGGTTAGAGGGTGGAGAGGAAGCTGTGAAAAGGCGGGGGGAGGGGCGCGGTCCTTGGTGAACATGGGGCGCGGTCCTTGGTGAACAGGCACCACCATCGCCTATGGAATCGGCAGGCGAATTTACAGTGACGCCGTCAGAGGGCTGACAGGGAGGAACAGGCACTGTCATGAGCGTCTATAAAAATCTAAAATGCACACCCTCTCCAGCAATATGCTGCAAACCATAAAAGAAAACATATTTCTTTAAATTGTGTAATTCTGCTTTTAGGAATTCATCTGGGGGCGGGGGAACAATCAAAAAAGTGTGACCAAAGGTTTACAAGCCAGAAACTCGACATTATGAACGATGGGAGAAAACCAGAAATAACTCAAATATCCAGCAGAAAGGGTGTGATGAGACACAGCACGGGGCATGCTCCGTAAGGAGTCCTGACACAAGCCCCCAGAATGGTATTTCTAAAACTGGGTTTGTAAAGCATGTGTGCATTTTCAAAAGCTTGTCAGAAAATACATATATATGTCAATAAGGTGTCTTTAGCCAGATATTTTTAATTTTTGCTTTGTAATCTTATGATTATAAAGTTATAAAATTATAGTTATATAAAATATAATTATAAAATTATAAATTATAAAAATAGTTATGAAAATGTTCACAAGAAGATATAGAAATAATTTTGTCTTCTAAAATGCTTTTTAATACCAGAATAATGTGTGCTTTTAAAAAAAGGTTGCGTACAGAAGCGTATAAAGTAAAAATTGGCAGCTTCTGCTCACCAGCCCCACGTCTTACCCTGAAAGAGTGCTTCTCCATTCTGCGGCGAGAGACCATGTCACGTGGGTCTGTACACTTTCGGCCCTCCTCCTAGGCACGTATGTCCCTGAAAGCACACACGCACATCTAATTGGTCGTAGGGTTTTAGTTTTCAGAAAGGACTTATGCTCCGCCTGTGAGCCTGCAACTCTCTTTTTAAACAGTCTGTTGCGATTTTCCATATCAGCCCACGTGGATCCCCGTGCTCTCTGAGTGGCTCTGTATGAATTCAGTTTGGATGAAGCAGCGTGTCTTTAATCACTCACCTACTAGTGGACATTTAGGCTGTTTCCGCTAAAAAACGTAACTTACAGGAGATGCTACATGGAAAGGCCCACGTGTGTAGCTGTGTCCCTGTACTTTGCACACTGTATCTCCCTGGAAAGATGCCTAAAAACGGGATGCTGGGTCAGAAAGAACACGCTTTGAAATGTTCATAGGTGACGCCAGTGGTGCTCCCAAAAGCCTGTTGCAGCTTCCAGTCACTGCAGTGAATGACAGTGCTTTTTCTTCTCCATTCTCGCCGATAAAGTGACAGGTGGATCTTTTTTTATTTTGCGCGTCTGAAGAGCAAAAATGGGAACAAAACTGCTTGTTGTTTGTTTATTCGATTGCTGGTGAAATTTATTTTCCTTTCATATTTTTATTGATTGATTTTATTTCTTCTGCGAATGTACTGGTTGTACTTTTGCCTGGTTTCTTTTTCGTTCGGCTGGTTATACTGTAAGATTTATAGAAACTCTTCATCCACTTGGGATAGTAACCCCTCATTAAGTATGCATGTGGTAAATCTTTTTCCCTGATCTGTTTTCCCGTTTCATTTGTGGGCTCTTTCAACATTAAGCCTTTTTAATTTTTACATGTCAGATCGGTTGTTTTTCCTTATGGTGCTTGTGATCTGTGGCAAGCATAGGAGAGATGTTTCTATTTTGATCTTTTTTTAATTTTATTCAGCTACTTCTATTGATTTGGCGTTTGTTTTTACTTAGCCTGGGATTTATTTTTGTGTTGGTAGAAATGTATCCCTATATATTTTCCAAATGGGAAACCAATCGTCCTGTATTTGTTCAATACAGACACAACTTTCATCAAATGCTGAATTACTGACTTATCACATACTCTCTGTGGTTCTAACCATCGATTCCCCATCCCTTCCACCATGTTTGAATTATTGTAACTTTACAGTGTGTTTTGGTGCCTGCTAGAGAACAATCCCGCCGGTGTTCTTCTCAATCAAAATATTTGTGTCTATTCTCCACCATTGAGATGAGATGGTTGGATGGCATCACCGACTCAGTGGATGTGAGTCTGAATAAACTCCTGGAGTTGGTGATGGACAGGGAAGCCTGGCGTGCTGCAGTCCGTGGGGTCGCAAAGAGTCGGACACGACTGAGCGACTGAACTGAGCTGAACTCCGCCATTATTCTTACTGTTGGACTTTAGGACTGGCTCACTAATTTTTTTTTAACATGTATTCATTTGGCTGCGGTGCTCTGGATCTTTAGTTGCGACTTGCAAACTCTTAGTTGCAGCATGTGGGGTCTAGTTTCCTGACCGGTGATCGAACCCAGGCCCCCTGCGTTGGGAGCTTGGAGTCTTAGCCACTGGACCACCAGGGAAGTCCAAAGTTATTCCTTTGATGTTGTGCTTGTAATTTCACGGAGTATATGGATTCACTTGAGGGGAATTGATGTCTTTACTGCTGTGTCCGTTCATCAGGTTGTGCTATATTTTATCCTCACAGATCTTGTGCATTCTGTGTAAAGTTTATTCCTAGGGCTTTTAATAGAACTTTCATCGAGATTGTCAGTGCTTCCCCCATTTCATATTCTCAATGGTTACGGCTCGTATAGAAGGAAACCTACTGACTTTTGCCTAACCTGCTTGTATTCAATCACAGGTTAACTCTTGTACTAGTTCTAATAGTCCTTCAGCTGATCTTGAGCTTGTGTGTTTTTTTTAAGTAAACTAGCCCATCACCTGCAAAAACTAATTTTATCTCATTTTCCCTAACATTCACACTCTTCCCCCATCTCATTTCATGGTCTTGAATCTGTAGATTATGTTTAATAATAAAAGTAAGTGTGGGAACCCCGGCCTCTGAAATGGCTTTGCTTTTAAACGTGAAGCATGCTGTAAGTTTCAGGAGATACTGTTCACTAAGCTGAGGATGTTTCCTTAGATAATTAACTTAGTAAAAGTCTGGATATTTGCTTTCTTTAATCAAAAACAAGTGCTGAATTTACATCGCTGCTCAGTTAAATTTTGTTTCAAAAATCGTACCTTAAATACAGACCTTAAATACTACCATGACCAAAAACTTCCACTGCTGAATTAAAAGGAGGCTGGACCCAGTGCAATATGGGTTACCTTCCGACTTAGATTAACTACGTAGGGACATAATATCAGATTTGGCAAGGCCTGAGGATTCTTGTCATCATAAACTCTTACAGTGCAATCTGGGTGTTTTGTTTTTCTGAGCTTTTTAGGTGTATTTTCTGTTCTGGTAGGACACGGAGGCTTACTCAACGAGGGGCAAGCATTATGGGATGAGCCCAGGCCTCTGGCTTGCGGAGAAATCTATCGAATTGAGAACTATGAGGGGGACCAAGTCTGCAAGGACCTGGGAGCAGTTTGGATGGAGGATGTGGAGTCTGAGGTGTCTGTGGGATGCTCAAGCAGAGACGCATACAGGAGGCAGAATGTGTATAAATCCGGAGCCAAAACAGAGGTCAGGAAGGGAATAGGGGTGTAAGACCCCTGGGCGGTCGTCCGAGTGCACAGTGTGGGTCAGAAGCAGAGGGGGGACGCAGGGGGAGCGGTGCTCAGTCTTGACTGGACAGGGACATTGTTAGACCTGACCCGAGAAGTTTCAGGGAGAGATGGCGGTGGGCGGGAGAGGGCTTCCCCACCGTGTCCCAGCGTGTGAAACAGGGCTCGGCAGACGGGTGCTTGATGGCCATTGTTGGACAGATGGATGAAAGATGGACAGATGAATGGATGCTGGATGGATGGAGAAACAGATGTGCAGAAAGACAGTGATCTGAGACAGCAGGAAACGCTTCACCAAAGAGAATGAACTGAACTGCGTCTCCGTGCGTGAAGAAAACAGGGCAGGGGTTCCCCACGTGGGGCCTTAGGAATAGCCTGGTGTCCACAGGCCCAGGAAGGAAGCTGCCAGGCTGGACTGTGAGAAATTGTGGAGAAGGAACACCCAGTGGCCTGACAGTGAGGTCAGGAGCGGTCGGGCAGGTCCGAGCCAGCTCGGTACGCCTCTGCCGCCCCGCACAGACGCAGCACTCCGCATCTCCATCAGTGCTGAGGAGTCAGTGGTGGCCAGGACAGCCTCCGAGTGAGGAGAACACACTGGGTGACTCCAAGGCATGTGCGGCCGCTGCCTCAGCCAGGGGGCTGGGCATGGGGACACCTCCAGGACATGAGCCACCCAGGGGTGCCCTGGTCTCTGGAAGGCTGGCTCCACACCACCCCTCAGCCCGAAGACACAGCCCCACCGGCTGCAGCCCTGTGCCCATCACGCCCAGAAGTTTCCCGCTTGGCCCAGCCCCCCCAGGGGACAGGCCCCAGGTGCTGGCCCGGAGGGTTTTGGTCCAAGGCTCAGTCACCGTGTTATGCCTTCGGCAGCGGGACCCGGCTCACCGTCCTAGGTAAGTGGCTCTTGCCCTTTCCCCAGCCTGTCTCACCCTCTGCTCTCTCAGGAAAGTCACTCCTCTTGCTCTGGGGGCAGCTTCCTCTCTGTCCCCCGGCCTTATGGGCTGATCCCCACCTTTCTCCGTGGGGCCAGGAAGGGAGATGGATTGGTCTTGGGGTAACAAGCAGGAGCCTCCAGAGTCTGACCGTCTGACGGGGCCAGTCCGGGCGCCGGGGCTAGGGTTTGGTCCAGGAATGTGGGGACTCCTTCCCTTCTTGTGGGGCAGATGCTGGGGTGCGGGCCAGAGGCTGGTGCTGGCCAGGGGCGTCCCCAAGCCCTGAGCTCCGGGCTGTGAGCTCTGTGCCCCGGCCAGGAGGGCCAGACAGGAGCTTGGGGGCTCGGCGGGGGCTGTGACCAGGCTCCAGGGACACAGAGGGGCAGCCTGCGGGAGGGCCCTGGAGGGTGGAGAGAGAGGGGTCTCGCCCGCTCGGGGCTGAGGGGCCGGGCAGACACAGCTGAGACGGGGCGAGCTGACCAGAGGCTCTTGGGACAGCGGTCAGAAAGGAGCGGGTCCCCTGGGGCAGAAATTCCTCCCTCCGGGACCCCTGATCCCCTGGGACCTAGGGGTCACACCTGTCCAAGGGTTGGCCTCTACGGGCCTCGAAGCAGGCGTTAGACTTAGGAGATGATGAACAGGGCTCTGACCCCCACAAAATCAGGGTCGTCGGAGGTGCTGTGTGGGGGCACCGTCCCCTGAAGGCAGGTGAGACAAGGGGCCCTGAGCTCAGGCAGGAGGGACGGGGAGACGGGCAGGGCCTCAGAGGAACCCCCAGGCTTTGGCCGGGAGAGCTGAGGCTGGGCTGGGGCTAGCCAGTGCCTGGCGAGGAGACGAAGGCCCGGGCCCCGCTGTGCACGTGGCTCTGGCGCTGTGTCCCCACATCTCCCATCAGGACAGTCCTGGAAGGTGGGCTGGGGCACCCGGGTTCACGGTGGAGGCACCTGGGCTGCAGAAGCAGAAAGTCACGGAGGGGTCTGGCAGGGGCTGAGGGCTCAAGAGGTCAGGGCCAAGAGCAAACACAGACTCCAGGGGCCAGGAGGACGGAGGAGAGCGGCCCTGGTCACAGCCGGGGACTCTGAGGCCACAGATGGGACGCTTGGGCGGTCACTTATGAGAGTGACGTGCAACAGCTTCTGAGGGGCTGTCTGCCGTCCAGGGGCTGAGTGCAAGGGGTGGGGGTGGAGGGGGACAGAGAGGCAAGCAGGGCTACCACGGGGACAAGTCATAGAGGTGGTACTAGGGGGACAAGATCAGAACCTCCCCGGCATCTTACACCCCTCCTCTGTCCACGCAGGTCAGCTCAAGTACGCACCCTCGGTCACTCTGTTCCCGCCCTCCAAGGACGAGGTCAGTGCCAACAAGGCCACCCTGGTATGTCTCATCAGCGACTTCTACCCGGGTAGCGTGTCCGTGACCTGGAAGGCAGACGGCAGCCCCGTCACCCGGAACGTGGAGACCACCCAGGCCTCCAAACAGAGCAACAGCAAGTATGCGGCCAGCAGCTACCTGAGCCTGACGGGCAGCGAGTGGAAATACAAGAGCAGTTACACCTGCGCGGTCATGTACGAGGGGAGCACTGTGACAAAGACAGTGAAGCCCTCAGAGTGCTCTTAGGGCACTGGGCCCCCACCCTCGGGGGCCCTCTCGCCCACACCCCCTCCCCCAGCTCTCCATGGACCCCTGAGCCCCCACCCAGGTCGGCTCAGACCAGGGGGCTCTCCTCCCTCCCTGTTCCTGCTTCTCCTGAATAAAGACCTTGTCATTTATCAGCCAACATTTCTGAAGTGCTTTGTGGGTCTGGCTGAGTCTTGGGGTTAAGGGTCAGTTCCTTAGGGAAGGGACAGGTATGACCTGAGAGTCCATCTGCTTGTCATCACCCCAACCCATCCCCAGGGACCAGGGAGCTCTGAGTGCCAGGGGAGCGGTGACCCAGAGCAGGACATGGTCGTGTGGTGCAGGCTCCTGGGGTGCAGGCCTTGGCCCCCTGGGAAAGGAGAAAGGCCAGTGAGAGACAGGGGATGGCTCTGGGAGGATCAGGGAAAAAACCAAAGGGATCCCAGGAGGCAGCAGTGGACCAGAGGCAGGATTATGGGGGAAGGAGACCCAGAGGCCATAGTCTCAGGAGCAGAGGTTGACCTTTCCTATTTCCTCAGGGAACCTAGAGGGGAGAGCAGTTATCAGGTGAGGGGTCCATTGTTGGCCCTTCGCCAAGCAACCATGAAAAGTTTGAGGATGTATCACAGAAGTCCTGATGTCTGATGTTCACAATGCTCATTAACTAAGTAAAGACACTGATAAGGTCTGCTGCAGAGAAACAGGTCAATATCACATGACCTAGCAATCAGCCAGTCACAGTCACTCTCCCCTCCCCTCAGGGCACCTGGAACACTCTGAGATGGTGCTGGTCCCACTCACTAGTGCCAGGAGCGGGGGTGAGGCTGAGGCAACAGGAAGTTTGATGTTGGTTCTGATAGGCTTGGGTCAGGGTAGCTCAAGGCCACCCTCGTGGGGGGCTAGATCTCCAACCCGGTGCGTGGGCATCTGAGGTCAAGCTGGGAAGGGAGTTGTTGATGGTTAGGTTCAATACGGAGCCGGTGCCCTCACCCTGTACGAGGTGGGGACAAAGGAGTGTTGGGTCCAGGGCAGAAGGCATCATCTGGGCCCACAAAGGGCATCCTAGTGAACGTCCCAAGGAGAGAGAGTCCATGACGATTCAGGAAGAGAGTCAGGCTGGGTCAGCCCAGCTCAGGGCAGGCTGAGAGTGTGACCTGAGGGCTCCGGAGGTCAGGCCTCCTGAGGGGTCAGCACCCCCAGATCCCTGCCCAGGGGACCTCCCCCTTCCATCTCCTTGGCTCCCCATGGCTCTGGCAATCCTGCGTCCCCAGGCCTCTTGGGCCCTCTGGCTCTCCAGGGACAGGTTGCTGCCTTGACCACAGCCAAGGGGGCACCAGGACAGCCCAGGACACAGCCTGCAGTTACAGGGGACTCTGGGGACACAGCGGGCAGAGGACAGGGGCCCCTGGGAGCCTCATGCCAGGCTTTCCCGCCCCAAACACAGACTCGACTCCAGAGAGAAACTTCGGGGTGCTGTGTCCCAGGGCTTCTGGGACCCCATTCACAAAGCTGAGTGTGGAGGCTCCCGCGGAGAGGGGGCCACCCAACTCTCATCTCGCTGGCCCACTGGGTACAATGCCACCACCCCGTCCCTTGCTGCTTTGCCAAGAGCAATATCCCATTTACTTTCTTGTAAGTTTTTATTGTAGAAAACATTGAACACAAAAAAATAAGGATGCAGGTGAATGAAAAAGAGCCCCGTGTTCTCATCAGCCAATTCACCAAAATCTTCCATTTACTGATGATACAACCACACAATAATTCCTCTCTTGGGTAAACTTTTGAAGCAAATTCCAGTTGTCGGAAACTGTTCTTCTGAAATATTGCGATTGTGTCCTGAGGTACAAGGACCTCAAAGAGAGCTACAGTGTATTATGAAACCTGAACAGTAAATTGCTGATATCAGTGACGGTTCTCAGCAAACACCTCACACTGTCAACTGTGAACTGAATTCGTCGTGTTTGCGGCGGTGTTTGATTTTGTGGGTTTTCTTGTTGTTTACTTGAGGATTGAGCAAGGTTTGACACCGTGGCTGGCGCGCGTGGCTTAGTCTCTGGCTTTTCCTGGTAAGGAAGGGGCTCAGGAGATCAGCTGCTGTCTGGATCCCCCAGGGTTGGGGTGCAGCCCCCCGTATCCCCTGCTGTACCTGAGCGGTTCTGTCTGCCTCGTGGGCCTGCAAAGCGGTTCTGGCTCCACAGGGTTAACAAGTTCAGGGTGGACTTTGGCAAAATTGCTTTCCAGGGCAGTTAACTACTCTCCATCAATGGCCCCAGGTGGGGAGACCGCCTTGAGTGGCGTTAGCAGTTGGTGCTCAGGGACCCAGTCCGTCCAAGAGAAGGAATGCATCGTGGTGATATTTCAGATCTGGCCTCTTTCCCTCGGGGGGCTCCCACGTCCCTGAACGGCCTGTCGTGTGTTTCATATCCAGCAAAACAGAAGCAGCTCTGTTACGACCCAAATCTTCCTGGGGTCCCCACGTTACAGCATGATGCTCTGGAGTCTGCCGTCCTCCTGCAGCCAATGATCAAGGACACGAACGGATCTGGGAGTGTGAACACACTGCCGACTTTTTTCGGAGGATGGCATTTGGACTCCAAAAGACCGACATGTGTCCACTGGGAGCCTCTGCAGGGGGCCCCTGGGTCCCATGCAGTGGACCCTTGAGGCTCCCATATTGTGGATGACGATGGATCTAACTCGTCCTGTGCATTTACGTTCCAATAGCTGGAATTGGTCAGGATCTGGGTTTCCTTTCTTGGCAGCTGTGATTGGGTTCAGAGAGGACATGCAGCTCCTGTCTCGCTGTGAATGAAGCGGGGCAGGAATCCCCCCCCAACCATACCCCACAACATGAGACCAGATCTGGGGGTGACAGGGATGCTCGAAGCCTGGAGGCCAGGCTGTCATCTCCTACGGGACTGGCCCTGCCCCTACTCAGGACAGTCCCAAACTAGGATACCCCAGGGACACCCTTGACGTGATGCTCTAAAGAAGATCCAACAGCTCCAAATGCTGGTCGCCTGCCTCGACCTGGAAGGGGCTAGGGGTTGTGGCAGAGAGACGATACCCTCTGCCCTCACCTCATGGTCTCGCCAAGGAAGGAGGGCTGTCTGAATGCACAGAGAAGAGGTGTCCATTTCCAAGGAACCTCATAGACCCAAACATGCCCTCCACACACTCAGTAAATCCCAGGAGACAGCACCCAGGGATTGCAGGTTGGACACCACCTTCCTCTGGGAGACCTGCTTCCAGGGTGCCCACTGCTGTCCTCTCGGGGTCCCCTGTCCTGTCATCTGCTGCAGGGGAGGGTGCTGAAGCCCCCCTGTGAGCAGACACCAGCCTGGGGCGGTGACCCACTTCCTCCAGCACAGCTGCAGGTGGGGGCTGGGGCCGGGGCAGGGGCCTCCCAGGGAGAGGTTTTTGCTCGAGTCTGTGTCACTGTGTTGGGTTTTCGGCGGAGGGACAAAGCTGACCGTCCTGGGTGAGTCTCCTTTTCCCCCCAGCCCCCTGCTCTCCTCGAGGTTTGGGCAACTTTCTGCTGTTTTCCTCTTTGCTGGGTCTTGAGTCAGCCTATAGTCAAGTCTTCCACCAGGACCCTACTCTTTGGGCTCTGACCTCTCTCTCTCCCCTTTAGACTGCCCTGCTTGTCTCTGTGGTCACCACCAGACCCTCGCCTCTGACCCCAGAGACCAGTGAATGGGCCAAATGACTTACACACTCCTCTGTCTGTCTGCCCGGGGCCAAGCTGGCTTCCTAAACTCTGTCTCCTCTGTCCCCGCCCCAACCCCCAGTCTGGGCTCTTGTTGGACCTGCTTTGTCTCTGAGGGTCACTCGGGGCCCCCATCTCAAAGGGAAGAGGGGAAAAGAGAGCTGAAAGACATGGGGAGGCATTCCTTCAGGGCCAGGGTTGAGGACCCAGGTCAGAGGGTCAGGAAGGGCTGGGGACTGCGGGTCTAGGGATCCGGGTCGTGGACCCTGCAGAGGTGGAGGACTTTCCCAGGCCTCCGTGGGGCTGCCGTGAAGATCCTGGGCCGGCCAGGGACCCGGGGAAACTGCAGGAGGGAAGATGGGGGAGGATAAGGTGCTGAACTCAGAACTTGGGGAGGAGAAGGTGCTGAACTCAGAACTGGGGAAGGAGAAGGGAGGACCGGACGAGGACACCACGGATTCCTGGATCCCCAGGACACACTTCCTTGCTCAAAAAAGGCAAAATCTGTGGCACAAAAGCTCTAGTGATGTGTCCAGTTTAGAGGGCAGGGGGCGGAGAGTCAAACAGACTAGAATAAGAGAGACCTCAGAGGAGGAGACAGACTCTAGATCACTGAAGATCCTGGCCCACAGACAGGGTCCAGGGAGGCCGATGTGGGTAAAAGAGACCCCTTGGGGCATAGGTTCAGAAATCCCTGGAGAAGACATGTCAGGTCAGAAATGTACCCGGATTGACCCCACAGGAGGTGAGAGAGGCCATATCATCCACTCAGGGGACAGACAGACAGACAGCCCCAGGCAGACCACCACCAAATGTCAGAAAGGGGCAGGCAAGGAGAGTGAGGATCAGATGTCTGCGTGGGGAACCAAGACCCAGAGCGGTCTCAGGACAGCGCTGGCAGGGGTCCAGGCTCAGGTTTTCCCAGGAAGATGGGAAGGTGCCTGAGAAAACCCCACCCACCTTCCCTGGCACAGACCCTCTGGCTCACAGTGGTGCCTGGACTCAGGGTTCCACTGGGCTCTCGAAGGATCCTGTGTCCCACTTTGACACAGACTCAGAGGCTCCCACGATGGGCACCAGACCTCTGATTGTGACCTTCTTCCCCTCCCCCACTTTGCAGATCAGCCGAAGTCCGCACCCGTGGTCACTCTGTTCCCGCCCTCCAAGGACGAGCTCGGCGCCAACAAGGCCACCCTGGTGTGTCTCATCAGCGACTTCTACCCGGGTAGCGTGACTGTGACCTGGAAGGGAGACGGCAGCCCCGTCACCCAGAACGTGGAGACCACCCAGGCCTCCAAACAGAGCAACAGCAAGTACGCGGCCAGCAGCTACCTGAGCCTGACGGGCAGCGAGTGGAAATCCAAGAGCAGTTACACCTGCGCGGTCACGCACGAGGGGAGCACTGTGACGAAGACAGTTAAGCCCTCAGAATGCTCGTAGGGCGCTGGGCCCCCACCCTCGGGGGCCCTCTCGCCCACACCCCCTCCCCCAGCTCTCCATGGACCCCTGAGCCCCCACCCAGGTCGGCTCAGACCAGGGGGCTCTCCTCCCTCCCTGTTCCTGCTTCTCCTGAATAAAGACCTTGTCATTTATCAGCCGACATTTCTGAAGTGCTTTGTGGGTCTGGCCGAGTCTCGGGGTTAAGGGTCAGTTCCTTAGGGAAGGGACAGGTATGACCTGTGAGTCCATCTGCTTGTCATCACCCCAACCCATCCCCAGGGACCAGGGAGCTCTGAGTGCCAGGGGAGCGGTGATCCAGAGCAGGACATGGTCGTGCGGTGCAGGCTCCTGGGGTGCAGGCCTTGGCCCCCTACACCCTGTCCTCCCGAGAAGGGACAATGGCCTGTGAAAGAGACAGGGGACGGCTCTGGGGTTGGTGAGTGAGGATCGGGGAGAAATGAGGGTGCCAGGTGAGACTGAGACACACAGGGCAGGCTTGGGGACCTAGTGGGGAGCTGGGCCTCCCACAGGAGGACTGTAGGCATCTGAAGCCAGGTCAGGGATGGGATTAGTTCTGGGGGGAATCTGCAGGCAGCAGGTGCCGTCTTCGTGTATGATGGGGGGTGGGAAGTGGTCAGGAGAGCTGGGTCCGCAGAAGAGGACACCATCTGGGGATCAAGAGGCCATCCAGTGACTGTCGCGTGGAGAGTCCATTGGAATTCAGGAGTAGAGTCAGGCCAATGAACCCAGCTCTTGCCAGGCTTAGGGTGTGGCCGGAGGGCTCTAACAAGGTTGGGCTCTCAGAGGAGTCAGCACCCCCGATCCCTGCCCAGGGCGCCCTCCGCCCCGTAACCTAGTGGCTCACCTGAGCGCACCCGCAGCCCAGGGAAGATCAAACCTGTGTCCCCTGCGTCGTCGGTGGCTGGATTCTTAACCCCTGGACCGCCGAGAAAAGCCTGTTTGCGCTCACCTTTATTGAACTATGGTTGACTCACAGTGTTGTATTGGTTTCTACTGTTAGACAAAGTGAATCGAATATATTGATACGTGTATCCACACTTTTTCAGATTCTTTGCCACACAGGTCAGCACAGAGTACGGACTCGCGTTCTCCGAGCTCTATAGCGGGTTCTCCCCAGTCGTCCACTTTATAAATAGACTTTACAAGAGCAGCATGTGTATGTCAATCTCAATCTCCCGGTTTATCCCTCCCCTTCTCTCCTCCTTGGCAACCGTAATTTTGTTTTCTGCATCTGTGACTTCTTTTCTGGTTTGTAAATCAGTTCATTTGAACCATTTTCTTAGATTCCACATTTAAGCTGTGTCATGAGCTATTTGTCTTTTGCTGTCTGACTTCACTCAGTATGACAAGCTGTAAGTCCATCCGTGTCTCCACAAACGGCGTCGCTTCATTCTGCTTTATGGGTGATTCATATTCCTTTGCATGTATGTACCACATCTTTTTTATCCATTCATCTGTCGACGGACATTTAAGCTGTTTCCATGTCCCGGCTATTGTAAACAGTGCCACGGTGAACACTGGAGTACGTGTGTCTCTTTGAGCTGTGGTTCTCTCAGCGTATATGCCCAGTGGTGGGATTGCTGGATCGTATACGGTAGTTCTAGTTTTGGATTTTAAGGAACCTTCATACTCTTCTCCCTAGTGGCTGCACCAGTTGGCATTCCTGCAAGCAGTACAAGAGTGCTCCCTTTTCTTCACACCCTCTTCAGCATTCACTCTTTGTAGATATTTTGATGATGGCCGTCCTGACCAGTTGGAGGTGGCAGCTCACTGTAGCTTTGTTTGCGTTTCTCTAATAATTAGTGATGTTGAGGCTCTTTCCATGAGCCTCTTTGGTTACTTGGTTGTGTTTTGGGCGCCGTTTGATTTGGTGGTGTTTGTGTTCTTTCCAGGAGGGTTGGAAAGCCTTGACACTCTGATTGGTGGATGCGTCCAGGGCCTGGTGGGTCCTTCAGTCTCTCCCAAATCCCTCTGGCTTTTTCTAGCTAGAAGGGGCTGCAAGAGCGCGATTGCTGGTGCTGGACTCCCCCAGGGTCGGGGTGCAGCCCCGAGCTGTATCTGGGAAGTTCTCACTGCTTTATGTGCCTGCAAAGTGGTTCTGAGCTAGAAAGGGTTAGCAGGGTTCTGGGGGATATTTTGGCCAGAGGCAATCCTAGGACAGTTGGCCACTTCCCTCCACAGTGCCCCTTTGGGATCTCAGGTCCTTTAGCGGAGTTATCTTCCTTGGACGCTCCAATCCCAGGTTGCTCGGGGGGATGGGAAGCCAGGGGCAATTGCAGTTCTGTCCTCCTTGCTTTAGGGAAAGCAGTAAGTGAGAGAAAGTGAAGTCACTCAGTCGTGTCTGAGTCTTTGCGACTCCATGGACTGTAGCCAACCAGGCTCCTCCATCCACGGGATTTTCCAGGCAAGGCTGCTGGAGTGGGGTGCCATGTCCTTCTCCAGGAGTGAAAGCAGTAATTGGTCCACAAAGGGAGGCCCTTCAGATGCTCTTCCCTTCTCCAGGAGTAGCTTCCAGATCTTATTTCTGTCCTTTAGTGGAGCGCTTTTGCAAACTGATGCATGGTCTGCCATCTTCTGAAGGTGAACAGTTAATCATATCGTGGGGAAGTCTCGGGTACATGTAGGCGATGTTTGAATCCACCGTGGTTTATTGTCTGGGTGCTGGAGTTCCCACCTTTGTCCAGGGCAGCCTCCACTGGTGGCCACAGGTCCTCCCGCTCGGACCCAGGAGACCTCATAACTTCCTGCGTTCTGTTGGGACGATGTGTTCCAGGCCCATCTTGTGCTGGGCCTGACTCAGGCCTGGGATGGACCATGTAGCCCAGCAGCCTGATTCTCTTTAACGAGAAGATGTCCCAGGACCACAATGAAGGGCTTGCTCACATCTCTGTTCTGAATAAGATGCTCCCAGACGCATCCAAAAATCAGATGAGACCCTGAGGGGTGGCCAGGATACTGTCCAGTCCTCCCTGCAGGTGGAGGCTGGACTTGGACGGCAACCTGCCCAAGCCTCGCTAGAGATGCCCATTTGAAGCCAGAAGAACCCCAGGGAACTGGGGGTGAGCCCCCGGAGCCCCAGTTAGGGTCAGATGGAAGGCAGTCATGGCAAATCCACTCCAGCCGTTTCCATGGGAGAATGGGGACGCCCCTGCCCTCAGCCTGTGCTCTCACCACGGGATCAGGCTGCTGCCAACTCCACAGAGAAGAGAAGCGGCTTTCTCCTCCGGGGTACTTCGCTCCTGGGGTGGTGATTGCCCCTCCTCATTATTCCATTCCCACCCTTGGCTGCCTGGTGGGAAAACTGCATCCAACACGCAGACCTGCTTTGGGAACCTGACTGTCCAAGGCTCCTGCTGCGTGGCCCAGGGGTCCCAAGGCTCCTGCTGCATGGCCCGGCTGTCCCCTGTCCCATTATCTGCTGCAGAGGGAGGGGTGCTGAAGCCCCCCTGTGAGCAGACACCAGCCTGGGGCGGGGACCCCACTTCCTCCAGCACAGCTGCAGGTGGGGGGCTAGGGGGCGGGGCAGGGGCCTCCCAGGCAGGGGTTTTTGTGCGAGCCTGTGTCACGGTGTGGTGTTTTCGGCGGCGGGACCAGGCTGACCGTCCTGGGTGAGTCTCCCTCCTCCCTTCCCTCCCTCTTCTTTCCCCAAGTTTTGGGCACTTTTCTGTCACTTTGCTCTTCTCTGTGCCCGGTGTCAGCCTGTGGTCAAGCCTTCAACCAGGACCCACCTCTGGGGCCCTGACCTCTTCCCCTCCCCTGACCCCAAACTTGTCCTACTTGTCACTGAGGTCACCATCAGAGCTTCACCTCTGACCCCAGAGGCAGGGGAATGGGCAGGCTGACCTACTGCCTTGTCTATCTGTCTGCCGGGCTGAATTGGCTCCCGGACTTCACTCTCCTCTGTCCCCCACCCCCCAGTCTGGGCTCTATGCTGAACCAGCTTTGTCTCTGAGGGTCACTTGGGGTCCCCATCTCATGGGGAAGAGGGAACAAGACTACAGATAAGGGACCATGGGGAGACATCAGAGGGACCCAGAACCCTCAGGGCTGGGGACCCAGGTCAGAGGGTCAGGAAGGGCTGGGGACTGTGGGTCTAGGAATCCGGGTCGCGGACCCCGCAGAGGTAGAGGGGCTCCCCCAGGCCTCCGTGGGGCTGCCGTGAAGATCCTGGGCCGGCCAGGGACCCAGGGAAACTGCAGGAGGGAAGATAGGGGAGAAGGTGCTGAACTCAGAACTGGGGCAGAAGGGAGGTCAAGACACGGGGGCACAGACTCCTGAGTCTGCGGGACACACTCCTCAGAAGCAGGAGTCCCTGAGAAAGCAGAGAGACAGGTACCAGGGTAGGAAACCTCCAGACCCAAGAAGAACCAGAGAGGAACCTGAACTCAAATCTGCGGATGGGGGGACTGAGGACAGGCAGACAGACTCCCCCTTGACCCAGCACAGAGGCTCCAAGGGACAGACTTGGAGGCCAACAGACCCCTTCGGGCAAAGGCGCTAACAGACATGTCAGGTCAAAAATATACCTAGATTGACCTCACAGGAGGCCAGGGAGGCCGTATCCTCTACTCAGGGGACAGACAGACAGCCCCAGGCAGACCACCACCAAATGTCAGAAAGGGGCAGGCAAGGAGAGTGAGGATCAGATGTCTGCATGGGGAACCAAGACCCAGAGCGGTCTCAGGACAGTGCTGGCAGGGGTCCAGGCTCAGGTTTTCCCAGGAAGATGGGAAGGTGCCTGAGAAAACCCCACCCACCTTCCCTGGCACAGACCCTCTGGCTCACAGTGGTGCCTGGACTCAGGGTTCCACTGGGCTCTCGAAGGATCCTGTGTCCCACTTTGACACAGACTCAAGGGCTCCCATGAAGGACATCAGACCTCTGATTGTGACCTTCTTCACCTCCCCTTTGTAGGTCAGCCCAAGTCCGCACCCTCGGTCACTCTGTTCCCGCCCTCCACGGACGAGCTCGGCGCCAACAAGGCCACCCTGGTGTGTCTCATCAGCGACTTCTACCCGGGTAGTGTGAAAGTGGTCTGGACTGCAGACGGCAGCACCATCAGCCAGAATGTGCAGACCACCCAGCCCTCCAAACAGAGCAATGGCAAGTACGCGGCCAGCAGCTACCTGAGCCTGACGGGCAGCGAGTGGAAATCCAAGAGCAGTTACAGCTGCGCGGTCACGCACGAGGGGAGCACCGTGACGAAGACAGTGAAGCCCTCAGAGTGCTCTTAGGGCCCCGGGCCCCCACCCCGGAAGGTTCTACCCTCCCACCCTGGTTACCCCTAGCCCTTCCTCCTGCACCCAATCAGCTCTCAATAAAACGTCCTCATTGTCATTCAGAAAGGAATGCTCCCTGCTCGTTTTTGTTGGAACATTTGGCGTCCTGAGCTCAGTCATCCTCAAAGGAAACAGATCCTCTCAGCCTTTGGGAATCAGGAGAGAGGGTGGAGGCTTGGGGGTTTGGGGAAGGATGGTTTCATGTCACCCAGAATTCCCAGAGAACATTCTAGAACAGTGGATGGGGCCACTGCACGAGGGGAAGTCTGTCCACCCTCCCCATCAGCCGCCATGCTTCCTCCTCTGTGTGGACCACATCCAGCTCTGATGATTCAGGTCACACACTCTTTGGTTGCCACAGCCCCAGGAGTCTCTCGGCTCCCTCGCCTGGGTCCTCAGCAATCACATCTGGAAGCTGCTCCTGCTGAAGCGGCCCTCTGTCCACTTAGATGATGACCCCCCTGAAGTCATGCGTGTTTTGGCTGAAACCCCACCCCGGTGATTCCCAGGTGTCGCAGCCTAGACTCCCCCCGACTCCATGCCTCCAGGGCCTCTGCCCTCTGCCCCTCTCCCAGGCCTCCCTGTCACATTCTCCAGGGGACCGGCAAGCCCCCATCCCTGGTCACTCATCTCACAGTCCCCCCAGGTCACCCTCCTCCCGCTTGTGTGTCAGGAGGGTCCCAGCTGCCTTCGAGGTCTCTGACCAGCCCAGCTCTGCTCTCTGCGACCCCTTAGAACTCAGCCCACCACGGAGCCCGGCCCACCTCAGCTGCCCATTTTGGTTGACGTGTTCCGTGAGCTCAAGCCAAGAATCAGGTTAGGGAGGTCATGGTGGGTTCATCTCTGACTCTGTACACTTTCTTAGGAGCTAAGAGTGGGATCTGAGACCCGGATAGACTGTGCTAGGCACTCACATGGGATCACACGTGAGCACCATTAGACACACACACAGGAGTTACTGCAAACGCGGCCATGTTGGTTGGACGTGTCTCTAGGACAGAGGTGCTTCCAGAATCCTCCCTGGCCTCACTCTGCGGAGACCACAGCTCCATCCCCTCCGGGCTGTAAACCGTCTCCTCACCCTCCCACCAGGGCGACCCCCAAAGCTGCTCACGAGGAGCCCCCTCCTCCTCCAGGAGAAGAAGTTCCCTGGGACCCGGTGTGACGCCCAGCCGTCCCTCCTGCCCCTCCCCTGCCTGGAGATGGACGGAGCCCCATTTCCCAGGGGTGAACTCACAGGGTGGGAGGGGCCGCTCCCCTCACCCACCCGGGGGGTGGGCCAGCCCCTCTGACAAGGAGGACAGCCCCGGGGCTCCGTGAGCAGCTGCAGGTGGGCCTGGGCGGGGGTGGGAGGGCTGACAGCAGGGTTTACGTTCGAGGCTGTGTCACTGTGTGTTTGCTCGGTGGGGGGACCCAGCTGATCATCCTGGGTGAGTCTCCCCCTTTCCAGCTTTCTGGGGTCAGGAGTGACAACTGGGTAGATTCTTGTGTTTTTCTTACCCATCTGGGGCTGAGGGCTCAGTTGCCCTAGGCCTGTAACCTTCCCTGTTTTAGTCTGTTCCCTCTGGGCTTCTTCACATTTCCTTGAGGGATAGTTTCACTGTCACCCAGCAAAGCCCAGAGAACATCCAGATGAGGCAGACAACATGGGATGGCAGGCTTGTCCACCGCCAGCCCCCCGGGGCCTCTCACCCAGGCTCCCCGCGGCCTCCAGATACTGTCTGAGCTGCTTCCCTGGACGCTTCACCATCTGAGACGGTGAGGCAAGAAACCCCCTCCCCAAAAGGGAGGAGACCCGGCCCCAGTGCAGATGGCCGTGCTGTATGGGGACCCTGGGATTAAGTGGGGTCTGGCTGAGGGGTGGTCACTGCAGACTGATGCCCCAGGAAGGGTGAGAGGTCACGGCCCCTGATGCCAGCAGCTGCAGGGAGCACAGGCCGGGGGACAAGTTATGCAGACAGGACAGGACGTGTGACCCTGAAGAGTCAGAATGACAAAGAGGGGGAGTCTGGAGCTCCCGAGATTAGGGCTTGGGTTCTAACAGGATCCAGGAGGGTCCACGGTCCCACCCCAGGCCTCTCCCTGCACCCAATAAACTTGCAATAAAACATCCTCATCGTCATCCAGAAACCCTGCTCTCTGCTCATGTTTTTCCTTGTCCAGTATTTACTTGTCAACCTCTCCAGGACTCTGCAGCTGGGGTGGGGACCCCCAGGCACCAAGGAGGAAAATACCCCAAGGGGAGCAGCTCACGGTGTCGGGGGTGGGGGTCGTCTCTGGGAGACTGGTCGGGACCCACCCCCACCCGCCCTCTCCTCCTCCAGCTCAGGGCCTTGCCCACCCCGCCACCTTTCTGGACATAGTGGCCCGTGACTGGTGCCATCCAGATGAGACCTCCCTCCCCGCCCTGGTCGAGACCCTCTAGACGGCGACCCCACCACCGCCACCACTATGTCGTCTCTTTCCTGCCCTGGCCCTGCCCCTGGAATGCCCCCTCCCTCGCTGCCCAGTCCATCTCCTACCCACCCTCACGTCTCCCTTGTCACTCCCGAGGCCTGGACCAGCCACGGGGACCAGGCCACTCCAGCCCTGTCAGCTTCATAGGCTCTTAAATCTAGGGTGTGTCTCGGTTCTCCACCCGACGACAGGTTCAGGGGTGCAAGAGGCTGGAAGGAAGCCAGGAAGGAAAACGGTCGCGTGAAAGACCCACCTGGAGGAGGCTTCAGCCCTCGACAGAGGTGAGCTCTGAGCTCCTCAGGAAGGAGGCAAGAAGTGCCTCGGAAGCTCCGAGATTCACAACAAAGCCTTCCCTGGAGGGAAACTGGTGTCTCTGTGCCAAAGCCAGGCACCTTGTACCACAGTTAAAAGTTGGGTCGTGTTTTACCGGAGACCTCAGCATTGCTGGGAGCCGGGCTCTGACACACACACGCACAGGTGATGGTCCGGTAGCCTCAGGACGGGGTGATGACCACGAGCTGGCACAGCTGCCCCTGCACAGGGAACCCGTCATGTTCCCGTCTCGGGTACCATCTGGGGGCAGGTGACAGCTACCTAGTGACAGTCCCTGGATTTGGTCCCTGGGAGGTGCACCAGGTAAGCTCCTGCCTCTGGACCCAGGGTGGACCCTTGGAACAAAAACCCACCAACCTGCACACCCAAGGCCTCTCCCACCCCTTCCTGAGACCCCTTGGGTGTCCCCGGAGCCCCTGAGCTGTCCCCCAACTCACCGCCCAGCTCTGCCAGTGGGAGCAAAGAGGAGAGGGGTGCTCTTCCAGGTCTGAGGCCCAGAAAGGCACCTGCCACCTCCCCGGGGCTTGTCCACAGGCCACTTGCTCCCTTCCATCATGACATCAGGACTCACTCCCTCTGTGAGGCCCCCAGGGCCTGGGGGCTCCAGGGGCTCTGACGACGAGGGGTGTGATGAGCCCCAAACAAGCCCTTCATCCTGGGACCCTGGGCAGTGCCCCCCTCCCACCACACTTGGGGGTCCGAAAGGTAGGCTGTGGTCAGGGCTCGGGTGTCCCTTGGTGACTCTCTCCCTCAGCTCTTGCATTAGTGGCTATAATGAATCACTCAAACACAGAGGCTTTACGCAATCAACACATATTTATTCTTACAGGTCAGGGGGCAGAAGCACAAACTGAGTCCCACAGGTAAAATTCAAGGCATCTCAGGCTGCACTCCTGCCGGGGGTCTTTTCCAGCCTCTGTGGTTTGTTGTTCAGTCACTCAGTCGTGTCCGACTCTTTGCGACCCCATGAACTGCAGCAGGACAGGCCCCCCGTCCCTCACCATTTCCTGGAGTTTGCTCAAATTATTGTCCATTGAGCCGGTGATGCTATCTCACCATCTCATCCTCTCCCACGCCGTTCTCCTCCTGTCCTCAAATTTTCCCAGCATCAGGGTCTTTTCCAGTGAGTTGACTCTCCCCATCAGGTGGCCAAAGGACTACAGCTTCAGCTTTAGCATCAGTCCTTCCAATGAATATTCAGGCTTGATTTCCTTCAGGATTGGTCTTGATTGATCTTGATTGATTGATCCTTTAAGACTGGCTTGATCTCCATGCAGTCCAAGGGACTCTTAAGAGTCTTCTCTAGCACCACAATTTGAAAGCATCAGTTCTTTGGTGCTCAGCCTTCTTTATGGTCCAGCTCTCACATCCGTACCTGACTACTGGAGAAATCATGGCATTGACTACACTGATCTTGGTCAGCAAAAGATGTCTCTGCTTTTTAATACACTGTGTAGGTTTGTTATAGCTTTCCTTTCACAGAGCAAGCGTCTTTTAATTTCATGGCCACAGTGATTTTGGAGCCTCCCCTCGAAAAAAAATCTATCACTGCTTCCACCTTTTCCCCTTCTATTTGCCATGAAGTGATGGGACTGGATGCCATGATCTTAGATTTTTGAATGTTAAGTTTTAAGCCAGCATTTTCACTCTCTTTGTTTACCCTCATGAAGAGACTCTTTAGTTCCTCTTCACTTGCTGCCATTAAAGTGGTATCATCTGCATATCTCAGGTTACTGATATTTCTCCCAGTAATCTTAATTCCAGCTTGTGATTCATTCAGCCCAGAATTTCACACAATGTACTCTGCATATAAGTTAAATAAGCAGGGTGACAATATACAGCCTTCGTACTTTTTTCACAATTTGGAGCCAGTCCAGTGTTCCATGTCCGGTTCTAACTGTTGCTTCCTGACCTGCATACAGGTTTCTCAGGAGGCAGGTAAGGTGGTCTGGTATTCCCATCTCTTTAAGAATTTTCTACAGTTTGTTGTGATCCACACAGTCAAAGACTTTGGTGTAGTCAATGAAGCAGAAGTATTAAATTGTGTCCTTTGGGAATTCCCTTACTTCCTCTATGATCCAATGGATGTTGGCAATTTGATCTCTGGTTCCTTTACCTTTTCTAAATCCAGCTTGTACATCTGGAAGTTCTCTGTTCACACACTGCTGAAGGCTAGCTTGAAGTCGTAGAAAGCATTACTATGAACAAAGCTACTGGAGGC
The DNA here is from genome assembly GCA_024291935.2 of Okapia johnstoni. Classification (NCBI taxonomy): domain Eukaryota; kingdom Metazoa; phylum Chordata; class Mammalia; order Artiodactyla; family Giraffidae; genus Okapia; species Okapia johnstoni. The sequence goes on along the minus strand of CM044310.1, from coordinate 1,900,153 downwards.
GATGGGATTCCAGCTGAGCTATTCAAAATCCTCACAGATGATGCATTTAAAGTGCCGCACCGAAGAAGTGAAAGTCGCTCGTTCGGGTCCGACTCTTTGAGACCCCATGGGCTATACAGTCCATGGACTTCTCTAGGCCAGAATACTGGAATGGGTAGCCTTTCTCTTCTCCAGGGGATCTTCCCAACCCAGGGATCCAACCCAGGTCTCCCGCATTGCAGGTGGATTCTTTACCAGCTGAGCCACAAGGGGAGCCCATATTGCAGCACTCAATATGTCAGCAAATTTGGAAAACTCAGCAGTGGCCACAGGACTGGAAATGGTCAGTTTTCATTGGATTGGTCAATGTCAGTGTCCAATCCCAAAGAAGGGCAATGCCAAAGACTGTTCAAACTACCGTAAAATTGCGCACATGCTAGTAAAGCTGTGGTCAGAATCCTTCAGGCCGGGCTTCAGCTATCGTGAACCATCAACCGAGAACTTCCAGCATCCAGATGAGCCCAGTCCTCGGCTCAACCCTTCCCCGCTGCTTCAAAGCCGCAGCAGCTTCTAACCTCTCTGCTTTCCCCTTTGACCTCTGCTCCCATCTCACCCCTCAAGGAGGCTGAAGTCCATCAGGGCTGCCACTGCCCACTTCAGAGGTGTCAGCTACAAACTGGCCCTTGCCATGGGCAGTTGCCATCTACTTCTACAAGGATTAAACCATGTGCGGCTGCCGCTGCTGACCGTCAGCACCCGCTGAAAGGAGCTCAGGGTGAAGAGCAGAGATGAGGCCCTCTGTGCTGGGAGCAGGTGGGGCAATGGGCAGGACACGTCTCCAGAGAGTTAGACATTCTCAGGAGCTGATTTTATGAGCCCAATTCTCGTATGTCCTCATATCTAGAAAAGCACTGAAGTTCTTCATGGTGATGATTGTTCCTTGTGCCTAGAAAAAGCTTCACAAGACTAGTAGAAACCTTCTGGAAAGATATGTGCTTGGCTGCATGTATTTCCCCTTCACCGAAATCACACTTACGCTGACCTTTCTCCCACTGTCTCTTTGGGGCAGTTTCTCAGAGCCATCTGAGGGGCTGTCTCCTGGGCTGCAGCCCTCATATTGTCCCAGATGACACTTGCAACTCTCCCGCTGTGCTTTTTTTTTTAAGTTGACAGAGGGAACACTGACCGTGTTCAAACTCCCCAGGCTTGCCCTGCCCAGCTCAGTGCTGCAGCCGCCTCTGTGGACTGGAGGCCCCAGAGCACTGGGTTGAGCGGTCCAAGCTAGTGGCCCCTGGAGAAACAGACAAGAGTGTCAGGCCAGAAGAGGGGGCTTGGCCTGGCCCTGCCCTGCCTCGCTGAGCGACACTGGGCAGCACCCTTGGTCCCTGGCTTGCTTGCTGAGGCCAAGGCTGGGGAAGGCAACTGAGTTGGGTGGGGGAGGGGGGTTGTGACTTCCTCCACTGCCGAAAAGCAGAGCCTAGAATAGCCTGGGCTGGGGGGGGGGGGGGGGGGGAAGGGAGGGGACTGCTGGGGCCCTGAGGGAGGCCCAGGAGTTTCTACCGAGCTGAGCTGGGTGCCTCTCCTGACTGCCCAACCCCCTGAGAGGCCTGAACAGTCGACGAGAGAGTGCAGCCTGGCCAAACCTGGGCAGGGCACTCCGTCTCCTTCACCCCACAGTGTTCACCGAGCCCAGCAGCCTTGGGGAGGGGCAGGGTCCCTGTGTCTGGCAGGAAACACAGACCCTCACACCTAGCACAAAGGTCTAAACCCAGGTTTCCAGCCGCTTTGAAATTATAGCAGCCGTGACCTCTGGGTCAGTGGCCACAGGACACGGAGAGATGAAGTCCAGCATCTCTTAGCACGGGCCGTCCTTCGCCTGGTCAGGTCCAGGGTCCCTGGCCCGTCCGTGGCCGTGACGGGGCATCATCAGCCTCCTCCCTGCAGCTCCTGAGCAGGACGCGTGGGAGGAACTGGCCAGCTCTCCGGGGCCCCTGGCGGCACTCTCAGGAGCATCACCCCCAGCATCCCAGGCCAGGCTGCTCCGGAACACTGCTGGGCAGGAGCCTTTGAGAGGCTTGGAGGGGTGGTACCCCCTTGGGGGGCCAGGGATCCCCTGCTTCTGTGAGGTCACCCGGAGGGATTGCATATGGGCCTCAGGGACAAGTGCAGGGATGTGACAGATGATCGTGGGTCCCGGCAGAGCCGGTCTTTGGACCCGTTTTTCTGAAAAGCCAGTTGGTTACCTGGGATCACAGCAAAGCTAATCTGGTTTGGCCAGGAGTCTCCCAGTGACGGCCTCCCCCAGAACATCGGGCCCAGGGGGGCTCCGGGGGAGAGACCTGCCTCCTGGATTTCCCACACTTTCCCAGCTCATGACCGTGTCTTGGCAAGTCCATGATTTGGTAAAATGAATTTGTGTTGGAGTGTAGTTGATTTACAGTGTTGGGTTTGTTTCTCTGTGCAGCAAAGTGACTCAGTTACACATATACATGTATCCCATATAGGTCATTACAGAGGATCAGGTAGAGCTTCCTGTGCTATGCAGTCGGTCCTTATTCAGTTCAGCTCAGTCGTGTCCGACTCTTTGCGACCCCATGGACTGCAGCACGCCAGGCCTCCCTGTCCATCATCAACTCCCGGAGTTCACTCAAACTCATGTCCATCGTGTCAGTGATGCCATCCAACCATCTCATTCTCTGCCACCCTCTTCTCCTCCTGCCCTCAATCTTTCCCAGCATCTACTAGAGAAGGGAATGGCAAACCACTTCAGTATTTTTGCCTTGAGAACCCCATGAAAAGTATGAAAAGTCCTTATTAGTTATCTATTTTATATATAGTAGTGTGCACATGTCAACCCCAATCTCACAGTTTATCACCCCCCACTCCGCCACTTGGTAGCCATAAGTTTGTTTTCTACATCTGCGACTCTATTTCTGTTTTGTAAACAAGTTCATTTAGACCACTTTTTTAGATTCTGCACCTAAGTGACAAACCCACAGCAAACATTCTCAACACTGAAAAACTGAAAGCATTTCCTCTAAGATCAGAAACAAAACAAGGATGTCCACTCTCTCCATTTTTATTCAACACAGCTCTAAAAGTCCGAGCCATGGCAATCAGAGAAGAGAAAGAAATTAAAGGAATCCAAATTGGAAAATAAGAAGTAAAACTGTCACTGTTTGCAGATGACATGACCCTTATACACAGAAAATCCTAGAGATACTACCAGATAACTATTAGAGCTCATCAATGAATTTGTTACAGGATACAAAATTAATACACAGAAATCTCTTGCATTCCTATACACTAACAACGAAAGATCTGAAAGAGAAATTAAGGAAACCATCCCATTTACCATTGCATCAAAAAGAGTAAAATACCCAGGAATAAGTCTACCTAAGGAGGCAAAAGATCCGTACTCAGAAAACTATAAAATACTGACAAAAGAAATCAAAGATGACGCAGATAGAGATACCATGCTCCTGGATTAGAAGAATCAATAGTGTGATGATGTCTATAGTACCCAAAGCAATCTATAGATTGAATACAACCCCTATCAAATTCTCAATGGCGTTTTTCAGTGAGTTAGAATTGGAACAAAAAGTTTTACAAATCGCAGGGAAATAAGAAAGACCCTAAAGAGCCAAAGCAACCTTGAGAAAGAAAGGTGGAGCTGGAGGAGTCCGGCTCCCCGAGCTCAGACCGCGTGTACGAAGCTGGCATGAGCTTAACAGCGGGGGGCGAGGGGGTGGGTGGGGTGGGCTTGCCCGGTGGCTCAGCTGGTAAAGAATCCACCTGCAATGCAGGAGACCTGGGTTCGATCCCTAGGCTGGGAAGGTCCCCTGGAGAAGGGAAAGGCCACCCACTCCATTATTCTGGCCTGGAGAATTCCAAGGGCCGTATAGTCCATGGGGTCCCAAAGCGTCGGACACGACTGAGCGACTTCCAATCCTGGAAGCGTCCCAGTGTGGATGCTGAACTTGGGTTCTCCAAGCTCAGGGGAACCGCTTGCTGAATGACTGACTGACACTCCTCCTTATGGGTTAAAATGTGGGGCCCAAGGCCAGGACCAGGCCCTGCGGCCAGCCGGGCAGACCCCGCGCAGCGCCATCGAGTGCTCCCCAGGGGCCACACCCAGGTGGCCGCCGTGGGGTTCCTGGCCCCCGTGGGCCTCGACTGGAGCCGCTGGAGCGAGCCCACATGCTCCCAGCCCATGAGAGGCCAGGGTGAGACCCTGACACTGTTTCCCGCCCAGTGACAGATCAGCCTGTGTGGAAACCTGCTGTTGTCCCCAGGGAACCGGGCAGGACTCAGGGAGAATGTCTCAGGGTGGCCACAGATCAGGGGCCGTGGGGGGCAGGGCTGGGTCCATCAGAGGCCCTGTGCCCGCTCCCGGGAAAGAGCAGCTGACGGTCAGCACGACCCACCAGGGCACCGACACGTGCTTCCACACAGGCCACCCCCTCGTGGGGACACTGTTTTCCTGTGGCCACATCATGTCCCCCCAGGTCCCTCCTGCTCCCCAGCTCCTGGCCTGGGGACCTCTCTCCCCGGGGATGTCAGGGCTGGCGTCCACTGAGCACCCCTGTGCCCAGGACTGTGCTGGTCACCAGCGCCTGGACCCCCTCTCTGGTCTCACCAGGACGGGTAACGCCTGCCCACCCAGGGCCCGGCCTCCTGGGGACACGTCGGAGAAGGAAGGAGAGGCCCAAGCCAGATCCCCGGTGGGCTCCCTAAGGACAGATAGGCTGCCATGACCCGGCGAGAGCGGCTCTCTGAGAGAGGTGGGACCCCAGACCACCTGTGAGCCACCCGCAGCGTCTCTGCTCACAAGGGCCTCCAGCCCAGCACTAGTGTGGACCAGAGTGAGTCGGTGAGGCCCGGGTGGACCAGGGTGACTGGTGAGGCCCGGATGGACCAGGGTAAGTGGTGAGGCCTGGGTGGACCAGGGCGAGTGGGTGAGGCGCGGGTGGACCAGGGTGAGTAGTGAGGCCCGGGCGGACCAGGGTGAATGGTGAGGCCCGGGTGGACCAGGGTGACTGGTGAGGCCCGGGTGGACCAGGGTGAGTGGTGAGGCCCGGGTGGACCAAGGTGAGTGGTGAGGCCCGGGTGGACCAGGGCGAGTGGGTGAGGCACGGGTGGACCAGGGTGAGTGGGTGAGGCCTGGGTGGACCAGGGTGACTGGTGAAGCCCGGGTGGACCAGGTGAGTGGGTGAGACCCAGGTGGACCAGGGTGAGTGGTGAGGCCCGGGTGGACCAGGCCCTGTGTGGGTGAGGCCCGTGTGGACCAGGGTGAGTAGGTGAGGCCCAAGTGGACCAGGGCCCAGAGCAAAGCCCCAGCTCAGCAGCTCTTCCCTGAGTGCCCACTGTGTGCAGGGACCTTGGTGATGGCAAGGCAGCCCTGTTGGGGGCTCCCGACTGGGGCCAGGGGCCAGCCTGCGGAGGGCAAGTGCTGCCCTGGAGAAACGACCGGGGGACGGCCAGGGCGCCCCGCCAGGCTGCACGAGGGGCCAAGCGGAGCCCGGAGGCTGCCAGGGGCCAGGACAGGCCTGATTCTGGGTCGGGGGCTGGGGGCCAGGGTCCCCTCTGTGCAGCTGGGCTGGTGACAGTGGCACCTCGCCCCCGGGGGCCCAGGAGGGATGGTCAGGTGGAAAATGGATGTTTGCGGGTCTCTGGGGTTGACAGTCATGCCGTTGGCATTGGGCTGTTTGGGCCCAGCAGCCTCAGGCCAGCACTCCCGCGGGTCCCCGCGGGCCCTGCACCCTCACCCCCATGCAGCTGTCCTGGCGAAAGCAAGAGGCCCTGATGCCCAAAATAGCCAGGAAACCCCGACCGACCAGCCCAGCCCTGGCAGCAGGTGCCTCCCTCTCCCCAGGGTGGGGGGAGGGGCAGCTCCAGTTCTGGAAGCTTCCGCCAGCCCAGCTGGAGAAGGGCCCACATCCCAGCACTCAGGCCGCCCAAGCCCCTTTGTCCAGGCCTGGCCATGTCCGTCAGCCATCAGAAGCGGCATCTTCTGTCCCAGGATCCTGTGTCTGGGATCCCGGAGGTTGTAACCCCTCTCAGGGCCCCAGGAGCCCGTCTAAGTGCCAGGCTCAGAGCTGAGGCTGCCGTGGGGCCCAGAGGAGCCGGGGCTGGCCGGGGGCACCGCGGGGCACACCTCCCCTGCCGCCCTCCCTTGGGCCTCTTTGCGGGGAGGGACTGAGTCAAGTATGGGGGAGGGGGAGAGAAACGGGGACCCTCACAGTCGCTGCCCTGGGAGCCCTGGTGGGTCTGGAGTAACAACGCGGTGACTCCAAACTCAGCTGTTCCCCATGAGGCCTCACAGGGTCCTTCTCCAGGGGACGGGACCTCAGATTGGCCAGTCACTCATCCGTCTGTCCACCCATCCATCCAACTATCATCTTTCCCTCCATCCATCCAAAAGCCTCCCTGAGGCCTCCTGGGCACCCGGCCTGCATGCGGCTCTCAGCCGCTCATCCCAGGCCAGTCAGGACTGGCACAGTCCAGGCCAAAGTCAGACGTGGAAGGTGCCTGCTTCACCATGGGAGGAGGGGGGCTGCGGACACAGGGCGCCCCGTGCCCTCCCCAGCCTGCCCCCCTGTGCCCGGCCGAGATGCTGAGGGCAAAGCAGGGGGCAGGAGGTGGGGCAGAGGGGCCAGCGTGGGGAGGCCAGCGGCCCCCACAGCTGTGGGTGAGCAGACCGCCCACCCCCCCACAGTCACAGGTCTCCCCGATGCCCCCTCCCCTCCTCGCCTCCCCACCCAGCTTCAATCAGAGACATTCCAGGGCTCTGTGGTCCTGATGGGAGTAAAACGGGGGGGAACAGGTACCCAGCACAGTCTTCTAAGTCCACCCTCAAACACACACACAAAAAAATCCCTCCACCGGCTGGGACTTCACCAGCTCGTTCTCAGGGGAGCTGCCAGGAGGTGCCCCAGCCCCAGGAAGCCAGGGGCCAGGCTTGCAAGTCCACGGCCACACCACGACATCACCTGACACACGGGCGGCCCAGGGTCCGGCCGACAGGTGCCCCCACCCGCGAGCCTGGGGAGTGTGGCCCTCGCCCGCCCCCACCACGGGCGGTCAGCTCATCAACTGCTGTCCACTCCCACCACCGCTCCCCTCCCTGTGGGCCCAGCTCAGGTCCTGGGGGTGAAGCTAAGTCAGGGAGCCTCGTCCCTGCCCAGCCCGGAGCCCACGGTGCCGTCAACAAACATTAGAGGGGAAGACAAGAGTCGGGGGATTCTGGGGTCCTGGGGATCAGACGAGGGGTTCTGGGAGCAGCAGCAGCTTCAGGCACCCCAAAATAGGGCCTGGGAGCTGGCCTCCCAGGGCTGAGGAATGGAGGGAAGGAGGGCCTCCTAGGGGGTTGGCATGAGCAAAGGGCCCAAGGTGGGGTTCCGCACCCCTAGGCTGGCACGCACGGCCCCCACTGCAGCATCCTCCCCCCCAGAGACCCTAGGCTCCCGCCTCCCATGCCGCCTGGCCTGCCATCCTGCTCACTGCCCAGAAATCTCTACGTGCAGTGCCATGCGGCCGGGCCCTGGCCTGGGGAGGAAGGTGACTCAGACACAGGATGCCAGGGCAGAGAGGGGCGAGCAGAGGGCCCCGGGGGGCAGAGGGGCAGGGGTTCTCCAGGGTGGACGGCGCTGCAATGTACACGGTGAGCACAGAGGCCACGGGTGTCCCAGGCCTGGGAACCCAGCAGAGGGCCAGGGACGGGGCTCAAAGGACCCGAAGGCCGAGCCCTGCCCAGACCTGTGAGACCAGAAGGCAGCTGTGCCCTGAGGCTACTGAGTGGCCCCCCATCCCGAACACCTCTGAAACATGGAACACACAGTCCCAGGCAGACCACTCACGCCTTCCGGAGGCTCCTAGCAGGCTCATCACTCCATCTCACAGGGAGGGAAACTGAGGCCCAGGTGATGAACACCCTGGCGAGTGGGTCAGAGCCAGCCACTGGGGTTCCCCTCCTGGCCTGGGGCCTCCCCTCTGTGGGGTGAGAAACCGAGGCCACACAGGGGCTCCACAAAGGCTGCCCTCTGCCAGGCCCTGGACACCACATGGGTGACCCCCGCCTCCATCATCCCAGCCCTGGGGGGCCGAGCGGAGGCCCAAGGGTGGACCCCCTGGCCATCCCCTACCCCACTGCTGGGAGGAGCCGGGAGCTGGAGGAGCCCAGACCCCAGGGTGGCGGGGGGGATCCCCCCACCCACAGCCCCTCTCGACCTTGACCTGGGGCCATTTGCTTTCTTCTCTAAGTTCAGTTCCCTCGTTCCAGCTGTACAAGAGGTGGGGGGCGCAGTTAGCGAGTCTCCCCTGCAGGGGGGCTTGGGGATTAAAGGAGATGATGCCTGTGACGTGCTTGGACCCCAGTGACCCTCACCCACCCCAGTCACTCTGTCCCCTCCTGGGCTCCTTGTCCAGGGCCTGCCTCTGCTGTGCTGTGTGACCCTGGGCAAAATGTTTCCCCTCTCTGGGCCTCAGCCTTCCCCTCTGCTCAGGGCGAAGTGGGTAGGGGAACTTGCAGGCCAGAAGCAGCAGGAAGACTCTTAGATTCCTGGATCGAGGAGCTGGGCGGCCAGGCCCTGGGCCTGAAGGGGCAGTGAGGCGGGGTGGGAGCAGGGAGGGCAGCGGGTGGGGGGGCCCTGCCTGCAGCTGGCTGCCCCTGGGAATCCCCAGGCTAAAGTTAACCCTGCACTGGCTGAAACCAGAACCCCGGGTGACAGCAGGGAGCCATAAGGGGAAGAGAAACCGAACCCCGTGGTCGGCGGGGCGTGGGACGGGTGACAAACAGGGCCAGGTGTGGCCCGCACAGCGGGACGGGCCAGTTTCAGGGCTGACGTCGGATGTTTGTGCAGCTCGCAGGTGGGGGAGCGCAGAGCCCCGCCTCCCCCCAGCCCCCGCCCAGCCCTGGTCTGGGCCTGATGCTGCCCCCTAGCTGCCCCCTGAACATCCTTGCCATCCTGGGTCCTGGGATCCTGGAGGGCCGGACCCCAGGGGATCTCAGAACTGGCCAGCGGTGGCCCCCGCGGTCAGCAGGGCTCCAGGGAGGGGACGGCAGGGTCAACGGGCCAGTCAGCACAGGAAGCGGGGGCTCTGACCCCGGCGTCCCAGCCCCGGGCCCTGCTGGCCGCAGAATGAGCCATGGGTGGACGAGGGGGTGAGCAGAGGCCTCCCTACTGCCCCAGACCCCGTGATTCCGAGGGGCCCCAGGGAGACACAGTCCAGCCCTTCAGCAGGAAATGTATCCCCTCGTCCACGGCCTGTGGACACACTCCCCTTTGGCCCAGCAGCCCTGCTCATGGGAGCTCATCACTGGCCCAGGACACGGGCACAACGAGGTGCCCAGCCCTGGGTCCCCACCAGCAATACGTCCAGACAGCCTAACATCCACAGCCCCAAAGGGCCATGGAGATGTGCCATGGATGGATTCCGCTGTAGGGGACAGGGACAAGGACAGGGGGCAGGAGGAGGTCTTGTCTGAGCCCACCTTTGTGAAAAGGCTGTGACTGCCACAGAGAAGAGCTGGAAGCAGGCACATCCAGACTGGGCTCTCCCTGGTAGCAAGGTCAGGTGTGTATTTCCTTCTTTATGCTCCCCTGAACCTTCTCATTTCTCAAAGAACATGACACTTTCATCAAGAGAAAACAAAACAGTCAACTGATTTACCATGAACGACCCTCTAAAAATGGTGTGGTAGAACGTTTGAACGGCATCGTGAAAATAACATTATGCCCAAGAGGTCAAAAGACAAGACCTGGCGTGTGTGAGCATCTGTCTCTGTATCTACACGCCCATCCGAGTCCACATCTCTTCCATGGGGCTACCTGTGGGGGTGGACGTACCAGGAATGGTGGTTTTCACTTGGCACTTGCCACTCCTGATTTTTCTCTGCAATGGTTATATGTTTACTGTGTAATTATAAAAACATGTGTTTTTAAGTGGTTTTTTTTTTCACTTGTATTACTTCAATTCACTTAACATTCAACATATATTTATCGCTTACCTGCTACCTCCATGCATCTCAGCGATTATCTCTCTCCCTCGGTCTGAGCTGGTCAATGTCGGTGATATTAGAGGCCACCTCACAGCTCCATCCTGAGCAGAAAAGGAGTAACTACCCCCTTTCACAGGACACCTGGCTCAATGGATGAAAGACACAGGTTAGAAATGATTATTGGCAACTCACATAGAGCTTGTTAATTCTAATCGCAGTTACAGGAGCTGAAGGATCTTGTACAGACGTCCTTTCTTTTTCTTATACTCCTAAACACTCTGTGTAGATCCTCCACTTAAGGGGCTTCCCTAGTGGCTCAGACAAGAAAGAACCTGCCCGCAATGTGGGAGACTCGGGTTCAATCTTTGGGTCAGGAAGATCCCCTGGAGAAGAGAATGGTTACCCACTCCAGTATTCTTGCCTGGAGAATTCCATGGACAGAGGAGCCTGGCGGGTTACAGTCCATGAGGTTACAAAGAGTCGGACACGACTGAGCAATGAACGCAACACACACAAAGGCGCTGCCCGCCGGCATCCTGACATGAGCACCCCTCAGCCGTCCAGTCTACGCTTTCTCCCCAGAAAAACAGGAGTATGTAACCCCAGTCGGTGCGTCTGATACTGTGACTGAGCCCACGCGGGCAGGAACTCAGCCACCTCCCCAGCCTGCCTGTCTCCTGCCTCAGCTCCCACCCCTCAACCCTCAGCACAGAGGAAGGAGTACAGCCCCCTTCCCGGGCATCTCACCCCCAGCCCGGGGCCTGAGAGTTTTAAGGCTCTCGGTAAAGAGTTTGAATGAGGATGGGAGGGAAGATATGGTGGGCAGGGGGATGAGTGGATGGGTTGGTGGGTGCACGGTTGTGTGGGAAGCTGGGTGGGTGAGTGGATGAATGAATAGTTGGGTGGGTAGGTGAATGGGTGGGATAGTAGGTGAATGGTTGGTGGGTATGTAGGTGGATGGGTAGGCGTGTGGGTAGATGGATGGATGGATGGACGAAGGACGTGAGGGTGGATGGGTCAATGGCTTGCTGGCTGGCTGGATGATTGATGGACATGGGGTGGATGTGTCAATGGCTGGATGAGTGCATGGATGGTAGACGAGTGATTGGACCGAGGGGTTCATGAGCAGGTTCGTGGTCAGTGGGTGAATGGGCAGTTGATTGTGTGGGTAGGTCCTGATCATGAAGAACACAGAATCTTAGCACCTGGCCGCTCTGTGGGAAGGGACTGAACTCAACCCCCAGGCTCCAAAGCCAGCTCTGATCCCGACTTGGTGTGACCTTGGCCATTTCCTTAGTGCCTCGAAGCCTTGTCCCCTTGCAGGCCAAGAGGACCTCAGCCCCTGCCCTGCCCACCTCACCGTCTGGCGAGGAGGACACACATGCGTGGAGCTGCTTTAGAAACCCGAGAGACTGTCCAGGCACACTCGGCGCGGCGAGGACCTTTCAGGGAGCTGAGCTGACACCCCTGCACCCCCAACCCCGGGCTTGGACCATAGCTGTGGTGGGAAGAGCCTGCGCTTGGAGCCCAGACAGACCTGGGTTCCAGTCCTGGCTCCACCCTTTCCCAAGTATGTGACCTTGGGCAGATGACTGTCCTCCTCTGGGAGGTGGACATGATGACCGCTCAGGGCTGTGGGAGGATTCAGGGGGATCGTTTGGGAAGGCACTCACCACAGCGTCCACCAAGGTACAGGGATGGATCTGGGGTCCCAAAGAAGAGGTCCAATCCCACCTCTTGGCAGTAATGAGCCCTGGAGACTGGAGGTGTTCCAGGACACTAACCCAGGGGTTCGAGAAACCCTGAGGTGTGTCTGTGAAGATGTGTTTTGTGTGGGGAGAGGTCCAGAGCTTTGAGCAGAAAAGCAGCCATGGCCCATGGAGGGCTAACCATGCTGATCTTTTTTTAAAGATTTTTTTTTTTGGATATGGACCATTTTTAAAGTCTTCATTGAATTTGCTACAATATTGCTTCTGGTTTATGTTCTGGTTTTTTTGGCTGCAAGGCTTGTGTGAACTTATCTCCCCAACCAGGGACAGAACCCACAGCTCTGCGTTAGAAGGTGAAGTCTTAACCACCAGACCGCCAGGGATGTCCCTCACCTCACTGATCTAATCCAAGACCCTCATTAAGGAAAAACAGAGATTCAGAGCTCACCCAGGAGGATTCGGTGGGTCAGGAGAGAGCCAAGCACACAGGCACTCAGTCCAGCAAGGTACCCTTCCTTCCCAGGAGCAGGGGCACCCCCGCCCCAGGATGAGGGCACGGCAGGAAGACCACAGGAGACCCTGTCTGATTCAGCAGTAGGATTGTGAGGAATTTCAGCTTTCTTTTTAAATCTGTCTCTCAAGGTTGTTACAAGAGGACTTTACCAGTAGCTTAAAAGTTGAAAGGGACTTCCCAGGTGGCACTCGTGGTAAAGAACCCACCAGCTGGTTTTAGGAGACATAAGAGATGTGGGTTCGATCCCTGGGTCAGGAAGATTCCCCTGGAGAAGGAAATGGCAACCCACTCGAGTATTCTTGCCTGGAAAGTCTCACGGACAGAGGAGCCTGGCGGGGTACAGTCCACAGGGTCGCACATAGTCGGACACGACTGAATCGACTTAGCTTCAGGTTGAGAGAGGAAGAGGTAGTGACTGGCGGCAAAACATCCCACCCACTCTCCCAGGGGACCTGCAGGTCTCTGGTTCATGAACTGCGCTGACAAAAATCAACCCCATGAGAGGCCCAAACAGAGGGAAATTGAGTTTAGCAAACACGAGTGTGATTTGGAGGAGATAATCCAGGGAGGGAACTGCCAAGCCCATGACAAGCCTGCGTCCTGTCTCAGGGCCATCCTGGCAGAGCAGCGCAGGGCCCTCCAAGACCCCCAAACTCCAGACCCAGCTGGAGGCAACAGGATGTAGCTGAGCTGCGAGGACTCTGGTGTGAGCCCCACGGCAGGGAGCTTCACCTTGTTTGTTCTCTGAGTTCCTCTTAAAATAGACTTTCTAGGTCCTGGTCTTTGGTTTTAAAATAACTGTTCACGGTAAACAACGTGAAAAGTACAGAGAAAAAACAGGAGGAAACCATGCAGCCCAGGCATTTCACCCAGAAGAGCCGCCTCTCGTATTTTGATGGGTTGCCTTCTATTTTAATCCTATTTTAATTGTAAACTGTAAAAGCCACATCATAAATAAATTAAAGGTATCTGTCAAGTTTAAAAAGTAAGAATGGTGGTGGTGATGGTTGTACCACGCTGTGAATGCTCATTTCAAAATGGTAAATTCCAGGGACTCCCCTGGCGGTCCAGTGGTTGGGACTATGCTTCCAGTGCAAGGCCATGGGTTTGACCCCTGGCTCGGGAACTAAGATCCCACGTGCCATATGGAGTGGCCAAAAAGAATTCTGTAAATGGTGAGTTCTTGCTGATGTGAATTTCCCGTGAATTAACTTCGCAGGCTCAGAATGCAGCCAGGCCCTCAGGAACCCCAAGTTCACCGCTTCTTTACTTCTCCTTAGAGTTTTATGTCTGTATTTGCCCTTACGCCGACTGCGTTTCAGCTTCGTCTGACTTTGGACTTTATACAGATTCAGTTAGACTGTGTTTCAGGAAACTTTGCTCAATATTCTGTGATAATCTAAATGGGAAAAGAATTTGAAGAAAGAATAGATACTTGTATATGCATAACTGAATCACTTTGCTATACACCTGAAACTTCAATTCAGTGGCTCAGTCGTGTCCGACTCTTTGCGACCCTATGGACTGCAGCACGCCAGGCCTCCCTGTCCATCACCAACTCCCGGAGTTCACTCAAACTCATGTCCATAGAGTCGGTGATGCCATCCAACCATCTCATCCTCTGTCGTCCCCTTCTCCTCCTGCCCTCAATCTTTCCCAGCATCAGGGTCTTTTCCAATGAGTCAGCTCTTCACATCAGGTGGCCAAAGGATTGGAGTTTCAGCTTCAGCCTCAGTCCTCCCAATGACTCCCCACACCTGAAACTAACACGTTGCTAATCCACATGCTCCAATACGAAAGAAAAAACAAATTTAAGTTTAGACGGCGTGTGTTTTCCTTCTCTCAACACTGTGTCTGACGCCCACCCACACTGCCCAGCGCTGCTTTCACTGTGGACGGGAGGCCCCCTGCCCCAAAGCTGCGTACCCGGCCGGCCACCACCAAGCGGGGCCAAGGGAGGGGCTTCTCCAGCGCCTGTCACTGTCCACTGTTTCCATTGGTCTTGTTTTCAAAAATGGAAGCAGCTTAATATTTCCCTGATTATAAAAAGAAGTACACAGGTTCTTTACAAATAAAACAGGGGAAAAGTATAAAGAAGGAAAGTTTCCAGCACAGCCTGGAGATCATGCTGGGGGTACCGGGTGTGCGTCCTTCCAGGCTGGATCTCACGTTCCACGTGGACATCAGAAGGATGAGAGATGGTACGTAGATGGTGGATAGGTTGGTGATAGGCAGACGACAGATGCAGAGACAGATGATGGGTGGGGAGATGGTGAGACACTGAGGGAGGGGAGAGAAGAATGGGGAGACACTGTCCTTTGTCGCTGACCCGGCTGCCACACTTGTGAACCTGCGGCTCTCACAACGTGAGCTGGGCCCCCCCAGCCCACTGTCCCTCACAGCGGATGCCCTGGCCTCCATCCTCAGGCAGGAATCCCACCACCGACTCGGGGTTGACCCTCCCCGCAGGGACGGAAGGTCATGCCCGTCTAAGGCCTTGAGGGCAAGTTGCAGACCTGCTTCTGTGAAGACAGCACACACAAGCCCCTACCCCGCAGAGCCCGGAGGACCCCCGGGTGCTAGGGAAGGGACCGCACGGCCGTGGACAGGGAGGGGCCCAGGATGCTGCCCCCCCAACCTCTCCCACCTGACTCCTGCTCTGCTCTGGGGGGGCAGAGAGGGGTCCCGAGGCCTCTTCCCAGTTCTTGGGAGCGCCCGCCGGGCCTGAATCAGGCCAGAAGCCCCCTCCTCAAGGGGTCCTCAGACCACTCCCCTCCACCTCTGGTCACTCTGTCTCCTGGCAGCAGGGAGCCCCCAGTGAGAAGAGAAAGCTCCAGGCTGTGACCTCGGCCCCCGGCTGCTCTGGGAGTGTGTGTGTGTGGGGTCACTGGGAGGCCATGAGTGCTGGGGGTCGGGGGCTGGGAAGGCACCTCGAGGTCAGCGGGCTTGGGCCAGGCTCCGCGTGGTCTGCACGGGGGGTGCTGTGCCGGGACACAAGAGGCCTGGTCAGTGGTCCCCAGAGTCAGGGCCCAAGGAAGGGGTTCGGTCCCCTCTGGTTTCTCAGCTTCTGAGGCCGGAGATCCCAGTCTGGCCTTGATGGGGGAGCTGGAGGGGAGGCCCCTAGCCCCAGGACCTCCAGGAGCGGGACCTGGCCCCCAAACCCAAGGCCCCGACCTCAGAATCTGGGCTCGTCAGGTCCATCGGGGGTCCTGGCTACTCTGTCTGGCTGACTTGGAAGTCAGTAGGGGGCTGGGGGTTACCAAGGAACCAGGAAGAGTGTCTTAGAGATCGGGGCCCACCCACCCAGCTTTCACAGGAGAAACGGAGGCCCACGGGGCTCAAGGGACTCACCGGGGTCACACTGTAAGCCCAGCTGCTGGACTCAACACCCAGGGCTGTCCCCCACCTGGTCACATGTCCTTGGCCCTGAGTGCCCCCTCAACTCGGACAGGGTCAAGCCCCCTGACCTGCACCCCCAAGACTCAGTCTTGGCCATTCTAAGCTGAGGAGCCCTCGGGTCTGCAGTCAAGGCCACAGGGCCTGAGCAGGCAGCTCCTAAGGGGGCCACAGGCATGGTGTCCAGTGTTTACCCACCATGAATGCGAGGGTATGCGATGCCAGAGAAGAGAGGCCTGCCAGGCCCCCGGGAGCAGGGTGAGCCCCCCCAGGCCGAGGTCCCTTCTCACAGGCCAGGCCCCAGCCCGGCTCCCCGCAGCCTGGCGGCCTCGGTCCACAACTGGGGCCTAGAGCTGGGCCTGTCCGGAGCTGACCCGGGGGCAGGATGGCTGAGCTCGGCAGCAAGGCCAGGCGGTCACTATGCACCACGTTTTGGAGGAGGGGGCACCACCCACACAGGGGAGCCACGACCCACACCTGACGGTGCTCGTGGGCCACGTGGAGGTGTCCCGGCTGCATTCCTGATCACATACCCGTGTCCCCGCACCGTGCGCACCCCCACACATACGCACATATGCGTACACGCTCACATACGTGCACACACATAGGCCCCGGCGGACAGCGCCCTCTAGCGGCCACTGTGGTCACAAAGCTCGCAGGCACATCCGTCAAGACCCGGACGCCCGAGTCTGGGTGGGAGGACCGTTCTCTCCTTTCACGGGGGCGGGGGCGGGGGGCGACCTGGCCAAGATCACACCGCAGGGAAGCAGCGCAGCCCTGACCCCTGACCCCGCGTGCGTGCGTGGTAAGTCGCTTCAGTCCTGTCCGACTCCTTGCCACTCTGGACTGTAGCCCACCAGGGTCCTCTGTCCTTGGGGATTCTCCAGGCAAGAATACTGCAGTGGGTTGCCATGCCCTCCTCCAGGGGATCTCCCCGACCCAAGGATCGAACCTGCGTCTCTTATGCCCCCTGCATGGAGAGGCGGGTTCTTTACCACTAGCACCACCTGGGAAGCCCCCGCTGGCCCAGATTCCAGCTCGTTCCGGCTCCCAAGGTCCTGCCAGAGCCAAGAGGCTGGGCCCTCTGGGACGGAAACCCTGGGGGCCTTGTACCCCCACCCCCCTCACACATGGGGCCAGCCCCCACCCCAGAAGGGGGGAGTCACATGGGGGGAGTCCCCAAGCCCAGTCTCCTCTGTGCTGATGGGGTGGGGTGTGAGGAGGGGCGGGGGCCGGGTTCACAGAAACCTCAAAATGCCAAGAAGACGGACACACCTGCCACACAGAAGCAAGACACGCTAACCTGTGTCCACTCGCTCAGATCCTCTCCCGAGGGAAGGAAAACCAGCACATCAGGTCCCCTTGTCCCCCAGGCCCAGGTCTCCTTTCCCAGAAGAAGCAAGCGCCATCCACTCCGCACACATAGTCCCTGATCAGACTTAAAGCCCAGCACTGCTCTGGGCCCTGGGGACACGGCAGGGGCCTCAGAGACCAAGACCTGCGGCAAAGTCCCTGGAGGTGAAGCAGGCAGACAAGCAGCACATTACATTCTAACGGGAGGCGTGATGAGCTCTTTAGGAAAGGAAGAGGTTGGGGTGACAACTGCTGGTTTAAACTAAGATCATGGCATCCGGTCCCCTCAGTTCATTTCAGTTCAGTTGCTCAGTCGTGTCCGACTCTTTGCGACCCCATGAATCGCAGCATGCCAGGCCTCCCTGTCCATCACCAACTCCCGGAGTCCACCCAAACCCATGTCCATCAAGTTGGTGATGCCATCCAGCCATCTCATCCTCTGTCGTCCCCTTCTCCTGCCCCCAATCCTTCCCAGCATCAGGGTCTTTTCCAATGAGTCAGCTCTTTGCATGAGATGGCCAAAGTATTGGAGTTTCAACTTCAACATCAGACCTTCCAATGAACACCCAGGGCTGATCTCCTTTAGGATGGACTGGTTGGATCTCCTTGCAGTCCAAGGGACTCTCAAGAGTCTTCTCCAACACCACAATTCAAAAGCATCAATTCTTTGACGCTCAGCTTTCTTCACCGTCCAGCTCTCACATCCATACATGACCACTGGGAAAACCATAGCCTTGACTAGACGGACCTTTGTTGGCAAAGTAATGTCTCTGCTTTTAAATATTCTATCTAGGTTGGCCATAACCTTCCTGCCAAGGAGTAAGCGTCTTTTAATTTCATGGCTAAAATCACCATCAGCAGTCCCCTCACTTCATAGCAAATAAAATAAAAGGGGAAAAAGTGGAAACAGTGGCCGATTTTATTTTCTTGGGCTCCAAAATCACTGTGGCCAGTTACTGCAGCCAGGAAATTAAAAGATGTTTGCTCTTTGGAAGGAAAGCTATGACAACCCTAGATGGTGCATTAAACAGCAGAGCCAATGAAGGTCCATCTAATCAAAGCTCTGGGTTTCCCAGTGGTCATGTACAGATGTAAGAGTTGGGCTATAAAGAAAGCTGAGCACTGAAGAATTGATGCTTTCCAACTGTGGTGCTGGAGAAGATTCTTGAGAGTCCTTTGGACAGGAAGGAGATCAAACCAGTCAATCCTAAGTGAAATCAACCCTGAATATTCACTGGAAGGACTGATGCTGAAGCTCCAATACTTTAGCCCCCTGATGCAGAGAGCTGAGTCACTGGGAAAGACCCTGATGCTGGGAAAGATTGAGGGCAGAAGAAGTGGGCAGCAAAGGATGAGAGGGTTGGATGGCATCATTGACTCCACGGACATGAGTTTGAGCAAACTCCAGGAGATAGTGAAGGACAGGGAAGCCTGGCGTGCTGCAGTCCACGGGGTCACAAAGAGTCGGGCACGACTGAGCGACTGAACAACAACAAGAAGAAGAGAGGCCACCCCCAAAAGAAGGAGGGGAACCCCAGCAAGAGCCTGGGGAGGGGCAGTCCTGGCAGGAGCCCCAGCAAGAGCCTGGGGAGGGGCAGTCCTGGCAGGAGCCCCAGCAAGAGCCTGGGGAGGGGCAGTCCTGGCAGGAGCCCCAGCAAGAGCCTGGGGAGGGGCAGTCCTGGCAGAAGGGACAGCAAGTGCAAAGGCCCTGGGGTCTGACATGTCTGACAAGCTGCAGGAACAGCAAGGCGGTCAGTGTGGCCAAATTGAAGGCAGGGGTCCGAGGAGGGGGCCAGGCCTGGGGGGCTCGCAGAGCGGGCTGAGCACCTTGAGATTTGTCCAAGTTCTCAGATGTGCCTGGATGGCATCATGTCACCACACCTGCCCCTTCTCACTTCCTGCACACGCATGTCTTGGGTGTATGTCAAGCAAGGGGAGCCAGATGGCTCAGAGTGTGGACACATGGCAGGTGCCAGCTGGTCTGTGAGGATGGACACGGGGCAGTCTGGCCCTTCCATCACAGACATGGCTGGGGGAGCCCTGTGCATCCCCGGCCCACAGATCAGCGCTTCTGGGGGGCGCAGGCCCACCTGGAGCCTCAGAGCGGGGCGTCTCTGTGAGGGCCACTGCGACCTGCTGCCACCTCTGCAAAGCAGCTGGACTCACAGCCCCTGGCCAGGCCGAGCCCGGTCCTGCATTGCACCCCTGCTGGGATTGTGGCCCCTGGACACTGTCCCCAGCGCATCCCCCACGGTGTTAAATGAAAACCTGGAGGAGGTCCCCGCCCCCGCCCCCCGGGCCCCTCACTGCCCCTGCCTGGGGTGACCCGGGCTCCGGGCCTCAGCGGCCCAGGGTGTCACTTGGACGGGTGTCCCTGAGTCCCTCCACCTGGGACCCTTCCTGCGGTCATTGGTCTGGGTCCCTCAGCACCTCCAGCGGGGGGACAGCGACACGTTGTGGCCGGGGAGGGCACAACCGGTCCCGGAGCTGGGCGGGGGCGGGGCCGGGCAACTCGCTGAAACTGGGCCAGCTGTGCCTGCGGGGGGCCCTCCAGGGTGCCGCCTCGGCTGGGGGCAGGACGCCCAGCTTCTGATCCTCGGGACAGAGAGGGAGACTTCCGAGTGGGCAACACAGGGAACCAAGTCCTTCTGGCCGTGGCCGCGAAACTGCCCAGGTGACCAGGAAGAAGGCTGCTCTCCTGCAGGAGGACCTGAGCTTCTCTTAACTAGAATCGGTTCCTTCGCTTCTGTCTCTTAAAAAAAGGTAAAGGGAATTTTGCACCTTGAACCAACTCCAGGGGTAATTTACCAATCAGTTTGGGGGAAACTGGCAGCTTGACCACATTGAATCTTTCAATCCATGAATATCCTCACTCTCTCTCCCTTTAATAGGTTTAATAATTCTCAGTGAAGTTGTGTGTGAAGTTTTCCTCATAAACAAATGTCTTGCGCATCTCTACAGATTCATCCCTAGTAAACTTACACATTTGAAAGTGAAAATGTTAGTCGTTGGATTACGTCCGACTCTTTGCAATCCCAAGGACTGTAGTCCACCAGACTCCTGTGTCCATGGAATCCTCCAGGCAAGAATACTGGAGTGGGTTGCCATCTCCATCTCCAGGAAACATGTATTTGGGAGGGGGGGTGGGTTTTATTTAAATATCGATTTACAATGTTGTGTTAATTTCTTCTGTACAGCAAAGTGACTCAGATACATACATATATATATAGTTTTTCTCAGTCTTGTCAATTATGGTTTCTCGCAAGCTATTGAGCATAGTTCCCTGTTCCATACAGTAGGATCTTGTTTATCCTTTTTATCCATCCTGTATACAACAGCTGGCTTCTGCTAATCCCAAACTTCCATTCCATCCCTCCCCTACCCAC
This sequence comes from Okapia johnstoni, assembly GCA_024291935.2. Lineage (NCBI taxonomy): Eukaryota > Metazoa > Chordata > Mammalia > Artiodactyla > Giraffidae > Okapia > Okapia johnstoni. Next base: position 1,879,816 of record CM044310.1, on the reverse strand, counting down.
CCTCTCCCTTGGGAACAAGTCTATTCTCTACAAGCTGATATTTTTTATGCAATGGTAACATATATCCTCTTAAATGTTATTCTCTATTCATTTGCTCGGAGAAGGCAATGGCACCCCACTCCAGTACTCTTACCTGGAAAATGGACCCTGGTACGCTTCGATGGACGGACACGAAGCGACTTCACTTTCACTTTTCACTTTCATACATTGGAGAAGGAAATGGCAACCCACTCCAGTGTTCTTGCCTGGAGAATCCCAGGGACGGCGGAGCCTGGTGGTCTGCCGTCTATGGGGTCGCATCCTCAATATTCATTGGAAGGACTGATGCTGAAGCTGAAACTCCAATACTTTGGCCACCTGATGCAAAGAACTGACTCATTGGAAAAACCCTGATGCTGGGAAAGATTGAGGGCAGGAGGAGAAGGGGATGACAGAGGATGAGATGGTTGGATGGCATCACTGACTCGACGAAAATGAGTTTGAGTAAACTCTGGGAGTTAGTGATGGACAGGGAGGCCTGGCGTGCTGCAGTCCATGGGGTCGCAAAGAGTCGGACATGACTGAGCAACTGAACTGAACTGAGAGACCCAGTAAGTTTTTATATTTGAAATCGCACCTGGTAAATTTGCTACACTATTTTTTAATAGATTGTATTAATTTTTCTACATTCTGCGGGACTTGATACATACTTAAACATATCCTCTCTGAAGAATGACAATTTTGTTGCTATCTTCCCAATGCTTATATATTTCATTTCTTTCCCAGCCATTTCAAAAGCCAGTTTGGGAGGGGGAAGAGTTCCACTTCAGGAACAGTAGCACAAAGACATCCACAAAAACACCCCCCAGCCAAAGGGGTGAAAATTATTTTTTAAATGTATATGTTTATAATAATATTTAAATACATTTATCATACGTTTATAATTATATATCTATAATACCCAAATATGTTTATAAATATATATCTGCAGTATATAAGTAAATTTATTTATATGTGTGCTAGTCCCTCCGTCGTGTCCAACTCTTTGAGACCGCATAGACTGTAACCTGCCAGGCTCATCTGTCCATGAAATTCTCCAGGCAAGCCTGTTGGAGTGGGTTGCCATTCCCTTCTCCAAGGCATTTTCCTGACCCAGGGATCGAACTCGGGTCTCCTGTACTACAGGAAGATTCTTTACTGTCTGAGCCACAGGGAAAACTCAAAGTTATTTCTATTTATAATTATGCTTATAATAATATATACTTGCTTATAAATATATTATAAAGTATTATAAATATAATAACATATACTTTCTTATAATCATGTATTTATAATATAAATATACAATATGCTTACAATTCTCTATTTATAATAATATGTGCATGTATTTGTTTTATATATTAATTTTAAATTTGTGTATACATTTTATGAAATAATATGCATAATTAAGTATTGGAAGTCTTTAAATATATTTTAAAGTCTCTAGAAATAGACCTAAGGGCATACAAAAAAGTGAAATATTTATTAAAGAAAATCTACTGAAATTTGGCAAGAGCAGGGACAGTCTGTCTCAGTTCAGTTCAGTCGCTCAGTCATGTCTGACTCTTTGCGACCCCATGAATTGCAGCACGCCAGGCCTCCCTGTCCATCACCAACTCCCGGAGTTTACCCAAACCCATGTCCTTCGAGTCAGTGATGCCATCCAGCCATCTCATCCTCTGTCGTCCCCTTTTCCTCCTGCCCCCAATCCTTCCCAGCATCAGGGTCTTTTCCAATGAGTCAACTCTTCGCATCAGGTGGCCAAAGTATTGGAGTTTCAGCTTCAACATCAGTTCTTCCAATGAACACGCAGGACTGATCTCCTTTAGGATGGATTCATTGGATCTCCTTGCCGTCCAAGGGACTCTCAAGAGTCTTCTCCAACACCACAGTTCAAAAGCATCAATTCTGCAGCACTCAGCTTTCTTCACCGTCCAACTCTCACATCCATACATGACCACTGGAAAAACCATAGCCTTGACTAGATGGACCTTTGCTGGCAAAGTAATGTCTCTGCTTTTACATATGCTATCTAGGTTGGCCATAACCTTCCTGCCAAGGAGTAAGCGTCTTTTAATTTCATGGCTGCAATCACCATCAGCAGTGATTCTGGAGCCCAAAACAATAAAGTCTGACACTGTTTCCACTGGTTCCCTATCTATTTCCCATGAAGTGATGGGACCAGATGCCATGATCTTAGTTTTCTGAACATTGAGCTTTAAGCCAACTTTTTCACTCTCCTCTTTCACTTTCATCAAGAGGCTCTTTAGTTCTTCACTTTCTGCCATAAGGGTGGTGTCATCAGCATATCTGAAGTTATTGATATTTCTCCCGGCAATCTTGATTCCAGCTTGTGTTTCTTCCAGCCCAGCGTTTCTCATGATGTACTCTGCATATAAGTTAAATAAGCAGGGTGACAATACGCAGCCTTGACGTACTCCTTTTCCTATTTGGAACCAGTCTGTTGTTCCATGTCCAGTTCTAACTCTTGCTTCCTGATCTGCATACAGGTTTCTCAAGAGACAGGTCAGATGGTCTGGTATTCCCATCTCTTGAAGAATTTTCCACAGTTTATTGTGATCCATACAGTCAAAGGCTTTGGCATAGTCAATAAAGCAGAAATAGATGTTTTTCTGGAACTCTTGCTTTTTCGATGATCCAGTGGATATTGGCAATTTGATCTCTGGTTCCTCTGCCTTTTCTAAAACCAGCTTGAACATCTGGAAGTTCACGGTTCACGTGTTGCTGAAGCCTGGCTTGGAGAATTTTGAGCATTACTTTACTAGCATGTGAGATGAGTGCAATTGTGCGGTAGTTTGAGCATTCTTTGGCATTGCCTTTCTTTGGGACTGGAATGAAAACTGACCTTTTCCAGTCCTGTGGCCACTGCTGAGTTTTCCAAATTTGCTGGCATATCGAGTGCAGCACTTTCTCAGCATCATCTTTCAGGATTTGAAATAGCTCAACTGGAATTCCATCACCTCCACTAGCTTTGTTTGTAGTGATGCTTGCTAAGGCCCATTTGTCTTCACACTCCAGGATGTCTGGCTCTAGGTGAGTGATCACACCATCGTGATTATTGGGGTCATGAAGATCTTCTTTGTACAGTTCTTCTGTGTATTCTTGCCACTTCTTGTTAATATCTTCTGCTTCTGTTAGGTCCATACCATTTCTGTCCTTTATCGAGCCTATCTTTGCGTGAAATGTTCCTTTGGTATCTCTAATTTTCTTGAAGAGATCTCTAGTCTTTCCCAATCTGTTGTTTTCCTCTATTTCTTTGCATTGATCGCTGAGGAAGGCTTTCTTCACTCTCCTTGCTATTCTTTGGAACTCTGCATTCAGATGGGAATATCTTTCCTTTTCTCCTTTGCTTTTCGCTTCTCTTCTCTTCCCAGCTATCTGTAAGGCCTCCTCAGACAGCCATTTTGCTTTTTTGCATTTCTTTTCCATGGGGATGGTCTTGATCCCTGTCTCCTGTATGATGTCACGAACCTCTGTCCGTAGTTCATCAGGCACTCTGTCTATCAGATCTAGTCCCTTAAATCTATTTGTCACTTCCACTGTATACTCATAAGGGGTTTGATCTAGGTCATACCTGAATGGTCTAGTGGTTTCCCCTACTTTCTTCCATTTCAGTCTGAATTTGGCCATAAGGAGTTCATGATCTGAGCCGCAGTCTGCTCCCGGTCTTGTTTTTGCTGACGGTAGAGAGCTTCTCCATCTTTGGCTGCAAAGAATATAATCAGTCTGATTTCTCAATCATGACCTGCTTCCTTTCTCCCGTTCCCAGCCCAGCATGAGGCACTGCCACTCCAAGCAGTTGCGGAAAGAACATCGGTCACCCTGTCCACCCAGCTCCGGGTCAAGGTGACATCTTCCTGACATTCTCCCCAGGGGAGCTGCTGAGAGGTGAGATCTCTGGGACCAGGATGGGGGCATCCAAGCCGGACACCGAGGTTTGGCCAGCGGGTGCAATGCCGAGTTCTGCCGGCAGACGGTGCTAGAGGGACGCGAAACCCAAAGCGGCAGGAAAGCGCCTTTGCTTTCCTGGTTTCCCTCCCTTCTATCCAGCACAGGAGCCGTGATGGTGCGGGGGTGGCCCCGCGTCTGCTCAGCAGCCCTGACGGACCAGTTCAGCAGGCACTCAGGCCCCACTCTGTCCACCAAGCGACCCCTTCTGCAGTAGAGCAGCCCTGGGCTCCCACACCTTCTGGTCAGTTGGGGGCCACTTCTTTGCACCAGCCCGGTCCACGCCCTCCACGCTGTCTAGCCCGGGGCCAGGTAGGTTTTTCCTGCACCCTAGGACCTGGAGTCGGCCCCCTGTCCCAAGACTTCACCTGATTTTATGTGTCACCCCAGATCTCAGCACGATGCCCCCACCTTTGGTGGGATGGCTGGGGGTGAGGGCGTCCCCTGAGATGGTGAGACTGCGGGTCGTGATCAGTCAAATCCATTCCACCTGCCCGCACTAATCAAGGGCCTTTTAAGACTCGCATGTCCTCCAGGCACGAAGCCAGAACCATAAAATACCCGCCCGGGGTGTTCTCCAGAAAGCCGGACTCCGCGGTTAGGACTGGAGGGACCGCCGCCCCTCCCACTGGGCGTGGTCGCGTGTCCGCCGCCTGGAGACTCCGCCCCCAGCTCGCGCTCTGAGCGCAGAGGCGGAGCTTGGGTCCACCTGCGCGGACCGCGGTCCGGCACCTTGTCCGTCCCTCTCCCCAGGCTCCCCACGCCCCACGCCACCTGCTGCTTGGTCTTCATGCCTGAACGCCCAGCCCCGTGCCCGCAGGGAGGCAGATTCAAGTGCTCTCTGGTCTCCTTGCCGGGTTGCCTTGTGGATGAACCCGCTCTTTGCTGCAAACCTGGCGTCTCAGTATTTTGACCTGCTGTTTGTACGGGGAAAAACGGTTCCCTAACAATAGTAAAACCATTACATGTAACACTCGGAACCCCCTCACCGCCGAATCCCCCACAGATTGCTGACCACCATAGATTTGTCTTTGATCCCCTGCAATGGTGAATTTTCTAGAAAACTTTGGTCTAGCCCAGGCCTCCATTTCCCAGATCCCTGAAGGGACCCCAAAGCAGCCCCTCTTCCCGGTCACTTCACTGCTGATCAGCAAACCTGGGGGGAGGACGGTGCTGAGATGCCCCACCACATCCATTAGGGTCGCCCCTACATCTGCTGAGACCAGTGCACAAGTCCACAGCCAGGAGGGCAACGCTGGACACTGACCTGGGAGGGACACAGGGCCAGAGGCCTGGGGAAGCCCACGTCTGGACAGCCCACAGCTGACCCGGCCCAGGGGGACGTGATGTCTGTGGGCGCGATGCAGGCTGATAGCTCGGCCCCCGAGCCGACACGCCCCAAAAGTGCCTCCTGGTAAAGGACCACCAGAGTCACCCAGGCATCATCACTAGTGAAATACCGCCCAACGACTCAGAACACCAGGCTGAGATCTTTCCACACTAGAGGGCCCCAGAGACCGCGGGGTCGCACCCGGGCTCCCGGGGCTGCCGCACAGAGTGTGTCCGCCAGGGGGCGCGAGCGCTGGCCATGGGCTGGCCCTTAAGGTCAGTTGTGATGGGCGGAGAAGGGTCTAGTCCCAACGGACTGTGTGATGGGCTCTCGAGGTTAGGGGTGCTCCTCACCCCAGAGGGCTCAGAAAGTTAGAAATCAAGAAACAAAGGCTTTGGTGCATGAACTAATGAGTGACCAGCAAAAAAATATTTTAAAAATAAGGTAGATTAGATTTGACGATTATGCAGTATTTGGGACATACTTACAGTAAAAAATTATTCACTGGGCAGTCTGTGTTTTATCTGCTCTCCTACTCATGAGAGATGAGCAAGAGAGCTGCGAGGACTCTGTCTTTTTTCTTTGCTCTTACTGTGTGTGCGTTTGTATTTATCAACTACGTTCTTTTCTTCTCAGTATCGCTTTATGTAGGAGTTGTCAGAGGTTAGCAGAATGTTCAGTGGAACTGTGAGCGGATCTGAGGACGAATTAACACAACTGGCTGCGATTACAATGACCGTTGGAGGCAGGTGTCCTTCATTTTGGACGGAGGGTGCTATCTCGGCGTCAAGGATGGGGCACCCAAACGGACACCGAGGTTTCTGTGCAGCGGGTGCCACGCCGGGCTCTGCCAGCAGATGGTGGCGGAGGAACGCGCAAGGCCACCGCGGCCAGAAAGCGCTTTTTCTGCTCTCCTTCCTTTTGTTGCGCACAGGGGCCCGTGACTGTGAGGATGGCCCCGGGTCCGCTCAGCAGCAGCGCTGACCGACGGCCTAGGACACGTGTGGCCCAGATCTCAGCACGATGCCCCCACCTTTGGTGGGATGGCCGGGGGTGAGGGCGGCCCCTGAGATGGTGAGACTGCGGGTCGTGATCAGTCAAATCCATTCCACCTGCCCGCACTAATCAAGGGCCTTTTAAGACTCGCATGTCCTCCAGGCACGAAGCCAGAACCATAAAATACCCGCCCGGGGTGTTCTCCAGAAAGCCGGACTCCGCGGTTAGGACTGGAGGGACCGCCGCCCCTCCCACTGGGCGTGGTCGCGTGTCCGCCGCCTGGAGACTCCGCCCCCAGCTCGCGCTCTGAGCGCAGAGGCGGAGCTTGGGTCCACCTGCGCGGACCGCGGTCCGGCACCTTGTCCGTCCCTCTCCCCAGGCTCCCCACGCCCCACGCCACCTGCTGCTTGGTCTTCATGCCTGAACGCCCAGCCCCGTGCCCGCAGGGAGGCAGATTCAAGTGCTCTCTGGTCTCCTTGCCGGGTTGCCTTGTGGATGAACCCGCTCTTTGCTGCAAACCTGGCGTCTCAGTATTTTGACCTGCTGTTTGTAGGGGGAAAAACGGTTCCCTAACAATAGTAAAACCATTACATGTAACACTCGGAACCCCCTCACCGCCGAATCCCCCACAGATTGCTGACCACCATAGATTTGTCTCTGAGTCCCTGCAATGGTGAATTTTCTAGAAGTTTCCCTCCAGCCCGGGCCTCCGTTTTCCAGATCCCTGGAGGGGCAGTGGGGGGAAAGATTATAATTCAAACAGAAGTCCCTAGGTCCAGGTAGAACCCAATCACCATTCGCTAAAGGGAGAAATCCACGCCTCCACAACAGATCAGGCTGATCGTCTGGAGTGGCCTCTATTGCAGGTGTCCTGAGGAAACTGCCTTCCGGGGACACAGCCCAGTATTTTGCCTCTGGCCCCTCCAGACTCCGGGGCTCACCTCCCCTCTCCACTCCCGTCCTCTGGGCTCTGATGGGGGTTCTCCGGGCCAGGGCCCCGCACCTGCAGCCAGCCAGCGGCCCAGGGAACAGCAGGAGGAAGGTGGGGACCCCAGGCCGGCCCACCCACACAGGGTTAGACCAGAGGGGAGGGCCCAGCCGTGAGGACACAGGCAGCTGCTCTGGGATGGCCTTGTGGGGATGGGGTAGCAAACGTGGATGAGTCTCCAGCGCTCGGCCCCACCAGAATCCTGGAGGCTGGGTGAGCGTGTGGCCTGTGGTGTGGGAGACACCCTGCTTGGCACCCCCAGGCCACCTCTGACTTGGTTTCCTGGTTTTCTTCAGACACTGGAGAGGGGGTCCCCCAAAGAAAGGGGCTGCCTTTCCCCACCCCTTACCCTCTGAAGGTCGTGCATCAGTCCATGGCGCACACATCCAGATACCCATGATCCTGGCGAGCCTCTGCTCGGCCCCAGGAGTCACACGAGAGGCCATTTGGTTTCCACCTGGGCCGAGGTGACTGAACCCCCTTGTCGCCTCTGGGAAATCCCGGCAACCGTGGGTGGGGGCTCCTGCCTCCCATTGAACTGTCCCCCCGACCCCGCAGTGGCCGGCAGAGCTGATCAAGCTCTGCACCCGCGGTAAACTCCTGCCCTTGCTTCCCTCCTGCCACAGGAGGGCCAGGGGAGAGAGGGGGCGGGTGAGGGGACCATCCTGGGACAGACAGGAGGTGGGAGAGGGTCCCCGTCTCCCACATGACTGTGTGGGCTCCCTCACACGGGGGGCCTGATCTGTGATGTCTAGTTCTTTGCTGCATCTCGTGGTATTTGATGAAACTTTTCTAAAATGTAATAAAGCACCATGTAACATTCTAGGTTATGCTGAATGAACTTTGGGAGTAAGGGTGGAAAATCAAAGGACTATTTCAAAACGCCAACCATGTGATAATCACCTGTGCCCTCGGTTTGCCGGGCCGGTGTGCATTCTTTAGTCCTCCGAGCCCCACGGGGCTGAGCAGTGACATCACAGCCTCCATGTCACAGCCGAGGTCACTGAAGCACCAGGCTGTGACGTCAGGAGTGGACTCGGGACAGAGCCCAGCACTGACCAGACCAGGAGGAGGGGCAGGTGTGCCTGATGGTGGATCTCTCATTGGCCTAGACGGAACGTTTCACACTCGGACAATAACTCACAGAGGTGGGGGGGATGAGCATGACCTTTGGGGGTTAACCAAGCCAATACATACTAAGATGGAAATAAATCATGCCTCACTCTAAATAGTAATGTTAATAATAGGAGAACTTATGTAAAAAGAATTATAGAAAGAATCAGAAAACAAACTCCAATAATTTGCTGTTTATAAGTTACAGATATATAGCAAAAATATATACACAAATTTTAAAAATAAAATGCTGAGCTACATAAACTCCCATGCAAATGCAAATTAAAAGAAAAAAGCAAGGGGTTTCCATTATGATGTTTGGAAAAGGGAAGTTGAAGCTAGAAGCATTAAAAGAGGCAAAGAGGGCACGCAAAGGCACAGGTTTTCAGTTCATCTCTGTTAAATAGACACCTGCTCCAAATACGGTGAGCACTTGATCACGTACACCCTGCCCATCGAGAGAACTGCACGACTAACAAAGCGTACAGAGCACATACAAACCAGAAATAGAAACTCAGGCAAAACAGAAACACAGGAAGGAAAAACGCACCAAGTCAGACTATGATTTGACCAGGTAAATGAGTGTTCTTAACTACCTGGGGGTCACAAGGCCCTTCGAGGGCTACAGACCTCCTCCCAGAATAGTCCATCCACACACACACCCGCACGGCTTTGCTCGGTCCCCGGGCCCACAACCCCTGAGCCCCGGCATGCTCCCAGCCTGCCAGGCATCCTCAGACCCTGGAGGAAAGACAAGTTAGAGCCCGTGCGGACTGGAAGAAAATAACAGAAAGACTGATTTAACCACCTGAACTGAGGGAGTAACAAAACATTTCTTGAGAGTACACAAATGCTATATACAAACTGATACTATATTCAGGCTCAGAGAATTTCTGTGGACACTTAGAAATACTGACACCACCACGTACAATAAGAAGGAACAGCAATGACGTAAGCAGTCATCACTGGGATTAGGATTAATTAAAAAATACGAATTTTTAAATTAGTATTTAAAAATACTAATTAAAATAATAATACTTGGGTCAAAGGGAAATTCCTAAGACAAGAGCAAAAAGAAAAAACACATGTCAACATCGAACTACGAGAACGAACACAGACCAAAGTACCCACGTTTACTAGAAATATGAAAAGTGATCGACTACCTAAATAATTAACCTTAGAAACAGAAGTATTATGTAACGAAAAAGATAAAAAAACAGCAGAATACGTGTACTTTGACAAAACACTTCGATTAGTATAGTAAACAGAAGCAAACAACGGAACTCAAGGGCGACTCAAACACTACCAGGATGGTCTCCTGCAACATCGCACTGTCTGACAGCCTAAGAAGCGGATTCAAAAACACCTGCGAAAGCAAGGAAAGAACGTGAGCTGCAGAACTAGGCTCTGCTCACCCTTCTGAAAAAGCAGTGCCTGCCAGGTCTGGCCATGGTTTTGTGCGAGTCTGTCAACCCTTCAGGAAAGGAGTCTTACACCCCATGTTACATAAATTGTCAGAAAAGAAAGGAGATGGGGGTGGGGGGGGAGAAAGTGCATGTTTAGAAACGAGAGACGAGCGTGAAACAGCTGAGGGCCGATGGGAGGGTGCGGCGGGGGGCCAGGAGGCCTGCTGGGCTTGGGCAGTAACCCAGGTTGGCTGAAATGGGGGGGGGGGGGGGGTTATGTGCAGAAGACCCCGGAAGGTTGGTTTTAAGGAGAGTGGTGACATGTGCAAAGTGATGCTTGGGAAAAAAATAAAACAATTTGGCTAGGAGCCCCACACCAGGAGGAGATGGCTAAGGTAGGAAGTGGGTGCCTGCCCTGCCCAATAAGGATGGTCCCGGCCAGGCTGAGGCCGAATGGGGTGCCGGGGGGCAAGGAGGTAGATCTTCGGGGGGGCCCTGTCCCCCTGCACCGAGCGAGGGTGTCGGCATTCTCTCTTGACTCTCACGAGTGACGGGTGATCCTCCAGGTGGGCTGCCATTCAGACGGGCACACACAAGGGCCGGTTTAGTGCCCCACGGACAGCAGAGAGGGGCTGTACAGAGCCGGTCTCCCCAGACCAGCAGACCTGCCCTTTCAACGTCTCCGGCTGCCAAGCCCACTGATGGAGGAACAGCTCTGGCTTTCCCTTTTTTATTCAGGACCATCCTAGCTGCCCAGCTGAGCCCCATCTGCTGAAAGAACCAGCGTGAGCCTGACGGGCTCGTGGGACTGCGCAGACGTGGAAAACTTCAAAAGCAACTTAGACTACCTCCTCCCCAACTGGTGCTACGGGAGCCTGCCAGGGCCAGTACCCAAGACCTCCACTGACACATGGAGGCCTGGGACAAACGCTTACGGGGCAGCCAGATGCAGCCCGGCCCAAGCCCTTTCCTGGGCCGGGGGCAGGGGACTGAACTGGGATGGCATCTTCAAGGCCCGCTGGGTCAGGGTGGGCAGGCCTGTGCCCAGGCAATGGGGTGGGGGGAGGGGAGGCTGCCTGGGAGCTGCCTGTTACGGGTGGGAGGAGGGGGAGCTCTGGAAACACTACACCCTCAGAGCCCCGCCCTGGGGATGCCCAGCTGAACTGGCCTTGGGAACCAGAAAGCGTTGCTGTGCAGGGTGCTGTAGCCCCGGGCACCACACCCAGGGCACAAGCTGGAGGGGGAGGGGCCCTGCCATCTCAGGAACCAAACAGGCCTGTGTCTCCCCTGCGGGGGGGCGGGGGGGCAGGGGTCACCCTGGGTCTCTGTCCTCAGTCAACAGTTGATGAAGCTCCTGAGTGCCTGATCCCAGTCTGAATGGGAGCCCTGGACCTGCCCTAGGGGAATGTGACATTCCCAACGTCCACACCTCTTGGAGAGGGAAACGGAGTCTTGGGGCTTCCTCCAGGTCATCGAGGGAGGAGGGGCCAGAGCTGGAGCTTGAATCCAGACCTTCTGACTGCAACCCCTTCATCCCAGGAGGGCAGAGCGCAGGCTGCCCAGCCCGCAGAACAGAGATGCCCCCTGACGTCCTAGCCTGGACCTGGAGTCTGGCAGAGGGCTACCCCTGGGGGCAGGGCCCGTGCCTGGCTCAGCCGGGGCAGGCATCCTCAGGCCCTCCGGGGACCGCGCCTCCGCTGGAGGGCCGACAGCCAGGTCCGCCCTCAGCCAACCCAGGCAGAGGGCTGAGAGGCCCGCGGGGGCCTCGCCGTCACCCCAAGCCCAGGACGAGCCCTCCTGCGCCCCCCTCCGCTCCTCCCCCGAGCGGCCGGCCCGTCCCTGCAGTGGCCGAGGCGGGCGCTGAGCCCCGACTTTGGACTCATCCTCCCTGGGCTGTTTGGACCGCGAGCCCGCTTCACTTCTCCAAGTGCCTGAGGTTAGAGCTCGCCGGACGTCTCCCCGGGGGCTTAAACCCAATTTCTCCCTCTGACGTGTATTCGTCTGGATTTTGGAAAAAGTGAATCGAGGGCAAAACCAAACCCCCGGGGTCCCAGCAGAGGACGAGACGTCCGGTCGAGAGCCGGCTCCGCCCCGGCGCTGGGATCGGGCGTCGGGCCGGCCCCCGTGTCCGCCCGCGGGGCCAGGGCAGCAGGGCCAGCGCGCCCTCGCCCCGGGCGGACCCCTAGCGCTTGTCGGCCGCGTGGACCTTCTGGTGGCGGAGGAGGTGCGAGCTGCCCCGGAAGGCCTTGCCGCAGCGGCCGCACTCGTAGGGCCGCTCGCGCGTGTGCGTCTTGTAGTGCTCGATGAGCGCCGAGCGGTGGCGGAAGGCCTTGCCGCACTCGTCGCACACGTAGGGCTTGCGGCCCGTGTGGATGCGCTGGTGCTGGATGAGCGCCGAGCTGTGGCAGAAGGCCTTGCCGCACTGGCTGCACTCGTAGGGCCGCTCGCCCGTGTGGATGCGCTGGTGCTCGATGAGCGACGAGCTCTGGCTGAAGGCCTTGCCGCACTTGTGGCACCGGTACGGCTTCTCGCCCGTGTGCGTCTTGCGGTGCTCGATGAGGTTGGAGCTCTGGCTGAAGGCCTTGCCGCAGTCCTCGCAGGCGTACGGCTTCTTGCCCGTGTGGACGCGCTGGTGCCGCAGCAGGTGCGAGCGGTGGCAGAAGGCCTTCCCGCACAGCTCGCAGGCGTGCGGCCTCTGCAGCGAGTGGATCTTGCGGTGCTGGCTCAGGCCCGAGCTCTGGTTGAAGGCCTTGCCGCACTCGCCGCACTGGTACGGCTTCTCCCCGGTGTGGATGCGCTCGTGCTTGCGGAGGCTGGAGCTGCGGCTGAAGTCCTTGCCCGCACTCGCGGCAGGCGTACGGCCGCCTCCCGGTGTGCGTCTTCCGGTGCTGCGCCAGGGCCGAGCTCTGGCGGAAGGCCTTGCCGCACTCGCCGCACTGGTACGGCTTCTCCCCGGTGTGGATGGCCTGGTGCCGCAGCAGGTGCGAGCTCTGGCTGAAGGCCTTGCCGCACTCGCCGCACTCGTAGGGCTTCTCCCCGGTGTGAATCACCAGGTGCCGGAGCAGGTGCGAGCTCTGGCTGAAGGCCTTGCCGCACTCCCGACACGCATACGGCTTGGCGGGCTGCTCGGTCCTGGGCGGCCCCTCGGGCCCCGAGTCCCCCCTGCCCGCCACCTCCCCGGCGGGCAGATCGGCGGCTTCCCCGCTGCCGGTGATCCGGTACGCAGTCAGGTCCGATTTCTGGAGGAAGGTAGGGGCGAACGGCTCATCGTCCTGGGCCCTGTCTCCCAGGGGGATGCTCTGAGGCCGAACGGGGCTCGAGCACAGATCAAAGTCCCCCTGGTAATCGTCGTGCTCCCCGCCTTGCTCCCCGAGAGGGATCTCCTTGTAGATGACGGCCATCTGCTCCAGAGCCCTTCCCTGAAGAAAAGGGGCCCCCAGGTCCTCCTCCAGGAACAAGTCTGCCTGCATGTCCAGCCCATCCGCAAACATGAAAGCCTCACCCAGCTTGGCGGCCGGGGGGATCTCCACGGAGGGCCCAGTCATCCCAGTGGCTGGATCTGTCTGGGACACACTTAACCGCTCTCGGATTCTGAAAAGAAAACAAGAGACACGGTCAAGCACCATGTAGGTGCCGGAGCCCAAAGGAGATAGAACCAAACACACAACCGTGCCCTCGAAGAGGGTCCTTGGTGACTCAGACAAGCAGAGAGACTTACCAGAAACAAGTGCAAGGGAGACAGAGAGACAGACAACACGGCACATTGGTGTCCAGACTCTAAAGGTTCAGGGTGCCAGAAAGATGGGTGAGGACATGAAGGGGAGCCCTTCTGGAAAGGGGGCAGGAGTCCAGCCCCCAGAGGATGCTGGGGCTGGGGTCTTGTTGGGAGAGAGAGCACCCATCTGCCTCCTGTGCTTGATGGGCTGCACCCCTCCAGCCCGGAGCCCCAGCCGGAAGCCGGGAGTCAGATCTTCCCAACACCTGGCCCGTCCACGTCCTGGGGCTTCACTGAAGGGGTCTCTGCCTCTCTCCAGGCCGACCCCCGATGGATGCCCATCTCCAGCTTCCCCCCTCACTCCCACATCTGTTCTGTACATGGACACCGGAGCCAAACGCCTAAACTCAGTCTTGATGGTGGCAGCCCCCTTCTCAGGAGCCTGCAGCAGCCCACGCCCTCCAGGCCCAGCCCTGCGGCCCTGTCCCCCGCCTCTGCTTCCACACACCCTTATGCTTCCAGCTCCACAACTCATATGAGCCGCTCTTTCCTCCTCCTGACTGGTCCCCCCACCACTGGCTTCTCACACGGCCACGTGCTCACCCAGACTCAGTCCAAACGTCCCCTCTTCTCTGCACCCTCGGACCCCGACAATCCCGGACAATCTCGGGCACGCAGCCCCGGCGACCGCGGGCTCAGGACACGCGTCCATCATGGCACTCGGCACCCGCAGGGCAGGCGTCCTGGCAGGACCCTCCGCAGCACTGCCTGTGAGCTCCTCGAAAGCAAGTCTGGGGTTCCTCTGAACTGGAAGCCCCAGCTCCCAGCACAACCGCTCTGTCTCTACACGCACACATCCATTGAATAAATAAATGGCTCAACGGAGGAAAAGCCATTTACTTTTGTGTTAGTACTCTTGCCACACTTTTATTTTTTTGCCAAAGAACTGTGTATTCAAATAAGTCAATTATTTCTGAGCTATGTGTTTTCCAGGAGTCCTGTACCGATATGAGAGTTGGATCATAAAGAAGGCTGAGTGCCGAAGAATTGATGCTTTCCAACTGTGGTGTTGAAGACTCTCGAGTCCCTTGGACTGCAAGGAGATCAAGCCAGTCAGTCCTAAAGGAAATCAATCCTGAATATTCATTGGAAGGACTGATGCTGAAGCTGAAGTTCCAATACTTTGGCCACCTGATTCGAAGAGCTGACTCACTGGAAAAGACCCTGATGCTGGGAAAGATTGAGGTCAAAAGGAGAAGGGGACAACAGAGGACGAGATGGTTGGATGGCATCACCGACTCAATGGACTTGAGTTTGAGCAAGCTCCGGGAGATGGTAACGGACAGGGAGCCCTGGCGTGCTGCAGTCCATAGGGTCAAAGAGTTGGACACAACTGAGTGACTGAACAACAATCTAGGAGATATAAATAAATACAACAGACAAAAGCAGAGGTGCTCTGGTTGAAGGGGGTGTTTTCATAGGGACAAGAGGAGGGGAGAACACCCCCACTCAGCCCCCCCGAACCCACTGTGGGAGCCCCGCAGGACCCCATTCAGAAACTGTGCAAGCTCCAAGGAGACTCTTGAGGTATGATAATAACAACTCGAGGTTATTGAGCACCTACGGCATGCAAGGCACTGCTAGGCCTTCTACAAGCGCAGCTCACTTACTCCTCAGGACTCCATACAAAGGTACGCTTACCCTAACACAGAAGTTCAGAGAGGAATGGCCTCAAGAAGACACGGGAAATTAATCAGGATAGTCACGGCGGAACTCATTCCTAGTTGGAATCTTTTCAATAAAATGTTTATTGGAGTCTAGTTGATTTACAATGTTGTGTTTGGGATTTTTTAAGTTTTATTTTTAATTGGAGGATAATTACAATATTGTTGCTTTCTGCCATACATCAACATGAATCGGCCATAGGTACACATATGTCCCCTCCCTCTTGAACCTGCCTCCCACCCCTCTAGGTTGTCACAGAGCGTGGGTTGTTTCGTTTTGTTTTCAGTGAATTTTCAGCCAGGTGTGAAAAAAAGTGCAGAAGTGCAGCATCCTCAAGACGTCTACACTCACTTCCATCCCTCTTCGCAGCCCCCATCCGCACTGCTCCCTCTCCTCAAACCTCACACCCATTTCCACCCTGGCCCACCCCTTCCCCGTTAAGCTCAGACCTTCTCTACTTAGGCCTTCTCCAGCGGGTCCACCTATGGGCGTCACTCCAACCAGCTCTCTGACCAGCCTCACGTTCCTCACCTTCCTGCCTTGCTGCAACCGGCCACGAACTACCAGCCTCCCCCACCAGCTCCTCCTAAGATACTGAACGTTGCCAAGGAAAATCATACGACTTGTGGCTGGCACGGAGACCGATTTCAACTTTCCAGTTGCAGCTGGCGCTTCAGCTCCAGCGTCCAGTGACCTCCTTGCGGCTGGCCAAGCCCCCTCTCTTCTGGGTCCTCACTTCCCTCGCCACCCCCACCCCCCATTCTGGCAGGTGCCCCAAGACCTCCTTATCAAAAAACCCTCCGTTTCAGAGACTGCAAATGGGCAGCCTGGAGATCCTGTCACAGACGCGATATTGTTTGACTTAGCTGCCACAGGATTTAAAACTCTGTAGGTTTTCTCGCCAAGAGCTGGAAGATGTGACAATATGGGGCCCAGCCTTCGCTCACTCACGGGGCGGGGGGGCTGGATAACCGACCTCCCCACTCCCAAGCCCCGCTTCATTCCCTTGGTTTCTGAAAGCTCCTCTCCCGGCTGATTTTCACGCCCGGCTGACCCCTCTTGCTCGGGATCTGGGGAGTCGTGACCTCCACCCACCTGCTAAGTCCTGGTTTTTCCATTCCCCCTAGGTGCCAGCTACCTGCTCAAGTCTCCGCAGTGATGAGAAAGTTGGCGCGCCCAGCAATGTTTTCACCGATGCTTCGGGGCCGAAATTCCCAAGGCCTAGAAAGAACCCGGTGCTTCCCACCTCTCGGGCCTTCGCGGCTCCTCCGGCCTCTGTCACGCCGCCCTCCGGGGCTCCCGGGGCCTGGGCACCGGGCCGACCCCCGGGGCCCGTCCTCCGGGCCGGAGGCTCGCGAGCGCCCGCGGCCCCGTACCTGCTCCCAGCGCCGGGGGCCGCCCACACCTGCGCCCCCAGAGGCACAGGGGGCCGCTCTCCCGGGCGGGGCGGGGCCGCACCTCAGCGCCTCCAGCCCCGCGGCCGCGGCCTCGCTCGGCGGCGGCTGCAGACGCGGAGCCCGCGGCCCCGCCCCCAGCGCCCGGGCCCCGCCCCCGCCCGCGGCACTTCCGGGGCCGCTCTAGGCCGCGCGGAGGCCCGCGTCTCGCTGGTCCCGCCGCCTGCACCCCTGGACCCTGGACGCCGGACTCTGGGGTCGGGGAGGCCCGTCCCGTGGGCTTGCGGCTCTCCGGGCGGTCCGCGAGCGCGTCCCGGCCGGCTGGGCGGGCGTCGACCAGGCACCTCTCCTGCGGGTGGAGCCGACTGGAGGCCGAGGTGGGCGCTGGGGTCCCCGGGAGAAGGGCAGGCGTGCCCATCACGCCTGTTGGGATTTTCCATCCCCCCCGCCCCCCCGCTTCGTGGGGAGCCCGGGACCTGCCTGCCCACCTGGTCCCCACAAAGACCGGTGAGAGCCCAGGAGATGGCTGGGCGCCTGGGCGGGACCCTCTCATGCATCTGAGGGGTGGACCCCCGCTTCAGGCGGCGCCTCTTAGAGCTGTGTTCCTCAACCCCTCAGCCCCCTCCCAGGGCCAAGTTCTGCTTCTGGTGGCAACACTGCCCCTCCACCCCAGGAGGGCTGCTGCCCATGCCGCCCCTGCCCTCTGCCCACCTGCCTTTAGTGCCCTCAGGTGCCTCTGAGTGCCCGCAGCCCACACACACACTCACACCTGCCCCCTTGCCCCACCCAGGAGCAGGCAGGGGCTCCCGAAGACCCAGTCCAGCCCCCTCATTGAGTGTTGGACCCCAACCAGCCATGCCGAGCTGGGACCAGCAAAGGCTGGTTCCTTTTTCTCTCACTCCAGCTCCTCCCGTCACAGGAAGGCAAGAGCCACCAGTCTGAGCCCCTGGGGGCTGGTGGGGAGGCTGGGCCCCACACCAAGGGTCTCAGGTGCTTCCTCTTCTGCAGTAATCCCCAGGTCATCCCTACCCCCACACCCCCGGAGGCAGGAATCTCAAGACCCTCAGAGCAGTTATTGTTGACATGGTATTATTAACCCACTTCACAGAGGAGGAAAACCGAGGCTCAGAGAGAGGGTCCCAAGGTCAGGAGCAGAAGCAGGAGGCAGACGAAAAACACTCATCCCACACCCCTAGGATAAGTTGCCCACAAAGCAGTAATAATCGGCATCATCTTCAGGCTGCACGGGGCTGATGGTCAGGATGCAGGTGTTGTGAGCTGCATCTGCAGCTGCGGAGAAGCGGTCCGGGATGCCAGGGGCCCGGTGTTGGTCCTCCTCTGAGCGGTAGTAGAGGAGCAGGCGGGGGGCGCTGCCTGCTCGCTGCTGATACCAGGACACGCCGAAGTCCCCAACGAGGGCGTAATGGGGGCTGATGGTGCAGGACAGTTGGGCCACTTGGCCCGGGAAGACCAGCAGGGCTTCTGGCTGGGCCAGGGCTGGCTGGAAGGCTGAGAGACACACACACTCAGGTCTGGCCTGGACCCCTTCCCTCCGGCCCCTGCCCCACAAAGCCTGGGTCAGACTTCCTGGGAGAATCTACCCCCAAAAGCTCACAGCAGGTGCTGTGGAATCAGCACTGGGTGGGCCACAGAGCGGGCGACCCTTAAGCCCCGTCTTTCCAAGGAGCCACGTGCAGCTAAGGGTCCAGAATTCAGAGGGTGGGCTGGTGGCTTCTGGGTCCTCCTGCTGCCCACCCTCATCCCTTGCCCTGCAGACCCCCATCACTTAGGTCACACTGGCTTGTCCAAAACCTGGCTACAGGCTGACCACCCCCAAGAAGTCTCCTGGGCTGTTACTATATCCATTGGCTCAGCCTCCGGCCACTGACTGCTGGAGACCTTCTCAGGGATAGCTTGTCCCTGAGGCCCTGCCTAGCAGTGACTAGGCCACACCAGCTTCCCCTCTGAAAAAGTGAACAGGTGGCCAGTCTCTGAGACCCCCCAGAATCAGAGTCCAAAGGGACCTAGCCATCTGGTCACTCACCAGTGGGGAAACTGAGGCCAGGTCTCCTCTCCCCCTCACGGCCCCTTCGGAAACCGTCCCCCCTGCCCACTGCGATTTACTTCCCCGCGGGGGTCTTCTAGAGCCCCGTGCTGTCTTACACACACACCCCAGGTGAGCCAGGCCTTGGGAGGGCTCACCTGCCAGGAGGGCCCCCATCAGAAGGAGGGACAGAGGCAGGCAGACCATGGCCGGAGGCAGGGAGGCAGGCAGGAGTCCGCTGCTCTGCGGGCGGTGCTGGAGGTGCTTGGGGACCTCCACGCAAGGGAGGCCTCTGGACCCCAACACAGCATGCAAATCATCACCCCCCGACAGGGATGGAGGGCGGTGCCGTCTCCCCAGACGTCAGCCAGCGGGCCCCACGGGGCCTCCTGAGAGCAGGAGCCGGAAATCCACAGGTGCAGTCACAGCAGGTGGCTGCTTTCCACCGAGGTCTCATGCATACGGTCACGTGCACAGACCTCACACGTGTGGCTCGAGGGTCACACACACACACACACATATCCCTGCAGCCTGTACCCAGACCAAAACTGAGAACATTTCCATCGCCCCAGAAGGCTCCCTCATGCGCCTCCCCGACCTGTAACAGGCCTCCGCTTTACTGTCATAAAGCTTCCACTGTGGGCCCCTCTTTATGGCGCCTCCGTGAGACTCCAGACAAAAGACCCCCTCCTCAGCGGCTCGAAAGACAAAAACCCCTTGGCAAACAGAGGGGTGGTGGCTGGAGCCGAGGGCACAGGTCTGAATCTGGCCGCAACTGCTCCCGACCATGCTGCAGGACCTGGGTCCCCAGACACAGCGGCGTCCCGGGGAGAAAGCGCTGGCCTACGAGTCTGGGAAACGCTGCCCCTGGGCCGCCTCCGAGCACCTGCTGTGGTCGAAGTGCGTCCTCCCCCTAATCTGCCTGCGGTGGGGCTGTGGCCTGCTTCTCGCCCTTCCAGCTGTGAACGCCAAGGATAGCAGAGCGACGGTAGCGGGCTGCTGAGCTCTGCCCCCAGAAGGGCACAGACGGCCTGACCAGCCGGCGGGGAGGGCCGCTGAGAAGGAGGCCCCCTGAGTCCAGAGGCCCGGCCACAAGCAGACGCACAGAGACCTGCAGGCGAGTGTCTGTACTGGCCTTCCTCGTCATCACCCCACACGGGAAAGGACCCAGAGAGCAGCCGGTGAGCAGATCCGCAGACCGGGCCACCTCCAGCCGGTGGGACCCTCCTGGGATGAGAGGAAGGACCCACCGACATGGTGACGACCCCGGTGGATCCCACACGCGGGGAGTGCAAGGCCCTGCCCCGTCGGCCGCCTCCCTCTGCGTGACAGCCTGGCTGGGAGTTTGGGGGGGACGAGGGACACGGTCTGTATCCTGACTGTGGAGAACACGCCGAAGGCTGGCTGTGAACTGTAGGCCAATCATACCTCAATAAGAACAGGGGACAGAAGACGGGGAGGCCAGGAGTGCGCCTGGGAAGGGGGCCTGCAAGGTTGGGGATGCCCCCACCTCCAGGAACCTCCCCCACTCCCCTCCTGGGAGCTCTGTCTCTCCTTGTGGGCCGGGGGGTGGGCGCGGGCAGTGGTCTCTGGACAGCCCTGGGCCCGAGGCTCCAGCCTCCGCTAGACCCCTGCACCGGGAATGCCCGGACCCTCCCCAAACCTCGTTACCCGGATACTGGGAGGGAAGGCATTTCCCGCTCAGACCTCTTGGCAGCTCCCACTGCCATGGAGACCAGCTTGGAAGCTGGATAGGGGAGCAAAGGTTGGGGGGAACCTCAGTCTTCTCTGATCCAGCGAGTGGGAGAAGGAGAAGGCCGATGATCCTGGGCTAGCCGCAGGGACTCCCTGGGCTGAGCAAGGAGCTCCGCTTGAGCGCACCCAACCATCACCCCCCCCACCTCCCGCAGGGCCCCACCCTGCAGCCCAGCTCCTTCCCCAGGTGGGAAGTTGGGGGTCGCAGGGGTCTGTCCCCAACACAGCCATGTTTATCACGGTGATGTTTGGAGGTAAGTGGGGTCCCCTGTCCTGGCAGACTGGTGGGGGTACGTCCCCTCTGCCTTGGTGGGGGGGAGAACGAGGAGGCGTTGTGGGGAAGGGGGTGCCCAAGGGATGAGTCTGGGGGGAGTCGCTTGAGGGAAACCCCCCCAGGCTAGGTCCTGGGCAAAGCAAGCGGGCTCCTCTGGGCCACACAGCTGCCGAGCCGGCGCTGGGGGCGCGTGTGTTCCCACTGCTCCATCTCTTCGCTGGTCAGGGGTCCTGCATCTCTGGGGGGCATGGGGCACCTGGCCGTCTGGTGGAGAAGGGGGCTGGTGCGGGATGGGGTTGGGGGGCTGCATGGTGGAGGCAAAAGTCGTTCAGATGCCTCGGGAGATGGAAGGGGGTACGTTCCTGACCCCGTAGCCCCCATCCCTGCCCTGTAGGGAAGAGGTAGGAAGGGGGGAAGGGCGGGTGCCATGCACCCACCTCCGCCCCTCTCCCGCAGCTGGCTGCTGGGAGCTGGTGAACACCTGGTGCACCCTCGGGACCCTCACCTCCCACCTGAGACGAAGGGGCCAGGTGCCCCCTGACAGTAAGGGGGCAGCAAGGGGTGCTGGAGGACTGGCTGAGGGCCCCCCCACCCTGGGCAGGGCTAGTGCCAGCCCTGCCTGCCTCCTTCTCCGCCCTCCCAGCGACCATCGCCCTGCTGGCTGAGGACGGGCACCTAGTGAACCTCGCGGAGGGGCTGGAGGAGGGGCCTTCCCCAGCACCCTCCATGGCCAGCCCCCTGCTGCAGGAGCGTAGAACCTATGTCTTGGTGCAGATCATCAGTAAGTGGGGTCCAAGGTTCTGCTCCTCCCTGCAGTGATGTTGGAATGTAAGAGGAGAGACAGCATCCACAGGGCACCCACGCCCTGCAGAGCCCCCAGCCTGGCGAGGACCCAGGACGCAGCCCTGCCCTTCCCACCCAGTGCCCGTCCTGAGCCCAGGCTGGGGGGTCCAGACTGGGGGGGGTTGCGGACTACCAGCCAGCCAGTGATCAGACTCCCTCCCTCCGCAGGCGGGGAGGAAGGGGATCCCACCCGCTATGAGTCCCTCCTGGAGAATCTGGATGGGCGGTGTCCAGAGCTGGCAGGTGAGGGTCACTCACACAGGAGAGCCTGGGGGCAGGGGTGCCTGCCCACCAGTGCCCACAGGCAGGGCTTCCTGGGCCTCACAGAGGAGCTGCGCTGGCGGTCGGGCCTGCCCCCCCAGGGCAATGGCCGGAGGAGGGGCCTGGGCACTCGGCGCAGCCACCAGGAGCAAGGTCCTCTTTCCCGGCCCCGAAGGGTGGGCTCCCTGCTGTCCAGGACCCAGGAGCCGGGGCCTGGAGCCAGGTAAGGAGGAGACACGGACCCCAGGGGGGCTGCTCGCACCCAGAAATGGGACCCCTTCCCAGGGGACAGATGTGTGTGCTGAGAGTTGGACCCCAATGCCAGCCTCCCTCGGACACACGTAAAGCCACATGACAGGACACACTATACCCGAGGACAGGTCCCCATCAGCCCGCTGGGGGCTCGGGGACTGGGGAACGTGGAATAGGGCCTGGTACACAACGGGCGCTCAGTGCAGAGACACTGAACCAACTCAGGGGAGGCAGCAGCTCCGAGTGCACAGCAGCATTTGAAGGGCCTGCTCCTCTGTGCCGGCAGGCCCCGTGAGCTGGCACATCACGGCCAAGTGGCCGAGCTGGACTGAGATCCAAGGGGGCTGGCCGTGACCTCTGCTTGTGTGGTCAGGTGAAAAGGCCCGAAGCATTCCTCCTGCTGAATCTGCAATTACCAGGAAATTGCATCAGCAAGAGGGGCAAGGTCACCGACAGAGCTTGAGGCGACCATGCGGCCCGCAGAGATGAGAAGGGTGGAGGGGCAGGGGTCCATGAGAGGAGGTGGCACGCTCCTCCAGGGTCTCCAGCTGGCCAGAGTCAGACACCCTTGAGGCTTCAGGTCAGCAGTTAATGCCTCACCAGTCGGTCTGCACTGCCTGTCGGATTACGCAGGATTACAAGGTCGCCCTCCCCACCTGGGACAGCAGCTGAAGGTGTGGCACCCCACCCTGCAGTGGGACTTCCATCTCCCACCCCCTACCCCCGCAGACAGTCCAATGAGAGGGGACACAGCAGGCTAGGCTAAAATAAAGGCTTTTAATTGCACATTTTCATCTCAGGTCATCTGTGGGATGAAGGACCCCCTCCTCACTCCGGGTCCCAGCTCAGTGGGTACAGTCTGATGTCGTGGTCCGGCTGTCGGTGGGAGGGGGGTGGAGGTGGGTGCAGGGCTGGCCACCCAACCTGCTCTGTTCTCTTAGGGCAGGGAGCTCAGACCTGTAGAGGGAGGAGGTCAGGCCGAAGGTACAGGAGCACCCGGGAGGAGCGGGAGCACCCTGGAGGAGTGGGAGCATCAGGGAGGCATAGGAGCACCCAGGGGGAGAAGGAGCACCTGGGAGGCATAGGAGCACCTGGGAGGACCTGGGAGGCATAGGAGCACCCGGGAGGAGCGGGAGCACCCTAGAGGAGTGGGAGCATAAGGGAGGCATAGGAGCACTCTGGGGGGAGCAGGAGCACCTAGGAGGAGCAGGAGCACCCGGGAGGCATAGGAGCACCCGGAGAAGTGGGAGCACCCCGGAGACATAGGAGCACCCGGGAGCACCCAGGAGGCAAAGGAGCACTGGGGGGGGAGCGGGAGCACCCAGGAGGAGCAGGAGCACACAGGAGGCATAGGAGCACCCGGAGAAGCGGGAGCACCTGGGAGGCATAGGAGCACCCAGGAGGAGAAGGAGCACCCAGGAGGAGCAGGAGCACCCCGGGGGAGCGGGAGCACCCAGGAGAAGCAGGAGCAGTGGACTGCCCCTCCCACCCCGGCGCGGGTCAGGCAGCGGGCGCTCACCGTGGTTATACTTGCATTGCTTCAGGGCCTCGCTGAAGCCCTCGCACAGGGTCAGGTCGCTCTGGGTGGTGGAGCAGTCCAGGAACTGCCTGATCTCATAGGCACAGGGCCCCGTCTGCAGGGGCTGCGAGGCGGCGCGGGCCGGGGCCTGGGGCACAGCGCGGGAGGCAGCCGGGTCAGCTCGGGGTGGGCTCCCAGGAGAGGACTCCAAAGCTGGGGGTGGTGGCTGCCCCTCCGCAGACCCCCGGGCCCTGGTGCCTCAACGGTCCCTGATGCAGGCAGTGTGCCCCAGGTCTCAGCGGCTCCATCCCTGAAACAGGGTGAGCCCACAGCCCTCTCGAAGCCCCTGCCGCTCCTGGTGGGGTGCAGGAACAGGGGCAGGTGGGGTGGAAGGTGGGACATGGGTCTAGAAAAGCCCAGGACACTGCTGGTATGAACTCCAGGCCGACAGGTTCTAACACCTTCCTGGCCCAGCCACGCTGATCCTCGTGATCCCTGACCCCATCACTAAGCCCAAATGTGATTCAGGACTGGTGGGGTGCCCAGTGGGGGACAGGTCGGCAGGCCCAAAGTCACTGACTACCAGTCACCCTTGGGTGCAGGAAGGGGCCTCCCGGGGGGTGGGAGAGCAGGCACTCGGGAACTCCAACAGTCCTCCCTTCTACTAGGGTTGGGCAACCTTGGGCCGTCTCTAACCCCTAAGGGCCTCAGTTTCCCCATCTTTAAAGGGCTGGTTGGGGTCTGTCCACGGGGTTCTAGGGACCTTGGCCTCAGGGAATGGGTTGGGAGAGCCTGCCTGTGCGTGACCCGAGGCCAACAGCCAAGTGACCAGTAGGACCCTTCTTGGGGTGGCTCTGGACACTCCTTGCTCAGTGTTCAGGCACCAGCCGCTCTGTGTCCGGCCTCAGTTTCCCCTGAGCCCTTGCTCACCTCCTGTGCTGTAGGCTGGGCAGGCTCCGAGCTGCCCCCACTGAAGGCTCCGGTCAGGGCGCTGCCCACGACGTGGCCCACAGCTGAGCCCACGGCCACTCCGGCGGCGGTGGTCGCCATCTGCGCCATCAGGCCGGGCTGGCCCGACGGGGCGGGGGCCGGGGCCGCGGCCGAGGGCGGCGGGTGCGCAGGCGGGTGGGCGGCAGAGGGCGCGGCGGGGCGGCTGCGGGATGCGGGGAGAAGCGGGGTCATTCCTGGCCGGACCCCAGGCCGGGCGACCACCGTCCTAGACGCGCGGCGGCGGCCCCCCGCCCCGCCCCCGCCAAGATGGCGCGGCCGTCACCAAGGTCACGCTGCCGCGTCCTTGCAGGGCCGCGCTTCCCCCGCGCCCGCCCCCGGCGCCCGCGCCGGCTCCTACCTGGCTGGCCGCGAGGCCACGCTGCGGCTCCCCCGGGGCATGGTGGTGGCGGCGGCGGCGGGGCCGGACGAGCTGAGTCGGAGACGGCGACGGCGGCGATGGCTGTGGCTCCAGGACGGAGGCGGCGGCGCCGGTCCCTGCCGGCGGGGCGGGGCCGGGGCGGGACTGCGGGGACACGCCCCCGGCGGGAGGCCCGGGGCCCGGTCTCGCGGCACCCCCACCGGTCCCCGGCTTCTCCTTCTGCAGCTCCGGGGGTCGGTGAGCCTGCGCCCTCCTGGCCGCCGGCCCGAGCTGTGTGCGCCCTGGGAACACGGGGCCGTGTGGCAGGGCGCGGAGGGCGCGCGCGCGCAGGGGCCACGGGACGGTCCTTCAAAGGCCGCGGCGGAGCGCGGCGAGCCGAACCGGGGGCGGTCCGAGGATCGGCCGAGCCCTGCTCCTCCCCCTCCCGTGGGGCCGGGCTCACTGGCTCCCGCGTGGCCCCAGGGTCCCGGGTCCCGGGTACTGGGCGGGGTACGAAGCACGCACCCCCGTCCGGCCCGAGCAAGCCTCGTACTGCTGCTCACAGAGCATCCGCCAGGAGGCATCCGGGTTCCCCGCCTCGGTTCAGTTAAGTCGCTCAGTCGTGTCCAACTCTTTGCAACCCCATGGACTGCAGCACGCCAGGCCTCCCTGTCCATCACCAACTCCAGGAGTTTACTCAAACTCATGTCCACTGAGTCGGTGATGCCATCTAACCATCTCATCCTCTGTTGTCCCCTTCTCCTTCCACCTTCAATCTTTCCCAGCATCAGGGTCTTTTCTGATGAGTCAGTTCTTCAAATCAGGTGGTCAGAGTATTGGAGTTTCAGCTTCAGCAACAGTCCTTCCAATGAACACTCAGGACTGATTTCCTTTAGGATGGACTGGTTGGATGCAGCGCCAGACCCCAACTGCGTTTACCCAGCGTGTCCTTTCCAAAGGCCATCCCCTGCGGGCCTAGGGGCATTGGTGCGGGCTTGAATCCTGTGACCTCTAATTTTACCCCTTGGTTCCAGATCCAGGGCAGGGCCATCCGGATTCAGGACGCTTCCCAGCCCTTCAGGAATGGCAGGTTTTCATGGTCCTTTCTGAATGAGTTCTGAGTGGTCATATTGGTGCCCTTGGAGGGGAGGGCTCCTGACTTTCCTATCCCCACATCACTGTCCCCTACCCCCAAGGGAGGCCTCCTGGCCCCAGGACTGCAGGGAAGATGAAGTCAAGAGCAGAAGCATGGGGTGGGGGGCTCAGGTTGGGAGAGGAGGCCCCTCTGTGAGGAGTGGATGGCAGGCAAGGAGGGAACAGGGGCACGGGCAGTGCCTGGCAGGCTGGGTGATGTCATGACTGCGTCCCGACCACACAGTCCTCTCAGCCAGCCCAGGAGTTTTCTTCTCTCTGCAATGGGCTGACCGTTTGCCTCCAGGAGAGGGGAGCGTGTAAAGGTGGCCACTCTCTTCTCGCAGACATGCCAGGCCTGGACCAGCCTCCACCCCTTTGCTCCTGCAGCCCCTGCTGACCTGCTCCTGTCTGCCAAACCGGCCCCTCCTGGGCTGGTCAGGGTCCCCCTCCTGCAGGAAGCCCTCCGGGACCAGCCCAGCTTGCTATAACTGTGGCTCTCCACTGTGGCCTGCAACGTAAGAGGTTGTTATTTAAAACTCCCATGACTGGTGGATTGCAGGTCCCCAAAACAAGGCCACGCATCTCTGGAGGCACTCGAGACCACTTAAGGTAGTTAAACATTTTTACTTTATGCATTTTCATGTGTATCAGAAAGAAAAAAAAAAATGTATTATCAGTTCATCAAATCCATGATTTCTGGACCAATATTGCTAAGATGAGGCTGAAGTAGGCATTTCCATTTTTAAAAAAGTGAATCACTCTGAAGAAACAGATGGCAGGACTTCCCTGGCGGTCCGGTGGTTAAGAGTCCATGCTTCCAATGCAGGGGGCATGGGATCGATCCCGGGTCAGGGAACTAAGAGCCCGCATGCCTTGCAGCCCGGCCAAAAAATTTAAAAAGGAAGAAAAAGCAAAAGATGGCAAACGGCCCAAGGAGTGAAAAATCACGGCTGTCTTCCCTCTTCTCGCCCTCTAGGGGTCTCTGTGGAGCCTCCCTGGAGAGGCAGCCGCGGCTCCGGGGACTGGAGCGGGAGGGGGGTTGAGTCATCCGGTGGCCCTCCCCTCGCTGCCCGTCTCCTCCCTTTTTAGGCACAGGCTGGGCGCCCACAGCCTCACCCTGCGGCGGCTCAGGAGCCGGCCCGCCGGGAAGGAGGCCACTGCCCGTGTTTCGGCTCCCCGGGGATGAAGCAGACTGCCTGCGCCCCGGGTCATCACAAGGGCGGTGTGACCCTTTCCCAGTGTGGTCACCACCCCTCTCTCTAATTCTCACAGACGCGTCCTCGCCTCAGGAGGCTGACCCTGAGGGCCTCCGAGGAGCCTGCTCGCCCAGGCCAAGGGGCGCCGTGGGGTCCCCAGCGCCCCGCACAGACACTGCCTTCTGACCGCCTCCTCCCAACAGCTGACCTGCCGAGAAGGCCTCCTGACCCCTCAGCCTGCCCGATGGTTTGGAAAAAGCCTCATCTGGCCCCTCCCTCTTGGGGCCTCAGTTTCCTCCTCTGTGAATTGGCGGATTCTGCCAAGCTGACGTCCTAGCCAGCCGCCTCCCCGTGGCTCAGTGTCCCCCGGGACACAGCTGAAGGTCCCTGCTAGGGATGCGCCTTCCCAAGTTGGCCTGTCAGGAGGCGGGGGCGAGCAGGGAAACCCGGCTCCTCTCAGAGGGCCCATCGCGTTGGGGAAACTGAGGCCCGGAGCAGCGGCACCCCCTGGCCAGGGTCACCCGCCCGCCCCCCCAACCCGTCCCTCCGAGCCTCGGAGACCGCAGCCCGGCCTGCCCCGGGAAGGACCGGATCTGCGGGCCGGGCCAGCCCCCCTCCCTGGCCGCGGGCGCGGGGCGAGTGCAGAACAAAAGCGGGGGGCGGGGCCGGGGCGGGGGCGGGGCGGAGGCTATAAGGGGCGGCGGCCGGCGGCGGCCCCAGCAGGCCCTGCAGCCCCGGGGCGGATGGCTCGGGCCGCCGGGCTCCGCGGCGCGGCCCCGCGCGCCCTCCTGTTCCCGCTGCTGCTGCTGCTGCTGCTCCCGCCGCCACCGCTGCTGCTGGCCCGGGCCCCGCGGCCGCCGGTGAGTGCCCGCCGCCTGCCGGCCGGCAGCAACCGCCCCCCCACGGCCTCCCGCTGTCCAAGCCAAGGGGCGCCGGGCACGCGGGCTGGGCCGGCTGGCCGAGCTGGACCCACGAGGGCGCCCGGGAGTGGCCCGGCACGGCCGTTACCCCGAAACGCTGTCCGGGTGCCCCGGGGGCCTGGTGGATAGTGAGCTTCCCGTCCCTGGAGGTATACAAGTGGAGCCGGCGCTGGGATCGCTCGGGCTGGCTGGTGAGCGGGACTCGGTCGGGCGCTAGACGCACGTCCCCCCCCGCCCAGCTCCCGGACCTGCCCCCTCTGCGCCCGCCGGTGATGCCGGGGGTGTGTGTGTGTTGTGGGGGAGGGACAGCAGGAGTGGCTACAGGGCTCCCGACTCACCGCAGGGACAAAGCCCCGCGGGTCCCCAGCTGGCGTCAACTGCCAGGTGTGTGGCCTCGGTGAGCACACCTCCAGGTTGGAGGGTTGAAGGAAGCGCTGTGGGGAGGGCAGCCCGGTGAGGGCATGCGGGGTCTGAGCCTGGAGGAGACAGATGCCACTGCCTGGGAGCTGTGAATGACGGGATCAGGAGGCCGTGGAGCCAGGAGGCAGCCTGAGCGTGAGAACTCCGGTGTGCCCTGGCGGTGAGGGGGGGGTGGGGAGCGAGGGAATGCCCCTGTGTGTGCCAGCCTGCCTGTGCCCTGAAGGCTGCACCCTCCCCCCCAGCTGGGGCTTCGGGGGACCAGTCACAGCCTGGGCTACTGCAGACACATAGCTCCCCGGGTGCCCGGCCCACTTGGGTGTGCTGCTGAGAGGGCAGGGATGGGGTCTTTAGCAGGGATGGGGGCGGAGGCGCAGGCAGGCTCTCTGGGGACAGCTCCAGTGACAAGGGAGGTCTGGCCAGCCTGGGCCCCTTCTGTCCAGCCACACCAGCTCTGCCCTGGCCAGTCTTGCCCCCTGGCAGCGCTGGGGATGGAAGGGGTGACAGGTACCTCGTTCGGGGGCCGTGCCTCCTCCCCAGCCCCGCCCGGCCCCCTAGGCCTGGGGACAGTCTAGGGGTCACGCTGGGGAGCTGCTGAATCCGCGGGTTTAGGAACTGGAGGGACCTGGGCTTTTGAACCACGTGGCCCTAGATGAGCCCTCTGGCGCCTCGGTAGCCCTCACCCCCAGCCTTGTTCCAGGTGGGCGGGCGGGAGGTGACAGTGCCCACTGCTGGGCCGAAGGGCATCTGCGGCGAGGCCGGGAGGGCCGGGCACACAGATGTTCCGTCACCTGGGGCTGCCACTGGGCCGCCTGTGTGGGGTCAGGCGGGGTCTGAGCTGGGCCGTCGCCTGCCACGCCACAGATATGCAGGGGGCGCTCGGGGTCGCCTCAGACGTGCTTATCCCCGGACGGCTCTTGGCAGGGCCGGGGAGGCTCTGTAAATATTTATCCATCCCAGCTCACAGCTTTCGGGGTTGATGAAAGCCCCACCGCCCGCCCGCTGTGGGGGACCCCACCTTCCCTTCTGGAGCCAGCAGGGGAGGTGGGGGGGGAGAGATGGACCTGCCTGCCCAGGAGCAAGCGGTGTGACTCGGGCAGGTCACTTGACCTCTCTGAGCCTCAGAGAGGCCCAGGATGGTGTGCGGATGCTCCCTGCCTTCCTCCCAGCCTGACCAGTGTCCTCCCCTCGGGGTCGCCTCCTGCCCACTGCAGAGGGGGTGGCTATGAGGACCTGGGCCAACGGCAGGCAGGCCAGAGAGGGCACGCAAGGCCCAGCCGTGCCCAGCACTTCCCAGGGCCCCCCCCCCCCCACTCCTGGCCACTGGCTGCCTCCCATTTTTCCGATTGCAGGTTGATCCCGAGGCTGACCAGAGCCTCCGGCTCAGCTGGGAGACTGAATTCCCCAAGCGATTCCTCGAGGATGTGTGAGGCGGTGGTGTGGTGCCCCTCGGGGAGAGGTGGGGTGAGCAGGCTGGGCACCCCCGCCCAGGGCAGGCCCAGGGAGACGCTGGCCGAGCAGGCGTCTCAGGAATGTGGGTTTTGGAGACAAGCCACAGCTGGGGGGTTGGGGGGTGGCCGTGGGTGGGGCAGCCTGAACCCCAGGTCTAGGTGTAGCTCTGGGCTCCCTCGCTGTGTGACCCTGGGCCAAGACCTGGACCTCTCTGGGCCCTGTCTCTTCCCCTGGGAGGTGGGGCAATGCCTTCTCCCCAGTCCCCTGGGGCTGTGGATGAGGCAGGCGTGGTGTGTGCTCACCCCCACCTCACTGCCTCCCAGCAGCCCTGGGGCGGGGTGGGGGGGGGACTGGCGCACCCAGGTGAGGGATCAGGCCTCACAGCTAGGGAGGCCCCTCCAGCCCCAGGCCGGAAAGGACGTGGGGCGACGGAGTGCGGCAGGTCGGTGGGGCAGGGGTGTGCGTCCTGTCCCAGCAGTGGGGAAACTGAGGCCAAGAGCCTGTGGATGGTGGGCTCCAGGAAAGGACCTCGCTGCCCGGGGGCCCTGATCCTAGAGCCTCCAGGAGCGGTGACCATGACGTGGGCAGGGAGCCAGAGGCCCGGCTCACCGGTGGACCCGGGGCAAGCCACTTTTCCTCTCTGGCCCTGAGAGCTTCCTTCCAGCTGCCGCTCCTGCGTTCTGATGTCAAGTCTGGAGGCCTGGGAGGGGGGCGCTGACCTCCTCCGCCCTGGGGAGGGCGGGAGTTTGGCAGAGCATTATCCCAGAACGGGGAGAAGCCAGCCCAGGGAGGGGACTCTCTCCGTGCCAGCTGCCCCAAAGGGCGTTACAGAGAGAGGTCAATTGCCCCTTCACCACGGTCCCATTCCCATTGGACAGATAGGAAAGTGGAGGCTGAGAGAGGACTGTGACTTGCCCAGGGTCTCCGTGGCGTGGAACTGGGCCTTCTGAGTCTCAGGCCAGGGATCTCGCTGCTGCGCTGAGGGTACCAGGATGCAGGGGTCTGGGCCTGGACCTAGCGCCTCGTGGGGGCAGGAGAGAAAGGCACGGTGGGCATGCCTGTCACCCACCTACCCCCGCCCCCACCGCTGTGGCTTGCTGCTCAGGCCTCCCTGGGGGGCAGAGAAGAGGAGAGATTGTCACTCGCTGTTCAGGCTGGGCTCTGGGCTCTCTGGGGCTCCGGGGGAACAACGCAGCCCTGGCCTTTCTGGGGAGGGTCCTGGGACCCCCGCCAGGGTTGAGGAAGGGATTTTTGTTCCTCCTGGAGGTCACAGAGCCGGTGTAGGGAGGAGCAGGGGCAGGCCTGGGGCCCATGTCCCAGTGTGAGACCTGGACGTGTGTCCTGCCTGACACTGGGGGCGGGGGGGCCAGTGAACCCTGCCTCCAAAGTGTCTGGAAGACAGCGGGTACTTGGTCATTTCCCCTTCCTCCTCTTCGGTCACCCTGGTGGGGCCAGTTCCTCCCCTGGGGAGGGGAGACCCCAGCCTGAAGGACAGAGCAGGGCCGGGATCAGGGGTGTGCAGGAAGCGCAGACAGCCTCCCGCCCTGCCTGCCCGTCGTTCCTGGTGACGCTGGGGGGGGGGGCTGGGATGCTCGTCTGAGCTCTGGGGTGCCCGGGGCATGGGAGAGTCGCCAGAGGCTGAGGCTGAGGGTGGGGCCTGGGCCGCCCGGCTCCTGCCCCAAATATGGCTCGGGAAGGCCACAACAGCGCTGAGCAGACAGGCCCGGGCCAGACGGGCGCTGAGGCTCCGGGCCTCTCCCCCACCTCTACTGTGACCCACGTCAAGCCCTCACCTGCGGCCCGGGGTGCCAGGGCCCCTGCTTGGCTCCGCCGTGTCCTTGCGGGCTGATCCCGCGGGCTCTCCCTGCCTCTCTGAGCTTCCGCTTTTTCCAGGCAGGGGAACTGTGACCTCCAGGCTGGGACGCGCGGGGAGGGTGGGTGCGCCAGGTCAGAATCACCCCTCCACCATGCGAGCGAGGTCCAAGGGCCCTGGCGGGGTGGGGGCTGGGCGTCTGGGAACTGCCAGCGCCCCCTACCCGCGTGGAGAGGACTCACAGAGGCCGTGCCTCCGCTGGCAGCAACTGGAGAAAACCCAGCCGCAGCCAAACATGTAACTAAACAATAAAGGTTTTAAAGATCGTTGCTTAAAAAAAACAAGCGCGCCCCAACGATCGGATCCCAGTTCCCGGTGCCTAAGTGGCGCTGGCCCCGTGCTGAGCGCGGCCTGGTTGGTTCACCCCCAGATCCACGCTAGAGGGAGGGATCACCCCCACTCATCAGGGGAGCAGACGCAGGTGGGGCGGGGCGGCAGCCCCTCCCTGCTGGCGGGTGGCCGCGGTGGGCGTCCTGGGCAGGAGCCAGCTGACAGCTGGAGAGGACAGTCCTGGGGGCTGGGGATGCCCAGGAAGAAACGAAGGGGAGCGGCGTCCGATGGGGGTCCCTTCGAGGTTGTGTGTGAAGAGGGCAGGCGGGCCTGCAGCCCCACCCACCCCTCCCTGGCCCAAACGGCGGGAGTAAGTGACCCTGGGCGCCTGGGGCCCACCAGGAGGGGGCAGGAGGCCTTGGGATCAGCATCTGGACACCTGTCAGCCTGCGCCAGAGCACCGTGCTCCCCAACGGCCTCCGCTGGAGTGAGGGTGCGCTGAGGTCCACACCTCTGACCCGGGGCCTCTCTCTCCCGCTCAGGACGCCCCCCTCCGCCACCCTGTGAGCGGAGGGCCGCAGCCCTGGCCTGACGCCCCTCCCAACAGCGACGCCCCTGCCCTGGCTGCCCAGGGGGCCCTCCTGCCTGCTGGCCGCCCCAGACCTCCCCGCTGCGGCGTGCCGGACCCAATCGACGGGCCGAGTGCCCGCAACCGACAGAAGCGGTTCGTGCTGTCGGGCGGGCGCTGGGAGAAGACAGACCTCACCTACAGGTAGGGCCAGTGGCCACGAGCTGGCCTTTGACCTCCACCTGCTGTCTGAGACACGCCGGGGGGGCCCCGATCCCTGTGGCCAACAGGCTGCAGTGTCCCCCGACTCCCGAGCCCGCTGGTCAATGCCCCAAACCCACGCTTAGATGCACTCCCACGCCCTGTCTCGGGGGCGCGGTCTCCACACCCGCCTGGCCGCCCCGCAGACCCATGGGCACGGCCATCAGTCACCCACGCAACCTTTGCGGGCACCGTGCAGGCACTCTCGGTGAGAGAGGCAGACACGGCCCCTCCTCTGGGGGAGCGAGGTGTTCCCCATGCCTGGTTCAGATCTAGCGCCGCACCTTGGGATCCGCACAGGGGGGGACCAGCCGGGGCAGGCCAGGTGACGGCTCGGGTGACCTCGGCCCCTGGCGCTGAGACTTTTACATCCTGCAGCGGGGCGGGGGCAGGGGGCGTGAAGACAGGTGTGGTGTCCCGCATCATTGCAGCTGGGATACCTGGGGCCCCAGAAGTGTCCTGGGTGGGGAGCCTGGAGACCCAGGAGGGGCAGGTCTCAGGGCCCAAGGTCTCCCCACGGTCAGTGGCACGGTCAGGTCTAGGAGGGGACCTCGGGGCTCCTGGGTCCTTTCCGCCCAGTGCAGACCCTCACGGGCACCTAAGGGCACACAGACCACACGAAGGTGTGCCCACGTGGCACCGGGAGCGGTGTGCGCACCCTTGGAGCACAGCGGGCCTGCGTCCTGCACTGTGCATCCGGGCAACTCCTGGCCCTGACAGCCAGCGAGGGCTGACACTACCCCACGAGCCAGACCCGGGCCCCCCACCCCTGTCCTCCCCAGGATCCTCCGGTTCCCGTGGCAGCTGCTGCGGGAACAGGTGCGGCAGACAGTGGCGGAGGCCCTTCAGGTGTGGAGCGACGTCACGCCGCTCACCTTCACCGAGGTGCACGAGGGCCACGCCGACATCGTGATCGACTTCACCAGGTGAGCCGGGGGCCTGGGGACCCCCCCAACCCCAGGGAAGGAAGCCCACCTGCCGGCAGCCACTGACTCTGCCCCTACCCACCCACCCCACCCACAGGTACTGGCATGGGGACAACCTGCCCTTTGATGGACCTGGGGGCATCCTGGCCCACGCCTTCTTCCCTAAGACCCACCGAGAAGGGGATGTCCACTTCGACTATGATGAGACCTGGACCATCGGGGACAACCAGGGTAAGGGCTGGGGCCCCGCTTTCCGGAGGGGCCCTGCCGAGGCCCCAGAGCCGGGAGGGCTCGGCCTCCCACTGAGGGAGCTCGCGCATTGCCGGGATGTCTCCCTCTTCCAGGCACAGACCTCCTGCAGGTGGCGGCCCACGAGTTTGGCCACGTGCTTGGGCTGCAGCACACGACAGCTGCGAAGGCCCTGATGTCCCCCTTCTACAGCTTCCGCTACCCGCTGAGCCTGAGCCCAGATGACCGCAGGGGCATTCAGCAGCTGTACGGCCGGCCTCGGCTAGCTCCCACGTCCAGGCCCCCGGACCTGGGCCCCAGGACCGGGGTGGACACCAATGAGATTGCACCACTGGAGGTGAGGGCCTGCTCCCTCTCCCCACGGCTGCCTCTGCGGCTCCAACATGGGCTCCTTCTGACCCTTCGCTCTTACCCCAGCCGGACGCCCCACCGGACGCCTGCCAGGTCTCTTTTGATGCGGCTGCCACCATCCGAGGCGAGCTCTTCTTCTTCAAGGGAGGCTTTGTGTGGCGGCTGCGCGGGGGCCGGCTGCAGCCCGGCTACCCTGCGCTGGCCTCTCGCCACTGGCAGGGGCTGCCGAGCCCTGTGGACGCAGCCT
The DNA here is from genome assembly GCA_024291935.2 of Okapia johnstoni. Lineage (NCBI taxonomy): Eukaryota > Metazoa > Chordata > Mammalia > Artiodactyla > Giraffidae > Okapia > Okapia johnstoni. The sequence goes on along the minus strand of CM044310.1, from coordinate 1,845,002 downwards.
TCGAGGACGCCCAGGGCCACATCTGGTTCTTCCAAGGTGAGTGTGGGTCAGGTCACACTCAGGAGACTGCTGGGAGCCAGGAACGTCATGGCCAAGGGTAGGGACAGACAGACGAGATGAGCAGATGGACAGACGGAGGAGGCCCCAGAATCTTGGGGCCCAGGGAAAGCGTGGCTCACTCCTTTGGGCACAGCTGGGAGGCTTCCTGGGGGAGGCAGTTCTCGCGGCTGGAGTAGGATGGAAGGTATTGCACCTCATGGAGCATGTGCGATCTTTGCCCCTGGTCTAGAGACGAGGCTCCAGGGCTCAGAGGTGGTGAAGTGACCCACGTGAGGGCACAGCTTGGAGAAGGTCAGGAGGGATGTGAGCTCAGTATGCCAGAGATGGGAGCCTGGAGCACGCCAGGGGGCAGGGCCTGCTGTGTGAGGGCTGGCACCGGGGTGGGCAGCCAAGTGCAGGGAGGGAGCGGGTGCCCAGGCAGCCTCTCTGCTTCTCATAACGACCTTTCCCATGTGTACCTCCCAGCGCCGCTGGCATTGCCCAGTGTCCTTCTTGGGTGTGGGGGTGCCAAGCAGGCATTGTTACTGGCCTTTTGTGTTTTATGGACAAGGAAACTGAGGCTAGGAAGGTCCGAGGTGGTGTTGGTGGTGGAATGTGGCTGCTGGGCAGCCCTGTTGCAGCACACGCCCCTCAACCCCCCGTTTCTCCAACAGGAGCTCAGTACTGGGTGTACGACGGCGAGAAGCCGGTCCTGGGCCCCGCGCCCCTCTCTGAGCTGGGCCTGCAGGGGTCCCCAATCCACACCGCCCTGGTGTGGGGCTCCGAGAAGAACAAGATCTACTTCTTCCGAGGCGGGGACTACTGGCGCTTCCAGCCCAGCGCCCGCCGTGTGGACAGCCCCGTGCCGCGCAGGGCCACTGACTGGCGAGGGGTGCCCTCAGAGATCGATGCTGCCTTCCAGGATGCTGAAGGTGCGCACGGGGCGGGGCCTCTGCCCAGCCCCCTCCCTCTCCGCCCCTCCTCCTGCCAAGGACCATGCTAACCCCCTGTGCTCCATCTTTGTGGTCGTGGGCACCAGGCATGGCATGGAGACTGAGGCCCACGCCCAGATCCCTTGGGTGTGGCTGGTGAAATCACCACCACTGTGTGCTGAGGGAGTCCGAGGCTCCGGCCTCTGTCAGGCTGGGTGGTAGCTCAGACCAGACCCTGGGGGCAAGCGGAAGGGCTCGCCCAGGGTAGGAAGACCCTGGGGCTTCCCTGGCGGCTCAGATGGAAAAGTGTCTGCCTGCAGTGCTGGAGACCCGTGTTCGATCCCTAGGTTGGGAAGACCCCCTGGAGAAGGAAATGGCAATGCCCTCCAGTACTCTTGCCTGGAAAATCCCACGGACGGAGGAGCCTGGTAGGCTACCATCCGTGGGGTCGCAAAGAGTCGGAGACGACTGAGGGACTTCACTTTCTTAAGGGCCACCTGAGGTCCTTGGGTTTCAAGGAACCCAGCAGCGGCCGAGGCCTGTGCCCATCCCTGTGTCCATATACCGGGCCTGACCCTCCTGTCTCCTCAGGCTTCGCCTACTTCCTGCGTGGCCGCCTCTACTGGAAGTTTGACCCCGTGAAGGTGAAAGCCTTGGAGGGCTTCCCCCGCCTCGTGGGCCCTGACTTCTTCAGCTGCACCGAGGCTGCCAACACTTTCCGTTGATCACTGCTTGGCTGTCCTCAGGCCCCTGACATCTCCACACTGGAGACCGTGGCCGTGTCTGTGTCTGTGGGCACCAGGCAGGGCACAGAGCCAGGTCTGCGGGGGGCAAGGGGTGCGGAGTGCTGCCACCAGGACTGCAGGGAGGGCCACGCAGGTCGTGGCCACTGCCAGGACTGTCTGAGACTGGGCAGGGGGGCTCTGGCATGGAGGCTGAGGGTGGTCTTGGGCCGGCTCCACCCAGCCTGTGCAGGTCACATGGAACCTAGCTGCCCACAGTCTCTGTCCACACCCCTCAGGGTCGGGCCTCAGCAGGGCCGGGGGAGCTGGAGCCCTCACCATCCTCGCTGTGGGGTCCCACAGGGGGCTGGCACGTGGGTCTCAGGGTCCTGCGCCTCCTGTCTCCCACAGGGGTTGCTCTGGGTAGGTGCTGCCTTCCAGTTTGGTGGTTCTGGAGACCTGTTCCCCAGGATCCAGGCCAAAAGGCCCAGTCAGCTGGTGGGGCTGCTTCCTGCCGGAGACCTTGCGCCCGGGGGGCCCCAGCATACCTCAGTCCTATCACAGGTCAGATCCTCCAAAGCCATGTAAATGTGTACATGTAAGTGTGTATAAAGCTGTTCTGTTTTTCTTTTTTTTTTTTTTACTGACTGTCACTAAACACGGTCATTTTATACCTGCCTGCCTGTGGTGTCTCTGTGACTGCAAGGCCAGGATAGGGGTGGAACTGGACCAGGGAGTTGGGAGGCTTGGCTGGGGACCCGCTCGGTCACAACCGTCCCCACCCTCAAGCCCCTGGTCCTCGGGGCCAGGTGTCACATTTAGGGCTCCCCCTGCTCCATCTCGTCCTGCTTGAATGCCTACAGTGGCTTCACAGTCTGCTCCCCACTTCCCCAGCGGCCTCTCAGACCATCGTCCACCAAGTGCTGCTCACATTTTCCGATCCTGCCACTGTCAGGACACAGAATCAAACTCACGGATACCGTGGCTGACTCCTTACTCGGTGGGGTCTACTTGCCTGCCACCCTCAGAGAGCCACGGATCCGCCTGCAATGCAGCAGTGAGTGAAGTCGCTCAGTCCTGTCTGACTCTTTGTGACCCCATGGACTGTAGCCCACCAGGGTCCTCTGTCCGTGGGATTTTTCAGGCATGAGTACTGGAGTGGGTTGCCATTTCCTTCTCCAGGGGTATCTTCCCAACTCAGGTCTCCCGCATAGCAGGCAGACTCTTTACCGTCTGAGCCACCAGGCAATGCAGGAGACCTAGGTTCAGTCTCTGGGTGGGGAAGATCCCTGGAGAAGGGAATGACAACTCGCTCCAGTATTCTTGCTTGGGGAATCCCATGGACAGAGGAGCCTGGCGGGCTACAGCCCACAGGGTGCAAAGAGACACAAGTGAGCAAATCACACACACACACACACACACACACACACAGCCCTAGGTGGGCTTTCATAGCAGCACCTCTCATAGCTGCCATGTATTACATGTTGGCATAGGCAGCCGTCAGCAGTGGGCCGTTTCTGACCTACTGCATTGTTCCACCGGATACACGGGTGCCTTCCTGTGTGTCGGGCCGCTCGGCCGTCAGCGCCCCAGGGCAGGGCTGTCGGGAGGCACAGGGCACAGAGTTAAGGAGGGGATGGGGACGTCCGCTCCTCCCCAGCTCTCGGCGGATGCACCAGGCAAAGCAAACGCCGGCTGGGCCCAGGAATCCTGCCAAGCCCGGTAGTCTCTGCCCGTGGTCGTCCCAGCCCCAGAGCCACAGGAGCGGGGGGTGGGGGGTGGCCCGGAGCTGGGATACTGGCCCTGGGCCCGCCCGTGTGCTCGGCCGCCCGGCGTCCTCCGGGCGGGGAAGCTGAGGCACGGGGCCTCTGGCTTCCTCCCGGCCTCGCCTCCTTCCTCCTCACCGGGCCAGCGCTCCAGCTCCAGCTGTGAGCCGGGGAAGGGCGCCGCCCGAGTCAGGGCCGCGGCTCCTATTTCTGCCCGTGAGCGGCCTTCCCCGGCACCTCCACTTCGGAGGCGGCCGGGAAGGCCGAGAAACGGGCCGAGGCTCCTTTAAGGGGCCCGCGGGGGCGCGCCCGGCCCCTTTGTCCGGGCGGCGGCGGCGGCGGCGCGCGCGTCAGCGTCAACGCCCGCGCCTGCGCGCTGAGGGCGGCCTGCTCGTCGTCTGCGGCGGCGGCGGCGGCGGAGAAGCCCAGCGGCGGCGCGAGCGCCCCCGGCCCGGCCCGCCCTTCGCCTCCCGCGTCGGCTTCCTTCCGGGCTAGGCGCGCCCCCGGCCCCGCCTCGGCCCTCCCGATCCTCGCAGCCCGGCCGTGGCCGCCCGCCTCTGCCGCCGCAATGATGATGATGGCGCTGAGCAAGACCTTCGGGCAGAAGCCCGTCAAGTTCCAGCTGGAAGACGACGGCGAGTTCTACATGATCGGCTCTGAGGTAGCCCGCGGCGCGCCCTTGCCCTCCGGGCCTTCCGGCCGGCCCGGTTCCCGCGGGAGCCTCGGGGCGGGTCTGCGCGCCGGGAACGCGCGTCTCCATTCATCGCGGAGGGTCTGCGTGCGCGTGCGCGGCCGGGGCGTGGCCTGTTGGGCGTGGCCGATCAGGCCCCGCCCACGACCTGCCGTCTGGGCACGCCCACCCGTGCCCCGGGGGACATGGCGGGGCGGGGCGGGGCCTATGGGGCGTGGCCAGCAGGCCCCGCCCCGTGGCCGCCCATCTGGGCACGCCCACCCGTGTCCCGGGAGCGGGGACGCGCCGCCCGGCCAGGGCCCCGGGGGTCGCGGTGGCCCCGGGTCCGCGCTGAGTTCCACAGCTCCAGCCGGACGTACAGAAACGGGGTGTTGGGTTATCCCTTGCGGCACCCGGGGCGAGGTGTTGGACCCCTCGCACGCTCCCTCACTCTCTCCCTCCCTTTTGCCGCAGCTGGAATCCTGAAACTGCGGATTCGAAACACCGAGCCTAGTGTGGGCTCACCCGCTTGGTGTTCTTTGACTTTGGGGTGGGCGTTCTGATCTTCCTTTATCGGTGAGAAGATAGGTTGGGAGGACGGTGCTTGCTTTTGGACGGCTAGGGTCCAGCCAGCCCCGAGCTAGGTCCATCAGCAAATGGGAGGCACCTGACACTTCGGATATCTGGGACTAACTCTGAGTTAGTGCAAGGGGACGAGCCTCAAACCCCTTCATCCTTACCTAAAAGGTGACCTTTCAGCACTCTGTTGAATCGGCTGGGTGACTGACTCACTGGTAGTGTGCACCAAGTACAGTAAGTTCTCCCAGTGTCCCTCAACCTTTGGCCGTCTCCGGCTTGTGCCCGTGTGTCCACACACACACACATTTTAAAATTACGGGTCCGCGGTTCAGATGTGCACGTGGCGAGCAGTAGTGCCTCCCTTTTGTAGCAAGGCGAGTGCGGGTCTCGGGGAGTTAAAGCAGTTAACAAACGCCAATGCTTGCTTCTCCTGGCAGCAGCTTTCAGTATTACGCATTTCACTTTTTTTTTACATTTTTTTTTCCCTCTTCACGATTGAATACACTGTGAATGAATTAAGCCTCATGATGGTCACACTTGATGAGGCTTTTGGGATTCCCTGTGACTCCCTGTGGCTCGTCTGACTTGTATTGAGTTATGAGACCCGTGTTGTCAGCAGCGTCAGAACTTGCTGTGTTTCCTTTCCTCACCAGGTTTTATAAAACACAGGGCGCCGGATGCAATGTATTTTCACATCATCACAGAAACACTCCTCTTGACAGCTGGCCGTACTGAGGAGAGGCGCCACTGCCTGCCATGTGTCGTAGCTCAGAAAGGTCTCTGCCAGCCTGGGGGCACAGAGGCGGCATGTGGTGAGCGGCAGGTTGATTAAAGAAACCTTCACCCGACCTAATGGGCAGGAAGAGCGGTCGGTTTAGCATCGGCTCTGAGTCGGTAGTACTTTTGAAAATCAAGCTTGCGTTTACTGGGTGGAGCCCGGTGCCAGGTGGGCAGATGTCAGGAGTCCTGGCTCCAGCTCGGCGTCCACGGCACTTGTCTCAGGTTCCTAATGAGATGCTTAGACTAGACAGTTTCTGCCACTTTCCCTGTAGCACATCTTAGATTTGAGAAAGATAACTGCAGTCTTTTGTTTCAGCCCTGGTGAGTGAGATTTGTCCTGAGAGGCAGTTAATAGAGACCAGACGGCAGGAGGGAGAGGCAGTTGCCGTCTGGGGCCTGACTTTACAATATTCAGACCTCAGGAGACATGGGCAGGGTTCAGGGCTAGAGTGGCGTCTGCTCACAGCCAGCAGCTCCTCTGACAGCAGTGGTGATTGGCTCCCAGGCCGGTTGCCCTGGACAAACAGCAGGCACTGGTTTCCGAGAGGTGGGCCCAGCAGAGCAGTGCCCACAGCGCCCCACTCAGGGGTAGCAGCCTTGGGAGGGTGTCTGCAGCTGCCCCAGTCCTGCCCCTCCATGGACAGCCATCATCACCACGCAGAGGCACAGCTGAGAGGAGCCCAGGGAGCCTCCATACCCACACGTTCGTTTTCCATTTGGGGAACCCAGGTCCAGAGGGGGCAAAGGCTGGTTCAGGGAAAACCCAGGGCTGCAGACCGAGTCTCCTAAGTTCTAAAGGGACCTTGGGAAGGGCCTAGGAGGCTGGGAGGTCTGCAGGACCTGCACAGTGGTCCTGGGGACATTAGGGTCAGTGTCTTGTCAAAAACCTACTGGAAACTCTGTTTACCCCCGGATGGTAACCACACTCAAGCCAGATAACTTGCAAGGGCCTGTGCCTGTGGCGGAGAGCAGGAGGGACCCTGTGGCCACCTTCTCTCACGCTGTTCAGCAGCCCTGGTTGTGTAAATCTCTAAATTCATGAAAAATGGAGAAACTGTGAAAAAGAAAAATACTATAATGGGGTAGGTACGTGGGGAAATAGCAGAAGTGGGTCCTTTGTGGGGTGAACTTTACAGCTGATGAACATTTGACAGGAGGAGTAGGGAGACTGAGAAGAGGGACGTGATGTCCTGTTGCAGGAGGAGCCGGCACCCAGTCCAGCAACCGTCTCCCGCCATGGGATCGAGTGGTTGTTCCTGAAAAGTCGGCGAAGCAATGGAGTTTCTTTGTAAAAACGTTAGGACTAGATTTGTTTTTGTCAAGTAAGTTGTGCTTTGAGTATCTGGCACAGGCAAACTATTGTTTGGGGCAGTGATGATGTATACAGCAATCTAGTGATTGCTGATAAGCGCTTTTGAAACTCTTTGGAAAATTCCTTTGGTATTTCTGGTTTGAGTTTTGTTACTGAAACAAAGCAGCAAGGGTCATGGGGGAAATTATCCTGCATCTGTCTAAAATTAAAAGCCCTTTTTGGTCTTTATTACGTCGTAAAAATATCAAAGTCTTAAGATAAAAGGAAGAGAGGCCTTACATTTCTGGACCGTGCCAGAGATCTTTAGTGCAAAGTCAGAGCTTCTCGGGGAGCTCCGGGGGGCCGTGTCTCACCAGAGTCTGCTTGGCCCTTCCTGAACTGATGCTGTCATCGGGAGGCAGAGCTTACCTCTGCCAACAGGCCAGGTGCGGGCCAGATGTTCCCTGCTGCGCGGAACCCCTGATGTCAGCAGATCGGGCTTTGCCTTTTCCTGGGAGCTCGGTGCCCGTGGGCCCCCGCACGTGGTCTGCGTGTCACTAAGGCGGCAGAATCTCTGCGCCAGGGCCCTGCCCTTCCCTGAGGAGCCCTGGCCCTCGTAATGAGCCTTCTCGCTTTACCCCTAGGTGGGAAACTACCTCCGTATGTTCCGAGGTTCTCTGTACAAGAGATACCCCTCACTCTGGAGGCGACTAGCCACTGTGGAAGAGAGGAAGAAAATAGTTGCATCGTCACATGGTAAAAAAACAAAACCTAACACTAAGGGTGCGTCTTCACGAGGGTTTGTAAACCTGTTTCAAAACCACTCGCTTATGTCATGAAGATAAAACGTTTTCACCCCGGCGCGTCCTCACGGCAGCCCTGACCTTAGCTTGGCGGAGCGTCCCCAGGGGTGGGGGGTGGTCCTCGGTCAGGGTGGTCGGGGTCAGGGGGTGCCCGGCGGGCAGAGGGCCGGGCCGGGCGCGGGCGCGGTGAAGACGCACCGGTCTGAAAACGTTTTAGGATTGCTGTGATGCTGTGCCATCCGCGGGCGTGCGCCATCCTCACCCTCCATGCGCCTGGGCGGTGGGGCGGCGGCCCCGCCCCCCTCCGGGCTCTCACCGCTTCGCTCCCCGCCCCCGCCCCCCCCCTTCCCCCCATCCATCGTGTGGCACCTGGTCTGGCAGCCGGTCCGCTAGCTGTCGCTCGTGTGCATGTTTGCTCCGTGCTGTGTGTGCCCTGGTGGAACCGGCCGGCGCCCCGTGTGCGCGCGCTCCTGTGCGCGCACGTGCCCGTGTGTGTGTGCGTGTGCTCGGCAGTCCGTCCGGGGTGGGTGTGTCCGTGGCGCTGCCGTGGCCTGTCCGCCGCGTTCTTTTAACGCAGGAGCCGGAGCCTCTTGTCCACGCACTGCTGTGACCTTTCAGCCCCTCCCTGGCCCTCCTGCGCCGGGTGCAGCGCCGGTCACTAACCCTGCGCCGCCAGCTGCGCTTGCCCCTGGAGAGCCTTGGCGACCCTGGGCTTCGCGCTCGCTGGGGAGCCGCCTTCCCCTAACCCCCGTCTCCACCCGGCTCCCTAGGCAAGCTGTGGTCGGATTGCTGAGAACTCGGGCCCCCAGGGCCGCTAGTAGCCGCTGGCACCGGGGCCAGGAGTTCCTGTTGCTCTTTCCAGCTCTCTGGGCTCTTGTTTTAAAAGAAAATTGTTTCTCATCCCTCATCCCATCTCCACCTCCACCTCGCTTCGTGTCGTGGACTGCAGCGGTGTCAGACCTCTTCCCGCTGGCCGGCTCACTCTGGAGCCCTCCTGTCCCCAGAGGCCCTGTGGTCGGAGCCCGTATGGGTGGCTGGCAGGGCCTCTGGAGAAAGCCAGGGTCCAGGCCGCCCCTTTGGAAGAGGCCGGCATCGGGCAGTCGTGAGGCCCATAGCCGCTTCCCCACCTCCTGCATGTGAGGGCCTCTGTGTGCTGCATCTCCTGGCTGCTCCTGCCTGCCACCCGCCCACAGGCTGACCGCAGCCCCGTCTCTGGTTGCAGATCATGGATACACAACCCTGGCCACCAGTGTGACCCTGCTGAAAGCCTCCGAGGTGGAGGAGATCCTGGACGGCAACGATGAGAAGTACAAGGCCGTGTCCATCAGCACCGAGCCCCCCACCTACCTCAGGTACCCACCAGCCCCCGGGCGCCTCCTGCTCGGAGCCGAAATCCTCGTCCACCGTACCCCCACTGTGCTCACAGGTCGTCTTTGCCAAGTTTCCAAGTGTTTGTCTTTGGAATTTCTAAGAAATGTAAGGCAAGCCCTGGGTTCTGGAAAGTTGTTAAGAATGCTTTGAAAGGCAGAACAATCAGTGGCCTAGGTCCGCTTCCAAAAGAAACACACAACAGTTTTGAACGTATAAACTCAGGTCCCTTGAAAGAACATTTACCTTCACAGTTAAACAGGTGAAGGTCATGGGGACGTTGCTGCTTGTGGGTAGTGTTCGTTCGTTCAGACTTATTGGCAAAACTTGGACACCTTAGTAAATAAGTAGGTAGAGGGTGTGGAGTAGACACACGGGAACGGCGTTTGTCCTTGGGCATCTTTTCTAAAATGCAGAGTCAAGATAGACACAGCCGGCAGCATAAAGAAGCGGGAGGCTCGCTCGCCCGCTTGGCTGCTCTGCACCGTGGCTGCCCTGCGCCAGGCGCTGCAGTGGCCTCAACCTCGTTTGGATCTCCGGCCCATCCGTCTCAGCCCCGGGAAGTACTTTACACCATCAATGAGGGCCGTCCTGAACCCAGAGACGCCCGTGGTAGTGTGGGAGAGTCCTGCCTGGGGGAGGCGGGTGGCAGCAGAGAGCTGGGGCTGCGTCTGTGTGAGGGGCAGGCAGACCGGCAGCGAGCCCGGGCCATGCAAGTGAGGCGGGCAGCAGGCCTGCTGGCACCTTCAGCTGTTCGGGCACGAGACCCAGGGGCACTGGCGGTGGGGGGGGCAGCCGTGTGGACAACCCCCTTCCAGGTTTTCTTCCAACTGCACCGTCAGATTGTTTTTCTAACCCCGCCCCCCGCAACCCCCCGAAGAAAGTGGTGTGCTCACGGCCTGGCCCGTTGCAGACGTGAGCACCGCAGATTGCTCTTCTCACCCCAGTGGTGCGGTGAGGACGGAGGGTTAGCCGGGCTTCCCTAGAGTAGTCGCCGGAGATTACGTGCACGTGGATGGGACTTTGAGATCTGCAGGTACCAGCCGGGAACCTTGTGTGGGGCAGTGAACACTCCTGGTTGAGTCTATCACACGAGGGAGAGAGCTAGGCCAGTGGCCTCCTGTTACTGGGCAGTGAGAACTGCTGGGCGGCGGTGGGGCGGGAGGAAAGCCATTGGTGGGCTCCACTGTCAGGAGGCACCTGCCTAGCGCCCAGCCAGCCCCGCAGGAGGGGTGGCACGCCCCCTCCCCCACACTGGCCAAGTTGGGCATGGGCTGGATCGCCCCCCGGGGCTCTTGGACAGACCTCTCTGCAGTGGAAGGGAGGCTGAGTGGTGGGACTCGGATGCCTGGACCCCGCATGGCGCTGCATCATCCCACTTGCATGCTGTGATGTGACTTGCATTGTCCACTCGAGACCATGAGACAGGAGGGGTTGGCCGGGCAGCCTCGGCCCGGATACGAGAGGCTGCTGCGAGGGTGGAGCTGGCCTGAGGGGAGCCGGGTGACAGCTCTGGCTGGAGACTCAATCAGGAAAGGTGTGGCAGTCTATGCCCATGCTTCCCACACGGGCCCAGCGCACCAGCTTCACCCGTGGAAGTTACAAAGGATCCTTGCAGGCCCTCCCCAGAGACGGGAGGCACCTGATCTGAGGGGGCCACCTTTTCCCTCTTAGCCTTTGGGCCTGGGGTAGAAACTGCCAGCCAGATGGCCTGGGGCTGGGACCCCTGTCTTGCTGCCTGAGCTCTTGGTCCTGCTTGCCTTAGCCCTGGCCCCCTGTTTCCCCAGGTCCCTGATGTCAGGGCAGGGCAGGAGATTCGGGGGGGTCCTGGCCCCCTTGGTGTGTGGATCCCTCCCTGCCCCACCCTGAGGGGCGCGCCTGGGCCCAGGCACTGGGGTGCAAGGGGCCCCAGCTGCAGAAGAGGAGGGAAAGGGCCACCGCCCCTCCCTCCGCCCCCCATCCTGGAAGGGCGCTGCTTTAGTGGGAAACCGGGCGTACGTCACCGATGGTGACGCGCTGTGGGGCTGGGCCTGCAGACGTGAGTCGTGCAGTCGCTGTGCTGATTGCTCCCTGGGTCACCGGGGACGCGGCCCAGCGGTGATGAGTGGTCTGGTCTCGCAGACGGGCAGCCCGGCCCCGGAGCCTCGGCTCAAAACAGCCTTTGATATTTTCCCCATAGCAAACGCCCCTTGTAAACCGGAGAGAAGGGCTCCCCCTGTGGGACGTGAGTCCCACTTTCTGGAGTATCTCCGCATCCCTGAAGGCCCGGAGGCCAGAGGCGTTACCCAGCCTGTGTCAGGCTGGACCCAGCGTCTGAAATAACAGCCTGATCAAGAGTCTGCCTGCTGCAAACCCCCAGGGACTCCCAGCCGCCTGCCGAGTGCAGGACCACCCCCCAGCCCCGAGTTGGGACCCTCTCTGTGTCTCCAGCCCTGGCCCCCTGCCCAACCATTGACCCGAGCCTCCTGTCTGCTGCCCTCGGGGCTCTTCTGGAAATCTGCCCTCCACACCACCCCCGCCCCTCTGCCCCGTGAACCCTGACTCTCTTTACTGAGTGCCCAGCCCAGCACGTAGCACAGGGTGACAGCTCATGGACTGGGCTGGGGCCCCCTGCCCGCTCTCCTCCCCTAACCCTGGTGACCCTGAGCAGGTGCCGCTGGGGGTCTGGGGAATAGCCCCCACGGAGTTGGATGCACAGGAGTCCCCTCGGGGGCCCAGGCCCAGCAGGGGCGCAGCGGGCGTCCACTGGCCACGACCTGGCGGCTGGGGGGCGGCTTTTGGCCCGTAGGCTGAGCGGAGGGATGTCCGTGTCTCCCAGGGAACAGAAGGCCAAGAGGAACAGCCAGTGGGTGCCCACCCTGCCCAACAGCTCGCACCACCTGGACGCCGTGCCCTGCTCCACCACCATCAACAGGAACCGCATGGGCCGCGACAAGAAGCGGACCTTCCCGCTCTGGTGAGGGGGCCTCGGGCACTCAGGCCACGCGGTCCTCCCGCATGCGGGCTATTTCCTGTCGTTTGTTCGCCATCGGCGCCCCCGCGTTCTCGGAAAGCGGCTCTCAGCCCTGGGTCTGGGGGGGGCGCGCTTGGTTTCCTTGCCCCCCGCTGTCCCCGTCTCTTCCCCCTTCCCCATCCTAAAGTGCAGGCGTGAGTGCGGAGCCGCCTTGCTCTCCGTCCTCTGGGGCTCCCTCGGGGTCCAGGCTGCAGGTGGAGAGCCCTGGGCGCTTGGCCACCAAGGCTCCCCAGCGGCTCCTTGACCCTCCCGCCCCTTGGCCTTCGTTCAAGGGTTTCCTCTTCTGGACATACCCTTTCTTCCCCAGAGTTGCTGGGAGAATCCTGCCTGCTCTGGGGCTTAAACCTCTCTTCCTGCGGGGAACGTCTGAGCTTGTCCTGCTGCCCGAGTCGGCAGTCCCCCCCCTGCCCCGTGTGGACCCCCGCCGGCGCTGTCCCTGCCGGCTCTGCCTGTAGTCGACGGTCCTCTCTGCGCAGGTCTCAGTGACCAGTGGTACAGAGAGGGGGGCCCTGGGCACAGGGACCCAGCCCGCCTTGCTGAGCAGGCGGCCGCTTCCCTTCCAGCTTCGACGACCACGACCCAGCCGTGATCCACGAGAATGCGTCCCAGCCTGAGGTTCTGGTCCCCATCCGACTGGACATGGAGATTGACGGGCAGAAGCTGCGGGACGCCTTCACCTGGAACATGAATGGTCCGTCCGCTGCCCTGGCTGTGTGGTGTCGGGGGGTCCCATAGTCACCCAGGGGGTTGGCAGAAGAGGAAGGGCTGGGGGAGGCCAGGGCTGAGCGCGCTGACCGTAGGCCCTGCGGTCCACCGGCAGCTCCCCGCTCCGTCTTCGTTTCAGAGAAGCTGATGACCCCGGAGATGTTCTCAGAGATTCTCTGTGACGACCTGGATCTGAACCCGCTGACGTTCGTGCCGGCCATCGCCTCCGCCATCAGACAGCAGATCGAGTCCTACCCCACGGACAGCATCCTGGAAGACCAGTCAGACCAGCGCGTCATTATCAAGGTAGGCGGCTCCTCGCCCGCAGCGGGCCTGCCTTGTCCTCGGGGATTGCGAGGTGCGGAGGTGCGTGGAGGCCTCGATGCAAGCCTGTCTGGTGCCCGTGTTGTGGGGCAGGGCTCTGGAAAGCTATCTCTCAGGTAGCTTATCCCAGGAAGGGCACGGGCTGACTTCTGAGGAGGGCATCACGTTCTGGGCATGTCCGGGTGCTACTGCAGCCTTGCCAGGCGTGGAGCGGAAGCTGGGTGGTACCAGGGTTGACCCAGCTAACGGGCAGAGCAGGGAAGGGCACAGTGAGGCGGGTACGCTGCCACTCTCACCATCGGCAGACTGGGCCCAGCACATGCCATGCTGTCTCAGCAACCCCCACAGTCCTGGGGGACGTTATGAGAGAAGAGGGGGCCACCTGCCCTAAGCCCCCCTCAAGAAGGCCTGCCTGGTGGCGAACAGTATCTCACTGTGGTTTTGATTTGCATTTCCCTATTGATTTGTTATTGTTCAGTCGCTCAGTCCAACTATTTGGGACGCATGGACTGTAGCACGCCAGGCTTCCCTGTCCTTCACTCTCTCCTGGAGTTCGCTCAAATTCATGTCCATTGAGTCGGTGATGCCATCCAACCATCTCATCCTCTGTCGTCCCCTTCTCCTCCCACCTTCAATCTTTCCCAGCATCAGGGTCTTTTCCAATGAGTCAGCTCTCCGCATCAGGTGGCCAAAGTATTGGAGTTTCAGCTTCAACATCAGTCCTTCCAATGAACACCCAGGACCGATCCTTTAGGATGGACTGGTTGGATCTCCTTGCAGTCCAAGGGACTCTCACGAGTCTTCTCCAACACCACAGTTCAAAAGCATCAATTCTTCAGCACTCAGCTTTCTTTGTAGTCCGACTCTCACATCCATACATGACCACTGGAAGAACCACAGCTCTGGATATGGACCTTTGTGGGCCTTTCCTTGCTGATTAGTGGCCCTGCTGGCCATTTGTTCATCTTCTGCGTCTGCTGAAGTCCTTCCCATTTGTGAGTCTGGGTTTTGTTGTTTCCCTGTTGTTTTATCAGTTCCCTGTATCTTGCAGACAGCGATCTGTTTTCAGATCCTGTGATTTGCAGATGTTCTCTTCCTTTCCATGGGTTGCCTTTTCTATGTTGTTGATGGTGCCCTTTGATGCATAGAGGTTTTTTATTTTGGTGAAGTCTAGTTTGTTTTTTCGCTTATCGCCTGTGCCTCTGAGAAATCACTGCCGAATGCAGTGTCATGAAGCTTTACTCTGTGGTTTTTCTGAGAGTTTTACAGATTGAGCTTACACTTGTATGTCCCACCTGTTGTGAGTTGCTTTCTGTATACGGGGTTAGGTCAGGGCCCCACTTCGTTCCTTTGCATGCGTATGTTCTTTTTTCCCAAAACCACTGGTGGCGGAGACTGTCCTTCTTCATCGAATGGTCTTGGCATCTTTGTTGAAAATCACTTGACCGCTTATTTGAGAGTTTATTTCTGGGCTGTCGCATTGGTCCGTGTATCTGTTTTTGTGTTGGTCCCACAGTGTTTTCTTTCTTGTGTCTTTGCAGCAAGTTTTGGAATCAGGAGGTGAGAGCCTCCCGGCTCTGTTGTTCTTTTTGTCAATGTTCTGACCAGACATCCTTTGCTTTTCCTTAGATCCCATATGAATTGTAAGACCTTTTTTTTCTATTTCTGCAGAAATACTATTGGGATTTTGATAGTGATTACATTGGCTTTGTAGATTGCTTTGGGTATTCATGACAACTTCACAATTTTAAGTCTTCCAATCCATGGACGTGGGATATTTTTCCATTTATTTATGTCTTTAATTTCTTTCAGCATGTTTTCAATTGTTCATTGTACAAGTCTTTCATCTCCCTGGTTAGGTTAATTTCTAGGTATTTTATTCTTGTTGATGTTACTGTAATTTCTTCATACTTTTCTTTTCAGATTGTTCAGTGTTAGCATATAGAAATGCAGCTGACTTTTGCATGTCGACTTTGTGTCCTGCTACCTTGCTGAATTCATTCATTAGTTCTAATAGTATTTTGTTAGCATCTTAAATTCTGCATATAAGATTATAACATCTGGGAACAGAGATAGTTTTACTTCTTCCTTTCCAGGTGGATAACTTTTGTTTATTTTTCTTGCCTAATTGCACTGAGTAGAAATTCCAACGCTATATTGAATACAAGTTGCGAGAGTGGGTATCCTTGGCTAGTTCCTGATCTTGGAGGAAAAGTTTTGAGTCTTCCACCATTGTGGGTGATACTTGCAGTGATTTTTTTGACTGAATTAATCTTGTTGCCGTACTTTCCATCTGTTCTTAGTTTATTGAGTGCTTTTATCGTGAAAGCATGTTGAATTTTGTCTAATGCTTTTTTCTGTGTTTATTGAGATGACTGTGTGGTTTTTGTCCTTCATTCCATTCAAGTGGTTCATTGCACTGACCAGTTTTCCTACTGAGCCATCCTTGCATTGCCAGAGTAAGTCCCACCTTTTTGTAACTTGTGTCATCGTGACGTCATCTACAATGGTGTATAATCCTCTCGTGCTGTTGGATGCGGGTTTGCTCGTGCCTGTTGAGGTTTCGTATCAATGTTCACAATAAGTATTGATCTCCCCTTTTCCTTTCTTGTAGTATCTTTGTCTGGCTTTGGTATCAAGGCAGTGAGTTATGACGTGTTCCTTCCTTTTCAGATTTTTGGCAGGATTTGGTAAGGACTGGTGTTAGTTCTTGAAACGTTTGGTAGGATCCACCAGTAAAGCCGTCAGGTCCAGGCTTTCTTTGTAGGGAGTTAACCAGTTACCGGCGTATCTTCCTTGGTAGTTACTCCCTTTTCAGAGAGATGCGGGTTGTTTTCCTCACCCCATTTTGGCTTCACGGCACGCCAGCCAACAGCGGGGCGCGGCTGAGAACGAAGTGGGCACGTTCGGAGAGAAGGGCGGGGTGGGTGCGGCCTGGCCCGGAGCAGGGCTGCTCTAGCTCGCATCTGTGCTCCCGGGCCAGCTGAACATCCACGTGGGGAACATCTCCCTGGTGGACCAGTTCGAGTGGGACATGTCGGAGAAGGAGAACTCGCCCGAGAAGTTCGCCCTGAAGCTGTGCTCTGAGCTGGGGCTGGGCGGGGAGTTCGTCACCACCATCGCCTACAGCATCCGGGGACAGCTGAGCTGGCATCAGAAGACCTACGCCTTCAGGTAGGGGCTCGGTGCCGGCTGACCGAGGGCCACCTCCTCCCGTCCTGTGTCCCGGGGGGGCGTCACTGAGACCCTTGCTCGCCTGCTGGACTCAGGCTCCGTCTTAGACAGGCACCCCCCCCCCCCCCAGAAGGACAGTCCAGACGCTGCTGCCACCTCTTGTTCAGTCAGTGAGTGGGCGGCAGGGCCCCGTGGGAGGCGGGGTGGCATTCAGGTCGCCTGCAGAGCGGGGAGGGCATCTGGTCCCGTGTCCCGGGAGGGCTCCCCGCGGCCCCGACGTGCCTTCCGGTTGCCGGTGGCCCTGGACCCGGCGGAGCTCGCCCTGGGCAGCCCTGTCCCCCGGGCCCTCTTCCACCGCGGGAGGCGCCCAAATCATATGTTAGGCTTGACGCGGCCGCTCAAGCTGCCACCATCCCCATGTGGCGGCCACTGCTGAGGGACCACCCCTGACGGGGGAGCTGAGGGGGCGCGTGGGGCTGTTTGTGTCTCAGCTGCTTCTCCCAGAAACCCCAGGAGGCAGTGCCCTCCGCGTTCCTGGGACTCTGAGCAAGAGAGGGAATGGCTGCCACGCGGGGCCTGCAGCACCCTCGGGGCCCCAGTCCACAGACGGGGGTCCAGCCACGCTTGAGTCCTGTGGGAGGCCTGCTCGCAGTGCCTGTCCACGCGCAGCTCACGAGCTGCAGCCAGCGGGCCTGGGGCCAGCCTGGGTGGCCTCGCTCCCCAGAGTGGACCCTGAGGTCCTGGGAGTGACATCGACACCAAGCCCCTCATCCCCGGAGGCTGACTCAGAACGCACCTCCCACTGCTGTGCAGGGGGGCCTCCCCTCACCGGCCCCCCTCCTGCTCTGACATTCGGGGCACCTGGAGGTTTTTCCAGGTGGCGCTACTGGTCAAGAACCCGCCTGCCAGTGCAGGAGAGACGTAGGCTCGATCCCTGGGTTGGGAAGAGCCCCAGAGGAGGGCATGGCAACCCACTCCAGCCTTCTTGCCTGGAGAATCCCATGGGCAGAGGAGCCTGGCGGCTACCGTCCATGGGGTCGCAAAGACCTAGACCTGACTGAGTGATCAACACGTTCCCTCTTCAAGAGCTCATTATACTTTCCAGATACGGGTCCCTAACCACATATCTGAAGACGCATGGGCACGCATCTTCCCCTTTTGTGGGTTTGTAGTTCACTTTCATGACAGTGTCCTTTGAGGCACGAAAGTTTTTACTTTTGATCATGTCCAGTTTATCTGTTTTTTTCTCGGGTTGCTTGTGCTGTTGGTGTCATAGCTGAGGAACCGTGGCCTGCCGGGTCCTGTCCCAGCACCGCTTGTTGGAAGGACTGCCCTTTCCCCACCGAGTGGGCTGGGCCCCTTGTCCAGAGTTAGTTGATCTTAAGCAGGAGGGGACACCGAGTTTTGTCCCCTCCTCCCGGTTGGGGAGGTGTGGGCGGGTCACTCCCCGCAGTCTTGTTCTCACCTCCCAGGTGGGCACAGCCATGCCTCCCAGCTGGCCTGTTGGACCTGTGAGGTTGTAAAAGTGAGGTCACATCGAAGACGACCCTCCAGGCCCTCTGCCTCCTCCGACACAGCCTCCCTGCTTGCACCTGGCAGGTGGTGGGAATGCAGGGTCCCGGACGGCCTTGAGGCCCAGGAAGCCGAACGCCCAGGAGGGTGGGCGGCTGTCTGCCTGCCTGTCCCCACACTGTGGGCTCCTGGCTCCAGGCCCCTCCTTCCAGGCCTGGCCCAAGCAGCCCTTGGTTTAGCACAAATCCCCCTGGAATGGAATCTTCCTGGAGCCACAGGGAGGTAAACACAGGGCCTCCAGGACCCGCACTTGTTTAAGTTAAGAGGAAGATGTGTTTGCTCCCGTCGGCCTGGGCTTGGTGACTTTCGTGTCTGCCGCCCCCGAGGAAGGCAGCTGGGAGCCCGCCATGTGAGGAGTGACGCATGGGTCTGTGGTGCTGGCTTCTGGATTGCTGCAGCGCCGCCTGGCTGGGGAGCAGCTGTCGGCCGGGGCGGCCCAGCCACCGGCCCGGTCCTCAAGGGCACCGGCTTGGGCCCCAGCCCCCACGCAGTGCGTGTGTGCTGGATGTTTAGTGGTAGTGGCCCTCTGAAACCCCTTGCAGCAAGGACACTGTCCCCATTTTCCAGATGAGGAGTTAAAAACTAAGGCTGGGAGGCCTGTTTTCTCCTATGCTGTCCCCGCTGGGACCCCCACTGTCCCTCCTCTAGGGCTGACTCCGCGGGGCTCCTGGCAGGCCGACTCCTGGGGCCGAGCCTCGGGGACCGGGCACCAGTGGCCCAGCGGGAGGACAGAGGAGAGGGCCCAGAGGCCAGCGTGGCAGGCGAGGGCACGGCTGAGGCTCACCGGGCCGGCTGGGCCTGGCTCTCCTGGCAGAGGCAGCAGCTCAGCCAGGCGTCCCCAGCCTTTGTGGCCTTGCCGAGGCTGACCCCCCGGCCCTGAGTTCACTTAGCCAGAGGGTGTGTAGGTGGCCCTCGGGCAGAGTCTGGGCGCGTCTTTGAGGGGCCCCGGGGTGGAGTGGTCAGGGCTTATGGGTTCTGTGCCCCTGTGACGTGGGCTGAGGGGCCACCTGCGGGCTGGTCAGGGCAGGGGCCCTGGGACTCCACTCCTGGGTGGATGGACTCCTTTGCTCTCCTTTCTCCTGGACGCTGAGCGGGGCAGACGGCCCTCCACCTCCCCACAGGTCCACTGGGAATGGCTGGGCTCAGCACTGTCCCGTGGACCCTTCCCCATGTGCACACCCCAAGATGCTCGGTTGGCAGCGTGCCCGGCCACCCTGTGTCGGGAGCCGGGCGCAGAAACCAGGCTCCACGTTCCGTCTGCCCGCGGGATGGGGGGTGGACACTGCTTTCTGGGGTCCTGTCCTGCGGCTGCTCTGTGAACCGTCTACCTCTCCCATCTGCTACAGTGAGAACCCCCTGCCCACGGTGGAGATCGCCATCCGGAACACGGGCGACGCTGATCAGTGGTGCCCGCTGCTGGAGACCCTGACGGATGCAGAGATGGAGAAGAAGATCCGGGACCAGGACCGGAACACAAGGTGCCACCCCAGTCCCCTCCCTGGCAGGACCGGCCCCCGGGCGAGGGGTCCCAGGCTAGCCCTCGGGCCGGCTGACCACAGCCCAGCCCAGGCTCACGATCCCTGGGGAGGGGGGGTGGGACAGAGGGCAGCTTCAGGGCCCCACGCAGCAGAGCGGCCGAGGGAGGGGCTGGGGGTTCCCGCCCCCTCACTTGGTTGCTGAGAGATCCCGGGGGTCGCTGCCCTCCCCCTCCCGCAGGCGGATGAGGCGTCTGGCCAACACAGCCCCAGCCTGGTGACCACCCCGCGGTGCTTGGCTCCCAGGGAGCGTCTGGAGATCGGCCTGCCTCTCCTCCATCTTCTGGCTCGGAGGGGGCAGCCCGGCCGTCCTGAGGAGCGGGGCCGGGGCCTCCTGGTCCCCCGCTGCCCGGGGACACATTCCGTCTGCTGAGCCCCAGTCCCCACCGCCCGTCTCTGGTCAGGAGAGGCCGTGTTGAGCTGTGTTTGTTTTTGTATAGGAGCCCCAGGCAGGGCGAGCAACACTTTCTAAATAAAAAAGGCAACAGGCTCTGTTCTGCTTCTTCAAAGTGGTGGCACGGAGCTGAGAACGGGACAGCATAGCATGGGCTGGCCCCTCACCCTCCTGCGCCTCGCGTCCCAGCTGGGCCTCAGCAGGACCAGGGCTCTACTGGACCACCCCCCGCAAACCATGAGCAGGGCCAGGGCTCCACTCAGCCCTGTGGGCCACCCCTCCCACCCACGAGCAGTTTGACTCCCCTCGGCCTTCCACCCACCCAGCTGAGCAAGTCCCTGGAGTCCAGGGCGGGTGGAAGGTGGGGAGGCGCAGAGAGCAGGGCCGCCTATCAGTCCCGGCCCGGCCCCCAGCTGGGAGCATGGCTTCTCTGGCCCTCCCAGGGGCCCATCCTGTGTGGTGCTGCTGGTGGGCCTGTTGCCAGCTCAGGGGCCGCAGGTCTGTGCCCACCTGTTCGGCTGCAGCCAGTGGGCACCACTCCAGCCACACCTCCCAGCACCACGCGCCTGACAGGAGGGCTGGGGCCCACCTCCACCCACGGCTGGTGCTCCGGCGGGGCCAGCCCCTCCTTCCCTGCCAGCTGCGAGGAGTAAGAGGGCACAAAGCCGCACGTGGGGCCCGGTGCCAGCTCACCGGGTGATGCAGCCCTGCGTCCTCTGCTGTGATGTGGACGGGTCCACACACGACCTGGACATGGCACCCAGGAGGTGGCACATGGGGGCTTCCTCCCAGGACCAGGCACCACAGGTGACCCAGGCCCAGTTGCATGAAGCCCCTGGGCCTAGGCCCTGCACCTTCTGTTGCTGGCAAGACTGAGGGTCAGGACCGCTCTGCTCCCGCCAATACGGCGGGGACCTCACACTGGGAGGGGCAGAGCTGAGGGTTTCCGGTTGGGGGGTGGGCTGAGATGGGCCTCGCCTCTGGGCTCAGGGGTCTTGAGAGCACATCCTAGGAACCTGTACTCCAGCCTCTGCCCTCCATCCAGGGCAAGGGGACAGCGAGGCTTCCCCGGAAGGCCCTGAACAAAGAGGAAGATTCCAGGCCCAGCTGGCCTCAAGGACAGTGGGCTCCACCGCTGGGGGGGATGTTCTGGCCACAACAGGAGGTGGCCTGAGCCCCAGAGCCGGTGGATGATGCTGCCTGTCTCCCCTGCTGGCCAGGTGCCACCTGCCCAGGAGAGGCCCGGGGAGGGGCCCTCACCTGCCACCCACCCGCCCGCCTACCCACCGCAGAGCCAGACATTTCGTGACAACATTAAGGTCCGACTCCACAGTGAGTACTTTTATCATCTGTGAACGTGGCAGCCGGCGGTGCTGGCGCTGCTGCTGACCCAGGAATAAACCACCATGAGGACTGGTCCTCTGATGCCTGTGAGCTGGGGGCCAGGTGAGGCTCCCGTGGGCCTCAGCTGCAAACGGCAGGAGTGGAGCTTCCCAGAGGCTTCTGCCTCAAACCACTGGATTCTGTGAACCTGACACTTGTGGCTTTGGGGTTACAGAAAGGACCTGGCCCTGTTCTGCACGGGGCCTGTCCTTCAGCGGCCTGGCTGGGAAATGAGGCAGAGGTCCCCGTGGGGGTTGCTAGTTCGGGACAGGAGGGCCCTAGGGAGACATCAACGGAGGGCCCCCACGGCCGGAGCTCAGCGTGACCCAGCATCCCAGTCCCGGCCCCGCCCCCGAGATCTGAGCCCCATGACTGAAGCTGAATTAAGGCACAGGCAGGGTGGGGATGAGATCCCCAGCGGGGCTGCCCTCTGAGCTGAGCTCTGCTGGTGACTGGGCAGGTTCTGGACCTTCTCTGGGCCTCCTGCTGTGCCACCTGTGCTGGGTCCGAGAGCAGGTCAGGCTTGGTGGCCCTGGCTCTCGGCCAGCAGCACCTGTCCCCCGCATGGAGAGGCTGGCTGAGGCAGGAGAGCCAGTGCTGTGGGGAACAGGCTGCAGGTCACTTGTTTATTCAGGGCGGGGGCCCTGGGTCTGGGCCCGGCCTCCAGGGCAGGGAGCTGCGTTGCAGGCCAGGGTTGTGGGTGGAGTCGTCCTCACTGCTGCAGGGGTCCTGGCTGCTCCTCAGGGAGGGGCAGGTAATTGGGGTCCTCCTCTGGGGCATCCAGTAGCAGCTTCCTGTGGGGAGGGGCCCACGCTGAGCTGCAGCCAGCAGGGTCCCCCCCATGGGGTGGACAGCCATCTGAGGAGGGGGTGGGGAAGGCTGTCAGCACTCACAGGAAGCTAGGGGTCAGCAGCAGCCTCTTGCCTCCAGGCTGGTTGGGGAAGACGTCCTCCAGGAAGTAGTAGACGTGGCCCACCACGATCCCTGTGGGAGAGCCGCCAATGCCAAGGCCACCCTCCACAGCCCTGAAGCTCCCAGAGCACGGGTGTCCGATGCCCTGCACGGCTGGCCAGCCCATCGTGGGGCCAGGCTTGGCCCAGAAGTGGGCAGAACCTGGGAGGAGGTCAGGCCTGAGGACATCAGAGGAACTGGAGCCGTGAAGCAGGCACCCTGAGCCACCCATCTCCACCAGGTCGGGCCCCACACAAGTGTCAGCGAATGGGTCAGGCTCGAAGAAGTAAAACCGACAGGCTGGCTTGTTGGAGGGGCTGGAAGGATGGGGGCGCCAGGAGGGAGGAAGAGGAGTGAGGGACAGTGAGAGGACCAGGGTTCTGGCCCAGCACACCCAGCTTGGGGCGGGCTCGGTGGACAGCAGGCTCACCCAGCAAGTCCACCAGGATGGAGTTGCCCAGCAGCATCGAGAAGCCCATGAGCGCCCAGGGCAGGAACGGCGCCTGGAAGGTGAGAAGGCCAAAGAAGTTGACCCTCACCCCGGGGCTGCGGCGGCTCCACACATACACCAGCATGGCCGTGAGGGCCTGGCCCAGGAAGAACAGGCTGCCCAGGAGCCCCAGCAGCTGGGCCAGAGTCAAGGTCTTGTGCCCTGCCCAGGGTCCCTCTGACTTCCTAAACCCCTGGAGCCCTCAAGCTGGTTGGTTTCACTTCCCAATCTAAGACCCAGCTGTGGCCTCCAGGGGCCTCCTGGTCCGCCCTGCCTCTCCACCTCACCCCAGCTCCTGGGCCCAGCCCTAGATCCTCCTGGCTACCTGCATTCAGGACTCAGCCCCTGGGCACCCTGCCCTGTGGTATTCTGGGTGTAGCCCTGGAGTTCGCCAGGGGCACCTGGAGGTGAGCATGTGGTGAACGCTCAAAAACATCCTCAGCTCGGGGGCGCAACTCTTCCCCTCTGCGGCCGGGGCTAAAGCAGGGCCCCAGGGCCAGCACAGGCCCGGACCGACAGGTCCCCGAGCCAGGGAAGGATACAGTCATCAGGACGCCCCCGAAGAGAAACATGAAGACGAAGTCAGCCGTGCGGCCGCGGAAGGAGCCCTCCTCCAGCATGCGGCAGTAGCGGAACCTGCGGCTTTGGTATAGGAAGTGTGCCCTCTGGAGGGGCTCAGCTTCCCCGGGCCCGCTGCCTCCCGCCCGGCTCCCCCCGCTCCGCCTCCACCACGGCGCAGGATACACGAAGAGCATGTTGAAGAAGAAACTGAATCCCAGGGGCCCGAAGAAGAGGAAGTTGGTGATGAGTCTCCAGACCTGCGTGGGGTACGGCGGGGTGGGGGGCGGTCAGGCCAGCGCTGGGAGGGAGGGGTTGGGCCAGCAGGTGCAAGGGGCGGGGCGGCCTCACCTGGAACTTCCGGAACACGAGGTGCGGGTTGAAGTAGAGCTGGAAGGGACTGAGGAGTTCCAGCTGCTGCGGAACCAGGGAGTCTTAGAAACCGCCCCCCGACGCACCCACCCCGGGGGAGCAGGGGGCGGTCCAATCGTACCCTTGGCAACCCCCGAGGGCGGTAACCACAGCGGCGCTCTCCCACTCGCCCTCCCGGCTCACCACGGCGGCGGTGGTGAGGACGCAGGCCGCGGTGTAGGTCCGCGTCACCGCCGGCACCTGCAGGAACCCGCTCGCCAGCCCCTGCCACGCCATGGACGCTTCCCAGGCACGCGTGGTCCGGCCGCCGCGCTCTCTTAACCCGCCTCCAAGCTCCGCCCACCCGCCTTCAGCCAATCCGCATCTGCGGTGGAGCGCGCCAGCGGCTAGGGGGCGGGGCCCTGGGCAGATAGCCAATAGGAAGAGAGAATGGGGGCCGGGGGCGGGACGGGGCGTGGGCGGGGCGGGACTCAGAGCCAATGAGCAGGCACCACGCTGGAGCACGTGGCGCGTGTTGTGGTGCCCGCGGCGGCGGCGGCGGCGCGGTAGAAGGGGTGGCCAATGAGCCCTTAGGGGCCTGAGGGGCGGGCCGGTAGCGGGGACACCTGGGCCCACCCTGCGGGGCGAGGCTACGAGCACTTGTTAGAGGGGGCCTCCCGCCCCCGAGAGACTGAGGGGTGCGGCCACGCCGCTTCCTGCCCGGCCCCTGGCCCCTGACCGCCGGTCCCGCCGCCTCCCCCGGCCCTGGCACCGGCCTCCCATCCCCGGCCTCCACCCACGCAGCGTGGGTGGGGCATGGGCGGGGCAGACCCCAGAGTTTGACCGCCCTGCTCAGCCAACCCACCTGGGCTGGCTGGGGTCCCAGGCTGTCCTCTCTGAGAACCAGAGCAGCAAAGGAGTCGGTGCGGGGGCGGGGGTTGGGGGGGTCAGGGGCTTCTGCTAAGATGAGAACTAGTGTTTGCAAGATAGCGCACTGATGGAGATAAGAGCCAAGTGGAGGCTGGAGGGCTGGATAGCAGGCCCCCTGCCAGATGGGATGATCTTGGAAGGCTCTGGGAAGAAGTGATGCTTGATTGCCACTTTAAAAAGATGCCTGTGGCTGCTGTGAGGACAGCAGACGGCCAGAGGAATCCGGGGGCAGGCGGAGGACGCCAGGGATGCTGGTGGCTTGGGCAGGGCCGAACCTGGAGGGCCAGGATGTGGGTTTTGCCAGCAGACTAGACGGAGCTGGGAGACAGGAGTCAAGGGTGACTTCAGGGACAGAGCCGTAGGGGAGATGGAAGGCAGTGGCCTTTGCTGAGCTGGAGAATGCTTGAGGGAAGGTCAAGCAGATGGAGCGTCCTGTTCTGGCCTCACTGAGTCTGGGGCATCTATGTGACATCCGCGAGGAAAAATCCAAATGGGGGAGAGGCCAGGCAGGCGGCTCAAGTGTGGGTAATGGTCTTCAGTGGACCAATGGCCTTTGTAGCCTTGGGCCTGCATTGAGATGCCTGAGGTGCAAGGCCAGGCCCGGCCAGCTCAACCGTCATGAGTTAGAGAGAGAAGGTGGACAAGCAGGGAGGCTGCAGCAGAGCCAGGACAGGGCTGCAGGGGCCAGATGGTGGGAGGCCCTGGGACACGTGGCCTGGGAAGGCTCTGAGATGCGCAGCCGCGCCAAGGGCCCTGGATAACAGTGGCCACAAGGGAGAGGAAGTGGCAGACCTTTACCAAACGGGAGCTTAACCTCGGACTCCAGTGTGACAGGTGAGGGAAGCCCTGGGCGGGGCCCTGAGTCCCCCGAGGAGACCGGAGTGGAGACAGCCAGCCAAGACGGTTATCTCCGATGGATCACGGGAGTGCTAAGAGGAGACCCTGGGGAGTACTCTTGGAGGTCCACTTGGGAAGGGGAGCAGGGAGGAAGAGGCCCGGATGAAGGGGGGTGTGCATTCGGTTCAGGCCTGAGGAGAGGTCGGTCTGATACAGCAGGAGTTGGATCAAGGCATCGGGAGGCTGGGCGGTGGGAGCAGGCTGAAAAACCCCTCCCTCAGGCAGCCTCCGTTTCCCAGCCCAGCAGATATAAGTCAGGCTGGAGGTGAATCTGGAGGAGCAGAGCCCACCTAGCTGGAGGCCAGGGATCCAGGGCCTCAGACACCCCGGCAGGGCGCCCGCCAGGCTTGAAGGAGCTGGTGAGAGGGGTCGGGTTTCCTGTGTGCATGGGGAAGGGGAGGCATTCTGGCCTGCGGGCCCTCTGCTGGGGTCAGGCCAGGGCTAATGGAGGGGCCGTCATGGGATAGAGGGCCTGTCTCTCCCCTTTGACGGGGCTGATAAGGCAGGAGCCTGGTTTGGGGCTGAGGAAGCACACTCCTGGGAGTCTGGGAGCCCCGGGTGGGGGCAGGACGTGCCGGGGATAGCACAGGTTCTACTGCAGACCTTCCATCCTGCCTAGAGAGTCCTCTCCTGGAGAGCCTGGGGGTTCCCCAGGTGGGGACTTGGGCCCGGTAGGAGGCAGAGCAGGGCCTGGGGCGGGCCATCACCGTGAGTCCGGGCTTTCCCGTCTAGCGTCAGGCCCAGGACAGGCCGCTCTGGAGGCACCAGATCCGTGGCTCCCAACCCTGGCACCTCCAGATGGTTCATTACAGAAAGACGCCCTGGGCTCCACACGTTCCCGGGAGCCAGGCTGACCCAGGAAGGTGGTATGCTGGATGCTGATGGCTTTTACTCCATCTGTCCATCCTGAGCAGCAGGGCTACCTCCTCTCTCGTGGGCTGAGGACTATGGTGGGAGGGGCATGTGGTCCCTTGCTGGCCTGGGGCTCCTGCCTGCTGCAGAGCAAGGAGCTCGGGGTGCCCAGGTCTGGAGACCCCCAGAGGACCACTTCCTCCCCTGACCTACAGGCAGGACAGCAACCTCTGCCTGCCCACGGAGCCCACCTTCCTCTCAGGGCTCTCACACCAGGAGAAACCCTCGTGAGCCCCCAGCGACAACCCCAAAACCTGGGGCCATCCCTGCCCACTGCCCGCCCCCCCCAACAGGGAAACCTCCAGCCCTCTCCCCAGCCCTTAGTCAGCGTTTCTCTCCTGGGAGGGCCTAGATCTGACTCCTTCCCTCACTCACTTCCTTCCCTACCAGCCTCAGTGTTCTGTTAAAAGAGAGAGAGGGAGGGTGCTGGAAGTGCCCCCCACTCCAGGAAGCCTCCCTGAACGGACCAGAGCTCACCTACCTTCTCTTAGGGCCCCATGCACTCAAGTTTTAAATGTTATTTTATTCCGAAGGCAGCACCAGCCCGAAGCAGAAATACGGTGAGTGCCGGGGGCGCTGTGTCTTCCTGTGGATGACATGGGGCACCCTCACAAGGCTTTCCCCAATCCCTCCGAGCACATGGCCCCCCCACCCCACTGCTGTGGGTGGACCTCACCGCAGCTCCAGCCCTCGCCCCCAGGAGCAGCTGGGTCCCCGGTGGCCCTTCCTGTCTGGGTCACGGGATATTTATAGCACGGATTCCAGAACTCACTCAGCAGCAGCTGCTCGTGGCCGGAGGGTAAGAAGGACACACAGTCCAGGTGGGCTTTGTCAGGCCTGCCCAGCAGAGGGGGTGACCGGGGCCTGGCCTTCCAAGCCTGGTAGCTGAATCAACCTTCCAGGAATTTGAGGGTCTCCGAGTGAGCTGGGGAAGGCAGAGGGGCCGTCAGGGAGGAGGAGGAGGACCGACAGCTCATGCAAAGGTCCTGAGGTGGCCGGAGGAATGGGGGGAGGAGGGCTGCACGTGCTGAGAGGCTGGCCCACCGGGCCCTGCAGGCTGTGGTCTCCATTCCATGGGCAGCGAGGAGCCTCAGTGAGGTGAGGTCAGATGGCGGCTGGCTCTTTGAAGGAAGCCAGGGGTCAGAGGAGAAGATGGCCACAGCCTGCAGTGACAGGCACTAGACAGAGAGGGTGGAAGGGTCAAGGAGGCAGAAGGCACAGACCTCAGTTAAGCGCTTGGCCCGGTGAGGGAGCTGAGATGGGCAGGGCCAGGTCCGGTTCAGAGACTGAGCCACCCTGCTGCCTCCGGGCTCCCGTCATGGAGCCCTGACAAGCGGCTCTGCTTCCAGCCTGCTCCCTGGCTGAGAAGTGGGGCCTGGGGCTCCCCGCCCGGCCTTCAGTTGGCTGGACGAAGTGGTCTCTCCCCAGCTGCCAGGCCAGTCTGACCCTCAGTGCCCGGCTGTCATGACCCTCGGTGACTGCCCCTCGTTCCCGCTTGCCACTGTGGCCCCCGCCCGATCGTCAGAGCCGCGTCCAGCTGGCGCCCAGAGCAGCTGGTGGGGCCTCCCCCTCCTCCGCCCGGGCTATTTTCGGGCTCAGTGTGGCTGCGGGGCCGTGTTTTGGAAGTAGATTATCTGCTTGGCCAAGTCGGCCAAGTGGCAGGGCTGGGGATGCGAGTTCACGGAGACACGTGTGTCCCCGCGTGGGTCTGCCGCCCGGCTGTGCGTGGATCCGGTCCACGTGAAACCTAAGGCTACGCTGTCCCAAGGTCTTCCTTAGCCATTGCCCGCCGGCGAGGTCATCAGGCAGTTCCGGCCTATGGGCTGGCAGCGACCTGGAAGGCTGGGGCCACCACTCTGGGAGCCTTCACCCAGAACTGGTGACTCAGCGCTCAGAGAGGCTGGGAGAGGCCCGGGGCGCCACACCTCCCTCCTGGCTTGTCCCCCCACCAGCCCTGCTCCCACACCCGGGAGAGGGAGCCCCAGGTGGGATGCAGGGACAGGAACCCCGCGCCCTCGAGCCACTTGGAGTACAGCACCGCAAGCCCTGCCGCCACAGTTTACTAAAACCTTTTCCCAGCCTCGCCCGCCCTTCGCTTGTGTGAGGTATCGGGGCCTCTTTAAAAAAAAAAACAAATGCAAAATTACAGATCTAAGATTAGGTACGAAAGTACCTCGTTTGCTTAGAATACGGACAAACAGAAGCAGCACAGGTTCGTTAAAGGTAATAAATAGCACTTCATATCAAAGTTGGACAAAATCCCCTCCCTGGTCAGAAGCCGCACCCAGGTCAAGCAGGGGCTGCTGAGAGAAGGAGCCCCAGTTAATCAGGCCTCTGGGGAAACAGGTGGGGTGTGGGGAAGGCACGGGGAAGGGGGACGATGGGCCCGGGAAGGGGTGGGCTCCCTGTTCAGCTCCGTCCCAGACCTGCCCAGGTGGCCCGGCCACAGGGGACTGGCGGCTTTGGTGTTCTCTCCTCTCCTGGGTTCCACCGGCCCTGCTGGGAGGGGGCCTCCCCCAGCAAGGAATGCGGGTGTCAGCCCTCCAGACGCTGGTCTGACCGCCATCCCCGCCGCCCCTACCCTTCGCCTCCAGATGTGGGCACAGCTGTATTTTTAGAACAGCCAACCACGAGCACATTCTTTCCTTCTAATTAAGATGGCTTTAAATCTCGGATCCACAATCTCAATCGGCCCTCCTGCTCAGTCCTCGAATATCAAAGGGCGGCCAGGAGGGGCGGCTCACCCTGGTGGTTGCTTGAGGTTTCTTTCTTTCTTCTAAATTGTTAAGTTGGAAAGGGGACTGGAGTGGATGCCAGCTCGGAGGAAGAGGAGGAGGGTGGAGCTGGGTCTTGGGGTAGAGCCTCCAGGGGCTACCCCTGGGCCATGCCTTCCACACTCAGCCAGGTCCATGGGTGGGCCAGGTGTGTCTGGAGATAAAGAGAGGGCGGGGTACCTGCCCTCAGGATGCTGGGTGCAGGCAGTCAGGAGACACACGTTGGGGCCTGAGGACACAGCGCCCGTGCAGGGGGCAGGTCGGTTATTATGATGTCCCCATTTCACAGGTGAGCAGATGGAGGCTGGGAGACAGGAAGTACCTGCTGGGATTGCAGGGGCTCCATTGGGATCCACCACAACCAGGCCGGTCACCGGCCTGCTGAACTTGGTGGTGGCTCACTGCCCACCTTGGCAGCCTGGTGGCCAAGGTCAGCTGGCCTCTGAGCTCCGCCCAGTGCCCACTCTGGAGGTTCCAAATGGGAAGGCTGCAAGGAGGGGCCTTCGAGCAGCCCGGAACGGCTCCTGAGCCCTTTCTGGAAAGCACCGCTGACCGAGAGGGACACTGAGGTCAGAGAGGGGGCAGTCAGGTCAAAGCCGTTGGGCTCACCGGTGGTCAGGGGTGGTTGGGGCCCAGCCACCACTCCACCCAAAGATGGGCGCCCTGCTGATGGGCTGAAGGACAGATCAGGGCCTCTGGGGTGCAGCCTGGGCCCTGGCTCCAGTTCTTAGGCCTCTGCTGAGACTCCTGTCCCACAACCTCATGGATCAGAGAGGGAAGGCAAGCAGCGAGGCAGAGGCAGGGTGGGCTGGGTAGCAGACCTCCCAAGCCCCCTCCAAGGCCCTGGCTCACCGCTGGGCACGGGCTGGGTGCGCAGGACAGAGGAAGAGAAATCACCCGGGGCTCGTGGAACCGGGGATGCCCAGACTCGGCCAGGAGCCGCGCTGGCAGCTCCCACTGGAGGGCCCTGCGCCTGGCGGGGCGCCGGCTCAAACCTCTTTGTCTACGCCGCAGAGCCCGGGAAGGTCCCGCCGCGCAGACGCCGGCAGCGCGGGCTTTGTCGGCCCCTCGCGGCCAGAGCGGGTCTCCGCGGCGCGGGCGGGTCCCTGGGAGCTGGCGCCCGGGGCGGGCTGGACGGGTCACCCGCGGGTCTGGAGGCCGCATCTCTGGGGAGGTCCCAGAGCCCGGGTAGTGATGGAGGCCTCATCTAGGGGCGGGTTCGGGTCGACAAGGCGGCCCCGCTGCTTCTGCGGGGCTGGGAGTAGCCAGCGGCTTTCGGGGGCGCGGACCCGGTGGAGCCCTCCAGCCGGCTTTGTGGTATCGATCGCCTGCGGTGCGAGCCGTTGCTGCTCCCGAGTCCCGCTGAAGGCTGGGCGCGGGCCTCCCCGGCCTCCGCCCTCCTGGCCGCTTTGGGTCTCAGTTTCCCGGTCTGCAGAGTAAGAGGCTCCGGCGTGTAGGAGCCAGCGCGGGGCCTGGCTCCCAGGGCTGGGAAGGGGCGCCACCACCCACGGTGGCCACGGGCAGGCCGCCCCTCCTCCCCTGCTGCCTTCTCCGCCTTCGCTCTGCGCCCCTCCACCCCCGGGAAACCGAGCCTGGGTGGGAATCCACGCGGGAAGGCCCGCGGGGGAGGCGGCAGTCCACGCTCCCCCGACTCGGGCGTGGTTTGGCCGCCCCATCGCGCAGGGCCCGCTGCGCCGCACTTGGGCTCTGACCGCCCAGCCCGGACTTCCAGCACGGCCGCGGGCCGCGGGCTCCACCTTGTGGAGCCTCGGGGACTCCTCCGTGAGGGAGGCTGAAGCCACCCCGCGCGGGGTGTTGAGAGGATTCCTCATCGGCACGGGGCGGCCGTCAGCACTCACAACCTTGACTTTCACATGCTGAAGGTTAAACTCCCGGTTAATGTTTGCCCAAGAGAAACCTCAAGCTTTCTTGCTCCAGGATAGTAATGAGTGTCCGGGGAGCTCACGCACGTTGGAGGTTGGGGGGGGAGCTGAGTCCAGCGAGGTGTCTGGGCGGCACCTGGGGGGCGGGGGAGGGAGGCGGCGCGGGTGGTCCTACAGCAGTGGATCATCTCAAGAGATGCAGA
This sequence comes from Okapia johnstoni, assembly GCA_024291935.2. Classification (NCBI taxonomy): domain Eukaryota; kingdom Metazoa; phylum Chordata; class Mammalia; order Artiodactyla; family Giraffidae; genus Okapia; species Okapia johnstoni. The sequence continues at coordinate 1,814,003 of CM044310.1, read as the reverse complement.
AAGGCGAGCACTTAGCGACTGCTAACATTTTATCTTGTGTATTTTTCCTTAAAAATGCATGATGCTTCAAGAGTTCAGAGCAACGAAAATAAACCCCAAGCAGGAGCAAGAGGGACACTGCGTCACCCCTTGCGGTGTGTGTCCTCTCACCGTTTTCGCTCAGATGACCTCCTAGGGTGACTTTCGGGTCTATGTTTCCATGACCACAAATAGCATCTTTGGCAGGTCTGGCTTCGGTTTGACCTTAATAGACTTCCTGGATTCACGCAGGACCTGAGAAGCCCTAAGAAATGAAAGATTAATCCGGCCCAGCGGACGCGGTGGTTCCTCAGCTCACAAATTCCGCTGGACTGGACTCATCTTGTTTCCGGGGCCAGCGCGGCCTCGCACACGATATATGCCAGGGCTGCAACCCGAGACCCGTCCTCCCATCCGGGTTCCCAGTCCGCGGCTCTGCCAGAGAAGGACAGATGAGAGCGCTCCGGAGGCTGGTGGGTCGGCCTTTCGCCCCTCCGAATCCCGCCCCTCCTCCGGGGAAAGGGCGGGGGCACCTGGGCTGGAGGAGCGTGGGGATGTCGGCGCAGAATCAAAGGCTCGGCCTCAGAGAGCCCAGGCGCGGGGCCCTCCCGGGGACAGGGGTCTCCCGGAACCTGGCAGAGGACGGGGGCGCCAGATGGAGGTGAGAGGCGGCCCTGAAGAGGGGCCGGGAGGGGCGGCGGCGGAGGTCCAAAGAGGGGACCGGCAGGGACTCAGTCCGGAGGCCGCAGCGGGGCAGGGCCGGGATTTCGGGCGAGTCCCGAGCGCGCTGGTCAGAGCCCCCCGCCAAGACCTGCGCGGGGCGGAGGCAGGCTGTTTGTTGGGCGAGATGTCCCCGGATCGGAGCTCCCTTCCGGTCTGCAGAGGTGGGCCCGGGCTGGTCCTCGGAGCTGCAGAAGCGGGGGCAGGGAGGATGCGCGCGAGCCGCCTCGTCCATACAGCTGTATCCATCCATACAGCCCCGGGCCCTGGAGACCCGCTCGCGGGCGCCCCACCCCGCCCTGTGCGCCTGCGCGCGCGTTAAGGTGCGCCCTGCTCCTGCTTCACCCAGGGAGCCCGGCGTCCGGAAGAGCAGGGCCACACCGCCACCGCCCCACCCCCGGGGGTTCCCCGCCGGCGCCAGCCCCGCGCGGAGCTCCTGCAGACCCTTGCACGGCGCCTCCCCTCGGCTCCTTGGTCCTCGTGCGGGCGCCCCCCCCCGACTCCGGGCGTCTCCCCCGGCCACGCCGCGGACCTCGCCCCTCCTCTTCCCCTTTCTCTGTGTGTCTGCACCGGCTGACACGCTACGTCTTTTCCTTGTTCATTTGTTACTGCCTTTCACTCCCCGCTGGAAGGAAAGTTCCATGAGATCCCAGATTTCGTCTCTGGTTCACTGCTGTATCCCCAGCACCTAGAACAGTAGATTTATTGCCCAGAGTGGGAAGGCAAGCCATCTTTACTCACTGAATGAATCCTCCCCACCATAGCTAATGTTTGAAGGCTTTTCATGACCAGTCGCCACAGGCCTAGGCGGTCCCCATGCACCATCTCAGCGAATTAAGTAATTCATGCTGCCATGGAGACCTGCCAGCCTCCTCCCTGCCACATGGGCTCAGTTCTCATCGGGTGACTTGCCGCTTCCTTCGAATCTGCGATCCCAGTGGGCCCTTCACCTGCAGGCAACCCAGCAGGGAGCTTCCACGTGATTCCAGCAGGATAGGACTCCCAGGTTCCCACCTGTCTTCCCGCTTGGGAGGAAGTCACCTAGCCTTGTAGGAACTTGGCAGCCGACCAGGGTGCCCGGCACAGACCTGCCTGCAGACTCATGGCAACATCTTTGGCAGGGTCCTGCCCTGGGAGCCTATTCCTCCACCTCCCCACCCCAGCCCGGTTTCTCACCATCCGGTGGAAGCAGGTCTGTTTCCACCACTCAGTCCCCCCTCTCACCCCCCCCCGACCCCCCCCCCCGTATCTGCCCCCCAGCTCAGTTCCTGGCTGGGTCAGGCACTTGGTATTCGATGGATGAATGAGTAAGTAGCCTTCAGATTCTGGAAATTTTTCACAAAGTCCTGAGCCAAACATCCTTCTGCCATGAAACTTGTATTTAAGTATTAAAAAAATAATAAATATGACACAGTACTTTATACCTGGGGGACAATTTGCCAGAACAAGAAAGGCAGTATAGAGTTACTGGGAAAAGATCAACAATGTGATTTTTGTACAGTTTAACCACTTTGTGAGTGTCTCGTGAAATACCTGAGGGAAGCAGGTCACAGCTCTTTGGGAGAGTGGAGAACCTTCTGTGTGTACTGAGCTTTCAAAAGATTAGTGAGCATGTGTGTGCGTGGGTGCATGCTAAGTTGCTTCAGTCGTATCTGACTCTGTGCAACCCCACGGACTGTGGGTCACCAGGCTTCTCTGTCCATGGGATTCTCCAGGCAAGAATACTGGAGTGGGTTGCCATGCCCTCCTCCAGGGGATCTTCCTGACCCAGGGATCGAACCCAGGTCTCCTGCATCTCCTGCAGTGCATGTGGATTCTTTACCGCTGCGCCACCAGGGAAGCCCCTTAATGAGCATACTGTTTTTTAATCAAAAATGACAAGACGGGGACGTCCCTGGTGGTCCAGTGGTTAAGACTCCACCTTCCAATGCAGGAGGTGCTGGTCTGATCCCTGGTCCTGGGAGCTAAGATCCCACATGCCTCTCGGCCAAAAAAGCCAAAACAAAAAACAGAAGCAATATTGTGACAAATTTAATAAATACTTTAAAGAAATGACCCTCATCAAAAAAATCTTTAAGTGGGGGGTGGGAGGGAAATTCAAGAGGGAGGAGATATATGTATCCTTAGAGCTGATTCATGCTGTTGTACAGCAGAAACCAACACAACATTGTAAGGCAATTATTCTCCAATTAAAAATAAATTTTAAAAAGTGTAAAAAAAAATCTTTATATATATATATAAGAAAGTGAAAGTGAAGTCACTCAGTCGTGTCCGACTCTTTGTGACCCCATGGGCTGACTGTAGCCTACCAGGCTCCTCCGTCCATGGGATTCTCCAGGCAAGAATACTGGAGTGGGTTGCCATTTCCTTCTCCAGGAGATCTTCCCGACCCAGGGATTGAACCCGGGTCTCCCACATTGTAGGCAGATGCTTTACCATCTGAGCTACCAGGGAAGGGCAGAGACCAAACTCTAAATAGATGGTGAACCTCTGGGAAAGCTTACCAACCTAACAGCGGGGCGTCAGGGGCTGAGCCTCCTGGGGGCGCCTTGGGGAGTCGCCTGCCTGCCCAGGGTGCTGCTCTAGGACGAGAAGCTGCCCCCCAGCCTGAAGGGCACCATCAGCATCAGCAGGGCTCCGCTGCTCTCTGCGGCTCAACATGCCTCTCAGGTCCCCACACGTGTAGGTCCACGTGGCCCCTTCTCTTAAGAGAGGGGGCGCCCAGCCAGTCTGCGGAGACAGCTTCACTGGGCTCAGGGGCTCCCGGCCTGCCAGAGGCAGAGCTTCACTCCCCTGGGGCCCCAGCTCAGGGTGTCATCCCCTGAGACACAGCAGGCAGGCCCGGGGGGCAGCTGGGCCAGGAATGGGGGCCGGGAATGGCTGTCCATCTCAAGAGAATGCTGTCAGGGCCGAGGGGCAGTAGGATCCCGGGCTCAGAGCCAAAGGCGAGGGGCACCTCTGCTACGTGCCCCGTGCTGTGTGACCTAGGCAACTCCTCTCTGCCGTTTCTTCATCTGCAAAGTGGGGACATCACCACCGCCAGCTTCAGACAGATTGCCATGCTGGGACTGGTGGGTTCCACCCCCGCGGGAGGGAGGTGAAGGCTGCCATCGGTCACTGGGTCCTCTCCTTTCTCCTCAGGTTCAGGGCAGGGTCCTGCTCCTGACCATCTGTGCGGCTGGTATTGGTGGAACTTTCCAGTTTGGCTACAACCTCTCCATTATCAATGCCCCGACCTTGGTACGTACCCTGCGTGCCCACTGTTACCATCCCAGCATCAACAGCAGCCCACGTCGCATCTGCAGGCCGCCACCCCTGTGGCGGAGCTTCCTCCCACGCCTCCATCTCCACTGGGCTGTTCCCCAGGCCCTGCAAGTTCAAATCCAGCTCTGCACTCTCCCCTGAAACTCATATGTGCTCCTGTGTCTCTGATGTCAGCAGACGACTCCCGCCGTCCCCCCAGTTGTGGGGGGTCCGCCCTGACTCTGCCCTCTCTCCTGGAAAAACACCAAGTCCTTTCTGACTGTCTCTGGCTTCCAGCCATTTTTCCTTGGGTCTCTGCCATGATCCCAGTTCAGACCCATCTTTCCTGCCTGGATCCCTCTGCCAGCCTCCCCACTGGCCTCCCCGCCTTCAGCCTCTCCCCTTGTAGGTCCTCTCAAGTCTGATCAAACCACTGCCCTGCTCAGAAACCTTCTATGACCCCCAGTACCTGTAGGAGTAAGGACAGACTCACCTACCTGAGGGCTTCCCTGGGTTCAGATGATAAAGAATCTGTCTGCTCTACGGGAGACCTGGGTTCAGTCTCTGAGTTGGGAAGATCTCCTGGAGACAGGAATGCCAACACACTCCGGTCTTGTTAGCTGGAGAATTCCATGGACAGAGGAGCCTGCCGGGCTACGGTCCATGTGGTCGCAACGAGTCAGACATGACTGAGAAACTAATACACACACACACACACACACACCTACCTGAAGTCCAAGGCCTCCTGGGGTCCGAACCTGTCCACCTGTCTCCCGTCTTGATTCCCCCAACTCCATGCCCAGAGCAGTTAAACACAGAGCCCCCAGTGGGACAAGCCCTCCCTGCCCCTCCTGCAGAAGCCCCTCAAGAGCCACCCAGATGCCATCATCTGCCTGAAGCCTTCCTTCAGCAAGCTCCCAGCTGGACTCAGCCTCCTGCTGGTCCCCTCTCGGGGTCCCATCATCTCTGAGTCCCCAGCAAGCTCTCTGGGCCTGTGCCCGTGCTCAGCGAGTGCCCATGGAAAGGCGGCATCTCTCAGCCCCAGTGATAGAAGCCGGCTTGGACCCACCTGACTGAGAAGGTCACGTGTCCCGTCACATAGCTGGGGCTGCAGGAAAAACAGGTCCCAGGACGGAAGTGGGGCCCTCCCGTCCCTTCGGGGTTAGGGTTCGCGTGCGAGAGGGCAGCTGTCACTGGACTCACTTCCCGTCCAGGGACGGAGCCTGGGAGACAATCGCCCCTCCGGCCTCCTCTGATTCTCTGCTGATGCTCACCAACGGCCAAGTTGACCAGAAAGCTGGCCCACAGGGGAGCCCGCAGATGTGGCCCAGGTGGGGTTGGGGGAGAGACGGGGCTGATCCTGGGCTCAGAGGGGCCACGTAGACACTGGCTGGCTCTGAGCTCCAGGACACGTTGCGACAAAGACGGCACAGCGCCCCGCACTCATGGGAGTTCCGTCCCCCCAACAGCGGGCAGGGTGGCTGGGGAAGCTTGCCTGCGCTGTGGAGGCAGGGCCTGGGGGAGCAGGCCTGTTGTGGGGAGCCCAAACCCCGGGGTGGGGGGCGACGCTGACCGGCATCTGTGTCCACAGCACATTCAGGAATTCACCAATGAGACGTGGCAGATGCGAACCGGTCAGCCTCTGCCCGACCGCCTGGTCCTCCTCATGTGGTCCCTCATCGTGTCCCTGTATCCCCTCGGGGGCCTCCTGGGAGCGCTGCTTGCTGGGCCCCTGGCCGTCATGCTGGGAAGGTGAGTGCTTCCCATGGACCCCGAGTGCCTCTCAATGCAGGGCACCCCGGTCCACGGGCTGAGGGGTGGGGGCAGGATACCCAGCAGGCCCAGGCCCGGGTCAGCTCTGCACCGGCCCCCAGCTCTGCCTGCCATGTCACTGAGAACCCCACATTTCCCAGGGACGTGGTAGAGGGAAGAGTCTGTGCTGGGAGAGAGGGAGGGCCCACGTCTGACAGCATAACACAACACAACACAACACTCACTCAGTTGTGTCCAGGCTTCCTGTCCATCACTAACTCCCGGAATTTGTTCAAACTCATGTCCATCGAGTCGGTGATGCCATCCAAACATTTCATCCTCTGTCGTCCCCTTCTCCTCCCACCTTCAACATTTCCCAGCATCAGGGTCTTTTCCAATGAGTCAGTTCTTCTCATCAGGTGGCCAAAGTATTGGAGCTTCAGCATCAGTCCTTCCAATGAATATTCAGGACTGATTTCCTTTAGGATGGACTGGTTGGATCTCCTTGCAGTCCAAGGGACTCTCAAGAGTCTTCTCCAACACCACAGTTCAAAAGCATCAATTCTTCGGCGCCCAGTCTTTTTCATGGTCCAACTCTCACGTTCATACATGACTACTGGAAAGACCATGGCTTTGACTAGACGTGACCGTGAACAGGTGCTTTTTCCCCGAGACCCCCGCTTTGTACCCACCTGAGGCAGTTCTTGGGTTGCAAGCAAGAGACAGACTCGGACTGAGGAATGGAATGCTGTGAGAGCGCAGGGGGCCCTGAGACAGCTTACCGGACGAAAGGAGGTGCTTGGAAGCCTGGCCTGGGGAGGGCAGGCCGAGGCCTTGCACGCAGCCTGGGCTCTCGTGGGGGTGTCGGGGGGGTGGTCGCCTTGAGCGCGTCAGCTCTGGCCACGCTGCGACTCCAGCGTCTGCACTCAGGCTCAGAGTCCTGGGAGACGGCTTGTTACTGGCCGAGACGGCGGGAGAGAAGGCAGGCCAGGCTCCCCCCATCCCCCCTTGGCTGGCTGCCCAGCACACGTCAGCACCGTCTCCTGTATCTTCAGCTCCCCACGAGTGCCCCCTCACAATACCCAGTCCCGCCCTTCCTGAGCCCACCCAGGGCACTGCCTCGCCGCGGCCACCAGCGCCAACACAACCAAGCTGACCTGCCCGTGCGCGGGGTTTCCACGTGGCGGTCAGTCTGCCAGCCCTGCCGTTCACCTCTCAATATCCTGCCATCTACACGCTGATGGTAAACTTAACTGCCCTCAAGACCTCTCATAGGAAGAGAGAAGAAGAAAGAGTAGAGAAAGACTAATCAAGGAAAAGGAAACTAGTGGGTGAATTTAGTTTGGAGCACAGGACTCTGAGCCTTGGAAACACAGGGAGGGGGTCCGCTCCGGGGTTTTGGAGCTGCTCACGCTGTTGCCCGCCTCGCTGACGTCCATCCTCCGGTCTCCCTGTCTGGTATTGGGTCAGCACCTCCACGGGCTGTGGCTCTTTGCCCATCGGGGTGACCCCAGTCTTTACGCTGGCGTGGGTCCTTTAGCAGGCCCTGCCCTCGGAGGTCACCAGCTTCTGCATGACAAGGCTCCTGAGATGACTCTGGGTGCCACGGGCTCCTGTCCATCGCCATGAGGTACCCTCCACTGTTGGAAGCAGAAGTGCACTGGACGTCATGTTTGCGTATTTAACAGAAGTAGCAACTGCAAGTAACAGAAAACCGGGACTCAGTTAGCTAAAACAACAGCCAGACACCCCAGTCTGATGTTTCTCCTCTACCAGGGCATGGCGACCAGTCAGGAGTTATTTCAGGTTAAGAAGTTAATAATTCACTGAAGTTGTGGCTTTGCTCCAAAGTCCAAGGTCTTGCATTCTGATTCTCCCTGGAGGCACTTTGAGCGCTACAAGTCTTCCCAGTCTGGAGGGTCAAAGGGCAGAGCATCTAGCAGTTGGTCTGGACCCAGTAGAAAACTCTCGCCTCACAGCACCCGGGTTTGCAGATCACCCAGGTTTGCAGATCACCCGGGGTAGGTGTCAGATCACGATACTCACCATGGGACAAGCTGCCTCCAAAGTGGAAATAAGCCATCCGAGATTTTTCCATCCTTTTCTTTTTTTTTAATTACAAGCCGCCTCTGGCTCGTTTCCCCATCAGGACCTGAGCTGCAGGATGTCCTGTGAGCTCTCCTGGTGACCTCAGGACGGTGCCTCCAAGTGCATTGTTAGGAGCCCAGAGTCGACATCTCATATCGGAGGAGTCGCCAACATGCCCAGTGCCCCCTTCCCAGTTTGCCAGTCTGTCCCGCTGAACCAGCTGGGCAGGGGCCGCCCAGATGTCCTGTTCTGGGCAGTGACTGTAATGAATGGAGGACACAGGAGGGGACTTGGCTTCCCTTCCTTTCCTCCCCAGGGTTTCACTGGGTCTGAGAAATCAGATATTAGGCACTTGGCTTTACAGAGGACTTTGAGGAGAGTGGTGCTCAGTCTGTAGGGATAAACCCATAAAATATGAGTTCTGTCCGTTCAAGCTGTGGTGGAGGCAGAAAGGACAGTAATCTGGGGGTATACTAGGGATGGGGGCCTCCCTGGTGGCTGAGATGGTAAAGAATCTGCCTGCAGTGCGGGAGACCAGGGTTCGATCCCTGGGTCGGGAAGATGCCCTGGAGGAGGGCATGGCAACCCACTCCAGTATCCTTGCCTGGAGAATCCCATGGACAGTGGAGCCTGGCGGGCTACAGTCCATGGGGTCGCAAAGAGTTGGACACGAATGAAGCGACTTAGCAGGCACCCATTGGGGATGGGGGTGGGGGTTGGCCCTGGGGGCGTCCTATGGGCGACTCCAGCTGCAGTGGCCGGCGTCATTTCTGTGCAGGCAGCTCACACTCCCCCCTCCCCCAACACACACACAGGGGCATGATCAGGGCTGGCTGCGGCTGCAGGGAAGGGTCCCCAGGGGGAGGGGTCATCCTTGGCACTGAACCTGAGCCTGCGTTGCCGTGTTCCGCTTCTCCAAGGAAGAATTCCCTGCTGGTGAACAACGTCTTCGTGCTGGCCGCCGCGGCCCTGTTTGGCTTCAGCCGCAGAGCAGGCTCCTTCGAGATGATCATGCTGGGAAGACTGCTCGTGGGCATCAGCGCAGGTATGGGGTAGGCGTGGGGGTCCCCTTTCCTTCCCGTCGCCCCTTTTCCCTTTTGTTCATTGATTTCTCTTCCAGGTGCGCTCACCATTTTTTTTTTTTTCTCAGAATGACTTAGTCATGATTTATCTTAAAAGGCTCATATAACTAGACACTTAAAGTGGATCTAGAAAAAAGGGAAGCACTCTACAGGGCTGGGAGGAGAAACACCCCCAGAAGGCTAAGCTGGGGGCTTCCTGGCCATCCAAGTGTGGAGGCGTGCAGGGGGAGCTCTCTGGTCACCCTACAGAAGCCGGGGAGCCTGCCGGGGGTCTCGGGCCCGTGCAGGGGTGGGGAGCAGAGCAGAGTTTCGAGCGTGTCCACCTGGGCTTTTAGGGGCGCCCTCAGTCCCCGTGACACCCTACTGTGGATACAGCTGGGTGCTGATGTCTTTTTTAGTTGTCTATTCCTGTGACACAAAGCACTCCACAATTCAATGGCCTAAAGCCAATCAGCAACGCTGGTTCACTCACGGTTCCTATGGGTGAGGAACCCAGAGTGTCTTAGCCTGGGGGGTCCTGGCTCGGGGCCACTTGGGAGGCTGTAACGTGTCAGGCGGGGCTGCGGTCAGCTGAGGCTTGGCTGTGGCTGGTGGGCCTGCTGCTGAGATGCTGTTGCACTTGTGTGCTGTTTCCAGGGGGCCCACGCTCCCCAGCCTGCGCGGCCTCCCAGCAGCGCTGCTTGAGTGTCCTCACAGCATGGCAGCTGGCTTCCTCCAGGGGAAGTGATGGGCGGCAGAGAGCCTGTGTGTGTGTGTGTGTGTGTGTGTGTGTGTGTGTGTGTGTGTGTGTGCGCGCGCGCGCGCCTGTGTGTGTGCCCTTGAGGAGGGAGTCCCAGGGAGGCTTATGCCTGATCTCGGGAGTCACACACCATCAGCTTTTCCCTGAAGCGAGTCACTAACACAGCCCATGCTCAGGGACGGAGGGACCAGGTCAGACGGTGCCTTTGGGTCCCGAGTTCCTGGCGCAGAAGGAACCCCTCCCCCAGTGTCTGCAGAAAGAGCCGGGGTTGGGGGGGCCTCTGAGAATTTCTGGCCATCAGCGCAACCCCGTTCCTCTCAGCTCCCCCACCCAGTGCTCAGAGAGGCAGGACCTTGCTGAGGGTTTCCTGATCCGAGGTCAGGGAGGGACGGCAGGAGCACTCCAGCAGTGTTCCCGGGCAGACAAACGGTGCCCCGATGCTGCCAGCTGTTGCCCTCTGCTGGGGCAGGGGGGCGCCTGGCAGTACCGAGGCCCCACTGGGTGCTTGGGTGCCAGGCGCCCCCCTGGGCAGGTGGGAGGGGGCAGCCTACGGCTGAGGGGCGCCGGCTCCCTCTCGCCCCTCCCAGTCTCCAAGGGTGACCAGGGCTTCTCTCCCAGGAGTCCTGCCTGCCCGATGGCGGGTGGGGAGGAAACCCCCTGGGCGCTCAGGCTGAGAGAGCAGCACTTGGGTCCCGTGGATGGGAACCTGGGGCGCCGATGGGGGTGGGGGGTCAGGGGTCGGGGAGCCCGGCCTGTGGCTGACCATCACCCTGCACGGCCAGGTGTAGGCATGAATGTCCAGCCCATGTACCTGGGGGAGAGCGCCCCCAAGGAGCTCCGAGGGGCCGTGGCCATGACCTCCGCCATCTTCACCGCCCTGGGGCTTGTGATGGGTCAGGTGGTCGGACTCAGGTACATGCGCCCCCCCCACGCGCCCTGAGTGGTTAGAGGGCAGTCTAAACCTCCCCCCACCCCCAGTAGATTCAGATGTGGCTTCCTTGGACGAAGGCGTTGAAAGCCGTCCATGGGCTTCTGGCCGGCGTAGTGTCCGTCAGCCTCTTCCAGCCCCGAAGGACCAGGCAGCAGGGACAAGTCTGGACAGAGGACAGGGGGCAGGTTTGGGCTTTGAAAGGGAGCGTGTACTGTTTGTCCCAGAAAAGAGAGGTGAGGGCAGAACCTGGTGCCCTGGGGAGAGCCCTGGAGAGGGGAGTCGCCAGGGATAAGGGGAGGCCAGGGCCCTGCCCTGCCATGATGCCCTGCCATGAGTCCCTAGCTGGGTGTCTGACCCAGAGCTGGCTGGGAGAAGGCCCAGGGTAACGTGGACGCTGCCCTCGGGAGGGAACAGGGCTCTGGCCAGGCAGTGCTGGCCCAGCCTCTCCTGTCTCCCCAGGGAGCTCCTGGGTGGCCCGCAGGCCTGGCCCCTGCTGCTGGCCAGCTGCCTGGTGCCCGGGGTGCTCCAGCTGGCCTCCCTGCCCCTGCTCCCCGAAAGCCCGCGCTACCTGCTCATTGACCGTGGAGACCCCGTGGCCTGTCGGGCAGGTGAGCCCCTGGCCTGGGCCCCCGGACCACCCTTGACCATGGGGCATGTGTGGCCAGAGCGCGCGGGTCCTCCTTTTTCATGCGGGAAAAGCTGCTGCTCTCTCTGTGCCTTAATTTCATGATCCATCCGTCCCTTCCACGCTCTTTATCAGGGGCCTGTCCTGAGCGGCAGGGCAGTTGGAGGGAACAGACCCAGCCCCTGCCATCTGGGAAGCCCCAGGCGGGTGTGAAAAAAGAGCCCACCGCCCCGCCACAGGCAAGGTGATGAAACCCTTGCAAGGGCTCAAGGGCCCAATGCCAGCTGGGCTGGTGGTCTCGCCTGCTAGCCGAGGCCACAGTAAGGATGCCCAGGGAACAATCCCCAAACCTCCGGCTCAAAACAGCAGTCCTTTACGGCCTCCTCTACTCATTCATTTGCTGGGCTGGGCTGGGCTGCACGACCCTGCTGATTTCAGCCAGGCTGGCCCAGGGTGCCAGGGTCAGTGGGGGCTAGCCAGTCCAGCCTGCTTTTGCTGGAGGTTTTGCTCATCTTGGTCACTCTCAAGGGTCAGTGGGGCATCAGCTGATCTCGGACCGTTAGCTGAGCTAACCCTGCGGGCCAGAGCAAGTCACAGGGAAGAGCCAAGGGGCGGCACCCACAGGCCTGCTTAGTGGGAGCAGCTGCCAAATCCCGCAACCCTGGGGGTGGCGTGGGCACGGGGACCCCCAGAGAGCCGGGGTGGCATGGCGACCGGCCACAACTGTGTCCTGTGTGAGACACCCGCAGACCGCCGGTGTTCTTAAAGCCTTTCTGGTCCGTGGGGCTGTGAGTGACCCGGCCAGGAAGATCATCCCAGCCAGAACTGGGGGCCCTGGGAAGGAGATGGGAGGGGGGCGTGGGGAGCTCACTATGGGGGCCACCGAGAGGCTGCGGACTCAGCTCAGTGCCCTCTGCCCCTTCATCCCCCGTCCCTCCCCTTCCCCCCTCCCCCATCCCCCCCCCTCCCCTTCCCCAGCGCTGCAGCGGCTGCGGGGCCCCGCGCGGACGTGGCCGGGGAGCTGGCCGAGCTGGAGCAGGAGCGCGCCGTCTGCCGGGGCGCGCGTGCGCGGCGCCCGTGGGAGCTGTTCCGGGAGCGCGCGCTGCGTAGGCAGGTGGCCAGCCTGGTGGTGCTCGGCGGGGCCATGGACCTGTGCGGGAACGACGCAGTGAGCCGGGGCCGGGGAGCCGGGGAGCGGGGGCGGGCGCGGCGGGAGCCGGCGCTCAGCGGCCCCTCTCCCGGCAGATGTACGCCTACGCGTCGGCCGTGTTCAGCCAGGCGGGGATCCCGCAGGACAAGATCCAGTACGCGGCCATCGGGACCGGGGGCTGCGAGCTGCTGGCGACGCTGCTCAGCGTGAGTCTGCTGGGGGCTGACCCCCAGCGCCCAGCCCTGCCGTGGACCCTCGGGGTGCTCACCTTGGGGTGCAGACCATCAGGGTGTTCACCTTGGGGGTGCAGACCGTCGGGGTGCTCATGTTTGGGGTGCAGACTGTCGGGGTGCCAACTATCAGGGTGCTAAGGCTCCAGGCACCACACGCCTCCAAGCTAAGGCACTTCCACATCAGGTCACTTTGTTAAAATGCAGGGAGTGAGCAAGCACTTATTGAGCACCTACTGTTTGCCAGGTGCTCACACCACCATTTTGAAATAGAGAAACTGAATGGGGGTTGAGTGACCTCTGCAAAATTAATAATGTCTTAATCCACGAAGTGGTAAACCGGGCCTACCCCCCTCCCCAGCTTCTGCATGATGCCCCTGCCCACTGCGAGCCCGCGGCCTAGGGGACCTTGACTGGGGCTGCACTGGTGAGTCAGCCAGGGGTCCTTTCCTTTGCAGTGCCTGGTGATTGAGAGGGCGGGCCGGCGGGTGCTGCTGGTGGGGGGCTACGGCCTGATGACCTGCTGGGGGAGCGTCTTCACAGTGGCCCTGTGCCTCCAGGTAGCTGGGCCCTTTTCCGGGGGAGGCTGGGCCCTGCCCACTTTCCCTTCACCCCACCCCTGCCCCTGCTGCAGGGCTCCTTCTCCTGGATGCCCTACCTGGCCATGGCCTGCATCTTCGCCTTCATCCTCAGCTTTGGCATCGGCCCTGGTGAGTCGGGGCCTGGGGGGCTCCCTCCTCTGGGCCTGGCTGAAGGACCAGGGGTGTCTGGGTGAAGGATGGGTGGGTGTGCCTAACCCTAACCCTGACACTCTCACTGCCTCCTTGTACAGGCTTCTGGGAGGGCATGGCTGGAGGAAGGCTGGGGGGGCCCACTTTCTTGCCGGGGCCAAAGTAGGGGAGGCAGGCCAGGGAGCCCTGACTGGCAGCCCCCCCGTCCCCACTCCCCCTTCCAGCCGGGGTGACCGGGATCCTGGCCATGGAGCTGTTTGACCAGATGGCCCGGCCTGCTGCCTACATGATCTGCGGGGCACTCATGTGGACCATGCTCTTCCTGGTGGGGCTGGTGTTCCCCTTCATCATGGTAGGCCTGCCTGCCCCTGCCCCCGCCCCGGGGAAGCTCCATCCATCCAGGGAGTGTGAGATTGAAGGGGGATGGGGCTCACCTGAGCCATGAGGGTGGAGGTCCTCGCCGGGGCCTGTGCAGGGGCTCCATGGGCCACAGTGGGCCTCGGGTCTCTTGCAACCCCCAGGAGGGCTTGTCCCACTTCATCTATGTGCCTTTCCTCTGTGTCTGCGTCTGGGCGGCCGTGTACTCGGGCCTCTTCCTCCCCGAGACCAGAGGCAAGAGCTTCGTGGAGATCTCGGAGGAGCTGCACAGACTCAACTTCCCAAGGAGGAGCCGAGGCCCGAAGTGGGCTGGCCCCGAGGTCATCCGGTCCACGGAGCTATAGCCCGGCGGGCGGGGGCCAGCCCCGGGCCCTCCCCCTCCTGTGGAGCCCCTCGGTGTGCTAGCCTGGTGCTCAGCCTCAGACCGATGGTTTCGGGGGCCTCCCAGCGCCCCCCTGTCTGGAGGCTGTTGGCAGGAAACCAAGGCAAACAAACTGAGAGAAACTCAGGGAAGAAAATACAGCTGGTGAAACCTTTGAGAGGGGCGTGGTCGCGAAAGGATTTTCTGAGGAATTGTTTTTTTTAAAATCAACTTCTTTGAGGTGTAATTTACATACAATAAAATGCATCCACAGTTAGTGTACATGTGATGAGTTTTGACAGGTGTGCATACCTGTTTTCATTCCAATCCCAAAGAAAGGCAATGCCAAAGACTGCTCCAACTACCTCACAATTACACTCATCTCATACGCTAGTAAAGTAATGCTTAAAATTCTCCAAGCCAGGCTTCAGCAATACGTGAACCGTGAACTTATAGATGTTCAAGCTGGTTTTAGAAAAGGCAGAGGAACCAGAGATCAAATTGTCAGCATCCGCTGGATCATCGAAAAAGCAAGAGTTCTAGAAAAACATCTATTTCTGCTTTATTGACCATGCCAAAGCCTTTGACTGTGTTCAGTTCAGTCGCTCAGTCGTGTCCGACTCTGCGACCCCATGAACCGCGGCACGCCAGGCCTCCCTGTCCATCACCAACTCCCGGAGTCCACCCAAACCCATGTCCATCGAGTCAGTGATGCCATCCAGCCATCTCATCCTCTGTCGTTCCCTTCTCCTCCTGCCCTCAATCTTTCCCAGCATCAGGGTCTTTTCCAATGAGTCAGCTCTTTGCATCAGGTGGCCAAAGTATTGGAGATTCAGGTTCAGCATCAGTCCTTCCAATGAACACCCAGGACTGATCTCCTTTAGGATGGACTGGTTGGATCTCCTTGCAGTCCAAGGGACTCTCAAGAGTCTTCTCCAACACCACAGCTCGAAAGCATCAATTCTTCGGCACTCAGCTTTCTTCACCGTCCAGCTCTCACATCCATACATGACCACTGGAAAAACCATAGCCTTGACTAGACGGACCTTTGTTAGCAAAGTAATCTCTCCTTTTTAATATGCTGTCTAGGTTGGTCATAACTTTGACTGTGTGGATCACAATAAACTGTGGAAAATTCTGAAAGAGATGGAAATACCAGACCACCTCACCTGCCTCTTGAGAAACCTGTATGCAGGTCAGGAAGCAACAGTTAGAACTGGACATGGAACAACAGACTGGTTCCAAATAGGAAAAGGAGTACATCAAGGCTGTATATTGTCACGTGCTTGTTTAACTTATATGCAGAGTACATCATGAGAAACGCTGGGTGGAAGAAGCACAAGCTGGAATCAAGATTGCCGGGAGAAATATCAATAACCTCAGATATGCGGATGACACCACCCTCATGGCAGAAAGTAAAGAAGAACTAAAGAGCCTCTTGATGAAGGTGAAAGAGGAGAGTGAAAAAGTTGGCTTAAAGCTCAACGTTCAGAAAACTAAGATCATGGCATCTGGTCCCATCACTTCATGGGAAATAGATGGGGAAACAGTGGAAACAGAGTCAGACTTTATTTTTTTGGGCTCCAGAATCACTGCAGATGGTGATTGCAGCCATGAAATTAAAAGACGCCTACTCCTTGGAAGGAAAGTTATGACCAACCTAGATACCATATTGAAAAGCAGAGACATTACTTTGTCAACAAAGGTCCGTCTAGTCAAGACTATGGTTTTTCCAGTAGCCATGTATGGATGTGAGAGTTGGACTATAAAGAAAGCTGAGCACCGAAGAATTAATGCTTTTAAACTGTGGTGTTGGAGAAGACTCTTGAGAGTCCCTTGGACTGCAAGGAGATCCAACCAGTCCATCCTAAAGGAGATCAGTCCTGGGTGTTCATTGGAAGGACTGATGCTGAAGCTGAAACTCCAATACTTTGGCCACCTGATGCGAAGAGCTGACTCATTGGAAAAGACCCTGATGCTGGGAAAGATTGAGGGCAGGAGGAGAAGGGGACGACAGAGGATGAGATGGCTGGATGGCATCACTGACTCGATGGACATGGGTTTGGGTGGACTCCGGGAGTTGGTGATGGACAGGGAGGCCTGGTGTGCCACGGTTCATGGGGTCACAGAGTCAGACACAACTGCTGAACTGAACTGAACATACCTGTGAACCACCACCACGACCAAGGCAGACCATTCATGTCATCCCTCCTGCCTCTTTGTGATCAGTACCCCACCCCACCCCGGGTCTCGGGTCTGGGACTGCACTGGTCACACTTCAGTGCGCTGGTCCCCAGCATGGGCCGCAGAGATGCGCCCAGCCTGGGCCCCTGTCCCACTTGCCATCCACCCAGCTAAATTGGCTGTGGGAGTGTGGGGTGGGTGTTGGGAGTCCTTGTTGCCCAGGGAACACCCCCAGCGGGGCAAGGAGACAGGGATGGGACCCCGCAGATAGGAGAAGCTGTGCCAGGGGAGGTGGACAAGACACAGCCTGCCCTTGGCTTTGACCGGATGGGGGCGGGGCGGGGGTGGGGAAGGGATCGGGCCGCCAGGGACGGAAAGCCCAAGGCCACCATCAGCGTCAGGCCCGTTAGTCCGGTTGCTGCTCCAGAACACTTGGTGACAATGCAGCACGATCGGGTAGCATTTACTGAGCACCTACTGCATGCAGGTGCTTTGTGCTTGTCCTTGAATCTCTCACATCTTCACCCACATCTGCGGGAGAGGAATTCCCCTTGTCTGAAGTTTTCCGGCTGAGTGAGACTCAGAGAGTTCGTTCACAAGGTTCAGCCCAGATCACCCCCTCTGAACTGTGTCCTGTCCTGTGGGGAGACCTGGCCAGGCCTGCTAGGGCCCCACCAAGTTTCGGCCCTGCTTTGGCAGCATGGTGGTCTCCTGGAGGACAACCCTCTTAAAATCCTGTCCCTTCAGCTGGGATGGTGGCCCCCACGTCTCCTTCTGCTATGACTAGAGGGGAGGGGGTTGACCTGGCTTGTCTTTGCTGCCCCTTTCACCGCACTCAGCAAACTCGAGCACAGGGGCCTGCCGAGGGCTCTGTGCCAGCTGGATCCGTCTGCAAGAGATGAACCGTGAGTGCCTGGGGGAGGGACACCAGGGAATGAGGCTGGCAGAGGGGCACTGGGAGCTGCTGGGCAGTGGACCGTCCATGGATGGGGATTAACGGCCAAGAGGACAGCAGTAGCCCTCCCCGGGCACCCCTCCCAGCCTGGGTGACTCGGGTCCTGCCCTTGGAGGTGTTCAGACCTGGGCCCAGCTGCCAGCCCTCTGGGCACGCTGGGTTCCCCGTGCTGTTTCCCACACCCTGGGGTTTCCTCCCCTCCCAGTCTTGGCCCCTGATGCTCCCATCTGACTGCCCATGGGGCAGTCCAGGCCAGGTTCCAAGCAGGGCAGGAGGAAGGACGTGGGGAGGCAGCTCCATCTGCAGGCAGCTGCTCCCTGAGGAGTCTGCACGTCACGCGGACACAGCTGCGGGGGTGGGGGTGGGGTGGGGACCACGCCCGGTGCCAGCGGTGAAGGTGGTGAAGGTTCTAAGCAAACAGAACCGGGATGCTGTCGGTGAGGAGGGAGAGGGTGGTGGTGGGGTCCCAGGCCTCCTGGTGCGCAGGCCCCATTATTGTTCGGTGGCTAATTACAGAGCCCCGGGGGCCGCGGTGGGGAGGCTGTTCTATTGCTCCTAGAACAAATTACCACAAATTGAGCAGCTTGAAACAACACACATTTATTATCTCACAGTTTCTGCAAGTAATCCGTTGAGTACAAAGTGACTGGCTTTCTGCTTCAGGCAAGTCAAGGCATCTCAGGATCAACTAGGGAGGAGCCCACTTCTGAGGTCATTCAGGATGCTGGCAGAATTCAGTGTTGGCAGAATTCAGCTCCGGATGACTGAGGCCCCTTCATCTTCAAAGCCAGTAGCAGCACTTCTGAGTCCTTCTGCTTTGAGGCTTTCTGACTGCCCCTTCCCTCTCATCTGTGACTTGAGCTGGAGAAAAGTCTCTGCTTTTAAGGGCTCACTTGATATGTCGGCCCCACCCAGATAATCCACAATCATCTCCCTACTGTAAAGTCTGTAACCCTAATTACATCTGCTAAGTCCCTTTTGCCACATAATGTAACATATTCACAGGTTCCAGAGATTAGGGCGAGGTCGTCTTTGGAGGCCCTCTGCCTGCTACTGAGTCACATGTCAGAAGTCATGTGACTCAGAAGTCACAGGCCACTCAGTGGCCCAAAAGAGACAGTGCCCCATGCGTGGAGCCTCGGAAGGAAGCAGTATGGTAACTCACAGATAGAAACAGGGTGACAGCCTTGAAGGAGAGGGCTTTCCCGAGGAACGGAGCCTGAGGCGGACGAGGGAGCATGCAGGCCAGCAGCGTTCCAAGAGCAAGGCCCAAGCCAGGGGCCAGGAGCACGGCATTGGAGGGCAGCACACAAGATTCAGAGCACCAAGGAGGGCGGTGCGAGACGCTGGGTGGGGACCAGGCCACGCAGGGCATTGCGACAGCACTGCCCCAAGGACCAGAAGGGACCATCGCCAGAAGTTAGGCTACCCAATCCCTACCACGGCCCTCTGTAAAGGGGGCTCTACCATCATGCCTGAATTACCCATGGGAAAACAGGCTCAGAGAGGTGAGCCAGGTGCCAATGCTAGGAAGAAGTGGGACGGGGAGCCTGCCACCTCCTCCGATGCCCTTCTACAGAGAAAGTACTGACGCTCCTGGGAAGGTCGGGGGTGAACAGAGGCGGTGCTGACCAGGGAAGGCTCCCGGTGCCGCAGGAACAGCCTGAGGACCACAGGGGCTCACCTACCCATCATCAGCGCAAGTGTGTCTGCCGGGGGTGGGGGCTTCACCATGTCACCCACTCCCACTATCAGAGAACCGCCAAGCAGGCACTGGCTCCCGAATCCTCTGCTCGGAGTCACTTGGGTCACTTCTCTTCGTGTATCACTGGGCAAGTCACATGACCCTATGGATCCGCTGCCCCAGGCAGCTCACTGAGACTAGGCGCGGTGGGTGGGAGGGGTGAGGACCCAAGGACAGCGGAGGAAGGTCCATTTCACTGGCAGGCGATCAAGGGCGGGCAAAAGGCACGCACCTGTGCCGGAGTCCAGCTCCAGCAGGTCCAGAGTTCCCTCAGGATGGACAGCGTCGGCGATACGAATGAGAAGACACAGCGAGTCTTAGCGTTTCCAAGTGTCTTTCTGCTGCTGCTGCTAAGTCACTTCAGTTGTGTCCGACTCTGTGTGACCCCATAGACGGCAGCCCACCAGGCTCCCCTGTCCCTGGGATTCTCCAGGCAAGAACACTGGAGTGGGCTGCCATTTCCTTCTCCAGTGCATGAAAGTGAAAAGTGAAAGTGAAGTCGCTCAGTCGTGTCCGACTCTTCGCGACCCCATGGACTGCAGCCTACCAGGTTCCTCCGTCCATGGGATTTTCCAGGCAAGAGTACTGGCGTGGGGTGCCATTGCCTTCTCCGAGTGTCTTTCTACTCCATTGTTTTTTTAAAACAGCTTTTATATTTTTAGTGGTATATAGAAACAAATGTAAAGTATAGAGTCATGCCAATTCAGCTTAAGGGACATACCAACTTAGCTTAAGGGACATAGCAACTTAGCTTAATGGGTATATCTTAATGGGCCTATCAAGCTAGCTCAATGGGCCAACAGTTTTGACCCTCATCGAAGCCGTTTGCATGTCTTTAGCTACAAAAAGCCTCATTTTGTTTACATCATCTTCTGGCCTGGTGGCCTGCTAACACCTTGTGACTCTCCATTGATAAAGGTTGATCAGTCAGAACACTTTTGTATCGAGCACATCAGGAAAGAATTCATCAACAGGAAGTTTTAAGGTAAAACCTGTTTTTGGTAATTTACTCTATGCCTTGAGCTTAACAGAAAAGAATGTGGTTCCATAAAGTCATAGAACAGCAAGCTGAAGTTCAGCTCTAAAGTAAGAATCATCAGTTAAATCAACAATTGTCTTATTATTTGTATTAAAGCTAAACTTCTATTTATATAAATCTCTAACTGTTATGCTTTCATTATATAGGCTAAATACGTTAAGAGTAAAAACATAGTGAGTAAATATAGATTAAGTAACAGTTTCACAAAGCAATATTTTTTGTATTTCCTAACAAGCCTTTTTTCCTGCGAAGGGTTTTGTGCCCATAGGGGCTTTCTGTGCGGAGGCTCTCAATGCTGGTTTATTACTAGGCAGAAGTTATGCACATTAGCTCCAAAGGCACAGGTACATTTATTAAACAAACCAATATGTTAGCAAAAGGAATTTAGATCAGCATACTCTATATCCCAGATAATTTTATTTAGGGTGCTACCGTTCAGGGGCCTTGTTGATTTGAGGTTTCAGAATGATCTGTTTTAGAAGGGAATCAGGAAAGGCCTTTTGCCTAAGTCATAGAAAATAAGAGGTTTATTATAGTAAACATCAGAAAGAGAGATTTCATCTTTAAGGTGAGCGCTGAGGCAGCCTTCCGGGATTCCCTGAGGCCTGAGTCGCTCTGCTCGTCAGGTCTTCTCCTCATGACTCTGTCATGGGTGGGATCTCGTGAGCTGGCTCCCGGCACACCTGGATTTAGACACAGGGAACAGGCTGCGCAGGCTTGCCTGCTGGGGCTCGGGGGAGCCCCCGAGCTGGAGACGGGTGTGGAGGGCATCTGTGGTTTACAGAGCCCTGGACACAGGAGGCCTGCTGGGGTGAGAGCAGGGACGGAAGGGGCCTGGGGCCCGCAGTTAACAGAGCATCTGCCCAGCTGGGCCACGGGCCCTCCTGCCTGAGTACGCCTGGTCCCACAGGCATGGGAGCGAACATCCAGGCCAGCATGTGTGGGCTCCCCCTTAACCAGACCACACCTGCCAGAGACCAAGGGCAGGACCTCTCTGGAGAGATCTGAGACTTGGCCCAACCAGCATGCCGCCTCGAGTGCCCGACAGAGCTCCGCTCCCCAGCGCAGCCCCGTGACCAGGGTCTCCTCAGAGACAGCAGGGCCTACAGGCTCAGCCCTGGCCCTGCCCTCTTCCTGCCCTGTCAGGGGGTAAGTTCATTCATTCATTCACTCAGCCAATATTTAGGCCACATTTCTCATACGCCTGGCACTCACGAGGTGTGCCCTGAGCTGATCAACAGTGGTAGAGACTTCCCCCCCAGGGCTCTGAGAGAGGGCATCCCCAGAGGCCCTGATGGGGTGGGCTTCCCTGAGGAGCTGACACTTTCGACGCTGCAGAGGCAGCCTGGTGGGCTCCGTGTGCCCCCGGCCTCTCCCCGGGGCACCTCCGGGCGATCTCACCCACCCCGAGCTGGGTGCAGGAAGGCCCCTGGATGGCGACGCGCTGCGGCAAGCGCTGCCCACATGCAGCACTGACCACCGCTCCCCATCACTCACTCACACTCACACACACACGCACACGCACGCACACACGCACACACACACAGGCATGCGCGCAAGACTGTGGCCCTGGAGACCGCGGACACCAAGGCCTCAGGAGAACGAACTGGGACTCCGCCTGCGACCTCCTGGAGGGCCAGGGGTCATCTGTCCCGCTAACCGCTGTTCCCAGCACACAGCCATCACTGTGACTAAGACAAAGGACTCACAAACCAGGACCGGCCGTCTTCCGGCCGCCCAGCGGAAGCCGCTTGGACGGGGCGCGCAGCGCCAGAGGCGGTGACGTCACCGGCCGGGAGCGCGCCGCCGCCCGGGGGCGGGGCCTCCGCCAGCGGGGACGTCACGGGGCGTCAGCGGGGCCACGTCGGGGCGGGGCGCCGGGCGGCGGGCACGTAGCTCAGGTTCCCGGGCTGCCTTAGCGCGCGCGTCGGTCGGGTCCTGCGTGCCGGTCCCCGCCGTCCCTCGCCATCATGCCGACGTTCGTGGTGAACACCAACGTGCCCCGCGCCTCCGTGCCGGACGGGCTCCTCTCCGAGCTCACGCAGCAGCTGGCGCAGGCCACGGGCAAGCCGGCGCAGGTCTGCGGGGAGGTCTGGCAGGGAGCGCGGGGGATGGGGCTGGGGCGGGGAGGGCGGGGAGGGCGGGCGGCTCCGGGATGGGGCTCCGGGCGGGGAGGGCGGGCGGCTCCGGGATGGGGCTCCGGGCCGGGAGGGCGGGCGGCTCCGGGATGGGGCTCCGGGCCGGGAGGGCGGGCGGCTCCGGGATGGGGCTCCGGGCCGGGAGCGGCAGGGGCGCGCGAGCCGGCTGACCGCGGCCCCTCGCCCGCAGTACATCGCGGTGCACGTGGTCCCAGACCAGCTCATGACCTTCGGGGGCTCCAGCGAGCCCTGTGCGCTCTGCAGCCTGAGCAGCATCGGCAAGATCGGCGGCGCGCAGAACCGCTCCTACAGCAAGCTGCTGTGCGCCCTGCTGACCGAGCGCCTGCGCATTAGCCCGGACAGGTGCGTGGGCGCCGGTGGGCGGGGGGCGCGCGGCCTCGGCGGCCCCCGCACGGCCGGCTCAGCCCCGCTTCCTCCCTCGCAGGATCTACATCAACTTCTGCGACATGAACGCGGCCAACGTGGGCTGGAACGGCTCCACCTTCGCATGAGGGCCGCGCCCCAGGTTCCCGGGGCCCGCAGCCCTGGCGCGCACGGGTTTCCTGCCCGCCCCGACCCCACTTCCCTGCCCCCACCGACCCCACTTCCCTGCCCCCACCGACCCCACCTCCCTGGAAGAAGAAATAAACGGTGTGGAGACGCGGCCTCCTCGGCTCTTCTCGGCTTGCGGAGGAATCGGTGCAGGGCGGGGCCCATGAATGGGGAACTGAGGCCGGGACGGGTACCCCCAGAGTCTGCAGCCTAGCCTTTCCACGCCTCAGCCCCCAGTGGAGGGCTCACACTTGGTTTGCATCCTGCCTGCACCCAGACTCAGGAATCCAACTCAGATCTGGAACCCTCCGTCCCCTCCCCTCACCCCTACCTCCCGCAGAGGCCCAGCCACCACGTGGGTCGGGGCTGGCAGGGAACTAGGGGAGGGGTCAGAATCCCAGTAGAACCGAGGAGGGGCCGGGAGGGGGAGGAGAGAGAAACCTGGACTCCGTCGGGACGCCGCTGCCCGCCTCTGTGTCGTGATTTGGGAAATCCCCCTGTTCTGGAACTTGGGAACCGTTTTCGGTGTGGGGTGCGGGGAGGTGCCCAGAAGGTGGAGTTCCTGATGATGCCGCCCAGCCCACCCTGGGCCTATGGGGCACAACAGTTTGCTGCGAGAACAAACTCGAGGTTTGGGTGCCATTCAGGTCTCAGGGCACAGCAGCCGTCAGAGCCTCCAGGTAGCTGTTCGCCCCTGCAGGACAGGAAAGTCTCGGCGCCCGGGGGACAGTCAGGAACATCAGTATCGGGTCTGGTGAACCTGGAGTCTCCTGGCCTAGGTAGGATCCCTTCTCCAAGTGCAGGGCCTCGCTCCCTTGTGGCCAGGCCAGTCACCTTTTGGCCCCGCCTGGTGGCAGCTCCTTCGAAGTAGAAAGAAGTGCAGTCACTCAGCTGTGGGCACAGAGACAGCCTACCCCTGCCTCATCAACCCAGATTCTGGGGTCTCCTGTGCTGGCGCTGAGCCAGTGGGAACCTCTGTTCTTCCTCAGCCCCTAAGACAGACAAGAACACCCAGAGAGAGGTGACTTACAATTCCATGGAATTGAAGTGAATTTGGTTTTGGAAGCTGAGATACTGGGGAAAAGGGTTTTACTGCCTGGGCAGGCCTCTGAGCCACAGGCAGTGACAAGGGCCCCGTTATGCGTGTGGCCACCCAGGCCCTCCTTGGGCGGCAGGCAGGGGCAGGAAGCTCCAGGTGCCTAGTCCAGGCCAGTAGTTGAGAATGAGTCAGGGCAACCCGGCTCACGGGTGCTTGCGACTGGGGCAGCCTGCCAGGGCCAGCTTGCTCCCCTGGACACGCCTGAGGGCTGCTCTCCTTCAGTCCAGGCGTAGTTGGGTGGGGGGAGCACTCCGGCCCCCAGCCCCAAGCCTGCTTCCTGGCTGTGGAGGCTTTTAACTTTGAGGACGGCGGGACAGCCATGACCTTAGGAAGGAGAAGTCTGGGGGGGTGGGCGCTCCTCCCCCACAGAGGGTGTCAGGCTCCCCTCAGTCCCATGCTTTCCCCAGTGAGGCGACAGGAGTCTCAGGGTCTCCAGGCTGGGGCGGGCGTGCCGTGGCCTGGCTCAGCGTCCCCCTCCTGGGTGTGAACTCGCGTGGTGTAACAGGCTCCTGCCAGCCTGGTCCAGCGCTCGTGATACAGCAGGGCTCTGGGTCTCTGAGCATCTCTTCCAACTTCCTCATTTCACAGCTGAGGACCTGGTTCTGGTCTCTGGGGTGTCTTGACTCCCGGCTGCCTCCTCCCAGGGTCCCGCCTCACGTCCCCCTGCCCCGCCCCCCTGACTGCCCCAGCTAGGACACTCACTGTGGCCCCACGGGAGCCATGGGGGTCTCCCTGGCTGCAGGCATCTGAGGGCCCAGGCTGGGTGCCTATGGTCTCAGGGAGGGTGGAGGGGCTCCGGAGAGTGGAGCGTGGCTCGCCGCCGCTGCTGCCGCTGCCGGAGGCTCTGATCAGCTGCAGTGTTGCACAGCAAAGGCTCCTTGGAATTCAAGGAAAAACTGGGGTGTCTGTGGGTCAGGGACCCACATTCTTGGCCACGCCCACTGCGCTCCCAGGTTCTCCAGAGTGAACCGCTGCCCCTGCTGCAGCCCGCTCAGGCCATCCCATCTCTCTTACCTCACTCCCCGCTTCACCCCATGAGCTCCATTTCCTCTGGGCTCCACCGCCCCGGACAGCCCGTCCCTGCCCACGGGGTGCCATCAGCCTCTGAACTGGCAGCAGAAGCTCATTTCTAAGTAACACCTCACACCGAGGTGGGACAGATGGGGTTGGGGGCGCCAGCTGCCATTTGGTCTCTGCCTTCGCTCCAGTGCTACCAGGTCGTCTGCCAGCGAAGACCCCCGGCCTCCAGGGTGACCGGCCGCCCTCAGCCCCAGTTTGCAGCCTGGCGCCTCCGTTTCTCCTGCAGTGAATGCCCACCCCCTCCTCAACCCCAGGAGCCCCACACCGTGCCTTCTAGGACGCACTCTCTGAGGCCCCGACGCTAGGGAAGGCCCCCCTGCATCAGCCTAGGCCCTGAACACCGCTCCTGGTCCTGGGTCCCCAGCAGCTTCTGGACAGCTGCACCAAGCTCCGTGATCTTTGGGGCCAGCAGCCTGGAGGCCACTTGGGGCTTGTCCACTCTGGACAGCCTCGCAGCCTAGGTCCCCCCAGGCCTCCCTCCTTGTCCCCTCCAGGCTCATCCCACTGCCCTCCCCTCCAGCCTGAGAGTCCTGCCTCAAGGCCTGCTTTTCCGGGAGCCTGACCCAAGGGGCTCTGGAGTCACGTGCCTGTGGTTCCCCTTCTGGGCCTCAGTTTTCCCCATCGATGAAATGTAGGGATTCACCAAACGTCTTTCCTCCGGAGCCATCCCCGTCAGCCTCAGCGGCGTGGGCACTGCGGATCGCCAGGGGTGCTGAAGGTGCCAGCAGGGTCTGCGCCTGCACTCAGGTCTTAATATTATCTGGGGGGCTCCGCGGACCCCAGAGCTCAGGACGATCCCAACATTTCTGAGCTCCTCCTTGATGCTTTGCCCCACTCTGCACCAGGGGCTGGCCCCCAAGATGGGGTTTGGTAAAGCTCTCTCCTGCCACTCAGCCCTTCTTTCCAGTTGAGCAAAGCCAGCTTCCAGCAATCCAGGCCTCACAGCAAGAATTACAGAATGAGCTGGAAAGGTGGAGTGGTGCCGTGGGGGTGCATAGTAAGGATCCATCAGCCGTTTCCCCCAGATTCACCCTCCTGGTCGAGTGAGTGCATCTCCCTTTCTGTGTTTGAAACCCGCATAAGAGGGAAAAAAACGAGGTCAGTTTTCAGAAGCTGGCTGTGTCCCCTCACTCCTGGAGCCTTGGCTGCCATCCGGGGACGGTGGAGTACTCTCATGGGTCCACCCCCAGACAGGGCTCCGAATCCCAAAGCTACAAATGGGAAGTCTCGCGAGCGCGACCCTGGGGCCGGATTTCTTGCCTAATTCTGCTCTTGTTTTAATAGGTGACGTATGTCTGCGGCTCAAATGTAGAGTATTCCAAAAAGGTGCCTCGAGAGAAAGCTCCTTGCGGCCACCCCCTCACAGATGCCCGCAGAGGTGTCTTCACACACATATAACACCCCTCCCCCCACTTCCCCCCCAAATGGAAGCCCGTTCGAACCCTAGTTTGACTTCGCTTTTTTTTTTTAAGTCTAGCTCAGTTACTTAACCAGCCCCGGTCAGGACGTCTCGCCTTGGGCCATCCCTCTGCCCTCAGCGTGCAGAGGTGTATCTAGAAGACAGGTCCCTAGCAGGGTGGGGAGGTCAAAATCGATGCTGTGACCAGATGTCCCTCCTAGAGGGGGCGTCTAGAGCCCGGGGCCTCCCCACCTGCGGGGAAAGCTTTTTCTCTCCTTATGAGGTGGATGTGAACGGCCGTTGCCGGTACCATTTTCGGGAAACCAAGTCCAATCCTCCAGCCCGTTTTCCCACTGAGTGGTGTTTTGTATCCAAGCTCTTTGTGTATCAGAGAAGCTAACTCTTTGCTTGGAGTTGCAAATGTTTTCCCAGCTTGGGCCTGGACTCGGCCTGCCCAGGTACACGGGGACGAAGCCCTCTCAGGCCACAGTGATGCTGCCAGCAGTGGAGAGGTGTCTCCCCAAAGTCCACAGCTATCAACCTAACTTGTAAATTAGGGCATCTGGTGGCAGCCAGCCCCCTCCTCCTCCCCAAAGAGCTTCTTCCTGCCACCGCTAGCTCAGCGGGGGTTGGCAGGGCGTTGCTCACCTGAACTGTTAGTTTAACTCACGACCCTTAAAGGTGGTAGGAATTTCACTGTGGCTTTCCTGAAAAGTAGACGTGGCTGGTACAAAAAGCAACGTGACAGGGACTTCCCTGGTGGTCCGGTGGTTAAGACTCTGCACTTCCAACACGGGGGCGGGGGGCGAGGGTTCGAGTCCTAGTAAGCAACGTGGCAACAGGACTGGCAACCACAAGAAAATCGGGTGGACTCTGTCAGGGTCTGCCAGCGCTTCCCCGGACACAGCTCAGCTTCAGGGAGCGAGTCTCTCCTCTTGCTCTCTGATAATTTCGAGGATCCTTTTCTTGATTCTAAAATAAGCCCATATTGTCCTTGTTCAGGGAGAAGTGAAAAGACCCTTTAGGTCTCAAGCCTTTTGATTATAAAGTTCTAGTGAACACCCAGCCTTCCGCTCCAGAAGTGGGTCTGAGGGGAAGGGGCAGGTGCCAGACCCCTTCCAGGGAGGCGCATGGCTTTGTAGAAACACGAGTGACCCTGCCCACCAGCGCCAGCGTTTGGGGCAGTGCTGCCCAGGTGGCCCTGCCCCCGGGAAGCAGCCAGGTCCAGGCGGTGTGACTGATGCGACACCAGCAAAGAGCCCAGGCCTCTTCCCCGCCAACGCAAAGCCCCGCGAGAGCTGAGCGCTCAGGGGGGTCTGGAAAGGAGTTTCCAGAAACAAAGCCTTCCATGAAGGGCTGATTCCTTGCTGAGTGGCTGGCTGCCAGTCAGAACAAAACACAGCGACGAAGCCGACGGGCAAGTGCAGGTTCTGAAGCCCCCTACCGCCGTCCCACATGTAGACAAGGGTAAGGGGCCTGGTGATCGTGGAGGGGGTAAAGAAGGACACGAAGGGTGGTCAAAGCCCTTGTCCTGTTACGTCAACGACCGTGTTTACCAGACAAGCAAAATAAAGAAGGCTGAGGCACAGTGAGGGCTGGTGCACAGACACTTTCCAGAACAGGCTGTGACTTCACAGATGCCACAGCGAACGTGGCTTCAAACATGCAGAGAAGGTAAGATGAGAGGTGGCAAGGAGGGAGACAAGCAGCAATCGCTGAGCTCATCACTCGCATCAAGGAAGGAAGCCGAGATGCGCTGCACTCCACAGAGACTCCAGGGGTCACTGAGGGTCCCCATAAATATAATGTCTTCACTTCCCCCCATTCTGCCCCCACGATTCCACACAGTCCCAGGAGAAATTCCCCCACACTTGGGGTGGGATTTGATCACCAAATTCTAATGTTTACGAGAATCCAAAGGGTCAGGAGGAGCCAAAACATTTTCAAGGCGAGGGACCTGCTTCAATGTCAAGATTTCTTATCAAGCTCCAGAAGTGAGGCGAAGTGAATCAGCAGAGGGCAGACATCTGCACACACGTGTGGGCCCAATGCAGGATCAGGCAGAGGAGAACGAACTCCGTGCGCAGGAAGCCCGGGTCAGTGAGCCCCCTGGGCCGCCGGCCACCACACGGGGACAAAGAGCAAACCGGATTTCTATTGCACACCCAGGCAGAGAGACCAGTGGATTGAAGACACAGAGGGCACAGAAGAGAGTATCGCCTTCCTGACTTCAGTGAGGTGCAGAAAGCACAGATGTCTAAGGAAAGATGGACATGTTTGACCTTATTAGTAAGATCCACGAACAGTCAAAAGACGTGCAGTGAGAGGTTCACGTTCAGATATTAAAAAAAAAACCCTGCTACAAATTAAATTGGTAACAGACAAACCAATAAAAAATTAGCAAGGGACTTTATAAGCCTCTTCATAAACAGAATATCCAGTGGGAAAGACGTGCGGCCTAAAGACGAAGGGAAAGCAATTAAAGCCACAAGCTGCCTCTCCTGCCCGTCACGTTGGCCGTAATGAAGCCCCTGCAGCTGCCCGCCCAGGTGTCGACCCCA
Organism: Okapia johnstoni; assembly: GCA_024291935.2. Lineage (NCBI taxonomy): Eukaryota > Metazoa > Chordata > Mammalia > Artiodactyla > Giraffidae > Okapia > Okapia johnstoni. Next base: position 1,785,204 of record CM044310.1, on the reverse strand, counting down.
CAGAAACCGGGAGACCACCAACGCCCATCGAGAAGGGAATGGGTAAATAACGTGCAGCACATTCCTGGCACCCAACACCCATGGCTGGGCAGCGCCGGGAGCAAGCTGCAGGGACATGCACCACTGCGGCCCCGGCCCTTTCTGGCGCTTCCAGCTCACAGCCAGCGAGCCGCAGCCAGCTTGCTCCGAGGAAGGCCGCGGGGGATCTCCCCTCCCAGGGGACAGCGGGAGGCTGGGGCGGAGACAGCGCCACACTTGTTCAAGTGCTAGGCATTTTTCTGTGGGTGCTAGACTTGGTGGTGTGAGTGACCCCCATACACACAGAAGGGAAGGGAGGGAAGACCACCACCCCGTGCCATCCGTGTGGCCCCCCCCCCGCCCCCATCCCTCGGAGGCCTTGCCGGACAAGGGCTGCCCACCCCACCCCGGCAGCCTCCTCCCAAGCCTGGCCCCGGCCTCCCGGGGCCTTCGGTCCTGGTGAAGTGTTTCCATCCCACAGCGCCCTCCCACCGCCCCCTCCTCCTGCTGGCATGACCCGCTGGGGTCCGTGCACAGCCTGCCTTGTGGCACGTGCTGGGACCCCCACACTACGGCCAAGGCCCCTCAACATGGAATTGGAAGAAAGCTGTGGTCTACGCAGCCCCCTCGAGCGCACCATCTTGCCCACTGGCGTCAAGCTTTGAGCGTACCCCAGTGGCCCCCACACAGGAACCCAGGTGAGGTCTGAGGCTGTGAGGATGGGTGCCAGGGGCCTCGGGGGCCAGGAGCGGGCCACAACTTGGCGGTGCCTTAGCTGATGCCCAGGCTGTGAGGTCTTTGATGGGGGGGGGGCTCCACTAGCCACACAGGCAGGGTTCTAGTGGGTGGGTGGGTTTGTGAGCCGTCAGAGACCTTGCCAGGGCCCCAGAGAGCTTCTGCCTTCTGGGTGGGGGTGGGGTTCTCCAGGGTCAGTTTATAGGGAGGTGCTGGCCCCTCGAGTTTGCCAGCAGAAGAGGGGCCATGGAGGGCCTGCCTACACCTTCTAGAACATTCCCAGGTGAGGTCTGGCCCCTGGAGCTGGGAGCCCAGCCGGCCCGCCAGTGGGAGGTGTGGGGTTGGGAACTCAAAGCAACATCACCGGCAGAGAAGAGGGGCTGAGACAGAAAATCAACTCAGGACGTCACTGCCCGCCCGAGGCTGGGTCAGCAAGCAGAGGGGTGCTCGGGAGCCGGCGGGGGCAACGGGGGCGGTTTCAAAAGCCCGCCCCGGTCCCATGCTCAAAACAGGAGCAGCGGAAAAAGGAGAAAGAGGGGTGTCCTCGAAGGAACACGAGGACAGGCTGGGACAGTCAGAGACAGGCTGGGCAGAGACGCAAGGCAGCGAGTGGCCAGGCCCACAGCGCACCCAGGGCCAGCGACGCTCCCTGGGTCAGGGCGGGGGCCCCCCAGGGCCGAGGCTGGGGACGCGGCCGGCCCCCACCCCGGAGCCGGGTGGCCTCTATGTGAGCCGATGCCGGGCCTCGAGCCGGCAGCTCGCAGGGGCTGGGGAGGAGCCGGGCAAGCTGGGCAAGCTCCCAGACAGGAGATGGGCTCCGAGCACTGAGAAGCGCTGGGTGCACGGGATGGGCTGGGAGGACCAGGGGATGGGTCCCCACATGGGGGTGAGGCCTCGGGCAGGCCCGGCAGGAAGCCGGCTGGAGGGGCTGGTGGCGGGGTAGAGTGCTGGCCGGCTGCTCGCTCCCCGACTCTGGGCTCCAGTGGATGCTGTGGCCAAGCCGACATCAGAGGTGTTTCTTTCTCTTGCCAGGAGATCCCAAGGGACAACATCTAGTGGAATATGTCAGAAAAGGTCAAATGTTTGGGCCACGAAGCCAAGAGAAATGATCAGGAGGAGGGAAGGCCCTGGAATCCAACAAAAGTGGCTGGCCGTCTGCGCGGTGAGGAGCCCGACCAGGTGTCCCCGCTGGAGGACAGCCCCCGTGTGCCCTGCCCTCGGCGGGGGAACCTGTTCCAGGTGGGACGATGGACACTGGGCAGCGTTCAGTCAGGGGTGGCTGGAGGGAAACGGCAAGTACAAGGTTTACATCTCAGAAGGAGGAGGTTATCAGAAATGAGCTCCGAAGGCTGGGCCGCCCACGGGGCAGTGTTTATGAGCAGGCAGGAGTGGCTCGGATGGACTCAGAGGAGGCAGAAGGCAAAGAGGCTCTGGGCCTGGCCCCATGCGTGCCCACAGGGCTAAGCTCACCCTCTGCTGGGGCAGGACCCCCAGGGGTGGGGCTGGGCCGGCATGCTCCTTCCTGCCCACTGTCTGTCCATTTCCGCCCAGACCCTGAGCCAGTGGGAAGAGGGGTCCCACACGGGGCTCAGCACTGCTGGTTCTGAGGCCACCGAGCAGCCCGCAGGCAGGCCGGTGGTGGGCGGGGCACACTCGACAGGCTGGGACCCTGCCGAGGTGTGGAGAAGGTCCCGGGAGCCCTGCGGGGGGCTGGGCGGCACAGTCCCTGGACAGGGAGCACACGGCCACCAGGCTCCCTGGGAAAGGCTTTGGGCTTTAATCCCCCTGACCTTAGACTTTCTGTTTTTCTTTCTTTGAACTTTAACCTAAAAGGCCAAAGGAATTTAATTTTTTGATTTGCATGTCACCCTAGGAAACTCAGGACAGAGGGTCTGTTTCCAGGCTGACCCTTTAATGGGAGCATCTCTGTTGTTTTATCTCCTTGCAGAACCTCTGAGCCAAATTTGGACTCTGAGGTTGGACCTAATTCAGGATGGGAAAGAGTAGGGAGAGAGTTCCGAGTCTGGGGTCCAAGGTGTCCTGAGAGTTCACTGATGTGGGTTCTGGCCCATCATGAGGTGGCTGACGTGGGAGGCTCTCTAAACTGCCCACGGCCCCCAAAAGGGGAGGAGTAGATTTGGGGCCTGCCCCCAACCCCTGGGAAACAGCCGAGGCGCCCGGTGGCCCCTGCCCTCCCATCGCGTCCAGCCGGCCACTCTGCTCGGCAAGCGGCAGCAGTATTGCTGACCCATGAACTCGGGAGGGCAAAGTGGGCAGCTTCCACCTGGCTCCCTCAGCCTCTCTGGGGACATGGCCCTCCCTGCCGCGTGGGTGCCCGTGGCCTCCTTGCTCCCATTGGGGGTGAAGCGGAGCAAACTGCCCGGCAGGTGAGGCTCTCTGGCCAGCGCCCCAGGCCCCCGGCTGGCTGCTGAACGGTCCTCCCGCCGCTACGCCGCGCCCCCCCCCCCCCCGGCTTTCTCTTCCTCCTCCTCCTCCACGCTGCACCGCCCCTCTGACCACTGTCGCCCCCTCAACCCGTCACCCATTTTCTCTGCTGGAGATGAACCCCAAACTATCACTTCTTCAAGTCAGCTTGTTTGGTTTCTTAAAGGGGTCTCTCTGCGCACATCAACAGAGGCAGAATGTGTTCAGATCGTGGAGGCGACAGGGAGCAGGGCGGAACCAGAGGGGCTGGCGCCAGGTACCAGGTACAGGAAAGCCATCAATGGGTAGGTGGGGGGGGCAGCAAGCCGGCCCTGTGCCCACCCCCCCCCAGGGCCCACCAGCCCCGCCCTGCAGCCCTCTGCAGAATTGGCCCCCTGCTCCTCATGGCCCCAGCCGGGCTGCATGGCTGCCCGATCACCAACCACCACTGTGCCGACTGTCGGGCCCTCAGCCTCTGCAGCCGTGGGGGCTGGGCCACAGCAGCAGCTCCTCTGCTTTCCAGGCTTTTCCTGCAGCCTGGGGGGCCGCCCCCTCCCCGCCCCCGAGCTCGGCCCAGGGCCCTGGGCAGCACCGCCGCTGCTCCGCCTAAGGCAGGGTCAGCTTTGAGTAAAGGGCAGAGCGGCTTCCCCTCCCAGGCAAGGCCCCGGGTCCTGTGTCCAGGGGCCTCCGGGGCTCCTGTCCCCCTTAACCAGAGGCTCCAAGGCATGAGTGGCCTTTCCCAATTTCCCAATTTCCCCCGACGCTACCTCCTGTTATCCTCACAACAACCCTGAGAGGGAGGGACTAGCGGCCTTACTTTCAAGGGGAAACTGAGGCCCAGAGAGGTAAAGTAGGCGGCCTCCCCGTGTCACACAGCAAGTCAGGAAGGGGACCGGCGCCTGTTGTCACCCCACCACCCCCACTCCCCGCCCCAGCCAAGGCCCACTTGCTTTTCTTCCCAGTTTTCTTCTTCCACACCTCCCCTCCCGCACCCCCCACCCTGCCCCGGCCTGTCAGTGGACAGACAGGTTAGGAGCAGCTGGCCTGGGACCCGAACAGGTCCTCCCACCCTCCTGCTTCTCAGGAAGCGGCCTGTGGCGCAAGGATGAGCTTGACCCACGCTATGTGTGGACAGAGCGGGGAGGGCCCCGCAGAACTCTGCTCAGAGCCGAGGACCCTCCCGCAGTCCAGAGGAGGGCTTTGGGGGGGCACCCACAAACCTCCCTGCTGTGTGTACTGCAGGAGGACCGCGGAGGGGTCGGGAGGAGCTTGGCGCCACCAAACGAACAAGGCAGAATTATGTGGACCAGTGGCTTGGCAGTGCTCAAAGGTGCCCTCCCCGGCTGCCCTTGAACTCCCCCCCGCTAACCTTGAGCCTGGCACAGCTGCCATCGCTCAGAGCCGTTCCCTCTGTTACACATCTCCCATGGGAGTAGTCATGGGCATTTGGGGTGTGGCTACGGGGGGAAGGTAAAGGTGGTGGATAACTAATGTATGGGTGGAGTGGGATATGTCCACGTGCTTTGAAGTCACTCCTGTGTCTGCTGCTTTGGGGCATAAATGGCTTCCGGGGACACGCTTACTGCCAAAGGAGGGGTGGGGGAATCCCCTGTTCCCTGCAGGAAACATGAAATCACGGTCAAAATGAAAGGTGAATCAAAGAGTCTGCAGTCAAAAAATATGGGGGGAACAGGGAGTATTTGAAAGGAGAAGGTGTGTCTGGAAGTTAAGAAAAATGTCAGGGTATTTTGCTTGAGTTTGTGATGTCTGTGGTCTTTATTTTAAAAATTTGTAACTTCTCAATCTAGATAATTGCTTTATACATATATATATTCATTAAGGGTTGTTTATCGTTTCAAATCTGTTGACAATGACCCAGTTTTTCTGTTCAGCTTCCTTTTCCAACCAACTCTTCACTCAAGACTCCGCGTTCCCCGGTGTTCACGGGCGGGACTCTTACTGGCTACTCTGTTCTCATGCCAGGGCACCTGCTGCCCTTCAGGACTGAACACCCCTGCCTAATGCATGTAAATGGCAGCGTGAACCTGAGAGCTTCCTTATCCCAAGCTTACTGGTCTCTGCAGGAATCCTCATCCCCAAGTCAACACAGGACCAAACTGAAGGCAAGGCCAACGTTAAGGCTGAAGGAGGTGATAGAGTTGAAAAAGACAGCGTGACAGGCAGGGTGAGGTACAGATAGCTGCTGTGCTTTGTCTCAAGGCCATTCCAGTTGGTGACAAAATAACTGTAACCGATTCCCGGCCCCTCCCCAACCACAGCAGCCTCCTCTGGAACCAGAAATGCCCTGGTTTCTATGGTTTCATTCACAGGCCAGCTTTGTCCTACTTAAGCAGGAAGCCCAAAATAACCTGCCCAAGATCACTCAGCTAGTAGGTGACAGGTCCAGGATTTAAATCCAGGTCTCTGGGCCCAGAGCAGGGCCAGGGGGGATGAGGGTACATGAGGGCCCACATCAAGCTGACCTGGCCCGGCTAGCCAGTGGTGGCAGCGAGCTCCAGCCCCTTCCTTCCCCCAGTGGCTCCACAAGCCACATGGACTGGGCTTTCAAGTAACTTGTCCTTGCATTAGAGGGTCCGGACCCTCTAAAAGCACTTGCGGGGTCTCACTAGGTCTCTATATAACTACCTCTGGAGAGGGAAGAGCTGCAGTTTTACAGATGACAAGGCGGCCTCAGAAAACTTTGGGGAACTCGATAATCTGTGATGTTCCCTGGTGTGATCAGTGGTGTGTTCCCCGCTTTCCCCACAGGGGCTGTTCACCTAAGGTCACAGCAGGTTCTATCAGAAGACCACCACTGAGGTCCTCCCTGAGAGAAGTGAGCCGGGACCCCAAGGCGCCCTGGCAAAGGATGAACAAAGCATCAGCAAGATGGTGGGTGGGTGGGGTCCCATGTGAAGTCTCCTATTGACAAGAATTACCGAAAGGCTTCTTGTCCAGGCCCCTAGTTTTAACTCGGTCCACCTCACTCAGAAGCCCCAAAATGGGACTGCGGTGTCGGGACATGGACTTCTCTTAAAACCAGTGCCTAGTTCTCACCAGGATGGACTTCACGGTGCTCTCTCCCCTTTCCTCCCATGGGCATCCCTTCCTTGCAATTTCTACTGGCCATCTTGTCCCTTTCTCTTTCCCCTCCTTAACCCACAGGTAAGTCTCTCACAGGCAGAGGTAAGTCAAGGTGGTTACATCTCTAGGCGACAGAAAGGGCTGTGGTCAGACTTCCAGCTACACGTGCAAGCAATCCATGAGGACCCTCCCTGCTCCACAACGCGGCTCCAGGGTCAGGTGTCCGACCTGCCCACTCCCCTCTCCCTGACCATCTGTCCCTCCTCTGTCGTGTGCGTAAACGTATTCTCCTTCCAACACTGAGCACGGGTCTGCCGCGGTGTGCTCGGTGATGGGGCGTCTCTGGCTGGGGCATGACGACGCCGTGAAGCCGGGTCTCCTAGGGTTTGCTCAGTGATGTGGCTCCACTGCCGGGAGGCCCGCCCCGCTCCTCCTCCCCTCCGCTCCGTTCCCCGCACCTTCCGAGCCCGTCTCCCCTCCCCGTTCCTCCTCGCGTGCTGGGACACCCCGCACGCTCCCCTCACTCGACACGGCCGGAGACGCTGCACTCCCTCCCTTCGCTCCAGGCTCGGCCGCCGCCGGGCAGTAACGGAAGCACCCGCCGCCCTCGAAGGCCCCGCGTGCGGCGGCCGCTGGGGTCCCGCGACCGCAACGGTCCAGCGCGCGCCCAGCCGCCCGTAGCCAGGGCAACCCACCCACACCCCTTTCTCCCGGCGAGCTCCGCGCGCCGAGCGGCCCAGTCCCGGCATGCTCCGCGCACGGGGCGGGCCCCCGAGGGGGCGGGGCGAAGCTGGCAGCTCCCGGCGTGCTCCGCGCGGCAGGGCGCGGCGGGGCCGAAGGCGGTCCGGAGCCTGGCGGTTCTGCAGCGCCCGCGCTGGCCGCGCCTGCCCGAGGGGCGGAGTGAGGTCTGGTAAGATGCGGCGAAGGGCCGGCATGAGGCTCACGTCCAGGCGAAGGACTATCTAACGTCGTTTTTGTTTTGCAATGACCTTTCTTGTTAATATGTTGTTGTTCAGTCGCTAAGGCGTGTGCAGCTCTTTGCGACCCCATGGACCGCAGCACGCCAGGCCTCCCTGTCCATCACCAACTCCGGAGTTTACCCAAACCCATGTCCATCGCGTTGGGGATGCCATCCAACCATCTCATCCTCTGCCGCCCCCTTCTCCTCCTGCCCCCAATCCTTCCCAGCATTAGGGTCTTTTCAAATGAGTCAGCTCTTCGCATGAGGTGGCCAAAGTATTGGAGTTTCAGCTTCAACATCAGACCTTCCAATGAACACCCAGGATTGATCTCCTTTAGGATGGATTGATTGGATCTCCTTGCAGTCCAAGGGACTCTCAAGAGTCTTCTCCAACACCACAGTTCAAAAGCATCAATTCTGCGGCGCTCAGCTTTCTTCACCATCCAACATCCATACATGACCACTGGAAAAACCATAGCCTTGACTAGACGGACTTTTATTGGCAAAGTAATGTCTCTGCTTTTAAATATGCTACCTAGGTTGGCCATAACCTTCTTTCCAAGGAGTAAGCGTCTTTTAATTTCATGGCTCCCAGCATCAGGGTCTTTTCAAAGGAGTCAGTTCTTTGCATCAGGTGGCCAAAGTATTGGAGCTTCAGCTTCAGCATCAGTCCTTCCAATGAATATTCAGGACTGATTTCCTTTAGGATGGACTGGTTTGATTTCCTTGAGTTCAAGGGACTCGAGTCTTCTCCAATACCACAGTTGAAAAAAGCATCAATTCTTCCGCACTCAGCTTTATAGTCCAACTCACATCCATACATGACCACTGGAAAAACTGTAGCTTTGACTAGAAGGACCTTTGTTGGCAAAGTGACGTCTCTGCTTTAATTTATTATAGAGAATAAGGCACAAGCACTTGTGCGTCCCCCACGTGGGTCAGGCCCAGGGAAGCCCTCAGGGCGCTCCCACCACAGCCTCCACGCTCAGGAATCTGGTGTTCGCCATTTGTGTTTATAATTGAAGGAGGTCAGAACAGCTGCCCCAAAACATGCTGCTCTGGCACGTTGACTATTTTGAGTCAGACACTTGAAAAACAGCAAATGCAAGAAAAACACTGACTTTTCTTTCTTCTTCTTAAAACCAAGAGATGAAATTGCTATGTGAAAAAAGTTCACGTCTTTTGCCCAGTTTTCGATTCCATCTTTTTTTTTTCTTACCAATAGATTCTCAGGCCAGGTTTATTGGGGATTTGCATTTTCAGGAGTAAACTTGAGGGCTTTGCTTGCGTTTCCTCTCTCCTGTGGCCCCTCCCTGTCATTTGTGGGGATGGTGAAGGACGGGGAAGCCTGGTGCGCCGCAGTCCACGAGGGCGCAAAGCGTCGGACACGACTGAGCGACCGAACAACTTATTTCGTGGCTGAATCCTAGCAGGGTCTCCAGAGGACACGCTGCACGGTATTTAATCATCACGAAGCCTTCACCCTGTTTTATAGTCAAGGGCTCCTTACAGCCAATAGTGAGTCCAAACACAAACGTTTAGGGAATGGCCCCTAAGCATCAGAAACAGCACCGATGAAAGCACACCACGCTTTCAAGTTTCAAGTTTCTCAAGTTTCCCTTACATTCATTTCTATTTCCTTCTTTTTTATGGCTGCACCTTGGGCATATGGGATCTTAGTTCCCTGACCAGAGACCAGACTTGCGTCCCCTGCCGGGAAAGTTCGGAGTCTTAGCCATTGGACCAGCAAATGTGGGAAATGGCCACATTTCTATTTTCAGTGGAGTGACTTATTTTCTTATATGTGGTGTGGGGCAGGGCAGGGCGGGGGGGCTGTCTTCCAGGGCTCCCCACATGAGAGAGAAAAGGAGAAAGAGGAAATTCCTTCTGGTCCTGTGCTGTGTGCACCAGGATAAAAGTCTCGTTGGAGGAAGGCTGAGTCTGGAAGTTGGTGAAGCCGCCAGACCATGGCAGGGAAGGGGGTGGGGGCGGTCCAGAGGTAAAGACTTTGCCTTCCATTGCCTGCAGGTTCAACCCCTGGTCTGGGAGCTAAGGTCCCACATGCCTCTGGGTCAAAAGACTAAAACATAAGACACAAGCAATATTGTAACAAATTCAATAAAGACTTTAAAAAATGGTCCACATCAAAAAAATCTTTAAAAAAAAAAAAGAAAAGCCAGTGACCAGCCCCTCACCAGGGCAGAGGCCAGGAGGTGTGGTGTCCTGGCTGGCTGCCCAGCCAATTGTGGAGGGAGTAGGCTTCGGGAGAAGCATGGATTGGACCTAAGTGGAGAGAAGGCAGGAGGGAGGCACAGGGATGGATCTTGAGCTCTTTCTAAAGCTGTACTTGGCCCCCTGCCATGCCATCTATATTTTCACCAGGAAGAATGGCATCCCCTTCCAGCTGAGGCCTGTGGAGCTGGCACCACAGGGTGAGCAGAGCTAGGTGGGTTCCATTGAGGGGGTACCTGGGGGCTAGACCCTGCACTGAGCCTCCTCTGCACTCTCTTTGCTCCCCTCTCCCCCAGGGGAGCACCTGAAACCCGAATTCCTGAAGGTGAACCCCATGGGGGAGGTGCCTGCCCTCAGGGATGGGGACTTCCTGCTGGCTGAGAGGTAAGGCACCCTGGGTCTGGGGCTCATCATTGCTTGGAGGCAGACAAAAGCTGGAAATCTTTCCAGCAGCCCCTTCCTCTTTTGAGCTAGTCCAGCTCAGAGGACAGGGACCTGAACCAGGGGGCTGCTGTGGGGCTAAATCTGGGAGCTTCAGAGAGGAGGGCGTGCCGACCACCCCCCAGGCCTGGACTGCCTGGAGGCAGCCAGGGAAGACTGAGGCTTAAGGGGAGCCCCTCCCCAGACGTCCCAACACGGCCTTTCAGAGTCACAGGAGCCGGGCAGCCCTGGGGCTGCACTGCGCTCTGAACGCCAGTCCCCTGTCCTCACTCTTTGCCCACGGGCAGGTCCCGAGCCTTAGGCCCCAGCCTTCACTTCCGTAAGACAGGGGAATAAGGTAACCACCTACCGGGGCTTGTCGGAGGATGGAGACTGAGCACCAAGTGCCCAGAGCCGAAGGGCGATCAGGAGTGGGGGACTCTCCTGCTGATCCAGTGGTTAAGACTCCCCACTTCCACTGTAGGGGGCTGGAGTTCAATCCCCGGTCAAGTAACTAAGATCCCACAGGCTACTCCCCTATGTGGCCAAAAAAAAAAAAAGAGAGTGGAGGTCCCCCTGAGCCCCTCCCCCAGACCCTGAACACCAGGCATAACTGGCCCAGGAAGGGAATGGGACGTGCGTGGCTGGTCTTCCTCACCCGCCTGAGAAGGGCCCCTGACCCAGAGAGCTGGGCTCTGAGGTGGTGAGCAGGCTGGAGTCATGGCAGAGCGTGCTAAGCATGCTAAGTCACTTCAGTCTGGTCCCACTCTTTGCGACCCCGTGGAGTGTAGCTCACCAGGCTCCTCTGTCCATAGGATTCTGCAGGCAAGAATACTGGAGTGGGTTGCCATGCCCTCCTCCAGAGGATCTTCCCGACCCAGGGATTGAACTTACGTCTCCTGCATCTCCTGCATTTCAGGCAGGTTCTTGACTGGCTGAGCCATGGGGGAAGCCGTCATGGCAGGGAGGGGGCTGGAAACCAGGGGAGGAACAGGGCCTGGAGAGCAGGAATGGAGTGGAGTGGTGGAGGAAGATGCCACCCGGAGGGGAGGGGCCCTGGGGAGGTCTTCCTCTGGGGGTGGAGTTGAAGGGCTGGTGAGAGATGGGGCCGCCCACCCCAGGTGGGTGGGGAGATCTCTGACACCCCTCCCTGCAGTGTAGCCATACTTTTATACCTGAGCCAAGTATCAGATGGAGGCAAACTTGTACCCACTCGAACTGCAGGCCCGCACCCGTGTGGATGAGTACCTGCCCTGGCAGCACACGGCCATCCAGCAGCCCACCACCAACATCTACCTGTGCAAGGTGAGCCTCCCTGCCATATCCTGCAGGCTTGGGCAGGAGCTATATACTGGGGCTCCAAAATCACTGTAGATGGTGACTGCAGCCGTGAAATTTTAAAAGACACTTGCTCCTTGGAAGAAAAGTTATGACCAACCTAGTCAGCATATTAAAAAGCAGAGACGTTACTTTGCCAACAAAGGTCCATCTAGTCAAAGCTATGGTTTAAAAAAAAAAAAAAGCTATAGTTTTTCCAGTAGTCATGGATCGATGTGAGAGTTGGACTATAAAGAAAGCTGAGCGCCAAAGAATTGATGCTTTTGAACTGTGGTGTTGGAGAAGACTCTTGAGAGGCCCTTGGACTGCAAGGAGATCCAATCAGTCAATCTTAAAGGAAATCAGTCCTGAATATTCATTGGAAGGACTGATGCTGAAGCTGAAACTCCAATACTTTGGCCACCTGATGTGAAGAACCGACTCATTGGAAAAGACCCTGATGCTGGGAAAGATTGAAGGCGGGAGGAGAAGGGGATGACAGAGGATGAGATGGTTGGACGGCATCACCTACTCAATGGACATGAGTTTTAGTAAGCTCCGGGAGTTGGTGATGGACAGGGAGGCCTGGTGTGCTGCAGTTCATGGGGTCACAAAGAGTTGGACACGACTGAGCGACTGAACTGAACTGAGGACCCCCGGGGGGGGGTCCTGTCTTCTTCCCCAGGCAGACATCACTAATTTATGACATTTCATTATGTCCTTGTCACATGGAGCAGCAATGTCACTATTATATGTCCTTTGGATCTTAATCTTGGTGTATTATTCTTCTGTCTTATTAGCAGTTTTAGACAGCTCCAAAGTGTGGGTTAAACCCTCTCCAGCCAGTCACCAGTCTCGGAAATACCAATGCATTCATTTAAGAGTATTGCCAGCATCTTTGTGGCCTTTCAGTATCCAACTTGCCAGAGATGGACTGAAATGCATAGCTTTTTTTCGGAGCCTGAATGAAACCTCGGAATCCTGAACACAAAGCCCCAAAGGGCCTCACTGATAAGTGGGTGCCAAGGGAGGGGTGGAGAAGAGCTGGGAGGCTTCCAGGGCCCCGAGATAAGCTGCCTCCTCTCTTCCTGGCCCAGTGTCTCCTGCCCCACTTCTCTGGGCAGCCCCTGGATGCCACGCATATGGAGCAGCTGCTGGGGAAGCTGACACCCACTCAGGATCTCCTGGCAGCCAGGCCTTCCTGGCCTCTAGGCAGTTCTCCCTGGTGGATCTGATGGCATTCACGGAGCTGATGCAGGTGAGGTTCTCCTGCTCACTTGCCCTCTGGGGGTACTCTGGGTGTGGGCTGAGCCCAGGCCCCAGCTGCCCTGTCTCCCCAGCCCACTGCCGTCGGCTGCGACCTCTTCCAAGATGGGCCCCGGCTTGCCACGTGCCAGGCCCATGTGGAGGCTCCCCTGGGCCCCGAGCTTGTCCAGGAAGCCCACAGGCATGTGCTCCAGCCTTGGGACCCCCAGGAGGCCCAGCGGGACCCCAAGATGGCCCAGAAGCTGGCTCAGCGGGTGAAGGAGCAGCTCTGCTGAGGGCCGGCCGCATCCCTGCGCTTTGCTGGCTGCAGTAAACGTGCTGTGTGCCCGTCACTCGTCTCCAGCTTTGCTCTGCTCTAGGCAGTGGGCTCTCGCCGTTTCTAAACGGTCTGGGAATCTCCCCAAATCGAGCATCTCAGAGACAGCAGCACTTAGGCCCCCCACGTCACCCTCCTCTGCCTCCGGGTGCCGAGTCCACCTGCTTGGCTCTCGGGCGCGGCCGGTCCCAAACCAGGCAGGAAGCTTCTGAGCTCCTCTGTGGCCCCTCAAGTCCCCGGTGGTGTCACCCAATGCCCTGACAACCTCCAGGTTCCGGTTTGTTTCCCTACACCCATTTCCAGCCACAGTTCAGGCTAGACATTGCCGCCCCACCCCCTCCCCCCTGCTTCTGGAACCGCCCTGGGTTAGTTCTCACTTTGGACCCTGTAACACCCCTTTGGTCACTTTCTGCCGTGAAGGCCTGGCCCCGAGAGTTCCTACACGGAAGCCCCTCTCAGACACGGGCCAGGGGCACACATACGCGTGCCCCCAGGGAGGGGAAGGGCAAATTCACAGCCACCCCCGACGGGGTCTGCTCCCGACTGTCCTCACAATCCTTCCCACGTGAGCATTCCAGGCTTCCGGTCCTCAAGGCAACATCAAGAGAACAAGAAGTTCCAGAATGCGGGGGGGGGCCGGGCCTGGGTGGGTGGGCACAGGGCCAGGGCACAGGCTGCGGTGGGCTGCGTGCGGCTGGGCGTCTGCCGGCCGCGGTGGGGCCCAGCATGGGCCTGGAGCTCTATCTGGACCTGCTGTCCGCGTCCTGCCGCGCCGTCTACATCTTCGCCAAGAAGAATGGCATCCCCTTCGACTTCCAGTTTGTGGATCTGTTGAAAGGTGGGCACCTGCGGCTGCCCGGGTGGGCTGGGTGCTGGGGGAGGCAGGACGCTAGGTCTGGGGTTCACAGAAGCGGAGGCAGAGGAGACCCGCCCGCCCCGCGCCGACGCTCCGCCCCACGCCCCCACCCCAGCCACATCCCACCCAAGTGCGCAAGGGGAACAAAAGCTTCCTGGTGGGGGCGGTTGTCTGCTGTGTGTCTGCCTGGCCCGCCTTCGCCATTCCCCACGGATTCTTACGCACTGTGATGAACGGGGGTGGGGCGGGCAGTGGGAGAAAGAAGGGTCCCCCGGCTCCCACCCAGCGGCCCCGCCTTCTCCGCTGCCCAGCATCTCCTCAGCTGCAGCAGCTGCAGATCAGGGCGGCCGAGGTCACAGGAGCACCACGTGTACTTATTCCTCATCCACCTCCGTCCATACCTGTCCCCCAGCCCCAACCCCCGCCAAGTGTTCAGACCTGCCCAGGGTGACTCCCCGGGGCCCCGGTGAGGGTCATGGCCCCGGTCTCCATCAGCGCCTGAAGAACAGAGAGGGGGCTCTAGAATCTCCACTTGCAGAGCCTGGACAGGGTGGGAGGCCTGGGGCTGGGATCCAGGCCCCCAGGGCTTCTGTTTGATTCACAGGATGTGACTTTGGGCCCAGAGTTGGGGGTCAGGGCTGGAGGCCTTCAGCTTCCTGGAGCCAAAGGGTTGCCCTGGCCGCAGGGCCTGGGAGGGCGGCAGCGTGCTGGCCTGGTCCTCCTTAGGCTCCCTGATGTGCCTCTTCACCTGGCAGGGGGGGTGGTGGCGTGCTTCTCCTCTGGGGCGCAGCGTCCCCTTCTTGGGAAGTTGCATCGAGAGGCGTTGTTTCTGTCTCGAGGAGGCCCCGGTCTCCCGTCCCTGGGGTCTCAGCGGCCTCAGAGCTTCCTGCCCGTCTCAGGTCACCACCACAGCAGGGAGTACATAGAGATCAACCCCCTGAGGAAGCTGCCCAGCCTCAGAGACGGGAAATTCATCTTGTCCGAAAGGTAACAGCCTTCCCGGCCCTCCCACCCTGAGTCTCCACTCCTCCTGGGAGAGTATTCCCCACAGCCCACCTGCACTGCTGATTGCTTGCTTTCTTTTCCTGCGGAAAAGTTCACTCACACACCGAAGCAGGACAAACGCTAGAGAACCAGGAGCGTAATGAACCCACGTTCCCGCCCCCAGCCCCGTTGGTGGTCCACTCGGGCTCATTTTGCATCATCTGTACCCCTGCTCAGTTCATCTGCCTCCTGGCCACCCCATCCTTCACCTGTAAATGTTTAGGAATGACCTCCTAAGAGATTTCCCCACTTGCTCTGCCCTGTCTGAGGCCACTCACCAACACCCCATTTCCCCACAGGGCCCTCGTGGATGGGGGTGGACTGACTGCCTTTCCCAGGGCCTCTGGGCTCACCCTCCTCCAGGAGGAATGCCGGGGGCCTAGAGCCGGCCTGTGGCCCGGCCGCGTGGGGTGGTCGGCGAGCAAGGGCTAAGGAGGCCTGGGGAGTGCCCTGACCATCCTCTCCGCAGCGTGGCCATCCTTTTCTACCTGTGCCGCAAGTACAGCGCCCCCTCGCACTGGTACCCACCAGACCTGCACATGCGTGCCCGTGTGGATGAGTTCATGGCCTGGCAGCACACGGCCATTCAGCTGCCCATGAACAAGATACTCTGGATGAAGGTGAGGGGGCCCAACGCTGGGGCTCAGGCAAGCGTCCCCCCTGCTGACCCTCATCTCTGCGACTCCCTCTCCTGCCCACCTTACAGAGCTGTGGGGGGTATGACACGGACCGCGGGGTAGGAGAGAGCCTTATAGAGATGAGGGGAAGGGCACCCAGGAGGAGCTGGTATCACTCAAGCCAGGATAGGATTCAAGACATTTCATTCTGACCTGGAGATATCAGAGCTGGGAATTCCCCTGTGGTCCAGTGGTTAGGACTCAGCACTGTCACTGCCGTGGCCCAGGTTCAGACCCTGCTTGGGGGCACTAAGGTCCTGCAAGCCGCGAGCTGTGCAGTGGGAGAGAAAAAGAAAAAAAAAGTGAAAGGGTCCATAAAGACCGCCATATTTGAAGATGACAAATAAACAGTACACGTGCCCATACTTCTTATCCTATACCTGTGGCAGACATCACTAATCAATCACAGGATTCTTTCCTGCTGGGACCTCAAGTCCTTCTTTTTTTTTTAAAGAAAGTCTTTTATTAATTAATCTTTTGGAGCTGTGCTGGGTCTTACTTGCAGCACGTGAGATCTTCGATCTTTGTGGCAGCGTGGGGATGTTTAGTCGTGGCAACTCTTAGTTGTGGCATGTGGGATCTAGTTCCCTGACCCAAGATCGAACCTGGGCCCTCTCTTCATTGGGAGCTCAGAGTCTTAGCCGCTGGACCACCAGGGAAGTCCCTCACATCCTTCTGAACAAGGGCCCCAGGCGACTTCTACCCACCGGAACTGCCAACGGAGGCGATACCACTTTACATCCTTGGTACTGTCCACCACCTCTCTTAGCAGACAAGGGTACTGAGGCCTGGAGGGTCAGACGGGGCCTCCTCTCCCTCCCCTCCCTCACCCTGGCCAGCTGCTGATCCCGATGATCACCGGTGACGAGGTCCCAGCTGAGAAGATGGAGCAGATACTGGCAGAGGTGAAGAACAACCTGAAGCTTTTCGAGGAAAAGTTTCTGGAGGACAAGATGTTCATCACTGGGGACACCATCTCCCTGGCTGACCTGGTGGCCCTGGTGGAGATGATGCAGGTTTGCAGCGGGGTGGTGGGCAGACGGAGCAGATGAGGGACTCTTGCAGAGAGGCTGGGGAAGGGGGAGCCAAGCCTGGGTGCCTGGCCTTGACCTGGGGGGACCACAGGAAGCCCAGGTTTTGAACCGAGGAGGATCGTGGTCGTTAGTGCTTCAGGAAGAGTCCTCCGTGGGGACAGGAGCTGGAGGGTGAGCCTGCTCAGTCAGCCGGGATCCCAGTTGCCTCCTCCTCCCACAGGACCCTCCAGGAAGAGTCCAGAGGCTTCCAAAGTGTCCTTCTGATCAAAGTGCCCCTCTTTTCCAGAGCTCCAGTCGGGGCAGTTGGACAGGGCTGCTCCCTGGCTTTGGGTCCAAGGGGCCATCTCCTCTGCGTGGGGGGACACTTCTGGGTAGGGGACATTCATGCAGCTTCTGTGTGCAGGGGAGGGTGGCCACTTCTGACCGAGCTGGTGTGCAGGACGGAGTTGAGACCCTGGCCAGTATGCAAAGTGGCCACTTTGGTCCCTGGTCAGTGTGCAGTATAGACCAGCGCAGGGAGAAAAAAAGTCCCAGTCTCTCTGTCCCAGGTGGTTTCACCCCCGAAGTTTCACCCCCACACCCCTTAAACTTTCCCCACACCCACCGCAGACACCTTGGGCTCATGTTGCTTAGGCTGCCAGCTGGGGTCTCAGCGCAGTTCCTGTGCTTGATCACAGAGCGAGGTTCAACACAGGGAGGAATAACTGAACTCCTCCCACCTCCGTCTGGGGCAAGGGGCTTCCATGGAAGAAGGCAAGACCCCTGGGAGGTTTCACACTGGAGAAGTGGGAACCCCTGGGTCACGGGCCCCTCTGAGAGGGACTCAGGAGCTGTGGAGCAAGACCAGTGACAAAAGAGCCACTCAGGGTCCTCCACCCCCACGTGCATCCGTTACATGACCCGGGAGCCCTGGCCAGGCCTCGGGGGTCCGCAGGCTCACTTGCCGCAGGGGTGAATAGAGAGAGTCTGGCGGCTGTAGGCGGGGCCCAGGTGGGGCTGGTCCACAGGCCGACCGTGCCTTCCTCTCGGTCTGTCCACAGCCCATGGCCGGCAACCATAACGTCTTCCTCAACAGCGCCAAGCTGGCCGAGTGGCGCATGAGGGTGGAGCTGGCCATCGGCTCCAGCCTCTTCTTCGAGGCCCACGACCGGCTGGTGAAGCTGGCAGAATGGGACTGCTCCACGCTGGGCCCGATGGTCAAGGAGAGGATCTGTGATTTGCTGCAGAAGTTCAAGTAGAGGCAGCGCACCCCGCGGGCCCGGCCGGCTCAGCCCCCGGGGCCCCTTTCCTTTAGGGGGACGCTGAAATTCACTGCTGCTTTGCCTAATCAAGAACTGAAACAACTCCTGTGGCTCCTGAGCCTGAGATGTGCCTGGGGCTGGGTGGCAGTCGAGAGGCCCCCAGCTTCCAAAAAGAACTGGGAAATTAAAGGTTACACACGATTAAACTGTTGGTGTGACAGCTGATGACTTTCGTGCTCCACTTTCACTAATGGATAGAATAATGAGATCAGAGACCCCCCAGGAAATGGAGATTTGAACCACACTCTAACATTATCGGGGGACTTCCCTGGTGGCCCAGTGGCTAAGACTCCATGCTCCCGATACAGGGAACCCAGGTTCAATCCCTGGTCAGGGAACTAGATCCCCCATGCCATAACTAAAAGTTTGCTTGCCCAGACGAAAGACCCCACATGCCACAATGAAGATTGAAGGTCCCACTTGCTGCAACTAAGCAATAAATATTTATTTTGCCGAAGCCAAATAAATAAATAAAGATAGATAGTTTTTAAAAAAATAAACACATCAGCCTGCCGGCTACATACAGCACAGCACCCACAACATAGAATACCTGATCTTCTAAACGGCACATGCAGTATTCTCCAGGATAGACCCTGGGTGAGGTCATAAAATAAATCCCAAGAAATTTAAACTGATTGAAATCATATGATGTGTGTTCTCTGAACACAGTGGAATACAATGAGAAACCAATAACAGAAGGAAAGCTAGGAAATGAAATTTTTTAAAAATTCATTTTATACAACCAATGAATCAAGAAATCACAAGGGAAATTAGAAAGTACCTTAAAAAATTAAAACACAACAGACCCAAACTTATGGGAGGCAGCAGAACCAGGGCTAAGAGGCCATTTTATAGCTGTGAATGCACACAGATCTCACCTACTCCAGAGCTCTCGCCTGGAGAATCCCAGGGACGGGGGAGCCTGGTGGGCTGCGGTCTATGGGGTCGCACAGAGTCAGACACGACTGAAGCGACTTAGCAGCAGCAGCAGCAGCAGCAGCAGCAGACAGATCTTAAATCGACAACCTAACTTACACCTGAGGAAGTAGAAAAAGAAAGGCAAACTGAACCTACAGCCAACAGGAGAAAAGAAATAATAAAGATTTGAGTGGAGACAGAGGATAGAAAAACAACAGAGAAGATCAGCGAATCAAAGAAAATGGATTTTTGAAAAGGCTACTGTTCTCCGCAAGATCCTGGATCAAACTCCGCTCACAGCATTCAGGTTATGCTTTTTTTTTTTCAGTAGACAGTTACCATTTTTTTGTTGTTACTGGTAAGAATAATTAAGAACCGCTCAGCAAATTGCACGTGTACCACGCAGTCCCGTTGACTGCAGTCGCCACGCTGCGCATTAGATCTCCATAACTTATCTATCTCGGGTGCTCAACGCCTTCTGCTCTCGGGCCAGTGTGTCGCCATTCCCCCTCTCACCCCAGCCCCTGGGAACCGCCGTTCTCATCCCTGCTGGTAAGAGTCCCACTTTATAAGATTCCACACAATTGAGATCAGGCAGTATTTGTCTTTCTGTGTCTGACATTCCACTTAGCGTAATGACCTCCAGGTCCATCCATGTTGTTGCGAATGACAAGATTTCCTTTCTTAAGACTGAACACAAGAGGCCTTGATATGTGTGTGCTCAGTCACTCAGCTGTGTCCGACTCTGTTCAACCCCAGGGACTGCAGCCCGCCAGACTCCTCTGTCTGTGGGGATTCTCCAGGTAAGACTACTGGAGTGGGTTGCCATTTTCCTTCTCCACCTCAGTAAGTGTCCGTGAATAATCTCCAGATTTTCTCGATCCACTCACCCCTTAACCGACACTTAGGTTGTTACCCTATCTTGGCTGCAGTGAACGTGGGCTTGGAGACATCTGTCTCTCGAGGATCCTGTTTGCATTTTCTTTGGATATATGCCCAGAAGCGGGCTTGCTGGATCTTTCCCATCATTTTCAAAGATGGAGAAACAGAGGCCCAGAGGAGGGAAGAAGCACACCCAGGGAATGAGACGGAGGCACTGTGCTGGGAGCAGGAAGACTTCCGGTCAAATTCTAGGGGTGCACTGGGGCAAGGGAGTGAGCGCCGCCCAAAAATCTGAGGCTTTGCCTCTTGGTCATATCAGTCCTGGATGTTCATTGGAAGGACTGATGCTGAAGCTGAAACTCCAATACTTTGGCCACCTCATGCGAAGATCTGACTCGTTGGAAAAGACCCTGATGCTGGGAAGGATTGAAGGTGGGAGGAGAAGGGACGACAGAGGATGAGATGGCTGGATGGCATCACCGACTCAGTGGACATGAGTTTGAGTAAGCTCCGGGAGTTGGTGATGGACGGGGAGGCCTGGCGTGCTGCAGTCCATGGGGTCGCAGAGTCGGACACGACTGAGCGACTGAACTGAACTGAACTGCCTCTTGGTGGCGCCGGGTCTCTGCAGCTTCGGGCCAAGAGCATGGATGCTGGAGTCAGACTTTCTGGACCCGTGACCCCTCTGGGCCTCGATTTCTTCATCCCTAAAGCAGGAACTTCTGACATACGCCACGGCCGGGATGAGCCTTGACGATGTTCTGCTCGGTGAGACGAACCTGGGCGTGACCGGCCCGCCTCGCCACGGGGACCTTCCGGAGCCCCCGCCCCGCAGACCCGCCGGGCGCCGGCGATTGGACCCGAGCGTGCGGCCCGAGGGCCTATGGGGAGCGGCGCGTGGGGGGCGGGCCGAGCGCTGCTCGTCGGTCGCGGCCCGGGGCTCGCTGAGTCCCGTGTCCCCCGCGTGACGAGGCCAGTCCGCCCCCGCCATGGGCCTGGAGCTCTACCTGGACCTGCTGTCCCAGCCCTGCCGCGCCGTCTACATCTTCGCCAAGAAGAACGGCATCCCGTTCGAGCTGCGCACCGTGGACCTGCGCAAAGGTGGACGCCCGGCCGGGGTTTGGGGGACCGAGAGGTGTTGGGGGGGGAGGTCAAACACTGCTCAGGGGAGCCCCTCCCCAAGCCTCACACGTCCTGCAGCCAGCCACCAGGGAGATCGGAGATTTGGAGATCCCCAAACTTGGCTGGGTCCCTGGAATGGCCGACGAGGAGGGCTGCTCAGTTGAAGCAGAGTAAAAGAGCCGGGGGCGGGGTGCGCATGAGGAATGGAGGGACCTGGCGAACAGGGGGTGCCACTGGGCATAGGGAAGGGACTGGGCGAAGAGATGGGGCAGGAGGAGAGGGATTTAGGGGGCCGCTTGGGGGGTGGGGCAGAGCGAGGCCCTCCATTGTGGCCCCAACTGCTGACGCTCTGGCCCTGGCTGCCCTGGGTCCACCCCCAACCCCGCCCCCCGCACTCCATGGGGTCGCAAAGAGTCGGACACGACTGAGCAACTTTCACTTTCACTTTTGAAGTGGACCCTAGGAAGAGGCCACTTGTCTGTGTTTGAGGACCTATCCTTAGGGTTCACAGGGCAAGGGGCGCTGAAGGAAGCCAGAGTCCACTCAGGGGACCAGTCTCCCAGTCCCTGCAGCTGGGACACCCCCATACCCCACGTGGCAGCCAGTGACTCTGGCGATGGTGAAAAGGCAGAGAATGGGAGTCTGCGGGCCTAGGCAAGGACAGGCCCCACCCTGGATGGAGCTCCTTAAGCTCTGTTTTAGGGGCATTCCTAGAGGGGGAGGTTATGCCCACAAGAACTTGGCAAGGGGTGTCGAGCTCTCTTTTGCACCAGCTGGCAGAACCTCCCACTTCTCCCAGAGAAGCCCCCGCCAGCTTTTCCCACACCAAGAGCTGCCAGGGGCTGGAGAAGAGCCAGGAAATTGCAGTTGGGGCCTTTTGAGGGGGGTGGGTACAGCGGGTGGGCACAGCCAGGCAGGGCAGGGCATTTTCCTCCCCACCACCCACCACGCCGGGCTCTCCGCAGGCCAGCACCTCAGCGATGCCTTTGCCCAGGTGAACCCCCTGCAGAAGGTGCCAGTCCTGAAGGACGGGGACTTCATCTTGACCGAGAGGTAACTGGGGCCCTGGGGTAACAGGGTTGCTGGCAGACCCCGCTGGAACCATCTCGTCCCTTTGCAGATGAGAGACTGAAGTCCCCCGTGGTGAAGGGCCCTCGGTCCAATATCCCACAGAGAGTCAGGGCTGGACCCCAGGCTCCTGCCTGCCCGCGATTTCAGTTCACAGGGATGGTTGGAAAAGCAAACACCTTACCAGTCACGTGGTTGTTGGTGAGGGGGGCAGGGCAGGCCAGTTCATCCCCCAAAGGGCTGCCCTCTGGCCAAACTTGTATTGAGGTCTCCCAGTGGTCCCATCTCTGGGCTGCCCCTCCCTGGGAGGACCACCAGACACATGGACGTTTGCCGTCACAGGAGGGACCCTCGTCTTCCTCAGAACTCCCTTGCTGGGACAAAAGGAGAAAAAAAAACAGTGAACTGTTCAGCTAGGTGTGGGAGCAGGATTCCCAGTCGGGAGCTTGGGCCAGGGGCAGATACAGAGGTTTTCTGCCCCTTTGGCTGGGGTGCCCAGCCCCTGGGGTACCCCCAGTTCCTGAAGGCCTTCCCAGTGGCCCCAAATTCCCACATTCACTGTCCTTCCGGGTCGATCCTCCCGTCCCAACACCAAGGCGGCCCGGCTAACCCAGGGCGGGAGGGGCTGCAGGAGCCTGTCTGTCCCGCTGGTCCAGTCCCCACAGCCCCCACGCCCTCCTGTGTGTCCGGCAGGAGGCTTCAGGGAGGACAGAGGGACGACAGAGGACAAACGAAAAAGGGATGACGGGAAAGCGTTTTCGAACCGTCAGGCCTCCTGGGGGTCTGACCGTGGGGTGCTGAGCTCTCTCTGGTCCTCCTGTCAGAAACTGTGCTCCGAACTCTTGGCAGGACTCACGTGGAATTTCTCCTGGTGATAGAAGGAGCTTGCCTGTTAGCCTCAGGGAGACTCTCAGCTCAGCCTCCAAAGCCTGTGTGCCCTGAGCAAGTCCCATCCTTGTTCTAAAGCCTGGCTTCCTTGTCTGGAAACTGAGAAAATAGCTTGGCGCATGGTCAGGAAGGTGCAGGAAGGGACTCTGTATAAAGCCCCGGCTCAGTGGCCGCCCCCCCCGCCCCCGCCCTCCAACACGTCTTCCCCTCGCCCACAGCGTGGCCATCCTGCTCTACCTGGCCCGCAAGTATAAGGTCCCCGACCACTGGTACCCTCGGGACCTGCAGGACTGTGCCCGTGTGGACGAGTACCTGGCCTGGCAGCACACAGCCCTGAGGAGAAGCTGCCTCCGAGCCCTGTGGCATAAGGTGAGGGGCCTCTCCCCGGGCGGGGGGCAGTGAGGGCATCGCCCCACCAGGGCGCGGGCAAGCTCACATTCTTCCTTTCAGCTCAAGTGGCTTCTGTTGACCCGGCTTTGACTTCCCAATTCTTTCTTCTGTTTGCCCAAGCTGCTGTTAAGCCCGTCTAACACATTCTTTGTGTTTGAAGTACATATTTTTTTCAGTTCTCGAGATTCCATGTGGTTCTTTTTTAGAGTTTCCATTTCTCTGGCGAAATTCACCATCTCCTCACCCACTTGGTCTATCTTTTCTTCTAAATTCTTTAACATACTGATTCTTTTTTGTTAGCTAATTTCAGCCCCCGGGTGTCCTGAGGCTTGGTTTCTATTGGCTGCTTCTACCATCTGGATTATGGGTCACATTTTCCTTTTTCTTTCATATTTTGGCCACACCACGCAGCTTGTGGGATCTCAGTTCCCGGACCAGGGATCGAACCTGGGCCACATCAGTGACATCGAATCCTAACCGCTAGGTCACCAGGGAACACCCACATTTTCCTCTTTCTTTACATGTCATGATTTCTTACTGTGTGCTACATATTATATAAAAGCAGAGTGGAGACCGAGTGCATACTAAATACCTGACACAGGGCTTGCACTTTCTTCTGTCAAGCATCCTCAGTGGGAGGTTCATCTCTTCCAGCTAGTCAGGATTCGGGCTGGAGTGCAGCTTTAGTTACAGTTCAGTTCATCTCTGGTTTCAGAAATGTTGTGAGGGTGGAATCGGGTTGCTCATTTTCCTCCAGCAAGGATTTGGAATCTAAGCACCAGCTACAACCAAGAGATCGCTCTGCTTCTCAGCCCTGCCCTAAATCCCCCACGTGGCTGCTTCATCAGAAAACTCCCAGACAGATGGCAGGCTTGCACCCCGACCTGCTTGGACCCCAGGGATGAACGTGGCTTACCTAGGGAGGGTTCATGCCCTCTGGAATTCAGTTCATTTTGTCCAGTGCTGCCCAAAAGTAAAGAGTGAGACACATATGTAGCTTAAAATTTTCCAGTAGCCATAATTAAAAAGTAGAAAGAAACAGTTGGATATATTTTACTTAACCCAATATACTCAGAGTATCAATGGTATGATTTTGGCCAATAAACACGTGAAAATATGTTCAGTATCACTAATCACCCCTGATGGTCCAGTGGTTAAGACTTCGCCATCCACTGCAGGGGATGGGTGCAGGTTCGATCTCTGGCTGGGGCGCTAAGATCCCATATGGCTTGCGGCCAAAAAATCAAAACACAAAACAGAAGCAGTATTCTAATAGATTCAATAAAGATTTTTTAAAAATGACTATAATGAAACACCACTTCATCCCTACTGAGATGGCTATTACAGATAGATAGGTCAAGGATTGCTTGCTCAGACGTGTCTGACTCTTTACGACCCCATGGACTGTAGCCCACCAGGCTCCTCTGTCCATGGGATTCTCCAGGCAAGAATACTGGAGTGGGTAGCCATGCCCTCCTCCAGGGGATCTTCCTGACTCAGGATCGAACCTGTGTATCTTGCATCTCTTGCATTAGCAGGTGGATTCTTTTACCACTGCACCACCTGGGAAGCCCAGAGACATAGATAGGTAAGCAAAATAGCAAGTGTTAGTGAGGACAAGAAGCAGCCGGAACTCTAGTGTGCTGCTGATGGAATGGTGAGGGGGCCAGCTCCTGTGGAAAACGCATGGTGGTTCCTCAAAAAACATTAAAAATACAATTGCCATATGACCCAGCAATTCCACTTCTGGGCGTATACCCAAAAGAACTGAAAGCGGATCTCAAAAAGATGTTTGTATACCCACATTCACAACAGCATTATTCACAATAGCCAAAGTGTGGCGGCAACACCAGTGTCCATCAACAGGGACACCTCAGTGCCCCGCAGGGCTTCTGCCCATGTTTTCTTCTAGGGGTTTTCCTGTTTCCGGTCTTATGTTTAAGTCTTGAGTTCTTTCTGAGCCTATCTTTGTGTATGGTGTTAGAGAATGCTCTAATTTCATTTGTTTTCACGTACCTGTCCAGTCCTCCCTGCACCACTGAGTGAAGAGGCTGGCTTTCCTCCCTTGTATATTCTTGTGTCCTTTGTCGTGGGTTAGTTGACCAGAAGCGTGGGCGTTTATTTCTGGGCTCTCTGTCCTTTCCATTGATCCGTGTCTGTTTTCTGGTGTGTGTTTTACATTCACAGCACATTTCATCTAAGACTAGTCATATTTCAAGAGCTCAGTAACCTCTTGTGGCTGGTGGTTTCCATATCAGACAGGCAGGTTTAGGCTTGTTTCTTTTCTATTTTTGTTCTTTATTTTTCCTTTTTTTTTTTTTTTTAAAGTTCTGTATTCTTTGATGACTTAAAAAAAACCACAAGGTTATGATCTTTCTAGCTTCATCATGGTGGGTTTTTCGTGATGGTCCATTATCTTCTCAGAGGCGCGCTCCTCCTTCCTGAAAGTGTAGCTTTGATTCTGGGTCACCAGTTTCATTGTTGTGTCTTCTCTCACTCTTTATGTATATATAAAAAGAAACATTAGGGAACAAAACCCAGCAGACCTCTTTGTTGCTCTTGTCCCTTCCTGAAGTCCCCCCACCCCCTGCCCCTTGAGATCTGGTTCAAGTCCTTTCAGTTCATGATCTTCTACATTATTACATTTATGTGCAGCCCCAAAACAAAGCTTTGCTGTGAGTGCTAACAGTTTTATATAAACGGTCTCAGACCATTCTGCAACTTGCATTTTTCCACAGTGCTGCGGGTGGATCTAATGCATTTTTTTCTAACTACTCTATAGCATTTCCTGATATGAATAAATCAGAATTTATTAATTACCCTCTGATGGTCTTTTATAGTTAAAGACCTTATATTTATATTTGAGGACCTTTTACATTTAAAGGCTCAGGTGCTACCCTGGAGGTCAGGTAGGAACGCTGGCCCCTGAGCCCCTACTCTGCCTGTCCACCCATCAGGTGATGCTCCCTGTTTTCCTGGGTGAGCCGGTCTCTCCTGAGATGCTGGCGACCACGCTGGCAGAGTTGGACATGGCCCTGCAGGTACTTGAGGGCAAGTTCCTCCAGGACAAAGCCTTTCTCACCGGGCCCCACATCTCTCTGGCTGACCTGGTAGCCATCACGGAGCTGATGCATGTGAGTGCTGTGGGTGGTGGTCGGGGGGGGGATGAGACAGGGGGTCCTGGGTGGCGCTGAAGTCCTGCTCACACCATGCCCCTGGCTATGGGACCCTGTGGAGAAACCTTCTGGAGTTCCATGGCCTCCAAACCAGGTTGGTGTTGCAATACGTGGTCACCCATCCTGTCCCCTCTCTCCCTACAGCCCATGGGTGCTGGCTGCCAAATCTTCAAAGGCCGACCCAAGCTGGACGCGTGGCGCCAGCGTGTGGAGGCGGCGGTGGGGGAGGTCCTCTTCCAGGAGGCCCACGAGGTCATCCTGAAGGCCAAGGACTCTCAGCCTGCAGACCCCACCTTAAAGCAGAAGATGCTGCCCAAAGTGCTGGCCATGATCCAGTGAGCCAGGAAGCCTCGCCTCTGCTCTGCCCTTGGCAGTTCGCAGAGCAGCTTCATTTCCACTGTCGCTTGGGAGGCAGACCCGGAGAGCAGGTGTGGTTTACCTGCTTGAGTCCTCTGCTCCGGGGGCCAGGTTCCCACCCATCTGTCGCTGGGGCTGCAAAGCCACGGAGAGAGCGGCACACCCGGACCTTGTCTCCTTTCATCTGCTTTTTCTTTCCAGTCTGGGAAATAAACCTGGGCTCAGCCTGAGCCTCTGCTTCCAACTCTGAGGTGTCATTTATTTGACCTTCCATCTGTCCTGGCTGTGGTCTTGGCCTCTCTTTGAAAGGCAACCGTCTTCATAGGCCTGGTGGATTGGCTTTCCCCAGACTGGTTGTCCAGAGTGAAATTAACAAATGCCCCGTCCTCTACTGGTCTTCGACAAGGACGGTAGAGGTAGCAGGTCTCCACGTACGTTGGCTGCAGGCGTGCCAACAATCTCTTTCCAGGGCCAGGCATCCTTTCAGCACCAAGCATTGTGAATCACGAGTCCTGCACCCACCCCGAGGGATTGGTGGGGAGGAGACATCAAACAGCAGCTTCCCCGGTCAGGACTCGGTCAAGGGGTGCTTGAATAGCCACACCTCAGAGTTGCAGAACTTCAACAGGAACAGAATGCTCAGGTTGCATTTTAGAATAACATTCTGGCTGTTGGTGGGGGTTGGACTGGAGGGTGGCCAGGGAGGAAGCAGGGAGATTGGATATCACAGTAGTCCAGCCAAAGGTGAGTTATGGAGGAGGGCAGTCCCCTGGAGGGGTGGAGAACATGGCCCCATCCAGCCTGGAGAAAGTTCTCTCCTGACAGGATAGGTCTTTCTTAAACTGGGACCCAGGGGCCCAGGAAGCCAAGCTTTTCTCAAGTTGTTTTTTCTCTTTTGCCAGTTGGGCTTTCTCTGAATCTTGGGTTTGGGGATAAGGTTGTTTGTTTGGTTTTTAAAAAATATTTAGTTGCTTATTTGGCTGACCTAGGTCTTAGTAGCTCTTCCCCGATTGCTCAGAGGTAAAAAATCTGCCTGCAATACAGGGGAGGTGGGCTCAAGCCCTGGGTCAGGAAGATCCACTGGAGGAGGAAATGGCAACCCACTCCAGTATTCTTGTCAGGAAAATCCCATGGACAGAGGAGCCTCTCGGGCTACTGTCCATGGGGGTCTCAAAGAGTCAGGCACAACCAGCACAGGCACTCACAAGCCTTAATTGCAGCTTGCAAGATCTTCAGTTGTGGTATGTGGGATCTAGTTCTGTGATCAGGAATCCAACCTGGGCGCCCTGCCTTGGGAGCAAAGAGTCTTAGCCACTGGACCACCAGGGAAGTCCCTGGAAGTGAAGTGAAGTGAAAGTCGCTCAGTCGCATCCGACTCTTTGTGACCCCATGGACTAACCCATGAAATTTTCCAGGCCAGAATACTGGAGTGGGTAGTCTTTCCCTTCTCCAGTGGGTTTTCCCAAACCAGGGATCGAACCCATGTCTCCCTAATTGCAGGCGAATTCTTTACCAGCTGAGCCACAAGGGAAGCCTAAGAATACTGGCGTGGGTAGCCTATCCCTTCTCCAGGGGATCTTCCCGACCCAGGATCGAACTGGGGTCTCCTGCATTGCAGGCAGACTCTTTACCAACTGAGCTATCAGGGAAGCCCGAAGTCCCTGGGGACAGGGCTTTTCTCATCTGGGAGGCTTGCTTAGAGAATGAGGGCATCACAGCCACAGACCTCAGGAGCCCAGGCTCGTAGTTGGAGGGGGTTGGCCCTGCAAAGGAAGTGGGGAGATTCCGGGCCCACCAGCAAACCTCACAGATGGGTTCATGAGGCTTCTGTTTTGCAGGAGGGAGGCGAAGATTATCCGGGAGCGTAAAGAAGGTTGGCGAGGGGCGGCTTCCTGAGGTGGTGACCTGGTCTTTGCTGGGTGCAGAGGTCCACACACCCTCCCCCACCTCCACCGTGGGCCCCGGGCCCCCGGGAGGCTGGGCATCTTTTACTCCTCCTCTGTTTATGTTCCCGGGGACTCTGAAGTCCTTCCTCTTTCAGTCCCCTGAGTAGGGGGAGGTGGCCTGGGCCAACACTTTGACCCTAAATTCACTGAGCGCGCTGGAAGCGCCCTTAATCTCGTTTCCCCAGTACCCCTCCCACCCCGTTCCATTTGACGCAGGTTAGACACTGATGTCCACGTGAAGGGACTAACCTGGCGGGGAGAGACAGTCCGTTTTCCTGAACCCTGCCGGGCAGGAAAGGGAGCCCAGCCCAGAACCCCGCAGAGGGAAAGCGGGAGAGCGAGGCCGCCGCTGATTGGTCCAAAGTTCTCCGGCGGCGTCCAATGGGCGGGAGGGGGTGTGGCCGGGCTCGGGGACCAGGAGCTGCGCACATCACTCGGCGGGGTGACCGGTGGAACCCGCCCGCCGCCGTTCCTGTCCTGGGTTCAGCCCGCCGTTCCCGCCTCCGCCATGGGCCTGGAGCTCTACCTGGACCTGCTGTCCCAGCCCTGCCGCGCCGTCTACATCTTCGCCAAGAAGAACCGCATCCCCTTCGAGCTGCGCACCGTGGATCTGCTCAAAGGTGGGCCGGATAAGCAAGCAGGCCAGGGGTCTGGGTGTCCCTGTGGCCCCCCGAGTCGGGCGGCCGGTGCAGACAGACTCCCGTCGGAAACCGTGGCTTCGGCCACCGGTTGTGTATTGTCAGTCTTACCTTTGCCTAGTGAATACCATCCAGGTTAGGTCCCCTCCACCTGGGCACAATCCCGCGGAGGGGCCAGGGCTATCACTGGACCGTAGGGGGAGCTCTGGATTCAGAGCCTCTCAGGCAGGCCGGGAGGGACACCCGTGCTTGGCTGAGTCTGCCCGCCTTCTGCCTCTGGCGCCCCGGCCTGAGTCACCTACTGATTTGGTGCCACCTTGCTCTGCCTTCTCAGTGTCCCTTCGGGTGAGGGCCGGGCACAGAGGCTGTTTCTGGAGGGAGAATGGATCGTGGTGATCCTGCCCACGAAGGAGAAGGAGCAGAGAGGCCCGCATGTGGTCCTGTGACCAGGCTGGAGCCCTGCTCCGCTGGAGCCTCTGGCTTCACACTCACTACTTGGCGTGCCCTCCGCACGGGCCTGAGCTGGTGGTGGTGGTGCGAGGGCTGCAGTATGCAGAAGTGAGCCAGACCGGGGGGCCCTGGTAGGGAAGAAGTCTGGAAGGTTTGGCACAAGAAAGAAAAAGGAGCGACCTGCGGGAGGCTGAGTGGCTGAGTAGGTCAGGCGTTGCTGGTGAAAGTGAGGTTTGCTGAGGCCTGGGAACAGGTGTGCAGACAGGTCACCCAGTTAGCACAGAGAGGGATGGGTCTGCAGGGGACAAGCCTAGAGCCCAGGGAGGGGGCCGGAGGGTCTGATGCAGGGATGTAGTTGACCGGGGCTGGGGGGTTACAGCTGTAGAGACTCACCCTCCGCCCAAGCCCAAGTTGAGATGCTCCTTGGCCCAGGTCCAGAGAGGGTGGACATGGGAACAGGGACCTCTGGTGGGCTCAGGGGGGTGTCACCCACTGACCGGCAGAGTGGTCTCCTCTTTCCTGACGCCCCACCCAGACAGGGACCCCAGAAAGTTGGTGCCTGGTTGTTGGGGTGGGGGTGGGCAGAGACCTTAGACTCGCAGTTCTTCCCACCTGCCTCACTGGTCACTCCACAGGCCAGAACCACAGCGATGACTTTGTCCAGGTGAACCCCCTGAGGAAGGTGCCAGCCCTGAAGGATGGGGACTTCACCTTGGCTGAGAGGTAACGGGCCCCTGGGCCGCACCTGTCGGCCATCTGTGTGTCCACCGTTGATGGCTTGGCTCATGGCTTGCAAGTCCAAAGTCCCTGTTCTGGCCCAAGGGGTGGAGAGTGGCTTGAAGTGGGCAGAGGTGTCCAGGGCTGGGAGGGGCACCTGGTCTCATTCCTGGCATTGCCTGTGCTCCGGAGATGGTGGGGAATGGTACTAGAGTCCTCTGAAACCCCACGACACTTCATCTTTCCCTGGGTGCCCTTAGTTGAGATGCTAAGATGGCCCAGTGTAGAGCTGTGTGGCCCTGGCTGTCACCTGACCTCTCTGGGCCTCACATTCCTGCTTGAACCAGGGAGACGCTGAGATGCGCCACCCACAGGATCTGGGGAAAGACATGTGAGGTCAGGGCCTGGTCCCTGTGGAACGGCTGAAGAGTGACTGGGGCATGTCCCCCGCACCCCTCCATCTCCCCCAGTGTGGCCATCCTGCTGTATCTGGCCCGCAAGTATGAGGCCCCTGACCACTGGTACCCCCAGGACCTGCAGGCCCGAGCCCGCGTGGATGAGTACCTGTCGTGGCAGCACACAGCCCTCCGGATGAGCTGCACCCGTGCCATGTGGCAGAAGGTGAGCCCCGGGGCAGGGAGCCCTCCCAGGATGATCAAGGGGCCAGGCTCTCTGGCTAAACTGAGGACGCTGAATCCTAGAATGCCAGAGATGCTCCAGAGCAACGGACTTGTTTCCCAGAGGGGAAACCGAGGCACAGAGCCTGGGAACGACTCCCCCAAGGTGTCTTATCAAAAGCACATTTATTTCTTTAGTTGTTTTCGGTTCCGCTAGATCTTCCTTGCCCAGAGAAGACTCTGGAGCACGCGGGCTTCAGGACTCGTGGCTCGTGGGCCCCGGCATGCAGGCTGAATGGCCCCAAGGCACGTGGAGTCTTCCAGGACTGAGGATGGAAGCCGTGTCCTCCCCTGCACTGGCAGGTGGACACTTAACCACTGAGCCACTAGGGAAGCCCACTCCCAACGTGTCTTGATTCCCAAGCTGCTGGAAATGAACCCTCTGCCTTCCCGCATATGTCATACTGCCCAGGAATGTTGCCTCTTGTCCGGGAAAAGCATCAAGCCCTCGCTTTGCCACACACATACTTTTCAGATGGACAGATGTTAAGTGAAAAACCTCAAAGTAGGAAGAAATGAGATATTTCACTAAATGTTGATCTAATTTCTGGGTATGCAAAGATTGATAAGCCTAATAACAGTGAGAGACTTAAAGGAAAGGCTCATCAATTTTATATGATGAAATCTATAGAAGAAGAAAAAAAAAGAGAATTAAAGCCAGCAAAAAACACTGGGAAAAATCTTGGCAAAGATATGTTAGAAAGAAGTAACATTCTTCATATTTAAGATGTTCTTAGAAGCCCATCAGACAAAGACACAGGAGAAAAATGGGCAGAGGGAACCAGCAGAGATGTAACTGAAGGACAGAGAGAAAGGGTCAGTAAATGGATGAAAACATTTAACTTCAGTAAAAACCAAGCAAATGCACATTAAAAGAGCATGCAGATACCATTTTTACTTATCAAACGTGCAGAGGTTTTTGACATGAACTCAGCCGTGATCAGTGCCCAGTACCCAGCAGTCATCCTGTGTGTGTGAGGGACTAAGCAACTGAACCTGGGCCCTCAGCAGTGCAGTGAGAGCTTGGAGTCCTAGCACTGGGCCACCGGGAATTCCATCTTGGGGCCCATTTGGCCCAAAGAAAGTTCCCATAGCTTGAAAAGCCATGGGCTTCCCTGTTGGCTCAGTGGTAAAGAATCTGCCGGCCAGTGCAGGAGACTTGGGTTCAATCCCTGGGTCAGGAAGATCCCCTGGAGGAGGAAAGGGGAACCCGCTCTTATAATCTTGCCTGGGCAATCCCATGGACAGAGGAACCTGGCCACCTACAGCCCACGGAGTCGTAAAAGACTTGGACAGGACTTAGGGACTCAACAATGACAGTAAAAGCTGGGGGGGGGGGAGCCTGGTGCATCTGAGGGCCGAATGGATTCAAGCTGAAGAGAGTAAGTGTAGACCTTTGCTACTCAAAGTGTGGTCCATGGTCTGGGAGCAAGGCGGTCATCTGGGAGTTCGGCGATGCAGAGGCTGACCCCGCCCAGGTGCACTGATTAGGATCGTACACTTGAAGCGCATCCTAGAGGGATCTGCAGGCCCATTCCCACGGATTCCCACCTGAGAGGCCTGGGTGGAGTCGGGGGCAGTGGGAGAGTGGGCGAGGATGGCTGCAGGGATCTGCAGGCCCATTCCGACGGATTCCCACCTGAGAGGCCTGGGTGGAGTCGGGGGCAGTGGGAGAGTGGGCGAGGATGGCTGCAGGGATCTGCAGGCCCATTCCGACGGATTCCCACCTGAGAGGCCTGGGTGGAGTCGGGGGCGGTGGGAGAGTGGACGAGGATGGTTGCTGCTGTGTGTTGAGACCTCTGTGGGCAGGGGGCAGCAGGGAGCCATGGAAGGCTTTATGCAGGGAGAAGATACGGGCAGACTGGGATTGCAGAGGGATCCCCTGGCTGCCTGATGTGGGGACCCAGGGAGAGGTGGAGGCTGGCCATGCGTGAGTCAGCGATGAGGCCTGGGCTGGTGGTGGCCGTGGGTGGGAAGGGGCAGACAGGAGTAAGGAGAAACGCGCAGGATGGCTGGTCAACAGGACGAGAGCCGGAACCAGCCTGGGCCCTAGGCAGATGCTGAGCCCTCTCTCTGCCTGTCAGATGATGCTCCCCGTGTTCCTGGGCCAACGGGTGCCCCCTGAGACACTGGCAAACACTCTGGCTGAGCTGGACAGGTGCCTGCAGCTGCTTGAGGACAAGTTCCTGAAGGACCAGGACTTCCTGGCCGGGCCCCACATCTCGGTGGCGGACTTGGTGGCCATCACAGAGCTGATGCATGTGAGTGCTGTGGGGCAGGGGGCTGCTGAGCAGTGGGGTACCCTGGGAGGGAGCCAGTGTACCAGCTCACGTTGCCCTTTCTGGCTGGGGGTAGAGGGGGGCCCTGGGTGGGTCACGGCCCGTCTGAGCCTCAGGGTCCTCATCTGTAAAAAGGGGCCTAAAAACCCCACCCTGCAGGGGTATTGAGCAGTTTCCCGGTGTTTCCTCCAGTGGCAGAGGAGGGAAAATCCACCCAGGGGATCCCTAGGCCAGGTGTCGCCTTCTGCTTCCCTGGGTACCTCCCCCTCCACTCAGCTCCCTCTCCCACAGCCCGTGAGTGCGGGTTGCGACATCTTCAAAAGCAGGCCTAAGCTGGCAGCGTGGCGTCAGCGCGTGGAAGCTGCGGTGGGAGAGGACCTCTTCCGAGAGGCCCATGCGGCCATCATGAAGGCCAAGGACCTGCCTCCAGCAGACGCTGCCGCGAAGGAGAGGCTGAAGCCCTTAGCGCAGTTTGTCTTGCAGTGAGTCCCAGCGAGCCTGCCATGGCGCTCTAAGAAATAGTGCTCCCTCCCCTGGGCTGTGGGCCAAAACACGACTCCCGGCTCAGAGTCCAGGCCACAGTGCCCTCCACACGCCAGTCCTGCATGCCTTCCTCCCTCTGTCCGCTAACTTCACCCTTACCCCTTGCACGCTGACTTCCATGTGAACTCTGGAAAGAGCTTTAGTAAACACAAAAGTGACCCTGGCCCTCTCTTGTTTGAAATTTTCCCTTGGTTTCTGCCCTGAGGCTAAAGGACAAACGATGAGTGCTTTAATATGCCCACTTACATAAAATTGTAGATACGTAGTTGGAATCGTTCATAGACCCCCACATAATTTCAATGACCTTTGTTATTTACAATTCAAACAACTTTCCAACGCTGATGAAAGTACCACGTTTGGCCACATCTAGAGACATCCACGTTTTCAATAACAGCTTTTGTTTCACTTATTAAAAATATAGGGCCCCGTAAACATTGCTGGTAATTCCACTGGGACTTTGGCTGTCTGCCACCACCCCCTGGTGGGCGATCCTTCACCGTGAGGCAAGGTTGCCACAGGCACAAGAAGCCACAAGGGTGTTTTTGTCCGTGGGTACCAGGCAGGGATGCAGTGAACCCGAGGTCTCTGCCCAGCCCCACTCGAGCCCCCAGGCGTCACCAGGACTGATCAAGAGAAGAGCATTTTCCCGCGTCTAACGTGAGTTGCCCGACTCAGAGACAACTCATTCAAAAATTTTTAATACTCCGTGACGATGTAGCATTATTAGGGTGGAGCCTGGGGATGGACCCTCCGGGTGTGTGTGTTTGGGCGTGTTCGGATCTCCATCTAAATATTAGCCAAGAATCGCTGGAAAGTCACAGGGGACAGGAAACCGCGGCCCGCGAGGCCGGAGCGGGGGCGCGCGGGGGGCCTGGCGTGTGGGCGGGGCCTGGCGCGGCCAATACCTCGTTGGGGGCGGGGTTACATGGATGGAGGGGGCGGGCTACAACACTTCCGGAAATCGGCGCCAGCCCTAGCGTCTGCTGTCTGCCGAGACCCGGGGTGTAGCCCAGGCAGCCAATCAGAGGGCGCTGCGTTTCTGTCCAGCCAATGAGGAGAGCAGGTTTCCGTGGCGCCCCGCCCCTGCTCCCCGTCGCTCGACCCTCAAGAACACAGACCCGGACCCCGCGCCTCCTTTCTCCCCGGCGACCGTTCGCACCCTTCCCCCTGGACATGCCGTTCGTTGAGCTGGACACGAGCTTGCCTGCCGGCCGCGTGCCCGCGGGGCTGGGGAAGCGGCTCTGCGCGGCCGCTGCCGCCATCCTGAGCAAGCCTGAGGACGTGAGCCTGGGCCGGGGAGCACGCGGCGGGGAGGAGGCTGGCGGACCGGGGGCGGGCTCTGTCTGCGACCCCGCTTCCCCAGCGTGACCCCGACTCTTCCGCGCCCGCCTGCCGGCCGCCAAGTCCAACCTCCCGCACTCCAGGGCCCCGCGACCCCGCCCGCAACGCGAGCTCCGTGTCGGCTTGGCCAGCCGTGACCCCGAAGTGACCTCCAAGGATCCCGACCCATGCCCCCAGCCCTGACCCCCGTGGAGCCCGCGCGTCTGCACCCCGCGCTCCCCAGCCCCGCGGTCCCCAGGTCCTCAGAACGATCCCCGCCTATCGCCGGCTTCAGGCTAACCTCCCGTGTCCCCGCAGCGCGTGAACGTGACGGTGCGGCCCGGCCTGGCCATGGTGGTGAACGGCTCGGCGGAGCCCAGCGCCCAGCTGCTCGTCTCCTCCATCGGTGTGGTGGGCACGGCCGAGGAGAACCGCGGCCACAGCGCGCGCTTCTTCGAATTCCTCACCAAGGAGCTGGACCTGGCCGAGGACCGGTGCGTAGGGGGGCAGGGAGAGGACCCTCTTGGGACTGCTTTGCCACTGGGGGCCGGGATCCCACCTCAGGCCCCTCCTAAGTTTTGGGGAAAAACTAATTCCTCACCCTGGACAAGAAGGATCTGGTGCCGCCTGGCCCCTTGACCCCATGGCTGGGGGGACGGCCCACCTTGAGAGTGGTGGTGGAATTGAATGAATTCCTGGCTTTGCAGTGGTTCCTGTGACACCTGGGCAAGGTATGGCCTCTTGGACCTCAGTGTTTCCATCTGTGAAATGGGAAGGCTCCCCTTTAACCACTCCTGGGGCCACTGCATGGGATGGCACTGTACAGTACCTGCCTTGGCACCCGGCAGGGCAGGATGTTGCTGCGCCGATAGAACCAAAGCCACTTATCATCTGCCCTCTGGTTTTTCCATATGTTAGGAAAACAGGAATAATCTAGAACTTCTCTAAGCTGGGCAAGAGGAATTCTGGGTATGTCCTGAGGCTGTGACCTTTGGATCCCATGCAGCTGGGGGAATCCAAACAAACCTGGAAGTAAACCATGTCTGGTTTGTAACCTTCTCTTCTGTGAATAGAGAAGCATGGATTAAATGGTTCCCAAGAAGCCCTTAGTGGTTGTTTTTCAGTCATTCAGTTGTGTCCAGCTCTTTGCAACTCCATGGACTGCAGCCCACCAGGTTTCCCCATCCTTCACCATCTCCTGAAGCTTGCTCAAACTCATGCCCATTGAGTTGGTGATGCCATCCAATCATCTAGTCCTCTGTCGTCCCCTTCTCCTGCCTTCAATCTTTCCCAGCATTAGGGTCTTTTCTAAGGAGTTGGCTTCTAATAAGAAGCCCCCAGGCTCCCAAACCTGGGATTCTGTGGCAAGGTCATGGTTTCTTCTTGGGTGAAAAATATTTCTGAGCCAAGTCTATGCCTGTGAGGAACTAACTGCATAAGAATCTTGAAAGAACCTTTCAGAATGGAGCCTTTGTTGGCCCAGAAAGAGTGGGTGAAGAATGGTCACTTCTAGGGGTGCTTAGACCTGGTCCTTAATCTGAGGAGCCATAAGAGTTCTAACAATGATAAGTAACCTGTAATTTACCACATATCAGAAATTTCATAGGTAACTCACATGCATGACCCCATTTGATCCTTAGAAGTTTTGTGCCTCTGTCTACACCCTCTATGTGGACATGCCATCCCATTATGGGGACATCTCACCCCACAATGGAGATAGCTCCATTATGCCCATTTACAGATGGGACGACTGAGGTTGTCACGTATACCTCCTTGGCCCTAGGCTATCCCAAGTATCCTGTTTCTGCACAAGGAACTTCCTGTCACTTCTGGGAGAGGAGCTCATTCACTCACTCCACAGATATGTGGGGATGAGGGGAGGGAGGTGGTTATGCCTGGACTTCTTGAGCCAGGCTTTGCAAAAACAGGGGCTGGGATACTGCACATGTATGTTCCTGGGGGCCTGCAGTTTGGAAGAGAGAAGGCTCCCCTGTGAACCCACATACAGTGACCACAGAGGCTGCCTGTCTGTCCTGGGTGGGTGATGATGGTGCAGAGTCACCATTCCGCCCCTGACATGCCCACTGCCCTGTCCGGGGTTGGGGGGAGAGTGGTCATGGGGTGAGACAGGATTGCAAAATGCCCGGTGGGGCTAAGGCAGGCTCCTTAGAGCCCACAGTGGGAGTGTCTGGCTGGGGGGTGTTAGAATGTAAGGCGTTAGCCAAGGAGCTGATGACATCTTTTTCTGCATCTCCTGAAGGATAGTGATCCGCTTTTTCCCCTTGGAGCACTGGCAGATTGGCAAGAAGGGGACAGTCATGACCTTTTTATGATTGGCGTACAGCCCTATACGCATCCAGGGCCTCTGAGCTGACAGCGCTTCCAGAGAGGCCTCCTGGCAGTGACGGCCTGGTGGACACCAGTTTCTGGCACCTCCGTGTGGTTCTCCTCCCCATCCTCACAACAAATAAATGAAGAGAGCTTTGTCTCAAACCTGACTTCTCTACTTCCCTTTACCACTGCTTCCCCCCACCCACACCCCTGGCATTCTGGGTCACTCTGGGCAGCAGGTTGGTTTATGAGGTGGGGACCTTAAGGGAACCTGGGAGGTGGGATGTTCCTGTCCTCAGGGGCTGTGTTTCCTGTCTTATATTTGGCTGCTGGAATCTGAGGGTGGATGGCTTCTTGGAGGCACTCCTCTTCATGCCCCTGTTCAGGCTGCTGGGGAGTGGCAGGCAACTGGTCCAGCCTGGGCCTTCCTGCAGACTGCTGACCCGACATCCCTGTCCTCAGCCTGGGCTTCAGGGACCTTCCCTGGGCATTGCCAGACTCCCATCATCTCCTGTGAGTTGTGCTGAGAATTCTCTGTAGCTGTGTACCTCGTAAGATCCACGTGCCAAATGGCTAACCCAGAAATGCAGCCTCTGCTTCTAGAAATGGAATGAATGGAATCTTGCTACCACCCCGGCCCCCACCCTCAATCTAAAGTCCATCTCATGCTTTCGCATTTCAGAGGACACAGAGGGTGGGGATGGGGCGGGGGGTGGGGGGTGGGGCAGGGAGGCGTGGCATGGAAGTCTCCTTTTCAGCTTTCTTCCAGATGCAGAGTTTACATCTCTGGGCGATACTTTCCCTGCCCCTTTAAAGCTTTGTTCATCCTTGTGCACCAATGAAATACCAAACTGATTTGCAGTCTGTACAGTCTGCCTGGTTAATAAGTTTCCTAAGGAATGTGCCTGAGCCTACCGTGTTTACATGACCACCTGACCACCTCTGTTGTTCAGTGGCTCAGTTGTGTCCAACTACTTGTGACTGCAGCATGCCAGGCATTCCTGTCCTTCACCATCTCCTGGAGCTTGCTCAGACTCATGTCCACTGAGTCAGTGATGCCATCCAACCATCTGGTCCCCTGTCATCTCCTCTTCCTGCCCTTAATCCTTCCCAGTATCAGGGTCTTTTCTAATGAGTCAGCTCTTCTCATCAGGTGGCCAAAGTACTGGAGCTTCAGTTTCAGCAGCAGTCCTTCCCAGTGAATATTCAGGGTTGACTTCCTTTAGGATTGACTGGTTTGATCTCCTTGCAGCCCAAGGGACTCTCAAGAGTCTTTTTCAGCACCACAATTCAAAAGCGTCAATTCTTCAGCCCTCAGCCTTCTTTATGGTATAACTCTCACATCCATACTTGACTGCTAGAAAAACCATAGCTTTGACCATCGCTGAGAACTTGTTAAAAGCTACAGCGTGGAGGTCCTACCCCTGGCTCCCGGTCCCAGCTGTCTCTGCACTCATTCCTTCTGCCAGCATGGATGTCCTGCTTCCCAAAGGGGCTCAGGGGATGTTTGTGGGTCGGATGTAAATGAGTGGTTGAAGCGCTCAAGGAGGGATTCAGGCCTAACCTTTCCAGGACCACAAGGTCACCATCGTTAGTCTCATCCCCATCAGTGAGTGAGGTCATCTGTTTGCTGTGAGGACTGGCCCCTCCCCCCATGCGGGCATCGTGGCCCCCCATTTTGCCCCTTGATAACACCGTGCTGCCTGAGACTCCTGCATGGCCTGCACTGTTTCTCAGCCCAAACCTTTGCCACATAGCTCCCTGCTGCTTGGACCGCCCTCCCCATCTTTTTTCAACTTTCACTTCAGAACATCTGTCGCGATACAACTCAGGGGTGAGAGCTGCATCCAAGGTTGGAAGTTATCTCTGAAGCTTTGAAACCATCTGTTTACGGTCTGTTTAAACCCTCCCACCACCACCTCCCACCCGGTTATACCCAAAATTAAGGTTGGTGACTGAGTTATTTTTGTACTTCCTGGCATATCAATAAAGCTTTATTGTACTGAACTGTCTACGACTTCTTCACCATGATTTTACTAAAGTCAAAGAGAAAGCCGTAACATGCGTTCTTTAAATCATTCTTGCTGGACTCAAGCCTCTGTGAATGTCAACCAGTGTGAAGCCCCTTCCTAAAACATGTAGCTCCCTAGAGCGTTGGTCCCCAAGTCCCAGGCCCCCTGTCTGAAACCCTTCGGATCTGCTTGTATATTGTGGAAACGGATCCTTTGTTAGCTGTTTCACTTGTTATTATTCTCTCCCATTCTGAGGGCTGTCTTTTCACCTTGCTTATCATTTCCTTTGCTGTGCAAAAGCATCTAAGTTTCATCAGGTCCCGCTTGTTTACTTTTGTTTTTATTTCCCGTGAATCCAGGAGGTGGGTCATGGAGGCTCTTGCTTTATGTCATCAAGGGTTCTGCCTGTGTTTTCCTCTAAGAGTTTTATAGTTTCTGGTCTTACGTTCAGGTCCGCCCTTTTTTCTTCTGCGTCAAGAGTTGCTCGTATGAGTGCCTTTTAGGCTTCAAATCCTTTTCGGAACACGTTGAGGCACGGGCAACGTCAACGAGGATGCTCTTCCACCCCCGGTTCCCTCCAAGAGTCCCCACGTTGCCACGGCGTCCACAGCACCTGTCCGAGGCTGAAACAGTAGTGCGTTACCGTTACTGCTGCGCAGGGCGCGTCCTGGATATCTGCACGGTGGGAGCGGGCGCCGAGGCCGCAGACCCGCTCGGGCCTCCGCGCGCGGCGGCGGCCGCAGGCAGCCGGGGCCCGCGCGCCGGGCTGCGCCTGCGCGCGCTCTGATTGGTCGGCAGGGCCGGCGCCTGAGCCAATGGGAGCGCGCCTTGTTGCCAGGCGCGCAGCCGGCCGGCGCGGGGGTCCGGCAGCCCCGGCGGTTGCTGTGGAGACGCCTGGTGAGCCCGCGGGCGACGGGGTTGCGGCGGCCCGGGGTGGGCGCGACTCTGAGGGCCGGGGTGGCGGCGGGGGGGCCTGAGGGGCGGCGGGCGCGGGGCCCCCCGCGAGGAGACTGGGGGCTCCGCCTGCGGGCGGCGCTCGCGGCGCAGGGCCCCGCGCTGACCCCGCGCCTCGCGTCCTTCCCCTTCCCTTCGCGGCGGCGCTGCGCGGGGAGCGCCCCTCGCGGGTGGAAACCGAGGCCGAGAGGGGGCGCGGCCGCTGGGGTCCCGCGTCCCCGGCTCCCCCGGGCTGCAAGCCGCGGCCGCCCCGCCGCCCCCCGGCCCGATCGAGCCTCCGGACCGCGGCGGGGGCGCTGCGCGGGCGGCTCTGGGGCCCCTGGGTCACTGCAGGGCGGCTGTGGGTGCGGCTTCCACGCGGCTGGGCTTCCCGCCGTGTGACCGTGGTTTTGGTTGTCGCTCAGTCGTGTCCGACGCTTTGCGACCCGGTGGACCGCAGCACGCCAGGCCTCCCCGTCCATCACCAACTCCCGGAGCTGGCTCAAACTCACGTCCATCCAGTCGGTGATGCATTCCAACCATCTCACCCTCTGTCGTCCCCTTCTCCTCCCAACTTCAATCTTTCCCAGCATCACGGTCTTGTCCAGTGAGCCGGCCCCTCTTTGTTTTTTATAATATTATGTCTTGTGACTATAATGTGTATACTTATAATGATGTAAGTACTTGAGGGCTCTGCATTGTCTGGTACTGCAGACACAGCCAAAGACAGTACTAAGAGAGGGGCGGTGTTTCCATAACATTTTATTTAAGGACACCGAAGTTTGAGTCTTATGTAAGTTTTACGTAATTGTCCTGTGTCCCGAAGTTTTTCAACCATTTGAAAATGTAGAAATCATTCTTTGCTCACTAGCCCGCTGTTTTGCTACAGCCCAAGAGCAGAGAATGGTTTTTACATTTTTAAATGGTTGAGAAGCAAACTCAAATTAGGTCCGGCGTCCCCCGCCACCCCCCATCCCCCAAGACTGGGAATGCAGAGTCGTATGGCAGCTCTATGTTTAGTGTTTTAAGGAACCTCCATACTGTTCTCCACAGTGGCTGCTCCAGTTTACCTTCCCGCCAACAGGGTAAGAGGGTTTCCTTTTCTCCACTCCCTCCAGCATTTGTTGTTTGTAGACTTTTGAATGATGGCCGTTCTGATTGGTATGAGGTGATGCCTCATTGTAGTTTTGGTTTGCATTTCTCTAATAATTAGAAAACTAAGGTCATGGCAAATAGATGGGGCAACAATGGAAACAGTGAGAGGCTTTATTTTGGGGGACTCCAAAATCACTGCAGATGGTGACTGCAGCCATGAAATTAAAAGACACTTGTTCCCTGGAAGAAAAGCTATGACCAACCTAGACAGCATATTAAAAAAGCAGAGATTACTTTGCCAACAAAGGTCCGTCTAGTCAAAGCTGTGGTTTTTCCAGTAGTCATGTATGGATGTGAGAGTTGGACCATAAAGAAAGCTGAGCGCCGAAGAATTGATGCTTTTGAACCATGGTGTTGGAGAAGACTCTTGAGAGTCCCTTGGACTGCAAGGAGATCCAACCAGTCCATCCTAAAGGAAATCAGTCTTGAATATTCATTGAAAGCACTGATGCTGA
The DNA here is from genome assembly GCA_024291935.2 of Okapia johnstoni. Classification (NCBI taxonomy): domain Eukaryota; kingdom Metazoa; phylum Chordata; class Mammalia; order Artiodactyla; family Giraffidae; genus Okapia; species Okapia johnstoni. The sequence continues at coordinate 1,743,262 of CM044310.1, read as the reverse complement.
AGCTGAAACTCCAATATTTTGGCCACCTGATGCGAAGAACTGACTCATTTGAAAAGACGCTGATGCTGGGAAAGATCGAAGGCGGGAGGAGAAGGGGACGACAGAGGATGAGATGATTGGATGGCATCACTGACTCGATGGACATGAGTTTGAATAGACTCCGGGAGTTGGTGATGGACAGGGAGGCCTGGCGTGCTGCAGTCCATGGGGTCGCAAAGAGTCCAACATGACTGAGCGACTGAACTGACTGAAGAATTAGTGATGTTAAACATATTTTCAAGTGTCTTTTGCATGCTTAGTCGCATCTGACTCATTGCGACCCCATGGACTGCAGCACGCCAGGCTCCTCTTTCCATGGGGATTCTTCAGGCAGGAATACTAGAGTGGGTCAACATGCCCTCCTCCAGGGGATCTTTCCAACCCAGGGATGAAACCCAGATCTCCTGCATTGCAGGCGGACTCTTCACCGTCTGAGTCACCAGGGAAGCCCTGTGTGTCTTTTGGCCATCTGTATTTTTATTTTTGGCTGTGCTGGGTCTTCGTTGCTGTGTGGACTTTTCTCTAGTTAGGGTGAGCTGGGGCTACTTTCTGTCTGCTGTCCGCAGGCTTCTCACTGTGGTGGCTTCTCTTGTTATGGAGCACTGGCTCTAGAGTGCCTGGGCTTCAGTCGTTGCGGGTTGAGGACTCCATAGTGCAGGCTCAGTAGTTTTGGCACATGGCCTTAGTTGCCCCATGGCATCTAGAAGATGTGGCGTCTTCCCCTACCACGGATTGAACCTATGTCCCCTGTTTTGGAGGCGTGGAGTCTTAACCACTGGACTGTATGTTCAGGGAAGTCCTGTATGTCTTCTTTGGAGGAATGTCTGTTTAGAACTTATGCCTATTTTTTGATTGTGTGTTTGTTGTTTTGATATTGAGCTGTGTGAGCTGTATTTGTATATTTTGGAAATTAATTCGTTGTCAGTTGCACCATTTGCAAATATTTTCTCCCATTCTGTAGGCTGTCTGTTAAACTACACTTAGACTTAGTGGAAAGTTGTAACAATGATACAATGAGTTTCCAAATGTTTCTCACCCTGCTTCCCTAACTTTAACATCTTATATAATCCTACTGCAATTGTCAATAAAAGGAAACTCATACTGATACAATATTATTAACTCATTTGTCACTTTTCTACATAGTCACAACCCTAGTCCTTAAAGTTATTCAGTGTTTTATTAACTTCTTGGCCTTGCAACTTTTTGTCTAATATTGCTCCATTTAGGCTTGTCTGCTGTTTTGTCATGATTAGTGTGAAGTTATGCATTTTAGGCCAAAATAACAGAAACATGTTCTACCTGTGGGCTAAGAGTTTAGAAATCTTCGTATTCTGAATACTTTATTTTCCACTATGAACATATTCTGTTACCTGTATACATTTTGTGGAGACAGGCACAGGTATTCCACTAGTCAAGTTTTCTTTTATTTGGCCACATGAAATGTCCGTTTCTCCCTTATGTGTCCACTGAATTGGTAAGTATGTTATATTCCCAAATAAGATGCGTATCAAGTTCCTAGAATTCGAAGAAGAAATGTCAGTGTTCTCCCAAATACACTGGGATGCCAGCCTCTATGAGGTTAACTCCCCGGATGATTCTCCTATTGATGCAAAAATAAATAGTTGGATTTTAAAAGATCTGTGTTCTGGACGATAAAGATTCCCTCTGCATGTGCCATGGTTTCTACTTGTCTCTTGCTCCCTACCACGCCCCCCACCCCACCCCCAGTCCCTCGCCAACTGTTTGGTGGTCCCGGTGTCCATCACAGCGTAGTTTATGGTGAAGCCACAGTTTCCAGAGTTAATCAGCAGCTGCTTTGCTTGTAAATGTAGAAGCCAGGAGATGAAATAGTTATCAACCTAGTGGGGTTGTGTCTTCCTTGTCTGTGAAGAAGACTGTACTTTTCTTCTTCCTTGTAAGAGCCCTTGGAGAACCCGGAGCCCTCGCGGAGGGCGTCGCTGTGAGCCCTGCTGGCGGGAGCAGCGGAGCTGCTGGTGGTTCTGTTTTATAGGAGTAGAGCGCGCATTCACTCCCTGCCAAGGCTCAGGTACACCGCCTGCTGGGCCATGCAGGGCTCCGTGCTGACCCCAGGTTGGGCCGTTTCCTGACGCTCAGCCCTCCCTGGAGCGTTTGGTGGTGCTGCGTCTTCACCCCACCCCTCAGGCTGGAGCCTGGTGTTCCCCAGGCACCCTGCTGCTCCCTGGAGGCCCCTGAGGGCCCCGTTTTGTGGGTTTTCCTCCTGGGACGCGCCCCCTGCACCCCGCTGCCTCAGTCAGGCTCCTGCCCTGTCCTCCTCTACTAGACCCCACAGATCCGTGAGTGTGGGTGTGTCCACACAGCTGTGTGCCCATCACCACCGTCCCCACCCCGGAAAGGAGCCCTGCTCCCGTGAGGAGTCACCCCGTCTGTCCGTCTCCCCCAGCCCCTGCCTCCTCCCCGCCTCTGTGGCCTCGCGTAGTCTGGACGGTGCACATAAATGGAGTCGGCAGTCTGTGGCCATGGTGATGGCTCCTCTTAATGGCTGTGTTGTCAAGGTTCATTCAGGTTGTAGCAAGTGCAGCACTCTAGTCTGTTTTATGATTGAATAATAATCCATTGGTTGTATGGACATACCACATGTTCTGTATCCATTTGTCAGTTGATGGGCCTTTGAGTTGTTCCCATCTTTAATCTGTCATGAATAATGCTGCTGTGAACATTCGTGGGTGAACTTTGGTGTGGTTATGTTTTCATTTCCCTTGGGAGTGGAATCTAACATTCTGAGCAACTGCCACTGCCGATAGGTTTCACTGTTTCTCACTCCCGTCTGCAGGGTGTGAGGTTCTGATTTCTCCACGTCCTCACCAGTCCTGTCGTTCTTTACAGATTCCGCACTGGTCTGCCTGCCTCTAAGTTCTTCCTTTATATTCCCCATAGTTTTTTCTTTTACGTTTCCCTCCTGCCCTCCAGGCCCCCTGCCCCTGCCTCCCCGCCTGCACCCTAGGGCTGGCCCTTCTGGGTCTTAGCCCAGGCCTTCCTCCTTCACCTTCCCCCATCCCTGCGGGTGACTTGTTCTCTACCTGCTGCCTGTGTTTCCATTTTATTCAACTTTTGAACAAATAGCTGTCTGTCCACCTACTAAGTGTGTGCGCAGTGAGCCCTGGGGGCGGGGTCAGGCCCTCTCCTCCGTGTCCCCAGTGCCCCGTCTGGCCAGGGTGGGCGCCCATCCCAAGGCCAGGGGCTCCCCAGGTGACAGACTGCGGAGCCGTCCCGAGGCTGCTGGCCTGTGCGCCCAGAGCCGGAGGCCTGTGGTTCTGGACACGGGCTCCCGGTGGCCCGACTCTTCCTGGACCCCCTCAGCCTGTCCTGCTTCCTCCCTAGGAGCCGTGAGGGCTGGCCCTGCCCCGCCGCTGCTGGGTGGTGCCGGAGTCTCTGACGATGGTATGTGCTGATGCTTGGCTGCACTGTGGCACTCCGGGGTGAGGGGCGGGTTCTTGGGTGGGCCCTGAAGGCCGTCCGAGTGGGGCTGTGGGCACCTTCGAGGGTGTGGGTGTCCGCCCTCCTGTGGGTGGTCGGCAGGGCCACATCTCTGTGGCCAGAGAGACACAGCCCATGTCCCTGGAGTCTGTTTTTCCAATGCCTGGGTCTTCTGCTGCATCGGGCCATTGCTAGGTGTCCCCAGCCTGTCCCTTCTGTAGTGGATACGTTCCCTGAGCATGGGGTGTGGTCCCTTCCGAAGGTTCCAGTCCCCCTTTTCCCTGGGGGGTCACCTGTCATTCAGGCCCACACCTGGGGAGGCCATAGCTGTTTGAGGTGGAGTGTGTTACAGAGAGCTGTGCGCCTTGTAGGTTATTGGTGAGATGAGCCACGTTTTATCTAAAAGCAGCTCTTCTCTTCCCTCACACCTCTGCCTCTAGATTCGAATCGCAGCCTTAAACGCCAGCTCCACGGTTGAAGACGATCATGAAGGAAGCTTTAAAAGTCACAAGACGCAGACGAAAGAGGCACAGGTGTGTGGTCATGGGCTTCTCTGCAGCTGGCCCTGGAGTCTCATTTCCCTCTGGGGGTCTGGGTCATTCTGGCTGGTGTGGCCACCCTCCCAGAAGGTGTCAGCGGGGCTCCTGGAACCTTGGCCGTGCTCTGGCTGTGCCCTCAGCATGCTGCCTGCTGTTGCTCAGACTCAGTTGAGCCCACATTGCTCCTGCCCACCTGGGGGCTGCTGAGCAGTGAGCCCCTGGGAGGGCGGAGCCTCAGGACCATCTCCAGCACAGCGAGTACAGGTCACACGGCCTTGAGTGCAGCCCCCTCACACACTGTTGGCCTAAAACAGACACCTTTATGCTCTCTGAAAATGTCTCCCGTCTTGGTTTTCAGGAAGCAGAGGCTTTTGCCTTGTACCACAAGGCCCTGGATCTGCAGAAGCACGACCGATTTGAGGAGTCCGCCAAGGCCTACCACGAGCTGCTGGAGGCACGCCTGCTGCGGGAGGTGAGGCCCAGGGGCCAGGCAGGCCCTGTGCCCCGGGCTTTCCCACCTGCGGAACGCCCTCCACGCTGGGGTGCTCCGAGGTTGGGTGAGTCCGGAGAAGCACGCGGAACAGTTCTAGGCACAGAGCTACTGCTAAGTTGCTTCAGTCGTGTCCGACTCTGTGCGACCCCATAAACGGCAGCCCACCAGGCTCCACCATCCCTGGGATTCTCCAGGCAAGAATACTGAAATGGGTTGCCATTTCTTTCTCCAAGGCATGAAAGGGAAAAGTGAAAGTGAAGTCGCTCAGTCGTGTCCGACTCTTAGTGACCCCATGGACTGTAGCCTACCAGGCTCCTCCGTCCATGGGATTTTCCAGGCAAGAGTACTGGAGTGGGATGCCATTGTCTTCTCCGCTAGGCACAGAGTGAGATCCCCAAATGCCAGCTGCCCTTCCTCCTGGGGCTGCACAGTCTACCAGGTGGGGGTGCTCTGTCTCCTCTCACAGTGTGGAGATGGCGGTGTGGATGGCTCAGAGCCTTCCTTCCGTTTAGTGAGGCGTCAGAGCCGGGAGTGGTGGGGGGCACCGCTGGGCGGCCAGTGCAGCAGTGCTGTAAGTGTCGCCGTCCAGGCTCGGGCCCTCAGGCGTGACGGGCATGCTGGCAGGGTCCCTTCTCTGTCTCTTGCTGCCCAGATGGCCTGCAAAGTGCCTCTCAGGGGTCTGGCCTTTCTCTATGTGCTTGGAGCTGGGGTGGGGGTGGAGGGGTCCTTGAAAGACCCCCAGGGCCACACTGTTTTCCAGTGGAGGGTGGTTCCGGACTGGCCCCCAGGCCTGCGCAGAGCCAGCTGCCTGCAGAGGCTTCTGGGCCTGGCTGTCACTTTGTGCCTCTCTGACGTGTTCACAGGCGGTTCCGTCTGGTGATGAGAAGGAGGGGCTGAAGCAGCCTGGGCTGATGCTGAAGTACTCCACGTACAAGAACTTGGCACAGCTGGCCGCCCAGCGGGAGGACCTGGAGACGGCCATGGAGTTCTACCTGGAGGTGCGCCCCCCGGGTCTCTGGCAGCCCCTGGGGGCCACGCGACTCCCCTGTCGTCCCTGGGCAGTCTGGGGGCCGGGCCGGTGCTGTCCCCTGGATGCCTGCTGGAGGGGGCGGGGTCGACTGAGCACGCATCTGCGGCTCTGCTTGCAGGCGGTCATGCTGGACTCCACGGACGTCAACCTCTGGTATAAGATCGGACACGTGGCCCTGAGGCTCGTCCGGGTGCCCCTGGCTCGGCATGCGTTTGAGGAAGGGCTGCGGTGCAACCCTGACCACTGGCCCTGCCTGGACAACCTCATCACTGTCCTGTACACCCTCAGCGACTACACCAGTGAGTGGGGCGCGGCTGAGTTCTCCTGCGAGGGAGGGCGGCTTGGCTGAGCTTGGGGCCGGAGCTGATGCTGAAGGGCTCTCTGCCCAGCGTTCAGGGGAAACGGAGACGCGCTTGCTTCCCCGCGTGGTTCTGCTGGCTTTCTCCCTCGGTCGAGGTTACTGCTTGCGTTGTGGTAGGAAGGCGGGTTCCGCTCAGCCTTCCGCTCCGCCTGCCGCGTCCTGCCCCTCGCCCTCTCCTGTCATTGCTGGCAGACGGCCTGGCAGCTGCAGCCTCACTCCCAGTGCCGGAGGTTCACTCTCCCTGTCATCCTTCCCTCCTTCCGTGGACCAGCATGGCTGCTGGAAAGACCTGTGCTAGGCGGAGCCCCCGTCTGCCCTCTGGGGGCTTCACTCGCTGCCCTGCCTGGCCCTCTGCAGGCCGCCCCAAGGCGGGCACTGACGGGGTGCTGGGCCTCCTGGGCCGGCTCCTTCCGGCGACTGTGCGGGAGGGCCCCAGGCAGGACAGGGTGCAGGGGAGCCAGCCTCGGGCCCAGATGTGCACCAGCACCTAGCCTGGGTGAAGGTTTCGGCTGGGAGGCTGGCTCTGGTGGCTCTTCCTGCCCTTTCTAGGGGTGGGTGGGCAGGATTGGGAGGCAGAGGCTGGGAGGCTGGGCCCACACCCCTCCCTGGCTCCATGTGCTCAAGCCTGGCAGCAGGAGCCAGCTGCTGGGTCCCCTCCCTGTGGTCACTGCCCGAGGTGAGCCCAGCCTCTCCCCGGGTCTCCAGAGCCAGCTCAGCCGCCCCTGCCCCCTCCAGGCAGAGCCGGCATGTCTCGCCGCACGCCCCCGCCCCCACCGGCTGTGGGGCCTCTGCTGTCTCCTCTGCACGTTTGACATCGCACGCTCGCACGTGGGGTCCCCTCCGGACGCAGGCCCTCGTGTCCCATCACGGATGTGTGTGTGCATCATTGGCCGTCTGCCTGTCACCCCCTTTCCCCGTTTTGACTCTGGCGCTTGCATCTTCCCTGACTGTTGTCTCCCTGGGGCTTGTCTTGGAGCTTGGGCGCCCCCTGGAGGCCCAGCCTTCAGTATCCTGCCATCTCTGCGGCCCGGCGGGAGATGGCTTGGGGGATGGAGCGGTGTGTGTGCCTGTGAGACCGGCTGGCACGGCAGCCCTGCTGCCCACCCCCCACCCCCCACCCCCGTGTTTCTCTCTGCTCCCGCCCCCTCCCCTGGGAGCCTCGCTCTCCTTCAGTGGGTGGCTGGCGGGGCGGCCCTGGCTCCGCCCTCCCTCCACCCCTCTGCCCAGCTTCCAGGCCCTCTCCCCACTGGGCTTCTCTGCTTATTCCTGATGGGGGTGCCTTGCATCCGCACTTAGACTGGGGAGCTGGGCTGGGCCCTGGGCCGTCCAGTCCAGAGCAGAGCGAGCTGGCAGTCGTGCTCCGGTTTGCAGGCAGCTGGCCCCTGCTGTAGGGGTGGGTTTATAGGGTGGGTTTGCTGGGCTGAGGGTCTGTGTGTGATGCGCCCCCCATCCCATTCCCCAGAAAGGCTGCCCAGCCCATCCTCCCCTCCCTGGCAGTCTCTGGGTTACTATTTTCAGAAATGGTTCCTGATTGGATGGGTCCAGGTGGTGTCTCGTCCTTGTTTACCCAGCGTCTCGGCCCCAGAGCAGGGACCCTTCCCTGGCATCACTGGCAAGGCCAGGGTGTCAGAGTGCAGCCAGAGGTCATGCCTGTCTCTCTCCACCAGCGTGCCTGTACTTCATCTGCAAGGCCTTGGAGAAGGACTGCCGCTACAGCAAGGGGCTGGTGCTCAAGGAGAAGATCTTCCAGGAGCAGCCATGCCTCCGCCAGGACTCCCTCCGCATGTTCCTGAAGTGGTGGGTCCCTCACGGTCTGTCCTGCCCCCTGCCTGCCCACACCTCTCTTTCGGCGCTCAGGGCCACCTCTGTCCACCTTGCTGCCCGCCTTCCCCTCTCCGAGGCTGGGCTTTCTGCACTGCCTGACCCGCCTCTGAGCCGCCCTGCCTGCCTCCGGGATGGGGCCCGTGCTCGGTAGCGTCACCCAAGGGGCCCTTTGCAGACTGACCGGGAGGAGAGCGGGCCCAGGCCCGGCAGGCTCTGGGCCGGCCTCGCTGGCCCTGCCTGTCCCGTGCCCTGGCTCCCAGCGCCCGCCCTGCAGTCCCCTCTCCCTGCCCCGCTCTCCTGCCCCTTTCATGTTCTGGCTCCCAGGTCCCCTCTTGGCAGCTTTCCAAGCTTGGGCTGCCTCCCTCGCCACGCCCCCCGCCCACGGTATCGGCTTGGCCCCGGGAGGGAGTTTTCCGCGGGCAGTTAGCGGTCATTTGCCCCAGTGTTTATGGCTCAGGAGACTGCGTCTCTTGTCCCATCCATCCCAAGGGCACTGCTCTTCTTTGGGGAGGTGGGTGATGAGCCCGTGAGTGCGGTGGAGCCCTGCAGGGAGGGGCCTCTGCTGGCAGAGGTGTGTCCCTGGGAGGCATGCCGGGCCTCAAGTTCCTGCCCTTGCTGTTGACTTTCATCAGCTTTGGTGAGCTTGGCTGGTCTGAGGGCTGCTTTTGGATGGGCAGTATGGGATAGTTAAATCCTTACAAGCTCTTCAGCAAGGAACGAGCACAGCTTGTGATTTTTCTGCCATCAGGGTGGTCCTGCTAATGCAGATGAAGACCCGTTGCCCAGTTGTGAGCAGATTAAAGGGCATTAGTCATGCAGTGTACATGGGTATTAAGAATGCTAATTACTGCCCTTTCCAGCCCAAGTGGTAATTTTATTTGTGGGAAGAATTAATACAGATTGTAGGGTATTAACTGCACGCCCGTGTGTAGAACTTGCGCTGTGGCTCTGATGTGACCTGGTCACGCCTCTGTCCCTCGCACTCTCAGTGACATGTCCATCCACGAGGTGTCGGTCAGCGCGGCCGAATCGCAGGCCATCATGGACGAGGCCCTGGGGCTGCGGAGGAGGCGGCAGGCGCTGACGGTGCGTGAGAAGGAGCCAGACCTGAAGCTGGTGCAGCCCATCCCCTTCCTCACGTAGGTTGTCCGGGGTGCCAGGCGGCCGCTGGGCCCTGCATGGGCGGGGACACTGGGCACACGCGGGCAGGTGACCGCAGGATGCGGGCTAGGCCTCCCCTGCCGGGAGCCCCTCTCTCTGTGCTGTCCTGGGACCGCCACCTGCCATGCTCCTGTCAGCCCTCTCCCCACCCGCCCAAGGGGAGAAGGGCAGGTGGATAGGGGCCATCAGGGCTCTGAAGGGGCTAAGGGTGAGTGGGGAGCCCACCCAGGGCCTGGCGTCCTGCTCAGGAATCCACTCTCATGACGCGGTCACGCTGCTGCGTGGGTTGGAGAGGGTTTAGGGCCAGAGCTGGAGTCCAGGGAAGATGGGCATGGGTCAGGCAGAGGGAAGCCTGTGCAAAGGCCCTGCAGTGTGTAGGGGGTGGTTTTGTTTGCAGAACTGAACAAAGCTATGCAGGTGAGGGTGTGTGTCGGGGGGCAGTGAGGTCAGGCAGGCAGCACCGTGGCAACTGGTGGAGGCCTTGGGTTTTAGTCTGAGGGCCTGGGAAGCTGTTCAGGGATGGGTGGGTGGGTACCTTATGCCACACTGTGTCATACCACAACACAGCATGGCATGCAACAAAACACATGATGACACGTAGAACTCAGAACAGCAGACAGTGTGCAACGTAACCTATGCTGCACCTCACCACAACACAACACGCAACACAGCTTATTCACCACAAAACACACAAGTTCTCGGTTTGCACCCAGCAGGCTCCGGCCCAGGAGCTGTTGAGCCCCTTTGGAGCACATCCTTGTCAGTAGCCCTCCCCCAGGAAATCAGACAAGTGGCCGCAGGGCACCGGGCGGTAAAGACGGGACCCTGCTCAGAAGGGGTTATCGCCTGAGCCCGCGGCTCCCCCTGCCTGGTGGGACTGAGATGCCTTGGGGCTCCTCCAGGGAGTGCGGAGGGTGTAGACTCCACTCCAACTCCAGCGGCTCCACCTCAAGCGGTCAGTCACCCTGGCCCCCGGCCCTCATGGGGACGGCGGCCTGGGCCCTGGGCCCCCCGTGATGGATGCTGAGCCCATGTGGTGACCCTCTCCCTGCAGCTGGAAGTGCCTCGGTGAGAGCCTGCTGGCCACGTACCACCACCTCACCACGTGCGAGCCCCCACGGCCCAGCCTCGGCAAGAGGATCGACCTGTCTGACTATCAGGACCCTGGACAGCCCCCCGCGTCCCCCGAGGAGGTGGCGCCTGTCAGCTTGATCCAGCCAAGTCCCATCAGTGCCAGCCCCGTGGCCTCCATGGCAGAGCCCGTGCTGTCGTACGCCCCCGTGGCCACGGCCAGCTTCCCGCTGCACAGCCCCAGCCTGCTGGAGACGGGAGTCCCCACCGGTGAGCGGGCCCCGGGGTGGGCTTCAGGGAACCCCGTCTGCTGAGCGGCAGTGAAAGTTGGAGTGCCCTGCCCTCTCCAAAGGCCGGGTCCTGCTGCCACCCGGCCCCGCAGGAGAGCTCCGGGCTGCTGGCCGACCTCCCACGTCAGGGGCAGCCTCCCTCCACAGTGGAGCCCTGGAGGAGGACTTGGCCTCAGGGACAAGCTCCTCAGGCCCCCCTGCCCATGAGCTGTGGGCTGGCGGGTTCCTCCACTGGTTCTGCTCTGGCCGGCCCCTGCCCTGCCCCGTGCTGCTGGGCACTGACACTCCCAGCTTAAGCAGCAGCCAGCAGTCACCACCATCTGTGGTGATGTCCCTTGGAATGGCATTACTGATTTTTATCATCATTGGAGCCTTCCAAAAAAACTTCGGATGAAAGCTTCTAAGCCTTTCCTTGATTTCTGTGTCACTGATAAAGCCTATGTGGCAGCTAAAGAAGGTTCTGAATGAACATGTATGTGATGGTTTCTAAGTTTTTAGTTTCATCACAAGTGACACCTGTCTGCTGTGAATCACATGACCCTCTTGCCCGCATCCTGTCATTGGGCCCTGCTGCTTGCTCAGCCCCATCCCAGGACAGCCAGTGAGGGGGCTTTGACCCTGAGACCCTGGCATTCTGTAGCTATGGAAAGTAGTCTTGAGGTCTGGCCTGTGGGTGAGATTAAGGGATTTGAAATGGCCTTTTCTCAGGCTCTTTTTTGCTAGAAGGGACGGGAGATTTCTTGAACATCTGAGAAGCCGCAAGTTAAGCGTGCAGGCAGGTTTTAAAAGGACTGAGCACCTTGAGGTGTGTTTCCCTGGCCCAACTCTCCTGAGCGTTCAGCTTGCTCTCTTTGTAAAGGTGATGTGTCCGGGGGAGACAAATCCAAGAAAGGGGTAAAACGGAAGAAGATTTCTGAGGAGAGCGGGGAGACGGCGAAGCGGCGGTCTGCCCGCGTCCGAAACACCAAGTGCAAGAAGGAAGAGAAGGTGGACTTCCAGGAGCTGCTGCTGAAGTTCCTGCCATCCAGGTGCGGCGCTGTCAGTCTCAGCAGAGGAAGCGCACGGCCTGCTGCCTCCCCCCCACCTCTGGTTCTGGGGCCGCCCTCCCCTGCGGCTGCCTCCTCCACCCCTGGACTGGGGGCTCCAGTTTCTTTGTGCCTCCGAATGTCCTGCAGGCAGGAAGTGGGACTCGTGTGTCTTCAGAGCTGGGGCTACCTGCTCACGTCTCATGCCTGGGCTCCCCTTGTTGGGAGGCCTGGGGCTGCTGCTGTTCAGGCGCGGATGCCGGCACAGCCCGTGGGAGGGGTCTGTGCTCAGGGAGACGCCTGTCGGCGTCTCTGGGCTCCTGAGAGAAGCCTCCCAGGAGGAGATGAGCCCGCTGCCCGGGGAAGGGGGTCTGCACCCCAGCGCTCTTCACCGGCCCCCTGCTTCTTGCCCTGTCCCCTCCCTCAGACGCTTTGGGGCCTCAATGCCTGCACTCTCCCGGGTTATGGTGCTAGACTTCCTACCGCCCTTGCCTGAGCATAGAGAGCAGGAGGGTTCCCTCTGCCCACTGACATTTGAGAGGCGCATCTTGTGAGCCGGCGTGTCCTCTCCCCTGCCCCGTGTCTGTGTGTCTTTGAGACTTTACACCATTTTCTCCCTTCTGTGGTCCTGGGGTCTGGGAGGTGGCCGTGAGCACCCTTCTCGGTCCTCAGCTGGTGTCTGGCTCCTGACGGTTGGCTCCGTGTGGCGCATCCAGGCCCATGAGGAGGGGGCCCAGGGGCTTTCGGTTGCTTCTAAGTCTCTCTGGCCACAGGATGCTGTTTTCCTCATTCACTGCCTTTCTGTTTCTGTTGGGGGACGGAGGTGCCCGAGTGGAGCCCTTCTCAGTGCGAGCAGGATGTGGGCTCTCTGATGGCTTCCTCCTGGCGGTGCTGGGAGACCTGGCCGTCTCTCACCCCCCCTCCCCCCCCCCCCCCGCTGCCCCGCCCAGGTCCTCGTTCCCCAGCCCCCCTGGAGTGCCCCCCCCCCGCCCCGCCCGGTTCCTCGTTCCCCAGCCCCCCTGGATGAGCCCCCCACCCCTGCCCCGCCCAGGTCCTCGTTCCCCAGCCCCCCTGGAGTGGCGTCTTCCTTTTCTTTATCTTTGTTTCAACTGCTGGTTTCCTGTGTGGTTGTCATGTCAGCTGCCTTGAATGGCTGGGCAGGGGCACACATGGCTTGCTGGGTGCCGTCCCCAGAGGGGGTGGGCGGTGCGTTTGTGCACCACGAGGTCGGGAGGCACCACCTGTCCATCCTTGGGGGGGCGGCGGGGACAACTAACAGCGGGGTCCCTGGGGGTCTGAGGCATGACAGCTGCGGGGAGAGGCCCCTTCTCCCCCGAGCCCAGAGCACTGTGAGGCGTTGTGGAGGTGCCGCCTGCCCCCCCCACTCTCTCCTTGCCCCCCTACCCCACTTTGGGCCTCAGCATGTGAAGGCTTGGCCGACGCCGTCCAGGCAAAGTCCTGCGGCTGCTGTCCCCAGCTCTCTGTGGGCATCAGTCCCTGTGTGGGTCCTGTCTGTGTTTCCCACTAGAAGGTCAGCTTTCTGTGGGCAGGGGTCGCCACAACCCCAGCTGTACTCCCACCTCGGCCCGATGCCTGGTGACCACCTGATGGGATGGGTGAAGGCAGGGCACGGGCTAGACCCAGCCACGAAGGCCTGGAGAGGCGGAGCCCCCTTGCCTGGGGCCAGCTGGGCCGGCCTGGGAATGTGTGCCATGGCCTGTGTGAGTCTGGTGTGTTCCCTGCAGGTTGAGAAAGCTAGACCCTGAGGAGGAAGATGACCCCTTTAACAGCTATGAAGTCCCGCCAGAGGCCAAGCTGGAGAGCTTCCCCAGTGCGGGGCCCCGCAGGCTGTCCTCCGACTCGGCCACATTCATGGAGTCCGGTAGGAATAGGCGCCGCGGGCGCTGCCAGGGCATATGTCTGGGGGGTGGGCCAGGGGTGGGCCAGGGGCTGCCTGGCTCTATCCGGCCTGAGCCCTGTGGGCGCTGGACTGTCCTGGCACAGGCCTTGCTGGTTGAATGGTGCGTCTCACTGTTGGGTGTGGCCGAGCACTGGGCACGGTGCTGCCGCGTGAGACCGTATCCCCCGGGGGCCTGGAGGTTCAGACAGGTGCACCCACAGCTTTGGGGAGCACAGGCTCTCCACACTGCTGCCCTCATCTCCCGAAGAAGACAAGCCTGACGTGGAGGTCCCCCCTCACATCAGGTGGCCCCCGTAGTGTGGGTCCCCACTTCACATCAGGTCTCCTTCACATCAGGTGGCCCCCCTCATGTCGGGTCCCCGCTCACGTCAGGTCCCCCTCACGTCGGGTGGCCCCCCTCACGTCAGGTCCCTCACTCACATCAGGTCCCCCACTCAGGTCAGTTCCCCCCCTCACATCAGGTCCCCCACTCACGTCGGGTCCCCCTCATGTCAGGTCCCCCACTCACGTCGGGTCCTCCCTCTGGCAGAGAAGCAGGACGTGCACGCCTTCCTGCTGGAGAACCTGAGCAATGGGGGTGTCCTGGAGCTGATGATGCGCTTCCTGAAGAGCATGGGCCATAGGTTCCTGCTGCGCTGGCCGCCGGGCCTGGCGGAGGTCGTACTCAGCACGTACCACAGCTGGCGGAGGCACAGCGCCAGCCTGCCCAACCCGCTGCTCAGGGACTGCAGCAACCGGCACATCCAGGTGGGTCTGCAGGGCACCCTGACCCCTCTTCCCCGGAGGAGGACGGCTGCTTGTAGAGCAGCGCTGGGGGCGTTCAGGGCCCCCAGAGGTGGAGGAGCCCTGGGTTCACAGTGCTCAGGGCCGTGTGGGTCAGGGGCCCCTGGGCAGGCAGCCGCTGCTGGGACACTCCTGGGACTGCCTCCTGGCAGCGTCTGCCCGGGTCCGCTCCCCTGGGGCAGGGTGGAGTGGCGAGAGGGGCCGAGCCTTGGTCCCCGGACTGACCAGCTTGGTCACTTCTCAGCTGTGCCCCCTTGGCTGGGCCGGCGCCTCCTTACTGCTGAGCCTCAGCTTCCTGGTGCGTGGAGGAGCAACGCAGCCACCCCAGGCGCTGTCAGGGCTGAGGGTCTGCGCTCAGCGGGTGGCAGGGCCGCCTCTTTCATGGGACGGTCCCGAGGACCGGAGGCGGGTGGGTCTCACCATTGTTCCCGAGTCCATCCCAGGGAGGTCCATCTGTCTGTCCTTAGATTCCGGCAGGTAGCCACTGGTTATCACTCACGGAATGGAAAGTAGGTAGAGGGGAAAATGGTGTCCCCATCAGAATAGAGTCTAGTTGAGGTTCCTTCTGTCTCCACCCTTGGCCCCTGTGACCCCATTGCTGACCCCCCACACCCGTCCTGCAGGAGATGATGCTGATGTCCCTCTCCTGCATGGAGCTGCAGCTGGACCAGTGGCTGCTGACCAAAGGCAGGAGCTCCGCAGGTAGGCCGCCTTCCGTGTTCCGTGGGGGCCCATTTTTCTGGAGGGGGCAAGAGCTGGGGACTGAGTCACTCCTGCGGGGGCACATTTCCTAGGTCGGCTCGTCAGGTCAGGAGAGACCCGGGTCTCTGAGAAGTGGCTGGGCCCCACGGGGCCACCCGCCTGCTTGTAACTCAGAATGAGGGCCGTGGCATCTCCATTTCCTCAGTTCATCACCGGACACTTGGCATGTCCCCAGATTCACCTCAGCTCAGTCAGCGTGGTGAGGGCCACGAGCCCCAGGGTGTCTGCATCTCTGTTGGGCCTACCTGGCTCTGACACCGGCCACTTGGGGCCGTGGAGTTCCGAGGGCTCAGGGCCTCGGGGAGCAGGAGGGCATCTGGGCCCCGCTCACGAGGTTGACTCCTTCCGGCCTGACGGTTTTCAGTGTCTCCTCGGAACTGCCCCGCAGGCATGGTGAATGGCAGGTTCGGACCCGACTTCCCAGGGGCCCACTTCCTGGGGGACCTCCTGCAGCTGGCATTTGCCTCATCCCAGCGGGACCTGTTTGAAGATGGCTGGCTGGAGTTCGTGGTCCGCGTGTACTGGTTGAAGGCTCGATTCCTGGCGCTGCAGGTTGGTCTGGGGGCGGCTGCTTGGGGAGGAAGCCCGGGCACCCAGAAAGGAGGGGAGGGGGCTGGTCACGTGATGGGGTGTGTGTGTGTGTGTGTGTGCCTGATGGCACCTGGGCACTGGGCTCGGCGTGAGGAAGCAGGGTGTGGGGGACGAGCCTTCAGGGTCCTGGAACCAGCGTGCCCACCGCCCACAT
Source organism: Okapia johnstoni (assembly GCA_024291935.2). Classification (NCBI taxonomy): domain Eukaryota; kingdom Metazoa; phylum Chordata; class Mammalia; order Artiodactyla; family Giraffidae; genus Okapia; species Okapia johnstoni. The sequence continues at coordinate 1,727,762 of CM044310.1, read as the reverse complement.
AGCCACAGCACCAGGAGGGTCTCGGCCCTTTGCTTGTGTTTCCCGAGAGAGCTATCTGGAGGACCGGGGCGGGCTGGCTGGCCCCCAGCCCCTTGAACACCATGGCACCCTTCAGTCGGTTCTGGAGTGGGCAGGTCCAGTCGAGTCCCAAGTCTGCCACCTTCGCTTGAGCTCTGGACAGGTTCTGGGCCGTGCTCCCCCACCACAGGGGGTCACCATGCTCCCCTGGGAGCCATGGTGTGAACCATTTGTTCATTCATCCGTTTGGTAGATACATGCTGAGCCCCCACTCTGGCCGGCCGCTGTGTAGGGGAGAAGGTGGGAATTGGCCAACTCACCCCCGTGGTGCCCCGCGTGTTGGGAGCTTGGGAGGCGGGCCCTGGCGAGCACGGTGAGTGCCCCTCCTCTGCCCAGGGAGACATGGAGCAGGCCCTGGAGAACTACGACATCTGCACGGAGATGCTGCAGAGCTCGGCCGCTGCGCAGGCTGCTGCGGGGGCCGAGCAGAGGGGTGTGGTCATCCGCCTGCCCAACCTCCACAACGATTCGGTGGTCTCCCTGGAGGAGGTGAGCAGAGCTTCCTCAGCGGTATTTCCCTGTCAAAGGCCTGACCTGGCCATGCGGACTAGGAGACGGGCCGGGGGCTGAGCAGGGCAGGAGGGGGCCCGGGAGAGGCAGTCCTGGCATTCAGGATGCCGTGGACTTGAAGGCTCAGCCCTGATGGAGCACCCGCCGGGGGCTGGGGGCCGGGAGTGGGGGATTGTCTGCTGGGCATGGGGAGGGTTCTTGCTTGGCTTCCAGGCCCGTGTGTGGGGGCAGCTCCAGCAGGATGAGGGGAACCTCCCCAGAAGCAGACCAGCTCTGCTCTGGCCCTGGGGCTGGTCAGCGGCCCGTGGTTCTCATCCTGCCCTCACCATGCAGCCCCCGACCCCCACCCACAGCTCCACGTCTGTGACACGTCCTCGGGCTGAGGGTGGCTGTCAGGCCCTGCAGAGTGGCGTCAGGGCCAGGCCCAGTGCAGCGGCTTGCTGCCTGTGTCCGCAGGCCTCCTGGAGGAGAGGGCTCCGGGGGTTGGTGATGGGTGCTGGCCTCTGGCCTGGGCTCACTTGATCTCTGCAGCCTCATACCCCAGCCCAGGGGTCTGGTTTGCTGACGTGTGACCAGGAGGAGGCTGACTAACTGTTCTGGCAGACTGTCTGGAGCCTGTGCTTCTGGGGTAGTTGTGTTTTTTGGTGTATTTGTTCTTCGAAGACTGGAATGCCTTGACTCTCACAGAAATGCTGTCTGTAAAGCAGTCGCTTGCTATGAATGCCCCTCGTCTGGGTCTGATAAGGGGCCCGCGACGGCTTGGTGGTCAGCCAGTGATCCTGGGCCTTTTCCAGATCGACAAGAACCTGCGGTCACTGGAGCGGTGCCAGTCTCTGGAGGAGACCCAGCGGCTGTACGAGGCCGGCGACCACCGTGCCGTCGTGCGCCTGCTGCGCCCCACCTTGTGTCCCAGCGGCTTCGACCGCGCCAAGCACCTGGAGTTCATGACGTCCGTGCCCGAGAGGCCGGCCCAGCTGCTGCTGCTGCAGGTGAGTGCTCGCCCTTGCCCTCCGCGTTTCCTCTGAGGGAAGCGGAGCGAAGGTTGCAGGGAGGGGTGCTGCTGGGCTCAAGGGAACCCCGCCTTTGGCTCTGAACCTCGCGTGGTTAGTCGGGCTCAGCCATCCATTCACCTGGTGGTCCGTCTGCCTTTGTTTGCTTTTTATTCTCTTTTTTATTTTTTTCTGAATGCATTTTTCTACTTTATTGCTTGGCCTTCTTGTTTAACTGGTTTTAAAATTAACTGGTGCGCGCGTATAAAACTAGATAAAATGTCTGTACGACGATGAAAGGAAAGCACGGTAAGGTAAACAGCCCTGGAGGGCCGCGCTGCTGAAGGAGAGGAGCAGGGTGGCGTGTGCGGCCTGTGTGCCCTCTCGGCCCCTCCACGCCCTGTCCTCCGCAACGGAGCCCCCCATCCCCGGTGCCCGCAGGCCAGCCGGGCACCCCCTCATCTCACCCCGGGGTGTGGGTGCTTGTCCCTGCCCCAGAGGCCTGCCGTGGGGCCTCACGAGCTTGTGCGTGTGGGTGTCCCACCCGGCGTGTGGACGTGCAGGACGATGCCTGGGGTGGTGTGGGCTGGGCCGTCCCTCAGACTCGTTACCTCCCTGGGGCCTTCCACTTGGGTTTGGGAAGGGAGCCCCGGCTTCTCTCAGGCTTCGTGAACTGGAAAACAGGTAAGAGGTGTGGCCGGGAGCAAGTGGAACTGGAAGGGGAGGAAGGGGGTGAGGAGGAGGGGAGAGGAGGTCAGGCAGCCTTACGTGAGGACCAGGGATGAGCTGTGATGACCTCAGTGACCCCGGCTGGGGGTAGGGGACAGCTGAGTGTGTCCAGGGAGAGGCCAGCCCAGTGGCTCAGGCGGTCTTGCTCTGTGGTCTGAAGCTTCTGGGTGAGAGGACAGCCCCCACCCCCACCCCAGAGGGATGGGCACCTGCCAAGGAGGCACCACACCGTGCTGGGCCTGAGACGAGACCAGCCAGCTGCCAGGGGAGCTACTGCTTTTTGTGAAGGAGTGACTTGATTTTTGCTCAACTTCCTGTTGGCAGAATGTGTTTTCTTATTGACTTGGAATGCTTTTTATATATTAAAGGTCTTAATCTTTCCCCCTCAAATGCTTTTGTCAGTTTTTTGTCTGATTTTAAATTGCAGCTTGAGTTTTCTTTGATACACAGAAGTTTTGAATTTTTAGGGCATCAAATCTCTTAATGTTTTCAGATGATGGTGAATTTGTTCATTATGCTTAGAAAGCCTTTCCAAGGCTTGAACAACCTTCGTCCTGTGGTTGCAGACTCAGGATGGAGCTCCTGCAGTGTGCCTGGCACCAGGCAGTCGGGGGGCCCCTCTGACGCAGCCTGCTCTCCACAAGGGAGGCTGGCAGGCGATGTGTCAGTGGACAGACAGAGGTCCGTGTGCTGTGGTTCTTCCAGCGTGTTAGTTGTTGGGTTCGTGCTTGCTTGTAACCCACTTCACTGAGCATTTGTAGGGCAGGGGCCTGACTTGGAACCCCTCTGGGACATGCAGGAGGCTCGGTCGCCCTGTGTAGATGAGCTGCCTGCCCTGTTCTGCAGCATAAGGGGGCTCTTTCCTCACGGTCGTGTGGGTTCTAGTCCTGATATTTTGGGTTGCAGTTTTAGCGGGTTGTTACTGCTGGTCATTCTATCTTCTGACTGTGCGTTTCTGGTTTATAGGCACTCTGGTGAGTTTTGCATGTTAGCTTCAAATTTAGCCACTTTACTGCGTTCCCATCATCTCTGATGGCCAGTGTTTTGGGTGGATGCTCTGTTGCCCCAGTCAGGGGTGACCTGCCATCCTCAGTCGCTGGCAGCCAGTCTTCTGCTTTCCGGCTCTATCTGACCTTGAGCACCGGGAGTGGTGTCATGTGAGGGTGACGCTGGGGGCCCCAGTCTTTTCCTTGACCTCGCAGCCGCGCCCCTGAGTGTGCTCATCAAGAGGGCTCGACTCCAGCTGCCGCCTCCACCTCTGCCCTGTGGGCTCAGCACACCTCAGCGGCTCCTGCTCGATGCTGGTTTTTCCTAAAGAAAGACAGGGCGACCCTGCCATCCCTGCCCCAGGCCCCAGGGCCCGAGTGGTGGGCGTGGCCACCGTGTCTGCCCACTGTCTCCTCCCATACAGGACTCCTTGCTCCGACTGGAGGACCACCGGCAGTGCTTCGAGTGCTCCGACGTGGCTCTGAATGAGGCGGTCCAGCAGATGGTCAATGCCACCGAGACTGCCGCCAAGGAGGAGTGGGTGGCCACGGTAACCCAGCTGCTGCAGGGCATGGAGCAGGCTCTGTCGGCGGACAGCAGCATCCTGCGGGACGCATCCTCCACCGGTGGCCTCACCCGGCTCACCAACAACCTCATCCAGGTAACCTGGCCGCTTCCCGCCCCACCCGCCCCGGCCAGCGTCTGCAGCCGGGAGAGCTGCCCGCCATGACATCCCGTCCCCCAGGTCATCGACTGCAGCATGGCTGTGCAGGAGGAGCCCAAGGAGCCCCACGTGACCTCAGTGCTGCCCTGGGTCATCCTGTACCGGGTCATCCGGCAGGAGGAGGACGCCTTCCGCTCCCTGTGTCACCACCAGCAGCTCCAGAGCCCGGCGGACGAAGGTGCGGGGACGCGGGGGCCTGCCTCTTATCTGTCTGTGTCAAGCCACTAGCGCACTTGGGCTCAGGCTACGGAAGTTTCCTGGACAGAGGCAGAGGCACCGTCTAAGCACACCGGGTCGCAGGGGCGGGGCCGCAAACCACGCCGTGTTTCACGTGGAGTGCAGGGGGCAAGCGCCGTGCAGAGTGGGGCCCCAGGGCCTCGAGCCACCAGCCTCTCCTGGCTGGGGGCCTGGGCGGCCAGGACTCGGGCGGCACAGGGCAGGCGGGCGCAGGCTCCACTGCGCAGCTGTGTGACCTCGGGCCAGTCAGGTGGCCTCCCCCGCTCTGGGGACAGTGGCATGTCTCAGGGTCGCCGGAGGGCACCCGAGGCAGCAGAGTCACGGCGGCTGTGCATGTCGGGCTGGCTCGGGACGGTGGCTGAGGGCAGGCCCTGCAGGGTGAGCAGGGCCTTCACGGGGCGGCGCTGGAGCCTGAGCAGCACCTGGTGGGCCCGTGCTCAGTGGGAGAGATGACAGCAGAGCAACGGCTGAGTGATGTTTAGGCCAAAAGTGTCTGTGCCTCTACCAGGTGGACTTTACCCTTTGGTTTTCTTGCATTTTCAGCATAAACTTGACTAAAGTACGCACTCTTTTTATATAGCTATGATTACTGTACACATATTTATGTGTTTATTCAGCCAACTTAAAATTGCATTTATTGGGGGGTATCACTAGTCACTTGACAGATCAGCCAGTGCGCCAGCCACGCAGTCAGCCATGTTGCGGTGACGGCGGGGCCCGCGCACCTGCTCGGAGGGCTGCGCTCCCCAGCTGTCAGCAGCTCTCGGCTTGTGAGGCCTCGTGAGTGAGAACTTGTGGCCCTGACGGTTCATGGTGCACGGGAAGCAGGACCTCTAGCAGCGCCCACAGAGCCACGGCTGAGGCCCGATGGAGGGCCGGGCAGAGGGGACACGCAGCCGTGGGGCGGCGGGCAGGGCCCCCAGAGAGCCGGGAGCATGGGTGGGCCTGGGGAGGAGCCGGGCCAAGGAAGGCGCCCTCCCGTCTGCAGGCTGGGCGGCCGTGGCCCTCGTGGCCACGGGGCGGGAGGGCCCTGCTTGGTCCAGCCCCTGGGCAGGTGCTGCTGTCCACTGGGTCATTCTGGAGTCAGCATCTCATGCACACCTTTTTGCTTCGGACTTTTTTGGATAAATTTTTAGAACAGATATCTTTAGAACTCTTGACAAATAGAGCCTCTGTGTTTTCAAAAAGAAATTTTAGTGGTGAAAAAAAATTAAAGTTTATACCTATAAACGTGTATTATTTTTCTTATAAAAATGCTACAAAAAGTTTTCTGGATTAAGAGTCTCCTCTTAATTATGCAAACTCAAAATAGTATCTTTAAAAAACCGCCAATAAGCAAACATGGAAAGGAAGACAGTCCAATGCCATAAACCTTGAGCGGGTGGGTGGGGAGACAGGAACCCCAGTGGGCTGGCTGCCTGTGTAAGTGACAACAGCCAGGAGCGTGCGGCCGGACCCGTGGGGGACGGGGAGGCTCACAGCACCAGAGAGGGTGGCAGATGTGGAGGACAGAGGCGGTCCAGTGTGGGGGTGGAGCAGCCCCCACGGCCGCAGGGAGCCCAGCGTCAAGTACAAGAAGAGGCCTCTGAGATGTAGCTTTAACGCCGAGTCTGCAGATTGAAAGCACGTGGTGTGTCCCCAGAGAGGCTGATACACAGCGGTCTATATCCAGGTACATCCTGGCGAACGGTGTCTTTGGAGGACAAAGGCTTGTTAGGTTTCTGAACGGAAGAAGCAGTTAAAACGAGTCTTGGTTCAGATTTTCCTGGGCACGGTTCACTGCCGTCGGGGTGATGTCCGCGTGTCGACGTGGCTCTCCGGGCAGGCAAGCGTGGGCCGAGGCACGCAGCCAGGTCGTTTGTAACTACAGTGGACTGCAGCTCCTTGAGGGTGTCTCGGGGGCTTGGCTGGAGGACAGTCAGTGAACCAGCGGGAGTCAGGAAAGGAGAGCGCCGGGAGGGAACGCGGGTCGAGATGGAGCCAGCAGCCTGGCTGACCCCGGGCGCAGAGGTCCGTGTTATCACCCGGCAACACCGGGAGCAGCGTGCACGAGCCACCAGATGGAGCCGGGGATACAAGCCGTCACCCACCTGGGGCGGCAGCCGCTCGATGCTGCTGGAAGTGGAAACGGATGTAAAGGGCACGAACAACCAGAAGGGCTTGAACTTACTTGTGTTCTGACTTTTTTAAGCAGTGCTTTTCAAACCTTTTTTGGCTGGGACTGACCAATAATTCCAAGCTGTAATCAAGATTGCCCGGAGAAATATCAATAACCTCAGATATGCAGATGACACCACCCTTATGGCAGAAAGTGAAGAGGAACTAAAGAGCTTCTTGATGAAAGTGAAAGAGGAGAGTGAAAAAGTTGGCTTAAAGCTCAGCATTCAGAAAACTATATCATGGCATCCGGTCCCATCACTTCATGGGAAATAGATGGGGAAACAGTGGAAACAGTGAGAGACTTTACTTTTTGGGCTCCAAAATCACTGCAGATGGTGATTGCAGCCATGAAATTAAAAGACGCTTACTCCTTGGAGGGAAAGTTATGACCAACCTAGAGAGCATATTTAAAAGCAGAGACATTACTTTGCCGACAAAGGTCCATCTAGTCAAGGCTATGGTTTTTCCAGTGGTCATGTATGGATGTGAGAGTTGGACGGTGAAGAAAGCTGAGCGCCGAAGAATTGACACTTTTGAGCTGTGGTGTTGGAGAAGACTCCTGAGAGTCCCTTGGACTGCAAGGAGATCCAAGCAGTCCATTCTAAAGATCAGTCCTGGGTGTTCATTGGAAGGACTGATGTTGAAGCTGAAACTCTAATACTTTGGCCACCTCATGCAAAGAGCTGACTCATTGGAAAAGACCCTGATGCTGGGAAAGATTGAGGGCAGGAGGAGAAGGGGACGACAGAGGATGAGATGGTTGGATGGCATCACCGACTCGATGGACATGAGTTTGGGTGGGCCCTGGGAGTTGGTGATGGACAGGAATGCCTGGTGTGCTGCAGCTCATGGGATCGTAAAGAGTCGGACATGACTGAGCGACTGAACTGAACTGAACTGACCAATAATAAACAGTATGACACAGGTGTCATGAAGGAACCCTGGTTCTGCTGGGCAGGGTTTGCTCCAGTACTCTCTGTCCTGAGACCGATGGGTTACGGCTCAGAGTCTGAAACGCTGAGATGTCCTGGAGGAGCTTGTGCCAGTGCCAGTGGCGCACATTTAACCGAGATTTGGTCGTTCTTTTTCCTTCTGTAATAGTTAAATAGACCTAAATGTGAGAATTTTGAAGTTAAGCAGTGGTGTGTGCGGTATGGGCTCCACCGTTGTAAATGACTTATCTGTGTCTTTCAAAGTGTCTCACACGCGCTGGGAGGGATGCTTCCCAGGATGTTCACCAGATGTCAGCCCCGGTTATGGGGTGGGGGTGGGGGGCCTGCCGCATACTTGCCCGTGTGAGCTGAGCTGCCTTCTGATAAGCGCCTTCTACGCTAGTAAAGCCAGACGCATCATCACTGATTTAAAAAGAAAAAGAAAGATGACAAAGGAAAGTGGGGCAGGCGGTGGGGGGGGGGACGGGCACCGTGGGCCCCTTGGTAGAGACGGGGCAGGGCCCGCTGCCGCCCGCCATGCACGCTCACCCCGTGCCCACTCTCTCCCCAGCGTCGGCCGAGCCGCCCATGCTCCCCTCCTCCCTCATGCTGCTGAACACCGCCCACGAGTACCTGGGCCGGCGGGCCTGGTGCTGCAACTCGGACGGGGCCCTGCTGCGATTCTACGTGAGTGCCGCCCCCGCCCGCCGCCAGCCCTGGTCTGAAACAGGCCTGCACGGCCCGTGTGGCTCTCTGCCTCTCTCTCTCGGAGTAAGGCTTACACTGGTTGACTCTGTTTGTTTAGTGATTATAGATTCATTTAGACTATCTTCCAAAGTCAGTTCTATTTTTTGGAATAGGCTTCACGGAAGCGTGAAATTGTTGAGGTGTCCGCTTCGGAGGTTACAGCCTCTGCGGTGCCCCTAGGCGTGCCCCTTTGTCACCGCCAGCAGCCTTTATCTATGCTTCCTTGTCCTTTGTTGAGAAGTCTTGCATGCAGTTGGCTGAGATTCGTTTCTTCACCCAGCCGGCTGTTGGTTAACGGATCTGTTTTCTCTTTGCTTTCTCGGTCATTCAATGGCACTTTAATTGTTATGGTTTTTCACTCTGTGTGGATTTGCTCTGTGATTTTTCTGACTTATGAAGTAAATGCTCATGTTGCTGATCACTTGCTGATACTGTGGTAGAGATTGTAGGCTTTCCCCAAGTACATTAGCTGCATGCCGTAAGTTTTGGTATTTTCTGTCTTCATATAACCCATTTCTAACTTTATCGAGTTATGTTTAGAGGATCTGGTCTGTACTACGCCTAGTCTCTGGTATTTGTGGACACTTGCCTTTTATTTCTAGTCTTGGTGGACAATGCCACGGATACTTGAAAAGGGCGTACATTTGCTAACAGCAGGGCATAACGTCCACAGATTCACCCGTTGGCTGTGTCTGTCCCCTCCTCTGAGGGCCTTGCTGGCATCTGTCTGCCACAGGTCCCTGCGGCCCTGGTGGGACTGATCGTCTGTGCCCAGCACAAGGTGGTGCTCGTGTAGATACCTGGGTGGCAGGTGAATGGTGAAGTGAATGAGTGTAGCTAGAAGCCGCCTGGGTGCTGGCAGCAGGGAGGCTGGGCAAGCCTTCCTCAGGCCCTGTGGAGTGGGGTCCCGGGCGGCTCCAAGGGGTGGTGGGCCTGGCCTGGGACCTGGGCCCAGACATGCTCCCCAGGTCAGCAGAGCTGGTGGGCCCTCCCCCAGGCACCTCTTCCCACCTGCCCGCCTCCTAGGTTCGCGTCCTGCAGAAGGAGCTGGCTGCGTCCACCTCTGAGGACACCCACCCGTACAAGGAGGAGCTGGAGACGGCCCTGGAGCAGTGCTTCTACTGCCTGTACAGCCACCCCAGCAAGAAGAGCAAGGCCCGCTACCTGGGGGAGCACTCGGCCCAGCAGGTGAGGGCCGGGCGGGCGCGGGGCACAGCCACCCCAGCAAGAAGAGCAGGGCCCGCTACCTGGGGGAGCACTCGGCCCAGCAGGTGAGGGGCCGGGCGGGCGTGGGGGTTGCTGCATCGGGGGCTCTAGGCCATCAAAGGCAAGGGTCTCCTTGCAAGAACTAGGTGCACGACTGAACTAATCATCCAAAACGCAGCAGCGCGGCAGTTCTCCAGTGGATTTTTCCCCCTAGTTGGGGTAATACAAAGAATTCCTTAGAGAGTTTCCATTGGTTTGGTGTTGGGTTTTCAGACGGCACGTGGGTGTTAGCTCATGGTTCCTGAACACAGTCAGTGAGGCTTTGATCTGCGGGAGCCCCCCCGCAAAGTGCGCGCTCCTGTGGGCAGAGTCCCGCTGTGAGTGCTTCAGTGTGCAAAGTGCCCCAGCCCAGAGCAAGCCCTTGCTCAGTACTTGGCAGCCGCGTGACTGGCCCTCTGGCGTGGCCAGGTGGACTCACCAAGTGAACCCCCGGCCCCAGCGTCTGTCTTCACCGAGACCAGGCTTGTGTTGGTTCGCGTTTCCCCCCGTCGCACATGTGGGTTTGGGGATTGCCGTCCGCGAGCCGGCGCTTTGAGTGCACGGGGATAGTCTCTGGCCCGCTCGTGTCCGGTAACCTTGTTGCCAGGGTTCGCTGAGGGTTTGCGAGAAGAGCTCTCACCGTGCACGCCCCCCAGACTGCGCTCCGACCACCTCTGTCTGCTTGCAGGTGGATCTGCTGTGGGAGGACGCCCTGTTCATGTTCGAGTACTTCAAGCCCAAGACCCTTCCCGAGTTTGACAGCTACAAGACTAGCACCGTGTCCGCCGACCTGGCCAACCTCCTGAGGAGGATCGCCACCATCGTGCCCCGCACAGAGCGGCCCGCCCTGAGCCTGGACAGAGTGTCCGCCTACATCGAGGGCACCTCTGTCGAGGTCAGGGCTGGCTGCCAGCTGGGGCCCGTCTCCCGCACCCCACCGCCTGCGCGCCTCAGCCCCTCACCCTTGCCCTCTCGCCTGCCAGGTGCCCTGCCTCCCAGAAGGGGCCGACCCCTCCCCTCCGGTGGTCAACGAGCTCTACTACCTTCTGGCCGATTACCACTTCAAGAACAAGGAGCAGTCCAAGGCCGTTAAGTTCTACATGCACGACATCTGCGTCTGCCCTGACAGGTGAGCCGCTGGCTGCGGGAGGGCTGGGCCACCGCCTCCTTGTGGGCAGGGCGGGGTGCCCCTGCCATAGTGCAGGGCCCTCGCGGAGGCTTTCTGCCCGGTCCCTGGTGGCCCTCTGCTCCAGGGGGGCTGCCTGGCTCCAGCCTGCTGGGGCACAGCCTCCACGCCTGGTCCCAGCCCCTGGCCCTGGGGAGTCGGCTGGACGCCTGCTTCCTCCAAGGCCATGGCTCTCATCGTGGCTCTTCTTCTTTGGGACGGGGCTGCCAGGGTGGTGCTGACCTGCCAGCCGGTCGTACCTGAGGCCCAGGCTTTCTTGCCAGTGAGCAGGCCCTGGTGGCCTCTGCCCAAAACGCAGGGACTGGCCTGCCCCTCCCGAAGGGCCTGCTCAGTCATGAGGTCCGGCTCGCTGGACTGAGAGCCAGCGGAGAGCCAGCCAGGCCTCGGAGGGCCAGGGTCCAGAGAGGCCCCTCTGCGGGTGACCTGTGTCTGAAGGGTCCAAGGGGCACTCATGGGCAGCCTTCTTGGGCATTCTCGGGGATGGGGAGGTCCGCCTCGTCAGACCTCCCAGCCAGGGAGTGGGGGGCTGGGGTCTGAGGGGAGAAGCCAGCACACGCCTCTCACAGCTGAGGGAGAAGCCGCCAGGAGGAGCCCTGGGAGGTCCTGTGACTCCGTGTCTGTCCCGCACACTCATATTGGTGACCAGAGGCGGTGGATCCTGCTCTAGCCACGTGCAGGCCCGTGGGCACTGCTGTGGCAGGGTGTGGAAGGAGCTGCCCAGGTGGAAGGCCCCCAACTGTTCCCACCGTGCTCCCCCCCAGCTCCCCCCAGGGAGAAAGGCTGCTCACCCATCCGCTCAGGCCTCCCCTTCCCTCATCCCCGGGCCTGGGAGGCAGAAGTGCCCAGGAAAGAGCCAGGGAGCTTTGTGAGCCGGCGGGCTCCCTGACATGGCGTGGCCTGGGGACGCCAGGGGCCAGCTTCACAGCCCCACTCTGAAGGGTGGAGACTGGCAGCCACCGGAGGGCAGTGTGTCTGTGTGGACGCTGTTTCTCTGTGCTCTGTGCTGAGAATGCTGGACTCTGAGGGCCCAGGTGTGGCCATGGATCTCAGAGAGGCCCCTGCGTTCTCCCCTGCAGCCCCTCTGGGGTGGTCTCAGGATGCTGGGTCTTGGGCATCACGCAGTTCCCTTGCTGTCATCTGGCTGCTGGGGCCTGCCCTGGGTCCTGGGGACAGCCGGTGGAAGCTGGGTGGCGGGAGTCTCGGGGTCTGGGTTGCCCCGAGCTGAGGCTCAGGGAGGCTACAGGGCACAAGGTTGCACCTGCAGGACAGCCCCTGTGCGCCCCTCGGAGCTGCCCTGTGGGGCTGCCCTCCGGCAGGGAAGCGGAGAGCAGCATGGTGGCAGGCCTGGCCAGGCCAGGGCGGTCCCGTCAGGGGAGTGCCTGGGCGCTGGTGAGGGGCATGTGCCCTGCGCTCTCCTCGGGGTGGGTCTGCAGGGCAGGTCTCCTGCTCAGGGGTGCCCGTGGCAGCAGTGTGCTGAGCCACGCTCTGTCGTGGCTGCAGGTTTGACTCCTGGGCAGGCATGGCCCTGGCCCGGGCCAGCCGCATCCAAGACAAGCTGAACTCCAATGAGCTGAAGAGTGACGGGCCCATCTGGAAGCACGCCACGCCTGTGCTCAGCTGCTTCCGGCGGGCGCTCGAGATCGACAGCTCCAACCTGTCCCTGTGGATCGAGTTTGGCACCATGTCCTATGCCCTGCACTCCTTTGCCTCGCGCCAGCTGAAGCAGTGGAGGCCTGAGCTGCCTGCCGAGCTCGTGCAGCAGGTGAGGGCGGTGGGGAGGCGCTGAGGCCCTGCCAGCTGGCTTCCTGCTCCCCGGACACCCTGGCTGGGGGGTGAGCACTGGTCAGTACGGGCTTCAGGGCTGTGGCGGAACAGCTGTCTCCTCCCTGTTCCTCCCGAGGGGCTTGTTGAGTCCTTGTAAGATTGTCAACACTGTGCTGGGACGTAGTGTGGGTGCGGTAGAGGCTCCCTTGGCTCCTTGAGGGGACGCAGAGGAGCTCCACGGTGTTTCCAGGCACATGTGGCAGGACGCCTTTGTCCAGGGAGGTCTCCCTGGAGAGCAGGCACGAAGGGGCCTGTGCGTGGACTGCCTGTGGTGCAGGCCATTGACGGTCGTGGGGTTGCAGGGAGGTCTGAGGACAGCAGACGCTCAGCCAGTGGGACCCTCGCCCCGGACAGGCACCATCAGCCTGCGCCTGAGGGAGGCCTCGTCACCAGGCCAAGCACTGCCCCCCGCCCCCTGCAGAGCAGCATGCGGGCTCCTGGGGCCCTCGGCCTCGTGCTTCCTCTGACCTCCCCACAGCGCACCGAGCGGGGGTAGCCCAGGGCTGCGGAGCCGGGAGGAGTGTGCAGTGTAGGAAGCTGAACTGAGGCGGGAGCACCTGCGGGAGAGGCTAGTGTAGAGCCCCGTGGGGCCGCCCCAGGGACTGTTGCGGGCTGTGGGGGTCCCAGAGCTAGACGAGGGCCTGGGGGGTCCGGGGGCCGCCCTCAGGGCTGTGGGGGTCCCAGAGCTAGACGAGGGCCCGGGGAGTCCAGGGGCTGCCCTCAGGGCTGTGGGGGTCCCAGAGCTAGACTAGTGCCCGGGGGGTCCGGGGGCCGCCCCAGGGACTGTTGGGGGCTGTGGGGGTCCCAGAGTTAGACTAGTGCCCGGGTGGTCCGGGGCCGCCCTCTGGGCTGTAGCGGACTCCACAGTCAGACGAGGGCGGGGCGTGTCCCGCTGCAGTTGGAGGAGCGGCGGGACAGCATGCTGGAGACCGCCCGGCACTGCTTCACGTCGGCGGCGCGCTGCGAGGGCGACGGGGACGAGGAGGAGTGGCTCATCCACTACATGCTGGGCAAGGTGGCTGAGAAGCAGCAGCAGCCGCCCACCGTGTACCTCCGGCACTACCGGCAGGCCGGCCACCTCCTGCATGAGGAGGCGGCCCGCTACCCCAAGAAGATCCACTACCACAACCCCCCCGAGCTGGCCATGGAGGCCCTGGAGGTGAGGCTGCGCTGCCCCGGGGTGGGGGCGGGCACATGCTCCCCAAGACAGCCCTGCGGCCACCCCCGCTCGGCCGTGTGTGCTTCTGTTACAGCGGCTGTTCCCCTCCGAGGGTGCGCACCGTCCCTTCTCGGGGGCGGGCGTCAGCCCCCAGCATCCAAGGGTGCTCACCGTCCCTTTTCGGGGGGGGGCATCAGCCCCCAGCATCCAAGGGTGCGCACCATCCCTTCTCGGGGTGGGGGCGTCAGCACCGCAGCTCCAGGGCTTGTACCTGCGGCCTGCTCCCCGGATGCTCGGGGGGCTCCCAGCTGGGGGATGGAGGAGCCCAGGAGCCGCCGACCGTCTGGACCCCGGGTCATGGTCTTGCATGCTCCTTCCAAGCAGATTGTGCCCCCTGCCTGGTGTGTGTGTGTGGGTTCAGGCAGCACCCTCGGTGTCCTCACAGGCACACACGTGGTCCATGAGGCAGGCTCCGAGGACGTGGTGCAGGTGTGGGGGCTCCAGGCTTCCTGGGGCTTGTCAGCGTCGCCCCTTCTCAGGCCATGTGTCTACCCGCCTATTCCTCTGTCCAGAAAGCTGCTTGAAATTTGGGGCAGAGTCTGCTTGCTTATGCCTTTTTTGTATTTATGTATTTGCTTCTGTTTATTAAGTTAACGCCCATTACTGGTTAAGGAAACCATAAGAGTCAAGTTGTTCAAAAGTGTTTAAACTGAAAAACGTCCCCAGTGACTCCAGTGACCCCAGTGACCCCAGTCCCCAGAGACCCCAGTCCCCCAGTGACCCCAGCACCCCAGAGACCCCAGCCCCCCAGAGACCCCAGCCCCCCAGTGACCCCAGCCCCCCAGTGACCCCAGTCCCCCAGGTGCAGTAATCTATATTAACAGCTGGGCCCCATCCTTGTCTCTCTGGACGTCTTTCCCGTTAACATGCAGACACGCAGCGACATTCTCAGCACTCGTTAACCAGTCTTTCTCCCCTGACATGATGCAGTAGGAGGGGCTGGCAGGCCCCCTCCGCCGCAGGCACCCAGCCCCTTCTCTGTGGTGTGGCCTCTCCTCTCAGGGCCCGCAGTGCAGGGACGAGCATGCAGGCACTGTTCGCTCTCCATGGTGCCAGGGCAGGAGGGGGAGTGCAGGGAGGGGCATTGCTGAATGAACCCCTGGGGGAGGGGGTCGGGGACAGGCAGCCACCCCCGGCCTCTGGGGGCATTGCTCACACCCATTCGCCATCATCCCAGGTGTACTTCCGGCTCCACGCGTCCATCCTGAAGCTCCTGGGGAGGCCCGATTCCGGGGTCAGTGCGGAGGTCCTGGTGAGCTTCATGAAGGAGGCTTCAGAAGGGCCCTTTGCCAGGGGCGAGGAGAAGAACGCGCCTAAAGCCTCAGAGAAGTAAGTGGGGTGCTCTCGGCGGCCGGGTGGGGGCATTGGGGTGGAGCGGGGTCTGCTGAGCCGTTCTGAGCTGAGGAGTCAGGCCAGGCCCCAGGCACCCCGTGGCGGCCGGGGTCCTTCTGTTGAACCCTAGATGCAGAGGCTGCATGAGCATCTTGCATCTCCCCGTCACCTCCTAGCACAGCTCTGCCTGTGTGGACACTGCTCACTGCAGCCTCCTACCCCAGACCCAGGCAGGGGTCCTCTCTAAGCCCCCCTGATCTTGGGGCGCCGGGGCCCTGGTGTAATTCCCTGGCGGGCCTGGGTCACACCCCCGGGCCTCCCTGGAGTGTGGGCCACCTGCTGTTCATGTCCTGGAGCTTTGGCTCAGCTCACCCCATCTCTGGGCCCACGCCTGGCTGCGCTCTGTGCTGTCAGCTTGTGGGACAGGTGGGCACACGTGGACATCACCCAGGTGGGACACAGTGTACACAGAGATGATCATCAGAAAGGGCCCCCCAGGCACAGCAGAAATGGGCTTTTTGTGATGATAGGCCTTTTTTTTTTTTTTTTACTTGAAAATTATATGAATAATACACACATGCACACTAGTTGTAGAAGGTTCTGGCAGGTGTGAGCGTAGACTGACATGTGACAATCCACCCGTCTGTTCCTGATTGCTTCCCAAAGCGCGTCTGTGCATCTGCACACGCTCAGGGGTGCACTCCGTTCCCAGCTCTTGCACTTTATAGAAACGCGCTCCCACAGGAGCCGAGGGGTCGGCGGTCCCCACAGTGGGTCTGGGACTGACTCTGAGATGCTCCCCACCTGCTGGCACGTGCTACTCCCGAGCGGAGCTCAGGGCGCCGTGCTTTCTGCGGCCATTTCCTTATGCATGTGTGAGCGCGTCCACACACTGACCAGGATGAGATCCCTCGCCCCGGGCGTCACACGAGGTGCTGGGGGTGTGGAGTGGGTGCCTCCAGGGAGGCGTCTGCCTGCTGTGAGACTCGAGCCAGCAGCAGGCGCAGCCGTAAAGACTGGACCGGAGCCCGAGTAGGCCCCTGGGGTCACCCCTTCAGCCCTGGGACGGGGTCACCCGAGGGGACACATGCCACCTGGGGACGGTATCACCTGAGGGGACAGGGGTCACCCCAGGGGACGGTGTCACCAGAGGGGACGGGGTCACCCAAGGGGACAGGGGTCACCCCGGGGGACAGGGGTCACTCTAGGGGATGGGTGCCACTGAGGGGACGGGTACCACCAAGGGGAAGGTGTCACCCGAGGGGACGGGTGCCACCTGGGGACGATGCCGCCAGAGGCCGTGGGCGCAGGGTCCCTGGGGGTGGGGGCGCTGCCTGGACCGGCACGGGCCCACCTCAGTGGAGATGGACCCTGACGCGCCCGCCTTCTGGCCCGCCCGCAGGGAGAAGGCCTGCCTGGTGGACGAGGACTCCCGCTCTTCAACTGGGACACTGCCGGGCCCCGGAGCCCCCCTCCCCTCCTCTGGCCCAGGTCTGACTTCCCCACCTTACACAGCCACTCCGGTTGACCACGATTACGTCAAATGTAAAAAACCCCACCAGCAGGCAACGCCGGACGGTACAGTCCCTGTTCTCCCTCCTGCCAGCCCAGGGCGGCACGCCAGTCCCGGGGGGGCGCTTTGGGCGATGAGTCGCTTTGTTGTGTGAGGGGTTGCCGGGTGTGGGGTGACACGGGCAATGTTGCGGTCTTCATTAACCTCATGGACTCACCGTGACCCTCTGCTCCCCACATGCTCAGGGTCGCCACCTGCCCCGCCCCCGGGGGCCTCCCCGAGCCCGCCTTGCCCGCTGTGGGCTGGGGACCTGAGAGGCCGCGGGTGCCTGCGGGCGGCCCGAGCCGGCCCTGCGCTGAGTCACGGCACATCCTTCTGACGGCCGGTGAGGGCCGCGGGGATCAGATGAGCTGGTGGGGGATCGGTCGGTTCCCCACGCGGGCTAGGCAGGTGGCGGCCAGTCACCACATCCTCACTAACCGCAGGCCTGCATGCCGGCCTTGTAGCTCGGTCTCCTCGTGTTCCCCTCACCTGCACAGCGCGGGCCTACCTGGTGGGCCTGGAGGGCCGCTCACTGGCAACAGGGACAGTGCTGAGGCCACCCAGACCCCTGCTCCCACGTCACTCAACGCAGCAGGACCCAGGGCAGGGCTCCCAGAGAGCAGGCCGTGAAAGCAGGGCCCCCGCAGAGCTGGGGGAGGGCCCCCGGGGCTCCTGAGTCCTCGGGGTGCGGTCTGTGGCCTGGGGGGAGCGCATGCTGGCTGGGTCCCCTCGGCGGCTCTGGCTGCGCATGTGCGGATCTGCGTGGGTGGTCTGAGCATGTGCTGTGGGTCTGAGTGTGCGCCGTGTCTGAGCGTGTGCCGTGTAACTGGGCGTGTGCCGTGTGCCTGAGCATGTGCCGTGTCTGGGCGTGTGCCGTGTGGGCGTGTGCCATGTCTCTGGCCGTGTGCCGTGTGTCTGGGCTTGTGTCGTGTGTCTGGCCGTGTGCTGTGTGTCTCTGTCCCCTCCCACCCGCCCGCCCCGAGCAGGGAGCACGGCCCCGGAGCTGGTCGGCCTGTCCTCCCACTACGACTCCACAGACATGCCCCAAGCAGGGCCTTCCCCGCCCCTTACCTCAGCGTGAGCCCTCTTCAGACCTTTCATCTCGAGGACACAGAAAACACTGGAAATGAGTCCCTGCTTGGGAAGTCCTTTCTGCCAGGTGCGCTGTGGAGGACTTGGTGCCACGCCAGCCGCAGGGTTGGGAGCCCCTCTCGGGTGCCCCGCCCTGGCACATGCGTGTGCGTGGAGCTGGGCAACAGAGCATTGCAGACACGTTTCGGTGTCACGGGTGCTGGGCGCCTGGCCCCAGAAGCTTGTGCAGGGAGCCATGCACACAGCCCAGGTACCACCTCAGCCCAGCAGGCTACCCTGCTGCCCGCTGGACGGGCCGCTGAGCGCCAGGCCCACCTCAGGCCACGCTGCTCTTAAGGATGCCTCCGCCTCAGCCCCAGAAGGTGGCCAGGTCAGCTCTTAGCCAGAGAGAGACTGGGAGAGGTTCTGGAAGGTGGCCGGGGTCTGCACAGGGAGCTTGACAACTGCTCACCATCTTCACGATCACGTAGCGTAGCGGGCCTGGGCACTCTCTGAACTGCCCACGCCAGGGTGGGAAGCTTTCTGCCGCTCGCCCACAGGCTTGGGGAGAACCCCTGGCACCGAGCGGTCCCCGGGCAGTGGGAGGTGCGCATGGCTGAGCGAGGTTCCCGGCTGGACCAAGAAGGACAGACAGAGGGCGCGGGGCCTCTGTTCCGGCAGCCCTGCCGCCTCCCCTCTCACTCCGCCTGTCTCAGGAGATGCTGTTGAGGGTTTAGGCGCCAGAGCGCGTTGGCCCCTTCGGGGTGCTGCCAGAGATGACGTTGACACGGGCTTGACCCAGCAGGATGATGCCCTAAGCGGGCCTGTGCTCCCCCGGCTGCCATGTGCAGTGTGCCTGTATGCGCATGTGCGCATCCGGGTCCCTCCAGGTAGCTCTGTGTGCTGGCTCCAGGCCGGGTCCTGGGTGTGCTAGCAGGTCACCTGGCGGGCCTGGCCGTGGGTCCTGTCCCCTCTGAGGCAGCGGGCTGAGGGCAGGAGGCTGCAGGGCTAGTTGGGGCAGGGCCAAGGGCAGCTGGGGTCTCAGGGGGGCCAGCGGGGAGGCCCCGCGGGGAGGCCCCACGGGGAGGCCCCTGCAGGCAGAGGGTGCTGGATGTGTGTCTCCCTGTTGGAGGGTCGCTGCTGGCGGGGTCCAGGGAGTAGGCCTTGACAGAATGGCCTGGCCTTGGCGTGGACTGGCCAGGCCCCTCGCTGTCTCCTGACTTCCTCCACGTCACCTGAGTCCCGGAGCAGGCGGGGGCCTCGGGGTGGACCCTCCAGGCAGCCTGTGGGCCTGCCCTCCGGGATTCCTACGCCCTGAGCCAGGTACGGGCACAGCCCCGGCCCGCTTGGACGGGAGCAGGTGTGAGTCTATGAGCAGTGGACAGAGGGCCTCTCAGGGCAGGAGGCCTTCCCGAGGGGTGAAGCTCAGCCAGGACGGGGGTGTGGGGGCCACCAGGGGGGTCAGGAGGGTGGGAGCCACGGGGCTGGGGGGCTGGGGGGTGCCCGTGGGCCCTCAGGGAGCCTCCGCAGCATCCATCGTCACTGCCACGCCACCACCCTCCGCCTCTGTCGTGTCCATCTGTGCCCGTCCCCGCCGTTGCCCATGCTGCCTCCGCCAGCATTGCCCGTGCCGCCCCTAACCCTGAGCGCACCGCCCCGGGCCGTCCCGCTTGCGCTGCCCCAGCTCGCTTCAGGGACCGAGCTGACGCATGCTGCCCCGCGGTCCGGGGCACCTCCGCGTCGCCATGCCGTTTGGAGAGTGTGTCTGACGCGCTTGGCTTCCGTCCCGGCTCCAGCCAGATGCACTGCAGCCCCGGCCTCCCCGCACCACCTGCCTGCCCGGCGGGCCCCTCAGCCTCCTCGCACCACCTGCCTGCCCGGTGGGGCCCTCAGCCTCCCTGCACCACCCGCCTGCCCGGCAGGCCCCTCAGCCTCCCCGCACCACCCGCCTGCCCAGCGGCCCCTCAGTCTGGACTCCTGTTGCTTTGTTGCTTTTCACTTAAAAAGGTCGCAAAGGCGGCGGACTCGCGCGTGGTCTCTGAAGGACAGGGGCCGGGTGGGGTACCATCCTCGAGGATGGGGCTGGCCTGGCCGTGGGGACAGGTGGACACAGGGCAGGCTGTGTTCTGGGCACAGACCTTCTGCCCACGGTGCCCAGGCAGTCCTGTATCCCCACAGGGCAGGCCCAGCATTGGACCAGGGAGGGAGGCCATGAGAGGGCAGAGCCCGTGAGCCTCCTCTTCCTCCCCTCCCTGGTTCTCAGGCCACAGCTGGTCATGGCGTCTGGGGAGTGCCTGCTGGGTGCTTGGCCTGGGAGAGGGCGCTGTTGGGGGAGCCTAGATGAGACCTCAGTTGGATCTGTGTGTCCCTGGGGTGGCGCTTGGTGCTCCAAGGGAGCATCATGAGCTGCCTCAGGTTTGGTGAGTTGGGAGGACTTCCTGGAGGAGGGCCATTTCAGGCGAGGGACCATGGGAGCAAAGACATGGAGCTTGGAGACTGTCGTGTTTGGACTCTGAGTGACCAGGTGGGAGAAGAGAGACCCCGAGCGGAGGCTGCTGCTGCCTCTCCTGAGAGTGTGGAGTGCGCTTCTGGTGTTTCTTCTCTGGGGCATCTGTCCAGTCTCCTGGACCTGTAGCGGGGGTACCCATTCCATGGCCAGCCCTGCTCCCAGTGGACGAGTCCTTTCCTGGTGGTCATCAGGGCCCGACTAGAGCAGACCTTGCCAGTTTAAAGATTTCTCAAAATACTGATTGCACTCAAGCTGACTTTTCTTAGAAGCCTGTTGTTTTCTGGCTGGCGAAACGGGGGTCATCTTGTTGGGGTTCAGCAGTCAGAGTGGCCGCAGTTCTGACCACACCAGCATGATGGTTCTTTCCTTGAGCCTTCGTGTGGCAGAGCTAGTGGGCTGGGTGGCCATGGGCCGTTTCTAGTCATCCTGCCGGAGCAAATGGAGAAAACACAGCAGGGAGTGTGTGTCTTGTCACCAGAGCCCTTTCAGGCTGGCCTGGGAGTCCTCCGAGTCCAGGGGATGTGGGTTGAGTCAGACCTGCCTGAAGAGAGCCCCAGGGGACAGCCCACCTTGAGTCACCGGGCCGGGCCCTGCTCCCTGCAGCCCCAGCTCTGTCCCCTTGCCCTGGGCTCTGGGTGACCCCTGGAGGTGGGGGAGGGGTGCCTGGGTGGTGAGTGGTCCCCAGGGTCCACTGTGTGCCTTTCCCTGGAAGGCCCTCCTGTCCAGCCCTGTGGGTCTCCCAGCTTTCTGCTGGGTCTGGCCCTGCTCAGGACTAGGGCCCGAAAGCCCCCAGCACAATCCCTGCAAAGGCCTCACGGGAGCTTGACTGGCTTCTTGGTATGAAACCTTGCTTGCTTCATAGTACTGAAAATCAGGATCATTTTTGACAGCCTCATGCTGACCCTCTTAGACACACGCATCCCGAGAGGATAGGAGAGATCTGCCCCGGCGCCCTGAGTCCCCACTGGTGGCCGTCTTTGCAGCAACACATGTGTCCTCTGGTTCCTGGGCACGAGCACCCACATGCTCTTGCTCCCCAGGGTCCTTCTTCCCAGAGGTGCAGGGTGCTGTGTGGCGGTGGCCCTGAGGGCTTCAGGCCCTTTCCGTGTCTCTGCTGAGCTGCAGCCTTTGGTAATGGTTGTATTTTGTCTCTGTGATTGGTTTATTCACAAGTCCTTTTACAGAGTAACATAGCATCTGCACTGGGGTTGAGACGTCTTTAGGGACTGAAGTCTGTCCTCGGGTGATGCGGTCCCGCTTCATGGGCAGCGTGCCCCTC
This sequence comes from Okapia johnstoni, assembly GCA_024291935.2. NCBI lineage: Eukaryota > Metazoa > Chordata > Mammalia > Artiodactyla > Giraffidae > Okapia > Okapia johnstoni. Next base: position 1,706,449 of record CM044310.1, on the reverse strand, counting down.
CCTCCGTCAGGCTCCGCCTGAAGCGCGGGTCAGCCCACACTGCGTGGCCGCGGTCCTTCTACAGACACGGTGACAGCTCAGAGCAAGTGAATGTGGGAAGGGGAGGCAGGTCGTCTCTGACCTGGTCGTGGCAACCGTCTTGTTTCTTGGCGGTGCTCTTTTTGCCTCTGTGTGTGTGTGTTTTAGATTTGTCATGGACTCGGGATAGCACGTGTAGGCCAGAAGACACTGGAGGAAGTGAGGTTCACGCCCGGAACGGGCTTCCCTCTGTGCCCCCAGGCGTCAGGCGGGGGTGAGGCAGACGAGGCAGGAGCCAGGCGGGCTGGGCCCTGCCGTGGCCGGGGTTGCCTCAGTGCACCCCACCCCGGACTCCAGTTCCCCCAGCACCGCCGTGTGCTCCGGGCCGGGTGGGCTGCTGGAAGGGTGCTCAGGGCCTGTCTCTGACTTCCACTCACTTCACGCCTCCGTGTGCCCCTTGGGGGGGTTCCTCCGCGTCCTCGCCCCTCTCCCTGCAGCAGAGTTCTCGTCCTGGAGTCGGCACCTGCCAGCCTCGTCTGGGCCCAGCCGGTCCTCTGCAGTCTGGGTGCTGCCGCACAGCTGGCAGGCCGGGTCCCTGCGTCTCGGGGTGGGAGTGCTGGGGCCCGGGGCCTCGCGCAGGGCAGGCATTTCCATGGGGCTTCTCTGCCCTGTGCAGCCTGCTGCTCCTTGCCTGGTGCCTTAAGTTTTGCTCCCCTGGGGAGAAGGTCCCGCCAGCTTCACGCCCTCCCTCCAGCTGTGGCCCGCACCCCGGGAGGGGTCCCCCGTCTCCCCTCCCCTCTCTTCCTCAAGCAGCTGAGAGGTGGTGGAGAGGCACCCCGTGGGTGCCCCCACCTGGTGTGTGAGCCCAGGTGTCTGTACTGTCACTGCAGATCCCGCCACATGTGGCCACCAGAGACTGGCTAACAGCGTTGGCTGAGTCCTGATCCTTGCGGTCACGTGTGCCTCTTACGGCGGGAACGCCCCGCAATGGTGTACGGTCACTACCGCGCGTCTCTTCCCAGCCCCGCATCCTGACGCATCACACTGGTAACTCGCAGTCAGCCGCGGCGGGAGCGTTTACACTGCAGGAGCCAGCGGGTGTTACAAGCCCAGGCTCGTCCCCTAGAGCCGTCTGTCAGACACGCACCAGCACACCACTCCCTGGGGAAGCCCAGGAGACTGGTGCCTCTGGAGGGGGCTTGATGCCCCCAGGGCGGGCCCGGCAGTGAGCAGTGGCTGCGTGGGGCTCCCCGGGGAGGCCCCTCTGGGCCCTGCTGCGGGGCTCACCTGCCACTGCTGTCCTTCTCCCCCAGAGCGCAGCCAGGACAGCACGGCCGTAGCGCTCTCAGACTCCAGCTCCACCCAGGACTTCTTCAGCGAGCCCACCAGCTCCCAGGAGGGCTCCCGCAGGCCCTGCACAGAGAAGAGGCCGCCTACTTCTGGCTCTCAAGCAGGACTGCCCGGTAAAGACCTTCCGGCGGCCGCCGAGGAGAGAGGTACGGAGCCCTGACTTGGCATGGCAGGACGGCGGGGTGTCCTGGGAGCGGCCTGGCCTCTGCCCTGGCGCCTCCTCCGCTGGTGCTGGGGACCTCGGTCGGCCGAGTCACTCACAGGCCGGGCCCCGCTATTTCTCTCCAAGGGTGGGAGTGACACCAGGCCTGCTTGCGGGTCATGGGGTTCAACGCAGCGTCTCAGGAAGCTGCACGACGCTGGGTGAGCACTGGTGACACTGACCTTGTCAGGCCCCCGCGACCCGTGCAGACCCACACGGTGTCCTGTAAGTGCTTGCTTTTTGGTCTGAACCCCCCCCTTTCTTGGCAGGGCCCTAATCTGGCCCTGGGGTCTGCCCAGCTCCCCACCCCTGGGGTCCCCAGGCCCCACTGTGGAAGCCAGTGGCCAGCCCCACTTCTGGCCTTGCTGGGAGGCTGCAGGCAGGCGGGCAGTCCTGGCTGTGCTCTGAGGCCAAAGCTGGTTGGCCAGCCATGGATTTTGAAAGCGTTCCCACGCTGGCCCGGCTGGGGCTCACAGCCGCTTGGCAGACAGCAGCAGCAGCAGCCAAGCCTCCTAGCATCCCTGGGAAAGGCACTGGCGTTCCCATTTACCAGACAAGTACCCGAGGGCCAGAGGACTTAGTCTGCACCCTTAACCGCTCCGCCGCACTGCCAGGAGGGTAGTACCTGTCCCCGGGCTCCAGGTCTGGAGCCAGAGTTGCCTCACAGGCCCTGGATGGGAGAGTCTGGGCTCAGGGGCTCACATGTGGGTGTGGCCATGTAGCCAGAGCCGTGCGTGCTAGGGAGGCCCCCAGCTGTCTGCTCCCTGCCGCCACACCCCTGTGGGTCAAAAAAGGTGTCCACCGAAGGGTCAGGGACGGGGCATTGATCAGGGGCCGTGGGTGTACTGGATTGGCCACAGAGTTCCTCTGGTTTTTCCCTAAGATGGAGAGGGAGGCTGGGGTGGGGGCCGCCGAGCCTGGAGCAGGTGCTGCCCTGGGTGGTGGCACCACGCCCGCCCTCTGCAGACCGCTTCCTCGTGCCCCTGCACCACCTGGAGGTGGACAGCCTGTGCCCCATCTGCAGGGGCACCCCGCGCCCCGCTCGCAGCCCCACCCTCTGCTGCGCACCAGCTGGGATGTCCTGTGTTGTCAGGGAGGAGACGGGAGGCCACAGAGGCCTCAGCGGGGCCCTGGGGGCAGAGACCCCTGCTGCAGGGGCGCCCCCGTCCCGCCCTGCCATCGTCACCGAGGCACTCCTGTCGCCGGCGCCGACGGCCACGGGAAGGGCACTGAAGCCGAGGTGACGCTCTCTTCCTTGTTCTCAGCAGGGAAAGCCGAGGAGTCCTTGGAGAGCACGGAAGGCTCCCGGGCCATGGAGCAGGGCAGCCAGAAGCCTGCCGCCGACCCCCCGGGCCCTGCTGGCGCCCCCGCCAAGCCCCAGGCGCCTGGGCCACTCCTGGGGGATGGGAGGAAGCGGACGGACCCGCCCGGGGAGCCGCTGGCCTTCCCGCAGGGGCTGCCTGCCGGGGCGGAGGAGCAGCGGCAGTTCCTCACGGAGCAGTGCGTGGCCTCACTGCACCTCTGCCTCGGCCGCTTCCCTCAGCACTACAAGAGCCTCTACCGGCTGGCCTTCCTCTACACCCACAGCAGGACACACCGGGTGAGCGCCCACGTGGTCGAGGGCAGGCTGGGAGGGCGCGCGGCTCACGTGGGCCTCCTGGCCGACTCCAGCCCTGGCGGCCTCCTCCAGCTCGGCGGGCAGACCATGTAGACTCAGCACTGGGGCCCCGGGCGCAGGGGCTCCCGGGCTTCCCACCAGGCCTCTCGTGCGGGCACTTAGCGTCAGTGGGGGGAGTGGGGTCTGTCTGCGTCCTTCCTTGGGCTCCCTGCTCACCTGGAGGAGCTGGGGAGACAGCTCCCCAGAGCTGTGTTCACACGGGGCAGATCCGTAGTGCACCAGTGAGCCGACGAGGCGAGTCCCGTCCTGACGAATCCCACAGGGAAAATAGTGGGGCGCAGGCAGGCTAGGGTGCCGCTGCGGCTCGAGGAAGGCGCCGCTCTCGGAGCCCGTGGGTGGAGGAGCTGTGGCGGCTGCAGGGAGGGGAAGGCATTGCCCAGGCCGGCGAGCGGCCAGCGGGGTCGCCCCAGGGTCCGGCTGTGGTCTCCACTCTTGTCTGGCTTTCCTGGCTCCCGCTGTGCATCACTGCCCACCTGGCTGCGCCCAGCCATGCCCGGGCCTTCTGCACCCAGCAGACCTGGGTTTGAATAAAGCCCCTTGGGAGCAGTCTGTGGGACCTGCGAGTGCCCTCCCCTCTTCCAGAAGCAGAGCTGAGATGGGACCTGGTGGGTGAGACGCCCCGAAAAGGGAGGGGCAGTCACCAGCTGCTGGAGGGAGAGCCCAGGGCACCTCCCCAATCCCCCAAATGGCTTTAAGCTGGGCCTGGGGCTGGGCCATGCGGGCTCCTCAGCCTGTGTCCTTGCTGGGCGGGCTTTCAAAAAGTGGGAAAGCACACTTACGTCAGCTCGGGAACTCGGGGGCACTGTCCACAGTTCTGCTGGCGTGAAACAGAGGGTGCACTGCGCTGCATCGGCACACACGACAGTGGCTGTCGGGGGTCACGCCCTCTCTGCCAGACGTCAGGCAGCCCAGCTCCCGGGGCCCAGGCCGTCTCTGCCACGCCTCCACCCACGCACCATGGCCTGTCCCTGCCCGCTCTTGGCCGTGTGCTCTTCTGCAGATTAGCCCAGGTCATTCGGGTCCCCTGTGCTGGGCTGCTGGGCTGCTGGGCTCTGGGGCCCGTGGGGTGGGCGTGGGCCCAGTGGCAGGGACGAGGCCGCCCAACTCTCTGTTCTGCGGCTCCTCAGTCCCCACCTGTCCCCCCCGGCTGCCTGGTCCCGAGATGAAGTCCCCTTTCTGCAGCAGCCAGGGGCCGGCACCCGGGGGCCCGCAGGCTGCTGTTTGCTCCGCACAAAGGCCTTGCTGGGTGGCTTTCAAACACCTCGCTGCCTCGCGGGCCGAGCACCGGGTCCGGTCAGGCAGCCTGCCGTCCTGGGGCCTGGCCAGAGCTGCTCTTGGTGGCCTGTCTCTGACCAGCAGTGCCCACCCCCCACGCAGCTGTCGGGTAGCAGACGCTGCCTGCCGTGTGGGCTCAGCCATCGTCTGTTTCTTCGTCGAGCCGGCCTGTGGGCGGGCGGCGGCGTCTCCATGCTCCCCCCTCAGGGCTCTGTGGCTGCCCGGAGCAGAGTGGCCCCCATGGGGCCAGCCTCAGACCCCTCGGGTCCTGCCCACGTGCCCCACCCATGGACCACAGCGCCGTCTCCTCCGTGTCGGCATCGCCCAGGGTTGCAGCCCTCCCAGTCCTTCTGTGGTCGTCCGCCCCTGGGGACCTGGGCCTCCTGCGGGCCCACGGAGGGGGGGGCACGCCTGAGGGCACAGGCTCCCAGATGCTCCCACACCTTGGGGAAGGTCACCGCACCTGAGTCCAGTGCTTGCTGCTCTGTGATTCTGCAAGGGCATGGTCTTGGCAGGAGTTTGAGTCCTAGGCCGTGGCATTAGTCATAAAATTGTGTCCCAGCGTCCACATGGGCCACTCAGAGGCCTTTCAGCACGGGGTCCTGGCACTCACTGAAGAGTGACTCTTCATGGCTCCACCAGCCTGCTGCCTCTGGCTCGCCTGGGGAACCGGGGTCCCTACCTGCCGCGAGGGGTCCGGGCTGAGCGGGTGACACGTGGTCCTGGAGCCAGACAGTCTTTGAAAAGGACAGACCTGGAAAACTCACACGTCCCAATGTCAAAGCTCACTGCAAATCTCCAGTCACCAAAGCAGGTGCAATATTATTCAGCCTTAAAAAGAAGGGACACCCTGATGCCTGCTCCAACACGGATGAACCCTGAGGACGTGATCCTCGGGGAAATCAGTCAGACACAAAGAAAGAACAAATCCAGGAGAGGTCCACGTGCGTGTGGTGGCAGAGCAAACTCACAGTCAGAAAGTGGACGACGGTGCCGGGGGGCTGTTGGGTGGGCACGGGGTTCAGACTGCAAGGTGAAGAGGCCCAGAGGGGCCCGGGGCACGGCCGCACAGAGGCGTGAACGCACAGCACTGTGAGCTGCTCACTTGAACTCTTCCTCTGGTAGAGTTCACGTTATGTGTTGTGTCACAGCTAAAAGGGAAACCAGCGTGGTGCTCTCTAAGGGTCGATCCGCAGGTCAGCACAGGCGAGTCGGGAGTCCAGAAGTGAACGGGTGCGTCTGTGGCCACTTGATTTTCAACGAGGCCGCCACAATCCTTTTGTGGCAGAAAACGGTGCTGGGATAACTGTACAGCCAGAGTGAAGTTAGAGCCCTGCCCGCGTGTGGTTTTCAGTCACTCAGTAGTGTCTGACGCTTTGCGACCTGGTGGACTGCAGCACGCCAGGCCTCCCCGTCCATCACCAACTCCCGGAGCTTACTCAAATTCTCGTCCATTGAGTCGGTGAAGCCATCACAGTGTGTACAGAAATTAACTTGAAATGGATTGAAGACCTCGATTTCAGAGTTGAAACTATAAGACTCCTAGAAGAAAACATACACGTAAATCTTCATGACCTTGGATTAGGTGATGATTCCGTAGATATGACGCTAAAAGCACAGGTGACCAAAAATACATAAGTAAACCAGACACCATCAAAGCGGAAAACTTTTGTGCTTCAAAGGACACTGTCAAAGTGAAAAGAGAATTGGCAGAATGGGAGAGAGATTTGCAAATCACGTATCTCACAAGAGACTTGTATCTAGAAGACATGAAGAACTCTTACAACTTGTTAATTAAAAGCCAACCCAACTTAAAAATGGGCTGAGGGCCTGAAGAGTCATCTCTCCAAGAAGACCCACACACAGGGCCAAGCAGCACGAGAAGAGACGCCCCAGCGATGACCCGAGACGGAAATACAGACCCAAACCACACCAGGACGCCTTCGCCCCCGTGGGCACCTGGATGGTGCCCGCCTGGAGGTTCCCGAGAGCCCCATGGAGCTGTGGAGCCAGAGGCCACGAGCGTGCTTCCCAGGGCGGGGTCCCTGCTTCTCCCTGGGTGTCGCGGTTCCCCATGCCAGGCTGCTTTTGCCATCCTCTGCCCTCTGTGGCCCTCCCGGGTCACTGGATGTCCTGACAGAAAGAAGCCGAGCCTGGGCCAGGCGTCGAGATGGCCGGGCCCCTCCCTGCTGCTCCCTGCACGCCACCCGGAAGTGCAGCTCGTCTGGGCCTCCCGGCGAGGACAGAGAGAGGAGGGCCCTGCCTGGCCTGGCACTGCCTGCCCCTGCTCCACCGCGGGGCCTTCCCCGCGCCCCCCAGCCTTCCTGAGCCTTGCCCGCTTCGGGGGTCCTCCCCTCTGGGTCACAGCAGCTCCCGCTGGGAGGCGACGCCCAGTGACCCAGGATGAGGGTGGCAGAGGGGCCTGAGCCACGTGAGACGAGGGAGGGGCCTTGGCCCCGAGCACAGACCCAGCCCTCACCCTCAGGCTTAGCTGGCCTCTGGCCCCTGGTGGGATGTGCAACCAGCCTTGTGAGCCCCGAGGCAACCCCACACAGAAGGAACTCGGGGAGACACTGGCCTCTCAGGGCACCTCCCTGGGAGCCTGGCAGGGGGAGGGTGGGGTGGGGTCGAGGCTCATGTCGCCAAGGTCAAGGCAGGCCAGCTCCTGGGAGGAGGAGTGGGTGTGCAGACAGCGGCTTTCCCATTGGCATCCTGGCCCTAGGAGTGGCCCAGTGGCCACTGCTATCCTCCACGTGGGCAGCGGAGGCCTGGAGAGGGTGGTCTGCTCCCCAGGGCTGCGGGGCGCCCCCACACTGGCCGGCACGTGCGTGTAGCTCTGCCAGCAGACCCGGGCACCCGCAGGCCTGTTGGGGGCAGCGGGAGTGTTTCTAACAGCACGGCCTCATGCTCCAGCCTCGTGGTTCCCAGGAGCTGTCTATGGGAGGCTGACGGACCAGCCTAGTCTGCGCTCCCCTCGAGGGCCTGGTGTTCAGGCCTCGCCCTCCCTGCTTCCACCAAGAAGTGCGGTGGCCAGAGAACAGCGGCCTGAGCCCTGGACAGGGCCCCTCCCCGCAAACATGCTTCCCCTGGCAGCCTGTAGCGCCCGGCTCCCCAGGCTCAGGGCTGCCATCCACAGCCTGACAAGTCAGGCTGGACCCTTTGGGCTGCTGGGGGGCCCCAGCAAACAGTGGGGTGCTGGGTCCATGTAGCATCTCGCGCAGCTGGTCAGGACCAGGCGTCCCCGTCTGTGCCCTCCCCAGGCAGTCCGAGGCCGCGCTCTCTTAGGTCAGCTGTGTGGGGTGCGAAACCAGCTTGTAAATGCATCCGCCGCCGAGTGATCCAAGCCAGGGCCGTGGGCGCCGCAGGACGGCTGTCTGCGAGTGCTGCCGCTTGGCTGGCGCAGCCTGGAAGGAGGGGACCGACCCCCTCCCCGTGGGTGCCCGGAGCTGCCCACACACTCACTCCCAACCTACTTCTTGCTTCCCCAGAACCTCCAGTGGGCCCGCGACGTGTTGCTAGGCAGTGGTATCCCGTGGCAACAGCTGCAGCACATGCCGGCACAGGGGCTCTTCTGCGAGAGGAACAAGACCAATTTCTTCAACGTGAGTACTTTGCCTTGTTGATTTCCTGGGCTGCAGGCTGCCGGTGCCTGTCACAGGCGGCGGGCGTGGGAATTGACCCCGGGGTGGGCGTTCCCAGGACCGGGAGGGTGTCCTCGGAGGCCTTGCGATGTGGCTCAGGCGAGAGCGCACCAGGCTGGGGAGCGGGGCCCTTCTTGCCGAAAGGCTCCTGGAAGGTGGCTGCCCCTCCTGGCACCTGTGGGAGAGGCCTGCGGAGCTTGGCGGGGCTCCGTGCGAGGGGCTGCAGGCCCGCGCCCTGCTTCCCCTGTGGGGGCCTGGGCCCCTGGGGTTCTGACTGGGGCCGCACTGCTGCAGAGAAAGCGAGTGTGGCCAGTGCAGGACTCTCACTGCCCTCTGGTGCTCCACGCAGGCTGAAGTCCCACCCCCGGGGCCCCGGGAGCTCGCGGCTGCCCCCCGGCCACCCTGCCCGGCCGGGCCTCCCGCCCTCGCCCTGCTGGCGCAGAGACTGCCGGCCCGCGCTCTGCACCCCCCACCTCACCACCGGGTCCCCCGCCCTGCTGCCCTGTCCTCAGTGGGTGGCTTTGGCCTGTCACTCGGATCCTCTGAGCTTTGCTTTCTCCTGTGTTTTCCTTGGTTCCCTGTTGCGCCTTGGGAAACCGGAGGGCAGGATTGGCCTGGGCCGGAGCCAGGGGGCAGGTCTTAGGTCTGGAAGGGTGCGGCAGACGCTGGCTCTCGAGCTCAGAGGCAGCCAGTGGGGGTGTCTGGGTCCACGGTGCTTCCCCTTCTCAGGCGTGACCTGGGGTCGAGAGGGGCTCTGGAGCTGGGAGCCTGTCCCTGCCAGCCTCTCCCTGAAAGTGTTTTGTAGGCAGGTGGTGGACAGAACCTGCAGTCAGGCTGAGTGGTACTGGGAGTTTGCAGTGCGAGAGGTCCTCCCTCCCACCCGGATACCCAGGCCACAGCCACTGCCTGTCACACGGGCATCCTTCCGTGGCCTGCCCACTGCGGAGCCCGCTGATGGGGCTGGGGGGTCAAGACGAGCAGCCTGCCTCTTCTCCCGCCCAGTGCTCTGGGGTTGCCGCCTTGGCCTGGGGTGGGGCGGAGGCCTGGGGGCTGGCCCTGAGAAGGTGCAGGCAGGGCCGTCGCGGCCCCCTCATCTTCTGGGCCGGGGCCGGGAGACCCACCTCCCGCTTCTGACGGGCAGTGTCTGACAGCCGTTGAGCCACGTAGGGCCACGCTGTGGCTGCCAACAGCTGAGTCGCACGGCTGAGCCCAACCGTACCCCCAGCCCCGGGCACCCTGCCCTCCTCGGCGGCGGCGTGGGGAGCAGCGGCCGCTGCTGTTTTCAAGTGCGCGTGTGCAGAATCGGGTCTGTCGTCCAGCTTTAAAAAACACGCCTGTGTCTGTGCATGGGGGGGTCTTTTCTGGCGGTGGTGTTTTGACCCTGAGTCTTGGGGATGTTCCCTGAGGGCTGCAGGCCACCCGTGGCCGTGTGTGCGTGTTCGCTGCGGGGCTGTGGACCCGGCACCACGTGCTCCTGCTGCGGCCCGGCCCACTGCCTCACAGGGGGCTGGGGGCACAGGGAGAGCGCGGGGCCCTCGAGGAGTCCCGTGGGCCAAGGCCAGGCTCCCATGGGCAGGAGGTGCTGCCCGGCCAGGACGCGGACCAGAGGGAGGCCAGGGCAGAGGCGGCACTGGGCCCTCCTCTGGGACGTGATGGGGCTGGGGGCAGGGGCCAGGCCCCACGGCAGAGACCGCATGCAGCGTCTGAGGGAGACACGTGAATTTGGCGTGTGTCCAGCCCCCCCGCCGGCCCCCAGCTTGACCGGGGCCCCCGGCTCCCACCCACCCCTTCGCTGCCCTGGAAAGTCCCATGTGTGGACCAAGCCCCGGCAGGCTGGATCCCGGCCCAGGCTTGTGTCTGGGGCGGCCATGGCCCCAGCCCAAGGCCCCAGCACCCCCGACCAGCAGACCGGCCGGGCCTTTGCCAGAGCAGACCCAGGGCTGCTGCATGTTGCTGGTTGAGATCCTGCGGCTCTGCCCGCCTGGCACGGTCTGGCCTGGGCCCCAGGGAGGGATGGGCAGACGGCGTATGGCCACGTGACTCAGTGGTGGCTCCTCAGGACGACTGCGCAGGCAGTGGGGAGGCAGCGAGGCGGGGTGGGCCTGCGGGCGGTGCCCTCCTGAGCCAGTGCCAGCCTTGAGGGGCTGCAGAGGCTGGGGGCGCGTCTCCGAGGCTCAGAAGCTTCCAGGGCTTCTCGGGCAAGTGTGTGCATGTCTGGGTGGCTGGAGCTGGGCTGCTCTGTCCGAGGCAAACCTCTCTCCCCTGGTAGTTGATTCAGAAACATTCCCATGGTAACAAAGCCAGAGACGGCACTCCCTTCTTCCCCAAAATGCTCACTGATTTTAGCAAGCAGGTTCTTTTCCTGTTTCAACCCAGTTTCCAGGCTTAGTGAAAGAAGCAATGGGAGTGGCCCAGGGGGCACTCTTCCCACGTCCTGAGCTGTGCCAGCGGGCAGCGCAGTAGGGACCCGAGCTAGAGGGAGCGGAGCGGAGGTGCGGGCATGCGGGCCTCCCCCTGGCCACCCCTGCCCTCGGGGGCCCGCCCCCAGCGCAGGCTGCAGTGACCCGTGGTTCCCGAGACAGGTCCTTTGGCCTGGTGGGCTGGTCACAACAGATGGGAGCCCTCGGCACACTCTGGGCCCTGAGGACAGGAAGGCGGCCTGCTCAGGGCTTGACGGTAGGGGCAGTGGGGCCTGGCTGGAGGGTGGGGGCCTCGCTCTGGCTCAGGTGGAGCAGCCTGAGGCGCGGATGTCGCCCTCCACAGGCACCCTGGGCCCGTCTATGCGGCCTGGCACCCACGCCTGCCCTCTCCCAGCGGCTCGGGGGCCTTGGCTCTGCTGGTGTGGGAGAACGCCTTCCCGGGGCTGCCTCTGCTGGAGTCCAGGACTCCCACACACAACCGACCCATCTGCCCTGCCGCCCGGGCTCTCAGAACCAAAGTGGACTTTCATCTTGGTCTGCCCGTCCAGTGCCCAGGGTGACAGGGGCCCCTTCCGACGCCCAGGCCTGTCCCTTTACCCCAGCGGCCCTGGCACACTCAGCAGCCCCCACGCCTGGTGGGCCTGTCTGTCCCGACTCCATGCTGCTTAAACCGACAGGAGAGATGGTCATCAGGGGTTGTCTCTGTGGCATGACGTGTCTGCCCTGGAGCTGAGTGCTCCCTGGGGGCCCTGGTGGGAGGACAGCCCCCTGCTCGGGAGCCCGCGGGGAGCACCTTCCGGAGCGGGCAGAGCGGGAGGAGGCGTCTCTCCGTCCCTGGCAGCCCATGCTTCTCGGCAGGCATCCGTCCCACCCTGACCGCCTCCAGTGGCTGGTGACTGGGGGTCCCCTAGCCCCACCCAGCTGCAGAGGCTGGTGCTGGGGAGGGCCATGCCCAGCTCCCAGCCAGAGGCCGCTGAGTTCAGAGATGGTGCCTGGCGTGCAGGCCAGGCCTCGGCCAGCACCCGCGCCCCGGGGAGAGCACCACTGTGCTGGCTGGACGTGGCCTCCGGGTCCCAGAGCTCCCCGGCCAGGTGCCCCTGAGTTCAGAGATGGTGCCCAGCATGCAGGCCAGACCTTGGCCAGCACCCGCCCCCGGGGAGAGCACCACTGTGCTGGCTGGACGCGGCCTCCGGGGCCCGGAGCTCCCCGGCAATGCCTGGCGGGCATATGTGGCCCCTTCCCGCCCTCGAGAGCCCCGGTAGTCTCTACCTGAGACGGCTGCAGCGGCAGGCTCGGCCGCCCTCCCCCCAACCTCCCCCTCCACGCCTGGGGGCCGGTGGGCAGCCCCCGCCTCGTGGGCTCACGTCTACCCCTGCTGCTGAGTCACCTCACCGCCCCTGAGAGCAGCCCCAAGCGCAGGGCCTTCGCAGGCTCAGCCCAGGGAAGGGGTGCTGCTCTCCACACACTGCATGTTCCCACCCCCCCCCGGGCGCCCGCTGGGGCCAGGGCCAGGCCGGCCCGAGAGGATGCCGCAGCTGGCAGCAGCCCACAGCTTATCCAAGGCTGGTCCCGCCCACGTCCGCATCCCCCGGCTCGGCCGGCTGCGACCAGTCATGTCCTGCCCACACCTCGAGGCGCGTGTCATCCGGGTGTAAAGCCAACTCGTGCCGGGCCCGGGGCCCCAGGCCCACGCGCGGCTGGATGGGCAGTCCTGGTTCACGGAGGCGCCCGGGCCGGGGCCCCACTCCCAGTCTGGGCTGGAGAAAGGACGAGGGCCTCGCGCTGTCTCATGCCGAAGTCATGGCTGGCGGCCGGCAGCGCGTGTGGGGCAGGAGGGGAGCCGGGCCCTAGGGCACACAGCCAGAAGGGGCAGGTGCGGGGGTCACAGCCAGGCGCGTCCCTCTCCACAGCCTGCACCGCTCCTGGGGCCGCTGGAAGGGAGGCAGCGGGCTGCGAGTGCAGCACCAACGTCCTGACGTCGGGGTGAAGGACCCCGGTCAGGTGAGGGGGCACTAGGGGACAGGAGAGAAGGGGGCGTTCAAACTGAAGACACCCCAGCCCCAGCTGTAGTATGGGTCCATCCGCCGCGGCACTATTTTTAGCATCGTTGAAATGATCGATGGACTGGTTGCAAAAGCAGAGTAAACAAAAGAGTCACTTCAAGTTCTCCAGGGAAAAAAGGCCCAGTTTTTAAGAGCCTTTAAAAGGTTAGCAAACTTGTGATTTCTCAGCTTCGCCCTGAGGTCTCCTTCCTTCCCGTGTCCCTGGCTCTGCAAGCTTGGTGGACTTTGCGGCCTTCACCCGCTGAGCCCGGTTCGGTCTGGAGCAGGTACTTAAGGCTTTCGGGTCCGCAGGATGCCCAGGCCCCACCCAGACAGGACCACGGCGGTCATAGATCTCTGCACAGCAGGGCTGGGAGATCTCACTCCGGATGGGCTGCCCCTGCCTGCATGTTCACCTGGCCCCTGGAGGCTCGGGCAGAAACAGGCAGTGAGGGGCTTTCGCCCCTGGCATCCTTCAGCCCACTGTGACGGCCCCCCAGTGGGGGGCGGAGCTCAGCCCGGGGCCTGCGTCCAGTGGGCGGCCTCCACACCAGAGTTTCTGGCCAGCCCAGGCTAGCAGTCAAGAGCTTGCCGTGTAGCGTTCCTGAGAGCAGTCTCCAGCAGGGATGCCTTTCCCACTGCGAGTCCTTTCTCAGAAGCCGGCTCCTGGGACCCATGTCCCCGCTGAGGCTTTCAGAGGCAGGCACGTAGCAGGCTCAGCTCCGTCCCCTGGGATGCCGCCCTGGGCCAGGCGCCGTCTGGAGGACCGCAGAGGGGCAGCTTCCGGAGGAGGCCCAGGGTTTGGAAAGTGGAGCTGCTCAGACCAACGATGGAGACAGCCGGGGGGGCGGTGCTGCAGGGACCCGTGCTGGGGGAGGGAGGCAGGGCTGCGCCAGTCTGCTTGCTCCTCTGGGCCCACAGGGCAACGGGCTCACTGCAGGTCCAGGCCCTCCCTGCGGCTCCCAGCCTGTGGGCGGGTGGTGGCCCGCCAACCCCGGGCACAGGGCCGAGCGGTTCCCCCAGGGCATGGAGCCGACCCCGCTGTTGTTTCTCTCAGCTCAGGAGTGTCCCACGTGGCGGTCACCAGGGCTGGGCCTGCGGGCCCCCTCCCTTGCTGTGCTGGCCGCCCTGTGGGACCTCAGTCCACGCAGCTGCACCTTGGAGACGCCCCATCCATGCCAGGCCCAACCACGATCCTCCTGTGTGCCCGCGCAGGGCCCAGCACACCGCCCTGACCATGGGTTCACCCCGCTGTTGACTTCCTGGTCCGACCCCTCTGACCTCAGTTTCCCCATCTCCAAAGGCCGGCCAGCTGGGTGAGGTCAGTAGTTTTCCAGCCCTTTTTCCAAAAGCGCCTTTTCACACACCCCGTTGGCAAACACGAAAGGGCAGCAGCTCCCGGAGTCAGGAAGGGCTGGGCCCACCTGCTCGGGCCGCTCACTCCCTGGAGGAGGGGGCCTGAGCCCGGGAGAGATGCAGGGTCCCTGCCCTGCCACCCCTCTGCCCGCCAGCCAGAGCTTCCCCACTCGGGGGCCAGGCTGCCTTTCCTTCCACTTTTCCTTCTTGGAAAGTTTGACCTAGTGGCTTCTGAGAGAGCGGCATGGAGTTTGAAATCCAAACCAGAGCAGCAGGCTCTAGGGGCTCCCCTGCCTGGTTTCCATGGTGACAGGCTACAGCCCCCACACACCCCTGGGGGTGGAGCATGGGCTCCCTCACAGGCCTGGCCAGGGACACACACACGTGTGTGCCCTCGTCCCCAGCCAGCCCCGGGCCTGCCCCACTTGGCCCCACCTGTAGCTGGTGGCTTTGGACAAGCTGGTCAGCATTGGTTAGACTGTTTCTTTGTCTGCCAAGTGGGTCTGGTAAGGGGGTTATGGAGGACCGTGTGTTCCTTGGGGCCACCGCGTCCAGGAGCGGGTGCAGGAAGGCCCCGTGGGCGGGGGTGACCACAGCTGGGGTAGGGACCTCATGGAGCAGAGCTCACCGGCCTACTGTGAGGAGTTGAGGGGGCTCAGGGCCAGTTGAGAAGGATGTTGCAGGAACGTGGTTGATTAAAAACAAATTCTGAAACGTTGATCCCTGATCACGTGTGAGAACTTGGAGACTAGGGTATGCCAGAGCAGGTGGAGCTTTCCCACCAGGCCGGCACAGGCTCCGTCCCGCCGCCCGCAGCCCCAGCCTCGGCCCCGGCAGCGCTGGCCTGGGCTTCATTCCAGCCAGAGGCCCCGCTGGCCCTTCTCAGGTGGGCTGGGGAGCCCTGGGCTCCAGGACCCCCGCCGTGGGTAGGGATGATCCCACACACCTGTGAGGAGGGGCCGGGCTCCGCAGGCCGGGCCTGTTCCCCTCCGGCTGTTCTGCAGGACACGCTGGCTGTATCTGTGGTCCGTGCCCGATCCCTGTCCCCCTCAGCTCACCCCTCCCTGTGGAGGACCCCATGTCATTTGTCTAGGAGAGACACTAGGCACGGGCTGCGGCCACTGCCACCTCTCAGGGCCTGCACCTGGCTGCCCTGCCTACCAGCTCAGCCCAAGGCGCAGACGCCCCCCAGCCCACACAGGCCGTGCGCGTTAGGAACCGGGGTCGGGTGGTGGAGGGGTTGGCCTAGTTTTCTCCTGTGTGCACATCAGACACGGCTTTTCTTGGATGTGGCCCCTCCTGAGATGAAACGGAGTGGCTCAGCAGTCCCCCAGAGACGGGAGCTCTCATTCCCAAGCCCCTGACGTGGCGCGGGCGCAGAGGAGCCAAGCCTTAGCACCCTCTCATTCCGCGGAGGCCTTGGTGAGCCCCGGCCAGTGGCTGAGTCCCAAGTCACCGAGACCTCCGAGCTTGCCAGCCCTTTGCTCCATGCTGCCCATCCCCCAGGCCCCTGGCACTCCTGCCACGTGGGCCCCCAGCCGTCCCTGACTGTCCCCCTCCGTATGGGGGGGTCCTCAGCTGTCAGCACCTGTCAGCACCCGGTCCAGACGCCTGCCCCTTCTTCCCGAAGCCACTCCGGCCCCCACCCCGTCCTGGACTCACCAGGTCAGCCGAGCTGGCTGTGGCCGCTGCCGAGCTTGCCTACAGCAGCCCTGGCACCCACGATCAGGGCCCCGGCTCTGCTGCCTGGGGCCTGGGGCCACGGGCGGGCCTGCGGGTCAGGCCCTGGTGGGCCCTGGTGGGCATGCTCGTCCCCGTGGAGCTGAGCGTGGCTACGGGCACAGCCGTCTGCTGAGGTGGACGCCACCACAGACCACGGGGATGGGGTCCTTGCGCGCGGCCCTCTGTTTCCCCAGGCAGGCCCCCATTCCCACCCGTGTCCTCACTCACGGGTCAGACAGGCAGAGCAGCTGGACTGAGTGCTGCCCACGACCCTCTGCGGCTGCAGAGCACGGTCCGAGCTGCTCCCGAGCGCCAAAGGCTCTAGTGGGAACACGGTGGGGTGGCAGCTGGGGTCTGTGTGCCCAGGGCGGAAGGCAAGTGCCTTTCCCAGCCACTGGGGGAAGGAGAGGGAGCTGGAACGCTCCCAGCAGAGAGGCTGCCCTGGCGCCTGACAGATGGAGCCGGCACCCCACAGTAGGGAGGCCCGCGCCTGCACGACAGCCGGCAGCGTGAAGCCCCAGCTCTGAGAGCGTGGGCTGTGAACTCCGAGAGGCGTTCCTGCCGCCTTGGGCAGCACTGGACTTAGCCCCCTGAAGACGGGTCAGCGGGAAAGGGCCGGGTTAACGGCCCGCAGGAAGGAACCAGGAGCAGTCTGCAGGTCTGTGTCGGCTCAGGTCTTATGAGGTGGTCCCCCCGGGCAGCAGCCAGCCCTGAGTCTAGGGATGCGGGCCTCAGGCCCATACGGCGAAGCGCAGGTGTGCGTTTCCAGGAGGGGGTGGCCACTGGAGAAGCCTGCACTGCCCAGGAGCACGAGGGGGCCAGGGAGGGGTGAGCAGGCCCGCCGTGTGCCCCGCCAGCCACAGGCCTGGGGCCTTGCACGTGTTTGTCTGGATTCCACACCCCAG
Source organism: Okapia johnstoni (assembly GCA_024291935.2). NCBI lineage: Eukaryota > Metazoa > Chordata > Mammalia > Artiodactyla > Giraffidae > Okapia > Okapia johnstoni. The sequence continues at coordinate 1,689,840 of CM044310.1, read as the reverse complement.
CCCACCACACGCCTCCTGGCCTTGGAGTCTTCCTTTCCGCTGGCACACGGATGACAGCCTCCGCCCCAAGGCCTCTGCTGCTTGTCTGACACGGACACCTTGAGACCCCTGGACTTTGCCTCTGAACCTCTCCTTGTCTTTGTCTGCCCCCGCCAGGGGTTCCTCACACAGACGAGGCCAGAGCCGTCCAGTCTCACCTCCTCTGGCTCCCTCTGGCTTTGGTGGCCACCCCTGGGCTCCCAGCCCCCACAGTGGTGCAGATGCGTCACCGGAGAGGTGGTGGGGAGCAGAGAGTGAGCAGGGGCGGCCAGGTGGGGCCGCACGAGGAAAGCGGGTGGTCCGAGTTCCCGGCAGGTGACGAGATGAGTGTGGATAGGGCGTGGCTGTTGCAACTTGAGGACATGCGGCCCAGGCACTCCTGGCCTGAGACCCAGCATGGTGGGCACAGCCTTGAGGTGGCCTGTCCTCCTGCGGCCCTGTGGTCTCTGGGAGCCCAGACCAGGTCCTTCCAGCGCCAGTCGGAGTCCTGATCCTCCAGGGGGCGCCAGACTGCTGCTGGGGCCCTGGACACAGGGTGGCCCTGGGAGGGCAAAAGCTCCGGCTGAAGGCTGGCCTTGGGCCTGTTTGGATCGGGGTCACGTGGCGAGCCTGGGAAAGCCGGTGGGCAGGAGCCAGCCTGGGCAGGACAAGTGGAAGCTACTTGGCTTGGGGAGCTGCCACCAGGATGGGCCAGGCGGCCCTGAGGCCTCTGGGTGTTGGTCAGAGGAGAGCTGGTCAGTCGTGGCGCTGGCTGGGCTGGGGGAGAAATGGTATGGGGGCTGGTGCCCGGCCTGGACTGGGGGCAGCGTCTCTCCATCAGCCCTGCCCCTGCCGTCGTTCCGCCCCTCAGTCAGGATGGGAGAAGCAACCAGGGGCTGGGGGATGACTCCACGGTGGCCGCTCCACCGGAAACCACTGGGGAAAGTGCCGTGCGCTCCCTGGGGCTTTGGCTGCCTGGCGGGGGCCATCCCTTCTGCTCCCACTCCTCATCCCTGAGCACCGTGGAGCTCTGCAGAGGGGTCCTGAGCCTGCTGGGCCTCTGCCCAGCCCCGCCGCTCCCCCAAGTCTCATCTGCTCCTGGGACTCACAGCCCAGCTGGAAAGCCCCTTGCAGGGCGCAGTGGCCTCTGTCTTGCCCTCCCTGCTGGAGGATGGTCCTGGAAGAGTCAGCACTCCAGCTCCCACCACCCCACTGGGTCAGCAAGGACAGCCCCCAACTCACACAGGCCTCTGCCCTGCACAGGGCACAACTCCCAGGGCCCCGGGCACAGAGCTGTGCCGGTGCAGGGTGTGAACAGCCCACCTCGGCGCACCGCTAGCTCCTGTCACCCTGCTGTCCACCCTCCTGGACGTCCCTGCCCCACTGGGCTTGGGACGTCCAGTCCCATAGCCTCCCGTGGCAAGGGCTATGTCCCCCGGTACCGCCAGCGGCCCGGCCCGGAATCTGCTCGGATTGGCCGGCCAAGTCAGTCGTGCCGCTGGGCCTGCTTCCAGGCCTAGCAGCGAGCGCCCGCGCCCCGTCCGGCCCCGCCGCCCCGCCCCGGCCCGCCGAGCGAGCCTCCGCGCCATGGCCCGGCGCCCGCCCTAGCTCCCTGCACAGATGCCACGGCGGAGCCGGCGGGTAGGAACTTGCCTGGGGCGGGGGGGAGGGGGGTCGGGCCGCGGCCGTCTCGCCCCTCTGCCCGCGGGCTCCCCGCTCTCCGGAGCTTCGGCTCAGTCCCCTGGGCCGGCTCGCGCGCCCGACACCCCGCCCGCCCGCCCGGCGCGGCAGGAAGCCCGCGGGCCGCGGTTTCCCGGGCGCCGCGGCGGAGGAAAGTCGGCAGGCAGCGGGGCCGCGGCGCCCCCTGCCCCCGGCGGGGCCCGCACAGCGCCAGGTGGGCGGCGGGCGGGCGGGCGCGCGGGGGCGGCGGGGGCCGGGAGAAAAGCCCGCCCGCGAACCCCAGGCGAGCCCAGCCGGCCCGCCGATGCCCGCGAGTGGGCGCGCGGGGGTGTGCGCGCTGCGCCAGCGGCACGAAAGCGAAAGCCGCCAGCCCGCCGCCGACCCGGCAACTTCGCGGCGGGCGGCGCGCGGGCCCGGAGCTGCGCGGGCCGCCCCTGGGGCTGGTGAGCCGGCCGGCGGGTGGGCAGCGGCGCCCGGCGCGGTGCTTCCCCGGCTATAAATAGCTGCCGTGCGGGGGCGGGAAGCTGGTGCCGGGTTCGGCGAGCTCGGGGCCTACTCCCCGCGCCGGGCCGGCCGGCCGGGCCGCTGCCCCGCCGCGAGTGGGCGGGAGGGCGCGGGCGGGGTTCCGGCGCGGCTGCCGGTGGGCTGCCTCCGCGCACTTCGCTGCTTGTCATTTCTGCTTCTCCCTGGAGGGGGAGGGGACGAACAGTCTGGCAGTTCTGGGGACCCCGTGTTGTGCGACGTCTCATCTGGCAGAAGAGCCTGGAAACGGGCGGGCGCCGGCTGCAGGCAAATAGCAGGCTTCCCCAGTCCCTTCCTGCGCGGGGGACTCTTCCCGCGGGATGGCGCGGGGACTCCCTTGCCCTCCTCCGCCCAGCTTGGAGGGCTCCTGGGGCCAGGGCAAGGGCGCCCCTGGCGGCCTCTGTGCGACCCTGCAGCCAGAAGCAGCCCTCGGGTTTGCAGAGGAGGCCTCAGGACTTCCTGCCCGCAGGGGTGCTCAACCTAGCCCGGCCCTGGCTCGCCCTTAACCCAGGGCCTGGAGCCAGCTGGTGGCCCTGACTGTTGTGGGAGGCGCCCGGCCATTGGCTCAGCAGGGCTTCAGGGAGATGGGGAGCAGACAAGCTGGACACTCGGTCCTACTTCACCAGAGCAGTTCCCGGAGGAGATGGAGCCGTCCGGATCCGCGAGGGGAGAGGTGGTGCCCAGCTGGCCGGCCCCCGTCTGCCGCTGCCCCTAGTTGGGGACAGGCGGGGCGGAGCGGGGTGGGGGGGTGGGAGTAGGCTGAGTTCTGCTGTTGGGTGTCCTGGAACTGGTCTCTCCGGGGGAGGTGTGAGTGGGCCAGGAGACGGCGGCCGGGCACCCCGTGAGTACTGCTGGCCCCGTGGGCAGCGGGCGCAGCCTCGCATAGTCCTCCCTGCCCCTCTCCAAGTGGTCGTGCTGTTGGGGAGGTCTGCATGGGTTCGAGGTTCCAGGTGTCTCCCCAGGACTGTGGAGGACGCTGGTATCCTCCCTGACGGGGCTGCTCCTGACCTCAGAGCCTCACAGTCCGGAGGCCGAGCCCTTCCTGGCTCCGCTGGGGTCAGCCTGCAGCATCGAGGCGGTCCTGGAAGCAAAGTCTTCATGCCCGAATGGGGGAAAGGCCTTGCCCTCCTCCCTTGACGCCCACCCCCATCCCCGCCCCGCTGAGGGCTCCCTCGAGGCCCCTGCTGCGAGGAGTGGGCCGGCATCGGGCTCTCCTGGCCTCGCCTGCTGGGAGCGCTGAGTCACCGCTGTGTCCTTGCCAAGGGGGGACTGGAATCCCTGTGTCGGGGAGGCGGGCTCTCCCTCGGGTGCTCCGAGAACAGGGAGCTTGGGCTGAGCAGCTCTGGGAAGGGGGCTGGCTCGGGGCTGGGGGCTGGGCCGTCCTGGGCAGACAGAGGGAGCGCTGCCTGCATCTTCAGGCAGGCGATGGCCTGGGCCTCCCTCCCGTGCAGCCTCAGCCTCTGTGGGAGGGGTCCAGCCCGAGGGAAGGGAGAAGAGCTCTTACCTGGCCTTCTTCCTTATGATGGTGAAGATGCCTCCCCAGAGGTCCCCCTGAAGGGGACTTGGGGGAGTCGGGGCTCCCCCCCGGGGTGATGCGGTGGGGTCACCTGAAGTGATGGGGAGTTTGTGATGACGTAGGAGAATCGCATGTGTGCTCCATTACCGAGTTAACACTAGGATGAGAACTTCGCGTTCCTCGCGCCATCGGCTCAGGACCCCTGGCTCACAAGGCCAGTCCTAGGGGGGCTGCCCGTTCCCCTCCACACATGCTGGGGTGAGGCTCTTGCTGCATCGTCCAGGCTTCCTCCCTGGCTTTTCCTGAACCACCCCCTCCCGCCCCGCGGCACAGACCACCCCTCCAGGGGAGCATCGTCAGTGTCATTCCTCAGGTCCTGGGATGTGCTTGGCTTTCTGTGCCATTGCCCAGCCAAGCTGCCCTGGGGGACCCAGGGGCCCCCTCACACCAGCAGAGCTCCATCCGGGGTGCAGATCGCCCAGGCCTGGGCCCGGTGCAGCCACCCGTGAGCTGCACCGAGGTTTGTGGCCTTGACCCGGAACGTTCCTTTTTCTGGAGGGTCTTGTAGGCCAGCTAGGTAGCCGCCCAGAAGGTCAGCTCTATGCAGACAGTAGAAGGCCTAGTGACCGAGAGGCACACAAAGGAGTTCAGAGTCTAGGGGGCCGCAGGGCAGGAGGCAGGTCGGCCCTTGACCCCGCCCTGCAGCCCCTGCTCAGGCAGGCTGGGCTTGGGAGGGCCCCTTGGGGGTCACCTGCCCCGCCGCCCGCTTCTGCCTCTTTCTCCCGAGACCTCTGGGCCTGCAGCCTAGCCCTCCAGGCACCAGATGCAGCTCTTCCCGGCCTTCCTGGCGGCTCCCAGTGCAGCTCCTCTCCCCTCTGCCCGCCTGTGAGAGCCGCGCAGGTGCCCAGGGGCACAGCCGCGTCCCCTGCGTGCGGCAGCAGGGCTCAGTGGGAGGAGCTGGCAGCCTGAGCACAGGACCGCACCAGGGCCCCGGGGCTCGGTCAGGAAGCCTCTGAAGCCCTCGCGGTGCTGGGGAGGCCCCTGGCTCCCCCCACCCTGTCCCCCTGGCTGGAGGCCTGAAGTGACTCAGTGTCACTGCCTGGTTCCCTGTAACCCAGTTTCTCTGTAAGTCGCAGGCCGCGTTGCTGACTTCTCGTTCGTTTGTGAGCATCCAGGGAGGGTGCGCACAGCCCGGGCGAGGAATCTGGCCCCGGCGCCCTGGTCCCACCCCAAGGTCTCTGGGCCGCCTTGCGCACGGTTGGTTACATACTCCGACTGTCCCTGCCGGTGTGGGCACGGGACGAGTCTGGGTCTCCACTCAGCCCCCCACGGCCTGAGCCTCGCTGACCGCCCGCCCCCCCTCAGAGGAGCCTGGCCCCCGGGACTGAGCGGGGCTTGGGCTGTGTGTCTCGCTCTGCTCTCCTGCCTTGGCGTTTCCCAGAGGAGGCTTTGTTTGCACCCTTGGAGTGGAGGGGCCTTGACTGAAGGGCGGGGTCCGTGAAGGCGACAGGTGGGCCCGGGGCCCTGGAACGACCCTGAGGCTTGGTGGCCCGGCGGAGAGCGGTGTGTCTGCTATGAGGCCGGGACAGGTCTGGGTCGCTGCCGTCTGTCTGCCTGGCTCAGAGCCGGCCCTGGGCCCCATGAAGAGGCCGTCCCGGCTGCCCTCCTCTGCGCAGGGAGCCGCACACAGTGGCCCACACTGAGGCGTATAGGGAGGTGTGGACTGGCCGGCCAGCCGGGAGCCCCAGGGCGGTGGGGAGAGGAGCCCCGGCCCCTCCAGGAGGAGGCTCTCCTCAGACCCCGGTGTGCTAGGCTCAGGCTGAGCTGTGGGCCTCAGCAGTGCCCCGTGCCCAGGGGGGCCTCTCCCGTCCGTCCCCTCCCTGGGACCCCACCCCCCAGGCCCCACTTCCCAGCCTCCCTTGAGAGTGGACTGCCTGTCCGTGGGTCAGCTGCTTCGGCCTGCTTTCCTCAAGAGCAGCAGGAGCGTGCCCAGCTCTGGGCTGCAGGGAGGGTTCGGGAGCTGGTGTTAAGTGCCTGGGGCTTCCCTGGTAGCTCAGCTGGTAAAGAATCTGCCTGCAATGCAGGAAAACCTCAGTTCCTAATTCCTGGGTGGGAAAGATTCCCTGGAAAAGAGATAGGTTATCCATGCCAGTATTCTTGGGCTTCCCTGGTGGCTGAGACAGGAAAGAATCCGCCCGCGATGTGGGAATCCTGGGTTCGGTCCCTGGGTCGGGAAGATCCCCTGGAGGAGGGCACGGCAACCCACTCCAGTGTTCTTGCCTGGAGAATCCCCACAGACAGAGGAGCCTGGCGGGCTGCAGCCCATGGGGTCACAAAGAGTCGGACACGACTGAGCGACTAAGCACACGCGTTATGCCAGGCCCAGAGTCTAGGCTCCATGAATTATCCAGTAGGCGGTTGCCGTCGTCTCGGTGACCTCATCCACCCGCCGGAAGCCTGGAGCCTCAGCGGCGGGCGGTGGGGTCAGCTGAGATCCTGCAGAGGAGCCCCTGGGCACACGGGCGAGCTCTGGGCACACTGAGGCCGCCTCTGCACCACCACCGCCCCCCAGTGCTCACACAGGCGGCCGCCCGGCCAGGACGGAGCCCCCACCTGCCGCCTGGGCGCAGACACCTTGAGGGCCAGGCTGAGCCGTGGCCCCCAGCCGCACCAGTGCCGCCTCCCTTGGTGGGGGTCCTGCTCCCCGCTGTCCTGCTCCAGCCTGTCCCTTGGGCCCCCGAGCACATCCGGGTCTTCCTGTCCAGCCTTGCTGCCCACTCCCTTCCCTTGGTCCCAGCGTGGCCCCTGCCTCCCCGGGGCCTGCATGCAGCCCTCTCTGGGTGGGCATGGGGGCCTCTGCTGCGGGAGGGGCGGGGCATGGCCACTTCCCTTCCCTCCAACACATGGTGTCCTCGCCCTGCGCCCGGTCACTCGGGGGGCTTCCCATCTCTGCGGGGGCTCCCATGGGAGGTGCTCCTGCCCCACCCTGGGGACAGGACGCAGCTCAGCCATCCCACACGGATGAGGGTAAAGCCTCACCCTTCCCAGACGCCCAGCTCAGCGCGGCCCACGGGGGTGGAGGCAGGCCTGTGGCCCCGTGCAGCAGGCATGTTCCCAGGGCTCGCGGTAGTTGGTTCCCTCCTGACCTTCCGTGCACTCTCTGCCTGATTTCTTTAGACCTCCTGACTTTCTGAAGTCGCTGGCATTAATGTTCCGCCCACGTGTCCTCACCCAGCCTGGGGTTAGTAGGGAGGAGCTCTTGTGTGAGGGGATGGGAATCTGGCCCGTCCTGGGGGGGTGAGGGGGGCTGCCCCTGCCCCGGGAGTCTGGGTCAGGGCTGTGGCCGCAGAGCGGCCACACAGCCAGCTGCCACCTTCAGGCTGCCTACCCCTTGCTAACCTCGGCTCCCTGCCGCCACCGATAGCAGGTCCAGCCAGCCGTGCACCCGGAGACATGATGGTGACGCCCCAGACCGGGCGGGCCCCGCTGGAAGGAGCAGCGTGTGGGAAGTGGGCTCAGGGAGGGCAGCCTTGGAGGGCGAGGCCGGCGGGTGGTTCCTCCACATGAGCAGGTGGGCGGCGGGCGACTCCTCGGCGCCACCCGGCAAGCATCCTCATCAAGGTTCTCACTGCCTGCGATGACCCCGTGGGCTGGCAGCGGTGGGAGGCCAGCCCCCCCACACCCCGTGACGCTGCGCCCTCCACGGAGCGTCTTCGCGTGCCCTGGCTCATCTCACACACCTCTCTCCCCTGCCAAGTGCGTCTCCATCACTGGCCCTGTGCAGACTGTGGCAGGGACCACGGGGATGCCTGCAGGGGTGTGGGGGAACGTGGGCCCTTCCTGGGTCTCTCGCGGCTGCCCGTGGTGATGGTGCTTGTTGGGCAACGCGGGGCTGGCCGCTTGGCCTTCCCTGGGTGGGGCCCCCTTGTCCACTGCAAGCCAGTGACCAGGCTGCAGGCTGTGGGACTCAGCCCTGAGGGTTGGGAGCTCCTCGCTCGCCTGGAAGGCTCAGGGCCGGGGGTGGCCTGGCTCCCCATCAACCCTGCCCCGGGACTGCTGGAGCAGGAGGGGGTGCCATGGGCCGTCATCCGGACAGGAGGCAGCACTAGGGCTCACGGTGCCATCCTTCCTGGGCAGGAGTTTCTCCAGGTTGCTGGCCACAGGGCCCACCTGGGAGCCTGCCCCAGAGACGCAGCTCCTAAGGTCCAGCACCTGGCCCGGGACAGCTCAGAGGCATGAGCTTCTGTTCACTGCCTCCCTCAGCTGTGCTGGCTGTCATCCCCTCTAGACTGGGCCCTTGCTGAGGGGGAGGGGTGCCCCCCGGGGCTAAGCACTGCACGGGGTCAGCAGTGGGGCTCCCATCCAGCCGGCAGACAGTGGGGTCAGCCAGGAGGGAAGTGGAAGGGGTCCCGGCTGCACCAGAATGCTGGACAGACGTGTGTTGAGGGAAGGCAGCATCCTGTGTCCCTGGGAGCGGCTGGTCACTTTTGGGGGGGCCCTCGAGACTCTAGGTGCTGCTGGAGGGAGCGCTGTGGATGGCCAGGCCTGGGGCCTGCCTGACCTGCCCAGCTGCCGCGGTTCACGGTGGTTTCCCACTAGAAGCAGGTCCACCCCCGTGTGGTCAGCACCCGTGGGGAGCCTTGTGGGCCCGGGCGTCTCTCGGTCCTGCCTTTCAACGCGGGCATACCCTGCATGCTTCCCTGGGGGGACGACTGGGTCCATGGGGCACCAGTGCTGGCTCTCAAAAGAGGGGGGCACCAAACCGCGCGCACGTTCTCCACCCCCATCTGTGGGGCCGCACTCCCGGGGCAAGGCTCCGGTCCCAGCGGCCCTCCTCTCACCCCCGCCTGTCCCGTCCCTCAGGGCATCTGGCGGATCCCCGTGGACGAGATCGACCGGCCGGGCAGCTTCGCCTGGCACATGAATCGCTCCGTCGTGCTGCTACTCAAGGTGCTGGCCCAGCTGCGGGACCACGGCACCCTGCTGAAGGTCTCCTCCATGCTCCAGCGCACCCCGGACCAGGGCAAGTGAGTACAGCCCGCCCGGCCAGCCCGACGCGCTTCGTGGGGACGGCAGGCGTCCTGGGGTCGGCCAGGAGTAGCGGGCCAAGCCCACCCCCCATCCCTGGGGCTCACAGCCTCAGCCCTGGGGGGCCCGGGACATACACAGTGCCGGGTGTGCGGGAGGAGGCCCAGGGAACACTTCCAGGAGCAGAGGGGCACGGACCACCATCGCCACCTGGCTCTGACGCGTAGCCTTCCCCACGCACTGCAGGAAGTATCTGCGAGATGCTGACCGCCAGGTCCTGGCACAGCGGGCCTTCATCCTCACTGTGAAGGTGCTGGAGGACACACTGACCGAGCTCACAGAGGTACGTGCCCCCCCGCCCCGGACGCCACCGATGGGACCCTCAGCCCACGCCCTCACCCAGCCAGCCTCCCGCCAGGAGCCATGCTCACCGTCTCTCTTCACGGCTGGACACCCTGAGGCCTCGGAGGCCAGTCACCACCCTAGCAGGCTGGGCGACCGCGAGCCAGGGCCGTCCGGCCACGGTGTCCCCTGCCCAGCGAACCTGGCTGGGCCCTGGTGGGGGGCCCGGGTGGGCTCGTCTTTGTAGCCAGCGCACTTGCCAGTGGGGCGGGGCTCTGCTCCTCAAAGGCAGAATCACCACCAGGGACCCTCCAGGCAGCATTGTGGCTCCAGCCCTGGCCGGCGGGCAGATGGGCAGGACCAGAGAGGCCGAGGTGGGCACAGCTGGTGCCCGGGGGTGCTTTCCTGCGGTGGAAACACCAGAGACTCCACGTCTAACCATTGCTTTCCTCTTAGGGGTCAGAACGCCCTGGGCCACAGGCCTGCGGCCTCCCTGGAGCCAGGATGACCACGGATGTCTCCCACAAGGCCAGTCCCGAGGACGGCAAGGAGGGTCTCCCGCACCCCAAGAAGCCCCCTCTGGCCGATGGCTCAGGGCCAGGCGCCGAGCCAGGGGGCAAAGCGGGCCCGCTCAACCACCGGCCTGTGGCCATGGACGCGGGGGAGGGCGCAGACCAGGCTAGGGAGCGCAAGGACAAGGAGAGCCCCCGGGCGGGCCCCGCTGAGCCCATGGACACAGGGAACGCCACCGCCCGAGGCGCGGACTCAGAGCAGGGGCCACCGCCCCTGCCGCCAGGCTGCCCCCTGAGAGACCGGGGCCCCGAGAGCAGGCCGGCCGAGCTGTCCCTGGAGGAGCTCAGCATCAGCGCCCGGCCGCCCAGCCCACCCGCCCCCGCCCCCGCCCCCGCCACCCCCGGGCCCAGGCCAGGCACCCACCCCGAGGAGGCGCCCCCACGGCCCAGCCGCAAGAGGAAGCTCCTGGAGGACACGGAGTCCGGCAAGACGCTCCTGCTGGACGCCTACCGCGTGTGGCAGCAGGGCCAGAAGGGCATGGCCTACGACCTGGGCCGCATCGAGAGGATCATGTCGGAGACCTACATGCTCATCAAGCAGGTGGGCGGCCGCGGGTGGGCCCCCAGGAGCCTCTGGGTGGGCGTCCAGTCGTCCCTGGGAGGCCCTACGGGTATGTGTCCGATCGTCCCCGGGAGGCCCCGCTGGTGGGCGTCCGGTCGTCCCCGGAGGCCCCGCGGGTACACGCGGGTCGTCCCCGGAGGCCCCGCGGGTACGCGCCCGGTCGTCCCCGGAGGCCCCGCGGGTACGCGCCCGGTCGTCCCCGGAGGCCCCGCGGGTACGTGTCTGGTCGTCCCCAGGAGGCCCCGCCGGTGGCCGTCCGGTCCTTCCCAGCCACCCCAAGGTTTCCTCCTGTGAGCCCCAGAGAGGTTCAAACATGTTACAGTTTTACTCAGCTATACCTCGGGAAAGCTGATGAAGCATGTACCGAAAAAGACACCCCACTCCTGAACAGCTGTAACTGCCCTGGAAGGAAAGGAGGCCGCCTTGCAGGAGCCCCGCCAGGCCCTGCCGCTCCTGTTGTTCCGCCGCCTTTTGTGTTTTTAATCCCTCAGGCACAGGTTTTTTTCCCCTCTAATTAGAGAAAAATAGGTTCTTTCCACAGGAAGAGCCCCGGACTGTGTCAGGCCAGCACAGGGTGACCATCCTGACACTTTGCTCCTAGGTCGTCTCTGCGTGCACAGCCGCTTGCAAGGCTGTCTGTCTTATCACCCCCTCTCCTGCATCATCAGGGACTATTTTTTTGTTGCTGATAAACTAGGAAAAATAAGCCCTGGATTTCCTGCCGGCGAGGGCCGGCCCTCTGCCCACCCCAGGCCGGTCGTCTCCCTCACGCCCTGGCCGCCGCTCACCCAGGGCCACCCCAGGCTCCCCAGCCTCCGCCCCCGAGGGCGAAGTCACAAGGCCACAGACGCACGCGGCGTGGCCAGCTGTCTCTGAGCAGTGGCCCTGGGGGCTGGGACCTGGGACAGGGCTGGGTTCCCCCCTGCGAGCAGCCGTGGGAGGGCTTGTCCTGGGAGCTGTCCTCAAGGCCCTCTGACCGTGGGCGTGTCCTTGCTCAGGTGGACGAGGAGGCCGCCCTGGAGCAGGCCGTGAAGTTCTGTCAGGTCCACCTCGGGGCCGCCGCCCAGAGGCAGGTAAGCGTGATCCCACCCGTGCTAGCCTCCTGGTGCAGGGCGCGAGGTCCCAGGCTGCAGGCCGGGACTGTCCCTGTGGTCGGGGGTCCCAGGACAGGTGGGCGGCAGGCAGCTGAGCCTTGGGCCCTGAGGGAGGGACACAGGGTAGGACCCAGACCCCAGCGCTGAGTGCGTGCGGCGTGAGGGTCTCCCTCACCCCAGCAGCTCCCCTCTAAACCGGAGCACGGTCCCCACCCCGTGAACCTCGCCTGCAAAGGTGGCTCCTTGGCACGGAGGTGGCGCTGGGGTGGGCCGACAGGAGCCCGTGGGCGGGGGCCCAGCCTCTGTCCAGCCTCTTCCCTTCATCTGGGAAGACCCCTGCCGCTGGCTGGGGGGCCGGGCTGGGGCAGCGCTGTGTCAGGTGACCCCGGAAAGTGGGCTGACTGCAGGCTGGTCACCGAGTCCAAGGGCGGGTACTTGTCACGGGGTTGGTGTGGCCTCTCAGTCCCCAGGGCTGGCCTGGCCGCCCACCCCAGCAGCAGGAGGTTGGAGATCCCACTCTCACCTTCTGCCCCCAGGAGACAGGTCCTGTCTCGCCTGCCCTCCCGCTGGAGGTCCACTGGAGTGGCAGGGGCATCCACACCCGTGGAGCCAGGGACAGGGTGTCTCCGGGGGAGCAGATGTCAGGAAAGATGGGGTCAGGGCAGGGTGCCGGGTGCCCCCAGGAGGCATGAGGCTCCCACAGCCTCGGGCCAGGGTCCCCCTCCCGCCCCTGGCTGATACAGAGAGTACGGTGGGCCCGGTGCCAGGGCCTGCAGGCTGAGGCGCAGCCCTCAGCTCTGCCTCTGGGCACCGCACGGGGCCGCTGCTCCACCTTGCAGCTGCCTGCGCAGAGCTGTGGCCATCGTGAGGGGCTTCGGATGAGCAGGTAGCTGTGTGCCCATGGGCGGGAGGCCCCGGAGGGCCTGGCTCCCTGAGGGCCGAAGAGCTCTGCAGGGGTGCTCTGGGGCTGCAGCCTTGAGCCTGGGAGCCGCCCCCAGCAGAGCGGCATCACCCCAGCTCTCTCGGGCCCCTCCCGCCAGTGGCCTTGGGAAGTCACCCTCTAAGACTGACCTACTGTGCTGCAGCCGCTGCCTTGGGTACCCGCGTTCTATGCCCCGCGTCACGGCTGCAGTGCTCCTGGCTGGCACCCAGCAGTGGGAGGGTGCAGGTCCTGGCCAGCCCTCTGCTGTGCCCTGGACATCGGCTCCCAGCGGCACCCAACGTCGGCAGGGTGGACCCCCCTGGCAGGAGCGGGGCCCGTGAGCCACAGGTGTCCCGGGGGATGGCACGGACTCTGGCCTGCCCGTCTGCCCCTCTCACTCTTACTCCGCCCCCCCAGGCATCAGGGGACACGCCCACCACCCCGAAGCACCCCAAGGACACCCGAGAGAACGTCTTCCCTGTGGCCACGGCCCCCGCAGCCGCTGACCCTGTGCCAGTGGACACCCCGCTGCGGCCCAGCGACGGCCACACCAAGCCTCGCCCCGGGCCGGCCGCCGCCTCCACCCCAGACCCAGCCAAGGATACCGGGCCCCCGCGGCCACACAGGCCCGAAGCCGCCCCGAGCACGTCCTCTCTGCGCCCAGGTGAGTCCGTGCCCTCCACCCTGCGGGCAGGCCCAGCAGGACCGCAGCAGGGCCCGGTCCCCCACAGCACGCCTGTCGCTCCGCAGAGGTGTGGGTGCCTCCCGCCCACTGACCCCCAAGAGCTGTCTCCACCCTCCGCCCACCTTGTTCCTCCTCCCACGGAGGCTCAGTAGAGTGCAGGGTCCTGACCCCGGGGCTCACGCGCCCTCTCGGCGGTCTGTGGTCCTGGGTGCAGCCGGGCCACGGGCTGGGGGACGCAGGGCTGGGGCTCTGTGGGCAGGAGGAAGCCCCAGTTCGTTCCACACTCAGGTGCCCCTTGGGAAGCACAGCCCTCGGTGGGCAGGGGAGCCCGGCCACCAAGGGAGGGCGCACGTTTCAGGACGCACATGCGTGCACATGCACACACGCGCCTCTCCCTGCCAGCTCCGCACACCTGGGCCGGCGCCTGGAGACGGTGGTCAGCTAGGAAGCCCCCGCCCCTGACGTGAGCAGCTCCCCAGGTCGCTGGGCCAGGCCCCCCGGGACAGCTGTGTGAGGACGGGTGTGCCCAGCCCAGCGGGGACAGCCCCGCACGGCCCCCAGGGCCACTGCGGAATGGCCTGGACCGGGCGCCCCCTGGGCCCACGTCATGGCTGTGTGCCCAGCTCCTGGCCCTGGCCTCAGGGTTTCCGCCACTCTGCCTGCTCTGTGAGGCCCAGCAGGGCAGCTCCAAGACCCCCAGGGGTCGTGCCTGCCTCCGCTGCGTGTGGACTGGGCCCTGGGAACAGGGGGCGGGGCGGGCCGGGGCGGGCCGGGCCGGGCCCACACTCCAAGGGCTGGAGCCAATGGCTGGGGGACCCGACCCCCGCCCAGGCAAGGAGCGGTTGGCTACCCCCGTTCCTGGGGACGTGGGAGAGCGGCCGGGTGTTGGGGTCGTGGCCGCCTTGGCAGGAGCGTCCAGAGGAGGAGGCGGACAGGAGGCCCGGCGCGGCTGGGGACCTGGGGGTGGACTCCCAGTCCCCTCCTCACACCCAAAAGGTGTGGCCTGGCAGGAGGGCCCACTCAGTCCTCAGCCAGGTTGTTCGGGTCCAGCGGTCACTCATGGGCACTGGGGTGGGCCCCTGCCGTGTCGGGCTCACCGGGTGTCCATGGCTGGGTGAGCGGTTAGCAGCCTGGCTCCACCCAGGCCATTGTGTTGGAGGAGCCCTGCACGGTCATGGCCACAGTCGGGGTGGAGGGCCCTGTCCCGGGGTGGGGCGCACGTCCCTCACGGCCGCTCTGTGTCCCCCCAGGGGGAGAAGAGCCGGCCGTGGGCGCAGAGGGCCTGGGCTTCCCGCCCCAGGAGCCGCGGGTCAGCGAGCATGTGAAGACAGCCCCCGAGGGCCCTGCGGCAGAGGCCGCCCCCCGGACCGGCGCCCAGCCCACCTGCAGCCAGGGTAAGGCCCAGCACAGCCCCTGGGGCCAGCAGGCGGCAGGGGCGTCCCAGCAGAGGGACCTGGAGACGGTTCAGGGGGTAGATGAGAAAGTCAGGGGTGCCCAAGAGCCCCCCGTTCCACTCTCCGCCTCGCAGACGGGAGTGGTTCGGGTGGTGCGGAGCCCAAGCCGAGGCTGCCCGGCCAATGAGGAGTGCTCCCTGCCCAGATGGAGCAGGCAGAGGACTGAGCAGCTGGGGGGCTGGGCTGGGCAGGGCGCACGGCGTTGCGTCCATGGCCCTGCCTGAGTCAGAGCCGGTTCCCAGCAGCCAGGCCCCCAGGGACTCCTGGGGAGGGGCCTCTCTCAGACCCCACTGGTGACAGCAGGGCTGCTCCCGCCCCTCTGAAAGCCCCGGGGTGGCCGACGGGTGTGGACTCCAGCCAGCCTGCGGCTCCTGGGCGCACAGGGACGTGGGCACGGGCTGGGGGTGGGCTCTGGGAGTGGGCCGTTCTCGGACGGTCTCAGGGACGTGAGAGCCGATGAGGCCTGGGAGGCTCGGGGCTCCCCTCCACCCCAGCCCCTGGGCCCCCCCGTCTCCGCTTCCGCCAGCCAGAGCCAGGCCCTCAGGGAGGCAGGGAGACAGGAAGCGGCCTGGGAGCCAGCACCCTGCGGTCTAACATGGCCACAGGCGGTGCCGGGGTGACGAGGCCTGCAAAGGAGAGGGGCCGGCCTGGGAGGCCACGGACCCCAGCCAGCCTTCTGGGTCTGTCCCGCAGTGGCCAGCTCCAAGGCGCCCAGCGGTGGGAGTGCCCCGCCCCCCGAGGGCCCCCCGGGCAAGGCTGAGCCTTGCCGGGCCAAGTCGCGCCTGCTGCCCAACATGCCAAAGCTGGTCATCCCTGCGTCCACCACCAAGTTCCCCCCCGAGATCACCGTTACGCCGCCCACCCCGACCCTGCTCTCGCCCAAAGGCAGCATCTCGGAGGAGACAAAGCAGAAGCTGAAGGTGACAACGGGTCCTGGGTGGGGCCCGGGGCGGGGGGGGGGTGGTGCTGGGCTGCCGCTGACCAGTGCCCGCCCGCCCGGCACAGTCGGCCATCCTGTCTGCCCAGTCGGCCGCCACGGTGCGGAAGGAGAGCCTGTGCCAGCCGGCCCTGGAGGTGCTGGAGACGTCGAGCCAGGAGTCCTCGCTGGAGAGCGAGACGGACGAGGACGAGGACTACATGGACATCTGAGGGCCCAGCCCCGCCTGGCGGGCGTCCGCACCCCGGGCCCCTGGCCCCACCCGGCGGGCATCCCCACCCCAGCCCCCGAGCTCCGCAGGGCCCGCATCCTTTTTTATGATGTGTCGACTTTGTAAACATGCCCCCTCCCCACCCAGGCGGCCGTGTCCATGCTCCGCGGCCTCTGCCTGGGTCACAGTGGTGGAGGGTCCTTTTTTTTTTCGGTTGCTTTTCTAATAAAGATGAAACAGTTGTCTCGGCCTCTTTGTCCCCTCAGGGCGAGGTCCTCATCCAGGGCTTCTGGGCCCCCTCCCCCGGGGCCCGTCGAGGCAGGCCAGCCCCCCCGCCCCCAGGCCAGGACGGGCACAGGGCTGAGGCCGCGTGCTCCAGGGCCGGGGTGCAGGAGGGTCTGGCTGTGCACAGGGCCTGGCCTGCACCCCTGCATGGCGGGAACCCGGAGCGCGGGTCTGCACTGACCACGCCCCCACCACACTCCCCCTCTGACGGGACCGGCCCCGTGAGCTGTGGGGCTCAGTATGAGATACCAGTGTGGGACCCCTCGTTATAAAGGTAAGCGTCTGTAATACAACAGCAGGGCGGTGCTGGCCAAGTCGTCCCGGCCCTGAGCCCATCCGTCCTGGGGACGCACACTGTTTGAGGGGCCCGGCCTGCCCTGGGGGCTCATCTGGGAGGCCAGGGTGGCACAGAGACCCTCCCTGCTGCCCTCTGCCCCTCTCCCTCTTGGGGGGACACTCTGTGCCCCTCCCCCAGCCTGAGAAGACAGACCCAAGAGGCTGGGCACTGCCGGGGTCCCCAGCCCAGCGCAGGCAGAGCCACGTGGGGACCCAGGGTGCTGGGCTGGCCCTGACTCAGGCCCTCTCCCAAGGCTGCAGGGCTGAAAGGACTGGTGGGGGCTGGTTAACAGGGACTGGGGCAGCTCTGCTATAGGAAACTTGAGTGGTTAGTTAAGAGGCTAACCCAGTGCTTCTGCTAATACAAGGGACACACCTCGGCCAGGGTCATGTCCGTACAAAACTTAGACTTGCAAGTACTTACTTAACTGCGGAAGTTACACTAAAAGGGGATTCCCAAGCTAAGATGAGCAGACTGGGCTTCCTTTAATTATCCCAAATCGATATTCTTGCAGTTAGAAAAAGCTGGCCATAAGATCAGACAGACTGAATGGAGTGCTTATTGTGACTGATATCTGGAGACTTCTCTTAAAACTATATCAGAACCAAAAAGAGGCTGCCAACGCTCCCTCACTGACTCACTTCCCCTCCACCTGTGTCTCCCATCTGAATTACTGGGCCAGATGCTGTGTCTCGTTTTTTCCTTTCCCTTCCAACTCGTCCACCTCCTGCTGTTTGCCTTTGCCCAGCAAAGAAGGAGTAAAGAGGAGAAACCTTTTAAGAAATATTCTGGCTTGACACCCAAATCATCATTCTCTAACCACCACAATCATCCTTTGCTTGACTCTGCCTTTTAGAAGGTTTAGATGAGAGTGTAGCTACTCTGGTCAGAAAGACGGTCTAGGTTGGTCTGAGTTACACACTTAACGCTTGTCAAACTGCTTGACCAACTTTGCAGAACCACTAAAAGAAAGAAAAGGGGGTAGCTACGAAAACTGATGAACGTTCAGTTGTGCCAGCTGAGTACACGGTGCCAGTTGAACGTGAACCAACCCCCGAGCAGTTTAATTCCAACCAGTAGAGAAAGCTAGCTTGAAAAAAAAAGCAAGTCCTGAGGAAATCAGCCCTAATTAGGAGAACCTGAGTTTCTACCCCTGTTGCCTTGAGATCAGAGCTCCCAGGATCACTTACCTTATCCTGAAACTGAAGAAAAAAACGGAACGAAGGCTTTAATTACTTGCTGGTGAGTTTTATACTGAGATGTCCGATTCATGACTAAGTTGGGAAAGTGAGGCTAGATCTCTCCCGTTGTGTCTGAATGTCTGTCTCAGTGTGTGTCTGTCTTCGTAATTCTAATGAAGTTTAATTGGTCAGTGGGCTCTAATTTAATTGGCCTGAAGAAAAGTAAACACGTACAAATCAGAAAATTCTAAGTTCAAGAGAAATTAAGCTAAGTGAGTTCCAGGTTCACGGGAACTTGGGAAATACTCAATATTAAATTATACCTGGTTTTTAATGTTTAAGTTTGTTGGCCCAATTAATATAGAAATGTATGCCGTCATCAACAACAAACATGAAATTAAGTATAACGCTATCACTTGGCCTAGGTTTATTTTAATATAAGCTAAGTAAAATAATAGTATATGTTACAACTTTGTCAGAAAGAAAACTAACTTATATGAAGAAACTTTCTAGGAAAGAAAAGGTAAATGGGTTAAAAGCTTTTCAGTAAACTCTGGTGAGAGTAATTATGTTTTAGTCTGTCCAGATTTGGTGAATTGAACTTCTAGGCTTCTGCTGAATTAACTGGTGGAAGTTTACTTAATGGGTAGGGTACTCCCAAATAGAAGAAGATACTGCAACATTAATTAGTGATAACTGGCTTCCTCTTACAGAGAAACTAAAGGTATTTTGGACTATTAATGAATATGTTTGATGCCATCTTGATATAGTCTCTATAAGAAAGCAAATGTTTTTTAGAGATTATCATTGGTATTTATGCTCACCAATCTACAGAACGCTAATATAAAGGTCAGTTCGTGGTTGTTTAAGGAAAGTAGGATATGTGTTTTCAGTAAAGAGGGCATGAGGAGTGGAATTCCAGTTTATTAAGGGAAAAGGAAGCATGTCTGACGTAAGAGGTGATTGTTTTTGGACGGGCAAATTAAGTGATGTCTGCAGAAAAGTTTTGGAAAGTGGACTCCAATAGAAAAATTTTGTGCAGGGTTTTCTTAACACGTTGAACTGCCTTCGATAACAGATTGTAATGTCTGTACTTTTAGGTAACTGCTCCGTATTTACCTTTGAAATCTTTTATTGTCACTTTGGTTAAATGAATAACTGTTGTTTCACAGTGACCTGTGATTATCTCTGAGTGTTTTAAACCCTTTTGATATTCTTTGCAAAGCTTCCTAAGTCTTTTTGACCTCTAACTTTGAGTGCTTCAAAGAGCCTCCTGAAACATCCCCAAGAGAGATACAAACTAGGTTCATCTGATACGTTGAATTGCATGGGAAGTATTGTCAAATGAGCAATAAGTCTTCTCAGGTTATAGTGTATGGTAAATGTTACTAATATAGATATTCTAAACTTTATGTAGAGTTCCTGAAATTGTGACATGTGCTGGTCAAGTGTCAGTCATAATTCTAGTTGTTATCTGCAAGTGAGGTATGTCACAGCAGTAACCAAGTTACTTTGTCAATTGTATTGTAATCAGAAATTACTGGGTTGAATCTGTTTTACAGGTGTAAGGAAAACCCTCCCTTCAAACTAGTTATGACTTACAGTAACTTGGTAAATTATACTTTTGTAGGCAGAATTGAAATAGTTAACTTTTTTTTCTCTATTGGCTCCCTCCAGAGTTTGTGAACTCTTAGGTTTCCAGCAGCTTTAACAGATGAATTAGGTAAGCTACCGCACCATCAGGTATAAGAATCTCAAGGTATTTTGGCAACCTTGTAAGGGGAGGAATTCCCCCAGATCTGTGGGTGGGACGTGTGGTAAGCTCTTGGCCTGACCTTCCTGGCCCTGAGAGGTTTTAATTTTGTTTTTTTTTTTAAGAAGTTCAGTCTGACACTCCTTATAAAAAATTTCAGTAAAGCAAAACCCTATGATCAATCATAGTTAGACAAATTTTCAGGCCAAGTTTTTTTTTTCTTTTTTTTTGAGACCAGACTTATTTTTGCAAACAAATTAGTTTTAATTTGAATCTATTTGGTAGAAATGAGAATAATTTTAGAGAGAAAAAGACTACGTTTCAATGACTGTTAAATCCCAGTTTTGTTAACAGAGGTCTGTGTTTACTGACTCACTTCCCAGATAAGTTCCTTGCTGTTGTGCTATATTAGTGGAAAGTTAATTGAGTGATTAAAAGGACATTCTTAATTTTATTTCTGAAGCTTATCTCAGTAATCTCAATTCCCACAACCTCCAAACAGGGGATTGTGTATACCAGAAAGGACTGTCTCCAACCTGGGTGGAAGGGCTTTCTATCAGGTACTCTTAACTAGCTGATGCACAGTGAGAATGAAGGGAAACTGACCCTTGGATTAATTCCCTCTTCTGTAGGCCCCTGCACCGGACTGGTCTGTAGACAGGACTGCTGATGTCAAACTCACCTTAAAAGGATGCTCAAACCGAGGAAATTACACTTAGCCCAGGACGAAAAGAAGATGACATCAGAAGTAGACAGCTTACCCAAGACGCTGGACCTGATTTGTATGATCTTTTATAATGTTGTCTTGACTTCTTAGACCTTTGCATATAAATCAAATGTCTTTCAATCTTGAGCATGATCCTATGCTAGTTTTAAAAAATGAAAATCAATCCAAGTATTGGGTTGTGGCCAATTACCTGTGTCTAGTACTTCTAGATTACCTTGGTGGGTTTCTCCACTCCAAGGCTCTAATTGGATGACCCTTAGAAATGTATTCTGGAAGAAAGAAAGTTCAGTCCTCTGTGGGCTACTCTTGATATCACTAGGTGGGGTCCTCTCAGCTGGCCAATTAAGAACGCCTGCTCTGACCCCAGCCATAATATAAATCTTCCTCTAAGTCACTCAAGCTCAAACGGAGCAACAAGCAAATTCAGTCAAGGAATAAAAACATCAGGCTGTGGTCATTTCAGATTTAAGGCCTCCTTTATCTTGGAAGCAGTTAAATTATACTAAGGGTTGCTGCTGCTAAGTCGCTTCAGTCGTGTCCGACTCTGTGCGACCCCATGGACTGTAGCCTACTAGGCTCCTCCGTCCATGGGATTTTCCAGGCAAGAGTACTGGAGTGTGGTGCCATTGCCTTCTCCGTATACTAAGGGTAGCCACCCTAATAACACTAGGAAGCTGGGCTGGGAGCCTGATGCTTATATCCCTGAAAGATAAAGATCTATACTATGTCAGATGACTTGAGAATATACTGGGCTGCACCTAAGGGAAGTTCCTGGCTTAATTTTTACTTCTGACTTTAATCATACTGCTAGCTATGTTAGTTGTACTTTGCCTGTTCTACGAGATTATTGTCTCTTGTGTTAATATTACCAAATGTGCAACTGAACCTCCAACAAAAATAATGATGACTAGGTGACTTGAAGCAGTTGATCAAGTGTATAGTTCTGTATGCAACCTATGATTGTGATAGTGTAACTCTAGATATGGGAGGATACAACAGGCGGGAATTTTCCTGGACCTTAACACACTGAGTGAGACAGCTGGTCCAGGGCCCTCTGGTCACTGTTGATAGACCGAGTCCAGTGACAGCACACTCAGTGGCCTGTCTGCAAAATCTTTGCCAGACCCAGGAATGAGCACTTCTAGCAAAGTGGGACAAAATGGTCACAGAATGCCTACAAAATGCCTCCCAAAGTATGGTCAAGTTTATCACCATGAGGGGGCCTGTCAGCTACAAAGTGGCACTCGCCAGGGGTGCTGGCATCTGCCTCCTCAAAGACTAAGTCATGTGCCCCTGCAGCTCCTGACCTCCACCACCCCCTGAAGGAGTTCAGGGTGGAGAGCAGAAACGAGGCCCTCTGTGCTCCAGGAAACGGGCAGGACAGGTCTTCAGAGAGTTAGATATTCTCAGGAGCTGATTTTATAAGCCCAATTCTTGTATCTCCTCATATCTAGAAAAGCTCTAAAATCCTTCATGGTGATGACTCTTCCTTGTGACCAGCAAAGGCTTCACGAGACTAGTAGAAAGCCTCTGTAAAAATATGTTCTTGATTGCATGAACTTCCCCTTCACCAAAAGCACATGTGCAGTGACCTTTCCCCACCGCTTCACTGGCGCGGTCTCTCAGAGCCGTGAGGCTCCGTCTCCTGGGCTGCAGTCCTTTGTTGGTGTTCAGTCGCTCCGTCGTGTCCAACTCTTTGCGGCCCCCTGGACTGCAGCAGGCCAGGCCTCCCTGTCCTTCACCATCTCCCAGAGCCATCAAGTCAGTGATGCCATCCATCCGGCTCGTGTTCTGTTGCCCGCTTCTCCTCCCGCCTTCAATCTTTCCCAGCATCAGGGTCTTTTCCAGTGGGTCAGCTCTTCACATCAGGTGACCAAAGTATTGGAGCTTCAGCTTCAGCATCAGTCCTTCCAATGAATACTGAGGACTAATTTCCTTTAGGATGGACTGGTTGGATTTCCTTGCAGTCCACGGGACTCTCAAGAGTCATCTCCAACACCACAGTTCAAAAGCATCAATTCTTCGGCACTCAGGCTTCTTTATGCTCCAACTCTCACATCCATACGTGACCACTGGAAAAAGTCCTTATTTTGCCCCAAATAAAACTTAATTCTCATGCTGTGCATTTTTTCAAGCCAGTGTTCCCTGTGGTCAGGGCCGTGGTCAGGGCCCTGGAGCAAGTCCCAGCACCAGCCCCTGCAGGCTGGCTTGGGGATCCACACCCGGGGCAGCTGGCCCCAGAAGTGGGTGGGTGCCCAGCAATCTGCTTAGGAGTTGGGGCTACACCCTGCCCCCACCTGCCGGCTCTCTGGATCAGCTGCCGTGCGGGGGGTGGGGGTGGGGCAGTGACCAGGGAACAAGGCTGGCCAGCCCCCTGGGGCCCCGAAGCCTGTTGAAGCCCAGGGCCCCCCCAGCTTCAGTTCCCTAAGGGGTCCAGGGCCCTGTCCCCGTCAGATGCCTTGAGAAGCCGCCACTGTCCAGACCTGGCCCAGGTAGCAGGGCCCGAGTGAGTCTCTGACCTGGGTCGTCCCCCCTACCCTGGCTGTGGAGGCTCCCGGAAACACCTCTCCCTGGGACCTCGCAGCCCGTCTGGGTCTGGGCCTCAGTTTCCACACCTGCATAAACAGAAGGGAGGTGTTGGAACAAAGGAGACATTATGCAAACGCTGAGTGACAGGGTGGGGGCGGGTGGGGCTGGGCGGCTCCTGTTTGGCCCCCAGCTCGGGCAGAGGCGCTGCAGGAGAGCACAGACTGACCCCATTTCTTCCCCGAGCCCCGCCAGCAGCCCAGCAAGCCAGTCGGACAGGAGACCAGGGTCCCCGCCTCAGCCCCCCAGGGTTCACCTGCCTGGGGCTCCCGGCCCCGCCCCTCCCCCTTCCTTCCCCTCCTCCCACTGGGGGCATCTCCGCCCTTCGCCCAGTCGGGGCCCTCCCCCAGCGCCTACACAGCAGGCCGCAGGCAGGCAGCCGCAGGAAGGTGCCAGCTCCCGCACCCCACCCCGGCTGTGGGGAGGACCTGGGAAGCCCAGCTCCCCGTGGGGCAGCTGAGGTGCGTGGCCCGTGGCCCCGGGGGCTGGACTCCCGGGATGTCAGGGACCAGCGTGCCTTCCCACCGTAGCATCATCCCTTCCCCAGCGGAAGCGCGGCCGGGCGGAGCAGGCCTGGGGGGCGGGGGGTGGGGACCGTGATCCAGGGTCTGAGCGGCCACCCCCGGACATCCGGCTTCAGGATGCGGGCCCCCTCCCCTGGGTCAGGGGCCGGAGGGCCAGGAATGTGCTAACGGGGCAGCTTGAGCCCTGCTGGCGCTTCGGGCACCTGTGGACTTTGAGAGGGGACCAGGCGGGGCGGGGCGGGGCGGGGCGGCAGTGCGGGGCGGGGCTGGACTTGGGGAATATTTGAGCCGCCACCTCCCAGCTCCTGCTGCGCCGTCCGCAGACGCGGGCCGCACCATGAAGCCGTCCCTGCCGCCCTGGGCCCTGCTGCTGCTGCTGCTGGCAACTGTCCCCGGCCCGGGCCTCCGGCCTGCAGCAGGTATGCCCTCGCCCTGCCCTTCCGTCCCCCTGTCTGTCCATCAGCCCGCTGCAGTCAGACCGAGCGCAGAACCTCCCTGGGCTCAGACTCTCGTCCATCCGTCTGGCCGGCTGTGACCACACTGGGGGCTGATGCCATTCAGTCGCTCACACTCTTTGCAACCCCATGCACGGCACCGTGCCAGGCTTCCCTGTCCTTCAGCATCTCCTGGAGTTTGCTTAGATTCATGTCCATCCTGGGGGGTGCTAAGAAGAAATTCTGGGGAGCCCAGGGCCAAGGGACTGCTGGTGGGGATCGGGGGTGGTGGTGGTCTGGGCTGTGCCTACTCTAAGCTAGCTGGGAGCTGGAAGGCGGTCGCGGGCCGGGAGGGAGGTGGCTGGGGAGGGTGAGCACAGCCAAGGCCTTGGACTGCGACCCGAGCCCCGATGGAGGAGCCCCCAGCCCCACTGGGCCCCCTGGCCAGCCGGAGGCAGGACAGTGGCTCCCTCTCAGGGCTGAGCCGGAGAAAGTCCTGGGAAGGGCCCTGCGCTCCGGAGCCGGGCCCCTGACCCCCGCCGGGCCAGGCCAGGCGGGTTTTCACCCGTGCCCCAGCCCCTCCCGGCCCGCTTCCCATCCCAGGAAGCGCTGACATCTCCCTGCTGCTTATCCTCCTCAGGGTTCCACTCAGCCTCCCGCCCCACCCCTCAGGCCATCACAGCCTCGGTCAATAAATATTTGTTGACGCTCCTGAGTGCCAGGCCCTGCACTGCGTGAGGCAGGCCCGCAGTGGTGGCTCCGGCCCAGGCTTGGCCCTTGACCAGCCCCCGGGGGAGGGGAGAGGCGGCTGGGACGGGCCAGATGGGACAGGGGCCTGCGCCCTCCCCCGATCTCCACCCTCCACCCCCCCGTGGCCAGACCATCCCCAGTGGGACGGCTCCCCACAGTCCCCCCACCAAGCTGCCCTCTCCCCTCTCCTGGCCTGGCCGAGTCCTCTGCTGGAACTGTCCCCTAGAAGGAGAGCAGCGCCCCTCACCTTCCCCCCGAGGGTAGGGCGGGCCCCCTTCAGGGCCATAACCCGTGGTGGGCGAGCCCGCAATGCCCGGGAGTGAGATGGGACAAGTTTAACCCGGCACCAGCCCCTAGTGGGCCTCCAAGGCAGCCACATCCCCAGACCCCAGGCCGGGCGAGCCAGGGGCGTCCTTCTGCAGGCTGCCGGTCCACTGCTGTTTTAGGGAGTGGAGACAGCTCCCCGGCCCACGCTGGTGGGGGGGGGGTCAGGCACGCATGGCCATCGAGCACACCGACTTGGCTGCTGAGAGTCAGTCTGCCTGGGGAGGGAGGGGGAGAAGGCAATGGCACCCCACTCCAGTACTCTTGCCTGGAAAATCCCATGGACGGAGGAGCCTGGTAGGCTGCAGTCCATGGGGTTGCAAAGAGTCAGACACGAGCGATTTCACATGTCCCCAGATGTCCCCCTATTCCAGCCAGTCATTCAGGCTCACGGACTAAGAATTAACCGCCACCACCCCCACCCCCGACTCCGAGCCCTGCGGGTTTCCACTGTGTCCCCGTGGTGGTCAGCGCCTTTCCCAGCCAGCTTTCTCCTGGGGCTGCTTGTAAGGGGCTCCCGGGGAAAGCAAGGCAGGCGCCCTGCACGATGTGGCCCTCCGCGCCCTCTCCTCCAGGCGCCCAAGGGAGCTGCTCCCAGCGCTGCGGAGACCAGAGTGGGCCATGTTCCTGCCACCCGACCTGCTTCGGCCTGGCCAGCTGCTGCGCGGACATCCGGAATTTCTGCCTGGAGATCTCGCCCTACTCGGGCTCCATGATGGGGGGCAAGGATTTTGTGGTCCAGCATCTCAACTGGTCCAACCCCGCTGACAGCGTGATCTGCAGGTGGGAGTCTCCCAAGGGGGCATGCTGGGGCCCAGACCCCCTGGCGGGCTGGGTGGGGTCCCAGGACCAAGGGCCGGGGCTGCTGGCCTGATGGGTCCCCTGGGAGGAGCCTGGGAGCCTTGGAGAGGTCGGCCCCCGCCAGCCCAGCCTGTCCACCCCCGCCGCCCCTCGCAGCTTTAAGGAGAGCATCCAGACCCGCGGCTACGTGGACGCCTCTGGCCGGGTGCACTGCGTGTCACCCCTGCTCTACGAGTCCGGCCGCATCCCATTCACGCTCTCCATGGACAATGGCCGCTCCTTCCCGCGCTCAGGCACCTGGCTCTCCGGTGAGCCCCTATGCTGACAACCGGATGGCAGGGGAGGAGGGCACAGGGCCGCACCCTCCCGGGCTGGTGCCCTCACAGGGACTCTGTGATAATCTGGTCGAACCAGTCACTCTGGAGGCCTGCCCCAGGTGTGGGCTCCCAAACTCCTTTCTCCACCCACTGGCAACCACGTGGGGGTT
The DNA here is from genome assembly GCA_024291935.2 of Okapia johnstoni. NCBI lineage: Eukaryota > Metazoa > Chordata > Mammalia > Artiodactyla > Giraffidae > Okapia > Okapia johnstoni. Next base: position 1,664,108 of record CM044310.1, on the reverse strand, counting down.
CCAGCCCAGAAGGAGGAGGGCTTGGGGGGGTGTTGGCTCTGGCCAGGGGAAGGGAGGAGCCAGCCTGGGGGGGGCAAAGATCAGGGCCTCTCCTCTCCCAGCCCCTGAACTTTCCTACTGCAAGGGCACCGTGGCTCCTGAGGGACTGCCTTGGGAAGTCCCCACAGCTCAAAGAGCCCTGGACCCCCTGGGCCCCAGGCCTTCCCTCACCCCTCACCTCCCTGCCCCCTGCCCAGTGCACCCCAGCAAAGTGTCGGACTCCGAGAAGAGCCAGCTGGTGAACGAGACCCGCTGGCAGTACTACGGCACCGCTGGCACCCAGGGTAACCTCACCCTGACCTGGAACAGCTCAGCCCTGCCGTCAGACGCCGTCACCATCGAGCTGTGGGGCTACGAGGAGACAGGTGAGGCCAGAAGGGGCCCTCCACCGCAGGGGTCGAGCCTCTGACCCCCACCGGGAGCCTGGAGCTCGCGGAGATGGGAGAAAGGGGATTCCAGGTGGGGGGAATCCAGCCGGGGATTTCGAGCCGGAAGATGTCAGCAGGAAACTGGCTCGAGCTGCACAGGGAGGCGGGGGGTGGGGGTGGGGGTAACTGGGTGCCGGGTCTGGAGGGCATGCAGATGTTCGCAGCTCCTGGATACACAGCTTGTCCTGGAAATAGAAAAGACATGCTCCACCCCATCCTCTCGGAGCCCCTGGAGGGCTAGCAGGCCTGGGCCTGGCTCCCTCCCCCAGCAGGGCAGGCCCTCGTATGGGGGCCATCTCTCCATACTGCTGTCCACCTACTGGGGTGGGGCCCACCCCCACCTGTGTCCCCGGGGGTCCTGGGTCAGGCCCCGGGGCTGACGAGGCCTTTTCCGCCCCCCGCAGGGAAGCCGTATTCCCAGCAATGGACAGCAGCATGGTCGTACCTGTATTCCTTGGCTACCAACATCCACAACTCCGGTTCCTTCACCTTCACGCCGAAACCTGCCCCTCAGAACTTCCAGAGGTGGGAAGTGGGTTCCCTCCGCATCGTGGACAGCAGACACCGCGCAGGGGAGCAGTAAGGACCACCGCGGAGGACGAACCCGGGGCCTGTCTGTCTGTGGCCCTACAGTGGACAGGAGGGGGCCCAGGGACAGGGGCAGGGAGGGCAACCCCAAGCATGCGTGCGTGCCCCACAGGGATGTGCAAGCACTCTGGAGCCACGAGCATGCGCTGGCCTGGCACCTGGGTGATGACTTCCGGATGGACCCTGTGGCCTGGGCCCGAAACCAGTGCCTGGCCTGGGAGGAGCTGGAGGACCAGCTGCCCATATTCCTGGAGGAGCTGCCCGACTGCCCCTGCACCCTGGCCCAGGCCCGGGCTGACTCCGGCCGCTTCCACGTGAGCCCCCTGCCCCAGACAGGGACCAGGAGTGGGCGAGGGGCAGGCTAGGGCCGGCTGCCCCCACCAGCAAGGGCCATGCTGTGCAGGGAGCACTGGGAGGGGAGGCGGAGGCCTGGGAGGGGAGGCTGGGGGTCTGAGACCCCGGAGGGGTAGGGGATGGCAGAGCCCCGAGCCCGTGCCGGTGACAGCCGCCAGCCCCTCTGCAGACGGACTACGGCTGTGACCTGGAGCAGGGCAGTGTGTGCACCTACCACCCAGGCGCTGTGCACTGCGTGCGCTCCGTGCAAGCCAGGTGAGCCCGAGACGGAGGGGCGGGGCGGGATGGGGCGGGGGCGGGGCAGGGCCGGACCCCAGGGCGGCCCTGACCCTGTCTGTGCTGGTAGCCCCCAGTACGACTCTGGCCAGCAGTGCTGCTACACGGCGGACGGCACGCAGCTCCTGACAGCTGACTCCACTGGGGGCAGCACCCCGGACCGTGGCCACGACTGGGGCTCACCCCCCTACCGCGTGCCGCCCCGTGTGCCCGGCCTCTCCCACTGGATCTATGACGTCATCAGCTTCTACCACTGCTGCCTCTGGGCACCTGAGTGCTTCCGCTACATGAACAGACGGCCCTCCAGCGACTGCCGCAGCTACCGGCCCCCACGCCTGGGTGGGTGCTGGGCTGGGCGGGTGCTGGCCAGGGTGGAGTCAGGACAACCCGCCTCACCTTCCGATCTCCCCAGCCTCCGCTTTCGGGGACCCACACTTTGTCACTTTCGACGGCACCAACTTCACATTCAATGGACGTGGCGAGTACGTGCTGCTGGAGGCGGTGCTGACCGACCTGCGGGTGCAGGCGCGGACCCAGACCAGGATGACGCCCGAGGGTGAGGCCAGGCCCCGGGGGCTCTGGTGGCTCGGGTCATCCCTGGGGAGGGGGAGGCTGAGCCTGGTCGACCCCATTTTGCACCCATCATCCCAGGCTCTCAGGACCGAGGCACGGGGCTGACTGCGGTGGCCATCCAGGAGGCCAACTCAGACGTGGTGGAGGTCCGGCTTGGGGAGGGGGCTGGGGTCCTGCAGGTGCTGCTGAATCAGGAGGTGCTCAGCTTCGCGGAGCAGCGCTGGATGGACCTGAAGGGTAAGTGGGACAGTGGGGGCCCCATCTGGGTTCCTGGCAGGAAGACAAGGGGGGTCGCGAGGTGGAGTCAGGGTGTGAGGGCCGACAGCCAGTCCCCCCCCCTCCCCCAACAGGACCCTGGAGTGGGAGCTCCCTTCAGGGCCTGGGCACTCAGACCCGCCACCCGGGGTGGGGGAGTGTCAAGGCAGGCTGGGCCCTGGGGATGCCTTCCTGGCCCTGAAGCCCATGGTTGTAGCCCACGCATCCCAGGGCTGTGGGGTCACAGCACAGCTCCCACAGAGGCGACCCTGACCCCACCTCCATGTGTGCCCAGGCATGTTCCTGTCGGTAGCCGCGGGGGACAGAGTATCAGTCATGCTGGCTTCAGAGGCCGGCCTGGAGATCAGCGTCCAAGGGCCGTTCCTGAGTGTGGTGGCCCTGCTGCCCGAGAAGTTCCTGACCCACACGCGGGGCCTCCTCGGGACGCTCAACGACAACCCGGCCGACGACTTCACCCTGCGCAGTGGGGAGGTCCTGCCTCCCAGCGCCAGTTCTCGAGAACTGTTCCGGTTCGGGGCTGACTGTAAGAGACCACGGCAGGAGGGGAGGGGACACGGCCCTGGGGAGGGCTCGGTGGAGGTGGGGGAAGCCCTCAGACCTTCCCACCCGCCAGGTCTGCTGCTGTCTTCCCAGGGGTTGTGCAGAACACCTCCTCCCTGCTCACCTACGACTCCAAGTTCCTGGTGGAAAACTTCAAGGAACGGCCCAAGCATGACCCCACTTTCCTGCCCCTCTTCCCCGAGGAAACCTCTGCGAGCCCCAGCCAGGCGAGTGCGGCAGCTGACCTGTGTGGGGACGACAGTTTCTGCAAATTCGACGTGGCAGCCACCGGGAGCCTGAGCGTGGGCAATGCCTCGCGAGTGGCCCATATGCAGCACCTGCTTCGCGTGCAGAGCCTGCAGCCCGGTGAGGGTGATGGGGGGCGGGGGACGGGCGAGGGGGAGGTCCCTGGCGCTGGGACCGGCCCCCCAGGCTGGTGACAGCGGGCGGCGAGCTCAGGTCCGTGGTCTGTGTCCCACTCCTACCCCAGTGGTGTCCTGTGGCTGGCTGGCCCCGCCTGCCAACGGACGCAAGCAGGGCGAGAGGTACCTGGTGGGCTCCACCATCCGCTTCCGCTGCAACAACGGCTACAGCCTGGCTGGGGCGGAGGCCAGCACCTGCCAGGCTGATGGCACCTGGTCCTGGCCCACCCCCACGTGCCAGCCAGGTGAGAACGCCCCGCCCACAGAAGCCCCGCCCACCAGTCCTTGGCCTGCCCACACACGACCTAGCCCCGCCCACACGTTGCGTCGCCCCGCCCACACGCGCGTGTGCGCACGCCTGCACCTGGTTGCTGGGCGCACTCACAGCACGCCACCTCTCCAGGACGGAGCTACGCAGTGCTGCTGGGCATCATCTTTGGAGGCCTGGGGCTGGTGGCCCTGGTTGGGCTCGGCTACTGGCTCCTACGCCGCAGGAAGAGCAACACGTGAGACCCCTCTGTCCTAGACCCCGGTCCACTCCTCCTCGGTTCTCCTGGGCCCGCCCCGGGGTGCACGTGGGACCACCGTGCCTACGCTAGACCGCGACTCTGTTGCAGGGCCGTCTGGGGTTCACAACCCTGAGCGAAGCACGCATGGCCGGCGGCACAAGACGCATGGGGCCTCCCCGAGGCCAAAGCACAGCCTCCCAAACTTCCAAGAGCCTGCACCCCAGTACTTGAATACTAGGATTCCTAGTGCCAGACACCTGGAACCTGGACATCTGGTACCTGAGCTTTTCAAGCCGAGTGCCCTGCTCTGTCACCGAAGACCCAAACCCCGAACTGTAACTGTGGAGCTCCCATGGCTCTGTGCCCTGCATACCCCAAACTCTGGTTCTCCGGGACTGAGGCTCCGTACCCTTGAATCCTGAGGCCTGTCTCCCAAGCCCTGACATTCCAGCACCTGATGTGTGCAAAGGCCAGTACCTCAGATCCCGTGCCTATGCCCCTGATCCCCAGTGTGAGTCCTGGTGACCCAGCAGGGAGCCCCAGGGCTGAGCTGCTGTGATTCCCAGGCCCTGGGCCTGGCTGCCCGAGACTGTGGGTGGGTCCAGCCTTGGGTGTGGAGAGTGCCCTTCTAATCTCCAGGCTTGTAATTCTAAGTCTTCTGGAAAGTCTTCTGACAGACTCCTTGCATGTGGGGGCAGAAAACAAGCCTTTGATGCCCCTCCCTGGTGTCCAACACTCATGTCATGCCTAGTTCCCGGGGGTCCTGTGGTCGCCCTGGGCGGTGCACGGCACCCAGTGACCTGGGTCTGAAGCCTTCATGACCGGCCTGTCCCCAGTCTCCGACTCTCCACCTGTAAAGTGGGATCTAGAACAGTGACCGCGTCATGGGATCGGAAGGGTTCATGGGGTGCTGCGCTGGGCACCCAGCTCTGGCCCAACCCCAGAGGCAGTGTGGTAGCGCCATGCCCAACTGGTCCAGGCCCCTGGGCCCTTTGCCCAGGACTGTCCGGACGTGAATGTACAGGCCCCAGGCCTCTTGTGCAGATGCTGAATGGGAGCTCTGGGGGGCCTGGGTAGGATGGTGCCGGGTTTCCATCAGAGGTCTCAGAAGGGGAAGTGCCGGGGCGTGTGGATTGGAGGTGGCTGCCTGCTGCCTGGGGCTGGCGGTTCTGCCTGAGAGGAGCGAGGGGCAGGGAGCAGCCTGGAGACCTGGGGCTCTGGGTGGGGGCCCTGAGCAGAGCCTTCTCACGGCCGTGCCTTGAGTGGCCACGTGGGGGCAGCAGAGGGTAAGAATCGCGAAGGTGGATGCTATGGGGCACCGTGGAGGGCCAGGCGAGTGCACCAGCAGGCTTGTGGTCACCACCTCAACCAAGGTTCGTGCAGGCCCACCTGGGGTGGGGGGCGCCTCAAGTCACCAGTCTCAGAAGCTGTTCAGGTTACGCAAGGTCCAGCAGGCACTGACCGACCTACCTCCTCAGCCTTGCCTTTGGCAGAGGGTCCTGGGCAGAGAGGCCCGGGCAGAGAGGGGGCCGGGCAGCAGATCCCCCCCTACAGGAAGTCCTAGGGTGTGCACAGTGGGGCACGTTTGAGGAAACAGAGCAAAGGTGGGTTGGGAAGGTCCCAGGGGTGGTGCCCAGTCAGTGCCCGTCCTTCCAGACCGCACTGGGCACCTCCCCACCTCTGGGCTTCCAGCTCAGGACAGGGGGGCTGAGTGCCCACCCCTTGGCCCCTGGGCAGGTACTTTCCTCACTGGAGATGAGGTCAGGCAGGGCTGGCCTCCCACCAGCCCAAGCCCCGCGCCTTCCTGGCAGGGCCAGGCTGGGCACTTGTGGGTGAGCAACGTGGGGGCGGCCGCTGAAGTCTTCCTGGCTCCCCACCCCACCCCTGTCCCTCTGGGCCCTGGAGCTGCCCCCCACCCCCACCTGGGGCAGGAGAACGGATCCATTGTGGCCCTGGCCCCAGACGTCAGGCTTTCCCAGTGCCAGGGGCCGACCAGGCTGGGAAGCCCCAACACCTGCCCCAGGGGCCCCGATGGAGTCTGGGGGTACTGCCAGGCCTGTGTGAGGCTGCAGGGTCCCAGGGCTGGGCGCAGAGCCCCTGGAAACATCAGCAGTGGGGACCCTGGCCTCAGAGAGGTGTCCTCCCCAAACCATAGCCCCAGGGGATGACAGCCCCAGAGCCCAGTCCGCTGTCCCTGCTTGGGGTCTGGGGGGCAGTAATGCATGGGGGCTTGCTCTTACAGGTGATGGGAGAGCTGGGGAGTCCGATAAGAGGCACCCTGGGTGAGGGGCACCGTGCAGGGGGGAGGGGAGGAGGCCGTGGAGCTGCATGGATGCCTGGGCCTCAGCGGCAAAGACCCCTGACACCCCCAGCCTCCCGAGGATGGAGCACTCACATCCCCTCCAGCCTCCCCCTTGCGTCTCCTGTGGCTGATGTCAGGAGAGGACCCCTCAGCCAGGCTGCTTCTTCCCACAGAGCCCCAGGTGACCCAGTGCCCGCCCTGAGCCAGGCCCTGGCTGGGAGACCCTGTCCTCATGGTCTGTACTGCTCGGGAGGAAGGGGGGACCAGGCCTTACACTGTGGAAGTGGGCAGCGCTTCCTGGGGGAGTCTGCCTCCAGGCAGAGGACAGAAGCCATTTATCTGAGTAGGGGCTCAGCAACCTCCAGCGCCCCATGCCCCTGGCGCAGTCATGTCACTGCCTGCCAGCAGAAGCGGGTGGGGAACTTTTCAGGCTGGTCCTTAACGCCTCCACAGGCAACCCCCTCCACCCGCCCTTCCCTCTGCTCCCACGGACTGGAAGCCATGCCAGCCTGGGTGCCAGCATGTGGAAGGGGCCCCTGACCCTACCTGTTCAATGCATCCAGTCCTGCTTTGGGAACAAAAATTAAACTTCCCTGTGAGTAAGCCATGGCACGTTTTGGGTCTGTGTGTTGCAACAGTTGGTCCCGTGAACTATGCACCAGGCCCAGAAATGCAAAAAAGATGACCTTACGTTTGTCACCAGTGTTGAAGGCAAAGAAATACTGTGCGCACGAGGTTTTAAAACATTCAGATGGGTCCTCCAGTGTTCATAGCAGCAGAGTTATGCACGACAGCCGAAGGTAGAGGCAACTTAAGGGTCCATCAGCAGATGGATGGAAGAACAGATGTGGCGTGTCTGCGTACAACGGGATACTGTTGGGTCATAAAAAGGAAGGAAACTCTGACATCGGCTACAGCATGGATGAACCTCCAGGCCACTGTGCTGATGAAATAGCCAGACACAAAAGAACTACTGTATGATTCCACGGACACGAGGGCGCCAGGGCAAATTCGTAGACAGGGTGGAATAGAGATCGCCAGGGCCTGGGGAGAGGAGATAGGGAGCTGTTGGTTTTGGCCACTTCCCCGACCCGGGCCCCATCCTAACCGCTAGACCACCAGGGGACTCCCCAGAGCTGGAGGGTTGCAGTTTGGGAAGAGCAAAAATGTCGAGATGGATGGAGATGGTTGTGCAACCGGGTGAATGTACTCGGTGTCACTGAGCTGGACCCTTAGAAGCGGTTAAGATGGTAAGTTTTATGTCATTTGTGTCTTGCTGCCGCCGTTTAGTTGCTAAGCCACGTCCTGCTCTCTGTGACCCCAGGGACTGCAGCCCGCCAGGCTCCTCTGTCCACAGGGTTCTCCAGGCAAGAATCCTGGAGTGGGTGCCATTTCCTCCTCCAGGGGGTCTTCCCTGACCCAGGGATGGAAACCTGTGTCTCCTGCATTGGCAGGCAGATTCTTGACCACTGAGCCACCAGGGAAGCCCCACTTGTATTTTACCACAATTAAAAATCTTAAAACTCAAACAGAAGACTTTCCGTAACACTCAGTCCCCGGGGGGTGGGCCTTGAGCGTGCTCGGGATTCTGTTTCTTCACAGTGCTGCTGTTCTTTGTAAGTTCATCAGGGCTTTTTCTTTCACATTTGGTACTTTTTGCGTCCTGTCTGCCTTCTCCCAAGTTGCCGAGCCGCTCTGTGTTTCCCTATAAAGGCGTGATTGTGTCCTGTTTTATGATGAGATCCATGTGGAGTGATGTCTGTGCATTGTGTGAGGTAGGTCAGCATGCACGTTTCACGTGGATGTCTGATGGACTTGGCACTGTCTTTTGAAACACAGTCCCTTCCCCACTGCACTGCCGTGTCTCCTCTGTCAGAGGTCGGGTGACTCCTGTACCGGTACCAGATCGCCTTAATTACCGTAGCTTGCCCCCGACATCTGGTAATGTGAGTCCTCTGTTATGCTCTTCCCTAAGACTGCCTGCTCGGAGGAGGCAATGGCACCCCGCTCCAGTAGTCTTGCCTGGAAAATCCCATGGACGGAGGAGCCTGGTAGGCTACAGTCTATGGGGTCGCTAAGAGTCAGACACAACTGAGCAACTTCATTTTCACTTTTCCCTTTCATGCACTGGAGAAGGAAATGGCAACCCACTCCAATATTTTTGCCTGGAGAATCGCAGGGACGGCAGAGCCTGGTGGCTGCCGTCTACGGGGTCTCATGGAGTCAGACACGACTGAAGCGACTTAGTAGCAGCAGCAGCAGCAAGACTGCCTGCAATGTGGGAGACCTGGGTTTGATCCCTGGGTTGGGAATATCCCCTGGAGAAGGGAAAGACTACCCACTCCCATATTCTGACCTGGAGAATTCCATGGACTAAATAGTCCAGGGGGTCACAAAGAGTCGGACATGACTGAGTGACTTTCACTTTCACTTAAGACTGCCTGGGCTTGCCCTAGTCCTTGGCATTTCCACGTGAATTTTAAGATCAGCTTACCAATTTAACACACACACACACAAAACCCACAAACAGACCAAAAAAAAAAAAGGTGAGGATTGTTACTAGAACTGCATCGGATCTATGGATGGATATGGGGAGAACTGATCTCTTCACCGTCCTAACTCTTCTAGTCCGTGTATAACCTTCCATTTAGTCAAGTCTTCAAATCCTTCAGTTATAGTTTGCAGCGTTGTTCAACGTAGAGGTATTGAATACCTGTTTGTTGTACTTCTAGGCTTGGATTTTTAAAATGCTATCATAAGTGATTTCAGTCCAAAAAGAAATGTTTTCTGTTTGTGACGGATATATAGAGATAGCATTGATTTTTGCCTATTTTCCGTGATTCCAGTGATCTTGTTCATGTCACTGAGGTTTCTGTCAGTGTCCCTGTTAAGTATCTACACGTATGGACAGTCTTGTGTCCTCCTTTCCAATTCTTGTACCTTTTGTTTGTTTTTTTCACCTGATTGCCTGAGCAAGGACTTCTCTCTCGGGTGGGAAGGAAACAAGGAAAGCCAGCAAATGTGTGGGTCCTTCTCCAAGGGAATTGGCCTCGATCTCAAAAGGAAGACTGTCACATCTCTCCGTGCAGCATGGCGTTTCCAGTGGGGCTTCGTAGCCGCCACTTACCAGGTTCAGGAAGTTTCCTTCTGTCCCTAGTTCCTGCGAGTTTTTGTGGTCAGTGGAAGTGGGCAGGTGTTATCAGATGCTTTTCTGCATTTGTTGAGAGAGTGGGTGGTTTTTCTCTCTTTATTCTGTTAGTGCGTTAACACAGGGAATTGCATCGCTTGAGTGTTCGTGTTTGTTTGTTTGGCTGCATTGCCGGGTTTGTGGGATCTTAGTTCCCAGGCCAGGGATTGAACTCGGGGGCTTGGCGGTCCTAACCACTGGGACCAGGGAGTTCCCGGAATTGCTTGTTTTGTAACGTTCGACGGATCATGCATTCCCAGAGTAAACCCAAGTTGATAGTGATGAATTTGTACATCGTTAGGAATTTTTCATCTCTGTGCCTGAATGAAATCACCCTGCCCTTTTCCTTCATGACGCATCCTCGTCAGGTTTTGTTCTCAGGATTCTGCTGGCCTCATTAAAAGTTGGGCAACATTTTCTCTGTTCTGGGGAAGTTTGTGTAAGACTGGGTTTTTTTGCCTTCTCTCAGTGTTTCAAAGACGAAGCCTCTGGGCTGGAGCTGTTTGCTTCGTGGGATCTCGCTGTTTCCATTGGCACGTTTATCAGTGAGGTCGAACAACTGTATATATTGAGATAACCATTCGCAGTTCTTTCCCAGGGTCTCATGACTCACATCGTTGTGCATCTTTCTAATGGATTCTGGGTCTTTGCTATTAAATATTTATGTACTTAAATATTAAAGAAACCAGACTCAGATCATGTTATGTATTGAAACTATCTTTCCCCAAGGTTGTCATTGGTCTTTTAAAATATTTTGCACATCAAAATTTTAAATTTCCATGTGTTCAAATCTGTTCTCTTTTGAACACAGTTTTGGCCATGCTGCTCAGCGTGTGGGGTCTTAGTTTCCCGACGGGGGATCAAACCCCACCCCCTGCATTAGAAGGTCAGAGTCCTAACCCCTGGACCACCAGAAAGTCCTACTTTACCCTTCTTTTTAAAAAAAAAAAAAACAACTTTTCATTTTGTGTTGGGGTATAGCCAGTTACTCTTGTGACAGTTTTAGGTGAACAGTGAAGGGACTCAGCCACACACACACACACACACGTATATATACATTCTGCCCCCAAATTCCCCTCCCACCCAGGCTGCCCCACGCTGTTGAGCAGAGCTCTGTGTGCTGCGCACAGGCCCTTTCTGGTCCATTTCAAATGGAACAGTGTGTGCACGTCCCTCCCAATCTCCCCGGCATCCTTTTGAAAAAAAAACAGAACGAAATCCTTTTGAATGTGTTGCTTGGAGTCTCCTTACGAGTATTTTTGTTTTTTGAGGACTTTGTATTGAGTTTCCCAAACACAATTGGCAGGAGAAGCCTCTGGTCCTAACGGCAGGACACTGGGAAACTTTCCAGAAGGGCGTCTGAGGCAGGCCTCTGTGCCGGCAGTGTTCTGAGCGTTTCTGTGTGACTGTTGACCCACCTAGGTCTTTGCTCCTTCTGGGACCCGTAAGCCTGCCCAATTAAATCTGAATTTCTGATAAACAGAGATGTTTTTCGTACACGTTAAGTACCGTAACCCTATTTATCCTAGAAAGTTTATTTTGTCAGGTTTCCAGATTTATTTTTGTTAAAATGAGTCATCTTTTCTAGCGCTTTTAAATTCCTCTATAGCGTAGGTTATTTCCCATTCTCATTTCGTTTTTTGCGTATTCACACTTCCTTAATTCTTACTGATTGGATAGCTAGTAGCTGTCTGTTTTTTCCAAGATCTGTTCTGACGTCAGATCCTCAATTCCCGCTTCAGTTGTCCCTAAATTCTTCCTCTTGCTCTCCCTACTATTCTGATTGTTCTTTTACTAACATCTTTCATGAGATGCTTTGTTTTGATTATTTTAATGTAACTAAGACAATGAATTTTCCTCTGAGCCCAGCGTGCATGCGTGCCCAATCATGTCCAACTCTTTGTGACCCCATGGACTGTGTCCCGCCAGGGTCCTCTGTCCATGGGATTTCCCAGGCAAGAATACCTGAGTGGGTTGCCATTTCCTACTCCAGGGGATCTTCCTAGTCAAACCCGCGTCTCTTGCACCGGCAGGCAAATTCTTTTACCTCTCGCTATATTCTGAGGGGACTGATCTGTATACATGTGAATGTTATTTTGAAGATACTGCAGTCTTGGCTTTGATTGCCTCTGTTTAATGAGATGTTTAAAGAAGCTCTAAGAGTCGCTAACTGGGCTGGGAACGCTCCTCGGTTGGCGTGGCTTGTGGTCCACGAGGAACATGGGCAGGGGCCAGCAAGTCTTCCAGGGTGGGATGAGCGGGGCGTGAGGACTGGTCTCCTCCAGGGGCCCCGGAGGCCAAGGAGGGCCCCGTGTGGCCTCCTTGCAGGATCAGGTATGCATTTGAAGGGTCACGGCTGTCTTGAGTAGGGAGTGGACTGAGGTGGTGACAGCAGCCAGGAGGCAGAGAGAGGGATAAAGACGGAACCAAGGCCAAGCCACGCAGATGCAGGGGAGGCCTGGGTGACCGTCTCAGAGCGGGGAAAGGAGGCCACCAGAGTGCTCGGCTGCCTTAGAGCTGGCTTCTGCTTTGGCGTGTGGAGTCCGAGGTAGGTGCCTGAGGGTCCCAAGTGCTCAGGGGGTGGGTGGGTCTGTGGGTGGGCATGTGAGTCTGGTGTTCCAGAAAGCTGGGCTAGAGCCTGGGCGAGGAGGGAACCCACCAGCTCACGGTGGGTAACTGAGCCCCCAGGGATGGCAGAGGGGGGAGTCTGGGGTGCAGGGACATGGCGACGAACCGTGGGTGCCGCGGGGAGGCCCTGCGGGCAGGTGAGCAGCATTTCTGAGTCCCTCAGTCTGTTGCGTTCTGTCCCCCTGGGCACAGGAGCCAACACCCTCCCCCGTCCAGAGAAGCCAGGCTCCAGCCACGTGGAGGTTCGCCCCTGGGGGACGTTTGGGCTGAGACCGGAGTTCCAATGCTCCCAGGAATCAGGGTGTGGACAGGACCTCCCCCCAGGTCAGCCCACCAAGACCCTCCCCCAGGGAGGCCAGCCCGCCTGGCAGCTGGCAGAGCCGCCCCCAGTGGCCGGGGGCTCCTGGGTTCAGAGCAGCAGTTCTCAATCGGGGGAGACTGTTGGCTGGCCGGGCAGGGGGCTCGTTTAGCTGGGGGAGGTCAGGGACGCTGCTCTGCATCCTACAGTGTGGGCACAGCCCCCCAAAGAATGACTTCCCCCAAAACGTCAGCCATGCTGACGGTGCGAGCAGGCTGGAGATGTGGGCTGCGGAGGGCTTAGATCTCTCGTCTGCTAGCCTTTTCCGGAGCTTCCAGGACAGGTCTGGGCCACGGGCTCCCAGGAGCCAGGGCCAGGTGGCCCCAGACCACACTCCAGCCTTCCCCGCAACAGGCAGTCCAGGTGGCCATGTGTGGAGCCTCAGCAAGTGTCCAGGGGCAGCTTGGATGAGAGCCAGGCTGGCTCTGGTTTCCCCGGCCCCGTGGTGGCGTGTATGGAAGACTGTTAGCTCTGTGCGTGGCCCTCTCCACCTCAACCCTGAGTCAGGCGTGGTGCAGTCTCTTCTTTAATCTCGGACCGGAGGATACACAGGTGGGGAGCGGGGCTTCCAAGGGGCAGGGGCACAGTCCTGGGTGAGGCCTGGAGTGGCCAGGGCAGGGGCTCTGGTGCGGGGACTCGGCCCCCACAGCCGTCCATCTGCTGGGCTGTCCACCTCTTTGCAGCCCCAGGCCAACCGTCAAGTCCAGGGGCCCAGATCCTGCCGGAGCGCTCGGTCCCCCGGGCCAGGCCAGCCAGGCGCACACGGGTGGGACCCCAAATCGGAAGGGAGCCTTTCAGTAGCCCGAGGGCTCTCCGCCCTTCCGCGGGTCCGCCACGGCCTGCACGCAGGCCCCATCCTGGGACACAGCCTGGACCACGTTCAGGAAGAAGGGCCTCTTGCTCTGCTCTTGGCCCCGGTCCTGGAGCCCCTTCTGAACCTCCTGGAGGGGAGAGGAGGCCGGCCGGTCACAGAGGGGACGGGGCTCAAGCAGGGAGCTGAGGACCCCAACCCGGACAGGAGTGGGTGTGCGGGTCTGGGTGAGGACAGAGGGGTGCTGGACACAGCCTCGTCTGTAGAACATGGAGTCTGTGGCCCCCCCGCTCCACAGGCCCCAGAGAAGCCCGGCTCCAGGGAGGATGACGGGAAGACGTGGCCCTGTCTTGAGGGACCCCGAGACGCAGCCTCACTTCTGTCCTTGGTTGAGAACACCAGGGGCCTCAGCGTGACCCCAGAGGAGTTCAGGGCTTCAGTGGAGAAGGTAGGTGGCCGTGGGGAACTCGGTTTTGAGGGTCTGGAAAGCAAAGCCTCTAGAAGGCAGAGCCTGGGCCCTTTGGAGCCCCAGGTCCTCCATGCTTAAGAGCCCAACTCAGCATCAGGAGGAATGGCCCTGGTGCCATGCTATTGGCAGCTTGAGACCCGCTCTCTCAACCCACACGAGAACGCAGGGGATCCCGGATGCTAGGGACGTGGCAGTCAGACTCCCCAGGGCCCTGCTGGTGGAGGAATCACTGGAGGGTTCTGCAGACCCACAAGTCCAAGGACACAGGCCCCAGACCCCAGGCCCCAGGGGTCCTTGGGGGTGAGGCACTCTGGGCATGGCCCTGAAGGCTCAGGTCTGAGACGATGCGTCTGCAGAACTGGGGGCGTCAGGGCCCAGGTATTGGTGTCTGACGGGCCGAGTGCCCTGCCTGGCACTCTGGTCCCCATGCTTGCCCATCTGTGACCCTTCAGAGACCCTGGACATGCGTGGAGACCTGGCCCAAGGCATACAGGAGCTGAGGCCCCCGTCCCCAGGCTCTGAAGGCAGGCACGGAGGCGTCAGCCTCACCTGGCTGAAGCTGGGCTCGAACTCCACCTGGCCCTTGCTGTCCACGTGCAGGATGGGGGCCTTGATGGCGGCTTGCAGGTCAAAGCCCAGCCACAGCTTGTTCACGATGGCCTGCAGGGGAGAGGGTGACGCAGGGAGGGAGGCAGGGGGCGGGGTACCAGCCACCCTCCCCAACCCCTCCGGGGACAGCAGGGCCGCCCAGCGAGGGCGTGTTCCAGCTGGAAGCCCCCAGACTCACCTGGGCCACCGCAGAGATAATGAGTTCCCCGCCAGCCCCGCCAATCACCAGCTTCGACCCCCGGGCTGTGCTGACCAAGATGGAGGGGACCATGGACGACGGGGGCCGCTCACCTGGAACTGGGGGCCGGACAGGAGTCAGGGCAGCTTCGCTTCCCAGCCAGTCCCCCAGGGCCGCCCGCGCCGTCTCCCGTTGCACGATCCACCGACGTCAGACCGGCCCGCCTTCCCTCACCCGGGGCTGGGGGAACCCTGTGCTCACCGGGCGGGGGCGTGGCTCTGGAGCCCTGTGAGTGCCGCCAGCACAGGTCCAGAAGCTCGTTGTTGAGAAGGATGCCCGTGCGTGGTGAGTACACCATGGCTCCAAAGCTGCGGACGGAGACGGGGCTGGGCGCCGGCTGTGGGCTCCTGACTCACACAGCCGTCCAGGAGCCCCTCGCTTAGGGGCCGCCCCCAGCACGCTGGGACCGCTCTCCCCGCCCCGTCCCCGCCCCGTCCCGTCCCCAGAGCACCTCCCTGGCCACGCCCCCAGGGGCCCTGGCCACGCCCCTGACCCCACCCCAGCCCCCCTCGGCACCATCCTTCTGGTTGTGAAGCCCCTTGCCCATCCGCGCTCAGAGACACCGGATGAGCAGCCTTCAGCCAGAGATGCCCGGGTGCAGGACCCCTTTGACAGGAGGAGAGGGTACCGCCCCCCACCCACCCCGCGGACGCAGCAGCAAGTCGGGGTGGGGCCCCAGGCCCAGGGAACGGAGTGCAGCCTGTCCGCCCGCCGGGGCCCCACGCACGGCGTGTTGATGGTGCTGGTGGCGGCCACGGCGCTGCCATCCTCGCCCAACACGGACACGTGGGCCGTGCCCATCTTGTGGGTCCAGGCCCCGGCCAGGCTATAGCGGTCAAGTGGGTGGTCACCCCGGGCATCCATCTGCTGGCGGATGTGCTGGGCCAGGGCCTCTCCCAGTAGGTCCTGGGAGGCGTTCTGGGGAGGGCGGACGGGTGAGGGGGTCCGTGAGGGGCCGGGAGGGGTCCACGCAGCAGAGGGTCCCCAAGGGCGCCCCCCCAGCCTGCCTGGCTCCCTGCTGTCCCCAGACCAACCGCAACTTCCTGGCTCGGGCCACTGCAGGCCCTCCCGTTCCAGAGCCAACCGTGTTCACCTCCCTCTGGCCCCACCTGCCAGGCGCTCAGGGTCTGCGGGCAGGGCCCCCACTGGCCCGACCCTGAGCCCTGGGGCGGGGACGCGGGCTGCCCACCAGCCCAGGACATCTCACCTGGACCTCTGGGTGGCTTCGAGGGTCCCACAGCCGCCACCTCTGCCCCCCAGCAAACTTGAGCGTCTCCACGAGGTGATGGTACAAGTTCACTCTCCCCTCCAGCCCGGCCACCGACTCGGCGGAAAAGTTGAACCCTGGGGGCGGGGGTGGGCGCAGGTGGGGGGTCATGCCGTGCAGAGGGTCTGGACTCCACGTCCCAACCCCCAGGACCTGTGACTGCTGTCCCCCATGGAAGAGTAGCCCCTTGTGCGGCAATTCTGTCAGTAAGTGAAGGCTCTTGAGAGGAGCCGGATATCCTGGGTTATCCGGTGGACGCTAAATGTAAGACGTCCTTGTAAAACAGACACGCAGGACAGGGAGGCCGTGTGACTGCAGATGCTGACCTGATGCAGCCGCCAGAAGCTAGAAGAGGCAGAAAACAAATGTTACCCCTGCCAACCGGCCCTGGAGGGAAGGTGGCCCTGTGGACATCCTGATTCTGAACTTCTGGCCTCCAGAACTAGCAGAGAATAAATTTCTTGTGGTCTAAGCCAGCAGGTTTTGGTGATTGGTGATCATTTGTTAACGGCAGCCTTGGAGAACGTAGTCAGCATCGGACAGTCCCAGCCCCGGACACAGCCAGGGCCCCTGCCACCACCCTGCAGGCTGCTGTAGGCTGGGCCTCAGGCCTGGGTGCACAGACTGGACAGGCAGCTCACTACCTGCTCCTCTGCCCCGGGTCGGGGTCGGGGTCCCCCGGGGTGTGGGGGTGAGCTCCATGGGAAAATGATGGCAGACGCCCCCGCAGAGCCCTAGCCGCCCCCAAGGCCCGCTCTGGAGCACCACCCCCCCACCCCCCCCCCCAGCACGTCCCTTGGGGAGGCCTCACCTTTGAGCACGTTGAGGACGAAGCTGAGAATGGCGCCCCCTGCAGGCGGCGGCGGCGAGTACAGGGTGTAGTCCCCCAGGGGCATGGCCAGGGGGTCCGCCACCTCAGGCTGGAAGGATGCCAAGTCCTGCAGGGTCAGCCGGCTACCTGGGCGAGGCGGGGACGACTCCGTGTACAGACAGGGAAATGGAGGTACAATGTCAGCCAGGGGCCTCGGGTCACAGTGGGGCTCCCCTCACCCCCTAGCCTTTCAGACCCCGGGGCGGGGTGGTGATGCTGAGTCTGTGGGCAGTGGCTCGGGGCTGGGGGATGAGTGGGCAGACCAGAGATGGGCAGGGTGGAGAGCGAGCAGGGGAAGATGGAGGAGGTGCGCTAGCCTCTGAGGGGGGCCAGCTCCAGGCCAGGAGCCCCCTGTGACCACCGATAGCTCCTGTGTTGAGGCCCGAAGCCACGGGGCCCTGTGCCTCAGGGGTGTTGACTGCAGGGTCCCTGAGCCCAGCAGCAGGCAGGATCAAGGAACAGCCTCTTGAAGGCTGGGAGCCGCTGGCCCGCCCTAGGGGCTGCCCTCAGCCCCGGCGCCCAGACCCCTCTTTCTCTGGCCAGGCAAGGCAGTGGGACCTCGCGCACTGACCTTCCTTGGCAATGTCCTCCAGCAGCAGCTGGCCCAGCCTCCCTGTGTAGAGGGCCTCCGCGCCTTCTGCGGCCACGGTCTCCAGGGTGGCGGCCAGCATGGGCCATGGCAGTGGGTCCTGAGGCCTCAGGGGTTCTGTTCCATTGAAGAACAGCTGCCTGGGGGGTGGGGGGCGGCCTCAGGGGGGGCCGGGTCCTGGAGGGCAGCCACACTTCTGACCCTACGGGAGGCAGTCCTGGTCCGCGGTCCTGCGGGGCTGCGGTGGACATGGGGGTGGGGGGGGCAGGTTCTCCAGGACTGGGTGGGGCTGACACCCGTCACGTCTCATCAGCAGGTCCCGGGGAGACCACACCCCCTGCCAGGCCTGTGTCCACCAAGGGCCTGAGGTCCTGCCCTCTTGGAGGACTGGTCAGTGGCCAGCCTGGGTGGGCCCAGAGTGTGAGAGGGGGAAGGGCAAAGGGGAAGGAGGGAGGGTAGAGTGCAGGGGTAGGGTGGGGTGGGGTGGGGTGGGGTGGGGGTGGGGGAGAGGACAGGACAGTGGGGAGGAGGGCCGAGGGGGTGTGCAGTGCCCAGATCTGTGCCCTGGGAGCCCCATAACGTGGGCATAAACTCCCTCTGGCCGGAGCCCTCCGATGAGGTGCTACCACGTGGAGGCGGAGGTCTGTGAGCTGAGACCAGGACACACTAATCATCCAAGGCCCCCGCCCCACCCCGCCTCCAGGGTAGACCCTCCAGCTGGAGAAGGGGCTGAGGCGGGGCCCTGGGTCTCCATCAGCGCTCACCTCAGGGACGACTTCTTAAGGGAGGGGCGCAAGAAGGGGCTGTGCAGGAAGCTGGCGAGGACGGTGGGCACGCGGAAGCCCCCCCGGAGCAGCGCGATGGTGGGTGTGAACAGCTGCGCCCAGGGCAGGCGGCCGTGGCGGCGGTGGGCCTCAGCGTAGCCGCGGAGCTCCCCGGGCACCCCGATCCACTGGGCACCTGCATGGCACAGGGTGTCAAGCCCCTGCCCCCGGGGCCACCTGTGCCCTCGGCCCCAGGGGCTCTCCATCAGCCTGCTCCCGGCCGCTTGGTCCCCTCCCAGCCATGGCAGCCAGAGCGAGCTTTCTGTAGCCCACATGGAAGCACATTCCTCTCCACTGGAACCCCCTTGACCCCCATGGACTTCTGCACAAAGTCCATGACCAGGCCCCTGGGGCTCAGGAAAACTGACCCCAACCCCGCCCACCACCCCCAGTCCACCGACCCCGCCCACCACGCCCAGTCCACCACGCCCAGTCCACCAGCTCCGCCCACCAGCCCCAGTCCACCAACCCATCTCCACCGAACCCTCCGGGGCTTTGAGGTGGTCACTCTGCTTGGATCACCCCTCCCAACTCAGAGAGCCGTCCCCCAGGAAAACGCCCCCAGCCTGGGGGTTAGAACCTCCACGGGGGCTCCCCATCCCCAGCTGCCGTCCCCCAGTGCCAGGGTGTCTGAGCCGGTCCATGAGACGCACTGTTCCTTCAGGGTGGGAGGTTCTAACCCAGTGGCCTGGTGGGGTGGGGCGGAGGTGGGGGGAGGTGGCCCTCCAGGGTCTCACCTATGCCCAGAGGCTGGGCCTGCTCGCACTGGTCCAGCAGAGCCGGGATGGGGCTGGAGGGCACTGTCTCCCTGGCGTTGATGACTTCCACCTTCCCTAGGGTTGGCAGGACGTGCGGGTGTCAGGGGCGCCCCGGAGGCTGCCGGCCCTCACCGCACGCCACGGTCCGGCTCAGACAGCCCGGCCCGGCTCTGGGCCTCGGCGCTAACTCCTGGGATGAGCTCAGCAGGGTGGGCGTGGCGAAACCCAGTAAGGGGCGGGGCGAGGCCGTGAAGGGGCGTGGCGGACAGAGCGGTCGGCCACGCCCCCTGGTGCTTTTCCAGCACCTCCCTGTTAGCACCTGGGGCCGAGCCCATCCTCCCCACGGGGGTCCCGAGAGGACTCACCTGTGGTGGCGTTGTAGATAGTGAAGATGACCCCTCCACCCAGGCCCATGCTCTGGGGGTTGACGACCCCGGTGCAGACCAGAGCCGCGATGGCGGCGTCCACGGGCGAGCCGCTCTGCTGGAGGATGGCTCTGGGGACCGGGCGCCGAGTAAGCAGCCGGGCTCCTCGGCCCCTGCCTCCCCACCCGGGCTTGGTCTGCTAGCCTTCACTGGGAAGTGGGCACAGCTGGGTGGCCTGCCGGCTGCCACCACACCCCAGGCTGGTTCAGAAACCACCCCAGGCTGCCCCCTCAGGTCCAGCGGCCCGCAGACCCGCTGCGCTCTACAGGTTGCAAACTGCGGTGTCCTTTACTCTGCCCGTGGCCACATACCAGGCGCTTCTCAGTTTACAAAGTGCTCCTAAGCTGCCCTCCCTGGTCCTCCCAGCAGCTGGGGCTCAAGAGGCCTGGGCCCGCCCCCTCCACCCTTCTCAGCAGCCCCCCGGGAAGCCCAGCCCATAGCTGTCCTTCCTCATCTCACTGGGGACACACCCCCAACCCCTTCACGAGGGAAATGGGATTCAGAAATAAACTCAAAGGGCCAGTGAAGCTCTGGCCTTGATGATCGACGCTTAGGGGCTGGGCAGGCACCAGGGTCCTGGGTGGAGGGTGGGGACCCTGGGAAGACCCCACCTTCCGTAGATTCTTCAGACATGAAGTGGAACAATGAAGCCTCCCCTGGGGACCCTGCATGGCATTTCCAAGTGGTCACAAAGCCTAGGAGTCACCACTGACCCTCAAGCCTCCCTAGAGGTTCTCCCAGAGAACCCAGTGCTTACAGCGTGGAAGGAGGGAGACCTGGTGAGGGGAGAAGGGGACAGGAGGCAGACGCTACAGCAGCACAGTGAGGGGAGGGCCCTGGAGGAATCGCCTCTGTCCCACAGCAGCTGGGGCAGCTCCAGGCTCCCTCCCATCTCTGACTTCTGAGAACAACAGCAGGAAGTGGAGTCACAGCTTGACAAGGACAGAAAACTGATGGGAAGGAAACCACATCCGCTTTCTTGCCAGCAGCGGCGGCTGCAAAGCACAGACCCCCAACCCTTAACCCTCTGAGACCCCCAGCAAAGACTTGGGGGCACACAGTGAGCCCGGGCCTCCCCGCAGAGATCCACAGTAGCGGCCCCTCACCCCCGGGGGCCGTGTCCTCATCGGTGCTTCTGAGGCTGAAGCCCTGACTTTTTTTTTTTTTACTTATGTGTTTATGCACTGGTTCTTAGCTGCAGCACACGCAGGACGTTGTTTAGTTGTGACATATGAACTCTTAATTGCGGCCTGTGGGATCTAGTTCCCTGACCAGGGATCGAACCCTGACTTCTGCACTGGAAGCACAGAGTCTTAGCCACTGGACCACCAGGGAAGCCCCCGTGACTTGTTTTTGTTTAGTTGCTCAGTCGTGTCCGACTCTTTGTGACCCCATGGAGTGTAGCCCGCCAGGCTCCTCTGTCCGTGGAATTTCCCAGGCAAGAAGACTGGAGTGGGTTTCCATTTCCTCCTCCAGGGGATCTTCCCAACCCGGGATCGAGCCCAGCTGGGTCTTATGTGCTGCAGGTGGATTTTTTGACCGCTCAGCCAACAGTGCCTGCTGTTCGCATCTTTGCAAATATGGGTTCAGGGTGAGGGGAGCACAGCACTTCTGGGGGGGCCATTCCCCTCCTGGCCCCTGGGAGCCCCCTCCAGAGACCAAGCAGCCTACCCTCCGACTAGTCCCTGTCATCCTCGACGGAGCCATGAGGGAGGGGGCAGAGCACCTGGGAAGAGTCCAGGGCCCGGGACAGGCCGGGGCAGGGCCAGACGGCAGACAGAGGGAGGAAGGAATGGATGGAAAGAGCAGAGAGCTGGGAAGCGGGGGTGACCGTGGGATGGAGGAGGCACAGATAGAAGCGCCCCAGCAGTGCCCAGCACTGCCCAGCACTGCCCGGTGGGGGAGGCTTGGCCACCGTGCCCCTGTCCAGGACTGCCCCTTGCGGACCACAAAGCGCTCCTGATCCTGACCATGGCCCTTGAGGCAGACATTCCGGGAAGCAGATGGAGCCGGCAGGGAGGCGGGTGCTAGCCCAGGCTCCTGCAGCCCCAGCTGGATAGAGGGGCAGGGGCCAGGAGGGGCGTCCTGGTGGGAAGCCTCCATGGGCTGGGCTTCCTGGAAGAAGGTCCAGTCAGTTGGGAAACGCCAGCTGGGGCCCCTCTGCTCGGCCCCCTCGCCCCACCCAGCTAGCATCAGTCCCTCTGCCAGCCACTGGCCTGGCTCCAGGCCCTGACACGTAGAGGGGAAGCCATGGGGGGACACGGTGCCATTGGGGGCGGGTCTCCCAGGGCCAGGACGGGGAGCCTGCTCCCGGGCATCGCTGAGTGCACCCTGGCGGCCAGTCCTCACACACAAAGCCTGCACTCCCTCACCCACGTCCCGGGGGAGACCCAGCCTTGGAAAACCACCAGGGCCTCCCTGAAGGCACCAGGCCCGTCATCGGGGTCAGCAAGGGCCAGACCAGCAACACTGCAGCAGTGGCCTCACTGGGCCTCCCGGGCCTGCGGCTCGGACCAGTTTCACACGCCACCTCCGCTCTGCCCGCACGGCGGTTACCCTGGACCCTGTCTGCCCCCATGCACATCTGCTACCAGGTCTGTACAAGGGCCCTGGGGCCGCTTTCCCCAAACCCACGCAGCTCCCACACGCCAGCACACACGCAAGCACACACACACACACACTCACACACACACACACACACAGAGTGTGTGTCTTCTCCACACTCTCGCCGCTGGTCACACAGTCTCCGGGAAGGGCCGGCGCCAAGGCCCACCCAGCTCCCACCCACCTCTTACTCACCGCCCAATGTCCGAGCAGGTTTTGGAGTCCGCAGCAACCGCGGCGTGGGCAAAGGCCTGGGGGCCGCAGTGGACGCGGTGCCGAGAGACGACCACGGCGGGCACGATGATGGCCAGTGCCAGCCCCAGCCCCAGCAGGACCAGGCTGACCGTGGCCCCGCGGCCCTGGGCCATGGCTCTGTGGCCCAGGAGAGAGGGGAGGCAGGTGGGCACGCAGCCGGTGGATAGGGAGGTGCCCAGGGAGAGGGGCGGATGAACGGACAAGGTGAGCAGATGGACTCACAGGTGACAGGACAGGTGGACCACCAGACGGGGGCCACAGACAGACAAATGGGCAGGCAGCCAGATGGCGGGACAGAGGAGGATCAGACGGACGGACAGAGTCGGATGGGTGCACAGACAGAGGTCTCCAGATGAGCAGCAGGCAGCCAGGTGGACAGAGGGTGTGTGGACGGACAGCTGGCCGCGGGGCTGCTCCGTCTTCAAGCATCCACTGAAGAGGCAGAGCTGGCCACCCGCCAGGACTTCCAGTTTTAGCCTCTATCTTGGCCCTGGCAGGATGCCAGGCAGCAGGGCGTTTATGGGGAGTTTTTCCTTCCAGAGAGAAGTCAGTGGCTGCTGTTAACTCTCTCTCTGCCGTCCCCCGCCACCCCTCCCCCCGACTACCAGCGCCCAGGGGTACGCCGGCCCATGCGTGCGAGGACTTGGCGCCAACTTGGCTACCAGGGGAAGCCGGGGTGCGGGGCTCCCAGGACCCCATGGCTGATCCCCGGCTCCCAGCAAAGCCAGGACAGTAGAGGACCCTTCCTGGGTCAGGCTCAGAGGGGCAGGGGGCCGGGACAGAGCCCCAGCCTGCCCCCTATTCATGCCCCCGCCCCCAGCAGCAGCTCACCTCAGCATCTCCAGATCCAGAGGACCCTGGGGCTGCAGGGGGCTACAGGCACAGGGGCAGAGGGGCCCGGGCAGGGTCACTCAGGACCCGAGCTCAAGTCCCAGCTCAGTCAAAGCTGAGGAGCGGAGCGGGGCTGGGGTGACCGGGATGGGGCTCGGCTTCCCTGTCTGTTCAGGGGAGGCAACTGCGCGGGGGAGACAGATGGGGCCTGCACCCAGCGCCCACCGGACGGTCCACCCTGGGACCTGAGGTCCTGGAAACGCCACCGGGCCTCGGGGAGGGGGCTTCCCTCGCACCTGCGTCTCTACCCACCCCTGGGGGAGGTGTGTCCGCTTCCCTCTTCCTGAGCTGAGAGCGCCTCCTCCCCTGGGGACACCAGCCCACACCCTGCCCCGTCCAGGCCTCAGGGTGCCCAGCTGGGAGAACAGGTACCCTGAGGTGCCCCCTTGACCAGCTCATCAGAACACAGAGGGTGCAGGGCCTGGGGACTGGACTTCCAGGCTCCCCGCCACCCCCAAAGTACCCTGGCTTCCTTCCCAGCTGAGCTTTGCTCCCCCCGCCCCGGTCTCTTTACCCTTCCCGGCACAGCAGAGAAACTGAGGCAGAGAGGGATATGTCCACACAGTCACACAATCTGCCAGGCCCCATCCGAGCCCCCGCCAGCCTGAGCCAGAGGGGCTCCTGGGGCAGGAGGCTGCCTCACGGTTTGGGAAGGGCTGCGGACTCCTCCCCCCGCCCCGGGACCCCCAAGCCACAGTGACATTGCTCAACCAGGAAGCAAGAGTGCATTCCTGGGCTGGGGCCAGCCCACCCACGGGGAGGCAGGGGCAGCAGGCACGGAGCAGGGGGCCAGGGTCAGGGCGGGACCTTCTCTTCCTCTCCAGGAGGTGAGAGGCAGCATAAAGATGGGAAGCCAGGACCCCAGGGGGCCCTCAGCCGGCCCCACAGTGCCTGGGGAACCCGGGGTGCCCTGCCCCCCTGCTGGGGCTCAGGGGGCTCCAGGCCAGCTCCCACCTCCGCGGGAGCAAGGCCTCAGTCTTCTCCCCTGCAAAGGAGCCATAGCCTCTCCTCTGGGGCTAAATCAAGGGCAGAGGAGTGACATGCCCACCCCAGCAGCTCAGCCTCTATCCCATTCCCCGAGGACCCCAGGGGCGCCGCGGTCCAGGGCTCAGACCTGGCGGGGAGGGGTGAGAATCTCTCGGATGCAGGGCTGCCAGGACCCCAAGGCTGCTCCCCGGTTCCCAGCAAAGCAGCAAAGCCCCGCTTCCCGGAGGGCACTTTGGAATCACTAGGATTTCCTGCCTCCCTGAGGAGAGCCCAGACCCTGCCACCACCCCCGGCCCCCTCCGCGCCATGTCCCTGCCCTCGGAGGGGGGTGCTCACTGGGCTGTCAAACTGGGCCCCCCCCCACCCCCGCCCCACCCAGCTCCCAGGTGCTTTCCCAGCACCTCCCCTCCCACCTTACAACTCATGTCAAGGATGAGTTAAGAGGCCCAGAGGGGGGGCGGGAGGGGCCGGCCGAGGAGGAGGCTGGGGTGCGGCCTCTCCAGGTTCCCCCCTCCCACCCAGGGCCGCCCTAACCCCGGGCGCCCGTCCAAGCCCCGACCCTCGGGGACCAGCGGACCTCTTCCAGCTCACTGATTCCGGAGAACCGGGCCTGTTGGAGCGCATCGCAGCTTGCATCTCACTCTGGGTTTCTACTTGGAAAGCCCCCCCGGGGTCTGGCCCTGACCAGCATGCTTTTCTCCAGCCTCTTGCCCAATCCCGCCTTCCCCCGGAGCTTGGTTTCCCCTCAGTGCATGCCGGACACGCACCAGCGGGCTGAGGAGGTCTCGGGGTTCCCGAAACCGGCAGACGAATCGCTGGGGCCGGGCGCCCACTGGTGGCCGCCACCGGGACGTGTCTGGGGCGCCCAACCCTGGTGCCGGGACTCGGGGGTGCAGTCCACCCCCCGCCCCCGGGGCCCAGCGCCCGTGCTGCCAAGGCCTCCGAGTCCCGTCTCCATCCTCCCCCCAGGCGGCCCCACCTCACACAGCGCACTGAAGCCCAGGGAGTCGGGAGCCGGCCGGCAGGACCGCCCAGAGCCCGGCGCCGTGCCGCATTTATTGCCCTGCTGCGCCGCTCCCAGGGGAAGCCAGCCCCCCAAGTCCCACCCCCGGCCCCCGCCCCGGCGGGCTCTCCTCCCCGGAGGGCTCAGTAGCCCGCGGGCTCCCCGCCTTTCCTGGAGTCCGAGGCGGCCGCCCAGCCGCCGGCTGTGCGCACAACGGCCTGGACCACGGCGATGTAGGTGGACGTCTCCTCTGTGGCGTGGTGCCGGGTCTTCAGGGCCGTGACCACCGCCTGCGGGCGGGACGGGGAGCGGCCTCAGGGGGGCCCGGGCC
Source organism: Okapia johnstoni (assembly GCA_024291935.2). Classification (NCBI taxonomy): domain Eukaryota; kingdom Metazoa; phylum Chordata; class Mammalia; order Artiodactyla; family Giraffidae; genus Okapia; species Okapia johnstoni. Next base: position 1,638,696 of record CM044310.1, on the reverse strand, counting down.
GCCCGCGTGGGCTTCACACACCCCGGGACCGCGGCTGCCGGCTGAGGGGCCAGGGGCCGAGGGCCGGGGGCCGACTGGGTCCCATCCGCGCGGGTGGCCCGGGCCTCTCTGGACGGGGGGCGAGGAGACCCGGGCGGTGGGCGTGAGGGCCAGCTGCCGCGGGCAGCAGAGAGCAGCCACTGCCGGCTCTGCGGTGACTCAGGAGATGCAGGCCTGGGGCCCCATCGGGCCCCAGGCCTGCCCCGCCCCCACCGGGACCCGGTGCCCCCCCCCCGCCCTGCCCCACCTTGTCAATGCCTTTCTCCAGCACCGTGGTGTTGGGCAGAAGCTGATTGTGAAGCCGGGGCTCCTCCACCGCCTGTTTGGCATCATAGCCGAACCACAGGCTGTTGATGATGGCCTGGGGGTGTGGGGATGGGGTCAGCATGGCCCAGTGGGCAAGGGGCTGGGTGCTCAGGTGGGGGGGGCACGTACCAACGCAGTGGACGTGGTGATCTGGGTGCCCCCGGAGGCGCCCACCACCATGCGGACCTGGCCGTCCTCACCCACGACGATCACGGGGCACATGGACGAGAGTGGCTGTTTCCCTGCAGCCGGTGGGGGGCAGGGGGACAGAGCAGCGGGTCAGCGGCTGCAGGGACACCAGCCCACTCCCTGCCCAGGCCCTGCCCCCCACACCTGGCGCGATGAAGTTGGCCGGCGAGGGGGGCACCCCGAACTGGTTGATGATGTTGGGGGAGCTGAAGTCGTCCATCTCATCATTGAACAAGATCCCGCTGACCTGTGACCGCACCTTGGAACCAAAGCTGCCGACCGGCGGGGTCAGAGCAGGGCCTGCCTGCCCCATGCCCACCAACACGCTCCCCGGGAAGGCGCTCTGCCAACGTGGAGCCCCCCTTCTGGGACACGTGGGCAGCCCCTGGCCCACCCGGCCACCCAGCAGCCCTACTAGAGGTTGATGGTGCTGGTGGCCGACACGGCACTGCCATCCTCCGCGACCACTGACAGGTGGGCGGTGCCCCCGCCGTCCGGCATGTAGAACTCAGGCTCGTAGTAGGAGGCCAGGTGAGTGGTGCTATCAGAGATCCGGGCCCGAAGCTGGGCGGCGAAGAACTCGGAGGTCATGTTGCGGACCACCTGCCGAGACCCCAGAGCTGCCCTGAGGAGGTGAAGGAGGCGGGGAGGGGGCACAGGCTTGTGCGAGCGGTTCTCAGGAAGCCCCCGACTGTGGCTCCAACCACAACCCTCCTATGTCTGAGTCTCACATGGCCCGCCCGAACCCCCCCTCCCCAGCCTCTGTCTCTGTTGCTGCCCAGCATCTCTGAATGACCATCTGCCCTCTGAACGCTGCCTCTCGCTGCACCCAACCATTCATTCACTCATTCACGGAGCTTGTAAGTTGTCTCCAGCACTGGGGGACCAGCAGGGAACAGACACACCTGTCCCCACCCCCACAGCAGAGAAGACCAAGGCAGGCAGGGATGTGCTGGAAAGAACAAGCCAGGTGAGGGGGCGGCAAGATGGATGGAAGGATGAGAGTGGTCAGGGAGGGCTTTTCGGAGGAGGTGACATCTGAAAAAAGCCACCTGACTGGTAATGCAAAGGCCCTGAGGCAGGCCTATGAGTGACTGCAGACAGTGAAAGGAGTTAGGGAGAGAGGAGGTTGAAGATGCCAGCAGGGGCTGCTTCCACAGGTCCTTACGGGCCCTAAAAGGCCTTTAAAACCTCCTGCGCTTGGGGAGAAGTGAACAGCTGACGGGTGTTAACCCTCTGGCAGCTGTGTGTGGGGGTGGAACACAATGGGGACAAGCCGTGACCTTCAGCGGGGAGGTGCACGGTGCAGAAGGGGCGGCCGGGGGACAGCGGGAGCCTGACTGGAGACGCGCGCTTGTCGGATCCTGAAGATTCTGTCCCGGGTTTGTGATGGGCCACCCCTGACATGTGGAGTTCACTGGCAAGGCAGGCCCTGGAGGCCTAGCAGAGGCTGTGGGCTCTTGCAACACCCACAGATTAAGTGACTAATCCAAGGGGAAAATGTTAAGCTAGAATCTACTTCCAAGAAAGCAGCTGGACCCAGGAACCGGGACATCTTACGAGACGACCGCCCAGGGCGGGGGTCCATCGAGGCTAAGAGACTGGAGGCGGGCCGGACGGGGCCCCGGGGCCTTGAGAGGTGGGCAGGACCCTCGGGGAAAGGCCGACCCAGGCATCTTAACAGGAGAAGAAACAGGCAGAGCAGAGGGGAGCCGGAGGCGGGAGGGAGGAAGGAAACGTGCCGCAAAGTCCACAACTTTGCGAATGAAGAAGCTGAGGGCAGGAGGTGCTGGTGAAGCGGGTGGGATGCTGTGGGGAGGGGCCGGAGGGGGCGGAGGCAGGAAGGGCTGCAGGGCGGCTGCAGGGCCCACCTCGCAGGGGGAACCTGAGTAGGGGATGGAGGCAGGAGTCCAGCCTGGAGTCAGGGGTGCCAGGGGTGGGGGGGGACCTGGGGAGCGAGTGGGTTGGGCAGTGGGGATCTGAGGAACTAGCCCCTGGTGTGACCGGGAGCACGTGTGGCCGGGGCCTCTACCCGCCTGGATCGAACCTCGTCATCAGCCCTGCCGGCTGGGATGCCCCTGTGCGCTCGCCCCTCACCTTGGCGCTGACCGCTCCAGGGGCTTCCAGGCCAAGGACACAGCTCGTGCTGAGGCCCCGAAGCCAGAGTGTGGTGGAAGAGGCGGGCTCTAAGGACCCCCCCCCCCCGCACCCCCAACCCCCACCGAGAGAGCCCTGGAGCAGAGGCCAGCACTCGGGGTCAGCAGTCCACCTGAGCACACGGCGGCCCTGAGGCCAAAGTCGGCGGTGCAAACAGAGGAATGAGGCAGAGTGGGGCGGAGCCCACTGCCCCCTTACCTCAGTCATGTTGACAAACTTGGGGTCCCCAAGCAGGGTCCTCTTGGCGTAGGCAAAGCGGAAGGCCTCCACGATGCGGTGGTAGGTCAGGCCCTTCTGCTCAGGCGTCTCCACGCTCGCCCGGGAGAAGTTGTACCCTGGTCGGGCAGAGCCACAGTGACCCCAGCGGCCCCGGGTCCCCTTGGCCAGGACAGCAGGGTGCCCGGGAGGCCTCCCTGAGCCACTCGGCTCACCCTGAAGGGGAACGTTCACTATCCAACAGCAGTGCCTGCTTGGGAGGCGGGGGAAGGAAGCAAGGGTCCCCGTGTCTGGGCAGCACACGTCAGCCACAGGGCTACCCAGGCCCCGGGGTGGCGGATGAGAGCCTAGATCTACCAGGTGTGCCCCCCGGCCCAGGCCGCCCAGCCCGCACCCCGGGACACGGCTGACCTTTGAGGATATTGATGATGAGGGCCAGCACGGGCCCACTGAGTGGGGCGCTGGGTGCGTAGAGCTGGGCGTCCCCGAGGCTGACGCTCAGCGGCTGCTCAATCAGCTCCGCCTGGTAATGGTTCAGGTCCTCAGCCGTCACAATGCCCCCTGCAACGGGGGACCCAGGGATGGGACACACTTCTGGGGGACCATCAAGTGGGGAGCCCCAACCAGCGCCCCCCTACCGACCCCTCTGACTGTGCCACCTCCCCGGGGCCAGGCCTAGGCCAGCATCCTCCACCTGCTGCGCCACTGGCCTCCAGGCCCGACATCTGTCCTCTCAGGGGGCCAGAGGTCCCCCTTCTCCCATCAGCCTCCTCCTCCTCTGACTAGTGGGTGGGTGGAGGGAGGCCCTTAATTTTCCAGGGAAACTGGCTCGAGACAGATGTAGTATTTGAAGTATTTATAGGCTAATTTCCGGTGTCAGTGGTAAGGGTCAACGTGCTAATCATCCTCCTCCCCAACACACATAGCCTGGGGGGGGCAGGGGCAGGAAAGAGAGGTAACTGGGGCTCCTAAACCCACCAGAACCTGCCCGCAAGTTCCCTGAATGCAACACCCCCCACACCCCTCTCAGCAAGCCCACCCTCCTTCCCTGTGATCCTTCTGGAGAATTAAAACTCCTCTCTCGAGGCCTCAGACTGTTCTCTCTGCCTGCAAAGTCCGACCTCACCTGTGGCTCAGGTGCCACCTCCTCCAGGAAGTCCTCCAGGGTTTGCACCTGAGCGCTTTCCCCAATCCTGGCTCTGACCTACAACTGCATTCCTGCCCACCCCTCAATGCCCCCAACCCTGCAGCCTCTGGCTTCCTGTCCTAGACTGCAGGAATTCCCTCAGCTTTAACTTAACCAGGAGCTGTGGATCCATGCAGCCTGTCACCAGCTGCAGACACACTTGTGACCCTCCCCTACCAGGCACTCCCTGAGGGCCCAGCGTCCAGGCAGGACCCAAGGACCCTAGGCTCAGGGTTCCTGCTGTGGAGCTTCCCGCCCCAGGCCCCTGGCGTCGCCCACTCACCGGCCTCTTGGATGTCCCTGACAATCTGGGCCGTGAGGCTCCCATTGTAGAAGGCCTGGGCGCCCTCTGAGGCCAGCGTCTCCAAGGTGTCAGCCAGCCGTGGCATGGTCACTCGGTCCCCCTCCCGCAGCACCTTCCCGTCGCGGCAGAACACCTCACTGGGGCGGCACGAGGGCTCCCGTGAGGCAGGCATGGGCACGGGCTCACTCATCCAGCCCCCACCCCCCATGGGAGACGCCCAGACCCGCCCCCCCAGGCTCAGGTCAGGGCTCTGGTCCCTGGGTGGGCGTCGACGCCGGAAATCGCCACCCGCTCGTGCCCACGGCGGGGACGCAGGCGTACCACAGCGCAGGGTGCCGCTCCACGGTCTCCCGCTGCCTCTCCAGGGCTCCCGCCAAGGCCTTCCCCACCGGGAAGCCCTGGCGGGCCAGCTCGATGCTGGGCTGGAAGAGGCGCGCCCAGGGCAGCCGCCCATGCCGCCGGTGCGCCAGCTCGTAGCCACGGAGCTCGCCCGGAACCGCCACGGACAGCCCGCCTGCGAAAGGAGAGGCACCCGGCCCGTGGTCTGCACGGGATGGCCCAGGCACGTCCCTGGGTGGGACCCAGAGGCTCAGGAAGGAAATGGGTGTTTGCGGTTGTGCCCGGTCCTGGCTTCCCAGGTGGCTCAGATGGTAAAGGGTAAAGAATCCGCCTGCAGCGCAGGAGACCTGGGTTCAATCCCTGGGTCAGGAAGACCTCTCTGGAGGAGGAAATGGCAGCCCACTCCAGTACTCTCGCCTGGAGAATCCCATGGACAGAGGAGCCTGGTGGGCTACAGTCCACGGGGTCTCAGAGAGTCAGACGCGACTGAGTGACTGACACTCTTGACCTGGCAGGCAGGAATGCGACTCTGGGGTCACTGGGGGGTCCCGCTGTCCCCCAGGCCTGCGACTGTCTCCGCAGGGGCCCCGTGTCTGAAGACCTGGTCCAGGCTCACGGCTGCGAAGCGAGAGTGTACGGAAGCCGGACCTTACCATCTCTCTCGGTCTGAGCCTCCCGGATCACAAGCCCCTTCACCCTGTACGATTCAAGGGTTCCACCGGAACCCACCAAGGCCCCCAGCCCAAGCCCCAGACCACCCTCAAGGCTGGGCTGGTGCCAAAGCAAGAGCCCCTCTTCCTGTCTTCCACTGCCCCAGACCCCTGCCCCGTGTCCTCTCCAGATCTGTTTCCCCATCTGACCATGAAGGCTTTTGTTTCCCAGCTCCGTCCTTTGAGGAGCCAGGATGCCACTGGAGACAGAACCCTGGACCCCAGTTCCCCACCAGGCCCCACTGTCCGCCGGCGTGCCCTAGGGCCCGGCCCTGACACAGAGCCTCAGCCACAGCGCTGGCTCCCAGGCCCCTTCCTCTTTCACCTGAGATGTGGGGCGGGGGGCGCCTGTTCTGGCCACTCCCAGGCTCTCGAGCGGCCTCTCTGACCCTGAAGTCAGGCACAAGGTTCCAAGAGCCAGGCTGTTATCACATCACATCCTGGAAGGTCTGACAGCCAGCACACATCCCGCCCCTTCAGCACGTGCGGGCCTGACCTCGGGCCGGTGAGGCTCTGGGCCGCCCTCTCACCAGGGTCACTGGTGGCCTCCACGCTGCAGGGCTGGGTCCCTCTCTCCCTGGGCTGCCTCTGTATCTCCCGGCCTCTCCTCTGTCTGCCCTCCTGCACACCAGGCTGTCCGGTCCAGGGTGTGTGTGCACATGAGGTCGTGTCCGACTCCTGGGACCCCATGGACCGCAGCCTGCCACCAGGCTCCTTGGTCCATGGGATTCTCCAGGCAAGAACACTGGAGTGGGTTGCCATTTTCTCCTCCAAGGGATCTTCTCGACCCCGGGATCAAACCCACGTCTCTCGCACCTCTGGCACCGGCAGGCGGATTCTTTACCACTGAGCCCTGTTACATGCTGACAGCCCCCAGGCTGAACTCTCTAGCCTGTTCCGCTCATGGCCAGATCTGAGGGTCGAAAAAGGCATCTCAAGGGTAACTCATCGGCAGCCTTGCCAGTCTCTGTGAGGACCACTCCGTCCTTCCCGGGACCCCTGGCTGTGTGTCACAGCAGACCCGTCAGTAGATCCACAGCTCCTCCCGCCGAGTGTGTTCAGCACGTGACTTCCCAATGGGCCACCTGACAGGCAGCCCAAGGGGTCCCGTCAGAAAAGAGCCAGATCCACCCCAGTGCCCTCGATGCAGGGAACACCCGTCCCTCCTTCAGACACAAGGCCAGGTCTTCACGATGACCCACCACGAGGTCCAACGCGACCTAACCCTGCGTCCTCCTCCTTCCCCCAGACCCCCACCCCCACCCCCGGCCCCAGCCTCCGGGTCTTTGCACCTGGTAAACCCACGTGCCCTCTCACCCTGCCCGTGTCCGCTTTCCAGGCAGCGCGGTGGCACGGGCTTACCCGTGCTGTCTTCCCTCTGCTTCTCCTGGAATGTGCCCTTCACCTGTTACCTTTGTTTCTACTGGCTGGGGAACAGCCCCAACGCCTGACAAGTCTGAGTCAAATGCATGAATCTCAAGAATGCAAAGATCCCAAGTCTGTAAGATTCTTGCAGTCTCACACCCTGAATGACTTCACTGCTACACCTGGTGAGCTTCCCAGTGAAAATTCAAAGACTGTGTGTTGGAGAGAATTCCAAAAGGGCTGCTCCCAGAGCCCTCCTCGGTCCCCCAGGGGCAGAGCCTGCAGGAGGGGGTCAGACCCACTCGGGCCTTTAATCTCCATCCCTCCTCCCTCCAGCCTTGTCCTGCAGCCCACTGGGGTCCTTGCAGGGCGTCCCCTGAGGCTGTTAATTTCCCTCCACTGGCTGGGGCTGAAGGGCAGGTTAGAAAAGACTCCGCCCCATACTCTAGACAGCTGTCCCCACGGGTGAACAAACGGAGGAACGATGAATGACTTGGATGCTCTTCAAAAGCACAACAGGTGCGTCCAAACTCGGCTTTCCCACCATTCCGCTGGGTGACCGTGTGTGTGTGCGCACGCGCGCTCAGTCGTGTCTGACTCTCTGAGTGACTATGTGTGTGCACGCGTGCGTGCGCGCTCAGTCGTGTCTGACTCTTTGTGACCCCGTGGACTGTAGCCCACCAGGCTCCCTGTCCCTGGGATTCTCCAGGCAAGAATACTGGAGTGGGTTGCCATGCCCTTCTCCAGGGGGTCTTCCCCACCCAGGGATTGAACCTGGGTCTCCCACACTGCGGGCGGATTCTTTACCGCTGAGCCACCTGGGAAGCTGCGTGCGACCTTGGTCAGTTTCCGTGGCCTCTCTGAGTGGGCCTCAGCGCCCCAAGCTGTCCGATGGGAATCCGCGCCAAGCTCCCCCGCCAAGTGTTCGGGGAGGGCTCAGGGGGCTCCCCGTGGGTGGAAAAGGGCTGAGCAGAGCGCTGGCCCATGATCCATACACGCTGTCGTAACGGGTCATTCCGTTCTGGAGCTCCCTGGGGCCCTGCAGGGGCCTGAGCAGAAACGCTCTTGACTCTCTGTGATGATGGGCTTCATCCTCCATGGTGGGGGGTGCTGTGGGCCCCGGGAAGGGATGGGAGGGCCACGCCCAGCCCCGCATCCGCCCCCAGCCCACCCTCACCTTCTTCCGACTGCTCCGAGCTGTTGAACATGCCTGCGGTGGCCAGCCGCGGGGCCACCTCGCGGGCGTTGATGACCTCAGCCTTCCCTGGAAGGAGAGGCCGGGTGGGCGGGCTGCACCGCCCCCAGCCCCTCCCCTCTGCGGGAGCCCACCCCGCCGGGCACTCACGCGTGGTGCTGTTGTAGATGGTGAGGAACAGGCCACCCCCGATGCCCATGCTGTGGGCATTCAGGAGCCCCATGCACAGCAGGGCCGCGATGGCTGCGTCCACAGCCGAGCCGCCGTCCAGCAGCGCGTCCCTGCCAGTGGCATGGGCAGGGGTGAGGGGCTCAGAGGGGCCACTCCGCTCCCTGCCCGGCCACCCCACCCGGGGAGGACTGAGAGGAGCCCACAGGTTTTACTTTTTAACGCAAAGAGTTTGCTGTATTTGAAAACCAACAGGCTTTTCACGCCGACAGAGGGACATGGCTTTGATAATTGGAAAAGAGTGAAAACTTGTCACATTTTTTTATCAATAACATCTTTTTCCCGTGTAAGTGAGAACTGATTTTTGTATACGTGAGTTGTGGGTCTACAAAGAGCGTCAAACAGCAGAGTTTCTCTGAAGAGGCAGACACCCTTGAACTGAGAGAGGGGTCCAGCCGGTCACTGGGAGAACTCCACACTCTGCCCTTGATGCCACAGTCCCCCTCGGCCCCTGGCCAGAGGCTGCTGGGAAGGTCCGCAGGCGGGACGGGCAGCTCCGTGTGCACGAACACGGCTCGCCCAGGCAGCCGATGACCAGGGCCAGCGGGGGTACTGAGCCCCAGAGGGGCGAGGGTGATGCCCCGGTCCGCTCACGGGGGCGGTCCCCAGGGCCCCACTCACCTGCCGATCTCTGAGCAGCGCTTGGCGTCCGCGGCCACGGCGGCCCTGGGGTACACGTGGCCGTGTGGCTTGGAGGTCTCGGGCAGCCAGATGCAGAGCCCAATGATGAGGAGGAGCAAGACCACGGCCGCCAAGGCCAGCACCATGGACCGCTTCTTCATGGCTCTGCAGGCGCGAGGCGCAGGGGTGGAAGGTCAGGGGACCGACCGCTGACCGGACCCGGGGCACAGCCTCGCCCCACGGGGCATAGCACACAGTCCGGCCTCAGAAGGACATCCCCGGGCCTCCTCCTGGCCCCTGGGACGCACGGGCCCCCCAGCCCCGCCCCCCGTCTTTGCTCGGGCCATGCCCTCTCAGCAGCTCCTGGCCCATCTCTGCCCCCTAAATCCTCCTGCTCAGCCTCGGGGCCCCTCTCCAGCAGGGATCCTTCCTGGGAGGGGAGTCCCCCCGACCTGCCTGTCCCCTCATGGTAGCCGAGCCCTCACCGCCTTCAGGTCACTCTGGGAGGGGCAGGCCTGGCCTGACTCCCGGGTGCTGTCCTTGGGTCCCCAGGGGACCTGCCACAGAGCGTGGGGCTCGGCTTCCCGTGTGCTCAAAGGGGGGGGCACCCATGTCTCCCGACATCGTCAGCTCAGCCAGGCCGCCGCAGGACCGGAGCCTACCTTCCTCAGCGGGTGGGCAGCCGGAGCCTCCCAGGGAGGAGGCCACAGAGACAGTGTGGGCTGAACTGGCTGCAGAAACAGCTGGGGCCTCCTTCGGCTCCGTGGGAGCCCGTGACCACAGAATCTGCTCCAGGGAGACTTACAGAGCACGCAGCCTGCTCGTCCTTCTGCAAACGGGAGAAGGTGTCTCTGAAGCCTCCGGGGAGCTATGTGAGGAGTCTCTGTGTCTCCAAGAGGAAGCTGTCAGCCGCTCCCACGGTGGCGTGAATTCCGCCCCCGAGGGCTTTTCTCCCAGGCACGGGGTGTGTGTGGGTGTGTGTGGGGGTGGGTGTGTGGGTGTGTGTATGTCACAGGGAACTGGCATGTGACCAAGGGGTGAGGGCCACTGTGTCGGCCACGCAGGCTCTGGGGCCGGCCTGCCCCGTCTCACCTGTGTGGGGTCTTGGGAAAGTCACCAGCCGTCTGTCCAGTGCAATGAGAGATGAAATGGGTTGGAAAGTGTGAACGTGTAAGTTGCACAGTCGTGTCTGACTCTCTGCAACCCCACGGACTGCAGCCCGCCAGGCTCCTCTGTCCATGGGGTTCTCCAGGCCAGACCACTTTGGAGCAGGTTGCCATTTCCCTCCCCCAGGGGACCTTCCGCATCTGGGGATCCAGCCCTGTGCTCCTGCACCACAGGCAGATTGTGTGCCCTGAGCCAGGTGTGAAGCGTCAGCTAAGTACTGGCTTCACTGGGGGGGCCCTGGAGGCCTTGGGTGGGAGGGCAGCCGGTCGGCCTCGCCTCACCGCGACACTGTTGGCTTCTCTGGTGACTTCCTGCCAGGCTGGACAGCGGGGACAGCCGTTAAGCGTGGGGTCCCAGTGGCAAGGATGGCAGGCGAGGGGGGTGACCCAATGGGTGTCAAGGGGGAAGGTCCCCTCTCCCAAACTCAGTTCCCCCCGAAGGGCGATGTTCTGCCAGAAAACCTGGGGCCGGAGAGCCCTCAGGGAGTGTCCTGGACCCCAGGCCTGTTCACTGGGTCCGGCCACGCCGGGCACCTCGAGGGCATGCTGGGCATTTCTCCTAGGCTTGGAACCCTCAGCCGAGACCCTCGTCCTACTCTGGGTCCTCTCCCCACCCAGGCCCCTGGGAGAAGCTAGCCAAGGCCTCCTGAAGTCTACGCTCCAGCCTCCCCCCGTCCAGCCTTCCGCCCAAGGGCCCAAGTGGGCTCCCCGGAGGGCCGGGGGTACCCCACGAGATTCAGCCCGCCGGGGTGTGGGGTAGTGGTGGGCCGCACTGACCGGCGCCCTCCCCCTCTCCTCCGGGCCGGCAGGCGGGAGGCCTGGCCCAGCCCCCACAGGAAGGAAGACACCCTGCTGGGGGACTGGCTTCTGTCTCCCATCCCCGCCCCCCACATTTCTGGACTGGCCAAAACCACATCCAAGCCCCCGCCCCGGGCTGGCTCTCACCCAAATTGGTGTCAGGAGGGGAACTGAGGCCAGAGAAGGGGTGCTCGGCCTCCAACAGCGGCCAGGCTCCTCCTGACCCCAGTCGGCTCACCCGAGGCCTGGGGGGCAGCGGGGGCGCACGAACCCCCCCCCCGCCCCCGCCCCGCTCCTCAGAAGACGGTGGCAGGCTGGGGCACTGGCCGGGGAGGAAGAGGCCGACTTGTGTGCCTGGAAAAGTCCCTCCAGGCCCAGGCTGGGCCCCCTACCCCAGGAGCCACCCGGAGCCACGCCGGCGGGCCCTGCAGAGCTCCTCAGGGGGCCCAGAGCTGGGCTGGGCTGGGAGCTGGGAGCTGGGGGCGGGGGTGGCCCTGCAGGAGGAGCAAACGGGCTGGGGAACCCTCACCTAGTCTCGTAGGGGGTGCAGGGGGCCAGAGGCCCTCCTGGGGGCGTGGAGTCCTACCCCAAGGCCACAGCCCCGGAGCCCAGAACGAAGGTTGTCTCTGGGACAGACTGAACCCCACTGGAACCATTGCCAAAAGCCTCCCTGATCCTTACCGGCCAGTTTCCTGACCCCAGTGATGCAAGAATGCCCAGCCGGTCCTCACCCTGTAGCGCCCTAACTAATCACCTAATGCCACCCTTCCAGCAGGAACTTTCTTTGTCTCAAGGCTATAAAAATTTTCTGCTAACCCATGGAAAGCATCAATTCTCCCTAGGTCGTCAGGAGGTCAGATGCCCCCTCCCCCCACCAGGATAAAGCCATCAGAGATTCACAGTCTCTCAACGGAAACTCCAAGATAAGAATAGCAGGACAATTAAGGGGGGAGACTGGACTCTTCATGGATCACAGATTTCTTGTCCCTAAGCACACAGGTGCAGAAAAGGCTCTTGGAGGCGAAAAGGGGGTCATGTCAAGGGATGCTCCACCCGTAGCCCTTTGCGCTAGAATCCCTTTTGGCTAAGAGATGCGTGCAGGATCCTGAGACACACCAAACACGTGAAGGAGGCAAATCATAATGACTGGCTAGAGGGAGACTGAAAGAAATGCCCCATACAGTGACTTAAACTGCCACGTGGGCGCCACTCTAGGTCTCTCCCTCCGAGTCTGCCGTGTGTCCGTCCACACGCACTGTACTCTCTTTCCTCCTACTAACCACTTTACTTGCTTCACTGCTTTCCATCTTGGTGGAAATTCTTCTCGGCAAAGCTGAAGGGCCAGGGCTCTTGTCACTGACCACTGGTTTAGTGTCTGGGATCTGGTGGTCTCAGCACTGTGAACGGCCCAGCCTCTGCTTGGGAACCCAGGTCCTGCTCCAAGCCGCTGCAGGTCAAGGCCACCCGAGATCCGGCCTGCTGCATCCCTGGCACTTTCACTACTGCAGTGCAGGAGCCCCGAGTTCAACCTCTGGGTCGGGAAGATCCCCTGGAAGAGGGCATGGCCACCCACACCAGTATTCTTGCCTGGAGAATCGCCATGGACAGAGGAGCCTGGTGGGTTACAGTCCATGGGGTCACAAAGAGTTGCGACTAACACTTTCACTCTCTCTGCTCTTTATTCTCAGAAAACTCACTCCTGTCTGAAATACTCTGTGTCTGGAAATGCTTTCCCAAGCCGCGCTGAGACCGCCATGACAGGGGCACTGTGAATCCCCGTGGAGAGTGGGCAATCCCCAGAGGCAGACGTGGCAGGGAGGGTGGCCAGAGGCTGTGTCTCGTCCTGCCCAGGCCAGCCCCGGCCTGTCCCCGCAGCCCGGGGACTCCGCCCATCACCAGGCAACTAAAGTTCATGCAGCCCTGGGAGGGCCCTGGAAGTGGCAGGTGCGGTCAGCGGTGACCCCTGGATGGTGGCAGCAGGTGATGGGTGTGGCCCCAACAGGGAAGGAGCGGTGCCTTGACAAAGGCAAGGCAATCCTTGTCCCAGAGGATGGTGTGTGTGGGCAGGCCTCTCCGTGAGCCCCAGGGTGGGTCTCCCGCCGGCCCGCCCTGTCCTGGCTCAGAGTGTCTGAACTCCAGGCCCAGACACAGTCCCTGAGGCCGCGCAGCAGGGCCGGGGTGGCATCAGCACTGGGGCAGAACCCAGGCCGAGAGGCTCACCACACCCCACGGCTGGGCGGAAAGGGCACCACCTCCCTCCTGTTTCACGCCTAGAAGCTTCCACCACGTATCCAACAATGGTAGTGCCCCAGGCCCGAGGAACCACCTGCCCAGCCTGGAAAGGCAGGGCCCAGAGAGGGCCAGCGTGGGTCCAAGTTCGCACAGACCAGCAGGGCACACACATCGGCCGTCCTGTACCTGCCCCAAGGGGCTGCGTGTCCTGGACACCAGGGAGTGGGAGTCGGGGGTAGCTCCAGACCCACCCCGGGGACTTGGACCTTGCCCCACCTCTCCCTGGCCTTCGTCTGCCAAGGGCAAGGGTCTGCCACTTCCCAAGTCAGGCCTTCCTCTCCTGGTGCCCGGCTCGCTGCATCTAGGCTGCCCTGAAGCCCCCAGCCCCCGACCTGCACTATCTAATCTGCAAAAAGCCCACAAGGCCAAGCCACCTGATAGAAGGAGACACGGAGGCTGAGCAGACACTGCCGCCCCGGGGCCACACAGCCGGAACACACCTCGTCCTGTCGCCTGCTGCCCTTGGGCGGATTCCGCATGGGACCCAGTCACTGCGTTCCCAAGAGCTCTCCACCAAAACCCCAGGCTAGGGGTGCCATGACAGCTCTTTCCCTGGATGTCATCCCGTCCCCTGAAGACCAGGGTGACTGAGAAGATGAGATGAGGCAGGAGGGACAAAGTCTCAAGACCGGTCCCCGAGGGCTGGACACCAGCCAGCAACACCGGGACACTTCGTCCTGCATGAGCAGCCGCATGACCGGACAGCTGGCAGGGAGGGTTCTGTGGTGGGAAGCCACAGGGCTCTGCCCCGCTTGCCTCAGCTTGCTCAATGGTTTCCTCCCTGCCTGGTGCGGCAAGGGGGTAAGAAAAAGGTCTGAATGGACAGAGGAGGACCCAGACCCTACCGGTCACCCCCAGCAGGAAAACCCTGGGCTGGGACAGGCTGGAGGACCTGCCACAGGGCCCAGGAGAAGCCGAGCAGCAGCTGCAGGTTCTTGGGAAGGACGAGAGTGACGGCGTCTCACAGGCCAATTCAACAGAGGCAAGATGTTCAGAACAGTGAAGCCTGTCCTCCCACGTCAAGTGTGTCACATCCCGTCCCAGCTGGCCGCCCCCCCACCACTGCAGGGGCGGGGCCCGGGGGCAGGGGGTCTGGGCTGGAGGTCTCCTCCAGACCCCGGGGCTCCCGTGCTAGGCACAGAAGGTGGTGAGCTCCCTGCCCCTAGGAGTATGCAAGCCTCACGCACCCAGAGATACTGAGTCTGCCATGGACCACCTGCTCCCAATGAATGCACACACGCGCGCACGCATACACACACACACATGCCCATGAGGAATCTGGGCTGAGCGAGCAGGTTCCAGGACACGCAGAGAGCACGTGAAGAGATGAGACGTGCCGACGGCCTGGGGTTTCTCTGCTAATCCTCCCGCCCGAGTCAGAGGGCCAGCTGGAAGCCGCGGCTCAGGCAGGGGCGACTTGGGCCCACAGGCTCGTGGACCGGCAGGTAGGCACCCCGGCGCCCCACTTACCACCTGGCGGGCAGTGAAGAGCCGCGTCCTCCGGGTCCGAGAGCACAGCCCTGGGCAGGAAGCTTGGCACCACACCCAGACCGGAGCTGGGGTCTGTGCCCCGCGCTGCCCACCCTGGTGGAACAGGGTTGAGAATTAGAAACGGCTCCTTCCCCAGAGACCCGATGACCCCACTCTCGGCTGGAATCCTGTGCAAGCAGCTGTTGGAGCCTGCGAGGACCACAAGGGGGTGGGCGCCCCATGGAGTTGCGTAGTCACCCCCCTGCACCACCGGCCTGCCCCTCCACCCCCCAGAGCCCAAGGGGGGGCAGATGTGGTCTGAGGGCACAGCGCCCAGCCCTGCCCACCTCCACCCCAGATGCCCCCAGTGACCCCACCACAACCCCAGACTGCCCCACCCTTCCGGGCCTCAGTTTCTCCACCCTGGGCCCCCCTCCCTCTCCTTCCGAGAAGTCCACTCCCCCGGCCTCCTCCACCCACCCCACACCCGTGGCCAAGTCAGCCGGAAAGCCTGGTCAGGCGGCCTCAGACCACTTACCGGACAACAAACAAGAGGCTCCCAGGCCAGACCCGGTCAGGCCAAGGGCCTAAGGCTCTGCCCCTCTGTGCGACCCCTCTGCGGGATCCGGCCACACCAACCTTGTTCCCATCACCCTGAAGGGCAGCCCACTCCCATTACACAGGTGCATAAACTGAGGCTCAGAGAGGAAGAGCGACCCGTTCAGAGCATAGCCTGAACAGAGACAGAACAGAGCTGGGGCTGGAACCCAGCGCTCCAGATGCCCCCGAAAAGGCCCCAGGTCTGGGCTGCCCTCTCCCATGCCCCCCGGCAGCTCAGAGAGGGTGAGCGGTGGCTTCGGGGTCACACAGCACCGGGACACAGCCGGACCCCCGCGGCTCACCTGGCTGCTAGGCTGGTCCTCCCCGTGCTCCAGCACTAAGCGTGGAGCTCAGTCCCGTGCCGGCTCCTCCCCTCCTCCCACCCCACCCCCCCGCGGGCCAGAGTGGGGGGGCTTTAAAGGCACAGGCACCCTTCCAGGTGGGGGGAGGAGTGGCCCCGGGTCCTGCCCCGGGGGGCCGTGTGACTGGGACAGTGGCCAGCCTCTTCCAGCCTGGTGGGTCCCCAGCCCGGGGTAAAAGGGCCTGAGTTCTGAGGGCCTCTGTGGAGCTGAATGAGGCCGGGCTTCGGGCAGAGGCAGGTCAGGCAATGGGTCTCTCCTAGCCCCTGAGGACATCGGGAGGCAGCCCCCACTTCTGGCCACGAGGTGCCCTCCCCCCCAGCCCCTCGGCTGCAGGCGTCCACAGGCTGTCACTGGAAGGACTGGTCATGGGGACAGAAGGGAGTCACATGACCCGGGAGCCTTTCCTCACCCCTCAACTTTCCGGGGTTGCGAGCAGGCGGGTTGACGGAGGACCGGGCGGTCTGCTCACGCCCCTGACCGTTCCTGCCCAATGGGATGGGGTGGGGTGCGTGCCCCCACAAGGCTGACAGGTCCAAGCCTGCCCGAGCCTCTGAGGTCCACACGCCGCCTGCAGCCTGCACGTGTGCACCCATCTTTCATTCGTTCACTCACTCTCCCCTCTGATCCTTGCCGTTTCTTCTCTCCAGGAGCCCCCAGCTGGACCCAGGATGGGCTAGCAAGGTCAGCCATGGAGGGGGAGCCCAGGACCCTGAGGGAGGGCCCCACTCTGTCGTGGGTGGGTGTCTAGCACCACTGGGGTTGGATTGGGGAGGCCAGCCCGGCGGAGGGGCCATTGGAGCCCAGAGGCCAAGCCCTGGGGGGCATCTCCAGAGCAGAGAGGGCACAAGGGAGACCCTTAACCCTCCTGACCCTTCCGCAGCCGTGAGGCATCAAAGCTGGAACAGGAAAGTGCTGAGCTCACACCTTGAAAGCCAGGCCAGCATGTCTGGACTTTGAGAGCCTGGGGAGGCTGGTGAATGTGTTACCAGGCTGGGTAACCCATTAACCCTGGCTCACTCATTAAGGGCTTCCCTGATAGCTCAGCTGGTAAAGAAAGAATCCGCCTGCGATGCAGGAGACCCTGGTTCGATTCCTGGGTTGGGATGATCCCCTGGAGAAGGGAAAGGCTACCCACCGCAGTATTCTGGCCTGGAGAATTGCATGGACTGTATAGACCACGACTGAGCGACTTTCAGTTTCACTCATGAAGACCCTGGTGGGTGACCATTAGTCTGGCTGCCACCCCAGGAGCCAGGGGGAGGGCAGGGGCTGATGGGGGCACTGGTAGGGCTGGCTGAGCTGGGCGCTCTGTGCCCTTGCTCCCGGAGGAGCTTGCCTGGGTCTGGCTGGCCTCCAGCCAGGGGCAGCTGCCAAGGCAGCCTTGGGGCCCCCCGCCCCTCCCGGAGCCTTTCATCTCCTAACAGGGCCTGACCAGACAGGAGACTCAGGCCCCGGACCTGGGGAGCAGGCAGGACGGTGGAGGGGTGGTGGCGGGGAGGCAGGCACCCATCCCCCGTCTGAGAACCGGGCCCCTGCTCACAGGCTCCCATCTGCTCCTACGACAACAACGCCCTGGGAGGGAAAGCAGGGCGCTCCTGGCCCAGGAAACCACAGCCTAAGAGGAAAAAGGACTCGCCCAAACCTACCTGGCAGGACAGCAACCCAGGAAACAGAGAAGGCCCTGAAAACACTTCCTTCCCCCCGGGGCGCCCCATCTGGCTGGGCCTGAACCCCTGGAAGTGCCCGCCGAGCCTGTGCCCCAGGTGGGCCCCAGCTGGTAGAGACACAGCCTAGTGGTCAGGACCCCGGGCTTTCATGGTTGGGGTTCAACCCCCAATCAGGGAACTGAGATTCCGCAGGCCGGGTGAAACAAAACCAAAATGGAGAAACAGCATCCCGTAACGCCATCACAGTGAGAGGGCCAGGCCGGTGGGTCCTGACCCCACTCCGGAACCCATGGGAGCCAGGGGACCTGATGGCATCAGGGGCATTTTGTGTACCCTGGGATCTGCACCAAGGAGACCCTTGGTCAGCTGGCTGAACAAAAGTCTGTCTTCACCAGCTTGAGGGTCACACAGTCCCAAATGTTTGGCCTCTGAGCTTCCATCTCCATCACCCCAGAAAGTTCGGCTTGCATACCTGCCCTGACAGGGAACTCACTACCTCTCAGGACAGAGAGACTGCGGGTCGCTGGCACGTTCTTCCCAACATCAAGCCCCAGGTGTTTGCCTTCTTGGAATGCCTTCTGCACCTGCGTCAGGTGGGCCTGGCCTAACACCCTTCCCGCTGTCCGAGCTCCCACCCCATGGCTACTCGGCCACTGCCTCTCAGAGCCACGAAGGCCACCCCGAAGCGATTGGCTTGGCGCAGGGGCTGGTGCGGCACGGTGGTGGTGGGAGGTGAGCTCTGGCCAACTGCACAGGGGAGCAGGGCACTGCTGCCCCCAGACACCAGCTGGCGGCCTGGTAGGGGTTTCCCACCTCAGCACCCGCCTTCGGTGTGAGGATAGAGGCTGTCACTTGGCCAAGCGCGTGGGCCTCCAGGGCAATCGGCTCGTTAACAACTGGAACTTCGGGCTGCAGAGCCCGTGTGGCACCTGGCAGACCAAGTCCCGTCCCCAACCTCAGAGGCGGTTTGGCAGGATGACCAAGGGCATGGGCCCCGTGTGCAAATGCAGGGCCTAGGTTCATGCTTAACCCCAGGCCTGACAGCCCAGAGTCTCCTCTCCTTGCCTTCCGTTTTCTGTCTGGAGAGCACGGATCCTCAAAACAGTTGCTGGGCAGACGCGCTGAGACCAGCGGCACCCCGGGGCCTGCAGCCACCACCCCCTGCCTGCCCGTGGCTCCCTGCACAGGTAGCATTTATCACATCACCTCGTAATTATCTGCGAGTCTGGGAACTCCAGGGGGCGGGAGAGGAAGGGGATGTCTTGTCCACACCCCAGCCTCCAACCCCCACCTACTGTCTCCAGGTGGGGGGTGGGTGCGATGCCTAAGCCCCCTGTCCACGGCTGCACCCCACCCCTGACCCTGCACAGGGCTGCTGGACGTGTGGTTTCACACTCTGTGTGTGCCCAGCCCGTCCTGCCTGGGTTTCTGGAAGCTCTCCCCCGGCCCCTTCCTCAGCCTCTTTTTGACCCCCTTCACATCTCAGCCCGGCGCTCAGATCACATCCCTCCCGACTAAGACACCCTTCAGAGGTGCACGCTGCCCTCCAGGTCAGTGCCCGCTGGGCCGGACCCTTCCTCCGTGTGCTTCACCCTCCGCCTGGACTCTTCTTCCATCAGGCCCGACCTCAACACCACCGCCTCCTCTTGGAAGCCCTCCCCTGCCTCCTGGATGGGGGCTGCCCTGGCTCCCGCAGGGCCCCGGGACCCCCATCACAGCTCCCCCACTCTGCTCTCCCTTCGACCCCCTGCATCTTTGTCTCAGGGGTGCCCACGGGGCCCGGTAATCATGGCTAAATGGATGTGATGGCCATCACATGGCTGGGAGGCTTGGGCACGCAGCCACGGAAGCCTGGTTAGAGCCACAGGTGCTCAACGCTGACCCGTGAGCGTCTGCTGGACACCTTCCTTGCTGCGTCTAAGCCTCCGCCTTTGCCAGGCGGGCATCTTATTTTCCCCATTTTCCAGAAGAGGAAACGGTTTTGCAGAAGCTACTACAGTGGGCTGAACAATCTCCACCCAGATCCTCATCCACCTGGGGGCTCTGAATGGGACCCCGTCTGGAAAGGGGGTCTTTGCAGAAGTCATCAGTAACGATGAGGTCATCCTGGGTGGGGGTGGGCTCCTAAGTCAGTAAGCAGTGTCCCTGTGAGAAGGGAGTCACGTGGCTTCCCTGGTGGCTCAGCAGGTAAAGAATCTGCCTGTGATGCAGGAGACACAGAAGATGAGGGTTTGATCCCTGGGTCAGGAAGATCCCCTGAAGGAGCGCATGGCAATCCACTTCAGTATTCTTCCCAGAAGAATCCCATGGACTGAGGAGCCTGGCGGGTTACAGTCCACGGGTTGCAGAGAGTCAGACATGACTGAGCGACTAAGCACACACATGCCAATGCAGGAGACAGGGGTTCCAGTCCCAATCTGGGAGGGTCCCACATGCCAAGAAGCAGCTAACCCTGTGCTCCAGAGCCTGTGCTCTGCAGCAAGAGAAGTCACCGCAATGAGAAGCCTGTGCTCTCTGCAACCAGAGAAAGCCCGCGCACAGCCACGCAGACCGGCGCGCCTAACTAAGAAGCCGGGAGACACACAGACGCACGGGAGGAGCCCTTGGGACCAGGGAGGCAGAGACTGGCGGGAAGCCGTTACAAGGCAAGGTAGGCGAGGATGCTGGCCGCCTCCAGAAGCTGGCGACAGGCAGAGAAAGAAGCTCCTGAAGCACCCGAGAGGGCACCGCCCTGCCAGTCCTTCGGTTGGTTTCTGACGTCTGGCCTCCAGAACTGGGAGCGGATACAATCCTGTTGTTTAAAAACATCACCAAGTCTGTGGTCCACGTGTTATGAAAGCCACAGAAAACTCATGCTACTACATGCTTTGCCCATGTTTCTGTACCCCCAAAGGGGCAGGGCCAGGGGTTTGGAGCCGGGGCCTGAGGCCACCCTTGACCCTGCAGGAAGCTCACAACGCGCCCCTCAGAGCCAGCTCCAGGGGAGGCGGTCTCTGCAGGGTGTCTGTCTGCTTCCTGCTTCCTCCCTCCTACTGAGTGCTCCCTCGTCCCTCTTTGCAGTGGCTGCCGGGAGGCTCCGTGGCACCTGGCTGCTTGCTGAGGTACCCAGGCTGGCCCTCCTCCTCCTGGGCTTGGATATACACACTGGGTGGGTAGAGAAGAGGCCCGAAGGTGGGGCACGTCCAGTGCAGGGCCGGCCCCAGCCCTCCCCCCACACCTGCTGGGTCATCCGGACCCTGGTTCCCTGGCATAGCAGCTGGGCCACCAGCTGGCCCCACTCGGGGCCCAGGACGGCGTCAGCATCCTCAGTCCTGTCCGACACCCTGTGACCCCATCCTCTGTCCACGGGATTTCCCAGGCAAGAAGACGGGTGGGGTGCCGTTTCCTTCTCTAGGGGAGCTTCCCAACCCAGGGATCAAACCCACATCTCATGTCTCCTGCATTGGCAAGCAGGTTCTTTACCACTAGCGCCACCTGGGGAGCCAGAGAGACTGGATACAAGCTTCTGAACCTCGACCTCAGCCCTGGGGGCTCAGAGGGCAACACCACAGCCCCCACTCCATCCCACGGGGTCTCCCCAAACACAGCTCAGCTGCCCAGGGCGACTCCACAGATAGGGAGCAGCAGGCTCTAGTTAAGCACATTCAGGAGCCGGCCCGTGGGGAACGGTGCCCCCACCCCTGGGCACAGCTCTGTCTCTGGGGCCTCTGTCTGACTCAGATTGGGACGGTCAACCTGGCCGCCCCCACAGGAGGCCGAGGGAGGCCCGTCCAGGATCTGAGGCCAGATGCCACCCTCCCTCCTTTCCTGGAAAATGCCCTCCAGGAATCTCTCAGCCAAGGACACACAGGGTGGGGAGGCGATGAGACTCAGGGCTGGGGAGCAGTTCTCCAGTTCCCACGGGACTCCAAGCTCTGGGCGTTCCCCGCCCCCCACCTGCCGCCGCTGTCTGGTTGCCCCTTCATGACATCCAGGCTTAGCCCTCCCCTGCCCACCCCACCCCGCCGACCCCACACCCCGTCCTCGGCCTTCTCACTCTGGGGCGGACCGAGTCCAAGCCTGGCTCAGCCTCTGGAAGGATATGGTCAGGACCTGGGAGGCATCCCAGCTCTGGCTCCGGTCCTGGGATTAGGGCAGGGCATGGAGTGTGTGGCTTACCGGGCTGCTGACTCTGGGAAGGGGTCTGCGAGGCCCTGGGGGCCGTGGGGCCGCTGCTGAAGGCCCTGGCCCCAGCCCCCACCACGTCACTTCAGGGTGCCGTCGGCTTGGCCCCGGAGGAAGGCAGGCCGGGCCGGCCTGCAGGTTTGCCAAGGAGGAAACCTGTGGCGCCAAGGTGGCCCGGGGACAAAGCCGGCTACAGAGTGGGGGGAGGGCGTCTGGGTCCAGCCGTCTGGCAGGAAGGAAGGGGCCAGGATAGGAAGGCCCCAGGAACCAGCTCAACGTGGGTAGCCGAATGGCGGCTCGGGGGGCAGGCCCCCCCCTGC
This sequence comes from Okapia johnstoni, assembly GCA_024291935.2. Lineage (NCBI taxonomy): Eukaryota > Metazoa > Chordata > Mammalia > Artiodactyla > Giraffidae > Okapia > Okapia johnstoni. The sequence continues at coordinate 1,617,002 of CM044310.1, read as the reverse complement.
CGCCTCGGCTCCGGGGGCTTAGCCCCAGGGGCCACAGAGCCCAGCACCATCTCAGACCTACTCCTTCGGGGGGGGCGGAGCAGTTCTTAACCCTGCAGAAGGCGCCGAAATCTGCCGTCCCTCACCATGGACCTGTCCTCCCCCATCACAGTCCCTGGGCACCCCTCCCAGGCTGGGCACACACCCTCCCTGCTGTGGGAGTCGGGGCGGGGGGGTGTCTGGAGCCAAATTCCCCTGCGCTGGGATGCGAAGGGGCTGGGGGGCAGGAGCTATAAGGGGGAGCAGGCCCACAGCGAAGACACCTCCAGCATGCGGCCCCCGAAATCTCACACCCGGCCCCTAGAGTTGCAAGGCACTCCCGCAACACACATACACACATACACACACACGCATGCACGCTTCCCCCACTTCTGCCTGGGAGGAAGGCTGAAGGCAGGCAGGTGCGGCCAGCCTGCTGCCAGCCTGCCCAGAGCTGAAGTTAGATGGTTAACCAGCACCCCCACCCCACTCATCCCCCAGGTGGCTGGCAGAGGCCGCTGGCTCGCCCAGCTCTGCCACCAGCCAAGGAGGGAGGGAGGGTAAACATTTGTCAAGGCAGGAGAGTCCACAAAGGGTGAAAAGTCAGGTACTACAACTGAGCTGCGGGGAAGGGCTGGGGGGAGGTTCTGCAAACCGGGACTGGCACCGCCTTAAGCCGTCCCCTCCCCCCTGACCCGGCCCTGACCCCCCAGTCCAGGCTCCTTCCTTTCATCGCCAAAGGGACAGATCCACAGTCAGTCCGGGGGGGCCCCGAGGTCTTGGCACCGAGCGCCACCTCCCCTCTGTTGACTCCAGTCCCTGGCGACACAGCTCGAGCCAGGACGAGCGCTGGCCAACGGCCTCCTCTAGCGACACCCCCAAACCGAGTGTGGGATCTCTGGGAACCCTGGCGGGGCCCGCCCCCCCACACCGGCTCCGGCCTGGCCAGGGCGCGCAGCGTCGGATCGCCCGCCCAGCACACGGCGCATCCCGGGGCAGCAGCAGGGCCGGGGCGGGGCCGGGGGCGGGGGCGCCGGGCCGCCAGGCCTCCGGTCCGCTCTGCGCCCGTCGCGCGGCGGCCATGGGGGCGCGGCTGGGCCGGCGGGCCGGGCCCGACGCGGGCTCGGAGGCCGGGGCGGCGGCGGGGTGCGGGCCAGCGCCTTAGGAGCGCCGGGTGCGCGGGTTCCTCAAGATCCAGTCCACGCTCCGCGAGCGGCGGCCCGAGCGCGCCCGGCAGCTGCGGCGCCTCCTGCTCCAGGCGAGAGAAGGAGCGGGCCGGCCGGGGCTGGAGGCTGGGGAGGGGCCGGGAGGCAGTGAGGAGCGGGTTGCGCGCGCTGGGCGGTTCCCAGGAGAGGGGATGATGGGGGTCTCCTCTGGGCCGCAGGGCGAGGCAGGGACGGAGGGCAGTGGGCTACAGCTGGGGAGGGGCTCCCTGGACAGTCCGCGCGGCTCCGGGGTTTGAGGTCGGCTGTGGCTCCTAGCCTGGAGCTAGGCACCCGCTTTCAGACTCTGCCAAGAAAGGAGGGCGGCTGGGGGCCAGTGGTCTTGTCCCCAAGGGCAATGGGGAGACAGGGGCTCCCCGCATTGGGATGAAGGGAGGCCCGGCCCTGGATCCTGCAGCCAGGACCTGGGGGAGCCGAGCGGCCGCCTGGCTAGTCAGCGGGTGCAGCAGCCTCATCCTGGCAGCTCAGACAAAGCCTGTCCTCCTCACGGGCAGCACCCCGGGCCCCTGAGGACACACACCTGCAACCCGCTGTACCTAGCAGCATCGGGTCAGGGTAGGTGGGGCCCTGGTTCCACAGACGCCAGACCCCCAGCCCCGAGCCACCCAGGAGTCACCACCGAGCAAGCCGCTGCCCTCTCTGCCGAGTCCTGGTGCCCTGCGGTGGCCGCCCACCCCGCCCTGTGCGCTGAGATCAGCCTGGTCTGCAGGTGGACATGCTCTGGAAGACGGAAGCTTGGAGAAGAGCGGCGAGCCTAGCAAATCGGGGGCCAGCCGAGGCCGGAGCCCGCCCCTCTGGGCTTCGCAGGCTGGAAGGCTGGGGCTGGCCCTTTCGGGGGAGCTGTCCACACCTGCAGAAGGCAGGCTGGGGTCTCTGGGACCCTGTCTGGGTCAGCCCGGCTTTTGCTGGATCCTGTCTAGTCGGTATCTCCGACTTGAACTGTGTTTGAAGTGTGAACAGAGCAGCATGAATCAGCCAGGGCCCCGATCTCTGTCTGGCAAGGAGCCCAAGGCACGGGCTGGGCATTTCAGCTGGGCTGGGGGGGGACCAGTGGGCTGCCCCCTGGTGTCCCAGAGGTTGGGGCCTGCCCTGTCCCATGGCCAACAGGGCCTCTGCAGTTACGGCCCTCAGGCACCGGGGCCTGGCTTCCCGTGCCCTCCTGGGCTTTACGCACAGGGCACGTTCCTCTCTGGCTTGGGGTGGGCAGGGGCGCCTGAGGTCTGGAGGCCCATCCTGGCTGTGCCTGTCGCATCCTCGAAACGGAGCCCCTAAAAGACAGCACGCCGGGCACAGGGGGATAACAGGAGGAGGCCAAGGTGGAGGTGGGGGGGAGGGAAGGACAGGGCAGGCTGGGGACCTGATGCGGGGATGTGCGTGAGGCTGGGAGGCTGGACAGGGAGCCTGGTGGGCGGGGGAGGCCGTGGAGGTCAGAGTCTGAGGCTTGCATGCTGTCTCTGCCACCACACGACCCTGAGGACATTTGATCTGCACCGAGGGTATCACGGAGCTGGCTCCGGCTGGGAGGGGCGGGAGGCCGGGACCCCCGGAAGGAGGCTGTCAGGGGCCGAGGCCTGAGGCTGCTCGAGCCGTGGGCAGGGCTGGGCAGAGCTGGGGAGGAGGCTGAAGGAGGAGGCAGGGTAGTCCCTGCGCTCTGCCCGAGGGCCTGGGAAGATGGGGCTGGTGGCGTTGTCTGCTGAGTGAGGCCACAGGAGCAGGGACCTCCCGGTCTGAGCCGAGTGCCACCCCGACAGGAAGGGTCTGGACTGCAGCCACAGCACAGGAGAACTGGGGCCTAGGTGGGTAGAGGCGAGAGGCCCGGAGGGAATGCTAGAGGGCAGGGGCACTGGGGGGGCCATCAGAGGAGCCCCCAAAGACAAGCCCAATCCCAGAGGAACTGTGGGGGTCTCAGAACGTTTTCACCTCCAGGGAACCAGTCTAAGGGTTCCCAGACCCACAAATTGCCTCCCTGAGACCCCCGATGCCCCAAGTCTTTGTTCATGTAGAGTCCACCCACCCCGGACAGTTGGCCCATCGCTGCTGGTGGGGGGAAGGGGGTCCAGCAAGCCTGGGGCGGGGGCAGCAGTTGGGAGGGCGTCCAGGGGAAGGAGGCCGCAGCCCCCCGCTCACTCCACTCTCAGCGCCTGCAGGACTTGGGCCCAGAGGGGGCCCTGCACACTGACCTGCTCTGCAGGAACACGGCCTTCCTCAGCCTGCTGGACCCCACCTCCCACGACCTGCTTGGGCACCTGGCCTGGGACCTGCAGTGCCCCGAGGTGGTGAGGCCCGCACCCCTGGCCGGGCAGCGTGGGGGACGGGGGCCCTCCCCTGGCCTGCTGCGTGCCAGCCTCAGAAGGAGGGTCAGCGTCCCTCTCTGGGACCCCACGCCGGTGTTGGTGTGAGGCTGGCCGGCAGCTGGAGCCCCGGGCACCGTGCTGCCTCAGCTCTGGCGTGTCACCGTCATCTGGACCCGGTTCCTGAGCCGTGGGCCTGGCCCTGGGACCCAGGCAGGGGGTCGTGTGGGGAACCTTCAGGATCCAGAACACCCTGACAGATCCACTGAGTCCCGGAGCCAGGAGAGAGCCGATCCCCACGTTTCCTGTGTGGACGGGAGCCCACTGCCGCCTCACACGGGAGCAGACTTCTCCTCCTGCTGGGCTGGCCCCTGCCACCTGCAGCCCCCTGCCCCTTGGACGTCCCGCCGTGAGGCTGGAAGGGGCCTTGCTCCTGACACAGCCTGTGGCCGCCACAGCCCCTGTCACAGTGAGCCCCAGCGAGACAGGGGCGCCCACCCCAGGCCCGGCCGGCTCTGAGCCTCCGCATCTAGGTGCGCCCGAGGCTGGCCTGGAGCCGTTGCGGGGACCCCGGGCTTGCTGCCAACTGTGCACGCACGCTGCTCACAGAGCCCTGGATGAAAGAATGTGCTGGGGGGCGGGGCGGGCTCAGTGCCTGCTCTGCGGAAAGCAGGCCGCCCCACATCCTGCCCAGCTGGGCCTCTGCGAGGGCCCGCTTAGGAGCGAGAGGGGGCCAGGTTGGGGTGGGGGGGCGCCGTCAAACAGCCACCCTCCCCCGGCGGCCCAGACCCAGTGCCCACGGGCGCCGGCCCGCTGGACGGGGAGAGGGGGGAGGGCGTGCTGACCTGGCTGGCTCCTGTTTCCCGGGGCAGCGTGGGGAGAGCGGGGCTCCCTGGAGGGGCCTGGTCCTGGGGGGCGCCGAGGGTGCACGGGGAGCCGGCGGGTCGCCCGAGGCTCTGGCCCAGGGCCTGAGGACCGAGAACAAGGGCCCATTGTTTGAGCCTCCTCCCGCTGGGCCCCGCGGGCCTGGGACCAGCCTGTCCAGCTCCCAGCGGGCAGCCTCTCCTGGCTGCGAGCCAGGCTGTGGCGGCGGGGGGCAGGGGGGACGGCCAGTCTGGATGGATGGCTGTGCGCATGCCCGCGCTCGGGCCCCCGAGGCCGGCCTCCCTGACCGCGCTGCCCCCCACAGGACCCGGAGCTCGGAGTCCTCAGGCAGGACCTGCCGGCAGCTCTCTGCGGCCTTGCCCCGCCCGCCCGCCCAGACGGAGGCCCAGGGCTGGAGAGGGGGCCGGGCTGCGGCCCCCCTACCCGGTGGAAACGGGCGCGCGGACCCCCACCCCGAGGTGCCCCCTCGCTGCAGGCAGCCCCCCAGCGCGGCTGCTCTCTGCAGGAACTGCCGTCTGCCCTTCCCTCTGCGCCCCGCCTGGCCCAGGGCCCAGCCCCCTGGACCAAGATGATCTCAGCAGCGGTCAGCTGAGCCCCCGCGGCAGCCCAGGAGGCAGGCAGCGTCCGGGTCCTGTCACTGGGCAGGAAACTGAGGCTGGGGCAGGCATGGCCTGCCCAGGGCCACACAGCCCTCTGGGAACCCTCTGCCTGAGCAGGGGCTCCGCGGCCAGCGAAGCGGCCCACGCTGCCATGGGTCCCCCTCAGTCGGGCCTCCATGGCCTCGTGGGCACAGACTCGGCCTGGCAACAGGCCACTGGCACCCAGGCCCTGGAGCACCTCCTTGCCCCCCCAGCCTGCTGCCCTTGCCCTCAGGCCTGCGGGTCCACACTCGGTCTGGAGCCCGGGGGGGCTGTTCCCTGTCTTGGCCGGGTGGGGGCCATGGAGGTGTTCCCACCACTCTCAGCCCCCAGGCAGCCAGCGCCAGGTTCAAATGACAGGCGAGAACCACAGGGGTGCCCAGGGGGGTGGGGCCCCGCCTCTGTCTCCAGAGTTCCCTCCCCCAGGGCAGCTCCCCGCCCACGTCCCCCAACACGGCCCTCTTGCTTAGCCTGGGCCTGTTCCCTCTCTGGCCCCCAAGCCTGGGGGGGGACCAGTCACCCTCATAGGAGCATCCATCCTTCCAAAAGGGTCAGTGACCTTCGAGAGGAACGTGGAAACACTGACAGGGTGGGCTTGGGGGTCCGAGCACCCCAACTTGGAGACCTGGCTGCCCCTTAGTGGTATGTGACCGTGGAGAAGTCAGGTCACCCCCCCTCACCGAGCCGAGCACCACGGGATAAGCATTCCCACCCCACTGGGTTGGCGTAAAAATCAGAGAAAACCATTGTGACAGGTGTGGCGAAGCTGCTAACAGCAGGTTTTTAATAACAGCCTTAGCACAGGTGCATCTAATCCTCACAGCCAGGCCGCCTCTTAACTAAGCAGGAAACTGAGGCTCAGAGCTCTTGCCAGCGTTGCCTGTGGCCACTTGCCCAGGAAGTGGCCGTGTGCAGGGGCCTGGGCCGCCCTGACCGAGGGTCGCCGCCTGTGGCCAGGGTGGTGGTGACGGCAGGGCCCCTGCTCAGTCCCTCCCCACCTGTGACTCTCCCGCAGCCTCCGGAAGACTGCCAGCGGGCGAGGCCGTGGACCTGTCCAGGACGTCCCTGTCGGCCTGGGACCTGCGGCACGTCACGGGCTACCTGGGCTGGCGGGGCTGGCCCTGAGCCTCACGGGGCTCAGCGACGGGCTGCTGTGCCCACTGCTGCCTGGCCTCTGAGCCAGCCCCACCAGCCCAGCTCCTGCCCGGTGGTGGCCCACGTCAGCCCTCGAGGACGCCGCCAAGCTCCTGGCGCTGGCCTGGGTGGACGTGGGCAGCAACGTGAATGCGGCCTCCCTGCCCCAGCCCCTGCTGGCCAGCCTGCGCCAGAGGGGCTGAGCCAGCGCACCTAGCTGCCCACCATCCACGAGGGCCCAGACCCGGGGGCCCCGGCCCTGGCGTTCCCTGGGGGCTCTGCGACTGCAGGGCCGAGCCCCAGGCCTGCTGCACCGGGTGATCCGCCGGCCGCCCTGGCTCCTGTCTCCCGAGCCCATGGGCGGATGGGGTGACGGGGGCAGAGTCCCCCCGGAGGCAGTGCGCAGAGGAGGAAGAGGGGCCCATACTGTGCAGACCCCACAGTAAAGGGCGATGCCTGCTCGGCCTCAGCCTTTCTGCACCGTGGGCCTCGGGAGCCACTGGGCACCAGCCCGGCCGCTGGGGTGGGGAGAAGGAGGGGGCCTTGCCTGCCCGAAAGGGAGGGACCAGACTCACTCTGACCTCCCCTGGGTGCTCCCGGGAGACCAGAGAAGCAGGAGTCCATCTGTGGGTGGGGACTTGCAGGAGACCTCCGGGGCCCGGCCCTCGAGTCGGGGCAGGGCCTGAGCACCTAGAGGACGGGCCCAGAGCGGGGCAGAGCTCCTGCCTGAGCCCAGGCTGCTGAACGCCCCCCCGAACCGGGATTCCCTGGGCCGGGCACACAACTGTGCCAACAGGGGCGAGGCCCGTCGCCCGCGGGGCGTAGAGTGCTGCCCACCAGCCCCGGTGCCCACCCACCAGGCCTCCTGTACTTGGCGAGTGGGGGCGACTCCACAGGGCAGGGGAGGAGACAGCAGAGACAGAGAGCTGTGTTCCCCACAGGCCCTGGGGGCCCCATGCAGAGTCCTTCCCAGGGGAAACCCAAGGGCGGGCGGCACAGCCGGCAGCAGGAGGCCCGGAGGGGCAAGACCCACGGGCGGGCTGCAGACCAGACGCCTTGCTCCCCACCCAGCCCCGCGTGGGGGGCTGGAGGTCAGCCCCCTGGGAGCTGGGCAGGGATGCCAAGCGCGTCGGGCAGTGCCGCCGTGCCTGCCCCAGGGCTCCCCTGCAGGTCAGTGCCAGGGGCAGCGGGGGTCCTCCTGGGCGGGGGGAGACCCCCGCCTCAGGGAGCGCCCCAGCAGACCCTCCCCAGAGCTCCGGCCCTTGGCGGATTGCGAGCCGGCACCGTGACACACGTCTGTAGGTGGCCGGACGCATGGCAGCGTCTTGGGCCAGAAGGGCGGCGTCAGGCCCGGGAGGGCAGGAAGCGGTGAGGTCAGACCCTGCCTCCCTGTGCCCGGGGGAGCCCTCCGGGAGGGGCCTGAGGCGTGAGCGGACCCGCTCAGCCCAGCTCTGCTCCACTCCGTGCACCGGCCCTCTCCGCTCTCCACCGCGGGGTTCTGGCCCCGCCCCAGCCTCCTTGCTTTAACGACGTGGACCTGCCCAGTGACCCCCACTCTGGGACAGTGGGTTCGGGCCCCCGGGGTTGGGAGGATGAGGAGGCTGGCCCGGGCTGGGTGAGCTGCTGAGCTGTGTCCTACGGCCCACCGGCCCCCTCCTCCCTGCCCATCCTGGGCCCGTGTCTGCCACAGACCTGGGGCCTGAGGACTGTGATGGCGTGGAGGGTCTCACCGGGGCGCCGTGAGGACCATGGCCAGTGTCGCCGGCCAAGAGCCGGTTGGATGCAGGCGGTGGCAGCTGGTCTCCGTCTGCCCACCTCTCAGATGGACGCCTGCGATGCCCCTGGCTGGGCCGGGGTGTGAAGCGGCTCCAAGGCAGTCTGCCCTGTTCCCGTGCAGGTGTCCAGAGCCCCTTCGAGGGGCCCTTGCGACCCCCAGAGAGGCTTCCTCTGCAGGCAGGGACACCCAGGAAGCCGGCCCCAGGCGGAGGAGGCGCCAGGTGGGCCTGGCTGGAGCCGGTCCCCTTCTAGGCCCAGTCTTGGAGGCGGACAGACCTGGCCTGGTCCCGCCCCGTCACCCGTGGACGCTGTGGTCCTCTTGGGGCCCGGCCCCTCATCTTGGGAACAAGGCTCACCAAGCCTCCCCTTATCCCGCTGGCGCGAGGCTGACAAGGCTTGGAAAGGACCTGCCGCGTGGGGGGCACAGGACAGAGGCTCTGCAGCGTCAGCGGGGCCTCCACCCAGGGCTCTCGGGGTGGGAATGGCAGGAGCCCAGGCCTCGGGACGAGGCAGGGCTGAAGGCATTTATTTATTTAAGAGCACTCTGCAGCCTCTGTCGGGGCCAATCACTGTTCCGATGGCTTTACACCCCTTTAGTTCTCTCTGCATTTGCAGGAGGTGAGCGAACCGAGTCAGCGAGAGGTTAAGTGACCTGTCCAAGGTCAAAGGGCCAGGAACGGGGGGAGCCAGGCGGCCTGGCTTCAGTCTGGGGTGCTGCCTGTCTCCCAGCCATCGGGGGCGGAGGAGTCACCCAAATTCCCGCCAGGGGCGCCCCAGCGAGCCAGAGGCCATTCGGCCATCATGGCAGCCCTGCTGGAGCAAGACCAGTTGGGATCTCCCTGGGCCTCTGTCTCCTCATGCGCAAGACAGGTAGGGTGGGGAGCAGTGAGGAGCCAGGCTCTGTCCTCTTCTGGGATGGAAAGGGACTGGTGAGGAGTGGCTCTGAAAGTACTGACGATACTTCTCAGACTGAGCCCCGCTCAGGTGTGTGGGATCCCTGCCCGCTTCCAGCAGGCTGGCAGACAGCTGCAGGAGCCTTCATCTCTCCGGCCTCCGCTTCTCGGGTCATGCCAGCATGTTGAGAGCATCAAAAGGAAAGACGAAGAAAACATGCCTGTTCTCTGCAGGACCGTGGTGACCAATGCTCGGGAACTTCTGTCCTGGAAGGGAGGACACTTGAGCCCAGATAGAACGCTTTAATTAAAAACACTTCCTCCTTGGAAGAAAAGCCGCGACAAACGTAGACACCGTATCTAAAAAGCAGAGACGTCACTTTGCCAACAAAGGTTATGGTTTTCCCAGTAGTCATGTACAGATGTGAGAGTTGGACCATAGCGCAGGCTGAATACTGAAGAATTGATGCTTTTGAACTGCGGCGCTAGAGAAGACTCTTGAGAGTCCCTCGGACAGCAGAGATCAAACCAGTCAGTCCTAAAGGAGATCAACCCTGAATATTCATTGGAAGGACTGAGGCTGAAGCTCCCATACTTTGGCCGCCTGATGGGAAGAGGCGCCTCACTGGAAAAGGCCCTGATGCGGGAAAGATGGAGGAGGGCAGGACAGTCTGTGTGGACTTGACGCTGCGCTTGTGTGTGCTCAGGGGCTCCGTCGCGTCCAACTCTCTGCGACCCCGAGGGCTGTAGCCCGCCAGGCTTCTGTCCATGGGGTTCTCTAGGCAAGAATGCTGGAGTGGGATGCTAGTTTCTCCTCCAGGGGATCTTCCTGACCCAGGGATCAGGAAGGCGGGCGGATTTTGCATTGCAGGCGGATTCTTTACCATTGAGACACCTGGGAAGCATTCCCAAAGAATTGATAATTGATATTATCTCTTCCTTAAATATCTGGCAGAATTCCTCAGGGAAGGCTCATCAGCCTGAAGTTTTCTTTGTGGGAAGGTTTTCAACTACAATTCCAATTTAAGACAAGTAGGGGTCTTCGGGTTAGCTGTTACTTCTCAGAGGGAGTTTTTGCATTTTCAGTCTTTCAAGGAATTAGTCCATTTCATCTAAGCTGTGGAATTTGACATGAAGGTGTTCATAACTTTCTCTTTTATTTTGGCTGTACTGAGAGGAGTGCAAGATCTTGTCCCCTGACCAGGGATTGAACCCAGACCCACAGCAGTCAAAGTGCTGAGTCCCAACCACTGGACCACCAGGGAATTCTCCTAGATTCTTCAATATCTTCTCTGAGACTGACACAATGGAGATCATTGACCCAAGACCCTGCTTTTTCCTAAGATAAGTGTTCAGTGCTGTCTACTTAAAAAGAAAAATCACTAACCTGCTTCGTTCCTATGAATTTGCCTATTCTGGATATTTCTATGCGTGGAATCATATTTTGTGTCCTCTTTCACTCACCATGTTTTCAAAATTCATCCATGCTGTAGCATGGGTCAGTAATTCATTTCAAGGCTAAATAATACTCTACTGTATGGATGTACCATTTTTGTTCATCCATACATACATCAGCTGTTGAAGACCGGAGTATTGCCTTAATTCTGTTTTGTTATTTTAGTGTTGCTCTGGGGTTTATATTATACATTTTAAAATTATCACAGACTTCAAGTAGTACGCCATTTTTAGTATAAGAAATTTATAATAGTATGTAGTATTTTCGTCTCTTAGCCTTTACGCTAATATTGCCGTGCATTTTACATTCACATGTCGAAAGGATGAGATGGTTGGATGGCATCACTGACTCCATGGACGGGAGTTTGAGCAAACTCAGGGAGATGGTGACGGACAGAGATCTTCACTTCTTTGCGTAGATCCAGATTTCCACATGCTCTGATTTTCCTTTTGCTAGATGAGTATCCTTTAATATTTCTTGTATAGCAGGTCTCCTGGTGATTTTTTCCAGCCTTCGAATGTCTGAAAATGATGTATTTTGCCTTCATCTTAGAAAGTTATTCCTCCAAGTACTGAATTCTAGATTGAGTTTTCTGTCAATACTTTGAAGATGCTGTTTCACGATCTTTGTGTTTGTATGGTCTGTATGGTCCCCAGTGAGAAATGTCATCCTTATTTTTGTTCTTCTGATTACAACATTTCTTTTTTTCCTCTAGCAGTATTTTTAGAATTTTCTCTTCATCACTGGTTTTGAATTATGATATATGCCTGGATATCATTCTCTTGTGCTTGGAGTTCATTTGGCTTCTGCTATCTGTGGGCTTATAGTTTTCACCCAGTTTGGGAAGTTTGGGGCCATTATTTCTTCAAACACTTTTTCTGCCTCCTTCAGAGACTCCAACTACCCCTATATTAGGAAACTTGAAATTGTCCCATCATTTCTTTTTCAAATTTATCTTTGGCTGTGCTGTCTTTGAAGCGGCTCCGTTACTGCGTGTGGGCTTTCTCTAGTCGCAGAGCATGGGCTCTAGGGCGTGGAGGCTTCAGCAGCTGTGGTGCAGGGGCTCAGCTGTCCCTCGGCAAGTGGGCTCCTAGTTCCCGGACCAGGGATTGAACCTGTCTTCCCTGCACCGGCAGGCAGAATTCTTAACCCCTGGACCATCAGGGAGACGCCCTTCAAATCCTCTTCTCTGTGTCTGTTTCATCTTGCCGTTTCCATAGTGTGTGCTGTGCTCAGTTGTCCGGTCATGTCCGACTCCTTTCGATTCCATGAACTGTAGCCCACCAGGCTCCTCTGTCCATGGAATTTCCCAGGCAAGAATACTGGAATGGGTTGCCATGCCCTCCTTCAAGGGATCTTCCCAACCCAGGAATCGAACCAGGGTCTCCTGCGGTGCAGACGGATTCTTTACCATCTGAGCCACCAGAAAAGCCCAAGGATATTGGAGTGGGTAGCCTTTCCCTCCTCCAGGGGATCTTCCCAACCCAGGAATCAAACCAGGGTCTCCTGCAGTGCAGACGGATTCTTAACCAGTTGAGCTTCTATAGCTACGCTTTAACATTCACTGACCTTTTCTTCTGCAACATCCCATCTGCTATGAATCCCATCCTGGTATCTTAAGTTCAGTGAGAAATTTCTTCTCTTTTTCTTCTTTCTCCTCCCACTACACCCCTCTTGTCCTCCTTTACAGAACTTCCATGTCCCTCTTAACTTTTTTAATGCATGAAAGAGCTACCACCACCATCTTAACCTCCTTCTCGGCTCCTTCTAACAGGTGAGTCAGTTTTAACTTGTTTTCATTATTTCCCTCATTACGGGCTGTGCTTTCCTGGCTCACTGCATGCCTGGTAATCCTTGACTGGATGCCAGACACTGTGAATTTTACTTTGTAGGGTGTTAGATATTTTCATGTTCCTATAAATCTTTGGGGGCTTTGTTGGAGAATACAGTTAATTGACCTGGACACAGCTTGATCCTTTCAAGTCCTGTTTTTATGATTTGTTAGCTGGATCAAGAACAATGCTCAATCTACGGCTCAAAGTGCATTTATGAGGCAAGACTTTCCTGGATACTTGTCTTAAAAATATATCGTATTTTTGTATTAGCCATGTTTAAATGTCTTTTACTGAGTATTTCAAAAATTTTAAAATCTTGGAGCCTCACTAAAGACTGCCCCTCCTAGAGCCAGTTAACTCCTAGAGAGAGTAAACAGTTTGCTTGCACAGCATACCTTTCACATACAAACTAACCAAAGTCTAAACCAACCACCTTTATTTAACTCACCCATCAAAGCCTTCACCTGCCGTGCCAAACGCCACACACCTGGAGGCCACCCCTATAGCTCGGAGCCCTCTGCTCTGTTCAAGTCATCCGATTCCAGATGTCCTCACACCGGCCCACTCTGCCTCAGCCCTGCTTCCCCCATGGCATCCACACTCAGGCCTGGGTCATGCCCTCCCTCCCCTCCTGCCCTTGGCCCACCTGGGGTTTCCTCGGGTGACCCCACGCAGCGTGGCACGCCCCTCGCGCTTGGGAAGTGTCGTCTCCCCGCCTGCCACCTGTCACACCTAAAAGAAAACTCGGGGTCTAACAGTCTCCCCGCTGTTGCGAGTCAGGTTTTCCTCTGGCCAGTGGGAACAGGAACTATTCCCGCGTCTGTGTGATGCCACGCCTTCTTCCCTGGCCTGTCTCCTCACACCAGTGTGCTGACCGGTGTTTAAGAGGAACCTTCTGCAGACCTCTGGGGTCCCCTGTGCAGCTCTCTTCCCCTCTGAACGTGAGCTGCCTTGCTGTCTCTGGACTCTCAGTTGACTCTGCAGCCCGGGCAGTCTGCCGGCTCCCCCTCACTGCCGCGGCCTGGAAGCGCTCACCAGGCGCTAAGTCCACCTCATGTGTTTCCCATGTCTCAGGGGTTACTCTCCTTCAATGCCCCGAGTTTTTTTTTTTTTTTCAGGCATGAGGGTAAGTTTCCATCTTGGCCAGAAGCAGGGGAAAAAAAAAATCCTGTGTGCTTTTTTTTTTTTAAAGGTATGAAGTACTCAGCAGGTGTGTCTAGAAGCGGAGATGGTATCAATGAATCAGCTGAGTCTGAACCTCCCTGGTACAGACAAGAGGCTTAGAGAATCCATCTCTTCGGTCGTGGCCTGGTTCTCTCTCCACAACACCACCCCTGGACCTGTGTCTTCTTTACCATGCCGTGCTGTTCCCAACCTTACTGGTTTTCTTAAACTGCCATTTTCTATTTAAAAACCTTTAATGTATTTTAATTTTTGAGGGTTGTGCAGGATGTGAGATCTTAGTTCTCTGACCAGGGATCGAACTCGCATTCCCCTGCAGTGGGAATGTGGAGTCTCAACTACCAGACCCAGGGAAGGTCTGAGGTCCTATTAAAACAAAGAAGGCGAGAAGGAAAAAGGGCCCTGCAGAGACCAAACAACAGTGGGGGATGGGGAGGCAGGGAGAGAAAGAGAAGTAAAAACAGGTCGAGTCCTGGAGATCCGACATCTGAATAACAGGATTCCAGAGAGAGAAATCAGAAAGCCAAAGGGAGGAAATCATCAACAAGCAATTCAAGAAAGTTTCCCAGAAACAAAGGATTCAAGTCCGTTCTGAAAAGGTTCCTTCAGCAAGAGCCCAGCGCGATGCACCCACAGACCTTGGCCGGGGCACGTCAGTGTGCGTCACGGAACAGAGGGACAGTTACGTGCAAAGGGCAGTGCTCAGAACAGCTCCAGACACCTCCATGGCAGCACACGGTGCTTGACGGAAAGGGAACGATGCCCTCAAAACCCCAACAGAAGCGAACTCCCGCCTGGAGTCTCATCCTCAGCCGGGTATGAGAGGACAAGCCCCTTCCCGACAGGTACCCCTTCTACAGCAGACGCAGGAGGAAGAAGTTACACAAACCACAGGAGACCTCGACAGAGGAAAGCCCGTAACGGCAAGGCCTAAGCGCAGAGGAAAGCCGGTCCAGCCTGGGGCCAACTGAGAAGAAAATGCCCGGACAGAAGTATTCAAGTCTTTAGACAAGTCTGGGGTTGTACTAGCGACAGGCAGACAGAAAACGAAGCAGGGAAGAAGGTGCTGGGTCGGCCAAGAGGCTCACTCATCATGGGAAACCCAAACAAACCTTCTGGCCGACCCAGGAAGAGGATTATTAATTCTAGGAAAGAGAAAGGTCTGCATGAAAGCGATCCCATCTACCACCTGGCTCAGCTGTAATCAAACACCCAGCCCTAATCCCTAATAACACACACCGAGTATGATCAAGTCAGAATTACAGTATCAGGGAGATGGGCCATGGGGAGTCCACGTGGGTAGGCAGGACGAAGAAGCTGGAAGATAAATGCCTGAAACGAAACATTAATGAGTAGCCACACAAACAGGTGTAAATGGAGGCATGGAAGAAAATACGGACAACCAGCCCGGAGCTGAGAGGACTGGGTGGAGGCCGCAGGGAGAGACGGCGTAATAATAACAAACCTCCCAGAACAATCTGCTCTTTCAGTGTGAATAACGGGTCTTTTTTCCTAATGTGCAGGATACAAAACTGTTTATAATGCTGTTCTAGGGGAACTTTATTGTTTTATAAAACTTGCAGGGAACTCTGCAGCTGTCCAGTGGCTGGACCTCAGCTGCCGAGGGCCCAGGTTCGATCCCTGGTCAGGGAACCAAGGTCCCACAAACCACTGGGCGCGGCCAAAAACAGCTAATGCTCACACAAAACAAGACACTCTAGCCCAGGGTCAGAAGGTGGACTTGCATATACCAAACTGCAATCAGTGGGTGGGGACAGCAAGGGCACGGTTCAGAGCAGATTCCCGAGCCCCCATCTCCAGCGGTGGTCTCTGAGCATCTCAACAGACCTGTCCTTTTCTTGTCAGAAACAGATGAACTTTTGGTCGCATCAAAAGCAAATTAACTCCTTCCACAGTGAGTTCACTGGAAGCCGCCCCCAGCTGCCCTTCATTGCACCTATCGGAGGAGCGGGGGGTGTGGAGGCCGCTCTGGGGGGACGGTCCTGGGCACTGACCCACACGCCAGGCTGATAGGAGGGCCGCCACCTTGTGGTCTGTTGCAACCATGGGGCAGAAGCTCGCTAGGGGACCTCCACCCACCCCCAGCACCGGAACATCTGTCCCACAAGCAACATTCTAGGGCCGATGACCGACCCCCTCGCCTCCCGTTTCTGCCGCAGCTCACCCCACACAGGACCCCTGCTGGCCCGTCCGGCGTCTGACTTCTCTTCTCCATGCCGCTTTTCCAACGAGGGGCTGTCGTCAGCTACCGGCGTCGCACACCCTGTGCTCTGCGTTAGCAGCTGCCGCTGTGCCAGTCCACGCCGGGCGCTCTGATAAACACAGGAACCTGTCCCCCGGATCAGCACAAAACCGCTTATGAAGCCAGCACTGCAGGAGCCACCGGGACTCTCTGAATGCCCTTCTGATATCAGATTACTTCTGCCACATGCTGAGTCACTGGGGTTTCCAGGCTGCAAGCTCTGGGTCTTGGTGTTTCCCCCACAGGGCAAGACCTTGTGTGTCCTGTTGTTCAAGCTGAGCTGACCGTCCTCCCAAAAAGGCTGCCAGACAGAGTGCTGCTGCGTGCATGCCCGTGTGCCAACAACGGAACCTGGGCACCCTCGGAGCCGCTCCAAGGGCTTAGCCAGCGCTGGCTGGAACGGCGGCCCCTGTGCTTATCAGTAACTGCGCTACTTCAAACTGGCACTTCCCCAGGACATCTCCCAGGGTGTCAAAGTTTAAGCTGCGGCCAAAGCAAACACGACAAAAACTACAAAAGGAACACAGAGTCCTCAGATTCTCAAAAAGAAAAAAACCACCATATTTATTAGTTTAACATTTTACCCCCATCTAAAGAAAATGATGTCCACAGATAACCTAGGACATAGACACAGGCACGCACCCCGACCCAGATAACCTAAAAGAAGAAAAAAAGAGCAAAGTTCTGTCCAACAGATAAAATTTATCTTCGCTTCTGGAAGATGTTTCCACGTCCCATTCCGCGTCCTCTCCCTCTCGCAGCCACTGAAAGGTAGGGAAGAGAAAGGATGGGGCAGGTCAGTGAGGACTCTCACCACAGAGGAGCCAGAGCCTCAGGACGCTGGCCGAGAGGGGCCTGAAGGCCGCCCCGTCACACTTCTCGGGAAAAGAGACCCCGGGAGGGGCGGGTGCTCGGCCAGAGCTGGAGAGGAGGCCCTGAACCCGTCTCCTGGCCCAGCACTGCCCCACCAGAAGCTGGGGGGGCAAGGCCGTGCAGTGAAGGTGGTTTGGGGAGCCCGTCTGGGAACCAGAGAAAACATGAATTCTCAGAGCTGCCCCAGGGTGAGTGAACAAAACACTACAGATGTATTTAATTCACACGTAAAATTGTGAAACAGATGTTAAGTTTAACGTCTATTAAATCTGGGTGAGGGATCTTGTTCTTTGAGCTATTCTGCATGTGTGGAATGTTTCAGAATGGGGGCGGGGGAACCACAGATGAAAACCCCAAACCACCCCTCGATGAAGATCGCTCTTCTCTGAGACTCAGGTCCGAAGAGGGGACCAGTGGCTTTGAAGAAGAAGAGGAGAAAATACCCTGCGGGCCTCTGGACTAACTGGAGCCTCACTTCTCTCCTCTCAGAGCCTGGAGCTGGCCCCAAGAGGGCGGGCCTGTGAGAACCTGGCCACCTGCTGACTGCACCGGCAGGTCCACTGGCCAGCGCCTCCTAGAGCTCCGACAGAGACCGGGGTGCCCTTGGTCACAGTGACGAGGACAGCCCCTGAGGAAGCGGAGGACAGCAGCTGCAGCTCAGCCTTCGCACCTTCCCCAGGACAGAGGTCCAGGGCTCTGGTCCCCGCCGGGAGGGACGAAGGAGACTCTGACAGGCTTTTCTGGAGGGCAATTGAAAGGCCCCTCCGAGCTCCAAGGCCACCTGAAGTGGGACATGCCTGCTGCATTCTCAGACCTGAAGGAGCATCCTGAGACCTTCTGGCTCTTTACTAAGACCGCTCCTAACTACTCACTCATTTCCTAGCTGATCAACACAGCAGAACTTTTCAGGACCCCGACACAGAACACTGAGTGGGCTAACCCAGAGAAAAAGGTCAGGCCACGTCACTGGGAAGACCACGTCCTGCTTCTGGAACGTATTACAGGAAAATTGCGTTTGGCCTCCTTTAATGGGTAAAAGATGGCTCAAGACGGCTGACTTCTGATCAGAGAGTGCCCCTCCCCCACACCACCTCTCTGGCTTACGCTGGGCGTCGGTAGACACCCCAGCCCTTCAGGGCCAGTGCCTCCGCTTGGCCAAGCAGAGCGGGGCAAGCTCCCCGCAGAGTCACCGCAGCGGACTCATCCACTCTCATCTGAGCCCCCGTCTTTCTTCTAAGGAGCCGCTGTGGCTCTTGCGTGCGTCCTCAGTAGTATCGAGTGAGGCAAGACAGAGAAGGCGGGGCCCGAGGATCCCCAAGACTGCGGGGGCAGCGGTGTGGAGCCGGCCGCCCCGGCGACAGGGCCTTCCTGCAAGGCCACGACGCGCCCACCCATCACAGCCCACGGCCGCAGCGCCTACCCTGGGCCTTCAGGATGGCCGCCTTCCCCCGACCGGCGCCCGAGCCCTGGTTTTTGTTCTTCATGCTCTTCAACATGGGCGCGTTTTTCAGCATGTCCGGCAGAATCAGGAAGCGGATCTTGCTGCCCCGGATGTACACCTGCTCCAGCTGAGCCACGCGGCCGTCTCTGTACGTGACCGTGATGTTGGACATCTGCAAGGGAACCACCCTCGTCAGTAAGGGCCAGGGGCACCGGCAGAGAGCAGGGGACTCAGGGGCAGGGCCGTCACTGAGACTGCGGGCCCCTCCAGCCTGTGGACAGATGCGTGTGCCGGCAGCGCGGCGGTGGCCGGAGGAGAATCCAGCCAGGAGACTGGCTGGGTGTGGGAGGGCGACACAAGCCTGCCCGTGCCAATCTCAAAAGGCACCACGTTTAACAGAAAGGGCAGCTCATTCTCTCAGCCTTCTGGGTGGAAAAGGATCACGGTCTATTCCAGCCCACATCGCCCAGCGGAGCGCTGGCTCCGATACCTGATGCTTGTTGTCACCTTACCCCGACCTGCTCTGCCCTTCAAGGGCTGACTGCCCCGCGCTCGGCCTCTGCTGGAGTGCCCGGCCTGCAGTCTGCCCTGGGGGCTCTCTGCCACAGGCCGCCTCTCCTCCAGCCCGCCCCAAGCAGCCGGACAGGCCGCTCTGAAAGATCAGCCACACCCAGACTGAGTGCGCTCACGGCCGGCACAGGTCCGTCCAGGCTGAAGCCTGCCCACGCCAGGGGTAACATTGACAGCAATGGATGAGAGCCCCGCCAGACACCCGGATGGGGTGAGCCCTTGCGGAACACAGACGAATGGATAAACGGAGGGGGTGAGGAGAGGCACTCAGAGCAGACCCAAGAAATGCAGAAAGCAGGAGGGAGGAAAGAAATGACTCTTACAACAGGTACAACAACACAGACTCAGGCAAGAATCTCCACTGGAAGTGAAGCAGGGCTGACCACTGGGAGAGAGGTGAGGAACAGAATGTTACAAGGTATTTACTTAAAGGGCCCCCCGAGGAAATTCTCATTAGTTGCAGAAGGAAAAGGAACACACAGTGGAGAGGACACACAACACCGTAACCAGGAGACCAAGGCTCCCCCAACACGGGGGCAAACGGGGGTTCCGGGCCGAGTGACACCTTGAGGAGACAAAACTCACAAACCCCCCAGGAGGCCTAACCCAAGTCTAACGAGGGGAAAACACCCGAGAGGCCCTGAGCACGGGACCTCCTGACAAACAACCGGCCTCCGGCCTCCACCGAGTCATCAGTGGGGCCAAAGAGCAAAGTTGGAGCGACTGGTGCGGGAGCTGACTGCTGACCGCACTGAGGGATCCCGGGCTGGGCCGTGAGGGACAGACTGCACACCTGAAGAAACCGCGGGTGCTGCAGGTTAAAGAATGGACTCCACGTGGGGTTCCTGGCTGAACAACACAGCAACAGGACGCGCACGCCAACGACACCCAGCGCGTGCAGTGAAGGGCTCCCAGGACCGCAGCCCACTCCCCAGGAGCGCTCAGAACAGCGCCTCGGGAGGCTTCCACAGACCCTCACGCCACGGCCAAGCAAAGAGCCCACACTGACCTGCCACCGATGGGCTGAGCGTGCTGACACCCACAAAGCATCACTTCCACGGACTCCATGAACCATCACCGTCCCCGCCAAAACGCCTAGGAATCATGCTGCTTTACATATAGTGAAATTTTGGACTTGGCCCTTACTTTTATTTTTTTTAAAGATAACATTCACTGTGCTTTTATGATCACAAACTTAACACACAATTATCATTTCAAAATGAGAAAAATATTTTTAAAAATTTCATCACATATAATTCCCCACTGAAAAGCAACTACTCAACGTGGGTCTTCCTCAAAATCTTTTTAAAGCATTTTAATGTATCATGAAATTAAAAGATGCTTACTCCTTGGAAGGAAAGTTATGACCAACCTAGATCTCATATTAAAAAGCAGAGACATTACTTTGCCAACAAAGGTCCGTCTAGTCAAGGCTGTTTTTTCCAGTGGTCATGTATGGATGTGAGAGTTGGACTGTGAAGAAAGCTGAGCGTCGAAGAATTGATGCTTTCAAACCGTGGTGTTGGAGAAGACTCTTGAGAGTCCCTTGGACTGCAAGGAGATCCAAGCAGTCCATCCTAAAGGAGATCAGTCCTGGGTGTTCATTGGAAGGACTGATGTTGAAGCTGAAATTCCAATACTTGGGCCACCTCATGTGAAGAGTTGACTCATTGGAAAAGACCCTGATGCTGGGAAGGATTGGGGGCAGGAGGAGAAGAGGACGACAGAGGATGCGATGGTTGGATGGCATCACCGACTCGATGGACGTGGGTTTGGGTAAACTCCTGGAGTTGGTGATGGACAGGGAGGCCTGGTGTGCTGCGATTCATGGGGTCGCAAAGAGTCGGACACAACTGAGCGACTAAACTGAACTGAACTGGATGTATCATTTATAGCCTGGTTCTCATTTTCGTAAAACTGGGAACATTGTGGAGTTCTGTATTTCCCCACTTTTGTCAGTGGCATTTTACCACATTACATACTCTTCCACACTATTTTACTGAGTAATATTCTTCATAATATATACTAGTTTGGGTGATCGTAATTTATTGACCTCATTAGCAATGTTGGCTGAGCTGCGACTTCCTCAGAGCAGGGTCACCATCCGAGGCTCTCCTAATCGCCACCCCGCTCCCCATGTCAGACCAGCGCCCGAGACGGAGAGCTCTCCTGCTCCCTCTCCTCCATCCTTTGCTGCTGTCAGCTCCCCCAATCAACCTCGTGCAGAATTAACTCTGTCCGCCTTTTACAGATGAGCAAACTGAGGTAATTAACGTGCCCCAAGTCAACTGAAATTCAAACCCACATCAGATTCCAAAGCCCAAGCCCTTAAGGAGAAACTGCGTCCCACACTCTGTAAAGTATACGAATTCACGTGCTGTGGGAAGGGAACCGCACCAAGCAGGGGTTCCAACACTTCTTAGCAAAGCGATATTCAGCAGGTGAGCGCTGTAATCTTACTCTTCCCATTTTGTGGATGATAAAACTTATCACCCAACCTGCTTACTTGGCCAAGGATTTGCTATAAGTGCAATCACATGAGGTGCTTCTGCTATAAAAATGGCAAATACCCGCAGTGTGTGAGTGGTAGATTCTGGTAACTGCAAAGCATCATGCAAACACGTGGGGGTGGGGGGAACTGATCCTGATAGCTCCACTGAAGGTTGTGCCACTTCTCCTATATGGGTTCCCAAAATACGTGAGAGGATGACCACGGGATTGGGAGAAACAAAGGACGAGCAGCCTGAACAGTTAGCCTCTAAAAGGTTATATATTCTCAGCCTCCAAGTGGCTCTCACCGATGCCCGCCTCTCCGGTACCTCTAACGGGGCCTGGCACACCTTAGGCACTCGGTGAACAACTGCTGACTAAAAACTTCAAACAGACCCCCAGCCAGCTGCTCGCTGTCCCCCAAGGCCCAGGCTCAGGTGCGGAGCAGGGTACCTGGCAGTTCATGTTGTCCTCCGCCTCGATGAGCTTGCCCCGGTACACCTCGCCGGTGTTCGTCTCGCACGTCACGATGTGGCCCTCAGCCTCATGGAGGACTTTGATCGGCACGCCAATAGACATCGCGGCAGGAAGAGAGTGCTACGGCAAGACAGAGACAGCAGTGAGTTCATCTTTCGAAGTCCGAGAAGGCATGCGGCAAACACCACAACCCCTCAAGGCTGACGCTCCGGGAAAACTTAGCAAGGGTGCACTATTTTTTTTTTTTTTTAGCTGAATTCTGAGCTTGAAGGACCTATCTGGCAAACACATGCAAGACGTGGGTGGGGAGGAACAGGCGGGCTAGACAGGGGGAAAACTAATGGGAATGAAAGTTGTCTCCCATTTTCCTTCCACCACAGGTCCGTTGAGTGTGCATGTTAAGTCGCTTCAGTCGTGTATGACTCTTTGTGACCCCATGGACTGTAGCCCACCAGGTTCCTCTGTCCATGGGATTCTCCAGGCAAGAACACTGGAGTGGGTTGCCGTGCCCTCCTCCGGGGATCTTCCCAACCCAGGGATGGAACCCGCATCTCTTACACCTCCTGTATTGGCAGGAGAGCTTTTTTTTTTAAACCACTAGTGCCACTGGGAAGCTCAAATCTAGAAGGGGCTGTGCATTTAATTCAACCCATTAAGTGCTCTCTGACCATCTACTTACTTCACCATTAAGCTAAAGAGAAAATATCCAAGTGTTCATAAAGCGACAATGTGCTACAAGTAGGAAATGCTCATCCTGGAGGGAAAATATAATCAGGGAAAACCCTGACTTGACCTAATTAAAAGAGAAAACAGCAAGTGGATTTTTTTTTTAATCCCAAGATGGGTGTGCAGAACAAAAACTCCTGTGAAATGAAACATTTTCTGCTCGCCAGTAAACAAGCCACCGGAGAATGCAATGGCAATCCCGTGGACGGAGGAGCCTGGTGGGCTGCAGTCCATGGGGTCGCAAAGAGTTGGACACGCCTGGGCGACTTCACTTTCACTTTTCCCTTTCATGCACCGGAGAAGGAAATGACAACCCACTCCAGTGTTCTTGCCTGGAGAATCCCAGGAACGGGGGAGCCTGGTGGGCTGCCGTCTGTGGGGTCGCACAGAGCCGGACACGACTGAAGCGACTTAGCAGCAGCAAACAAGCCACATCACAGCCATTTGGTATTCCAGCCTTCCAAATGCAAACTTTTAAGCCCAGGTAAAAACCATACTGGCTTTTTGGCTGAGGAGCTGGGGGATGTGAGAAGCACAAGAGTCAGTCCCTCGTACTTTATGCCTTAGGGTAAAGGAGGAATTAGGATGTGAACAATGAAAAGCAGGATTTGGCTCCAGATAGCTGAGATGCATAAGAAAAAAAAGATTTCAGGAAACCGGACTCTTGTATCTTCCCATATAATAAAAAAGTGTTAAATCTCTTCAGGTGGCTTCCCTGTAGCTCAGTGGGTAAAGAATCTGCCTGCAGCGCAGGAGACCTGGGTTTGATCCCTGGGTTGGGAAGATCCCCTGGAGAAGGAAATGGCATCCCACTCCAGTATCCTTGCCTGGAAAATCTCATGGACAGAGGAGTCTGGTGGGCTGCAGTCCATGGGGTCGCAAAGAGCCACCAACCACTGAGCGACTAACACTTATACTTAAATCTCTTCAGGCAGGAGATCTGGTCTTCATCACTCAATAGCCACCTTTTAATATTCAGATTACCTGCCCCTTGCTGCCAACTTGTATGTAGCCTGACTCCACCCCACCGCACATCGCTCTCTCTGGGTGGGCGGGGGGGGGGGGGGTGTCCGCCTGAGATCCTGTCTTCCGGGCTCAGAGTCCTCATGATTCCCACCGAATAAACCTAGTTCTCAGCTTTTAGGTGGCGGTATTTTTCCAGTCGACAGGGAGCTGGAGGGTGGAGCACAACCATGCGTGGTCAAGAGAAAAAAAGGCCCGGGAGAGGTTAGGAAAAAACAGGCTCCGTTGGCGAGGACGATGCTGAGCCGCAGCTGGGGGAACCGGGGCAGCACAGGAACGATCCAATGGGAGGGAAGCCGAAGTTACAAGCTGCACCGCACAGACTGAGAAGCAAGGACATTTGATGCCTTGTGTGTTAAGCGTGAGGGATCAGGCCCTGGAAGGGGAGGGAGGCAGAGATGCAACGGGCTTTGAAAAGACACCACCCAGGTAGCGACCTGGGGGGAAGGCGGCCACCGGCCAGGAACGGCCTCAAGACCACCGCCTGGATTCTTCGAGCAGCAGCGGCCCGGAGAGGTTCGGACACCGAAGGGCAAGTACGCGGGGGACAAGCCACCGAGCGCACTTCCAGGCGCTCGTGAGGCGCCGCGCGGGGCCTGGGCGGCCGGGCTTCCCGCGTTTCTCCTGCCTGAGCGCCGCGGAGCTCCTCAGCGGCGCGCCCTCCTCCCGCCCCCGGCCCCTCGCGGAACCTCGGCCGAACCCCCGCCCGCCGGCCCTCCCCTCACCGGCTCCGGGCTTCTCTTTCAGAGGCGGCAGGCTAGACGGAACGCCGGCCACTGCGGAGACGCGAGGTGCGCGAATGGCGGGCCCGCGCTCCCAGAACACCACGCGTTCCCAGAATGCCTCGCGCAGGGCCCGCCCCCTTCCTTTTCCCGAGCGGCGGCGGGCGAGGTCTCTCGCCTTCGCGTTCATCCTCATCGCGCCGGCTGGGGAACCCGAGCTCGCGTACAATAGTTCCGGGCCCGGGGAAGACCGGGGCTGATGACCGGACCCAGGTGCTGCCGGAAACAGCGACCCTCGGGCCGGCCCGGGCCCAGGGGGACTCGCGTTCCCCGGCAGCCGACGCCAGACGCGGGCTGGACGGCGAGGCGGGCGGCGGGCGCGGGGGCGCGGGGCCGGGACCTGCCCCCACAGCGGAAGCCTGGGAAGCCGACGGCGCCGGGGAAGGGGCGCCCCGAGCGAGGCGAGTACCCCTGGCGTGCGGACGGGGGAGCGGGGGCCCGGGGGGGGGCGGCCGGGGCGGGAGCCGGGGCGGGGCGGGCCGGGGCGGGAGCCGGGGCGGGGCGGGCCGGGCGGGCCGGGGCGGGGCTTGGGGCCGCCGCCGCCTCCCGCCCCCTCTCCCCCCGGGGCGCTGGTGCTGGCGGCCCGGGAAGCCGGCGCGCGCCAGCCGCGCGCTCTCGCCCCCAGTCGACGCCAGAGCTGCACCCGGCGCCGGGCCGGGGCCATGGGAGCCCCGCGCCGCCCGGGTCATGAGGACGGAGGTGGACGCGGAGGCAGCGGGGCCGCCGCTCGAGCCCGGTCAGTGTGATCCCTCCGTCACCCCGGGGATCGCGGTGGGCACGGGGCAGGACCCCGGGGATCGCGGTGGGCGCGGGGCAGGACCCCGGGGATCGCGGTGGGCGCGGGGCAGGACCCCGGGGGTCGGGGGGCGGCCCTGGGGATCGCGGTGGGCGCGGGGCAGGACCCGGGGGGATCGCGGTGGGCGCGGGGCAGGACCCCGGGGATCGCGGTGGGCGCGGGGCAGGACCCCGGGGATCGCGGTGGGCGCGCGGCAGGACCCCGGGGATCGCGGTGGGCGCGGGGCAGGACCCCGGGGATCGCGGTGGGCGTGCGGCAGGACCCCGGGGATCGCGGTGGGCGCGAGGCAGGACCCCGGGGATCGCGGTGGGCGCGGGGCAGGACCCCCCGGGATCGCGGTGGGCGCGGGGCAGGACCCCAGGGATCGCGGTGGGCGGCGGCAGGACCCCGGGGATCGCGGTGGGCGCGGGGCAGGACCCCGGGGATCGGGGGTTGGGGGCAGCTCTCACCCCGGGGATCCGGAGTTGGGGGGAACCCTGCCCGAACGCGGGGCAGGGTCCGGCCGGGCGACCTTGGTCCGACCGCCGCCGCAGCCCCGGCTGTTGAGCTCTGGGCGAGACCTGGCCAGGTGTGCGCTCCGGCAGGGCCTGCCAGGCCGACCACGATCAGTTGGGTTTGTTTTGTTTTTTTTTTCCTGATAAGTCCCTGAGCAGTGACACCCCTGGGCATCTCTCGATTGCAGTCATGGAGGGAAGGAGGGTCCTGGTTGAGTGGCCGGGGGCACGGGGAGGGTTCACCTTTCCCAGGAGCGAAAAGTCCTCCTTGGAGCTGCCTTGGGGAGACCCTGTCCCGCCTCCGGTAACTGAGGCCTTAGAAGGGGCATCTGGCGGGGGGCAGCAGAGCAGTGAGGGCCGGCCTGCCCCGGGCCTCCCTGCCCCGGGCCTCCCAGACTCCCGCCTGTTGTCTTGCTACGGGTGTTCCCTCTCTAGTTCCTCCTTCCCAGGAGGTCTGAGTTCCTTTGCGGGGGGGAGGGGGGGCACAGACTGATAATCCAGTGGCCGCCTCGGTGTGCTTTTCTGAGAGGGGGGGCAGCAGTGGTTCCCCATCCCCTCTGCAGCACACAGTTGATGAGAAAGGGCTGGTGAACTCCATGGTGAGGTGCCCACACGTGGGAGACCCCAGCCCTGAGGCATCCGTGGGACTCCGACGGTGGTTGCAGCAAGGAGTTGGGCCCGGGGCTGTCCCCTGGGTTTGCTGTCTCCTCCTCCCGGTGTCTCCCTCTGTGATCTTGGACCAGACACTTGCCTTTCCAGGGCAGCCTCAGTGGAGTCATGACTCACGTTTCCAGGGCGCTTTCTCTGAGCAGGCGCTCTGCCTGACTTGTTTACATGCAGAGCCTCATTAATCCTCATAAGACTCGGTGAAGCTGGTTCCTGTTGTCATTTGCCCTTTTGCAGATGAGCCTACCGAGGGCTTAAGTATTCAGGGCCAGGAAACGGCCTTCCTTCCCTGAGGACAGCTGCCAGCTGAAGCTGGGCCAGTCCCTCCCAGGCAGACCCTGGCCCTCAGGTGGGACGGGCCGTGGCTCCAGGCGTCTGGCAGCAGCTTGGGGCTTGGAAGGCCTCGCCTGCCCTTATCGCCACCCGCCGCAGGAGGATCTCTGGGTCCCTGTTGGCTGACTTGCTTGTGCCTGGATTGGGGGTGGCCCAAGGCGGGTGTTCAGCCACCTCAGGGGTGTGGGCAGGATCAAAGGGTATGAGATAAGGGTGAGAAGAGGTGGGGCAGAGTTCCCAAGGCCCTGCCAGCGGCCCAGCGGCCGGGCGGTGCCACGTTTTACAGCTGGGGAAGCACAGACAAGAGGCAGAGCCTGGCCACAGGTGGCCCAGCCAGCCAGCGCCAGAGCCCGCGCCGCAGAGCCGCAGAGTCAGGAGGAGCCGTGGACAGAGGACCACAGTCTGGGAGCCTGGGGGAAGGGGAGTCCTGCGGTGACACGGAGGCTCGGGCCGCTCAGGGGAAAGAAAGAAAAACAAAAACGCCTTCCATTCACCGCCGAAGCGTGTCTGCTGCTGAGGTCTCCGGGCTGGGAGGAGGCAAATACTGTGTGCCTGCCACCGAGGAGTTCCCAGCGGGTCTGGTCCTCCAGAGGGAGGGGAAGGGACTGATGCGTTTGGATATTCAGAGATGGGAGACAGCCTTCCGGACGGAGGGATATGCAGAAGCCAAGGCTGGGGAGTAAACAGCCCGTGGGGAGAAAAACAAGAAGGCAGTTTGTAGCTACGGGAGGGGTTCTGGAAGGTGGGGGACACAGGCCGCCAGGGGACAGCAGCCTGCAGACGCCTCTGCCTCTGCTCAGCCTTCCGGGGCGGGGGCATTACTTTGAGACGTGAACTCCTGGCTGGCAGGGCTCGGGCCGTCACCTCGTGTGCTCAGAGCCTAGCACACTGTAGTGGGCGCCCAGTGAGTTCATCCTCTTTCCAGCAGCGGTTTCTGGAGCCACTGCTAAGCTTCATACGCCAGGCACTGGGAACAACAGTGAAGAAGATGAGCCGGTTCTCTGCCCTTGGGCCGCTTACAGTCTAGAGGGGAGGCAGGAAGGCTTTATTTTTTGTGTGTTTGTCACTTTTGAGTACTGTGAAGGAAACACTGTGAAGGAGCCCCTACTCCCTAAGGCACCTCAGTGAACGCCTCTCACGGGGCGGGGGAGACTGAGCCAAGACCTGAGTGACAAAAAGGGGCAGACTTAAGTCCCTAGGGTAAAAGAGCTCCCCGGGGCGAGTGGGGCAGGCCCGGCAGGCCTTCGTAAGGGGTAAGACCTGTGTCTTGAGGACCATGGAAGACTGTGGAAGGGGGCCCTGCAGCTGCTTTGTACCGCAGCCGGAGAGGGGTTGGGGGAGCAGCAGCTCCGGGGCTGAGTCTGTGGCAGTGGGCGGAGGCGGATGTTGCAAGGCCGGAGAGGTGGCCTGGGTTCCTTTTAGGGCCTCCCGGGGTCAGGGGGAGGACGGAGGAAGCATGACCCCCGACTGGTCTCAGCGCCCCCGGGGCCCCAGCTGGATGGAAGGCGGGGCTCCCGGCCGCACCTGCGAAGGGGCGCTGGGCACATTCTTGCCCCCGGGGCCAGGTGGCTCGGCCAGCAAGCGGCCGGCACTCAGCTGTGCTGTCCTGCTTTCTGCGGCCCTGTGGATGAGGTGGGGAGCAGAGAGGCCACGGCAGTGCAGCCAAGGTGCAGTCCCGGGCCCTGCTCCGGAGAGGGCGTGGACAGCCCCGCGGGGCAGGGGTCCATGCGGGGGCCCCTGGGAGCCACAGCGTGGGCCTGGGCCAGCCGAGTGCCGATGAGCGAAGGGGCACAGCCGGCCTGCCTGCCCTCCGGGGAGGCCCGGGAGGTGCTGGCCTCTGAGCCAGGCCTTGAGGGCAGGGGAGGGTGCTTGGGACCCCTCCAGGCAACAGGTCGAAGGTCGCAAGGCCAGGCGCCCCAGGGCTCCCGGGCGGCCCTCCTGGTTGGCGCACATAGGGGCGGGGTGGGGAGGTGTGCTGGGGGTCAGCTCTGCGCAGGGAGCGTTGCCTGGAGACCCCCGAGGTGGGGTGACCACGGGAGCCAAAAGGGCGTCCTGAACGAGCAGAGTGTCACTGCTGGTTCTTTAGCTCTGAGCTCCGTGCACATTCCTGGGACCCCAGGGCAGGCGGGTCAGGCCACGGCCACTGCTCTCCGTCTTAAGGCGCATCCCGGCACGGCCCGTGGCCTGGCCCCTCGTTTTCCTCCTGCGCCGCCTGTGTGTGCTGCCCGCCAGGGCGCTCCTCACCGAGTCGCCAGTCCACAGGCCGGGCACTCATGGGGCTCTGGGGAAATGTTTGTTGACTGAAAGGGAAATCAGACCAAAGTCTGCACTTAAGGGATGGCCAGACCCAGCCCACACGTGGAAGTCGGCAGCCCAACCCGCAGCCGGAAGGCCCAGGCCGCGCCCTTGCTGCTCCGCCCTGGGGAGCACTGCCCTGGCTGATATGTGACTTCCCCCTCCTTGTAACCCTGAGGGCTATGGAGTCCGAGGTCTTGGGAATTGAGGCAGGAACATCTGCTGAGTGCCTCCAGGAGCCCCCCGCCACAGAGGGGCTCCGGAGAGAGGCCACGGGGTGGGGGGCTGGGTACGACAGGGGCAGCGTCGTGAAGTGATGTCTGCAGAGAGGACTTGGCTCCGTGGCCTGGGAGGCTGAGCAAGTCCAGGCTGGAGGGAGCGCGTGTGCAAAGGCCCTGGGGCGCATGAAGGCTCCAGCCCAGGGAGGGTGAGGGGAGGCCAGGCAGCAGTGGGCCCCAGGGCAGCAGCCACGCAGACCTTGTCCTAGGAGGTGTGGGAGCCACCCCACTGGAGGCCTGTGCGTAGGCCTGACCCACCCAGACCGGCGTTTTGGGGAGACCACTGCTGTGGCCAGGAGAATGGGTTGAGGGACCCGGTAAGGCCGTGGACCAGCCCCCGCCCGGCCTCTGCAGGACCTGAGTGGGCGCCAGCGACGGTGGCTCCAGCGGGAGTGGGGTGGTGGGCGGGCACTGTGCTGAGGGTCCGTGACCCCCCGTGCTCCTCCCGCCTGTAACCACCCCGTGACCCCCACCCCGTGCTCCTCCCGCCCATGACCCCTGTGCTCCTCCCACGCAGGGGACTTCGTTCAGCTGCCGGTGCCCATCATTCAGCAGCTCTACCACTGGGACTGCGGCCTGGCCTGCTCCAGGATGGTACTCCGGTGAGTGCTCCATTCCCGGCCCTCTGACGAGGGGCGGGCACATGGGGAGAGCCCCAGGTGGGCCTTGGGGTAGGCCCAGCGTCCACCTAGGCTCCACCCCACTTGCGGAAGCGATCAGTGGCGGGCCAGGCCCTCAGGTCTGTCCCCAGAGGATGCCGGGGGTCTGAAATGGCCAGGAAGTCACAAGTGCCTGGGCCCAACCCCACAGAGTGACCCCTGCAGCCGAGACGCGGGGTCCTCCTGCATACCCCGACCTCGGAGTCTTGGGAGATGGGGTCACTGGGCAGGGCAGCCTCCTGCTCTCCCTCCTGGAAGTCCAGGCAAGACAGCTGTTCCATGCCTAATGCTCAGGGAATCGGTGATGAGATGTGCTTCAAGCACTTAGACGGTCCTGAGATGAGGCTGGAGAGGCTGGCGACTGGCCCAGAGTCACACAGCCCGTGAGAGACGCCAGGCGCAGAGCCCAGGCCCCGGACGGGGACCTGCATGGTGCCCGGGAGGCCCCGGGCAGCGTGCGGTCAGGCCCTAGGAGTTCAGGATGCAGGACGGAGCCTCCCAGGGGCACAGGCTCACACGGCGGGCCCTTGGGAGGAGGGTGCCCCCAGCTAGAGCCCCCAGTCAGCAGCCAGTCTGCCCGCAGGTACCTGGGCCAGCTGGACGACGCTGAGTTCGAGAGGGCCCTGCAGGAGCTGCAGCTCACCAGGAGCATCTGGACCATCGACCTGGCCTACCTGATGTGCCGCTTCGGCGTGCGACACCGCTTCTGCACCCAGACCCTGGGCGTGGACAAGGGCTACAAGAGCCAGGTGTGTGCCGGCCGCGGCCATGGGGGGCGGGACAGACATGCCGCGGGCGGGCCCTGCGAGCGGGCGGGCCGGGCACCGGGCTGCAGCGGCTCAGAGGCCCCGAGTGGTGAGCCAGGCCGCTCCTGGCACCCCAGCCCCAGAGACAACCCCCCCCAGAGACAGACGCGCACAGACACACACACACACACAGACACAGAGACACACACCCAGAGACACCTGCCCACCCTCACCGCCACCCGTCTGGGACGCACCCGGCTGCCCGCAGAGGCGCCCAGGCGGCCCCCACAGCCCTTCCCTTCACCCAGCACCAGCTGGCTGGGCCTCAGGGCGCCACCTTCCTCTGGCTGTCATTTGCCGGTTTTCTCCCTTCTTACGGGGACAGCCAGCTCCAAGCTGGGTCCCTGGTGTTCTGGAAGAAAAAAAAAAAACCTACTGTCCTTCCCTTTTATGAAAAAGGAGGGATGCCGGGGGCCTCCTTGGAGGTCCGGCGCTTCAGACTCGGCGCTTCCAGCGCAGAGAGCACAGGTCCCGTCCCTGGTCGGAGAACTAAGACCCCGTGAGCCGTGTGGAACGGTCAAGAAAATAACTCAAAGCAAACAAACACAACACAACAAAAACGGGACGCCGGCAGAGCCTCAGTGAGACCCCAGTGCCCTGTGCCGCCTCCCCAGGGCGGGCCTCGGCCCAGGCTCCAAGCCTGGGCAGAGCCGAGTCCCTGCCGGCCTCCCTGGTGACGGGGCCACTACCCGTGGCCACTGCCTGTGCACCTAGCTCTGCATTGAACCGTCCAGGCCAGGAGAAAGGCTGGCAGGTCTGGTGTGGTCAGTGTGGCCTCGAGGCAGAGGAAAGGTCCCGAAGCAGGGTCTCTTCTGCCTCCCCCATGGGGGCCCTGGCCCCGTGAAGGCCCCTGCGCCAAACAGACCATGTCCTTTGCTAACACGCGCCGGCTGAGCCGAGTGGGTGGTGTCCAGACTCCCACCACCCCCGCCCCAGGGTGCCGGCCCGAGCCTGCCGCCCGCCCCATCTCCCGAGCATCCTCACCAGCCTCGAGGTGGTTCTGCCCGCAGGCCGGGCCCCTTTGTCCATGCCCGATCCCCGTGCTGTTGACGTCCTCCCGGGGAGGGTGAGGGCAGCCGGGGCGGGCGGTCTCTGCAGCTGCCCTGCCCTCACAGTCCTTCTACAGGAAGCACTTTGACACGGAGGAGACCCGGGTGAACCAGCTGTTTGCACAGGCCAAGGCCCGCAAGGTGCTGGTGGAGAAGTGGTGAGTCCGTGTGCCCCCGCCCCCGCCCTTCCCCCAGCACCTGCGCCCCCAGGGCCGGCAGGGGGAGGCCTCCCTTGGGAAAGGGCGGAGCTGAGCTTTCCCGCCCTGCCGGCCACGGGCACTGACTTGCCTGAGCCTTAGTTTTTCCATCCATAAAATGGGAATAGGTGGAGGGCTATGTGACCTAGTCTATACAATACTCTGACCTAGGGTGGATCCTGAGCGGGGGACAGAGAGACAGGTGAGCAGGACAGATCTGAGCCAGCCCCTCGGGCTCCTCGGGAAGTGCTGGCCTTGGGACAGAGCAAGGGACCCTAGTGGCAGGGTGACGGCCTGGGGAGCACGCTGGCGTGGCGAGAGGGTGGCGGGGATGGCCCGGGCGTCAGCTGCCAGGAAAGCCTGGCGGCCAGACCTCCTCCTGGGCTGCCTGACCTTAATAGGTCTCCGTCTTCTCCTCACGGGGCGGGGGGGCCCAGGAGACTCGCCCAGACGCAAGCAGCTTCCTCCCCAAACTGCTGTGGGCACTGCGCCCAGCAGGCGTCTGGCTCTCAGACCCGGGCCAGGCCCTGGCCGCTCTCTCCTTGCGTCCCCCGTCCTCCTGGGTTGCTGTCTTCACGATCACATGACCCAGGCACACAGCCCTCTGGGCACAGAGAAAAGGTCTCCATGTGTCCCCGGGCCACGGGAGCGTGTGTCGGAGGGCGAGGTGGCTGGTGTTAGCTCGGTGGCACCTGACAGGCTGAGTGGAGGCCAAGGGCTGTCCCCCACCTTGTGGTGAGCGCCACGGTCACCCCAGCGGCCCAGCCACGCACTGACCACATCCGGGACCCGCACCCCAGGCCCTCCCTCCAGCCCCACCACGCGCTTCCTGGTGGCTGAAGTCTCCCTCGGGTCCATACCTTCTGCTGGGAGCTCAGCCAGCTGCTTCCTCTCAAAGACCCAGTGGAGACATGGCACGCTTCCCCGGGCCACGGCACCAGACCAGGCTGCCCGTGACTCGGCGGGGCTGGAGCTGGGCCTGGCCACGAGGTGCCCACATGCACCCCCGAGGGGCCTGGGAGGAAGGAGGGCACCGCGTGGGTGGGCGTTGCCCCCTTCTGCCCCCTAGTGAAGACGGTGGGGCCCGGGCACCGGGGAATCCCCCCAGCCCTTCCCGCCTCGGGTCTGCCTTGGACTTGCCTCCTCCCGGGGGCATCGGAGGGGCCAGGGCCTAAGAGTCTGGAACAGCCGGCTGACCCAGGGTTCCCCTGCGGGTGCTGCCAACTAGCCCTTCCCAGGCAGCCCCTTCTGCCACAAGGAGCCTTAGACAGAAAGAGAAATAACCCTTTCAGAGAAGCACTTGGTTTAGAAACCGATGAAGCCATGCTTGGTTCCGATTCGGGGAAGTAAATTAAACCACCCGTTTATGTGACTAATGCACCCTTCAGGGTAAAAGACCAGGGCGGTGGGGGGCAGGTCCAGAGACGGGGTGCCATCTGGAGCTGAACGGTCACCCTGTGAAGGGCCTGTGGGGCCAGCATGTCCTGGGCACCCTCAGAGCCCCACCCCATCCATGCTTGGTCCCACACTGAGCCCCGGCCACCGTGACCAAGCAGGCAGGTACCCCCTGCACGGAGCTCAGAGCAGATGCGAGGCTTCGGGACAAGGGGCAGACCGGGGCCTGGGGGGTTCCACAGGAGGGGCCCGGGGCCTGGGGCCCAGAGGCGCCGGCTGACCCCCCATCCACCCCTCGCAGCAGGGTGAGCATGCAGGACATCCAGGCCCACCTGGCGCAGGGCCACGTGGCCATCGTGCTGGTGAACTCGGGGGTGCTGCACTGCGACCTCTGCTCCAGCCCCCCCAAGTACTGCTGCTTCACGCCCAGCGGGCCCCGCTGCTTCTGCCGTGCGCCCGACTACCAGGGCCACTTCATCGTGCTGCGGGGCTACAGCCGGGCCGCCGGCTGCGTCTTCTACAACAACCCGGCCTACGCCGACCGTGAGTGGGGCGGGGGGGCCCCTGCCGCCTTCTCCCCGGTGCCCCCTGCCCCCTGGGCCCCACCCCACGGCAGTCCCCGCCACCCCCAGCCCCCAGGCTGGCCCTCCGCGCTAGAGAGGGAGGTCCGGGGACCCTGGTCAGGGAAGTAAGAGCCCACATGCTGCGCAGTGTGGCCGAAAGAAAAAGGAAAGTCTGCCCGGCCCTGGCTCCGGTCACCAACCTCCACCCAGACTCCCCACAGCCCTGGGACAGGGCGGGACCACCTGCCTCACGCAGCCAGCCCTGCGGCCTCAAGCGAGTCTTCTCCCCTCTGGGCCTCACTTTCTCCTGCTGCAAGGGGGAAGGGTCAGAGGACAGGCTCACAGGGCCGCAGCGGCAGCAGGGAGGGTGTCCTGCGTGGTGGGGGTGGCCGGGGCGGCCGGGACGCCCCCCTCGCTGACCGCCCCGGCCTCCTGCCGCAGCAGGAATGTGCAGTGCCAGCATCAGCAACTTCGAGGAGGCCAGGACCAGCTACGGCACGGACGAGGACATCCTCTTCGTCTACGTGGACAGCTGACGGCAGGAACCCGGTCTACCCTGCCCCTGCCGGCCGCTGCGGAGGCGCTGGCCCGGGCCTGGGGCTCAGACGAGGGGCCGCATCCCTGCTGGCTGCTGAAGTCGTTCCCCGGGCCCCGAGGCCGGCTCCTGCTGCGCTCAGGGGACATCCACCCCCACGGGCGCCCTGGCTGCCTGCGACCCAGACACAGGGTGGGCAGGAGACGCCGGAGCCCATCTCCCCGCAGACCCAGGCGCAGCCCCAAGAGAGACGCAGCAGGTCTGTTTATGTGGAGACTGTAGCCACCCTGGGGGCCCTGGGGCTGTGCCGGCTCCAGCCTCCCTGGGATCCGGGTGAAAGGAAGCTGCCCTGGGCCCTCCTCCCCCGCCCCTGCCCAGGGGGCCCAGTCCCTGTGGCTGGTGGCCAGGCCCCTTGGCCCCTGGGGAGGGCTGGACCTCAGGCAGAAAGGCCTCAGGCCCCTGTGGCCCTTGGGTGTTCCAGCTCCTTGGAGTGGACACCTGGGCTGTGGGTGGGACCCTGGCTCCTGCTGGCACCCCGAGGGCCAGGGCCAGCTGCCTGGGCCCCAGAGACACTCCCCCCACCCGCCACGGGCCTCCTGCCTCTGAGTGCGGGCAGCCCCATGTCTCAGGGTTGGGTGCTGCGGCCCTGGGCCCGCACCCAGGGTTGCACAGCGCAGACCCCACGTGGACTAGAGCGGCTTCCTGTTCTTCCTTTCTTTTTTAGCCGGGGGAGGTGTGTGTGTGTGTGTGTGTGTGTGATTTTGAGATTGAAGTTTTCACTTTTGGTGGAGGTGAGACTCAATCTCAAGCCGGGGGAGGGGTGTGTGTGTGTGTGTGTGTGTGTGTGTGTGTGTGTGTGTGTGTGAGATTGTGTGTGTGTGTGTGTGTGTGTGTGTGTGTGTGTGTGTGTGTGTGTGTGTGATTTTGAGATTGAAGTTTTCACTTTTGGTGGAGGTGAGACTCAATCTCAAGCAAGACAATAATAGTGGGGTCGCAGGTACTTTGGAACCACGGACACCTCTCTTCTCGGGCAGATAAGCCAGGCCAGGGTCTCTTCCAAAGCCAGGGGGACCTGGGGCCGGCAGGCAGGCAGGCCTCTCGCCACACAGCCACAACCTGACTCAGGACAGTGGTGGGGCTGGGTCCTGAACCTGGGTCTGTGCCCCTGGGAAAAAAAGGGAAATGGGTCATCCCCAAAAGGGGCTGGGACACCTCCCGCCCCTGCCCCGGGTTACCTCTGGCCAGGGGGGCCGGGATGCCCCCTTCGCCACAGCACCTAAGTCTTGGTCGTCCGGTGCCGGAGGCCTGATGCTGGGGTGAGGGCTGCCAGATCACCCAGGACCACCCAGCTGTACAGCTCCTCGACCGCAGACAGCCTTGACCAAGAGGCAGGCGCTTCTGGCCAGACAGCTGCCCTGGGTTCAGAGACTAGCGCTGCCTGCAGGCCCATCTCGTCCCCGTTGCCTTAACCCTGGGTGGCCGGAGACCCCTGGAGCCCTGGTTCCCACGCCCAGAAGGACCACACGTGGCAGCTGCAGGCTGGGCATCCCCGGGGGGGGGTCGGGGGACCCCAGTGAGGGCGGCAGTGTCGTGGGAGACGGCGACAGGAAGGGCCAGCCGCCCACAGGTGAGGCCCTGTACTCGGGCCGGCGGGGGCTGCCCAGGGAGCGGCCTCTACAGACAGTGGCCACGGTGCCTTCATCCAGCAGAGACACCATCCCCAGGTCAGAGGAGCAGGCCTCTCGGGGCAAGCCACAGGTTAGAGGTCACCCATCTGGAAGGTTCCCAGGAGCTGCCTGCCTGGAGGGGTTCTCAGAGGCAGGACGCAAACCTCGCC
Source organism: Okapia johnstoni (assembly GCA_024291935.2). Taxonomy (NCBI): domain Eukaryota; kingdom Metazoa; phylum Chordata; class Mammalia; order Artiodactyla; family Giraffidae; genus Okapia; species Okapia johnstoni. The sequence goes on along the minus strand of CM044310.1, from coordinate 1,581,123 downwards.
ATGTCTTGTCCTGTTAGCACACAAGTCATGAAAACGGGGCTGGAGACAGCAGGACTCAGCCCGTAGCACGTGACTCCATGACCCCTTGGCCGCACATGGAGGGGGGCGCGCTGGACCGCTGGCTGTCTCCCCAGCCACCTGGGGGCAAAAGGGATCTTCTGCATCACAGGGATTTTTATACGTGTATCTTGTTTGTAATGAGCCATTCTCAATAAACTTGATCCTCACTGCAAAACGCTGGCAGCCCCAGGCCGCCTCTGTAGTCCCGGCCTCCTCGGGACAGTCGCTCCCGAGCCCACACGCAGGTGTGCTGGCCACCGGCCGCCCGGAGGCCTCACGACTGACAGGAGGTGCGAAGTGGGGGAGAGCGCGGAACCGAGCGGGAACACGAGGTGGCAAGGATCGCTGGGGATCCGGGAGACCGTCGTCTCTAAGCCCTGTGCCGAGAGCCAAAGGTGCAAAGCTCCATCGATGTGGCGGTGCCGTGACCAGGCCAGCTTGGCTAGCAAGGCGTGCATAGCCCCCACCCAGGCAGTTAGGAGATGCAGAAAAAGCTCTAATCCTGTAGCGCAGGGGACCCCATTTACTCGGGTTCCCCAAGCTGCTTTGCCACACAGTTCGTTTCTGTGAAAGCCCGGTCTTCCCTGAAATATGCTGACCTCTGGGTAGGCCCTGGTCCAGTCCGGGGTGGAGACTGCAGCCCAGAGCCACTGGCCTGAGGTCATCACTCAGAGTTAAGGACAGGGACTTCCCCGGTGGCCCAGAGGCTGAGAGCCCACCTCCTGATGCAGGGCCTGCAGGTTTGGTCCCTGGTCGGGAAACTTAAGATCCCACACGCCGTGGGGCAACTGAGTGAGCAAGCAGACGGGCAGACACACTGGCTGCTCATCCTCTGGGGACTTAGATCGCCGGCTCCTCCCCAAAGCAAAGCCACTGGCTCCACGGTGACCAGCTCCCCCAAACGCCAGGGTCTTGTTGGCTGTTGGGACGACTAAGCTGAAACCCGACGGGTCCACCTGCAGCCAAGCTCTTCACCCTCAGCCGCACAGCCCTGAACCGGAAGTGGGCGTGGGTGCTGTGCTCAGGAGCTAGAACCCCAGGCCAGTCCCCCACCTGCTCAGCTTTGCTGTGCTTTTACCGGGTCTTGGGCTGTTGGCTCTGCCACCCGGAAGACGTCAGACTGTCCAGGTCACTCATGTCGAGGCGTAAGGCAAGAGCCTGTTCACCCTGATGGGGCCAGCTGGGATAAGGCTGATGACCGCACCTCAGCGCCACCCAACGGCCACCTGGGTCCATCCCTGGGCTGGGCAGAGCAGTGTCCCCACCCCCTTGGGCCCCGCACAAAGGATACAGCACTTTCTGATGTGGAGGCTTCCACCACACACACACAAGTGATTCTGGCCAAGGGCCGGCCCATTTCTCCTGCAGGGAAGGAGGGCGCTTTGTCCAGGGCACGGTGCTGGGCAGCATGGCCCCAGCTCCATCATACCTCCCACCCATGCTATCTGCGGTGGACACTTGTTAGGTCACGGAGGTGCTGCTCCCGTCCAGTCAGCCAACTTTGGGCTCACCGCTGTGGCCCTTGAAACTCATCTGTGTGATGGTCTTGGCCTTCGGGGCCGCCTGCAGCCTGACGAGGGTGCGCCTTTCAGCACAAGAGCTCAACGAGGAGCGGGAGTCAAGGTACCCTGGGGGACCCCCGCACGCCCTGCCGTCAGTCCACGGGCCCCTGGAGCCCTGCTGCACGGGAGCGGCTCCTCATGGGCCTGGCCTCCCTCTCGGCCTCCCTGTCCACTCGCCCTTGTAAAGCAGTCTGGTCACTGCACGCATCTGTCCCTAGAAAAGTCACTTCCCGCGGACACCTGGACGGAAGTGGTAAGAAGGGCAGCAGGACTTACTTCAAACTTTGGGGCTGAGTGGAGGCTGAGGTCCACGCCCAGAATTCCCTCCTGGTCCAGGAGTCCCAGCTCTGCTCTTAGGGCCTTCGCCCGGATTAAATCAGGCCTACCTGGATTATCTAGGATAATCTCACTTGCTGGGTTAACTGCCTACAGGCTTAAATCACATTGGCTAAATACCTTCACAGATTAGCATCTGATTGGCATCCCGGCCAAGGTGACGGCTTCCAATGACTTCCCCTGTCCGCAGAAGTCGCTGCCAATCTAAATGGAAGGCTCTCTGGCTGCAGAACATGGGCTTCAACAGTGGCGGTTCCCAGGCTCTAGAGCACAGGTCAGTAGTTGTGGCCCGCAGGCTTCGTTCCTCCACGGCATGTGGGAGCTTCCTGGTTCAGGGATGGAACCCACATCTCCTGCATTGGCAGGTGGATTCTTTACCACTGAACCACCAGGGAAGCCCCTCACTTCTTTTCTTTTTAAAAGACACTTATTTATTTGGCCGTGCTGGGTCTTCCAGCGAGATTGTCCATCTTTGTTGTAGCACGTGCGATGTTTAGTGGCAGCCGGTGGGATCTTATTTCCCCGAGCAGGGATTGAACCGGCGCCCTCCCCCGCAGTGGAGGCGTGGAGTCTCAGCCACCGGGCAAGTCCCCATCTGTCTCGCTCCAAACCAGCCTGCACAATCAGTGCCTGGGATCATCTTTTAATTGAATTTCTATAATTCACCCAACAAAGTGTAACCACCTCAAAGTGAACACATTCAGCGAATCTGTTACATTCACAGTGTTGTGTAATCCTCACCTCCACCCAGTCCCCAGACATTTTCATCCCCGGAGAAGGAAACCTGGCGCTCGAGTGCCAGCCCTTCTCACCCGAAGCCCGCCCGCCCCGGGCACTTTTAAAAGCAGCCTGGACAGCAGCGCCATCAGGGAGTCCGCAGGGAGAACCCGGACACGGCAGAGCTGGCGCCCTGGCTGACCTGCTGCGGGCGGGGCTGGGGGCCGGCCGCTACTCCTTCACAATCTTGGGGGTGTAGTCGGGTTTGACAGCTTCGGCAAGTTCGCGAGCGTACATCTCGTATCTGCCCGTCATCTGCAAGCCAAACAGCAGGACCCGGAGGGGTTGCCGGTGGGTTCCCAGCGCCCTCATTCGCGCACCCCACCTGCCGCCGCTAGAGGGCAGCTGCGGGGCAGAAATGCGACCGGGAGCCGGGCTGGAGGCCCGGACGCCCTCCGACGTGCGTTCGGAGACGCCACCCCTTGCGAGGCCTTCGACACCGATTCGGGGGCGGCGGCGAAGGTCGCCGAGGCCGACGCGACTCACGCCCCCAGCCCCTCCTGCTGGGACACCTCTGTGATCTTCCACCAGGTGTGGCGGGCTCCCAGGCAGCGGGGAGCAGGGCCGTCCCGCCCCCTGCGCCCCCACCCGAGAGGGGCCCGATCTGCTGCCGGTCACTGGCAGGAGTGGGCCCCCGGGGTCCACGCGCTGGCGGCCTGGCTCTGGAGGGCCATCCACTCCGCGTGGACGCGGCGGCTGGCCGGAAAGCCCACCCCACCCCGCCGCTCCCTCCCTCCCAAAGCCCTGACCGGAGCGGGCGCCCGTCATCACAGCCTGGGAGGGCGTCCGCTTTCAGAAAGTTACTAATGAGAAGCCACTGGGATTACTGGCTCCGACTTCCCATTCGTGCGGAATCCTGCATTAATCCAAGCTTCCCAGGAGGGCGAGAGACAGGAGGCCTTCTCGTGGGCAGCGCCCTGCCGCTCAGACGAGGATCTGGGACTCAGGGAATGTGCCCAAGGACCCAAGCTCACAGAAACAGGAGTCTCAGGCCTGGAGCCCACGTCTGGCTGGCCCCCAGCACCACCCCCACCAGGAGCGCTGGGCAGTCACCCCATCGTGACAGTGTGACATTTGTGTGTATGATCTGCTGAGAAGTGGGTGCGAAGTTGATGGAAACACCCTGGGAGGCTAACACAGCAACACTCCATCTGTGTGCCTGATGTGCTGTATTCCAGGGCAGGGGTCCCAGGCCGCAAGCACCCCATTCTAGGAGGCAGGCACTTAGAATCCTTGGAGACCTGCCACCTTCCTTACAGGGTATCAGGTCCCCAAGGCCTGTTGGTTTACACGTGGAGACATAAGGTGGGGAGCCGAGGTGGCCCGCGAGGTAGCAGCACCGCCAAGGCCAGAGGCCCGTTTCTCTCCTTGACCCACTTCCCTCCATTGTGCGGGCCCAGACTTGGGGCTGCCCACCGGCAGAGCCAGACAGGCACATTCGTCTTGTAGTAAGTGCAGTGCCTTGGAAGAAAAAGGATTAGCGAGGCCAATCCACTCTAGTCTCTGGACAAATGAAATTGAGATTAATCTGCTCGAAGGCGCCCAGACTCTAATAAATCAGATGAGTAGAGAATTTATCGAGGCTTGCCACCGGGGCATCATTTGACCCCGTGGTTCCCCTCCCAGGCCCCAGCCCCCTTCTGCACAGCTCGGGGAGCCACGCGGCTGGCCCTGAGGCCGCTCGGAGCCGCACAGTCCCCGGTGCTGGGAGCAGGCCAGGCCGTGCCGAGGAGCAGGGGCCTGGAGACCCACCTTGAAGCCCCAGATGTCGTTCACCTGCCGGCAGAGGTTGAGGTCCAGCTCGGTGACCAGCAGCCCGTCTCGGGTGCGCGAGAGCCCAGGGGTGCGGCTGCCGTCCGGGGCTGCCACGTAGCTCGAGCCGTAAAAGTAGCCGAAGTCCCGGTGAGCTGCAGGGCAGCGACCGCAAGGCCCGTGAGCCCGTGCAGACGTGGGTGGTCTCCACACTGGGGGACGCCCAGGACGAGGGTCCCCACACCCTCCCCAGCAGCTGCTGCGGCCCCGAGGACCTGCCTCCCTCCTCAGGCCTGGACGCCCAGCTGCTGGCTGCAAGTCGCCCTCAACGCCCTCACCTCTGCCCCAGGAACCTGTCTTTTTATTATTTTTAATTAATTTATTTCTATTAGGTGTTCGGCTGCACTGGGTCTTAGGTGCTGCCCATGGGATCTGTTAGCTGCGGCATGCGGGCTCTTTAAATCTGAAATTAAAATGTTGTTTTACCTGCTCTACATTCGTTTTCTTTTTTAGTTGCGGCATGCCGGATCCTGTTTCCTGACCAGGGGTTGAACCCACATCCCCCGCACAGGGAGTGTGGAGTCTCAGCCCCTGGGCCACCAGGGGAGTCCTGACCCCAGGAACCTTTTGACAGGCCTCCTTGGCAGAGGTGTTGGTCCCCGGCTCCAGCCCAAGGGAGCCGCGTGGCCCCCACAGTGAGCTCGGCCCTGCCCACCCGTGTCACCCTCAGCCCTCTCCGGGCCTCGGGCCCCTCACCAGAAGGCAGGGTGCCGGCCACCCCGAAGGTGTGCAGGGAATGTGCAAGCGCCGCCCAGGGCCTGCAGGACAGGGAGCCCCGTAGGGCTGGAGGCTCCAGTCTCCCAGGCCTCAAGTAGGAGAGACCTGAGCGCTTTCAGGAAAGACTGCTGTGGGAGGCAGACCTGCTCAGACCCCCTCTGCTTCCCAGACACCTCCTTGGAGATGGGGGTGGCCCCCTCCCACATTCCAGGCCAGAGAGGAGGGGCCGGGCGTGGCAGATTCCGGCTCTGCCCCCAGAGCCAAACAAGCTGTGGGTTCTAGGAACCCAAGGCAGCCATGCTGGGCTCTGGGGGCACCTGGACAGCTGGCGGGTGAGGGGTGTGGTCTGCAGGGTGGAATATGCACCCCTACTTCCGGGAGCTCACAGAGGGCTCCCCCACGGCTTGGCCCATCTCCACCCCAGTCCCTACTCCATCCTCATCTGGGGTACCAGGTGGTCACAGGCCCAGGGTCCACACAAGGTGGGCAAGGGGGGCAGGTGTGCAGACACGGTCTCTGGGGTGGGTCCTGGTCAGAGACAGCAGATGGAGAAGGGACAGCCATGTTCTCCCCCCCGCCCCTCCGCCCCAAATCAGCCCCACGGAAAGTCACCTGGACGCACCTTTCTTGCCGTCCCCAGAGGTGAACTCGTTTGGGAAGTGCTCCTGGGGAATAAAACCAAGGTAAGACACACTTGGCGCCAGGAGTGAGGAACCCCCTGCCAGTGCAGGAGGGCATAACAGAGGTGCAGGCTCGAGGCGCCAGGAGTGAAGAACCCCCTGCCAGCGCAGGAGGATGCAAAAGAGGTGCAGGCTCGAGGCGCCAGGAGTGATGAACCCCCTGCCAGCGCAGGAGGGCGTAACAGAGGTGCAGGCTCGATCCCTGGTTGGGAAGATCCCCTGGAGGGGGAAATGGCACCCCACTCAAGTGTTCTTGCCTGGAGAGTCTCATGGACAGAAGACCCTGGAGGGCTACAGTCCATGGGGTGGCAAAGAGATGCAACGGAAGCGACTTAGCACGCACCCACAAGACACACCTCTAGGGGGTGTTGGCGGGACGCTCATCAGAGCTGGACTGGGGCGAGGGACTTAGGACACAGTTAAAGCGATGTGGACCGGCCTGCTGGAATTGTCCCCCAACTCCCGGCACCCCCCCGGCCAGCCGGGCATCTGCCCAGCCCCTGGGGTAAGGCCCAGATTTTGCAGCACCCCCCCGGCCAGCCGGGCATCTGACCAGCCCCGGGGGTAAGGCCCAGATTTTGCATTCAGGAGCTTATCGTCTGCAGGGAGAAGAGAAAGCCATTGCGAAGACTGATTCCCCGGGGCCGTGGAGGGCATCTGGGGCTTCACAATGCCCAGCCTGGGGGCAGCGCAGGCAGCAGGGGGTACCCGCTCACTCTCGGCTCTCAATACCTTCCCGAAGACTGCGCATCCGGCAGGGAGGGGGCGCTGCGTGCGGGCCGGTTAAAACACCAGGTTTCTTTCCTGTAGACCCACTTAGGGTTATGTCAGGCTGATCAGATGCTCTGATTAGAGGCTGACATCTGATTAGCAAGAATGTGGAAGAGGATTTGTTAGGTAATAAATACCCGGTGTTTGTAGTCAAATATTTCGGTGCTTGAGGTCAAGGTTGGGGGGAGGAGGGGAAGAAAGCATGTACTGCGTTGTGGTCATGGGCCGAGGGCCTTTCAGAGTGGTTTCAGCTGCGAACACAACAGGGCCCGGGCAGTGCTGGCTTTCGCGGAGACAGGCCAAGCCAGGTTCCCCCTGTGGGACCCTGGGACGTGGGGCGTGTGTGCCCAGAGGAGGCGCGACCCCGGGGTCCCCAGCAGGGCCACTGCAGCTGCCTCCCCTTCCGCCTGGCTGGGCCTGCTGGTGGGCGGGCTGGTCTCCTGTCCTCATCCCTCTACCCCCTGCCCTGCTGGGGGTCCCCCCGGAGGCCGGGCCTCGGGGACTCACCTGGCCCACTCGGTTGATGGCGCAGGTGAAGCAGTGGTTGGCGATGGCAGCGTTCCTGGCCTCGATGGGCCACAGGGACTCACTGTGTGAGAGGAAGGAAAGGAACCAGCTTGCTGACCGCCCAGCCCTTGACTAAGCGGACGCTCGGCCCTGAGCTGCGGCCGGGGTGCCAGTCTTGCTGCGGGGCTCACGGTGCCCGTGGGTGACCCACACCCACCACCAACAGCCCAGCTAGTCCCCGGCTCAGGCCGAAGCAGCCGCGTGGAGAGTGCCCCACAGTAGCCCTGGATCAAAGCCCCACCCTGGGCCTCCCCGGGCGGTGCAGTGGGTAAGGCTCTGCTCTCCCGCTGCAGAGCGCACGGGTTCAATCCCCGGTCGGAGAACTAAGGTCCTGCATGCTATGCGGTGCGGTCAAAAGAAATCCTTGCCCTGACTTGTCTCCTTTTCTGAAGCTTCCCCAGAGGGCGGTTGTGAAGACAAGCATCGGCTCACGGCTTCCGGAGACATCCATCCCCTTCTCTGGCAGCTGAAGCATCTGGCGGGGTGGGGGTGCTACGTGGCAGGACCCCCTTAACTGCTGCTTCTGCCTAATTCCCTCCTCCCAGGTGGGGTCAGGAACCCCCTCCCCAGGCTAGTAAATGTCAGAAGGGAGCTGGGGGCGTGGGGGCCTGTGTGCCCCCAATCCCTACCCTTGTAGTACAAGCCGTGTCCAACTCTTTGCGACCCCATGGGCTGTAGCCCCCCAGGCTCCTCTGTCCATGGGATTTCCCAGGCAAGAGTACTGGGGTGGGTTGCCATTTCCTCCTCCAGGGGAATTTTCCAGACGTGGGGTGGTGGGTGGGGCGTCGAACCCTCAGCTGGCGGGTTCTTTACCACTGGAGCTACCAGGGGAGCCCTGTCGTGCTGCCTTGCAAAGCTGCCTGTCTCTGCAGGGGAAGATTTCAGGCCCAGCAAACAGTAAACCTGAGAGGAATGCAGGCTGAAGGCGGGCATCACCTCCCCTGAGCTGGGCCCCCAATTTCCCTCTTCTGAACCCCGAGTCTAGAAGCAGAGGCCCCCCTGGTTCTCCTATAACCCAGGATGGGGACATCGCCACAAGGGCACAGCTGAGCCCCCCGGTCCAGCGCCTGCGGGGGTGGGGGGACTCGGCGGGAAACGCTGCTCCGGCGGACGCCTGCCCGTCCACGGCCCACCACCCAAAATGTGCCACGGAATTCAGCGGGCCTCCTGGTCACTGACGGTCTGAGGAACAGCGCCGTCGGGGTTCTGGATGCAGAGCTGCGATCCTTCTCAGAAACATGGGGTGGCGGGGAGCGGGGGCCCCGGAGCCTTCCTGTCAGCGTGCACCTGGCTGAAAGTGGGGAGTAGGTGGGGGGTGGGTGGGTGCTCGTCACAAGCCTAATTCTCGGCAGCGTTCACGAGTCTGGAGGGGGAAAGAAATAAAGAACCCCAGCCTTGACGGAGGGACTCATTTTCCTGCTTTTTTCCTTCCCCCAGCTGCTCGGCTGAGCTGACAAAACTTTTAAGAGAGGATTTTTACAGAAACACGCCCATAGCTGACATTTTGGGGAATTAAACAGACAGGTGCGGAGCGGGCACCACGCAACACGCGTCTTGTGGTTCTCTGGGGAGGGTGAGGGGGCCAGAACCCAACCCCAGCCGGCGGGACACCGAGGCTCTCAGACAAGGCCAGGGGGTCCTGAGAGCTGGGCCGGATGGGCAGGGCGCAGCGGCCCCGGAAATCAGTCACAGTGGGGCAGGGGAAGGTGGCCCGAGAGGGTGGGAGGGCCGCTTCCTGACGGAAATCTCTGACCACGCGGGCCGCAGGGCTAGCAGGGCGACTCGGTTCATCAAACCGCACTGGGCCTCTACTGGGTGCTCGGAACTGGGGGACCCTACGTGCAGACACCCTGCCCCCTCCCGGGACGCGCACACGTGTTTGCACACGCGCGTGTGTGTGGGGGTGCTGATACAGGAGGCGGGAGATGTCAGAGAAGGGGATGGGTGCTTCTAGAAGCTGCGAGCCGAGGCTGGTGTGCAGCTGGTGGGTCTCTGCCGGGCCTCCTGCTTATAAACCTTCAGGATCGATTCCACAAATAACCCTTCAGTATTTTAAGAAACTCACCCTGTGTCCCACCATCCTAGTGAACCACCTGTTGTACCGTTTTCCACACTCTACGGCCATCCTCGGCAAGGAGAGTCTTGGCAGAGTTCTGACCCCGGCCTGGAAACGTCCTTTTTGCTCACAGGCTGGGCTCAGGGAGCTGCGTTAGCCCCAGGATGGCTGGACGATAACCCCTGGAGGAGAGGGCCTGCCTGACCGCTCTCTCCCTTCCAGCTTTTCCCTGTTGTCCATCATGTCCCCAAGCAACTCCACACAGGAAGCGTTCCTCTGCTCTCAAGCTAAGGTTTTCAGACTGTAATTATCTGGTCAAGGGTGTAAGGGCTTCCCCATGGCTCAGCGGGAAGGAATCTGCCTGCAGTGCAACAAATACAGGAGACCTGGTTCCGTCGGGAAGATCCCCTGGAGGAGGAAATGGCAACCCACCCCAGTATCCGTGACTGGAGAGTCCCATGGACAGAGCAGCCTGGCAGGCTGCAGTCCACGGGGCCATAAAGAGTGGGACACAACTGAGCACAGAAGGGGGTGAGCATCGTGGGAGCTCCTTAGACACGCTGCTTCCGAAAGACCTGCCAGCGTTTCCGCTGCGGCAGAAACACATCCTCCTTGGAGGGCACGAGTGGGTGGGACCACTGCTGTCCAAGGAAGGAAGATGCACAATGTTTAATAAGCCGAGGACACGAGCCATCATGTGTGTATTATGTTGAGTGGCTTCTGTTTGCTTAATTGGGCTGATAAAAGCCCAGAACGTGCTCGGTCGGAGAGGCGACCATCTGAGTCCAGGCTGCAGCTGTGTCCCTCCCAGCCTCCCTCCCAGCCGTGCTCAGGGGCGGGGGCACTGGCTTCAGGGACCCCTCTGGGCCGATGCAGCTCGCTGGGTGTCTTACACGCGGCCGGCAGGAGGGGCTGCTCCGGGGTGTGGCCCGGGGCATCTGTCCAGGCTTGCTGGCTGGACGACTGGGAGCCACCCTTCCTCACAACTGTCAGGGGACGTCGTCATAGTGGCCACGCTGCCTGGTGCCTCTCTCAGGGTGGGGAGGAGACCTCAGACGTGACCGCCCCCTTGTGCCCCCCGAGACAGACAGGACAGGGTCGTCCTGTAAGGGACCGGCCGCGCAGATCAGAGCGCTGAGGGAGGCGGCCCCTCCGTTCAACAGCAAGTTCAAGGTGAAGTGACGGCCACGTCCCCACATTCAGAAGACACTTGATGGAAATTTTGGAAATCTCGTGGTGAGCGAGGGCAGGAGTGACGGGGGGCCCCCAGGGGACTGCAGGCCGCCCAGAAAAACTGCCCGCCTCCAGGGGGACAGGCACTCCCCCTCCCCGCCCCCAGTCCCCGATGACACAGCAGACCCCGGAATGCTCTGGGGGAAGTGAGCTGCGAAGAGAAGAATTTGCACAGATGCCCAGAGCTCTCCTGCTCCTTGATGAGGCAAAGCTGGAAACCACCCGTTGCTGGGGAGAGAGAAGCTCGAAAGGGCACTAGTGCCGGTCACTTCAGCCCCGCTCAGCCCAGCGAGCGCCCCGGGGAGGCCCCGGGGCCCGCCCCCCCATGCCGCCCTGGCGACAGCAGCTTTGTCTGCTCAGGGATAAGGCTAATGCCACGTGGCTGGGTACACACAGGTGGCAGAGCCCCTCGACTGATCTGTCAAGGACCCTCTCAGCTCTGACCCCTCGTCCGCTCCTCCTCTCGCCGGGGGTCTGTGGACAGGAGGCCGAGGACCCCTCCATCGTCACCTGCCCAGGCGGGACACCCAGGTGGGACAGGTGGGGAGCCGGAGCTGCTCAGGTAACCCCCGATGCTCCAGGCCCTTAGAAGGGGAGCTTTCCCGAACGCTGCCAGCGGCCCCTGCCTGAGACCTCGCCATGGCCGAGGACGGTGTTTCGCAGGACAGCACTGCTCTTCAGCGCGACGCGTCCGAGTCCGGGCAACCCCGGGGACTGCAGCCCGCCAGCCTCCTCTGTCCGTGGGGGTTCTCCAGACAAGAATACTGGAGTGGGTTCCCCTGCCCTCCTCCAGGGGGATGATCTTCCCGACCCCGGGATCAAACCCACATCTCCTGCATCGGCAGGTGGGTTCGTGACCACGTAGCACCACCTGGGGAAACCCCTCAGCTCTTCGAGGGGGGATCGTAACGGACACTTAAGTCGGCTGACCCTACCACTCACCGTCCCGGGGCTCAGGGGTGTTGCACACCGCGGCTGTCACCTGCCTGCTGTCCACCCAACCCGCCTCTGTGCCCCGAAACCCGGCCCCCGCTGAGCTCCCTTGGGCCCAGTGACCTGAGCGCTCCGATGGTGGCCGACGGGTTGAAGACGATCTCGGCCCCGTTGATGCTGTACATCAGCCAGTTGAGGGGATGGTGCCGCCCGTAGCAGATGTTGACGGCGATCCGCCCGAACTGTGTCTGGAACACGGGGTGGCCCAGGTTTCCCTCCATGTAGTACGTGGACTGGAAGACAGGGGGCCGCGGACAGATGCTCTGAGCCGCCAAGCTTCCCTTTTCTTAGGCTTGACAGAAAAGTGAAACATCACCCATCCTCCCGAAGGGACACTCCTGGTGTGACTCTAAACTCCAGAATTTCAGACCACTTAAAAGAAAACAGAAATAATAAATGAAAAACCCCAAACCTGAAAACCCAGACACAGCACGGACAAGCTTCCCCAAAGGGAGACCACCGAGGCTTGCGCACGTGCCCACAGATCCGTGCTGACACGTTAGAAAGTCCCCAGAGCCACTTCCCGCAGTATGCAAGGCTAAACTGCGGTGAGGTTTCATCCCAGCACCACTAGAGGCGGAGGCTAACGCGAGTGGTCAATGTCCTCACCACCATCTGTCCGCCCCCACCCCGGCTTGGGGGGACACGCCATCGCGTGCGATCTGACCGGCCGACAAAGGCCAACCTGAGACTGGAATTCCACTCGGGAAGTGTCCTTCTCCACGAAGCTCCCTGGACACACACTGCCTGGGGTCAAGGACGTCGCCCACGGCCGGCAGGCGGGACACAGTCCTGCCAACTCCACCTCTCCGCCAGCCTCCTCGGGGTGCCGGCCAGGGTCCCACACAGGTCTGCTCCCTGCCTCCTGCCTCCTCCCGTTGACCTCAAAATTCACCCGAGCTGGGCAGCAGCCAAGATGTGCGCACGGCGTGGACACGCAAGCAGATCGTGGTGCACGGAGACAAGCCCGTCACTCTCTGCGGGGAGCTCAAATTTAGCCCAGAGTGAACAGGCGGGGGCATGTCTTCCTGCCCCCGCCTCCAGCTTCCCCTGGGGAACGCTGGGTGCTTCCTGTTCCTCAGGGGGGCCTCGGCCAGCTCTGCATACCCCTTCACATCTGCCCGACCGGCCTGGGAGCAGCTGGGACCCCCACAGCTGGGGAGGGTGGACGGCGTCACACCCTGAACAACTGTACTCGCTGCAGATCCAGTTCAGACTGCAGATCAGGCATTAGGTGGGGTCCATTTCCCACCAGCCAACGTCCACCTCCCTCCCTCCATGATGGGCGTTAACCAATTAGGACAGCTAACCACTTAGGGCCTGAGTACGGGCGGAAGCCACGGCCTACACACCTGTGCACAGACGTGCACCCCTCACGGTCACCTGACACCGGACGTCGCTGACTTGGACCCACGGGAGCCGCAGACAAGGACTCCCCCCCTCCAGAGCAAAGACTAGACCTTGACGGGCGAGGAGCTCAGGGCCTGCAAGGGGCCCCAGCGATCACACCAGGCTTGTACACGCTTGCTTCTGGTTTTAACTTAGGTGCTACTTAGTTTTTTTTTTCCTCTTTAGTTTTTAAATTATGGAAGTGTGATAACACACTTACAGGAGATTGGAAAATACGGGACAAAGCTTCATACAGTTTCTATATTACAATTATTTTTTTTTAAGTAAACTAAGATTTTTAGCTGGAGTTTCAATATCAAACTCGCAAAAAATGAACAGAATGAATATCCAGAAAAGCAGAAGGTCACAGTAGACCTGAAAACATGCTTCTTACTTTCAAAAAGAATTCCAGGAGGCCAAGTCAGGTTATATTTTAAAAAATATTAATAAATATAAGAACACAACCCTCTGTGCTAAATACACAGGGGGACTGGCCCGGGACTCCCACCATGACCCAGCGTGATGCGGGGCTGCTCACGGGCCCAGGCGCGGCACTGACCTCGTTGAAGTCGCCCACTCTGGGGATGTGGTTCTTCCGCGTCTTGCCCAGGACCGATCCGGAGCTGGAGATGACCACAGCCGTGTTCCACAGCACGTCCCCATGGGCCGAGTCTCGCTCCAGGATGGGGGAGACCACCACCATGTCGTGCTTCCTTGCCAGCTGGAAAAACAGACGTGGCACCGTCCTCCTTTCAAATCGCGCATCAGACATTTTTACGGAAGGATTCGAGGGCCCTCCTAGATAATGTCTGGGTTCCGAGCTCTCCCTACGCCCGTCCTTTTAAAGACCGAATGCCAGCGCTGTTCTGATGCCCAAGCTTAGCCACATAGGAACCGGCAGGGTCCTCGGACACTCCTGCTGGGAGGGAAGGATGGTGCAGCTGCCGTGGAAGACCTCAGGGCCACGCCTTCAAAATCAAACCCAGAACCACAGGACCCCCAGTCCCACTTCTGGATCTCCCCAAAGACCTGATATGCGTCCTTTTTCTCTTTCTGCTACAACTGAGAACAACTGTTTCTTCATTCCCTTCACCATTTACTATGCACCACGTCACAAACAGTGGGGCACGACTTAGTGACCGAACAACAACGTCTGTGCTAACAGGTGAAATACTTCCCCTATTCTTTCTTTAGATGGTTTTTTCATACGGCACAATTCGATGCCATCAGTTTGCATTGCTTGAATATGAAATGTTCACATAATCTTTTTCTCCCAGACATGCTGTAATTCCATCTTTGATTTCTCCTTGATCCAAGATTTAGGAGAGAGAGTTTCCGTCTCCCAGTGGCTGCATTTTTGCATTGCTCGGTGTTGTTGGGGTTTATACTTTGACGGGTAGTTGCTGGTTGTATGTAATATTGGCCTGGGATCAGCGGGCGGGCAGGATGTGAGCTCCCCAAGCAGGGGCTGAGTCCTGCCCCCGGCAGGGGGAGTGCGGAGTCTGGACCCCTGGACCGTCATGGAAGTCCCACTCTCCCAGTTCTTAAGCAGTCTACACTTAAACAGTTCTAGTCAGAATCAAATCACTTGACATTTCCATGAGCCTAGGGTTATATCAGCAGGGTATGGGTTCTGTCAGGATTTCTGAAACACTGAACGCAGCCCTGGGGAACTTTCTAGTGTGGCTAAGGCTGATTTCCTAATTCTAAAGGCTGCAGAGAGCAAAGTCTTATGTTTTCCAACCCTGTGACCTCTCGACAAAGATCACAGACCCTGCAGTACAAATAAAATAAAAGCAAGCCTTCACGCCGCTTCCCAGACCTTCCAGACCCAGAGGCAATAATGAGACAAAACGAAAAAAGCAGATAAGGAGCGTTGACAAGGGTGTGGGGAAGCAGGAACCTTCATAGAACGCCGGCAGGAATATAAATGATGTTGGGTTCCGCACGGAGTTAAACCCTGTCACCACAGGGCCGGCAACTGAGCGGGAGAGCGTAAGTGCACACCCGTGTTCCCAGCAGCGCCGCTCACAACAGCCAAAGGTGGGAGCAACCCAACCGTCCAGATAAAGCGTGCTGTATACATGCAATCGGAGAAGGAAATGGCAACCCACTCCAGTACTCTTGCCTGGAAAATCCCATGGACAGAGGAGCCTGGCGGGCTACGGTCCACGGGGTCACAGAGTCGGACACGACTGAGCAGCTTCACACATGCATGCAGCGGAGTATTTTGTCATTTTGTTCAGCTGCTCAGTTGTGTCCGACTCTTTGCGACCCCATGGACGGCAGCCCGCCAGGCTCCCCCGTCCTTCACCATCTCCTGGAGCTGGCTCAAACTCATGTCCTTCGAGTCGGTGATGCCATCCAACCATCTCATCCTCTGCCGCCCCCTTCTCTTCCTGCCTTCAATCTTTCCCAGCATCAGGGTCTTTTCTGATGAGTCGGCTCCTTGCATCAGGTCGACAGAGTACTGGAGCTTCAGCATCAGTCCTTGCAACGAACATTCAGGGTTGATTTCCTTTAGGATGGACTGAACGGAGTATCATCCAGCCTTAAGACGGAAGGCAGTCCTGGCCCACGGCTGAAGTGGCTGTGGTCTCTGACGTGGATGAAACTGAGGACGTCATGCCAAGTGAAATCAGCCAGGTGCACAAGGACGAACGCTGCAGATGTGCACTCAGGCGGGGCATCATAGCAAGCAGGTGGGACGTCAGGGACCAGCCGCTGGAGGTGGCGGGGAGTCGCCGCGTGGCTGGGGGCTTTCAGTTGACAGGACGACAAATCCGGGAGGTCCGTCCCTTAACACTGTGAAGGTGCTCACCACGGCTGACCTGTACACTTCAAAGTGCTTAGGATGGTAAGTGACGTGTTTTCTACCACAATGTGTGTATGTGTATGTGCTCAGTCATGTCACACTCTTTGTGACCGCATGGACTGTAGCCCGCCAGGCTCCTCTGTCCCTGAAGGCACCTAGGCAAGAATACTGGAGTGGGCTGCCATTTCCTCCTCCAGGGGAATCTTCCCAGCCCAGGGATCCAACCCTCCTTTCCTGCATTGGCAGGCAGATTATTTACCTCCGAGCCACCTGGGAAGCCCTTTTAGCACAATTTAAAAAAAAAAAAAACAAGGGATTTCTCTGGCAGCACAGTGGTTAAGACTCTGTGCTTCCACTGCAGGGGCACAGGTTCAACCTCTGGTTAGGAACTAAGATTCTACATGCCTCTTGGTGCAGCCAAAAAAAAAAAAGAGGAAAAAAATATCATCACATGTCTCATCTACCCAAAAAAGCCCCAGAAACCGAGAACCCAACCAAACGTAACTCTTGGACACCAAATTCCTTTTGTCTCAAAGAAGACCTACAGGACCTGGGGGCCAGCACGAACAGCCCCAGCCGGGCGTCTGTCCTCAGCTCTTACCGGCCCATCGCTACCTCCGACCTCAGTGACAGGACACGGGTCCCTGGACCAGCGCATCTCCGTCCTCCTGTCTCCCTTCCTGCAGCCTGGGTCAGGCACGCCGTCGGCGGCCACTTCCCGCCCCACCCTCTTCCTCTCCTCGTCCGAGGCACAGAACCGACCACCGAGTGTTTGGGAGACGACCCCTACAGACCGAGAAGAGGGCTGTTTGGAATCACAGCTCCGTGTTGGCAGGATCGCTATGATCACAGTGCTGCTCCAAAAGCCCCCGAGTTTCCGCAGGAACGAAGGGAGTTTTCCGAGGTGAGAACGAGCATACGCCGCCGTGTGGGGCGTCACGGCGGTTTCTGGGACGACTGCTGCGTGAAGACACAGTTCGTGGAGCATGAAGCCCGTCGCTTCAAAGTGCGCCATCCGTGGTTTTCAGTACACTCAGAGTTGTGCAGCCAACACCACAACCTAAGCTTAGAGTTCAACACCCCAAGCGGAAACCCCGTCCCCGTGAGCATCCCTGCTCACCCGTCTCCCTGCTTAGCCCCAGGCAGCCAGGGACCTGTTTTCTGCCCCCACTCAGCTGCCCTTCCTGGACAATGCACATAAACATGATCATGGGACACACATTATGAGGTTTAAATAAAGAAAAATGAGGCCCAGTTTCTACAGTGAGACGGGCCACACAGAGAAGCTTCCATAACTCAAGTGAACAGCAAGTGGGGTAGCAGGGCTCTGGACACGGAGGCGGCCTTGACCCTGGTCCCCAAGTGCCAGCGCCGCCCCTCGCTGGCTGCAGACCGTGCTCTGGGGGGGTCGCCCCCAGGCCCCTTCTGTGGGCTGCAGCTCCCTCACTTAAAAAGCCACGAAGGGCAACTTCCCTGGGGGTCCAGCGGGGAAGAATCGGCCTGCCAAGGCGGGGGACACGGGATCGATCCCTGATCGGGGAGGATCCCACATGCCGCGGAGCAACTAAACCTGTGCACCCCGACTACTGAGACTGCGCTGCAGACAACAGCGGGAACCTCCACCGCTGGAGGCGGCACCCCGGGAGCCCGGGCGCCCCAACTCGAGAGGAGCCCCCGCTCGCCTCAACATGCAACGGAGACCTAGCGCAGCCGTAAACAACACTAATCAATTAACGTCAATTTAAAACAGCCATGAAGGGCCCTTCTGGCTCTGAAACTGATTTCAAGTGAAAGCAGTTTCGTTTTCTTTTTAAAAAGGGGGCAATAAATAGTCTTTTCTACTCTTATCTGGCAAAACCAGAGTCAGGCGGGCGCACTTTCCATGGGGAAGGAGCACCCCGGCCGCAGGTGTCCGGCTGCCCCCGGGGGCTGGCTTACCGGCTGAGGCCGGTTACCGTCCTACCTCCTGACAGAACTTGGTGGTGGGCCCGTCCTCCGCTGACTCGGCAAATTCCGTCCACGGAAGCTTCTCTCTCGTACAGAAAGCGAAGGGCATTGCTGTGGAGAGGAGAAAGGTCAGAGTCACATCCAAGCGCGGGGCCCCCGAGGGGGCTCCTCGGCCTGGTGGGGGGTCTGCCTTCCGAGGCCCACCCCAGGCTGTGGACGACGGGCAGAGCCTCCCTTTTCTGGCTTCTAGGGGTGAGGCCACCCATCCCTCCTACGGTCCTAGACACACTTGCAGCAGAAGTCTGGACAAATGCTTGCACACCCAGGCTCACAGCGGCTGAGAGATGAAAACGACCCGAGCGTCCGTCAACGGGAGGTGGTTGATGGTGGTCCACCCGTTCGACGGACTACGGCGCTGCGTGCTCAGCCGCTCAGTCGCGTTCGTCTCTCTGCGACCGCATGGACTGCAGCCCGCCAGCCACCCCGTCCGTGGGGATTCTCCAGGCCAAGAATAGACAGATGGCCGTTTCCTTCTCCAGGGGATCTTCCCGACCCAGGGGTCGAATGCACGTATCCTGCATTGGCGGGCGGATTACCGCTGAGCCACCTTATTCAGCCTTAAAAAGGCAGGAAATTCTGACAGTTGCTCCAACACGGGTGAACCCTGAAGCTTTACGTGCGGTGAAGCAAGGCGGACGGAGAAGGCCAAGAGCTGTACGGTTCCACTCACGTGGGGCTCCCAGGACGGGCACAGAGACAGAGAGTGGGAGGACAGGCGCCAGGGCCCGGGGGGCGCGGAGAAGGAGCGGCTGCCATTCAAGGGGCTGGAGCATCAGCGTGGGCAGGTGAGAAAGTTCCGGATGCGGACGGTGGCGATGGTTACACGACGATGTGAATGCACTGACTGTTACAGAACTGAGCCCACAAAAAATGGTGAAAATGGTAAACTTTATGCTATGTCTGTGCTCCCGTAATTTCAGCCACACACACACACACACACACACACACACACACACAGGGATTCCCTGGTGGCTCAGTGGTAAAGAATCCACCTGCCAACACATAAGACGCGGGTTCGATCCTTGGGTCGGGAAGATCCCCTTGGAGAAGGAAATGGCAATCCACTCCAGTATTCTTGCCTGGAGAATTCCATGGACAGAGGAGCCTGGCGGGCTACAGTCCATGGGGTTGCAAGAGTCAGACACAATTTAGTGACTAAACCATACGTGATACAATTCTGTACAAAGTACAGCCAGAAACTGGTCCCGAGCTGCTGGCCGACATGCAGGTTGCTATGAGCACAGCCAAGGCTCCTTGGAGACAGTGTCCGAGGGTCCCTGAGGACGGCGCCAGGACCCTCCCATGTCAATAGGAATGCTCCTTCTCCACGGGGCTGAGGCCTCTTCAGGAATGAGGAAAGCCATTTCTGTAGTGACCCCAGCAGAAGTTTGGGACACGCTGGATGGGGCTGAGTGCTCCCTGGGGATAAAAGCATGATTTCTGTCCTCTCTGGACAGATGATGCCCCACCATCGAGAGGGCTAACTCAAGAGGAAGGTTCATTAACTCACTGATGTTCGTTTGCTTTTTAAAAAAAAAATGCAGGTACATACACGTGCGGTAACAATTCAGAAAATGCTAGGGCACCAGATTCTCAATGAAGGTTTCCTCTGTGGGGCTGAGGGGGCTGGCAGGAGGTAGGCACCAGGGAGGCACGCACTCCGGCCGAGCGTGCTCCGCTACCTCGGGCACACACTTCCACATCCGCCGGTCTGATGGCCTTCTCCTGCGTCCCCAGCGAGCTGGAGCCCCCGGCTGCGTAGTCACGGGCTCTTCTGGGTTCATCCTCTAGGGGACCTCTTCTGTACCCTTTGCCTGCTTCCTGCCGAGCTGTTAAGTCTTTTTGTTCATGACTTGGAACCCCGAATTCCTTCTTCGGACCAATTCTGCACAGAGTCGGCCCTCCGTACCTGTGGGTTCCCCCACCAGCTGAGGGTGGAAAATGTTTGAAAAAAAAAAAATTCCACAACGTTCCTAAAAAGCAGAACTTGAGGTTGCCACACAGAGGCAACTATTTACTTGGCATTTACCCAGTGTTAATGCTGCTGGACAGCCCTGAAACCGACCGGCCTGCAGGGAAGGTGTGTGGGAAAGCTGTGTGATGTGGCCTAGGAGGACTTTACCTGGTTGCTGCACGGGGCGTGTGTGGCCTCTTTGGGGGTGATAATTGTAATCAACTGGTGACCACAAATTGGCACCAGCCATGGGGGGCTTGCCATCTACCTCTGCAAGGAGGAGATGATAGTGCTGTGGGAGCTGCTGAACTCCAACACCCCCTGCAGGAGTTCACTGAGCAGAAACGAGGCACTCTGCCCTGGGAGAACTAGCAGGACAGGTCTTCAGAGGTAGGTATTCTCAGAAGGGGACGTTAGGAGCCTAGCTCCTGTATGCCCTCGTGTCTAGAAAAGCATGAAAGTCCTTCATGGTGACGACTGTTCCCCCTGAACAGAAGCTTCGCAAGACCAGCAGAAACTTTCTACAAAAAAAAAACATATGCCTGCTTGCATGCACCCCCCGTGACCAGAATCACATATAGACTGACCTTCCCCCTGCCCCTTTGGAGCAGCTTCTCGGAGCTGTCTGACCTGCTGTCCCCTGGGCTGCAGTCCTCATACTGCCCCCAATAAAACTTGACTTTCACGTTGTTTTTTTTTTTTTTAAGTTGTCACAGCCTTTCCCAAACCCAGGCCGTGTGCCCAGCACGGTGCCAGGCCTGATGAGAGGCAGCCTGTCCCGATAGCCCTGCGAAGTGAGTCTGACTCCTCATCCCACAGAGGAGGAAGGGGGGTACCAGGCTCCCCGGTCCTTTCCAGTCCCTGGCAGCCTGGGGCAACGGTGGTACCACCACCATCTCGGCCGTCCAGGACGTGGCGCACGGAGCTAGCAAAGTGGGCAGCAGGCTCTGCCAGCAGCAGCCCCGGGGGCCTCAGCATTGGGCTCAAGACTCCCCAGGCTCCTTGGGCGAAGACAGATGAGCTATTTTAAGGAAGCCAACAAGAACGCTGTTGATAACAAAGAAAGATCCTTAATGACTGCTCACTAGCAGTTTTCAGAGCATTAGGGAGACTCAAGGGCCCCAAGAGGATAAAACTTCCCTTTCCGATTTCATTTCAGGTTGCTAAGCTGTCCACATTTCTCCATTTCCATTTTAATGGTTTCTTTTCCTATTTTCACAACCCCTGTAGTGTAAACAAACTTTCAAAAGAAGCATGTGGAAGGCAGGTTGGGGGAGGCTGGCTGCAAAGTTCTAACCACATTTTCCAAATCAAAGGGAAAAAGGAGTCCCCCCATTCACTGAATCAGCACTCCCCGAGGCAGGCTCTGGACTTAGACCCCGCCCTGCCCTCAGGAGATGCCAGCTGAGATGGGGAGCTCAATGGGAACCTGGTGGGGTGCTCAGTTCTGTGCAGGGGAGTCCCCAGGGCCCCCAAAAGGAGGGGGTGTCCACATTAAGCCTTGATGGATGAGCGGGATGGATGAGCGGGAGTTTTCCAAGAAAGAGAAGTTGGTTAAACCATTCAATAAATATTTTTAACATCTGTCATGTACCAAGGATTATTCAAGCCACTAAAGATAAAATGGGGGTAGGAGAAAGAATAAACAGAATGTGATCCATCCAAACAGTGGAATATTATGCAGTCATGAAAAGGAAGGACAGTCTGACGCTTGCAAAAACACAGATGGACCTTGAGAACATGATGCTCAGTGAGACAAGCCAGGCACAAAAGGTCAAATGCTGCGGGATTCCACTTACGCGAGGCCCCTAGGGTAGTCAAATTCATAGAGACAGAAAGTAGAACAGAGATTTTCAGGGATGGGAGAGTTACTGGTGAGCTGGCACAGAGTTCTGGCTGGAGACCGTGATGACAGTTAAACAACTTTGCGATTGTATTTATCATCTCTGACTTACATATTTACTGATAGCAGCAATGTGCATGTTTTACGATCAAAATTTTTTGAATGTTAAAAAAATGGGGGAGGGGTGGAGATTGGGATGGGAAAAATTACCACCACCCAGGCCCTGACCACGTGGAGTTTACAGTCTATAGGAAGAGGCAGATGTACCAAGCGTGTCACCACAGAGTGAAAACACACATGTGACGGGAACTGTGGAGAACACGCTGCCCCGCCGGGTGCAGAAGGGGGGCTCCCTGCCCTCTGCTCTGCGTGTCTGCCTGTGCTCAGCCACTCAGTCGTGTCCAACTCCTCAAGACCCACAGACTGGAGCCCGCTGGGCTCCTCTGTCCAGGCATTCTCCCGGCAGGATGCTTTGGGAAGAAGACTTAAAAGGCTCAGAGGAGAGACTGAGGCACGTGAGAAGGAGGAGGTTCTGGGGTTGCTCGTGCTGTTGACAAAGAACCTCTCATGGGATGAGAAATGAAAGGAGATTTTTAAGAAATCACGTGGCAGATGCTCTCAGTGACATGGAGATAAGACAGTGCGGTTTTGCAAGCAGCAGAGAAAGCGTCGGGAGAGGGACTTACTCCACGCCTCCTGGAAGCAGATGATGTTGACTCCACACATGGCAGCCACCTCTACGACGGCCTCGATGCGTCTGTGTAGGGTGGTGACCTGGCAAGTCAAGCAGTGAGGATGAGAGCCCATTGGGTTCTGCTGGCTGAGGCCAACTTTAGCGCTCATTCCCCACCAGGCTAGCTGCAGGAATACGTGCGGGGCGGGAGGTTCCGGGATGTGGGACAGTCCTTGGGCCCGAAGCCGCAGGCAAAAGTGGAGGTGCAGAGGCCCTGGGGACCCCAGGCGCTGGATGCTGCCTCACTGAGCCTCGGTTTTCCCTGTCTGGAGAATGGAGAGAAGGCTGCCTGCCTCGTGGTGTTCCTGAGACGTGAGCTACTTGCTGAGAGAGGGGCCCACCACCCACCATAGCCCTCCCCTGGGTCACTTGCCCCCTCGCCCCCCAGCCCTGGGACCCCAGTCACTCAGGACACCCTGCGTCCGTGGCTGTGGGCAAGCCCGGTCCTGCCAGGTCTGTCCCCACGTGTTCCTGATTGTCCAAGGAGGCCCAGCTGCGCACTCGACCAGACATGCTCCGTCCCCCGATCTGCCCTGCCAGCGGGTGTTCTCACATGTCACCCATGGCGGGGCGGGGAATCGGGGTACCTGGGGTGCCCCCTGCCTACGTGCGCCCTGACAGCGGCACCATTCCCCACTGGGCTTTCTCGTTCTTGCGCCACCACTCCCGTGACCCCACGAGCTCCTTGGGAGCGGCATCCTCAAATTCTCCATGTCCTCAGCCCGCCATCTGGCTCCCAGGAGACATTTGGGAGTGTTTTTGTTCAGACCCAGAGGGGCCAGGCTGAAACCCAGAAACACCGGGTCTCCCTCCAACAGGGCCCTGCAGATGTTGGGCTGGGAGCGTGTTCTAGGTGCTGGGGTGGGGAGGTAAGGACCGCATCCCTGTCCCCCACCACGACCTCCTGACCACCTGGACCGGCCAAGGAGACAGATTCACAACGCTAGAGAGGCTGGGCTGGGTGACTCCCGCACAGAGGAACCAGGCAGAGGCACATGGGCTGGACAGACGTGTGCTGGCCGGAGCCCAAGAGGCAGGGCTCCAACGGAGAGCAGAGAGCAGGAGCCAAAGGGGCGGCCTCCTCCCTGGAAACTTGGGCTCCATTCCAGGAGAGGGAGGCGGAGAAAGGGGTAGGGGCCAGAAGAGAAAGAGAAGCAAGAGACTTAGCTGGAGGGCAGGGGGTGGCACAGCAGGGCAGAGCCACTGGTGGATCAGCCGGGGACCGCGGTCAAGTCTCTGCAGCCGGGAGGGGCCTAACCTGTTTCAGCACGGGCGTGTCCGCGGGGAGCGGGGTTCTGTTCTGAACAAGCCCCACGCGCACGGTCCGCGGCCTCCTCTGCTGCTCCGCGGCGGCCTCGAATGCGTAGCCCCGCAGCTCGAAGTCCCCTCTGGAGGCGGCCTCGAGAGCCACGCCCGGCAGGTCGAGCTTCCTAGGTGCAGGAAGGCAGAGGGCAGGTGAGCTGAGTGGGTCCGTGGCACTTGCCGACACTCACAGTCAGTCACTCCTCCAGCCAAGAAGGGGTGCGGGCGGGCGTCCTGGCAGGAAGGCGCAGGAGCTGCCCAGGGCCGCAGCCACGTGTGGGAAGCTGGGGCGGGGCTGCAGGAGGTGGGGGCCACCCCTCCCGGACCCTGGCGGGTGGAGAATGGGCTTCACCCGGATTCTGGAGCCGGAAGGTGGAGTGGTTAGGCTCCACAGAGGAGGGCAGGGGGACCGGGCGGCAGGAAAACTAGCGAAGAGGTTGATGTTCGAACTGCTGAACTTTGGGGCGGGGGAGGGATTAAAGTCTCAGCATAGGCGAGAGGGGACGGAGTCCCCCAAACATCTGTGGACTGGAGTCAGAGGGCTGTGTGAGCTGGGGGGTGGTCACAGCAGGCTGTAAGGAGATGGGCAAGCAGGCGGCCAGGACTGATGGCAGGACGGAGGGTTGCGAGCGTCTGGGGACCCCTGTCCTGCTGGGACCGCCAGCGGAGAGGGCAGCTCCCGGCCCGGTGCCGGACAGGCGTGGTGGGGCCCAGGCATCCAGACCAAAGGCTGAAGGGCTCATCCCGGTGTGTGGTTTATTAACAGAGGCAAGTGAATTTTTGATAAAACCTCCCACCAAAGTGACCGTGGGCCGAACGGCAAACACTGATGCCCATTCTGTGCCCCTGCCCGAGGTAGAACCTGCTGGAGAGGGCCCAGGAAGAGCTGACCATCTAGGGGGCGAGAGGGTTATGAAATACCTGGAGAATGCCTCAGAAACTCACCTGACAGCCGTTATCTAATAATACTTCTCTCCTACTTTGAATCCCTTTCTTAACGACGTTTCTTTCAAAAATCACAGCCCTGTCAGCCCGAGCCCCCTGCCACCGCCCCCTGCCAGGCGCTTTCCCGGTGATGGGCCTGACAGCTCAGAGCTGGGTTCCGCCCCTGACAATCAGCCTGCTTTTCAAACTCATCAGGGTTCTGTGCGCTCCGCTCCGGCAGGTTAGAAATAGCTGCAGAGCCCACACCTTGCCTCCTGTTGCCATGAGGGCCTCAGAGACGGTCCCCCGCCCCCCAAGGAGAGGCCCGGCGGGCGGGCGGCCCGTCCTCAGCCAGGAGGAAGACGACGGTTGGGAAAGCGCGAGCCCCCAGCTGTAAGCTGGTCCTGCAGCCTCTGGCCGGCCCGCCCCACCCCAGCTCCCTGGGGACACCCGGCCCTGAGACCCCGAGGCCACCGCCTGGAGGCTTTCCCTGCCCTGCTGTTACCCTGGTGTGCCATCACCCCGCCCCGCCCCACTTCCTCTTGGAGAACCCACCTGGCCCTCAAGCTGCACCCCCTAACCGTGTCCTGTGTCCACCAAGGGGCCTGGCTCACGGAGGCCGTGGGGCGCCAGACAGCCGTGGCGGAGGCAGCCCAGGCCACGGACCAGGACCTCGCACGTGGGCTCTCTGCTGCCCCCAGCCCTCCCCTGGTACCTGCAGCGGGCTCTCTGCCCCTGCCCCTCACCCAGGTAACTAAGGCCCCCTCTCTGAGGGCCTCACTTATGACTCCAAGCGGGAAAGCCCACCGCTTCCTGTCCCGGCCCCACACACCCTGGGCCCGTGCCTCAGGCCTCCCCTTCCTGGTGGGGTCAGGCAGGCCTTGCCCAAGGGAGCCCAGCCCCTGCTTCCTTGGCAACCTCTGGCTTCTGGAACTTCTCCTTCCCCTCTAATGGATCCGCGTTTTAAATAATTAAACCAGAGCTTTGTTACAAAAGAAACACAGGCTCATGGGGAGGAAAAAAAAAAATCAAACGGTGGAGAATGTCCAATGAGCTCCCCTCCCTCCCAGAACCCAGAGACGGCCCCCCTCAACAACGTCTTCCATTTCTTTCCAACACTTTCCTGCTTGTGTGTGTCTGTCCCACACACAAAGGTGAACTTCTGTAGGCTCCGCGCTGCTGTCTACACGCCCTTCTTACTTACCAGTGGACACGCGGTGGACACCACTCCCTGTCTCCTGCAGACCTACTGTAGCCCACCATGACAGCTGTTTGAGTCTCTCCTCTCTCGTTCAGGAAGCACCCGCCTTCTGACTGCTAGAGCCACGTGGACTCCCTGTGGTCCCCGTCCTCCCAGACCTCCCTGAGTCACCCGACAGTCTATCCCCATTCTGATCTGCCTCCTCGATACTGGCCCTCGGGTCCTGCAACCTCATATCCTTACCTCTGGAGTCTCCCACAAAATCTCCACCTCCTCTGCCCTGTAGACTTCTCCTCTGCACCCACCCTTCACCTGCAGTGACCGTCTCTAGGACAACCCCAAGCCAGGCCTCCCCCCACCCCGACAGCACCTCTAGAGTCTCTGCAGCGGGCCGTGGGCTGGCCTGTACGCCCCTTCCCTCAGAAAAGATACGCCCAATGTCTAACACCCAGAACCCGTGACTGGGAACTTCTGGGGGAAAAAGGGTCTTTGCAGACCTCATTAAGGATGTCAAGATAAGATCACCTGGTGTTACCTGGGGGAGCCCTAAAAGCCAGTGGTGGGTTTTAAAAGGAAGGCTGAGAGGAGAGACACGGGGAGAAAAGAAGACTGTGTGAAGACAGACTGGCGCGACGCCACCAGGGGCCAGGGCACCCCAGCAGCCCCGGAAACCAGCAAAGGCACGGGAGGACGCTGCCAGAACCTCTGGAAGACCGTGCCCCTGCCAACACCTTGCCTTTTGTACTTCCGGTCTTCAGAACCATGAGGATACATTTCCTTGGTTGAAACCACCTGGCGTATGGTCATTTGTCACAGCACCCCCACTGCGTCGACCTGCCCCCCAGCTGCACCTCATCAGGTGAACCCACACGGGCCACCCGAGGGCCCAAGCCCCCTCTGCCAGGCTGGCTGTCCACACTGCCTGTTGAGACTTCTGGGACCCTTCCTCCTCTCTGCCCCCAGGCACTCTGCCCGCTTTAGGCCTCCCCATCATCCACCTGCCCTTTGCAAATGCTCTGAAGTCTCCAAGCACCATCAGGACAATCCCGCCTCTTCTGCAGAGGAGGAGCCCCCAGGATCCACCCCGACTACTCCTGCCTCCTCTCCTGGGCGATCCCCCACACTATTCTACACCCACAGCCCCCAAACGGGCATGTCCCCTGCTGTCTGCACCTTGGCCCGGAGCACCTGAGCCCCTTCCTGTCTCCGGACCGACTCCCAGTCTTTCAGGACGCAACTGAAGCCTGGCACCCCAGAAGACTTCCCCACTTGCCCCAACCCCGTCCATATAAACCCCCTCAGCTCTCCCTGCATACTTTCCTGCGGTGCAGGACGGCCATCAAAAGATGGAAAGCCCCTCAAGGGCAGGAACCATGGCTAACTCATCCTGTACCTCCAGTGCCCGAGAGAAAAATAAACACTCGATGAGTGTTTGTTGGATGAATATGCCTCTTGGTTTCGGCTGTCTTAACTGTGCATTGATGTTCTTTGGGGATTTCATCCGTTTGGCACAAGCGAAGGCCCATTTAGCTCACTTGCTTAGTAAACACTTGCTAAGCGTCACCTTTGTCTTGGGGGCAGCGGGCAAACATAAGAGAAGCCAGTCTTGCGTGGAGTGAAGGAGGAGCCTACGGGAGGACGCCATCAGCCCTCCACAGAGGCAGCCAGACCCAAGCCAGGCCAGGAGAACCGAACAGAAGACTTTTTTTTAATATATTTTTTTTATGTGGATCATTTTTTAAAAGTCTTTATTGAATTTGTTACAATATTGTGGAATCTTGGGGTCTCCCTAGCGGCTCAGACAGTAAATAATCCACCCGCAATGCAGGAGACCCAGCTTGGATCCCTGGGTCAGGAAGATCCCCTGGAGAAGGGAATGGCTACCCACTCCAGTATTTTTGCCCGGAGAACTCCATGGACAGAGTTTACAGTCCACGGGGCCACAAAGAGTCAGACACAACTGAGTGACTAACACTTTCACTTTTCCTGCAGGATCTTAGGTCCCCAGCCAGAAATTGAACCTGTAACCCCTGCCCTGGAAGGTGGATTCTTAACCACTGGGCTTCCAGGAAAGTTCCATGAACAGACGAACTTTTACATGAGCAATTTTCTATCTTCACTTCGCAATCTGTTCATGGCCAAATCCCACCCAATCACAAGTACAAATGGTTAAAACCCCAGAGTGAAGCTTGGAAGGGCTTAGCACAGGGTGGAACAGAACCAAGAAGAGGGAAAAGTAGAAAGAATGGAAAACGGGAACCACTGACTGCGAGCCAAGCCCCAGGAAGAGGCCTGGTGGTCACTGAGAAATGGAATTTGGCTTCCATTCCAATCCTTCCCTGCTCTGGAGTGATCCAAATGTGTACACAGAGTCCTTCCTACAAGGCAGTCCTTTACCCTGAGCTTTAGAATGGGTCCTGGCCTGTCACCTACGTGGGGAACTTCCTTCCCTTTTCCTAGCACTCTCCCTGACACCCACAAGCTTTGTCTTTTCCCAGGGTAACTTGCCTACCTCACCTTTAAACACTCCCTGCTTCAGGGCACCTTCCTTAGGAGCCTCAGTTCTCGAAGGTTTCCCCCTTCACAGGTAACCCAGCATCAGCCCACTGGAGGGGCCTTGAGGATCGGCACCCCTCTTTGCGTATGAAGAGCCCTCTGGACTCAGTTCCGTCCCACACTCACCCTGAAAAGCAGTGGCTCTACCTTCACCATCCACCAGCTGTGAAAAAACCTGGGGCCTGAGGTCCGGTCCCCAGCCCTGCCAGAACGCCGCATGAGCCGGTGGCTGGGAGCCTCTGATCCAATTAACCCCCTCCAGTTTCAGGGGAGCTGACCCGGCGCCTCAAGGTCACTGCCACAAGGTCAGGGCGTGTGCGGTGTGGCTGGATGGGGGGAGCCCACAAACAGGCAAGGAAGTGGAAGGAGGTCTGGTCAGGAGTCGCATAGGGTCAGAGTTTGCATTTCATCCTAAGGGCCGTGGGAATCCCCTATAGAGTTTTAAGCAGGATCTGATTTACCTCTGGTTGCTTTGAGAAAAGTGGACTGAAGAGGAACAGGAGCAGGAGGGCAGTGTCTCCCAGCCCTCTACTCCTGTCGTCCAGGAGTGCATGCCCTTGGAAAGTCCCAGTGATGCCCACGGCAGGCTGGGAGTGGAAAACATTTGCTCCGGGCATGGGAGCTAACTCCTGGGACTGCCAGTGGGAAAGGTCCCTTCACCAACCAGATTCAGAGGCCTCTCTGTCCCAGGACCCACCAGAGGCTGGTCACTGCGGGAAGGAGCAGCTGGGGGCAGGACCTACAATGGACCTGCGGGGGGCTCTGGCTGGAGGCACAGACCTAGACAGCCAGCCAGAGGACAGGCCTGGCGCTGGGGAAGACGCGGGTCACTGGCAGCTGGAAAGAAAGCTGGGTGGCCACAGGGAAAGCACAAAAGAGTAAAACTGTCCTTTCCCTCCAGGCTTGTAAGGGTTACGCTGGGTGTGCACCTGAGGTCCCACCTATAGAACTCTTAGGTCTCAGCTCGCCAATCCAGGATCCACCACCGCCCCTGCAGAGCCCTTCAGATCCTGAAGCACCCTGTCTGGTCCCCAGCACACCCGCTGGCCCCAAGGGCCCCCCAACCCCCACCCCAAACTCCCTGCCTGGCCAGTCTGGGTTCCACACACCTGGCCTCTTTGCCGTAGAGAATGCGTTTGACCTCCTGCAGTTCTGCGAGTGGCAGATGTTTTTCCAAGCACTGCTCCAGCGACTCAAACCCGGACCCGGCCATGGCTGACGTCCGCACGTTTGTCCAGACCTACACTGCCTGCTGCCCTTTGCCCCGAGGAGGCGGAGGCAGTGGCCAGGCTTGCTGAATGAGGCGACTTGGCGCACGCCGGCCGGGCAGCGTCTGTCAAAGGCCCTCGAGCTGGTACCCGGGCCTCTCACTCTTCTCGCCCAGAGTATTGAGGACGCGGCCTGCCGCCTGAGGTGAATGGACCTTCCTGCCGGCCTTCGGACTCGGGCCCAGCGCCCTGGAAACGTACTGAGTGTACCGGAGGAGGGGAGCCTGGGCTGGAGCCCTCGCCGCCACCCTCTGAGGCCTGGTTTCCAGAGTTAGCAGTGTGGGGGGCCAGGCCGCGCTCCCCCACACAGAGATCCTTGCGCCGTCGGGTGGCCAATAACCACGGAGCGGATGCGGTCGGCGAGGGGTGGGCGGGTGGGTGTCCCCACGGGCTCCCTGGGTGAGGTGGGGAGGGGGGTCCGGACTGCCTCCCAGAGGCCAGGGTGAGTCCCCCAGGACGTGAGAAGCCCCGGAGTCTGGCAGCGCTGCCCGACAGGGCAGGCGCCTGAAGGGACGGTCTGGTCAGCCACCCGCAGGCCTGGCCCCCCCAGACGAGGACGGCTCCTCGCGAGGCTGTTTGCCCGTCGAAGGAGATGGGGAGAAGGGGGCGGGGGGTCCGGAGTGGGCGCCGTGGGGCCGGGCTGGAGGGATGCTGCAGAAGCCCCTCGCGCAGGTGTGGGGCGTTGATTTAATGCCTGTTCATGGGCAATTTCCAGTATGTGATGGAGACGCCTTTCAAGAATGCAAGCTTTGAGGGCTGGCAGTGAGTAAGACTCCTAGATAAGGGCGTTGCACAGATCAGTAAGACCTGGTACCTGGTTTCAGGTAGGGACAGACTTTGTAAATATAGCAGATTTAAAAACAAACAAACCACGACTTATTTATCTGGCTGCCCGGGTCTCGGGCGGCAGCTCGGGCTGTCTTTAGCTGCGGCACCCGAGCTCCTATCTGCGGCCTGTGGCCGGCAGGCCCTACTTCCCCATGGTCGTTGCTGTTCAGTCGATAGATGATGTCGGACCCTGTGGCCCCACGGACTGTAGCCCTCGAGTCTCCTCTGTCCCTGGGATTCTCCAGGCAAGAGTACTGGAGTGGGTTGCCATTTCCTCCTCCAGGGGATCTTCCCCTCCCAGGGACTGAACCCGAGTGTTCTATGTCTCCTGCACTGGCAGGTGGGTGCTTTACCAGCACTGTCTGGGAAGCCCAGGGATCAAACTGGAGCACCCTGTGTTGGAAGCAGAGTCTTAGCCAGTGGACCACCAGGGAAGTCCCAGATTTAAATAATTCGGTATGAAAAACGCAAGATGCTTTGGAGCTCACAGGAAAGAGTGATTTCTGGCCTAGAAAGGGAAATAGTTTAAGACCTCAAAGGAGAGGCCTTATTGCCACCTCAGAATGCCTCGGAGGGGATCTGAGCCTCCCCTCTCCGCCCTGCGCTTACCTTCTGCTGCGGTATTTCCGAGTTTAGTCAACGGCCCCGCTGCCCACTCGTTTGCCAAGCCTCTGGGAGTCATCCCCAGCCCCTCCATGTTCTTGCTCCCGTACAATCAGGTTCTGCTAAATTTATCTCCTGCCTTTTGTTGAAGCCTCCCCTCTCCCACCTCATGCCTTCAGTCATGTCATCTTGCGCTTGAATTGCTGCCAGTCTGCTAACTTAACTCCCTGCCTCTGATGTCTCTCCTTAGTTGTCCTCCTAAAACTAACATCTTAGCATCCTTCATACCTTCTCTTTTATTATCTTCCTGCTTAGAATGACCTGCCATCTTCGGTTTGGTGACCTCTTCCTCATCCTCCAAGACGAAGCTTACACAGCCCCTCCTGTTAAGTCTCCTCCAGTTGCCCCAGGAGAAGGTAGACCCCACTGACCCTTTATGGGTACCTCTATTAGAGCATTTATCAAACACTATTATGTAATTATTCCTGAGCTCCAGGCAGGAACTGGCTCTGATCTACTTTTGTATCTTCAGGGCTTTGGCACTCAATAAATGACTGCTGAAGGAATTCATTCTGAAGGGATCAAGGACAGATTCATTAAAGTGGTGACATTTGAGCTGGAACTTGAAGCAGAAGGAGAAACTATTATTATAGTTAAATTGCTTAATCCATCTTGCCCTATTGTTTGGTGACAGGTCATTCACCCTAGGTCTTATAAACCAGAGTTTCACAAATATTAAACATGTATTTGAGAAGGATTAAAAAAATTATGCTAAATTTTTTTTATTTACCCGATTTATTTTCATTCTAAATAATAAGACACTTGACTAGATTCTTCTGCGGTAATGAGTAAAAAGGATAATAGGCTCTGCCCTAGTTTCTCATCGCAAATCCAGCCAAATCCCAAAGGTTTTAACTGCATGCAAGCGTACTATACTACAACGAGGGACTCTTCCTTGCTGTGAAGACCAGTACTTTCTGTGGCGACATGGTTTGGTTTACGGATATGTAATAATTCAGTAGTTGTATATAACATGGACAGGAAGGATGGAGTAGGGATCATTTGCTGATATATAGTTGTTTTTTAAAGAAGATTCGAAGCATGTGATACTAACATTTTAAAAATCTGGGTTTTGTTGTAGTTTCTGTTTGAAGTATCATTTCATAGAGGAAAAAAGAGCCTTATACCAGCAGTCAGGAGGCTTGTAGTTTAGTCTGGGTTCTACCACTACCTCAGTCTTCCTGTCGTACGAAAATGGGGAAGGGAAGAAATCTGGAAATACAGTCTGTAGAAACTATCTAAGCCTTTTCTAATTCTAATATGAGTCTAACAATCTGGTTGCATATAAATTTACCTATTTACATGCATGTTTATGACAGAGTTTGATTATAGAGGCTGGTTTTATAGGAAGAGCTGATTTGTCAAAAATGTATCAGTGTCTGTTTTAGGTGTTACTTTTAAATTCATAGCGTATATTAGTTTTAATTCTTAGGGAAGGTACTTAAGGTACTGTGCACTGTGCTCATCAACAGCTGAAAGATTTGAGTGGTTTTATGATCGTCACTGGTGAGCAGTCCTTGCCCAGGCCGTGACGTGGGGACCCCATCCGCCCCTTCTCAGCTGGGAACCAAAGGGGCTGCTTATGAGCTCATTGGGCACGTTACAGCACACAAAGCTTTTGCCTCTTTTTGTCCCATCTGATTCTCTCAGTATTACTGCGAACTGTGGGGCAGGAATTCTTGGTATTTGTCAGATTTCCAAATTAAACATGATACTTACTGGAAATAAAAATACAGGCGCCAATATTTCACTTGTAGTCAGTCAAGGGGGAAAGACCTTAAGGGACACGATTTCTAAAGGCCCAATGCCTGGGTTAGCTTGTCCCTGTATGGTGTTCCTTAGCTCAGAAATTATAGTTCTTCTTTCTTTGCTAGGATGTATTTTACTGTTGATATTACTATCCTTGTGTAGACTTCAGTGGCTCATATGAAAGACTTTTGGCATAGTGCACCCGAGTTGCCTGAAAATGGATTTTGTAGCAGAGCAGGGCCAGCCCAGACAATATGGTGACATATGGAGTTTCATGGTTTTTCCCGTCATGTATGGATGTGAGAGTGGGACCATAAAGAAAGCTGAGCACCGAAGAATTGATGCTTTGGAACTGTGGTGTTGGAGTAGACTCTTGAGAGTCCCTTGGACTGCAAGGAGATCCAACCAGTCCATCCTAAAGGAGATCAGTCCTGGGTGTTCATTGGAAGGACTGATGCTGAAGCTCCAATACTTTGGCCACCTGATGCAAAGAACTGACTCATTGGAAAAGACCCTGATGCTGGGAAAGATTGAAGGCAGGAGGAGAAGGGGACGACAGAGGATGAGATGGTTGGATGGCATCACCGACTCAATGGATGTGAGTTTGGGCAAGCTCCGAGAGTTGATGATGGACAGGGAGGCCTGGTGTGCTGCAGTCCATGGGGTTGCAAAGAGTCGGACATGACTGAGCGACTGAACTGAACTGATGGAGTTTTATTGTCTCCTTTTGAGCAGCTTGAACTTTTGTTCCTTGTTTTTGCTTTGAATCCATTGCTTCTTCCTTCATGGCTAGCCCTGCCCATCCCTGCAAGGCCTTCTTTACTCTCAGTAAACCTTCATAATCCATCTTAATGTTAGCTGACCAACACTAAAATGCAGTGATCACCTCCATTTAGTGGGGGAGATCCTACAGAAGGAAGCTCTGATGACAGAAGTGTCAGGTGTGAGAAAAAACCCTGAGATGAATATTTAAATCAGGAGACCTCACCCCTCAGAAAACGTCTTTCAGTAGCCTCGATTTTTTCTGGAATATGACCTATCTGATACACCTTATACATTCCTATCACTACTTATACATCCATGCACAGGCTCTCATCATCTGAATTACTTCAACCAACTCATGATCAGTCTTCCTGCCTCCCAACTTTGAATTCCTCCTTAGCCTTGGTTCCCAGAGTGATCTGTTCTTCGGGGCACTTCATTAGTTTAGGCCCAAGTCCAAGATGGCGGGGCGTCAGGCCCTCTGACTCGGCCTCATTTTGTGCCGTAACTCTTCCCTGCCCACACTTCAGGCTCCAGCACCGTCAGACTGTTTCCAGCTGCACTCCTTTTCAGCTGTCTTTACACCCTGGTCATCTACGACACAAGTCCTGGATGGATGCACACATCCGTCCAAGTTCTGGAGCGATTTCTATAACAGTATTGTTGAGAGGAAGTCCACCTTCAGGGGCTACTTCGTATAGCACAGCTCTGTTTACCGGGAGGTTGCAAGTTCACCATGTCATGGTCAATCCCTCTTTGATTGTCCCCTCACCCACAGTCCCTCGGATCAGGAGTCTGGCAGGATCTTTAGCCAACACTTTCTTGAGTTGTGGATAACAGACATCAGGCCTCATCTTCAGAAATGTCCTAGCTCCAGGTGACACACAGAGCCCTGGGGCTTCCCAGGCAGTGCTGGAGGTAAAGAACATGCCTGCCCATGCAGGAGATGTGAGAGATGCAGGTTCGGTCCCTGGGTTGGGAAGATCCCCTGGAGGAGGGCATGGCAACCCACTCCAGTATTCTTGACTGGAGAATCCCATGGACAGAGGAGCCTGACTGGCTACGGTCCATAGGATTGCAAAGAGTCGGACAGGATTGAGACGACTTAGCATGCAAAGGTAACAGACAGCTGCCTACGTGTGTCTTGAGGAACAATATGGTATAACAGAAAGAACATTGAATTGGATATGTAAGTAGATTCTAATCCTGGTTTTGCTATTAGGTAACTGCACCTTTAGATAAATTACTTGCTATCTCTTCCCGGTCTCTAAAGTTAAAGGTATTGGACTGATTCTCATAAATTTTATCATGGCTAGAGTTTGGGATCTCTTAAGTGTTGGGACAACTTTTCATCTTTTCACTGAGCCCCCCCCCCTTTTTTTTAATCTATGGTGAGGGGAAGCAGAGCACGTGTTGCTGAAGGATAGGGGAGAGCTCCTCGGATATTCGTGCTCTGCGGCCAGGACCAGGACACGCTGGTGTTAGAGCGCCATGGCTACAGGGGGACTACACCAGACTAGAAATCCCAGGACTTGGGGTTCGCTCCTGGCTCTCCCCCAGGACAAGTCATGACCTTTCGGGGTCCGTTTCTTCATCTATAGATGAGTATGATAATACCCACTCTACTTTCTTTGAATTGAAATAATCAAATAAGTGAAGTGGAAATATCTTTGAAAATCTATACAGTGGTATTTCTTCAAGATATTTGTAATCAAGGAAAAGGTGTTCAGGTATAACGCTCCCGTGGGAAATCGTAAATATGCCGTCCTTAATGCACCGGAAGCTCATCTTTGGGGCATGTTTCAGTGGGGACCGCACCTTTGTGTTGCATCATTTATACCCTTTCTGCCAGTTCTTCTGGTCGAAAGCACACGTTTGAAAGACAAGTAACTTGGAAGAGGGCTGCGTTCTGAGGGAAACCATGAAATAAATCAAACTTCACTAGCCGAAGCTGAAATCTGGTCCACGACCCGTCATTAGTTCGTCTAATCATTTGGGCTAGCAAACTAAGCACAGATTGATGTATCATCAGCAATGCAAAATCCTAGGTTGAATTTGTGGGACCCAAATTTCATGAAGTTTCAACGTGGTAAATGAACTTCTTGTTAAACGAACCTTCCTCTCAACTTCCTGCTCTCCCTGAAACAATGGCGTGAATATGCAGTGAGTTTAGCAGCAATATGTGTGGCATTTAAGGGTATTTGGCTGTTCATAAACTCAGTGTGAGTCAGCTGAGCGTTGCAGCTGTAGGAAAGCTGATTTAGTCTTCAGGCTGCATTATGAGAGG
The DNA here is from genome assembly GCA_024291935.2 of Okapia johnstoni. NCBI lineage: Eukaryota > Metazoa > Chordata > Mammalia > Artiodactyla > Giraffidae > Okapia > Okapia johnstoni. The sequence continues at coordinate 1,545,278 of CM044310.1, read as the reverse complement.
TTTAGTGTCCAGAACACACCTGTAATCTGTCTGGCTCTGGGCCATATGTGTGGCATAGAGTTCATTTTGAGTACAGCCAGAAAAGAGAGAGATGACGCTGGTGAGACCATCTAATAGCAGCAAATGGTTGAAGGCACTGAGAACATTTGTCCAGCAAAGCAAACACAGGAATGATGTTGTCACTTTATTCGGCTCTCCGAAGGGGGCCATGTGTAAGAGGTTTATATTTGCTCCATAAGGGCCCTAAGGAGAGGCGCTGGAGTCAGTGGAGAGAAACATGCGGAGGTGCATTTCAGCCCACTTACTTCCAGCAGGTGATTGAAGGATGAAGCGGCCTGCCTCTGTAGGCAGTGAGTTCCCAGTCATCCTGTGTGTTCGAGCGTGGTCCTGATGACCACTTGGTGGGAGTGTTGTAGAAGAAAGTCAGTCATCAGATGGGTAGTTGAACCAGATGGTCCATGATTTGCACATATTGCTTTAACATAAACCAAAAAACGAACAAACCAAAAAACCCCCTAGGGATATCAAATCCAAAGAGCCACAAGCAGACCATAGACCAATAGGATAGTTTGGTTTCTGAAGAGGTGAAAGCCAAGATGAATCTGTTGCTGAAGAACTGGGTGACGGGAAGATGTTAGTAATACTAGTGGCAGCAGTGGTCGTAATGTTTGTATTTGTTTGGCTTGGTTGGTTTTAATAGAGAAGGACCACTGTTATTGCTGGTAGTATGGACTTAGATTCTTGGACCTGATAGTGACTGAATATGATTTTGGTCCCAGAATCAGGATGAAACAACTAACTTGTGGTTGTGAAGAGTGATTTCAACTTGAAAGTGGTTGTATCTGGGGATCAGTTAGGTAAAAACACTGTGTGGGGATTAAGAGACCAAGCAGGTACACAGCTGTACACAGCCCAAGGGTGAGACGAGTGGATATGGACAGAGAGAATTAGACCCACAGGCTCGTGTTTTGTACTGTGCCGTCTGTAGATAACTGGTATCTAAAAGTCCCCAGCGCTGAAGCCAGGTAGCTTTTGTGCTCAGAGAGGCTGTGCTGGGTGCTGATTATCCATTGCAAAGGGCTTGCAGTATCGTAGTAGGTGTCAGATTCTCTGCTTCCCCAACAGCTTTACCAGTGGCAAGTTCTGTCCTTAGTCCCGGAATATGAGTCCCACTTCAGATTTCAACCTTGCTGCTAGCCCTGCCTGAATAATTAATGTCCCGAGTCAAATAACTAGTCTGCCATGGTTGGGGCATTAAACACGTTTGCACTCCAGTTCAGTAACTGAATCTAGGTTTTGTTTCTTAAATCCAAGGCTCTTTCTGGTGTGCCAGTGTGTGCTGCCTCCTTTTAACCTTAGCACTTCCAAGGACTCGAGTCTCATTCTGCTCACTGGGCCTTGCTAGCTGTTGACAGACCCCAACACAGACTACTTCCTGCCACTGCCAACTCCCAGTGCCCCGGAGACTCATCTTTGGGTCTGCGTGTGCGCTGCAGGTTTAGACTTCCATTCTCTAAGAAATGAGGCACCCCCGTCATCATCAGGAGGCTTTCTTACAGTCCTAAGTTTCTCCCTGATCAAGGGAGTTGATGTGACCACGCCATCTACCTCTGGGAGCCAAACTGATGCTGGCTTGTGCCTGGAGCGTTCCACGGGAGGCCACCTTCCATATCAACCTCTTCACTCACTAGCCAGCAAGAGCTTCCCGAGCTTGAGACCATGCATCCTTCTGAACCTCTAGGCAGTGCTTCTGGGCTCCCCAGCCCCACCTCTGTTGACTTAACTGGGTACTCCTCCTGTCTAGACTCCAAAGAGTTAAGTTTCAGCTGTCCATGGCAGGCTGCAGAGCTGGTCTCACAAGGATCACGCAGACATTTCACATTTATTCTCGTCATTGATTGGTTTTGTAAACATGTTTTGAGTAAACCAGACAACTGGACCAGGCACTGGGGTCAAAGATGAATAAGTCCTATGGTGCCTGTTCTCCTAATCTAATAACGGTGCCTATTGATCGAGTGCCTGCTTTGTGCCAGGCCTCTAAGTAACTCACTTCACAGAGGATGTCACTGTGTCACAGAGGAGTGTTGTGAGAGGGTGGGAGGAAAAGCTGGGTAGTTTGTATTACAGACATGAGGCTCCAGAGACAGGACAGGGTTAGTGCTTAATAAACAGTAGCTGTGTTTACCATGTTGGGTGATAACATTACCAAAAGTGCCACACAGATCCAGAGGTGGGAGAACAAGTGTCTGAGCCAGAAGGATGTGTGGAGGACACAGGAAGGTCGATCCAAGAAGGAGGGAAAGCAGGACTGCAAGCAGAAAAAGGTGGCCATTACCGAGCAGCCAGTCTGCCTGGGGCACCAGAGCAGATAAACGGTCGCACTGCACCGGTGTTCGGGAAGATAGAGCTCTAGAGACATGTGGTAAAGAGAGAGTCTAGCCATGAAGCCTTTTACTGTGTTCACAGGAGAAAATGCATGAAGTTGTAAAAACCGGAAGGGTAAGACAAGCCTGAAAATTATCCAATTAAAGGAAGGAAGATTGCAGACTGCTTAGTCACCTGAAGAGAGAGAGAAGACCTTGCAAAATGGAAGAGATGATTACATCACTTAAATGAACATTAATCAATGTGTTTGGCAGGACAAGTGGAAATGTTTTTCTCTTAAATAATTCAAGCCTGCCAGGCTTCCAACCCAGTTTAAGATAGTATAATTGTCTGTTATATATAAATGTGTATGGTGTTCCACTGTTGAAGGAGTAGAGTTTAAAGGAGGAATAAGTAAAACTTTCTGTGTTCAGCAGAGTTCATGAATAAAGCCCTGCTGGCAAATACGTGAGAACCTTCAGCTGAACACAGTATCCTAAGGAGAAGGGACTACTATTTGCTTGTTGACCTGGGTTGTAACATACTTAAACCATATTATCAGGAGACAGGCCTGATGATTTAAAGATATTTCTGTTTCTAATGTTCTGTATTTTTATAAAGTAGACTTAATTCAAGATCTATGACAGATTTTCATGGCTGGTTGTTCATATTTTCCCAAACCAGTAAATACAGAAGATGGGGAAACAAATGAAATTAGAAGACTATTAAAATCATGACCATATGAGAGAAGATTACGTAGTAACGATGCTGTTAATTAAGGTCCCCATACACTGGGTTATTTTATCAAAAACAACGCACTGCAGCGGGAAAATCGTAGGTTTTAAATTCCCAGCTCTGCCATGTATTAGTTTTATAACCTTGAGAAAGTAACTTTTCTGAACCTTCTTTTTGATTTTTTAAAAAATTTATTTTTAATTGGAGGATAATTGGTTTACAATATTGGGTTGGCTTCTGCATTACAATATTCTCTTCCACAGCGTGACTCAGCCGTAATTATACCTGTGTCCCCTCCCTCTTGAACCTCTCCTCTGCCTCCCGCCCCTCTGGGTTGTCACGGAGCACAGGCTTGAGCCCCGATGTTACACAGCGACCCCCCATTAGCTGCTTTACACACGGTAGTGTCTGTTTCAGCACCACTGTCTCGGCTGTCCCACCCCTGCTTCCCCTGCCGTGTCCAGAGCCGCTTCTGTGCGTCCGCGTCTCTTCCTGTCTGGACCTTCTTTTACTCTTCTTTAGCAGAAGATGATAATACTTGCTTCTGCGGCTGCTTCAAGAATTAAATGAGAAGTGGGCCTGGGAAATAATCGGTGTACGATGCCCCACTCTCCGTAGGGACATCCCTTCCCCGCAGCAATGGAGGCGCTCCTCGGAATATTTGGAAAGCCTCTGCGGATGTGGCCTACAGAGCCTGTGTCCCAGCTTCTGGAACGACCTTAGTGCTGATAAGCTTTTTTGTTTTTTGAGAGTGGATTTTATTTTTGAAAGAAAGAACAAGCGCTAAATTACTGCATGACGAGGTTGGAGGTTTTAACAGAGTGCGATGGTAAAGTCTGGATTGCAGGCTGACCGTGAGAGCAACCCTGTCAGGAAAGCTTCAGAGAAGCGATGAGCGAGCACAGCGGTTTTGGAAGCGATTTTGGGTAAATTCTTGTGTGTTTCAGCTTTGTTATTTCCTATCTCATTTCTGTAGAAAGGATGATGCAAGACAGAACTGATGGCGGAGACTAGAAAAATGTGAGCGGAAAAGAAAGCACAGAGGCCATCCTGCCGGCAGAGACTTTATAAAATATTGGAAATTTTTTTGTTATGTACAACTCAGGGCTGGGTGCTAACAATGTAAAAAAAAAATCTTGTTTCTAAGTCTTACTGTATTGGGCTTCCCTAGTGGCTCAGTGGTAAAGAATCTGCCTGCCAAGGCAGGAGACCCGGGTTTGATCCCTGATCTGGGAAGATCCCATATGCCACAGAGCAACTAAGTCACATGCCGCAGCGATCGAGCCTGTGCTTTAGCGCCCGGAGCTGCAGCTGCTGGAGCCCGGGCACCCTAGGGCCCATTCTCCGCAACAAGAGAGACTGCTACAACGCCAAGCCGGAGCGCGCGGCTGGAGAGCAGCCCTGCTCGTCAGCACTGGGGAAGGGCCCTCGCAGCAACGAAGACCCAGTGCAGCCAAGAAGAAATACAATTATTTTCTAAACAAATCTGTCTGTATTAAGGCCTATTACATTCCCCCGGTCCCACTTTGTCTTCAGCTCAGTGTCACCTTCAGATGAATTTATCGTCGTCTTACTGATGTCCTCCTCCCAGTCTTCCAGACATAAGAACGCGTCTGATCCTCTCTTTCTTACATTAATCGCTTCTGCTTTCGGATGTTTCGTGTTCTGCCCCTTTTCCAGTCTTGCTGCATCCACCACCATCGCTTCACCTGCTGGGTTTTGCCTGGGTAACTATATTAACTAGGAGGTTAATTTCCTAATTTCTCTGATTTCAGTGTTTTTGTCTTCTGATAGAGCCTTTTGCTTTTAATCTAACGCTTTTAGATTAATTTTGTGAAAACAACACTCCCGTGACGTTATGTACCTGTTACAACACCTAGCACATTGCTCACAGACGGCACGCAGCCGTTTGTGAGCTGGTGGTCGGCGCCCGTCTCTGTTCGGCCCCCGAGCGCTGTGGCAGCAGTGGTCTTCCTTACCTCCGCCTGCACCGCTCAGGGCTCGCTCACAGCTGTGCGGCCCCAGGCACAGGACTGAATGACTCGGTCTCACCTTCTCCGTCTGCAAAATGAGGATAGTGTCTGTCAAAGCGCTGCTGCATTGAACGAGTGTGTGCGCGTGTCAACAGGTCGCTTCTGTGTTCTTGGGGCTTTCGTATGTGACAGTCTCTGTGTTGTCAGAGCCCTCACTAAGTCACTACTTTGTTTGCCTGGTCAGACTCCTGCTTCCTTGACCTTCGAGGGCTTCCGATTCCTGCCTCACCTCTTCTCTCCGGGTCGGTCTCCGTGGTCCCCGGCATCATCTCCACTCCCGCTAGCCCAGGCTTCCTTCTGTTGGCAAACACTGTCCTCTCCACCGTGCCGTTTCCACCTCGGAGCGTCCTGTCCGTCTGTCGCTTTCTCGCTGGCCTCACCTCACCCTCCCTTCAGCTCCTCAGGAGCCTTTTCCTCTGTGCGGTCTCCTCCGGAAGCAGCACCTTACGCTCACCTCCCTCTCCTTGAGCTCCTCTGGCACTTAGAGTCTGTATCTCAGCTTAGGTGCTTAATAGTGTTTGTTTTGTCTCTCCGAAAAGAGTGAAAGCTCTTTGAGGACAGGGATCACATTATGTTTCTTTCATATTCTCTACCGCACATGGCATGGTACTGGGTCTGTAGTCATGTGATAGCCTTTCTTTTTTCCTTTATATGTCTTACTGACGTGTAGTTGACCTACCATGTCTCAGGTGCACAGCAAGGTGGTTCAGTTGTGCATATGCACACACATTGTTTTTGAAGTTATTTTCCACTATAGGTTATCACGAGATATTGACTATAGTTCCCTGCGGTATGCGGTAAACCTGTGTGGCTTGTTGCCTATTTTTTTAAATTAGAAATCTAGCATTCTGTTCATACGAAGTCAAACAAATGGAATCAAAATGTCATAAATTTTTTAGTTAGGCAAAAATTTGTAAGTTTTCTAAAACATATATATTATACACATTTTTATCTATATATATATACAAAAGCTTTTCTACTAGATAAAGACTTGAGAAAGAACATGAAAGATGGAAAAAATGGAAAACATAGACTAAATGGAACGGGAGCACTGAATGTGAAACAGAAAAAGTGGAACAAGCTAGATAAAAGTAAAAGATTATCATACAGTCCAGTTTTTAAACATGGCTGCTCATTAGAAACATATCTGGCGCTCTGGTGAAAAAAAGCAGTATTTTTCAAAAAATACCGAATAATTCTGCTATGCGGGATTTTAAAAAATGATTACAAGTTTTTCTATTAAATGATAGTTTTTGTGACCTAGAGTTATATTATTTTTCTGTTGACCAATCATTTTACAATAGTATTACATACAGTTGCATAATCACAATAGTAAAAGATGCTTATCAGTTTTCATAATCAACAGTCAGACAAAAAATAATTACAGTTGCAAGCCATAATGGAAACGTGATTAACCTAACAATGTAAAATGATTACGTACAAGTCGGGGGCGTCAGGCAGAGTGGTGCGGTAAGCGGGAGTGTGTGCGTGCACGAGTTTCATCCACCCAGCCGGTCTGTGTCTTTCACTTGGTGCGTTTAATCCATTTACATTTAAGGTAATTATGCATATATGTGATCCTATTACTCTTTTCGTAACTGTTTTGGGTTTATTTTCTGTAGGTTGTTTCCTTCTCTTGTGTTTCCTGCCTAGAGAAGTCCCTTTAATATTTGTTGCAAGCTGGTTTGGTGGTGCTGAATTCTCTTAACTTTTGCTTGTCTGGAAGGCATTGATTTCTCCATCAGATCTGAATGAGAGTCTTGCTGGGTAGAGTATTCTTGGTTGCAGGTTCTTCCCTTTTACCACTTTAAATAGATTGTGCTATTCACCTCTGACTCGTGGAGCTTCTGTTGAGAAATCAGCTGATGCCTGCTGGGAGTTCCCTTGTATGTTATTTGTCATTTTTCCTTTGTTTCTTTTAATACTTTTTATCTGTCTTTAATTTTTGTCAGTTTGATTACTGTGGTCTCTCCGTGTTCCTCCTTGGGTTTGTCCTGCCTGGGACTCTCTGTGCTTCCTGGACTGGGTTGACCATCTCCTTTCCCATGTTAGGGACGTTTTCCACTGTTATCTCTTCAAATATTTTCTCAGGTTCTTCCCCTGTTCTCCTTCTGGGATCCCTGTAGAGCGAATGTTGGTGCGTTTAATGCTGTCCCAGAGGTCTCTCAGGCTGCCTTCATTTCTGCTCATTCTCTTTTTCTGTATTCTGTTCTGCGATAGCCACCATTCTGTCTTCCAGGTCATTTATCCATTTTCTGCCTCAATTATTCTGCTGCGCTCATCTGGTGTTGGAGGTCATCAACGTGAGATGACCCTCTAGCGATTGCTCATCTCTGTCTGTTCTTGGGTTCTTCTTGGTCTTTGGTAAACGTTTCCTGCATTTTCTCCATTGCTTTCCCGAGATTCTGGATCATCGTCACTGACATTATTCTGAACATTTTTCTGGAAGGTTGCCTATCTCCATTTCATTCAGTTGTTTTTCTGGAGTTTTATCTTGTGCCTTCATCTGGGACATAACTTTCTGCTTTTTCATCCTGATTGATTTTCTATACTGTGGGTTTTGTTTTAGCCACTGTGGGACTATGGTTTTTCTTGCTTCTTCTGTCTGCCCTCTGATGGAGGAGGCTAAGAGGCTTGTATGTAAGCTTCGTGGTGGGAGGGACTGGCAATGGGAAAAACTGGGTCTTGCCCTGGTGGGCAGGGCCTTGCTCAGTAAATCTTTAATCCAATTACCTGCTGATGGTGGGGTTGTGCTCCCTCCTTGGCCATTGTTTGGCCTGAGAGACCCAGCCCTGGGGCCTGCAGGGCTCCATGGTAAGGTTAATGGCGACCTCCAAGAGGGCTTATGCCAAGGGGGGACCTTCCCAGACTGCTGCGGCCAGGGCCCCTGTCCCTCAGGTGAGCTCCTGTTGACCCGTGCCTCCACAGGAGACCCTCTGACATCAGCAGGTAGTTTTGGCTCAGCCTCCGGTGGAGTCACTGCTCCTTTCCACTGGGTCTCGGTGTGGGCAAGACTTTGTTTGTGCCCTCCAAGACTGGAGTCTGTTTCCCCCAGTCCTGGGGAAGTCCTACAATCAAGTCCCACTGGCCTTCAGGGTCAGATTCCCTGGGGATTCCCAGTCCCCTTGTTGGGTCCCCAGGCTGGGAAGCCTGATGTGGGGTTGAGGGCTTTCACAGCAGTGAGAGAGCTTCTTTGGTATTGTTGTTTTCCAGGCTGTGGGTCACCCACTCGGGGGTGTGGGATGTGATTTTTGTCGTGATTGTGCCCTCCCACCATCTCACTGCAGCTTCGTCTCTGTCTTTGGACACAGGGCATCTTTTTGGGGCTCCAGCATCCTCCTGTCAGCGGTTGCTAAACAGCCGTTTAAACAACTCTTGCAGGAGGAGATGAGCACCCATCTTTCTACTCTGCCATCTTCCATAGAATAACCTTTCTTGATGCATATTTTTGATGCATATTAATGTACTTTAGTAGGCAGTGAGATACAGTAGTTGAAAACGAGGTGCCTTCATTCTAATAGGGAGCTCGAAATATAAATATTCAGGATGTCCCTTGGTCACTGCTATGGAAGTTTTAAGAAAAGATGATTAATACGCTCAGTCCTATTAATTAGATAAATCACGGATCTGTGCAGAGGGTAAGCAGGGTGAGTAACTGGAAGTAAAGGCTTCCAGCCTGCAGCTTAAGCTGAGGCATGACAAAACCCTGATCTAAGGAGGTGGAGAGGTTAAATTCAGAAGATACTGCGGAAATAAAAATCAGAGAGATATGTGTTCACTCAAATGGCATATGGAAGATAGGGACATTCAAGATGAGTAGGCTTCTTTCTTGAGCCTTGACTTAATGGTGACACCATTTAGGAAGCAGGAGCCATGAGTGAAAAAGCAAATTTGGAAATTTAGATGCTCATGGATCTTCCAAAGACAGATCCCTGTGAACAGTTGGAAACTTGGGTCTGGGGCCTAAGCTTTAGAACTGGGACTAGAGAGAGAGTCGGAGGTCTAATAAGCACAGAGTGATTGTTGAATCCATGGGGATGGAAACGATCACCCAGAGACAGGACGCAGGGAGATGAGAGGTGGGAAGTGGTGGGACAGACAGTTCAGGGGAATGGGAGGAGATGCAGAAAGGAGCCGGTCACCTGAGGGCAGAGGGCCGGGCGGCAGTTAATGTTGCAGTGGCGTCAGCTCACGAGCGTGTATCAAACTCAGAGTTCGGAAAAGCAGTGAAATGGGCTGAGCTGGTGCCTGGTAGGAGTTCAGTGTATAGTGGCCAAAATGAGTTGTGTAGGGGAACAGAAGGGCCAGCAATGAGGCTAAAATGTGACTATGCTTGGAGCGACAGGAAGGAGAGAGAACAGTTCATCGAGGATGAGATGTGGCTTTTTTTGTTTTTTTTAATGAAGGCGTTTTGAGCATTTTTTGTGACGAGAGGGAGAGGACCCGGGAGAGAGAGAGGACAGTGGCAGTTGTGTGCTGCTGCTAAGGTGCTTCAGTCGTGTCCGACTCTTGCAGCCCCGTGACTAGCCTGCCAGGCTCCTCTGTCCATGCGATTCCAGCAAGAATACTGGATTGAGTGGCCTCTTTCCTTCTCTAAGAGATCTTCCCAACCCAGGGGTTGGACCCGCGGTTCTTAAGTCTCCCGCATGGACAAGGTCCTAGACCGCTAGCGCCACCCGGGAGGCCCATAGCTGTGTGCTCAGTGGCCGTTAACCCCTTTACACGTTCCTTCCATCCATCCTCATAATCATCTGAAGTGGGGCCTCCCATCCACATGACGTTCGAGGCCCGGCTCAGTCAGCGAGCTTGACCAGAGGGGTGAAGCTTTGTTTGACTGCGAAGACCAGACGCCGCCACCACATGTTGCTCCTTCTACGCTCTCACTCCCCTCTGCATAACCTCCGGGTGAAGCAGGGAGTGGGGAGGAAAGGGGCCGCGGTCACTGTGTGAGACGACCTGGGGTGCAGTGGGGACACCGTCTCCGTGACAGGAGGCAGGGTGCGAGGAAGACTCTGCGTGGAGCGAGGCCTGAGGACGGCGCGGCTGAGCCACGTGGCGAGCCTTAGTGGTCTTCTCTTAAGAGGGAGGGCCGGGCAGGACACCGAGGTCAGGAGCACTTGCTGGATGATTGACAACTAGAAATGTTAGCTGAATAGCTGTGTTTAAGATGCTTTGGTAAAAAAAGGTAAACTTGGTTAAAAGATATCAAAGATTTTAAAAAAAACACCTGTCGGAAGTTGCTTTCACTTTCTTGGGATTTAAAAAAAGGAGAAGGCGAAAGAGAGCCAAGTTAATACTAAAAAAAAAAAGTCCCTTTAAAAGGGTAGGAAGAATTGAGAGGTCAGTATGTTATGAAGAAAGTCTATGAAAGTATTTTTATGTTTATATAAAGTTCCGATCCCTAAAGAATAGAGAGTAAGATATGAAAAAACTCCAGGCCCTTAAGATGAGTCAGAGAACCCAAGGCCTCTGATAGAGCAGAGAGAGGGCACCGAGCCTCGGGGCGGGGAGCCCTGCCTCAGCGCCTGGCTCCGTCACCGGCAGCTCCCACCATCTCATCAGGTCTGTTTTCTCAGCTGCAAGAGCCGCGGGTTGGTCTGCGATCTCTCAAGTGCCCTTGAGCTCGGAGTATCTGTGTTGGCGCTGGACACCGGGTGACACGGTGCTGAGAAGCACAGGCTCTGGACGGAGCTTACGTTAAATCTCCCCACCTCACGCCCAAGCTGTGGGACCAGAGGCAAGTTATCAGCCTCCCTGGGCCTCAGTTTTCTCATTTGTAAACTAGGAATATTCCTAGTAACACCCCCACTGGGTAGACGTGAAGATTCAATGAAAACAGTTTATAAACAGTGCCGGACAGCAGGAAGCACTGGATAAATACAAGCTGTTGCAATCACAGATGCTGTTACTCGGATACCCTCTTGCCACCGCTGAGAGCACACGCCACTTTGCACCCAACATCTTGAGGGAACAGAGGAAGGGAAATGGAATTAACCAATCAGTCTGCCAGGTTCCCCTTTGGGAAAGGAATGAGAGGAGTCTTCAAAGATTTGAGTTGTCAGGACCTCTGGGTTATGATTCAGCCACAGGCGACTGTCAGAATTTTCCCACAGCTCAGTGGAAAGTCACTGAAGGCTTCATGAAAGCGGTGCCGCTGCCTCCTGTGTTGCTCTGCTGGGAGGCACCGCTGACCCCGGAGTCTGCGTCTGCTGGGATCCCAGCAGGGCTAAGATCTAAGCAGCCTGCTGGACTCAGCGTCCACAGCCGTGAGTGTCTGCCGTGCTGCGGACTCCAGCCCGTGAGTTTGCTGTCAACCCAGAGGTGGGGCATGCAGAAGAGACGTTTGGGCCCAGATTATTTCTCTAGGCAGGAACAGTGACGTAGTAACTGTCAGGTCACTTTGGAATTCAGAATCTCGAGTCCCCATTGTCCATGCTATTCCCTGCCTCTCTCGGTGGGTAAACTTAAGATTACGGATGTGACCTCAAAAGAGAGCATACATTAGTGATAGTCACAAAGGTTTTCGTGTTTTCTCAAATTACCCCCGACAGAACCTTCAGCTGTTTGTAACTGGCCATAGTTTAAACAGAAATGGAAACAGCTACACATTTGCTTTTAGTCCTGACGTCTTTTGAAATCTTTTTAGATCACTTTCCCAAATTTGAATTCAGTGTCTCTTTAACGGACTGATTGTTTCTCAAGCTTCCTGTTCTTAGCCTTGCAGAGAAAACTAGTTTCTTGGACACCATGATGTTCAAGCAACAGTTGCTGATCTGGGCCAGTGCTCCTTTTCTGTCTTATGGTTCCCTTTTCAAGAGCAGGCAGGGTAGGTCCAGATCTGGCCTGGATATTCCCTCGCATTGAGGTTTACTCAGTATACAAATAAAGTTTGAAACCTAGGCCTCTTGTCTAGGTATGAACTCCCTTTCTGGCTAGCCCCAGACTTGGTACTGGATGCCACTCACAGCCGGACATCGGTTATCATACACACCTCTTGACAGCATTTTAGTGATTCTGGTACCTCCAAGCTGAAAAATTCTGCCTTTGGCCTCATTACTTGTCTGTGTATTCTTTTGTCTTTAACTAGATCATTGGGGTCCCTGCCCTTCGCAGAATAATTGACTTCATGGTACTTGAAATGCCATATAATATACAGCATTTTTAGATAAAGAAATTGAGGCCCAGAGGCTTCCCTGGTGGCTCAGTTGTAAAGAATCCGCCTGCCAATGCAGGACACATGGGTTCAATCCTTGATCTGGAAAGATCCCACATGCCTCGGAGCAACTAAGCCCGGAGGCTGTAACTACTGAGCCTGTGCCCCACATCTCAAGAGTGGCCCCGCTCTCCACAGCTGGAGAAAAGCCCAGCACAGCCAATAAATAAGTGAGTAAAATTAGTTTTTAAAAATTGAGGCCTGGGAAAGGTAATGACTTGTCCAGGTTCATATAAGCGCCTTTCAACGGGGTCAAGCCCAGAATGCTGACTTCTCTGAACCCTGCACCACACTGGCTGTGTTAACGAGCAAGCATCTTCTTTTAAAGGAGAGGTTGAGCTGAGCGGAGGGCATGAGACCCTCCATGAAGAAAGGACAGGGCTGAAGGAGGTTAGAACCCAGGCAGGGGTAGGGCACCGTGTAGGCAGAAGCCCCAGGGAAGCAGTGAGGGCCGGGTGAGGGTGGAGCAGGGGGCCCCCCGCGTGAGGACAGCGCAGACTGAGCTGGGGGACCACCGCAGCACACTCGGCCCGCTTGAAACCGCTCAGCCAGCCAAACAGATGCAGCTGCCCATCCGGAGCTTATTGTTTCTACAGCTGTGATCTAACTGCTGCTTATCTTTCCTCTAGGAGATTCCTTGGAATGAAACCAATGGGAGATGAGGGTTTGGAGGAGTCTCATCAGAGCAGATGGGCCAGCAGCAGCCAGAAAGCTTGTTGCCTTTGGCTGAGAGCACCGTTCTGGGTCTGAACGGCTTGTGAGTAAAGCCCAGCAGGCTCAGCCTTGAGCCCCAGTGAAGCTGTCCTGCTTTTCCTTGAAGAAGGACCTCGTGTGCTCTCACATGTTCCCTCCCCTCACGCTGATGCTGGAAATCACGTTCTCAGAGAACTCTTCCGTCTGAACTGTGGTGCCGAGAGCCGCCCCGGCTGGATTGTTTCGTAGGGCTGTTGGTGCTTGGGTATATTTAGAAGTTCGCTGCACAGAAGGTCAGGAGACTGGGTTCTGGTTCTGACTGAGCCACCCATTTTCCTTGGGACCTTAGGCAAATTGCTCCTCCTTAGGCCACGGTTTTCTCTTTTTCTCGCCTGAAAGGTTGTTCACAGTAACATTAGGTCTGTCTGTGAAATGCTCACTGTTATCTGCCAGACTTAATCTCATAAGTACTGTTCCCCTTACAGATAGGAAACTGAGGCTTGGAATTCTCCTGCCCTGACCATCTTATTTCAATTGCCAACCCCTACCCTGGCCGAGATCTTCCCTATAGCTCAGATGGTAAAGAATCTGCCTGCAATGCAGGAGACCTGGGCTCGATCGCTGGGTGGGGAAGATCCTCTGGAGAAGGGGATGGCAACCCACTCCAGCATTCTTTCCTGGAGAATCCCACGGAAAGAAGAGCCTGACGGGCTACAGTGCTTGGGGTCACAAAGAGTCGGACACGACTGAGCGACTAACCCACACCCACACACCCTGGCCGAAGAATTGATGCTTTTGAACTGTGGTGTTGGAGAAGACTCTTGAGAGTCCCTTGGACTGCAAGGAGATCCAAACAGTCAATCCTAAAGGAAATCAGTCCTGAATATTCATTGGAAGGACTGATGCTGAAGCTGAAACTCCAATACTTTGGCCACCTGATGTGAAGAACTGACTCATTTGAAAAGACCCTGATGCTGGGAAAGATTGAGGGCAGGAGGAGAAGGGGACGACAGAGGATGAGACGGTTGGATGGCATCACCGACTCAATGGACGTGGGTTTGAGTAAACTCTGGGAGTTAGTGATGGACAGGGAGGCCTGGCGGGCTGCAGTCCTTGGGGTCACAAAGAGTTGGACACGACTGAACAACTGAACTGAACCCTGACCAACACTCCTTTCTCTGCACTATTTTAGCCATAGCATTTCCTACCACCGGAAATATTAACATTTTACTTTTTTGTTTTCCCTCCCTCTGTAAGCTCTGTTAGGAAATGGATTTTGTTTTGTTGTTGTCACGCATTTGCTATGTTCCCAGAGCCTAAAAAAATGCCTGGCACACAGTAGCCACTCAAATGCTGGTTGAACAAAAAAAAAACGAATGAATGAGTTCTTGGTAGGAGCATACATTGGTAGACTCTAGAAAAATCGATTTAGCAATGTTAATATTTAACATGCATTAACCTTTTGAACCTGTAATACCAGAGCTAGGAATTTATCCTGTTGATGACATATTCATGCATGTGTCTAAAGCCATAAGTGCAAGGATATTTCCTGCAACACTGTTTGCCATAGGAAAAGGCTAGAAACAGTCAAACGGTTAACATTGAGGGCACTCATTAAACAAACTGTGATAGTCCTCTGCAGTGGAGTTCTGTGCAGAAGTGGAGAAGAGGGAAGTAGATCTGAGTGTGCTGATGTGCGATAACCTGAGATACGTTAGTAAGTGAAATAGAGCCGAGTCCAGAACAGAGTGTCACTTTCTTTTAATTTTCATTAAAGAGAAAAATATGATTTAAAAATACACTTGTTTATGTCTGAGCTGCTTCTAGAAGGAGAAACACGAAATAGCTGCCCCTGGGGAGAAATCTTTGCTCCAGTCAGCTGGGTTGAATACTTTTTTTAAAGATACATGTATCTTTTGGCTGCGGTGAGTCTTCGTTGCGTTAAGCAGGCTTTCTCTAGTCGTGTCTGGGTGTGGCAAGCGGGGGCTGCTCTTCCCTGCGGCTTCTCTTGTTGAGGAGCTCCGGCTGTAAGTGTGTGGGATCAGTAGTTGGGGTACATGGGCTCGGTTGCTCCATAGCGTGTGGGATCTTCCCGGACCAGGGATTGAACCAGTGTCCCTTGTGTTGCAAGGCAGATTCCTTAACCACTGGGCCACCAGGGAAGCCGTTAGAATACATTCTTACAGTATACTCTTTTTCAAAGGTTGGGTTTTTTTTTAAGCAGTTTCATTGAAATACAATTCACTTATCATAAATTCATCCATTTAAAGTGTATAATTCAGTGAGTTTTGCAGTATGACATTCTTAATTTTTAATAATTGTGGTAAATATATGTGGCATAAAAGCTAGCATTTTAAGCTATACAGTTGCGTGGCATTAACTACATTCACGGTGCTGTGCAGCCATCACCTCTATCTATTTCTGAAACTCTTTCAGCTTCAAACAGAAACTCTGTGACTGTCTTTTGTAGTGTTTGACTTTTTGAATTGAAGTGTGGTTGATCTGTAACATTAGTGTCAGGTATAGGACACAGTGATTCAGTAGGCTCACACATCATGCTCCGCTTAAAGTTATTCCCGAATAATGAGTCCTTTTCTTTGTGCTGCATGATGCGCCTCTGCTCCTTACCTGTCTCATGCGCAGCATCGTCGTCTGTGTCCCTTGATCCCAGGACCCTGTCTCCCCCTCTCCCCTTCCCTCCTCCCACTGGGGACCACCTGTGGGTCTCTTTCTGTTTTGTTATACACACCTCTTTATTGTTTAGACTTCACCTGTGAGTGATAACATAGACTAGCTGTCTATTTCACTAAGCACAATACTCTCTAGGTCCATACACATTGTTGCAAATGGCAGAATTTCATCCTTTTTATGGCTGAGTAATACACTGTTTACGGAGAAGGCAATGGCAACCCCACTCCAGTACTCTCGCCTGGAAAATCCCATGGACGGGGGAGCCTGGTGGGCTGCAGTCCATGGGGTCACTAAGAGTCGGACCCGACTGAGCGAGTTCACTCTCATTTTTCACTTTCCTGCACTGGAGAAGGAAATGGCAGCCCACTCCAGTGTTCTTGGCTGGAGAATCCCAGGGACGGGGGAGCCTGGTGGGCTGTCATCTGTGGGGTCGCACAGAGTCGGGCACGACTGAAGCGACTCAGCAGCAGCAGCAGCAGCAGTGTACCCCCCGCATCTTCTTTATCCATTCGTCTGTTGATAGACACTTACGTTGCTTCCATATCTTTTCTGTTGTAAATAACACTGCGATGAACATTGGGGTGTATGTGTATTTTTGAATTAGTGTTTTCATTCTCTTCATGGACGTAGCCAGGAGTGGCGCTGCCGGATCCTATGGTAGTTCTGCTTTTAGCGTTTTGAGGAATCGCCATGCTGTTTTCCACAGTGGCTTCACCAAGCTACATGAAAAGCAACAGAGTACCAGGGCTCCCTCTCTCCGCGTCCTCACCAACACTTGTTATCTGTGTTTTCTTTGACGATAGCCATTCTGACAGGTGTGAGATGACATTTCGTCGTGATTTTGATTTGTATTTCTCTGATGATTAGTGATGTTGAGCATCTTTTCATGTTGGCCATCTATATGTCCTCTTCGGAACAGTGTCTATTTAGGTCTTCCGCCCATTTCTTAATAGTGTTGTTTGTTTTTTAAAAACAATATTTATTTACTTGGTTGCATCGGTTCTTAACTGTGCACGTGGGGTCTAGTTCCCTGACAAGGGCTCAACCCTGAGTCCCCTAAGTGGGCGCATGGAGTCTAAGCAACTGGACCACAGGGAAGTCCCTGGTGTGTTTCTGTTGCTTTTTTTAACCTTTTTTAAATATTGTAAGAAGCGTTTATGCGTTTTGGATATTAACGCCAATCGGTCATATAATTATAACTCGCAAACATTGTCTCCCGTTAGTAAGCTGCCGTTTCGTTTGTCAGGGCTTTCCCTTGTGCAAAAGTTCTCAAGTTTAATCAGGTGTCACTTATTTATTTTCAATCTTTTTTCTTTTGCCTTAGGGGACAGGTCCAAAGAAATACTGCTGTGATTTATGCCAGAGTTTCTGCCTGTGCTCTTTTAGGAGTTTTGTGGTTTCAGGTCTTACATTTCGGTCTTTAGTCCATTTTGAGTTTATTTTTGTAAATGATGTAAGGAAATGTCCTAACCTCATTCTGTTGCATGTAGCTGTCCAGTTTTCCAGGCAACGCTTATTGAAGAGACTGGCTTTTCCTTATTGTATATTTTTGCCTCCTCTGCCGTAGATTAATTGAGCATAATGTGTGGATTATTTCTGGGCTCTCTATTCTGTTCTGTTGATCCACATGTCTGTTTTGTGCCAGTCTGTTTTGATGACTGTAGCTTTGTAGTATAATCTGAAGTCAAGGAGTGTGATACCTCCAGTTCTTTTTTTCTCTCACTAGTAGTGAAATTTACTTTGTTATTAAAAAAGAAAAAAATTCCCAGCAAACAAAAGTGCAGGACTGTATAGCTTTACCAGAGAAATTCTACCAAACATATAACTGCTACTGCTAAGTCACCTCAGTCGTGTCCGACTCTGTGCGACCCCATAGACGGCAGCCCACCAGGCTCCGCTGTCCCTGGGATTCTCCAGGCAAGAACACTGGAGCGGGTTGCCATTTCCTTCTCCAATGCATGAAAGGGAAAAGTGAAAGTGAAGTCGCTCAGTCGTGTCCGACTCTTAGTGACCCCATGGACTGCAGCCCACCAGGCTCCTCCATCCATGGGATTTTCCAGGCAAGAGTACTGGAGTGGGCTGCCATTGCCTTCTCCGACCAAACATATAAAGAAGAGTTAATATCTATTCTTCTCAAACTGTTCCAAAAAATTGGAGAGGCTAGAAGATTGCCAAATTCATTCTACAAGATCTCCATTACCCTGATACTAAAACCAGAAAAAGACAATACAAAAAAGGAAAATTACAGGCCAAAATCTCTGATGAACATAGATGCAAAACCCTCAATAAAACATCAACAAACTGAATTTAATCATATATACAAGAATCAAATTTTAGCCATCTTTTTGGGTAAGGGATGCTGGATATCATCTAAGCCCTTCACTGTACAGATGAGAGGACAGACTCAGTGGTGAGGCGGCTGCCCTGAGTCAGGAGGCAGAGCAGCAGCAGCCCTCCCAGTCCACGGGGCAGTATTCAGAGCCAGTCACCGAAGAGGGCTCTGCTCCTCGACAAAAAGTGGGGCCTGTGTCTCTCCCGGCCCAAAGCGGGCTTAGGAATCTCCCAGGGAGACCGCTCTTGTGTGTCCCACAGGCCCGTCTGTCCAGTGGTGGGGAGCGGGGCACTGCCCCCTGATAACAGTGTCTCTGTTCATCCCAAACTATGCAGCAGACCTTCAGGGCCCGTCCAGATCCCCGCTTGACCCTTAACTCTTAGAAACGTCATTATTTAGAGCATATAATTAGCAGTCAGAGAATGGTGTGAGACATTTTATAGCGGCGTCAGTTTATGAGCCCCTTCTGCCCGCTAGTGTAAGCTCTAGGACGGCAGGAGCTGGTGGTTGATTCACTGTACTATGTGCCCAATTGATGGGTGATGGCTGATTGGGTTAACTGAGCTGTGCTGTTCTGGGGGAGAAAAAAGCTATGGTATGAGATGTGAGTTCCTCACAGAGTTTCTCTGCGCTTGGACGCCTGTTGGATCACAGAACATTGGAAGTGACAGAGGTGGTGACTGTCCCCTAGTCACCGAGAACCACGTAGGACTCTTCCTTTGCTGTGCTTACCTCGGTGTTAGTGACACCCTCACTCACGCGACTGACTACAGTTCATCTTCTCTCTCCCCTTCTCTACCGCCTCACTGTCAGTCTCAGCACCAAAGCTGGTAAACAGTTGGTGCTCAAAAAGGACTTGCTGAAGGAATGGATGAAGGAAGACGTAACCTATTTTATAGATGAAGAAGCAGAGGCCCAAGGAGGTCAGGCTTCTCAGTGACAAAGCTGGGACAAGAAGTCAGGTCTCCTGTGTCTCAGGTGGGCCTGCAGCCGCTCTGCTTTCCTTTGTGTTCGGTCAGTGTTGGAGTCTAGTCCAACCTGCTTGTCTCCAGAAGGGAAACTGAGACCCAGAGAGGGGAAGGACTCGCCCACAGTCACAGAGGAGACCGTGACAGAGCCAGGCCTAGAGCCGAAATCTCTTGACTCCCGAGCCAGTGCTCTTTCCTTGTAAAGGCACAGAGAGAACAGCTGGATGGGGCTGATGGCCAAGCCCCTGTAGGAGGTCACATAGCCGAGCAGCTCTCAGAGTTCCTTGTCTATTCTTAGCCTGAACTTTCAGTGACTTTGGTCTGCAGCAGCTTTCCCCCCCGTTTCCTCTGCACTGTTTTTCGTGTGTATGTGCTATGGGTTTTTAAACAAGGGGTGCTACGTGGAGGAAGTGGGCTTCAGCACCGTCCTGCTGCAGGGGCCCTGAAAAGAATAACCGTGAGAGGGGCCCTGAGAGAACAATTAGCTTCTCTCCTCCGCAGTGACCCCAGAGCCGCCCTCTCTGCTGCCTCTGAGGACTGTCAGTGCAAGGCTAAACTCCTCACACAATGAGAAGGAAATGGCCAGAAGGAATGTACAAACAGGGCTGACTGTTAGTGTTGGCCGCCGAGGCCTCACTTTGATGGAGACTAAAAATGAGCTCTTCTGAAGCCACCGTCCCTCTTGTAGCTTCCACGTAGGTTTCCCACTGCCGCGTCATTTATGTCAGCCGTCAGGTATGAACGAAGAGCCCCTTTCTGCACAAATCCTCAAAACCCCTTTCTCTACTTTGCCACATACTTGCTCTGAACAGGGGCACACAAGAAATTTAAGCAGCTCCCGACTTGGGGTTACTTGGGAAGGACCAGAAACACAGAGAAGAGAAGGTGATCGGAGCTGCAGAAGGACAGAGGGACCAGTGAGGACAGCCTGCAAGTTCAGGGGGGCAGAAGCTGCCTGGCGCTGGGCTAAGCAAGAGAAGTCTCGGGGGCGCAGTGTGAACCAGGTCCGGTGTGTTAGCTGTCTGTTGCCATGTAACAAATTGCCTCAAAACTTGGTGGCTTAGAGCAAAAGATTGTCGATTATCTCACAGTTTCTGTGGGTGAAGAGTCGGATCCAGCTTAGCAGGATGACTCTGGCTCAAGCGGTTCTGTGAGGCTGCAGTCAAGCTCCTGGCCTAAAGGCGCACCAGGACGCAGCGGGGAGCCCACTTTCAAGCTCACCGAGCTGGTCGCTGGCAGACCCGTCCCTCATGACCCAGGCTTCTCTACACGACAGCTTCAGCCCTTGGAGCTGGCCTCCCCCAGGGGGAGAGATTTAAGGCAGCAAGAGTGACCAAGATGTACACCGCCACCCTTCGGTAACCTGATCTTAGAAGCGCTGCCCCTTCAGTGGAAGCAAGTCACGAGGCTTAGCCCGCCGAGAGGCAGAGGTCATTGGGGGCCGTGTCGGGGCCGCCTCCCCCAGCCTTGCTGGAGGGATAGGATTTAAACAAGGTACAGACAGCATTTCAGGTGGGAAACAAGAGCAAAAGCACAGAGGTCACAGAGGCTTGAGTGGGGCGACCTGGCTGGAGCGAAGCGCTTAAGTAGGAGTGTGGGCAGTGACTGAAGGAGTTGTCTGGGCCCAGATTGAACTGGGTTTAAAAAAATACCAGGCCACAGAGTTTTACTTCTGTCCTTGGGCTCTTGTCTCTGCTGCCCCACTCAACGGTAAGCTCAGTAAGGTTGGGAACTACTTCTCTGTTTTATTCTTAGTACATCTCTGTGATTTACAGCAGAAGTTGGTAAGTGTGGTGATCGGGATTCTTAATGAATAAACCCTGTGAAGTCAATGTGTCAGGAGGATGCACAGTGCCGGCTTTGTTGTCTTCATCCTTTAAGGGTTCAACAGAATTCCTTGTGGCGCGCCTGATCAGGATTTAAACATTGTCCCTTATTTCTAAGGTACCACTGTTGAAATTCATGGCACACAACCAAGAGGAGAGTTGGGCTTTGGACTACAGTCCGTGCGGTTGCAAAGAGTCGGACACAGCTTAGCAGCTAAACAACCAAAGCTCTTTAATCAACTGATCATTCTGTTGGTACCTTGGCAAGAGAGGGCCAGCTTGGTGTCTACGGGCGGACAAAGCTGGTCCCCCTTGGCAGCCCAGGAGCCAGACTAGACGTGCACAGCTGGCCTGGGCAGGCTCCTCAGCCTGGTGCTGACCACCTGCCACGCCACCTCCTCCCGCGGCTGGCTGGAGTGCCTCTCCGAGCTGCCTTCATGCATCGCCCTTCGGTGTGAAGGGAGACAGAGCCTATGCTGGGGGCAGGAGAGGAAACAAAACTGCCAGGTGCAGCGTTTGTCTGGGGCCGCCCCAGGCTGGGTGCTTAACCATAGAAGCTCCTTCCTCACGGCTCTGGGGGCTGCATGCCCAAGGCCGGCGTCGGCAGGTTCGGCCTCTCCCGGGCCCTTCGCTGTGCCTTACGAGGGCTGTGCTCCCGTCTGTAGGCCTTTCTTCTCTGCCCGCAGCCCTGTGGTCTTTGCCTCGTCTTACCAGGTCACCAGTCCTACTGGATTAGGGCCCCACATGCATAACCTCACTTAACCTTAACAGCCTTGTTAAAGGCCTGTCTCCACATACAGACATACAGTCACATCAGGGTTGGGGCTTCCTCGCACAAGGGAGGGGGCCCAGTTCGTTCCGTAACGGGGGCCAAGTTTATCGCACACGTGCCTTACGTCCTGTCACCTGCGTCCATCTAAGGGAATGACAACCTCCCGTCTGCAGAGATGGTGATCGACTGTTCTTTTTTCCCCAAGGCCTTGCTGTTATTTATTTTTAAATTTGCTTCTTTGCTGTGCTGGGTCTTCGTCGCGGTGCACGGGCTTTCTCTAACTGGTGGGTGAGGGCGGCCCCCCAATCTGTGGTGCGCGGGCTTCTCCATGTGGTGGCTTTCCTTGTCGCTGAACACAGGTTCTAGGGCGCGCGGGCTTCAGTGCTGTGTTGAAGGGGCTCAGGAGTTGCGGCTCGCAGGCTCTAGAGCGCAGCCTCGGTAGTTGTGCCCCACGGGCTTGGTTGCTCTGTGGCATACGGGATCTTCCTGGATCACAAATCCACCTGTGTCCCCTGCCTTGGCAGGCGGATTCTTATCCTCTGTACCCCCAGGGAAGTCCTGATCCATGACCGTTAGAGACGCTTCGCAGCCACGGTCCCCCATGACGTTACAGGAATCTCCAGGTTAGTAGAGATGATGTTATCTCTCGTCTACAGAAGGGGAAGCCAAACCAGGAGGGTTCCCAGGTTCCCCCCCAGTTACAGAGTGTCTAGAATCTGGTTTCCGAATGCTGGGTCTCTCTATCCCCTGCCTTGGAGTAATCTGCTCTTGACCACTCGGGACCAGCCCCTTAGCACCCTGACCTGGATTCTGACCGCCCACTTCTTCCTCCTGCCCACTCCATCAGAACCTAACCCCCCCTTCAATCCTTCCATTTGATTTTCAAAGCAACAAGTAGCTGACTGAAGAAAACTGTCATTAATAATCCATGCTGATTTGTTGGTGCGAGATTAGTCAGGAGGGATCCTAGCCGAACAGGTTAACAATCTGTGATGCCTTGTAGCTTGTAGAACACTTTCTTCACGCACCATATCTAACTCACTTTCGCTCTGACAAGGGTCCTCTGCAGTGGATGCTACTGTTACCCATACTTTTTAGGAGTCGCCCCGAATCACTCAGGGTGCGGAGGCTGGACTTGACCCAAACCCTGTGTGCCCTCTTCATCCTGTCTTCCTCCTCCTCCGAAGTCTATTAGGTAGTTGAGAACAGTGTTCTGTTGCGCGGATGCTCCCTCTAAATGTTCCAGCCTGTGGCTCTCGCCCTGCCCGTGCACGCCTTCCCGACCGCTCCTCTGTCGAGCTCCCACAGCGCTGGGACTTGAGACTCTGCTCCGTTCCTGCTTCGCTGCGGTGACCGCAGACACATGTTCCCTCCTCACTAGGCTTCTGTTTCTTCATCTGGGATTAGTTTCATTGACCAGGGTCATTTTCCAGCTCTAAGAGTCTTAACGAACTGATTGTCTCTGTCTTCCGTTTCACTCATCCCATAAACAGTTACTGAGCATCTGCTATCGTCAGGCCCTGGGCTGTGTACTTCCCCCACTTGGACCTTTGAGTGTCTTACCAATAGAAAACAATAGCAACAAAAGAGAAACCCAAGACTGAAAAAGAAAAAAGCGTCCTCCGCGGGTTCCCGCACTCCTGCCCCGCCGTGCCAATGCATAGGCCTGGGGAACAGTCGACAGCCGGTTTACAGAAGGCAGCACTCAGCCACCAGAGCTGAGACCGAGGCCACTGAGGAGGCAGGGAGCACCGCTGTGGGATTAGCTTCCGTGTTCCTTTCCATGGAAGCCCCCTCACCCGTGTGTCTTCACAGACAGCAGCTTGGTGCCTACATGTACACGAACACCTGTTTGCACTGCCGGCCCTCAGTAAGTGTGAATGTCACCACGCTCATTTTAAAAATCGTATTTTATCAAAAGCATACCGGCGTGTAATTTAAAAAGTCAACTTCTACAGTCCCACAAGGTTTATTAAGACAAAGACAGAGTGGTCCTGGGCCTCCCTCCGCTCACCCCATCCCCACTTTTCCTTCGCTAGAGGGACCCTTCTCAACTTGCTTAGCTCATTCTTCTCTTAATACCTGTCTATGAATATTAACAACAGGTTGTATTGCTGCTTCCCGGTTTTTCAGTTCGGGGATTACCTGTTGATGTCCCACCTCGGGACGTGAGGACTCAGCCGCCTTCTCTCCACTCACTCCTCTCCACGTGCGGGCACTCCCCATGCTCCTTTGTTCCCACTGTGGTTAGAGTGTCGTTTTGTGTAGCTCGATAATTGTGTACTTGTCCTTATGACAGAGCTAAGCCATGGAGTCAGCTAGGATGGCTTCTCCTTTCCAGCGTGTCTCTTCGATTCTTGTTCTTTTCGTACATTTACAAGATCTTAGCACTAGTTGCTCTAAACCCTGCCAGGCACCCAGATCTCTGTGTCCTTGGAGGCCCCCTTCTCTTCTGCCCTGGGGGCCGTGGTGCGCGGCTGCCACCTCAGGAACCCCTGCCCCGTAACGTCAGCCTGAAATTCCCTTGCCTCTTTCCTGTCTTGGATCACCTGTTTCTGGATCTCATGTCTTCTCATTTTTTGCTTCTGGATTCCCTCTTTTTGATGACTTATATTTTTGGAAACTTCTGAGAGTGCATGAAAGGGAAATTTTTTTAAACCTTGCATGTCTGAAATGTGCAGCTCCTGCTTGATTAGGTGCGGGGTCCTAGATAAGAAGTCATTTTTGCCTCTGAACTTCGATAGCATGGCTCCCTTGTCTTCTAGCTTTCAGGGCTGCTGTGGAGGCCACGCTTCCTCTGCATGTGACCTGGTAGGAATTCTCTGTCTTCAGCATGGAGAATGCCACCAGGTCATACCTACTGTGCCGGCCACTTGGCGGCCCTTCCAGTCTGAAGCTCATGCTCTATGACCGGAGCCCTCGTGAGTTATTTTCTGTCCTTCACTGCAGTTCTCACACTCCTGTCACTCAGCTGTTGGGATGACTTGCTCATCTGTTGGTTCCTTGTTTCCTTCTTTGTCTTTTTTATTTTACTCTCTGGGAAAAGTCCTCAATTTATCTCCTAATGCTTTTATTACGTTTTTAAATTTCTGATGTCATTTTTTTCCTAGTCCAAGAGCTTGGAGACTTTTCCTTAAAAAAAAATTGTTTTCCGTGGCGTTTTAGATATAGTGAAATTAGATGCATGTGGTTAGCCCACTATTTTTACCCAGTGTCTCTAAATACATTGGTTCTCTAACAATTCCTACTTTCTATTTGTATCAAATCCATTAAGCTTTTATAATGGTGTCTACTAGTTAACGTATTCGACCCTCACAGCATAGAATGCGGTATCTGTATAGAACCTTGGGGTCGTCTGGTTCAGCCCTATCCCTGACAGAGAGAACACCCAGTTCTCAGAGACCTGAAGTGTCCTCTTGGAAAACACTTGTTTCTGCCAGAACTCACCAGAGGCGTGTGAGAGGAATGATTTGGCAGGTACACGATACTCTCATAGCTTTTTTGTTTGTTTGGGCTTCCCAGGTGGCGCTAGTGGTAAAGAACCCGCCTGCCAATTCAGGAGACAGAAGAGATGTGAGTTTGATCCCCGGGTCGGGAAGATCCCCTGTGTTCTTGCCTGGAGGACCCATGGGCAGAGGAGCCTGGGGGGCTGCAGTCCACGGGGTCACAAAGAGTCAGATGTTGTTTGTTTACTCTTTTCCAAAAAGTGTTACCGAGTTATAATCGACATATAATAAAAAAACTGCACATATTTAAAGTGTGTGATTTGATCCATTTTGACCCATATACATATGACCCACACACGTATATATACACATACTTATGAAACCATCCTCATAGTCAAGATACTGATCACCCCCCCAGGTCCCCCATTCCCCTTTGTCACTCCTTCCTCCCGCCTCCCGCAGCCTGCCCAGGCAGCCATGGGTCTGCTTTCTGTCACTGTGGATTAGTTTGCATTTGCTCGGTATAAATGGGATCATACAGTGTGGTCTGTCTTTCTGTCCGGCTTTTTCTGCACTGGTTTGCCTGGGTGCTTTGGAGGCCACACCTGGCTGTCCAGGTGAGAAGGCTTCACCAGCTCCACTTCCTTCTACATCCTTCCTCTTGTACACGTTTCCCCTCTCGCCTCCTACAAGGGCTGCCACCTGCAGCGTTCTGGCCTTCTCTTCTCCATCCAAGCCTGTAGTCAGGAAAGGACCGATTTAACATCCACAGTGAGGTGACGGGTACGATTTTATGTGTATGATCTGAGTGACTGTACAGAAGGCAAAAACTCGTGTTTGGCTGTGCCAAAGAAGTGAAGCTCTAATGGTGGATTTCTGAGCATGAGCACATAGGTTTGGAGAGATTTTTGGACAAAGGCCTCCCCTAAACCTCTAGACTTGCACCCTGGTAGCAGAATCCCCACGAATTGAACTCCCCTCTGGTTCCATTCAGAATTTTGGTTTCCTGAAACGTCAGCCATTGAGAAGCTAAAAAAAGAACTAATGTCTTGCTGGCTTTCCTTCCTTTTGGTCTGTTTGGCAGAGAAAACAACCCTGTGTCGATAAGAGGTCACTCGAGAAGGCAGGGTTCCCGCGTCCTGTCCCTGTGTCTCTGGTCTGGGTGAGAGGAGGGCCGCTGAAAGTGGTCCTGGGCCGCCAGACCCAAGTCTGAAGCCGGCAGCGGCCCGAAGCCGGCAGCAGGAGGGCCTGGCAGACCAGCCTGGCTCTGGAGGTGCCTTGCGCGTCCCGCTTCTTTCCTTACTTGTTTGCACGTTTAATCTTTAATTCATCAGTTAATTCACATTTCATTCTTGACAGTACCGTGAAGGAGGAGAATTGGAAATATTTCTACATGTTAAAAATGAGAAGGGGGTAGCATAATCTCAACTTCAACGCACTCCTCAGCGGTGGCCCTGTCCAAGGGGAAGCTCAGGCCGCTGCCCTTGCCAGGGGACGTGGTGGTAGGAAAAGTTGGGGCGGAAGCAGGGGAGTCAGGGTTACTTTGATATGGAGTGTATGTGTTTATGGTTTGTAATGATTGCCAATGCAACGATATTTACCACATTATGTAGTTATATTTGTTAAGGCAAATTATTGTCTATGTTCTTCATGCTGTGCATTAGAATTCTATGACTTATTTACTAAAGACAAGTCTGTACTCTTCAACACCAGCAGTGTTGCCACACGTACACACACCGTCTCCCGGCACCATCATTTTATTCCGCTTTTTATAGGTTAACTTTTTTAGATTCCACATGTAAGGGATATATGCTGCTGCTGCTGAGTCGCTTCATTCGTGTCCGACTCTGTGCGACCCCAGAGACGGCAGCCCAGCAGGCTCCCCCGTCCCTGGGATGCTCCAGGCAAGAGTACTGGAGTGGGTTGCCATTTCCTTCTCCAATGCATGCACGCACGCTAAGTCACTTCAGTCATGTCTGACTCCGCAGCCCCATGGACAGCAGCCCACCAGGCTCCTCTGTCCACGGGATTCTCCAGGCAAGAACACTGAAGAAGGGAAATACAGTGCTTCTTTCTCTATGTGACTTATCTCAAGGTCCACCCACGCTGCAAGTCGCGGGACGGTCTCATTTTCCACCGTGTGTACGGGCTACATCTTTTTTATCCGTTCATCCATTGATGGGCATTTGACTTGTTTCCATATCTTGGCTATTGTGAATAGCGCCGCGATAAACGTGGGGGTGCAGATGTCTTGTTGAAATCCTGTTTTCATTTCCTTTGGCTACATACCCAAGAGTGGGTTGCTGGATCACAAGGTAAATCTATTTTTATTTTTTTGAGGAACCTCCATATTGTTTTCCATAGCGGTTGGACCAATTCACATTCCCACCAATAACGTACAGAGGGATGGAACTTATTTTCACATGTTTATCGATCAGTTAGATTTCCTCATCTAAATTGTCTGGTTTTCACTCCACCCATTTGCCTAACAGGCTATTTTCCAGGAGTTATGTATTACGGACACTGATCCTTTATTGATTATTGACTGTATGCACTATAGTCACCTTCTCCAAGTGTTTTTTTTTCAATCTAGATTGTCAAATTTCATGAAAACCCTCTTGAGCTTTTTAAGAGGTTTGTATTTCATTTCAAATTAATTTGGGAATAATTGCCAGTTTTTTAATATCGACTCTTCCTTTCACGAACACGGCGCGTCTCTGCATCGGTTTGAGTCTTTCTTCTGTGCATCTTTGTTGGGTTCGTCTTGCGTACCCTCTAGTTTCTGTTGCTATTGTAAATAATTGATTTGTAGATTGCTTGTTGGAATAGCTTTTAATTTCATTGTTATTTTGAGTTTGTTTATTTGTTATTATTTTCGGTTGCCCCCGGTCTTCGTCCTGTGCAAGGGCCCTCTCTGGTTGCGGCGAGTGGAAGCTGCTCTCTCCGCGGGCTTCTCCTTGCGGCGGCTTCTCTTGAGGAGTGCGGGCTCCAGGCTGTGGCTGCGGCTTGCTGGCTTAGCTGCTCTGCGGCATGTGGAATCTTCCTGGGCCACGGATCTAACGCGTTTCCCTGCATTGGCGGACAGATTCTTATCCACCGCGCCACCAGGGAAGTCCTCTTATGATAGTCTTTGATGGTACATAGGAAGACTTGATTTTTTAAATATTGACCATCTATCCAGCAGCCCTGATGCACTCTTGTTAGTACAGTCATCTCCAAAGATTTTTTTTGAATTTTTCAATATAGAGAGTTAATGCAGATAGTATCACTTTATTCGCTTTCCCAGTCTTGCATCAGTTTCGTGCTTATTGTGATCTCTCAGGCCTTTGTTACAATATTGAATAGCCTTTACTAGAAAGAGAAAGCTTCTAATATTTCACCATTGAATATGATGTTAGCTTTTCAAAAAATACCGTTTATTGGACTAAGAAAATGCTGTTATATTTCTAGTTTACAGAGTTTTTACTATGAATAGATGTTGACTTTTTAAACATCATAATAATTTGCTGTGTCTATTGAGACACGTTTCTTTAATTTACTAATGTGAATAATATTCATTGATTATCTAACGTTAAGCCACCCTTGCATTCCTGGGATAAACTCTAACGGGTCATGATTTACTTTTATACATTGCTAATACTGAATATTTTGAATCTAAATTTGTGGATAATATTGGCCTCAAGTTTCCCTTTTCATACTTTACGTATAGTATATAGAGGTGTAAACAGACTATTTTTATAAGGGTTAGAGCCATTAGAATTAGACTTAGGATTAAAGAGCATCCCGTTTGATCATATCACGATAGTAGGAAAAACTGGAGCCCAGAGAAAGGAAATAGCCTTTCCAAAAGTTGGGACTAAAATACTTGGCAGAGCGCTCATAAATTTCCAGTTGCTCTCTCATTCACGGGCTTATTGTATCTGTACAACAGCCTTGCAGGAAGAGTGTCGTTTATTCCCCTCAGTCAGTAAAGAACCCGCCTGCAATCCAGGAGACCTAGGTTCAATCCCTGGGTCGGGAAGATCTCCTGGAGGAGGGCATGGCAACCCACTCCAGTATTCTTGCCTGGGAAATCCCGTGGACAGAGGAGCCTGGCAGGCTACGGTCCATGAGGTCACAGGAGTCAGACACGACTTAGCGACTGAACCACCACCACCACGTTTATGGTTGGGCTGAGAACCAGGGAAATCACATCGTGAACATGACCTGGAAGCCTGGCATCTGACTCCCAGACCAGAGCCCCCTTCCAAGTTACTTTTGTTCTATGCCCAACCCCCACGACAGATCCACTGTGTAGCCTGAAATGAAGGGAACCCTGAGACCTACATCCACCATTATCACTGTCTAAGAGTCCAGCAGTATTTTCATCGGCGTGTCAGACAAGCGGCCCGGCTGCTTGAGCGCATCTGTTTGAGCGGCCCACTCCTGCGGGCAGGGATGGGGCCTTCATGGTCCCCAAGGGTCCATGAAGGGCCACCCTCAAGGCCAGAGTGAGTCCAGGGTCTCCAAGGCTGTCCCTCATGGCGCCTTTGTTACCGGCTGAGAGCGCAGGGCCCCTGAGGGCCAGTCCTAGCCGCCCCTCCCCCCTCCGCGCCCCTCCCCCTCCCCTCCCTCCCCTCCCCCCCCCCCCCATCCCCTCCCCGCCCCCCCCCGCCCCTCCCCCACCCACCCCTCCCCCTCTCGCGCCCCTCCCCCACCCCTCCCCCGCCCCTCCCCCAGTATCTCTCTGCAAGCTGCTTCCTGCACCGGCGCCCTTGTTTTCCTTGTGCTATTTGTGTCTGCTTCTAACAGCTGGCCCCAGCCTGGCAGCCCCTTGCTCGGAGGATTATCCAATTATCCCATTAGCCCAGCGTGTCCTTCCTTCCTCCAGAGCTATTAGCCCCCGTCTCCGTCTCCGCTCCCTCGCTCCTCCGAGGGCCGGGCCGCAGCCTCGGTGGCTCCTTCCCAGCCAGGCTGAGGGCCGGGTCAGCCCCCAGGCACACAGGGTCGGGGGCCCCAGAGCTGGAGGGGGCACCCTGCATTGCCCTGGCAGCCGTGTCCACCTGGCGGAAGGAAGCTGGCCGCCATAGTCCAGGTCACGTGAGCCCGCCCGGCCCCACAGAGGCCTTAGGCCGCGGGTCTGTCCGCTTCCGGCCGTGCTCTCCTGGTCACCGCGCTGGGTCAGCGCTCGCTATGCTCACCCTGGGCTGGAGGCGAAACCGGTCCCACCACACTGTCTGGAAATCTGTGGCTGGGATAGAAGTTACGGTCTAAGAGAGAGAGCACGCACGCCGGCGAAAAGCAGCGCTTACCCAGGAGCTAAGTCACACCTGAGCGGAAGAGATGCCAGCAGGAGCCGGGGCGCCTCTGTGGTGCACGGAGCGGGCTCTGAGTGCCGAGGGCACGGGGGGACGGAGAGGAGGCCTGCAGCGGGGGTTCAGGAGGGCCCCCGGGGGGGTCGTGGTGAAGCACGGGCCGTGTTGAAAGCAGGGGAGATTCAGAGGGTCCGCGTTCGGTCCTGGCAGAGGCCTCCCTGAAAGCGAGAGACAGGCAGTGGCTTAGGATGCGGGGAGCGGTTCAGCTGGCTCCCTCGGGGCGGCTGGGGATGAGTAAAGTGAAGTCGCTCAGTCGAGTCCGCCTCTTTGCGACCCCGTGGACTGTAGCCCACCAGGCTCCTCCGTCCGTGGGGTTCTCCAGGCAAGAGTACTGGAGTGGATCGATGAGTAGGGGCTGTGCATTCCAGAGAAGCCTTCACTCCCCTGGCCCCGAGACATCAACTGTATGGGACAGGATGGGGCTGGACACAATAGAGGACCCGTTGTCTGTGTCCCTTGCAGGCCAGCAAGGCGGCTGTATGGGACGGGAAGGGGTGCAGACACCAGGTGACCCATTGTTCGTGGTCCTCGCCGACGCAGTCAGCCAGTGTCTGCTCCCAGCTCCCAGCCCCCACAGACACCAGAGGCTTCCAGGTTTACATTCACACTTGCCACATTCCTGTGTTTTTGTTTGCACTGGGTCTTTGTGGGTGCGTGCAGGCTTTTGTCTAGCTGTGGAGAGCGGGGCCTCTATTGCAATGCACAGGCTTCGCATTGCAGTGACGTTTCTTGTTTAGAGCACAGGCTGTAGGTGCACAGGCCTCCGCAGTCGCAGCACGTGGACTCGGTGGTTGTGACTTACAAGTTGGGGTGCACGGGCTTAGTTGCTCTGCGGCATGTGGAATCTTCCTGGACACAGGGATCAAACCTGTGTCCCCTGCATTGGCGGGCGAATTCCTATCCACTGTACCGCCAGAGAAGTTTGCCACGTTTCTTGGTCTCAGAGTGGCTGGGCGTTTGTGGAACATACCTTCCAAAGCACTTTCACATTTATTATGTTTCAGCTAAAAGCAGGCATGGCAGGTCAAAGAGGGACTCGACCGCAAAGAAGTCAGTGGCAAGGCCGTTTGAACCTGGTACTGACCCCCATGCAGAGCTGCGTGAGGCAGGGTGGTGGTTTCAGGAGTGAGCCGGGGG
Source organism: Okapia johnstoni (assembly GCA_024291935.2). NCBI lineage: Eukaryota > Metazoa > Chordata > Mammalia > Artiodactyla > Giraffidae > Okapia > Okapia johnstoni. The sequence goes on along the minus strand of CM044310.1, from coordinate 1,513,714 downwards.
ATTTTTTGCATCTCTGGATGAGGCAGAAAAGGGAGTCAAGCTGAAACCCCAAGGGGTAGTCTGGGGATGACCGCAAAAGGGCTGACCGGGTCTCTCCAGTCCCCTAAAGAGTCTGCAGCTGCCAACAGTTGTGACGGGTTCTGGGCCTGAACTTTCCCAAGAGAAAACTACATAATTTTTATAATTTTATAAAACTTTATAATTTTCATCTGACATTTCCAAAAAATCTCTGGTTCTATCACCCTCACTCTCCTTTCCAACCCAACTAGAGAGTGTGGGTGGATTGAGAAAGAACAGAAAAGAAAGATCAAAACTGTGACAACCCTCTGACAACATTTTAACTTGAAAATTGCCTGCAAATGGGAGGCGTAATCCCGTGTGGGCAGATGTAAGTCAGGCGTGTGTCTGCTCAGTCTCCTCCACAGGTCTTAACAAACCCCTGGAAGATGTGCCCCTGGGCTCGACCGTGGGTCTTGGAAAGATGAACCCACTTCGGCCTGCCTGATGCCCATGTCCCCAGCACACTCCTGGGCCTGTGTCCTGCTGGCGGCCTCATCTGCTGCAGCCCCAGTTGACAGCACCTCTGCCCGCCACCCCAGCTGCCCCAGGCCCAGCATCACCAGCAGGTGCTCAGGAAGTGGTTGAGAGTAACCGAGTCAGGAGATGGGGCTCCGGGCGAGCCTGCTCCTTCCCACCCAGGCCCTCTCTGGGCACTTCCTGGCCATTAGACGCTGGTCCAGATGGCAAAAGTCTCTGTGTGTGTCTTAACCCACACGCACACTTCCCTGGGCAAGGCAGAGATGCTCGGATGGTCCTGCATCCAGCCTTTCCTGCTGGTGGGGAAAAAAATCCTTCCCTCAGAGGACACAGGATCCTCACACCGGTCACCTGCCCCCCCGCCCCAGAGCCCCTCTCCAAGCCCAACTCACGGGAGGGCAGGGGGCTTGTCGGGGAGCTCTGCCAACTTGCCCTTTCCCCTCTGGCAAAGACGGGGTGTAGCCAGAGCACCTCTGAGGGTGCCTGCGCACCCAGGCTCTGTGCCCATTGCAAGTCCAGCCCTCTCCTTTGAGTCTGTAAGTCACCTGACGTTCTCCCGCCCCCTCCCAGGCGAGGCAGCTGCTGCTCACGATGAGCTTCGGTGCAGTGAGGGGCGCCTTAGGACGGTGGCTGGGTGGGGGGCAGGTGAGGGGCGGAGGGGGCCGTGCTAATCCGACTGTCGGCAGCGCGCTTTCCGCTTTCCAGAGGAGACGGGGCCTTGAGGGGGCGACTTGCCTCACCGCAGACCTCAGGCCTCCCAAGATCCTCCTCCCCTAACGAGGCCTCCGCCCCGGGCACAGGCTGTCCCAGAGCTCAGGCAGCGCGTGGGTCCGGCTCGGAGCTCGGGGACAGCGCTCAGCGTGGCGACAGCCCACGGGGCCGGCCACGCTGGGGGCGCGTGTGCGCGGCGGGCCGGGATGCTCTCGGCCCAGAGCACCTTCCCCACGCGCCTTCCCTTAGGGCCCGGTGTCAAGGCAGGCCGCACCGGACCGTTCCTCCGCCCCAAGCCACTGGCTTCCACGAGCCCCGAGGTCCTGCTTCTCTATCACAGTCGAGAAGAAGGCCCGCGTCCAGCCCTGGGGCCCCACGCCCCACCTGGTAGATCGCGGGGTGGCCCCTCATTTCCCCTCGCTTCCCAGGCTGCCCTCACCCCTGAGCTGCCCCGGTCTGTCCCCAGAGCTTGCCCCCCCCCGTTGGTATGTGCAGAACTGGGCTGGCCCGCCCGCGCCCCTACAGCAGGCTCCTGGGAACCCAGCTGTTTTAGGTAAGAGAAAGGGGCCTTACTACAAACAGGGGGCGGTGCAGAGGCAGGTTTCCAAGGGGAAAGGGGGCCTGCCTCTTGTGGGGCAAGCGATGAGCCAGGACCCAGCCTGAGCCGGGTGTCTGCTCACGGGCTTCCCTGGGCACCCTGGTGACACTCGCCATGGAGAGGGCTGGTCTCTGATAGAACCCTGTGCCTGGGACAGGCTTGCAGAGGGCCTGCTGCCCATCTGCTGCCCACCTGCAGCCCCTGGGAAAGGCCAGGAGGGGCCCGAGGGGCTCCGGGCCGACACGCCTCTGCAGCACCAGGGCTGGGCCAGGCCTCACGTCTCACTGGTGCTGCTGTTGGGGTGACTTTGCCCAGATGTATGTTTGTGTGCACACACGTGTATGTTCTTGTACAGGCGAGGCGTGACACACGCGTCTGTCTGTGTACACACACGTACAAGCCTGGCTCCCAGTGGGAGCCTGCACAGGCGTGCGTGGTGAAAGGGCAGGGGGCTCTCTGAGGACTGCCCCTGCGAGGGCCCGGGGCTCAGTCGCCCCCAAAACGTCTCCTGAGGCCCGGCTCTGTCCCCGCCGAGGCCTCAGCAAAGGCTGGAGAGACACGGCTCCTCTTCCGGCCTTTGTGGGTCTCTCGGTGGCCTCTCCCCACCAGTTGGTCAGGACTCGAGCCTGTGCGCTCTTGGCCGCCCCAGGCCCCAGGCTGGCCACCGTTCCGCCCTCTGCCCACAGCCAGCACAGGCCAGCACATGCGGGAAGGAGGGGGACGGCGTGGGTAGGGGGGGCCGTGTGTTGGTCTCTGCGGTTCTGGCCCTGGCTGTCCGTGAGAGCCCCTGGGGACGGCTGCTGCCCAGGTCCACCCACATCTCTGGGGCAGGGGCTCGGGTGTCGTGCCGCGTCTCCTCTGTGTAGCCAGCCCAGAGGACCTCTGATGGATGGGGCCGTAAGAGACCGCCGCCGCCAGCCTGGCTTGGTTTGGGGTCCTCACACGTACATCTGTCTAGTAGGAGCAGAAAGATGTGCAGGCGACATGGTGAAAGCCAGGGCAGCGGGTAAACATACGAGCAGCGGGCGGCTGTCATGTCTCATGTCTTCAGCAGAGCAGTGGGAACGTGGCATTATTTCGTCGTGTTTGGTTAGGTTGAAACAGTTCATCGGGGTCTTGGATTTTATGGTCAGATAAACCTGGGGTTTTAAGTTCACTTCTGCCGTTTACGAGCTGTGTGACTGGGACAGGTGCTGAACCTCTCTGTTCAGAGAGGTGGTTTGGTATCTCTGCTGTTTAGTCACCGGTACAGTGGGGCCTCCCAGGGCTGTGTGAGGATCACCTGCAGGTTCTCCTGTTCTGTCTTTGCTCTGAGTGTGCCTCTCAGACTTGAGACCAGGCCTGGCTCTCTCTGGGGCAGGCTGCTCTTCCCACCTGCCCCCCGCCCCCCGCTTCAGGCTTCTCCAGAACCGAAGCGGGGGCACCTCCTCCTTGGTGGGGGTGGGCAGAGCCCAGAGACAGTGTCAGAGCAGGGGGAGGGGACGACTCCAGGGGAAGGCCATGTGGCCTCTGCCCGCAGCCCCCCATCGATCCCAGATCTCTCTGTGGCCTCGGGGAGGGGGGTGAAGAGGGCTGCGAGGGCGTCGGGGAGGCAGGAGCCTGCTCCCCATGCTGGGGGGGCCCGGGGGTGCGCCTCCTTCCTTTGGGGCTGCACATGGACATGTGCATTTTGCGGCAAGCAGACAGCCGATCCTGAGGAAGAGGGGTGCACCGGAGCCCACCCACTCACCGCGGCCCAGGCAGGCAGGCAGGCTGTCTGTCCATCTCACACCTGCGACACAGACCCATAGGTGTGCGGCAGGCCTGACTGTGGGCAGGGAAAGGAACTCAGACACCGTTCTCATTGGACAAGCTTAAAACACAATGTGGCTCATCTTTATTTCATCTCAGAAAAAAAACAAGAACAAATAATATTCCCTTCAGAAGGCAAGGCAGTTAGAGAGGGCCTCTGCCCAGGCAGCTCCCAGCCACCTAGACTCACCCACGCTGGCCGGCCCTGACCGCCTCCCTGCACCCGCGCCCTGGCCCCCTCGGCTACAACCCCCGTCCTCGAGGGGGCCGCCTGCGGCCAGGTTAGCAGCAGGACTGAAACGGAGCCAGCAGCCAGGGAGGGAAGGTAAAATAAACAGGGTTTCCTCGGGCTTACATTTTCTCCTGGAAAAAACAAACCACCAGTCCAATGCCACCGCCAAGCACAGCAGCTCTGAACCCTCGGAAAGCCTGGGGGGGGGGGGGGGCGGGGAGTGTGGCAAGGGGCCCTTTGGGGATACTATACTCCCCGGCCGCAGGCCACGCGGCCTGCCCTGCGGACACACGGCAGCACTTGGAGGTGCTTCAGGGGCTGGGGACCGGCCCTGGCCGGGTGCAGGGCCTCCCTCCGTGGACTCCAGACCCTTCCTGCTGGGCCTCATGCTGCTCCAGCCGGTGGGGGGGCTCCCTCCTCCGTCCAGACGGGGAACCGACCACGAGAAAGGGGGTCTCCTGACATGCACTCTTCTCCCAGCGCGACTGGGCCTCCCAAGCGGGAGGAGAAAGAGTTCCTTCCCTTCAGAAGGGGTGGGCTCGGCGGGGCCTCAGGACACTCCTGCTCCGCCCCGGGGGCCCCCGGGGCACGGGGACTCTGGGCGCCGGCCCTGGAGCTGCACGTCCGGGAGGGACCCGCGGGCGCCCCCCGCGCCGGGCAGCCCCAGGGCGGGGCCGTCGGGCCGGGGGGCGCTGCCGTTGGCCCAGACCCCGCCGGGGGGGGTGGCCGTTGAGGCGGAGGCCCGTGCGCTCCGTGTCGTGGGCGGCCAGGGCGCGGGCGCCGGGGCCCCCGGCCTTGGAGGGCTCGCGCCGCCGCCGCCGTCGCAGCACGTGGCTGCGCACGATCCTGCGGAAGGTGCGGCGGAACTCGCGGATGCGGTAGGCGTAGATGAAGGGGTTCACCACCGAGTTGCCGTGCGAGAGGACGATGGTCAGGTACATGAGCCAGGGCGGGGCGTGGCCGCACGAGGGGCAGAAGAAGGTGAAGCAGTTGATGACGTGCAGGGGCAGCCAGCACAGGGCGAACAGCCCCACGATGATGGCCAGCGACTTGGCGGCGTGCACCTCCTTCTGCAGCGTGGACCGCGCCCGCTCCCCCGGCGGCGGCGGCTGGCTCTCCGTCTGCTTCAGCTGCCGCCGCGCCGCCAGGAAGATGCGCAGGTAGACGGCCAGCATGAGCAGCAGCGGCACCAGGACGCAAGCGAAGAAGTTGTAGTAGACCATGTAGTCCATGGGCACCACGTCCTCGAAGAGACAGGCCACCTGGCCCGCCCTGCAGACCTGGGAGCCGTTCCCGCCCCCCTGCTGACTGCAGTTGTTCCAGCCCAGCATGGGTGTCAGGCCGATGGCGAAGGACAGCACCCAGCAGATGGCGATGATGCCCCTGGCCCGCGTGCCCGTCACCAAGCCGTTGTACCTGGGGAGAGGGGCCCCGTGTCAGGGAGGGGCCTGGGCACCCGGGTAGGAGGGGCCCCGGCCATCGGCTCAGAGGTCTTGGACCAGGCGCTTCCTGCCTCCCCGCCTCAGTGTCCTCTGTGACTGCAGTCCTTGACCTGGTTTGCTTTGAAGGAACTAATGTGACTTGGGAAGGGGGAGGAGAGAAGTTATAACCTCCATGTTGATCTCAGGCGCCGCTAGAATGGATTTCCCTGTAGCCTGGGAATGGCCGGGAGGGTGCTCGCTGGCTGGGGCCAGCACCAGCCAGACCCAGCCTGTGGGCGGGTCACACCGCCTGTGCTCCTGCTGTTCCTTTCCTAGTTGACCTGGGGGTCCCCGGAATCCCCCAGGGACAGGCAGCACAGGTGGGAAGGGGAAGGGTGGGGTCCCTGGCCAGATGAGATACTCATCTCCCTTCCAAATCCGCCCACAGCCCTCTGGAGAGAGATGAGATCAGGATGTCTTAACATCTGTACAGCAGCCTCCACATTCAAGAGGACGCAGTTGCTCGAGATCCTAAGGTCCAGAGAGGAGAAGTAATCTGGCCCAAATCGCTCCGTACTCCGGAGGGCCACCCTCGAGGAGAGGCCAGACCCGCCGGCCCAGAAGCTGACGCCAACAAAAAGCGATGGCAGGGACTTCCCCTAGTGGTCCCGTGGGTAAGACACCAAGCTCCCAACGCAGGGGACGTGGGTTCTCTCCCCGGTCAGGGAACTAGATCCTGTGTGCCACAAGAGACCTGGAGCAGCCAAATAAATCAGTTTGAAAGCAAGACGGCAGAGAGTTTAAAGAGCAGGCAGTCAAGAAACTCCCCTCCCAGCCTGAGGAGGGCGGCCTCAGTGTTACGAGGGACGACCTGCACTCAGGATTTTGGTTCTGCAGCACCTCTGCCAGTAAACCCGACCCGTCCCTTAAAGCTCAGGTCAGCTGTCTTCCCAGAAGAGCAGCGAACTCAACAAGTCCCACCCAAGCCGGGCTCCCAAGGCTGGGGGCCCCTGGGATCCTGCGTCCATCTCTGCCTCACCGTCACTGAGACAGGACGTAATAGGTGACGAGGAGAAACGTGCTTCCCTTAAGTCCAGGATTAGAAGTATCCACAGCAACTAGCTCAAGGGGTAGCAGACACGGGAGGCCTGCAGGTCACAAAGGTGCGAGGCAGGCAGGCTGCTGGGTGTGACCGAGTGTGCCGGAGGCTCCACACACCACTCAGCCACCCCCGCACCCCCCACCGCCACACACGCCTGCAGGATCTCGGGGGCTGGGAGCTGATTGTTCTGGGTAAAATCGCCCATGGGTTAAATTTTGTCAGCTAATTCAAATTAAGGAAAAAGGAAAACCTGGTAGCCTCTGACCTCTCATCTAACCCTTCATTCTCGAGGTGGGGAAACTGAGACCGTAGGAGAGGCGTGGCCTTGTCGTGGACACTCCAGGAGCCCAGAGGCCACTCGGGCCGAGGTGAGTGTGTCAGTTCTGAGCCCAAACAGTACCCAGGTAGGACCCCACTCTCCCGGGCTCTGGGACCGCAGTCAGTGCCGGCTTGGGTACCTACGGCAGGAAGAGGGTCATGGGCTTGCCCATTCCGCCCAAGCCGTAGGAAGTCTACACTGCCCTGTTTCCGGTTCTGGAGCTTCAAATGTAAGGTCAGAGGTTATTTTTTTGTTTTTCCATTTAATTCTTACGTAGCACTTGCTGTGTGCTAGGCAGTTTCTAGTATTCCACAAATAGTGATTTACATAATCTCATTGAATAGGAGGCTATGTTAATGCTGACATTTTTCTGAAGAAAAGCGTGCCCCTCTCTGGCTTCTAGGGCTGGTGTGTTCCTGCTTAGCCATGTTCTGTCACTCTGAGCCTCAGTTTCCTTGTCTGTAAAATGGGACTAAGAACTCGGGGCCTGGAGCACTGTCTCAGGAGGGCAGAACCGAGAGTCAGTGGGTGGAAACCACAGGCAGGTGGGTCGTGGTTCAGGGAAAGGGAGCTCTTCACAGGGGACGTGGGCTGCCTCGGGCAGGGGCGACCCCCCTGTCATTTGAGGCAATCAAGCAGACGCAAACCTTCTCAGCTGCAGTCCCAGCGTGGAGCTGCTAAGGAAGAGGAGGCTTACTGATATTCCCTGAGTAAATGAACCCGGGGGGTGCGGGGGTGGGGAGCCAGGGCCCAGCATGAAGGCTGCTGGGGTCACAGTTTAAAAAGCCCATGCTGTCCAGCTGTCTCCATGCAGACGAGGAAACCCAGGAGAGGAAGTCTGCCGCTGCACGCGTAAAGGAAGCCCCTCCTGGGGCCGGGAGCAGACACTGGTGGCACTGTCTGTGGGCACAGCATGTCTGGAGGAGTCCCGGCCCTGCCTTCCCGGAAGGCCAGCCCCTCACCGTGCTTGCTTCTCTTCCTTTTGATGTTTTAATATGTGCAGTTCTTTATTTAAGGAGCGCCCAGACAGATTCATCTTGTTACTCAAAAGAAAACCTCTTAGGCCAAGAGCCCTGGACCCAGGCTCCCAGGGCACTGGGTCAACATTTGGGCTCAAATGGGGAGCCACAGTCTGGCCCAGCGGCAGCCCCCGGGCTGTGTCTGTGACTGAGGCAGTCACGTCCTGCCCCTCAGGGCCTCAGACAGCCTGCCTGCCTGCCTGCCGGGCTGGGGTGCCCAGGCCATCCAGTGCTGTGCGGTCCTGGGGGCCCCCATGTCTCCCAGGGGGCTCACCCTGTGATCCAGTCATACCCCCACATTTGCCCTTCGGTCAGGAGAAAGCAGAGCTTTCCCCAGTTGTCCAAAGGAGCCTGTGGCCCGCAGCTGAAACCCACTGTCCCTCCCAGGCGCGGGCAGGCCTGAGCCGGCCTCACAAGCCCCGGTGGACCTGTGCACCTCTCTGTCCCCTCTCCCTGCCCAGGGCCCGCAGGCTCCTTCCTTCCCTGGGGCGTCTGCCCAGGTAGGGGCCTCCCCGTTACACCTGCCCCCCAACACCAGTGCCCATCTGAGGGCGCCCCCAGCAGCCTTGGCGTCACACCCTGCGGGGAGCCCTCTCTCCAACGCCCACTTAGAAGCCAGGGCACTCGGGTCTGACTTCCGGGGCGATCCATCACCCAGGCCCGGTAATCTGCTGCCCCACGAGGAGGCTGCTCCCCAGGGTCCGGAGAGAGGAGGGAGACGGCTGTGGAGTCCCCCGGGAGTCTGTCCGCTGGGGACACGGAGAGCTCCATCCTTGGCTCAGCCGCCTTCACTCAGCAGGGCCCGTGCACGCGGGAGGAGCGCAGAGGTTTTCTGAAGCTGCGTTCTTTTTTTTTAAAGAGAAATGAACGGTGAATGGTGCAGGCCTGAGGATGGGGATCTTAGAGCATCATCAGAGGCTGGACTTCAGAGCAGCAAATGGGCCTCCTGAGCGGAGCAGGAAACGGCACACGGGGCAGGCTGTCTTCCAGAGGGAGGGGGCAGGGACGGGCATCCCAAGCCAGGCAGTGGCCCCGGAGCTGCCAGGAGCTCCAGGTTCCCGCCTGCCTCTGTCTCGTCCCCCTCATGCCCGGCCTGTTCTCGGGTGCCCCAGCAGACACCGTCATATGCCTTGTCCCCCCGGCCCATGCTGCCCAGGGCCCTTGAGTCCCAGGGTCAGGGGACACTTTTCCTTTGGAGCAGCCTCTGGCATCCTCCTGAGCAACAGGAGGGTCACAGCCTCCGCCGGCGGGGGGATGAGAGGAGACGTGAGCTCACATCCTCTGGTGGCGGTGGCACCCTGCCCCGGAGGGACGAACATCACCACCACCGTCAGCCCGTGGCTGCCTGACCCGGGAGCCAGGCCGACCCCTCCAGAGCCCTGCTTCATGGAGCTCAGATGGCTGAGGTCGGGGTGGGACTAGGCCCCGCTCCTGAAGGTCGTGGGACCGGGGAGGCAGGCGGGGCTGGGGAAGGGTGGCCAGGTCCACGGCTCTGACCCTCCGGCAGCTTCAGAAAGGCCTGAATCCCCATCCACCCTGCCGCCATCCTCCTGCAGGGCCCCACCACTCCAGTCCACTTACTGGGGCCTCAAAACACCTTTGTGAGCGTCAAAGGCTAGAGACCCAGCCCCTGGGGCAGATGAAAAACAGACTCAGAGAGGGGCAGCTGACTTCCCAGCATCACACAGCAAGGGCCACCAGCTTGCACCGGGGAGAGAGGCTGGGGCTTCTAAGTCTCAGAGAACAGACGAGAAAAAGAAGCTGCAGCCCCTTCTGTTGCGATCAGCACCCCTGATTGCCCTCAGACCCACCGTCCCTTGCTTCAATCAGGGCGACACTGGCCCTGGCCTGGAAGGGGGCGTCAGTCAGACCAACCTCTGTGTCCTGGACCAGCCTGGACTCCAGCCCGCCCATTCAGGCTGGTCCTTGGTTAGGGCCAGGGTCGCCTTTTCCTCTGAGGAGGGTCCCAGGCTCTCCCGGGACACGGCATCCCTGGAGCGCCATGCAGGGCCCGGGTCCTCCTTTGTTTGAGCAGCAGGACGCGGGCATCTGCTGTCCCCCGAGAGCCCGGGGGCAGTAACAGCTGCCTGACCAGGTCCTGGGGGGCTGGGGCCACCCTGTGAGCAACCCCACAAAAGACTGCAGTCACAGGGCGGCGGGCGGGTTCCTTCCCAGACCCAGCCCTGGCTGTGCTACCAGCCTGTGTGCGGCCCTGGGGCTGAGAGGGAATGACCTCCAAGCGCGCCCTTGGGTTTGACGCTCGACATTTCCACTAGCGCATCGAGCCTCTTTCCTGCCCGGCCGGGGCACCCTCAGCCCAGCGTGGGGCTGCTCCATAGGTAGGTGCCGCCTGTCAGCATCCACCACCTCCCTCGAGTCTGTCGCCACCAAGGTTGTGGGGCTCAGCCCCAAAACAGAGGGACAAAGAGGCAGGGCCACAGGGCCCCGGACTCCCTCGGGGGGTGGGGTGGGGAGGGACGCCCTTCGGTGGTGGTGTAGGTGGAGGCCAAATTTAAGTGAACTCAGCCTCGGAGAGAGTCTTTGTTTCCACAACACACGCCTGAAGTCATTTCACAAAAGTTTCACCAGGAAAACCCCACTGGCCCTGAGCACGTAGTGACTGAGAAGTACAATTTGCATAGGGATCCAAATGACTCACCAAGGCATCTGGCCAAGTCACTTCCCCTCGGGGCCATTTTCCTAAGTGCAAACTGCAGGCTGGCCCGGAGGGGCTGGGAGAAGGTGGCTTCGAGCCGAGGCTCTGTGGTTTACAGTGGGGAGGCCCAGATGCAGCCAACCCCAGGCCTGGGCACACGCGTCACCAAGAGCTGCAGCACACATAGCCTCTCCCGGGTAGCCCTGGGGGGACCAGCCTGGCCCATGCCCACGGCGATCAGCCGGCATGGCACAACAGCTGGTTGTGCCAAGCCCTGGGCAGCCCCACGGCCCTGACCCCAGCTCGGCACACTGACACCAGACCAAACCCTAACCCCCAGTTCACCCTGAGCCCGGGTTCACCCTGACCCTGGTTCACCCTGACCCCCGAGTTCACCGTGACCCCCAGGTTCACCCTGACCCCTGAGTTCACCCTGACCCCAGTTCACCCTGACCTCGGCTCACCCTGACCCCCGGTTCACCCTGACCCTGGTTCACCCTAACCCCTGAGTTCACTATGACTCCATGTTCACCCTGACCCCCAGGTTCACCCTGACCCTGGCTCACCCTGACCCCGGCTCACCCTGACCCCTGAGTTCACCCTGACACCCGCTTCACCCTGACCCTGGCTCTCCCTGACCCCTGAGTTCACCCTGACCCCCGGTTCACCCTGATCCCCAGGTTCACCCTGACCCCCAGTTTCACCCTTACCCCGGCTCACCCTGACCCTGGTTCACCCTGACCCCAGGTTCACCCTGACCCTGAGTTCACCCTGACCCTGGCTCACCCTGACCCCACGTTCACCCTGACCCTGAGTTCACCTTGACCCTGGCTCACCTTGACCCCTGAGTTCACCCTGACCCTGGCTCACCCTGACCCCCGAGTTCACCCTGAACCCCAGCACAGCTCCTCATGGGTGCGGCCCCGGCACGAGGCACCCCCAGGGGAAGGACTCACCGGAGCGGGATTCGGATGGCGATGTAACGGTCAATGGCGATGGCCAGCAGGCTGAAGATGGAGCTCTGCGTGAGCACCAGGACGAAGCAGGCGAAGAAGAGGCAGCTGTGGCAGGCGGCACAGAAGCCGGTGCTCAGGGTGATGGCGAAGGGGATGGCGAGCACCCCCACAGCAATGTCGGCTGCCGCCAGGGATGCCACGAAGTAGTTGGTGATGTTCTGCAGGTTGCTGTTGAGCCACACTGCCCAGCACACCAGCACGTTGCCCAGGATGGCCAACACGGCGATGGCCAGCTCCACCGCGATGTACACCCAGAAGCCATACATGGCGGGCGCGGCGGCCGGCGGGCAGGCTCAGCGAGGACGCGGGCCGGGCCAGCGCTAGGTCCATAGCTGCAGCACAGCCGGCCCCGCCCAGGCCCCGAGCCCCTTCTTCACAGGAGCCAGGCGTGACCCTGCCGTCGGTTGGGGGGCTCCTCCGGCACTCTTCACCGCCCACGGCGCATCTCCAGAAAGCAGGCCCCCTCCAGGCGCTCTGGCGGCATCTCTCAGCTCCGCTTCAGGTCCTGAGACACCTGCCAAGGGAGAAGCCCGGTAAAAAGTTGGACCTCCGGCCATGGCCGGAGATACCCGGGCAGCCCCCGGCCCCAACCCCCCAAAGCCACCCCCCCAGGCAGGCACCGGCCAGAGGACCAGCCGCCGTGCCCTGGCCCTCCCAGAAGGCGGGGGTCGGCCCGAGTGTTCGCCCAGAGGAGCCGAGGTCCCGCAGAGCTGAGTCGCTTGTGTTGCCCCCAGGCTCAGCTCGCTTCTCGAGCCTTCCGTGGCAGCCCCGCCACCCCCTCTCCTGGAAACTCCTGGGCCTGCCAGGACCACCCTCCTGGCTCAGCCGGCTGGCTCCATCCCTGAGAGCCGGGAGCTGCCTGGAGGCCCCGCGCTCCCACTGCTGGGCGCCCCACTGGGAGGGCAGCGCGCTGGAGCGCTCAGAGGGGGGCCGCCCCCAGCAGCCCCCGCCCACTGAGGCGCTCCCCAGCCCCGCCTGCTCCCTCCTCCCACGCCCCTCCCCGCCGCTCCTTCACCCTCCTCCACCCGCAGGGGTGCTCAGCCAGGACTCAGGGGCATCGGCAACGGCCTCGGTTTCCCCACTGACACAGTGGGAAGGCTGGACCCCAGTCGCCTCTGGGGGCCATTTAGGCTCTCACCCGTGATTCTAGGAGCAGGAAATGAACGCACGTGTAACAGCTCCCCCCCGAGTCAAAATATCCTGGTGTCACGAATCCAGGACAGGACTCTGCAGAAGCAGCCCACCTCCCAGGGGCCCCCCTGAGCTGGTGGAACGGTCCCACTCCCTCTGCCACTCATGGGCCTCTCTCCACCGCCTCTGCTTCCCCGTCACGCTCCCTCCTGCCCTGTCTCTGGCCACGTGGTGTCCCTTGGTGCTTCCAGCCGGCAGCCCGGAGCAGCAATCCCCAGGGTCGCCTGACCGCAGAAGCTCCGCATCCAGGTCTCGCCGTCCTCCGATGGGAGCGAAGGGGCAGGCTCCCCTCTGGGGGGCCTCCCAGGTCCAGCACCGGGCCCCAGGGACCTGTCCCCCCACCAGTGAGCCGCCCGGCCTCCTGCCAACACCCTGCCATCCTTCTTGCTCTGCCTCGGCCCCTCCTGGGGAAGCCGCGTTGGCGGGTGCACGGCCCAGGCTGGAAGCCTGACTCGGCCCAGCCCGTCTCCCGGACTGAGGGCCCCGGGGCCGGCTGACCCAGGCCAGTACCACATTTCTGGGGAGCTGAAGCTGGACTGTCTGGGCCCACTGCCTGGAGCCCCTGTGATGAGGGATCACAGCCAGCACCTGCCCTGGATGTTGGCTGACTCCACAAGAGCCAGGATGCTTGGCAAGGAAGGGCCTCGGGGCCCCTAAGCCAAGCCCTCCGGTGAGCGCCTCCTGGGACCTCTGATCTGCAGGGCGTCCCCATCACCTTCTGCACCCAGGGCACCCAGGCCTCTAAACTAGAGCCGCCTCCCTGCCATCTACCAGGGGCCGGGGGTGCCCACCCAGGTCAGCCCTCGAGGAGCCAGCGTGCCCCTGCGCCCGGGCTCCCATCTGCCTCCTGCAGCTGCGAGCACAGACCACCCGGGCGTCAGCCAGACCCGGCTCTCCAGGGCCGAGCGGAGCACGTGAGGGGCGCCCAGGGCAGGCGGGCTGGAGGGCGGCTGGAGGCGGCTGGAGCGTCCTGGCCGTCAGACTGCAAGTCGGCCTGGGCCCTTTGCCGGACTTTGCTGGGTATAAATGCTCCCGTGACGGCCTGTTTCAAGGTACTCGTGTGTCACTGACAGGAACCGGGAATCAACGTGCACAGCTCAGAAGCAGGCTCCAGCCCCCCGCTGACCACCCAGACCTGTGCTCTCCCCGGCACCCCCCCCCCCCGCTGGACCCCACCCCAGAGCCCAGGCTCGGGCAGCCTGCTGGGGAGCTCAGGAAAGGAGGCTGCAGGGGCCTGGGGCCCCTGTGAACCTCGCAGGGGAAATGCCCATGGAAAACGGTAGCAAGGAGGCTTCCTGGGGCCTCTGGGAGCCTCTCCACCGCCCTGCCTTCAGAGGCTTCCCAGAGCCACAGGCAGGTTGGAGGCCCCGGACGCCAGGGCTGGGGCTGGGACCCGGATCTGGCAATTTCCTATCCCTCTCTGTTAATCCTTGAGTCATCTGTCGCTAGCCAGGAGGGGCAATTAAATATTAATGATGCAGTATTTCCTCATGATTGTCGCCAGCCGGGGACAGGGCCGAGGGCAGAAGCCATCCCGTGGCACGCCAGAGTCAATGTGTCGGGGAAGCAGCGTGCTAGGCCTGGGGAGGGCAACCCCACAGGATTCCCCAGCAGACAGGTTCCTTCCCGCCTTCCTCCCCACCCTCACCAGCCTGGCCGCTCTGATTAAAACCTCTATGTAATCAAAACGCACATGCTTCCTGGCTCCTTGTACGTTCCCCTGGCGAGGCTTTCTGTACACATGGCCAGATGGCAGTGGGACCCCCAGGGCATGCAGCTCCCTGCCCACCTGCCCCTGAGTACCGTGAAGGGCGGGGTACCACCTGGGCCTGTCGCAGCCACACTGGGCCTCTTCCTGGGCTCCAGAACCCCAGCCTGAGTGAGACCCCTCCACTAGCTTCTCAGCAAGTGTTTCTGAGAACTTGACCCTGTGCCCACCAGCACCACACTTGCCAGAGCCCAGGGAGCCCGGTGCCAGCCGCCGCCCGGCCCGAGCCAGCGGCCAGGGTCTGAAGGCGCTGTCGTCCCGGGAGGCTGTCCTGAGAGCTGCTGCCCACCCTGGTGTGTGGGTCACACCCCACCTCCAAGCCCTCAGCTCTACTCAGAGAGCCTGCGAAGCACAATTTCAAAGCACAGGAGGAGAACTAAGGGTAAGAAAGATAAGCAACCGGTGGCCAAAATACAGAGATTGATTCCAGAAGGGATGAAGGCAACCCAGTAACCGAAAACGATGATCAAAGAGACTTAGGGTCTTCAGAGAGAGAAAGGAAAGGCGTCTACAAAGAAGAATGAGACTCTCCAGCAGCACCAGAAACAACGAGCAGACCCTGGCAGTGAACCACAGAGGGTCTGAGAAGCACAAGGTGCGGTGGCCACGTGCACACGAGCTGAGAACTTCAGGCGCATGAGGACGCGCTGAGAACCGCCACCCAGGCTTCACAGAGCAGGGAGTTGAGAGCCTGAGGGTGGCCTGGGCGACGCCGACATCTGTCGCATGGGAGGGGGGCTTGGTGGGCAGCAAGCGCGGGAGAGACACCTGGGCAGCTAGGCGCCTCTCCAACCGAAGGCCCCCCGCTGGCCTTTGGGGGGCCCCGAGTCTGGGCACGAGCCTCCCCCAAAGCCCCCTAGGCCCTGTGACCTACCAGGCCCCTCTCCAAACCCATCAGCGGGAGCAGAGCAGTGACTCCAGAACTGCCTGGAGGAGCCAGGGGGGCCTCCTCCCTCCAGCCCTGCAGGGCTGCCAGCCCAGGAGGGCACCAGACAGCGATCCCTCCCCCGGGGGCCCCCGGGGGTGCAGCCGCTGCTCTCAGGGCCTGAGGGCAGGATGTGGGCAAGGGCAGGGCTGAAGGCGCTCCCTGCACTGGGCCCCACCCATGGGGCCTCTGCACAGCAGGCCCTGGGGCCACACACAGGGCCCTTCTCGCTGCTCAGGGCCTCGGGGACTCGGGCCCGCCTCCTGGCCCCTCGGGTCCTGGCCAGACGCTGGACAGGAGGGTTCACCTTGGGCCCCTCAGTAGCCTCTGCAAACTCTAGGCGGAGCTGCGTCAGTGCCTCTTGACGCCTCGGGGCCCAGAGGTGGGTCTGCCTCCCCCATCCCCCGTGTGAGCCTCCCCCCCCCCCCCCCCCCGCCTGGGAGCCCCGGGCACCGCCCCTTCAGCAGGCCCACCCCCGGCCCGCTAGGGTCTGTCCCCATGTGGAGAGCAGCCCTCTCCCCACCTCACCCTCTTCAAGCACAGGAGCCAGTCCTGCCAGTTGTAGATTCATCTGGGAGGGGCCTGGGAGCCGAGACCCCCCCCCAAGGATGTGCAGAGCCTGGGGCACGCCCCTCACTCAGGGTTTCGGAGCTTGGGCTGGAGGAGTGGGCACCCAGGGCCCTGTGTGAGGAGTGGCCCCTTGAGGGGCGTGTCAGGGGTGAGTGGCCATCTGATGCTGGGGGGCTGGGCCTTCAAGCCCTCGCCGGCCCTCTGGCCCTGCCGCCCTGGACTGTCACGGGTGCACAGATTTCAGCAGACAGGCAGAGCCCCCAGGACGCCTGGCTGGGCAGCCCCAGCTCACAGAGGCCGGGGGCTCGGGAGTCAGGCAGCTTAGACGGAACAAGAGCTGCTGGCAGACTTCACGTCAGCGCTGTGAGCCCCCGGGGACCCCGCAGTCTGCAGGGGATGATGCCCTGGAGCCAAGCGCCTGCTCCCCACCCACCGCTAGTCCACTTGGCCCTCTGCTGACAGCGGTCTCTTGTGATGGCCCCCCAGCCCTGCAAGGCTAACAGCCTCTCTCCGGGGTTTCCTAGCTCAAGCACAGGCCCCACTCTGTTCCCCCCGCCAACACACAGCCCTGAACATAAAGCCCCGCGCACACCATCACGCGTGTTTCACAGGATGAGAAGGCAGATCGGCCGGGGCAGGAAGCCCAGTGAGTGGGTCCAGACCAGGACGTTTCCATGTTCGGCCTCGCAATCCCGGCTGCCCCTGAAGCCGCCCACGGCCCTCACGAGCTGTGGACTCCCAGGGAGTGGACCGGGGGTGGCTGGGCACCTGCACGCCCCAGGCCCACGTGAGAAGGAAGCGCACAGCCCACACAGACTCACCTGGCCAAAGTCTTGTCTCCTGCCGGCCGTGTGTGGGCAGTCCTCCGCCTTCCCGAAGCACTGAAGAGGGAGGCCAGGTCAGCCCAGAATACGGTCTGCTCTAAGGGGACGGGGCAGTGGCCCAAGAGACATTGGGGACTTGGGAGAGCCCAGGGACCTCCAGAGGACCCGGGTGGAGAGAGGAGGTGTGGACACACCGGGATGGGGCCCGGCCCCCGGGGCAGAGCCTTTCCAGCCCACCCACGGAGGAGGAGCCCCCGACACCACCCAACCTGCCCGGCCCACTGTGGCCCAAGAACTGTCCATCGCAGCCCCTGGGCCGGACACCCGGGGGCAGCCCCTGTGGGCTTGGCGGTGACATGGAGGACCTAACGGAGGGTGCAGAGGCTGAGGGGAGGGCAGCCTGGGATCCTGGCGGGAAAGGGGCACAGGTCCCGCAGGCAGGAGCAGGCTCCGGGGCGCCTGAAATGGGGGAGGGGAGCCGGCTCAGGGGGCCAGCCCCGCTGCCCCCGGGGGTCAGCTGCGGTCCAGAGACGAGGGGGTGGGGGACACGCCCTCCCGCTGCCAGCTTCTCTCCTCTCCCCCGCGGAGCCCTGAGCCCCCGCCTTCCTCCCATTGTACAGTCGGGGAAATTGAAGTCTAGGGCGCGGTGGCCGCGCCCCAGCGCAGACATCTCTGCTCGCTGGCCCGGGCCCCCCCCATCCCCTAGGCACCCGGAGCCAAGCCCCTCGAGGGCCTCCACCGTTCCTGCCAGTCCCGCCTCGGCTCAGGGCGGCCCCGGCGGGCCGCCAGGACGGTCCCCACCCCGGCCTCCCCCGGGGCGGGCCCCTGAGGCCGGTTCCCGCCACCAGCGCCCACCGGACGCGCCCGCGCTCGGCCGGCGCTCAGCTCCGTCCCTCGCCGCGCCCCAGGCGCTCGGACGCCGTCCGCTCACCCAGCCTCCCCGGGACGCCGGGACGCTCGGGCGCTCCGCCTGTGGAAGTCCCGGCCCGCGGGGGCCGCCCGCTCCGTCCCGGCCGGCTTCTGCGCCCCCCGAGGGGTCGGCGAGGGCCCGGGGCCCCGGGCGCACCGGCGCCGCCCCCGCCCCTGCCGCCCGGGGGCCGCGCGCTCTCGCCCCTTCCCCTCGCCGCCTGCCCCGCGCGCCTTCCGGTCCAGTCCGGGGACGGACCGGAGGGGTCCGCGCAGCGCCCCCCGACCGGCCTGGGGGCCGGCGGCGCGCCCGAGCCGCCCCGCGCCCGTCGTTCCCGCCGCCGGCGGGGCGCGGACCCCAGCCCTCGAACCGGCTGTCGGGGAGGCGGTAAACGGCGCAGCGGCCGAGCGCCTGAAGGAGGGGGCCCGCGCCGCCCTCGCTCCCGGCCCGACGACCCCGGCCGCCTGCCTGCGACCCCAGACCCGGGGGCCCCACTGACCTGCTGCTCGAGCGCCGGCGCCCGCGGTCTCGGCGTCGCTGGGGCTCCGGCTCCGCCCGCGGGCGCCCCCCGCCGGCGGCTTCCAGACCCGCGCGGCCCGCGCCCCGCCCCGCCGCCCGCCCGCCCCGCCGCGCGCGGGAGCCCGGGGTGCCTGGTGCCGCGGCCCGCGCCCCCCGCGCGCCCTCCACGCTCCCGGCTCCCGCGTCCGCTCCGGCCACCTGCCCCGTCCCCTCCGACGATTCTCTCGGCCCAGGGCGCAGGCCCTCACTCGCTCCCCTCCTCCGCGAAGCCCCAGGGCGCGCCAGCCCCCGTGTCACCGTGTCGCCAACGGGAAGTGCCCTGTGCTTGGTGCCCCTCGGTCCTTTTCACGGCGCCCGTTCCGGAAGGAGAAAGCTCAGCCTCAAACCAGGGTCCTCGGGGCTGGTCCCCAGCCTTGCCCGCCCTCCCTGAGCCCGGCAGACCCTGCTCCGGTCCAAGATTGGCCTCTAAGAAGCCGCCCCCATTCCAGTGACCCCTCTGAGCCCTCCCCGGGTCAGGCCCTCCCCCCTCCCCAACTTCTCTGAGCAAACGGAGGAGGAGTCACCTTCCGCCTCCTCGACCCCCTGGAATCTCAGGCTCTTCACCCTGGGATCCTCCCTCCGCCCGCCTCACGGATCCAGGGTTGTGTCCGTTCCCATTCGGGAACGCCCCACGTCCATCCGTCTCCAGCTCAGCCACTCAAGGGGACCCCCCTTCCACCCTGATTCTGGACAGACACGGGGCCACCCCAGTTCTGAGCACAGCAGGACAAGCCGTTCTGAGGCCCGGGTGTTGCTGCCAAGGGTTCTCAGGAACCCCAGGGTGGAGGCTTGGTGGGGGCAGCTGTCTCTGCAGCAAGTCCACAGGCTGGAAGGAAGGGTGGGAGGGAAGCGGGGGCTCCTCCTTCCCGGGAGTGCAGCCTCCCCAGTTCATCCCCAGCCCCATTCAGCCAGTGGGGAGTAGCCCCCTCCTCAGGCACAGGGAGGCACAGGAGGAGGGCTGGGGGAACTAGGATGGAACCCTGAGACCTCAGGGGAAAAGGCGCGGGAGCGCAGCCCCATGCCTCTCCCCCGGCTCAGCCCCCTGGCCCCACCCCGAGGTCCGGCCCTGGTCCAGCCCAGCTGGCTCTGCCGTCTCCCCCCTCCCCCGCACTCACCTCCAAGGCGGGGGAATCGGACCCTGGTGCTGTTTCCCGCCTGCTTTGGGGGGCCCCTTGCTTCACCTGTAGAGTAGGGCTGCCGTCTTTCTGTCTTGCCGCCCCCGGAGCTATGCCAGTCAGACCACGAAGGACCACCCTCTAGGCCCTCCGGTGGGACAAACTCCTACAGCAGGGACAAAACCCTTCCGCCCACACCCATCGGCCCGAATTCACTCAAGTCCTCACTCAACAAACATCCAGGGAGTTGCTTGAGAGTCACCTGGGGCCCAGACGGGTCGGCGGGGGTTCATAAGGCAGGGACCAACACTCAGCCGACCCCAGGTCACGCTCACCCCCGAGCCCCCCAGCGTGGGTCCCCAGTTCCCTTCTGGGGCCCAATGGCCTTCCTGTCCAGACCTCTGCAGGTGTGGCCTGGCCCCAGCCAGTGCCCAGGGGCTGAAGCCAGCCCCCTGGGCCAGAGTGCCAAAGCCCTCGGATATCACCCGTGGGGCCCAGTGGGAAGTCCCCCCTCTGCAGGGGTGCTAATTTGTTCTCTATTTACTAGTTGGTTGCATTTATTTCACATATATGTTAATATCACAGTATTTCTCTTTCTCTGTTCAATTTATTTCACTTAGCATAATGCCCCCAAGTTCATCTGTTGCTTCAGATGCCAGAATTTCATTCTTTTTTACCACCCCAGTCCCCCCACCCGCTGCCAGGCCTGGGGTAGCTGTGCCCTCGAGACAGGGGTGGTCAGCTGGGCCCGGCGGGACTCCAGCTCTAGAGCCAGCTCCCCAGGCGCTGGAACCTAGCTTGCCTTGGGAACAGCAGGGTCCGCAGCCTTCTGGCAGAGGCGGGAGGGGTGGGCGGTCCGCTCCAGTGGTCCTGTGCCATTTGCCACGAGCCTCTGTCCAGGTGCCCAGTGAAGCCTCTGCCCAGACTGGACAGGAAGCAGGCACAGAGAGGGGCTCTTCAGCAGGTCTTGCGTCCCCCGTGGCGATCCTCTGCTGCCCACCACCCATGGGCCTTGAGTGTGCTCCTCCGGGGCCGGGCCGGGCGGGGGGAGCCCCAAGAGCCCACGGCCGCACCGAGGTGACGGGGGCAGGGCCCCTCGTGGGCTGTGGCGTTCCTGCCTGGCCCCGCGCCAGCCTGTGGAAGCTGTGGGCACCCACCCTTCCTTCCGTCCGGGGCCAGCTGGGCTCCCCCCAGCCCACTCCCAGGCTCTGTGTTCCTGCCCAGGATGCACCTGCGTGGCCTCTGGCCCCCAGCTGGGCCGGCTCTGGGGCCGCACCAGAAGCAGAAGAGGCCAGATACAGGGTGAAGCACCCCAAGGGTGCTGGGGCCAGGGTCCCGGGAGCTGCCAGGCTGCCCCGAGTGCCCGCCAAGTCCTCTTCTGCGAGGGGCAACACTGCACTCTTCCTGGGGCCCTGGAACTGCAGAGGTGGGCGCCTCGTGGGGCACAGCTCAGGGTCCGAGGCCCTGGAGAGCAGACATGGGAGGCCGGGCTGCAGACCCCAGCCCCGGCCAGGCCCAGGAGGTGAGTGGGAACGTCCCTGTGGGCGGGGAACCTGAGGCCCAGGTGGAGCGGGGCCTCCTCTGGAACGACGGCGCCCGGGCACTGCCGGCAGCAGCGGCCAGGTTATCAAAGCCGCCCCCCCACCAGGAGCTCCCCACTGCGCTTCACAGGGGCAGAGGGTCCACAGGGGACCCTTCCTGGGGTTACCCTGCTGCAGAGGTGGTCCTCCGGGAGACGGAGGCAGACCTGGGGGCGACCGGGTGTCCCTGCATCCTGCCTGATGGGTGCTGGTGACCTGTGGCCCCAGGCCCCTCCCCGGCCTTTCTGGCCTACCACATAAGGTTCCAGACCTCATGGGGTCTCCCTCCTTGGAGCCCTGACCACCCCGGACACACCCACGACACAGACGCCACCATCCGGGGGCCCCAGTGCCCTGAGCCTGGGCCTGGCACAGGCTGCAGGCAGAGCGCCCCCCCCCCCCCACAGCCCCCCAGTTCCTGGCCCTTCCTCCACACCCCAAGCGCTCTCAGCCAAGGAGCAGATCCCGGAGCCAGGGAGCCTGGAGCCCCGTCCTGATGCCATCAGCGCTTTCCCAGCGACCTGGGCCCTGCTCATCCCCCTTGCCCCCGACAGAACCCGGGGCCTGCAGGCTCCGAGCCCCCACTGAGGGGCCACCTTGGGCAACAAGGCCTCCCGGAGCCCGGGACACCCCCCAGCTCCCAGCCCCGTGGAGGCGGCCAGCACAGCAGCGGGAGGGGTGTCTGCCCCTGCTGCCCGGGGTCCGGGATGGGCCTCCCCTCCTGAGGCTGCAAGCAGGGCCCACACACAGTGCAGAGCTTCCTGCCGCTATGGGTCAGCTCCGGCAGGGCAGCGGCAGAGGGGGCTCCCCGGATGAGGCCCTGACCCGGGGAGGGGGTCGCAGACCCAGGGGGTGCGCCCACGTCGCCCCGCACTCTGTGCGGCGACACAGGTGGCCGGGCCGTGGGGTCAGCCCCTCCACACGAGGAAGAAAGGGCTGACTGCTTGGGCGCTGTGACGGGTAGAGCTGGGCTTTTTTGGTTCTTTATAATTTTATATATTCTCAACATTATCTCCAAGAAGACACGCTTCTAAAAACACCCCGCAAGCCTCAGGACGTGGTCTCCCAGCGGAGCAGCGCCTGCCCAGTCCGGGGTTTGCTCGGGCGGGCTCCCCCACGGGCCCCAGGACACCTCCTCGCCTGCAAGCTCCGGGTCAGGCGTCCCCCGGCCACAGCCAGGCCCTGGAAGCAATGAGGGTGCTGTCCGCGGCGACCCACAAGAGCCCGAGCTGTGTTTCAACACTTTTAATTCATTCAAGAGTGTTTAATGGAACAAAGTTTAGAGGATCGTCCGTCAGCAGAAGCCTGTGGTCGAGAGGAAGCCCATGGGTCCTTCTGTAGGAAGCTTGTGCTTGATGGGAGGAGGCAGGCTGGGCCCGTGTCACGTCTGGGACCAGGCCGTCTGGATCGGACCTCACAGCTGGCGGTCCCGAGGGGCCTCCTGCAGCTCCTCATGGGACCCCCGTGCCAACCGAGGGCCTGGCCATGCAGGCTGTCGTCGGAGGCAGCAGGGCCCCCGGGAGACCCCCTTGCAGCGCCACCACCAGCCCTGCGCTAAAGCCGGGCCCTCCTCCAGGGGATGCTGGGGCCCCCACCCCAGGCCCCCAGCAGGCGCGACCAGGAACAGAGTGCGGCCTGCAGATCCGGGGAGATCTCCGCTGGACAGAAAAGCGACCCCCACTTAATAAATAGACATGATCGCGGCCATAGGCCGGGCATGTGGGCCGCCGTGAGTGTGGCTGAGAGAGGAGCCGAGTGGAGAGACGTGGAGGGCGGCCCTTCTCCCCGACGGCCACCGGGCACCTGCAGAGCAGACGCGACGGCAGGCCTAGCAGGGTGGCCGGCAGGCGTCCACAGGGTCCCCTGGGCTCCGGGCCCCGCTGCTCGGCTGCCTCCGAGCCCCGAGCCCCCAGGGTGCAGGCTGCCCTTCCGTCTGCCAGTCTGGGTTCTGGACACGGGTCGCCCCAGCAGCTCCCGGGCCCCAGGACGGGCCAAGGTTGGTCACCGGGACACGGCCCGGCCTGCAGAGCTAAGGCACTTTCGTCCACCCCGCTGGAGGGAGGTCGTGTCCGAGCGCTGCAGGCACTGAGGCCGCAGTGTCTGGGCCTCGGCTCACTCAGCTTCTCCTGTTTCTCACGATGCTGGTCCTGGCCTTCTCCGCCTCACGTCCGGAGGCTGTTTCATCGCTACGCTTACTGAAACGATTTAACTTTGGTACTGAGAGAACAGGAGCGCTTCCCCCAATATTGCTCATAAGAAAACCACTTTTGAACTCAAAAACTGCTTGTGAAGGACTCCTCTGTCAGGGCCCTGAAGCCGGCACCGGGTTTCCAGGCCCCTGGAGCTGGAGGGCGGCTGGCGTGTCTGCACGGGAGCCTGGGGGTGGGAGGCAAGCGGGGTCCCGACAGGCTCCCGACCCTGGTTCTTGGTGGAGGGCAGCCGAGGTGCTCCCCGGAGCTGCGGTCACAGGAAGCCCCGCGCCCAGGCTGGCTGAGGACGGGCCTCCTGCCACAGCTCTGACTCAGGCGGGTAAGCGGGTCGGGCCGCAGGCTGAGTCCCCGCCGGGGCGGGCGGCTGGGGGTGCAGGAAGCTGGCCAGGCATGGAGCGGCGGGTGTTGGGCCCCGGTGAGGCGCCATGGGCGCTCAGGTCTCAAAGTACTTGTAGATGGCGGTCACGTACAGCATCACGTTCTGCCAGTCGGGCCGCTCGGTCCGCACCATCTCGTTGATGTCCTGACGGGGAAGGAAGCCGTTCGAGCCGGGGTGCCTCTGACCGGCCCTGCAGGCTCCGGGCCACCACCCTGCCCGTCAGAGCTCAGAGGGCGGGACGCAGCTCCATCCCGACCGGGTGCCCAGGGCCGCCCCCAAGGCCCAACGGGGCTCGTCCCCCACGTGTGCATCCCCCCAGGCCCACCCGCACAGCCCCTAGCTGTGACCCCGGGGCCTGCAGGTGCCGGCCGATGCTGCCGGGAAGCGGGCGGGGACCTGGGCTCTGAGCCGGGCTCAGGAGGCCCCCACCGGAGAGCCAGGGGTGCAGGGCAGACGGGCGTGGCGGCCAGCCGGACGGGGAGAAGGAACACGTGCACGTTCAGTGAAGAGCCTCAATGGGAAGCTTTCAGGGTGGGGGAGTGCCCGCTTCTTGGACATCAGAACTTTACATGTGGCATGAACCTTCCAGATAAGGGAACCATCGCATAACCAAAACTTCTGTCTCTACGTTTACAACCGAATAGAAGCCACTCAAACCCACGTGCTTCTGTGAGCTTGAGAGAGACATTTATGGAGCTCTGCAGGGTAAAGACTCGTTCAAAGCTATCGGTTGCTTCAAGGCAGGTGACAGGTTCCCTTGGGCTGGGAGGTAGCCCTGGGAACTCCTGACCTGGCCCCGTGGGGTCCGTCACTCTGTGGACACCCTAAGCTGTGCGTCTCTGGGTGTGGGGGGGCTGGCTTTGTACTTGGAAGCAGTGTTTTCTCCCTTGAAGTCAGATTTGCCGACAAGGCAGGAGCCCCCACAGAAACTGTCTGTCCTGAGCGCAGCAGCCGCGCCCCAGGCTCCCCGAGCCCTGATCGTGCCCCCGGGCGCTCTGTGCTCTGGGCCTCCTCCCTTCACTGTGACACAGGCTGAGCTGCTGGGGTGCACCTTTGAGGGGGACCCTAACCACCCCCAGCCCAGGGCGGTCCACAGACGCTCAGCAGGAGGCAGGAGCGGACCGGGTAGGGGCCGTCCGCAGCCTCCTGAGGGCATCCTCGCAGGGCCCCGAGGGTGAGGGCCCCCCAGGGTGAGGGCTCACCAGTGTGGACTTGATGCCGACGCTCTCGGCTGCCTGGAAGGCCAGCGTGAAGTTCCTCCGCTGGAAGAGAAGCCGCGGGCTGGGTGTGTGAGCGGGCCGGGGAGGGCCACCAGCCCCCCAAAGCCTGCCGCACTGACCGCCGCCACCAAGCCCTTCCGCCCCTCTGCCGACCAGCTGTGCAGTGACCCCCCCACAGGGGTCAGTCCTGAGCTGCCTGGACACCCCCAAAGCTAATAAGAAACACTGTGAAATAGTTTTCCCCTTGCGGGGGTCTTCAAAAGTCATCTGAAAGGCAGGAGGGGCCCTGAGGCGGGGCGCTGGGGGCAGTAGGCTTGGGCCGCACTGAGCCCATCCTTTTCCTGGGGGATGGTCTTGATCCCTGCCTCCTGTACAATGTCACGGACCTCCGTCCATAGCTCTTCAGGCACTCTATCAGATCTAATCCCTTTCCACAGGACTAGAAAAGGTCAGTTTTCATTCCAGTCCCAAAGAAAGGCAATGCCAAAGAATGCTCAAACTACCGCAGAATTGCACTCATCTCACACGCTAGCAAAGTAATGCTCAAAATTCTCCAAGCCAGGCTTTAGCAATATGTGAACCGTGAACTTCTAGATGTTCAAGCTGGATTTAGAAAAGGCAGAGGAATCCGAGATCAAATTGCCAACATCCATTGAATCACTAAAAAAGCGAGCGAGTTCCAGAAAAACATCTATTTCTGCTTTATTGACTATGCCAAAGCCTTTAACTGTGTGGATCACAACAAACTGGAAAATTCTTAAAGAGATGGGAATACCAGATCATCTGACCTGTCTCTTGAGAAACCTGTATGCAGGTCAGGAAGCAACAGTTAGAACCGGACATGGAACAACAGACTGGTTCCAAATAGGGAAAGGAGTACATCAAGGCTGCATATTGTCACCCTGCTTATCTAACTCATATGCAGATTACATCATGAGAAACACTGGGCTGGAGGAAGCACAAGCTGGAATCAAGATTGCCGAGAGAAATATCAATAACCTCAGATATGCAGATGACACCACCCTTATGGCAGAAAGTGAAGAACTAAAGAGCCTCTTGATGAAAGTGAGAGAGGAGAGTGACAAAGTTGGCTTAAAGCTCAACATTCAGAAAACTAAGATCATGGCATCTGGTCCCATCACTTCATGGAAAATAGATGGGGAAACAATGGAAACAGTATCAGACTATTTTTTTGGGGTTCTAAAATCACTGCAGATGGTGACTGCAGCCATGAAATTAAAAGACGCTTACTCCTTGGAAGGAAAGTTACGGCCAACCTAAACAGCATATTAAAAAGCAGAGGCATTACTTTGTCAACAAAGGTCCGTCTAGTCAAGGCTGTGGTTTTTCCAGTGGTCATGTATGGATGTGAGAGTTGGACTATAAAGAAAGCTGAGTGCCAAAGAATTGATGCTTTTGAACTGTGGTGTTGGAGAAGACTGTTGAGAGTCCCTTGGACTGCAAGGAGATCCAAGCAGTCCATCCAAAGGAGATCAGTACTGGGTGTTCACTGGAAGGACTGATTTTGAAGATGAAACTCCAACACTTTGGCCACCTCATGCGAAGAGCTGACTCATTTGAAAAGACCCTGATGCTGGGAAAGATTGAAGGTGGAAGGAGAAGGGGACGACAGAGGATGAGATGGTTGGATGGCATCACTGACTCAATGGACATGGGTCTGGGTAAACTCTGGGAGTTGGTGATGGACAGGGAGGCCTGGCGTGCTGCGGTCCATGGGGTCGCAAAGAGTCAGACACGACTGAGTGACTGAACTGAACTGAGCCGGTCCTGGCCAGATGGGGAGGAGCCTGGCCTGGCGTGGGTGGCCCTGCACAGACCACGCTCCTCGCCAAGCCGAGCCTGTGTCGTCAGCCAGGGGGTGAGCCGGCAGCCCGCCCCCGTGTCCCCAGAAGGGCCCCCCTCGTCCGCGTGCCCACACCTTGTCCTGGCTGTTGAGCTCCTGGTAGGGGATGTGCGCGGGGAGGTAGGTGTGCAGGAGGGCGCAGAAGGCCAGCCCATCGTTCCAGCTGCTGCTGAAGTTGGTGATGTCGATGTTCTGCAGGAAAAGAAAGGAACCATGTGAGTGACACACCCCCGGGCTTCTCAGGTCACGGAGTGGGGGGTGGAGGCCCTTAAGTCCAGGCAGGCTGAGCCTCTGCAGAAAGCGTGGCGCGCTGGGGGCCAGGGGCCTGGGCCCAGGGCCAGCCGGTGTCAGTGGCCGCGGGAGCAGCAGCTCTGTGTTAGGAAGAGTGGTGTCCAGCATCACCCATACCCCACGACTCACAGGACATCCCCACCTCACACCGAGGGCAGCAGCCGCCAGTCTGCACTGGGGACACACACCCAGAGCCCATGACACGGGCGGCAGGCCCCTGCGGCGCGTGTCCAAGAGTCAGCTTGGCTCCGACAAGTACCCAACTCCATGTCCAGGATACACTGTTCCCAACTACAGACGCGACGTGTCCCTCAGAGTATTTTATTATATGACAGAGCCGTTCAGCTAGAAAGTAGCCTTTACCTTCATTTGCAAGAATCCTTTCGAAGCAGCAACTCCACGATTACATTTGGAAATTCACACACTTTATGAAAAGTGCCATGAACTAAAGAGAGCGCGCCCCCGGCCTGGCACGTCCTGGGTCCTGTCTCTGGGCCGCCCTCCTAGGGGTCGCCCGGGCCACGCGCCACTCCCTGGGCAGTGACCTCAGAGCAGCGCCACGTGTCTGCCAGGAGCTCCAGCTCGGCTGCCCGCCGACCCCCGTACAGTTAGCGCCTGACCCCACACGGGGCCCAGGGCCCAGGGCGGGGCTCCTGACAAAAGCCGCAGGAGGGGTGGTCACAAGCTCTGTTGCCAAAAGGAGCCGTTGGGCCCTGACCGCAGGCACCGGGACGCCGCCGCTGGGGGTGACGAGCCGGAGGTCACTCTCCCAATGGCTGCCAAGCCAGCCTGGAGGCCTTGTTCATAAGCCGTGCTGGCAGAAGTGACCAGGTCGAGGCGCAACGGGGGCGCAGACCTGCCGACAGCTCTGGGGAGACTGAGGTAGCGGGTGGTGGGCCTGCAATGGCCAGCCAAGGGCACAGCCAGCCCCCCACGCTGAGGCCCAGGAGCCCCGCGTCACTGGTCCCCACACCGTGGCCACGTGACAGTCCCAAAGGGCTGGCCGCCCTCACGGCCTCTGCTCTGCAACTCCTGCAGTTACCACCACAGCCAACCTGCCCCTGTGACTTCCCGGGAATCTCAGGACGCAGCCAGTGGGAGAAACCCAGACGGGAAGGGAGGCCACCTGTCTATGGCCATGGGGGGCCAGGGCCCCCATATTCCCACACACCGGGGCGCACTCCCCGCGGAGGCCTGGGTCACAGGGCCCCCATAGGACCCTGCCGCCCAGTCCTGGGGGTGCGGTGCCCCGACCAGGAGCCAGGACATAGGCGGCCCGTAGGCAGCAGGGATGGGGCGCCTGACGACGTGTCCAGCTCTGCACGGGCTGAGGCTGCGCCCCCGGCCGCTCACATGCAGGCCTGGAGGAAGCACGCCCCCACTTCCTGCCCAGTGATCGGCCGACCTAGAGCCGCCTACGTGCCTGGCCTCAGCGGCCATGGCAGAGGCCCGGCTCCGTGGGAAGCAGCTTGCCTGGCTCGCGGCTTCCTCCAGAGACCAGCCTGGGCCCGCAGTCGGGCAGCACCCTGTATGAGGCCCACAAGAGCCTTCAAAGCCCGCAGAGACACCGGGTCCAAGGGCACCGACCACCAACTTCCGTATGGAAACTACCGAAGCCCAGATCCCCACTGCGGCCCCTGCTAGCCGGGAGGCCTGACCAGCAACCCTGGGGAGGCAGCCAGGCCCTGAGACGGGGCAGGGAGGCTACATCTCTGCTCCGTCTCACCGTCCGCCTCTTCACGTTTGGGGTGGAAAAGTCACACTGTGTGAACTGACAGTCGGAACGTGGACAGCGCGGAGACGACACTGTCCCCTGGGCTGAGAAACGAGGTGGGATGTGCCGGCCCCCGTCTGCGCTCTGGGCCCCTGGGTGTACGGGCCGCGCAGACCTGCTTGAATGGGCACAGGGAAGGGGCCACGAGCGGAACAAACCAGGAGCCCAAGGGAGAGGGCGTGAGAACAGGGAGGGGCAGCAGACAGGGACCTCCGACGTGGCAGGGCTGGGGCGACCCCTGCACAGACTTCCTCAAGCCGTCTGACAGGGATTCCTCGTCTCAGGAAGCCGTACATCCAGGGGAGAGGAGGGTCTCACCTGTACAGCCCAGCTCCCCGCCTGCCTCTCTCTGAGCAGCCGTGGGTGCGGGGGCCTCCTCCCGGCGGCGGGTCCTGACCCCCACGGCAGCCCTGCGGCCGGCCGACCCCCACCAGAAATACTGTAGCACCAAAGCCCGTGCCTTGTGAGGGGAACTCGCTGCAGACGGGAGGACCTCCTCCTGCTCAGGACTCCGCCCTCCGAGGGAACAGTTCTAAGACACACACAGTCATCACAAGCTGTGATTAATGACTGCAGACCCTGCGGGTCTGTCTCTTCGGGGCTTTCCTGCTGTGCAAGGTAAGTCTAAATCTGGACAAACACGAGTGGTCACTGGACGCACTGGAGGGAAAGCTCACAAAGCCCTGGGCACAGACTCACACAGGGCGCTCTGCCCCTACCCCCAGGAAGCAGCACTGGGCCCCACGGGCATCTGGCCTGCCTGCGCCCAGGCCCCCGCTGCCTGTCTCATCTCACGCAGACTCACCTGTGATGCTGCCCTGCCTGTGGCCCTCCTGACCTCAGATGCAGCCTGTCCCCCTGCAGCGGGCGGGACCCACCTCCGTGCACTGCCGCTGGAGGGGTGGGGGATCTGAGGGCCAAGAAGCTACACGAATAGTATATCATAGAACATCTTAACATGTTTGCACTTGTCTGACTTTTAATTAAGGGCCACAAAACGCAAACGCACCCCGAACACCACAGTGGCGACTCAGACGGCACATATTCTGCTTGCAGAGCAGGAGACACGGGTTTGATCCCTGGGTCGGGAAGATACCCCTGAGAAGGGCATGGCAACCCACTCCAATACCTGGCAGGCTACATACAGTCCAGGGGATTGCAAAGAGCTGGACACATCTGAGCAACTGACACTTTCATATTTGAGGCAACAAGGCAAAGGGCCTGAGCCCACAGTTTGTCTCTGCAACACACAGCTTCCTCCACCGGCTCAGCCATCACGGTGGGGTCTCCCGCCAACCACGCTGCCTGGCATCAGGAGGCAGGACAGAGCCACAGACAAGCCCCTGCCCAGGGCCCTCCAGGCCTCAGCCCCAGGCCAGGGGGCAGCATTTGGGGATGTTGGAGCCTGGGTGAGGACAGTGCGGAGGCAGGGGCCAGAGAGGGAGAACCGGCAGGAGGCGGTTTCTGCGGCTCCCGAGTGACAAGTGACCCCCGAGTGACGGTCAGCAGAGGCCTCGGGGGCCCTGGAGGAGCAGGCAGCAGCCTACAGTGCTGGGTGCACGTCTGCCCAGGACCTTGGCCAGGCTCTGCTCTGGGTCAGGGGAGGGAGGGAGGCCTGCTCGTCACGACGTCCACATTGGGACTCGTGTGTGAAGCGGAAGGAAGGAAGGAGACGTGGGGTGGGCGGTGGCGGGGGGGGGGGGGGGGGGGGCGCGCGCTGGCCCGAGGACAGACAGCCTCCTGTGCCCTGCAGGGGTGGGGCAGCAAGGACCCTGGCCCCTCACTGAGCCTCAGGCTTTCCAGGCGCCACCGGCCTACCCTCCCCCGGGAAGCTGGCTGCTCAGTCGGGCACAGTTCTCCAAGGCCCCGGCGGCCCCAGCATGCGGCCTGGAGGCAGGCCCACTGCCCCAAAGACCTCAGTAGCTGCAAGCATGAGGGGCAGGGCCCCACAGCACGAGGGCCAGTCGGCCAGCCGGACCCCACACGGGACGCCGCCCACCGGGAAGCTGGGCCAGGATCGAGCGCTGGACAGAAGGCCACCAAGGAGCCCGTCTGAGAAGAGGGCTCCCGGGACAGGCGGCCAGAGTGGCTCCATCCAGTGCCGTGCTCCGCACCAGCCCACCCCCCGCCTGGACGGACAGACGGACGGACTCAACCCTATAGCTCAGGGGCTTCTGCCCAACACCTGAGCCAGGGGCACATCCAGCCTCGAGTCTGTTAACACCAATTCACCCCCGGACAGCGCTGCAGGGCTAGCCTCCCCAAACCTAAACACAGATGCTCCACCAGACCGACTGTCCAGTTCCTTCCAGACAGACACTGAGAGGAAAAAAATGCAATGTGCGAACCTTATTTGGATCTTAATTCAAGCAAATCAACTGTAAAACTGACCAGGATTCAACTGGGAACTCTGAACTCTGTCCAGACGTGTGTGTGCGCGCGCGCGCGCGCGTGTGTGTGTGTGTATGCACACGCTTAGTTGCTCAGTTGTGTCCAGCTCTTGCAGCCCACCTGGCTCCTCTGACCATGGGATTCTCCAGGAACAAATACTGGAGTGGGCTGCCATACCCTTCTCCAGGGGATCTTCCCCACTCAGGGATGGAACCCGGGTCTCCTGCATTGTGGGCAGATTCTTTACCACCTGAGCCAGCAGGGAAGGTGTCGAAACGTGTGCTGATGTTAAACGGAATCCCGGGGGTGGGGCGTAACCAGGACGCCTGGGCCTGGGGTTGTTCCCACCGCTTTAGCGAGTTGTATCTGAAAGTTTCCATGAGAAACAAGCCTACAACTCAACAGCAAACAACCAGGCCCTGAACCGACATGTCTCCAAGGCTGACGGACGACCAGCAGCACAAGACAACGAGCTGGAGGCCTCAGGTCAGAGCAGGGCCGCACCACCGCCTCCCCCGCCAGGCTGCAATGCGCCCTGAGAGCAGGAAGCCGCAGAAGCTGGTGACGACTGCTGCGGGGCAGGGAGACGACCCCGGCCATGTACACTAAGCGCCACCGCGGGCCCCGGAAGGCCTCCCCCAGGATGCGCTGAGAAGACCCGCAGACAGCGCGGGCACGCGTGCCCACAGGGGCGCTCACAGCACCCTGAGAGCTGGAAGCGGGAGCAACACAAACGTCTACCGAGCGGAAGATGGACACACGAAGTGGGGCGCGCCCAGAGGGTGCAGGAACAGCACACGCTATGAGCTGGGGGCGTCTGGAAACGTCATGCCCGACCCCAGGCAGCGGGCCAGGCTCTGCAGAGGCTGCTCCAGAGCTGGCTTAGGAGCACCCTGAAGGGAAGGAGAGAGACTCCAGGGGAAAAGGCCAGAGGACCCAGAGGCTTCAGTACAGAACGGGCTTTACAACAAGCTTCATCTTCTAAACATGAAGCCTGCTGAAAATAAGACACCACTTGACAAAGATGGAGAACAGACACAGAGAACGTAGTACACCTGGGCTCATTCAAACACCTTACGTCTAAGACATAGTCCATGCAAGCCGGCGCGGAGCAGAGGCTCCGCCCACAGCCCTGGGCTGTGCTGAGGCGGGGAGGGCCACCTGCGAGGAGATGGGGCCTGGAAGCACCGGGGTCTCCTCTGCCTGACCAGGTAGCCCGCAGGGCCCCAAGGGAGGAGGCGACGCGGGGACAGAGCCGCTCAGCACATGCACCCGGTCAGGAACCCACTTCACGGCCTCCAGCAGCAACTGCTGTTCTTTCCCATCTGTCGGCGGTTGGTTCTACACCAACCAAGGGCACCTTGTCCAGAGGGGCACGGCTGGGTCGCCCTCCAGGGGAGAGGGGTGCAGCTCTCAGGACCCTCGAGGGGCACCTTACCACGCCTGCGCCCTCCCGAGGGGCCCCCGCTCCCCGCCCCCCCCCACCCCTGTCCTGGCTTCAGTTTGCACACAGGTTGGTTTCTGGTATAACACGGGTCAGGACACAGACAGGCTGAGGGCCACAAGGAGGAGGTGGGGTCTGCAGGAGTCTGAACGCCACGATCCCAAGTCCCAGTCATCTGAAGGCAGCCTACCGCCTAGAAAAGGGCACCACTGTTAAGAGGCCTGGAAATACTATGTTTCAAAACTAATCTTGGAAGTTCCCTGAGGCCAAGGCTCATGCTCCAGGCGGCAAGACATCCCTCCTGGAGTGGGTGACCTCGTGATGGACACTTCACCAAGAAGGGTCCTGGATGGACCACAAATGAGCACGTGGAGAGACACCCAACACCACGCACTCAGAGGCACCTGCAGACCTTGAACCAGACCACACGCAGGACAGGCCCGAGGCTGCCCGTGCCCAGCCCCGGCCAGGGCAGGGGGGACCGGGGGCCGCAACCCTCTCAGGCCACGTGAGCCAGCCAACCCCTTTCAGACACCTCCACAAACACCCGCGAAGACGGTCCAGGGGACCTTTCCTCAAAGAGAGCGACCGCTGGAGGCAGCCCCGTGTCCACCAACAGCTGGACGGATAATGAACGGGGACACGGCCGTGAACGGACGCGTCTCCAGGAGAGGAGATGAATTGCTGACGCACAGCAATGCAAACCCCCTCAAAATAATTACGCTCGGTGAGAGAAGCCAGACCCTTCCCCACACTGCACACTGATCCTATTTACACGAAATTAAGAAAAATGCAAGCCCCGCAGTGACAGCAGACCGGGGCAGGATGTTCTCGAGGAGACAGACGTTTGTCTGGCGTGGGGACAGCTCCCCAGGCGTGTACATGGATCAAGTCAGCAAGCGGCAAAAGTCAGACGCATGCAGCAGGAGCGGGCACTCTATTGCACGGTAACACCGAGTCTCTGAGTTACGCCTCACGGTGCGCTGGGGCTGCTCTACTTCAAAAATGAACAAACTTGGAGGAACAGACATTAGATTTGTGGTCACCAGGGCTAGGGTCGGGGAGGGGAACCGGAGGGCAGAGACTTGCAGTTTTGAGATAAATAGGTCCTAGGGGCGTAACACTGCTGTATGTTGTACATAAAAGTTGAAAGTAGACTCTTACAGCTCTCATCACGGAACATCTTTCTGCTCCGCACGCATGTGAGACGAGGCGCACTCAGCCTCCTGTGGTCACACTCCGTACGTGCATCGTTGGACCATCATGCCCCACACCTGACGTTTATCTGTGCCACAGACACCCCCGCCTCAGCATGTCTGCTTAAAGGACAAGAGGGCAGCCCAGACCACACCCCCAGTCTGACCTGGGCTCCACACGGGCGCTCTCAGCTTCCTGCCTTTCCAGCTCACCCCAGTGTCTTGCATTTTGTGACTGAACACTGCGCAGGTGAACCGCAGCAGAGCCGGCCCAGGCTGTGGACGGACGGGGGTACCGCCTGCTGGGTGCTGGGGGGGTCCCCAGAGAGCCCGCGGGCACCCTGTGTTCGCAGCAAGAACCCCTCCCCTCTTCCCTGACCCAAGCTCTGCCCAGGTCCCTCTCACCTGCGCTTTGTGTCACATTAGTAATGTCTCTACTTCCTTAAGAGACAGCCTGGATTCCTGAGAAGCAGCCTGGTGGTGGTTCTGCCCTGAGTCCTCCTCAGAGCCTCGCTGCCCATCAGCATAGGGTCCACCTCCCTCCCCTGGAGCTGGGCAGGCCCCTGCGCCAGGTCATGAAAGGCAAGGGGCCGTTACCTGTCCCTCTCTCAGGATGTCCCCCCTGGGACCGTGGCCAGCACGCTGTGAGGAAGCCCTGCCCACACGGAGGTGTCCACTGACAGCCCCGGGCAGGGTCCACCCGGACGTGTACGGGCGGGAGCCTCTGACGGAACAGAGGAGACCCGAACCTCCTGCGCGCCACTGACAGGCACGCACGAGCCACGTCGACGCCGGTTAGCCTGTGTCGCCCGCTCTCGGGTGACTCGGACTGTGCGGGAGTCTCCCACTCTTGGCTGGAAACAGCCGGCCTGCTGTGTCCTGCGCTGCAGAGCCCACTGTGAGACAACCAGCGCCCTTCCCTACAGCGCCGAGCGGCTAACCACCCTTCCCACGGCACTGAAGCGCCTCCGCAGATAACCAGCTTCCACAAACAGAGAGCTCACCCCAGACTTCCCGAGTGACCTCAGGCTAAACTCACGCGTGTGATGAAATTAACCTGTCAAACCTTGACTCCTCTGTGGCCTTCACACAGTCATGCTGGCTTCCGGTGCAGAGTCACTGAAGCACAGAGGAAAAAGGCTTCTCACGACGGCAGGACGTGAGGACTGTGCAAGCTGCTGGAGATGATACATGAAGATTACGTGACCCAGACAATTTAATGGTTCTGCTTTTAGCAAAAAAATGAAGCAGCTCTTGAAAACGTTGCTTATCTGATTTCTCTATTTCTCAGCATTCCTCACATAATAAAAAGGCGTCCTTACTGGAAACCTCCTGGAGCCCAGGGCACCGCCTGGTGGGAGGAGCCTGGGGCCGGGCATCGGGAGACCCCAGGGCAGGAGCAGGGGCCGCAAGCATCTCTGGATGGCAGAGCGGGAGCCCCTCCTCACGATTCCCAGGGCGTCTCAGGTGTGACCTTCGGGGTGCGGATCCTGATGAACACACGCACTCCTGAGACCTGGAGCTGACTGAGCGCTGGTGGCCAGGCCATCGGCCACACCCAGCGGCTGCTCCATCCCCGCGGAGTTCCACGGGGAGAGAGGAGGAAGGCCGGAGTGGCCGGACTCCGAGTCCTGGAGTCGACGACCCCATGGACCCCTCCTGCCGGAGGAGCCTCAGCAGGCGCGTCTGAGAGGCTCTGCCTGGCCGGGGGACAGTCACCAGCCCTGAACACGTTCCCAAGTGCACGGGCCCTGGAGGACACTCCCAGCTAGAAAGGCGGGAACTGGGGCTGCGTGGGGCTCCCTGACCCGCTCAGCAGTGTGGGAAACTCTAATTGGCGTCATGGGGAATCTGGCTGAGCAGTGTCACCCACCGCACACTAAAACAATGATCAAGCTCATTTATCGAAATGCTACTAAGCAATTAATTTAAATATCAGACCCCTGACATTTCTGGAAACACGTGTTAGCAGCTCCTGTCAAACCATAGTTAAACAACAGAGCACCAGGAGTACATCGTGGTTCTGGGGAAATGCAGCCTCCAGCTGCTGTGCTTGGCGTGCAGAGGGTCCCTGAGCACAGGAGGCAGCCCTCGCGTCCACCGCGGCTGCCGCGCAGAGCCGAGCCCGGGCCGCAGAGCCTGCTGGCGCCCGGCAGACACATGAGCCCCCCGCCCGGCCGCTGCTCCAGACAAAGACGGTGTGTCATCAGGTCAGGCCTGGCAGCCCAGCAGCAGTCTCCATCACCTCACTGGCAGGGACCTGTGAGTGTGTGTGAGTCTACACAGAGAACGGGTGGGACCACAAATCTGGCCACTCGTTTCCCTTTGTTGAAGTATTTTAAATCCTGGGACACGGTGATACTTATAAACAGTGAGAGCTTTCTGTACGGGAACCCAGTTTCCATGCAAAGTGACAATGTACAATAAAAAAAGTTCAGACTTCCAACCTCGATTTGATTCTGATCAAACCCTTATCTGCTGCCTGCACCTTTTTGATTTCACCTCTGGGAAGCCATTCCTGTGACCTAAGACTCTAGATATAGCAGAGGAAACAGCCAACGCTGAGCCTGGCTCAGGAGCCTCTCCCCTGCAGAAGCCCCAGCGTCCCAGCCTCCCTCCCTGAGTCACTGGAGACGAGGCTGGGAGGTGGGGGGGGGGGGGGGAGGATGGCACGGGGCCGCTCGCAGCATCTGCCCGGGACCGAGGACGACACGGGGCCGCTCGCAGCGTCTGCCCGGGACCGAGGACGGCACGGGGCCGCTCGCAGCGTCTGCCCGGGACCGAGGACGGCACGGGGCCGCTCGCAGCGTCTGCCGGGGATCGAGGACGGCACGGGGCCGCTCGCAGCGTCTGCCCGGGACCGAGGACGGCACGGGGCCGCTCGCAGCGTCTGCCCGGGACCAAGGATGGCACGGGGCCGCTTGCAGCGTCTTCCCCGGGACCGAGGGCCTCCTACAGAGCGAAACAGGCATGGGAAGGGGTGCGCCCCCAGCGCGGGGTGACCTACACGCCCCACAGGGAGCCTGGGCCTCTGGGGCAGGAAAGCTGTGTCTGCAACTGCCGGGTGTGGAGCAGAGCCTGGGGGTCTCCATACAGAGCCAGGGGGCACGAACAGGGCCCGGGGGCAGCTCCATGCAGGGCCGGGGGAGGGGGGGCACAACAGGGCCCGGGGGCCGTGCGGGCCAATGCCAGCTGGCTCCCAGTGAACGCTCACAGCCGCGAAGGAGCTTCCTTTTCCTACTTTGCCTACCGACCGTCCACTGCTTCAAAGGAAGCCGGGAAGGCCTGGCTATTTATCTGTCCATTCGTTCTCACTCTGCTGACTCTCCTCAATCCACAGGGACACACAATTCTGGGAGAATCTGCTGCTTCTTAACGAGAAACAGTTGGGAATAAAAGAAGAACCCAAAAGGAAGCACGCTGGGAGACTTTCCCTGTGGTGGGGCAGGGGCCGACAAACCCTCTCCAAAAAACTGACATGGGACTGGACAAACTGGTCAAAAAGAACCACTTCAGGACTCTGGAGATCTGACTGATCGCCAGGAAATAAATTAAGGAAATAAAGACGATTATTCAGGAAAAGGGACTAAAATGTCAGGAAAGAAGAGAAAGCAGGCAGCCACCCCGCCAGAAGTCGCCCTCATTACTTTCTTCTCTTAGGTTTTTTAAAACGGCATCACTGTATAAAGGAGTTAACTGCAACACAGCACTGCTGGGTTGACAGCACAAATCTAACACACAGGACAACAACAGGACAAAGGAAGAGAGAGGAAAAGGGGCCGTACTGGAGGAAGCCTGCAAAATTTTACCAAATTGAGTCAGAAAAACCTTGGGTGAACAGTGATAAGATGTATTTTGTAATCTCTAGAGTAACTGTTAGGGAAATAACTTCAAATAGTAAAATGGCAATACTTGGTTCTCAGCTACCTATCAGAAACACACCAGAAAGATGTACACTGTGCTAAATGTAATCAAAAGAGAGCCGGGGCGGGGGTGTTGGCCAGAGAGGACTTCAGAACAGAGAGTGGCAGGGATGAAGGTCACCTCACGACAGAGGGAAGGCCTCCATCCTCAGGATTTATGTACCAAGTCACCGTTCCAACACACACAAAGCAAACACCCTCAGCCCTGCACGGAGACACGGAAAGCCCACAAGCTTGAGCCGAGACCCCCGCGCCCCTCACTCAGCAGCTGACAGAGCGAGGAGCCTGAAAGCAGCTGAGGAGCCACTCAACCAACGGCTCTAGCTGACCTCCGACAGCAGCAGAACAGCCTTTAAAAACTATACACCATGTTCTGGGCCACAAAATGAGTCTCGAAAAATCTGAGAGCGATTCAAGTTACAGAGTGCATTCTCTGACCACAATGCAATTAAGTTAGAAATCAGTAACACAAAGCTCTCTGGAAAGTCCTTCAGCGCCTGGAAACTGACCAGCACACACTTGTATTTTGTGTGTTTAAATAACATCCGTCCTTTACACAGAAGAGAAGTTCTCAGCAGAGCCTCATCTGAGGCTCCATCAGTCACACAGAGACGTCCACACGGAGCTCCCGTTACTGACTCGTAGCTCACAGGCTTCCTGAGACAGGGACTACCTTTCTATTTCTTGATTTCTGTTTCAATGCCCAGCACACGACCTGGCACAGGGCTTAGTATATATCTGACAATTTTATGTTGGGAAATACTGCAAGAATGCAAGGAGAGCACAGCACATATCCCTATTAAACCATTCGGGTCCATCAATCCTGACCCCGCTAACCTCCGCTCAGAAATGCGGCGTCTTCGGTCCAAGTGCTAACGAGCAAATCCCTCAGTAAAACTGTGCGTTCTTACTGTTTGAGATTAAATTACCTCGGGCAGTACTAAAAGCGTCTGCTCATTTATTAAAACTATTCTGTAGTAGATTAAGTGATTTCATTATCCTTTGGATTAACTAATCCATCTCTAGGCCTGGCATTTTATCAGAAACCAATGAGATTTCAAAGTAAAGCTCTCTTAAATTAACCTTTAGCGGCTCCTTGATTGTATTCAATTAGGTTTTCCAAGAACAAGAAAACAATGGCACAACAGAAGCTGTTAAATATAAAATTCAGAACTGAAGGAAAGCACTGCAAGGGTGAGTCACCCTTGTTGCCTGGTTCCTCTGCTCCGGTCCCCTCACACTGTCAGTCCCTAAAGAGACAGTCAAAGCCCTGGGCCCGACTCCGAGCAGCACAGGCACGGGTGATGGTAGAGGGCAGTGGGTCACCACCTCTCTCCGTAAGCACTAAGGAATTAACTGTGTACTTAAATTAGCTTTAAGACACCATTGGCTACAAGCTGAGGCACTGATTAGAATAGAAAAAGAAATAAAAGACTCAATCTGTAAAGCAATGGTTCAGAAGCATCAGGGGCCTTCAGGGAGTCATTTATCCTGATCCCTGGGGGTGGGGGAGCTCAGGCCCACTCTGCAAACCCAACAGCAACCCCCTCCGATAATATTCCCATATGTAAAAACTTCAGTGAATAGTTGGTGGCGGGGAGCAATTTAAAAGAGGAAAACGTGTTGGATAAAAGGCAAACTCACAAGGGCCTGCAGCGTAATGGACAGTTGATGAAATTACAGCGATGAGCACGGCCATCACTAAGCACATCTCAAATTATAAATGTTGAGGGTTGATTCTCAGGAATCGGCGCTTTCCCCCCATAGTCTTCACAGGGTTTTACAGACAAGCTTGAGAACTGCTATTCTAAAAATGAGCCTCCAACGTCTCCCATGACATTCAATATACAGGTTCAGACAGTCACTGAGCTCTGCCCTGTGCAGGGCCTTCTGCTGGACGCTGGGAGGCAAAGACAGGCCCTTCTAAGGAGCTCAGTCTGGAAAAGGAGACACACACGCGCTGGCACTTCCGTACCCTCTGGCAGGCAGTGTCTGTAACACAGGGAAAATGAACCATAGATAGAGACCCCCCTCCAACACACGCCCTGAAATGCAGAAAGCACCCACCCTGGACCGGGGTCCAGTCCAGGATGAATGCGACAAGGAAGCATGAGTTCCGGGGGTGCTGGGGGTGGGTCCCCTGAGTGAGGGACGACCCCTCGTGGGGCGGAGCAGGGCAGAAGCAAGGCCGCACAGATGCTGCCTTTGAAGCTGCAGGGGCGGGTGCTCCCCAGACAGAGGGGGTGCAGTGAGAGGATGGGGGGTTCAGGGGCCGAGGTGAGGCGGTGGAGGAGCCGACCGGACTACACAGAGGCCAGGTCAACCATCAGAGGCCTTGCTCTCCACACCAAGGATTTAGGGCTTTAACCAAATGGCAGAGGGGAAGCAGCTGATGGAGAAATAACTAGATCGCAATTTCAAACCATTTCAGCAGCCAAGAAGCCGGACAGGAGGATGAGAAAACCGCTTATGTCCACGCAAAGCCTCAGCATCCTATGTAACGCCCACAACAACCAAACGCCGTCAGTGGGACATGGGACGACCACAGGTGGTCCACAGGGTGGAACACAGTGCCGTCACAGAAGGAGTGATCCACGGAGGCTCACACACCACGGGCGAACCAAGAAAACACAGCCCTCGATGAAAGCAGCAGTCCCAGAGGCCCACACGCCGCCTAGCTGCAGTGCCGGGAACCATCCGGAACAGGCACGCCGATGGAGACAGCAAGTAGACCCACAGTGCCCACGTCAAATGGGGAGTGGCTGCAGATGGGTTCGAGACCTCTTTTCAGATTGACGAAAATACTGTAAAACTGACTGTGGTGATGGCTGCACACCTCTGCGAACACACTATGATGTACAATTTTAAGTGGGTGAAGTATCTCAAGTGAAGTATAGCTCAATAAAAAACTATTAAGGAAAAAATGTAAGGGGCTGGGGCACCCCACCCCTTTACCGCGTTGCTGATTCTGCTCAACGACTGTTTTATAAGTGGACGGTTCAGTGGCATCAAGTACACTCACACTGTTGTACAACCATCACCAGCATCCATTTCTAGAACTTTCTTCATGCATGACGGCAACTCTGTACGCTTTAAATAATGACTCCCCGTGACACCAAGACCCTGGCAACCACCATTCTCCTTTCAGTCACCGTGAATCTATTTCAGGGACTTCGTATAAGTGGAATTAGACAACATCTGTACTTCTCGGCGTTGGTCACTTCAGTCAGCATAATGTCTCGGAAGAAACCTCAACGTCCGTCGACAGATGAATGCATAAAGGCATAGTGTATATATGCACGACGGACTACTGCTCGGCCATAAAAGAGGATGAAATAATGCTACCTGCAGCAGTGCGGACGGACACGGAGATTAACACAGCAAGTGAGGAAGGCCACAGAAAGCCACGCACACGCTGCCACTTACGGGTGGGGTCTAAACAAACAACAAAAGGAGCCTATTTACAAAACAGAGACAGACTAACCGACGTGAAGACAGACTCACGGTTACCAGAGAGGACAGCGGCGGAGGGGCTGAATTAGGAGGTGGCATTAGCAGATACGAACTACCGTATGCCAACGAGACAGACAGGCCTTGCTGCACAGCAAGGGAACCAGGCCCAGTACCTTGTAGGGACCTGCAGTGGAAAAGACTCGTACGAATAACGGAACCATTTTGCTGTTCACCTGGAACTAATACATTACAAACCAATCACACTTCAATTTTTAAAGAAAAGCTAATAATAACGAGAGAGAGAGAGAGAGGCGGACAGAGGGCCAGAAGGGCAAGCTACCGAAGAGCCCGGCTGCTCTTCGAAGGGCACAGAGACCGCACAGCGGAAGGGGAAATGCTGAGAGAACAGCTCAGCCCAGGGGAAACTTCAGTCATACTAAGTAACATCTTAAAGAAAAATATACTTTCACTCTTAGCCAGTGAGGCCTCCACAAAGCATTCAGCCAGGACTGGGATGGGAGAGCAGCGGGGCGCTCCGCTGCTCCGGACGGGGAGGCGCTGTCTCTCCCGGAACCCCGCCACGCCCGGGGCTCACGCTGCTTAGTGGGCTGTGCCGGCAGCTGCTCCCCCGGACGGAAGGACCGCGTTACCTGGTAGCCCTCGGTTTTCTTCTGACACCACTTCAGCAAGGCGTTCCTCTTGGACCCCCCGTATTCTCTTGCCAAGGCAGACAGAGGATCCTTCCTTTCTTCCCTGGGAAGTGGAGACAAGAAACGTTTCAAGCCGTGTTCCTTATCAGAGCACCTGCCAAGCCAGAAACCAACAAACACAGAGCGGAGAGCCTCAACAGAACCAGCGCGCCCTCGTGGGCGGACAACGGCCAGACGGCCTGCACTCGTCTGGTTCTGCTGCCGACCCTACGGGTCCCGCAGGCCCCTCGCTGTCGGGGGCTCAGTCGCCTGAAGGGAGGCCCTGCTCACCACCCACAGGGAAACCGCACAGGGCCAGCGCAACGCGGCCCAGGACACCCGGAGCACAGGGGCCGCGCGCGAGAGCCTCCACGGCCCCTTCCTCACGGGCCTCTCCTCCTGCCTCATCGTTACATCTCATTTCACGCAACATCTGTGCCCTCGGTCACTTCACCTTCTTTTTAAAGCACTGACTATAATCACAAAGGACAGGGTTAAGCCGGTGAAGGATCACTCCTGCCTTCAGAGAGCACACAACTGGGGAGGCAGATACGACAAAAGAGCAGTAAGCGTGAACAACACCCGCAGCACATCTCAAACGTCTTTGCTGCTAAGTTGCACATTCTTTATTGACTGCAAGTAGTCAGCATTTTACCTTGCATAAAAAATAAGACTTTTTTTGTAAACTCACTCACTCGGCACCTCCTTACGAGGCACGACTGTGGCAGGCCACATGCAGGTGCTGGGCAGAGGACAGCACAGGGCCTGCCCCTCAGGGAACGCCATCGTGTAGTACGGGACGGACAGAACACTGAAGCTGGGGAAGAATCAACAGCTACACAGGGGTCATTCCCGAAGATTCTACGTAGGGTACTTCAGGGCACTGTCAGCTGCCTTGCAGGCAGAGGAACATCCAGATGCCCCACAACCTGCACACCTAACAGTCGAAATGAGAATGAAGATAAAGGTGAGATGAGAACAAAACAAAAGGCGAGCCAAAGGAAACCAGAAGGACTGTCAGAGTCACCAAGAAAGGCTCGCTCTGGCTCACACAGCCATTCTGCTCCAGAGACAGCCTCAAACAGCCCAGGGCCCAGTGCAGTCCTGGGCACCAGAAGCTGCAGAAGGGCGCCTCCGAGGGTGCGGGGTCGTCTCCGGTCACTTCACTGTCAGACCAGGGAGCAGAGGCCAGGAGACGCCCAAGGGAGACGCACGGCTTCTAGCAGAGGGGCCAGGAACAGCGGGCGCCCTGCCTGGGGCACTAGACGTGGCCCGTGTAGCCAGCGCGCCCCTCGCTCAGCCAGGGAAGGGGGTGCCCGCTCTCCTCACTGCGTCCGGGGCCGCTCTTCTAAGAGGTCGGTCCCTGAGAGGCAGGGCGTTAAACCTGAGTATACAGTCCGACTGTGAGAGTCCAAATACTCCACTTTTGTTCAGACCTGTATGCCGGTAAACAGGAAAGGTCCAAAACCACTTCCGCCGCCCGCTTCATGTTCAGCCTGGGGCGCGTTCACCGAGCCTCGGGCCATGCCAGCGCCCACCCTCTGTCCCCACCCTCTGTCCCCGCCCCCGGCCCTCCAGGCCCCGCCTCCGGCCCGCCCCGCCCCTTCAGGCCCCGCCCCCGGGCCTCCAGGCCCCGCCCCCGGGCCTCCAGGCCCCGCCCCCGGGCCTCCAGCCTGCCCTGCACTCCACCCACACGGTGGAAGTGTCACTAAACTTCCTTTTGTGCTCAGCTGTTCTCTACTTAAAAAAAGCAAAACTGAAAAAAAAACTCACAAAAAGCAAAAACAAAACCACCAGCTGCTATGGGGAAATAATTACCTCTTTAACTTTGTTTTACTTTTTTCTGTCTTATCCTCTTTCTCCATTCCGGGCATAGAAGTGTGGATCAGCAAACACTTAACCCACAAACAGAGAAAACGCATCAGCGCCGAGTGCTGCTGTTTCACAACCCGCATTCACTTTCAGAAGGCCAGGGGTGGCCCAGGGGAAGCGCCCAGCAGGAAGTGCCCCCTACCTGATGCGGCTCCGGGTGGTGGGGGTCACGGAGGCCGTGGGCGAGGAGGACAGCGACAGCTGCGGCGAGGTGGCCCCCATGGCCATGAGCGAGGCGGGTGATGCGCCCTCGGGAGCAGACACGTCACGCTTCATCTCCTCGCTGCTTCGTCTGGACACTGCAAGGTAGAGCAGAAGCATTTTAAACTGAGCTCTTGAGACACCTTATTCAGCAGGTCCCCCAGAGAGCAGAAACCACCGTGTGTGTGTGTGACTCGCTCAGCCATGCCCGACTCTGTGACCCCGTGGACTGTAGCCCACCAGGCCCCTCTGTGATGGGATCTCCCAGTCAAG
The DNA here is from genome assembly GCA_024291935.2 of Okapia johnstoni. NCBI lineage: Eukaryota > Metazoa > Chordata > Mammalia > Artiodactyla > Giraffidae > Okapia > Okapia johnstoni. The sequence goes on along the minus strand of CM044310.1, from coordinate 1,469,694 downwards.
AAGACTGTAGCGGGTTGCCATTCCCTTCTCCAGGGGATTTTCCTGATCCAGGGATCAGACTCGGGTCTTACCCACATTGCAGACAGATTCTTTACCTCCTGACCCACAAGGGAAGGCCAGAAACTACCACACAGGAGGGAAAACTAACATTGTCTTTATCTTACTGATAACGTGAAAGCGTTTTATTTTTTTCACTTTAAAAAACTGTAAAAAAGGTACAGCTGTTGAAATATGCTAGAAGCCCACATTCTAGCACACACCAGGCCCACACTTGGTTCAATCACAAACACGACCAAAACCAAAGCGATACTTGCTCTCAACTTCCATCACAAAACGCTTCTGAACCTGGCCCAAAACACCGGAGAGACAGAAAGGAAAGACAGGGGCCATGCGCAATCTGGGGTCAAGCCAAATTTTACAAAAACAGGAATCAATGAGACAGAAAAGCAAAAGATGTCATGTCAAGTCAACTACTGAGAAGCAGGAAGCATTAGGAAAGCCCTACTTGGAGAGTCTGACAGTCAGGCCCGCGCTGTGCTGGACGTACAGGGCCCTGAGGGCTGGAGGGGGAAGCAGCCACTGACAATAGGACCGCACGGGGCGGGGGCGGGGGGGGGGGCGGCTTTCTGTCCACAAGGCGCAGGGGACCAGCGGGTGCTCGCAGCGCTGGGCTGAGCACGAGAGCCGGGAGACAGGAGACCAGGCCTCCTCAGCAGGCACTGAGGTGGGAGCCGCTGCGGCGCCAGCCCGGGCTGGCTGGGACGCGGATCTGCCGGCACCAGTCACTTCCCCGGCCAGCCAGCTAGCACCTCCTGGTGGTGGAGAGCTCTGCTCCACGACTCGGAGGAGACACGCTTTCTCCTATGACAAGGTCTTAGTCAAGGATGCACTTGCGCGGCCGACACAGTTTTATAATCATTCTGCATTTTTCTTCCAATGTCAAATCTCTGTATACATCTGCAGTTTCTTTCAAGTGCTATGGTAGGAAACTGGATGAGAAACCTTTATAATTTTCTAGAAAGCAAAGGAAACAGACTAAGAATGGGAAAACCCTGTCACAGGAAAAGGCTCTGGACCTTGGCTTTGCAGGAGAGATTTTGGTTGGACTTCCCACTCAGCTAAGGTGTCCAAAAACTGTACCAACTGAAATTCACATCCAAGTGGGACAGTGCCCACAGGAGGCAGGGTTATAAAACCTCTCCTTTGCTGGTCCAACTTCTAGTTGAGCTATTGAGGGTTAAAAAAAGCCACAAAGGGAAAATAAGGACAATGACAAACTGAAACGTTAGCTCAAGGAAACCTGCAACGCAAGCCCTTCAGACACACCACCGTAACACGGCCCATCACACTGCCGACACCTGGCTTCAAAGCACTGCTGCTGGGCTCGGAGACAACCTCCAAAGCAGTCACCGCACACCCTGGGGTGACTATCCCGACCTCCATGACTGCAGGCTTCCCTGACAGCTCAGCTGGTGAAGAATCCGCCTGCAACGCGGAAGACTCCGCTCCATTTCCTGGGCAGGGAAGATCCCCTGGAGAAGGGATCGGCCACCCACGCCAGTATTCTTAGGCTTCCCTTGTGGCTCAGCCGGTAAAGAATCCGCCTTCAATGCGGGAGACCTGGGTTCAATCACTGGGTTGGGAAGATCCCACATTTGTTAAGTGAATGAACTATCTACCTCATATTTTTTATTTTCGAAATCACGGCCAAGAAATACGATTTCTATGAAATCTGTAAGATACAATGGGGAAATCCAAATGAAAAACAATCAATTAAAGAGGCAGGTTAAGTTAAACGAGCCTAAAGAGAAGGTACTCAGTTCCATCAGTAGAGCTTCCAGATGCATCTCTAAAGGACGACTCAGGTGAAAGGCGCTACCTGAGATGGTCTTTGTGCTCTCCATGGCTGGCACTCTCGGCAGAGAAGCAGGTCGGCTGGTGGAAGATGTTCTCAGCAGATGCTCTGCACAGGGTGGAAAGTGCCACAGTGAGGAGACCTGACCCTGAACTTCAAGGGCAGGGGGAGCAGGAAGCTCTCCTCTCGCCCAGAGGAGAGGCTTGTCCCTCCTTCCCGTCCAGGCCCCTCGATGGCTCCCACAGAGTCCCCAATACAAACACCTCCTGCCAACAAGGGCCATTTCATTCACTTGTATTTCCAGGGATGAGACATTCAGTGCAGACGAACGCTTCCAAACCACTGAGAGCTACCAACATCTGATACGATTCAACCAGAAGCCCAAGACCCTCTGCTGCATCAAGGTCTAAAGGTACAAAGTCCACACCCCATCCTGTGAGCCTACAGTGTGTGTGTATTGGGGGTGGGGGGGGGCGAAGGCACACAAGTCCACGGCCAGAGATGAGTCAGGACGGACACGGGAGTACAGGACGATTCAGGGTCATCAAGTCAGAGGCAGAAGCCACCCACCACGACGTGGGGCGACGGGAAGCATTCAGCAGCATTCTGACGAGACCCTGTGTGGCCAGCTGTGCTGCTGGAGAACAGGCCGGGGAGCAGCACTCAGCCCAGGACGCACCGCAGAGGTCAGAGGGCACAGTCCCAGCGCAGCTGGACCTCGGGGCCAGTGGAGAGCAGAGAGGGCGGCGGGGGACGGCTCTGGGAGTGGTGCGCTTGACTGCACACAGCCTCCCTGGCCGGTGTGTGGACTTCAGTCTGGGGGCAGCAAGGACCCTCAGGGAGGACAGAAGCAGTCCCCACCCTGCTTGTCCCCCACCCACTACACCTGGCCGGGTCAGGGGGCTCTGGAGTCCCCGGCCCTGGGGCAGCAGCTCCCCTGCCCCCTGGCCTGGCCATCTCACCGCCCTGGGGCCCAGCTCCAACACCCTCTCCCCGGCACCCGCTTGCCACAGTGGGCGCCCCAGACCCAGGCCAGCTCGCCTCCGAGCGGCGTTGCTGCAGTCAGGCCAGGAGGACAGGCACAGGAGGGCGGGACATGCTGGGTGCGTCAGGGACCCGCGCCAGGCGGGGCCGCGGGGGGACACACTCGGATGGGGAAGGAGAGAGCGGCGGACACAAGCGGCCCTGGGCACACCTGTCGTTAAAGCCACACTCCCTCTCAGCTGTTAGGACCTCAGCTGTCTCTCCAGGACAGCCTCTCACTCTGACACGCACTTCCCGAGTGTCTGGGGCACACAGGTGTGGCCGTGCCCACACCGTGCCCTGGAGGGGAAGCAGGGCAGGTGGACTCAGGCCCCAGCCCAGAGCCCCACCCCTTCCTCTTCTTGAACCGACACACCCCGGGCAAGGCCAGAATCCTGACCCCTGTGTGGCAGCACGCGTCCTCACAGAAGCGCATGTCACACACAAAGATGGACTAAGCAGAGCTGAGAGAACACAGAAGCCGTAGGAAACAGGAGTCACCATTTTAAATGGAGCCCAAGTGCCCACTTCACAGGTACAAGACGGGTCCTGTCCTAGAGGCTCCATCTCCCAGGAGACGAGAGTGAGCCCAGGTGACAGAAACACACGGGAGCAGGGTGAGGGCCACCGGGCACGCGAGGGAAGCCCACCCGCTCGCCGCAGCCAGCTCACTGCACGTCCAAGGACCCACGTCGTCTTAGCTCAGCACAGGCTGACACCTCCCTTCTGAGGAGGCACCTTCCAGTGGGCCCAGCAGGGCGGCCGCGCCCCCCATGCACACACCCTCCGCTCTGCACGTGGGTCACGGCCACACGTGAACTGCCAGAGCGCCCCTTCGGAAAGGCAGGCCAGCGCATCAGGGCGGAAGAGGCAGGCAGGAGACGGTAGACACTGCGGGGGCCGGGTCTGTTCCTGGAGCCCCTCCTGTCTGTGATCTGTGCCTTACACAGAAACCACATGGGCATCTGTGACCTGCCAGGCACTGGGCACGACGTGAGGCTGGAGAAAGGGGGGAGGCAGGCAGGAACCTGCCCTCCTGGAGCCGAATCTAAGGCGGAAATCAGATGTTTCAGAAAGCGCAGCGTGCGAGGGACGCGGGCAAGCAGCAGCACCAGGCCGTGAGCTGCCCGGCGAGTCTGGAGAGGCCTCCCAGGGAAGCGCCTGTGCAGGAAGGCCGAGGGGGCCTGGCAGCCTTTACGCAGGCACAGGAGAGGGCTTCCTCAGCGCTCAGCAGACACGGGAAATGCCTGGACCAGCAGTGCTGCGAGGGCGGGGCTGAGGAGCGCGGCCCCACCCGGCGGCGGGGTGGCGGACACCCTTCCATCCTGGGGGCGGGGGCGGGGGACACAGGCGGTGCCAGGGGAGACATACTCGGACCCAAGGCTCGTCAGGGGCAGAATCGCAGGCTGCTGATCAGGCGGAGAAAGGAGGGTCCCGGTGCGGAGATGAGGAGGAGGAGGGCTGCGGGAGGGAACGCGGGAGCACACGCCACAATGAGGGCCGCCGGAGCTGGCAGGTTCCGGGGGCAGCGGCGGAGCACACCCCGCTCTGCCAGCACCCGGCGGACAAGGGGGGACAACCTGGCGGCAGGAGGCCACAGTGGCCGGGGTCGGAGCCGCTGCAGACGCTGGGGACAGGGTGAGGGGCGAGTGTGCTGAGGAGAGTGGAGCCGGGAAGCGGCGGGCGTGGGAGGTGAAGAGAAGGCGGGAGCCGCAGGGGGGGCCCACGCAGCAGCCTCCAGCACTGGAGTGATGCCCGCGGGGTGAGCTGGGGCCCAGGCGGAGGGAGAAAGCCACACGGACCTGCTCCTTAGTCCTCCCGCGTGAGACAGGCATGGCAGCTGTCCCTGTTTCCCTCATCAAATTTACAGGCAGCGCAGTTGGTTTAAAACCAGGAGCCGAGGGCTTCCCTGGAGGTCCAAGGGGTAGGACTCTGAGCTCCCCCCCAGGACACACGTTCGATTCCTGACCGGGGAACTAAGACCCTGCATGCCGCAGGGCAGGGCCAAAAGAAAAGAAACACCTGTGGCAAAACAGAAATATGTGACTTCTTTCCACTTTTCTGCACACTTGAAATGTTTCATAATAATATGCTAGAGAAAATAGAGGAGAGCCTAGACAGTTTGGTTTATCAAGACAAATACCAAGAACCACCTTCAGAAGTAAACAGATGCACACGAGGCTGCAAACACAGGAGCGCAGGCTTTCTCTCAACGATCTCCTGGGAAGCTCCCAGCTTGGGCTAGGCCAGAATCGGGCTTGGGTCCACCCTTTGGAGAAGGCAAATTGCTGTGAAACTTTTTAATAAAAGGTTCTTTTCCTTCTAACTTTTAAAAGACTTGGCTTTCTAGTGAAACTTCTGAACTTCGTATGACATTTGTTACATGTACCCTTACCATAAATCAGTTTTTTCAAAGTACTGAATTTTTTAAAAGGTTTACATCTCTGTCCCCAAGTAACACAATACAGTGGGATGATCACAGCAAGACTCCCCTTGCAGAAGGTGATTGTCCTTGGACCGGTCAGCTTTCTTGGACGTCTGAGCTGACACACCAACACGACCCTCAGGCCACGCCGAGCCTGGCAACTCCAGCTCCCCAACCAAGGTCTCTGCCAGACCATGGACCTTAAAGGTCACTGTGCAAGGGGACAGTGAAGACCCCCCCAACTACCTGGATCCACGCGCCTGCTCAGGCTACAAACACTAGCTCACGTGCAGTCTACAGAGGCCCGCCTGTTATGGCCCAGACCAGCGAAGTCAACTGCCGATCATACCGTCAGAAGTCTACTGATAACAAGATCTCTGGTCTCAAACACTTTCCTGTGCCTGACATACAAGCATGATGAAAAACAGAACAAAAAAGCTACATCTTTTATAACATACTTCACTGGAAAAAGCAACAAATTATCCAATTTAAGTATAGCAGAACAGAGGCAGCGCCTTCTGGACTCTTCAACCCGCCAAGTGCAGACGATGCTGCCTGCGGCACGCCAGGCGGAAACGGCGGCTCAGCAGCGCTCGGGTCTCCCGGCTCGGTCAGCCTGGAGAGCCACGGTGGCTTCGGAGGACCGAGACTCAGCCGGTGGCTCTTAGTTCTGTAAGTGGTTTCTTTCCCTAGTGAGTGTCTAAGATACAAGGCTACACTATCAACAAATTCTCTGGTAAAAAGTCATCCCAAAGTGTTTCCTGCTCTCTGTCTCTGCAGTTTCAGCCAAGCCCAGTAAAGGCATCAGAGCAGACAGACATGGAGACTGAGGGCAGCTCCTGCAGGGGGACTGCAGACCCTGGGGCCTGGTGGCGTCATCACCTGACCATTACCAGGAGACAGACAGAAGGGAGCCAGAAAAAGCCCCAAGACACTTAGCACATTCGTCTGTGTCCTCAGTAACCCTGGCCCACAGACCTGATACGCCTATTCTCCACCAACAAAACCAGGGTAACGGGAAAACTAACCGGCAATCTGCCCAGTTCCCCAAGCTAGTCCTTTCCTAAGAACCACTTGGGGTGCTTGTGAAAAGAAGTGTTCATGCCCCTTTCCTGGACAGTCCACGTCAGCACATCTGAGGTGAGGCCCAGGATTCCGCGTTTTACATGGTGATTCGGGTAAATCTCATCAACAGGTAAGTTTGAAAAACACTGCTGGTGCTAGCAAGGTTTCCCTATAAACCTTGTGCTGCTGTGGGCCGATCAAGATGAGTCGGTATGGCAGCCGTGAAGGGGCGAGGCCCTGTGGATGCAGTTACAGAGTGATCACACACAGGAGAGGGGGCCCCTAAGTGCCCCTCCCAGAGTGGGGAGACGGGTGCACACGCAGAGCCGGCACGAAGGACCCAGAACAGCGTCCGGGGAGGACGCTCGGCAGGGCCAGACGTGGCCCGCGTGGGGGACAGGGGAGGGGGCGAGGCTGGCTGCAGGGGTTCATGAGCCTGGTGGGGGAGAGCAGGCCCTGAGTGCGGTGTTCCCGTGAGCCCTGACTCACACAAGGAAACAGCATCAAGAGGTCAGGCCCAGGACCTGTGAGCACACACAATCCAGGGATCCACCCAGGGGGCAGGATGGGAGCCTTTAAACCGCCCACACGCATTCCCTGGGCAGGAGGCCCTTCCAGGCAGAGAGGAGACCTCGGGTCCCATCAGCGGGTGAAGTGGAGGCGGCAGCCGGGGTGGAGAGCGAGCCTGCAGGGTGGTGGCAGCAGCCTGCCCTGGGCCCCACTGCCCTCAACCTGGAGCCCACGGGCGGGGCGCGCCTCCCTCCCCTGTGCGAGCCCAGGACGCAGGAGGGGCCGGCGCGGGGCCTGCCAGGTGTCTCCACCGCCGCCCCGCCCGACACAGCCTCCCACAGCACTTCAGCCCCACCCGACGGAGGCAGCGGGGGAGGAGGACCCCTGACCCCCAACGGGGGTGCCACAAAGAACCCGAGCAGACAGCACTGCCCGGAGCCCGGCTCTCAGCCTCCTCTCCTCTCACAGGGGCCCCGGAGCACGGAGGCCAGGGGAGCAGGCTCTGAAGCCAGGCTGCCCGGGCCCACTGCTCAGTAACTACGTGAACCTGTGTTCCTGAGACACTCAACTGCTTGAAGCCTCACTGTCGTATTTATACAGTGGGGCTAACCGCACACGCCCCACGATGCGCTGTGAGAACAGGGCCTGGCAATGTGCGGACTCCTGTTTGTTGCCCCTGGTGACGCCAGAGCATCACATTCCACCATGTCTACTAGTAACTACTCCCCGATCTGTACTCAGGACACGTTCTTAGTAAACCTGTGATACAGACGTATACCAGGGCGGCGGAAATAAGGTCAGGAACAAAAGAAAAAGAGTCAAATGCAGGAAAGTAACAACGTACCTTGAACAGGGATCTCCCCGTAGTTTGGCCTCTTATCCGACAGGGCTGTCAGGGGTTTGGGCGTGGAGATCGGTCCGCTGATGGAATGTCTCTGAAACCACAGGACAAAGGGTGTCAGACAGCACTGTCATGGGTACTCAAGTGCCGGCGTCACGGAGGGGACATCCTCCAGACTTGCTCCCTCCCCCACTGGCCCCTCCCAGAGGCCTGGGATGTTCAGGGTCTTTCACGTTCCCACATAAACTTTGCGTTAAACCATCCATCTCCACGGGAGGGAGGGAGGGCGTGAGACCCTGTGACACCGCCTCGCTGCCCGTGAATGTGACGGGTCTCCCCCTTCCTCACTCCTGATTCCTCTCAGCGTCATCTCATAGTTCTCACTGTGAGGTCGTGCACAACACTTCATCCAATGCATCACTAAGTATCTCAGCTTCTGGCTGTTCGCCGGGCTGACAGAATCTAGGAGACAGGACCGAGTCCTCTCCCCCCTTATCCTGTGAGAGACAGCCCATCACCGTGCCACACTCTGCTCATCAGAAGCGAAGTCACGGAGCCCAGCCCGCCCTCGGGCAGCAGGAGCAGGGGGCCTCGTGGCAGCAGGAGGCCGGGATCTCGGGAGCAGTTCAGAGACCGCTGCCCCGTGACTAATGGATCTTGGCTCCTTAGAGGTGCTTCTAAGGTCGTTTAGGGCAGGGCTGTTTAGCTCCACTTCACAGCGTGGCCCTTGAGGCCCAGCGTGCCTCCAAGGATTCAGAGAGGACTCCCCATGGTGGGCGGAGGGGCAGAGGCAAACGAGCCCTGCCCCACGCAAACCCTGAGAAGCGCCGGTCCTCCAGAGCCCTGCAGGCCAGCTGGGCCCACCGCGTGCCGCGCACGTCGACGGCCTCAGCCAGGACCTCAGGGGAGCCCTGCCGGGCTCTGGCCTTGTCCATGTGGCTCTCTGCTCTGGGCACCCCCCACCCCAGCCCTCGTGCTCCTTCCTGGTCTCCCCAGACTCAGCGTCCCTGCTCCGTGTGGGCGGCTCCTCCCTGCTCACCATGGAGAAAAGCCTGGGCCGCAGCAAGACTCGGCCCCACACCACCTGTCCAACTACGTCTGCTCCGGCCTCCCAGCTGCCCGTGGTGCAGAACCACCCAAGCTGGATGCCTCACGGCCTCAGCGAGGCCTGAAAAACCAACACTCCTCATCTTGGGCCCCATTCCCATGGATACCTGTTCACTGGGAGGAGGCCTGGGAGTGTATGTGTTTAAAATTCCACACGACCTTCGTGCACAATAAGGTTTGAGAAGCGTGTGCTAACTAAGCAAGTGCTAAAATGCTGCTGACTGTAGCTTCTATTAACAATTACTAGTTTGTTTCCCAAGGTAGAGAGGAGAGTTTTTGCCTCTTAGCTTTACAGAAGTTTACAAATTGACACCGTGAACGTTAACCTCAGCTAACAGCCGCTCTTGGGCGAAAGCTCGCCTGACTGGAGGTTTATCAGGTCCTGGTGCCCTGATTTGCTCTCCTTTATGTTTTCACGCCTTAATCGAGTGCAAAGAAAAGCTCCTCACAGAGAGAACATGGCGTCTCCTCTACCTTCTTTCCTAACTAAGAGTGCAACGCTTTCTACGCACACGTAAACGCAAAGCCACAGGCACGCACCTGCATGGGGGAGACAGCGGCCGCAGGGGGGGTTTTCATGGGACTTGGGCTCAGAGGCGTTCGGGGGACTGCTGCCGTGGCAGGGCTGGGCACTGGAAGACAGCAAACTCACAGTGAACAAGGACGTGACAGAGTGCAGCGGAAGCTTCACAAACACCCCCCCCCCGCCAGCACGCAGCCAGCTCGGGGCTTCCCGGGAAACAGCTGCCCCCTCACCTCCTCAACCCAGCAGCCCTGCCGCCAGGGGGACAGTCTGCTCCCTAGACAAGCGGCGCTGACGTCCAGGCCTGGCTGTGCCAGTCACTTCACTTTTGCTGTTTAATTACACGGTTAAGTGCTCCACAAACCAAGGACTCTAAAGCGCAAAAACCTCAGGAGTGCTTCTGTGGCTGCATCAGGTGAGAGGTCGGGCACGTGGTGGATGTTCTTGGCGTGTTGCATGAAGGGAAGCCGGGCTCAAAGCAGCTTTCCTCCCCATCCTTGCGGGGCTCGGCATGTCCCCTCGTGGGATTTCCACAGGTGTTGCATGTAACGCACAACGTATAATGGCCACTCTTGTGTCAACCTCCCTCTCTAGAAGGAGCTGCTCAAACGGAGGACCCCGGGGATCCCCTGGTGGTCCAGCGGCCAGGACCCGGTGCTTTCACTGCCGGGACCCAGGTTCAGTGTCTAGCTGGGAAACTAAGATCCCGCATGCCGTGCGGCCAAAAACAGGAAAAAATCTGTATTAGAAGATAAAAAGGAGGCCACTGAGTGGCAGTGGATGGTGGCCTGAGCGAGCAGCCAGCTGCGCCCCCAGAGACGAGGGCAGAGCAGGTGTGCATGAGGCTGGGTAGGGGGGCCTGACGGTGGACTGACGCCAGGGGAGGGGCACTCAGGAAGGAGGGAGGTTCCGAATCTCCCGGCCTGGTAACTGGGCGGCACAGCGCTGCCTTCACAGTGAGAGACGGCAGCTGAGGGGCAGGGCTGCTTCTGGATGAGAGACGACATCGGGAGACACCGGGTGTCAGAGCCAGGCAGCACCTGAGTACACAGGCCCGAGGGGCTCGGAAGATGAGCGGGCCCCAAGTCCCACCCTTGGAAGTTGCCCGGCTCGGAGCAGACACCTGACGCCTGCGTGGGGTAAGCCCGAGCTGGCCACTGAGATTTCTGCAGCCGAACAGACCCCAAGTCTCCTGTTAAACTCTCCTTGCAGGGAGACTGGCTCCCCAACATTGCACGGAGCGCCGCGAGACTCGGAGCAGGACGGTGAAGCACACCAGCCCAGGACATGTGTGCGTGAGCGCGCCGTCCACCCGGGCACGGCAGACAGCTACCTTGAGACGCGCTGTCGAAGGATTTGATGAGGGTCTTCACCGTGGGCGTCGGCTCCGAGGACGTCGAGGACCTTCTGCTCAGCCCCATGCCCTGCCTCAGGGCCGCCAGGTCTCTCTCCACAGCATTCATGTAGTTATACACCCGGCCACGCTCCTCCTCCTGCCTGAAAACAACACGGGAGTCAGGGCATTTCTGTACATACCCTAGAAAACACACATTTCCCTTTCCCAGCTGAGAAGCATTAAAAAGTATCAGCTAAAAAAACAATCGTATCACTTGAGCTGAGTAAATCACCTGGTCTAATAATCTTACCAGACTCATGAATTCCAGGAAGCAATATTAGAATTTCTCTATCAGGTTATCCTAACTGGATTAAGTAACCATCAGTTTCCATTCTCACCTGTGTTAAGTGTAAGGTGAGAACCTTGGTAATCAATTAGCAGTGGGGGGGTGGTGGCCTGGCTGAAGACCCTGACTCAGAACAGGGGGCCGGCGTCTGGGCTGCTGGGAAGGCCTGTGCTGTCCTGGGAGGGCAAGTCCGGTTCCATCCAACGTGCCACTCAGGCTTGTAAGAATCTGCCTGCACTGCAGGAAGCGCAAGAGATCTTGGGTCAGAAAGACCCTTGGGAGGAGGAAACAGCAACCACTCCAGTATTCGTGCCCGGAAAATCCCATGGACAGAGCAGCCTGGGGGGCTACAGTCCATGGGGTCACAAAGAGTTGACACAACTTAGTGACTAAACACCACCAAACAAAGAAGAACAGCGGTGTTTCGGCGTCTCTGCGCACCTCTTTACCGTCTAGGTGAAGAACACGGTCAGATTCTCGTTTGGTCTGTATTCAATGTGTTGTGATGTGGAAAAAAAAAAAAACAGCCTCACGGGTACGTAGTTGGAAAAGGGAGAACTATTTTAATGATATTGCCCTGGTCATACAGAAATAACAGCTCACAGAAATACATGTATTTCCCAAATGTTGATGTGTGTCCTTTAATGATTTGTTTTTATAAGTCTCTCATTAGTATCACTAGTGATCTCATCGGGAAACCCTTTATGGGGAGCTACAGTCCATGGGGTCGCCAAGAGTCGGACACGACTGAGCGACTTCACTTTCACTTTTCACTTTCATGCACTGGAGAAGGAAATGGCAGCCCACTCCAGTGTTCTTGCCTGGAGAATCCCAGGGACGGGGGAGCCTGGTGGGCTGCCATCGATGGGGTCACACAGAGTCGGACATGACTGACGTGACTTACCAGCAGCAGCAGCAGCTGAGCTTGCAATGGCAGATACAAGTTTTCTAAAATCCTAACATTTACTTAAAAGCCCATGTTTCATCACTGGTGCCAAACACTGTCAGTTGTCTCCTTGAAGTGACAGGCTCCTTTAATCATTTTGAAGAAATATCCACCAAACACCAAAGTCTGAATACCCACAGCTGGAGACAGTCATTTTCAAGTAAGGATTTTCCCTCCATGAAAACACACAGGGCTCTCCTCCAGCCCCGCCCCACCCCGGGGCATGACAACACAGCAACGTGACTCCCACCTGGACCTTAAGGACCGAGACAGTGATGCAAGGGAAACCGCACTGTGCAAGCGCGAGTGGCTGGGATGGGCGGCACAACGGGGGGCCCAGGCCTGGGCCCCCTCACTCCACGCCTGCCCTCCCCTCGACGGGCAAAGGCGACACAGCGCAGAGGGCCAATCGCGCACCGGTGTTCCTGTAAAAACAGCCTGAGCTCAGAGAGCCCCTGAATGGCCCTGGGGGCCACGGCCTGCAGACCCCCTCCTCTCAGGGGCCCACCCGCTGAGCGAGTGTCTCAAAGACTGACAGGTTCTCGGGAGCCCATGGACCGAGTCTCAGACACAGTCTCCGTCAGCTGAGTTGCCTCTCGGATGGAGTATTTCTGACACACTGCTCACTTGATGGTAGAGAGGAGGAAGGGTGTGCACTAGTGAAAAAGTAATGACCTCCCCACTCACTCCATGTTCCGCTTAGTAAAGCAGCCAAAGAAACACAGTTCACCAAGACCTCCTCCCAGGCCGCCCACTCGGCCCAGGCGACGACAAGACAGCAGCTTTGTCAAGCCGGCCTGTTAGGTGTTTTTCTATATTTTTCCCTAAGGCTACTTAATTGTTCAACATAATGAACAATCAAATTCTTAATAACAACCTCCAACTCTGATACTTGGAGATACTCGGGGCTTCCCTGGTGGCTCAGCTGGTAAGGAATCTGCCCACAATGCGGGAGACGTGGGTTGGATTCCTGGGTTGGGAAGACCCACTCCAATATTCTGGCCTGGAGAATTCCAAGGACTGTATTGTTCATGCAGTCGCAAAGAGTCGGACACGACTCAGCAACTTTTACTTCACTTCACTTATACTTAATAAAAAGAAACATCTCAAAAACCAGTCTCTCCCCTCACAGACAGAGTCTACCCAGGAACCTGCGGCGCATCACCTAAGACTGTTCATGGGATTCCAAAGACGCCTATGTTCAATGGGAGAAACTCCACAGGTTGTGAGCACAAGACACTCCAAGCGAGTAGCAAAGAAGTCGGCCTGCACTCTTCACTCGAGTCTCTGAGACCCCCGCTGATGGACCCCGGCCATGGCCTGAGCGGCGTCCAGGTGTCTCATCTCAGCCCCACAACCACTCTGGGACAGGAGCAGCACTGTGTGCACTGCGGAGACGGGCAAACTGAGGTCCTGACCGAGACCCCCAGGCCAGCAGCAGCAGGGCTGCACAGGGCCGAGGCTGTCTGTCTCCAGCCCCGGGAAGAGCGAGGGGCTGGGACCGGGGTGGGGCAGAGGCCAGGCGGGAACCGCAGTGGACCACGTGTGGGTGGCCACGTCAGCCCCTCCAGGGCCGGGGACTGTGGACGCTGACGACAGCTTGGGAAGGCCAGGGAGCCCGTGTACTTTACAGGGGTCACTGCCATTGGACCCGAACTCAGTCACGGCAGCATCAAGACACGGTCTGCCCGTAAAGCCGCATCACAGAAGCAGGACTCAGGAGCTCCCTATGGAAACTGAAGGGCATCGCTGGCTTCCCGAAACTTACTTGCGTGACTTTATTTCCTCCAATTCTTTTGTGAGCTTCTCATTTTTCTCTTGAGCTTCATGTAAGCGGCGCTTCAGATCACCAATCTCCTCTTGGGCTTCAGACTTGATGTCATTTGCGATAACCACCGCGGTCTGCAGGTCAGCCTGGAACTGCCGCCATTCCGCTGATTCCTCCTGCATTAAAAAACTACGTTTTTATTTCCAAAAGAGAGCAATGAAGACATCTATTAAACAATAAAATGTGCTTATGATTAGACTGCTGTAATGCAAGTGATGACTGATTTCTTTTAAATCCCAGAGAACTGCTATTACCTATTTCTAACAGATTACATAATTAGTTTTAGTGAATGGTGTTCCTGGTGTGGAAAAATTGGCAGCTGACCTGCTTGCTGAGGCAGCAAGCACTTGGGCTGCTCAATAAGGATGATCAGGTCAGGCCTCCCTTCCTTGTGGCAAGCTTCAAAGTTAGTCTTGTGAAAATAAACTTATCATTCAAAATATGCCTCTGAAGAGCTGAAGCAGGTACATACACGGTGTGTGAACTATACTGGAAGATTTTACAGTGAAAAACTATAAATATCCTGACATCAAAAACAAACAGGAAAAAAAAATCAAAAGGAAAGGAAGAGGAAGCCAGAAGGAAAACACTAAACTTAATCTCAGCAGACAAAACACACAGGAGGAGCTCAGGACTGTCCGCAGTGCGGCCTCCCGCTGTCATGCAGGCTGCAGGCGTGGCTGGGCTGCGGCCCCGGGCAGCCGCCCCCCACAGCCACGGCCGCCTACCCTGGCGCAGCGCCCACCACCCCTCAGCAGCCCGAGCAACCACCCCTCAGCAGCCCGAGCAACGGAAAGAAAGGAAGATGGCGACTAAGTCGTGTCTGACTCTTGCAATCCCATAAATCGTAGCCCGCCAGCTCCTCTCCATGGGATTCTCCGGGCAAGAGTACTGGAGTGGGTTGCCATTTCCTTCTCCGGGGGAACTTCCTGACCCAGGAATTGAACCCAGGTCTCTTGCACTGCAGGGTCAACCCAAACCTGGAGCCTGGCTTCCCCCGCCCTCTGCGTCAGAGCATCACTGCCGTCGCAGACCGATCAAATCCACAGAAGACAGGAAGCCCACAAACGCAGCTTAGCTCGGGATCCTTCACAATCAAGGGCTCAGGATGCTTCCTCCCAGGATGCAGCCCCTGCTCCCTAAGTGCCGCTCCTCAAGCGCTGCGCCAGCCCCTCTCTGCAGGCACGGCCTCGCTCTGCCCGCAGCCCAGCGGGCTCGGGGTCACGGCCACAGCTCTCAGGGAGCCACGCTTCCCGACGGGACAGCACGCGCACACTCGTCCTACCCGCAGTCGCCTGTGGAGGGTCTTGATTTCTCTTTCCATGTCATGTTTTTGGTCCTGGAGTTTTTTAACCGTATCTGAAAAGACCACAAAAGTTTAACTATTTATTCTTAAAACCATGTTTAAAAGGAAAAACAGAAAGAGAAGGGGTACTTAAATATGCTATTCAAAAAGTCATCCTGCCCACAGACATTTTATTTTTAATACAAAACTTGAAAAGGAATGTCCAATCCAAGTATAAACCAGTGTGACTCTGTAAGGAAAATATCAAATTTAAATCGCGACTTCTGGATGACTTCCTTCCGCAGCGTTCTAATTCTGAAACAAAAAGCTAAGTTAAATCAATTGTCAGAGACACACATACACTGTTGGCTCATAACCAATCAGAACAACATCGACTGCAATTAGAATGGGAGCTTTTAATCAAAAGGGTTATTAACCTATTTTCACAAGCATAACTTACTTTGCACACTGGAATAAATTCCAGACAAGTTGTGAATTTACTAAAATTTTTACAAACTTAATTATTTAATAACTTGGGGGAGCTGCTATTTAATTCTATAGAAAGTCTTTTCACAAAGGATTAAGTCAATCAATACTCTTCAAATTATTTCTTGCGTAATGTGAATTTCCTTCAGACAACGTCATGCAGTGTGAACGTCTGATGAGCACCGCTAATGTGCAAAGGCTACTCTAGACAGACCAGGGCTGCAAAGATGAGCACGCGGACAAGGCCAAATCCCGGGACCCAGGGATGCACAGCGAAGTCGCTTTCTACTGTTAAAAAGTCAGCTTTTTATGAAATACAAAGTTAATTACTTTACTCACTAATTCAAAAAACTGCTCATAAGTAGCTACTTTTTTTGTCAGATTTTTGCCCAAGGTGCCTGAGATATAAGGAAAGGAAAAAAAAAAAGGTGCAGTTCCTACCCTTTCAGAGACAGAAAAGAAGATGTTTTCCTTGCAAAGGATTAAACTTTAACAGTCTGTCTCTACACAGCTGCTTCAGACCTTACTTCACCTGGAAAGTTAGGGGTCAAACGGGCCATCCCGTTTGGCTCAGGGCAAAGTGGGAACACAGGTGAGCGGGCAAGTTTAGTGCCTCAAGGCGAGGATGACTCTGGAAATGGGAACTGGGCTCCGTCCGACCTTTGCGTAGATGAAATCGGGGTCTTGGTGATGTTAGCAGAAGCAGTGAAGGGACAAGGACAGGAGCTGTAACATCTCTAGTGTGGGAAACACCAGGGGTCACACACGTTTCATTTATAGCACACTTACGTGCAAAAAGCATTTTACAGTTAAAACAAGCAAAACAAAGAAGTGTGTGTCTCTCCCCTGCTGAAAGCTGCTTTCCTTCTCTTCTGGCGGCAGACGGCCTGCCGTGTGAGGCGATTCACACGGGACACATGACCGCACAGCTCACTGCCCGGACTCTCAGGTGGCATTTCAGCCACACGGCCATCCCAAGCTCACCATATACACCCCAGGTGCCATTCTCTTGTTCTTATCCTCTTCTCTTGACCAGCCTCTACGTTCAGGGCCACAGGATTCACACAACCACGGCTCTCAAAGGACATTCCTTTACCCTCAGCACTAATGTTCACGGCTGTCGTGTCTCCATTTAAACAGAAGGACGCTGACAGCCAGTGGACATAGTCAGGCTGAATAAAGCACCACCAGAGTCTCCAGGGAATCTTATTATTCATACTTTACAGAAGCACAAAAAGTGACCACAGGCTTTCCCCCCTGGAAACACGGGCGTCTGCAGTCCAGTCCTCGCTGTGAGGAGGCTGGGCAGTGGCCCGTCACACAGGGCAGCGTGGCGCTCGGTCATCCGGGGGCCCCTACACACAGTTCCCCCCCCCACAGCCCTGGGTGGGAGAGACGCTGCCATCTACTGCCTTCGTCTCACAGGCAACATCGCGTTCCATCAAAGAACAGCAAGGCAACGACCTCGCTTTGTCAGTTTAAACGCAACTTGACAACGTTGTTTTCACTCTAGAAATCGGCGCGTCTCTGTTCTCCTTATCACTGGGCCAGCCTTGCTCTGCACAATTCTGGGCACCGCCCTGCCCATCTAACAGTGGGGTTCACAGTCTTTCCACCAGCAAGACCCAGCACCGACGACAAACCAGAACCGTCAGCCGGGCCTCCGCGCCACTTCCGGCCACAGGCAGTGACCACGCCACGGGACCCCCACGACCCTCTCGGTGTGAAGGGAGCGAAGTCCCCACAAGCTTTCCTGCCCTCCGATACCAGAAGATACCCAGTGCTCAGTCGGGCTCCTGCAGCTGGTCAGAGCCTCCAACTGCCAACAGGTGCAGTTTTCAGAGGCAGGAAGGACCAAGGAACCTGTCAGGTAAAGCTCCACCCCTCAGGGCGGCGGACATCCAGCCATCAGGCCACAGCTGTACCTCCAAAACAGACCCCTGATGCAGGAGGAGGATACGCGTGAGTTTACAATAAACCATTTACTACTTTTATTTGTCCTCGTTTTTTAGGTTTTGGCCATGCCTCACAGCATGCCTGACCTGACCTGCCTCTTGAGAAACCTGTATGCAGGTCAGGAAGCAACAGTTACAACTGGACATGGAAGAACAGACTGGTTCCAAACAGGAAAAGGAGTACGTCAAGGCTGTATATTGTCACCCTGCTTATTTAACTTATATGCAGAGTACATCATGAGAAACGCTGGGCTGGAAGAAACACAAGCTGGAATCAAGATTGCCGGGAGAAATATCAATAACCTCAGATATGCAGATGACACCACCCTTATGGCAGAAAGTGAAGAAGAACTAAAGAGCCTCTTGATGAAAGTGAGAGAGCAGAGGGAAAAAGTTGGCTTAAAGCTCAACGTTCAGAAAACTAAGATCATGGCATCCGGTCCCATCACTTCATGGGAAATAGATGGGGAAACAGTGTCAGACTTTATTTTTTGGGGCTCCAAAATCACTGCAGATGGTGATTGCAGCCATGAAATTAAAAGACGCTTACTCCTTGGAAGGAAAGTTATGGCCAACCTAGATAGTATATTAAAAAGCAGAGACATTACTTTGCCAACAAAGGTCCGTCTAGTCAAGGCTATGGTTTTTCCAGTGGTCACGTATGGATGTGAGTGTTGGACGGTGAAGAAAGCTGAGTGCTGAAGAATTGATGCTTTTGAACTGTAGTGTTGGAGAAGACTCTTGAGAGTCCCTTGGACTGCAAGGAGATCCAAGCAGTCCATCCTAAAGGAGATCAGTCCTGGGTGTTCATTGGAAGGACTGATGCTGAAGCTGAAAGTCCGATACTTTGGCTACCTCATGCGAAGAGCTGACTCATTGGAAAAGACCCTGATGCTGGGAAGGATTGGGGGCAGGAGGAGAAGGCGACAACGGAGGATGAGATGGTTGGATGGCATCACCGATTCGATGGACATGGGTTTGGGTAAATCCCGGGAGTTGGTGACAGACAGGGAGCCTGGCGTGCTGCGGTCCATGGGGTCGCAGAGCCGGACACGAGTAAGCGCCTGAACTGAACAGCGCATGCAGGATTTTACTCCCCACCCAGGGCCTGAACCCGCACCCCCTGTGCTGGATGTGTGCAGGTTTGACCCAGGGACTGCCGGGGAAGCCCCTCCTGCTCTTTGTTAATTTTTACTCATTTTTATCCCTCCCCGCAAAATGTGGATATAACTTTTACCCCTTGATTCTAAAAGTAATACACGTTTACAGAGAAAAAAAAATTATACTATTTCTACTGCTTCACGAGCTGTCCCACTAGTCAGTAGATACTGGACACTTTTATCAATAAATACAGAGCCGCAGCACCATTTTGATGGCCACAATCATACTCCATCAATTGGAAATATTGTGATTTGTCTCAGTAACCTCCTATTAACAAACAGTCAGAATGGTCCCAGTATTTCTCATAAACACTACGGTGCCTCCAGTTGTTCAGATGTTACTTAAGGACACGTCTCCAGAAGGAGAGGTGCTGAAGGACCACCTGAAACTATCAGCAGGATCCAAGTCAACCCACTTGCTCTGGAATAAACAGAACTGTTTCTGAGAAGCCACCCAGTCAGAGAACGTACAGGACAGAGCACACTGAAATCAGTGTTTCTTCAGGAGCACTGTGACGGCTGGCTACAGTCTGAGTGCAATGCTCTGTCAACACTGCCGTGGCCTTAATTACAGAAGCAGCACACCCGGCTCCTCCCCAGCGGCATGCTGTCTTTCACGCACACGTTCCTCTGGCCTCTGCACACTGACCGGGTGTGTTCACCCCGGCTGGTGAAAGGGCAGCGGTGGCTGGGACGCACCAAGCCCATGGGCTTCTAACTAGCCCTCGACTGTTGAAAATATATGTAGTTTCCTAGTCTCTGTGGTAACCTGCAACTCAGCAGCATCCACATTTATGTGTAGAGCTGCAAACTCTTAAGGATGTCTCTGAAGCGCAGATTTCTGCAAGCAGGTTGCTATGGCCCTGTTATACTTGTAAAAATTCTGATCAATACTCCAGAAAGGGCCTTTTCATCCTCTCTTACACGTTAGCTCACTGTTAAATTCTTCACACCCCCATCTTGTTTTGAGTTTCATTGCTTTTTGCAGAAGTGAAGCATCTTCCTGTATCTTTTTCTGACTTATTTACTCACACACTTCATTTAGCTAATGGGTTACTCTAGTCTTACTAAACCTCTCTACATATTTGATATGTATTACAAATACTTCTCCCAATGCCATTTATTAATAATTCTGGTACTTCACTGAACTGAAAACTTTAGTCCTACACAGTCAGCCTGACTCTTCTCCACGAAGGCTCCCCAGTGCCCTGCCTTCCAGGTCTTCTCATCACAGCTCCTCTCAGCTTTCCTCCTCTTGCTCCTGCCCGTGCTCTCGTCCCGAGCCGCCCATGCTCACCACGGTCATCAACTTCCATGTATCAGGATGCAGGCCCTGGCTGGCCCAAACCTCAGGAACTGCAGAGGGCAGACGGGGAAGAACGCAGCTGCAAGTGTGCACAGAACAGGGCTGCGCAGACAGCGAGTGGGAGGTGAGCTCGCGGATCAGCTGGACCTGAGGTCTTGCTGGCGCCACTTGTTCTCGACACCAATCAGCTGTGTTTTGCTCGGCACGTTATCAGCTTTATTTTGGAGGCTCTGTTGAGCTGTTTCTTTCTGCTGTTCTCCTCTAAGCTCTTCTAAGATGTTAAAAGGCGCTTTCCTAGTGGCTCACTGGTAAAGAAACTGCTTGCCAATGCAGGAGACACAGGTTCGATCCCTGGATCAGGAAGATCCCCTGGAGAAGGGAATGGCAACCTGCCCCAGCATGCCTGCCTGGGAAATCCCATGGACAGAGGAGCCTGCCGGGCTACAGTCTATGGGTCGCAAAGAGTCAGACTTGACTAAACAACAAGAAGGTATTAAAACGTCTAGTAAATCCTGGCTGGTCTTTCTTACTTACAAAGAATGATTCGCATCAGAGACTCCTGCATGGACGGACCAACCGGCTAAAGGAAGGCTCTGCTGATGACAGGAGCCTCTGGTGTTGGGCGAGGGGCAGACTCTGGACGCACATGAGGGAAAAGGCAGTTTCTGCTGAGGCGACAGGGGTGCGTGCACGCGCCCGTTTCACTGTGGGCCGAGCTGCCTCGCCGTATGTGTGGTCTCCTTTTCAAAACAACACAGCAGCCTGCAGTTACCCCTGGCACAGTACGAAGGGCGCGCTGCTGGGGGCCCTGGGCCCATATTCCCACCTTCCTAAGACAGAGACGAGCCCAGGGGCAGCGTCAGGCCAGCAGCAGAGCCGGCGCCCAAAGGAGGAGGAGGCGAGGATCCCCAGTGCCCGACGCCTCGGCCTCAGACCCCACGGGGGGGATCGGTGCCCTCAGCCCCAGGGGGCTGCTGCGGACATCCCCATTGAGAGGTGTAAAGTTCTCCAGGCCGCAGACTTCTCTATTCCCACTGGTGCCCACGTCCAACTCCATCAGCTTCATAGAAAGTCTTCCAGAGACTACTCAGAACTCCTGGCCTACGGACAGCATCCTTCCCATTTTCTCTTTGCTCTATTGTTCAGAGTATTTTTATAATATCTCTCCCGCCATGTCACTAGGACTTTGGGAGGGAAAGGAGGTATATCTGACCTCAGGCCACCGTCCTAAGGTGGAAGTCTTAGAGTATTGACTGGGAGAGTTGCTGTGCGGACCCCGACTACACATACCCTGTGCAGGCCTGTCCCGCAGACACCAAGGATGCCCTGCTCGTTGGTTCCAGCCTTCTTTCTCCCTGGATAACGTCTACGGGTTGACGTTCACAGTCAGTGGCTCTGCTACAGCTCTGATTTGCAGTTTAAATGACTCAGTAGCTTTTTGTATTCGCTACTTTTTCAGTTCCAAAATACCTACTAGGTTCCTTTGTTAAGTTTTTACTTCTCTGTAGAGATTTGCTGTTTGTTCATCATGACGAGTACGTTTTCCTCCATGTCCTGAGTACACTCACAACAGCTGTTTTGAAACCCTGCCTATTAATACCAAAGTCAGAACCACGCTGGGGTAAATGATCGGTGACTACTGATGGGTGCAGGATTTCTTGGGGGCAGGGGGGAGATTAAGAAGGTTCTAAAAGTGACTATGGTGATGCTTTCATTCCACAGGAAAAAAAACCCTCATTTTCCAATTAGCAGTATTCCCTTTCATGGACTCCCCTAAATCAAGTGCTGACTTAGCACGCATACCAAATGCTAGAATTCTTGAGGAAGGAACTCACTCCTATCAGATTATGTAGCTGTAACAATAAGTTACATGAAACGTGTCTGGATCCTGGTTCCTATAAAACAACTATAAAGGACATTCCAGGGTCAGCTAGGAAAATCTGCACATGGGGTATTCGATGATGCTAAGAACTTACGCCCAGCTTTGCTAACTGTGATACTGCCCCATGGTTACGAGGAGAACGTGCTGAAATACTCAGGAGCTCAGTGTCCACTTCCTGCCAACCGGTCCAGCTAGACACACACCCAGAAGGCAAGCACACAAAGCGCTACTGAGCGCCGCGTCTGGGCAGGGGTGCGGACCGCCACACAGCTCTCCAGGCGCTGCTCATACTTCAGCTGTTTATTTCAGAAGACTGGACACGTACACACTGCTACATTTAAAATGGATAACCAACAAGGGCCTCTGTACAGCACAGGGAACCCTGCTTCATGTCACGTGGCAGCCTGCACGGGAGGGAAGGGATACATATGTACGTATGGCTGAGGCCCTTTGCTGTCCACCTGAAACCCTCACAATATTGTTGATCAGCTATTGATTCCGTGCTCATGCTCAGTCATTTCCGACTCTTTGCGAGTCCAGGCTCTTCCATCCGTGTGAATTCCCAGGCAAGAATACTGAAGCGGATTGCCATTCCCTATTCCCGTGGATCTTCCTGACCCAGGGATTGAACCTGTGTCTCCTGCATTGCAGGCGGATTCTTTACCCGCTGAGCCATCAGGGCAGCTCGTTAATCAGCTATCAGTTCAGTTCAGTCACTCAGTTGTGTTCAACTCTTTGCGACCCCATGGACTGCAGCATGCCAGGCTTCCTGTCCATCACCAAGTCCTGGAGCTTGCTCAAACTCATGTCCATTGAGTCGGTGATGCCATCCAATCATCTCATCCTCTGTCGTCCCCTTCTCCTCCTGCCTTCAATCTTTCCCAGCATCAGGGTCTTTTCCAATATGTCAGTTCTTTGCATCAGGTGGCCAAAGTATTGGAGCTTTAGTTTCAGCATCAGTCCTTCCGATGAATATTCAGTACTGATTTCCTTTAGGACTGGCTTGATCTCCTTGCAGTCCAAGAGACTCTCAAGAGTCTTCTCCAACACCACAGTTCAAAAGCATCAGTTCTTCTGCGCTCAATTTGTTATGGTCCTACTCTCACATCCATACATGACTACTGGAAAAACCATAGCTTTGACTAGATGGGACCTTTGTCAGCCAAGTAATATCTCTGTGCTTTTTAACATGCTGTCTCTGCTTTTGGTCATAGCTTTTCTTCCAAGGAGCAAGCGTCTTTTAATTTCATGGCTGCAGTCACCATCTGCAGTGATTTTGGAGCCCAAGAAAATAAAGCCTGTTACTGTTTCCATAATTGGCAATACCCAAATACAAAATAAACCATTTTTTAAAAATTGGGGAGAGAAACTACACGGCTAAAAAAATTTTATTAAGGATTCTCAGCCAGTTTATAACTAGAATCCGTGCCCTGTTTATGTAAGTTTTATTTTGGCATTGATATGGAAAATTTTGTCCCTGGAAACCTCTAACATTTTTCTAGCTATCACCCCAATTACCACAAGGTGTCACTCTTTCCACATTCAAAGCAAAAGGTTTGCAAGGGAAAAGGTTGTTACCTGTACCAAAAGGAAGAGACACTGAACCCCCAAGTTAATCTGAAACTTGAGAACCATCTGTATTTAGCAAGTAAGATGCAATCATTCATTTCAGTTCAGAGACAATGAAATACAAACTAGACATAAATGTTAAACTAAAAGTGTTCTAAAACTTTAGATGAAAAAGTGCATCACTATGTATCAGGAATAGAGTCACTTCAAGCCACAAGCCACTTCAGTATCCACACACTTTGGAATAGTCTGAGTAGCCCTGAGGTCATCCTACAAATGCCAGGTCAACCAGCCAGAGCTCAGAATCGCCACCAGACACCTTGAGGGCTCCTGCAAACAACACCCGCCCCGCACCCATGGCACAGGTGCTCCGGCTCCATGTTGCATCCGTCTGTTGGTCCTCAAAGAAGCATGACCCGAAATTTCAACAGCTCTAACCAAGGCTGGAAAAGGTCCGCTTTCATTCCAATCCCAAAGAAAGGCCAAAGAATGTTCAAACTGCCACACAGTTACGCTGATTTCACACGCTAGCAAGGTAATGCTCAAAATCCTTCAGGTCAGGCTTCAAAAGTACATGAACCGAGAACTTTCAGATGTACAAGCTGGGTTTATAAGACGTACAGACGTACAAGAAGAACCGAAGATCAAGCTGCTAACATCTACTGGATCACAGACAAACTTCTGCTTCACTGACTAAACTAAAGCCTTTGACTGTGTGGATCACAACAAACTGTGGAAAATTCTTAAAGAGATGGGAATTCCAGACCACCTTACCTGCCTCCTGAGAAACCTGTACGCAGGTCAAGAAGCAACAGTTAGAACTGGACATGGAACAACGGACCGATTCAAAATTGGGAAAGGAGTATGTCGTCAAGGCTATGTATCGTCACCCTGCTTATTTAACTCCTATGCAAAGTACATCATGTGAAATGCCGGGGTGGATGAATCACAAGCTGGAATCAAGATTGCTGGGAGAAATTTCAATAACCTCAGATATGCAGATGACACCACCTTAATGGCAGAAAGCAAAGAGGAACTAAAGAGCCTCTTGATGAAGGTGAAAGAGGAGAGTGAAAAAGCTGACTTAGAACTCAACATTCAAAAAAACTAAGATCATGGCATCTGGTTCCATCACTTTATGGCAAATAGATGGGGAAAAATATGAAACCATGACAGACTTTATTTTCTTGGGCTCCAAAACTACTGTGGACAGTGACTGCAGCCATGAAATTAAAAGATGCTTGCTCCTTGGATGAAAAGCTAGACAGCATATTAAAAAACAGAGATGTCACTTTGCCCACAAACGTCTGTATAGTCAAAGTTATGGTTTTTCCAGTAGTCATGTACAGATGTGAGAGTTAGACCATAAAGAAGGTTGAGTGCAAAAGAATTAATGTTTCGAACTGTGGTGCTGGAGAAGACTCTTGAGAGTTCCTTGGATACCAAGGAGATCAAACCAGCCAATCCTAAAGGAAATCAACCCTGAATAGTCACTGGAAGGGCTGAAGCTGAAGCTCCAATATTTTGGCCACCTGATGCCAAGAGCCAACTTATTGGAAAAGACTCTGATGCTGGGAAAGTTTGAGGGCAGCAGGAGAAGGGGGCACAGAGGATGAGATGGTTGGATGACATCATTGACTCAATGGACATGAGTTTCAGCAAACTCTGGGAGATGGTGAAGGACAAGGAAGCCTGGCATGCTGCAGTCCATGGGGTCACAAAGAGTCAGACACGACTGGGCGACTGAAAATCAACCAAGGCATCCAGAAAGGTTCCCTCCATCCTCCCCGTCCGCACCAGGCCATCCTCAGCAGGCATTACAACTTAAAATTTGTTAATATTCAAGGAATCCAGGTAAAGAATACATAAGAACTTTTAAAATGTATCATTTGGAAATAAGTTGAAAGTTACAAAAAGATACAAGAAGTAACACAAGGACCAGGACCTGAACACCGCGCACCTTTTACCCAGCCTCGCCTACACAACACGTACTGCGCTCCATCATCCGCTGCCTCCTCTCCCTGCCTGCCTGCCTGTACTCACGTTTTCTTCCTTAAGGATACACGCCACGGTCCCTCACCCCGGCATAACACAGGGCGTGGTTCCTACCAACAGGCCGACCCAGTGGGCTGTCCACCTCGTGAGTTTATGCCGACGTCTGTCCCCACAGCCTGAGGCAGCCCGAGGCCCAGCAGGCAAGGGAGCAGGGGCTGGCCCGTCCTCACTCCTGCAGCCGGGAACCCCCCTCAGCCTCGGCCCTTCACGACGCCGGCATCTTTGGGGGTGCAGCACCACTCAGCCCTGGGCTTCCAGTACAACATTCCTTACCTCGTCTTGAACGTCTCTTTATGACTAGCTGAAGTCGAGTCTCAGCCAGGACGCGGCCTGGCCACATCCGCGTGCCCCCGGCACAGTGTCGCCCACCTGCTCCACTGCGCACTTTTTCCCTCACTCGAACACAATACACAGCCTGTGAGAGGGTCACGCAAACCTCCATTCTTCATCCAATTTTACACACAGAAATGCTTGTACTACTTTTGAAACTTTTTTTTATAAGTCTGAAATAACTACAAAATAGTTTTTAAAAATCTTTTAAAAAGCAAACAGAGCAACTCAAAATCCGAGTTCCAAATCTACCTGACCACAAAATCTTCATGGAAAGGAGGCAAATTAAACAGATAAACAAACACCTGTGCTGTAGGCCTAAAGATCAATAGTTTTTGGTCTCGCTACACTGCAACCACTAGACGTTGATAATAAATGGCTTTTCCTTAGATCTGGAACGTTAACAACCCCATTAACATCTCACTTAAATGATTTTTCATAGTAGAGCAGTTTCAAAGAGATGCTTCTGTGTAACAGTCCTTCAGGAGCAAACCAGCGGCCAGGAGACGGGCGATTCCGTGAGGCTCCAGCCCACACACCTGTCTGCCCGGCCACAGCGCTGCTGCCCTGGAACCCTGCCAACAGAGAGCCGCCCCATCCATCCGTCCTGAGCGTGCACTGTCCCCCGGGTGGGGGGGCCTCACTCTCTAGGTTGGAGATGAGCGTGCACTGTCCCCACGGGTTGGGGGGCCTCACTCTCTAGGTTGGAGATGAGCGTGCACTGTCCCCATGGGTGGGGGGACCTCGCTTACTCTCTAGGTTGGAGATGAGCGTGCACTGTCCCCACGGGTGGGGGGGCCTCACTCTCTAGGTTGGAGATGAGCATGCACTGTCCCCACGGGTGGGGGGGGCCTCACTCTCTAGGTTGGAGATGAGTGTGCACTGCCCCCATGGGTGGGGGGACCTCACTTACTCTCTAGGTTGGAGATGAGCGTGCAGGGGCCTCACTCTCTAGGTTGGAGATGAGCGTGCACTGCCCCCACGGGTGGGGGACCTCACTTACTCTCTAGGTCGGAGATGATGAGGTTGTCGTGAAGCTTCACCGCCCGGTGCTGCTCCACTTCGTCTTCAAGTTCAAAGATCGTTTCTTTCATGTCACTCCTCTCTGTCTCTTTTTCTTCCAGCTCTGATCGTAATTTTTCTAAGGTCATGTTCAGATCTTCTATTTGCTTCTTAGCTTCTCCTTGGAAGGCTCGGTATTCGTCTTCTACCTGTGTGAAATCGATGGTGCAGATCAGGCACTGAGGGCTATTCTGAGCTAAGTCCTAGGATGGAGGCGCAGGCCACCTGGGCTGGGAGCAAAGTGGGCACTGCTCTGTGAGAGTGAGGAGGGCCGTGTGACCTCTGCGGATGCCCAGGGACTCAGACTTCACACCACACGCTTCTGCACGGCGTGCCACCACGCCACCGAACTTGCGCTGACATCACACTGAACCTCACAACTTGACTTATGAAGAGGTTTTGGAAGTTTTCCCTTCTCCAAAGTTTGGACTGAAGGCATGCATCTCATCAACGATTAACACACTTTCCCACAAAAATGATGTCTGCTTTCTGACGGTTTCAATATTAAATAGAAACCAAAAATTCTCAAGTACTGTCAAACTGTTAGTTCATGGGGGCCCCCAACATGTACGCACCAACAAATATATCTCCTAAACTGTGACTTTCTCTGAAAGTCATCCCTTAAAAAATTAAGATATACGTTGTTAAGAACAGACCCTCATACAAATGGCACAGCAGCTTGGCCCAAACTCATAGAACTCTACTTGAAAAACCACACCACAGAAGGAGAAAAAGAGGGAGACACTGCTGACCCCACAAACTGGAATTCTGGCCCTCCTTTCTCTTCTGCCAAACTACGCCGCCAGGGCTCTGTGAGACTGCAAGACACACTCCCCTGGGCACACGCAGAACTGGGGACAACTTGTCAGCTGTGACTCTAGCCTTAGCCTTTCACAGGCAGGACAACAGTGAAAAAGTGAGAGTGGAAGTGACATCATTACAAGAACACTTTTCACTCCATCCCCACACAAGCAGCTTAGAAAAACATCAGCTTAGGAAAAGCTACTGACATACCACCTGGGCTGCAGCCCCCGGGAGCAGGCCGTGCGCTCCAGCCACCTCACACGGCTCCAGAACCCCCCACCTGCTTAAACAGTACCTTCGCGATGGCGTCCTGCAGCCGGTTGGCATCGTTCCGGGTGTGGGCCAGGTCTTCCTGCAGGCTGCTGGCCAGAGTCTCTGCCTTCTCTTTGTCCAGCCTGACGCTCTCCAGGAGGTCCTGAATGTCAGACTTGTCTCCAGAGTTATGGATAGAGTACAGCTCCGCCACTTTCTGCTTCTCGTTCTCCAGCTGGGCCTTCAGGCGATTCATCTCGATCTGATCACTGGCCACGGTGGCCTTGAACTCCTCCAGCGTGGCGGCCAAGGCCGCCTTGCCCTTCTGCTCAGACTCGACGACGCGCTCCATGTGGTGGTTGCGCTCCTTGAGCGCCCCGATCATCTCCTGGGCCTCCTTGTTGTCCTGCTCGGCCATCTTCAGGGTGTTGCTTAAGTGCTGCTGGACGCCCAGGAGCTGCTCCCGCTCAAAACGGGTGTTCTCCGCAAGGTCCACGTAGCGCTGCTCCAGCTCCATGTAGCGACCGCTTTTCACGTCTTCATCTATGACGTAGGCAATGTGGTGCTCGTCCAGGAGGGAGCGGAAGTACTCGATCTGCCGGCCGAAGTGCTCCAGCTTGTCGCTCTGCTGGCACAAGGACTCCATGAGGATCGCCTTCTCCTCCCCAAGGCGCTCGTTCTCGCTGTTGAGCTCCTGGGTGATCTGCTGCAGGTCGGCGAGCTCCTGCAGCGTGGCCTGCAGCTCCTCGCTCGTGCTGTGCTGGTTCTCCTCCATCTGGTGTATCCGCTCCGTCAGGCACGCGACGGACACTTCGCTGGCGTTCCCGCTGCTCCCCTTCCGAGAGCGCTCTGTGCTCGGAACGCCCTCCGACTCTGAGGACGAGGGCGCGTCCAGGGCGTCGTCGCTGGACGTGAGGGGCTGGTACGCCTCGCTGCACTCGCTGCCCAGGTTGTCCAGGGAGTTGCTGTGCTCGTGGTCCCTGAGCGTGTTCTCGTCCTGGCTCAGCAGGTCCTCCACTGACCCAGGGGCCGAGCCCTCTACCGACGAGGTCAGCGTCCCCCCGCCATCGCTCTGGTTGCCAGGGGTGATCTCTGGGCTCAGGGACTGATAGCCAAGCAGCTTTTCGGGGTGGTCCAGCCTCTGCTCCAGGGAGAAGCCCAGCGCGTTCAGCCGGTCCTTCAGCATCCGGTTCTCGTTCTTCAGCTGGTTGAGCTCTTCGCGGATGGCGGTGTTCTGCTCCTGCAGCTGCAGCAAGGTGGACTCAACGTCAGTTGGCTGGTGCGTGACGCTGGCTTCCTTCTCCTCGGGCTTCTCATCACCCTCAGTGAGGGGGTCCTCGCTGATGCCCAGCTGAGCACGCATGTCCCGCAGCTCGCTCCGCAGATGTAAAATCTCCACGTCCTTGGTTTTGGCCAAGGTGAGAAGATCCTTCACTCTGGCCTCCAGAGCAGCTTTGTCACTGATCTGATTGTCCGACTTGGACTTGCTCATGCGGACGTCGCATTCCGCAGCCGTGCGACTGCGTGAGCGTTTGGCCGACGCCACTTCATTAGCCCCCTGACCTGCAGAAGGCAGTTTTTTGCTCGGGTTTAGTCGGGTACGGTCACGTAATCTTTCTCTAGCAGAACTGGACTCTTTATTACCTGTGGAAGTGCTCCGCTTGGTTGAAGAACTCGTGCCTACGTGATTAAGACAAAGAGTTTAAGGCAGAAAATTAGCAAGAGGCAGGCACCCAGTTATGCCCCAGGTGAACGAGGAATGAGCTAAGGACCTGCACAGCGACTGTCACACTAGCCCTGCCTGAGAGTCTGGTTACTGTCAAGTTCAGCTCCCTCCAGACAGGAAGATCAATCACCCTTTATTCATCAATGAAAAAAGACGTTACACACTGGGCTGCATGCTGTAAAGGGGCAGGTTTTATGGAATGTGAATTGTATCTCAATGATACACACGGCCAGCAGCCCAGTGTTGGGGGGGGGGGGCGGCGGCGGGGCTACAGGAAGGTGCCTAGAGGGATAGCCAGTCACACAGCAAACTACCTACAGAAGCAGAAAGTGAAGGAAGACCATGGATGACCAGAAGGGAGAGGCAGCCTCTGGACAAACAAAAAACCAAGCTGCCCACAAAAAACTATGAGCAAAGAAAATGCAAAAAACTCTTCACACCATGAAACGCCCCGTGTGTGTGTGCTGTCGCTGAGTCATGTCCGACCCTTTGCAACCCTATGGATGGTAGACCACCGGCTCCTCTGTTCGTGGAACTCTCCAGGCAAGAATACTGGAGGGGGCTGCCATTTCCCCTTCTTCAGAGGGGTCTGCCCGACCCAGGGATGGAAGCTGCATTTCTGGCACTGGCAGACAGATTCTTTACCACTGCACCACTTGGGAAGTGCCACACAAACAGCACCCATAACAAGAATTATTAAAATAGGCAGCATGCACTTATCCTCACTACACACACATATTAATACCTCACACACAGTAATTTACACAGGCTTCATTACCATCATCCTGTTTTACAGATGAAGAAACCCAAAAAGATGATAAATAATCTGCCAATGCCCCACAGGTAATACACGGATGAGGCAAGATTCAAAGGCAGGCAGGCCGTGCGGCAGAATCTGCAACTTACCAGAACCCACTCGGCCTTTATCGGTGTTAGAAAACGATGCGGCATCAACACTAAGGCCTAATAACACAGGCATCAAACAAGTCACAAAGTTACCAACTGCTAAAATTTTAAACCTGTGCAAACAACTGACATGAGCATGTATTTAATATAAAAAGAACGTGTTTAAATATCCACAGACACTTAAAGAAATCATTAGACTCTTTTTTGCTTTGAAAAATACGTCCTAGACCTGACCAATAACCATTCTTAACGAGCCAACTGGTTCTTCACGTGTCAGCACCAGGCTAACCAGGGAGCAGAGCCCGGACGTTCCACGCAGCGGGGACGATGTGGGAAGAGCCCCTGCTCCCACCAAGGCTCCGGGGGAGCGCAGGCAGGGGATGCTGGTGGCCTCGGCAGACGAGGACAAGGTGGTGGAAGCGGCATCAGATACAGGAAGGAAAAGAAAGGTCACGTGGCAGATGGAGCAGGAGAGGGAGGCTCCCACAGGCCCTGAACACCAGCGAGCACTCAGGCAGTCGCAGCAACGTTCAGTGAATTTTCCGGGGCAGGAAAGAGACACGGACAAGCGCCCTGGTGGAGAGGGAGCCGGAGGACGCCCCGTGAGGCAGGAGGGGACGGAGAGCAGAGGAACGTGGGCAGACAGCAGTAGAGCTGAGGGAGGCCATGTTCGCGGAGAAGAGCCCGCTCTCCGCAAGGACAGAGACGGGATAACGAATCTGCACTGGATTTCAAAGGCAGAGGAGCAACTGCAAACAGAGGCTGGGAAGGGGAAAGACGGGGCAAAGGGCCTGGGGAGCTGAACACTGAAGGCAGCCCGTGAGGGTGGGTGGCGGGCCAGCAGGGAAGCACACGTCTGCACACAGGAAACTCTGAAGGCCGGGGAGCGAGGAGGTACGAGGGGTCTGAGTACTGAACCTCCTTTTTACCACACAAGCCAGAGCGTTAAACGTGGTGACGACCCGGGCTCGAGGGTAGAGACCTCAGGTCCAGTCTGCTCCATCAACAGCCCTGAGGCCTGGCACAGAATGGGCGCCCAGGAAGCATTCGCCGAGCAAGTGAGTGCATGGCCTGGGTGAAACACTGCAGCTTTCTGCAGGGGGCTCTCACGATGCCAAGCTGAGCGCCTCTAAATGACGCCTCTGATGATGGCCTCGACCTCCGGGACTGCGGTGAGGAGAAGACGGAGTGACACCTGTAGAGCCAAGCAAGGATGTCCACGTTCCCTCCTGGTGACTGCGCCGCTGCAGTCAGCGTGGGCCGGGGTCTGGGTGGAAGGAAGAAGCCACAGAGGGTCAAGGCAGGGGAGGACAGCTGGCAGGCCCAGCCGAGGAGGAAGTCCAGGACACACAGAGGGGACAAGGACCCGAATGAGGAGAGCAAGAGAAGGCCTGCTCTACTTTCTGCCAATCTGCTTTCACACACTTAACTACAAACACAGTATCTTAAGATTACTGGAAGTTTCCAAGTTTTTTTTCTCTCAGTGTAAGAAGCAACATATGAAAGCATTACTCTCTGAACTACAGAACGAGATCTTAAAAGAAAAAACAAACCTGCTGCTAATGAAGGAAGACAGAATGGCAGGACCGGAATGAATGGGTCCAGGCCCTGACTACCAGAGGCTGCTGACGTCAGAAGCCAGGGGCCGCCTGGCGGACAGACGACGGTCCTCCGTGACGGAGCGGGCGGGAGCAGGGGAGGAGCCTCAGGCCGTCCCACCAAGGCTCTAAATCCAGGGACACTACAGTGAACAGAGGGGACCCAGGGACACGGTCACGGGCATCACCAGAGGGGATTCCCGGGAGCTCCGGTGGTTGGGACTCTGTGCTGTCACTACTGGGGCCTGGGCTCGATCCCTGCTGAGGGAACTAAGATCTTGCAAGCTGCATGACATGGCCAAAGAGGAGGAAATAAAATCCAGAAACTCCATAGGTCAGACAACCAGTTTCTACAAAATCTAAGTTGTGAGAAAAAAGGTGGGGAGGCAGTGAACTCACAGATTTAAAATGAAGACTTAAGAGACACCAGCAGTTACTTATGTTGGACCTTAAGTGAATCCTGGTAAATCCTAATCCAAACAAAGAAGTAAGTGTATGTATGTAATACTTATAAGACAGCTGAAAATTTAAATATTTACTGAATAACTAACAATTTGAGAAATGATTATTTTAAGGCCTGATGATGGCATTGTGAATATATTTTTAAAAGAGCACTTATCTTTCAGAGATAATCAGATACGTGTGGATGACACCTGGAATTGAAGGTGGGTGTCAAGGAGCCGAGAATGGCCCTCAAGTGACAGGGTGACGAGCCTGTAGAGAGGAAATACCAGACGGCTGTGCACAGGTCAGACGTTCCCTATGACCGGACGGCAGTCCCTAAACACCACTGGCCCGCCTGCGTGACACAGAGGAGCGTGCCCCCACCGAGCGCGCACCTGTGCTGGTCTTGGACCTGTTCTCCGCAGTGCTCATGGCAGGGCCGGGTGCGGATGGCGTGGTGGAAGAGCAGGCGTTCTTCTTCCCTTTGACACCATTGGTCACGGTCACCCCTCCAGCCATCCCGGCTAGAAGGTCATCACTGCTCTTGGTCTAGAAGCAACAAAGATTAAAAACAAACCGGTTAGATAAAGTGAGATTCAGTAACATTCTGACCCTAAACAAAGCCCTTGACTTTCACGCTGAGTCCAAGACCTCTGCAAAGACCTCCTGGCGGTCACCAAGCAGCACCTCACTTGGTGCTGCAGAAACGGAACCTTCTCACTGGCTCATAAACAACTGCAGCTTCTTTTTAAAAATACGAAAATCACCATGTACTCAAAGATGTCATGGGAGCCCACCGTGTGCCCCCACATGCCAGATTCAGTGAGGGGTGAGAGGAAGTGAGGACACCCTACTTGCTACCTCTCATCCAGGCTGTGACTCACCAACCAGGAGCGCTGGAGTCACATCGCGTGCACCATCTGGCACTTTCTAGAGAAGCAGCATTAAGAGTGAGGAAGAACCGCCACTGCTCTGAAGTGATCCAGTAATGGAGCCAACATCTAACAGAAGATACTCTGAAGTTTATTTTTTTAAACCTTTATCTATTTTTTTTGGTAGCCTAAGCAAAAATTGAAAGAAGGGGATTTTTAAAAAAGCCCACATAACATACAAATCAAAAACTAGAGACTCTGTGGTTACAGTGAGGGTTAAATGATCATTCTATGTGAGAAAGACAATTTGATTTACTTATGTTTTATGAAGATGACTGAAAAACGTGAGCTTTTTAAAAAGGCAACAAACACTCTCGATAACTGGGTTGGGCATAAAATTATTACTTAAGAAAAAGCAGTGAAGAAATCTGATTTTACTTCTCCTAGAAATGAGAGAGAATACAGAGGAGTTAAAGATCTATGGGAGAAAAAAAAAAAAATCTGCTTTTAAATCAAAGAACCAGGGCTTCCTCAGTGGCTCAGTGGTAAAGAATCCACCTGCCAATGTAGCAGATGCGGGTTTGATCCCTGATCTGGGAAGATCCCACATGCCTTGGAGCAACTAAGCCCCTGCGCCACAACTACTGAGCCTGTGCTCTAGAGCCCGGGAGCCACAGCTACTGAAGCCCATGTGCTGGGAGCCCATGCTCCGCAACAAGAGACGCTGCCACCATGAGGAGCTCACGCACCGCCACGAGAGCGAGCCCGACCGCGTCGAAGACCCGCCACAGCCAAAAATAAACCAATACAATCATTTTTTGAATAAATAAAGATCCAAAAGTTTTGCCCACTAAGGTGAAGTGGTCCTTCCCTGCATCTCACTAGATCTAGCCACAAACAACATTTGAAATAAGAAGTAAAGAAACGCATACACTTGGGGATTTCCTGGCAGCCCAGAGGTTAGGAACTGGCACTTTCATTACTGGGGCTGGGTTCGATTCTTGGTTGCAGCCAAAAAAGACAGACAGAAACGGGACTTCCCTGGTGGTACAGTGGATAAGGGTCCGCCTGCCAATGCAGGGGACATGGGTTCAGTCTCTGGTCTGGGAAGTTCCCACAGGCCACAAAGGCACGGAAGTCCTGGGCCACAACTACCACAGGCCGTGTCCTCCAGAGCCCACAGGCCGTAACTGCGGGAACCGCGCTGTAGCTGCTGGAGCCTGGGGCCTGGAGCCCAGCTCCACAATGGGAGAAGCCTGCGCACCGCAACTAGAGCGGCCCTCACTCGCTGCAACCAGAGCAAGCCTGCACACAGCAACGAAGACCCAGCGCAGCAAGACAGTAGTCAATTATTCTTAAAAAGAGAAAGGCGCATCTCCGCACCCACAACGGCAAGGACAGGGCCACGTGTTCCGTGAGCCTGGGCAGCGACAGAGCTCTTGCAGGGGTCCACCGGAGCGGGCGTGTGGACACGGCACCCAAGTGATTAAAAGCCAGATAATTCATTCGTGGGGTTAATCACCAAGGCTGATCAGTTACAGGAACGAATTCGGGCTGTGGGAAGTGACCATATACTGGAGAAGCAGAGTGAAACATGGAAGAAAGGTAAAATAACACTTAAGTGGGATCTCCAAGCCCTTTTGCTTTTTCCAATTTTTCCATTTTCACTACTTCTTTCCTTCTTATCTTTTCACTCCAACTTCTAGTCAACGACCCTTTTTCCTTCTTAGGTGAAAGCAGTCACTGCAGTAAAGGGGACATGCACCCAAACAGCATCACCTCCTGCATGCCCCTCCCCAGTGTGTGCACACACACAAAACTACTTAAACATCAGCCAGCTGAGTGGAGCCCAGGCCACAGGCACTGGCACTGGCACACACGGGCACACAGCAAGAACATGGGTCTCGCCACCTTACGATGGAGAAGTACTCACTGCTCAAGACCAGGTGCTATCAACGGGGTCCAGGCCTCTCGAGACCTGACACGCTCAGGGTGCGCTCCAGAGTGAACCACAGAGACATTGCCTGCCAGCGAGGAGAAGGCAACCTGGCTGGCAGTGTGCACGTCCTGTGCCAATGCTTCAACTTGCTCCTCCAGCTCTGTCAGTCACAGGTCACCCAGCTACACAGGCGCTCTGCTGCAAAGACAGCTGAGCAACTGAGTGACTGGCAGAAAACCCCAGTTCTCCTACAGGAGAGGCAGCTCTGTCGCAGAGGAAATGGCTCAGCGTGCTGATTCAGACTGAAGAAGCAGGGCAAAGGGCACCTGCTGGGATCGCCCCAGGGTCACAGGGTGACACCCGGCCACTCAGCAGGGCCATGGCAAGGAGAAGCCTGGGGGCGTCTCCCAGCCCCTGGAAGGAGTCTGTCTTCAGGGTCGACAACCTTGGGATGGAAATACTAGCACGTCCTGCTCGATCTTTCCAGGCAGACGAGGGAGTCCCTCATCAGCTGTTCCTGTGAGGTGCCCTGTGCCCTGCGTGGACAGAGGCTGCTGGACAGACTGTGTTTCAGGCACTGCTTGGTTTCTCCCCATCAGACAAACAGCAATGCTCTCCAGGTTTTCTGCAGAGGCAGAGTTTCCACCCAAAACACCACACCTCACAACAAGCAAACAAAGGAAGAAAGAAAATGAGTTCTGGACCGGAGGAAGACCACGTGGCGCTCTGTCCACTGAGCCACACACCCGAGCGGCAGAAAGAGGCCCAGCGTCAGTTTCTCACAGACACTGACAGCAGCATGGGGAGGCGGCCACTGTCAGGAATGAATCGCGGGCCGAGGAAGCTTCCGGGGTGAGCGGTAGAAACCCGGCCGTGCATCACTCACAAAGCCCCGGCCCTGAGCCAGGCCCCGCGCGCCGCTGCCCTCTGACCGCAGCCTGAGGGCGCACAGGGCCAGCCTGGCCGGCCTGCCCTGGGCGCCGGGGCTCAAACACCTCACTCCCCGTGACCGACAAGGAGTAAACCAGCCTCCAAAGGAAGGGGTGTAACGAGAAAAACCAGTCACGCTCTAACTACACTAGTATCACCCAGTTCTGTGTGGGATTAATACTGGATCAGCAGGCAGAAAAGCAGTCCCAGTCTTCGGGGCAGTGTTGTGAGGGGTGCGGCGGGAGTAAGAACCCGCGTGTGGGGGGGCTCGGGAACCGGCGCTGGCCATCGGCCAAACCCTGCCAGCCCGGCCAGACCCTGCCCGTCGGGCCAGACCCTGCCCGCGCGCGCCCCAAAGCCTCCGCAGCAGAAACAGCGCCCCCCGCTGGACACGGCGCGCGCCGCGCTCCTGCTCTCCCAGGCAGCCGCCGGTTGCTCGGAACTTGAGCTGCTCCTGCAAACGACTCGCCTCCACGCCGCGCTCCACCGACTACCCGAAGGGGCCTCTGCCCCACAGGCACAGCCCTCTGCTCACAAGCTGCCACCGGGCGTCGCTGGTAAAGACGGACCCAACACCAGTTAAGTCCACCACATCGTGAGCCCCTTCACAGACAGCTCACAGCAGAGGCTGAACCGACAGCGTTTGTGGAGGACTTCAGACCTCGTAGGGAGACGCGCTCCTCCCACACCCGCCATGCGTGTAAACAGGTCACACGAATACCTTCGACAACGCTGCTGCGGCCCCAGGCTTCACGGGTCTGCTGCCCGCAGATGCTGAGGAGCTGCTCTCAGGCCTGGCTTTGTCTGCTGCCTGCACTCTGCTTAGCCCCGACACCTTAGGCGCTGAGCCAACACTCCTGCTTGCTTTCTTCATTCTGGGCTGCCTCTTCGTGATGCATTTACAGGCAAATCTGTGGGGAGAAACGGCGTTATACCGAGAACAAAACTGCAAGAAAGCACTTTAGAAATTTGTTTTCGAAGGATCTTACCATGAAATAAAAATGTTTGAAAGCTAGATGCCATTACAGAAAATAAAGGAGGAAAAACTCTTAGACTTGTTAATCAGGATGCACTTCCTTCTTGAACATCACTGAGCTGAAGTTATTCTGCGCATTCCAGTTCTCTCAGTACAAAGACGACCTCAGATCTCCAACGGGATGAGCCAACACAACGCAATGCAGAGAAGCAGTACCTGTCCTGGCAGTGAGAGCGACACTTCACAGGTCTCTGCGGTGACCACGCTTTCCAAATTACCAGCACAGCCCTAGTTTCAAATGTTGGTCGTGATATTGCACATAAACCAGCAGAACAGCCCAGAAACTCCAACACCAGGATCTAAATATATTTCCCAGGATCTCTCTTTTATCAAGAGGAAGCTCCAAAATGCCTTATCAGAACGTAAGACTCAACGTTTCGTTCAGAAAGTAAGGGCATTCTATACACCTGTAAGAACCGTGACAGAAGACCTTCCCCTCAAGTGGAACAGACTGGATTTCACAGCTTAGAGGACCTGGAATAACACAGAGCTCACAGAACTGTGGTCAGAACAACCCCTCAATGTATCTCTATTAGCAGAGCTGGAAAGCAGTCTCTACAGTAAGATCCTGTCTGGAAAGACACGTTGGCCGGGTCTGGGTAAAGAAAGTCACACAACTAACCGAAGTGGAAGTCTGCTGTGAATGTAAGGGCCTTCACGTACAGTGACACTGAGCATAAAAGAGGTCGGTCTGTTTCAGGAAGGTTTCTACACACTACTAAAAATAAAGGGAAACTTACAGAATAACCTTTTGGAAGAGAAAAGGTTCCTTCCAACAGCCTCAATGACCACTTCACCCAGACTGTGCTCAAACGCTCCAGATTCATCTTGCCCGACCTGACACAAACTGTACCGACTGGTCTAGTGGCAGGAACAGTCAGACAGAGTGCAGGGGCTCCGTGCCACCTCTCCTCGATAAGGCCTCAGAGCGAAAAGAACACTGTGATTAACACCACACACTACAAGCAAAGCACAGCGAGACCTCTGGCTCCTCTCCAGCCTCCCCCTACTTCTTGGTTATTCCTTCCAGAAAATGGCGCACTTGGTGATCCAATCACCCATGTGCTTGCTCCCAAGCTTGCAGCCTTCTCCTTCCCCACCCCATGAGTGCTCGGTCCAGGGTCGACGCCCCCTCTTAGTTCAGACCCACCAGCTGCTCCCTCCAGGCTCCCAGACGCTTCCCGGAGCACATACCACACGGTTACGCTGACCCCTGCAGACCAGCAACTCTGCTCTCCTACCCGGACAAGGAAAGAATCAGGCTGGACCTATCACCACGTTGATTTTGTAGAAAAATCAAGATCCTGAGAACCTTTCCTTCAGCCTCTCTCTTTCCTTTTGTATCACCTTCTCTTTTCTAAGTCTCTTGTCTTGTAAATGGTTCCCCAAAGTTTCTCTGCTCCAAAGTCCAGGGCAGCCCTCCTTCCTATGCCACTCAGCCCCGCTCCCCTTCTCTGCACTTTCCCTAGGTCTGCACAACCCAAGGGAACCTACTGCAGCGATGACAATGTTCTGCATCCACCTGTGGCTCCTGAGCACCTGAAACCCGCCTAGTGCAACTGTCACTGTCCCCGTCCAGAGCAAAGCCAAGTGAACAACCACTTCCCACTCGCGAGGATGGCTACACGCGAGGAGACAGCCGGTGACAAACGCTGGCGAGGGTGTGGCGTAACCGGAGCCCTCACAGGCTGCTGGCAGAAACGCAAAATGGTGTCGCCACTTCGGAACACTGTCTGGCAGTTCCTCAAGTGGTAAACACAGACCCAGCAATTCCACTGCTGGATAGATACCCAAGAGAAATGAAAACATCTGTCCACACAAAAACTTATGTACAAATGTCCACGGGAATATTATGCATGATGGTAAAAAAAAAAAAGGGAAAAAAACCCAAACAACCTCAAAAATTACCAACTAAACCATGACAGAAGTCTTTGCTAGCATTTAAACAACCTTTTACTTATTAGCACGCAGTTGTTACTTACGGGATATACATTATCATCTAGTTCTCTGTTTACATGCTTTCTGCATACAAAATAACTTTTTGTTTCAATTTTAAATGTCTATTAATTGACAACGGATAAACAGAATGTAAGGGTTTCCCAGGTGGCTCAGTGGTAAAGAATCCACCTGCCAATGCAGGAGAGGTGGGTTCGATCCCTGCATCGGGAAGCTCCCCTGGAGTAGGAAATGGCAACCCACTCCAGTATGCTTGCCTGGGGAAGCCCATAGACAGAGGAGCCCGGGGGCTACGGCCCATGGGGCCGCAGAGTCACGGGAGACTGAGCGCACGCACACACACTCACACAAACGTGGTCTAGCCACCCAGTGAACCGTGTACTGCTTGGGTATGACTGGCACAGCATGAACGAGCCCTGAAAACACTGCACCAGGTCAAAGAGGCCAGATCCGAATGAACGTGTCCTCTGTGACTCTCACTCACACACCTTTTCCAGAAACACCCAACCCAGAGGCAGAGCGTAGCACAGAGGCTGCCTGGGGGTGGGAGACAGAGCACTGACTGCTGACGGACACAGGCCTCCCTTCGGGATGAGACGTCCTAAACTCGCCTTGTGATGGTGGTAACCGCGAATACACTAAAAACCACCGAATTTACATCTGTTCTTGGCCGCACTGGGAGGCTTCCAGGATCTCAGTTCCCCAACTCAGGGTGTGACCCCGGGCCCTCAGCAGTGAAAGCATGCAGTTCTAAATGCTGAATCCCCAGATAATTCCCCAGTTTTACATTTTAGTGGGTGAGCTGTGTGGCACGTGAATTACTTCTGAATAATGCTATTCTTTAGGAAAACCGATGACATCAAACCAGAACTTCTGGAAAGGAGATCCCAATGCTGTAAAGTACCTGACAAGACAGAGAAGGACTGCAGCTGTGCAGACGTCTGAGAGGAGACGGAAGCACAGCAGAAGCTCTCAAGGTGCTGAGATGCAGACCGCTCCGGGAGACTGGCAGCGCGGAATCTGTGGCGGTCGCTCGGACCAGTGGTTCTCACCCACTGGACCCGGATCCCCTTTCTCTAACAAATATGTAAGCACACCTTTACTGCTGACAGGAAATCCAAAGATAATCTATTTATTACACACATTCTTTCTAAAAACGTCTACATAATCTGCCAACAATGTGAAAATGACTTATAATAAAACACACGTGAGTTCTGACACGTAACTGTTCAAGCAGGACCATACTAGGAATTAAAGAGGCAGACATCCACAGCCCTGAGCTGAATCACTGCGACAGGAACGAACAGTCCCGACTTGGGCACAAGGTCCTGGCAACTCAGGCACATGCCGTCTCCCATGCATGCTCTCAGTAACGTCATTTTCTGAAAGGGGAACCACACTCGTGAGATATGACTAATCTTCTGTCAACTTCAGCCACGGGGGACGCAGACATTTTGTCGAACAGTATTCTGGGTGTAAGGGCATTTCCGATTGAGATCAATAATTGAATTCACTGGGTGGGTGAAGCTTATTGTTCTCCTTAATGTCAGTGGGCCTTACCCAACTAAGGGAGGACGTGAGTAGAACAAAAAGGCTGGAGTCCGATGAACTCTTCCTCACTGGCTTGAGGTGGGAAGTTGGTGTTTTCTGCTACCAACTCTCTTGGGGGGCCCAGCCTGCCCACTGCAGGCCTTGGGACTCCTCAGCCCCCATCGCTGCGGAAGCCAACTGCTTTCAACATGGCTGCGCCCGTCCTATTGGTTCTCTCTCCAGTGGTGGCGGTTTAGTCACTAAGTCATGTCCAACCCGTGTGACCCCACGGACAGAGGAGCCTGACAGGTTACAGTCCATGGGATTCCCCAGGCAAGAATGTTGGAGTGGGTTGCCATTTCCTTCTCCATCTCTCTCCGGAGAACCCTAACATACTTCAAAAAGCAGAGAACACAACAATTCCCCTCAGTGTCTACAGTAATCGCAATCCTGGAAAATTCCACCTACACCAAAAAAGTATATTTTAAAAAGGCTTTCTCTGATGCAGTAAGATTCTAGCCTCGGTCATTAGTTCGTTTTCTTCTATCCACATAAATAGTTTAGCAAGACATCCCAACGCTTCACAGGTCTCAGGGGTCTTATACTGTGGAACCGTCACTTCACTGAGTCCAGAATTCCAGGGCCCCCTACCTGTTAAATGCCAACAGTATCCACCAACTGCTGAGACAAGTCGGAAAAAAAACCCGGGTACAATTTTCTAAAATGACCCCTATTAAGTGCAAGGATCCTCCAAAACAGGTGGTAACTGACCCGAGACCCCAGCCCCCTGCACCAGGTTAAGCAGTAGGGATTGCTGGCCGGAAGGCTGGGTCCAGGGGAGTGGCCAGGCTGCTGCGAGGTCTGCACACCCGCAGCCCTGCACACACACACACAGCCCCGCGCGCACACACACAGCCCCCCGAACACACACAGCCCCCCGCACAGACACACAGCACCCCTGCCAGGGCCCGAGAGCCGTGCACAGACAAGGCGCCTCCCCCGCACAGGGCGTCACCACCTCCAGCCCAGCGAAGTCCAGTGTAAGGGAATAAAAAGCAGCTTTCCGCACAGAACAGGATGGATGCTGTGTCTCTGCATGTGCTAAAGTGAAAGTGAAGTCACTCGGTCTTGTCCGACTCTTTGTGACCCCATGGACTGCAGCCTACCAGGCTCCTCTGTCCATGAGATTCTCCAGGCAAGAATACTGGATTGGGTTGCCATTTCCTTCTCCAGGGGATCTTCCCAACCCAGGGATCGAACCCGAGTCTCCTGCATTGCAGGCAGAAGCTTTACCCTCTGAGCCACCATGAGCTCAAATAACAATGATCCACGCGGTGTGTCACACACATGTCTCAAGTACTGTTTCTTAAAATAGTAAACCTTTCTTAAAAACATCACAATATAGGCACTGCCCCCCAAACAGGGGAAGGCACTGCCAGCCCCAAGCCCCCACGGGCAGGCACCGCACCCAGCACAGGTCCCTGAGGCCCACAGGCAGAGCTGACGAGGCAACTCCCCAGGTCAACCATTCTCAAGTGACAGCAGTCCCCGCCCAAACCCCTCACCCTGCCCACCAGCCCATACAGACTCCAACGCACCATACACAGTGCTTCCTCAGAAACGGGCAGTTCCTATCTTAGCGAAGATTTTACAAGAGACGATAAAACGTACCAACCTAAACTTACATCCTCAATCTGCCCCTTCTAGACTTGTCTACTTGCCCTAGGGGTCAGTACTGGTACTCTTGAGCCATCTTTTTCCTTTTGAAGGTGTAATTAATTACCACATTATTTAATATAAAAGCTACCTTTCAGAGAGATTTTAGAACACTTAGTACCAGGTCCAAATCAGTGTGTGTCGTACTACAAGTGTCAACATGAAAACCTTAGCCAAGATCCCATTAGTCTGTAGCGACCTGTGACTGCTTCATTGAAAATAATTCTTTGCTAGGCAAGGGCAGAGATCCAACTGCTCCCATTTATAGAAATGAGCCGGCACTCAGCCTGGGTGGCCAGACCTCTCACCAGGATGTCCCCGGACAGGACTGACCACTCGAGGAGCCCCGCCTAAAGCTAATTACACATCCCCAGCCGCCCAGGAAGTGGGCGTGTCCCCCACAGGTATCAGGAGATCACTGAAGGAAAACAAACGGCCGCCCCACCTTCCACACGCGGCAGATCAAACACTATTTAAAAGTCAAGCCACAGCTCTTAAAAATGGAAAGTATCCTGGAGGCCACATACAGGAAATCCCACATGCAGCGTGTCGTCCCCCCCCCCCCGCCCCCGCCAGAAAGCGGAGGGTGCTGACCACTAAGTCAGGAGGCAAGGCACTGCTTACTCAACAGTCACTGAACATGTATTTTTTACCAAGATGAGCCAAACACCAGTTCCCTGGGAAGTGTCGTGGTCTGGGTGCGGGTTGGAAAAGAATTTCCAGACATGAGACACAGTGAGAGGGAAATGAAGTTTCTTAGAGTGGGAGATGCTGTTAGAACAGCAGGCCAGCTCAAGGGAGAACCGACGTTAAACAGCAGTTCTTAGTCCACTTCTATACCCAGGGTACAGGCAGTGGGACAGGGGTCTTGCGAGTCATCTGCTGATTGGATGAGGCGTGTATACTGGCTGGGGGAAGAGTAGGGCAGACACCGTCTCCCTGGGGGCTAGGAGGGGAGTCAGGTGATACTGTTC
Source organism: Okapia johnstoni (assembly GCA_024291935.2). Taxonomy (NCBI): domain Eukaryota; kingdom Metazoa; phylum Chordata; class Mammalia; order Artiodactyla; family Giraffidae; genus Okapia; species Okapia johnstoni. The sequence continues at coordinate 1,426,116 of CM044310.1, read as the reverse complement.
CATGAGCAGTCACATGGGGGAGGGCAGGACAGTAAGGGTCTGGTTTTCCTGTTCCTGCATTCCAAGACCCTCCTGGGTTTATCTGCTGTTTCCTTGGGTCACCACAGGAAGCACGTGAAACAAGGCATAAATAAATACATGGACATCCTAAGCTGATTAAGACACAAATACCTACTTTTCCCTGGTAAAGCGTCTGCCTACAAGGCAGGAGACCAGGGTTCAACCCCTGGGTCAGGAAGACTTCCTGGAGAAGGAAATGGCAACCCACTCCAGTACTCTTGCCTGGAAAATCCCATGGACGGAGGAGCCTGGTGGGCTACAGTCCATGGTGTCGCGAAAAGGCAGACACGACTTCGCTTTCACCTATTTTTCAGGGGCTCACAGTCCAGGGGAAGAATGAGGTGCCTAAGTGGACATGTGCCCACCCTTTACAAATCCCACTGAAACCCCGAGGTCTGTACATGTACAAGCTGAGGAGGGAGCAGGGAGGGAGGTGCAGGGCAGAGGTGGCAACCGACCAAATGGGCCCCCTGCAGACCTGAGTCTTGTCAGAACAGAGAAGGGCGCCGCCCTGACCGGAGTCCTTCCTACAGAGAAACCTGGGGCCCCACAGGGCAGGGGCTCGGGGCTAGAAGGGCCTGGCCGCCCCCCAGAGCTCCGTTCCTGCAGCCCAAATCTGAGCTCCACGCTCAGAAGCGCCCTCAGCCCACAGTCTCGCCCAGGACCTGAGGGCCTGCACATGCTTCCCTCATCGGCCACACCCCCACGTCCCAGACGCTAGAAGGACCCGGTCTGCAAGCACAGAGTCCGGCCTGCTCCGGCCTTCCCCTTCCAGATGCTGGGCCTCACTTAACTTAAGAAAAAGCCGTGCTTGGCCAAGAGCCACCAGAGGCTCAGACTCAGTTCATGGTCACCTAATACTACAAGGTCCTTTCACACAAACTCCTGCTAAGTTGCTTTCCTTTTTCCCCCAATAACATTTCAGTATGAATATTTCCAAACACACAGACACGCTGAAGACACTGAGCAGCAAACACCCCACCAACCTCCTTTTCACAGCTGTGTAATTTATATTCCGAAAAAGATTCACACTTGTATCTGTTAAAACTATCATTTGGTCAAATTCAGCTGAAGGTCCAGCCATTGAGATGTTTTGAAATTCTGACTTTGACTTGAAACCCATTAGTTCTCCCTGTAAAAAGTGCTGTTTTCAATCTAAGTGATTTGTCCAATCAGGATCCTCACCTAAAATAAAAAGAGGCTGAATTTTAAGGAATCTTGACGGTTACCTCCCGGCTCCCAAATCCTGCTGCTGCTGCCGCTGCTGAGTCACCTCAGTCGTGTCCGACTCTGTGCGACCCCACAGACGGCAGCCCACCAGGCTCCCCCGTCCCTGGGGTTCTCCAGGCAAGAACACTGGAGTGGGCTGCCATTGCCTTCTCCAGTGCGTGAAAGTGAAGTCGCTCAGTGGTGTCCGACTCTTAGCGACCCCATGGACTGCAGCCCACCAGGCTCCTCCGTCCATGGGATTTTCCAGGCAAGAGTACTGGAGTGGGGTGCCATTGCCTTCTCCGACCAAAATCCTTCTAATTTAATGCAATTCTCGCAACTGATGATGATGTTACAGGTAGAGAACAAAACAGTGATAAGGTTATGAATGAATAACACAGATGATGAATCACAGACCGCCCCCCTGCCCCCCACCCTGGGGTCTCAAAACAGCACACAGCACTGGACTTCCGCTGGGTTCACACTCCGGCTGTTTCCTCTCCGATAAAGAAGAGTTGATAAACCTAATTTACAGAGTTACTATACAAGATAACATGTGCAGACCAAGAAAGAGAACAAAACCCCACCACACTTGTTCTAGAAGTCATTTCACCAGGGCTCAAAGGTCAGAAAAGCGCAGTAAGAACCCAGGGTCGGGATGAGCAAATTTTCTCAGTGACTCAGAAACTCCACCCTCCCCAACCATCCACCCATAGCAAACACACGAACCAAGTTTCAGAAATCATGCCAAAAGGACCAGAAGAATTTACCTCTCCTCCCTGAGAGGACTGTCCAGGACTGTCCGCAAGCCATGAGGGAGCTCTGAGGCCATCCCTGGCGAGAGGCACCGCCAGGCCCTGGCACGGTGCTGGAGAGGAGCCCGCGTGGTGACCACAGGGGCCGGCCGGCCTCCCACGGGGAGCCACACCAGGATCCTGACCACTCAGCACTTCTTCCTTTGAGCGTCTCTGTGCACCTCCTAGTCCCCTCTGAATAGAACCATTCTCCCCTGTTACACTCAGTGCACTGGTATTTACAACTATTTAAATGGGACCTCGGGGACCTCCCTGCGGTCCAGCGGTTAAGACTCTGCACTTTCACTGCAGGGGGCCTGGGTGGCCCCTTGGTCGGGACTGAGGTCTCACAGGCTGCATGGCTCAGCAAAGAAAAGTGGAATTGTTACTAATTGATAGTTTCTATTGATTTGTTTCTTTAGGCCACACTTCGAGGCTCACAGGTTCCTAGGTCCCCCACCGGGGATCGAACCCATGCTCCCAGAAGCAGGAGCACGGAGTCCTGACTGCTGAACCACCAGGGAGTGCGTAAAAAGGATCATTTTTTTAAATCCATTGTGTTATTTTAAAAAAAAGTATTGCGGAGAAGGACATGGCAGCCCACTCCAGTGTTCTTCCCTGGAGAATCCCAGGGACGGGGGAGCCTGGTGGGCTGCTGTCTGTGGGGTCGCACCGAGTGGGACACAACTGAAGCGACTTAGCAGCAGCAGCAGCAGCAGCAGCAATTTCTAGTACTTAAGCCCACAACAGTTCTAAAAAGCTGTTATTTGTGTCTGTAAGATTGTACGCACACTACCAACCTCACACTGTCGTGGATGTCTCTCTCACAAACTTGAGTCTGGTTTCCCCAGTGAGACGCTCCAGTCACTTGTCCCCTCGTCTCCGGTGCTCAGGCCCCTCTCACTGTGGTCAGTTTAGCACGTGACCCACCCAGCGGGGGTGTGGTTTGGATTGTTTCTTTGTCACTAGAAGTTCTTTTATCCATCTGTCCTTGTGACTGCAGTGATGCAAAACCAGTGAATGGGTGAGTGAATAACGGGTTTAATGCAGTTTTTTACTTAAGTGCTTTTCTTGGCAGGATAATTGTAAATGTATACATTGTAATTGCACTGGTACATTGAACATGTCAGCGTCTATACCGCTGGACCAACAGAGCATTTTTAGAGCATTGTTCTGGGTAATGGATGTCTGGTAATAGCGTCTTGATTTTCCTTCCCAACTCAGCTGCATAGAAGGTTTGGTTTTTTCCCCTCAGCAGCGGAAGAAGCACAGGTGATGGATCATCGATGTCATTCCAATTGTTATTTTTTAAAATAAATATAAAAATGCTAAAAAAAACAAAAAAACTGTTGGGAGATTTCCCTGATGGTTCAATTGGTAAAGAATCTGCCTGCAATACAGGACACAGGAGACATGGGTTTGATCCCTGGGTCAGGAAGACCCCTTGGAGAAGGAAATGGCACCCCACTCCAGTATTATTGCCTGGAGGGCCAAGTCCATGGGCTCGCAAGAGTCGGACATGACTTAGTGACCAAACCACCACTGGGAGACCGCCCCACCTGCGGCGTCCGATCACATCCGTACCCTGACGCAGGCAGGTCAGCCTCTCTGAAATCTCAGTCTCCTCATACATACAATGGGGTGGTGATACTACTACCCACCTGATACGGATTCGGGGAGGATGAAATGAAATAATGAACCCCCATGCTTAGCAGGGTGGCCCAGAGCAAGGATGGCACCAATGTGAGCCGTCATAATTCACAACAACACACTGCCTGCCCCAAGTATGACTAACGCCTCATTAAAACAACAGCAGCAACTCAAAGGGCTCTCTGTCCCAGAATCCCTTCATCAGGGATGACTAAAGATTAGTTTTACTCACTACTTCATTAAATTATACACTGTGGCACATAGATGTCAACAAACACCACTTGCTTCTCGTTCTTTCCCACTGAAAATTACACATCAGCAAACACTGTCAGTGCACGGTGGGGGCTCCCTGGAAGGTGAGCAGGAGACACGGACTGAGGCCTCAGGCCCGCCTGCACAGCCCTGGGAAAGTCAGGCTGACTCTGGAGGCCTCACTGGTAAGGCCGGGAGGATGGATTAGGAGCAATGGAAATTGAAACATCCCATCTCATAATTCATACCCTTAGAACCAGGAGTCAGAACCATTTAAAAGAAAATAAGGAAACTGCTTTGGTGTTGAAATTATGGTGTTTGGTATGAGCTATGGTGTTTTTATGTTATATGTTGATAACACTCCACTAAAATTCAAAACAAGGTTTCAATACAAGCAATCTAAATACATTTATCTCTCTTACTTCACAAACTCCATATGCAAAATGTAAGAATATTAAAATTTTAAATTAAGAAAAGAGACTTAAAACACTGAGAAGGAATCACTGTCAAGGGAAAATGGAAATTTAGCAAAGTAAATTGAAGTCTGTGAGCAAATGTTGCTAAATGGATCAAAACAAATAACCAACTGATAAAATCATGAGTACTACAAAATCAAACAAAATGTTGAAAAGAAATCCAATTAGAAATGTTTTAATTAAATAAATCATAATGCAACAGACTTTCTATTCTGAATTCAACATATACATTTTTTAAATCTTTCTTACTGTGAATTCTAACACACAACCAGAAAGTGCATTTAAAGATGTACATTAAAAAAAAAAACACAGACTTGGAGGGACTTCCCTGGTAGCCCAGCGGGTACGACTCCGAGGCCTCAGCAGTCGAGGCCGCAGGCTCTCAAGTGCAGGCATGACGTACGGGCTTAGCTGCTTCACAGCACACGGAATCTTCTCAGACCAGGGATCAAACCCGTGTCCCCTGCACTGGTGGGTGGATTTTGATCCACTGAGCCACCAGGGAAGTTCCTTCAAGTCCATTTTTAATAGAAGTAAAAGTTGCCATTTACTGTTATGTAAGTTTGGCTTCCCAGGTGGCGCTAGTGGTAAAGAACCTGCTTGCCAATGCAGGAGACATAAGAGATGTGGGTTTGATCCCTGAGTCAGGAAGATCCCCTGGAGAAGGAAATGGCAGCCCACTCCAGTCTTCTTGCCTGGAGAATCCCATGGACAGAGGAGCCTGTCGGGCTACAGTCCATGGGGTCTCAAGAGTTAGACTCGACTGAAGCGAGTGAGCACGAACGATACATAAATCACAGGTGCGTAGCACTGTGATCCACAGTATTTAAAGGCTATGTTGCTGCCGCTCAGTTGCTTCAACCATGTTAGTGCTCAACTCTTTGCAACCCCACGTTACAATAAACGGAAACATTTACAAGACAGAGAGAACAAACCAGTGATTGGCAGTGGGGAGAGGGAAGGGGAAGAGTAGAGAAAATGAAATTTTCTCAGTTTTAAGACAGATTTTGATGCATGCCTAAAATTAGGGTGTGACCATCGACGAATGTGCACATTTCATAAGGTGTTCTCCCTGCTCCCAGAAACCAGTGATGCCAACTCTGGCCCTAAGGAAAGGCGGCCTTCCCGTGGACCTCGTCCACCTCCAGGGCACTCCCCCTCCAAACGCCGTCCTGGCCACAGAGGGAGGGAAAGGAGAGAGCAGCCCCTCTCCCACTTCCACCCCCGCCCCTCCCAGCCACCTCCTCTCTGACTGGCCACGCTGGCCGGGAGGGGTCTGGGGGCGAATCCACAGAACCACGTGCCCAAGTGGACGCTGAAGCCGGCCAGAAGGGGGCGAGGGCAGGCAGGGCCAACACCGCTCCATCGGGAAGGCCGGAGAGAAGTCAGATGTCACTGGAATGGGATAAAAGGTTGAGTAGGACACGAGGATAAAGAACATTTTAAAAATCCGGCTTTGTGAAGGGCAGAGAGTCAGCCGGTAACGAGGCGGGTGAGATGCTCTGCTGGTGTTGCTGCTGTTTAAAGCCCAGTGCAGGCTGCCAGGGGAGGGCTGTGCTGCCCAGAGCAGCACGTTTGATGAGATGCCACCCTAGTGCCTGGAAAAGAAGAAACCGAGGCCAGAGTGGTAGGTATGCAGTCTGCCCGGAGTCTGAGCTCTTTTCACTGAACTACAACTACTGACGGACAGGATGCTAGGGAAAAGGAGCTAACCACCAGCAACAAAAATCCAAAAGTGCGAGTCCATTTCTCTTTGCTCTGGCCACAGAGAAAGTCACTCATACTGACTCATGATGCCTACCACTCTGCAGGGTTTAACACAAGGGGGTACTGGAAACAGCTAGAAGCTCCCCGCATGGTTTCAGACTTAGACCTGTGAGTCTCCTCCTTCTTACTGCTTTGCAAAGAATAATAAGAACAAAAAACAAACAAACCCTGATCTTATACTAAGGCCTCTTCAGATCCATTTCCGGAGACCTTCTCTTTTTTAATGCAAGCTGCTAAAAGACCGTTAAACTACTGCCAATACTTAACATTCCGGATAAGTGACAAGGCTGGAAAAAGACAGCCTAAAAGAATTTCTGGCTATAGGACACAAATGATTTCTCCAGATTTAGTCCAAAACAAATCACTTCCCAAAGTTCAAACTCCCAGAATGCAAGAAATTTTGAGTCTCTTCTCCCTGCTCAGCCAAGGTTTTTGAATATTTACAAAAAGAAAATGTTTATTCATGACCCTTTCAAACCATGGCTTTATGCTCAGACTTTTGGCAGGCAGTTACAAAATTGCACAATACTGTATTCATAAAATTAACTGTCGGCCATACTTTTATTAAAAATACCAATTCGATATATTTGAACATTTTTAACTCTGAAATACAGAAAGAAACATTTTTTGTAATTCACTGATTATTCAAATATAACAATAAACTTAAAAACAAGCTAGAAATTTTAGATTTGAGAAATGTTTTGCCAATGGCACAAAGTCTTTCCAAATTAAATTAAAATAGATTAGAAGTTGATTCCAGTTTAATAAAAATGAAATCTCTTTTCAGTAAGTATTTCGCTGATTAGATAAAATGAAAATTCATAAAAAACAGAAAGGATTGCTTTTTTCTTTGTCCATGGAGGGTAAGGTAGTGGTCACCACATGGGCAGTTCTGGCCTCCAGGGAACATTCGGCACTGTCAGGAGACATTTTTAGTTGTCACAGTTGGGATGCTGCTAAACACCCTATAATTCAAGGACACGCCTCACCCCAAAAATCAACAGCGTCAAGGCTGAAAAACTTTGGCATGAAAAGATTGGTTTAAACCCAGGAGGGAAGGGAGCTGTTCGTCTCTGTGCAGCAGACCATAAATAGGGTCTCATCTGCACAGACATCCTGTTGAGCTGAGAAAGCCAACCCAACAGAACTGGCTGGAAGAACAGGGAACAATTATGACACAGGCCAGTTACACCCGATTTCCAACCACATTTTCTGGGAAAGGACAGCCGCTCGGAGGTGGCTCTCCCTGATCTCCCAGAATGAGACGTGAACAGCCGCAGGGGCCCGTGCTGACCTGTGCCTCCTCTGGTCTCCTCGCTCGCTGCCCGGCAGACCCACTGCCCCAGAGGGACGGTGAACAGCCACTAGGTCCAGTCCCCAGACACCTCACCGCGAGAGGGAAGAAGGCAGGGGACTAAACCCTGAGGGCCCTCTGCCTGCGGGGCGCTGCGCCGGGGATTCCACACACAGCAGGTCACCTCCCCACCCTCACCAGAGGCTGGCGGCCAGGGCAGGGTGGGAGCAGCACTGACCAGGCTCCCCACTGGCCGTCTTCCTCAGTCTCAGGTGCGGCCGCGGTGAGACTCCGGACCCCAGTGGAGACGAGCACCAGCCCCCAAGACAGGTCGTGGCCCACACGACCCTTGTCTGTGTGCCCATCCCTCCTGCCAGCCCTGTTCCAGCTTCCACGTCAGGAAAGCAGCGCAGCCTAGAGACCCCCCCTCTGCCCCAGCACTCCATGCCACAGCCGCCTCTCAGGTGGGGCCGCCCCTCCGGGCGGGCCCACTCCCCTGCACACCTCAGGCCAAAGCCCCCGCCTGGGGTCACCTACCCAGGCCGCGGCCACACTCCTTCCAGCACCCACACTGCGTCCCCGCCCTGAGCCCCATCTTCCCGCCTGAGACGCCGGCTGCCGCGCTGGGACCACTGCACACCATCCCAGAAACCTTTGGGACGCACTTGGACTAAAAAGTATTCGCTCTTTACCCGCAATGTAAGTGCAGTGGGTGTCCTGTAGCTCCCCTGGCAAACCTGAGCCGAGCACACAGGCTCGCCAACAGGGAGGGAGGGGCGGTCAGCCAGTCCTCCACAGAGCACCGGACCCAGAGCTCCGAGGCCACACGCTGGGGCCCCTCCAAGGCCCTGAAACCGGACCCGGGGCTGGACCCGGCGCCCACTTCACACGCGGCCCTCCCGCAGGCCCGTTAGGGTCCGCCAGGTGAGAAGTCCCCCCACCTTCGAAGCAATCTCAGACGACAAGCGCAGCCCAGAAGACCCGGATGGCAGGAAGGCGAGCATTCCGGCACCGTCAACACGAGGGCAGCCGTGGGCAGGCTCCTCCCGGCCCCACACAGGAGGCGAGGCAGGGCCAGTGCTAAGCGCATCGTGTAAGGACCACACAGAGAGAAGGCGAGGACCTGAAGGGCCTGACCCGCCACTGGAAGGACCTATGTGGCAGGGGAGAACCTGGAAGCGCCCTCCAGACCCCTGTGACACAGGGCACAGCCCGTCACCACATCCTGCAACCGCGGGAAGGACTCTGCTCGCGCGCTTATCAGGGGCAGGATGAGGATGCCAGAGGGAAAAAGAGGAAAGCCAAGGCAAGCACTGCCCTCTGAGATCCAAGTGTCACGGTGCAGACTTCTTGTGAAAACGCTGAGACGCACCATATAGCTCAATCCCACCGCTGTTGCCAACTGAGGATCACGCTGTTTGTCTTTACTGCCTGAGTAATGACTACAGGTCCAAACACCAAACTCAACCATGTATCAGAAATTCAATACGACACAACCAATCGTGTTTCAAGAAAACAGAACACGTGAAATGAATCTTTCTTAATACGTCATTCTAATTCTTAACAAGTAAAACTTGAGAACAATGTCACATGATTTAGCAGACTCTGGGCTCCTAGAAACAGATATCACAGATAAGAGACACCCCTACAAAGGGCACGGCAGCTCAGCCCCAACTCAAGCTGATGGGAGGGCCTTCGGATTTGATTCCTTCAAAACTATTTCTTAGATTCAAAACATTTCCCCCAAATGACCAAATCCTGTCTCTGAGAACACTGCCTATCTAACCTGCTTTACTATAAATGAGTAATTTAACTATTTCAGCTTTAAAAACAATCGTCCCTTCTAAGGACTTCAGAACACAGGAGAGACTAGTGGAGAGAACTTGGATCGCTCAGGTGGAACCGGGGTTCAAGGGCCAGCTGCACCACGTACTAGGTACATGACTCTGGACACACGACTCACATCCAGGAGTTACTTCTCGCACCTCTGGTGGAGGCCAAGAGTCCCACCAAATGGTGCGCTGCACAGACTTCCTCCCTGCCCCACAGAGGCGAATCCCCTCATCCTGACTTCTTACTTCCTCTTTCCAAACAGCTGTTTCCAAACTTCAAAAGGTCCAGAAGGCAGGAAGAGCACTAGTGAGTGAAAGTTATCCAGCACCAGATTCCGAGGCGGCTGATCATCAGCGGGGCCCCTACGCCAGCCCACGGTCGGGCCCTCCCCTCAGCAGGGCTCCCACTGCGCGCGGGGATGGGCCGGGAGGTCACCGGCAGACACCAGGTGAATGGGGGCTTCCCGCACTACGCTGGGCTAGCGAGACCCTTGGACAGGCACAGCGCTCCAGCTCTGGGGGCCCCAGGGAACAGTGGGTAAACGTCACCTGCTTTCATGAGCATCACAGGGAACGTTTCGCAGGGGAATTCACCGGGCTCATTTTCTCACTGGCCTGTTCCTGAAGGAATCTCCTTTTCAGGGCAGCCGCCCATCCATCCCTTCCAGCCTCAGTCACCTGAAACATCCCCGGTTCACTTCTGATGACTCAGCAGGGCAAACATGTCTAAGCTCCAGGCTCCCAACAAGGTAGACAAAACAGTAACTGCTGTGCAAAAATTAATCAGCTGCTTGAGAGGTAACAGGCCTTTTCCCCTTGACCTCACTATGCTCTGAAGCTTCACCTGCAAAGTAGTTCAGGGAAGGATAACCCTTCTTGGAAGTCACTCTGTGGCCTCGATACAGACGCGACCGCGGCTGACCACCCTCCCCACCGGCAGGACGCCTTGACCAGGCAAACACAGCGCCTACGCGATCGGCAATCAGGTGCGACGAGGGGTGAAACAGCACAGGGACCTTGGGGGTTAGCTCTGAGGAGAACACACCCGGGGTGAGCGTGGAGACCCTGCGTTAGGCGTCCAGCGGAGACTCTCACACAGTAAATCCCCCACCTTCAATTTTTATTTCCAGCTTAAAAAAAAAAAATCCCTACAGAAACAGCATTGGAAAAAAATGATAAATTCCAAATTCATACCTTACTGTCACTTTATTTAAAACAAGGAAGGAGTGAAGACAGACTGCATACGTGAGAAAAATGAACCAAAGTCATCAGTAACTACTATCAGATGACCGTCCGGTATTCAAAACTTGCCTCTGAGGGGCTTCAGGGAGAAGTGCGCAAGAGGAGACTCGAAGAGGAGAGGGCCCTGCCCAGTGCTCAGGAGCAGAAGCAGGCGGAGGCAGGCGGGGCGGACCTGTGAGGCCAGGGCACCGCGGTCAGCCCCCCACCCGCCGACCTACCACGCCCGGCGGACGGCCTTCGTCACCAGGTGCGCCTTCGGTTCTCACACGCGGAGCCGAACGTCAGTGCGACTGTGACTACCATTTACCAGGGACCTGCCAAAGCAGCACAAAATAATCCAGGGCTCTCTCCACGTGAAGGCTCTTCAAACAATTCAATCACAAGAGAAGCCACGCCCAACCTCGTCTTCTGTTCTCCAGGCCCAACGGCACTGTGGCTCCTTCAACCACATGGCAGACGCATTCCAGTTGAAAAGCAGCGGCTTCCAGTGACAAGAACACAGGAAACCGGGGCTCAAATTCAAGCGTGGCCCCTAGTTAACTCTGCATCCTTAACTCCGTTTCCTCGTTTATAAAATAAGGAAAACAAAGTGTGTGAGAGGGCGCTACGCAACGGGAGGGACACGGGAGATGCACGGGCTTCAACCATGCTGCCGCGGAGGCTCACTAGACTCCACAGCACTAAGAACCTAAACCTCGCGAATCTTATGAATTAACTTAGTTTTATAAATCAAGTGCTGGAACCCAGCCCCACTAAGCACATGTGTGGTGGGGGTGGGGAGGAGGGTCAGAAGCAGGAGAGGGGAGGAAGGCCCTGCACAGTGAGACAGCACCCGGGTTGGCATTTATGTTACACCAGACCTTCAGAAACATTACCTCAACATAAACTTGCAGGCTGTGTTCTGTTTTGTTGCTTTTTCAAAATACAAGGCACATTAGTAACTGAACTGCCCCCCAAAACTTCTGCGGGATAATATTTTATTTCTTAGAGTGACATTCTGATTACTCATAGATGACCAGCATCCCATGATGATGGAGCTGGCCTGTCACCTGGATGGGTAACATGAAGAGTGAGTAACTGTGCATTTCTAACTTCATTTCAAAGTCAAAGAAAAAAACAAAATCAGAACCAAAACGTTTATTTTAACTGCGTAACCCCTAGGGCCAACACAGAAGGATTAGTGCAGGCCCAGCTAGCCTGCATGTCAATACAAAGCTGCCCTCACTGGAGGGAATGCCCTCCAGGCCTAACCATTTCAGATGATCCAAGCTGTTTTCCCTAGGCATCACCATGAGTAATTTAAAGGAGGCTTTTTACTCAGCACCAGGGTAAGAGGTTCAGTTCAGTTCAGTCACTCAGTCGTGTCCGACTCTTTGTGACCCCATGGACTGCAGCACGCCAGGCTTCCCTGTCCTTCACCAACTCCCAGAGTCTACCCAAACTCATGTCCATTGAGTCGGTGATGCCACCCAACCATCTCATCCTCTATCGTCCTCTTCTCCTCCTGCCCTCAATCTTTCCCAGCATCAGGGTCTTTTCCAGTGAGTCAGCTCTTCACATAGGTGGCCAAAGTATTCGAGTAAGAGGACTTGGATGCAATTCACAAATGTGCTAACTCGGTCCCCAAGGACTCCAACACTGACCAACTCATTGGTTGATCTCCCAGAACTCTTCAGCCACATTAACCAGTTGGGCCTTTTATTTATTTTCTCCTGTTTTTTATTTTATGAAAATGTTTCTACCTTCTCCTTAAAGTAACCTGCAACAACATTTAGGGCCGTCTAGTCCTGGTACCCGGAGAAGGCAATGGCAACCCACTCCAGTACTCTTGCCTGGAAAATCCCATGGACGGAGGAGCCTGGTGGGCTGCAGTTAATGGGGTCTCGAAGAGTCGGACACGACTGAGCGGCTTCACTTTCACTTTTCTCTTTCATGTATTGGAGAAGGAAATGGCAACCCACTCCAGGGTTCTTGCCTGGAGAATCCCAGGGATGAGGGAGCCTGGTGGGCTGCCGTCTATGGGGTTGCACAGAGTCGGACACGACTGAAGCGACTTAGCAGCAGCCTTGGTACCTCATATGCGCTCCTCAGAAAGCTGCCACAGGCTCAGACTGCCCTGGTAAAACCCTAGGCTATGCTACTTGTTTATTTCTTGATGTCCCACCCCCACCCCTACTAGAAAGTAAACTCTAAGAGCACAGGACATCTTGTTTTATTGCCTCTGAGCCTAAATCGGTGCCTGATACATAGCAGCCTCTTACTATCTGCTGAACTGAATCAATACACAGTATATTTACACTATGGAATATTATCAATACTATGAAGCCATTCATCATAATGAGTCAGAATTCTGGTATGAGCTAATTTAATAGAATTTCCAGAAGTATCGAGTGAGTGAGAAAAACAAAAAGCAGAAGGACCAAAAACGTCCCATGTTTTTAAATGCATCCCCTGAACACCCACACACTGAGAGGAAGTGCAGAACTTAGAACGTGACATGCTGCTGGAGGAGCTGTAAAATGGAGCAGCTGTGGACAACAGTTGGTGATGACTCCAAAGGCTTAACGTTGCAACGATATGACCCAGCGATTCCACTCCTAGGTACACATCTAAGACAACAGAATACATCTGTCCACACAAAACTCTGTACATGGATGTTCACAGCAGCATTGTCCGGAACGGCCCAAAGTGCAATAAACCAGGGCTGCCCTGGGGATCCAGCGTATGTTAAGCCTCTGAGCTTCCAACGCAGGGCGTGCAGGTTCTACTCTCGGCTGGGGAACTAAGAGCCTGCAAACCTCGCAGTGCAGCCAAAAAAAACGAATAAAAAGGAAGGAACCAGGGTTGAAAAATCCAGCAGATAATGTGTAACACGAGAGACAAAGCACACCTGAGTAAGCGTAATGATGTGATGGGGTCTGCAGAAAATGCCGACAACAGAGAGAGAGAAGCAGCAGCAGCCGGGACAGAAGGTTTAAGACTGACCTGAACCATGGGGCTCCCTGGCGTCCAGTGGTCAGGACTTGGTGCTCTTACTGCTGGGGGCCCAGGTTCAATCTGTGGTCAGGGAACTAAGATCTGGCAAGCTGTGAGGCCAGGGAAAGACTGAGACAAACCCATCAAGGTTTGGTTTTTTTTTTTAAAGTAAGCAAGAAGAAAACTCAATATCTCCTGCTCAAGAACGCTTGGGCCGGTGAGCAGAACAAACCATGACCAGGAGACACTTCCAGGGAAAGAAAGGAGTGGGACTCGGGACACTGGCGTCTCCTACGTGGGAGGAAAAGGGCACCTCACGGGAGAAACGAGTCCAGCTGTGACTGCGGTGGAAAAAAGCAGCTCTAACAAACTGCCTCAGGACTTCCTGGGGGACAAGGTGTCCCGGGAAAATGGCTGAGTTGGGACTTTCTCCAAGAACATGAGAAGGGAGAGAGGAAGAAAGGGACAACTTTCATTTTAACAAGTATTTCTTGACAAATTTTAACCCTGCTGCCAGTCTCTTTGCCTGTTTTCTAAACTTAATCTGGATCTTTTTTTTTTTGGTATAAACTCAGTTCTTTTGAAAAGGAGTGTAATAAGGGTTTTTGGTTTCTTTTTTTTAAGAGACAAAGTATTTTTTCCTCTTTAACATTCCTGTTTTCCCCGGGGCTATATGCAAAGACAAACTTGAAATTTGATATCTTCATTTCTTAACACTTTACCATTCAATAACATCAAATTTAAAAAAATCACAAGGCAGAAGGTACACAAGGAGGGGAAAGCAGACAATACACAAGTAAAGATGATGCCACCTGGTTTCTGGCTGATACAACAGACATTCCCGAGTCTCCTCGGTCAAGAAGTTAGATTTGAATGAGACACTAAGACACAATTAAATGGACTCGGCAAGCTGGCGTGCGTGGCTGGGGGGTGTCGCAGGGCTGGCGAGGCCAGTGGACCGCCTGAGGAGCAGGGCTAAGTGAGCCCCGTCCTCGGGGGCCGGGCCTGAGGGACTCTGCATCCTGCTCTGTGTCAGACACCGGGGCCAAACCCTAAGGCGAGGGGGCTGGACCAAGAGCTCAACAAGGCTGGGAGGAGAGGCCGAAAAAGAGGCGGGGGCAGGGAGGCAGCGCGGTTAGTGACACCGAGCTACAGACAGGCAGATCTGATTGTGAATACCGGGGGCTGGGGGGGGGCACTGAAGGATTTTAAATTGTGCCGGGGAGGGGCAGTAACTCTGAGCAGATTAACATTTCAGAAAGACAGGCAGGAACAAACCTCAGGATTTAACCAAAAAAATAGACAGGACGACAATGAGGATGTGAGGAAAGGTCAGGAGAAACACACCTGCCCTCTTTTCCTGTGGACAAATGTCCTTTACAGAGTTACCGCGTTATCCTCGGAAACTGGGGCACTCAGAGGTGAGCGAGAGTAGTCCACCCTCCAAGGCGAAAATGAGTATTTCAAGAATTAGAGATTATAATATTTTGAGACACTTTAAAAATGCATGTCTGATACACATTATACATTGCAGTCTTGTAAGTACAAAAAAAATCTGCAATAACTCTAAATCTGTTAAGTTTTTAAATCTGTAAACATTTTTCAGATTTCATGGACACAAAGGCCGTCTGTCACACACCCAACTTTAAAGCAGAGGAGGCCCGCCGCTTCCCCCGTCAGCACAGCCTCACGGTGCTTCACAGCAGAAGACCGGGCCACAACACTGCAAGAGTTCCCAGCTGACAGCGAATCCCCACAGGGGCTCTTTACCTCAGCAGCCAGTCTATTC
This sequence comes from Okapia johnstoni, assembly GCA_024291935.2. Classification (NCBI taxonomy): domain Eukaryota; kingdom Metazoa; phylum Chordata; class Mammalia; order Artiodactyla; family Giraffidae; genus Okapia; species Okapia johnstoni. The sequence continues at coordinate 1,410,775 of CM044310.1, read as the reverse complement.
AATCCTAACAATTCCAACCGCCAGGAGGAATTCCCCTGCCTGGGCTTACACACACACCCACAAATATCCTGACATTTCTATCTGGTAGAAAGGGTGATCAGAACAGAAGTATCTTTAATACATAACAGAGCCTTCTTAGCTGCCTGTGGATTGTGACAAATGAAGTACCACAAAGTAAACTCATATTTACTCTTAGAAAGTAATCTATATTTTAATCTTAGCAGCAAAAGCCCCAGGAACTTTTTCCTAAACTCCCTTACTGCAATAGCAAAACAATAGATTCTAGGTTCTCTTTTTTCCTAAAAATATCTTATTGTGATAAGGAAACAAACCTTGTAGTTGCCATTTACAATGCCATATACCACCATTTACTATCATCATCATATCATAAAAGATGCTTTAACGTCAAGAAAACGACATTTTTAGAAAGAAAGGCCTTTTAGTTGAATAAATTTAGTTCTAAAAAAAATTCTCTATATTGTCCTTATTTTTTAATACACTGAAGCCCACTCAACGCTTCGTTTCATGGCCTGACCAAGAGTCTCAGGTTTGTTCACACTGGCTTTACGACACCACCTCTCCAACCTTTAAGGAAGGACCACAGTGTCATGGAACTGGTGAGAAGGCCCAATTCCACCTCTGGCTGAGGAGGACTAAGTAAGCAAGGAGCCACTGAACATTAACACCGACACCTCAGGCAGAGCCCTTCCATCTCCACTTCCAAATCCCACCTTCACACACGGGGAATGACGCCCAGAAGGGAAACTGACTTGCCCAAAGCCACAAAGACAATTTATCTCACCTACTGACAGCCTACCACTTTTCCTCTACTGCATAACAACTCTGCATAAGTGAGCCACGTGATTTAAAGATGTGTATGCTTATACACCAAGTCTTAATGTATTATGAAACCCAACCCTGATAATTATTTTAAACCAAAGCAGTATTATCATCTGAGTCATCTGAAATATGGGCTTCCCAGGTGGCGCTAGTGGCAAAGAATCCTCTTGCCTATGTAGGAGACGGGGGTTCTATCCCTGGGTCGGGAAGATCCCCTGGAGTAGGAAATGGCAACCCATGCCAGTATTCTTGCCCGGAAAATTTCACGGACAGAGGAGCCTGGCGGGCTGCTGCAGTCCACGGGGTCGTGAAGAGTCAGACAGGACTGAGCACACACACATGCATCTGACATACAAGATGTACTGGGTCAAGTCAGCTATAAAGAGAACCTCTGCCTCAGAGAAATCCCACCTCAAGAGGACACAAGGCAGATACACACCCCCAAAAGTTAAAACAGAAATTCCGATACAGGCCTCACCTTAACCACAACAGCTGTAATCACTTCCACTCACTATGATGCAGAACTGGACACTGAGGTATCTGGACTGTTGCCAAGGTGCGCAGTGATAAAGCTTTACCATGGCACAATATTCACTGTCTTACTGAAAATGAATGTCAAGAAAATCCCTACATACCAAGAATGCTCACAGGCAATTCAAGAGCGTCCTCCAGCTGTCTCAAATTGAGTCTTTAACGACTGCTTGGAGTGCAGTCAATCAAAGGAGGAAAGACATCTTCGCAGAGGAAAAATTAGTAGACCAGCTATCTCTGTATAAGAAGAAAAAAGCATTTTACCCAGGTCAATGCCTCACTTCTCACACCGTACACCCTTCATCTATGTCTCTGTTTGATAAGCTACGCATATGGTACTTAAGTCTGCTGGTATCTACCAAGCCCCCAGGCTCTGATTTCATCTCAAGATGCAGCTCCCGGGGTGAAAGCAAACATTATCTGTAGTTTCTTACATCTCCTGCAAATTTACGAAACATTATCAATGTCTGGAGATGCCTTAAGAAAAAAAAAAAAAACATTCCCCCCATAATCGATACAGGACAACGAATTTACGGGAATTTCCCTCGGGTCCTCGCGTGCTTGCCGGCGAATTACCAAGGGTATCGGCAAACCCAGATTCTCTTGCGTTTGACTGATCACAGGGATTCCTCCTTGGTTTTGTTAAGCAGGCCGAAAATGTGTGGACACTGATTTCTTTTTCCCAAGTCATCTACCTCCAGGGGAGCTGCCCAGAGACCAACTCTGATGTCTTAAGCGTGAACCACTGAAGCCATACAGTGACCAGATTGCGGGAAATGCAAAGATTTCCTCGGCAAGAACACACGAGTGTTCACGTTCAGCCGGAGGCAATGAGCCGGGTTTGGAGAATTAAGGACCCTCCGCCCGCCCCGGGCTGACCCCGCCGGCAAAGAGCGCGCGCAGGTGGAGGGCAGGGGGCGAGCGGCCGGCGGAGTGGAGCCCGCGGGAGGCCCGGGGCCAGGGAGCCAGCCCGGGGCTGGGGGGGTCGGGCGGCCGGGCGGGGGGCTGCCGGCCCCGGTGCCTCGCGGGCGGCCGGCGCAGGCGCGCGCGGGGGGCGGGGGGCCGGGAGGGGAGGCGCAGGCGCGGGCCGCCGGGGTCCGCGGGGCCGGGGGGCCGGGGGGCCGGGAGGGGAGGCGCGCGCCGCCGGGGGGCCGCGGGGGGGCCGGGGGCCGGGAGGGGCCGGGAGGGGGGCCGGCGCAGGCGCGGGCCGCCGGGGTCCGCGGGGCCGGGGGGCCGGGAGGGAGGCGCAGGCGCGGGCCGCCGGGGTCCGCGGGGCCGGGGGGCCCGGGGGGCCGGGAGGGGAGGCGCAGGCGCGGGCCGCCGGGGTCCGCGGGGCCGGGGGGCCGGGGGGGCCGGGAGGGGAGGCGCAGGCGCGGGCCGCCGGGGTCCGCGGGGCCGCCGGGGCCGGGCCGCGCGGGCGGCGCTGAGGGGAAGAGGCGCGCCGGCCGCCGCCCGCGCGGAGGGGCCCGGAGCAGGCTCTTACCGCGCGCCGTGCACACCGCCGCCCCCCCACCCCCAGGCCCGGGATCGCGCAGGCGCCGTGCCACCTGGCTGGCCTCGGGAGGGCACTGCGCACGCGTCGGGCTGCCCGGGGCGCTCCGGTGGTGGGTGCTCCTGGCCGGTGTCCCGAGCGTGGCCGAGGGGTATGTCAGCGCTCCTCCCAGCCCGTCGCAAGGCTCGGCTTAGCCCAGCGGGCCGGCCTTCAGGCAGCGCGTATCTACAGCGTGCCAGGGACAGTGCTGGGCTTGAGCTGGGCAGCGGTGAGAAACACGGAAGCCCTGCCCTCCCGGTACCCCCCGGAGGTCTTGGAAGAGGTGGGGTGCGGGCTTTAAAGTAAGCACAACATGGACCGTTCCTAGTCTAGACCATTTCTTTGTCTTCCCACATCATTTTTACAGTTATATTTTTGCAGGAAAGTGTTCGTGTTTTCTAAACCATTGGCGTAAAGTTGTTCACGTAATTCTCTGGTGGTTTTTATTCATATAAATCTTTGTTCCTTTTTGCTTCTGAATAAATTTCTAATACATTCACATGTTTAAAAGTTAAGAAAGCGCCTTCTCCACCCCAACTCCCTTGCCGTAGTTCCTCTTCCCAGCTGCAACTAAATACATTGAGTTTCTTGATATCCTCCTAAAAAATTTTATGAATATAAGCAAATATCCAAAATAATGTGACTGGTTCTTTCGATTCTCTTTTAACATATACCACAAATGGTAGTCTACTATGGGCTTCCCTGATGGCCTGCTATACATGATGATCTGTACCTTTCTAAAAAAAATCAGAATAGACAGGATGGTTTAATAGCCTGGAAATAAGTCAACATGTGTGTAGCACTTGAGTCATGGTCCTCATCACCAGACAGCCTGGGTTTAAATCCTGGCTTCCTCACTTTCTAACCATTTGTCTTTGCATTTCAGTTTCTTAATCTACAAAATGGGAGCTGTTACGGGTTTGGGGGATTAAGTGGGATAATGCATGAAGGGAGCTTGGCATGATGCCCAGCAGCCAGCAAATGCCTGGTGACTGTGAAGGGCATTCATGTTGCATCCGTTTTGGCCTTTACAATTCAAACAGGTCTCAACATCATTTAGATCCTAACGCCAGCCCTGTAAGAATTGCACAGAGGACGAGGCACTCTAATATAAAAGACTAACACAGTATATTAGACACTGTAAAAGTACGCAAAATAAATATGCAACTCAATGAAATACAAAAAACCTGAAGCTCAGGAAAAAGAACTTGAGCTGTTTGCCAAGTCTCCCCTCTCCCTTGCCAACACCGCAACTTCCCCAAGGGTCACCACATTCTGACCTCTAACTCGGGATGAATATGGGCTGATTTTGAACTTTAAACAAGTGGGATTCTATTGTATGGATTATCCAAGGGCCACAGTAAGAAGCTACCACAGCCTGGGTGGCTTACAGCTACAGCAGCATATCACTTCACAGTCCTGGAGGCGTAAGTCCAACCCCTAGGCGGCAGCAGCTCTGAGTCCCCTTGGAAGGCCCTTGTCTCTTCCGCCTTCCGCCAGCTGCCTGCATCTCTTGATGCTCCTTCGCTTGTCGCTGCTTCGTTCCAATCTCTGCCGTGGTCTATGGTCTCTGCTGTTTGTGTGAAACCTGCCTTTGATTCTTACCTAAGAACACTCATGATGGTGTTTAGGGCCCAGCCAGATAGTCCAGGATAAGCCCCCCATCTCATGACCCTTTATCTATCACATCTTCAGAGACCCAAATAAGCTAACATTTACAGGTCCCAGGGAAGGGCTGGATATCTTCAGGGGGCAGTATTCAGCCTATGGCAAGTATCCGTCTGTGCCACCCTCTTTCATTCAACATAAAGTATGCAAGATGCATCCATCTTGTTGCATGCATCTGTGGCATGCAAAATGAATATCACTACACTGTATGAATTTACCATGCCATGGTTTATCCACTCTATTGATGGACATTTGGGTTGTCTCCAGTTGTGAGCTATTTGTGGAATGAAAACTGGGTTCAGCAAAAAAAAACATTCCTGGTGTCGCCAATGGGAACCTGTATGCACCCTTGGTACACACCCTTCTAGGTTATCTGATTCTGAATTCTGGAGAGCTCTGGGCCTTATGGGCTTCCCTGGTGGCTCAGGTGGTAAAGAATCTGCCTGCAGTGCAGGAGATCTGGGTTTGATCCCTGAGTCCAGAAGATACCCTGGAGAAGGGAATGGCTACCAAATCGAATATTCTTGCCTGGAGAATTCCATGGGCAGAGGAGCCTGGAGGGCTGCAGTCCTTGGGGTTGCAAAGCGTCAGACAGGACTGAGCCACTCACATTTTCTTGCTTTTTCACTTCCTGGGGCTTATATTGTCTTTGAGCTCTTTTGCAATATAGTAGAAGATTGATAGCAAATGCAAACAATTCTTGTCCTGGGACAACCCTCCCCCACAGTGGAAAAACCAGTTTTGCCTCCAAGTTCATTTCAATATTTCTATTCTGTAAATGTGTCTGACCCTGGAGTTCTCCTTTCAACTGATGGTAACATCTTGCTGGTTTCCTCACTTAATGAATGAGTTCAGTAGACTCTTTGATATATGTTTATTTTATATTTGTATAAGAGGCACGATTTTACTTTAAAAAAAAATTACCCTTTAACATTAGGAATCAAGTTCCCATGAACCTTCTGATACGCATCAAATTACTTTTCATGAGCCAAAACCACGAAGCTAGATTTTCTGCCGTGGAAATTCCAAAATAAAAGGGGCTGCTGACATCTCCTGAGTAGCTATCAGGTCTGCACACCTGTGCAGGGGCTGGCTGGGTGTGAGAGATGGCTTTGACCAAGTCCCTAGCCTCCAACAGCCTTCTCTGGATAGGCAGCCGTGTAACTTGGTCCGGAATCAGGTGAGATGGGGCTCAGGTGTCCTGGAGGCATCAGCAGGATTCCAGGAGGAGATGACATTTGAAGAGGATCTGAGGCAGAGAGCACTTCCCCCACTAGACCTCAAACTTGGCTTCTGTATTGTGGACAGAAGCTGGTCCCTGCAGCTTTGGGACCGGGAAGTGACATGCGGTGAGATCGTCTTCAGGAAGACTGGCCTCGTGGCGTGTGCAGGATGGGGAGGGAGACCCTGAGAGTCTGGATACCTGGAGAGGCCGGGAGGCCTGGCATGGCGCTGGGGTCAGAGGAGAGGTCACAGGTCTGCGGGTGGGGTGCACAGACCTGGCTAGACTTCACCCCAGTCTGTGGCTGGGCCTCACCCCACCTTGTTCCCTCCTGCTCCTCGGCTGATCAGGAGTGGAGGGGGCAGAAAGAGCAGGCGACTTGGACAGCTGCTGGCCAGGAGCAAGAGGTGTCCAGAACATCTGTCACCATCGAGCCCCTCCCAGGGCCCAGCCTCCACCTCCCCCGACCACTGAGTGGCGGGATCTGGGACGCTGTGATGACCAGCCTCAGAGGCGGACGTCGCCGCCTGGTCAGGCCCTGCTGGCCCTGCAGTTTTTGCTGCGATGGGTGGGGCTCTGCAACCTGGAACCCCCTTGAGCCCTGTGCCTCTGGTTTCCCACTGACCAACTTGGCTCCCCCAGACTCCCACCCTCAGCCCCGCCCGCCCTACTCGGGCCCAGCTGTTCCGTCTGCTCCACAGCTGGAGGAGCCAAATAGGGAGGACCCACGGGCCAAGTTTTCATCAGAAAACAGGTGTCCCCAGCAGTTAGCAAATCGTTAGCTCCTAGCACGCCAGGACAGCAAGCCCAGGATTCCGCACGTGCCTCTCCAGGAGCCAGGGGCGCTCCACGTCCCAGGAAACATGCAGCTGTCAGCGGAGCGAAGAGGTGTCTGCAGACCGAGACAGGCTGCCCGGCCTCCGCAGCTGCAGTGTTGGCCCTGGAAGAAACTCAGGTACCCAGCAGCCACGCTCTGAAGCCTGGCTGGGAGGGTTGGGTGACAGTCCAGAGGAGACACGGGGGGGGCACCGACTCAGGACAAGGTGGCCACCCTTCCTCATGACCCACAGAGATCAGAGATCGTGAAACCCTCTTAGGGACTTCCCTGGTGGTCCAGGGGGTAAGACTCCATGTTCCCAGCGCAGGGGCCTGAGTTTGATCCCTGCTCAGGGAACTAGATCCCCCACGCTGCAACAGGAGGTCCTCCACATGACAGCGAAGATATCCCATGTGCTCCCACTGAGACCCGGGGCAGCCAGAAAAAGAAAGAGGGCCCTTACCTCACCCAGGGAGGCTGATGCCAGCAAGAAGGGGGCCTGTGTAACAGCTCTGCTGGCCCCCAGGCTTGAGCCCAAACTCTGGCCAGGATGGCTGTGTGACCTCGAGCGTGGCCCTCAACCTCTCTGCGCCTCCAGTTTTTTCTGAAGAATACCAGTATTCCCACACCAGTCATGGATGCTGGAGAACTAAACAATAGGTCCCCACCTCAATAAGCTCCGCCTGCACACCGTGCTTCTCTGCATACGCAGTCACACAGCTAGTAAACAGTAATGTTTGCGGCCCTGGAGACTTAGCGTGAGCGTCCCAAGGACAGGGCCTGGCACACACCAGGGCTCCGGAAATGCTTCCTTTATGTCAGCAAACCTGGAAACCTCAGCTGTGGCCACAGGACTGGAAAAGGTCAGTTTTCATTCTAATCCCGAAGAAAGGCAGTGCCAAAGAATGCTCAAACTACCACACAATTGCACTCATCTCACATGCTAGTAAAGTAATGCTCAAAATTCTCCAAGCCAGGCTTCAGCAATAGGTGAACCATGAACTTCCAGATGTTCAAGCTGGATTTAGAAAAGGCAGAGGAACCAGAGATCAAATTGCCAACATCCGCTGGATCATCGAAAAAGCAAGAGAGTCCCAGAAAAACATCTACTTTTGCTTTGCTGACTATGCCAAAGCCTTTGACTGTGTGGATCACAGCAAACTGTGGAAAATTCTTAAAGAGATGGGAATACCAGACCACCTGACCTGCTTCCTGAGAAATTTTTATGCAGGTCAAGAAGCAATAGTTAGAACTGGACATGGAACAACAGACTGGTTCCAAATTGGGAAAGGAGCACGTCAAGGCTGTATATTGTCACCCTGATTATTTAACTTACATGCAGAGTACATCATGAGAAACGCTGGGCTGGAAGAAGCACAAGCTGGAATCAAGATTGCAGGGAGAAATATCAATAACCTCAGATATGCAGATGACACCACCCTTATGGCAGAAAGTGAAAAAGAACTAAAGAGCCTCTTGATGAAGGTGAAAGAGGAGAGTGAAAAAGTTGGCTTAAAGCTCAATGTTCAGAAAACTAAGATCATGGCATCCAGTCCCATCACTTCATGGCAAATAGATGGGAAAACAATGGAGATAGTGAGAGATTTTATTTGGGGGGCTCCACTCCAAAATCACTGCAGATAGTGACTGCAGCCATGAAATTAAAAGACACTTGTTTGCTTCTTGGAAGAAAAGCTATGACCAACCTGGACGGCATATTAAAAAGCAGAGACATTACCAACAAAGGTCCATCTTGTCAAAACTATGGTTTTTTCCAGTAGTCATGTATGGATGTGAGAGTTGGACTATAAAGAAAGCTGAGCGCCGAAGAACTGATGCTTTTGAACTGTGGTGTTGGAGAAGACTCTTGAGAGTCCCTTGGACTGCAAGGAGATCCAACCAGTCCATACTAAAGGAGATCAGCCTTGAATATTCATTGGAAGGGCTGATGTTGAAGCTGAAACGCCAATACTTTGGCCTCCTGATGCAAAGAACTGACTCATTGGAAAAGACCCTGATGCTGGGACAGCTTGAAGGCGGGAGGAGAAGGGGATGACAGAGGATGAGATGGTTGGATGGCATCACCGACTTGATGGACATGGGTTTGAGTAAGCTCCAGGGGTTGGTGACAGACAGGGAGGCCTGGCGTGCTGCGGTCCATGGGGTGGCAAAGAGCCGGACACGACTGAGCGACTGAACTGACTGTCTCTCAGCTCTGGGTCCCCGTCCACAGGAAGCACTCACTGTGGTCCAGCCTCCTGGTTCCACCTCCATGCGGACCCTGAGAAACAGCGACATGGAAGAGGCGGAGGGATATTGAGCCGGATCAGGGGATTCCGTTGAAACGTGCCTGAGACTCCGCTCATGCTCCTCCGCCTGCCTGTGGCCCTCCCCCGTGCCCGTGTCTGATAAATCCTGATTCTACAGGTGAGCAGGGGACTCCCTGGCGGCCCAGTGGTTAGGGCTTGGCGCTTTCACTGCCGAGGGCCTGGGTTCAACTCCTGGTTGGGGAACTAAGATCCTAAAAGCCACCGCGCAGCCCCCGAAAAAAAAAGAACAAACCCGTTTTACAGGTGAGGACAGTGAGGCCCAAGGACCTATGTGAGTGGCCCACGCCTTGGCCTGTGGGCCTGGGGCCCCTCCCTCAGCTGCCAGGGCCCCCCCCCCCTTGCAAACTAGCCTCCCGACAAGCCTGCACACACCCCAAGGCTCCCAACTCACCTGTGTCTCCTCTTTGAGAATCCATCGTCACTCGCAGCCCTTGTTTGAAAAATTCTCCCCGTGAGGGTAGAATTCACTCTGGGGAGACATTAAGCAAAGGGGTAAAGAGGGCGGGCCTAAGAGTCCGTCCGTTATCCTGTGTGGAACCCAAAGCAGGGCTCTGTGTAAATATGCCGCGTTTGCAGGGAGACCTGAGGACAGTTCCAAGCAGTTCTGGAAAGACCCTCAGGAAGGACCAGCCTGTTGAGAAGACATCAGCCGCCCTGGGGGGCTTGTCTCACACTGGGTCAGCAGGCCTGCCTGTGGCAGCAGGAGGGGCCGGGAGTGGGTCAGAGACATTGGGCGGGAGTGGCTGTTGGCTTGGCCGCGAGGGGCCCGGGGTTCCGGCCAGAAGCAGGCTGGCCTGGGCCTGGTGAGGGAAGTGGGCCATGGCGACGAGGGGCAGGGGCAGCAGCAAGCGAAGGAGGCCCTGCCTTGAGCCCAGTGGAGAAGGAGGTGGACGGGCCACAGCTGGGAGGCCGCGGGCGTGGAGAGAGCCTGCGTTCTCCCTGCTCTCGGGGACTAGAAGTGAGCTAGGAGGGTTTCTGGGGCAGGGGTGCAGGGGTGCCCAGCCAAGGAGGGCACCTCTGCAGAGTGGGGACAAAGGCCCAGAAGGCCAGGGAGCTGGGGGCCCCGGCGGGGAGGGGCCCTCTGTGTTCTCGGGGCCTTTCATGGGCAGGAGGGCCTGGTGGCCAAAGCCCCCGCCCGGGGTTGGCGGCAGGGCTCGGCCATGAGGTTCACTGGCCTGGCCCGGACCAGGGGTGGGGGTGAGCACTCTCCACCCTCGGTGCGGTCACTCGACCACCCCGGGACCCTGCGGGAGGGGCGCGAACCCGGAGCGGCACAGGGAGGACCCGGGTCCCAGGCTTGGGTCCCCAGCCAGGGGTCAGAACAGCCAAAAGGCCGCCGTCCATGGAAGCCAAAGGGCGGCCGTGACAGTGAAAACTGCAGGCCAGGGGCTCACACAGCCGGCACGGATGTCTCACAGATCCGGAGTCCAAGGTCAGAGTGCCGTCCGGGTTGGTTCCTCCCCAGGCGTCTCTTCCTGGCTCGCGGCTTCTCTCCGTGTCCTCACACGGCCTTTCCTCTGTGAGCAGCGGAAACAGAGCTCTGGTCTCTCACTCTCTCTCTTTTCTTTTTGCCCAGCCACGCCTCATGGCTTATGGGATCTTAGTTCCCCAACCAGGGATCGAACCCGGGCCGTCGGCACTGACGGCGCAACCACTGGACTGCCCCGCAACCCTCTCTCGTCCTCTCCTTATGAATCCACCGGGCCTGTGGCATCAGGGCTTCACCCTTAATCTCCGCTGGGGCTCACGGCTTCAGCGCTTGAACCCGGGAACACAGCTCCGTCTATAACCATGTGGAGCGCTGGAGTCTGGAACTCCCGGGTGCGGGGTTGGGGGGGTCAGAGGCGGGGTTACACCAGGTGGCCTGAGACTCAAACGGGCCAGAGGCAGCCTGCCGGGTGGACAGGCTCCTGCGGCCGCTGCCCACTGACCACAAACCCCCGGAGTCTTCCTGGCCATCACCGTCTGAAAGCACCCTGCGTGGGGAGTGAGTTCACCTCAGGGGTGCGTTATCTTAATGGGGGAACACATACAAAAGTCAGGTGTCATGGCCTCACAGCCTCGAGCCCCGGGGAGGCCCCAGGTCTGGGCCGGCCACCATCCAGGCGGCGTTGACCCCCACCCGCCCTGGGAGGGGGGTGGGGGGCTGCTCCCGTGTAGACCCCACCCCTCAGGCCCCTTCCTTGGCCAGAATCCCTTTTGAATCCACCCTTCCCCAGCAGCTGTGCTTCTCAGCTGGCGCGCCTGGTAAAAAAAGCCGCCTGCCAACACAGGAGATACAAGAGACGCGTGTTTGATCCCTGGGCTGGGAAGAGCCCCCGGAGGAGGAGATGGCAACCCACTCCAGCATCCTTGCCTGGAGAATCCCCATGGACGGAGGAGCCTGCCGGGCTCCAGGTCCACAGGGTCGCAGAGTCGGACATGGCTGAAGGGACTTAGCACGTACGCAGAGCTTATCCCAGCAGCCTGGCTCCCCTCCAGCAAGGGACTTGGAAATCCCAAGGGTGAGTTTCCGGTCAGGTCCGCCCCAGGAGGGGAATGGAAGGGAGCTGGTGTGCGGAGCGAGCCCTCAGTGATCTGGCTGAACGGGCCAGAGAGGCCCCCAGAAGGTCTGTCCTGGGACACGTGGCCTGTGACATCGGGCTGGGCGCTCAGTGCATCTCATATGGGGACACACAGCCTTGCCCCCTCGCCCCCCAAGCAGCGACTGCAGCCGGGCGCAGCTCAGATGCAGCAGGGCCCCGTCTTCCACGGGACCATTCCTGCGGCGGCCTGCTGGTCACGCTCTGCCCGCCCCGGGTCTGACAGTGCCCTCCCTCGCCCCGGGGTGACTCGCGGCCCCCATCCTGCCCACTGACCCAGGGTGGCCGCTCCGGGAGGCCATCCAGGCCTCCTCAAGAGCTCGTGTGTCTGTCGCCCCCTCACTTTTCCTGTTTATCTTTTCAGAGATGTTGGGGACAGCCCATCATTCACTCCATCATGGAAATAATTGCTTTTAAGGCCACTGGGGCCTTCTTTTTTGGGGGGGAGGGATGGGGGGTATACAAGCTCTTCTGAGATCTCTACAGAAACTCTTGCCCGTCTTCATACGCCCGGGGTACGTGTGTGACACCAGGCTTTGGCCCGAGGCCCGCGCGGGTGGCCACATCCAGCCCAGCAGAGAGGGAGCCGGCCTGTGGCGAGTGTGGCGACACCACGTCCCCAGCCTGTCTCTGCTCTCCAAACAGCCGAGACGGCGGGGGGGCCTCCGTGCAACCTCCATTTACCCACCTACCAAGTAAAGGGAGGGACTCCAAGGGTCTTTGAGGTCTAAGGCCTCAGACCCCACAGCAGCAAACGGTCCTGCTCCCTGGCCATGCCACTGGCCTGGGCTGGGCTGGACAAAGCTCCTGCTCTCAGGAACAATGGGCAACCGTCAGCTTGTCCCCAAATGAATTCCTAATGAGAGAGATGCACTGGAGCTTTTCTTTTTATAAAAGGTTTTCAAATAGCGCCCGGAAGGCAGGGATACAGAGATCTAACTAGACTTTCGGGAAGATCCCTGGAGGAGGGAGTGGCAAACCACCCCAGTATTCTCGCGTGGAGAATCCCACGGACAGAGGGGCCGGGCCTGGCGGGCTACAGTCCAGGGGGTCTCAAAGAGTCAGACACAACTGAGCGGGCACACACACACAGAACTGCCTTTTGGGGGCCAGATCATAGGAGGGGGCCCTTGTCATCAGGCGTCAGGAGGGCAGCACCGTGGTTCCCGTGCAGCTTTGCAAATGCCAACCCTTAGGCCTCAAGGAAGGCCCCCGGGAGGGAACTCAGGGTGATGCTGGCAGACGTTGAGGACGGCAATGCAGGTCCCCGTGGCTGTGGCCCAGTTTGTCCCCAGCAGAGCCCACTTGGCATGCCCATCTCCATGGGGGCACTGCTTCCCTGGACGCTGGGTGGCTTTTTCTGAGGGAAGGCTGGTGGCGGCTAAGGGGACCCACGCCCCGTGGCCGGCAACGCAAAAGCTGGGCCCGGCAGCACCAGTGGAAACCATGGAGGCAGAAGGGCTCATGCAGGGCTGGGCTGGGCATGGCTGGACCCCCCCCAAGCTGGGCACGGCCCGTGTCCCCACAGCTGTCACCCCAAACCCGACAGCCCCGCGCTTGGCAGGGAGGTGGCCTGTGGGCAAGTGGACGCCCCGGGCCAGGCCTGTCCCCAGGGTGCCCACCTCCTCAGGGAGGCATCCTGGATGCCTGCCTGTCCACTCCACCGGCTGCTCCTTCCAGCCCCAATGCCCACCCCCAGCCCTGACCCATCGGCCCTGTCGAGGGCGCTCCCAGAGCCCCTGGTCACAGCGTTTCTACAGCAGCCACAGCACAGACGCAAGTCGTCTCAAGGAACTTTAATGAAAGTTGTCAGCAGTCTTTCCCCCCCACCGCAGCGGGAGAGACGGCAGAGCTGGAACTCAGACACACGGCCGCCCAGAGACCCACCGCCAACCCCAGCGCGCGGCCGGGCTCCAGATGCAGGGCCCTGGGCGGCGAGGCGGAGTCCGGCCGCTGAGCCTCATGGAAGGTCACGTCCGGACCCCAGACAGTCACCTGCCCACTGGCTTCGCCGACCGTCAGGGCCGGAGTGTCAGACGGGCAACGGGGACGCCTGGGGACCCAGAGCGACCACCGCCATGGTGGGCCAGAGAAGGAGCGCCTCGATAGCCATGGAAGAGAAAAGCAGTCATCCCGCCACTCGATGGCGTGTCCTACGTAAAGAAAGAGCTCCAAGAGGGGAAGGAGGTGCGGCAGGGAACCAGGATTGGCACAGACGCTGAGAGACGGTTTTCCAGTTTCAATGCGATGGATGCAGATCATGAAGGCTTCAGGGTAACAGAGACCAGGCCAGGGCTTTCTAGGTAGAGCGCGTTCCCCCCGCAGGGCCGGACGGGATGGGAAGCCAGGCTAGAAGAGGTCGGGGGCCGGAGGCCGGGGAGACCCACCGAGTCCAGATAACATTCAGGGACAGAGGACAGCCCCCGCCATCCGCTACACCCTCATTCCCCAGAGGGACCACGGCTCTCCCCATGAGAGCAAAGTACAGCTAAATAAATACAGTACAAGGACATCAGACCTTCGGGTGGCTTCTCTCTCCGTCCCCTGGGTCAGCAGGTCCGCGAGCAGAAAGGAGAGGGAGGGGCACGTGGCCCCCACGTGCTTGGAGCTCCTGCCCGTCCACACGACGGGGGAGAGCCTCCCACCCCGGCTGGGACACGGGACGGGGCCGGTCTAATCACGTGACAAGCAAACGCCTTTTCCTGAGTCGTGCCTCCGCTTCCCTCTCTGGTTCAGTGACACTCTCTCTTCCCGCAAGTCCAGCCTGGAAGCTTTGCCTGTTTCTTTTCTCCTTGCCCCCGCCCCTTCTTAGAAAGCGATGCAATTCTTCATAGACGCACGTCTTCAAAATACCTAGAGGGGTCCCCGGTTCTGTCTCCTCTAAGTCAGACGGTCGGGGAGGGTAACCAGCCACGTCCTGGCTTCAGCACAGGGGCGTGGAGTGTGGGCGTGCGGGGGGGTCGGTCCCTCTACCTGCTCCGGGGTGGGCACCCCCACCCTCGGCCTGTTCCCAACCCTCCCCCCCCAATTCCGGGTGCCCAGGGGACTTCCGGAGCAGCTCCCGATGAAAAGAGGGCTGGCGCGTGGAGGAAGACGAGATGCCGCTGTGGACATCGCTTGTCCACAGAGTACATTCTAACATCTTAGTGGGTATCTGAATCTTGTTAGGAAAAAAAAAAAAATTAGAAACTATGTATAAAACTTAAAAATATTCAAGTATCAAAAGGCTATTCGGATCAAAGTTTAAAACAAGCTGTCGGCAAGCTGCCGCCGCCACCAAGAGAAGAAAAAACCTTTACAAGAGTCTGCGGGGCGCGCGCTGCGAGGGGGCGGAGCCGATCTGGGGTCGGGGCGGGGGGCAGACGGGCCACGGGTGGGAGGAGGCCGGAGCCCCTCCGGGCCGACGAGGCGAGCGTGAGCCGGCGGGGCGGTCTGGACGGCGGGCGGTCCGCCCTCCCCAGAAAACCAGCCGTGCGGTGCGCAGCCCGGGGCCCCCTCCCCTGGCGTCCGGGAAAGCAACGGAGGGCGGAGCAGGAGGAAGACCCGTGCCCGCGGCACAGCCTTCTGCAGAGAAGCAGAAGCCGGGAGGTGCACGGGGTCAGGCGCTGCACGGTGCCGACTCGGCGCCTCCAGCCAGGTTACAAAACAGGGCAGCGTTCTGGATCTGGGGCACGGACACGCTCCCGCCGCGCGGGACGGGGCTTGGCCCCCGGGGCGTGAAGCGGCGGCGGCGTTGCCTCAGGACGACGACTCGGGAGTCGGGGAATCCGCTGCTGCCTGCTCCCTTGTCCCCGAGACGCGCTCTCATCCGGACAGGGGATCCAGCCGCAGTCTTCCAGCTCTCACAAGTTAGAACCACTCCCTTCGCCTGGTCCCGCCCGGGCCCACGACGGGTGACGCGCTGGCCCGGGCGCCCTCTGGTGGCGGCGCGGACACGGTGCCTGCCCCGGCCGCTTCCGCCAGGGGTGGCTGTCTCTTGGCAGCTGCGGGGGGGTGCTGGCAGCAGCACCCCGGCGGGGGTGGCCCAGTGACTCCTCCAGGAGGCTCAGATCCCGCTCTGCGGCTGGACGGCTCGTGTCCCTGGCAGGGTCCCGGGCCGTCCTCTGCTGTCTCGGGGCTGGGCCGGGGCCTCTAGACTTCGGTGGAGAAGAGGACACTCTGTCTCCTGCCGTCCGGGGTGGGGATGGCCTCCAGCTGCAGGAAGTACAGGAGCACCTGGACCTGCGGCGCAAAGGGGTCGGCGGCTCAGAGCGGGGGAGGTCCCCCCACCCCGGCAGAACCTAGGACCCTGCTGGGGACAACGAGCCCCTCACAGCAGGAGGCCTGCCCCCCACACCCCCACCAAGGACCACCAGGCGGGCCAGTCCTGGAAGCCCCAGCCAAGAGCAGAGGGCGGAGCCGTGGCCTGCCCTCCCCACCGCTGCCTGCCTCGTGGCCCTGTCCACCTCCCCTGCGCGGCTCGGTGGGAACCCCTGGCAGGACACGAGGGTGCAGGGGGCGGGGCAGGCAGGGGCCACAGGTCCAGCCCACGTAAGCGAGGCCACCATACCTGGGACATGACCTCCAGGGACCAGCTGTCGGTCATGGAGATGGCCTGGCTGGGGTTAGCGGGCAGCTTGTTCTCCTTCTCAGAGGGCCGGAGCAATGTGGGGCCGAACACCGTGGCGAGGTTGTGCAGGGACATCTTATTCACCGTCTCCTTTTCTGCCACCCTAACGAGGGGGGTGGGGAGGAAACTGCCGTGACGCCGCCTTGGGGATCGGGGCAGGGAGGGCGGGAGGGCTCCTCCCCAGCTGACCCAGCCCGGCTCTTCAGGGTCGGAGGCCCCGGGACGCAGAGGGCTGAGGCCAGCAGGGGAAGGGCGGGATGGGGAGGGGACCTTCGAGCCCGCGGCTGGCCATGGCACAGGGGGACAGGGGTGGTAGGGGCACCAGGACCCGGAGGGGCCCCCACAGATGGGGGGAGCACTACAGAGGGAAGGCCCCGGGTGCCAGGGAGTCTGCCGGGCGCAGGTGACCCACCGAGCCCTGAGCACCCCAGAGGAGGGGGGCTACCTTTTCAGGTGGTCCAGGAGGAAGAGGAAGGTGAGCAGGTTGGCCTCCGGGAGCGACAGGAGCAGGTTGAGCATGCAGCTCTCCTTCGCCACGGGGTCTGAGAGCGCTGCAGGGAGCAGGGGGGCACTTACTTCTCACAGTCCCGACCCGGGGCTGGAAGGCTCCCCCAGGGCCCAGGCCGGTCCCCGTCCTGCCTCCCATGGCGCTGGCCCCCGTGAGGGTCCTGGGGGGGGAGCCTGGCCACCCTGGACACCTTTTCTGAACCTCAGAGGGGTCGAGAGCACCACAGGGACCAGAGCCAGGGGATGACGGGCACAGCTGCCCTCCTGGCCCCCTCGCCCCTTCCCATCTCCTGCTCAGGGGAAGCGGGGGCCAGAGACACCCCATCACATCAGCCTTTGCACCTGGGTGAGGGCAGGTCCTCTGCTGAGCGGCCCTGGGGGGGGAGGTGGGTACAGAGGCTGCAGCCTCCCCGAGTGCCAGCACCCCCCACCCTCCAGGTGGGCCTGGGGTCAGGGTGTACCCGAAGCCCTGACTGATGGGCCAGGGTCTGGGGCCAGTGAGGACAGCGGTCTCTAGACCCCACACAGGCATCTCCACAGCGGCAGCCCCTCCTCTCGGCAACCTCGAGGGCTGGGTGAGGCGGTCAGCCTGTGGAGCCCTCACGGGATGGCTGGGTTCCCAGTCTCCCATCGCACGCAGACTTTGTGCTGAAACTCGGGTTTCTCCCCAACAACGGCGGACAAGAGGGGAGATGGGGGACGCCCCGCGCTCACCGATGCCCTCGGCAAAGTTGGGGTAGAACTCGTCGGTGAAGAGGGGCTCGGGCAGCTCGCGGAAGTAGAGCTTCAGCGTCCCGGCGATGGCGTTCACGTCCATCTCGCTCATCATCACCGACACGTCCTTGTTGTCTGGGGAAGAGCGTGGAAGTGGAGCGGAGCCAGCCGCGGACCCCGAGTCGGCACCACCCTCTGAGCCCCAGCCGCCCGTGCGGGTCACCTGACGAGAGCTGTAACTACAGTGGGGGTGTCCCCCCACCCTGCGCCACAGCGTCCGGGGCTCCAGGTCCCCCGCGGCGGGAGGAGAAACCCACTGAGGACAACCCTGGGGTCTCCCGCCCGTATCTGGCAGTCAGGCCATTCCACCGGCTTCTCCGCACCAGACTCGCTGACCCCTGGGCTTGGTTGGCACCTTTCACACCCACCCCCGGGGGGGCAAGCTGAGCCCCCGGCGGGTAGAGCTGGGGGCCGCCCCACGGAAGCCCCTGGTCAGACTTGGCAAGAGCCACACGCGTGTGGTCAGGACGGGGTGGGAACCGGCTTCTGTGGAACCTCCCTCCCCAGCGGCGCAGGCACTGCGTGTACCCCTCCCTCCCACCGCCCGGCTGAGACACTCACTGACGTCAAAGGCCGCCTTCAGGGCCTGGATGTCCGTGGCCACTCCGGACACGCGGTAGATGCCCACCTCCTCCATGCCCCGGCGCTCGATCTCCTCGACGCACTGGCGCACGATGTAGGGCACCTTGGACCGCTCCCTCCTGCGGGGGCGAGGGGGCGGGGAAGGGGGCGGTGCCTCAGTGTCCAGCAGCCCCGCCCCCTCCGTGGGGCGGCCCCCTCGCCCATCGGCACGCCCAGAGCACCAGAGCCTGCCCTGGGTCCTCCCTGGGCTCTGCGGTCTCACAATCGTCACTGCCTCCATCTCATCAGGGTCTTTGCAACAGTCCCGGTGGGCTGGACACCCTCCAAGCACACCCGCCCTGGGGGCGTGGTAGGGAGGCCCTTCTGAGCGAGGTCGGCTCCCGGAGGTCAGTCCGGGGCTCCCTGGGCCCTGGTTTGATGGGCGACTGACTGCAAGGGTCCTGGGAAATGGTCTGGCCTCCGAGTCGGGCGGGAGTGGGGGGGACCCTGGGGGGGACCCCGGCCCACCATCCGCGGACCCCTCCAGGCCACAGGCAGAGGGGAGCCCCGTGTCCGGCAGGCAGCCAGGCCAGAGGACCAAGTCCACGGGGCCGCCTCGCCCCTGCGCTCGGCTGGGAATCCTATGACGCTACCCTTCTCTCTTCCGCGTCCTAACAGGGGACGATTCCAGCCCCTGTAAGCAGGACGCCAGAGTAAGAACTCTTCAAACACAGGAGCCGCGCTGGCTGGAGGGTCGCTTCAGTCTAGTTTGCTTCAGTCTAGTTTAGCGACTGGATCCGGGACCCAGCAGAGCCCTGTCCCCAGCCCCTCTCACGAGTGGTGCTCATTTGGGGGTCCCTGCTCCCGCCCAGAGCCACCTGGAGGAGCTGGGGGACAGCTGGGGTGTAGCCGGGGGCCAGGGGGCAGTGCTCGGACACAACAGGTGTCCTGCCTGACAACCAGTGAGGTCAGGGCCGGGCCAGACTCCAAACCGGGGAAAGTGGATTCCGGAGGAAGCGGCTGTGTCCCCAAGGCCCACCCTGAACCTGCACACAAGCGTCTCCTGATGACTGACCCGTGACGGGGTGGGGACAGACAGGAGCTCAGATAGCGAGGGAAGGGAACCCTGGCGAGCCTGGCTCCAGGGGCGGTGCAGGAAGGGGGCGGGACAGCCCTGAGCTGCTGGGGACCTGTTCTGTGGTCAACACGGGAGGCAGCCATGCACAGAGTGCTCCACCGGCCTGCGAGGGGTCCCTGTGCAGGACCATGCACAGAGAGGGAGACCCACACTGCTCCTTCCTGCAGAAACACCCGGGGAGGGAGAGCCCTCCGCCCTCAGGGACGAGAGACCCAGGAGCCCTGGGCCCCCACCACTCACTTGGTGACCACGGCGATCTTGACTCCAAAGACCCCCGTCTGTTTTCGGGAAGGCATCCTCTTCAAGCTGAACTCCCTGCTGGTGAACTTGATTGACAGCTTCACTTCAATCTGCAGGGGATGTGGGGGGCACGACCCTCTCACCCTCCTGGTCCTCAGAGCCTGCTCCCAGGGCCCCGTGATCTCAGGCCAAGGTCCGGGTTGGGGGCGGGCCCTGGTCCAACTCAGCGGCAGCCGGGAACGGCCAGGGCCGTCTGAGGACCCACTTCTGCACAACTTCCCCCCACGACCCTGTGGCTTCTGTTTCCCCTTTAATCCTGATTAAAAAGAACCACTAGACTCCATGCTGCACGGCAGCCTGAATGGGCGGGGAGCTTGGGGGAGAATGGATCTATGTATCCATACATGTATCCACCCACGCAACTGACATGAGTTCGAGCAAACCCCGGAGTTGGTGATGGACAGGGAGGCCTGGCGCGCTGCGGTCCACGGGGTCGCAAAGAGTCGGACACAAGACTGAGCGACCGAACTGAACTGGATACACGTGTATGTGTGGCTGAGTCCCTTCTCTGTTCACCTGAAACTATCACAACATTGTCAACTGGCTATATCCCAATACAAAATAAAACGCTAAAAAAAAAGAGAGACACTAGAGAAAATGTATAGAGAATAGTGTAACAAAAAACCACAAATCACCTATCAAATGTTAGCACTGTGTCCTACATGCTAACTCGCTTCAGTCCTGTCCGACTCTGTGCGACCCCAGGGACTGTGGCCCGCCAGGCTCCTCTGTCCGTGGGGTTCTCCAGGCAAGAATGCTGGAGTGGGTTGCCATGCCCTCCTCCAGGTATGTCCTACACGCCCAGAGCTTTTCTGGTGAGTGGCAGTGCTTTTTCTTAAGGAAGGTCTCAATTCTTACAGGGCACTGGAGTCTAATCAGGGGCCTCAGTGTCTATGGGCAGGCCCCAGGGTCCAGGCCCCTCTGTCCCCATGATGCCCCTGGACCCCCGCTTTGAGGAGGGACACCCAGTGCCTGGCGGGTGACCCGCACTCCAGCCACAAGACTCCGGCCTACGTGGACTCAGGCCCGCACGCTGCAGTTGTGCCCTGCAGGGCCTCTGCTTCCTCCAGCCCCGAGGATCTCAAAAGGGACTGGGACCATCCCAACCTTCTACAGGAAGCGGGCGCCAACAGAGCGCCGGGGGGCACGTACCCCGTTCATAGCGATGACCGTCCGCTGCCAGTCTCTGTCCTGCAGGGTCTGGGGGTCCAGCTGAAAGCAAGGGGTCATGGTTACCGGAAGCCCTGGACGTCCAAGCAGAGGCCGGGCCGGGCAGCAAGCCCAAGCCCGCGACTCCTCCATATCCAAGTGGAATCAGTGGCAGGCCTCGGCCGGCACCTCTCTCCAGAGGCCAAGCAGGGTCCAGATGGAGGACCCCCTAGAAAAGTCCTGGAACCTCAGAGCCCTCCCGCCCCCAGATGCTCACTGCCTGCAGCCCGGGCTCAGCTGGGGGGCGAGTCAGCGGCCACTTCGGCCCCACACCCTGCTCCCCCGGGAACCATCCCTTCCCAGTGGCGCTCACACCCGCCCTGGCAGCCTGGGGGCCTGGGAGTTGTCCTGCTCCCCCAACCCCCCAGCATCACAGGGGGCTTAATGCAGCTCGGAGGAGGCTGCCCAGTTGTGTAGCTGACACTTTGGGAAGCCTGATTTCAACAGCATCTTCTGGGGGGGGGGATGTGTCATCTAAGAGCTGGGGACCCTGTCTTCCCCTTCGTGTGCCCCTCTGGCATGGGGGCCTGTACAGGCGGGGTCTTTAGTCTGGGCCAGGCCCACCCACGGCAGGGCCTCTCCCTCCTGGGCTGGGTGGTCCCAAGTTCGCCTTCCGTCCCAGGAGGTTCTCGGGGCCACACTCTGGGGCCATGGGGACCCCGGCCTGAGGGGCGGGTGTGCGAGCAGAGAGCTGGCACAGACCACTGCGCCGTGGGACTCCCTGGCCCCCAGCTACTTTCACACCTCCTCGGGGACGCCTGCGGGCAGGGGTGGGGGGACGTAGGGCCCTTGCAACTCCGGGGCCAGCGGAGCTCCCGGCTCCTGGCCAGGCCAGGTGTGGCGGAGGGGGGAGGCTCCCGTGTCCTGGCTGCCCAGGAAGCAAGGGGGCAGGCTCAGTGCCCCCAGCTCCCAAAGAAAGGGACAGGTTCCCTCCACTGACAGCACTTTTATTATTTTAATTAAAAACTTAAAAAACTTCTCTAGCCATGCTGTGTAGCGTTTGGATCTTAGTTCACTGCTTAGGATCAAAGCCTTGCCCTCTGCAACGGAAGCGTGGCGTCCGAACCACTGGACCAACAGGGGCGTCCCCACAGGCAGTTTTAAAAGGGGAGACAGAGCAGCGGAAAGACACCCTTTCTGGTCCCCTCCAGAGGCTGGTAACCCCTGGGCCTTTCTCTCCATCCCTCCCCTTCCCTCCCCCTCCAGAACTGAGACCAGCACAACCAGCAGAGGGACAAGGTTGGGGAGGGACAGAGCCTGGACATGCCCGGTGCCGCCTACCCCAGGGGTCCCCGGCCCCGCCCTCCGCAGGCCCACCTTGCCCTTGCGCACGAGGCTTCGGATGTGGGTCCACAGCGCGGTGCCGCAAGCACACATGTGCTCCTCCACCGAGGCCGCCCGGCTCCGGCCCACCAGGCCAGGGTGGAGGTACCGCAGGAGGGTCTGCAGGGCAGCTGTGCCCGGCGTCTCCCGCATCCTTGGCCCCGCTGCCCGAGGGGCTGGCGGCGGGGTGGCGGCGCGGTGGACGGGACAGCGGCCGGGCAGCAGCATCGGGCGGGAGTGTGCCAGGCTCCGGCCCCCGCCGCCTTTTGACCCGGCTTCTCAGGAAGACCCGCCCCCGCAGGCTCGCCCAGGGCCGAGTTTCCCATCGCCCGGGTTCTCTCTCTTGTTTGTGTGGGAAAAACACCCCCACCAGCGGCCTGTTGGTTACGGGAACCCCGATGTGTCACACTTTCCCTCCAGAGCCCAGAAAAGCCAAGCTTCCTTCTCAAGTGGCCGGTTTCCTGCTGGGCAGTTTGGAGAGGCTGAGTAACCCATGTCTGCCCGGCCAGCCCGCCGCACGGCTGGACCTGCCCCCCGCTTCTAGGTCCTGCGAAAGCCACAGCCGTGACCCCATCCATCCCTGCCAGGGCCGGACTCGGGTGGGAGAACGCCCCACAACCCGCGGGACCAGGGCACTCGGGGCCGCCGTCCACCCCTCCTCCCCGTGCCTGCCCTCCTGCCCCGGGGGTTGGGGGGAGACCGTCCACAGGCTGGCCCGGCTCCAGCAAACACAGCGGGCGGAAGCAAGGCCGGGGCCAGGCTCCGTCCAGCCCCAAACAATGCTCAAGGCTGGCACACTCCCGCCTGGGCTATTTAAAGCACAGAGAAGTAAACAGGCGGGAAACTGGGCCGGGAATGGAGAGGACCAGGAAAGGGCGAGCGCCTTTGGGAAGGCCCAGGGGCATCGGGGCCCAGGGGAGGAACGCGCCCGCTCGGGGCAACGGGGCTGGGCGGATGGGGGCACCTCCTCCCCTGATGGAGGTCCACATCTCCATTCACCTCCCCCAGGGCTGGGCACGGGGCACCCGCAGGGAACAGGGGTGGATGGCAGGCCTGACAGACACACCCAGACCATCCTCTCTCCACCCCGGCCCTGGCAGCGGCAGGACCAAAAAAGGGGACGGCGGTCTCTCCTCACCCGCCTCCTCAGGGACTGGGGTTTCCTCCGGACGTGGTCAGTGCCCAGGACGGGCCAGCGGGGCCTCCCCAGCCCTTTGGATCGAGCCCCATGTCTCCCACAGTAACCTGCTCCCTGGAGTGGTCCCCTGGGAGGGGATCAGAGACGCCCTCCCCGCCAACCCCGGGAGGGGACGCTGCCCTGCAGCCTCCAGTCTCACTAGCGCGTCCCTGGAGCTCTGACCTCTGTGTCCTAAACTCCTTCCTGCCCTCCCTCGACCCCAACCAGGCTCCAGCATCACCCCAAAACCCAGAGGACAGCTCTGATCAAAAAGACAAGGCAGGGGACCTCCCCGGGCGGTACTGTGGTTGAGAATTCGCCAGGCAAGGCAGGGGACGCGAGTTCGAGCCCCGGTTTGGGGAACTAAGCCCCACGGGCTGCGGGGCAACGAAGCCCTCAAGCCACAGCTAGGGAGTCCAAGCGCGGCGACGAAGAGCCTGCAAGACATGACGGGGATCCGGAGTGCCACAGCTAAGACCCGACGCACCCCAACAAATAAAGAGGTCGTGACAGGGGCTGGTCAAGGACGCTGAGAAACAGGACCCCTCGGGCACCTCCACGGGGACGCGAACTCAGGAAGCGCAGGTCAGCAGCTCACAGGGCCCACCTTGGCTGCCCGACCCAGCGATTCCCCCCACGGCTCTCCACACAGGGAGGAGGAAAAGCGTCTGTTATCACGCCGACCATGACACGTCCACCCGGCGCTAACCGTCACGGCCATGAACTGGAAATAGCCCAAGCATCCGTCAACTAGAGAACAGACAGATAAACAAAACGTGGCGTGTGGACACATGGCTGAGACGTGGTGCCGTCAAAAAAGGGAACACGGTGAACGTGCCGTGACGTGGGTGACCCTCAGAAACGTCTTCCTAAGTGGGGGAAGCCAGGCACGGAAACCGCGTCAGAGCGCGCGAGTCTGTTTACACAAGACACGCAGAATGAGCAATTGTTGAGTCAACATGTCGTGTCCAACTCTTTGCGACCCCGTGGACTGTAGCCAGCCAGGCTCCTCTGTCCATGGGATTCTCCAGACAAGAGTACTGGAGTGGGTTGTCATTTTCTGCTCCAGGGGAACTTCCCGATCCAGGGATCGAACCTGCATCTCCTGCACTGCAGGCGGGTTCTTTAGGCCGAGCACATCTGTACACAAAAAGCCCATCAGCCCGGGGCTGGGGGTGGCAACAGGGAAACCGCTTTGAGACGACGGAAATATTCTCAAACGCGATTGTTAAGGGTTGTAAAACACTGCAAATCACTAACATCACCGGCTTGTCTCCCTGGTGGCTCAGATAGTAAAGAACCTGCCGGCAGTGCAGGAGGCCTGAGTTTGATCCCTGGTTCGGGAAGATCCCCTGAGGAGGGCACGGCAACCCACTCCAGTATTCTTACCTGGAGAATCCCATGGACAGAGGAGCCTGGCGGGCTACCTTCCAAGGGGTCCCAAAGAGCCGGACACGACTGAGTGACTAACACCTTCGCTTCTCACTGACTTTGCCTGAAAGGGATGCGGCGGGTGTCAGCCAATGAAAAAAAAGACGCAGGGTCCCAGCCTGGACCACACCTAGAGCAAGGAGGGCCTGGGCCGCTGTGCACCACTCCCCACGGCGGCAGGGACTCTGGGACAAGTCCCAGGGAAGCCGACAAGGAGGAGCTCTGTGGCTCCACACGCTCACAGCTTCTACAGCCTGGAACTGGCCTCAGATGGTTAACAACCATCTGCACCCCTCTCATGTTCATGCGGCCAGACCCCCCGTGTACCTGCCCACTCCAAGGGGGTGTCAGCGTTGACGCCCTGAGACAGGTTCGCACCTCATCCGTCTCTGACCACCCCCCAGCACCCAAGTGGCCCTGGCACAGTACATGACCATGGGGAACAGAACATGGCCAGCCCTGAGATAACCCTGATGGCAGGTGGGCCTGGGGACTCTGTGACACTTATCTGAGGCCCCCTGCCCATCTTCCTCCTGCCCGATACGTCTCCAGGGCTCTCATCCGCACTCTGGCTGGTTGGGTTAGGGGTAGAATGCAAGGGCCCCGAGGACGGGGCTTTCTCTGCGTTGTTCACGGTGGTGTCTCTGTGCCCGAGGGGGTGTACACGTTGACACAGAGGTAAGCACGCATGTCCACAGTGTTGTACAGCTGTCCTCACCGTCCACCTGCAGGGCCTGCTCGCCTTCCCTCTGGGCAGAAACTCTGTTCCCATTTCAGCAACAACGGCCGTAACTCCTCTGTCCAGCCCCCACCCCCTGCAGCCTCCATTCTGCTTTCTGCCTCCATGAATTTGACTCCCCTGGGTGCCTCATGCAAGTGGAGTCAGACAGCATTTGTCCATCTGTGACTGGCTTGTTTCACTGAGCAGAGGGCCTCAAGGTTCATCCACACGTGGTGTGCGTCACAACATACTCCCTTTTCATGGCTGCGTACTATTCCACGGCGCCACTATGTCACAATATACCCCCTTTTTGTGGCTGCATACTATTCCACAGCACCGCCATTTCTTATTTGTTTTTATTTTTGGCCGTGTCACATGGCTTTCGAGACCTTAGTTCCCTGGCCAGGCATTGAACCCAAGGCCATGGCAGTGAAAGCACCCAGTCCTAACCACTGGACCACCAGGGACTCCCCCGAGCCACACTGTGTTTATCTGCTCACCGGCTAGTGGGCCCTTGGGCCCTTTCCCTTGAGGCGTGTGCACGTGACATTGCCACACACTTCCCTGGGCTCCTGGGGCACAACTGCCCAGAACTGGCAGTCAGATGGGGAGATTGCCCGAGGGTGAGCAGACCTCACAGCTTGCTAAGGGCTGGACTGGGGCTGCCAGGACGCCTCCAGAGGGGCCCAGTCAGAACCCCGGGCTGCACCCAGTCAGACCTTTTCCTGCACAACGCAAGCTTATCCGGACAGAGGAGACGCCTGGGAAAGCTTGTCCAGCCCTGAGCAGCCCCGAGTTGGCAGTCTCCAACAAAACGAGGGTCAGACAGACACCTGAGGGCCAGTCTCACCCTCGAGGCTCATGTGAGACATAAGACACTGAAAAAACAACAACAGCAAAACCCTCTGATGCCCCCACGGGAATCTGCGTTGTGAGCCCAGCAACACACACGGGAGAGCAGGGGACACGGAAGCCGCCGTTCCAGGACGAGATGTGACTCGGTCCCGGGTGTTCATTGGAAGGACTGGTGCTGAAGCTGAAACTCCAGTACTTTGGCCACCTGATGAGAAGAGCAGACTCATTGGAAGAGACCCTGATGCTGGGAAAGATTGAAGGCGGGAGGAGAAGGGGACGACGGAGGATGAGATGGTTGGATGGCATCACCGGCGCGATGGACATGAGTTTGAGTAAGCTCCGGGAGTTGGTGATGGACAGGGAGGCCTGGTGTGCTGCAGTCCATGGGGTCGCAAAGAGGCGGACCCCACTGAGCGAGTGAACGACAACGATGTAAAGTTACCCTCTGAACAGAAGAGACAGAACGCTGCCCACAGAGGCGAGAGAAGGGAAACGGAAGGAACTCGTGACACCTCGAGGCTCCAGCTCCCTGGGCTTTGCTGACCCTGCGATGCCCCCTGGTCCCCAGGCCAGTGATTCCTGAACCCAGGACTCCCCAACACCGTACGGGGGATTGGATGGATCCAGAACCCTGACCTGGGGGGCGGGGACCTGGCTCCCCGGACGACTGGGACACCTCCGGCCCTGACAGCTGTGTTTGGTTTCCGCCCCTGGCCCCTTGGGGCCTGCTGACCCCGGGCTGGCTCCAACTTCTCCCCACACCTCCCCCCAGACACTGCGGGGTGCTGTGCCCCCCTCTGCTCATAGGAAGGGCTCTGCTCTCGGCTTCTGAGTTAAAGTGTGCTTGAGGGAGGGGGAGAGGACTCGGTGGGGGGGTGTGGTGTAGCCACACCCTCCCCCACAGCAGGACAGGCAGGGCCACACGCCCCTCGCACGTGGCCCAGCTGGGAGACCATCTGGAATTGCTGGGAAAGCCCCGGTTTAGGCAGGCTGGGCCCGGGAGTCACCCACAGCCTCCCCGAGGTGCCCCCCACAGAGAAACGCGTCCACGGGGGAGGGGGGAGGAGGCCTGGCTGGGGTCCCGGGGTGTCGTCAGCATGACCGGCCTCCCCTGACCACTTCCTGAGGATCCAGACTTGTAAACAAGCCCGGCCGCCCCCAGCCTGAGTCACAGACCCCCTCCCGCCCCTCCGGGACGTCCCCGGGACTGATGACGGCTCTGCGTCACCCCAGGTCCCAGGAGGGGCGGTGGGGCTGGGGGACCCAAGCCTGCAGGCTCCTCTGACCTGTTTTCCAGCTACAGACAAGCCCTCATTTTTCTGTGCTTCGCCATTTGCGTTTTTACAAGTTGAAGCTTTGGGGCAACCCTGCACTGTCAGACACTGGCTGGCACTTTTTAGCAATAAAATTTTTTTTTTTTTATTAAGGCACTTACACGGCCTTTTTTTAGGCGTGACGCTATTGCACACTCTGACTTCAGTACTGTGTCAACATACCCTTTACACGCACTGGGAAACCAGAAACTTCACGTGACCTGCTTCACTGCAGCACCTATGAGGCAGGCCTGTAGGTCTTGTCCCCAAGAGATCGGTTTCAGCAAGAACACTGCTAAGTCAGTTAAGCAAAAATCCCCTGCCCTAGGGACTTCCCTGGTGGTCTGGTGGTTAAGAGTGCGCCCTGCAGGGCAGGGGGGCGTGGGTTCAATCCCAGGTCGGAGAACTAAGATCCCCAAGGGCCACAACATAAAGTCCGAGCCCTGAGATGAGAGATCTTACGTGCTGCAACTAAGGCCCGACGCAGCCAAACAAATAAAGGGTAAATATTAAAAAAAATAAATCCTCCCCCCTCAATATTTAACCATCCTCAACGTGTGACCACGCTGTTCGTCCCCGCCTTCCCTGGTGACGTCTGAGTCACCCGGGCCTGTCTCCAGCAAGGATCCCACTAGACTAGCGCAGCCAGAACCCCCTCAGTCTCGCTATCTGATTACTACCGTGGTGGTTCAGACGGTAAAGAATCTGCCCGCAACGCAGGAGACCCCGGTTCAGTCTCTGAGTTGGGCAGGTCCCCTGCAGAAGGAAATGGCACCCCGCTCCGGCTTCCCTGCCTGGAGAATTCCGCGGATGGACAGAGGAGCCTGGTGGGCTATTATAGTCCACGGGGTCATGAAGAGTCGGACACGACTGAGCGACTAACATACACCCCGTTATCGCTGTTCTCAGTCACTTCCCACCGGTGATAAGTTCCCACTTTTCCTTGTTGTTTTCGGAGGACCGGATGCACAGGCTGGGAGCAGACAGGGAGCAGCAGGGGCCTCGGGGAGACACCCCTCCCTAGCGCCCAGCTTCACTGCTTGGGTCTTCCCTGGGTGCGCCAGGGACTTACCTGGCAGCCGCAAGTGTTGGAAAACACAGGCTGCGGACAGGAGGAAATTGACCTGTTTACACCCAGAGGCATCAAGGCAAAGAGTTTCCAGACAGAGAGCCTGACTCCATAAAGGAGGAAGACGAGTGTTCCCTTTCCTGAGACCCCCGGTTACCCGGCCGCAGCGCTCGGAGGCCCCGGTTCAGACCCTGCCACCCCCAGGACCCCAGTCCTGCAGGGGGACGCAGATGACGTCAAGTCCAAGGTTGGAGGAACCAGAGCCAAGAAAAGGAGTTGAGCGCCCAGCCTGCCAGCTCACTGTGGGATCGGCGAGGTGTGGGCAGAGCCTGGGTGTGGGGGACAGACGCTGGGGCCGGGACAGGTGCAGGAGGGAACGGGGGGCGGGGACAAAGGAGGCCAGCCTTCTGCGAGCGTGGAGGCGACGACCGAGGCCCCGAGGGGTGACCAGCGCCAGGCAGCTGCCTAACACCGCTGCGCTCAGAGGCGTCCGGCTCGGGACACCCACGGAACAGCCCCGTCTGGGCAACGCCCCGGCGTCCATCAAGGACAGACCGAGGCGGCCTCCCCTGGAGCTCAGGAGTGAAGAATCCACCCGCCAGGGCGGGAGACACGGGTTCACTCCCTGGTCCGAGAAGACTCCACTTGCTGCGGAGGAATGTGCTCCACGCCAGCTGCTCACACCTACTGAGTCTGTGCTCTAGAGCCCGGGGCCGCAGCCACTGAAGCCCCCACGCCTCGAGTTCGAGCTGCTCTAAGACGAGAGAAGCCGCGGGGAGATGTCCGCGCCCTGCAGCCAGAGGAGCCCGCACTGCGACGGAGACCCAGTGCAGCAAACAGTACGTACGTGTATATAATAATAATAAGTAAATTTTTTCTTTAAAGTAACCACTTAAAATGAAAAGCAAAAACACGGGACGGTCAGCAGTGAGGTTGGAATCCCCGGGCTCCACGCAGAGTCACAGCCACCCTGGGACGCCCCGCTTGAGGAGTGCCCAGCCCCGGGCGCCGTCAGCTTCCCTCCTCGGGTCTCCGCGCAGCCAGGACTGCCCCCCACCCGATCGCCCTTGCCCTGCGGTGCCAGCTGGCAGGTGGTAGAGGGCAGCAGAGACGGGTGATCAGAGGGCACCCTGGCTCTCAGACCCAGTCCCAAGGGAAAGGGGTCCCTGGAGCCCCTGAGCCGTCCAGTTCCCTAAGCAGCTTCTCAGGCACCGCGCCCCTCCCGGGAAGCCAGCCAGAAGGCACAGTGAGAGCCTGGAGGGCTTGGACCTGGGCACCCCTCGCCGGTCCTCTGTGGACACTTCCTCCTGACCCACCAGGGGCTCCTCTGCCAGCTCTGGAGGGGACCGGCGCCTGCCCCACGGAGGGAGGCAGCTGCAGCCCTGGAAGCGGGGTCTACACACCAGAGAGGGGGCGTCAGGCGGGGCAGCGGCCCCTGACGGCCAAGGGCAACCCTTCAGGCTGCCACTTGGGGCTCTCCAGAGGCCAGGGAGGCACAGGCCTCCTGGAAAAACAGGTAGAGCTGGAATTCCCTCGCGGACAGGACGCTGAGCGACAGACAGGCAGGGGCGGAAAAGGACCCAGGACGGCGCCAGCCCAGGTCTCCCACGGCGCACGATTCAGAGCCGGGCCTGCCTCCCTGTGCCCCGTGGGGCGGGGGCCCAGAGCCCGCGGGGAGCGGGGCCCGCCTGAGGCGGGCTGTGCAGGGAGCGGGGGGCCCCCCCGGAGCCCGCAGGGAGCGGGCCCGCCTCACCTGCACCTGGCCCCTGCCCGCGATCCGGTCCGCACTCTCGCCGCCGCCGTCCTCCTTGCTGAGCCTGGCCTTGTGGTAGCACTTCTCGTAGCACAGGATCCTCAGGGTCTGCGAGCCCTCCAGCTCGATCTCAAACTCCTGCGGCCCCGGGGAGAGGAGGAAAGCCCCGGCGTTACCAGGCAGGCCCCGCAGAGGGGCGCCCTGCGCCGCCGGCCGAGGGGGCCTCTGAACCGCGGCCCCGTCCCACAGACAGCTTCCCTGAGGCCCCGCGGCGAGACCCTCCCCACGAGACAGACCCTCGGGAGCTGCTGCCCCGTGAACATCACGCCACGAGACAGACCCTCGGGAGCCGCTGCCCCGTGAACATCACGCCGCCATCTAGTCTGCGAGCTTCAGGAAGCTCTGGGCGCCTCTCCCGCCTAACCCAGCTCCGGGAGCCGGCATCTCTCACAGGCTGGGCCCCCAACCACCGGCCCCGGGGTCCCCGGGAGGGGGAGGCTGGTTACACACACAGACCCGCCGCGGGCTCTGGTGGGGGGGGACTCTGGAGGCCCAGGGGGATCGACACGGGGGGAGGCTGTGTGCGTGGGGCACAGGGTCAGGGGACATGGGTGTGCTGCGTGCTTTCCGCTCAGCTTTGCTGTGGGCCTCAAGCCGCCCCGAGGACCGTCTATTTGAAGGAAAAAGGAAGACCGACCCAGGGAGGCGACCCAGGCGAGGCCAGAGAGGGGCTGGGACGGGAGGAGAGGGTTTCCTGCAGGTCTCAGTGGGCCGGCTGCGGGGGGCGTGGGGCCTGCTTCTTCCTCCGTCACCCCCACAACACCTCGGGAAGTCCTGCGTTTCCCCCCAGGGTTTTCACCGGCATGGGTTCTTGGTGGGGACATGGGGGTCGGGGGGTCGGGAGAGCAGGTATTTCTGAGCCTGACTGGGGCAGGGGGAATGGTGCGTGTGCCGGGAACCTGTGAGCACCTAGACGGTCCACATGTGCAACCAGGGTAGCGGGCTGCCCTGAAGGCCCTCACCCCAAGCTCGTTCTCTGCAGCCCCCTCGGCGGTGTCAGAACCCCGTGTGCGCTGCCCCTGCAGGGTCACGCCCCCCTGGATGGGTCCGCCTGGCTTCGACACCCGCGCCCCGCCCCGTCCTTAATCACGGGACAGCCCTCAGCACGCGCAGGAGCCCGGAGTTCTAAGGACCAGGCAGTTCCAACAGCTCCCCGGGCCCCTGGCCCGAGGGCAGTGTGTGGCACATCTAATGATCATGAAAGTGATGCTGAGACGAGACCAGGGTCCTCTCCAGCCCAGCGAGGCCCCCCCACCCCAGGAGCAGAGCCCCGGCTTCCGGGTCTCAAGAGTGTCACGGCGCCCAAGGCTCATTCCAATTTCCAAGCAAAAGCACCATGGAAACCTCCCAGATAAACACTCAGCAACAAGGGCCTTAATGGTAAGAAGCCCTTCAAAGCTCTTTCTCCAGACGCTCTGCCAGCAAAACAAGTGTCTTTGTCACCGGCGGTGGCGGGGGGAGCGTGTGCAGGCGAATTCTCAGGAACACGGAGATAAAATCTCCTGGCCCGCCTGCTCCCCCGGGAGATTCCGGAACGGCTGCTGGCACCGAGGCCGGCAGGGAAGCCCTTGGGGGTCACACCCCGGGGACGGCGCCTCGCGCTTGCCCAGAAGCGGGGCCTCACCTCGTTCCAGTTGGGCTCGGCCGTGTCCCTGTAGACGCGTGTCTTGGCTTTATTTACAAAGTAGCCGAAGGAATCCACCTCCAGGGTACAGTACAGACCTGTTTGCGGGGATGGGGGGGCACATGGAGAGTGGGACTGACCACATGGCCTTTGTCACCCATATTTTTCATAAAAGCAGGTGTTATTTTCTAAATCATAAAAAAAAAACCTTGGGTTGTTTTTTTTTTTTTGGTAGCGCTGTGACGCATGCAGGATCTCAGGACCCAAACCTAGGATGGAACCGGTGGCCCTCACCTCCCACAGTAGAAGCGCCAAATCCTGATCTCTGGACCACCTGGAAAAGTTCTCGGTTTTCTTTCTAAAACAAGACACCAGACCAGTGCCGTCAAGACAGCCTCACGTCACAAGAGTGCAGCTAGAAGCCTGCACGTGTCACGACATTCGCTGCCCTGCTCACGGACAGCTCAGCGCTGGGAGAGAACTGGTGTAGGGCCGTCGAGCGGGGCTTGGTCCATCGGCGTATTAATGAAGTTCTCCAGGCAAGAGTACTGCAGCGGGTTGCGTTCCCTTCTCCAGCAGATCTTTTCCAACCCAGGGATTGAACCTGGGTCTCCTACATCACAGGCGGATTCTTTACTGTCTGAGCCCCCAGGGAAGCCCTATTAATAAAGTTACTACGGGGTAAAGCAAAAATGTGTATTTGAATAAGTATTCAGGCTTATTCAAACCTAGTTATAGTTATAACTTATCCAACAGAAATTGTGTTGCTTACTTTAAAAAATGGCTCTACTGAGGTATGAAAGATTGTATCTTCACGGTCACCCACTGTGAGTGTCCAGTTGGGTGCTTTGGGGTGAGTTTTTAAAGAGTTCTGCAGGCATCACTGCCATCCAATTTTAGTGCATTTCCGTCACTCCTAAAAAGATCTCTTAGGCCCATTTTTCCCATTCAACCACAAATCTATAAATCTGCTTTCTCCGTCTATCCAAATGTTTTGCTCATTTTTAGAAGACTGGGTTGTCTCAGGCATGGCACTGTAAGACTTCTCGGTATATTCTGGATACAAAGCCCTGATCGTGTCCACACGGCCTGGAAACAGCTTCTCTTCTGGGGCTCATCAGGGACTTCTCATTTGGTTTTGTAGCCACAGTGGCACGGTCAGCAGAAGGGTGCCTGCCCCGTGTCCTCCTCCAAGGGGCCCTAAGAGCTTGGGGGTCAGGCTGACAGGTGAGCGTGTGCTGAGCCTGCGCTGAAACGCGACCCTCACCACTCCAGAGTTGCTGGGACAGGTGCCCCCAAGGGGAAGGATTAAAAGGGCATCCGTTCAGCACATCAGAGCAGCAAAACCTCCCTGGCACAGGGTCAGGGTGCCAGCCCTCGAGCTCCTGGAGACCTAGGCTGCATTTTGCTGTTCAAGTTGCTAAGTCGTGTCAGACTCTTTGTGACCCCATGGACCGCAGCACGCCTGGCCTCCCTGTCCATCACCAACTCCCGGAGTTTACTCAGACTCCTGTCCATTGAGTCGGTGATGCCATCCAACCACCTCATCCTCTGTCATCCCCTTCTCCTCCTGCCCTCAATCCTTCCCAGCATCAGAGTCTTTTCCAATGAGTCGGTTCTTCGCATCAGTTGGGCAAAGTATTGGAGTTCCAGCTTCAGCATCAGTTCTTCCGATGAATATTTAGGACTGATTTTCTTGTCTGCAGCAAAACCTGACCTCTACTATTGCATGACCCGCCTGCAGGGAGCAGCTCCCAGCTCCCAGAGTCTGAAGAGCCAGGCGTGGGCAAGGGCAGGGTCCACCCGGGAAAGCAACCCCACGCCCAGCGGGCGTTAGCGAGCACTACACCTCCGGGCGGTCAGCCGCCTCCCTGGTCCCCACACCCTGTGGCTCAGGGTCCGGCCACCTTACTCCCCACACCAGCCACCTACTTGAACTCTGCTTAAAGCCGGTGGCAGAGTGGACGATGACATTCAGGAACCCGTAGAGCCCAGGAGATTCGTCATCTGTGCAAGAGACCAGACAGGTGAGCGTCCGTCCTCCTGGGAGAGGCAGGCAGGTGGCAGGGCTCTGCTTCAAGGACCCTCATGGTTGGGGGGGGGGGCACCACGTGACCATTACTTGCTTAGCGGGGAACAAGGCGACAACGTGAGCAGAAACACATTCGCTGTGGCCTCTGTTCTAGGGGACCTTAGGATCGAGTCCTAAGTTCACAACGTGGGCAGACCAGGGACGGAGACGAGATGGGACAGGTTCTTGGGACAGGAGAGGGGTCGGGGAGCACGTCACGTGGATGAGGCGCACAGTGTGCAAAGCACGTTCCTGTGTGCGAGCGCATGTGCACGAGTGTAACAGTGCACGCAGGTGCAGCACAACCACACGTGGGGGCGGATGGGGGATGGGGAGCAGGGCCCGGAGCGCAGAGGGTCCGAGGGGCGGCTCGGGACTCGGGGCCACGTCTCTGGTCTCCTCGGTCACCGCAGCCTGTCCTGTCCACTCCAGGGGGAAGCCGACAGGAGCCCACACAACCCCGGGCACGGAGGCCCCCGGGCCCAGGACAGCGCCGACAGCAGTGAGGAACGGCGGCCTGGAGGGTGCGGGGTGGGCGGTGGCCCACCTTCCTTGTTGATGGTCAGCGGGATGTTGTGGACGGTCTGGAGTTTGACACACGAGTTCGTCAGCATCTGCAGCTCCACAGACGTCAGCGAGAAGCTCTTGAAACCTGAGATGCGGGCACAGGGGCGCTGGCCAGTGAGTCCACCTGGCTCCTCGGAACCCCTGGGACCCTCTGGAGCATTTTCTTCAGCTACCCTCACAGCGGGGCCTCAGCACACCCCGGTGAGGAGGCCCACAGGGTCCACGTGCTCCCAGGGAGGAGGCGCTAAGGGACCGGGCGGTGAGGGGTGGGGGGCGGCGTGGCCCGGGGGGCCAGGGCTGGGCTCAGAGTGGGGGAGGCAATCTTTGCAAGATGCTCACAAACACAGGGTCGCCTGCCACCTTGGCTTGGCCTCACGGCAATTGTGAGGGGTGACCCAGGGCACCTTCCTGTGGGGTCTCCCTAGACACCCAGCAGAGGTCTGTCCCCTGTGCCCCCATCTCTCCACCAGGTGGGGGAACAGGGCTCATTTCTGAGCAGAGGACAGATGCTGTCAGTGGTCT
Source organism: Okapia johnstoni (assembly GCA_024291935.2). Taxonomy (NCBI): domain Eukaryota; kingdom Metazoa; phylum Chordata; class Mammalia; order Artiodactyla; family Giraffidae; genus Okapia; species Okapia johnstoni. The sequence continues at coordinate 1,375,670 of CM044310.1, read as the reverse complement.
GGGCCCCTGGTTACAACAGGACACCCTAGACAGGAACATGGGCAGGGTCCCAGGCACCAGCCGTCAGAGCCACCAGGAGCACCCCATCCCCAGAGATGGTGGCCCTGCGGGGGACAGGGCAGAGGCGTGTGGAGCCCCCCACCCACCCGGGATACAGGGCTCAGCCTGGCTCCCCCTGCAAGGGGCACACGCGGGAACCTCTCAGCAAGGATGGCTCGGGGGTCCGAAGTTACGTGGGGGAGACAGCGGGGAGCGGAGGAGGGAAGCAGGCAGCCGCAGCCCCAGGTCCCAGGCAGGCCCCCAGCCCTGAAGGCAGCCAGGCAGCACGGGACAGCTGTGAGCTGAACAGAAGGAGAGACCCGCTAACACAGAGGGAAGCGCCCAGAGAAGGGGCCGTCCTGGAGCGGGCTGGGCGCCCTGTCCCGACAGTGGTCAAGCACAGGAGAGCAGGGCCAGCAGAGTGTGGCTGCCCAGCCGGGCTCAGCCAAGGGCCCTATGGTGCCAGCATCTGCTGGGGTGTGTGGCAGGCCTGGGAAGCAGGCGAGGCGGGGGTGGGGGAGTCCCAGGGGTAGGCAGGGGTCACGGCAGGAGACCCACGAAGCCGGGGGTGGGGGCTCAGGGAAGGCCAGGGGAGCAGGAGGGGTTCACGGGGGGAGGTCAGAGGGCAGGCTGGCGTGGGCAGCAACGGAAGGCAGGGGGTCCTTTCAGCACAGCCCCTCCTCAGGTATCTCCTGTGGCAGGGCTCCATGGCACACCTCACTTGGATGAGCTCCACGGCCCAGCCCGCCGGGGAAACGAGGTCAGAGACCACAGTGCGGACGCCCCCGCCCCGTCCCGGGGCACTCACACTTCTTCTGCTGCTCCCGGATGTTCTCTCTCCACTCTGCCCGCTCGTAGTCGGAGGAGATCAGGAACGTGTAACTCTGGGGGCAGTGGGAGAGCACGCCCCAGTTATCACCACCCCGCTGACCAGGCACCCAGTGGACCTGGGCTCTGGCCCGGCCACCACGTGGAGCCGGCAGCAAACCGGCTCGGGGAACCGCGCTGCAGGCGTCAGAGCTGCGGGGGTGGCGGGGTGCACTCACAGCCCTGCTCCTACACCCCCTGCCCACCTGGGTCAGGGCAACGCATCGCAGCATGGGGCCACCGGGTCCCCAGGACGGATGTGCCGAGGGGAGGGCTCGTGCCCACCAGCCCGGGCCCTGACGCGGGGGCAGGCGCCTGATGCCCACCGAGAAAAGCCCTCAGGGTAGAAGTGAAGCGGGCCCTCGGGCCCGGGGGCCCGCAGACTGCATCCTTGTACTGAGAGCCTGCGAGCCCCCAACCCGATGGAGACGCCCCTGGCGTCCCCGCCACCTCCCAGCTGTGGGGGTCCGGGCCAGAGCCCCAGAGAGGGGCGCCCTCGGGCCCATGTGCCGTGCCGCATAAGCCTCTGGGGCCAAAGAGGGACGACAGGCAGCCGGCGTGGGCGTGACATGTCGGCAGGTGGGCGTGGCCAGTGGGGACGCGGGCGTGGTCTACAGGGCGTGATCGACGGGTAGGGGCGTGGCCTGCGGGCCTGACCGGTAGTCGTGGGGCGTGGCCTGGACGCCATGTGAGGGCGGGGCCTGCGGGTGGGGCGGGGCCTGCGAGGGGCCGGTCGGCAGGGCGCGGCCGGCGGGCGGGGGCGTGGCCTGCGAGGAGCCGGTCGGCAGGGCGCGGCCGGCGGGCGGGGGGGGCGGGGCCTGCGAGGAGCCGGTCTGCAGAGCGTGATCGGCGGGCGGGGGCGGGGCCTGTGGGCGTGACCTGGCCGCCACGTGAGGGCGGGGCCTGCGGGTGGGGCGGGGGCCTGTGAGGGGCCGTGGACTGCAGGGCGTGGCCGGCGGGCGGGGGCGGGGCCGGCGGGCGGGGGCGGGGCCTGCGTGGCGTGGCCGGCAGTCACTCACCTTCCCGTTGCGGCTGTGCACGCGGAAGGCCATGTTCGGGGACATGAGGAGCAGCAGCGACTCCTGCTCCGACAGCTTCTTCCTCAGCCTCTCGATGGCCTTGCTGCCCTTGTTCGCCCTCTGCGGGGAGAGGATGCGGCCACGTGTCCAGCCCCAGCCCAGCGCTGCCGGCTCCTGCTCCGCCCGCCCGCGGGCCCCTCGGTCCGCAGAGGGCAGAAGCCCGAGGACAGGGCCTCGGCCACACCGTCCAGGCCGGACGCGGGCTGCCAGACGTGCTCAGTCCACCCTCTTTGAGGGAGTAAGTCCTTCCTCTCACGGACCTCCCTTCTTCCACTTTCTCCAAACTCAGGACAACGTCCAGGGGCCTGTCCTGACCCTGAGGGCCCCTCCCTGCTCCCAGGTCTGCACGTTTCAGTGTCACGTCCCCTGGGAGTGAGGGGCCTGTGCAGGGCGAGACGCGCCCCCAGGACCTGGCAGGGAAAACCCCCTTCTCCCTGCCGTGCGCCGCCCTCCTGAAGCCTCCGTCCCAGGGGCACAGCCTGGACACGTGCAGCAGTGGACAGGGCTCAACAGCCCTCGGGACACTCTGCCCCGGCCAGAGAGACAACCCAGAGTTCATGCTGGTCCGGGGCTCCGGGGCTCCCCCGTCCCCCAGGGTTTGTGGTGCAGCAGGGCGGGCAGGGCAGGCCGTGAAGGACGCCTGTCCCATTGCACCCACCGCAGCAGCTAGTGTCCCTGGACATCAACCTTCTAGGGACCCACCCTGTCTCTTGGCCGCCACACAGTACCTACAGACTGACGCTACAGACTGGGGGCTTATCCTTGCTGTCCCCTCAGAACAATGCTCCTCTCCCGAAACAACCAGGGGTCTGCCGGGTGCAGGTCAGACCCTCCGGAGTGGCCGTGTCCCCCACCTGGGACCTATTCCCCATCGGGCCAGTTGTAACAGAGACAGCAGGGCCACCGCCCCCTACCCCTCTGCCCGATCCTGGAGGGCTCCATGTCTGATGGGGCGCCTGGTGCTCCAAGTGCTCTCGGGGTCCCAGCAGGTCCCAGAGATTGCAGGGGGTCAGAGGCCCAGCAGAACGCACCTGCTGGGAGGTGCTGCTGGCCCCCCCACCGCCGCCCCACTGGGAGGTGCTGCCGCCCCCCCGGGAGCCTCAGAGCCAGCCTGGCCTCACCCCCCAGGAGCCGCAGAGCCGGCCTGGCCCCTCCACCGCCGCCCCGCTGGGAGGTGCTGCTGCCCCCCGGGAGCCGCACAGCTGGCCTGGCACCCCCCCCCCCCCCCCCGCCCCACTGCCACCCCGCCCACCTTCTCCCTTTGGATGTCGCTCTTGATCTGGGAGATCTTGATCTTCATGGCATCCAGCTCCTCGTCCAGCACCAGAGGGATGCTGGGCGCGGCCTCCGACTCGTCTAGCGTCTGGAAGCTGAGGTCCGCGAGCGGGATGTACCACTTGCAGTCGTACTGCTGGGTTTTGCTGGGTGGGGAGAGGGCGGGCACGTTAGCAGGCTCCCCACCTTCCTCCACTTAAGTCACTGCTTTCCACTCTGGGAGCCCTAAGGTCATGGCCACGTCTATCCGACCTTCAAACCCTGCCCGTGGTCCCCGAGACACGCCGGGATGTTTGGTGACCCAGTCCCGGTGACCCTGGTGCAGGGGCACTGCTCACGTGGGACCCAGGCCCCAGGGGTCTGACATGCCCTCGTCCACTCTCTCCTGATGTGGGAGACCACCTAGGCTGCCAACAACAATCAGGACAGGACTGCAGATGCCCCCAGAGCTGTAGTTTGAGGGGCTGCAAATCCACCCAGTGTAACCCCCCTCTCTTGACAGAGAGACGGAGAAACCGAAGCTCTCTTCTGATTAAACCCACTCAGCATGGTGACAGCAGAGGGGCTGAAGAGCCCGGTTCAATGACTTGTCTTTCCCTTCATTGCTGCCCCTGCACCCTGAGCGGTCTGATCCCTGAGGGGCTGGGTGGGGTCTGCAGGCCAGGGCTGAGAGTCACTTAGAAGCCACCGCATTCTTGGCCATCAGCTGGTGATGTCCGGCAAGGGCTGGGGAGGGGCAGGCACCGTCCATGCCCCAACTGCAGCAGACCCTGCACCCCTGGACCTCTCTGGGTCATGACCGGACAGCCCCCCCAAAGTCACAGTCAGGCTCCCTTTTTCCTGTTAAGAGTCAACAGCCCAATCACTCACGCTGACCCAGGACATCTCCTAATGATGACTTCTGACCATGAGCCTGGCACCATGTCCAGCTGGAAACAGACTGTAGCTTAATGACAGTGGCCTGGCTCACAGAGGGATGACCTCTCCAAGCTGACTGGCAAGAACACCCGTCTCCTTCTGTAGAAACTGCCCTGGGCGCCCCGGACCCTCTGCCGGGCCGGGGGGCCACGCGGTCACTCACCCCCCGCTCTGCTTCTTGAGCTTGGTGCAGAGCAGCAGGTCGGTGAAGAGGAAGACGTGCCGCAGCTTGCGGGCCCCCTCCACAAGCTCCACCATGAAGCTGTCCTTGAGCAGCTGCCGGTGCTGCGGGCAGGGCGAGAGAGGGGCGGTCAGGGCAGGGGTCGGGGCCTCCGCTCCCCACCTCCACCTCCCAGCGCTCCCTCTGCCTGCAAACACCTCACACCCCTCGCCCTCTGTCCACTGAAGTCCGCAAGCGCCCGGGGCACACGGCCTGTGGGGGAGGGTGCATGGACAGGGTCCCGGCCACCAGCGTGGAGGCCAGAGGGCACGGTGCAGTCCAGGGGGATGGAGAGCCCGGCTGAGCAAGGGCGGCCCGCGCCTCCCTCCCCAGGACAGCCCCGGGGACTCGGGCGGGAGGCCGGCCAGAAGAGGGGACGATCTCGTGTGGGAACCACCACCTCGCTGGCGAGAACGGCCTGGTGCTCAGCGCAGACAGTCGCCTGGTGAGTGGGGAGGGGCCGGGCTGGGAGGACTCCAAGAGGAGGGCGGTCACACTAAGGGCCAGGCCCGGATCTGCGGGCATCAGAAGGCCGGGCAGGGGTCCCCCAACTGGGACCCCGCATTCCAGTCCTTCTCAGGTTCCGGCCCACTGAAGGACAGAAGCCCATGCCAGAGTCATGTCTCTGATGCCGGCCCGGAGCCTGAGCCCCGAGGAGGCCTTGAACAGCAGGGGTACTCGAGGCACCAGTCCCCAGGGAAGCCCTGTGCCTCCGCCCCAGGGCTTCACTGCAACACAAGGGCAGGTCTCCCGAGCTCGCAAAGGTCCAGGGCGAGTGGCGGTAGGTCGGTCACCAGCTGCCAACCAGCGGCCACCGCCTCGTCACCTGGACCAAGGCCGCGCCGTGCTGAGGACAGGATGAGGCTGCCCCACGCACGCCCCGGTGCGTGTGGCTGGGTCACTGGAGGCGACCCCACCACACCCCGGGGGCGGGTCCTTGTGCCCATTTTACAGACTGGGAGCTCCACCACCTGCCCCTCGCAGTGCAGAAAGCAAGCAGGGACTCAGGGGTCTGTGCCTGGGAGGAGAGGGACCAGGGGCTCATCGGGGACCTGCCCACCCAGCCTCAGGGAAGCCCCCTCAGAAAGCGCAACGCCCCCCCCCCCCCCATCTGCGATGGCTCGGGGGGGAGAGTGCAGAGTGTCAGGCCTGCTCATTGCACAGAACCCCAGAGCCGCCTCACCACGGCCGCCCCCGGCAGGTCCGGGCACCTGGCTCCCCTGCCACCCGCACCCTAGATTCTTCTCGGGGAGGCTGTGCCTCCCTGAAGCCTCCTGCCAATGCTCAGCCTGAGCCCCCCCAGAAGAGTGCAGCCTGGGCCGGGGCCCCCCCCCCAACACGCCCACGTCACCGTCACGTGTGGCTAGGCTCACGGCATCCTGCCAGGCCCTGGCACGGAACGTGGATGATTTACATGGGAGCTGCCCGCGCCGACTGGACCGTACGTGCAAGGGCAGGAGGGCTGCCCACGTGCCAAGGCCATGACGCGGGGTCACTGCCCTCCGCCCGCCCGTGCCCCCAGGGAGTGTGGAGGCGTGGGCACCTGGCGGTGGGGTGTGTGCCGGGGGGCAGGTCCCAGGACACTGAAGTCCTTGAGGGACAAACGGGGCGATGTCCCCTTGGCAGGGACTCGGCAGAAGGTTCTCCAGCACAGGAGGCAGGACCGGAGGACCTTCTGTGAGTTGGGGGCGGGGACCGAAGGGGCTGAGCTACTGGCCATCGCCAGCAGAGGGCGCCCGACATCCAGCTCAGAGGCGGACCGTCCCCTGGGACGCGGGGCCGGAAGGCAGGAATCGCCGGGGGTCCCGGCTCCGATGGAGCCCCAGTGAGCACCCCTTCTCCCCACCGGGTCCTGCGGCTCACACAGTCACCCCAAGGCCTGCCCCAGGCACCACCTGCATCCTCCAGGGCCACCAGCATCAGTCCACGCGCCGGCCCTTCTGTGTTAGTGGACGCCGGCTCAGATCAGGGGGTGGGAAACTCTAAGGGGCAGACTTAGCAGCCAGGCGCGTCCCCATTCACCCTGGGGGCTGCGACGGACTGTGTGTGTTTGTGTCCCTGAGTAGCGACGTGCCACTGTGTGTCTGTGTGTGTGTCTGTGTGTGTGTCTGTGTATGTGTCTGTGTGTCTGTGTGTGTGTGTCCCTGAGTAGGGATGTGCCACTGTGTGTGTGTGTGTGTGTTCGTGTGTCTCTGAGTAGGGACGTGCCACTGTGTGTGCCTGTGTCCCCTTGGTGTGTGTGTGGGGGTCCTAGTTTGCGTGTGTCCCAGGTGACCTTGTGTGCATACACATGTCCTCCCTGCCCCGTGTGTCCCCACGTGCCCACATCCCGGAGCGTGCAGTGGGGCTGGGAGGGAAGGTGCCAAGGCTGGGGACTGGTGCCTCCTGCAAGAGACACCGCGTTATCCTCGGGTAACTGCGTCCCCCGGGCCCCGGCCCTGAGTCCTCACCGCCCTTCTCTCCTCTCTCCGCAGCGCTGTCGCTGGCTCAGCCGCCTTCTTTCCCCAAGCCTCAGTGTCCTTCGAGGGCGGTCACACTAAGGGCCAGGCCCGGATCTGCGGGCATCAGAAGGCCGGGCAGGGGTCCCCCAACTGGGACCCCGCATTCCAGTCCTTCTCAGGTTCCGGCCCACTGAAGGACAGAAGCCCATGCCAGAGTCATGTCTCTGATGCCGGCCCGGAGCCTGAGCCCCGAGGAGGCCTTGAACAGCAGGGGTACTCGAGGCACCAGTCCCCAGGGAAGCCCTGTGCCTCCGCCCCGGGGCTTCACTGCAACACAAGGGCAGGTCTCCCGAGCCCGCAAAGGTCCAGGGCGAGTGGCGGTAGGTCGGTCACCAGCTGCCAACCAGCGGCCACCGCCTCGTCACCTGGACCAAGGCCGCGCCGTGCTGAGGACAGGATGAGGCTGCCCCACGAGGACGAAAAGACCTCCCCAGTGGGCTACCGGCCCCCCTGTGCGGAGTCCTCTGGGGGTCAGGGCCCTGGTCCACAGGCTCCCCGTCCTTAGGTCCCCGCCGATCCTCACAACGCCTGTGCCAGGGAGACACCATCACCCCCGTTTCCACAGGCAAAGGGGTTACATCGTGTGTCTCAGAGGAGCGCCTCTTTCCCAAGGGTCTCCCCCAGGCCGGCCGGCCGCCTCCGGCTGCCACCCGGGCAACACGGCCCCTCGTCGGCCATCCGAGAGCTGGAGGGAGCGCCCGCCAGACCCCTGAGCGTGCCGCACCTGAGCTCCGCTTCCAGCCTCCAGAGCAGTGAGAAACCAACGTCTGGGGCGAAGCCCCTCTGGTGGACAGTGTCTTGTTACAGCCTGCCCCCCGGCCCCAGCCAACGAGGACATGCGCCGAGGGAGCCACCGTTCGACGGGGGCGCTGGGAGCACAGAGAGTGACCACAGATGGCCCAGGTTGGGGTCGGGAGGACAGGAAGGAGGTGCTGGAGGTGAGGGCCGGGGTGGGCCCGGCTTGGCTCCGAGCAGGGGCTGCATTCGGCATGTTCTGGCCCTGGGCGGGGAGAGGAGGGTGGCCCTGGGCGGGGAGGGGGGGTGGCCCTGGGCGGGGAGGCGGGTGGCCGCGGCCCAGGAGAGGGCTCCGCTGTCACTGCACTCAGCGAAGAGAAACCCAGGGCAGGTGTCCTTAACGCGGCAAGGGTGGGGCAGCCTGGGAGGGAGCTCCCTGATCCATCAGTTGCTGACTGATTAGTCCTGTCTGCCCTGGACTGGCCAGGTGGCGAGGGCACAGGTGTGCACCTGCCTTCATCCTGGTCTGGTGGTGATGGTTTAGTTCCTCAGTCGTGTCCGACTCTTTGTGATCCCATGGAATGTAGCCCTCCAGGCTCCTCTGTCCAGGCAAGGATACTGGAGTGGGTGGCCATTTCCTTCTCCAGGGGACCTTTCCAACCAGGGATGGACCCCACATCTCCTGCCTTGGCAGGGAGATTTCTTTACCACCGAGCCACCGGGGAAGCCTGCGTCCTGGTCTAGCTGCCACCTACGTCCCTTGCTGTGCTCCCAGCACACAGCCCTGAACGGAGGGCCGTGGCGAGGCAGACTCACGACCTTTCAGGGTCACTGGCCCTCCTCCCCGCTTTTCGCAGCCGAGGCACCCACGTGACTCCCCTTGAAGATCAGACGCCATGGGCCACCAGGGCCGGACGCTGGTGGGGGTGGGGGAGGCAGGCGGAAGCCTGTCCACACTCTGTCCTGCTCAGGCGCCCCGGGACCCCGGCCGTGGTCCCCAGGGAAGGACGCCTGTGATGACAGACGCAGGAACGAGGGCCTGGCTGCTGACTGCAGGCGACATCTGACCAAAGGCAGCTGCTGCCAGCGATTGGAGGAGCAGGAAGCCTCGTCTCCTCGGGGATGCCCACTGCAGCAGGAGGCACGGCACAGACTCGATGCCCTGAAGCCACTTCCCGGGAGGGGAGACGGACCCACAGGAAGGCCGTTTTGGCGGACGTGAACTGGGGATCAGGGAGGCTGGGCGCTCAGGCACCACTTCCCCCAGAGGTTAGGAGCTTAGGGCCGAGAGCCGCCTGCCGGCCACCCCGAGTGCCCAGCAAGTCAGACTGGGCACTGCCGAGCCCCAGGGACTCGAAGGAGCGGGAAGGGGAGGAAGCGGCTCCCGGTGGCAGCGACGGTCAGGTTCACGGCCCGCCCACATGGCCCCGTCCCTGCCTGCACCGCCCCGGTGCACGTCCAGCAAAGCGTACTCACGCTGGACGTCGGCCCCCCGACGGGCACAGCTCTGCCATCTCACTGCAAGCTGCCTGGCATAGGCGGGCCCCTCCTGAGAAGGGCGGAGGCAGGCGGGGTGGCACCTGGCCCCTCTGTGCCACACCCTCTCCTCTAGGGACAACGGAGGGCAGGAGAGGCTCTCGGTGTGGGGGGGGAGGAGGGGAAGGGGAACCCCCCGAGGACGTCACCCCCATTCTCAGCTACAAACACACCACGCCCCGCTCCTTCTCTTCCCCGGGAAGTCCTTAAACCTGCTGTCAACTGTCTTATCGTGAAAGGATAGTCAGGTGTGCACGGAGCGGTCACCAGGCAGACAAATGCCGCCTGCCTTCTGGTCCATTTCCCTCGCTGGGGACCCCGATCTGGCAGAAGTGTGGGGTGCTCAGGACAGAACACCCGGATGCCCCCCCTGCTGGCCGGGGCCCACCTTGCAGGGTCAGGGCCCCCGGGGCCCGGCGTCCCCCGCCGGGGCAGTGGCCTCCGCACTCACCTCCCCCTTCTTCACGGTCATGGACTGTCGGCGGGGCGTGATCTCCTCGTTGATGCTGGACAGGAAGTTCTGCGAGATGCGGAGCGCGTCCTGCAGCAGCGGGTGGTCCGGGTGGCTGGGGGGCGTGTGTTTCAGCAAGTCCTGCGTCGGGGGAAGGGTCGAGTCAGAGCAGCTGGGCCCGTCTCAGCCGCGCGAGCCACAGACACGCTGGGGTGGGTACCCGGGGCCGCCCCTCACGACAGCCGGGACCACGTGGTGGAGCACCCTGCCTGGGGGAGGTCCCGAGCGGAGCCCACAAGCTGATGCTGTTTGCAAGCTGCCTAGAGGGGCTCCACGCCGCGGGTCTGGGGTAGGTTTCTCCAGCCAGGGCCGGGTAACTCTGGATGGGGGCGGCCCCGTGCCCCGCAGGAGGCTGGCACCATCCCTGGCCTCAGCCCACTCGATGCCAGTGGTACCCCCTCATGTGAGGCGGTGTCCAGCGAAACCGCCTCTGGACGTGTTTCGTGTCCACCTAGCCCACCCTGGTCCACTGGTCTGTGCGAGGTCAGGAGAAAGCCCCCAACTTTCCCAACTGCTGCTCTCTTAGATCGGAGCCTGGGAATTCCTCTCCACAGGGGAGCCCGCCATTTGAGCTCAAAGTCAATGGCTCCCTGGTCCAGAGACAGAGAACCCTCTTGGCTCCCAAATCCTACGGCAACAAGAGCCTGCGGAGACAAGTCAGGGGAGACCCAGTGCAGGGGTCCCAGGCCGGCCCCCCCGCTCCTCGAGGCTGCGGTTCCCCTGCCAGGCCCGGGCTCAGCGCTGCTAGGGGGTCAAATGAAGGGCCTCCAGGGCTCCAGCGCCAGGGCCTGGCAAACGTGCGCAAACCACAAACCTCAGCTCATCTCGCTCCATCCACGAACTCTCTGTGACCTAAGACACTATGAAACGCATACCCCGGGTGGGAAACCATGCGGCTCTGAAAGGAAGGAGGCAGAGCTGCCTGGGGTCCGACCGCCCCGACACAGCACAAAGGGGCAAAACGCCACGCGGGGACCGGTGGGCCCAGCCCGTCTGTGCGAGTGATTGAAAGTGCGTCACGCGTGTCGGCATTAAAGATCCTCCTGGTGGCGGTCCGTTGTGGGGAGGGAGCGGGAAAGGAAACGCACACTTTATACGCTTCTGCAAGCTGGTCGTACATGTTTTAAACAATGGGCGTGTGAGACTTGCTCTGAAGACCTATGGATAGGGTCACCAGGCAGTGGGGTTGGGGGCCTTTCTTCCCTCTGCTTTTGCTTCTCGGTATTAAGACGACCAGGCTGCCCAGAAGGCACAAGTGGTAAAGAGCCCGCCGGCCAACACAGGAGACAGGAGAGACGCGGGCTCAGTCCCTGGGTCGGGGAGATCCCCTGGAGGAGGGCAGGGCAACCCACTCCAGTATCCTTGCCTGGAGAATCCCACGGACAGAGGAGCCTGGCGGGCCACAGTCCAGAGGGTCGCAAAGAGTCAGACACGACTGAGCACATGCGCACGCACACACACTAAACAACGGCCACTCAATAACGTGTGAGTGACGCCCGCTGTCCTCAGGAGCAGCCCCACCAGGCGGCCTCCCCACGCGCCATCCGTCTGCTGGAGGATGTGGTCGGACCACAGCCCAGGGGGGCACCTGGCATCCGGGCCCTGCCCCCTCCCCGGGAGAGTGTCTCCACCCTCAAGCCCCTCCCCACCTCCCACCCCAGGAGCCCGGGAAAGGAGAGGCGCCTCACTTCTGCATGCTCAGTACAGGTGCGTGGCAGAAAAGAGGGCAGGTGAGCAAAACTGACAGACAGCGGCGTCAGCCCCAGGACAGCAGGAGCCAAGAGCCCCAGGGTGCAGAGGCCCCGGGCCCGAGGGACTCACATGCAGGACCAGTGTGCTCCGGGTCACCCGGTCCACGGGCTTGTACAGCAGGGCTGCGGGGAGACAGGCAGAGTCTGAGAGGTCGCACGTCGAGGAGGCCGACCGCCTGCCTGCCCGCCCACCCTCGCTGCAAGGGTGGAGGAGGGGGCAGCCCCCACCCACACCCCTGCGGGGAACCCCAACACCTCCCCTCTGCTCCGGGACCAGGGGGAACCCGGCGCCTTGGAAGGCTGGGGATGTGGCTGTGAGCTTTTGGTCTGTGACGTCAGCGCCGGGTCCGGGGCTGATCCAGGATCCAAGCCTGCGAGGCTGCCTCGGCAGCAAGCACTCAAAAGCGGGGGTCAGGGAGCTGGCCGGCTCCCTGGGGGATGGGCTGGCGAGGGTCCCTGCGGGCAGACCAGCCCGCTGGTCTCCACGCGGATCCAGGCCTGGTGCTAAGACTCGGCTCTCGGTTTAACCGGGAGGTCAGCTCGTTTGCTTTTTAGTATTTATGTGTGCATGCTGTGCCGGGTCTTGGCTGAGGCAGGATCTCGATCTTTTTTGCGGTGAGTAGGATCTTCAGCTGCCTTGCGGGCGTTTTGGGACCCCTGGACGCAGAGGCCTGCAGCCCCAGTGGCCAGGGCTGTCCCCTCTTCTCTGTGGCCGGCACGGCCCACTGTGGGCACAGAACTTAACGTGTTCTCCTGTGTTGGGGGCGTCTCTGCCCACGACCCCCATGAGCAGGGCAAGCTGTGCAGCCGCCCCCATTTCACAGAAACGGGGGAACTGGCTCAGAGAGGGGTGGAGCTCTGGCCGCGGCTCATATCACACGTGCTGTTCTCTGTGCGTGAACATCCTTCTGAGACCCTAACAGCCAGAACTGAGAAGGACCTGCTCGTTCCTGAGCCCGCTCTGCCCAGAGGGAGGCGGGCAAACACAGGCCTGGGGGCCTCGCCGCTCGGCTCTGACCCCTGCCCAGCCACTGGGGACCCGCCTTTTACACAGTTCCTTCCATCCTAAACCCGTCACATCATCTGGAAGAAGGGAAAATACGATCCCCCTGCAAGGTCGCTGGACGACACCATGGCACTGGAGATGCGCGGCAGGGCATCCCGCGTGATCCCCGGCGGTGGCCACAGGTCCTGAGCGCGTCCCTGCATGCCCCCCACCGCCTGCTCCCTGCTCCCCCTCCTCTCAACTGGAGGTCTGCAAAGCAGAGGGTGGCCCAGCTGGGTGCCCTGTCCCTTCGAAGCGGCCACCCCCCCCCGGGGGGGGCACGCAGGGGCCTCGGCACGGAGAACTCACTTTCCAGAGAGTTCTTGGTCGTCTGGTCCTTGGCCTCCTTGTTGCTCCTGGCTCGCAGGTTCTGCAGAGAGAAAATCGCGTTTTCACGCAGGGCGAACGGAGCGGCCACGATGGCGGCAGCGAGCTCACCCCCAGGAACCTCGGGCAGAAACCTCACCCTCCTCTCACACCGCAAACCTCAGGGGTGTGTCTGAGTCACAGCATGAGGGGCGGGGCCGGCGGGCGCAAGCTCGCCCTGGACTCCGATGCTGACTTCGCAAAGTCTGTTTTGAGGCACCCTGGAGGCTGAACAGCGTCCGAATCCCACAGGACAGCAGTAGCCCCTCCTCCTGCTGGGACGTCCCCAGGCATTGCTAAGGGTCCCCAGGGGACACGATCGGCCCTGGCCAAGACCTCTGACGCGGAGGATCTTGCCAACCAGACCAAAGGCAGCGCCCGTCCTAGGAGCGTGGACCGGCTTCCTTGCCTCAGTTAAACAGCGTGCTTGGATGCAGGGGCTGGGTGGGGGGTGGGGGTCAGAGCACCCCGCCTCGGGGCAGCCACCAGCAGGCATGCTGCCTCCATCCCACCCTCTCTGGACTTTGCAAACGTCCTTGCCTGGGAAGCAAGCAGAGCTTTTTTAGTGGGTGGGTCATATTTCAACATAACCGCGTCACAGGAGCTGCCGATTCGGTCCAAGGTACCAAGAGAAACGGAATGAAAGGCCCCTGTGTGCCTGAAATAGTCTCCGGAAAGGCGCTGTGGTTAATCCCAGTGCGAGGACTGGGAGCAAGAGAAGACCCAGCAGAGGGACAGGAAGTGGCCTGGAGTCAGCGTTCCTAACCTCTCAGGCCGCGGGAAACCTCTGGGGCCAGTGCCCCTCCTGGGCGTTTGGCTCTCCTCAGGGGCTCCTCCATCTGTCTGCCTCGGCAGCTCCCAGAGGGCAGGGGAGGGGGAGTGGGGAGCGGGCATGAGAGCTCAAATCTGCAAAAATCAGGTGCGGCTCCGGTGAGCCAGGGCGGCAGCCCACGCGTGGCGCCCCTGGAAGGCACGATGCACGTGGGCCCCTTCATTGTCTGGGGGCTCGGGGGGTGGGGGGGAACTGCCTTAAGGAAACTTACAAGTTTGGTTTAACCCCGCAGCTCCCAAACCAACTACAGACTCCAGAAGCCCTTTTCACTCGATTCCCGTTACCTATTTATCAGGGGCTTCCCTGGTGGCTCAGATGATAAAGAAAGAATCTGCCTGCAATGCAGGAGACCTGGGTTTGATCCCTGGGTTAGGAAGATTTGCCTGGAGAAGGGAATGGCTACTCACCTGGGGAATTTCATGGACAGAGGAGCCTGGCGGACTACAATCCACGGGGTCACAAAGAGTCGGACAGGACTGAGTGACTAACATTTTCCCTTTTTTTTCCTTGTCACCTGTTTATTATCCCGGGAGCTCAGGCTCACGGAACCCAGCGCGGGCAACTCCAGTCTGACCGGATGATGCCGAACACGGATTTCTCAGGCCGGTCCCGGGAGAAATGAAGGACCACTGCTCCGTGTCCTTGAAGATGGACCTCCCGTCCCCACAGCCAAGCTCTGACCCTCATCCCTGAATGCAACCCCCTACACCTACACTTCCTTCTGTGTCTTTGTGGTTCATTTCACGTTCCGTGTGGTTCTAATTTCTCTGGGCCTGTTTTTTGTTTGTTATTTGTTTGGCCTAGCTGCAGTGCACAGCATCTTTGCTGCGGCCTGTGGGATCTAGTTTCCTGGCCAGGGATCGAACCCTGAGTTGGGAGCACAGAGTCTTAACCACTGGACCACCAGGGAAGTCCCTCTCTGGGTCTTTTTTGAAACAGGGATGGAGAACCCGAGTGGACAACGCCTGACAGTACAAAACTTCACGGGACTGGCCGCTGGCTGCCCCTGAATGCTGTCCTGTTTCCTGTGCCCGGGTCTCAGCTTGGATTCCCTCCTGCACGTGGTCGCTGGGACCCCGTGAGCCCCGGGTGGTGTCCCACCATCGCTTCCTCCCTTTTCTGTAGAAACCCGACTGGGTGGATGTGAACGTGGCCCCGTTTAAGTGCAGCCTGATCTTAAAAAGGTTACGACTCTTAATTTGTCAAGGTTACCTGGGGACTCAGCACCCACACCCCAGCTGTTGGGGGCGTGAGGGCTGCTAGTTTAATGGGCAAAAGAGAGGAAGAGACCCAATGCTCCAGGCCAACCGGGGCAGCTGTGAGGGTGGTGCGGAGCCAGCCCACGGCCCTGGGTGCGTGCAGCCTGTGACCATCAGCACCAGGCTGGGGGGGAGGGCACCCACGGGCTCTGGGGGACGGGGTGGCATGTGTTAGCACCCTGGGGGGACGCCAGCGCCGGGACCCGCAGGGCCCCCCGCCCCGACAGGCTGTGAAACAGCACGGGTCCTCCACACCAAGCCCAGATGTGGCTGTCAGCATATTTGATCCGTCTCCTGGCAAGAGAGCCCCCTTCCCTGCTTCTGGTTTCCGTTTCTCTTCCTAAAGCTGAGTTCTCGGGGCTTCCTTGGTGGTCCAATGGTTAAGACTGCACTTCCAACACAGGGGACGTGGGTTCGATCCCTGGTCGGGGAACTAAGATCCCACAAGCAGGCAAAAAGTTAAGAAATTAAAAAAAGCAACTGAGTTCTCACTCAGAGGTCTTCCCACGCAGAATCCTTGCTTGGCAGGGCAGGAAGGTCAGGGCTCTGAGGACGATGGGCCCGGGAAAAGGGAGGTATCCTCTCCCATCCCCCCACTATAGGAAACAGCAGGATGGGCAAGGCGGGAAGGACCCAGCACGGCCACCAGCAACCCCCAGTGGCCCTTCTGCCTCCGGGGGCTCCTCCAAGGCCCTTCCTCGTACTAAGACTCCAGGGCTCAAGGTTTCAGAGCGCCCAGGCTAGTGCAGCTGGCAGCCTGCATCTCCCCCCGTCGTGGGTGGGGAGCCGGGTGGGCTCCCCACCCGGCACCGGCTATAAGCCCCAGAGGAGCGGAGCACGACGCCCCCTAACCTGCTCTCCGCCCGCAAGGTGCAACGTCGGCCTCAGGATCGGGTGTCGAGACCCCTCTGTTCCTGGGGGCCTCACAGACAAGCACAAGACAGCGTCCATCCAGGGTGCCCAGACAAACCCTGGAACCAGGCCCTGGTGGCTGGGCGGGCAGGGAGCTCCCGAGGCTGCTCGGGACAGCACTACCCCCTGCCTGGGGCTGACGGAGCCCACCCACAGGCATCTGGAAACACAGCTGAGGTTCACGACCAGACCTCGGTGTGCAGCGAGTGTTCTCTGGGGCCACGGCGACCCCTCTGCCCCACCCAGGGAGGTGGAGGGGCACACCTCTCTGAACAGTGTCACGCGTACCTCGGAGATTTCTGCAAACTGAGCGTTGGCCTGACAGCACTTCTCGGCTGTTTCCATGGCAACTTCATAGTTGTCCACAAAGGCCCGGTACACACCCAGCTGGCTGGCCTGCAGGGAGGAAGGGAGAGAGAGTGGGACAGGTGCCGGGCAAGCACGGGGCAGGTGGTCTCTGACCCTCTCAGTGTCAGGCTCCCCTAAGCCCAGGTGCAGCAGCCAGTGCGGGACTGCAGGAACCTCAGCTCCCCGAACGCTCACCGCCGCCCACCTGCTTCCCCTGCCCACGCGCTGAGCACACTTCTGCTTCCAATGCGACATGTGAAGAGGTGACTCACAGCCCCAGGCAGGTAGGGGCTCTCTTCCCAGCAACCTCCTCCTCCCACCCCGCTCGTTTAAACCGGGCCACCAGCAAGCGGCTAAAGTTCCAGGATGTCAGTGAACACGGATGAGCATCTCCAGCAGGTGGGAGGGGGCAGCCCCTTCGTCCCAGCTGCAGACACCTTGGCGGGACCCATTCCTGGCCTGAGGGGCTGCACTGTTGTTGCTACCATTCAGTCACTCAGTCGTGTCCGACTCTTTGCGACCCCATGGACTGCAGCATGCCAGGCCTCCCTGTCCTTCACTATCTCCCAGAGTTTGCTCAAACTCATATCCAGTGAGTCAGTGATGCCATCCAACCATTTCATCCTCTGTCATCCCCTTCTCCTCCCGCCTTCAATCTTTCCCAACATCAGGGTCTTTTCCAGTGAGTCAGCTCTTCCCATCAGGTGGCCAAAGTACTGGAGCTTCAGCTTCAGCATCAGTCCTTCCAATGAATATTCAGGGTTGATTTCCTTTAGGATGGACTGGTTTGATCTCCTTGGACCATAAAGAACGCTGAGCACCGAAGAATTGGTGCTTTCGAACCGTGGTGCTGGAGAAGACTCTTGAGAGTCCCTTGCACGGCAAGGAGGTCCAACCAGCAAGGAGGGGCCACACAGCTCTGCTCCTCTCGGACCTCTTCAGACACATGAGAAACGCGCAGTTTAGCTGCCCACGGAGAAGACGGGCTTCCCCTGCCCAGATATGAGCCCCATCCAGACCCGGCGACGGGGCCCAGGTGTCACACAGCACACCTGGCAGGCGGGAGACCGCTGCCAGCTGCAAAGCAAGGGGCGTTTGTCCTGTTCTCAGCCAAAGGTGTTAACAGAAGGTCTCCCGGCTCAGCCTCCTGCCCCGACAGCTGAGTCAAGACTTCCAAGGTCGGGGCAGGTTTGCCTGCAGCCACCACCGTCACCAGGGCCTGGGTCACCTCCAGAGGCAGCAGGAAGACTCCGGCCTGGGCAGGAGAGGGCAGACCCCGTGACCCGCTGGCTGGGCCTCCACTGCAGCCCACCGGGAGCCGGAGGCCCATGACTTCTGCTGATCCTGGCGGTTGTTCTGCGTCAAATCTAAATTTTATTTCTACGTGCATTTGCATTTATATTGAATTTTGCGTTTCTTCAGATGGCAAGCCCAGATGCCCTCAGCACTGTCTGGTCTTCTGGCCCCGCTCCCTGTGGGGGCTGCATTGAGGGTCTGGGGGCGCTTGAGAAAAAACAGCAGCTGGAGGAGGTCTCGCCCGGCCCCAGCCACATTGTTCACCCAGACAAGTCACTGCGTCCAAGACCCCAGGTCCCCTGTGACACGGCGGGACCCAGAGCCCTTTCTCCTCCCCCACCCCCGACTCACTGAGGGTCTCCCACCCAAAGGCGCTGCTTTAGGCACTGCACCACCAATCACTCAGACAGTGTGTGCGGCCGGCTAGCAGGAGCATGCAGTAAATACGTAAAGAAACGCGTAGTAAGGCAGAGCAGGGGAGAACGGCGGGGCTACCGTAGATCCTGCGGCTGGGGCGGCCTTTTGAAGAGGCGATGGCTCAGCCTAGTCCTGAGGGGATGTTACTACTGAAGTGTGTCCCCCTGGAATCCCTAAGTCGAAGCCCTGACTCCGAGCACCGAGAATGTGCTCGGTGCTGGAGACGGGCCTAAAGAGATGATGGGGAGAAAATGACGCTGTTACGGGACTTCCCGGGTGGTCCAGTGGGTAAAACTTCACCTTCCAGTGCAGGGGGTTCAATCTCTGGTCGGGGAGCCAAGATCCTATGTAAGAGAGCCAAGATCCTACCTGCCTCCAGGCCAAAAACACCAAAACGTAAAACAACAGCAAGAGTGTAACAAATTCAATACAGAATGTAAGAATGGTCCACACCCAAACAATCTCTTTTTAAAAGGTGAGGCTGTTGGAATGGGCCTGATCCAATCTGACAAGGGTCCTTGTGCGAAAAGATTAGGACACAGAAACAGCAGGACAACCACGAGCAGACACAGGGAAAGGACAGCCATCGACACGCCGAGGAGAGGCCTTGGGAGAAACCAGCCCTGCCAGCGCCTGGATCTCCGACGTCCAGCCTCCAGAAATGGGAGGAGATAGACCTCTGTTGTTTGAGCCACCTAGGCTGTTCAGTTCAGTTCAGTCGCTCAGTCGTGTCCAACTCTGCGACCCCATGAACTGCAGCACGCCAGGCCTCCCTGTCCATCACCAACTCCCGGAGTTTACCCAAACCCATGTCCATCGAGTCGGTGATGCCATCCAACCATCTCATCCTCTGTCATCCCCTTCTCCTCCCGCCCCCAATCCTTCCCAGCATCAGGGTCTTTTCCAATGAGTCAACTCTTCGCATGAGGTGGCCAAAGTATTGGACTTTCAGCTTCAACATCAGACCTTCCAATGAACACCCAGGATTGATCACTTTTAGGATGGATTGATTGGATCTCCTTGCAGTCCAAGGGACTCTCAAGAGTCTTCTCCAACACCACAGTTCAAAAGCATCAATTCTTCGGCACTCAGCTTTCTTCACCGTCCAACTCTCACATCCATACATGACCACTAGAAAAACCATAGCCTTGACTAGACGGACTTTTGTTGGCAAAGTAATGTCTCTGCTTTTAAATACGCTATCTAGGTTGGCCATAACCTTCCTTCCAAGGAGTAAGCGTCTTTTAATTTCATGGCTGCAATCACCATCAGCAGTGATTCTGGAGCACAAAAAAAAAAAGTCTGACTGTTTCCACTGTTTCCCCATCTATTTCCCATGAAGTGATGGGACCAGATGCCATGATCTTAGTTTTCTGAACGTTGAGCTTTAAGCCAACTTTTTCACTCTCCTCTTTCACCTTCATCAAGAGGCTCTTTAGTTCTTCTTCACTTTCTGCCATAAGGGTGGTGTCATCCACATATCTGAGGTTATTGATATTTCTCCCGGCAATCTTGATTCCAGCTTGTGTTTCTTCCAGCCCAGAGTTTCTCATGAAGTACTCTGCATATAAGTTAAATAAGCAGGGTGACAATATACAGCCTTGACGTACTCCTTTTCCTATTTGGAACCAGTCTGTTGTTCCATGTCCAGTTCTAACTGTTGCTTCCTGACCTGCATACAGGTTTCTCAAGAGACAGGTCAGATGGTCTGGTATTCCCATCTCTTTCAGAATTTTCCACAGTTTATTGTGATCCACACAGTCAAAGGCTTTGGCATAGTCAATAAAGTAGAAATAGATGTTTTTCTGGAACTCTCTTGCTTTTTCGATGATCCAGCAGATATTGGCAATTTGATCTCTGGTTCCTCTGCCTTTTCTAAAACCAGCTTGAACATCTGGAAGTTCACGGTTCACGTATTGCTGAAGCCTGGCTTGGAGAATTTTGAGCATTACTTTACTAGCATGTGAGATGAGTGCAATTGTGCGGTAGTTTGAGCATTCTTTGGCATTGCCTTTCTTTGGGATTGGAACGAAAACTGACCTTTTCCAGTCCTGTGGCCACTGCTGAGTTTTCCAAATTTGCCGGCATATAGAGTGCAGCACTTTCACAGCATCATCTTTCAGGATTTGAAATAGCTCAACTGGAATTCCATCACCTCCACTAGCTTTGTTCCTAGGCTGTAGCAGCCTAAATGCACTAACACAGAACCCCCAGTTCGTTACCTCTCCTGCCCCCTCTCCCAGGAGCTCACATCTCCCACGTGGCTTTGGAAAGGTTGCAGCAACTCGTGCACCAATCAGAATCCGAGCTGCACGGATAACGGAGACCAGGTGCACCAATCAGAACCCGAGCTGCAGGGATAACGGGACAGATGGAGATCAGGTGCACCAATCAGAACCGAGCTGCACGAACAACGAGACAGATGGAGACCAGGTGCACCAATCAGAACCGAGCTGCACGGATGACGGGACAGATGGAGACCAGGTGTGCCCCTCCCCAACGTGAGGCACCGACAGGACACAGCATCCGTGCAGTGGTTAAACACAGAACCTGAATCTCTTCCTGAAAAAAAACATCCGACCCAAAGCGGCCTGTACCCTTAAGAAAAATGTCAAGGTTGCAGAGGACCAGCAAAAGTCGAGGAAGCGGTACAGATGTTGAGAAACTAAAGAGACCTGATGACCACGTACATCTCGTAACCTGGACCACATCCTGACTCAGAAGGAAGATGGCTGCGAAGAACAGGACGTCTAACTTGGAAGAGAGCCTAGAAGGATCGCACATTAATTAACAGTATCACATCAACATGAACTGGCTCGATGGAGCACTGTCCTGTGGGCTGTGGAGGAGCATGTCCTTAGCAAATACACGATGACGCACTTGGAGATAAAAGGGCAGGATCAGCACTTTACTCTCAAACTATTCATTGTGTGTGTGTGTGTGTGTGTGTGTGTGTGTACAAAGGAGACAGAAAAAGAGAAAGATAAAGCAAAATGTTACAACTGGTGCAGCCTGCACACAGACTTCTTTGTGAGATCCTTGCAACAATTCAGGAAGTTTGAAATGATTAGTAACCAAAAAAAACTGAGCTAATCAAAATTCAGCCAGAAACAAAGCCCCGATTGGGTAGTGATTAACCCACAGGAAGGGAATCAAGGCAGCGGCAGGAAGGGGCTTCCCAGCGACGAGGTGTGGCTCATGTGTTCCTGGGAAGCGGTGGTACCAGGGCTGGGGCATCACGGGCTCCTAGGGGTCCCAAGACTCTCCCAGGTGGGGAGCCCGACCCCACTGTGCTAATCTGAAAGCGGTGGGGATGGGGACCTGTCCACCTGTCCTTGGGGATGCCCAGCACCCGGCCCTGGGGGCACACAGGTGAACACACGGCATGTAGCTCCCCAGCGACCACCTCCCACAGCGGCTCCTCCTCCCGTGGGGCCGCACCCCCCCTGTCTGCCTGTTGCAGCATCTCATACATGAAGGTAGCTCCAGGACACCAGGGAGACCAGCGCAAACGCTGCAAATTCCAGTGTTGGTCAGACTATTAAAATTTTTTTTTTTAAGTTTCTGAGTGACTTTGAGTGTTATTTGGGGAAGACTGTGGTTGTGGTTTCTGCCCACAACACGGTCTTCAAAGATGGGGAATTTGAGGATGGGGAGTACCGGTCTCCCGGCTCTCTGGCCCCGGGAAAGGGGTCCCAGGCTGGGGAATCTGAACCAAAGAGGTGTTCCTCCACTTCCTACAGCCCGGGGCGGTGGACGGAGGGAACTTCCCACAGGAAAGCCACGCCTGAGTGGAACGCCAGGGTCCAGTGTGCACCGAGGCCGGCCAGCTGGGCGTCCGGGCGGCCCAGGAGGGCGGGGGGCTGGCGCTCAGTCTCTGTGCACTCCGGGCACTCAAGACGGGGGCCTGGCAACCTCCGCTGCCCCGGCCCGAAAGGCCGGGTTGCCTCTCAGGGAAAGAGCACGCGCACAGGAGGCCTGGGCAACCCGGAAGCTGGGATTTCAGGTCCTCGGAGAGGGCACCCCGGTCACACAGCCGGCCCGGCACCTGCCTTCGAGGAGTCCCAGGGCGAGGATGCGCAGTGCTGGGAGGCCGCCTCTCTGCTGGGCCGCCCACACACATACCAGCCCTCCTGCCTCCTCCACCCCCATCCACGGGAGGCGCTGGGTCTCCAGGGCGCTGTGACCACTGTTGCTAGCGAAAAATTCAGCTCCAGGTCCTAAAACGGCTGCCATGGGAGCTGGGGCCACACGGGGGGTCTGTCCTCACCACGTCCTCGGTCAGGGACACCCCTGGGGACCCGAGGGCTCCTCTCCCATGACCAACCTTCCCTCCCCAAACCACCTTTCCCTCGTTCTTTAAAAAATCCTTGACTAACCCAAGAGCCTTTAACTCAAGAGAACTGCAAACACGCAACAAAGTACAAGGAAGCTCTCTGTTCCCACCTATACGGGCGGCTCCCAGCTCCCCCACCCCAGTCCCTGTGCCTGGAACCTCAGCCCTGCTGCCCGGTCAGCAGCCTCTTTGTCTGGAGCCTGGGAACCCTGAGTAGAACTCGGGCGGAGCCGGAAAGGACCAGCGATGCATGAGGGGTGGGCCGTGGGGAGAGAGCCTGGCTTGGCGTCCTCGCGCGGGGGTCCAGCAGGCATGCTGCACAGCGCCCCCTCCCTGCGGCCCGCCCTGGGCGTCTGGGGTGGTAAGAAATGCCTGGACTCTCCCTCCCCACCGTGCCGCTGGCAGGGGGGCAGGCGGCAGGCTTAAGGCCCCCCCGCCCACCACCTTGGCACCCCCGCGAGGTCCCCGGGTCCCGGCCCCCCGGGTCCCTCACCAGCTTCTGGAAGAGGTCGCCCACGCGCTGCTGGTGGCTCCACTGCTGCACGCGGGGCAGGAGCCCGTCGTAGAAGTCCTTGTGGATATCGTAGAGCTCAGGCACTTTGAAGAAGATGGTCTCGATCTGCTGGCTTGTCAGCACCGGCTGAGAGGTGGTGGCGGCCGCCTTCAAAGGCTTCATGGGCTGGAAGAGGGCACAGGTGGTGGTGCGGGGGTGGCAGGGGACGGGGGTCACCACTTGCCAGGTGTGCGGCGGTCACGTGAACACACACACGCTTCTGTTTTTAAATTTCATTAGCCACAAAAACGTAAAGCCGGCCGCTGGGCACCGCGACTTACGAGTGCATCCACCGCCCCCCCCGGGGAGGGCCGCCCTCCTGCGGGTGTGGTCAGGGATCCTGGGGGGCAGGCGGGGGCTGCTCCCAGGCCTCCAGGGCAGCACTGCCCAGGCCCGCCCCGCCTGCCCGGCGCCCCCCGCGCCCTCACCAGCAGCAGCGCCTCCAGGTGGCTCAGGTAAGTCTCCTCGCTCGCCAGGATGCCAGACAGGACCCATTTTCTCATCTCTGAGCCCTTCTCCAAGTCCAGCTCACTCTGCAGGACAAAAGGACAAACGTCAGGCCTGGGGGTGGTGGTGGGGGGGCGAGTCCTCGAGGTGGAGGAAGCTGGCTTGTGACCCTGACGACCAGCTTCCCGAGAAGGTTCCAGGTGGGGTGAAACTCGGGAGGCCTGGGGGTCCCCCGGCAGGTCAGCCCACAGCTTCTGCGCCCTGCAGAGTCTGCCCGGTCATCCAGCAAAGCCTGGGGCACCCTTGGCCTTGATGCTGGGCAACGGGCAGTGGGGAGCTGGGCGGAGCGGCGGGCAAAGCCCTTCTTCGCACCTTGAGCCCGTGACCGAGGAGCGGCCGTCCCGGAAGAGTTGAGCCCGGCGGGGCATCGGGCCCGGCGCACGGCCACCGCGGCTTCTCTGCCACTCCCCGCCCCTCACCTGGCACCTGCCCGGCTGGCCTCAGAGCTGCTGCCACCGGACCTTTGGACCAACCAGGGCTGGGTGGCCCTGCCTCCAGCCCAGTCACAGGGGCGAGGCTGGGGCTGACGCCACCTGCCCAAGGGAAACCCCGTCTCCTGGGTCCAGGCCCTTTGTCCCTTCAACCTGCTCTTCTGAGCCTGCTTTCTGGACGCTGGGACCCATATACCTGTGGGCTACACCAAGGACCCCACTCCCCACTCTGCGGTCTCTGCCTCGAACACAGAGCTGGCAGGTCCCTGGATGCAGACGGGCGGAGGGTAGGGTCCTGGAGGCTGCAAGACCACACCACAGCGCTGGGTGTGATGGTGTCGCAGCGGGGGTGTGTCCTCGGCACCCCGAACGCGACTGTCCTCGGAGATTAGGGTCTTTAGAGACGTAATCAAGTTAACAAGAGGTCAGTGAGCTGGATCCTAGTCCAAAACGGCTGGTACACTCTTCTA
The DNA here is from genome assembly GCA_024291935.2 of Okapia johnstoni. Taxonomy (NCBI): domain Eukaryota; kingdom Metazoa; phylum Chordata; class Mammalia; order Artiodactyla; family Giraffidae; genus Okapia; species Okapia johnstoni. Next base: position 1,351,466 of record CM044310.1, on the reverse strand, counting down.
AGAAGAGATCAGGTGATCAAAACGCACAAACTTCCAGGAACAAGACAAGCAACTCCTGGGGATGTATTGAACGGCACGATGACTCTGTGTTAGCCGCTCAGTTGTGGCCGATTCTTTGCGACCCCAGGGACTGTAGTCCACCAGGCTCCTCTGTCCATAGAATTCTCCCACTGGAGTGGGTTGCCATAGTCAGTACCATATTGTATACGTGAAAGCTGTTGAAACAATGGATCTCAAGAGTTCTTGCACACACAAAAAATTTATAACCAGGCGTGGTGATGGATGTTGAGTTATGGCTAGCAATCATTTTACAATATACACATAGATCCAACCACTGCATTGTACACCTACTACAAACACTGTGTTATACGTTGATGCCTCAAGAAGACAAGGAGGAGGAGATTAGGACACGGATGTACCCGGCTGCAAAGACACAGGGAGAAGACGGGCATCTCTGAGCCAAGGAGAGAGGTCCCGGGAGAAACCGGCCCTCACGACACCTTCATCTTGGACGTCCCGCCGCCAGAACTGGCAGAAATCAATCTCTCCTGTTTAAGCCACACGGTCTGCGGTGTTTTATTACAGACGCCCGGGAAACTGACACGGAGGATGATTCCAAAGGCAACGAAAACTGCTGTTTCATCAGCTTCCGAGCTGGGGTCCTCTGCCTGCTCCTTGACCAGCAGTGAGGCACTCTGGGGTCAGGGTGGCTGTGCCCACGGCCTGCGCCCCACGTGGCTGGGGTTTTCCTCCCTACGCCCAGCCTATGCTGGCCCGCCCCACTTCGGCCTGAGGGAGGTGCCAGGCAGCTGGGGCTCCAGGTCCCTGTGTCCAGAGAAGAGGACATAGCCCTGCTCTTACTGCCACTGGCTCCCCAGCCTGCAGGTGAGCGGAGACAGCCCTGCCCTTGGGTGTGGAACTGGAGCACTGCCTGTCAGTCACTCGGGGGGACGTGACGGACAGGGCAGGTCCCGGCCTTGGCACCGCTGACATCTGGGGCTGCAGGATTCTCTGCTGGGTGCCGGGGGGGCACCCTGTGCCACACTGGGTGTCAAGTGGCATTTCTGGGCTCCGTTCACTGTACCAGCAGCAAGACCCCTACCGCCGGTTACAACAGGGGCAAACGTCTGTGGATGTCGTTACCCATCATCCCACGGCAGCGCAGGCCTCCTGGCACTCCTGTCATCATGGTTCAGTCGTGTCCGACTCTTTGCAACCCCATGGACTGCAGCACGCCAGGCCTCCCTGTCCATTACCATCTCCCAGAGCTTACTCAAACTCATGTCCGTTGAGTCGGTGATGCCATCCAACCATCTCATCCTCTGTCGTCCCCTTCTCCTCCCGCCTTCAAGCTTTCCCAGCATCAGGGTCTTTTCCAATGAGTCTTCCCACCAGGTGGCCAAAGTATTGGAGCTTCCGCTTCAGCGGCAGTCCTTCCAATGAATATTCAGGGTGGATTTCCTTTTGGATGGACTGGCTTGATCTCCTTTTTTTGTTGCTGTTACGATCTCACTTACTCACTTATTCCTGGCCGTGCTGGGTCTTTGCTGCTGCGCGGGCTCCTCTCCAGCTGTGCTTGGGCTTCTCATGGCGGTGGCTTCTCTTGTCGCCGAGCACGGGCTTCAGGAGTCGCAGCCCATGAGCTCAGCAGTTCTGGCTCCCGGGCCCCAGAGCAATGCTCAACACTTGTGGTGCAAGGGCTTAGCTGCTTTGAGGCATGAGGGATCTTCCCGGATCGGGGATTGAACCCATATCTCCAGCATTGGCACACAGATTCTTTATCATTGAAGCACCAGGCAAGCCTGGTTTGATCTCCTTGCTGTCCAAAGGATTCTCAAAAGAGTCTTCTCCAGCACCACAATTTGAAACCATCAATTTTTCAATGCTCAGCCACCTTTAGGGTTCAACTCTCACATCTGTACATGACTACTGGAAAAACCATAGCTTGGACTATGTGGACCTTCATTGGCAAAGTAATGTCTCTGCTTTTTAATATGCTGTATAGGTTGGTCATAGCTTTTCTTCCAAGGAACAAGGGTCTTTTAATTTCATGGCTGCAGTCACCATCTGCAGTGATTTTGGAGCCCAAGAAAACAAAGTCTCTCACTATTTCCATTGTTTCCCCATCTATTTGCTATGAAGTGATGGGACCGGATGCCATGATCTTAGTTTTCTGAACGTTGAGCTTTAAGCCAACTTTTCACTCTCCTCTTTCACTTTCATCAAGAGGCTCCTTAGTTCTTCTTCACTTTCTGCCATAAGGGTGGTGTCATCTGCATATCTGAGGTTATTGATATTTCTCCCAGCAGTCTTGATTCCAGCTTGTGCTTCATCCAGCCCAGCATTTTGCATGATGTACTCTGCATTTAAGTTAAATAAGCAGGGTGACAATATACAGCCTTGATGTACTCCTTTGGAACCAATCTGTTGTTCCATGTCCAGTTCTAACTGTTGCTTCCTGACCTGCATACAGATTTCTCAGGAGGCAGGTCAGGTGATCTGGTATTCCCATCTCTTTATGAATTTTCCAGTTTGTTGTGATCCACACAGTCAAAGGCTTTAACGTAGCCCATAAAGTAAAAGTAGATGTTTTTCTGGAACTCTTTTGCTTTTTCTATGATCCAACGGATGCTGGCAATTTGATCTCTTCTTCCTCTGCCTTTTCTAAATCCAGTTTGTACATCTGGGAGTTCTCGGTTCACCTACTGTTGAAGCTTGAAGGATTTTGAGCATTATCTTGCTAGCATGTGAAACAAGTGCCATGGGGGGGTTTCCATAACATCTGGAATTGGACCTCCCAGTGCAGCCCCTCTGTGCCCCCAAGCCTACCGGCCCTTCCCACCTGCCTGGCCTGGCGGGAGGGAGGTACTTCGTGGAAGACAAGCGGCAGATCTGACAGGAAGCACCGGGGCTGAGTCCAGGGGTGGGGGGTGCGGCCATCGGCCAGGCCCACCCTGCGAGCCCCACTGTCTCGGGCCACTGCCCTCCTGCCCTGAGCCTTGGCTGCCCAGATGCAAACTGGAGGAAAGGGGCCCAGTTCCCACATCCCCCCACGCCTGCTTTCTGCATCCTTGGGACTCACAGCATATCCTGGCTGCCCGCTGGGACCACCCAGAAAGGCTGCCTGGACCACCACTCTGCTCTGGGAACCGCTGTGTGTGCATAAGTCAGGTGCACATGTGTGTGAGTGCTTGTGTGTATATGTACACGTGTGTGCTTGCGCATATATGTATGCATGTGTTCATGTGCACACACTCGTGTGTGTGCACATGTCTGTGCTCATGCTCATGTACGTGTGCTTGTATGTGCGCACGTGTGCACGTGTGTGCTATGTGTATATGTACATGGCTGCGCTCATGTTCATGTATGTGTGCTTGTGTGTATATGTACACGTGTGCGCTCTGCTCATGTGTGTATGCTTGTGTGTGTACATGTGTGGACACAACGTGTGCGCTCATGCTCATGTGCATGTGTGCACAGGTATATGTGCTCACGTGTGTGTGCGCTCAGGCGTGTTTGTGTGCATGTGTCTGTGTACATGTATGCAGGGTAGCCATCAGATTCTTGGCTTTCAGCCACTCCAGGGAAAGGACACCCATGTCCCACACCACAGCCCCGTCCAGGCCATGCTGGGCAGCGGGAGCCCCTGTGTCAGGGCGCCCAGAACCCCAGGTTCTCCACCAAGATCCACGGAATAAACTGACCAGCGAGAGGACCCGGAACAGCTGGCTGGGCCCTGGCGTGGCCACAGCTTCATGAAAGTGCAAGAACCCCTCCAGGGAACCCTCGTCCATGAGACGAGCAGGTCCCGGGGTCCAGGCCCGTCCAGGCAGCTGGCTCCGGGGCCTCCAGCATCATCAGCACAGACGTGCAGGGTGGGGGGACCCCGCCACCCACTGTCCTCTCAGACCACAGAGGCCATGTCTCGAATGGAGGCGCCCAGGGGAAGCCACTCCCAGGGGTCACTGCCTGCACCTCCCGCCGTGTCTGGGGTGAAGGCTCGTGTGCCTGGCGGGGTAGCTGCTTCCGAGCCCTGCAGCCTGGAGAGCCGGGTGGAAAAGGACAGCGCCCTGTCCAGCTCTCCGCTCCCGAGGGCCTGGCCGGGTAAAGAAACATCTGGGCAGGGCCCAGGGCTAGACTAGAACCTGCTCCTGAGCCTCAGAGGGGCTGGGGGCAGCAGACAGGGGCCTGGACGCCGGGCACCCCACGCGGAGGTGAGAGGGCAGAGGGGACGGGAGGAGAGGGCAAAGGGCAGGGTGGGACCCACAGTGTTGACACCTGCCCTGCACACGCCTGCTCTGGGAGATGAGGGAGAAAGCTGGAGGAAAAGGCAAGAGGCCTCCACCGCCTGGGAGCGGGGAGGGGAAGCCAACACAAGCCCTGGGGCTAAGAGAGCAGAAAAAAAAAAGAACCATGTGGGACAACAAGGTCGGGGAGCGGAGCGAGGGAGCCGGGGGTACAGAGGTGCCGCCCGCCAGCCAGCTGCTGGGCCTAGAGCTGCAGGCGCGCCCACCCCCACGCCCACCCCCACCCCGGGGTGATCGCTGCCTGCTGGCCAGCGCGGCTGCAGAACAAAGGCTACCCCCTCCCCCAGGACGGCAGCTGGGGTGACGCCTGGACGCTTGTCCCCACCCCTGACACGCAATGGCCGGCAGCCCCCGTCTGAGCCCCCGGGAGTCCGCTCCTCTCTGCAGCGTCTCCCAGGGGCTGACGGATGCGTAACCTCGTTGTCCCTCGCAGAGAGGGGGGACGTGTGTCCGCTGGCCCTCACCTGGGCCTCGGGTCCCCGGCTGGTGCTGCACAGTCGTCGTTCCGGGGAAACGCAGACACGCCCAGCGGCCCCTCTGAGGACGACTGGGAGGGAGGCTCTCTCTGACGCTTCGTGCTGGGACAGCCTCCCAGGGTCACAGGACCCACCCTACCTGCCCAGCTGGCTCCTCTCCACAGTGCCCTGGGCAACGCGGGGAGCCTGGCCCAGCAGATCCCCTACTCACTTTGGGGGCATGTGTTCCTGGAGCTGACCCGCACCCCCAGGAGGCCAGCGAATCCCCGCATTGCCATGGGGTCCCCAGGAAGGCCCTCCTGACAGCCCCCCACCATTCCCCCACCCCGAAAGGGCCCAAGCTAGGTGGCGGGGGCTGAGCCCCACCCTGGAGGGGAGGGACCGAGGGGAATGGGCAGGCACCCTGCCCCTGCCGGATGGGGGATGGGGCGGCCACGACCGCAAGACCACAGCACTTCCTGTGGGCGCCAGGAAGCCACAGCAGCGTCGTCCTCAGACTCACAATCAGAGACGAAAGAGGGAAGTGTCCCTGCATGGCTGACGGGGCACCCAGAGAGCCGGCGCTCTCTGCCGGTCTCCCGGGCCCCGAGCCCCGGCCCACGGGGCTTCGGGAACAAAACCAGGCATGCCTCACCAGGTCGCGTCCCCGTCGCCCCCAGGTGCCTCCCGAAAGCCCCTGGGCCAGGTGCCTGCTCGGGGCTGGAGCCCCAGGCCCGACAAGCAGGTGCAGCCTTCTCGCCGGGTGTGCAAGGCGAGAAGAATCTGAGGGCTCGGGGGTCTGGACCGGCTCCCTGGCAGGTGGGCCCCCCCGGGGATAAAAGTGGGGGGCAGAACCCCAAGCTAGCGTGCTAGGGGTCTAAGGGTAGGGGCCCAGGGAGGGGTGGGAGGTCGTGTTGGGGGAAGATAGCCCTCAGGGACCACAGACAGACAGGGAGGACCGTCCCAAGTCTAGGAATCATGATTAGGATGCTCGTCTGTCCCAAGTCACACCCACAACGCAGGGTGAGAGAGGAGACTGAAGGAAGGGCAGGGCAGGGCGGAAAGGCTCAGCGGAGGCATGGGCAAGCCTTCAGAGCCGTCGCGGTGTGGCCTTGAGCAAGTCACTGCCTCTCTGAACCTCAGTCTCTTCCTCTATGGAATGCTGGGACTGGCCGCATGGGTAAGAAGACGCACCAGGCAGGCACGCGTTACACACGGGTGCCCACCCACCGCCCTGTTTCAGGGCGAGAAGCCTGCCTGGCAGCACTGAAAGCCATAGTGTCAGTGGCTCAATCATGTCTGGACTCTTTTGCGACCCCATGGACTGCAGCCCGCCAGACTCCTCCGTCCATGGGATTCTCCAGGCAAGAATCCTGGAGCAGGTTGCCATTTCCCTTCTCCAGGGGAACCTTCCCAACCCAGGGACTGAACCCGGGTCTCTTGCGCTGCAGGCAGATCTTTCTGCCGTCTGGGCCGGCAGGGAAGCCAGAAATCACAGAAGCCAAAGGAAAGGGGAGCCCTCGCTCTCATGGCTAAACCCGGGGTGGAGACGCCCCAGCAACAAGCTGAGCAGGAGGAGGGAGGTGTCTGTCATCGGGGGCAACGGGACCAGAAAGACAGAGGGTGCGACCCACCCCCGGGGACAGGACACGCCCTCAGCCCAGCAGGGCGGGCCTGGGAGGTCAAGGGGGTGCCCAGCTGGCACGCCCACTCCATGCGCCTCCACGGCCGCCACCCGCAAGGGAGGGCCCCTGGGGGCTGAGCCAGCTTCTGCTCGCCACGGACCTCAGCGCCTCAGCTCCATCACAGAGCGGAGGCGATGGCGGGAGGGTCACTTACTAAACATGGGGGGGCCCCCAGAGGAAGACCCCAGGGAGCAGGTAAGCCATTTCAGCAGCGCCTTGGGCAAAAGGGGGGGCCGGTGTGCCGGGTGGGGCCTGGACACTGACCCGCTGTGTGCCCTGCCAGCCCGAGACAGAGCCCCAGGACCCCCACGCCCGCCGTCTGCGCCCCAGGACCCCCGCGCCCGCCCCGTGCACCCTGGGACCCCCGCGCCCCCCTCCACAGGCGGCCCCTCTGTGCACCCAGGTCCGGGACGAGGGCCTCAGGGAGACTGGACTGGGCGGCGGCCCCCTCTCCCACCCTCCCACTCCGACTCACCGCTCTGCTGGGCTCCGCTGCGTCCCGGCTGCCCCGGGCCTTGCTGCTCAGGTGGGGCGAGGAGGCGGGCGAGTCGTCCACGTAGGGCAGCCCGTCCTGGGGCCGGCGCGGCTCCTCCGCCTGGTCCCCCGGCGGCGTCCCGAACAACACATCTGTGAGTGTGGAGAAGCAAGTGGCATTAGAGGCGGGGAGGGGCTGAGGGCTGTCAGCCTGGGGGAGCTGGGGGGCACCCCACCTGTCCCCTGCAGGCCTGGAACAGGGGCCTCATATAGCCGGACCTCACCTTCACAACTGACTCTCCAGGCGGGCGGGGCGGGGGGAGGCTGAGGAGGGGACGAGGCTGGGGGGGCCCCTCCCCAGGCAACGCGAGGCTGGGCTTCCCATCCCCGCAGGTGGGGGCAGTGGGGTCTGAAGGGTGGACCCCAAACGCTGGAGTCCTGCCTTCCAGGGACGTCCTTAAGCCCCCATCTGGGGAGGATCCAACGGGACCCCACTGACCCAGGTGAAAGGCCAGGAAACAGGCTGTGGCGCCCCCTGCCTCCCCCAGCCAAGGGTCCCTGTGAGCACGACGGTGGCTTATCCTACAGCAAGCTCGCCCCAATTTAGGGGGGTATCTGGCCACAGAGCCGACACCCTCTTCCTTCAGGCACCAGACGGCAGTCAGCGCTCCCCCCTGCCCCGCCCCCACAGGTCACAGGCCACACAGGCTCCCGAGCCCGCTTCCCAGAGCCATTCCTACCGAGCGGACTCCCCCCTGGCTGGGCCATCAGCCCGCAAGGGCCCGGCCCGTTGCAGCCTCACGTCACGGCCACCCGTCCACTCCTCCTTCCCAAGGGCGCCCGGGACTTCCGAGAGGTCATCCCAACGGGGCTCGGCCACGTCACCGTGACGCACCGCAGGCAGCCAGAGGCGACGGCCCAGGTGGCCTCCAGGGCCGCCAGGCCCCAAATGCCCCGCGTGCTGGCAGCACCCAGACGGCCCCGGCCAGGTGGGCCCAGCGCCCGGTAGGGGCTTTCCGGAGCCTACTAGAGCAGAGGACGGGCCTCACTGCCTTCCACGTGGCCGCGGAGACGAGCTGCAGGTGGCCGTGGCCGGGCTCTCACTGTGGGCGCCTGCAAGGCCAAAGTCCCCGCTCCCCGCCACGCCCCCGCCTCACCCCACCCCTCCAGTGCCGCTCCCGGAAGGTCACCCGTCCTCCAACAGGGGCCCTCAACCCTGGCTACCCGCCAGCATCATCTGGGGGCTCTGAAAGTGTGACCCAGGCGGGCCCCGCACGTACTGACTGAGTTGGGGGGTGGCCTGGGCCCCGGTGGCCGCGAAGGACCCCCGGGAGTCTCCAGCCTGGGCAGAGAGCCTGCCCTGCCACCTGCTGGCCCAGCGCTGTGTGGGCTGGCCACGCCGCTGCGCCTGGGGCCCTGGGGTCTGCACTTGGGGGCCGGTCACAAAGGCCAGGCTGGGCTCTGCCTGTGCGTCCACAGGAGGGTCCCAGCCCTCTGGGGCCACTTCTGGGGTTAGAGTCACAGAGGACCCTGAGGGCTGCACTGAGGCACCCTGGTACCTCTTAAACCACACACCGTCTGAGGGGCTTCGGGGACCAAGATCACTCTCAGAGCCCCTGAACTTCAGATTCTCCATTTTTATTTTTTGATTTTTTTTTTTTTGGCCGCACATCACAGCTTGCGGGATCTTAGTTCGCCGACTGGGGACGGAACCCACGCCTCCTGCACCGGGAGATCGGAGTCTTAACCACGGGGCCGCTGGGGAAGCCCCGGACTGCGGGTTCTGCATTGTCCTGAAGGGGCAGCCCAAGGCCACAGGCAAGCACTGCCTCCTCCTGAGAAGACACGAAGGCTCAACCCGCTCTCACTCAGCATTCCTGAGGACATGGGGGGCAGGGGGGGACTGTATTAGAAAAGCGCAGAACCCTGGTAAGACAGAACCCTAAGTCCACACCCCACCCCCAAACAAGTCTGATCCTGGCTTCCTCTTCTTTGTGGAATCACATTTTTTTTTTAAATGAAATAAACACGAGGTCTCCTTGTCCTAAATCACAGGAGCCCCTACTGGAAACCTGCCTCCCGTGGAGCCAGGCGCAGGCGGAAGGCGCTGGCTGTCAGAGCCTTGCTCCCCGGGAACTTGACTGGTTCCCTGGGCCACCAGGACTCGCCCTCTGGCCCGGGGAGTGGGCAGGTACTCGAAGAAGGACTTGTTCTCCGGGAGTGGGTGGGGAGGGGGAAGGTCACAGACTCGAGAGGCTCTGGTGCCACCCAGGCGGCAACACACCCGAGGCAGTGCGATCGCTCGAGCCGTCCGCGTCTCGGGTTCGCAGACTTAAGACGAGGCCGGTGAACTAGACCGTGGACAGAGCCTGCCTTGTGCTAAAACGTCACTGTCGCCCAACAGCTCCACCTTCTGCCCCCGGCTTCCCATTAGCTCAGAATGGCCAGCGTCCACATGTCCCAAGAAACCTTCAACTGTTTTTTTTTTTTAAATAACCATGTTATAAAAAGTTAACATATTCTTCCTTTCGTGGAAGAACACGACCTGAGGGCGTCATCTGATTTCCAGGCCCGTGACCGCACTGAGCTCACGTCGCAGGCCAAGTCCACACCGAATCCCCCGTGAGAACCTCAGGATATCGGGGTCAGGTGTGGGGCCCCAGGGCTCACCCCCAAGAACCTCAAGTGTTCACATGTGTGACTCCCTCACGTGGGGGTTCCACAACACCATCCGGGCTAAACCCTGGTGTAAACCCACGTCCTCGGTGAGGGGCTGCGGGCCGTGTCAAGAGGGGCTGTCTGTTGGTGCTGACATGGAAGCTTCGCCCGGCCAGGCCGGTCCAAGGGGCCAGGGCTGCAGCCAGATGCCAGGGGTCAGAAGGCGGTGCCTGGGAACTAAAGGCCCAGCCGTCTCCCCACTCTGCACACACCTCCCTAAATGGACATCGGTTAAAGGAACCAAGGCCCTTAAGCCTCAGTCCTGGGTGGCCGGCCACCCCTTGTGTTCTCGCCGAGGCTCAGTCTGCGGCCCAGCTCATCCGGCCTTGACGGCCCTCATTCTGGTGACTGCCCCGCCCCCGCCCCAGGCTGCTGCAATGCAAGGGTCATGGGAGGAACCCCCGCACTTCCAGCCGGCATGCGGGGACCTGCCTTCCTCTCGCTGTGTGGCTTTCACACCCGACGTCCCCCTCAACCCCGTCTTGAGCGTAAGGCACGTTATTTGGGGATGAGAAAAGCCACTGTCTGCCCAGAACCACAGCAGAGCGAGAGGCAGGGCGTGCTCTCCACGCCTCTGCCAGAGACACCCAGTGGGAAAACCTCTCCGGGCCTGGCCACCTCGGGCAGGACTGGGCACTTCTTACAAAGCTCGACCCAAAGCTGAAGCCAAACACAGGAAAGCGGCGTGCGTGGACCTGCTGGGCCTGGGATCCCATGGCTTCTAGAGGCTCTGGCAGATGTTGTTGTTGAGTCGCTAAGTCGTGTCTGACTCTTGCGATCGATCCCAGGGACTGCAGCCCGCCAGGCTCCTCTGTTCATGGGGTTTCCGGGCATAACTGCAGTGGGTTGTCATTCCCTCTTCCAGGGTGATCGTCCTGACCCAGGGATCAAACCGAGTGAATCGGCGTCTCCTGCGTTGACAGGCGGATTCTTTACCACTGAACCACCAGGGAAGAGAGAAGGAGGCTCAGCCGAACAGCTCACGGTGGGGAGGGGAGGAGGGGGCAGGAGGAGGGGCGGGGTGGGGCTGAGTGTGGAAAAGCACTTACACAGTGAAAGCTGAGACCTCCTCTGCAGGCAAGTCAGCCCAGCGCTCTGCCCAGCACTCTGCGCATCCAAAATCCATCCTCTGACGCCTGGAGAAAAGGCCGCCTCCCTCCCCCCCCACAAAAAAGCAAAGGAGTAAGTCTGGGGGGTGGGGGGTGCCAAGGTCACATCCCCTTCTTACACCTTAAAAAAAAAAAGTCCTTCAAAACATCAAACATGGAACCTACAGGATCCAGCAACCCCACTTCCGGGTACGGACTCAAAGGAATTCAAAGGAGGGTCCCGCCCAGGTATCTGCACGCCAGTGTTCAGAACGGCCAAACGGTGGGGGCATGCACCTGCCCGCTGAGGGATGACCGATGCAGGATTCAAAGTGGACTTGTGCTCAGCCTCAGAAAGGAAGGACGGTGCAACACCGGCAGCAATGTGCCTGGGCAACCCGTGAGCACAGGGGGCTGAGCGACCCGGCCGGTCCCAGAAAGGCGGGTTTACCTCTGATCACACCGCGTGCTGCTGTCCTTCAGTCGCTCAGTTGTGCCCGACTCTTGGCGACCCCATGAACTGCAGCATCTTTTAATTTCACGGCTGCAGTCCATGGGGTCGCAGAGTCGGACATGACTGAGCGACTGAACTGACGGAGCCTGCAGCACGCCAGGCTTCCCTGTCCTTCACTCTCTCCTGGAGCTTGCTCAAACTCATGTCCATTGAGTCGGTGATGCCCTCCAACCATCTCATCCTCTGTCATCCCCTTCTCCTGCCTTCAATCTTTCCCAGCATCAGGGTCTTTTCCAATGAGTCAGCTCTTCTCATCAGGTGCCCATAATATTGGAGCTTCAACATCAGTCCTTCCAATGAACATTCAGGACTGATCTTTATGATTGACTGGTTGGATCTCCTTGCAGTCCAAGGGACTCCCAAGAGTCTTCTCCAACACCACAGTTGAAAAGCATCAATTCTTTGGTGCTCACTGTATGACATCCCTAAACAGTCAAACTCGTACACGTACAACAATGAACAGGGGTTACCAGGGCGGCAGGTAGAAGGGAACAGAGCGACAGTTTAATGGGGCAGAATGCGGTTCAAGAAGAACAGACTTCTGAAGCTGGATGGTAGCGATGGCTGCACAGCGATGAGAATGTGCCTCGTGCCACCGCGCTGGACACGTCCAAGGACTAAAATGGCCCACTTCACCCTCTGCATACTTAACCGTACATACACACACTCCTGGGCTTCCCTCCTGCCAATGAAGGAGACACAAGAGACACGGGTTCACGCCCTGAGTGGGGAAGATCCCCTGGAGGAGGAAACGGCAACCCACTCCAGTGTTCCGGCCGTGAAAATTCCATGGACAGAGGAGCCTGCTGGGCTACATGCAGTCCACGGGGCCGCAGGGTTGGACACAACTGAGCACACACACAGACACACACCTTCCTAAGGGTTCTCCCACCACTGGCAATGTTGGGGGAGCGGACGAGGAGGGCTTCATCTCTAGCAGCCCCTCGGCGATCACGGCCAAAGTAAGCACAGAACAGGGGGTGAAGTCTGTCAGAAAGAGAGGAACAAGCAGTGTAGACCACTGCTTATACACGGAATCGAGAAAAAGGGCACAGATCGAGTCATCGGCAAAGCAGAAACACAGTTACAGACGTGTGCAGAACAAACTTACGGTCACCAAGGCGGGACGGGGGCGGGGGTGGCAGGACAGACTGGGAGACTGGGACTGACATACACACACCACTGTCTCTAAAACACAAAACCAACCAGGACCTACTCGATAGCACAGAGAACTCTAGCCAGTAAAAAAAAGAGTGGACATTTATGTACAACTGATTCACTTCGCTAGACAGCAGAAACGCACCAGTGTAAAGCGACCACGCTTCAGTAAAATTAGAAAGAAAGAAGCAGAAAATAAGCAGAGAATTGAAACATCCAAGGGAGTGCTGCCTGGGCGGTGGGGAGGGGCCTGGGCGAGGAGCACTGGGCTCCAGGACAAGGGGGTGCTGCCTGGGCAGCGGGGAGGGGCCTGGGCGAGGAGCACTGGGCTCCAGGACACCCCAAACCGTGCGCTTGTCTAGCAGTGAAGACCATGACGGGAAGGCTGGGCCTGCTCTGAGGGCATCCACAGCCCTCCACACGCGTCTCCGCTGGGCTTGCACGCCCCCTGCCCCTCACACACCCCCCACCTGGGCTGGGTGCGTTCCCAGCCAGGCCCCTGTGGTGAGGGGAGGACCTGGCCCATCGCAGACCACACCCAGGGAACCCGGTCCATGCCTGCAGCCCTCGGACGCTGTGCCCCCTGGCCCGAGACAGCCCGGCCACTAGCCGCCCCTGGAACAGCCTCCATCTTTTAGCCCCTGAGGGGCGCCAGGAACTTCGACACGCCCCTCCCCATTTCCAGCTCGAGCGAGACCCCCTCTGAAGCCTCTGCCCAGGCCCCTGGGAAACGGAGCTTGGACCAGTGGCCGTTTGTGTCCTGGGGGCGGACGAGCAGGGCGGAAGGGGGCCTCCTGGACCCGACGTGCCTGGAGCATCCCCAGCTCCTGCCTGGGTTGCCTGGCTGCCAGGATCCCAGCCCAGGTCCCGCCCTCAGGCCAAAAAGCCCCCGGGGCGAGCCCGTGGTTGGCGGCCCTCCGGGGGAGCAAAGGTTATGCTCTCCCCACCCAGAACGCACCAGGGAGGGAGAGAGTCTGGGAGCAGCCGGCTAACAGACACACCCCGCGGTCAGGAAGACAGAACAGGGCAGGGGCTGCGGCAGGAAGACCCCAGCCGCGGGTGGTCTCCAGACGGACGTGTGTACTTACAAAGGTAAAAGCACATCAAACAGCGCTTCCTTCCGGCTCTGCTCAGAGGACCACGGTGTCCCTCCACCCCACCACGCCCCCGCGGGCTTCCGACCTCCCCTCCCAGCCCCACACCCCGATGTCCTGGCCCTGGGCCCCAGCGCAGCGCTAGCGGTGCTGGGCTGGGTACTCTTATGGCCAGCCGCTCGTATTCCTGGTTGGCTGGGGGGGCGGGGGGGTGAGCCTTTCAAGATAGGATCGCTCCTCTGAGAGAGGCTCAGAAAACCAGGGAGGTGGTCAGGTCTCACTGAAGGGCCCACAGTCCCCACGGGACAGCGCTGGCCCTGGACCCACACTCATCCTCAGCTTTGAGCCCTCCTAGGGGCTCAGTGGTCAAGAATCCACCTGCAGTGCAGGAGACTTGGGCTTGATCCCTGGGTGGGGGAGCTCCCCTGGAGAAGGGAATGGCACCCCACTCCAGCGTTCTTGCCTGGGAAATCCCACGGACAGAGGAGCCTAGCGGGCTACAGCCCATGGGGTTGCAGAGAGTTGGACATGACTGACGGACTCAGCAGCAGCAACAACCCGTTGCCCCTGTGTGCTGAGAGCAGATTCCACGCTCGAGGCGGGTCACTGGTCCTGGGGGTCGGGGTCCAGGCTAGCTCTTGTATTTGCAGGAGCACCTGGAATACAGTCAGGGAATGCCTGTGGTGCTCAGGAAAGTAAGTTTCCCAAACAGTGGAAAACTCTCACATCTTTGATGTAACAAGTGGGTATTTTTGCAAAATTGCCACTGACCTTTGGCCCGCAGTGCCTCTGGGCCAAGCATAGGGCTGGCCACTCACTCACATCAGCTCCTTGAATCCCCCCCCCCCCCCCCCCCCATCCCCTTAGGAGGCAGGAACTTCCAGACGCCTGTTTTCTAGACAGGGACAGGGTCCCCGAGAGAGGAACTGCGCTCGGTCCGTCTGTGTGAGCTGCCCAATTCAGCCAACTTACAAACACACTTCAAAGCAAAGGCATGTTTCAAAAGCCAAACTGATAACCATGTGACTCAGCAACTCCCGTCCTAGGTATGTGTAACTCGGATGAAAACAGGTGTTCAAACCAAAACTTATAACAGAATGTTCAAATGTTCTTTCGCAACATTTCCAGAACAACCAGAACAGGCATCTGTCAACTGATGAATGGGTCAGGAAGGACAAATCAGAAGCCTGGGATGAACACACACACACTCTCACACTCTCACACACATGCTCTACCACGTGTAAGACAGATAACCAAGACCTACTGTATAGCACAAGGAACTCTCCTCAATATTCTAGGATAAACTGCACGAAAAAAGAACCTAAAAAAAAGAGTCAACAGGGACTTCCCGAGTGGTAAAGAATCCACCTGCCAATGCAGGAGACGCGGGTTTGATTCCTGATCCAGGAAGAGTCCGCATGCCTCAGAGCAGCTAAGCCTGTGAGCCCAACTGCTAAGGCCAGGCGCAGCAACTACTGGAGCCCCTGCTCTGCAACGAGAAGCCCCCGCAAGGCGAAGGCTGCACACCGCCAGAGAGGAGCCCGACACGCCACTGCTAGAGAAAGGCTCACACACAGCGACCAAGACCCGCACCGCCGAAACAAGAGTGCATTAAATTACAGACCAGAGTAAACGCATGCACATGCTTGACTGAACGCACTTTGCAGCACCCGAGACTAACGCAACGTTGTAAATCAATGACGTGAAAGTGTTAGTCGCTCAGTCACGTTCGACTCTTTCCGACCCCATGGACTGCAGCCCGTCAGGCTCCTCTGTCCATGGGATTCTCCAGGCACGAGTTCTGGACTGGGTTATTTCCTTCTCCGGGGGATCTTCCCGACCCAGGGATCAAACCCAGGTTTTCCCACATCGCAGGCAGATTCTTTACCGTCTGCCACCTTCACTTTAAGTCAATTATACTCTAGTAAATTTGAAAAAAACAAAAAACCTGACGAATTGGTAAATACACAGACATACCAAAGTGGTCTATCCATAGAAGGGAAGATTACTGGCTTAGGAAGGCTACAGCGTGGATGAATCTCCCAAACTTTATGGCAGGAAGTGAAGTGAAAGTCACTCAGTCGTATCTGACTCTTTGCAAACCCATGGACTATACAGTCCCTGGAATTCTTCAGGCCACAATACTGGAGTGGGTAGCCTTTCCCTTCTCCAAGGGATCTTCCCAACCCAGGGATTGAACCCAGGTCTCCCGCATTGCGGGCGGATTTTTTACCCGTTGAGCCACCAGGGAAGCCCAAGAATACTGGAGTGGGCTGCCTTTCCCTTCTCCAGGGGATCCTCCCTACCCAGGGATCAAACCCAGGTCTCCCGCATTGCAGGCGGATTCTTTACCAGCTGAGCCACCAGGGAAGGCAGCCCCCAAACACCAGGAGGTAGCCTGACCCCCCAACACTGTGAGCGAACTAAATGCCCCTGAGCTGTTAACGTGAAAATGTTTCCTTTTCTGTTATATAATCTCATCTCCACTGTACAAAACGGAAAAATTGTTTTTGTCTCTTAAACCGGGAACTTGGGAACATAATCCAGCTGTTTCCTGACGAGCTGGAGCATCGTTCCGGACAGACGTCAGGACGGCCTGGCACCGGGCCCCCGGCCGCCAGGGGCAGAGAGCCGGGGCCGCACTTTCTGACACAGAGGAGTGGTTCTTCTGTGCTGTCTTCTTCCAGCGGCAGGCTGGCAGCTGTCCCCTCCTGCAACCACACCACGTGGGTCAACATCCTTTTCCAGAGAGACGGCCCCCACAGCCCGGCAGGGTTCTGTGGGAGGAGGAGGGGCAGAGAGGGCACCCCAGGAGCAAGGCCTCCCAGCCCTCAGGCAGCCGCCCGGACTATGACACCCCCAGGCCAGCCTGGCAAGTCCCGGCCGGGCAGAGAAGGCCCCCAGGCTGGCTGAGTACTGCCCCCAGGCCAGAAAACGCAGTCAGGAGGGGCCTGAGCTTGCCCCCAACTCCAGGTGCCCTAGGTGCCCTGGGCCACTCTGAGCTCTTGGGGGCAAGACCCTGCAGACAGACACAACAGCCCGTCCCATCCAGCTGGGTGGGGACCAAATTATCAGGTCAACTTGGCTGGCCTTCCAGCACCAAAGTCCTGACCAGCACCCACAACGTCATCGGAGGACTTTCCTCTGTCTCCAGGGACCCACCCACCTGTGCCATTGGCTCCCAGATCCCCGGGAGCTGGGGGGGGGGGAGGGCACTGATGCTTTGGGCCTGGATGGAGGCTGCAGGACCAGCTGGGAGCAGCCGCAGCCCTCGGCCGGGCCGACATGACCTGGACTCTGCACAGCCCGATTCTGTGACCACGGCGCAGTCTGGCTCCAGACAAGCAAACTGATGTTTGTTGAGCATCCCTTCCCTCGGGCCGGTACGGTGCTGGATGTGGGATGGCAGGGGCGCCCAGCCCCAGCCCCGAGAGCTGCAGAACCCCAGGAATCGTGTGGCGAGGCCACCGATGAGGGGCGGCCGGACCCCCAGGTGGGCAGCAGAGAAGGTCTCCCCCAGGAAGTAACCATGGGTTGAGGGGGCAGATGCCGGTTCCCCTGGGAAGGACAGAGGAGGCGGCCACGTGAAGACAGGGGCTGGAACTGGAAGGGTGAGGCCACAAGCCAAGGGGTGCACAAGGCCACCCGGAGCCGGACGCAGAGAGGAAGGACTTTCTCGGAGCCTCCGGAGGGCCTGGCCCTGCCCCACCTCCGTTCCAGAACTGGGGATGATTCACATCTGTCGTCTGAGCCACAGCCTGTGGTCGTTCTGTTTCGGCTCCCACAGGAGGCTGACCAGACATGGCCTGTGGCCTGGAAGAGGTGCCACAGAGCCAGCAGAGAGAGGGCTGCCCTAGGAGACGAGAGGGCTTTCCGGGGGCGAGGGCCGGGTGGGACAGAGGAACCAGCAGGGACGCCCCCAGGGAAGGAGGAGTCGGAGCCTCTGGGGGCCCCACACTCGGGGAGGGTGACATGCTGGAACATGGCAGGGAGCAGCAGTCCTCCTGGGGGAGCCGGGGGCCACGGAGGTCGTGAGGGTGGGCCCAGGCGGCAGGTGACGCTGGCAGCACGTCTGGGCAAGGAGCTGGACTACAGCCGGTAGAGGCTTGTGATGGTCACTCTTGGGGAACGGGTACAGGGCCCGGCTTCAGAGAGAAGTGACACAGACACACGACAGGAACTGGCCGATGGCTCGGACACAGGAGGAAGGACCGAGAGGACACCGCGTCCCCCCACCGCCGGCATCTTGGACCTGGCCACGGGGAACCGCCCAGCGGAGCCCCCGGGGAGACGGCAGAGGACAGCACGTGCAGGACGGTGGCGCCGGGCACAGGGCCGTGGTCTGGGGGTGGGGAGGGGGCAGTCACCAGTCGGCAGGGCCCCTCCTCGCTCGCCTGGGCACCCAGCCAGGAGCCATGGCCCTGCTGTGAGACCCCACTGGGTCTGCAGGCCCCGCCAGACCCTTGCCTGCAGCAGCCGCCCAGCGCTCACCTCTTCCTCTGTGGTCCCGGAGCGGGGCCTGGCCCTGCCTTTCCCACGGGCAGAGGCCCTGGCACCCGGCCCCACGCTGCCCAGAGCCAGTGGCTGAGTGCCCTTATCTTGGCCGCTGGCCTGGAAGGCCGATTTATCTCTCTTGCCCACGTGGTCCAGAGGAAGCCTGCTGCCTGCACGGGCTGCTCGGGCACTGCCTGCACAACAGGAAGACGCGTGGGTGTGGGTCCCTGGGCACCGGCCGCCTCGCATGGTCACTCCTACACTAGGCCTCCCCCCTCCCAGGGTCCCCAGGACATTCCTACCCAGAGGGCTGCCTCTGAGGGGGCATCAGCCCTGCTGACCTGGTTACCTGTTCTCAGGGCTCTCGGGAGACTCTGAGGGCGGCGGCCAGGAGCCCACAGAGTGGACGCTGCTCTTCCCGGGCTCAGCTTCACCTCTGGCTCTGGGAGGACCGGGCGTCCCTGACTGTGAGCCTCTATGTGAGCGGCGGGGAGGGCAGAGGCTGCGAGGGGAGCCCACCTGCCCACCTGCCATGGTGCTGTGTCGGCCCGGTGATGACCCTTTCGCTCATCGGGGCGGGAGGGTCTCCCTGCCAGAGCAGCCCCTGATGAGCCCAGGGTGGGGCCCTCGCTGGTCTTCTGGGCATCCAGGCGTGGGGACAGCCTCAGAGACCTGGCATCAGGGGGCTGGCCGGCCTGGCTGCCACCACAGAGAGGGTGTGCCCCAGGCTGCCTACAGTGGGCCCGAGGTCAGTTCCCCCAAGATGCCTATGGAGCAGTGAGGGAAAGCAGTTCGGGGCTGTGCCTTTCCTGAGTCTCAGGCCCCTCCTTCCACGTCCATACAGGGGGATGCACGACCGTGAGGGGCCTGGACCCAAGGCGGCCTGGGAGCCCAGAGCAACGCACGCATGTGTTACTTGGGGGCTTCTTCTCTGTGCACCTCCAGGATCTACTCACTCGGTGGACCTCCCATCTTGTTCCTCTGACCAGGCCAGCAGCTGGCTGGCCGGCCAGGGGCAGGGCGTGGGCGCAGCCAAAGCCAAGACCGCCGGGTCAAAGGTCAGATTCCAGGGCCCCGGCTCCCAGGTCTCGTGCCCAGGACTCAGAGGGGGTGGTCTGAGCACCTTCCTGCCCCGGCTGTGCTGGTGGCTGATCAGGGCTTTCATTTGGGGGGCATCCCTGGGGGTCTGCAAGGAGGCCAGGGCGACCCAGGGTCCTCATTTCTAGCCTCCACGGTTGCCTGCTCCAGCAAATCGGAGGATGCGGGGAGAACCCAAGCCTCACGCAGGCCGCCCCGTCGTCCTGCACCCCAGCTGCCCCTCCCGATGGCAGCAGGGATCCGGGGCGTGTCCACCTTCCTGGGCTCTGCCACCAGGAAGCTTGGGGGCCTGTCGGCACAGCTGGTGCACCCCAAGGACCTCACACCCCCCTTGGGCCTCCACGTCCTCCCCCCACGGTCTGAGCTCACGCTGCCTCAGATCCCTTCGGAAACAAGCAAGAGACCGACACGAACACCGCCCCCACCCAGGCTGGCAGGCTCCCTGGCCCACATCCTGCTCTCCTTCTTTGGGACCCGGGCGGGGCAGGGTGCGGCGTCTCCTGAGAAACCCTGCAAACCTCCTCAGGCTCCATGATTCACTTCCTTCAAGTGTCCTGCGTGCTGTTTTCCAGCACAATCTCTCGTTACGTATGAATCAAGATCCCGGATCGGGCTTTCTGCGGCCACGACTGACGTGAATTTTCCCTTTAGAAAATGTTCTTCCCACAGGACCCAAAGTCATTCTTCTAAGAGTGTGTGTGCACGTGAAGGCAGCTGACACAATCTTTTTGTCTTACGGCGTGTCGCCTCTGTCGATGCGTTCTTGGCAGAGATGACGGAAGAGATGACCAAGCTGTGTGACAAATTCCTCGGTCTATGGTGATGCCAAGGAACAGCCAGGTTATGAAACTGAGGAGAGGAAGGTGGTAGGGGCCTCTCCTGGTTATTGGGGCCAGGGTCAGCAAGCGACAGCTCGATCCGGCCCACAGCTTGCTTTTTGTAAATAAAGTTTTATTGGAACACGGCACTCTCTGCAAGACGGACAGCTGCTTTCAATCTGTGATGGTGAGGCTGAGCAGCTGCAACAGATACCACCTGGCTTGCAGAGCTGAAAACTTTTAACAGCTGGCTCTTTGCAGAAACAAGGTAGCTGCCCCCCCCCACCCTGTTTAGGATAAAAAGCAGAGGTGGAGAGGCCCCAAAATAATGGCTCTACATGAGAGCGGCAGTTTTATCTCTTGAGTTAGCTTTACCATGAAAAGCCAGCCCCCTCATTTCCACCTGAAAGGGGCCAGAAAGAGCGAGTCCGGAGACCCAGGTCTGGGCGGAAGTGACGTTAGACCAGGCGCAGGGCCGGCGGGTGGTGACCTAGAGGCGGCCCTGTATGTGTTTCCGCGACAGGACATTCTGAGCAAAGAGCTGCCTGCTGTGTACACACCTTCACCCTGAGCTTGGAAAAGTCCCCTCGAAGCCAAAAACCACGCGGACCTGGAGCTGCCTGAACACGCTGAGTGCCTGAAGGGGCGGAGAGCAGGGTCTGGCAGGAACACTGGCAGTGCGGCTTTGGACAGCGTGCGTGCGGACTTGGGACGGAAGGTGCCTCTCTGCCGGCGTCCACCACGAGCTGCACCTACTGTGTGCCCGCCCGGCAAAGCAACGGGCCCTGTCTTCAGGCGGAGGCGGGGAGGGAGCCGCTGGGGGCATGCTGCCCTGGGGTCCTGCCTCGCAGAGGGGACAGGGCGCAAGCAAGCATCCGGGCTGCCCAGGGGCCAGAAGGAAGCACATCTTGACTGCAAGCTTGGTTAAACACGGACGAGCTGTCAGGGGAGCGGGACACATTCCCATTCGGGGAGGCTCTGCCAAGAAGCCGCTTTTCAGTGCTGGGTTTTCGGCTGCCTCGTCATCAGCGTTGGCCTCGTCAGCACCCCCAGAAGAAAACCTCTCCCCCTTTTGATTTAGCGTCTCGCTCTCTCCTAGACGCCCTCAGATCGTTGGCTGGTCAAATCCCAGGAGCAGGGAGCCCCTTGAGAATGTCCAAGGTCCTGAGTTATTGGAGGTTTGGTCTCTGGGATGGTTTTTATTTTTAAAATGATTTTTGGCTGCACTGGGTCTTCACTGCCACACACGGGCCCTCTCTTGGTCACACCAAGCGGGGACTACTCTCTAGTCGCTGGGCTTCTAATTGCAGTGGCTTCCCTGTTGCAGAGCAGGGGCTCCAGCAGCTGCAGCAAGTGCGCTCAGCGGTTGTGGTTCCCGGGCTTAGCTGCTCCGGGGCCTGCGAGATTGTCCTGGATCAGGGATCAAACCGATCGCCTGCATCGGCAGGTGGATCCTTGACCGCTGCGCCACCAGGGAGGCCCTGGGACAGTTCTTGAACTGAAGGCTGTCTGCGGAGGCGGGACCATCTCACAGAGTCCAAGCGCTGTGCCCTTGCTAGGTCAGGTCACCCCCGGGTGGCCTCGTCAGCCCTGGGAGTGGGGTTGGGTGGGGGTCCCAGCAGGCCCCGTTGAGAGGAAACCAGGCTCTGTCCATCAATGGTAACAAACGTCCCACTCGGGTGGGGAAGGTGCTAATGCGATTGGGGGGTTGGGGGCGGCTGTGCCTGTGTTGGGGCATATGGGAAACCTCCAGACCTTCTCAAAGTGCAGTGAAGCTGATACTCTGAGAAACTACTCCAAGAAACTACTCTAAGTTTAAAAAACAAAAACAGGCATCTCCCCCACCCCCACCAAAGAAGTCACTGCCAGGATGTCCCCGAGGTCGTGAGGTCCCTACCCCGCCCTCCGGGCCCGTCTGCCTTTCGGACCCCTGGACGAGCCCCCTGCATGCGCTCTGTCCAGAAAGCGTGGCCGTGGCAAGTGGGGAAGGGTGGCGGGAGTTCACACCCCGCCCGGGGAATCTCCCGTGTGTGGAGGTGCTCTCGGCATTGCCTGCTACCCCCACACCTTCCGAGGGTGCTGGTGGCTCCTCCTGCAGGAGCCCCCGTGCCTGGCCCAGCTGACCGCTGCGGGCCGGCCCGCGGGGAGCCCCAGGTCCCCGACAACTCGGAAGGTGTCCGGCTCGCGATGCCAGGGAGCACCTCTCTGCCCCCCGGCCAGCCTCGTCTCTGCCCCGTCGCAGGCCCCCCTGTGGATTCTGCCCTCCCAGCGGGACGGCCACAGCTGCACGTTACATTCCTGCCCACATTTATGGGCGGGGAGAAAGGCTTTGGGCTCCCCAGGCGTGGAGATCTTTGCCAACACGTGGATTCCTGGGACTGGAGGATCCTAGAAGCTGTCCCGCGTGCCAGACCCGCCTTCCCGGTGGCCTGGTCCCCAGCCCCATGGCCAGCTGTCACCCACCCTGCACAGCAGGAATCCGGCAGGAACGTGCCCTGTGCCCTTCCCTGGATACCAGGGCCACCTGCCCCATCTGGCTGGGCACATGGCGGTCCTCGGTGGCACGTGGCCCTCGTGGTACGGGGCTTCTGCCTCTCCGCAGTGGGGGCTGTGGAGGGGGGCACAGTGTCTGGGACCATCGGACGGGGCAGTGGAGGGCGGCAGCCGCTGACCATTCCGCTCTGCATGGGTTCTCTCGTTTGTCAGCTGGGGGTGACTCGAGAAATCTACAGGGCTGGGCTGGGACCCACAGTTACGGCCGAGACAGCTGGCACGGGGCAGGTGCCTTGCAGAGGAGGGGCTTTGTATCTGACTTGATTTCGCCGCCCGCCCCCGCAGAAGACCGGGCCATGCACCCTGGATGGGAGCCGGGTGTGGAGGGGTGTGGGTGTGTGTGTGTGTGTGGGGGGGGATGTGGGTGTGGGTTGGTGGGGGGGTGTCTATCCCGGGGGCTAAGCTGACTGTGCTTGCCCCGCCCTCGGCCGTGGGAGCAGGCCTGGAATCCAACTCACCCTGCGTCACCCCTTGGACACCCTGACCACCCGCCCCATCCAGCTGGGCTCGTGGAGCACGCGGGCTTGCGAGTTATGCCCCCGCCTATGCCCGCTCCCACGCTCCTGCCCCGGTTTCAGAGGGGGGCCGGCCACCAGGCTAGAGCGGTGGGAAGAGGGGGCTGGGTGGGGGGAGTGAGAGGAAGTCTTTGGGGTCTTCCCGGCCCCCCCGGGGCGCCCCCAGCCTGTCTGAAGGCCATTCGTCCCCTGCATGCTGCCCGTCTCCTCCAGCCTCCACCCCCGGGGACCCGCTCGCTACCCACTGGCCCAGAATCAGCCGGACGTGACCCCCTAGTCTCGTGTCGTGTTGGGAGCTGGGGGACCCAGGGCTCAGCCCAGGATGGCACCTGCGGATCCCAAGGCCCCAGGGCAGGCGCCTTCCGGATGCCGCTTTGCCAAGCGCAGGGCCCAGCACCTCCTCCTTGGGACTTGCAGCCAGCAGACCGGCTGAGTCCTCTTTCCAGCGATGGGGCCCAGTGAGACACGATCAACGGCCAAGGTCACCCAGCTGGGTGGTGGCGGGGCCTGGCACGTTGAGTTCTGCCCCAAGCCAGCCGCTCAGGTGCCGCTCAGGTGCCATCCTGCCAGCCAGAGAGGCTGGGGCGTAGGGGTGGACGGAGCCTGACTGGGCTGGGGGCTGCCTGCCAGCTCTGTCACCTTCTGGCTGGTCAGCGGACCCACCTGATGGGTCCTGGCCTGTCTCGGCCTCGAGGGGAGACGCCCGACCAGATGGACAGAGCGCCGCCATGCTGCGGGGATGTGGGGAGGTCTGTGCCCAGATGGCACCGGTACCCAGCCTGCCACCTCATGCGTCCAGGCACCCCCATGGGCCAGGGGTCAGGTGTGTGGGTGTGGTGTGCTTCTTCTGATCCGGCCCTGGGTTGGGGGCGCAGGATGGCGCCTGCACAAGAGGCCTGTGTCCTGCCGGTCAGTGGCCACAGGAGAGACAGGCCTCGGACAAGGGTTCTGGCATCTGGATGCAGGTTGGGAAGCAGGTGGAAGGCCAGGGGGCTCTCAGGCATGGGGGGGTGGGAGAAAACCCCGGGGAGGGCCTCCTGTCAGGTGGGAGGGGGTGGGTTTTTCAGGGAGGGGATTCTGGCACGTTGAGTTCTGCCCCAAGCCAGCCGCTCAGGTGCCGCTCAGGTGCCATCCTGCCAGCCAGAGAGGCTGGGGCGTAGGGGTGGACGGAGCCTGACCGGGCTGGGGGCTGCCTGCCAGCTCTGTCACCTTCTGGCTGGTCAGCGGACCCACCTGATGGGTCCTGGCCTGTCTCGGCCTCGAGGGGAGACGCCCGACCAGATGGACAGAGCGCCAGGATTTTTCAGGGAGGGGCATCTCAGAGTGCCTCCCCTGTCAAGGCTGAGGGGTGGTCCTGCGGGAGCTGACTCCCTAGGATGGAAGGGGGCAGTGGTGGGAGGCTGGCACATCACCCGGCTCTGAGACCTCTCCTGTGACACTGCTGGACGCCGGCCAGCCCAGGTGCCGGCCAGGTTCTAACCCGCACCCCGCCGAGAAAGCCTGGTCCCACCACACGAGATCCTCGAGGCCCGCTGTCCGGCTCCACGCGGCTCAGGGCTCGGCCGTCTCCTCCCCCAGGACCCACCGTGACCGGGCAGCTAGCAGGCTGGGGGCTGCCCGTCTGCACTG
This sequence comes from Okapia johnstoni, assembly GCA_024291935.2. Classification (NCBI taxonomy): domain Eukaryota; kingdom Metazoa; phylum Chordata; class Mammalia; order Artiodactyla; family Giraffidae; genus Okapia; species Okapia johnstoni. Next base: position 1,326,866 of record CM044310.1, on the reverse strand, counting down.
TGCACGCGGCCTCTCTGAGGGGGCCGGGGGGGCCTGCTGGCCCGAGTCCAGCCGTTCGGATTGGGCCGCTCCCTCGTCGGACCGCCCTGGGTGACGTGTCCCGGTCCCAGCCGGCAGCAGGTGCGTCTCGGGCTGAAGTGAGGTGAGACCCAGAGACGGCTGGGGCTGACTCTGGGCCTCAGAGACGCTTTAGAAAGCGTGCAACGTGGGAAAGGTCTTTTTGCTGGCAGGGCCCTGGGGGATGTGGTCGGGTTCCTTCCAGGAGAAAGTGGCTGGAAACGGCCTGACACGCGGAGGCCTGTGGCGGGTGCCAGGCCGCTGTGCGGGTAGGTGACCCGAGTGGTCTCCACTCCCCCTCCCGGCAGGGGGGTGGCGGTGCCCGGGAGGGAGGGACAGAGACCTCGGGGTCGGCGACCTGAGGCCCAGGAATCAGGCTTGTCTTGTCCAGGCCTGTCCGGCAAGTCCGAGCCCAGATCCTGTGGCTTTAAAGCAGGACCCCGGGGACTGTAAGCCTGCGGCGTGCGCGATCTGGATGAGTCAGGCTGGGATTCCGCCACGTGGGGCGCTGGGGTCGGGCCACCCTGGGAGCACTTCTGGTTGCCGTATCCCCGATTCCTGAGAGAAGGACCTCCTCCTGGTGGGCCCAGGGCCTCCTGTGGCGTGGGGGTCCACGCTGCCCATGTCCACGGATGGAGTCTCTCTGGAGGACTTGCCTTTCCCCAAAGGCGCTCAGAACTGACACCCCAGACCCCGTGGGGACGTGCTCTCCAGGCTGGCCTGCAGGTGGGCCCCCCGCCCAAGTCAGGGTCTGGCAGCTGTGCCCGTCCTGGGTATGGCCAGGCGGGCTGCAGAAGCAGGACCAGCGCCCAGCTAGACTGGGGACTGAGCCGTGGGACCGGGGCAGGCTGGTGCTCGTGATGACAACTGGGATTATCACCAGAGGTGGTAATTTCCACATCGAAGGTTTCAAGTTTCAGGTCAAGAGCCGATGCCAGTCCTCCCGTGGCCTTTGGACCAGATCCTCACGGTTTGTTTCCTGCCTGGTTCCTCAGCTGCTTTTGAGACCCTGAGCCCCAGGGGGTGGGGAAGCCCCTCTCAGGTCTGGGACGGTGTGTGTGTGGGGGGCCACACCTTCCTGGTGGGTGGCTCTGAGATGCGGGGGCGGTGTGTTCAGCTTTCAGGGTGGACCGGAGGGATGGGATCGCCAGGCCGGGGTCCCCCCATGACTCACAGAGGCCTTTCAGGTGCCACGGGCCTGAGGCCCCATGACCCCAGCCCCCAACACGGGGAAGATGCTTCCCAGCACCGCCACCCACCCCCCCACCCCCCAGCGAGGGGCCCCCACCCCGTCTCCCAGAGCAGAGTCTGCAGCCTGGCGTGGATGCAGAGGGTGGCACCGAGGGTCCCAGGCAAGCTTGGTAGGAGGGGGATGTGGTGTGGACCTCGGGGACACGGAGCCGGCAGCCCTCGTGGGCTGGACCACATGAACAGCTGAGGCGTCTGATAATTACGAGAAATGATGCCTGTGCTTCTCGACGCTTCCTGCTCCGGCAGGGGAGGCCCCACGGCCTGCTAGTCACCCCCAGGGTGTGCTTGTGGGGCGTCATTATCCCCACTTCACCGGTGGGAATGGGAGACGGGAAGCCAGCCGGCTGGCCCGCGGGGACCCCAGCTTGTCTGCTGCCTCTGTCTTCCGCAGGGATGACTGGAGGAGCTCCCGGGGGCGGAGGTGTCAGGGGCTGGGAACAGGGCATCACGCTTGCTACTCTGAATGTGTGGCTCCAGAGGGCGAGCTCCTGGGCTTTTCGGGACTCGGTGGGCACAAAATGCTTTCCCGAGTGCAGACAAGACCTCAGCCCTGACTTCTGCTCATGTGGGATACACTTCAAATTCTGGTGTCAAATACCAGGTATCACTGCCCGTCCCAGCCCGCTCTGAGTTCAGTCCCAGGGCCTCTGAAACTGGTCCAGCTCAGGGTGTGGCTTTGGACTCGTGAGGCTCTCCAGGAGCTGGCCTCAGCTGGGCAGACCTGCCGGTGTGAACCCCGCTTTTGCGACTCAACTTGCCAGCTCCAGGGGCTCGGGACACAGGGGTTTCCACTTGGAAACCTTCAGCTTCTCTCTGAAAACAAGGTGCCCACGGCTCTGCTGTAGACACGAAGATCGGAGGCAGCACACCTGGCTGGTACCTGCTGGCTGCCGGGAACCGCCTCCCGGGCCCCGCCCTCGAGGATGAATCCCCGCCCCTGCACGGGGCTGGGCAAGTGCTGTCTCGGGATCTCAGGGGTCCCAGGACAGAGTCAGTGCCCTCATCTCCGAGACGAGGCTCAGAGACACCCATGCGGATGAGCTGGAGCCTGGCCCCGGGGCTGCACGCTCCCCCATGGCTGCATGTGCGCAGATACATGCATGTTCACTCGTACGTGCACACCCACCCCCACGTGCACACATCAGGACTCGAGCCCTCCTCCCACTGCCAAGGGATCCCCGTCCCCCTGCTCTACACAGACATGCCACCCAGAGACCCAGGGGGCCCAGGGTGGGGGCGGGAATCCCACCCACCCAGCTCCCTGCCCCACCTCTGCCCGAGGCTGGGGCTCGTGAACCCAGCATCCTGGCCCCTGTGTTCTGCTCGCGTGCGTTTTGCTGGCCTGGCTGGGGGCTTGAGCGGCCCCGTTACACCCGGGCCATGTCTCCCTGTGCCCTTTGCCCAATCCCACCTCCCCCACCCTGCTCCAGGAGACCTCTAACCCTGGCCAGCGCAGGAACAAGCCCCTGCTCCAAGCTTTCACAGCCCTCAGCAACCGTGCGATTTACTGACGTGCACAGACCCGTCCCACCATCTGCCGAGAGCCGCCACTTTGCTTCTCCTTTTCACCCTCCAGGGTTGGAGTTTCTGCCTCCCACTCAGGCTGGAGACTGCCCGTCTCAAACTTGCCAGGGGCCTCACTGAGCCATGGAGGGGGCCCGGGACAAGGTGGGCGGGTCTCCTTTCCTTCGGCAAATATTAACTGAGCACCTACTAAGTGCCCTGAGTCGCTCCAGGCGACAGGGACACAGGAGTGAACAGGGCAGGCAGTGACCACAGGCCTCCGGGAGCTTGCTCCGGAGGACACGGAGTGGACGGACGGGTGCGGGAGGCCCTGGACAAGGGTCGCTTGTCATCCTAAAGAGGACTCCACCATCCACAAGGCTGCCTGCGGACGGCAGAAAATCCAGTGAACTCAACCAAGAAGAGGAAGACCGCGTTTGCCACCCGGGGGGCGGTCTGTCCTGAGTCTGAAGAAATGGAGTCTTCTTCACCTTGGAACTGAGAGCCTGAAGGACCTGAGGGACCTGAGACCTTCCTTAAGAAGCACTAAGGGGCTTCTCTGGAGGTCCAGTGCTTAAGAACTGCCTGCCAACTCAGGGGACACAGGTTCAATCCCGGTCCTGGCAGCTAAGCTGCTGAAGACTGAAGACACACTTAGAGCCTGTGCTGTTCGGAGAGAAGCCGCAGCCACAGCCAGCGGCTGCCCCTACTTGTCGCAACTGCAGGAAGCGCACGCGGAGACCCAGCACGGCTGCCGATAAGCAAACACACAGACGCCCCGAGCAACGCGGGCGCCCTCACCCGGCCTCCATCTGTGGCACAGGGAGGGCGGCAAGGGGTTCTCTGCTCCCGCCCCCCAGGGCCTACAGGACGCCCGGGGCCCTTCTCTGGACCTGGCATCCGGGACTCCTCCCGGGAGGACCCCGCCCTGGGCTGGGGGTGTGGGCAGAAGCAGGAGACCCACCGTCGACACTGCCACCAGAGGCAGCGGGAGGCCTGGGCAGGGGCCAGACCCTTGGGGAGAGCTCAAACACCCCCCTCATGGCCCGTCTGTGAAACACGGGTGCCCGGCTCTCCCGGGGGGTGGGGGTGGGGCGAGCCCATCACTTCACGTCGGCGTTTCAGTTTGTACGAAGGCGAGCCAATCAGCGATACGAGGTCCTCGCGTGCGAGGAAGAATCCTGTATTGGCGGCCAAAGCGATTCTGCTTCACTGTCGAGGCGGCTGGAGCGAGGGGGTAACAATGGGGACGGGAGCCCATGAGGGTGGGTGTCCCACCCCGCCGGGGGGGAGGGGAGGGTCAGGGAACTCGCAGGGCCCGAAGGTCAGACAGGACGGGGTGGGGGGGTGGGGGGCTGTGGGGTCCTGAAGGCCTGGGTGTCCAGGGGGAAGAGTACAGAGAGCCCAGAGCGCCGGGAGAGGAGCAGGCCCCCACGCAACCAGGGAGGAAGCCCTCTGCTCAGAGAGGGGCTGGTCCGCAGCCTGAGCTTCCCCCGTGAGCAGGACCCACGGCTCTGGACAGGCCAGGGCGGCCTCCCTGCTCCCCGGGCACGGTGCGCAAGCCCCGAGTTCTCTCCATGGGCCAGGCCGGCTGGGCTGCGTGGGAACACCCTTCCTCCCTGCGGCCAAGCATCACACGTGGAGGTGGAGCGCGGTTTCCCATCCAGTTATTTGCTTAACATTTAATTCTGAAACAGTTTCAAACTCACAGAAAAAAAGCCTGCGAGCAGAGTACAAAGAACCATGTGTTTAGGACAGCGATGACCTAGAAAAGGAAGCCCGGAGGACAACTGTCCAGACAGCACTGTCCTCAGACACCAGGACCCCACGACGCCCCCTCCTCCCATGCAAGCACACTCAGGGGCCCACGCCTGCCTCCCAGAGGTGGTCAACCAATGCCTCCAACGGCCTGGGCCCCTCTGTGCGGTCCATCCACCGTCTGCCCAGGTGACAAGGCACCACAGAGCTGGAGGGCATCCACGTACCATCTTCTTCCCAGAGTCCAGGCCCCAGCATGCTGCACCAGCTAAGCCTGCTCCTCAAAAGGACCAAAGAGTTGGGCCCCCACCCCCGTCAGTCTCAAGTTAGGCCCCCCATAAACACAGCAGCAGCGAAACTCTAAAGAAGACTTGCCCACGTCCTCACCTCTGTGACCCATCACTGAGGTTCGTTTCCCTGAGATCCCAGAAGTTCCTCCTCTGTGATCACATCACGAAAACCCCAGAGAAGGCAATGCCATGGGGTACTGGGAGTCACAACCCACCTGGGTCCACACCCACTGTGGGAAGCTGCCTGCCCCTCCTGTCAAAAGACAAGAGTCAAGTTCTAGTTCTCCACCCCCCTGGACCGGGGTCGGCCCTGGGGCCTGCGACCAATACAGCGGAGGTGACAGAGTGCGAGCTCCACGGCCCGGACCTCAAGAGGCCTCGCAGCCTCAGCTCATATCCGCAGACTCCAACCTCCACATGAAGACACCCAGGCTGGACCGCGGGATGAGGGGCTGACCACGGGGATCGAGAGGTCCCAGCCTTCGCCTGCCTCGACCAAGTGATGGCCAACAGAAGAATCGCCCACCAACACACGCAGTCAGAAGAGATTAAACCGTGCTCAGCGCGGGGACGGTTTGTTACACGGGGACGGTTTGTCACACGGCAAAAGACGACAGATACAAACCCTAGTCACTCCGCCTCACCTAGGAGCTTGGATACCCCGGGGGCTGCAGAATCTTGACTGTCGCCACGAGCTAATTACATCACAGTCCACCCAGCTCACGTAACCCCTTTCCTACTGCGGGACTAGGTTAGCTTCTTTCCAGCTTTCCACTGTTATGAATACAATGAATCAGCGCGTACAATAACACCAAAAGGAAAAGGGAAAAAAAAGTCCTGTTTCCTTAGGAAAATCTAGGGTGGGATTCCTGGGTCTGAGTTTATAAAATAAACACGGTGAGTGACTCCTGAACAATGCCGTCACTGGGAACCCAAGAGGGGCTAGGAATCAACTAGGCTTTGCGGAAACCAGGCACGCGCGTTCTGAAGCCAGGCCAGGTCGGCCAGACTTCCTGAGCCTGGCAAAACTCAGTGGATTCTGGTTAGTCTAGAAAAGGAGCCAGGTTTCCAGGAAAGGGCAAATGCCCGGGTCTCAGTCTCTGCCTGCTTTCGAGATTCCTTGGTCCCTCAGTCCCCTCGCACATCCCCGTCGGCCGGCCCCCACCCCGACTCCTGACCTGCTGACTGTGGGGCAGGACCCTGGTCCACTTCAGGTCCAGGTTCGGCGCTTGCCGGCGCCGGTGGTCGGAGGGCACCTACCACCCTGCTCCACTCAGGAAGCAAAGCGTCAAAACCAAACAGGCACGGGAGTGCCGGCCCACCTCGACCACGGCTTCCTCACTGACTTTCCCAGGGCCGGGTGGTTGGCTCACCCAGAAAACCACTCCAGCACCTCCCGGGAACCCGATCGGAGGTTCGCCACATCCAGCAGCGCCTGGCTTAAGTTTTCTTGGCGGAGAAGGTGGCTGGCGACAACCACGGGACCCGCCACCAGAAACACGGCTTTCCAAGGACTCCTGCCTCTCATCATCGCCCTGCTGCACCCCCAGAGGGCTGTGCCCAGGCACGCGGCGCGCAGCCCCATCTCTCATCCATGGCCGCCGCGTGGTGGTGGCCACTCCTGCAGGGGGACCAGGTAGCAAGGGGTCAAGCGGAAACGCCTTACAGCCAGGCTCACAGCAGCCAAGGGGGAAACAACCCCGCTGATGGACAAACGGACAAGCAAAACGCGGCCTCGCCACACACCCTTCAGTCCTAAGCAGGAAGGACGTCTGACACCCGCGACGGTGTGGACAAACCGTGAAGCCACGATGGCCGGACACGAAAGGACAGACACAGCCGGATCTGTGAGGCACCTGGAGAGGTCAAACCCAGAGACAGAAAGTGGGAGCGGGGGTGCCAGGGCGGACAGTATTTCCTGGAGACAGAGTTTAGGAGGCAGGTGGGAAGTTCTGGAGTCAGATGGTGGTGACGACTGCAGGACAATGTGAATGTACGCACACTGCTAAGCTGTCACCTAATTCTTCATCATAATTTTAAATGAAAAAAAAACAAAAAGTTTCATGACAACCGAAAACCTTACCTTTAACCCCTCGCGCATGCAGGTTTGGACCACACACGCACGCACGCACGCTAGCAGACCCAAGCTCCAAGCCGGCGCGCCCCCTCACCCCACCCCACGCCTGCTGACAAAGAGCTGGGCGTTCTGGGAACCAGGTGTGTGTCTCGGCTCCGAGGAGGAAGCTGTACCAGGCTGCCTGCCCGGCTGACTCCTCCCTGGAGAAGACGCAGGACCCCAATCTCCAGGGACGGCCGCCCCCAGCCCATCCTCAGGGCAGCGCACACTTGGGTCCTCAGTGCCACGTGGGAGGCGGCCAGCCCGGGAGCGGTGGGAGACTGGGCGGGGCAGGGCCAGGTGACCCTCTTCAGCTGCTCCATGTACCGAGGCGTCACCTAAAATGTCATCTGAAAAGAAGGGCCGTGCTCCCAGAACAAAGCCAGACCGTCCGAGGGCCCTGCCTGGTGGTCCGCTGGTTAGGACTTTGCCTTCCCACGCAGGGCGGGGTGGGGGCGTGCAGGTTCAGCGCCCGGTCCCAGGAGCTGAGGTCCACGGGGCTCTCGGCCAAAACACCAAAACATAAAGCAGAACCAATATTGTAACAAGTTCAATGAAAGGCTTTAAAGATGGTCTCTGTGAAAACAAACACACACACCAACCCTAACCTATTTGAAAAAAGACAAAAATCACTGCTTGGAAACAGGAGTCTGGGTGTTTCCGACTCTGATGGGAAAAGGCGGCTTCTCAGCTTCTGCCGTGGCCCCCGTAAAACAAACAGGCCCACAGGTCCCGCCGGCCGACGAGGCGGCCAACATCCTCCCCCGCCACCCATCCCGACCGCGCCGCGCCGCGCGAGAAGAGCCGGGGTCCCGAAGTGCCAGGCGCATGTGCCAGCAGGCAGGCCGCGCGAGCACGTCCTCCCGAGCGCCGCCTCCCCGGACCTCCACGCCCGCGCACACGGGCCACTCACCCACCTAGTTCACACACAAGGAGACCCTCCTCCTCAGATCCGCAGGCAGAGGCCTCCTGCCCCCTTCAGCAGGACCGAAGGGGGCATCTCTCGTTCCTCCCTGACTCGACGATGCTAACTGGCACTGTGGCCCTCGGTCGCTTCCTCGCTGCAGCTGCTGCCACCGAGGGGGTGCGGGGTGAATGCAGTGACCGGTGACGGGCGTCCCCGGCTCTGCGTCTCTCCAGGGAGGGGCTCTCCACACCCTTCAGCCCGGCCCCTGCCCCCCCCCAGGGCCCCCCACCTCCCATCCCCGGGGTTTGGGCGCTCGTCAGCAGTGCTGCTATCTGCAGCCTGGCCAGTGCCCGACCTGCCCTCGGGGCTTGGGGCCGCAGGGGTCGGTGCACCGCCTCCGGGATGCCCGGGCCCCACCCGGGCACATGAGCCCATGTGAGAGGGTCCCACGGGGCCCCCAACCCGCCCAGGATGCCGCTCCCCGCAGGACAGCATCCTGCCTTCTCGGGCCTTCGGTGGTCCCCAGCCTCCCGGCGACGGAGAGAAAGCCTCAGCCCGCACGTCCTCGCCGAGTTCCTCTGCAGACGAGATGCTGATTTAGGACCCAAGGATCCCTCCCACAGTCTGGGTGAGGATCGGCGCGGAGCGGCCAGCCTGCAGCCGCTCTGGCCGGAGGGCAGGGCCTCCAGTCTGCTCTTCAACAAGGGGACCAAGCAAGGCACAATCGCCCTCGTCCGTCAGAACCGGGGCCTGTGGGGCGCAGGAGGGGGCGCAGGGAGGCTCAGAGGAGGGCACGACCCATGCACGCATGCCTACACTGCCACCTTGGCTGCGGAAGCCCCTACCCTCCCAGAGGAATAACGGAGCCCCCGCTGGCGAGACCGGCCTCGGAGGGCAGCCCGGGGGACCTGGGGCACCTGCAGCCACAGCCCTGGCAGGTTTCCAGAAGCCATGTGCTCCCCCGCTGCGGCCGGGCCCCTGGACAGGGGGGATCCGCACAGGCACCAAACGCCGCAGCGGTTCCCAGGGACACGGGGCAGCCGTCCAGGCCGAGGACCGCAGGCAGCAGCGGGATCCGACTGTGGCCACAGCCCACCCGGCCCGTCTTCAGCCTGCCCAGCTATGCCTCTGCCAAACCCAACCACGGTCGGCCCCCGGCCCGGCCGTTCCAGCAGCAATAGTGACAAAGGGGACCCTGCGGCTGGACTCACAGGGGAGAGGGGGGCACTGGAGGGCCACGGGCCCTTGTGGAGACCACAGGGTCCAGCCTCTCACCCACCCGCCCCTTGCCGCCTTGGGTGGACAAGACAGCAGGCCCCCCATCATGGAGGAGGGGGGCCAGGAGAGAAAGGGGCTTGCTCCCTGGTCCCCAGCGGGGAGTGGCCCCAAACCCAGGGAGAAGGGCCCAGGCTTGGGGAGGAGCTGGGGACACATGACAACCAGCAGCTCCTCAGCCTCCACCCCCCTCGGCCCCCGGCCAGGACCCCCCTCGGCCCCCCGGCCAGGAAGCAGGGCGGCCTGAGGACAGGCCTCCCAGAAGAAACCAAGAGACGGGAACGCGTCCGCCCAGAGCCACAAGACCACAGGCCTCGCTCGTGCGGAAGGTCCAGAAAAGGCAAGTCCACACAGAGAGAGAGAGTGCGGATGAGCTGTGCCCAGGTTGAGGAGTGGGGCAGGGGGGCGGGGGGGCCGCTGGGGGCTGCGGGGTTTGCTTGGGGGGGTGGGGACGAGGTTGTATGGGGAGAGCGTGCTGGACGCCGGTCCCCTCGGTTGGTGGACCTGGAAAGGGCACGGGAACGTGCAACGTGGGAACTGGACGGGACGCAAGGGTCTCAGGAAAGCAGGCAGAGCAGGAGGGAAGGGGAAACAACCACGTCCCCCGGCAGGGACGGGATGAGACGAGGGGTGACACAGAGCCACTCGACGGGTCACGGTGCCCCCGCCCGCCCCGCGCCCCGGAGCGCAAGGAGCTGGACCCAGAAGGCCCCGCGCTGCAGGACTCCAACCGCTGCACGTACGCCAGCATGGCCGGGGCTGCAGGGGGACTCGGGGACGGAACTGTGGGGGTGGGACGGCGGTTTATGGGACGACACACCTCTGCGTACCTCGACTGTGGTTACACCACCACCATCACTCACAGAGCTGCACCCCGAGGAGGGACTTCTACCGTCTCTTAAATTACATTCCAAGGCACACGCACCTCTACTGACATCGTAGCATCTTTTGAATCTTTAGCATTTTTTTTGTTAAAGAAGAGGTAACTTACACGTACTTTTCTTAATCTCTGACTCAAGTTTCACTTTCCTAACATGGACAAAAATTCCTATAACTGGAAATCTGTTAAAAGAGAAAGGGGAATTGGTTGAAAAACAAAGAGGCAAAAATAAACATGTTAACTACGTGTGCAGACGATGTTAAGGAAACTTTACTGCAATAACCATTATGCAACATATACATATTACCAAACCCTCAGCACTGCACGGCTAAAAATGAATACAATGTTAAATGTCAGTTGTGCTGCTGTTTAGTCACTAAGTCGTGTCAGACTCTTGCCACCTCACAGACTGTCGCCTGCCAGGCTCCTCCGTCCATGGGATTTTCCAGGCCAGAGTACTGGAGTGGGGTGCCACTGCCTTCTCCCAAATGTAAATTATATTGCAATAAAAATGAGTGAGGGCTACAGTCCACAGGGTCGTTAAGAGTTGAACACGACTTAGCAACTAAATCACCACCAAAAATGAATAAAGAAATCAGATAGCTGATGGAGGAGGCAAACAAATGTAGGATTCAGATGTTAAAATAAAAAGTCCTCTGAACTGGGAGGCTCATTCACGGCAGGCAAAAGCAGAGCCACCCCAAGCGTCCAGCCACAGATAACGGATAAACAGAATATGATCCATCCACACAACAGAACATGTGAACCTCAGCCTTAAAAAGGAAGGGCATTCTGACACCCACTGCAACACAGATGAGCCCTGAGGACATTATGCTCAGGACAAGAAGTCAAACCCTGCAGGGTTCCACTCACAAGAGGTCCCTGGAGGAGTCAAGAGGCATGGGCACCGAAAGGGGAAGGGTGCTTGTCAGGAGTCGTGGGGTGGCGGGCGCTGGTGTTTAGTGGGGTCAGAGCTTCCATTCAGGAAGATGCAAAGCTCTGGAGGCGGATGGCGGAGTCGACGGCTCAACACTGAATGCACTTGATGCCCGAGCCGTGCGCTCAGAAATGTTAGGATGTAATTTTATGTAACGTGTATGTTCCCACAGCTAAACAAACAACCCCCCGCGACTCTTCCCCACAGTCCTAAGTGACCACGCACCCCGGGGCAGGCGAGGTGCTGACACTGTGGCCCGGGTCCCGGGCTTCACGCAGCCAGACCCGCCACACCACGTGGACATACGCCGCACGGACTCGGCCCCCGGCAGGGAAGGGAGCTGCAGGAGCAAGGGCTGCTGTCTCTGCCCTTCCAGCCACGGACCTGTGGACAGCCGCTCCACCGGGGCCCGAAAGAACCAAGCAAAGCACCGAAATCCACCCACGCCGACGCTCGGCGTCTGTCCTGCAGGCGGGACACCACCCAACAGGGGTCCCTGAGTCAAGAAGCCAGAGCAAAGGTCAGCACCAGGAGGCCACCTGCTCAGCCTGAGCCAGGCCGGCAGCCGCCCAGCGGGGAGGAGTTCTGTGCAGACGGGGCCCCGGAACCCACAGTGGCCCAGTTGGGGCAGCGAGCAGGGCCGGGGCTGCTCTCCCACTGCACGCCCCCCATCCTCCACTCAGGCATCGCCAGGGCTTTCTCTGGCTGGGGGCGGGGGGCACACCAGACCTCCCCACCTCATCGCCAGCCAGGCCCTCAGCCCAAAGCCCCACCCCAGCTGTCCCGAGCCCCACTGCTGAGAGCCACGCCGCCCACTCCTCCAGCTGGAACTCTCCCCACATCCTCGGCTTCCACGATGGCCCGACACGCTGCTCTTCTGTGGGGTCCATTCAAGACCCAACCAGGGGGCCGTCCTGCTCCACGCGAGCTTCCTCGAGCTAACCTGGCAGAGCCACCCCTTCCTGGTGCCCACCTGGTACTGACCTCCATTTATCAGCGTCTGTGGGCTCCTTGGGGTCAAGCACTGTGTCGAGGCTTAAGCACAGAGCTCGGACCCCAGCGAGTGTTACATAAACTTCAGATGGACAGACAGCCAGGTGGCCGAATCATGAGGGGATGGACGGTAGGTGGCGGATGGAGTGGCTCCAGTGCAGCTTGGCTTTCCCAGAACATCTGCTACCAGGGAACAGATGAGTAAGACCTTGACTCACACATATTTGGAGCTTGAGAAACATTCAGGACTCTAACACCCTGCTCTCTCAAGGTGAGAGGTTCTCTCTCATAACTTTGAGCGATACATGACTATTTGCTTAACTTTTTATTAAGGGAAATTTTAAGCACATATGAAATCGACAGCACAGTATCACATTCCGGTCACCCCACTTCAACCGTTGTGAACCCGCAGGCAGCCTGGCTCCAGGGAAGAGACATCTGGAAGCAGGACGGGGCGGGGGGACAGGAGATGTTGGCGGCTACTCCCCACCCCTGTGACATTCTGGGGGGAGCAGGCCTCCCGGGGACGGGAGGCCCAACCCTACCTGCTCACAAGTGCTGCTGAGCACGGAGGAGGGACGCCCACGGGCGGTTCTGTCCTCTTATTTCACAACCACCAGGAATGAGGAGGCAGCACTCTGCGGGAGACCGCTCGCCCACGGGCGGGACCCAGCAGGTCACCTCCTGTTTGCATGACCCAGGATCTGAGAATGGGTCTTGTAACCATCTTTAACCGATTACACTTTAAATGGTCACATTAACATAAGTACCTACCTCAGAGCCTCAACGTCATCTCTGAGCCGCAAAGCCAAGGTTATCTGGCCCTTTAAGGAAAAGTCAGCCACCCCGAGCTGCAAAGAGCAGAGGCTCTGCCAGGAAGCTTCCAACCGGCCAAGCTCACCATCAATGGCCAAGCTCACCATCAGCGGCACGGGTGCCACCCAGCTCCCTGCAGAGTACAGTGGGGCTCGGATCCCAGAGGGTGCGCGAGATCCTGTTACAAACAGCAAAGCCAAGTACAGAGTTCCAGTAGAGGGAGGGGTCCTCTCTCCTTCCAGACAGCCAGAGAGGGAAGGCTGGCAGCTCTGGGGGGGCCCTGGGAGTCTGAGGGAAGTCCTGAGGGAAAGCGCTTCTGCTGAGCCCCAGGGGAGTGCCGACAGTCAGCGCGGGCTCCCTCTCGCCCTGGGGTCTCCCAGGCTGACCAACCCATCCCAGGACTGGCCAGCCAGGCACAAGACAGCCCTGCTCTCGCCGAGGATGCTCGGAGAGTAGCAGGGACCAGATGCGGAGCCCCCCCTCAGACTGATCCCACCTGGAGCCTCTGCTGGAGAACTGGTCCTCTGCGATGCAGGAGAAAAACAATGGTCCCAAGGCACGGCAGAGATGCTGCAGGTACGGCCATGTGCGCCAGCCCCGCGGTCTCAGGACAGCCCCAGCACAAGCACTCCTGACAGGGAGGGGCTGTGGTCTGCCTGGCAAGATGACAGTTGGCACCTCCAGGCCTCCCGCTGCCAATAGCTGCCTGGACCCACCACCTCCGCCCTGGCAGATGCCCTCCACACTCCCTCACCCCCTCCCACAGTGACGGTCGGGCCCCCGATGCCCACACTATGCCTTTTAGCCTGCTGGCCTGTCCAGGGGATGGCTGCACAGCCTGGGCATGTGTCTGCCCTGGGGGCTACTTGAGGGCCAGCCAGTGGGCAGGAGAGGAGATGACAGGCCCACCAGCACAGCAGCGTCCTGCTCCTGGTCCCATGGAGTCGGCACACAGAACCGATCCCCTCTCCACCCACCCGGCCCCCCGGACCGTCCCAGCAGGCGGCCAGACCCGGTCGGGGTCTCCTGGGAGGACGGCCTCAGGATACCGGACCGGGAGGGATTCCAGGTCATCTTGCTGGCAACTCAGAGCAACACGACTTAATCGTATTTGGAATCAGAAAACTACAGTGATCGCAGAGACGCCTGGCAGCTCCCTCACTCGTGAGGGGAAGTCAGAGGCCCACGGGGTTTAAGTGACTTACCCAGAGCCAGGGCGGCCCATACACGAGCACAGAGCAGGGGCAGCAAGCGGGAGCCCCTGGTCTAGAACCCACAAGTCGTGGCGGCTCAGAGCCTTGCAGAGCCGGCTCTCAGCTACGCCGAGCACCAGGCCTGGACCTGGACGCACCGCAGTGGGAGACAACCCACCAGCGAGGGGGGCTCTCCCCCAGCTCCTTTCCACCCCGAGCCCATTACACCACGCTGCCCGACTCCCAGAGATGGCTTTGGGGCACATACCTTCCCCCATCTGGCCTACAGGACCACACGGCCTACACAACTACACAACATACACCCCCTTGAGTGCTCAGAGGTGTTTGACCCGACAACCCCAGCAGCATCCTGCTGCCTGAGTGGAGCCATGTAAAGCGGGGAAGAAAAGAAAACTACCCATAACACTTGTTTCCCTGAAAAGTGAAAGTGAAGGTTGCTCAGTAGTCTCCGACTCTTTGCAACCCCATGAACTATACGGTCCATGGGATTCTCCAGGGCAGAATACTGGAGTGGGTAGCATTTCCCTTCTCCAGGGGATCTTCCCAACCCAGGGATCAAACCCAGGTCTCCCGCACTGCAGGCGGATTCTTTACCAGCTGAGCCACCAGGGAAGCCCTGCTTCCCTGAAGCTTCTAACAGTTAATAACAGATCAGCCTCCCAGCTATGACCCTAAAGAAATCCACTCCCTCTTGCACACAGCAACCATCCAAGACACACAGCCAGGGCTCCCGGGTTCCCAGGTGGACAGTCCTCGAGCTGCACAGGAGACGGCTCAAGGAGGCTTCCAGAAACCCGGGCTGGCTTGGAGGAGGAGATCAGACATTTGTGCGGAAAGTGCTTTATGAAGAGGGGAGGCCTCTGGGAGCCGCTGACAGGCAGCAAGAACACTGAGGTGTCCTCCTACAAACCACCAGGAACCAATTCTGCCAACAAGCTGCGCTGGGAGGCAAGGTGCAGTCCCAGGAGGGGACGACCCTCTGGGAGACCCTGAGCAGTAGGCCCGGCTGAGTCAGTCATGCCCGGACAGCTGGCCCACGGAAACTGATACTGATCAAAAACACGAAGGACCTTGTCAGAAATCAGACTCGCCGGGAGTGACAAGGCAGGGGCGGGTGTGTGATTTTCCCAACTACGGTAGAGGCGGTCCCCGTGGGCAGCTGGGACAGACAGGCGGCCTCCAGTCTCCGCCAGGCCAGAAGCCCCAGTCCTGGCTGAGTCCTCAGGCCTAGCGGCACCACGCTGAATAAAAGCTACAGCCTGAACGTGTCTGCGGACACCAGGCAGGACTTGGACAACTAGATGTCACGGGCCATCCTGCTGACCCACAGGAGGCCTCAGTCAGATGAACCCGCAGACCCTTCCCAGCTGAAGCCCAGCCCCGCCCCGCCTTCAGAAAGCCCCCCTGGAAGCAGCCATCAAAGGGGACCGCCGAGGGACCATATGTGGGTCCTGACCCCGTTCCCACCCGGTCTGCACACCGGAAGCCCCGTAGGGATGGCGCGGGCAGCAGTGCACCCCGCTGACAAAGGGCGTGCCCCGGGAAAGCCCTGCCTGGCCCTGTGATGTCCAAGGTCTTCTTACGGCCACGCCCCATCACGCTCGCCTTAGGACTCACTGGACTCAGAGTGACCCTCCTCCCTTAGGACGGGCTCCGACCCACTCACGCGCTCAGGGAGCCCAGCGCTCTGGGGCCAGAGAGACGAGAGAGGGGTGGGGGGAGACAGAGAAAAGGAGGGTGGAGAAACAGCCGTCTGCTGCTCTTCTCCCAGAGGTCCCGCTCACTCTCGGGGAGACCGGCGAGGCACTGGGGCTCTGGCAGCCACGCCCTTGCCTGCTGTCCCCCATCAGCCCGCTGGGATGACCCCCCTGCCTGCTGCCTGGGGGAGACGCATCCTAGCCCAGTGCCTGGGACGAGGCGCCTCTCCCAGGCGGCCAAGTCTCAGCCCGCTGACCTCCCTGCTTCCCTGCCAGGGTTCTTGCACCCGAGACTACACACGTGATGGATACGGGCAGCAGGCAGCACGGGGCCCGCGGGCCAGAGAAGCCGGGAGGTGGCGGGCAGGGCCGGGACCGGGTCTCCCTGGCTCCCCCCAGAACCCCCCGGGGGGTCCCACGGGCCCCTCTACAGACAAGAGTTGGCTCTGCTGTGGGGACTCGCGCCACATGGCTGCTGACAAAAGACCACCGGAGGGCAACCAGACTGATGGGAGTCAGCACAGCCCGGCTTTTTCAGAGCCAAAGGGGACCGAGGGGGCCGTCTGGCCGCCCCCTCGACAAGACGCTGACCCACGGGGCCCTCCGGGCAGCTGCCCAGAGGCATGGCGGCCCTGGCTCCAGACCTTCCCCGCCATGCGGCCGGGCCCCAAAGCAGACACTTTCACCCTCTCATGTTCCTAGGGGAGAAAGTGGAAAGCTTTCTGTGGTCGACGTTCATAAAGGAGTTACACTTTCCATTCTGAGATCGGAGCAGAAACGAATCTGGCTGTTTGCACACGCTAGGCGCACACAGGCCCAGAGGCTGAGCCGCCACGCTGAGCGCCACCGAAGATGGTTCACAGGCCGGGTCACTGGGGCTTCCAGCCAAGAGGACGGTGGCACGTCTCTGAGGCCCGGCTCAGGGACCCCAGCGCCTCAGGGCGGACGGGAGATGGGGGCACGGCCGTGGCTGGCCCACCGGTGCGGCCCCTCCCACAGCCACGGCTGCTCTGCGACATCGGGGAGGCGGGGGGTGAGCAGCACCGCATCTCTTCCACCATGAGCCTGCGGGCAACCCCCAGCCCTCTCTCAGGGGCAACTGGGGGCCAGGCGACACTGGTCCACGGCCCCGAGTGTCCTGGGCAGAGGGAACAGCCCACTGAACACAGCAGCGGGCTTTCCTTTGAGGCCACAGGGCAGAAAAATACACACAGACTGTCCCTTTAACACCTGGGACGCCGCCGAGCCCAGAAGGACACAGTAAGAGAGACGGAGGGCCCCGCAGGCCCCTGGGGCCCTGGAGCTATACCCAGCGGGTAAAGAGGCCTGCGCCTCCCGAATGACGCATTTCTCCCTTAAAATCGCTCACCATGTGGCGTTCAATTGACTGACGTCAGGTGTCTGAGGGAGCGGCTCTGTGAGGCCAGAGAGAGGACCAGACCCCGGGGGCCACTGTCCGGGGCACTCAGCTCCCACCAAGGCCCCAAGACGGGGGGCATCCTCTGCGGCCGACAGAGCCGAGTTCCTGCACCACAAGCCACATGCCGGGCCTCGGGCACGTCCAGGTCTCCAGCCTTCAGGGTCTGGCGGACGTCCATTCCACAAGGCTGACCGTGCTCCACGCAGGGCTATGTGCGCGTATGCCGCCTGCAGAGCAACTCTCTCCCTGCCCCCTGGCAGACCAACCGACCTGGCAGCATTCTTTCAAGGGAGCAGGTCAGGCCCGTAAAAAAGAATCTTCAAAGGCGGAGATTTTTTGTTTTGTTTGCTTCCCTTGTGACTCATCAGGTCCCCCTAACCCTAGCGGAGGGGTCACTCACTCAGGGCTCACTCTCATGCGCCCCCTCCAGAGCCAACCTGACAGACAGCGTATAATTACGATAATAATCACACTCCAGCCGCTTCACAAGAATGTTCCGAGGGCACATGAAACAGCCTCCACCAAAGCCAGGTTTTTACTTCCCAGGTTGGGCCTCGCGGGCCCTGCCCACACCTCGGGCACCAGCCATCGCCCCACGCACGCTGACGAGCCAAGGAGTCGGGAAACTCCTGGGATCAAGCAAGAGGAGCCCCAGTCTCAGTGAAGAAGCAGAAATGGCCTCGGAGGTCACCTTCAAAGCCAACAAGCTCCCTGCTAGGGAACCTGTGCTGTCGGCCCCACAAATCAGTGCTGATTATCAGATGCGGGGGTGAGCCCGGCAGGGTCAGAACCAGGAGGGGCTGAGCAAACAGGATCCTCGGAGATGGGGGGGCGAGGGGTCTCTCGCTCCACCTGGGACCCCCAGACACCGCGGCACCGAGGTACAGACGCCACCGCAGGTCTCTGTCTTAAGGATGCACCACGCGAAGGAGGAAGCCACGCAGACGCAGGCCTAACAGGAAAGCACGGCGCGCGCACGGCTAAAGGAGGACACGTGGCTGGGGAGGGCGCTGGGACGTCACCACGGTTCTGCCTGCCCTGCTTTTCAAAGACAAGGCGCAGGGGGAGAAGCCTTTCCACAAACCCGTGGATACAGACACGAGAGGCCTTCCAGGGGGTGGGGCCGGGCACCGGGTAGATGCCCAATAAACCCCTCTAAGGGACCGGACGGGGAGAGGTGGCTGCTGTGGTAAAGGGGACACAGGTACAAACAGACGTAAAGACAGACCTGCACATGCTGTGTCCATTAATTTAAAGGAAAAAAATTCAAGGCACGTCTCTGGTTGCCCAGCGGTCAGGACTCGGTGCTTTTTTTTCACTGCTTGGACACCCGGGTTCAATCCCTGGTTGGGGAACTAAGATCCTGCAAGCCACGCGGCCACAGAAAGGAAAAAAGAATGGAAGGAAAGGGTCTTCTAGCAATGACAGGGTCCAACCCCTAACTTCTAGATGAGGAAAGAGATGCGGCGGCCGGCGGTCCCGGCCTCAGCGGGACCTGATCACACTCAACACCCCACCATGAATTCCTCCTAAAACCTGGGGGCGAGGCTGCTCACGCACCAACTCTCTGCTGTCTGATCAGAGGCTCACTGAGCGCTGGGGACCCACCTGCGTCCCTCCGCCCCCAAACACACACTGAGGCCCTAGCCTCCAGCATCTCAGAGGCAGGCTTCTCATGATGTGATTCAGTTCAGGATCATCAGGGTGGGGCCCTACGCCAATTAAGCCAATGTGGATCGTGTCCACCCTGTGAAAGGGCGGCCAGAGGGGGCCCAGCTGCAAGCCGAGCAGAGAGGTCCCTGAGGACACCGTGCCGGCTGGCACCTGCATCCTGAGCTTGCAGACCCCAGGACAGAAGGGAGAACAGACTCCTGCTGTTGAAGCCCCCCAGTCCACAGCAGCTTGCCCCCAGGACATGAACACACGTTGGGGTGCAAGTCAAGGAAATTCGGCCATCGCCCCCATCGCTCCCAGGGGCTCCCCTATGAAGGACCAGAGCTGGGGAGCGAACGAGGAGGACGTGCCACGGCAACATCAAGACCCTGCTGAGGGAAACCAAGGAGACACAGGACAAGCACTCCATGATTCCACTCCCTGGAGGCACAAGATGCGTAAATCCACAGAGAACGGGCTGGAAACACAGTGGTGGTGGCCAGGGGCTGGAGGGGGAGGAAAGGTGAGCTATTGTGTAATGGAACAGCTTCTGGAAGGAATGACAGAAAGTTCTAGAGATACTGATGGTTACACAACAGCATGAATGTGCTGAATGCCACTGAGCTGGACGCTGGAAAAAGATAAACACGTCAAATTTTGTTACGTATATTTTGCCAGGATGGGCTTCCCAGGTGGCTCAGCGGTAAAGAATCTGCCTGCAAGGCAGGAGATGCAGGTTCCATCCCTGGGTCAGGAAGATCCCCTGGAGAAGGAAACGGCAACCCGCCCCAGGATTCTTGCCTGGAGGACCAGAGGAGCCTGGTGGGCTACAGTCCATGAAGTTGCGAAAAAAGTCAAACACGACTTAAAGACTACACAACAGCAACGTTTTCTAGGATAAAGAAAAATCGGTCCCATGTCACATGAGTGACTCGTTGTAATTAAAGTTACTGTATCTTTTTTCAGAAGGAAAAAAAAAGGAAAAATCCAGCATGAATTAACCACAGGAGTTCTAATTCCAGTCAGGGTCAAGACCCCCAGAGGGCTCCCAGTTTATTAAATCCTCCACCACCTCCTGAGCCTTTATCTAAAAAGCAGACTCAGTCAAAACTCAGGCCTATTGTCGGGTAACTTGAGAAGAGGCCTGTCCATTCTCCGTGAACCTGGAACCCTCTGAAACCATGGGGTGGGCACAGGACCACAGGACTGCTGGCCAGGGAGGGGAGGCCATGCTGAAGCCATAACGGGGCAGTGAGGGGTACTGAGCTCTGGCCCCACACAGAGCTACACCTCAGCTCCTTCCTCGGTGAACGGCCCAGAACGCTGCCTTCTGTGCCCCAAAGCAGAAGGCCATCCTTCCGAGCCAGAGAGTCCTTGTCCAACTCCATCCAGAGTCGATGACTTAAATGGTCTTGGACTCGGCCTCGTCCCCGGGAAGGAGGTCGCACTCAGGCTCAACCTGGAGGTGCCCACAGGCGCGGGCTGGTCTGTGAAGCTGGTGGAGGCCGGGCCAAGCCCGAGAGACCATTTTCTGCCCCACACTCAGGCAGGCAGGTCACCGGTCCACTCAACAACCCAAGGGGAAAACAAAGCCATGATTGCGCTGACGACAACGCATCACCAGGATTCAAAGGGCAAATTCACTGCTTAGTAGAAGCAGGAAGAAACAGAGCGGCCTCCGGCCGGAGCACCCAGGGAGAAATGCAAGACCGGGGGCAAGCGTGGGGCGGGGGCGCCTCGGACCTCAGGAGGAAAGGTGCTGGCCGTGCGGCCTTTCTCAGGAAGGAGTGGCCCAAGTCCCAGAAAGGAATTTAAGGGACAAGAGGGGGCACAGCCGCCTTCCCACCTTCCCGACCTGGCCCCCGGGCTGTGTGCGTTCCCACCTCCCAGTCCCTTTTAAGCTCGGGGGGTGGGGGGCGGCACAAGGACCATGCTTGCTCCTTGCACTCAGTGAGAGGGGTGGGCTTGCGCACAGCGGGACTCGCAGCCGGAAGGACCCCGGGACCTACCCAGCCCTGTTTTTCAGGGGCGTGAAGGGCAGCAGAAAGGACCGGGGGTCCACGTCCCCGAGGGGGCCCGGAGGCCCCTCTGTCATTTCCTGGCGGCATCCTTATCTGCAGATGGGGGTGGGGGGGTCAGGCCAAGCTCCCCGGGGGACATGCGTGGAAGGGTACGGTCACCAGGCCTGGCACGCAGCAGCCAGTCACCATTCCAGCTGCTTCCCTCCCCTCGGACACAGAGACTGCTGCAGCAGAGAACGAGGTGAAGGCCCCTCCGTCCACGCTGGGACCCTCCCTACTGTCCCACTTCAGAGGCGCGGGCCCTGGCCGGCGGGCTTCTAGGGAACACCGGCAAACCGTCGGGAAGGAGACAGATGGCCTGGCCCCGGCAGGTCCCTCCTTCACCTCCAGCCACACACCTCAGAGGGCTCAGAGAAGCAGGCTGGGCAGGCTCCCAGAGCTGAAACTGCCAGGAGCTTCAAAACCCAACAGGAAAGGCGACGTGGGACCCTGGAAGGCTTTCAGAGCAGGATTCACCAAGGGCCAAAGGGGAGGGGGTGGTCCAAGTTGTCAGATGACCTCCTCGGCTGGGAGTCCACCCTGCGTCACCCACAGAGCAGAGGCTGAAATCAGGCGAGGGGCTGTGAGCTCCGGAGACGGCCTGTGGGAAGGCCCTCCAAACACACCCCCTCCAACAGGGCCCCCCTCGCTGGAAACTCCCACCTCCCCCAGCAAGAGAACACAGTTTCAGATGACAGGTCTCCACAAGAACCTCTCCTTTTCTCCTTACCAAACTCCTGACCTGCCTTGCGTGTCTTCTCAATACTACCGCCTCCCCTGCACACAAGGGGACTTGGGGATGGAGGCTGGGCCCCGCCACAGTCCCAGCAACACAGCACGGACAGAATCAGCAACGAGACGGCCCCAAAACAAACAGGACGGAGCGCGGATGGCAAAGAGGCCCCTCTACAGAGCCAAAAATAGCCTCACTTGTTTCAAGAGGGTTCTGACCAAAGAAGCACACACAACTCCATCGGCAGCAAAAGAAAACCACATCAGCTCAGCAGGGACCAGGACTCCGAAAGGTTCCCAACTGCCTGACCCCCAACAACCTCAAATCCCTGTCCTGACTCCCATCACAAACTGCGCCTGGCTCTCGAAACCCAGTCCCATCAGCCTGGCGCCACACGGTGTCCGTACACAGCTGTGCACACGTGTTATACACATGGTCCTGCAGGTTTAATCTTGGGGCCAGGAGCTGGTCCGTTGGCTCGGAACCGAACGTAAGCAGGGGTGGGCAAGGGGGACAACGGAGCCGGGATGAGATACCCAGCGGTGAGGTCTCCCATCCAAACCGGACAGATCAGCACGGGTGTGGCCCTGCTTCAGCCCCGGCTAGAAATCTTCAGCCCTGGCTCTTCGGTGGCCCACTGAGTCAGAACTGCCTGTGGCCTCCCTTCCTCCCGGTTTGTATTTTTCACCTGCTCTGACTTGCGCTGGGGCCGCTGGCCAGAGAGCGAACCCGACACTCCTCCAGCCTGGGAGCGGCTGGCATCCCGTGGGTTCCCCGGACGTGTCGTGGAACTCTCCCAGGGCAGGTGGCGGGGACTGCGCAAGACACGGATCAGTCCCCGCTGAAAGTATCCACCCAGGTGGCAGAGATGACTACCCCCCATCCCCCGGCCATCCCTGCTGCCCCAGGCGCAGGGCGAGGAGACGGCTGTCCAAGGCGTTCCTGGTCCCGACCCACGGAGAGGAAACACTCTCACGAGAAAGCACAGGCTCCAGACCCGAAGAAAGGCGCCGGCACCACCCCCACCATCCTGACACATGAGCCCTCCCACCCGTATGCCACTCCAGACGATGGGAATCTGCATTCAGGGGGAAAGCAGGGATGGCGTCTGTTCAGGTGGGGGAATGGGCACGAATCCTTCCAGTCGACCACTGTCACTTGAGAACCACCCCACAAAGTACCTACCTGTCCCCACACCCCCGACCTCTCAGGTGTGCCCACCAGGCTGGCAGAGGCACTTACCCGTGTCTGCGTGGAAGGCGCCGTGCTGAGGCAGCCTGCCGGACAAGCTGTCCCCATCGCTAGGCCAGATCTGCCCCGTCTTGCGGACGCCCACGATGGTGGCCTCGGACACCACGATGGGGCCCTGCCGGCGCCGCTGCTGGCACTGGGGCGTCGGGGGGCTGCTGCTGTCGAAGGACTGCTGGGAGTTCTGCGAGGGCGAGCGGCTCTTGTCCCGGAACGGCCGGTAGGTGGTGGGGCTCGGGGACACGCGGCTGGACTGGCCGGAGGAGAAGTCCTCCTCGCTGGACGTGAGGTTCTCGTTGGAGCTGCAGTCCGGCGTGTAGCCGCCTCCGCTGTCCTCGAAGCTCCGTGGGGAGTAGGACCTCCGCGGCCAGGTGAGGCGCTTCTCCTGCTCGGAGGTGCTCTGGCTCCGCTGCAGCGAGCCCTTGGCCTCCCCTTCCACCATCATGCCCCCGACGTAGATGCTCTGGTACGGCTGGTACTCCAGGGGCGGCCAGGGGGGCCTGCCGCTGCCGTTGGCGTTGATCAGGTTGTCCTTCAGGAAGCGTGGGTTCAGCTCGACGTCCTCATAGTCGCCGTCCAGGCCGCCGCAGCCGCTGCTCTCGGAGGCGCGCCCGCGATACGAGGGCCTGGGGGTGTCCGCGGGGCCCGGCCCGGCGCCCTGCTGCTGCGACTTCTTGCGCTCCATCTGCATGGCCTGGCTGCCCAGGGAGCTGATGCGGTCCGACACGTCTTTGTCGTTGACCTTCACCAGGCCGCGCTCGTGGTGGAACTCGACGTTCACGTAGAAGGGCTTCTCGGCGTCCGCCGCCGCCCGCCGCCGCCGCGGGCTGGCCGGGGCCCTTGCGGATCCTCTCGAAGTTGGAGCGCAGAGCCCGCCACGCTGGTGGGGGGCCCGCGGTCGTCTCGCTCGGCGGCAGCTGCGGGCCCGGGCCTGCGCGCGGCCGCGGGCCTGGCCTTGCCCGGGGAGCCCTCCCCGTCGGGCCGGGCCTCGGGCTCGTCGGCGGCCGGCGGGTCGGCGTCCTCGGCGGGGCGCGGGCTGCGCGCGCGGGGCGCGGGCTCGGCTGCGCCGTCGGGGGGGCCGCTGCGCGGCGCGCCGGAAGCCCCAGCGCTGCCGGTCGTAGCTCTTCTTCTCCTTGGCCAGCAGCGTCTGCAGGTAGATCATGCGGAAGCGCTCCTGGTTCACCTCCTGCTCCAGGCGCCGGATGGAGGCCTTGCAGCGCTCCAGCTCCTGCTCGATGTCACCCACCGAGCGCAGCTCCATGCGCGGCGGCTCCGAGTCCGGGAACTGCGCCTTCCACGCCTCGGCGAAGCCCACTGGGTCCACCATGGCGCGGCCGCGGTTCCTCACCTGCGCCGCCCGGTTGCGCGCGCCAGCGGGGCCGGCTTCAGCGACGGCGCGGCGGCCTCGCCAGGCCCGGCCCGGGACGCCGGGCGGCCCCCATGCCCACGGCGGGGCGGCGGCGGCGGCGGCGCGCGAACAAACAATGCCCGCCCTCTCCCGGGCGGCAGGTGAGGCCGCGGCCGGGCGGCCGGCGCGCGGGGGCGGGGCGCGGGGCGCGGGCGGGGCGCGCGCGGGGGAAGGGCGCGGGGCCGCGCGCCCGCTATTGTGTGCGGGGCTCCCGGCGCGCGCGCGCGGGGGGGGGCGGGCGCTGCCTCTGCTCGGCCGGCCCCGCTAGCCCATGGCCGCCGCCCGCGCGCCGCTGTCCTCGGGCTCCCGCGCCGCCGCCCGGCTCCCCGCGCTGCGTTCCGCCCGCCGCTCCCGCCGCTCTGTCGCGCGCCGCCCCGCGCGCGGCGCTGCAGGAAGGGGCGGGGCGGGGCGGGGAGGTGGGCGGGGTCGCGGCGCCGCTGATGGAGCGATGGGGGGGCTCTTAAAGGCGCCGCTCGCCGCTCTGCGCTCGGCCCGCCAGCTCCTGCCGCTCTCTCGTGCGCCGCCCCGCGCTCGGAGCCGCAGGAAGGGGCGGGACTGGGGGGCGGGGCCTCGGCGCGGCTGACGGAGTGGGGCGGGGCCTCTTAAAGGGGCCGCCACCCCCACCCCCACCCCCAAACCCGGCCTTGGCCCTGCCGGCGGCCCCAGCGCCTGGGGAAACTGAGGCCGGGACGGCGACTTCTGTACTCCCGGGGACAGGAGTCCCTGGATCCCGGCCAGCCGGGTGGCCTCTCGCTGGCGTCACTGGCGGAGTGCGCTCCCCAGCGGACAGGTCGCCCAGCGGTCGCCAACGGGCCTCCGGGCGCTGGGGTCCCGGCGTGACGGCTGAAGCATCACGGAGAGGGTCCATAGGAATGTCTCTCCACCGAGCCGCTCAGCACGCACGTCTCCCTTCCTGCAGCCCTGACTCAGAACTTATCTGTCATCTGCCTCCGAGGGGGGCCCCCGCCTCCATGGGCGCGCAGGGCTGGAGGACGGAGGCGGACAGCACTGTCCCGGCGGGCAATGAGACGGAGTCTGCTCTTGGTCCGCTGGAGAAGCCCGAAGATCTCAGACACACAGCGGAGTGGACCCTGGGGGTGCAGTGGGGGTGGGGGAGGCCCGAGGGCCGAGAAGACCCCGACCAGCCTGCTGGGTGACTGGAAAGGAAATGGGATGTGTCAGCCGGAGACCCCAGCTAGAGGCCAGGGGCCTCCGGGCCTCTCGCGCCTGCTGCCCCGGGCGTTAACGTGAGAACCAGAATGCACACACCCGCCCGCCCCCACCTCGTGAGGGTTCTCTTACCCGCCCACCCCCCAGCTCAGGTGCCACCCGGAGTGGATGCCCTGACGTCTCATCTAGAGGGAACAGCCCAGGGCTGTCTGGCTGGGCTTCAGGTCTCTCCCCTGGCGGCTCGTGTGACCTTGGCAGTTCCCTTGCCTTCCTCTCTGAGCAGGTTTTTAGTCCTCACGTGGAACAGTGTTGTGAGCACCGTGCGGAAGCTGCCCCGAGGGGGGCAACCATAAAACCTGTGCTGTTCCTCCCATGGCCGCCTTTCACGTTGGCGCCCTGGTAGCCTGGCAGGAAAAGCCCCCGGGGCGGTGGGAGCGGGGGGAGGGAGGACTGGCAGACGCTTCCAGGCACGACTCCCTGCAGGCGCTCCTGTGCTTGCCTGTATCCACCCTCGCGCTCCTCTGCCCAGCGCCAGGGCCCTCAGGGTAAAAAAGCCTGTTTTGCATCTGAGGAAAAAGGGCTTGAGGCCCTGACTTGGCGGCTGGCAGAGCCAGACAGGAACTCCAGCGGGGCTCACACGCTGAAGACCTCTTCTTCAAGTCGGGAGTAATAAACCTTGACCTCCCAGTACGTGGGACAGGGCAGCTCACTGTCGGCATTAGTGCCTTCCTCAGGCACCCTCGCGAGTGGGTCTGGCAGAACCAGAACCCAGTGCCTCTGGAACCCCATTCCCTGGCCGTCAGCAGGGAGAATCCCAAAAGCATAAACTGTTTTTTTTCCCCTTGCTGACAGGGTCCCTGAGTTTCCAGGGATACTTGTGGGTTCATTTGGGACAACATCATTAAGCACCAGGGAAGAAAAGAATACTTTGGAGGGGGTAGAGCTGCTGCATCTATCAGTGAGGTGTCCCTCTCTTTGGTTTGTAGGCCCCCAACTTGGCCCCACCTTAAATTTGTGTGTGTGAGCAAGCCGATGTTACAAACTGACACCGTTCGGTTTGGGTTTGCACACTCTGTTCTCTTGGCAGAGCAAGTGGCTTGCCGGGCACAAGGACACTGCAAGATAGCAGCTCTCTCTCCATGGGACAGCTTCTTCTGGCCCCGGGGACATTCCTCCCCTCCCTGAAGTCTTCCCTGGAAGCACCCCGTCCCTGGGTCTCTGCTCCTTCCCCGAGGAGCTTTCTTATCATCCCTCCCTCCAGAGAAAGAGAGGGCGGAGCAGGAACGTGGGATCCATATCCCTTAACACACTGCGATCCCCACTCAGTGTCTGCTCTGAGCTAGATCTCAGCTTCTGAGGACAGAGATCCGTCCTGTGCCCCAGCGAACCCTCAGTGCTTACGACATAATAGGTGCTCAGTCAGTCCTGCCCCAGGTGGGGGGTTGGTGAGCACACAGGAGGGAGGAAGGGGTGGGGCAGAGCCAGGCCGCGGCCGAGGTACACGAGCTGTGGGAGTGGACATCCAAGAGGACGCAGAGGTCTGGGGAAGGCTGGCTGGCGGGGGCGATGTCTGAGCTGGTCCTGGAGATGGGGACGGACCGGCAAAGACGGGGAGAGTTCAGAGGTCCGGGTGTGTTTGAGGAACAGCTGGGTTAGGGGCCAGACTGGCGTGGACTGCAGGAGGTCAAACCTGGGGTTTCACTCACGAAAACCATCACCACCATCGGTTAACAAACATTTCCATCACTCCCAACAGATGTTTTTTTTTTCCTATCTAAAAACTAAAATGGGACAGCAAAGTGGGATTGTTGGTGCTATTTCCCCCTTTTCACTTCCATCATTTTCCGGGACATGGTTGTGTGGCTCTGTAATTCATTTCAAAATTTCAAAGTCTCTCTCTCTCTCACACACATACACACACAAACACACACGCCCTCATGTACCCTCAGCAGCAGCCCTAGGGGTTCTTGAACTCAGGACCAGGTTCTGGCAAGCCCCTCCCCAAAGACTACCTGGTCCCTTTGCTGCAATGAGCCGCTAGGACTCAACAGCCCCCTCTGCTGGAGAGAAAGCAGAACTTCCGATGCCTCAGAACCCCGGGGATGGAAACCACCCCGACAGCCAAGGGAACATGACGCTGGAGTATCATTTGACCATCAGAGAAAATGCAGTACCAGTGCATGCTGAATATCCGCGAACCTTGAAAGCATTATGCCAAGTGAAAGAAAGCAGGCATAACAGACCACATATTGTATGACTCCGTTTACATGAAATGTCCAGAACAGACCACGCCTATGCAAACAGAAAGTAGGCTGGTGGCCCCCCGGGGACGGGGGGTGGCGGCGTGGGGAGTGGCTGCTGCTGGTCTCACACAGCAGTAGGGGGGCTGTGTTTTACTGCTTCTCTGCTCTGTGTGTGCCCTCATCCCCTCCAGCTCTGGGGGCCAGAGGAGGGCTCCCTTCACGCGAGGATGTGGCCACATGACCCCCCAGCTGTCATCCATCATCCTTCAGCCCCAGGGAGCCGCAGGCAAGAC
Source organism: Okapia johnstoni (assembly GCA_024291935.2). NCBI lineage: Eukaryota > Metazoa > Chordata > Mammalia > Artiodactyla > Giraffidae > Okapia > Okapia johnstoni. The sequence continues at coordinate 1,298,944 of CM044310.1, read as the reverse complement.
TGGAAAATGGGGGCGATCGATACAGCTGTCCTCTAGCCCTGCCCATGGCGCTGCGCTGGAGGGCGCCTGACGGGGCGCCTCCTGCAGGCCCCCAGCCCTGGCCCACAGTGGGGAGTGGGTTTCTGCAGGACTTCGCTGGCCCAGGGGCTCCGAGTGAGCAAGCCGTGGACCTTTCCTCCCCTCTTGGCTGGAACTCCCCCACCTTCTGCAGAATCAATTATTGATGAGGCCCTGCAGTGGGGGGTGGGGGTGCAGATCCCTGTGAGCGCCTGCACTGCCGTTCCCAGCCTCACAGAGAGTGCAGGGACTGGGACAAGATGGGCTGGTTCCTGAAGGCCCAGCCGGTGACACGGTGAGGGCCGTGGCTTCCTGTGGTCAGACCCAGGGCACCCTCAGGCGGGGGTGGGGGTGTGCCACCCTTCCGTTGGGGACCAGGGAGCGGCTTGTGGATGGGAGGCCCCGCCCTGCTCCCTCCTGGGGGTGCAGGCTCAGACAGGTGGCCGGTGGCCCGGAATGCCATGGATAAGGGGGTGGAGGCCTGGAAGGAGCTGCAGGACCACACGCTCCTCCCCGTCGGCCTGACATACGGGGAGTGACGGGGAGGCCGCGGCAGATGGCAGAGGAGCCCCGGGGGCTGCTGGGCAGGGGTCGTGTCGTCTCAGGGCCCCCAGCCCCCGGGCCCTGTCTCCGAGAAAACTGGAGGCTCGGAGGACGAGGTTCCTCTCTGAGCTGCGGCTGCTTCTGAAAGCTCCCGCGCCCCACACCCGCTCTTGTCTCAGCCCTGGGCCTCTTGGGTCCTGAGTGCCCCCTGCAGCTCACAGGCTGGGAACGCCCCCCTCCCCTGACGCCCCTCAGGTTTCCATCTGCGTAGCTGTGAGGGGAGCGGGTCCCCCGCCCATCGCCACGTCCCCATACCTCCAACTCGGGTGACCTCAGGCCTCCGGCGCACGTGGCCAAGGCCCTCGGGAGCGCGGTCCCTCCGGGAGGTGCCCACGTCCTGTCACCAGGCTGAAGGGGGCTCTGGACGCGTCCGAGGTCCCCGTTTCCCGGAGACGCCTCTGAAGCACTTGCGCGCAGCCCCGCATCTGCGCCGCAGATCTTCAGTGTCTCTGCGGACTCGTGCGATCAGTGGGCCCACAGCCGCTTCGGAAGAAACGCCAGAACAGCCGGACACACACGGGGGTGACAGGAGGAGAGTTTCCCAACGGGCTGCTTAGAGGGCTGGGCGCGCACGAGACAGCGGTCCTGGCTCAGGGGCCAGTGCCAGCCGACACAGTGCCTGGAGGGTGGGGCAGGGAGCCGGGAGGGTGCCAGCCCGCCTGAGCAGTCTCACCCCTCCCGACGCTGTCCCTTGTGTGCCCCAAACCCAGTCCTGGCGCAGCCCCAAGGTTGGGTCTGGTGGGCCAGCCCACAGTGGGCACAGCTAGGTCTCTGCGGGGAATCCCGAGGGTGGAGAGCTGCCACTGTGAGGACCGGCACTTCAGTGAAAAGAAGCGAGAAGCCGGCTGTCCCAGGGCCAGATGGCGTGAACGGACTCTGGGCCTGTCTGCAGGAAGTCAAATCTGCAGCCCTGAAGGGACACGCAGGCTCGCCCAGCCTGGGAGGAAGAAGGCCGCCCGGTGGGCCGGGAAGAGGGCGCGCTGGTTTCACATCAAACGAGGGTCGCACCCTGCAGGAGCAGGAGGCCTGCGCTGCGGAGGAGGCGGCTTACGTCGGGCCCGCGGGGGGCGCCTCCTCGGAGGCAGAGCCCTGTGCTGCCCCGTGTGGGCACATGCGCTTCCTGCGGGGGTGCTTTTTGCAAAGGAGGACCCTCCATCCATGAAAAGGAGCGCTGAAAACGTGGGGAAGGGGGAGCGAAGAGAAGACGCGGTGTCCCCCAGCCGCTGACCACCGGCTGCCAGAGAAACGCTCGTGGTCCACGAGGAGGGAGGCCAGACGTGCCACCTGCCTGTGGCTGTGGAGGGGGAGCTCATTAGGCCCCGTGGAGGAGCCCCATGAGGGCCTGGAGCGGGCTGGGCACTCTGGGTGGGAGCTGGGGAGGGGAGGCTGGGGGCACCCTCCTGTTCCGGGGGTCAGGAGGGCCGTGGAGATGGGGAGCCTGCCTGCAGGTGCTGGAGGGCCTCCGATGTGCTGCAGACTCGTGGCGCCATCACCAGAGTCCCCGGAGACCTGTACGCGGCACCTTCTGGTCCCCAGGGGCATGGGAGAGGGGCCAGGAGGTGGGCAGGGGTTGGCACAGGCCCAGCAGAGTCTGAGGGACAGCTGCCAGTGTGTGTGTGGGGGGCAGTGCCATGAGCAACGGTGAGTCACGGGGTGGGGGCGGGGCGGCTGGGCAGTCGTCTGCTCGGGGCACAGCCGGGGAAACGCAACAACCAGCTGGGCCAGGGGTGTGCCTGGCCCATTCTGCCCATCCTCAGCCCCTGACCCAGCGGGCAGGATGCCACGGGTCACGGCGGAGCCAGAAGTGGCCTCTCGGCGGCCAGAGAAGGGACCCGCAAGCCCGTGGCGGAGGGACGGTGGGCCGCAAGGCCCGGGGCTCCGAGGCCCGGCCCTGCTCACAGAAGAGCCCGGGCCGGGAGAGAAACCGAGGTTTCCCTGGGCTTCCGCTGACATCGGCGGGTCCCACGCACCTGGGCCCCTGAGATGAGGGGGACTCCGAGGCTGACCCAGGAAGGCTGGGGAGGAGCCCGGGGAGCCCCGACTATGCCCAGGGTCTAGGACCCAGGGGGCAGGGGTCCCTGCCTGCCATCCTGAACCTCTGCTGCCGGGGCTGATGGGAAACTCTGTTGGTGCGACTGGCCTTCCAGCACGGGGCCCTGGGTGGCAATGGGGGCCTCCCCTGGCTCCCACCCCGCTACGGAGAGGAGGAGGTGGGGGGGGCCCTGGGGCTCAGCGCAGTGGGCGCTCCGCGTCCCCCTCCATCACAGACGCACCACCGGCATGCCTCTTGGGGGGAAGGCCTCTGCCGCAGGCCTGGCTAACAACAACTCGGGCTGGAGGGCCTCCTGCTGTCCGGGGTCTCGGGTGGATGTCCCTCCATCCCTGCAGCAAGGGGACAAGTCACTTGGCGTCAACCGGGATCCTGAGCGGACGGCGGGAGGGCGTCTGAGCTGGCCGCCAGGCTGGGGGGCTGCAACCAGAGGTCAGCGGGATGGGAGGGGGGCCCAAACAAGCTGGGCGGCGGTCAAGTCTCGGCAGAGGGTGGTGGACGCAAATGTCGGGCGCGAGCCCCTCCCCGGCCTGGGGGCCCCGCACGTACGGATGAGGTCCCCGCCGCCGACCTGCAGCGGGGCGCTGCTCCTCCGCTCCAAGTCCTGCAGTACCGAGCGCTCGAAGGCCAGGGCGGCCACGCGGCTGAAAAATGCCTTCACATTCTCCCCTGCGGGCACGGGACAGCCATGACCACAGCCACTTCTGCCCCCACCTGCAGGGGCACTGTCGGCAGTAGGGGGAGTCGGCAGGGGTGGAGGCAGGGCGCTCCCCTCTCTGTGCAGGGGACAGGCTCCCGGCCTGGCCATTAGCCCTGGCCACTCCTGACAGCCTCTGAGCCTTGGTTTCCAGGCATCTAGTCTTTCAATTGGGCTTTCTAGGTGACGCTAGTGGTAAAGAACCCACCTGCCAGTGCAGAGACTTAAGAGTCGTGGGTTCAATCCCTGGGTCGGGAAGATCCCCTGGAGGAGGGGCATGGCAACTCACTCCAGTATTCTTGCCTGGAGAATCCCATGGACAGAGGAGCCTGGCGGCCTGCAGTCCATGGGGTCGCAAAGAGTCAGACATGCCTGAAGCAATTTAGCATGCACTGTTTCAATCAATGGTGGCTGAACACCCGCAGGTCAGGTGCTGGGTTGTGTGCAGATTGCAAATGGGCCTGCTTTCTTGTCACCTTTTTGCATCCATCCTGTGGGCAGCCACGAGGATTAGAGCCCCTGGCCCCCACGTGGAGCCTTTTGTGCCTCCTTCTCCAGCAGGACAAGGCCACCCATCGGGGCACAGGGCCAGGTGCAGCCCTTGACACGCACACTGCATTTGTGCAGTTAACAACCTACACAACCGCACAAGGTGGTCCTGGTTGGTCCATAGGGAGCTCTCTGGGAATGGGCTGTTACTCCAATAAGAGGGTAGGTTCTCACAGACTCGGGGGTGCCCTCAGGAAGGGGCAGAGGGAACTAGGCACGGCTACCACTTTGTGCTGGGCCGGAGGAGGTGGTGCTTCCACCCACACCCCGGGCAGGCATCCACAGTGGCCCCTCTCCTGGGGTAAGGACTCCGAGGTATAACTCCTGAGTCTCCACAGCCTTGGCGCCTGCAGTGCACCAGGCACCGCGAGTTGTTTCATTCCGCCCCAACCCCCTGTTTGCGAAGTCTGTTCTTTGCTTCTGTGCGTTCCCTCCTTTTTCCTCAGGGCATCCTGTGTCTTTTATCATAAAAAGCATGTTTTGCATTAAAAATACAAGACTGATGGCATCGCCCCACTTCCGGGGTGAGGATGCTGAGGCTCAGAGATGTTGGGGGCTGCGGTAAGCAGTGCCCGTGGGTGGGGTCAGCTCCGGGGCCGGGGAACCAGTGAGGCTGGGGCAGAAACCGGGAGGGGTATGGGTGAGAGTTGGGTGGGGCCGCGACCGCTGTTCAGTGCCTTTTCTGAAGGCGGCTGGGGAAGGGAGGGACCCGTCCCTGGGCCCTTCCAGTGGGCATCTGTCCAGCGGGAGGTGCCTGGCCTGCAGGCGCTCAGCGGCGACTGGCTGAGACAGTGCGCGCTAAGTCGTCGGGCGGGGCCTCCCACCTGCCTCGGGTACGGGGTGGGCCGACGCTGCAGCTCCAGGTGAGGCTGCCCCTGCCTCCCTGAGGTGCCGGCCGGGACCCCGCAGGTACCTGCCCCCCCGGGCAGGAGTAGGGGTCTCACTGGAGAACACGGGTGTGCCACGCCTCCCACCCACGGGCCGGGCCCCCCGTCCCCGATCGCCACGCCTCGGCAGCAGCCCTGCACCCACTCACCAGTCTTGGCCGACACGGACCAGTACTCAGCCTGCATCTCGTTGGCCAGGCGCACGGCCTCCGCCTCCGCCTGCTCGCACGCGGCCCCTGACTGGGGGAAGCGGCCCTGCTGACCCAGCACCCCCCGTTCGCCCTGGCCTCCCGCGGGGATGCCCAGGCTGGGCACCCGCCTGGAGGTGAGCCGGGTGATCCCTGCGGGTCTGAGCTCCAGCGTCCCTCCGCGACTGGATGGTGCTCTCTGCGAGTGCCCGCCTGGGCCCTGGGGGTCACCCTCTGCTCCGTGTCCCTGAGGCCGCTCACCAGCAGGTCCTTCTTGGTCCCCACGAGGAACAGGAAGCAGGCACCCGGCTCGTTCTCCCTCAGCACGTCCTCCAGCCACTGCCTGGAAGGCGGGCGACAGGCTGGGACGGACCCACCCCACCCTACCCCCAGCAGACGAGGGAGCCCGGGGCCCCCCAGGGCAGGGGGGAGTGCCGGGAGGGGACGTGGACCGCACTGCCTGAGGGCGTCTCCAGTGGGTACGGACACAGGAGCATCAGGAATCAGGGAGCCCCGCGGTGTCCCGCACCCTGGGTCCATCCCGTGCTGCCACCAACGGGAGTGACCAGCCCAGCTCCCCTCACAGGGCTGCAGATGCAGCTGTGAAGGCCCCAAACCAAAGTCAGGGGCGGGGGGCTCTGGCCCGTCAGCCGACGACCCCTGGCTCTCGCCCAGATCTCTGCCCGAGACAGCAGGTGCCCAGTTGTGTCCCCACACCTGGGGCCCAGGCGCAGTGAGGACGCCAGGCCCTTCCCCCCCAAACTGGTAAGGCTTTCAAGCTGACGGTAGCAGAGCCCTGAAGTCAACACAGGCTGCTCTGTGCTCGCCAAGGGGCTGCGTATCTTGAGGAACAGAACGGCAGCCGGACCGTTGCTGACCCGTGGGCAGCTGGTGCTGACCGGCCAGCCTGGTCTCTTGCACGCACCGTCGGGCTCCAGCTCCCGGCCCAGGTTTGGGGAGCCCTCCAGGCAGCCTCCCGGGCCCAGGGAGCCCATGGGAGCCACCGAGCAGACTTGCCTGGTGTGCTGCAGGCTCTGCACGTTGGTGAGGTCAAAGGCTGTGATGATCACTGCGCACACAGGGGAAGCCAGGGGAAGCCGGTGAGTGACGGGGAGGCAAAGACGGCATGACAAGGGGGCTCCCACACAACTGTCCCGGGGAGCCCCTCAGGCGCGCAGCCCTGGACCCATGACATGGGGACCCAGCAGCCCAGCCATAGTGGGGTCCAGGGAGGCAAGATAAGCCCCCTGCCTCAAAGTTTCTCTGCCTCTGACGGCTGTGGGGCACGTGGGGGAGGCCTGGACCGCTGAGAGGTCAAGCCGCCTCCCCGGCCTTGACACGCTGGGGACCGACCATGGCCACCTCGGGCACTCAGGGTGGCCGAGGGGATTAAGCTGGAGCAGCGGTGGGAAAGCTCTTGGACCGACTTCCCACTGCTGGCGGCTGGGGCTGAGCAGCCGATGAGCAACAGCCAGCTTCAGGGGCCCGTGGCAGAGAGGCAGGCTCGGGGGTGGGGGCAGACCTGGCAGTGCCACTCCCCTCCCCTCGACTCCTCCATCACTGCCTGCCTGGTCCCACGTGCCCTGGGTGGCTGCACACGGAGATCATTCCAGAAGGGCAGGATGCGGGCCGCCCCCTGCCCCGCCCTGCCCGGGGACCAGGCGTGAAGGAGCACAGCGGTGAAGGTGGTGACCCTGGCCGGGCAGCTGCCTGCAGGGCTTATTCCTCGGGGTGCGCACACCAGCCCCCCACCACGAGAAGAGGCCACAGTGGACGTGGCAGAGCTGTTATTCCAACCCATGGCCGGGGCGCTTGTGGTTTCCTGGTTTTGCTCTCCTGCAGCCTTAGTGGACACAGCACTGAGTGGACGCAGCTGTGCCTCATCGCCTGCCTCTGGACGGGACACCTCGGACTGCGGGCCCCCACCTCCCATGGGAACCACTTTCCCTCATCTTCCTGGTCTTGGTAGAGGGCCATGCTGCCACTGCCTGCCGCCCGGGAGGCGTGCCTAGTGCTGGGGTGCCCTCAGCATGGAGGCAGTGGGCAAGGAGCCCCGCTGGTCTCCACGGTGTGGGGGGGGTGGCGGGCACCTCCCTCTCCTCCTCTCTGGCCAAGCCCTGGCCCCTGCTCTTGAGCCAACCCGCCTTTGTCTGTGGGGTCTCTGCCCAAACACTCCCCACCCTGAGCATCTTTCTGAGCTGAAACTGGGGCTGAGACCTTCGGGGAGCACTCGCCACCCCAGGGTCCCCTAGAGCGTGTGGTGTGGTTAAGGCCCGCCCAGGCCCGGCTGGAAGGCCAGGACTGCCCCCCGCCCCCGCCGTGCTTCCTTGGTGGCTCTCGGAGGACCCAGCTTCTCATGGTGAGCCCGGTGGGCAATTCACGTGGTTGAGGCCCCGCCAGTGGCGTCAGCTGGCCACTCACCCTGGGCGCCGCGGTAGTAGGCAGATGCGATGCACTTGAACTTCTCCTGCCCTGCCGTGTCCCAGCTATGCCGTGGCCGAAAGAGACAGAGACCGGGGGGCAGCAGGTCTAGCTGAGCTCGCGGGGCCTCAGCCAGCAGGCTCGTGGGAACCCCAGTGGGAGACCCAGAGCCCTTCCCGGGGACATGGGTGTCGGGAAGTGCCTGCTGCCAGCCCCCACCTGCTCTTGATCCCTTCCTAGGGTGCGCCCCCCGTGGGGCAGGGAGAAGACAGACAGACGAGAGAGGCAGGTGGAGGCGAGCAAGGGAGGGGGTGGGGGTATGTCTGGCCCCAGGAAGGCCTGGGGGCCACATGACCTCTGCTAGAGCCTCGCACGCAGGGACCAGTTTTGGCCCCGTTTTCCAGGCGTGAACAGCGGCTCAGAGGCCTGAAGCCATGCTAGAAGCCATGCCTGGGCCTGGTGCGCAGGGCCACAGAGGGACACGGGGTGCATGGGGTAGGGGGTGTGGGCGTGCCTGGGGTTTGGGTCTGGGGAAGCGGGCAGCCCAGCCTCACACAGCTGGCCGAGGCCTCCTGCTCCCTTGCTGGGGCCTTCCTCGGGGTCTCCATGAAGCCCACCCACAACCATCAGGAGACACACAGGCAGCTGCCAGCAACTTACATCTGGAGGCTGAAGGGGGTCCCAGCGACCTCAAAGCGCTCAATCTCGAAGTCCACCCCGATGGTGGCCTTGTAGTCACGGTCAAAGACATTCTTGCAGAACCTGTGGGACCCAGAAGCTGTCAGAGGCCGCGTGTGGAGGCGGCAGGCCACGGGAAGTCCGCCCACAGAGGGGGACCAGGTGGCGGTGGCCACGGAAGTGGGCCGTGGGGACGGGCCACAGGCAGATGGAGCCACTGGCAAGAGCTCCACAGGGAGAGGCTGCCACAGCCGGAGACCACAAGTGGGAGTCAGGACAGGGAGAGGCCCCGCGCCCGCCAGCAGGGAGGGTGGGCAGTGGGGCTGTGGAGCACAGGGCCGCGGGGACCGCCTGACCATCTCCAGGCTCCCGGGAGGCCGCACTCTCTGCGCTCCCCAACTTCCTGCACCCCCTCCCACGGCCACACGGTCTCCGCTGTGACCTGGGACTGGGCCTCCTAGGCAGGCCTGACAGCGGTGCTGGGAGGGGCGGCCGGCCGCGCACCTGTGGATGAGGCTGGTCTTGCCCACGTAGAGATCGCCGACCACCACCGCCTTGGAGAGTCTGAGCCTGTAAGGGGCATGGCGTGGTCTCGCAGGCTTGGTCACGAGGGCATCCTCACGCACATGGGCCCCTCCTCCCCTGCGGTCCCCACTCGTGACGGGGACAGGCCCCCCGTGAGACACTCTGCAGTGTGTGCCCCCTCGCTGGCCCTCAGAGGGGCGGAGGGCCTGCCTTTGTTCTGGGGCCTCCGCACCCCCGACCCCACAGGGCCCACGTCCCTGTCGTGAGAAGCAGAAATGTGCACCACAGGAGGCTGAGTCTTGGGCTGAGGGGCAGGCCTGGTGGGGACTCAGAGGAGGCCCCGGGGCCCCGACACTAAGGCTGAAGCCCAATGGAACAGCCACGCTCAGACCTCAGGCACCGGCCTCCCCAAGGGCAGAGATGTTCCTGCGGCAGGTGAGGCGGGATGACCGGCCCGATGGTCCCCGGGGCAGATGGGGCAGCACCCGCACGGTCTGCTGTCCGAGGCTCGCGTCTGCTCCACACACTCAGGCATGCGCTGGGCTCGCCCCACCCTCCCCCCTGCGGAGGCAGCACTCACCCCACAGTCCCCGTGTTCCCGCGCTGGCAGGCGGCGCTGACTTGCCCATGGAAGTGCTCCCGGAGCTGCAGGCAGGCGGCGGGTGTGTACCACTGCAGACAGACAGACGGACAGGTGGGCACGTCCCCCTGTCCCAGGCAGGAGCTGGTGGCTTACTTCCCAGGGTCCCCTCCCTCCCCTTCCAAGCCTCCGTCACGTCCATCCTTGTCAGCACCTCACAAGGCTCCAGGGCTCTGATGCTCCAGGGAGCCCAGGCGGGGGGACCCAGAGAGCTGGGTCTTGTCAGGGGAGGGGAGCTGTGCCCTTGCTGTGGGCATGTCACACCTCTGTCCCCTCCGGTGAGAGGAGGGGTTGGCTCTAAGGACCCTTTTAGTACTAAGACCCTCCTACACTTTCTACGATTCTCTGATGCATGTTCGTGCATGGAAAATGTCCTGGAAAGCACTTGTGTCGTCCACATTTTTCAGAAGGCAGGACTGAATAGTGGCCCAAGAGCACGGACCCTCAGGTGCTGTGTGACCCTGGGCAGTTGCCTCATGTCTCTTAACTTCAGTTTCTGCATCTGGAAACCCTCCGAGACTTGGGGGCGGGAATGAGGTCGTGTTTGTAAAGCCGCCAGCACAGAGCCGGCCTGGCACATACATACTGGGTGCTCAGCAAAGACGCCCTGACACTCGGGGAATGCACGTTTGTTCTATACGCTGAAAAAAAAAAATCGTATTAAACGGAAAGTGAAACAAAGTGAAAGTCGCTCAGTCGTCTCCTGCCCTTTGCGACCCCATGGACTGTAGTCCCCCAGGCTCCTCTGTCCGTGGAATTCTCCAGGCAAGAATAGCCATTCCCTTCCTCCAGGAGATGTTCCCGACCCAGGGATCGAAGTCGGGTATCCCGCATTGCAGGCAGATTGTTTACCCGCTGAGCCACAGGCGAAGCCCAAACAAACGGAACGCGACCATTAGGTTTTGCGGCCGATTGGCTGAGGCTGAGTGGGGCGTGGCTGGGCGCGGGCAGAGCCTCGCCTCGTTCCGCAGCTGTGCTCTGCTGAGTCCCCAGCCGCCTCCGGGCCCGCGGCCCGTGGCTCTCTGCCCTGGGCCCACCTGCCCTCTCGGCCCTGTGTGACCGCACCAGGGCAGCGGGGAGAGTGAAGGAGCTTTGTAGAGGGCGAGTGCGGGGCCTCATGGAGCCCATGTCCTCACCTGTGAGGTGGGGACACTCTCACAGCACCTCTTGGTCTGCGGGCTGCAGGGGCAAGCGGGCAGCTCAGGCAAGCGCTCAGCCCAGGGCCACGGCCACACGGAGGCGGGTGGGCCCTCTTCTCTGGAAGGCTGGCTGCTTTTCTGTCCGCTTCTCTCCGTGTCGGCATCAAGTCGCAGGGGGAGCGGGGTGGGGGGTACGGCGCGACCAAGACACGGCGGTCAGTAGAGGGGGCCCACCAGTAGTCCAAAAGCAATAAGGAATCTGGCCGTGCAGTGCGGCAGGAGGAAAGGCAGCCAAAACCCGACACAAAGAAATGTAGCTCAACTGGTGATGGTAATAAGCCAATGCAAGGACACAGCCTGGTGCCGGCCAAGAGGAGGAAAATGGTAGAAATGTTGGGGAAAGAAACAAGAGACCAGAAGCAGAAAATAAGAACGGTGTAGTGGGTCCCAGATTCCTCCTAAGAGAAAAACTTTCTCACATGCACTTTTTTTGTTGTCCTGAGAAAAAGCTAGGAATTTCTTTTCAAGAAAACGTACAGCTGAAAAATCAATTTCAGGTGTGTTTTTTTTTTTAACAGTAGTAAAACTTCCTGATAGGCAATATTAATTCTATATCACGTTGATATATAGAAGGTTAATGCATAATATGGGCTTCCTAGATGGCTCAGTGCCAAAAAATTACACTTGCCAAGGCAGGAGATGCGGGTTTGATCCCTGGGTCGGAAAGATCCCCTGGAATAGGAAATGGCAACCCACTGCAGTATTCTTGCCTGGAAAATTACATGGATGGAGGAGCCTGGCAGGCTACAGTCCACGGGGCCGCATAAAGTTAGACATGACTCAGCGACTGAGCACGCATGCACACCACTTGGGATACAGGTTAGAGAAGTGTGCTAAAGAAGGCTGGGGGGCCCTGCACGCGGGGAGACCCGACATGTGGGGTGCAGGAAGGACAGGCCCGCCTGACCGCAGACTGCTCAGGCCTGAAGTGCTGAGGCCCCTGGGGCGCAGGATAAACCTGGCCACAAGCAGATGGCAGATAATCTCACCTTCTAGGGGAGCAGGGGTGCCCCAGGCTGCCTCCCAGGGTGGGGGAGAGTCAGAGCTTGGAGTCAGCCATGGCCGGGTCAAGTCTGGGCTCCCCCACGCACAGCTATGTGACCTCAGGCAGGCAGTCCTAGCTCCCTTTCTGAGCCTCGCTGTCATGCTCTGTAACTGAGGCCCTTCATCCCACGAGACCTGTGCCGTTCACCCTTCCTTCCTTCAGCTCTTCAACCCTCCATCCCCGGTCACCACTGACGAGGGAAGCAGCTGGGCCTCTGATGAGATGGGAAGTCTTTCGGGGGCCATCCACCAGTCAGAGGCCCCAAGCCTTTCTCTGTGCGAGTTGGAGACAGAACTCGGAAGGGAGGAAGCAGGAGAAGGGGAGGAAGAATCAGTGCAGACCCCAAACAGCCACAGTCTACCTTCCTTCCCCCACTGGCCTGAGCACAGATTTCAAGACTCTAAAGGGAGGATTTCTCCTGCACGTAGGGTAGTGACTGTGGATAGCAGGATCTCAAGCATGCTTCCAGGTACTCTGCATGTAGAAGCAAACACACATGTAGAAGTGTTTCTTCTCTTCTGCACCTTCTCTCACATCAGGCACTCAAGCACTTACTTTGGCCCTCATCATCACGCATCAGTCTGAGAGGTACGAGGTTCTCCTGCGCCTGTATCAGGAAGCAGCACTTGCTGTCTAAGTGGCCCCCTCTCGAGAACATCGTGTTGTGTCTGACCTTCTGTGTTACAAATTGCTGCAGAACCTGGCCCTGAGCGACGAGCAGAGGGTAGGTGGAGCCTCTGAAGGGCTGGGAGACACTGGTCCTCCCACCCACTTCAGGTTGTATGGATTTATGTCCCCTGCTGTGATTAAGGGAGAAGGCAATGGCACCCCACTCCAGTGCTCTTGCCTGGAAAATCCCATGGACGGAAGGGCCTGCCTGGTAGGCTGCAGTCCATGGGGTCGCTAGGAGTCGGACATGACTGAGCGACTTCACTTTCACTTTTCCCTTTCATGCATTGGAGAAGGAAATGGCAACCCACTCCAGTGTTCTTGCCTGGAGAATGCCAGGGACGGGGGAGCCTGGTGGGCTGCCGTCTATGGGGTCGCACAGAGTCGGACACGACTGAAGCGACTTAGCAGCAGCAGCAGCAGCTGTGATTAAGACAGCTGTGAGCTTTCAGTAGGGACAGAAGGCGGAAGGGTAAGGGGTGAGAACCTTCGATTTGGTCTCAGGAAATTGGAGGTACTGTTTGATAATGTAATAATAACTTTAAAATATTGGTTGGTTTTCGGCTGGGTTGGGTCTTAGTTGCAGGCAGGATCATTGTGGCTCTGCTGGGCTTAGTTGCCCCAAGGCATATGGGATCTTAGTTACGGGGCCAGGGATCAAACCCATGTCCCCTGCATTGGAAGGTGGATTCTTAACTACTGGACCACTGGGGAAGCCCTGATAATGTAATAACTGTAATGAGAAAAGCTGCAACCACAACCTGGGCAAGGGGGCTCCCATCTACCGTGAACCAGGCGTCCAGCGTGAGCAGGGCTGTCCTTGTGGACCAGCAGCTCTGAGGGGTTGAGTAACTTGCCCAGGGTCACACAGCTTAATGACACGCAGGATTCACACCACTGTCTGACTGCAAAGTCTGTGTCCTTAACCTCCACGTCACACTGCCTCCTACTGTCACCTCTCAGCTGCCGGCCCACCTTGGGCAAGTCAGTGCCAAGCTTCTCTAGAAGTCTGCTAAGTCCCTGGGGTCTATCAGTGGGGACTGACCTCCCCGATTCACCTGCCTTGCTTCCGGTGGTGAGCGAGGTGGGGAAAGCTGGGTGCGGGCGTGGTGTCCCTGGAGCAGTGCACACATCAAGGGCTGGCCTAAGGCCTCCCTACCTTAGGGAAGCTGGTGATGACGCGGTCCCGGCTCACAGAGGGCCCCAAAGGTGTCAGGGAGGACCTCATCCTTCCAGGAGTCCTGTGCCCCCAACAGGGGAAAAAGAGGGTCAGGGAGCTGTGCGAGTCCCTAGGGATTCCCCAGAGTTGATGCTGAACACAGCAGTAGCTTTGAAAACAGTCCAAGCCTCCTTCTCTGTCAGGAATGTCAGGGGCCATCTCCCCGGTCTGCGGGCAGTGTGTGCTGGGGGCGGGGTTGCAGGCCCGCGGCCCGGCCTGGGAGAGCAGTGTCTTGCCAGGAGTGGCCCCTCCCTGAGCTCAGAGCTGGGCTCTGAGTGACTGCGGCAGAGCAGGGACCCAGAGTCCTGGCAGAGGAAGTAGAGTGGGGAGGGGGCCCCCCGCTCCTGGCCTCTAAGGGATGAAGGCTCTGGGTGCGCCGGCCCTTAGGCTTCAGCCCACCACCCTCTCCCAGAAGCACCCCACCCGGCGCTGGGCCCCTCCCGCCGACACCCACAGCGCGGGGCCTCCTCCCAGCCAGCGCCCTCCCCACTGGGTGGCCTCGATCGAGGCCCGTTGTCCACCGCATCGGATCTTCCCTTTCCAGACCAGCGCTTGGGGGCCGGGGTGGGCGGCCCGGAAATGAGGAGGCCGGGGGTCCTGGCCGCGTTCAGATTGTGCGATGAGAGGGAATCACGCGGGCTGGCGAGGGTGACACCCAGAGGGAGTCTGACTGACCTGCAGCCGCTGACGAAGCTCCCGGCGCTGCCTAGTCCGTGAGGGTCGGGAGGCCGCGATCACCATGGCAACGAGCACCGCGCGGGACTCTCCTGCTTCCGACGAATCCTGGACGCTGGGGGCGGGGCTCACAGCCGAAAGAGTCCCGCCAGCGCCCTGCGCCGCGATCACCATAGCAACCAGAGCCTCGCAGGAGACTCCGGGACGCCGACGCAGCGCGGCGATCACCATGGCAACGAGGGCGAGGGCCTGGTGGGAGGGGTCAGGGCGGCCAGGGGCGGGGCCTGGGCGCCAGGGGCGGGCCTGGGCGGGGCTGACCGGGGAGAGACTTGCGCGCCTGACTTCCTGACGTCACCATGGTGGGGGAGGGGATTAAGTGTTTATTTTCAAAATATGTCAAATATGAATTTTTTTCTGGTTATCTAAATATTTCTTGTTTTGCTTTATATCTGGTATGAGATCCCTTGACTCCTTCCCGTCACATCCCATGTCTGATCTATCAGTAAATCCTGTAGGTTCTACCCTGAAAAATTGACCAGTATCTTCTCTCTCCGTCTCACTTTCACGGAGCTCACGATGGTCCCAACCACCATCGTCTTCTCTCCTGTTAACTGGCCTCCCCACCTTCCATCCTTGCTCCCACCCTCTTCCCAATTCAGCAGTCCCCAGGGACCCCTCGTTAAGACACAGATCAGATCATGCCAGTCCTCGGCTGCAAACCCTCCAATGCCTCCTCGTCGTCCTCAGAATATTAAAGTCTTTCCAGTAGCCCAAGAGGCCCCAAGTGATTTGCCCCATTTCTTCTCTTAGCTCGCCCCCTACTGCTTCCTGCCTTCCCACCCCCACCCCCCACACGCTCCGTTGGCCCCCTCGCTGTTCCTCCAACACGCCAGGCACCGGGGATGCTTGCTCTGTCTCCTAGGCCTGGAATGCCCTGTCCCCAGATAGCCACGTTGCTCAGATGTCACCTCTAGATGAGACATCCAATTTACAAAAGCTGCATCCATCCAACCCCTTCTTCTGCTCTATTTCTCGCAGGCACTTCCCATTTTCTAACACGTTATATAACTCGCTGTTCGTGTGGACTGTCTGTCTCCCTCCACTGAGGGCAATGACAGCAGGGGTTCAGCCCCTCAATCGGCTGCATCGGCGAAATGCCTGCGCATGAGCGGCACGGAGTGAACGTTACATTAGTGAACTGAATGTTGCACTTAAAAAAGGAGGGTGGAGAACATTGTTTGCAGTGTGCTGCCATTACATTAAAAGGCAAATAAATTGTGTTTACCTGTATCAGTTTAGTGTACCGCTGGAAAGAGTCCAGTGGGTGGTACAGATGAGGACAGTCCCTTGGCTGGGGACCAAGGAGGGAAGGAGACATACTCTTCTGCTTTTGGGATTTTACTCTCTGTGCATATATCATCTATTTGGTAAATAACTCAAACGAAAAGAAACATTTGGAACTCAGAGAACACAGTAGCAGCCTCCATCTGGGCCCTGATGGAGTTCAGAGTGCCTTGTGCCTTTCCCAGACACCTCCTCCTCGCTGTAATCGTGGCTAAGACAGGACTCTTGCCGCAGCACTGCAGCTGATTGCCCTGCAGTGACAAGGGATGGACGCGCCTCCCGTTTCCTGACCTTCATCTGCACAGTTCTGAACCTAATGATGCCTGAATATCATAGGCTGGCTTCTAGAGCTCATGCTACAAAATTAA
This sequence comes from Okapia johnstoni, assembly GCA_024291935.2. Classification (NCBI taxonomy): domain Eukaryota; kingdom Metazoa; phylum Chordata; class Mammalia; order Artiodactyla; family Giraffidae; genus Okapia; species Okapia johnstoni. Next base: position 1,283,130 of record CM044310.1, on the reverse strand, counting down.
TTTCCATAATTAATGGCTGTGTAAAAGCTGACCTGAGTCACGGAGCTTCTGTGAGTTAGTTTCTTCTTGCAGAGAGAGGCAGGCGGGGCTCAATGGCCTCCAGAGGCGTTTGTGAGATGCTAATCACAGAAATGGGGGTGTAGCTTCGGAGAGAAGGACGAAGAAGGGGATGAGGGCACTGACGATGCCCTCACGGTGGATTCACAGCACTGACGATGCCCTCACGGTGGATTCACGGCACTGACGATGCCCTCACGGTGGATTCACAGGTGCATATTACACTTTCTGTCTCATAGGTGAGCACATACGCTACACAGAATGTTATGCATATGTTTTCAAAGATAAGAAAAAGGAGATTGAAAAACAGAAAATGGAAGCACGATTTTTACAAAAAGACTCTGTAGCCGAGCTCTGAGAGGTGCAGAGTCCGCAGCTTTGAGAACCTACTTGGTTCAGCTCCCTGATTTCACAGGGAAACGAAGGCTCACATGTTCCAAGGATTTGCCTGGACAGTCAGAACTAGGCCTGGAACCCAGATCTCCCAACTCCCAGCCCAGGGCTCTCCACACCTCTTTCATAAAAAAGCTCAGATGCTCTGGGTTAGAGAGACCTTCACGACTTGGTCCTTCAAAAGACAGCAGTAGGGGTGGATCTCCATGGCACAATATGGGGTCCACGGCACAGAGATCGAGGCCAATTACCTTCGTTTCAGAGCTAAATGTGCTGGAGGCTGATGCTTTGTGCCTTTATTAGTGGGTTTAACTGCTAAGGGCCCAGGCCTTGGGGTGAACTTCCCTGAGTTGCTTAGCTTCCTCCTGCGTCTCAGTTTACCCCACTGTAAAATGGACTATATACTTTAAGGGTTTTTTGTGAGGATCACATGAGATGGTGGAAGTACTTTGATTATGAAGCTTGACTAAAACCCATTAACCATGCACTTCCTCTACACTTACTGAAACCTCCTGGTATATTCCTGGAGCTGGTGGGGCTGGGGCTGGGGTGGGGGTTGCGCAGTGGAGCAGGGGGATGGAACCAGGCCCGATGTGGGCCCCAGCCTCAGGGACGTCTGCTGGGGGAAACAGAGAAGTAAGCCCAGAATCAGCAGAGGGACACGCGCACTGGGGCATCTGAGTTCTGGGATCGCTAATCTGGAGTGGGGGAGACGCTGGGCTTCCTGGAGGAGGAGTACCCCAAGCTGTGTCCTGAAGGACCAAGAGGTGGTTAGTGTTACGAGCAGCCCAGCTGCAGGAAAGAGTTAGCATTGGGGGAGTAAGAATTCAGCATGGGTGGAGGAGGCCGTCACCCAGGGCCTCCAGGGGCAGGCTAGGAGTCTGGACTGTCCTGAGACCAGCGGGGAGCCCTGGGAGGGCTTGGTGGAGGTGACCGCTCAGTCTGGCTTGCCTTCAAGAATAACTGCTCCGGCCAGCAGTGCGTTGAGCCCACTGCAGGGGTCGACCTGCGTCCTCACGAGCTTCAGCTTGCTGAGGAAGGAGCCGAGGCTAGGGCTAAGTAGTTCTGGGATCAGGCCTTTGTGATTTGGGGAACGCTACGGAACCTCTTTGAGATGCTTGTCCGTAAAACAAGAGAATGCATCACCTCCCAGGCTTACACTGAGAATTAAAGTTGTGCCAAGTGCCCAGTACAGAGAAAGGCGCACACAGTCACTTGCCTTCCCTTCTGCACTACGAACAAAGCTGAGCCCGTCTTTGTTCCCCCACAGTAACCCCGGAAAATAGCACCAACCCCACTTTACAGCCGGCCCTGGCCTGGGGCTGTTCGCGCCTGCGCAGTGGGCGCCCTGGTGTGCGGAAAACTGCCCAGCGGACACCGCCCAGGGTCGCCTGGCAACCGGGTTGCCTGGCAACGGGCGAGTGCTACAGAAACTCACGCGCTGAGGCAGGTGAGCCGGCGGCCGCAGACTTGGGGCCCCGGGGACAGGGGTCCCCCAGACTCACCCAGGCCCGATCACCAGGGCCCGTGCCCCTTAGAGGGCAGCAGGCGCCCAGCGTTTCCTGCCCGGGGAGCCCCGATCCCAAATGGCCGGGCCCCACCTCCTCTCCATCCCTACCTCCTCGCCTCCTTCCCTCATTACCTGCTGCCCAGAATCGAGAGTCCAGTCCACCACCTCTTAGTGGGCTGGATTCGCACAGGGCTGGGGCTTGTCATTGCCAACGAAACGCAGTCACAACCACCATCAGCATAGTAATAACGGCAGCCAAAGTTTCTAGCGCCCTGGTGAGCTATGCTCCATTCTCAGCCAATACGCCCGCTCTGGGCGGGGGCGGGGGTGGGATGGGGGATGTTATCGTCTCCCTTTCTAGCTGCTTGTTAAGGGCCGCCCATTGGCTTGGGGCTGGAGCCCATTTTTAACTACCCAGCCACACTGCTTACAGTTGCTCCAAGTGTGTGTGTAATAAAAAATAAGTCACACTTTAACCTTGATTCCCTCTCTGTGGATGTGCTGGAGGCATCCGACTGTGGGTCCCCTGATGGGTGAATGTCCCAGACCTGGATTAGAACATTGGCTCCTAGCCTAGCTCATGACCTCTAAGGCTCCTTGTCCTGAAACCTCAATTTCCTCCCGGGTCCTAGAACTCCCCGCCGCCTCCCAGGGTAGCTGAGCTGCACATTAGGTATTGCTGGCACAAGACAAGCGCTGCATGGGCTGTTCTTGAGGTGTTTGCTTGTTTGGCTTAGTTTGTCTTCTTCCTTTTTTAAACTCATTTTCATTGGAGTATATTCAATTTACAACGCTGTGTTCGTTTCTGCTGTACAGCACAGTGAATCAGTTATACACGTACCCACTTTTTTTAGATTCTTTTCTCATATAGGTCATTACAGAGTATTGAGTAAATTTCCCTGTGCTACACAGGGCGTCCTTATTAGTTATCTATTTTATATATAGTGGTGCATGTACGTCAGTCCCAATCTCCCAATTTATCCACTGCCCACCCCCACCCAGCCACCCAGTTTGCTTTTTTCAATGCCTTTGTCCTGAGGCCCAATCTATATAGTTATCGGGAGAACTCTGAAGTTTGCGGTCTGGGCTGCCACTTACCTTCGCGGTGACCTTGAATAAATTCCTTCGCTGCTTCTAGTCTCAGTTTGCTCATCTGTAAATGGAGGTAAAAAAGTCCAGATCACAGTAGCAATGATGACGACGTCTGGGTTCTTTTAACCAGCGGTCTCCTCGGAGCTTCACTCTGAAAGCTCCAGAGTCGCCCTGAGCAGGCGCGGGACGATGGCGGGCGCCAAGATCTCCGTGTACCTGCCCCCCAACATCAACCCCACTCAGGCTGCCATTGCCTACGGCTGCCGCGCGCTGCCCAAGCTGAACGAGGAGCTGCAGTCGGAGGACCTGCTGACGAGGCAGAAAGCCCTCACTGCTCTGTGTGACCTGATGCACGACCCCGAGCACGTCTACACAGCCATCAGCATTGGTGAGCGTGTTGCAGCCCGAGGGACCACGACTGGCGTCTGGACGGACAGACGCAGAGCAGCTGGAGGTGGGGGGTGGGGTGGGGAGCCCTCCCCGCCGGTCAGTTGGTCCTCAGCTGGACGCCACCAGTGATCAGCCCCTCTTGCTAGGACTCAGCCCAGTGGTCACACATTCGCCAAAGAGGCCTGTTTATCTGTCTCACTCACAAGGTCATCACAGAAGCTAGGCACTAGCCGTGCTGAAACCACACGGAGGTGGGGGCCTCTGTCCATTTTCCCCTGCGTTCCTAATTACCCATACACAGGGGGCTTCCCTGGCGGCTCAGTGGTAAAGAATCCGCCTGCCAATGCAGATGTGGGTTTGATCCCCGGAGAAGGAAATAGCAACCCACTCAGTGTTCTCTCCTGGGAAATCCCATGCACAGAGGAGCCTGGCGGGCTACAGTCATGGGGTCGCAAAGAGCTGGGCCCCACTTAGAGCTGAGCTGACGAGTGGCCCAGTCGCACCTACTCCAAATCAGGTCCACAGTGAGTGACCTGCCGCTTCTCCCACCGGCCTTACTTATCCGAAGGGCTAGTTTAATCTCAGAGGCGGCAGCAGGGGTCCTGACCTGGCCTCAGAGGCCGGGTGGAGCTTCGGTAATAAAGGCTGCTATTTAATGAGCCCGACTCCAGGCATGCCCATGTTTATCTCAGTCCTGGGGCACTAGCCTGGCGAGGGCAGGAGCCTCCTCAACCCAACACAGAAGAAATGGAGTCTCAGCAAAAAGGACTGTGAGGCTGGTTGCGGGTTGGAGGGGGGCCACAAAAAGGCAGGATTTCTAGGTGCTCGATCTGGCGTGCCATGGTGTAACCCTTTGGAGGGTACACAACAGCTGGTGACAAGGTTGGAATTTGACTTCCAGTCTCTCCAAATAAAAGGGGTATTTTTGAACTCCGTGGAGGACAGGAGGGGTAGCACCAGCAGGAGGCATGCACAGAAATGGGGGGTGTGTGTGTGGAGACAGGGTCCCTGGGGTGAGCCTTTCTGGCACCCAGAGGCCCCGACAGTGACCCTGAAGCACCCCGTCGCCCACACGGCGTCCCCACGCCCCCAAACAGCGGAGCCCTGGTGCTCCCGATCCCGACATTGGCGCACCCGTTGACTTCCAGCTCAGCTGGTTTCTGAGCCTGGAGGACACTCATTGGTCTCCCTGCCTCGCAGGCTGCCTGGAGAGCCTGAAAGCCTTGCTGAAGGATACCAACGACCTCGTGCGCATCAAGACCACGGAGGCGCTGCGCATCGTGGCCACCCACGACGTGGGCAGGTGAGCCTGCAAGCCCCGGGGTCCCTGCCCAAGCTGAACCTGCCGCCCTCTCGGAGCCGCACGAGGAGGGACGGGGAGCGGATGCGGGTGGAAGCAGGGCCGGGGGGCTGGCCTCTGGTCGCCGTGGGGAGTTACAGCTTACGGAGCTGACTTAGCGTCGGGGAGACTTGGAGTGGGCGCCCAGGCGCTGAGAGAAGAGACCTGGACACCTCACTCAGGGCTCAGGGAAGGGTCCGGCAACGTGGGGGACCTCCTGTGACCTCCTTCTCCCAGAACGAGTCTGACCTCAGGCAGAGCACAGCTGGGCACTTCCTGTGTGCCAGCCCCAGGCCAGGCCTCACACCGAGTTCTCTCTTCGTCCCAACCGCAGCCTGGAAACCCTCACCAGACGTGAGGTGGTTAATCAAATGGAATGGTTAAAAAGCCAGAAGGGGGAGAAAAGCTGGGAAAGAGGGCCTCCTCTGCTGGCCCAGCGTTTCAGCCTTCACCTTCCAAAGAAGTGGGCGCGGGTTTGACCCCTGGTCGGGGGCTAAGATCCCACATGCCTGGTGTCCAAAAAACCGAGACATACAGCACAAGTCATATCGTAACAAATTCAAGCCAGATTTTAAAAATGGTCCACATCGAAAAAAAAAAAAAAAAAGCCAGGAAAGAAACTGTATGTTCTCTTTAGACACTTCATCTTTACTTTTGCCACTGTGTGACTTGTGGGATCTCAGCTCCTGTAGCAGCAGTAGTACGTGTCCACTCCGCTGTGTCTGACTCCTTTCGACCCCATGGACGGTAGCCCACCAGGCTCCACTGCCCATGGGATTTTCCAGGCAAGAACCCTGGGGTGGGTTGCCATTTCCTACTCCAAGGGGTCTTCCTGAACCAGGGATCGAACCTGAGTCTCCTGCGTCTCCTGGCAGCAGGTTCTTTACTACTGAGCCACCTGGGAAGCCCAACCACCATGGATCAAACCTGTGCCCTCAGCAGTGAAAGCTTGGAGTCCCGACCCCTGAACCATCAGGGAATTCCCCAAACAGTTCATCTTAACCCCAAACCCCTAAACGATTAGGCAGCCGCCAACCCCTGTGCCCACCGGACCATGTTTCCCATCATCTTTTCTGCTTAAACCACGCCTATAACATCATGTATCAGTAGCCTTGCTTCTTTAAAGTAGAGGAAGAACTCAGACATTAATGGAGTAATCTGCAGGCCAGACCCTTCTAGAATCTTTACAGTCATCTCCCTATTGTTTCAGACACTCAATTTTAAGTCTTTCCAAAGCATTCAACTTTGTTTTCATAAGAAAGTTTTTTTTAAAAAAACCCAGAAACTAACAAGTCTTTTCTCATCGAATTGGCTCACATGCATGCTGAGTCGCTTCAGTCGTGTCTGACTCTTTGAGACCCCATGGACTGTAGCCCACAGGCTCCTCTGTCCATGGGGGTTCTCCAGGCAAGAATCCTGGAGTGGGGTGCCATGCCCTCCTCCAGGGGAATCTTCCCCACCCAGGGATCGAACCCACGCCCCTGTGACTGCTGCATTGCAGGCAGGTTCTTTGCCGCTGAGCCGCCAGGGAAGCCCTTGAAGGGGCTTACCTGATAGTTAATGAAGGTATGTCATTATAACGACAAGCACAACGGGCTTAAGTGGGTTTGGAAGGCCGGAGCTGCCCCGGACGGAGCACAGGTGTGTGTCCAGCAGGTGGAGAGAGGTCCGGTAAGCCCAGCCCCGTGCTTGGGGAGGTCGGCCTCTGGCTTCTGCCACCCAGAGCGCTCCACCACCATTCAGGCACACGCCATCCCAGGGCCACCCCAGCGTCTGCCTTCTCCCAAGAGGCCGCATGGATGCAGTCTGTCCCGGCCGGCCTGGGCTCAGGCTCTAGGGGGATGGGGGTGGGGGCGGACCCCCTGCCTCCAGGTTCTTATCGGATCCTCTCCGGGCACAGCCTTCAGTTTAGTTCAGTTCAGTCGCTCAGACGTGCTGACTCTCTGTGACCCCATGGACTGCAGCACACCAGGCCTCCCTGTCCATCACCAACTCCCAGAGTTTACCCAAACTCGTGTTTATTGAGTTGGTGATGCCATCCAGCCATCTCATCCTCTGTCGTCCCCTTCTCCTCCTGCCCTCAATCTTTCCCAGCGTCAGGGTCTTTTCCAGTGAGTCAGTTTTTCATATCAGGTGGCCAAAGTATTGGAGTTTCAGCTTCAACATCAGTCCTTCCAATGAACACCCAGGACTGATCTCCTTTAGGATGGACTGGTTGGATCTCCCTGCAGTTCAAGGGACTCTCAAGAGTCTTCTCCAACACCACAGTTCAAAAGCATCAGTTCTTTGGCACTCAGCTTTCTTTATGGTCCAACTCGCACATCCATACATGACTACTGGAAAAACCATAGCCTTGACTAGATGGACCTTTGTTGGCAAAGTAATGTCTCTGCTTTTTAATATGCTGTCTAGGTTGGTCATCACTTTTCTTCCAAGGAGCAAGCATCTTTTAATTTCATGCCTTGGTCGTGTCTAAATCTTACTTCTCTTCCCCAGAGAGGGCTTTTTGGCGCACAATGTCATCCAAGCCCTGTCCTTCCTGCTGAGTGACCCCCAGTCGGCCTGCCGGGAGAACCTCTTCACGGCTTTCAAGCACCTGGCCCAGGTGCCTGCAGGTAGGCTCGCCACGGGCACTCATGCGGCCTGGGCACCCTTCTCCCCAACGGGCACCTGCTGTGCTGATCACAGTTCAGAGCACGTCATGCTTTTATTGAGATGCAACATACCTGTTGGGGCTTCCCCAACATACCTGTTGGGGCTTCCCCAGTGGCTCAGACGGTAAAGAATCTGCCTGCAATGCGGGAGACCCAGGTTCGATCCCTGGGTCGGGAAGCTCCCCTGGAGAAGGGAATGGCTTCCCACGCCAGTGTTCTGGCCTGGAGTAAGTGGACACACAGTCTGCAGTATTTTGTCTCTAGCTTCTTTGTCTCTGTTGTGTGGTCGTGTATTACTGGTTTTTGCCAATTTGCACTGCAGTGCGGTGTGCACACTATATGAGGAGACTACAGTTTATTTATCCCTTCTGTTGCCCGCGTGGATTTTCGTTGAGAATGTACGAACTGTTTCTGGTGTGTGGCAGCCGAGAATAAAGCAGCCGCTAACTGTCTTACCCGTCTTTCGAGGGACACACGTATGCGTTTCTTTTCAGATACGCCTTGCAAAGAACTGCTGAGCACAGGACGACTTTACGTCCAGCTTCAGAAGGTCCTAGGAATGATTTCCAAAAGAGTTTTGCCCATATGCGCTCCCGCCAGCCGCGTGAGAGCGCCCCAGGCATTCTGCGTCGACCCACACGGGGTCTTCCAGCTGTGCCGCTGGATGTGTGGCTGCATCTCACTTTGGTTTTCACTTCTATCTCCCTGGTGACAAGAGCCCTGTAAACACCCTCTTCTGGGAAGCACCAGAGAGCGTTTTTAAGGACAAAAGACCCTACCCCCTGGCTCGCCATCCCTCCAGCTGACCACTTCTGCTAATCTGATGAGAGTCCAGGGTCACCACCACCTGCTGGCTGACCACGACTGAGGGTGGAGGCTCGTGTCAGAGTGACACTTGTCCTGTCGCGTGAGGCAGTGAGCATTTGTGAATGAGGGGCCCGTTAGGCTACGAGGCCTTGAAGGGAGGGCCTTAAGCCTGACCCAGGCCTGAAGATCCTAGGCGCCAGGAGTCGGACGGGCCGGTTCCGTCTGCTCTCCCCTGGTCCCCTGCGTGCCCCGGGACAGGCTGTCTCCTCGTTGGGAAGGGAGGCTGATGGGACCCGTCCCCACCTCGGACGCCTGCAGTGAGGACCAGGTGGGGCTCTCCCTGAATCAGGGCCCAGAGACAAATGGCCAAGGGAACCAGTACAGAGGGTCTGGCTGAACGGAGCAGAGCCCCGGGGGCTGCGACTGCGGCGCGGCGGGGACCACGGCCTCCTGCAGCTGAGCCAGGCTGCACAATCCCGGGGGTTCTTTTTAAAAAGTCCGCTCTGGGACTTCCCTGGGAGTCCAGTGGTTAAGAACACGCCATGCAATGCAGGGGACTTTTGTGTCCGTGCCTGGTCGGGGAGTTGAGACCCCGCGTACCATGGAGCAGTGAAGCCCACGCGTGTAACTAGAGTTTGCGTGCCTCAACTTCCACCCGACACGGCCAGAAAAACACTCAAATAAAAGACCACCCTGCCCCCGGCCCCGTCCCACATCACCCGGGGTGGGCCCTGCCCACGTCTTCCTGAAACACACCTTGGCTAGCCTCTCCTGGGTGACCATGCTCGAGGGCCTCTGGGAGATTGGGGCATCTCCAGGAGGAACCAGTTCTGGGGCTGAGCTTCACCTTTGTTCACCGCGCCGGAGCACCCCTGCTCGGGGTGTGGAGACAGGGGACTTGACGTTCTCACCCAGGACTCTTAAAATTGCTGTGACCTCTGTGAGCATTTGGGGGTACAGAGAGGCGATGATAACGAACATCAGGAACCACCACCAGCTTTGCTTGATCTTAACATTCAACACCCTTCACATGTGCTTGAGATTTCTGCTGAAAAAAATACACTCCCCTGTGAAGCACAACACCCCCCCCACCCCACCCCAGCATCCTCCCTTCTGCCTGGAGCCACCAAGAGTGGGTTACTACACCCGCAACACACGTCTCTGCATATTATCACGGGCGTAATTATATATTTTGGGCTTCCCTTGTGGCTCAGCTGGTAAAGAATCCGCCTGCAATGCGGGAGACCTGGGCTCAATCCCTGGGTTTGGAAGGTCCCCTGGCCTGGAGAATTCCATGAACCGTACAAGGGTCGCAAAGAGTCAGACACGACCGAGCGACTTTCACTATCATGAATTATATGTAGATCTTGCCTCGCCTGTTTTTATAAGCTGTATATAGGTGGATCTACTTTAAACACCGAATGCCGTGACTGGGGGTGTATCTATGTGTGTCACGGGCTCTATTTCCTGATTATAACCTCTGCCTGCCCATCCCGTGTTGGAACTCACCCCAGCCCGGCTGACCTTGCGTGTGCTGGCTTTCCCTGGGGATGGTGTCGTGGGGCTGGAGATGCAATCGCTTCTCAGCGCTCCTGTCCCAGCCAGGAGGGCCGGGGGTGCCCCCTCATTGCAGGGTGCTGGCCGCGTAGCCTTAGCTGTCGCCATCTGTGGCTCTGCAGCCCCGAGGCTGGCAGAGGGGCGTCTTCGCTCCACCCAGAGCCTCTCGGGAGCCCGAGTCCATTCTGCTGAGTCGTTTGCTGCCTGTCTCATTGATTCGAGGGAGCGTTTCCTTTATCCCAGATTCTCCCCTTAGCTGGTCACACACAAGCAAACACCATGTTCCAGGCGGTCTGCTAGCTCTTCACTGTTTGCTCATTTGAATAAACAGTTACTTTTTATTTAATAAAACGGCAGTTCTTCATTTGAATGGTAGTGAGCTTCCCTGAATCTTTTCCTCTGTGGCTTTTGCTGGGGGGTGCCATCTAAGACTTTGGTGGTAATGGAGGCATTCTGTCACATTTTCTCCTAAAAGTTGAAAGAGTTTTGCTTTTGACACTCAGCTCGAGAAGGGACCTGGGGTGGACTTCTGTTTGTTCTGAAGCCTTCTTGTTTGGCCCTCACCAGCCCAACACCGGCTTCTTACCTTCAATACGCAAGCGCTCTAAGGCCTGCACATTTTTCTGAAATTCACAGGTGCTAGGCTCACCCGGGGAGCAGGGAGGCCGGAGTCTCACCCTTTATCTGAGGATTTCCTGGGTGCTGCTCATCCTCTGTGACCCGCCCAGAGGGAGGCCTGGGACACGCTGGGGAGGGGTCGTTGGCAGGCGGTGGGCAGCTTGGAGGGAGAGAGGGACATGGCATGTGGCGGGCGCCCCGGGAGGACCTTCTGGGGGCCCCTGAGGGCAGAGGCTCCTGTGCAGGCCTGGGGGACCGTGTCCCAGGGGGGTGTCCTCGCTGGGGCCAGGGGTGGAGGGGCGTCTGAGTGGGCGAGGGCAGCTGTTTCTGGTAACCCCCGCCCAGTGGCCGGCAGGGGGCGCCGCAGGACCGGCTCCGCTTCGCCGGGGCCCCGAGTGACCGGCCGGCCGCCCCCTCCCCGTGCGGACACTGCCCCTCCTCTGATGGGGGTCCCGAGCGCTGGGCGCAGCGGGGCTGCGGGGTGCAGGCAGGCGCCCTCCCCGCCCGGGGGGTGGGGGCGGGCTTTCCTGGAGGCCCTCCTCGGGGCGCTGCGTCCAGGGAGCGCGGGGGTGGCGTGGGGTGGGCATCCTCAGTCCAACAGCCCCGGGGCACCACACCCCCAGCCCGGACTCAGCTGCCGCCCCAGGGCCACAGGGTACCCTCTCCCCGCTCAGGGCCGCCCTCCATCAGCTCCAGCCCCGTCCCAGCGCCCGCACTGCTAAATGTGGGCCTCTCTGCACCGCACCTCAGCACGTGCCTTCCCGAACGGAGGCGGCTCCATCCTCGCCAACGCTCCTGTCCGCCGCCCCTGCCCTGTCTGCCCGGCAGAGGGGACTTCCGAGGCCCGCTGGGCCCTGAAGGACGGTGGGTCTTGGGCCCCCTCAGCAGAGGGATCAGCTGGTCAGAGGAGGACCTGAGCAGATAAAAGGCGGAGGGGGCCAGGGGACTGACGCAGGGAACCCTCTCCCCTCCTTGAAGGTGTCAGGGCAGGAGGCAGACGCCTTCTGTCTCCCTCCGGTTGTGTGTTTTTAGTTAAAGACGCTCACAGTGAGGTTACAGCTCTTATCCCAGCTGGCACGAAAGCACAGAATAAGCCTCAAAGAGCTTAACTCACAGGTTCTTCTCATACGAAAGCCCCCCCCCCCGCCGGGATTCCGCTGCTTGGGGATGAGCAGGGGACCCCCACGTGGGCGGAGCCGGGCTGAGTTACGTGCACCTGCGCGCCTTGTCTGTGTCCCTCCCTCGGGGCTTCGGGCCGGGTCCTGGCTTAGGGACGGTGATCTGGAGTGGCTCCGGGCCCCCCACCCCCGGGCTCCTGCTGCGGCCACCCAGGTGCCGAGCTGAGCGAAGACCCAGGCCTCGGGAGGCACTGGCCCCCGGCCCCCTCTCTGCCCCTCCTGGAGAGGATGGCTCCACCGCCCCCGCCCCCGACCTTGGGCACGTTCCCGTCCTCCGTCAAATGGGTCACCACTGACACGCCGGAGGATCCCCGCGCAGTGAGGACGATCTTCCCTGACGAGCGTTTCCCACCCTCGGCGAGGCCGCTCACCACCCGGGCGTCAGCCAGCACGGGGCTGGGGACCCTGCTCCGCACCGCCGGCCCAGCCAGAGCCTCTTCCTCCCTGTAGGGATGACTCTGACCCTGGCCTGTCTTCGGGGCAGAGGGGGCCCAGGTGACTGAGCAGCTTGAGCCGGAGCCCCTGTCGTCCCCAACCGCAGCCCTCGGGACACACAGGCGGGCGGGCCTCGGTCTCTGTGGGCTTGTTCGTTCTTGACGTTCATCTCCAGAAGGGTTTTCCGCAGGCGTGCAGGACGCCGGCAGAGAAAAGGAACCTGGGCATGGTCGCCGTCCCCCCGGCCCCGCTACACACAGAGCACTCGGGACGAGGCCTGGCTCATTCAGGGTATTTTATTTTTCGTAAAGTAGACGATCTCAGACTTTCGCGCCATCCCCCGGCTCCTGGCTTCCCCCTCGACGACGTCCCCCGCCGAGTCCTAGGCTGTGACTCTGGGCACCGACCTCAGACTCGGGGTCCCGGACGAAGGCCCAGAGGGGGTCCGCCCGGCGAGGGCTCTGCGGGCAGCCCTCGGCCGGGGCCGTCCACGTGGCTGGGGCAGCCCCGCGGGCAGGAAGGGCCCCCCTCAGGCGGCCGAGCCTTCACAGGAGGCGCGGCTGCCCCTCTGGCCTCCCGTCCCTCTACGTGCAGAGAAGCCACAGGTGGTTCACTGTTTTAAACACCAGGACGCCGAGCTACTGTTCATCCGCTCCCGCGGGGAAGGACCTTCTGTGAACACGTCACGTTTATTTTCTGAAAGAAAAACGAAGCGGAGGCCGCACCAGGGACGAGGGGACGCTGCAGGGGCGCATGTACAACGCGGCCCCGAGGCTACCGCCGGGCAGACGGACAGACGCGTCCAGTGACGACTTTTACACTCAGCAAGCCAAGACACGAGAAGGACCACCCAGGGGGGAAAAAAGAAAAAATAGGTTTTGAAAATCTGCGTTTAAAAAAGAATACTCAACTGCATTGGAAATTTTCTGTATCTCTGCGAAACACCACGAGATTTGGCCAAAAAAAAAAAGTTATCAGAGGAGAAAACCCAGGTTTCCGGTTCGGTTTTATAAAACGTCTGACTCGTAGGAGAAAAGCCGGAGCCCAGCGGGCCGGGTCTGAGACGAGCCGTGCCAGGCGGGTCACCGTGTGGCTTTGCTGCCTGTTTCCCCAGGCGCATTAAAAAGGCTGGAGAGCTGGTCAGTGCTGTGGCCGGCCTGCTGCCCGGGGCCCGTGTGTGCCCGTGGGGAGGCACGGCCCCGGCTCTGGGTCTCCTCCCGAGGAGCCGGCCGCCCGGTCCCGTGGTCCCCCTGCGTGGAGCGGGGCCGCGTTGGGAAGGCAGAGTGACGTGGTGGGAGGGGCTGGGGGCTGGGGGGCGGACTTGGCGACAGCTCCTCAAGCCTTCAGGGGACCTCGGCCAGGCGGGGAGCCTGCCCGTCTGCAGAGAGAGAGAGTGTGTGTGTGTGTGTGTGTGTGTGTGTGTGTGTGTGCACGCGTGCAAGTGTGTCTACCTACCTAGCAACCTATCCGTATATAGTCGTGTTTGCAGAGACGTGGGGGCCGAGGGGGTGGGCTGGGGACACGCTCCGCGCCCCCCGTCTTCTGCCCCCGGGCTGGTCCTCTGTCTCCCCGCGGCCCCGCCGGCCCCCTCAGCAGAGGCCGATGTACTTGAGGTTGTTCTGGATGATGACGTCGGTCACGGCGTCGAACACGAACTGGATGTTACTGGTGTCGGTGGCGCAGGTGAAGTGTGAGTAGATCTCCTTGGTCTCCTTGTTGCGGTTCAGGTCCTCGAACTGCCGCTGGATGTAGACGGCGGCCTCCTCGTAGGTGTTCTGGCCGCTGTACTCGGGGAAGCACACGGTCAGCGGGATGCGGCGGATCTTCTGCGCCAGCAGGTCCTTCTTGTTGAGGAAGAGGATGAGGGACGTGCTGACGAACCAGTTGTTGTTGCAGATGGAGTCGAAGAGGCGCAGGCTCTCGGCCATCCGACTCTGGGGGGGCGGGCGCGGTCAGCAGAGCCGGGCCCCGGCAGGCCCCCCGCCCCGTGCGGCTCCCAGGAGTCGCTGACGGCCCGTGCCTCCGGGGCTGCCGGCCGGGGACCCCCCCCACACACCCCCGCAGGCCAGCCCCACCTCCCCGGGGACCCCCCCGCGCACCCCCGCAGGCCAGCCCCCACCTCCCACGGAGGACCGTCCCCGCCACACCCCTTTGCAGTGAGCGCGTGGTCAGCCCAGCCTGCTGGGGGTGGGCCGGCCAGGAGCCTCCGTCCTGCCAGGCGTCAGGCCACACGGGAGTCCGCAACGGGCGGGGGACCCGTGTTCCCAAGAGAAGGCTGCAGGGCGGAGCTGGGCCAGCCTAGCCCCTGCTGGCTGAGTACTCACCTGCAGCCACACCCAGGATCCCCCCACCCCGGCCCGCTGCCCCCAAGGAGGTGAGGACGGCCCCCCGGGAGGCCCCGTGACTGCCGTGTGGCCCCGGGGGCCCTTCCACCTCCCTGAGAGGACCCAGGATATACCGTGGAGCCTGCGGGCGCCCAAGGAACCCAGGGCCCTCCCCTGCCCCCGCTCCCGCCCCCCACAACTGAGCGCCTCGCTTCTAAAGGGACGCCTGCTGGTGGTGGGCTGCCCTGTGTTTTGAGATAAACGAGTGTCCCAAGGGGGAGGTCCGTCTAGAGCTGAGGTGTCAGATTAAGGGCTGTTCTGAGCATGCGGCAATAAACAGGGAAGCTGCAGCTGGTGCTGAAGGGTGGACACGGCCCGCCCGCTCCACCCTCGGCCTCATCATCCCCATCCTGCAGACGAAGAAACCGAGGCCTGGAGGGGCCAGAAATGTGCTCCAAGTCCCCCGGCCAGGAGGGGTAGACGGGTAGTGCTGCTGGCCCCAGGGTGGGGAGCCCGGGGGCGCCCATGAAGCCCTCATCTCCCAGAGGCCTGGCCCTCGCGGATGTACAGGGTCTGAGAAGGCACTCCCCCCACTGCCCCCTCACCGCGGAGACACGGCCCCCAGGTCCTGCGCTCCACCTGGGAGGGCTGGTCTCCCAAACCCTTCCTGTGGCTTCGTTAGAAAGAGCCCGGTCTCGGGTCTTGTGTGCACGCATGTGTGTGTGCTGGAGGGTGATCATGTGTGTTGGGGGGTGGTCATGTGTGTTTGGGGGTGATCATGTGTGTTGGGGGGTGATCGTGTGTGTATCTGTATGTGTGCTGGAGGGTGATCATGTGTGTTGGGGTGATCATGTGTGTTAGGGGGGTGATTGTGTGTGTTGGGGGGTGATCGTGTGTATCTGTGTGCGTTGGGGGGTGATCATGTGTGTTGGGGGGTGATCGTGTGTGTATCTGTGTGTGTTGGGGGGGTGATCGTGTGTGTTGGGGGGTGATCATGTGTGTTGGGGGGTGATTGTGTGTGTTGGGGGTGATCGTGTGTATCTGTGTGCGTTGGGGGGTGATCATGTGTGTTGGGGGGTGATCGTGTGTGTGTTGGGGGGTGATCATGTGTGTTGGGGGGTGATCGTGTGTGTTGGGGGGGTGACCGTGTGTGTTGGGGGATGATTGTGTGTGTTGGGGGTGATCGTGTGTATCTGTGTGTGTTGGGGAGTGATCGTGTGTGTTGGGGGGTGATCGTGTGTGTGTGTGTGTGTGTGGGGGGGGTGATCATGTGTGTTGGGGTGATCGTGTGTGTTGGGGGTGATCATGTGTGTTTGGGGTGATTGTGTGTGTTGGGGGGTGATCATGTGTGTTGGGGGGGTGATCGTGTGTGTGTGTGTTGGGGGGAGTGATCCTTCCGCAGAAAGAAGCAGCATGCCGGCCCCCAGCCACGTCTGAGAGCAGGATGAAGTCCCATTTGCCGTAACTGGAGGTCCGGGAACACCGCCTGCCACTGGGCGGGAATGAGCGCTAATGGATTCCTGGAAGCCGTGTGGAAGGGACCAGCCCAGCGGCGGAGCTGTCATTTCACGGGAATGATGTCTTAGTCAGGGTGCTCCCGACCCCGGGTTTCACACGTAAGATAAATGACAGATGCGGCCACCAGCACGTATTCACTGGTCCCCGAGCACACACTCGCCAAGCGCGTCTCAGATGTCGGGCGTGCGCTGGAGTCCAGAGACCGGAAGCCTGGGGCTGTGTGGACAGAGGCCCAGGATCCGTGGGGGGCCCTGCATGTGGCGGGGATCCGGGGTGGGTGGGCCAGCACGGGGCGGGGGGCGGCAGAAGCTGTTGGGATATCCAGGCATTTGGGCCTTGCCGGGCCCTGCTGGGTCACTGGGGGGGCGAGAGCCAGGCAGCTCTTGCGTCCAGCCCAGCGGTCCCTGTTGAAACGGCGCTCGCGTGCCGAGGGGTCACACGGGGCTCTGCTGGTCTGCCCTCCAGGGGTGGCGGGGTGGGGCCCTCTGGTGTGAGTGGGGTCTGACCGGCCCCTGGGCAGGAGGGAACGGGGGCCCGCCCACCCCCACAGGGAGGGCACCTCCCTTGTCATCTCGCGTCGTCTCTGGCCTCTGGGAGGGTAGGTGGGGGGGACACGGAGGAGGGCCAGGGCGTGTGGGCCACTGGCCACCTGTCCGTGGGGGCCCCCAGCACCTCCTCCCACCCCAACAGCCCCTCCAGGGGCCCCGGAAGCCCCGGCCCGTCAGCATCTCAGCACCCTCTGCTGCTTGAGCCGGCCTCCCTCACGCCTCCCCGGGCAGCTGGCACCCCGCTCTGCCAGCCTCCAGCTGTGTGTCGGGCCTGCTGCCCCCCTGGGAAAGGGGGCTCTGTTAGCCATCCTCCATGGGCTGGGGGCAGAACAGGACCCCCGTGGGAAGCTGAGAGGCCCTGCACCGGGCACCAGGGCCCACAGAAGCCATCACGCTCTGACTTGGGAGACACAAGGCCAGGCATTCCAGGGCTGGGGGGGCCCCTGCGAGGCCAGGACGGGGTGGCGGGCAGACCGAGGGGATGCCATGGAGGGGCGCGGCCCGGGCGCTTGCTCGGCTCCCTCGGGCCCAGAGCACGGCCCAGCACGAGGTCTTGGTCCAGGAAGGCCCCAGTCTGCCTGCTGTAGGACCAGCCTGGGGTGTTTGTTCTCAGGAGCTGTGAATCCAGCTTTTCACGTGGGGAGGCTGGGCTGCGGGCATGAATGAGCTCCGTTCACCATGGCCGCCCAGCCCGGGCAACGGTGCCAGGCTCTGAGGGCACCAAGGGCGAGGGCCGGGCAGTTAGGCTGCCTGGCGGCACCCTGGCTCAACAGGCCAAGCGGGGAGGGTCCATCCAGGGCTGGACGTCGAGGTGGCACCTTGAAACAAAGGGCCAGCCGAGCCTCTGCACCCCCTCCATGGTGGGGTGGCCCGCGGGGTGTGAGCGCGCTGCAGGCCACAGGCCAGTCTGGGGGGCCCATCCTCAGTGAGGCATTGCCCGCCCCCTCCTCCACGGCCTGGAAGGCAGCTGAGGCCCAGCCCTGTGCTCTGGGTGGGAGGAGCCCCCCGAGACCTCCCTGGCCCACCCTGAGCCCTGCTGGGCAGGTCTCCTCAACTGAGGACAGGGCGAGTGGACCCCAGCCTCACACCACGTCTGTCCCGAGGTCCCGGCAGGGGCACGGGGCTGGGGGACCCGCGTCAGCTGCACCCGCAGCTGCGGAGACACGCTTGTCACCAAAGAAGGGGGCTGCGGCTTGTGGCTGAGAGAGGGGAGTGTCGTCTTATGCAAAGCTGCGCAGAAGTCTAGTACAGCCTGGGGTGCCGGGGGCCCTGCTGGGAGGCTGCGGGGGGGGCAGGCAGAGGCTGCACTTGGGGCACCCCTGGCCCTAGGCTCCCAGGGAAAGAGACCGGGCCTGATCGCAGGCTGCCCGGCGGTTTGAAGCCCCGGGTTCCCCCCAATGACCGCCACCCCCGCCATCCGCTAAAGGTCCTCATCCTCCCCCATGCGTTTCCCTTTGGGCTTCAGCTTGTCGTGAGTCAGGGGCGGGGTGCGTGCTCGGAGGTGCAGGGCCCGGCTTGTGTCTACAGCCCTCGGGCTGAGGGGTGCAGGCAGGAGGGCCCCCTGGGGACAGGGAGGAGGTGGCCAGAGGCAGAGGCTGGAGGCCTGGGGCGGTGACTCAGACCTCAGCTCCCAGGCACTCACTCGGTCTCCCCAGGGGTCGTGGGTGTGGACGTGGACGTGTCTGCGGGAGGGCAGGGCCCGTGAGTCTGGCTCACCCCGGCCAGCGTGCAGTCACCACTGCCCCGTGCAGACGCGGGGGCAGGCGTGGTCCCGGCCAGCCTGCCCACAGGGGGCCTGGGAATGCCCAGGGCCCATAAGGCCCTTCCCACCGCCAAGTCTGTGCCACCAGGGCGGCTGAGCGCAGTCCTCGGATGCTCCCCCTGCCGTTTCCACGGCAACTGGGGAGGAAGCCTCCACCCTCAGCCTCACACAGCACACACAGACCCTCAGGCTGGGCCAGGCAGCCCTCTGGGAGGGGCATGCAGGCCCGGCCCTGGCTGGCTGGCTGGCAGCCAGGAGACACTGTCCACCGCTGTCTACTTGCTGCAGCGGGGAGGACACCAGGGGGCTCAGGAGACCTCACGGTCCCCCGGGCGGTCCTCCTGGGGAGCTGCTGCTGGTGGGTGGGCCTCCGGTGGGTGGGGGGGAGGGTTACCACTGGGCGCCCTGTGGCCGTGTCGGCCTGGACGGCCGCCCCGCGGGCTCTGGGCCTCACTCCCCCACCACCGCGTCCCCCGTTTACACCACGTGAGGGCCGGCCTGGCCTGCCCAGGCCCCTCTGCCCCAGGGAGAGCCTCTGACGGCCAGAGCCACCTGCGGTCCCCGCCCTGCTCCCGGCGCCTGGGTCACGTCCAGGCCAGTCGAGTCAGCGCTGCCCACATGTTCCTCCCGCGGGCTGGGTGCTGGCTGCCCTGGACCCAGGACTGGGTTAGCGAGGCTGATGGGCGTGGGAGCCCCGCAGTGCCTGGGGCTGGTCTGCGGGGACGGCACGGAGGCCGTGGTCAGCACGGGGACAGCGGGGTGAGGGGGCCGCTCACTGCTTCTCCTTCTGCCTGGGACCCGCGAGCCGTCGGAGCCGCCCTGGCCCTCGACCCCACGGGCCCCCGGGCCGAGACGGATGGGCGTGGTCCTGCCTGGGGTCTGTGCTGTGGCCCCAGGACCCGACCGCACGACTCTGTGTGCCCCCCATCAGGGCCCTGACCCTCCCTCAGCACCTGCTGCCCCCTGCAGACAGGCGGCCCCGGGTCCGGGTCCGGGCCAGGGTCGGGGTCAGAGTGGGGATCAGGGAGCGGCACTGGGATGAGCACTCGGGGGTGTGGGGGTGCGTCTCTCACCCTCACCTCCGGGTACTCACAGCCCTTGGAACCTCACCCCCAGGGGCCAGAAGGGGGCTCAGCAAAGGGCCAGCCTCCCCCACACCAGGGGGTGGCTCCCTGCATCCCAGGCGGGCGGGGGCCGAGGGGAGGCTGGACCCCACAGGCCTGGGGCCATCGACAGATGGGGCTTCGCGGGGGGTGGTCGAGGGTTGTGTTCTTGAGGCCCGTCCCCTGCCCGCCCTGCAGGGACACTTGTGAGGCTCGTGGTAACCGGTGGCCAGGCCTGCCCCTTCAAACAGCAGGGATGTTTAAACAAGATAACAGGCTTCGGGGAAGCTGTGCTCAGGCCCTGAGGGCCCGAAAGCCACCCGAACCTGCCAGGAGCAGCGGAAGCGCAGCCTCAGGAAGCTCACCAGATGCCCCCCGCCACCCCGCCCAGCGCCCGCTCCCCAGGAGCAGGTCCCTGGTCTCCCCATGGGGAGGCTCGGTGAGCTGGGACGAGCCATCTTTGGGGGAGGTCCTTACAGGTCTGCACGAAGGTGCCCTGGCCTCTCAGGGACCCCGGCCCGGGTCCTACCAGGGCGCCCGGGGACAAGCGCGCTCAATCCTCCACGGCCACGGCCACGCTGGCCTGGGGGCACTGATGTGGCCAGGGCGGCGGCCGGCGCTCTGCCCGGGAGGCTGGCACCGTGGCTGACCCCAGCCCCTGCCCCGCGAGGTGCTCCAAGCCCCGTGGCCCCCTTCCCAGGGGAGGCGAGGGGGTGAGGAAGCCACAGTCCCCCCCGAGACAGACGGGGCATGCCCTTTGGATGCCACCATCTCCCTGAAACCTGCCCTCTCCAGCCGGGACCCCCTGCATCACTCCCCGGGCTGTGTCGGCAGATAGCAGCATGGCAGGAGGACTCGGGGCTGTGGGCTCAGCGCAGGGGCCCCGCCCGGGCCCTCCACCACCGTCAGGACGCTCTCCTCTCCCGGCCCCCACGGGCTCCTGGCTGTCCAGAAGAGTGCCCTGCCCTCCCTGGAGCCCTGCACCACCGCGGCGGGGCTGCGAGGCGCCGGGGGGAACAGGCCCTGTGCCGGGCCCCCGGGGCCAGCCTGCGAGGCCTGGGCGTCAGGGGAGTGCCCGCTGACAGAGCGGCCTGGCGCCGCCTCCACCCCCGCCCAGGCTGGTCTCTGGCCTCGGTGATGCCGCACTGCGGGGCACTGGCAGCCTGACCCCGGCAGGCATAACCAGGGCTGCGGGGGGCGGGGGAGGGCAGGATGGTCACCAGCAGGCTCCCTGCGTCAGCTCAGTCATGCTGTGATGGGCTGGCCTTGGCCCTGGGGGGCTTCGTGCTGCATGGGGGCCCAGCCCACCCGTGTGTCCAGTTTTCTCGTGTGAGAGAGGAAACGAGGTGGCCTGAGGCTCCCACAGCCTTCCCAGCCAGCGCGCCGGGCCGCAGGGGCGGCCGCGGGGGGCCGCTCAGGGTCCACACCCCACTCCTGGGCATTGTCCTCCATCCGAGCGCGAGTCCCAGGCCCCGCAGGCGCCAAACATGGGCGCCGGGGACGGCAGATGTCAAAGCTGCGTCCTGTCCCTGAGCTGCGGGCCTGTCGCCCGGCTTTACACGCGTGAAGGTGGGGCTGGACCTGCGTGCGGCCGAGGACTGTCCTCCCGCCTCCTGGGGTCCCGTCCCCCGGCAGCTGAGCTGGAGGGGGGCGGCCATACAGGAACCACGGGCTGCCCGGTCAGCGTGCCAGTCTCTATTCTGTCCTCAGCAGCTGGTCGTTGGCTACAGGCCTGGTTTCCTGGAGCTTGAAACACAGGCCCGGAGGCTGTGGCTTCTGGGGAACTCAGGGCTGGGGGTCCCTGAAGGGCAGCAGAGAGGTGCGGGGCTGCAGCCTGGGCGAGCCTCAGCGGGAACCTCAGGGCATGAGCCCGGGACCGCTGGGTGACTGGTTTTTGTTCGTGACGTTAAAGCCAGTGCACGAGACAGGAGAGCGAACGGGGAGGAGATGGGGTGGGGGGGAGGGGGGGGTGCTGCAGCCCAGGCCCCCGGGCCCGCCAAGCTCCTCTCCGGATCTGAGGACCCGAGTCCAGAGGGGAGCCAGGTGCAGGGAACGGGGCGGGGCACCTGCTCCATGGGCGGGGGGCTCCCTCCCCGTCGCTGACTGTATTCAGACCTTAACCCAAATGCTGGGCTGTCAGGGCCGGCGGGCTCCCCCCAGAGGTCTCAGCCTGCTCCCTGGAGCCTGTTCTTGGCAAGCAGAGGAGCTGTCTTGCAGGTCTCGGGTTACAGAAACCCCTTAAAACAATAATAACCTGCGTCCGAAGCCCCAGGGCCGCTCTGATGCACGTGTGTGTGTGTGTGTGTGTGTGTGCATGTGTGTGTGTGTGTGTGAGGAGCAGGGCGACACGCTGGGGAAGTTAATTACCCCGGGGCCTGGCAGCTGCGAGCTGGGAGGGTCCTCTGCCCTGGGGTCCCGCTGAGCACAGACGCTCCAGGGGGGATGGGCGCAGACAGACGGGGCTTAGGAGGCCAGGCGGCAACGTCTACCCCAGAGACTGGGCTGTGGGCTGGACTCCCCCGGGGTCCCCCAAACCCCTCGGTCTTGCCTTGAGGGGCTGACCCCAGCCTCCCTGTGACCCCGGCAAGCTTGGCAAGGGGGAGCCCCGGCCAGCACCCCTAGCTTCACCACGGGGCCTGCCCCTGCTGTTGGGCCCTTCTGCCGGCATGCTGGTCTCTGGGGCAGGATGACCCTGTGGCTGCTGCTTGGGGTTGCCTCCAGCCAGGCCAGGCCCTGGGGGAGCCACACTCAGCCTCCAGGGGCTGCGCCAGGCGGTCCCTGCATGACCTCAGGGGAGGAAGTGGGGCTTGTCCTTGGGGGGGGACCCTGGGGCCGGCCGCGAACACATTGACGGATGCAGCAGCACCCCCAGCTCCCAGGCGGCCCCTCTGCACAGAGCATCAATTCCCCTGCCTGTGGAAAGCGTGAACCTCTCTGGCAAAGGACCGTGCCCCGGTGAGCCGAACGTGAGCAGAAAAGACGCGCGTGGCCGCAGGCCCAGAGCAGGGGGCATGGAGGGGTCGGGGGGGCGGCTAGCCCGGCTCTACGAGGATGCCGCAGCAAGCGCCGTTGTTCACTTAAGAGTGAGCCTGCCGGGCAGGGACACGGGGGTCACCACTGCCTGGAGGAGGCTGAGGCCGTTCAACGTCCACCTGGGGGGGGGTGGGTGTAGCACCTGCCGCTGTCAGCGCTTTCCCCTGGCTGATCCCAAGCTGCTAACGTGACGTCGAACAGCCGCCGTGGGTCTCACGAGGGCGGGGGTGCAGCGTAGGGGTGGGGTGGGGGTATCTGGCTGCCCCGCTGTGTCCAGTGACAGCTTTGGGGGTGGGGGGGCCTCCAGGGTCACAGCAGGAGGCGACCACCACGGAGGGGCGAGCCCACAAGGAACCAAACTGAGGAGCGGGGCTGGAGGAAGGCCTGTCCTTCCGTCCGGGCTAACTGCTGGCGGAGGACCGACTCTGGCAGACGCTGAGCGCCGAGGGAGCAGGAGGCAGGAGCCCTGGGAGTGGCCAGTGTGATGGGGTGGGGGTGCAGGGCCTTGTGCTCAGCGCCCGGGGGAGGCCCGGTCTGGGACTGAAATAGTGGGCACGCGCCCACTGAGGGCTGCCCACGGGTGCCAGGGAGGCTGACCTGCCAGGGGAGGGTCGGCACGGCTGCTGCCTCTCCACCCGCCCTCCCCTGCACCCCCCACGCGAAGCCCAGGGCCTGCAAGGGGAGGACTGGATGACCCCTGCCACTGAGGGGGACCTGAGATGAGGGCCGGGCGGAGGAGCAGGGGCCCTGGGCGGTGCCAGGGCCGGAGGCGCCTGGGCGGAGGCGGCCACTGCCCACGTGCACCGGCAGCGGCTCCGGGCCGCGAGCACGCGTCTGGCCCCGTGGGCTCCCTTGGGAGGGGTGACAGGCCACAGAGAGACAGGGCCGGGCCGAGCGTGCCATGGACATCTGCGATGGTGGGGGGGGACAGCGTGGCCAGCTGAGCCCTGTGCCTGCTGCAGCTGGGGCGGGAGGTGCCGTCACGGCCCTGCCAGGCACCTAACCCCCTGGAGCTGCCTTCACCTCTGACTTGAGTCCAGGAAGCCTCTGTGGTCCCAGGGTCAACGTGGTTTGCAGAGGTCAAGGCTGCGTGTGGCCCTGGCATACCGTGAAACCGGAAGGAGCTGCAGGGGAGACCGCAGCCTGGTGGGGAGGCGAGTGGCCTCTGAGTGTGACCTCAGCTGGGTTGGGGGCAGGAGGCAGAGGGGGGCGTGCTCCGCTGGGGCTCCCTGGGGGTCCTGCTTCCGAGGGGGGTGCTGCTGGGGCAGCTCCAACCCCAACAGCCACTCAAGCCCCCCCAGGCCCGCTCACTGTCTGCACCCTGGCTCCCAGCCCTGGGCCCACGATGGTGACCTCAGCCGCGGCCTCCCTGTCTGCGGAGCTGCCTGGGTGAGGGCCCTGGAGAGTGCGTCAAGCCCCTTCCAATCTAAGCTGGGAGTCATCCACGCCTGGTATCTCCCACTCCTAACCGCGTCCGTCGGTCAGACACCTCCTGCTCCGTCACCAGCAGGTGATGGCTGGTTTGCCACCCTCTCAGGCAGCACTGTTTTGTGATCTTCTTACAGCGCTGAAATGTGCACCCTTCTGGGGCTGAATGACAAAGCGTGGGGTTCAGGCGGTGGGTCACAGGACTTGCAGGGCAGCCTGGAGTGGCCCCCGTCAGCGGCACCTGCGGGGCTCCCTCTCAGCTGTGCCCAGAAGCCAGGGCCCCAGACACTGGCTCTTCCCGACCCTGGCCACGTCTGTGGCATGCCACTGTGTGCCAGGCCCTGCCAACTGTCTGGGGTAGGGAGGGGCTCCCCAGGACCAGGAGGGGCCGCTGGTTAGGACTGGGCACAAACTGACCCCTAAAAAGCATGTCCTTGCATCCCCTGCCCCTGAGATCCTCAACATAGATGACACAGCTGACCAGCTACTGCTGGGTAGCAGCAGGGACACCAGGCCTCCTGCAACGAGCCCTGTGAGAAAGTGAAATCACCCCTGGGAGACGTGCCTGCCAGGTCCCAGAGGAGGGGCAGAGTCCCTAGGAAGTAAGAGGGTCTGCAGATATGATACTTGGCTATGCCAGGGTGAGTGCCCCCACCTCAGCCCCTATACCTCGGTACTCAGGCTCACCATGGCATCTGGCCCCACCTGGGCCTCATACCCACAGCAGGTGCACAGCAGACACACAGGAGGGATACAGCAGGCGCACAGCAGGGACACAATAGGAAAATAGCAGGTATATATCAGGTACACGGCAGGTACACAGCAGGTACACAGCAGGCGCACAGCAGGTACACAGCAGGCGCACAGCAGGCACACAGCAGGCACACAGCAGGCGCACAGCAGGGACACAATAGGAAAACAGCAGGTATACAGCAGGTACACAGCAGGTATACAGCAGGTACACAGCAGGAATACAGCAGGGATACAGCAGGCGCAATGCAAGTATATAGCAAGCATACAGCAGGTACGCCACAGGCAAACAGCAGGCACACAGCAGGTACACAGCAGGTGCACAGCAGGTGCACAGCAGGTACACAGCAGGCGCACAGCATGTACACAGCAGGTACACAGCAGGTATACAGCAGGTGCACAGCAGGTACACAGCAGGTGCACAGCAGGCACACAGCAAGCCTGCTGACGGCCCCACAGACCACGGCACGGTGAGCCACTGAGGGTGCCCCCGTGAGAACCCGACGCGTCGCGGCCTCCTTGTCCATCCCTCTGTGTGCTTCTGTCTGCACCATGCAGAAGCCCTAAGTCCGTCAGCAGGTCCCCGGGGCCGAGGCCGGAGCAGGCTGACAGCAGGGTGCTGGGGTCCCGCCTGTGGGGCACTCAAGGGGGCACCCTGGGGGCTGTCTGGGCGGGTGGGTGCCCACGGGGGCCACATCTGAGCTCCTTGTCTTTTCCACCCAGGCAGAGAGCGACAGCCAGGCCCAGGGGGGCTCCACAAAGAGCGGGTGGGGTGGGGTGGCCTAGCTGGGCCCGTGGGCTCGGCCTCCGAGCTGTCCTCATGCTGAGACAGGGACCTGGGCTCCAGCGCCATCCCACAGCATCCACGGGTGATGCCTGGGCTGAGCTCTGAGCCCCGCACGGGGGACGGGGAAGGCCCCTGGAGCCCGCAGGACCTCACGGGGGGTGGGGCCCAGGCCGACTCAGGACCGGTGAGGTCCTTCTGGGACGAGGGCCCAGCATCGCGGCTGAGGCCGGGCATGGCTTCTGGGATCCGCGGCCTGCCATGGTCCATGGACACCCCGGAATCTGCCCCTGCCCAGGGGCTGCCCTGCACGCGCCCCGGAGCCCAGCAGTCTTGACGTCACCCTTGGCAACATGCTGACGCAGAAGCCGGCAGGCGGGAGGGGGCCCTGCCGCGGGGCAGACGAGGCTGCAGCAGCCAAGCAGGGGGCGGGGTGAGCTCCGCGCGGGGCCGCGTCCGGAGCCTGGCACTGGGTCCTGGGCCCCTCGGGTTTCTCGGGGCCACCGGGCCTCCACCGCGGCCCTTGTAACGGAGAAGGCGGGGGGGCGGGGGGGCAGGCCAGCCCTTCTTGCGGCCCGTGGCGGCGGCGGGACTCGCGGGTGGCATTGTCTCTGCCCAGCAGTGTTTGTTTTCCATCGAGACACTGCTGGTGGAGCATGAAAGGTCAGAACCACTTGGAATCCAGTGAATTTCCAGCCCTGCTTGAGTTTCTCATTGAGAATCTCCTTTTCTGGTGAACAGTCACCTCCCCAGGCCTCCCGAGCCCAGGCGAGGGGCAGGCCGGGGGGGCGCGGGGGCCGGCCGGCCTGCTGGGCTTTCGCTCCAGGAAACACCGTGACAGCCCCAGAGCCTCTGGGACGACCCATGGGCCTCAGAGAAGCCACCTGTCTGCCTGGCCGTCCGCTGGGCTCAGCCAGGTGGCCACCTGCCCACACACGGCGGGGCCCCAGTGTACGGGGTGGCAGCATGTGGGCGCCTGCCGGGCGGGGGTGATACCTGAGCTGAGACCTGGTAGACAGGGCGGGGGGGCAGGGGACAGGGCGGCCGCACCCACCCATGGAACACAGGACGCCCCGGGGCCCGGCCCACCACATCCCTCTTGACCCAGCACTCCTGCGGGCGCAAGCTCCGCGGCAGGACGTGCAGGTGGAGAGCCTGGGCACCCCGCACCCCGCCCGGCACCGAGGGAATTAACCCCGCCGTCCTGTCCTGGAGCTGACAGAGGAGGCAGCCCGCAGATCCAGGCCTCCGGAGAGCCTCAGGGCCTGGGGCCACCGCCAGCCATCCCCGGGGGAGCAGAAACAAGCCGGTGCCCAGAGAGTCAGGGGCGAAGCCCAGGTGGGCACAGACCCGTCCAGGTGGCCCCATGCCCTCCGCCGTGCTCAGCAAGGAGCCTGGCCTTGCCCCGTCGCTGCCCAGGACCACACGCGGACCCAGAACCGGGGGTGGGTGGAGGCAGGCACAGTGCTGGGAGCAAGATGGGCTGGCCCCAGGGGCTGTGGGCTGGCTGGGTCCCCCACGCCAGGATCAGAAACCTCTTCAGGGCCGACTCCAGGTCTCTGCTCAGGGGTCCTGCCTGACTCAGACCCTCCAGGGGTCCTGCCTGTCTCAGACCCTCTGCTGGGGGGGCAGCCCAGCCACACCCACCCCTGTGCAGCTGAGCGACCCCCAGCGCCATGGCTCCTGGAGCCTGGGGAGATGGCAGTGCCTGCGCCTGGGGCCTCCCGCCCAGCTGGGCCTGTGGGGTGCTACCCAGTCTCCTTGCCGGGGGCCTGCCTCCCAGCCTGCCCAGCAGCTCCTGTCAAGCCCCAGTGGCTTCAGCCCCAGGCCCAGCTGTCCCTTGGCAACCTCCCATACTTGCCCACAAGGCTCAAGGCTGAGCCCCCAGCCCACAGGGTGGTCCTCAGCCTGGGTGGAGGGCCTGAAAGAATTCCCTGACCTCTGGGGATGAAACCTCAGAGGAGCTTCTTCACTCTGCGGCTGACGGACGCTTAGGACTGGGTCAGGTCGTGGGGCTGAGGTTCCCGGGACCAAGCCCGGTGCTCGGCTAGGGGGAGCCGCTGCGCTCACAGAACCGCCGCATGGACCCACAACTGGCCGCCTGGGCAGCCAGCCTCCGTCCTGCCTCCCGGGGCCCCTCCGCACACACCTGCTGCCCCCCGACCTCACCTACAGCGCCTCTCGGGGTGCCAGCCCCCCTTGCTCCCCACCCCTGGGAGGTCCCCAGGCTCTGAGGGCCGTGGAGCAGGCCCGAGCTGGCCCTCCGCACCCAAGAGCAGCAGCCACGGGGTGTGGCCTGCTCGGGGCACCAAGGTGCAGGCCCCCCGGGCACTGGGCCCCGCGAGCACCCCGAGGGCCTGCTGGCCGCAGCCGGCAAGGGTGCCGTGGCCCGGGGCAGTGGGTATGGTGGTTACTTGGTCAGAGTGGACGGGGGGTCCTGGACTGGAGTGGCCACCGACAGCTGCGCTCTGGGCAGACGTCCTGACGGCAGGCACGACCCTGAGGTCCTGGCTGGGGCGGATGGCCGCCCGGCTCCCCTTGAACAGCGGCGGCGGCGGCTCCCACCTCGCCCCAGGGGCCTCACATTCCCGGGGCGGCGCACGCAGCGGCGGGGAGGAATCCGCCGCTCACTCACCGTCTGGTTGTCCTCGTAGAGCTTCAGGTCGTAGCCGCTGAGCTCCACGCAGAAGATGATGGCGGTGACGCCCTCGAAGCAGTGGATCCACTTTTTGCGCTCCGACCGCTGGCCGCCCACGTCCACCATCTTGAAGGTGAGCTCCTTGAAGGTGAACTTGTTCTCCACGATGCCCGTGGTCATGTCCCGGGAGCGCAGGATGTCCTCCACGGTGGGCACGTAGTCGGGCGCGGCGATGCGCTCCAGGTCGTTCAGGTAGTAGGCCGCGTTGTCCTCCAGGTGGTACTCGCTGGAGCGGCCGAAGCAGGCCTGCGCCCCGGGGTCGGCCCACAGCCGCCGCATGACGCCCAGCAGCTCGGGCGTGATCTCGCCTTTGCTCTCGGCCGGGCCCGTGAGCGCGAACAGCTGCACGGCGTCGTAGGCGCGCGGTCGGGGTTGTGGAAGTCGATCTTGAGCGCGGCCAGGGCGCGCACGATGCGCGTGAGCGAGTCGATGGCGTTGTAGACAATGAGCGGCCTGTACTCGCGGCAGGCCTCCAGGTTGAAGCCGCCGCTGTGCAGAATCTTCATCTGCTTCACCACGGTGCTCTTGCCCGAGTTGCTGGTGCCCAGCAGCAGCAGCTTGATCTCGCGCCGCTGCCGCTGGCTCTCCGAGCGCAGGTGGCGGTCGATGCGCCGCGACCGCCGGGCCGCCTCTTTCTCCTCTGAGCTTTGCCGGCATCCCATGGTCCGGCCGGGCAGCACCGGGGGCCCCCCAGCCGCGGGGGGGGAGCTCGGACGACGACGACGACGATGCTGAGACGGGAGGCTCGGCCCGGCGCGTGCGCGGAAGGAGCCGGTGCCTGGCGGCGGCGCTCAGCGCGCCTGCGGGGGCGAGCCCGTGGCCCGCTGCAGCCCCTGCCCTGGCGCCCCTGCTCCAGCTGGCATGGTGCTCCCGCCGCGGGAGGCGGCTCGGCCCCCCCTCAGGGACACTCCGCCGCCCCCCGGGCCCGCGGGGCCACCACCGTCATTCCCTGTCCTCTCGGTGGCGCGGCTGCTGGTGGCTGGGGCGCGGCTCCCAGGTGCGTGACTGGAGGGCGGGTCCCCGGTAACGATGCTGATGCGGACGTCCAGGGCTCTCCCTGCAGGCGAGGAGGCCTCGATCATCCGCCCTTCACCTGCCAACGAGAGAACAGCGTGAGCCTCCAACCACGACAGGCCAGCGGGGTGGGGAGCCCGGATGGGCCTGGAGCGGGAGATGAGGAATCAGACTCTCTCGACCCTGGAGCTCACCCCACAGCCCAGGGCGAGCGGCGCTCCTGGAGACGCCCCAGAGGCGCCTCTGCTGAGGGCAGTGACTGAACTGCGGGCGAGTTGGCAGAGTGGCCCCAGCGAGGCTGGCCGCTTGGCTTAGAGCAGAGACCCCCAGATGATCCCCGCTGGGCACGCAGCAAGCCGTGCAGGGCAAGTGCTGAGGACAATGCGTACACGATGCAGGCAGCACCCACACGCGTGTGCCCCCAGAACACACGTGCACACACATGTGAGCAGGGGGTCTGTGAAGCCACTCCTAGCAGCAGTGAGCTCTAGGTTGTGACAGTTCTAGGGGCTTGTGCCTTTCACCATGTTTCCTCCCCTCCCGTCCACAAGCTGCATCCTAAGGAAGGGCTGCAGACAGGAGTCCCCGCCTGGACCTTGGCAGGACCGGGTATTCGGGCCGGGGGCCCAGTGGCTGCTCCCTGGTCCTGGTGCTGACTCTGCCCATCCCTTGGCCAGAGGCTCTGCATGTCTGGCTTCAGCCAAGCAGCTGCCCAGGGCTTCCAGGGGCCCAGCCTCCTGGAGGTAATGCTGGCCACACTCGGGGTGCCCAGTGTTGTCACTTCTGATTTTCTCAATTTGGGGTCATAAAGTCTCACGCATGGGCCCAAGTAACCAACTTCCTCAGGTGGTCAGCGACAGGGACAAAGGTCACCCAGGAGAGCAGGTCCCTCCCACTGTCCGGGGCCCCCTGAGGTGACCCCCACATCCCTCGGGACACCGTCTAGCCCAGGCAGGTGACACGGCCCGGGATGCAGCGGGCCAGCACCCTGTCTACGTGCAGGGCGGCATCCAGACAGACGGTGCCGACGGCGGGTCCTTGCCGTGCTGCTCACAGCCCCTCCCCGTGGGGCCTGGGGGGCCCCCCGCCACCCCTCGCTCCCTCATGGGCCCCTCAGGCCCCTGTGCCCCCACCAGTGGGCCCCCCCCCACCACGCCCGCCCCTTCTCAGGTCTCTCCTACCGGGTTGAGACCCTTAGCAAATACCACATACAAAAATTAACTTTAAAAAGACCAAAGATCTAAAACTATAGAGCTCTTAGGAAAAAGCATACAGCAAAAGCTGCCTGACACTGGGTCTGGCATCCATTTCTGGGACGTGACACCAAACGTACAGGCAGCAACAAAAACAGCTGGAGCCGCTCCCTGGTCCCCAGCACCTGACACCCAGGGGACCCCCGCGGCGGCGCTGCCAGGCCTGCCTGGACTCCACTGAGACGTGGGGCTGGGAAAGGCAGGCGGGGGGCGCAGGGGCGTGACTGACCAGGGAACTTAGAGAGGGCAGGGTGGCCGGACCCCGACAGAGGACGGGCGAGGGGAGAGACGCGGGCAGGCCGGCCAGGAGCCTACGGCGGGGTGCATGCTGGGGACCGCGTGGGTGCACGTGTGCATGTGTGCTGTGGTCCCGCACACGCAGATCTGCGCCCGTGTGCGGCGATGCACACGTGTGCACACGCTGGTTGAGGAATGTGCGTGCGCGCAGGCCCATGTCCGTGTGTAGGCGGGTACACACGCGCATCTGTGCCGCTGCGTGTGGTGTGTGATGAGAGGGCTGCACGTGGACTCAGGGCCCTCACCCACAGTTACTCATTGGGCTGGCCGGCGGGCGGTGGGGGGCCTGCTGGAGGCACTTGACCGAGGGGGGCGGGCATCGGAGCAAAGGCGGCAAGTGAGCGGTGATGGGGGCCCAGCTTTAGAGTGCAGGCTGCGGTGGGGTGTGGGGCTGCGGGGATGCGCGGGGCCGGCCTGGGGGAAGCGGAGGACGTGGGAGGCTGGCCCTACAGCGGGGGGCAGCCTGCTCTCCGAGTCAGGGGGGCTGAGTACCACACTCCATCTGGGTGTGAACAGCACCCCTGGACGTGGAAGGCTCTGCACGCAGCTGTCCGGGGTGGAGCTGCATCTGGCTGGCGGGCGCCCCGGGGTCTGGCCCAGGCTGGGAGGGGGGTCGTTCTTGGGAGAGGGGACCCTGGCGGGAAATGGGCTCAGTTTACACGGGTGGACCAGCCAGGGCTCCCCGACAGCTGTGAGGGGAAACCACGTCCTTTGAAGCTCTCGACAAGCTCCATCCTGGCCCCCTCAGCGGCCTCTCGGACTCGCCGACCCGTCTGCCTGCGGACCTGGGGGCCGCCTGGGCAGGACCCCAAACCCAGAGCGCACTCAGGACCTTGCGACTGAAAGCCGCCCTCCCTCCCACAGCCTTGAGAGAGACACTTCCCTTAGAAGCGTCCCTGTCCTGACTTCAAGCCCCGGGCCTGGCCCCTTCTCCGGACACGCCCCTCTCAGGCCTCAAGTCACAGAGCAAGGTGCCAGTCTGGGGCCAGGAGCTTGGTGGGGCCCTGCACCCTGGACACCCCCGGGTCCTGGCCCAAACCCCCAGCCCTATGACACCCGCGTCTGCTGTTGCCCTCCCCGCGGCCGCGTCAAGAGCCGGGTGGGGCACGGCTGTGGGACTGCAGCCCCCCACTGCGTGCCCAACGGCCCCCTCCAGCCTCCACCCCTGGTGCAGGCAGGGAGCCCAGGGCCAAGGTCACCTAGGGTGTTGTGCCCAAGCCGGCCTAAGCCAGAGGGTCTCTAGGACAGAAGATGGCTTATCGGCTTAGGGGCCAAGGAGCCCTGGACCCGGCAGGCGGGGCCCCTGCTTCCTTGGAGGGCAACAGAGATGGGACAGGGCAGCCTCCACCCCCAGGAAAGCCCGCTCCATGCTGAGCCTTGGGCTCTCAGGCAGGGGTGGGCTTGAGGGGGTGTGTGGGGTCCGAGCAGAGGTCGCTCGTATTGGCCAGCCATGCGGGGGCCCAGGGGAAGACCTCAGGGCAGAGGGCAGCCCAAACCGCAAGGCTGGCGCGGTCAGGCAAGACCACCCCGGCACTGGGCCGCCAGCCCGACGCCCTAGCCAGCTTGAGCCCGGCCCCCAGGCCCGAGGCCCCTGGGGAGCATGGTGGGGGCTGCTCCCTCCAGCCCTCTGCAGCTGCGCCTGGGTGCTGACGCCTCCGTGGGGACCTGGGGGCCGCTGGCCTGAGCCCCAGCGCCCAGGGCCTGGCCACACGCCTCTGCCACTGGCCTCCGGGCTGGGATGGTCTCTCACACGGGGGCCCCGGCCCCACCCTCCTGGACTGCCGTCCCTGCTGACCCCACCGTCCCCTCTCAGGAAGGACCCGTCTCCGGCTGCTCGCGCAAGCCCACTCAGCTGCAGTCCCGCGTCCTCTGCCAGGTGGACACGTGTCCGAGCACCGGGTCCCCATGCGCCCTTGCTGGGTCTGCCGGAGCTCGGCCTGGACCCGTCCGCGGCCCCCAACAGGCCTGTGCCCTTCACCTGTGGTTCTGACCCACCTCCACCCGGCTGAGCACGAGGGGCGGCCCCAGGACGGGGCTTTGACCTTGGGGCTCACGGCCCCTGCCCGGCCAGCCCAGGCCCGCAGACACATGGGGTGGTCGGCTCGCGTCCTCAAACTCAGGGCAGCTGTGGGCTGGGCCTCGGGGACGCTCTGTCCTGGGAAGCCGGCGCAGTGGGGTCAGAGGGATGGCCTGGCTGCACCCTCAATGTCTGGGACCTGTGGAGCACAGCCTTCACTGCCGTCCCACGAGCGCGGCTCCCACGTCAGCCTCACGGGGTACCCGGAGCTGGGCACTATGCCCCAGGGGTAGGACTCAGGTCTGGGGAACGGGCAACGCCCCCGGGGCTGCCTGTGGGGTGGGGGGACCTCCAACCCCCCCAGGACACCTGGCGCCGTCACAACTGGTCACCTGTCCTTGTTGTGTGCGGCACGGTCTTCTCTAAGCTGACTGCCTTCTAACCGAGACATTTCTGCTTAAAACTGGCCTCTTGTTCCTGCTTCGAACGGAAAGCCCGCGTCGCAGCTCCGACAGAAGGAACGAGACCAGCAGGGTCGTCGCTGTCAGCCCGGGGACTGCTGGGAGGCCACGGGCCCGCTTCCACTGGACAGTGGGCTCAGCAAAGCTGGGGGGTGGGAGCCACACAGCTCACGGGCTCCAAACGGGGGCTTTCCCCTTAAAGGGAAGGACAGAGGAGGAAGGCAGCTGACCCGGGTGGAGGGTACAGCTCGCAGCTTGGGGTCTCAGGCCCCCTCCGTGGTCCAGCGGCCACCCAGCCCCCAGCACGCAGAAGGTGCACCCAGGCTGAGCCTCTCCCTTCTGGGACCCCCCGGGTGGGGGGCGGTCAGTGCTGCTCCCTCGGCCTTGCTCAGCACGGACACTGTCTCAGAGAATTGCTCCACCTTGACCCCCTCAGCCCGCTTCGTCAGACCACAGCCTGAGGCCCTCCCAATCAGCGACCATCCCCACCTGGGCCCGTCTGACCACTGTGGTGCCGTCGGGGGCCTGACTCAGGTGTCAGGCTCCACTCTGGGCTCGGGGACACAGGGGTGAGCCTGTGTACCCGGGGGCTTGTGTTCTGGTGGGGGAACCGGGGAAGAGCACCTTGGGGCTTGTGTTCTGGTGGGGGTACCAGGGAAGGGCAGTGCCGTGGAGATGGGAGTAGCGTGTGTGTCAGGGAGCTGCCCCAGGGGGTGTGGTGGGGAGGTCCAGGGAGCTGACGCTGGAGGAGACAGACCATCACACGGGTGGGGGGAGGCCAGGGTGGGACACCCAGGCTGACACTGCCCAAGAGAGGGCTCGGCTGGGCAGCGGGGGACCTGCTGGGGCCGGTTAAAAGCAGGCCCACCCCAGCAGCTTCCCTCCCACGGTTCCCCAGGGGGTGGCTCAGTGTGGGCTCCCTGGCAGGGACCCCCACCCAGGGGCCAGAGGGCAGAAAGTGCACGCCTCACACCTGGAGCTGCCCCTCCTCCCAGGGAGGCACTGCTGGTGTGGGAGGCGGGGGCCTGCTGGCCACGGGGCTTCCCTGGAAGGGCCCTCAGGGCGAGGGCAGGCCATGGCTCTCTCCAGCCCCACAGCTCTGGCTGGGGGCAGGGGCCTGGCCGACATCACTGCAGCAGAACCAGACTCCCTGCTGCTTCCGGACATGACAGCACCTTCTGAGATGACCCCTGAGTGCCCAGACACCAGGAACACTGGACAGGACAGGGAGAGGCCACCCTCCCGGCACCTGCCCCCTGGGCAAAGCCAGCCTCCCTCAGTGCGCCCCTCGCTGCCCACACACCCCCCGCCACCCACAGCATCCTGCCCACACGCCCCCCGCTGCCCACAGCACCCTGCCCATGCCCCCCAATATCCACAGCACCCTGCTCGCGCCCCCCCAAGGCCAGGGAGACTCTGCCCCTGAGTGCCTGGCTGCGGCAGCACCCTCGAGACCTAACACCTTTCCCAGGGGACCCTGAGCCGAGGCCTCCCCCAGGAGTCAGGACCTCCCCCAGGACGGGCCCTTCCTCGGCCTCGCCCGACCCCCCGCCCCCGCCCCGGGTACCAGCTCCACTTCCCTCTGAGCAGACAGGCGGGGATGTGAGGTGCGGTCCCCCCAGTTCGGGGCTGTCCCTCAGGTGACCTCGCCCAGGGGCCCAGGGCGGGGTGTCCTCTGCACTGACCACTCCCAAGACCCCACACCCTGGGCCTCTGGGACATCTGCCCACCCCGAAGGCCCAGGGCACCCCCCCAAACAGCAGGTGGAGCCCCCCAGGCTGCCAAGCTCAGCGAGGACTCTCGGGGGGGCCTGTCACCCCCAGCTCCCCGCTCTGGAGGAAAGGGTCTTCTCGAGCCCGCCTCCTGCCCACCTAGCCCTCTCCCAGCCAGCTTGTGTCCGTCCACCGTCGTGACCCCTTCACCTCCTGCTGAAAATGAGACGGAGCCTGGGGGGTGGGCAGTGTGGACCCTGCACCCCCAGTGCCCCCCCCGAGGGCCTGGTCGGCCCCCACTCCCCTGCATGCTGCGACTCTCCCCGGACGGCCCGAGAAGGGGCTTCTTCCCACTCCGTGTCAGGCGGAGGAACCCACCCCTCCTCGACCAAAGGCTGAAAAGCCAAGGAAAACCCAACCGCGCGGGTTCCTCCCTTAGCACGGACGTACCTGGGATCCGTCCGGGACCCAGCGTGGCCATCCACCATGGGACCGCCAGCTGGGGGTGGGGGGTGCTGGCAGTGACCTAGAGCAGCGAGTGACCCGCCGTGAACACCCGCCGAAAACGCGCTCCCGCACCAAGGTGGGGACCCCAGCCTCCCGGGAGCGGGCGTGTCCCTGCAGGCACCGTGTGTGGCGGCTGGTGCCCGGTCCCCGGCCTGCGTGGCCCTGCCCCGTGCTGACCCCGCTCCCCCAGGCTTCCCAGGCCGTGGACGTCCCACCGCAGCCCCTACTGTCCGGCTCGGTGCGCTCTCCCGACACCCGAGGCCACGCTCCCGGAGCTCAGACCCGAGGGGGTGCCCTTGGCCCTGGGACAGGGTCGGCACTGGCGGCCCACGGTCTGGAGCACTCGGCCTGTGGGTGATGGGGTGTGGTGGGGGAATGAGGTCGGGAAAGGTGTGTGAATGACCCTCACCTCCGTATTCACAACAGCTTCCGCGAACACGGGGAGAAGGGGACACGGGCCCGGGGACCCCTGACTCGCGTGCGTCTCCGCGGCTCCCACTCCAGCCCACCGTGGGGTGGATCCTCGGCGAGTCCCCCCGCCCCGCCCCGGAAGCAGCTCCCCGTCGTCTGCCTCCCCCCAGCCTCTGCCTCTCCTGGAACCGGCTGCAGCGGACGGCAGGACAGGGGCTCGTGGGCAGCGGCCCCTCGGCCTCAGGACGGCTAAAGACGACCTGGGGGTGGGGAGTGGAGGGGTCCTTCCCTCGGCCCGCTCCGCCCCGCGGCTCTGGACACCCCTCAGCCAAGTGGGCAGCCTTCTGGCCCGCAGCCGCCACAGCGACCAGACACGACGTGATAGCATCACCCGAGGAACACGGAGATCAGGCCGGAGGTTTCTCCAGGCTGGGAGGAAAGGAAGGCTCCACGCTCGAGGGGAGGGAGGTACAGGCCCCGAGAGCCCGGGGGGCAGCTGCCAGCCGTCCGGCCTGGGTGAGGGCGGGCTGAGGACAGATCCCCCGAGCCCTGACTCCGCTGAGGACTGACCCACCCCGAGTCCTGACTCCGCTGAGGACTGACCCCCCCGAGCCTGGACTCCGCTGAGGATGGATCCCCTGAGCCCGGACTCTGCTGAGGACTGACCCCCCCCAAGCCCGGACTCCACTGAGGACTGACCCCCCCCGAGTCCTGACTCCGCTGAGGACTGACCCCCCAAGCCCGGACTCCGCTGAGGATGGATCCCCCCTGAGCCCGGACTCCGCTGAGGACTGACCCCCCCAAGCCCAGACTCCACTGAGGACTGACCCCCCCAGAGTCCTGACTCCGCTGAGGACTGACCCCCCCGAGCCCGGACTCCGCTGAGGACTGACTCCCCCCGAGTCCTGACTCCGCTGAGGACTGACCCTACCCGAGCCAGACTCCGCTGAGGACTGACCCCCCCCGAGCCTGGACTCCGCTGAGGATGGATCCCCTGAGCCCGGACTCTGCTGAGGACTGACCCCCCCAAGCCCGGACTCCACTGAGGACTGACCCCCCCCGAGTCCTGACTCCGCTGAGGACTGACCCCCCAAGCCCGGACTCCGCTGAGGATGGATCCCCCCTGAGCCCGGACTCCGCTGAGGACTGACCCCCCCAAGCCCCCAGACTCCACTGAGGACTGACCCCCCCAGAGTCCTGACTCCGCTGAGGACTGACCCCCCCGAGCCCGGACTCCGCTGAGGACTGACTCCCCCCGAGTCCTGACTCCGCTGAGGACTGACCCTACCCGAGCCAGACTCCGCTGAGGACTGACCCCCCCGAGCCCGGCCTCCGCTGAGGACTGACCCCCCCGAGCCCGGACTCCGCTGCCCGATGCCCCAGCCCGAGGTGGCCTCTCTCATCCCGTCTTCCCACCTGGGAGGGGCGCATGGCCAGCCCCCCGGCTTCCTTCTCACCACCCGCCTCCCCGCTCCGAGATGCACACAGGTGGCAGGGTCTGCGTCTCCAGGAAGTCAGGGGCCCCCCGCCCACCCCGGGGCCCAGACGTGCCCACCCAGGGGTCCTCCTGAGGCAGGCGGCTGCCCCAGGGCACTCTCAGTGGCTGGCACCGGTCCTCCCGCAGAGATGGGCAATCCCCCGGGGAATGCCCAAGCCCGCGGCCGCCTTGACCCGATGGACGGGCTTCTGGAGAGGCAGAAGCTGAGGCGGGACTTCGCGGGCATGGGACCCAAGGTCAGGGGGTGAGCTGGGGATGGCAGGAGGCTGGCAGGGCTGGGCGGGGGACTGGGCCAAGGTGTGGATCTGGCCGCGGCCCCTTCCAGGCACTGACCCTCGGGGGACTCCAGACGGGGAATGGGCTCAGCGCACTCTCAACCTGGAGGAACGCGGTTCTCTGGCCGGGAGTTGAGCTGACAGCCGTGAGGGGGCAATGGGAAGGGGACCTAGGGGCACCGGCTGGGGCATGCCCACCCCCTGCCCCCTTCCTTCCTTCAGGCCGAGGCCCCAGCCCCTGCTCTGAACTGCCCCCGACAACCCAGCAGGCCCTGGCTCTCTGCTCCCTGGGGACACACAAGGCAGAGGCGCTCTGAGCTCAGCAACCCCCCCCCAGCATTATTTATGACACCCCCCCAACAACACTGTGGCCTCCTAACCTGTGGTGTGGCTGGATCAGCGTGTGCAGCAGGCTCCCTCGCACTTATGGGACGCTGGCTCTGTGGGGCGGGGCGGGGGCTGTGGGCAGGTTTAGTCACTAAGGTGTCCTGCTGCCCACAGGTGCCTGGCAGGAAGCAGGTGCCAGATGAACACACCCCGCCCTTTACACCGAGCGAGGGAGGGGCCGCTCGGGGCAGGCAGGGGCCGGCGGGGACTTCCGGGAAGCCTTCCAGCAAGGCCGGGGCCGTTCCCCCCAAGTGATGGACGCGGTGGGTGCCCGGCCACACCCTGACCCGGTCTGCCTGCGAGCCCCCCGCCCAGGGTGGCCCTCCGTCTGGTAAGCCTGCAGGCCCGGGACTCTGCGCTGGCCACTGAGTACCTGCACCACCACCCCCGCCCCGAGGCCCCTCGCAGGCTCTGGCCTCTGCCTCAGCACCCAGCCGCCGTCCACGCCCTTCCCTTCCTCTGTCTCCTGCCCCAGAAGTGCCCAGAATAGCCAGCAACAGGACTGGTGTGCCTCTGCACTTCCAGAGCAGGGGGCTGTGGGTTCCATCCCTGGCCGGGGAACAAAGACCCCTGTGTCTGCACAGCACGGCCGAAAAGCAGGCCAATGCACCTAGAGAGCGTGCCGCGGGGCCGCCTGGGGCAGGGCCCAGCCCGGGACAGGGTGGCTTCCTGGAGGCAGCGGGCGGTGCTGGGGAAACCAGGGCAGCCAGTCTGGACCCTCGTCCAGGCCACCGCCGCCCGCCGGGCGAGGCTGGGGATGTGCACGCGTGCGTGGTGTTATCACAGAGGAAATCGACGCCTGGCACCAGCCCAGTGTTTCAGGGAAACGAACAGATTTGGGCCGAGAACAAAGAGCATTTGATTAATCAGAAATTGGATAATGGAGGCAACACTCTAATTTTTTCTTCCCGGCGTTTTCTGGAGAAATATGTTTGCACAGCGCATCAGAGGTAACGGAGAGGGTGAGGGGGCAGCCACGCCGGGGGAGAGCCCCACGCAGGGACAGAGCCGCCGCAGTCACCCGACGAGGGCTGGGGGGAGGGCTGGGTCCTGGGGGTCACTCCGAGGGGCCCCAGGTGGGCAGGCTGCCGCACAACCAGGAGAGGCGGGGGCCGGAGGAGCCGGGGAGGGCGTGGACGGGTCAGCGGCTGCCGGACCACAGGCAGGCCCGACGGTCTGTGACCCCCACCCCCAAGCCCCGCGTGGAGGATTCTAACAGGCTCACTCCTTAGCACTGTCACGGATCCTCCAGGGACTTCTCTGCAAGAACATGCCGCCTTAATTTAGAAGCAAGTAACTCCAAACTCCGAGATGTGCAGCAGGTTCCTTTGGAAGAGACGCACTCAGGGAAGCCATTGTGTGTGAGGCCGCTCGCCACGTGTACCCCTGCTCCTGCCAACGGGCTGCCCAGGCCGCCACCATCTGGCCGCGCCTCCTGCCCGAGGGCCGGGGCCCATGAACAGAGTGGGAGAAGCACCACGCGGGCCCCGGTGCCAGCTCCGGCCCAGCTGCCTACGGGCTGGGGGGTGGCAGGCAAGGGAAGGACAGGGTGGGCGCTGGCCCGGGGCACCGTCCCACCATGAAGGGCCTTGCTGGGCACACACAGGGCCCCCCGGCCTGATGCTCTGCCGTCACTGTCCTCACAGACGCTTAATGATGTGTAACGCGGACCCTGCAGATGGAGCAGCTGGTCCTGCTCGTGATGCTGAGTCCCCGCAGGGGACCCCACCTCTCCTGCCAACACGCTCCTCCGGGGCCCCCAGGTCCCAGCTCCTGGTCCCATCCGTCCTCGGCCCCAAGGAGCCTCGCTGACCGCCGCGCCCTGGCTCCTGGTGTGCAGACTCCAGGGCTCCAGCGCCCGCCGGCTCTCCCGTCGGACCACCACGCGCGCCTGGGTCCACTCACGTCTCTCCTGGCTCCCCATGTCCCACGGAGCCTCTGTGGCCTCCTTCTTGCCAAGGCCGGCCCCCCCAGAGCTGTCCTACCTCTTCCCCATTGGCGGGTCCTCTTTCAGCTGACCCCTGCATCCGACCCCTTCTCGAAGCCTGCCCCCACCCTGGGTCAGCAGCCCCTCGCCACAAACACTGTGGTGGCCCCCACGCCATCCACCGGATGGGTCTTTTTTCAAAAGGGCGATCCTACCCGCCCGGCTCCCCCATGGTGGCTCCCCAGGCCTTTGCAGTGGCCACCCTCGCCCTGGTGCTCTTCCCTGGGGGGCACACAGCTCAACTGTCGCCTCTCCCAGGTGCTGCGCCAACAGCCCCGCCACACGGACGCCCCCTCCCACCCGCCGCTCCGGGTCTCCTCACGGCATCTGTCCTGCCTGACGCCGGTCACCAGGTGGCCCCTCCGGGCCTGAGTGTGCGCCATGTGCCTGCCCCTGCGCTGGGCACGGCCCCAGCCCTCGTGTAAAGATCAGCAAAGGAACCTGCGGCTGAGCCGGGCCAGCGGGTGAGGTTCCGTCTCCCCGGGGGGTGAGCCCAGGGAGCCAGGTGGTCCCTGAGGGTTGGTCCCTGTTAGTTCGTTCACTCCCGGGAAGTGCCTCCCCTGCCAGCGTGGACGCCAGGGAGGACCACGCGGGGGCAGGCAGGGCATTCTGGAATCTGTCTGCGGTGGGGACGAGGACAGGCTGGGCAGGGGGCAGGGGGCATCTGCAGCCGCCCACCCTGGGGCTCGCCGTGCTCCCTGAGGCTGCACAGGTGGCTCAGGGCTCCTGCCAGGGCTGGGCCTCGGCATCTGCCCCGACGTCTGTGTCCGCTTCCCGGGGCCGCCTCCCTGCCAGCCCACAGAACCGGCCCTGGGGCTCGGCCACCCTGGGCTTCCTTCCTGGGGGTGCAGGGTGGCTAATCTGCCTCCTCCAGGGTTCCTGCCAGGCCAGCCGTGGCTGGCACCCAGGAGCATGCCACACAGAATCTGGGTTCTTTTGAGGGCCAGCACGGGGCGGTCAGGGAGGCCATGTCCTCATGGCCGGGCAGCAGGGCGCGGCACGCTGTCATCGCGTGTGCTCACGGGGCGGCCACGCGGTGGGGTCCGGGCCGCCAGGGCCACGCCCCAAGTCTGAGGCCAGCTTTCCCTGCCACTTGGCTCTGCGTCCCCCCCTCCCCCGGCCTCCTGCAGGGGCCCTGGGCAGCCTGGCCACGTGCCCCTGGTTACCCAGAAGTTCCTAGGATCGCCGGAGAAGCTCCAGACAGTCAGACCAGGAACCTGTTCTCCCGGGACTCCAGGAGACAGAAGGGCTGAGAAACGGGGGAGGGCAGGGCGGAGAATTCATTCCCCGAGTCCCCCGACTGGAGTCGCGTGGCAGGTCCCTGGAGAGAGGCTGGGCGACGGCACAGAGGCAAGTGGCTCCGGCCCCCTGAGCACAGGCCGCAGCCCACGAGGGCAGGCAGGCGGCCCCGCTCTCCCTGCAGCAAGCTGGGCCTCGGCCAAGAGCTGGTGTGTGTCTGGTGGGGCGGGTGGGGGGCAAGGAGGGGGCGCACTGCAGACAAACGACACACAGCCCCTTCAGGGGGAGGGCAGACACCCTCGGCAGTGGGCAGGCAAACAGATCCAGGGCAGAAGGTCACACCGGCCTTCCGAGGGGGACAGAACTGAGTCTTCTTTACCTCCCATCTAAGAAAATCAGCGTCTGTACAACACTAGCGCTTTACCCCAGATGCCAGTGTCTCGCGTCCCTGAAGTGCGAGGCACGAAGAAGGCACACCGCTGCCTAACTCAGGCCCTCCCGTGCCATCGGCCCCTCCCCGGAGGCCCCGTCTCCACGGTTACAGCTCAGGAAGGTCCGCGCCCCGGAGAACAGAGCCACCAGCTCAACACCATCACCCTCTGTGCTGGCCAGGAAGGCGGGGCCGGGGGCTGGTTACCCAGGACCCCAGCCCTGCTTAGAAGGGTGGGCCCAGGCCGCCAGCACCTCGGGGTCTTCCGGGCTCTTCCCCGGTCTGCCGGGTTCTGGGCCACGCAGCTGCTCCTCGCTCGAGTGAGGACACTGCAAGCCTCCCCGGAAGCGGCCACCGCTGAGGGCACGGGGGCTCGGCCGTTCCTCCCGTGTTCCAGCCCCGGGCGGCCTCCGCCCTTTCCCGCCTGACCTCCAGTGCCCCTGCCAGACCCAACCGCCTGAGCGCCCCCGTCTGCGCCTCCGTCCACGTTCTGCCCTCTGCCCGCCAGGCCCACCCCAGCAGTGCCTGTGTCCTTCAAGCTCCAGTTCAAATGTCACTTTGCCCACGGGGCCCTGCTAAGTCCAGTCCCACCCAGGGGCCCCCGACGACACCCACCCTCAGGGCTGAGTTCTCTGAGCAGCAGACGCTTGTCCCTCCTGGGGCGGTGAGTCAGTCCCGGGAGGGTAGGGCCAGTCCACTCCCACCCCAGCACCGGGCCTAGGGGAGCAAAGGCTCAGTAAACATTTGCTTAATTGAATTTGGCCAAGGAGCCTCCTCCAGACGGAGCAGAGAGACTCGATGCCGGTGGGGTGGGGGTGGGCAGGGAGACCAGCAGCCCTCCTCCCCGGTGGGCCCCTGTGTCCCCAGACAGACGCGGGGCTCCCCGGCCTGGGTGCCGCCTTCCCATCCTTTCTCTGCTCACAGAGAACCCCGATTCTCGGCCTAGACGGATTTCTGCCACCGCCGCCCGGGGAGACTCAGCTGCCACCCTGAAGCAGAAGAACCCTTCGGGTCCCCGGCAGCAGGACACTGAGCCCCGGCCCAAGGCCCTCCCCTCTCCTTCCCCCAGCACCCCAGGGCCCCCACCGCCTTTTAAGGGGAAAAAAATATCAAGCCGGGAACATATTGCAATCGCAGCGGGTCGATATTCGCCTCTCGCTCTAAATGCCTCCGAGGAACCTGCTCGGCTGCGAGAGCGATGACCGCGAGCCGTGCGTCCCCCGGGAGCCCAGGCCTCCGGGGCCCTCGCCTTCGGCTTCACCCCAGGCCACGCGCCGGCCCCCGCCATCACCATCACCGCCCCGGGAGGGAGACCCCGCCGCTCCCGCGGCTCGCCGGCCCGCGCCCCGCGCCGGCGGCCGCCCGGGGCCCCCCGGCCCGCCGCACCCCCTGGGCGCGGGCGCCCTGCCCGCACCTGCCGGCCCCCGCATCCCGGCGCCCGCATCCCGGCGCCCCCCACCCCGGGCGGGGCGCCCCTCCGCACAGAAGGCCAGGGTGGGTCCGGGGGCCGCGCGCCCCGATCGCGGGGCCGCCCGCTCACCTCAGGGCCGCGGCCGAGCTGCTCCGGCGGCGCGGGGCGGCGGCGCCCGCGCGCGGGGGACGCGACAGGGCCGCGGGGGCGCACACGCTCCGCCGGCCGGGCTCCCTCCGCCCGCTCTCCCGCGCCGCCGCCGCCCGCGGGTCCGCCCGCCCCCGCCCCGCGCCGCCGGCAGGAGGCGGAGCCGCCGGCGCGCAGTGTTGCCGGGCCAACCGCGGGCGGAGGCCCCCGCGCGCCGGCCCGCCGCCCATTGGGCGGGAGCGGCTGACGGACAGGCCCGCGGCCCAGCGGCGGCGGGGCGGGCGGGCCTCGTGCGCCCCGCGGCCCCAAACGCGCGCGCCGCCCGCCCGGCCGGCGCCCGGAGGGGCCCTGCGGTGTCACCGCGTCGAGGCCGGGCGCCCACCCGGCTCCCCGCCGCCGCCCCCGGGAGGCCGAGTGCGCGAGCGGCGCGTGGCCCCGGCCGCGTCCGCCGTCCCCGGCCCAGATCCCAGCCTAGTCTGAGCTCCGCGACCTTGGACACCCGGTTGACCTCTGTGAGGCCCGTTTGCAAAGTGGGGCTAGTGGCACCTGCTGCCCTGAGTTGTCGCGACGGTCGCCTAGGACGTGGGAAAGGGCCGTGGGGACCCTGGAGGTTTACGCCGGCGACGTTTTGCAGCGAAGGAAGGGGGCCCTCGTCGCCTTTGCTGCTCGGGCCAGCAGGGTTAGGGCTCATTGGGGTCCCTGGCAGTCCTGCCACGGAAGGTTTGCCTTGGAAGGGAGGGCAGGAGAGTGGGAGGGGCCCAGGAGCGGCGCCTCCAGACCAGAGAGGCGGGAGGGAGCCAGCTCTGTTGAGGCCAGGGCCCCTGGGCGCCATTGGGAAGTTCACAGACTGCTCGGATGCTCAGCAAAATGCAGCGAAGGGCAGTCTGCCAGCTTCTGCTTTCAGGAGGAGCCCATCGCCCCTGTGCTTAAAAAGACTCAGGCCAGAACCAAGATGTCAGTGTTCCTCTGTCCTCCCCTGCACTCCGTACATCTAGGAGCACCCAGGTAAATGCAGGTGCTCCTGCAGATGCTCCTCGCTAACCTTTCCTTACCCCCTGCCACCTCCATGTATGGTCACAGTACGAGGGCCACCCCACTCGTTGGCAGAAGCACTGGGACTGACCGCTGGCTGAAGGAGATGGGGTGGTGGGCCAAGCCCAGGCCCGCAAAGGTGCTGCCTAAACACGGTCAGAGACCGGACAGATGTTGGTGATGGACGTCCCGAGGTGGATGACTCACCGAGGTCTAGACTGGATCTGACACGTGCTGGCTGCAGGTGGCCCCTGAGGACCGGTGGGAAGTGGCCGACCATCGAGGGCTCCTTTGTGTGTACGCCCTCCCGCACTGCCGGGCCGGGTCAGGACGGGCTTCTGCCCAGAGGGCCACTCAGAGCCCAGTGGCCGTGACAGCAGGAAGGTGACAGACCCCGCTCCAGGGTGGAGCAGACGCCCGACTCCACAGCCACCACCTGTTCACCCTGGATGACTTACGTCACCCAGATGAGCCTCAGCTGCTGCTCCTGTCACAGGGGACACCAGCGGGTGGTCCCGAGAGGGGGATTCCGACGGGAGATGCATGTTGACCCGTGTTCAGAGAGGGGCGGGGGCAACTGGGTGACCAGGGGTCCGAATTCAGCTGCTTGCAGAGGCAAACATAGGTGCGAGAGTGGGGAGACCACGCAGGGCAGTCCAGGTATGAGATGAGGAGCCCGACGTGCCTGGCTGCGGCCCGCCCCCCACCCCCAGCCCCCTGACTGCGGGAGTGAGCGCTTCCCCCACCTCGAGCAGTGACCGTAATCGTCCTTTCAGCAAGCACTCACTCCCCTGTGCTCAGGATGGAGGGGGCCCGCGAGTTGGGGCAGGAGGAAGCACCTTCCACGGTGGGGTGGGTAGACCGCCGGGCGTGAGCAGGTGCGGCCGGGACGAAGCCAGAGGACCAGCGCAGCTGGAGCCCCGAG
The DNA here is from genome assembly GCA_024291935.2 of Okapia johnstoni. NCBI lineage: Eukaryota > Metazoa > Chordata > Mammalia > Artiodactyla > Giraffidae > Okapia > Okapia johnstoni. The sequence goes on along the minus strand of CM044310.1, from coordinate 1,238,149 downwards.
GATGCCACCCGCCCAGGCTGGGGCAGGTCAGGAGACCATAGCGGCTGCTGGCGGCCCTCAGACGGGACTGGGGAGCTTGGCCCAAGAACCGCGGAGAGTTTGGGTCCTAACATTCAAGGAGATTGATGGCAAGGTTCATCTACATTTCTTTTTACAGTCTTCACATTATTTACCGGAGAAGGCAATGGCAACCCACTCCAGTCCTCATGCCTGGAAAATCCCATGGATGGAGGAGCCTGGTGGGCTGCAGTCCATGGGGTCGCTAAGAGTCGGACACGACTGAGCAACTTCACTTTCACTTTTCACTTTCATGCCTTGGAGAAGGAAATGGCAACCCACTCCAGTACTCTTGCCTGGAGAATCCCAGGGACGGCGGAGCCTGGTGGGCGGCCGTCTCTGGGGTCGCACAGAGTTGGACACAACTGAAGCGACTTAGCAGCATTAAGCCCATGGAGGGAGGTGGAAGCAGGGAGGAGGGGGAGGTCCCAGGGCTGCGGGGTGCGGGGGTATCTTGGGAGGAAGACAGGTCAGCCTGTCAGGCCCTCTTGAGGGGCCGAGGAAGCTGAGGACAGAGGAGGGGCCCCACGAGCCAGGGCAGGCATGAGGGGGGAGCAGGGGCCGCACAAGGCTGCAAAGCCGGACAGGCAGGTGGAGGAGAGGCCTCGTGAGGTCTGGGCTCCAGGGGGGATGCCGGCTCCTGGGGCCGGGCCCTCACTGCCTGGCAGAGCGCAGCGCGGGCCCCCTGCTGACTGAGCCCACCCAGCCCCGCAGCCACTGGAAGCACAGCTGGCCGAGGGGCTGCCCGCCTCGAAGCGGCCCTCAGAAAGTGGCCGGACCTCCACCGCAGGGGTTCCACACCCGGGGATCACGACCCTCGGTCCCAGCCAGTCCCGGCCCAGCTCCCCCGGGGCCTCCCGGCCTGCCTGTCCAGGGCCCTGGGACCTGAAATTCCTTGTCTACGCGGGTCAGCCCCAGGAGGTGATGCCAGTCCTGCTGACGTTCCCACTGGTCTCCCCACCGCCCTAGGGTGCCCCCTTCTGGCTAGCTCTTCTCCGAGCCCCACGCGTCCGTCCCATTCACCCCAACCCCGCCGCTGGGTCCCGGGCTGTTGGGGGGCCTTTCTGTGCACCACCACTGCCCCCCCCAACTAGAACAAGCCAGATCTGGGTTAGTTATAAATAGCCAGGCCCTCGACTCTCCTTTTAGCTGAAAAGCTGCGAAGTGAGCGAGCGGAGAGGCGCACCCAGCACGCGTTTTATTTTTAAATCTCCCCTGTTTCCCAATGAGCCGGGTCCCAGTGCTCGGCATTTCGAGGAGCAGAAATGCTTGGAGGGAAAGCCCTGGGCAACTGAAGGCCTTGCCTCTCCCTCCTGCTGTGTGTCCCTGGGCACTCAGGCTGCCCCTCTGGTCTTCGGCTTCCTCCCCAGTGCGGGGCGGGGGGGTGCAGTGGAAGTGATCACCTCCAGCTTCCTGCCGTGATGCCGTGACTCTTGCCGCTCACCTGCCCCCAGCCTGTGGCTGCCCCGCTGTGTCTATAGCAGCACCTTCCCCTGGGCTGGCCCGGGTGCACTGAGGCCCCGTCCAGCCCTGACGGATGCTGCAGCCCCCAGGCAGGAACCGTATCCCTCCGTTGGCCAGCACCGTCCTTCTCAGAAGGTCAGATTGTCACCTCTGCACTGTGGGCTGGGGAGCAGCCGTCTGGGCTGTGGCCGAGCGGGACTGGGGCCAGAGAGCAGGGCTGAGGGGGAGAGACCTCAGACCCCCAGGAGAGGTGGGGGGCCACCGAGAGGTGATCCTGCAGGGCAGGAGCTGTGCAGCTTTTGTCTGTGTGCCCATCTCGCTGCCCACCTGCACCCACAGGCCGCGGCCTGCAGCTGGAACGCAGTGGGCGCTGAGAGACCCTTGCTGCGCCAGGCGCGGCCTCTGGGCCACAGGTATGCTACTCCCTTGCACTTGTCCTCTCTCAGCCCTCCCCCCGCGCCATGTGGGCTGGTGCCAGTAATGACACCAGGCTCCGCGAGGGTGAGTGGCTGGTCTGAGGTCACACAGCTAGATACAGTGAGGCGTCCACCTTCGCCTTCTTGTGCCTTTAATCCGTGTGTGTTACCCCACGGGGCTTCCCTGGCGGTCCAGTGGTTGAGAATCTGCTTTGCGGTGCAGGGGACGTGGGTTCGAGCCACACTCAGGGAACTAAGAGCCCACGTGCTGCGGGGTGGATGCTGAGCCCGTGAGCCACAACGGAAACCTCACACAGCCAAAAATAAATAAAAAAGACACACACACAACTTAAAAAACCCAGTACTCGAGGCAACAGGAAACCGCTTTTCCTGTGTGGTGAGTGCTGATGCCCCAGTAACAAGCCACCCTGGGGCAACTGGGAGCCCCTGGGCATGCTGCCTTTCCAATCCGCGGGCACCTGCCCCGTGATGCTCTTGGGACTGAGGGCAGAAGGCTGGGCGATGTCTTCAAAGAGGAAATCCCTGGGTGCTAATTGGTACTCAGAGACCTTTAGGCTAATTAACCTGTTTATTTGTCTCTCTAGCAGTCAATTAGAGGGTTGAGCAGGGGGGGAAGGCCGCTGTTCCAGGCAGGTGCCCCCCAATCCCAGGTGACCAAAGGCTGGACCTTTGGGGCCCTCCGTGACCTCACGGTTCCCACCCCAGCTTGTCAGCTGTGGCTTCAGGCCCCTGTTGGGCAGTGGGAGAGGATGGGGTTTGTAATTTATCTAGTCAAATACTGTAGCCTCCCCCCAGCCCAGTCCTCCGGCTTCCAGCACACGTGACAGGTGGGGGGTGGCCACCGGCCCATGCCCAGTGTCCGCTCCCGTCCCGCAGGGGCCCTGGGCATCGTCAACAGCGGCCTGATCCCCTCACTGGTGTGGAAGCTGCAGAGGGAGGAGGAGGAAATCCAGGAGCTCCTGCTGGACACACTGGGCGCCTGCCTCAGGGAGGACGCCACCGAGGCTCTGGCCAGCCGCGCGGTGCCCTTCCTGAAGGAGAAGCTCCTGAGCAGCAACAGCAACATCCGCAGTAAGGCTGCCCGCACGCTCATTGCCGTCAGGTGAGGCCCTGGCTGGCCAGCCCCTCTCCTGCTTGGGCCCTAGGGGAGGAGGACCCCCCCACTGGGGCGGCCCCGACAGTTCTGTGCCCCAGGGCCCCCCCCGTCCCGCCCCCTCCCGTGAGGAAGGGACACACAGGAGACGCCGTCTGTGCAGTCAGGACAAGGAGCCAGGGCCACCATGCTCACGGGCTGTGTCTGGCCTGCGGATCTCAGAGCCTTGGAGCTGCGGGGGCGGGGGGGTGTGCGACCCCAGGGACGCAGGGACGGCGGGGTGTGCGATCCCAGGGACGCTTCCCCAGGACTGGGGGGGGTCACCCTCCAATCTGCCCCCCGACTCCTGGGTGGGCTGCCCCCCGGTGGCCCAGTGAACCTGACCCCACATCTCATGCCTCACACGGGTGCCCCTGCACCCCGCAGGGCTGCCAGGGCAGCCCCCAGTACGCGCCCTCTCCGTGGGTGCCTCCCGGGGCGGCGGTCCTGGGCCCTGGGTGCCCGTCCTCAGCCGCACCCTGCCCGGCCCAGCGTCCCCCTGGAGGGCAAGATCCAGGTGTGGCAGCATGATGTCATCCCGATCCTGGTGCACCTGCTGAAGGACAGGGAGGAGGAGGTGCAGGCCAACGCAGCGGGGGCGCTCATGAACGCCACGGTGACCACTGAAGGTGAGGCGGCCCCGACTGGCCAGGGGTCGCCCCTCCGGGGCCCCGGGCCCCTCCCTGTCATCCTCTCGGTTCCCTAGTTTGGGAATTCCTGCCTCTGACCCAGGCCTTCGTGAACCAAAATTTTTGGACTGATGCGCTTGCCACACCTGTGAGCTGGTCATCCTTAGGTCCCAGCAGACCGTGGAGCCCAGCACCGCTGGCCTCAGTGTGGTGGGGCGGGAGGGGCGGAGAAGAGGAACTGAGGTTACCCCCACCCCAACTCCCACACTCAAGTCAGCGTCCTGGGTGGTTGGAGGGGCCCGGACCTGTTCCCCACCTAGAGGCTGGGTCCCTGCAGCACCTTCTGCCGCCTGCACCTTCCGGCTCCCCTGAGCTTCCTTGCTGTCCCACCGGGGCTGCCTGGATCTCGGATCCTCAGTCAGCGGCAGACCCCCCAGCGCTGGGGTTCCCGCCGCTCCCCATTTGCCCTGAGGAGGCCCTCCAGCCCCCCGGCCACCCCTACCCCCACCCGCTCCAGGCTACACGCAGTTTCCCCCCGGCGGGCCGGGGTGGGTGCCTGGAGGGCTGGGGGCTCTCAGGGGATCCCAGCAATGTGGGAGTTTGGGAACGTGAGGCCACCCTCCCTGAGCTGGCGCTCCTGCCGAGGGACCCTGATCCCCTGCGGGAGGCCAGGCCCCGGGGGCGGTGGAGACGCCTGCGGCTTGGGGACCTGGGGGCAGGTGGCTCAGCTGAGGGGCGGGGTGTCCTGGGGGCGGCGGGTATGGGGGGGACCCACAGGGTGGGGGGCTGCCTGGGCCAAGGAGGCCGCCCAGTCTAACAGCAGCTAGAAGTGATTGACGCAGGAGGGTGGGGGCAAGCGTGGCGTTTCAGCGGGCGGGGCGGGGGGTGCAGGGAAGGGTATAGGAGGGGCGCCTCCCTTCCCCTCTCGATTGGAGTTTAATTTTCACGCTGCCTGGTGAGGTCTGGGCTGCTGCATAGGCACCTGTTTGGGGAGCAGCCAGCTGGGGAGCTCGTGGGGCCCAGGCTGGGGGCAGGGACGGCCAGGTGGCCTGGGAGGTGGGCAGGGGCCCCCCCCGGAACGCCTGGCATCGGTGGCCGGCAGGGAAGTACGCGGCCCTGGATGTGGAGGCCACCCGTCCACTGCTGCACCTGCTGACCTCGTCTCTGAGCAAGGCGCGCCTGAACGCCGTGAAGGCCCTCACCATGCTGGCCGAGGCGCCCGAGGGCCGCAAGCTCCTGCAGTCGCACGTGGCCACCTTCCGGGTGCTGGAGGAGGACATCAGCCCAGCCGTGCAGCGGGCGGCCCAGATCGCCATCAGAGTCATCGAGTGGAAGCCCTGAGCCCCCCACCGGCACCCCCAGCCCCGTGACTCCACATCTGAATAAACGCAGAGTCTCTATCTTGGTCCGAGTGGTGGCACCCGATGGTCCTGGAGCGGGTCACGTGTCTCCTCTCTCTTGCCAAAGGGGAAACGCCCGGCTTGGGGGGACCGGGTCACAGGCTGACTGCAGGGCCCGGGGGATGGGTGGGAGGCCTCCCTGCACCCCCCGCTGCAGTCCAGGCCCCTGGGAGGGCAGAGAGCAGGGACGAGGGGGAGGAGGGGCTGGACACTCTGGTGAACGGGCCCCTGGGTGCGGTCCTGCTCCCCGGGTCGGCCAGCTTCCCACGAGGGGTGGCAGGAAGGAAGGTCACGGGTGCCACCCCTGTGGGCTCTTGCTGGCGGAGGGTGAGTTGTAAGAGGCCCCCCACCAGCACCCCAGGGATGAGTGCTCAGCACAGGGTAGCCCCTTAAGGCCCCCCCTCAAACAGCTGAGCTCCCCAAAGCCAAGTCCCCTGAGTGAGCCTGGGCCGGGCTGCCCCGGCCCCCCCGCTGCTGTCTGCAGACTGGAGGTCTGCGGGGATGGGAGGTGACATAGTGGGGAGAAGCCAGGCTACTGGGATGGGCTTGGGGCGCTGGTGAGGTACGGGGCCCCGGGGTCCCCCCCAGCCCACCCTGGCCGGCGGTCTGGCTCCATTTCGGGGCTGGACTCGTTTGCCTGGGCTGACTGGGGCCTTGCTCTCCAGGACTCACACCAGCTTTTTTTTCCCTCGTTCTATCAGCAAACAGCAGCCGTGCTTCCTGTGGGAAAGAACCTCCCACAGAACTAGCATCCCCGGGGAGTGAGTGCCTTCCGTGAGTCCTTCCAGGGACTGGGGCCTTCGCTTTCCTAGAAGGGACACAGGGACGCCTGCCTCCCTGGGGCTCCCAGGAATGAGCCCCAAGCAGGCCCTCTTGTTCCGGGCGGGGCCGGCTGCCGGGCCCAGGGGTCTTTCAGGTTAAATCTCATTCTCAGGAAAGGTCCCGTGAGAGGGGCGCTTTCCTCCTTTAGGAAAAGAGGTGCTTGAGGGGCCCCACGTCGTCCTGCCCCCGTCAGCCCCCCGCCACGGCGCATGGGCTCCAGCTCACCACCTCCCCGGGGGTCGCTGGCCCCCTTGCCACCGAGACCTGCGGCCTGTGCATGGGGCCCCTCCCTTCCTCTGGTGGCTATCCTGGCCCTCCACCCAGGGCCCCGGTTGCACCCCCCCGGCTCCTCTGTAGAAAGACCCCCTTCCCTAGCCTGACCGCTCCGCCCCGCTCTCCCGCGCTGTCTTGCCTGCCTGACCGGCTTCCTACACCAGGCTCCCTTCTCAGCCAGGGCGGCCCATTGCCTTCTCGCCCTGCAGTCTGAGTCGCTAGTGCCAGCTTCTCTCCCAGGTTCCGGACCCCTCCAAGCAACTTAATACCGACCCTTAAATGTCTCCAGGCAAGAATTAATACCAACCCTTCACCAACTGCTTTAAAAAAAAGAGAAGAGGCAGGGACACTTCCGAACTCGTTCCATGAGGCTGATATCTCCTGAATCTCCAAACCAGGCAAAGACCTCACAAGGAAAGAAAACTATAGACCAATATCCTCTACACATATAGACACAAGAACTCCACCAAATATTAGCAAGCCAAATCCAGCCACGTGAAAAAAGCATTATATACCACGACCAACAGGCATTTCTCGCAGTGATGCAAGATGGGTTCAACGCGTGAAGACGAAGCACTGTAACAACAAGCAGAGTAAAGAACAGAGACCACACGGTCACCTTCACAGATGCAGAAAAAAGCATTTGACAGAATCCAACACCCATTTCATTAAAAAAAACTAAAACAAAACCAAAACCTCGGCAAAAACGTCCCTGGTGCTCCAGGGGTCGAGAATCCGCCTGCCAGGGCAAGGGACACGGGTTCCAGGCCTAGGCTGGGGAGATCCTACATGCCACAGGGCGACTAAAAAGCCTGTGTGCCAGAGATACTGAGCCCGCCTGCCACAGCTAGTGAAGCCCGCGTGTCCGAGAGCCTGAGCTCTGCACAGGGAAGCTCCGCAATGAGAAGCCCGCGCACAGCGACCCGAGTGTGGCCCCCACTCTCTGCAGCTGGAGAGAGCCTGCGCACAGCAGTGAGGGCCCGGCACGGCCAAAAATAAAAGCAACACGCAAATAAAGCTTTAAAAACTCAGCAACATAGGAGTCGAGTGGAATCTCCTCAACATGGTAACATCTGCAAGAACTCGCTAACATCACACTCAACCGAGACGCTGGATGCTTTTCCTCCAAGATCGGGAGCAACACAAGGATGTCCGCTCTCACTACTTCAAACTTGACATTGTACCGGACGTTCTAGCTGGGGCAGTTTAGGCAAGAAAATGAAATAAAAGGCATCCGGGTTGGAAAGAAGTTGTCTCTACTTTCAGATTACATGATTTTATATGTGAAAAAATTCCAAGGAATACACTTTAAAAATACAAGAATAAACAAGTTCCACAAAGTTACAGGGTCCAAGTTTGATACAATTTTTGTTTTTTTGTACCTGAGCAATGACCCATCTGAAAATGCAATTAAAATAAAGGGTAGGGGACTAACAAACTATTGTGCATAAAAAAATAAGCTACAAGGACATACCGTACAACACAGGGAATAAAACCAACCTTTTAATAATAGCTATAAATGGAGTGTGACCTTTGAAAATTATGAACCACTAGGTTGCACACCTGTAACTTACATAATATTGAACATCAGCTATGTCTCAACTTTAAAAAAAAGGTCTCATTTACAGGAGCAACAACAAGAGCAAAATATCCAGGAATCAACTGAGAAACGTAAAACCTGAGTGCTGAAGACAAAACACCGTTGAAAGAAATGAAAGAGGACCTCAGTGAATGGGAGGACATCCCATGTTCATGGATCAGAAAGACCGAACGTGGTCAAGATGGCAAAGAGCGTCTTCAAGCCACTCGAAGTCCGCATGTCCCAAATGGTGCTCTGCCTGCCTCCCGCACCTGCCCCCTTCCTGCGTGGCCTGGCTTTGGAACTGGGGCGCCCTTTGCCCATGAGCTCAAGCTGGAGAGCCGTTTCTGGGCCCTCCTTCCAGGAGCTCAGTGAGCCAAGCCCTGTGACTTCTGATCGCTGGCTTCTCCTGGTGTTCCTCTAACAGCCTCCCAGAGGGTGTTCTCGCCTCCCTTTCACCTTCCCAGCAGCAGTCAGCAAAGCTGGTCCTATTCCTTCATGGCTGAAGGTCCCAGCGACTCAGGATCCCAAAGCATCTGAGGCCCGCAGGTCCAGCAGCCTGCCCACCCTTGCACTCCCCGCCCCTCACAGCTGTGTGCCCAGGGCCTGCTCACACCCTTGCCTCACCCTGCCCTCCCACACTCTGTCACTCTGTCACCCCGCTTGCTCACTGGCCTCCTGCTTTAGTCGGGGAGGCCCCCTCCCTGGGGAGGCCCCCTCCCTGGGGCACTCCTGCCGTTGCGAATGTGTGCAGAGGGCCCCGTTTACTCGGCTTCCTGACTGAGCTCAGTCTCCTTCTCTGTGAAGTGTGGCTGATCCTGGTCCTTCCACCTGGGGTGGTTCCATGGCTTGAAGGTGATGAGAACCCCGGGCAGGGAACAGTGGGACACACTTGGTGCTGGCCATCACCACCAGTGATTCACTCTGCTTTCCGAGACCATGAGTTCTGCCCACGATGGTTTTCCAGCAGGGCTAGCACATAGTAGGCACTCAAGACATGTCAGCCAAAGGACTAAACGGGTGGAAGACGGGCTGGTTCTGACCGCACCTTCAGAGGGTGATTTTTGCAATGCTAGTGGGCCTCCCCCAAATCCCTTTGATGTATCTGAGACTTTTTCTAACGACTCGAATCATTTATTCTGGTCTGAGAAGAAGAAAGAGGAACGGGTGGCTGAGGGCGCCCCTGCAGAGACACAGCCCGAGTGGCCTCTACCTGACCGCTGAGGGGCTCCAGCCCAAGGCTCGACTCCCAGGAGCAGGCAGACTGGGAGGGATTAGGCAGAGCTCGGCAAGGAGGGACGTTTCCTCTCCCTCTGTCCCCGAGGGGTGCAGCCAGACAGAGCTGGGCTGCAGGGAGGCCCGTGCTCGGGCAGGGGCCAGCTAAGCCCACCACCGTCCTGGCCGTGGAAGCCCTGGAGCCTGCTGTGACCTGTGGCGGTGGGCTCAGCCCCTGTGGGTGGACATCTTTGCCAGCAGCTGTACCTTTCCAGAGGAGGAAAGAACCCTGCAAATGGAGGTGGGCACAGCAGGGAAACAGTGACAGCAAACACAAGCAAGGCTCCCCAAGATATCAAGAGAGAAGACGCCAGAGTTTCGGTGAAAGCCAGTGTCTGCGCAGTGGAGCCGCCTGGAGAAGGTGACCCAGTGAGCGGAGGACGGGCGTGCTCACCCGCGGCCGCAGCCCTGGCAGAGGGCGCGTGCTCGGCAGTGTGGCCCTGCCCCCGTCCGTGGGCCGCCCCGGCGCGCTCCCCCCCCCCCGCCCCGTGTGGCCGCTAGTAGAAGTAGACGTGGCAGAACACCGTGAGCAACAGCAGGAGGAAGCCGCAGAGGCCGGGTGCCACGCTCCACAGGGGGCGCTCTTCCTCCTGCACGTCGGGGAGCTGCGTCCCCTCCGCCACCGCCCTCTCCTGTGCCCCTTCCGCGTCACCGTGCGCCCTCCCTTCAGACACACCACTCTGCTCCGTCTCCAGCACGACCACCTCTTCTGGGGCCAGCTTGGGGCTGGGCAGCAACTCCAGGCCACAGAACACATCCCAGGCCTTCCAGAGGCAGCCCCTGGCCTCCACGAACACGTCTGGAATGGAGGGGACGGGCACACTCAGAAGGCCGGCGCACAGGAGGGGTCTTCCCAGGGGCTTGCGTCTCGTGGGGAGCCCTGAAGGGAGCCCAGTGGACCAGCTCCTGGTGTGGACAGCAAGCCTCAGCCCTGGCTGCAGAGCGCCTCCCACCAGCCTCGGGGGCGCAGAGAGCAGAGCTGGGGGGCCACGCTAGCCTTGCACCAGCAGAGACTTCAGCCAGCCCAGAGCCCGGCTGGCACAGGGCAGGCCTCCCCTGCGGGCCCACACCGAGCCCAGCTCTGGCTGCTCCTTAGAGGAAGGAAGAGCCCCGCTGCCCTGCTGTCTCTGCTTAGCAGCCCTGGGAGTGTCTTCTCCAGGCACCATCAGCCTCACGGCCTGACCCAAGGGCCTTCTGGGTCCTTGGAAGGGGAATTGGTGTTTTCTCCAGGAGCGGGGGTAGGCCCAGGAATTATAGGCAAATTTCCATCCGTATCTCTGGGCCAAATCAGTGAGACGCCTCCCTCTGGGGCTTAACCGTCCCGCGGGTGTCTGGAAGTGCAGTCCACGCTGGCCGCTCCGGCCTGCTCCGGCGCAGGTCAGCACCATGGCCAGCTCCACGCACATGGGCCGGGAATGGTGCCCTCCCTGAAGACAGCCAAGCACGTCTCGGTGGGCGGTGACCTGTTCTGCGTCTCATCCCCTTGGGCAGCGGCCGCGCCAGATGTGTCCCGAGGCTGAGGCAGCACCCAGGATCATGGAACTCACCAGCCGGTGCTGGAGGGGCCTGTGTCACGAGGGAGCGGCTGCCGCCGGGGACCCCAGGGACAAAGAGCTGCTGCCGTAGTGAGAGGCCCAGTCTCTCAGATGCCGCTGTCAGCCACCGGGCCCAAAGGGGCTGACCGATCATGTGACAACAACCCAAGGGCTGTATGAAGGGAGGTGGGACAGGCCAGCGGCCAAGAGCATGTGCTCTGGGGTCAGTCTGCCTGTGCCCAAACTCCCCAGCTCCACCACTGCGGGGTTGTCTATGGAGCTGGGGCAGACACTTCCTGGGTGGGGCCTCAGTCTCCCCATCTCTGAACTGGGGATAATAATGGCCGCTGTCACACACAGTGACCAGCACATCCCACGTGTGCGGTAAGTGTGCACCATGGTCATCATGGTCTTCCACCCACAGCTGAGAGAAGGAGCTGAGAGGTGCTCCAAGGACATGCCCTGCACACGTGGCCCTGATGGACAGTCTCCCCCGTCCCCCAGGGAGAGCACTCCCGAGAGCCTGGCACCCTCCAGAGACCCGGGGCAGCCTGGCTATAGGCATCGGGAGAGGGTCCCTGGCAGGAGTGGGGGCGGGGCCGCAGGACGATGTGCCCCAGACATGCCTGCCACAGTGCCCCGTCCACCCCCCGCCCTGGCCCCTCGCTGCAGACTCAGTGCTAATCCCGTTAGGCTTTATCCCGCCTGCGTCAGTGCTTCAGGAGGTGCAGGCGCCCTCCCCGGGCCCCACACGCCTCTCTGACCCCACTGCTGAGTGCCTTCCCCTGGGCCTCCTGGAGACCCCGACCCAAGCCTCTCCTGGACACTCGTCCTGCTGGGACTGAAACTCAGGTGTCCGCAGCGGTGTCCCTGGCGCCCTCGCAGGGGCAGCTGCCCGCTGCTCCTTGCAGACAACGCCTGCCCGCTCCCAGGAGCCTCTGGCTTGAACTGCTGTGAGAGGTGCCCTGACCCGCTGTCCCTTCCCCCCCGCCCCCGCTGAGGCACACGGTAATCTGTGCGGCTCCGTGCATGCCTCCCGCCCCACCACAGACACTTCTAGATCACCAGACACTTCTGTTTCTCTGCCCTCATTTTGTACCAGACCCTCCCCTCTCCCCGCACCTGCTGACACCTCCCACCTCCATAGTCCTGGCCCAGAACCCCAGAGAGGTCTGAGGCATCGCTTCTGGGAGTGGAGGCAGCGGGGTGGGGGGCGGGGAGCAGGCCCCTCCCTCGCTGGCTTCCGGCTTCCTTCTCACCTGGCTGTGCCTGGGGCTCAGGGCTCTTCACCTGTGTGTCTTCGTCCAGGTCCACCCTTTCCTCCTGGCTGTTCCGCAAACTCCAACAGAGGCGGTGGAGCTAAAGGGAGAGAAGGAGCCTGTCACACCAGGGCCCTATCATCGGGGCTTATGGTGTCAAGCTAGGCACCAGGGCCTCCAGGGGCTGAAAAGAGGTATGGTCATTAGTTCCAACAAGGGAGGAAGGGAACGGCGGGGTGGGGAGACCGCGGTGCCTGGGAGCCCCGGGCATCAGTGCTGGCCTCGCAAAGGCTGAGCTCAGCGTCCTGGTCTGGACACTGCGGGTAGGAGGCACATGGCTTCTGGTGACTGAGGTCCAGGAAGCTGTGCCCTCCAGGCTGGGAGAAGTGGCCCCTCACCCCTGGTCTGCTGCTCCTGGTGGACGGGCCCACGGGGCAGACCCAGGGGCTGATTTCCTGCCAGAAGAACCTCCTAGCTGTCAGAGACAAGCGCTCTGGCTCTGAGCCCTTCCCCTGAAGCATCTTGCAAGTACAGAGCACAGCAGAGTCATATTCCAACTCGGGCCAGCACCCTAGTGGCACGTGCCCGACACCTCCTCCCAGGCAGGGCAAGTCCCTGGCTGGACAGAGGAGAAAGCGGGCCGCGCAAAGTGCCAGGGAGGTATCGCTCTCATCGGCCCCAGGGCAGGCTCACAGCGGGCGCCTTACACCCTGGACACCCAGTCCCCCAAGCCCCCACCCACACCCCCGCTGGCCATGCCCATGCAGGTGGCACAATGGAGTCTGCTCAGGCCCAGCAGGGCCGCTGGCTAGTTTGGAGTCATGGACAAGTGACCACACTTCTCTGAGCCCAAGCATCTTATATTCCAACTAGAGTGGCAGACACCTCCTCCCAGGCAGGGCAAGTGGCTGGACAAGGAGAACAGGGCGTGCGGGACGCTGGCCACAGCTCTGCGGGCATTACTGTCCCCAACCCCCACCCACACCCCCGCTGGCCAGGCGGGCGGCAGCCGGGACGACCCTGATTATATTAAGTCACACTAAAGTGAGCAATCTCAGCGCTTCACAGAAAATTTGTATTTTAAAAGTCAAACGTCTTATTCTCGGTGGATACTTCATTGGAGGACTATTGGAAAGCCTTTTAGTTCAGTTCTGTGTTTAAGGCAAGGAGGTTACTTGCCTATTTCTGACCCATCCGTCACCCCGACTCCCAGCCCTCCCGCTTCTAACAAACATGCGGGACCTTCAGCCACTTTTCTGCCAAGCTGCTCCCAAGATGCGCGGGCTGCAGGCTGAGCCCGGAGCACGCTCACGGCAGCACTCACGTGTTTGTCCGGGATCGGCACGGTGAACATGGAGATGCCCAGGATGGTGAGGAGGCTGATGGTGAAGAGGATCATGGCGAAGTAGAGGTAGTGCACGCCGCAGATGATCCGGGGGCACTTCCTGTTCATGGAGCAGGTCCAGGGCCCGTAGGCAAACTCGGACACCATGCGACAGGAGCCGATAACAAGGCCGCTGGCCAGCCCCCAGAAGGCACCCTGACAGAGGAGGAGCACGATGCGGTGAGACAAGTTGTCCGGTCCCAAGGCTACACCCGCACGACAAGGGCTTCACGCAGCTCCCAGAGCCATCTCGGCACTGGGAGAAGACCCCCCCAGGGCTGAACAAAGACCTGAGAGGCGCGCACCCTACAGAGTCCACTGGGGAACCTAGATACTGGAGACAGCGCCTCAGTCGGATGATGAAGCCGCGTTCCAAACACAGTGTCCGAGCAGACCTCCCTCTCGCCTGCTGCTTTAGGGGCACCGCCATCTCCCCGGCCGCTCAGGCACAGGCCTCAGCAGACATCCCCAGCTCCTTCTCCTTCCACCCTGCCCTCGCACCGAGCTGTCAGCAGGTCACACTGTCACTTCCACGGAGACCGCCTCGGTCGCCGTCCTCCGCCATCTCTCACACACGGGGCTCCCTCCCTGGCCTCCGCTCTCTCACAGTCCAAGGAGCCCGAGTGGTCTCTTCAAAGTGTGGACTAGGGAGTGCCCTGCCTCTGCAGAAGCACTTGTGGCTTCTCCTGGCCGCCCTGAGAAGCAAGGCTCAGCTGCTCAGCTGACCTCCCCTGGCTCCGCCCTCCCCGTCAGTCCACTCCAGCCACCACGCGTGCCCTCTTCCTGTGTGCCGGGCCTTTGCCCTGCCCTTCTTTCTGCTTTGGTCTCTCCCCAGATCTTGGTGGTTCTGGCTCACCCTTCAGGACTCAGGTTCTAGGTCACTTTCTTAGCAGAAATCTTCTCCCACTACCTTGGCTAATGTCCTTGCGCCCCATGCCCTGTCCCCAGCATCTGCCCTGCTCACCTCCATGATACGTCTTTACTTTCTCCCCCTTCGTTACTGTTAAGCAGCACTACTCCACTCTCAGAAATCTTATGTGCTCACTGGGTATCCTCTGTCTCCTCCACTGAGACATTCCACTCCTCAGGGGGAGGACTTGGACTTGGGCTTGGAGCCAGTCTCAGGTACGGCTGGATGTTGGAGGAGGCAGAGGATGCAGCGTGTGGGAAGAGTCTTGGAGAAAGAACTAAAACCAAAGGCCAAGTGGGTGGTCCACAGGACCCGTTTATTGAAGGAGACGTGCAGGAAAGGGAAGATCAAGGAACAGATGAGGGTGAGAGGGGGCCTGGGGAAGTCCTCTAGGCCAAGGAAGGGACCCGTAATATGCTGTAACCTTGGACCAGGGTAGCCAGAGAGCCACTGAAAGCTCCCCAGTTTCCCTCGGCGGCAGGCCCCAACACCCCGAGAGTGACTCAGAGGTGGGAGGCAGATCCTCCTGACCGCCTGCTCCTCTTGCCCATGCCCCTCCCAAGCGAGCACAGAGAGGAGCATTTCCAGAACCCAGATGCCCCCTCACCCTATTCTCCGTGCTAAACTGAGTCCTGGTGAGCTGAGCTGTGGCTTGGTGGTAAAGAATCCACCTGCCAATGCACGAGACTCAGGTCTCGTGTGGGTTTAATCCTTGGGTTGGGAAGATCTCCTAGAGTAGGAAATGGCAACCCACTGCAGTATTCTTGTCTGGACAGTCCCATGGAGAGAGGAGCCTGGTGGGCTACAGTCCACGGGGGCCACAAAGAATCAGACACGACTGAGCGACTGAGCGTGCACCCACATGCTGATCAGAGCAGGAGGCACTAACCAGCTGGCCTGGAGGACTGAACACCGGGCGTGAGCCTGCAGGGAGCAGCAGCCAGACGGAGGTGGACAACGACACTCACGGCAAAGCAAAGAGTCCGTGGGGAAGAAGAGGGCCCACAAAGGGCAGGGAACAGGCAGCCAGCACCGTGGCCGGGCCTGGGGGCTGTGTTCGGAGAGGCCAGGGCCGGCGGGCAGGCAGGAGCCAGGTCACAGAGGCACTGTGCTCAGAACTCGTGCAAGGCAGGAGGAACAAGTCAGGATGTGACTCAACTAAAAAGTGAAAATATTCTAGCAAACCATGCTTCCAGTCTTATGGGTGACATGCTCAAACTGTTGGTTGGGATCTTTATCTAGTTTTACATGTGGTGGAAGAGACGGTCTTCGTGCAGGGAAGGTGGCAGGAGCCCAGGACTGAACATCCCCCTGAGCGTCGGACATCTTTGAGCAGGAAAACATCCTCATGCAGAGGCAACGGCAAAGGGCCCTCCTGTGGCTAGACAAGCATGCAGGAGGGTCCCACGTGCTCTGCCCCGTGCGTGGCACGGCTGGAGGTGGAGGGCCTTGGGAGGGCAGAGGACAGACGCCGCTGCCGGCCCGCCCCCGCACCTGAGCCACGCACCTGCTCGGTGACTCTCTTGCAGAAGACAGCCAGCAGGAAGACGGCAGCCACGGGCGGCGTCAGGTAGCTCAGGACCGTGTGCATGTACTCGAACAGCTGCTCCCTGTGCGCCACCTGCAGAGCAGGGACCCAGGCGACGGAGACCGCGAGGAGGACTATGACAAAAAACCTGCGAGTTAGACCGAAAGTCAGTGGCTATTTGGTGAGTTTTTGGTTGTTTTCTTTAACCTGCCAATAAAATACCTGCAAACCATGAACTGCGAGCTGGTTCTAGTTACTCCTTAGGTTACATTCGGGTGCCCGTTCCTTAAGTGTGCAAGAGGAGACAGCCATACCCTAAACACTACCAGGACCTGAGGGTGCTTAAAACCCCTTCAACTTCTGGACTGCATCATGGGTAGATTTTCATCACATTTGAAGGGTGTGTCTTGAGGTGGTCACGCTTAAAATATACAATACATGGAAAATGTTCATTTCTGGAGAGATAACACATTTCTAAAAATTTCAAATGGAACAGTAATGCACCTGATTTTAAAGATTGGTATAGGCTCCCCTTGAGCCCTTGGTTGCTCATGTGGGGAAAAACTGCCCAATAGTCCACAATGGGTAACTGGTGGAAGACATAAAAGGCTAAGCGAAGATTTCATCACCTGCAGAGGTAACCGCCTAGGGCTTTTCACTGAAACCCCTGGAGAGCCATGCCTTGGAATCAGAGAGTATGTCCCAGGACTAAGAATTTGCTGTACGACTAGAGAAGACTGAAACAGAGTCACACTAACCAAGTATAAAAACCAGGCCCCTCTGTGTCAGCCTAGAGGGGGGAATGGGGGCAGAGGGGAGGGAGGTTCAAAAGGGAGGGGATATATGCATACCCATGACTGATTCATGTTGAGGCTTGACAGAAAACAACAAAATTCTGTAAAGCAATTATCCTTCAATAAAAAATTAATTAATTAAAAAAAAACAGGCCTCCATAGTTTAAGGGAATCGGCTAGGAATTTACCTGCATACTTGAACAAAAGCCAATATTCTTCAGAGGAACATGATCCAGAATTTCTACTATTACCTACAATGTTCAGTATATAATAAACTTTTCTAGGCATGGGGAGAACTAAGAAAATGTAACCTACAGTCAAGGAAAACAGAGGTCAATAGAAATCAACCCCAAGATGGCTCAGGTATTAAAACGAGCAGACAAGGACTTCAAAGCAACTACTACAGTTATCTTAAAGGAGTTAGAGGAAATTCTAGTTATGAGTGAACACATGGGAAATCAAGACAGAAAATGGAATTCTAGAAAAAATTTTAAAAGGAACCAAACAAATACTCCAGAACTAGAATTCCATTTCAAAATATGAAATGAAGAATTCACAGGTTGGCCTTAACAGTAGATTGGAACTGGCAGAAGAAAGGGCCAATGTCCTCAAGGCAGACTGGTGAAAATCTAACCTGAAGAACACAGAGAAACAATTTTTAAAAATAAACAGCGCCTCAATGATGTGTGGGACAATATCAAAAGGGCTAATATGTGTGTAAGCGGAAGAGGGATGCAGCAGACAAACATGCAGAGAGATAATGGCCAACAATTTCCCAGACCTGCTGCTGCTGCTGCTGCTAAGTCGCTTCAGTCGTGTCCGACTCTGTGCGACCCCATAGACGGCAGCCCACCAGGCTCCCCGGTCCCTGGGATTCTCCAGGCAAGAACACTGGAGTGGGCTGCCATTTCCTTCTCCAGTGCATGTAAGTGAAAAGTGAAAGTAAAGTCGCTCAGTCGTGTCCGACTCTGAGGGACCCCATGGACTGCAGCCCACCAGGCTCCCCCGTCCCTGGGATTTTCCAGGCAAGAGTACTGGAGTGGGATGCCATTGCCTTCTCCACCAGATCTGGTGAAAACCATTAATTTACAGATTAAAAATTTCAGCAAAACTCAACCAGCACATCCATAACAAAACTGCTGAAACCCAAAACTGAAGAGAAACTTGTGAAAGCCCAGGAAAGAGGACGCGTCACACACCCAGAGCAGTACTGTGACTTACAGAGGCTTCTGATTGGAAAGAAGGGGGACGCAGACAGCTTTAACAGCAGTGATGACAATGAAAAATGGACACAGGACCTGATAAACACTTTTCCAAAGAAGATATTCAAATGGCCAACAGGTACATGAAACAGTGCTCAGCATCACTAATCAGGGAAAGGCAAAAAGCTACAATGAGACACCACCTCACACCTGTTAGAACAGCTGCTATCAAAACGACAAGAGATAACAAGTACTGGCAAGGGTGCGGAGAAAAGGGACACGTGTGGGCTGCGGGCGGGAGTGTAAATCGGTGCAGCCACTATGGAGAACAGGTTGGAGGTTCCTCAAGACACTGAAAAGAGAGCTACAGTTCCCGTTAGTTCAATTAGTCGCTCAGTCGTGTCTGACTCTTTGCGACCCCGTGGACTGCAGCACACCAGGCCTCCCTGTTCATCACCAACTCTCAGAGCTTACTCACACTCATGTCCATCGAGTCGGTGATGCCATCCAACCATCTCATCCTCTGTCGTCCCCTTCTCCTCCCTCCTTCAAGCTTTCCCAGCATCAGGGTCTTATCCAGTGAGTCAGTTCTTCGCATCAGGTGGACAAATTATTGGACTTTCAGCTTCAGCATCAGTCCTTCCAATGAATATTCAGGACTGATTTCCTTTAGGACTGACAGGTTTGATCTCCTTGCAGTCCAAGGGACTCTCAAGAGCCTTCTCCAACACCACAGTTCAAAAGCATCAATTATTTGGCACTCAGCTTTCTTTATAGTCCAACTCTCACATTCATACATGACTACTGGAAAAACCACAGCCTTATATGCTACTGGAGATCAGTGGAGAAATAACTACAGAAAGAATGAAGGGATGGAGCCAAAGCAAAAACACCACCCAGTTGTGAATAGACTGGTGATGGAAGCAAGGTCCGATGCTGTAAAGAGCAATATTGCATAGGAACCTGCAATGTTAGGTCCATGAATCAGGGAAAATTGGAAGTCGTCAAACAGGAGATGACAAGAGTGAACATCGACATTCTAGGAATCAGTGAACTAAGATGGACTGGAATGGGTGAATTTAACTCAGATGACCATTATGTATACTAATGTGGGCAAGAATCCCTTAGAAGAAATGGAGTAGCCATCATAGTCAACAAAAGAGTCCGAAAGGCAGCACTTGGATGCAATCTCAAAAACGACAGAATGATCTCTGTTCGTTTCCAAGGCAAACCATTCACTATCACGGTAATCCAAGTCTATGCCCCAACCAGTAACGCTGAAGAAGCTGAAGTTGAACGATTCTATGAAGACCTACAAGACCTTCTGGAACTAATACCCAAAACAGATGTCCTTTTCATTATAGGGAACTGGAACGCAAAAGGAGGAAGTCAAGAAACACCTGGAATAATGGGCAAATTTGGCCTTGGAGTACAGAATGAAGCAGGGCAAAGGCTAATAGAGTTCTGCCAAGAGAACACACTGGTCATAGCAAACACCCTCTTCCAACAACACAAGAGAAGACTCTACACGTGGACATCACCAGATGGTCAACACCGAAATCAGACTGATTCTATTCTTTGCAGTCAAAGATGGAGAAGCTCTACACAGTCAGCAACAACAAGACCGGGAGCTGACGTGGCTCAGATCGTGAACTCCTTATTGCCAAATTCAGACTGAAATTGAAGAAAGTGGAGAAAACCACTAGACCATTCAAGTATGACCTAAATCAAATCCCTTATGACTACACAGTGGAAGTGAGAAATAGATTTAAAGGACTAGATCTGAGAGACAGAATACCTGACGAACTATGGATGGAGGTTCATGACATTGTACAGGAGACAGGTATCAAGACCACCCCAAGAAAAAGAAATGCAAAAAAGCAAAATGCTGTCTGAGGCGGCCTTACAAATAGCTGTGAAAAGATGGGAAGCAAAAAGCAAAGGGGAAAAGGAAAGATATACCCATTTGAATGCAGAGTTCCAAAGAATAGCAAGGAGAGCTAAGAAAGCCTTCCTCAGCGATCAATGCAAAGAAATAGAGGAAAAAAACAGAAAGGGAAAGACTAGAGATCTTTTCAAGCAAATTAGAGATACCAAGGGAACATTTCATGCAAAGATGGGCTCGATAAAGGACAGAAATGGTAGGGACCTAACAGAAGCAGAAGGTATCAAGAAGAGGTGGCAAGAATACACAGAAGAACTGTACAAAAAAGTTCTTCATGACCCAGACAATCACGAAGGTGTGATCACTCACCTAGAGCCAGATATCCTGGAATGTGAAGTCAAGTGGGCCTTAGGAAGCATCACTACAAACAAAGCTAGTGGAGGTGATGAAATTCCAGGTGAGCTATTTCAAATCCTGAAACATGACCCTGTGAAAATGCTGCACTCAATATGCCAGCAAATATGGAAAACTCAGCAGTGGCCACAGGACTGGAAAAGGTCCGTTTTCATTCCCAATCCCAAAGAAAGGCAATGCCAAATAATTCTCAAACTACTGCACAATTGCAGTCATCTCACACACTAGTAAAGTAATGCTCAAAGTTCTCCAAGCCAGGCTTCAGCAGTCTTCTGTCTCCATCTCCAGCAGTTCCACTACCATGTGGTCTGGGTATGGTCTCCTTTGTATTTATCCTGCCTGAGATTTGTGGAATTTCCTGCATCTCTGGATAGTTGTCCAGATATTGGGAACATTCTTGGCTGTTATCTTTTCAAAATTGCTTCTACAGTTACACATATGTAATTCCAATGACATAGTATGTTATATTCATCTGTGTCCCACATGTATCTTCTTTTTTTTCTGCAGGCTTTATTTTGGATATTGTTGACTGACCCATTTTCAAGCCACTTACTGTGTCTTCTGCTTCAGCCAATCACTTGTTAACCCATCAACTTTGTTTTTTAACTCATTTATTTTTGGCTGCATCAGGTCTCAGTTGCAGCATGCAGGATCTCTATGTAATGTAGGATCTTCCATAGCACGTGGGCTTAGTTACCCTGAGGTACGTGGGACCTTAGTTCCCTGACCAGGGATCAAACCTGCCTCCCCTGCATTGCCTCCCCTTGACCAGTGGACCAGCAGGGAAGTCTCCACCATTGAGTTCCTAACTTCAGTTCCTACTTATTTTTCAATTCTAGACCTTCTCATTTTTACAAATTCTAATTCTTTGGAAAAATTCCTGATTCTTTCCTCCATTTTATACATCTTTCCATCTATTTTCTTGTACATATTAATCATGGTTATTTCAAAGTCTTTGCTACCTTCACCTGTAGGTCTACTTTTATATGTATGATATATTTGATTTGACACATATGGTAGCATAAATACAGTGGTAAGGAGGGACATTCTTTCCTTGTTTCTTTCTAGCTCCATTAGACATGACTTGATTTTTAGGGTGATACAGATGTATTTTACTGGGTTGAAAGGTACCTGTTTTATGAAATACTTTTTCATCATCTGGATATATGTGATTTTTCTCTTTTGATCTATTAATATGGTGAATTATATTACCACATTTTCTAGTATTGAACCACTCTTGCGCTTCTGGAAAATAATCACAGTCGGCAATGAGATGTCATTCTTTTAACATTCTTTTAGTATTTGTTGGCTTTGTGTCCACTGTCTCATTTACTATTTTTGCATCGGTATTTAACAGTGAGATGAGGCTTTAGTTTTCATTTCTTCTGTGCTGCACTTGTTAGGTTTTGGCATCAATATCTTGAGCTTTATAAAATGAATATGTCTTCTCTTTCTCCCCATGTTCTATAACAACTTACATAAAACTTGTATCTGTTTCTTAAAGTTTCTCACAAAGGTGCTTTTTAAAGAGTGGAATGCTAATCAAAATGTCACAGCAAACTCAATTTGAAAGGATCACACAGGTAAGACAGTGAGCAAGAGGCGTGGAATGAAGCACATTTGTGGTACAACGCAGGCCAAGTCCAGTGTGTGTGGGCTCGAGGGTGGTCAGCCTATGCGAGGGTGACAAGGCCCCTGTCTGCACGTCTGTACTCCTGTCTTATGCCCAGCATTTGTGGCCTCCTGGGTGATGGCGTAGCCCTGAGATGGAGGAGTTCTGCTTACCACGTGGTCGGGCAGACCAGCTCCCTTTTCTGAGCCACTAACCCCTATTTGTATAGTAAGAACAAGAACTAAAATTTACCTTTAAAGGCTGTCCTGAGGACTGAAAGAGACACCAGAATAATGAACACACACTCGTTCATAAGGACTACTTTGGGGGGTATGTTAATAAACTATGTTCATTATCACTGCGCTCACTTAATTTTCTCCCAAGCGGAAACAATTTTCTTTGTGATTATAAAAGCAATACATCTTCCTGCAACAAAAACCAAACAGCACCACACCATATACAAAAATGGTGACTCTATATACAGCTCAGTTCAGTCGCTCAGTCGTGTCCGACTCTTTGTGACCCCATGAACCGCAGCACGCCAGCCCTCCCTGTCCATCACCAACCCCCGGAGTTTGCTCAAACTCATGTCCACTGAGTCAGTGATGCCATCCAACCATCTCATCCTCTGTCGTCCCCTTCTCCTCCTGCCTTCAATCTTTCCCAGCATCAGGGTCTTTTCTAGTGAGTCAGTTCTGAGAGCCTAAACGCGTCATGTCATGACTTATTGGGGGCATCATCTCACGGACGGCAGGGACCCGTGCAGTGAGAGGAGTGCTTCACCTTCCTGTTAGCATGAGCTCCTTTTGCGAGGCCGTCGGCCGGATCCGGGGGTAGATGTCCGTTGTGAACACGGCGCTGGCACCGCTGAAAACACCAGTCAGGGAGGACATGAGAGAGGCCCAGAGGGCGGACACCACCAAGCCCCGAACGCCTGCAAGAGAAGGACACTGCCTGGGCCTCCAGCGCCCCGGCCACCCCGGGGGGGCCTGAGGCCTGCTGAGGTGCTCCCACGCACTGAAGTTTGCTCGGGGTGGCAGTCCATCTAAGACGCATCAGCGCATGACGTCTGTCCTTGCTCTGCGCCAAGCCTCGCAGTCTCCTGCTGGGTCCTGGTATAATAACCGAGTGGTCACTTTGGACATCAGCCTGACGACCCCCTTGCAGCCCTGTGGAAAGGAAACCACTGCTGTCCCCCTTTAACAGACGAGAACCAGAGGACCATACCATGAAGCAAGTGATGCAGCTCCTGGGCCTCACCGTTCCCATCTGCAAGGTGGGTTTAAAAGTACCTCCCACACAGGGCTGTTGTTAAGGTGAAGACAATGCCCAACACTGGGCAAGTACTCAACAAATGCTAGCTATAAATGTAACAAGCTCAGCTTTTGACCTGAAGGGCTGCTCAGTGGCAGGGACTGTGTTGAGTGAGTCCCTCGTGCAGTCAGGAGAGCCTGGGGGGTAACAGGGCCCGTGCAACAGCACCCTCCCCCCCGGATTCATCAGGGACGTGGGTCAGGCCAGGCAGTCCTCCCAGTGCCCCATGGCCCGGGCCGCAGCCCCGGTGCATGGACAAAGGCTCAGCTGGCGAAGCCGGGGAACCTCCTTCCTGAGCTGTGGGGCGGCTGGTGCTTCCTTCAGTGAGAGTCCGTCTACATCATATTTTAGGGGAATGAATGTCTCTGTGTTGTTGGCCTGCTGGTACACAAAGCCAATGTGGAATTTAAGAAGCCTATACTCTTGGCTCGGCTCCTCTGGAGGTGGGAAGCAGGTAAGAGGAAAGCCACCCCTCTGCCGTCCCACTGGCCCAAGCTCCCTGCGAGCAGATGCCGCCTTGCTCCCCTCTGTGTCCCCATGAACCACCTGCGGTGGTGGGCTGGGGAGGGTACAGGCTCAGCGGGGTGGGCCCCCACCCAGAGGGCCACCCCCTACTCTGTGCAAATGCCGGTGAGACCCGAGAGTTCAAGTGAGGAAGCAAGAGGAGGCCCCGAGGCTCCAGCGACGCAGAGGGCCTCTCCCACAGCCTCTGCCTCCCCTGCGGCCCCCATTCCGGACCGTCCACCCCCGGCCCTGGGCGCAACTCCGCTGCTTACCGCTGGGCAGCAGCTCCACCACCAGCAGGGGGTAGGCGACGGGGCTGCAGCTGGCGTGGATGCCACAGTACTTCTCACACTCTGAAGGCACGACACACGCCACCCTGTCTGCAAAGAGAGACACAGTCACATCAGCACGGGGGACCCGCGCTCACCAGGAGCTTGGGGTGGAGGTCGGGGGGGTCGGGGCTTCTGCCAGTTCACTGCTTAACCCACAGCCAGCCTGCGACCCCAGCAAGCCTTCCGGTGACACAGTCGGGTGTTAGAAAAGCAAACAATGACTCAGCCACACACTGACTGGAGGCCACTCCTGACCTTACTCCCTTCACCTCGCAGGGGCTGTTATTTCAGAGGGTCTGGGAAGAAGTGTGGGCAAAGGGAAGTAAATGAGGGGAAGTGATAGGCCTTCGAGAGCTTAAATGAGGGATAAAAACCTGCCACCCGAGAGAAAAGCAGAAACAATGTGTCAGCGCGGACTAGGAAGGGGCGGGCAGGCCTGGGTTTACTCGGAGAGCAAGCAGCTTCACAGGGAGGTCGGGAGAGAATGTGAAAACCAAGGGGCAGTTTGTCCTCTGCCCGGCGCCCACCCCTCCGGGCGAGCAGGCCCCCAGACCCCTCAGTGTGGTCTGAGAAGGGCCCCCGGGCCCCTGGCCATTCTGGACACACCTTCCCCCGGGCCACAGGGACTGGTCCCTGCCACTCAAGTGGGCTCGCCGAGACTCCTCTGGGATTTATGCCCAAGCGCAGAAAGGAAGCACTCTTTCTGGGGCTTTCTGGGCTGGAGGGTGGAAGCCTGGTGCCCCTGGTGGCCAACTCACAACAGAGAGACTGCGAGAACACCAGCTTGAAGGAGCTAAAATGCACATCATTTTCGATCTAGAGCCCTAACTAACACGATGACCGCCACAGCAGACCAGACTGACGATCCACCACTTGGGGGTGTCCTAACCCCGGCTCTGGCCGCCTGAGACCCAGAATCTAGGCCAGAGGCTTTCTCGTTACTGGAAAGTCACCCTCTCCCAGGAAGCGGGTGGAGGCCCAGCTTTTGTGCTGAGCACCTCTCTCAGTTCAGTTCAGTTGCTCAGTCGTGTTCGACTCTGCAACCCCAAGAATCACGGCACACCAGGCCTCCCTGTCCATCACCAACTCCCGGAGTTTACCCAAACTCATGTCCATCGAGTCGGTGATGCCATCCAGCCATCTCATCCTCTGTCGTCCCCTTCTCCTCCTGCCCCCAATCCTTCCCAGAATCAGGGTCTTTTCCAATGAGTCAACTCTTTGCATGAGGTGGCCAAAGTATTGGAGTTTCAGCTTCAGCATCAGTCCTTCCAATGAACATCCAGGACTGATCTCCTTTAGGATGGACTGGTTGGATCTCCTTGCAGTCCAAGGGACTCTCAAGAGTCTTCTCCAGCACCACAGTTCAAAAGCATCAATTCTTCAGCGCTCAGCTTTCTTCACAGTCCAACTCTCACATCCATACCTGACTACTGGAAAAACCACAGCCTTGACAAGATGGACCTTTGTTGGCAAAGTAATGTCTCTGCTTTTTAATATGCTATCTAGGTTGGTCATAACTTTCTTTCCAAGGAGTAAGCGTCTTTTAATTTCATGGCTGCAATCACCATCTGCAGTGGTTTTGGAGCCCCCCAAAATAAAGTCTGACACTGTTTCCACTGTTTCCCCATCCATTTCCCATGAAGTGATGGGACCAGATGCCAAGATCGAGTGCCTCTCTGACTTTATTCAAATCCCAGGTGTGTGGATACCATCTTGGAGTCTGGCTCTTTCTAGGACTAAGGACAAGTGGTCCCAGGCCCCTTGCCTCCCCACCCAGGTACAGTCCCCAGGGCAATCCACCAACTCTATTCATCTGGTGGGTAGGCAGAGCGGGGGGGCAGGCGGGGGAAGCTGGCTCTTCGTGCATCCTGCCACCCTCCACTAGCCCCCCAGCCACCTCTAGAGGCCAGGAGTTGAGGGATTTTACCCAGTCTTCCTTGTCAGTAAGTGGGGAGGTCTGTGCTGTGCAGGGGGGCTGTGGAGGCAGGGCCGCCAAGCCCAGGGGACTCTGAGGTCCTGGGGTGCATGGGCGAGGGGACTATTTTCTTTTTTTTATATAGCCTACAGACTGTTTTTTTTAATGCGGATCATTTTTTTAAGTCTTTACTGAATGTGTTACAATCCTGCTTCGGTTTTATGTTTTGGTTTTCTGGCTGAGAGGCACAGGGATCTTAGCTGCCTGACCAGGGATTGAAGCCACGCTGGAGGGCAGTGTCTTAACCACTGGGCCACCAGGGAAGTCCCATGGGGCCTACTTTCTAACCTCTGAGGCACCACCTACGAGACTCCAGAAAGAGCCACCTGACCGCCAGAGACCGAAGCGGGGATGCTGAGATGGAGCGCGCCTCTCTGCTGGCGCTGGAAGGGGTCAGCAGTAAGGGCAGAACGTCTGCGGGGCAGGCTGGAGGCTGCACTCCAGTGAGCCACATCTCCTGCCCATGAGCCTTCATCTGCCTGGCCTGTAGAGCACTGCGGCAGAAGACTCCACGGGAGCGGCTCGCTCTGCCCCGGGGGCCGTGCCGTCAAAGTGCCTGTGCCATAAAGGGGTGGAACATGTTCATCGCTCAGTCGTGTCCGACTCTTTGCGACCCCGTGGACTGCAGCCCACCAGGCTCCTCTGTCTGTGGGATTATCCGGGTGAGAATACCGGAGTGGGCTGCCCTTCTCCCCATAAACGTTTAATGGACAAACAAACCTAGTATCGAGAGGCAGCAGAGCCAGTAAAACGGCTGAAATGGGGCTGAGGGACGGCACACAATTATGGTGGCTCGTTCAGGGAATCGGGGGCGTATCTGCTGTGCTGAATGGAAAGAACGTGGGTTGTTTTGGGGGCTCCACACACATGCCGCCCCTGGGCTGTGAGGGGGTGACAGCACCCGGCACCCGGGAGGCCTCGCACAGTGATACCCGGCAGTGACCTCCCCGAGGCCTGGGCCTCAGCCCCACACAGAGACCCAGCAGCGGCTGCAGGAGGCTCAGCCTCTCCCTCCCTGCCGATGTGCCCCCTGCGATTTCTCTCTTGGCCACCTACCTCACGGTCCCTGCCAGACTTCTGCTCAGCCACGTCCCTCATCTAAACCCATCTGCCCCCAAGAAAGCAACCTGGGGCACCTTGACACCAGCAGGCTGCGGGAGACCTGAGAACCCAGGCCCTCCCGAGGCCGGAGAGCCGGGAGGTCGCTCAGTGTGGGAGACCTGAGACCCCAGGCCCTCCCGAGGCCAGAGAGCCGGGAGGTCGCTCAGTGTGGGAGACCTGAGACCCCAGGCCCTCCCGAGGCCAGAGAGTCGGGAGGTCGCTCAGTGTGGGAGACCTGAGAACCCCAGGCCCTCCCGAGGTTGGAGAGCCAGGAAGTCGCTCAGTGTCAGGAGACCTGAGAACCCCAGGCCCTCCCGAGGCCAGAGAGCCGGGAGGTCGCTCAGTGTGAACGCGGCGGAGCAGCAGTTACCTGTGTACAGGACGCGGCTGATCATTCCCGGCATGACGATGCTGAACATGGGCAACAGCTTCAGGAACGCGCACAGGACGCAGCCGCCTTTCACGTGGGCCAAGTTCTTCCCTGCCAGGCAGCCCTGGACAAAAATCTGCAGAGGAAACGCAGGTGGGGGCGGGCGGGGTGAGCTTTCTCAGTGTGTATGAGCCTGGGCTGCCTCTGCGCAGACAGGACAGGGTGACTGGGATGTGCAGCAGCAGGGGGTGCCGACCGCTCACCCCGTGTCCGTGGGCACGCAGGGCCTCAGGAGACACGTGTGACGGAGGAGCATGTCCTGCTCGGTGTGCAACTGCCTGAGCAGATGGGGGCGGCCTGCCCTTGGCCTCATTGCTAGAGCCTCGCGCCCAGCACAGCGGTGCGGCGCTTACCAGCTGCCCCCTGGCAAGGACGAGACTCCCTCCCAGAGGACACAGAGCGCCTCTGCCCGTCACATCAATCCCAACGCAGACCTGTCCCTCGCAATAAATGGGCGTTCAGAGGTAGGGCCAGCCTCACTCGTCTCAGTGGAAACCAACCAGTGTAGACTCTGGCCCGCGAAGCCTCCTGGGGCCTTTCACAGCCCGTGTCACGGCGCTCTAAGAGGCGGTGTGCGCTCAGCCGGAGCAGGAGAATGCGCGGGCAGATGGAGAAGCACGTGACAAAGAACATGCAGGCGTGGTCCAGTGCATCGAGACAAGGCGGTATTCTGTAGGCACTGAAACGCTGTGCTCAAGGCATATTGAAATAATGGGAAAAAAATGCCCGGAGCGTGACGCTGACTAAAAGGCACAGGATACAGCAGTAGCGCTGACACCGTGACTCTGTAGCTAGAAAAAGTCCACGAGAATAAACCAGCGCCACAACAGTGGTTAATCCTGACAGGTAGGATTTTCCTGTTCTTCTCTCATGCTCTCTTGCTTTTCCAAATGCACTACTTTATTAACAGGAGGAAGAACCCCAGAGTGGTCCTGCCTCACGCACCAGGCACTGCTTCTCAGGGGGCTAGGCGGCATCCTGCGGCCTGCCCCCCGGTGCCCTGGGGGCCTCTGCTGAGCAGGTGGGCAGCTTGGCTTCACTTCCCTTGTTTGCTTAGCCCTGCGCACAGAGGAGACGGGCTCGAAGGGAGGGGCAGGAGGAGGGCTGGGCCGAAGCCGACTCCTATTCCGAGGACAGGACAGTTGTGGGCCGTGAAGTTGTTGCATGCAGAAAGCCCTCAGCACTTGCGTGGGTGGTCATTATCACCAAGTGGGGCAATGGACGAATTCTTGTTTAAAACAACGGTCACTGTTCAGTCAGTAAGTTGTGTCTGACTTTGCGACCCCACGGACTGCAGCATGCTAGGCTTCCCTGTCCTTCACCATCTCCTTGAGTTTGCTCAGACTCACGTCCATTGAGTCGATGATGCCATCCACCATCTCATCCTCTGCTGCCCCCTCTTCTCCTCTTGCCCCCAACCTTTCCCACCATCAAGGTCCTCGCCAGTGAGTCAGCTCTGCGCATCAGGTGGTCAAAGTAGTGGGGCTTCAGCTTCAGCTATCTCCTTCCTGTCCAAAGGACTCTCTAGAGTCTTCTCCAGCACCACAGTTCAAAAGCATCAATTCTTTGGTGTTCTGTCTTCCTTAGGATTCAACTCTCACATTTGTGCGTGATTACTGGAAAGACCATACCCTTGACTATACAGATCTTTGCTGGCAAAGTGATGTCTCTGCTTTTTAATATGCTGTCTAGGTTTGTCATAGCTTTCCTTCCAAGAAGCAAGAGTCTTCTGATTTCTTGGCTACAGTCACCATCCACAGCGGTAGGCAAAGGAAAATAGTTTTCCTTCTGTCAATTTATTTGCCTCTTTTTTAAATAAAATTTTTTCTTAAATCACTTCCTTTATTAGTTTGGAAGTTAGAGATTCTACTTTAATGCTTTTAATAATTACCCTTAACATTTTAACATGGATGCAACTTCAGCTCTAAATAAAACCAGTATTCGCACACTCCTCAACAGTTTCAGGCGCACAGGCAGATTTGAGTCCAGTTGCGGTCTTGTACTCTAGCTCTGTGCTGTGTTTCCTTCCTGTGTGCACAGTTACATGACTCTCAGGCAGTGCTTCAGGTCCGCGCACACGTTGGCCAGCGTCTCTGACCGCCCCTCCTGCTCTCCAGGACCTCCCTCCTTTTTCGTTACGCACCTTGTCCAGTGTCTAGGGAAGGTTATGCCTTTATTTTTAGTATCTTTAAAGTATTTATTTACTTATTTGGCTGTGCCGGGTCTTAGCTGCAGCATGTGGGATCTAGTTCCCAGACCAGGGATGGAACCTGGGTCCCCCGCATGGGGAGAGTGGAGTCTCAGCCACTGGACCACCAGGGTAGTCCGGGTTCCAACTTCATTTTGCCCTCACTTCTGAGTAATACTTAGCTGGGCGCCGCGTGGAAAGTGTCCATCTTCCTCAGCACTTTGAAAGGCTTCCTGCTCTCCCTCGGGTTATGCTGCTTCTAAGTCTGTTGGGGGCACCGGTCTTCCTCCACAAGTGATCTTTTATCTCAGGGGCTTTCAAAGTCTCGACTTTCATGTTCTGAACCTTCACCAAGAGGTGCCTCTGTGTTGATTTGCATGGTTGTCACTGTGATTCCTGAATCTGAAGAGTCCTGCTCTTTCAACGACTGTAAAAACTCTGTTATTTTCTGTTCAAATATTGCTTCTCCTCTCTCCTCCTGGAATTCCAAGGAAGCATTTCAGTTCCGTCATCCACGTCACTTTGCCTCTCTTTCACCCTTCTCTGTGCCTTTAGGGCAGTTTCTTGCGTCCTGTCCTCTCGGTCACTCACTCTTTCCTTCAGCTGTGTTTGATGTTACTTTAACAGTTACTGAAGTTCACATTTCCACAAGGATATTTTGCATTTCCAGGAGTTTGACTTTTAAATCTAACTGGTCGTTTTTGATGGAATTGTGTTCCTGTTTCGGGTCCGCTTTTACTTCCTTACATGCGTATTTTGTGTTTGGTATCTAACACCTCAGCGTTCTGAAGTGTGGGGGCTTCTCGCTTGCGGTGGTTAGATTCCAGCCTGTTTTCTAATTTTTACAGAAGGATTTTCCTTGTCTTCGAGGCAAGGCAGCGGAACGAGACTCGTGATCGGCAGAAGGGGAGGAACACGGGTAACAAGGCAGCGGCCGCATCATCGAGCACGCCGGGCTCCGCGCGCTTCCGGCTTCCCGGTCCTGCAGTCAGAGCTCCGCCAGGGCCGCTCTGCTCTGCGCCCGCCGGCCGCGCCGGTCTCATCTGCCCACACGATCGATGCTGTGACCAAGGCCTCACAGGTGGCCCCTCACGCACCGGGATGAGGATCTGGGGGTGCCTTCTGGGGAGCATCACTGCTTGGCCACAGAGCACAGCACGCTAGGCCTGAGCGGACACTCGGCCCTCCAGAGCAGGCTGCCCCGGGCAGCGCGCTCACCGGAACCGCACGAGGACCCGCACCGGCACGCGCTGCCCGCGCCTAGCGTCACCAAGCTCCCTGACGTGGGCCGTCTCACTGCGGCTCTAAACCGCACTCCCCTCGTGGTGCTGGGCTAGATTCCGTTTTCTACGACTTGCCTTCATGTCTTTTGCCCCGTGGCTGTTGGGGTGCCTTTTTCTTGTGGGTTTGCTATTAGTCTCCTGCTCACTGTGAACATTTCTAACCGTCTGCTCTAGCCCATCATCTGTCAACTTTGTCTAGAGCGTCTTTGTTAAAAACGCCCTCCGTGCAATGTGGTCAAATCGCTATGACTTACACTCCCCACAACTAAGCAAGTATTCACCAGCGTTACCTTCCCTTATTAGTGTATGGGTTTCCTTTTCACAGTTAAGTCTTTAATTCACCTGAAGTCTCCCCTGTTGATTGGTGGAGCCTCCAGAACATACATTAAATCCCTACAAGTATGTGAGTCTGTCTCTGAGCTGTTTACTCCGCTCCGTTGGTCTGTATGTCTATTCCTGGAAATTTCAAACTGCTTGCGTTACTGCAACTTTGTCGATGTTTAAATATCTGGTCGGGCAAGTTCTCCCACTTTGTTCTTCATTTTCAACCTCAGGTTACCTGTGACATCTTTCATAAAGGATTTAAACCCTTTTTATTGTGCTGTAACACATGGATGTATGCTGTAGCACAGTACGGAGCACCATAGTTCCATTACCGTGGAACCATCACCCAATTCAAGAGGTGCAACTCTGCGGAACCCCAGAAGCCTCTCTCTGTGATTATTTCTTTAAATATCAAGGTAAAATTCACATAACATATAACTATCCGTTTATCTTTTACTTTTTGGCCATGCTGTGTAGCATGTGGGATCTTAGTTTCCCACCAGGGATCAGCCTTGTGCCCCCTGCGTTGGAAATGAGGAGTCTTGGCCACCGGCCTGTCAGGGAAGTCTCTGTAATTAACCATTTTAAAGTGAACAATTCAGTAGTGGTTAGTGCATCCCCGGTGTTGCACAATCTCCACCTCTTTCCCATGTCAAAACCTTTTCATGACCCAGAAGAGCACCCAGGCCCACAAAAGTGGTCGCTGTGCATTCCTCCTCCCCTCCTCCCCCGGGAGGCACTCACTGGATTTTTGTCTCCATGATTTGCCTGTTCTGGATATCTCATATAAAAGGAATCATACAACAGGTGAACTGTCGAGCCTGGCTGCTTTCACTGAGCATAGCGTTCTTAGATTCATCAAACATGCAGCATGTAACAGAAGTTCGTCTCTTTTTACGGCTGAATAGTATTTCAGCACACGGACACACGTTCTGCTCATTCATTCCTCGGTGGATGTTTGAGTCATTTCCACTTGTTAATGATTGTCGATAAGGCTGTTATGTGTGCCTCTTTTTAGCCTCAACTCTTCCCCTTGCTTCAGGAATGACTGCTTTAATGAGCACTTTATTTCCTCCTTGCTTTTCTTTATAATTTTTTGTACTGAGACAACACGGCTGTGTTACACTCTCTCTGTGTTACACACTGCCCGTGTTACACTCTCTGAACGTAATCACACAGCGCCTAGCCTTCTGTCTTCGGCTGCTTTTATTCCCCGTCACGCTCTGAAGGTTCATTCACGTCATGGTACGCGGCTGTACTTCCTTTTCTTTATTGCCTTTCCACTGTATGAATATTTCACAATTTTGTGATCGACCATTGATAGAACCATGTAATCTTTAGAATGAGCTTTGAGTCCTGAAAAAAAAATCCAGCTGAAATACTGATTAGCAGCATTTAGTTTTTAGACTTGGTTTGAGAGAACTGACATTTTTCATGAGCAAAAAATTGTGCTTTGCAGATAATGAGAGGGAAGAAGAAATGAAAACAGGTGCTGTGCTACAGATGGGGCTGGGGAAGAGACCCCTTTTTTAAAATTTATTTTATTATTATTTTTTAAACTTGCTACGTTTTAAAAAGTTTTTTGGCCATACCCCACAGCATGTGGGACCCTAGTTCCCCAACCACGGACGGAACCCATGTCTCCTGTGTTGGGAGGCAGACTCTCAACCAACGCACCACCAGGAAGTCCCCCACCACCTTTTTTAAAAAAATGCCACATTAAACTTTTTTCCTAAATTTTAGAGACCTCTTTTAGACAGAGCGTGGTGCTGCAGCATCTGGGCACTGCACAAGGCTGGGAGGGAAGCCTGCCTGTGGCTGCAGAGCCATGAAGACCCCCCACCCCCCAGCGCAGACCCCCCAGCGCAGCGTGTCTCGTTACCTGGTCGGTGCACCAGTAGTACAAGGAGATGGTGGAGATGCCGAAGACGATCCCAGGCCAGGGGATGTCTCCGGTGATGGGGTCTCGGAAGATATGGAAGGCATCCATGCGTGGCACGAAGCACTCCACTGGGGCAGTCCAGTTCCCTTCCCAGGTGAGGGTTGGCTTGGCCTCCGGGTACCTGCTCTCTAGCTCCTGGTATCCGCCTATCTCGTTAAAGGCTTGAAAACACCACACAGTCGGTCAGTACCTTCAGCTGCACGGGAGCCAAGACAGCAGCATGAGACATGCCAGGACAGCAGATAGCCAACACTGTGCACGCTCAGAGAAGAGACCCTCTCCTCCCAAGCGAGAGTGGAGCAGAGTGGACGGTCGTGTGCCCGGCTCCCCGTCCTCCTGCTTCTGGGGACAGAGCCCTCTCTCCAGCTGCACTCCACCCTACAGGGCTCAGGTGGGCGTTATCAAACCGTCCACCATGCATTCTGATCTGGCACGTGATCTAGGCCTGGCCAGTGTTCCATGTCCCCGGGCAGCTGACGTATCAGGAATGGACTTGAAACCAGGCCCAACTAATTTAAACAGAACTTGTCCCAGGAGCCTTCTGCTTAAGGCACCAAAAATGCCTGCTCCCTTGCTTTGGGGCGCTAAGCAGGAATGGGGGTGTGAGGGCTTTGGTCCACCTGGCTCATGCAGAAGCCTGGGTCAGCCACGCTCAAAAGTAAGATGCCCTGGGATTTCTAGTCATGTGACTCCAAGAAGTACTTCATTTGCTTCAACTAGCTTTGAACTAAAGTTTTATCACAAGTTACTCAAAGAATCTCAACTAAATCAGAAATTGATACTCATTTTCCTGCAATCCCAGCAAAATGTTTGTGAGACTTCATGTCTGGAATTTTCCTCAGTGCTCAAAGCATTTCTTCCTCAGTATCCTAACCAATGTAAAACCTTATTATTAAAGAAAAATGTTTTTAAAAGGCACTAAAACACACATAATTCTACCAACATAACTAAAAAACACCTTATGAAAGTAAAAGTCGCTTAGTCGTGCCTGACTCTTTGCGACCCCATGGATTATACAGTCCACGGGATTCTCCAGGCCAGCATACTGGAGTGGGTAGCCTTTCCCTTCTCCAGGGGATCTTCCTAACCCAGAGCTTTGGCATAATAAACCAAGTTCCTCTGAATTTTGAAATGGATCCAGAATCATCTGGAGTCAAGGCTAGTCAATGAAAGATACTAAGTGCCTGTAAAATGAGTAAGATACCTCACAGCATTTCTAAAAACAATTCCCACGTGGAATTTTAAAAGTGAGCTACAAAGCCACAGAGATGTCAGACAAGAACAGGAAAGTATCTTTATGAACTTGGGTGAGGGAGTAGAACATTCTTCAGCAAAACACAGAAAGAAAAGAGAGGCTGATAAATGTGATGTTAAATTTTCACATTTATATGATGGAAACCAAATAAAAAATGTTAGACTGAAAGAAGAGATTTGCACCATGTATGAAGGATTCACACATCAATAGCCAAGGAAAACTACTGGAAAGAAATTCGGCAGTGAATACGAATGTGGAATTCACAGAGCAGGAAATACAGATGGCCGTTAAGTGTGTGAAAGGATGCTCAACCTCACTAGTGTCCGGAGAATTCAAATTAAAACAAACATGGGATACTCCCACCCCCTCACCCATTAGGCCCGTGTTTGTTATTTTTAATTTTATTTCTTCCTTTGGTTGTCCTGGGTCTTAGTTGCGGCAAGTGTGAGTGTTTTAGTTGCTGCCTGTGGGATCTAGTTTCCTGACCAGGGGTTGAGCCCAGGCCCCCTGCATTGGGAGTGGAGAGTCTTAGCCACTGGACTACCAGGGAAGCCCCTGGGCATAGTTTTTAAAAGTCTTAAGACATCAGGTATTAGATGGGAGGTTAGGAAACACCCATTCTCATACATTTCTGAGAATGTAAGCTAAATCTGCCACTTAGGAGAGGAAATTGAGGGATTTCTTGACAAATCCAGGAATGCAAGGTTAACATTCAAAACCAAGTTAACGTAATGTGCTGTGTTAACAGAAAAAGGAAAAAAACAATCTGATCATCTAAGCAGATGTGGAAAAAACATTTGATACAATTCAAAACCTGCTCATGATCATCTTAGCAAACGAGGAACAGAAGGGAACTTTGTTAGTATGTCAAAAAGCATCTACCAAAAAGTGACAGCAAATATTTAATGGTGAAATAGCCAAAGCTTTACCGCTAAATCGGAAAAGAGACAGGGAGGCCTGGTGTCTTCCTTGTACTAAGTCCTTGCCAGTGTAATGAGGCAAGAAAAAGACTCAAAAGGTATAAAGTTTGGAAAAGAAGAAAGCAAAAAGTCAGCTCTCCTCCTGGGGGCTGGATGCAGAGCGTGTTCACTTTGTGACACTTCGTCACACTACCTACTTTGATTTGTGCCCTTTTCAATAAGAAGCTTAAAAACAAATACACACACAGAAAAGATGCAGCAGATCTCTATTTACTGATATAAAAATCTGCCTAAGGCACCGTTCCAGTGGTGAGAAAAGATGCAGAGTGCTCTCCTTCTATTCAGACGTCTCTCTCACAGACGCACACGTGTACAGGCACTGCTTTACTGCACTTTGTAGATAGTGTGTTGCTTGTGTTTGCTTGTGTTTTACAAATTGAAGGTCTGTGGCTACCCTGCGATGAGCAAGTCTATCAGTGCCATTTCTCTAGCAGCATTATTTTTAAATTAAGGCATGTGCCTTGTTTTTAGCTTTGATACTATTGTACACTTCATACGGTACTACGCTACAGTATGGACATAACTCTCATATGTACTGGGAAACCAAAACTCTTGTGTGACTTGCTTTGCTGTGGTATTCGCTTCATTGCTGTAATCTGGAGCCAAACCACACTCTCTCTGGAAGGATGTACACAAAACTTAGGGTACTGGTTGGTTCTGGGGAGTCAAACTGAGAAAACGGGAGTGACAGACATTTCACCTGGTGCCCTTTTGCTTTGTCTACCCTGTGTATGCACGCATACACGTGTGCTAAACTGCTTCAGTCATGTCCGACTCTTTGAGACCCTATGGACGGTAACCCGCAAGGCCCCTCTGTCCATGGGGATTCTCTAGGCAAGAATACTGGAGGGGTTGCCATGCCCTCCTCCAGGGCATCTTTCTGACTCAGGGACTGAACCTGCATCTCTTATGTCTCCTACATTGGCAGGCGGGTTCTTTACCACTAGTACCACCCAGGAAGCCCGCCTTGTGTATATACTAATTAAAAGTTAAAAATAAAAAAAGTCGTATGTGCATCAGTTCCCACAATGAGTGGTTTGAAGACAACATTCATTTGTAACTACAAATTTTTGTGTATTTTAAAAAGAAAACAAGCCCCCACAACAGTTTACTTATCAAAAGAACTAGCATGGATACCCCAATAAAAAAAGTCCCGTTAAATTTCTCAGAACATGTCACAGTCTGTTTGGGCTGCTGTAACAAAACACCAGAGAGTGGGTGGCTTACCCCCCACAGCTCTGGGGGCTGGGACTCCCAGCTCAAGGTGCTGGCCGACTGGGTGTTGGCCACGTCCTCATGTGGCAGAAAGGATGAGGAGCTCTCTGGGGTCTCTTTCATAAGAGCACTAAAGCCACT
The DNA here is from genome assembly GCA_024291935.2 of Okapia johnstoni. Classification (NCBI taxonomy): domain Eukaryota; kingdom Metazoa; phylum Chordata; class Mammalia; order Artiodactyla; family Giraffidae; genus Okapia; species Okapia johnstoni. The sequence goes on along the minus strand of CM044310.1, from coordinate 1,201,574 downwards.
CAGACAGGTTCTTCCTTCAAGAACTAACCACCTCCCAGTACCATCACATTGGAGGTTAGGGTTTCAACTTATGAATTTTGAGGGGATAGAAAAATTCAGCCTGTAACAGTAAATGATACATAATTATTTAGAGATATAACTGCTAACATTAAATAGATTATTCTACCTGCCCCCAAAGTTTAACTGGATATCATTCTCAAGTATTGGGATGGTCCTGGCAGATTTTAATAAAGTTGATGTTTCATACTAGCACACGAATAAAAACAGTGGCTTAGAGTATTTTATAGTTTATAATTTTGTCACTCAAATCAGTCATTGCTTCCCAGATCCTTTAAAGATTCCCTGGACCATGCCTGAGATGTGTTCCATGTCCCAGAAGCAGTGCTGAGTAGACCTCAAGGAGCACTGATGCTTCCTGAACGGTGAGACTGAGGTTTGTGACTCTGTGGGCCTACGTGTTCTCCTTCCACGGAGCTCAATAATCTGCTCTACGGAACCATAATCCTTCAACTCAACTCGAACATCATTTCAGTAACTTTCCAATACCTGAGCCCAGAGCTTTTCCTTCTAAATTTCTGCAAGACAAACCTCTGACCCACCGCCAATCTCAGCAAGGCTCCCCCTAGTAGTGGGTACAGGTGCCGTTAACAGGCTATTTGCATATCAGGGGCTTTCGGGCTTGAGGGACGCAGCTCGGAGTTCTTCTCTTGGCGTGTTTCATCAGCAAGTTATGAACCTGGGTAACTCGGCTTTCTCATCAGTCAGTTAAGGACAATCAAAGCGGTGCAGCCTCGGGGTGACTGTGATGGTTCAAGGGGACAGTGCAGACGCACCGCTGCCTGGCATCCTTGGGGTGACTGTGATGGTTAAAGGAGACAGTGCGGACGCACCGCTGCCTGGCAGCCTCGTGGTGACTGTGATGGTTAAAGGAGACAGTGCGGACGCACCGCTGCGTGGCAGCCTCGTGGTGACTGTGATGGTTCAGTGGGACAGTGCGGACGCACCGCTGCCTGGCAGCCTCGTGGTGACTGTGATGGTTAAAGGAGACAGTGCGGACGCACCGCTGCCTGGCAGCCTCGTGGTGACTGTGATGGTTCAGTGGGACAGTGCGGACGCACCGCTGCCTGGCAGCTGGTCCTCAACTCACAGCAGCTGTCACTCTCATTCGTGTCACTCACTAGGCGTCTACCGTGTGCATCAAACTACACACTGTGTGAAGCATACGATGGCTCTGGTTCTCAAGAAGCTCTGGACCTGGGGGTATGACTTACTTATGTGATACAATGAACGATCAAGGTAAGCACTACCAAAAAAATGTCATGTTGGAAAAAAACAAGTGTCGTGTTGCGTGGTAGTGATGCAAGTCCAGAGAACAAGGACGCAGCGGAGGGACACTCATGGAGTCCCAGGTTTGGGGGCGGGTTCTCTGCTGACCCTGACAGACGGATTTACATAAATGGACAGGAGGAGAGGGGCTTCCGATGGAGAGCAAGGGCATGGCTCAGAGTGGGGCCAAGCGTGGCGGGCCGCTCCTGACCACTGCTCAAAGCCCTGGAGTCTGTCGTCACCCCCTGCTCCTCGACTCCTCTTTCTCCACGAGCAGAAGTTTCCACCCCAGGTGGTCAGCATGACCTCAGACAATGCTCACTCATGGGTCCTGAGGGCCTCAGTCTCCTGTCTGAGAGAGGACAGTGCTGAAACGGCCCCAGGCAGCGGCCAGAGCCCCCCAGCCCCACCCTGGTGCCCAGCAGTCTCCAGATTTACTTACCATAGCCCATTAAAAACACAGAGCCCAGAACCACGAAGACAGCATGCAAGATATCAGTGTAAACCACGGCTGCAAAACCACCTGAATGGGCCAGAGAGAGGGAGAGGGAAGCCTTGCCTGACTCTGAGGGAAGTCACTGTGCGTGCCCCGTCCACACACTCGTGTCCCCGTCTCCACACCCACACCTCCACCCTCAGTTCATTGGGCCTGACGGCTGCCCACGCTGTGCCCAGGTGCGTGCTATCTTCTCCCCTGAACAGCCTCTGCTGTTGGAGTCTTACTCTGCCTACCTATATCCCAATTTCCTTTTACTCCTATTTTTTGGATGAAAATCTGGTAGTTTTCCTAAGCAAAAAAGTATACAGGTCTTCCCTGACTTAGATGGGGCTACATCATGAGAAACTCATCGTTAAGTTGAAGGGATCACTAGGTTGGAAATGCATTTTCTGTATCTCACTCCCCGAACATCACAGCTTAGCCTCTCCTGCCTTAAACGTGCTCAGCACACACACACTGGCCTACAGCTGGACAAAATCGTGAACACAACCTGTTTTATAATGGCATGTTGATCATCTCGGGTAATTTACTGAAGACCACACTGAAGGCTGTCTGGGCAGAGGATGGTCATTCACCCCATGGTCTTGTGGTTGATGGGGAGTGGCTGCCACCCAGGACTATGACCGTATCATGTCACGTCTTATTAACCCAAGATGGAATCAATATTAAGAATTGAAGTGTCCACCTAAAAGGTCTCATCTGCTGGCCTGCCCAGGTCACCAGGCAACCAGGACGACCTGAAGCAGGCACCTCCCTTCTCTCCCTGTCTGCGCTCCCACCCCGTCATCACACAGCCTGCTGCGTCAGGCCTGCCCCATCCCAAACACAACCGCTGCCGGCCCTGCCGAGCCCCTTGGGAAGCCGCTGCCAGTCTGATGAGATTTCCAGGAGCAGGGCACCACTCAGGCACCCCTGCCTCATTTATTTTCAGTATTCGGCTCTTTCAGGCCTCAGCAATGTGACTTACAGTCTCAGGGAAAATGCAAATGCTGGACCTATCTCAATGTCTTCGGGTCTGCACTAAGAAGCAGAGCTTCTGCCTCAACCCAAGTACCTGTGGGTCAGAGTGACCTCACCTGTGATGGAGTATACGCCGGTAACTGACAGCAAGACCACGGTGGCCAGGTAAACATCCAGCCCCAGAACCAGCCTCATAAACACGGCGCCCATGCAGATCTCCACCTGAAATGAGTACAAAGGCAGGGCCTGCACTTCCATTTCCCAGAAGGACCCTGATCTCAGAGGCCATCTTCAGTCGGCAGGTCCACCCCATCCCCAGTGGACACTAGGGGAGGTCTCCCCACGTTCTGTGGGGCGACACGGCTGGCGGCCGTACGTTCGGCCACGGTCAGCACTTTTAAGGCTTGGGTTAATCCAATTAATGCAACTTTGTCTCTTCCTACCTGGAGCCTCAGAGTGGGCTTTTTCCGCAGTTCCACCAGCGGGGCAGGCAGAGCGGACAGCTTACTAGGACTGGGGAGCTTTTTCTATAAAGGGAAGATGCTGAACGCCGTGGGCTTTGCGAGACATAGACTGTTTCTGGTTTTTACGACCCTTTAAACTGTAAAGATCGTTTTTAGCTTAAGTGCTGTACAAAGCAGACCTCTAGGCCGACGGCCTGGGGGCTGTGCTGACGCTGACTCTGAAGTGCGTGCACGTCACTTGCTGGCTCACCTCCTGCCCGCTGCCCTGGTCAGCACACCCAGGGGCACAGTCGGCAGAGGGCTTCCCAATATATCCGTTCACCAAGTACCAACCACACGATAGACACTTGGCAGGGTTCAGAGGGCACCAGGGCCACCAAAACTCAGCCAGCCTTCAAGGAGGCCTCCCTCCTCCTGTTTACGGAGGGAGGCACAGCAGACAGGCGGCTGTCCTGCGGTGTGATAAGTGACACTCATTCGGCCATTCCAAGAGCACTTGTCTCAGTGCTTATGCGCCAACCATGTCCTCAGCAAGCTTCCCGGAGCCGGCTGGGCACGCAGGGGGCAAGCCGGGCAAGGCCTGGGTGCTCAAGAAGCGCCCCTTGGAGTGCAGACAGACAGTAAGCAAGGAGACAGGTCCATCTTCTCACGTGGAGACGGGTATTAGGGAACGGAAACGGTAAGGAGTAGAGAATGAACGGGCGCATCCAAGGAAGGCCTCTCCTGGGAGGTGACAGGTGAGATCTGGCGGAAGAACATTCCAGACACAGCACAGAGCAGCCAAGGGCTTCACGTGGGAATAAGCTCTGGGACCTGAAAACAGTGCGGCAAGGAGACCGCGTCAGAGGCAGAGTCAGGACGGGAAGGCCTCAAAGGTCCCAGCTGGGGCCTCCGGTCTCTGTGAGGGTGGCAGGACCTGGACTGTTGCAAGCAGGGGCGGGGCACCTCCTGATGACACAATGGGGATAAGCCCAAGGTTCCCTGGGAGCCCAGGCTCGGGAGGCAGGGAAGGTGCTCTGCCGTCTACCTTGTGTATCACTCAGCTATTTTTCCTCTGCTTTAGTTTAGACAGTGGAGGCCGACATGTAACTTAGGGAGCCCCAGAGTGAACGCCTGGGGCACATCTAGTCCTGCCTATCAATTTTTCTGTGTTTCCCTTCCGTGGACTCGCCTTTACACAACTCACCGAGATCTTACTGAAGATATACAGGAGTAAGTACAGAATGGCGAGGAGGAACTGGATCCGGTAGCCACCAAACCTCTTCCTCAAGTATGTGGGCAGCGTCACTACCTGGAGAACAGTAAGAGAGGCCCCCATGAGGCAGAGGGCTCACAGAGGGCTGGCTGGCACGACACAGCCCGGGAGTCTCAGGTGCTCTCCATGAACACCTGCTGAGACGAGAGAAATCAGGAAGGAGACACGATCCCGCTGTCTTCAGGAAGCTTGGAATCTAGCTCCTGTCCAGTCTCTGGAAAGCAGAAGAAATGACCTTGTCTATGACGACAAATGATTTTCGTGAAATAATCACATGGAAAATCAAATGCTTTATCAGATACTACAGACACACCCAGCTGTTGAGAGAGAGACAGGACCTGACCCCACGGCTCCCCGCTCCTCTGTGCTCACACTGCCGGTCTGCGTGCGGGTGCCCCGAACCACCCGGCTCCTTTATGCACCCACCATCTCACGCTGCGTGTGCCCGGGGGCAGGAGCACCCGCCTCGCTCAGCAGACGCCTGGCCCCAAGCACAGGGGCTCACAGAGGCAAAGGCACCACCGCTAACTGAGTGTCCTCCTGTGCTCTCGCCCCCCTGCCTCACACGTGAGAGTCCTGGCTGCTCCCTGGAGCCCTGGCTGGGATGTGACGGGGCCGCACGCCCCTCCTAAACACCCGCAGCTTTTACTTGTTTCCCCTCCGCCTGGCACTTAATCATGCGTGACACACACCGCTGACCTTCTCAGTCAGCCCCAAGCTGTCTCAGAGCCAGGGCTGCCGTCACAAGGCATGACGCAGCGGCTCACATGGTAGAGACATGTTGTCTTGCAGCTCTGGGGCCGGACGCGTGCAGTGTCGGGCGGCCAGTTCCTTTGGGCCGCGAGGACGGGTGGGCCAGGCCCCTCTCCCTGGCTGGCGGAGGCCGTCTGCCCCGAGTCAGCTCATCCTCCCTCCGTACATGTCTGTGTCCAACGCTCTCTTCTCATAAAGTCATGCTGAATTAGGACCCAGCCTCACGACCTTATTTTAACTCAATTACTTCTTTAAAGACCTTATCTCAAAAGATGTCACAATCTAGGGTGATTTTCCTGGGATTATGGCTTCATAATTGCAAGCATTAGACTGCAAGGCAAACCAAGCCTTTCATGGTTTTAATGCCCTCTCCACAAGTATTTTAAATGTTTAAGTCTTACGAGGCATGGTTTACACACAGTAAAATGATCCCGTTTTAAAATCTGATGAGTTTGGGTAAATGTACACAGTTGTATGGTCACCACCACACTCAAGATAGAAGGCATTTCCAATGCCTCTCAAAGCCCCCGAGGGTGTATGTCTGGGACCTTCTCCACCCCTGACCCTGGATATCCAGTTCACCTTCCTTGGAGCTCAAATCCTATCTGGCTGCTTTCACCTGCGGCCACACCCTGTAGGTCATCCATGCTGGCACTTGACTCCTTAGGGCCCCCGAGCACCATGCTAGCGGGCTGTCTGTCCATCCCCCACACAATTCAGGTTATTTCTAGGTTCGGACGTTATGACTAGAACTTCCTGTACAGTCTGTGTGTGGACACGCACCTTCATGTCTCTGGGGTGGGGGATGAAGTGCCACTCCAGGAACAGAGCAGCTGGGTCCTAAGGCGTAACTGGGCAAGAAACTGCCAACCTGTTTCTAGAGTTGTCTCTGGAAAGGCAGGGGGTCCCCGAAGCTCCACAACCTCTCCTGCTCTTGACGCATCTCAGCGGTTCAGTGTGTCTATGTGGGATCCTAAGTAGCATTTCCCTAACAATCAGTGAGAGTGAACATCCTTTCATGTCATTATCTGTCATTTGTAAGGTGAAATGTATGGTGAAATGCTGTCTTGTTATAAATTATGAGTGTTTTTAGAAAACGTGTATATTCAGGACATAAGTATCTCATTACGAACGTGTTCTATAGATATTCCTCCACAGTCTCTAGCTTGACTTGTCATTTTCTTAAAAATTTCTTTCAAAGAGTTAAAGATTAAAATTATACTTTGAAGTCCAATATATCAATTTCTCCCTTTATGGCTTGTATAAGAAATCTATACCTAGCCAATAAGCTTCATTTCTTCCTTTGCAATGGCTCTTTTTTAAATCGGTGTGCCAATGACATATAACTTTATACTGGTTTCAAGGGCACAACATAATGTTTCAATATTTGTATATATTTCATCTTCATTTTTTTTTGACCACACAACTTGCAGGATCTTAGTTCCCAGACTAGGGATTGAACCTGGACCCTGGGCAGGGAAAGCATACAGTCCTAACCACTGAATCGCCAGGAATTTGCTCATCTTCATTTTAAAACATACTTCTGCTGGGCATAAAATTTTTGGTGGACAGCCTTTTCTTCCTTTCAGCATCTGACTGCATCATTCCGATGTTTTGTGGACTCCACTGTTCTGAGCAGAAGTCGTCTGTTAAGTATATCATTGTTCCCCTGCACGTAATGTGATTTTTCTTTTCCCATTTTCAGACCTCCTCTCCGTCTCTGCTGTTAGCGTCCTGACTGTGACGCGAACCTGTGTGTGGCTTTGTGTTCACTCCATTTGCTGTTGGTTAGACTTGTCGAATCTGTAAATTAACATTTTCACCAAAGGAGATATTTCCAGTTATTATCTCTTCAAATAATGTTTGGGGTTAAAATCTGGGGGGCACCGATGAGCTCCTTGATCTTGGAGAGTCACATCCTCGCTTAGATTTGGCAAGTTCTCAGGCTTTAAGGAACCTTTCTGCCTGCTTCTCCCTCTCTTCTCCTGGGACTCCAGGACTGTGTCGATGGTGTCTTTTAACGGTGTCCCATCGTTCGCACGGGCTTTCTTCACTGGTTTTCATCCCTTTTCCTTTGCTCTCCTCTGACTGTGTGCATGCTCAGTCGCCAAGCTGTGTCTGCCTCTTTGCGACCCCATGGACTGTAGTCTTGCCAGGCTCCTCTGTCTGTGGGATTGCCCAGGCAAGAATACTGGAGTTGGCTGCTATTTCCCCCTCCAGGGGATTCTCCTGGCCCAGGGATGGAACCCACATCTCCTGTGTCTCTGGCAGCGGCAGGCAGATTCTTTACCACCGAGACACTTGGGAAGCTGCTTCTCCTTGCCTGGATAATTTCCAATGGCCTGTCACTGAGCTCACAGACTCTCTCTTCTGCTAAGTCTGCTGTAGATGCTTTCAACCGCAGCTTTCACTTCATTCACTGCAGTCTTCAGTCCAGAATTCCTACTTGGTTATGTTTATGATTTTTTCTCTGTTAAACCCATTTCCTTTAGGTGCTGCTTTCTTTATTCTGTTGAATTGTCTTTCTGTGTCTTCTTGTAGCTCGCTGAGTTTCCTTCAGACAACTTCCTTGAACTCTTCACAGGTAGATCTTTGGGGTTCGTCGGTGTTACACTAGCGTGCTCCTCTGTGTCACATTCTCTCCACTGTTCATGTTCCTCGTAGCCTTGTGCTGCTGTCTCTGCACTGAGGCAGTGGTCACCAGCTCTTTCCCCTGACTGCTTCCGGAAAGAGACACCTTCCGTCAGTCCTACTAGGGGGTCTGAGACTTTCTCAGACCTTGTCTATGGACACTGGCTTCTCATGCCCTCCTTGACCCTACAAAGCCAGGCTGTGTGCTGACAGCCCTCCCGAGGGTGGGCTGGAGGTTCACCTGTGGCTTCCCCAGTTCCACAGGTCAGGCTGGTTTCCTGCACATGCCAGTAGCTTTCTGCCAGGGCTCAGCACACCACCACTGGGCATAAGCAAAGGGAGCTGGCTGGCGGGTGGAGGCATACGTGGGCGATGCGTGCAGCATGGTAGGGGTGGCTGTGGGCAGCTGGGGAGATCTGCAGGTGAGGAGCCCCCAGCAGCTCGCTGGCAGTCTTCCTGATAAGAGTCTGTGAGGGGAATTTGTGTTTCTCTGATGCCATCTGAGAGCCCTGGGAGCTGCTCTCCAAGTCACTCCCTGCCCCCTGGTCTCACAGCACACTTCAGTATCCTGGAGGGAGGGAGAACCAGGTAGGCCACAGTGGCAGCATACTGCATGGCTGGTGTAGCTGAGCACGTTCAGGCGCTCACTTCCCTCATGGGAGAAATCTCAGGCTGAGAAGCCCTCTCCTGGCACAGAGCTGCGCCACCTTGGGGGGGTGGGTGCTGACGTGGGTAAAGTGGACCTGCCCCCTCACCCGCTTCAGTGCATCCAGTCTTGGGTATTTTTTTCCAAAAGCATGACTCGTGTACTTCCACGAAGGCCCCCCTGTCTGTGGTTACCGTCCAAGGTGGAATTCTCTGACAGACAGCTCTACCCTACCATGCTGCTGATCACTCCAGGCATCCCCGTGGACACTGGTCCTGGACGTCTCTTCTCTGTCCCCTCTCGGCCACGCACTGACATGTCTTCGTCCCCTTATCTCTTGTGTACACTTTAGAATCAGCCTGTCAAGTTCCTCACACATCCTCTTTTGGATTTAGAGAGAACTAACAGTTTTTAGTTCTAACAACATTGTTAGTTCTCACTAACATTGTTAGGCTGTTGTCTTCCAATTGTTAACAGAGTTGGTCCCTTCATTAATTTAGGTCTTATTTGTTAACAAAGTTTTAAAATGTTTTCTATAAAAGCCTTCAGAGGGGAACCCTTGAATAAGGTCCAGAATGAAACCCTGGCAGTTACTGGCTCCTGTTTGTCGGTGTCAGCTGATATTATTTCAGGCATTTCTTAGGATTTAGGGATGTGGGTACAAGGATCAAAAGACTGAGAAGTTTAACTAGTCCTCTGAAATCTTTTTATGTACCACTATAATATTTGTAAGAAAAAATACTGCAGAGAATAGACTAACTGATCAGGGATACTCACCCCAGACTTAATGTAAATAGGAGAAAACACCCAACCAAGAACACAGAGGACAAACGAGGCCTGAAACCAAGAAGAGAAGAGCGGTTACATCAGGGCCCCATCTCGACCAGGCTCTTAAAGGAGACGCAGGCTTAGTCACTAACTGTTTTGAGCCCAATAAATACATCACTACTGGGAACCTTGCCAACAACAGCCCAAGAATAAACCCTCTGGGAGAACAAACTTAACTTATAGGCACTTGATCTTTGCTTATAAAGGTGCATTCTTAATTTTTTTTTGGCGGGGGGGCATGCTTAACTAAGCCAATTTTCAAGGTATTCATTAAAATTTATGTTTGCTTAGCTCCAGATAGGATCAAAGATAACTGATCATTAAACAAAGAAAGACAGGTTGAAAAAAATCAGAAACCGTTCAGAGAAACAGTAGAGAAACCATACCAAAATTTACACAAGTTATTGAAATTAAGTAATACATTTCGCTTCAGCTTTCTTTACAAAGAAGAGGTAAGCTGAAATAAGGAGATGCTAGTAAATTCTGAGAGGTAAACTGTGGTAAAGACCAGGGCTCCTTATTAGGTTTGGAGCTGACTCTGTTAGAAGTGTTATTTCTTTTTGTAATCTACCAGGAGAAAGATGAAACCCAGAAAGAGGGAGCTTTCTGATTTATAAAAAAGGTCAGGTGATTTATACAGATACAGGTTAATTAACCCAAAACTTATAAATTCACTTATAATTTAGGTGAACAAACTCTACATCCTACAACAAATATATCCCACAGATTAAAAATAAATAATCCATTTTATAAGTTTTACAGTTGAAACTGGTATTCATAGATCAATCAGGAGTTTTATAGTAATCACTTAAATATCTCAAAGAACTCAGCTGACCCTGTTCTCAATGTACAGTTGACCCTTGACCAACCCCCATATAGTGAAATATCTGCATAATGCTAAATCTGTCTCAAAAACAAACTGAAAAATGACTCACCCAAGGGTGGGAAGCTGAAAGAGTTTGGACAGAATCAGGACTCAAACCCTAGTTCTTTTGATTCCACATACGATGATCTCTAATCAAACACAAACTTGTCCCCACTTAAGTTAATTTAAAGATCTGTGAAATGAAAATACAGGTACTGTATTTACGGAAGAAAAAATCTGTCCGTTAAGTGGATCTGCACAGTTTAAACGTGTGCTGTTCAAGGGTCAACTGTATACTGGAAATGTACATATACAGATCAATACACACACGTATACACACGTGTATCTGTATGTATATACACATAAATGTTCACGTTTGTATATATTTGTTACTGTGATCCTACCTGACTAGTCTCCTAACTGTATTCCTATGATCCCTGGGATAAAAACATTCTCTGTCTCTTCATTACGAAGAAGAACGAAAACTAGCACAATCTTTTTGAGAAATGAAAGACTTGGTTCCTTTCCTCCATGACTTCCCAAGGAGTCTTTCACATTTACTTAGGCCTTTCTGAATTTCATCTGGACACTGATAGAAGTGGAGGTTAGCCGCCACCAAAGGCACTACTCACGTTCCACTCGAAGGCCCCAACAGCAATCCCTGAAGACGCCCCTTTTCCAGCCAGACCCATAAAGTGGCCAGTGCCAATATTTGAGGCAAAAAGAAAAGCACCTATCTGAAAACCAAAAGACAATTACAGATCAGAACTCTTATCCAACTCCAAAAACTAATTTTCACAAATGTAACCTCAAACTGAATTCCACATTTCCTCAAAAGAGATTACGCCTTGAGCAGAATTCCCACTTGTCTTTTTTCAGTACAAAAGCCTCACCATCAATCAGAAGCCAAGCAAAACCAGGGATGAGGTGAAAGCAGCAGCGCCGTTCTGATGCTGCCCTAACCCCACCGACTTACCTGCAACTGCAGGAACATTGGCAGGAGTGTCACCTCATCGCTGTTTGGGGTAATTCAGAAACACTGCGCAACTGAACTGATTATAAGAGAATGGTTAAAATGCCAGGGTAGTGAATATGATGAAGTACAATGCAGCCTACAGAAAGAATAAAAGCTCTATCAAGTGATGAAAATAAGGTAAACAACATTTATAATTTAATCTTATTAAAATTTATTGTGTGCATATACACTTGTGCACATGTGTGTTTATATACAGATGAGTGTGATTCTGGTAGTACATTTATAAAAAACACTTCTGGGGACTGGAATCACTGTTATAGAAATAGAATGGGGACAAAATTTCAAGTTCTATAATTGGATTGTAACTTTGTGTGTTTTTTTTACAACCAGCATCTGTTACTTTCAAAATAAAAAATCCCAGAGGCATTTAAAATGAACAAAATCCCTCCTAAACCAATAATAGCCTTTTAGTTGAGTAGAGACAGCCATCAAAATCCAAACCCAAATACTGTGCTGTATTTGACACAAGATCACTTAAAACCAAATTAAGAGAGGCTGAAAATAACAATGCCTTTTAGGTAAAAACAAAAAAAACGAAGCACAGACACAATTAACATAAGATAAAGTAGCATTCGATACCAAGAGCATTAAACGTGACAGAGGTTTGTTTGTTTTTTAAGCCACGACATGTAAAATGCACTAGTTAAGACACAATTGAGAATATACAGGCACCAAACATCTTAGCAGCAATGAATAGAAGGCAAACAAACCTTAGGAGAGGCACATAATAATTGCTCAAGTAGTTATTTTTACTTGCTACCTTTATCATAATAAGGAAAAACTATATACAGTTTAAATTGCCCAAAAATATGGTACAGAAATCGTGGACTGTCCATATGATGCAACACTATGCAACTGTGTATAAAGCCTATCTGTCTACCGACGTTTATATAGACTCAGGGAGACCTTAGTGCATTATTAAATGAAAGTGTAGGTCACACAGTCGCGTCCAACTCTTTGAGACCCATGGACTGAAACCCGCCAGGCTCCTTTGTCCGTGGGATTCTCCAGGCAATAATACTGGAGTGGGACGCCATTCCCTTCTCCAATTAAATCAAAAGGTAGGCTAAAAAGTCATCATTTATTAATTAAGTAACTATAAATAAATGTCCACTGCCAACTATGTGCCGGACAGCATTGCAAGTACTAGACATTAGCGGGTAACACAGATCCTTGCCCTCGTGAAGCTAACACTCTGCTAGGGCCAAGAGTGTGAACGAAATAGGTCAGGGGTTACTCCGTAGCACAGTAGCCAGTGCTAAGTAGTAAGTTCCTACAGAGAAGGAGAAGGTGGGAAAGCAGACAGGAAGTGCTGAGCAGAAGGGTGGGCAGGGCTGACCTTCCTGGGTTGGGGCTGGGGGGCAGCCCGAGGGGACCTGCGGGAGCAGAGTGCCTCCAGGAGTCAGAGTCCCTGAGGCAGGAGCGCGGCTAGACCTTTCCAGGTCAGAGAGGCCAGGAGGTACCGGTCGCCCATCTGTGGCCTAAGAGAGACTGAGCTTTCATTCAGGGTGACACAGGAGCCCCCAGAGGGTTGTAAGCAGTAAGGTGGCATGTCCTACCCCTTAGCTGCCCTGTTGAGGCTGGATGTGGAGGAGTGTAGGTGGAAGGAGTCCGTCCAGAGAGAAGCTGTCACAGTTAATCTGCGTGAAGGATGATGAGAAGGGGTCAGATTTCAAATCTGTTTTCTAAATGGCGTTGCAGGACTTCCTGATGGACGAGAAGATGGGGTGAGAGAGAATGAGGAGTCTGACACGAGTGCCCGTGTGTCACCTGCGCAGCTGGAGAGCTGAAGTTGCCGCCAGGGACAGGAGATGGCGGGGAGGACGTGTCTGTGTGCAACAGCTGAAAGAGCTTTCAAGTGAGGGGTCAGATGGGCGGAGGGACACACAGGACCGGTGTTCAGGCAGAGGGCTGGGGCTGGCCAGCATTGCAGCAAGCGGTCTTGAATGCCGAGTCGCCAGGTGCGGGAGTGTAACTGCAGGGTAAGAAGCCAGGGAGATGGAGAGGGAGCAGCCAGGGGACCTCGAATGAGGGGCTGGTGAAGCAGCAGTAAAGGTGGGAAGCCCAGAGGCAGCCTGGGGCAGGAGGGGGGACTGACTTTCAGTCTCACCACCATGGAGCCAGGTCAGAGGAGGCCTGAGCACCAACCCAGGAAGAAGCTGCATGGAGGCCCCGATGAGAGCAACTCACACCCACTGGACATTCACTGCCTGAGTAAAAGTATAAAAGGAACAAAGCTGGAGTGGCAAAACCATGCTTTTGTTTCAACTCCTTCTAACAATACCATACCACAGTTTATTCATTAACAGTGATTCTAATAATGAAAACAGAAGTCGCATCCAACTCCCACTCTGCACTGCGCACCGCGGAGAGCCCGACCCGCCACATCCGGTCTGGGTCCCGGAGCCCAGAGCCAGGCTCTGCACCCACCACGTACCTAGTGACGGCTGCTGGACTAGACTGAGCTGAAGGGAACGCTCACGTAAGAAACTCCTTGAGAGCTAAGGGAACTACTACTGAGACGACTTTCCTGATTTAGCCACTTCAGATTTTGTGGGGTGAAAGGCATCCAACTGAAAGTAGCACACAAACGCACACGCAGCCCCAGAGCGGGCCGCACACGGGGCGTGCTCACCTGCCACCACACGAGCTTCCGTCCAGCCAGGAAGAAGTCGCCCACCGTCCCGCGGCTGCTCGACACGGTAGCCTGAAATGGGGTGGGGGTCCCGGTGACCACCGACGACCTTCGTCCACAGGTAAACGTCCTCTGCGAGGTCCCACGCCCTCCTCCTTTTGCTTCTTTAGGAACAGAAGTCTCTGCCCACTGAGCTAGCGGGGGGCCCATGGCCCCTCCCAGCTGTGAGGCTGCACGGGCATATCCATTTCTTCACATTCATGCGAAAACAATATTGCTGTATTTCCCCCACCGCCCCCGCCGGAATGCTTAACCAGCGCCGTGGCTCCCAGCAGAGTCTGGGAGACGAGTGGTGTGCAAATGCCTTAATCAACTGGGAATGGTGAAGGTGAACACAGCCCAGCTTCTTCCAGGAGGGCAGTCACGTTGCCGAGATTATGGTGTCCTCCCCACGCACCCAGAGGCCCTCTTCTCCAGTCCCCAGCTCTGATCCTCAGACTCCAATATGGTCAAGGGACAATCCCGGGGTTTCCTGGATTGTCTAAAATAGTAGGACCCAAGGATGACCACTGGTTGACAAAAATGCATTTCTGTGGAAGGAGTGAACTTATGATAGCCATCCGGAGTATCTGCATTATAACCAAGTCCCCTCACACCACCAAAGAAAAGCTCTCTAAGTCAGGCACTTGAAGTCAGTCTCAATCGTCCATCCACTAAGTGCTAATCAAGAGCCTGTGATGCACAGAGCTGGCCTTTCCCAAGGAAGGCATCAGCAGGATGTAGGGACATGTGCATTAGAACTTTTAGAAGCAATTTACAAAATGTTCTAAGATGAATAAAATCACTCTCTCTTTCCATTAAAAAAGAACCAGACGGAGAGAGGAGGTCCTGGGAAGAAAGTGGTTACACACATCTTGCCTCTTTCTTCCTCCCTGCTCTCCTTCTAGAATGATCCACCAACCACAGCCCCTTTCTTCCTCCCTGCTCTCCTTCTAGAATGATCCACCAACCACAGCCCCTTTCTTCCTCCCTGCTCTCCTTCTAGAATGATCCACCGACCACGGCAGGCGGGCTGCTGGGCCGGAAGACGCATTCAGCACTTTCTCAAAGATCAAACAAAGAAACAAATATGCAAGTTTTTCCCCCTTAAGCATCCTAAAGGACCCAAGACACCAGCAACAAAGACAAGCTTTCCCTGTGGGGCTTCATGGACAGAAGCTGATGAATGATTTCAGAAAGGAGTAAATGTGGGCAATTCCTATCAGTGAGAAAAGGGTGGTTTGCTTAATAACCAGAAGAAAATAAAGCTCGATTCTTCCATCACATTATATACAAAAGCAAATTCCAGATGAGCTTCACAGGAGGCAAATCAAAGCTGCGGAGACAGTACTAGAGTGGGTCCCCCTTCCCTTTCCGGGGCGTCTCTGTAGGCACTGAGCAAAACAACCTCTACTCAGTGTCAGTGAGTAGGGAAGAGCCGAATCACACACTATCGTGCACCTGATAAAAACACGAGCTAGATCTCTACTTATGGCCCAGAAGGACAGACAGTACTAGAGTGGGTCCCAAAGTGCAAAAACCTTTCCGGGGCGTCTCTGTAGGCACTGAGCAGGGCCAGACAGTACTACTAGAGTGGGTCCCCCCTTCCCTTTCCGTCTCTGTAAGCACTGAGCAGGGCAGACAGTACTAGAGTGGGTCCCCCTTCCCTTTCCGGGGCGTCTCTGTAGGCACTGAGCAGGGGGGAGGGACACGTGGCCCCGGGGGCCTCAGGGCTGGGAAAGGGGAAGGAAAGAGCAGTGAAGGTTCTTGACAGTTAATGTGTCTTTTTGTTTCTTAGAATCAACATGTGATTAAAAACGATACATGATCTTCTAAGAGGACCAAAGGGAAAATAACAATACAACGAGGGAAAAAGATCAAAGCATTCTGGACAACAGTGCATGTTTTTTGGCTCCTAGAAGAACAAAAGGAACAGCAGGCTTCCTTTGGAAGCATCCACATGGCTTACAGGTCCTCTGACCTTGGCCAGACCTAGGCTCCAACTGGTCCCAGAAGAAAACTGGGTGGGGGCTTCCTAATTAAGGGCAGTAGGGGGAAGGGTCCCCAAACAAGTGCCCACTACTTAGAGCCCAGCCTAGGCTACCTAGAAGGATGTTTCTCATGTGTGTGTCTGCTCAGTTATGTCCGACTCTTTGTGACCCCATGGACTGTAGCCCACCAGGCTCCTCTGTCCATGGGAGTTTCACAGGCAAGAATACTGGAGTGGATTGCCATTTCCTACTCCAGGGGGTCTTCCCGACACAGGGATCAAACCCTCATCTCTTGCATTCCTGCACTGGCAGGGCAGATTGTTTACCACTGTGCCACCTGGAATGTTTCTCATAATGGAAGCCAATTGGAAAAAAAAATCATTCATTTGAATGATCTAGATAAATACCTCAGACTTCTTTCCACTTGGAAGAGATTAAAAAAAATTCTCTTAAGAAGATGGAGACTACATTTCCATTACTCTATCTGCCCACTCACACAGCATGGTGAGCCCTCAAGAGACTGTCCAAAGATCCTGCTTGGAAGGGCCAGATTCTGCACACTAAGATCCTGCTCGTATCCTCGTGAAGCACTCCGATTAAAGGTCACATGGACAAGAAAGCTCCAGCTGGGTGGGAGCGGCCCAGAATGAAATCCTCCCCTAGTCAGCAAACAGTAACACTGTCACCAAATACTCCTGCTCAGAAAGCAGGCCAGGGAGAGGCTTCTGACATTAACAGCTTAGCCAGGGGCCATACCATGACCAAAGCCAAAGTCTTCTGCCCTGCCCTCTGACCTTTTGCTGTCTGGCTCTGAGGGTGTATCTTCAGGACATCTCTGTGAATGCTTACAAGTTAAGCAAAGGGCTGACTCATTGGAAAAGACTTTGATGCTGGGAAAGGCTGAAGGCAAAAGGAGAAGGGGGCAGCAGAGGATGAGATGGTTAGACGGCATCACTGACTAAATGGACAAACGGCTGCGCAGGAGCAGGGACAAGAAGGAGGTGAGGTGGGGACCAGGTGACAGGCAGGTGAGGGTCGGGAATTGGCCTGGCGTTCATCCCTCCCCTCTCCCCCCTCCAGGCCCCACTTACCCACAGCGCGATGCCCAGAACCAACAGGAAGTACAAAACTATCACCAGGATGTCCAGGGTACTGTTGGAGCTAAAGAGTTGAGCCGTCCAGCCGAAGCCCTGCCAAGAGGCTACCATGGTGGCGAGTGAGCACCACCGGCGGACTGAAGGTTGCAACGGCCTCAGTGGGACTCTGGCGACTCGGCCGCGGGGCACGCTGGGAAGGGCCGCGCGGCCCGCTGGGAAGAGCCGCGGGGCACGCTGGGAAGAGCCGCGGAGCACGCTGGGAAGAGCCGCGGGGCAGGCTGGGCGTCCTGGCAGGCCCCGCAAGGCCTGCTTCCTGCTTCCTGGAGGCCGCTCTTCGAGGGCAGCGCACAGCGCACAGCGTTGTGTGGTGGCCAGAATCGCTCTTCCCTGGACCGAGAGCTTGTGGGGTGGGGCTGGCTCAAGGCTACCGAGCCGCAGGGAGCCTCGGGTGATGGAAACTTGCAATACTCCTGTCTTTATTTACCTTTTCGATCTTCTGTTCCTTGTGGGTTTGGGACATTGATTTGGATTTATTAAAATATTGCATTTGAATATTATGTATCCAGAGTCCTGAGTTTTCTTGGTCCCCCCCCCCCCTTAAATTCTGCGTCGAGGAAACTGCCTTGCTCGCCTGCCCCAAATCTTGGCCCTGAGCGGCCCAGCTGATCTCAGAGGGTCCTCAGCTCTCTGCAGTTTGATCTTTTATGGGTGATATGCCAATTCTCAAGCTGGGCCAAGCCTTACCCTCCTTGGTGTGCTGCTCTGCTGAGTAGAAGCTCTAGAAATCTTGGTCAGCAATACGAATAACAGTAACAATAATAAGAGCTAACACATAGACTTACTTCTGTGCGCTTTTTAGGTATTAACCCGTTTGTATGCATGCCAAGTCGCTTCAGTCCTGTCCGATTCTTTGCAACCCCGTGGACTCTAGCCGGCCAGGGTCCTCTATCCATGGGACTTCCCAGGCAAGAATACTGGAGTGGGTTGCCATGCTCTACCCCAGGGGATCTTCCCCACCCAGGGATGGAACTGGATCTCTGAAGTCTTTGGCATTGGCAGGCGGGTTCTTTACCGCTAGCTGCCACCTGGGAAGCCCATTAACCCATTTGATTCTCCCCCAAAACCAGTCAGTCTGTGTCTAGGACTACAGGGCATGAGGCTTGCAGCTGGTCAGAAGTCTATGGCCTCAACCTCTAGAGCAGAACTCTGTGTTCTAGTTTAGGTCAGCGCTATTCAAAAGATATATAATGTGAAGCACGGATCTTCATTTTTTCCAGCTTGACTGAGGTATGATTGACAAATAAAAGTTGTACATTTAAGATGTACGATGCAATGTTTGGTATAAGTATACATTGTGAGATAATTACTATAATCAAGCTAGTATCAACCACCTCAGTTGCCATTTTTCCTGTGTGTAGTGAAAATGCTTGAGATCCCGCTTAGAAAATTTCAAGTATACAATGTTATTAACAGCACAGTAATCACTGTGCTGAACTTTAGGTCTCTAGAATTTATTCATCTTATAACTGAAGGTTTGTATCCTTTGATCCATATCTCCCTTTTGCTCCTAGTCAACCATCCTTCTATTCTCTGTTGCTATGAAGGTTTTGTTTGTTTTAAGATTTCACATGTAAGATCATGCAATATTTGTCTTTCTGTGTCTGGTTTATTTCACTTAGCATAATGTCCTCCAAGTGCGTCTCCACCGTTGCAGAGGGCAGGATTTCGCATCTCTTCATCCGTTCATCTGTTCAGAACGCTTAGCTCTTTCCACATCTTGGCTGCTGTAAATAATGCTGTGATGAACACAGGAGTGTAGATATCACTTTGAGGTAGTGATTTTATTTTCTTTGGACATATACCCAGAAGTGTGATTATTAGACCATAGGATAGTTCCATTTTTAATATTTTGAGGAAACTCCATGCTGTTTTACATACTGGCTGCACCAGTTTACATTCCAGTCAGCAGTGTACTGGTATTCCCCTTTTTCTAGTACTAGCCAATACTTGTTATCTTTTGACTTTTTTGTTAGAAGCCATCCTAACAGGCGAGAGGTGATATCTCACTGTGACTTTCACTTATGGTTTCTTGGTGACCAGTGGTATTGAGCATCTTTTCATATACCTGTTGGCCATTTTTATGTCTTCTTTAGAAAAATGTCCATTTAGGAGCTTTGCCCGGATTTTAACTGGGTTCTTGTTCTTTTTTTGCTATTGATTGTATGAGTTCCTTATACATTTTGGATATTAACCCCTTATTGGATATATTGTTTGTAAGTATTTTCTCCCATTCTTTAGGTTGCTTTTTCACTTTGTATATTGTTTCCTTTGCGGTAAAAATCAAAATTTTCCAGTAGCTACATTAAAAAAGTAAGCAGATGAAAATAATTTAAATAATAAATTTATTTTAGTTCAGCCAATATGTCCAGTAAGCCAAAATATTAACATTTCAATACACAGTCAATGTAAAAATTGTTGGACTACTTTATACATATATATTTTCACATTAAGTCTTTGAAATCTGGTGTATATTTTACACTTACAGCACACCTCAATTTGCATGCTACCTTTTCATCAGAAATACTTGATCTGTCTTTAGATTTAACAAAATTCACAATTGAAAAAAATAGATTCACTTACTAAGTTGTTCTAAGTATACTTGAAACTTTTCCAGTAGCTGAATATAGTACCAAAATTTCATTTTCCCTTGTCAGTGACAAAACTAGTTCATCTTTTTAGATGAATTGATTTGACTTTGATGCAAAAGCCCATCAGTTTCAAAATTCTGTCTTTCCAAATTAAGTAATTCATTAACTTTTGTTGACTGAATATCATTAACATTGAATTCAGAGGCATGATATAATTTGAAAAGTGTCTCTAAATTGATCAATATCACAAAGCATTCTTCCTTCAAATTTTTCTTGGATTTTTTGTGCCAATTACATAACACAGCCAGTTAAAGTTAAAATCTTTAACATATTGACTTGAGTCAGAAGAATGTGTAAAATAATTATTATTGATTTGTATTATGAAGCTTCCCAAATACAAATTCATATACCCAAGTATACTTGGGTAGCTAGCTTATGGGCTTCCCTGGTGGCTCAGATGGTAAAGAGTCCACCTGCAATGCAGGAGACCCAGGGTTTCATCCCTGGGTTGGGAAGACCCCCTAGGGGAGAGCACGGCAACCCACTCCAGTATTCTTACCTGGAGAATCCCATGGACAGAGGAGCCTGGTGGGCTACAGTCCAAGGGGGTCGCAAAGAGTCGGACACGACTGAGACACAGCACAGCCAGCTCACAAATAAGCTTTTCCTGTTTTCGACTATTCAAATTTAGCTCATTCATATATAGTATGTGTTAGTGAGTATAAGTATGTATAAGTACAGACTGCCATTTTGGGACCTTTGCTTATTGAGTATTCAACATTCCTTTCATTTCTAGAAAATCTTGAATTGAAATTGACATTACACTAATTCTTTGTAAAATTTCCAAGACTCGACCAATGAGCATTGGCAAAAGCACATCAACAAATTCACAGCCTTCTATTTCTCTCAACAGTTCTATAAAATAATGATGATTTGTATTAGTTGCACATATACACTGAGTGATTTAAACAATCGTACCTATCTATGATGCTTTTCATAAAGTCTGCTATAAAAACTAAGCACAAAATTTTTAAATATATATCACAAATTTGAATAAAGCAGTTTATCTTTTGTATTTTATAATCCCATTAAATCTGCAGTTTTAACCTGAACGCTGGTGGAACGGTGTCTGTCGTGATGAAAACAAACAGTACAGCAACTATTTTCCCTTCAGATTCAGCTGAAATTCGTCTTCGACAATGTCAGAGGTTTAAAAGATCCAAGCCACAAATTCAATCTTTTTTTTTTTTGCTCTGCAGCTTGTGGGATCTTAGTTACCCAAACAAGGATCGAACCTAGGTCCCCTGGCAGGGGAAGCAGGGGACCCAACCGCTGGACCACCAGGGAGCTCCCAAAGCTCAGTCTTTCAGGTCCTCAACTGGCAACACTTCTTCATAGGTCTGGATGTCCTCTGAGAGAAACGGTATTCAAAATATTACCTGGGCAGGTTCTCACGTCACATGACTCAACTAAAACTAAAGAGAAACACTTGCACATTTTCGAATTTCGAATCCATTTTTGGTGTTACTGGAAAGACCTTGTATTCCATCGGGCAATTGTTTTGAGGCTTTAATTGAAAAATCTCTCACTTTTTGTAAAATATCTCTTGAATAGTATTTTCCTCATAATTTCCTAACGAGTTTCCACAACCAAAACAATTCCTTTTGTCATCTTTCCATCTAAATTGTTTTTCTTGTTAGTGCAAGATTCCAGGCTATTTTAAATCTGGCCAAAGCTACAAACTCAAATTCTGTTAAAAATCATCACAGTGTGTTTTGGACGTTTGTTTCTGATTCCAGGCAACTAATTTTATAATATTTTTTTTTTCCACAGAGCAAACATTTTTAAAAATCAAATCCACTATGTAGTTGTTACAATTTTATATTAGTGTTCACTGTATTATCTTTATTTTTCACACACCCAATAAATATGTCTACCATGAAGAGTGAAAAGTGAAGGTGTTAGTTACGCGGTTGTGTCTGATTCTTGGCGACCCCAGGGACTATAGCCCGCCAGGCATCTCTGTCCATGGAATTCTCCAGGCAAGAACACTGGAGTGGGTAGCCATTCCCTTCTCCAGGGGATCTTCCCGACCCAGGAATCAAAACCGGGTCTCCTGTATTGCAGGTAGATTCTTTACTACTGCACCACCAGAGAAGTCCAGGTCTACCATACCACGACACAGAAACATGCTGTCCTTTAGATGAACTGATTCCTTATTATGAAATGGCCCCTCTTGCACCCGGCAATATTCTTGGCTCTGAAGTCAATTATGTTAATATAACCTCCTTAAGCTTTCTTTTGTTTAGAGTTGCATGGTATATCTTTTCCTATCATTTGATTTTCAACCTATTTGTACTGTTTTATTTAAAGTAGATTTCTTGTAGCAAGTATAAACTGGGTCTTGCTTTTTATTTAATCAGAAAAACTAGACTTTTAATTCGCACGTTTAGACCACTTGCATTGATATATGAGTATTGATGTGGCGGTGTTTCAACATACCATCATGTTGTTTCCTATTTGTCCCATGTTTCCAGTCTTTTTTTTTCATTAATCGATGTATGTGTGTATGTGTATGTGTGTGTGCATACACTCACACACGTGTGTGTTTTCATTTCATTTCCTTTGCCAGTTTATTAGCTAAAATTCTTCGTCACGTTTTCAGTGGTTGCTTTAGGGCTTATATCATATATACATCTTCCACCTCACCAAGCCAACCTTCAAGTGATATTATTCCACATCGGCTACAGAATAAGAACTTTATAATAGTATTCTTCCATCTCTCCCCTCCTAGGCTTTGCAATATTTTTGTCATATGTTGTTATGCATTTTGCATTTTTATTTACAAATGGTACTATTTCTCTTAACAGCTTCTTATCCTTTAAAGAGATGTAAATAATTTAAGAAGTCTGTATATTTGCCCACATTGCTACCATTTCTAGCTAATGGTAATGCTCTGGACACAAGTCCCTGTTGGACATATGAGTTGGAAATAAGCTTCATTAATTGCAGCTGATTGCTCTAGCATCTCGACAAAACCCTCGGGCACCGGTTACTTCCCAGACTGATCCAGTTAAATCTGGGCCCGTTTGCAGGGATTGTTTCTGAGGTCAGTGTTTGAGATTCGTTCTGACCCCGTTTTAGCTGTCCCTTTTTCTCTGGTAGATTAGCGGCCTGTGATTCAACTTATACCTAAAGACACTACAGTCTCCTTTTAATCGCTCTTGACCTTAAGCTCAGTTATTTTGAACTTCCTCACACTCTGTTGCAAATAAAGTCGGGTTGCTTACGGAAGGGCTTAGAACAGTTGTTTTGTCCTTCCTGTCTCCCTGGACAAAACCTCTGAGCCACCGCTCTGGGGCTGGGGCAGGGGCCGTGGTGTCGTCTCTCGGGATGACAATCCTGTTTCAGGACGTGGCCATCACCAGGGAACCTTTGATCTGCTTGGCTCGCTTCTCCCAGCGTGGAATGCACACTTCACAGCCGAGTCGGGCCAGGCGGATGGATGTCCTGGAGTTCTCAGCATGCAGAGCCTCTGTGCCACGAACCTCACTCACCTGGAATGCAGCCTCTGCAGCAGGTGGCTAGGGGAAGTCCTGGTGTTCTCAGCATGCAGAGCCTCCGTGTTACGAACCTCACTCACCTGGAATGCAGCCTCTGCAGCAAGTGGCTAGGGGTGGCAGGATGGGATGAAAAACACTGAAGACCGCTCCTCTCAGGAAGATGTCACTTTGGTCTGGAGCTGGGTGGGGAGGGTGCCCTGAGTGTGACCTTGCCTGTACCCACGTGGAGCGCAGGTGCCATCAAGTGGGACTCATGGGGGGAAGAAGGAAATAGGTCATGGTTGTAATGTTACAGACTTTCACTGCCTTTGCCAAGTTTTAGTAGATTTTCTGGAATAAATATTTCAGTTTTTGTATGCCTTTAGGCTCATTTCCAGAGACATCAAATATATAGAGACTTTACATGTATATAAAGATTGTATATATTTATATAGAAATAATATATTATTTCTTTAAATGTATATGTATAGATTTAAAATATATGAATAACAAACACTAGCAAATATACATTATTATACACACATAACTGTAAGCCTATGTTTATACATTATGTAAATATATAACTATAAACAAATGTATCTATATAGTATTATAAACATATATTTGCATATGCTAAATATGTAATTCTAAATATACAAATAAATATCCTTAAACACCATAATAAATTAAAAAATAATTTTCGCCACTTCCGCTGGGGAGTGTGTCTGTGGTTTACTTCGCGGTGTTTCAGAATGGGAACTGTCCGCCTCTCAGATGGGCTTTTGAGATTCCAGAAGTGCACACCTAACTGGATGCTTAGAGGACTGTTGGGAAGGAAGGAACAGGGAGACTTGAGGTCAGACATTCCTAGTGAGCCAAACCTATCTTTCTTAATTAAAAAAAAATTTTTTTTTTTTTGCTGGTCACACATTAGTTGATAGACCCTGGTTGATAACACCCTTGTTACCTTGAAGTCTACCTTTCTGAGCCCTTTGGGGGAAGAATGGTCATAACCTCATACCACCTCCCATTCCCATCTCCCACTTCCCTCTGGAAGGCGTCCTCTGCTTGGTTTTGGCAAATATAGACATATATTTAATTTTTATTTCGAATCCACATCCCCCTGTAGCGGAAGCTGGAGTCTTAACCACTGGGCCAGCGAGCAAGTCCCAGTTTTGGTTTTCTGGTCCGTGGCAGCAACAGTCTGGGGACGACCCCTGTCTCCAGGCCACCTTTGGATGCTGTGTCGTGTCAGTCAGGGTCGAGTCGGAAAACAAACCAACTAGTAACCTGAGAGCCAAACGTCCGGGATGGAGGGTAACGCCTGGAAGGGTAACGGGGCGCTGCGGGGCCGCCCGCAGCCCCGCCGGGGAGAGGAGGGCTGGACGCCCCGCTTTCCCAGGAGAGCGTGAGCGCGGGCACGTGCCGCCCCCCAGGCACGAAGCCACGGCCGCGGGGCGGGCAGACCGGGCGCCGGAGGCGGGATGGCCCCGGGTCCGCTCAGCAGCAGCGGGAGCGGCTCCGGGGGACGCCGGCCGGAGGGCGGCCGCCGGGGACTTACACGCGGACTAATAACCTTCCCGCGCTGCCCGGCCAGAATCTGGAGAACGGAGGCCTGGGCCTTCTAGAAGATTCGCCATGGCATGGAGTCAAAGACAAACCTGTGGTGGTCAGCAATCGGGGGGGGGGGGGTACGGAGTGCTATGTAATAATGGTTTTACATTTGTTACGGAACCTGGGTTTATCTTTTTTTCCCCATGGGCAGCAGGTCCAAACGCTGCAACACCAGAGGTCTGCAGCAAAGAGCGGGTTCATCCACAAGGCAACCCGGCAAGGAGACCAGCGAGCACTTGAATCTGCCTCCCTGCGGGCACGGGGCTGGGCGTTCAGGCATGAAGACCAAGCAGCAGGTGGCGTGGGGCGTGGGGAGCCTGGGGAGAGGGACGGACAAGGTGCCGGACCGCGGTCCGCGCAGGTGGACCCAAGCTCCGCCTCTGCGCTCAGAGCGCGAGCTGGGGGCGGAGTCTCCAGGCGGCGGACACGCGACCACGCCCAGTGGGAGGGGCGGCGGCCCCTCCAGTCCTAACCGCGGAGTCCGGCTTTCTGGAGAACACCCCGGGCGGGTATTTTATGGTTCTGGCTTCGTGCCTGGAGGACATGCGAGTCTTAAAAGGCCCTTGATTAGTGCGGGCAGGTGGAATGGATTTGACTGATCACGACCCGCAGTCTCACCATCTCAGGGGCCGCCCTCACCCCCGGCCATCCCACCAAAGGTGGGGGCATCGTGCTGAGATCTGGGCCACACGTGTCCTAGGCCGTCGGTCAGCGCTGCTGCTGAGCGGACCCGGGGCCATCCTCACAGTCACGGGCCCCTGTGCGCAACAAAAGGAAGGAGAGCAGAAAAAGCGCTTTCTGGCCGCGGTGGCCTTGCGCGTTCCTCCGCCACCATCTGCTGGCAGAGCCCGGCGTGGCACCCGCTGCACAGAAACCTCGGTGTCCGTTTGGGTGCCCCATCCTTGACGCCGAGATAGCACCCTCCGTCCAAAATGAAGGATACCTGCCTCCAGCGGTCATTGTAATCGCACTCAATTAACTGTGTTAGTTCCTCCTCAAGTCCACTAGCAGTTCCACGGAGTAAGTGTGCTAGCCTCCAGCAACTCTATGTGAAATAATCCTGAGAAGAAGAGAATGTGGTTAATAAATGCAAACACCCGCCATGAGGAGCGAAGAAAACAGACGCAGTCTCCGCAGTTCTCCTTTTTTCATGGCTCATGAATAGGGCTGCAGATAAAACACGGGATGCCCAGTGAAGGATTTTTTAGTATATGTCCCAAACATTGCACGGGACATACTCTATAATCCACCTTTTAAAAAAATTATGATTTATTTATATTACTTCATTTTTGCAAGTCACGCAGTTAAAGATTAAAGCCCTGGTCACTCTGAATTGTAATTTTCTGAACACTTTGCGGTGAAGAGCACTCGTAACATTGAGAGCCCTCTGGGGTCAGGCGGTCCTCTGGGGGCTGCACCCGTCTCTGCCCATCACCGCACAAGGGGGACCGGGAAGGGCCGGCCGGCGCCCGGCGCTCACACCGCGCCCCCACCCCTGCAGGCCCGGTCGGTGCGGCGCCCCCGACGCCTGGAAGGAATTCCACGGTCTCTGGCGCCCTCTAGCGTGGAAAGGTGTTTCGCGTTCAGTCGCTCAGTCGTGTCCGACTCTTTGCGACCCCATGAACCGCAGCACGCCAAGCCTCCTTGTCCATCACCAACTCCCGCAGTTTACTCAAACCCATGTCCATAGAGTCAGTGATGCCATCCAACCATCTCATCCTCTGCCGTCCCCTTCTCCTCCCGCCTTCAATCTTTCCCAGCATCAGGGTCTTTTCAGATGAGTCAGTTCTTCCCACTAGGTGGCCGAAGTATTGGAGTTTCAGCTTCAGCATCAGTCTTTCCCATGAATATTCAGGACTGATCTCCTTTAGGATGGACTGGTTGGATCTCCTTGCAGTCCAAGGGACTCTCAAGAGTCTTCTCCAACACCACAGTTCAAAAGCATCAATTCTTCGGCGCTCAGCTTTCTTTATATTCCAACTCTCACATCCATACGTGACTACTGGGAAGACCATAACCTTGACTAGATGGACCTTTTTTGGCAAAGTAATGTCTCTGATTTTTAATATGCTGTCTAGGTTGGTCATCACTTTTCTTCCAAGGAGCAAGCATCTTTTAATTTCATAGCTGCAGTCACTATCTGCAGTGATTTTGGAGACCCCCAAAATAAAGTCTGTCACTGTTTCCGTAGCTTCCCCATCTATTTGCCATGAAGTGATGGGACCAGCTGCCATGATCTTAGTTTTCTGAATACTGAGCTTTAAGCCATGTTTTTCACCCTCCTCTTTCACTTTCATCAAGAGGCTCTTTAGTTCTTCACTTTCTGGCATAAGGGTGGTGTCATCGCTTTCTACCATAAGGGTGGTGAGGTTATTGAGATTTCTCCCGGCAATCTTGATTCCAGCTTATTCTTCATCCAGCCCAGCATTTCGCATGATGTACTCTGCATATAAGTTAAATAAGCAGGGTGACAACATATAGCCTTGATGTACTGCTTTGGAACCAGTCTGTTGTTCCACGTCCAGTTCTAACTGTTGCTTCTTGACCTGCATACAGATACTCAGGAGGCAGGTCAGGGGGTCTGGTATTCCCATCTCTTTAAGAATTTTCCACAGTTGTAATTCACACAGTCAAAGGCTTTGGCATAGTCAATAAAGCAGAAGTAGATGTTTTTCTGGAACTCTCTTGCTTTTTCGATGATCCAACGGATGTTGGGAATTTGATCTCTGGTTCCTCTGCCTTTTCTAAATCCAACTTGAACATCTGGAAGTTCACGGTTCACATTACTGTTGAAGCCTGGCTTGGAGAATTTTGAGCATTACTTTGCTGGCATGTGAGATGAGGGTTTCGCGCAGCTGGCGGTATTTATTAGAGACCAGGTGAGGATGATGGTCCTTTCTCAGGAGGCATGTTTGGGGCGTGTCGGCTCAGGGGCCGAGCTATCAGCCTGCATCGCGCCCACAGGCATCGCGTCCCCCTGGGCTGGGTCAGCTGTGGGCTGTCCAGACGTGGGCTTCCCTGGGCCTCTGGCCCCGTGTCCCTCCCAGGTCAGTGTCCAGCGTTGCCCTCCTGGTTGTGGACTTGTGCGGCGGTCTCAGCAGATGTAAGGGCGACCCTAATGGATGTGGTGGGGCATCTCAGCACCGTCCTCCCCCCAGGTTTGCTGGTCAGCAGTGAAGTGACTGGGAAGAGGGGCTGCTTTGGGGACTATTGCTTTACAATCAGACCTTAAGGACCTAAAGCATCTGAACCCCTCCTTGTGGGGGTTCCCACCGTCTCAGACCCGTCTTTCCCACCCCCACCTGAATATCAGAGCCAGGGACCCTCCCCCGTTGCCCTCCAGCAGAGGACAGCCACTGCAGTTGATCTAATCGAAGGTGTCCCAGCACCCCAGCCCTCTGCTGGAGTCAGGCCAAATGACTCGAGCCTGTGACCCAGCGGTTCAGAAGCCTGTTGTCCTGTGTCCACTCAGAAGCTGCGACCCGCCCTCCTGGGCTGGGACCGGTGCCACGTTGGGCTTAATTGTCTGCTCTGTGACCACCGTCCTTATCTTACACATGAAGGATCTAGAAAAAGCCAAACGCGACCTCCGTGGTGGCAGTTTGCCCTGGAATGCTGGCCTTGACCACTGCAGGCTCACCTCCACAGTCAGCCCACCTCCCGGGAGATTTCTTCTGTGAAAAGCCCTAAACTGAAGGATAGTCATTCTTCAAAAATCATGACATTGGGGCCACTCCTGAAGCCAGCACGTCTGCCCTCTAAGCAGTGGTGAGAGGTGTGGGAAGAGGACTGGGTCTCCTCCCCTCCTGACACTCAGAAGCAGGAAACATTCAGGGGACACAGAGCTGAGTGTCCAGCCTCCCTGTCACAGCTGTGGCCTCTGGGAGAGGTGAGGGGGAAGGAAAGCTGGTCTCCCCCCTTGCTGACGTCCCTGTGGGGTTTGCAAGGGCGTGCATGTGGTCCCAACCCATCCCAGCTTCTGGGTCCCTGGGAAACACATGATTCCTTTACACACTCCTGAACAGGCCCCTCCAGCCACAGTGTCCTGGGGATGAAGCTCACTAATCCTGGAGAACCTGCCCTGCACTGCGCGGGCTGGAGTGAAGAACTTCAGCCTCCTTCTGTGTCCCCCCCGCCAAGGCCATCCCAGAGCAGCTGCCTGTGTCCTCACGGCTGGGCCCTCCCCTCTGGTCTAGCCCCGTGTGGGTGGGCCGGCCTGGGGTCCCCACCTGCCTCCTGCTGTTCCCTGGGCCGCTGGCTGGCTGCAGGTGCGGGGCCCTGGCCCGGAGAACCCCCATCAGAGCCCAGAGGACGGGAGTGGAGAGGGGAAGTGAACCCCGGAGTCTGGAGGGGCCAGAGGCAAAATACTGGGCTATGTCCCCGGAAGGCAGTTTCCTCATGACACCTGCAATAGAGGCCACCCCAGATGATCAGCCTGATCTATTGTGGAGGCGTGGATTTCTCCCTTTAGCAAATGGTGATTGGGTTCTACCTGGACCTAGGGACTTCTGTTTGAATTATAATCTTTCCCCCCACTGCCCCTCCAGGGATCTGGAAAACGGAGGCCTGGGCTGGAGGGAAACTTCTAGAAAATTCACCTTTGCAGGGACTCAGAGACAAACCTTTGGTGGTCAGCAATCTGTGGGAGTTGGGGGGGAGGCGGGGGACTGAGTGCTACATGTAATGGTTTTACTATTGTTAGGGAACCGTTTTTCCCCGCTACAAACAGCAGGCCAAGATACTGAGATGCCAGGTTTGCAGCAAAGAGCGGGTTCATCCACAAGGCAACCCAGCAAGGAGACCAGAGAGCACTTGAATCTGCCTCCCTGCGGGCACGGGGCTGGGTGCTCACGGGTGAAGACCAAGCAGCAGGTGGCGTGGGGCATGGGGAGCCTGGGGAAAAGGATGGACAAGGTGCGGGACCGCGGTCCACGCAGGTGGACCCAAGCTCCGCCTCTGCGCTCAGTGGGAGGGGCAGCGGTCCATCCAGTCCTAACAGCTGAGTCCGGCTTTCTGGAGAACATCCCGGGCGGGTATTTTATGGTTCTGGCTTCATGACTGGAGGACACGCGAGTCTTAAAAGGCCCTTGATTAGTGCAGGCAGGTGGAATGGATTTGATTAATCTTGACCCGCAGTCTCACCATCTCAGAGGCCGCCCTCACCCCCACCCATCCCACCAAAGGTGGGGGCATCGTGCTGAGATCTGGGCCATACGTGTCCTAGGCCATCGGTCAGCGCTGCTGCTGAGCGGACCCGGGGCCATCCTCACAGTCACGGGCCCCTGTGCGCAATAAAAGGAAGGAGAGTGGAGTTGGGGCCCCAGCGCCACCCAAACATCTGCCAGGACACGATGGCCCCGGACAGACTCCGCTCCCGGGCCCGGATCCTTCCTTCCTGCAGGTCCTTAGGCTGAACCAGGTCACACCTGCCTTGACACACTCTGTTTCTGTCTGTTTGGTGTGTTTTTTGTCAGTACAAGTTCATGAACCAGCGAACTGAAGATCCCCTGGGGGAGAGAGTCAGTAGAGGCTTTTGGGTTTTTTTTTTAATTGAGGTAAAATTCACATCACATGAAATTATCCATTTTGAAGTGGATTCAGTGCATTTGGTACATGCATCATGTTGTTGCAACCACCGTCTGCGTCTAGTTCCAAAGTACTGTCGTTGCCCCAAAGGGAGACCCCGAACACATTACATGCTAGCTCCCCATCCCCGCTCGCTCCAGACCCTGGCAACCGCTAACATTGCTGTCTGTCTCTCTGGACTTCCCTGAACTCTGGCTATTTCATGTAAATGGAATCATACAATAGGTGACTTTTGTGTCTGGCTTCATGCACTCAGTGTGTTTCTGAGGCTCATCCATACTGCATCAGCCCTCCCTCCCTTTTAATGGGCAAATGAAATTCCTCTTCGTGTATGTCAACATTTCTTTATCCAGTCATCAGTGGATGGGCTTTTGAGTTCTTTTCACCTTTTGGCAACTGCTATAGTGCTGCTATGAGCATGGATGAATAAGTTTTTATTTGAATACCTGTTTTCAGTTCTTTGGGGCGCATGCCTAGCCTAGAACTGCTGGACTATCTGGTGATTCTATGTGTGACCTTTGGAGAAGCTGTCAGGCTGTTTTCCACAGCAGTTGCACCGTTTCGTATTCCCACCCTCAACGTACAAAAGTTCTGATTTCTTCACATCCTCACCAACACTGATGATTTCACGTTTTTTAAACATTACAGGCATCCTATCGGGTCTGTGACGTGGCATCTCACTGTGGTGGTGATTGTCATTTTAATGATTGCTAATGATGTGGAGAGCCCCTTGGACAGGAAGGAGATCCAACCAGTCCATCCTAAAGGACATCAACCCTGAATATTCATTGGAAAGACTGATGCTGAAGCTGAAGCTCCAATACTTTGCCATCTGATGCAAAGAGCAGACTCATTGGAAAAGACCCTGATGCTGGGAAAGGTTGAAGGCGGGAGGAGAAGGGGACGACGGAGGATGAGATGGTTGGTTGGCATCAATGACTCACTGGACACGAGTTTGAGTAAACTCCAGGAGTTGGTGATGGACAGGGAGGCCTGGCGTGCCGCAGTCCATGGGGTTGCAAAGAGTGGACATGACTGAGCGACTGAACAAGAACAGCAATGACTTGAGCATCTTCTCATGTGTAGCTGGGTCTCCTTTACAGGAGCAGCAGCTTTCCCTTGTCAGTGAGGGTCCTTGAAGGGGGAGGTGAGCACCCCTGTGCCCTCCAGGACCCAGGATGGGGAGGACGCCCGGGGGGAAGCCAGGGGGCAGCCTCAGCCCCAGACCAGGGCTGGGCGGTGGCTGAGGGGAGGCGGGGCCCTGCGCCCCCCAACCTGCGAGCTGCACAAACATCCCACGTCAGCCCCGAACCTGGCCCGTCCCACCGTGCGGGCCACACCTGGCCGTCTGGCACCCATCCCACGCCCCGCCGACCACGGGGTCGGTTTCTCTTCCCCTTAGGGCTCCCTGCTGTCACCGGAGTTCTGTTTAGGGCAAAGTTAGACTCAGCTTTAGCCTGGAGATTCCCAGGGGTAGCCACCTGCGTGAGGGTGAGGGTGCAGGGCCCGCAGGGAGCCTGGGGGTGCTGGCTTGAGGCCGCTGGGCCCCGAGCAGCTGGTCGCCGACGGCAGCAGCAACTGTCAACCCCAGAGGCCACAAACGTTCATTTTCCACCTGACCAGCCCTCCCGGCCCTCCAGGGAGTGAGGTTCAATTATCCCCAACCTCAGCTGCAGGGAGGGGACCCTGAATCAGCACTGTCCCGGCCCCTGGCCACCTCTAGGCCCCAAATGTGTGGGGCGAGTCTCCCCAGGCAGGGAGCTGACCTAGGGGCTGGGGGACACGGTGGGGTCAGCGGTGGGCTCCTTGGCAATCCCCCCAGTGCACGGGCAGTTGCAGAACAGGTGGTCCTGACTCCTTGCCCCCAGCGGTGGGCTCCTTGGCAATCCCCCCAGTGCACGGGCAGTTGCAGAACAGGTGGTCCTGACTCCTTGCCCCCAGCACCGCCCCACAGTGGTGCTCACTGAGGGTTTGCTGAATGAGTGAGTGAGTGAGTGAATGAATGACTCGTCACGGCTGAGGGGCCATGGAAAGAGTGGGGGGGTGGGGTGAGGTGAGGGGTGTGGCCGGTCAGCCAGCAGCTCCCCCTGTGACCCGGGACAGGTCCCAACCCCCCTCCTGCTGTCTGAACCTCATTTCTCTCCTCTGTGAAATGGGCCCACAGAACCTGCCCTGCTTTGCTGTATGGACTCAGAGGGTCCATGACCCCCTCCAACCTGCCCCCCTACCCCGCACCAAGTCAGCATAGATTGAGGAACCCGGGACCCCCACCCCACGGAGCCTCAGGGGGCTGCTGACGTCCAGGGGCTGCGGGGTCATGGGCTCAGCTCCTGGCTCCTGGGGATGGCGATGACCCAGGAGAGGCCCTGGGTGCCCACCGCGGCCTGTGGTCCTGAGCACCTGCGGCCCCGGGGGCTGCCTTGGCTCTGAGGACCTCTGTGTCCTCACCCATGAGGGGAGCACCCTCCTCCCGGGGCGGCCTGGGGACCCAGGAGGGAAAGCGGGACCCCGGGTGGCACCAGCCAGGCTGTCCTCATGGCAGAGGTGACGCCTGCAGCTGAGCCCGGGACGGTCAGTCCCCGGCCAGGTGGAGTGGGGGACGCTGCTGCACCAAGTCGGCCGCCGTCATCAAGAGGCTCCATGACGCCCAGCCAGCACCCAGTGGGGCCCCTGAGACGTGGAAGGGGTGCAGCCAGCTCCCCTGGACTCCCTGTTGCCAAGGACGTGTTCCCAGCTACGCTGAGCAGGTCAGCAGCCGGCAGGTGGTGGGGTCCGGGCTGCGTCCCCGATCCTGCCCAGAGATGTGAGAACCCGCCGCCGGCAGCCCTGGGGACCCGGGGTCAGGAGTGGGGGGCATTCCGGGGAGTGGCTCCTCTCAGCCCCCATGCGCTCAGTCAGCCCAGATCGCTGGAGTTCAGGGCCCCCGGGAGGGTCACGGCGGGGAGCACGGGCCTCGGGGCGCTGGGGGGCGGCGGGTCCGTTGGGTGGGGGTTGACCAGGTCTGTAAGCCCAGCAGAGGGGCCAGTGGGAGCGGAGTGCGGGGAGCGTGAAGCCGTGGCCTCGGGGACAAAGCCGCTGGGCTGGGGGAGCTGGCGTTGAGGGAGCCAGAGGCAGCAGAAGGTGGGTCTGGGGAAGGCACAGGGACCACAGGGCCCGTCCTGGGGGCTTGGCCTTTGAACTCTGTCCTCAAGATGCTGCGGCTGGGCCAGGCAGACCCTGTGCCAGGTTGGCCTTTCCGGTGGCAGGGGGCAGGGAGCACCCCCACAACCGGGACTGGGGCGGGGTCTCCAGGAAGAGGCCGCCCTCTCCCGCCCCCTCCCCGAATGCCCGGACCCTGATTCCTGACCCAGAGGAGAGGCCAGGGCGTGAGAAGCCAGTCCCTCCTACCCGAGGACACACAACTCCATCCCCTGAGGCCGTGGGTCCCGGGGCCGGGGATCTGGGTCTAAGCGGGCTCGGAGCACTTGGGGTAGAGGGAGGCCGTGCCCCAGAGCCGAAGCTAATGTCCAAGCCCCCTCCCCGTGAGCCCAGGAGGACAGGGGCCCCCGGAGGCCAGGGAGAAAGCAGGAGGGGCCAGGGTTGGGAGGCCCCCAGGAGTGGCCCAGCCCGGAGGCCCGGCAGGACACGGAGAGATGGATGCAGGCCAAGGTCCTGGGTTAGTTACAGTGAAAGCCATCATACCGCAGAGAACGGACACGCCGGGGGCACGCAGGTGTGGGGGTCCTCACCAGGCAGGGACGGAGCGCTCACGGCACCAGCCATGGGCAGCTGGAGGAGGAGAGGGCGGCGGGGGGTGGGTCCCGACTACTCTCTGGGAGACGCCTGCCCCCCCGACCCCGACACTGTGAGCCTCTGCCTGGGCTTCCTAAATCTCCAGAATCCTGGAGAGGTTGCCGATTAAACACTAGACAAGGAAAGACCGAGCAGCGAGCAGCGTTTCTGAATGATGATGAGGACGTTTTGCTGCAAGCGGATTGGGTGCAGGAGGAAGGGACATAGGGGACCACATTGGGAGGGGAGACCTTCCCGGGGTCCCGGGGCCCCCGAGGGTGGGGGCCCAGTGCCCTAAGAGCACTCTGAGGGCTTCACTGTCTTCGTCACGGTGCTCCCCTCGTGCGTGACCGCGCAGGTGTAACTGCTCTTGGATTTCCACTCGCTGCCCGTCAGGCTCAGGTAGCTGCTGGCTGCGTACTTGCTGTTGCTCTGTTTGGAGGCCTGGGTGGTATGCACGTTCCGGGTGACAGGGCTGCCGTCTGCCTTCCAGGCCACGGTCACATTACCCGGGTAGAAGTTGCTGATGAGACACACCAGGGTAGCCTTGTTGGCGCTGAGCTCGTCCGTGGAGGGCGGGAACAGAGTGACCACGGGTGCGGACTTGGGCTGACCTGTGGGTGGTAGAGAGACGGAAGGTCATCGTGGCAGCATTCCTGGTGGAGCCCCTGACCTCTGGAGACAGAGAAAAGTGACTTTCCCGAGAGAGCAGAGGGTGCGACAGGCTGGGGAAGGAGTGAGAGCCACTTACCTGGGATGGTGACCTCGGTCCCACTGCCAAAGACATGCCTCAGTGAGGGAGCCTCAGACCAAACACTGGGCCAGCACCTGGGGCCTGTCCCCTGGGGGCCAGGCCGGAGCGGGAACCTGCTGGGCATGATGGACACGGGGCTGTGTCCTGTGGGAGTGGGTGTGGGTAGCCAGCCCTCCAGCAGCCACGGCACCCCTGGGTGATGCTGTCTAACCATCTCACCCTCTGCCGCCTCCTTCTCCTATGGTTATGGTTACCAAGGGTGGGAGAGGGGAGGGATCAACTGAAAAATCGGGACTGGCATATATGCACTACAATATATAAAACAGACAACTAATAAGGATCCACTATATAGCACAGGGAGCCCTATTCAATACTCTGTAATGGCTTATAGAACACGGGTTCAATCCCTGGGTCGGGAAGATCCCCTGGAGGAGGGCATGGCAACCCACTCCAGTATTCTTGCCTGGAGAATCCCACAAACAGAGGAGCCTGGAGGGCTACAGTCACGGGGTCGCAAAGAGTCAGACATGACTGAACGTGGCATGGAATGGCTTACGTGGGAAGAGAATCTAAAAAAGTGTAGACATATGTCTACGTATAACTGATTCACTTTGCTGTACAGCAGAAACAAGCAACCCAACTATACCCCAATAAAAAATTTTCAGAAGAAAATTGGTCCCCAGGAGGTTACAAACGGTACAGTTCCATTTATAGAACAATCTTGAGGGGACAAAATTAGAAAAGAAGACCAAGTTAGTAGTTGCCAGCACGACATAGGCCAGGGCTTGGGAGGGAAGGGAGCGGGCGTGGCCAGGAAGGGCCCCCTGTGGCTCTGGGGGTCTTCTGTGCTTGACCGCATCCCTGTCGTACCCTGGCCGTCACTTTTTGTTTTACAAGACATCACTGTTGGGGGAGACTAGGTGAAGGGTACCTGGGGTGCCCTGGACTACGTCTTACAGCTGCATGTGAATCTACAAAAGAATCCCCACAAAAAATGTTTGGTTGAAAAAGAGGTTACATACAGCGTGATGACACTGATATCTGGAAAAGGCAAAACTATAGAGTCAGAAAGAGATCAGGGGAGGGGTGAGCTTCCCTGGCTGTCCAGTGGCTAAGATGCCAAGCTTCCGCTGCAGGGGCCATAGGTTCAATCCCTGGCCAGGGAAATGAAGAGCCCACATGCCGCTCTGCGTGGCAAATCAAAGAAGGAAATCAGTGGTTCTTCATGGTTGGAATAGAAAGAGGGCTTGACTACGCAAGAGCCCAGGGAAGTTTGGGAAGGGGGTAGAAGTGCTCTGGATCCTGATTGGGGTGGGGGTCACACAACTCTGTGGTTTCATTCATGTGTATGCAACCGCTATTCCAAAAAGGGGCTTCCCAGCTGCCTCCTAGATGGTGCTAGTGGTAAAGAACCCGCCTGCCAATGCAGGAGACATGGGTTTGACCTCTGGCTTAGGAAGATCCCCTGGAGGAGGGGATGGCAACCCACTCTAGTATTCTTGCCTGGAGAGTCCCATGGACAGAGGAGCCTGGCGGGCTACAGTCCATAAGGTTGAAAAAAAGAGTCGGATACGACTGAAGCGACTTAACATGCATGCATACCAAAAAGGAAGAATTTTCCTCTGTAAATTGAAATAAAAATAGTATGGCAGTATGACATATTGTAGCCCTGGTGTAAAAAAAAATCTTTATTATGCCATTACAGTTGAAAAAAAATATCAAATGACTGTGCAATAGCCCTTACCAGAATATACCATAGTTTATCTTACCTTCCCCTGGAGGAGAGAAAGGCTCCCCACTCCAGGGGCCAGCGCCTGCCTGGCGAGGGGAAGGGCAAGCAGGTGGTTCACCAGCCTAGGGGAGCCGCGGGGACCCCAGGGCGAGGGCAGTCACCCCGAGACCTCCTGCCCCCGCCTCCCTGTGCTGTCCCACTCGGAGGACCCGCACGGGGCGGGGGAGACACTAGTCTTGGGAGCAAAAGGTAAGGGAGGCCAAAAAACTCAGCACTCCAGAAAAATGATGTTTTAATACAATAAGAAATAATGCAAACAAGTCCACACCAGACAAAATGCCGACGGTTCAGGTGAAGCCTCCTCAGGCCCCACCCTCCGGCCGAGTCTCCCCCTCTGCCGTCTGCCCTCACGGCGCCTCTGTCCTCACCCCAGTGTCGGGGGCAGGGACCCCCGCGCCCCCCGAACGACTCCCCCGGCCCTTACCTGTCCCACAGGCTCCACGGGCTCTTTCCTGCCGGGGCTTCCAGGCGGGGGGCCGTGCTCCGAGGCGCCGCCGTTGGGGGCAGCAGGCCGTGGGCGCCCACCGCCAGGCCCAGCAGGATGAGGGGCCAGGGCTGCCTGGGGACACCGCGCTGACCCCTGGGGGCCTCACCGGCCCCCTGGCCTGGCCTGGACCTCATGTGTCCTCAGGGTCAAGGGCACCTTGGGCAGACCCGCTGGCGTGAGGTCCTCCCTGGAGGGGGTCCACAGTGCCCCGGTTCCCCTTGCTGGCAGGGGCTGTCCCAGTGTGCCCCGCCCCACGGGGCCCCGTCCTCTGCCTGGGCCTTCTGTCCCTGCCCCCAGCACCGCCCCCTCCCCCAGGGCCCAGGGCCGCTACTCCTGGGGGCCCTCTGCCAGCTGCCCTGCTTGCTCAGGATCCAGGGCTCAACCGCCTCACCCCGCAGTCTCTGCCAGCCCCTCCCCAGGGACCCGGGAGGACACACCTGCTCCCGCCTTGTTCCCAAGGGCGCCCTGGGCGTCTCCTGGGGGGGGTCAGGAGGGCGGCGAGCACAGCGCAGCAGGGGCGGTGAGGCCGGAGCTGAGGTGGGGGTGGGGAGACGGCCCCGGTTACAGGCCGGCTGCAGGGCGCGGAACCGAGGTTTCATCATAGAACGGGGCGTAAGGTGCCGTGTTGGGCACCTCCTGGGTGACACCCTCCCCCATGGGTCACACACACACACATACGGGTCTCATATACACGCATACACACAGAAACACACAGACACACATATACACACACATCCACGGTCTCTCTCTCACACACCCCCTCATAATAAACATAAGAGCAGCCGTCACCTCCACCCACATCCCGAACATCCTCATCTTCCCACACTGACGCTGTGTCTCCCATAAACACAAGCTCCCCTGCGGGAGTCCAGCTCCAGCTGGTCCAGGGGTTCCCTCAGGATGGACGGCGTCGGCGAATGCGAATGAGAAGACACAGCGAGTCTCGGTGTTTCCAAGCGTCTTCTGACTTTATTGTTTTTTAAGACAGCTTCTATATCTTTAGTTGTATTTTTTAAAGAATATAGGCACAGCAGATTATGGCAAAGAAAGAATTCATTAACAGAAAGTTTTAAAGCAAAACCTGTTTTTCTAAGGGTTGATCAGCCAAAACACTTTTGTATCAGGCACAGCAGATTATGACAAAGAGTGGATTCGTCAACAGAAAGTCTTAAAATAAAACCTGTTTTTCTATCATCTATCTTACGCCTTGAGCCCAACAAAAAGGAATGTGGTCCCGTAAAGTCACGGTACAGCAAGCTGAAACAATGTAGTACAAAGGTCTGTTCTTAGCAAAAATCACGGCTAAATTAACAATCGTCTTATTATTTGTATTAAGGCTAAACTTTCATTTCTGTAAGTTTTTAACTATTATACTTTCATTACGCAGGCTAAATACGTTAAGAGCAAAAACATAGTGAGTAAATATAGACTAAATAACAGTTTCATAAAGCAATATTTCTTATATTTCCTAACAAGCCTTTTTCCTACGAAGAGCTCCGTACCTATTGGGGCTTTTGTGTGTTAGGCTCTCAATGCTGTTTATTGTTAAAGGGCAGTCATGCACATTAGCTCCAAAAGCACAGGTACATTTATTAAATAAACCAATATGCCAGCAAGAAGAATTTAGATTAATATACTCCATATCCTAGACAATCCCATCAGGGTGCCACCGTTTTTTAGGGGCCTTGTCGAATGAGGTTTTAGATTGATCTATATTGGAA
This sequence comes from Okapia johnstoni, assembly GCA_024291935.2. Lineage (NCBI taxonomy): Eukaryota > Metazoa > Chordata > Mammalia > Artiodactyla > Giraffidae > Okapia > Okapia johnstoni. The sequence goes on along the minus strand of CM044310.1, from coordinate 1,162,634 downwards.
GAGAATCAGGAAAAGGCCTTTTACCTAAGTCATAGAAAATAGGAAGAGGTCTATTGTAGCAAACATCAGAAAGACAGACGTCATCTTTAAGGTGAGCGCTGAGGCAGCCTTCCGAGAATCCCTGAGGCCTGAGAAGCCGTGCTCGATCAGTCCTGCCCCTCATGACACTGTCATGGGTGGGATCTCGTGGGCTGGCTCCCAGCACTCCCCGTCCCCTCCGCAGGCTCTGGGAACCACCCTTCTTCTGCTTTCAGGGTCTACGATTTGGATTCCTCTAGGGACCCTGTATTTCTGCCTGGGAAATTCCATGGACAGAGGAGCCTGGCGGGCTACAGTCCAGGCGGTCCCAAAGAGTTGGACACGACTGGGCGTGCACGCGTGTGCACACACACACACACACACACACACACACACACACACATAGGGACCTTGTATAAGTGGAATCAGATGGAATCTATCCTTTCAAAGCGCTTTGTAAACTGGGAAGTGCTCCACCCACAACACATACAGGAGATGACGGCTATTATTACCTGCATTATTATCATTACTGGCCCATCTGGTGTGCCTTGGGGGAGACCAGCAACCATCAAGAGATGAATGAATCCCTGATGCCATCCACTGCCACTTTTCAAAGTTTGCATTGCAACTCGCAGAGGTTGTAGAAGCCATGCAGTCGGGAGCAGCCAGCACCCTTCAGAGTGAGGTCGTGCAGGACAGACGGAGGCCAGAGAGCATCCGTGCTCGGGGAGGGTGGCGGGTTCGTGGGGCCCTGCTGCAGTCACCCTAATACATCAATACGCTCTGGATGCTGATGGGAAATGGATTTCTTACAGGAGGTTTTGATAGAAGAACCTTTGAGAATGTGGTTCTGATCCAGTGTTCATAGGAGACGAAGCTCGTTGTCCCATCCACGCTTGCACATCAAGCTCATGTTTGAAGCCACTCTCTGCTTCAGGTCCCAAGGGTTTGTCCATCATCGTGACGCTCTCCCCAGGGGCCCCCGGAGTGAATTTCATGAAAGCCGCATGCCCTTGTGGTCAGGCCGCCTCAGACTTCCTGTCAGCACCTGTCCTTCTGCGCAGTCACGGGATGCTGTGACAGGTAGACTGACTTCCCCACGTGACCAGGAGTTCATGAAGGTGAGGTCAGGCTCCACGGACCACGTGACTTTGCTTGGATCCCCGTGTTCCACACACACTGACCAGGCGTCCGCAGGGGCCTGATACTGAATTGCGAGACCTCACAGTGCCTGGGGAGACAGGCCAGGCCCTGAACAGCAACGGTGCGGCCGCCCTAACAGCCGCCTTGCAGGGTACCGCGGAGCCCCCTGGGGGCCCCGACCGGGTCCGGCTTCTCCCCGCTGTGACCACACATGTAGCTTGAGTGGAAGTGTCCTAACAAGGGGGGGAAGATCAAACACTCGTCCCGCCTTTACTGTAGGAAAGTCCCCGGGGCGCCTCATCACTGATGAGGGGACACGTCTCTCCTAGTTTTGCTCATCTCACATCCTGTCGTGAGCAAACGAATGTGGACACTCTGTGCACATCACACAAACGCAGTGGAGAAAGATGCCAGCCAGGCCCCTCTGTGCGCTCAGGGCCTCTGAATGTTAATCCCACCCCGGCCTCCTTGAGTGGGGTTGCCTGCCCCACTTGTTCATCTGGCCAAAGCCCCGTCACAACCACACAGGCCTCGGTGTGCGTGCAGAGCCCCTGCACTTCACTGCGTCGGATAGGTAGGCTCCTTCCCGCCAGACCCCTGGGTCCTCCTCAGATCCCCTCCCCTGTGCCTCGGCTCCTAACTGGGGCCCTGGCCTTCAGTACCACTGGTGACGTGTCCCAGCCCGCTGGGTTCTGCGTTTCCGGCTCAGACTTGGGAGCGAGATGATGCAGGAGCCAACCGGACTCCCTGCTCTCTGGGTTTCTTGCTGTGACTTGGAACCCCAGAATCACAGAGGACGGAAGCGAGAGAAGGGCCGGTTACAAGCAAGAGACAGAGCTCTTCGGGGACCACCTAGCTGGCCTCTGAAAACCGGGGCCTGGAGGTCCGTGACCAGAGGCAAAGGTCTGATGCAGGAAGAACTCAGCACATTTCAGAGAGTGGAAGCCCACTCAGTTCAGTTGCTCTGTCGAGTCCGATTCTTTGCGACCCCATGAACCGCAGCACGCCAGGCCTCCCTGTCCATCACCAACTCCCAGAACCTACTCAAACTCATGTCCATCAGGTGGGTGATGCCAATCAACCATCTCATCCTCTGTCGTCCCCTTCTCCTCCCGCCTTCAATCTTTCCCAGCATCAGGGTCTTTTCTAATGAGTCAGTCCTTCGCATCAGGCGGCCAAAGTATTGGAGTTTCAGCTTCAGCATCAGTCCTTCCCATAAATATTCAGGACCGATCTCCTTTAGGATGGACTGGTTTGATCTCCTTGCTGTCCAAGGGACTCTTAAGAGTCTTCTCCAACACCACAGTTCAAAGGTCTGATGCAGGAAGCAAAGCACCCAGGGGCAAAGTTCTGCTGTGGGAAGAACTGAGTGCATTTCAGACAGTGGAAACCCAGAGGGGCCTGGGAACCGGCCTGAGCTGAGAGAGATGGTTTTACAGGAGACTCAGGAGACACACACACACACACACACACACACACACACACGGAAGGGCTGCCCCTGAGGGTCTTTTCAGTCTTGAGAAATGGACATTCTCAGCCCAGTTTGGAGTCACAGGGGAGACGGTTCACCTGGCACCTCTCCGAATGGGAGACATGTCCACATGTGGTGTGGACATGGACGTACAAGCTCCCTCTCTGCAGGGCACACACGGACCCCACCCCTCAGGGCTCAGGGTGCAGGGGTGGGCCAGGGTAGCAGGAACCCACCCTTTCCTCTTTACCCACAAGCCCATAGGCGAGGCCGTACCCCTGCCCACGGGGCCTTCTGGGGTCCGGAGGGGTTGGCACAGGGAGCCTCGAGCGGCCTTGCTCACCCCGCCCAGTGTGGCCTGGCTGAAACCTGGAGGCAGGAACGGGTGCTTCTCCAGAGCAGGGTCAGCAGAGCACGGCCCAAGCGCCACAACCAGCCTGGCCCTGTCCTGCTTCTATAAACCAAGTTTAACAGGAAGCAGTCACGCCCGCGCATTCACAGAGGGTCTGTGGCTGCTTCTGAGCCCTCAGGACAGAATTAAGTAGTTGCCACAAAGATTGTATGGCCCAGAAAACCAAAAATAGTTACTATCTGTGCCTCTTACGGAGAACACTTCCTCTCACCTGGCCCAGGGTGTCTCGGTTGGGGCAACTTTGCCACCTTGGGGACCTTCAGCGATGTCTGGGGAAGTCTGTGGTTGTCATAACTACGAGCGGGCGGGCGTTCCGGGGGTGGAGGTCAAGGATGCTGCTGGACCCCCTGGGCTGCACAGGCCTGGCCCGGCCCAGCGGGGGACCAAGTCCACACCCAACCCTGCGCACCGCTCTCCTCCCCAGAGGGCTAACAAAGGTATTTTCTAAGCTGCTTACCCCGTGCGCACGATCAGGTGACAACAGCGGGTCCTGTCCTTGGTAGGGGCACCCCCAAGGGGCCACGTCAGCCCCCTGCCCCGGAAGACCCACAAGCCCAGGAGCTCCGGCCAAGCAGACCATGACTGGCCAGTCTTCTGGGACCTTCACCCTTGCTGGTTCTCAGGTGCGTCCCACTCATTCTGACGGTTGACAGAACATCCCGGGCCTCCTCCGAACCAATTCAGACCACTCGGCAGAACAACCTCCAAAGATGCAAGCAGGTTTAATCCCTGAATCCAGCCTCCAGGGGGGTACTGGCCCTGGGCAGCCCACCGCCCCAGCCTCCTCGTCCACACCCCCACCCTGCGGGGATGCGGCCCTTCGGCCTTTAGTGCAAAGGGACCGTGTCCTGGGGGGCCCGGGGGCCCTGGGAGCCCGGAGTGGCCAGCTCCCTTTCTTCCCTCTCCTCTCTCTGCATCTCCCGCACCCGCCCCATGCCTGGGGCCCCCACAGCACAGAAATAGACAGCCTCGTCCTCGGCCTGCAGCTCAGCGATGCTCAAATACCCCGTGTTCTTGGCCAGGTCTTTGGAGCCGGAGAAGCGAGGGGGGACCTTGGGGCCCTGCCTCTTGTCCGACTGGGAGAAATATCTCAGCAGGAATCTCGGGGGGTGGCCGGGCCTCTGCTGGTACCAGTAGATGCTGTAAAGGCCAATGTCGTGGTCGCCACGCAGGGTGCAGGCCAGGCGGACGGTGGTTCCCAGGAGCGAGGCCACGGAAGGCGGCTGACTCAGCACGGGCTGAGAGCTGCAACCTGGGGACACAGAGGCGTGTGGGCACCGGGGCAGAGCTGGGTGCAGGAAGGGACCAGGAGCCGCGAGCTCCAGGGGTTCTCACCTGTGCAGTGGACCAGGAGCCCCAGGAGGACAGGGGCCCAGGACATGGTGCTGCAGACAGAGCAGAGTTCTGCCTCCAGGGTGCACAGAACCCCTGGGTCCTTGCAGGGCAGGGCCAGCCCCCTCCTCCGCCCTCCTCCCCACCTCCCAGGGGCGGGGCCTTGGCATGCCTGGCTCCCGGTGGCCATTTCAAACTTTCCTGGGTTTGTGATGCCGGTTGGGGGTAACGGCCATGTGCTGGATTTTGTGGCTCCTGCCTTAACCCAGGGGAAGTGTTGAGGGAGGAAGCACCTGCCCGGGGCTCACAGACCACTTCCCAGGAGGCCAGTCCCTGAGGGGGTGACCTCCGCATCCCCCAAAGGAAGCTGAGCCCCACGGAGTAAGGATCTTGCGCGCACTTCTGTATGTGGTGAACTGGGAAGAGCGGACAGGTCCTCATGGCGGGAAGCACCTGCTGCGTGCTGCAGAGGTGTCGGGGCCCTGGTGAGGGGCCGCTCGTCCCCTCCGATGCCCCTAGCATGCCCTGCCCCCTCCAAACCCAGCCCCGGTCCCCCTGGAGCGAACCCAGAGTGACTAGCAGCTCCCAAAAAGGAAGCATCTGGGCGGGCTTTCAGGAGAGGGCAGAGGTAGCCTTACCCACTCCAGCCCTTCCCCAGGCCTCTGCCCCTCAACCTCACGGGAGTCTCCCCAGGGAGCGGGAGAGGAGGCATCTGTGAGCTTGGTGGTCCTGGGGGTCCACTCCTGCCCCTGGGTCCTCAGGTCCATAAATGAGATGCTATGCGTGGACCACGGTGTGTATTGTAAGAAATGGCTGCTCCTTGTCCCTGGTTCCTGGGAGGCAGCCTCTAAATACAGCACTTGTTAAACTCGGGGAGGGGGGCCCTGAGTTTATTAATGGGTGATTCGTGAAGGATGCTGGCCATGAGGAAAGCCCCATCCAGTGATGGGAAGATGGGAGCTTTGAGCTGAGTTCCCAGGACGGGGCGGGGGGCTGGAGACTGAGTCCAATCACAGAGCCAGTGGTCCCCACAACTGTCCTGAGTCATGCCACCCCAGTGGCCACCAAGGTTCAGGGGAGCCTCCCAGGCTGCCGGACCGTGGACGCCGGATGGAAAGGCGGCCTGAGGACACAGCAGCCCACCTCTGGGATCCCCACCCCTGGTGCCGCTCTCTGTTGACTGCTCACGGTCTGTAGCCTTTACAACAAAACTGCAATCACGAGGATGGCGCTTTCTTCAGTTCTGCGAGGGTTTCTACCAAGTCATTCAGCCTGAGGGAGTTTGGGGAACATCAGCCCCCCAAACTTGTGGCCATCTGGTCAGAAATATAGGTGGCCTGGGGATAGCTGAGTTTGCAGCTGGTGTCTGAAATGAGGGATGGGTTTTTTTTGGGGGGAGGGGTTTGCGGGGTCCTTAACTTGCGCCAGTTGCCCTAACTCCACGTAGCCAGCGTCAGAATCAGATTGCCGGGCTTCCTTGGTGGTCCAGTGGCTAAGAACTCGCCTGCCAGTACAGGGGACATGGGTTCGGTCCCTGGTGCGTGAAGGTTCCACACACCCTGGGGCAACCAAAGCCGGTGCCCCACAGCTACTGTGCTGCAACTACTGCAGGCCTAGGGCCGGTGCTCTGCAGCAGAAGGCCACGGCGACGAGAAGCCTGTGCAAGGCAGTGAAGAGGAGCCCGCACCCCCGGCAACTAGAGAAAGCCCCCGCACAGCAAAGACGGCACAACCCAAAATAAGTAAATTTTAAACATTCTCCATAAAGAAAGATGTTAAAATAAAGCCACGAAAATTATTTTAAATCTCCCATAAACCATTACTCTAACACAAAAGGTTATTTTTATTTTCCAATCCATTTTCCAGATGGGTCTTACATTAGCTCATCCACGCAATCCACAATGTTTATAGCATTCAAAGAAGCCTGCTATGCCCGCATCGGTAGTTTTTAGTTTATTAGTAGTAGATACGTCTTCACGCTTATCATCCAGTTTTCCTCTTTGTAGGTAATTGCCATTATTGCCTCCCCGCGGCGGGGGAAGAATGAGATGGAAGGTTTTGGGGGCAACCCCTGTGACCCCACGTGCCAGGGCCGACTGGAGGATCTGCCTCGGAACTCTCGAGCCTCGGAACTCTCGAGCCTCGGAACCCAGAAGTGCGGGCGTGCGGCGCCGGAGGGCAGGGCGGTGGGGAACGCTGTCCGCGGGCGGACCCGAAGCAGATGGGACGGACCCGGAAGCAGATGGCGGCGGACCCGGAAGCAGATGGCGGCGGGCCTCCAGGAGCGGGAGGCGGTACGCAGGTGAGCGGCGGGGCGCTGGGCGGTTTGGGGCACGGGTCCAGCCCCGCGGATAGGCGCCGGTCCCCGGTCGCCTCGGCAGTCTCGGCGCCTCCTCCCGGGCGGGGTCTGCGTCGCGGATGCGGACTGAGGTGGCGTCGGGCGGGGTTGGGGTCCAGGCCCGGCCCGGCCCGGCCCGGAGGGCGCCCGGGGTGTATGAGAGGGCGGCGGCGACAGAAGGCACTTACCTGAGCAGATTCGCTGGAAGCCTGAGCGCTGCTTTCTCCCCGGTGGCCTCGTCTGGCTTCGCTCTCTCTCGAGAAGCGGACGTGAGGAGTCAGCCCAGCGCGGGCTTGGTGGTCAGCGAGCCGGGGTCCCGAGAGCCTTGGCAAAGGTCTGACACTAGTCTCAGCTGTTCTGAACCTCAGTCTCAGTTCAGATCGGTTCAGTTCAGTCGCTCAGTCGTGTCGACTCTTCGCGACCCCATGGCCTGCAGCGCGCCAGGCCTCCCTGTCCATCACCAACTCCGGGAGTTTACTCAAACCCATGTCCATCGAGTCGGTGATGCCATCCAGCCATCTCATCCTCTGTCGTCCCCTCTCCTCCTAACCCCCAATCCTTCCCAGCATTAGGGTCTTTTCCATCGAGTCAACTCTTCGCATCAGGTGGCCAAAGTATTGGAGTTTCAGCTTCAACATCAGTCTTTCCAATGAACACCCAGGACTGATTTCCCTTAGGATGGACTGGTTGGATCTCCTTGCAGTCCAAGGGACTCTCGAGAGTCTTCTCCAACACCACAGTTAAAAAGCATCAATTCTGCGGCGCTCAGTTTTCTCCACCGTCCAACTCGCACATCCACACATGACCACTGGAAAAACCATAGCCTTGACGAGACAGACTTTTGTTGGCAAAGTAACGTCTCTGCTTTTTAATATGCTGTCTAGGTTAGTCATAACTTTCCTTCCAAGGAGTAAGCGTCTTTTAATTTCATGGCTGAAGTCACCATCTGCAGTGATTTTGGAGCCCAAAAAAATAAAGTCAGCCACTGTTTCCACTGTTTCCCCATCTCTCTGCCATGAAGTGATGGGAATGGATGCCATGATCTTAGTTTTCTGAATGTTGAGCTTTAAGCCAACTTTTTCACTCTCCTCTTTCACTTTCATCAAGAGACTCTTTAGTTCTTCTTCGCTTTCTGCCATAAGGGTGGTGTCATCTGCATATCTGAGGTTATTGATACTTCTCCTGGCAATCTTGATTCCAGCTTCTGTTTCTTCCAGCCCAGCATTTTTCATGATGTACTCTGCATAGAAGTTAAATAAGCAGGGTGACAGTATACAGCCTTGACGTAGTCCTTTTCCTATTTGGAACCAGTCTGTTGTTCCATGACCAGTTCTAACTGTTGTTTCCTGACCTGCATACAGATTTCTCAAGAGGCAGGTCAGGTGGTCTGGTATTCCTATCTCTTTCAGAATTTTCCACAGTTTATTGTGATCCACATAGTCAAAGGCTTTGGCATAGTCAATAAAGCAGAAGTAGATGTTTTTTTGGAACTCTCTTGCTTTTTCAATGATCCAGCGGATGTTGGCAATTTGATCTCTGATTCCTCTGCCTTTTCTAAATCCAGCTTGAACATCTGGAAGCTCACGGTTCATGTATTGCTGAAGCCTGGCTTGGAGAATTTTGAGCATTACTTTACTAGCGTGGGAGATGAGTGCAACCTCAGTTTACTCGTAGTTTAAAGAGTTCCAACAAAGGCCTTGTAGTGAAAGTGAAAAGTGAAAGTCGCTCAATCGTGTCCGACTCAGACCCCCTGGATTATACAGTCCATGGAATTCTCCAGGCCAGAATACTGGAGTGGGTAGCCTTTCCCTTCTCCAGGGGATCTTCCCCACCCAGGGATCGAAGTCAGGTCTCTAAAGTAGCATTGCTCATTAAAGATTCAAGGAAGTGTTTACAGCTGTAGCCCCGCCTGCAAAGGAGAAGCTTAAAAAAGGCTTCTTTCCCTGACTGCATAGGTGTTTGATTCAGTCACCAAGGTGGGAGATCCTTGGAGCTGCATAGTTCCTTCTTTAGACCACAGCGTTCTAGTTAACTGGCTGGAGCCTGGCCTGCAGAGGTGAGGCAGGGCAGGAGGGCAGGTCAGTCGGAGCCTGTTGGGAAGAGCCAGGCGAGCTCTGCTGAGGTCTGGATCCCCTGGCTAGTGGGTCTCAGCCCGCTCGGGGGTCAGGAGGACATGGTGCCTGGCCTGGGCATGTGCCCTGAGTAAGGTGCTCAGGGCACCCTGATGCTCAGCCAAGGTGGAGATGCCGCTCTTGGCCCCGGGGGTAAAAGCTCCACTGGAGGGGGCCAGGCCCAAAGGCGCCCCCCCAGGCTTCCTAGCCCAAATTTGGGGCCGAAATCAGCCTGGGGTCATGGGGCCGCCTCAGCTTCTCCGACAGGAAACCCTCGCCTGGAGCCGGTCCAGTTGCTCTGGGCGGTTGTCTGTGAGAGGCCTTCAGGTTCCCCGAGTTTCTCACCTCAGGTGTGTTTGATCGTTCAAAGTGGCAGGTTGTACCGGAAGCCTCGCTGTTCTTTGCGTGTCTTTTGTCTCAGGAGTTGGCTGCATGCAGCAGCGTGACGCTGCCCCAGCGCAGTGTCTGAGCCGTTTCCCGAGTGTGGAGTGAGGCAGGGCACTGGCAGCCCACGGCAAGATGAAGACCGTGCTCATGGTGGCCGAGAAGCCGTCCTTGGCCCAGTCCATCGCCAGGATCCTCTCTCGAGGTAAGAGGGCAGCTCCGGTGTCCTCGGTGGCTTTGGTCTGGGAGCATGAGCCCTCCTGCCCAGCCAGTCAGGCCTGCCTTCTTCCGAAACAGCCCCAGGCCCCTGGAATCGAGTCTGTTCGGGAACAGCGGGCATGGATGAAGCCCTCGGCCCCTGAATCACTTGGTCCCTGTGGGGTGCCATTACTTCCACATTCAGCGTGAGCTGGGTCTCCCCCAGGCATGACTAGGAGCTCGCGGCAGGCAGGCTGCTGCGGGAGCAACGTGCGGGCAGGGTGGACCCCAGGGCACCAGGAATCGACAACAACTGCCCTCGCCCCACCCTGGCCCCGGGTACTTGGGTGCTGGGGACGCAGAGATGGCAGGCGTCTGCCTTGACCCCTCCTTGGTCCAGCAGCTGAGGGAAGAGGAGACCCCAGAGCAGCAGGCTGAGAAGTTGTGGTCTGGAGGGGAGGGGCCTGGTCCCCAGAGGCCGAGAGAGACCAGCAGAGGGACTCTCCGTGGGGTGTCAGGAGGTCACCCTGGGGTCGACAGTGAGGGCGTGTCCGGGGCATTTCTGAGGAGGGTCTGAAAGAGACAGGAATCAAATTCAGGCGTGAACACAGAGATGCGAACAGCCGTCGAGTGGTCTCTGAGCCCTGTGGGGAGGGCCTGGCCCTCGGAGAAGCTGCACGAGGACCCGGCCCCTGCCCGCCTGTGCCTCTCCCGCAGGCAGCATGTCCTCGCGCAAAGGGCTGAACGGGACATGCTCGGTGCACGAGTACAGCGGGACCTTTGCGGGCCAGCCGGTCCGTTTCAAGATGACGTCCGTCTGTGGCCACGTGATGACGCTGGACTTCCTGGGTGAGACCCGCCCCCGCCCACCCCGCATTCCACCCAGGAACCCTGCCCAGTGCTGCCGGCGCCCAGAGGAAGCCTGGGCGGGCTCGGGGCAGAGAGGTTTGTCCAGAACCGGTGAGTCTGAGGCCAGCAGGCTGTGGAGGGCTGCCCTGCAGTCCCCGGCCCAGCAGTGGCCCACATGGAGGTGGTGGCGTGCGCCTGAGCAGGAGCCTGGCCCGTGCGGGTGTTCTGGAGCAGGCTGCTGCCTGCCGAGGGTGCTCGTTGTCTGTAGTCACTCGGCGGCCGGCATCAGAAGGCCAGCGCCAGTGACCCCGTGGGCTGGATCCAGGGCCGCGGTTGCTGTGGGTCCGACCTGGACACTGGGCCTCGGTGCTTGTCTGCTCCTCGTGTGTGAAGGGTCTGAGGACAGAGCCATCGCCTCCCAGGATCGTCCAGGCCCCCTGCACCCCGAGCCTCAAGTAGAGAAGTGGGGGGCAGTGCACGGGCCAGGGGGCCTGAGGACACCGAGCCCCCCGGATCTGCTGAGTGCTTGTCAGGGCCGGCCGAGCACTGGGCGGGGAGAGGGCGCAGACACCGGCTGGGGGAGGAGGCGGGCTGAGCAGCGTGCCTCTTGCCTTGGCAGTCAGCCCGCCAGGATCGGTGCCCCCCGCTGCAGGCCCGCCCAGAGCTGGCCAGCTCCCGAGCGAGGGAGGCCCTGCTTGGAGCCTCCCCATCCTGGGGTCCCGGTCCTGTAGGTGTGACGTGTGACCCTGACGTCTCGGCGTGTGTCACAGGAAAGTACAACAAGTGGGACAAGGTGGACCCCGCCGAGCTTTTCAGCCAGGCCCCGACGGAGAAGAAGGAAGCCAACCCCAAGCTGAACATGGTGAAGTTCCTGCAGGTGCGTCTGGGGCTCCCCGGGGCCACGCCTCCCCTTCATGGTCTGGGCACCCCCGTCACTCAGCCCCCAGGCCAGCGTCCTGCCCTTAAAATGGTTTGGTGGTGGCGGGTTCTAAAAGAAATGTAAACACGGGGACTTCCCTGGGAGTCCAGTGGCTAAGAATCTGCCTGCCAGCGCAGGGGACGCGGGTTCAGTCCCTGGTCCGGGAAGACCCCATGTGCTGCGGGGCAACTAAGCCCGTGCACCCCGAGGGCTGAGCCTGCGCTCCAGAGCCGGGCTTCCTGCCGCACCGTGACGAGAGAGCGGCCCCCCTCGCCGCAACAAGAGAGAGCCATGCACAGCAGTGAGGTCCCCATGCAGCCAGAAGTAAAACTAAAAAAGTAAAACTTCCAGAAATAAAGAACAATAAAAATAATGCAAACCCATGATAAAAGTTAGAAAATACAAGTAAGGAGGAAGAAAAAAACGCATCTGTAACTCACCACCGAAGACGGCTGTAACTCACCACCGAAGACGGCTGTAACTCACCACCGAAGACGGCTGTAACTCACCACCGAAGACGGCTGTAACTCACCACCGAAGACGGCTGTAACTCACCACCGAAGACGGCTGTAACCTCACCACCGAAGACGGCTGTAACCTCACCACCGAAGACGGCTGTAACTCTCACCACCGAAGACGGCTGTAACACCACCGAAGACGGCTGTAACTCACCACCGAAGACGGCTGTAACTCACCACCGAAGACGGCTGTAACTCACCACCACCGAAGACGGCTGTAACTCACCACCGAAGACGGCTGTAACTCACCACCGAAGACGGCTGTAACCTCACCACCGAAGACGGCTGTAACTCACCACCGAAGACGACGGCTGTAAACCTCACCACCGGCTGTAACCTCACCACCGAAGACGGCTGTAACTCACCACCGAAGACGGCTGTAACCTCACCACCGAAGACGGCTGTCACCACACCACCGAAGACGGCTGTAACTCACCACCGAAGACGGCTGTAACTCACCACCGAAGACGGCTGTAACTCACCACCGAAGACGGCTGTAACTCACCACCGAAGACGGCTGTAACCACCACCGAAGACGGCTGTAACCTCACCACCGAAGACGGCTGTAACTCACCACCGAAGACGGCTGTAACTCACCACCGAAGACGGCTGTAACTCACCACCGAAGACGGCTGTAAGACCACCGAAGACGGCTGTAACTCACCACCGAAGACGGCTGTAACTCACCACCGAAGACGGCTGTAACTCACCACCGAAGACGGCTGTAACTCACCACCGAAGACGACTAACCTCACCACCGAAGACGGCTGTAACCTCACCACCGAAGACGGCTGTAACCTCACCACCGAAGACGGCTGTAACTCACCACCGAAGACGGCTGTAACTCACCACCGAAGACGACTAACCTCACCACCGAAGACGGCTGTAACTCACCACCGAAGACGGCTGTAACTCACCACCGAAGACGGCTGTAACCTCACCACCGAAGACGGCTGTAACTCACCACCGAAGACGGCTGTAACTCACCACCGAAGACGGCTGTAACTCACCACCGAAGACGGCTGTAACTCACCACCGAAGACGACTGTAACCACCACCGAAGACCTAACCTCACCACCGAAGACGGCTGTAACTCACCACCGAAGACGGCTGTAACCTCACCACCGAAGACGGCTGTAACTCACCACCGAAGACGGCTGTAACCTCACCACCGAAGACGGCTGTAACCTCACCACCGAAGACGGCTGTAACTCACCACCGAAGACGGCTGTAACTCACCACCACCGGACGGCTGTAACCTCACCACCGAAGACGACTGCTGTTAACGTTCAGTCATTTCATGTCAGTCTTTTTTTTTTTTGGATGCAGTTTTGGGGATTAAGGTCTCGTGGTATTTATTGTGTTTTTTGGTCTAAAAACTAACAGTTCTAAATGACATTCTTTGCTGAGAGGCTGAGCCAGGCAGTGACTCCGCCTGGTGGCTCCTGCCCTGGGCTCCAGGCCTCCTGAGAGGGGTCTGAGGGGGCTCGGGGCTGGGTCTGTGTGCTGGGCGGGGGTGGGGTGGGGCCGGGCAGTGCCCGCTGCCTGTCTTGTGTGCAGGTGGAGGGCAGGGGCTGCGACTGCATCGTGCTGTGGCTGGACTGCGACAAGGAGGGTGAGAACATCTGCTTCGAGGTGAGGGGCTAGGGGTCTGCGCAGCAGGCCAGCCTGCACCCCGTGGGCTACCGCCCTGGGGGCCAGGGCCCCGAGGGGCTGGGGGTCCACGCGGCCATCCATCCTGCACCCCGCGGGCTGCCGCACTGGGGGGCCAGGGCCCCGAGGGGCTGGGGGGTCCACGTGGCCGTCCATCCTGCACCCCACGGGCTGCTGCACTGGGGGGCCAGGGCCCCGAGGGGCTGGGGGTCCACGCGGCCGTCCATCCTGCACCCCACAGGCTGCTGCACTGAGGAGCCAGGGCCCCAGCTCTGGTGCCTTTCTCCGCCGTTCTGGAGATCCGTGGAGGGTGATGGTGCAGGGGCTGTGCCCGGGGTGGGAGCATCCTGTCGCCTGGTGGGCAGCTTGTGAAGAAGTGGTGGGGCAGGATTTCCCCTGCGGAGGGCTGCCCGGAGGAGAGCGTGGCTTCTGAGCATCGGGCCCTCCCAGCCCCGCGCCAGGACCTCAGCCCTGCGGCCGGGCGCCCTGTCGCCCCTCTCTCACCCCCGCTAGCTCTGTGCTTCACCACAATGCCCGCCCCACCTCTGCCACCCCCAAGGCGGGTGCCACTCCCAGGCCTACCTCCACAGGAGCCCCTCGGGCCGTGACACCCTGCTCTTGCCCGGGGCCCTCTCCCGGCCCTGCCCCTACCCCTGCGCCTCCTCAGGGCCTGCAGTGTGGGGTGGACATCGTCGTCCCCATAAGGAAGCCGCGTGGCCAGGCTTGGCGCCCACCCCCCACTGTACGGCCTGCATAACTCTTAGTGAGTCTGGGCTCCGAGACCCCCAGGCCTGCCGTGCTGTGGTCCGGAGCCCCCACTCCTACTCGCCTGCCGCCTTTCCCTCTTTTCTCGTCTCTGTCTTCCCTCCTGTTGCTGGAGGGTCTCCCAAATGCCACACCTCTCCCCACACCCTCCTTGAGAAGGTGGACTTAGCGGCCGGGATCTCTTGTGTCCCTGGCAGTAGCGCCTCCTGGTTGAGGGTGGAAGCTGCCGTAGGGAGAGAAGGGTGTGAGCACCAAGGGGAAGGAAGCGTGGTGGCCAGAGGCCCGTGGAGACCAAGGCTGCGGGCAGGAGTTGGGGGCCGGGCGCCCGTGTGAGCCGTGGGCATCACTGCCGGGCCCCCCAGGTGCTGGACGCGGTGCTGCCCGTCATGAATCAGGCCCACGGCGGCGAGAAGACGGTGTTCCGGGCCCGCTTCAGCTCTATCACGGACACGGACATCTGCGCTGCCATGGCCCGCCTGGGTGAGCCTGACCACAACGAGGCACTCTCGGTGGATGCGCGGCAGGAGCTGGACCTCCGCATCGGCTGCGCCTTCACGAGGTGCCCCTCGCCCCCCAGGCACAACCAGAGACAGGAGACCGTCCGCCTTCTCGGTCCCTGAGACAGCTGTCTCGCTGACGCAGACCATGAGGCCCCCGTGGCAGTGAGGACGGGTGGGCCCTGGGGGGAGGCTGGGGGCGTGCGGGGTACTCAGAGCCGCTGCCCTTTCCGCCCGTCTGCTGAGCAGGGCGCAGCGTGTGGCTTCCTCCCGCCCGCCCCGTCCACCCGCCCCAGCACCTGGCACCGCTGCGCGAGTGGGTACCTGACCAGAGCATCCTCCTCTCCCCGACTCCCTTCACAGGTTCCAGACAAAATACTTCCAGGGGAAATACGGCAACCTGGACAGCTCGCTCATCTCCTTCGGGCCGTGCCAGACCCCCACGCTGGGGTTCTGTGTGGAGAGGCATGACAAAATCCAGTCCTTCAAGCCGGAGACTTACTGGGTGCTGCAGGCCAAGGTCCGCGGCCTTTCCCCATTCCACCAGGCCTCGCTGGGCTTGGGTGTGGCGTCAGCGCCTCCACCGTCTTCGTGGTCCCCTGGCCCAGGGCACAGATGTGGACCACTGTCCCACCGTGGGCGCAGGAAAGGGCCGGCCAGCACAGGGTCAGGTCCATGGCTGGGGCGGTCAGGTCCTAGGACTGGACTGAGGGCCATGGGCCAGTGGCCTTCCAGCTTCTCAAAAGTCTTGGAACATGTTCTCCAGTAAGATGGAAGCTTCCCATAAGACTCCGAGTATAACACGGAGCTGCTGCCGTCCACATGGGGCTGGGTCCCCTGGGTGGGCCATGCCTAGGGCCTGCAGGGGGGATGAGAGGTGGGGCTGGGACACCCCTGAGGACACCTCAGCCTTGGTGCCGGGCTCCCGTCCTGAGACTGTCTCCTTCATCTCAGTGGGAGGCCCCTGTCAGAGTAGCCTGTGCTCGGGGCAGCCATGGCCCTGAACAGGTCTGGCCATGAGCCCTTCGAGCCAGGCCCAGGCGAGGACCAGCTCTACCTGCCTGGACTCTCCCCGCGGGCGGTGGCTCACCTGGATGCTGTCTCTCCCCAGCTCTCCCCGTCTCCCTCCTGCAGGTGGACGTCGATAAAGACCGGTCCCTCCTCCTGGACTGGGACCGCGTGCGCGTGTTCGACCGGGAGATCGCACAGATGTTCCTGAACATGACCAGGCTCGAGAAAGAGGCCCAGGTGGGCTGCCCCGGGGCCGCGGAGGCCTCTGCTGAGCAGGGCGCAGGTCTCCTGTCTTTCTGGAACACAGACACCTTTTAGAAGAGTAGTTACTTCCACACACGCCCCCTGCACGATCCTCCCCCCTGCCCCCCCAGGCTGTGGCCGCCGCATAGCTGCCTGCTCTGACTGGGGCACGCGCCCTGTGGGCATCCCCTTGCTTGGGGGATTCCACCCCAATGTCCGTCCTTGGTGGCACGTCCAGCCAGAGGGCCCTGTGCCCGCCAAGAGAACCCCGGACCCACAGTCAGCACAGCAGCTCCCGGCCGTCAGCTCTCCTGGCCTCCCTTCCAGTCTCTCACTCGGGGCCTCAGGAATTGGAAGCATGGCCGCGTGGCTGGTAGGAAGAGGTTGATGCCGTGTGGCAGGAGGCTGGCCGCGTGGGACTGGCGGGTCCGTGGCCATGGTGGCTTGTGTCCTGTAGTCGTGCCTTCTTGGGTCCGTCTTGCTCAGTGCGATCGATTCGGGCGCTGGAGCTGCTTCTAAAGCTGCCCCACGCTTCTGCCCATGACGGCCACCATGTCTGGGCCTCCCCGTCGTGATCCCAGCCTCCACTGCTGCGTCTTGTCCAGAGCTCAGGGTGTGGCCCTGGCTGGGTTCACATGAGGTTGGCAGGGGTGAGCATGGCGGTTGAGAAGACTGGATTGCTTCTGCTGTAGACAGGACGGTCACCTCTTCAACGGCCGTTCAGCCCAGAGGCTGAGCTGGTTGCTCGCCTTGCTTCTCCGCGGGTGGGAGCTGCTCACTGAGCTCCTCGTGGTGGCCTGGTTAGAAGTCAAGGGGTTTCACAGAGAGAGTCCCGCCTTCCCGCTTTTCCTGACAAATCAGAAGGCGCAGCAACGCTTGCGGGCCCGGTGAGTGGCAAGCGGCTTCCCCAGCGATGGGCCCTCCCCCCAGGAGCCCCGCCTTCCCCGCGGATGGAGATGCTGCCTCCCGTCGGGTTTCCAACGTGCAACCCCTTCTCCTGAATCCTCCTCCAGGGTTTCTCTCCCGAAAGTCTCTAGAATTCTCTTTCCTTTCTTGGGCCTGAACAAATGTTCATTTGAGTCGTGAGGACACTGTAAAGAAAGCTAGAGAAGCCCAGAGGACGGACTAGTCAGACCGTCTGCAGCTCTTCCCGCGCCTGCCCCGGCGCCTGCCCGCCCCGTTCTGATTCCGGCCCCTCCCCAGGTGGAGGCCACGAGCAGGAAGGAGAAGGCCAAGCAGCGGCCACTGGCCCTGAACACCGTGGAGATGCTGCGTGTGGCCAGCTCTGCCCTGGGTAAGTGCGGGTGTTGTTTCTCTCTCAGGGTCTCGTGAATTGGAAGCACAGGCTGCCTGGCTGATAGGAAGGGGTGGTTGCCACCAGGCAAGGGGCCGGCCGTTTATCGAGGGCCGTGCCGGTCAACCGCGCCCGCCTTGCTGGGGGAACTCGGCCTGAGGTTGGGCCTGTGGACATGGGCACTGGCCTCCCAGGAGCCTGAACACCTAGCCTGGGGCACCCAGTGTCTGGGCGCTGAGCCTGCGTCTCTGGCAGGAATGGGCCCGCAGCACGCCATGCAGATTGCCGAGCGGCTCTATACACAGGGCTACATCAGCTACCCGCGCACCGAGACCACCCACTACCCCGAGAGCTTCGACCTGAAGGGGCCTTTGCGGCAGCAGGCCAACCACCCCTACTGGGCTGACACGGTGAGCCAGCCCGCGCCCTAGGCCAGGACGGGCGGCCGCGTGCACTGCGAGGGCTAGGGCCGTGGCTGGCTCACACCCCTCTCCATCCTGGCTCCCCTCCGCAGGTGAAGCGGCTCTTAGCGGAAGGTATCAACCGCCCACGGAAGGGCCACGACGCTGGCGACCATCCGCCCATCACCCCCATGAAGTCGGCCACTGAGGCCGAGTTAGGTATGGCAGCTCCACCAGATGGTCACACCCCCTGGTGCGCACACATGCATGCACGCATGCGTGCTTCGAGCTTCACAGGAGGGCAGGGCGAGGCACGCTGGTGACCCGATCTCTGGAGGGGGTCAGGCCCCATGGCGGTGTGGGGCCATCTGAAAGCTGTGCTCCATCGCCGGGGCCGGGACAGGAGTGACGTGGTGGCAGCTGTGTGACACGGGGGCATGCGCTGCCTCGGGAGGCCCTGGGGCAGAAGGCCAGGTGGGGCAGGGTGAAGCTAGACTGTGGGAAGCCTTTGCCTCCCACGCGAGGCGCTGCCTGGTGCCCGAGCCTGGCGCTGAGCGGCCGCGCCTGTGGCAGGGGGCGAGGCCTGGCGTCTCTACGAGTACATCACCAGGCACTTCATCGCCACCGTCAGCCACGACTGCAAGTACCTGCAGAGCAGCGTCTCCTTCCGCCTTGGGCCCGAGCGCTTCACCTGCACGGGCAAGACCGTCCTCTCCCCAGGTAGGGGCGGCGGGCGGGCGGCTTGCCCCTCCACAGACACGCGGCGCACGTCCTGAGGGCCGGAGCCCCGTCTCTGCAGGCTTCACGGAGATCATGCCCTGGCAGAGTGTGCCCCTGGAGGAGAGCCTGCCCACCTGCCAGAAGGGCGACACCCTGGCCGTTGCCGAGGTCAAGCTGCTGGAGAAGCAGACGAGCCCGCCGGACTACCTGACGGAGGCCGAGCTCATCACCCTCATGGAGAAGCACGGCATCGGTGGGTCCCACCCGGGGCCCGCTGTGGCCGGCCGAGCAGGGCAGGGCAGCTGGGGGCCCTGGCTGAGGCCTCTGCCTCCGGACCTGGCCTTGATGCCAGAGATGTATCCTTGGCACTAGCTTCACCTCCCCGGCTGAGCGTTGGCCAAGGGGGCCCCTGACTCACTCTCAGGGGGAACAAAGTTCAGGTCAAGTCAACGGACAACAGGAAGGCCCAGGCCCCACAGCACTGTTCCCTGGGGCCAGAAGCTCCACGTGGGGGTGGCGTCCTCAGGAGCTCGTGTGGCCGCTGCTGCGCGGGTGAGAGGTCTCGCCGAGACCCCAGGCCCGGGGCTGTGACCCAAGTCTTCACACCCCTGGAGCCAGCCCCGTGCCCCACGAGGGGACCAGGCCCCTAGAGGCTGACAGACTGTGGACGGCCGTGGGACGTCCAGCAGCTGGACGTGTCCCTGGGGCTGATCAGGAGGGGCCCCGGGGCCAGGCAGCCGGCGGGTCTGCCAGGTGCTGGGGGACCACTTGGCAGTGGAGTTCTGTGCGCGTGGGTCTGGGCCCTGGTTCTGGAACCGTGTGGGTGCCGCAGGGGCGAGGCAGGGAGAGGCTCAGGAGGTCCCATTCCCCAGACGCGAGGGGCAGGCGGCCGAGCTCCCTCACCTCTGAGCCACCCGGCGCCTCCTCCGCGGGGGGTCCGCGGGACAGTCAGGGGCAGGCCCGCGAGCGCGGCACCGGGGGGCGGGGCTGAGAAGCCGGCTTCGCAGGGTGGGCGGAGGGAGAGCCGAGTCCGTGCTGTGCCCAGGGACGGACGCCAGCATCCCTGTACACATCAACAACATCTGCCAGCGCAACTACGTGGTTGTGGAGAGCGGGCGCCGGCTTAAGCCCACCAACCTCGGCATCGTCCTGGTACACGGCTACTACTACAAGATCGGTGAGCCTCCGGCCCTGCCCCCACTGCAGGGCACGCCTCCCATCCTGGGGCCCGCCCTCAGTCACACCGCCCACTGCCGGCCACGCCCCCAATGCAAGGCCCGCCCCGGCCACGCCTCCCATCCCGGGGGGCCCGCCCCGGCCGGGCTGATGGCCTTCGAAGTGTTGGGGTCTGAGAGGGACGGCCTGGATTCCTGCAGACTGCCTCCTGGCCAGCCCTGGGGTCCTTGCTGCTGGGCCCTGTATCTGCCCTGAGGGGTCCCCAAGGGCCGTGGGAGATGGCACAGAGCTCAGCCGGGCAGTCCGTCCGGTAACACCGTCCTGTGACGGGATGCCCTGGTCCCCCGCGCAGGGCTCCTGGGGAGATCACAGGCGGGAGCCCTACTCTTGCACGCAGTGCGAGGGCTCACAGTGCCTCCGCCTGCCCGCAGACGCCGAGCTGGTGCTGCCCACCATCCGCAGTGCCGTGGAGAAGCAGCTGAACCTGATCGCTCAGGGCAGAGCTGACTTCCGCCAGGTGCTGGCCCACACCCTGGACGTCTTCAAGAGAAAGTTCCACTACTTCGTGGACTCCATCGCGGGTGAGCGTGTCCCTTCTCTGCCCCTCAGCCAGGGACCCGACTCAGGTCGGTCATCCCCCTCTGGGAGACCTGCTCCCAGGCCCTGGCTCCAGGGGGTTGTCGGGACCCCAAGGCGAGCATGGTGACAGTGCCTCGGTGCGCACGGCTCGTCTCACAAACGGGGCTGCCCTGGCCGCGCCGTCACCCATCATCAGGGTCACCCTTGGCCACGCCACGTGCGGTGGTCCCTGCAGCCGACCCAGTACGCCAGCCGTGGGGAGGTGGCGGCCAGGGTTGGGCTGTGACTCCCGTCCCGCTGGCTTTCAGGCATGGATGAACTGATGGAGGTGTCCTTCTCGCCCCTGGCCGCCACGGGCAAGCCCCTCTCCCGCTGCGGGAAGTGCCACCGGTTCATGAAGTACATCCAGGTAGGAGGGCACGTGTGCACGCAGTCTCGCCTCCCCGCAGCCTTGCTCTGGCGGCCTTCACATGGAGTGACTGCGAGGCCCAGGCAGTTTTGCCAGCAGACGCCCAGCGCTGCCCTCAGACCCAGAAGTGTCCTCTCCCCGTGTGAGGACCCTGAACCACGTGCCATTCACGTGCTCCTGACTCTGCGTTCTTTGCTGTCACGGGAACTAGTGCACACGTGGGATTTTAGCAGTGCCTTTGTGCGCCTGTGAAGCAGTGAACACCCTGAGACTGGGTGACCAGAGACCCTGGCCTGAGGGGTCCTGGCCACGCTCCACGCTGCCTGCTACCTGCGTGTGTTATGTGTCATGCCCCCTGCTCTGTGTCCTGGGGAGACTGAGGGTGGGTGGGTCTGGAGGCCCCGGCAACCCTGTGACCCCCGCCCCCTGACCCTGCCCAGGCCAAGCCCAGCCGCCTGCACTGTTCCCACTGCGACGAGACCTACACGCTGCCCCAGAACGGCACCATCAAGCTCTATAAGGAGCTGCGGTGCCCGCTGGACGACTTCGAGCTGGTCCTGTGGTCGTCGGGCTCGAGGGGCAAGAGCTACCCACTGTGCCCCTACTGCTCCAACCACCCACCATTCCGGGACATGAAGAAGGGTGAGCCCCGCCTGTCGGCGCCACCCTGGACTCCAGGCCTGGGACACAGGGAGAGGGTGCTGGGAGGGCCACCCACCCTTCTCAGGGAGACCCATCCCTGCCCGCCAGCAGCTTCCAGGGCGGCCAGTGGCCCCACGTGGGCCCCAGGGAGCAGGGTAAGGAGGGGTGGGCCCGAGCGGAGGCCGCCTGGACGCCTGTCCGGAAAGCTCAGGGGGGCGGAGCGACGTGAGAGTCGCGGAGGTCCTACAGAAGCAGAGCGCAGGGCCTGCGTGCGCAGGGCGAGAGGAGGGGCCCCGCCGGGGTGGGGTCGGTGCGTGCGCCTCACGCGGCCCTCCCCACAGGCGCGGGCTGCAACGAGTGCACGCACCCCGGCTGCCCGCACTCGCTCAGCGTGCTGGGCGTCGGCCAGTGCGTGGGGTGCGAGAGCGGCGTGCTGGTGCTCGACCCCACCTCCGGCCCCAAGTGGCGCGTGGCCTGCAACAGGTGCAACGTGGTGGCCCACTGCTTCGAGAATGCCCACCGCGTGCGCGTGTCTGCTGAGACGTGCGCCGCCTGCGAGGCCGCCCTGCTGGACGTGGACTTCAACAAGGCCAAGTCCCCGCTGCCGGGCGACAGCACGCAGCACACGGGCTGTGTCTTCTGCGATCCAGTCTTCCAGGAGCTGGTGGAGCTGAAGCACGCGGCATCCTGCCACCCCATGCACCGCGGGCCCGGGCGGAGGCAGGGCCGGGGCCGGGGCCGGGGCCGGAGGCCAGCAGGGAAGCCAGGCCCCCGGCGGCCCAAGGACAAGATGTCAGCCCTGGCTGCCTACTTCGTGTGATGGCCGGCCGGGCCCCGTGTCGCGGCCTCCAGGCCAGGGGATCATTAAACGCGGTGTCTTATGCAGAGCCAGCGGCTCCCCAGCCTTGCTTGCGGTTGGAGGGCTGTGCCCGTCCCCGTTGCCCTTGGCCCATCCCCACGCCTCTTGCTCGTTCTGCCCACGCCCCTGAAGTGCCTGCCCTGCCCGAGTCCTGCACGGAGGCCACCACACAGACCCGAGAGCAGACCCAGTCCAAGGTGCCCGCCACGCTCCAGCGCATGTGAGACATGGCACAGTGGCCGTGTGCACGTGTCAGGGTACTTGGGCACCAGGGAGGCAAGAAGCCCCTGCCGCCCGCCCCTAGCTGTCCTAGGCTGGGGGGACTCCTCCCTGGATGTTGGCCCTCCACCCACTGCCCGGGGCCAGACCCCACTCCTCACTTGGTGGATCTGTGCGGGGGGGGGGGGGGCCTGGCACCCTCAGGCGTGTTCTCCTTCCAGTTCTCAAACAGCTGTCCCCTCAGACAGGCGGGCGGCAGCAGACGGCAGGGTTGGGGGGAGCCACTCCACCTGAGAGCACAGGGTACCTGCCTGCTTCCCGTGCCTACTCCACCTCGGGGCATCCACCTCAGGTCCCCTGCCAGGCCTCCGCCTGAGGGGTCCCGTGAAACACCTCCCCAAGCTTGTGCGCGGGGCAGGTCGGAACTGCTGCCCAGACATAGACCGCTGCCTGGGTCGTACGTTCACCCAAGAGGCTGGAAGTCGGACTGGGTAGGCCGGGCAACGTGGGAGGCTCCTTTCCCAAGGGTAGAGCCAGGGCTGGAGCTGACCCGGGCCACAGGGCCGGTCAGCTCCTGGGCATGGAATTGGCTCGGCGGCCGCTCAGCCAGGCGGCACGCCTCGCTTCCCCGCTGCCTCCAGGCGCTGGCCTCCGGGGCATCAGTGCTGAGGGGTCTTGTGTGGGCCTGCCCAGGAGGCCCGTGGGATGTCAGCTGTCCCAGGACCCCCTCACCCACACAGCAGTCCTCAAATTTCAGTTCACACCTGTTCTGGGTGCGCTTTGAGAAACGCTGGAACAGGGTCTCACCAGCCCTGGAGGGTAGGTTGGCGGCAATTGCCCCCCTTTTCTCCGACACGGAAACTGGATGTGGGGCAGCTAGGAACACATTGAGGGTCACCGGTCATAAGAAGCACAACCACAGGCCTTGCTGGGGTCACCATGCTGACTTGCGGGTGGGGTTGGGTTACAGAATCTAGGAATGCCTGAGGAGAAGGGACCCCACCCTGCCTTCTCTGCCCAGATGCCCCCTGCCTTCTAGATCCACCCCCTACCCAGTCTCTGTCCTTCCAAATCAGCCGACTGTTAGTTCTCCAGACTCCTGTTAGTGAGTCTTAGTTCCTGGGCCAGACACAGGCCGTGTGCCCACCTGAGGTCAGTGGGGCTTTTGAGGGCTCTTCCAAAAAAGTTTATATTCTGCTTTACAACTGCATTAATATAAAGATGAACATATTATATATTAAAACACTTTCTTTCATCTAAATGTTCGTTCATCTCTTTGGTGTTAAAACACTTTCCGGAAATTACCTGGCGGTCTGGTGGTTAGGACTCCCCACTTCTATGGCCGGGGATATGGTGGATCCCTGGTTGGGGAAGTAGTATCCCACAAGCCGCGTATCATAGCCCCGTTTTTTCCGTTGGCGTCTAGGGCGGCAGAGAAGTAGCCTCCCAAAGATGTCCGGGTGCTGGGCCCTGGAACTGTGCTGCTCTTAGATGACGTGGTGAAGGGGAATCAGGACTGCAGGCTGAATTACGGTTGCTTATCTAACTTTAGAACAGATTGCTCTGGGTCATCTGGGTGGCCCATGGTCATCACAAGGGTCTTCTTGGCTCCAAAGGTGGGGGGACCATGAGTTAAAAGAGGCAGGGCAGTTAGAAGCTGAAAAAGGAGGGAAAACAGATTCTCCTCCAGAGCCCCCAGAAAGGAAGGGCTCCCTGATGACCCTTGAACGTAGGCCATTGAGCCTTTGCAGGCTTCTGACCTCCAGGCCTGCAGATACTAAGTGTGTGTAGGTTTGTGGCAATAGGAAGTTCAGTTCAGTCGCTCAGTTGTGTCCGACTCTTTGCGACCCCATGAATCGCAGCACGCCAAGCCTCCCTGTCCATCACCAACCCCTGGAGTCCACCCAAACCCATGTCCAGCGAGTCAGTGATGCCATCCAGCCATCTCATCCTCTGTCATCCCCTTCTCCTCCTGCCCTCTTTCCCAGCAGCAGGGTCTTTTCCAATGACTCAGCTCCTCACATCAGGTGGCCAAAGTATTGGAGTTTCAGCTTCAACATCAGTCCTTCCAGTGAACACCCAGGACTGATCTCCTTTAGGATGGACTGGTTGGATCTCCTTGCAGTCCAAGGGACTCTCAAGTCTTCAACACCACAGTTTGAAAGCATCAATTCTTCAGCACTCAGCTTTCTTCACCGTCCAACTCTCACATCCATACATGACCACTGAAAAACCATAGCCTTGATTAGACGGAAGTTAAGGATCCCTAAAAGGGTCGTGAGCCCCGGGCAGTGTCGGGTGGCATCCCCGCTCCACCAGCCGCTGGAACGCTGTCGACTGCGCAAGCTGCTGAGTGTCTGGGCGACCCCGAGGAAGGGGTTGCTTTGTCCACCTACCCGGCCGCCGCGGGAAAAGGAGACGCGCGCCCCCAGCCGCGGCCGCCAGGGGGCAGCAGAGGCCGCCCGCCCCCGCCCCCCCCCCCACCCCGGCCCGGGCCCGACTGCGCCTGCGCGGCGGCCGCACGGGAAGTGGGCGGGGCCGGCCGGACGAGGAGAGGGCGGGGCCGGCCGGACGGGAAGTGGGCGGGGCCAGCCGGAGAGGCGGGCGGGCGCCGGGCGGCGGAGCGGCGGCGGGTGAGGCTGGCGGGGTCGGGGGGCGCGCGGGTGGGGGGCTGACGGCAGGGGGGCGCCCCGCGGGGGCGGAAGGGCAGGCTGGGGGGTTGCGAGAGGCTGGGGTCTGCAGGGCGGGGACCCTGGGGTCGGGGGCCGGGGCGGGCCTGGGGGGCTGCGCGCCCGGGGGTGCGGCGGGGGCCTCCGGGCCGAGCCGGGGCGCGCGGAGAGGGGCCGAAGCGCGACGTGCCCGCTTGCCCGGGGTCCCAGCTGCCCTCCGCACCCCCGGTCCAGACCCGCACCCCAGCAAGCCCCGCCGCAGCTTTGCCGGGCCGCAGCTCCACCCCGGCGCCCCCCACCCACCCCCCGACGCCGGCCCGGCCCCGAGTGTATCCGAGCGTTTCCGTTTCCAGCCGGCGCTCGGGCTGCGCGCTGCGGCGTTAGCCAGACGCGTGTGCCATGGAACCCCAGGGGCAGGCCCCGCGCTGCAGCTGCGCGGCTTCAGGCGGGCCCCTCAGCCTCTCTGTGCAGCGGGGGAGTGGCAGCTGGCCGTAGCAGGGGTCTTCCAGCCAGGCCTAACAGCGCCAGGCCCGCCCGACGGTACTGGGCCCCGCCGCGCAGCCTGGCACCCAGTGACACGTGCTGAGTGACACACGTCCTCTTGACATCCCCTGGGGCAGGCCCCGAGAGTGAGCTGTGCCCCCGGGGCCGCAGGCCGTAGAACTGGAGGCTCATTTCTGCCTTTTGTGCCATATCCGGCCGATGGTCACGTTTCAAGTCGTTTTCTCCTGCCACTGAGCTGGAAATGACAAAGGCCGGGAAGACCCCACCTGATTCCGGCTTGGCCGTTTCCTGCCTGTGCGGCCTCCGTGGGGGTTTGCTGACCCTCCCGGAGCCTGTTTGTTCACTGCAGCGTGGCTGAGCCCAGGCTTGTGGTTAGCACAGTCGTGAGAGGTAAACAGGACGCAGACCGCTAGGCCATCCTCCGCAGGTTCATTCCTGGAATTCCTTTCTGACGTGGCCCGAAGCCAGCACTGTCTGTAGAACCTGTCTGCTGCCCACCGAGTGTCTTAGCTTCCTCTTTTCAGGGGCCAGGCCTCAGGCTGCACCTGCAGAGGGTTTGGGAGGAAGCTGACACCCGCCTCTCTGCCCTCATGTTGCCAGCAGCTGTGTTCAAAGGAGCCTTGCATAGAGGATGCTGCTACACCGGGAGACCTGGGGTGGGGGTGGGAGACAGGTTACAATCTTTTGAGAAGTCAGTCCTGTGAAAGTGGTGTTTGCACCACGTGAGCGTGCTTAATGCGGCAGAACCGCACGCTTGAGATGAGTAGAAGGATGAATTGTATGTCATGGGGTGCTAGTGTTTAGTCACTGAGTCATGTCTGACTCTTGTGACCCCATGGACTGTAGCCCGCCAGGCTCCTCTGTCCATGGGGATTCTCCAGGCAAGAATACTGGAGTGGGTTGCCATGCCCTCCTCCAGGGGATCTTCCTGACCTAGGGATCGAACCCTCATCCCCTGCATTGACAGGTGGGTTCTTTACCACTGAGCCATCAGGGAAACCCACACTTAAAATGAATACGATGATAAATTATATGTTATGTATACTTTACCTTGGGTTTCCCAGGTGGCACTAGTGCTAAAGAATCCACGTGCCAATGCAGGACACACAAGAGATGCGGGTTCGATCCTGGGTCAGGAAGATCCCCTGGAGTAGGAAGTGGCAACCCACCCCAGGATTCTTGCCTGGAAAATCCCACGGACAGAAGAGCCTGGCGGGCCTCTGTACGTGGGGCCGCAGAGTCAGACGTGACTGAGCATACACGTTACTTTACCTTAAATGTGTTAAAAAGAAGAACATGTCTACATAGGGAAAGATCTGGAAAGGTTTCCGCCATCCTCTTGCCGGTGGCTGTTTATGAAGGAAGAAATAAGACTCTCCATTTAGATAAGTTTGCAACAATGAAGAGGCTTCCTTTGCGACAGTGCCGCAGCTTTCCTTGCCTGAGGCTCTCTCCCTCTCTTTTCCTTCCTGTTGGGAAATCAAGCAGAACTCTACAAGTGGCCGCCTCGTCCATGTGGCAGAGAAAAACCCAGGTGTCCAAACATGCGGGTTGAGCTTCTAAGTCAAGATGGGTAAACTCGAGGAAGGTAGATATTTTAAATGGAAAAAAGGAAAAGAGATGGACTGCTGCAAGTCAGGTGCGAGTGGAAGGGCTGTAGAGCCCTGAAGACTTGCTGGGGCTCTCAGCCGAGGTGGGGCAGGGCGCGCGGGTCTCGGGGTCTCGGGCGTAGAAATGCGGGAGGGGCCTGGGAGCAGCCAGCCCCCCCCCACCGAGGTCAGCATTCCCTGAGGAGCGGGCAGGGAGCCGGGCTCCTCAGTCCCACCCCGGCCTGACTGGAACCCTGGGTGGCTGACTTGGCCCTTTCTCTGCAGCCCGGCCTTGTGCGGTGGGGGTCATAGCTCTGCATCCAGAAGGCGAGAGGAGGGGCCAGAGGCCCCTTAGTGGGTGCACCCCGCTGGTCCCCTGCGGGTATTAGGCGGCAGCACCATTATTTCCACTGCAAGCAGTGCTGGGGGGCCTCATGCCAAGAGCGGGAGGGCCTGGCCACGGGCCACGCTGGGCCAGATGGGCCGAGCAGGTGGGCAGCCGGAGGCTGGCGGCCCAGGGTCCCTCCCACGCCCCCCGCAGGTCCTCAGGCCCTGGTCGGCCTCTCACCAGCCCCCTGGTGCTCACACCCGGCCCGGTCCCGCTGCCTGCCGACCAGCCTCCGTCCTTACTGACCGGCTCCTGCGGTGGGCCCGGGAGAGCCCAGGGCCCTTTGAATCGGGCTTCCTCCCTGCTGCCGTCCGCTTGTCCTGGGCAAGGCCACGCCGTGTCCCGCTCGTTTCCGGCCCTTTGTCCTGCCGGGTGGTGTGAAAGCAAACATGGGGGTCCTGCTGATGCCCACCTGCCCCTCCGAGGAGAGGCTGGCCCAGGCCGTGAGGGTTGCCAGCCAGCACCCCGCAGGGGCAGTCAGGCTCGGACAAGGGGCACTGGGCACAGAGCGGAGACCAGGCTCGGCTGCTGCAGAGGGGAGGGGGCTCCAGGCCCAGGGAACGGCGTCCCCAGGCCGGGCCCCCAAACACCCCCCTCCCCGGCAGCGAGGTGGAAGGTGAAGGTTCTGGATCTCTGCTGTGTGCCTCCCTCCAGTCCGGGGAGGTCCGCGAGCGGCTCTCTGCCCCTTTGACCCTGATCGCACATCTCACGAGCGATTTCAGGGCTTGGAATTGCAGGGGGCCCAGGCCGGCATCCCTTGGGGACAGCTCCGCGCCTCTCCCGTTTCTCTCCCCTGAGCAGCAGGGGAGGCGGCTCGGCCTTCCTCTGCCGGGGGCTCCCCGGCTCCCTGGGAGGTCGCCCCGCCCTCCTGATGTGTGTGCCTGCTCCAGCCGCCCCGGCCTCTCTCTCCGGGTCCCCTCACCTCACAGTCACACCCGTGGTGCGGCGCCGTGTCCCACCCGCTCTGACCTGATCGCACTTCATTTTCCGCCCCTCGTCTCTGCCTGTTTGCTTTCCGCGGCCGGGGCTGCCTTGTGTTCCCTCACTCGTGAGCAGACAGGAGCAGTGACCTTGAGTGTGTCCCCAGAACCTTCTCCTTAAGTGTGAAGTGTATCGTGAGTCACGCCTTCGTATTTCTCACAAAGACTCCTGTCGCTCAAGGGTTCAGACGGTGCCGTAGAACAGATGTGTGTGTGTCAGGCTCTCAGTCGTGGCCAGCTCTTTGCAACCCCACGGACTGTAGCCCACCAGGCTCCTCTGTCCATGGAATTCTCCAGGCAAGGGTACTGGAGTGGGGTGCTGGTTTCCTGCTCCACACGTTTCTTAACTTACCTCCCTTTGCCCCCCAGACCCTCTCCTCATCACCTGTCTTGCTTCCCTTCCCCCAAGCCTGCACCCGCCCTTCCTTCCAGGAGACTCATGCCGAGTTAGGAGCTCTGATCCTCAGAGGGTTGGGGGCCCCCAGGTCCCCCATCCTCCAGCCGTTCGAAGCCCAAGACGGTCAGGATGTTTGGGGACACCTATCCCCGTGGTCAAGCCTTTTAAGCCTCAGGAGGCCTGGGACTCCTCCTGGGAGGACGTAAGGCCTGACCACCCCCCAGGCCCTGAGTGTCCCAGGTGAGCCCTCTGCTGCACCAGGGCGCTGCGTGAATCCCCCTGCACAGGCCACAGGCCGCATCCGCCTGCCTCCAGGGCCTGGCCCCGACCTCTCTCCTGCCTGCCTCTACTCACATGGGCTGTTCTCTGCCAGGAGCACGCCTTCCTCTTCCAGCCAGACAGCCCTCTGCCTGCCTTCCCCCGGCTCTGTCTCCAGAAGCCACCCCTCTGGGCCCCCCAGGCCCCCCATCAGGGTTTGTCCCTCCCACGTGGGCCTCAGAACTAACTGCGTGCGAGGGCAGGCGGCCCTGCCCTTCTGCCTGGAGCCCCGGTCTCAGTGTGGCCCCGGCTTCCAAGGGGAAGCAGGGAAAAGTGGGCACTCAGCGCTGCAGGGCGTGGCCATGGTCGCCCCCCAGCCCCAGGCGCTGACCCTCGCATCTCCCCGCAGAGTGAAGACCGAGGACCCCGGTAGCAGCTCCCCCACTCCCCCCCCGATGCCCTGGGCATGGCCACGGGGACCCTGCAGCAGAGCGGCCAGACGGCAGAGGAGACCCCCAGCTTCCTGGACACACTCCTCCACGACTTCCCGGCCCCGCTGAGCCCTGAGAGCCCCTTGCCATGGAAGGTCCCAGGGCCAGTGCTGAGCCTCGAGGAGGCAGAGGGCGAGCTGGCCGAGCTGGCGTTGGGCTTCCTGAGCAGCCGGTGAGCGGTGTGGGTGCGGGATGGGGACCCAGGATGCGGGGAGGGGGCACAGGACCGTGAGCCCGACAGGGACCATGACCCCGACAGGGACCGTGAGCCCCACCCTGCCGGCTTCATCCACACCTTCCACTCCTGATCATGTCCCACATGGGAATCCCCCCTTCCCCCGCCAGCCACCTCGGTTTCCCGGGGCTGCAGCCTGCGGGGTGAGGGGCTTCAATCGACGCAAGGGCCCCGTCTCCGCACCCAGGGGCCAGCAGTCAGGGCTGCCCCGACCTTGGTCTCAGCTGCGGGTACAGCCCGGCCCCGCGCGTGCGCCCTGGCCCGTCGACACGTCCCCAGCCCGGCCGTGAGTGCCCACCGGCGTTCCCCGCCTGTCTGTGTCTGCCCTCCCTGTGAGGGCGCCCGTCCCACGGGGCTGGGGGCCCCACTCCCCGACAGGCTCCCCTTCTGACCCGGGGCCTCGGCAGGCCTTCCTGGGGGCCTCGGTCCAGGCCCTCACGGGCGGGGCGGCAGAGGCTCAGAGGCTGGCCCGAGGCCACACTGTCCCCGCGCCACCCAGACCTGAGGTGGTGGCCGTGTCCCTGCTGCCCAGGCCACGAAGATGAGGTCAGAGGGACATGAGCAGCTCAGCGGCAGTCGGGGAGACGGAGAGCCGCGGGCCGCCCAAGTGAGAGGTCGTCGGCCGGGGCTGGGGTCAGGCGGCCTCAGAGCCTCGTCACCCCCGGGGGCCTCGCCCACCGTCACTGGTCACGCCCAGTGCCCGCGTTCCGTGTCCTTGGAGGCAGAGCAGCTCCAGGCCTGCAGCCCCGGCACCTGCTGGGAGGGGCCCGAGGCCTGGCCAGTCGGCTGCAGCTCCGAACGTGCAGGTGGCCTGTCCGTCCGCGTGGCGCGTGCGGAGGGCGAAGCTGGCCGCTCTTACTTTGGGGAACTAGTTCAGCGGCAGACCAGGGCAGCCAAGTGGGCCTGGGGCCGGCTGAGGCCACGCTGGGGCTCGGGGGCTGGACGGGGGGCAAGACGAGGGGCCGGGCACCCACTGGGCACCGCAGTGGCTCTTGGGGGGCGGAAGGGACATTCAAGGGCCCCAAGCCCACAGCAGCCCCTTGGGCCAGTGTCCCTGCCGGGCCCGAGCAGGGTGAGAGGACCCTCCTCCCCAGGGAGGGGCTGACGGGGGCTTAGTTACCCTCCCCGGCGCGTGAGAGCTTCACACGCCAGGGGTCAAACCCGCGTCTCCCGCACTGGCAGGTGGATCCTTTACCACTGAGCAGCCAGGGACGCCCCTCAAGGGATCTTAAAACGCGTTATTTTGAAGTCTCGTATTTTCCAGGTTTTTTTTTTTTTTGGCTGCGTCACACGACCTGTGGGATCTGAGGTCCCCGGCCGGCGATAGCACCCAGGCCCCCAGCAGGGCAACCCCTCCGCCGTTTGACCGGACTTGCTTTCCGTTACTCGTGTCCTTCCCCAGGATCTCTTTCCCATGTGTCTCCCATCTGGCGGTCAGCGCCCACCCTCCCACCCCAGCAGCCCGTGTGCAGGCGCTGGGCCGTGCAGGCCTGTGCGTGCCAGTTGTGACTGGATCCTTCATGAGAGCGACCTCCTCCTCGCTGTCGGGGGCCACGTCTCAGGCCCCCAGGCGGCCTGACCCCGTCGCCCCTGAGAGGCAGTTTCATCTCTGCCGCTGGCCTGCGGGCTCCCTGGAAAGCCGCCAGGTGGTGGACCGGAGCGGTTCTCGGTTCTTGGGTACCTGGCCCCTGTCGTGAGGCATCATCGCTGGAGTCTTTGGTGGCCTTGGGGCGCTGGCGGGGCCCACGGCCCGGCATTGTCCTGTCCCCAAGGCCGAGGCTGGACGCCACCCCCCTGCCCCTCCCACCAGGACTCCGGCCCGCAGGAAGCCGCTGTGGCCTCGCCCCGTGCTGGGAACCCAGGAGCGGAGGCACACTTCTCCCCACCGTGAAAAAGGAAGGCCCAGCACCAGGCAGGAAATCCCCACGGGGCGAGGGGATCTCGGCTGGTTGTTTTTCAAAGGCAGGTTCCAGAGGCTGCTGCCCTGAGTCAGCCTCCCATTTTAAAAAAAAGACGGCAGACTCATCCCAGCAGCTCCCTCAGGGCATCTGCAGAGGCACCAGGGACTTCCCCGAGGGCCGCACCCGCCCAGCCGTCGGGAGGGCCTGGCTCTGCCCAGCACAGTGTCCAGCCACCCTTGGGCGTGGCCCGGCCTCGGCCTCAAAGACAGGCCAGGATGCCAGCCCTGGGGCCTTTTGTGGTGGAATCCGGTGCCCGAGTCTCAGGGCTGGGCCCGCACGCCCCGGAGCCCGTAGCGAGAGTTTCCCATAGTGCTTCCCGCTGGCCTCACTCTCTCTACCCCCAGACCTCCCGGAGCCCCCAGGCGACCCTCTTCTGCCCGGGAAGCTTCCTGTCCCCTGCTCCCCACCCTGGCCTGTGCTGACCCTCAGCTCTGTGCAGCCTGTCTGCCCCGGGGAAGCAGCCAGCCAGGTCTCCCTTCCCAGACTCGGCCCCAGGAGGCACCCCTGGCGTCACCCCACTTCCCCAGCCCCCTTCAGCTACTCTTCCCCACCCCATTCACCCACCCAGACTGCGTGCCCACCTGCGCCAGGCCTCTTGGCCTCCAGGGAGCCTGAGACGCACTGTGGATCCACCCGGTCCACCGCCAGGCCCACCCTCCGCGCCAAGGCCAGGCCAGCCTGAAAAAGCCCGGTCAGATGGTGTCACGTCCCTCCTCCAGCCACACCAAGGTCGTGACCCCGTCACCCTGGCAGCTGCCTCCCCAGAGCCCCCTTCCCCAGCTGCCCAGATGGCCTGCTTCCCCCGGGACCCCACGTGAAGGGGACACACAGCCCGTGGGGGTGGCGCTGTCTGCATTCCTTTCCTGGGGTGGATGCAACAAAGCACCACGGGCCGGGCGGCCTCAACAACAGCCGTGTCATCTCGAGATTCCGGAGGCTGGGTTGCCGGAGCCCTGTGTCTGCGAGGCCGGTCCCTCTGGCCGTTGCTGGCGGTTCTCAGCTAGAGGTCCACTCGCCAGTCTTCGAAGGGTGTCTCCCTGGGGTCTCTGCCCCAATTTCCCCTTTCAGTAAGGATGCCAACATGATTGCATTGGCGCCCCCCTCTCCTGGGGGACCTCATTATAACTAGTGGCTTCTGCAACAGCCCAGCTTCCACACCTGGTCACGTTCCGAGGCGCTGGGCTTAGAATCTGTAACACACACGACTCAATTCATAGGGTTTCCCGACCCCCAGGGCTTCCCGGCTAGTATTGGGAACCAGGAGCTGTCTGAGGCTGGACGTCGGGCCGTTTGTCCAGTAGACTCAGCTCACACGTCCGTGGGTCCCCCTCCCCACCAGCCCCAGGGAGGCACCACCCCATAAATGGTGTTGGCTGGACAGCCATCCTGCTCCCTGAGGACCCGAGGTCTACCTGCCCATTGTGGCCACGGGCGGCATGCAAGCAGCCACCACTCCTTCCGGAAGGACCTCCCGGAGGGGAAGGGGGCCAGGGTTGTCCCTGGAGCATGGGGCAGAGCCTGGGGTCCCGACTCCGGCGAGGAGCAGGCCCCTCACTGCAGGCCCTTGCCCCCTAGGAGTGCGCCGCCGTCACTCGCCGCCTGCCTGGCCCACGAGGCGGTTTCCCAGCTGCTGCAGTCGGACCTCTCTGAGTTCAGGAAGCTCCCGGAGCAGGAGGAGGGAGACGAAGATGGAGAGGAGGAGAAGGCCCCTGTGACGCGTGAGTCCCCACCTCGGGGCCCCGGGGGCTTAGTGGGAGACAGGCCCCCTTTCCTTTGCCGTTTTGCTGGTGGGCAGTGCCGGGCTCACGACAGGGTGGCAGGGTCCAGGCCCCGGGAGAGGCCACCCCAGCCTGGAGGACGAGCCCCACACAGCCTGGGCGGTGAACAGCCTTGTCCGGGGTGCCCGCAGCCCTCGTGGGCCTGCCCTCCCACCTCTGTGCGACACGTGGGTGGTGACGTGGGAGCCCACCTCGGGGGCATCCGTGGGGTCTGGGGGCAGAAAATTCAGAGTCCCGCTGTGTCTCAGCTGCGAAGGTTTGGGAACCCAGTCGGGTGTGCCTTGGGGGTCCCTGAGAGCCCGCGCCCTGCTCCCGGGCCTGCGGTCCGCACCTGGAGGAGCCTGGCCAGGAGGGAGCCCGGAGCAGGCAGGCCCCAGTTTGCAGGCCCTTCTGTCGCTTTCCTGGTAGTTTTTTTCCCCAGGGTGGAAGTCAGCTCAGGTTGTATCAGGGCTGCAGCCTTGGGCCAGGCCTGAGCAGGGGCTGGGTTCCTACGTGCTCACTGGGCTGGCGAGGGTGCGGGGGTCAGGTGGGATGCCTGCCGGGGGGCAGGCGGCGAGAGCCTCCACAGGTCTCTCCACTCTTGCCTCTTCCTGGCCCACTGCTGCTTTGTCCTTATTTTTAATTGAGACACAACTGATGTGTGACGTTGTGTTATATAAGCGCACTGTGCATGGGTTTGCTCCATTATACGTTACAGACGGTTACCTGCAGCTCCACCACCTGACATAATTACCAGGCCCCAGCATCAGAGCCACATGCAGGGCAGAGCGAGGGACACACACACACACGGACATACACACACACGGACATGGACACACACGGACATACACACATGGATACACAGACACACACACGGACACACACATACGGACATACACACAACGGACACACACACGCAGGGACACACACACGGACACACACACGGACACACACATATGGACACACACGGACACACACATATGGACATACACACAACGGACACACACACACACGCAGACACACACACAGCCTTTTCCCTGGCTCCCCGCCCAGCTGCATTCCAGCCTAGCCCCGCCACGCATTCCTGCCCCGAGGCTGGCGGGCAGGAGATGATAGACCGCCTTTGTCTTCTGCCAAGCCTGCCAGCCGGCCCACAAATGCCCCGCACCCCCACCCCGCCCCCTCGGCCAGAAGCCAGTGCCACCTGCTGGCAGGAAGGAGCTGGTGCGGCTCACAGCCCAGAGCCAGGCCTGGGGGCTCTGAGGGCCCCGGGAAGGGGGACCGTCTCAGCTCGCCCTCCAGGCAGGCCTGGGCCTGCCGCACTCATCAGCTCACCCCTGTCATGGGAGTGGAGCGCAGGCAAGTCTGTCCCTCGAAGCCATTCTTGCAAAAGTGGCGTCGCTCGGGAGTTCTAAGAACCCCCGCTGCGGGCAGAGGTGGGACCGAGACCCGGTGTGGGACGGGTGCCTCTGCCCACCCCACCCCAGCGAGCTGGGCCCCACTCTCGAAGGAAAAGCGTTAGAGCATTTGAAAATCTATTTGAAAACCTATTTGAAAATCAGCTTCTGGGCTTCCCGGTGGTGGCTGAGATCCCCACGGTCCCCATGCAGGGGGCCTGGGTAGATTCCTGGTCGGGGAACTAGGTCCCACTTGCAGCAACTGAGACTTGACGCAGCCTAAAAAGTTTAGAAGAAAGCAAAACAGGCTCTGGTAGCAGTGGAAATGGGGTAAGTGCAAAAAGTGTCCTTAAGAAAAAGCATGGCCCGGGACCCTGCCCTGCAGACGTCCTCTGCTGACCTTGTGGGCTCCGTGACTTTCTTGCCTCTGAAATCTTCTGGGCCCACGTGGGTTGGAGGCTTTTTCACATTCTCATGATCAAATGTGGAATTTCCCCTGTCTCTTATTTTCACATTTTTTTCCTCAGTGTTAATTTTTTAAAAAGATAGTGACGTAAGCACTTCATATGCTTGCAAAGTCGATTTCTGTTCCATCCCTGAACTTTTAAACATCAAACTTGACCCTCGGGTAGCCGTGGCCTCATGTGCAGTTGTGAGAAATGGCAGTGAGGACCCTCGCATCTTTGTTCCCAGTGGTGACGTCTTGGAAACCGATGAAATAGCACGACTAGGATCTTGACGTAGTTTATCCCACTCGGATGTCCCGTTACCGTTATGGCCACCCCGACACCCTCCCGCCCCCAGCCCAAGCCCCGACAGCCACCCATCCCTGTGTTCTTACCATTTGAGGGTGCAGATAAGCGATGTCACGCACGATTGGCTTTTTCCACTGAGCAGGGCTCCCTGGAGAGTCCCCAGGTCTGTGTGTCAGGAGCTCCTTCCTTCCTTCCTTCCGCTGACCGCTGTCTGGGGTGCTGTGTACGAGAATGTATCGTTCACCCATCGAAGGACGTGCCGGTCTCAACTGTTGCAGATAAGACTGCTGGGACCAGCCCGCTGGCCTCCTGAGCCCTCGTTCCTCTGGGATACGAGTCCCGGGGTGCCGTTGCTGGGCCGGATGGCAGTTAATTTGGATGTGATAAATCTTTTTTTTTTTTTAGTTTTATTGATTTTTTAATTAATTTTTTTGTTGAAGGATAATTGCTTTTTACAGGTAAATCATTTTTAATAGTTTAATTCTTCATTGGGGGAACAGACTGGAATTTACTCTGTCATTGGATGTATATCGTTTTTAGTTAACGCACAGTTAGTGATGGTCCTGTACTTGTTCTTAAATTATCTTTGCGTTTCTGGCTCTCTCCTTGTGGGTGCAGCTGTGCCACCGGGCAGGCGCTCCTGTGTACGTGTGTGTTTCCAAACCAGGCACATAGTAGCTGCTGACAGGCTGTGAGCAGGGTCCTTAGGCTGCTGTCTCCAGGGGGCCGGACAGTCAGGCTGATGGACTCCAGGGGTCACGGGGGAAGGGCGATCAGGGAGCCCCCGGGGGTCTGCGGGGGTGCCTCCCTAACAGCCCCCCACCCTGCCCCTCAGTGCTGGACGCCGCGGGCCTGGCACGGAGCCTCTTTGACCGCCTCTGGCAGGCGTGCGGCCAGTGGCAGCAGCAGGTGCCCGCGGCAGCGGCGCGCGCCCCGCGGCGGCAGTGGCTGGTCTCCGCGCACGCCATCCGCAACGCCCGCCGCAGGATGGAGGACCGGCACGTGTGCCTCCCCGCCTTCAACCTGCTCTTCGGCCTGGACGTGAGTGGGGGTCCGAGTGGGAGGGGCCCCTGGTGCCCAGCGGGGGCGTCGGCCGGAGCCCAGGCAAGCAGGACGCCCACGGCTGCTATAAGCACCTGCCCGGGGTCTGGGCAGCCGGGGTCATCGTCCCCGGCCCCGCCCGCCCACCCCTCAGAGTCGCCTGGGGCCTCTGCCCTTGTCCGCGCTCCCCCACGGCCGGGCCAGAAACCCCGACTCGGCCTGTCTGGTGGCGAGTCCCCGCCACTCTGCCAGACCCCCGTCCCCCAGCGGGCCCGGTCGAGGCCTCCCGGGTTAGGGGGGTGCCGTCTGGGCCGTGACCCTGCCCCGCACTCCCCACCAGGACTCGGTGGACCGCGCATATTTCGCTGTGTTCGACGGGCACGGAGGAGCGGACGCCGCGAGGTACGCATCGGTGCACGTACACGCAGTCGCCGCCCGCCGGCCGGAGCTAGCCACGGACCCCGCGGAGGCCCTCCGCGTGGCCTTCCGCCGCACCGATGAGATGTTCCTCTGGAAAGCCCGGCGAGAGGTGAGTGCGGGGTAGGGGCGCCGGGGGCAGGCCTCGGCGAGGAAGGCGGCGGCAGAAGGGCCCCCCGCTGAAGCCCACTGGCCGGCGCATCCTCTGGCTCCTGCCTCGACGGGCCTGTGGCCGGAACCTGCGCGGGGCTCTCTCCAGCAGAGGGTGTGCGGGCCTCACAGGGTGGGCAGCGAGACTTTCTCCTAATCAGGGGCAGCAGGATGACAGGTGTGGGGCTTCTGCTTCGTGGTTCCCAAGAGGAGAGGCCACCCCATGCCAGGGCCTTGTGGGAAGCCCTCGGGGTCGGCCGGGAGGCCAGGGGACAGAGGACAGCGTGGCTATAAGCCTTCACCCTGGTCCCCGTGGGCAGCCACCGCGGCAAGCTGAAAATCGGATGGTTTGACTAGACCTAGGGGCTCTGGGCCACGGGGTAGTCCCCAGCCATCAGGACCGGGGAGACAGCCTGGGCCAGGGACCACGAAAGTGGCTGAGGACCTGGGCTCAGACCGGCTGGCTCCTGCAGGTCACGGAGCACGTCTGGGGACACGCTAGCCCTCTCTGGAAGTTAGCTCCGGGAGCGAGGGCTCGCTTCAGGGTCCAGAAGGCCCTCGGTTCGTCTCCACATCGTGAAATGCAGGAAACAAAGCAAGGATCAGGGCAGGCAGACCTCCGAGGCCTCGAGGGTTTGGTTCCAGACCACCTCTGCGACGTGCGTGTCGTAATAAAGCAAGTCGCATGACCGTGTCGGGTTCCTGGTGCAGATGAAGGCTGGGTTTGCACTCTGCCCGCCTCTGCGAGCGGGCAGCAGCGTCATGTCTGAACACAGCAGGCACCTTAAACGACGCCTCGCTGCTACAGGCTTTGTCATCAGAGCCTCCATCGCGGTGTGTGATCTTTCTGCCGTGGCGACGTGAAAGGTGACTGATCGCAGATCACTGAGACAGAGTAGCAACAGGTGTGACTGTTCTAGCTTTAGAACCACCTCCCCCGGCCCCCCAGACAGGCCCCCCCAGACTGCTGGTGTCGGCAGCTACAGGGACCCACCGTTTGTTTCTGAAAGAAGAAAGGGGGCATCTGGCTCCTGACCTGACTGCCCACCTCCCCTCCCCTCATACCTCAGGGTCCTCCGGCCCCCAGGGTGCATGCTAAGATGGTTTTAGAGACCTGAAAGCAGCCGGGTGGCTTAGGAGGGGGTGTGGGGAACGGGGCACCGTCTGAGCGTAGACCTCACCAGGATCAGCGAGGCTGGACTTTGCATCTGAGCAGAAAACCTTCCTGGTCCGAGACCCCGGGGTGGGCACCCAGCCACCCAGGAGTGAGAAAGGGTTCCCTGTGGCGGGTGCTTCGCTCAGGCTGTGATGAACCAGACACACCTTTGCTGACGTGTAACTGACACGTGACAGGCTCCACATGTCTAGAGTACCGGCTAGGAGGTGTTGGCACATGTTTCTGTGCCCATGTGCCCCTCACCATGGTAACAGACATCCCCGTCACCCCCGAAGTTCCTTCCCGCCCCTGTGGCCCCTGCTCCCGGGACACCCCAGTTGTCTGCCTTCTGACACCGCAGACAGCAGTGTCTGTGTGCGCTGATCTGATGCAAATAAACGCCCCTTTGATGCCATAGGGTCCCCATATACATGGGTCCATGCCTGTTTCCCGCTGAGCGCCGTCCAGGGTGGGCATCTGGCCGGTGTGGGCACGTGCCCGCGGCCTCCTCGCCCTCCTCACCCGCGTGCGCCCTCTCCCTGCAGCGGCTGCAGAGTGGCACCACGGGCGTGTGCGCGCTCATCGCGGGCAACACCCTGCACGTGGCCTGGCTCGGGGACTCCCAGGTCCTGCTGGTGCAGCAGGGGCAGGTGGTGAAGCTGATGGAGCCGCACAGACCCGAGCGGCAGGTGAGAGGGCCCCGGGCTCCCGCGGCTCTGGGCACTCCTCCAGAGGGGGGTCTCCCGCCTCGCTCTAGCGGGTCCCTTTCTAAAGCTGGGCACGCTGGCCACCACGAATCTAACAGAGCCCTCCCTTGTCGCAGCCACACGGAGCCCAGAGCTGCATAACGGAGCTGGGCACCTACCTGCTGGCAGGCGGCCCAGGAGGCAGGGTTAACAAGCAGTCCTTGCCTGCTCACCTGTGGGAGGAGGCCTCGGGGCGGGGGTGGCACCGGGTTGGAGCTGGGAGGGGCCAGGCCTGGGGCCGAGGGCAGCGGGCCGGGACGAGGTGGTGGGGGCGCGCAGACAGGGCGGCGGGAGGCTGAGCCAGACCCCATGGCAGGTGCGGCCCAGCAGGCAGCCAGAGGCCGGGGAGAGCGGGGGGGGCGCGGACCGGCCACTGCTCCTGCAGCAGGAGGTGCTTGGCAGGGAGCCTGGCAGCTTCTGCAACAGTGGGGCCGGCTGGAGGTGGGATGCTCCCTGGGGGTGTGGGGCCTAGAGGGGCTGCAGGGCACAGACACACACACACACACACGTCCGGGCTCTACAAGGCGGGAGGTGATGGGTGATCCCCCTCAGGAGTGGGGGGCACAGGTGAGCAGCCGGGCAGGCGGGGTCCGTGGGAGGACGTGGTGGGCAGCAGCCTGGATGAGCGGGGCCGCAGGAACCCACCCCCTGGCCAGCAGCTCTGGGCTCGGCCTTGGGGAGGCCGTTTCCAGTGGTGGGGAGGCTGGGGCGGGAGGGCGGCCAGGCTGGTGGGGGGGGGGCCCACGCCCCAGGATGCCCCGCCTGGACCGGGAGAGGGGCAGGGACGGGAGCCGCGGGGCGGGCACAGGGTGGCTGGAGCCGCGTCTGGAGACGCCTCTGCCTGGTGAGCTTCCGGAGGTCAGAGACGGTTTCAGGGCCCGAGGCTGGGCCGGGCCTGTGTGGTCCTCTCAGGCCTGGAGCCCCATGATGGTGCTCCGGGAAGCCAGGCAGTGCCCGGGGTGGGTGCCCAGGGCTTGTCCAGGGCCTATGCAGTGTCACCCAGCCCTGCCCAGGGGCCCGTGACGGGGAGGCACAGCGGTCCGAGAGATGACAGTGGAGGGCCCCGCGTCGCCCCAGACCCTGGCTCTCTGCAGCTGCAAGCATCTTCCCCAGGCCCGAAAAGCCATGGGGGATGGGTCACGTGTCCGCGCCCGCGTCCATGGGGCAGTTCAGGTTGTTTGCCGTGTCTCACTGCCACACGGTTCCCAGTGCTGCCTTGGAAGCCAGCTGGCCTCCCCTCGGGCAGCGTGGGCACTCCCCCCACCCCACCGCCCACCTGCCAGTCCCCCTGGCCCACCCTGGCTGTCTCCGCAGGATGAGAAGGACCGTATCGAGGCGCTGGGCGGCTTTGTGTCTCACATGGACTGCTGGAGGGTCAACGGGACCCTGGCCGTGTCCAGAGCCATTGGTAAGGAGGCCGGGGGCGGGAGGGGGCCCGGCTCGGCAGGGTCACCCGTGGAGGGGCTCGTGTGAACCCGCGGCACAGGTGCAGACGCCTTAGGAGCTTGCCTCCCAGCCAGATAACAGCAGCTTAAGGCACCGTCCTTAAGACAGTCTCTTGGGAGGATCCGGGGGACCCCTTGGCGGCACCCGTGAGGGCTGAAGGTGATCCTTGGGCGGTCCGTAAATGAGGCTTGTCCGCCTTACCCTGCTTTGGTGCCAGGGAGCCCTTTTTCTATCTTAAAAAACAAAGGAGCATTCCCTCTCCTCCTCTTGGCCTCCAGCGACTGCGGGGCTTCCGTCCGGGGCTGAGAAATGCCTCCCCCCTCTCTCCCCACCACCCCCTCCTCTCACCGCCCTGCTCCATCCCCATCCCCGGCCCACAGCACTTGGCACCGCACGAAGCTACCTTTTTGCATCCGTGTGCCCCGTGAGCCGACGTGTGTTGGAGGTGGGGTGGCCGCAGGCTGGCCAGGGCCCGCGGTCAGGGCGGCAGCAGGGTGCCCGCCCTCACCACCCTCTCCACCACCCTCCCCCGGCCCAGGGGACGTTTTCCAGAAGCCCTACGTGTCTGGGGGAGGCAGACGCGGCCTCGCGGGAGCTGACGGGCTCCGAGGACTACCTGCTGCTGGCCTGCGACGGCTTCTTCGATGTGGTCCCCCACCAGGAGGTGGCCGGCCTCGTGCACAGCCACCTGGCCGGGCCGCAGGGCAGCGCGCTGCATGTGGCTGAGGAGCTGGTGGCTGCGGCCCGCGAGCGGGGCTCGCATGACAACATCACCGTTGTGGTGGTCTTCCTGCGGGACCCCCAGGACCTGCTGGAGCCAGAGCCCGACGCTCCGCTGAGAAGCTAGGAGGTGCAGACGCCCGCCCCCCACCCCGTGATCCTCCCCCACACAGATGCCTTAGGACCTGGCGGGAGGTGGGCAGGTGATGCCCCCCACACCGTGCTCCCCCCACCCTCAAGAGAGCGCCCTCGTGGAGGAAAGCAGCTCGGGAGGGGACGGGGGGGCACCCACGCTGCGGGTGGCGGCCGCAGCCAGACCAAAGACCGCAGGCACGCACGCGGGGTGGCCGGGGCGCTGGGGGGGCCTCGGGCAGGACCGGGAGCCGCGGACATTTTCCAGTGCCCTGGGCGCCCCGCAGAGGTTTCTCGTTTTCCCCCCACTGCCCGTGACCGAGGGCTTGGGGGGTGCCTGGGGCTCCCGGTGCCCGCACGTGGCTCGTGCACCAAGGGGGGGATGCCCAGACAAAGGCGCGTGTGTCCCGTCTGCGGTCTTCTTCTCCCAGGGAAACGTCTCATTCAGAAGCAGTATTTCAGGTTTGGTCCGTGGTCTGTCAGTGCCAAGAGGTTCCGTGGGTCACGTAACTTGCGCGGAGTTCCACGTTTATTTTATCCCCCAGGCAACTTTTAAGTATTGATGTTTTTTCCGTGTGTGAGATGCTCCTTTTGCAGTATTACTGAAATTTTTTTTTCCTCCTCAATCAGGATTGAAACACACACTTTTCCAGGTGGTGTGAATAAGCCATTCAAGTGCCTTACACAGCTGTGGGCAAGGCTGGGGCCGCTGGGCTGGGCTGGATGCCCAGAGCACACTTCAGGTTTTTTTTTTTAACAAAAGCAGGATTTGTTTTGTCAGAGCGGCGTGATTTTGGGCAGAATTCTCCCCAGCCGAGTTCTTTCTGCCTTTGCATGGCCTGGGCCAGACCTCGGGGCTCCAGAGTTGGGGTGACCGTGGCCCCACCTGCCTCCCCGCCCTCCTAGTCCTGTCCCCGTCTCCGATTGGACCCCAGGCCAAGGGACCGAGTTCCACCCAACGGCAGGTCCCTGCTGCTGTCTGGGATGTTCTGGAGGGCCTGGCGTGTCAGGGGTTGAGTTGGTTTCATTAGGACTCACGCCCTAGGGGCCCTGGCCGCGTTTCGAGGCAGCGGGAGAGCAGAGGGGAGTCTGCTCTGGCCCCAGCCTCTGCTGCCCTCCTCTGTCCGCCACCCACTGGCCTCTGCAAGCTCCGAGGCTGCAGGAAGTGGGTGACAGGTTGGCTCCCCCCAGTTGGTGTGGAGTTGGAAGCAGCGGGGGGTAGGGGGGTATCTCTGGCCGGAGGACTAAGGATCATCATGATGGGTGGGGAAGGGTGACAGGTGACTTAGGTGAGGCTTCCGAGAAGGTCACTGGGGACTGGGCTACGGGGGGGGCTTAGCACGGGGGTCC
Source organism: Okapia johnstoni (assembly GCA_024291935.2). Lineage (NCBI taxonomy): Eukaryota > Metazoa > Chordata > Mammalia > Artiodactyla > Giraffidae > Okapia > Okapia johnstoni. The sequence continues at coordinate 1,119,935 of CM044310.1, read as the reverse complement.
CCCGGCCACGGGGTGCCATGGAGGCAGTCCGAGTTTCCCCAGCAGCAGGGCCCAGAACAAGCTGCACTGAGGGAGCCCAGGCCCTCCTCACCCAGGGACGGGGGCTGAGAGCCCCTCGTGAGGCGGGGTCCCGGGCTTGCCATAGAAGCCTCTGAAGCTGGTCACCGCATCTCAGAGCTTTGGTGGCCAAGTGACCAGGTGTTGCTCTGTCTAACCCGAAGGTCCCGCCTTCCCGGAGCCAGAAGCCCCTTCGTCAGCCCCTCCCGGCACAGGGGTCGCCTGGCCCTCAGGTTGCAGAGGGGGCGTCGAGGGGACCCTGTTCTCCCCCCCGAAAGGGGCTGGCCTCCTGCCGCGCCTGATCACAGGGCCGTTCCCACCTGACCTGGACTGGGCACTGTCAGCCTGCTCGAGTCCTGACCCACTGCCCCTTCAGGCCACGGTCTTAAGAGGGCCCCCAGCTGGGGGCAGCAGTCTGGGAGCCACGGTCCCCCCCGTAAGCCCCAGCTCTGTCCCTCGGTCCCTGTCTTTGTGCGGCCCTGGGCCTCCGTGTCCCCTCAGTCGGGCACGGGGTCGCACCGACTCCCTGCGGCAGACTGGAATTCTAAAGCGGGGACGGGGGTGCCCAGGGCTCTAGGGGTGATGGTGCCAGGACTAGTGCCCCTCCCCCGCCCGCAGGGAGGGGTGGTTGAGTATTGTTAGTGTCTATTCTTAACATTAAGTGGGTTGGGGAAGAGTCAAGCTGCTGATGCCAGCGCCTTCCTTGTATGGAAGAGGGCGGCCGGAGCCCTTGAGCCCTGCTCTTACAAGTGGGGCCGCTCCACAGCCAGCAGGGGTGGGCGCGCGGCCCCCCGACACAGCGCACCCTCAGCATCCAGGCCTGGGAGGGCGGCAGGGGGCAGGCCCCAAGGGAGAGGTGCAGATTGTCCATCTGGGGCCCTGAGGCGGCTAGCAGTGACCCCTGCCCTCCCCAGGCCAGCGCTCAGCCCACTGTTGCCCTTGACCCACAGCGGGGGCTCCACCGTGGACTCAGGTGTCCTGGCCACTTCCGCAGTATTCCCGGGGAGGGTGGACAGCTCCACCACTCCCGGGCCCGGCCCGGCCCCAAGCCAAATGGATGAGGTGGGCCTGTGCGAGATGAGATGTTGGCTTTGGTTTCAGCTGCAGCCCTGGGGGCACCCCCGGAGGCCTGTGCTCTTCCGCCAAGGCACCACGGCTTTGCCAGATATGCCTGCAGCCTTGCCAGGGGTTTATCTGCATGCATCTCGGTGGGCTTCCTGGAAGTGGTGTTCCACATGAAGGGGTTTGTTCCCAGGCGAGGTGGCAGTTTCACCATCAGAGGGACAAGGCCCGGGGCCCCCGTGCTCGTGTCAATAAACCACAAGCTCTGAACCCCTCCACTGAGTCCAGAGTCCTGCCTTCTTCAGCCTCCTCGCTCCTTATCCCCCGGCCACCAGGATGTGTTTTTGGAAGTTGCTGATGGACGCAGGTTCCATCCCTGGGTTGGGAAGATCCCCTGGAGGAGAAAATGGCAACCCACCCCAGTATTCTTGTCTGGAGAATCCCATGGACAGAGGAGCCTGGCGGACCACACAGGGCTGCCAAGGGTTGGGCATGACCAAGCACCCACGTGCTCGAGGGGCCATTACTCTGCAAAGTGAGCTGACCATGTGGGAGAGCCCTGCCAGCCCACGGCCCCGTGGCCACCAGCCAGCCTGGTTCTTGTCCCCGAGCCCACGGGCCCCAGCAGCAGGAGAGCTGTTCACAGGGGGGCGGGGGGCAGGCTCCTGGGGAGCCCAAGGCTGGAGACCCTCCGCTGTCCCACTCAGATGGGAGGTCCCCTGTGCTCTGAGCTCAGCTCTCAGGGGAACGTGGGAAGCATCCAAGTTGCCCGCAGGCGGGGCGCTCAGAACCCAGTGCTGCCTGAGTGGCTCAAGATGGGGTGGGAGGTGGTGCTGGTGCTTTGTGGGGAGCCCGGCCCAATAACCCCCCAGGGACAGCTATGACCTGGCCGCCCCCATGCCACGCCTGTGCCCGCCCTCACCGTGGGGCTTGCCAGGCACTCCTGGGTTAGCCCTGAGCTCAGTGCCCCCCATAGCCTCCATGGCCCGGGGCAGTGGTCTCCCACCTTCCAAACCCGCGCAGCGAGGGAGGCAGCTTGATCTGTCTCCCCGCTGCCACCAAGGGAGGCTGGGGCTCCCGAGCAGCCCACCCACTCAGCCATCTGTCTCGCCCTGCCCGCCCCCTCCTGGCTCCAGCAGAAAGCGCTGGCAGCCTCCTCCTTAAGCATAGGCTGTCTTGACGGTTCCCTCGTGAGCGGTCTCACGTGTGAAGCTGGGCTGCGGGCAGATGGAGGACGCATGCACACGCACTTGCACAGACACACTCACAGAGCTGGGAGCCGGCGGGGGGTGGGAGAGCAGACACTGGGTCTGGCACCCACAGGTCAGCGTTCCAGCCTGGGGGAGCTGCTCACAGCCCCCAGAGCCCGGGAGACAGGCAGGAAGCCAGCGGGGAGAGCCGGCCCCCCCAGGTCCCTTCAGAGGGTTCGGGACCCACGGCAGCTGCCCGCCCTGGTTCTGGACCCGTCAGGACAGACCCTCAGCCAGCCCCACCCATGAAGCTGCACTTCATCCCAGCTCTGCTTCTGGGGGACTCAGGCGTGGATATCTGGGTGCCCAGGGCCAAGGGGTGCGTGCAGACTCCTGGGGGCCAACCCAGCCCCGCTGGGGGGTCCTGCCAGGTGCCAGGCCAGGGCCAGGAGGCCGCTCCTGAGACCACTGTCTCTACGGCTCCTCACAGCTCAACTGGGGCACCTGCCTCCTCCCTGTCGTCCCTCCCCTCCCCCTCCCCCTCCCCTCCCCCTCCCCTCCCCCTCCCCCTCCCCTCCCCGTCCCCTCCTAAATTATGAAAGTAATATGACAGGCAGGACAGAACTTGGAAAAGAGAAGAGAAAAACAAGGCTTTGATTTTGGGTGTGCAGCAAAACAGCCAAGGTAGATGTTTAGAAATGAAACCAAAATAAAAAAAGTCCTCTACAAATGAAAGTCACCTTTTTGCCCAGAAAGGCGAGTGATAGAAAGTTGCCGAAATGAGACGGGTTACACGTACGGGTCACAGATTCTAGAGTCGGAGCTGCGTGGACACGTCTTGCAAACACAGGCTGCAGTTTGGTCCTCTTGACGTCCATTGTGTAGCTCGGCCTTCTGTGGGACCCGGGGCCTCACACAGGAAGCTGGTTCTAGGCAGCTGCCTCTTGTGTCCAGCCTGCGTGTCCCCGCCAAGGACAGCCGCCTGTCACGGCTGCCTCTCCCGGCTTGGGCCGGTTCTTCCATCAAGCGTTTGACACAAACGCACGGAGAAGCAAAGTCAAAGATCAGACGTAATTGACAGTTACTATGTGGGAGAAGGCAGTGGCACCCCACTCCAGCACTCCTGCCTGGAAAATCCCATGGACGGAGGAGCCTGGTGGGCTGCAGCCCATGGGGTCGCTAAGAGTCGGACACGACTGAGCAACTTCACTTTTACTTTTCACTTTCACGCATTGGAGAAGGACATGGCAACCCACTCCAGTGTTCTTGCCTGGAGAATCCCAGGGACGGGGGAGCCTGGTGGGCTGCCGTCTATGGGGTCGCACAGAGTCGGACACGACTGAAGCGACTTAGACTTAGATGTGCCCATCAACCAAGCTGCGAGCAACCTTGCCCAGCCTCTGCCTCATCCGGTAAAGGATTTCTGTGTGTCTCCTGACACCGTCAGTTCCTCCTGCTTGTCTTTCTGATGGGGGCCCTGCTGGCTGCATTCCTCTGCTCCGAGTCCTTGTTACCCAGGGGTCTCCTGGGATTCATCCATGCGGGGGGGCTCTGGTGTCTTGCAGAAACGGAGCTGCTATGAACATCCTCCGTCAGCATCCTGGTATCCACAAACCAAGGAGTGAAACCTCTGCACAGGACTGGCTACAGAATTTGTAGGACCTGATACAGAGCAAAACATGGGGCCCCGGGATAAATTATTAGGAGTTTCAACATGGCAGTTGCAGAGCCCTGTACCGGGGGTGGGCTGGGTGGCCACTTGGGTGCAGGCGGGCGCATCGCCACCCCACCGAGGGCTGTGCAAAGGGCCTATGCCACGCGGTGGCCCCCGGTACACAGGGCGTGTCCACGTTCCTCATCCTCACCTGCACTTGTTCCATCAGACTCTAATTCCACCCACGTAACTAGTATAAACCCCTGGTGTAGGCGATGGCTGCCCAGCCCAGTCTTCTTGCCTGGGAAATCCCATGGACAGAGGAGCCTGGCGGGCTACAGTCCATGGGGTGGCAGAGAGTCGGACACAACTGAGCACAGCGCAGCATAACCTGTATAATGGCATCTCTTTGTGGTTTTGTTGCATCTCCTTGGTTGCGTGCGTGCTAAGTCACTGCAGTCGTGTCCGACTCTTAGCGACCCCCATGGACTATATATAGCCCACCAGGTTCCCCTGTCCATGGGATCCTCCAGGCAAGCATGCTGGAGGGGTTTGCCATGCCCTCCTCCAGGGGATCTTCCCGACCCAGGGATTGAGCTCCCATCTCTTAGGTCTCCCACACTCGTCAGGTGTGGTTTTTGTTTGCATTTCCTTGGTTACCAGAGAGAATGAGCAGACGTGTGTATGGACCACTGGGTCGCTTTTTCTGAAGGAAGAGCGGACAGAGCCGGACTCCTGTTATCGGCCCTAATGACCGTGTGGGGGGTCACTCCCCTCCTCTTTGGCAGTTCTGCCACCTGATCATAACCCCTTCCGTCCAGGGGCCACGCTACATGGCAAGGCTACAAAAATAAATGCAAAGAAACCATTCGGAAGCTTCAGCACCCGTCTCTCCAATGAATATTCAGGCTTGATTTCCTTTAGCATTGACTGGTTTGATCTCCTTGCAGCCTGAGAGACCCCCAAAAGTCTTCTCTAGCACCACAGTTCGAAATTGACCAGTTCAGTTCAGTCACTCAGTCTTGTCTGACTCTTTTCCACCCTGTGGACTGCAGCCCACCAGGCCTCCCTGTCCATCACCAACTCCTGGAGTCCACCCAAACTCATGTCTATTGAGTCGGTGATGCCATCCAACCATCTCATCCTCTGTTGTCCCCTTCTCCTCCCGCCTTCAAGCTTTCCCAGCATCAGAGTCTTTTCCAATGAGTCAGTTCTTCACATCAGGTGGCCAAAGTATTGGAGTTTCAGCTTCAACATCAGTCCTCCCAATGAATATTCAGGACTGATCTCCTTTAGGATGGACTGGTTGGATCTCCTTGCAGTCCAAGGGACCCTCAAGAGTCTTCTCCAACACCACAGTTCAAAACCATCAATTCTTTGGTGCTCAGCTTTCTTTATAGTCCAACTCTCACATCCATACATGACTACTAGAAAAAACATACAGCTTTGACTAGATGGACCTTCGTTGGCAAAGTAATGGCTCTGCTTTTTAATATGCTGCCTAGGTTGGTCATAGCTCCAAAATGATCCCTGATTGGGGAGCTACATGCCACATGGCACGGCCAAAAAACCCAATTTTGAATTAATACCCTGTTGCTGCCACAAGGGTAAACACATAGATCAATGGAAGTAGAGAGACTGCAGAAATCAGCTATCAGAAATGTAGCCAATTGATTTTTTGGTGGTAAAATACATATAACATAAATTTTGCCACTCAAGATTTCCCTCGTGGTTCAGTGGTTAAGACTCTGGGCTTCTACTGCAGGGGCTACCAGTTAGATCCTTGATCTGGGAACTAAGATCCCACATGCCTCATGGCCAAAAAAGTCAATCAATCAAACAAGCAAAAGACCTTTTTGCAGCAAGATATCTTTTATAGTTTATGTAGGTGTAGGACTCGGTATTTTTTTTTTGAAGTTTTTAAATTAGTTTATTTTCTATTTTTTAACTTTACAATATTGTATTTGTTTGGCCATACATTGACATGAATCCACCACGGGTGTACATGTGTTCCGCTTCCAGAACCCCCCTCCCCCCTCCCTCCCCATCCCGTCCCTCCGGGTCATCCTGGTGCACCAGCCCCGCGCGCCCTGTATCATGCATCGAACTCGGTATATGTTTTTATGCCTTATTATTCTGCTGTTTCACTTATCTTTATCCTTATTGTATATATCACAGTCTGTAATATATTTTACTGTAGCTGTGTTTCTATTAGTTGTATTTCCAAAGATTATTTGTCTCCTGTTTTGTGCTGCTGTATAATATGGTGAATTTGGTTTCGCAACGACTTTTTATTCTGCGTGTATTTTTTGGCACGTCTTTTTTTATTGGCGGATAATTGCTTTACAGTGTTGTGTTGGTGCTGCCGTACCTCACGTGAATCAGCCACACGTATACGTAGGTCCCCTCCCGCGTGAACCGCCCCCTCCCCCTCCCCACCCCACCCGTCCAGGTTGTCACCGAGCACTGGGTTGAGCTGTGTCACTCAGCAAACCCCCACTTGCCGTCTGTTTCCCGTGCAGTAACGCACGTTTCCGTGCTCTCCTCTCTGCTCGTCCCCTCTCCCCCACTGTGTCCACGGTCAGTTCTCTGTGTCTGCATCGCCATCGCCGCCCTGCAGACAGGTTTATCAGCCCTTCTAGATTCCAAACGCATGTGTTAATATGCAATACCTGTCTTCTCTTTGGCACATCTTTGCTAACAACAATAAATATTCAGTTTGTCCTTTGATCTGAGATTTTCATATTTTTATACAGGGATTTTAGCTAGTTAAGTGTTTCTTATTTATTAACATTTCCCTTACTTGTTAGACCTAGTTTAACTTTTCATCATCTAATTTTCTAGTATTTTGACTTTTTAAAAAATGATTCCTTGCCATTTCTTTTCTATTTACAATGTGAGGAAGGTGTCCAGTACGCTTCTGATTACAGGTCTCGATTTTTGTTACATGAATTACCTTCTTCCTTTTATCTCTTGTAACTTGACACGAAGAGCTGTCTCACTGGAAAAGACCCTGATGCTGGGGAAGATTGAAGGCAAAAGGAGAAGGGGGCGGCAGAAGATGAGATGGTTAGATAGCAGCACTGACTCAATGGACACGAACTTGAGCAAACTCCGGGAGATCGTGGAGCACAGGAGGGGTCGGGACTCAGCGACTGAACAACGAAAACCACAAAATAATTTATAGGTAGACATGGGACCTTCCACACTGGAAAGAATGGAATCACACCACATTTTACAGGAACGTTTTCTCCATTTTACGTGAAACAAAGGCTGAGCGCTTTGCTTTTCCTACCCCCCCTCGCTCCCTCTCTGCTTTTCATTGCATTAATCTGAGGTTAAAACCCCGGTTTAAAACAAATCCTCTTTCTCGATTTTTCCCTTTTGCAGTTTGTTTGTTACCATAGCAACAACAATTCCTTCAACTTGTCAGCCTCAGTCTCTACCGAGTGCTGTTTTTATTGTTCTCCCTCCATCTTTAGCTAGTTTCAAGGCTCACTGCCGGTTCTTTTCTCTCATTCCATCATTCATGACTTTCTGATCCATGTCCCAGTGACTTATTGTATGATTCTGAGCAATTTCTGCAGAAAAGGGAGTTAGTTGGGTCGCGTATTAGTCACAGACTCTTATGGTTTCAAGTGAGAAAACGCTACCTCAAATTGACTTCAATTACAAAAAAGAATATATATTGTCTCAGGCACTTGTGAAGTCCAGCCTCGGCTGAATCGTCAGACTGTGTCGTCAGGAAATTGTCTCCATCCCTGGACCCTACTTCCCCGTCTCAGCTTTACCCTAAAGGGCAGTTCTCACATTGTGGCGTGTTTGGCCCCAGTCCCATACCCCCTGCTCTGGCACCTTGGCAGAAGGCAAGTACCCCTTTCGCAGTTGTGTCTGCAGAAGTCTGGGCTGAGTGTCATTGGCTTGGATCAGGTCGCATGCTCATCTTTTGAACCAACATCTGTGACTCTGAATGGGGAGCCCTGGGTCACATGCTTATTCCTGACTTGGGGTGGGGTGGGGCCAAATGCTGTAAGTTCACCCCCGCAAAAAAACTGGATTGTTGCTACCAGAAGAAGGGGTCAACGTTGGGCAGACAGAAAACAACAGATGTCCACGTGTCTTCTAAGATGCCACAGATCTGTGCACTGTTGCCACTCTAGAGGGACACTCGGAAGACATCGATGTGGCCAGCTAGCTGTCTAAGCCGGGTCTTAGGTCTTGGGCTTCCCTGCTGGCTCAGCTGGTAAAGAATCCACCTGTAATGTGGAGACCTGGGTTTGATCCCTGGGTTGGGAAGATCCCTGGAAGAAGGGAAGAGCTACCCACTCCAGTATCCTGGCCTGGAGAATTCCGTGGACTGTACGTATAGTCCATGGGGTCACAAAGAGTCGAACACGACTGAGCGACTTTCACTTAGGGTGGGGTAGTGGCTTACATGGTCTCCTGGTGCTCCACAGCCACGTTTTCAGGTTCTCAGCTCTGTGCTTCTGGAAATTTGTTGTCAGTCTAGCTAGATGATTCTCCCGCCCCCCCACCCCGGGCCTGACTCATGCTAGCCTGACTCAGCAGAGGCTGATGTGTATCTAAACCCCATCTTAGAGTGAACAGCAATTGCCAAAGGGCCTGAGCAGGGCAGTCTCCTGGTCAGTGCAGTTTCCCCATCGAAGACCACAAGGGAAGCCAGACTCTCATCACAGGGTTGCTTAGCGACCACAGAACCAGGCAAGAGTTCTCTGGATAAAGTCAGTGACTTTAAAATGCCCACAGATGCTGGAAGAATAAAGAGAGGACACGTTACCCGCAGAGAGGTACGTGGCAAGGTTGAAGGACAGGAAAGAGCTCAGAGCTGTCTGGTCTGTCTGGAGCATGGGGGTGGGCAAAAGGGGGGCAGAGGGCAGGTGCTATTATGTATCACTTATATCTCAACTGAAAAAAAAAATAAAACAGTGCTTTTCAAAAGTTTCAGATGCGTATGAAACCACTAGGGATCTTGTTAAAATGCAGATCCTGAGTCAGCAGGTCTGGGGTGGGGCCCGAGATGTTGTGTTCTGAACGGACCCCCCCACCTGATGCTGATGTCGCTGGTCTGGAGGCCACACTTTGAGTAGCAGCGATTTCCGAAATACTGAAAAAACAGGATGTGTAAGAGTTTGCGATGGGTCAGATGTGGGGAGGGGTTGGGAGTGAGGTAAAATGAATTGTCAGGATCATCCCCAGACCTCAGCTGGAGGATCTGGGTGGTGATAGGATCCAGAAGCCTGAGATGAGGAACAGGTCTGGGTGGGGTCGATAGCAATCAGAGATAACATTTACTGAGTGCGTACCAGGTGCCAGGTGCTTTACAGCTGCTGTCTTATTCTGTACAATAGGGAGGTAAGTGCTGTTGAGATCTCTCTTTTAAGAGTGGGGAAACTGAGGCCAAAGTTGTACAGGTAGTAAGCAGAAAAGCCAGGTTTCAAGCTCTTTCTCGCCATCTGAGTGCAGGGCTCCTGCAGGTAACCGTCGGCAGCTTGGAAACTGGAGCCGGAGCACCTGTAGGGTGTCACATGGATAACCTACCCTTCTCAGAGTGCTGCCAACTTGTTCCCATTTTTCTTTGGCATTTTATTATTACAGAGGAGGCATCTGCAGAAAACCAGCTTTCAGCTTTTTATTTTCAGATTTTTTTGGCTGAGCTTTGAAACATACAGGATCTTAGTTTCCCAGCCAGGGATCAAACCTGCGTCCCCTGCATTAGAAGGTGGATTCTTAACCACTGGACCACTAGGGAAGGCCCAGCTTTCAGCTTTTCAAATAGTCTCTTTTTTTTTTTTTTTAATGATCAAATACTGTGTTTTTCTATCCCTGAAACTTCAGGACTTTTCCGGATTATTTTTTTTCCATTGATTTATTTTTGGTTGTGCTGGGTCTTCTCGCCGTGTGGGTTTTTCTCCAGGTGCTGAGTGGGAGTTACTCTTCCTTGCTGTGTGCAGGCTTCTCATTGCAGCGGCTTCTCTTGTTGCAGAGCAGGCTCCACGGGCTTCAGTAGTTGCTGCATGAGGGCTCAGCTGCTCCACAGCGTGTGGGATCTTCCTGGACCTGGAACAGAAGGAGTGCCTTCTGCATTGGGCATTTTTTTTTTTTGGTTTTTAAACACTGAGCCACCAGGGAAGCCCCTCCAGATTATTTCTTGAAGTAGGTTTCTGCTTATTTTTCTGGATTCAGAGAACTCACTCAATTCCCCCCCTCCACCTCAGATCTTTTTAGACCGAAGGCAACATTTCTTTCGGCACAATTTATCACCTCTGATGGGTCTACTGTCTTCTTCGGGGGTGCCTGCAGCTCGGCTCCCCGTGGTGTTCTCTTGCACGTTTTCTTCTCCAGAAGCTTCATCGCTCGCTTTTCCTCATGGTTGTCGTCTATGCTGCTGATGGCCCTTCGGCGTCCTTCCATCTGCTCTCTGCTGCTCTGATCACCGCTTTTACTTTGGCTATCGGGATTTTAATTTCAGGCTACTCTCCATTTATCTCGGCCTGTTCTTCAAAAGAAGCCATGTCCTCTTTTTAATTGAGAATAAGAATTAGGTGCTTTCTCAAACTGGGTTCTGCTTCATGGGCTAAATATGTTTATTGCAAAGGAGTGATTTTGGGCTCCAGCACTCTCTTTTCTCATGTGCCGCACCTTTTTTTTCCTAGAGGGTTCATTTTTTTGCTTGGAGACTGTCTAGTTGATCTTTGTCGATGCCTGGAAGTCCAGGCTTTTAAGACCACGGTGCTGGACAATCAGGATGCGGGGTCTCTCACTGTGACTCCCCTCCAAAGAGGGCGTGGGTGGAGGTCCAGAAGCAGCGGGGAGATGGGTTTTCTCTCATTGTCTTAGCTATTCTCAGCGTTCACTTGCTTCAAGAGTCCGACTCTTATTTTTCAACCTGCGGTGTCTGTGACTATTTCTGAGCCTCAGCCTGTTTGTTTCCTTCTCTCTAGATCCTGCTGCTCTGGTTTTCAGCGATTCTATCTTTGCGTTTTTATTTCAGCATGTCCTACGTCCGAGGTTCTTTCCGAGTCTACCAATCTGGGTCTCAAGTCTGAATCTTAATGTCGTTCTCAGTGTTTCAATGCCCTACTCCCGAACCTCTTTCAGTTCACTTCAGTCGGTCAGTCGTGTCTGACTCTTTGTGACCCCATGGACTGCAGCCCACCAGGCCTCCCCGTCCATCACCAACTCCCGGAGTTTACTCAAGCTCATGTCCATCGAGTCGGTGATGCCGTCCAACCATCTCATCCTCTGTCATCCCCTTCTCCTCCCGCCTTCAATCTTTCCCAGCATCAAGGTCTTTCCCAATGAGTTAGCTCTCAGCATCAGGTGGCCAAGGTATTGGAGTTTCAGCTTCAGCATCAGTCCTTCCAATGAACACCCAGGACTCATCTCCTTTAGGATGGACTGGTTGGATCTCCTTGCAGTCCAAGGGACTCTCAAGAGTCTTCTCCAACACCACAGTTCAAAAGCATCAATTCTTCGGCGCACAGCTTTCTTTATGGTCCAACTCTCATGTCCATACATGACCACTGAGAAAACCATAGCCTTGACTAGACGGACCTTTGTTGGCAAAGTGATGTCTCTGCTTTTTAATACGCTGTCTAGCTTGCCCGAGTCTCTTACTCCGCTTCATATTTTTTCCTAACACCATCACAGCTGGAGTCTCCCGCCCAGTCTTCGTTGCGACCCATCCATCCTTCTGTCCATTCACCCTCTGCATCCACGTCTCTCTCCGCGCGAAGGTAACTCCAGGGAGCCTGGACGGGCAGGATCACGGTAACGAACGGCCGTCGAATGAGCCTGTATCCGCCCAGCGGGCCCCGCCCGTCCCGGCCTCTCCCCTCGGCCTCCACCTCCGGGTTTCACACTTTCTCAGGATGCAAATGTCTTTCTCGGTCTCGGTCCCTCTTCCGGTTTCGATCCGGGCGTCGAGGCCTCTTTACGTGCGTGTGGTCCGCGCACGCGCAAAGGCCCGGCCCGGGCGCACGGCGGGATGTGGGGCGTCCGCCCTCCCGGGCCGGCGCGGCCTTCGGCTCCGCCGTCCGCGTCCCCAGCGCCGGGCTGCTGCGTGGGGGGCGCCCCGCCGCCCCGCCCCCCCTCCCCCAGCGCCGGTGGCCGCGCCCCGCCGCGCCGGCCGCCATGGCCCGCCCCCAGCGCGCCGCTTCCGCCGGCCGCACGCCCCGCCCCCAGGCGCGGGGAGCCAATCGGCGCGCACGCCGCCCGGGCCCGCCCCGACGCCCTCCGCGGCGCGCGCCGCTCCCTCCGCCCGCCCGCCCGCCGGCCCGCCCGTCAGTCAGGCCGCAGGCAGGCAGGCGGTCGGTCCGCGCGGCGGCTGGCTCCCCGGCTCTCCCGAGCGGCGGCCTCCCTGCTCCTTCCCGGCCAGCGGCGGCGGCTGCGGCGGCCCGGTGCCCCGGGAGGCGCGGCGTGAGCCGAGCGGCGGCCGCGAAGCGTCGAGCGCAGCGCGGCGGCGGCGGCGGCCCGGCAGCCAACATGGCGGCGGCGGCGGCGGCGGGCGCGGGGCCCGGAGATGGTCCGCGGGCAGGTGTTCGACGTGGGGCCGCGCTACACCAACCTCTCGTACATCGGCGAGGGCGCCTACGGCATGGTGTGGTGAGTGTCTGCGCCCCGCGGCCCGCCGCGCCCGCCCGGGCCTGGCGGGGGAGCCGCCGCGGCCGGAGGCCGACCCCGGCCCCCCGGGCTGCGCTGCCGTCCGCGCGCCGGCGGGGCCTCGGGCGGGGAGCGGGCGCCCCGGGCCTGGGCGTCGCGGGGGCGCGGGCGGGGGGCGCGGGCCGGGCCCCCGAGGCGCCCCCTCCGCCCGGGGGCGCGCCGCGCGGCCGCGAATTCCTTCGGACGCTCGCCGCGGCGGGTGTGCACGCCCCGGTCTCAGCCCGTGGTCTTTTCCTCCCGTCGCCTGCGGCCTTCGTGAGGTGCCCTCCGCGACGCCGGGGGCTCTCCTGCGCAGGCTTGCGAATGGGCGTTCGCGGTGGATTCTTTTCAGGCTCGAAACGGATTTTAGTGCCGCGCTGTTAGCGCCTCAGGAGGATGAGCGCGCGTCGCGCTCCTGGTTCAGTAGAGGAGTCATCCGGAGCTGGGCCCAATCTGACTTGCTTTTTCTTCGCGCGGCGTGAGCTCCCCTACCAGCGTTAAAGGCTCCAGACGTTTGAACGCCAGTTTCTGGGAATTTTAGTGGTCACCGTGTGTACGCGTGCAGCCCTGTTCTAATGGCGTCCTCCAGGGTCCCGTGCAGGCGCTCGCGTTCTCATGGAGTGTGCCCTCAGAAACGTCCGTGGAATGGGGCTCCGGCTTTTCGTTAGAACCGACCAGCTGCCATGTTTTGTGCTGGTGAAGAGTTGTGCGAGTGTAGACACCCTCACACCTAAATCTTCCCGCGAGCGTGTTTTTTCTGTTGAACGAAGGAAGCTAGTATTTGTTGAGCGCTTCGTGGTAGGTACGGTGCCAGGTCCATTATCTCATTTTATTTGAGCAGCCACCTGGAGGGAGGGAAGGGTGGTGACACCCTTCAAATGAGAACGTACTTCCCGGTGAAGCCAATTCCTACAGTCGTGCAGCGAGAGTTAGACTGAGATACTATTCCGTTTGCCCCAGTTCTTTGCATTACACCCCGCTTACCTTGTGTGTGTGTGAGTTGCTTGGTCGTGTCGGACTCATTGCGAGTCCATGGGCTGTAGCCCGCCAGGCTCTTCTGTCCATGGAATTCTCCAGGCAAGAACAGTGGAGTGGGTTGCCATTCCGTTCTCCAGGGGATCTGCCCGACCCAGGGATCGAACTTGGGTCTCCTGCACCGCAGCTGGATTCTTTACTGTCTGAGTCCTTGCTGTCCTTGGAGTAATGAATAATTTTAGGATTTTAGCTTGTTCTACTGTTACAAACATTTCTATTTCAAAACTGTATTAAAATTTGAATGATCATAGTTTTAGAAATGCCATAGAGGGCAATTTTTGCCAAGTATTAGTTAACATTTTTTCAAAAAAGATTTTCAATTAAAGTCTTTCAATTAATCTTGAGTATGTTCATTCTTTTCCTGGAGCAAAATGCTTTGTACAAATTTCCAACTGAAAATTAACACGAATTCAAAGGCTTAGGAGTGAAGAGAAAATTTGAATTAGGTCAGGCTTAAAAGAAATAAGGTCCTAGAACGTAGCGGAATGTACTGCCCGCAGCATCGCTTCTGTGATACCTCTCACTGCTGTAGCATCTGCTGGGAAGTGTGCCGGAGAACACGTCCCTCTGTGAGAGTTTCAGAATTGCCCATCACGTCCTCCGGCCCTTTAAAATAACTCCTAAAAATACTTTTATGACATTTCAGCTGAGAGGCTTTTTTATCTGATAGGAATTTTCACTATCTGAAGCTGATTTAGGTCTGGTGGCTGATTTAGGTCTGGTGGCTTTCTATCCCTGCTGGAGACTTGTTTGACCTTCTCAGTTTCTTATCAGGTGAAGCCTTAAGTCTTCTCACTGTGATGTTCCTTTCTTAAGATACAGTACAGATACTACTGGACTTAGAATCCTGGCTCTAGATTATTCCTTTTTATTTTCGGGTTGATATTTACTTAATAATTTAATCTACATTGTACATTGTTAGCCTTTAATAAATGTTCGTTAACAATGCTGGGTTTAAGGAGGGTTTCTTGATTGAAATGTTAGTATTTGAATAGTAATATTTTTTAAAAAAACAGCTTCCAGAAAGATTTAAGGATTTTCAGGAAAACTTTTTTTTTTTTCTTTATTTCCTGAATCAGTTCCTTAGGAATTTGCTTTTTCTATGCAGAGTCCTTTTCCTAATCCTCATGTAGAAGATGTAAAGATGAAGAGTGGAGTTTGAATTGGGCCTTTAGAAGTGAGTGTGATTTTGATAGAAAGATGATAGCTGAGTGCTCGCTTCAGCAGCACATGTACTAAAATTGTAACGATACAGAGAAGATTAGCATGGCCCCTGCGCAAGGATGACACGCAAATTTGTGAAGCGTTCCGTATTTTTTGAAAAAAAAAAAAGAAAGATAATAGCTGAAACTGACAGTCTGAGTTGTGGAATCTAATCCTGGCAAAGTATTTAGGTCGCAGATTGTAGAAGATGCTAAAGGCAGACCCGAGTTTGGTTGTGTATTTGCACATTGAAGATGCATCAGTGTTTTTGAAAACAGGCAGGCACATGGTCAATTTTGGAACTTGGAGGGGGATAGGTCAACACTGGCGGAAATTACCAGGAAAAAAATGGGTGGGGAATCAACAAGGCTATTGTAACCTTCTGGAGGTAAATAATATAGCAGGTGAGGATGATAGCAGACGGAGATGAGAGCCCTTACAAAGACGGAATCAGTAATGGGACTCTTGTCAGAAGAGTGGTGGACTTCTGATCATGGCAGGTGTGGGATGAAGCAAAAGATACTTGAAGGGTAAGTGGCTGAGAGAGGTGGGGTTGGATTTGAGAGCGGTTTCTGAGAGCAGACTTGGTGATACCGCATGGCCATAGTTGTTAATTTCAAGTCTCCTAGTGTGGGAGCCTGGGAGGATGGTCGTGCCCTTATGAGAGAAGGAATACCATCAGCAGAGGAGGTTTGTTAAGGAGAAATAGCAATTTCTGTTTTGGCCTTAAGTTTGTGGTGCAGTAGGCCATATAAGCTATATCCAGAAGGCATCTTGAAAATAAGAGGGAAGGAGAATCTGGAGGTGAAAATTTGTGTCAGTGACAGTCTCGAGTGGATGACAGATTCTCATTGGAAGTCCTGGGTGAGGTGGCATGCATGTGTTCTGTATCTTTATCTTTTTAGTAAACAACGCAGAACATTCATTAAGTTTTCAAAGGCTCCATTATCCCAGAAAGGTTAAGGAGCAGTGAGATAGAAAGACCAACAAGGTAACCCTAGCAAACGAGTCCTTTTAAGAGATGAGCAGAAGAGGAAGCTGAGGAGTTGTGAGAGGTATAAGAATCAGGGAAAAGAAAAAAAAGGTGTGAAAGGGGACAATTGAAGCTCTTTGCTTAATTGTCTAAGTGAGATAAGTATTTTGGGCAAGTTCAATCTGAAACCGTTGCTGAATGTGACTGAGAGGTCGTGGAATCATCTCCATAGAGGTACGAATTGAATCCTCGAGAGTGGACAAGATGAGAAGAAGATGTGAGAGCTGAGCCAAAGGAATGCCTGACTTCGGGTGTCTTTTAGAGGGCAAGTTTCAGAAGAGGACAGAGGAAGCGTGGTCAGAGATCAGAGGGCCGTAGTGGGCACCATCAGAGGCGCCGGGAGGCCGTGGTCACTCGGGCTGCTTCGAGTATGGTAGAGAACACCGTGCAGCTGCAAGAGAAGCTGTTGGATTTGTTGACTTTCAGCTCTCCTAACAGATGGGCTCTCTCCTCTTCCCCACCATCCTGTGTGTGGTTGAGTTTGGTCTTCGCTATGTCTGCTCGTAAGACTTTCAGGATCAAGTGATTCCCGGCCAAAAGCAGAGTTGTCCCATTCCCCCAATGAATTCGAGTGAGAACTGATGATAAAAGCAGGTACAACTCAAGAGAAGACACTGGAGAACCACCAGGCTGGGTCTGTAAGGAGCCTCGCACATGAGGTGGCACGCCTGTTTACGCTGTGTCAGGGTCGCTTGCCTCTTAACCATGTCATGCCGAGCATCCCTGCTATCTGAACAGCTGGACCTGCTTTATTGGGAAAATGATTTTCTTTGTGTCTTTATGCGCTGGTGCTTTGGCTTAGTAATAACTATGTGAGACCTTAACAAACAAAAAACCCCCAGCTGGTTCCAACCAAAATTTCATTGTGATCACATTTCTGACTGTGTAGTATCCTGTCCTGTGGTTTTTGTGATTAAGGCAGACTAGTAGATCTCCCGTTTAGTCAACACTTTGTTGCATTTTGCTTTTTTTTTTTTTTTTAGCATACACTGATAAATCCTCACAACCACAGTGCAGAGGTGGTTACTTTGAATAAGTGGAAATTTGAGACAGGTTAGTTAACTTGCCCGTGGACACCCAGCTTGCAAGTGATAGAGCATCCCCATCTGTCTATTCCTGAGTGATGCTCAACCAGAGATTCGAGTTGACAGTAGCAGAAAATATCTGTTGTCTGCTTTTTGCTTATGTCATGTTTCAGCCTTTTATTTTATTTTATTATTATTTTATGTTTAAATGCTATATTATCGTATGTGAAACAGAACACCATTCCAGGTTCGATGCATGAGACAAATGCTCAGGGCTGGGGCAATGGGGAGGCAGGCGGGAGGGGGGCCCAGAATGGGGAGCACATGCAAACCCATGGCTGATCCATGTCAATGCATGGCAAAAACCACTACAATATTGTAAAGTAATTAGCCCCCAACCAAAATAAAAAAATATATATATATCATTTATTTAAAAAAAAATAATAAAAAAACCAGCAATATTCAAGCCGAATTTGTGAAGATGCTCATTCTACTATATATAAGATCAAACAGTGACCGTAACTTTAACGTTTCAGTGAAAAGGTATTCCAAAATTATTGACAGCAATTAAAAATATTCTATGAAATAGCATGTATTTTCAATATAGAAAGCAAAGTAACAAATCAATCCCTAGCAACCAAATATATCCCAAATACAAGTACTTTAGCAATTCAGTTTGTCAGAATAGTGTTTTCACTTTTGTCTATCAGTTTGGTACTCACAAAATACATGAAAGTGAAAGTGAAGTTGCTCAGTCGTGTCCGACTCTTTGCGAGCCCATGGACTGTAGCCCACCAGGCTTCTCTGTCCATGGAATTTTTCAGGCAAGAATATTGGAGTGGGTTGCCATTTCCTTCTCCAATGTTTTAGCCTTTTAAAAAACCTTTCTTGCAAGGTCATTCACTAGAAAACTTCTACTGAGCACCTGTTATATGCCAGGGTTCACATGGTCCCAGCCCTGTAGTAGCTCTTAGTTCATATAGTGGGTGAAGTTGGGCGTAGTACAGAGAATGTACCAGTGCCATGCAGAAGGAGTGCGTGCGGCGCTCTGGGGAGGAAAGAAGGCCCGAGTGATGAGGGGCTTGGCATGGCTTCACAAGCTTGGCCGGGTGTTGATGGCTGGCTGGGAGTTTGCTTTGAGGAGCACATTCTAAGTCGGGGTGGGTGGCATACGCAAAGACACGGAGGTGTGAAATCAGTGCATCAGGTCAGGAAGGCCTGGAGTTGTCTAGGAAGGCAGCGTGTCAGTTGGGCGCCATTGGGAGAAAGCTTGGAGCTGAGACAAACACTGAAGGCTGTTGTTTGCTGAGCTCAGACTTGATTCTGTAGGTGAAAGTCGTTGGAGGATGCCCTTTCCTGCCAGTCCCTCATCACATTCTGTGTTCCCTTGTCTCTCATGCTTTCTCTGCCCGCTATGCTTTTCCTCTCGTCTTTCTGCTTGTGTCAGGGTATTCAGTGCCGGTGGTTTTTGCCCCTTCTCCAGCAGCATTTTAAATTGCATGTGGGTTTTGTTTTGATTTTGGCTGTTAGGTTGGTTGCAGGGCGTTACTGACCTTCGGTGTGTAAGCGGTGGGGGCAGGTGTGCTGAACGGCCTGCACCGGAGGACCATCCTGGTGAGACTTGGACAGTGTTTCCCCAAGAAACCGGGGCCCTGTCTAAGTCCTCCTCCATCTGAGGCACATCTCCACAGACCCGCCCTGGTCACCTCTGCTGGAGCGTCCCTCCTGCCCTCCCTGGGACTTGCTGGTATTGGTGCCACCTGTTGGAAAGGCAGGAGCAGCAGTAGTGTATGTCAGCTGTAGAGACTCGAGACCTAAAGCACATCTGGATTCAGATTCCTAGCTTTCCTTAACTGGCAGTTTAACTTCTCATGAAGATGTCCCTCTTATGGTTTTTGAAGCTCAGAGATGTGAGAAGACCAGCTTAGATGAGCAACAGAAAATCCACAGTTCCTGAATGGTTTTTAGTGCAAGGACAACAAACTTTGATATTAATAATATCCTGATAATGTGCTTCTGGTGGTTAGCTATAACTGATAAGCCATTCCCATGAATTTAATTTGTATGCTCTCAATTTTCAAATTTTTATAAAAAGATTCTCATGTAGAGCATCCAGGCTGCGTTTTCCAGGGAGCCACGTGTAATGTGTTCCTCCTCTTACATTAACACTCCTACTAAGTAAGAAACACCGGCTCCCCAGCAGACATCTAGAGCTGCCTCCAGGCATCCAGCCTGCGCTGCCTGCTCACCTGCCTAACTCTGAGATGGCCTTGCTCCCCGTTTTCCTTCTCTTTTCCTGTTCACCTCTTGGGGCTCCCATCATCGGAAAGCCAATAGGAAAGGCGTTCTCCAAGGTGTTTCTCAGGCGCTCAGCTGCAGGGCAGCTGCGGGCTCTCTTTTCTTGTTCGTTGGTAGTTATTTGCGTGGCTGTGCAGGATCCGCAGTGCACGGCATGTGGACTCTCAGCTGTGGTGGGGGGATCTAGTCCCTGACCGAGGCTTGAACCTGGGCCCCCTGCACTGGGGCAGCAGGGAGGTCCTGCCGTGTTTTTAAGCAGCTGCACTCTTACACATTCCCCCAGCAGTGCACAGGGTTCCAGCTTCTCCACCTCCCTGTCCACACTGCTTCTCTGGGCTTGGGAGCTGCCGTTCTGGAGAGGGTGAGGTGGAGAGCTTGTTTCCAGGAGTCTCGCCGTGCCCTGTGTTTGCTGTGCTGTCCATTAGCACTAAATGTTTGGGGGCTGAAATGGATGCGACTCAATAAAGAGTGTCTTAAGCAGTTGCTGGGATGAAAATATGAAGAAAACAAAACCGTCACCTCAGAGGACCCTTTAGTCAGCAGTGGAGGGAGCTCACAGGAGCCTCTGTGCACACGTGTGCGTTTCCCCTTTGTGCAAAGCAGTAGTGAAAGTACTTCTTAAGTGGTCATCTGGTATCACCATTGTTAATTAATGATATCAAACACTGCGAGTTAAGGAGCATTTTATTTACTTTTAAAGTTGAAGCTCAGTTGATCTACAGTGTTGTGTTAGCTTCACAGGAAAGTTTTATTTTTATTCTGTAAGTTTTTAGTGGGATTTTAAAAGTCTTCATGATGAATTTTCCAGTTAGTCAGACTAGAGTTCGTATGTTGCCAGGGTGTGGTCCACGTGGGCTGACGCAGGGAGATGGGGTTTAATGTCGTCCATATATCTTTTTTTTTCCTTAAGGGTCAGTATAGGACCTGGGCTTTCCTGGTGGCTCAGTGGTAAAGCCCACCTGCCAGTGCAGGAGATGCGGGCTCCACCCCTGGTTGGAAAGATCCCCTGGAGAAGGAAATGGCCCCCCACTCCAGTATTCTTGCTGGGAAATCCCCTGGACGGGGAGCCTGGTGGGCTGCAGTCATGGGGTCACAAGGAGTCGGACACGACTGAGCACCTAAAGCAACAATGGCACGAGTTCGCATGCCCCAGTCCTCACGGTCCTGGTGACTTTGGGAGGCTTCCTGTCCTCAGCTCCGGAACGGGGCCTCCAGCCTCGGTCTCTTGGTCGTGCGTACCTCAGGCAGCCTTGCAGATGAGGCTTACGGCCTCCCTGAAGGGAGAGGGTGGGCACCGCCCTCAGCAGAGAGGGAGGCGTCAAAGGAAAGTGTGTCCCGGGAGGGCGGGAGCGGCCGCCTTCCTCTGTGAGGAGTTGCGGGGGGCAGGTACTTTCTCCCCCGAGGGGTTTTAGAATTGTCTGCCTGGAAGGCATTCTTCTCTTTGCTTCTGGAGTTAGTATGAACTGGATTTTTTTTTTAGTTATTTTTGGCTGTGCTGGGTCTTCGTGGCCGCTCAGGCTTTTCTCTATTTACGGCGCGCCGCCTTCTCACTGCGGCCGCGTCTCGTTGCAGAGCACGGGCTCTAGGGCACACGGTCTTCAGCAGTTGCGGCACGTGGGCTTCGCTGCTCTGCAGCCTGTGGGATCTTCCTGGACCAGGGATTGAACCTGTGTCTCCTGCATTGGCAGGCGGTTCTTTACCACTGAGCCGCCTGGGAAGCCCTGGATTTTTTTTTTTTTTAATTGTTTTAATGCATACAGTGAAACTGCCTAATTGTTTTATGGTGGTCAGATTTTTTTATGAGAGGTCTGTAGTTGAAGAAAAGCACTAATTATGGGGTATTATTCCTAATAGCAATAATAAGTAGTATTTTATCTTTAAAAATGTTTTATTAAAGTATACATTTAGCCAGGTGCACATATCTTTAACTGTTCAGCCCAGTGAGTTTTCACTAACTGGGTAATTAGTACCCAGATCAAGAAAGTGCAGTGATAGCACTCCGGAAGCCTGTGCCTTCTTGATTTCAGCCCCTCCTCAACCCTTCACCCCTCTGACTTCTAACATGTTTGTCTGGTTTTATACTTTGGTTTGTTTTACTCAGCAGTTGTGAGAACCATGTTGTGTGTATTTGTGGCTTACAGTTGATTGTCCTACTAACGGCCTAGAAAAGGACTTTCCCTGGGGCTCTGCTGGGCTCTTGATGCTCCAGTTCTGGAAGGAAGATGTTCTTAGGTGGTCTTCACGTCCCCTTCTCTCCTTTCCTAGACTCAGTGACCCCTACGGAGTTTTCTGTTACCTTGCTTTTCTTCATTCGGTTGCTGTAGTATTGATCGGCTGCTGTGTAATAAATGCCCTACAGCTTCGTGACTTAAAACACTAATTGTCATTCAGTCACTAAGTCATGTCTGACTCTGCGACCCCGTGGACTGCAGCACGCCAGGCTTCTCTGTCCCTCACCATCTCCTGGAGTGTGCTCAAATTCATATTCATTCAGTTGGCGGTGCCATCCAACCATCTCATCCTTTGCTGCCCTCTTCTCCTCTTGCCTTCAGTCTTTCCCAGCATCAGGGTCTTTTCCAGTGAGTCGGCTCTTCACATCAGGTGGCCAAAATGTTATCTTCAGCTTCAGCATCAGTCCTTTCAATGAACACTCAGGATTGATCTTTAGGATTGACTGGTTTGATCACCTTGCAGTCCAAGGGACCCTCAAGAGTCTTCTCCAATACCACAGTTCAAAAGCATCAATTCTGCGGCCTTCACCCTTCTTTATG
Organism: Okapia johnstoni; assembly: GCA_024291935.2. Taxonomy (NCBI): domain Eukaryota; kingdom Metazoa; phylum Chordata; class Mammalia; order Artiodactyla; family Giraffidae; genus Okapia; species Okapia johnstoni. Next base: position 1,097,946 of record CM044310.1, on the reverse strand, counting down.
GCCCAGCTCTCGTATCTGTACGCGACTACTGGAGAAACCATAGCTTTGGCTATATGGACCTTTGTCGACAAGGTGATGTCTCTGCTTTTTAATACTTTCTAGGTTCGTCATAGCTCTCCTTCCAAGGAGCAAGTGTCTTTTAATTTCATGGCTGCAGTCACCATCCACAATGATTTTGGAGACCATAAAAATAAAATCTGTCACTGTTTCCGCATCTGTTTGCCATGAAGTGTTGGGATCGGATGCCATGATCCTCATTTTTGAATGTTGAATTTTAAGCCAGTTTTTTCACTCTGCTTTCTCACCGTCATCAAGATGCTCTTCAGTTTCTCTTCGCTTCCTGTCAGTAAATCAGTAAATATTTATGTTACACTTCCTGTGAGTTAGGAGTCGAGGAGTGGGCCTGGTGGGCAGTTCTGGTTGATGGCCTCCCAGGGTTGCAGCCAGGATTTCAGCTGGGGCTGGGGTTTCTGCCTCCAGCCACACCCAGCTGCCACCTTGGTGCTGCTGTGTGTGGTGGGGAGAGCTGGGGGGTGCGGACTTAGTTCCCCTGGGGAGGCCTCTGTCCTCCCCGCATCATGGCTGGTCAGCTCTCCCCAGAGAGCACCTTTTCATGATCTCTCCACGGAAGACATTCAGCGTCACTTCCACCCTGTTTCACTTGGGAAGCAAGTCACTGTGCTGGTCTGTATTCCACGGGAGGAGAATTAGTCATTTGGAGGTTAGGGAAGTCATCGGTTATACGGACTCAACTAATGGAATTGTAGCTAACACAGCTGTAGTTGACTTTTTAAACTCTAAACTAGAATAGAGGTTTCAATGAGACAGCTGGAGACTTAATATCTGCTACCTTGAGTGGATGCCACCTGGGCTTCCCTTGTGGCTCAGCTGGTAAAGAATCCGCCCACGATGCGGGAGACCTGGTTTCGATCTCTGGGTTGGGAAGATCCCCTGGAGAAAGGAAAGGCTCCCACTCCAGTATTCTGGCCTGGAGAATTCCATGGATTGTGTAGTTGAACAAAGAGTTGAACACAACTGAGCGACTTCTACTATATTTGTAATATGTTTGTAAATACTGACATTGTGGATTCATCTGATGGAGCATAATGTTCCATGTTCCTATCTTTTGTAACTATTTTATTGCAGTGTCTGTTTAACATAATATCACTTGTCTTCAGTTCAGTGACTCAGTTGTGTCTGACTCTTTGCAACCCCATGGACTGCGGCAGGCTAGGCCTCCCTGTTCGTCACCAACTCCCAGAGCTTGCAGACTCATGTGCGTTGAGTTGGTGATGCCGTCCAACCGTCTCCTCCTCTGGCATCGTCACTTGTCTTAAAATGTGCTAATAATTCTTAGGGTTTTGTCTCTTCCATGTGTGAATTTATACAGCTAAGCTTTAAAGCTATAATACATTTTATGTAAAATATACCACATTTTAATGCATTCTGGCTAGATCTCCAAGGCTCAGCAGAGCTGTAAAATGACACAGCTCAAGTTAAATTACCAGAAGTACAAGCTTGATGGGCTGAGTTCAGTACGGTGATACTCAAAGGGCTGCTGGGTGACCCTGCACTCCCCCCTGACAAGAGAGCTCTGGTTTGTCCTTTGCTGCGTGGGTTTTCTTTGCACCTCTGTCTTTGCTGTCTCATCTCAAATAAAAGAGTCTGTACTCCTCACGCCCACAGCCCCTGAGCTCTTTATTCAGCGAGCCTAAAGGGCGGGGCCGTGGCCACTGGAATTGGTTCTAAGGATTGGAACTCATTCCTCCTCAGTTGACCACGTGCAGGTCCACAGTCCGCTTACGGGTGGGATTAGCGCTTTCTGTAAAAGAGCCCGCACAGAGCTTCCTGGCCCCTTCAGTGGGGTTGGCCAGAAGGTTCATTTGAGTTTTTCCTTAACATCGTATTGAAAACGCAGAAAACTTTTTGGTCAGCCTAATACAGTGTGAGAGTATGGTGAGAACTCTGCAAATCAAGAACAGAGTCCTTACTCAGCCACGCCGGCACCCTGATCTCAGACTTCAGCCTCCAAAATGGTGAGAGACAAATGTCTGTAGTTTATAAACTGCCCTGTCTGTGAAGTAGCTTTTGTTCGTTTGTTTTGGCAGCCCAAATATAAGACAATCCCTATGCTTTCTGTAAAGATTTTTTTAGTTTTCCGTCTTACATTTAGGTCTTTACTCCATTCAGAGTCGATTCTTGCATGTGGTGTGAGGTAAGGGTCCAGCTTCATTCACTTGCATGTGCTGTCCGGTTGTCCCAGCAGCGTTCCTTGAGAAGACTGTCCTTCCCCACTGAGTGGTCCCGTCCCTCTGTGGAGTATCAGCTTACTGTGGAAGTGGGGTTATTTCCAGACGCCCCTCTGTTCTGTTTCATTAACCATATCTTTCTGTGCCAGGACCACACCCTGCACCGACTTGATTACTTTCTCTGCAATAAATTTTTAAATGGGCACTGTGGTTCCTGTCACTCTGTCCTTCTTTTGGCGAAAGATTGTTTTGGTTTTTCTGGTTCCCTTGCATTTCTGTGTGAATTTTAGGATCGGCTTGTCAATTCCTACAAAGAAAAGGCTGGGATTCTGACAGAGATGGTGTTGAATCTTTACATCAACTATGAGTGTATTGCCATCTTAACAGTATCTTGTCTCCTGATCCATGAACATGTGATATCTTCCCATCTGTTTGAATTAAAAAAAAAAATCTTTCAGCAAAGTTAATTTTTAGAGTGTAAGTTTTACCCCCCCTTTTGTTAAGTTTACTCCTAAGTACTTTGTTTTGATGGTACTGTGAATGGAGGTTTTACCTTTATTTCTGTCTGTATTTTGGCCTTGCCGGGTCTTCGTTGCTGCGAGGGCTTCTCTGTGGTTGCGGCAAGGGGGGCTACTCTCTAGTTGTGGTGCGCAGACTTCTCACTGCGGTGGCCTCTCGTTACAGAGTGTGGGCTTTCCGGCCCATGGGCTTCGGTGGTTCCGGATCCCAGGTTCTAAAGTGCAGGCTCAGTAGTTGTGACTTGGTCGTCCTGTGGCGTGTGGGATCTGCCCGGAGCAGGGATCGAACTTCTGTCTCCTGCATTGGCAGGTGGGTTCTTTAACACTGAACCACCGGGGAAGCCCTGGAGATGGTTTCTTGATTTCTTTTTTGGATTGTTCATTGGAAATACATACAGTTGGTTTTATTTACTGTGTATTTTATAAATTAATCTTGTATTCTGCTATCTTTCTGACCTTGTTAATTAATTCTAGTGGTTTTTAAAATTGGATTCCTTGGGATTTTCTATATATAAGACTGTGTCATCTGCAGATAGTGGAGAAGGCAATGGCACCCCACTCCAGTACTCTTGCCTGGAAAATCCCATGGATGGAGGAGCCTGGTAGGCTGCAGTCCATGGGGTCACTAAGAGTTGGACAGGACTGAACGACTTCACTTTCACTTTTCACTCTCATGCATTGGAGAAGGAAATGGCAACCCGCTCCAGTGTTCTTGCCTGGAGAATCCCAGGGACGGCGGAGCCTGGTGGGCTGCCGTCTGTGGGGTCGCACAGAGTCAGACACGACTGAAGTGACTTAGCAGCAGCAGCATCTGCAGATAGAATTTTACTTCTTTTCTGCTGTGTGCCTTTTATTTCATTTTCTTGCCGAATTGCCGTGGCTGGAAACTCAGATACAGTGTTGAAGAGAAATGGTGAGACCAGACACTCTTGTTCCCGATATTAGAGGTCTACTAAGTGAATAAGGATTTGTACAATGTTTCTTTCTTATTTAAAATAATAATCATTATTTAAGAGTCGTATTCTTATTTTTCTCAAGTTGTATTAGCCAGTTCTGTGGTGAAAGATGTTTTTTATGTACACATTATGTAACTTTTAAAAAAACAGTTAATTTTTCTGGCCGCATCAGGTCTCAGTTGGGTCACTCTTGCTCCTGCCTGCAGGCTTAGTCGCCCTGGGGCGTGTGGGGTCTTAGTTCCCGGAGCAAATATCTAACCTGCGTCCTCTGTATTGGAAGACAGATTCGTTAACCACTGGACCGCTAGGGAAGTCCTTATGGTGAAAGATTTTTAAAACTCAACAAAACAAGCTGGGTTTAAGACTGTTAATTGAAAACATCAGCTTTTGCTAATCTGTCCAATACTGCTCCATTGTTTATTGGTCTTGAACTTTCTTGCACTGTCGCCCAGAATCTGAAGGATTTAGAAAGAGCATTTTACCCCTCTCCTTCCAGTGAGATTTTCTGAGCAGTCTGTGCTCAGAAACCCTCTGCTTTCTCGTCCTCCTGAACTGGGCTCTTGTGCTTCACGCAGGACTCAGGCTGCGCCGTCTTTCTCAGTTTCAGTCCTTCCGGATTGTAGCCTGAAGTTCTGTCCTGTCCGTGTGTTTGTGCCGCAGAGACATTGGTCTTTCTGAAGATTTGATGTTAGAAAGCATCTCCTCTTGTACAGGTTGCCTCCGCTTTGCTGAGGCGCCCCTGGGTCTCCAAGTCTCTGGCCTTCGTTCCTTGTCCTTGGACTCCGCTCTTGCATGCGCGCTGAGTGACCCCATCCGCATTCCTGGGTACTGACGACTCTCCCCTCCTCAGGAGGAAGGGAGGCTGAACCCTCGGTGCCCTGCCAGGCCCTGTACCCCTCTCTCCCCACCAGGCCTGCCCCTGGCTCTGCCCTCTCCCCCACGCTGGCCTCACTGCCCTCCGCTCTGCTGGCCGGTCCTCAGCAAGGTCGTCTTCCGACCTGCGGAACGCTTAGACTGGGCTCCTGTGCGTCCCGTCCCCACCACCCTGTCATGTACCTGTGACTCCAGCATGGATTGTCAGCGTTTAATTTTATTAAAAGCAGGTAGCTTGTGCACCTGTTCCTCATTTGTTGGACATTTGAATTGCTTCCGTTTTTCACTGTTTGTAACTGATGCAGCTGTAAACATTTTTAGCACAAACAGGACCCCACCCTCTCAGAGTAACTTTCTTAGAACCTATTTCTCAAAAACGTATGACCAGGTCAAAGATGAGACCTCAGTAGTTTGCTCTCCAGAAAGGGCCTTTGAATTGATGCTGTCTCTGTTCATCTTTGTCCCGCCCGCACCCCCCCCCCCCCCGCCCTTGTTGACTTTCACAAGCCCTCTGCTCTGCGCGCCCCATCCCAGCCCCAGCCCCCTCTTGCTGTGACAGCGTGGTGTTCTTCCTTAATTTATATGCAGTTGAAGAGAAGTGAGGTAAACCTTATGGGTGCCTTGTTTTTGGGTATTCGTGAGGCCACACTGTTTTCTAAGTCTTATTCGCTTAGCTGGTGTTTGAAAGTGAAAGTCACTCAGTCATGTCCGACTCTTTGCAACCCCATGTCCTGTACAGCCCATGGAAGTCTCCAGGCCAGAATACCGGAGCAGGCAGCCTTTCCCTTCTCTGGGGGATCTTCCCAACCCAGGGATCGAACCCAGGTCTCCCGCCCTGCAGGCAGATTCTTTACCAACTGAGCTGCCAGGGAAACTGTATTCAAATTATAGGACCATTTATGCCCTAGAAGCTGAGTATTAATGTTCTGAAAACCTTTTAAGTTTTTGTGAAAGCTTTAAAAATATTCACGTAGTCAAATTCATCAACTAATTCTTTGGTGTGTTCTCATACTGCTTCAGAGTTGGTGAAATACACAAAGCCCTTTAACACTTGAATTTAGTCTTTTAAACTATGTGGAAATTATTGTGGAGGAGAACGCTAGGTTTGCATGTTTTATATATTTTATCCCATATTAACAGTATAGGTTTTACCAGTATTTATTGCTTTCCACTTTGTCTAACTTCACATGACTTTTCATATTGAATTTAGAGGTGTTTACCTGTGTCTTTCTGGAATCTACTTGTTTCATTGATCTACTTTCTTATTTTAAACCATAACCCAGTATCGTAAGGCCTTTACTCTTGTTGTGCCCAGATCCTTGCTTCTAGCTCCTCTGCAGGGCCTCTGCCTTGACTCCGTGCCCGTTTTCCTGCCCTGGTGGAGTGGGCCGGCCAAGCGAAACCGCGTGGGTCATCGGGGTACCTTTTCTTCCCTTGTCCCCACTCGCAGGACTCAGAGCCCGTCTGTCTTCCTGCTCCCGGCTCTTGTGCCTGGCCTTGGTTCTGGTAGCTCTCCAGAGTGAGGATGCCTCTCAGGTTGAACTCGAACCGCGGGCCTTCACTGCCACACCCTTGGCAGTGAACCCCTGGACTACCAGTGAATTCCCTCCAGTTGAACTCTTTAAGTGTTAGCACCTGATAAACGATCTGAAAAAAAAAAAAAAATGAGGCCACGCTTTTGAGATGGGATGGATACTTAATTTCAGAACGTTTTTATCACCCCCAACAGAAATCCTTACCTGCCAGTCACTCCTGCTGTCCCCTGCAGTCGCCGGCCCCCCGGCAGAGCCTGCCGCCTGGGCAGAGCTGGGGGGGGTGGCGCCCTCTGCATTCTGGCTTCTCTTCACACGCATTGCACTATTGTACTGTTGTGTTGTCAGAATTTACTTTTTGGAGGCTTTCATTACTGTTTGGCATTGACTCCGTAAAACCAATCTGACAAATAGTTACCTTTGCTAATTTTTAGTGTTCCTCATTGGACTCTGAGTGAGCTCATCCACATTGCTGTGCACTGATGACCAGGTGGTGTCATTTTCTCCTCTGTTTCTACGTTCTTAGATCTTTGTTTTTTCCTCCTTGCTACTTAACTCTGTTGCTGCTCCTTTTTTGAGTCTCTTCCACTTGGATTTAACCCTGATTGGTAGGCACACTGTGTTCTTTTTTTCTTGCCAATGATAAACCATTTTTTTATTTTCAATTCAAAAAACATTACTTGATTATTTTCTCTGTGATTTTATTTTTAAACTTTATTGTAGTTGATTTAAACAGTTAATCTTAAATCTTTGTGGGCCTCCGTTACTGTAGCGTGATTCCTTTATCTCTATTTCTTGGCTGCACCGTGAGGCTTGCAGGATCTTAGTTCTCTGACCCGGGGTGGAGCCTGTGCCCCCTGTGGTGGGAGTGCAGAGTCCTAACCCCTGGACGGTCAGCAGAGTCCTTGGTTCTTTTTTAATCTTTATCAGCTGTGACCGTTTCACCTGCGCTGTTTTCCCTATTTAACTGATTTCTGTTGTTCCTATCTTATAAGTTATTATCTTAAAATTTACATTCTGCTTAACATTCTTTTCTTCTTAGGTCTGTTTCTGCTATTTTCAGAATTCTTTTTTGTTTAAAATTCTTTTGTAATATGTCAGGTTCTGCAGAATATATTCTAGTCTCTCTTTGTTTTGCGTTCTCCTATGGGACACTTTAAATACTGTTAACGAGTCCCATTCTGTCCTAATTTATCCCTCTGGTTGGAGCCGGGACTCTGCCAGGCCTGCCCCCTGGCCCCGGGCCTTTGTGGTCTGTGCTGCGTGTCTCTGTCTCTCTGGTTGGAGCCCGGACTCTCCCAGGCCTGCCCCCTGGCCCCGGGCTTTTGTGGCTGTGCTGCGTGTCTCTCTGGTTGGAGCCCGGGCTCTCCCAGGCCTGCCCCCTGGCCCCGGGCCTTTGTGGCTGTGCTGCGTGTCTCTCTGGTTGGAGCCCGGGCTCTGCCAGGCCTGCCCCCTGGCCCCGGGCCTTTGTGGCTGTGCTGCGTGTCTCTCTGGTTGGAGCCCGGGCTCTGCCAGGCCTGCCCCCTGGCCCCGGGCCTTTGTGGCTGTGCTGCGTGTCTCTCTGGTTGGAGCCCGGGCTCTCCCAGGCCTGCCCCCGGCCCTGGGCCTTTGTGGCTGTGCTGCGTGTCTCTGTCTCTCTGGTTGGAGCCCGGGCTCTCCCAGGCCTGCCCCCTGGCCCCGGGCCTTTGTGGCTGTGCCGCGTGGCCGCTCCCAGCCCCCGCCCTGTCACATCTGCCTGCTGCGTCGCTGCAGTTGCGTCTTGTCTTTGCTCTTTGTCTGTAACGTGTGTGTTCTGTTGGGTTTTAGAGGAGGAGGAATTCTGTACCGTTTCTCAGGTAATGCTTCCCTAAGCTCTGCTGTGTAAGGCTTCCTGGGCACGCTCTTACATGACGGAAGAACACGGGATTCAGAGGAAGGACCGAGTGTTACCCTAGCCCTCCCGTTGGGTGGCTTTGACTGAGACCCTTAGCCTCTATGGTAGGACTTAGTGCTTTTGAAATTCTGTATAGCTGTTGTATTCTTAAACATGAGCATAGTTTTCATATCTAATCGTAATATAAGGGAAATTAAAATAATAGAGTGTACAGCGATCAGCTGAAAATTGATGTAAGTATTAAGTAATTTTTTTGAAAAGTAATAAAATAACATTAGGTTGTCGGGCTGAAACGGATGAAGTCGTTGTTGTGTAGGTGGCAGTGGCATGGTTTGCATTTGTATTGAATGTATGAAGTGACTTTGCAGATACTTATTCCTCCAAATGACCCTGCCTGTGAGAGGGAAGCATTCTTTCCATTTTATGGGGAAGATACAGAGTTTCAGCATGGTTAGAATTGCCCCTGGTTCCAAGCACAGAATTGGGATGGCACAGGAACTTGAATGCACAGTCAAGACTTCCAAGACCAGGGCTTTGTAACTTCACCCGAAATAAAACTTGAGTGGGTTTAAGGTCATTTCTTCAGATCCACGCCAGTCTGTCCCTTGGGCAGATTTTCTGGAGTAAAGGCCCGAGTTCCAGCAGTTGTCCTGGAGACCAGCTTTTCCTCTGAACGCGGGGAGGATCAGTGTTGGGAGTTACCTGGGGGCAGCCACTGCTCTGGCTGTGTTTCTTTCTGTCCGGGTTTTGGTGTTTGATAGCAGATGTATGTATCGCTTGAGGGTGAAAGTGAAGAGCTAATATGGGGAGAAAAGACAAGAAACTGGTTTCAGAAATAAGATTTCCACAGTAGCTTGAGCAATGAAACGTTTGAATAACGTCACAGAAATTCTTGGTTGTGCTGACCAGTACCCTACGGAATTCTTGTCAGTCTCTGAAGTCTCGGGGACCCTTTATGCACTCTTCGATTATAGAAACACAGGGACTGGGGCTGGGACCCGAGGCGGGGAGTTGGGAAGGATCAAGGGTCAGGGCAGTGGCTCCATCGCTCTCCCTGGAGCATCGGGCCTGCGGGATGAAGTCCCGGTGTGTGCTGCCCTCCAGGCGGGCAGTCCTGAACCAGCCCGGCCCCGAGGCCTCCTCAAGTCTCTGGCTGGCAGCCCCAGCTGCTCTGAGAAGAGCAGTCAGCTTCCCAGCTCAGCCTGTGGAGGGATGGGCTCTCCCTGTGCTGGGTGTTACCTGGTCCGCCATGGCCGGGAAGGAGCCACACCCCCAAGGGGCCCAGGCAGGTGGAGGGCGGGTCTCTGTGGGTAAGCGCTGTGCGGGCGCACTCAGGGCTGTCTGTCACAGGAGATCACCGGAGGGAGCTGTGTAAAAAGAGTTTCAGGCTGTGCTCGAGGGAAGTCGGGAGGGATGAATGGAAAGTGGTGCCCACACTTTCTATAAACACTCCTTTATTCTGGCCGTGCTGGGTCTTCGCTGCTGCCCAGGCTCTGCTCTGGCTGCCGTGAGCGGGGGCTCAGCGCTAGTCGGGGAGCTTCTCTCGTTGCCCAGCACAGGCTCCAGAGCCCTTGGGCTCCGGGCGTTGCGGCCATGGGTTCAGCCTCCGTGGCCTGCGGGGTCTTCCTGGGTCAGGGACGGAGCCTGTTTCCCTACATTGGTAGGCGGACTCTTAACCACTGTGCCACCAGGGAAGCAAGTTTTTAAGGCTCTCAGACGATTCTGATGCCTACTTAGATTTGGAAATCATTCCACTCCAAAAGATATCAATAAAAATCAGTGTGTGTTTGCATAACGAAATAATGGAAGGATGAACCAGAAACTAGTGAAATGCCTGTGGGGTGAGGGTGGGATAGGACAGTGTGGGAGCGAGACATCTTTCTTTTTTAACTTTCAACCCACTTAAAATTTGAAGAAATGCTGTAGCCTAAACAGTTAGAAAACAAAAAGCCCCCAAATCTCATTTTAAACAATTGAAGATATTGGGGACCAGAAGTCGTCCTGCCTCTGTGGTCAGGTTTTCTGTCTGCAGTCATTCCCGTTTTTGGTATTATTCATTTAAACGTGGTTCACGTTTTCTCATCAATATGATCTCCTAGGTGTTCCCGCAGGGGAAAGGGGAAAGGGGGGCCCTGAAGGGACGTGTTCTCTCACCTTCCATCTGACTCGGCAGGGAGGCCTCGTCCACAGCAGACCTGAAACCGGGAGGTCCCAGTCCAGGCCAAGGTGGACCGAGGAGGAAGGGCTGGAGCGGTGAAGCTCGGTCTCAGCTATCCATTAGAACCGCCTGGGGCGCTTTGAAACCGGTCACCAGCGTGGCCCAGGCTGCACCCTGGAGCAGCTCAGCCGATTTCTGAGTGTGAGACGTGGTGGCTTCCAGAGCTCCATGGGTTGCTGCAGGCTGTGGCCGCCCTGGAGAGGCGTGCGCGGGGGCAGCCAGGCCCCCGGCACCGGGGTGGCTTCAACCATTGCCCTTGTTCGTTCTTTTACCACTTTGGTGTATGAATTAGAGACATTTATGGAACATTTATGTCAGCAACTCTTCTGACTGTTTCAACTTGTTCCTCACTTACTTTACTCTTCCATGTCCCTCACCTTTCCTCACAGCAGTAACCGCTGCTTTTGGGGTTAGTCTGTTTCCCTCTTTTCACGTTCTTCTCATTCTCTGCTCTTTTAAAATATCAGTTACACACATGCACACACAACCATTTATATATGCATGCATCTTTAATAAATGGATATTATTTTTTAACTTTTTGTTTTGAGGTAATTTTTGAGCAAAGATACAAAGAGAGTCCAGAGGGTTGTCCTGTACCCTCAGTGTTAACACTGTAGGTGTCTGTAGCAGTGCCTCCAAAAGCAGGAATTAACAGCTGGTGCAGTACTAGGTACAGACCTCATTCCCAGTTCCCTGTCTTCCCACTAGCGTTGATTTGTCTTCCAGGATCCCATTTTGCACATAAGCTGTGGTGTCTCCCCAGCCTCTTCCAGCTGTGACATCGCTTGTTTTCTCCTGACTTTCCGGGTGGTCACATGTGTGGCGAGCGCTGGACTGTTTGTAGACTGTCCCTCCGCGTATCTGCCTGTCTTTTCATGGATGGAATGAGATTGTGCAGTTTTAAGAGAAGTGACAACGTGCCTTTCTCACTCAGTACATAGTATCAGAGGGTTTGGGTTGTCGAAACGTTTTATCCCTAGAGACGTTAACTTGAATCACCTGGTTAAGATAATGTCCATCTATTTACCCCTTGGTAATTAATAAATATCTGAGAGGATGTGCTTTGAGACTAAGCAGATACCCTGTTTCTTGTCAGATTTCTACTCACTAGATTAAGATCCATCTATGGGTTTTGTCTGAAAAATTATTGTGGTATTTACCTAATGACGATTTTTCTGCTTCTCCTGTTCCTTCTGGGCACTCCACACAGGAGTGCCTCTGTGAGAAAGAGCTGTTCTTCTCCCCATTCAATTATTTATTTGTGTCAGTATAAACTCATGGGTATTTGTCTTGTTTTGTGGGTTATAACCCAATATTGCCATTTTTAAATTCAAATTGAAAGTGAAGTCTCTCAGTCGTGGCCAACTCTTTGCAACTCCATGGACTGTAGCCCACCAGGCTCCTCCGTCCATGGACTTTTCCAGGCAAGAACACTGGAGTGGGTTGCCATTTCCTGGTCCAGGGATCGAACCCAGGTCTCCCACACTGCAGGCAGACGCTGTACCATCTGAGCCACCGGGGAGGCCCGTTCACTTTTCACTTGTCTTTCACTTTTGACCTGTGTGTGTTCCTTCAGATTGACCCTTTCAACAACCCCCACCCTTGTTTGAGTACATTCTTAGTTGTTACAAGTGTGCTCGTTGCTACTGAGGTGTTGTGGCTTCTAGGTCTTCTCCGCGAACAGAACTGGGAAAACGGATGTGTGTACAGCAGCCCACTGCGCGCGCACATCTGTATTTCTGTCTCTGGGTCTGTGTGTTGAGAATCATGAGTTCTTCCTGCTGTCCCAGCGCCTGGTGCAGCTCACACCTGTGGTCCATTTCAGCCTCCCTCCCTCCTGCTCATGGCCCTCCCGCCAGCTTGGCTCTCCTTATCTGCCGTTTCTTGGCCTATTTGCTCAGTCCCGTTCTATTTATACATAAAGTAGAGGCAGAATTGCTAACCCTTAGCCTTGTGAGAAACAAGTTCACTAACTAGATTACAGGACTTGTGTTCAGCCCTTTGCTGCTTTAGCTTTACAGCATCCAGTTAGAATACTGTTTCCTGGGACTTCCCTGGCGGTCCCGTGGTTGGGACTCCAGCCTTCTGCTTCAGGGGGCTCTGCTTTGATTCCATCCGGCATGGCATGGGGCAAAAAAAAAAAAAGATATTGAAGTCACTTAGCCTGATTTCTGATTCCTCATGCCCCTCAGTGTGCTTAAGTTATTCATTTGAAATACAGTTAGGCTCATTCGTTACTGTTGGTGTTCCATTTTGGGTGCAGGTGTATGATTTGGGTAGGGGTTGTCCTACCAGCCTGTTCAGGGGGGTTTGTAACTTACCTTCCCGCCAGGAGTGTATGCGAGTTAATCTGCATGTATTTTGTAGCACAAACGTGAACGATTGCAGATTTTGCTCAGGGTCTTCCTTTCCTTGTCTCCTTCTTCTGTCGAAGTGCGTTGGGGAAAGAAAAAGCAACCACTTCAACTGCAGAAACTTTTTTAATGGAAAGAAGTAAAATTAGTTCTCCAGCTCTGACTGGAGAGTTCCTTACTGGCATTTTAGAGTTATAATTATATGTTACAGTTTGCTTCCTTACCTAGTTTAGCATCTGTTATATAACATCTCACCACCTGCTTCATTGTGCAGGCAGCTCTTCTCAGTTTAGATAATAATGCTGCGTGCTTCCAGTTCCAACATTGTTCTGTGTTAGTCCTTCTCCACATGTCTGGGTGGGTGTTAATACCTCTGACATTGTTCAGTTCAGGAGAACCTGGGGGTTCTCATCTAAACGGGAGTGGCTGTGCTGGGGATGCTCCTCCGAGCCTGTCTTTATCCCCGACGACTCCCTGGGGCACATTTTACAAAGGCGAGCAGGGGTGAGCGGGGGTGGCCGCTTGAAGGGAACCGTCCTCCCTGTCCTCCTGTCCCTTCTCCCTGTGCCCCCACTCAAGACCCTCGCCCGTGTGGGTGTTGCTGGCCTCTGGGCCTGTCTGGCCTGCGCCCGGATCTGTCTGCGGACCTCTCTTCTCTTTTTCACGTCCCTCCTCTTGTGTTTGGTTTGCCTTTACGTCTGCTGCCTTCAGGTCTTCTCATTCACAGTACGGATTTGCCGCTTGTTTCGGAGGAGACAGGTTTTGGGGCATCCTGAGGAAGATGATGTAAATAGCCAGAGCCTTCAAAACTCATAGGCTGCTTGGGGAAGCGGAGTGCTTTCTGTATCGTGGGCAGTACAGTGGTTTAAATTTTTGTCCTCAGCTTCTTTTCAGTTAACCTGTGAGACTCTGGCCCAGTTAAGAACCAAACCTTGGTTCATCACCAGCAAGAGGGCATGGCCAGTGGGGACCTACTGGCCCTCGTGTAGCGTGGTGGCTGAGAAAATGGGTTTTGGAGGCCCCTTGGTTTGAATTCCAGTTCTGTTCAGTCTGCTGGTTGTGTAATTGACTCCTCCCTCCTGCCTCGGGTTCTTAAAAATCTGTAAAGCCGAGGTTGTGCTTCATAGGCTTGTGGTGAAGATAATACAGGAGGGTTTTTCTAAAGCTCCCTGCAGCACGCTGAGTGCTCAGTGAGCCGAGGACTTTAGATTATGGAGGTCCGCTCACTGCCTCCCTCTGCTTCAGGTCCAGAGACACATGCCACTGCCTGGGTGGCTGCCCAGAGTGCGGAGAACTGGGGTAGACCTGATGCCCTTGGTTCACTCCTTCTGGCTGTTCTCAGAGCTCACCGCAAGCCAGCCCGCCTAGACCATCCTGGAATTCTTGCCCAGTGAAGGTGGGAGGGGAGAGCTGAGGAGGAAGGAAGTGTAGGGGATGTTCCACAAGTGAAGGCCCCCCTGCTTCCTCAAGGTCTCATGACAAGTTCAGAGCACAGGTGAGCTCCAAAGGCCATTTCTCCAGAGTACTGCCTGGGTTAGAGTACGGAGGGGGTCTGGTACTGACTGCAGTACTGAAGTGCGAGCGTGCTTCAAGTAACAGAGCTTATGGCTGTGGGTTTTTAGGACGATGATAGTGCTAGATCCTGGTGGGGTTTCTTATGTTAGCTATTCATGTGGAGAGAAATGTTTTTCATACTTTTTCTTTCAGTAATTTGTGTGCTTGGCTGAGTCCACCAAAATCGGTGGAACCTTTGCTAGTGTATGTCCGTACAGGTCTGCATCTTGCTGTGGTTGTATCTGTGTGTGCCTGTGTATGTATGCATTCATTCATTCAGCCACGTAACTGGCTGTGGGTTTTTTCCATTCTCTTGTATACATATAAAATTTTTTTAAAGAATTTTTGCAGTTATGTTTGGAAGAATCCTAAACACAGAATAATGAGATCTACTTTTTGTAACTTGGTCAACACTGTCAGGGCAGACACACAGAGCATCAGTTCAGCTCAGTCATGTCCGACTCTTTGTGACCCCATGGACTGCAGCACGCCAGGCTTCCCTGTTCCACTTTGGGGAGGGGTCTGATATCTTAAAGCTTTTCATCTGCTGTTTTTGCAATCTTTGTAAACCTTAGACTTTCTTTTTTTTTTTTTTTCAATCCCATGGACTGTAGGCTCTTCCATCCGTGACATTTTCCAGGCAGGAGTATTAGGGTGGGTTGCCATTTCCTTCTCCAGGGAGACTTTCTTATATTTTTGAGTCAAGCAGATGGTTGTTGAGAAGTGTTGAGTGGTTCAGTGATGTCTGGGCAAGTAAGGGGGAAGGCAGAGTGGGGACTCACCTGACTATTGCTGGAGAGATATAAAAAGGTGTATGTAGACAACCAAGTTTGTTCAAGCTCTGGGCTGTCCAGAACACCCTTCCTAGAGAGATTGCACACATGTTCACGACGTCAGATTTTAAGCTGCTGTATCTGTCGTTTGCGGAGCACTGAGTCATATGTAAGATTATGGTGGTTTCACACCTAAAATGACTTGAGCTTTTATTTGCTCACATAATGGTTCGCACCCTCCAGAGAAACCTTTGCACTGGCATTCTTGGTTAGCAAATTATGAGAGAATCAGGCTAAAGTAATGCGTTTTCTTTCAAAGCAGCTATTTGTATTATCTACCTACTTACGTTCGGAACATTAATTTGGATCATTCTAACTTAGCATCTGAAGACAAGTTAATTTTTATCTGTGAAACAAAGTACTGTAGTTTTGTGTTCAGATAATTGAAGTTCACCAAAATGGGTAGCTTAGAGAACAGCTTAATAGCTTTCTCTAAAAATAACCCATTCACAGCTGATAGGTAGCGTTTTAGTTGCTTAACAACGTGTACAGTATGTGAGGCTATGCATGATGAGTTTCCTTCTTTATTAGACAAACTTTATTAGCCACAAATATTACTGAACCTCTGCTATGGAGTAACTGTTAATGGCAGGGGACCAGGGAGGATGGGGAGAGGGCCTGAATGTTCCAGAAACGTCTCTGTGTCAGAGCCTTGGGAATGACTGCGGAGGCCTGGGTGTGCATTCTGAGGATGCTGCTGTTGCTCAGAATGTGTCTGGAACATTTGTCTTGAAATTGTCTTCAGTGTGAACCATGAAAGAAAATCAGCCCCACAATTTTGTAGCATAGCTCAATTTTTAAAAATCACCTTTTGGGGAATAATTTATATACAATAAAATGCACCTTGCCTTTGTGCGTGCTTCAGTGAGCCTTGGCAAGTACACGCGCTGGTGTAAACCCCCGCCGCAGAGGACATCAAGTCACCTTGAAAGGCCTCTCTCGCCCTTGGCAGTCAGTGTTGGGCTCAGTTATCTTATCGCGGTGTGTTAGCCTCGGCTCACCTAGAACCGTGGGCGAGCGCTCTCTGCCTGGCTTCCTCCCTTGGCGTGGATGTTGCAGGGTCGTCCTTGGCGGGGCATCAGGAGTCTCTTCCTTTTTGCCGCTCAGCGCTCTGCCGTTGTGTGGGTGACGCACCGTGAACCTTTCCTTGTTGGTGACTCTGGGCAGCTCCGAGTCTGTCAGTGTTACGAATAAAGCTCCTGCAGGCAGTTGCATACACATCTCCACAGGCATATATTCTCTTTTTTAACGGAAGTGTATTCGGCATACAGCAGCTTATCACTCGTGTGCACACAGCGGTCTGACCTGTGTACATGTTGTGTCGCAGCGTGGCCACCAGAATAAGTGCAGTTAGCACGCCTGGCGCCGGCTGCCTTCCCTGCTGTGTCTGGCTCCCGGGCCGTGTTTATCCCTCGACATTTGTGCCTCTTGACCCCCGTCACCTGTTCTCCTCCCAGCTGCCCTCTGCCAGCCACCAGCCTGTTTCTGTCTGTGAGCCTGGGTCTGTTTCGTGTTTGTTGTTTAGATTCCACACGTAAGTGGCATCTCGTGCTCTTCGTCTTTCTCTGTCTGGCCTACCTCACTCAGCGTAGTGCCCTCACGGCCCATCTGTTCTGTGGCAGAGAACAAGGTTGCTTTTTCCTTTGTGGCCGACTGGGGTCCCGGTGTATGCTACAGACTGCATCTTCCTTATCCATTCATCCGTCAGGGGACACTTAGGTTGTGTCTGTGTCTTGCCTGTTGTCATAGACATCTGATTTCATCTCTCTTGAGTAAATAGCAAGGAGTGGAACTTCTGGGCTGTATGTTAAATGTGCATTTAATTTTTCAGAAACACCGAGCCTGCGGTTGCACCATTTTGTGATTCCACCTGCAGGGTGTTGGCGTCCTGGCTTTTCCACATCCTCATCAACGCTGAGCGTGCGCGTTCCTTTTCCTTTTAGCCGTTCTAATGGTGTGCTGTGTGGTTTTAATTTGCCTTTCCCTTATGACTCAGCAGTCACTTTTCTGTGTGTGTCTTGTCACACAGAGCATCTGTCCTTACCTTCTGCTCATTTGAAATAGTGGAGCCCTTGGCGTGGTAGGGTCCAGCCCGCTGTGGCCTTCCTTGGGGTCTGCCCCACCCCTGCTCAGGACAACACTTGCCTTCCCAGCTACCCCTCCCCTGGCTACTCCCAGCCTGCCCTCGGGTGTCTGTGTTAACTGCCTCTACCTTAGGGTGGAAGACCCTTCCCTGAGCCCCTTCTGCCCTGTAGTGGGTATGACCTTGAGAGGAGGCGGCATGCTCTGGAGTGTGGAGAGCTGGCAGGCCAGCCCTGGGGGCGGCTCCTCACGTCTGCAGCCCTAGAGTGTGTGTGAGAAGGCAGTGTCCACACTGAAAGTGGGGCTGGTGTGGGCGCCTCCCGCCCTGGAGAGCAGTGACTGCGCTGAGCGCTCTGCCCTCAGGGCCCCAGACAGACCCAGGTGTACCTGGAAAAGAGCAGGAAGGTTCAGGAAGGTGAGTGTCGTGTCCTGAGACGTGATCAAAGGGGCACTGGCAGTGAGAGGGGCTCCACCGCAGGAGTGGAGCCCTGAGACTTGGACATAAAGCCTTTGTAAAGGACAACGGGGCAGTGTTCACGGAGCAGTTTGAAGCAGGCCGTTCTTTCCTGCACACGCTTCTTCCCCTGTCAGCCCTAGCGGGCAAACACAGCAGATCTGAAATGACTCAGAATCCGGAATATATCAGATTATCCTTATATGTCCAAGTGGGAATCCAGAAATAACTCTTCTGTAATCTCAGACCTTGGTACCAGAAGTATCTCACTGCAGCTTCTCCCAGCTACTACGTGGGCATCAGAGTACGTTCTCCCTCCGTTGTCAGCACAGTCTCAGCTGGGTGGTGCCTGCTGCTGAGCTGGAATCCAGTGCAGCGAGAGCGCTTGCATGTGTCTCTCCTGGGCACTGAACGCTTTTCTAGACATACTTACTTCCCCTCGGATCTTGTACCTGTGAAGTTGTTAGATTCCGATGAAGTATATGTTAAGCTCCTTGGCCTTGTCCCACAGCTCCCTGGAGTGCTGTTCCCGCACGCCCAGACCTTTTCCCGTTGCATGGCGTTTTGGCTGGTGTCCACTGCTGTCCTCCAGGTCACCGGCTTTGTCTTCAGTGTATACTCTTGCTGATTTCAGCCATTGTATGTTTTGCATCTCTAGAAGTTCATCTTGAGTATTTCTTACACCTTCCACTTTTCTTCTTATGTCATGTCCTACTTTCATGAGCGTATGGAGTGTGTTTATGATAGCTGTTTTAACATTCCTGCCTACTAATTCTACCATCTCTGTTTTCTGGGTGGTTTTGTTTTGCTTTTCTCTTCATTGTGGTGTTTTCTTGCTTTTGTGTTGTTGCTTTTACTGATGTTGGAATTTCAGATGTACAGTAAAGTGATTCAGTATATTCAGTATATATCTTTTCAAATTAAATTATATGCTATTACAGGATATTGAATGTATTTCCTGGTTTCTTCGTTTGTTTGTGTTTGGGGGGAGTTTTTGGCTGTGCTGGGTCTTTGTTGAAGTGGATGGACTCAGTTGCCCCACAGCGTGTGGGGTCTTAGTTCCTGGACCAGGGATCGAACACACGTGCCCTGCCTTGAAGGTGGGTCATAACCACAGGCCTCCCAGGGGAGCCCCATGTCTTGGTCTTTTTTATTTTTGGTATTCCTTTAAATATTTGGGATTTTTTTTCCCCTGGGATGCAGTTAAGTTCCTTGAACAGTTTGTTCCTTTCAGAGCTCTCTTCTCTGTTTTTAACGGCAGGTCCAGAATAGCCCTCAGTAATTTAGCCCTGGACCGAGTCGCCGCCTCTCCGGACGAGTTGCTGCGCGGTGGCAGGAGGTCCTCACTAGAGTGATAGGACAGAGGCTCTGCCCGCTCACGCTCCACGTGGCGCAGCCCACTGGCTCCTCTCTGCTGGCTGTTTCCCTGTCCTTGGTATTGGAGCGTGTGTGAGCTGGGACCAGCCCTGAGCTGGACGCGTGGGGGAGGCCGCCTCAGCCTCCTGACGTTCTCTTCTCCTGTGCGCTGCCTCAAAGATTCTGGCTGACGTGGGCGCTCCCGATCGGATTCTGTTTCGGCGTGAGGCGACTACCCTCCTCTGCGTTGCAGCCTGGAAGCTCCAGGCGGTGAGGTTGGGCCGTCTCAGCACTCGCCTCACGCCGTCTGCCTGCTGTTGGGTGTCTGAAGACCGTTGTTCCATGAACACTGTCTTTTTTCCCTTTTAGCTAAGAGAGTAGATCAGCCTCTGTTCCTTCATCGTGGCTAGAAGCAAAGCCTGTGACGGTGTATAGAATGCTAGGAAGTCATTTAAATAAACTCAGGTCTCTCCCTTCAAGCTGCCTCACCTTACATTACCTGCACCTCATTGATTGTTTATTTCCTTCCAATAGAATAGACAGAAACAGTAAGACAAAATACAGTTTAAATGACGTCTTAGGTCACTTATGGTTCCATCATCCTAGCTTGTTTTGCAGATTGCCTCTTCTAGATAAGTATTTTTAAGCTGCAGTCTGGTTTTATTTTGAATCTCACTTTCAGTTAGGACAGTCTTCATACTTAGTTTAACGGCTGCACAGGGACCTATTAATATTCCACAGTGTATTAAACCTTATGTTTGGCAATACAGGTTTTGTTCTTTTAGGCAGTTTTGCAGTAAATATCTTCAAATATCATCCCTATTCTTAAGGATGCCCAAAGGGATGAAGGCAGGTGGGATGATGATGTTCTGTTATTTCAACCTGCATGAGTAATTAGGCTACTTGGGGTATTTAGTAGGTGTTTGTCCAGTGGTTGAAGTAGAATATAACTTAAAGTTCAATGAGGTAAAATTTTCAGTTACCTTTTTAGGAATATTTTTGTTCCATTGGGCATTTATTTTTATGGGAGGTTAAAGTAGCTAACTGTGAAATGATTGTTTCCTTCTACTTATTAAATTAAGTCCATATTTTCTATATGCTAATTATTTCATCAATTTTGGAAGTATTACTAAGTGGAAGACCTTTTTCAGACAAACTTGCATGTTGGAATAATTTTCAATTTACAGAAAAGCCGCAGATAGTGCTGGAGGCTCCCGTAAGCCCCTTCGCAGTTCCGGTCTCCTCTCACATCAACATCTTGCATGACTGGAGTGTGCTCATCAAAGCCGACATCGGCATAATGGAACTCCGGACTTGATTTGGAGTTTACTTTTCCACTGAGTTCCCTGTTCCGTTCCGAGATCCCATCCAGGATACCACATGCATTTGATCGTACGTCTGCCTTGAGTCTCTGTGACTGCTGTTTGGGTTTTCTGTTTTCATGACTGGGGAGAACCCGGCGAGTCATTCTGTGGGCTAGCCCTCGTGCTGGGTTTGCTGACGTTCTTCTCGCTGTTAGACTGGGGTGACGGGCTTGGGCAAAGAGCGCCTCCGAGGAGCCGCCTTCCTCATCCTACGCGACGCCCATGGTGTGTCACTGGTGGTGGGAATGGGGCACTCGGTGGGGGGTCTGCCAGGCTGCTCCCTGCAGAGGGACTGTCCCTCCCGTGCCACCATCTGTGCTTTGGAAGCGAGTCACGGGGGCCGCCTGCCCACAGGGGAGGGGCGGGGAGAGGACGTGGGCATGTGCTCCAGGCTCTTGGGTTGGGGAGCTTTGTCTCTGCCCCTCCACTGTTGGTTTCTCCCCGAGAACTTGGTTATAGCTCCTCAGAAGATGGCATAAGCAATTCAAGATGTGTGCTTCTGCCCTTGAGAAATGGAGGCTGCTTAAATAGAGAGCATTTGAACCAGAACCAAGCCAGGGCTTCCCAGGGACTCGGTGGTAAAGGCCCACCTGAGTGGAGGAGACCCTGGTTAGATCCCTGGGTCGGGAAGGTCCCCTGGAGAAGGGAGTGGCAACCCAACTTCTTCCTGGAGAATTCCATGGACAGAGGAGCCTGGCTGGCTACAGTCCATGGGGTCTGAGTCAGATGCGACTGACCCTTTTCACTAAGCTAGGAAACATAAGGTTGGTTACATGTGCGCCACTCTGTCCAGAGCTGTGGCTCCACCGTGGTTCAGGTCAGCTGAAGGGGCTCCTGCCCGGGCACGGCCCTCGCGTTCTGTCCTCTCAGCGGTCTGCACCTGAGGGAGCTGCTCAGTGGAGACCCGTGTTGCCGCGCTTAAAATCCCTGTGACTTCCTTCGGTGGCCCCCCGGGGTAAGACTAGATTTGTCTGCAGCTTTGCCTAAAGTGCATGCTGCCTCCTCACACCTGCCGAGGTCAGGGAGCTGCCTGCCCACCCTGCCTGGTCCCCCAGCCTCCAACCCCTACACTGCTTCCTGACAGCTTGAGCCCTCTGGTTGTTGCCTTGGATTTGCTGGTCACTTGGCTCTCCTTGCCTTCTTTAAAGATGGTCACCTGCGTGTTTGCATGCCGTCCCCACTCCCACCCACCAGCTGCCACCCAGGGCCCCCCGTCCGTGATCGCAGGTCGGGGGGTGGCTTCCAGCCCTCACCTTTCTCACGCACTCTCTCCGGGTGTTTACAGGTGCTTCCGCGTGCTCTGGCCAGTCCCTGCTCCTCTGTTTGCTCTGGAGCTCTGTCCTCAGACCTCTCTTCCCTTCACTAGTGCTTCCCTCGGTGGCTTGTTAAACGGTCCCGTATCTTCTTCCCAGCCTCCACCTCCTCACTGCTGCTGGAAGCAGAGCCTCTCTTTCTTCCATCCGAATCCCCTGCAGGCCTCCTCAGACCTTTACACCACCAAGTACAAAACCGCTGTCTCCCCCACACCGTCTTTGTGTTTGTGTTGCAAGGCCGGGCTCAAGAAAACAGACGGAGCATCACATACCACACAGATCGAACTAAGAGACACGAAGGGCTTCCCAGGTGTCACTGTGGTACAGAACCCGCGTGCCGGTGCAGGAGACGGAAGAGACACGGACCCAGTCACGGGGTCAGGGAGATCCCCGGAGCAGGGCGTAGCAGCCCCCTCCAGTATTCTTGCCTGGAGGAGCCTGGCGGGCTCTGGTCCACAGGGTCGCAAAGAGTCGGACACAACTTGAGCGACTTAGCACACACAAAACATGAAATACACTCTCCCCTCTTCCTGAGACACACAGACTTTCAGAGTTGGGTGTCTGCAGTCCCTGAGAACAGGCCCCCGGCAGAGCCCTCTTCTCTTCCAGCCAGTGCTGTGCGCCCACCCGCTGCCGTGAGCTGGCGCTGCGGCCCGCCCTTGTGGCGTACACCCCAGAGGGCATCCGTTCGCTCCTTCAGGAGACCTGGGGGCTCTGGGGGGCTCCTGGTGGCATGGTCCCCGGACCTTGTAGGCACCGCCCGCTGAGGGGCCGCCTTCCCGCAGGCGGCCTGCCTGTCTGCCCTCCACGCGGTGTCTCCTGCCTTCCCTGGGCCCTTGCTCCCCTTTGAATGGCTGCTCATCCTTCAGAATATGGTTTCTACAGGCCTCAGCTTCTCTTAGTCCTCTCTTGAATACCCTTATTTTGGACTTAGTCTACCCAGCTTCTTCTCGGGTTTCAGAAGTGCTCTCCTGTGATGGAGGCGGTGCGTGCTGTCTGTTCCTGTACCCTTCCCTCCCTAAACTGCCACCGTCTTAAGAGGAGGACCACTGTTTGGCTTTGCCCCCAGGCCTGACGCGGAGTCTCAAAAGTGGGAAGTGCTTGGCAAGTGTGTCTTGGCTCCACCGCAGCGCCGGGTCCCCTCCTGTTGCGGTGGTAACGCTGTCACAACAGGAAATGAGGTTGCTGTAGCATGACTTGTCCGTCCTTGACTCATGCTGGTTCCCGTTTCTCCCATCTGTTAAATAATCTCCTCTCGAGTCCTGTGGGCTTCTACTTCCACATTTACTACCAGATACAGTTCTGGAATTGATCATGCATTCGGGGACCCCTGGCTCTTTTTTAAATTAGTTTCTTTAAGAAGTCATTGGTAATCAGCATGCCAGTGTATAGTTTAAAAGTGCACACGTTAAGGTGTGACATATTATACACCCATTAAGCTATCAGGACATTTCGGTAATGAGTATTGACGACCTCCCAGGGTTACCGGCTTCTGTGTCCGCCATGTCACCCCTCCTCCTCCGGCAGCCCCGCTTTCTGTCCTCATAGACACATTTGCAGGCACGTGAGGAGGGGCAGTTTTCTTTTGGTCTGGCTTCACTCAGCGTAATTATTTTGAACTTCATCTGCGTTATGTTACCAGTAGTTCCTTTTTACCGCCGAGTAACAGGAATCTACTGTTTTAAGAACTGAGTGTGCTCACCTCTGGCCGTGCCCTGCCCTCCCCACCACCTTGGATCTCAGGAGAGAATTCATCTGGGGCCAGATGACTGGGTGCTCGCGGAGGCTCGAGCTCCTCAGGGCACAGGAACAGTTGTGATCTTTGCACGTCCCGTTAGTGTAACGAATGCTGGAGAGAAGCTTCCTCCTTTATTCAGGGGTGTGTGTGTCTCTGTTTTAAATAGCATACCTAGTTCCAGTTTTAGAAACTATTCTCTCAGGTGGGCATGAGGTTAAAGATATTTTTGCACCTCTTTCTAAGAACAATTCTTTATTTCTCAAATATTTTTGTATTGGTGAGAAATTCCAAAATAATTGTGCTTTCTTCTTTAAAGGATATGGCAGCAGTTTTCTAGGATTTCTCCTGTGATTTTTTTTTTCCCAATTAAGAATAAATTTTTTTTTTTAAGAATAAATTTTGAAATATATTTTGAAAAGGTTCACCTGGTTCTTCAGTCAAAACGATGTAAAGGTGTACAGTGAGGGCCTTGAAGATGTACTGATCACTGCTTCTGCTTGGAATTCTGTCAAGTCAGGCCTTCAGGACACCTTGGAAAGCACTGGGCCCCAAGTCAGGGCTGTGACAGGTGTTTTTGTGGGTTTTTTTCCTTTTTTGCCTCTGTGTGTATGTGAGAGAGAGAGAGAATTTTTTGAACAATACTTTTTACGGTACAGAATCTGCCTGCAATGCGGGAGATCTGGATTTGATCCCCAGGTCGGGAAGATCCCCTGGAGGAGGGCATGGTAACCCACTCCAGTCTTGCCTGGAGAATCCCATGGACAGCAGAGCCTGGCGGGCTACAGTCCATGGGGTCGCAAAGAGGCAGACATGACTAAGCACAGCACAGTCAAGCGTCTTGATTAAGTTTCTTGGGGGGGGGGGGGCAGAATAGTTGTGTCATTTTGCAAGTTAGACACCGTTGTTGCTCCCAGTCGCTGCACCCTCCTGCCCCCCGCCCCCCACTGAAGGACAGTGGTAGTTTGGGCTGTACAGGACAGTGAGTGTCAGTACAGGTTACACTCCAGCACCACAGAGCGTGACTGCCGTGCCTCGTGCTCGGCCCTGTAGCCATGTTGCCCTCTTGGGCCCATTTTGCCTGGGCTGGAGACGTGGTTGAGGGTCATGGAGCGTCCCTGCTGAGTCTGTGGGGTCCGGCGCAGCTGTGGGAGGCGGTGCTGGAGGCAGACGTGGCGGCTCTCCCCAGGCACGGTTGCTGTTGAGAACCGTGGGGACTCGGCGTGCCTGTGCCCCACGCCGGTGCTCCTGGGCCGTGAACGTGGGCGCCCGCGCAGTTGGCAGGTCAGGCCTGTGCGCGTCCTGAGGCCCCGTGTGCGCTCGCTCCCGCCAGGGCCTCTCTGGGCAGCACGCGTGCTGTCCTCATGTGAACGGAACAGGTCTCTGCCCCGCGTGATGGGCGCTGCACCGCTTGACTGCTTTGTTCTTTCTGCCTGAGTGTCCTGGGCCTGTTTCTAACGCTGTCCTCTCCCCTCTTTTTTTTTAGCTCTGCTTATGATAATGTCAACAAAGTTCGAGTAGCTATCAAGAAAATCAGCCCTTTTGAGCACCAGACCTACTGCCAGAGAACGCTGAGAGAGATAAAAATCTTACTGCGCTTCAGACACGAGAACATCATTGGAATCAACGACATTATTCGCGCGCCGACCATCGAGCAGATGAAAGATGTGTATCCTTCCCAGGCCGCTGCTCCGCCACCTGCTGGGGTCACGCACCTGGCCGTCCTGCTGGCGGGGGTGAGGGGGGGGGAATGCAGCCCGTGGGGGGGGGCTGTACCCCGCTCGCCGTTGTGCATTGTTTGCACCATTGACAGCTTTTCTCTGGTTGAGTTTTCCGATTGTCAGTAACTATTCTTGATGTCTTTGGCAAATCCAACTTTTCTCTGTCGGTTTCAGTAAAGATTTCCTTTCAGTAAGTGCAATTGTGGAAAATTTTGATGAACACCTTTTCCAGTATGTTTTTCCCACTTAAGATATGGTTGGTTATGATGGTGAAAAGGAAAGAGCCCTGGACTGTGGAAGAGGGTGCCCTGCACAGCACTGGTCAGGTCCAGACTGCCCTGATCTGAGCAGCGTTTTACATCTGGGTCCAGTGATCTCATCTTTTAAAACTGAGCTGCTGATCTGATCTTCAGGGCCAGCTGAGCTCCGAGGATGTGTGGTGACTGGCTGGCGTTTCGAGCTCTGGGCCAGCAGGCCCCAGGACTGGAGGGTGTGCCGCAGGCCTGCGGGAGCGGTGTGCCTGCCCCCTCCGGGGGGACCGGGCTCCAGGGGCCTTTCCGTCGTCACCAGCTCTGCTCTGAGCTCCGCTGACACTGAGTGAAGTGCCTTCCCTGCTGCCTGTCGTCCCACTTGACCTTGTGCCGTAACAATCACGTCTCTGTCAGTGACACGCTTTCCGGTCGTGTTTCCTTCACATCCCAAACTGTGTCCCCGCTAGCATGCATCTGTAGGAGATGTGTGTAACGTGTGCAGACACGTGAGTTTAAAAAAACCCCAGACACCAGTGGAAGCACAGCGTGGTGAGACGCGGGCAGCGTTCATCGTCTATTTTCCGTGGGAACGAGCTCAGCTGTGCCTGAGATGCTAGACGCGGAGGTGCGCGGGTAGGCCGCACAGCCCCTTCGTAGCGCCGCCTCGCACTGTCTGGTTTATTTAGTCTCTGCCTGCATCGCAGAGCCGGGCGGGCAGACTGAGGGCTGCGCTCCGTAGTGAACGTGTTCTCAGCCTGTGTTTCCCAAAGTTTGATGGTTGGTTTTTGTGGGGAAGGAGGGGGACAGGAAGGCGGGTCAAAGACCAATGAAATGAGGAGTTGTTGCTGGGCCAGAGGAGAACGTGCCCGACGCCACCCGCCCCTCTGAGCGACGCCAGAGGCTCCTGTTGGTGGTGGGCTGCTAGGGGAGCAGGACTCTGGCGCGTCTCCCGTGTGAGGCCAGGTCTCCGCTGGCGCATCAGCGCAAGAGCGAGCCAGGCGGCCGTGACGCCGGCCGTCTCAGGAGCTGTGGGGGAGGGCGCGGCTCCACACCCCTTCCGGGAGGTGCGCCAGCCTTCTGCCAGGTCCCCACGTCCCTCCTGGGCCTCGGGGTGGAGCAGTGGACTGCCGGCGTCCCTTTTGTTCTCAGTGCTTTGCTGAGTGTAACCAGCTATTTTGGTGTGTTACCTTAACCTTTCCAAACAGATATATAGTACAGGACCTCATGGAAACAGATCTCTACAAGCTCCTGAAGACGCAGCACCTCAGCAACGACCACATCTGCTACTTTCTTTACCAGATCCTCAGAGGACTGAAGTACATCCACTCGGCCAACGTGCTGCACCGCGACCTCAAACCTTCCAACCTGCTGCTGAACACCACCTGCGACCTCAAGGTCAGCCCGGGGTTTACTCTCACTTAGGGTGCAGCTGTTGAAAAAAGGCATTGTACGGGAGCATGTTTGTATGTATTGTTACTCGTATTCAGAATTACACCAGAAATACTTGAAAGCATTTTTATGGCAAAAAGAAACGCAAGTAGAGAGTGCTGGCCTCCTAATGCCTGGCAGAGTGCATAAGGGGGAGGTCTGCAGGTGGCCCAGACCCGATGAGGGGCACGCAGAGTCCGGTGGGAACGGTGTGCGTCTGAGAAGGCTGGACACGTGGGAGGACATGTCATCTTCATGAGTCGGAAGACTCGGCGTTGCCAGGATGGCAGTGGTCCCTGTCAAAGCCCCAGAAACGGACAGGCTGATCCTGAAATGCATGTAGAAGTTCTGGAGACCCAGAACAGTGTTAAGAAGGAGCTGCTCTAGAGGCCTCACTTCCTGGTTTCCAGACCTATTGCCGAGCTGTGCTCATCAAGACGGGGTGGTCCTGGCAAGAGTGGCCTGTCGCTTGTACGTCACGGAGGCAGCGTGTACGGTTGTGGTGCCATCTGCGGTAACGGAGGCTCTGAAAG
This sequence comes from Okapia johnstoni, assembly GCA_024291935.2. NCBI lineage: Eukaryota > Metazoa > Chordata > Mammalia > Artiodactyla > Giraffidae > Okapia > Okapia johnstoni. The sequence continues at coordinate 1,070,749 of CM044310.1, read as the reverse complement.
GAGCGCTTCCAGACCCAGCGGAGGAGGCCGCCAGCTCTGGCCGGGGCCGTGACGTGTCAGGAAGGAGGTGGCATCGTGCTGTCCCTCCCCGCAGGCCAGCCTTGCAGTAGGTGTGTGGCCGTGCCGGGTGCAGGGGACCGCAGACAGAAGGGACAGCAGCAGAGGAAGAGGTGAGGGGCCAGTGTGCCAGCGCCGGGGCCTGCTCTGCCTGGAGAATCTTCTGGGACTGTCAGTGGCCCTGTCTTCAGACGGTTAGCTTATCTGCCGTCTCGGGTGTTTACAGCTGTATAGCAGACAGCCTGTGAGATGTGGCGGAGGACAGCTTCCCGCGTCAGACACAGCTGGGGTGGACTCTGTCGCCTCTTACTATCCTTCTGAGTTAGACTCTTGCCCTTGCCACATGGGGTGGAGCCACCAGATCGCTGTCCGTGGGTCTGGGCACATGAGAGTCAGGGTGGCCTGCAGGATGAGGTGCTCTGAGGGACGGGCAGGCCTGGCTAGCTCTTAGTGGTCTCTTGAAAAATCACAGTGACTGTTTGATGTCTCCTGCTGCTTCTCTTTTTTCCTTTCTCTTTCTTAACGTGACAGTCCTGTTACGGCAGATGGCTTTTGTTTGGTTTTGGAGAGCTATTCTTAATGTTGTAAGTATGTAATATTTCTGGGAGAAGTTGACTTTTGCTTGAAAATGCTCCTTCTTAAGAAGAAGAAACAGAAGCACACTCCTCTGTTGTCTCTTCACTGCCGGTGGGCTTGCCTTTCCCTCGGGCTGTTTTGTCCCCTGCTCACCAGAATGTATGCCCACGCTGATACATGTGTTATCGGCCATCTGCACAGTCCAGGCACTGTTTTCAAAACCCAATTTAACACACACTCAGAAACACAGTAGGATGTTTTAGATGTTTAGAGCAGCACAGCTGACCCAGGTTGAAAACTGTCCGTACGGGGTGTGCACCGCCCACGCGGGCACACGTGCTCAGACTCTCGCTGCAGACGGCTGTGGTGTGCGTGTCCCACAGGCAGGGCGGGGACCCGGGTGGGGGGCTGGAGCCAGTGCCTGCAGGGACGCCCATCCCCTCCTCAGACCTTGGGGTGGCCGTGACGCCGTCCCACAGCCGCGGGCCTGGGAGGTCCATGGCTCGTGCCTCACTGGTGTCTCGCTGGGAGGTCCGTGGCTCGTGCCTCACTGGTGTCTCGCTGGGAGGCCCGTGGCTCGTGCCTCACTGGTGTCTCGCTGGGAGGTCCGTGGCTCGTGCCTCACTGGTGTCTCGCTGGGAGGTCCCGTGGCTCGTGCCTCACTGGTGTCTCGCTGGGAGGGTCCGTGGCTCGTGCCTCACTGGTGTCTCGCTGGGAGGTCCGTGGCTCGTGCCTCACTGGTGTCTCGCTGGGAGGCCCGTGGCTCGTGCCTCACTGGTGTCTCGCTGGGAGGCCCGTGGCTCGTGCCTCACTGGTGTCTCGCTGGGAGGCCCGTGGCTCGTGCCTCACTGGTGTCTCGCTGGGAGGCCCGTGGCTCGTGCCTCACTGGTGTCTCGCTGGGAGGTCCGTGGCTCGTGCCTCACTGGTGTCTCGCTGGGAGGTCCGTGGCTCGTGCCTCACTGGTGTCTCGCTGGGAGGTCCGTGGCTCGTGCCTCACTGGTGTCTCGCTGGGAGGTCCGTGGCTCGTGCGTAACTGGTGTCTCGCTGGGAGGCCCGTGGCTCGTGCCTCACTGGTGTCTCGCTGGGAGGCCCGTGGCTCGTGCCTCACTGGTGTCTCGCTGGGAGGTCCGTGGCTCGTGCCTCACTGGTGTCTCGCTGGGAGGTCCGTGGCTCGTGCCTCACTGGTGTCTCGCTGGGAGGTCCGTGGCTCGTGCCTTACTGGTGTCTCGCCGTTTAGGTTCTGGTTTGAATTTTCAAGCAGCTGATCGTGTCCCCTCTTCCTTTTTCTGTGTTAGTAGTTTTTGCTCTTGAGCCCTTGGGATGTCAGCGCTTTGACGTGTCTTAGACCTTTAGCTTTGACTCTGGTGCAGTCGAGGCCAACAGCAATCAGCTTCCTTCTCTGGCTTCCATAACCATGCTTCGTACTTGGTACCCAGCCTTGAGACCCAGTACACACTGGCCTCCCATGGCCCTCCCGGAACCCTCTCCTTGCAGGCGTCCCGTTTCTTTCTCAGGGCCACAGAAAAGCAAGGGCTGTGGACCCTGTTTGGAGATTCTGCTTGCAGCGTGTTCTTAGTGAACCTCCCAGGGCTGCGTGGTCTCCAGCAGTGCTGGTCCTCCCTGTTTGCTCACTGAGGCTCCATTCAGCAGCCCCCGGAGGAGTCCCAGCCTGCCTGGGTCATATGCTGTGGGTGTGCTTCTCGGCGGGCCTAGAAGGGTCCAAAAGACACGAAATGAAATGGCTTTGGGGTTTTATTCCAGGAGAACTTGAGTTTACTCGGCCCCAGAGGTAGCCAGGTAGGAGTGGCAGGACCTGCCTTGTGACCGAGTCATTTCCTTTTTCTTGCACCATATCCTGGTTGTCTGCCTTCCTCTGTATAGAACTGTAGTAAATTATTTTTTTGGTTTTTTTGTAGCCTTGGCAGTTTTTTGGTTAATGCTGTATTAGCTTTCAGTGTTGCACTGTTAAAGGAACTTTGAGAGCCTGACATGAGCTTCCCATGGGTGACCCTGAATGGAGTTTCCCTGCGTGTACCTCTTGATTTGTTACATTATAGCCAATAATTTTTATCTACTAGGAGTTCAGGATCCCAGTGGTAAAACACGGTCCTCCTTAAGGCAGCTCAGTCTTCTGAAAACTGGGAACTCACAGGGAAGGAGGAAACGTTTCCCCTGTCTTCCCAGTGGGGTCCGGGCCTCAGGGTAGGCACGAAGCCCCGGCTGATGAATGATGGCGCTTCCTTAAAGTAAATGCCAGCTAACAGACGCACAGGGATAATAAAATTAGAGAAGTCACCGTTTTGCGGCTTCCAGTGATATAACTGGTTGTTGCAGTGTATTCCTGGACCCTCTACTCAGACTCCAGCCCCATTGGGGGCTCTTGCCACCTCCCCACGTGGACGCCTGTTTACCTCACACCTCCCCCCAGGCTAGAGCCTCTCTCAAGCCCAAGATGTCGTGGCCTGAAACAGCAGTAGTCAGTTTGAACTCGTGGTTTCTGCGGTCAGGAGTTTGGTCAGGCAGCAGGGGGGCGGTGACTGCTCTGGGCACAGCCTCTGGCCCGCAGCTGAAAGGCGTGGCCCCGGAGGCACGGGTCGTCGCCCACAGGCCTGCGGTTGGTGCCACGGCCTGGCCACGTGTCACCCACGCAACCTGGTGTCCCCACGACACGGCCAGAGGCTCCCAGCTCCCCGGGCAGAAGCCACGTTGCATTTGACGACCTCACCTCAGAAGTCACACGGCTTCACTTCCAGTATGTTCTCTTGGTTCAGGCAGTTACACAGGTTTGCCCATCTTCCGGATACACGCTTAGCCCCAGAGCTTGTGAGCGGATGGGGGGTCAGAGTTACGTCGGCGTGGCTTTCTTCAGAGGAGGGCGCTCCCACAGCTGTGTTTAGGTTGCTCACACCGCGTGGGCCTGTCTCTGTAGAGTGTGAGGTCACATCCGTCTCCCTGAGTGTGGCTCCTGCTTCTGTTTCCCCTCCCAGAGGAGGGTGGAGATGTCAGCCCCAGGACTGAGCCTACTGACCTGGGGTCCTGTATGTGGGCTTTTCACCTGGGACCCTGCTGACCCGTGGAAAGCTGCGACTCGCGTCTGGACCCGGCCCGCATGTGAGCCGAGGGGGCCCGAGCGGCTGGTGCGTGGCGCAGGTGCGTTGCAGAGATTCAGACAGTCCATCAGCCTGACCTGCCGACAGGCCCAGCTGTCCGGGGTGTGATGGCCTCAGCGACTGTGCGACCCTGTCCAGGAGCGCCCAGAGCATGGCCCTGGAAGAGCCACAGGAGCAGGCGTGGCATTTGCTCCTCCTGAAGACGCGCTGACAGGAGCTCAGAGGACGGGAATCGGGCGGCACAGATACAGAACTTCTGAGGGCTGCATCGAAGAAGTGGCAGGGCCTGGGGTCAGAGGTGCCTGAGGAGGTGGGCGGAGCCTTCAGAGTCCTTTCACGTTGTTGAAGAGACCTTCAGCTGTGGGGTCTGTGAGCAGAGGTTGGTGTCCATGAAGTCTTCTGAACTTCCTGAGCCGTGTCCCTGCCTCTGTATCTGAGCTCAGACCCTTGTCACTTTCCAACTGAATTAAAGCAGTCAGCCTCCAAAGTGATCTCTGTCTTCTAGGCTGCTTTCTGCTGGATTCCAGTCTGTGTTAGCATCTCTCTCTCTTTCTCTGTCTGTCTCTTGGATTAGCCCCCAGGAGCTGGGGATTAAAAGGTCCTGCAGGTGTTTGGGACCAAATATGTTCCAGTTAGTTCCCTTACACACTGTGACCTGGAGTAGCCCCGACAATTGCACAGCCAAGGCCAGCTTGCGTGATCAGGAGAAATTAGAAGCTGGGTTTTTTTTGGTAAGGATTCGTCTTCAGGATGTGGCATGTCTTGTGCAGCTTTGGGAGTGGGTTTGAGTACAGGAGGAGAGGGAGGTGGCCAGAGCAGGCGGAGGCGGTCACGTGTGTGGAGAGAGGCCGTGCCAGCGTAGTTGGTCCCAGCGGTGACCGTTCTGCGCTTGCTGGGGGCTGGTTTGAGTGACCTTATTGTCCGTGCAGAACTGTTTGTTAAGTGTCCTAAGCGAGATTGCTGTGGGTAAGCAGATAATTAGAAGCTGCATACCTCTGAAAATGTGTTCTGTGCAAGACCTCTCCAGCCTGTTCCTTTCTGCCACGAGGCGGCTGCCTTTCCTTTGTCGTGAGGACCAGGTAGGAGTGAGCGTGTCACTCCCTCGGAAGTCTGTGCACGAGAATGGGAGCACTTCCTGCCGTCCCTGCTGTTGTCGGTTAGGGTCTGTGATGCGCTGCTGTTGACGGCTTCGACTCGCTCAGAAGGTGTCCTCTCTTGTTCTCCCCTAGATCTGTGACTTTGGCTTGGCCCGTGTTGCAGATCCGGACCACGACCACACAGGGTTCCTGACAGAGTACGTGGCCACTCGCTGGTACCGGGCTCCAGAAATCATGTTGAATTCCAAGGTAAGGACCAGGTTTGCATCAGAAGAAACCCAGGAGACCAAAGAGCTTAGGACGTGAGTTGCAGTCAGCCTGGGTTGAGGCTTGGCCTGTCTGGCCAGCCCCGAGGTACCGTCTTGCCTCCCTCCAGCGCTGACCGTCCGGGCCCGCAGGTGGGCTAGGGCCGGCGTGTTACAGAGCCGCAGGGTGTGCTGCCGTCATTGTCCGCCTGCGTCCTGCCCGCGGCCAGCCCTCTCCACCCAGGCAGCCTCCTCCCCTGTGGCTGCTGCCGCCGGGTCAGGCCAGCCTGTCAGCTGGGCTCTGCACAGCCTGTGGTCTGTGAATGCGAAGCAGGGCTTTCCTGTAAAAGTCTGACCTACCTGATAATGAAGAAGCCTCTTCAGCAAAATTGCAATAAAATCGGAAGAAAACATTGGTGTGGAAAAAATAGGAGCTGCTGTAACTCTTTCAAAATGACATGGTGGTCTTGCGTGCAGGTCGAAAGCACGCTGCTGGCAGGGCCTTGTCTGGTCCAAAGACCAAAGAGTCTGCAGAGCAGGGCGGAGTCAGGAGGGAGCCCGGCGTGGGGTGTTTGAGCAGCAGCGGCCGCAGTGAGGGCGGCCGGGGGGCCTCGGGGGTCTCGGTACGCCGCCTGCAGGCAGTGTCTGACTGAGCTGTCTCGCTGGAGAAGGTCAGCACGCCTGACGTCTCTTACCTCATCCTGAGTCTCGTGTCTCAGGGTCGAGATTGCTGAACTCCCTTCCGTCTCCCGTATGGTAATGTGTGTGAGGAAAGCTATGAAAGCGGACCCTGGACCCCGGGTGCTGGGACCAGACGCCGCCCTGAGAGGCCTGATGGCGGTGAGGGAAGCGCACAGCCTGTCGGCCCTGTTCTCTTCCTCCAGCCTCGGCACGTAAAGGACTTGGGCCGCACGTTAGGTTGCTTTTGTGAGGAAATGGAATTTGTTTAAAGCAGGTAGTTCCTCTCGGTGTCATTCATGTGTTTAGTCAGCTGTAGAAGTAAAATTCCATTAGGATAAATTCCATTGTAAAGAAGGAGTTGGCGTGACATGTTTTGAAGGAGAAAACGCCATGTTGATTCTCTCATAATTCCATTTGACAAATAACCCCACAGGGCAGGTTCCTGCTGTGGACGGCCGCGTGATGGTCGCTCCGTGCCGGCGGCACCCACGTGCTCAGCGGAGCCTGCCCGCCGGACGGAGAGCCAGCCTTTGTGCCCGGGGGCCTTGTGGTCTTACAGCTCCCGCCGCGTCTTCACCTCTCACCGTCTCCAGGGGGCCCGGCCGGGAGGGTGGCCTCTGTTCCTGCGGCGTGAACCGCAGTCAGCACTGGGCTTGGGTCCCTGTATCCTGGCTCCTCGAGCCTGAGAGTGCGGCTCCCGCAGTGTGCTCAGGCTTTTCTTTTCTCAGCACAGCCACGCGGAATTGGGTTGGGCGGACACCTGTGTGCGCCTCGCCTCACCGCCGTTGACCTCTTCTGCCTCCCAGCTCTCCTCTCTCTCCCCCCATGCTGAACTCGCTGACTCCTAGCGGACTAGCGTGCGGAGTTGGCGGCCGCTCCTGGGCAGGCGCTGTGCCCCCCACACCACGGTGCCCTCTGTGCGCCTGTGACGGCGGCCTCGTCGGGCACTGGCCTCGTCGGGCGCTGGCCCCGTCGCGTCCTCACAGCCACTTGTGTGCGGCCCCTGTGCTGCGCCCAGTGTGGGGTCGTCCCCCGCTCCTCCACGGCCCGGAATGCTTGGGGAGCTCAGAGGTGGCCTCACGCCCGCCCGAGCTTCTCTTCCTGCTTCTCGGGGCGGGCTCCTCCTGAGGGGCCCGGGTCACTCTGTGCTGGCACAGGCCCTGCAGGCTCTGAGGCCGTGTCTGGAGCGCCTCTGTTCCCCGAAGCCCCTCCTGGGGTGCCCGCGACACCGGTGTCCCATCAGGGCTGCTGCCGGGCTCTGCAGAGCGGGCTTCCCTAAACCCCGCTGACGAGCTGGCATTCGTCTTTGAAGAAGAGGGTCCCCTTTTCCTCTCTTCCTCCTGTGGCCCCAACTCGGTCTGGGCCACCCCTGTAGACTCCCGTGGCTGGGGGGTTTTGTTTGCTTTCTGTCCATTATCTTCCCCTTTTTGATTTTTTTTATAAAGTGCTCATTGCCCCAGCTTTGGCCCCTAGAGTGCTCTGTGTATTTGTAACATTTCATTTGATACAGTTTGTAACTGGCGGAAACATGGCAGGAGTGGACAAGGCGAGGCTCTCACACACTCTGCCCAGATCCCGGCCATGGCTGAAGGTTTACCCAAGACCCTGAGCAGAGTTTGTTTATGTGGGTTTTATCTATCAAAGTTTACTATCTGAAAGTTAAAACAAATTTTTAATGTTTTAATTTTTAAACGTATTTTAAAATAAAAGTTAACGTAAATTAGGTGTTTCTCGTTTTTTAACTGCTGATTTTCCACAACAAAAGCAGGTTGGTGAGGAGAGTAGGGTTCCCGTTTCTGCAATCTCTCCAGCCTTTGGCTTGGTCTCAGCGTGCTGGCTTCTCAGCCGGTGCTGCCTGCAGTCTCTCGCCTCTGCTCTTCCGGTCTGAGTTCCTGAAGAAGCGTCTTGGCCTGAAGCTGGGAGAGGGGGAGCTGGCATTGTTGACACCGCGCTGGAACCCGGCAGGGGAAGGGCGACGGCGCCGTGGACGTGAAACCACGGCCCGGTGGCTCCCCCGACACCCGGCATCAGGAAGGCAGGGTTCCCTCTTGTCACACGTCACGTGTGCCATCCTGGAGGAGCCTCCTGCGCGTGTGAGGGAATGAGTGACAGGGAGGACTCAGGACGTCCCGGTCATGTGAGAGCGGAGGGCAGCACCGCCCTCCCCGCCCGTGTCCTCACTGACGCCCGCTCGCCGGCTCCGCGTCTTTTGCCCTCTGAGTTCTCGTTCTCTCCACGTGCGACTTTCTGTGGACTCACTCGAGAATGAACGACCGCCGGCTGTTCCAGGGCGCGTGTCCTTAGCACTGGTCCCGGCGCCGCCTGAGGACAGTTGGTCCCCTAATCGTGGTCGCGGTTGGGTTAATTATAGTGATAATATCAGGAGTCAGCATGTTACTAACTGCTAGGGCCTTTTAGGGAGGTGCTCCTAAACTTCCGATTCTTAGTGGAAAGAATTATGTTGAAATTCAGCCCACTTTATCAGAGGTATAGATCTGATCATTAAGTCTTTGATTTTCAAAAAATACTTTGCTGTATTTCCATAGCCTTTAATGTTTGGCTGAACTTGTTTCCCTGTAGCCGCTCTCCGCAGTTCCTCTCCTCCCCACCACTACGCTTAAGCGTTCCCCGTGGGACTCTGCTTACACAGGAGCGTCTTTCTGTCGCTGTTGGATGCCAGTTCTTCCCTGTCTTTTCACCAGATTCCTTTAAAAGAAAAACTAGGCCTGAAAAATGAAAAGAAAAAGAAGATGAGGAAAAGGAATTAGTGAAATTGGATGGAGCCAGCACATCTTTTTTTTTTTTGCGGAGATCATGGGTTGTTGTTGTTTTCTTTTTAATGATTTTCAAAATGAAAAAAGATGTTTTGGAAATGCAGCAGTGCCCCTTTTGAGTGACTTCCGAGTTTCCAAAATGAGTAATTGGTCCACAGATGCCTGAAAGTAATCAGTGGTTGTTCACTGCTTTCTCCTTTTCCCAGCTTCAGCTTGCAGGGATTCTAATTCTTTCTCACACATCATTTGATAAAAGACATGAAGTCTACTACAAAGATTCTTTCTTAAGTGAATCTGCTTTGAAGAGAGGAAAGAAATCAAGCATTGTGGTTTTTAGCACTTGTAAGGAAGCCGGTGTGTCTGTCTCTGCGCTGTCTGCACGCGCCTCTGAATCACAGCAGAGGAGAGCCCCGTCTTGCAGGCAGCGCTCGCTGCACCCGGGCGGCAGGGGTCACCCTCCCCTTCTCCCGCTGCAGGGCTACACCAAGTCCATCGACATCTGGTCCGTGGGCTGCATCCTAGCGGAGATGCTCTCCAACAGGCCCATCTTCCCCGGGAAGCATTACCTCGACCAGCTGAACCACATTCTCGGTAAGGTCCTCAGTGTCTGGGGCCCACGTCCACGTCAGAGCCCTTCGTGAGGTGGACACGAGTTCCTGCGGCTCTTCGACCTGTCATAGGCATGAGCTGTCTCTATTCGTCCTTGATTGGAAACGTGGTGAGAAAGTCCAGCCTCGGGTGGTGGTGAGAAGACAGCGCCAGTGTCCACCCCCCACTGCCGGCGGCGCGTGCCTGGTGTCCCTTGGTCTTGGTAACTAACAGCAGATTATTTTATCCGATAGGTATTCTTGGATCCCCATCTCAGGAAGACCTGAATTGTATAATAAATTTGAAAGCTAGAAACTATCTGCTCTCTCTTCCACACAAAAATAAGGTGCCGTGGAACAGGCTGTTCCCGAATGCCGACTCCAAAGGTGAGTGTGATCTCGTCTGTCTGCTCCACGAGCGCTCTGGGCCCCGGGGCTGCGGCTGCTGGGCTGTAATACGGCCCTGGTTGGTGCTTGGTCTTCACTGCTCTCCCCTCTTACAGAGGAGCCGCGGCCATGGGCTAAGGGGGTCTGGAGGTGATGTCTAGCTTTCCACATGTTGGTTTCTTTGGTGCTTCTTAACTTGGATTAAGTTCATTTCTTTAGAATTATCTTGTCATTGGATAATTTTTAAAGTCAGGTTTATCGTAGAATAATTCACATAGAATAAAACTCAGCCTTTTCACTTGTGCAAGCCTTTGAATTTTAACAAATGTATGCAGTCTTGTAGCCTCACCCCAGTCGGGATGCACAGCATTTCCATTGTTTCCAAAAGCTGCATCGTGCCCGTTTGTGGTCAGTCACCCCCTCGCCCAGGCCTGGCAGCCAGAGGTTGCCGGGCCCACAGGGCAGCTGGGCGGGTCTGCCGGCCCTCGTCCTGCAGTGGATCCGACGGGGTGCTCCGTGCCGGCAGCAGAGCCCTGACAGAACCAGAGCAGGGGCTGCAGGGCCCGAGATCAGGGTGTCCTGCCACAGCCTGTTGGCCAGAGCACGTCACACGGTCAGCCCTGCTCCCTGCACTCGGAGAAGCCACAGAAGGATGGGGGCCAATCCATCTGCTGGCACTCACTTCTGCTCTCCTGCTGCGGCATGCAGAGGTAGTGTGTCCGCCTAGGAAACGCTCAGGGTCTGTTTTGAGGCCCTGGACGTGCAGCGGCAGTAAGACGGACTAGGAGCCCGCTTACAGGTAGCTCATCGTCTGGATTTGTCTTGTGAATAGCAGCTCACAGAGGAGGAAATGTGAAGTCTGTTAAGTACAGGAGACCGGCCTTGTATGAGGTGTGGACCTTGAAAGGCCACCGCAGTTTGGTGACCCCTGTGTGGTCCCGGCTGTGGGACGGGCCTCTTCCCCGCACTCTGGTGACTCAGGGGCAGGTCAGCAGCTTCATTGTGTTCTTTGCTCCAGCAGCTCTGGATATTGAACTTGTGAGTTTTCCTACCAAATGAGGGGAAAGTGGCATTTTAATTTGTTTTTCTTTAATTAAGAGTGAGGTTGAATGTTTTTTCACGTTTGTTGGAAATTTCTGGCTGCTGAGTGCCTTGAACCAGTAGTAATGTAGATTTTCCTTCAGAGGAACCTAGTTTGGGATTCTCTCCAAAGTTACTGTGGTGAAGGGGAAGAGATGATTCTTCAGCAGATGGTACGGAGCTAGTTGAATAGCTATCTGAAAGAAAATCAGATTAAATCACTATTCACACATCAGAGTGAATTGCAAAACAATTGATGATCAAATACTTTTCTAAAAATCATACTGTTAGAAATTAACAATATTCAGAGTACTCAGTATTTTTCTGATCTCTGCTTGGGGGAAAAATATCTTCTTGAGCTTTAAAAACAAACACACCAAGAAGACAGACGTGAATGAAAGGTGGTCGGTCTGATCACAGAAGTGTGTAGAGCAGGTTAGGCCCGGCGTGGACAGGGGTGGGAACTGCTCTAGGTCGCACAGCGTTTCCAGCGTCCCTGTGCTCGGGGGCTGCTCCGGGGGGCAGCCTGGGCGCCACCACCCAGCCCTGTGACTTGGGACGGTCACTGACCTCACCGTGGCACATTTTCCTTACCTCAGAATGGGGCGAGTCTCACCCACCTCGTAGGGAGCTGGGAATACAGTCCCTGAACGTGATCTTTCCAGAGTTTTCGTAGCAAGGGGAAGTAAGAATGAGCAGTGTTTACTGAGGAAGTAACACAGCACCTGTGGCATATAGTGTGGTCTCAGCTATGTGAAAAGACGCAGAGGAAGGTTCTACAAACACGTCAGAGACGAGCGGTGTGACGGGCTGTGGGTGTGGGGAGTCCTCAGGCTGGAGGGCCGGCTCTGAGGCCTTCTCTGCCCGCTTCACGGGAGCCGTCTGACTGGCCTGGCCTAGAGGGCTCTACCAGCCCATGGGCCAGTGCCAGCAGGACGTGGATTCCGGGCAGAGCCACTTTGACCTGTCTGGGCTTTGCGGTGCAGCGGTGCCTTCCCCTTCCGTCTCTCCTCTTAGCAGCCTCTTTCCTCATGGTGACACGGTGGCCTCCAGCAGCTCCAGGCTCACACTGGCCTGTGTCCTGAGAGCTCCCGCCCCTGGTGGTCACTGCAGCCAAGCCTTTGTCCGTGCTGCCCATGGCAGATGCAGCCCCGTGGGTCAGATGGAGACGCCGTCAGCGGGAGAAAGACGAGTTATGTCCCCTCGCTCCCGCTTCGTCTGTCCTTTCTGGATGTCTCTGGCTGCGCCGTGTGGCTTACGGGATGTTCGTTCCCAGCCAGGAGTCAAACTCATGTCTTGCGGTGGAAGCGCGAAGTCTTCACCACCAGGGAAGTCCCTGTTTTTTGAAATTAAAAAACAAACGCAGTTCTTGTGAGAAATCTGTCTCCGTTTGTCAGATAACCTGCTCTTTGGAAACCATGCAGACTTTGTCACTGCCCCTGTAAACACTTGTGCACGCGCCTTCTCAGTGGGACCTTCAGCAGCTGAGCTGACTCTGGGGTCGGGAGAGTTTAGCAGACGGCAGGTGAGGTCCTGGAGGAGGACGGGGACTCTCGGGGGGTGGACAGAGTCCTCCCCGGGCAGCGCCAGAGGGGCAGGGCCTCGGAGCCTGTAGAGGAGGGGGCCTCCAGTTCAGGTCCTGGTGCCCACCTCAGAGGGGTGAGAGCACAGGACGGGAGTTTGAAGGAGAGGCAGAAAGGACCCCGGGCAGTGGGGGCTTAGGACACAGCAGGGAGGGTCGGCCTTGGAAGGGGAGAGGGTCCCCTTGCCGGGGCGTCTGCACTCTGTGCTCGGGTGCGGGCTGAGCCCGGGGCAGGGGACTTGCTCTGCCCCACACGGTCCTCCGTGCCCTCTGGCTCACGCCACGTGCGACACAGCGATGAGGGCGTGCGATGCGCCCCTGCCGCGGGCCTGCCTGGGGCTGTGCTTACAGCTGATCCTTGGGGGTTTTCAGGAGCAGGGCTCTGAGCTTAGAGGCCAAGAAGCATGGTTGTGGCACAGCCTGCACAGGTGGTTGCCTCCTCTGGCCCCGCTTGGAACCTGGGGCTGAGGACGGACAGGAAAGGCGGCAGCTTGTTCTGCTCAGGGTCCCAACTGGTGCGTGAGGAGGCTCAGCGCCCGCACCAGCCAGGCGTGCCACCCTGTGGCCTGTAGGAGAGTGGCCCATGGGGCAGACGGTGGGGCCACAGTGCTGCGCTCCCGCAGAGCTCGCAAGACAGCGTGGGGTCCTGGCCCCCCCCACCCACCCCCGGAAGAGGCAGGGTCCCGGCGGGATGCCTTCCTGGCCTCAGAGGGTCATCGGTCTTCGAGGGGCAGTGGCCTCTGCACCCCAGGAATCATGTGCATGGGCAGTGTGACTCGATGCGGGCGCAGCGCCCAGGGTGCCGGGCAGCTCGCCTCCCCCAGGCTCCTGTCTGCGCACGAGCAGGTGGAGCAGGCTGGCGGCCAGGCCTTTCTCAAGGAGCGAAAAAGAAAGACGCGCTTTTCCTTTGAAGTCGTTGCCTAGGGTTGAACGTGAAGGAAAGCGAGGTCTGATTCAGGAATGCCCCTCACTTGGGAGTACGTCCCTCTTAGCAGCAGCAGGAGGTGGAGGTTAAAGACAGTACTGGCGTCTCTGACTGCTGCTGCGGACAAAGGTCACAAGTCCTGAGGCAGACGTTGGTGCTGGGGGTGCCAGGAGCCGGGCAGGCCCTGAGGCAGACGTCGGTGCTGGGGGTGCCAGGGGCCGGGCAGGCCCTGAGGGCACTTCGGTACCGGTGTTGCGTGCTGAGGCGCTGGGGCCAGCAGGTGTCCGTGTTCCCGTCGCTAGTTAGAAAACATATTGTTCGTAGAAATTCATTATGTGGACTTGAAAAAGATCCTGCTGCTTTTCACACTTGACTTCGTGGACGTGAAAAAAGTCCTTTGTTGTGTGGAGTTTCTCATCACGTCCAACGCAGTTTACTACGTGGATGGACTCCTCATTGAAGGTGGGCAGGGGTGGCAGGCAGAGGCGTCTCACATGCGGGCACACCGCCCAGCCGCGCTCTCCAGCGGGGAACGTGTTTCCAGGGGCCTGCGCATCACACACCCGTCAGCCAGAACCTGAAGGGAGGAGGCTGAAGCCGCACAGCAGGAAGTCAGCCCTGCAGACGCGACCTTGGAGCTGACCTAAGAGCCCTACACACAGCCTCTGCTCGCCACCCTGCCGAGCGGAGCCATGCTTTCGGACCAGGCTGGGCAGTGTGTGGGCAGACTAGGGCCTGACTCGTGGCTCCGTGTGGAGCCTTTGCCGAGCGCGCCGCCTTCCTGAGTCTGGGCTCCGCTGTCAGGCGCTCGGGGGTGGAGCAGGCTCCCTCAGCCCCCCTGCTCGTGGCTCTTGACTCCCAACGGGAAGTGCGGCGCGTGTTCGGTGACTGCTCCTTTGGCTTCTCACCTCTGCAAAACCTTTCTCTTTGTAGCTCTGGATTTACTGGACAAAATGTTGACGTTCAACCCTCACAAGAGGATTGAGGTGGAGCAGGCTCTGGCCCACCCGTACCTGGAGCAGTACTATGACCCGAGCGACGAGGTAAGCGTCCAGCCGTCTCCCGGTGCCCCCACCGCGCGCCTGAGGCTGCGCCTCCCCAGCTGGAAGCCCCTTTCTCCTGGCCTCCTACGCAGGGAGGGCCCGGCAGGGGGAGGGCGCACGGCAGATGGTGCCCACAGACGGCTCCCGCGGCCTGAGCCAGGGAGAGGCGTGGAGCCACCGCACGGCCTCCAGAGCATGCTGGCCTCGTGTCTGCGGTGCCTGCCCGCTGAGAGATGCTGGGCCCAGAGGTGCGCGCCAGGGCTCTGGGGGAGGGTGCCACCTGTGGGGCGTCTTCTGTCTGGGAAGGCCCCTGTTCCTTGGCTCTGTGGCAGCCCTGGGGGCTCGCCTGTGGCTTTGTCCCTGGAGAATAATGAGGGCAGTGCAGCAGGAACCAGGAGTCCGGTCTCCCGGTCAAGGCTAAGATGCACAGACGTAAGCCTTCACACTCCTGCCTACGGAAAGCGAGAACCAGGTGGAGTGTGTTCAAGGGAAGGTGGACGAGGAAAGGAAATTGAAAAGCAGATAAAGGAGAAAGAGAAGAAATGAGAAGGGGAAGCACGTATCCGTCAGCCCCCAGGAGCAGTGGAGGCCGCCTCCCCGGTGATAACAGGGCAGCCGCGGACAACAAGGGGCCCGCGGCCCCCCCGCCCTGGGCGCCGAGCCCTCCTGCAGGGGGCGACTGCTCCTTTCCTGCTCCCCCTTTAGGAGGCCGGAGCCAAGTCTGCGGTCTGGGTGTCCTGTCCCGTGAGACCTGGTGTGAGGATGGCAGGGATGCGGTCTGGGGGTGCCTGGTAACAGCACTGAGTGTGTGAGGAGAGTCTGTGACACACATAGACGGTGTTAACTTCCTGGTTGTTTATGTAGAGAGGGGATACTTTAAAAAAACAAGAACTTACCAGAAAATACAAGAATGGCCGCTTTGTAGTCTTGTTGCACAGTTTCCGTTGTTAAAATCTTGGAGTATTTCCATCTCATATTTACATTTTGGTATCTAAATTTAGAAAAAGTAGGGTTCACTCTGTTTAACGTAAACATGGCCGTTTGCCACAGTTTTCATCTTCCTTGAGGCCTCGTGTTTTACTGTGATACCTCTTCATAGAAAGGTCCTATTGCGTGTTGCACTGGACGCACTTGTTTGAGCATCGGGGGCTTTGGCTGTGAACACGCAGGGCAGCCAGCAGCAGCCCTCCCCGCCCAGTGCCGTGCGGGGCCGCTGCCCACTGGGGGTCCAGGGCGCGCGGGGCACGCCTCACGCCTCAGGGCCGGTGCTGCAGGCGGGAGCCCAGAGCCTGGGCCGCGGCCTCCGCCTCGGCCACCCCCGCTGAACGCTCTGTTTTCTCTTCAAGCCCGTCGCCGAAGCGCCCTTCAAATTTGACATGGAATTGGACGACTTGCCCAAGGAGAAGCTCAAAGAGCTCATTTTTGAAGAGACGGCTAGATTCCAGCCAGGATACCGATCTTAAATTTGTCAGGTACCTGGAGCTTTCACCGTATAAGTCCTGGCAAAGGAGACAGGATGTTATTAAATGTCATTAAAGAGGGATTTTAGTATAGAACGTTCGCAGCCCGAGGTGTGGTGGACAACACAGCAATGCTATTTGGTTTTTTAAAAAGTGCTCAAAGGGAGGAAACACTGATCTCAATTTTAGAGTCTGTGGAAGGGGAGAGAGTGGGCTTGTATCAGCTCTAGAGGTGAGTCTGTGGCAAAGAATTAAGACAAGGATGAGGCCTCTGCTGGGAAATGTTTGGGACACGCCGGCTTGGACGTTGGAGGGCCGGGCAGGGGCTTCCGCACGGCTTCTTCGTGCCCCTCCCCCAGGACGGTCCTGGGGGACGGTGCTGAACCCCGAGTCCTGCTCCCAGTGAGACTGCGGGTCTGTTGGGAGGGGGCGCAGGTTTGACCCGCAACGTGATTGCCTCAGGTGAGACGGGACGCTAGAGGGGTGCTGGGGCCTGGTGAGCCCTCGTGGCTGCCTCTCAGGGCTGGGGGTGGCAGGGGGTCCCTTCCTGCCCTTCCCGCCCAGCCTGCCAGCCTCACACTTCCGACCAGCCCGTGGCGGTGCTGGTCACGCTTGGGCAGAGAGAACGGGGGCATTTGAGGCAGCACTGGCCACGCCGGTGTGGGGATTCTGGCCCGCTGCTCGTCGGAGCGGGGGCGTGCTGAGAAGAGGTGCAGCAGCGCCCTCATCACGGGCGTTTGCAGGACGTGCGGCTCCCGGGGTACCCTGCCCGCACAGCGCAGCTGGAGAAGCCTGCGTGCCGCAGCCAACACCAGCACAGCCAAAAACGCACAGAAACGCAAGGGAACAATCAGGCCTCTGGGAGGCTCCCCTGTGGGCCACACCTCAGACTCTGGGCTGCCGCTTCAATCGCTGGTTGGGAGCAGATCCCACCGCCTGCCGCCAGCCGTGGCCGAAGGGCATCCAGGAGCGCGGCGCCGGCCTGGCGGTGGGGTGGGGTGCGAGCCTGCCCGCATCCCAGGGAGGTCTCGGGGAGTCTGAGGGCAGGTGCCCTGGAGCTGGAGGCGAGCCCCGGCCCCGCAGGACGGTCCCCGGGAAGGTGGCCTGTGCTGCGGGAGTGTTCTCCTCTGCTTTCCCGGTTCTCTGTCCTCCCGCTGCTGCCGTTTCCCGGCGGCGCGTCCATGGCTCACAGAGGGTCTGTCTGTCTATTTCCCCACAGGACACGGCCCGAGGATGGCACGCAGACCCCGAGGCTCTCCTCCAGCTCCTGACCCCACCCGACCCCGCCCGTCCGTGTGTCCACCTGACCCCTTGAGCCGTCGGGGCGGCTCCTGTGCTTTCAGAGAACTCTTTCCGGCCAGAGAGCTGTTCTGGCGCCGCGTGTCGCCTCGGTGACCTGCGGTGTTCGTCCTTCAGGGCTCCTGCCACCCACCTTGCTTTAGTCACTAGCCGCTTTCTGCTCTGAGAGATGCAGTGGTCCCTCCCCTCCTGAGTCCTGCCCCGACGCCCTGCCGACTGCTGTCACCGCCGGCCCCTGCGTCTCCCGGGCACTTTACGGCAGTGACAGCCCCCCCTTGGCACGTCTGCTGCCCCACGTCAGTCACGCTGACCCCTCGCGGGCATCAGGTGTGCGCTGCGTGCCTGGTGTGTCGGGCACTGTCTCTTCCCTGAATGGGAGGAGGAGGCCCGCGTCGGGCAGCTCACCTGCCCCCTCGGGGGGCACAGCACTTGCAGGACTCGCGCCGACAGGCGGCTTCCCCGGGGACCGGGGAAGGGGCGCAGGCCGCGGGGCGCCCGCCCGACGCCTGAGGGCCCCGGCGGAGGGGACACTGCGTCTTTCGGGCAGAAGCTGTTGTGCTCTCCCTTTCCTCCTGCAGCATGTCAGCATCTCCAGCTCGTGCTCGACCTCCGCTGTGACAGTGTGCACTAAAGCCTTGGTGAGCCTGTGACCGAGCGCTGTGCCGTGCCAGGGCGCGCTCACGTGTACGGCGCCCGCAGAAGCCCGCCCCACCCTCCTGCCCCTGCGCTCTGCGCTGAGACTGCCTGTCCCACCTTCACTGTCCCCTCGCATGACTGTTAGAGCTTCTGTGCGGAGATGAGTCCAGGTGCCACGTGCCTGTGGTTGAGACGAAAACTCGGTTGTTGCCTCTGAGTTGTGTTCCACGGAAAACGCTACCCAGCAGATCACTTAGGAAAAGTCACTTGGTTTTCAGCTTTTCATTGCTCAGCTGTCCTTTCTTTCTTGTTTGGTATTTGACAGCAGTGGAGAATGGGTTATATAAAGACTGCCTGCTAATACGAACAGAAATGCACTTGTTATTCCTGAAAATAAACGGACGTTCTCTATCTCCGTGTTCACGTTAAGATTCAGTGTTGATTTCCTCTGGATCATGGGGTCTGAACCAACAGTCAGGTTCAGGTTGTGCTTAGACCAGGAAGGCCAGCAGGCCCCCTCCCTGCTGGGCGCTGCCCGAACACTCTGGTTCATGTAAGGCGATGTAGAGAGCATGGTGGAGGGGCTTTTTCCCTCCACACAGCAGAGAATCAGTTCCGACATGTTCCTCTGCTCAGATCACAGGTCTGCGGTGTTCTGTTGGACTCGGATGGTGCAGCCCAGAAGTCTCAAGCTGGGTTCTCTGGTTGTGTCTAGAGAGTGGCCTGTGTCCCAGGCAGGCGCCAGGAAGGGCCTGGTGTGCCGGTGCTCACACCCTCAGGCCAGAGCTACATCTGGGTGTTGGCCCTGAGATGCTGGCTTCGCCTCCGTGCACAGAGCTGTCCCGTGAAGGCACGGGGCCGCGCGAGTGCGCTTTGCCCGGACGCGTCCCCAGAGGAGCGCTGGTGCTTTGCTGCTCTCGGTCTCCGTGCGTCGTGCGAGCACGCCAGAGTGGTGTTCACCGAGGCGAGCCTGCAGTTCGCTAACTGGACAGAAAGCCGTAGCCTTGGTTACTAACCCCTGGGGACGGGGGGCTTCCCCGCCCCTCACTGTCCACGGGTCCGCTGGGCAGGAAGCCACTAACCCTGTGCTGGATCCCTGTAGCCTTTTACTAATCATGCCAAGCTTGGTTCAGCAGGTCAGGGAGGTGTCTATAAACAGGGAGCTTGTGAAGAGCATTTGCTGTTGTGTGTGAGGCTCACCCTTTGGGTCTGCCTGCGTCTCTCGAAACGTGTGGATTAGGTCACGTGCATTCACGCTGATGACCCTGACCGCCGCCGTGACTGATCCCTGCCCCTCATCTTGGGGCCGATGGCTTTCTTGGTGTCTAAAATGTAAGCAAAAAATTCCTGTTGAAACATTCCAGACCCTTCAGCGGATATGAAGGAAAACACCTAACAAGGCAGCAAGGCGGACCTGAGGGGCTCGAGATGGCCATGCGGGCCGCGGGCGAGGGCGGGAGGCCTGTGTGTCTGTGGCGGCGTGTCCTCGTGACTCGGCTGCTGCGGCTGTGTGTGGAGGGGCCCATGGTCGGTCTTGTCCCCGAGTTGGGGGCACAGCCTGTGACATGCGTGTGCCAGTCACGTGCGGACAGTGCATAGGAGACTGACTTTCGGTTGCTTACGTGTTAATGTGGTTTTAAATTGGTAACTTTTCTATAGTACGTGACAGTATGTTAACACACGTACATATGCACACATGCTTTAGGCCCTTCCATGATACTTTTATATTTGTAAGTCAATGTTTTGGACAATCCCAAGTTTTTAAGGGGAATATTTTTGTAAATGTAGTGGTTTTGAAAATCTGAGCAGTCCTTCTGCTTGAACGTTTTAAAGCATTTGCGCTTTAAAATTGTGCTGGTGTTTGAAATGTGACCCTCTTAGCACAGGCAAGAAGTGTGTCCAGCAGAGGGAACCCAGGGCCTCCCTCACGGCGGCCGGCATGGCATCGCGGTCGGAGACGGAAAACCCCAGGGTGGTCCAGGCCTGCACCAGCTCCCCTGGAGCACGTGGCCTTCCCTGCATCCTTCATCCGCGCAGAGCACTCGAGGAAGGTCCAAACCTGCTTCCCGTCTGCTGTGTCCTGTTGGTGCCTTCTTGGTATTGTACCCCCAAAATTCTGCATAGATTACTTAGTATAATGGTAAGTTAAAAACAAATGTTCAAGGAAGATTTTATTAAGAATCTGAATGTTTGTTCATTATATTGTTACAACTTAACATTCATCTGTGGCGTTTGTGATTTGGTTAATCTGTATAGAAAATGTCAGTAGGAAGGTTTATATTTCATCTTCATTCTTTCGATGCTGTAAACGTACTTTCTAAAAGATGGATTATTTGAATGTTTATGGCACCTGACTTGTAAAAAAACCAAAAAACAAAAAAATCAGAATCATTAAATTGTGTCCATGTTACCAAAAGTAGCACTGTGCATGTCTAGTTACCCGAAATCCCCACGTGAAGATGGGAAGCTGCCTGGCCCTGGAGCACGCTCCCCCAGCAAGCGCGAGTTCCGATCTGACTGCTCGTGATGGTGGCGGTGGAGCGCCGGCCAGAGCCGCAAAGGCCCCGGGGCTTAGCGTCCAGCGGGCTCGCGGACCTCTGGCCGTGGGGGGACGACGCACGGCCCCTTGCCTCTCCCCACATTTCCTTCGCCGTCACCGGCCGCCTCGCTGCAGACCAGGAGATGGAGACCACGGGCAGGAGTGTCGGCCGCGCAGGTCCTGTCCCTGCTGGGCATCGCGCAGTGGCCTGTGGGATCCCGGCGGGCCAGAGGCCTGGGACCGCGCCTCGCTCGGCCGAGGGGACCTCCAAGCGAGAGGCAGGGCTTCCTCTGTGCCTCCGGCTTCCTTTCGTCGTGCCGTGAACCTCATCATGGTGTCTGCGGAGCAGACCTGCCGTCCATCCGTCTGAGAGGAAAACCACGGCCTCCGGGGAAGTGAGCGGCCCCTGCCTCGGCGGAGAGTGTCTGGCGGACGTTTGAAGCACCGTGTCGCACCGGCTGTCCCCGCAGAGGTGGACATGCATCACTGTCGTCCTCGTCCTTCAGAAGGCAGTTCAAATGGCCCTGCTCTGAGTGGACACAGGAGTCTGACAACCCTAACCGCCCCACAGGAGTCTTGACGAGCCCCCGTGTGGGCAGCGGCTCGGCCGGCCCGGGCCCATGTTGAGTCAGAACCGGAGCGTCCAGGGCCGGCCGTGACCGCAGAGGGTCCAGGTGGAGGCAGCTCCTGGACAGAGGGGCAGCAAGGCCGGGTCGGGGGCCATGTCCAGGCAGACCGGGGCCATAGCGGCTGGGCTCAGTGCCAAGGGCAGCTGGGGACAAAGTCATCTTCTGGACGGGGTGGTGGTTCCGGCGATGTCTGTCCACGTGAGGGGCGCCCGCGGGGTGAGGAGGGGCGGGGCTGGAGCCGGCCTGCAGGCCCAGGCCGCCATGGGCACCCCTCAGCCGGGCAGGTCGGGGCCGGGAGGGGCTGCCGCAGCGGAGCCAGCCTGGCGGGGGGTGTGGGGAGGTAGGCGGGCTCTGGGGCTCAGCTCGGTCACCCACAGGAGGTGGGGAAAGCCCCGTCTGTTGGAGCACGGACCGCCCTGGAAGAGTCCAGGCCAGCGGCCCTCTTCCTCCTCCCAGCCCTGAAGCTCATGAGCGCATCTGCTCGCAGAGGCCCGGAGCCTGGTCAGAGCGAGACCCTGCCGGCCGCAGAGGGAGGGGTTTCCGGGGGGAAAGGCCAGGAGGACCTGCGTCCGGCAGCTCTGGGGGGCTCTCCGAGTCTGCACAGGGCCACAGGAGCACGCGGAGGTGAGAGCCGGCCGGTGACAACATGGGGTCCTTTTCATCGGAAAGCGGAGCTCTGTCTCTCAGTGGCCTGCGGAGACCCTGAGGGTGGTCCTCACCCACCTCACAAGGGCCTCGACAGCCACCCCGTGCTGCGGACGCAGAGGACAGGCCGGAGCGCCTCACTGCAGGATTGATGGCGTCGGGGGGTTGCCTGTGGTCCAGCGGCTGAGACTGTGCTCCAGTGCAGGGGCCCAGGTTCAATCCCTGGTCAGGAAACGGGATGCCACGTGCCAAGCAAAGCCCAGTGTAGCCAAATAAAACCGTTTTTAAGCATCAAAGCGCCTTTAGTCACTGGTGTCTGGGCGAGTTGTCTCCCGCTCTCCCCTGCCCTTCGACTCGATTCCTCGTTTCCCTCAACGGGCAAGCCTGAGGGATCCTGAGCCGAGCACTGTGTGTGCGCACGCGTCCAGCGTCCAGGAGCTTTCCCGTGGGCCAGCTGGAAGCGGGGGCTTTGTCCTGACTCGGCCTGCCCTGCCCTGGGCTGGGCTGTGTCTGAGGATGGCTTCCCGCCCTTCCCTGCTGTGGCCGCTGGCTCGGAAAGAGGTGTTGGGGGTCAAGGCAAGGGGAGCCAGCACCCCCTTTTCACTGAGACGCGAGCGTAGCCAGCCGGGTATCAGCCATGGGAACGCACGTGCCAGAGTGCGGCATGCCCTGGGCCACAGTTCTCAGGCCCCGTGCTGTGTACACCAGGGCAGGGGCGGTCTGCAGACTGGCCGTCCAGGCGCACGCGAGTCCGCTGCCCAGCTCGGCGAGGTTTGTTACTTCTCTTAAAGCAGAGAACACTTGACCTCCCCGCTGGAGTGTTCCCGGGCCATGAGCCTGGGGGGCTGGCTGACTCGGGGGGCCGGGGCACGGGGTTTCCCCAGGGAGCAGGAGGACTCAGGTGTCAACCACGGGGGCACCTGCCACACGGACCCCTGGGCGTAGCCAGGGAGGCCCTGCTGAACTTTGCTGAAGACCTGGGGGTGTGGGTCAGTTGTGAAAGCCTCTGCTGCACTCACTCACGTGTCCCACGCTGCCCGAGTTTGCAAGCATCTTTGTCACCAGCGGAAGTGAGCTCAGCTTACCTGCTGAGGAAGCGGGTGGGCAGCCCTCCTGCAGAGCCTGCCATTTCTTCCCCAGAGGAACCGAGATGGTCCTTGAGGCCGAGGGGAGAGCAGACGCCACAGGAAGCACAGAAGCTAGGCCCTGGGGGCCCCCAGGTGGGTTGGCCGGGGTCGCCCTCCTGTCGCACAAGCGCAGGGATGCCGTTGAGACCTCGGGGAGGTGCGGGAGCGGGTGGGGTGGCGGGGATGAGCTCGTCAGGAGGATGGAGCGTCCAGCCTTGGCGCCGTCCGGCGAGGGTCCGCGGGGGCAGGTGCCTTGTCCGTGGCCGCGTCAGTGCAGTTACGCGCTGGGTCAGGCAGGTGTCTGAGGGGAGCGTCAGTGGTGGCCCGCCCCGGCCAGGGGGCGCGGGGGGCTCCAGACGGGTCCGGGGGGCCCTGCCACCGGGTTCATACCCTGGAAAGACAGGCGCACACAGCACGTGCGGGTGAGGTGAGGACGACAGGGCGGCCGAGGCCGCGAGGGCCCCGCCTGTCTGCCCCCCAGATGGGGCCCGGGGCCCCCCGGGACTGCCACCGGCGGGGGGCCGCTCAACCGCTCCAAAGGGGGTGAGGTCCTGGAACAGCCCCGAGCCCCGGGGCCTGCGAGGAGTCGCGCTGACCCCCACGGGGCAGAGACACCTGGTGGCTGACGGCGGGGGCCCTCCCTCGGGGCGGCCTGCGGGTGATGGGCCGTGGGTTCCCCACCTTCCCCACTGGCTGTGCAGGAGGGCATCTGCTGCCGGCCCCCCCCAGAGCCAGAGAACACGGTCTGCGGGCAGTGAGCAGGGGGCGCAGAGAAGAGACGAGGGCCTGAGGCTCCCCCCCCCCGCCGTGGCGGAGGCGCTTCAGGCCCTTGGGGTCTCTGCTGCGGAGACAGGTGAGGCACTCGGGGCGAGTTCCACATCCATGTACACACACACACACACACACACACTCCTGCTGTGTACACACACCCCCCTGCCGTACACACACACACACCCCTGCCGTACACACACACACCCCTGCCGTGCACACGCACACACACCTGCTGTGTACACATACACCCCTGCCGTGTACACACACACACACACTCCTGCCGCGCACACATGCACACACACCCCTGCCGTGTACACACACACACCTGCCATGTACACACACACACACACCTGCCGTGTACACACACACAAACACACCGCTGCCGCGTACACACACACACCCCTGCCGTGCACACACACCCACACCTGCTGTGTCATCTCTGCTCCACTTGGGGTGAGTTCCACATCCATGTACACACACACACACACACCCTGCCGTGCACACACACACACACCCCTGCTGTGTCGTCTGTGCTCCACTGCCCAGCTTTGCCTTTGGTTCTGCCCGGAGGTAACGTGTACCTACGTGCCTGGTTCTGAGGGTCACAGAATTGCTCAACCAGAAAATGGTGCCTGGGGGCCTCCCTGGGGGTTCAGAGGCGGAGACTGCTGTCCCAACACAGGGGCGGTTCAACCCCTGGTCCGTGAATAGAGCCCTCATGCTGCAACCGAAAGGTCCCACGCGTCCCAGCTAAGACCTGGCATGGCCAAATAAATTTTTTAATAAATTTAAAAAATACGTCTGTAATTCCTGCCCTTGTTTCTCTTCCGGTAAGAGACTTTGTTGTTTGGTTTACTTTGGCTTCTTTCAAGAGCTCCTCGTCTTTGGCTTTCTGGGTGTGATAGATAGCTGTGTGGAGGGCTTTGGGCATTGGCCCACTCAGCGCTGTCCGAGATGCCCGCAGTTCTGGTTTGTTTCCGGTCATGAATTTTGGAACACTCTCAGCCATTATGGCTTGAACCGTTTTCTCTGCTCCCTTCCCCTCTGGGATCCTCATTGTGAACACACTGCACTTTTCACAACTGCCCCACAGTTCTTGAACGTTCTGCTTCCTTTTTTCTCCCCCCACTTTTTGCTCTGTTCAGGTTTTCCTTTGAGAAGCTCCTAGTGGCAGGTCTTCAGGTTCACTGGCTCTTGACTCGGTGACGGCCAACCTACAGGTGAGCCCCTTGGGGTTGCTCTCCATTTCTGGTAGGTTTTTCTCCCCTAGAATTTTCCTTCCATTCATTCTTAGTGTTTCCATCTCTCTGCTTCTGACACTCCCGTTCCTGCCTGTTGTCCACTTTTTCCACTAGAGACCGTAGCATCCTAACCATAGGTATGTTCAATTCCCAGTCCAGTAGGGCCAGAACCTCTCCACGTCTCAGGCTGGTTCTGAGGCTTCCTTTGCTCTTCAGACTGTTGTCTCTCCTTTTCTCCAGCACACAGGTAGCCTTTTGCTGAAAGCCAGTGTAGTAGGTCTGTTGGGTGGTAGCACTGGGGCAGACTGACCTTTGAGTGTGAGGTTCTTAGCGTTTTTCAGGGTGGCAGTGAGGCCCCGCTTAGCGTTGGCTCAGTTGTAAGTGTCAGAGGCTGAGCCGTCCCCCAGGGCCCCGGCCTTGGCACTCCCGCTGTCCCTGGGTTCCCCTGGGGACTCCTCCTTGGGTGCAGGCTGAGCCTTGCTGCTCTTCCGGCACTGACCCTCTGCAGACACAGGACCCCATCGATGGGGCGGAAGATGCAGAGGAAAGGAGTGTTTCCTGGCCCTGTGACCAGGTCTCCGTCTCCCCGGGGGCCGGTGATCCTCACTAGCGCTTCTCAGGGCTTCTCGGCCCCGTCGGTAGGACAGCGAGGCTGGGGAGGTGCCATCAGGTCTGCCCTTCTTGTGTGTTGGATGGAGCTCGGAGAAAGGCCCCTCCCTTCCTTGCTGGCTCTGCTTGTGGAAGACCATCCGAGCTTGTGTCACAGTGGGTACACCCCCTGCCTAGTCACACACAAGGGGGTTTTGCTCCCGTGTTCACTGTGAGAACCTGGTGGGCTTGTGGAGGGAAAACTCATGAAAGTGTGGGGCTCCCTTAGACTGGGTCCCCCTGAGTTTTTAACTCCAACGAGTCCACTCAGCCTCCAACACTTCTTTGGTGTCACCGTTGATGGGGTCCCTTGAATGTCCCTGCCAGCCCCCGGCTCCCGCTGCTGGTGACCGACGGTTCTCGCTTGTACTTTGTGGGGTTGGGGACTCTGCTGTGACCTCCAGTCTCCAATGGATCTGAGAGAAGTCACTGATCTTCAATTCATTCAGCTTTTTTCTTATTGTGAAAGCAGATGACGACTCCCAAGCTCTTTACATGTTGACGCTAAAACCGAGAGTCAGGAATAGAAGTGCAGGGTGTTGGCTTAGCAGTCGCTCAGTCGGGTCCGACTCTCTGCGACCCCATGGACCGCAGCCCGCCAGGCCTCCCTGTCCATCACCAACTCCCGGAGTTTACCCAAACTCATGTCCATTGAGTCAGTGATGCCATCCAACCATCTCATCCTCTGTCGCCCCCTTCTGCTCCCGCCTTCAATCTTTCCCAGCATCAGGGTCTTTTCCAATGAGTAAGCCCTTCGCATCAGGTGGCCAAAGTGTTGGAGCTTCAGCCTCAACATCAGTCCTTCCAATGAACACCCAGGACCGATCTCCTTTGGATGGACTGGTTGGATCTCCTTGCAGTCCAAGGGACTCTCAAGAGTCTTCTCCAACACCACAGTTCAAAAGCATCAATTCCTCGGCGCTCAGCCATCTTTATGATCCAACGTTCACATCTGTACATGACTACTGGAAAAATGGCTGCAAAAAACGATCCAGTCCAGTATTTTGGACAAACTAGTGTGTTAGAAACATCTCCACATCTGATGTGAACGCCGACTCGTAAGGACCACCGTGCAGGTGACCACACAGGAGCCAGGGGTACACCTGCCGTAAGGGCCCAAGAAGAAAGCCTATTCCAACACAGAAAAAGACCCTCAAAGACACAAACACCTTGCCTCATTCTCGACCGACAGGCAGCTGAAGAACTTTGCTTAAATGAGGAGCCTCCCGTGCCATTAGTAAGTAGGGGGATGCGAATTTACAGACGGAGGGCTGCGTTGTGCAAGCCCTACCTCCCAGGGGCTTTGTTGTTCGGGTTTGGTTCATTTTAGCAAAAGCGAGGTGATAAAAGCCGAATGTGGGACACTGTGAGCCTGTGCTCATGGGCTGTCAGTGAACACCCCCGGCAGCGTGACGGAGCCAAGCAGGAGACGTGTTGTCGCTCCAGAATTCCATGACTGGGTTCCCCCCCGAGTCAGTAGTTCTAAGGAGACAGCCACATGGGCAGAGGTGTTTGCCCAGCCTTGCAGTCTGTTGGTTCATTTAACTTTTCTAACTTCTGGCCGTGGCGCATGGCACATGGGATCTTAGTTCCCTGACCAGGGATCAAACCCCCCACCACCACCTTAACAACGTAGATTCTTAACCACAGGACCGCCAGGGAAGCTGCCTGTCAGCATGATCTGTAAGAACAGAGGTCAGTAGGGAATGACCTCAGCAACTCAGCAAGTGGCGACAGCAGTGTCTCCGTTTCCTCACCCGCCTCCCGCACGCTCTGAGCACCGCGCCCGCCCCCAGGCCCCCGCCTCCATGACAGGCAAAGCCCAGCTGCACTTGGGACTCTGGGGGCGCTCTGGAGCCACATCACCTCCTCTCTCGTCCCCTTGCCAGGATGTTCCCTCATGGCAGCTGCATGCCTTGCTCATTCAGGTCCAGCTGCCCCCTCCCTCAGACTCTGGCACAAAGAAAGTCTCTGATAAGGCCTGATGCACAACATACAGACCCTGAAACAGCTGCACCGCAGTCCCCCGGAGCCGCTTCAAATGCAGCATCTCCGGGATAAGATGGCAGACGGGATGGTACATGTCTTTCCCCACAATCCAACATTCAGACGCAGGACCCCAGACCCCACCTCAGACACACTGCATTTCGGCAGACGTTTGAAGCAAATTCTCAGCCAGAGAGTTTAGATTTTGAGCAGCTCTGTATATTGGCCGTATAGTTATTCTCAAAATATGAACTCCCATAATTCACTCCCACCTCTAATTAAAGCACAGCTTTGATCTCCCTCCCGCACTGTGGGGGGCTGGTCTTCACCGCCTCTCAGACCCTCACCTGCACCGAGAAGGGAGGGACCCCGGCGGCAGCTGGCCCGTTCCAAGGCCAGCAGGGCGCCATGGCAACCACTTCCACCAGTAACTCAATCTCATCTCTGCTTTTACATCTTTCTCCCCTCAGTCCTGAAGCAGGGAGCTTTTTTAATCTGGAAAGTACACAAGGTGGCTCGTGGTTGCTATGCCAACAGCAGCTACTTCTAACGGACTTGACTGTCACCCAGGAAGCCATCAGCCGCTCAGACTGTAGACCTCAAGGCGCCACAGTGAGCCTGCATCCCTCACCTGGCTGAGGGTGCCAGCCTCCAAGTCCCCCTGAAGGCTGCTGGGTCAGGCCAGCCGAGAGTCTAAGGCACCAGGGGGTCCTTTAGGAGGACAGCTCTTGGTCTCTGTGTCCCTAAAGCCCAGGCTGTTCACTTGCCAGGCCCACCAGACAAAGCCCTGCAGACCAGGCGGCTTCAGCAGCAGATTCATGTCTGGAGGCTGGGAGTCCAAGGTCAAGGTGTCAGCGGGTTCAGTTCCTCCTGAGGCCTCTCCTTGGCTTGTGGATGGTCATCTTCTGTGTCCCTGTGTGATCACCCCTGTGTCTCCATGTCCTCCTGGTGTGAGGACCCCGCTAATGTCCCCTTCTAATCTACTCTCTGCGAAAGACCCCCCTCTCCACGCACCCACATTTGGGACAGAGCTCAGCCTGTAAACACCCACCTGACTGAGCCCTTGCTGGCACTGTGGCCACTTCCAGGAGACTGGCAAACCTGAGGGTCATCGTCCTGCAGATCCCAAGCCTGCAGTTGGCGTCAGAAATCCCCTCCCGAGGCCTGGCTGGTTCCGAGCTCTTGGGGACGGAAGCAGGAAGTTCGGGGAGCCAGGGGTCAGCCGCTGCCGGGACTCTGGCTTTTGGTTGGAGCGAGGCAGAACGCTCCTGGCGGCTTCCAGAGGCGGCTGATCTGGGGGAGGTTTTCAAAGCATCGGCCTGCAGAGAACAGAACCGAGGAGGCAGCACCCAAGCCCGCGGCCACGGGGGCTGGGGCGGCGATGCAGGCGAGAGAGGGGAGCCCTAGGCCTGTGTGGCAGGGAGCAAGAAGGTGCGGGGCTCGGGGGCGGGGCGGCGCTGGGACAGACAGCACCTTCTGTTGAGGTGGGGGGGAGGTGGCAGCTTGATGGAGGGTCTGCGGAGCTGGAGGTCTCATGAACTTCCCGGGGGGGACACGTGGTAAGGGTAGCAGCTGGACGTGAGCCTGGACTGCGAGGCTGGGGGCCGGGAGGTCATCCGTGCTGGAGCTGTCAGGGTCTCAGCCTCAGGAGGGTGGGGGAGCCAGGGACACCGGGCCAGAGAGGGGGAGGCTGGAGCCTGGGACCCAGGGAGACCCTGGTTCAGGAAGGTGACTGTCCATTCAGACACGGCTGAGCCCCGAGCCAGGTTTGGCAAGGCGGGCGGGGGGATGGGAACCTCCCCATGGGAGGAGCCGTCCGCCTCTGCAGGGTTGGGGGGACAAGTGCTGATAATAATGGCTGGGGGGAATAACCGTGGGCCCACCCAGGGACAAGGCAATGATGATGCAGCAGACAGGACTTGTGCACAGGCAGGCCAGGCCGTGTGGACGGGCGGTGGGGGCGGACAGGGAGTGGGCCTGAGAGCGGGACGGGACAGGGGTGAGGCGGGCACGCTGTCCGGGAAGGGGGCCTGGATGGACATAGGCGGCGGCGTGGCAGGAGCAGGGTACCAGGAGACCGCACCGCCCCGGAGCCCAGCGTCCCAGCTGGCAGGCTCCCATCCACCCAGCACGGGGTCTGCCCCGCACGGTGGGGCCTGAGGAGGGGGCTGGGACACGAGGGCGGGCAGGTGCGGGGACAGGGCGGGCTGCCCGCCATCAAGGGTTTGCAGGGTGGTGACCAGGCAGTGGTGCAGCCCGCGGGCTGTGGCAGGCTCGGGAAACCACGTAGTCCCGTGGGCGCTGTGGGTAAGGAAACTAAGGATGGAAAACATCAGGGCCTTGTCCAACAGTGCAGCTGCGTCCCGAGAGTTGTCCTGGGCGTGCGGGTATGGACCACGGTGTAGAAGGTGTTCTGGATAATTTCTTTTTTTACTGTAGTAAAGTACAGTAATGTAACATTTGCCGTTTTAACGATCCTTAAGTGTTGTAATTCTGGGGTGTTAAGTGCATTCACAGTCTTGTGCAACTATCCCCTTGGTATTTCATCCCAAGCAGAAACTCTGTACTCATAACATGTAAATTTTAGTCTGGTCACGGGTAAAAAACATTTGAAAGGCGCTGGGTCAGTGGCCAGCAAGGGGGTCCGTGTCTGGGGTCGCACAGAGGACAATACCCTTGCAGGAGAAGGGCCAGTGAGCTGACATGCCAGGGCACCGTGGGTCTGCCGTGATTCACGCACACACAGCTCTCACTTCGATTCTAAGGAAAAGGTGTTTCTCAAGAAGGAAGCCAGAAAGTAAAATGCAGACACAAATAATGGATCTGGTGCTAAATTTTTCAA
The DNA here is from genome assembly GCA_024291935.2 of Okapia johnstoni. Taxonomy (NCBI): domain Eukaryota; kingdom Metazoa; phylum Chordata; class Mammalia; order Artiodactyla; family Giraffidae; genus Okapia; species Okapia johnstoni. The sequence continues at coordinate 1,040,782 of CM044310.1, read as the reverse complement.
GGAATGAAGAAGTCTGGAGAAACAGTGTGGAACTAATCGAAGGGCCCAACCACTACTCATAGTTGGATATTTGTTAAGTTTAATACTGAGAAGCCAGTAAAAATATTAAAAAAAAAAAAACCTGCAATGGGAAGAAACAAACTGCAGTGACCTAAAAAACAGGATAGAAAATTGTATCAACTTTGACTCACATCAAAATCAGGGTTTTTTTTCAACAGAGGACTGGCTGAGAAGAGGACTGGTGAAAACTCCCGTAGCCTAATCAAGACACAGAATCTTGAAAACTCACAAGAAACTCCTTCCACTGGAAATAGAAGACCTGAAACATCCACTGTCTCATGAAAACATGCGGGAACCGTCTTCAGGACACTCGCGCTGGGGTCTGTGGAAGCAGGGAGCACAGCACGCGGCCGGGTGAGCGCGGTCCACCAGCCCGTGGGAACCTTGTGGACGCATCTCAGCAAGGAAACGAGCCCGGGGCGCCACCCGCCACGCTGCCAGGCACGCTGCGCTGCTGCAGTTCAGTCACTCGGTGTCCAACTCGGCGACCGCGCGGACCGCAGCGCGCCAGGCCTCCCCGTCCATCTCCGCCTCCCGGAGCCTCCGCAACTCACGTCCGTGGAGTCGGTGATGCCGCCCAACCACCTCACCTCCGTGCCCTTCTCCTCCTGCCCTCAGTCCTTCCCAGCATCGGGCTCTTTTGCAAGGAATCGGCTCTTCCCATCAGGCAGCCCTGCTCCCTGCTCACTGCGCCCGGCTCCGACCGCCGCAGAGCCCTGCGGGCCCGCCGCCCAGTCCCGGTGAAGCCGCGCCTGCGCGCCCCGCCCCGCCCCGCCCCGCCCCGCGCTCCTCGGCCCTCACTGGCTGGCTCCGAGGCCGCGCTGGCTGGCCGGCCAATGGGAGTGCGGCGCGCGCCGCGGCACGTGCGCCCCGCCCCGCCGGGCCGACGAGGAGGGGGCGGAGCTCCGGACGGGCGCGCGGGGCGGGGCGCGGGGCGGGGCGCGGGGCGGGCCCGGGGAGCGGGCGCGCGCTGATTGGCGGGCGCCGCGCTCCGAGGCCGTTAACGGCGGCGCGGCGGGGCCGTGGCTCCAAAACAAAGGGCAGGCGGCCCTCGGGCGGCGGCGGGGATGTCTCGCGCGGGGCCGGGGCGCCAACGGCCGCAGCGCGTCCCGGGCCGCGCCGGGGCCGCCGGAGAGCCGCGCCCGCGCTGAGCGAGGCCGGGCCGATGGGCGCTGCGGGCCGGGGCGCGGAGCGGTGGGCGGCCGTGAGTAGGGCGGGCCCGGGGGACGAGCGGCGTCGGCCGCGGGCGGGGGCCGCCGGGCTCGGGCTGCCCCGGACGCGGGGCGGGCGCGCCGCCTCCGACCGCCCCGCCGCGGAGAAGGTGCGGGCGCCGCCGCCCGCCCGGGGGTAACAGGCTTCTTCCCCGGAGGCAGGGTCGCGGCCGGGGCGGGGGGCGGGGGGGACAAAAAGAAGCCCCCGCGTGTTAACCGACGGGCCCTCGTGCAGGGCGAGGCCGACACGAATCGCGCCCGTGCGGCGCCCGCCGGGCTTCGGGGCGCACTGCCCGAGCCCCGACCCCGGGCGGCGCCGAGCCCAGGTCTGGCCCGTTCTGGGTGGGACTGGGCCGCGGTTCCGTGGTAGGTGGACCACGGCATCCCCACCCCCGGCTCTTCTGAGCCGCCGCGTGTCTTCTTTCTGTGGAAGCGTACCCACACCTCAACCTGTTGTTCTGCGCCGAGAATGTTCTTTCCACCTCCGGGGATGGCTCTCAGGTGCGGCCCCGAGCAGGCGGCCCCCCGCTCTCCGGGTCCCCGCGGCCTCTCTCTGCTCCCCGGAGGTGGCCTTGCCGGCCGAGCCCCCGCCCTGGGCAGCGGCGGGCCCATTCCCGCTGTTGAGCTTGGCTACCCTGCCCCGGCCTCTGGTCTGGCGCAGGCCAGCTCGGGCCCCTCCGGCCGCCTCCTCCTGGTATCCATGGGGCCAGGTGTCTTCTCCGCGGGGGGAGCCTTAGCCAGGCCCAGGGGCAGCCGAGTCTTAGCAGGGCTGTAACAACCTAGCACCTGGGCACTTTCAAAAAGTACTGAGTGGTCTTGATTACTCATCTGAGTCATTCTGAGTTGAAATCAGCTTCTTACTTTGGAACAACTTTATGTTTACACGAGAGTTGCAAAGGTAGTTCAATCCGTCCCAACCCGCGCTTTACCCGATGTGCCCACGCTATCACCCAGCGTGGCTGTGGTGTGCTTGCCAAAATTAAAAACTGATAAAAGTACATGCCTTTATAAAGCTCTTTATGTCGAGAACCTTTGATCCCTCCCTACCTTTGTCAGGTCCCACCAGGATCCTCGGGGGTGGGACGAGGTGGGTGCGGACAAGGACTTGCTGCGGAGAGTTTTTCTCCCTGGAAAACTGGTGAGTGGAAGGCAGTTTCAAATATGAAGAAGCAGTGAAAGTCCTCCCCCTCATCTCTGACACTTAACTCCAGAGTCGTTTGGTTTTAACTTCTTAGAAAGTGGTCAGATGGGCTGATCAGCAAAAGCTGCAGGAGTGGGGGGAGCACGGGCGGAGGGGCGGACGGAGGAAGCTCTGGACGCCAGGCCCTTGGAGGCTGAGGGTCCAGGGAGGACAGCGGGGTCTGGTCCAGCTGGCCGCTGGGCGGCGCCCCTGTGGTGATGGTGACACTGGGTCTGCTGAGGGGCTGTCGCTGGCGATGGAGTCAGGCTGCGTCGTCCACACTCAGGAGGCCCCAGGACCAGGGGTCCCTGTGGGCGCTGTTAGGCGTAGAGACAGCCCTTGGCCACTGCGCAGCCGACCTGACACCCGGAGCAGTTCTCGGGGCGCCTGGGCCCATTTTACAGGTCAGAAACCAGTTCGGCTGGGGGCCCCCCAGCCGCCCCTCACGTGGCTTTGTTCAGTCTTGGTCTGACCGAGTCCTCCCCACCCCCGACCCTCAGCTGCACACCCTCTGCTGAGCACCAGCCCCACTCTGGCTCCTCTCTGCGTCTCTGGTTTCTCGCACCCCTTCCTCGACGGAGGTGCCTGATGATGTTTTAATGAGCATGAGGTTCGTAAAATGGCGTAAGAGTCCCAGCCTCTTTCTTCCCTCTTGGAGCTGAAGAGAGGCCAGCCCTGCCTGTGTCTTCCCTTCTGAGCAGGAAGTGGGCGACCTCTGCTAGGAGGCGCCCAAGGACACTTAGTTACTAGGGGGAGAAATTAAAACAGTGTATCAGATGCTCTTAGAAAAGAAAGGCTCCGTGCCAGGCACTGCTCAGCAGGCAGGTGGGTGGGGCGGGGCGGGAGGACTCAGGAAGCCGTTTGGGGCAAGAGGGGCTGGAGCCCACGCCCTCCCGGGAGTCAGCTGCTCACTCTGGGCTCTGGTTCTCAGGTTTGTCTCTGGAATGGTGAAGTACCATATGGACATGGGCCTGATTCACGGCCTCTTAAAATAAAGAACCATGCTTATTTTAGGAAGAAAACTTCTGGAATCCAGAATGTCGTTTTTGCTCTAAAAACTTACCCCACGCTAGCATCTTGGGGGGATGGTGGCTGCTCCCCAAACCCAGGGACACGGCGGCCGCAGCAGTGAGCCCGGTGGTGCATCTGCCCTTCGGGTGCTAAGATGGGTCCTGACCTGTCAACAGGTCTCCTGGAAGAGCACCCTGTGTACTGGTGGCTGGAGAACTTGGTCTTGGGGATGTCAAGGCCGAAAGCCCAGTTAAATCACAACATGCTTCTCTGTGACCAAGACCCAGGCCAGGCCCCTGCTCCGCTGGGCCCCCCAGGGGTCAGCGAGGGGGGAGGCCAGGACAGATGGCAGAATGCGCGGGCTGGAGGCATGCCGGCCTTTGAAGGGTGACCGACCATGGGCACTAAGGATGGGCCAGGCCCAGCGGTCCGGGGAAGGGGCCTCCGGGGGGCTGGCAGTGTGTGGGACGTGATCTACACCTGGAGAAATTCAAAGAAACAGGAAAGCCTTGGCAAGCTGTCACTCTATTTACTTGGCTGTACCGCGTGCAGTGTCTTCGTTCCCCTAGCAGGGACTGAACCCTCGTCCCTGCAGTGGAGGCACCGAGTCCTAACCCCTGGCACCCCCAGGGAAGTCCCCAAGATGCCGTTTAAACGGCCCTGCCCCGTTAGAGGTCACTCGGAGTTAGAGATGAGGGGTGTCCCCGGTCTAAGAGTGAAAAGTGAAAGTCACTCAGTCATGTCCGACTTTGTGCAACCCCATGGACTGCAGCCCGCCAGGCCCCTCTGTCCTTGGGATTCTCCAGGCAAGACGAGTGGGCTGCCGTGCGGTTGCCTGTTCAAAGGCGAGGCTTGGTGCAGGCCGTCCAGTGGTCTCTGCCCAGGTCACTGGGAGTCGTGCTTCTGCCTCGAAAGGGGGCCCAGGGCTCTGAAGTTGAGCCACCAGGGCTAGGCTCCTTTAAATAGAGAAGACTCAGGTAAAGACACGGAGATGGATTCGGGCCGGCAGGCAGGGAGCGCTTTCCTTCCTGGCTGAGGCTGGGGTGCCTCCCGAGCTGGCCCCCGCCCCCCAGGCCCCGCACTTTCAGGCCGCTGTGAGCTGGAGGAGTCTGAGAGACCGCAGGAGGGGTGGAGGGCCCCAGCCCGAGTGGGGGGCCGCCGGGGGCCGCCAGCCTGCCTCGTGTCCCTCGGTGGTCCTCCTCCTCCGTGGACTGCCCCGGCCCAAACTCTTCCCGCCCTGTTAGTTCTCAAACGACCGAGTCCTGGTCTGAAAGGTGTAAATGCTTCCTGCTCCGGTTAGTGCTTCCTTCTCAGACCCCGCCAGGGACCCCGAGAGGGTCAAGGAAAGCCTCCGTCCCCTGCAGACACGTTCAGACCCGTCTCTGTCCCGCTGGCTCCCTGGCTCGTGCACTCACGGGTGGACACACACACACACACACACACAGCTTCCTATATTGTGACTGGAATTGTATTCAACAGTGACTTTGAGGAAGATCTCCAGCCCTGCTCATGGCGTAAGCTCTCCGTGGATGTTCAGTTAAGGCGCTCAGTCGCGTCCGACTCTTTGCGACCCCATGGACTGCAACACGCCAGGCCTCCCTGTCCATCACCAACTCCCAGAGTTCACCCAAACTCATGTCCATTGAGTTGGTGATGCCATCCAACCATCTCATCCTCTGTCATCCCCTTCTCCTCCTGCCCCCAATCCTTCCCAACATCAGGGTCTTTTCCAATGAGTCAGCTCTTTGCATCAGGTGGCCACAGTATTGGAGCTTCAGCATCAGTCCTTCCAATGAACACCCAGGACTGATCTCCTTTAGGATGGACTGGTTGGATCTCCTTGCAGTCCAAGGGACCCTCCAGAGTCTTCTCCAACACCACAGTTCAAAAGCATCAGTTCTTCAGCTCTCAGCTTTCTTTATGGATGTAGGGCTGTATTTTTGCCCCTCAAAACTGTGTGTAAGCTGTTTTGGGTCTTGAATTTGCTCACAGATACTTTGTTGTTACACTGCTGTATGCCCGCTTGTTTTCACTTACAAGGCTTTTCTTCTCGCCTTGTGGAGCTGGCTGGGGCTCCTGGGAGCGCTGAATGGCGTGGTGTAGAGGCAGCCTGGTTTAGTCCCCATCTCAAAAGATACTTTCCAGCTTGTAACATTGTGTATCATGTTACCATGAGTGGTTTGGGTTCTTTGTTTCTTTGGTACATGCCTGGAAACAGTTCTCTTTACAAAAATCTTCGTTTGCATGGAAGTTTTTTAAATTGTGAATGGATGTTAAATTTTCCAAACTTTTGTTTTTTTTGCATCCATTCAGATAAATGGACGCCTGGTGGTCAAGTTTTCTAATGTTAAACCGTCTCGCACTCTTGTGATAAAATCGCCTTAATTGTACAGTCCTGGGCCCCGTTTGGTCAATATTACATAGGATGTTTGCATCTTGGTTTCTTTGAAGAAACTTAAAGTCAATTCCATGCTTGTTTTTCTTTTCTGGCTGCAGGACTTGTGGGGTCTGTTCCCCAACCACTGAGTGACTCTGAGCCCCAGCAGTGAAGGTGCTGACCCCCCAAACGGGGGTTTGGGGTCAGGTTAAGCCACATGAAACGGTGGGAAGGTGCTTCCTCTTTCTCTTCCCTGGAAGCAGTCTCACCAGGTTGGAACAAGTCCTCTGGAGCTGCAGTCGACTTCTCCAGGGAAGTTCTTTGCTATCAGTGTGTGTATTGGAGGAGGACAATTTTTACCAGTGACTTGATTTCTTTTGTGTTTACAGGATTATTGAGGTTTTCTATCTCTTCTTGAGTCATATTTTCAAACTTTTCTCCAGGAATTATTGTGTGGTTCACGTTTCCAACTAATTGACTCAGACCTACTGCAGCCCCTGCTCCCTGCGCGTCTGGCCCACGGCACTTCAGCGGTGGCCGTGCTGACGGCAGCGCCTTGGCCTTGTTGATCCTCGCCAGAGGGTCCGTGTTCCCTTCTCTTTAGTTCTTTTTTTTTTTCCTATTTCTTTCCTTTCTTATATTGGGGTTGTTTTCCTGTCACTTCTCAACGTTTCTAAAGATGCGTGTTTAGCTCAGTAACCCCACCTGGCTTCTATGGCCATCCTACGAGAGCCTACAGCCCCCTTTAAGTTCTGATAATTAGTTTATTGTTTGAAAGCGAAAGTCACTCAGTCGTGCCCAACTCTTTGTGACCTCTTGGACTACACAGTCCATGGAATTCTCCAGGCCAGAATACTGGAGTGGGCAGCCTTTCCCTTCTCCGGGGGATCTTCCCAACCCAGGGATCGAAGCCAGGTCTCCTGCATTGCAGGATTCTTCACCAGCTGAGCTATCAGGGAAACCCATTTTATTGTTCAAAATATTTTCTAATTTCCATTATTCTTAGACACATGGGTATATAGAAGTATATTTCCTAAATTATAAGCATATGAGAATTTTTATAGTTACATTTTATTCTTGACTTCTAATTTGTGTTGTGGTCTGAGAACATGCTGTGAGTTCTGTCCTTGAATGTGTTGCGATGCGCTGTGTAGTCGCGTTCTGTAAATGTTTGTGTGCAGTAAATGAGCTGGAGTCTCTGGTTCTCAGATAGTTTTCTACGTGTGTTTTAGTTCCAGTCTCTTGATCAAAATGAAGTATATCTGCCCTCACATGTGTTTGCTCTATCAGTTGGTGAAAAATGCAGTAGTATATATATAGATTTCTATTTTGTAAATTAGTTCACTTGTATCAATTTTTAGATTCTACCTATCAGTGGTATCTTATGATATTTGTCTTTCTAACTTCGCTTACTATGATAGTCTCTAGGTCAATCCACGCTGCTGCCAATGGCGTTATTATGAAACGTGTGCGGATGTGTGTGTGTTCACAGACACCCCCGCGCTGTCTTCCCCCGCCCCTCTGCCAGTGAACACTTTGCTGCTTCCATTCCCGGCTGCTGTGAACAGCGCTGCTGTGAACACCGGGGTGCACGTATCCTTCTGAGTTGGTTTTCTCCAGATACACGCCCAGCAGCGGGACTGCTAGGTTGTATGAAGTGTATTTTTAGTTTGTTTGTCTGTGTTTTTTAGGAAACCTCCATACTGTCCTCCAGTGGCTGCACCGACTCCCATTCCCTCCAACAGGGTAGGCGGCTCCGTTTTCTCCACACCCTCTCCAGCCTTTGTTATTTGTGGTCTCTGTGATGCTGGCCATTCTGACAGGTGTGAGTTTTGGTTTGCATATCACTGTGGTTTGGGGTTGCATTTCTCTATTTATGTGAAGCACATGCATTAGCAGTAATTGTGACCACAGGTCTGCGTTGCTCCCACCCAGGTCCCAGCTGTCCCCTTTGTCCTTTCTGAGCCTCAGTTGAAGGCGTGTGTCTTAGAAGCAGCACGAGACAGCTCGTTTTCTGTCTGGTCTGGAACCTTCAGCTCTAGTGTGGGTCCCTCTGTGCTTCACCCACGCGCTGAAATGTCCGGGTCTCCATCTTCCGTCGTTAGGCTTCTTGCTCTTCCCCCGGCGCGTTCCCTCCCTCCCTCACCTCCCTTTACACCTTTGGAAGTGACACACCTGCTCTTTTCGTTCGTACACGTTTCATCAGAAATTACATCTGTCCTTCATTTACTGGAATGTACTTTTAATCCGTACGTGTAGCTGCTTTTTGGACACTGCTCCGACTGCACCTCTGCCTGTTCTCTTGCTCACCTGTCACGAGCAAGTCACAAGCAAATCTCGGAGCTCCGGGGGGCGGTGCTGCTCTCGCACCCGCACACTTAGCCTTTTCTTTCCTCTGCATTCCGCCTGCTTTTAGTCTGAAGTTGAGACTTGAGTGGGCTTTCTCTTGTTCCTTCATTTCTGTCTGAAGCGCATCCCTGAATCTCCTCCGGTGATACTCTGCCGAAGCCAAGCTGCTCACCTGCAGGTGTCAGGCCCTGAGGTCCGGGGCGACGTGCCCGCTGCAGAGTCCTGGGGGCGGGGGCTTCCCCGTCAGGGCCTCAGGAGCCTCCGCGCCGCCCCGCCTCGTGCGGTCTGACTTGGGAGGCCGCTCCGTTGAAAGGTGGCCTCCCTTCCCTCCTGGAGGCGTCTCAGACTTCCTTGCTGTTTTGTTCTGCAGCCACATGATTACGTGACACGGCGTGGCCTTCTTTTCCTTCACCCTCCCGGGGCCTGTTGGACATCAGTCTGGACTGTGTCCTCGAGTTCTGGCCACGCTGCATCTCCTCTCGCGTCACCTTCTGGGGTCCTCAGACACGCCTGCGCTTTTGGTGCCAAGTCCAGCATCCTGCGGGCCGTTCCCTCGTTGTCTTCTGAGAGTGGCGTGGTTTCAGCTCACGTCTAGGGCCCTGGGCCACGGAGGGCGCCGCTGTGCGTGCGGCCCTTCCCGTCTCAGGCCAGCCTCCCGTCCTCCTGGCACATTTGCTGGAAAGGCGCTGTCCTTTCCGCGTGGAATGGTCCTGGCACCCTTGCTGAAGATCATGTGACTGTGCGTGTGAGGCTGTATTTCTGGATTGATAGGTAATTTCCTGGAGACCCTCCCCACGATCATAGACATCATGGTGCTTGGAGCCACCGACTAGGGCCATCACTCGGGGCTGGATGGACCCAGTGCTCCTGGCGTCTCTCAGGTGGGAATTTCGTTGGCTGCTGTCTCTTCCGCGTGTCCTGAAGCCAGAGGACAGAAGACGTATTTGAGCTGCCGTTTTCTCAAATTATTTATGTGTGAAAGTAGTTCACCGGCCACTCCCAACTAAATGGAGAGTGGCTGAGGCATGGTCGGGTATTAACCTTCTTTTTATGTACAGTTACTAGTGAAGGATTAGATCTCTAGCATCTAGGCCTGCACTTTCCTGCGTCTGTACAACAGGCGTCCTGAACCACGCACGTCCTTTCGTGGCTCTTTCTCTCCGTCACCCTCTGCCGTGTGTGTTGACAGGTTGTGGCGTTGCTCTCACCCCAGCTGTGTAGACGGAGCCACACGCCCTCCGAACAACAGCGGCTCTGGCGTGCATGTTCCAGTGTTTGTTCTGTCGGAGAGCCCAGCAGAGCTGCAGCTCCTCCCGCGCCAGCCCTGAGCTGAGCCAGGAGTGCCCTGTGGAGATGGTGAAGATGACCAAGTCCAAAACTTTCCAAGCGTATCTGCCAAACTGCCACCGAACCTACAGCTGTGTCCACTGCAGGGCCCACCTGGCCAATCACGACGAGCTGATCTCCAAGGCAAGTGTCTGCTCGCGAAGTCAGGGGCCTAAGAGAGGAGTGTGGACCCTCCCGGGTGTGCTGGCCTTGAACGTCTGCAGCCTCGTGGGCGGCACTTTGGGAGGCCGTGGTCTGGGCCGTGGCACTGCCCATGGGCGGGCCCGGGGGGCTGGTTGCTGGGTTTGCACATACACCCTCCACCTGGGCCGCGGGGCACTTAGCTTGCAGGGCCAGGAGCTCGTCCTGGGTGATAGGCAAGAACCAAGAGAAGGTTCTGATCCATTTGCGTTTCTGGTTATTTCTGAGGCCTGTCCATCCCACTGGGTCCCTTTAGCCTGGTACCTGGAGTGGCGAGTCCTTGTCGAGTGCCCCTCCGGCTCCTGTGGCCCTGCAGTCAGGACTGGCTGGAGGCTGGAGACACACAGAGGCCCTGTTCTGCCTCCTTGGTCGTCCTGGAATGAGTGACCATGCTATGAGCTTTCCTCCCAGAAGGGGGCCACGGCTTTCTTACAGTTCCCGTGGAAAGGCACGGAAACCGCCCCGTGCCCCCGTCTACTGGACGCTGGCACACGCTGTCCCAGGCACAGGGCTCAGGGGCGCTCTGCCCGTGGCCCCTCGGCGCCGCTCCAGGCCCACGGGGTGCCTCCACTCTCCCCCGGGCAGGGCTTGTGGCACTCGGCTTTGACCGCGGCCGGCCCTCTGACACCTCTTCCTTCTCTGCAGTCCTTTCAGGGAAGTCAGGGACGAGCCTACCTCTTCAACTCAGTGTGAGTACCGTGCCACTGGCGCCACCCAGGGCTGGGGGGGGGCGCCAGCTCTGCTCGGAGGCAGGGGGTGTGCTCCCGGCTGGGGTCCATCTTGGTTTCCATGGAGACAGCGGACTCTGGGTGCCTCCTTGCTGCCTGATGCGTCCTGGGTTCTCAGTGGGGAAGCAAAAATTGTGTCTTCTCTTCTGAGGGGCAAGGGACAGCAGGGGAGTCAGGGCGGACAACCCTGGGTCCTGGGAGCAGCCGGCGGGGTGGAAGAGCGGGCCTGGCCCTGCAAGGGTGCCAGCTCCACCTCCCCGCAGGGTGAACGTGGGCTGCGGCCCTGCGGAGGAGCGAGTCCTGCTCACCGGCCTGCACGCCGTGGCCGACATCTACTGCGAGAACTGCAAGACCACGCTTGGGTGGAAATACGTGAGTCACTGGGGTCCGCGTTACCATGTAGACAATGGGCCAGGAACAGAACGGGTGCCGAACGTCAAGGAGGGTCCACGAGCCGGGGGGCGGGGAGGCTGTGCCCACCATGCGGGTGATCGCTGGCCGGGCACGGCAGAGGCCTGTGGACATGACCCTGTGGTCATGCTCACAGCTGACCTGTCTGGCCCAGGACCCATCCCTGGGCAGGGGAAGTGCATGGAAGAAGCACCCCTGCACTGGTGCGCCCCACCCCGCCCCAGCTCCTTCCCACCACCTGTGACCCCGAGTCCCTAAACCGCCCCCTGCCCGTGCTCAGCCGCACACCTGACTCCGTAGCTCCCAGTCCCCGGCACAGCGGCCCCCTCCTCGGCCCCAGTGCACACCGCACAGGCCGTTTCCGGGAGATGTGACCCTGTCCTTCCTTTCCTCGCCGCATGTAGAAAGAAGTTGGGAAACGAAACGGATTCTGTTCTGAAACCTCTCTCTCTCTTCAAGGAGCATGCCTTTGAAAGCAGTCAGAAGTATAAAGAAGGGAAATTTATCATCGAGCTCGCCCACATGATCAAAGACAATGGCTGGGCGTGAAGCGGACCTCCTGCCCCTGAGCGTGACTGAGGCGTGTGCGAGGGTGGGTGACCCCCGGCCAGCCCCCGGGGGAGGCAGCCCCGCGAGCTGTGTCCCCTTCACGCACGTGGCTGTTTCTGCAATGTTTCAATGACCTGTTTTCTAATTTCTCAAGATCCAGAGAAAGACTTAACCGACTGATGACTTGTCCATCTGGTCCATACCTTTTGTAAGCGATGCTTTTAAGGTAGAGTTTGGCTGTGTACTGTTGATTTGATGGAAAACCAGACTGAGTCCCCATGGACCCAAGGGTGGCCTCTCTGGAGAGCCAGCCTGGCTCGCGTCTGGAGTGAAGGGAGGGGACCACTTCTCCCCGACTCGGGCCCGCACCGTGGTGGTTCTGCATGCAGACCGCCGAGGAAGGTGCTCTGCCAGGCATCTCCCTGAAGGCTGTGCGTCTCTGCACCCAGGGTGCTTTTCGGCCTTATTCAAAAGTAGACGGCACCGCTGCTAACACTTTAGATGAGCTAGAAAAGAGAGACGTGTCTAACGGAACAGCCTGTTTAAGCCGGTAGCTCCCTTATCTAGAAGGCAGGTGAGCGAGCGGTCAGCAGACTTGGCCCTGGGCCCACGCACGTTCACCGAGCAGCCGGTCCGCAGACTTGGATCCAAACACACTGGCCAGAGGGTAAGCGGATTTCCTTTTCTAATGTACTTGAAGTAGAAGGATGATTCTTCCTGTTTTTGAACGAGGCCAGAGCAGGATAAGCTTACAGATTAAGATCTGCCCCGTTCTCACGTTTTCCACAGAAGGTTCCAGTTGCAAGACAGGTGTAACTCTGCTCGGGGGCCCCATCCCGCCCTGGTTCTGTTCGCGTTCCCCCGCACTGGGCCTTTGCAGGGCTGGGCTGTGCGCGTGGCTTCTGGCCAGTCTGCAGAGAATGAGGCCAGAAGGCCCTCTGGCCAGTGAGCCCGGCCTGCCCCTTCACGCATCTGGAGGCCTTCCGTGTGCTCGCTGGGGCCTGAGACGCCCGGGACCCTGGCTCCACAATCCCACAGCCACAAACTGGAGATGGGGGCTCTCCCGAGCCAGAGCCCTGGCTGGCGCTCCAGGCTCAGGTGAGCTTCCCGTGGTTACCCTCTGACCCACAGCCTGGATGGGGAGCCCCGGGCTCCCCCGCCTCTGGGTGCTGGGTCGTCCACGAGGGTGACCAGGAGGCCGCCTCCTGGTGGAGCCCCGGGGCCTGGTGCTCAGAGCCCTGTCAACGCCCAGCGGGTGCCCAACCTGAGGGCTGAGTTCGAAGCCGGGGCCCAGCCTAAGCCGGGGCCCCTCCCCAAGCCTCAGCTGGCGGCCGGGCAGGTCTCCAGCAGATGCTTCTGGACGCCGAGGAGCCTCCTGCAGTTCCCGCATCCACTGCACACATGTGCGGCCTGAGTTTCGGGCAGTCGGGTTCTGGGCTGTCTGGGGGCGTGGCAGCCTTCTTCCCAGTGGTGCGGGGGCAGCTTCGTCGCTGACGCCAACCGAGGCCCTCAGCTGCTTTCCTTGTGGTTCTGCAAAACCCGAGCTCCTTTTGAAACCAAACGAGCTGACCGTGAGCGGCTTCAAGGCTGGACACTCCTGAGGCCACGACCAGACGTGCGGTTAGGTGCTGGGATGCTCCCCCTTTTAAGTTCCTGAACGGTTAACTATCAATCACCTCGTGATTTTTATTTAAATTATTTAAGGTATTTTTTTCCTTGGGGAGAGTGGGAGGTGACGCCAGGATTATAAATGCGTTTAAGTCCACTACGTAGTGTTCTCTCACTCCAGTACTCTTGCCTGGAGAATCCCAGGGACGGGGGAGCCTGGTGGGCTGCCGTCTATGGGGCCGCAGAGAGTCGGACACGACTGAAGCGAATCAGCAGTGTTCTCTGCACGTTTACTTTAGAAACGTGGTTTAGCTCTGGCTGTTTTATACGTACATATATATATAAATATATATATAGTATTTTTATACCTTAACGCTTACTCTTGATGGCATCTGTCAGCTATTAGGAGGGATCAGAACTGGGAATTGTTTCAAAAGTCCTTTACTTTACCTGATGCCCTCCCCAGGGACTTACACACTCTGACTGTTTTTAACATCTAGAGAAGTACAATTTAAGCTCCAAGATGACAGAGACGTAAACCTTCCCTCGTCAGAGACTCTGGGCGGGCCCGTCCCCTCTGTGGAACTGTGGGTCTTCAGCCCGGGGTGGCTGGCTTTCCGTCAGGGCCGGTGGGCCCGGCCGCTGGACAGATGGATGGACAGAAGCCCAGGCCAGCCCAAAGACGCGCTCCCTGAGCAGGACCACCCCGTGTCCGGCCCTCCGTCCTCTGTCTGCACGAGCTTCCAAAATAAAGCTTCCAATGTTCGCTGCCTCTTCGTCAGTAGCATCGACGGTCTGGTGGTCTGGAAGGGCAGCGAGGGGCCACGCTGGCGCCTCCAAAGCTGCTGCGGGTGGGGCGCCCCTGCTCCAGGAGCCTCAGGCGAGCACCTCGCACACCTCCTCCCCGTGACCCCAGCTTCCAGGGAGCAGTTTCTGCTGAGGAGGAGCTGGCACCGGGTCCTGAAGACACGAGGGAGGCAGCCTGGCCGCAGGCGTGGGGCAGGACGGTCCCTGTGGAGCCCAGGTCCCAGTGGACAGTCACAGGCCCTGGAGGAGGCCCGGGAGCAGGAGAGGTGCCACCGTGCGTGTGGACCTGTGAGCCTGGGCCCAGCAGCAGAGACGGGGAAGACCCACAGTACCTCCTGGAAGCGAGAGCCAGCTGCACTCACTGCCGTGAGGTTTTGGGTGAGGAGACCGGACAGGAGTGGGCATGGAGCCTGGCGGGGGGTGGGGGTCAGCCGTGCTGACCCCGGGAGCTTAGCGCTGAGAGCCGGCGAGGGCCGCAGGGAGGCTGTGGGCCTCCCGCCGGGAGCGGACGTGGTCCTGGGAAGCGGCGGCTGTCCTGAGCGCCTGTGCTGGAAGCCAGGGGGGGCGTGTCCAGGACGGGAGGGCCGCGGGGAGGCGGCTCCCCAAGGGGAGGCCACCCTGAGCAGGGCATTGGTCGGTGGGCAAGCACAAGGCCGAGTCCCCAGGGTGCAGAGGAGCAGGTAGGGGCGCCAGCTCCCAGGGCCCCTGCTCAGCTCTGGCCAGGACAGAGGGAGCCCACAGGCTTCACCCTCCTGACGGGCAGGGGGAGCAGTCCTGGGGCTGGGTGGACCCAGTGAACCCAAGCAAGAGGCAGCAAAGGTTTTTGGACGAAACATCAAGGCTGTGCCCCCACCCCACACCCCCGCCCGAGTCAGAAGGTCTGGTCTGAGGTCCCAGGTGACCACCGGCTGGAGGACCACACCAAGTGGACCGGCCACCCTGAGGTGGTGACAGGCGGGGGGCGTGGGGGTCAGAAGACAGCCCTTCCTCCCCAGAAGCCCAAGATGTGGAGACAGGGCCAGGCCAAGCCACCAGCCCAGGGAGGGAGCCAGGAAAGGACTCGGAGAGCAGCCAGGGCTTTATTGAAGGGCAGACGGTCGACTCTGCACACACCCCAGCTGCGAGTGCCTACCCGGATCAGGCGCAGCAGCCAGCTGCTACCACGAGCTGAAGTCCCCAAAGCCGCGGCTGGGCTTCTTCTTGGCCACGGGGACAGCTGCACTGGTGGACGGCTCCTCCTCTGCCACCCGCTTCCTGGGGGGCACAGTGGGCACGAGCTGCAGTGTGCACGCGGGCCCCCAGCTAGGAGCCCCCCGCACGTCACAGGGCTGCACAGGCCCCGAACCCCCCAGGTCCCTCCCAGTTCACAGCACAGTCCTGGAGCCTCCATCTGACCCCCATGACAGACTCTGACCCTGGGACGCGGGGCGTGGGCAGTGGGGAAACTCACGTGACTGCCGGGCTGATGTACTTGCCCACCCCCTGGCGGTACGCCTGGGGGCCCTGACTCCCCTGGGAGGGCTGGCTGCTCTTGGCCGTGCTCTCGGGGGCCACCGCCTCCAGCCGCGTCTTCCTGCGCTCCTCGGCAATCTGGGGGGGCCGGGCGAAGGCTGTCTTGAGCACTGGCCCAGGCGGGGCTCCTGGGACAGAACCGGGCCGGTCGCGGGCACAGCCGTCCCCCCAGGCCCCTCCTCACCTGAGCATCGGCCTCTTCATAGGGGTCCACGAACACGATGGTGGAGTCAATGCGGATCTCCTCCTGGCGGGGGAGGTGGGCGTGAGCAGGCCCCCCCACCTTCCCACCACCCACCCAGCTCTGAGCCCGAGGGGAGGGCCCTCTGCTCCGGGGCACGTACCTTAGGGCGGTCAGTTTTGGGGTCACTCTCCACGTTCTCCATGGCCGTCAGTGTGTCAAAGCCCCCAACAACCCTGCAGCGGAGCAGCAGGGCACCTGAGCACGTGCCTGGCATGGGCACCCATGCAGGCCAGGACCCAGACTGTGCGCAGACTGACAGGACCGTGCACACACAACGGCGTCTGCAGAGGACTCGGCGCTAAGGGTGAACACCGAGCCCCGGACAGGAGGTGGAGAGACAGGACGTGGCCTAGCTGTGAGCTTCGGGACTGCGAAGGGAGAGCCTGCGGGGGGCAGGTCTCAGGTCCAGAGGGTCACCTCCCCACTGTGCACAGACTGGACAAGGGGGCACAGGCCCGGCCTGGGGGAGGCGGCCACCCACCCCGCACACAGACCCTGCCCGGCGCCTTACCGCCCGAAGATGGTGTGCTTCTTGTCCAGGTAAGCGCAGGAGCGGAAGGTGATGAAGCTGGGGAAGGACGGGGTGGTCAGGGAGAGCCCACGCCTCCCCACCCGCCTGCCTCAGCCCCCCGAGCCCAAGCTCCCACGTGGGACGGTGCAGTCAACACTCTCAGCTGGGACAGACACACAGACACGGCAGAGAGGCTGACCCCCGGGGCTGCACCCACAGCCTGCGGGAGGCAAGCACAGGAGCCCGCTGAGAGACGCCCCAGGAACATGCGAACTCCGAAACCAGCAGGAACCGGCCTGGAACAGCAGGCCCGACAGCCAGATCGGGTGACGACCCCGCTCCCCAGGGCCCCGCACAGCCCAGCCTGGAGGGGCCCAAGTCCACCCACCCCTCGAGCCGAGAACATGAGCGTCCACGAAGCCTCCACTCTCTCAGATAAGGGCCCGGACACACGCGACTCAGCAACTGCGCCCCCACCACTTAAATGAACGTAGTAGTTTCTCCTACATGAGTGACCACCACCCAGAACGAGAGATGAAAAACTCCATTTCCAAGCTATCACAAACTACAAAGTCCTCCGGGAGCAGCTGTCTGCAGGAAGGCAGGGCACCCATGAGCAGGAACTGTGAAATCGCATTAACGAGGGAGAAGGCGTCCTCGGAAAGCCGAGGTGTGTCCCCATATGGAGGCTCTCACGTGCTGCCCGATCCTCTAAAACACACGCCATGCGGCTGCGACTGGAATCCCATCCACATCGGAGCATAAGCAGCCCAGCACAGTGGACACGAGAGGGAAACAGCGTGGGGACCCCCTTGGGGACACGCTGCAGGCCCCGTAGACGCTGGCACCGGAGGGAGGCCCGGAGCCCCTCCTCGTGGTCGGCGGGAGGGCCCTCTTCTATGGGATGCTCCCCAGGGGGCCCCGCTGAGGGAGGTTCAGAAAAAATCACCGGGAGCAAGTCACCCAGGCCACTGGACGGGGCCTGTCCAGCTGCACTGGTGCCCAAGACGGCCAGGGCCCACCAAGCCACACCAGACCGACAGGCACCCTCACCATGGGCAAGGAAGGCCCTGTCCACCCAGAGGGGCGGCTCCCAGAGACATGGGGACCCTGAGAGCAGACACACCCTGTGCCCATGGCCTCCCCGACACGCGCAAAACGGACTCTAGCACAGACCCGGGCTCATGCCCACCACCTTCCTGCAGACCGCGACGTCTGGGAAAAGCATCTAGAATACAGCTGAGGAGTTCAGCGTTTTTAAAACTCCTCCTTCACGAGGACTGCCATGGGGAGGCGGTGGGTAAGGCCGTGTGCAGGCCGCCTGCACCAGCCCCAGGCACCCCCTGCCTCCTGCTAACAACGCCCGGCCTTCAGCAGGCAACGCCCCAAGCGCGGGGCGGCCTCCTGGCTCAACGGACGCAAGCGGGCACGACCTTCATGGCGAGGCTGATGGGGAGCCCACAGGAGCCAGCCTCCCACCCCATTAACTCACAACTGAGACTTGTTGGTGTTGGGCCCCGAGTTGGCCATGCTGAGCACCCCGCGGCCCGTGTGCGAGAGGCTGGCGCGGAACTCGTCTCGGAAGGGCTTCCCCCAGCAGGATTCCCCGCCTGGAAGAGGAGGGTGGGGGCAGCAGAACGACCACAGCCTGGCCAGCCCAGAGGCCTCGCCGCCCCAGGGCACTCACCACCAGCTGTCTGCGGACCCTCAGCCCCGGGCGGGCCCCTCCCCAGGACATGGAGTCGACTCCACCGAGGGAGGGCAGGCTGGCCCCCGCCGCCAGCAGCCCGAGGGGGCTCTGGGGAAGCAGCCCCGGGCAGAGCTCGACCCCTGCCCACTGCGCCCCTAGGTCTGCTGCCAGACGGGGGGGCGCCCCTGGAGGCCTCGCCAGCAGCGCAGAACGAGGAGACGGGAGCTGGAGGCCGTGGCTCTGGGGCCCCCACGCGCCCCCCACAGCCTCCCGGGGGTGTGGCCCATCACCCACCTGTGCCGGTGCCCGTCGGGTCACCTCCCTGGATCTGTGGGGAGAGCCCGCCAGTGAGGAGCCCTGCGTGAGCCCCCACCTGCCCACTTGCACCCCCAGCTGCTACTGCAGACAACGGGGCCTCCCGGTCACTCCCACAAGCCCAACATGGCCAGCTGGGCTGGGGCCCGAGAAGGGGTCAGCACCCCCCATAGGGGAGGACCCTGCACATGGGCGGGGGGCACCGGCGTCGGCACTCACCACGAAGTTGCGGATGGACCGGTGGAAGACGGTGCCATTGTAGTACTGCTTCTTGCAGAGCCTAATGAAGTTCTCACAGGTTTTTGGGGTCTGAAACGGGCCAAGGGCTCCCGTGAGGCACACGACAGCCTCGACAGTGGAGAGGGCTCCCGGGCCCACAGCCGCGCCCTTGGGCAGTGGACGTGGCAAGGCTGATCACCCCGAGGACGTGGGGGGATGCGGGGGGGCCCACACACCAGGTCGCAATGCAGCTCCAGGTTGAGGTCGCCCAGGCTGGTGTGGAGCCGCACGTAGCCCTTCTTCTTCACGAACCGGTAGCGCAACTCATCCTCGTCGATGGCCGCTACGAGCAGACGCCTGAGCTGCCCGCTTGCCCGGGGTCGGGGGCCCAGGGGGAGGGCGGGCACCAGGGGCAGACATGGGGAGAGGAGGACAGGGCTGGGCCAAGACCAGGAGAGGAGGACGCTGGGGTCTGAGGTGGGGCGGCCCCCCCAGGGGAGCCTCCAGATGGACGACCCCACCCAGACACAAGCCCACTTTTGAAAGGGCCCATCCCCGCCTAGCCGCTCGCGAGCTGCCGGCAAGCCCGCAGAGCCAAGGCGGGCGGGGGAGAGGATGCCTGTGCTCGGCCGCCGCAGACAGGGAGGGGGGCCAGGTGCTACCTGCTTCGTGCGTGGTCTCGGGAACCATGGCCGTGGACGTGAAGGAGGCGCTGACCTTCCCGGTGGAGTAGTGGGCCTGCGGAGAAACCACACTGGTGCGTCAGTACCAGGGGGCCGCCCCTCTGCCCGGGCCCTGCCCGTTGCCTGCCTCCACCACCCACAGGCACCGGGGGGCCTCCTGAGGACAGTACACCCAGCCCACGCTGGTCTCTCCCGCAGGGCCCAGGGAGCCGCAGCCCTTGGCTTCGACTGTGCTGAAGGCCTGGCTGCCAAGCCTCATGTCAGGTGAAACCTGGAAAAGCGCGCCAGGCAGAGTGTGGGCGCCTCTGGGGTTCAAAGCACCAGGCACTTAAGCTTCCTTTTAAAGGTTTCAAATTCCTATAGGAAAAAAACATCCACAACAAATGGCTTTTTTCTTTCTAAACAGAGAAAAAGATGTTTTTTCCCATCAGAAGAAAATGCATCAAAACGCTAGGAACCACTGTGTCAGAGGAAATCGTGAACAACACACCCTCGTCTTTAGCACACCTGGCTTCCTGGACAACCATTTAAAGCGGAGTCTCCCAGCCCCAGTCCCCCAGGCCCTGCCTGGCAAGGGGCGGGGGCAGCTGAGGGCCCGACAGGCCAGGGCACGAGTCCCAGTGCCCTCACGGCCGACTGGGGCCCAGGGCCAAGCACAAGGACAGGCGGGATTTGGAGGTGAGGGCCGGGTGGCAGGCACCCCGGGACCACCTGTCCCCCTACCCCCCGGCAGCTCGGCACCCCTGGGTCACTTTGGCTCCGGTGGCCTGCTCTGCAGGGCCGTGCCTGCCCACACCCCAGGCTGCTGTGTGGTGAGGAACCATGGAGGCTGCCGGCCGCCCCCCACCCAGCCCCGTGCTCCAGGAGTGCCGCCAGGGCAGGGGAGCGGGCCCCCTACTCACGGCGTTCAGCTTGTCCACCTTCGTCTTCTCAGGGACCCTCATGGTGGCCGCCAGCACCTCGTCCCCTTTGAACTCCTTGTAGAGCTCCTGCAGCGTCTCCCGCGTCTCCGTGTTTGTGTTTTTCAAATAGTAAGACGGGTCCTGCTTGGCCTTCTCTTCATCTAGAAGACAGCACGGTGGTCCTGAGCAGCCGAGGCCCAGCGCCGTCCCCAGATGCCGTGAGGGGACAGGAGGCCAGAGCCACTGAGCGCCCGGCTGGGCACAAGGCCAGGGTGACCCAAGCCTCCACCAGTCACAGCCTCCTGGTCACAGCAGCCCTGGGGGGAGCCCATGGAGGGAGCAGGGCCCGTGGAGGGAGCAGGGGCCGTGCAGGGAGAAGGGGCCGTGCAGGGAGCAGGGGCCGTGCAGGGTGCAGGGGCCGTGCAGGGTGCAGGGGCCGTGCAGGGTGCAGGGAGCAGGGGCCGTGGAGGGAGCAGGGGCCGTGCAGGGAGCAGGGCCGTGGAGGGAGCAGGGGCGAGGCCACCGCCCTGGCCCGACCCTGGGGTCACAGCCCCACATCTCGCTCCCCCAGCTCTGGGGCCGGCCTGCCTGCCTGCCTGCCTGCCTGCCGGCCAGAACAAACAACCCGGCCTGGCCCTGTGGTGAGAAACAGACCATCTCTGAGGGGCGTGGCAAGGGCGACCCAGGCCCCAGGAACCCAGGAGAGGAAGCAGCCCTGAGGGGCCTGCGGCCGAGTCCTGGCAGTGACAGCCCAGCTGGCCCTCACACGCCCAGGCGCCAGGGTCCCTGCTGACCCAGCACAGGACAATGGCACGGCAGCTCACGACACGCCAGGCCTGTGCAGAGTGGGCCGGGACCCCCGAACTCTGGTGGGGGGGGGAGCATCCCCCAGGGGTGCTGGCTGTGCTACCCAACCCCCTCGCCCCTGGGCAGCCCGGCTGTACGTACCTGGGTCGATTATTTTCATGTTATTCTTAACATGGAAGAAATTGGAGACGTTGAACTTGTCTAGGTTGGTGGGGTCCCTACGGCACAGAGAGTGTGTGTAGCAGTGAGCCCAGCACGTCCTGGGCTGTGCAGCCGCTGGGTAGGGAGGCGGGGGTCGGCAGGGGCCCGGGCTTGCGGAGAGGCTGGGGGTCGGCAGGGCGGGCAGGGACAGGGCCGCAAACCCGCTCCCCACCTGCACGCCTTCTCCCCGCTCACAGCCAACCAGTGCCCCCAGCTGTCAGCGCTGGACACAGGGTGCCTAGCTCCACTCTCCCTCGGGGCCGCCCCCTGCAGTCAGCTGCCAGGTGGACCCCACAGTCTGCCCGGGGCCAGAGAGCCCACTCTGTGCACTGGCCTCAGACTGTGATGGGATGAGCCACAGGAGGACCCAGGCCCCCAACTGTCTGCAGCCATCACTCTCATGAGGCTCTCAGGACACCTAGAGGCATGCTCTAGGCTTGCCCTGGGTCCTGAGCACCTGCCCTGCCCTCAGGCTTGAAACGAGGCGGCCTCGACTTGGAGGTGCTCCGGGGCAGAGACAAGTCAGGGGTGGCCCCCACGGGAAGCCAGGGGCCCCAAGACTGCAGCGGCAGCCTGTGCAGAGGCCCGGGGTGACCCACGGCCGAGAGGGGCTCTGCCGGGACGCGAGGCAGGGAGCCAGGGGGCGACAGCGGGGCAGGGCGCCCACCTGCAGGGTGATGATGTCCTGCCGGCAGAAGGGCTCATCGGTCAGCAGGTCTCGGAAGTTCTTGGCCTTGATGTTCAGCTGCTCCACCGCCTACAGCCAGGAGGAAGGCCACGGTCACGGTGCCTCCCCCGCACTCCGCAGCCCAGAGCCCACCCAGAAGGGGGAAAGGACAAAAGATGGGACCAGAGTGTGCCAAGGGGGCAGGGCTTCCTGGGCCCCAGGCGGGTCCCTGATGTCTTGCTTCCAACAAGCCACCCACCTCCACCCAATCCCAACCCATGACCCCAGAGCCCCAAGGGGCCAAGCTCCAGGTATGGGCGTGAAAACCCACAGCCTGCCACGCGCACCCCGGCTCAGAGCAGGAACCTCACCCCTCTGCTCCCCGGGCAGTGCCTGGAGGTGGGCTCCCTCCAGGGTCTTTGCGGGCCTGTGGGGCCCGGGAACTAGGTAGGACCCGCTCAGTGGGCAGAGCTGCCTGGCCCAGGCCTGGAGGCCACAGGAAGGCTGCTATCCCTCGACTGCAGCGGTGGCTCTCAGCCCATGACCTCCGGGGCTCAGGCCCCCTAGTGTCGCCCCCAGGGCTCGTGATGACCCACCTCGTGTGCGTAGACGTTGCCAGTGGTCCTGATAGCCACGATGTGGCTGCTGTTGGTGAACACGGTGAAGAGCACCGGGCAGTGGTACTTCCCTGGTGAGAAGGTGCAGGGGTGGGGTGGGGGTGTGGGGTGAGAGAAAGGGGGCAGGAACCCTGTGGCAGCAGGCCCGGGGGGGGGTGAGAGGGGCCCGAGGGGCTGCCCAGGCCCCTCCTCCGAGAGCAGGAGCTCGGCGCCCTGCAGGACCGCCCCGCGGCATCAGCCCTAGCCTACCCGGCCGCCCTCTGCCTCCAGGACCAGCCTGCCCCCCCCCACCCACCTGCTGCCCCTTCAACCTGGCTCGCACACCCCACAGAAGCCCCTCTCTCAGACCCCGTCCCGTCCCCATACCTCCTGCGCCCCTCCCTGCCCCGCTGCACCCCACCCACTCCCCAGGGTAGCTGGGAGCCCATGCAAGTCAGTCCCCACGAGGATGCTGCAGAAAGGGGACATGTAGAGATGAGAGACCTGGAGCTGCATGAATTCTAAGAGGCCTGACTTCAGAACTGCAAAAAATAATTACAACAGCATTCTGGAAACTGGACCTCTGGCTGAATATTCGATGCTAAAGAATTCACACTGACTTTCTAGATGTAACGAGAGTGGTCCGGTTTCTTAAGTGCTTAGTTTTTAGAGACACGCTCAAACACTGAAGTGTGAACCCATGACGGCACCAAGCAGTGCGGAGCGGGAGCACAGATAGGATCAGACGCCCAACCGCGGCCCAGCGAGGCTGGGGCTAGAGACGGGCGGCACACCAACTCCACTCTCTCAACCCTGAAATCATCAGCTAAGACACAAGGCCAAGAGGGCACTTTCTAGATCAAGGGTGGTAAACAACTTAAAAAGGCACAGCTGAGGGGGACTTTCTGGGGGTCCAGTGGCTAAGACTCCGCGCTCCCAACGCAAGTTCAATCCCTGGTCCGGGAACTAGATGCCACATGCTGCACCTAAGACATGGCACAGCCAAATAAGTAATGAAAAAAAAAAACACTCGGTCAGCTCTTTTTTACTCGAATCTCTGAGCCCTCCCATGACTGCCCAGGCCCTGAGACACTGCTGGGCTCCCCCACCTCAGCTGACCCCTGACCCCGGTCCACTCACACTGCGCAAGTTACAGTGGACCCCGGGCCGCGCCGTGGGGCCTGTCATGGCTGGGCCTCTGCCTGGAATGCTCTCCCCACAGGACCCCACTGCATGCAGCAGGCAGGCACTCAGTGAACGCTGGTGAAGGAGCTGCTTTCGGAGTGGGGAGGCCGTCGAGGCCTGCTGGCTCCTCACTGCCGTCTGCACCTGCTGGGGCTGGCCGGCCTCCATGCATCCCCTGGAACCCACCCGCCAGCAAGCTCTGACCCCACCCTCCACCAGGGCACCTGCCCATCCCCAGGCCCACAAAGAACCGAGAGCAAGGTTGCCTCAACACAGGCGTCCGGCCAGCAAGAACAGCGGAGGGCACACAGGGGTACAAAGCAGGACCCTGGGACTGCACTGGGGCGTACGACCAACGCTGAGCTGAGTGGAAAAAGACCAGGAGCCCCCACCCCCACGCCCAGCCGCCCATTTGGGCCGCAGCCTGAGCACCTCCATCTCCAGTGACACCTGGACCAGAGCCACAGCCAGGGAAGGCCCGTGCCCCCAGGGGCCCAGCTCGGCCCACACCGCCTAAGTGCCCCGCAGTGGCGGCTCATCCCCATCCCAAGCTTTAAACTACCCGGGCCTCTAGGAAGACATTATCACATTTTTGAGAAATTAAAAGCAAGCGTCCAGCCTGCTCAGAAGGGAAGGAGAACTTGGTGAGAGGTGGGGCCGCTGGTCTCTCAGGCCATTCCTTGAGCTGGCTGGGAAGGATCACTCACCTTCACTGTTCTTCGCAAAGTTCAACTTAATCAGGGACCTCCCATCCAGTTTCTGGAAGAGCAGAATTAATAAAAATAAACAAACCACCAGTGTGAAGAGGTGCCGAGGCCACCAGGCCGGTGCGGCAGGCAGCAGCTCGCTCCGGCTTAACTCCCGCCTGGCCTCCCGCCCACCCAGAACCAGGCCAAGGTCCCCTTCGGGGCCCGCGAGGCCACAGGTGTGACCCGGCCCGACTGCCCCCACCTCGCCCGTCCCAGGGTCTCCACGGCATCGGCACTGCTCCCTGACACCCCCAGGTCCCCGTCCTCCTCCGGGGCAGCACCCCGGCCTCTGGTCCTGCTCTGCGACAGAGCCGGCCCCGCACCGCAGCGCTAACACCTCCCTGTGAGTGAACTGCAGGCACGCCATGAGGGAACAGAGAGCAGCCGGCGGAGCGGGATGGGACCCAGGCCTGTGACAGGGGCGCAAGGCTGTGGTGGGAGGGACCCAATTCCGCGTTCTCTCCTGACGGCACCCACGGCACGTCAGCAGTGGTAAGCTTGCTTCCACACAGCCCGTAAGGAGGGACACCCAGCGCCTCCGAGGGTCTGGGACCCCAATCACCTTCATACCCACTGGCAGGAGGCTGGAATGGTTCCACTCCTCCAGGGCAATGTGCCAGGAGCTACCATGCTGAAAATGCAGCCCCAGGGGCTGGCAGGCTACAGGCCACTGCACGTGCGCCCGGCCAGCGTACAGTCGGGGACGCCAAAGCCCGCAGTGCCACCACAGGAGGGCACCACTGTGTGATCCACACACGGGCACGTGGGGGGAACACTCCAGAAGGGACAGGCGTCGGGAGGGGAGGGGCTGCGCGCATGTGCGTGCGTGTGTGTGCGCGTGTGTCTGTGAGAGACACCAGAGCGTTTGTCAACCTCGCCGAAGCTCCTGCAGGGCCACCTACCTCTCCGTTGCTGGGGTTGGTCCCGTACTTCTTAAGCCAAGGAACGATGTTCCTGAAGGAAGAGACGAAGTGTGTCAGACGGCGACCGGCCAGAGAGGGGGGCTGGGGGGCCCGCTGCGCCTCCACTCTCAGCCTCCTCACAAGAAGGAGGGTGTTTCTGGCGACACGGGCCTCAATGGGCGCCTGGGGTTTTCACTGCCGTTGGGCACAAACGTGGATAAATAACACTAACGGGAAGACCTACACACGTGTCGCTACAGCTCTACAGGGAGGTTCTGGGCCAGCCCCCAAAACCACACTTCCAGACAGCTCTGAATGACGGGGGCAAAAAGCTCTCGTTGAAACTATGAAAAATGGATCTGGAAGCACCCTCGCAGTGTGACCTCAATCAGGTTCCCACAAACACCTCCCAGGCAAAGAGGGGTCCAGACTGACAGCGCTCGTCCCAGGCGCTGAGATTACAGCCATCTTCCCTTCACTCAGAAGTGTTTTCCACAGTTTCTGAAATGAGACTGAGCCACGAGGAAACAACAGAAGCCTGCTTCCGTCGGAGCACGAGGCTGACAAGGGCAGCACCGGAAAGGCAGGCACCTTGACTACAGTTCTGCCTTCGTGACATGAGAGCTACACACTCGCCCACGTTCCAACAGCTAGGGGGTGCGAATCAGAACGCTGGGGGCCCCCAGGCAGAGGTCAGGGCAGTGCTGCCCCTCCCATCCCCGAGAGACCCATCCAGGGCTCTGGAGGCTGTGGGACTGCAGTGCAGCCCTGCCTGCAGCCCACACCGTCCTGCTGCCCCACAGCACTGTCCCGGATGGGTGCCAACAATCTCACCACATCCGTCAGCTTAGAAGTCAAGGGAAAACTCACAGCAAGTCAAAGACGACGCCTTCAGGGGTGCACACCGGGTAGGCAAAGGGCTGCAGAGAGAGACTGAGAGATGACAGAGTCACTCCTGAGCGCCCTCTCCCGAGCCAGAGACGCTGGCGGGGCTTCCGTGGTCAGGGGGCCCCGCCCGCTCCTGGCTGCGCGGCGGGCACCGCTCCTGCATACTCCCAAGGGACGGGCACATGACGCAGGCCAGGTCTGATGCCCAGGAAGCTCCGATGCAGGGAGGCGGGAGTCGAAGGGCGCCTGCCACCTTGTGGAGGGTCTGCTTAGGAGCAGCTGCACCCAGATGGAGGTGCCAGGTACCCAGCGGACTTCCTCTTCTCCGGCCTGGGGTTTCCATCACGAGCCCTCGAGGGCCCTTCTGACCTGGCTTGCTTGTGCCTCTGTCTCCTACATGTCGGGCAGCGGAGCTCCGGCCCCGGGACCGGACAGCCCTCCCCGGACGGCACCCCAGGGAGCTGCCCTCTGTGGCCCAGCGCCCTCCTCCAGCCCCGGAGCGCTGCCTGGGACTGACCAGAGCAGGAGCCAACAACAAGGCGGGCTCCCAACAGCAAGAGTGTGAGCAGGCACCTTCTCCCAACGGGGCCTCAAGGGCACGCTCTCCCCCAGAACCCCAGGGGTTACAGAATGGGCAAGACACGGAGCAGAGGCCTCTGGGAGGCTCCGGGAACCAGAGAGCTCCATAAAACCATTCACAAGACCACATTCCCGGGAGGCGGATGACAAAGCTGGTGGCGGCAGACAGAACCTCGGCCGCCCATGCTGGGGCCTCACCTGCTCCCTCAGCAAGTGAGACGGGCGAAGCCCTCCCTCTCCATGGGGCCCTCCAGGAGCCCCCCGGCTGTCCCTGCGCCCTCACTGCCCCGGGCCATCTGGTTGACCGGCCTCACTGTGGTGCTAGGGTCACCAGGAGAGTTTGGTCAGCTCTCAAGGCTCGCCCTGACCTACAAATTCAGAACCTGGTTGGGGGGGCAGAGGGGGTAAGTTGTGTAGATACATCTGTGCAGGACAGAGCTGACCACGGCTCAAACTGGGGGAAACTCAGGCCCAAGGGGACCACCAGACCTGCCTACTCCCCCAAGCCTTACAAGGGAAAACACCTTGGATCGGCTCTGCACCAGTGTCCCTCCTGCCCCCACAGTGACCTGCGCTCCCAGGGAAGGGGGCAGGGAGCCCACGTAGCACGGATACTGCTGCTGCTACTTAGCCTCAGGACCAGAAGAAAAGCGTCACAGCCCAGAGCTCAGAGCCAAACCACTTCCTAGATGGGACACCTGGGCCAGGGAGCTCACCCCTCCCAGCACTGATTCTCTGGACTGTGCGGGTGGCCTGAGGACAGAGCACACCCACCTTGGGAGGTGAGCGCTGGGCTCAAGACAACGCCCTGGTCAGAAAGCCACCCAGCTCTTTCCACTGCTGGGTCCTTTCTCTGGCCCCAGGGAAGAGCCGAGCAGGCGACGCAGACAGAAGCCACCCCGGCATCTCTGGGGATCAGGTTCACTGTCACAGGGGAGGACCCGAGAACACTCTCTCTCGAGAGGGGAAGCTCTCCCAACTCTTACCTGCAGTGGTCGAAAGGCAAACGACGAAAATTTGTTTGTGGGACATCTGTGCGAAATGAAAACAAAGGTTGGGGAAAATAATTATTCCAGAAAGACCTCATAAATGTGCTCCAACAAGTCGACTACATTTTAAGCAAAAGTACATGCTGGGACCTCCATGGTGGTGCAGCAGCTGAAACTCCATGTTCCCAATGCAGGGGGCACCCGCGTTCCAACCCTTGTCGGGAAGCTAGATCCCACGTTCCACAACTAAGACCCAGCACAGCCAAGTAAATAAGTAAGTTTTAAATAAATAAATAAAAATTAAAAGTGCGTGTAAGTCACAGAACGAAACATAACAGCGTGGAGTTCCAGTCGGTAGCATCCTAGTGACTGCGCGGCAGCAGATGGTTACTAGACCCACTTTAGGTCTCTCTTTGCAAAGTAAAGAAATACCAGATTACTGTGCTGTACACCTAGAAGGAATCTAGTGTTGTAGCTCCGCTATACGCTAATAAAAACACTAAAGCCTGCTTGAAAAAAAAAGAAAGAAAAGAAAACATTGACGTAAATTACATAGTGCAAAAACTGCTGTGGCCTAAAACAGAACCAAAACGTGGGGTATGTCAAGAAGTAGCTTAGAGGAAAAAGCACACACCGCACGTGGGGTCCTCCCACAGCACAACCCTAGCTAACCCCCGGCTGTGGCCCCTCCCGGCTCTGCTCCCCAGCAGGCCGCGCCAGGCCTGGGCCAGCAGCGAGGGGGAGGGCACTCTCCTGACTGCGGCCGTGACGGCTTCGGGTACTGTCATTCTTCGTATTATGAACTAGATACACAAGACGTTATTTTAACCTATGTTTAAAAAAAAAAAAGGAACTTCCCTCGTGGTCCAGTGGTTAAGAATCCA
The DNA here is from genome assembly GCA_024291935.2 of Okapia johnstoni. Classification (NCBI taxonomy): domain Eukaryota; kingdom Metazoa; phylum Chordata; class Mammalia; order Artiodactyla; family Giraffidae; genus Okapia; species Okapia johnstoni. The sequence continues at coordinate 1,012,441 of CM044310.1, read as the reverse complement.
CCTGCCAATGCAGGAGACACAGGTTCGATCCCTTGTCTGGAAGATTTGACTTGCTGCGGGGCTACTAAACCCATGTACCACAACTACTGAGCCCCAGCTCCACAATAAGAGGAGCCCCCAGTGCCGTAACTAGAGAAAGCCCACTCACAGCAACACAGACCTATCACAGCCAAAGAGAAAAAAACCACCACCAAGATGAAACGTCTTCTCCAACAGTGTGTCTCCTCTTTTGTGACCCGCGCCCTCAGCCCGTCTGTCCACTATAGTTTCCATCTTCTCGTTGATTGTTCAATCTCACAGGCTCATTCTACAGCGAAAACATCATCCTTTAACTACACCCACACACTCAAGGAACAGAAGGATTTTACATCTTACCTGGTTTCTTGCCACCATAGAAGTGAGTGTATTCAGCACAAGTGATGTACCTAAAAAGAGACAGAACCTTAACACTTCCGCTTTCGTAACAAAGACGGTCTCTGGAAATAAACTGATGACCGAGTCACTTCGCTCATTCAGCAAATGCTTATTAAACACCTACTGTATGTCAGACACATTGTGATAAACACAACAGAATACAGATATGGGCGACAGACAAACCCATACGCAAACCCAAACGGTCCTCCTGCGCAGATAAACTCAATTTAACAGTAGGGTTAACGGTGAGAAGTGGCGGGTCACATGAAGACCTGGCGGGGGAGGTTTCCAGGTAGAGGGACCTTGAACGCCCAGGAGTGGGGGCTGCTAAGGACGGAGACTCGAGGGGTGGTCGTGTCACCAGGGTCCTGGCGGGCTGTGGGAGGACTCTGGGTTGGCTTCAAGAGGGATGGAAAGGAGCTGGGAGGGCTCTGACAGGGCCCTGATTCAGCCTGAGTCCTCAAAGCGTCACTCTGGCTGCAGCGTGCAGAGGGTCAAGCAGGAGGCAGCAGAAACCAATCAGAGAGTGACTACAAAGGTCCAAGACGGAGCCGGCAGAAACTCCACCTGAGAAGACGGGTGGATCAGCAAGACGTGGTCAGGTCCTGGAAGTGCCAGCAGGACTTACTGAGGGACAGGAGCCAGAGGGAAACTCCCAGCGAAGGAGCCAGGGTGCAACCACTGAGGGGAAAATAAGGGAAGAGCAGGCTCAAGGGCTGACAGTGAACGAGTTCCTCTTTGCTTTTCGATGCAGGGGGTGCAGGTTCCATGCCTGGTGGAGGAGCTAAGATCCTACATGCCTTACCGCCAAAAAACCAAAACATAAAACAGAAGGAATACTGGTACAAATTCAATAAAAATGTTAAAAAAAAAAAAAAAGTCCCTTCCACGAGCAAAAAGTTCCTTCCACAGCAGGGCTCACTCACTAAACTCCACAAGCCCATCAGATCTTCCAGGGGTGGTGTAAGCCAGGCTGGAGCCATCACCCAAGGAGGATGTAAAACAGAGGGAGGAGACCTACGAGGTCTGGGAAGGGGAGGATCCAGCAGAGGGAACCCAGAGAGTGCCCCTTCTGAAGAAACCAGAAAACAGAGAGCGGTGTCCCAAACACTGAGGAAGGGCTTCAGAGGGAGAGAGGTGGTTAGGTGCGCCCTACGAAGGGAGGACTGCAAGCTGACCCCAGGATGGAGCCCCACCAGAGTTAAGGGATCCCAACAGGAGCAATGCAGGCAGACCCTGACTGAAGTGGGGTCAAAGGGAAAGCAGAAAACTGCAGGTCGACACAGGTCTTCCTCATCTTGCCATTCAGTCAGTTGCTCAGTCCTGTCTGACCCTTTGCGACCCCGTGGACTGCAGCACACCAGGCCTCCCTGTCCATCACCAGCTCCCAGAGTTTACTCAAACTCATGTCCACTGAGTCGGTGATGCCATCCAACCATCTCATCCTCTGTCGTCCCCTTCTGCTCCTGCCTTCAATCTTTCCCAGCATCAGGGTCTTTTCCAATGAGTCAGTTCTTCGCATCAGGTGGCCAAAGTATTGGAGTTTCAGCATCAGCCTTCCAATGAATATTCAGGACCGACTGCCTTTAGGACTGACTGCCTGGATCTCCTTGCAGTCCAAGGGACTCTCAAGAGTCTTCTCCAGCACCACAGTTCAAAAGCATCAATTCTTTGGCGTTCAGCTTTGTTTACAGTCCAACTCTCACATCCATACGTGACTACTGAAAAAACCACTGGAGAAGACTCTTGGAAAAGACTCTTCTGAGAGTCCCTTGGACAGCAAGGAGATCCAACCAGTCCATCCTAAAGGAAAGCAGTCCTGAATATCGTCTCGCTGTTAAGAAAATCAAAGAAACTCGACGGCAGCTGGGGAGCCCAAGTAGGTTTAACTGGAAGATGCTGGAGCTCGAGAGCTGATTGGGGGGCGGGGGATGAGAACCGCGCCCGAGGAGACCCGACAGGGAAGAGATGGCGAGCCTGAGGAACCAAGGGGACGGGGTCCCAGAGACCCGCGCCTGAGGGGGGCGCCCCGCGGGGACGGCGGAGGTTTCCGGCGAAGCGGCGTCGAAGGGGCGGAGAGAACGGGGCCCCGGAGACCCGCGCCTGAGGGGGGCGTCCCGCGGGGACGGCGGAGGTTTCCGGCGAAGCGGCGTCGAAGGGGCGGGGAGGACCGGAGCCCGGAGACCCGCGCCTGAGGGGGGCGTCCCGCGGGGACGGCGGAGGTTTCCGGCGAAGCGGCGTCGAAGGGGCGGGGAGGACCGGAGCCCGGAGACCCGCGCCTGAGGGGGGCGCCCCGCGGGGACCGCGGAGGTTTCCGGGGAAGCGGCGTCTAGAGGAGCTCAGGCGCGGGGCGGACAAGCCCGCTCCCGGAGGCGACGGCTCAACTCACATCTTGTCCTTCTGGTGCTGTCGCTTCCCCATGGCGACGGCAGGGTCAGCGAGCGCAGAAAACGGGAAAAACACACCTCAGGCCGCGGCGCCTCGGCCGAACCCCGTAGCTACTTCCGGGTCCCGCTGACCCGCCCCCGGAAGCGAGCGCTAGGCACGCCGGGAACTGTGGTCCCTGGCTGCCCCGCCCCCATCCCGAGCGCACGCCCACCGGGCGCGGAGCTTCCTGCGCTCCCAAGCTGAGCCGTCTCGGCGTCGAAGCCTCCTCGTCCCTGCACCTCTCTGTACACCGCCTACCTAGCCCGCCTGTCTGGCCCCAGCTCAACGCCATCCCCTCCCAAACCCGCCCTGGTCTGACCTGGCCTTTCAGGTCTTCCGCTCGGCGCCCTTAAGGGCCCCTGGCCTCGGCCCCGTCTCTGCCCCAGACACCTCCAGATGGACCCCCACATTCGCTATCCGCCCTCTCACCACTCACCCGGACCCCACCGCCTGCAGGCCCCTCTCCTGGGGGACCCAGGGGCAGGTGGCCATCAAGCCTGAAGGCTCATTGTCATCCCATGGGGGAAACAGACCACTGTTTCTTAGGCTTGTGTTTGGGGGCCAGGCATAGCAAAAACTGGTAGTCTTGTAACTAAGTGGGATCAAGTGAGGCCCAAAGGGTCACAGAGTCACTACAGCCCAGGCAGCTCCCCTCACCCACTGCTCTTTAAGAGCGCCCAGGGCTGAGACCCCTGGTCAGGCGCAGGTGAGGGCATGACAGTAGGAAGACACCAGTAGGTGAGTTTTATTCATCCTCTGGCCGTGGTCTGTACGGAAGAGGGGACTGGTCCTTCTGGTGGGGCATGGACTCTGCGCTGCCAGGGTCATTCTCTGAGTCATCTTTGGGTCTGGGCACAGGCTGGAACTTGAGCAGGACAGGCGGGGTGAAGATGGAAGCCTTCACAGACGAGGCTGGCGTCTCCTCGGGGGCAGCGGAGCTACTACAGACGGAGGTCCTGTGCAGGAGACATGGAGGACACAGACTTGGATTCCTGAGGCGCAGAGAGCGCACAGGGCCGGCAGAGGAACACACAAGGAAACCCAGGCCGTGTGACAGTCTTGCTCCATTCCTGCCTCTGGAAACCCCTCGCTCGGGATGTTTGCTCAAAGCTGTCCACGGCAGCAATGTTTGTGATTGTGTGAACCCGGAGACAATCCAAATATCCGTCAGGGAACGCCCAAAAGAACCACGCCCCAGCCCTGCCGTGGGCTATTCAGCAGCTGTTCAAGGAAGGAAGCTGGTCTTTACAGCCCAGAGAGTCAAGACGCCCAGTGGTATGGTAGTGGACGAAACAAGCTGCAGTGTGAGCCTGCCTTGATTTACAAAAGCAACCAATGTATTGGTACTCTCGTACTTACGTATTCACTTCTGTATTGTGAACTTTTTCCCATAGAATATGTTCTGCTTTTGCAAACTTTTAAAAAACAGAAACAGCCCATTTTTGGTGATGGCACCAAGAGGCAGCACAGCGCGCTCAGACAGCAGCACGTGATGGGGGGCCGAGAACTGTCCCCACTAAGGGAACATTGCAACACACGGGAGTGGCGAGTAAAGGGCGCTCCGTCCACACAGCGGGATACCCTCATCTGCCCTGTGTCCACACATGGGGGCAGCGTCCATGCAGCGGGCATTCTGCATTTATTACTGGTGAATTTCTAGGCTTTTGGGGGTCTTGGGTTGGTTTGTTTCTTTGCCACACCATGCAGCTTGTGGGATCTCAGTTCCCTGAACCAGGCATTGACCCTGGGCCCTGCAGTACTGAGTCCCTGGACCACCAGGGGATTCCCAGCACTGGTATTATTTTAAACGGGTGGATTATATGCCATGTGAATAATACCTCAATAAAGCTGTTTAAAAACAAACAAAAAAGTCCTCTAACGCAATGAAGCTGCAATCCCAACACTCAATAACATGGGAAATACTTGACAAAAAAAGGTAATTTAAAATAAAAGAAAACCACACATTCAGTAAACACCTGATTTGCAGAACCACGTATAGATCGATCCCAGGGCTGCCCCCAGCTAATGTAATCGCTCCCTTTATGTTTGCCCAGGGGCAGTTTGGTTCGGCTTTCCCATTACAAGCACTAGGAAGGGGCAGCCAGTCTCCAGCATTAGGGTCCCTGATGACGTTAGTGTCCCTCCCAGAAGTGGGAGGGACCATCCCCCTGCACATCCTTCTGGTGCTCCTGCACGCTGTCTGGATTCTCAGGGCACACTCACCAGGGGAAGTGGAGCGTGTGTGCGTTGTTCCTGGTCAAGTACGAGAAGTGGAAGCCCCCAGGATTGAGGACCAGGGGGGTCAGGTCAACCATGTGGCTGCAAGACAAGGTGAGGCAGGGGCTCAGCCTCAGTTCAGGGGCATGGGCCATGCATGAGCCGATGAGAAGGGGAAGGGAGCACTCAGGATGCAGGAGGAACATCTGAGAGGGAGGTCAGGATCCCAGCTAGGCCAGAAAACCTCCTACCTCTTTGGGTTTGATGACAGGCCTGTCCAGTTTAATTTCATTTCAGACCTCAAAACTTCTCCTTTCTCCAGCTGCAGGAAACAAAGGAAACAGGACAAGCATGGGGTCCTCCTTGGGAAGAGAAGCACCTTCTCCAAGAACTAGGGGGAAGCTGTGCCTTTCCGCCAATCGGCAAACATGTCAGGTCATGCTGGGAGCCACCCGGGGCTTGGTGTTGGGGGACGAGGCCCGGGAGAGAGGCTGGGAGCTCACAGGGGCTGCCCCAGCCCTGCCTGGGGCAGGTGATGGGTAAGCGGGAGTCAGGAGGGGTGGCCAAGGAGGAAGGGCGCTGCAGAGGCACTCCGAGGGCAGCCTGGAAGATGGACCCCATGAGGAGAGGTGGGTGTCAGGCATCTGCTGGGAGCTGCGGGGTCCGGCCAAGTGCCCTGAGGTCAGGCAGTTGGGGTCCTGTGCGTCTCCCACCCAACAATGCCAGCAGGGCGGCCCTCATCATCCGCTTCGTCTGCTGCTGCCTGCAGAGAACGTTCTGGGAGCCTCTACCGTGGGGCCAGGGAATCGCTGGGGCGCTTCTGAGCAGGGCACAGAGGCTGCCCCTCCGCGGGCCACTGACCGATGTGCTGGGCAGCGGAAGGAAGGGGCCAAAGACCCTGGGCATAGTGTAGACAGCAGGTGACGGGGCCGCCGTGGAGGTGGCAGGCGGCAGCGGTGGCACAGGCGGCGGCAGGGCTGGGGGCAGGCACGGGGAGATCGAGCAGTCCCGCAAGACGACGTATTCTGGTTTCTTTGGTTTCTGCTTCCTCCTCCTCCTCTTCTTGGCATCTGGGGCAGGAGGCATCCGTGAGCACCCACCCAGGCCTGGACAGGTGTGGGAGGGCAGACACAGGCCCGCCCACAGGCAGGGGAGCCAGGCCCGCAGAGGGCGCCAGGTGACCACGCCTAAGGCCACCGTGGATGGGCACCCACACACATCATCTCCCTGGCCCCTCGGCCGCCCCACAGGGAAGTCTGAACCACCCAAGGCACAGGCCGGAGCCCTGCCGGGATGTATGCCAGGACAGGATTCCACAGGAAGTGATGGAGTTAGCCTGATACCCACCCTGGAGTCTGCCAGCGCCCCTGTGGGGTGTCCAGGCCCTGGCCAGTGAGCCCACCAATGCCACCCAGCCCTGGGTCACCCTGGGGGTGTGCAGAGCTCCCATAGGGAGGAAGTCCTGCAGAAGTGAGCTCAGGGAGACCCCTGGGGCCTCCCTCCACCTCTCCCCTATTCTCATGAGTTTGGGTCTTTCTACTGTTCAGATCTGGAGCCTGTCAACATAGTAGGGGTTAACAAGCCCCTCCTGCTGCCCCTCAGGAGAGAATGGGCACTGCTGGGGGGCACTGGGCGGAGGCCGATGGCCGGGACCTGGAGCGACCCCGGCCTGAGTCCCCATTCAGCGCCACCGCTCCCGTGTGGCCCACGCATGCTGGGCAACCTCCCTGGGCCTCCGTTTCCTCTTCTATAAAACAGGAATAAAGAACGCCACGCCAGTGCCTCGGGAGGCTGTGATGAGAGCCACACGTGCTGTGGGTGTAGGCTGTTGGATGAAAGGGTGCCGTGGGATTACCCCCACCCCACCCAGGTGAGCCAGGGCCCCTGACGTCCTGAGTCCACTGCCATCGTACAACCCTGAACACGGACACACCCAAGGACCAAATCCAAACCTCATTACAGCTTAAGAGCAACCGTCCCAGACACACAGGCAGAGGGGGACAAGCGAACATACCAGGGGACCCCGACAGGGACACAAATCAAGTAGGTTCCGCAAAGGACAACACAGCTCTTCAGTCCAGGGCATCGGGGGGGAAGCGAGGTCACCCTACCTCACAGGGGATGTCAACACAGTGGCCTCTTCCTCGGTTGCCTTCCCAGTGTGGCAGTGAACGCGGCCACCTTCCAGCTCCACCCTCATCTGTTCCCGTGTGAACACGAACTTGCCTCCCACCCAAACAGTGGGCGGACCTCCGGGGGTCCTGACTGACGGACCAGGCGTGGAAAGCCCGCCGTGGCCCCGCGGGGAGGTGTGAGTCGGGCGGGCCTGCTGCAGCGGGCGGTGGGCTCACCCTGGGAGTAGAGGTGCACGCGGTGGATGCGTCTCTTGAGCTGTTGCAAGCGCTGGTGCATCTCCAGGGCGCTCATGCTGTTACAGCAGTTCAGGTCCCCCTGGACCGCACAGGACGCCTTGGCCTGCGAGGGCCGCGGGCGAGGCAGGGCGGAGGAAGCCAGACGCCTGAGCCGCCGCCTCCAGGAAGCCCACACCCCGCCGCCCACCCCGGGCCCCCCCCCGCCCCCGCCCGGCCGGCCGCACCCAGAGGAAGGAGAGGAGCCCGCGCCGCTCGCACTCGGCCTGCTTGCCCTTGCGCACCACGCGCTCGGCCAGCGCCGGGTTGCGGTCGAGACTGCGGAAGAGGCGGCGCAGCGCGCGCTCCGTGCAGGTCGCCGCCTGTCTCTCGAAGTCCTCCTCGGAGATGAGCTGGCAGAAGTTCACAGTCTGGGGGAACTCGTTGTCGAACTCGTCCAGGACCTCCATCCTCGAGGGCTTCGGCGGCTCGGCTGCCTGGAGACCGAGCGGCGGTCGGGGCGGGGTCCCCGGGGTCAGGGCGCGCTCACGACCCCCCCACCCCGGGAGAGAAGGAAGCCCTCCCCGCCCCCGAGGGCCGCAGCTCAGCCACCATGCAGGCGGGGCCCCCGGGGTCCGGGCCCCCCCAACCCACCCGCCCCGGGAGAGGAGGGGCGGACCACCCCCGCGCCCCGAGGGCCGGAGCTCGAGTGCCTGTCGGGGCTCGGCCCGGGACACACCAATGTCCCCCAGCCACCGCGCGCGCCGCCGCCCGGACCGCTCCGGCCACTCCCGGGAGACCGCGGGTTGGACGGCAGCACGTGACAATGCCCGCCGCTCTGCGCATGCGCCCTCAGGCTTCGACGGGGCGCGGACCGCTGCGCCCGGGCCAGGCGCATTGAGACCCTCGGACCTCGGGCTGCCTCCAGGCCCCCCACATCCCGGCCGCTCCCCTCAGGGTCTGTAGGACCTGAGGGACGTCAATGCCCTGGAGATTTCTGTTTGCCCACAAATCCTATAGCCCCGGAGTTTCCACCTTCTCTCTGGACTTACTCTCCAGCCTGTCCCCACCACATGAGGGTCTTCACCATTCCTTCTTGGACATCTTACCCGCTTCTTAGTCCCAACCCAGAACTGACTGAACCCCAAGTTCCCTGGGTTCCAGATCCACCTATACGCGTCCGCGGGGGTATGTTTCCTGGGCATCTCACACTCAGCATATCAGAAACTGGCAGCTTCTTTCCCCCCTTCCCCCTCCCAAACCTGCTTCCCACTTCCCTCTCCTACTAGGTCAGGGACCAACACCACCATCCATTCCAGTCTCTGAAGGGGGTGGGGGGTGCTCCCTGGAGTGCTGGGTTCCCGTCCCCTCCCCACACCCCTTCCTGTCAGCCCAAGATCTTGAGATTTTTTTCACCTCCTACCACCAAACCTCCAAACCACCAGCCCCAGCTGTCCCCAACACAGGAGGTGGCCTTTGCTTCCTCCCACTGAGTTCTCCCTCCTTCAAGGAAGGAGAAGGTCTGGCCTGTGTATCTTGCCTAGGGCTGCAGAGACTCTGATACATCGCCTCCAAATCATGCTGTTGCCTGGCCACCTGTGACTTGCCTTTAAAATACATAGTATGCGTTTTTATAAAACCAGGACAAGCATCCTCTGAGAGGTCAGGCAGGCCCTTAATTAATCCCCATCATGTTATGCTTATAATACTTCACACTTTATATGTTTCTTTGGATTTTTAAAAGTATGCCGTGTTAAGCACTGCCAAAAACAAAATGTTCGTTGCTTTCAGGGGCTCCTCATCTAAAGAGGGCTTTAGCCACTGGTGGAAAATGTGATCTAACAGGCCCTGGTGGAGGGACACTGGGTGCCCTGGAGCCCAGGGAAGGCTTTCCCTACAAGGGGACATTTGAGCAGAGCCCTGAGTTCCCAACAATGGCAGGAAACCGCTGCATGGTGTGTTTGGCCGTGGGGTATAGAGTCTGCACAGGAGCAAGGGGTCGGTCTGAGTCAAGTAATCCTGGGATGGAGGAACCCCAAGCGGTCAGACCTAGGAGGTAGATGAGCGTGTGTCATGGCCCATCGTCCCCCCTGGGGTGCCAGGGCTTCTACCCCAGGGTGGGGGGTGAAGCCAGTGTCCCTTTGGGCACAGCCATTGATGAAGGATACCCCCAAATACCCCTTCAGACACCTGGGCCCCCTCTCAAGGAGAAAGGCTTGAGTGGCTGCCACTGGGCACATAAAAATCCTTTGTGTCTAGTCCTGATGCTGAGGGGGCCTGCAGGCATGCCTGGGGCCAATCTCCTTGGCAGTTCGGCTCCAGTCCCCCCCGATTCCAGCTGTGCGGGTGGGATGCTGGGCACCTCACCGTCCCTCCTGCAGGCTCAGGGCAGCACACGTCCCTGTAAGAGAATGAGTGGGCATGGGTGGAGGGCACGGGGCTCCATTTCCTGAGCCCACCGTCCACCCCAGCTAGCTCTGCTCCTGCGGAGGACCCAGGAGAACGTTTTCCCCAGGCCTGCCTGGAGGGCCGGGCTCAGGGCATCCCCAGGAAGTCAGTTCATCCCCAGGGGAAGTCTGAGCCAGGCCCGGGCAAACGCTCCGGGCAAAGCAGTGGACCTCCTTGTCCACAGGGTCCTGACCAAACCTTGAGCCCCCAGGCTTACCTGGGAGTTGGTTGCAAAGATCCTCTTCAAACCAAAGCTTTTCTGAGTCTGCCCCACCCCCTGTCCAGCCACAACCTAGATGGAGAGGCTGGGAGAGAACACCTCCCAGCTCTGCCGTTCTGATCCTCCGATGGAGGGCCTGCCGGCCCAGCTCCACACCTGCTGCTCCTTGCTGGTTAGTGGAGTGAGGCAGCCAGACTCCCTGCCCGGGCGCTGTGGGTGGTGGGCGGGGCCTGACCGATGCCCTTTCATCATTGCACTGCTTCCCAGGGGCGCACAGTAGTGCAACAGGGAAAGAGTGTCAGGCAGGCCTGCCAGCGCCTCTCCCGGTGGTCGGCTTGGATCTGAGACCAGGAATGCAGGCCCACTGGGGCGGGGCCTCTGCCTGGGGGAAGGGTGCCCTCTGACCTCAGAGGCCCAGGCCTGGCCAGGATCTCAAGTTTCCATGGAGAAGGGAGCGCGCTGGGCAGGGGGGAGGGGAGGGCGTGCAGGTCCGGGGGCCCGGCCTGGGGAAGGGAAGTGGCAGGGTGGGGGAAGGGGTCTCCAAGGCTGGTCCCAGATGCTTTGACAATATCATTGCACTGCTCCTCAAAGCACAGTAGTGCAACCTCGTCAGAGCACCTGCGGCCAGCAGGAGGGACTCCCACCGCCCCCGGACACTCAGGGAGGGAAGCAAGCTCAACCTTGGGTGGGTTGGGGGTAGGGGCCCATTCCTAGACAGCAGGGCGCGGAGGGGATCTCACCGGGGGGCTGCCGTCCATGGGGCCCTGAGGACTCCCAGGGGACCCAGACCTTCCCCGGCACCCTCCGGAGAGCCCTGGGTATGCGACCCCAGACAGAGGGGCGGCTCCAGCACCTGAGCGGGAGCGGACCGTGGACAGGGCGCACACACAAAGGAGAGGGGCCCGCGCTCCAGTGCGGTCAGAAGCCCACTGGCGCCTGGGGCGGGGGTGGATGCAGCCTGACGACCCTGCGCCCTTGCCCGGCCCGCGCCTCGGAGAAAAGAAAGGTGACCCCCCAACTTCGGGCCGGCGCGCCCCCGCCAACTCAGGCCACCGGCCGGGCCCCTGGCTCCTGGCCCCTAACTTGGGCCCCTCATTCTGTCCCGGGAGACTCCCTGCTCGGCAGCCCAGAAAGAAGAGGGACGAGGGGGCTTCCCGGCCCTCGGCGGTCCCCGGCTCGGAGGGGGGCGCCCGGGATGTTGGGTTGCGCCCCTCCACACACCACCCCCCCGCGGCGGGAGAGGGCCTCCCTGCCCCGCGCCCCCACCTCGGACCCGGCTACTCACGCGGCGGGACGCCCCTTCCTCCCCCCAGGCCGCGGCAGGTCTCGGGAGGTGGCGGCGAGAGGTGCGGGCGGCCGTCCGCCCGAGCAGCCCCCCCCAGGACCACCCCGCACCTCGTGGCGCCCTCCGGCTGCCGGCTCCATCTTTAACCGGCTGACAGGCGGCGGCCCGGCCCCCAGCTCCTTAGCATAGCGCCGCGCCCATTGGCCAGCGCTGCCGAGGGCTCCGCCCCGCGCGCGCCCGTTGGCTGCGGCCCGAGCGATTTCAAAATAGCCTGCGGGTCCCGATTGGCCGCGCGCGGGCCGAGGCTGCGGCTCCGCGGTTTTAACAATGAGTTCTGCGAACACTGCCTCCCCATTCATAACTTATCAAAGGGAACTTTGCCCGCCTTTTCGCAGCTCCGGTCTCCGCGAGTTTTCATCGCCGCCCGGGCGAGGTGCTTGGAAGCCCGGTGGGAGGCGCCGGGCGCGCGGCCAGAGCCGCCGCGGAGGGGGCTACGACCGGAGGAAAATGTCCCGACCCGCACGCGCGCGCTCAAGCCCACGCCGGCGCGGCTGCAGGCCGCCCCATCTGGCGTACTGGGATTGCTCCCGGTGCCTCCCCCGTGGAGTGCTCGGCTGCGGTGGGCTTCGTGGCTGGGGTAACCTCCTCCCCGCTCAACCCCACCGCATCGCCGGACTTGAACCGAATGAGATCTGTCTGAAACCACCATGTGGGCCTGGGCTGTGCAGGACCCGGTCTTGGAGCCCTCTACCTGGAGACTTGCGGATTCGTGGAAGGCACGGGGAAGGGGGCGCCACTCGGGTCCCTGCGTGATCGTGGATAAGCATTCATACAGTGCTTCCCGACGGGCTGGTGACCCGGGAGGATGGCCGTGGCGCGACCCTCCCAGAGCTGCAGTGTGTGTGTTGGAGGGGGTAGTACTTAGCGCATCTGGGCCCTCTCCTCTTTGATTCGCTCAGCCCAGAGCCTGAGAGCAAATGTTTTGGAAGGCAGGCAGAGCTGGGTTTGCATCTTTACAATCTCGGTAAACCTCCTCTGAAAAATTAAGACGATAATTGAACGGCAACATGGATTTGTTGCCGGGAGCAAATGAGACGCTGTGTTAAGTCGCCGGCCCAGTGCCTGGCACTTAGCTTTCAATAAACGAGAGACTGGCTGCTGCTGCGGTTTTAATTTTTGGTCTCGTCCTGCATTCTGCCTGCGGCCACCTCACCTGCTCTTACAGCTTCAGCCTCGACTTCCCAAGGATTCCTCCCGTGCACTGGTGGAGTCCGCTGTTAACTAACACTCCTCACTTGTGTGTGTAGGGAGGTAACAGAGGCAGAAGTGGGCTCTCACAGCCCAGTGGGGCCAGGGATAGACCAGAGGAGCGCCCCTGGGATTTGCAGTGTGGTTCACACTGCCAGCCCCCACACCCCACTCACCTCTACGGAAAGGATGCTCGCCGCCAGCGCCTGAGGGCTTCGTTCTGGCTGCAGAATCCAGGGCAAGTGGGAAGGGCTGCAGAGGGACACCCCCACCCACCCCGCAGCCCTCAGCCAGTGAGAGAAAGTACCCTGGATGGATAAGTGTCCCCCACTTGCATGTTCTACCGGCTGCCTTGCTGTTCCTCTCAGCCCCACTCCTTCCCCAGTGTTTTCTGGGATCACCTCTCAACAAATTGCCTGCACTCCTGCCTCAGGTCAGGTGAGCGGTGGGAGAGAAGTGGAGGGTAGTAGACGATGCTCAGAAGGTTTGAGCAGAGCAGAACCTCCTGGAGGAAGGGACAGGGGAGTAAAGGGGATAACCATGACCCTCCCTCAACCTCCTGGAGGAAGGGACAGGGGAGTAAAGGGGATAACCATGACCCTCCCTCCCCTCAGGTCTCACAACAGGCTAGAGCTTTTTTCTTATCCCCTAAGGCCAACTTACTCCTTGGAAGGAAGGTTATGACCAACCTAGATAGCATATTGAAAAGCAGAGACATTACTCTGCTAACAAAGGTCCATCTAGTCAAGGCTATGGTTTTTCCAGTGGTCATGGATGGATGTGAGAGCTGGACAGTGAAGAAAGCTGAGCGCCGAAGAATTGATGCTTTTGAACTGTGGTGTTGGAGAAGACTCTTGAGAATCCCTTGGACTGCAAGGAGATCCAACCAGTCCATCCTAAAAGAGATCAGTCCTGAATGTTCATTGGAAGGACTGATATTGAAGCTGAAACTCCAATACTTTGGCCACCTCATGTGAAGAGTTGACTCATTGGAAAAGACCCTGATGCTGGGAAGGATTAGGGGCAGGAGGAGAAGGGGACGACAGAGGATGAGATGGTTGAATGGCATCACCAACTCGATGGACATGGGTTTGGGTGGACTCAGGGAGTTGGTGATGGACAGGGAGGCCTGGCATGCTGCGATTCATGGGGTCGCAAAGAGTTGGACACGACTGAGCGACTGAACTGACTGACTGACTGACTGAAGGCCAGATGACTTCTCAGAAGTCAGGTGGTCACCCTCCTCCAAGGCCCTTCCCACTGGTTGCCACCCCTGGCCTCTCCTTGGGCTCCTAGTCTCCTGCCTGAAAGTGGCCGCTCTAACCCGAGCAGCTCAAGTCCCTCCGCCTGTAATGTCTGCTATCACCACTAGGGGTCACCCACGCACCAGCAAAACTGCTATTACCTTCCTCTGTTAAGGGCAAGCCGGTTGTTCCTTCAAGTTGCAACTTTTGCCAGCTCAAAGTGTGCCTCTTCTTCCAGGAAGCCTTCTCAGATGTCTGCAGGTGGCAGTCCTCTGTGGTTATCTTCCCTTGCAATATCTTTTGAACTTCTGTTAGGGCCTCCGGGGTTTGGGGCCAGCTGAGTGTCTGGGGTGCCAATCTGCACGGAGACAGGGATCTTGCAATGGGAATCTCCACCAGATGGGCAGAGTTCTGGCCCAGTGCTTGGTCAAAGGCAAAGGTCCAGACTGTCGCAAATGCCAGGGGAAGGGTGTCAGGAGGAAGGGACATCCCTCAAGGGATGAAGAGACTGGCCAGCTTGTGCCCATCCCAGCTGGTAGGGAGCAGGGCTCCTGAAATCTGCTGAGACCCCAGCCCTTATCAGGAAGGTTCATGGAGCTCGAGGGCTGGAGAACTGGAGTCACTGGGGCCATCGGGCCATCTGGGAGGGCCGGGGAGGGGGCTGTGATGACCCTGGGCAGTGTTGAGAGTGTGCAGCAGAGCATCAGAGAGGTCTGGCCTGGGTCAGCTACCAGCTGTGCTGGAGACAGAGCTTTCACACGGAGGAAGAGATACTGTGCAGGACCAGCTGGCAGCTTCGGGTCAGCCCCAGGCTCATGGCAAAGTGCGACCACAGACCAACATTTTTTAATCATAAAGGCACTTGAGAACCCCTACAAACCCAAAGTCTCCCCTGAGAGTTGTCTGCAGACAATGCCCCCTACTGCCCTCCGCCCCCCGGTCCACAGCCCTCAGAGCTCATCGTGGCCCCCAGGGGGCCTCTGGGCTGGGCTTGATGAAGACGCCTTCCATGGCCTTCCACTTATTGTGGGCGCTGGCGCCGGCCATGCCGTGCACCTCGTGCTGGCCCCGGATCGGGCTTCCGTACTGCTCGCCAGTGACCGACAGGAACACGGAGGTGCCCACGTGCTGGAAGCGCACGGCGGCCTCCCGCTCCCAGTGCTGCCCTGAGCAGCGCACGGTCCACAGGTCCAGGTCGTCCCCCTCGCCGTCCTCCCCAAAGGCGCTCACCTCCTGTGGGGGCACAGGGGGTGAGGACAGTGGTCACGACAAAGGGAGCCCTGAGTCCCCTGTGGGCACCTGCCTGGCAGTGGCACTCACTTCCCCGTACCTCTCTCTGAGACTCAGCTTCCGCAGCTGCCAACTGGGATCCCCCCCAGCCCCGAGTCCTCCCAACACGGGTTCTTCAAACACGTGCCCACCCCACCTCCCCTGCCTGGATGGCGACCACTGGCCCCCACAGAGTCAAGACCTCCTCCTCCAGTTCCTTCTGTCCTAACCTCTGTGACCCTCACTCAGCATCATGTCTGCCTCTCAGGCTGATAGTCAAGGTTCTATCATCTCGTCCTTTTCTTTGGATAAGCCCCCAACCACCCTCTGTGGCAGCCCCAGCGCCCTCCCAGTTCCGATGAACTCGCACACAGGCTCTTGCCCAGGCCTGGGAAGAGGCCCTTCTCCTCCCTGGATTCCTCCTCATCCTTCCAGGGCCGGCCTGAGTGCCTCCTCGCCGCGGCGTTTCCCATTCTCCACCCCAACATCCATGTGGATCCCCCTCCTGGGTCCAGCTCCCGCCCAGGAGTGGAGCTCTCCAGCCGGACGGCTCTTTCAGCTGTGTCCCCGCGGAGCTCAGGGCTCCAGGGGGTAGGTGCCGGTGGGCGTCATCTCTGTCCCCAGAGTGGGCGCCGGGCAAACGCTTCTAGCTTGCCGCTCCCATTTGGCAGAGGAAAGCTGGGACTCAGCAGGTGCCCAGGCCCCGCGCTCACAAGCCAGGGGCGCTCACCTGGTTGTTGGACAGCGGCGACGCGAAGTGGTGCGTGTGCAGGTTCCTGCCGGTGAGCACGTGCGTCAGCCGCACCGCTTGCCCGCAGCGCACCGGGGACCCGCGCGGACACCCGCCCTCCGTGCCGCCGCGGATCCGCCAGTAGCTGCTGGCGTCGTCGGGCGCCTCCACGCCGGTCACCGACTGCTGGCCGCTGCCTGGGGACGACACCCCATCCCCAGGGCGGCCGTCAACGTGGCAACGCTGACCCTCGCCCCGGACAACCTCCGCTTTCCCGACGCCCTCGACCCTGGGACCCAACGGCTCCCCAAGCCGCCCCCCGCCCGCCGCTGGTCGCACTCCCAGGTCCGCCGCTCCGACCGGGTCCCGACCGCGCCCTCGAAACCGCCGGCCTCTGGCCCGGAGGACCCCCAGCCCCCTGGCCCGCGGGGACCCCGCGCCCGCCCCGCCGTCGGGCGGCCCCAGGCCCGGCCCGCGCACCGGATCCGTATTTGATGTCGTGCGAGTGCAGCCGCACCCGGTGCTGCGTGTTGAGCAGCTTCAGCACAGACCCGCAGGTCACAGGCCCCGCGTCGGTCTTGGCGGCACGGCCCCCCGGCAGCGAGAGGGCCAGCAGTATCCCCAGCAGCGCCGGGCCCGCAGCTCGACCGCGGTCCGCGCTCCACATCGCCCCGGCCGGGCTCCGGCGACTCGGCCCGCGATCACTTCCGTCTCCGCAGCCGGCCATTCCGGGCTCTGACAGGGCCCGCCGCGGCAGCCAACCGCCGGCCCGCACGGCGCTCCGCCTCTGCTGCCATTGGGTCCGCACGGGAGAGACCCGCCCCCAGCCTCGGCGAGCGGCGGCTGGGAGGGCCCTGGCGACACGAGGAAGGTTTTGATTGGTCCACGCCTCCGAGGGCTGACCAATGAGGATCCAGGGGAGGCCCGGGCTGTTCCGAGCGGCGGGAGTGCCGGATGCCGGGCGGCTGCCGGCTAGGAAGCTGCTCTTAACGCCCGCCGGACTCAATAACCCGGTTCACCCGATCACCTTGATCCCAGATCCCCTGGCCCTCAGTGATGGTGTCCCCCTCGGACCCCGGGTCCGCAGCTGCAGGGTCTTGAGGTTGCTCGACCACTACATTATGTGGTCACGAGTGGGCACACCGCGGATACGCAGTCACATGCTCCTTCAGTCCCTGGACCTAATCCTCCCGTCACTCGACCACTGCCCCCTGACACTGGGTCACATCAGTGTCCCTGGGACCTGGGGGTTCTGAATTCCCTGGGCCCTTCCAGGGCAGAACCTCATGGTCACTAGGCCACTGGGCAGCAGAGGGCAGCAGGGAGCGGGCAGTAGAGGCGGGCAATCACCAGAAGACCCTGAGCTGCCTTGGGAACCCGGAGCCCTGGGAGACCAAGTGACTGGGAACCAAGCCTGGGTCACTGTGTCCCAGGCTGGAGACTCACTGCCTTCTCAGAGAGTTGTCTGCTCAGTCATGTAAGGCGGGAAACTTACACCGCTGTTTATTTATTCATTCGTGGAATAGTCTTACCTTGACTTCACTCCAGGCCCTTCAGTTCAGCCCAGCCGAGGAATCGGCTGACTGCTCGCACACTTCGGGTACCAGCAAAGCAGGGAGAAAAAAAATATATATATGCGTGTTTGATTAAATCATCCAGAACTTAGCACTCAGAAAATCCAGGGTAGAGTCATTTAAATTACAGCAATGGATTAGTTTTTGGTTTTCGTATGCCCCCTGACTCGGTGCTGATCGGCTTGTGGGCTGTTAGTTGCCTGACCAGGGATCGAACCCGCGAACCCTGCAGTAGAAGCATGGAGTGCTAGCCACTGGACCACCAGGAAAGTCCCAGTTTTCAGGCTTAACATTGTCTTTACTTGGAATTCCATGTAGGACAGGGTGCCTTGACCTTTTCAACACTCGGTGTCTAAAATGCTGTCTGCCCTGGATTTAGTAGACCCTGTCCTGGAGGGGCCTCCAACCCAGGTAGAGGGGCTAGAGTGCAATCCAGACACACCAACGAACATCTCAAATGTAGATGTAGTATGACCAGACCAAAACTTGCAGCCTCCTTCCCACTGCTCCACCCCTAGGCTTCTGATTTGGAGGAATGGCACCCCTGTTCACAAATTCACAAGGTCTTCAAGCCCCAAACCGGGACTCATCTTTGATTCCTCTCCTCACTGCACCCCTCCCATCTACCCCAACACATCTTGATGGCTCTGACTCCGAACAGCTTGGAAGGCATGTCTCCTGAGTCCCCATCAGCACTCTAAACTAAGGTACCCCATGTCCCCTCCAGATATCTACCACACCGCTGAGATTTCCCTGCTACTCAGGCCCCTCCCAAGACATTCTCCACCCAGGAAAGTGATTTTTCTTAAAAAGCATAAATCAGGTCACGCGCGGGGCCTGCTGAAAGCTGCCAATGGCTTCTCATTGTGTCGGGATCAGACAATCGTGAGGACCCAGCAAGTAATCTCCCTGCAAGGTGAAGAAAGTATTCCAAGACCAGCGGAGGTCATCCTTGGCAGTCCAGTGGTTACAATCTTGCTTCTTCTGCAGGGGGTGTGGGTTCTATCCCTGGTCAGGGAGCTAAAATCACATGGCCCCCCAAAGAAACAGCACATGGACTCCAGAACTGCTGCTTGGAATAAAGAGCTGTCTGCTGATCCAAGAGCAGCAGAGACCCCAGGGATAGAGTCGGGGAAGCCAACGTGCCTCTCCCTGAGTCCCTGGAGC
Source organism: Okapia johnstoni (assembly GCA_024291935.2). Classification (NCBI taxonomy): domain Eukaryota; kingdom Metazoa; phylum Chordata; class Mammalia; order Artiodactyla; family Giraffidae; genus Okapia; species Okapia johnstoni. Next base: position 993,850 of record CM044310.1, on the reverse strand, counting down.
TGTAGCTGCAGGGTAGGGGTGAGGACGCCCGAACAGGAACAAACAGGCTGCCCTAGGGAGGCAGAGGGGAGGAGGCTGCTGAGCTGGGGATACAGGATGGCCAGAAGCTCCGGGAGGGCCTTGGACATGAGACCCTCCAACCACGGCACCAGCCGAGTCCACAGAACCTTCAAGAGAGAGAGAGCTGTCCTGTCCTGCCCAGGACCTCTATGGAAGGGGCAGGCCGTCCACAGCCTGACCGACCAGCAGAGGGCGGGTGTGTCCTGGCAGAGTCGGCCCTCTCTGGAAGGGGAAGCAATAATCCCAGGGGCCGTGTGGGGTGGAGACAATGAGTCCTAAGAGGCTTCCCTGGTGGCTCAGCTGAGAAAGAATCCGCCTGCGATGTGGAAGACCTGGGTTCAATCCCTGGGTTGGGAAGATCCCCTGGAGAAGGGAACAGCTGCCCACTCCAGTATTCTGGCCTGGAGCATTCCATGGATTGTATAGTTCATGGGGTCACAAAGAGTGGGAAAGGACTCATTTTGTTCTTTTTCAAGAGGCTTAAAGTGCCAGGAAGATTCAGACTGGAGTGGAGAAGAGCCAGGAGCAGAGCCCAGGAGGTCACAGGGCTCAGGGCACCGGCAGCTGCTGGGGAGGCCGGGCTCAGCCCACCAGAGGGTCTCCCGGCGGGCGGGGGCGTGTGTGTGGAAGGACAGCTGAGATCTCTGACAGGAAAACCATGCTCCGTCAACACAAGCTTTATTTCTCCCGTTGGCTCCCACGAGAGGCTCAGTGGAGCTCCTCGTGGGTACCAGCCATTCTGACCTCTGCTTGGGCAGGGCGGGTGGGACAGCAGTGGCCAGCGGGGGCAGGAGTGGGCCATGGAGTGCTTGGCGAGGCCGCATGGGGCCTCACGGGGAGTCACTGCGGCCTGCCGCAGAGCCTGCCACGGGGGAGCTGATTGCAGCCTCCCCTGGAGGAGCCTGGGAGCTCTGGGGCTGGCCCTCGTCTCCAAAGAAGTCCTCTTCCTGCTCCTCCTCCTCGTCCTCCTCCTCCTCCTCCCTCTCCTCCCCCTCCTCCTCCTCCTCGAAGCTCTGCTGGTCCTCCGGGTCCACCATCTCCTCGGACGGATGGGAGGCCACACCGGCGTTGGAAGGGGACAGGAACCGCTTGGCCTCTGGCGGCCTGGATGGCTCCTGCAGGGTGTGTGGCCGAGGGCCCTGGGGCCTCATGTTGAGGCGGGAGTGCCCTGTGGGCCCGTCCCAGATCCTGTGGCCCCTGGTGGAGGCCTCGGAGGGCGTGGCGGGTGTCCCCATGCCTCGCCGAGGGGTGCTGTGCTGGGAGGTCGGTTGGGACGGGGTCCGGAACGCCAGCCGGGACGAGTGCCAGCTGGACTCGGCCTCCTCCAGCCTGCGCAGCAAGCAACGCCAGTCGACCGTGGAGGACAGGCGGATGCGTGAGCCCTTCACCTTCTTGAAGCCCAGGAAGAGGTCCATGAGCACCTCGGTGACCGGGAAGGAGATGAAGCCCAGCTGGTCGGTGAGGTTCTTCTCAAAGCTGTACTTGTGGACGAGCAGGGACACGGCCTGGTCCTTCAGGTAGTCGACAAGTTCCTCGTGCCAGGGGTCAGAGAGGTGGGACACGCTGCTGGACTTGGACAGGATGGAGGGCAGTGGCTTCTTCTTGCTGAACTTGTAGGTGGGGCTCTGCGCGGGAGTCAGGGGAGGGCGAGGGAGACAGGTCATCCATCCCTGCCCACCCTCTGGCTTCCCTCCCACCCAGAGCATCCTCCACATCACCCACACGGCCCAGGGCCCGCTCCACGCTGGGTATGGCCTCACCACGTCGGCTCCACTGGCCCATTGGCAAGCTGGGCGGGGGTCCCATGTGCCAGCCCACCCCGGTCGGTTGGTCAGGCCCGGGGCCAAGCCAGTGACCTCAGTCCCCGTGTAGTCAAAAGGGGGCCTGCACAACCCTCACCCAGGCCGGGGTTCAGAGGAGGGAAGCATGCCTGAACTCCAATGGGGTGAAAGCAGGGTGGGGGCCGTGCAGGGGAGCCACCAGGGTGAGGCCACCCACGTCCTCTCTCCACACCCTGCCCGAGGAACGCCCACTCAGCGGGCAGACTCGCTTGGAGAGTCCCACCCTGGACAGCAGGACCATAGCGGGTAGACCTCAGACACAGGGCCCGACTCTGGCCTCAGGCCACTGTCCACAAGGGACAGGACCCTCCCCGTTCTGGGAGGCCTCCGAGACTCACGTGCAAACGTTAAAAAAAAAAAATACCCAGAATAAAAAATAGCCTTTATTCATCTCTGACAACACGTGGCGGTGGCTAGGCCGGGCCTCCCGGTCCACTCGTTAGCCCACCCCCTGCTCAGGTGGTACCCACAAGGGCCTGGCAAGAAACCTGGGTCCTGGCCCCCAGTGACAGTAGTGGTGGCTAGGAGCGGTGGCGACAGGACCCCTTCCACTGCAGACCTGGCCCTAAGACCCCTGACTCCAATCTGGAGGAGGTCAGAGATGGAGAGGGGCCCCTGAGCGCAGAGGTGTGGGGTGAGAGCACGGAGAAGGGGTTCCAGGACGAGGGGTGGGGCGAGGCCAGCGGAACCGAGGCCCGGGGGGCGCCGCGGGTCAGTCGGGAGGGCGCCCCCACCACCTCCCAGGGCGCGGGCGGGGTGAGGCGCGGGCTCTGCCGGGGCTGGGCCCGCTGGCCGGAGCTCAGGGGCTCCGAGGCCAGCTTGGAAGGTTTCCGCACTCCGGGGTCCGGGTCCCGCCCCTCCTGCCTGGGGCGGGGTGAAGCAACCTTGGGCTCTTCCGTGTCTGTCACCTCAAGCCGGAACCTGGTGGCCACTTGGGGGCTAGACTCGGGGGAGCCGCCTTCCTTGGCCTTGCCGCGACCCTTGGGCTCGCTATTCCTTTGCTCGCTCCGGGGGCTGTCGGCCGCGGTGGGCGGTGACTCGTAGAGCTCCTCCCCGTCCGTGGGCGTGGCCAGCTTGGAGTCGGACTCCCCGGCCGCCTCCCATTCCGACGGGAAGAGCGGGCCGCCGTCGCGGCGGCGGGCGCCGCTGAGCTTCTCCACGGCCCGGTTGACCACGTTCTGCAGGGCGGGGAAGAGGTGGTGCTCGGCCAGGAAGTCCAGGGTCCGATGGGGCTCGCGGAGCGCAGAGTAGCCGGGCAGCTCAAACGACGCCGGCTGGCTCAGCAGGGACCTCATCTCCTTGTTCAGCTGCCGCCTGAGGAAGCCCAGCTCGCGCTCCGGGGGCCCCCAGCTCTGACGATCCGTGCGTGTCCCAGCTCGAGCCCAGCGGGCCTGAGAACCACGACAGGGGCCGCTCTGCGGTCCACTGGCTGCTGCTCTGGCTCTCCAGCGAGTCCCACAGCAGCGAGTCCCCGTGGGAGGAGGCCTGCCCCGGGCCTCTCTGCAGGGAGAAGGGGGCCCCTCAGAGACGTAGGAGGGCGGCCAAGCCAGGCCTGGTGCTGGGCTTCCGGCTGGGGTCAGCCCCGCCCCACGCCGGGTCCGCAGCCCCAGGCCTCACCCCTCGGCTCTCGAGCTGCAGCAGCCGTCTGAGGCTCTTCTCCAGCAGGAGTTGGTCCGTCACGGGTGGCAGTCGGCCCAGGCCCCGGGTGCCCAGGTCGCTGTCCTGGCTGTGGCAGCCCGGCCAGTCGGCGGCCGTGCAGCTGCTGCGGCAGTCGGACATGGAGCTGGAGCGGGAGGGGTAATTGTCGGGGCGCCCCCACGCAGAGGCCGGGCCGGGCGCGGTGCCGGCGCAGGGTGCTGAGGCTGGGCCGGGCCCGCGCCCGGCGCCCGCCCCTCGGCACCTCTACGGGGTCCTGCACCTCCACCAGCGGCGCCCCCCGCCTCGGTCCTCACGGTGGCCATGCGCTCGGTTGCCTCCTCCACCACCGTCTGCAGGCTTTCCAGCACCTGACCCTCGACAAGGAAATCCAGGAAGCTCCTAAAGGGTCGAGGGCCCTGAGGGTTTCTGCGGTGGCCTGAACTGCCCGAGGGGTGATGCGAGGAAGGCGGGTGTGGCCTGTGGCCGGGCTTGGAGGCGTGGCCCACTTCCGAAAACAGTGACTTCTTAGGTGGCTGCACCTGAGCAGACAGGCATGTCAGGGTGGGCAAGGATGCCCCATGGTGGGGAGGGGTCCCCGGGGTCCTCCTAGGGCACCAGGAGCTGAGGGCACTGGGCAGTGAAAGGAACGGGGTTTTGGAGCCAGGCAGCCTTGGCTCTGGACCCTGGCTCAGCCAGCTTCGGGGCCGACACCCTGTCTTGAGGCCCCTCTCTTCCAGAATGGGGATCTGTTCAGGGTGGCCCTGAAGCTTCCCTGAGGCGGACACTTCATATGCGCAAGATGTGGCTGGGCAGTCTGAAAGCCTGCTTGTGCCCTCACCCAGGGTATGACTGGGCAACCACAAAACCCCTCTGGGCCCTGCCCCACTGCTGGGCCCCTCAGACCACACGCGGTCCTGAGCCCTGTGTGCCCCTTAGCAGCTGCTGCATCTCCAGCCAGAGCCCCCCCCCCCCCCCCGAGACTCTCTGCTCTCACTCTGGGGTCCTCCCAGGCGCCTGGGAGTCGGGGCTGGGGGCGGGGCGGGGAGCCACAGGGAAGGAGACTGACCCAAGTGAGGAGGGCCCAGCGGGGGGTCTGAGAAGCGCTGGAGACAACTGGTCACTACGCGGCCCAGAGAGGACATCCGTGGGGGATGACAAACGCGGGGCTGTGGGCTGCTGGGGAACACGTTGGGTTCCCCAGAGTTGGGTCCTGCTGGGCGCACTTACCCGGGCCACGTAGGTAGGGTGGCCGGCCTCATCGTCCGCCAGGTAGCCCGAATGGTGGCGGCAGCTGGCCATGGTGCCGATGGCCGGGCCCGCTGCCCGCCTCCTCTCTCTTCGGTTCCACGGTGACACCGCAGATTCCTCTCTGCGCCGGGCGGGGATATGGCGTGAGCGTGCCCCCCGCCCTCCGTGGGTCGGCGTCCCTGTCCGTCCGTGGACCGCTGGTCCCGGGCTTCCCGCACCCCACGCCCTTCACAGGTCCCGCCGGTCCTCTTCTCCCTCTTCTCGGAGCCCCTGGGCGTCTCAGCCCCGGCCGTGTCCAGAGTCATGTCTGGGCCCGGTTGCGCCCGCCCTCCGTCCTCCTGGCCCCGGCGTCCGACCCGGGCCCCCGGCGACCCACTCACCAAGCCGGTGACCCCCGGGCGCGCGTCCGGTGCGGTCCGAGCCCTCCGCAGGGCTTCCGAGCAGCTCGGGGCCGCCCGGGGGGCCTGCTCATTTGCGTCCCGCGTCCCGATTGGCCTGCGCCGCGGCGCTCGCTCGCCGGCGCCCGCGGCACAATGGTTGGGGCGGGGCCCGCGGGGCCCCTCCGCCACGCGCCGGCTTTGGCCCGCCCCCATTCCTAGCCTGCGCTGGAGGCCCGGCTTGTTGCGTTTGGACTTGGTCCCGCCTGGAGCGGGGGCCTGAGGGACGAAGCCACCGCCTCCCCCCACAAGGTGACACAAGCACCTTCCTCGGCTCCTCTCTGGTCCCTGAGTTGTCCTGGGCTCCTGCTCGCGGACTGTCTTCCACTCGCCCCGTGTGGACATCCCAGCTTCTGTCCCTGACGGAGTGGAAGGAATCCCGCCTCTTAAGTCACAGGCTAGCATCAATTCCCAGCTCCGCGGTTTCCCGCCGGGGGACTCAAACCCTCTAGTCGCCTGCTCTGTCTCCGTAGGTGGAGCTGAGTGTCTTTCCACATGGGTTTGGAGATTAAGGTAATCTTCCTACAACACTCTGGCACTCTGATAAAACCTGTAAATTTTGGCCTCCTCTCTCTTCTACCTGCCTGCCCCAAGGCTCTTCCTAACGCAATCCATCCAGGTGCCACCTCCTGGGAGAAGCCTGCCCAGAAGGCTCGTCCCCCCAACCAAATGACCACAAACCCCATCTCACACTTTGCACACCGTGTGGGTAATGGATTGTCAGATCATGCTCCCTGGAGATAGGAACTGTGGTTCTCACCCCTAATCTATGATCTTTCTAATATTAGTAGGTGCTCAATAAATGTGAATTTCTTCCTTCCAATCACGTATCCTCAGGGCCTCTAGACTTTCCAGGACCAGCTTCCCAGTGGAGAAAGATGATTGAAGTCCCACAATTTAGTCATCACTATTGAACCCTTTGTAGACAAAGGTCTGTCTAGTCAAAGCTATGGTTTTTCCAGTAGTCGTGTACAGATGTGAAAAATGGACCATAAAGAAGGCTGAGCACCGAAGAATTGATGCTTTCAAATTGTGTTGCTGGAGAAGACTCCTGAGAGTCCCTGGGACTTCAAGGAGATCAAACCAGTTCATCCTAAAAGGAAATTAACCTTGAATATTCGCTGGAAGGACTGATGCTGAAGCTGAAACTCTTTGGCCACCTGATGGGAAGAGCTGACTCACAGAAAAAGACCCCGATAGTTGAGGGCAAAAGAAAGGGGCGGCAGAGGATGAGATGGTTAGATAAGTATCGACTCAATGGACATGAATTTGAGCAAACTGGGAGATGGTAAAGAACAGGGAAGCCTGGCATGCTGCAGTTCATGGGGTCACAAAGAATTGGACATGACCGAGTGACTGAACAAAACTGAATACAACCGTCCTTATGCCAAGAACCTGGTGAAGGACTGTTTAAGGCCTCCAGTTCTTACTGCACCCCCAGGGAGGTGGGTGTTATCTGTTATTCTCCAGCTCAGCTCTGCCCTTTCTGCCCAGGACCTGAGGGCAGGCAGGGTGCAGAGAACCAGAGCCACACAGAGGCAGGCTAGCGCTCCGGAGGGCAGTCCCAGCCCCACCGATGCCCGCAGAGGCACACAGGCCAACACACGAGCCCTCTCCAAGCCGCAGTGCCCTCATCTGTAACGCAGGAAGGACGTCACCCACCTCATAGGCTGGACTCATGTACTGCACTTCCCAGTCTCGCCACATGAAAATGTTGGCTGTCAACCATGGTGACTGTAAAGTCATTGGTAAGGAAAGCTTTTCTGGATCACAGAGGTAAAAAGGAGGTCATGAAAATGTAAAGTTGTGGCCTGGCACAGGGCTCAAGAGATGGAAGCTGGTACGGATGCTTTCTCAAATAAAACCATTGGTATACAGGCTTTCTCTTTGTTCAGAGCTTTTACAAATCAATAAAAAGCCTCGTTTCAAAAAATCAACAAAAGACAAATAAGCAATTTGAAAAAGAAATACAGTTAGCTAATAAAGACATGAAAAAGTTCATCAGTTCAGTTCAGTTCAGTCACTCAGTCGTGTCTGACTCTTTGCGACCCCATGAACCCCAGCAGGCCAGGCCTTCCTGTCCATCACCAACTCCCGGAGTTTACTTAAACTCATGTCCACTGAGTCGGTGATGCCATCCAACCATCTCATCCTCTGTCATCCCCTTCTCCTCCCGCTTTCAATCTTTCCCAGCATCAGGGTCTTTTCCAATGAGTCAGCTCTCAGCATCAGGTGGCCAAGGTATTGGAGTTTCAGCTTCAACATCAGTCCTTCCAATGAACATTCAGGACTGATCCCCTTTAGGATGGACTGATTGGATCTCCTTGCAGTCCAGGGACTCTCAAGAGTCTTCTCCAACACCACAGTTCAAAAGCATCAATTCTTTGGCACTCAGCTTTCTTTATAGTCCAACTCTCACATCCATACATGACCACTGGAAAAACCATAGCCTTGACTAGACGGACCTTTGTTGGCAAAGTAATGCCTCTGCTTTTTAATATGCTATCTAGGTTGGTCATAACTTTCCTTCAAAGGAGTAAGTGTCTTTTAATTTCATGGCTGCAATCACCATCTGCAGTGATTTTGGAGCCCCGAAAAATAAAGTCAGCCACTGTTTCCACTGTTGCCCCATCTATTTGCCATGAAGTGATGGGACCAGATGCCATGATCTTAGTTTTCTGAATGTTGAGCTTTAAGCCAACTTTTTCCCTCTCCTCTTTGATTTTCATCAAGAGATTCTTTAGTTCTTCTTCACTTTCTGCCATAAGGGTGATGTCCTCTGCATATCTGAGGTTATTGATATTTCTCACAGCAATCTTGATTCCAGCTTGTGCTTCCTCCAGCCCAGAGTTTCTCATGATGTACTCTGCATATAAGTTAAATAAGTAGGGTGACAATATACAGCCTTGACGTACTCCTTTCCCTATTTGGAACCAGTCTGTTGTTCCATGTCCAGTTCTAACTGTTGCTTCCTGACCTGAATACAGGTTTCTCAAGAGGCAGGTCAGGTGGTCTGGTATTCCCATCTCTTTCAGAATTTTCCACAGTTTATTGTGATCCACACAGTCAAAGGCTTTGGCATAGTCAATAACGCAGAAATAGATGTTTTTCTGGAACTCTCTTGTTTTTTCAATGATTCAGCGGATGTTGGCAATTTGATCTCTGGTTCCTCTGCCTTTTCTAAAACCAGCTTGAACATCTGGAAGTTCACGGTTCACGTATTGCTGAAGCCTGGCTTGGAGAATTTTGAGCATTACTTTACTAGTGTGTGAGATGAGTGCAATTGTGCGGTAGTTTGAGAATTATTTGGCATTCCTTTTCTTTGGGATTGGAATGAAAACTGACCTTTGCCAGTCCTGTGGCCACTGCTGAGTTTTCCAAATTTGCTGGCATATTGAGTGCAGCACTTTCACAGCATCATCTTTCAGGATTTGAAATTGCTCAACTGGAATTCCATCACCTCCACTTAGCTTTGTTCATAGTGATGCTTCCTAAGGCCCACTTGACTTCACATTCCAGGATGTCTGGGTCTAGGTGAGTGATCACAGCATCGTGATTATCTGGGTCATGAAGATCTTTTTTGTATAGCTCTTCTGCGTATTCTTGCCACCTCTTCTTAATATCTTCTGCTTCTGTTAGATCCCTACCATTTCTGTCCTTTATTGAGCCCATCTTTGAATGAAATGTTCCCTTGGTATCCCTAATTTTCTTGAAGAGATCTCTAGTCTTTCCCATTCTATTGTTTTCCTCTATTTCTTTGCATTGGTTGCTGAGGAAGGCTTTCTTATCTCTCCTTGCTATTCTTTGGAACTCTGCATTCAAATGGGTATATCTTTCCTTTTCTCCTTTGCTTTTCGCTTCTCTTCTTTTCACAGCTATTTGTAAGGCCTCCTCAGACAACCATTTTGCTTTTTTGCATTTCTTTTTCTTGGGGATGGTCTTGATCCCTGTCTCCTGTACAATGTCATGAACCTCTGTCCATAGTTCATCAGGCACTCTGTCTATCAGATCTAGTCCCTTAAATCTATTTCTCACTTCCACTGTATAGTCATAAGGGATTTGATTTAGGTCATACCTGAATGGTCTAGTGGTTTTCCCTACTTTCTTCAGTTTAAGTCTGAATTTGGCAATAAGGAGTTCATGATCTGAGCCACGTCAGCTCCTGGTCTTGTTTTTGCTGCCTGTATAGAGCTTCTCCATCTTTGACTGCAAAGAATAGAATCAGTCTGATTTCGATGTTGACCATCTGGTGATGTCCATGTGTAGAGTCTTCTCTTGTGTTGTTGGAAGAGGGTGTTTGTTATGACCAGTGCGTTCTCTTGGCAGAACTCTATTAGCCTTTGCCCTGCTTCATTCTGTACTCCAAGGCCAAATTTGCCCATTATTCCAGGTGTTTCCTGACTTCCTCCTTTTGCATTCCAGTCCCCTGTGATGAAAAGGACATCTTTTTTGGGTGTTAGTTCTAGAAGGTCTTGTAGGTCTTCATAGAACCCTTCAGCTTCTTCAGCGTTACTGGTCGGGGCATAGACTTGGATTCCCGTGATACTGAATGGTTTGCCTTGGAAACGAACAGAGATCATTCTGTCATTTTTGAGATTGCATCCAAGTACTGCATTTCGGACTCTCTTGTTGACCATGATGGCTACTCCATTTCTTCTAAGGGATTCCTGCCCACAGTAGTAGATATAATGGTCATCTGAGTTAAATTCACCCATTCCAGTCCATCTTATTTCGCTGATTCCTAGAATGTCACTGTTCACTCTTGCCATCTTGTTTGACCACTTCCAATTTGCCTTGATTCATGGACCTAACATTCCAGGTTCCTGTGCAATATTGCTCTTTTTAGCGTCGGACCTTGCGTCTATCACCAGTCACATCCACAACTGAGTGCTGTTTTTGCTTTGGCTCCATCCCTTCATTCTTTCTGGAGTTATTTCCCCACTGATCTCCAGTAGCATATTGGGCACTTACTGACCTGGGGAGTTCGTCTTTCAGTGTCCTATCTTTTTGCCTTTTCATACTGTTCATGGGGTTCTCAAGGCAAGAATACTGAAGTGGTTTGCCATGCCCTTCTCCAGCGGGCCACATTCTGTCCACTGTAGCAAAGAAAAAAAAAAAAAAGAAACACTACGAAGATGAAATGCCGCTGATGTGATCATTGTCTCCTCAAAACAACAAACCAAAAGACTTTGGGGTGGAAGAGCAGAAAGCTTGGGTGTATTTATTAGAGAAAAAAAAAAAAAACCAGGAGCCACTACCAGGCAGTGAGCGGTGGTGACCTTGGGGGAGGGTAAGAGGGTTGTTTTTTTTTTTTTCTCCAGGTTTGATTTTTCCGTTTTTCATATGAAACGTTTTTGCAGTCACGGCAAGCCCCGCGCTCGGGGTGGGGCGGGGCACCGGCGCTGCAGGGACCGCGGAGGCCAGCAGGCGGGAGAACAAAGGCCGAGCGCGCGCGTGCGTGGGGCGGGGCCTCGGGCGGCGTCGGGGGGCGGGGCCTGGACCGAGCGTCCAGCGGGCGGAGGCGCCATGGCCCGGCCCCGCGTGCGGCTGGTGGTCACCGCGGACGACTTTGGCTACTGCCCGCGGCGCGACGAGGGCATCGTGGAAGCCTTCCTGGCCGGGGCTGTGACCAGCGTGTCCCTGCTGGTCAACGGCTCGGCCGCCGAGAGCGCCGCTGAGCTGGCCCGCAGGTGAGGGGCGGCCCTCCTGCGCTGTCGGGCTCGGGGACGGGCGGGCTCGGGGACCGCCGTCCGCGCCGCCCGATGCTCCCCGCTCGCGCTCCGCCCGCAGGCACCGGATCCCCACGGGCCTCCACGCCAACCTGTCCGAGGGCCGCCCCGTGGGCCCGGCCCGCCACGGCGCCTCCTCGCTGATCGGCTCCGAGGGCTTCTTCCTCGGCAAGATGGGATTCCGGCGGGCTGTGGCGGCCGGAGAAGTGATCTTGCCCCAGGTGCGCAGGTGCTGCTGCAGGAAGACACTCCGGGCTGCGCCGCGAGGGTGCCCTGGACCGTTACGGGCAGGACTGGGGCGCCGGATGCCTCCCTGGTTCAGACACAGGAACGATCGAAGCGGAGCGCGGGGACAGGGTCCCCCTGGGGAGCTGCTCCCGGACGTGTGTGCTAGATGACTGTCCCCTTCGCCCTCCAGGTGCGAGAAGAGCTGGAGGCCCAGCTGAGCCGCTTCCGGGAATTACTGGGCCGGGACCCTACTCACGTGGACGGCCACCAGCACGTGCACGTGCTCCCAGGTGCGCGAGCCGGGGCTCCCACGCCGGGGTGGGGGTGTGCGGCTCGGGCCTTGCCCTGACTCCGCCCGGCCCGCAGGCGTGTGCCGGGTGTTCGCCGAGGCCCTGCAGGCCTGCGGAGTACGCTTCACTAGGCTGCCGCTGGAGCGCGGACTGGACGGCTGCGCGTGGCTTGAGGCCCCAGCGCGCGCCTTTGCCGGCGCCGTGGAGCGAGACGCCCGCGCCGCCATCGGTCCCTTTGTCCACCATGGCCTTCGGTAAGGCCCCCAGACCCCTGGCACAACCCCCTCCACCCCGTGCGTCTGGCTGGCTGCGCACTGGCCAGCTGTGCCTCCTCCCCATTTCTTAGCTTCAATAGGGGTCAGGCCTCCTCTGGCGTTGCCCCCACCCCAGTTGCCACAGGTCCCTGGCCTAGTCCTGCCCATCAAGTCCCTTTGGTCCTGCTGCTGATGCCCTGGCATCCACAGGTGGACCGACGTCTTCGTGGGCCTGAGCACCTGCGGCCGACACATGTCTGCTCACCGTGTGTTGGAGGCGCTGGCTCGGGCCCTGGAAGGTGTACCCACTGGCCAGGCCGTGACAGCTGAGCTGATGGCGCACCCTGGCTACCCAAGTGTACCCCCGCTTGGGGGCTGCGGGGAGGGCCCTGACACCTTCTCCTGCTCTTCAGATCGCCTGCATGAGCTGCGTGTCCTCATGGCACCGGTGCTGCGGGCTCAGCTTGCCCAGGGTGGCGTGCAGCTCTGCACCCTGGAAGACCTAGACTCCAAGAGGCCCAGAGAGGGGGCTGCCAGCAAAGCCACTTGAGAAGCCTTTCTGGAGCCCTCCCCACCATGACCCCGACAGACAGCTGAGCGTTAACGTCCTTGGCTCCCAGGAAGGAAATCGGGCCCCAGAGCCCATGTGTCTGGGGCTGGACACTCACCTCTGGGCCGAGGTCCTCGTGGTGCAGGGTGGCGGCCAGGCCTCTGCAAGCGCTCTGGCTGCGGGTGGCGGCTGTGACCTCTGGGCCTGGACCCTGCCAGGTGTGGGGGCCATCACACTACTGGCATCATCCTTGTGTGGGTGGCTGTATTAATAAAGTGGCGTGCACTCTGTGAACTGGGCCCAGGAACCTTCCCACATGCAAGAGCACAGCACTCCGGGCCCCTGAGGTCACTCTCCCAGGAGAGGTCAGCAGTGTGGTCCACCTTGGCTCTGCCCATGCCTCGGCTCTCTTCAGGCATTTCTTTGGGGGGGGGCAGTCAGGGGTTGGAAGAATGTCTCACGGGCTACAATCTGGGGGGAGGCCTAAGTCAGTGGTCCTTTGCCATCCCAGGGGCGGGCCTGAGAAGGTCCTGCAAACCTGCGGGCGTGTTTTCCGTTTTCCCAGGAGGGACGCTCTTCTGTGCGAGTGGGGTCCCTTGTGATGCAGGGATGCCCTGTGGGTGTGGCTCCCGGGGCCTGGGTCGAGGGCGGTGCCAGAGGCAGGCGGAGCCCCGCGTGGTCCTCCTCTCACGCAGTGTCCTGTAACTGCGTCAGTGTCCCCATTTTGCAGACCCAGAGAAGGCTGTGAGGCTGCCTGCTCAGTGACTCAACACGCGCTGGGCCTTAGTCTGGGTCAGGCTGCCACTGGAGCCAGAAGAGCCCGCTGCACTTACTGACCGTTGGGGGGGGGGGCCCAGCCCCTGACTGGTGGCTTCAGCCCCTTTCTGGTTCCAGGCTCCTCCCTATCCTTCCTTGGACCTTGACTTCTCCAGCTGTGGGCCCTTTCCTCCTTCTCATCCTGCCCTGCCCACGGGGGTCTATCTGTGCTCCCTGGAGGGGGTCTGCTATTCTGAGAGGAGGAGCTGGCTGCGCGGCCCTTGGCCCAGGAGAGAGTGTGGGTGACAGGGCGGGAGGGGGGGAGCCAGAGGGTCTGCGGGAGAGGCTACTATCACCAGGGAGCCAGAGCAAGAGGAGCAGAGGCCCCTGGGGACGGGGAGGTGGAGGGTTGGTCGCTGATCCCACGGGGGGTATCTCTAGTGTCCAACCTGCTGTGCCCAGGAGGGCCCAGACGAGGGGTTCACCGTCACCCACGGTCCATCAGGCACGGGGCGGCTGGGACACAGCCTGCAAGGAGCTCGTGCTCTCTACACACAGGGGACAGGCGTAGGGGACAGGCGTGGGACCCGGGCTGCCGTGGGCTGTGGGAACACACACCTGAGCGTGAGGACAAAGCCTCTGCGGCGCGTCACAGCACCCGCCGGCCAGGCACCCAGGGAGACAGCGTTTCCCACGCGGGGCCCAGGCGCCACTGCGCTGTGCGAGGAGTGGCCTTCACTCAGCTCTGCTCCTGGCGGGGTGGGGGAGCGGGAGGGGAGGAACCAGTGCAGATGGTGGGAGCACCGAGGCTCAGGGCCCCCCTGCAGGGTGCCACTCGGACGCGCTGCCGACGAGGCCAGCAGGAGGACGCGGGCCTCCCCGTGTGGACGGGGCCCACCAAGTCCAGGGCCCTGGGCGGAGGAGCCCAGGGAGCAGGAGGCGCCAGACGCCAGGCCTAGCGGACGCAGGTGGAGTGTACTGCCAGTGAGGAAGACCAGAGGATGGGGGCCGCTGAGGGCAGGGAGCGGAGAGGGTCTCGGGCTTTGGGGAGGGGCTGGTGGTGGGAGCCCCAGGCCAGTCCCCTCTGTAAAGCAGGGTGAGGGGGCCCATGGGTGGCCCCGAGAGTCGGGGGTCCCCGCGATGCTCAGGGGAAGGTGGCGGCCACCTCGCCTCCTGCTGAAATGACGCCCCAGGAAGTTCCCGCTGCAACCACAGGCCAAGCTGTCGGGGCCTCAGCTGGTGTCAGACCCCCAAGCAGGGACCCCAGTGGAGAGTAAAAGTGTCAGGGCCCCAGCTGGCCCTGAGTCAGCAGTAGGGCCACAGTCTTGGGGCTGGGGGGTGGGTTTGGGCTGGAATTCAAGGAACTGGCCTGGCCCCGGCCTGCGCACACCCTCAGCAGCTCCCCAGCCTCCTTCCAGGAGGCGCCCTCCTCAGGGCCGCGGTCTGCTCGGCTGTTAAGTGTGGCTGAGCCGACGCACACCCAGAGGTCACTGTCCCCTCCCCTGACGCCCCGGGGGGCCCGGCAGTCCCTTCTGCTGCCCAGGGCCTGGCCAGAACGTGTCTGCACCCCTCTCCTGAAGGCCCGTGCAGCCCCACCCCCAAGAAGGAAGAGGCAAACCCACAAGAGCAGACCGTGTCCTAGAGCACTTTTATTAAGGGCAGCAGAGCGGATCGCGGCGTCTCGGGAGACTTGTGCCCGCCGTGGGGAGGGGCGCGGGGCCAGGGCGCTCGCTCAGAGGCGGGCCTGGAAGCTCTCCCCTGCTTGGGGACCGGCCGTCGGGTCCGGAGGAGCAAGGCTGCCGGTGAGCTGCTCCACACCAGCCCTAAGACGCCGCCAGGCGAGCAGGAGCCCGGCTGGGAGGGGCCGCCTGCCAGCCCCTCTCGCTCTCGGAGGGGTGGGGCAGAGCAGAGTGTGAACCCCCGAGGGGAGGGGCCGCCGCGTGGAGCACGGTGGGCATCCTCCCGGTGGCGAGCAGATGAGGGGGCAGGGGAGACAGACGGCAGAGCTGCGCTGGTGGAAGCACGAGGCAGTGGGCAGGTTTCCAGGAATGGCAATATTTCTGGGCTCAGAGCGGCGAGGAGAACAAACGGCGCCTGATCTGGAGCGCTTCTGACAGAATTTGGCATTTTATTAACAAATCTGCATGTGAGTGAAATCAAGTCCCTCATCACCTTTGTGCGAATGAAGAGACAGGCATGGCCGTGCTGGCCGGGGTGCACGGGGCCCCAGGGCCTGTCTTGCGCATACCTGGGGCTACAGAAGCTGCGGTCACACCGTGGGCCGCCCCCACCACCACCCCACCTCCGCTGGGTAAAGGCGAGCTGCTTCACGGGCCCGCAAGCTCCAAAGACCTCAAGTCACAAAGCTAAAATTAAGATAGAAAGCCAAGGTTAAGTCATCTTCTCCGCCGGATCTCGCCGGCGGAGTGCCCGGGGAGGAAGGCCCGGGCGACAGGAGTGGAGGGGGACACCGGCGCTCGGATCCCTGGCCTCCTCTGGGTGTCAGGGACCAGGACTCTACGACTTCAGGGGCAGTCCCGCTTGCTTGGAAAAGACATGAACATTCAGATCCTTACGAGTCCATCTGATGATAAATTCTAAGGTCAATTTTTATTTCTACAAAAGAAGGCGGTCAAAACAATATAAAACATGTCAAGGAGATTACTGAGCGAGCTTCACGTGGAGCCTGACTCCAAGAAGGTGGCGGGTCCGATGGAGGGGGGCCGTCCTGTTCCTGGGTGGGGGTGCCGGCGGCCCCGGGCTGGTGCGGCGACACTGGCATCGGCGGAGGGTCAGACGAGCTGAGGAAGGGCGGCTGCGCTCAGGAGGCGGAAGAGCTCCAAGCCACGTCGGTGGACACGGCGGCGACAGGTGAGAGCGGACCTGCGCGTGGACACGCCAGCACTTGTCCGCAGGGAGACCCGACGTCTTCCGGAAGGGATGCGGGGAGGAGGGCCTCCCTGGCGCGGACTTCCTCCCACAGGTGCGCCGTCCTCCTGCGGGCCCGGGGCCGCCTTAGACTTGGTGCCGGGGGTCCGCCCTCCGCACGCAGGCGGCCAGCGTCGCGGGGGTAATGTTAGCCAGGGTTTTACAGAAGAGCTGGACCACCCCTTTCCACGGGGTTTGCTTAGTTTGTTTTTGATTGGGGTTGGAGTGGAGGTTTGCTTGTTTCTCGGTGTTTTCAAAAGGAGGGTATAAAGCAGAGTCAGGAGAGTCTGCACTGACTCCCACACCAGGCCGGCCAAGGGCTGAGCAGAGGGGCCTGGAGGCAGGGCCGGGCCTGGGGGAGTGAGTGAGAGAGAATCAAACCAAATGCAAGGAAGTGGCAGCTGCAAGGGCAGACAGGAACCACAGCCTTACCCCCCCTCCTTTTTTTTAAACCTTATGGCCTAAATGTAAATTGATTTTGGATAAATTTGGACAGGAAAGAAACACCATTTTTTAAAAGTAGGTTGAAGCAGTGATTTTTAAAACAAAGAAAGCAGAACTAGAACATCTTAAATTTTTAATCCTTCCTTTACAGGTTACCTAGACCACTTCTGATTAAGAAAACTGTAGAAAGTTAGTAACTGCCACAAGCAGACGCCAGGCGGTGCCATGGGTCAACTTCCACAGAGTCCTGCTTTGCGGGGTGTCTCAATGCACTGCTCGGGGTCTCTGCTCACACGCGCTGGAATCCATCGCGGCAGATTTTAGTCCACAGGTCGCTTTTCCCCATATTTCTTTGTAAATTCTTCAGCATTCTTACAGAATTTTTTACGGTCCTTAGAGTATTCTTCAGCTAGGTCAGCCCGGAGCGGGTGCTCGGGCTGGGGGTCGTTCACCAGCGCTATGAGGGACTGGATGACTGCCGAGAGAAGGACAGGGCACTGCGGGTTAGAGGCCCCCGCTCGGCACCAGGGCGCCTCCCAGACCGTGTGGCTGCCCGAGCGGCCAGAACTCCAACCACCAGCACTCAACCCACTGCTCCCCCGTGGTGAGAAGAGGCTGACAGAGGACAGTGGCCAGCGCTGTGGCAATGACTGACCACACCGCACAGCGGGACACCGCTCCCTCCCCTCCTCCTCCTGGAAGCCTTCCAGTACTGACACCCTGGGGATCCCAGTCCCCAGGCACTCCCCTCCCGAACTCTGGAGACCCCAGGCCCAGCAAACACCCCCTCTCTCACACAGGTGACGCCTCCCCAGGGCAGGGACCAGGCAGTGTGCCCAGCACTCTACCTGGTTCAGGATGCACAACAGGCCTACCCGTATGAATTGGTAAGCCGACCCTGGAAGAGCCCGAGGAGCTTCTGCGCGGCTGAGAAAGGGTCCCCTGACGACCCGTCTGACGGCCGGGAGGCTTCGGCCCCCAGCAGCACTGCCATGTCCACTCCAGAGGCGGAGGCCCTCGCATGGCTCGGGGTGGCCTCCACAACGCTCCCCCGAGGGCAGCCAGGACCTTGACAGGACCTCACCGGTGGGCACGGGGGAGCCGCACACCGCACGCGGGACCCTGACTCTTCTGTCCCGGCCGTCCTGCTGCTGCGCTGCGCCGTGCTCGCACAGAGGTCAGGATAACACTGGCCTCGCTCCTGACGGAATCAATCCCACGCACCACTCAGCACAGCGCACGCCCCGCTGCTAGCTACGTGCCAGAACGAGGCCCTCTGCCGAGGAAAACTGCTTCTGCACTCCCGCATCTGGCACCATCGCGGCCAGCTCCTACCGCCCTTCTGTATGATGCAGGTTTGTCCGTTTCTGATTTCTCTCCCATTGTTGCTCCATTTTTCATGGTTTTTTACTTTCTTACTCTCTAAAAACTGGACACTTCAGTTGCTTTTAGCATATTCACAAAACCATGTGAGACCACTGTTCACCTCACGAAGGCCTCCACCTCGCCCACAAACGCAGGCCTCTCAGCAGTGATCCTGGTCCCCCCGCAAAGGTCTCCTTTCCAGCCTCCCTCCCTCTGCCGGGTCTCCTCGCCCGCAGCCGTCAGCTATCTGCTCCCGAGCTGCTGGAACACTGAGGGACAGTGAGCCCGAGTGAGCAGCTGAACACAGACAGCCCACCACACGGGAGTGAAAACCTGCAGTCGCCTGGAGCCACGAGGCTCTGAGACGCAACAGGACAGTCACAGGGAACGGGGACGAGGGGAAACACGGCTGAGGCGGCGAGGAGGATAGGGCGAAGCCACGCCAGCACCGTCCGGGGAGAAACCCTGCCTCCCGTCACAAAGCAGCGATCCTGCCTGTCACTGCACAGAGAACAGCACCCTGGGGAAGACGACAGCGTTCTCTTCACACCCTAAGGCGACGAGTATGAGAGAATGCAACGTCTCTTCGGTTACCTGACTGTTTGAAATACACGCCCACAACCTGGACAAGCAGAGTGTGCCGTCTGCGCGCCGAGCCCTCCGCTGAAAACAGGCCCCTGGCTGACACGGCCGACCGGGGTCGCCTGGCCCAGGGGGGTCACAGCAGGGCACCTTCCCCAGGTACCAGGTGAGGGAGGAGACCGGAAACTCGCTGTGGTCTGGCTGCCTGAGCAAAACGCAGCCGCCGGCGTCCGCACAGAGCTGAGTGTGTGCAGGAAAAGCTAGGTCTGTCCTCACAGGAGGACACAGACCTTGTCCTGTACAGAGGTCAGCATGCGCACACCAAATGCCAAGGCCCCTGTGGACACCTCCCTTGACCCCACTCTGCTGCTTCGCTGTGGGAGCCTGGTGGACGCCTTCCATGAGGACCTCGTCCAGGGAGTTTTGCTGTGGGAAAGGCTTTTAAACCTATCTTCCAGCAGTTCCACTGGAAAATGATTGTATCAGTCACCAGAAAAAATAAACGTACCTGCAGCCTCTCAAATTCCAGACTCATCCACTCTCTCTAGTCTAAAAAGACCGTGTAAGTGGTTCAGGGAGTTATTTTTAAGAAAGCCACCAAAATATGAGGTGAGCACTGCAAGGCAAAGTTACAGAGCTGAGAAGAGAAACCAGAGCTGTCCCTGGTTCTCCCATGGCCAAGCGCCTGCCTGCCCGTGCAGGGGACACAGGTCCGCTCGCTGGTCCAGAAGACCCCACATGCCACGCAGCTACGGAGCCCCCGCTCCAGGGCCTGAGCTCCGCAGAGGAGACGCCACCGCACCTGGAGAGAGCCCGCACGCAGCAATGAAGACCCAGCACAGACAGACGAAAACAGAAGAAAAACAAACGCGGGCTGTAATCAAGTGGAGGCACTTGCAGGGGACAAAAGCGGGCTGACCACAATACTGAACCAAGTACTTTTCCCAGAAAAATGAGCGTGCATGGGCATCTGCCCAGAGGCGCACAGAGCTCGGCCCCGCTAAGGCCAGCGCGTGCTTCACGGGGGCTCACGGCCTCAAGCCTGGCCAGGCCCTCCCACGACGCCCCACGAGCCCTGGCATCCCGTGGACTGCCTCACGCCTCCGGCTCACGCCCTCTCCTTGGTCCACGAGCCCCCAGCACCTCCCCTTCCTTCTTCCATCCTGAGCCCACGTGTGACCTGCTGGGAGGCCGCTCCCCCTCCAGGCAGCCCCCGGTCCTCCAGGAACACTCCCAGTGACAGAGTCACTCCCTGCCTGCCCCGGGCGCGCGCTGGGCCGTTCTGCCTGCACACCCAGGAGCCTCCTCGTGGGCTGGAGCTGAGTGGAGACACATCACGCCCATGGGACAGCGGCAAGCGGCAGCCTCCGGGGACACGAGGCGGGCATGGCAGGGCTCTCCGGGCTCCGAGCCCCCTGGTTTCAGAGGGGCCCCAGAAGGCACCAGGGGGCGGATGCCTTACCTTGGTCAGTTTTGGTCGCTGGCTTCCAGTTTTCAGCACTAATTACCGGCAGGCACACCTGCCCCTTCTCATCGATGTTCGGGTGGTAGATCTTCGTTTTGAATGTGATCTTCGGTGGTTTGAAGGGGTACTCGGCTGGAAAGTTGATTTCGATTCTGAAGGCCCCCTTATCATAGGGAGGGTTGTCCTGTGGAGGAGGAGGAGACCGGGGTGAGCCTGTGGCTAAGACAGGACGGCTCCGAGGGTTTCACCTGAAAAACGCTTCCTTTGTTTCAAGAGGTCATATCAACTGAAGCCTCAGCACCACCAAGGCAATGATAATTAGTATTCTTAGAGCAAGGTGCCTGAGATGCACACCCTGGCCTCTCTACGTTTTTTAAAAAAAAAATAGACTTTATTTTTTTTTTTAGTAGTTGCAGCTTTACCACAAAACTGAGACGAAGATACAGAATTCTTCCACACACACACACACACACACACACACACACACACACAGCCTCCCCAAGCACCAACACCCCCGTGTTAGGAGCGAGTGGCCGACACACCATCACCACAGCCCACACCCTGCAGATGGCTTGTCACGGCACTGGATGCTGCAGGTGGCCTTACACCCTCTGCCTGGAATCACACAGCATGGGGCCTTTCAGACTGGCTTCCTTCGCTCAGTAACGAGCATTTAAGATTCCTCCACGGCGTGTCAGATCACCTCTTTCTGGTACTCAGTATTAGTCCATCCCCTTCACAGACCACAGCTTTGTCGTGGAGAAAGGGCTTGAGTAACTCAATGAAGCTGAGCCATGCTGCGTGGGGCCACACGAGACAGACGGGTCACGGTGGAGAGTTCTGACAAAACGTGGTTCACTGGAGGAGGGAACAGCAAACTACTCCAAACTACTAGTCTGGAGAACACCATGGACAGTATGAAGAGGCAGAAAGATACGACACTGGAAAATGAGCTCCCTGAGTCGGAAGGTGTCCAATATGCTGCTGCAGAGGGCAATGACTAATAGCTCCAGAAAGAATGAGGCGCAGGGGCCAGAGTGGGAACGGCACTCAGCTGTGGATGTGTCTGGTGGTGAAAGTAAACTCTGATGCTGTAAAGAACAATACTGCATAAGAACTCGGGGTGTTAGGGCCATGGATCAAGGTGAACTGGATGTGGTGAAGCAGGAGATGGCAAGACTGAATGTCAACATCTCAGGCATCAGTGAACTAAAATGGATGGAATGGGCGGATTTAATTCAGACGACCATTATATCTACTACTGTGGGGAAGAATTCTATAGAAGAAATGGAGTAGCCCTCCTAGTCAACACAAGTCTGAAACGCAGGACTTGGGAGCAATCTCAAAAATGACAGAATGATCTCAGTTTGTTTCTAAGGCAAACCGTTCATTATCACAGTAATCCAAGTCTAGCCCCAACCACTGAGGCTGAAGAAGCTGAAATCAAACAGTTCTATGAAGACCTACAAGACCTTCTAGAACTAACACCAAAAAAAGATGTCCTTTTCATCACAGGGGATTGGAATGCAAAAG
The DNA here is from genome assembly GCA_024291935.2 of Okapia johnstoni. NCBI lineage: Eukaryota > Metazoa > Chordata > Mammalia > Artiodactyla > Giraffidae > Okapia > Okapia johnstoni. Next base: position 972,502 of record CM044310.1, on the reverse strand, counting down.
TAGGAACTCAAGAGATACTCAGAAGGAAGCTCTTGAGAGTCCCTTGGACAGTAAGGAGATCAAACCAGTCAATCGTAAGGAAATCAACCCTGAATATTCACTGGAAGGACTGATGCTGAAGCTGAAGCTCCAATACTTTGGCCACCTGATGCGAAGAGACAACTCACTGGAAAAGACCCTGATGCTGGGACTGAGGGCAGGAGGAGAAGGGGGCGACAGAGGATGAGATGGTTGGATGGCATCACCGACTCAACAGACATGAATTTGAGCAAACTGGGAGATAGCAGAGGAGAGAAGCCTGGCGTGTGCAGTCCATGGAGCCACAAAGAGTCGGACACAATTTAGCAACTGAACAACAACAATTAACCCATTGTCTGGATGCACACCAGTCAGCACGCTCGTAGTCAAGGGACGGAAAAGCCTGTGCCTGCTCAAACGAAGGGTCACAGTTGCTCTCTAGGGCCCAGCCTCCAGAGCTACTAATGTCAGAGAAACCCATGTCTTCGGGAGAGAACGTGGGGTGTGGGCGGGCAGGCCCCCTGCACGCTCAGGCACACACACTCTGTGGCTGGTGTTGCCCCTCACCCCGCTGTGGCACCAGGCCCTCACTAGGGTGGCAGCGTGTGCCCCCGTCAGACACAGCCCGACCCCCGCACCCCTCCCCATGCTGGGCGAGACCATGTTGAACCCGTGAGGAGTGTCTGGACCCAAACGCCTCCTTACTGAGAACAAAGCCTCTGGCACTCCCCTCACCACTGGGTGGCACGCACACCTGCTCCGGGAGCAGTGACCGCTCCGGGAAGCTGTGAGGTCGAGTTCAAGGTCACTGATCATGTTCTCAAGGCAGGAGAAGCCTTCTCTGTTAGTCCAGGTGATACCTGAGCGCGGGGACCCAAGGCATCCCCAGAACCAGCCTCATGTTTGCTAACTGAACAGCTGAACTATCCGCTTCTCCTCTTGACCCTGAGGTCACCAACACCGGTGTTCATGTTATTCTTTTGAACGTGGCCAAGAATGTCCTCCGTCAGAACAATGGTTTAACGTACCTGGAACACAAGGACTCCACAACCAGGCTGGAGTCTGTTCCACAGAAAAGAGCACCCAGCCCCCAGCCACAGCGCCCAGGGGCCAAGCGAGCGGACGTCTGAGGACCCCACAGCGACTAGCAGGCAGGAGCTCCAGGCACGATCATTCAAGTGGAAATAAAACAACTCGTTTGGAGAGAAAAACTGATCACACAGCTTTTAAAAAGGAATTACAACCGAATAATAACTCAGTTTTAAAGTGGGTGAGGTACATGGACAGATAATTCTCCAAAACAGACACATAGGTGGTCAATAGGCACGTGGAGAGCGACTACATCATTCCCTCGGGAAAGTCCACGAAAACCACAACAAGAGGGGACTCCCCGGGGGTCCAGTGCTTGACACCCGGCTTCCAACACAGGCGGTTTGATCCCTCGTCGGGGAACCGAGATCCCACATTCTGTGTGGCAAGGCCAGAAAATAAAACAAAACCAAAACCCACAATGAGACAGCACTTCACACCCTACCCGGAGGGCTGTACATGAGACAGACAAACGCAAGCCGCAGTCAGGCAGGGGGAGCAGGAACGCTCCCGTGCAGCGGTGGGGCGTGAACGGTACGGCCGCCGTGGGAACAGCCTTCGGACCAAATCATCAGACACACAGCCAGCACGGGGCCCGCAACCCCAGCCCAGGTCCGCACCCGGCAGAAATGAAGACACGCACCCACAGGAAACCCTACTCACGGATGCTCACAGCGACGTCACTCCTGAGAGCCGTGGAACCAACCAAGCGGCTCTCAAGTGGCAAACGGACACAGAAACCCTGACACGGCCATCACAGCACAGGGTGACTCGGCACACGAAGTGGTGAAGTGTGAACACGAGAGGCTGCCTGGCACACAGAGCACACGGGATACACACACACGAGACGGGAACGGAATGCACAGGCCAGCGAAACCTACCAGGTGGGTCTGCGGTGGGATGCCCGGGACTGGGGCGACAGTCGCGGGGGACTTCTCTGAGGCTAACCAAAGACGCACGGCACTTGTGGCAGAGGAGGCACACTGAAACCCTCCGAACTGCACACTTTAAACGGGTGAGGTGCTGCGTGGCCTCTGACTCTCAGTGAAACCACGGGAGAGGAGACAAGCTGCCTCAGGAAAAAGGCTCCGACAGAGGGAGGGCTGTCCCTCCTGAAGACGCTCAGAGGCGCCTGAGGTCGTCCCAAGGACAAAGGTGGCTGCTGGCCTCTGGTGAACCAGAGAAGCAGACCACCCACCTGCACACGCCAAAATGTGGTCTGCGGTGCGCTGTGAGAACCAGGGACTCAACAGCTCAGACTGCATGTGTACGCAGGGGCCAAGAACAGGACACGCGGGCACAGACAGAGGCACAACTCGCCGAGCCGACACCCCCAGCACCCGTCGCAGAGCAGAAGTCGTCCTGGGAGGAGGCCCGCAGAGGGCCCGACGGGCTGCCAAGGCCGCCCCCGTCTCCATGCTGGCAACACCCTCGTATTGTTTCTGCCCACCCGGCTCCCTCTTTGTGAACTCACGCCGAGTCCTGACTGGTCCGCGTACGTTCCGTCCAATACGGCGGCCACCAGCCCAGCACCCACTGTGTCCCTGAAAGAGGACTCTCCCGAAGGGAGACACAGTGTGAGCGCAGAACACCGCCTGGGACTCAGAGACTTTGTGCAAACAAAGAACGCAAACTATTCCATTTACAATTATGCACACCGCCTCTACATGGAAGATTCACAGCCACTCCCGCTGCCTGCATCACCGCCTGAGCTCCGCCTCCCATCAGGTCAGATCCTAATAAACGTCAAGTGCTTCAATCGTCCCCAAACCACCTCCACCCATGAAAACTTGTCTTCCACCAGACCCATCCCCGGCGCCAACAAGGTTGGAGATCACCACAATTCAATATTTGCTAGCTCTAGCCAGGGCAATCAGGCAAGAAAAGGAAATAAAGCTTCACCACTGGAAACGGAGAAACGAAACTACCTCTGTCTGGACCTGGCCTGATTGTATACACAGAAAACTCTAAAGATGACTCACACACAAACCGTTACGCCAAAACGCCAAAGTCACCTGCATTTCTGTACACAACAGCGATCGACAAGGAATCCAAAACGGAAACGAAGCAAACATCCCATTTACAGTTACCACCGAGAAGATGAAAATACCTAGGGTATAAGCAAGGTGGCTGCCACAGACTCAATGCTGGTGCCCCCCGTCCCGCCCAGATTCTCACATGGATGCCCCACAGCGTGCCTAGGGTAAAGAGGCCAGTGCCGCGGAGCGGAGTCCTGGGCTGACAGCGTCTGTGTCCTACGAGAAGAGAGCTCCTGGGGCTTCCCTGGGGGTCCAGAAGGGAAGACACACTGCTTTCACGGCCGAGGGCACAGGCTCAATCTCTGGTCAGGGAACAGAGATCCTGCAGGCGACGTGGTCAGAAAAAAAGAGCGTGCGCGCGTGCACCCGTGCTCTCCCCCCAAGCGCCGAGGCAGGGAAACGTGACGACACAGGCGCCCTGCCAGCCCTCTCCCTGGGACTTCTGGCCTCCAGAACTGTGAGAAAACTGAATTCCGGGGTTTTCTGTGGCCCAGCCTACGGTTTTGTTTTTGTTTTTACATCCTGAGCTGAAAAATGCAGAGGTGTGAAACGTTGTACACTGGAAATTACAAAGCACTGCTGAAAGAAGAGAAAACCTAATTAGATGGAAACATGTTCTGGGTTCACATGACCTACTAGAGATGATAATACTATTATCATCTATGATAATACGTAATAATAGTAAAGGTAATAATACTACCTAAAAGTGATCTGAAGATTCAACATGATCCCTATCAAAACCTCATTTTCTTTTTTTTTTTTTTTTTTAATGCAACAACCCTTCCTGAAATTCACATGGGACCTCAAGGTGAGTAGTTACTAAACCAAACCTGGTCTGCATGCCGGTGCTCGGCAGAGCCAGTCTGCTGACACGGGGTTATGTGAAGGGACACGTGCAGGAGCCAAGCAAGCAGTCAGGGCAGGGCGGGCTCAAACACCTCAGGAGAGACCTGTTAAGCCGGCGGGGGGGGGGGGGGGGGGGGGGGCGCGCGGGGTGGAGCGCGTCCCAGGCTATGCCATTGGCTCGTGCAGGGTCCTCTGCTTGGCGAAGGTGAGGTGACAGGGTGCACTCACAAGGGTTAAGGTTATCGATTCTTAGGCGCCAGTAGGCCTGGAGGCTACCTGCTCACCTCCATCCATTAAGTAGTTCCTTTCTTCCACTGGGGGTTTTAGGATCCGAAAAACAACTCAGGAAGCATGCATCAGACACTCGGAGCTAGGGACGTCAGGGAGCAGCTACAGCAGAGGACATGCAGGAGGGTCTGTCGGCAAGGCCCCACAGGGCTCTGCTCAGGTACACAGGAGCCCTCAACCGTCAAAACCATCCTGAGAAAGATCAAAACTGGAGAACTTACATTTCCTGATTTCAAACACTCACTACAAAGCTACAGTGTGGTCCTGGCATAAGGACAGACATTCAGACCAACAACTGAGTCCAGAAGTAAACTCTCACAAATACGCTCTATTACTTTTTTATTTTTATTGCATTATAGTTGATTTACAATGTTATGTTGGTTTCTGCCATACAATAAAGCGAATCAGTTGTACATATACATACACCAACTTTTTAAAATTTCTTTCCCCATATAGGTCACTACACAGGACTGAGTAGCTCCCTGTACTATACAGCAAGGCCTTATCAGTAATCTAGCTCTATTAATTTCTGACAAGGATGTCAAGATCATTCAGTGGGAAAGAGCAGTCTTTCCGACAAATAGCCCTAAAACACCTCGATATCCACATACAAAAAGGATGAGGTTGGACCTTTCTCCCTTTACCATTTGAAAAAAGGATCAACGACCTAAGTTTGAGCGCTAAGACTGTAAGAATTCTCAGAAGAGAAAAGGCAGGACCTGCATGACCCTGGGTTTGGCAACAGTTTCTCAAATATGACACAGGCAGCAAAAGAAAAAATAGATGAAATGCACTTCACGAGTACTAAACATTTTGTGCGCCAAAGGAGATAATCGAGACTGAAAAGACAACCAACTGAATGGGAGAAAATGTTTGCAAATTATATGTTTGATGAGAGTTTAATATAAAGAACTCCTACAACTGCAAGACAAAGAGACAAGCAACCCAACTCAAAATGCGTGTAGCGGCACGGAGGAGTCTTAACGGCGCGAGTCACTGAAAGAAGACAACCTGAGGAGCTGCTGTGCAAGTCCAACCGTAGGACACTCGCCAAACAGGGCAGACCAGGGAGACAGTTTAGAGAAAGCGCCAACAGCGGCCAGTAGCCGGGGGAGTGGGGAGGAAGGACTGACCGGCAGCGCCTGGAGGGCTGAGGCAGTGAGACATCACACACGGCCCACACGCACGGGAGGTGAGGCACAGGGCGGGACCCACGGGCACGACGCCTTCAGGTGGCTACGGAGTGCCGGGCACGCTCCTCGAGCACAGCTCCGAGGTCCCGGCAGACACCTACCAGAACGGGCATCACAGCACCGCCGTGAGGTCCCGGCGGACATCTACTAGAGTGGTGACGACATTAACTGTGGGTAAGGGGGGGGGACTGTGGGTAAGTAAAGGATGGGGAAGAACTGGAAACCCTGGGCTCTGGCGGTGGGAATGTAAGACGGAGCAGGCACTGTGGAAATCAGTGTGGCAGCTCCTCAAAGAGTTAAACCCTGAGCTACCATATGATCCACCCACTCCACGTATTTCCCCAAAGCCCTGAAGATGGGGACTCAAGCAGACTCCTGCACACCAACGCTGCTGACAGCAGCATCACCACAACAGCCAAAGAGGCAAACAAGCCCAGGGTCCACCAGCAGATGGACGGACACAAGGTTCGGGACACGTGTAACAGAAACTTATTCATCCATAAAAGTGATGCTCTTATACAGGGTACAAAGCAAATGAACCTTCAAAAAATTCTGCTCAATGAAATAAGCCAGATAAAAAAGGCCATAAATTTTATACAACTCATTCATATGAACTATCAAACTCACGGACACAGAAAGCAGATTAGAAAGTACCAGGGTTGGGGGCTGGAGAGACAGCATTACTAGTTCACAGCTGTAGAATTTATTTCAGTATGGATTCTGGAAATACAGCGATGATGGCTGCAAAACAATCCGATTGTAATTAACGTCACTGAATTGTACAATTAAAAAAGGACTAAACTGACAAATTTTGTGTTATGTAAATTTTACCAGAACAAAAAAAACTGATAAAGAAAAAATCTACTAATTTTGTAAAAGAGACACTTGAAGCGCTTGCCGGTGGTCTAGTGGTCAAGACTACCCGCCGGTGCAGCAGACGGGGCTCCATCCCTGGTCCAGGGAGATCACACATGCTTCCGTGCGACTAAGCTCATGCGCCACAACTATTTGGGGCTTCCCTGGTGGCTCGGTGACAAGGAACTCGCCTGCCAAGGCAGGAGATGCAGGTTCGACCCTTGGGTTGGGAAGATTCCTGGAGAAGGCGACGGCGACCCGCCCCAGCATCCCAGCCCGGGACATCCACGGACAGAGGAGCCTGGGACGAGCAGCAAGGCGGCGGCCTCGGTCTCCAGGCTCGGCTGCCCCGGGGGAAAGGCCAGACCACCAGGACCCCACCAGCCACCCCACCCGGTGCTCAACAAGGCTTCAGCCCCTCCCCTGGCTCTGCCAGCGCGGCCCCAGTGGGACGCCTGCCGGACAGCCACCTGTGCTCGGAGCCGCTGCTGAGCTCCCAGGGCAGGCGGCCCGGCCTAACCACTCACACCCTCCCCATCCATTCCCAGCGTTTTTCACAAGGCCCGCAGCTTAGCTGCTGCCCGATCCTATCAGTAGAGGACAAACCCCACGAGCCGGACGGTGGTGACCGCCTTCTACTCGGCGCCTGACGGGTCCCCAGAGTGGGCGGGGTGGGGCACAACCAGGCTGGACACTGACGGCCTACCGTTCTCAGCGTCTCTCTCCTTAGTTATCCAAGTGACTATAAAAATAAACTGCAAGTCCAGAGTGCCGTTCAAGCTCTAGGAGCCTTTACGGAAGCATGGCCTACAACCAGTGTCAAGGGGGCGGCATCTCCGGTCAGCGTGCTCCCCGGCTGGCTCTGGCAAAGGCCCCTCTGCCCGCAAGGAGAGATTTCACGCACAGGGGGTAGGGTGGTGCAGGAAGAACAGAAAGGCAGGGGCACTGGTCCAAGGGTCCCGGTCCAGAGCCCACTGGGAACACGGGAGGCACATGAGGACCCAGCGAGGCCGCCTCCAGCAAGGAGGCCAAACAGAGGCCAAGGCTCAACCTCCACGTCCAGCAAGAACCCGGGTCCCGACACTGGAAGAGGCAGGGCCCGCGTGTGCTCTCTCAGTGGCTCAGTCGTGTCCAACTCTTGCGACGCCATAGACAGCAGCCCGCCAGGCTCCTCTGTCCGTGGCATTTCCCAGGCAGGACTACTGAAGTGGGTTGCCATTTCCTTCCCCAGGGGATCTTTCCGGACCAGAGATCAAACCCATGTCTCCTGCACCGTCAGGCAGGTGCTTCACTACTGAGCCACTGGGAACAGAAGCAGGGTGCCCGAGAGACCAGACCAAGCGAGAGGAAGGCAAGAGGCTGGATGGGCCGAGGGGAAGCGCAGGACGGGACTGAGCGCCTCGGGGCCGCGGCTGGACCCCTCCGGCGGGCGCTGCAGGGAGCCGGGGTCCCAGGTGGAGTCCCTGCGGGACGGGCCTCTGATGGGGGGAGTGAGGAAGGGCTGCAGAAAGAGGGGACGCTGAACCCAGAGGGTAGGGAGGCCGCAGGAAACCACAGTACAGAGAACGCAAGTGCCCAAAGGAGGTCTGGGCAACAGGGAGCTGGATGTGGGGCAGACCTGCGACGGGAGCCCAGAGACACCGGGAGGACGAGGGAGGGCTGCAAGGCAGAGGGGTGAGGCAGCAGGAGGCGCCGGAGGGAGCCCGCGAGGAAGCCGGGACGTGGGCACACAGGGGACCGGAGACAGATGCGGCCGGGCAGGAGCACACAGAAGACGCGGACGGGAACCGCCGGCCCGTCCCGAGAGGTGGCGGCAGCGGCGGCGGCTGGTCTGCACCAGGAGCACGGACAGACGGCCTTTCCGGGCCTGGGAGGCGGGGACCCCGAACGCCGGGAGACCGGGCCGGGATGCTCGTTGGCCCTGCGTGGCTGCTGGGGGGAGCATCCGGTACTCACGGGAACGATGAGCCCTTGCCAAGTCAGCAGATTGGCTTCATCGACCTGGATGTTACGGAAGTTTTTCATCCCACACTTGCGGATCTCTTCCAGCTCCTGTTGGTTGACAAAGCACAGGGGTGTCAGACAGGGGGAGGCACTGTGGGTTAGCCCTCCTGACCCTCAAACGAGACCGAGCGCCAATGCCACCACCAGGCGCTTCCGAGCACGGTGGACCACCCTGGCCTGGGAGAGAGACCCGGGGCAGTGGCCCCCGCCCCACGCCCCAGACCAAGACGCCCCACCTTGGTGAACTGCAGCCCCGGGGACACCCCCTCCCTGTGCGCTGTCCCCGAGCCGCGGGGCACAGGGCAGGTGCCGCAGACCCAGGCAGCACTGCCCACGTGCACAGGTGAAGGGGACGGGACGAGGTGCCAACAGGCCCGGGTGTTTTTCCACCATCACTGAGGGTGCGGCTTCTCCCCACAGGGCACACAGCTGGGGCACGAGGGCCCAGGCATGGCGGGGGACCTCCCCCAAGCCCGGGTCTCCTCTGCGGCCCGAGAGGGCATGAGCGGGCCTACAGGGAGAGGCTGTCGTCATGCAAACGCCGTTGCATCCCAGCACTGGCCTGACAGCTCCCGCAGCCTCCCCGATGACTCGCCTCCCCGATGAATGGAGCAACCATCCGACCATCCGACAGGCCACCATGCGCCCGCCCACCCGCCCCGAGACGGCTCTCGTCCACCACACAGCAGCCTCCTCTGCAAGCCCGCAGTGCCATGCAGCCAGGCCTGCCTCCTCCATGGGGCCCGCGGGACGGCGCCCACAGCCCTGGAAGCCCCTCCAAGCCAGCCCCTCTCCTCAGCACCCCACACGCCCATCACACTGTGGTGCACAAGGCACCCTGGGGATCCGCGGCGGGACGGGGGGAAGGAGCCGGCGTCAGGGGGTCTCGGCTGGCGCCGGGGATGCTGCTGCTCAGCGCAGGTGGCCCCCACAGCCGTCTGTCCGGTGCCCAGGCCCAGACATTCCGGTCCAGCAGCCGGGGGGCAGGAGACAGGGAGGCCTCAGCAGCTGCACGCTGAGAGGCCAAGCCCCACCTCACCAAGGAAGGTGCCGTAGCAGCAGGGAGGGGCTGGTCTGGGCCCCCAGCCCCTGTCTCGAGCCGACAGGAGGGGGCACGAGGACCCTGAGGGACCACGTGACCTGCCAGCTGGTCCCTGACTCACAGGAAAGGCTTCCTGGAGCCCAGGGCCTGGGCAGACTCAGAGGGGGGAAGGGACTGCCCCCACACCCTGCTCTGGCCTGCTCCCCACAGCACGAAGCTCCCACGCAGCGGTGTGCATCAGGGCGCCCGCAGCCAGGAGCCCACGTCCCCGCGCACCTGCTTAGGCACCAGGCTAGTGAGCGGAGGGAAGCTGGGGCCGCGGGTGGCCCTACCCGTGTCCTCAGCTTCTGCTCCTGCTCAAGACACTAGAGTCTCAGTGAGAGATAGGAGAGGCCACGTCCCTTAAGGGTGCATCCTACCAAGCTAAAAAACACTTTAAACCAAATAAGGGACTTCCCTGCTGGGCACCCTGCTCTGGCATTGAGAGACATGGGCGCGGGACGGGCGCCCCCCGCCCTGGCCCAGGAGATGGCGATGCCGCGCCGGCAGGGTCCGGCCTCGGGAAAGCAGAGCACGCTTCCGGGTGAACCCCAGTCACCTCGCCGTCAAGTCAAGCTCACCAAAGATGAGGAGACAAGCGCCTTTACATCACCCTAGCCAATGAGAAGTGGGCACAAGGCAGAAGTGAGAGAGACAAATGGGCCGCCGGCCGGTCACCTCCAGGGAACGCGGCCGGCCCGGGGTTGCTCAACAGGGTGGTGGCCGCGCCCTGCCCCCCCAGAGGCCCGGCCCCCACTGCTGAGACCCACGGACGCTCGTGCCGGCAGGCTTGCAGAAAGTCCTGAGTTGCACAAGACTGCCCTGCACACGAGAAGTGTCCGTCCCAGAACGCCGGTCACACCTCCACCCAGGACAAGCCAAAGGCGGGCTCAAGGCGCCAGAGAAGAGACGGGGTCACCTCCAGGCCTGGCAACCCCGCCAGTGCGGCCGCCCCCCGCAACCGAGGACAGGGAACGCGGCAGAAATGATGGCAGGAGCCCCCGTCAGTGCAGAGCTGGGACTGCAGATGGATGGGGGGAGCAGGGCCCCGTGAAGGAGAGCAGGGGGTAGGGGGGAGCCGGGAGCGGAGTCAGGAGAGCCGAGCGCAGGAGCACCAGGCTGACGGCCGTGCCCAAGGTCCGCCTCGGCTCTGCTGGGCGAGCAGTGCCCAGCGCCAGCTGAGAGGCACCACGAGGAGCCGGGGACGCCCGCCCAGGGGGAGGGGCTTCCCCGGCAGGAAGCAGAGGCTATGCCCCATGGGGCCCGAGGGGACTGCTGCCCCATGCAGAGTCTCTGCCCCACCCCCCCAGAGGTGTGCGACGCACCCCGCCAGGCGCTCGGCTCACTGCCTCCCTGCTCGTCCTCACACGGGACGGCCTGCCTGCGGACCACCCCACCTTCCCGCAGGGAAGGGACCGGGGCCCTGACCACCGCAGGAAGCAAGCTCCGCGAGCTGAGGCCTCGCCTGGGCAGACAGACAGCGCTCTGAGGGCTCCCTGGGAGGGTGCATGCTGGCTGGGACGTGCCCGCTGCTCTGCGTTCTCTGCCCTGACACTCCCAGCAGACAGGTGTGCCGGCCCCCAGCCACCCTGCCAACACCGCGTCACAGAGCGCACACGGAACAGCATCGTGACTCAGCAGGCGGCCGCCTCCATATGCCGTCCGTGGAGCAGGGAGAGCGGAGAGCGTAGGACCATGGCACCCGCCCCGTCGTGTCTGGAGACAGCGGAGAACTACAGGAGACACGGGGGGGGGGGGGGGGGGGGGGGGGGGGCCGCACGTTCCACTCCTTCCAGAACCGTGTCATTATGCTATGTAAGCAGGAAGCGTGTCCGGACCCCAACACACACACACTATCTGTTCCACGTAACAGGATGCAGACGAGATACGGTGTTGGTGTTGAGAGCTCTGAGAGCCTTACATGAGAAACACAGGTGTTCACAGTTGTTACGCGAAGCTTTCGAAAGCTACCCAATCCGGCTTAGAAGAAGACACAGGTCCGGGGGCCTGCCGACAGCACATCGCACTCCCCTCCCGGGTGCCCCAACGAGAGCAGAGAAGGCGGGGCGCCAGGCACGATGCGGGCCTCTGTGCGGGGGGCACACGCCTACCCTGCCCGAGAAGAGCCACATCTGGAGCCTCTCGACCCCTGGGGGGGGCAGGCAGGCAGGCGGGTTTACTGACCGAGGCTGGGAGGAGACCAGGGGGGCTCAGCCACAGACAGATCTCACGCAGGACAAGGCCGGGACGAGAGCCCACGCCGGAGCCACCGGCTTGTGGACGGCCCGTCACAGAGCTGTGGGCGAGGGCAACGGGGGGTCCCCCTGCCGCGGTCAGGATCGCGGGTGTCTGGCAGCCCTGGAACGGCGCCTTCCAGGACTCACAAGAGACTCGGGCTCCAAGACGACCAAAGCAGGGACGCACACAGCCTGGGCCGTCCGTGCGGCCGGGCGCCCACCGAGGGCCTGCTGTGCCAGCCACGCCCAGGCCGAGCGAGCCCGGGCCAGCGGAGCCCGACACCAGGGAAAGGCACGGGAGGCCTGTCAACACCAGCCAGCTCGCCGGCCAGCCATTGTCTGAAAGGGCTCCCTCCGCCTGTGGGCCAGTATCAAAGAGACTGACTCCAACAGAAATGCACTTTCCAAGCTTGGGCACTGACCGGGGGCAACGACACTCGACTGTGACCTTAATGTAATTCAATACCCTGTGAATCTCAGCACAAGGCTTCAGAGCCCCAGGACGTGAGTCTCCTATTTCAGTGACTGCTCGCCAAGGGGGCAGGACCGGCCCCCAGCGACCGGAAGGTGCTGAGCTGGCCCCGTCCCCCTCAGTGACCCACGAACACACGCTCAGCGCCAGGCTGGACTCTGGGAGCTGGTTCCGCCAACCTTCTGGGGAAATCAGGAACCCGGCGCTCAGGCAGCACACAGACGAGCCGGAGGCAGACGAAAAGCTGAACCAGGTCCAACACTGGACCAGCATGCGCTGACCGGGCAGCAGACAGGACGCGGCGGCAGGGGTGCAGGAGAAAAGCTAAGGTGGCCCCCTTGCCCCGGCCCCCTCCGCACAGCGGACCCAGGATGCGTGTCTGTCTCACCTGCGCAGTGGCGGGCCTGGCACCCTGGCCTGCAACATGGGCACCCCAGGACGGGACGGGGTGTGAACCAGGCAGTGGGGCATCTGGAAGGCGCTTTCCTCTGCGGAGCTTCCCAACAACTGCCATGGCCGGGTGGGGCTGTGTGGACGTCTACCAGCCATCCCAGGATGGGCTCAGGGGCCGGCGGATGCCAGCCTGGGGCAGTTTGGGGGCCCTCGCATGACAGGGCCGCCGGCACAGGCAGCAACTCTGACGCCAGTCATGGCTCTGGCCGCGCGCGCGCCCACCGGGCCAGGCCGTCCCCCAGCATCTCAGTCCTCTCCTCTGCCGGGCTTGCTGGTGAGAAGCAGGAACGAGGTCTGGCGAGATGGTGGAGCACGGAAGACTGCAGCCAGACACAGGCCGAGAGCGGTCCCAACAGCACGACCAGCTGCCCTGACCCGAGGTGACGCTCCTCTCTGTCCATCCCTCCTCAAGAGCCATGGCCCCGTGTGGGAAGCGGCGGACCCGCAGAGCAGCGAGGACCCTACTGCTGAGGCCCCGCAGCTCTGGAGGCTGGAAGTGGTGGCCAGGGCTGGGGAGGAGACCAGAAGCTCAGGGTCCTTGCCTGGACCACCTGCCCAGCTCAGCAGCGTCACTGGCCCTCACACTCAGGGCAGGAAGAGGAAACACCAGGTGAGTCTGAGAGGCCGATTTTGAACTCAAGAGCTGCGTGATTCTGCTGCAAAAAGTAAACATCTTCAAACAAAGACAATTGCACGACTATCTCAGGAAACCTCTCATTAACCTAAAGCTAATGGACAGGTGACTTCAAGAGACAGGAGAGAGGGCGTGCGGGATGGGGATTGTCCTGTCTTCTGGGCCCCAACCCACGACCCCGAGGGCAGCACCTGCCTCCACAACCCCCACACCAGGCCACTGTCTTCGTGCCTGCGCTGACACCCACACCGAGAACGTGCCGGGCGCTCCTCTGAGACCTTGCTGTACAGTAACTCACTGTATCTTCACACGGGGCGTCGCCAACGCCCAGAGGAGTCCAGCACCTCGCCTGGGCTCCCTGAGCCGAGACGCAGCGGCCCAGGACACGCTCCAGAACCAAGCTTGGGACTGCCCTGCGGTGTTCTCCGCCCAGCAGCTCGGCCCTGAACGAGCCCCATAGCTACCCTCTCGGGGCCAAGCGCTGGGATTCCCGGAGCCCTGGGAGGACCAGGCTGGACAGGACACATGAGCAGGCAAAGCCCTCGCCAGCAAACACCCGCTTCTGGACGCGGCACTGGGGCTAGCAGGCCCTCAGCTGACAGGCACGGAGTCTCCGCCACCCATCCTGAGACCCACTCTTGCAGCACTGTGACAGGAGCTGGTTCTGCCAGCAGCCAAGCCAGCGGGGGGGGGGGGGGGGGGGGTGGGTGGGGTGCTCCAACCAAGGGTAACCCCAGGCCAGCGTCCAGCGTTCTGGAAAGCACTGCACAGGCGTTGTCCCTTGTGCCCAGGGAGGAGGCCGCTGCTCAGAGCCGGGGCCAGAGCAAGCTCGGGCCTCCTCCTGCCAGAGGGGTCCTGCCCTGCTCCCCACTCCTCAGCGGGTGGGCGTCCAGGATCTCTGCTCTAGGCTGGGCCGTTCCCCCTCCTCCAGCTCTTGAGGGCACAGCCTAGAGGGGAACACCCCGGTTGAGCTGAGCCTCTGAGGACCAGGAGCCATCCTGGTACAGAGAGACCAGCTGCGCTGGCCCTGAGCTCACAGGCCCTGGGGATTCCAGGACGGGCAGGTGGGGAGGATGGGCTGCTGAGCCCACCCTGGGAGGAACACGCCAGGAACCCGGTGCAGCTCCTAGGAGCAGGGCAGCAGCGTGAGCGCGTCTCTCCGCGTGCTGTCACTCAGGGATGACGTGGACTGAGGCGGCTGGGGAGGAGCACAAAGGACCCACTTAGCGATCCCAAGCAGGTGTCCGCCTCGACCAGGGGCCGCTCACACACGGGGCACGGCGGCGGGCCGCAGAGAAGCCGGCGAGGAAGGGACATAAAGGACCGCTTCAGCAGAAGCTGGCAAGGGGCTCCTCGTGGGAGGAAAGGGCGAGGTGGGGGCCTCAGGTCCTCCCTTGTTGACGGGGCAGACAAGCGGCCCATTAACTCATTAACTAGGGGGCAGACGGACACGGGGCACGGGGGCGCGGAGCAGGCGGGAGGCGGTCCAGAAACCACGGCAAGGAGACCAAACTCTCGAGGCGGAGGGACAGACAGAGTCCAGGCCCAGGGGCATGGTTTCATGGTCCTCCAGGGTTTAATTCCCAAGCTACTGTTGTGTCAAAGAGAGAAGTACCCCTTGAACATTTAGCGATCCTTCCCAAGGGTGAGAACACTCTGCAGTGACCTGGCATGATAAAGCGGAAATCAACAGCCTCTTAAGTTAGAGTTGTAACAAGACAAGAAGAGGTACAAGCACCTTGAGACAAGTGTCTGTTCTCGTGTGCACCCCAAGAAAAGGCCCCGGTGCTGAGGTAACGAGCATGCTCTCTCCCGGGCGGGGCCTGTCCCAACTACCTCCTCGTGGAGGAACATGTACAAAGAATACCATCAAGGGAGGCTAAAAGAGTCCTGACTCACTGCGAGGCATGAATTTAGGGTAAAAAACGCAGCTCTTTCCTCGAGTCTCCAGAACCCAGGGGATTCAGAACAGGAACACTGGCACGACGCCACCGGGGAAACTCCCGCCGCCAAGCACACTGACCTCAGCGAAGAGCGCACTAGCTCCGGGCTCAGCACGCGCTCCAGGGCCCGCACGGCCACTCAGCAGTCCCCCACTCCCTCCCGCGTGATTGCAGCTGAAAGCACACCCACAGGAGCTGGGAGTGAGCAGGTGCTAAAGAGCACTGAGAGGCTGCCCTCCCTCTGTCCCTCATCGCAACACTCACAGCGTGACACTTACTAACCAAACGTCCCCCCTCCTTCAAATCTACAAATTTCCCCCACTGAGAAAAGCCCTTCTGGGAAGACAGGCAGCTGGAGGGCCTGTGGGGGAGACGCGCGCTGCACTTCCGAGGCTAAAAAGAAAGGAAGGCTGCCACCGGTTTCCCTCAGCCACACCTACAGCTTTCACTTTGATAGCCAGTTCCCCTCCTGACTGAAGCAATGGTTACAACCTGGCAGTTGCCATCAATACGCGGAATGAGCCACTTGCAAATTAAAATGTATTTAATGTTTTATCGACACTGTAATTCCTAAAAAGGGTCCCGAAAAAAGGCTAATCCTTTCAACAATTGCTTTTTAAAGTAAAGACTTTGTCAAATTCACTTTGCCTAAAATAACTTCTTGGCCTGACATATGCAAATCATTCTACTTTTAATAATCCATTTTACACTATCTGCAGACAGTCCGCTGTTACAAAGAAATCTCTGACTCCAACTGTCTCAGAAAATGGTCTCGGACGAAATCTGAAGTTTTTTAAGACGTAATCCATTCGACTGTCCAACACCCGTTTACTTTTCACCGCCGGAAATCCCTTTTATTATCCAACCCATGTATTGATTGACCTGATTTGATAATTTTTTTTTTTTTAAACCAGGCTGAAACACTGACTCTGAGTCAATCATTAGTATCTTGTAAGGAGCATCTGCTGATGAACTGAGAGCCTCTCCAGCCACTAGTCAGGAATCCCACACACTCCTCACGCATCCCTGGGGTAAGAAGGGAGACTGCGTGGGGAAGGGCACGGAACCTGGGATCTCGAGCCAGGGAGATGCAGCACCGCGTCTCTCCCCGGACAGCCTGCTAAGCTTCACAACTGCCCCCCTGCTAAATGAAGACGATGACACGCTGACTTTACAAGTTACTGAGAAGATAAAACACTTACATAAGTGACCCAGTGCTCAGTAAGTACTCAGGAAACGTCGTGCATTTCTTCTTTCCTGAGCTCTTGTCTTCTTACAATGCACAAACAACTGACAGCCGTTAACCCCCCTCAGACCCCTGGGGGCCCCAAACTGGGTCAAGCAGCCTAGACTAAGGGGTACCAGGATGAAATATGAATTAGGTCACGATCCCTGTCATTGAGGGGCTCAGAGCCCAGCAGGAAAGGCAAGTCTAACACAACTCCGCTGTGACAAGCACTCAGAGAGAAAGGCACAGAAAGCGCTGTGGTCACACAAAGGAGGAAACTCCTCCTTCTGAGAGGGGACAGGGGCGAGGCCTCGGGGTTGAAGCCAGGACTTCCCTGGAAGGGAGGCCAGGCGAGGGGCAGGCTGCCTTTCTCAGGGAGAGCAAACAGCACGTGCAAAGGAGGCGTAAGCGCCGGGGGCTGTGGAGTCAGACTGGGCAGATCACAGCTCACTCCCTCCCCAGCTAGGAGCCTGGAGCAAGCCAAAGACTCTCTGCATCCCATTTACTCACCTACAAACTGGGAATAACAGGGAGGATTACACACAAGCGTGAAAGTGAAGCAGAGCAGCACCAAGTCAAAGCTAAGCAGACAGGCAGCCACGGTGATGAGGTGCAAGAGTGGTGGGGAAACCAAGGTCCTGCTGCGGAGCACAGGGAACTCTGCACCATGTAACCTGGCAGCCTGCATGGGAGCGGACTCTGGGGAAGAAAAGATACACGTACACACGTGACAGAGCCCCCGAGCTGTCCACCTGAAGCTATCACAACACTGTTAAGCACCGATGTGTGTGTGCTCACTCAGTCGTGTCCGACTCTTTGTGACTCCATGGACTGTAGCCTACCAGGCTCCTCTGTCTATGGAATTTTCCAGGCAAGAGTACTGGAGCAAGTTGCCATTTCACCCTCCAGGGGATCTTCCCAACCCAGGGATCGAACCTGCGTCTCCTGCATTGGCAAGAGGATACTCCGATATCCAAAAAAAAAAAGAGTGGTGGGGAATCAAGAAGCAGGAGGTGTGGCCGAACAGACCGCTTTTCCAGAAGCCTCGGGGTCTGGCATGTGGGGAAGCCAGGATTAACTTTCCAAGACAATAAAATCACAGGGGCTAGGATTGGAAAGGGTTGGAGTGAAAAGATTAACTATGAGATTTAGAAAGAAAAAGAACCGTGGCCGAGAAGGCAAGTCAGAGAAGGTGAGAACTCAGAGGGGGACCCTGAGAGATGAGGCCATGATTCAAAGTCATCTCAGTAACAGCAGGGAGGGAGGCACGATCATCAAAACGCCTTTCCAGAAAAGTAACATCTGAAAGGCATCAAAGAGCGCTAGCCTTTGGGGAGAGCAGTGCAGGGAAATAACCCAGTACCAGTCCTCCCATCCGGACGACTGTGTGGACGGCTGGGTCACTGACAAGAGGAGAGAAGACAAGTGTGGACTCCGCTGACCGTCTTTTTGCGCCCACTTCCAATCGAGCCTTAGGAAGTTCAACGTCGTCTCTAGCCCTTAGTGGACAAAAGGAAGGAAAACGCTCCCGAGGACCCAGGGCCCGGGGCGGGGTGCTGGGACTCCCAGGCTCGGCGTCTGGCTCTCCGTAGCATGGCTCTGCCCGGGAGGAGCCCCAGCCCTCCACCGTGGCTCAGGAAGCCGGCTCCCGGGCCCTGCTCGTTTCCGGCCCGGTGCAGCACCTCCACCGGCAGGTGCTCGGAGCTCGAGCTCCGGGGAGGGTGGGGGGAACGGCCGGCAGGCGCGCTCGAGAGGCCTAGGCCCGCCCGGTGGGGCACCGCCGGTGGTTCCGCACCCGGGCGGCCAGCGAGCGAGAGGGCGCCCCGCCGCCGTCGAGATACAGAGTAGCGGGTTATTTTTGTAAACTTTGGCCGGGTCCGACTCCCACCGCCATCGCCGCCCCCAAGACGGCACACTTGGCTCCAGCAGGGCCCGGGGCGCGGAGGGCGAGGGCCGGGGGGCGCGGGGAGACCCGGCCGCAGAGACAGGCCTGCCGGCCCGCCGGGCGCCCGCGCCGCCCCGGCCTAACTTTCGCCCCCCCCGCCCCGAGCCGGGCGCGCCGCGGCCCGGGGCGGGGCGGCCCCCGGGGCTCGCCGCTCGGGCCCCCCGGGAGCCGCCGCCTCAGCCCGGGAGCCGCCGCCGCCCCCGAGCGGAGAGAGCGAGCCCGCGGAGCCGGGCGGGGCGGCGCGGCCTGCGCTCCCGCCCGGGGCTGAGGCCTAGCGGCCCCGTTAGCCCCCTCGGCTCGCGGCCCGCGGCGGCGGCCCCCACGCGGGGTGGGGGGCGGCGGGCGGCGCCCCGAGGGGCCGGGAGGCCGCGGGAGGTCCGGCCGCCGCCGCCGCTCGCCCGCCTGCCCGCCGGCCGGCTCCGGAGAATGGCCTTTACCTTCATCAGCCTCCTGCTGGCCGCCATCTTGGCTCTGGTGCTGCTGCTGGCCCAGAATGCATCGCGGCGGCCGGCGCCGGAGCCCCCGCACTTCCTGGAGCGGGGGAGGGGCGGCGGCGCGCGCGCGCGGCCGCGGAGCCCGCTGTGCGCGGGCACGGCGCGGGCGCGCGCGGGGGACCGAGCCCGCCCCTCCCCCCACCCCGGGTGCCGGGGGCGGCGACGCTAGGAGACAGGGTGGAATCCGGCCCTGGCGCACAGTAGGTGCACAGCGGTACTGGCCGCAGGAGATGTGCAGAAGGCCCGGGATTCTTTCAGGCACCGCTCAGTGCCCATGCGATGGGGAAGGGGTTGTGCAGGACTTACTTGCTACGGGGGCGGGTGGGGCGGGAGTCTCGCTGAGCAAACAGCGTTAAGTAACACTCTTAGATGCTTTGAACTGTGGTGTTGGAGAAGACTCTTGAGAGTCCCTTGGACTGCAGGGAGATCCAACCAGTCCATCCTAAAGGAGATCAGTCCTGGGTGTTCACTGGAAGGACTGATGTTGAAGCTGAAACTCCAATACTTTGGCCACCTGATGTGAAGAGCTGACTCACTGGAAAAGACCCTAACGCTGGGAAGGATTGGGGTCAGAAGGAGAAGGGGATGACAGAGGATGAGAGGGCTGGATGGCATCACCGACTCAATGGACCATGGGTTTGGGTAGACTCCGGGAGTTGGTGTTGGACAGGGAGGCCTGGCGTGCTGCGATTCATGGGGTCGCAGAGTCGGACACGACTGAATTCAGAACTGAACTGAACACTCTTAGGAAACAGAGGGTGGAGGCCAAGCGTTTACCCCCAAGGTCGTGCGGCCAGCGGGGAGCAGAGCCCAAGTCTGTCCCAGGCTGGGTGCTTCCTCCCTCGCCCCCCCAAGGCAACACAGGGACCCGAAGGATGGAAAGGAACGGTTCTGAGGTCGGAAGGGGGAGCCCAGGGTCAGATCAGGTGCCTGGGTGTGACGAGAGAGTTCTCTGGCTGGAGGATGGAGGATGCGGTAGGGGTGGGGAAGGAGGGGAGTCACCCAGGCAGAGGTGATGGTGGTTGGGACCCCGGCGGCAGTGCAGGCCAAGCCCAGGATGCGCTGCAGATCACGGAGGCCTGGGAAGGAGCTCTTCTCCACGCTAAGAGCAGTGGGTGTCCCACGAGCAGAGGAAAAGGGCCCTGGAGGTGGACAGCTGGGGTAGAGCCGACCTGGCCCAGGGTCCTGAGAGCCCTGGCTTCACACCGGGAGGGAGAGAGGAGAAAGCGGATCCTTTGCCTCCCCCCAGGGCTGGCGCACAGTGGGTGCTCCTGCACATTTGGCCAGCGTGGGACTGCCCTGTGGTCCCAGTGGGTAAGACTCTGCGCTCCACTACAGGTTGAATGGGTCGGATCCCTGGTTGGAGAACTAAGATCCCATGTGCTATGACTAAGAACTTGTTTACTGAAAGGAAGATGGAAGATGCTGTGGTGGGCTGCAACTAAGACCCAGGGCAGTCAAATACAGAAATGTTTCTTAAAAAGAGTGAGGCCGTCTTCCTCTCCCTCCTCGCCACACCCTGGGGAGGCAGCCAGGAAAATGACAGAGGGGTTGGGGGTTTGGCCAGGTGTGCAGGCTCAGACAGGGGCGGGACAGAGCACAGGGGAGGGGCCCACGGCCGGGCCCGGTCTCTGCCCACGCTGCCTCGCTCTTTCCCTGGCCCAATGCCACCTCCTCGTCCGTTGAGCAAGTGCGGGTCAGCCCGCAGCACAAGCCCTGCCGCCCTGCTTGCGGAACCTGCCCGCCTGTGGTGGGCGGGCTCTGGCCGGTGCCCATGCATGCATTTTCCTTTGATGCCCGCAAGCACCCTCTGAGGTCGTAACTCTTGCGGCCCCACTGACTGAGGGAGCAACTGAGGCTCAAGGGGTCAATCAAGCTTTCCTCAGCCCCCCAGTCACCAAAGGGGTCCCGTCCCAGTCTGCTGACGGACTGCGAGGGGGTGAAGCGAGGTCTGGGAGACACGGCCGACCCAAAGGGCCCCCCCTTTCCCTCCCTCCCCCTTCCCTCCGTTCTCCCTCTTCCTTCCTTCCAACCTCCATCGTGCCTTCACAAACCCCACTGCAGCATCTCTGTGCTTAGCGAATAAGGAGACTAATTTGGTGCCTGCCCCCATCCTCTGCCCGGACCAGGCGGGGTGCTCAGCCAACACTTGATGAAGGCAAGGGCCGAATGCCTGGACCGCAGGTCCTGCCAGCTGTCCGTGGTGGGATGGACCAGACTTCCTCGGGCTTCCAGCTGCACAGGAAGACGGTGGCTGGGAGAGGCCCAGAGCAGAGAGGGATGCAGATGCCGAAGACGGAGGATGGGTCTGTCCTGGCAACAGTGGGAGCTGAGAGTCAAGACGCTGCTGCTGGTGGCCGCGGGGTCCTCGGGAGACAGCGGCTCGGGCATCCCAGTGATGCTCAGGCAGTCGGAACCCGCGGGCTGGCTCTGGCAGCCCCAGGCTCGGGTCGCCTGGGGCCTCATGGAACCTGGGCAGTGCCCCCTCTGGAGAGGACAGCACCAGGTTCCTGACTGGGTGAGGACTCAGGAACGAGGCCTGTCAGGTGCTGGTGGGGATGGGCTGGTCACCCTCGAGGGCACAAGGGGTGGGCCGGCAGGGCCAGGACCGCGGAGACAGAGACTGGCCCACCATGGCCAGGGGACCGCAGCCAGAGAACTGGAGGCTGGCACCCGCTGCCCCTGCCCACCCGGAGCGTGTGGACCAGTGGGCCCGGGAGTCGACCTGGAGAAGGTGTCCGCCGCCCCAGGATGGGGTGGTGCTGGGTGCAGTCCCGTGACCTACAGCAGGAAGCCCGGAGAGAAGGGATGGAGGGTGCGGCAGGCCCTTCCATCTGGAGTCCAGTCCCCGCTCTGGGCAGCCCGGGCCCTCCTGCCTGGCTCGGGTGGGCTCCTCTCCCGGTTAGCACCGCACCCCCGGCTCCCGGCCCAAGGCCACACTGGGAGCTCGCTACCGTGTTCCTTTGTCATATCTGTGTTTAACGCCTGTGTCCGCCCTAGTCCAGGGGGTCGAGAAGAGTCGGACATGACTTGGCCACTGAGCGCGCACGCACGCTGACCTTAGACCGTGAACCGCACGCACCAGGACACCAGCCACCCCTGCCGGCTGGCCTCGTCTTCTGCAGCCGCGCGCCCACCGAGCCCAGACTTGGTCCTGGGCGCTGTTTCAGATGCTGAGAAAACATCAGAGAGTGGGCAGAAAACACACTGATGACCCACAAATAAGAGAAGCAGGCTGGAAAGCTGGGGCAACTGCAGCCACAGAGATCAGAAGCCTAAAGCCCCCCGGTGGGCTCTCGGGATGCAGCCCGGGACCCTCAGCAAGGTCGAGCGCTCCGACCAGCTCAGGGTGTGGGTGGCAGAGGGCGGATGAGCAAAAGCAGCCCAGGACTCCAGACCCCATGGCCTCCACAGCCCAGCGGTCACAGACGTGGAGCAGGGGGTTGCGGGTGTGGGGCGAAGCCAGACACAAGGTGCACGGGTGCCCTCTCCAGATCGGGGAACCAGGGGTGTGGGGGCAGTGGTGCCCATGACAGACAGAAGTCTCTCTAACCCAGAAGCTCTCAAACTTACCAGCAGCACGCCTTTTTTGTTTGGCCACACCACGACGCTTGTGGGATCTTAGTTCCCCTGACCCGGGACTGAACCTGTGCCGCCTGCGGGGGAAGCGCGCTGGAGTCCCAACCACGGGACCATCAGGGATTCCCAGCTGCCTCGTTAACACACTTGCAAACCAACGTCCTCCTTTCGTTGCATCAGTCGCTCAGTCGTGGCCGACTCTTTGCGACCCCGTGGACTGCAGCCCACCAGGCTTCCCTGTCCGTGGGATTCTCCAGGCAAGAACACTGGAGTGGGTTGCCATTCCCTTCTCCAGAGGATCTTCCTGACCCAGGGATCAAACCTTGATCTCCTTCATTGCAGGCAGATTCTTGACTGGTTGAGCCACAGGGAAGTCCTCCTTAGAGCCTGACAAATGACGCAGGTGAGTGTCCGGGCAGCTCTGGCATATCCTTCTCACCCTACAGGATTTTCCAGGACCCCCGAAGCCCAAGGGAACCGCCTTTGAAAACTACCTATATAATCCATCCCTTTCATGTTTTAGACAAGAAAGCTGAGACCCAAGGAAAGCAGTCAGGCTCCCAAGCTCAGAGTCCGCAGGAGTGTCTGCAGGTCACTGGACGATCACTGTGCGGCTTGAATGGGGAGACGGATGAGCCCCCCCGTTTGCTCAGCGCCTCTACCATGCTCCTCCGATGCCCCTGGGGTGCCACCAGCATGGGCAGTGACAGGATGGTGCTGTGGGACTCCCAGGAACTCGAGCTGGGGTCCTGCTCCTTGGCAGCAGCCTGCCCTCCTGCCCTGACTGTTGACCACCCTCCTGGGGGCTCCCATGGAGACTTGTGTCCTGTGGCTCCACAACCACCAGGACCGTCCCCATGTCTCGCCTCCCCCCTCCCCAGCTCTCCTCTCACAGAGGACCCCTGGAGCCAAAATTCCCTGTGTTCTTGGTACTCACCACTGCCCAGTGGCATCTCCCGTGATATATTAGCGTTCACAGGAAGAAAGAAAGTGAAGTCGCTCATTTGTGTCCGACTCTTTGCGACTCCATGGACTGTAGCCTACCAGGTTCCCCGTCCATGGAATTTTTCAGGCAAGAGTACTGGAGTGGGTTGCCATTTCCTTCACCAGGGGATCTTCCTGACCCAGGGATAGAACCTGGGTCTCCCGCATTGCAGGCAGACGCTTTATCGTCTGAGCCACCAGGGAAGCCCAGGATGAAAAACTATAGTATCAGGAATTCCCTGGAGGTCCAGTGGTTGAGATTCCAGGCTTTCACTGCTGACAGCCTAGCCTTGATCCCTGGTCGGGGGACTAAGATTCCACAAGCCTCACAGCACAGCCCAGAAAACAAAAAACAAGCACACACCAGGGGAAAAGAGAAAGAAAAACATGCATGCAGCAAAAAGGGTGGAGGCCCCTCTGAGGCTCAGTTTGCCCACCTGCAAGATGGGGCCAAGGTTGTCTGCCCACCTACCTGGGGAAAGCCTGTGTGAGTGAGAGGGCTGCCTGTCTGTCTGTCCTGCACCAAGAACAGCACAGCAAGGTCGGTCATGGAAGAGAGGCTGGGGGGGGAGGGGAAACTCACTCCGAGGGTTCTGTGGGGGGCTTGTGGCCAGACAGCTGTGCTCAGAGCAGCAGAGCCTGGGCTGTGAGAGGCCCCGGGGGCCACCCGGGCCAGGCCCAAGCCACACCCTGAGGAGCAGAGGGGTCAGTAATGGGGTCATGACATTAAAGACTGGATGCAAACGGGTGGGACCAGACGTCCAGCTGAGTCCCCAGGAGTCACGTGGTGCTGGGACAAGCAGGGCAGGGAAGAGCTGGATGCAAGTAAGGTTCCTGAGCTTCCAGCCACACAGTTGGCCGGGCTAGAAGCAGCCAAGTGTATGTGTCTGCCTGCATGTGCCTGCACGTACATACGTGTACACACGTGCCTGCACGTGTGTGTACATGTGCATGCGTGTGCGGGGTACATACACACATGTGCGTGTGTATGCATGTACATGTGTGACTGTGTATGCCTACGTGTGTGTGCATGCAGATGTGGGGTGTGTATGTGCCTGCGTGTGTATGCGTGTGCCTGTGTGTGCATGAGTGTGCGGGTGTGTGATTCCACCAACACCTCTGTAGTGGCCTGAGCCTCACTCCTGGCCCAGCCTGAGGCCCCTGCCCAGGGCCCCAGTGGGCAGCCTGGAGCCTGGGGTCCTCGCCCTTGCTGCCTGGTGGTACCTGAATGGGGGAGGCAGGCAGGCCAGGTGGCCCGGGGAGGCTGTGCCATTCGTCCCCTGCCTGCATGGCCCAGGGTCCCTCTCGCTCCTTTCTGTGGAGGGACTTTCACTTACCCCTCCTCTCAGCCCACTCTGGGCAGGGAAACGTGTACCAGACACATACCTGCTCCAAAAGGAGAGGCACTGGGTGGTGTGATCAGAGCTGCACGGTCCTGCGAGTTGCCCAAGCCCAGCCTGGAGAGTCAGGGAGGGCCTCCTGGAGGAGCAAACCCTCAGCAGAGGCCAAAGGATAAGATAAGGTTAGTAGTGAGCAGACAAAACCAGGGGTTGTGTGGGACCCACTAACCAGCTTACCTCCTTGAGCAGAACTCTGAATCCAGTGGGACTGAGACCGCTCATATAGCGAATGCGTGGTTTAAATAACCCAGTGGACCAGTGGTTAGGACTCGGAGCTCTCACTGCCAAGGGCGTGGGTTCAATCCCTGGTGGGGAAACTAAGATTCCATGAGCTGCGTGGGGTGGCCAAAAAGACAAACAAGAAACGGAAACAGAGACTAACGCGTGGCAAGAGTCAGCTGCAAGCATGGCATGTGTCATTTCTGTGTTGTCCCCAACGTGCCGCAGCCCGGAGGCCTTTGAGCCGGGCCACCCCTTCAGACTCCAGGAAGAAGCCTGTGAAAGTCCAAGCCAAGCCCTGGATGGGGAGACTGGAGCATACACAGACCCTGGTGGGTCTCCTACTACACACCCAGCCCTGGGTCCTGGGCCGACAGGGTCCCGACCCTGCGAGGCCGATGCTAGCAATACACCCTGGAAGAGAACCAGCATTGGTCCGTCAGCCAAGAAGTGGAGCCTGGATGGACGCCCAGGTCTCTGAGGCATCTGCCCACCTGCCATGAGGCATCTGGGTGAGCCCTAGGAAGCTCAGGAGGCCCCTGGGCTGGCTCCACCCTGGCACCCTGCCAGCCTCAGCCAAATACCTGCCTTGCAGGCCTGTTTCCCGATCTAGGACTGAAACGAGTGAACGGCCAGGGAGCTTGCTCTGGGCACTGTGTAGTCTCACTTCCTTGAAACCTTACAGAGGAAATGAGTGCTCAGAGAGGTCAAGGAACTCTGGGAGGTCACACAGTGTGGCAGCGAGCTGTCTAATGGGCCCATTTTACAGATGAGAACACGGGAGCAGTTCAAACAGCTGAAGGAACACTTGACTCCAAAGGCCCACAGCCCTAAGCATCTGATGCACTGCCCCACGGAGAGCCATGGAGAGTTCTCTGGCTATGTTGTCTCCGGGGAGGCAGTGTGGGGAGCAGCAGGGCCCACAGGGGCCTTTGGTTTTTCTTTTTGGAAAAGCTGGGCACTTCTGAGCCAGACCCAAGGGCAGGCCTGGCTCTCATGGTAGCTGCATTCTTCACCTCCTCCCCTGCCCCTCCACTGTCTCCGGGTTCCACTTGACTCTCTCCTTCTGTGAATGTGAAATGTGAGGCTCCCCAGAGAGGAAGCCCGGGGAGGGGTCCTGGGAAGGGGTTCCTCCCAGCTGCGATCTTGCGGTCACTCAGATGGCATCAGAATGCCTGTGGAAACTGGAGGCAGAATTTTGCAAGTTTGAATCCTCCTCAGTTACTTCTCTGGGCTTCCCTGGTGACTCAGACAGTAAAGCGTCTGCCTGCAATGCAGGAGACCTGGGTTCGATCCCTGGGCTGGGAAGATCCCCTGGAGAAGGGAATGGTCAACCCACTCCAGTAGTATTCTTGCCTGGAGACTCCCATGGACGGAGGAGCCTGGCAGGCTGCAGTCCACGGGGTCACAGAGTCGGACACAAGTAAGTGACTAACACTTTCACTTTCAGTAATTTCTGGGCCTTGTGACTGTCGAGAGGTCCCTCTCTCACAGAGCAATCTCCAGGAGCGCTTGTGAAAAAACCAGGAAATCACAGTCCAGGGCTCTGGTCCTCGAAGGAACCTTTCTGTCCTGTCTCAGCTGGCACCATGCCCAGGCCACGGGCTCGAGGCTTCTCTGTAAAATGGGCTTAGGAGTTTTAAACAGATAACGCACGCAAGTCCTGGGAGGGGTCCTTAGAAGGGTAGGAGCAGTGAGGGTGCAGGAGCCAGACGCACCCTCCCCTAGGTGAGCCCAGGGAACACCCCCAAGTTCAAGCATATCCTGTTGTGATTTCCAGTCCCCGTGTGTGTGTGTGTGTGTGTGTGTGTGTGTGTGTGTGTGCTAAGTTGCTTCAGTTGTGTCCAACTCTTTGTGACCCCGTGGACCGTAGCCTCTCAGGCTCCTCTGTCCATGGGATTCTCTAGGCAAGAATACTGGAGTGGGTTGCCATGCCCTCCTACAGCGGGTCTTCCCAACCCAGGGATTGAACCTGCGTCTCTTGCATCTCCTGCATTGGCAGCCAGGTTCTTTACCACCAGGGCCACCTAGGAAGCCCTTCCAGTACCCACACCACCCAAATCCTTGGCAGGGCCAGGCAGGGTCTTCTCACACCCACTGGTGATTTTCATGCCCACAGCAAGCCCCCTTTCTCCAGGCCCAGACAAGCGGCTCAGGCTTCGCTCCAGGTTCCTTGGCCTGAGAGGTATCGTCCAGGAAGAGGGTCGTAAGGAACGTGGTGCCAGGACCAGGCAGACGCCCGGGGCCAGACAGACCCCTGGGCACTGCCGGATGGACACGGGCGGCTTTCAGCCTGGGGTCCGGAGCCCAGCGCGCTCATAGGCAGCAGAGAGAGGAGCGCGGGCCCGTGCGCCCGCCACAGGAGGTGGGAGAGCGCGCCCAGAGGCGGAAGGGGCGCGCGAGGACCCTCGGGCACCGGAAGGGGCGCGCTGGGCGGTTGGCCGCGGCCCGGAGCGGCGGCGGCCGTTGGAAGAGGCGGCCCGGGCCAGACGAGGTCCGGTGTCCTGCCCTGCCCGGCCGCGACAACCATGACCAAGGACTCGCCCAGCCCTGCGGACGGCGGCCGCGCAGCCTCCCAGAAGCCGGCGACTCCGGGCCCGGCGGCGGCGGCGCTGGAGGAGCAGCGGCGGGAGCTGGAGATGCTGCGGGCGGAGCTGGAGGCTGAGCGGGCGCGCGGGGGCGGGCGGAGCGGCGGCGCTTCTCGGACGGGGCGCGGCAGCTGCGAGAGGAGGCGGAGCGAGAGCGGCAGCAGCTGGAGGACCACCTGCGCTCCCACTGGGAGGCGCAGCGCAGCCGGGAGCTGCGGCAGCTGCGGGAGGACGTGCTGCGGGAGCGCGAGGCCGAGATCCGGCAGCTGCTGCGCTGGAAGGAGGCCGAGATGCGGCAGCTGCAGCAGGTGCTGTGCCGGGAGCGCGACGGCGTGGCGCGCCAGGCCCGGGAGCTGCAGCGCCAGCTGGCCGAGGAGCTGCTGAGCCGCGGCTACGGCAGCGGCCGCGCGGGGCCCTCCGAGGACGCGGGCCGCGCGGTGCCGGTGCCGCCTGCAGGAGGTCCTGGCGCAGCTGCGCTGGGAGACGCACGGTGAGCAGGCCTCGCGCATCCGCCACCTGCAGGCAGCGCTCGACGTGGAGCGCCGGCTGTTTCTCAAGTACATCCTGGAGCACTTTCGCTGGCACCCCGCTCTCCCCAGCGCCCCCGACGACCCTCTTCCATCGGGAGAGCCGCCCCGCGAGGCCGCCGCCAAGCCCGCACGCGGACTCGGAGCTCGGGACGGTCGGAGCGCTGGCGTCCACGCGCGCTCCCGCTCCCTCGACCGGGTGCCCGCGGCGCGCGCCCTCTCCCCCTACAGCCCGCTCCCCGCGCGCGCCAGCTCCCTCGACTCCCTGGCGCCGGCGGGTTCCAGCCCCTCGCTGGACGGCCGCCCGAGTCGCCCCAGGGCCCCCGAGTCCTCCTCCTCAGACGCTTCCCTCTCGGGCTCCCTGAGCCCCCTGCCCCCGCCGCCGCCATTATCGGAGCGCCGGACACCTAGCGACCTGCGAGAGGGGGAAGAGGCGGGGAGCCGGCCCCGCGAGGCCCTGAGTCCCCCACCGCCGGGTCCGGACCACCGAGAGCTGCTGAGGCGGAACTCAGAGCTGTCCGAGGCGCTGCAGGAGCTGGCGCGCCGCTGCTCCGGCCTCCGCGAGGAGAACCTGCGGCTGCGGCGCTCGGGCCTCCCCGACGAGGCGGACGAGAAGGCGAAGCGGCTCAAGGGGAAGCGCGCCGAGCTGACCGGCCTCGCGCGGCGCCTGGAGGACCGGGCCCGCAAGCTGCAGGATGCCAACCTGCGGGCCGTGAGCGCGCCGGTGCCCGGAGAGAGCCGCGCGGGCCTGGAGCTTTGCCAGGCTTTGGCCCGCCAGCGCGCGCGGGACCTGTTCGAGCAGGCGAGCGCGCTGTTGGCCAAGGACAAGCAGATCGAGGAGCTGCGGCAAGAGTGCCACCTGCTGCAGGCGCGCGTCGCCTCGGGCCTCGGCCCGCTCCCCGGAGAGGGCGCCGCCGGCGCCCAGTGGCTTCGCATCGGCGACCTGGACCGGCTGCAGCGCGAGTCCCAGCGGGAGGTGCTGCGCCTGCAATGGCAGTTGACGCTGCAGCAGGCCGCCGGCGGCACCCGCGCGGAGGCAGGCGGCCAGAGCGCGCCCTGCGAGGCGGCGCGGCGCCAAGTGCGGGCGCTGGAGCGCGAGCTGAGCGCGCGGCGGCAGGAGTGCGAGGAGCTGGGCGCGCAGGCGGCGGCGGTGGTGCAGCGGCGCGGCCAGGAGGCCGAGGCGCAGCTGCAGGTGGCGCTCCGCGAGGGCGCCTGGCTGGCCAAGGAGAACGCGCGGCTGCAGGCCCAGGCTGACCGGACGCGGAAGGTGGCGGCCGAGAACGAGGACGTGCGCGGGCAGCTGGGCCGCGCGTGCCAGCAGCGCGACACCGCCGGCTTGCTGGTCGAGCAGCTGCTGCAGCAGGCGGCGCAGAGGCAGGACTGGCAGCAGCAGCTGCAGCATGACCTGCAGAAGGTCCTGTGTGATCTCCAGTCCACCCGGGACGAGATGTGGGCGCTGCAGCGTCAGCCTGGCCACCATTTCCAGGACGACCCGGTGACCCAGCCGCAGCCAGGGCCTGTGGACCCAGCGTCCGCTGCGCCCAGCAGAGACATACAGGGGAGGAAGGAAGACCTCCTGCCGGAAAACCCCGCTGCCCTCGGGGAGCCACTCCGGGTCCCCCAAGCGCCAGACCCCAGCGGCCAGCCTCTGGACTCCAGGCCGCAGCCCAAGAAAACCAGCTCCCAGTCGAATTCCTCCTCGGAGGTGGAGTCCACGTGGGCCACAGTGCCCTCCTGCCCTACTCTGGACGCCGACACAGCCAGTGAGGCCGAGGACCTGGAGCCAAATAGCCTGCCCACGACCCTAGAGGCGGGGGGCTTGGAGGTCCCCGTGGCCACCCCCAAGCTCAAAGTCTTCCTGGCTCGGTACAGCTATAACCCATTCGAGGGGCCCAACGAGCACCCTGAGAGCGAGCTGCCGCTCACGCCTGGGGACCACGTGTACGTCTTCGGTGACAGGGACGAGGACGGCTTCTATGAAGGGGAGCTTGAGGACGGCCGGCGGGGGCTGGTACCTTCCAACTTGGTGGAGCAGATCCCGGACGGCCACATCCGGGGCTGCCTGTCCAGTGAGTCCCCAGACCGAGGCCCCACTCGGCTCCCGGCGGCTGGGCAGGGCCAAGCTTGGAAAGACGACCCGGGTCCCGGCTTCTTACCTGGGCAAGCCCAGGTGGCAGTGCACAGAGGGCCACGCCCAGTGGCAAGGGTGGGCTCCAGCACGGAAGTGGCAGCAGAGATCTCAGACACCAAGATGGAAGCCGGCCGGCTGGGCTCCCAGGAGAGCAGGGGCAGGCAGCGGTCCTCCAACCCTCCTCCGGGGACCAACAGGGTCCCTTGTGCGGGACCTGTGCAGCTTCACCTGCAGAGTGTCGCAGCCACATCGGCCGAGATCGCCTGGGTGGGTGTCAGTCACCCTCACATGGTGTACCTGGACGACCGGGAGCATGCCCTGACCCCCGTGGGCGTGAATGGCTACATCTTCCGCCACCTGCAGCCTGGCACAAGGTACCAGGCACAGGTAGAGGTGCGCCCCCCCTGCGACTCGCTGCAGGCGCGCCGGGAGAAGACGTCCTCCACCGTCACCTTCGAGACACCCTTGGCGGGGCCCCCCGACCCTCCTCTGGACGTGCTGGTGGAGCACCATGCCTCACCGGGCCTCCTGGTGGTCAGCTGGCTCCCTGTGACCATCGACTCGGCTGGGTCCTCCAACGGAGTTCGGGTCACCGGGTACGCTGTGTACGCTGACGGGCTCAAGGTGGCAGATGTGGCCGAGGCCACCGCTGGGAGCACACTGCTGGAACTCTCCCAGCTCCCGCAGCCCGCGACATGCCAGAAGATCTCAGTGAGAACCACGTCGCTCTGCGGCGAGTCCCTGGATTCCGTGCCCGCCCAGATCCCTCATGACTGCTTCACGTGTCTCCACTGGCCAGAGATGTCGCCCGTCAGCTACACCTGTGGGGACCCGTCTGCCGTCAGCGGGAGCTTCCCCGTCTGCACTCAGAGGCTGGGGCCGGCACCCCTGAGTGCCAAGGCGCGCCTTCATGCCCCCCGAAGGTGCGGGGAGCCCCGGGCCAAGTGTGTCGAAGCGTTCCCTGAAGAAGCCCCGAGGAGGTGGTTCCCGGTGCCCAAACTGATTTCAGAAGGAGAAGGTCCAAGTGCAGGCTCAGGCAGCCAAGTCCAGGGGCCCGCAGAGGCCTGGAAGCCCACCAGAATGGACCGGCTCTTTGAGAAGCGTCCCGGGAACCACAGGCCACCTCTTCCCCAGGGCCAGCCTGGCGGGGAAGGGACCCAGGACTGGCAGGTGCTCACCGACTCAAGCCCTGCTCTGGGGGTCCTCTGTCTGTCCCCTGAGCCTGGGCCCAGGGAGGAGCCGCATCAGGAGAAGGCTGCCTTTGGTAAAGTCCTCAAGCAAAAGGCAGACACCCTCGCGTCCACCCCTCCCGAGCCGGGCAGCAGCCAGCCATCCGCGTCTGACTTCAGTGGCGCTCGGCAGAAGGACGTGGCAGGCACAGAGGGGCAAGAGTGGAGACGCGCACTCCGGGGCCCAAGCACGCGAGGTCAGGCTCTGGGGGCCAGGGCCAGGGGCCGGCTCCGGGGGCCCGGCTCGGCGCTGTGTCCTGCTCGGTCCAGCAAGGCCCTCGGGACACCAAGGGGTGCCGCCCCGCCGCCGGGGACAAGGGTGGGCCCTCCGGCTGGGATCTTTGTGGCCCTCCATGATTACGACCCCCTGAGGGTGTCCGCCACCCCTGAGGCTGCAGGGGTGGAGCTGGCCCTCCGTAAAGGGCAGCCACAGAGAGTGGGGGGCTGTCAGGACCCCCACAGCTTCTGTCGCGGCGAATGCAGCGGGCCGGTGGGCAGCATCGCCGGTCACCTGGTGGCCGAGGTGGACGCGGGCAAGGAGTGGACTGGTGGCCGTGACAAGTGGCATTTGCCGGGGCACCTGGATGACTTCGGGGGGCTCACCGGCCCTCAAGGCTCCTCTCCCCTGCCCCAGGGGAGCCCTGGAAGGCCCTCCTCCTCACTCTGGGCTCCAAAGACCATGATGGCAGCTCTGGACTATGACCCTCAGGACTGGCTGGGGGGGTGCCCAGTGAAGGGCCAGCTGTTACTGAGGGCAGGGGACGTGGTCACCGTCCACGGGCCTGTGGATGACAAAGGCTTCTACTACGGCGAGTCGGGCGGCCACAGAGGCCTGGTCCCCGCCCACCTGCTGGACCACATGTCCCTCCAGGAGGAGTGAGCGCCGCGCCCCGCTGAGGCAGTGGCTCCAGCCGCCTGCGCCCCATGCGGGCACCCACCGCCAGGCCGTCCTCGATTCACGCGAGGCACCTGCTCCACACACTGCTGCTCTGGACCCTCTGCCACCCCAGGCCTCAAGGGCAGCAATGCTTAGGTCCGGACGGAGCCATCTCTAGAAAGAACAAGCTGCTTTTGAGAGGCTGGCAGGCTGGTGATCACAGGCATCTGGTCCATCCCATCTGGTCCATCCATGTCTGGTCCTTTCTCAGCTCCATCCTCAGGACCCGCTTCCTTTGGGAGTTTAGCTTCTCCCAGATGTTGCCTTGTATGAAAGTCTAAAGAAAAGCCTGTCTCTTTAAAAAAGTGACCAGAATGTTACTTTTCTATCTTCTTTTCAAATCCTCATTAAAAGTTCATAGAATGGAAGGAAAAGAGAATTTTAGGAGTGAAAGCAGAGCCACGGAGGCAACCCCAGCCCTCCTCCCTCCCTGCCTGCCCAGGGGCCCTGGAGGAGGGTGGGGGAGAAGACCCTTTAGCGGGGAGGGGCTCAGCTCAGCCCAGGTCCCCACTGCTCTCAGAGGAAGGGCACCACCCTCCGTGGGGCAGAAGGGGGCAGCTGGATGCAGCTCATTAAGGAGGGTAGGAGCCATGGGCAGGTTCTCGGGGGAGCTGGTGACTCAGGTCCGGAGGATGCTGTCACGCCGTCCCCGGGACTGAGACGGGAACCGGGAGGGGCAGGCCTGGGAGAGGCCTCGAGGCGACCCACCGTATCCTCAGAGAATGCGGGGAGCAGCCTGGGGCCTGGCGGTGCGCACACACCCTCACCGCTCACAAGCAGAAGCTTCAAGTTTCAGCCAGGGAGGAAACTGCCCGCTGAGGGCTGTGCCCCCTGCCCGCCGCCCACACAGACCCCAGCTTTCCAGTGAGAAGTCTGGCTCGGAGGCTCGGAGGCTGGTGGAACATCCATACCATACACTTGACCGTCTCAACCATTTTCAAGTATACAGCTCAGTAGAGCTAAGGACGTTCACGGTGTTGAGCAACCAGTCTCCAGGACATCTCTTCTTCTTGCCAAACTGAAGCTCTACCCCCCGTTACACAACATCTCCCTGTCCCCTCCTCGGTCCCTGGTAACCTCTAATCTTCTGACTGTACGACTTTGACTCCTCTAGGGACACCGTGTCAGTGGACTTGGACCGGAAATCCGGGCTTTGGTGTCTGGCTCACCTCCCTGGGCACAACGTCGTTGGGTTTCATCCATGTGGTAGCAGGTGTCACGGTTCCGTTCCTCCTTAAGGCTGATTGATCGTCCACTGTATGGACCACATTTTGTGCATCCGTTCATCCATCAGGGTTGCTCCCCGTTTTATAAATCACGTTGCTGTGAACACAGGTGTGCAGACATCTCTTGGCTTTCACAGTCTTCCACATCGTCAGATCTTTGTGAGCTCACAGTGCAGAATGGAACCTGAGCCTGCCGGGAACGAGAAGGCCACCTGTGCACGACAGGACGCCCAGCCCCTCCTGGCACCTGGGCTCAGGCTGAGGCGCTTGGTGGGCTGCCCACAATCTGGGGGGCACAGGCATGGTCCCCACTTGCTGTGAGAGCAACAGCAGTTTAGCCAGAGGACAGGAACTTAATCCAGCACTTTAAAAATTAAACACACTAGCAGTGAATCTGGGCTTCCCTGGTGGCTCAAATGGTCAAGAATCTGCCTGCAATGCAGGAGACATGGGATTCGATCCCTGGGTCTGGAAGGTCCCCTGGAGAAGAAAATGGCAACCCACTTCAGTATTCTTGCCTGGAGAATCCCATGGACAAAGGAGCCTGGCGGGCTGAAGTCCACGGGGTCGCAAAGTCAGACATGAGTGAGCGACTAACACTTTGAGCTGTCGTTCTGTGGGAACCGCAGAGGTAACCTGAGGAGAATGATACCAGCCCTATTGTCCCATCAACTCTTTCTTAACCTCCTCCCCTGACCATCGGCCAGGGCCTCTCACCACTCTCCAGAGCTGCAGAGTAGTCCACGCGTGGCCAGAAAGCGGCCCCTGACCCCTCCCTCCAGCCCCCACCCTGCTCTGTTTTCCTCCATCGCCCTCACCCACGCCTGCTGTCACCTATGCTGCTTCTACGGTCACGTCTCACCCCTGCCTCCACCCCCACTGGGACGGAAGCCCCACCAAGGCAAGGACGACTTCGGCTTGGTCATTGCCTGGCACAGAGTAGGTCCTCAGTAAATGCCTGTGGAAGGCAGGCGCTAGGAGGGCTTGACCATCCCTGTTTGTGGCTCCCATGCAGGCCTCCGGGTGGCGGTTCACACCGGGCACTGGGCCTCCTCACCCCCTGGCATAGCCAGGCATGGACCCTGGGCAGCAGAGGAAGGCTCTGGTTCTGATCATGAAAGCAGAGGCAGGTGAGGCGGCAGGTGTCCTGGGCAGTGGGAGCCGTGAAGGCCCCGGCCCCTGAGCAGAGTGAGTGATCGCACATCTGGGGATGCACACTTGGAGCAGCGGCCCAGGCGGGGCGGGGGCAGGGCTGGGACAGGTGCCCACCCACCGCCGGCCAGAACGACCCCCTCTCCCCGGGGCTTCCAGCCGGCCACCGGGAGCTTTCTGACGCCGCCACCAGATGGCAGCACAGATGGCCGCTGCCTGGCTCGGCACCTGGCTCAGGGCCGCCAGGAAGAGGCTCCCAGACCCCCCCTGGCCCCACCCAGCCCTGTTCTCTGCCCGCCCTCTCCCCAGGGCACCCTGGAGAGCCCCCTCCATGTACCCACAGAGGCCATCCTTCCAGGGGCTCTGGGAGCCATGTGAAAGCACACCCAAGCCTTCACCGCCATACTTCCTGCCGTCTAGCAAACCCCAGCCTCCCTGAGGCCCCAGGAGGCATCAGTGTCCCGGCCCTGCAGACTGAGGGGCTGCGGGACCACCGAGCAGCCAGCCAGTGGACGCTGAGCGGCGGCCCTCGGAGCCTCTAGTTCCTCATCTGGGGCCGGGCTGGGGCAGGAGCGTGTGGTTCAGGACTCACGACAAGACGGAGGAAGTCAGGGAGGGCGCAGGGGGTGGGGGCAGGGGTCTGCGGCAGGGTGGACGGTTCTGGGCCCAGCTCTCGCCCCCTGGGGCCCTGAAGCCTTGGGGGGGGGGCGGCAGGGAGAGGCCGCACAGGTGTGAGCAGGTGAGCCGCTGGAGACGGGCCCCACCCCTCCCTGACTGACCAGGCGACCTGGAGGCCCAAGGCCTGTCCAGACCTGCCCAGGAGGGGAAGGGGGGTGGAAGGCCCGCTGGCCAGAGGGCAGAGGAAGCTTTGCAGTGGGCAGGCGGGCAGGGTCAGGAGGGCTCTGGAGCCAGGGTCACCGAGCCTGTCCGGGCGCCGGTCACTTCTGCCTGGGGCCCTCTGGCCCGTGCTCGGCCCCTCGCCACCCTGGGCCAGCCCACGACGGGGTGGGCTCGGTTACCCCCCTTCACCGTCAAGGAGGCAAGAGCTGCGGCCACTCGCCAGCCTGAAGGTTACTGCGAGGCTCCTCTAGCCCTGCCTGAGGCTCCCGGCTGGGGACCCCTCTCCCCGTCACACGGCGGACCCCAGGGGCAGCCCCTCCGTCCCTCTCTGCCCCTCAGTGACCAGCCCCCTTTCGCCCTCTGCTAGCATGCTCCTTTAGAACACGATGTTTGCTAACTGATCGCTTTCAGAATCCTTGTACGAAATCTGTGTTCACCAGAGCCGCACAGCATGGAGGTCACGATGTAAAAAGCTCAGAAATGCCCCCGAAGCCCATTTGAAGCTCCTTCCACCACCTTTTGGTGGTCCCTGGTCTCCCTGTCTCAGCCTCTGGAGGTCAGGTTTGGAGGAGGGGTTGGGGCTGCTTGCGAGGTCAGGGGTTCCACGGAAGGCAGAGCCCCACAGGCCAACTCAGCTCTTGTAACACAGCACAGTGCCAGGTGGGGCCGGCCCCAGACCCCAGGCACGGAGGGTTCCTGGGGCCATGCTGACGCCAGGGATGCCCCAGTCCGTCCCACCGGGCCAGCCAGCCCGCCAAAGTCCCACTAGCTGGTCGGGTCGGCCGTGGGTCTGTTCTGGGACAAAATGCCCTGTATTTGGAAGTTCCCGAAGAATTTATGCTTTTGAACTGTGGTGTTGGAGAAGACTCTTGAGCATCCCTTGGACTGCAAGGAGATCCAACCAGTCAATGTTAAAGGAAATCAACCCTGAATATTCAGGGTTGGAAGGACTGATGCTGAAACTCCAATACTCTGGCCACCCAATGCAAAGAGCCAACTTGTTGGAAAAGACCCCGATCCTGGGCAAGATTGAAGGCAGGAGGAGAAGGGGGCGACAGAGGATGAGATGGTTGGATGGCATCACTGACTCGATGGACATGAGTTTGAGCAAACTCCGGGAGCTGGTGATGGACAGGGAGGCCTGGCGTGCTGCAGTCCGTGGGGTTGCAGAGAGTCAGAGACGACTTGAAGACTGAACAGCTGACTCGGGGTGCCCCCGTGTGCTCTGAGCCCTCTAGGCATTTCTCTTGGGGTCCTCTGGGCCTGACCACCTGACAGACTGTGCCCACCTGGCTGCGCCTCTGAGCCATCAACCTCAGCCTGAGGGACCCCCTGGGCCACATCCCCTCGGTCAGGGTGTGCTGGTGAGAGGGCGTCCACCTGGAGGCCTGGACCCTTTGGCTCAGTCCCTTTCTCCTAACATGGCCTTCCAGCCGCCCACCCACCGCGGGTGTCCTTCAGCAGTGCCCTCCACCGCATCTCGAGGCGGCCGCCCCCAGCCTTCCCAAATCTACCCCACCCGCCCCCACTGCCTCCGGCTGCCCCTCCCAGGAGCAGGGACAGCCTGCAGGCACCATCCCCTGGCCTGGAGTTACTCATTAACTCTGCTGCCTCCCCTATCAGACTGGGTCTTCCCCCCTCCTTGTACCCTGCATGCAGGCATCTTGACCTGGCGACCTGGCGTGGAGCAGACATCAAACCAGACACCGCCTTCAGAAAGGCTTGGCCCGGGGCTCTCGGTGGCCACACTTCCCGGTGAGAACTGACCTTCAGGGAGCCCTCAGCCAGTGCCCCAGCCCACGTACGCTGGAGGCCACCCTCCCAGGGCTGTAATTATTTCCCCTTTTCACAGATGGAGAAACTGGGGCTCAGAGAGGGGAGGTCATTCATCAAGGTCGTTCCGAGAGCTGGTGGCTGAGCAGGGGGTCTGAGCCCAGGTGTGTCCCTTTGCCCCCTGCCCTTATCTACAGGGATGATTCCTTCCCCCAGCCTGAGGGCAGGGCCTGGGTCTAGGGAGGAGACCAGAGGCAGGGATGGTCAGGAATTCAAATTGGTAGAGCTGGTGGGGGAGGGCCGGAGTGCCTGGGTGTGGCCGGCAGTGAGGGCTTGGGCAACCGGGCCCTCTGCATGCAGGGCTCCGGGGGAGGGGGCAGCAGACGGGCAAGACTCTGCTGAGTCAGAGACGCCCCAGGGGCTCCGGGGGGGTAGGCGTCAGGCAGGTAGTGCGGGCTTGGGCCGGTAGAAGCACCCAGGGTGGTGGGCCAAGGGGCAGAACCGGGTGCTGAGGCCCAGCCCGGGGTCATTGGGATTTAAGGAGAAAAGAGGCCTCCCAGAGGGTAGGGGGCCACGCTTTCCAGAGGAGGGAGTGGTCAGCCCCACAAGGTCAGGCAAGATAAGGGCCACTGGGCCCAGCCTCCCTCGTGACTGCCACCAGAGGCTGCTGCCCCAGCCCAGGGGCTTCCTGGTGTCCAGCCACGAGGGAGCTGGCCCCTCCCCCACCACGCAGGAAGCCCCCCGCCCCTGAGGCCGAATCCCCCCACTCCCTGAAGCAAACGGCGAAGCTGGGATTTGGAAGCTCCCAGGGTTCCCCGCTCTGTGCAGCCTTGGTCCACCCCCATCCCATTGGCAGCCAACTGGGCAGAGCCCCCCAGACCCTGCCCCCCCAGCTGGGATTCAGGAGGGGTCTGCCTTCTCTCCTCCTGCCCCCCTTCTGCCCACCTCTCCCCACTCCTCATCGAGAGGTCCTGCCTGCCCACCCGAGCCATATGAGTAGAGACCGCTCGCAACCCCATTTCACAGGCAGGGAAACCAAGGTCAGCTCAAGGGCAGCCGGCTGGTCAGTGGCCCGGCCAGGATCTGGATCCTGCTCCAATTGCCTCTCCATGGGCTCCTCCAGAAACAGGCCTACCAGCCTTCCCCGCTCAGAGCCGGGACCAGGCCCCACCTTCATCCGTCCACTTACCGGGGCCAGGTGCCCAGGCCACAGTCTCCTGCAGGCAGACCTCACAATAGACCCTGCCCGTCTGATGGTGGAGGCTACCAGGAACCTGGGGAGCAAGGTGCGGAGTGACCAGGACTGGGAGGCGCAGGCCTGCGGGAGTTTGCAAGCAAGTAGGGGGCCCGCAGAGCTTTCCGAGAAAGGGAGGCTTCACCGAGATTTTTGGCTTTGCTTCCTGGTTCATTCCCATTCTTCTTTCTTTCTCTCTTTTCTGGCTGTGCTGTGCCACGTGTGGGATGTCAGTTGCCCATGAGGGAATGAACCCACACGCCCTGCAGTGGAAGTGCAGAGTCTTAACCACTGGAGCACCTAGGAATTCCCTGGTTTTCTAAATAAAGAAAGAACAGAAACAATACATAGACATGACGTTAACAATCCAACAATACGGGAGCACCTCGAGTTCAGTGTGAAGACGTGCTCCCCACCCCTCCCCCACACCCACTACTCCCATGGGTCTCCTGCCCAGGCCTTCTTTAGGAATTTACAGCCATATATAGGAATGGAACAGGCTTTCC
Source organism: Okapia johnstoni (assembly GCA_024291935.2). NCBI lineage: Eukaryota > Metazoa > Chordata > Mammalia > Artiodactyla > Giraffidae > Okapia > Okapia johnstoni. The sequence continues at coordinate 933,358 of CM044310.1, read as the reverse complement.
TGGTGGCTCAGGGGTGAAGAATCCGCCTGCCAAGCAAGAGATGCCGGTTTGATCCCTGGGTCAGGAAGATCCCCTGGAGAAAGAAATGGCAACCCGCTTGAGTGTTCTTGCCTGGAGAGTTCCGTGGACAGCGGAGCCTGGAGGGCTACAGTCCATGGGGTCACAAAAGAGTCAGACACGACTTAGCGACTGAACAATAGGAATGGCAACACATATATAATTTCTAAAACCCGTAAACGTGATGACATGGTCCACATTGTTCTGGATCTTGCTTCTCCCACTTGGCGGACTGTCTCCGCCGACTTAAGTGTAAACTTTCCACCCCTCCTGACCCGTCTAGGGACGGTGGCGTCATCTTCGGCTGGGCTCCAGGGCTGTCCTGCCTCCTCTGGGTTACCGGTGGACCAGGCTCCCGTGCACGCCTCCCGCACATATTTTTTCAAGACCCCAGACGCTGGCCCAGGCCGACAATGTTGCCCACCTCCCAGTTTTCATCACACACCCTGTGAGCCTCTGCGTCTGACGCCTACCCTGCCAGCCTCCTCCTCTGGGTGCCCCGCAAAGCCTTCTTTCCCATCAGGAGTTTGTACCCTCTGCTCCCCTGCCTGGCCTCACCTGGCCTCCCACCCAGAGCCTGGCGTGTGGGCCCCACCTATCCATTCATTCACACGTGCCTCACGCCGTTTCTGATCACGGTCCTGGGCAGGGTGTCAGGTGTCAGCGTCTGCTGGAGTGACACTCGGGGATTGTGGCCTCTCTGGGGTTCAGGGTGCCTGGCTCTGCCTGGGGCTGCCAGACTGCAAAGTGAGGAGAGGGGGCTGGTGAGGGAAAGACCCTGTCCCCAGGCAGGGCTTTCACTGGACGGAAGATGTGGCAGGGCAGCCTTTCTTCAGATGTTTTGAGAGGCTGCCTGTCGGAGTTGGGGCTGTGTTCCGCTGTGGAACCTGCGGAGGGTGACCTCACCGTTTCTGAGCCTCATCTGTAAAGTGGGGCAGTAACATGTGCCTCTCCCATGATGTCAAAGAGCAGCAAGCCCAAGCACGTGACGTGCTTTGCCAGTCCCTAGAGTCTTGGCCGCCAGTACCAGCCCCTCGAATTCAGGCGGAATTGCTGCCCTTCCAAGGGAAATTCAGCTTCCTTGCTGGACCACCCGGACACCGTGTTCTTGCAGTGCCACTCTGTTCGCTGTGCATACCACCTGCCATGCTGCCCCTTGTGACTGGAATGACTGAGGTCCTCTTGGCTTGGGAGAAGCAACAGATGGGGTACATTGCTGCGGAGGGAAGGGGTTGGAGAGACTCACTCACCGCTTTGACTTTTCACCGTGCGCCTGTTTGAGGTCAGGCATGAGCTGGGTTCTGGGTCTACAAGAACAAACAAGACAGTCTTCCTGCCCTTAAGGCACCTGCCCAGCAGCCTCGCTGGGTTGGGGCAGACAGCCTGGGATTTCGGTGGGGGCCCTTCCTGAAGGGGGTGATGTCTGAGCTGGGTAGGAGCCCTCCAGGCAGAGGTGGGGGAGGGGAGGAAGAAGGGTGGCCCAGGAGGCAGGAGCCGGGGGTGCCCGTGCCCAGGGGTGGGAGAAGTCGCGGCATGTACAAGAAACAGACTTTTCTGCTGTGGCTTGGGGCAGGGTGGGGGGACAAGGCGTGGGGGGACGGAAGGGAGGTGAGATGTGGTATTGTATGGCACATACTTACACTAAAATATTATTAGCTGTTTATCTGAGATGCAGATTTGAATTGGGTATTTTTGAATCTTGCTGTCATGTGAAGAAGCAGTGGTTTACCCTTTGGGGATATTTTGTGTTTTATTTTTTTCCTTGGTTTTTAATATCAGAAGAGATGATGGTAGAAGTAGCAGATGTGGGGGTGGCAGGGATAACCCAGATGTTTGGAAGTAACATATACACTCTACTATATAGAAAAGAGACAAACAGCAACAACCAACTGTGTAGCAGAGGGAGCTATACTGGGTTTTTTGTAATTACCTATGTGGGAGATCAGTCCTGGGTGTTCACTGGAAGGACTGATGTTGAAGCTGAAACTCCAACACTTTGGCTACCTGATGCGAAGAGTTGACTCATTGGAAAAGACCCTGATGCTGGGAAGGATTGGGGGCAGGAGGAGAAGGGGACGACAGAGGATGAGATGGTTGGATGGCATCACCGACTCGATGGACATGGGTCTGGGTAAACTCCGGGAGTGGTGATGGACAGGGAGGCCTGGTGTGCTGCGGTTCATGGGATTGCAAAGAGTCGGACACGACTGAGCGACTGAACTAAACTGAACTGATGTGGGAAAAGAATTTGAAAAAGAGCTATATATGTGTTTGTAGGTATATGGTGGTGGTTTAGTTGCTAAGTTGTGTCTGACTGTTCACAATGCCATGAACTGTAACCTGCCAGGCTCCTCTGTCCATGGGATTTTCCAGACAAGAATACAGGAGTGGGTAGCCATTTCCTTCTCCAGGGGATCCTACCGACCCAGGGATCAAACCCGGGTCTGCTGCTTGACAGGCGGCTTCTTTACCACTGAGCCATCTGGAAAGCTTTGTGTGTGTGTGTGTGTGTGTGTGTGTGTGTGTGTGTGTGTGTACAAACTGAATCACGGTACTGTACATCTGAAACTTAACACATCATTGTAGATGAACCATAATTCAATTTTTTAAAGAAGTAGCCGATCACCTGTCCTTCGTTGCTGAGCCACCCTCCGTGACACAGCAATCACAGTTCCTTTGCCCACGACTTGCCGGAGCCTGACTCTGCTCTACCTGCCCAGCCTCTTGTCCCTGGATCCTCCCGGGATACCCCCCAGGCAGGTGCCATGACTATTCCCAGGTGACTGATGGGAAAGTTGATCGGAGAGGTTAGGTTCTGTACAGACACACAATTCAGAGAGCTGAGACGAGAAAAGTACATCTGGCTCCCACGGGCTCTCCCATCCTGCTCCTGTGTGCTTTTTCCAGTTCCGCGATCCTTTCCACACAAATGCAGCTTTACAAGGTTGCTGTCAGTGAAAACAGAGTTTTGAAATGTGCTGTTTTCGCTGGACATCAATCCTTTCCGCCGGGTTTTTAAGTAGCTATGTAATAATATTGCGGGAGAATAATCACACTTGGATTTTATCAAGTGCTGGACAGGAAATGGGCTTGGGGGTAGACCCCAGAGGTGGGAACCCCATGGGAGACTGCCCAGCAGTGAGGAGCCAGATGGTGACAGCCTCGCTCATGGTGATTTAGAAATCTTACCCTCTCCCCAGATTTCTTTTTCCCCCCGACTCGAAAAGGAATAGGTACTAAGTATGGAAAATCTGGAATGTTTTGGAAAGTTAAAGAAGCAGGAAAAGTTAAATCTCACCTGCGGGATCTGAATCGCTACACCATTTTGAGCAAGTAAATCCGGCAGCAACTTCTCAAACTGAAAACACACACATATCCCTTACCCACAGGTTTTGCTTCTAGAAAACTATTCCACACATGTAAAGGCAGGACTATGTAAGATACCTATCTAAGGACTTAAAAAATTCTGTTTTAAAATTCCAAACTGTAAATAACCTCCATAGCCATGCTTAAGAGATCTGTTCCTGGAAACTTCACACACCGCAATGTTCTCGGCTCTTAGAGTATGAACCTGGGCGCACACCAGGAAGATGTCTGAGATGAGTCTTAGCAGGCAAAGGGCCAACGTAGGTTTCATAGCGACTTACTGCTTATATAGCCTATTGTTTTATAGTTTCAAAAAAGTGAGGTCTTTTTTCGTGACACGTAAAGAGACAGAAGTTGACATCAGAGAAGGAGGCACAGATGCACAGCTGGCGATGTGACTTCAGAGCACAGACGGGGGGAAGAGAATCAGTAACTTTTAAAATACAGTATAGCTAGAATTGTTCCAAATACAAATATTATTTTTATAATAAAACAACACTAAAATTTATCTGTTAAAAAAAAACAAACCCAAACCCTAGGAAGAACCTCTGTAAACATTTTGATGTATTTTCTTCATTTGCTTTTCCATGGATCAATACTTTGCATGCAACACGTAGATATGATTTTGTCGTTGGCTTTTGTCTTTGTTTTTTGCTTCGTCTTACTTGCATGCATCTAGATTGTAAAATGTCTTTATAAAGAGCATTCATCGTGCCTGTCACCATTGTGTGAAGGTTATCTCTCGAACTGTTTCTTAGCGGGAAATGATAGCTGTTTGGGGCTGTTGACTCTTCCAGGTCAAGTTAGAATTTTATTAAGTCTGATAACCGCCCAACTAGGGTTTCATTAAACGTACAGGTTTATTTGGAAGAACGCGCTTCTAGTCTCGCCGGCAAACCTGGGTCCCTCCCAGACGTCAGGTGCGATGTCCTGTGTTTACCTGGTGTCCACAGTAAGGAGACGTCCAGCAAGTGGCCGGCCCACTAGAGCACGTCGCAGTCCCTGGCCCGCTCCAGCCCCTCCGAGCAGCCTGGGTCCCGCCTGCCAACCTGGGCGCGTCGCTTGACCCCAGGGGCCCGCGAGGGGCTGGAGCCACCGGAAGGGGCCGGCTGGGCTCGGCGAGGGGGACCCCCGTGCCCTCGGGGCAGGTAGGGCCGGCGGGCTGCGGGGGCTTCCTTCTGCACATCAAGGCCGTCTGCGGACCACGCTGGCCGCCCGCGGGAGGGGGGCACGGACCTGGGGGTGCCAGGGGTCAGGGTCAGACTCAAGGCGGGGGGTGGTCGGCTCCGAGTGTGGGGGGGACCGAGCCCCCTTCTAGGGGGGGTGCGTTCCGGGGCTGAGGTCGCGGCGCCGCCCCTGCACCCGTGGGCGGGGGGCGCCCAGGTCCCCCGGCTCCCACCCGCGCGCCCCTCCCCCCACGCCGCCGCCGAGCGGCTGCCCAAGCCCCGCCCCGCCCCGCCCCGCGCAGGCCCCGCCCCGCCCGCAGGCCCCGCCCCCGCCGCGCCGCTCGCCCATTCAGATATGGGTCAGGGGTGAGCGGGCGGCGCCGACGTCACAAGCTTCCAAGATGGCGCCGGGCGGGCGGGTGTGAGAGGCGCTCGGCGCGCGGGGCGGGGAGCCGAGCCGAGCGGCGGGGGCGGGGTGCGGGCGATCTGCCAGCGCGGTTCGTATTCACGCAGGCGGAGCTGGGGTGCGGTGTTTGGGGGGAAGAGGCGGCGATGCCTGTCCCTGAGGGGGGGTTAGCGCCTTACGGGGAGGAGGGGACGCGGCCCAGATAAATGCTCCACAGCGGCCCCACCCAGAACAGCGGTGAGTCGGCCCCGGGGAAGGGAGCCCGCTGCGGATCCGCCCGGGCCGGGACGGTTTCGAAGTTATTTATCCCGCGTTTCTCGGGTCCCCTCCACCTCCGGTGTGTTTCGCCCGTAGGAGTTGCCAAGCACATCTGGGTAAGCGAGGGTCCCGGTCCCCCCACCCCGGCAGGAGGAGTTGTCACCCCGGGGAGGCCACCCCTCGCTCTGACATCTGTGGCGGGGGGAGGGGCCGAGCCTTGCCCGTAGGAATCCTGTGGGTGAAGATTGTTGACTGATGGACGGATGGCTGTGCGAAGCGGGGGAGGGGGGAGGTGGCAGGTAGCGGAGGGGCCTTCCAGAGCTGCTGGGGGTGTTCTCCAGGCCCCCCACCCCTGGCCGTAGGGATGGAGCCGGGTCACCCATACCAGCCCCTTTCTGGAGCTAACGTTTATTGCTTCCTGGCTCCTGGCTTTACTCTTCTCCTGCGTTCCCATCTGCCAGCGTCTGGGCGCCCTGGGCTTTTCAGCAGACATTTTCAAGAGCACAGGCCATGTGGCCGGTCTGTAGCCCTGGCTCTGGGAGTGGGCTTCCGCTCAGCAGAGAACAGGGTCGCTGCAGTGGTCTTAAAAAAAAAAAAAGCAGATGGGCTGGCCACCGGCTGGCCTCCAGAGACAATGCTGTGTGGTGAGATTGCTGGTTTAGCGGGCTCTTAGCACCATGGAGGGGGGTTTAGAGGCTGATACTTGAGGGCTGAGCCGAGTCCTTCGGTCTGGAGCAAGTGGCCCTGCCTGCCAGTGAAGTCAGTCCTGTGAGGTCCTGTGAGCAGGCGGTAGCCTGGGAAGGCTGGCAGGGGGCTCCTCACCTGCCTTGGCGGCAGCGCTCCCGGCTTGGTCTGCTTCCCTTGGGCTCCCGGCCACCTCAGGCTGGTTGTGGGGTGTTGCTGAGCGCCCGTTGCCCAGCTCCTCCGGCCATTTGGCTCGAGTGCTGGGGCTGCGCCCAGGGTTTCTCTCTGCAGTGTTTTCCTGCCAGTTGTTGGGACTTGCAGATTAGTCATTTGGCTTTTACAAGCAATTCCTGAAAAGAAAAATCTCCCTCTGGTTGCTGGCTCTGGGGAGAGGAAGAAGCAGCCTGAGGGAGCCAGGCCTTTAATTAAAGCAGAACCGAAATGATTGCTGCAGCTGCTGGAAGGAGGGGGGCGGAGGTGATGTGGCCTGTCCTGCAGCCAGGTACCTGCCAGGGACAGGTAGGCCGCGTTCCGTGCTCCCTGCCCGGTCTTGGCCAGCGGCCCGGCCTTCTCCACAAGCTGCAGTCCTGGATTAATCCCCGCGTGGTGTTTTCTTTCCGTGGATCAGGTTTCTCATTTTGTTAATAAGCACAGCCTCCGATCCACTTGAAGTCAGCTGTCGTGGGCTCAGCAACAGGGTTTTGCATTATGGAGCTGACAGGCCTGCTGCCTTCCCCAAGTCCTCATTGTCTGCCTGGAGGTGGCGGCGGGGTGGGGGCAGTGTCTGTGAGCCGCAGCTCGCCCCCGTGCAAGGGCTGGCAGTGCAGTTCTGGAGAGTCGAGGAGCGAGGAAGGAATAAAGTCCAGTTTACCCAGGGGACCCGCCGCCCTGCTTTTTTGCTCAGCCTGTTGGCCTCCCGCAGTCGGCCCCACCCACGGCTTGCCTGCCTTGCCCACCGGGGCTGAGGGCCAGTGCCCCCCCCCCCCCCGCCCGCCGCCGCACGGACTGATCACTGGAGTGGGGAGGGCTCTTGTTCCCAGCTCCGTCTGCAAAGCCGAGACCACAGGTCAGCTTCCTCTGGTCCTGGCCCGGGCGCCTGACTGAGGAGGGCCTCTGGGGGCAGTGAGGGGCACTGGCCTCAGCGCTGTTTACTCTCCAGCGGCCTTGGACCGAGATGGGCTTCTCTGGGGCTCGGTGTCTCTAACGTGTTTCTAAAGTGGGAATAGAGCTGGAGTTGACCGGCTCAGATCGCGGCCCTCCAGAGTTCAGCCTGGGGAAGTCGCGGGGCCCACCGACTCCAGGAGCCAGGGGTGACTCGGGGGAGTGCCCCGGGCACCTGAGGAGGTGCTGAGGGCCGGGCCGGCTGCAGGGGGGTGTTTACGGGGAGCCTTGCGGTCTAGGAAGGTGGGGCCGGGGGACAGGAGGAGGGAGACAGGAGTGTGGCCCTGCAGGTGCCCGCTTCCGGGAAACCGGCGCCCCCTCTGCCGTTAGGCACCCGCGAGGCCGTGCAGGGGCCCTTTATCCGCTCAGCGAAGTGATTTGAGAACATACACGGTGCCCACCCGGGGTGCGCGGGGCTGGCCTGGGTCTCTGCCCTCGGGCGCTCAGCCTTGCCCCCGAGCGGTGCGCCTTCGGCCGGGAGGTGGAGGCTCTGCGAGCTTCCCGGGCTGTACTGCGGTGCAATGCCCTCGCGGACCCGGGGTTCAGTCACAGCCCGGGGTTGGGGGACTCCGGGATCCCAGCCTGGCTCCCCCTGGGTTAGGGGCTGCCAGCCAGCGGGGCCAGTTTGACTCGGCCCGGCGGCCTGGCTGCGCTTCCTGCTGGGAGGGGCCTCGCCCGAGGGTTAGGGACCTGGGCTGGGGGAGGGCTCCTGGGAGCGGCTGAGCCAGAAAAGCAGGTGGGGGCGGGTGGGGTTGCGAGTGGGCCCCCAGCGCGCTCGGTCGTGGGGGGGGTCGAACCCAGAGGGAGCCGATTCCAGGCCCCAGCCGTCCAGGAGGGGAGGGCCAGGGGCGCGCGGCCCGGGAGGGTCTGGCCAGGCCGCGAGCAGAGAGAGACCCCCGGAGACGCCTGCCCGGGCGGGTGGGGGTGGGGGCGTGGCCTGGGGGCTCGAGCGGGCTCTTCCGCCCGGGCGCCACCGAGTGTGGTCCGTGCGTGCCTGTTTCCTGTGAGGGGCCGCCTCCCCCGAGCACGTGGGTGTGGGCGAGGAGGGAGGAGTCCGGAAGGGCAGGTGGCCGGCCTCTGGGGGCGCCCGGGGCGCTCCCCCTCGTGGGAATTCCAAGGCTCGCAAGGGAAGGCGGGGCCTGGGCTTGGTGGAGAGGGGGCCTCCAGGTGGGGAGCTGGCCTCTTGCGGCTCTGGAGTGGTCACAGTGCAGTGCGCACTGGCTTTCCGTCGCCTTGGGCTTCTTCCCCAGTAGCACCTCGGGGTGGGTTCTCCGGAGAGAGTGCGGAGGGCTGCCCCAGTGCCCTGGGAACGCCCCCCCCCCCCCCACGTACACACAGGTGGCTGGAGGTCTGCCTTGCGCAGGCTGGGGTCTGCCCTTTGGCCTTATCATCAGCCTGCTTACAGGCCTAGGGCAAGCCTGCCCACTGGCCTTGTGGCTCTCCTGCCTGTGCTGCTCGCAAGCTAGCGGTGAGCTCTGGTAAGTAGTTGCATGATGGATGAGAAGGGGGGACAGAGGTGACAGCCGGGACGCTGGGGCGGCACCCCTGGCTCCTGGGAGCTTCCCCTGTGATGGGCAGGGGCTGCCCCGGCCCTGAGTGCCTGCTGCCCGGTGGGGGCCCTGGTGCGCCGCTCCGCAGGGATCACCTGGAGCCGGTGGGCCCATGTATCCACCTTCCCTGAAGCCTTTGAAGTGGATCCCACAACTGCTTTCGAAGGAGGTACATCTTTGTAGATACCAGAGTCGGGAGCGCTCACACTGCTTACATGAGCAGGGGTGGTCCCAGACTGCCCCGTGGGGTCGCGCTGACAGAGCGAGCCTCCCGTGTGTAGGCTCCAGGGTCCTGGAGAAGCATCGGGTGCGGGGGCTCATGCTTTGCATGGCCCCTCTTCCCCGGGTGGCTGGTGTGTGTTGGGGAGCACCTTCCAGGAGATCCCTGGAACTGTTGCTGCCCTGGGCCCTGCCTGGCTCAGACGGCCTGTTCTGCCTTCTTAGGCCCTGGTTGGCCTCTCTCCCAAGGCGTGCAGACCTTGGAGCTCTTCCTACTTCCCAAACAAGCCCCCCTGACCTGGGTCCTGCCCCCTCTTTCTCACCTTGATCTCCAGGTGCCTGAGAGAGAGGGTCCCTGAGGTTGTTAACCTGGGAAAGTGTATGAGGGAACCCCTGACCGGGGCTTGGAGGTGGGGTGAGGGCTGGGAGGGGCGCTGGGGGCAGAACCTCAGGAGAGGCCTGGCCAGCCGGCCCCTCTGTCCCCGGCTGCGTTCCGTCTGAGGGCAGCTGGCACTCAGCCCCTGCCTGCTCTGGGCGGCTGCCGGCGGGCGGTGAGCGGCCAGGCTCCTGGGTGTGGTGAGGCCCACTTGGTGTCCTTGGGAGCAGGAAGCTCAGCCAGGGGCTGAGTTGTCTGCTGGGCAGTCGGGGTGTCCCTAGTCTGTTCCTGGTGGCCCACGTGTCTGGCAGAGGGGCCCGTGGGCTCTGCCATGAGAGGGGGTGGTTCTGGGCTGTGTGGCTTCCTCACCCCTCCCCCCCACCCCCGGCGCCCTGAGGCCCTTCCCTTTGGTGGAAAGGGGCTGCTGACTTCATCCCAGCTGCTCTGCTTGGACACGGGAGGGAGAAGGTGCCCCACGGCTCCGGACGGGGCGCTGAGAGGGCTGGGTCTCCCTCTGAGGCTCCTGGCTTGGCCCACGTGGGCACGCCTGTGCGGGCACCCCTGGGCAGGCCCCGCTGTGGGAACAGCACAGGCAGGCTCCACATGCGGTCTGGAGTCCACTGGTGAGCTCGGAGTAGAGTAGTAGTCCTGCGGGACAGGCCTGCACTCAAGGGCGGTGGGCAGTGAGCAGCTTCCCTGGAGGGCTGCTGGGGTTCTGCTGGGTGGGGGCCCCAGCTGCCCGGGACCTAGTGTGGACCCGACCTTGCCTCCCTGGGCTGCGGAGCCGGGAGGACCCCTCCCCGTGACAGCTCTTCTCCTCTGCCCTTGGGCCTGGACCTGTGCCCCCTCCGGGAGGCCCGGTCAGAGCTGGTTGGCCCTCCTCTGGGTGTTGGCAGCATGGGGGCAAGCAGGGTTGTCTCTGGGCAGAGGATCTGGGGGATTGGGGCAATCTTGGCCGCCGTGGGAGGAGCCCTGGGCCCCCCAGCGGGTGCCCTCCTCGCCGCAGTGAGGCTGCCGGTGGGCGTGGGGGCCGGGCATGGGTGCCCTGGAGCCATGGTGGGTGAGCCTGTGCCCCGAGGCTGTGGGCAGGGTAGGGGCACTCTCCACAGCCTGCATGTCATGCATGTGACGCTGGTAAGGGCCGGGCGGCTGGCCTGGCACCTCGGGCAGGCAGCACACCTGCCCCGGAAGCCCGCCCTGCCCCTCTGCCACCTCTGCCCTGGGCCCAGCCCATGGGGCTGCCTGCTCTGTAGGCAGCGGGCACTGCTTCTGAGGCTGTCCTCGGAGGCCACCTGAAGTGGTTCCTTTCTTGTCTTTGAAAATTCCTCTTCTCAGGAGCGGCCCGTCACCTGTTTCCAGCCGTTGGTGAGCAGCTGTGAGCTGGGGGAGTGGGCCCTGCCGTCAAGCCTGTTTCCTCCACGTGCTCGGTGTTGCCCGTGGAGTGGGTAGGGGTGTTTGAGGTGGTGGCTGACAGCTGTTGTCAGCGGGGTCCCCAGGACTCTTCACAGTACTCAGACGTCCCCACTGGCTTCCGTCCGCACGCTGACGCACAGCTCGTGCAGGCCGTGGTGCTCCCCTGGGTGCCTGGGCCAGACTGCTGGTCCGGGGGTCCGTGGAGGTGACCCAGGGGACACAGGCATCGAGCGTTCTCCAGGGCAAGCAGGGCAGGCCGTGTCCGCGGCAGCACTGCGTCTGCCCACCCCTTCTCGTGAAAGAGTGGCTGATGGGCAAGGTGATGGTTCAGACCTGGGGACCTTGTCTCAGGTGAACAGGGGAACCTCCCACCAGAGGGAGGCAGCTGACAGTGTTGTGGCCGGGGAGGCCGGGGAGGGTCTGGAGCAGGGCCTCCGTGCCTCCTGTGACGCGGCCGTGGCGATGGGAAGAACCCGTGTCCTTTAACCACGTCTGACCACATCGGGAAGATCTGATTAGCTCCATGAGCAGCTATTTTCGAATGACCAGTGCTTGGTGTTGCAGACTTGGGGTGGGTGTGAGCGCAGGGCAGGCTGCTGGGTTTCTGTGCCACCAGGTATGAATTAGTCACAGGGACAGCATCAGGGATGACTGCTTGTTGAGTTTAAGTGTCGGATCGAGGAAGGTTGGCCGTCGTCTGAGGGGCCTCCTTCCCTCGTCCCGGCCTGCCCCATCGGCCCGCCTGTGAGCTGGGGGTACACAGGGTCCCTGACCTTGGGAGCCCCTTGGGTGGCAGCTCCTGCTGGCATTGGGTAGGGGAGATGTGTTTCTCCTCGGCGTGCCTGGGGGCGAGGAGGGGCGGCCTGGCCTTCTGGAAGCCCCGACAGACCAGCCCAGACGGACCAGCCCTGACCTGGACTTTATCCAGGCTCGGGAGTCCATTGAGAGCCCTAAGCCGGGGCGTGACTGGATGGGACCCGTGTTTGAGGAGATAACTTGGGCTTGATGGCTCTGGGGCGTGGGGGTGCCTGTGTTGGACCTGCGGCTTCCTTCCCCGTGGCTCCCGCCTTCCTCCTGGGGGAGGCACTTCTGGGCACATGCTGTGGGCCTGGCCCCGGAAGCCCTGGTTTGCGCGGGCCTCCCACGTCCCTGGCCACGTGGCTGTGGGGGCCCTGGGGGGTGGCGGCTCCTCCCTGGATGCGGAAGGCCTGTCTCCCCCGCGGCCAGCACGCCGGCTCCTTGTGGACCTGAGGCGGTGGTGCGAGCCACGCGCACACGTTGCCCCTGTGAGAAGTGGCTCGCGGCCCCTCCTGGGGGCCCCACCTCCGAGTTGTGGGCGTGTGCTGCTTCCCCACACTTGTCCGGGTCTTTGGATGGCAGATGTGCCCTGTCCATGGATTGGGGTGCTGATCATGCCTCTGAGACTCAGCTGCGTGCTGGCTGTCACTGCGCCCCGTCCCCATGGGTCACCGCAGGCCCGCCTTCTGCCCCCGCCTCAGCAGTCAGCTGTCACCGCCTCGGCCCGCTTTACTCCTGGGGCGGAGGGCTGTCTGTTCACTTCTCTGTCGCTGGATGCGGCCCCTTAACGTCAGCCAGCCCTTCCAGTCCCGTCTGAAGCTCTGAGTGCGTCCCCGCCGAGTCCCGGGGACCCTCCTGTCTCGCTCCCTTTCCGAGCTCGGCCTCTCCTGTTCGGCCGGCCACAGGGCCTGCTGGACAAGTGGGACCTCCTCTGAGTGCCCCCGCGGGCGCTTCAGGCCCAGGGCACAGGCTGTAGTGTGTTCCTTAGCAGTTCCTTAGTTTTATCCTTAAAAACGGCTTTTTAAAAAGTGGTGGGTGCCTGAGACGTGTCTGCTCATGTGTTCACGGTTGTGGACCGAAGCAGCCTGGTGGTTACCTTTGGCGTGCCCCTGGGTTGTGGTGGGAGGCCCTCGTGGCCTCCTTTGACCCCGATCCTGGGCCTCCTGGGCGTGCCTGCTGGGTTCGCAGGTCTCAGCTGGACGCCAGGACGGTTAGAGTGTCATTGGTGGTTGTTGCCTTCAGCTGCCCGACACCTGTCTGCCCTATGAGAGGTTTCTGGTGGTTTCGTTTTGTAAAGATTTTTTTTTTGACATGGACCGTTTTTAAAGTCTTAGTTGACTTTGTTTATTGGCCAGGAGGCATGAGGGCGTCTTAGCTCTTCACACTTCACGCGCTGGAGGGCGAAGTCCCCTCTGAGAGATTGGAAGGTGGTCCCGCGGTGTTTTGCAGGTTCCTGGCTGGACTCGGGGGTTCCTTCCTTCCTGTCGGGGCTGTTTCTCCCCTCGGGTTGTTGTGATTAGTCTGGGATTGGGTGGTCTTGCCCATCAGCCCTTGGGCCAGCCCTGCACTGACCCTACCTAAGAAGCGTGCCCGCTGTGAGCAACTGCGCCCCAGGCTCTTCCCAGGTGAGCACACGTCCCACATCCAGAACAGAAGCCCCTCGTGTGTCCTCGAGTCTTGTCCGCTCCCTGGTCCCCCCTCCTGTCCTCCCCTGCTTCCCACCTTGCCCAGGGCCCTGGTGCCCCTTTAGGGTCTGGCTGCCCTGCTCACCCGTTTGCTGGCAGCTGCAGGACGCGCCCATGGTCAGCTTTTCCTGACCAGGTTCGCCCCGCACGCTGCCGGGGGGCTCTGCACCTGCCTGGCTCCCAGGACCCAGGGCTCGCGCGCCTCCCGTCTCGGTCTTTCTGAAGTCGGACCGATCTCTCTTCTGCCCGGAAGTCCGCTTTCAGTCTTCGGTCAGCCGGTTGAACCCTGTCTTTGCCGTCTGGCATCCAGTTTGGGTTTTGTTTCTATGATTCTGTCCTGGGCAGGGTGTGGGGCCTGGGTGCCAGCCGCCGGTGTCTCTGCCGCCACGCAGGTGCAGGGGTCGGCTGCCCTTTCCTGGGAAGGACTCCACCCTGAGGGGGTTCTTCCTGCCGTTCAGTGGGGAAGCGTCCCCTCGTCTCATACACAGAAGCGGTGATCGACGGTGATACAGTCTATTTCGTCGTCTAGATCTTTGAGAGTCGTTGGTTAGTGTGAGAAAGGTTTCTAGCTTCTCGGGTTGTTTCAGACTTGGGGTGTCGGGGTCTGCGTCCTGGAGGGGCCCTGGGCTGGGCAGCTGCCTCACTGACTGCTGGCAGGTGCCCGGGGCGGGCGGGCAGGGGTGCCGGTCCCTCCCAGCAGGCGGCCCAGCCCCTCGTGCGCCTGCGGTCCCGTCCCGCCTCCAGGACAGCCCTGGGAGCCGAGCCCCATTTCCTAGTCACGCTGGGCATGTTTACGTGGGAAAGGTGTCTTCCCTTTGGGGGCTGCCTCCTGCCTCTTGACCCCCGTTGCTGGGCATTTCCTGCCTTCCAGGCTTTCTGGGGAGTAGGAAGCTGGTCTCCCACAGTCCAGTGTGTGCAGGTTCTGGGTCTGGGGTCAGAGTGAGGCCGAACTGTCTGCGTTCCCCGAATCTTTGCTCCCTGGACCGGGCCTGACACCCCGCAGAGCGAGTAAGAAGTGGACGCGGGAGCCACCAGGCAGAAGCTCCTCGGGGCCCTGAATCCTGGTTGCTCCCCAGCCTCCCACGGGCTCCTTGCCTCCAGGCTCCTGCTCTTTTGATGCCCGCTGCCCCCTTCCCAAGTGCTCAGGCCCCTCCGGGCGCGGGGGGGCACCTCCTTTGGATGTTTTCGTAATAGTGACCTCACCCCGGGCAGTGCTCCTCTGCCCCTTCCCATCTCAGCGCTCCTGGCCGGGGCCTCCCTGCAGGACTCTACCGGGCATCTGCCAGGGCCAGCAGGGGAGCTAGCTGTAGGCCCCATGTCGTGCAGACGGGCGGCCAGAGGAGGGTGGGGGGCACGCGTGCAGAGTTCCCGCGGAGAGCGGGCGTGGCAGCTGTGGCCTCCTGCCAGGCGTCGCGTGGTGCCGTGAGTCCCCCAGGTGGGCTGCCCATGTGGGATGGGGGGGCTGTGGGCATCGGGAGCAGGCTCTGGGCGGTGGGTGGGGTGGGCACCTCCTCCCACGCTGCTCAGGCTGGGTGGTGGCTGGGTAGCAGTGCTGACCAGGCAGGGAGGGCCCCGGGTCCCGCCCGCTGCGTCTCCAGCACGCTGACCGAGCCCCACTGTCTGTTTCTTGGGCGTCCCATCAGGAGGAGGGCAGGGCTCTTGGCATTCACAGGGCCCGTTGCTTTCCAGGAGGACAGTCTGGGCGACCAGCCAGGAGCGGCTGGCGGGCATCCAGGCTTGGGCTCACCAGGGCCGTGGGGCCCACTCGCCAGCAGCCCCCACCTGCAGGGCAGCCAGAGAGGCCGCGGAGGCCAGGGCTGTTCCCCAGGGAGCAGCAGGCATGGCCTGGTCCTGGGGGTGAGGCGGTCAGCGGGCCATCGGGCCGGGCGTCAGACTGGGGGAGGGGAGGGCTGTCTTGGCTCCCCGTCCTGCCTTTGGGGGGAGGAGACGCGGGGGTCGTCCTGGGTGGCGAAGTCTGGAACGGGGCTCTGCCCCAGGCTTGCTCCTGTGACCTTGGGCAGGTTGCTTAAGCCCCAGAGCCCAGGTCTCATCTGCACTGGAGGCGAGGGCATGCCCTGGAGGCTTCCCTGCAGGCAGGATGCTTGTCAGGCTGAGGCGCCCAGGGCTGCGGCCGCCTCGCTCTGCCTCCAGGTGCCCCTCCTGCAGCCCAGGAGGGCCCGGCTCAGACCTGTTGGGCCACATCTGGAGCACCAGGCGGTCATGCCAGGCTTGAGGGGCAGTGGCCAGTGTGTTTGCGGCCTCAGTGATGCACCCACTCTGCTTGAGGCCCTGGGGCAGTGCGCCGGGTAGCGGGCATCTTCAGGGGCCCATGGCCCCCTGGTGGGCTGGAGGTGGGTGTGGGGTGCCCCCCTCTCTGTTTGGAGGGAGGGGCACCTGCCGCCAGGCCCCAGCGAGGCAAGGCTGCCTGCCTGTTTCCCAGGAGTTTCCACCCAGAGGCTGAAGGTGGTCCAGGCCGAGTTGGACCGGCTGCTATGGAATCCGGGTGAAGCACCTGAGGGCTTCTCTCACTGCCTCCTGCCCTCCTGGGCACCAGGAGAGGCCTCCCCATGAGGCCTGGGGTCCCTGCTCAGCTGTAGGGTCTGGTCTTCTGGGGGGCGGGGTGGGCTGGCTGCCTTGGCTTTTTGAGGCCTGAGCTGGGGGAGGAAGTTCATCCGGGACCTCGGCCAGGACCTGTCAGTCACGGAGCAGTGGCCCTGTGGGAGCGGTCCTGGGAGCAGAGGGCTGGGAAAGTCACCCAGGGCCTCTGTTCACAAGAGACCCCTTCCTTGGGGGCTGTCAGGGTCAGCCCAGCGGGGACAACCCCGAGCCCACCTCTCTGACCTGTCCGTCTGCCCGGGCTCCGGGCATCATGGAGTGGGCGCTTGAGGCGGGCAGCAGCGCAGGGTGGGGGGGCTCGGGGTGGCTGGGCCAGCTGCCAGGGCCGTTTCAGCCTGTGGTGGCTCCTGCCAGGGCAGGGCAGCAGCCCCACACCAGCAGGCCTCGCGCTGCCAGCGAGCTGGGCCGCCCCCCCCACCCGCCCCGTGCTGCTGTGGGCTGTCGGGGGGGGGGGGTCGTCGCTTCCCCCGCCCCCACCGGCCGCCCTCGCGGGGAAGGGACGGCGCTTCCTGGGGTCCAGCCCTCGCCTGCGGTGACAAGCTGTTGGCCCAGCCCTGGGTGGCCTCTGGAGGGGCGGCTTCTTGCTGGACAAGGGTTCCCCGCACCCCAGTAGAGGGCACAGCCGGGCCTGCCCGCAAGCCGCTTCTCGGACAATCACTAGGCACTGCCCCGCTACAGCGTCAGGCCACGGTGGAGGCCGCTGGGTGGATACTGTGTCAGGCGAGGCTTGAGTTGCCCGGAGTCGTCTGATGTGGCGTCCCTCTGCCTGGCATGTGGGGGTCTCTGCCCCTCCCCGGCCAGGCTGGGCAGGGAGCCTGACCTGGGGCCCGGCTGCCCTCCAAGTGCAGAGCCTCTCGGGCTGGAGGCCCTGCAGACCCGGTTCTGCCGCCCTTGGGGCTGGCCAGGCCCCCTCTCCCGGCCACCCCTGCCAGCGGGGAGCCGTGCTGGGGGCAGGAGACAGCTGGCAGGCTGGAGCGAGGCCTCCTGGCCACCCCGCAACCCGGGTCTGGTCACATTCCTGAGGGACCTGCCGGGCCGCCCTGGCCCTGGGCGGGGGAGGGGCCTGCAGGCCGCCTCCCCCGCCTGGCTCCACGCCCAGGGTGCTTAGGCCTGCTGCAGTGGGGGGCAAGCAGCCAGGACCTCGGGACCCCTCTGCCAGGACCTGAAGCTCTGGGGGGCCAGGAAGCCTGCTCACATCTGGCGGCAGCTGCCAGCAGCCTTGGCGGGCTGGTATTGAAAGGGCGAGCCTGTGAGGGCCATGTGGTCAGGCCGGGCTGGGCAGGAGGGGGGGCTGGGCTCTGGGCGGGGAGGGGGCGAGCGCAGACCCAGAGGGAAGGGCAGGGCAGGGCAGGGGGCTGGGGAAGCCAGAAGCGGTTGAGACTGGATCTTATAAATAGCCCGCTGCACCAGCGCCTCCATTTCTGACCTTTTGTTATGTAAATGTGGCCAGCCTGGAAGGGCCTTGCCCAGGCCTCCTGCCACCCCCGCCCGCCCGCCCAGAGCTGCGCGCCTGTCCCCCACTCGCCCGACCTAGGCGGCCCCCAGAGCACCCTGTTTCCCGCGGGGTGCGGCCAGGCGCCCCACACCTGCCTCCTTCCTGCCACCAGGCCAGGCTGCAGGCACCGTGGCCGCTGCCTCTTGCCCAGCTGTCTGGACGTCCCGTCCCCGCCGCAGACGGGAGCCTGGCTCTGGGCCCCCGAGCCGCTCCAACCCCCTCTTGCTGAGGCCTGTGTGCTAACCGTGTCCACCTTCTCCCCCGCAGGTGACCAGGCATTGATGCACCCCCAGGGAGGCCACGCACTCGAGGAGGCCACCCCCCTTGGCTGCTGCTCACATGGTTTCTGGGCCCCTGGCACTCAGGTAGGCTGTGGGGGGCGCTGGGAGTGCGGTGGGGGGCGGGGTTCGCTCCTCCTCCTGGGGGATCCGGGCAGCTGAGTGCCTGGCTTGCATGCTGGCTGCCGGCCTTTGTGTGCGGGCAGCGCTGGCAGCGTGGGGGAGGAGGAGTTTGTGTGCTCACGGGCCCTCCTGCCCTCAGCCCTTCCCTGCCAGGTGTTCCACGCCTTGGGCTTTTTGTCCCCCGTGGCTGACCAGGGCGGGGAGGAGGGCTGCCTCCCGCCGGACCGCGTGCCTGCCACGTGGGCACTGTGCGTAGAGCCTTCCCGGGTGGACAGGGACGTGGGGGCTTCTCTGTGCAGACAAGGGCGGGTGCGGGCGCGACCCCTCCCGACCGGGCCCCGAGGGGGCAGGGCGGGGACCCTGGACCCCAGCTGGAGGAGGCCCCGGGCAGTGCGCTTCTCTCCTGGGTCGGGCCCTGAGCGCAAGGACATGAAGGCCCCTGTGGGTGGGCACGCGCGCCTGAGCAGCCGGAGGGGCGGGGCCGCGGTCTGGCGTTGCCGCCCCCCGCGCACAGCCTCGGCGCAGCCGCCTTGGGGCTCTGCGGGGTCGTTCCCCAGTGAGAATTCCTCCCCGCGCGTCTTGGCCAGCCTGCGGAGTTTCCCATGCTCAGACATCTGCCCTGCCCAGGAAGGCCCTGGGGCCTGCGGTACCAGGCTTGGCCAGGCTGCCTCTTCTGCTCGGCACCCAGAGGCACAGGCCAGGGGTGGGGTCGGGGGTGGCGGCTCGGCTGCAGCGTCACATGACGTCGCTGGAGGCTGCGGGTCCCACCTGCCCACGTGGTATTGGAGGAGAAGGCGGATTCAGTGTGCGCTGGGCGACTCCGCGTGCAGATCCGATTTCCGGCTGGACCGGAAAGCGAGGCTGCTGCGCGCCCACACGGGCGATCTGCCCACCAGGGGCTTCTGTCCTCTCGTGATCCCTGCTGCTCACCCACAGGTCCGTTTGGGCGTGTGGTCACCTTCCTCTAGGGGACGGAGCCCTGGTTTATCTGCCCTGCACGTGTGCCCCCCGTTGTCTCTGCATTTTCACGTGTACAGATGGGCTGGTGGCAGGCGAGCAGCCTGGGGGGAGGTCCCAGGAGGGCCCCCACTGACGTGTGCGTGTCTGCTCGTGCCTGCAGGTGGTGCGTGTGGGCAGGGCGCGGGGACATGGGGCCCGACATGGAGCTGCCCAGCCACTCGAAGCAGCTCCTGCTGCAGCTCAACCAGCAGCGCACGCAGGGCTTCCTGTGTGACGTCATCGTCATGGTGGAGAACGCCGTCTTCCGCGCCCACAAGAACGTGCTGGCCGCCAGCAGCGTCTACTTCAAGTCCCTGGTGCTGCACGACAACCTCATCAGCCTGGACACGGACATGGTCAGCTCCGCGGTGTTCCAGCAGATCCTGGACTTCATCTACACTGGCCGCCTGCTGCCCGGCGAGCCGCCAGCCGAGCCCAACTTTAGCACGCTGCTCACCGCTGCCAGCTACCTCCAGCTGCCCGAGCTGGCGGCCCTCTGCCGGCGAAAGCTCAAGAGAGCCGGCAAGCCCTTCAGCTCCGGGCGGGGTGGTGCGGGCCTGGGGCGGCCCCCCCCGCAGCCAGCGGCTGTCCACGGCCTCGGTCATCCAGACCCGCTACCCGGGCCTCGTGGTGACGGGCGCAAAGGGGCCCATGGCCCCCAGGAGCTCTCCCAGGCGAAAGGCTCCGACGACGAGCTCTTCCTGGGCGGCTTGAGCCAGGAGGGCGCGCTCGGCCTGAGCCGGCCGGTCTGTGCCGCCACCGGCGAGGCCGGCCTGGGCGGCTGCAGTACTAACGGGGGTGGCGGCAGCTGCGAGCAGGAGCTGGGCCTGGACTTGTCCAAGAAGAGCCCCCCGCTGCCCCCCGCCACTCCCGGGCCCTCCCTCACCCCCGATGACCCAGCCCAGCTGAGCGACAGCCAGGAGGGCTCGCCCCTCTCGACCTCTGCTCCTCCCATCGCCAACAGTGCCTCTTATACCGAGCTGGGGGGCGCCCTCGGTGAGCCCATGGATCTGGAGGGGGCGGAGGACAACCCGCTGTGCCTGCTGGAGGGGCCAGGCGGGCCTCCGCCCCGCAAGAGCCTCCGGCATTCGGCCCGCAAGAAGGAGTGGGCCAAGAAGGAGCCCGTGGCCGCCTCCCCGTTTGAGCGGAGGGACGTGGCGCCCAAAGGCCCGTGCCCGGGGGAGGAGGCCGAAGGGCTGGGCGACAGGGTCCCCAATGGCATCCTGGCCGGCAGCGCAGCGGCGGGCAGGCCCTTCGGGGAGCCCCCGTACCCCTGCAAGGAGGAGGAGGAGAACGGCAAGGACGGCAGCGAGGACAGCGCGCAGAGCGGGAGCGAGGGCGGCGGCGGCTGGCGCGCCCTACGTGTACCGGCAGGAGGGCTATGAGCCGGTGCCCTACGGCGACAACCTGTACGTCTGCATCCCCTGCGCCAAGGGCTTCCCCAGCTCGGAGCAGCTAAACGCGCACGTGGAGACGCACGCGGAGGAGGAGCTGCTCATCAAGGAGGAGGGCGGTGCCTATGAGACGGGCAGCGCGGGCGCCGACGAGGAGGCGGAGGACCTGTCGGCGCCCAGCGCGGCCCTGGCGGCTGGGCCGCGGCCCTTCAAGTGCTCGGCCTGCGAGAAGACCTACAAGGACGCGGCCACGCTGCGGCAGCACGAGAAGACGCACTGGTTGGCGCGACCCTTCCCGTGCGGCATCTGCGGGAAGATGTTCACGCAGCGTGGCACCATGACGCGCCACATGCGCAGCCACCTGGGCCTCAAGCCCTTCGCGTGCGGCGAGTGCGGTATGCGCTTCACGCGCCAGTACCGCCTCACTGAGCACATGCGCGTGCACTCGGGCGAGAAGCCCTATGAGTGCCAGCTGTGCGGGGGCAAGTTCACGCAGCAGCGCAACCTCATTAGCCACCTGCGCATGCACACCTCTCCCTCCTAGAAGCCAAAGACCCCGGCGGGCCCCCCACCCACCCCTACAGCTTTAATCCACCCCGGTCCCGCCCGGCCCTGCGCCCCGGAGCCGCCGCGGGGTCTGCGGGGTGGGTCCCTGGGGTCCCTACGCCGGGCAGGGTGGAGCTGCGGGGCCGGCCTGGCTCTGCGGGGGGGGCGGTGCCGGAGGGAGGGGTCCGCGCCCTCCCTCCCCGAGCCAGGGGTCGCAGCTCAGTGGCGCTGGGATAGCGGGCCCCCACCGCCTACCTCTCCACAGCTGAAGAGCCCTCCGGGCCGGTGTGGCTGTTATTCCTACTGATCTGTTCTGTTATTCGTTTTGAATTTTGTTTTTTAAACCAAAACCAACAAGAGTTTCTTTTCCTTCCGGCCCCTCGGGGCTGAGCCTGGGTCTGCAGACTGAATGTACGGGGCGCCGCCCCTCCCCGCCCGGCTCCGGCCAGGGCCCACCCTCCGGGCCCAGGAGGCCCTCTCGGCCAAAGGCTCCCCTGGGCCCGAGCCCCCCGGCCGCCTCAGGAGAGAGTGCTTTCCCATAGTTGCCCAGGAATCTTTGTTTAGAGGTACTTGTTTTGATTACGAGAAAGCCCCGTGTAACGTGTATGTGAGTGTGGGGACTGGAAGGTCTGGGGTGCGGGGGCGGGGGGCTGGCCGCGGTGCGGGGGCGGTACGTTTCTATTTTCTCCGTGTGTCTGCGTGTGTGTGCGGCGTGAGTGTGGATCATGTCCCCACCCCACCCCCAATCAAGGTGGAGAGACTTCTGACCTTTGCTACCTCTTGACTTGAACAGGACGTGGCTGGTGATGACAGTTGTGGCCACGACACTTGTGTTTCCCTCTGGGCCCCCGTCCACAGGGGCGCCTGCGCATCTTCTTTGCGTCTGGCCAGCCGACCTCCCTGACCCGGCCCAGCGGGCGTGGGCGCTCTGCAGCCCAGGGAGCCAGGCGCTGGCCAGGCCAGCAGGGGAGGAAGTGAGCCCCTCCTCGCCCTGGCCCCGGGCCCCCCAGGGCTTGCCCTCCGGAGAGCAGCAGCATCAGCCTGGCGGCCACCAGGGGCTCACCCTGAGTCCCACCCCCGCCCTGGGCTGCCTTGGCCTCAGACACCTCCACAGCTCTAGAGGCTGGCCCGCAAGGCTGCGCCAAGGTCACGAGGTCGGCCTGCTGTCCTCAGCCAGCTGCAGCCACAGAGCTGGACCCCGCGGCTTTATCTCCTTCATTTTGCTTCCTGCTTTTCTTCTGTTTTCTTTCTACTTTAATTTCAGACCAAAAATTCCAGAGTCATCCCTTATCCCCTCCAGAGACCCTCCAGCTGAACCCAGGGACCTGGGTGGAGGGCGTGCGGAGTGAGGGGGCTCGGGCTGCGCGGGGCCCTGCTGAGCCCGCGGCCATTTCCTCTGGGGACGCTTGTTCTAGCAAGTCAGGCAGGGACCCCCAGCCCCTCCGCTCGCCCGACCCCCACCTCCGTCAGCACTTAAGCCACACGACAAAAGTCTGTAGCGGGGGCTGCACAGGCCCATGGGCGCGACCCCCCAGAAGCAGGTGGTTCAGGGCAGAGCTTCAGGGACGGGCATAGAGGCCCTCACTCGACCTTCGTGCGACGTAGTATTGTACCCACCTGAGTATTGTATGGCGCCTTCTCTGTATTTTAACAAGAAAGCAGAACACTAGTTTCTTATTTAAGACGTTAAGGGTTTGTGGGGCGGGGCGGGGTTCACAGGACACTTGGGTTTGTTCTCCTTTTCCCTTGGTTTCACGTGGAGTGTGTGCGCGTGAGTGTGTGCGTGGACGTGTGTGTCAGAGCCTCACCAGGAGATTAGGCCATTGGAGGCCCAGGGCGGCTTACAGTTCTCTGCTTTAGTCACTTAATTCCTGAATGTTTCGGAGAAACAGGAAACAAAATAGCAGACGTCATGTAGGAAAGGATTGAAAAAAAAAAAAAAAGCTCACACCCAAATTCACAAAAGCTATTTTTTAAACCAAAGCACATTTTGAATGCATATGGAACCTCAATGGGCTCAGAAAAAAAAGATACTAATATATTTATCTCATTGTTTACATAAACTTTTACAGTTTCAGACCTCAGCAGCTGTAAGGCCAGTCCCAGTGAGCCCCCACCTTCCGCCCGAGGCCCTGAGTCGGCCCGGAGCGGCTCACGGGCAGGGGGGCCAGGCGGACGTGGAGGCCTTGCCCTCGCAGAGCCCTCCTCCCAGCCCAGCTGGCACCAAAGAGTTGTGGCCGCAGGACCCGAGTCTGGGCTTGGGCCCGGGGATGGAGGTGCACCCCGTCCTGCTGCTCTGCCCGCAAGACCCCCGCTGGGTTGGTGTGAGGGGCCCTCTCAAGCCAAAAAGCCAGGACCTTCGCACAACTCAGCGGGTCCAGTTGTGGGAGGGCTTACTGGGCTGGTCCTTACCTACACAGACGGTGCGAACACTCGGAACAGTGTTGTTTTTTGTATCAATATGTTTGTGCAGTGATGAATGTATTTATTTCTCAGACTCGGGGTGAGCGGCAGGCCGAGCTCCGCCATGCCACTCACACTCCCCGCGAGACCGAGCCCGCCGCCGGGGCTCCTCCAGAATTGCAGAAACAAAGGTAAAGAATAAGCAGATCTGAATCTCAGAGACGCGCAGCATAGCCATACACCTCAGTCTGAAACGGACACTCGACACAGAACCTCACGCAGCCGGGTGTGTTCCCGGGGGCGCCGGCTGTCCGCCAGCCCCACCCGTCAGTATTCACTGGACTGGCCGCTAACAGGAGTGCGATCGATCATGGGGTGGGTGGACCCCATCCGCCCTCCCCGCAGCCAGGAGGGCAGGGCCGCCCGCCCGTCCCCACGGCTTGGGGACGAAAGCAGAGGCACTGGGCCTTTGGCGGTGCCCCGTGCAGGGACCAAGGCCCTGCTCCCCCGGGCAGCGGTGGTCACCAAGCCCGCGAATCTGATCCCTGGAGGGGTGGAGCAGGCCCACCCAGAGCCCGGTGTGACATTCCACGTCAGGGGGTGGGGGTGTGCCGTGGGAGTCGAGGCTGCCCGGGACCCCCGGCTTGTCACCCCACTGCGGCTTTCTCCCGGGAGCCCCTCCCCTACCTCACCTTGCTATTTATTGCTGTAACTTATTGACCTCAAATATGCTGCATAACAGACCTCCCTCGGGGCAGGGAGGGTCCCCAGGGCTTCTCCCTGCCACTAGGCGGGGCCCCATGGGGCCAGGTGCTGAGGGGAGCCCCCTGCCCCCACCCACCACTTGCTTCCCTCTCCCCCCCGGGGGACCCCAGGTTGGGCATTAGGCCCATTCACAAATACCTCGTCG
The DNA here is from genome assembly GCA_024291935.2 of Okapia johnstoni. Classification (NCBI taxonomy): domain Eukaryota; kingdom Metazoa; phylum Chordata; class Mammalia; order Artiodactyla; family Giraffidae; genus Okapia; species Okapia johnstoni. The sequence goes on along the minus strand of CM044310.1, from coordinate 909,455 downwards.
GAGAGGGGGGATGGGGTTTCGCTGTTTCTTGACCGGGAACTGGAGGCGGACTCACGTCCCGCTAGGCGCCCTTCCCGGGACGGGGCGCGCGATCGCACTCCTGTACTGGCCACCGCCGCCATCAGGCCCCACACTGCCCTCACCTCCCCCCAGTCTGGATATTCAGGTCAGAGCTGCGGGTGCGTAGCCCTCCAGTGTCATGAAGCTGGTCACTGATGTCTCCATTCAGAGCGTGCAGTCTTAATGTACAGTGACGAGATACTGTTATTTTATGATCTTTTCATTAAAAGCTTGATTCAAACCTCATGTGAGGTCTCTGTTCTCTGGCTGTGTTTTCACTAAATGACCAACTGCTTTCCTTTCTCTGTCCAGTGCTTTCAGGACCTGGGAGGTGGGAGCTGGGTTGCTGGGTATGTGGGCGGGCATCTGCCCACCTCAGTCCTAAGAGGGAGCTTCAGAGGGGCCTGGGTCCTCACTTGGTGGCAGGTGAGCTGGGCAGTGGGGTCTGCCCGGTTGGCTCAAGCCAGCTGAGGCTGTTTGAGAAGCAGGGAGTGTGTAGACGGGCTGTGGACCTGGTGGCCAGGATACGAGGTGCTGGCCGGTGCCCAGCACCACCTGTGGGGCAGCGGGGTCAGGCTGGGGCAGGGGCGACTCCTTCCTGCCCACCCCTCCCTGGTCACTTGGTAGAGGAGTAGGAGAGGGGGTGAGCTTAGCCTGCAGGGTCGGGGCAGTGGGCCCCATTTCCTGGAAGACTGCCCCTCCTGAACCCAGGTGGGGTCCAGGTGGAGACAGACGGAGGAGGAGAGACGGCCTGGGGCTGGGAGGGTGTCCGTCCAGCTTGGCCCCCAGACTCCAGGGACTGCAGGTGTCCCAGTGGCTACAGGCCCGCGGTGGGCCAGTCCACAGTACAGCGTGGCCATTGCTGCTGTGCCCCTTGGTAAGTTCTGTTCAGCTGTTAAAAAGTGGGTTTTTTTTTTTTGGTTTATCAAAAGCAGTACTCAAAGATAGTTTGAATAATAATATGGTTCTTAAAAAGGCTTAAAACTAAACTTAAACCTAAAACTAAACATGCTTTCTGGTCCTTCCAAGCCCACCGCCACATGCTGGCTGCAGGGTAGGTGATCACTGCGGGTCATCTCGACCCTCTTCCCCTCCCCTCACACCCCTGAGTAAGTTACCAGGTGGTCAATGTGATCTGGGGCTTGGCAAACTCTCCCCAGAAAGGCACCAGATAGTAAGTGGTGGGCCACGCGGTCTCCGTGGCGACTCTCGTCTGAGTTGCAGAGCGGAGGCAGCCAAAATGGGCGTGGCCGTGCTCGTGGTCATTCACAAACCCTGGCGCAGTGCGCGTGCGTGATGGCCATCGCAGGGCACATTTGTTCACTCCTGGGCCAGCGAGTGGATTGGCCCTTTTTATTCTTCTGGAGGCTTAATAATGATCGTATTTTTTCAGTTCTCCGCCTTTTGCCCCTGAAATGCCTCCTGGGCCAGTTTTCCACAGAATCGGACACGATTCCGCAGCCTGCTATTCCGCACAGGTTGGGCTGAGGTCCCGCCTTCCTGTTCTGCGTCCGCCGGCCTGTCTCCTGCCTCCCAGGTGTGCTTTCCTTGGGTGACGTGTATTTCACATCTTCCTTGGGTGATGTGTATTTACCTTCCTTGGGTGGAGGTGTTTCAGGACCTTCCTGACCACACGTGGGAAATAGGTTTTTGAGACTTAAAATGTTTAAATGACATGGAGTTTATGACCACCGTTCGGTTGGGTGTGGAATTGTGGGTTGGACATCACTTTCCTGGGGAATTTTGAAGGAGGACCCTGGTCAGACCGGGTTAGGGCCCACCCTAGAGTTCCATCTCTAGACAGTCACATTCTGAGATGCTGGGGACACGCTTCAGCCCCACAAGGCACCCAGACCTCCACGTGCGGCTGCAGGGGCCCAAGCAGCTCTCTGTGTTGGCATCACCCGCACACGGGGTCAGTGCCCTCTCTCCTGCCTCAGGGCGCAGGCCCCGCTGCCCTCAGCAGGCACGGATAGGGTCGCGTCACCCCCCGCCAGTGTGCCCCCCACCCCCGAGGAACTGGCGCGGCTCCTCCCACGTCCCCCGTCCTTCCAGAAGGTCTCTCATCACCATCTACTCTGTGCTGCTGTCTTGGCCACAGGCTCTGGCAGAAGCGTGTGGTGCGGTCTGGGTCGTGGCCACCGGGAGCCCGAGACACCAGGACTCGTTTGGTGATGGGGCCCCCAGAACCTTCCATCTTTGCGATGCTACAGGCAGCCTTTCCGGGCCCTGGGGGGGCCTCCCAGGACTTGAGCAGAGCTCAGGCCAGTGCCTGTCTGCATGTGCCCTGAGGGCTCCTTCCTGATGGGGACGTAGACCTCATCACCTGAGCCACGGTCACAGTAAGTCAACGACTCCCCGGTAAATGGGTGGGTGAAGGGCAGCGAGGAGCTGGTCAGACCACACACTCAGGCAGGGCTTCCCACGTGTGGGGAACAGCCTGTGCCAAGAGTGGAGGCCTCAGAGCACGTGGTCTGTTTACGGAACTGAGGCGGCTTCACTGTGGCTGGAGTGGGAGATGCGCCGGGTGCTGGCTGGTGGGCCCACGCTGAGGGGGGACTCTGTGTCATCCCTTGTTTGATACTTCAGGGTTTATATAAATCCTCTCTTTTTTTTTTTGCTGTGCCGCTAGGTTTGCAGGGGGTCTTCCCTTATGGCTCAGCTGGTAAAGAATCTGCCTGCAGTGTGGGAGACCTGGATTCAATCCCTAGGTTGGGAAGATCCTCTAGAGAAGGGAAAGGCTACCCACTCCAGTATTCTAGCCTGGAGAATTCCAGGGACTGTATAGTCCATGGGGTCACAGAGTCGGACACGACTGAGCGACTTTCACTTCACTTCACTTAGGTTTGCAGGATCTTAGTTCCCAACCAGAAATCAAACCTGGGCCCTGGCCATGATAGTGTGGAGGCCTAACCACAGGGAATTCCCCTTTTTTCTCTTATCAGCAAAAACCGTTTCACATATGGAAACAACAGCAAACCCCACAGGCGTGGGTTTTATGCTTTTTCACTAATTCTCTCTCCCATCAGACACTCGCTGAGCTCCTGGCATCCCACACAGTCCTTGGCTGACGGTGCATGGGGTGTGCAGCTGCTGGGCTCAGTCCTGAAGACAGGGTGGGGATCCCTGCACTGCCCCCTTCCTGGGCTGGGCCCCTCGGTGGGGGCCCCCGGGTGGGCAGGGAGGCCCCAGAGGAGGACCTTGAACCTGAGTCCTTGGGGGAGGGGCAGAGCCGGGCCAGCGGGCTGGGTGGGAAGGCAGGCAGGTGCTTCCGTCGGGTCTGGTGGGAGCAAAGGGCAGGAGCGCAGGCTGGGGGTCTGTTGCCATGGCTCCTGCCGCCCCCGCACCCCACCACCCAGGCAAGTGGCTTGCGTTTCCCCGAGGCTTTGTCCACCCCAGTCTTTCCCCACAGAGGCTCTCCTCCTAAAGACCAGGGGCCAGGAGGGGTCAAGGTGCCCTTCAGCTCACCCTCAGAAGTTACAGAAAAGCAAACTGGGGCGGGATGGGGGGAGTCAGAGAACAGCCCCACCTGACAGGTGCAGAACCTGAGGCGCAGAGCTTGGGGGGTGCTCACACCAGCACCTCGACCAGCACTTACTGACACAGCTCCAACCCGGCAGACCAGGCAGAGTGGTGGGGGCAGGACTCTGGGCGGGGCACAGCATCAGTGGTGCCCAGTTCTTCCCCATCTCAGCACCCACAGCAGGGCCTCTCTTAGTAGTGGGGCAGACCTCCCACCAGAAACCCACATCCAGCTGACATCCGTCCCTGAATCTCACTGGCAGAATCCTACAAGGAAGCTAAAAGCCACCGTGGGTTTAGACCAGTCCTGCTTTCCGTCTGGGGCAGGGGAAGGACATCCTGGAACCCCACAGAACAAGACCCTGGGAAAGGGGCCCACGGGTGGGCTTGTGCAGGCGAGAGGGAGCGGGAGGAGGGACTTTTTAGAAAAATGTTACTGAGGTATAGTTGATTCACAGTGTTGTTTACCTGTGCTGTACAGCAAAGTGACTCTGTTAGACATGTATATACAATCTTTCTCATGTTCTTTTCCATGATGGTTTATGAGGATAGTGAATATAGGTCCCTGTGCTATACGGTAGGACCTGTTGTTTATCCGTCCTGTAACGGCTTACCTCTGCTAACCTCAAAGCCCCAATCCCTGCCTCCCCGACCTGTCCGCCTTGGCAACTACAGGTCTGTCCCGTGAATCTGTTTCACAGAGAGGTTCATTTGTGTCACTTCCTAGATTCCACCTGTAAGTGACAGCATATGGCATTTGTCTTTCTCTGGCTTTCCCAGGAGGGGATCACTGGGTCCAGAGACAGGAAACTTGTTTATGGAACCCGATCTTTCCCATCGGAGGCTGCCCGGGCCGCAGTGCCCCCGGCAGCGGGCGGGAACGAGCCGGCCTCGCCCTCCGCTTCAGGCGCGAACACCCGGAGGTGCGCGCGGTTCCAAAGCGCTCCGCGCTCGGCCCATTGTGACGCGGACCCAGCGGCGGCCGCGGGCAGAGCCAGGCCATGGCCGAGGCGCAGGAGCTGCTGCTGCAGCTGCAGAAGGACAACCGCGACGGGCGGCTGCGGAAGCAGGAGCTGGAGGAGCTGGTGCGCGGGCTGGAGGCTGAGAGCGAGAGCCTCACCGCGCGCCTGCGGGACCTGAGCGAGCTCGAGCGCGGGTGAGGGCGGCTCCTCCCCCCGCCCGGCGTGCGGGCACCGCGAGGGGGCGGGCGGCGTGCGGACGCCGCCTTGGCCGCGGAGCCTCAGTTTCCCCTCCGCAGCCTGCAGCGTCGGCGGAGCCAGGCGGCGCGGGCCCTGCGTGGGGAGGCGCGCGAGGCGGCGCGGGAGCGCGCAGATCGGGCGCGAGGGCTGCTGGAAGCGGCGGAGCAGCGCCAGCGGGACCTGGTGGGGCGGGGCCCTGGCGGGACGGAGCCCGCCAGGGGGCGGGACCTAGGCTGAGGCGGGACCACTGGATGGGCGGGGCAGTGTCGGGGGAGGGGCCTATGGAGGGGCGGGGCCTGCGAGAGGGTAGGCTGCGGCGGGACCTCGGTGGGCGGGGGGCAGCGGAGGGCGGGGGCAGTGGAGGGGGAGGGGGCTGATAAGGGGCGTGGCCGGTAGCGGGGGCGTGGCCTGGGCTGGGGCCGGCTCCTCGGAGATGCCTGGATCTTCCCCTTGACCCCGTCCAGAAACAGCAGAACCGACAGCTGCAGGAGCAGTGGGAGGATCTGTCAAGCCAGGTACCTTCCGGAGACGGCCTCCGCCTCCCGCTTCCCCCGGGCTGCCTCGCCCCAGTCCCCGCCCCCGCCCCGCCCGCCCCGCCTCCCAGGATAGTCCCCGCCCCTAGCAGCCCCCAGCCCCGCCCTCACAAGCCCCACCCCCAGCTCTTTTACTACGGTGGAGAGCAACTGAGTCAGCAGCGGGAGGAGCAGCAGCTCGGAACCCAACTGGCGGCCCTGCAGGTGCTCGGGCGGGGCTCCGGGGAGAGGCCGCGGGGCTTCGGCGGGCGGGGCCTTGGGCGAGGGTGGGCGGGGAGGCGGGGCGGGGTCAGGCGCGGCGCGTTCGCGGAGTGCCGGGCGCCTGACTCTCCCGGGATTCTCCGGAAGAAACAACTGGAGCTGGTGGAGGCCAAGCACGCCATGCAGGCGGAGGCCCTGCGGCAGGTGCGGCGGAGCCGGGGTCCCGGGAGGGCCGGCTGGGGGTGTGCGTGGGGCTGGGCAGGTGCAAGACGGTGGGGAGGGCCGAGTCCCCCCTACCCCGTCTAACCAGGGCTCCCCTCGTGTCAGAGCGCACGGCGGATGGAGGAGGCCTGGGCCAGCTTCCAGGAGCAGAGCGGAGTCTTGCAGGTGCCGCCCCCCTCCGCCTCCGACCCCGCTGCGGCTTCCGCTCTGCTCTTCCCTGGAGCCGCGGCGGCCTGCCCCCGCCCTACCCAGGTCTTCCCGCGTGTGAGGCCTCACTTCCACCACCCGCCCCAGGAGCTGCAGGGGAAGGTGATGGAGACGGCGACTGCGCTCGACAGCTCGCGGGGCGGTCCGGAGCCGTAAGGGGTTTAAGACTGTCGGGTGTCGGGGGTGGAGTGGGGCGCGACTTCTGGCCAGACGAAGGGCCCATCCTCCTGCCTTTCCCGGCAGGTGCGACTCACAGCCCCGCCGGGGGCAGCACTGCGCGGGCTCGCTCATGGAGGAGGTGGCCAAGGCGGACTGTGTGAGCCTTGGTGGGGGCGGGCTGGAGCCGAGACCTGCCTCGCGGGGCCGGCCCCCGCACACGGGGTGCCACCCCATCAGGGACCCCCGACCCCACCAGGTGACCCGCCCTGCTGCATACCAGACACAGTGGACCCGCCCCGCCATACCAACCCCACTGGGGACCACGAGCATCACGGGGCCGCCCACTCAAGAACCGCGCCCGCGTGGGGGCCCACCCCGTGGTGCTGCGCCCCCAGGAGGCTCGCGTCCCCCAGGGTCCCTCCCCGTCCGCAGCGACCGGCAGGGAGGAAGGTGTTCTCTTGTCTCCGCAGGAGAAGCGGCTGTTCGGCGCGGGTGCGGCGGGCTTCAGGTGAGCGGGCGGTGGGAGCGGGCTCGGGGCTGGGGTCGGGTGCGCCCCGCGCCGCCAGCGCCCATCTGCGGGTGCGTGGTCGGTCCGCAGGCTGTGTGGGCGTTGGGCGCGCTGCAGACTGCTGCTGCTGCTGCCGCTGTGCGTCGTGGCGCTGCCGCTGCTCTACCTGGCGCTGGTGAACCCCTCGGCCCTGCGCCGCGGCCTCGCGCGCCGGGGCTCGGACGCCGTCCTGCGCCGCCTGCGATACACGCTGGCCCCGCTGCTGCAGCTGCGCGCGCGCGCGGACTGCTGCCCGTCTAGCGCATCACGCCGGCCGCGGCCGCCCGCACCCGAGTCTCCCGAGTGGTTTCTGGGCGCCGGGCTAGGGGGTGTGGGGCGGAGGGAGACGGGGGGTGATGGAGGAGGAAAAGGGGAGGGGAGGGGGTTTGGGGGTGGCGGCGAGAAACCCGGGGACACGGGGCAGGGGTGTCTTGTGTCCTCCGGCCCAGCAGGCGCCGCCCTCCCCCCGCCTGGGTGGACCGTGGTCCCGAGAGGCTGCCGGGCTCTCGGTCCACCCGACCCCTCCTTTCCCCCAGCCCCTCTGCCCACTTCGGTGGGGTGGGAATCATGGCTCAACCCGCTCTCCCCACCGGCGAACCCAGCCCGCGGCGCTGGCCAGCGGGTCCCCGCGGAGCTCCGTGTCCCGCGTCCGTGCGCTGGTTACTCAGTCCCGCGGCGACCCTCGTCCCCGGTGGGTCCCTTACTGGGGGCGCGGGCGTCCTCTCCCTGGTCCGCAGCCTCTCCGGTGTCCGGGCGGTGGGAGCTGTGCGCGTTCGAACATCACTGCCGTCTTGGCTTGCGTTGTCTTTTTATTTCTGTGAAATATCCTGCTTAATGGAGGGGGAACTCCAGTTTCACTTCGTCTGATGCAAACACTTGCTCTATTTTAACTTTTTTTTTTGGTAGTGACTTTTGTATGCCCTGTGCACACATACGTGGGTTTTTGCTCTGGTCTTTAAACAATGCTTTTCTCACTGATTTAATTGCACATGAACTTGAGTGTTTTGGGGTTAAATTTGTTTCTGTATTTGTGCACAACTTAAGAATTCCCTGTGTCCTAACAGTTCCTCTCTCCTCTGGAAGTCACGCTCTTCTCCTTGCACTCCTCCTCCTTCCTGTGCCTGCTTCGTGTCCAGTCATCCACAGATGGCCCTTTGTGCTGTCCCACTCTTTGGCTGTAGCGAGTAATTCTGCAGTGGGGTACTTCCTCAGTGGTGCCCAGTGGTTACACTCTGAGATTTCACTGTTGGGGCAGGCTTGAGTCTGTGCTTTCACTTCTTTGGGGTATTTACCGAGGAGTGGATGTGCTGGGTCAAAGGGTGCTTCTGTTTAATTGTTTCAGGAAGTGCCGAACAGTGTCCTGTCAGCAGTGCGCACGGGGGCCGGCTTCCCCACGTCCGCTACTTGAGTTTGCTGGTTTTTTTCCTTCTTTTTTAATAATGGCCATCCTAAGGGGGATGATTTTTCTGCTTTCAGTTTTCAGGCATTGCATTCTCTACTTTCTATAATCAAAGTCACATCCGTAACACAAGATGTCTCTTCTGTAAAACAAGGGAACTCGAGCTTTTACCCCCCTGCCCTCCACCCTGTCTCCCCCACTTCTGTGGAAGAGCCACTTGCTTTCTAAAATGGACTTTTTCTTCCCCCATGGTAAGTGGACTGCGTGCCATCCCTCCCCCTTCCTGGTGAGCACAGCGGGCCCACGACCTCTCTGGCCTCTCTCTGCACTGTGGCAGGTGGGCGTGTCACTCACGCCGCAGCCACCACGGGACAGGGGCGGGTCCCCATGTGTCTGTCCTCAGCCGGCAGCCTTCTGCAAACGTCTTTTTGTACTTTGCCAGAGAATCTGTGAGATGAGTTCCTCCCAGTGGGGTTGTGAGCCAGGGGTGACCACGTGCATGCTACTTTAAGATGCCCCTGGTCTGGCGCCGGGGGTTGGATGGCTGAGTTACAGCCCCCACGGGATACGGCCCCTTTCCGGATACGTCCCCCTCGCCTCCTCGTGCACAGTGTGTCTGATGGGTGAGCAAGGGCACTTCGGGGTGGTTTTAATTTGACTTTACCTTATAATCGGGGGGGGGGTATTTTTTTATATTTCAGGGCCAGGGCATTTCTTTTCCTGCAAACTGCTCCTGTTAATTGCTTTTCCTTTTTCCGCTGTACCTGTGTTTGGGGATGCGCTTGTGAACGGAGCTATTCTCACTCGCTCTGCTGCTGAGCACACACACAGTTGGCTTTTGCATATTAACCTGTATCCTGAACCTCGACTGTACAACAGACCCAGGCTATTTTGGATTTTTGTGTACACAGAGGCCATTTCTGAGTCACTTCTCCTTTCCGATTCTCACACTGCTTTTCTCTGCCCTGACTAGACTGGCGAGGGCCCCTAGGGCCCAGCGCTGAACAGAGGTGGTGACAACAGTGTGGACCAGGAGGGCAGCTGTCCGTGTGGCCTCTTTAAGGACGATGGGTTTTTCGCGCTTGCGGCAGGCAAGCGCTGCTCTGGTACAGCCCGTCCTGAGTGTAGAGCCCCTCCCTGACGCGTAGGGCTCTTGGGTTGGTCTTTTGTTAACTGTTATTGGAAGAGGAACTTGATTGTCTTTAACATTTTAAATTTCGTTTTCAGTCGCTAAAGACATCTATTTGCGTGTCAGCTCTTGAGTTTAGACTTTCTCCCCAGCATTGTTAAAAGCGTTTATTTCTAACTTTTAAAACTACGGTTGCCATATTGCCACCATCTTGTTCATGGCATTCAGCTGACATTCATTTTAAAGCCAATGTGACAGGCTTCCTTTCCACGTGATGTGGACATCAGTTCTACTGTGAGTGAAGTTCTGTTTCACAGAGTGTTCATCCTGTACTTCTGTCTCCCCCTGCCCACGCCACCCTGTCTCCTGTTTGCTGGTATCTGGAAGTTACACCTATATTCTGGTTTGCTTATTTGAACAGCCTCATCTCTACCCACCTCCCCAGACACAGCCTGAAAGCCTTTGTCTCAGGTCATCTCCTCAGCTCTTCTGTGTATTTTGTCTGGTGTCCCAGCTCCAGTGTTTCAGTTGATAAACGTGTAGGGCTCTTGCAGCCATCTTGTTGATCCTAACAATTGCACGGGACCCCAGGCGGTGAACAGGGTGCTTCCCCCGACGGAGCGCGCTGCATGCTGTCGGTGGCATGCGTGCCGCTTCCTGTACCCACTGGCTTTCTTGCCAGTCCCATCACTTGTGCAGAGAAGGGTGTGGAGAGTCTCCAGCTCTGTTAGTCTATTTCTCCCCTGAATTATGTCAAGTTTTGCTTCAGAGGCACACGCACATGTGATGATGGGGAATCTTCCCTGCCCTCTTCGCGTCAGGTCTGTGACTGCATTTAAAGAGCATCTCTTGTCAGGATAGAATCGGGCCTCACGTTTCATCCACGTTTAGAACTCCTGCCTCCTAGTGGGAGGGCTCAGTGTCCGTGGACACCGATGGAGTGGGACCGTGTGTCGGCTGTGTGGCCGCTTCCCCCGTGATCGCCTCCCTCCCTGGATTGTTCCACGGTTGACAGAGCTGTTTCCTTCCCACTGGCTGCTTCTCCGCGTGTCTTTGCGCTGCACTTCCTGCAGCTGAGCACACCTGGTGCCGGCTCTGGGGTCCCGCTGGGGGCTGGGGTGTCCTGTCCCACTTACCGTTTCTCGATGCCCGCTTCCAGGCGACTGTTCTTCCATCGACGGGTTTTCTCTTCACCCGTCTTGCACACTGTGCACCCCCCTTTTGGGTGACTCATTCCTAGATGTCCTGCCGTTGATTTAGTTCAGGTCTTTGGAGGGTCGTGTGGGTGGGATGGACGCTGTGGGGGGGGATCAGTGCGGGGGATGGTGGGGTCGCGGAGCGGAGCGGCCTGAAGATGCTGGAGACGGACACGGGAAGGAGGTGGAGCGACACCCGCGGAGGAGAGGCCAGGAAAGGACCGTGGGGGCCCTGAGCCGGCAGGGAGAACACAGGCACGTTCGCCCCATGGGCACGGTGCTGTCATCCCTGTGAAGCTCAGCCGGGCTGCCGGGGGCGGCCCTGAACCCCTTGCTGGCCCCTCAGCTAAATGAGCACTTAGGATTCGACAGTGAATCAGGGTTCCAGTGCAGCAGTGTTTGTGGTTTTACTTTGTTCACGTTGGTTAAATATAACTTTTCTGATTTTTATGCCTAAGAACATACTTCCTGTACCTCTGAGATAAGATGGGTGGGGAATGTGTCCAGTGCAAGAAGAGCCCGTGCCTGTGCAGAGACCGGCTCTGATTGTCCTTCTGGCCACACGGGCGGCACCTGGGACACTGTCTCCAGCTTGGCAGGGGCGCCTATGGCCCGTGTGTCCGTTGGATGAAGCGGCGGCTGGTGCGCCTCTGGGGCTGTGGCGGTGGTCGCCCCGCCCTCAGTAGGGGATGTCATTCTGATAGTACTGGATCATGTCGTAGGTCCGGCTCCTGGGGGCGGAGGGCGAGGGGCGCTGTGAGGGGCCAGCCCCTGTGGGCTGCCCCGGAGGCTCAGGGCCGAACCATGGACCTCTGCCCCCCGCCGGCCGCCAGCGCCTCGCCCGCTGGGACCCGTGCTCCCTCCCGGAAGCTCCCGGTTTTGCCCATCTCCTCGCTCGTGGGCGCCTAACGTGGGCTCGGGCGGATGCCTTTCTTCAGCTTGCTGCCTCCTGTCTGTGCGCCCCCGCCCAGCACAGAGCAGAGCCATCACGTCCCCGTGCTGCCCGCGAGACCCCTCCCACTGGGCCGAGCCCCTCCCTCCCTCTGCTCCCTGGTCAACAGAACCACGTGGCACCCCAGAATGCGCCCCCGAGTGTCCCAGTCTCCCTGGGCCTCGGCCGGCCCACGGGGGCCGGTTCTCCATTCCCAAGGTGTGGGCCTGGGGGCTCTGCGCCTCCTGATGCCTGGCCCACCCCGTCGTTCAACCTGGAAGCCCCCAGGCCACGTCCAAGTGTCACAGCCCCGGGGAACCTGCCCCCAGAGTGTCACTGAGGCCAGGCCCCTCCCGTCACAGCCCCCACAGCACCCGAAGCCCCTCACCCACCCTGCCGGGCCGGGCATCTCAGGGCAGTGCATCTGGTCACGTGGTCCAGGCGTGGCCCTGCCCAGTGCCCCCTGAACACCAGATGGGGGACACGGGAGGGGAGGGCAGGACCAGGGGCTTGCCTGTTGCTGAGGAAGCAGCTCTGAATGACCTTCAGGATGAAGTTCGCGGCCTCTCGCTCTGTCATGTTGGGGCTGAACCTGTGCCTGTGAGGGAAGGGCCACGTCAGGGCTGCCGCCCTCCACGTGGGGATGTGGCCTGGTCTCCTGTGGGGCCATGGTTCCCAGCTGGCCTCAAGGGTTTGGGCCCCTTTCCAGCAGCTCCCGACCGTGGGACTGGCAGCTGGAGTAAGACAGGCAGGGAGCTTAGCCCAGATGTGCCCTAAGAAATAAGCGGTGACGAGCCACATCCCCACCGCGGCCGCAGAAGCCAAGGAACCTCGTACAAAGGAGATCTGGGGATAGCGCCTCACCCAGGAGCCCATACAGTCTGGGCGTCCCAGAGGAGCACCTGGCCTGGGTGACGGGCCCTGTCTCAGGGGACAGCCACCCCAGTGTCTGCCCAGGACCTACTTGAGAAGCTTGATTGTCTGGCCACGGAAGCAGGGCAGGCCTGTGTCCAGCATGAGGGTGACCAGAGAGACGACAGCATCCATGTAGGGCCTGGGGAGAGGCAGAGAGGAAGGTGAACAGAGTCCAGCCTGGGCGGGGGCCCTGCCTGAGCATCACCACTCTGCTCTGTGGCCTTAGCCACGTGCCGCTCGGAAGCCAAGGGGTCTGGCTCGGGAAGAAAGTTGAGGAGGGTACTTGGAGGGACCGGAGGCAAGGCCAAGCCTGGGAGGTGCAGACATGGGGGCACCAATGCCCAGAGTGAGCTGCTCCAGCAGACATGACTGGAGCCAGGCCTCAGGGGCCTCCTGCATACGCCCCTCCAAACCCTGAACCCGTCCCCCACTCACCAAGGTCTGAGATGACCCGAGGGGAGCGGAGCCTGGATGCATGGGCCCAGCAGCAGGGGGCCTACCCTCCCTCATCTGGACCCCGAGGCTCACCGCACGGCCAGGTAGCCACGGACACACATCTCCATGAACCACTTGAAGGGCGTGGCCTCCATCTTGCCCCCCATGATCATCACCATCTCGTCCGTCAGCTTGATGTCCGGCTCCCAGCCGAGATTGCCGCCCGGGGAGCTTTCAAACATGAAGCCGAAATCTGCAAAGCCCCGAAAAGTCACGGTGCTGGCCTCAGCAGCAGGCTGGGGCGGAGGGGTAGAGCCCCACCCCCTGCTCCCGCCCCATGTAGATGATGCGTCGGTGAGAGCCCCGCCCCGCCCCGCCCCGCCCCGCCGCGCCCACCGATGTGGATGAGGTGGCCCTTCTTGTCCAGCATGATGTTGCCATTGTGGCGGTCCTTGATCTGCAGCAGGAACAGCAGGAGGCTGTAGGCGGCCATGCTGCGGATGAAGTTGTAGCGCGCCTGCGGGGGACAGCAGCTCAGGGCCCGCTCGGCAGCCCGGGGGGCAGAGTGGCCCCCTCCCACTTCAGGAGTTGGCCTTCTCGGGGCCCACTCGAAGCTTCTCCGGTCCCAAGGAAGGTCATGGCCGCCAGGGCAGACCCAGACGGGAGGACTCAGGACGCCGGGCGCCCACCTGCTGGAAGGCCAGCGTGGACTCGTCCCCGTACTGGCGCGTGAAGTAGTCGTACATGCCAAAGTCGGTCTGGCGGCCCAGCTGGTCCCGGGAGGTGCAGTCGGGGATGCACTCGATGACTCCGCACTAGGGAGGAAGGGCCAGGCTGCGGGCACGCGGCGGGCCGAGGGGGCGGGCCGAGGAGCAGCGGGGCTTCGGCTCGGGACACTTACCCCGGGGGCGGTGGCCACCACCCGGTATGGGAAGACGAAGAGGTCCAGGCCAACCAACTGGAAGATGTTTTTGAAAAGGTCGATGATCTGCAGGGCCAGCATGTCCTGCGAGGTGGAAACGCAGGGTGGTGGTGCACAGCCACGGGGAAGCAGAGGTTCTCGTCTCTGTGCGAGGCTGGGAAGCGTGCCAGGAGCCGTGGAGAGAGCCCCGGCCAGCCTGCACCGCCCTCCCGCACCGCCCTCCCACCCCGCCTGGGGCACTACCTGCCGGCAGTCGTCCCCCACTTTGAAGATGGCAGCCTGCCAGGAGATCTTCTGGCCGTCGGCCTCTTGCACGTTGCCCTCCTCCTCGGAGTCCGAGCAGCACCGCAGGCCTGTAGGGGAAAGGCTGCCTGTCGGTGGGGGCAGAGGCCCTGTGAGGGTCTGGGGTCGCCCTGCGCACGTGCCTGAAGGAAACCCGAGAACCTTAGGGATCATGCCAGCAAAACCCGAGGGGGGCTGATAAAGGCCTGGCAGATACCAGGGTCAGCGGGTGGGGCCACAGGGCCGGGTTTCTCCCTGAGAACAGCTGAAGACAGAGCCCCATCTCACCGGAGCGGGGACCAGGGCCGGGCCCCGGGAAGGGGTGTCCAGCAGGAGCTGGGGCCACACCCTGGCTGCTGTTCCCCCAAACCCACGCCCCCAGAACTGCAGAGTGTGACCGTGTGTGGTTACAGGGTCCTTGCACAAGTAGTGGAGTCAGCGTGGCCCTGACCAGTGATCACGGCTTCTCAGAGACTAGAGTAAGGGGGACTGGCTGAGGCAGAGGCCGCACTGACATGTCCGCGCTGACACGTCCACGGCCGAGGACCAACCTGACTCTGTGCTGGGAGGAGGCAGAGGAGCCTTCCTGGAGGGATCAGGGCCTCCCGACACCCTGGTCTCAGTACCGGGAGAGAACCGACTCCTGCCGCGGAAGCCAGTCTGCCCGTGGTCACTCGCACGGTGGCCGAGCAGACCAGCCCTCCCGGGGACCCTGTTGTTGCACGTGTGCCTGCTGCCCCCAGATGAGAGGCCAGACTGAGCTGTCACCGTTCACGGGGCCCCCAGACTACACGGGACGTGGCCCACTGACCTTCCTTCTCAAGCTCACTAACTCCGCAGCGTTTCACCTTGAACTTTGCCAGATACGGGGCCTTGGCAGCGCTAGAAGACAACACAGACGGGGTGTGAGACGCGGAGAAGGAGCGTGAGAGACGGGGGTGGGGGGCCGCGCGTGAGTGACGGGGGCGGGGGGTGGTGACTGACGCGGGTATGGGGCCTGCGAGGGGCAGCTAGGGGGCGCACCTCTGCATGGGCGTCCCGGACTTGTAGTCGATGTCCAGCACGATGGCCTCGGGGTTGCTGGGCAGGTAGCAGCCTGCGAGGGACGGAGGGATGTCACGGGCCTGGGCAGGACGCAGGAGGACACGCCGTCGTCCAGCACGCAGGCCCACTCCCGGGCAGACGGGGTGGCGCTGGGACCTGGAGGGCCGCCCTCCCTAGCTGCTATTTCTCTGGGTCCATCCTGACGCCCACATGGCCCCCCGCCACCCCTACAGACACATCTCCGAGGGGACGCCTGAACCCTCAGCTTCCTGGGTGCCCCACCACAGGACACCCAGGAGCCCTGGTCCCGCCTGCCTGACCCCCAGCTCAGCCTGTCTGTGCGGGTCAAGACAAGACAACATCCCAGCCTGGTCCCGGGCTGCAGTTCAGAGCCCCCGAGGTGGGTCCCAATGGAGGCTCTGGCCCCGGGAGCATGTGCTCCCTGGCCACCTCCCTCACCGGCCCAGCCTCGCTCACACGGCTCCGCTCTGCCCTGCAGCCGGCTGGCTCTCCAGGGCCTTGGGGATGTGGCCCAGAAGCAGGAGTCCTCTCAGAGGCTGGGCGGGGCTCAGCATGGTCGGGAGAAGCCCCACCCGGGGCTGATGCCCACCGCGGAGCAGGCCTGGGCATGTGGGCAGGGCCAGAGCAAGCATATGTAACAGTTAACAGAGAGCTGTGTGGTGAGGTCCGGGGTCTGTCCTGCCCAACCTGGAGCACCAGGGACGGGCACGGGCCCTCGTCCGATGGGCCCCAGCACACCAGGGATGCCCCTGCCCCATGCCCACTGCCTCTGCTACACTGGAGCTCGGGAACCTTCTAGAACCACAGCTGCCGAGGACAGGGCTTGGCCTTCAGAAAACAGCTGCAGCCAGGAGGCCCACGAGTGACCGCTGGCAGGCGCAGGTTCTGGAGAGAGGGGTGCCAGGCACCCAGGGCCCACACACCCCTTTTCCACCGGGCTCCACCCCGCTCACCAGGCTGCACCTTCACTTCAGACAGAGCCGACAGGCAGGCCTTCTTCCTCTCGTCGCCTTTGGGGTAGGGCCTGGGGACCAGGACACAGATGCTGGCCTTCACGCTTCTGGGGGCAGGCCCTCCTCTCTGAGGGCCCCTGCCCTGCGTGGCCTCCAGCAGCCCCCAGACCTCTGTGCCTCAAGATGAGGGGCTGATGTGGAATTGCGCCTCTCACGTGCAGAGGGCGGCCCAGGGAGCCCACCCCAACAGCCAGGCGAGGACGGGGGTGACCAGGGAGGAGCCGGAGCGCTGGGGACAGAGGGGGCCAGGCACCTCCCCAGGGCTCGGCCAGCGCCCATGACCCCAGGGCCTGTCCCGCACAAACGCCGGGCCAGGGCGCCTAAGGTCGGCGTCTGCTCTGCGTGAATGTAGACCGGGGAGGTGAGTCAAGACAGGACCTCAGGGTGGCCAAGGGGTCTGGTTCCCTGACACTGCTGGGCCCTTCGGAGCCTCGAGAGCAGTGGCCTCAGACCTGAAGCGAAACTAGCACATGCCTACTGTGCACCTGGGGGGGCCCTGGACAGGCAGGCTGCCTCCCAGCCGGCGGCTCCTCAGTGGGGGCCGGGGGCCAGGGGCACACCGCCCCCGGGGCAGCTCCCCCGCACGGGGCCTGGAGGAGGCGCGCTTACTTGATGATGGCTGACACGTTGGTGATCTTGTTGAAGAAGTCGAACTCCCGCTGGTAGAAGTCCTTGGCTGGGCCAGAGAGGGAGCCCGTGATCTCCTCCACCAGCTGCTCCAGGAGGTCACCGATGTCCGCTGTGGAGACGCTGAGGCTAAGCCCGGGCCCGGGGCCCTCTCCGTGGACCCCACCCAGAGGACGCGCGGGGCGGCCGCCCGGGGAGCTGCAAGACGGAGCCGCGGGCCGAGGCGGGAGCGGAGGGGACGACCTAGGCAGAGGGAAGGGCGGGGGCCCCGAGGGCCGGCACTCACGGTCCTTCTGGTGGCCCTCCTCGTCCACATAGATGTTGGTCTTCATGTTCCAGATGAACTGGTGCGCCAGCAGCTGGGACTGGGAGGCGGCCCAGAGGATGTACTCCCGCACGTAGCCCATCTACAGGGGCAAGGCTGCAGTCAGCCCAGCCTGGCCCCCTCTGTGTGGCCCCGCACACTGGAGCAGCCCTGAGCCGGCTGTGAGCAGCTGTCCTGGGCCACAGGTCCAGCCACGTCAGCCTGCCAGCCAGCCACCAGTACTGCACTGATGCAGGCTCGTGCCAGCCTCAGCCACCGTCCCCTGGACTCTAACACGCCTCTGCTGCTGTCGAGCATGAGGTGTGGGCAGGCGGGCTTCCACTGCCACCCTGTGAGCTGCCCAGGGGCGGGCAGGTACTGGAAAACCCTAGATGCTGGTGGCCCCTGCCCACCTGTGACCTCTCCTCCTCCCCCGTCATGCCCAGCTCAGGGTGAGTCCCCAGTCTAGGTTACAGAGGCGCTGGCCTTTCTGGAAGACTCCTGGGGGGCAGCCTCTCCTTCCCCGCAGGCGTCTGTGACCCATCTGGTGCTCCCCCACCCCCGGGTCTGGTGAAGTATTCCCTGGACAGATGTCCTCGACTTGGTGGGTGGGCTTCCCAAATAGGTCAAACTTCAAAAAACCCAATTCTAACCCAGCAAACAGATTGGAGGTTGAACCATGAACATGCGACCTCCAGTGCAGGGCCTGGGGCAGGGTGGTCTGGGGGCCCTGGCCCGGGGGGGGCTGTGTGGGGTGGGGCCCAAGGGCATACGCTGCTGCCCGGAGGCGCAGGCTCAGTGAGGGCTCCGGGCCGTGCTCACCCCGTGGGTGCTGTGTGTCCAGGCCCCTTCTGAGCATGCCCACGGTCATGACTGAACTACCCCATCCCTCATCCACATGCTGAAGCCCTGCGCTTGCTGAAGGACCTCACTGTGTGTGGAGGTGGTTGGAGATGGACCTTTGAAGAGCCAGTGAAGTTATGTGAGATCAGTGGGGGCCTGATCTAAGCTGACTCGTATCTGCGTGAGAAGAGATTGGGATGCAGACACGGAAAGATGACCACGTGCGGACACAGGGCGGTGACCGTCTCGTGGCAAGCAGAAGGGCCTCGGGGCGGCCAGCCCCGGCCCACCTGGACCCCAGATATCCAGCTTCCTGGCGTGTTCAGGTTCTGAGCCTGCGGACTCCTCCAGGGGGGCCCCAGCTCACTAGCACACCCGGCCTCTCCTCCCAGGAGACAGAGAGCTGGGCATGGGGGTCAGGGCCTGCCGAGACCCACTTCCAGAAGACGGGTCCCAGGCCAGGCTGCCCACCCTGAAGAAGTGGCCAGCAATGCTTCCAGAATCCTCTCACCCTGCACAGCAGGACTGGGCCTCAGGCGCTGGATGACCACATAGTGGGGTGAGAGTTCGGGCCCAGGTCCTAGCTCCGTGCCCCTGCCAGCCCAGCCCTGGGGGCTGGCGCAGCCTTACCTTGTCGTACCTGAGCGCCTGCACAATCTGGGGGATGTAGAACAGGATGGCGTCCTGTGGAGGCAGGGTGCGGCCGTGACTCCAGGGCAGGGGTCCCAGGAGCCCACCCCGCCTGGGCCGGCCTCACCCTCCACCAGGCTGCCCCCCATGGTGTGTCCTCGAGTGCCCCCCACCCCGAGGCCCACCCGGCGGACGGGCTCACCGGCGGAAAGGACCGCAAGACCTTGACCCCGTACTGCGCCGTGAGGGGGTGGGGCGGGTACATGCTGGAGAAGTAGGACAGGCCCGTGGGCGGGTCCGCAGGCGCCCAGCACAGCACGTGGCTGAGCTCGGGGGCGTCGGCGTCGATGGTGTGCCAGGTGACCAGGAACTGCGGGAGGAGGGAGTCACAGGGAGGTCCTGAGAAGCATTCATACTGACAGTCGACACATTCTGTCCACTAGCGCGACCTCAATCAGGGCGAAGCACACTCGCTGTGTTCAAGAGTCAACGCTTCATCCAGAGAGTGGAAAACACGGGAAAGTGGCACTCACGCCCCGCTGAGCTCAGGGCTTTGGTCGTGTTCCTCCAGGTGGCCCCGGAGGCGTTTGAGTCTGTGCATTCAGGCCCTGGCGCGCCACCTGCCCCCCTACCTTAATGGCTTCCGGGATGTCACTAACGGCTCCCGGGTCCAAGCGTACCAGACGGGTCACCTCGTTACCAATAGCTTCCGTGTTTTTGAACCTGCGGGTGCAGAGGGTGTGGGTGGCAGATACTGAAGACAGGGCCGGGAAGCCCTAGACTGAGGGACGTAGCCCAGTGCCCAGCTGCATCTGAGCACCCTGGCTTCTGGCAGGTTTACTGTGACCAGCGGTGACCCGGGCCAGAGGGCCCTGGAGCAGGAAGGGTCTGCCCTCCCCTTTCAAGGATCGCGCCTCCCCTGGCCGGGCCCCAAGCAGCCCGTGGGCCAGAGGGCACTGCAGTGGGTGGGAGGGGTGGTGAGCAGTCAGGTTGTGGCCCTGCCCCACGTGGACTTGGCGCCCGTGGGAGAAGCACTGAGAGGGCAGCATGGGCTCAGAGGACGACAGGCCCCCCAGACACAGGCACACAGGGTGGGGGTCTGCGAGGACTCAGCCCCCTCTGCTCCCGCTGGTCAGAGCTGCCAGGAGAGCTCACGACCCAGGCGCTGCTGCCCGAGGACGCCCCTGGGAAGGTACCACAGCTGCTCCCTTTCCTTGTCAAACAAGACAGGCCTGGGGGCCCCATTACTGCCCGGGGCTGCGGGGTGCTGGGCCCCAGCAGGACGGAACCCACCCTGCACGGAGCACAGGAGATACTCCTGAGGGCCCCTGTGGTGCCGCCCCCCACCCCCGGGGGCCGCACTGGCCTCGGGCGTGGCCTGGGAGCCCACCTGGACGGCAGCTGCACAGCCAGGTGAGGGGAGATGCTCCAGGCGAGGTTCACGTTGTCCTTCCACTGCTTCTCACTCAGGCTGATGTACTTGGACCTCCAGTTGGCCACACTGCTCTCCCCTGCCTGGTCCAGCTCCAGCTCCGGGGCCGACAGCGGGTTGTACCAGGTGATGAGGCGCTCGATCTCGGTGGCCTGGGGGACAGGGACATGGCTGTGCCTCTGCGTGCCCCCCCCCCCCCCCCCCCCCGCTTGGGCCTGGCAGGCGGGCCTCACCAGCAGCGACAGCAGCAGGGTCCGGCGCTTCATATAGTACTTGTGCAGCTGGGAGCCCCGGTTGGTCTTTTTGGACATGCCTGGGGCGGGGGGTGGACACAGGGTGTCCCTCAGAGACGCTCCACACCCCGAGGACCCGAGGGACCCAAGAGAAAAGCCCCACCGACCTGACTTCTTGGAGATGGTGGACATGCCGCTCGACAGTGGGTACGTGTTGATCCAGCCCTGCGTGGCCTGCTGGCGAGAGCCGACCGCGATGTCCAGGTTGCTCCGGGTGTCCTGGTTGTCTGTGGGCAGACACAGCATTCTAGGACGAGGCAGCCACGGGGGAGCAGATGGGGGAGACGGCTTCACAGAGAGCCAGGCACCTGGGCCGCTGCAGCAGAACCTTCCTGCAGCGCGTGGTGCTCCCCGAGCCCAACGCAGAGCAGCCCGAGCAGCAGCCCCCGCAGCCACGGAGCACCTGCCCCCTAGGTGTGTGCCCACGCAGGGGGCCCTGTTCCCAGGGGAGCCAGGAGCCACCGGGACACTCGCTGTGGCTGCCATCCCGTCCTGGCAGGCAGGCCGCCTGTGTGGGTCTGCTGCAGGGACCCCGGGGTCCCAGCTGCTGCAGGCCAGGGCCTGCCCGTACGGACGCTCCCATGACACTCATGTTAGAGTCGCTCCGGACAGGACTGCCCCGCCAGGGGACGATGGGCCGTGCCTCGCCCCTCTTGGCACACGGGCCTCAGCTCAGGGTGGACTGACGGGTGTGCGGGGCGCCCGTGGACAGCCTGGCGCTGGGAAGCTACGCCGAGGGCTTCTGCTTGGCCCAGGGGCCCTGCCCTCACTCCTGGCCCAGAGTGTGGCGGGGGAGAGAAGCGTGGGCTGGCGTACCCGGGGGAACGAGTTGGCTGGCGGTCAGGTACTTCTTGTCCGAGAACATGGCGGTCCAGAACTTGATCATCACGCTTATGTCCTCACGCAGCCTCTTCTCCCCCTGGGTGGGGAACCTCGGGGGGCAGCTGCAGATGGGTGGGGACTGGGGTGAGAGGCAGGCATGGGGCAGGGGGCCCGGCCCAGGGCGGGGGTGGGGAGCACCTGAAGTAGTCGAAGGCGGTGGAGTAGATCTTCTCACGGAGCACATTGCGGATGGTGGCGTTGGGCAGAACGTCCGCGTGCAGCAGGGACAGGCCAAGGGTCAGCAGCCTACGAGGGGGGCCGGGTCAGCGCTCCACCTCCCCCTGCCCCAGCTCAGGGACGCCTACGGGCAGTGGGTCCCCGCAGGAGGCCGGGGGAGCGGGCCGGGCTCTCACTTGAAGCGGGGCCCGATGGCCGCCACATGCCGGTTCATGCTGCCCGCAGCGCCCCCGATGCTCAGGGACAGGGAGCGCTGCAGGAGGCTGCAGAAGATCTCCACCTGGTCGGAACTGCAGTACTTGGCGATCTCGAACCGCTGCACCAGGAACTGGGAGGGGGGGACACACTGCCTGTGGGGCCCGCTGCAGGGCGGGTAGGGTCTGTGGGGCAGGGGGTGGGGGTCTGGGGGAGAGGTGGACCAGTACTGCCCCCTCCCGGAGGGGCATCTTCAACTTGGAGCCCCGGGGCAGCCCCCAACCCCGGGGGAGACTGGGAGGAGCCTGGGGGGCACTTACGTCGATCCAGATGTAGTGAGGGGTCACCTCGGGGGCACACGGTTTGGGCTGACTGGCTTCTGACGCGGCCAGGGGGTCTGCTTCCTTGATCTCCGCAGAAAACAGGCCGAACTTCTGCTCCACCGTCATCTGCCAGGCCCCTGCCATCTCCCGCATGAACTGCAAGAACGTGGCCATCAGCGCCTCTGTGAGGCACTGAAGGAGCCGGCTGTGTTTTCTTGTTGGGTTTTAATTGTAAAAGGAGTATGTGCTTGCAGAAAACTTAGAAAACTGAGGAAGTATGAAGAAGAATAAAACCACCAAGGTCCCGTGATGACCCACCCCCTGGCCTTCTTTCACCAGACGCCCCTCCAGGACCACAGCCGAGCACATGTCCCGCTTCCTGATGCCCACCTGTGACTGCACCACCTGCTCAGGGCCTCCAGAACCCAGTGCTGCCTCGACCCTACGGACCCGTGACGACACCTTCATGCCCAAAACCAGGCCTGGGAAGAGCTGTGGGGGCCGAGTGGAGCCTGAGTCCCCACCAGCTGGGTGTGGGGTTTGCAGGGGAGCAACTCCTTCCAAACGCAAAGAAATAGAGGAAAACAATAGAATGAGAAAGACTAGAGATGTTTTCAGGAAAATCAGAGATACTAAGGGAACATTTCATGCAAAGATGGGCACAATAAAGGACAGAAATGGTATGGACCTAACAGAAGCAGAAGATATTAGGAAGAGGTGGCAAGAATACACAGAAGAACTATACAAAAAAGATCTTCACGACCCAGATAATCACAATGGTGTGGCCTTCCTTCTCTGCCAAGCCTCGCCCCTTGGGTGTGGCCTTCACTTCAGCCACCAGACACAAGACGGACCCCTGCCCCACCCCCCCACCCTCTAGGCCCCCTGGTCTCCACTGCTTTTGCACAAAGTGTCGGGTCCACAGTTGCAAACTTGAACACAGATGACCCTGATGCTAGAACCAACTGAGCAGGCAAGAACTGTCAAGTAATCATTACAAGTATGTTCAAAGACTCACAGGAAAAGATAGAAGAGGTAAACAGAGATTTGTCAGCAAAGAAATACAAAGCATAAAAAAGAAATAGGAACCCTAGGTCTGAGAATTATGATCTCTGAAATAAAACTTGACACTAAAAATGGTTTAACGACAAAACGTGTGAGGCAGGAGAACGTCCAGGGAAACTGGACGGAACCCAATTGAAACGGAGCGCGAGAGAGAGCGAAAGTGACCCGTGGGGTGCCGGTGTCCATGGACACAGCCATCGTCTCGAGGTCTGAAACGAGTATCCCCAGAGCCCAAGTGAGGAGATGGGGAAAATGGGGTAAAAAATATACTCCATGAAACACTGGCCTGAAATTTTCCAAGTGTGATGAAAAGTCTGAAATCTCTAAATTTAGTAAGTTCAAGAAGTCCCAACATAAAATACACAGGAAATCATACTCAGGCACATAAGACTCAAATTATTAAAAAATCAAAGATCCGAAACAACACAGCTGTCAATTCAGGACCGCAGACCCAGGAGCACCTGCCACTGTGCAGGATGAAGGTGCACGTTCCCACCGCCTACAGCCTAGAAGGGTGGAAGAGAACCGTGGACCTGGACTCACAGGAGCATGTGAGGAGCGGACACGGTCTGGACAGACTCGCCACTTAGGAAAAGCCCCTGACAGCACACACAGCACTGTTCCAAGGCGCGTCTCACGCGCAGCAGTGACCCGGATGAAGACAAGTCACGCACGAGCCCTGATGGGACAGGGCATAGCCGAGACCGCAGAGAGCCCCCCCCCCCAGTGACAAGAGCCGCGTGAGATGTCCAGGTGGGCGCAGGGCCCGTGCAGTCACCCAGGGCACACAGTCAGCACAGCCGCCCAGACCGAGGGAGTCCCGCCTGGCCGACCTCCCTCCTGGGGGCAGGGCCAGTGCTCCCTGCACCTCAGCCACAACGGTGCCCCCCGACCTGGAACACCCCAGTGGCATCCTTGGAAGTTGTCCAGCTAACCCTCAGGGACAAGGGACACAGAACCCCTTCTGACCGTGCATCTCAGCTTAATAGATGCAGGAAAAACTAGGCACATCCCGTTACCATGGAAATTAATGGGACTCCTAGAAACATAAATCTGTTTTCAGATGTTATGTGACCCTCTTCCCCTTGGGCCCCCTCCAGCAAGAAGTCCAGAAACATGGACACAGGAGACTGCCCTCCTGGGCAGCTGGAACCCAGTTGCTGGGGATAAACACAAGTGCCCTGGTGGCTCAGAAGGTAAAGGGTCTGCCTGCAGTGTGGGAGACCCGGGTTAGATCCCTGGGTCGGGAAGATCCCCTGGAGAAGAGAATGGCAACTCACTCCAGGATCCTTGCCTGGGAATCCCATGGCCAGAGGAGCCTGACGGGCTGCAGCTCAAGGTCGCAGAGAGTCGGAGACGACTGAGCGACAGAAACCAGCCCCTGGCAGAGTGAGGGCGCCCCCTGCTGAGCGCTGGGGGAATAACAGCTCCAGGCTCCGCTGGTCCTTGAGCCTAAGTCCCCTCTAACCTGGGAGGCATTCCTGGGGTCAGGCTTTCACCTCACTGTCTTGCTTACATGCGAGGCCCTGGGGGGACAAGGGGGCTTGCCCAGGGTCTCCATGCTCCACAGCCAGGGGGCCAAGGCTGGTTCTCCACCCGCTCCGGCCCCACGGCCAGCGTCTTACCGGCACCTCCACCCCGCTCTTGCCGGCCAGCAGCCACTCCCAGCAGGCCAGGGCGGTCTCCATGCCGGGCTCGCTGAACATCTGCAGGGGGCCCCAGCACAGGTGGTGCAGGAGCTGCGGGTCACAGTCTGGAACCAGGGGGCGCCGTTCAGAGGCCCCAACGGGCAGGCCCGCGGCCCACACCCCACCCCTGCACATGCGCGGCTGCAGCCCCCCGGGCCGGCACCTCTGCTGCTGATGAGCATAGCCGTCAGTTTGAACATGGCCTGCGTGTACTGCTGGGCGTCGCCGGCGCCCAGCGCGGCCCTCAGCTCCTGGACCATCATCTTGTTCAGGTCCGACGTGTGGCCTGTGGTGTCTGAGAACCGGATCATCCCGTACACCTGTGGCAGCAGAGGCACACGTGGCCCATCCGCCCCGCCCACGGCTCTGTCCCCGCAGCCCACCCACCGCCCCCAGAGCTCCTCCTCCAGAAGCACTTGCTGTTCCCAACGTTCTGGATGGACACCCAGGGCAGGGGGCTCCTTGAGTTGGATGTTTTTTTCTTTCACAGGACTTGAGAGGAGCTCCCACCCCTTCCAAAAACTGGGCCTTCCCCAGAGATGGACCTCCCGCCACCCCGGGCAGGGAGGAGGCGTGAGGGCAGGCTGGGGAGGCACCTCGCCAGCGTAGCGGTTGCGCAGGTTGAGCGAGGCCATGAAGTTGGAGTAATCCTTCTTGACGCAAGCCGGCCGCTCCGTGAGCTGTGTCGCCTGCAAACACACCACAGTGACCGCACTGTCTAGCACGACCCCGTCTACTGCGTGGACCTGACCCCGCAGAGGACCGGCTTCCGCTCTCCGTCAGAAGCACAGCCAGCAGCTCCCGAACCTGGGGTCTGACTGCGAGCTCCCCAGGCGGGACCGGGCCCCGACGACCACGCACGTACCCCGAGGCTTGTGTTCTGCTTATTGTAGCCGGCGTAGTGCAGGACGCTCTCGGTGGCCATGGCCAGCCCCGTGTGCTGCGACAGCCCCGACACCCAGTTCTGGCGTTTGCTCAGGTACTCCTGCCGTGGGACCCACGTCACCGCGGAGTGAAGCGCGCCTCCGTGGGGCAGGGGGCAGCCGACCACGCCTCCCCGACGGCCCCGCCCCGTGCCCCAGTCAGCGGCCGCGAGCCCCTCCCCAGTCCCACCACACGCCCCGCCCCAGCCTGGCACACCTGCCCCAGGTGCCCCCAATGTCCCCGGCCTGGCACACCCGCGCCGTGTGTGCACTGAGCACACCGTCTGGGTGAAGCCGAAGGAGCTCACCAGGGCCGCTTCCCGCTGACCTCAAGGAAGTACCTGCAGGTGGGACTTGGTGACCGTGGGTGCCCACTTCATGGCCTCCTGAAGGATCATCCCACAGCGCGCAGCAAAGTCCTTGACGATGCTCTGGCAGAGGGGGCGAGGGCAGGCAGCACTCAGTGCCCCAGGGCTGGACCGTGGCCCCGAGCCCGGGGCTGGGCCCCGCCGGCCTACCTCTCGGGCCTCGTAGGTGTCGGGGACGGTGATGCGGTAGGGTGCGTCGGGAATGTCGTAGTACGGCTGGTCCTTGTGGATGTCCTGGAAGCACAGGGGCCCGCCTCACACCGCATCCCCACGGGGTGCCTCCCTCCCTGCCCCCCGCCCCCCACTTGGGGCATGAGGCAGGCTCAGCGGTGCGGGCGGGGCACTCACGGCACTCAGCGACAGCGACAGGGTCTGGAGAATGTCCAGCATGGTCTTCAGCACGGTCCCGCTCCAGAGCAAGTGGGGAAACCTAAACCCAGAGCCCGGAGCTGTGCTCCCGAGGCCATGCAACCTCATCGTCCTGGCCACCACCGGCCAGGCGCCCCTGCTCCCCACGGGGTCCTCCCTGTTTCCATCCCCGGCCCCCTACTCTCACACTGAAAATGGCAAGACGGGACCCTTGAACAACAGGCTGGGGGCATGACTGCCCATGCAGGAGTCCGAGTGTAACTGGCAGCCGTGTGTATGTGGCACCTTGGGGTGCACAGGAGGAGCTGCCGGGAGCCTGGGGCCCGCCAAGGAGGCTGCAGGCACAGAGGCCGGCTCAGACACGCCCTCTGGCCCCGCCTGGATGGCATCTGCTGCGGGGACCACGCCGGCCGGTTCGCTGTCTGTGGCCATCATGGGGCCGTGGGGCAGGCCCGGCCTGCCCTCAGCGGCCTCCCCCAGCAGTCATTCCCACGAGGCTCCCGGCACGGCAGGGACGGCGGGGGGTGCAGGGGGCTCAGGGCGGGCCCGGTCCTCCTGCGGGCCGGGGGGACACCTGGGACCTCCGGGGGTCGCGGGCTGGGAGATGGCACACGGCCCGGCAGGAAGCAGAGCTCACTTGTCCACCAGCCCAGACAGGTACTTGTCGGCCACCCTGCGGATGCGCTTGTGGACGTGGTTGAAGTTGACCAGCAGGAACTGCGCGTGGCGCTCCAGCTCCTCCTCGTTCTCCTTGGTCTTGGCCTGGGTTCGGAGGACGCAGGCTGCAGGCCCCGCACGCACGTTCCGGCGGGCGTGTGGGCGCACCCCCGAGCCTTACTTTCTCTGCCATCATGTTCAGGAAGGCGTCGAACACCTTGTCAGCGACAGCGATCACACACTGCATCATCCCTGTGACACAGGGGCGTCAGCGGGGGGACCGCCCGCCCCCCAACCCTGCCCAGGCCGCACCCGTGCCCCAGGGGAGTGCCGGCCCGTCTGTGGCCGACACAGTACTGCCCCCGAGCCCTGGCTCCACTTGGATGCTCCCGCCAGCCCCTTTTAGGCACCTTATAAATCAGCACACGACCCACACAGCGACGCTATCGTCTATCTCTGTTCTCTTATTAAAACTGGCGAACGCTGCCTAGACCGCGCGCCTTTTCTCTCTGCCGCCTCACTGTCACTCTCTCTGTGTCTTTGTCCCTTTTCTTAGGTCAGGTTCGCTCCACTCGGGTTTCGGTGACGGTCACGCTCTGACAGCACAGAGGGGTTCGAGTGTGGTCCTGTTGGGACAGTGAGCCTCGGGTCTGTGCACACGGCGCCCTGGGACCTGCAACTCCTCACGTCTCACACAGACTTGTGTCCCGAAGCTCCCCAGGAAAGAAGGATGTGGCCTTAAACCAGGCATGGCCCGCAGGTCCTGGCTGCTGGAGGCGTGTGGGAGCCGGTGGGTCTGCTTGTGAGTAGCAGGCCTGCTATGGCATGCAGGGTGCCCAAGGGAGGGGCAGGCGCCCCATGGCGAGCTGTCTGCTCTTGGCTGATGAGCGCCTCTAACTGCTGCTCCAGAGACGTCTCTGCCCATCACCTGCGGGGCGCCCCTCCTACCGGTCACTGAGAGCAGGGGTGACCTACACAGGGGCCCAACCTCGGCCTGGGCCCCGTGGCTCTTTCCTGGCCTCCCTCTCTCCTGATAGCGTGAAAGGAACAACTACAGTCACAAATTTACAAACACTTGGTGGAAGAAATGGGCTTCCCTGGTGGCTGAGTTGGTTAAGATCTGCCTGCAATGCCGGAGACCCAGGTTTGATCCCTGGGTCAAGAAGATCCCCTAGGGAAGGAAATGGCAACCCACTGCAGTACTCTTGCCTGGAAAACCTCCATGGACAGAGGACCCTGGCGGGCTACAGTCCATGCGGTCATTACTTAGTGACTTGTGACTAAACATAACGACTTGGTGACTAAACCACCACCAGGAAAAAAAATAAAATTAGACCCTGTACACGTACACACGAGCACACAGGGATGCATGCACGTCGCCTCCTCGTCTTTCCAGACACATGTCCTCACATACTTGTCCTCCTTTTAAGCAAAACAACAGAAACGTATCCACGTTTCGGTTCTGCGTCCTGGCCTTGGTCCTCTGAGCAGCAGCACCGAGAAGCAGGACCGCTCCTCGGCCACGAGCTCCCCAGGCCCGTCCCCGCACCCAGGGGCCCAGGCCGCTCCGGCAGAGGCTAGCTGGGCCCCCAGCCCGCGGGCTGCTCTGCGTCTGCGTGCGGGCACTCCTGGCCGGGCCCCCGGCGCACACACAGAGCCAGACGGACGCGGTCTTCGGGGCCGCGTGCTGTAGTCGTGTTTCTGAGGCGGCCCGCAGCAGCGTGGAGCTGCCTTCTCCATGTACACAGGGAGCACACTCCGTTTATACCACTAAACCCAAAGGCACCTCAGAGGCCCGCGGCGCCAACTTACCGGACTTGTCCTTCTGGATAGCTTTGTCCTCAAAGTAGCAGAACATCACCTGGAAGCGGTCGGGGTCGGTGGAGCGCAGGACCCTGTGTGACGGCCCAAGTTAGTGCACAGCTCGGGCCCAGCAACTGCAGTGCCGCCCGGACTGGCAGGGCTGTGAGCGCGGCCACCCCCACCCGGGGTCTCAAGGGCCACATGCAGGGCTGGCGGCCGCTCCGGTGCCAGTTCAGTGACATGGCCCCAAGCGGAGGTGGCCACAGCGTCGGAGCCCGGGGCATCTGGGGCTCAGGAAGGATGCCCACACGGAGGAGTGGGAGCCTGGGCTGGTTTTTCTAAGGATGCTGACATACCAGGAGGAGCAGGCACAGCCCCGAGCCTGGACGGTGCACACGGGGCTCACAGGTACAGGGCAGCCCACGTACCTCATGTACTCCAGCCGGTAGACAGACAGCAGGTATGTGGACATGGCGAAGTCCAGCTTGCCAATGAGGGCGGACACCTCGGGGGCCGGATCCAGAAGGTTGGCGATGGTGCTGCGCAGCTCGCTCAGCTCGGCCTGTGGACGGACGGGGTTGTGTGGGTGCAGGCGCCCCCACCCCCTAAACCAGCCCCGCAGTCACGCGTGTGCACGGACACGCAGCACCAGCCCCCTCATCCCTGGGAGCTTCCCAAAACTCCGCCTGGAGCACCAGCCTTGGCAGGGAGGCACCCTTACAGGCGTGACCGTGTCGTTCTTCATGGCCGAGTTGTACTGGAGGACGGACCGCAGGGGCTCTTTGCTGGGAAAGGTGAGCAGGGGGGACTTGGTGGCAATCTCACAGACCCCCTCGTACCACTCCTCTGGCCAGAGTCCTGCAAGACGGGGAGGGCTGAGGTGCCACTTGGCTTGGGAGGCGCCCTGCCGGGGCCCACGCTGACAGCGGCTCTAGCCATGGGCCCCTTGCCTGAGCCACTGTCCCAGAATGCGGACAGAAACAGGTCTGTTTCCTACATGGGGCAGGGTCCCTGAAGGTACATGGTGTTCCCAGAACCCTAAAACACGTCCTCACTGTGGAGGCAGCAGCCACATGGGCTGTCTTGCGCATGGGCACATGCCCTATCAGGACCCTGGGCCTCACTCTGCACTGTCCCCCGGGGGGGCCCCCTACCTGAGCCCTCCACGGCGAATCCCATCAGCACCGAGTATAACCAGAAGTCCCGGAAGAGCTTCTGCAGCCGTGGCTTCGGCTCCTTGATGGGCGGCAGCCGCCGGGTGAGCTGGTGGAGCAGAGGGAGAGAAGGGGGCTGTGTGCACATGGAACTGAGACCTGCAGACGCAAGCCTGTGACCCGCCCTCCAGGCCTCCTCTTAGAGGACCAGTCTGTTGGCCCAGGTTGGGGGTGGGTGAGGGGGAGTGGGAAGGCCGGACCAGCGGGCTCCAGCAGGCTCACCTGGAAACCCTCCGGTGCCCTCGAGTGCAGGAGGGCTTTGCGCTGGGAGGGACCAGCCCTGCCTCAGCACCGGGAAGCAGGTGGCAGCAGCCCCAGGACCTTGTGCCCAGTGTTTACAGATGGGCAGGGTGTAGGAGCACCAGGCCCGAGGCGGGGGTGCAGTGGGGTGGGGAGCAGGGAGGCGCGGGGACCGTGGGCAGAGCCCAGGGTGTAAAGTAGGTAACAGGTGAGTCTCTCGAGACTGGAGTCCTCACACCCCCAACTTGATGGTGTCCCGCTGTGTGTGTGTGTGCGCGCGTGCATGTGTGTGCGTGCGAGGGGGCTTGGGTAGGGAAAATGGCTGCAAGTGTGCCTAGCACCTGGCGGACGAGTAGAGCCTCTAGAGCCTCCGGTGGTGGTCAAGCCCCCACCCGGTGACAACTAACCCACAGCAAGCGTGGCTCCTCAGTCCGAGCGTGTACTACAATCTATAAGCACCAAGTATGTGCCAGGTGGTGGCCAGGAACAGGGTGATGCCCACCGCTGTAGGGGGATGGCAAGATGGGCACCTTCACCCACTGCGGGTAGGATGATAATACAACACTTCTTGGAAAGTGAGTTCAAAATACGCATCATAAGTGAGATGCCCCGGGGCTTCCTGGCGGTTCAGGGTGGGGACTGGACTCACACTGCCGAGGGCCTGAGTTCAACCCCGGGTTGGGAACGGAGGCCCTTCAAGCTGTGCAGCACGACCCAAGCAGACGGAACCCCACAAACCAGACACTGAGGCGATCAGGCCCCACGGCCCCTGCGAACGCCCCTGGAACCTCGGTGCGGCTCTGCTGTCCCACGACACAGGGGAGCGGGGCTGGGTGTCCTGCAGAGACCAGAGATGGCACGCAGGCCTGGGCCAGGGTCTCCTCGTGGCCCCCCAACCCCGGCTAAGGACTGAGGTCGGGATGCACGGTGGTGGGGGGCCCATGTCCAGGGGAGCGTCCGAGCCAGCCCCGTGACACAACCCAGCCCGGCCGCAGTGTCCTGGTGGCTCGTCCATACGGAGACGGACGGGCCTCCAAACGCGGAGTCACAGCTGCTGGGCGGTGACCGGGCACACAGCGGGGCTTTGTGCTGACAAGGCTGGGGGGCGGTGTTCCATCTGCGACCTGTGTACTTTGGAAAACCACGAGTGCAGCCCAAAACCAAAGGTCACAGCAAAGCGTGCAGCTGACCTTGGCCGCTGCCGCCCCTGCAGAGCCACTTCGCAGCAGCGGCAGAGGTGAGTAGGTCTCCAACATTCTGCGGGGCTGAGAGGTGGGTGACGGGCTTATTTCTCTGTCTGGCAACATCTTCCAACACTCTCTACTGCTCTTTTCAGAAGGGGAAGGTCTTCTGTCCGTTTTGCCTGTCTGTGAGGAAGGTCTACACGAGCTTAAGGACCTGAACTGGGAACGGGGCTGGGGGTGGGCATCCTGGTTCTGGGGCAACACAACTGGTTCAGAAAAATGTGTTCGTGTGTGTTTCACATGTGTATACACACACGTGCAGACAGACCTGGTGAGCCTGCGGACATGGGCCTGGGGGTGGCGGGCCTGCGGACACGGGCCTGGGGGTGGCAGCCTGGGGACAGTGGGCCTGGGGGTGTTCTCTGTGCTGAGTCTGAAATCCTGTCCACTTTAAGAGCGTCCTCAGCTCCGTCAGCCCCGCTCCTCCTGGGCCGGGGGACAGCAGCAAGGAGAGACAAGGACCACAAAGTCCGGGCCCTGCTCCGTGTAACCGGTGTGAGGTGGTGCCAAAGAAAATGCCCAGAAAAGCAAACTTTTGCATGATTTACCTTTAGAAAACACTGCTTCTCTTCAAAAATAGTGCCCTGGATTTAAACACACCTGAGTGATAATGCTGAGTGGCAAGACGACAGGAAGATGGACCTTCCAGGTCCCTAGCTTTCATCCACAGAAAGTGAGGTCTCAGAAGATATAGCCTGCTCCCTCTGACGAGGGCGTAATCAAAGTGATGGGCTTGTCAGCGTGGAACACACAGCGGGGCACGAGACGTTCCCACGCGTGCCGCCTGAACACGGGCAAAGACACGGAGGTCTCCACCTCTGGCCCTGTCGGGTCTCACTTCCTCTTCCTGAGCCCTTGATTATTCAAGCTGGGGTTGTTTAAGCTTTTTTTTTTAAACTTGAGAAGAATACTTTCAAGTGCAGCCTCAAAAGGAGACCTTCGGCAAACAGCTTCCTTTCTCTCCCCCTCACTTTTTAAGTGTCCTGCATCAGTACCCCCATCCAGTTCCACCCAGAACCCCGGCCCGATCCCATGGGCATTGTGCACCTTAGGCCTGTGCCCTGAGTGCAGGCGACGTGTGGGGCGGCCTCCGTGACAGGCTGGGGGGGAGGGACTGGGAGAGTCAACAGAGGGGTCAAAGTCGGAAGCCACGCGCCTGTCCCTCTCCAAACCGTGGTGCTACGGGCGTGCGGCTGACTGCACCAACGGGGCTGAGGGCCGAGCCCTGGACACCACAAAGGGGTCCATGACCTGGGTCCAATCAAGCCCCCGGCCCAGCGCAAGAGGTCTCAGCACACTGACACCCAGCGCGATCTCCCGGCCCGACCCCACGCTCGGGCAGAGGCTCAGGCGGGACTCACTGAGCTCCAGGGGCATCTGGGCACTGAGCCGGTCCTCAGGCCCACCCGGCCCAGCTTCACTTCACGGGAGCCCGCAGCGCTCTCCCGGCCGGGGTGGGAAACAGACAGCCTGGTCCCCGGAGGCCCAGCAGCAGATGGCCGCACACACGCACACTGAACAAGACACAGAGGGACGCTGGGTGCTGACCGACGGGACAGCAGTACACACGCTGGCCCTGTCCTGGGACCTGGGCACGTCGATGGCCACGGTCTCCTGGGAGGCAGTGCCCGGCCAGGAAGGCCAGCAGCCAGGTGTGGGGCGGCAGGCAAACGGCCCCCCCGGGGCGCCCGGCTCACATGGAGGGAGCCCCTCAGGCCTCCGGCAGGTGCTTGCCAACAGCACCCAGTGCACCCTAACCCAGAGCACTGCGGTGCTCTAGGTGGAGACCGGGCCCTCCCAGGGCAGCAGGCAGGGACTGGCAGATGTGAGAATGCGCACACCTCACCCCCCGGGGCTGCGAGCGGCCTGGGCGACCCCTCACTGCAGACACGGCCGAAATCACGCAGATGAGACCCCCACAGACTCAGCACAGGAGGTGGCCCCCCAGCCCCACTGCCAGCAGCGTCCTGGCGAGCCTTCCTTACAGCACGTGGACCCCGGCCGACGGGGGGACACTGTGGTGCCTCCAGGGCCCTGTGTGTAGCTCAGAAAATTGACCCTAAATTCAGCACATGAGCGAAAAGGAAACTCCCTGGGTGCCCAGGCCCCGCAGCTTTGCCCACCTTTCCAGCAGGGGTTCTGAGCAGCGCCCACAGCCCCCTAGGCAGGCCTCAGGAGGCCCCACGGAGCATCAGGCCTGTCTGTCACCGGACCCAAAAGCATCTGGGGACGGGCGCCCCGGGGCCCCCTGGTGTGTGTGGGGGTCCCCAGGCCGTGCTCACCGCGTCTGCTCTCCCCCAGCTCCAGCTCCTCCGGGATGTGGTGCCCGCTGTACTCGCTCCTGCTGTCCCTCCTCCTGGCATCCGCGTGCGGGACCCTCGGCCCACGGGGGCGGCGTGACAACAGAGGGGGCGAGCCTGAGTCTGAGGAGCCCCGGTGGGGGCGGCTGAAGGGCGGAAACGTGAGCAGGCCGCTGCTGCCCGCCAACTTCCACGAGGAAAACACGGTCACCACAGAGTGGGTCGCGGACGGGGAGGAGGAGGAGGACTACTTGGACCTGGACAAGATCTTTGGGGACGACGACAACTACGGCGACGTCGTGGATGCGGCCCCGCCCGTGCGCCCCGGGGTGGGCGCCGGCAGCGTGCTCCCGCTCTTCCCCGGCAAGAGCCGCGTGCAGCGGCTCAGCCTCCTCAACGCGCAGTTTGCCTTTGACCTGTACAGAGCGCTGGCGGCGCGGGCTGGCGCGGCCGACAACGTCTTCCTGGCGCCTGTGGGCGTGTCCGCGGCCATGGCCATGCTCTCCCTGGGCCTGGCGGGCGACACCCACCAGCAGGTGCACACAGCCCTGCGCTTCGCCGAGTTCGTCAATGCCAGCGCCACCTACGAGCTGGGCACCGTCCACAACCTGTTCCGGAAGCTGACCCACCGCCTCTTCCGCAGGAACTTCGGGTACACGCTGCGCTCCGTCAGCAACCTCTACGTGCAGAAGCAGCTCCCGGTCCTGGACGACTTCAAGGCCAAGGTCCGGGAGTACTACTTCGCTGAGGTCCGGGCAGCCAACTTCTCCGACCCGGCCTTCCTTGCCCACACGAACCAGCACGTAGCCCGGCTCACCAAGGGCCTCATACGAGACGCGCTGCAGGATGTGGACCCCGCGACACAGATGCTGCTCCTCAACTGCCTCTACTTCAAAGGTAGGAGGCGGCGTGGCCCCTGGGGCGGACGTGCGGGCGGGGCAGCAGGTAGGAGGCAGCCTCCATCTCCACTTCCCCCACAGAGCCAGGCTCAGGGTGGCTCGCAGGGCCAAGGAAGGGCCTGGTGAGGAAGCCCGTGCTTTACGCCTCACTGCGGCCGTGACGGGCCGCTGCTGTTAGCGTCTCCGTCTCACAGATGCGGAACTGAAACGCTGCTCCGAGCAACAGGGGTGCCCGGTGCCCCCTCCAGCCTGTGTTAGACCTGAGTTAGCACCTTTCTCCGCATCAGACCCACCTGGATCTGAGTTTTGTCACTCCCTTTCCAGATGGACAAAAGGCTGGAGACAGGCTGGGCTTGAGGAGCTCACGTTCATACCCCCTCCTTCCTGGGCAGCTGGGGTGGGGAAACCAAGCCTGTATCTAGAGCTACTGCTCTGGGCCAGCAGCGAGGCACCCCCAAGCCCCACACACATGCACATGGGCCCCTGGGACCCCAGAGATAAGGCAGTGCGGGTCTGTAAAGCGCAGGCCCTGCTTGTAGAATGCCCTGTGGGGACCCGAGCCAGGAGCCCTCAGCCCCCCGCACTGCCTGGGGAGCCGGCAGGCAGACGGGAGCAGCAGGGTCCCAGGGCAGCCGTGTGCGCGCCTGCAGCCAGGGTGCCCTCTGCCGCCAAACACTAGTGGCCACCGGCCAGGTCAGCCTCTAAACAGTGGTTCTCAAGTGTGGTCCCCGGACTGGCAGCACCACTGCCGCCTGGGTCCAGGCCCAAACCCGACGCGCAGGGTCAGACCGTGGGGGTGGGCCTCGCAACCTGTCTGAGCGACCCTCTGTGACGCTGTCACAGAGGCCCTGCTCCGCTGACCTCACAGGGTCCTGGGTGAACAAATTCCCGGTGGAAATGACGCACAACCACAACTTCCGGCTGAATGAGCGGGAGGTGGTCAAGGTCCCCATGATGCTGACCAAGGGCGCCTTCCTGGCGGCCAGTGACCAGGCGCTGGACTGTGACGTGCTGCAGCTGGAGTACGCGGGGGGCGTCAGCATGCTGGTGGCGGTCCCACACAAGCTGTCCGGGATGAAGACCCTGGAGAGCCAGCTGACGCCCCAGGTGGTGGAGAGATGGCAGAGGAGTATGACAAACAGGTGCCTCAGGGGCTGGGGACGCCAGGGCTGCGGTCCTTTAGGGGAGGGGGTACTGTCCCCCAGGCCGCTGTGAATTCAGCCCAAAGCTCCTGCTCGGCACCAGTGAGAAATGACGCAGGGGCAGGAGCGACGCGGCTCTGCCGCCCGCCTGCCCTGACCCCCGGGGTCGCTTGCCGCGGGCCTGGGACCAAGAGAAGCCCCGCCTGACCCGAGAGGCCCCAGGTCCTCCAACCGCTCCAGGTGTCGTCCGCCGCACCCTGTTACAGGTCCCTGTCAGGACAGGCTCTGTGGTTGGTCAGGGCGGGAGGGACGCATCTGTCACCTCCCCGTCTTCCTTGGCCCGTGTGAAGACGTGACCCTGGTCTGGGCTCCCCTGCAGGCCCGGAGCACACGGACGGAACCGGAACCAGAACCAGGGGAGAGGCAGGCCTGCCCAGGAGCTGGGCCGCATCGTGCCCTTCGTTTCCTTTAAGGACCGTCCCTACTGGGCTTCCCTCCTAACCTGACTGCCCACCACCTCTACCCTGAGCTGGTGGTGGGGCCGGACCGCCCTGCTGTCCCCTGCTCAGTCCATCTGGCACCAACCGCCAGTCAGCGTCCCCCCGTTGCCCCTCAAACCCTCTGTGGGCCCCACCCGCACGACGCAGGCCGGCCGCCTGGCCCGCCCACGGTCTTGCTCCCGCCCAGCCAGAGGAGCCTGTCGCTGCCTCCCGCAGGCCCCGCTCAGGCCCCGGGTCTTGTCCTCCCTCCTCCAGGATGGCCCAGCAGTGGACATGGTCTTGTCCCTCGGATGTTAACAGACTGCTTATGCGCCGCGGCCTCGCACGCGGGGTCCTGGCACCAAGGGGGCAGCAGGCGCCATGCCGTGCGCGTGCCGTGGAGGGCGGCAGGCTGGGTGGTACAGAAGGTGCTCTCTCGCGAGCATGCTGAGCTGCACCGCAGCCGCTCACAGGGTGGAGTGATGGGCGCCTCTGCGCCCTGAGCCCTAAGAGCTCTGCCAGCAGGACAGGGACTCACAGGGCCGAGGAGCCCAGCGCACGGCAGCAAGTGCATCTCAGTAACGGGGTTACAGGGGTGGTCTCTCCATCCTCCCCGGGCAGGGCCCGACATGCAACGCGCAGGCCGCGGGCTGGCGTGGCTACATCTTGGGGAACGGGGCTCCTGAGACGCGCCGTGGGTAGAAAAGCTCTCTCTTCCCGACCAGGACGCGGGAGGTGCTCCTGCCCAAGTTCAAGCTGGAGAAGGACTACAACCTGGTGGAGGCCCTGCGGGCCCTGGGGGTCACGGAGCTCTTCGAAAGGAACAGCACCACCACGGGGATCACGGACCAGAGGATTGTCATCGACCTGGTAATGCCCACCCTCGCCCGTCCCGTCTGGGCTGGGCCCCCGGAGTCCCCGCCCCACCTGCTGACCCCAGCAGGAGGGCAGCGCCCGGGAGGACCCCAGCCCAGCAGGCCTGCTCTGGCAGGAGCCCTAGCGTGTGAGGGGGGCCGGGGGCCACAGGCCTGCTTATTGAGCGCCCTGGGGTGTCCCAAGTGGCCGCGGGACGCACGGCCAGGGTGACGGCGTTCACCCCCTTACAAAGCACGACCCCAGCTTGGCTGACGGGTGGGCACTGAGTCCCGAGGGCTGTCCTGACCTGCTGAGCGCAGGCCTCCCCCGTCACCCCGCCCCTTCCCGGGAGGACACGAGGCTCTGCACCCCCACCCCGAGGGTGACTGCTGCCCCCTGACAGCGTCCCTTGTGCCCGACACAGTTCAAGCACCAAGGCACCATCACGGTGAACGAGGAGGGCACGCAGGCCGCGGCCGTGACCACCGTGGGGTTCATGCCACTGTCCACCCAGGTCCGCTTCAGGGTAGACCGGCCCTTTCTCTTTCTCGTCTACGAGCACCGCACCAGCTGCCTGCTCTTCCTGGGCCGGGTCGCCAACCCCGCCAGGTCTTAGTGGCGAGGCCTGGGCGTTTCAAGTGCTTTGGGGCATCCGCAATTCCGTTTCCCTTCTGACAACGACCACGAGGTGCTGGCGCCAGACCCTGTGGCCCGGCCCCCTTTCGAGGAGACATGGACGAGGACGCAACGCTCGCGCTGTCAGGCCTGCAGGGCGGCTGTCGCTGAAGGGTGCTGGCGCAGACACACGGCCCCCCTCCTCACAGCACACCCCCCGATCCAGCAGCACCCCTCTGTCACCCAAATCTGCCCCCCAACACGGAGCACGAGCGGCCCCCAAGATGCTGACAGCCAGCCCTTCCTTGAGCAGGGCCCAGCCCACTGACAGGGGCACAGCCACTCAGGGGACAGCGTGGACCACAGCCACGCCTCCCACCCTGGGGTTAATAAACGTGCCACTTTTACTGGGTGTGCCCTCCTTTTATAAGCACAGATAACTGAGAGGCTGGGTTCACACTGCCTGACACCCCAGAGTGCTGGAGGCTGAGAGCGATCTGAGGGCCCCGCAGGGACCCAGGGCAGGGCATGTCCTCGGCTCGGACACGGCAGTGCAGATGGGACCTGGGGGCTGCGTGGACGGGGGGGCCTGAGATCCACTCCCGGCTCCAGCACTCTGAGGTGAGCTCTGTGCCTCAGGCTCCCTGTCTGTGAAATGGGGGTGACACAGCCCTGCCTTGCAGGGCTGCGGTGAGGATGAAGGAGGTCACTGTCTGGAAGGGGTTCAGGTCAGTCCTGGGGTAGCCAGACAGCCTGGGGGTCCTAACGGGGGCCTCGCTGGGCCCCTTGCACTCCTCCACCCAAGGTGAAGTACAGACTCCTGTGGACAGACACCATTCCCATGAGAAAACGGGCACAGCTTTCAAAGGGGCCCATAAGCTGAGAGTGTTAGTCCACGAACCTCATGTTACGACACTGAGTAACCTGCCCAAGGCCCCGGAGGTGCAAGGGGCCAGCGGCCAAGCCTGCGTGGACATTTTCCGCGGCCTGTCATGTGGGCGGCTGCGGCTCCAGCTGCAGGTCCCGGCTACGGAACCTGGCACATTCTGAGGAGCAGTCACAGAGTCGCAGGACACAGCCCACAACCCTCAGGCAGGAAGGAGCATCACTGGTCACAGGACCCGGCACCCTGACCCCAGGCTCCAAGGTCACCCAAGAGGGAGCAGCTACCTCAGGGCAGGAACCCCCACTTCCTGCCCAGACCCACTGGCTCGTCCCCTCGACTCAGTAATTCAGGACAGTGTGCCGCTGCAAGACCCAAAGCTGGAAGGAGTGTAACACGTTAGAGCAAACAAACATCGAAGATCAGCATCTCCCTTCACGTCCGGGTTGACCCAGGAGCAGAGGCTGGAACCATGGTCTCCAGGCTCCATGTTAAGCAACAGAACCAATATTTGTCCCCCCCGCCCCCAGCATAACCATGAACTCATTGAGTCCACAGTGCACACTCCGTTCACGTGACGGTCACGGCAGCGGAGCAGACGGTTTCAGGTGAGCGAGCACTGGCCTGTCACTGCTAACAAGTCTGCCGCCTGACCACTGGCCCCGCGGATGGCCACCCTGCCTTTCCGAGAAGCTCTGCTGGCAGCGTGGGCATGGGGGGGGCTGGGACACCCACTAGGACCCCACATGCAGGGCCAGGACTCCAGCCCCTGCCCCAGTGACCCTAAAACCTGTGTGCTGAGTCACAGACGTGCGTATGTGCTAAGTCACTTCAGTCCTGTCCAACTCTCTGCGACCCCATGGACTGTAGCCCGCCTGGCTCCTCTGTCCGTGGGATTTCTCTAGGCAAGAAGACTGGAGTGGGTTGCCATGCCCTCCTCCAGGGGATCTTCCTGACCTGGGGATCAAACCTGGGTCAGCGGTAGAACGCTCCCTCAACACAGCCCGTGACGTCTCACTAGCAGAGATGAGAACTACATATGTGCCAGTCGGCTATGGGCTCCCGTCTGCCTTGGTCAGCAAACACCGCAGCCCCAGCGGCCCCCAGACTCGGATGATGAACGCCCCACAGCCGGCCCCGAGACACAGATGGGCACTCCACCTGCCCACCTGGCCTCCACTTCCTGGGTTACCCTGCAGCCAGTGGTCAGCCCCTCCAGAGCCTAGCTGTGA
Organism: Okapia johnstoni; assembly: GCA_024291935.2. NCBI lineage: Eukaryota > Metazoa > Chordata > Mammalia > Artiodactyla > Giraffidae > Okapia > Okapia johnstoni. Next base: position 869,836 of record CM044310.1, on the reverse strand, counting down.
GGACACACACGTACGTGCTCGAGATTTGAGTGGCGACGGAGAGCTACAGGCAGAAGCAGGGGTTCCACCCCAAGGTGTGTGTAGTGGGAGCTCGGAAATTACCCGTGTAAACAGAGCCAGATGTGGGCCTGGTTCAGGACTGGAGGCTAGAATGCTGGCTGGGAGAACTGCCAGGCATAAGGGCCACCTGGGAAGAAGTGGAGCAGCCCAAGACAGGACAATTGGACACGGGCCCTCGGCATGGTAGCACGCAGCAGGGACAGGCTTACGCCCCAGGGCAGGGCCCTGGGGGCCACACCCCAGGCCCAGGGGCCCTGAGGGCCCAGGCCCACGGCAGAGGGGAGCAGGGCGGGTGGGGCGGGTGGAGGTGGCGCGGGCCCGGCCACCGCAGGGGCACCAGGGCGGGCAGGACACAGGGAGGGTCTGGTAACAACCCCATACCCAGGGACACTCCGTCGGGCCTGCTTAGCTGGCCAGGGGGCACGGAGGAAGTGAGCCAGGCTGCGTGGCCACGGTGGGCACGCACCCCGGGCAGCACCTGCGGGAGTGCCGTGGGCAAGTCAGAGACACGGACAGGTAGGTACTCACCACGGCGATCACGGGGATGAGCACGCCCAGGTTCCCCGCGCTGCTGGAGGCCTGTCGGGGGACAAAGCCGGGTCACTGACCAGCACCACTTGTTTCATTAAACAGAAAGACAGAAAGGCCCCACACGGCATCTTGAGAAGTGAAATTCCTTCCTCTAAGCAAAACAATAGAAGGCACGTACGGGGAAACAGGTAAAGATGCATCACTTTACAATCAAAAAAGGGACACAGTCAACGTCGTACAAGGGCCAGGCCACATAAACCGTGGCAACGCTGCACAAACGCCTCACACTGTTACAGACATGATGCCTGAAAAGCACTCGGTCACTCAGGAACGTGCCCACCTCGGACGCTGCCCCCCGACGCCTCATGGCCGTCTGACACCTGCTTTGTTCCCACCACCTTCCCATCCCACTCAGCCCAGAGGGTGCCCCCCCCACCAGCCCCCTGGAAGGAGCCAGCGCCCACTCCCGCGGGGCCGGGGCGGCGCCCACCTTGAGGGCGGGCCCCTTATCACTGGCCCCTCGCCCACCTTGAGGGCGGGCCCCTTCTCGCTGGCCCGTTCGCCCACCTTGAGGGCGAGCCCCTGCTTGATGGCCCCTCGCCCACCTTGAGGGCGGGCCCCTGCTCGCTGGCCCGCTCGCCCACCTTGAGGGCGGGCCCCTGCTCGCTGGCCCGCTCGCCCACCTTGAGGGCGGGCCCCTTCTCGCTGGCCCCTCGCCCACCTTGAGGGCGGGCCCCTGCTCGCTGGCCCGCTCGCCCACCTTGAGGGCGGGCCCCTGCTCGCTGGCCCGCTCGCCCACCTTGAGGGCGGGCCCCTTCTCGCTGGCCCCTCGCCCACCTTGAGGGCGGGCTCCTTCTCGCTGGCCCCTCGCCCACCTTGAGGGCGGGCCCCTGCTCGCTGGCCCCTCGCCCACCTTGAGGGTGGGCCCCTGCTCGCTGGCCCCTCGCTCACCTTGAGGGCGGGCCCCTTCTCGCTGGCCCGCTCGCTGGCCCGCTTGCCCTCCAGCCCCAGCTGCACAAACAGCTCCAGCAGATTCATGAGCAGCTCGTCCACCAGATGCTCGTCCTGGATGTTGGCCGCGATGTTGGCCAGGGCGTTGATCACCGCCAGCGAGCAGTGCCTGCAGGAGAGAAGCGACAGATGGACAGCAGGAGGAGGAGGTGAGCAGGCGCAGCCAGGCCAGCCCCGGGGTCCAGGGGCCGGGCTCCCGTGGAGGCGGCAGCAGACCCACGGACTAGCAGCCCCAGTGCCGAGGGCTGTTGTGTGGACACAGGCGGTGCCACGGCCACACAGCCACCCGCTCCCTGGGGGCAGGAGGGCGAGGAGGACCTCCGCCCTGCCTGGGCCTGACCCAGCTAAGGAGGTCCTTGGCGGAGCATCTGTGCTCGGTGTCACTCCCCACGCTGACCCACCCTGAGGACACCACGGGAGCCCTGGCCGGTGAAGCCCTGAGCACGGAGCAGTGCGAGAGCTGCCTGACGCGCAGGCTTGGTGGGCATGCAGTGCGGGGCCACTGCCCAACGGGCAGGCCAGGCAAGGCACCATGCCCACCAGGCGTCAAGCAGGCTGGGTGTGAGCAAGGAGGTGCTGGCTGAGGGCGGCGGGGTGGAGGCCATCCCCGCCAGGGCGCGTGGGTCTCTAGCACACGGTGCTTTTGTGAGAAGCGGTGTTAATTTACGGGATAAGACCCCGAGTGGCCCACTTGCTAAGGATGGAGAACGACAGTGGGGCGAGAAGACTAACCTGTAGCCGTGGTCCTTGTAGTCCTTGGTGGCCGAGTACACGACCGAGCTGGCCTTCACGCTGATCTGCTGGAAGAGGTTCCACACCTCCTGGTAAATGTATTGCTAGAAGACAGAGAGAGACCCGTGAACACAACTCACCAGGAGCGCCCTCCGTGGACACACAGAGGGAACGTGCCGTGGCCCAGGGCCGCCCCCTGCAGCTTTACACAAACCTCCGTGCACACAGCTTCCACTTCCACTCCAGTCTAGTCACGTTAGCAAGAACTCAGTTCAAACCACTTTACCTGGTCTTCTAGGAACCACTACTCTGAGCTCCCTTACTAGGGAAAAACCTCGACACCCGGTGTTAAAGAAGTTGGGAGCACATGACCCAGGGAGGGCAAGTCTAGCCTCTATTCTCACGCTCCTGCGAGTCAGCGGAGCGTCCCGCCACGTGTCCGTGGCTCCCTTACGTTTCCGGTGATGACCAGGCAGCCCAGCTGATCGATGATGAGCACGTCCAGCGGGGAGGGGGGCTGGCAGAATTTCTGCTGCAGGATCTGCAGAATGGGCTCCATGACCTTTGGGGTGTCCCTCAGGGCCACCGCGATGTGTCCCAAGGCTCGGATGGTGTGGTCGGGAATCAGGTGCGCATCCCTACGGAGGGAAGGGACACACGACCTGGGAACGGTGCTCCAGCACACGGCGGGAGATGGAGCTGGGAGCCTGGATCCCAGGGTCCTCGGTCTCTCAGAGGAAGCGTACATCTGACAGTGACTGCCTGGGATTCGTCACCACCAGCACCAGGCAGGAAGGCAGAGCTATCTCGCCCAAACAGTGTCTGGGGGGACACTCCAAGGTGGGCTTCAGCGGACACGGCGGGACAGACCCAACGCCCGACTCCATGCTGGGCGAGAAAGCAGCAGAGGAGCATGAACACCAGCCACCCCGAGCCTCATGGGGCTGGGTGCCCCACTCCACACCCCTGACCCCCAGGGACGGGGCGTACTTATCGCTCTCCTGGGAGATGTACAGCCGGTTGGAGAGGCTGGCCAGGAAGGCCTCCACGATCACCGGGTCCACGGTCAGGCCCGCCTTCAGGCACCTGAGCAGTGTGAGGCAGCACAGGAATCAGGTGAGTGGGTGCGTCTGGTTTGGGTTTAGTTTTTCTGTCTCGGGTTTACAGAGTTTAAAGAACTGCTCTGAATGCACTCTCCCCAGAAATGTGAATGGACGCTGAGACACAATGAATTCAAACAACGGCTTCAGGTTACGCCACTTGATAAACATCTCAATCGGAAATAATAATTTCATTGTTTTGCCCCAAACTGCTTCCTTCAGAATGCCATACTCATCCCAACTCCAATTTAAAACTCCCTGGGGACTTCCTGGGTCCAGTGGTTAGGAACTCGCCTGCCAATGCAGGGGCTGCAGGTTTGATTCCCGGTCCGGGAATATCCCACAGGCCGCAGGGTGAGTAAGCCCATGAGCCACAGCGACTGAAGCCAAGCTCCGCAGGAAGCGAAGCCACTGCAGTGAGGAGCCCGCACACCCCAACGAGAGAGGAGCCCGCACTCACCGCCACCAATGCAGAACAAAGAACCAGCCCAGCCAAAGACAAACAATAAATAAACCAAGGTGAAAACACAAGCGTCCCTGCTCCGTAACAAAAGTCATAGTAACTGACTCTAAAGACAGTCGCAGGTGGCTGAGAAGATGTTACAGTTACATTGCTGGGCTTTGAACTGTACGGAGAAATTCTGTGTTGTAGACGAAACTCTCGTAATCCCCAGGAACGTGGGGTCTTCAGGCATCTCTTACTTCCCATGTCTGGGTCCCAGGCCAGAGGGTCTGAGGTGAGTCTGACAGAGTGGTCAGGCTCTTCGCCGCCCACCTGCAGACGTTGTCGATGGCAATGTCCCGAAGCTGCTCGTACATGGACGGCTGACTCTTCTTCCCCGATGCCACGTTCAGGGTCGACTCAGCATGCTCGTTGGTTACGCTGATTTTTATGTCATTGCCGGCAACTGAAATTGAAAATTCAAATGTGTGTCTGGTTGAGCCTGTCACTCTTAAGGAAGGAGTGAGTGAGGCAGGGCCCTGTGGCCTCTCCCCACCAGGGATCATAGGCAGGGAGCCGGGAAGGCGGGGAGGGTGAGAGCAAGGCCCCCAGAGTCTCTCTGGCTGAAGGGAAAGGAGGACATGCCCACCAGGTGGCACTTAACCTCAGTCACTGCAGGTCAGCAGATGTGGTCTGGGGCCACATTCTCAGGGCACTCACGCTGCAGGCTGCGCGGGGAGAGCAGGTGCCGGAGGGACAGGGCCGGGAGGGCGGGGGCCGGGGAGGTTTCTGGGAGGGCGGGGCCTGGAGGGAGGTTTCAGGGAGGGCGGGGCAGGGGAGGTTTCTGGGAGGGTGGGGCCTGGAGGGAGGTTTCAGGGAGGGCGGGGCCGGGGAGGTTTCTGAAGGGCGGGGCCTGGAGGGAGGTTTCAGGGAGGGAGGGGCCTGGAAGGAGGTTTCTGGGTAGGCGGGGCCTGGAGAGAGGTTTCTGGGAGGGCGGGGCCTGGAGGGAGGTTTCTGGGAGGGCGGGGCCTGGAGGGAGGTTTCTGGGAGGGCGGGGCCGGGGAGGTTTCTGGGAGGGAGGGGCCTGGAGGGAGGTTTCAGGGAGGGAGGGGCCTGGAAGGAGGTTTCTGGGAGGGAGGGGCCTGCAGGGAGGTTTCTGGGAGGGAGGTGCCTGCAGGGAGGTTTCTGGGAGGGTGGGGCCTGGAGGGAGGTTTCTGGGAGGGCGGGGCCTGGAGGGAGGTTTCTGGGAGGGCGGGGCCGGGGAGGTTTCTGGGAGGGAGGGGCCTGGAGGGAGGTTTCAGGGAGGGAGGGGCCTGGAAGGAGGTTTTCTGGGAGGGAGGGGCCTGCAGGGAGGTTTCTGGGAGGGAGGTGCCTGCAGGGAGGTTTCTGGGAGGGTGGGGCCTGGAGGGAGGTTTCTGGGAGGGCGGGGCCTGCAGGGGGGTTTCTGGGAGGGTGGGGCCTGGAGGGAGGTTTCTGGGAGGGCGGGGCCGGGGAGGTTTCTGGGAGGGAGGGGCCTGGAGGGAGGTTTCAGGGAGGGAGGGGCCTGGAAGGAGGTTTCTGGGAGGGAGGGGCCTGCAGGGAGGTTTCTGGGAGGGAGGTGCCTGCAGGGAGGTTTCTGGGAGGGCGGGGCCTGGAGGGAGGTTTCAGGGAGGGCGGGGCCGGGGAGGTTTCTGAAGGGCGGGGCCTGGAGGGAGGTTTCTGGGTGGGCGGGGCCTGGAGAGAGGTTTCTGGGAGGGCGGGGCCTGGAGGGAGGTTTCAGGGAGGGAGGGGCCTGCAGGGAGGTTTCTGGGAGGGAGGGGCCTGCAGGGAGGCTGGGCACCTCCCCCCACCCAGGTAGGGCCCTTACCTGTGTGGTACTGACTGTGGCACTTGTACAGCTTCACCAGCACAGGGGACGGGACCACCAGGAAGTCCCGCAGGGAGGGTGTCACCGAGTGCACCACCACCGGGAACCGCTCGCACAGGCGGCCCAGGCCCTGCAACGCACGGGGACCGTCAGGGGCCACAGGGGAGGCGCTCACCCCCTCAGACACCACACTGACTGGAGTCGTCCCATGTCCACGTGCCACCAGGCATAATAACAGGACAGGGTGGTGGGGACTCCTTCACCCAAAGGTGAGATTCACTGGTAAACTGCCCATCACCTCCAGAAGCTGCTTAGGAGGGACGGGGCTCACTGAGGACGTTACTTCTACACAGATAGATGGGAGTCACCGGGACTGGGACGGGTCAGAGCCTGGACGGGGCAGGCTCACGTCTGCGGCCCTGCAAACGCCCAGCAGAGGCTGGGCAGCCTCCGCAACGCAGCACCCGGCCGCGCCTGAACCCTGCTCGCAGAAAGCCTGCTCGCCATCGGCAGCGGCCTCTCAGCAGTGACCCTGTCCGTGGCAGGCTCCAGCTCAAGTTCCCACCCGGCTGCTGGTGCTGGCCTCGGCCTGATCACTGTGAGAAGGTCTTGCAGACGGGAGTCCGCCCCTCCCCAGGGCCAGCTTCGGACCTGCAGACAGCAGATGAGCAACGGCAGGTGCGCGATGATGACCTTGCTGGACGTCTTGGACTGCAGCTTCTCAGACAGCTTGACGCACAGATTCTCTGCACCTGAGTTCAGAACACAGGTGGGTGCGGACCCTCAGCAGATGCCGACGGCCACACAGGCGCCTTCACCAAGTGCCGGACCTAGGACTCTGCGCGGCTCCACCTCAGGGTCTGGGTGGCTCCCTGCTCCTGTCCTTCTGTGACCACATCATCACATGTGCCCACCCCGCCCCCTGGCCCAGGCCCCACCCACCTGACTCAGGCCCCACCCCCTGGGCCAGGCCCCCGCCCGCCTGACTCTGGCCCCGCCCCCCGCCCCGCGGAGGGGAGGCAGCAGGGGGGACCCACCCTGCTCGTCCTTCACCGCCCACACCATGAGGTCCACACAGGCAGCGCTGGCCTGGCAGCGCAGCTTGAGGGGGCTTAGCTCGCTGTGGGCCCGGTCGGCATCGTGCAGGATCTTCTGGAGCTCCCCCTGGCTACTGTTGAACTGCTCCAGCACGAAGTCGTGCACCTCCTTCACAAAGGAGGTGGGCAGGTCTGCGGGTGGAGGGCGCACACACTCAGGCCCGCCCCCTCAGCAGACCCCTGGGAGAGGGCACTGCTGCGGGCCCCGTGCTTCTAGGGAGCCCCACGGGGCGAGCCTGGACGGGCACGCACGCCGGCCCTGCACACGCGCCACCCAACACTCAGGAAACAGTCATTCCCAGTGGAGAGAAAGCCATGCTGTGTCCCAAGCTGTCAAAACAGTTGACGCTGAACACACGAGACCCAAAGGGGCATGCCATCTCCAGAACCATCTCATTAACAGGAAGTACTCCAGTGATACTTCCTGAAAAGGGGTCATTTATCACACGTGGGAACCTGGACACAGCTGAGGAAGGGCCCCTGCACAGCAGGCACCTGGAGCCCGCAGCCTGGCCCAGCACTCGTCCTCGGGGCCTGGACGGCAAGGAGGCCCCAGAGGCAGCACAGACACGAGCAGACCGGCCATGGCGGTCAGCAGCAGCCTGGCTGGGGAGGCCGCGGGCGCCGGGTCAGCCCAGCTGCCAGTGTCCACTGCCCTCCACAGCCTAACCCTTGCTGCGGCCCCGACAAGGCTCGGCTCCCAGGAGCACTGGGAGTCAGATGGGGAAACGGCTAAGGAGAGCACAGACGCCCACCGGACACCATGTGGTTGTCAAGACTGTTGTCATGAAGCACATTCAGCACCGAGGAGACTTTCAAGCGCACAAAGGAGCCTGGAGGGGACAGTGAGGCCACCCTCACAACGGCCACCCCGGGACAGGACGCGGTGACGCGGCCCCTCACCTCTCATGTAGTACAGGGTGTCCCGCAGCATCCTGAACACGGCCACATACAGGGGGTCGCTGAAGGTGCTGTAGTAGAGGTCGGCGCTGGGGTTGGCCTGCAGGCAGGGGCATGGCTGTGACCCACACAGCCTGTCCCCTGGGGTCACCTTCTGCTCCCTCCTTCACTGACGCCACCCAGAGATGCAAAAGCAGACTGACCCAACATTGCCAGGGTTCTGGGCAGTGACGTTCCTGACTGTGTAAGCGGCTGTGGGCTGTGGTCCTGCACAGGCTAAGGATAGGAGGCGGCTGGGCACGCACCACGCGCTCACAGGCCGGGCTTGCAGTGCCTGCACCCATGACGGGTGTGCACCACCTTGGGCAGCGGCCCAGTGGGCACCTGGGACAAGGACCACGTGGAGCAGGGTCGAGCCTGGGCCAGAAGCCAGCTCCTACGCCGACCATTAGTCCCTCTGAGCCTGTCCCTCACCTGTGAGGCAGGCACACTGACCACTGCTCAGCAGTCAGGACGGGGCACTGCCAGGGGACCTGGGCAGGAGGCCCTCAGAGGACGTACCTCAATCACACCAGTGACCACTGCGTCCAGGGACTTGAGAACAGGCTCCTCCACGATCTTCTTCACCTGCGAGGGAAACGAGGCCTGGTGAGCCCCCGGCAGACACGGTGGGAGATGGAGGGGCAGAGCCCGCCGCCGAGGAAACCATGTCATAATCTCCCGGTGAAAAACGGGGCGGAAATGAGAGGCCAGCAACACACACATCACTGATGCCCATGCCCCCCTCCCCCAGCAAACACCCTGAATCCTGCCAGCACCTGGCGCTCCTCTCCTGCCTTAGATGGGACAGAATACCAACAGAAAAGGAACCGGCTCCCTCAGAACCAGGGACACGAGGCTTCCACATCCAGAGATTAAAGCGCCCAGACTCCAGGCCAGATGGACCTTCTGCCTGAAGGCCCCTCTAGCGTGGGGGCTCGTGGCCGTCTCCCCACATGGCTGCTGCGGGGGTGAGGTGAGGACGTGTGCCTCCTGTCTCTCTAATCGGACACCTGGTGAGCCGTGCGGCAACACGCTACAGCCCCCCTGGTGTCTGCCCACCCCTCGCTCCGCTCACCAGGTTCAAGAGCTCCCGGAGCATCTCAAGGGGAATGCTGAACTCCTTGTAGGTGATGCCGTTGAAGAGAGGAGAGACGGAGAAGCTGGAGCTGACGGCGGAGAAGTAGTAGTCGGATTCCGGGGCGCTCCCGTCAGGTGAGTAAGAGGCTGACGGGGCAGAACCAGACAGTGGGTCTCGGGGCGCGTGACCCAGACACACTCTCCACACCCACCCAAGGCATCGGCGTGCCTGTGCTAATACTTAGCGCCATCTTTCCGTTAAGAAACAGAGGCTGATACGATCCAGCAATCTCACTCCTGGGCACATATCCGAATTATAAACTGAAAAGATCCACACACCCGTGTCCACATGAGCACTGTTCACAACAGCCAGGACACAGAAGCAACCTAAGTGTCCAATGACAGATAAAGATGTGGTGTAAACGCACAGTGGACTTACTCAGCCGTACAAAGGATCAAATAATGCCACTGGCAGCAACAGGCATGGATCTAGGGATCCTCAGAAAGTGAATTAAGTGAAAGATACCATAGGATGCCACTTATACGTGGAATTTTAAAAGGCGACAATGTGGGAGCAGAGGGTGGTGGCGACCGGGGTGGGAGGCGGGCAGGCGGCAGCTCTGTGGGCCCAGTGCAGGGGGCTCCACCCCATTGTGCTGGGGGCTGCAGAGGAGCTGGGGGGTCTCCGTGCTCCCGCATGAGGACACGCACAGCTCACAGCCCGCCCAGGGTCACCGCCGCAGCACGTTCACATGCAGCGGACCATCACGGCCTTCCCTTGAAGGACACGCCAGTTTAGTGTACAAAATAATGCCAGTCACACAGGGAGGCCAGCAACCTGTGACCGAGGGCATCTCCCAACCACACAGCACAACGTGAGGATGAAGCCCCACGGGGGGGACGCAGTGAGGGGGACAGACACGGAAACAGAGGTGGGAGCTCCAGGGACCAAGGGGCTAGGATTTGACATATATGCAGCAAGGTCACCGAAAGCTTTTAAGCAGGAAAAGAAATGATCAGATTTGTCCTTTTAAGAAATACTTCTTAAAAATAAATTCTTATGGTGCCTGGGAGAAGGCCTGGACAATCAGGGGGAGGGGAGAGTGTGAGCAAGGGCAGGAGTGGTGGTCTCCCTTGGGCCTGGCAGCAGCCACGATGGGGACGGTCCTGAGCTCAGGTTCCCAGGCCAAGGACCCTTAGGGGTGTGTGAGGTCGGGGGGTAGGCTGTGGACGGGGGCTTTCTCCAGCGGGATTATCAGTGGTGAGCCTGGCCTTCATGTGTGCACACTCATACTGTAACACACTACATCCTCTCACAGCCAAAAGACACTGTACCCACGCTGCTCACACTTACTTGGGTTCAGTCACACCTCTGGTTTTTTAAGATGATCCCCCACGCATCTCGAGATGCCCTTGAGAGAGGCTCTCGGAGCGATGAGCATCCACGTGACAGTGGAACGCGGTGCTATAGGTGTGCGCTCCCGGCAGCCCACCCTGACCGCGTCTCAGGCCCGTGGAGGCGGAGCTGCAGGCCGCCTAACACGTGTCTGACACGCTGCAGGCTGGCAGACGACCACATTCGGTAAAGTACACGGGAGTCCTTTGTGGACAGCAAGTTCCACAAAAAGTGTTACTCACTAAAAGTAAGGTTTTGAGTCTCACTACCACGTGCCTTACTATTATCCTGGTGCTTAATGACTTCAAATCAAAAGGAACAGAAGGACCTGCTGTTAGCACTTCCGCCTGAAAAGCGGCGCTTCCGCAGGTCAGCATGCTGAGATTCCGGCAGCTGGCGCCCGGGCCCTGGGTGCTCCTTTTAGTACTCATCTCTATGTTTGAAATACTTTAGGTTCAACTGTAGGAAGTTTAATCGGGAACAGAACACGAGTGCCCTGTAAGCCTGGGCCGAGCTGCCTGCCATCTGCACACCACCGGGGGCCGGGGACCTGCCCCGGCTCGGCCCACGCGCTCTGCAGAAGGGCAAAGCGCACCTTCGAAGCAGTGAAAGGCAGATCCTCCGGGGGAGCTGGGAGGGGGCGCCCCTCGCTCAGGGCTGACCTGAAAGACAGACCAGAAAGGCAGTCAGACCTCAGGCAGACGAGGTTCCGTCCACCGCCTCGTTCAGCACCCCTCCTCCCTGAAGCCCCAGCGGCTACGGGCTCTCTGCTGCGATTCTAGATGCCTTGGGTCTCACCACGTACGTCCTGCGCCCGCCAGCTGAGCCAGGTTATTGGGTCTCACCATGTACGTCCTGTGCCCACCGGCTGAGCCAGGTTATTGGGTCTCACCACGTAGGTCCTGTGCCCGCCGGCTGAGCCAGGTCACTGTCATTCCCTGGCTTTCTCCATGCACCAGTTACATGCTTCCTAGGGGCACCAACTGTCTCCTGCTCAGAACAGAGCTGTGCCCGACGGCTAGGAAACAAGAGCCTCATGCCCAGAGATGACTCACGTGTAGATCTTAGAACGGATGTGGCAGCCACTGCCCTGCAGAGAACTGCAGCGAGAGCCCCGCGCATTCCGAGTCCCCTCAAACTGCGGCGGGGGCCCTAACAAGCCCTCGGGCCCCGGCCGTCCAAGAGTGCAGCCCACCTGCGAGATGCTGGACACGCTGCTGGCCTTCCTCTTCAGGGCGCCCTCCTGGCACACGGTGAGCAGGCTGCTGGGGAGGATGGAGCGGAAGTCGTTGAAGGACCGCCTGCGCACACCTTCCAGCTCCTCGGGGACATGGGGGGAGTGTGGGGGCGCTCTGGGGAAGAGCCTGGACAGGAGCGACTCCTCCGAGCTGCTGTGCCGCCCGAAGGCGCGTGCGATTCCCAGCAGGCATGGGACCGCGTGCTTGCAGAGGTACTCTGGAAGACAAGAGAGACCGTGGCGGCACCCCGGAGGACCCGGGCCCCCGCCTCACCACCCCTGACCACAAATCCAAGGGCCGGAACAGCCTGGCAGCAGCGCCCAGCCGGCCCACAGCCCAGCGGCAGGCGCGGCCCGCAGCGGGGAGTCTAAGCACCCTCAGCTCTCGAGCCAGCCCTCAGCCACGCCACCCGACGGGCTTCCGCCCAGGCTTGCACAGTGCAGCCAGTCCTGCTGGGAGCGGGCAAACAGCTTCCCACCAGAGGGAAAAGGACCTTCACACAGGCTACAGGGGAGGAAACTGAGCCCCTGAAGGGTGAGGGATGGGCACTCAGGCAGCACAGCTGCGCTCACGACCTGCCCCCAGTGCCCCTCTCCTCCCCACACCCCGCCTCTCGCCCCACAGGCAACCAAGGTAATGTCCACAGGCACACTGGTTGCAAAGAAGAGGAACTCTGAAGACTGGGAAATGCCAGGGAAAGGATAATCACACCACCATTAAAGACAAAAATCATACCTTTCTCTTGAATCTCCAGGGCCTGGCACATCCCCAAAAGCACATGCAGAACCTGCAACAGCGCCTCTAAAATCTGGAAGAGCCGAGAGGACAGGATGCACAGACTCACCCACAAAATTGGGCCAACGCCACACAGTTAACTCAGAACCAGAGGCAGCCTGGGACAGCCTCGCACCCCACCTCACACCTGACTGAGCCCCCCACACAGGAGCTCTGCCGAGGCGGGCAGCACCTTCGGGAACACAGCCCTCTTCCCACTCGGTCCATAGGGCCCCTGGCTCCCCTCACGGCTCAGTACCCTTGGTTCTTTCAGTACATTCCTACGATTCACGGCCTTGCTGATGGCTGGCCTGACTTCACTGGAGTCCAGAGCATCAGGAATGGTCTCCCACTGCTACACCAGGGGAGCCAGGACCACCCTGGGTCATCGCCAGGCTCAGACGGACTCCGGACATCCGGGGACGGGACACTGGCTCTCCAGCCCCTTCATGTTGCTGGCCTGACGGGCTCACAGAGGTGAACTCTGTCAGCGTCTCCCACACCTGCTGCCCCAGGCTGTGTCCCTCCCCCGCGGGGTCAGTCTCTCCGGCCTGTCATGGAGCCCCACAAAAGTTCAGGGCGCAGGCTCAGAACGTCGGGCGGGTCCTCAATTCCCAGCTTGGCATTGTCTACATTGTGTGGCCCGGGTCTCCATCCCCGGCTGGTCCTGGCTGGTCCTCTAGCCCTGCCCTTGGCCATACTGCTGATCCAGGGTGTCAGGAGCGGGTGGTCCAGGCTCTGAAAAGAGCAGCAGACCGAGCCCCTCTAGTCTCCCTCACTACCCGTCGTCACAGGGAATCCAGGCAGAGGATGAAGCCAGTCTGAAGCGACTGGGTCGTAGCTCACGTTTTGTCAAATGATACGGAAGCCGTGAGGACAGGAAAAGCAATGCTTTGTCCATTTCATGTATTAAAGTGATGTCACCGTCTTCTGTGGCGGCTTCTCTATTTCAGTGGGTGTTACTGATAGAAAGCCCTGTTAACTTTTTAAATAACAATATGTGATTCTAATCTATTTCATTACCTGTTTAGCTAATCCATAATAAAGAACCAGAAAGAAGGGTGGAGACCAACGTAATGGCAGAAACAGGGACAAACGAAGTCACAGTGCGATAGTAAGGAAAGCGAGTTTCAAATGAAAAGACACAGGAACGGGGCAGCAGCAGCCAGCGGGGCGTGCGGCACACAGGGGGCGGCCGCGCGGGGAGACCGACTCTGCAAGCGACAGATCTGGCCAAGACGAAGCCTGTCGCCATTGTATTCCTCTTTAGAAGGAGCGAGTATGAGACGTTGAAGCAGCATTTCCAGCAAAATAAACTAAAGAAAAAAAGTGGGGCACTTAAAGGAACAGACGGCCCCCGCTTCCTAGAAAGAAGTGCTTCTCTTCTATGAACCCCTCTGACCCCCAGCGTGGAGACGGGAGGACACACGGCCTTTTGGTTCACGGGGCAGCCGGGAAAGCGGGCTGAGCAGACTCGGGAGCTGAGCGGGGGCAGCCCCGTGAGCAGGACTCCATGTCTTTCCGCCGTGCCGTTCATCGCGTGCCGCGAGTCAACAGGAACAACCCCATGACCGTTTCCCGCCCCGTCCTCCCTGCGAGCCTCGGAGCATACAGAAAGGCACACTTACCTCCCCCCTTAGGGAAGGGTCCCTGTGAGCCACGTCAGACAGCAGAGTGACCAAGCAGAAGCTGAAGCTCTCGGCCACCGGGAGGGCACCTGGAGGCACAGAGACAGGAGTCGGACCATCACCCCGCCTGGCTGCTCCCCCGCACACGCTGTCAAGGGCCCGCTCCCTGTGGAGGCCGCCCTCAACGGGGTACAGGCCCAGCAGGTTTCCTGAGAAACACCCCTGCCTTCCTCGTAACAAAACGTTTCGGCTCAAGAAATTTAGATGCTTGCTGAGCCCATTTATAGTCTGAGATCACAGAACCTTTTACCACAGCAGACTCCATGCTTTATTTCCAACCTACATGAAACTGGGAACTCAGTCTTGAGGTATGGGAGATGTCTCATGGAGGCTGATTTTCAAACACCAATCCCCATCAGTGGAAACTGAGTTAACGTTTATTTCTCTCTCTTCTGACGGATGGAGAAAATCGAAGATGCTAAGAGGAGCGCCCAGAGACGCGCTCGGCTCCTCGCGGGTGCCCAGGCCCTTCCCCGACTCAGCCTGCCAGGAGGGGGCTGCTCGGCAGCACGGCCTCAGGTCAGGAAGGGGGCTTACACCTGGAGGACCGAAAGCCAAGCGGCAGTTCTGTCAAGGGCACTGAGAGGAGGTCAGACCTGCCGCCGTGGAGGCCGGGTCCCTACTGAACACGTAACAGTTCTGGACGCGGAGCACTGACTCAAGGACAGACACATACACGGCAGCCACCTGCTACCTGTCTGCTTCTCCACACGTGACCCAGAGACACACCTCTAGGTCCTTCTCAAGCACGAGAGTGGCCGGAACCCCCGGGAGGGCTTGCTGCAGCAGTCTGTCTGCTCCCTGGCCCCAGAGCCCTCACTCGGCAGCTCCAAGGCGGGGGCTGGGACTCTGCCTTCCAACAACCAGGAGCTGAAGCTGCTGGTCCAGGGACGGCCCTGGAGGAGCTGCTGCTCTGGAGGGTATCAAAGCTGACTGATACTGCCGGGATAGAAACTGGGAGGCTGAGGTGTCACCTAGTGATCGAGTATTTATACAACTCCAACGAACTTTCAATACTGCTCAAAACTTCATGACAGTGAGTCCATGTGTACAGAAGTGATATTTGTTTTGAAATAAACTAGGATCAACATTTTCTAGGACTCTGCTTCTCCCAGATTAGACAGCAATGGTGCACACAGGTGTCTCACTTTTTACAATGCTCTATTTCATCTGTAGTCTTTCAGATTCCAGGATATCTGCATAATCTAGAGTCTGTCAGCTTTAGGCTGACACCAGCCACCAGCGATGCTGAAAATCCAAAGGACAAGAGGAGCCCGGGCAGACACACACAGGCAGTGCCTGAGGACAGCACAGTCTGCAGCAGATGAGCCCACCTCACAAATTCAGGCCGTGCCACCAAGAGAGAGGACGGGGCCTTTTTGCAGGCATCAAGCCCCAGCGAGATCTGAAGGTGGGGGCCTCAGGCCTCAGAGAGAGATTACAAGGAAACTTCAGTCCGATGGGTCATGAACTCTGAAATGCTGGAGATCTTCCAAGCTGACTTTAGAGTCTTGGAAAATCCGTTCACAAGATCACGAGCGTTATAAGCATTTAGCACAATGCCTGGCATGTCATGGGCCTGTGTAAATATTTCAGGAGGAACGGGAGGCAGGAGGCAAGGAGGGAGGAAGGGAGGGGAGGGCAGTGGAGGGAAGAGGGGAGAGTATCTCACTTTCTCTTTGTCCTTGATGAGATTTCAAAATCAAATACCAGCTAGACAGAAACACATGAGTTTAGTCCATTTCTAAAGATACAAAGGTCGATGGAAATACAGCAATACCGATGAAGCGATGAGACTGAGAGCAGACACTGCGGTCCAGCCCTTTTTTCTGAGCAGCCGCCAGGCCTCTGGAAAACTGATCTGACTTCACGGTGACAGATCGGCTCGGCGACAGCCAGGGACCCACTGCTGGCCAGGGGGACGTGACCAGAGGCTCCTGAGGGCCCCGGGGTCCCCCCCAGCCCACCCTGGATAGGGCTCTGGGGCACGCAGGACTCCGCGGCCTGCAGCGCTGCGGGCAGGCTGCTGTCCCCGTGGGAGCAGAACTGGCTGCAGGCACTGAGCCGCTGCGCTCGTGACTACACCCTCGATCTCACAGACACGGAGCACACGGATGCCTCCTGTACTCCGGGGAACGCTAAGCCCAGTTACCTCTGCCTTTCGGAGCCGTGCTCTCCTCTACCCAGTACACTTTCGGAAGACCTTTAAGAAGTCGAAGAAGGTAAGGAACCACAGAGTCTTTGTGCTTGAAGAAAAAACCAAAAAAAGATTACGTTTAATTAAATACATGGCTTTTGAGTACAGACCGAGCCAGAGCCAGGCACGCCCACAACCTCCTCATCTCGGAGCAGGGCGTGCCCACGGCAGCCCACAGGACGGCCGACGCCGGCCCCCGGCTGCCCTGGCTCCAGCCGGCTCTGGTGCCCAGCAGAAGGCTCGTGTGCCCTCGCCAGGAGCGGCTCCCTGACGGGTGCTCGGAGGCCCAAGCCCCACAGCCGGGCCTCAGGACCACACCCTCCGGGAGAGAGGCTCCCAGACGCGGGGCTGCCGCGGCTGCTCTGGGCCTCGCGCCCCTCCCCCCCCCCCCCAGACGTCCTCCCGCACGCTTCCCTCTGCGCCTCTCCCACGGGGCACGAGACTTTACAGCCAACAGCAGCCAATGGGAAAACCACTTCCACCCAGTTTCCAAAATCCTCCATCAGCAGGGAGTCAGTTTGTGACCTCCCGCCATGGGCGCTCCCGGTGGTCTGCTGAAGGACCAGACAAGCCTAATTCCCAAGAAGGGGACACCATCAGACGTCCCGAGATGCTGAGAACTGTGGTTTCAAAAACATGATTGCAAATTCTGCCACAGGTTTTTAAATCACCTTTAAAAGGCACATTAACATATGCTCTAAAACTTAATTCAAATCCATCATAGTTTTGAAAAAGACAGCACAATTATCTCAAAGCGTGCTGTCCTTCTGAAAGGGAAAAAAAGGGCCCCTCTGAGTCTGACTCGGCAGCGTTCTGCTGAGGGGAAAAACCAAGTCCCCTCTCAGAGCAGCGACTCACCCTAGTGAGGCCACACCACACGTCCCCGAGGACGCGTCCCTCCAGGGCTCTCGTTCCCACCCGTCCAGCTGCCCCACCCGCCAGCTCTGAGCTAGCTGAACGCAGCGGGTACAAACGGAAACCCTAACTGCACCGTCTTCTGCACTCAGAAACACTTCATTTCGCAAAGGCTTACCTGTAGGTCAGATTCAATGAGAAAGATGCCCAATGCGATCACTGCGTCTCTCCGCCTCTCGTCCAGCTGGAAGATTCCATGGAAATCTACTGGGCACATACAAAGCAGCTTTTGGACCTAGAAAAGGAGACAAAAAACCATGGATTAAAAATACATAAACCCACATTCAGAATGGACCAGTACAGAAAAGCCCAGTGAGTCTATACAACTAACAGGTCATTTCCCCCAGTCTAAGGATGACAGCAAGCGCACCTCCAGCCTCAGACGTGATGCTGCACACGCGCTTTGAGGACCCCGGGCCGAGAGCTGAGCAGCCGAGCCTGGGGCAGTGATGCGCGGTGGCCAAGGTCTGCCCCTCGGTGTGGGGGCAGCCTGGGTCCCTGCTGCCCAGTGGTGCCCGTGAGCAGGTGACAAAAGCCTCAGGCACCCCACCCCCACTTAAGGCTCTTTAAAGTCCAAGCGTGTGTACAGCACTCGGGACAGGGTGGGGCACACGGCAGGTACTCAGTGAACAGTATCCACCGCTACTAGACGTGCCCTGGTGGCAAGTGGAGGGCGGCGGGCGGACAGTCAGCAATTAACGGAACACACGGAAACACTGCATGACTGTCAGAACAAACCAACAGGAAATGCCATTTAAGAACCAAAAATTGGGATTCAGTATGAAAAGGAAAACAGGTGATACCAATCCTGAAAATCTCTGTGGAGGAAGCTCTGAAGACGCACCAGGAGGCCCTAACCTTGCGACCCATGGACGTGATGAGAAGCTCTCACTGACGTTCACAGGGTTTGGTGGGTCGTTTTACGAGCAAAGGAAACTGAATCCAGTGCTTGGTATTTGCCCTGAAAATGCATCAATTACCACTGAAGGCTTTTTATAGAAAGTAATTTTGTTCTCCCTTAAGATTTTAAAAGGGAAAATACACGGGGACAAACTGAAACTGGCAAAAATTATGTAAAATGCTTTCACCCCAGTGTTGTGTTTACAACTGAAGGTCTGAAACGATGTGAACACTAGGAGAATAATCACGATCAATCACTTGATCAGATATCAGCTTAGACCCTGTGAAACTACTGATATGCAAACGTTTTTGATGTACAAAAACAATGCTTTTGTAAAATTTAACCTAATACCACAGACATTAACAACGGCATTTTTCTAACAATATGCAATGGCACAGAACGATGCTGTAAATGTTCCAGAAGCTCATAGAAGGGAAGATCTGAATTATATAAAAAGTGCGGGAAGAAAATATATCAAGGAATTCCTTGGCGGTCCATTGGTTAGAACTTGGCGCTTTCACTGCTGGGGCCAGGGTCCAACCCCTGGCCTGGGAACTGAGATTCTGAAAGCTGCACGCTGGGGTCAAAAAAAAAAAAAAAAAAAAAAAAAATCCCTGTCAATACTTCTGAGAGACAGACTGACCAGAGGTGTTACATTTCTTCTTCAAGTTTTTTTTATATTTGCCAAAATATGTTCTAAAGGAAAACAGTCCTTGTGTAACCAGGAAGCACATCCAGTAGGTTCAAGTTAAAATACACACACAAGAGGGGGACTGTGTCCTGTGTGAATCAATGTTCACGCAGAAGAGACCCCCGCAACGGGCAGCAAGGGAGGGAGGCCCGGAGGCCCGGAGCTCATGCGGGGCCAGGGGCTGCAGGGCGGGGCGAGACAGACACAAGGCACCCCTGGCCAGGCCTCCTGACCAGACATGGAGAGGACCGCTCATCAACACTCCCAGGCGCCACTACCACCGAGCCTGAGCTTCCCAACACCATGCTCCCGTCCTGTCCTCTGTCGCCGCAGGCTTCTTGGGGGGCAGAGCAAGGATCGTGGAACTGAGACACACGTGGACTTTGGAGTTAGACCCAGAGTCACCGGGCAACGCACAGAGCCGTGGCCTCCTGGTGGGGCCAGGCACCGAACACAGTCCTAGCGGGCTCAGCACCCGCCCCCACGTCACGGGGCCCACAGCGCGTGGTGAGCACAGCCCGTGCCCCCGTGAGGGCGGGTGGGGGCAGCGCGCCTCTAACCCACTCCCCCTCTGCTCACAGGGCACCACTAGAGGAGGTGCAGCAACGCAGTGAACCCAGCCCCGCCCTCACCCCAGGCAGGCGACAAAGCAGGTGACGGAGGTGTGTCGGAGGCTGCCTCTCCCTGGGGCCTCCCCTCGCCTCTTTCTCCGAGAACTGACACTGGAAAAGTCGCCACTGGCAGGGTTTTCCTTTTTCGTGGAAAGGTGCACAAATTCTTTTGAAGAGTAGACTGGCACTGCACGAGCTTTACGACCCAGGGACCTTTCTGAGGACCTGGGAGCCATCCCTGGAGTGGACACATCGAGGGGGGCGGGGGTGTCACTGCCCCGAGCTCCTCATGCCACGAGCTGAAGCTACTGCCGGAGTGAGGGAACGCCCAACCACGGTGCCCGGAACTAGACGCCCTCCCGAGTCAGGATGCCTGGGCCGAGGCCGCAGGGACAAGGCAGCGTGAGAGCGGGTGGATGCCAGGAGTGCAGGGCACAGCAGAGCTCCGGTCACGGCGCTCGTTACGCGCTGGCCAATGGGACTGTTTTCAAAGCACACAACTTGTGTCGCCTGAAACCTCTGGGCATAGTCTCTTCCCTGAGAACTAAACATTAAGCTGTAAGTATTAGCGGTGTTTTTTTTTGTTGTTGTGTTGTTAAATCTGCCTTTTAATTGTCACCTTATGTCCTGCCCCCTCGGAGAACACGGAATATAAGTCAGCATTTTCTAAGAGATTCAGAGCTACCTTGATAGACAAAGGTCCCTGTGACAATTTTGGCAGGTTGGCAAATCGGCTCCCTCAAGCCTCAGCTTTCTCAGGTATGAAAGAACGACGTGACAGATTTTTGCAGTGAAATCCTGTGAGCCAAGAACTTCCACCTGCAGCCCTGAGGGCACGGCGGGATGTGCACATACCTTCCCGCCATAAAACAGAAAAACGGGCAGGTATGTGGAACCACCGGTTTCATACACTAGACAGAAGGCCGGGAAGGGAGGCACCGAGGTGAACCCTGTGGCTGCCCAGGATTCCTGCCAGAAGATGCACCCTGGGCCACAGAGCAGGTCACGCGGGTCTCACGAAGCTGCAGAGACAGGAACAGGGAAAAGTGGCTGGGGAACCCGGAGAAGAGAGTGCTCAACAGGAAGAAGCTCCACAAATCCGAGTCTTTGATGCATACGCTGAGACAGACCAGGGTAGGGTCATACCCCGAGAAGTGGGGCAAAAATCAAGCAAGGAGCTGGGAGCTGAACGGTTCCCAGGCCCTCAGAGAGCTGGGAGGAGCCTGGGCTACTTCCAGCCAGGGCGAAAAGCCCGCAAAGCGTTCTGTGGAGAACCCGCAGGGCCACGCCTCGGCAGGGGAGTGAGTGTCCCTGGGGCAAAAGCTGTTTCACATCCACCCTAGCCAAGTTTAAAACCAGCTCTGCAACAGATGCAGGGAAAGCACCTGAGAAATTCAACACCCTTTGGGATAAAACCCCTGCACAAACTAGGAAGGTGAGGGAGCGTCCTCAGCCTGATGAGAGCCCACAGCTGGGGCTCCCTGCTGGCTCCGGGCTGAAGAATCCGCCTTGCACTGCAGGCCATGTGGCTTCTATCTGCAACAAGAGAATGTTCCTGGTGTGCACCGTAAATCGGTTATACATTTACACCCTGTACTTCTCCTTCAGGGCACCTGTTAGCATTTTACATGTTTACTTGCAGTTTTTTGTTTAACGCTTGTTTGTCTCTCTCCATGGTAAGCCCCATGACAGCAAGACTGTGCCCATTTATCTGTCCCTCCAGGGCACCCCTCTAGGGCCTGGCACAGGGCCTGGCCCTCCACAGGCACTCCAAGACTGTGCGAGAATGGATGGCGGATGACGCCAGCATCTTTTGCTTTCACCACGGTGAACCCTCAGCCGGCCCGAATCCCAGCTTCCAGACCAGCTCTGAAACAGAGAAGCTCAGAAGAGTGGCTTCAGCAGCAGAGAGTCTCTCAGACTCAATGAATACATGCAAGTGAGCTTGGAGTGGTTTTGCCTCAAACCTGTATTTATGCGTCAGGGTTTCATGCAGATGAAAGCTGCGCCCCGGCTGGTGTGGTAATGTGCACGAGAGGCCAAGCTTTTTGTCAGGAGAGAAGCAGATAACAAAAATAAATCTGTAAATAAGCAGCCAAGAGAACAAGTGCACAGAAACATTTCAGCAACTAAACTCCGACGGTGGGAACAGCCACTGGTGGAAGGGACTGGAGGCGCCGTCTCCAGCGAGCGCAGGCGCAAACGCTGCAGGCAGAGCGAGAATCCGCAGTGAGGAGTCAGAAATAGAACATTTCTGCCCTCTGGGGGAGCAGACGGCGGGCACACCGCTCCTGAGAGAGCCCAGGGCACCAAGGAGGCAGCCCTCCGCCGGCTCCCCAGGCAGACGCGGCCTCTGCTCTGGGAGCACCCGGGAGGTGGCCTGCTCCCCTCTCGGCTCACCACCACTCTGCTCTTTCAGCAAATGCTGTTTCCACCGCTGGCTCTCCACCTCCGCCATCTGAAACGCCGCCCCTCACCAGCCAGAGCGCTTAGCACTTGCAAACCCCTTCCTCAAGGCTTCCTAGCCATCCCCACGAGAGACCCCAGCAGAGGGTGACCTCCCAGCAAGTGCCTGCAGCGCTTTCGCTGTCTCAGGGCTCGGTTCACTTTATCACCTTCTATCACATTCTTCACAAACCCACCAAGAGCCAGGAGGAAAGCGTTTAGGGCCCACATTAGAAGTTATCTGCTCCTCCCTCTCCCGCCCCCACCCCAGCAAAATACCAAGCAGCCAAGTATCTTCCCAGGAGATTTCATTCCAAAGCCACAGGGTTCACCACAGAGTCCTCTCTGGACAGACACTGGCCCGCCCGGCACCTCAGACTGCTGAGATCTCAAAGTTAGCTGAGATCAGGGCCGTGCGCGCACCTGGGAGACCCCGAGTGGGCTCGGCCAGGGGTCAGTGCTCAAGCAGCAGGGCTGCAACGTAAAGAGGACACGGAGTTCAATCTCCCACAGCACGGAAAACGAGGACACAGCAACATCACACAATCCGAGCACTTCTGCCTTGGGGGTTGTTTGCTTAATTCATAACATAACAGAGCCAACCACAGTCAAATGTCATCTTGGGCTCAAAAGGATAAGGTGCCCTTTTATGCTTTCTGAGTTGGCAGGAAAACATACAACAAAATCCAACCCTGTGAAGCTATACATAAACCAGTACAAGGTGTCTTACCGCTGCTATCACAACTACACAGAACCTTCTGGAAACAGGTGGGCATTAAACATCAAGACTCATCTATGATGTAACACAAGGATGTAATTCATAAGAAGACAAAATGCTAGGTGTGCAAACATGCTGTTTCACATGGAAAAACCAGAAAGTCTAAACAGAGAAATGCCTAAGTATGGTTCATCAATGCTAAAAAATGATGTGCCACCATCAAAACAACAACTATGGGCTACTTTTGCAAAAACAAACAATAAAGTGAACATAGCCATATATGGTTAAAAATTAGAAAGAGCTTTAGGAAATGACAGTGCTGATGGGTTCATGGGATGGAATGGGCTGGGCCTCTCATCAAATTCATATATTGACGTCCTAATGCCCAGGTACCTAAGAATGAGATTGCGTTTGGACACGGGGTCATGGAGGAGGTGATTAAGTTAAAATCAGGTGATTAGGGAGGGCCAGTCCTACCAACCTGACTGGCTTCCTTCTGAGCAGAGGGGATTAGGACACAGAGAACAAAGGGGACCACGTGAAGACACGGGAGAAGACAGCAGTCTGCATGCCAGAGAGAGAGGCTTCCAGAGAGGCCCAGCCCTGCTGACACCTTCATTCTGGCTTTCCAGCCTCCAAACTGTGAGAAAAGTCACTTCTGGTGTTTAAGCCAGGGTGGGTGGCACTTCGTTATGGCAGCCCCAGCAAACTAATAGAGTTAATGTGGTTCGATTACAGGTAAAGATTTTTTTCTTCTTCCAAGTACTTCCTAAAGTGTTTCAGAGTTGACTTAATAACACTGGTTCCAGCGACATGAACACTCTCTGGCGAAGCCCATTCTCTCTCCTCTCCCTCGGTGGTTTTCTTTTAACACGGCTTCACAAAGGAAAGGGGGCGGGAGAGGAGACTTTCAGCTTCATGATGCTGAAGAAATGCCAATTGTAGGACTTTCCCTCCACAGCAGACCACTCTAAAGCATAGCCTGGACCACCGTGAACTCCAGAAAGCCCACTGTCCTCAGCTCCTGGCCACAACCTCCCCCAGCGCACTGCCTGGCACACGCCTGCCAGCAGGGAGGGTCTGGTCCATCCTGAGCGCAGCAGGCCAGGCCCTTTAAACGCCGGGTCAGCTAGCTGAACACCCCGAGATTCTGGCACTCTGAGGAAGAGCCACAGGGAAGGATCTGAACCCAGCTCCCTGAGGGCGGGAAGAGGGGCGGGAGGGCACAGAATGCCACCTGCTGTGCAGGTCTGCCCAGAGCTCCCCACATCCCGGGCTCAGGGTCTGCTAGTACAGCACAGGCCAGATGAGAGGAGGCAGGAACGGGTCCCCTGATGTCCAGGGTACAGAGGAGTGTGACACAGGGTACAGGTGGCGGGGGGTGGCGGCTCGGCAACCTCCTCAAGACAGGCAGGAACCGGGAAAGCAGAGCAAAAAGATGGGCGGGCACTTGGAAACCAGAGATGGATGCGCTGCACAGGGCTTGCTCTCTTCTCCGTTTCTCTCCTCTCCTCTCTCTCCCAGAGGGAGAGGGCTGAGGCCTGAGTGGGCCTCGCAGGGGCCCTTGGAGGTGGGCTGCAACCCTCAGGCTGGGACTGCAGTCCTAGAAGCAGCCTAGCAGGAAAAGGTCGAAGCTCAGGTAAGAATCTGAGAATAGAGGCCAAGAACCCTTGAGTCCGGTCACCGGACCTGGGACACAAGAGCGCCCAGAGGACACTGAGCAAAGCTGACTTGTGCTGGTCACCTGGGCAACCGAGTGAGCAGTTTCTCATCTACCTGACCTGACGAGCAACACACGTATTCTGGATGAAACAGCAAACTAAGGAATTAAGGAGAAGCAAAAGGCACTGTCCTGTGATAGGCCTGGCTTCACAGCCTGGGTGGGGGTGGGTGACCGGAGTGCGCCCCACCCCCCACCCCGTGGCATGCCGAGCGACAAAGAAGGGGCAAGTTGTGTCACTACTGCATCCCAGTGCCGCGAGAAGCACGTCAAGCTGCCTGAGCACCCACGTCTGAGCTAAGGCGGCAGGTCCGGCTCAGAAAACAGCCTTCCTTGGGCTGAGCCTATCTGTATCAGCTCCTACCCAGTCCTTTGCCCTCTTTGATAAAACGGAGGAGAGAGCAGTGAAGACAGAGAAACGGGAGGGGAGGGTTTCCGCGCTCGCCTCTCCCCGTAGGTCTCTCCTTTCTTACCCTGGGTGGGCACTCAGAAACTCCTCTACTCCTAAGAACCTTGAGACTCCTTCCCTCAGGGATGCGAAGGGCTTCTCGCCCACCGTTTTAAGTAGGGGAGTGGAGCGAGCAGACACACCGTATAGGGCTGAACAGGAACAGTGATCGGGGTATAACCAAGCTCAGGAAGGTAGAAGAGGACGAGAGAAATTCACACACAGCCAGTGGAATCAGCCACAGGACCTTCCTCCTCAGAAAGCAGCAGAAGGGCCGCACGCACACAGGGGTCCTCACAGTTAGATGCCACACAGTGAAAGGGTCTCAGCAAGGAAGAGGACAGCTGGAGTCTGGAGAAAGCCACGCAGGGGCTTCCTCTTGGCTCTCCCTCGTCTGAGGGGGCACCCCAAGCAGGCTCCCCTCACAGCAGCAAGCAACTTAGTAACACAGGAGCGAGGTTCGTGCCAAGGTTTTTGCTGGGGGCTGGGCACTTAGGCACTGCCTGCCTAGAAAGTAGGTGCTCAACAGAAACCACACTTCTCATGCGGAGTCAGACACAGTGAACCATCCTTATCAGCTAAGGAATGGAGGGACAGTTCAAGCACAAAGTTCCTCACACCAGCCAAGAGCCAATTTCCTGAGCAGACCCTTCCGAAGAAGACAGCAGCCCCAAGCGCTTGCTGTTAACGCTTTCCTGCAGTGGTTTGTAAATGAGGCAGAGACACTGAAGGCAGGTTAGGGAGCCTGCCAACCTGAAAGCTACATTATTTAATTGTAACATTCTGTAATCTTGACAACAGCAACCTTAGGGTAACAGACAAAGCTATTAACAACAAAGTCGCAGTTACAGGAGGTCCCTATGATGGGTGAAGAAGGCTGAAGCAGGAGAGCTAAGCTGAAAGTGCATCTTTCAGTTACTGAGTGGGGAAGCGTGCTGCCCTTGCTAGAGCCCCAGGACACCCTCCTTCAAGATCATCCAATTCGCTGCACCCCCTTCTCCAAGTCCAGTGAGCAAACTTCTGACAGCAGTCTTGGTCCTCCTCCTAGGAAGAGAATGCGCTGACCAGCTGGCACAGATCTGACTTCATGAACCAGTGCTGTGGTCCACTGGTCAGGCTCACGAAATGACAACAGGAATCGTTCATTAGGCACCCAGGTCTACGCGAGTTATTTTGTGGATCCTCCCAACTCTCTCATCAAGTATTTTGCATTTTGCAGGAAAAAGCAAAGACCAGACTGGTGAACTGAGCTGCCCAGAGACACTCTGCTGGAGTGAATGACACAGGATTGAAATTCAGGTGGTCTTATCTCTACAACCCATATTCTTCCCATTGGATTACACTCCTTCTCTGACTGAGAAGCCAGGCTGGCATCAGTTTCCCGAGACCCGCTCCCCCTGTGAGTCTGAGAACCTACAGGAGTCAGGGAAGGCCCAGGTCATTCTGCCAAAGTGCCTGCAACAGCCCTTGAGCTTCACCCGTCCCCAGAGCCACAAAACCACCCCCGACCGCTCTCCTACTGTTGGATAAGGTTTTTTCCACCCGCCACGAAGCCAGGAAAGAGTCGTGTCATCCCCTTCATCCTCACACCCGGTGGCGGAGGAAAGCTGTCCTTCACTGCGCACCTACGTGGGCCAGGCACCTTCTCCTGGAGCTCATCTAACGTTCAAGAACTTCGTGTCACAGATGAGGACGCCAGAGGCTCTGAGTGTTGAAGCCACCTGTCCAAGGCAACCTACAGAGACGGTGCAAGGACCTTCCCATTCGAAAGGCTCCATCTCCGCCACCGTCGCAGGCACCCTCGGGGCTACGTTTCACCTTTCTCCCAAGATAAGGAACCCCCGGGCTGAGCTCTGCGGCCCAACGCCCTCTTAGCCGGTCTAACGCCCCCTCTCGCCTCAGAGGAAAACACGGCGCAGCGGGTCCGCGTCTCAGAGACGCTGCTCCGCCCGCCCTTCGCCGAGGGCAACGCGCCGAGAAGCGCCCCTGCCCCGCGGGCGGCATCGCCCCAAGGTCACGGAACAGCGCAGTGAGACGGGGAGCCGCCCGCCGGGGTCACCAGGCAGCCCCGCGCCTCAGCCCGCCCGGATCTCCGGGCCCCGCCCGCGCCCGCCACACGGGCCCTCGGATCCCCGCGACCCCGCCGGCCGATGCCCCGGCCCTCGGCTCCCCGCCGCGCCGGCTCCTCCCTCACGAGCCGCCGGCGTCCCCGGCCGCCGGGACCCCCGCGGCCTCCCTGAGACCTCTGCCCCGCCTCCCGCGCCGCGGGCCCCTCCTCCTGTCAGCCCGCGCCCCGCGGCCAAGCTACCTTCTCCAGAGAAGCCGGTCTCTGCACGGCCAGGGAGCGGGCCAGCGACAGGACCGTGTTGAAGTAGAAACCCCGCGAGGCGCCGGCGCCGGACCCCGGGCCGAAGCCCCCGCCGCCAGCGCCGCCGCCTCCGCGGGCTGCGGCCGCCGCCATCATCGCGAAGCGGCGCCGCCCGCCGGCTTTCCGCACTCGGCCCGCGAGCGCCGGGGCGCACGGCGCAGGCGCGGCCGGCTTCCGGCTGCCCGGCCACGTGACCTCTCAGTCGCCGACGCCGGCGGGGCGTGGCCTCGGGCGGATCCACCACCGAGGGGGGAGCCAGGAGCCCCGCGGCCGGCTGCTGCGCGGCGCGCAGTGGGCGTGAACCCCCCCCGCCGCGGGGCACGATGGTCTCTTCCGGGGGCGGGGCCTTCGCGCGGCGCCTGAGGCGGGCTGACGGACGCTTCTTCGGGCCTGCGGCGCGGCGGCGACGGCGTTTTCTTCCCCGCGACCCAGGCGCTCACCTCGCCTCGACCGCACCAGAGACCTCCCGCCCGTCCCGGGCCGAGCGCCGGCGCCATGTCAGCCTACCCCCGGAGCTACAACCCGTTCGACGAGGACGCGGAGGACGAGGACGCCCGGCCGGCGCCGTGGTCGGACAGCCGCGACCTCGCGGACGGGCTGGGCGCGCCCGCCGACCGGCAGCAGGCCCTGCGGCAGGAGGCGCTGCGCCGGGCCGAGGCCACGGCCGCCAGCACCTGCAGGTCCCTGTCGCTCGTGTACGAGTCCGAGAGGGTCGGGGTCGCCTCCGCCGAGGTGAGTGCGCGGTCGCCGGGGCTGCGGTGTGGGGGGTGGATTCGCCCGGTCAGCCAGGACGGGTCGTGAGCTCTGGTGACTGGACAGTCGGTGACAGTCTGTCAGCGACGGTAAAAGACGCAGTCTTCACGCTCGAAGGGGCAGTTTGCTCCCGGCGATCTCTGGACTTGAGTCCGCCGGAGTGTTGTTTCTTCCTTCTTGATCGAGAGGCATGTCCATGCTGTCCAGTTCAGGTAAGTAGAGGCTCTGGACAGCAGAGCCCGGGTTAGGGACGTGGAGGGTGTGTCCTTTTTCACGTTTCCTGGGCAGAAGCCGGGGCCCGGGGTCTTCAGCCCTTCCTCCTGTGCCTA
Organism: Okapia johnstoni; assembly: GCA_024291935.2. Taxonomy (NCBI): domain Eukaryota; kingdom Metazoa; phylum Chordata; class Mammalia; order Artiodactyla; family Giraffidae; genus Okapia; species Okapia johnstoni. Next base: position 841,806 of record CM044310.1, on the reverse strand, counting down.
TGGTGTCAAGCGTCCGAGGAGATGGGCCTTTGAGTTCTTTCTGGCACCGAGCGCCCCTCCAGCTCGCCGAAAGGGGAACAGAGGGGTCTTGTCTGCCTGCACGCTGCTGAGTGCCCCCGAGTCCGAGTCGGGTCGAGTCCAGGCCCTGAGGTTTCCTTGCCCATCCCAGCCAAGATGTCCTAGCCGTCAGGTGCGGTCGGTGACTCTCTGCTGCACCAGCTCACCTGTTCTCCTCCTCCGCATCCAGAGGTGGTTTCAGAGGTGTTAGGACCTTGGGTGAGACCTGTTGTTTCTTAGCCACCACAGTTCTCGCCCCAGCCCACTAATGAAATACTGAGATTGGGCTTTATTTTTAAGTGTTCTTAAGAATGTAATAACAGGAAAGTTATTGCAATATCAGTTAAAAATAATTAGGCTTAAGCATCTGTAGCTCATTGTTTTTCTCATCGCATCTCTTCATAATTTTCTCTTCTGGCACACTTCCCTCAAAGCTGGTCACTTGCAGTCTCTGAGGATTTTGAGGTCTGTCCCAGCATTCTCCCGCGGCCACTTCCTGTCACCATATCCTTCATTGGCCCATCCTGCCTGTCTTTAGCCTTGCTAAGGGAGTTTATCTTGTGTCTGCTGGATTCCTATGTTGAAATCTAAATAGAAAGTGTTGACTTACATCTGGGAGGATTCGCTGAGGTCTTAGGGCCCAGGTGGAAGGGTCACTTGATTAAAGGGCCCAGGCCCAAGGATGTCAACAGAGAACTGTTTAAAAAGGCATCTCTGACAACTGAGAACAGGTGAGGCAGGAAACCAGGCTGACAAGAAGCAGAGGAGACCTTGGAATCTGGCTTCTGTGGCTAAGGTGTAGGTAAGAGGAGGAGGGGGACGTTCCCGAGGAACAGAGGAGCCAAGCTGCACACTGACCGGGCCCTGCAGCTCCAGGGCTCCTGAGCACGCAAGTGCTGCCCAGGGAGCTTCCAGGAAAGGGCCTGGAGGAGGAGCTTGGGACCTGGCGCAATCAGAGGGAAGGTTGAGAGCACCAAAAACACAGGGACTGTGGGAACAAGCCCCATGCTGCCCCCCAGGGTCCTTCTCTCCAGCGATGGGGAGCATGAGAGCAGCGACAGAGCGGCTCCTCAGGCCGCGAGGCTTGCCCTGGACAAGCCAGGCATTGTCCGAGAGGTGCGGTGCGATGGGGACCAGGCAGGTGACGGGCTCTGTCATCATGTCATCACACACTGACGTTGCCCAGGGCTGAATCAGTTCTCGATCATCAGCTCTCGGAAGCAGGAATGGTCAGCACCCCCACACTGCCCCGCCCCACATCATACTCTCCAAACGTTCTAAATCCCCCCTCATCACTCTCTTTATTTTCCTGGGCGGTGGGGTGAGCTCTGTCCCAGCTGATCCAAGTCACCTGATCCACTAACCTCCCGACTCAGATGGGAACCCCCCCACATACCCAGCGCTGAGGCATGTCGAAACAGGACACGATTTTTAGAGTTGAGCCTTGACTTTTTTAGGTCGGGAAGCTCATAATTGAGGCCCAGTGTGGTAGCAGCGGGAAAGTCGCTCAGGTCACCTCTCCCAAAGGAGCACTGCCCTTCTCGTGAGAAACCTGCAGGGGCCACCGGTCAGGGAGGCGCTCGCCTTGGGCCCTGACCCCAGAGGACAGAGGCAAGGCGGGCCAGCCTGGGGAGCAGTCCAGACCACGGAGACTTGTGGGCCGCCCGACTCTCTCCTTCCCAGGCACGATCTGTTTCTTCTCTTTTCCTGAGCTTTAGCTTCTGGGACAGTAATCCAGTCACAGCCTTCAAAGCAGACCCCCAGGAGCTGGAAGGCTCTTCCTACCCCACCTCCCCCACCCCTAGCTGCTTACTCCTGTCCCTTCTGTGTCCCTGTGAAGGGATTCTATATGTGAAGATACTCTTATCATCACTTTCCCTTTTTTTTTTTTTTTTTTTTTTAAAATTTTAACTTGAGCAGAAGTATTCTGTATGTTCTAGGTGGCACATTGCTTAGCAGGGTGGAGGGCATGCCCTAGCAACACGAGATGTGCTGCTTTTCCCACCCCGCCACCGTGCAAGTGGCTGTAGGATCTTAGTTCCCCACCAGGGATCAAACCCAGACCTAGCAGTGGAAGCATGGGGTCCTAACCACTGAATCGCCTGGGAATTCCTGTACTCTCTGTTCTCTGGGCAGCGTCATGGTCCCTCTACTGGATGACTTCTGTCTCTGCAGCCAGTCAGTCCCCTGATACAGGGCCTTTGCCTGTTTGTGTCCCACGTGGACACAGTCTTTGTGAGCCCTTTCACCACCCTAGCCAGGGAGACTGCCTACCCCGCTCTGGCCACTGATGTTTTGTGGGGCCTGGAGTCTCAGTTCAGGGAGTCCATCAACAAACATTGGACCAGGGCCTGAGTGGCCAGCATGGTAGCATCGGCAGAAAGGGAGTCGGGGAGGGGCCCGCGGGAGACCGTGTGCAGGTGTGCTGCTGGGCTGCTGAGAGCATCCTGGCGCCGCCAGCACACCTGCACACAGCCTCCTGTGGGCCCCTTCCCTCGATGGTGTCTCTCCACAGTCCCCAAAGCCCCGCTGGGTGTTCGGCTCAGAGAGGTGGGCCCGGGAGGACACCTCTCCAGTCTGGGAACCGAGGCCATCTCGGCCATCTGTCCTGGGGGCTCCATGACTTAGGGGGCTCCCTCATCCTCTGGGCAGACCCTCCCCCTCTCCAGGTGAGGTCGATCCTAACCAAAGCCTCTCCTTCAAGGCAGCCTGGGCTGGTTCTGATGTGGCCAGGGTTCTTCGCACAGGCCTGTCCTGAAGCAGAAGCTGATGGAGAGTGAAGGACTGCTGCTCAGCTGGGTGATTCCCAGTCGGTTTCTGACTGTGGAGGAGGAGCTGTGTCTTGCTCAGCCTTCTGCTCCCACACTTGCCAGCACAGTGGCCCTCCATGTAATAGGTACTTCCCAAATAGCTGGCGGGTGAGCAGATGACCCAGCCCGGCGAGGAGGGATGCGGGAAGAAGGGTGACCTGAGCCGTGTGGCTCTGGAGGAAGTAGGTCTCTCCTTCATCTATTACATTGTTGATTGTTTTTAATACGCTGTCGATGATCGAGTTCCACTGTTGAAAAGTTTTAGGGTCAGGCAGGGACCTCCCTGGCGCTCCAGTGGTTAAGACTCCTCTCTTCCACTGCAGGGGGCACAGGCTTGATCCCTGGTTAGGGAACTAAGATCCCGTGTTCAGCATGTTGTGGCTGAAAGAAAGAAAAGTTCCAGGATCAAACTTGCTGGCTCCCTAGCTGTAAGGAGGCCCCTTGTGTGGCCAGGTCATCATTGTCCCGGCAGGTCATACATCATACGCCAGCACCGTAGCGGCCAGCCGTTTCTGCTCCTCCTTCTGGGAGCGTCCACTCGCGGCCACCATGGCATCCAGGGGGACCTTGCTTTGCTGGCCAGGTGATGCACTGGGGAAGCCGAGGGGCTGTCTGCTCTCCAGAGGCCATGTTGGGGGTCCTGAAGACCACCCTCAGGTTTAACGTTCCCCTAGAAGGACTTGCAGAATCGGCTGAGCTGTTATCCTCGCCGCTGTGGTTTGTTACAGCAGAAGGGTGCAGGTCAGCATCACGCAGGGGACAGGCTGGTAGGCAGAGTCCGGGAGGCTCCCCCTGTGCTCTTCCCCAAGGAGCTGTGCGCAGCCAGCGCTTCCGCGGGGCGACATGTGTCCACCCCATGGCTCAGCTGCCCACCTAGCCTCTCCAGAGGCTGGGCCGTGTGGCTCAAGGCCCCACCGTAACCACGTTGCCTGCACAAACTGTCAGGCTGGCCTGAGGACTCAGGGAGGTCAAGTCACTCTTCAGGGTGGTCCAGGGCACAGGACCAGACAAGGCCTTCCTGGGGAATACGCGGTGTAGGCAGCCAGGCCTGCTGAGCTAGCCACCCACTGCCCCCACATCAGCCCCAGTGCCCTGCACACAGCAGGGGGCAGCAGCCTGCTGCCTTTGCCCTGGTGGTTCTCGGCCACCTAGGAGGACTGACTCCTGCTTCTGCTGGGACAGAACCCTGAGTCTGTGTGTGTTCCCCAATATGCTGGCCGAAGGTTTAGGGAGGGCCTGCCTCTGCGGGTGCCGGGGGGTTACAGAAGGTGCAACGCCGCGCTGTCTTGTCCTCCCCAGGAGCTCGTGCGCCAGCGAGGGGCCTTGGAGCGCACAGAGAAGATGGTGGACAAGATGGAGCAGGACCTGAAGACCAGCCAGAAGCACATCAACTCCATCAAGAGTGTGTTCGGGGGGCTCGTCAATTACTTCAGGTCCAAACCCGCCGAGACCCCGCCTGCGCAGAACGGCACGCTCGCCCCCCAGCCCAGTGGCAGGTGAGCGGGTGCCCGGCTGGCCGGAGAGAAGCAGCAGAAGGGGGTTTGGTGTGGGTGGACAAGGCGTTCAGACCACTTCTCATGCCTTAAAGGGCCCCAGGGACCCTGAAAGTCACTCACCGGGAAGAATTTGTCCTGAGGCACCTTGAAACAAGTGTTCTGCGCTGTCCAGTCTGCCTACTGTGTGTGAATTGGGTCTCTATAAACCCCTGCTCCCGGTGGTTTGAAAGAGAATGTTCACTCTAACCAGTGCCGAGGTGACTTGCTTCCCAGAATTGTTGCTTTAAAAAGCCTTCACATCAAGTTTTCCCATGTCTAGTCCAAGTTGCCTGTTCATTATCGCTTTAGAATTACAGATTATCTGCTTCAAGTTTTGGCTAGAGATACAATAAAATCACATGTGCAGTGTTGGCAGACATATAAATGTCAGGAGCTCAAATATAAAAGAACTGAGTTTCTGCTAAAACAAGTGATCTGTTGCTCCCATGTCAGATCATTAGCTCTTTTATCATAAAAACACTTTTGCCACGGTACAGAAAATCTACAGCCTACCTCCTGTAACACAGAACATTGAGGGTGCTCCGCTTAGTCCGTGTTATCATAGTTGCCATCAGGACATCCAGGCTGATGAGCCTGGTGGCTCGGTGGTAAGGAATCTGCCTGCCAATGCAGGTGATGCCCAAGATGCAGGTTCAATCCCTGCGTTGGGAAGATCCCCTGGAGGAGGAAATGGCAGCCCACTCCAGCATTCTTGTCTGGAGAATCCCATGGAGAGAGGAACCTGGCAGGCTGCAGTCCATGGGGTCACAAAGAGTCAGACACGACTGGGCGACTAGACAACAACAATCAGACCATTCGTTTGTAGCTTGGTCAGAGGAGGCATTTGTGTTTCTCACACGGGTGCTGCTGGGAAGACTGACTGCACCATCACAGGTGGTTCTCCTTTCCTCTGAAAGTTTTCTTTTTCTCTTACTGCTGCTGCTGCTGCTAAGTCGCTTCAGTCGTGTCCGACTCTGTGCGACCCCACAGACAGCAGCCCACCAGGCTCCCCCGTCCCTGGGATTCTCCAGGCAAGAACACTGGAGTGGGTTGCGATTTCCTTCTCCAATGCATGAAAGTGAAAGGGAAGTCGCTCAGTCGTGTCCGACTCTTCGCGATCCCATGGACTGCAGCCCACCAGGCTCCTCCGTCCATGGGATTTTCCAGGCAGGAGTGCTGGAGTGGGGTGCCACTGCCTTCTCCGCTTTTTCTCTTAACTTTTATCCAAAGGTTGAAAGAGGCCATCAGCTCCAGTAAAGAGCAGGAGGCACAGTACCAGGCCAGCCACCCGAACCTCAGGAAGCTCCAGGACTCAGGTTTTGCGGGGACACCTTGGGCCAGGGTGGGGCGACAGGGCCCAGCGCCTCTCTCGTGGAGCTGGGAGTGGGCATTACTGCGGGGTTCGGCCCTTTCCCCCATGGAGGGAGGGGTAAGGAAGTGGGAGCCTGGCCCGAGTAGCTCCCAGCTTTTCCGGCAGGGAAGTGCCTTTGCTGAGTAGGCTGTGACCCCCAGGATGCTCTTGGCCTAATCTCTGGAATATTCTGGGTCACGTGGCAAAGGGGGCAGTGTGGTTGCCAAGTGGCTGGCCTCAAGGGGGGGAATTGTCCTGGGTTTTCCCACTGGACCCATTGAAATCACAGAGGTTCTTTGCTCATGGGAAGGGGGTAGAGGAGAGAGTTCCGGCCCTCAGGACTGACTTTCCGGGGCTGGATGGGGCCAGGAGTCATTGCCCCTCAAGAGCCTGCAGGAGCGCCGACCCCGCTGACACCTGGGTCTGAGCCCAGGGAGGCCCGGTGTGTACGTCCACCGTCCAGAACTGAGGACGGCTGGTGGTAGTCTGTTGGGGCGGCTAACGCAGCCCATGAGGCCCAGCCACTGGACGAGGAGTGCAGGATGGAAGGTATTTCGTGTCAGATTTCCCCATTAATATCAAATGACAGGCCCAGAAACGTCCCTTGTCTCAAGAGGAACAGGCCTCCTGGGGTCCTGTGCGCCCCAGAGAGCCAGACACGTCAGACATAACCAACCGCAGGGTCTGGCGGAGGAGGGACCAGAGGGCGTCTAGGAGGTGAGAGCCTTGGAGGAAGCAGGTGAACACTGTGCCCCCGAGCAAAGAGAGACCCCGAGTCTAGCAAGAGCTGGTCCCAGGAGACGGAACCTGAGGGCCAGGGCATTTCTGCGTGCACTCGGAAACAAGTTTAGAGAAGGCTTTCTGGGGGCAGACGTGTGTCATTAACGTTTCTTCTCCCATAGCCTGCATGGGTTTACAGTGGCCACTCCATTGTATGTCGTTACCTGTACGAAGCTCTTTGCTGAGCTCGCGGGCCTGGGTCTGACCAGACCACCCTTACCTGGGGGTCTGTGATCTCGAAAGGGCTACCCTAAGGAAGCATCGCCTTCCCCTGCTTCTGCACCCCCACCCGTCTCCCTCGGTGGCCTCAGACCTGACCGCCTTAGGCCTTCCACCGATTGGCCGGGTTAAGATGAGTTTTATGAGGTGACTCTTCAAGGGTCGTCCGGTAACCATCCTCCCGTGTCTCGTCGCCCACCCAGACTCCGTCCCTGGAGGGGCCGGTTCAGCGGTGAGCTCCGAGGCCTACCCGCGGAACCCGCACCTTCGCGCCTGTCACCAGAGGATCGACAGCAACCTTGGTGAGCCCAAAGTGCCGCCGCCTGCATGGCTCAGCCGCGCCGGGCCCCCGGGGTCTGCCCCCCACCCCGCACCTGCACGGCTCCCAGCCCCTCAGCCCCTCTGGGGCCTGCCTGCCTGCCTCCGTCCCCACCTCTCGTCTGGGCGGTGACAGCGGCAGGGACAGGGTCTGGGTGTGCACTGTGCGGCCTGGGCTCTGCCCGCCCGCCTCCACCGCCCCACACCAACCTTCTTCAGTTAACCCTTCATCTGTAACTTAGGAAAAAGGCTTATGGGGCACCCTTCTTGTATCTTCCCCGCTCTTTCCTGGTGAAAGGGCAGAGAGCAGCTCGGGGTGTGTCACATACCGCCTGTACGCGTGCACACACTCGCACACACCTGCAGGCACACTCATGCACACACTCACAAAACCCCAAGAAGGAGCCCTACCTTCACCCGGACAGTCAGTCAGGTCAGGACTCGCCTCTGCGCTCGGCGCAGCCGTGTCTGGGGACCCCAGGGCCCTCGCTGGTCCCTCCCGCTCATGGTCAGCTCCCTGTGTCGCCCTGCTGACGAAGCCCTCTGTGTACTCGAGGCCGACCGTGACCTCATGGACACCTTTCCTCTTTTTTGTTTTTTGTTTTCAGAATCAGTTTTCATTTAATTTCTTTTCTCCTGAAGAAGTACTTTTACTTTTTCATCAAAAGCCTGGAAAAATGAAACTTATCAGTCCTAATTTCCTGCTCCTTTAGTGTGACATCTTTCTTCTTAAAGACAAATTGAGATTAGTTTTTACCACTTTTTGTGACAGGAACTGTCTATTACAAAGAGGAGTACAGTCTGAGGTATGTCTCAGATGTGCTTCCAGGCGGGGGACCTGGCTGCGGCTCTGCATCTGTGCTAGATGCAGCATCAGGTTTAAAGGCAGCTGGAAGTTGTGTGGCCCTGTGTGAATTTTTAGAACAAACACCATGTCTCCGCACGGACAGTGGGTCTCCCGGTGGGGGTCGGGAGGAGGGGCTTTTCCGTCAACCACTTACTGTTCTTCACTCGCACGTGTGTCTTGGAACCCAGAACCGTTGCCCTGGCACCTGACCATCTCCCAGGAATAGGGGCTGGTGACCACGGGGGGCATCTGGGCTGCAGGTCCCGACGCCGCGACTTGGCTCAGGCCCGCGCATACCCTCCTGCCCCACAGATGAGCTGTCCGCAGGCCTGGGCCGGCTGAAGGGCATTGCCCTGGGGTTACAGACAGAGATTGATGAGCAGGACGACATTCTCGACCGCCTCACGACCAAGGTGGACAAGCTGGACGTCAACATCACCAGCACCGAGAGGAAGGTGCGGCAGCTTTGAAGCGGGGGCGGACTTCCAGCCCGTAGAGGTGAAGAGGTTTCAAAGGTCTTTTAAACTCCTGAGAAACTTCACTTACTACTTCAAAATGTGATTTAACATGTGTTTGCAGATGTTGTAACAGAGTGGGTCTCGCGAGATTTTGTTTACAGGCTACGGGGCCCCCCTTCCCTCAGGACCCTGACCGGAGAGCTGTGGGCCGGGCAGCAGACAGGCTGGCCTGCATCTCCGTATGCTGTGCGTCCCCCGGGCCGCCCATGGCAGAGCGCCAAGAGCCGTGAGACCCCAGTTTGCAGGCGTTCCCCGCTACGAGCCCATCGTGATGCTCTAAGCCCCAGAAGAGGGCCAGCAGCAGGTTCAGGGTGGAGGGGGTGGGCGTCCTCTCTGTTTCGTGAACAGACACCACCTCCTCCCCTCCTGGCCCCCGAACTCAGCAGGCGTTTGATTTCAGGAGGAGGAGGCGGTTCAGACCCGCCCTCCTCCCTGTGACGCCTGGAAACACAGGGAACTGGGTGAGCCCGGGAGCAAGCTCAGGAACAGGTGTGACCCTGGCTGCAGGCTGTGTGGCCGGCTAGGAGCCCCACGGAGGCGCTCCACCGCGCTCCCCGCCCTCGGGTCACCTGGACCAGGACCCCCATGCAGCAGTGTTTCCTCGGTGCCTGGGATCCCCAGCCCGTCCGGGATGCCCACCCTCTCTTCTTGCGCTGCTGGCCACATGCCTTGACTCATCACTGGTTGTCTGCCCTCCAGTTTTAGGACTGGAATCCGCACGTGACAGACCATGCGAAAGCATTTAGCTTTTTAAAAGCCCAGAGGTTATTCTAATTGGCCTAGCGTGTTCTCGCTTCTCATTTTGTTAGAAAAAGAAGAAGAATCATTTAAAAGCGCTAATTAAAATTGATTCCTGTACTTAAATTTTGTGTTGGTACCTCCAACAAAATAATTGAAGGCACAAGGTCCTGCTCTTTTTTAAACACAAATGGTTTAAAATGTTTTGAAGACAGTAAAAGGGACTGATTTTGATAAGACAGTGCAGGTCGGAAGCTTTAAAGTCACAGTGCCTTTCACCTTGAAACCTGGCCTGACACGGTGACCTCACCGCTTAGGTTCAGTCCATGTAAACAAAGCCCCTTAAAGCACAAAGACAGTCCTGGAGGCCTGTCAGGGGCTGCAGTGAGGCCTCAGCACTTATGTAGCAGTTCAGATATAAAAGTTCCACCCTTGATGCCCGACCTTCCTAAAAACACTGACCACCTCTGTGGGCAGACACAGCTTTCTGTCACATAGCTGCCTCGTGGGACAAGGCAATGGCACCCCACTCCAGTACTCTTAGCTGGAGAATCCCAGGGACGGCGGAGCCTGGTGGGCTGTCGCCTATGGGGTCGCACAGAGTTGGACACGACTGAAGTGACTTAGCAGCAGCAGCAGCAGCTGCCTCGTGAGGCTGACCCATGTCACTATATCACTGAGAATGTCCAGGACACGCGGGCACAGTGGAGGGTGACCCGATCCATGTCTGCTGACCTCCAGCCTGTCGTGGTCATTCTCCTGGTAACTGGAAAAAGGAAAAATGTTAAACGTCCGCTCAGCCTGCACTGAACCCGTTCAGGGGGCCTCCAGCAACAAGGCTGCTCTGAAGTGTGACTCCAGCACAGAGGGCGGCCCGGATGCAGGCCCACCTGGCACCAGCCCTGGGTTCTCCCTGACGCCTGCCTCCGCGGGTGTTGCGGTAACTTCCTGCTCATCACTCTCGGGTGTGGGCCCTTGGAGGTGAGTCAGCACGCCTGGACCCGAGCTTCTGCAATGGTTCAGTAACGCGCAGAGGCCACTGCCGAACGCTCTTAGCCTGCCTCTCGCTGACTCAGCAATGTAGCACCTTACTCTGCGAGGCCGATCGACCCCCGGCCCCGCCTTTTACCCCAACCTGTGGAGGGAGAGTTGCCCTCAGTCTTCTGGAAATGTCCCCCTGACCACACACACAACACAGAGGGCCCCTGTGTTCCGTTCTTGTTCGAGTCCCTTATTCTAAGGCCTGAGCCTCGTGCCAGGCGGGCAGCTGCTCCTGCGCCCACTGAGGGCCAGTGGCTGCTGCTCTGCCAGCCGGCAGCGCCGCTCACACTCTGGAGAGCAAAGGAGGACCTGAGGGGCCTCCAGAATCCACACGTGTCGGGACACACGGTGACTGAGGAGAAGCAAGTCTGCCCTCTGGACGCATGTGTCAGGAGACACGTGGGTGCTGGGCCGGGGCCACCTTCTTGCCACGAGGGGTCCAAAAGACAGACCTGGATTTCGACAGTCCATCTGGAAACACACTGTGCCTTCTGAAGAACAGCTTTCCTGACTCGAGGCCAGCTCCACGCCACGCGCGCCCAGACTTAGAGGCAAGTGCCGTCTCCGGGGCAGCGTCCTGACCCCGGGTGGTCTCTAGTGGCCTCTGGGTCCTGTGGCCCAGGAGACCCACACTTAGGGTGGACGGCAAGAGGGGAGGTGTGTCTTCGTCTCACTTTCTCTAACTTCTCTGTGAATAACATGATTCTAAGCGTACACTACACCGGTTTAATGGGAGTCTTACAGTTTGCTTCCGTGAGCCTTTTCTGCACAATTGTTGAAGTTACTGCTGGTGGTAAGCGCCTCCCGCTCATGAGGGAAATCTCTCGAGTACAAATGACGAGGGAGTCATTCAAAGCACGCCCGAGTAGGGCTCCTGCTCACAGTCTTGTCAGAGCAGCTCCTGTGCTTCATGCCTTCAACTCAACCAATGACCATAGTCCTTGAAATAAAACGTGATGTTTTTGATCAGACTCTGCCTACTGTGGTGGGGACAGAGGTGGGGGTGTGATGTCATGGTGGCCCAGTAGTTAAGAATCGGCCTTCCAGTGCAGGGGACGCAGGTCCCATCCCAGGTCGGGGAACTAAGATCCATACCACGTGGCCAAACATAAGGGAAAAAGGAAAAGTTGCTAAGAGTAGAAATCTTAAAAAGTTCTCATCAGAAGAAGAAAATGGAGGGCGGAGAGAGGGATAAATTGAAAGTAGGGGATTTGAAAAAAAAAAAATTGAGGGACTTCCCTGGTGGTCCAGTAGCTAAGACTCTCCTCCCAACGGAGGGAGCCTGGGATCAAATGATGCCTAGTCAGGGAACTAGATCTCACATGCTGCAAATAAAGATCTTACTTGCTGCAGCTAAGACCAGGTGCAGCCAAATAAGTAAATAAATATTTTCTTTTTAAAAAAAAAAAACGAAACTGGATGAAGTGATGGATGTTAACCAAATTTATCATGGTGATTTACAGTATATGCATATATCTGAACATTATGCTGTACTAAAACATAAGGTTATGTGTCAACTATACCTCAGTTTGAAAGTATCAGTTCTTCAGCACTCAGTCTTCTTTATGGTCCAACTTTTGAACTGTGGTATTGGACAAGACTTGAGACTCCCCTGGACAGCAAGGAGATCAAACCCATAAATCCTGAAGAAAATCAACCCTGAGCATTCATTGAAAGGACTGATGCTGAAGCTGAAGCTCCAGTACTTTGGCCACCTGGTGTGAAGAGCCGACTCATTGGAAAAGACCCTGATGCTGGGAAAGATTGAAGGCAGGAGAAGAGGGCGGCAGAGGGTGAGATGGTTGGATGGCATCACCAACTCAATGGACATGAATGTGAGCAAACTCGAGGAGATACTGAAGGAAGGGGAATCCTGGCATCCTGCAGTCCATGGGGTCACAAAGAGTTGGAGATGACTGAGCAACTGAACAATGATACCTCAGTTAAACTCAGGCCTGGGCAGTAAAATTCTTCCACCACTGAAAGCCCATCCTCTCCCTGCAGGAAGGAAGGCTATTGGAGAAACCAGGTTAAAATCAGAAGCTCTCTTTCAGAAGCTTTGTTCTCTAGACTGAGCACTGCCAGGCAGGGCTGTGTGTTTTCACCTTTGACCCCATGACTGGGGTGACTGTGGCCATGTAGCTGTCAGCCGTAGGATGAAGTCAAAAGCTGAAGGTATTTAGACCAAGAAAATCAAAGAAGCAAACCCGGTGTCTGGACACCCTGGCTCTTTTTTTCTTTTTTGGCTGCACCGGGTCTTAGCTGTGGCATGTGAGATCTAGTTCCCAGACCAGGGATCGAACCTGGGCCCCCTGCATCGGGAGCAGGAGTGAGCCACTGGAGCGCCAGGGAAGCCCCCATCCTGGCTCTTGAGTTGCCTGACTAGAGACCTCGTGTCACGGGGAATGACAGGTACCCTTACTGCTTCGACTATTTTGAATCAGGGTTTCTAATCCTCGCAGCAGAAAGCTGGCCTAGGAAAGATGGTTATACCGTGAGTCCGTGGTGAGTAAACCCTCCTAAGATCACTGAGTCACTCTAGTGCTACAGGAATGGGCGGATCCGATTGCCTGATCACAGGAGGGCTGGACCCCAAGCTGAATCATCACTGCAGTTGATAGACTTTGCTCTAAGAGTGGAGAGGATCTTGGGTGATCCCTGAGTTTAAACAAAAACAAGTCTTCCACCTTCCCCGGTGGCTCAGTGGTAAAGAATCCTCCTGCCAATGCAGGAGACACGGATCGATCCTGATCTGAGAATATCCCACAGGTCATGGAGCAGCTAAACCCTGTGCACCCCAAATATTGAGCCTGTGCTCTCGAGGCCCTGAGCCAAAACTACTGAGGCCCACGGGCCCTAGAGCAACCGCCACCGAGCCATTTTCCGGCTTCTCAACAAGAGCAGTCGCCTCAATGAGCAGCCAGAGTGCTGCAGATAGAGGAGAAGCCTGCCCAGCAACGGGGGCCAGGCACAGCCAAAAAGTGCATTACAGTCTTCATTTTCAGAAGCAAGAATGTTCATGTGCGTGCTAAGTCACTTCACTCATGTCCAGTTCTGTGCGACCCCATGGGGAACTGCTGTTATGATGTGTAGGAACCCGACGTGTACAGAGGGTCCTGAGGAGGAAGTGTTCGTGCATTCCAACTAGCTTTTGAGGTTTCCATTTTGTGTGAGGAAAGGGGAACTTTGGATTGCAATTTTCTGTCCACCACTGACATTAAAATGATGTTCCCTGAGGCTTCCCTTGCGGTCCAGTGATTACGACTCGGCCCTTGCCCTGCCGAGGGCCCAGGTTCAGTCCCTGGTCAGGGAACTAAGAGCCCTATAAGTTGTGTAGCTCGGCCGATAGAATGAAATGACAGGGCAAAACAGTGCTGGTGTGTGAAATGTATACTGCGACAAAGTCATTCTGACAATAACTAATATTGTTTTGAATCAAAAGGAATGTTAAGCTGGTTTATACACTTCCTGTGCTGTCGCAGTTAGAACAAGAAGCAAGATCTCGTTCCCACACAGATTTGCATCAGATGTATTTTCTGAGCTGTAATTACAGTTCCAGCAGAATTTTTCAGACCTTGATGCCAAGCACAATGGAAACTTCCATATTTCAAAATCTATTTAATTGGGCAATTGAGGAGTTCCCACCCAAACTTCAATTGAAGATGATTAATCTGCAATGTATTCATAACAACAAACTCAAAGGCAAATGTCCAGAGAAGAATCTCAGAGAATTCTATACATACCATCCCACAATCTGGCTTCCCTGGTGCCTCCACATGGTAAGGAATCTGCCTACAGCACAGGAGACCTGGGTTCAATCCCTGCGTCAGGAAGATCCCCTGGAGAAGGGAATGGCTACTCACTCCACTATTCTTGCCTGGAGAATCCCATGGCCAGAGGAGCCTGATGGGCTGCAGTCCATGGGGTTGCAAAGAGTTGGAGAGGACTGAGCAACTAACTCTTTCACTTTCATCCCACAGTGAATATGCTCAATTAAAATCCTGCAGTATCGGCAGTACCGTCTGGGTGAGAGACATTTTCAAAGATGAAACGGAGCCTAGTTACATACAGCTCAGCACTGGCCGCTCAACATTTCAAGGTTAGGGGACACTGATAGTGAAACCCAGTGAAGTGAAATACTATCCCAAACGAATTCTATTTTTCTCCCTAGTATACTTGGATGATGAAACAGTTATACTCAACTACTGATATTTTGAACTTCCTTTTAAAAAGTTGCAGAAAAAGAAATTTTCTCATTAGATGAGAGAATGTTCCAGATTGATAAAAACAGGGGGTGCAGATCCCCTGAGGTGTTAAGATGCTCCCGTTTTCCAGGATTCTCTACTGGAGCTAGGGAGGAGGAGCAGGAGGCTGGAGCAAGATTACAGAATATTTCTTGATTTTCCTCTTTGTCCTGCAAAGCCTTAAAAATTTACTGTCTGGATCTTTAGAGGAAAATTTGGGGACACCCAGTCTAAAGGGTTACACAGCACTGACCGAGAAGGAATGAGAGGGAATCAATGTGCCTCTAGGGAATTTCGCTAAAGGCACTCCAGAATGCTCTGAAATCAGGAGAAACAAGACAAGGTGCCTTTCAGCTCAAGGGGTAAGAAAGTGGACTTTTAAAAAAATATTTATCTACGTGGCTGTGTCGAGTCTAAGTTGCAGCACACGGGATCTGCATTGTGGTATTTGAAGTCTTAATTGCGGCCCATGGAATCTTAGTTCCCTGACCAGGGATCGATCCTGGGCCCCCTGCATTGGGTGCACAGAGTCAGCCACTGGACTGCCAGGGAAGTCCAAGATAATGAATATTTTATAAAAAGAGGTGGCGGAGCAATTAAAACTAGGTTAGAAAATGCCAGGGGGAACCATGACCAGACTTTAGGACGCTGAAGTAAAGTCGGCCAGTGTTTTCTAGAGGAGTCGGTAGAGCTTCTGAATACAGCAACCAAGCCTCATGCAGAGATGTCCCCCCGGGAAAGAAGAGATTAGCATGTTGACATTTTAAATAGTGCATCATGGGAAATTATAATGGGTATGTGGACATTATTTTATTAGTATTGCAGTAGCAAACTAATAGGGAGAAAAAAGATAACCAATAAGCTCCTCTTTTGTTATAGGGAGAAAAAATTGGAAATACACGTGAAGCACGGGGGAAGTAGTGACGGGGAACTGCAGGGTGAGAGGGAGAGGAGGGCCTCCAGGGACGAGTCTAATCCAGGCAGTGGGAACTGAGCGAGTCAACCAGTGCTCGTGGAGACTGCACCTGAGAACCACTGACCCGATCAAGTCAGCGCGATGAGCGCGCTTGCTGTGTCTCCCCCTACACAGTCGGGCCTCTGCTACCTTAACAGCTTTGCCAGCAAAGAATCTAGGGCAGGAAGAAGGGACAGACGCTGTTCTTCCGGATCCTCCGTAAGGCAGCAGTCTGGGAAGACTGTCTGGCCTTAACCATCACTTGCAGTGTTGGACCAGACGGGAGAATCAAAAGTCAGTGGGGTGGGGTGGGGGCTTCCCTGGTGACTCAGTGGGTAAAGAATCCACCTATCAGTCAAGGAGACATGGGTTCGATCCCTGATCATGGAGCGATGGCGCCTAAGCGGGACAACCACTGAGCCCTGCCCTCTAGAGCCCTTCCCTGCGACAGGAGCCACCGCAACGAGAAGCCGGCACTCCACAACTAGAGAGTGGCCCCCGCTCGCCACAACTAGAGAAAAGCCAGTGCAGCCGTGCAGACTCCACAGGGAAAAGTAAAATAAATGATTAAAAAACCAGTGGTGGGGGGACTTCCCTGGCGGTGCCGTGGTTAAGACTATGCTTCCAATGCAGAGGGGCAGGTTTGATTCTCGGTCGAGGAACTAAGAGCCTGCATGCCGCGTGGCGAGGCCAAAAAAGAGAGCCGGTGGTGGGCCCTCAGTACAGAGGCGGCCTCGGGGATAGGAACCCTGGCAAGGTGCTTGAAAAGCCTTGTCAATGCTTTGTGTCTACACCGTAAATATCTTAGGAGAGGAGAGTAAGTACAATGCTGTCTGGAAACCTCGGGAACAGCAAGCTAAAGCCGAATCACAAATGTTATGTTTCGGCCCCTGTTTAAAGCTTCTTGTTGCTTGTCCATTCATTTCCATTTCATTACCTCTTAGTATCTAGACTGTTTTTTGGGAAAAAAAAATTTAAGCTTGTTTCAGCTGTACTAAGGAAAAATAATTATTTACACACACACACACACACACACACACCGTCTCACACACACACACACACACACACACACACCCGTCTCCAGCTTCAACAATTATCAACAAGGCCATTCGTGGGACTTCCCTGGCAGTCCAGCAGTTAAGACTCCACGCTTCCAATCCTGGTCAGGAAACCCAAATCCCACATGCCCCAGGTTGCAGCCGAAAAAAAAAAGACCCTGCTTGTTTCACCATTATCCAATGCAGACAGTATTCCCCACTGGAGTATTTTGAAGCAACAGGAGAGGTATTTTGTTTCATCTTTAAGAGGAATTTTTAAAGATGGGAGCATGGCACTTTTGCACAGAATAGTGATGGTATCTGAAATTCAAACTGGGGGACAGATCCACCCTATTCCAAGACTGGCATTCCTTTCCGGTGCTAGAATTTACCTTGGAGGGCCTCAGTTTTCCTAGCAGCAAAGCAAGCAAAATGGACTAACTTATAGGCAATAATTGTGTAACACTGAAATGAGCCCTGGACTTCAAAAGACCTCCGAGTGCCTCTTGCAAAGTATACAACTTATGATAACTTCTCTGAGATTTAATTTTGTATCTTTGAGATGCTCACTCAACATTGTTTTTTGTATGTTATTTTGTATCTATATGTAAACTTATTGTGATAATCGCTTCATGACGTAAGCAAGTCAAACCATTATGCTGTACACCTTAAACTTATACAGTACTGTATGTCAATTATATCTCTGTAAAACTGAAAGAAAAATAAATATTAGAAAAGGAAAAATATAAGACAAAGAATGATACAGTCAGCTGGTAAGTCAGGTTAGGATTGGAACCCAAGCCTTCCTCTTCAAATTCTGAGCTATTCAAATTGTGCCTGAAAGTAACACAACACGAAAGTATTTGGAGGGAAGCTGAAAACCTGCTTTGCTGAGCACAAAAGGCACTGGACCGTGACAATTCTCCTTGAGTTTACCCTGACAGGAACATCACCCATCACCCTGCAACAGTGGTCCCCAACATTTTGGGCACCAGGGACCCTTCGGTGGAAGACAGTTTTCCCTTGGGTGGAGGACAGTTTTCCCTTGGGTGGAGGCGGCGGGGAGATGGTTTCGGGATGATTCAAGCGCATTCCATTTACGGTGCGCTTTATTTGTTATACACCAGCTCCACCTCAGATCATCAGGCATTGGGTCCCAGAAGTTGGGGGCCGCTGCCCTACCTACAAAGTAGGACAGGCTCAACCCAGCAATGAGAGTCAGCTGAGCAGGAGTCTAGACGTGGGCTCCGATGCCTTCCTGGACAGGCTCTCTCCTCTATCGGGTTGCAGGTGGGGCGGGGGTTCCTCAACAGTCATTCATTTTACCCAGATCTGAGCATCAGCTTAGGGTGGGACGAAGGAGCGCCAGGCCCAGAGCTGAACAAGGCGCACCAAACTCCGCTCCCGTTAAACGGACGGTCCAGTGCGGATGGGGATGCGGCCAGGGGCCGGGGGTTCTGGGGTGTCGGAGGGGGTCCCGGGGGGCCAAGGCGGCAGGGCTCCGAAGGGGAGCTTCGCCAGACACCATCTGGGCACCAGCGACGGTCGGCTCCGCACCCCTTAACCTGGCCGGCCCGGCTGCGGTGAGCCCGGAGCTGCGCCCGGGGGCCGGAGCTGGCCTGCACGCCCCGCTTTGTTCCCAGAGCGGCTTCTAGAAGCGCCGCCTCCCCGCAGCGCCCCCCGGCGGGCCCAGGAGGGAGCGCGGGGGCGCGCACGAGCGGCGCACGCCCGCTCTCGCGATTGGCCGCGCCGCGTGACGTCACTGTGAGGCCCCGGCGGCCGCCGGGAGCGGGCGCCCGCGCGTGCGCAGACGCAGGGCGCTGAGGGGCGGGGGGAGGTGGCCGGCCGCTTGTCCCGCGTCCGCCATTTTGTTGCTGTGGCTCTCGGGAGCGGGGTTGGGCACGGCGGCCCCGGAGGCGCGGCGCTCCCGGAGGGTCTGGGGCTTGGCGCGGCCGCGGGGCTCGGTGCGGAGCGGCGGGGACGCGGGGTCGGCGCGCACCGGGCCAGAGCTGACCGGAGGCTCCGCGAGCGGCCCTCGCTGCGCTCGGCTGGGCCCGCGCCCGGAGCCGGCTTGGCCCGTGAGGCGGCCCCGGAGGATGCTGCGGGCCCGCGGGCGCGAGGCAGGCGCAGGCACTGCCCCGTAGGCGCGCGGTGAGCCGGAGGCCTGGTCGGCCCGCAGCCGCCGCGGGCGAGCGTCTCCAGCGCAGGCCAGAGCCGCCAGCCGCGGCCCGCGCGGCCCAGCCCCCGGCCCGCCATGTCCTCCGCCAGGTTCGACTCCTCGGACCGCTCGGCCTGGTACATGGGGCCCGTGTCGCGCCAGGAGGCGCAGACCCGGCTCCAGGGCCAGCGCCACGGCGTGTTCCTCGTCCGCGACTCGTCCACCTGCCCGGGGGACTACGTGCTGTCCGTGTCCGAGAACTCGCGGGTGTCCCACTACATCATCAACTCGCTGCCCAACCGCCGCTTCAAGATCGGGGACCAGGAGTTCGAGCACCTGCCGGCCCTGCTGGAGTTCTACAAGATCCACTACCTGGACACCACCACGCTCATCGAGCCGGCGCCCAGGTGCGCGGGGGGCGGTCTCGGGTCGCCGTGGATGAGGGGCTGCGTCTGACCCGGCAGGCTGAGCTGCGGGTGCCCAGTTGGAAAAGGGACGCTTTTTGCCTTTCCGTCACGTCCTCGGTGTAAATTGCCTCCTGAAGCAGGGTTTTGTTAGCGGTCTTGAAGCCGTGTGCGGACCACGGATTGAGAACCTGAAGCTAGCCTTGGGCTCCCCGCCCCGCGGGTCCTTCCCTCCCCCACCCCACCCCACCCTCCCCGAGTTTGCACACCTTTCAAGGTCTCTGAATTCCAGGGTTGGACCTCCTGGACTGCAGCCTTTGGAAAACTCGAGAGATGAAAATGCTTCCGCAGTTAGAAACAAAATACCTTTAACTGTGAAATATCAGAGCCATATATTGATACCCTGGAGCCACGGTGGAAATAACCCAGGAGTCTATTTTATAATACATTAATTGGAAATTCTGTAAAAGAGGTCGGCATGAACGAGGAATTTTTTTTTTTTTTTAAATAGTTTTCCCCCAAGCTGGGCCCTTAATGGACTGGAAATCCATTTGCTTAAATTCCAAGGTGGAATGAGTCTAGAATGTTACTAAGGAAATTTTGAATGACACTCCACTTAAGATTCTACCCTAGTTGAATTTCAGATGTAGTTTTTGTATTGAGTTGAATGACTTAGTATCTATTTTAAAATAACCCAGAGTGACACTCAGCATTAGCCATCCCTTTTTCATTTGCTTGTTTGCCTTAATATTTTGCTCGAGGTTTGTTTTGTGTAAATTATGCAAACTTGAGCTAGAGAGATGGCCTAGGACTTTAAAAATAAAAGGTATTTATATTTTTAAGCGTCTGCTGAAAAAGGATAGGGTGCTAATACAGACTTTTTTCAGGGTGAGACGTTTCTGACTTTAGGGATTTGCTGACAAGATAGTAGTCTCAGCTCTCAACATTAGAAGCTGTCGTATTAAAGGAGCACACACTGGATGCTTCTGTGGACTAGAGGTAGAGAGGAAATAAAGCCCTGACGGTGTCATGACTAGGAGATTAACTGTTGAGCTAAATGGACTTTAAAAGCTGGGGGAAAGGGGTTATAAATCAGATACTGTATAACAAAGACCTAGACACCAGGAATCTGATTGGTGAAGCCTCCAGGTCTCCGAGGAGCCTGGCAGCTGGACTCAGCTTTCAGCACAATGTAATTCCAGTGTAAGAGGCTGGAGGCACTCTCAGAACCCACAGTAATGAGACTTTAAATGCGTTCAAGTAAGTGACTCTCCTAGCTTGTGAAGGTGGCTTAGATCACTCCTTTCAGGCACTTAGGAAGCCTCCCTGCATACCAGGCGGTGCGCTTCCCTCAGGGTGACAGAGACCACAGCGCAGTGGTGAGGGAACCGCTTGAGCCCCCTCTGGGTGGAGAGAAAGGAGTGTGGCCGTGGCTTCCCAGTGCCCACAGACACGACCCCCAGCTTCCCCTTCGTACTTCTTCCCAGATTCCTGTCCTCACCCTCTCCCAGCCTCCGTGAGTGCCACCTGCTGCTTCCTGGGAGCCCGCCCTACACACCCACTCAGACCCGTGGACCTGTGCCTGCGCCCCGCCCGCCGCTCACCTGCGCAGAGCCTAGCCGCGGTCCCGAGGCCTCTCCCTGGCACTGCCCCCGCCTCAAGTTCCGCTTTGCTTGTTTCTCCTCCCATGTGCCCTCTGCCCCCAGCGTCCTTCTCCGTTGAGTTTTTCCTTTTCCCTGGTGTCTCCGAGGGCTGTCACCGCGCTGGCTGAATTAGATGCTGGCAGGATTTACTTTGTTACACTGAATCTGGGTTGCCTCTCCCTGAGGCAGAAATCCATGGATTTAGGTGATGTATTTATTACTCACCTAGTATAAGAAGACAAGGCCGGGCCAGCCTTGGCCAAATGCAGAAATCAGGGCGATGTGCTTTCACGCCCCAGACAGGATGGATGAAGTGGTTGGGCTCTTCTAGGCCTCAGAACCGAGCTCCTGAAGCCAGACCTTCTTGCACCTTGGCTAATGGTTCTTTTTTTTTTATTGGGGGAATCCGTTTTTTTTTTTTTTTTGCTCAGTTAAAAGTGACAGTTACATCCCAGTGATGCATACTGGGAAAGAGGGATGACACGTGCTTCCTCCATCATGGACCCGACAGTAAGGAGACAGGCTGGGAAGGTAGAGACACAGATAAAAACACAGCTTCATCGGTTGTGGAGAAAGTATGAATTTAGTTGGGAATAACTTCTTTTTTTTTTTTTTTTGGCTGTGCGGTGTGTAGGAACCTTGTTCCCTGACCAGGGATCAAACCCAAGCCCCTGGCAGTGGCAGCTCGGAGTCTTAACCACTGGACCACAGGGACATTCCAGGAGAGTTACATCCCAGTGATGCATACTGGGAAAGAGGGATGACACGTGCTTCCTCCATCATGGACCCGAGATGTCAGTAAGGAGACAGGCTGGAAGGTAGAGACACAGATAAAACACAGCATCCATCGGTGCTGTGGAGAAAGTCTATCTAGGCTCAGAGGGTCTAGTAGAAGGGGCTGACCTGAGGCATGAGGCAGTAGGGTCAGAGCAAGGGTGAAACCGGAAGGGGAGCCCAGGGTAAGAGAGCCGCCGAGTGTCAGGGGTGTGGCTCTGCAGATGCCGCTCAGATAGGATGGTCAGAGGAAGGAAATGGGGTGCCAGGAAGTGACCTGGGCCATTACTGCAATCCAGGTCACGATGGTGACGACTGATGAGTTGTCCGTCCGTCCATGTGTCCATCTGTTGTAGAGACATTATGTAGACTGACTGACAAAGACTGATTGATGCCTGTGGTTTGGAGATGAGTTGCTGATGGGAGCGGGGTAACGGGGCAGAGAAAGGAAGAGACCAAGATGACTTGGTATATTTGTAGCTGTCTGTCCTCTGGACTATCTTGTTAATTTTGTCTTTTGAGTTGTAGTATTCATTTCTGTCTTGGGTTTTACATTTAAATACAAAAGGTGTGTCAGTGGCTTTTGATTTTTCAATGACGGATTTTAAAGGATTCTTTTCCCACACGTGGGTGCAATTTTCATGTTCGATCTGTTTGATAAACAGACCTTGCTTTCACCCCCATCTTCCTTGAGTGTGAACATGTCTAACATTCTGTCAAGTTACACTTGGTGTTCAGGTAAGTGCTACTGACTGTTTCTGTTTTAATAGAGGCTGTTTCCAGTTTAACAGTGGTTCAGGTTTCTGAGTGGATTTAGTTTAGAAACTAAATACATTTCCCTACAGTTTAGAAAATTGAAAGTGTTTTGTATAGGTTGCTTCACATAAAATTTTCCAATTCTAGCTTATGTGATGACTGGGAGAAAATCATGAGAAGCAAAGATGGAAAAAGCTTAGGCAAGTCGACTCAGAGAAGCTCCCCTCCTTTCTTTTTTTAAAGCTCAGTAGACATTGCTCGCAGCACGCTCGGGTGATAACGGCTCTAACATTGCTCGCAGCACGCTCGGGTAGTAAGGGATCTAACATTGCTCGCAGCACGCTCGGGTAGTAAGATCTGACATTGACTCAGCACTCTCTGTCAGGCTCTTCTGGAGCTTCCTGGATGCTGACTTTAGAGACCACATCCTCTGATACAGTCAGCAGCTGTGCCAGGGCGAGAAAGGACGCCCAGCCTCACCTGAGCGCCCGCCCAGAGGGGACGCTCACGCCTTCTCCCACGGCCGCAACCTGGATGTTTAAGGGAGCACTTGGACTTTAGTAGTTAGGAGTAGCAGGTAGGAGAGGAGCATTAGCTGATTTCAGTTAACATAGAATTCGGCACTGCGGATAAACCTTTGAGTTTCTTCTTACCGGTAGTTTAAATCCTCTTAAGTTCAGTTTAGGTGAGAACATAACCATCATTACGCCGGGAGGGAATCTCACCCAGGTAAAGATTGTGTTCCCGGGGCACCTAAAGTGCTGATAGCCATTTGACTTGTGGCCTTTCTCTTGTTGGAGACTCAAATTCAGAGAACTTTTTATCTAAGAATCCTTCTCTTGATCTGAACGGTTGGGCTAGATTATTTCTAAGGTTCACTCTGGCAAAAGCGTTTTCCTTCTGAGAAGTAAAAGGGGGCAGTGGTTTGTTGGTGGGAGTTCAGATTATCCTAGAGTCGGAGCCGAGGTCCTGACCAGTGAGGTGGGGCGGCTAGTCTGGGATGACGGCCGTGGTGAGGCGAAGAGGCCCGGCCTTGCGCAAGCCGGGTGGCGCCCAGGGTTTCCTTTTCTGCGAAACAGACTTACTTGGGCCTGGGGGAGAGGCTTCCCTGTGTCTGTGGCATTTTAATTTTAGCAGGAATTTCGGTGTGTTGAGGCCTACTCCGTCCCAGAGCCCAACACTAGACTCAAGTCTCGTCATGGAAGTAAACCGTGGCCTTAGCTGTTGACAAGCTCAGCTCCTTGAGAATGCCGTGGACGGCCAGCCGGGGGTCGGGCAGGGCCTGGAAGAGAAGGTGCCCTGTGGACCGGCTCTTGAAGGGTGAGGGCTGGTGTGAGAGGTGGAAGGGCTGCTGGGGTTCCTGCAAGGGAGGCACCTCCTGCGCTTGGTACCTGCGTTCGGCGGTGGGCGCGCTCCAGAGTCTTTAAGGAGAGAGACTCATGGTCAGTCTTTCCTTCAGAGCCTGCTCCGGGGTGGGTTGGGGTGGGGAGAGTCTGGAGTGTGGCATGAATTAAGGGCTATCACAGGAGAAGGGAACTGAGAGAGCTGGGGGAAGGTCCCCTGCGAGGATCCCCTAGTTTGCTGAGGTGAGCCGAGAGGCGTGGCCTCAGGCTCATTGGCCGGTGCCTCAGGTGAGAGGCGAGAGGCAGGGCTGGGGGCGGGACACTGGTTTGCCGCAGGGACGCCAGGCAGGGCTCGGCTTCTAGGGGGTGGTTAGGCCTAAATAGACGGATTTGGGTCTGAGCCCAGGAGGCAGCGGCAGAACCAGCAGATGAGCTGTGGCTGCGGAGCGAGAGCCGGTGGTGAGGGTGTCCGCGCAGGTGCAGGCAGTGTCCCGGAGGCGCCTACTCGGAGCACTTGGACGGGCGGTTGCGTCGCCAGTCTTCTTGGGGTTGATTCTTGCACCACTGTTCTGTTTTCCACCATTTTGTTGTGAAATTTTCATGCAGCCACAGGAGTACAGGCGTGCATGTGTTTAACCAGGAGAGTCTTCCATATCCGTGTTACCCCGTTAAAAACTAGACTAGGGCCTTTGAAAATCTCTCCTGCCAGTTGATGGTTTCGCTTCATCAGACATTGTTAAGCTGAAGATGCTCTATTGTGGTTTACGCGTGCAGCTTTCACCCGGAGGAGGCAGCAGGCCCGTGGCCATCTGACGTACGTCCTCCCAGCTGCGGCAGGGCGCTGCGGTCTGTGCCTGGGACCCTGTGCGTGCTGGGTGCCCCGTGCAGTCCTGTCACAGGACAGATGGCGGAAGGATGGAGAGACGGAGACCGGCTCTGGTGCTGCGTTTCCTGGCTCTCTGGGCAGCGGGTCTGTAGTGGTCGGTGTGTCTGAGCCCGCCCCGCCCCGCTTCACCTCTGCGGGGGGCTGGGCTGAAAACGTGAGTTAGAATGGGGTGGAGGGGTGAGCTCATGTCAGGCTGTGGCTGGGAGCTTGGTCTCCTGTCACACGCAGCCCTGAGCCAGGAGAGGCCACCGCGTCACGCTGGAGAAGCTGTGAGCAGTTCCCCCTCCTCGGGGAAGGGCCTGCTGGTCAGCCGACGGCTTGGTGGGCCCCAAACCCGTCACTGCGCGCCCGCCCGGGCCTGCCTGTGTGCTGGTCAAGCCCACCTTACAGGACCAGCCGTGGGCCGTGTGGCCTGCAGGCTGTGGTTTGCGGACCCCTCTGCCAGACTCAGATGGATCTTGTGTAGTGTAGTGGAGCTGAGAGCCTTCGTTCACTCGTTTTAAGGGTTCTGTGAAAAGATCCGGCAAGGCCACAGGTAGCTGGTGGATTCGCGGGCGTGCCAGCCCTTTGCAGCAGTGCGGGGAGGGCCTGCAGGGGGTGCCTTTGGACCTTTGGCCTCCAGCCTTTTTCTGGTGGAGAACCGGCACCTGTAAGTCCGTCTTCCACAGTCTTTCTGCTCCAGAGGGGGCTTTGTGTGTGTGTGCATGCATGCACGCTCAGTTGTGTCTGACTCTTTGCAACCCCCTAGACGGTAGCCCCCCAGGCTCTTCTGTCCATGGGATTCTCCAGGCAAGAATACTGGAGTGGGTTGCCATTTCCTTCTCCAGGGGATCTTCCCAACCCAGGGACTGAAACCCCATCTGATGCATCCCCTGTGATGCCGACGGGTTCTTCGCTGCTGCGCCCCCCAGGGAGCTAGTGTTGGCATTTTGTGCAGCTCCCCTGCGTGTTCCCCCGACCCTTAGCGGAACTTGACCCCATCAGCTTCTGCCGTGACACGTGGATGACGTGCGCTCTCCTTTGCCTTTCAGTCTGCCAGTACGACGTTTGCAGTCTTGGGAGCACGAGCTTGGTTTCAATTCATTGTCCGTCCCCTGAGCTCTGAGTAAAGCCAGCGGGTCCCTGGGGAGACAGACGGCATTAGTGTTGACCCTGCCGAAGCTGCTCTGGCGTCCTCACGCCCTGTGCTGTGGGACTCACTGCTTCTCCTTTGAACTGTGTAGACAGGAAAAGGACCCTCGGCGGGTCTGCTGTGGAGCTGACTGCTCTTGGCAAAGTCTCTGAGGTTTGATGAAAACTTTCACAGGACCTCTGTGGCCCTTGAGGTGGGAGCTGGGCTGTACGTTGGGGGTTGGGAGCGAGGAGCTAGCCGGGGTCTCAGGGCCGGTCAGGAGCTGTTGTGGGCATCTCTCAGGCGGCGTTCATGAGGTCGCTGCGGCCGGCAGGCCAGGAGTGAGGGCTCTGGGGCCACATGCCAGGCACATCGCCCCGCCCCCGAGGACGCTGTGAGGGAGACCACAGACAGCGCCGACAGCCGTGGGTGTCAGCCCTTTTCTCGCCGAGGCCGCTCCTGCTGCTTTCTCAGATATGTGGACGCTAAGCAGTTTCCCCCTTAGTTGTCAGGCTGTTCAAGTCATGAGGCCTTTGAGGTGTTTCATCAGGCTGCTCACCACCAAGGTGTCCTGACTACTCTGCAGCTCATCCTTTACATCAAAAAGATCTACGTTTTGCCAAATGACGCAGACTGCGCTTTCCAGGGAGGTGTGGCAAGGTGTCCTGAGGCCCGTGAGAATGTTGGTGTATTTAATCCGGGGATCGGGGCCTTACCAGGAACACAGTGCAGGGAGATGACGTGCAGGAGTGTGTGATGATGTAATAGGTGACAGGACAGTCCAGACACATGGGGGGCTCACGGCAGCAGGCTCCGGAAGGCAGGCACGGTGCAGGGGGCGCACAGAGGGGACTGCCCCTGGCGGGCGGGAGAGACCATTGGGGGGGGGCGACTCTGGCGACCTTAGGGTGGGGGCTGGGGGTTTTCTTTTCTCTTTTGTTTTCCTTTTTTTTTTTTGCTGACTGTTGTAATATGGTCACACTTTTTTTTTTTTTAATTAAAATGGTTCGGTGTAGGAGGCCATGTTGTGATGTTCTGTGAAACGGCTTTTCAGTCATTGACTGGGGAGAGAAGGAACAGCTGTGCCCTCCTGGGGGACACAGCCGCAGTCAGCGGGTCAGCAGCGTGTGTCCTGTCCTAGCGCTCGCCCTGCTCGGAGACAGCCGTGCAAGCCGTACCCCCCAAAGAGGCGGAGACGCTCAGGGGAGCTACTCAAGTAGCATCTGGGCTTCAGAAAAGTTAAGGCGGGGAATGCTCACGGCAAAAGAGTTTTTCCCCAAACGTCATGTATTTGCAACTTTCCAAACACTCCTTAGGTGGAGGGAGACCTCCGTGGTGCTCCTGAGGAAGGGGCGTTCCAGAAGGGGGCTACTTTTGTGACCCCTCCAGGGGCTTTGAGCCTGCGGGGCTCAGCACCTCTGAGCTTGTCTGTGAAAATGTGAGGCCCGGATGGTGATTCGCATACGAGATACAGTGTGGTGGTGGTTTTTCTTTTTTTTCTCTTTTTTTTGTATTGCAAGTACATGCTCCCTTTTCCAGTTTTTGTATTTTGAGGGGCCTGAAGGGCTGTGTCATCTTCTCTCTGGGTGCCTGGGGAAGCATGCAGGACGCCAGCCCTAGGTGAGGACCAGGAGGAGGAGTGTGTGGTGGTGGTGACGGGCCTCAGGAAGGCGCAGCTGAACTTAATGGAGATTTAAAAGGGGCAGGCGTCTGTGTGTGTAAACACGAGGGTCCTGTGAAACATGGGCGGGGGTGCCGTGCACCTGACATTAACGCTCAGGATGGTCAGGAACTCCTGTTGCGTTACAGACTCTAGAAAGTCAAACAGGGACAGAGCCTTCTCAATGAGAACACGGAGAGGGAAGTGAGTTGTTACTTTCTCACAGAGCTTGGCAGACGCTGGTACAGAGCGAGTCTCCACTCAGAGTGGCTTTCTCTCCCCCTACAGGTACCCAAGCCCGCCGGTGGGGTCTGTGTCCGCACCCAGCCTGCCCACAGCAGAGGAGACCCTGGAGTACGTGCGGACTCTGTATGACTTCCCTGGGAATGACGCCGAGGACCTGCCCTTCAAGAAGGGCGAGATCCTGGTGATCATCGAGAAGCCGGAGGAGCAGTGGTGGAGCGCCCGGAACAAGGACGGCCGGGTGGGGATGATCCCCGTCCCCTACGTGGAGAAGTTGGTGCGGGCCTCGGCCCACGGCAAGCCCGGGAACAGGAATTCCAACAGCTACGGGGTCCCCGAGCCCGCCCATGCCTACGCGCAGCCGCAGACCACGGCGCCCCTGCCGGCCGCCGGCGCCCCCGGGGCCACGGTCAGCCCCTTTGCGAAAGCAATGCCGTCCACGACAAGAACCCTGGCGTTAGAGGTAAAGGCTGCTGGGTCTTTGCTTTGACACTTGGGTTTTCTGGGTTTTCTGGGGGTTTGGCTGTGGCTCTCAGGGATCTTAGCCCCTCAAGCAGGGATTGAACCGGGAACAGAGGTGCCTCAGCTGGCAGGGGAAGGACATTTCAGTGTCTCAGGCCTCACTTAATTGAGATTTTGTTAATTATAACAGCATGAAATAGAACTTTAATGTTTTAATCACCGAGTCATGTTCTTCCTCTAACTAATTGTGAATTGCCTCATAGAGGGACAAAGGCTCTTGCAAGGTGTAGTGTATGACTGTGGCTTGTCAAAATACAAAGAGGTGTGTGTTGGGGAGTAAACTGCAGAAGGTAGGAGTTTGGTGAGACATCCGGGCGCCCAGGGAACCACGTCTGAGCACAGACCCCGTGGCGGGCCTGCAGACAGAGGGTCTGGAAGGTAGCTTGTTGTTCCCTGAGCAGGGATCAAACCTGCGCCCACAGCGGGGTGGGCCCCGCAGACCCTTGTCCTAGAGTTTGGGTTTGCTGCTGCGGCTCCTCACCCCTCTGTCTGTTGGTAACTCGTGAACCTCACACTGCAGCGTGAGTATCGTCATACGATCACGTGCGTGTGATCAAGACCCTGAGGCGAAGTTCCTGCCGGTGCTGTGCACGCTCACCCGAGGCCACCGTGGGGCAGAGCGGCTTGCTGCGGCCTCGCAGCCTGCCCTCAGGTTCGGTGGGCGCTCTGGTTGGGCGCTCTGGTTGGCGTGTGTTTTCTCACTGGTTATCCTCAGGTGCTTTGGACCAAGAGTAATACCCAGTGAGCTTCACCTGGAGGCTTGGTTTGGAGTCCGAGGTGACTTCTCCGTCTCGCGCTGGCCCGAAGGGAAGAACCCCCGCTGCAGGGGAGCCCCGGGCCCTCTGACGCTTCCCAGGAAGGGCCGGTCAGGAGGCAGGGAGGCCCTGCTGTCCGGGCCGGACCAACAGGCTGCTGGCTTCTCACCCATGTAGGCTGCCCTGCAGGACACGCTGCTGCACCCTCAACTGACCCTCACCCGTCCCGTTGGCTTCCATAAGGGTTCAGGCTCTGGGAGCGCCCCCACACCCTTGTCTCCCTGGGGAGCAGGGAGCTAGGTTCAGGGTTGTGTTGTGCAGCAGGCCGTCAGCACACAGGGTGAGCGAGGGTCCGGGCTCCCAGGCAGAGTGCCAGGCCCCTAAAGGAAGTCAGGAACTGGGTTCTTACCCGAGCCAGGGCTTAAAGCCACACTCTCTTGAGGACACCTGCCTGTTGACCTCGGACTGGAAGGTGTGTGGTGTGGAAACCCCCATCCCCTCTCTTCCTTGGAGTGTGCAGTGCGGTGGGGGGATTGTAGCGGGGGCCGCTCACACCTGGGGAGTGGACGCATAGACGGGCCCTGGGAGACCAGGGTGGGGAGAAGCAGCCTGGTGAAGGAAGCTCATTGTGATACCACCCGTGTCCTCAGCCACGACGCCGCTCCTCCAGCCTCGGGTCCCAGAGACAGGCCTGCACACCCCGGGCTCCTGGTGACGCCGCCCACCATGTCGGCCGCCTTGGCTGATCCACCCGGAGGGCGTCGTGGACCAGGAAGCGGGCCTCTGCCAGATCCCACTGCGCAGCGGGGTCTGCTCTGCGTGCTTACACAAGGCTTTAGGTCGGGCCGTAAAGAAACATTGTGTGAGTTACCTTATCTTCTAAAACTGGTGCCTGTCTGATCTTGTTAACAAGAACCCTCTTGGGACACTTACAATTAGGTTACCAGGAAAAGTGTTAAAATAAGAAAGGTGAGACAAGTAGGACAGAATGTGCCATAATCGAAGCGGCGTTACTCCCTTTGAGCTGCTGTTACAGAGGAGGGCGCTGCAGGTGAACTTTACCTCCTGAATTGGTTCAAGTTTTTCCTGTGAAACTTGACTTTTGAAAGAACACTCCTGCCCGTAAAGCGCTGTCTTAAGAGAGGGCTTTGATCAGACACTTCGTTCTCTTGCCCCTTGGGATTCAGTCTGAAGAGGGACCTCCCATGCCTTGTGGAGCAGGGCTGGAGGGGCTCCAGGGAAGCAGGGTTGGCCCTTCCGAAGATGGATCCTTGGCGGAAGAGAGTGTTTGGAACAAGGGCCCCGGGGCTGTTACAAACTCCCCTGCAGCCCGAGTTGTGTCTTCTGACCCAGCGGCTGCTCCCGGCGTGGTCTCGGGCACTCTTCTCACACCCTCCAAGCCAGAACGGTACACGGTTGTTCCTACTCATCCAGTCGTGCGTCCGAGCTGTGAGGGGTGCCTTACAGTGTATAGGGTCCTGCCAACAAGGAGCTTGGCCCTGTTGGAAGCTTTGAGGCAGAAGCCAGCTGTGAGTGAGTGAGCTGATGACACAGAGTAGGCCCAGGAGACGGGGGGAGCACCTGGGCGTGTGGGTGGGTGTTGGTCTGGGAAGGCTTCCTGCAGGAGGTGACCCTTGAACTGAGTTTTGAAGAGTGACTAGAAGCTGGCTGGGCAAAGCAGGATGAGGCGTTCCTGGCAGAGCAGGAGCTTGCGGGAACAGGAGCACACGGCTGCAGGTTGTGGGTGGTGCTGGGTGTTGGGCAGAGACAGACGCTGGGACGCGGCTGCTGCCGTATCACAGAGCCAGGCTGACGAGACACAGCCCCTTTTGAAGCCTGCTGCCAGGCAGGTCATCTTTTTATTGATTGATTCTAAGTAACTGGAAGCAGACGCTCGAATCTCCCTGTAAAAATACCAGTCTCACACACTTGTATTCCGGTTTTCCTGACCTGAAACAAAAGGGAAGAAATCTGTTAGCCCTTCAGAGCTGTGCTTAGCTCGGGACGCACTCCGCATGTCGGGAGTCTGAACGGGGCCTCGGGGAGTGGTGGCGGGATGGGTAGGGTCTGCAGTCCGCGGGGGCCCCCGGAGGAAGCGGGACCGTGGGCATGGATGGGCCTCCAGAAGGGCTTGGCGCCTGCCCGTCCACCTGGGGCCCTTGGCCTTGCTGTGGACTCCTCCAGACCTCCGTCCGTCAGCAGGTGCTCGTGGGGCGCAGGGGCTGGTCCTCATGGGGCCCGGGACAGTCTCGCGGCATGGGCTCACCCTGTTGCTGCCTCGCCCGGGGTTTGGACCTCAGCGTATCCCCTCCAGCTGTCCCTTTGAGGTGTTCTGGTTTGGTTTGTTGCGTCTTATCCCCCCACACCCCCTATCTGCTTCTGGTCTCAAGTCCGGGTGACGTCGTGCGGCTTCGTGTTAACTGCAGGTTTCACAGACACGTGACCCACACCCTCCTCTGCACCCCTCCTGATCAGGTCCTGTCTCTAGGAGAGGACAGTGAGCTTGGTCTGGCATAACTTGGCCCTGACTGAGCCCATGCAGCCTTCCAGACCCGTCTCCGCCTAAATCCTCATAAACCATCTGTTTGCTAATCGCATCCAGAATTTTGTCCAGGTGTGGTCTCAAGCTCACCATGTATGTTTTATGGAATTTGCCATTATCCCTGTTGGAGCAAAAACCAAGAGGCTTGACCCTTGGTCAGGATGCCAGTATTATGCGATGTAATGCTCTGTGGCGGGTGACCCGCACAGGCCTGGTCCTTCCTGCCTGCCAGCCGGTTCCGTCAGCCCGTGGCCGCCCGTCCTTGTCGGCAGGGGGAGACCCTGCATCTGGGCGCGTTCTTTCCGCGAGCTCACCGGCATGCCCGGGAAGCCTGCACCTCGCTCCCCTCGGGGTCGTCTCCGGCTGCCGTGTTGGCATCTCTTGGGTTGTCTACCCCCATTTGAAAACCCCTTGACATTGGACTGCATCTGCTCTCAGAATCTTTTGAGTTGACCTTTCTGTTTCCAAGGCCCGTGGTGCCACTTCCTTTGCCGATGGCCTAGGATGCCCAGGTTTCTGCTTCCTCCGCTTGCTTTTGCTCCATTGGTTAGAATTGCGCTCACATTAGCAGTTTCTTTGTGGCTGCCTCTGTCACTGGGAGGAAGCTGTCCACAGGGCGAGTCTGGGTTTCTTCCGCGTGGGCTGTGCTTCTGAGCTCCCAGGACCCGCTGCGCCTTCCTCGTTGGGTCAGGGGCAGGCCTGGCCTCCCGGCGGGAGGGGGCACTGCATCTTGGCAGGGCTGCCGGGTGCCGCCTGCACCCTCTGTCACTGATGTTGAGTCTCGGTCCTTCCCAGCATCCGGCTTTAGGAATTCTGTCCCTGAGGTAGCAGTCTTCTTCTGGCGTATCATTTTCTCACTGGGTTGTGAATTAGGGAAGATTGTTCCTCTTTCTTAATATGTAAATTGGGTGAGAGGACCGTGAAATTGGGGCCCTGCTGTGGTTCAGACGAGGCTGGTCATTATGCTGACCTCAGTCTTCCGTGTGTGGTAGTCGCTGTTGTGCAGGGAGACGTGCCATCCAGGAGCTCACCGAGCGCACCCATCAATGCTTGCAGCTGCCTTGTTTCCTGCCCTTGGAGCTCAAGGCTGACGGTCTCATGGTGGCGCTCAGCCCTCAGTGTTTCTCTCAGCAGCCTGATTGAGGTAAAATTTGCATGTCATACAGTTTACCCACTTACAGTGTGCACCTCAGTGGTTTTTGGCATGTTACATTACTCATCTTTTTACTGAGTTGGAAAGATCCCCTGGAGAAGGAAATGGCCACCCACTCCCGTATTCTTGCCTGGAAAATCCCACGGACAGAGGAGTCTGGGGGTCACAAGAGTCGGACACGACTGAGCACCTGTATGTAACAAATTGCCCTATTTAAGTGTACAATTCAGTGGCATTAACTGCGTCCAGTGTCATGCAGCCTTCATCATTGTCCGTTCCCAAAACCTTTTCATCGCCCCAGACAGAAACCCTGTAACCGTTAGGCAGTAACTGCCCACCCGCGTCCTTTGCCCTGGCAACCTCTGGTCTACCGCCTGTTGGGTGAGTGTGCCAGTTCTGGATGCCTCGTGTAAGGGTGACAGTTGTCTTTGCATCTGGCTCATCTCACTGAGGTTTGTGTTGTAGCGAGTATCTTCGTTCTGTTTGTGGCCCAGCAAAACCCACTGCCTTTGGCACACGCTGTTTGCCCGTCACTAGGTCGCGCTCATGCGCGTCAGGCCCGCCTTCTGGTTGCTGAGGACAGCACTGGGAACGTTTCCATGCAGGTTTGTGTGTCTGAATACCTGTTTCCAGTTCTCCAATGAAAGTCGCTCAGTTGTGTCCAACTCTTTGCGACCCCATAGACTGTAGCCCTCCAGGCTCCTCTGTCCGTGGGATCCTCCAGGCAAGAGTACTGGGTTGGGTTGCTATTCCCTCCTCCAGGGGATCTTCCCGACCCAGGGATCGAACCTGGGTCTCCGGCATTACAGGCGGATTCTTTACCATCTGAGCCACCAGGGAAGGCCTGGCAGTTCTCCAGGGTATGTGCCTAGCAGGAATTGCTGGGTTGCTCTGTTTACCTTTTGAGGTCAGCCAAGCTGTTTCCACAGCGGCCGTGCCGCCCCGCAGTCCCACAAGCAGTTTGCCGGGGTTACGGTTCGCAGCCTCGTCAACACCTGTTGTTTTCCTTCTTTTTAGAGTTATCACAGCCGTCCTGACGGCTGTTAAGACGGCTCGTGGTTGTGACTTGCACGTCTCTAATTATTAATTACGTTAAGTGTCTTTTCCTGTGCCTCTTGGCCATTTTTGTATCTTCTCTGGGAAAATGAAGGTCAAGACCTTTGCTCATTTTTAAATCGGCTTTTTGTTGTTGGGTTTTAGGAGTTCTTCATAGATTCCGAGCATTGAGCTCTTATCAGAGGTGTGATTTCTAAGTATTTTCCCCACGTTGTCGGTTGTCTCTGCCCGTGTGCGCTGCGCCCCGCTGCTGTCTCACTGCTGGTCGCCTGACAGACATTCTCCTGCTCTTCCCCCCACCCCCGAGCCTTCGGAGCCTTCATGGACTCCCGTGGGGCCGGCCGGGCGGGGCAGGCGCGCGGGCATTGTCTGCTTCCTGCCGCGCCCCCCACCTCGAGGGGTGTGCTTCCTCCCAGGGGCCGCCCTGGTGTCTGCAGTCAGGGTCTCTGTGCCGCGCGCCTTTCCTCGTCTGAGACGCCTTGTGTTTGTTTAAACTTGATTGCTGCATTTTGAGCCCTGGATGTGAAGTAACTCAGATGACTGTTTCAAAGGCATCCTCCCGCCTGTGGGTCCACCTCAGAAAACACGCCGCCTTTCTCAGAACCCAGTACCTGCCCTCCTGGGACCCTGTGCTCAGGGGCCTGTGGTGGTGGGGCTCCTCACCCCGCCCTGGCAGCTCTGGGCCCTTGGTCACGTGACGCCAGCAGTAGCTTTAGCAGAAGGTGCCTTTTCCCAAATGAAATAATATAAGGTTGTTTCGTAAAAAGCTGGAAACTACCAGAATGAAGAAGGCAGTTGAGGTGGGTGCCTGTTACCATGGGCAGAAAACACTGGCAACACCGGCACCGACAGACGCAGTGTCGTGCTAACCCCACAACCGACTCGTTCCTGAACGTCCTTGGGGCAAGTGGTCAGCGGTGTGTTTTGCCCTTGGCCCTGCTCTTCCGGGCGCCTTCTGTCAGACACGGGGCAGATGGACCTTCATTCTGAGGGAGCTGGTGAGCAGCCGGCCAAGCAGGAACACCCACACCTGCCTCTGAGGACAGCTTCATAAACAGCATCCACGAGGCTGAGGTCCCGTCTGACACCCGCGCTGCCTCGGAGCGGGTGGGCCTGCAGACCACGAGGGGACCACACCAGCAGAGCTGCTGCCCCCCTTCACAGAGCAGCCCCGTGGCTCCTGTCCTCTGGCCGTTGGGGGGGTTCCTGCCGGGGGCGGTCCTGGTGGTGGCCGCACCCTCCCCAGGAACAGGCTGCAAGACGGCTTTGATTTTTCTCATACGCTTCCTGTGTGGGCTGAGCTGTTCCGAGAGCCGGGTGGTGACTGTCCCCTGGAGTCGGCGGCCAGTCTGGGCAGAGGCTGTGTCAAAGCCTGTCCTCGGGGCTGCGCACACACTCCCAGGCCCCGCGGTGGCACCGGGAGAAGAGTGAGTCCTGAGAACAGTCGGTCCCTTCGGTGGCGCCGTCTGTGGATGTAGTTTTCGGAGGAAACACTGACCCTGTCCCCTTTCTCCCCGGCAGGTGGGTGACATCGTGAAGGTCACGAGGATGAACATCAATGGCCAGTGGGAGGGTGAGGTGAATGGGCGCAAAGGGCTCTTCCCCTTCACGCACGTCAAGATCATCGACCCCCAGAACCCGGACGAGAGCGAGTGACCGCCGCTGCCCCGCGCTGCTGCTGCTGGTCCTGCCCATCTGTCTCCTCTCGGTGGGGAAGCCCCCTCTGGGCAGGCCCCGCGCCGCCTGCGTCCGGCTTTGCAGCGGCGGCCCCGCCCGGGCCTGCCCGGGGGCTGCCCGCATTGTATCATAGTCGTGTTGTCACAGAGTAGCTGATCGTAGAGTTGTTGGATCATAAACTGGAAACACTGGTGGAGGCGCACGGGGGCGAGAAGGCGTGAGGACAGGCGCCCCCCGGCCTGCGGACTCGCGGCGCACGGGGGCCGTGCGCGGGGACGAGCCGAGCCGGGGGCCCTTCCAGAGAGGGACGCTGCCCCCAGCTCTCCGTGTCTGGCTTTTGGTTTTTCTTTCTTTTCCCCCTCGGTTTGGTTTGGTTTTGGAAGCCTACGTTAATTAGACCTGTTTGTTCTGAAGAGGTGTTTAAGTAGCAGGTTAGGTTCTGTGATGAGATCAGGGATGAGCCGCTGTCACCACGGAAGCGAGGGACGGAGCCCCGAGGCGGAGGTCGTCCTGTCTGGAGTTGACAGAGCAGTGGCCCTGCGTTTCCCCGCTGTGCACACAGCCTCCTGGACGACCTCGCCAAAGGCATCAGAGCCAGGGGCCCACCCTGTCTGCCGGCACAGGAGGAGGCCTTTCAGCGAACGCGCCCCCGGCACGGATGGGCCCCGGTTTTCTCAGCAGTTGAGTTCACTCCCGAGTCTGTCGTCCGCTTGCTGAGCCCAGCTCTGCCCGCCCTCACGCTTGCCCAGCCACCCGAGGGCAGGGTGCCGATGCCGGCTGCCCCAGCTCGGACAGCGTGCGGGCCCCGGGCCCGGGGAGGCGAGCCAGCACCCGTCCGGCGGTCACTTTTCCCCGCCGGGTACATGAGCGCTGTTCACACGATCCCGCAGCGCACAGCAGGCCAGGATGCCGGAACCTCCGTGCAGCCCCCGTGCCCGCCCTGTGGACCCCGGTGAAGACGGGGCCCTGCTCAGAACACGCCCTGCAGCCCTGGGGGGGGTCGCAGCCTGAGAAGTCCTGTCCCCCAGCATCTGCTGTGGCTGAGGCCTGACCCCCAGGGTCAGGGGTCATGAGGGTGGGAGCAGCTTCTCCGGGGTCGGAACCAGCAGGGCCCCCGCTTTCAGTTTCTCTGCTCGGATCAGCGGCCGGGGGGTGGCCGTCGCCTCAGGGTCTCGCGTGCTCACGTGGCCCTGTCCCTCTGTGGGTTCCTGAGAGAGGCTGTGTCGTGGGCTCCTCTTAATCCAGGGGACCGTGGCTGCCTGCATTCCAGGCTCCCTGACCACTGCCACCGCTTCCTGTTCTGAGTCCAGGTGCGGCCTCGCCGCGTGGCCAGTGGCGTGGGTGTGCCAGGACCCCTGGCCTCTGCCTGGGCTGGCATCCACTGCAGCCCCACCCCGGGGCCCGTCTCCGGGGCTACCCCGGGATTCGGAGCCCAGGGCATAGTGAGCCTTCAGCTGCGTGCTCTGGCCGTGTGCCAAAGCAGGGCCTCTGTGATTCCGAATCTTATTAGTTTTTTAATCAGGGAGATGTTTTTTCACACTAAGTACATGGGAAATGGCCGCCTGCCTCGCCCTGGGCCCGGGCCATGGGATCTGGGAAGACGGCATCGGGAGGAGACTGGAGGGCTCAGAGGCGCCGGCCTCCTAGGGCCCACTCTGCATGTCCCTCAGGAGGCGGCGTGGGTGTTACAGTAGCTCGCTGGGCAGAGAGCGGATGGTGTGCGGGAGGCAGTGACAGTGTGACTGTGAGCTCACTCTGGGACGGGGTCTCCCAGTCACTCCTGCCCACCCGCTCCGCCCGGCGACACGGCTGAGGAGGGGCCGGCATGTGGACGGGCTTGTCCCGGACGGGATCCCGCAGCCAGGCCTGGGGCGGGGCGCGGCTGTTGCCCCGAGCGCCTGACCCCAGACTCGCTCCTCCAGCCGTTTACACGCCGGCAGCCGGGACTGCGGCCACGCGCTGGGGATGTGTGCTCAGAGGGCGTGAACACCTCACGTGGAAAGGGATGCTGTTGTGCCGGGTGTTTTATAATTTAATCCTTCAATGTTGTGTTCATTAACCTCTTAAAATGAGCGAGTCCTGAGTGCTCCCACACGGAGCCCGAGACACCCCCAGGCTCCCCCTCGGCCTCCAGCGCTGGGACCGAGGCCCGCGTCCCCGGGGCGGGTGCACCGCGGCTGAGGGGCGTCCTCTGAGCCAGGCCGCAGTCAGTGCGGGAGGAACGGTGGCCTTGCTTCTCGACGGCCTTCACTGTGTGTTCTCGAGTGACAGCCACACAAGAAACTCTTTGACCTGTAACTTCAAGATCATAAAGTTCAGGCAATAATATTTTCTGTGTAAGCTTTTAAAATTATTTTTGGGGATCATAGCTTGTTTTATTTTGTGCTATAAAATTAACAGTATTAAATGACTTATATTCTTAGAATACATGGAGTGTCTTTTCTTAACAGATCCGTGCCCTTTTATTTTTGTACTCCCATTTTGCGTTGCTGGTCCCAGCCTCAGCCCCGTGTCTCCATGGCCTGTCTGTACTTTGTCTCAATAAACGTGCACCAGCCGGTGGTGGCCACGGCTCTGTGTCGGTGTCTCCTAAGCGCGGCCCGGAGGTGCGCCCCCCGCCCCGCACATCCGCACCTGCCAAGGCGTGTCTCCCGCTCCGCACATCCGCACCTGCCGAGGCGCGCCCTCGCCCCGCACGTCCGCACCTGCTGAGGTGCCCCCCGCCCCGCACGTCCGCACCTACCGCCACACCTATAGACCCCGTGGGGGGGGGCACCCCCGGGGAACCTGGGCTGAGAGCGTCAGACCAGGTGTGACGTTCAGCCTGGCCTTGTAGCGTCCCAGGGCAGGGCAGGGTCCCGCCTGCCTTTCCTGACTCCTCTGCTGTGCCTGCCTGGCTGGCCTTCCAGCTGGAGTTGCGGGGGGGCTCCTGATGGCCCTGCGGCGCCCAGCCAGTGCCATCCCTACACCTACTTGTGTGTCGAGAGGGCCCAGTGTTGCAGTAAAGCCTCCAGAAAGGGGTCTCCAGAAGCGGGGAACCCGGCCACCTCGCGCTCTTGTCTCTAAGACCCCTGCTCTGGTCCCAGAAGGCAGCAGGCCTCGGAGAACCTGTAAAGAGTCCTTGAAGCTTGGCAGGGCACATACTGCTCAGCAGTGAGGGCTGGGTTCCCCTGTGGCAGGAACCCCTGGCAAGTGGAGCTGCCTCCCCACTGGGTGGGCAGGTGTCAGGGCCTGGGTCCTGGCACCCCACGGCGGCTCTGAATCCTGGCCCCACTTGAGGCTTCCTGGCAGGATGGTGAGGCCTGTGTCCAAACGGGCTGCAGAAATTGGGGGCATCCTCACCCATGCCTGCTGTCCCAGGGACACCATCAGACCAGCGCCCCAGGCTCCGGGGTTGGAGCCCAAGGCAGCCTAGGCCCCTGCCGCCCGGCACAGAGACGCACTGGGGACCCACTGATGAAGCTCAGAGCTCCGAGGGGGCTGTGGAGAGGGAGCCCTCGGAGTGGGCACCCGGAGCTGCCCAGCGCCCGAGGCCGGTGCATGGAGGCAGTGGTCTGCCCAGAGGAGCTGGTGGAGCTGGGCTTTGGCAGCCTCCAGCTGTCAGACGCAGTGAAGCGGGTTCCCCTGAGCGGAGCGCTGAGTCAGCAGCTCTGCCCCCTGGTGGGTTTCCCAGCTGTCGCTCCATTGCCTCCGTATAAGGATCGCCTCAATTTACACTTTATCCAGCAATGTATGCAAAGATACATTTTACAGATTTTCTGTAGACACCTGGCTTATCGCTAAACAATAAATATTCTATACATTCAGAAAATGAAGATCATGGCATCTGGTTCCATCACTTCATGGCAAATAGATGGGGAAACAGTGGAAACAGTGACAGACTTTATTTTTGAGGGCTCCAAACTCACTGCAGATGGTGACTGCAGCCATGAAATCAAGAAGACGTTCCTTGGAAGAAAAGTGATGACCAGCGTAGGCAGCATATTAAAATGCAGAGACATCACTTTGCCGACAGAGGTCTGTCTAGTCAAAGCTATGGTTTTTCCAGAGATCATGTATGGATGTGCGAGTTGGACTATAAAGAAAACTGAGCGCCAAAGAAACTGATGCTTTTGAAGTGTGGTGCTGGAGAAGGCTCTTGAGAGTCCCTGGGACTGCAAGGAGATCAAGCCAGTCAACCCAAAAGGAAATCAGCCCCGAATATTCATTGGAAGGACTGATGCTGAAGCTCCAATACTTTGGTCACCTGATGCGAAGAGCTGACTCGCTGGAAAAGACCCTGATGCTGGGAAAGATTGAAGGCGGGAGGAGGACAGGACGGCAGAGGATGAGATGGTTGGACGGCATCACCGACTCAATGAACATGAGTTTGAGTAAACTCCAGAGTTGGTGATGGACAGGGAGGCCTGGCGTGTTTCGGACCATGGGGTCGCAAAGAGTTGGACACGACTGAGTGACTGACCTGAGCTGAACTGAAGCAGTTGGTACTCGTCCATCTGAATGTCTCAGGTGTGAAAATTGTTTATCTTGGAAGACAGATGAAAAACATAAAACATAAAATTCCATGGGGACTAGAATCAGAACTGATCACCACTGAGCCTGGAGACAGGACAGGGCGCACGGCACAGCGGCAACTTGGGGAGTGCCGAGGCTGGGCTGAAGAGGCTGGGGTGGGAGCCGGCCCCAGCGGGGTGGGGGAGCCCTGAGGACCCGGGGCCACTGGGACACGGGCTGTGTGGACCCACTGGCGATGCGGGCAGGGAGGCCGGGCTGCAGCGGCCCGAGCAACGGGCTCAGAGTGAGGCTGGGGGTGGGGGCTGGGCTCGGCCCAGGTCCCCCCGCCTCTGCCTCCATAAGAATAAGCAGCTGGGGGCGCCATGCCTGCCCTTATCTCGTTGCTCACACAGCCGGCCGCAGCTCGGACGTTGCCTGTGTGGTAACAGCCCCCTCCCCACATTGCTGGGGGGCCAGTTAGGCAGATGGAGGTCTCCCCATCCCCGGCAAGAGCCCGCTGCCCTCAGAACCCGAGGCCCTCGGGCCGGCCTCCAAGGGCACTGTGCCCTCACTTCCGCGACGGGCTCGGCGAGGCCAGGCGGGGAGGAGGGGGGACAGGCCCCTCCTGGCTCCCCCTCACCCGCGGCTCGCGGTGGCCTCTGAGCTGTCTGCTGGGCAGCCCTCCTTCGCTGCTGGGGCCTCGGCGGGTGCCATCCAGGCCACCCGGATGGATCTCCAGCGCTGCCGGCCGCATCTCCTCTCTGCGCAAGGTGAGGACCTCGGGCGGCCCGAGGACCCCCACGTCCACACACACCACCTCTAAGCCGGGGCCCTCGCGGAGGCCCCCGCCCCCCTGCCTCCCGTCTCTGCTTTTGCTCCTCCAGCATGTAGTCGTCGCTGCCACCTGCTAAGGCATCTCCCCCTCCCACCCCCGCCATCCTCGGCCCCCTCACAGCCCCCAGCCCCACCCTGAGCCCTGCCGTGTCCCAGGCTGCACCCATCTGGTGTCCTGGAGGAGTCCCGCTGGAGGGCACTGCAGGCACCCCCAGATTCCTGAGGGACCCAGGCACAAAGGGCTCACAGACTCAAAGAGCTCACAGACCTGGACAGGAGCCCTGCACTGGAGACGCCCCCACTCCCCTGCTCCGCCCCTCACCCCCAGTGTGGCTCTGGGGGGCCCCCAACCCCCTGAGCCTTGGCTCTCACGTCTGTAAAACGGAGATGACACAAAGAACCTCCCTCCTCAGGCTGCCGTGAAGAGCAAAGACCAGCCATGAAGCCACAGCCACTGTCCTCCCGCGGGGCTCAGGGTCTTTCCAGCTGGGGGGGCCTGGGGCGCAGGGACAGGGCTGCAAGGTCAGCACGGGGTGCAGTCGGGGCAGGCTGGATGGAGGCCCAGGGCACCCCGCCAAGCAGCACCATCTGCCCATGTCGGGGCCCCTCATGAGGCAGGAGCAGGGAGGGGTAAATCGAGGGGACCCCCTGTCCCCTGCGGCCCCCAGCCCCCCACCCGCCTGCAGAAGTGACCCTCAAGGCCCTGCCCCTGCCCTCGGGTGCCTCCCCAAGCTCCCTCATCTGTAAAATGGGGGGGGTATGCCCCCCAGGTGTTTGCCTGCGACATAAAGAGGGACCGCCTCGGAGGCTGGTCAGCCTGGCACCCCTGCCTGTGGGGAGGGAGGCCCAGAAATGGGCGAGATGGCAAATAAGAGGGCTCAATGCCAGCCGGCCAAGGAGATGACGGTCGGAGGCCCGCTGGGCTTAGTGACAGGGTCGCTGAGCCCCAGCCCTACCCAATCACAGCACAGGCTAGACGGTCAACACCTGGAAACTCTGGGAGGGCCCCCAAGCAGGAACAGCACCTCCAGGCTAGGGGAGAGAGGCTGCCCAGGGAGGGCTTCCTGGAGGAGGGTACGCGACACGCAACCAGGGTGCACCACAGTTTACAGGGACCTAGGCAGTTCTCCACGTGCAACGACAGTTGGGAAAGAGACACTGTCATAAAATCCAAAGTGGAGGGCGTCGTGTGTGGGGAGAGGGGACGGAGGGACGGAGCTGAACCCCCGAAGCCGTCAAGGTGTCCGGGTCAGTTGGGCTCGCTTTGGGAGCTTTCTGCGGGAGGTTCCATTGCCCCCACGCTGCCAGGCGCCCCTGGTTCCAAGACGTAGGAAAGGAAAAAGGGCGTGGAGCCCCATGGGGGTCACCAGGAAGCCAGGGTCCCAGACCCCGCCGGCGTCCTGGGCCGAGGCCCCGGCGGCCTGCCCCGGGCCGCCCCACTTGCGCAGCACCAGCTGGCGCGGGCTCCGGGCTCCGGCCGCAGTGTCGCCACAGCGCCGGCCCCTCCCCGCCACGGCCCGGGAGGCTCCACAGCGCAGACCGGCGCCGAGCGCAGGTGAGCCCGCGGGGCTGGGGGCGGCGCCGCGGAGGGGGCAGCTGGGCGAGGCGCCCCGCTCTCCTCGGCCTCCGCTCCCCTGACTCGCCGCCCGCTCGCGGCCGCGGGGGCCTCTCCGTGCGCTGATCCCCTTCCTGGTCCGGTGGGGGTCCCGGAGCGAGGCTGGAAAGGGCTTCCCAGGGGGACGAGCTGCACGTCGTGGGAGATGCGGCCACAGCGCCCCCGCACCTCGAGGGCCGGCGGAGCTCAGACTCTGTCCCAGAAACGAAGCCGGCCGCTGAGGGGCCCGCAGGGTGGGTGTGGGAAGGGCCCCGGGGACCCCCCCAGTGCAGAACAGACCAGAGGAGTGGGGAGCCAGGGCCCTGGGGCTGTCCTGGAGGGGGTTAGCCCTCCCGGACTGTTACAACTGTTTGCAGTTTGGGCAGTTTGTGGACATGGACGGTACTCTGCCAAGACTCAGTGTGCCCTCTTGGTGTGTCCTGGCAAGGGCCTTTGCTTGGTGGGGGCGTCTGGACCCGCGGGGGCTCTGCGGAGGTTTCTGTCCTCAGCAAACATCTCTCTGGGCCCAAGACCCCGGGGTCTGGACACCTGGGCTCCTGGGAAGGAGGGGACGGCCTCGACAGGCACCTGGTGGCGAGTTGAGGTCACCCCTTTTCTGGGGTGCCTGTGGCCCAGCAAGCGAGGCTGGAGGTCATGGAGCAGGGAGGTGGGCAGGGCTGAGCCAGGGCCTGGGGAGGGGCACCCGTGTGCCCAGGGAGGGGGCAGGCGGGGCGGGTAGAGGCCCCGTCTTACCGACCTGCCTCGGCAGTGAGTGGGGGAAAGAGCAAGGGTGCGCCCGGATGGCTTCAGGTGCCACGTCTCCTGTGACGGCCCGCCAGGGCTCTGAGACGGGTGCCAGGCAGTAGGCGGTCCCTCCCAGACTCCCTGCAGTTCCCAGGGCCCTGGCTCTCAGGCGCCCTCCCAGGCCCTCGCTGGGATCTGAACCAGACCAGGTGGACCTCAGCTGCTTCAACTCCAGGAAGAACTTCTGGGGGGAGAAGAGTGGGGAGAGCAGTATAGACGCAGCCACAGCTCCATCCTGGGCCCTCAGAGTCCAGCGTGTAAGCCGCATGCTCCAGGCGGCCCCCCTTTGGTCCTGGGAGCTCCTTGGCTGCAGGGGTCTCTTGGTGGATGGGGTGACCCCTCCACAGTCCCGCGGCTTGCAGAGCGGGACAGGGCCTTCCTGGGTCCCTGTCTGTCTTGGAAGTCACTAGGTGGGAGGCCACCTGGATGCCCCTACCCGCCGCTTGACCCTAGCAAGCCCTTGGCCCCCACCCAGTGTCCCCATCTGCTTTTGGGCAGAACCCCAACATTAGAGGCTTCGGCGAAGAGCGGGGGAGGGGGGCGGAAGCAGGGCGGCGCGCCTGGCCTCCGTTTCCCCCACCCCATGGGGCCCGGGCGGGCAGCCCACTTCTGTTCACATGGAGCTGGGTTTCCCTGGGGACCGGTGGCCTGCCCCCGGCCCCGCCCCCGGCCCTCCTGGCCACGGCGCACTGGGGGAGGGGTGGACGCTGGGCCGCCTCCTGGACCCCTGCCTCTGGCCCTGCCTTCCCCGGGGCGGGCGGCCTCGGTCCACTGTGGGGCCAGGACGTGAGGCAGCAGCTGCCCTTGGAGGAGGTGGGTACCAGGGCTGCCCGCTGAGGTTGGGGCAGGGCCAGGGAGCACTAAATGTGCCCCCCTCAGGAGGAGGAGGGAAGACCCCCAGGACGAGGAGCTCTGATCTGTCAAGGTGACCCGGGTCTGACCCCAGGCACAGTGGCCTCCCTGGGAAACGTAGGGCCCAGGGCTTCCAGGCGGTAGCGCGCTCTGAGGGCCGCAGAAATCGGGGGTGTTTCCTGGGCCTAAGGGAGGCCCCCCCTAAGGAGGGGCCCAGGCCAGAGGGGAGGGGCGTGAGGGTGCTGAGCCTGGGGGCAGGGAGGGAGATGCAGTCCGTGATGCCTCAGGGACCCGGCCCCCTCTGCACGGGGGTTCCCAGCCCAGGGCGGCCCCTTTCCGAAGCCCCCCGGCTCTGTCTCTCTGCATCTCCACCCGCAGCCTCATCCAAGCCCTGGTCCCGAAGCTGCCCTTCTCCCTGCAGGTCCC
The DNA here is from genome assembly GCA_024291935.2 of Okapia johnstoni. Lineage (NCBI taxonomy): Eukaryota > Metazoa > Chordata > Mammalia > Artiodactyla > Giraffidae > Okapia > Okapia johnstoni. The sequence goes on along the minus strand of CM044310.1, from coordinate 797,669 downwards.
GGAGGCAGCTCCCACCGGGATGGCAGTGCCAGCATCTCTGAGAGCCGCGGGGGGCCCAGCCCCCCGGGGGGCCCCCTAGGCCTCCCACAGCCGCCACTCAGCGTGCCCCCCGCCCTCCCGCCTGTGGGCCCCGCGCCATGGGCGGCTGCTTTTCCAAGCCCAAGCCAGGTACCTCTTCTCTTTCTTCTCCTCCCCGCTCCGTCCCTCCCCTCTGAAGTAGGTCAGACCCGGAGCAGCTGAATGCCAACGCTGAGGGCGGGGGGGGGGGGGTGGGGGGGGGGGGTGGTGGCTGGAGCCTTCTTGTTCTGGGGCTCAGGGTGCTGGCGGTGGGGATGACGGCGGTGCCTTTCTCAGAAAAGGGAGGAGAGGCTTCCTCCTGCTGCTGGGGACGGGGGCGGGGGGCTGTCCCCCTCAGGGCTGGGCAAAGGGGCTCTGGGGAGACCCCGGCCACCGTGTGACCCAGGGCATGCAAGCAACCTCTCTGAGCCTCACCCACCGCCACCCCACCCCCCAAAAAAATAAGCCTGAGCTCTCAAAACCACGGAGAGGTGGGGCAGACAGGTCCAGCCCTGCCGTCGCTTCTGAGCGCTGTGTGACCTCGGGCTGCCTCCTAGGCCTCTCTGCACACACTCCCCATTGGTGAAGGACATCCCCACCCTGCCTGGCCCAAGCACTCACACCCCACCCCGGGTGGGGGGTGGTCTGCTCTCCACGAGACCCTCGTCTGCGGGCCCTCCGTCCTCACAACGCCTGGACAGCAGGTGTGCAGGCCCGGCAGCAGGGAAGGATCCGAGCCTGAGGGAGGCCGTCCCGGTGGCCGGTCAGCGCCCCGCACCGCGCCCGCTCGCCCAGCTGCCCTTACCTGATAGCTGTCGGCTCCACGACCTGGAAGCCCGCAGGCCTTTTCTCCTCTCCCTGGGCCTGAGGAGGAACCTGGGGGCAAGGGGGTGCCAGGCCGGGCAGAGGGCCCCCTGCCCCCGAGCTGCAGAAACCCAGCCCTCGGGCTAAAGACATGCCCTGTCTTGACCGCAACTCCCACCCGTCGGCAGCGGCCCCGGGTGCTGGCGGGCCTGCAGCAGGCTACCCTAGGGCTGCTGGGCTGGCTGAACGCCCTGGCAGAGGGGCCACCTGCCACTTCCTGTAAAGGACCCCAGATGGCGGGCCTGCCTTCAGAGCCCTGGCCCCAGGACTCCCGGGACAGGGGCGGGCTCCTCTTACCGCACCAGGGGCAGTGCTCTTGAGCTCAAATCCAGTGCCTGCTCCCGACTGTGTGACCTCAGGCAGGCGATGTCACCTCTCTGAGCCTCTGTGTTCTCACCATAAAACGGGACTAGTAACCATGCCCCCGCGCGGGCTGGTGTGCTTGGCACAGGGCCTGGCACCCGGGAGGCCCTCGCAGAATGCTAGTCTTTCCTCCTGGGGGGCTGGGCTCCCTGTGGGCTGTGGCAGGGGGGCAGGAACGCAGCGCCCGGGGGCCCACTCAGGGCAGGTCTCGGGGTGAAGCTCGGGAGTTTCAGCGCGTGGGAGTGAGAGCGTTCCTGCCAGGAGAGTTCTCTGGGGGTCCGCAGCCCACAGGGAGACCAAAAGGAGCACAAGAGGCTTGTGCGAAGTCCTCACTTTCCATCTCCAGGGCCCCTGTGGCTCAGAGCACGTTACAACTCATCCCGGGCTCCGGGGGCCCTGTGTTCCCTGGGAAGTGCTCCAAGCACATCCTTTCTAAGCTCGGAACTCGGGAGGGAGTGCAGGTCTCTCGGCATCTGGTCACCTGCCTCTGTGGTTGCTGTTGTTTCAGCGGGTATTCACTGCTTTACCTGGGCTTTCTCTAGCTGCAGCTGGCAGGCTCTGCCCTTCATTGTGGTGCGTGGGCTTCTCATTGCGGGGGCTTCTCGTTGCAGAGCACAGGCCCTGGGCGCGAGCGCTTCAGTAGTTCGGGTCCACAGGCTCAGTAGCTGTGGTGCAGGTCTTAGTTGCTCATAGTATGTGGAATCTTCCCGGACCAGGGATCAAACCCATATCCCCTGCATTGGCAGGCAGATTCTTACCCACTGTACCACCAGGGAAGTCCCTGGTCCCCTTCTTTTTATTAGGCCACTAGTGCTACTTAAAGACTTTCCCTCTTTGCCGTGGTCACCAGGAGGCTCAGAGCTGAGCAATAAAACACTGCTAACCAGCTTCACCTGTTGGGCATCTGCTCTGAGTTGCATATATTATTTCCTTCAGCTGTGCTGTCCCCAAGGAGGCAAGCTCTGTTCTTTCCATTTTAAAATGAAGGCATTCGCTGAAAGGGGCCAAGGGTCCCCCACGGCTCCTGTCTTAATGCCTTCCTGTTAGCCTGCATCATCGAGCGTGTTGGGTCTTCTGTTGGAGGACGGAGGATGGAAACAACTGGGCTTGGCTGCCCTCTGGGCCCCCGCCAGGCTGCTCCTGTGAGCTCTGGTCTCTGCAGCTCACGTAACTGCTGTCAGCTGAGTCCAGAGTATTTTTCTTTTTAATTCTTCTGAAAACATTCTATCACCATTACATCGAGTGTGGAAAATGAAGGCAAAAACCCAGCCCACCCAGAGGCCCCCACCTGACACAACAGCTTCAGGGGGATGTGTGGGTGGGCCCTTCCTGCCCCCTGGAATCAGGAGACCACGTTCAGCCCTGACTGCACCTTGGGTGAGGTGACGGGGGGGCACTGGGATGGGGGGATGAGGGGCCGGGCCAGGCTGGGGGTTAGGGCAGCGTGAGGTGGGGGGGGGGGCAGTGGAGGTGACCCCTGGGCTGTGTCTAGGAGGACAGGCAGGGGTGAGCTGTGCCAGGAAGGGACAGGGGCCCAGGCCGAGGGGACCGCCGCTCAGGCCAAGGCCCGGAGGAGCCCCCCCGGGCTCTTTGTTTCTGGAGGTCAGGTCTGGGGGCAGGGGCCCGGCATTGGAGGGGGGGCACCCATGCTGTGCCAGGGCTCAGCGCCCTGAGCTCAGCCCCGCTCCCTGCAGCCGCGGGCCGGGAGGCCGGATTATCGCTGCAGAAAATTCTGTTTATTGTTCTCTTCTAATTAGAAAAATACCCGAGGCTCATGGTGGGGAATTTGGAAAATGCAGAGGATAAAGAAAGTGATAATCTCGCTAAGTGCCCCCCCAGTCGGCCCCTTGGGAGTGGGGTATGCCTTGTGCCCTCCGCACGCACTGCCCGGGTGGGGTCCACCCCCAAGGGCCCCTGCACCCAGCACCTGGCAGATAATGAAGGGTTCTCCAGCTGGCCAGAGCAGCTATCTCCAGTTGAAATCACGTAGATATACACTTTTTTCTTTTAATCTTGAAAAAATTTCAAGCCTCTGCAGACCTCAGTTACCCAGATTCACTCAGGGACCTGACCCGGCTGTGTCCCGAGTCTCTCAGGCCGCCCCCGTCCTCCGTGGAGGCCGCGCCCTCGGGGTCAGCAGGGTTCCAGCCCCAAATTCTCACCTGCACGTGGGTTCCTGGAGAAGGGGCTGCTTTTCAGGGGTGAATGCGCACTGCTGTGCCCCTGGCTCACTTTGTTAGTGAGAAAGAAAACATGGGAGACATCACGTCGAGCTTGCCCAGGGCCCCCAGCACCTCCGCTCTGCCTCCCGCTGGAGGGGTGGGTGAGGGATGGGCCCGGCTGGAGGCTCACCCCCACCCCGCCCGCCCGCAGTGGAGCTCAAGATCGAGGTGGTGCTGCCCGAGAAGGACCGGGGCAAGGAGGAGCTGTCCGCCGGCGGCAAGGGCAGCCCCCGGACCTACCAGGGCAATGGCGCTGCCCGCCACTTCCACGCGGACGAGCGCCTGCCCGCCCCACACCCCTACCCCGGTGCCCAGGACTGCGTGGAGGCCGCTGTCTGCCACGCCAAGGACCTGGAGAGCGGCCAGTGGGTGCTGGGCCTGGGAGGGTGTGGGAGGCGGGGGTGGGGCACGGCCTAGAAGGGGCCCACAACCAGCTCCGCTGGGGCCACCGCCTCAGAGGCTGCTGCTGGTCTGGGGCTGGGGGCTGCTCCCTGGCCTCTGAGGGCAGCCCCACCCTCCACCCCCCAGGATGCGGGAGGTGGAGCTGGGCTGGGGGAAGGTGCTGCTGGTGAAGGACAACGGGGAGTTCCACGCCCTGGGCCACAAGTGTCCGCACTACGGCGCACCCCTGGTGAAAGGTGAGGTGTCCGTGCCCACGGGGTCGGGGCGGCCCGACACAGGGCCCCGGGCCCCATCTGTTGGTAGGGGGCTCCTGGGCCGTGGGGACGGGACAGTGGTGCACTTGGAGCCGGGCCCCTGCTGGTGGTCCAGCCCTGCCCCCTCCAGGAGTGCTGTCCCGTGGCCGGGTACGCTGCCCCTGGCACGGCGCCTGCTTCAACATCAGCACCGGGGACCTAGAGGACTTCCCAGGCCTGGACAGTCTGCACAAGTTCCAGGTGGGGCCAGGCGTACAGTGGGGTGAGCCCCGGGGGGTGCATGGGCTGGAGCACCCCAAAGCCTGGCCTGAGCCCCACAACCCATGCAGGTGAAGATCGAGAAGGAGAAGGTGTACGTCCGGGCCAGCAAGCAGGTGAGGGCGCTGGGCTGGGGCTCAGGCAAAGGGAGAGGTGGCGGGAGGGCCTCTGGGTGGGAGGGAGCCTGGCGGGGCAGCCCCGGGGGCAGGCGAAGGGCTTCCCCAGTGCGGAAGAGGCACCACTGGGGCAGGAGAGCCTGGCCTGCTGGGTGGGCACAGGGGGATGGCGGCGACTCCCACTCCCAGCTGCCCCCAGCTTGCCGGCCGCCCTCAGGCCTTGCAACTGCAGCGAAGGACCAAGGTGATGGCCACGTGCATCTCGCCAAGCGCCGGCCACAGCGGCAGCACCAACGTGCTGATCGTGGGCGCAGGTTGGTGGTGGGTCCTTGGGGGCAGGGTGGGGCTGGAAGGGGGCTCCTGACACCCGACCCCCGTCGTCTCCTCTGCTCAGGGGCAGCTGGCCTGGTGTGCGCGGAGACGCTGCGGCAGGAGGGCTTCTCGGACCGGATCGTGTTGTGCACACTGGACCGCCACCTTCCCTATGACCGGCCCAAGCTCAGCAAGGTGGGCGGGGCGTGATCGGCGCTGGGCGGGACGTGAATCAGGCTGGGCGGGGCCAGACCCTCGCCCCTCTGCCCACAGTTAGGGCCCCTGGGACCCCGATTGCCGCCCCACTGGGGGTCTGGGCGGCTGCTCTCTCTGCTCGTGCCAGGCCTGTCTGTGGTGCCCAGGAGGTCTGGTCGGCGGAGTTCCGCCCTGGAGCCTGTGTGGCCGGGGCTGCCTCGTACCCACGAGGCCTTGGTCCTCAGCTGCAAAGGGGCCGGTAGCCGCCTGGCCCTGTCTCAAGTCGGCGTCCCCGGCAGTCGCTGGACGCACAGCCGGAGCAGCTGACGCTGAGGCCCAAGGAGTTCTTCCGAGCCCACGGCATCGAGGTGCTCACCGAGGCCCAGGTGCGGAGGAGGCGGGGGAGCAGGCCTGGGAGGGCTTCCTGGGCGCCGTGGAGGGAGGGCGTGAGGCCCCTGGACGTGTGGGTGTGGCCTGCAACCCCCTGCCCAGGGGCCCAGGCACCCAGGGGTGCCCCAGGCCTGGGAGGATCATAGAACACACAGGGCCCCAGGGTAGGGGGTGGGGCCTGGGGCTTCAGGAGGGCTTTGAGGAGGTGGTGGTGCTGAAGCGTGAGAGGGCGTTGCCCGGTGTGAGAGGAAGGTTCAGGGGGTGGTGGAGCTGCCCCGAGGGCCTGGTGGGTGGGGGGCGCGGTGGAGGACCTGGGGCCGCGCTCTGCCCCGCGGGTCTCAGGTGGTCACGGTGGACGTGAGGAACAAGAAGGCCGTGTTCAAGGATGGCTTCAAGCTGGAGTACAGCAAGCTGCTGCTGGCGCCTGGGAGCAGGTGGGAGGGGCCCCGCGCCCACCGCCAGGCAGGGGGAAGGCTCGGGGCGGGGTGGGGGGGTCCGGGAGCCGCCCCTTTCCCCAATTCTGGCCCGTCTCAGCCCCAAGACCCTAAGCTGCAAAGGCAAGGACGTGGAGAACGTGTTCACCATCCGGACTCCCGAGGATGCCAACCGCGTGGTGAGGCTGGCCCGGGGCCGCAACGCCGTGGTCGTGGGGGCCGGCTTCCTGGGTGAGCAGCCGGGGGAGCCGGGGGAGGCGCTGGCAGGGGAGGTGCAGGGTGCCAGCCCGCCCCCCACCCCCGCCTCAGGGATGGAGGTGGCCGCCTACCTGACCGAGAAGGCCCACTCGGTGTCCGTGGTGGAGCTGGAGGAGACACCCTTCAGGAGGTTCCTGGGGGAGCGCGTCGGCCGCGCCCTCATGAAGGTGAGCCCCCCCCGGGGGCCCACCGCGCGGGGCCCCGCCTGCCCCATCCCTCCCGTTCAGCTCTCACCCCTGCACCCCCCGCCCCACCCCACCGCCTGGCAGATGTTTGAGAACAACCGTGTCAAGTTCTACATGCAGACGGAGGTGTCAGAACTGCGGGCCCAGGAGGGCAAGGTGGGCCCTTCTCCATGCCCCCCCCCCCCCCCTCCCCGGCCCTTCTGTCCCCTTTCCTGTGCCCCGGAGCTGCTCACACGCCCGCCGCTCTCCGCAGCTGAAGGAGGTCGTGCTGAAGAGCAGCAAGGTGGTGCGGGCTGATGTCTGCGTGGTGGGCATCGGTGAGTGGGGGTGGGCGGTGGCAGTGAGCAGGGTCACCCCCTCTTGCTCAACGCTGACCTCGGACCAGTCCCTTCCCCTCCCCCAGCCTGTCTGACCATACCCACCAGTCAGGGCTCTTGGGGAGTCGATGGTATTTGGCCTGGGCTGGCACAGGGCATGCTCCTAGGGACCCCTGCCCAGTAACTGTGCAGACACAGGTGAGGCTCTAGCTGGCCCCTGCTGCAGCTGAAGTGCCCATCGAGGGAGGAGGTGCAGCATGCCCATCCCCGCCAGGGGCTTCATGGAAAGCTTCTCAGAGCTGGTACCTGAGGCCTGATGGGAGGCACCAGGGTCTCTGGGGGTCCACGCAGAGGGGTCAGGCTGTGAAGGCATCGGCTGGGCTGGACTGCTGTGGACACAGTGGCCCTGTCCTGCCAGGTGCGGTGCCCGCCACAGGCTTCCTGAAGCAAAGCGGCATCGGTCTGGACTCCCGAGGCTTCATCCCCGTCAACAAGGTGGGGCCGCTGGGGCAGGTGGGCAAGCTGCCGGTGGGGGTGGAGGAGGACCTGCTTGGGGTACCTGTCCTACCCATGAGCCCCGCAACCCCCCCCCCACAGATGATGCAGACCAATATCCCGGGCGTGTTTGCAGCTGGCGACGCCGTCACCTTCCCCCTGGCCTGGAGGAGCAACCGCAAAGTGAACGTCCCCCACTGGCAGATGGCTCATGCCCAGGGTACCACCAGCCCAGAGGCAGCTGGGGGCGGGAGGCTGTCCCAGGGTCCCGGCCTCCCCCAGGCCCGCCCCTCAGTCGATGCCCTTGGATCCTGCTCCCTGGGTCTGCCATTCAAGGCTCCGGAGCGGCCCGTCTGGCCAGCCTCACGCAGGCGATGGAGCCGGCTCGCTGCCACCTCCTTCTCTAGACCTCCGTCCTCTGGGCGCCCGGTCCTGCCTACCACAGTACCCCAGCCCACTGTCCCTGCACCAGCATCTCCTTTCCTGCTGTCCTCAGATATACGTGCTCTGCAGAAAGTCTTCGCCAACCCGTGCAGTCACCCAGGGACAGAGGGAGGTTTAGTAGGACTTGGGCCAGCACCCCACTGCATCCCCTTTGGGCCAGCCAACGGACTCTGTGAACCTGGCTGCCGCCTGCAGGCTCCTGGGAGGTGGCCGTCTGGGCCTGGAAATCCGCCTCCCTCTCCCCTTGGGTGGTCACTGCACACACCTGGTCTGGGCCCCTCGGCTGCAGGTACAGCCACTTAGCTTCTCAGAAGCCGGACAGCGAACCCCCTGCAGCCCGTTCCCTTCCCTCCACCCTCACGTCATCTGAGCCTGAAGCCACCCTCCTGGTGCCAGCCTCTGTCCAGGTCCACGGTCTGCGGTCGGTGCTGGGTTTGAAGGAACACAAACTGCTCATGTCAGTTCACTTCAGTCGCTCAGTCGTGTCCGACTCTTTGCGACCCCATGGACCGCAGCACGCCAGGCCTCCCTGTCCATCACCAACTCCCAGAGCTTGCTCAAACTCATGTCCATTGAGTCGGTGATGCCATCCAACCATCTCATCCTCTGTCGTCCCCTTCTCCTCCTGCCTTCAATCTTTCCCAGCATCAGGGTCTTTTCAAATGAGTCAGTTCGTCACATCAGGTGGCCAAAGTACTGGAACTTCAGCTTTAGCATCAGTCCTTCCAGTGAATATTCAGGACTGATTTCCTTTAGGATGGACTTGTTGGATCTCCTTGCAGTCCAAGGGACTCTCAAGAGTCTTCTCCAACACCACAATTCAAAAGCATCAAGCTTTTGAACTTCTGAACTGCTCATATAATTAACGTTTAACTGGGAGGGTCCAGGGGACAGCAGTCACAGACATCCAACTGCAGGGGTCCGACGGGGCCTCGATCAAATGGGGGAGCCACGCCCCCTTTCTGTCTCGGGCCCCTGAATCAGCCAGTCCTCCCTGCTTCCATGGACACTGGTGCCCCATTGCCCCACCTCCCTCCTCAGATCTGACCTGTCTGGTGAGGTGTCTGAGTCACACGTGACGTAGTGGCCCCAGGAAGCTGGCCCCTTCCGGACCCAGTCCAGGCAGTGGACATCAGTGGCCAGCTTTGGGCCCCGTGTGACCTCTGCCTCTATCATTGGCAAGCAGGGGTGGGCACTCCCCGTCCCTGCCCCACATGTCAGGGGTCCCTGGAGAGCAGGGGATCAGGCAGTAGAGGGGTGGCAAGGGCTTGGGGCGGAGAGCTCACGACCCCGGGACCCACAGGGCGCGTGGCGGCCCAGAACATGCTGGCGCAGGAGGCGGAGATCAGCACGGTGCCCTACCTGTGGACCGCCATGTTCGGCAAGAGCCTGCGCTACGCAGGTACCAAGGGGCTCTGCCGCCGGCAGGGTCCAGGTGTGGCGGAGTGCAGAGGCGGGGCTAGGAGCACCCCGGGGGAGGGGCTAGGAGCATCCCGGGGGCGGGGCTAGGAGCATCCCGGGGGAGGGGCTAGGAGCATCCCGGGGGCGGGGCCATGGAGGCTGCAGGTGGAAGGCAGGAGCTCGCTGGCAGCGGGGCCAGGACCCACTTAACAGCTCCGCCGGGGGCATCGTGGGAAGGGCGCTGCAGGCGGACCTGGTGAAGCCGCGTCCCCTCCGCCCGGCCCGCAGGTTACGGAGAAGGCTTTGACGACGTCATCATCCAAGGGGACCTGGACGAGCTCAAGTTCGTGGCTTTTTACACCAAGTGAGAGCCGCGGGGTGCGGCGGGCACTTGGCCGGGATAAGCGCTACTCCGGAGGAGCCGGCTTCGCTGGGCGGTGGGCCGAGGGGCAAGGGGGGGGGGGCGCAGCTAGGCGGGAGGCGGGCCAGGAGAGGGGCACAAAGATGGGGCACAGCCGCCCCGCGTGAGGCGGACGCTTCATCTCAGGTCAGCTCTTGGAGATGGGGGTTGACAGCCTACTTTTACACTGAGGACAGTGACACAGGTAGAGAGCGGGGCCCCAGGACAGGTCTGGGCCTTGAACCCCACTGGGCAGGAGCCTCATGAGGTCCCGCGGGAGCAGAAGCTGCGCTGGGCCAAGGGGTGCCAGGTGGTCAGAGCATTCCCTCAGTCCCGAGTGAGAGCTTCCCTGGGCCCCGGCTGCATCCGGGTCTCCAAGGGCAGGGGCTGCTGCTGGCCAGTCCTCAGGCGCGGCCACCTCTCCCTGCAGGGGCGACGAGGTGATCTCCGTGGCCAGCATGAACTACGACCCCATCGTGTCTAAGGTGGCTGAGGTGCTGGCCTCCAGCCGCACCATCCGGAAGCGAGAGGTGGAGTGAGTGTGGGCACTGGAGGCCCCGGGGAGGGGGCAGACGTCCCGGAGGCCTTGGTTCAAGCTGCCCATGGCAGTGAGCTGCCCCCACAGCCTCCTGGGGCTCTCCCCATCCCCTTAGCAACCAGCTTGAGGCTCCCAGGGCTACGGTGTCCTGTGGGACAAGGGTTGTGGTTTGGGAGCAGGCTGCTTATTTGCGCTCTTGTGGGTAGAAGGGAAGGAGACCATGTCTAGGGCGGGGCCAGTGCTGCAGGGGAGGGTCAAGACCCACTGCCCAGGCAGTCACTGGGCCCAGGACACCCCACTGCCCAGAACACAGCCATGGAAAAAGGTGACTCGTGTTGCTCCTGGGGATGCCCTGACAGAGTCCTGGGGTGGTTGCTTGGGGTCTGAGGGACACCGGACAGCAGCCATTACTGCTGTAACCTCATCCTGGCACAGTGCCACTGGGACTCACCCTGTGGACTCAGCCGACCTGTAGAGACCTCCACACCCCATGTCTGCGCCGCCGCCCAGGGCCGAGGAAAGCCTGGAGGCCACGGGATAGGGGGGCTCACGCTGGAAACGGGGGACCAAAGGGGGGCAGGAATGACACGCTGTCTCCCTGGCCTTCTGTCTCTCCCTCTTGCCTTCGAGAAGGCTGTTTGTGCTGGACAGCAAGTATGTGCGTCCTCTCCTTCCTCTGAGCCTTTCCCACCTCAGCCCGGAGCCTGCACCTGGTGGTCCCCCCCCTCTGCCCAAGGGCACTTCCCTGCCAGGGACCAGGGCTGCGCACAGCTCCCTGCTGTCTTCAAGGGCCCGCTGCTCCTGGTGTCCCGAGGAGCCTGCTGCCCTCTGCCCTCACGCCTCCTCCCTCGTTCCTACAGGACCGGTGACATGTCCTGGCTCACAGGGAAAGGCTCCTGAATTTGCACACAACACGGGCTTGCTGGGGCGCCAGGGACTGAGGCCGAGCCCCGGGGGGGGGGGCAAGTGCCAACCTCCAGTTCCCCAGGACCCCTCGGGGCAGACCCTGAGCGCCCTCAGTGCTTGCCTTTGGCCGCCTGGCTCACCCCCCTCAGAGAGGCCTCGGTGGCCTCCAGGAGATGCCCACCACCCGAGGCCTCCAGTGCCCACGACGGCTGGCAGTGGGGGGGGAGTGCGGGGGCGGGCTTGCCTCTTCCTCTACTGGGACTGGTCCCCTGTGGGGCCCTGCAACGTACTAGATATCATCTTAACATTAAAACGCACACATCTGCAGCTCTGCGTGACTTCCACTATTCCTGGGCAAACTCTCACGAGGGACAAAGCATATCACGGGGGACACAGGCACGACCAGAGACCACCGAAGTGGCACACCCAGGAAGTTTGGTCTGGGAGCCCCCAGAGGAGGCAGCAGCTGATTCTGCAGTTCCCGGGGGTTAGGGAAGCCCCCCCACCCCCGACCAAAGTCCTGGGTCTGGATTTTGAAGGAAGGGCACTCCAGGCAGAGGGCCACATCAGGGCCGAGGACTGGGTCTCACGGCAACCTAAGCTTCTTGAATGCCCATTTCGCAGATGAAGCAGCTGAGGCTCTCCCTAGAGTAGGACCGAGAACCCAGAACCTCTGCGCCACGCTGCCTCGCAACGAGAAGGAAGGCCGAGCGGAGCGCAGACGGGGGGGCCGGGTCCCCCGGGGGCCAGGCCAGGGACCCAGCAGGAAGGGGACGGCGGCGGGGACCGCGGGAGCCGCTGAGAGCCCGGAACCCTTCCGTCCGGGATCCCGGGCGCGGCGGCAATCTCGACGGAGCCACGCGCGCAGGGCACAATCTCTGACGGGGGCCCCGCACTATGGAGCCACTGCGCGCCCACGGCCGCTGCGGACTAGGGCCACGTTGTGTTTGTGGGTCTGGGGCTGGAGCCCCAGGGCTCCGCAGTGGGGTGGAAGAGTCAGGGGTCCCCTCGCGCGGAGCCCTTTGGGGGTGCGAGTGGAACTTGGGAGTCTCCAGCGATCTTCGCGGAGGAGGGTTGTTATCCGACTTCGGTGGCAGCCCCCGCGCCGAGTCTGGTTGGCGGGTGCCCCCCGGGGAGGGGTCCTGGCCTGACCGCCGCCGGCCCCTCTCTCTCTCCAGGCGCAGCAAGCACACAGTGGTAGCCTATAAAGATGCCATCTATGTGTTTGGTGGAGACAACGGGTGAGTCTGGGTCCCAAGGGAGGAGCCGGGTGGTGGGGACTTGGTCTCTGCAGTTCCAGTGCCACCCTTTCAGGTGTTAGCTACACCCTGGGCCCAGGCTTCCGAATCCCCATGAGGCTCTCTCAGCAATGGGAAGCACACACTCAGGTCACGGAACTGGCCCTGTCCTTCCGCGTGAGTGGACACAGCCTTGAAGGTGACACATCTGCCCTGGCCGGCACCCTGGCCAGGCGCTGCTCCTTCCCCACGCCTCCCTCTGGGCCGTGGCCACATGTTCCCCCGGCGGCTGACAAGGTTCGGAGGACACAGATTTCCTGCCTTCCCACACTTCTCACCTGCGCAAGGGTTTCCCTACGTTGCGGTGCACAAGCTTGGCAAACAGCCTTTCCTGGTGGCCCATCTCCACCCCACGGACGGTTTCCAGCTTCGTGGTGGCTGGCTTCCTTGCATGAAGTAATGGCCAAGGCGGCCCTTGGTTTGTGCAGCCCCGTCCTGCACCTGGCCTGTTTCCTCCAGGAGCTGGATCTCCCTGGAGGGACGGAGCTGTCTTAGCAAGGGCGGGTCCCCGCCAAGTGCAACGCAGCAGGCCAGCAGTCTTATTCTGCACCAGGAGAGGGGTATGCGGTCTGCTCAGCCTCCCTGGAGGGGCAGAGGACCTGAAAGATGAGAAGTGAGCCAAGCCAACGAGGAGGAGTCTGGAACAGGGGCATCCGTGTGGCAGAGCTGTGCCGCCTGGAGCCCGCTGGGCCTCCCTGCTGCGGCCACCCCGGATGTGCACAGGGGAGGCCAGGGATGGCCCCTGGGGCTCTGGGGGGTTGGGAGCCAGCTGGTTGTGGGGCTGAAGTTGGGCTCCTGGATACACGGGGCTCAGTTCAGGTCAGCTTGGTGGCTTTGCGAAGGTGGCTTCAAGCCTCCACTGCAACCGGGTCCCTTCTGTCGAAGGCGGTGCGCCTCCGCCTTGCTTTTGCAGGGTGCTCCTGAGGGTCAGTGAGCCCTGGGCTGTGGGGGCCTCAGGACAGAGGGGTCCCCATGGGGCGGGGTGCTGTGGGCACAGGCCGATTGCGCCCCTGGTCCTGTCCGCCCCTCTCCACCACAGACTGGCCTGTAGCCCAGGCAAGCTTGGCCTCTGACGGGCTGCTGCCGTGGTCCCACAGGTCCCTCTGTGGGGCCTGCACACTGGGTAGAAGGGTCTCCTGGGCATGACCCCTGGCTTCCAGCCTCTCTGCCCATGTGCAGCCAGTTGGAGCGTATTCCTTTTTGGTTCATAACCCTGGCATGGTCCCCTCTCTCTGGGGAAGTTGCATGCCCTCCGGTAGTGTGTGAGACCCTGCACGCCTGTGTCCACAGCTCCCCCACCTTTGTCTGTGCGGCACTGGACACTCTGCCTTGCTGTGTCCTGACTGCATGTGGGGACCCTCCCACTGCTCAGCCCCTCCCACTGCCTGTTCCCTGCTTCCCACCCTTCCTGCCCCTCCTCTAAATCTTCGGGGATCAAAGCCTCCCCCGCCACCCCTTGGACCAAGAGGACTAGCTGGCGGCCTCCCCTCCACTTCTGCACCTCTTACGGGCTCCACTGGTCCCCAGAGCACCCAGGTGTTTGTTATCCGTCTCCTCTGCCAGGGCTGGAGCTGTGTCCCAGCACTGACAGCTCACTACACGTGTGTCGCTTGCGGGAATGAGATGCGGAAGAGGCATCCCTCCCCAGGGGTTTACTGCAGCCTGAAGGAGACTCCCCTGAGCCAGAAAAGACCTGGTGGCCAGCGCAGGGCAGGGGGTGATGAGTCACCCACCCTGTGTCCGGGACACAGCTTTTGAGTGACAGCTGTGTAGCCGGAAGCAGAAGCATTTTCTCTGCAACGTGACACTAAGAAACAGAAGAGGGACCTGTCTCATTCGAGTTGTGACTTTCTAAAGGCCGAGTGCAGAGCTGGCTTCTGCCATGGAGAGGGGTGCAGATGGGAGCGGGGAGGGACCACAGTGGCCTCTGCTCCTCCGCCCGCGGGCTGCGTGGCCCCAGGCCCTTTGGCATCCCAGGCTCTCTCCCGGGTGGGGAGCAGGGGCACAGGCCTGGCCCGCGGGCGGGGTTGCTGGGCTCTTGTTGGGTGGACGCCCTTCCCCCTCTTCCTGATGAGGGCTGGGGGAAACGTGTGGGTGTTGTTAGGTGGCCCGTGGATTTGCTTTGTGCTTTATTGTATCTTGAATGTGGTTATTACCTTGGCTCTGCAATAAGGAGCGACAGGAAGAGAGAGAAGGCGAGGGGCCTCCCTGACTCGCAGCGGCCTGGGGGTGGGAGCGTGGGTGAAGGTTTTGGAGCAGGGGGCGGGGGGTGCCAGGAAGCAGGCGCGCGTCCTGACCCTGGGCAGGCTGGCCCTGCCTCCGCAGGGAGCTCCCTTTGGGGTCCCCTCTCTGGTCCGTCAGGCATCAGCTGGTTGCCCGACCCTGGCTGAGCCTCTCCAGCGGCTGCCGCCCCTCCAGGCTCAGTGTCCGTCCCGCGGCTCCCGCTGTCTTTCAGGAAGACGATGCTCAACGACCTCCTGCGCTTCGACGTGAAAGACTGCTCCTGGTGTAGGTAGGCGCCCGCCCAGCCGGTCCCCCCGACACGGAGCCCCGGGCCCGACACGGAGCCCCGGCCCCAGACACGGAGCCCCAGCCGGTCCCCCCGACACGGAGCCCCGGCCCCAGACATGGAGCCCCGGCCGGTCCCCCCGACACGGAGCCCCCAGCCGGTCCCGCACATGCGGAGCCAGCGACACTTTGAGGAGCTGATGAGCGCACCCAGCCCCTCTCTAAGCGGCCCCCGGCCGCCTTCTCTTTTCTTTCTACTTCCTGACTTCCTTTTCCGGTCTGTAGCTGAGATTGGTTTTTCCGAATCTGTGATTTTAGGGGATCCATTTGATCCAGTTGTGGATTCTTAGACTCTGCTTCAGGAGAGCTGTTCCATCACCAGGTCCACCTCCCAGGCCAGGGGCTGCTGTGGGAGCCGACTGGGGGGCTGTGAGCTGACGGGTCCTTCCAGGATGGTCTCCGCCGCTACAGGGGGCTGCCCAGGGGCCGACAGCAGCTGCCCCCTGCCCTCCCTTCCCCTGGGGCCCATCCCATTCCAGGAGACCCCGCGCCAGCAGCGGGCAGCCCACAGGTCCTGGCTCCTTCCTCCGCTGTGTAGCCTTGGGCAAGACACTTGCCCTCTCTGAGCTCTAGATGTTTGTGCCCATCTGCTCCAGTCCAGCCCAACTGGGGGCAGCTCCCAGCTGAGAGGAGGAGAAGATCCTGGGGCTAGGAAGTGTTGGGCTTCCTCCTGAGCTGTGCCCGCTGCCAGCCTCTGCGGCAGCTCCGGGCCCTGCCTTCCGCTGGGGGTCTCACCGCCCCCACCTTTGACAGCAGGATGTCCGGGCCCGGGACTTGCAGCGGCACCCCTCCCCGGACCCCCGGGCGGCGCTGGGGTCGCTTCAGTTTATGTGTTGTTTCTCTCAAGCTTGATTATAACATGTGTCAAAGAGTCATGGATGAACTGGAAAATCCCTCTCAAGACTTTGAATTCTTGGTTAAAAATCGCTTCAGTTAGAAGTCTGAAAAGGAGCAGCCGCAGGAAAGCAGTATAAATGGGTGTGATTCTGTGAATAAGTCGCATGGGCACCTGCCCTGCAGAGCACAGCTCAGCCTGGGGCCGCAGGGGTGGATGGTTCCAGAGTGGCCAGGATGCCTACCACGTGATCCCACTACAGAAAATTGTTGTCCGTTTGCTCAGTACTGTCTTTGCAATGCCATGGACTGCACGCCAGGCTTCCCTGTCCTCCACTATCTCCTGATGTGGGTCTGTGCTACATCGCTTCAGTTGTGTTTGACTCTTGTGACCCCGTGGACTGTAGTTCGCCAGGCTTCTCTGTCCATGGGATTCTCCGGGCAAGAAGACTGGAGTGGGTTGCCATCCCCTCCTCCAGGGCATCTTCATGACCCCGGGATCGAACCTGGGTCTCCTGCGGCTGGCTCCTGGGGCTCCTGCAGTGCAGGCGGATACTTTACCGCTGAGCCACCAGGGAAGCCCACCGTCTCTCAGAGTTTGCTCAAATTCATGTTCATTGAGTTGGTCATAGAGAAATTACAGAAAATTGCTCAGAGACATAATTGTGGGAAAAGTGGGTGTGCCCTCAAGGTGTGGACGGTGGTTTCTGGCAAAGGGATCACATGTTAAGTTTCAGTGCTTTGTTTTGGTTTTTCCTTATTTGGTTTTTTTTTAAGGCTTCTATAATGAGACAGGTATTACTTTCAAAACACAAAAGTAGAATGCAGTTTGGGGGTGATGGGCTGCCCGCTGCTGACACCTGCCGCCCCCCGTCCCCCACCAGGGCCTTCACCACCGGGACGCCCCCAGCCCCCCGCTACCACCACTCGGCCGTGGTCTACGGGAGCAGCATGTTCGTCTTCGGTGAGCGGCCCCTCCCGTCAAGCCGCGGCCCCGGGCTGTGCTGGGCCAGCCCCTCTGTGCCCCGTCCTCCAGCGCCTGTGCTGGGTCGGGGGCCTCTCGGGGGCCCCTCCCCCGACCGTCCTGATCTCCGGGAGGACTGTCTGCCTCTGCGGCCCGGCTGCTGTCCCCAGAGCCTCGAGCAGGGGCTGATGGGCTGCAGGAGTCCTGGGGGACATGCTGACCGAGGCCCGCCCCCGCCCCCTGGGTGTGCGGACTGAACGGACCCCTTGGCCTGTGAGGGCTTCTTGTTCTCTTTACAGGGGGCTACACTGGGGACATTTACTCCAACTCTAACCTGAAGAACAAAAACGACCTCTTTGAATACAAGTTTGCAACTGGCCAGTGGACAGAGTGGAAAATTGAAGGACGGTGAGACTGTGCTGAGCCCTTTGGGGCTGTGCGGGCTGCCAGGCTGGGTCTTGGGGGGCGGTGGGCCTGGGCTGGCCTCTGTAGGAGTACAGATGAGGGGCCTTCTGGGACGGCCCAGGGGTTAAGACTTTGCCTTCCAAGGCAGGGGGTGTGGGTTCAAAGCCTGGTCAGGGTGCTTTGATCCCACTTGCCTCAGCCAAAGGATGGAAGCATGAAGTGGAAGCAGTGTTGTGATAAATCCAATAAAGACTTTAAAAGCCAGAGGAGGAGCCCACAATCTGAGCGAGGGCACGCGGTGGCCAGAGTTGGGGGTCCTGTTTGCGCATCCCTGGCTCTTAGCTCCCCTGGATGCTTCCAGAGGGTAGGGGAACCCAGTGTTCTGTGGGTGGTGCTTCTCTGGCCGTTTCACAAGCATCCCCTCGGTGCCCGGCGGGGGTGTGGAGGGGGCTCTGTGGCCTTGGGCGTGTGACTCCTTGTCCAGTGCCCTGGCCTCGCGGGCTCAGCTTCTGCCAGGGCCTTTATTCCCAGAGCCTGGGTGGGCGGGTGTGGGCACGGCCGCCCCGGGGCAGTGGGGCTCACAGGGCTGGGACCCCAGCTACTGCGGCTCAGCTCCGCCCAGGCTGCCTCCCAGCCCTGCCCTCCCCTCGCCCCAGGCTGCCAGTTGCCAGGTCGGCCCATGGCGCCACGGTGTACAGTGACAAACTGTGGATTTTCGCGGGCTACGATGGCAATGCCAGGTAGGTGGCGGCCTGGAAACACACGGGGCACACAGCCGCCCTCCTGCCCCAAGGAAGGGGCGCGAGCTGGGGTTTCTCTGGAGGGTGGGTGTGTGGATGGGGCTGGGGGAACAGGAAGATGGGCAGGGGGAAGGCCGCTGAGTGGAGCCCCCTGCCGGACCCCCACGGGGGACAGGCGCTCTGGCGCCCCTGAAACCCCGGGGCAACTGAAGGCGTGGTGGGCCCCCCACGTCTGGGCTGCTGGCCAAGGATGCTCAGGACCACAGCTGGTGTCCTCGGAGCTCAGGGCGGGGGAAGCAGGCTCCTTCTTCCTGTTGTGGAACGTTGACTTCCCTGGGTTCTGATTCCAAAAACACCAAGTGCTCAGTCCCCAGGACCTCAGCCAGTTCCGGAAGCCCTGAGTGCTGCAGGCTTCATGGTGGCCCCGCGGGGACTCAGGGCAGCCCCCCGCCGAAGCCCCCACCCCAAGGCTGCTCTGGAGTTCCCTGGCCAGATCCTTCCGGGAGCCTTCTGTGACCACCAGCCCAGCTGTGGGGTCCCGCCCCCTCTGTCCTGATGCAGGTTGAACGACATGTGGACCATTGGCCTCCAGGACCGGGAGCTCACGTGCTGGGAGGAGGTGAGGGGCCCGGGGCGGGGAGGCCGCCTTGCTCTGGGCCTTGGCCAGGCCGGCCGAGCGACCACGGCCGTGACTGCCATAGTTGGGGACGATGCATCCTTCCTCAAACACAGTGGGGGGGACTGCTGTTGGGGTCCTGGGCGGTCTGTTCACCCGCTGCCCTGCCTCCCGTCGTGAGGGCTTCACCCCAACTGTTCACCCTGGGCCCATTCACATGGGGGCTTTAAGCTCTTGCGCTGACGTGGACTGTGACCCCTTATCAGGGGTGAGTGTAGCCCCAGGTCAGTGGCCCAGGCCAGGCGCAGGGCTGAGCAGCCTCCCCACCACGCAGGTGGCCCAGAGCGGCGAGATCCCGCCCTCCTGCTGCAACTTCCCTGCGGCCGTGTGTAGGGACAGGATGTTCGTCTTCTCGGGCCAGAGCGGGGCCAAGATAACCAACAACCTCTTCCAGTTCGAGTTCAAGGACCAGACGTGAGTGCCCTGTGGGCGGGGCCCGCGTCAGCGCTCCACACCGGTGGCCGGGGGCTGCCCCTGCAGCCTCGCACGCAGCTGGCCTCCTTGGCGCAGGGCCCTAACGCAGCCTGGATGGCCCTCCTTCTGGTCCCAGTGTGAAGACAGCCGCCCCCCCGCCCTCTACTGCTGCCTGCTCCCTGGGCGGGGAGTGAGGCTGAGACGGACCCCACAGTGGTCCTGGAGGGGCCAGACAGGGCTGGTGCCAGGGTGAACTGGGGTGGGGGGCTCAGCGCCCAGGCAGAGGCTGCAGGGCAACGGGAGCCCCACCCCGTGGATGGTCACCTGCAGTGTGACCGCGCCTCGCAGGTGGACACGCATCCCTACCGAGCACCTGCTCCGGGGCTCCCCGCCACCCCCGCAGCGGCGCTACGGCCACACCATGGTGGCCTTTGACCGCCACCTCTATGTGTTCGGGGGTGCGGCTGACAACACCCTCCCCAACGAGCTGCACTGCTACGATGTGGACTTCCAGACCTGGGAGGTCATCCAGCCCAGCTCGGATAGCGAGGTGAGCACGGCTGGCCCACGGGTGGTCGGGGCCAGAGCCGGGAGCTCCAGACAGCCAGCAGGAGCAAGCCTGGGAGGCCCAGGGCCCTCAGCCCCCGACACGGCCTGGCCTCTGTCCTCTGCCCTCCACTTAGCACCCGCGGGTTATCTCGCCGCAGCACTGTGCGTGCGCCAAGCTGGGCACGTTCCCGTGAACGAGGCCTGGATCCCGTCTCGGCCGTGCTGGGGGAGCCCCCGTCCGGCCCCTCCTACACCCACGCTGTGGCCACAGCACCCATCCACACCCTGGGCGGGGCTAGCAGTGGCCTCCCGCCACCTGCACAGCTCTGGCTGAGGGGCCCTGCGCGTGCCTGTCGTCCCCAGGTCGGCGGGGCTGAGATGCCAGAGCGAGCGTCCGCTTCCGAAGAGGTGCCTGCCTCCGGCTCCGAGGAGCGGGCCGGCTGCAAGAAGTCCCGGGACGTGTTCGGCCTTGACTTCGGTAGCACCACCTCCAGGCAGCCCTCCCTGCCCGCCTCGGAGGTGAGGCCCGGCACCCTCCTGCCCCCATCCCTCATGGCACGGGGCCTCAGCCAGCCCCACCACCGGACACCCCCCACCTGCCCCGTGCCCTCTTGTCGACTCACCCCTCCCCACCCAGCTGCCCAGCGGAAGACTCTTCCATGCGGCCGCCGTCATCTCAGACGCCATGTACATCTTCGGGGGCACAGTGGACAACAACATCCGAAGCGGGGAGATGTACAGGTTCCAGGTGTGGCGGCCTGCCGCGGAGACCCTGGAAACCGAGGCCGGGGCGGGGGTGGGGGGGCTGGTGGGCGCCGCGGGGGCAGAGGCCGGCCGGCCCCCGCTGAGCGGTCCGCCGTGGGCGGGGCGGAGGTGCGCAGTGCCCACGCGCCGCGCCGTCCAGCAGCGGGGTCTCTGCCCGCAGTTCTCCCTGTTACCCCAAGTGCACGCTGCACGAGGACTACGGGCGGCTGTGGGAGAGCCGCCAGTTCTGCGACGTGGAGTTCGTGCTGGGCGAGGTGGGTGCCCTCCCCGCCCCGTGCCCGCCGGCGGCCCCTGCCCCGGGCCCCCCCCGCCCCTCCACCGAGCCGTGCCTCTCCCCGCAGAAGGAGGACCGCGTGCAGGGCCACGTGGCCATCGTCACGGCGCGCAGCCGCTGGCTCCGCAGGAAGATCGCGCAGGCGCGGGTGAGGCCGGGCGCGCCCCGCGCCGCCCCTGCCCCGGCCCGCCCGCCGCTTCCGCGGCGCCCTGAGCCCCGCTTCCTCTGCCCACACAGAAACTGGAGGAGGAGGCGGCCCCGGCGCCCAGGGAGGGCCCCCGCGGCCGCCGCGGGAGCGGCCCGGCCGGCCCTGCTGCGCGTGGCCATCCGCGAGGCGGAGGCGCGGCCCGTTCGAGGTGCTCATGCAGTTCCTCTACACCGACAAGATCCAGTACCCGCGGAAAGGTCGGCGCGCGGCGGGCGGGCCCCAGGGTGGGGCGGGGGTCGGCCTGCGGCCCCCAGGTCCCCGGCCCCCGCGCGGCCGAGGCTCAGGGGCTCTGGGGGCGCAGGTCACGTGGAGGACGTGCTGCTCATCATGGATGTGTACAAGCTGGCGCTGGGCTTCCAGCTCTGCCGCCTGGAGCAGCTGTGTCGCCAGTACATCGAGGCCTCGGTGGACCTGCAGAATGTGCTGGTGGTGTGCGAGAGCGCCGCCCGGCTGCAGCTGGGCCAGCTCAAGGTGCCGGCGGGGGTCCCCCGGCGGCCCCCGCCCCCCGCCCCCGCCCCCCCCGTGCGGCCCCGCCTGGGAGCCTGACCCTGCGCCCACCGCCTGTGTGCGCAGGAGCACTGCCTGAACTTCGTGGTGAAGGAGTCGCACTTCAACCAGGTGATCATGATGAAGGAATTTGAGCGCCTCTCCTCCCCGCTGATCGTGGAGATTGTGCGGCGGAAGCAGCAGCCACCGCCCCGCGCCCCCGCCGACCAGCCGGTGGACATCGGTAGGGAGCCTGCCTCTTCCCCGAGAGCGGAGGGCACCTTGGGCACAGGGTCCAACCGCAGGCGGCCTATGCTCGGGCAAGGCGGAGCCCGCCAAGTGGGCTGGGAGCCAAGGCTGCACCTCCGGGGCATTCCTGGGGGCACCCGGGCCCTCGCTGGCGGCTGTGGCGCCAGGCCTCAGGGCCTGTCATTATTGCGCCAGCTGCTCTTCCAGGTGTGCCCGGGTCTGGGGCCTGCTGAGGGCGGGCACGGCCCGCAGATGCTCGGTGCCTCCCTGTCCCGTCCCCACTCAGCCGGGAAGGGACCTTAGGCTCCTTCACCCCCTGGCCCCGGCATGGGGGCTGGGGAGGGCTCCAGGGGCTGAGTCAGAGAGGAGGTCGGGCTGCAGGGTGGGGGCCAGAGCGGGGCCTCTGACCGGGGGAGGCACTTGTTCAGGGGGCCACAGGCCAGATGCACAGGGCTGGGCCTCCAGCCCCAAGTCAGGAGCAGCCCTCCAGCACCGGCTCCCTCCACACCCCCAGGCACGTCTCTGATCCAGGACATGAAGGCATACCTGGAGGGCGCGGGCGCGGAGTTCTGCGACATCACTCTCCTGCTGGACGGGCATCCACGGCCAGCCCACAAGGCCATCCTGGCCGCCCGCTCCAGGTGGGTGGGGTGTGGCACCTGGGCTCGGGGTCGGGCGCTGGCTGCCTTGCTGAGGGCTGACGTGCCGTCTGCAGCTACTTCGAGGCCATGTTCCGCTCCTTCATGCCCGAGGATGGCCAGGTGAACATCTCCATCGGGGAGATGGTGCCCAGCAGGCAGGCCTTCGAGTCCATGCTGCGCTACATCTACTACGGCGAGGTCAACATGCCGCCCGAGGACTCACTGCATCCTAGCCTCAGAGTTTCTGGTCACTCCCAGGCAGCTTTGGACCCCACTGGCCCTGCCTGGCTGGGCGGTTTCCCGAGGATTCCTGGTGGCCCCATCTCTCCTGAGTTCTCTGGAGCAGTTGATCCATCTCAGAGGGGTCTGCAGCCAGGAGGGATGGGGGGATTCCACAGCCGGACGTCTGCTCTGTGCTGGTTGGAGCACGGGAGGGTGAGGATGGTTCGGCAGGTGCGTGGGGGAGTTTCCTTGGGAGAGGAGCCTGGGGTGTTCTTTGGATCCTGAATTGGGCCCTGGACTCCCAAGTGGTTCAGAGCCCAGGAAGAGGGCAGGTCTGCCTGCCTGGATGGGAGCCCGGCGTCCTGGTGATGGGCAGGCCCCTCCTGGCCTGAGGTGGCGGCAGCCCAGGCTCAGGGTGGCCCTCCCCGGGGCGGGGTGGTGGGGGGCAGCAGAGGAGGCAGGCTCGCTTGGCCGGCAGCTCTTTAACCAGCCCCCAGCTACCTGTTCTCGGCGCCCTACTACTACGGCTTTTACAACAACCGGCTGCAGGCGTACTGCAAGCAGAACCTGGAGATGAATGTGACAGTGCAGAACGTGCTCCAGGTGGCAGCCCTGGGCCTGGCCCTCCGCGTCTGAGCGGTGCCGGGGGTGGGGGTCGGGCGGGCAGGGGCAGCGCCTCACGGAACCTGTTATTGCAGATCCTGGAGGCGGCGGACAAGACGCAGGCCCTGGACATGAAGCGGCACTGCCTGCACATCATTGTGCACCAGTTCACCAAGGTCAGGGCTCCTGCCCTGGCTGCAGGGCGCGTCCCCTTGTCGGTAGCCAGGCCCAGGTGGGGTGCGGGAAGCTGGAGCCTGGTCCCCTGCAGCAGCGGGCCCTGGGGATAACCAGATGGAGAGGTCCACCCACTGGCCGCTCCTCGCCCCCAGAAGACTGCGGTCACCTGGCCCGGGCAGAAGGGAGAACCTGGTTCCACCCCTGGCCTCTGGTTGCCCCCGCAGGTTTCCAAGCTGCCCACGCTGCGCTCGCTGAGCCAGCAGCTGCTGCTGGACATCATTGACTCGCTGGCCTCCCACATCTCAGACAAGCAGTGCGCAGAGCTGGGGGCTGACATATGAGGGCCTGCCCTGCCCCGCCCCGCCCCGCCCCGCCCCCCCCCCCCCGCTGCAGGCTGTGCTGGTCACACTTGGACCTGCAGCTGAGGGGTCCAGTGCCCAGAGCCTCCCAAAGGGAGCTGAGCGGACACAAGGGGTCCCAAACACCCCATCTCCTTGCTGAGGACACACATCCCCCAGGAAGCAGACAGTGAAGCAGGTCTCTGGCTTGCACGCTCTCCCAGGGTGGGATGCTAGGACTCAATGGTAAGGACATCACCAGAGGAAGGGTCTGGCCAGGGCCCAGAGGGGCAGAGGAGCCCATCAGGGAGCTGGCTTTGGGTCCCCCCACCGTCCTGCAGGGACCCAGCGTGGCCTGTGCCTCCCACCCCTGGGTCACGTTGCCAAGACGCCTTGATGTGGGCCACACAGCAGCCCCTGACCCTTGTCAAGGCCAGTGTAAGGGTCCTGTCCTGCCCCCCAGAGCTTGGGCAGGTGGAGTCCAACTCCGCATGAATTGTGAGGTGTGAAGACCTCTGAGCTCAGCTTCCAGCCGGAGGGGTCAGCACCTCCAGACTGGGCCGGGCATCCACCAGCCCAGGGGCACATCAGGGTCCTGGGTGCCCCAGAATGAAGTCAGAGACATCCCGGGTCCTTGCCTGTTCCCACCGACTATTTATTGTCAATAGGCCTGCTTCCATTAAAGCCACAGCAGTGCTACCTGCACGCAGTTTGCCGAGCAGTCCCTGCTTTGGCTCCAGCCCCAGTCCTCCCGAGGGCTCAGACCACTCTAGCCTCGCGTGGCTCTGTTCACTCCAGTTGCTCCCCACAGGGAGGGCTGTGGGAGGAATGAAAGGGGCCTCTGACCTCTCCCTTCCGGCCCCTTGCTGGCTGCCTTACTCTTGGGCTGCCTGGATGCTCCTGCCTGGGTGGGGCTGGGCCACCAGGTCCTCTGTCCCGAGTCCATCCCAGTGGGTAAGGCACCATTCTGCCTCCTTTCTGGGAACAGCAGCTCTTGTGCCCAGGCGGCCAGGAAGCCATTTTGAGGGAAAAACAGTCTCTCAGAGCCTTAAAGCTCGTTTCCTGCTTCAGGTTGCGCCCCCAGGGTAAACACGGCCTGCCACCCCTCCAGCCTGCCCCGGGGCGTTGTGGGCCTGTGGATGACCTTAGGCGAGGAGTGCTCACCTGGAGGCACAGCAAGTTAAGCAATGGCCCCAGTAAGGTGGACCTTGGCCCGCCTGGGGGCTTGGGGACCAGCGTGACTGCAGGGCCGAGCCCTCTGGGGGGCTACAGCCAGTTGGGGGAAATGGATGTGGTACCCAGGGGGCGGGGGCGGGGCCCCAGCCCTCAGCTGAGCCAGAGCAGGGCTTCTTTCTGGGATCCTCTTTATTGTCGCGGCAACAGCTCGGGGCAGCTCCCTCGCCAGGTGGACTCTCAGGCCGAGCCGAGTGCTGCTGGGTGGCCCCTCAGGCCATGCTGCTGCTCAGCTGCATGGCAAAAGTCCTGCAGGTGCTCCTTCAGGGTCTGCCGGGCGTCGGCCTGGGCCCGCTTCTCCCGCGCCCGCTCCTGCTGCAGCTTGGTCAGTCGCAGCCGCAGCCGCTGCTCCCCCGCCGCTTGCAGGCCTGCAGCTGGCGCTGGGCCTTGTCCAGGGCATCGAGGGCGGCCTCGGCCCGCCGCTTCCACAGCAGGGCACTGCCCACCTGGTAGCTGTGCTCGTTCTGGATGTAGGCGCCGGCAGGCGGTGGGAGGCGCAGCATGTAGGCCGAGGGCGAGATGGGCCGCGGCTCCAGGGGGGACGGCTGGCGCTCAGGGGAGGGCTGGGCGCTGCAGCCTGCTTCATCTGCCTGGGCGCCCACGGGCCCCAGGAGGTCGGAGAAGGGGCTGCTGAGGCCAGGCTCCAGTCTCCCGGCCGGGGAGGCAGGCAAGGCAGCGGGTGCCGAGGCCTCTTCCACAGGAAAGCACGCAACGTCGGCAGGTGGAGGCAGGGAAAACGGAGTGGTGGGCCCTCGGCCCTCAGAGCAGCTGGGAAGAGATGGAGAGACTGACAGGACGGGCCAGGCTCAGGGCTCCCCTAACCCCCAACCCTGAGCCTGTTCCACAGGCTCCCAGCCTCGTCCAGTAAGGGTGCTGGCCGGCACCCTGAAGCCCGGTCCCTCGGGGGCTGCACACAGTGGGGCAGCACGTACCGCTTTCTGCATCGCCGGAGCCGGCTGACGTCAGGAGGGCCGGGCGAGTAAGTGTGCCCCTTGGTCTTGGTCCGGCGCAACTTCGAAAAAGACTCAAATATAGTGGGAACCGCTCCCTCCTTCAGCCTGTGATACCCACTGTGGGGAAAGTGATCTGGATGAGATGGAACAGAGCCCTGCCACCCCACACGACCTGCAGCCGCAGAGCAGGCTGCCACCTTGGCTCTGTGGGAAATGGGAGGCAGCGTGCCAACAACGAGTTCAGGGATTTTCCCAAGTTAAGGGCTCCACCAGCACCGGGGGACCAGGCAGAAGGATGGATCTCTTCCGTGCCTTTGCTGGGAGCGCTGGGGTTGCAGGGAGCGGGCTCCGGTCGTGACCAGTGTGGCAGGAGTGGGGCTAGGGTCGCACTGCCCAGGAGCGTCTGGAGCGACACGTGAGGTTCCGAGGTGGGAAGCACCAGGGCTGCTGCTCCGGGGACCTCCCCACCGGCCACCCACCCCGAGCCCACGCCCTCCCGACTGCCGCCTGCCAGGAGGCTCACCTGATTCCCACCAACTCAAAGCAGTTCTCCTCGAAGTGCTTGGAGCAGAAGTAGATGTACTCGGACGCCGGGTCCCACAGGCCCTGCCCGCTGGGGTCCAGCCGCTGGCAGTTGGCCAGCCACAAACCCCGCCTCGGGTTGTCCTTCTTGGGAAGCCTGCGGGGCCGCGAGGCCGTGAGCGCGATGGGAAGGTGCAGCCCGGCTCATACTGCCCGCGGACCTCGGGGGCACCCTGCCCGCGCGCAGACCAGGAAGCTGAGGCCCCCGGGGTGAAACGCCCGGCATCCTCGCGCCGCGCAGACGCCGCCGAAGGAGGAGGCCGCCGGCCGACCCCGCCCGCTCTGGCCGCACCCGAGCCCCGCCCCCGGCGCGTAAGCGCGTGCGCGGTGGCGGGACGGGCGCATGCGCAAGGGGCACTCCGCGCGCCGGCGCGCACGCGCGCTGACCTGTGGAAAGAGATGCCGCGGTTGCGCGTCTCGCGAGTGTCCCGTGTGCAGCAGCCGGCGGCGGAGCAGTGACGCGGCATCTGGGGCAGAGGCGGGAGCTCGGTCTCGGCGGCAGCCGGGGCCCAGGCCGCCACCCGGCTCCAGGCGGCCCCGGCCTGGCAAGTCTCCCCGCCCGACCTCGCCGAGCCCCGCCCCAGCCCGCGCTCTTCCGACTCCTGTCTGCGGCACTCACGGTCCCGCCATTGCGGCGCCGCCGGGGTCTCGCGAGGCTTGGCTCGCCGCGGAAGTCGGTACCATAGAGACGCGGAAGCGCTGCTGGCTCGCGGAGGGGCGGGCCCCGGAAGCGGCGGGACGGGGCCGCGGGGCCAGACCAGGCCGCCCGGCTCGGGGCGGAGCCGTCAGAGGCGGCGCGCACGCTGCCCCCGGAGAGGAGCTTGCCCTGGGCGGGGTGGGAGGCTTCAGCGCCGCTCCTCCGAGGAGGGCGGGTTCACGCGGGGCGACGGCGGCGGGGCCCGCTGGCAGCCACCAGCGAGCCGAAGACGCGCGCTGGTCCGCTTCCTGCGCCCGGGGAGCGCGCTGCCCCGACGTTTGTAGGTGGAGCGCGCGTCCCGGTCCCGCCCCCCGAGCCCTTTTCCGGTGAACGCGGCAGGCGATGCTCCGCATAGCCGGGCTGCCGCACCTCTACCGTCGGGAGGAACACGGTTCTCCCCTAGGCGCACCTGGAAAGGCGGGTATCTGGCGGGGAGGTGGGCCCAAGGGCAGCACACGCAGATGATGCTCAACACAAAAACTTTAATAGGGAAACATATCCGTGCCGGGGCCGTCGGGGCAGCGGGTGCGGGGCCGCGGCGCCCCCTTCAGTACTCCTCCCCTTCCTCGGCCTCCGCCTCCACCGAGTCCACGCCCACCTCCTCGTAATCCTTCTCCAGCGCCGCCAGGTCCTCCCGGGCCTCCGAGAACTCGCCCTCCTCCATGCCCTCCCCCACATACCAGTGCACGAAGGCGCGCTTGGCGTACATGAGGTCGAACTTGTGGTCCAGGCGGGCCCAGGCCTCGGCGATGGCCGTGGTGTTGCTCAGCATGCACACGGCCCGCTGCACCTTGGCCAGGTCTCCCCCCGGGACCACCGTGGGGGGCTGGTAGTTGATGCCCACCTGCCGGGGAAGGAGAACACGGTGAAGCCTGGCGAGGGGCCTCAGAAGCGGGACGCCCTGGAGGAACGGGAACTGTATTTTTTGGCAGTATCTGCCAGTGTTTAATATCCTACGTTTCCTCTTTTTGACGAGAACGTAAGCTTTTCGGCCTTGTGCGTGAATTTAGTATTTTGCCACACACCCTTTTATAATGAGAAAAACCTAATATAAACATGGAAAAAGATTCCACGAAAATGGTGCACCCCTGAGCAAACGGTTGTTAACACACGGTGAAGTCACACTCAGACTGACAAGTGAGGATTCATCCCCATCCATCAAGGGTGAACTGTCTTCCGTGGGGACAGCAGTGTGACCTCCTGTACCTCCCCACAGACCGGCCTCCCCTCTGGCTCACAGGCTCGGCCAGGACGGGAAACCTGGGCACAGTGCCCGGCTGCCCACACAGCGCTGCCCAGCTGAGAATGCCTTGGATGGCAGCCTTGCCTTCCAAAGGTCAAAGTAAGGGCACTGAAAGAAAGGAAACTTCCTCAAGCCAAGAAGAACGGAAGAAGGAAAAAAAGGAAAAAAAGACTTTCCTGGTGGTCCAGGGGTCCAGACGCTGCGGTTTAATGCAGGGGGCCAAGGGTTGATATCTGGCCCAGGGACTAAGATCCCCCATGCCGTGTAGCATGGCAAAAAAAAAAAAAAGCTTTCAACCCCAACCTATAACCTAACCTCGGAGGCCTGCAAACATCTACGGAAGGTTTAATTTCGTGGATTTTTCCAGATTGGTGAAACCTGTTACAGACACGCTTTACCCCTTTCTGAGAGTCACTTCACATGTGTGAGTCGTACACCCTCAGATGGTCCGTGTCAAGGTGTCTTGAAGTGGGGCTGACAGAGGCCAGGTGGGTGCAACACCGTGGGTGTGGTCAGAGGCGAGCTCTGGGCTTTCAAATGGGAAAATGGAGACCCCCACACGGCCGCTACTTGTCCTCGGTTTCGATCTGCAAAGACCCTGGAGGTGGCAACTCCCAGCACACCGAAGGGACTCATCAGGGCTCCGACGCAGGATCCAGCGCTTTATCTAACGCACATCGGTTGTGACAAAGGAGTCAACGAGGAACGGGGTGCAGGGTTAACAAGCCCAGGCGTGGCGAGGCCCTTAGCCTGGTGATCTTGGGTCTAAACTGGGACATTCTGGGACTTGGCTTCAAATTCAGGGTGCTCTTCTCTGGGCAGACGTTTCACTGACACTAAACACAGTTGAAGCAGCCACTTAATTATTAGTGTGACTTTGTATGGAAGGCAGTGTTCTAACTCTGGCTTGGAGAAACAGCAGTGAACCACCCTTGGTCCCACAGAAAACACTACATAATGAATAGAAGAGTCTCTCGACAAAAACATAACTGTCGCCTAAGATTCAGTGACGACTAGTGACTGAAGCGATGGGAAATGTAAAACCATCATTTCTATCCCAGAACGATACCCCAGACTCTGACAAGGCTCTTGGGCGAGCAGCGGGGAAACGTGAGGATGGACAGGCCTGCAGTCAGAGGTCTCTGAAAGCTCCCTCCTTCCCTCGCTGACCCTGAGGCTGTTAGGTTCTGAAAGCTGTCTCAGCCTCTGTCTCTCAAGTGTAAGATGTTAGTGATATTAGCCCACGAGCATTATGGGTTGGTTGTAAGAAGTAAAGGTACATCAAGTATTGATCGAGATCAAGGCATCCGGCACATTGACTAGTAACCCTGTTCTCCCTGCAGCCCAGCAGGGCAGCCCCCGCGTCGGGTCAGCACCCCGCCCCAGGGCCGGCCACGGGCAGAAAGCTGCACACACGCTACCGCCCAGCCTACCTTGAACCCAGTCGGGCACCAGTCCACAAACTGGATGGTGCGCTTGGTCTTGATGGTGGCGATGGCCGCGTTGACGTCTTTGGGGACCACGTCCCCCCGGTACAGCATGCAGCAGGCCATGTACTTGCCGTGGCGAGGGTCACACTTGACCATCTGGTTGGCCGGCTCGAAGCAGGCGTTGGTGATCTCGGCCACGGACAGCTGCTCGTGGTAGGCCTTCTCGGCCGAGATGACCGGGGCGTACGTGGCCAGGGGGAAGTGGATGCGGGGGTAGGGCACCAGGTTGGTCTGGAACTCGGTCAGGTCCACGTTGAGGGCGCCGTCGAAGCGCAGGGAGGCCGTGATGGAGGACACGATCTGCCCGATGAGCCGGTTGAGGTTGGTGTAGGTGGGGGCGCTCGATGTCCAGGTTGCGCCGGCAGATGTCGTAGATGGCCTCGTTGTCCACCATGAAGGCGCAGTCCGAGTGCTCCAGGGTCGTGTGCGTGGTCAGGATGGAGTTGTAGGGCTCCACCACGGCCGTGGAGACCTGGGGGGCTGGGTAGATGGCGAACTCCAGCTTGGACTTCTTGCCGTAGTCCACGGAGAGCCGCTCCATGAGCAGCGACGCGAAGCCCGAGCCGGTGCCGCCCCCGAAGCTGTGGAAGATGAGGAAGCCCTGCAGGCCCGTGCACAGGTCCGCCTGTGGGAGGGGGAGGCGTTGAGTGCGGCCCGCGCGAGCCGCCGAGAGCCCGGGCCTCCCCCTCCCGGCCGGGGGGCCTCCCCGGGCCCCTCTCACCAGTTTTGCGGATCCGGTCCAGGACCAGGTCGACGATCTCCTTGCCGATGGTGTAATGGCCGCGGGCGTAGTTATTGGCCGCGTCTTCCTTCCCGGTGATCAGCTGCTCCGGGTGGAAGAGCTGCCTGTAGGTCCCCGTGCGCACCTCGTCTGCGGGGGGACAGCGGCCGGGCTTGGAGGACGCGGGCCTCACCCTCACACGGCCGGGTCCGGGACCCTGCCGTCTGCAGGCCCGCGCCGCTCCTCCCAGGCCAGGGGTCAGGTCCCCAGGAGAGTCTCGGAGACAGACACGGCCCACCTGCCCCTTCCGGCTCCGGCAGGGTCCAGTCAACCCAGGGAGCAAGCCTCAGCGTGGCCGGTTCCCCAAGGACGGGAGCGCCCAGGTGGTTCTGTGCGTGCATCTTGCCCACACCTGCCGCTCCACCCCGGGCATCACTGGGACGGCCCTGCCACCCTGGATGGATGTCACCCTGACCGCCCCGGGCGCCCTCTGTGGCCTGGGTCTCACGGGCTCCGGGGTGACTGCCTGTCATCTCCTGGGTGGCCGCTCCCCTCGGAAACTACCTCGGGCTTCTGACCTGGAGGCACCCAGTGAAGGCTCTGGGCTTCCCTTGCCAAGTGTGAGGGTACCTACCGACCACGGTGGGCTCCAGGTCCACGAACACGGCCCTGGGCACGTGCTTGCCAGCCCCGGTCTCGCTGAAGAACGTGTTGAAGGAGTCATCCCCGCCGCCGATGGTCTTGTCGCTGGGCATCTGGCCATCGGGCTGAATCCCATGCTCGAGGCAGTACAGCTCCCAGCAGGCGTTGCCAATCTGGACGCCCGCCTGCCCCACGTGGATGGAGATGCACTCGCGCTGGAAGCAGAGCAGACGAGTGAGGCCCCGGCGACAAGGCAGTGGTCTCTGTGTGGCGCGCAGATGGTACCTGAATTCTTAGATTAATAGTTCTAAAACCTTTGGTTTCTTAGGGTCTCGTCAGACTCCGTCTCACAACCTTCCCAGGTCGACAGGAGCCCAACATGCTGCTGGAGAAGAGCAGAGACGTAGCTCCAGAGGGAATGAGAAGGCTGAGCCAAATCGCAAACAGCGCCCTGTCGTGGACGTGTCTGGTGGTGAAAGCAAAGTCCGATGTTGTAAGAGCAACATGGCCGAGGAACCTGGAATGTCAGGGCCACGAATCAAGGTAAATTGGATGTGGTCAAAATATGATTAGCAAGAGTGAACGTAGACATTTTAGGAATCAGTGAACTAAAATGAATGGGAATGGGTGAAATTTAACTCAGATGACCATTGTATCGACTACGGTGGGCAGGAATGCCTTAACAGAAATGGAGGAGCCCTCGCAGTCAACCAGAGAGTCCGAAAGGCAGCACTCGGGTGCAGTCTCAGACACGACAGAACGACCCCTGTTCGTTTCCAAGGCAACCATCCACTATCACGGTGACTCAAGTCCCTGCCCCGACCGGTAGTGCTGAAGAAGCTGAAGTTGATGGTTCTGTGAAGACCTACAAGACCTTCTAGAACTAACACCAAAAGAGATGTCCTTTTCATCACAGGGGACAGCAGTGGAGACGGAGGAAGCCATTTATGTCTGAGCACCTGCCTGTGCAGCAAGGAGACACAGCCGAGCTCTGAAGAGGAGCCCAGTCCTGACGGGCGTCTCCCCAACACTCCATAAAAACAGAGAGACCGACGCAGAATCAGCATCGAGCCCTTCTGTTTCCACCCAAGCCTGGGTTTGCCAACCTGATGTAAGCAATGGCTCAGAAAATCAGACACAGTGTATGGAACAGCACTTCTCAGTCATTAGATAAGAGGCAGCACAAAACGGTGAGGGAGTCCTCCGAGCAGGGAGAGGAGGCAAGCCCGACAGATGCCCCAGCACGTCCAGGCCGAAGCTGAGAGAGGAGAGACCCAAGCAAAGCCCAGGGACCTCCCAGGGCTGAGTGGGGGAGTCCTGTGTTGAGAGGCCGAGGCAGCTAGAAAGTCTGGTGCTGCTCCGAGAGGACCTGGGGGCAGCAGGGAGGCTCCACGTCCTCCCTGGCCGCTCGGCACACGCCTGCCAGGACAGGAAGACGTCCTAAGGCAGAGAGCTCTGGGTGGGGTCCTCAGTAGTGGGGCCGAGTGAGGCCAACCCTAAAGACTGCCCTGAACCAGCTGAGAAAGCTGAAGACCGAGACGCAGAAGCCTCACTCTTCCCAGGTCTATTAACAGCATCCCAGAGAAGAACCAAGAAACAGCAAAGGAAAATCCAAAAAAATCGAACATCCAATAATGTACAGTTCATAATGCCTGGCACCCACTGCTGTACTAAACAGGGGTAACAGGAACTGCTGCCCGGCAGAGAGAGTGCTGCTCCGTGTCGCGTGGCAGCCTGACGGGAGGGAGAGCGGAGACGTGGACGTGCACGGCTGAGTCCCCCCGCTGTTCCCCGAAACTCACAACGCTGTCATCGCATACACGCCAGGACAAAATAAAGACTTAAAAGACCCAGAAAGGACAGAGGATTAGTAGATTAATGACAGAATTAGAATTATATGCCTCAGGAAGGTACAGGAAAAATGAGCACGATAAGGAGAAACACATTTGATACATAAAAAAAAGACCTAAATCAAATTGCCAATTATGAAAAAGAGTCTGAAATGAAAAACACACTGGATGAGATTAATACCAGACTCTAAACATTTTAATGACTTTATAAATGGAGAGTAACCTTTAAAAAGTATATAAAAAAAATTCCCAGCAGATTATACACTAAGAAGATCTGAAATGATGAAACAGTTCTGGAAATAGGGGTTATTCCACAGGTGAGTGTACTTAACAGTTAGAATGGTTAAAATTGCAACTTCTGTCATGGGTATTTTACATACACACAAAAAAGAAATAGTCAGCAATAAAAAGGAACTGTGTTGCAACAACATGGGTAAATCTCATAATGAGGGAAAGAATCCTAACAACAATGACAAATTAACAATCCAAAAATCGTTATATAAAATCCTAGAAAATACAGAGACGCGGTTAAGCAGGGGAGGCAGGGGGGTGAGGCCGAAGTGAGGATTTACAAAGGGGCACCAGGCAACTTCCTTGGGGGCTCAGAGGGTAAGGAGTCTGCCTGCAGTGCAGGAGACCTGGGTTCAATCCCTGGGTTGGGAAGATCCCTTGCAGGAGGGCATGGCAAGCCACTCCAGTATTTTTGCCTGGAGAATCCCATGGACGGAGGAGCCTGGTGGACTTCAGTCCATGGACACGACTGAACGACTTCACTTCTTTACCAGGTAACTGGGGGGTGATGGATGTGTTCATTATCTTGATTGAGGTGATGGTTTCATGGGTGATCAACATGTTAATATTGATATTAAACCTTGTCAACTTACACACTTGCAAATAAAGATCTTGCATGCTACAACTTAAAAAAGAAAAATAGATCCCACAAGCCCCAGTGAAGATCGAAGATCACTCCTGCTGCAACTAAGTCTAACCTGACGCAGCTACATAAGTGCGTGTGAAAAAACAAAGTTTGCAACTTGTTATTTTCAAAACCTGAACAAACTGCAAGCACCTTTTTTTTCCGGCTGTGCCGGCGGCATGTGGGGTGTTAGTTCCCTCACCAGGGATTGAACTCACGCCTCCTGCATTGGGAGCACAGAGTCCTAACTACTGGACTGCCAAGGAAGTCCCCAAGCACTTCTTAATAAAGGTCTTAATTTTTAAAAATTCAAATAATAAAAAATACATTTTCTGAAACAGTATTAAATTACAAATCAAGTAACACAAAGATGGCTGAGAAATCCCCAAATATTTGGAAATGGATAACAAGGAAAATGAGAAAGTATTTTGAGAGTAATAAAAATGGAAACATGACATATAAAATTTGTGGGCTACACCTAGAACGGTACTCAAAGGGAAACGTGTGTATATGTATGTGTTTTGCATCTGTGTGTGTGTGCACATGCACGCACGTGTTCAGTCATGTCCAACTTTGCGACCCCGTGGACTGTAGCCCGCCAGGCTTCTCTGTCCATGGGATTCTCCAGGCAAGAATACTGGAGTGGGTTGCCATTTCCTTCTCCAGGGCATCTTCCTGACCCAGGGATTGAACCCACGTCTTCTGCACCTCCTGCACTGGCAGGCAGATTCTTTACCGCTGAGCACTTGGGAAGCCTGTGTGTGTGTGTGTGTGTGTAAAATCAGTGACCTGTAAAGTCTGATGGAAGGACTTCCCTGGGGGTCCAGTGGCTAAGACTCTGCCCTCCGAAAGCAGGGGTCCCAGGGTCAATCCCTGGTCAAGGCACTAGATCCCACATGCTGCAACTAAAGATCCCAGGTGCCACGACTGAGACCAGTGCAGTCAAATAAATACATATTTAAAACAGAAAAACCCCGATGGGGCTCAGGGCAGGCCACCCCAAAATATGCTGGTGGCATACTAATGACTTCTAATTACAATCACTTGAGAAGCAGACGGTACAAGAAGAACACGCTGATGCTCCTTTGCTCCCCTGAAAGCAGGTCACAAAGCTCCTGTCGGGAGGGCGGGGGCCACCATGACCCCTGGAGACGGCGTTGACCCCTGGAGACCCCCCGAGAGGGCTGCATAAGCAAATTGCGTCACGTCTTCGTTAACTTGCTACCCCCAGCAAAAACCCCTTTCTTTCTTCAAATCTTCATAAATAACTGATTCTTTGTCTAAAAAGATATATAAAAAGCCTGCTTTTGTCACTTCTCAGATCCTATACTGACAGAACTTCCATATATATAAGGTGAAATTTGATTTGTCTCATGTTCATCTTTTTCTGTCAATCTGATCATTAGACCAACCAGAAGAACCCAGAAGAGGAAAATTTTTCCTGCCTTACAAACTCTTCTGGGGCTTCCTAGGTAGTGCTAGTGGTAAAGAACCCGCCTGCCCAATGCAGGAGACACAAGAGACTCAGATTCCATCCCTGGGTTGTAAAGATCCCCCGGAGGAGGGCATGGCAACCCACTCCAGTATTCCTGCCTGGAGAATCTCATGGACCGAGGAGCCTGGTGGGCTACAGTCCATGCAGTCGCACAGAGTCGGATACGTCGGAAGCAACTCAGCACGCGTGCACGCTTCTACTTTAATCAACTAAAACGAGCAAATATCCAAGTTGTGCAGACAACAAAAGCAAGTAATAATAAAGACAAGAAACTGAACAGAAAAGGGAAAAAAAACCCAGAGAAGAGTCAGTGAAACCAACACCTGGTTTGCACTGAACAATCAGACAGATAAGCCCCTGCCCGGCCCACCCAGGAAAGGACAAGCCTGACTACCAATATCAGGAAGGAAAGACGGTTTCACTACTGATACAGACGAGATGGACAAATTCCCTACACACACTACTAAAGCTCATTCAAAAGGAGACAATCTGGGGAATTCTGGCCGTCTAGTGGCTAGGACTCCAAGTTTCCACTGCAGGGGGTACAGGATGAATCCCTGGTTAGGGAACTAAGATCCCGAAAGCAGTGCAACAGGGTTGAAAAAAAAAAAAAAAAGATAGCCTGAGTGAAGAGAAAATGGGCCATCAAAATAGCCACATCATGAGACAGATGATTTTAAACACAGGTATGATTGTCCCATCATACAATCATGATCATATCCCAGATTTTTAAACTCCAAGCTCTTAAGAGTGAAGGTCTGGAAGGCTAGAAATTCAGCTTCTGGTCATGTCCTTAGTAAGTGAAAGAAAAGGGGCCAAATCCTAGCTGATTGTCTCGTTCTTTCTGATTCCAACCAAACTGCAATGCTGAACCAGAAAAACATTACCCTCTGAGGCCAGGCAGGTTCTCCAGAAGGTACTCAACGTTCTCATGAGCCTCTAGGATGCAGAAAATACGATTTTACAAAAATTTCTGCTGCTGGAATTCCCATTAAAGTCATCTTGAGACATAAACCCTTCTAACACAAAGGGAAGGTTATCTGCAATGGCTGACGCTTTATTGGAGTTCATTGTAATTTCTTTCAGGTTATATTCGCTCCAACTCATCACCACACCTTTCCGAATTTTGTTGGTTAAACTGCGTACTGCGAACTTGGGCATTTCAACTTGACAAAAACCCTGTTATACCAACAAACAATGGCTGAATAGCTCTTCTAAAAGTGTTAACCATTGTATTTTTCTTATTCAAGACAAAGCCTTTGCTAAAAATAACAGCTCCCCAAAATGATGAAATGCACAAACTCGTAATCCTGAAGCGTCATTTTACCCGTCAGTTAACAGAGGGTACAGTACCTTTCCTTTGTACTTGGAACAATTCACTGCTAGAAAAAAATGTTTTTGAGCAGCCTGATGTTATGGTGTTCAGTAACCAAGAAGACAAACCTTAAAACCAAGTGTCGCAAAGGGAGACCGCAGAGGTGTGTTATTAATCCAGCTACGAACTTGATTCATAGAGTCTGACAGCTGCCACAGGGAAGAGGAGGACGACGTCAGTCCCAGTTAATCGGGAACAAGGGAGCCGTGACTGGGTCCGCTAAAGCCCCGCCGGGGCCGTGCCAGCCTCTCTCCACATAAGGGTGACCAGGACACGCACAATGTCAGAGGTGTTGGCTACCTGCCACTGGCGTGCAAATTATTAATGTCACTAATAATTCTTCAACAATTAACTAGAAGCCTATGACTTGAGAACATAAACATGAACAAATTGAAGGCAGAAGCCTAACCCTGCTGCGAGAAAACAGGAATTCTCATTTATGTGTTGGTGATGAAAGGGAATCTGAAACCATCTCTCATTCACTTCTGGGGCCCCACGTACACCAGTGAGAAATGCTGCAGGCACAGATTGCTCCCCGCAACTCCATACGTGAAAGAGTGGAAAATACCCAAACATCCAGCGATTCAAAACAGGCTCAAGACACGCAGCCACCCCTAGAATACTAGGCAACGGTAAACAAGGACACAGGTCTTTGCACACTGACACGGAGGGAGCTGGGTGTGTGAACACTGAACAAATCAGACCCGAGGAAAGGGGGGGTCAGCACATCTATTCCTGCTTGCTTGGTTTTGCTTTAAATGAACAAAACACCTCACCACCTTATCTAATTGAGGGAGCCACTTCTTTTCAGCATATATGGTCTTCTGTCACTCAGTATCTCAAGGCCTATTTCCGTAACTGCCCTCGTGAGCTCACACACAGACCCGTGACAGCGCTCAAGCAGACCCCTGGCTTTTGCTTCCAGAAGGAAGAGTCTGGAAGGGTGAGGCCGGGAGCCATTTACTGCACCTGCGCAGTGAGCCGCACGCCTGCCCCTGACCGGCACGCTCCGGACACCATCCCGCCACCTGAGCCTGTCTCCCGGCCCCTCCGCCCGTCCGGGCCCCTCACCCGGCCCCGCCGCCCTCCAGGCTCGTCACCCGGCCCCGCCGCCCTCCAGGCTCGTCACCCGGCCCCGCCGCCCGTCCAGGCCCGTTCCCCAGGCCCCACCGCCGTCCAGGCTCGTCACCCGGCCCCGCCGCCCGTCCAGGCCCGTTCCCCAGGCCCCGCCGCCGTCCAGGCTCGTCACCCGGCCCCGCCGCCGTCCAGGCCCGTTCCCCAGGCCCCGCCGCCCTCCAGGCTCGTCACCCGGCCCCGCCGCCCTCCAGGCCCGTTCCCCAGGCCCCGCCGCCGTCCAGGCCCGTTCCCCAGGCCCCGCCGCCGTCCAGGCCCGTCACCCGGCCCCGCCGCCCTCCAGGCCCGTTCCCCAGGCCCCGCCGCCGTCCAGGCTCGTCACCCGGCCCCGCCGCCCGTCCAGGCCCGTCACCCGGCCCCGCCGCCCTCCAGGCCCGTTCCCCAGGCCCCGCCGCCGTCCAGGCTCGTCACCCGGCCCCGCCGCCCGTCCCGTCCAGGCCCGTCACCCGGCCCCGCCGCCCTCCAGGCCCGTTTCCCCGGCCCCGCCGCCCTCCAGGCCCGTTTCCCCGGCCCCGCCGCCCTCCAGGCCCGTTTCCCCGGCCCCGCCGCCCTCCAGGCCCGTTTCCCCGGCCCCGCCGCCCTCCAGGCTCGTCACCCGGCCCCGCCGCCCGTCCAGGCCCGTCACCCGGCCCCGCCGCCCTCCAGGCCCGTTCCCCAGGCCCCGCCGCCGTCCAGGCTCGTCACCCGGCCCCGCCGCCGCCCGTCCAGGCCCGTCACCCGGCCCCGCCGCCGTCCAGGCCCGTTCCCCAGGCCCCGCCGCCGTCCAGGCTCGTCACCCGGCCCCGCCGCCGTCCAGGCCCGTTCCCCAGGCCCCGCCGCCGTCCAGGCTCGTCACCCGGCCCCGCCGCCCGTCCAGGCCCGTCACCCGGCCCCGCCGCCCTCCAGGCCCGTTTCCCCGGCCCCGCCGCCCTCCCAGGCCCGTTTCCCCGGCCCCGCCGCCCTCCAGGCCCGTTTCCCCGGCCCCGCCGCCCGTCCGTCCAGGCCCGTCATCCGGCCCCGCCGCCCTCCAGGCCCGTTTCCCCGGCCCCGCCGCCCTCCAGGCCCGTTTCCCCGGCCCCGCCGCCCTCCAGGCCCGTTTCCCCGGCCCCGCCCGCCCTCCAGGCCCGTTTCCCCGGCCCCGCCGCCCGTCCAGGCCCGTCACCCGGCCCCGCCGCCCTCCAGGCCCGTTTCCCCGGCCCCGCCGCCCTCCAGGCCCGTTTCCCCGGCCCCGCCGCCCTCCAGGCCCGTTTCCCCGGCCCCGCCGCCCTCCAGGCCCGTTTCCCCGGCCCCCGCCGCCGCCCTCCAGGCCCGTTTCCCCGGCCCCGCCGCCCTCCAGGCCCGTCACCCGGCCCCTCCGGCACGTACCATGGTAGTCGCCCCCGGGCCGCAAGCCTCTTCAACCTCTTCTCAGTCCGACGCCACGCGCCCAACTGCCCGCGCCTCGCCGCACTGTGTGTCCTGATTGGCTTGCCGGCCGCCGGCCGCAAGACGGCCATTGGCTCCGACCGCTCTAGGGGCCGGACCCTGACCCCGGCCAGGACCGCAACGGTGATTGGCCAGTCCTCGCGGGCGAACTCTCTTTTCATTGGCCCTCACTTGGGCGGGAAGCGGCGACCAGGTCTTGTTCTGCGTCGACAGGAAGCTGCGCGCTGGCGCCTCCTGGGCGACCGTGGAGGGCGGAGACGGGCCGGCGGAAGGGGCCTTGGTGGTTCATCCGTAAACTGCGGTCTCCCTGCGGAGCTTCGCGGGGCGCGAGAAGAAGCAGGACTGGTCCCTGCAGGGGCCTGGCAGACGCGAGGATAACGCTCTTCGGTTGGCAGTCTGTTGCTGGTGGCACGTGCTGCCAACCACGTGCCAGGCTCCCGGAAGGCGGTGCCGCGAAGCTGGGGAGGGCACTTCCGCCTTCAGGGACAGGCCTTACGCACGGGTCTCCAAGTATTGTGACTTTCCCAAGGATCACAGCAGGGCAGCTGGGTGGGAGGGTGAGGCTAGGCTGGGCAGCGGGACAGTGACGTCGGAAAGTGGCAGTGAAGAAGGGCTGACGGCGGCCAGGCGTGTGGGCCTCGGTACCTGCCAGTGGGGGCGGGTATACCAACGGGCAGCCGAGGCGGGTTAGCTTGGCCATTTTTTACTGGGAGGGTGGGACAGGAGACCTCACAGGTGGTAATTGCAGGAGGCCAGAGAACTACCCCACCCACAGACCTTGGCCAAAGGACACATGGAATTTCCCAGGTTCCTGGAAGGGGGGCTGGATACCTTCAGTTCACCACCCTCCCCAGATCCCCCATTCCTGCTGCTGGTCCCTGGGAGAATCTTGTGTTTACCCAACAGAAGAGGAGAGCCCCTTCTCAGCTCTTTTAAGCACAACCGGAATGAGCTGAAATCTTTGAGAAGGCAGGTCCAAAAGGGAGTTGTCAAAAGAATATAAGTAAATTTAAATTATATATAATAATCTATAGACATAAATTATATACTAAGCCAGGTGTTGCAGTGGCAAAAAATCCACCTGCCAATGCAGGAGACAGTTTGATCCCTAGGTGGGGAAGATCCTCTGGAGAAGGAAATGATGACCCATTCCAGTATTCTTGCCTGGGAAACCCCATGGACAGAGGAGCCCCGTGGGCTACAATCCAAAGGGTAGCAAAGAGTCAGACATGACTGAGTGACTGAGCACACAAAAACTAAACAAGGTTAAAAGCATAGATGAGGGACTTCCTTGATGGTCCAGTGGTTAAGAATCCACCTTCCAATGCAGGGGATCCAAGTTAGATCCCCGATCAGGGAATTAAGATCCCACAGGCTGCAGAGAAACTACTGAGCCCTCTTGGCACAACTGCAGCGTGCTGCAACGGAGACCTGGTGGCCAGAATTTTTAACAAGTAGGTGGAAAATGCAGATTTCTTATGCTGCCTACCACGGCTAGGTCAATAGAGGCGGGGGTAATGTTCACAGTGGCAGATCAGATGATCTGGGTTTGAGCCACACTCATCGCCACCATGGATTCAGTGTGACTAATTTCAGCTCCATTTCTTCCTTGCTTTGAAAGATTTCAGAGACTGTGGCCTGGGGGTTAGAAGGGTGGGGCAGCTAGCCAGAGAAAACCAGAAGCTTTCCTCTTCTCAGAGGTCCAACAGGACTGGTGCAAGGAATTTGGGCCAGCTGTGGGCAGAGGGTCGGACCGGACAGGAGGGAGAGCATGCAGCCCTAGTAATGGCTGGAGCAGGTGGCAATGCCAATGGCAGGGGACAGAAACAAGGAAGAGGGACTTCCCCGATGGGAAACTAAGATTGTGCAAGCCTTGAGGCTCAGCCAAAAAGGAAAAACAAAAATGAAGAAGGAAGAGCTGGGAAACCAGTTCATGGGGAGGAGTCATGGGGGTCAGTTTGGAGAGAGAACATGGGACAACACATTGATGGGCTTTGAATGGTGGACTCGGGGCTAAATGTGGCCCAGGGAGAACAGCAGACTCAGGGTGTCCAGCATTACAAGAGAGGACAGAAGCTGCAGCAGACGGACAAAAGTGGAGAAAACGTAAGACTCCTTTGACCCCAACTCCTCCCCCGCTGTTTACCAGAGGAACATCTCTATTGAGCAACCAGAGGCTTCATCTGGTTCTCTGGCCACTCAGCGCTTCCTGTCCCTGGAGTTCTTTCTTACAAACAACTGATGCTTTATCTTTTATTTTTATAACAACTTTATTCACATACCATAATATGTGCAGAGTCCATCATTTGAAATGCTGGGCTGGATAAATCACAAGCTGAAATTGAGACTGTCAAGAGAAATATCAACAACCTCAGATAGGCAGATAATACCACTCTAATGGCAGAAAGCAAAGAGGAACTAAAGAGCCTCTCGATGAGGGTGAAGGAAGAGAACGAAAAAGCTGGTTTAAAACTGACTGCAGTCATGAAATTAAAAGATGCTTGCCCCTTGGAAGAAAAGCTATGACAAACCTAGACAGTGTATTAAAAACCAGGCACATCACTTTGTCAACAAAAGTCCATTTAGTCAAAGCTATGGTTTTTCCAATAGTCATGTACAGATTCAAGAACTGGACCATAAAGAAAGTGGAGCACTGAAGAACTGAAGACTTGAGAGTCCCTTGGACTGCAAGGAGATCAAACCAGTCAGTCCTAAAGGAAATCAACCCGGAATAATCATTGGAAGGACTGATGCTGAAGCTGAAGCTCCAATATTTTGGCCACGTGATGTGAAGAGCCAACTCACTGGAAAAGACCCTGATGCTGGGAAAGATTGAAGGCAAGAGGAGAAGGGGACAACAGAGGACGAGATGGTTGGATGGCATCACCGACTCAATGGAGATGAGTTTGAGCAAGCTCCGGGAGTTGGTGAGGGACGGGGAGGCCTGTCATGCTGCGGTCCACGGGGCTGCAGAGTCGGGCACAATTTAGTGAATGAGCAAA
Organism: Okapia johnstoni; assembly: GCA_024291935.2. Lineage (NCBI taxonomy): Eukaryota > Metazoa > Chordata > Mammalia > Artiodactyla > Giraffidae > Okapia > Okapia johnstoni. The sequence continues at coordinate 755,710 of CM044310.1, read as the reverse complement.
TAATACTCACCAGCCTACAATGTGCAGCTCTATTTTTTTTTGTATTCACGGAACTGTGTAGCCATCGCCACTATCTAATTTCAGAACATTTTAATCACACCAGAAAGAAACACTGTACCTGATAGCAGTCTCTTCCCACCCCCTGCCCCCAACTCCCATGGAAACCATTAATCTGTTCTCCGTCTCTGTGGATCTGCCTGGTCATATAATAAAATGATACAATATGTGGTCCTTTGTAACTGGCTTTTTTCACTTAGCATAATGCGTTCAAGATTTATCTATGTGGTATCACCACTTGGTTTTTTTTGGCCACACCTCACAGCACACATGATTCTAGTTTCCCAGCCAGGGATTGAACCCACACCCCCTGCACTGGGAGCGTGGAGTCTTAGCCACTGGACCAAGTCCCACCACTTACTTAATCCTTATAGGCAAGTCATATTCCATTGTATGGATATTTCATATTTTATTGATCCATCATCAGTTGGATGGATGTTTGTCCTGCTTCTGCTTTTTGGCACTTCTGAGTAATGCTGCTATGAAAACTTACCTGCAAGTCTTTGAATGGATGCATGTTTTCATTTCTTGGGTATATACGTAGGAGCAGGATGTCTAAGTGAAGTGAAAGTCGCTCAGTCGTGTCTGACTCTTTGCGACCCCATGGACTATACAGTCCATATAATTCTCCAGGCCAGGATACTGGAGTGGGTAGCCTTTCACTTCTCCAGGGGACCTTCCCACCCAGGGATCAAACCCAGGTCTCCTGCATTGCTGGCTGATTCTTTACCAGCTGAGCCACCAGGGAAGCCCAAGAATACTGGAGTGGGTAGCCTATCCCTTCTCCAGCAGATCTTCCTCCCGACCCAGGGATCAAACGGGGGTTGCATGCATTGCAGGCGGATTCTTTACCAACTGAGCTTTGTCTGGATCATACAATTGAAGGAGGAAACAGAACAGCCTCCATCTTGAAAGCAGGACTCCATCTTGTGCTGGACCGTGGACTGTGAGCTATATGCTCAGTATCTATGGGAACGACATACCAACTGGAAAACCAGGCCCCCGGAAGGGAGAGCCCCAGGGCTCGTACCCAGACTCTCCACCTTAAAGAATACCCTAATTATCTGTGTAACCGAATGGAATCATAAATTCTACTATGCTTATTGGGGTGTGGCCACAGGCCTGTTGATAACTGTCCACTGTTAACTGCCTGGGCTTAAGGCACACGAATCACGGGTTAACTTTCATTGTATCTTTCTTTTCCTTTGTTGAGACGAGTTTCAGGGAATTTGGGGAGGCGGGTTTGGGCGCGCACACTTAGAGTATATGAGCTTTACACAAAAACCGGTCAGAATCCTTGGCTAAGAGGAGACTCTGCCTTGGGCCCGCCAGTGTAATAAACTGCACTCCACTATCTGGATTGTCTTCTGAGTGAGTTTGTTTCCTGGATTGCGTGGCTACAACACAGTAACTTCATGTTTAGCATTTTAAGGAATTGCCCAGTGGTTTTCCAAAGCATTTGCACCAGCTTACCATTCCCAGCAGCAGTGCACGAGGGTCCCAGTGACCCCACATGATCTTCAACACTATTATCTGACTTTTGATGACAGCCCTCGTAGGGCTGCCTCGCACTGTGGTTTGCCTTTCCCTAATCACGAATGGTGTTAAGAGCGTTTCCATGTGCTTGTTGGACATTTGTATATCTTCTCTGAAGAAATGTTTTGGGACTTTCCTGGTGGTCCAGTTGTTAAGACTCCGTGCTCCCGATGCAGGGGGCCCAGGTTGGACCCCTGATCAGGGAACTAGATCCCACAGGCTGCAACTAAGTGTTCGCATGCCCCCAAGTAAAGATCCTGCAAGCCGCAGTGCAAATCCCTCGGGTCGCAACAAAGACCCAGAGCAGCCAAATAAATTTGAAATAAAAAAAGAAGGAAATATCTATTCAGGTTCTTTGCATGTTTTTAAATTGAGTTGTTGAGTGGTGAAAGTTCTTTACAATCTCCTTATCGGATATATGATGTGCAAAACTTTCTCCCATTTTCTGGGTTTCTATCTTTTCACTTTTTGCGGGGGCTGTGCTGCCAACTTGCAGGATCTTGGTTCTCTGAGCAGGGAGGGGCCCCAGCACACAGTGACAGCGCCAGGCCCTGATGGCCGGGCTGCCGAGGGATCCTCTCTCTGCTCGCCTGATGATAGCATGTGTTTATTTATTTACCCTTTAATCTTGTTTTCCTTCCCTTTTGATGATACCCTGTGAACACAAAAGTTTTTAACTCTGATGAATTTCAACTCATCTCCATTTTTCTTGGGTTGCTTGAACTTTTGGTGTCACATTTGGGAAACTGTTCCCTGGAAGCTTCATTGGCCCCTTGTTATGGTTGTTCAGTTGTGTCTGACCCCACGGACTGCAGCACACTGGGCCTCCCTGTCCCTCACCAGGCCCCAGAGTCTGCCCAAGTTCATGGCCATTGAATTGGTGATGCCGTCACCCTCTACTCCTTCTGCCTTCGATCTTTCCCAGCATCAGGGTCTTTTCCAATGAGTCACCTGTTCACATCAGGTGGCCACTTGGTGGGTGTCTAACCAAAAGATATAACCGAGTCCAAGAGCTGGGGAAGGGAGGTTCTGTTACTCGCAGCAAGCGAGGACAGCTCCAAGGCTGTCTCCCAGAGTGTGTCTCTCCCACCGGCAAAATCGAGGCAGACCTAAGTGAAGGGTACATGAGTATTCACAAAGGGGCCTGAGCAGGGAATTCAGCACAGGGTGGTGGCAAAGGCTGACAAAGTCCAGACCCTGGTTGATTGGATCATGAGAGTCAACAGTGTGGACACCATCATTCCTTAGGTTCCAGTTTGTCCAGTTGTGTTAAGAAACTGTATTGGGTTCTCTTCCTTCAAGGACCTTCTGTACCTCCTTCAGGGACTTATCTGTACAAAATCACTGCCTAACCCACATTCATGAAGAGTTACTCCTGCTTTCCTGTAAAAGGTTGCTGAGAGTTTGTAACACCGCTATCTTGTCTTATCTTGTGTCTCCATTTTGTAATGGTCATGCAGCCTGCAGGGGTCTTGGACAGATATCAGCCCCTCCCAAGAGCACATGCCCCAGATAACAGACTCACAGCTAAGTAATCTGAATTCCTGATAAGCATTCTCTCCTACCTCCCAGGAACAGATCCCCCACCCTGTGCGAGCCTCAGATAAGCTTGCCAAAGCCCCACTCTTTCTGCTTTGGACTGACCAATCCAGGCCCAGACCGGAAAACCCAAAGCCCTCCACCCGAATGCTAACTTACTTCAGTCCTGTCTGACCCCGTGACCCCATGGACTGTAGCCAGCCAGGATCCTCTGTCCATGGGATTCTCCAGGCAAGAATACACAAGTGGATTGTCATGCCCTCTTCCAGGGGATCTTCCTGACCCAGGGATCGAACCCCCGTCTCTTATGTCTCCTGCACGGCAGGCGGGTTTTTTCTTTTTTCTTTTTTTTGCCACTAGCTCCACCCTCCACCTGCAGACCCCAGTAAAAGCACCCCTCAGGTCCTGCCATGCTCTCTCCTCAGCTGCCTGGTGCAGCCTGGCAGTGTGCTGAGCGCCTCCCCCAGGGCCTGTGAGGATCAAACTTCTCTCTCCATTCCTTCATGGTCCCTTGTTGACCGCAGATTCGTCATCCAGCACCTTCAGCACTCCACTTCACAAAAATTTAACGAAGCATGTTTTGCATTTCAGCTCTTACATTTAGGTCTCTGGCCCATTTTGAGTGAAGTTTTGTATCCCGTGTGAGGTAGGGATTCAACTTCACTTATCTACATGAGGATATCCAGTGGTTCCAGACTAGTCTTTGCCCCATTGAGTCATCTTGGCAGCCTTGTCAAGAGTCGACTGGCCATCAGGAGAATGAGAAGACTAGGAGAAAGTATCTGCGAAAGACATAAAGGACTGACGCCCCAAATATACAAAGAACCCTTAGAGCTCAACAATGAGAACGCCAACAGCCTGACTTAAAACGGGTGAAAGATGCGAACAGACATCTCACCGAAGAAGACACACAGATGGCACATAAGGACGTCAAGATGCTCTACATCATGTGTCCTGAAACAACTGCAGATAAAGCAACAGGCAGATACAACTAACGCCGTGTGTGTGCTTACTCACTCAGTCCTGTCCGACTCTTTGCAACCTCATGGACTATAGCCCGCCAGGCTCCTCTGTCCGTGGAATTCTTCAGGCAAGAATACTGGAGTGGGTAGCCATTGCCTTCTCCAGGGGATCTTCCTGACCCAGGGATGGAACTCGCGTCTCCTGCCTTGCAGGCGGATTCTTTACCATCTGAACCATGACACACTTACCAAATCCGATGTGCTGACAACACCAAGTGCTGTGTCGGCCTGGAGCCCAGGGGCTCCTGTTCGGTGCTGGCAGGGACGCAGACAGAATGGCCACTCTGAGAGACAGTCTGGTGATTCTTCACAAACTAAACGTACTCTTATCACATGATTGAGCAATCACACTCCTCGATATTTACCCAAAAGAGTTGAAAACCGACGTCCGCAGAAAAAGCTGCATGCGGATGTCTATAGCAGCTTTATTCATACTTACCGAAACTTGGAAGCAACCAAAATGTCCTTCAGTAGGTGAATGGAGGTGTTGTACATCCAGACAAGAAATACGATGCAGCAGCCATGAAAAGACATTAGGTGCCCCTCAGAGAAGATGTGAGACCTTCAAACACGTATTACTAAGTGCAATAAGCCCATCTGAAAAGGTTACACACTGTATGGTTCCAAGTACATGACATTTTGGAAAATGTCATATGGAGCTAGTGAAAAGCTCAGTGGTTACCTTAAAACACACGTCTATCCTGATTTTAGTAACACAGTCTTGATGACGTAGCTTTATATTCAGTTAAGAAATAAGGAAGCGTGAGTCCTCAAACTCTGTCCTTTTTCAACACTGTGTTGTCTAGTCTAGGCCCCTGCATCTCCGTGTGAATTTTAGGATCAGTTTGAGGGTTTCTGCACAACAGGCAGCTGGGTTCTGAACAGGGATCGAACTGCGTCTACAGGCCAGCCTGGGGGTGGGGCCGTCTTGAGCGCATGAAGTCTGCAGTCCATGAACTTGGGCTGTCCTTACACTTACTTAGGTCTTCTTCGTTTCAGTGATGTTTACTAGATTTCCACGTACAAGTCTCGCACTTCTTCCCTTAAATTTATTCCGAGCATGTTTACAAATAAATTTATTCTTTCTGGTGCTGTGTAAGTAGAATCGTTGATTTCATTCCTGGATAGTTCATCGCTAGTATAGTATAGTATAGTAACGCAATTGATTTTTTGTTCTTATATCCATCTTCTATCCCTTGCCTTTGCTGAACTTGCTTATTAAGTTATAATATTTATGTGTGTGTATTCTTTGGGATTTTCTAGCACATAAGAGTCATGTCATCTGTGACCACACACAGTTCTCCTCCTTCCTACCTGGATTCCTTTTGTGTCACTTCCTCACCGAACTGCCATGATTAGACCCTCCAGTAAGATGTTAAAAACAAGAGGAGGGGGTGGACATCTTTATGTTCCTGCCAGGAAGGGCAGGCTTTCAGTCTTTCACCACGAACACAGGAGCCCGGGGATTTTCACAGATGGTCTTCATCAAGTTGAGGCCAGTCCTTCGATTCCTAGTTCCTTGAACGTTCTTTTGTTTGTTGAGATGATCATGTAGTTTCTGTCCTTTATTAGTACAGTGTACTACATTGATTGATTTTCATATATTAAATCAATCTTGCATTCCTGGGATAAATCTCACTCGCTCCTTTTTTATACATTCCTGGATTTGATTTGCTAGTATTCTGTTGATCAATTTTGTGTCTATATTTTCTCCTTTTTTTTGGCCACAGGACCTTAGTTCCCTGACCAGGGATTGAACCTGTGCCCCTGCCGTGGAAGCTCGGAGTCCTAACCACCAGACCGCCGGGGAAGTGCCGTCTACCTTCATAGGGATGTTGGTCTGCACTTTTCTCGTGACGTCTTTGTTGGGCGTGGTGTCAGGGGGTCCCGGCCTTGCACAATGAATGAGTTGGGAGGCCTCTCCTCTTCTCCCTGCGTTTGTGGTGCTATATTCTTGCTCCTCTTCCTGCTGCGCCTCTGTTCACAGGGGTCCCTGCCATACCCTTGTAGGCTCCAGTTTACCGTGTCAGTCACGCGTGGCCTTGACTATCCACTGAGTGTTAGTGCCCATGGACAGAGTACTTCTCTGGGCACAGAGGAAGTCAGTGCCCTGAAGAACGTGTACCAGCTCTCTCAGGGTCTTCAGTAAAGCCTCTCAGGACCTCCTGTTATAAAACTGCCCAGCTCTCTGGGTTTGAAATGCGTTTTTCTGCATTTCTGTGGAGGCATTTCAGAACAAAGAATACCTGCTCAGTTCTGGCCACACAAGAGCAAGTTAAGGCAGATGTCTTTCCTACAGTAAGTGGGAGCCCATCTGAGAAGGTCCTCAAGACATTATCAGCCCGGGACTTCCCTGGTGGTCCAGTGGTTAAGACTCTGCGCTCCCAATGCAGGGGGTCCGGGGGTTTGATCTGTGGTTGGGAACTAAGATAGACCGCAGGCGCCCCTGAAACCCTCACTCCACAAGCCCCACAGGAGCCCGAAAGCAAGTGCTGGAGGAAGCGGCTCTGGCTCTGGCTCGGCTTTGCTGGCTGGACCGTCACCATTCTTCCAGGAACGACCGAACACTCTGTCACACCAGTGTTTTCACTTTCAAAGGGGGGGGGGCAGGACAAAGACCCCCCTCAGTCCCAGGAACAAACACGCCTGTCATGTGATGGGACGTGGGACTGGCCATGGTGTGGGCACTCAGGACACGGCGCCTCTCACTGACATCACGAGTGGGGGGCTGCCCTGGGGGTCCTCCAGGGTCCTCCTGCCCTGACACAGGTGCCCCTCGGCTAGGAGTGGCTGCCGTTGGCATCTGAGGGGCCTGGGGGTGCCGAGTGCTGGAGGGTTGCAGGTGGTGCCCGGCAGACTGCTTGCTCCTTTGGGACAGTCTGCAACCAGAGGCTCAGAACTGCCGGTGGCTGTATGCGGTGGCTTCCCGCCGCCCCACGCTGTGCGGGGGTCAGTACTGTCCTGGGCCTCTCAGCTAGCGCTGCACCCTCGGCTCACCAGGGCCGGCCTGACTCCCGAGAGCCCAGAGCCCCAGCGTTGGGGGCGGCGGGATCAAGGAGGGAGTCTGCTCCAGCAGAATGCAGGTGGGCTCCAGACCGGTCCCCTGCCCCCAGAACTGCACCCGCTCAGGGGCACCCCGGGGCCTTGGCCTGGGCTTCCTCATCTGTGAACCAGGCACAGGGATGGGGCGCCCCTGGAGCCAGGTGAGGAAGGGGTGGGCTGCCCGGCTGTGTGTCACGGCGAGGTGCGGCCGCGCTGGCTCAGGCGCCCGGGGGTGGGGGCGGGCTCTGCACGCGGACGGACCGCACCGGCGGGCGGGGCGGGCGCAACGCGCAGAGTGGCAGCGGCGGCGGCGGCAGCTGGGTGGCAGAGGGGACGGGCTCGGCCCGGGAGGAGGCGAAGAAGGCTCGGGTACCTGAGGTCGGGGCGGTGAGGCTGGCTCCAGGGGCGGCGGCGGCACCTCGGGGGCGGGGGCGCAGCCAGGAGCCCGGGATCCCGCGCTCGCTCGGGCCGCTGCGCTGCTCCTCTGGCCGGCGGGGTGGGGGAAGGGGATCCGGCGTCTGAGGCCAGGTGGCCGCCCGGGCGACGCCCAGCGCCTGTTCCGGGCGCTGGAGGCCTGGCCCACCTCCCGGGAAGCCTTGGGTTTCCACCTGGCCCTGGATTCCCAGGTCCGGAGGCTGGGCTCCCGGTCTGGCTTCCTGGGGCTGCCTCTCTGCGCCCTCAAGGCCACCCCCCCACACACAACAGGCCCAGATTCAACTCCACTAGGTTCCCTGCCCTGCCCTGGAGGCAGACAGCCCTCAGGCCCACCCCGGCCCACCCCCAGCCCAGCCCAGCCCAGCCCTCTGGCAGCCCTGTGTTAAGGGCACTTGGGACCCAGGGTGTGATCAAACTGCACGTAGGGCAGCCCTTCATTCCCCTCTGGCCCTGGTAGGTGCCTGCAGCTGGCTCGGGGCTCCTCACCGCTCCTATCTGCCCACGATGGCCCTGGGATGGCCCTGCGCTGCCGGCCTGGCACGCTTCTTCCAGAAGCTGAAGCGGCAGAAGCCGCTGGACGACAGCACCATGGAGACGTCGCTGCAGCGCTGCCTGTCCACGCTGGACTTGACCCTTCTGGGGGTGGGCTCCATGGTGGGCTCCGGCCTCTACGTGCTCACGGGCACCGTGGCCAAGGAGATCACGGGCCCTGCTGTGATCGTGTCCTTTGCCGTGGCTGCCGTGGCCTCCCTGATGGCGGCCCTGTGCTACGCGGAGTTCGGGGCCCGTGTGCCCCGCACAGGCTCTGCCTACCTGTTCACCTACGTGTCTGTGGGCGAGCTGTGGGCCTTCCTCATCGGCTGGAACCTCGTGCTCGAGTACGTCATCGCCGGTGCCGCCGTGGCCCGCGCCTGGAGCGGCTACCTGGACGCCATGTTCGACCACCGAATCCACAACTTCACCGAGGCCCACCTGGGCGTCTGGCAGGTGCCCTTCCTGGCCAGAAGTCCAGACTGGCTGGCTGCCGGCATCATCCTTCTGGCCTCCGCCTTCGTCTCCTGCGGGGCCCGCGTCTCTTCCTGGCTCAACCACACCCTATCGGCCATCAGCATGGTCGTCATCCTCTTCATCATCATCCTGGGCTTCATCCTCGCCCGGCCCAGCAACTGGGGCGAGGGGGAGGGCGGCTTTGCGCCCTTCGGCGTCTCCGGCATCATGTCCGGCACGGCGACCTGCTTCTACGCCTTTGTGGGCTTCGACGTCATCGCCGCCTCCAGCGAGGAGGCCCGGGACCCGAAGCGGGCTGTGCCCCTGGCCATCGCCCTGTCTCTCGGGCTGGCGGCCGCCGCCTACATCCTGGTCTCCGCCGTGCTCACCCTCATGATCCCCTGGCACAGCCTGAACCCTAACTCCGCACTTGCTGACGCCTTCTACCAGCGGGGCTACGGCTGGGCTGGCTACCTCGTGGCAATTGGCTCCATCTGTGGTGAGTGGGGTCCTGCCCTGGTCTCCCGGGGCAGGTGGGGGGGACACACATCTCCATCCAGGCTTCAGTTTTACCAGCTGTATAATGGGCCCAGGGAGGTGCCTGGACTCCACCCAAGCTTGTGGGCAGGGACCCACCCACCCCGTCGTATGTGGGATGCCGGCCTGGGCACGTGCTTCCTGTTCACAGGGACTCAGCCCTCACCAGATTGCACCCCCGGCCTGCAACCTAGACCGAGGTGTCCCATTCCTGGGCTGGAGGAGGGGCGACTGCCCTGCGCCTCGCAGGCACTCAGGCTCACTCCGAGAACCCAGATAAACTCAGGCACAGGCTCCCAAGGGCTCTGCTGTGGTGTCTGGGGTGCCTGCCTGCTGGGTGCGCTGACCAGCCCTCACCCTCTGCCGCAGCCATGACTACCGTCCAGCTCAACGGCCTCTTCTGCCTGCCGCGTATCATCTACGCCATGGCTGTCGATGGGCTGTTCTTCAAGGCGTTTGCCTACGTGCACCCCCGGACGCAGGTGCCTCTGCTAGGCATCCTGGTGTTCGGGGCCCTCACGGCCGTGGTGACGCTGCTGCTGGACCTCGATGCCCTGGTGCAGTTCCTGTCCATCGGCACCCTGCTGGCCTACACCTTTGTGGCCATCAGTGTGCTCGTGCTACGGTTCCAGACGGCCTCTCGGTCCAGCTCGCCGAGCCTGGCTGGCTCCGGCCCAAAGGCTAAGGAGTACAACTCCTTCTCTGACCACTTGGAGCTGGTGGGCATGGGGCAGGGCCCTGAGCCGGGGCGGCTACGGCCAGCCCTGAGGCCCTACCTGGGCTTCCTGGACAGGTGCAGCCCTGGCGCGGCCGTGCGCTGGGCCGTCTGCGGCCTGGTGGTCTCTGCCATCGCCCTGGGCTGTGTGCTGATGCTAGGGCGCTCAGTCCTGCACCTCCCCCTCTGGGGCTACCTCCTGCTGCTGCTGTGCAGTGGCATCATATTTCTTCTCAGTCTCCTCGTCCTGGGGGCCCACCAGCAGCAACGCCTGAAGGACACCTTTCAGGTAACCCCCTGCCGCCCCCCATACCTGCCGTGGGCCCACCACTCCGTGTCCTCCGCCGGGCACGTCCCCATGTCTGCAGGTGGGCGCCAGGCTCCAGAGCCTCCAGAGGCAGACACAGGCTTTGAGGCCTGCAGAAGCGGGCCCTGGGCCGGGGGGCCCCCGCAGCTGGCCCAGAAGCACGCTCTGAGGCCTGTAGAGGCGAGCCCTGGGTGGGTGGCCCCCTACAGCCGGCCCAGCCCTGCCCTTTGCCCCCCCAGATGCCCCTGGTGCCCCTGATCCCAGCCCTGAGCATCGTCCTCAACTTCTGCCTGATGCTGAAGCTGAGCTACCTGACCTGGGTGCGCTTCACCATCTGGCTGCTGATGGGTGAGTGGGGGTCTGGGCTGGGGCCCGGGGCCTGCTCCTGGGGGTGGGGGGGGGGGGCGGTGGTCAGGGGGGCGAGCAGGGCTGGGGCCTGCTGCTCACACTCGCGCCGCCCCTGGCAGGACTCTTGGTGTATTTCGGCTACGGCATCTGGCACAGCAAGGAGAACGGTCGGGAGCCGCCAGGTCTGGTCACCGCCCGCTACGTGGCTTTCCCCAACGGCAGGCTGGAGGAGACGGCACAGGACCCTGGCCGGGCGCCGGCCCAGGGGCCTGGCAGTCCGTGACAGCTGTCCGCCCTCCATTCAGGGCAGCTCGGCGGGCTTGCAGGCCTGCCCACCCGCAGGGGCCCCTGGGACCCGCGGACTTTAGTTTAGGGGCTGGTGCTGCACGTCGCCGTTGGAATGGGCGCGGCCAGCACGGAGGCGGTGGACTCTTTGCAACCCCTTCCAGCTACTGGGGTGGGTGGGGAGGATACCCTGCCTCAGGGACCCACAACAGGAACTATTCAACCAGCCGTGTGGCCGTGTCATGTGCGCGGATCTTGAGGCGCCGGGTCCTCACCGGTCCCCAGGAAAGGCTCACTCGACTGTCTGGGTGGAGCAGAGGTGCTGGGGTTCCGCATGGGGGAGGTGCCGGCCCGGGACAGCCCTGGGCTAGGACATTCAGGCCAGTGCCCTCTGCCCCTCCGAGGGTGCTACAACCCCCCTACGTGCCAGCACAGCGGGGCAGAGTCAGGCTCCCCTCCCCTGGGGGGTGGTCCCAGACACAGGTGACCGGGCCCCGGGGAGGCCGCCTAGAAGGGCAGCGGAGTTCCGGGGTGCCCTTGTCTCCCCGGCTCCCAGAGAGTGTGGCAGGTGCCTCAGGCCCCCCCGGGGAGGCAGAGGCACGCCCGCATGAGCACACGCACCCCCAGACACGCACCTATGGGTGCAGCTCCTGCAGACTGAGGCCCCAGGCCTCCAGGCTCAGACCCTGGGGCCTCCCTGGGCTGGGTGCCTGAGAACCCGAATCCGCCCCAAGGGCCCTCCGGCTCTCCCCCGACCCCCGGTCCTTGGGAAGGGCCCAGGCCCAGCCCGCACGGCCTGCTGGTCTCCTGGGCGATGCTGTGCCCCCCACAGACACCACCAGCCCCGTCCCTGCCCATAAGGAGCACGCAGGAAGCTGTGGCTTCGGCAGGCTTTACTCCTTGACCTTGCAGCCGTCCATCAGCGTTGTCTGGGCCCACACACGGGCCCACACTCCTCGCCCTGGCCCTGAGGGCTCCCCCAGCCCCCTGGGACACTGCTCTGGGGATCAAGAGGCAGCTTTGCGGAGGCTGCGGATACTCATCCAGCCTGAGCCCGGTGCTGGCCCTCCACAGCCAGCCTGCGTCACTGCTGTGGCCACGGCCAGCACGCCTGGTCGCCAGGCCCTGTGAGAAAGAGCCCTTGGCCTCCCACGCAGGCACCCCCGAACCTCTGCCATGAGGAGTCCAGCAGGCGGGACCCAGACCCAGACCCCGTGAGGACTGGACACCAGACCCTGGCCAGCCTGCCGTGTCCTCTGGGGCTTGTCTGGGACATTCCTTCCAGCCTTGGGGCTCTGTTCCCAAAGGATGGGGCCTCCAGAGAGCCACTGCTGCAGGCTGGCCCCGGGGGAGAATTCCCCTCCTATCACTCCTCCCCACCCACATGGTTCCAGGGGGTGGATTCCAGGGGGCTCAGCCCACCACCGGAGCAGCTCGTCCTTGGTCTTCTGTCGGTCCCAGCCCCCCAGAGCCTGAGGGCTGCCACGGGGCAGGGCTGGGCCGTCTGCCCGCCCCAGTCTGAATTCCCAGGTGGGTCCCAGCACCAGAGACAGCTCATGTCAGACATCTTTCCACCTTGCCTCAGCCCCTGGGGCGGCGGGGGTGGGGGCTTGCCAGAGGAGGGGCTGTGCGGACCACTGGTGCGGGGGCCACGCTAGGCATCCTGGTGAGGAGCTGGGAAAGAGTTTTCTGCACACAGACGCAGCTGGAGCCCCGGGACAGCACCCTGGGCGCGTCCTGCCACAGGTCCCGGCGGCTCCAGGGCCGCTCCCTGCCCCAGGAGGAATCATCCTCCCACCCCGTCCTAGTCCTGGGGGCTCCACCCACGAGGGTCCCAAGGCGAGGCCCCCGCCTTCCCAGCCCCGACCCCAACCAGCAGGGAGCAGGCCGCAGGAGCGGGCCGTCTGGTGGGGCCGCGGCCTGGGTGTGTAGCTCCCGGAAGCGGCCGTGGCTGTCAGGACAGGCGCTGGGCCACTTCTAAGGCCCCTGGACGGCCGGGCGCGGGGGTGCGGGTGCCGGCTCTGTCTGCTCTGGCCGGGCGGTCCTCTTTGGAGCCTTTGCCTGTGGACGATGGCAGCGGTCGGGGCTCTGGCCGAGGCCCCAGAGAGGCAGCGCCTAGGCCGCGTGGGCACAGCATACCTCCTCGTACTTGGTTCTCCAGTAGAAGTGCGCTTCTCCGTCCACGTACAGCAGCAGCAGGTCACACAGGAAGGTGATCTGGGGGCGGCAGGACTGAGCTGTGTCCCGGACCCACCCCCCAGGCCTCCCCCGACCAGACCCGACATCGGGGACCCAGCCATAACATCGGGCAGGCCGGGCACGTGCTTGCCCATGCTCGCCGCACTCACCACGCCCAGCCAGGCTGCTCCTGTGCCCAGAGAGATAAGCGTGGGGATGAGCCCGAACTTCCCTGCCTGAGAGACCAGGGTGAGCTCCGAGCTGTGACCGTCACTCCCTGCCCCCACCAAGCCTGCCCACCATCCGCCCAGTGACGTGACTGTCACCCCCTGCCCCCCACCCTGCCCACCTACCCGCCCTGTGACCAGGATGTCGAAACGGATCCCATAGAGCTTGAGCAGGCTACGGGCCTCCACGCCTGAGGTCTCCCACCAATGACTGGCTGTCCTGGGGTCAGGAGACAGGCTGGTGGCCTGTTCCGCCCGCTCCCAGAGTCCATCCCCTTCACCCAGTGACCCCACAAACCCCCAGCCCCTCCCAGCGTCCCAGGAGGCTGCCAAGGACACAGAGGCAACGCAAGCTGGGACCCACCTCTCAGGAGCTCCCTGCCTGCCCAGGGAATGGGGCAGAAGGGTCCCTAAACAGACACCAGCAGTGGAGTGGGGGAGCTGGGCGCAGGCCCAGGGCTGTGGGGTCCAGAGTGGGGACCTCACTCTCCCCTGGGAACCAGGGAGGGCTTTCTGCAGGGGCCCTCAGGCTGGTTTTCTAGAGGCCGAGAAGCAGTTCTACACAAAGCACAGGCAGGGAGGGCAGTGCTCATGTGTGTGTGCATGTACACGTGTGTGAGCGTGTACACGCATGTCAGCATGTAATGTGTGTGCTCATGTGTGAGTATATAGTGTGTGCTCATGTGTGAGCATGTACATGTGTGCGCTCATGTCTGTGTGCATGTGTGTGATGAGCTGGCAGGACAGGATCCCGGGGGTGGGGTGGGTCCTGCTGGGAGACTTGACAAGTCCCTTGGCCACACCTTGGATTAGAAGATAAAAAGATTTGGGCCGATTATTGACACAGTTCAGGAAATTGAAGTTATTAGATTCTTCTTGTCAAAGGCAACATGGGTGTTCAAGGTACTAATCTTTGAACTCTTCTGTAGACTTGGGAACTTTAAAAAATAAAACCTAAAGGAAAACAGTAAAAAAGGAAGCTCCTGTGTGGTGGAGAGAGTGCTGGAGGCAGGACTGGGGAGGAGGGGCGGGGGGCCTGGCGGCCGAGGGGGTGCGGAGTGGGGGCTGCACGGAGCCTGGGCTGGGGGCCCTGGCACGCCCGCCCCCCAGAGCGGGCATCCAGGGCTCTGGGGGCAGGCCGGGGGGGGACCCTCTGGGGGCAGGCCGGGGGGGCCGCTCCGGGGGCAGGCTGGGGGAGCTGCTTTGGGGCCAGGCCGGGGGGGGCAGGCCGGGGGGCTGCTCTGGGGGCAGGCCAGGGCAGGGGCAGGCCAGGGGGCGCACCTGAAGTTATAGCTCCGCTCCTGCAGCTGGAAGGAGTACTGGGGCTGGCAGTCAGCGTCCCCGATGTCCAGGTCACAGTCCCAGAGGATGTGGACGCCCACGGCCCCGCCCTGCACACAGCGCGCACTGCCCCAGCGGCTCTCAGGGCCCTCCCCGGCCACCAGGAACACCGCCCACCCACCGGGGACCCACCAGCAGTGCCAGATCCTCAAAGACCCCTCCGGCTGCAGCCACGAGGTCCCCGATGCGGAACACGGGGCAGGCGGGGCTGGAGTGGGGGTTGTAGCGGCAGAGCTTGAAGTAGGTGGGGTCCTGGGTGTCCAGGGCATTGGACCTGAGGGGGCGGGCGGGGGTCAGGCCAGGCAGGGGGCAGGAGGGTCTTCGGTCTGCCAGCCCCACCCCACCCCACCCCATCCCACCCCTGCTCACTTGGAGAAGTTAAACTTGCTGAAGGTGATGGTGTTTTTGATGAACAGCGTGAAGTTCTCAGCTTGGAGAAGCAGGGGCTTCCTGCAGGGTGGGGTGGGGGGATGTGAGAGGCAGGCTCCGTGGTCGGGGGGCGGGGCGGGGCGGGGCCTGGGGGCCTTACACGGGCACAGCGGCGCTCTCCACTGGACACCAGCCCCAGATCTCACAGGTCTTGTGGGTCCCATTGAATACTACGCACTGGCCCGTCTTTATGCCTTGAAAACATGGGACAAACCCCAGACCCTCAAATCTCCATGGGGCCTGGGCAGGGGTCAGGGGAAGGGCTGCTGACGGGAAGGAGAGACACAGACCCCCCAGGGTCCCCTGGGCCGGAGCCCCCCAGCCCGGGGAGGCCCTGCAAGGCAGGCCCACTTACCGTGGCTGTGCGTCCCCGTCTCCCCTTTGGGACAGTCCTGGTCAGCCCAGCAGTTAGCCAGCGGGATGGACGGGTGCTGGGGGCAGAGAGCAGACCGCCAAGGGCCTGGAGGGGCCTCCCTGGGGGACCCTGCCCCGCAGGGCAGGGGGACACGCCCCTTCCTGCCTCAGCCCCTCGGGGATCTCTGAGCTTGGGGGCGCCCGAGAGAGCTGGAGGCTTCAGATAAACGCGCAAGGGGCAGCCCCCGTGGGAGACGGGTGCAGGCACTGAGTCCCAAGGCTGAGCAAGATCCTGACCTGCCCCTCCTGGGGGGACGGGAGTGACGCGGCCAGGCCCAGCGGTGCTGGTCCAGTTCAGAGGACGGAACAGGGGAGGTGATGGGCGGTGGGCAGGGTGAGGGTGTGTCGGGTGGGGGGCGCCGGGCACTGACCAAGGGTGAGCGCTGGTAGGAGGGCCTGGGCGCACACAGGCTCGCCCCTTCCTGGCTTGTTCTCCTGTTAAGACGGGGTCGTGGCTGCCTGCACGCGGGGACAGAGTTCTGGGGGTCAGCCAGGAGGGGAAGGGGGTGAGCTTTCCAGGGCTCCGGGCCCCTAGAGGCAGGCACAGTCTTACAGATGCAGCTTTGCAGTTCTGTCCTGGCTGATGCTGGACACGGTTGCCCAGGGCACCCAGCTTAGGACAGCGTGGGGAACACTGGTGCTCAGAGGGCTCTGGGCCCAGCGGGCTGAGCAGGCAGAGGACAGTGCGGGGCCACCTGCCCAGCCTCAAGGTCCCTACCTGTGTCCCACATCTGTCCCTCCTCTCCGCCTGCCTGGGCCACCGAAGGCCCCCCCCCACCCCATCCTCCTCCATCTGGCTTCCCGAGTGGCCCCTCCCGAGGTACCGGAGATGGAGCGCCCCTCCCCTGAGCCCCCCCCACCCCCGTGCTCCTGTGATCAAGCCCCGCTCCTACGCAGGGCTCTTGGGACCCCCCCTGCCCACTCCAGTCCAAATGGAGGCTCCACCCCCACTGAGCAGCAGGTGACTACTGAGGTGCCTCACCCCACACGGGGGCCTTTACCCACGCAGCCCCCTCTGCCTGCACAGCCTGAAGACCCCTGTTGAGCCTGGGCTCCAGTGGGAAGCCCTGCCTGAGCCCCCGGGGCTGGCGGAGGCCCTCCCTGGGACTCCCAGCTGCAGCCTCTGCGCCATCCCAGGACCTGCCTTGGTGGCGGGGCTGTCTGCCCCAGAGCTCCTTGGCGTGTGCTGGTGGGGTTTTGCGCCCCCGGGGGAGGCTCTCCAGGTTTCTGAAGGCTGTGGCACTACCGGAAGAACAGCGTGCGTGCTGGGAGGACCAGCCCATCAGGACCCCTGCAGGAGCGGCTCCGAGGAAGAGCAGTCAGAGCTGATGCGTTACGGCCCGGCCCCCGCCGTTTCATAGGAAGAGCCAGAAGCCAGGACATGGAGCAAAGAGGAATCCCATGGATTCCAGAAAAGACAAAACCACAGCCCCAGCAAAACTTCAGGACGGTCCACACACTGAAGCATGGGTACACATCCATGAGCATTTGCAAAGGGAAGATGGGGCCCACGGGGATGTGGGACGCCCAAGCAACAGCAGCGGGACCACCGAGCAGGACCCAGGGGCAGCTGGCTGCACCCTTTCTCTCCAGCCATCAAGTGATTACATTTTAGCCTTGATGAAAGCAAAATGTCATCACGGAAGCGGACTTCTAAGGCTGTGTCCTGGGTCAGGACCCTTCAAACAAAACCCACAGCTGGAGAGAAGGGTCAGTGGGCTCTGTGGCAGAGGCTGGACCCTGGGACGCCCTCAGGCGAGGAGGAAAGGCATGGTTTCTGGGGGACAGTGAGATTTTCTGGACGGTGGGGAAACAGCTTCAGGGAAAAGTAAGCAGAGATCGTGGGCAACCCTGAGTTTGGCATGAGCAGCAGCGTGCTGTTTGCTCACAGAAATGGAAGCTGCCCCCGGGACACATTAATAGAGGCTGTGCCTAGAAAAAGGAGGTGATCTTCCAGCTTGCCTCTGGCTATCAGAGTCCATCTGAGGACTGTGCCCTGTTCTGCGTGTTACCTGGACAACCTCCCGAGTGCCCAGAGGCGGGACCAGGATGCGGAAGGGCCCGGACCCCTCGCCGGGGACAGACTCTGGAGCTGGGGACCCGCCGGGAAACCCTAGGGCAGTCTTACCTCTGGGCACCTGCCCTGGACTTGCTCAGGCGTCACAAGGAAGTTGGTCACCAAGAAGAACACGTTCTCACCCTGGAAGAGAAGGGTCAGGGTTGGTCTCTGCTCCCCGCCCTCCACCAGGAGAGGCCAGAAGCTGGCAGTTTGGCTCACGCGGGGAGGGGCCCTGACTCCATCGAGTCATCAGCCCTGAGCCCAGGAAAACGCCTCCAGTGTGGCAAGGGGGGGGTTCAGAGACAGGAGCTCAGTGGAGTTTCCGACTGTCTGCTTCCCACGTTCACTTAGTCGCTCAACCAGGATTTTCCGAGACCCCTGATTCCAGGCACTGAAGATCCAGGTTAGAGGCGAGGTGGATCCCTCACTGCAGAGACAGCCAGGGGCCAGGGGGCCAGAGGGGAGCTCTGTGTGGGTCGAGGATGGCTGGTGCCCGCATGTTGCGCACGCAAGCTCAGCAGGCTTCCTGGGGCACACACATCCAGGAAGAGGCATCAGGGTGGCGGAGGTCAGGATCTAGAGGGGCTTGGTGGGGACATCCTTGCTGGTCCAGTGGTGAAGAATCTGCTTTGCAATGCAGGGGACTCAGGTTCGATCCCTTGTCCAGAAACTAAGAAAGATTCCCACACGTTCCAGAGCAACTAAGCTCACATGCTGCCCGCTAGAGTCCGTGCACCCCAGCGAGAGACCCCGCAGGATGCAGCTGGGCCCCGAAATGGCGAAACTAATCCATAAAGGAAGCTCAGAGGGGCGTGGTGGCCGCCACCACAGAAAGGAGGCCTCTGAGGGCGGCCGGCAGGGGCTGGAGGCCCAGCCTGGCTGCCGCATGGGCACCCGGCAGAAGACGTCCGTTAGCCCGACCCAGGGATGGAGCGGGCGGCCGTGAGAGCTGTTAGGAGACGGAATGAACAGCAGGGAGGGGCAGGAAGGTGTCCAGTGGGCCCGACGTGGACACTGGGGGGCGTCACTGGAGGATGAGAGGCCACGTTGGGGGCAGGAGGTGACTTCCCGTCGGGTGTGGTGGGCCTGCCCCCGGGAGGCAGCTGTGCTCAGGGCGGAGGGTCACCAGGGTTAGAATCTGGGCATCAGCAGGACAGGGGAGGAAACTGAGGCTGCGGACAATCTAGGTGACGGGAGAAGGGGCAGGAGACACAGTGTGGGGTGGGGGGCAGAGGAGGAGTGCCCCCAGGGCCCCCATGGCCCTCCCACCCCACCCTCAAGCTCAAGCATTGAGCTCCAAGACACTCCTTTCCAGATGCAGACTTTTTGTTTGCTTTTTTCTTCTCCATTATATTTTTTAAATTGTTTTAAACTCGCGGCCCATGGGATCTTCACTGCAGTGTGGGAATCTACAGTCGCGACAGGGAGGACCTAGCTCTCCAACCAGGGATGACACCTGGGCCCCTGCTTCGGAAAGGTGGAGTCTTAACCCCAGACCACCAGGGAAGTCCCTCCATTGTGGTTTATTACAGGACATTGAATATAGTTTGCTGTACTATGTGGTAGAACCTTATTGATTACCCATTCTATAGTAGTCCGCATCTACTAACCCCGAACTCCCAACCTCTCCCTCCCTCACCACCGCCCCCCAGCCTGGCAGCCGCACGTCCGTGGTCTACCGCTGTGAGTCTGTGTCGAAGCGATGTTCATTTGTGTCACATCCTGGATTCCACCCGTAAGTGATGCCGTTTGTCTCTAATCATCTCTAGGTCCGTCCGTGTAGCTGCGGACAGCATTGCTTCTTTCTTTTTCTGGCTGAGTAACATTCCCCTGTGGGCTGCCCAGGTGGCACTAGCCGTAAAGAACCCGTCTGCCAATGCAGGAGATATAAGAGACACGGCTTCGAGCCCTGGGTCGGGACGATCCCCTGGAAGAGGAAATGGTGTCCCACTGCAGTGTTCTTGCCTAGAGAATCCCATGGACAGAGGAGCCCGGTGGGCTACAGCCCATGGGGTCGCGCAGAGAGAGACACGACCGAGCGATCCAGCACGTGCAGGCGGCATTCCGCTGCGCACACCGCGTCTTCTCTACCCGCTCGGGATGCAGACTCGCTGAACTCGTCCCTCCGGCCTGGCTTTCTGACCCTCTGCTCCTCCACTGGAAGATCGCTGCTCTGCGAGGCCCCTCCTGAGCCCAGCCCTGGGCCAGAGCCAGCGCCCCGTCCCTCCTGCACACACTCACAGCAGCAGGGGAGGGTGTCAGAGGGGCCAGCACCCAGAAGCGGCGCCGGGTCACCCACCTGTGGTGGCTTCACGAAGTCAGCCACGTCCCACAGCCGGTTCCCCAGCTCCTCGATCCGGGTCACAGAGACCCCCTTGAGCTTGGTGATGACAGAGACCTGGGGGTCTGGGTCCTGCTCCTGGTAGCCTTTTTTGGCGAGGAGGGCCCACCTGGGGAGGATGGATAGGCAGCGTGGTGCGTCCCCAGCCCTCTCCCCCATGCCCTCCTGCCATGCTCCCAGCCCGGAGTTCAAAGGCCACGCCTCCTCTCCACCTGGTCTCCCACACCAAACTCCTTGCCCAGGCCGGAGCTCTGGACATGTGTCGGAGAGTCAGGGCCCTTGTCGGGCACCTGTGGGCTTGGGGACACCTGTCATCACCTCCTTCACCAGCCAACACCCTCCCCTGCCCCATCTAGATCCGGCTTCCTCCTCAAAGACACCCCCGACCCAGCTTGAACTGGTGGTCTCTACCGGGGTCCTTAGTGCTCCAGCTCTCACGGGTGTCAGGGACCATCTCCTGCCCGGCCAGGGGTGGGAAGGGGGCCCATCCTGCTGGGCGCCAGAGTCCAGCACGGGGCTGGGAAGAAGGTCCAGGAAAGGACGCAGGGAGGCACCTGAGCACAGGACCTGCTCTGACACCGCCACCCCCCCAGCCTCTAGACAGAGAGCCTTCCTTCTCCCCACCTCCTGCCTTGCATGCCAACCACCAGCCCAGACCCTGAAGACTCAGCCTCTCGCCCCTCGGCCCAGCCGTGACCCCTCCAGCCAGCACACCCGGGGGTTGTTCTCTTACCCCACCACGTAGACCACGACCCCCAGCTGCAGCAGCCTCTGCAGGGCGCCCACCCGCCAGTTCCGGGTCATCACATACTTCTCCGTTTTGTAATCCAGAAGCCCCCAGCCCACCGCGGCGCCTGGGGAGCCCATGTTCCCAGCTCCTGCTGGCGGCCAGGCTGCGTGAGTCAGCACGGCAGCTGCAGCCACAGCTGAGTGCGGAGCTGAAGCAGGCGCCAAGCAGGGCCAAACCAGCTTAAAGGGACACTCGAGTAGGACTCAGCCTCCACCACCCAGCCCCTGGGCTCAGGCCCAGCCTCCCCACTGCCCAGGGTCTCCCATCCACCGCAAACTCTGCCGGCTGGGCCCTGGACACTAAGGGAGGAGTGGTCTCTGGCCCTGCCCTCTAACCCGTCACCTCCAAGAGGCGATGACAGGTGGGACAGGCACTGTGAAAGGGCGGCCTGGGCCAGCTGGAGCCCAGAGGACAAGGAAAGCCTCAGGAAGAAGGCAGCCTGAGCTGCCCCGCGCAGACCTGAAGCTCAACAAGCAGCGCTGGGGAGGGCCGTCCTGGGTGGAGGGAGAGACACAGGCAACTGCTAGCGCGTGAGTGAGTGCTGGACCCACACGTGATCCTGGCTGCAGAAAGCAGTCAGCCGAGCCCTGCCAGGTCCCCCAGCCCACTGTGCGACGCCCCCAAGAAGCTGCCCCGTTCCCAGGCTCCCGAGTGATAAGAGGACGACGAGGAGGCAAGCCTGCTGCGCGAGCCGGCCAATCGGTCCTGGCTGCGAGCGGGCCAAGGTCAGCGCACGCTCTTGGCGGCGTCAGCAGCAACCAACAACATGGGGTCGCCTGGGCAACTGCTGCAGGGGAGGCGTCCCTATTGGATGCAGCGGACAAGCGCCCCATCAGATTGGCCGATGCGCTGGAGGGCCCGCCCACATCCCCGGGCCGCGCTCCGCTGCAGTCCCTCGCTGTCCCGGCTCTGTGGCCGCGACTGCAGAGTGGGCGTAACCATGAGGGGTCCCCTCCAGGGGCCTGGGCCGAATCAAAGCCAGGAGGAAGGGGCGGCGGCGGCCTCTGGGCGTCCTGCAGGGGTCCCGGAGGCCAAGAAGGATTCGGATGCAGATTCAGACTCCGACCAGGAGAAAGAAGGTGCCTACCTGCAGGTGGGAAGGGGCGGGGTGGGGGGGATGGTAGGCAGGGAACCCCGTCCAGCAGAAACGCACCCCTCCGTGGAGCTGGGGGTGGCTCCAGCCCTGTGCCTTCCCCCACCATGCTCCTGGCGGCATCAGTTCCATCATTAGAACAGGCTTCCAGAATGAGGTAAGAGGCAAACACCCCTCCCCACCCCCCGAAACAGTGTAAGAAGGGCTGTCTCACTCCAGCCATCAGAAAAAAACTAAACCACTGGAGGCAGGGAACTTGGAATTGCTTCAGCTTCCTCCCCCATAGGAGGTTCACAAAGCCCTGTGGTCTGCAATCCAGTGGAAGAGACAGCATACACTACGGGGTCATGGGGGTGGGCGGGGAGGGGAGGGCCAGGACCAGCTACACAAGTGGACTGCACGTGGGGCCGCGGTCCCTGCCAGCACAGGAGGAGATGCCTCCAGAGGGGAGACCAGGCTGGACAGTGGGGCCGGCCGGGAGGGAGCCACGTGAACCCCGTCTCCCATCAGGCACCTGCAGGCCTGGCAAGCTGGGCAAGGACACCCTCTACCTGAGGGCCTGCCGGGCCCACAGCGTTGTGCCCGCCTCCTGCTTTTTGCGCCAAGGGAGCGCCCCAGAGCTCAGCCTGCGGCACCGTGGCCTGGGGCCCCAGGTACCCCGGGAGGGACCCTCGGGCAGGCTTGGAGGGCAAGGGCCTGTGAGACAGCAGCCTTGGGAGGGGGTCCCTTCCTGAGCCCAGCCCCCACACTCCCCAGCCCTGCTCGGGGTCCCAGGCATGTCCCAGCTCCCACACTGAGTGACAGGTGGGATTGGGGCTATGACAGAGTTCAGTACAAGGACTGGGGATCCTGAAGGGCCCCCCTAACTTGTTGGGGGGTCAGGGAAGCTCCTGGGGAGACCGAGAAGGAGAAGCCTGGGCCTGTGGGAAGGAACTGAGCGGGCTGAGCCCTGCAGGCAGAGCCCAGGGAGTGCCCCGCCGTGTTTGCGGCCCTGGGAAGGGCCAGGCCCTCAGGTCGCTCTCTGTCCCAGGGGGCCCAGGCTCTGGCACATGCACTGACCTCCAATCCCTACATCAAGCGGCTGGACCTTCGGGACAACGGACTCTGTGGGGCTGGCGCAGAGGCGTTGGCGGGCGCTCTAAGCAGAAGCTGGAGCATCTGCGGTAGGTTCTGAGCCTGGGGTGGGGCTGGGCTACCCCACACGGGGCCTTCTCACCCTGCTCCCAGCTGCTGCTGTTGCTGGGGGGCGGGGCTTCATCGCAGGGTGGGGAGGGTGGGGTGGAGTCAGGCCCTCTGTGGGGCACCCGTAGTTGGACTCTCCTCCACCGTCTTCTGCTGGCCAGCAACCCCTGCACGTGGTGGCCTCCCCGTGCCTGGATGCAGAGAGGCAGGGGGCAGATGGGCAGGGGCTGGGCAGGGCAAGAGGAGAGGGGCTGGATCCAGACGCCACCTCTGCCACTGAAGGGTGGGGAGACCCTGGGCAAGGAGCCATCCTTGCTGAGCCTCTGTTTTCAACACTCAGCCTTTGGAGATGTGGGGACATATGCTCAGCAGAGTGTCTGCTCACAAAAGACCTCCACGCACGGCCACCTGGGCCGTCACTGCCAGCCCCGGGAAACGCGGCAGTGGGGCTTCCGCGGGCGGGCCACGTGGCTGCCAGGCGAGAATCACCCACCAAGGGGGTGGGTGCGTCTACATCACAGCCCCACAGAGTAGGCAGTGTTAGCCCCCCAACAAAGCTCCTGGACACACGGGCTGAGGACGGGGGTCTGGGGAGCTGCCTGGGGCTGCAGGGGACCCAGCCGATGGAGGGCAGACTCACCATCCACCCCAGGACAGTCCAGCCGCTAAGTGTCCCGTGCTGGGTCAGGCTGGGCAGGGGTGGGGGATGGAAGGGGCTGGGGCCTGGCTCTGGAGCCCGTCCCTGAGGAATGGTCCTGGCCCCCAGATGTGGACCTGTCGGAGAACCGGCTGGGAGCGGAGGGAGCCCGGGCCATCTGTGCCGCCCTGGCAGTGAGCCCGACCATGCAGAAGGTGCAGCTGGCAGGGAACAGCCTGGAGGAGCAGGCAGCCCAGCACCTGGCTGAACTCCTGCTGGCCCACACGGGCCTGAAATCCCTGGACCTGAGCTACAACCAGCTGAATGACCAAGCAGGTACCATCCAGCCACCAGCCAGGGCCACCACGGTGGCGCTCATGTCCGTCTTCCTGTGGCAAGGTGGGCGGAGGTAGGCAGGACCACTCTGAGCATCCATGCCCGGCTCCTGTTCCCTGCACCGCCACCCCCACCCCAGGACTCGCAGTCCATTCCCCAGATATTTCTCTGCCCAGCACTGCCTGTGGGCCCTGACAGCCACTAGGGATCCAGCCACGAACTCAACAAAGCCCTTGCCCTCACGGAGGGCTTCCCAGATGCTACTAATGGTAAAGAACCTGCTTGCCAATGCAGGAGATGCAAGAGACTCGGGTTCAATCCTTGGGTGATCCCCTGGAGGAGGACACAGCAATCCACTCCGGTATCCTTGCCTGGAGAATCCCATGGACAGGGGAGACTGGCGGGCTATAGTCCATGGGGTCACAAAGAGTCGGACATGACTGAAGCAAAGTAGCAAGCACGCCCTCGAGGAACACGTTAACAGGATTACCCTCCACAGTTACTGCTGCTACAAAAGAAGCGGGGCGGGATTCTAGGGGAGAATGGATCCCCCACTACTTTAGAGAGGTGACCACCGAGAGGACTCTGTGAGGAGGTGACGTTTAAGCTGAAGTGTGCAGGAGGAAGTCAGTTGTGGCAAGACCAGAGGGAGAGCATTTCAAGCAGAGGAGCCATTTCCCAGAGAGACAGACAGACACCAGGGTGGCTGGGCTAGTGAGCCAGGAGAGAGGGGCCCGGCATGGGGCGGAGCGGCAGAGGAGCTGCAGGACCCACATCAAGGCAGGGTGTGAGGACGTTGCTCTGAGTGCTGTGGGAGTCGTCAGTGGGACTCCCCATCTCAGCACTTTCTCCCATGCCCCAGGGCCTTTGCACGGGCTGGCTGCCTTGCCAGGAACATACACTCCTATCTGCCTGTCCTCAACCACCCCAGTAAATTCTGAGAGTCATCTGGGGGCCTTCCCTGGCAGTCCAAGGGTTAAAACTCCACTTTCCCAATGCAGGGGGCCTGGGTTTGATCCTTGGTCAGAGAAGTAGATCTCATATGCTTCAGCTAAGATCTAGTGCAGCCAAATAAAATTTTTAAAAACATTTTTTAAAACTTAAAAAAACAAAATCCCCTGGGACCCTGGATTGGGAATACAGATTCCGTGGCCCTGGACCTGCTGGGCCTCCGAAGCCTCTTGGGGAGCATGCCTGTGCACCTGCATTGTAACAGCTGCCCCAGGGGATTCATCTGATCCAGAATGTTCGGGAATCACTGTTCTGCCTGCTGAGCGTGAGTGAATGGTGCTCGCCTCTCCATGGGAGAATCAGTCCTAGAGTTCAACTGCGAGACAGTCTGCCTGCTAAGAAAACTGCTGTGGAACAGGGAAATTAAAAGAGAAGCTCATTTCAGACTTTCAACAAAGTAAGCCTAGGTGTCCCTCTGGGCCAGCACCAAACAGGCAGTGAGGTTGGAGAGGCTTGGGACGCGAGGCCCTTCGAAGGCTGCATGGCGCGTGGGGGTCTGCGGGCGGGCCTGCCTCCCTGATGGATCTCAGCCTCCCCACCTGACCCAAGGCCAGGGTAGCACCGACCTCGTGGGGTGGCTGCGGGGGTCAAGAAGAACACGCCCCGGGACCACAGAAGGCTGATTCACGGCTGTAGGTCCCGCTCACCCTCCAGATGCTCAGCAGAGAAGGGGCTTCCCGCCAAAGCAGGCGCCGCTGCCGCCTGCCTCTCCCAGCCCTGGACCTGTCTGAGACCCTGCGGGATGTCAGACCTGGTGCTGGACGCGGGGTGGGGGCCTGGATCTCAGGGAGGCGCGGGGCGTCCGCGCGGCCCCGCAGGGAGCTCTCCACGGTGCTACCTCGTCTGCGGACCTGGCCGCTGAGCCTCCTGCGCTGTGCTGGGTGCCGGCACCATGGAGAGGGGCCAGGCAGGGAGGTCTAACGCTCAGAGCCCGAAAGGATGGACACAGAGCAGACGAGGGATCTGAGATGGCGCGGCCCGGCCTGGCTGAGTAAGCAAGGCTTCCCGGGTGGGAATGAGGAGCTGTTCCCCGGGGAAAGAAGGGCGTCCGCCGAGGCACATGGGGGTGGGGGGAGCAGAGGCAGCCGGAGCTGAGAACCAGGAGCAGGTCAGACCCGCTGAGCCCCGACACAGCGGAGTGGGTGGGCGGGGCTTCTGCCCATCTTACAAGTAAAACAGGCCTCGGGTTTCTTACCCAGCCAGCCCTGTTCTCCCCTTTCCTTTTTTCTTTCTCTTTTTAATATTTACTTACTTATTTATTTGGACAAGGGCATGGCGACCCACTCCAGTATTCTTGCTTGGAGAATCCCATGGACAGAGGAGCCTGGTGAGCTGCAGTCCATGCGGTTGCAGAGAGTCGGACACGACTGAGTGACTTTCACTTCACTACTTACTTATGTGGCTGCACTAGGTCAGTTGTGGCACGCAGCATCTTCAGGAGCAGCATGTGCTATCCGGTCTGGGACCCCTGCTTTGGGAGCTCAGGAGTCTTAGCCACTGGACCACCAGGGAAGCCCTCTTTCCTTTGCTACACTGCTGCCTCCTCTACCACAGCCGAGTGGACCTTGTCACCTCCTCTATAGATGGTGGCACAAGCCACCCAACGGGTCCCCTGACCTCTGGCTTCTGCCCCCACCCACCACAGCCTTGCCTCTTCTTAAAGCACCTCTCTACTGCCCATCACTCCTACCTCCCCTCACAGCCTTGCCCAGGGGGCCCAGCACCAGGCCTGTGTGCATTTCCACGAGCCCCAGGCTCCCTGTCCCCCCTTCTCCCCGCCACGTTCGCTCTCCACGGTGCCTGCACAGGTGCATGGGGCGTGCCTTAATCTCCAAGGCTCTCTCCGCTTTCCTGGACACCCCCCAGGCATGGTCAGCCCCCACTCTGTCCCCACGCCTCTCTGTTTGTGGTTGGATAGCTCACATCCCACAAATGTGTGTTTATAGCTTCTCTATTAAACTTGAATGCCTTGAGGGCAGGGCAGGCCCACGTGGGTTTGGATACCCTGACACTCGTGTGCAGCTGAGACCCTGGCCCACAGCGGGCATCGCTATCAGTTCTTGAAGGAATGATCGGAGTGAATAAGTAAGTCTGTCGTGGTGTTTCTGAAGGGGAGACACTTGGACCAGCCCTGGCAGAAAACACAGGACTCATGGAGCTCAACGTGAGCTGGAATCACCTGCGAGGCCCGGGAGCCGTAGCCTTTGCCAGGGGACTGGAGGTATGAGGCCCCACCCGGCAAGCCCCTTCGGCCTGTCCTTCCAGGGCGGGTCTCCAAGGCCCCAGGCCCCCATCTCTTGCGGCTCTTCAGAAATGAGCCCTAGGGACTTCCCTGGCAGTCCAGTGGCTGAGACTGTGTGCTTTCACTTCAGGGGGCACAGGGTCAATTCCTGGTTGGGGAACTGAGATCCCACATTCCTCATGGTACAGTCAGAAAAAAAGGAAGAAAGGACGCTTGGATCTTTGCAGCAGCGCTTAGAGGGTGTTTCTCCAGGTGCCGTCAGTTTCCCTGGCTCTGTTTAACGACGACAGTTTGGTATCCCTGCACCGACTCTCAGGGTGCCGAGCGAGGGGTCCACAGCTGGAGACGCATGCCTCCAGAAACGTCACGGACACTCGAGTGGGGGGGACTCCGTGCGGTCCAGTGATGCACACTCACCGCTGGGCAGATGCTTGCCTGAGACGGCAGCCCTGGGCCCTGGGATCCTTGCGCACACTCTCACACGCTCCACCTGCTCCCTGGTCCCAACGCCTGGGGAGTGGGGGGCACAGGGCCTGGTGATGCCCCTGGGGGCAGCTGCCTCCGCAGGATCCTCCTCGGGGAATGGCAGCGCAGCCTTGCCCTCCCACAAGGCTGACCGGGGCCCCGCCCCACAAGCTGGGTACCCGTGGCCTCCCCGCTTCTCCCCATCACAGTCCTCCGGGCACACTTCATCCAACAGTCCTTCACTGGTGTCCTCTCTGGGCCCTGGGCTGCTCTGTGCCTCGGGGTCCCTGCCCGAGAGGGGTCCCCATCACTGTGTCTCTGGGGCCTGCTGCCTGGGGCAGACCATTCAGTCCTGAGCTCACTCACATCCATGCCCACCCTCTGCACTCGTGTCTGGCCTTCCCACTCCACTGGTCACCACCGCCCAAGCCCAGGGCTCTCCTGCAACCTCTGTGGCCTTCTGCTCCCAGTCCACACTTTGCTCCTAAGCCCTCCTGGGCTCGGAAGCTGGGGCCTGGCTTCCTCCACTGGCACGTGTGGTCCCATGGGGTTGCTCCTTTGTGTCCCAGGCAAACATCTTCCTGAGGGTCCTGGACATCTCGTACAATGGCTGTGGGGATTCTGGAGCCTCTGCAGTGGGGCAGGCACTCAAGACCAACAACGTGCTGGAGGAGCTCTACATGAGGTGAGAGCAGGGGCCCCACCACCGCCTCCGGCCCCCCGGCCACCCAGGGACTGGGGCTCTTCCTGCTGCTGTTCTCTCAGGGCCGGAACCTGTCACAGGCCCCGGGCATGCTGCTCTGTCCCTCTCACTCAAGTTCATCCTTGCTACATGAAAGTGTTAGTTGCTCAAACGTGTCCAACTCTTTGCGACCCCATGGAGTGTAGCCTGCGCCAGGCTCCTCGGTCCATGGGATCCTCCAGGCAAGAATACTGGAGTGGGTTGCTATGCCCTCCTCCAGGGGATCTTCCCAACCCAGGGATTGAACCTGGGTCTCCTGCATTGCAGGCAGATTCTTTACCATCTGAGGCACTAGGGAAGCCCATTCTTTGTATGTGGGGACTCGTAATTCCTACCGCGCGGCTGGGGGCTGGGAGGCTTCAGCAGAGCCGGTGCGGGTGATGGCTCTGCACGCATGTTCCCCTCCCTTTCAGGTGGGGTTTGCCCTCTGTCCAGCGTGGCTGCTCCCCTAAGCCCAGGCAGGGTCCCAGGCCTCCTAGGGAAACCAGAGGAAAGGAAGGAGGTGGAGGCCAGGCAGGCCATGGGCTGTCCGCCACTGTCACAGGCATCTGCTTCACCCTACCCATTTTCCACTCCTGATGGGGGAAATCTGGGGTCTGAGAAGTTAGAGGGAAGCGGGCCGGGCCTGGAGACAAAGTAGCCAAGAGTGGTGCGGGGGCCTGGAGTTTGGGCCCATTGGGAGCAGAAGGAGGTGGGGAGGGAGCTGGCTGGCTGTTGTGGGGGGAGATGGGGTGCGCGATGCCTGGGAGCACCTGCGAGCACTGAGGGCCAGGAAGCAGCAGCTGGCCTCCACTGGGGGGTGGAGCTAGCGGGGAACAACCCTCTAGGCACGTCTGCTGGACCCTGAACACTGGAGACGCTGATGAAGCTTCTACACACTGGCCTGCGCAGGGCCCCCGGGGAGTGCTTGGAGGCTGGACCTGGAGTTGCCCCAGCAGCCCCAGCCACGGCCCTGGAACAGTGTGGCTCTGCACAGCAGCCTGCAAGGCAGCACAAGGCACACGCCTTTCTGTCGCGGCAACAACCGCACCTCTGCAGTGGGAGCCCTGGGCCTGGGCCTGGGCCTGCCGGGCAACCAGACACTGAGGGTTCTTGCTGTGAGTGCCAGCCTGGTGGGGGAGGCCCCGGCCCAGACCCGCCTGTTCCTGTCCACACAGCCCCCTCCCTGCCACATCTCACCCTAGTGGCTGTAGGCACATGGGGGAGGGGGTGCCCGGCTTCCTCCTGCAACCTCCTCATCCACTCACCCATCTCTGGCCTGGCCCACAAATTCCTTCGGACTCCCCCCAGGGCCAGCGGGCTTCCCCTCACCTGCCCCTAGCCTTGCTGGAACCTAGGGGCAATGCCGGTGTTCCATTCGCAGTGGGGAGGACGTGGCTGACCACTGAGAGGAGAAGGCAGTGAAGGGAGGCTGGAGCAGGCCCTACAGGACCTCTGTGCCAGCTGCACGTGCTCCAAGGACAGCACCAGCAGTTCCGGGGACATCAGCCCTGCCTGGCCTTTGGGGGCTCAGGAGCCCCCAGCAGCACCCACTTTCCCAGCCTGAGGCTCCCTCTTGCCCCAGAGTAGAACCCAGACCTCTCTCTAAGCTCTGAGTCTCCATTTCTAGCCACCTGCCGGATGGTCCCCTAGATGAGAACAGGCACACTGGATTCTGGGAGTCGGACCTGACCTCATCATCCCCCTCTTAGGGCTGCCTCTAGGTGGGGGGGCTCCTTCCCCATGTCAGCTGGGGCCCAGTGCTGACCCCTCCCTCGTTCCACAGCTTCCCCCCAGGGAGGGGGGGATGGGGCTGCCCGCTGCTCCTCCTCCCCTCCTGCTCACCTCTCTGGCCCTTCCTTCCTGCCTGCTATCAGGTGATCTTCCTAAACAGGAAACGGGTCTTTAAATCTGTCTGGAAAACTCCAAGCTTAGTTATTTGCTCATTCACAACACGTGGGTTCTGAATGAGGTCCGCCAGCCCCACCCTACTCCCCACCTTGAGGCCCTTCACTCTCAGTCCAGTTCAGTTCAGTTCAGTCATTCAGTCGTGTCTGACTCTTTCACGGACTGCAGCATGCCAGGCTTCTCTGTCCATCACCAACTCCTGGAGTTTGCTCAAACTCATGTCCGAGTTGGTGATGCCATCCAACCATCTCATCCTCTGTCGTCCCCTTCTCTTGCCGCCTTCAATCTTTCCCAGCATCAGAGTCTTTTCAAATGAATTGGCTCTTCCCATCAGTGGCCAAAGGACTGGAGCTTCAGCTTCAGCATCAGTCCTTCCAATGAATATTCAGTGTTGATTTCCTTTAGGATGGACTGGTTGGATCTCCTTGCAGTCCAAGGGCCTCTCAAGAGTCTTCTGCAACACCACACTTCAAAAGCATCAGTTCTGCGGCGCTCAGCTTTCTTTACAGTCCGACTCTCACATCCATACATGACCACTGGAAAAACCATAGTTTTGACTAGATGGACCTTTGTTGGCAAAGTAATGTCTCTGCTTTTTACAATGCTGTCTAGTTTGGTCATAGCTTTTCTTCCAAGGAGCATCTTTTAATTTCATGGCTGCAGTCACCATCCACAGTGATTTGGGAGCCCAAGAAAAGAAAGTCTGTCACTGTTTCCATTGTTTCCCCATCTATCTGCCAGGAAGTCATGGGATCAGATGCCATGATCTTCGTTTTTTGAATATTGAGTTTTAAGTCAGCTTTTTCGCTCTCCTCTCTCACTTTCATCAAGAGGCTCTTCAGTTCCTCTTCAGTTTCTGCCATAAGGGAGGTGTCATCTGGATATGTGACGTTATTGATATTTCTCCCAGCAATCTCGATTCCAGCTTGTGCTTTATCCAGCCTGGCATTTCACATGATGTGCTCTGCATATAAGTTAAATAAGCAGGGTGACAATATACAGCCTTGATATACTTCTTTCCCAATTTGGAACCAGTCTGTTGTCAAACAACAGGGAGGGAACACAGCCCCGGCCATCAACAGAAAATTGGATTGAAGATTTTACTGAGCATGCCCCCACCCATCAGAACAAAACCCAGTTTCCCCCAGTCAGTCTCTCTCATCAGGAAGCTTCCATAAGCCTCTTATCTTTATCCTTCAGAGGGCAGACAGAATGAAAAGCACAATCACAGGAAACTAATAAAACTTATCACATGGACCACAACCTTGTCTAACTCAAGAAACTATGAGCCATGCCGTGTAGGGCCACCCAAGATGGATGGGTCACAGTGGAGAGTTCTGACAAAACATGGTCCACTGCAGAAGGGAATGGCAAACCACTTCAGTACTCTTGCCTTAAGAACCCCATGAACATTATGAAAAGACGCTCAGCCCAAGCTGCTTGCAATTTCCCAGCCACGCGGTACAACCTCTCAGCCCTGCTTTGCTCCTGCGGCTCTTCTTGTTCGAATGCCCAGGTTCACCCACCTGGCCTGGAAAGCTCAGCTCGGGTGTTTCATCCCGTCCACCCTCCAATTCCCAGGGAGGGTTGGTGCAGGGTCTCTCAGCACTCTCCATACTGTATTGTTCTGTTTCCTCTCCTCCCTGCACCTTGAGCTCTTGAAGGGCAGGGTGTGTCTGACATAGCGTGGGTGCAGAGTAGGGGGCACAGCCAGTGTCCACTCCCTTTCGCTATCCCCAGGTTCTAGCCCCACCGAAGGCATCACGTCCCAGGGAGGAGCCTTTTGAGCTGAGAGAGTGGGGCTGCCCAGAGCCACATCAACCAAGATGGGGGAATCCCTCCCACTGCCCTGGGCTCGGCGTCCCTCACGGAGGGACGTGTGCGCCTCTCAGGTGTCCAGGAATCCCATGCGAAGCGAAGGCTGCTCCGGTGTTCTCAGGTCTGTCCAGGCTAACCCACAGTCGGCATTGGAGCTTTTGGACTTTTCTGTGCGTTTCTCATAAACCGTGTCTCTGGCCCTCCCCACAGCCCTGGGAGGTGTGACTTCCTCCCTTTTAGACGGAAGGAAGTGGGGATTGGAGAGTGTGTCTGGCACAGGTATATGGTGTGGCCACATCCAAGTTCCAACCTGATGCCACTGAGTTCCAGTCAGATGCCCCTCTGACTCCACTCCTGCCCCTGTGTGGGGTGTCATGGTGGTCTCACCTCGATTGGTGGAGAGAGAACAGGGGGCTCGGAGGCACCATGCTCACTGATATTTGGATTTGCAGGTTCAGCTCTTGCAAGGCAGCCCCTCCTCCCAGCCTGTAGTGCCTGTGAGTGGATCCTAGAGCTGGAGATTCACTTAGGGGCCGGCACGGGGGATGATACCCTTGTTTCACTCCATTTTGCCTTTAAAAGAATCTTTACTGGCAGTGTGGAGTCTTAGCCACTGGACCACCAGGGCAGTTCCAATTTTTCCTTTTAATGTAGGAAAAACATCACTCTTTTCTAAGGCAGTTAAACACCAACGAGAAAATCCCCAAATAGGAATCATGAAGAGCCCAGTTACAGGTCACTGCTTATTCTCCCTCTGATTTATTTCAACCTAGGCTTGAGTCAAAGCCTGTTCAGAGACGCGTTTACAGTTTCAATCCTTCAAACTTGGGACAAACTGATGCTCTATGAGGCTCTTCGAGTCCTTGTGTGTGTGAGTAAAACAGTCAAGTTCTCAGAAAGCGGTAACATCCTGCCTGGTGATGGCTTTCTCCTCAGGATATCCAGGTGAACAGAGAGTTTGATGACCTTGCCAGTTCAGTGAAGGTCATCCTTCCAGGGCTTTGCATAAAGACCGCTTCCCGCAGAGTGGAGTACAAAAAAGAACTGCTGGCCATCTTCAGACCATCTGAATGACGATGTGTTGTGTGACTTCCTTCTCTCTCCCACGGGCTGCTTCAACTTCAAGGTGCCTTTCAACACATGAGTGCACTGAGGCCCCATGTCAACCAGGTGGAAGTCCTACAGAGCCGGCCTTCATAGTGACTGAGACGTCAGTGCTAACTAGGGCCTTCCATTGCTCTCATTCAGGTCCCAAATTTGTACTCCTAGAGAAACGAAAACATACCCACACAAAAACTTGGAACATACATATTCATGGCAGCATTATCCATGATATCCACAAAATGCAAATACCCAACTGATGAGTGGATAAATAGAATGTAGTGTACTTATACAATGGAATATTACTTGGCAATAAAAAAGGATGAAATTTGGGATGATGGAAATATTCTAAAATTGATTATGGTAACCACTGCACAATTTCAGTAACATACTAAAAGTACTGGAATTGTGTACTTTAAATAGATGAACTGTATGCTATGCGAACCGTCTCCTACAGTTGTTTAAGAGAAAAAGGAAACAAGGTAATGACACATGCGACAACATGGATGAACCGTTACCCTAAGGGAAAGAAGTTGATCATAAAAGACCACATATCGCACCACTTTAACTGGGTGACTTGTCCAATATGTAATTATATCTCAGAAAAACTGCTGCCAAAAATATATATATATACATTGTTTAGTCTGTATTGGAGAAATAAAATGTATATACTGGCAGGGAAAAAACAGACGCAAAACAAAACCCTGGCACATTAACAACGCTTATCTCTAGGTTGTGGCTTTATGGACTTTACTTCCTTTCTATATTTTTTTTTGCATTTTCCACTCTTCACACTCAATATGTTACTTTTACAATCAAAAAATAAGTCGTACTTAAGACAAGGCCGGCACAACAGGCCTCGAGTCTTCTGCATTCCGGGCGCCTGAGGAAGCAGGGTCCCCCCGCGCCCACGCCGGCGTCCTAACCTGAGAGGGTGCTCGGAGCCAGGAGGTGACGGAGGGCAACGGGAGCCGGGCCCCGCGGGACGAGCGCCCGTGAGCAGCGCCAGGAGCCTGCTCTCCCCGCCCCCCGGGGCTGTGAGCGGCCCTCACCGGCCTCCAGCGGGGCTGGGCCGAGCGGCAGGACGCTCCCCGCCTCCCTGAGCGCCTGCACACGGTCAAGCCAGTCAGTACACGACGGCCCCGCGCGCTCCCCCACCAACGAGGAGGCCCCGGGCGGAGAACTGCGAGGTGAGGCGGCGTAGACCGGAGAAGGGCTGCTGCGCGCGGCGCGGACCGGGAGGACGAGACGGGTGCGCCGGGCGAGACTGAGGGGCCCGAACGAGGAGACGCGGCGCGCTCCGCCGTCCCCGACGCCGCAGCCTTCGCGCCAAACCCACATCCAAGGAGAATGCGCCACAAACCGGAAGTCCCGTGTGAGTCAATCAGGAGCGGGAGTCTAGACTCCGCCCCGCCCCACAACGCTCTGGACCAATGGGCATCGGCGGCGGCGGCGTGTGGTCCACGACGTGGGGAGCTCGTCCGCGGAGCGCGTGGCTGGGCGTCGGCAGTTGAGCGGCGGCGTCGGCGAGAGCGGTTGGGGCGTGTGAAGCGGCGGCGGCGGCTGAGCTCATCATGGTACGGGAGGTGGGGCGGGCGGGGAGGCCTGGAGGCCGTGTTCCTGGTAGGGGGGTTGAGACCAAGGACGCCGGGGAAGCCCCGTGTGCGTTTCTGGTCCGAGTGGCGCGGCGACCCGAGCGGAGGCTGAGAAAGAGAAACTGCGAAGGCAGAGCCGCAGTTCCCGAGAGTGTCGACGTCCGAGGGCCTCGGCGGCCGGAGCGCCTCAGCATGTGGCCCCAGGGCTCAGGGGCGGAAGGCAGTCCCAGGTCCAGTCCTGCGGGCGCGGACAGTGGGCAGTGCCGGGCTCCGGAGGCTGGGGGGCGGCGCGTGCTTGGGAAGGAGGTCACCTGCCGAGAACCGCAGGCACGGGATGTGGTCTGCGGGAGCTTTCGGAGAGGAAATGGAGCCGGAGGCAGGAATAGTATTAACCAAGCTTCAGCGATCCAGGCGAGGACGGCGGTGCGCTTGCCTTTCTGGGGAGCGTGAGGAGTGGTTTCCCTGAGCGATTCCTTTTACTGTCCGTCAGTCAGGTGGACGTGGCCTCTACTGGCCACGGAGCTCCCCAGCCGCACTTTGTAAATGACGTTGGGTCACAGAGCTGACCTGAACACACCGGGGCCGGGGAAGCAGAGTGGCACAGGCGTTCTGAAAACCGTGTGGCTGGGTGGACTTCCAAGGCCTTCCCAGCGTGCTGTTAGTCTCCTCTGGAGGAGTGAGTGCCCTGTCACGGGAGAAGTTCTTTCCGGAGCCCAGTGCTTCCCTCCGGAATGAGGTGGGGGACTGATGCCTCACGTTGATCTCTGAGATAATGGTGCTTGTGTGATAGAAAACAGGACCAAGCTCCTAGGACTGTAAGTTAGAATTTAGGGTGGGTGGCACACCTCAGATCTCACTTGATCTCCTCTGTATTTGTTAGGATGGTGTGTCTAAAATCAGCCAGACGGTTAGGGAATGTAGCGTTACATTCCCAGCAGGAAATAGAGGGTACATTCAAAATATTTAATAGGTACTGTGAGTGCAATCTGTTAGAAAATAGTACTTGTAAAGATACGGGCAGGGTTTAAGGAAACCACCAAAGGACAGGGCAGTATCCCAGCATGTGTGACATTCTGGGAGCCATTAACTTCTAGGCTCCAAGGACTGAGGGGCGGGAGCCCTTACAAGCAGCCGGCAGGTGGGTTTCTGATGACTGCTGACTGCCCACAGTCTGTGCCCTTGAAAAGGAACCCAAGACAGCCTGGTGGGGAGGGAGCCAGGAGCAAGTACCTTGACCACACCTTCCTCTACCCTCCATCTCTTGCTGCTGACTGACACGGGCTAACGCAACCAGAAGCTAGGGGGCACAGGTCAGCCTGGAACACAAATCTGGACAGAGAAGAGAGGGTAGACCTAGAGGGGCAGGTGGAACACTGACTTAGGTCCCATCCACTTTTCCTTTCCCAGCTCCATTACCGCTTATCCTTTGGTCAGGACACGATCAAAATTGCTGTATTCTTCAGAGAACCTCTGTGACCAGCCGTAACATGGAGTTTGTTATGGACATTGTATGGCTTCTAAGTTTTAAAGTAACTGAACTTACATATGGTAGCAAACACGTAGCTCTGGGGCTAATTCTGGCACTATCAGCTCAGCTGCTTCGGAGCAAGCCAGTTTTCACATGGTTAAAAGGTTCACATAAGGCTCCTGGAAAACAAGGTTTGAGAAAGCCTGAGACACTCTGAGGCACGTACAAACATTGTGTTACATCTGTATGCAACGCAGAGACCACTGCCTTGTCGTCGGGGCCTCACTCGTCTGCTCTGCTTCCAGCGCGAGTGCATCTCTATCCACGTGGGGCAGGCGGGCGTCCAGATCGGCAACGCCTGCTGGGAGCTGTACTGCCTCGAGCATGGGATTCAGCCCGACGGCCAGATGCCCAGCGACAAGACCATCGGCGGCGGAGATGACTCCTTCAACACGTTCTTCAGCGAGACCGGGGCCGGCAAGCACGTGCCCAGGGCCGTGTTCGTGGACCTGGAGCCCACCGTGGTCGGTAGGTACCCTCACACTTGGCAAGGGAAGCCCAGAGCCTTCGCTGGGTGCCTCCAGGTCAGAAGCCCGAGGTAGTTTCCGAGGGGAGCGGCCACCCAGGAGATGACAGGCAGTCACCCCGGAGCCCGTGAGACCCAGGCCACAGAGGGTGCCCGGGGCGGTCAGGGTGACATCCGTCCAGGGTGGCAGGGCCGTCCCAGTGATGCCCGGGGTGGAGCGGCAGGTGTGGGCAAGATGCACGCACAGAACCACCTGGGCACTCCCGTCCTTGGGGAACCGGCCACGCCGGGGCTTGCTCCCGGGGTTGACTGGACCCTCCAGAAGCCGGAAGGGGCAGGTGGGCCGTGTCTGTCTCAGAGACTCTCCTGGGGACCTGACCCCTGGCCTGGGAGGAGCGGCGCGGGCCTGCAGACGGCAGGGTCCCGGACCCGGCCGTGAGGGTGAGGCCCGCGTCCTCCAAGCCCGGCCGCTGTCCCCCCCGCAGACGAGGTGCGCACGGGGACCTACAGGCAGCTCTTCCACCCGGAGCAGCTGATCACCGGGAAGGAAGACGCGGCCAATAACTACGCCCGTGGCCATTACACCATCGGCAAGGAGATCGTCGACCTGGTCCTGGACCGGATCCGCAAACTGGTGAGAGGGGCCCGGGGAGGCCCCCCGGCCGGGAGGGGAGGCCCCGGCTCTCGGCGGCTCGCGCGGGCCGCACTCACGCCTCCCCTCCCGCAGGCGGACCTGTGCACGGGCCTGCAGGGCTTCCTCATCTTCCACAGCTTCGGGGGCGGCACCGGCTCGGGCTTCGCGTCGCTGCTCATGGAGCGGCTCTCCGTGGACTACGGCAAGAAGTCCAAGCTGGAGTTCGCCATCTACCCGGCCCCCCAGGTCTCCACGGCCGTGGTGGAGCCCTACAACTCCATCCTGACCACGCACACGACCCTGGAGCACTCGGACTGCGCCTTCATGGTGGACAACGAGGCCATCTACGACATCTGCCGGCGCAACCTGGACATCGAGCGGCCCACCTACACCAACCTCAACCGGCTCATCGGGCAGATCGTGTCCTCCATCACGGCCTCCCTGCGCTTCGACGGCGCCCTCAACGTGGACCTGACCGAGTTCCAGACCAACCTGGTGCCCTACCCCCGCATCCACTTCCCCCTGGCCACGTACGCCCCGGTCATCTCGGCCGAGAAGGCCTACCACGAGCAGCTGTCCGTGGCCGAGATCACCAACGCCTGCTTCGAGCCGGCCAACCAGATGGTCAAGTGTGACCCTCGCCACGGCAAGTACATGGCCTGCTGCATGCTGTACCGGGGGGACGTGGTCCCCAAAGACGTCAACGCGGCCATCGCCACCATCAAGACCAAGCGCACCATCCAGTTTGTGGACTGGTGCCCGACTGGGTTCAAGGTAGGCTGGGCGGTAGCGTGTGTGCAGCTTTCTGCCCGTGGCCGGCCCTGGGGCGGGGTGCTGACCCGACGCGGGGGCTGCCCTGCTGGGCTGCAGGGAGAACAAGGTTACTAGTCAATGTGCCGGATGCCTTGATCTCGATCAATACTTGATGTACCTTTACTTCTTACAACCAACCCATAATGCTCGTGGGCTAATATCACTAACATCTTACACTTGAGAGACAGAGGCTGAGACAGCTTTCAGAACCTAACAGCCTCAGGGTCAGCGAGGGAAGGAGGGAGCTTTCAGAGACCTCTGACTGCAGGCCTGTCCATCCTCAACGTTTCCCCGCTGCTCGCCCAAGAGCCTTGTCCGAGTCTGGGGTATCGTTCTGGGATAGAAATGATGGTTTTACATTTCCCATCGCTTCAGTCACTAGTCGTCACTGAATCTTAGGCGACAGTTATGTTTTTGTCGAGAGACTCTTCTATTCATTATGTAGTGTTTTCTGTGGGACCAAGGGTGGTTCACTGCTGTTTCTCCAAGCCAGAGTTAGAACACTGCCTTCCATACAAAGTCACACTAATAATTAAGTGGCTGCTTCAACTGTGTTTAGTGTCAGTGAAACGTCTGCCCAGAGAAGAGCACCCTGAATTTGAAGCCAAGTCCCAGAATGTCCCAGTTTAGACCCAAGATCACCAGGCTAAGGGCCTCGCCACGCCTGGGCTTGTTAACCCTGCACCCCGTTCCTCGTTGACTCCTTTGTCACAACCGATGTGCGTTAGATAAAGCGCTGGATCCTGCGTCGGAGCCCTGATGAGTCCCTTCAGTGTGCTGGGAGTTGCCACCTCCAGGGTCTTTGCAGATCGAAACCGAGGACAAGTAGCGGCCGTGTGGGGGTCTCCATTTTCCCATTTGAAAGCCCAGAGCTCGCCTCTGACCACACCCACGGTGTTGCACCCACCTGGCCTCTGTCAGCCCCACTTCAAGACACCTTGACACGGACCATCTGAGGGTGTACGACTCACACATGTGAAGTGACTCTCAGAAAGGGGTAAAGCGTGTCTGTAACAGGTTTCACCAATCTGGAAAAATCCACGAAATTAAACCTTCTGTAGATGTTTGCAGGCCTCCGAGGTTAGGTTATAGGTTGGGGTTGAAAGCTTTTTTTTTTTGCCATGCTACACGGCATGGGGGATCTTAGTCCCTGGGCCAGATATCAACCCTTGGCCCCCTGCATTAAACCGCAGCGTCTGGACCCCTGGACCACCAGGAAAGTCTTTTTTTCCTTCTTCCGTTCTTCTTGGCTTGAGGAAGTTTCCTTTCAGTGCCCTTACTTTGACCTTTGGAAGGCAAGGCTGCCATCCAAGGCATTCTCAGCTGGGCAGCGCTGTGTGGGCAGCCGGGCACTGTGCCCAGGTTTCCCGTCCTGGCCGAGCCTGTGAGCCAGAGGGGAGGCCGGTCTGTGGGGAGGTACAGGAGGTCACATTGCTGTCCCCACGGAAGACAGTTCACCCTTGATGGATGGGGATGAATCCTCACTTGTCAGTCT
Source organism: Okapia johnstoni (assembly GCA_024291935.2). NCBI lineage: Eukaryota > Metazoa > Chordata > Mammalia > Artiodactyla > Giraffidae > Okapia > Okapia johnstoni. The sequence continues at coordinate 716,076 of CM044310.1, read as the reverse complement.
GAGTGTGACTTCACCGTGTGTTAACAACCGTTTGCTCAGGGGTGCACCATTTTCGTGGAATCTTTTTCCATGTTTGTATTAGGTTTTCTCATTATAAAAGGGTGTGTGGCAAAATACTAAATTCACGCACAAGGCCGAAAAGCTTACGTTCTCGTCAAAAAGAGGAAACGTAGGATATTAAACACTGGCAGATACTGCCAAAAAATACAGTTCCCGTTCCTCCAGGGCGTCCCGCTTCTGAGGCCCCTCGCCAGGCTTCACCGTGTTCTCCTTCCCCGGCAGGTGGGCATCAACTACCAGCCCCCCACGGTGGTCCCGGGGGGAGACCTGGCCAAGGTGCAGCGGGCCGTGTGCATGCTGAGCAACACCACGGCCATCGCCGAGGCCTGGGCCCGCCTGGACCACAAGTTCGACCTCATGTACGCCAAGCGCGCCTTCGTGCACTGGTATGTGGGGGAGGGCATGGAGGAGGGCGAGTTCTCGGAGGCCCGGGAGGACCTGGCGGCGCTGGAGAAGGATTACGAGGAGGTGGGCGTGGACTCGGTGGAGGCGGAGGCCGAGGAAGGGGAGGAGTACTGAAGGGGGCACCGCGGCCCCGCACCCGCTGCCCCGACGGCCCCGGCACAGATATGTTTCCCTATTAAAGTTTCTCAGTGAAGCCTCTGCTTGCAACAAGCTCATCTGTCTGCAGCTGTGGAGGACCCCCCCCCCCCCCGCTGGTTTTCCAGTTGAATTTGCCTTTCCCCAGGCTTTTCTGTTGGTGGGACAGGTGGCCTAAGGCATAAAGGCCGAGAGGTGGAGTGGAAACGTCGGGTCTCTGCAAGGGTTCACAGAGTCTGGAACTGCGGGTAAGATGGGGCCGCTCAGGACCCCGGGACAAACGGTCTTACCTGCTTCTCTGTGGCGTGCATGACCCACGGAGGCTTACACGCCACTCACAGCCCTTCTGTGCTGAAACCACTGCTGCACCTCTGTGCCCTGGGAGGGCCTCGGTGAAAGTGCAAGGGACCCGGGCAGACGCACGTTTTCGTGCAGGCCCCAAAGTGCGGCCCAGGAGGGCGTGGTGAGGACGGCACCCAGGGCTTGGGCTCGGCGCTTGTGCCTGTACCTGGCCGACGGGCGACAGAGCACACCGGAGCGGACGTTGGTGTCTCAGAGCTTTATTAGCCATGAGGGTGGCGCCACCTGCCCGGGAGGCGCTCAGCTGCCGCCCCTCGGGGGGCTCCTCCCCGGCCCGCCCACCTTGGGCAGCCTGGAGGCGCTGGGCTGGCGGGGCATCCTCTGGCTGGGTCCATCCCGGCCGCCGCGTTCTGCCAGTGCTGGGCCTCCACCCAGGGCACTGCCGCCCTTGGTTCTTCCTGAGGGACACAGAGTGCGGGCGTCAGCAGCCAGGCAGAGGGCCGGGGGCAGCGCCCGGCAGCTCGGCGAGTTGACCCCGCAACCGGCTCCCGCCAGGCCGGCTCCTGGACCTGGTCTTGGAAGCGCTTCCTCTCGGTGGCCCTCCCTCTCCCCCTGTGCCACAGACTTCCAGGACCACCGGCCCCGTGACTGGGCTCCCCTGAGGCTCCACGGGGCGGCCACAGTCAGCTGCAGAGCGCGGCTCCGACCGCTCCCCCCAGACCGTCGGCCGGCAAGGTCTGCAGCCGTGTCTGGGCTGCGGCGGTTCCGGCAGTGGCGTCAGCGAGACGCAGAGCACCCGGGGGCCAGCACGCTTGGCCGCGGTCCCGACCCGCCGGCCCGCCTCAGTCCGGGTTCTCTCCTGGTGGCGGCTGGTGCAGGGGCATGCCCCCTGCTGGCCCCCAGGCTCCACGCTGGTCCTTCGCCCTGCAGCCTGCAGTGGGGCATGGGGGCCATGGGCAAGAGGGGCATGCGCCGTAGACTGGGCACCCGCTCTGATCCTGACAGCAGCACGCCTGCAGGGACGGGACCTCCCTGCCCGGACTCGGGCACGTTCTTCCTCAGACGGCAGGAGGTCTGAGCCACCTGGCACAGGGTTGCAGGGCGTTTGCAGTGGCCCCAGCTTGGAAGCCTGACAGCTGCTCTCCCCGTGTGAAGTCCATTCGAATAAGGTGCAGCCACAGGTCACCCAGCGCTGAGCAGGAGCAGACTGGAGCGTGTGGTGGGGGGACGTGGGGCTGGCTCCGCCCAGGGGCCACCACGAGGAGCCAAGAGGGCTGTCCCCGCCCTTCCCCCCGGTACGGACGCCAGCCTTCTGGTCCTGGGAGTGCATGGCCCCCCACCCCCCAGGGTCACCCAGGTGGAGAGGCCACGCTCCCCCACCTAGTCTGGGCTAGGCCGAGTCAGGTCTGGGAGCTCACGGCTTCAGCCTGGGGACTGGGCGCCACTGAAGCGCGGCGCAGGGGCAGCTCCCCGAGCAGCAGGCGGGCCCCGCTGCGGGCCTCACTCTGCAGCTCTGCTTCCGGAGCCTGCACACGTGCGCTTCCTGTCTCCCGCCGAGGCCCCCCAGACACTCAAGGATGAGAGGAAAGTAAAGGAGTCAAAGCAACGCTCATCTCTAAGTCTGATGAGGTGGATAAACCCAGAAATAAGAAACCAATGTCATCCTTAAGTCATAGGAGGTGTCAGGAAAACCACCAAAGGACAAAAGCGGCCCCTTCATCCAGCTCAGGCTGGTTCTCAGCACCTAAAGGAGCCGCACAGCCCTGCGGCTCCTGGGGAGACCCACTCAGGCCTCGGACCCGCTGGACCCAGCAAGGTGCACCTGGGAGCTCGGAGCTTGCCACGCCTGCTTAGCTTCCTCTGAGGGGGCTGTTAGGTCAGACGGAAGGGACTTGAACAAGGGTTGAGGCTGAGCCAAAGGGAAAACCCAGTCCCTGTGGGCCCTCCTAAGGGCCAGACAGACAATGGTTTATTGCTGTTCAGTCAGTTTAAGTCATGGCCCCACGGACCCCTCCAGGCTTTCCTGTCTTTCACCGTCTTGGGGTTTGCTTAAGCTCATATCCGTGGAGTCCGTGATGCTACTGAACCACATCATCCTTACTGAATGAGTCTTACTCCCCTAAGGAAGTGAACCCCCCAAACAGCAGCCCGTTGCCAGTCATGACTCGGGGGCCCCTGAAGCTGGGGAGCCACCTAGCCCCGGTCGGACCCCCTCTGCCAGAGACCTTAGGGCGCCATCCCCCACTGCAGGCTCTGCTGCAGGGCCGAGTGGGAACTAGAACCAGAAAAGCCCAGAGCTTCCTCCTGGGTGGTGAGAGCGCCCCTTGTGGAGTCGGCCAGCTGCCGAGGCCAGGCATCAGGGACAGGCTGTGTGATGAGGGGTGAGAAAGGGCAGGCAGGGACCACCGCAGCCTCATCTCCTGCCAGGCTGGCTGGCGGGGTCTGGTGGCCAGGCCCGGCGGGGGCTTGACCGGTGCTGCAGACCAGACACTGAATGCCTGATGCGCAACGCAGGCTGCACTCGTGACTTTAACCCTTGGCCTACACCTCTGGGGGACGGTCCCCACGCAGACGTGCCTGTGACCTCGCCGGGCACATGGCCGGGTGCCACTGGAGAGGAGTGCATCCGCCCTGCTGTGCTCTCAGCACTGAGCAAGGGCCAGAGCGGCCACACCCCCAGCTCAGGAACCAGGCAAAGGGGGACCCCTGGGCTGATCTCCAGCTCAGAGCTGCTCTTTCTGGAGGCCATGGCGGTTTCCATGGAAACAGTACCAACCCCCAGAGATCAACCAATAAACGCAACCTGCAAAAGGAGAGAACAGGCAGCAAGAGAACCGGAGGGAACCAGGGGGCCCCGGAGAGAGAGGCGAGTGTGCGGCAGCTGGGCCGTGGAGCAGAACCGGAGAGGCCGCAGGCTGCGGGGCGCAGGAAAAGGAGGGCCTCGCGGGGGGGCTACAGCTCCGGGCAGAGAGAAAGGAGGCCTCTGGAGGTCAGAGAGACAAAGAGAGCAGACAGGGAGCATCAGTGGGGAGGCCTGCATCGCAGCGCCCAGGACGGGGCCTCTCAAGACAGGAACACGGGCACCCAGGGCCCTGGCGCTCCCAACCAGGGGCCCAGCAGCCCTCTGCCCCAAAAGCCCCTTCTCAGAGTGTTTCTGGCCAAGGAGCCGGCCCAGAGATTTGGCTGCGTCTCAAGTGTCTGGAATACGGAGCAGAAGGGACACGCCAAGTGGGTTGGAGCTCCGCTGTGGCACCCTGGTCAACAGCCCCTGCTCATCACGGCCACGACCTCCAGACTGAGCAGCGGCCCAGGCTCTCTGCACCCTGCCAGCCAGGAGCTGCCCACAGAGGGAAGCTTCGCTGTCCAGACTCTGAGCAGGACCTGGGCCGGGTTGGGGGCCAACAAGCGAGCACAGGAGAGCCTCTGCCCGCCCCGCTCCCTGAGGACTTAAGTACCGGCTACAGCCTCCGGGAGAAAGGAACCAAAGCCGCCTGTTACCACCTTCGTGGGAGAAAGACCTGAGTGCAGAGCTGGGGAGAAATGGGTCGCAGAGTCCCGATGAGATGTAGCCGGCTTTGGGCCTCCCACCTTGCACCCTCCAGGGTGGTAAATAGCAAAGTCCAAGCTGGGGAATGGAGCCCAAGGGGCCAGCCGTCGGACGTGCCCAGCGAGTTCAGAAAGGCCTGGCCACCCGGGACCAAACCCGCCCAGTGCCAGGCGCTGCCCACCCCGCCGCCCCGGCCCGGCTCTGACCTCGGGTCTCAGGCACGCTTGGCGTGGGCAGGGGAGCGGCCATGGGGTCCTGGGAGTCGCTCGCCACCCTCTGCCCAGCACACATGGACTTGAGCATCTGGAAGACGGCGAGCGGCGCCACGTTCAGCTTCAGCAGGTCCACCAGGATCCTGGCGAGAACACACGCGGCGGCAGTGAGCCCTCCTCGCCCAGGCCGGCCGCCCCCTGGGACCCCGAGCCCCCCCGGGCGCTCACTTGAACACGTCGGGGTCCATGGCGCCGCCCGCAGCCTGCGCCAGCTCGAACAGCTCCATCTCTTCGGCGCTCAGCACCTTCTTCCGCCGCAGCACCAGCTTCTGCAGGGCCGCCTCCAGCCCCGGGGGCGCCCCCGGCCCGGGCCCCGGCCCCGCGCCCGCGGCCGCCATCTGCGGAAGCGCGGAGGGTCCGCGCCGCCCGGTCCCCGCCGCGCCCCCTGCCGGCCCGCCGCGCGCCCTGCTCCCCGCAGCGGCCCCGCCGTCCGGTGTTCGGGCCCGGGCGGCGGCGGGAGTGCGGAGCACCCGCCCCTTAGCGACTGGGCTCCCGCGCGCGCCCAGGAGGAAGCCCGCACGCAGAGCCCCGCAGTCGCCCAATAAACGCCCGCCAGGCCCGGGGCACGGCTGTGCCGCGCGGGCCCCCCGCTAGGGGGCGCGCCTCTAGGCCCTAACCTTAACGCGAGGCCGCTCCTCTTGCGCACGCGCGCTCCTTGCCGCGAGGCCCCCGCTGCGCGCGCGCCTTCCGAGGCGGGCCTCCCATAAACCCCCGGGGCGGGGCGGGGCTTGGCTTGGCTTTGCGCACGCGCTTTTCACCGCGTCCGCCCGGGGGACGCGACACGCGCAGCTTGATGACGACATTGTGGCGCCGAATCGCCGAATGGCGGCCTACGTTTCTGAAGCGGGCGACGCTGCGGATTCCTCAGGTGAGCGGTGGGAGTCGCGCGCGGTCGGGACCAGCGTCCCGGCGGCCGCCCCCAAACCTCCGCAGAAGCCGGCTCCGTTCCCAAGCGAGCCCCGGGCCTCGGGCCGGAGCGTCGAGCGCCGCGCCGCGCCCTCCCGCCGCCTTCCCGCGCGCCTCACGAGACCCGCCCAGGCGGGCGCCGGGTTAAACGTTTCTGCGCGCGGTGGGGGGCCCGACAGCCCGGGGCTCCCCGGCGAGCGCTGCGGGGGGCGCGGGGGCGGGTCTCGGCCTGACGCCCACCCCCGCCCCGGGTGTGCTGGCCGTGCGGAGCCTCGGCTTCCGAGGATCGCCGGGTAGTGGCGAGTCGCAGACGGGAGGGCGTTTTGCTCGCTGCGCGGCCGGAGGAAGGCCCCGACGAGATGGGCACCGCCAGGGCTGCGGCTCCAGGAGGGACCCCGAAGCCGGGTCGGAAGGCGCTCCTGAAGGCAGCGGGTGTGGAGGTGGCGGGGTGAAGCGGAGGCTGGGTGCCCACCGCAGGCGGCGCGGCGGGAGAACCGGGACGCTGCCCTCTCCCCGAAATTCCTCGGGCGCCTCGGGCTCACTCCTCAGCCGCTACCTCTGCCAGCTTTCTCCGAGCACGGAGCAGCTTTCAGCTCGTCGTCCTTGAAGCTCTGCCCTTGGCCAGCAGTGCAGGGTTTTATGCCGCTTTGGTCGTTTGTGAGTGGTGCCTGGTGTTCTCTGGGCCGCTTGGTTCAGGACTGGAGCGTTTTAAGTCATCCTTAAAACTGAAGCCGATATTTAGTTTAATTAGGAGTTGAGCAGACTCAGTGTTGCTGGACCGAGATTTGGCTACTCACAGCTCAATAGCGGATACTCCAAAGGCAAGTGTCAGGAGAAAAGAAAGGTTGTTTTATCAGAAAGTTGGAGAAACCAGACTGGTGTCCCAGAACCGACTCTGAAAATTTTGCTCTGGTGTGACAGTTTTTAAAGGGATAAGGGGAAAGAATCTCAGAACCATTGCGGCAGGAAGTCAAGCTCTGCGACACTTAACGTCGCGTGCAGGCTGGTGGTCTCCTCCTGATCGTTCTTCAGCTGTTGTCTCGCCTGCTGATCTGCAGGATTGCCAGGAGGGAACCTCGGGGCAGAGAGCTGGTCATTCTTTTTCATTCCTACTGTTTTTTAATCTAGGAAAAGAATCAACAAGTTAGGCAGGGCTTTTTGTGCATTCAGTAGACTCTGAGTCAGGAGTTAAATGTCACCCGGTAACCTCATTTCTGCGAGGTTTGAGCAGGACAGAAATGGGCAGACAGGAAAGGGCGAAGGACTTGCTTACAGATCCCCCGCCAATACTCCGTTTCTGTGGGACTGGGGGCAAAAGTCTGTCTTCTGAAACTTCTTCCTGTGGACATTGGGCACCGTATTCCTCGAGTGGAAGACGTGGGTGTGAATCTGTAGCATCTTCTTGCTGACAGTTTTAGTCTGTTTACATATATGGGCAGAGCAAGCTACAATTATTTTAATGCCCGCAAAGACGTAGGTTATTACGAACAGCAATGTCAGTCCCATTGTCTTGAGGCCGGTTCTCGGAGCTGTGCTGGCCGTGGACAGAGCACCTCATGTCATGGCTGCAGTGTGGTCATCACGCAGCTGGCTCTCCCCCTCTGCTGGCAGGTGCAGCGTCTATAAACAGCTCAGGAGCGTACATCAGAGTTTCCTGACCGTCAGCGGCTTGTGACGGCTGTTTTGTGACCCAGGGGGGCCGGCAGACTTCAGCTTTTCTATAGACGGGTGGGGGGCGTGTGCTGGGGGTGGAGGTGCCCAGCACCCTTGGTCTCACTGGGAGGTGTTCGTAATGTCCAGTGGCAGAGATGCCCACCCAGCCTCTCCATCCATGTATTCTGCCTGCCAGCTGCCCCCTCAGCGTTGTTCCTTGGCCGTGGGCAGAGCTGTGCCAGGAGAGCCATCAAGGGACGCAGAGGCTCTTGACTCTGCTGGGTCTGGATGTTTTCAGGTTCTGCCCCGCAGGCACAGGGAGTGGGAGTCTGGAGAGCTGCCCCTGATCTTCTAGTGGCCATTCAGAGGCCCTGCTGGTGGAGCGTGCTCGTCCCCTCCCCCCTCCCTCTTCAGAGGGCGCAGGTAGGACAGAGGAGGGGTGCCCGCCTTTCTCTAGAGGGCAGTGAGGAGGCGTGTGGGTCTGAGTCCTGGCTGCGCCTCCGTTTCCCTCGCAGCACTGACCTTGTACCACAGGTCATCGTGAGGACGCGCCTTCTATTCTTGCTCAACGGGCTTTGCAGCTTAAAACTGCATCCGTTGGCATCTCATGGTTGTGTATGAGAATACGGGGCCCGGCTGGGCTCTCAGCGCAGGGCGTCTCGAGGCTGATCTCCAGGTGCTGGCCGGCTCTGCTGTTAGCTGGAGGCGCAGAAAGAGCCTGCTTTCAGGGGGACTCAGGCTGCCGGCGGGTCCAGCTCTTTGCAGGATGGAACCGAGGGCCCCGTTTCCTCGCTGCTTGTTACCCAGGACTGCTCTGTATCGTACGGTTCTCACGCTTGAGTCTTCAATCTGTCTGTAAAAGCCCTTTCAAAGAGCATTTGAACAACCAGAGATGGGAATCTGGGAGAGCTGTCTTTAGAATTCTGCCTGCCTGTCACTGAGGAGTAAATGAGAAATGGATGGTGAGCCCCCGGAACCAGGCCTGGCACGTGGCAAGTGCCATGCTTTACCACAGTTTCACTCCCACAGACCTAGCTCGAGCTGGCTGCTGGCCTGCGCGTGAGCAGCGCTCCTGCAGACGGGGGCCGTGGGTTGAGCTCTGTGAAGTGCTGCGGTACCTTGTTGTTGAGGCTCCGTCTCTGTCTCTGCAGCGGTCCCCTGAGACGGCCGCTCCAGACCCTGCGAGGCAGGCTGCCATGGCGTTCCCCCACCTGCAGCAGCCCAGCTTCCTGCTGGTAAGTGTCGGCTGCCCACCAAGGGCCCATGGGACAGGAGTTCTGTAGCAGAGGGACTGGGGAACTCTCCAGCGCGTGCTTTTTGGGGAGACATGCTGGGAAACAGTGGACTCCGGTTAGGATCCTCAGGCTCGACTCCGCCCTCTTCTGCTGTGGGACCTCAGGTTTACGCAGCCGCTGAGCCCCAGTTTTGTCATTTATAAGAGGGGTTCATAGAAATGTCGGTTCCCCAGTCTCCCGGCTCGAGGGCGGGCGGCAAGGGAGGAGAATGGACACCTGCATCTTCACGTCTCGTAAATCCTTACACGAAAGCGAGGTGTTCTGATGACCTTACTGCTGTTGGTGAAGACTGGAAGGTCCCTGCTCTGCTGGGGCGCCAGGCCTGTGCTTTCCTGTGGATGTTTATCTGGGAGCAGGGTTTTCCTGGTGCCCCCCTAAAGCCAGCAGATCCAGCTCCAGCCTGCACAGCAGGGTCTCTGCCTCTGACTGAGACGCTGTGGACCCCACCCTCATGTAGAGACGGCTGGGGCCTCGCGTTCCCTGGGCAAAGCCTGTGCGCACAGGGCCTTCCTTTCTCTGGTCGGGGTGATGCGAGCTTTGCGTGTCTACTCCTGCCTGTCACTTGGACTTCCGGTCTGACTTCTGGCAGGGCGCTCACCGTGTTCTGCTTGGCTGTCTCCTAGGCCAGCCTGAAAGCCGACTCGATAAACAAGCCCTTTGCTCAGCGCTGCCAAGACTTGGTTAAAGTCATCGAGGACTTTCCAGCAAAGGTAAGGCTCCGCTGTCTGTTTTTTACGGGGGTGTGTCCCACATGCTCCCAGAGGAAGGTCCGCAAGCCCCCCTCCCACCTCCGGGCGCTGCCTGTGGAGGCCTGACCCCGGGTGCGACTCACGTCTGCGACGTGTAAACACGCGAGCGCGTAGGTCAGGGCTTCCCAGCTGCGGGCCCACAGGGGCCGTTGGCAGTGTCTGCAGGCAGTTATGGTTGTCACACGGGCAGCGCTGCCGGCGTGGGGCAGGTGGAGGCCTGGCGTCCCTCCCCGTGCCTGCCCGTGCACAGCATGTCCCCCGCGGCGGAGACGCGTCCAGCCCAGAGGTCCGCCGTGCCTGGTTGAGCCCTGGTGTACGCACTGAAGTGTGTGTCTATGCCACAACCGGAGTCAGCCCACAGGAAGCGCAGGTGGGGCCAGGATGCCAGCCCAGACCAGGACTCGCTGCCAGATGACAGAAAGTCCGTTTCTAGGCTTGCCCTGGGGAAGGACACGTGGTGTCACCCTTTCTAGTAAAGCTCTTTGCGGGCCAGAAGTTTTTGGTGTTTTTAAACATGCCTCTTAGTCATAGGTTGGCTTACGTAGCGGAGCCAGACATGCAGCAGCCACGTCGCCATGGCTGCCCCCGGGCTGGGGAGCGGGTCCTGGGCACAGGCCCGGCGAGGAGGCGGCAGGGCCCCCTGGAGAGCCTGCTCTGAGCGCCCGCGCTGTCGCAGGAGCTGCACGCCGTCTTCCCGTGGCTGGTCGAGAGCATCTTCGGCAGCCTGGACGGCGTCCTGCCTGGGTGGAACCTACGCTGCTTGCAGGGCCGCGTGAACCCTGTGGAGTACAGCATCGCCATGGAGTTCCTGCACCCTGGGTGGGTCGTCTGTCGCCCCTGCGGGACCGGATGTTCTCAGGGAGATCTGTTGGGCTTGCTGTTCACTTTCCCGTTTCTGTTGTTCGCGTTCAGAGGCCCAATGATGAAACTGGTGTATAAGCTTCAGGCTGAAGATTATAAGTTTGATTTTCCTGTCTCCTACCTGCCCGTAAGTAAGCCACGGTGGTGAAGGTGGGCTCGTGGCCAGGCGCCCGGCTTAGTGCCCGTGGTGCTGGCAGCGAACGGGCCCAAAGGGTTGGGACGGTGGCCAGAACACCCTGGTGTCTGGCTCAGGAGGCATCCCACGTTGGAACTTCACCAGTTGCTTTGTTCCCAGAGGTGATCTGAACCCTGCCGGTGGGAAGGCCCAGGGGCCTCCCAGCTGAGAGGCAGGTCACGTGTCTAGAGGCTTTGTTTGACTGAGTCTGCAGTTCTGTGGGGCGAGTTAAAGGGAGGCTTGCTCATGGGGCTCAGGAGCAAAACAGATTCCGTCGCATGCTTGGCTGGGCCGAGATGCACCCTGCTGCGACGGGTCTGGTGGGGACACAGGGACAGTGTGTGACGGGCAGGGGACAGCGAGGTTCCCTAGGCGGGGTCAAGGCTGGGCTCCGCCGCAGCCTCCCCAGGCCGCCCCTGTGTCTGCAGGGGCCCGTGAAAGCGTCCATCCAGGAGCGCGTGCTTCCCGACAGCCCCCTGTACCACAACAAGGTCCAGCTGCCCCCTGCCGGAGGCCTCGGCCTGTACCTGGCCCTCAGTATCCTTTGTCGGCCGGTGGGGGGGGGCCGGGGGTGGGGTGCCGCCCTGCCGTATGCCCCCTGACGCACCCTCAGATCCCTTCGAGTACTACATGTTCTTCTTTGCGTTGAGCCTCATCACTCAGAAGGTAAGGAGGGCTGAAGCCCCCTATGGGTGGGGTGGGGGCTGCCCAGGGCTCCTGTCCAGGCAGGGCTGGGCCGGCCACCTCCTGCCACGTCTCCCCTCTGCCCACAGCCTTTGCTCTTCAGGCCACCCTCACTGAGCGAGAGTGACAGGCTGGGGCGGGTGGGTGCCCTGAGTGCTGGTCCGGGGGGCTTCCTGCAGGGGGTGCCTGCCGGGCGGGGACAGGGCAGGTCTGTGGTGGGGGCCTTTCTCCGGGCCTCGCCCTGGGTGGTCGGGACCCTCGGGGGCAGGGCCCGTGTCCTGCCGCGCTAGGGGTCAAGCCCGTGAGGACGGGGTCAGCCACTGGGGGCAGGGTCCGCAGCCACATTCACGGGGCTCTGCTTTCAGCCGCCGCCCGGGGCCCTCCACGTCCGCACCTCCGACTGCGCCTACTTCATCCTGGTGGACAGGTACCTGGCGTGGTTCCTGCCCACGGAAGGAAGGCAGCGTGCTGCCCCCGCTCTCCTCCAGCCCGGGGGGGCCCAGCCCCTCGCCGGCCCCCAGGTGAGGCTCCCGGCCAGCGCCCGAGGTGCCTGTGCGCGCTGCCGGGTGTGGGTGGGGGCCTCCTGGTGGAGCGCTGCCCTCGGGACGGCGGTGGTGCCCTGCGTGCAGAGCTCTCTCGGCCTGAGGCTCCACAGCCCAGCTGCCCTGCGCGGGCTGGAGGGCTGGTGGGGGCTTCCCTGAAACGGTGGATTCTTTGGCCTCGGGAACGAGAACGGACCGTGTTCTACATGTGGCCACCCTCTCCCCACGGGGCACCCGAGCCCAGGCCGGGCGGAGAGCAGCTGGCGAGGGACTCAGAGCTGAGGACGGCCGATGGTCCTGGACGTGGAGGACCAGGGGGTGCTGGGCTGTGGCCTCTGCTGAGCCGGATGCTAGGGTAGAGCCCTGGGCCCCGCCGGTCCGCCTCCCTCCCTGGAGGCTGTCAGCTCTTTCCTGCGGAGCCCCCCACCTGCTGGCATGTGCTCGGTCACCCCACACTCGAGTGGCAGGCGCCCCGAGGACGGGCCAGAGGGGCGGGGCACGGAGCCGGGGCTGGGGGCTGGGGCTGGGGGCGCACTCACACCCCAGACCGGCTCCAGCTGCCCCGTGACTTCTGGGCCGGACTCGGTTCGCTCCTTCTAAGGGCTGATTTCAGGCTTTACAAGTTGCGACAGGTAACGGAACTTTGACGGGCTCTTCACCTGCCTCGTTTCCGAGGTCTTATTCTGCGGATCTGCGTGTATTTTCCTGACCTGTTTGAACAAGTTACAGACACGTGGCTATCAGGCCTTAACTCCTGAGTATTTTCCAAAAGCCGTGGTCTCCTCGCCCTTCCTGCAGAGTTGGGGGCCGCCAGCCCGTCCCCACAACCCGCTTGGGCTTCCCCAGCCCCCTCCCTCCCGCTCGGGCTGTCTCTCCGTCGTCCCGCAGCCTGTCCCGACCCTGACGGCGGGTGTATGCGCCGTGCCCTTGCCCTGGGTCCTCAGGCGTTCCCCGTGGTCAGACCCTGGCCAGCGGGGCACCCCCGAGCCCTGCTCCCACTGACCTGAGCCCGCAGCCAGGCTGAGGGATGACGCAGGCCCTGCTCCTGAGAAGGTGGATAAGCGCCTCAGGTCTCAGGTCATGAACCTGGGGGACCTAGTGGGCAGCGTCTGCATCCCTCGTGGTCCTCGGCTGGGCGCGTTGTGGATGGGCAGTGCCAGCTGACGCTCCTCTGGTCTTGCCCCCCTTGTTCCTTGGGGCGGCCCTAAAGGAAGCCTCCTCCCCTGTGCGTGTTCACACACGGCTGCTCGGCCGGCCCTGTCCCTGCCTGCCTGGGGTGCAGCCCAGGTGGCCCGGCCCCTGCCCAGGCCACCCCAACACACAGTGTCTGTCTGTCCCCCAGGACGCCAGCCGTGCCCTTCGCGTCCTACGGCCTGCACCACACCAGCCTCCTGAAGCGGCACGTCTCCCACCAGACATCAGTGAACGCGGACCCCGCCTCCCACGAGATCTGGCGGTCGGAGACGCTGCTCCAGGTGAGCGCGGGGCCCATCTATGGCAGCCGGTCCAGTGCCGGGCGCCGCCCACCCTGCGGGCAGGGCCGAGAGGCTGCGCCTGGCGGGGGCAGTGGGCAGCGCTAAGCTGCTCGTGTTACAGATGGGACGGGAAGGCGTTTGCCCCCTTGTCACCTCGGTGTCACGGCAGTGTTTCCACCCTGGACTACATCCGTAGAGCTTCAGTCTTTGGCTCCTGGTGACACGATGGCTGTCCAGCCTCTCCGTTTCCGTGGCTTGGCTCACCCTCTCTGGCGACCAGCGTGTTTCGGGCACTGAAGCCCGGGGCCGCCCCTTGGTCAGCAGGCCTGTCCCCTCCCTGCGGGGCCCCCATGTGGGTGGCAGGCACCCCCGAGCCTGTCTCCTGAGCCTGCCCCAAAGAACCTGCTGGTTCCACGGCTGGACTCCGGGGCTGCGTGCGTCACCACAGCTGGCTTGCTGAGAACCGGGAGTGTGGCCGAGATGGGGTTCTGATTTTTTTCTTGGAACCATGGTAAAATACATGTAACAGAACGTAAGTCAGAAACGTTTTAAGGCAATAGTCACATAGTATTAGGGTGTTTGCACTGTCATAACAAGTTTCCAGAACCTCCCATCTGTGAGACCCAGTGTCTGTCATCAGACAGCAGCCCCTCCGTGCCCCACCAGGCCCGCACCCACGTCCCGCTTTGGTTCTGAGACGGACCCCTCCCGGTGCCTCTGTTGGGGGAGTCAGCAGAACCTCTGTGACTCGCTGACTCCGCTTCGCTCAGCAGGTGTCCGCCAGGCTCATCTGCGCGGTGTGTGAGCGCGCCCTTCCCTTCTCAGGCTGCGCGCAGTCCTGCATGTGTGACCACGTGTCGCTTGTCTGTCCTGACGGACACGTGGGCCGCTTCCACGTCTTGGCAGCTGTGGTTGTCCTCCGGAGCCTCGCCCTTTGCGGGGCTCGGGGGTACTTCTCTGCGGGTTTTGAGGACCTGCCATGCTGTTTTCCATGGTGGCTGAGCCGTTTTTCGTCAGCACCGGCGGGGCGCACAGGCTCGTTTCCCCACGTCCTCGGACGCTCGCTGTGCCCTGGGTTTTGGCCGCGGTGTCCTGGTCTCGGAGACCGGCCTGTGCCGCCTTCCGCGTCCTTGTCGGCCACGTGTGTGTCTTTGGGGACGTGTCTGCTCGTGTCCTTAGCCGCGTTTTGAGTTGGCGTTGTTGTTACTGATTTCTCAGCGGTCTCTGTATAGGTTAGGTGTTAATCCTTCCTCAGATACCCGGTTGGCGAGTCTCTTCCCCATTCTGTGAGCTGCCGTTTTACTCTATGCATTGCATCTTTTGATGCACAAGAGACAGCTTTTTAAGTTAGTGTTCTAAGTTTCTTCACTTGGATGTGCTGGGTCCTCTTTACCGGGCGTGCTTTCCCCGGTGGCCGCGGGGCCGCTGTCTGGTTGTGGCGTGCAGGCTGTCACTGCCGTGGCTTCTCTCGCTGGGGAGCCGGCTCTAGGCGCACGAGCTCAGTACTTGTGGCCCTGTTGCCCCGCAGTATGTGGGATCTTCCCAGACCAGGGATTGAGCCTGTGTCCCTCGCATTGGCAGGCAGATTCTTAACCACAGGGCCCCAAGGAAGTCCCAGAAAAGCTTTTAATTTTCACGCAGTCCAGTTTTTTCCTTTGTTGGCTGAGCTGTTGGAGTCACACGTAGGAAGTCATGGTCAAGTGCGGGCTTGTGAAGCACTGAGTTTTACGGTTTTACCTCCTGTTCTAGGTCTTTGATCCATTTTGACTTGTTTCTCGTTTGCGGTGTCGAGTGAGGGTCTGACTGCGTCTGTGTGCACGTGGGGTCCTGTTTTCCCGGCAGCCTGGGTGGAAAGCTTGTTCGTGCCCTGGCCGAGTGGTGTGGAGCCCTCTTCAGGGACCTGTTGACCTGCCCGTGCTCTCTTGCAGGTGTTTGTGGAAATGTGGCTCCATCATTACTCTCTGGAGATGTACCAGAAAATGCAGTCCCCTCACGCCAAGGTATGTGGCTGCCGCCGCTCCTCCTGCTGCTGCTGCATTTCGGCATCAGAGCTGGCTGTGGGCTCACCTCCCTGGGCGCCGGGCGGCTTGTGCTGTGTGCCGGGCTCGCACCCCACCCTCCGCGGGAGCCGCGGGTGCTCCCCGCCCATCTTGGTGGCAGCCCTCCTGGGGCGGCCGGGGTCTGACAGCCCCCTCCAATGCCTGGCCACCTGTGAGTATGGAGGCCTGGGGTCCCCGAAGCCCCACTGCAGCCCCTGGGCGGGTCGGGGTAGGGCTCTGCTGAGGTGGGTGGGGCCGCAGCACCCTCCACTGCAGACTGTGTCCTTGCTGCCCTCATGGTCCTCCGGGCCAGTGGCCACTCCCGTCCTGAGGGGGTTTGCTTTCAGCAGGGCGCCCCAGGAGCGGGAGGGCGGAGTGGGGCCGGGCTCCACCCTGGGCCTCCCGTCCACCCGCCCGCCCTGCCTGCCCCGTCCCGCAGGGGCCGCTTGGCTGCACCACCGTTGCAGGCCGCCAGCACCTCGGGGGCCTAGCCCTCCTCTAGGTGACTGGGGTTGGGGGCACCGTGAAGGCTTGGCCAGCTGCACAGAAACCTTTTGCCCTTTGCCGTCTGTCTGGGCAGGAAAATAACACCTGAGGAGGCAGGTGGAAAGCTGGCTGCAGGCGGCCCTGGGGGTGCTGCTCTGGAGCTCCTGCAGGCTGTGGGCCCGCAGGCTCCACGGGCTCCCCAGCTCCTTGCTGAGAGCGTGGCCAGGCTGTCTCCTGGCGTCTTGCATGTCCCCTGGGTGAAGTGTGGCACCCGGGGGGGCCAGCCCCCGTGGGCAGGCTGTGTGCGGGGCGGCTCTGGCTGCCACAGGGGGGTAGGCAGGGGGCGGGGGCAGGGGCAGACAGTGGGCCAGCCTTGCTGCCCCCTCCTCGGATCCAGGCCCCTGGGTGTGTGTGGCCTCGGCGGGACTTGACAGGAGGCTGTGTGTCTGCGGTCCTGGTGGGGTCGGGGCCGGTCTCCTGGGGGGGATCCGGGGCGGGCCTGCGGGCGGTGTGCCACCTGATGCCCCTCTGGGAACCAGCCCATGCGGACAGCTTCCAGGCTGGGGCTCACATTGGTGCTACAACACCTGGGAATTGACCAGGAGTTGGTCACATTATGTGCTAATAAATCTCCCTTGGGAGCCCAGGAAGTCCAGTAAATTGCTGATTCTTCTCTTCTGGGCAGAGAGGTCTCGGTCTAGAACCGGCTTCTAACGTTTACGTTTCGTGCCTGAGCCTGGGCCTGTGGGCCGGGTGACAGCAGCGTGCCTGGGGAGGGGCCCGGGCTCCCTGGGCCACAGACACACGAGCTACCTCTGCCGCCAGGGGCAGGCGGTGCCTGGTGTCCGGCCCGAGGCCGCGGGGCCTGCTGTGTGGCGTGGACACTCACCGACTGCGCTCTGGTGGTGCCTGTTGTGGCTCCGGGGATCCTTCTCACTGTCTCTCTCTCTCCCTCCCTCCCCGCCCACCGCCCGGCTTCTCTGCGCTCAGCTGGAGGTCCTGCACTACCGGCTCAGTGTCTGCAGCGCCCTCCACAGCCCTGCCCAACCCAGCCTCCAGGCCCTCCACGCCCACCAAGTACTGGCTGCTCGAGTTCTGTCTCCTCCCCCCGCCCCATGGCTAAGCCCCAGAGCTCACGCGTGTGCAGCAGTCAAGCCCCGGGCCGGCCAGGGTGACGCAGAGGCCCCTTCCGAGCAGAGCCAGGCCCTCCCACTGGGATTCGGCATGCACTCGGGGGGCGGGGAGTGGCCCCCGGGACCCTCTGGCTGGGCTGGGGTCACTGGCGCTGCCCAGCCAAGCTCCAGGCCAGCCCAGGTGTCCAGCCCACGAGGGTCGTGGTGCTGCGTGCTCAGCCGCGGTTTGTGGGGGGAAACTGCGGCCTTTGAAGCACAGGCCTGGCGCTGGGGACTGACAGAGGACAGGAGGCCCCGGGGCTCGTGGGTGGTGACCTTGGGGAGACTGCAGTCTGCTTAGGCAGGAGTGCCAGGGACGGACTGCAGTCAGTGGAATGGGGGTGTGGGGCCAGCGAGCGGCTTCCCGAGGGTCACTGCTGCCCGACGTGACCCCGACAGTTTGGGCCTCGCTCATGGTCAGGGCTCTGCCCACGTCGCCCGCAGTGGGGCCTTGCAGCCCTGAACTTAAATTTGAACACAGATGAGATGTCATTCTCCATTCCTGCCTGGCTCCCACACAGAGGAGGGACAGGAGGTTCCAGAATGACCACCATGGCTGGGCCTGGGCTGGGGAGGGCCTCCCAGGCAGCAGCGGGGTTATCCGCAGCGGGAGGCTGCCCTGTGGGTGTCTTGAAGGCAGAGGGCGTGGGCAACAGCGACAGGCTCCTGCGGGCACTCTCAGGCCGGGAGGCACTGAGGGGACACTGTGCCTGGCGGAGCAGCAAGAAGGCTGCCCGCGGGCTGCGGTGCAGGCTCCGGCCGAGGGGCGGGAGCGGGACCCAGAGACGCCGGGGGTCGAGATGCACGGGGGGCAGTCCTGGGCACCCCTGGAGCAGGGCCGGCGCAGAGGGGCCCTGTGGTTTTCGTCACCGTTACGGCGTCCTCTTCCCTCCGATACGCTGGCAGGTGCACCGTGTAGAGACCCAAAGATAGACGAGGCAGAAGGGATATCGCCCTGGGGGTCGCCAGCCTGCGCGGGCGTTTCCACGCGAGGGCGGCCTGTGGGACTGTGCCCTGGGCCTGGGGCTTCCTGCGCCCCTCTTGGCGCTGCTCATTGCGGGCGAGCCTGTGGCTGGGGCGTGGGCGTGGGAGCAGCCGCTGGGTCTCAAAACGCCCCCACCCTTGTGGACCCGATGCCCAGCTCGCAGGACGGGGTGGGGGTCCTTGTCACGGAGGCTCCACCGGAGCTCCGGGTGCAGGGAGCCACCTGGGTGTTGGCGGCGCGCCCTGCGGGAGGTGTTAGCTGATGCACCCCCCGGCCCCCAGGAGTCCTTCATGCCCACGGAGGAGCATGTGCTGGTCGTGCGGCTGCTGCTGAAGCACCTGCACGCCTTCGCCAACAGCCTGCGGCCCGAGCAGGCTTCGCCCTCTGCCCACTCCCATGCCGCCAGCCCCCTGGAGGAGTTCAAGAGGTGAGTGTGGGCAGGGGGGCGGTCCCCTGAGCCCTCCTGGCGCTGGGGTGGCGGCAGCAGGGAGACCCTCCCATGGCAGGCGAGCCCAGCTTCTCAGCTCTGCGCCCCCACCCCCCACGCAGGCAGGGGATGGCCGAGGCCTGACGCCAGGCCAGCAGGGGCTGGCAGAGTGGGTGGCGTGTGGGTCAGGTCCAGTCCCTGGGGTGTTCTCTGACGAAGGGGCTGCACACACGAGGGCTTGCCAGGGGGCCTGGGCTCTGTGGGGTGACACCCCCGTCCCCCGCAGGGCCGCCGTCCCGAGGTTCGTCCAGCAGAAGCTGTACCTCTTCCTGCAGCACTGCTTTGGCCACTGGCCCCTGGACGCGTCCTTCAGAGCTGTGAGTGCCGCCTGCGCCCCGCGCGTGGAGAGGGAGGGGCTCGTTCCAGCAGCCCCGACCTGAACCCAGCCGCCCACCTGGGTGGGCTCCCAGCCTCACCCTGCGGGAGGGCCCCCCGGTGGTCTGTCCTGAGGGGCAGGGGTCCTGGGGGTGCAGGCCCCTTCCTCCCTTCCCTCCAGCACCAGCCCCCCTGTCTCACCAGGTGCTGGAGATGTGGCTGAGCTACCTGCAGCCCTGGAGGTACGCGCCCGAGAGGCAGGCCCCTGGCAGCGACAGCCAGGCCCGCAGCGTGTCGGAGAGATGGTGAGCCCGCCCCGGGTGCTATGAGGGGGTCCCCCGTTCCCTCCTCCACTGCTGTGTCTCTGGGGGTCCCCTGTCCCCTCCTCCCCCGCTGTCTCTCTGGGGGTCCCCCCTCCCCTGCCATGTGCACTCAGCCCCACCCCGGGGAAGGGCCTCTTCTGTGAGGATCCCGCCCTCGGCCGCCTGTGCTGCCCCCTCCCGTCACCCTGCTCGGGGTGGGGGAGACAGTCTGGAGGAGCCCTGACTCACCCCACCGCAGGGCGCCCTTCGTGCAGGAGAACCTGCTCGTCTACACCAAGCTCTTCGTGGGCTTCCTGAGCCGCGCACTGCGCACGGACCTTGTCAGCCCCAAGAACGCGCTCATGGTGTTCCGCCTGGCCAAGGTCTTCGCGCAGCCCAACCTGGCAGAGATGATCCAGCGGGGTGAGGCCCCACCCAGAGGGCACTGGCGTGCTGGGCCGCACCCGCTGCTGGTGGCCTCGGAGCCCCCGGGGGGCCTGCTTGTGCCTCAGGGCCACAGCCATGCTGGCGTCCTGCCTTCCAGGCGAGCAGCTGTTCCTGCAGCCGGAGCTTGGTGTCCCGCACAGGCAGCAGCGGCTCTTCACGGCGCCCTCCTTCAGCGGCAGCTTCCTGTCGTCATGGCCGCCGGCCGTCACCGACGCCTCCTTCAAGGTGAAGAGCCACGTGTACAGCCTGGAGGGCCAGGACTGCAAGTACACCCCGATGTTCGGGCCCGAGGTCCGGGCGCTGGTGAGTGGTCGGCGGTCACGCCCCTCCCCGTCTGGCTCGGGGGAGTCTAGTTTTTGCTGATGCCAGACTCGGCGTCTGTTGGAAGGTGCACCTTAGCCCTCAACGCTCACCACGTGGGCGCCAGGAGGCGGCCGAGCCCGCTGACCCCCGCCCGCCCGCAGGTCCTGCGTCTGGCGCAGCTCATCACGCAGGCCAAGCAGACGGCCAAGTCCCTCTCGGACCAATACGGGGAGAGCACGGCCGCCCGCCCCTTCCTGTCCTGGCTGGGCTTCTACCCCGCGGACACCAACGGCTCCTACGCGGGCAACGACCTGGACGAGATGGGGCAGGACAGCGTCCGCAAGACGGACGAGTACCTGGAGAAGGCGCTGGAGTACCTGTGCCAGGTGTTCCGGGTACGCCGGCCGCCCCCAGCCCCGCCCTCCGGGCCGTGACCGGTGGGGGGTGCTCCCCGGGCCTCGGATGTGACCCTCTGTCCGGCCGCCCCGCAGCTCAGCGAGGCCCAGCTCGCCCAGCTGACGCTCGCCCTGGGGACGACGCAGGACGAGAACGGGAAGAAGCAGCTCCCGGACTGCATCGTGGGCGAGGACGGGCTCATCCTCACGCCCCTGGGCCGCTACCAGGTGGGGGCGGGCGGGTCCGGTACCAGGCGCGCTGCCGGGGGCGGGGCCAGGCGAGGGCGGGGCAGATACCATGCGGGGCGGTGCGCTCAGTGCCTTCCGTTCCCAGATCATCAGCGGGCTGCGGCGCTTCGACATTGAGTTCCAGGGCGACTGGGAGCTGCAGCCCATTCGGAGCTACGAGATCGCCAGCCTGGTCCGCGCGCTCTTCCGGCTGTCATCCGCCATCAACCGCAGGGTGAGTGTGGGGAGGGCCCCCCGGGCCCCCACCGGCCCCCACCGGCCCCCAACCGCAGGGTGAGTGTGGGGAGGGCCCCGCCGGCACCCCCCCCCGCCCCCCCGGCCCCCGCCGGCTGAGCCTGCCGTCCGCTCCAGTTCGCAGGCCAGATGGCGGCGCTGTGCTCGCGGGCTGACTTCCTGGGCAGCTTTTGCCGCTACCACCTCTTGGAGCCCGGGCTGTCGGGCCGGCGTCTGCTGAGCCCCGTGGGGCGGGGCCACGCTGCCAACCGCGCGCGGGGCCCGCGGCTCAGCCTGCGCTTCCTGGGCAGCTACCGGACGCTGTTGTCGCTGCTGTTGGCCTTCTCCGTGGCCTCGCTCTTCTGCGTGGGGCCCCTGCTCTGCGCCCTGCTCCTCATGCTGGGCTATGTCCTCTACGCCGTGGCCATGACGCTGCTGACCGAGCGCGGCAAGCTGCACCAGCCCTGAGCGCGGCTGCCCGCCGCTCCCGGACCGCCCCGCACCCATCACCTCCGCGCTTCTCCGGTTGGTTTCCCGCGGTCCCGGCAGGCAGGACCCGGCCTCCCTGCGGGGGAGGGCAGCGCGGTGGGCTTCTTGCCTCAGCCGGAGGCCT
Organism: Okapia johnstoni; assembly: GCA_024291935.2. NCBI lineage: Eukaryota > Metazoa > Chordata > Mammalia > Artiodactyla > Giraffidae > Okapia > Okapia johnstoni. Next base: position 695,011 of record CM044310.1, on the reverse strand, counting down.
CGCAGGGAGGCGCCTTTCTCTTCACTGTGTGAAGCTCAGGAGTCAGGCCTCCCCGGAGGGCCCGCAGCCTCTGGCTCCCGAGAAGAATCAAGCCCCAAAAGGGAGGCCTGAGAAAATTAGAAGGTGGTTCTCCTCTGATGTATGGCTTTAAAGTTAATTCTGCTGCCAAGTCCGGGCTGCCCACCTGCATCTGAGGAGAGGAGGCCCTCGGGAGCGCAGACGCCCCCAGGCCACGGGGCAGGCTGGCCTCGTCTGGACACCTTGTCCCTGTAGGCGGGCGGGCTGCCCACCTGGGTCCACAACCAGAGGAGGTCGGAAGCACCATTGGTGTCCTCATTCAGAGCAGGCGCTTGGACAGTGAGTTTGGTAACGTTCAAACATTCCAAGTGCACAAAGGCCACACGTTCACAGACCCTCACAGCCTCCCACGCCCTTCGCTCAGATGACACACCGGGGTCACTTGCCAACCGAGATTTTTAAAAGCCTTTGGCGTCTGTTTAAGTTTTCAAACTGTAAATGTTGGGCTTTGTGTTTTAATGTAAACTCGGAACAGTGGCCTTTGGGGCCTGGGACCAAAACCCAAAGCTGTAACAGACCCTGGATCTGAATAAACCTGTCCTTGGTCTCGAGTCCCATGGTGCCGTCAGTCAGGTTCTTTGGACATAGGAAGTTCGGGTTTCAACCGGTTCCTGCGGACGACACCAGCTTTGTGACCAACCTCAGATGATGGTCTGGGGTCCCACGTCCACGGCACCAGTTCCTGACGACACCCTTTCGAGGCTTCCTCTGATGGACGTGGGCCCAGCTGCAAGGGTGGAGACCCCCGTCTCTCCCGGGCTCTGCTCGCCCCCTTGCCCCACCCCCCGCCCGCACACCGTTAACTGTGGAGCAACCACCCTCTGTGGTGCACGCAGCTGTGCCAGGATGGTGGGGTCTTCACAGAGCAGATTCAGAAGTCAAAGCAGACGCTGAGGTCGAGGGACCAGGTTCCACCAATGTTCGGGCCTAGAGGGCAGGGTGGGGAGGGCAGCCAGGGCCCGCAATGCTTGGCGGCTTCGCCCAGGGGGCCGGCGTGTGGGGCGCTGGGGACCCCGCCTGCACACAGACCCCGAGGTGGTGTGGGGCCTCTGGCTGCAGAGTGGAGAGGGGACGGAGCGGAGCTGAGGAGGCCGAGGTCCCAGTGGGGAAAGGCCGCCGTCCAGACTGGGGAGGTGGGTGGGGGCCCAGGTGGAGCTCTCCATCCCGCCCGGCCCTGCTGCTGCCCAGCCACGGCCGCCTCGTCAGGGAGGAGCGGCGGCCGGACTCCTGGAGTCACAGCTTCCTGACAGGCGTCCTGTTGGCCTGCCGTCCAGGGCAGACAGCCCGGGTGGGCTACAGGCCCAGACCCCAGGGCACCGGCCTTAGGGGGTGCGCCCCGCCCCTCCATTTCCCCTTCAAAGGCCACTAACTTCGGCTTCCCTGGAGGCTCAGTGCTGAAGAACCTGCCTGCCGCTTCGGAAGTCACGGGTTTCTTCCCTGATCTGGGAAGGATCTGCACCAGGACTGCTGAGCCTGAGCCCCCTAGAGCCTGAGCTCCGTAGAGCCCTCTGAGCTCCCTAGAGCCCTCTGTGCTCCCTAGAACCTGAGCCCCCTAGAACCTGAGCTCCGCAGCAAGAGAAACCACTGCTGAGAAGCCTGCCCACGACTACTACAGAAAAGCCCACGACACAATGAAGACCCAGCACAGGCAAAAATAAATTATTGAAAAAACTCACTGAGTCAGCGGCCGGGCTGCTGTGTGCCTGAGGCGCCCCCTCCCTTGCATGGCACCCTGTAAATAACAGCCTTACTTTGCTGCGAACACCTGCCTTCAGGTGGCTTCCTGCCCGTGGGCACCGCGCCTGGTGCCCGGGCTCAGCCGGTGGGTCAGCTCGGCTCCAACTGGACACGGCCGCCACCAAGCTCCCGAAGCAACCACCTGAGCACACGTCCTACCTCATGGCTCCGAGCTGCTCGGAGGACATGCAGGTTTCTGGAGAAACAAGTGGAGCGAGCCGGTGGGGGAGGCTGCTCACAGGCGCCGCGGGTCTAGCTAACGGACCCCGGGTTTCGGAGCTGCAGCTGAGCTGCAGGAGGGGGCAGGGGGCGGGCACAGCGAAGGGAGACCCCTGAGGAGGGGCTGCTGGCCTGGCTCCCGTGGGGCAGGCCGGAGGTGGGGGTTCTGCACACTTCCTCAGCCCCACCCAGAGCCTCAGGTGGTTTATACCAGCTGCCCACCCCCTCAAGCCCCAACACCACCCAAGTGCTGCCCAAGGGCCACGCCGGTCGCCTCTCGGAGCCCCCGGCCTCCCAGCCCCGCAGCCAATGCTGGACTCACTGTCCTTCCTGAACTGCTTCCCACAACCCTTCCCATCTGTTCCAAGCTTCCGTGTCCTACAGAACGTCCCCGGGAAGCTCAGAGTCCATGCGTCTGAAATCTCCGAGAGACCCAAGCTCAGGGCAGCCTGACCAGTGAGAGCCCCCTGCTCGGCCGGCCCTGCCGCCCGGGACTGACCTCCTCCACCCTCCTCTCTGGGAGCCCTGGGGTGCTGCTGGGCTCTCGGGTGGATCTCTGAGGGTCTGCACCTCCTCCCTCCTGCCCGGGGAGCCCCGCGCTGCCTGCCCCCACTCCGTCCTCCCCGCCTCTGCCTCCCGGGCTAGACTCGGCCCCTCTGGACTCACCGCGTCCGCAGATGAAAGCAGAGAGACACTTCTTGTCATCTGTTTGGTGCTGGGCACTTGGAGATGCTGAATAAATGACACTGATGACCAACCATCCATCCGATGAGGACGCTTGCTCTCTGTGGACGAGTACGGTTCTCTCTTCTCTCCAGCACTGAGCGAGGACACAAGAGCTGCACGATAAATATATTTGTTTGACAAATAACCTACTATACCTATTATATACACTTCCAGGCATCAAAATACGAACTATTGGATAAATTAGTTTGTCCATGACCAGAAAAGGACTAGGACAGGGTCCTTCAATCTAACGTTGAATGATTGAAGGGACCTGACCAAGGCTCAGATCACCGACTGACGCAGAAGAAATGAGCTTAAGGGACCTCCCTGGTGGCCCAGTAGGTTTGAGGAGCCCCCTGGCCATGCCGGGGAACTAAGATCGCACAAGCCGGACGCTGCAATCAGCGCGGTTCCTGCATGACGCAAGGAAGACCTGACGCAGCCTAATTACTTTTTTTTAAAGAAAAAGCTAAAACTAGGACCTTTAGGAGAAAACACAGGAGTGAATATTCAACAGCGAACTCACTGGTTTTTCAAATATGACAACAAAAGTGCCAGTGATAAGAAAAATCTGCAGAGAAATGGAAATCTTCCCAATACACGTCTTCCCATTAGACTGCTTGAATAACGACGACGATGCCTTTTGCGGCTTTCCCTGCACAGCTCTCCCCGCTCAGGGAACTGGAACTGCAGGAACACTGGCCCTGGTGGAGGACGAGGCGAGATAACACACAGGGCCTCTAGGCTCTGCTGTGACTACGGCGGAGTAGCGAGTAAGAAAGCGGCCTCCGTGTCACTGCCCTTAGAAAAGACTGTGATCGTTCCCCATTTGACATTTATCTAAATCATCAGGTAATTCCAATTCTAAACATATTCCCCACAAGAGCCTCTAGAATGATGAACGGAAACAAAGTCAGTCTTCCTGGCCGGCCCCGAGCAAACAACATTTTCTCCCTCTTAACCGAAGCTCGTCTTGCGGGGCTGCAGCAGGCACAGCGGCAGGAGCCTCCTCCTGGACCGCACAGGCCTGGCCCGCACGGTCACCAGCACAGTCGGCTCGTCCGTGACTTTGCCCAGGAGGGTTATGATGGCCCAGGGGAGCAGACGTAGGAGGAGCCCAGAGACCACTGTGTAGCAGAAAAAAAGCAAAGGGGATTTCATGGTGGTCCAGAGCCAAGACTGCGCTCCCAGTGACGCAAGTGAAGACCCAACGTGTCACAACTGAGACCCAGCACAGCCAGACAGACCGATTTTACAAACCAGAACAAAGAAAGACAGGAACTGATGACTCCCTGGGACACTAAGACTTGCGGTGAAAACATAATCCAAGTTGCAGAGCGGTATGTCTGCCGCGAGCCCATTACAGAAACAGGTGAAAGCCATAGCAGATGAACGAGTCCGACCCACAGGCACGGCCGTGTAGGTATGTAAGCACGGAGAAGGCTCGGGCGGCGTCCACGCTTCGCTCGTGACAGGGACGGGTGGACTTGGGGGCGTCTGTATTGCTTGAGTCGTTTCTACCCTGGAGGACGTACTTCTGTCCTGGCTGATGAGCAGCTGCCTGCAAGCCTGACCCAGGGCCCTTGGCCCCTCTGCACCCACTTCCCTGAAGACCCGATAGGGGCACTGGGTGCCCTTAAGATCGGAGGCTGCTCCTCACATTGGTTTTCAAACTCTCAACCTTGTTCACCCCGAGCCAGATCAGCAACTCATCGATGACACTTTCGATTGTCCTGCCGGCCCCCCGCCTGGTACTGGCTCTTGTGGAGGTCTTTGCTACGGTTAAGTTGTTCTCTGTACCCACCTGTCTGTCTCCAAAACAGGGCAGCTGTTTGCCCTGAGTCCTCAGTGCTCTGATGGATCCCAGAAGAGTTGGTGGTTTTCAGTTTGTTCAGCTCTTTTTGTGTTGGTGAGGATGACAACCAAGTTCCTCGCAAGTGGGCCAGGAAACCAGAATATATATATATATATTTCCCCCAATTGTTTTTAAAATTCTCCATGGTTTCAATCACCATAACCATCTTTTTCTGCAGATTTTAAACATATGTATTGTACAGTACTTTTCTGTTGGGCTTCCCTGGTGGCTCAGTCAGTAAAGAATCTTCCTGCAATACAGGAGACCCAGGTTTGAACCCTGGGTTGGGAAGATCCTCTGAAGAGAGAAATGGCAACCCACTCCAGTGTTCTTGCCTGGAAAGTCCCATGGACAGAGGAGCCTGGTGGGCTACCGTGTGTGGGTCGCAAAGAGTCAGACAAGACTGAGCAACCAAGCCGCCACCAGCACCACTTTTCTGTAAATTCTGTTGTCTAGAATGACTTGCGGTCTGTTTCTGTCGATTGAATCTGAATCCTTCCCCTTGGCCCAACCACGTCTGGGCCTCACTAGTGTGATTCTGCCCTCACAGGTCATGTGGCATTGAGACGCTGGGTTCTGCTCTTCTCTGAGGAGAGCTGACTTTTGTTCTCTAGGCAGTTGAGTTATTGGGAGACTACAGGGACTTATGGAGGCTGGGCTTTATGTTTTATTGGGGCAGATGAAGTTTGACTTGGTCCTTACTCTTCGTGCAAATCTCTTATTTCTAAAGTACGGCCTTTATTCCCAAGCTGTGACTCTTTTGGAGGTTAAATGAAAAACTTCTCTGTCTTCTCTGAAAGCATCTCTGTCAGTTTCCAAACTTGGTCTCCCCGGGAGTTAGCCATTTTGGCCTCTGGCTCTGTCCTGCCCCAGGACGTTCTGCATTTCAGGCCAGCCACGCACTTGAAGGGAGTTCATAGCTCCGAACTTCCCAGCACTCCGCAGTTTTCACCCATCACCCTCTCCAGCCAATAAGCTGGCGGCTTTCTGCTGGGGTCTCGCTGATCAGGAGCCCTCAGGAGAAAATGGCTGTCTTAGAAGCACGGCCTTCTTGCAAATTCTGCTTGGTTTTTGTTCTTCTCTGGTGCCTGCAGACAGCTGTTTCGTGTGTTTTGTTCACACTTTGTAAAGCACAGGGGTCTGCGATGACTGGAAGTGGAAATTTTACCTTTTGATTTTTGAGACGAAATCGTATCATCTCAAGTAGCATCCTGTAACCGTATCAGCTATTTAAAACGTGAACTATTAAAATACAACCAGTGAACAAAACTAAATACTAAGACCTGTAAAGGAAGATGAGTCTCTGCAGTTTGTCAGAGGAATGTTCCTGTTCAGTCGCTCAGTTGTGTCCGACTCTTTGTGACCCCATGGACTGCAGCCTCCCTGTCCATCACCAACTCCTAGAGCTTGCTCAAACTCATGTCTATTGAGTTGGTGATGCCCTCCAACCATTTCATCCTCTGTTGCCCCCTTCTCCTCCTGCTTTCAATCTTTCCTAGCATCAGGGTGTTTTCCAATGAGCTGGCTCTTTGAGTCAGGTGGCCAGAGTATTGCAGCTTCAGCTTCAGTCCTTCCAGTGAAGATTCAAGGTTGATCCCCTTTAGGATTGACAGGTTGGATCTCCTTGCAGTCCAAGGGATTGTCAAGAGTCTTCTTCAGCACCACTGTTCAAAAGCATCTATTCATTGGTGCTCAACTTTCTTCATGGTCCAACTCTCACATCCATACATGACTACTGGAAAAACCATAGCTTTGACCCTATGCACCTTTGTCAGCAAAATAATGTCGGCTGTTTAATATGCTGTCTAGGTTTGTCATAGCTTTGCTTCCAAGAGCAGCAGTCCTTTAATTTCATCGCAGGAGTCACAGTCCGCAGTGATTTTGGAGCCCCAGAAAATAAAATCTGTCACTGTTTCCACTTTTTCCTCATCTGTTTGCCATGGAAGTGATGGGACTGGATGCCATGATTTTAGCCTTTTGAAAGTTGAGTTTTAAGCCAACTTCTTAACTCTCCTCTTTCACCTTCATCAAGAGGCTCTTAGTTCCTTTTCACTTTCTGAAATGAGGGTGGTGTCATCCCTCAACCCCCCAGACTGCCTGTGCCCATGCAAGCTACCCCACTGGGGCGGGGCCCAGACACCCGCACGGAAGTCAGGGGTCTCGCCTAGGCCCCGCCCACCACAGCCCCGCCCCAGACGCCCCGCCCCCAAGCCACTCCGCCCCCAGTGGGCGCGCCCGTTTCCATGACGACGCCGCGCCAGGCCGCGGCAGCCGGGCCTCCGAGCGGCTGTGCAGCGGCAGCGGCGACATGAGCGCGGTGGGGGTGGCGGCCGGGCAGCGGCCCCGCAGCTCGGGGATCCCGGGCTCCCGGGGCGCTTCGCGCCTGCGCCCGCGCCCGCCGGCGGTCCCCCAGCACCCCGGGCAGCACGGCGCGTCGCTCGGGCTTAGCGAGGCGCAGAAGCGGGTGCTGGACTTGGAGAAGAGCGTTCAGTTCCTGCAGCAGCAGCACTCGGAGACGCTGGTCAAGCTCCACGAGGAGATCGAGCACCTGAAGCGGGAGAACAAGGGTGAGGCGGGCCTCGGGCCGGACCTCAGGAGGCGGCCTCGCGGGACTTCTCCCCCAAGCCCAGCACACCACCCCCCACCCCCCACGAAAACCCGCCCGCTTCCTTTGAAAAGCTTTTGTCGAAGTGAAACACCCCCCCCCCCCCGAGTCCCCGCAGGCAGCTCGATGGACTTTCCCAAGCCAAGCACACCCGGATAGATGTCCGCCACCGGGGGGGTCATCCTGACTCGCTCTGTCCCCCCTGCAGCCCTGGCTGGCCCGGCAGAGGGTGCCCCGCAGACGTCACGGATGCAGGGAGGGGCGCTGGCTCAGCGAGCAGCCAGGGGCACCCCGAGCCCACCCGAGGGTGCCAGAGCTGGGTCCACGGGGCAGGGCTTCTCAGGGGCTCAGCAGGGAGGCCTGGGCGGGGGCAGCCAAGCTGCGTCTCTCGGAGTGGCCCCGAGGAGAGCCTACGCCTGCTTTCAGATCTCCACTACAAGCTCATCATGAACCAGAAATCGCAGAAGAAAGGTATGGCTGAGGCCCACAGGTGCCTCGTGCAAAGCGACTGCCCTCAAGAGCAGCCCCCCAGATTGCCTGTGTGCGTGCCAGCTACCCCAGGGGGACGGGCCCGGCCTCACTCTCCCAGAGGCCCGTCCATTTGCACCGCTGCCCCGGACGTCGTCCCCTGAAACGCGGGCCAGCCCAGCACAGCCCCAGCTCTGGTCCCTGAGGCCTCGGGCCACCCCACTGTCTCCATGGCAACCACCCACGGCCTCATCTGCAGCCCACTCACCTTGCCTGTCCCCCAGCCTCACTCAGGGCTCCCCTCCCTCCTACTGCTGAGGCCAGGTCTACACGGGAGGTGGTCTGAGTGGTGAGCGGTGCCAGCCTCGAAGGCCACCAGGGTGCTCTTCCTGGGAGACACGCAGAGGGTGGGGTGGCGAGGACCCTCCTCCGGTGGGGCCCCACAGCTGCCAAGCGCTGATGTGGGCACGCAGTGCTGGGGGCCCCCGAGGGGACCTGGGGAGAGGGCGAGTTCCCACTCAGGGTCCCTGCTTCCATCCGCAGTCCCCTGGCCACGGCTCCCTCCGGGCCTGGCAGGGTCTGGGCTGCCTCACCCAAGTGTGGAGGAGGGTACAGGGACAGGCGGGGATGGGAGCATGGCCCTGCCACCATGGGCTGACCCCACATGCCCCCCACAGGCAGCACGTCAAGCTCCAGCCTTCAGTCCAGCAAGTCCATCTCGAATACGACCGTGTCGGGTGAGCGCGCCAGCACCTCTGTGCTCGGGGTTGGGGTAGAGCAGGGCCCCTCGGGCGCCCCGGGCCTGATGCGGGAGTGGGGCGCTGAGCAGCACGCTGAGTGCCCATGGTGGTCCTCAGGGGGGCACCTCTGCCAGGCCCGTGGACTCGGGGGTTAAGGAGACGCTGAAGGAACCCAGGAGGGTCCCCAGGGGCCTGTGAGCTGAAACCCCCAAGAGGGCGCTGAGGCCAGGGGACAGGTCAGCGGGCTGGCTGGAGGCAAGACCATCGGTGTGGGGTGTGAGGCAGGCAGAACCTGGGACCCAGGAGCCCAGTGGTCCTCTGCCCGCTCACCTCAGCCCTCGGAGCAGGCGGGATGCAGGGGGACCCGACACGGAGCCGGGCTGCGTGGCATCTTCGCCAAGTAAGGGCCTCGAGAGCCTCCCTTCCCGACACTGCCTCTGAGACCCCAGGCTTCTCGCGGGCTGGGCCCAGATCTCGCCTTCAGTTTCACTTTGCCCAAAAGGGTTCAGAGTCGGGGAGCGGCTGGTGGCCAACCTCCCCGCCTCGAGCTTTGCCGAGGCCCACAGGACCACTCTGCAGGCCGTGTGGGGCTCCCCGCTTCAGCTGCTGGGCAGCCGGCCTTCAGCACTGCGGCCCCTTCAGGACATTCAGGCCCCCACAGGCTTCACCCTGCCCGCCTCTGTGCCTCCCAGCAGCCCACCCAGAGGGAGGCCGTTCTCTTGTCCCCTTTACTGAGGGATGGGCGGGGCCCCGGGAGGCGCACGTGGCCCACTGACGCCCAGTGACAAGGCCCCGTCTGGGTCTGACCTGCAGCCGGCTCTCAGGGCAAGGCCAGGCCCCAGCCCAGCTCCTCTAAGAAGCAAGACTGGAAAGCTGAAGTCCCCCAGAAGCCAGACCTGGAGGAGGAGGCCTCGGTCGCTGCCCTGCTTCACAGCGGCAGGGTGGACAAGGCCCTCGGGGTGCAGGGGCTTGTCAAGTAAGGCTCCCCGTGCCTGCGGGACGGGTGCGCCCGGCAGGTTCACAACCTAGAACCTGCCCACGGCGTCACCCTTTCAAACGGCCTCCAGTGGGAAGTTAAGCTCCTGAAGGCTGGGCTTGCCCACCTGGTGCCCTCTCCCCTCCCTGGGATCCGGTGGGCCCCCTCAACCGACCTGAACCTGCAGGAGGGGCTGGCAGCAGCCCCTAAAGCATGCTTTCAAACACGGAAGCAAAGTGTCCAGGCCTCCAGATTAGCTTGCTTTTCACCCAGAGAACCCCCAGTCCGGTCGGGGCGCCCCCAGGAACCATGCTGGGCTCTGGAGGGCACGGGGTCAGCACACCAGGGCAGGGCCGCCCCCAGGCTCACGAGCTGTCCGCTGGGCCACCGGGCCCGCCCCTGCATCTCTGCAGCCTGTGGGCACCCCGTGCCGGACCCCGGGTTTGCGGTCGGTACCGAGGGTGGCCAGGCAGCTCAGACCACACCCGCCCCCTCAGTGTGTGTTGCAAGGGGAAGAAGGGGTGGGCCGGGATCGAGGCTGGCCCCAGGGATGCCCACCTGTTGCTGAGAGCAGAAGGGAGCCAGGCTGCAGAGATGCCCTCTCCCCACACTGGAGCCAGTGCTGCCCTGAGAGCCGGTGAGACCGCCCGCAGCAGGCTGCCCTCGCCCCTACCCCGGCTGCTCTCATGCCTGTTTCAGAGACGAAGACGCAGACAGCGCCAACACAGTGCGCCCCTGGGCGGCGGGCAGCCAGCGGAAGGGCAGGCAGGTGCCCGGAGAGCCCCCCTCGGCAGGCCTGCCCCCGCACCTGCACAAGCCTCCCACGCTGCAGCAGTGTGAGGTCGTCATCCGGCAGCTGTGGAACGCCAACCTCCTGCAGGCGCAGGAGGTGAGGGGTGGGGGAGAAGGGGAGGGGAGGGCGCCCCGGGGCCACACCACCCCACCCAGCCCGCCCCTCCTCTCCTCCCTGCCTTCAGCTGCAGCACCTCAAGTCGCTCCTGGAAGGGAGCCAGAGACCCAGGGCCGGCCCTGAGGAGGCTGGGCCCAGCTCCCCCAGGTAGGTGCCCCGGGAGGCCGCAGGGGCACGGCTGGGCCTGCTCATCTGGGGCTCACGGCAGACTCCCTTCTCCAGGGACCAGGAGGCCCTGCACTTCGAGGCCACACAGCTCCCCAAGGTCGTGGCCAAGGGCATCTCTAAGAAATGGTGAGTCCTACCGGGGTGGGAGGTGGGCCGCCTCTGAGCCCGGCGCCCGCGGTGACCCCCACTGCCCCCCAGCCTGATCCTGAGCCGGGCACCCGTGGCGGAGCGCGCCATCCTGCCGGCGCTGAAGCAGAGCCTCAAGACCAGCTTTGCGGAGCGGCAGCGGCGGCTGCAGGCGGTGCAGGGCCGGCGGCTGCACCGCTCCCTGCTCTGAGCGCCAGGCCCCGGCCGCCACCCTGCCGGCTGCACCTCCACGGACTCCCAGCGCTCGCGAGCCAAGCTAACTTCCAATCAACCAGGCCCACGGCTGGTACCACATGTGGTCTCGGGGCTGGAACTGTTTATTTTCTTGGTATTTTGCTATTCTGCGTTCTCATGCACGTGTTATGAAATAAGCGAGCCTACCTGTCACAGACTGGAAATAAAGCTTGTTTCTCCCAGTTGCAAGCCTCGTCCTACACCGGCTCCCAGGCACCGGGGCCCCGAGTGCCCCTGGCTCTGCCCCTGGCAGGGCCTGCCGGGGGTCACCCCGCCTGTCGGGACCCGGCGGCTGCCCTGGAAGAAAACAAGCGCAGGCATGGCCCACACGCTCCTCCCAGTGCGCAGGGGGCTGCCTTCCAGGCACCCGAGCGCGACACCGTCCTGTGTCCACGGCACAAACAGCTGATGAGCAGCCCCGCCCAGCCCGCCTGCGTCCGCCGAGGGCCGGGGCCATGGCCGCGGGACAAGGTCCTCCCCAGGATGCTGGGCCCGCCCGGTGATGGCCACAGGACACCCCCCACCTGCCAGAACGACAGCTTCGGCTCGGACCCCTGCCTGGCAGGATAGTCCTCCCAGCCCCACCGAGTCTGGGTACCCCCCCCAAAGTGCGGGACTTGGCTCCACCCGAACAGCGCCCCTCACTGGACAGAGGGACCCTGACTCACAGCGGGGCGGGGGGACACAGTGACAAATCCATGACAAACACAGGAATAATAAATTTATTATAAGAACCACAGAAGACACAGTAATGCACATACAAAAAGAGGGGACCTCTCATTAGCAGAGAGCCGGCTGGCTGACGCCCCGTCAGGAGCCCGCAGTCTCTCAGAACGCGAGAGCCACCCAGGCGCCCTGCTCCCGGGGCCCACAGCGCTGAGCAGGCTCCAGGCCTGGCGGGAGGGGGGCTGGCAAGGTATGAGGCCCCGACGGTGGTGGGGCCCTGCAGCCAGCGCCCCAACCCTGGAGCACCCCTATGGCGCGCCCTGAACCCAGAACCGCGTTCAGGGAATTCGCATGTCTTCAGGGCTTCCTATGTCCTGCACACCCCCAGGGAAACGGCAGGAGGCTTTCTGGCACACACACGAGGCTCACGCAGGACCCAACGGTGCCAAGGAGACAGGGGCCCTGCCGAGGACAGCTGCCCGCGACGCGGGGCCGGGGCTTGGCCACGGCCTGTCCACGCGTGCAGGTGTGCGGCTGGTCCCGAGGCGGAGGAAAAGCAGAAGAGCTAACCTAGGTCCGGGCTCTCTAAGGAAGCCAGCATCGAGAAACGTCCGACACGGGGCCCAAGGAGGCTGCCAGCTGCCCCGCGGCCCCCGGAGGGCGGGAGGCCGGACATGCAGCGGTGGCGCAGCTAAGCAGCCGAGAGGCAGGCCTGGTGGACACTCTGGGCCCAGGTGGTGAGCAGGGCCGTGACCGAGTGCTTGTCAGGGAGCTGCAGCAGCCGCGAGGTCATGCACTGGTGCACCGACTGCAGGAAGGGGTTGGCGTCTGCAGAGAGGGGCGGCCATGAGCCTCTGCTCCCCGCCACGACCCTCCGCTGCCCCACCCAGCCCAGGGTCCGGGTGCCAGCTCCCGCACGCCAGTGGACAGGTGGACCGGACGGTCTGGGGCGGGGATTGCCCTCAGGATGGCCGCAGGGCCCAGGCCTCTACAGGATGTCCCTGGGGAGGGACGTCTCCACCAACGGGGCCTGCCCCCCAGATGGGTCCCCAGGAGCCTCACAGAGGCCCACAGGGGCCACTGGGCCTGGGCCAGCCTCAGCCCTGAGCCAGCTGTTCAGCACTGCTGGCGTGTGGTGGGCAGGGAGCCTCCCCTCTCCGTGGGCCTACGTGGCCACCTGCTCCGTCCACCAAGGAAGAGGGCAGGAGGGCCTCAGCAGAGCGGGGGCTCATGGAGGAACGCCGGGTGCCCACCCCCCGGTCACCCACCGTACTGCCACTGCCGGTTGATCCACAGAGGGCTCTGGGCAGGGTAGTCGGCAGGCACACTAAGCTCCAGCGGCGGCACGCTGGGGAGGTCCTTGTCATCTGCAACACACGAGGCCACACATCTACAACCTGTGAGCCGGCAGCGCCCACCAGGCCTGGAGGCCCTGCGGAGCCTGTGCAGAGCCCAGGCCCGGACTCCTGCGCTTCCCATCTCCCCAGGGCCTCAGGCGCACGGAGCTGCAGCTGGACGGAAGGGAGGGGCTTTCATGTGTGGGGGTGGTGGTGGTGACAGTGTGCGGACTCAGGGCCAGCCCCCAGGCAAGTGCGCACGTCCTCGCGTGTGGGCCGAGGGCCGCGGGCAGGCCCCAGGCGGGCTCCCCAGCGCCGCCCCGGCGCTCACCCAGCTTGCAGACCAGGTGGACGGTGCCGCTGCTGCTGCAGTGCGAGGGGTCCAGGCTCACCAGGAACCGGGGGTCCAGCCGGGCCACCTCCCCCTGAAGCACGCTGGGGACACTCTGCCGCTCGCCCTCCTCGAGCTTCCGCTTCCGGGCGGACACCACCGGGGCCCTGGGGGAGGCAGCCGCGCTGACCCTCTGGCCGGGCTGCGGCCCCGGCCGGGCCGCCCGCCAAGCCCCGGGGATACGCACGTGATGGGCGGGCCGTGGATGGCCGTCATGGCGGGGACGAACGTCCGGTACAGGGAATGGTTGAAGACGGGCGAGCGGATGTTGGCCAGAACGGCGTCCAGGAGCGGCTGGCACAGGTACTGCTGCTTGGTGGGGGGCACGGGGGGCGGCGGGGGCGTGGGCTGCGGCAGGACGGTGGGGTCAGCAGCCCACTCGTGGGCCCCGGCCCTCGTCCTCGCCCAGCCGGTCTTCCTGGCTTCCCCACAAGCTCCACCTCACAGGCGGGGCGGCCAGGCCAGGCCCATGGGCCCCGAGAACCGTGCGCTACGAGGCCGCGGGCAGAGGCTGACCCCCGCACACTCATCTCACCCCACTGGGCACGGCCCCCGCCTCCTCTAGCTCATGGTTAGACCGTGGGTGAGCCCTGACCACCAGGGATGCCCGCGACCCCAGCAACACCGCTCACCACTGCCATGTCGTTCTTGAGCTTCTCCAGGGCGATCTCGCATTTCTGCAGCGTCTTCAGAGGGCACCTACAGAGGAGGACGGGGCTGACCCTCCGTGTGGGGGCAGGGAGCCTACGGCTCTCAGGGTCTCCACCCAACTCTGGACGGAGTGGGTGGGGGACTCGGCCACCGGCACCCCTCCCAGGAGCCCGCCAGCCCCTGCGCTGTTCCCAGACCCAGAGTCTGAGGCCCAGGACGAGGCACACTGACAGGCCAGGGGAGGACGGAGGCCAGGCCCCTGCCCCCACCTGACGACCTGCTGAGAGGCCGGAGGGCCATTACCTCCCACAGGACCCCTCAGTGCCCAGCGTTCTGCCCAGGTGAGCAGAACCAGGACATTCCAGAAAGGTGCCCGGCCTGAGCCAAGGCCCCAGGAGAGGGCAGGGGTCCCCCAGGCAGACCACCTGAAGGTGGGGTGCTGGCTGAGCTCTGACCTCAGCAGCTCCGTGGCCAGTGGGAGAGGGAAGGGACGTGAGGGCATGCCCCTACCTCCCGAGCCCCTCAGACGCTGTTCGGTCCCTTCCGCGGCCAGCGCGTGTGAGCTCAGTGCCCCTTCTGCACACGTGGGCACCGGGACTGTCCTGGCCGAAGGCCACCTGCACGTCGGGGGCCGGGCTGAGGCCCTTCCAGGCCAGTGAGAGGGCTGTGAGGGCCATGGGGTGGGGACGCTCTGAGCGGTGGGGGCAGCGCTGTCCCCACAGGCTCGGGGGCAAGGCTCACCGCTTGGAGGGGTCCGTCAGGATGTCCAGCAGGCTCTTCATCTTACTCAGGTCCTTTTTCCTGTCTGGGGCAGAAGCGGACCCTCAGACAGGGCCCGGGGTCCCTGCCCCGCCCGCCAGCGCGCAGGCCCACCTTCGTTCTTGTCGATCTTGTTGATCATGCGGCGCAGTGGCTCGATGTACTTGGACAGCTGCTTCAGCTTGTCCAGGTACTGCTGCTCCTCGGCCTGGCTGGAGCCTGCGGGGCTCATGACGGAGCTGGGGTTCACTGCGGGACACGGCCCGGTGAGCGCGGCCCGGCCCACGGAGGGCGTGGCTGTGCCCGACCCGCGCCCGACTTACCAGGGGTGTTCAGTGGTCCTGGGGATGGGACGCTGAAGTTCTGTGGGGTGCGCGCCGTCACAGGGCTCTGGGAGGGCTGCGGCGAGGGGCTGGGCAGGAAGCTGCTGGGGGACGGAGCGGGGCCGGAGCTGGCAGAGAGGAGGCGGGTGAGCAGGGGCGGGGCAGGGAGGCACGGGGTTGGGGGGTGGGCCGGGCCTACCTGACGTTGGAGTTGGGCTGCGAGCTGGGTGGGCCGGGCTGCGGGGACGGCTGCGGGGGAGGCGGCATCGACTGCGGGGTGTGCACCTGCTGGCCCGGCGATGGCGACGACAGCACGGTGAGGCCGCTCTGGCTGACCTGCGGGGAGGGCACACCTGCTGATCTGCCCGCGCACCCCCGTGGCCCCTCTGCCGCGCCTCTCAAACACCCACGCGGCGTGCGCCTGCCACACACACCCACGCCGCACATGGCGGCCCCAGGCGCTGGCGGCAGGGCTGGACACCCAGCGCTGCTAACAGCAAAACCCTCCAGACCCGAGAACCAGCCGAGGACCGAGGCCAGCAGGACCCACTCCAGAGGAACGGCGCAGAGCCACGCGTGGCCACAGGGCCGGGCACTGAGACCAGGAGCCTGACTTGTGCTGAAACGTGAGGAGGAAAGAAAAGCTGCCAAGCTGTCTCTCCTGCCACCCACGCTTCCTGTCTGCCCCCTCAGCCCCACCTCCTCCACCGCGCTGACCTAGTGTTGGCTCAGACCTGTCCCTTGCCTTGTCCACTGCTGCCACCGAGGCTGCGAAGAAGGGATGAGGAAGCAGATTCCCCCAGGGGTATTCTCACATCCGGGGGCCCCACTGCTGCTAGACTCGAGTGTGCAGTGAGGCCAGCCCACCAGGCCCCGGGACCCATGAGTGCCCCCCACCCCTGGGTGCAGACCTGGAGCCCAGGGCATGGCCTCCCTTGCATGAAGGCGCGTGGGCATGCCCCCAGTCCTTAAGGCTGGTCCTCAGAACCCCAAACCCCGGCGGGTGGAGGGGTGGCCCCACTCCTCCCCTGCTGCTGCGCCCCCCGTCCCCGCCTCCGCTCTGCCGTCAGCTCTCTGCACTCTGCTGGGACAGAGATCACAAATTCACGCCACCCTTGAAGCGACCGAACGCCACGTGGGTTGCACCAGACTCCAGCAGAAGCAAAGGCAGCGTGACCCTGGGAAGGGGAAGGAGTGCACCCCGAGAACAGGGAGCCCCAGGAGGCCTGCAGATGAGGCCGGGACAGAGTGGCGGCAGAGGAGGTGGCCGACACGGTCCCACAGGGCCACCAATCCTGCCCTGGCTGCAGATGTGATGTCGGCAGTCTGCTTCACACAAGACCACGTGTGGGTGAGCCAGGGAGAGGGCGCGGGGCCACAGAGCCCCTCCAAAGGCTGCGGGAGTCCCATTGGCACACTCCTCCGGACTCGAGCCACAGGGCCAGGACAGATGCTATGGGACACGCGGCATTCCCGCCCAGACACAGCGCTTGGCAGACACGGCCACAAGGGCAGAAGCCCGTGGGCCCACGGGGGTCTCACCACGACACACCTGCTGAAAGGGCAGCACCTTCCTGAGCCGCTGCAGGCGGGAGACAGGAAGGAGCAAGGCCAGGACTGGACACGGGCTGGGGCGAGGGGGCCTTTGGAGAAGTCACAAGGCCTGGCTTCCTACCCCAGACTCCAAGGGGACTGTGGCCTCTACCGGGCAAGGCCAGGAGGCCCTTCTGTCCCATCGACATCCGATGTGCAGGGGGTGGGCACCCAGGGGTGAGTCCTGGAAGTCAAGGCTGACTGCTGGAGCCAGATGCCCTGTCCTCGGGGTCCTCCTGGTCTCCAGAGAGATGCCCCCGGCTCCGTGCTCAGAGCTGAGGTGGGAAGAGAGCATGGCACCCTTCTCTCCATCACGCACCAGGAGAAGGTGAGAGGGAAGATCTGGGGCGTCGCGGGGTGGGCGTGGCACGCACCCTGTGCAGCTCGAACCCAGACACGCCAAGCAGAGCTGCCCCGAGGACCCCAGGGACTGGCCTGATCCAGACAGAAGCTCGCTGTCCCAAGGGTGATGGGCACTGGCTGGCGCCTCCAGAGCCTCGGCGCGGGGCCTCACCTGGACTCCGGGCCCCACTATCTGGGAGGCCTGGGCCGTCGGCACTGCTGTCTGCGGCGGGACCTGGGGCTGCACCTGCGGCTGCTGCACCACCATTGGAGCCCGCACCTGCGGAGGAACAGCCTGCAGCCACCAGCCCAGGGCGGGCGCCCTCACGTCCGGCCGAGGAAGGGATCCCATTCTGCCGCTTCCTTGGCTGACGTCTGCTACTAGTTGACCCTCACCCGTGGCTCATGAGCACAGCCCATGCCAGCCTGGCTCTGAGTCAGTAGAGTCGAGCCCTGCCTCCCTGCCTCCGGCAAGAAGTCTGCCCTGATGGGACACCACCACCAGCTGTTGCGACAAGCCCAGGGCGCTGATGGCCCACGAGAGCCCTGCTCACAGCCCCGACTCCTCTAAGGAACCCAGGCCAGCGGGCTTCTGCTGACAGGACCCTGCTCAGGACCCCCCTGCCCTTCAGCCTGCGTCTTGGGGCCTCCGAGCCACCCACGACATGGTCCAGGCTCGGCTCTGCCCCACCTCACCCAATGAATGGCAAACAGAAAAGGACAAAAGAGCAAGTGAGCTGAAAAACCCACTAAAATGCCTCTCAACACAGCTAACGTCCCCGAGTGGGTGCAATACTGTCCTCCGCGTGGCGTCCCCATTTACAGACGTGGATCTGCTTTTGCACAGATGCAAGACAAAATAATGTCTTATGCCTTCCTCAAAAACACGGTCACGATCTCTGGTCAGAACTCCAAGTGGTCCGTGGGCCAGGCAGGTGGCATGCCCTCCGCCACGGTGAGAATACAGGTGTTGCCCTCCACCTTCTCACCCACAACCTTACGATGCCCTTGGTCTCCGTCAAATCAGCCAGGCTGCTCGGAAGACAAGGTGCCTCCTGGCAGGAGGGGGGACGCATGCTCCTTCGCTGAGCGGCATGAGGGGCCAGGGCAGGGGTGGCAGGGCGAATCCTGGTGCTGGAAGAGGGCCTGCCATCCACAGCCAGGGTGCCCAGAGACCACGACAGCCCCTGGGACACCTGGAGAAGGGCCCTGGCTGTGTGACACCGGGTACTCACCAGTTTCAGCTGCGGCTGGGCGTATAGCATCTGCCCAGGGAGGGCCGGAGCCTGTGACACCAAAGGCTGTGGCTGTGACTGCGGCGGGGGCTGTGGTGGGGGCTGGTGGTGCTGTGGGGGCTGCAGCTGCTGAGGCAGGGCCTGCGAGGGCGGGGGCGGGGGCTGCTGCAGCGGGGGCTGCTGGATGGGCGGCTGGGCCTGGAGAGCCTGCTGCTGCTGCTGCAGTTGCAGCTGTGCCATGCGCTGTAGCTGCTGCTGCTGCATCTGCGGCAGAACAAGCAACCCCATCAGCTCCCGGCCCAGCGGTGCTCCCGGGGGCAGAGGGACACCCAGCGTCACTGGGCCCTGACCATGGACGCCGGCCCACCTGAGGCCTGAGGGGACAAAGGCAGAGTCCAGGGAAGGGGCCAGAGGGCCTGGTAAGGGGTCACATGTAGGTGCAGCCCCAGAGAAGCATCGCTCTGCTGACCACAGACCTCAGAAGCCCCTTCCAGGGGTGCCTGTGTGGCCCCAAAAGTGGGCATAGGACCAGCTTCAGGATGAGGAGAGGCAGGGCTGAAGATGCCCTGTCAGCCGGGAGAGGGGCCGTGGGAAAGGAGGCCCAAGCCCAGGCCGGGAGCTGGCGGCCAGGGGTGGGTCTGCCGGGCTGCACTCCCCCAACCCACGACAGGCCGGAGTGGGAGAGGCTCAGCCCGTCAGGATACTGAGGCCACGCGTGACAGAAGAGCTTTTCCTGTGCCGTGGCCACCCGCGTGGGACGATTAGTGTGGCGTCCAGACACCAGAGCCCTCAGGGACAGGGCGGACGGGAGGCCACCTCGCTGTGGCCGCCTGCATCCGGGGGCCCCGCCCCGGCCCTGGCTGCTCCCCGCCTGGCTTGGGGGACGAGGCGGCACCTGCTGCTGGTTCTGCTGGTGCAGCTTGATCAGGTGCTGCTGCTGCTGGAGCTGCTGCTGCTGCACCGCCGCCTGGAACTGCTGTTGCATGGCGCTCTGCTGTGCCTGGAACTGCTGCTGCTGCTGCTGTTGCTGCAACGCCACCTGCTGCTGCGCCTGGAACTGTTGCTGCTGCTGCTGCAGCGCCACCTGCTGGAGCTGCAGCTGGGCTGGAGACAGAGGGGTGGGGCGCTTGTCCTGGGTGCAGCTGGGGGAGGTGCCACCGACAGCACGAGAGTGACGGGGTGCCAATGACAGGACACCAACATCCACTCCACACCAACTGTGATCCACTTCACAGGGACCCGATCTGCTCCACAGGGACCCGATCCGCTCCACAGGGACCCGATCCACTCCACACTAACTGTGATCCACTCCACAGGGACCCGATCCACTCCACAGGGGCCCGATCCACTCCACAGGGACCCGATCCAGTCCACAGGGACCCGATCCACTCCACACTAGCTGTGATCCACTCCACAGGGGCCCGATCCACTCCACAGGGGCCCGATCCACTCCACAGGGACCCGATCCACTCCACAGGGGCCCGATCCACTCCACAGGGACCCGATCCACTCCACAGGGGCCCGATCCACTCCACAGTAACTGTGATCCACTCCACAAGGGCCCGATCCACTCCACAGGGGCCCGATCCACTCCACAGAGACCCGATCCACTCCACAGGGACCCGATCCGCTCCACAGGGACCCGATCTGCTCCACAGTAACTGTGATCCACTCCACAGAGACCCGATCCACTCCACAGGGACCCGATCCGCTCCACAGGGACCCGATCCGCTCCACAGAGGCCCGATCCGCTCCACACTAGCTGTGATCCACTCCACAGAGACCCGATCCAATCCACAGAGACCCGATCCACTCCACAGGGGCCCGATCCACTCCACAGAGACCCGATCCACTCCACAGGGGCCCGATCCACTCCACAGGGGCCCGATCCACTCCACACTAGCTGTGATCCACTCCACAGAGACCCGATCCACTCCACAGGGACCCGATCCACTCCACAGAGACCCGATCCACTCCACAGGGACCCGATCCGCTCCACAGGGACCCGATCCACTCCACAGAGGCCCGATCCGCTCCACACTAGCTGTGATCCACTCCACAGAGACCCGATCCACTCCACACTAGCTGTGATCCACTCCACAGAGACCCGATCCACTCCACAGGGGCCCTATCCACTCCACAGGGACCCGATCCACTCCACAGAGACCCGATCCACTCCACACTAGCTGTGATCCACTCCACAGAGACCCGATCCACTCCACAGAGACCCGATCCACTCCACAGGAACCCGATCCACTCCACAGGGACCCGATCCACTCCACACTAGCTGTGGTCCACTCCACAGGAACTGTGATCCGCTCCACAGAGACCCCATCCACTCTGTAGTAACCAGATGCACCCTGTGGGAACCAGACCCGCTCTACTGTAACGAGGGGGCAGGAGGGAGCAGGCCAACCAGGAGGCAGTATGGCAACCACCTATCTGCTTCCTGCCTCGATGGAGCCCCCAGCTCTGGACACAACTGGGGCCTTTTGTGACCGGCTCCTTTCCCTCAGCGCTGCATTTACAAGGTTCACCCGTGCTGTGGCTCAGATCCGTATCCCCTTTCTTTTTGGGGCCGAACCGTACTCCACTATATGGATTCCCCACACTCTGTGTTACTTATCCATCCGCTGATGGACATCTGGGTTGTGTCCACTTCACGGTGGTTAGAAATAATGCTGATAAAAACCACCCGTCAGAGCCATCCCTGGTGGCCCAGGGGTTAAGGCTCTGCCCTTCCACTGCAGGGGGTGTGGGTCTGACTTCTGGTTGGGGAACTAAGATCCCACACAATGCGAAGCACAGCCAAAAAAGTAAAAATGAAGAATCACAAGATTTTCAGTGATGTGCTCTCTTTTCAGGTGATGAAAATGTTTCAAAATCGACCCCATGAATGTACTCCTGAACACGGCACTCCCAGTGCACAAAAAAGGGTACATGAACTGTGTTATTTGCTGCCCTTTAGTCACTAAGTCCCATCTGACTCTTGTGACCCCATGGACCGTAGCCCTCCAGGCTCCTCTGTCTACAGGATTCTCCAGGCAAGAATACTGGAGTGGGTCACCACTTACTTCTCCAGGGGATGGAACCTGCGTCTCCAGCTTGACAGGCAGATTCTTGACCACTGAGCGACCTAGGAAGCCCAACGTGAACTCCATCTATATCCTTCAATAAAGGTGAAGAAGAGGAACGCACTTTGTCCCTTTTGTCCAATTTCCTGCAACAGTGGCACTTCGTAAAACTACACTATCCTAACACAGGAAGATGTGTGCCAGCTGCCTGAGTGTCTGGTTTAAACTATACACCATTTTCTCACCTGGTGAGGCTCAACCACCCCCGCGGTCAAGACCTGGTGCAGCTCCAACAGCACAGGCCCTCGTGCCAGGCCTCAGCAGCTGCCAAGGTGACCCCCGTCTCTAATGACACAGCCACCATGAACGCTGGATAAAGCACATGGCAGGCACAGCTCTTCCTTCAGCATGCTGAAAGCGTCGGCGTGTGGAGCACAGCCACGCAGACCCCTTCCTGAGCACGCTTCCCACCATATCCTTCAGTTCTCCCAACTCCTCACTTTTGTCTGGCTAACTATCTGGGAGGGGACTCGCCCACCACGTCTTTCCTCTGAAGGCTTTTGCAGCATGTATCTCAGGCGTCTCCTGTCAGGATTAAGGAGCTGTACCCCCTCCTCTCACTTCCAGCCAGTCTCAGCAGGAAAGCCTCTCTCTTCACACTCAAGGCAATTACCTGTAGTTTTCAACTGATCTGTATCTGTCTTTCCGCTTCTAAGTTTCTCTTTCAGCTTTACTGACATAACTGACATTTTCTCCTCCTCTTTTGAGTTCTATTTTGTTGGATGCTTGGGTTGACTTTTGTATGTTGTCTGGGTTTTTGTAGTGTCCATCTCATTCCAAGTTTTCCTACTGATGTGGAATTGACAAACTATCTCTATTGTTTTAGCAACGACTTTTACAATTATTACACATAATCAATTTAACAAAGTATAAAGTTTATCCGATCAGTGCAAAGAAATAGAGGAAAACAACAGATTGGGAAAGACTAGAGATCTCTTCAAGAAAATTCGAGATACCAAAGGAACATTTCATGCAAAGATGGGCTCGATAAAGGACAGAAATGGTATGGACCTAACAGAAGCAGAAGATATTAAGAAGAGGTGGCAAGAATACACAGAAGAACTGTACAAAAAAGATCTTCACGACCCAGATAATTACGATGGTGTGATCACTCACCTAGAGCCAGACATCCTGGAATGTGAAGTCAAGTGGGCCTTAGGAAGCATCACTACGAATAGGCTAGTGGAGGTGATGAATTCCAGTTGAGCTATTTAAAATCCTAAAAGATGATGCTGTGAAAGTGCTGCACTCAATAAGCCAGCACATTTGGAAAACTCAGCAGTGGCCACAGGACTGGAAAAGGTCAGTTTTCGTTCCAATCCCAAAGAAAGGCAATGCCAAAGAATGCTCAAACTACTGCACAATTGCACTCATCTCACACGCTAGTCAAGTAATGCTCAAAATTCTCCAAGCCAGGCTTCAGCAATACGTGAACCGTGAACTTCCAGATGTTCAAGCTGGTTTTAGAAAAGGCAGAGGAACCAGAGATCAAATTGCCAATATCCGCTGGATCAAATCTCTCGAAAAAGCAAGAGAATTCCAGAAAAACATCTATTTCTGCTTTATTGACTATGCCAAAGCCTTTGACTTGTGTGGATCACAATAAACTGTGGAAAATTCTGAAAGAGATGGGAATACCAGACCATCTGACCTGTCTCTTGAGAAACCTGTATGCAGGTCAGGAAGCAACAGTTAGAACTGGACATGGAACAACAGACTGGTTCCAAATAGGAAAAGGAGTACGTCAAGGCTGTATATTGTCACCCTGCTTATTTAACTTATATGCAGAGTACATCATGAGAAACGCTGGGCTGGAAGAAGCACAAGCTGGAATCAAGATTGCCGGGAGAAATATCAATAACCTCAGACATGCAGATGACACCACCCTTATGGCAGAAAGTGAAGAAGAACTAAAGAGCCTCTGGATGAAAGTGAAAGAGGAGAGTGAAAAAGTTGGCTTAAAGCTCAATGTTCAGAAAACTAAGATCATGGCACCTGGTCCCATCACTTCATGGGAAATGGATGGGGAAACAGTGGAAACAATGGTAGACTTTATTTTTTTGGGCTCCAGAATCACTGCTGATGGTGATTGCAGCCATGAAATTAAAAGACGCTTACTCCTTGGAAGGAAGGTTATGGCCAACCTAGATAGCATATTTTAAAGCAGAGACATTACTTTGCCAACAGAAGTCCGTCTAGTCAAGGCTATGGTTTTTCCAGTGGTCATGTATGGATGTGAGTTGGACGGTGAAGAAAGCTGAGCGCCGCAGAATGGATGCTTTTGAACTGTGGTGTTGGAGAAGACTCTTGAGAGTCCCTTGGACTGCAAGGAGATCCAATCAATCCATCCTAAAAGAGATCAATCCTGGGTGTTCACTGGAAGGACTGATGTTGAAGCTGAAACTCCAATACTTTGGCCACCTCATGCGAAGAGTTGACCCATTGGAAAAGACCCTAATGCTGGGTGGGATTGGGGGCAGGAGGAGAAGGGGATGACAGAGGATGAGATGGTTGGATGGCATCACCGACTCGATGGACATGGGTTTGGGTAGACTCTGGGAGTTGGTGATGGACAGGGAGGCCTGGCGTGCTGCAATTCACGGGGTCGCAAAGAGTCGGACACGACTGAGCGACTGAACTGAAAGTCTATCCATATTTAAACCTCTTCCCTAAATATGAGGACCTCAGACTCCTCTCTATTTTTTAGTTTATTTATCTATTTCTTAACTTTACAACATTGGTTTTGCCATACATTGACATGAATCCACCATGGGTGTACATGTGTTCCCCTTCCAGAACCCCCCTCCCATCTCCCTCCCCATCCCATCCCTCTGGGTCATCCCAGTGCACCAGCCCCGAGCACCCTGTATCATGCGTTGAACCTGGACTGGCGATTCGTTTCACATATGATAATTTACATGCTTCCATGCCATTCTGCCATATCCTCCCGCCCTCGCCCTCTCCCATAGAGTCCATAATACTGCTTTATTTATCTGTGTTTCTTTTGATGTCTCACATGCAAGGTTATCTTTACCAATTGACTAAATACCATATATATGTGTTAGTATACTGTATTGGTGTTTTTCTTTCTGGCTTACTTCACTCTGTAGAATAGTCTCCAGTTTCATCCACCTCATTAGAACTGATTCGAATGTACTCTTTTTAATGGCTGAACAATATTCCATTGTGTGTATGTACCATAGCTTCCTTATCCATTCATCTGTTGATGGGCATCCAGGCTGTTTCCATGTCCTGGCTATTACAAACAGCGCTGCGATGAACATTGGGGTACAGTGTCTCTTTCAATTCTGGTTTCCTCAGTGTGTATGCCCAGCAGTGGGATTGCTGGGTCATATGGCAGTTCTATGCCCAGTTTTTTGAGGAATCTCCACATTGTTCTCCATAGTGGCTGTACTAGTTTGCATTCCCACCAACAGTTGTAAGAGGGTTCCCTTTTCTCCACACCCTCTCTAGCATTTATTGCTTGTAGTCTTTTGGATAGCCGCCATTCTGACGGGCGTGAAATGTCTAAATATTTTTTAAAGAAGATTTTCTATGCACACAACAGACCTGGGTCCTTGCTATTCCCTCCTGCTGACTCAGCTTGGTTTGGTCCCTGTTTATCTCATGCTCACAGAGCGGACCTGCAGGAAGAGGCAGGACAGAAAAGCAGCTGGGGCGCAGCCTCGGGCGATGCTGACAGGAACCCCGGCTCTGTTGCTGCTGCGTGTTCCCCCGGCTGCAGTGCGCACCCCACACTGGACTCCGAGTGAAACGATCTATCACAGACGGGGAACAGTGCTGGGGACCTGCGGAGGGCAGCTCCGAGGACTATGGTACGGAGGTAATCTCTGTTTACAGAAAGGATCCCCACACGGTGCTGGGGGGCTGCCCCGGACATGGAAGACGCCCCGCACCATCTCTGGCCTCTGCCCACCGGATGCCAGGAGCCCACCCGCATGAGCTGTGACAGCCTAACGGTCCCCACACTGCCAGACAGCCCTCAGGGCGCGAGGTTGCTGAGAATCACTGCTTAGACTTACGCCTATGGTGACCTTGTATGGAAAGTGCTGCTTCTTCCATTTATACCTGGTATCTTGGGAAGGATGGTCTGAGAGGTCAGAGAAGGTGGTGAGGGAAAGCAAGCATGTCCGTGAACAGCCTTTCAGGGAGCGTCTCCTTGGCTCTGCTGGCAGCTCTGTACCAGGGGTGCTACCATCCCAACCAGCTTGTAACTCTATCCCTGAGTCTGTCGAGTCTTCCTGCGCCTTGACAGACAGCTGTTGAGACCGTCTTCTGGCCTCTGGTGTCCTGGGCCACACGGGCTGGGGTGTGGTGCCTGTGGAACCTGCGTGGAGCCCTGGGCTCCCCCGGCCACAACCCCCTCACCCCCTCTGCTCCGGGCTGTCCCTGTGATGCCAGCCACACTTGTGACTTCAGCCTCCACGCTTCTCAGCGTCCTGCTCCCCAGGCCTCTCCTCCAGGCTACGTTCTGGGGAACACCTTCAAATGCAGCTTCCAGTCCACAAACTCTTTCTCTGGCTGTAACTAAGCTGTTTATTCACCCACACTTTCTCTCCCGGTAACTTTGTTCTCGTGTCTGCGGGCTTTCTGTGGTGACTCGTCACATCTGCTTGGTCACAGCACTCATTCCCTCGGGAGTCAGACCCCATCTCCTTCGGCACCGAGTTCTCACCTAACAAAGCAACGGCCCTGGAGGCCTCCATCCCCGGGTACTGTTGCTGCTCCTCCGGGAGGCGTGCCTGCTTCCCTGCAAGCCTGCTGACTCTGCGCACACTGCCTGACCTGGATCTGCAATTCTCACAGGCCTGCCCCCAAGACTCCCCTCCAGTGCACCCCGGTCTCCGGCGCAGCCCAGACACAGTCTACCCAGGACCCAGTCATCTGGGGGGCAGGGCTCCTAGGCAGCCCATCTTCCAAACAGCCAGAAACAGGGCTGATTTTTAAAGCTGGCCTCAAGCACACAATATAAAACTCTTTAAGGAACAAACATACACAGCGTTTAAAAGCCCAGCCTCACCCACAGTCAGCAGTGTTTCCTGTGACTAACCCAGGCCACCTGGAGGTGCCTGGTGGGCTCTGGACTGCCTTTGGGCGCACTGGCCAAACCGCAGACTCAGGGCCTACGCTCTGGGGCACGTGGCACTAGGGCCTGAGCAGCCTGAATCCCATGGCAGCGTTTGGAGGAGTGAGAAAGGGTGCCAAGTGCCCTCAGGCACACACCTACCACAGGGAGACCAGGCCCCGGAGGTCCCAGGGGGCAGCAGTGAGACACGAGGGCAGAGACCACAGCAACGCCCTCCGTGCGGCCCAGGAGCCCAGGCCCCTCGGGGGCTGACACAGGACATGGCCAAGGTTGGACCAGGGAGGGTGCAGGCTGGCACCAGCACCTCCCCACTGCGCCGACAGTCTCGGGAGTGAGACTGCAAATCACGCTAAGGTCATCCAATTGAAAACTGTATTTTATTATAAAATCTAAGTCTGTGATAAAGAGAAATTCCATCAGTGTACCAGCGTATTACATGAAAAGGAGACAGAGTAGCCTTCTGAAAGCCACCCTGTGTGTATGCCTGTACACGTGTGTCTGCTTGTGTGCATGTGCATGATTGTGTGTGCCTACACACATATGTATGTGTCCCTGTGCACATGTGTGCTTGTGCTGACAAGAGGGGACACGGAGGTCAAGATGAAGATCCAAGCAGGGAGCCAGGTGTCACAAGGCAGGACTCAGTAAGGAGAAAACACAAAGCTGGGGGCGTGAGGACGCGGCCGGCCTCGGAGAAGAGTGAGGGGACCTGACTGAGGACACGGACAGAGAGCCGCACCCTGCGGCCATGCGCGGGCCGTGAGACCATCCACGCGGGCGCACCACGCCCAGCGCGCGGGCACCCACGCTGCTTCAGTTTAACAGCCCAAACCGACACCACCCGCCTGCCCTTCACGGCCGAGTGAGTCAACGGACCGCGGCCCCGGGACATTCCTCAGCGGTGAACAGGAAGGAATCACAGGCACAACCTAGAGGCTCTAAGGGCCTTATGCCAAGTGACAAAGCCAGTCTCAGAAAGATAAATATCACAGGATGCCATCGACGCGACGCTCGCAAGAGGGCACCGAGGCCGAGAGCAGGCGTGTGGTCGCCCAGCTCGGGGCCGATGGCAGGAGCCGGGACGGCCCGCTGGGGGGAGGCCCGCGTGCTGACTCCGCTCCCCACGTGACAGGACCTCCCTGGGCCACACGCGCGCACACACAACAGCGCATGGAGTCTGGTCACGAGCGCGAGGTCGGCCCGAGTGGCCGGCACTGTCGCGGCTTTGGTGACACAACTAGGATGTGACGGTGCAGAAGCTGGGGGAGAGGCACGCGGGGGCTCGGTGCCTCTGCAACTTCCAGGGGGGCCAGGAGCGCACTGCAGCCCCTCCCCCCGCCCTCCCCAGGAGAGCAGGGCCGAGGCCTGGAGCCGGGGCGGTCCTGGAGGGGACCGCTGCCCCCGGAGGGGACGGGGCGGAGCGACCCTGAGACAGAGCGGTTTCCACCTGGCCCTGGGCTCGGGTCCCAGGCCGGCGCCCCCTAGCCCCGAGTCCTCCCTCCCTCCACCCTCTGGAGGCAGAGGCTGGGCGTCCCCTGCTCCTCCCGTGTACTCACTCTGTGGAGCGGCCGTGGACACGACGGCCATGTTGTGGGGGGCCATGCCCGAGGTGCCCGGAGGCGGCTGCCCGGAGGAGAGTGGCATCGGCTGGCCCATGGCCCCCAGGCCGCCCATCCCGCCCAGGGCCTGGGCCCGGGCCTCGAGCAGGCAGGCCAAGGCCAGCGGCTCCCGCGGCGGGGCCCCGCCCGTCAGGCTCTGCAGCGCGTTCATGGGGTCTGTGGGACACAGGGCATGCGTCTCAGGGCAGTGCCTCCCAACCCGGGCCAGGCTCGTGAGCCAGGCAGCCTTCCTGGGTCCACGCTTCCTCCCACCTCAGGCCTGATGCTCTCAGCGCCCCAAACGGTGAGTGGCCAGGGCACCTCCAGGCAGGAGCCCAGTCCACAGCAGGCCTGGGACTGGAGCAAGCCAGCTCATGGGGGTCCGCCCCTCTTGGATGGAGGCCCCTCCCGGGGGTGAGACACAGCCGCGCATCTAGAGAAAACAGGGTCAAGGGCCCTTCTCCAGTCAGCAGAGCCTGGGGGCCAGTCTCCCCCCAGGGAGGTGACAAGTCCCGTGAGCACCAGAAGCCCACCTCTGCTAAGTCTGGGCAGGACCCCATGGAGAAGCAGCTCTCAGGAAAGAGCCCTGAGAGCAGGTGTGGGAAGCCCTGCGATGCTGAGCAGTAGCCAGTACCTGGGGAGGAGCCCAGGCTCTGTCACAACAGCCCACGGCCACCCGCAGGCGGAGTGGCCCGGCCAGCACCCTGCCACAGAACCTGGCGCCCCAGGGTGCTGCGTCCAATGCAAGAACGCAGACGCCCTCCTGGCTGGGCACGCTGGTCCCCGCTCTGCTCCCTGCCAGCCCCGCACGAGCAGCGACCGGAAGGCCAGCACCCCCGGCTAGCTCCCACCCCGTCGCTGGGATCAGCTAAACCCCTTCGCTGGCGCCTTGCTCAGCGAGACCCGGGCTAAATTGACCAGGTTCCCGTGTGACAAAACCTTGCAATTAAAGAATAAAATTAATAATAACTTGCAAAGAAACTTTGTAACTTAAAGTGAATTCACAGCTATTCTCTGCAGTATATTACCACGGATGACTACATGGAAAGCACCACTAGGCACATTGGTTACCTCCCAGGGAGCTCAATTCTAGACAACAGCCCACCCGTCATGTGAGTCTTCGGGGAGGAATGGGGCGGGGGCAATGTCGCCTGACAGGGGTCGGGAGTGGCTTCCCTCTGGGAACCTGCTCCATTCACAGACCGACCCCGCCCACAGCTCCCAGCATCCCAGCCCTGCAGCCCATGCCGAGGTGGGGAAAAACTTCAGAGAGGAGAAAACTCTTACCGCTGACAGACGCTTGAGACTTCTTGTTATCTATATTAAAAAGAAGAAAAAAGAAAAGTTTCATATAATCACATTTCCATGTGAAGTCAGTGCCCTAGGCATTTGCCCGGAGGTTCTTTACTAACACTGAGCAGACTCTGCCTAGAAACTAGACAAAACACACTTCAGGGCTTCAGCGTCTATGCGCGTGAACACATGTGTGCGCGTGTGTCCCACCCCCAGCAGCGCTGACACATGGGGGCTGAGAGCCCTCTGTTTCCAGCCCCCTCTGGGCAGCATCCGCATTTTCTGGAGGAGGAAACTGACTCTGTCCAAGGCTCCTTAGAAGGCTGATCCAGCCAGCCCCGGCACTGGCAGGGAGCTGCCACGGCAGTTCCACCCTCTCCTGGGGTGAGGTGGCTGTGGGCACCCCCAAAAAGGGAAGTACCAGGGCCAGCTCCTAAGTGGGCCTGCCAGGCCGAGCCCTTGCCAGGACAGACAGCTCATGCCCGTCTTCTGGTGGTGGCTCCTCTTGTTCCAAACACCACGGGACCACCCAAACATGGCAAAGGAAATGACGGCAGTCTAAGAAGTCAGTGTGGGAGGGCGCAATGGTGCCCAGCGTCTCCCTGCGTCTGAGGTGAGGGACCGTGCAGTCGCAGCCACCCCAGAGGGCTCTGTGGGAGGTGCTGCCTCCTGGGGTCGCACAGGGCAGGCCGGCAGGAGGCGCTGAGGCTGGAAGCCCGGAGCGGCCCCGAGAGGAGCTGGGATGCGGGCCGGGCCTCACCAGGGCAGGACGCGGGCGGTGCTGAGGAAGCTGGCCCCAGAAGCGTCCAGCCTGACGGGAACACGGTTAGGTCCAGCCTCCATGGGTCAAAGAAAAACCCCAGAAATCAGGGAAGGAAGTGTCTGTTCCAGGGTGGACTCTGCGCGTTTAGGAATCGCCTAGAGATCAAAGCAGCAGTCCTTGAAGAGGGGAGGTCAAACAGACAGGTAGCGAGAACAGTCCAGCCCGACCTCCGGACACTAACCCCTCCCTCGGGCCACACCAGCAGGGTCCAGGCTGGAGCTCTGGGAAGCTGGGAAACATGGGACCAAGTGTGAGGCCGTGAAGAACCTCCCGGAAAGCCGGCACTGTCCAAACAGCCCTCCTGCGGTGACCACCACCACCCAGAGATGTGACGTTTTACTTACGGATGTCTCGAAAATGAATAATGAGCCTGGCCACCAGAGAAAGGTATTCGTCCTGAAAGTAAAAACAGGAAGCAGTTGAAGCTCAGAGCAGAAGTGAGGCGGAAAGACGCCCCTTCCCGCCCCAGCCCCTCTGAGGTCCTCTCAGGGGCAGAGATGGCGACGGCGGCGTCTGTCCGTCCGTCCAGCTCGGCCTCCTCTAGAATCCGTCCCTCGGGAAAGGCCGGCAGAGCTTAGCTCCTGCAGGCCAGAGAAAGGCACAGAGAAACAGGAACCAGGAAGGTGCCCAGACAGACCCTGGGAGCCGCTGCTCCTCCAGCCCGCTGTGAGCCCTGCAAGGGTGGGGGGCGCCTCAGACACCCCTCCTTCCACAGTGGGGCCGGCCCAGCGACACAGGGCATCTCGGAAGCAGACCCGGGAGGGCCGGGCCCTTCAGGCTTCGCTCTGTTTGTAGAAACACTGTCGCTTTCCCACGGCCTGTCGCTGTCGCAGGACTGACACAGTATTTACATGCAGATCTGGCTGCCCCTCCACTCCCCCCGCACCCCACCCGCCCCGCGAATTCACTGTGAGGTCACGGAGAGGGCACGGCACCGCTCAGGGAGGCAGGTGAAGGCCCTGCCCACGGCCCTCCTAGTTTATGTGCTGCTGGACCCGCCCAGCAGGGCCTGCCTTCCACGGCTGTCCTCTTTGTAGCCAAGGACACTCACTCCCGGGTGGTCCTGGGAAATCACTACTGTGAGCTTGTCCTGGGGGCAACGAAGGGATGTTTGTAACTAAACTCTTCTTTCAGAGAAGATGCACAACCCTGCGGGGCAGACAGCAGAAAGAGCTTCGGCCCGCCTGCTCTCTCAGCTCCCTCCTAGGTCACCGAGAGGCTGAGTCCCCCGGAGAGCAGCCGGAGGAGCGACCCGCCGCAGCGGACAGAGATCGGCTCTAAGGAAGACGCACCGAGGGGGTTTCAGAGGACGCGACACATAACTCACTTTCTAACCCCGTCGGCCCGCGTCCATCTCAAACCGCCGACAACGTGTCCTCAGCCGGGGAATCAGAGGAAAATGGGGGGAAGGTCCAGGAGACCCCAGGGCAAGCAGTGAGGGGTGGGAGGTGAGGAAGGGGTGCTCAACACGCCCCTCCTAAGGCCCCTCCATTTCTGGGAGGAAAGGGGTCCCCAAATCACCTGACCAGGCTGGTCCCTGAAGGGCAGCAGGGTGGCAAGTGGGGAGCAAGGAAAGTGGGGGCTAAAGGAAGCTCAAAAATGAGGAGGCCAAGGAAAGGAGCCGGGGAGCCGGCCAGGTCGAGAGCTGACTCTCTGTAAAGGCCGTGGCCATTTTCTGGGCCAGAGAAACCTCAAAAGGATCTGCGGAGCCTTTTCTACTTCCAAATGAAGAGGACGCCGGTTACAAAGCAACCAGTTCGTTAAAAAAATCCACAAACAACAAATGCTGGAGAGGGTGTGGAGAAAAGGGAGCCCTCTTACCCTGTTGATGGGAACGTAAACGGGTGCAGCTACTATGGAAAACAGCGTGGAGGTTCCTCAAAAAACTAAAATAGAACTACTATGGGATCCAGTAATCCCACTCCTGGGCACACATCCAGAGAAAAACATAACTTGAAAAGATCCATGCACCCCAGCATTCACATCAGCACTATTCACAACAGCCAGGACGTGGAAGCAGCTACGTGTCCATCAGCAGAGGAGCGGGCCAAGAAAACATGGTGCTTGCATACACAGCAGACTATCAGCCCCAAGAAAGAATGAAATAGTGCCATTTACAGCAACATGGATGGACCTGAGGTGATCACACTGAGTCAAGTTAACTCAGAGAAAAACAAATACCATATGCAATCATTTCTATCTAGAATCCAAAATATGACGAACGAACTAATCTATGAAGTAGAAACAGACTCCCAGACATACCACAGACAGACTTGTGGTTGCCAAGGGGGTGGGGGTAGGGAAGGGATGGGCTGGGAGGTGGGGCTTAGCAGGTGCAAACTGTTACACACACAATGGGTAAACAAGGCACCCAGCA
Source organism: Okapia johnstoni (assembly GCA_024291935.2). Classification (NCBI taxonomy): domain Eukaryota; kingdom Metazoa; phylum Chordata; class Mammalia; order Artiodactyla; family Giraffidae; genus Okapia; species Okapia johnstoni. The sequence goes on along the minus strand of CM044310.1, from coordinate 662,519 downwards.
CAGGCAACCGCACTGAATACCCTATGATGCACTGTAACGGAAAAAGACCATGAACAAGAATACACGTATGTGTAACTGAACCACTTTGCTATAGAGAAAAAAAATCACGCTGTGAATCACCTGCACTTCAATTAAAACTAGAGCAGCCAGACACGTTCCCTCTGACACATGACACAGAGTACAACGCCCGGACATGCGTCCCCAAAGCCCTTGGCACAGAACCAGGGCCGAGTGCTTGGAGCCAGGTGGGCAGAGGGCCCCATGGTCCGCGCCCACTGAGGCTGCCCACAGCCGGGGAAGCAGAGGCTCTGGTGACCTCAGGGGGCAGAGAGGGGTGCGACCACCCGATGGGAGAAGAGAGCGCAGGGCGCGGCCGGCACACTGTTGCCATGAGGCGCTCCTGTGGGTCAACCCCCCTCGCCCCGGGCCAAAGGTCTCACCCTTCCAGCCCCCAGGGCAGCTGCCTGACCCCTGTCCAGACTGGCCTCCCCAGGCGGGCGAGTTCCCGGCCCCCGAGCAGACACACAGGTTACGGCCCCACTCCTGCTCCAAGGCGCCCTTCCCAGGGCACCTAGAAAAGGGCGAGGAGGTGCACCCCCCGTCCTCTCTGGGGGTGGCCGGGCATGGAGCAGCCCCACACTCTGCAGACCCACCCTGCATCCCTCCACCGCCTGGGGGGAGGTGCTGCTAGCGGGCTGAGGTATGGGCACACAGAGGACAGGGGTGTGCGGCGAGGCTTCCTGCAGCTCACACGCTGGGTCCACCTCGTTCACGTCTCGGCCAGGGCGGAGGACGCCTCCCCTCACCGAGTGGAGGCAGGAGCGGGACACTCAGGCTGCAGGTGAAACAGCACAGCTACACACTAGATGCTCCACTGTTAGACCTTCTGTGTAAGACTTGGGGAATCTGAACACGTGTATCTGCTTTATATCTGCACAGGAAAGGCTGTAGATCAACAATTAAACCCCAGAGATCCCAGGAAGTGGGCTGGGAAGGAGCCCTCCTGCCTTGTTAGACAGCTTTCACACTGGAAGTATATAAATCTTTTACCAAACTGAAGATAAAGCCACATTAAAAGAACAAGCACAATTTCTAAAAAGGCAAAATCAACCCAACATATCAGTTGACACCGGTTGGTGTAGAATCATAGAGAAAAGGGTTCTTCTGATTGATCCCCTTAAAAAACAAAAAGCGAAAACGTCCTCAGAGGGAGGGTACATGTTAAGGACACACAGCTGCAAAGAAGCCCTAAATGTCATCCGCATTTTGTCGTTTGCTGCCAACAGCGGTGACACTGGTCTGTTCATCCCGAAAGTCCTTTAAAAAGCAGTTACGCCAACGACATCGGAAGGCGAGAGGGTGGCATCGGGGACAGATAGACGTTTACAATGAGAGTGACACCCTGTGGCTGGGAATATCAGTGTGAAATGACGGGGCTTTGACACCGCTGTCGTTTCAAAACCATAGGGCTCAGCTCTGCCCACAACGGGTGCAGAAGCAGTGAGCAGCCTCAGGCCCACACGGCAAGCCGCCAGGACCATTTCACCCTCCACAGGAACAAGGGCTCCTCAGAGCAACAGCTGACCCTGAGCTGAGAGGCAAGCAAGCCACCAAAGACTAGGGGTTGTGACAGGGGCCCCCGACCAGAAGTGCGCCTGCGGGCAGCAATGGAGACACCCCAAAGGACTGAAATGCCCCGGGCCCATGACGCGACTGCAGGAAGAGAAGTGGCCGAACCCCACCCCTGGGCCACCAATCCACAAGAAGGTGTTCCTGAGGGTCCCCAAAGGCTGTGTTTCAGGCAACCAAGAAGCCCTGGTGGACGAAAGAAAACCTTTCTTGGCAAGAAAATTCCACCTGCCAAATGTAGAAGGAAAGCCAGAATTCAGGACGAGTACCAGTTTGCAGCATCAGTTAAATGATGGAATCATTAGATGGTAAGTGGACGGGATACTTCATAAAAAAGTCAGGCTGTCTCTGTCCCAACTCCTGACCAAGTGTGGCCTTGTGGGAACACCAAGACGCCCAGAAACATCGTACATACAACATATACAACGATGAGGCACCACTTCCCACATGCTCTTGCTAACGAGACCTCTGCACACTGTGCTCCCCTGATCCAACGCCCAAGTCACAAGAAGTACGGGGCAGGCAGGAGCGAGCCGGGCCAAGGGAAGGCTGTTGGTGGGAACACGCATGGTAGACAGCCACTGAGGACGCAGAGGAACTGAAGGAGCTGCTGAGAAAGCTCACATCGTCTTCGAGAACACAGATGTCCTCAGAAACAGGACGCTGGGAGAGAGGCAAATGTTAAAGGTGCTTCTGGGGAGGGCTCGGGGGAAAGCAGGGAGAAGCCCTGCCACCCTGGCCCAACGTCTAGCGGCGCGGGCCACGAGCTGAGGGGAAGGCAGACCCGAGAGGCAGTGAACAGAGTGGGGAGGTCCGGCTGGCCCACAGAGAGATGCGAGAGGGAAGGAAAAAACCCAGGGAAAAGAGCTGCTGAGCAGAAAGGAACCTGGCCCTAGTTTGAAAAATTCCCAGGCTATCCAAGTTACAAAAAAACCAGCAGGAAAGCCAGGAGATTCACTGTAGAATGTGTGCTCTGGAGAGAAGGCTGAGGGTGTGGCTGGACAGACTGCCAGGGCCGAGGAGACGAGGCATGCGAGGAATCCTCTGGGTCACCTCAAAGACGCCAGGATGGGCGATGAAATTACAGGGGTGAAAGGTCTGTGGGGACCTCCTATCTGATGGCGACTCTGTCACACACACAAGGCCCACGAGGGTTAGAGTGTCATACAGCAGAGACACTGTCAGCTTGGGCTGAAAGGGAGAGACAGGGTAACATTTTAAAAGGGTGTCAGGCTCCCAAAGTCTACATGCAGCAAACAGGTAAAACAGGTAAAACCCATAAACTCCTGGCTGCAGACATGACCACCAGGGGCGAGCCTTGGGCCACGAGGCCAAAGTCATGAGCCCTGAGTCCGCCGAGTCTGTGGGAACCTGTCCAGCAGCTACAGGAAGCAAACACCCTGTCTCTCTAGACTGGCCCATTCCGGGCACTTTATACAGATGCCTTGCACAATGTGTGCCCTCTGGCGACTGCGTCACTGAACTCAGCATGATGTTTCCAAGGGCCAGCGTGTTGGACCACCAATCCGTACTTCATTCCGTCACATAGTCCATCCTACGGACAGCCCGCATTCTGTTTACCCACTAGTCAGGTGGTACACGTCTGGGGGCTCCCACTTTCTGGCTGTAGTGAGTGATGCTACCAATATCTGAGCACACGCTCTGTGCACACAGGGTATCTGTTTAATTTCTGAGGAATCGCCACAGTGTTCCCACAGTGGCCGCTCCACTGCACCCGCCTTCCAGCAATGCCTGGTATTTCCAATTTCTCACCAGTACTTCTCAGATGAATAAGCAGTGTTCATCTATTTGTATTACCGCCATCATGAATGGGAAGCTGTATCTCACCGTGGTTTGGGTTTGCTTTTCCCTAATGACTAGCGGCACAGAGCATCGCTTCATGTGCTTCTCGGCCATCCGAGGATCTTCTCTAGAGAAATGTCTAGTCAGGTTCTTGACCCATTTCTGAACTAGGCTGTTTGGCTCCTCTTGTTGTGGAGTTGTGGTTCTTTATATACTGTGGTTTCCAGTCGCTCGTCAGATACATGGCTCCCAAATACTTCTTCCCACTTCATAGGTCTTCTTCCTCTCTTCATGGTATCCTTTGATACACAATAGCTTTTAAATTTTTTTAACTATAAACTTTTTCATTTCGCACTCGAGTACAGACAATTGACCACGCTGTGGTGGTTTCAGAGGGACTCAGCCCCACACACAAATGTATCCACTCACCAGGTTTTAGTTCTGACGAAGGCTTTGCTGCTTGTGCTTTTGGTGCCATGTGTAAGAAACCACTGCCTAATCTGAGGTCACAAAGATTTACGCCTGTATTTTCTTCTAGGAGTTCTACAGTTTAACTCTTACATCTTTCATCCATTTTGAGTTAATGTTTGTGTATGGTATGCGGCTGGGTTCCCACTTCAGTATTACACACGTGGTAAGGAAGCTGTTCTCTTCCAAGACTTGGCTAGGATGGGCCCTGGAGTTCCCCTGGGATCAGTCTGTCAGTCTCCATGAAGTCTGTGTGAAAGCTTTCCTCCTGTGCTGAAAAATGTATCAGTCCCCAGAGCAGCCCCTCCAGAGCCAGTGTTCTCAGCAACACCAGGCCTTTGCTAAGTGTTGTGTTGTGACTGACATAATTTTACATCTTACCTTTAGACAGCATAAAATATTTTAGACATACAAAAAATGATTGACGTGACAAACGACAGTGGGCTCCTTAACCAGTTTCAATTTAAAACTAAGATCGAACGAAGAAAGCAAGCAAGCCGGTCCCCCATGCTGCTCGGCCCACAGCTCGGTTCTTCATGGCTGAAGTGGAGACAGTCCCAGGGGCTCCTCGGAGTGTTGGTAAAGCACTCTCTCAGCGTGGAAACAGAGCTGCTGAAAACCGGAGAACAGCATTTCCGCAGAGGGCACCGAGCAAGCCTGCCGAGGCAGGGTGGTGCAGTGGGAGGCCCGGCTGGCACCCCACAGACAGCAGAGGGCAGGAGGCTGGCTCTGGTCCTGCCGACCCCTGGCCACACCCAGGTCTTTCTTGCAGGTCTCAGCAGCTGTTGCTAGCAAAATGCTAATCTTTTCATGTCGTTTGCCGTTTTCAATGTACACAGTTGTGCTTTTCTCCTGCAATAACTGTCCCTGATCCAACTAGGACAGCAGAAGATGTCTTCAGGTTCAGTCAAAGGCCGACTGTCAGCTTGTGGGCCCATAAACAGGGCTGGAGTAGGCCGGGGCCTCCTGGTCAGCCGTGCGCGCACCTCCCCTCTCCCAGGCTGCGCTCGTGCTCGTTCACCCCAGCGGGACGTCTGCGCTCCACTGGCCCGCCTCTGACAAGCCTCCAGGCTGCCTCCCAATTCCAACGCTCTTGGCCTCCCTGGCGCCTGGGTTTCACCTTGGCCCCGGCCAGGGGAACTCCCGCTTCAAACCAGAGACGTGCACTACTCGTCCACAGGACTGTACACCAAGCAGAAGAGCCGGGCTGCGGGTAACAAGCAAGCTTCACCCACAAACAACCCCAGCGCTGCAGGGTGGCTCCCGCAAAGAAGGGCGGTCTGCCATCCACACAGCGGCGACCAGAGACAATGCTGTCAACACTCACAGGTGCGCCTGTGCGGCGAGCTTCAAGACGCGGGCCCCTCAGGTGCTCCGAGAAACCAGGAAACTCGCCGCGAGGGGGAGGAGAGCCCCTGGTGTGGGCATCAACACCAGGCTCAACAAAGCTGTCTGGGCCAAAGAACACGGAGCATCCCACACTGGATCTGTGTGCCTCTATCCAGAACATGTGGTGAGGACCCACTGAACAAGTTCTACATGCTGGTTACCTACGTGCCTGTCACCACTTCAAAAATCTATGGTTACTGTGTATGAGAACTAACTGCTCATTGTCCAACAAAGTTACTGAAGTTCAAAAAAAACAAAAATAAAGAAAGAACCAACCAAATGATAAGCAAACATCGGCAACGCACCCAGCTGTGACGAGCCCCTTCACGCACGCTGCACAGAGGTCGGCCGCCCGGGCCCTCCCGAGTCTTCCGAGCACTCCGGCTGTGATCACACCCCCAGCCCAGGCACTGTGGCTTCTGCTTCCCTCAGTCTCTCTGAGGCAGAGAGCAGACCCACCTGCAGGAATTCAGGTGTGAAGAATTAAACTGGGTATTGGGATATCTTTTGCTTTGCAAGATGGGAGGAAGGGAAGGAAAGTTGGCAGGCTCTAACCCCAGGCCCCTGGGTGGGAGACCTCCTGGGCAAGTCCCCTGGGAGCTGTGTGCCTGAGCCGCCCCGGCTGCATCCTGGGCCGCACGGCACTGTGCCTGCTTCCAGGGCCGTGCAAGGGGTGCTTACTGCAACCCCACCCCGCCAGACCCACAGAGGCAGGACAGACCCCATCCCCGCTCCAGCCCATGACTCTCTGGGGCAGCTCCTCACACAGCGACAGACACCCAACAGCACTGGACAACAAGGGGAGCGTTTCCACAGGGAGCACTTCAATAAGCCCCCCCAAGGCTCGCATCCCATCCCCCAAACACCAGCAGATCACACGCCCAACACAGCACGTGTCTCCAAACCTGAAACGAGCTCTTCAACAGAAACACTAATGACTCAATTTTAAAACGGGCAAAGGGTCTGAACAAACATCTCTCTAAAGAAAATACACAAGTGACCAATCAGCATAGTAAGCTATCTGGGAATGCAAATCAGAACCAGAATGAGGGGGCTTACCTGGTGGTTCAGTGGTTAAGAATCTGCCTGCCAGCGCAGGCGACACGGGCTCCATCCTCGGTCTAAGATCCTAGGTGTCCCAGGGCAACTAAGCCCGCCGATACAACTACTGCGCCTGAGCTCTCGGACCCGTGAGCCACAACCACCGAAGCCCACGCATCGAGAGCCCGTGCTCCGCAACGAGAGGCCACCGCAAGGAGAAGCCTGCACACGACTAGAGAGCACCCCGATTCACTGCGATGAAGTCAAGTCCGCATACAGCAATGAAGACCCAGCACAGCCATGAATTAATTAATCTCTAAAAAACACAATGATATACTACTTCACACTCATTATGAAGGCTACAATAAAACAGTGACAAGTACTGATGAGGACTGGAGAAACTAGAATGAAATACACCCCCAGTGGGGATGTAAAATGGTGCAGCTGCTTTGAAAACAATTTGGCAATTCCTCAGAAGGTTAAACAGAACTACCATCCGGTCCAGCAATTTCTTACCCAGGTGTATACCAGGGAGGAATGAACACACGCGTCCCCAGGAAAACCGGCACACAGACGCTCAGAGCAGCACCGCCCGGGCAGCACAGCTGTAACAGCCAGAACCTGCGGACAGTCCCGATGCGCGTCAACTGATGGGTTTGCTGAGCAACAGCTCAGTTGTGTCCAATTCTTTGCGACCCCATGGCCTGCAGCACGCCAAGCTCCCCTGTCCTTCACCATCTCCTGGAGCTTATTCAAACTCATGTCCACTGAGTCGGTGATGCCATCCAACCATCTCATCCTCTGCTGTTCCCTTCTCCCGCCTTCAATCTTTCCCAGGGTCTTTTCTAAGGAGTCAGCTCTTCCCATCAGGTGGCCAGAGTATTGGAGCTTCATCATCAGTCCTTCCAATGAATATTCAGGACTGATTTCCTTTACAATTGACTGGTTTGATCTCCTCGCAGCCCAAGGGACTCTCAAGAGTCTTCTCCAGCACCCAGTTTAAAAGCATCAATTCTTCGGTGCTCAGCCTTCTTTACGGTCCAACTCTCACATCCATACATGACTACTGGAAAAACCATAGCTCTAACAATGATGGATGGATTCACAAACTGTGGTACATCTATGCAATGGAATATTACTTGGAAATAAAAAGAAATGGAGTACATGCCACAACATGGTTCATGGACAAACACTGAAAATATTTTACTAGGAGGCCAGTCACAAAAACCTGTCTTTTATGATTGCATTTATATGAAAAGTATAGGATAGGCAAATCAATAGCAACAGAAAGCAGGCAGGCGGCTGCCTAGGGCTGAGGAGGATGTGGAGTGCGGCTACTGAATGCGCATAGAGTTTCTCTAGGAAAAGCTCTAGGGAGAGCCCTGGGGGCCCAGTGGTCAGGATTCCAGGCCTTCACTGCCAGGGCCTGGGTTCAATCCCTGGTCAGGGAACTGACATCCCACAAGCCAAGCGGTGCCATGCAAAAAAGGAAAAGAAGGAAAAGAAAATGCTCTGAAACACACCATGATGATGGCTGCACAACTCTGTGAAGGTCCTAAAGACGACTGAACTGCACACGTTACATGGGTGAATTGTATAATGTATGAATCAGAGCTTGATATGGCTGTTATAAAAGAAGAAAATGCTTACCATCCTCCACGTGCACGGGAGGCTCATCCTTCACCTACACGTGCTAACACATGCTCGTGTGTGCTGATCGCCAAGCCCAGCCTACAGACGTGATTTCTATTTTGGAAACTGTGCTCCGCAGCCAGTGAGCGTTACCTTCCCGTTTCAGGAAATATTTGCCTCATCGAAACACTCACACAGGCTCACGTTTCCCCAACGGAGCTCGGTACGCCTTGGCAGCTGGTTCACCTACACCAGTACCCGATCGTAAACACCGTCTGCTTTCAACTCTCGACACAGAGGGGCCCGGAGCTGCAGCCCCGCGCTTGGGCGCCAGGCACTCGGTGGAGCCAGGCGGCCCAGACAAGCTGCCTTCTGTGTGTCTGTCCCGCTTCACTGCGACGAGCAGCTCTGCCCCTGAGGAGCGCGCACTATGACAGGGAGGGTCACGTGGGACCCAGGCGGCCCCAGGTCCTTTGAGAACTCACAGAGGACCCGCCCCAACCACTCGACCCGCACCGTGCCCCAGCCCGTCCTTGCCAGGGCCACACCCTCCACGAGCATCACCCGCGTCCCTTAGGAGGGGGCGGGAGCCCTTCTGGGCCCACCTGCCAGGGCCCGAGCCCTGGGGAGGACTGAGCCTGAGGACAGAGTGTTTCTGCCTCAGCGCACTGTCCACAGGAGCCGACAAGGCCCAAGAGCGCCCTACAGGACTCACGGGAGCTGGGCACGAACAGGGGTGCCAACATGCTGGCCTGGGCGCCCACGCACTGCCCTCCCACACCTGTACCACAGATGAAGGGAAAGACCTGCAGAGCAGCACCCAGCAGCGAGCAGCCACCCCGTCCCCACAGCCTGGCACCTGCCCCCTACAGCACCGACCCCAGGGACTTACCCGGGTCTTGGCCTTCAGGAACACGTGGCTCTCCATGTCCTTGCTGGATTTGTTGTGGGCCACGCCAGCCTTCCTCATGGCATCCTCGCTGGAATACAAAGGAGGAGAGACGTTGACACAGGCTCCCTGGCCAGCGGGCCCTCACAGCAGCTGTCCGGGGCCCACGGGCGGCCCGCCCCGCCAGCCTGGCCAAGGCCCAGGGCAGGCACGGAGGGAGGGGCCGTCAGTACAGCGAGGAAAGGTGGCCGAGCACAGGAGAAGGCGGCAGGGCCAGGAAAGGCGGTCACGCTGGCAACAAAGCAGCCGCCCGGCTCGGGCCAGCAGAGGGGCCAGCCTAGGGCTGCTCACAACCAGCACAGTCGATGGCAGAGTGGCGGCCGCCTCCAATTCCTGCCCTGGGGACACCTGCGTCCCCGCCCAACTCTGCTCCAAGAGCAATAGGACACCCGTGCAGAACAGACGGGACATGCCGGTCACCTTAGTCCCCCCAAGGCAAAGTTCCCACACGCAGGTCCCCCCAGTGGGACCAAGGAGATGAGCCCAACCTCATCAACCTCCATTCAAGGCAGACCCCGACCACACAGATGCCAACGCACACATAGCAAGAGACCAAATCGGGGCAGGACACACCCCGCACCCCCACAAAGGTGAGGACAGGTGCGAACCTGTTAGAAAGGAGGGGGCGCCAGGCTTGGACCCCTGCTCCCCTGCAGGATGGGCCTTCCCACCTTTCTCCCCAGAGCTGGGCTCACTAACAAAGAATCCCCTCACCCCCACAACGGAATCCAACAAGCCTGGTCCAGCAGGTACCGTGGGCTTCTGACAGTTGCAAACACACCCACACCCCGGGCACTGCAAGTGTGCAGGGGGCTGCAGGACCACATCTGTCATCCCGAAAAAATCCCAGGAAGGACGCGAAATGCTGAGAGAGAGAGATCCATACTAACGTGTGAGGAAAACACAACGCCGTGGAGCCGCCGCCCTGCAGGCAACGCATCCCCACGCGAGGTCAGAGCCCCACCTTCCACCCACCTCCCTGAGCCTGCGCCGCGCCAGGCCCAGAGGCAGCCAGAGTGGAGGAGACCCACACACCAGGAGACACGCAACCAGGCTCAGAAAGAGGTGACAGGAAGGCAGCAGGAGCACAAGGCCAGACCCTGGCAGGCTGGGGAGCGTGCCGGCAGGGACTGAGGTCAGCGGGGCAGGCGCTCCACATGGAGGTGGGCTCTGAGACTCCAAGCATCTCAGACAGAAGTGACTGAGTAGACCCATCTTCGGGGGGGACGGGGGGCCGCCCCTCTGCCCAGGCAGAGCTCCACTGGTCTCTGGTCCAGACCTGACCCACCACCCGGGCCCCCGAGGTCCCCGGCTGGAGCCCAGAAGCCACCCGCAGGGACACACCGGGGAAACCCCTGCAGCCTGGGCTCTGCCAGCTGGCTCCCAGAAGAGACACCTGGGAGCCTCCTCTTCCCGGTTCAGTCCTCGCCCCACGCCCCACCACGCCCGCGCCAGTCTGCGGGCCTCCGCCTGCAGGCCTCCACAGTGGGGAACTCTGCTCAGTCGGCGTCCAGCCCTCGTCCCCGCTGTTGGCATCTGCAGCGGAAGGCAGACGCCCGCTGTGTGCCCCTGGGTGGGTGCGCCTGCAGGAGAGCCGGATGTGCGCTCAGGCCACGGGCCCTGGGCACCCAGATCCCACCGGTGACCCTGTGCAAGGCGCCACCTCGAGATGCCTGCGTGCCCCTCCTGCAGAGGGTGGACGGGGACAGGGCCGCCTCACGGGGTCCTGCTGAGGTTACAGGAGGACACTGTCAGGCACAGGAAGCACCGGGGTGTGAAGGAGCCCAGTCAGAGAGCAGTCTTGCTGGAACCTCCCGTCTCTCCTGACACCCCCTCCTCAAGGTGGCCTCCCCGGGCGTGATGGGGCCCGAGTGCCCAGCACCCCGCTCCTCCCTCTGGGGCCCGTGCCGAAGCTCTTGGTCTCAGGGGGACCGCACGCCCTCCGCCCACCAATTTGGGAACCATGACCCTCTCAGGGTCGGAGGTTTCTGCAGCCCCGGCCCCTCCCAGGAGAGGCTTCCTGGCCAGGTGCCGCCTGTGCGCAGGCCGTTTTTTCAGCCACTGGGGACAGAAGCCTGCGGCTGGCAGGTGACCCCGCACCCAGTGTGAGCTCCGATCCCAGCAGCGTGGAGGACGGCGGGAGGTCGCGCCCTGCCCGCGGCGGGAGGGCCAAGGCCCTCTGAAGCACACCACCAGGGCACACAGCACAGAGCGGGAAGGACTCACCAGGCGGAAGGACCCCAGGGGCGAGGCCTTGCACCAAGGCCACAGAAGCGGAGCCCGGAACCCAGGTCACTGGAAGCTGACTGAGCCCCTTTGTAAACATCGCCAAAAGCCCCCTCCACCCTGATCGTCACTAACAAGCTTCCTGACTCCCCATTAGGCAAAAAGGCCCACCCCAGTGAACACCCTATAGTGCCCCAACCAATCACCTAACACCAGCCTTCCAGCAGGAATTTTCTTTTGTCTTGAGGCTATAAAAATTAGCTATTAACTCAGGAAAACCGTCGACTCTGCCTGGCCTGTGAGGGGTTTTCGGCCCACTGCCCTCGCGTTATTTCTGCTCTTTGTTCCTAGTAAACTCAGTCCCTTCTGACATGCTCTATGTCTGGAGAGTCCTCTCCTACCCGCACTTGGACTGCCCCAACATTTGGTGTCCCATACGGGGCTCTGTGTCTGGAAATTCTATTCCAACCTGCACTCGGACTGCCTCAGCAGAAAAGAGCTTCCTCCCACATTTTTATCAGCCACCCACCAGGGAGGAGGAGAAGCTCAAGCCCTGCCCTGAGGTCCAAGGAGGGGTGCCAGGGCCTGAGGGTCGGGGCAAGCTCCCCACACCTGCAGCACAGCCTGGGGTGCTCACTGGTGAAGCACGGCTCGGGCCAGCACAGCAGAGACCCGTCCTGCCCTCCCTAAATGCCATTAGGCACCAAGGAAGCCCGGGAGCCCGCCTCCAGAGAGGAAACGGAGTCACCACACTGGCCCCGAGAGGGAACAGAGCTGTGTCCGACTCACCACATCTACAGGGTTCATACTGTCAAGTCAGAAAGGACCCAAACTTTCTTTGGTTTGTCCCTTCAAGTATTATACTCTCTCAGGCACCGAATTCTTTAAAAATCGTGAACTTTGAAGAGGAGGATGATAAGGGATCAGCCAGAATAATAAATATATATATATATATATATATATATATATATATAGATTCCACTGTGCGCTGTGGCTCTCTGAAGAGGAACCCACCTGCAGAAGAACAGAGCCATGTGAAGGGTGAGGCACTAGCTTAAGTCATGATCCAAATAAACACATTCCCTGTAATAACCTCACTTGAATAAAAGTAAAATTAAATAAGAGCTGAAAATCCAGTTGGAAAGAGGGACCGAACCTGCAGGTATAATTTCCACTTGCCTTCACAGAGCCCTGTCAGAGTGAGGGGCTGACCATGGGCTCCCACACGCTGAACACGACAGATAAAGATTCCCTGGAGAAACTCAGCAGGAAGAAAATATCAAGAAACTACCTTTATTATCAAAGTATAATAGATAAGACATCGCATCCATTTAACAAGAACAGGACATGGTAAAACCAGAAAAGTCAGACTGCCAAAAAAGTAAAAAAGTTCTTACAAATGAAAGTTTATTAGATGTTAGCAGGGAAAGGTCAGAGGTAAAACTGAAGATGTCTTCCGCAGGACAGAGCCAGAGACAGGAAACAGGAGATAAAGACGAGAAGAAGGGCCAAAGCCATAAAGACCTGGGGAAGGGTGCACCCTGGGGTGCGGGAACGGAGCCCCGGAAAACGCCTGAGGAGCGTCCCTGAAGTGCCGCCTGAGCTGGGGGTGAGGCGAGCTGCCCTAAAGCTCTCCGAGAGGAGAGGCACCAGGTCCAACCTGGAGCCAAGCAGCAGCGGGACAGGCGGCCCAGTCGTCAGGGAAGCCCCTCCACCCAGAAGGCCACATGCATCGGGACTGACACGCCTCCCCGGAGCCCCTCCTTGAGGCTGCTGGACGGAGAGAGTGAGCCAAAGAGGAGGACACCTCCAGGGAGCAAGAACCCCGACACCAGGGCCCTGTGGGACACCAGCCCGAGAAGGCCTCGCCCCCAGGCCGCCAGAAGCGAGGTGGGGAAGGACGCAGCCCTCAGCTAGTGTGCCCAGAGGCACCGACCAGAGACGGCCCAGCGCACAGCGCCCCCTGCGGGAGAGACCACTCCCGGTGCACCCCAGCACCCAGGGGGCTGTGCTGCGGGGCAGGCAACCGTGAGCCACAGCTGGCTTAGTCCCGGCCTGAACGGAGGGTGCCTGCTCGCCCTCACAGCAGCTAGAAGCGCGTCTCAAGCTACATCCCAGACCTTGACTCCTTGTTTTCTCCTCATGTCCCTGTTGGTAGGATGGAGCTCTCCAGTTTCTGCTGGAAAGAGCTCTTAATGGCAGATGAGGCTCAGTGAAAGAACCAGACCTAAAGAAGCTACCGCTGCTCTTGGGAGGGCGTGTCTTATCTGAGCTAGAGAAGCCACACAAGCTGCGCCACGTTCTCAGCTCTGCACCTCTGACTCATCTAGGCGCGACCCCAGGGCTCCAGGCCTGGGACCACAGTGGCTCCCCAGGTTCCAGCTCTGAGTGCGTCCCAGCCACCCGGGGGCAACCACCTGGTAAGGACGGTCTGTGCCAAGCCAAGAGCTTACGCAAGAGCTTATCGCACAGGACTTGTGAAGTGTTTGGGAGGGGCAAAGCCCTGTCTTCCAGAGATGCGCACTTGATTCGGGCAGTGAGAATCACATGGTATCTGGGATGTGACTGAAAACAGTCCAGGGGAGGGGGGACAGGGAGAAGGAAGCGAAGGCGGGTCCCATGATGTGAGCTCGCCAAGTAGGGGGAGACCACACTCCCATGATCCCTACTCCTGTGAAGGGTTGGAGAAGTCCTAGTGGAACTTTGAACAAGATAGGACATAAAAGGGTCATGTCATCCGGTGCAGGCCCTGCTCACACCCTCATTCTGTCAGAGACCCCACCCCTGAACCACCGTTATGAGCCTCATCAAACTCTCCCGGCAGGGAGCGGGGGACACATGGTGTTTTAAGGCAGGAGCACACTGTGTCCCCCTCTGCCTGGCCAAAGAATAAAGCCACCCTTTCCTACTTCACCCAGACAGACAGGGGCGTTTCAAGCACACAGCATGACACTGCGGAGAAGCGTGAAGAAGGCTCACGTCCAAGAGTGTCCTGCAGTGGGGTCCTTCGGGCCCTTACACAGGAGCGATCGTGTGGCTAGAGAGCCTGGGCCTCTGGGACGTGGGAAGTACCGAGCCTCAAAGACCTGCTCTAGTAACCAGCAGTCGGCCCAGGCCCTCCCCGCCCAGACAGACCAGAAGGCTCGCTGTGTCGCAGCTCAGTTCAGTCGCTCAGTCGTGTCGACTCTTTGCAGCCCCATGGACCGCAGCACGCCAGGCCTCCCTGTCCATCACCAACTCCCGGAGTTTACTCAAACTCATTTTCATAGAGTCAGTGATGCCCTCCAACCATCTCATCCTCTGCCGTCCCCTTCTCCGCCCGCCTTCAATCTTTCCCAGCATCAGGGTCTTTTCAAATGAGTCAGTTCTTCGAATCAGGTGGCCAAAGTATTGGAGTTTCAGCTTCAGCATCCAGTCCTTCCAATGAATATTCAGGACTGATCTTAGGATGGACTGGTTGGATCCCCTTGCAGTCCGAGGGACTCTCGAGAGTCTTCTCCAACACCGCAGCTTAAAAGCATCAATTCTTCGGCACTCAGCTTTCTTTATGGTCCAACTCTCACATTCATACATGACTACTGGAAAAACGATAGCTTTGACTAGACAGACCTTTGTCGGCAATGTCTCTGCTTTTTAATATGCTGTCTAGGTTGGTCATAGCTTTTCTTCCAAGGAGGAAGCATGTTTTAATTTCATGTCTGCAGTCACCATCTGCCATTTGGAACCATTTTGGAACCCAAGAAAATAAAATCTGTCACTGTTTCCATTGCTTCCCCATATATTTGCCATGAGGTGATGGGATTGGATGCCATGATCTTAGTTTTCTGAATGTTGAGTTTTAAGCCAACTTTTTCACTCTCCTCTTTCACTTTCATCAAGAGGCTCTTGAGTTCTTCTTCATTTTCTACCATAAGGGTGGTGTCATCTGCATATCTGAGGTTATTGATATTTCTCCCGGCAATCTTGATTCCAGCTTGTGCTTCATCCAGTTCAGCATTTTGTATGATGTACTCTGCATGTAAGTTAAATAAGCAAGGTGACAACATACAGCCTTGACGTGCTCCTTTTCCGATTTGGAACCACTGTGTCTAGCCTCGTGAGAACTGGAACCATGGACACACAAGTCCCAGCCAGAGTCACCCAGGGCATGGACTGTGGTCGTGAGAAAGCCACCACTCAAACTGAACTCAGAGTCTCACTCCACTTCCAAAACATGGGGCTGTGTGTGTACTAGCATATTGAAAATGTATACACGTCAAGCCATACGCCCAAAGAAACAGGACTGAAGCAAAGAGATCAAAATGTCAGCAACAGCCACCTCTGGGCAGAGAGAGCATGAAAAACACTCTGCTGCTTTGAAATCATCTGCAATGCTATCTGAACGGAACGATAGCAGCCCCCATTGACTGAAACAGGAGCTGGAGACGGGCCAGCGCCGCAGGGACGGGCTTCCCGCTCCCACATCCTCTCCCTCTGCTCCTCGCACGGCCCGCGGGGCCCAGTGCGGGGCTCCCTGCTTCCCCCACGGGCAGGTGGACGCCCCACACAGCCTGCACATCATCACACGTCTCCAAGCCTCCCTCCTGTCATGGCACCCGGTGGGTCTCAATCTGGGTGCGCGTGAAAAATTAACAAGGAGCTTGTGACGAAGGCAGCCTAACAAGGGTGCCAACCCCCCTCAGGGCTGCTGGAAACGTCCACTGGCGCCACCTGGGAAAACCCCCAGGCAGCGCTAAGAATCTGAAGGCCAGCCCTGGAGGCAGAGTCCAGAGAGCGAGCGCTGCACCCACAGGAGACAGGACCAAGCCGCCCCGGGGCGGGGTCACGCAGCTGATGACTGGAAGTGACCCCGCCGGCTGTCAGGCGCACAGCAGGAAAGTTATGGGGGTGGTGCCGTGCCATGGAGTAAGGGCAGAAAGAAGAACCTGCTGCCCACGAGGACGAGTATCACACACATGATACTTAGTAGGGCGCAGACCCAGGGTGTACGGCGTGGGATTCCAAGGACGGGAAGTGCGGGAGCACACGTCTCTGTGGCCAAGAAGTCAGGAGAGCAGGGCCAGGTCTGCACCGGCTGAAGCACAGGGTGCCGGCTCGTTCAGGACGCAGCCTGGGCGGCGGGGGGGCTTTACTTCAACACAAAGACACACGATGGGAGTCTGCAGAGGGCCCTGAGCCCCAGCCCCACCCTCCGCTTTAGTGCCCAAATTGACCTCAGCCCCGGGCAGGGGTCCCAGAATCCTCCCTGGAGTGACTCTCAGTACCCGACGGCTGTGAAGGGCCCACGGTGGCCCACAGGGCCTTCTCTCTACTTGACAACAGGGGCTCCAGCCCACACCCGGCGGCCAGATCACTTCCTCACACCGCACCTCTGATGAGGACGGAAAGGAAGCTGGAAAGGGGGAGAGGACGGGGTCAGCGGGGATGCGGCCGAGCACTGCCCCACCCCCAGAGCCTGAACAGGCTTCGGAGAGCAGGCGCCCAGGGGTGGTGCCTTCTGCCCCTGCCTGCCCCGCCCGGCCTGGATGGCGAGTGGCTGAGCAGAGGAACAACGGGTCACACCCCACCCTGGTCCTTACCCGCAGTCCCCGGGTCAGGAGGAGGAGCCTGACAGCACCCGCTGCTCTGCACCAAGTCTGAGCAGAGCCCGGTGAGCGGAAGGAGGACACGCCCGAGCGCTCTGAAATCACAAACAGTCTCGAAAACCACAAGTTCAAGCGTCTTCTCCAAGGACTCACTGTGCCAAGTAAGTTACTGCACCTGGATACACACCTCATTCAGGCACAGTCCGTTATTAACAGGCCCCACCTGAGTCAGCAAGGCAGGCCTTCTTTTGTTTGCCTTTGGCAACACCCCACAGCTTGAGGGATCCCCATCCAGGGGCGGAATCCGCACCCTCGGCAGTGACAGAGCCAAGCAAGAGACCACCAGGCGTGCTCATAAGCAGAGCTTCCTTATTAAAGTGGAGAAGCGCGTCCCCTGCCCTCTGGAGTTGTGGTTTCAAGGTAATCACGCCTGGGCTCCTAACTCACCCTCCCCTGTCTCCGGGACCAGGTACTGCTCTGCTTATCTGCTAAGCAGAAACATCCAGGTACAGCCTGGACTCCCGTCTATACGGCTCCACACTGCTTTCCACACCCCTCCCTGCAGCTGCCCTGTGTCCCTCACCTGAGATGAGGCACCTAGGGGTGCACAGGACGCAGAGGTGTGACCAGGTCCCGCTCCCCACAAACTTCTAACAGTGCTGGCAAGGCAAAGTAACCACGAGTATCAAAACAGCAAAACAGAGTTCACCTGTTCCGTTCATGCCAGGATGCATCCAATCAGGGTTGGACAAACTCAGGAGGAAGGAGGACCACTGTGGGCGGAGCCATCAGGGGTCAGGAGGGGGTGACGCCAGGCCTCTGACAGGGAAGAGGAGAAAGACTGCAGCCAGAGGCCTGGCGTGGGGCGGGGGCCTGGCGAGGGCTCCTCCACTAGCATGGGGGCAGAGGCGGGGAGGGGGCCTGGACAGGCAGCTTCAGATGGAGAGCAGAAGCCTCTCAGCAGGGGTGGGGGAGGGCAGAACCGCCTTCAGACGGCTGTGCTGGCAGCGGGCCAGGCAAACGAGGATGCCCACCCTAACTCAGAGCACGGACGACTCGCCACCTCACGGCAGCTGGAGGAGACCACGGCCCTCTTCTTCCTCCCTGCACACAGGGTCTACCTCTCCTTCAAGAGATTGCTGATTGCAAACAAATACATGTGGACTGTTAAACCACACAGTACACAGGTGTGCTAAAAATTACAAAGAAAATTAAAATCACTCAGACAACCAGCCAAAGGTAACGGCTTAAACTCAGCCTGCATCCAACGTCCACGGCTCATGGGGACGCCAGCTTGCCTGCATCCTGCATGCGTGGTGCTGTGACTTTCTCAGACTCTGAGATGAGCACCCATCAGGGGGACCCACGGTCACCCCTGGAGAGGCAGGAAGCAACTGTGACTCGAGAATGCTCGTGGTGTTCCTGCCTGGAGGGGCTCAGACCGGGGGTGACAAGCATTCCGACAATCCAGATGCAAACTGTAGGTGAGGCAGTCACAGAACACGGGGGGGGGGGGGGGGGGGGGGGGGGGCAGCAGAGACTGGGTGTGTCCTGGGAGGGCGAGTGGCACAGGGCCTGGTGCTGAGCCACGGAAACAAGCAGGAGGCGGGGCAGCCAGGTCCAGAGCTGGGCGCCCATGAGGGTCTGGGGCAGCCTGGCACGGCAGGGGCGGCAGGCAGGCAGGCAGAGACTCTGGAGGAGGGGGATCCTGGCATGGAGCTGAGTCCACCGGCTGCCACCCAAACATTCTGGGTGTCAGAGTGACTGGGGACAGAGGGTGGAGTCCTTACGGCGAGAGCTGAGAGCCTGAGGCCAAGTGGTGAGCACAGGAGCGGCGGGGTCTTTATACTGCTCGGTTTCATGACCCATTTTGCATTTTTAAAAAGCCATCAGAATTTCTTTAAAAATTGACCTTTCGGGCTCATAACCGACATCACTGCCCTGAGGGATGCTCTTCTGGGGCAGGTACCCCTTGCCCTTCACAACGTGGTCACGGTCCTTCCCACCCTAGAATGCCCACTTAGGGTCCTGGACCAGCCATGGCCACCAGGTCAGGAATGGCACTAACAGCTGGACGATTTCCAGCCAGGAAGGGATGTGAGAGCTGCAGCTGGTGGGGCTGGAGGCTGGCTGCGGCCTGTGAGGCCAGAGATCAGCGGGGCTGGCGGTGCTGTGTCAGCCACCCTGTGGGACCCAGTGACCCACGGGGAGCGGCTGAAATTGCCAACAGGATGCCCACTGGCAGTGGCTCCACCAAAGCACTCTCGGTGCATCTGGCTTGGGTTAACTTCCATCGTTCTTTCAGACAAAAAGGCAGTTTGCCTCAAGGCGGTGGGTGAGCCAACAGGCCAACTCCTGCAGCAGGGTGCAGGGCACGCCCCCACGCTTCAGCTGCCCTTGAGAAAACCCCGGGTGACGGAGGGCTCCTGTCCCCTCAGGTCACTCACTCCTGCTCTAGGGGAGCAGAGCCAAGGCTCAGGAACCTGAAGTCAGTGTCTCGCCAATCACTTTCTAGCTCTTTCACTGGGACTTATGGTGACCAGACAGGGCCTCTGGCCTCAAGGCGCAGACATTCTGGTGGTGGGCTGAACCCAGACACTAGCCCAGCCATGTGGATGACACCTGGCGAGGAAGAAAGTGAAGGTCCCAGCAGCCTCCACGCGGGAGAACAAGGCCAGAGTCACACCACGGAGGCCCGGGGCTGCCGGGGCCTGGGTGGGCCAAGCCAGGCAAAGCATCGGCCAAGACTCAGTGGCTTCTGCCTGAGGAAGGGACCACAAGCCACAGGCGGGCTCCAGACGCGCAATCTTCAGGACGCGCCCCTCCTCCTGAAGACCTGTCCAGACCCTTGGAAGTTGCTGTCTGGCTGTTCTCTTCGGCTTTTGTGCTTGTTTTATTTTGTTTCTGGGTTAACGGTACTCGGCATGCTCCTTCCAGTCTAGGCTGAAATCTCCGCACCTCCTAGGTCACAGACCTGGATCTCCCACATCCCTCGGGGTCTGTGGCAGAAGAGGTGGCTGACCTGTCGCTGACCCCCAACAACCCGCGACTCCCCTCCATGCTCCCTCCCCAACCCTGGCCCCCGACTGGAGCCCTGACCAGGGCTGCCCTCCCCCAGTCCTGTCTCCTCCCCTTGGGATCTGTCAGCCCAGCGGACATTCATTCACTCCACGCCTGAAGGTGCAATCTGCTGTACTCAAGGTGGGAGCTGTCAATACAGAAGTCTCAAGACAAGTCTCTGGAGCCACTTAAGGCAGCCCTTTCTCACATTCATCGCTCGCCTACCCCAAGGCAGGCACGGCGCTGCTCACTGCTCACACGTGCTTGTTCTCCAGAAGCCGACAGACCGGACATGTGTGCCAACACTAACCCAACGACCCCAGGAGGCAGGTCTAAGGCCCACAAAGGCCAGCCGGGAGACCCTTGGGGGGCTGCTCTTGCGGTCCTGCAGGGAAAGCAGGTGTTCCACAAAAAGCCTGAGCCCACCAAGAGTCTCACAGCTACCCTTCCCAGAGGCTCCTATAAGCAGCATCGGTCCCCTCCCCACCTTCACCGGCCCCTCCTCCTGCCAGGGCCCAGGGTGGGGGCATCAGGTGACACACCACTCAGAGTCCCCAGCCCTCCTTTCCCCTCCCGCCAGCCCCATGAGACAGACTGGACTCCTGCCTTCGAGAAGAGGAGATGATTAGAAAAGTTGATGTGCCCAAGGTCACTGAGCTAACACATGGAGAAAGTACGGGCTCCCAAGCTTCAGAGTGCATGCTGGAGCCGGTCGCCCAGGCCAGTGGTTGAGATGGCAGCTCACGCAGCCCCCAGGATGCCACCCGCTCCTGCACGCCTCAGCAAGTGCTTCACACGCCAGGTGTCATTTTCACAGGATTAGAGTCTTGCGGGAAACTCAAATGGGCAGAGCTACATTTCAGGGGGTGACCCACTCTAGGCAGGGTGGGCAGGACCTGGGGAATTTGATATTGAAGCAGACCTATCAACAAAGAGAAGGAGCTGGTCAGGAATACAGCGGGGGAGTCCACCCGTCGCGGAATTCTTTAAATCCTCTATGGTAAACTGTCTAAAGGGAGAGAACAAAGAAAGAACCTGGAGTGTGCGAGAAGCTGAAAGACCAGTGAGGCTGGGCCAGGGCCGGGCCGTCCAGGGCTCTGTCCTGATGCTGAGGACAGTCACTGAGCTGCTGTCAGCACGGCAGTAGACAGCGAGGGGGGGTAGAAGTCGAGGAGTGTGGGCTAAGGAGAGGCCGCCCCGGCGCCCCTGCAAGGCCTCCAGACAAGCTCTCCTCAGTGGAGCCGGGAGCTGCTTCTTCAGCCGGTGCTGCGAGCACGTTCTCTCCAGAGCGACTCAGAGCTGGGTGAGGGCAGGGCGTCGCTCTCGGATGCTCCCCTCCCTCTGCGACGTCCCAGCTCTCCACTGGGTCTTCCTCATTCAACTATAAATTACTTCGGCTCAAAACATTTCCCAAGGGACTACCCCGGCAGTCCAGGTGCTAAGACTCCGGGCTTCCATTGCAGGGAGCACAGGTTCAATCCCTGGTTGGGGAACCAAGATCCCGCGTGCCCTGTGGCACGGACCAAAACCAAAACAAACTAACAAACCATTTCCCACGACAGCCAGCTTTACGCACCAACATGAACACTATAGAAAGTCAGAAGTAACAATATGCCGGGTGTCCTGCCCTTCTTTTGTAACTCTGTGAACACCATAAATCAAGGCACCAAGAATCACAGCTTTCAAAGTGAAACCTGGAGAGAAAACAGAAAATCTGAGAGCTGAGAACACCCACAGGAGTGAGGCAGACAGCCTCCGAAAGTGCTCATCCCAGGCTTCCCGCAGCGCCCAGGCCCTAACCCTGAACACGCCCACAGGAGAGGCAGAAGGGCCTCTCCAGATCTAATCAAGGCACGGACTTCAAAGTGGGGACAACATCCCGGATTATCCTGGGGAGCTCGATCTACTCTGAGCTACTAGCAGAGAATTATTTTTTTCTGGATGGGGCAGAAGAGCCCACCCTTGCTGGAGCAGGGCACGTGGGTGTGGGAGGGAAGGGAGCCAGCCCCTGGGAATAAAGACAGACCAACCCTGGCAAGGCTGACAGCCAGTGAGGAACGATTTCGCCTCAGTCCTCCAACTGTGTGGAACTGAATTGTCAACAACCTGAACGAGCCTGAAAGCAAATTCTACCCCAGAGCCTCCAGGAGGAAAAGCACCTGCCAACATCTTGATTTCAGCCCTGGAAGATCCTGGGGAGAAGACTCAGCTGAGCCCACTTAGACCTCTGATCTACAGAAACTGTTGGGTAATAATATACCTCAGTTGTTTTTAAACAAAACGAATTGTAGGCAGCAACAGAAAAGTAATATCTAAGCACCGATCTGGCAAAAAACAAAAAAAAAGGACCCAGGTTCTCTGGAAACAGGAGGCTGAATCAAGAAGTCCTCAGTCTGTGCTCTTTGGTGGCTCCCCAGCCCTCAGACACTCCCCTGCCCGTCCCACTTCCTTCGGGGACAACTCATTCCTCCCGTCCTTAAACTCCAGGCTCCCTCCAAGAGAAATCTCTGCCCTGGGGGCCTTTCTTACAGGAGCCCAGAAGTGGGCCAGTCCTCAAGATTGCACTGAGTCTGCAACATGGGCAGAACCATCCCAGACAATTCCACTGCAGGGGCCGGCGGAGCTCTCCAGTCCCTACTGCCGGCTTTCCAGCCTTCCCCCACTTCCTTCCTTCCACACGGTTGCACCCCACCCCCTCCATCCAGTTAGTCAGCAAGGACCATCCATCTGCACTCGCTCTCCTCTTTCCCTGGGATCGTCTTCCTCTTTCAGTTTCCAGCACTGTCTCATGCAGGCCTTTATAACCGCTTGCCTGACTAGGTCAGTCCTCAACGATTTTATGGAGCGATGAGAAAGACAGGGCTCCAGCACGGGGGAATTCAGGCACGAAAAACGACAGGTCCCCAGACCCCCAGGAGTTCGGAATGGCCTCCCTGGCCTCTCGCCTCTGTTCTTGATCCGCCTGGGGTGGGGGGGGCGGGGTGGGGAAATCGAGGGATCTTCCCAACTCTGGCATCTCAGCACCTCCAGGCAGGCCCCGTGCCAAACAGCGGCTCACCTCCCCAGCGCTGCGCTTTCACCACTAACCAACTGGCCGCCCCCGTTCGCCCTCGCTGCACGATCGTCTCCTGAAACCCCACGACTCGGCCCAGCACGAGTACCGCCCCGCTGCGCGGTGGGGGCTCACTCTCTCCAAGCCTCAGCTGGCGGTGACGGCCCTTCCAACTCCTACTCGTCTTTCTGGGGCTCGGTTTCTGCGTCGCCTACTCCCCAAGGCTGCTCCTGGCCTGCTCAAACGAACTGTCAATTCCGGTAGGAGAAAGCCGGCGCTGTAACTGCGCCCCGAGGCGGCGGCGCGTCCCCCAGGGGCAGGGGCTGACCCCCGGCGGCCCGGCAAGCCCTAGCAGAAGGCAGTAAACCCGCAAGCGGCCGCTGCAGAGAAGCGGGAGCTCGGCGCGCCAAGCTGCCGGGCGCCAGGCAGCCCCTAGCCTCGAGGGGTCAGCAGCTGAGACGGGGAGGAGGCAGACAACCCCAGCTCTTCACGCCCACTCCCGACCGAAGGTCGCTTCCTGACGGCCTCTTCCTGTCACTCTCCGGCGAAGCCCGCGGCGGGGAGGGGGTCCCCCGCAGGCTCCCGCCCCCTCCGCCCGCAGGCGCTTCTCCGAGGGGGAATCGCGAGGCTCCCAGCGCTGCGGACACCGCCACGGGAGGCCCCGGGCTCCTCCGTCCGCAGTGGGGCGCAGAGCGGGGAAAGGCCGCCGCCTCCAGAGCACACGGAGGACGGACGCGAAAGCTCAGGACGATGACTCAGAAGCCGGGGCGCGCCCGCTGCAAGAGTTCGTCCCAGGAAGGCGAACCCGGAGCCCGAGGGGAGGGAGGGGCGGGCGGCGAGGGCCGCGTCCCGGCCCCCCCCCCCGCGGTCCGGCGCCCTGGACCCCGCCGTCCGGCCGCGCCGCCCCCGCCGCGGGGAGGGCTGAGGGGAAGGGCGGGGGTCGCGCCGCCGCCCCAGCCCCTACTCACATTTGGCTGACCAGCTTCTGCCGGAAGGCGGTGCTCCGCCAGTCGGTCTCCTGCCCCGAAACGTCCATGCCGGTGCCCCGCTGCCACCGCCGGTGTGCCGCTCCGCCGCCCGCCGCCGCCGCCGCCGCCGCCGCCAGTCGCGGAGCCAGGCCCAAACCCGGAAGCCGTCGGCGGCTCCTCGGCCGCGCCGGAAGAGGAGAGGGGATTGTGGGAAATGGGGGCGCGCGCGCTTCTGGGAAACGGAGTCCGGGGCGCCCCGCCCCCCGCCGCGCTCCGGGTTCCCCGCTTGGCCTGTGGCCCTACTGTGCGCAGGTCCCGGGAGCCCAGGGCATCCGCAGCGCTCGGGGAGGCGGCGCGAAGCCGCCCGCTATCTGAGCGGATGCCTTGGAGACACTGTTTATCAAAGATTTTTCAGCACCTGCTCGGCCCTTCCTGCGGCCGCCTCCCAAGAGGGACCAGACGCTGATTCTCTCCGTGAGACTTTTGGAATTTCATATCCCAGCAATGGCTCTACTTTCTAGGGCTTGGGAGTGTGAGGAACCCAAACCGCGTTGCTCATTTTTCAACACGGGCTTTCCCGTCTGGCCCAACAGCCCCGTCCGTGGAGAACACAGTCCAGATGCTCACGGAAGGCACAGGGAGGTGGAGGAGGCAGGGGGAGCTGGAGGAGGGCGGGAGTGGACGAGGGGGGAGCCTGAGGGGACTCTTAGTGGGATGCAGTCTCTGCCGGACCGATCCTACGGGGCTTTGTCTGTTCCCCGGGGTAGGGAGGGCAAGGTGACAAAAATCCTGAGCCCAAGTGGTCCACAAAGGCTATTGAATGAATGTACAGTCACCAAGAGGGGCCTTATGGAATGTGAACTGACCCTCCCGATGCCTACTAAGCGCCGGGCCCAGGAGGGGCTGTGTCCACTCTGTGCCGCTGAGCCCCAGGCAGGAGTAGGGGACAGGGCATTGGGAGCAGAGGCAGCGAGCAGCTTCCCCAGGGGCCCCTCCTGCCCTCCGGTTTCAGGTCTCGTAGTGATGGGAGAGCTGTTCACATCTTCAAACTTTTTTGCTCTCATTCTTTTGAAAACAATTTTTAAAAATTCTGTCCTGGGAATTCGCTGCCAGGCCAGCTGTAGGGACTCTAGGCTTTCACTTGACAGGGCCCAGGTTTGACCGATGGTGGGGAACTAGGATCCCACAGGTGTCCAGGTCAACGAAAAGATTCTGTCGTTGCGGTGATCAGCTTGTGCTGCTCTGCCTGGACCTCCCCGTTTCAGCTCCCAAAGCCCGTGTTTCAGCCGCCCTCATGCTGACTGGAACGGCTCACTGCCCTGTCTCTGTCTCTCTTGCACGTTTAATAAAACTGAGATCTAATACACGTATCATATAGCTCACTCTTTTGAACTGTGCTTCAACTGACCCGTGTTGTGTGCTAATTGTGTTCAATAAACACAATTCATGAATTGTGATTCATGAATTAAATATTGGTTATGTATATTGTATATCTCCAATTCAGTGATTTTTTTTTCCTGTTCTTACTGTTGCTCCCTGTGACAAAAATGCTCAGAACGTTGTCAATAATTTATCATCAAGACAAACTTAAGTGCTATCCCCTTTGGTGTTGTTCCAGACTTCTATCTCTACTCATCCCTTTATCTGGGGTCCAGAAGTAATGACAACGTGGTTAGAGTCTGGATGGCGACTAGGGAAAGAGAGGCAGAGACGGCCATAGACCTCCTGGCCTCAGGGAGAGAGGGGGAGAGACAGAAAGGTAGGTCCTGAATGGACTCTGGGGAGAAATGGCAAAGGAAGCTGAAGCTGACCGGGGGCAGGATCCTTTCCCAAGCCACCCGAGGTGCTGGGCCAAACCTCTACTCTGCTGGTTCCCGAGACCACCTTGCCATAGCTGGACCCTGTCACTGACCACACATTTGGTTGATGCCATGCTGGGCCCTGCAGGGGGCAGGAGCTGGAAGCTTCCTTCTAGAAAGCCTTGCACACTCTCCTGGGGGCTCTGGCCCTCCCCTTCCAGCCTTGCACGGGGACCCCTCTAGGCCCCCTCCTCACTCTGGTGCTCAGTCCCGGAAGGTGCTGGCCTGCCCCTCCTGAAACCGCACACCTCGGATAGGGGATGGACCGGCCAAAATTCAGACTGAGAGTCGAACCCACTGTCTTTTAATTGGAATTGCACACCTGGTCGCAGGACTTAATGAAGCTATGGTTCTTTATGTCTCCGTACATGAGGAATTCAGCGAGAGGCAAAGTGACAGGTAAGAAGTGGATTTATTTAGAAAGAAACACTTTCCATAGATAAAATACAGTTCCTCTCGAAGGGCGGGAGCAGTCCCAAAATATGTGGTGGTTAGTTCTTACGGGCTGGGTAATTTCATAGACTAATGAATGGGAGGGTTATTCCAACTATTTTGGAGATTGGGTGGGGATTTCCAGGAACCAGGCCACCACCCACTTTTTGGCCTTAGATGTTGGCCTCAGGAGGAGGAGGAGAAGGGGAGGACAGAGGATGAGATGGTTGAATGGCATCACAGACTCAATGGACATGAGTTTGAGCAAATTCCAGGAGTTGGCGATGGACAGGAAGCCTGGCATGCTGCAGTTCATAGGGTCGCAAAGAGTCGGACACGACTGAGCGACTGAACTGAACTGAACTGTCAGCCTCAGAACAATCACAGCGCCTGTGAGCACATCATTTAGATGCTACTATATTACAAGGGGTGCGTAATGAGGCTCCAGGTCTACTGGAAGTCCAATCTTCCACCTTCTCGGACGTTGGCAATTCTAACTCGTTTTTGTCCTGTCCTCAAGGGCTCCATCGTTCTTTTAAGGGTTGCGCCCTGCCCCCTTCTCTCCTGTCTCACTTCCAGGCCAGCACTTGCCAGATGTAACCTCTCTTCTGTGTTTGTCTTGGAGTCTGCAGTCATTTATGAGTGTGGAGGTGGGGGACAGTTGTTGCTTCTAAAAGAAACACACAGTAGAAACTTTATTTTTTATTGGAGTACAGTTGCTTTTTTGGGGGGCTTCCTTGCTGGCTTAGTGGTAAAGAGTCCACTCGCCAATGCAGGAGACTCCCGCCTTCTGAGATGGCCTGCACTCTTTCCGTGGCGCTTCTCACCTATCACTTTGTCTCTCACTGAATTCTTTCTGTGATGACATGTAAGTAACTTGAACTTCATTGCATCCTGAGAGCAGGTGTGCGATCTCAATGAAAAGAAGGTGGGTTCAGGGACTTCCCTGGTGGTGCAGTGGTTAAGGACCCACCTTTCAATGCAGGGGACGTGGATTCGATCCCTGGTCGGGAAACCAAGATCCCCCCTATGCCACAGGGCAATTAAACCCAGGCGCTACAACTACTGAGCCCACGTGATCTGGAGGCCATGTGCCACAGCTAGAGAAAGCCTGCGCTCAGCAGTGAAGATCCAGCCAAAAACTCATTAATTATTTTTTTTTCATTTTTTGCATTAATTTAAAACACTTTTTTTAAAATGTAAAATCACAACTCTCATTAACTCATTGATGAGAAAGCTGGTAACCTCTTAGCAGCTTTTTAATATCCCGGAGTATTGAAATTGTTAGCGGGGGTTTGTGTGGGTCCAGCTGCTCACTGCTCAAAAGCCAATAAGCAAGCCATGTTGATGGAAAGGAAAACTTGCTTTATTTTAAATGCTGGCAGCTGGCAGGGGAGGGTGGAGACATCTGTCCAAAGGCAGACTCCCCACCGCCCATCCCACCCCCAGCCAACCAGTGGGGCAAGGGCTTTTATGCACAAAAGTGTTAGGGGTGCATGCAGGGCCTACATGCAGAACCAGCACAGTCAGCGCTGACAGTCATCTTCAAATTGGACATCGGTGGTCTGACCAGCATCATCTTGATTGTTTTAGGTACAGTTAATCCTCAGTTCCAGGGTCAGTTTGTTCCCATTTCTTTGAGGCCTGCTGCTGCTGCTGCTAAAACGCTCAGTCGTGTCCGACTCTGTGCGACCCCATAGACGGCAGCCCACCAGGCTCCGCTGTCCCTGGGATTCTCCAGGCAAGAACACTGTAGTGGGTTGCCATTTCCTTCTCCAATGCATGAAAGTGAAAAGTGAAAGTGAAGTCGCCCAGTCGTGTCCGACTCATAGCGACCCCATGGACTGCAGCCTACCAGGCTCCTCCGTCCATGGGATTTTCCCGGCAAGAGTACTGGAGTGGGTTGCCATTGCCTTCTCCGTCTTTGAGGCCAGTTCTCGGAATTGTGGCACCTTGGGTCGTGGGTACAGTCTGGTCATCAGGGGGTTAACTTCTTCCACCTGGGGTTTCAGTATCTGTAAGACAGCTCACAGGATATGGCTCAGAATATTATCTATAGTCCTTGAGAAAAAGCTAAAGGTCTCTGACTGTACTTAATGACGACATTATTATCACTTGGTCTCCTTTGACTGTTCTTTGTTTCTGCATTTCTCATTTATCTGATTAAACTTACTCTTTGACTAAGTTTCTCTATAGACAAAAGGCAGGCGTAGGACATGGTATGTGGTTGCTGGGGTGGGGTGGGCAAGGACCACAGGGTCCTGCTCCGTTTCAAAATGAATATGCAAATATAGACAAGACTGACCTGTCCCACGGCTGGTGAGAGAAATCAATGGGATCTCCCCCAACCTGGCAGAATTTGCACATCTAGGGACAAGAATTATTCTGCATTGTGATTATCTGTAATGTACAGAGTTGTAAACTAGTTCAATGGCAAGGAAATCTGATAGCCCAGAAGATGTGGTCCAGACAATGCCCAGTTCTCTCTTGAAGCACACAGCTTTCCCTAAGAGTATATCACATTAATCTTTACAGGTTTTTTTTTACCTTTTTTTTCCTAAGCATGTAGCACTTCATGTACCCAGCAGTGATTACGAATCGCAAATCCAGGTAGGGTGAGGCTACAAAACAAAGGATCCAGTTTCTTCAACAAGAAGGAACATACAGGCTGCCACACTCTGCCTTGACGGCAGACTGCACCCGTCTGCGTGCTGTACTTCTCTCTGAATCCGAATAAATCTACTTCCTATCTAAAAAAAAAAAAAAAACAAAGAAAGAAGAAGAAGTAAAATACGAGTGAAGGGGAATCCAAAGATAAACAAAGATAGACTTCAGAGGTACCCCATTCGAAGTTGCTTCAGTCATGTCCGACTCTTTGTGACCCCATGGACTGTAGCCCCCCAGGCTCCTCTGTCCATGGGATTCTCCAGGCAAGAATACTGGAGTGGGTTGCCATTTCCTCTCCAGGGGATCTTCCCAATCGAACCCACGTCTCGTATGTCTCCTGCAGTAGCAAGAGGATTCTTTACCACTAGCGCCACCTGGGAAGACCAGCCAGAGGTACCCCACCTGTCTGCAACGCCAGGACCTTGTTTTCTTTTTTAATCTTTAAGTTATTTATTTTTAAATTAGTTTATTTATCTATTTTTTTAACTTTACAATATTGTATTTGTTTGGCCATACATTGACATGAATCCACCACGGGTGTACATGTGTTCCCCTTCCAGAAGCCCCCTCCCACCTCCCTCCCCATCCCATCCCTCCGGGTCATCCTGGTGCACCAGCCCTGAGCGCCCTGTATCATGCATCGAACTAGGACCTTATTTGAACCTTGATGCCAATAAATTTCAAAATTCAGCGGAGAAGGACATGTAGAGAACAGTTGGGAAATGTGATTCCTTGACAATTTGGTGAAGTTAAGAAATTATTATTGGGGATTCCCCGGCAGTCCGTCGGTTGGGACTTGGTGCCTTCACTGCTGGGGCCTGGGTTGTATCCCTGGTCACTCGGTTTAAAAAAAAAGAAGAGTCATTGCTACATCACAGCCTCTAAATTACCTGCTTCAGGTCAGGTACCAAACCGGTTTATTTATGGACACACGTTGCCAGAGAAGGGAGTGTGAGAGGATGGTCATGTCCCAGAAATCAGGTGAGTCCCTGGGACCAGCTGCCAAGTGAGGAGCCGCGGCCTCATGCAGGAGAGAATTCATGAGTGAGCCGCAGTAGAGTGAAAGCGAGTTTATTTACAGACAAACAGATTCCATGTACAGAATGCGTCCCTCTCAGAAAGTGAGACGGCCCTGGGTCGTGGGGTGTTTAGTTTTTACAGGCTGGGTGACAAACCTAAATAGCATATTAAAAAGCAGAGACATCACTTTGCTAGTCTGTCTAGTCAAAGCTATGGTTTTTCCAGCAGTCATGTATGGATGTGAAAGTTGGACCATAAAGAAGGCTGAGCACAGAAGAATTGATGCTTTTGAACTGTGGCATTGGAGAAGACTCTTGAGAGTCCCTTGGACGGCAAGGAGATCCAACCAGTCCATCCTAAAGGAAATCAACCCTGTACATTCTTGGAAGGACTGATGCTGAAGCTGAAGCTCCAATACTTTGGCCACCTGATGCAAAGAGCTGACTCACTGGAAAAGACCCCGATGCTGGGAAAGACTGAAGGTAAGAAGGGAAGGGGACGACAGAGGATGAGATGGCTCAGTCTTTTTTTCTCTCTCTCTCTCTTTTTTTTTTTTATGAGCAAATATTTAAATTAAACATTAAGAAGGGAAAATAAAACTTTGGAAGGCATACAGAAAAGGTAGTTGCGTTGAATCACTTATAAAACGGAAGCTCAGGGAGTCTAACAGAAATGCACCTTCAGTCACCGTTTGCTTCTGGAACTCCTCGCTTGACTTCCCGCCCCAGTGCACGAGGACATGACCACCGCCGCGAGAGGTGTGGAGCCGGGGGCTCTGGGGGCGTTAGAGGGTCCGGCGGTTGTACCCTGGCAGTAAAAATACGGAACGCTTCACGAATTTGCGTGTCGTCCTTGCGCAGGGGCCATGCTAATCTTCTCTGTATCATTCCAATTTTAGTATATGTGCTGCCGAAGTGAGCACTCTCTCCCGTTTTTTAAATTTGGCTGTGCTGGGCCTTAATTGTGGCATGCAGGATGTAGTTCCCTGAAGAGGGATCGAACCTGGGCCACCTGCATTGGGAGCACAGGGTCTCAGCCACGGGACCAGAGGGAAGCCCCTGGCTCAGTGTCTCGTGAGGTTCCAAAGAGCTGTGGGTCGAGGATGACCGTGCTCAGCCTGGCTGGGCTGGAGGATCTGATTGCGAGACAGCTGGCTCCTGGCAGGCAAGTGGGGGCTGGTTTTGACAGAGGTCTCAGGTCCACACAGGCCTCTCTGCAGGGCTGCCTGAGCGTCCTTACGACAGGGTGGCAGAGGAGGGCTCGCGGACCACAGACGGAGCCAGACACGAGGCTTGATGCCTTTTACAATCACACGTTTCCCTTACGTCTCATTCTGTCCCTTAGAACCAGTTATGAAGTCCAGCCCACGTTCAAGGACAGGAAGAAAGATTGGGATTCACCCCTTGGTGGAAGGAGAGTCAAAGATCTTGTGGGCATTTTTTTTTTTAAAAACGAATTAAAACCTATTTATTTGGCCACCTCGGGTCCTAGTTGTGGGGCGCTGGGTCTTCGCTGATGTGTGTGAGAGCTTTGTTCTCCACTCAACGGCATCTGTTGCCCTGGGAAGTGGACTGTTAATCACTGGACCACCAGGGAAGTCCCTGCAGGCGTGTTTTCAAACCACTCAAAGTTGCACATTTGGCACCAGTCCTGTCCTCCACCCGCCTAGCCGGGCCTAGATAAAGCTCTCGGCCTGATCGGTTCCAGGACTACCCCCAGCCTTGATACCTAGTCAAGTTCCTCATTCCCCACCCTGGATAACCCCGTTAGGCCAGGCAGCAAGAATCCCCTCCCCCCGACTTCTCAAGTTAGTAATCTTCCAACAACCCCTCACTCTGGCCCTGGCTCTTTGCTGTCTTCAGAGTTGAACCGGAGCCCCCCTCCACTGAGAGCCCCCCGACGGCAGTAGCCTTTCTGAATAGTCTTTCTTACTGTTTCGACAGGTGTCAGAATAATATTCTCTTTACCAGCGTGGGAAGCTGAGGTGTAACACCTGCATTTCCTGCCCGTTACCGTCATTGAACTCCACTTCCTCTGTTTATACCCGCTGGGGCTTCCTCTTCTGTGAGCTGCCAGTAAAGACCCTTTACCACTTTTCTGGTTGGTTGACTTTCTAATTATTAACTTTTGGAAGTTCTTTATTTTTGAAAAAAGTGCCTAGAGCGGTTAAGGGTCCCCCTGCCAACGCAGGAGACACCGGTTTGACCCCTGGTCTGCGAAGATTCCCCCGTGCACCACCACCGCTAAAGCCTGTGTGCCCTGGAGGAGAGCAGCGAGAGAAAAGCCTCTGCAGCGCCCGGGACCCAGGTCAGCCAGGAGTGAAGGAATCACTGGGAGAGCAAGTTCCTGATGTCTTCTGAATAATTATTGTCAGTTTTGTTACATTTGCTGATACATGTCGCCATTTGCAGTTTGGTTTTTTTTTAACTCTCACTGACATATGTATTTTAAAACATCTGTGTATTTCTTTGGTCTGGTCTTAGTTGTGGCACACCGGCTCGTCCCCCTTGGAGCATGGGCTTCTCGAACTGCAGGGCACCAGGACTTCGTTGCCCTGAGGCGTGTGGGGCCTTGTTAATCGTCAGGGGTGGAGACCGCACCCCTGCATCCCGGGAATTCCCTGGTTTTTTGTCTTCTTTTGAGTGTTAACTGCTCACATTCATTTCCACTTATTTAATGGACTCGATATCATTTCTTATTGTTTTGTACTTAAAAAAATTTATTTTTGGCTGTGTTGTGCAGCTTGTGGGATCGTTAATTCCCTGACCAGTGAAATGGCCACGTCCTAACTTCTGGGCCTCCAGGGGATTCCCTGGATGAATTTTTTCATAGACTCTTTGCCACTTGCTGCCAATGTCTTCGCCAATCTCAACTGGTTTTTGTTTGTTTAAGACGCCTGTGATCAAACTGCTCTGCAGACAAACGCGGTGACGCTTGCCTCTAAGGTTCTTTCCACTGGGCGGAGACTTCAGACCTCCCTTCTCTATACCGGCCTGCTACCTGGTGTCTCTGCTTCTGGCCTCTCTCTCCTTCACCCCTCTCCTCTTGTTCTTCCTCTACTGAGTGCCAGCCTTGCTCTCCCGAGCTCGGACCCGCGTGGAAGCTGACGCGTCCCTGGGAGGACACCAGGTTATCTCGCCCGTCCCTCTCTGAGGCCGCCCCTGCCCTGCCCCTCCTGTCCTGCGGACGGTCCCGTGGGGGGCCACTGACTGCAGCCAGCTGTATTTTGAAATAACGGTCCCTCCAGCTCAGAGAAGACGGGGCGGTGTCCTCTCCCCACAGTCCCCGGCCAGTGCCCCCGCCTTGCTCCGGGCCTCTTGTCCTCACTCATCCTACCGCTCCCCACCTGCCAGCTCCTCTCTCCTACCCGGGAGGTGCCCCCCTTCGGTCTCTCTCTTCATCCATAGAACCAGGCCTCTGCCTGTCTCCTCCTTTCACACCTCAGTCACTGCAGGCTGGCTTTTGCCACCCTCAGGAGAGGACTCCCTCTCCCAGCCCCATTGGGCCTCCGCGGTCACCCCTTCCCTGCCCCTCTGCGGTCACCCCTTCCCTGCCCCTCTGCGGTCACTTCTTCCCTGCCCCTCTGGGTGCCCTTGGACAACCAGTGTGCTCTGCGCTCGGCCCACCTTCCTTTTCCCATCCCTGTCCTGGCTCAGTGTATCACCTCCAGAAGGGCATGACTCCCCCAGAAAGGCCCTCAGCTGGACATCTGGGGCCTTCTCACCGTCCTGGGCCCCTGGAGGGCGTTGTCTTTCCCTTAACCCCCTCCTGCTCCAGCCTCCTTGTGACGAGGGGAGCTCTGCTGTCCCCCACCATGACTTGGGCTGACCCTTCCTCACGCATCACTCCCTCTACAGGTCCTGGGGAACCTGCCTCCTCCCCAGGTTTCCAGCCAACACTGCCCTCCGAACTCGCTCCCTGCCCCCCTGAGGCCACCGCTTCCCTGCTGCCCCTCCAGGCCAGTCTGCAACATGAGCCGGCATCTGCCTACCCAGGCTGATCCAGGCTGGAGGGCCGGGTCTGGTCTCCCACTTTCCTTTCATGCTTTGAAATTCCTGCCGACCACTCGCTAGGCCATGATCTTAGTTTTCTGAATGTTGAGCTTTAAGCCAACTTTTTCACTCTCCTCTTTCACTTTCATCAAGAGGCTCTTCAGTTCCTCTTCACTTTCTGCCATAAAGGTGGTG
Organism: Okapia johnstoni; assembly: GCA_024291935.2. Classification (NCBI taxonomy): domain Eukaryota; kingdom Metazoa; phylum Chordata; class Mammalia; order Artiodactyla; family Giraffidae; genus Okapia; species Okapia johnstoni. Next base: position 628,552 of record CM044310.1, on the reverse strand, counting down.
TCATCTGCATATCTGAGGTTATTGATATTTCTCCTGGCAATCTTGATTCCAGCTTGTGCTTCATCCAGCCTAGCGTTTTGCATGATGTACTCTGCATATAAGTTAAATAAGCAGGGTGACAATATACAGCCTTTCCCTGTATACGTATGTACTCCTTTCCCGATTTGGAACCAGTCTGTTGTTCCATGTCCAGTTCTAACTATTGCTTCTTGACCTGCATACAGATTTCTCAAGAGGCAGGTCAGGTAGTCTGGTGTTCCCATCGCTTTAAGAATTTTCCGCAGTTTGTTGTGATCCACACGGTTAAAGGCTTTGGCATAGTCAATACAGCAAAAGTAGATGTTTTTCTGGCACTGTCTTGCTTTTTTGATGATCCAGTGGATGTTGGCAATTTGATCTCTGGTTCCTCTGACTTTTCTAAATCCAGCTTGAACATCTGGAAGTTCATGGTTCATGTACTGTTGAAGCCTGGCTTGAAGAATTTTGAGCATTACTTTGCTAGTGTGTGAGACGAGTGCAATTGCGTGGTAGTTTGAGCATTCTTTGGCATGCCCCTTCTTTGGGACTGGACTGAAAACTGACTTCTTCCAGTCCTGTGGCCACTGCTGAGTTGTCCAAATTGGCTGGCATATTGAGTGCAGCACTTTCACAGCATCATCTTTTAGGATTTGAAATAGCTCAACTGGAATTCCATCACCTCCACTAGCCTATTCGTAGTGATGCTTCCCAAGGCCCACTTGACTTCACATTCCAGGATGTCTGGCTCTAGGTGAGTGATCACACCATCGTGATTATCTGGGTCATGAAGATCTTTCTTGTACAGTTCTTCTGTGTATTCTTGCCACCTCTTCTTAATATCTTCTGCTTCTGTTAGGTCGCTACCATTTCTGTCCTTTACTGAGCCCATGTTTGCATGAAATGTTCCCTTGGTATCTCTAATCTTTTGAAGAGATCTCTAGTCTTTCCCATTCTATTGTTTTCCTCTATTTCTTTGCATTAATCACTGAGGAAGGCTTTCTTATCTCTCCCTGCTAGTTTTTGAAACTCTGCATTCAAATGGGTATATATTTTCTTTTCTCCTTTGCTTTTCACTTCTCTTCTTTTCATAGCTATTTGTAAGGCCTCCTCAGGCAACCATTTTGCCTGTTTGCAGTTCTTTTTCTTGGGAATGGTTTTGATCCCTGCCTCCTGTACAATGTCACGAACCTCCATCCATAGTTTTTCAGGCACTCTGTCAGATCTATTCCCTTGAATCTACTTGTCACTTCCACTGTGTAATTATAAGGGATTTGATTTAGGTCATACTTGAATGGTCTAGTGGTTTTCCCTACTTTCTTCAATTGAGGTCTGAATTTGGCAATAAGGAGTTCATGATCTGAGCCACAGTCAGCTCCTGGTCTTGTTTTTGCTGACTGTATAGAGCTTCTCCACCTTTGGCTGCAAAGAATATAATCAGTCTGATTTCTGTATTGACCATCTGGTGATGTCCATGCATAGAGTCTTCTCTTGTGTTTTTGGAAGAGGGTGTTTGCTATGACCAGGGCGTTCTCTTGGCAAAACTCTTTGAGCTTTTGCCCTGCTTCATTCTGTACTCCAAGGCCAAGTTTGCCCGTTACTCCAGATGTTTCTTGACTTCCTAGACTGACTCCAGAATCTCGGTAAACGGGAACACCCGTTCACAGTGGCGGTGATTACGTCCCCGCCAGCGTCCAGCAGGCGGCGGGCGACTCAGGGGACCGCGAGAGAGGGACAAAGGGGAGGAAGGACGAAAAGGATTTACGGGGCGCCACCCCTTGCCAGAACGCGTTCCTTCACGCCCTCATTCTTTGCGGGGTCTGCCCCGCTCGGTGAGGGGGTCGGGAACCGAGAACCGCACGTGGACTGAGCAGCCAGGAGCCCCGAGCCACTGCCCGGGCCCCGCGACGCCCCCGTGGCCCCGCCCCCCTCCTCCGCCCCGGCCCCGCCCTCGCCCCGCGCCTCCCGCCCCGCGTCCTCACGGCGCCTGCGCGGCGTGCCCACGTGACGCCCGAGGCCCCGCCCCGAGCGCCCTGCCCCGCCCCCACGAGTGCGGCCTCAGCTTGCGGCGGCGCCAGGTGAGCGACGGTCGCGGGCGGGCGGGTGTTTCGGCGCGCGGGGCCGAGTTCGGACCCCGGGCCCGGAGCTGACGCGCGGGCGCTGTCGCGGGCAGGCGCGGGCGCCGGCCCGGAGCAGACTGAGGCGGAGTGGGGGCGGCGGCCTGAGGGGAGCCGCGGCCTGACGTGGCGGGGGGGCGGCGGGCGGGACCCCCCGGCGCGGCGGGCCCCGGGGGCGCCGACGAGCGGGCCTCGGGCGGGCCTCTCGCCCCCCGCGCTTCTTTCGGGGCCGCCTCCCGGCGCGGAGCTGGCGGCCCTGCAACAGGCGGCCGGTCGGACGTCGTCCCCCCCCCGACGCGACCTTGGACCCCGGCCCGCCTCGGCCCGCAGGCGCAGCGCGGACGGACCCGGACGGCCCTGGAGGCCATGCTGCCAGCGCGACGCCGCGGCCGGGAGGGCCGGTCGCCTCTCTGCCCGCCGCGGGCCCGGCGCCTTCCTCCCTGGCGCCTCCCTGCCCCGCGGCCGCGACGCCCCGGAGCGCTTCACCACCCGTCCGCCGCCGCGGGCCGCCCCCCGCCCCGGGGCCTGGGACCCGTTTTCCCTTTGTTGCAGACCTTGCCTCTTGCAGACGCTGACTGGGGCCCTGCAGCGGGCTGAGGGTGCCTCCTCAGTAAATGGTGTCGTCGGACATTTCCTCAGAGATGTTCCGACCCTGTCATCCATGAGTTTATGGAAATGCATGTTAGCGTTCTTCAGTTTGTTCCTGCTTGGGGCGTGAATTCGCCTCCCTCCTCCCTCAATAGCTCTGAACGGAACAGCACTGAACACAGGGCCTCGCTCGAGATGACTGGGATCGTTACGGGTGGAGGTTGAAGGTGCCAAAAAGGGAGCTCCCAAGGAGAAAAACTTTATTTCAGAAAAACAGGCATGGGAAGGCAGTCCTAAAGGATGTGCAGCATTCCACTTTCTTATTTTTTGAAATTTCGTCAGTTAGCAAAACAAACTTACACTGTGAAATGCTGTTTTTTCCATCTGTTAAGTTAGCAAAGATGAAAAAGAAACGCTATTGGTGTCCTACACACTGGTTGGAATCTGGTTCTCTCACTCTGCCGGTGGGAGAATAAATTGGTACACCCTATGTGGAAGGCAGTTTGGCAGTATCTATTGAAAGGTCCACTACACAAATTAAGATAACCCGGCAGCTCTGTATCCAGTAAATGTTCCTCATGTAGCTGCTACATACACTGCACATCTCTGATTTCAGTGCAAGACTGTTAGCAACAGCAAGCAACCGGGGGAAACCCAAACATCTCTCTGAAAAGGATTGGTTAAATAAAATAGGATTACCCATACAATGGGCTGTGGGAGGGATACGAGGTTAAGGTGTAACATCTACTGAAAGGGGGGGAATTTAGTTTTACAGCTTTGCCTGCAAATGCATTGATGCTGCCTGGAAGGGTGAAGGGGAAGTAGAATACTTTCCTCTGAGAGACATCTGGTTGGGGTCGTAAATGTGAAGGAAATTTTAAGTTTCATCATATACCTTTTTGCTTATAGTAGAATCTCTTTCTCATTTTTTCTTTCAGAGGTCCAGTAGGGGGGTTGAAGCAGCAGCACATTAGGGGAGGGGATAGTGGAGGAACGTCAGGTGGGGAAGGCAGACGTTCATGGCCTAGGGCATGTGGCCTGGAGGGGGCACAGCTCGGTGCAGGCCGGACTGGCTGTCCCTTGACCGAAGCAGCAAGCTGTCCACAGTCACTTCTGGTTGGCTCAGCGTGCAGTACCTTAGTTTCCCAACCAGGGGTCTGTCCCACCCTCCTTGCAGTGGAAGCGTGGAGTTCGAATCACGGGATCTCCTGGGAGGCCTGTGGTGTTTTTTTTTTTTTGCGTCTGTTCCTGCGTTGGGGAACCCAGTGTTCTTTCGCAATAGGAGAGAGGAAGAGCCCTTGAGAACTGGTCTGCGCTGGTCCTGGTGTTTGTCCTCTAGGAATTTTAGAATGCCCCGAGGGACTGGGTGTCTTTAGTCCCCTTTCCTTGGCTGAGGGGCCTCACGCTGAGGTTCACCACATGGGGTCCATCGAGGGGCTGGGTTCCCATGGGTCGGTCCATCTCTAGAACCTTCTGTCTCACAGTGACGCTAAAGGAGATGAAATGGGAAGGAGGGTCTTAGTTGTGAAGGAACACAGGTGGAGAAGAAGGAGGCCCGAAGTCTGGACTGTGGTGGGAGGGAAGAAGGGACTAGAGGCTTGAAACTCTGGGGAAAGTACGGGTGAGTGGGAGGGAGGCCCCAGAGCAGACCAGCCAGCCCTGTGCAGCCTCCAGGGCTCATCGCTCACCCCTGTGTCTTGCCAGCTGACAGCTGCGGAGCTGAGGTCGGGAGCGGTGGTCAAGATGGCGGAGGAGCAGGAGTTCGCCCAGCTCTGCAAGTTGCCCACGCAGCCCTCCCACCCGCACTGCGTCAGCAACACCTACCGGAGCGCCCAGCACTCCCAGGCGCTGCTCCGGGGGCTGCTGGCCCTGCGGGACAGCGGCATTCTCTTCGATGTGGTCCTGGTGGTGGAGGGGAAGCAGCTTGAGGCCCACCGCATCCTGCTGGCCGCCTCCTGTGACTACTTCCGGTCAGTAGGCGCGCGTTCTCTGTTCTTGTTTTGTTTTAAAGGTGGTATCCTTGGCTCTGCTTATGATACTGTGTTTTCCAGAATGAAATTTGCAGCAGTAAGTTACAGGGCCTTGGTGTGGTGCAGATTTTCTTTCTACTTTAGTCTGGCTTCCCATCATTTCATTTTAAAAGAATTTTCAGACCCATGGAAACTTTGAGAGGAAGATATTACAAAGAGCTGGACACCCGTTATTCCCACTGGGCCACGTTTGCTCTTGCTGCCTTTGTAACCACCACCTCTTTTCAAGACCTTACGAGGTTTTATGCCTTCTTCTCAGCCCCACACAGTGTTCTTGTAACACCGTCAGGAAGCCCCCTCGGGCCCTGGCTCCTCTGGGGACTTTCGTGAGGACCGAGGCAGGCGGTCAGCACCGTACGCACGTCGTTCACACAGCTGCGTTCACTCGCTTAGCGGGCCGGCCCCTCCCCCTCACACCTCCTCATCCCACGGGCCTCGCCCCAGACCTTCCCTGTGGGTTCTCTGACCCCCCCGAGTTTCTCAGTCTCCTGTGTGAGGCTTGCCCAGCACTGGGCATGTTGGGCAGAGCAGGTGCCACCGCCCCAACTTGACCCGGCAAGGGGCGGCCCCACTGCCGCCACGGTGAACAGGGCTCCGGGTCTGAGACCCTTTGTCCCGGCTCGTGTTCCGTTGGGTCCTCTTCTCTTCAAGGCTTGGCTGTAGTTCTCATCTTTTGGTTTTAGGAGCTAATGAGCAAAACGTTTCTTTATGGTTTAAGCGCTGCCTGTTCTCCGGAAAGAGGTTATGGAGAGGGCATCCCAGTGGTGACTGGTGCCTTGGGGCAGGCGTCTCCAGGGACGGCAGTGTCCCTTCGGTTCATGGGCCTTCACTCTTCACAAGCTTTGAGATTCCGGGCCGCGGGTGGGGCAGGGTTGCCAGGAGCCCCGTTGGGGAGGCCTCGGAGCCCAGAAGGTCCGGCACTGGGGTCCCCCCGGCTCAGAGCCTCCTGCCCGTGCCCTCGAAAGCCCTCCACGTGGAGCTCTTCTCCCCACGTCGGCCGTTCAGTCCCAGTCATGGCCCTCTTCCTGCAGGACGGTGGCGGGCACCGCCTCTCCTGCCTGCTGGAGACCTCCTGTGTCTCCCACGTCCTCCAGGAGCCATTCTCGGCCCTTAGGCAGCCGTCCCTGGGCGGGCTTCTCCTGGGAGGTGTTCTCTTCTCCAGCCTGGTCACTGTGCAGGCTGACACCCTCTCCCCCTGGGACCAGGGAGAACCCAGACTTCTCTCTGATTCACACGTGTGAAATGATGATCCCCAAGCTTCAGCGGGTTTTTTTATTTTATTCATTCTGCTTATTGACTCAGGTTGAAATGACACATGGAGACTGGGGAAGGTCTCTGACGTGAGCAAGGGTGAAGTGAAGGCCTTTGGAGGCCGTGGGCCTGTGGCTGGGCCCCGCAGGGCACGTCCTGTGGGGTGTCTGCCAGGCTCCAGGCGACGTGGTGCAGCTGGGGCTGCCAGCCCTCCTGGTCTGCTCTGTGGCGTCAGCCAACACAGGGGAAGCTGAGTTCTTTATGAATCAGAGTGTGAAAGCCTCCGTGAGACCAGGGCTCATGGGGCAGCAGCCCCCGTCCCTGGGCCTTACTCACAGAAGGACAGCTGGTTCCCTGTCAGGGAACCTCTTCTCATGGAAGGTGCTTTACCAGCCTGAGGTGACCCGGTGTGTGGTCACCTCCAGACAGGTGAGGGGCGCGTAGTCGTGTCCACTGCCCATCCCCGCCACTGAGACGCTGTGGCAAGCACGGCTGTACCCCTGCCCTCCTGCCGCGCTCACACGACCTTCACCGTCCAGACGGTGTTTCTTGCAAAGCCTGTGTCATACTTCTCAACCCCGCGCCTCTGATACTCAGAGCTGCTCTGTTTTGCTTTGTTGGGTTCCAGTGTGTTGCTAAACCTTGCCCAGTGCCCTCCGGAGGCCCCCCAGAGCTGTTTGGTTGATGGACAGCTGTCTGTCTAGACAGCTGATCTCTGAGGGGGAGGGAAGAGTTGGATTCTTTGGCGTTACCAGTTTGTTGTTGTTTTTTGTAATCTAAAGTTTGGCACAAATTCATTAAACCATGCAACCTGTCCTGAACTGAGATGAGACTTCTTTATTTGTATTACACTTTTTCTTTTTTTTGTATCATACTTTTGGTTGGGAAATAGTGAGGTGTTTGGATTCGAGGTGTTGATTTTAGACCCCCATGGAGGGTCATGACATCATACTTGTGGCAGATAGGTGTTTTCTCCAGCTGAAACGTTCTGGATTCTGAGACACACCTGGCCCCAAGAGTGTGGAGGAGGTATCGGGGCGGGAAGGAGCTCTGACAGGAGATGTGCCTGCCCCCTCAGGGCCGAGGCGGCCAGTGGCGCCTAGTGCTGTCTGGTCGTGACCTGGCGGTGGGCGTGGCCCGCGTTCTCTTTGTGGTCTGTGCTGCCTGTTGTCATTCAGTCGCTCAGTCGTGTCAACTCTCTGCGACCCCGTGGACTGCAGCACACCAGGCCTCCCTGTCCATCACCAACTCCCAGAGCTTTCTCAAACTCATGTTCATTGAGTGGGTGATGCCATCCAACCATCTCATCCTCTGTCGTCCCCTTCTCCTCCCACCTTCAGTCTTTCCTAGCATCAGGGTCTTTTCCAATGAGTCAGCTCTTCACATCAGGTGTCCAAAGTATTGGAGCTTCAGCATCAGCCCTTCCAATGAATATTCAGGACTGATTTCCTTTAGGATGGACTGGTTGGATCTCCTTGTAGTTCAACGGACCCTCAAGAGCGCTGTCTGTGCCCTCCACTTACTTGGGCATTCCCCACCTGCTGGACACCCGGTGAACATCTCCTTTTTTTTTTTTCATTGTGATTTCTAAAAAACCTATAAGCTTGACCATTGTGACCATTTTCGGCATGCAGCTCAGTAGTATTAATTACATCCACTTTGTGGTGCGATCTCTGGAACTGTTTCACGTTGTAAAACTGATCCTGTACCCATGAAACAGTTCCCATGACCCTCCTCCCAGCCCAGCAGCTGCCTTGTCCTTCTGTCTCCGTGACTGCTCTAGGGACCTCATATGAATGGAATCAGGCAATATTTGTCCTTTGAGGGCTGGCTTCTTTGGCCCAACATCATGTCCTCAAGGCTTATCCAGGCTGCAGCGGATGTCAGACCATCCTTCCTTTTCAAGGCTGAATAACGTTCTCCCGTTCGGTGCACTGCATTTTGCTCATCCATCCGTCAGTCGACGGACACTGGTTGTTCCCATCTCTTGGCTCTTGTGAGGAAAGCTGCTGTGAGCATGGGCCACAGATGTCTCTTGAAGGCCCTGCTGTCAGTTCAGTGGAGTATGTACTCAGATGTGGAATTGCTGGAACATTCTGTAATTCTGTTTGTCGTGTCTTGAGGAACCCCCAAACTGTCTTCCACAGCAGCTGCACTAATTTACATTCCCACCAGCGATGCACAGAGGTTCCAGCTTCTTCAAGTTGAAGAGATAAGAGTCTAACAGGAAGTGGGTGAAACACCTGCGCTCTTTGGAAGAGAAAGTGAAAACAACTGCTGAACCCGCGCCCCAAGCCTCTGTCCGTCCGTCCGTCCGTCTGCTGCCAGGTTTCTCCCTCGCCCCCTGGCGGCTGGAGCCAGCATCCTCTCCCCCTGCTTCTAGGGGTGTCCAGGGCAGGCCCCCCGCCCTCCCGGTGGGGCTTCGCGACAGGCTGTGGCGGAGGCACCCAGGCGCGAGCGTGCAGTGGCTCTCTGGAATTGATCCTGCATTCCCAGCAGCTCCTGGGGCAGAGCCATCCGTCGGGTGAAATGACTGGAGATGAGTTGGAACTCGGGGGACCCCGGTGCGCGTGGTTACGTCTGTCGTGATCTTTGCACTTATAATCCAGGCCATTTCCAAGGTGCCCTGTGAAGGCGAAGCCAAGTGCAGGTCGCAGCGTGGGCCCTGCCTCGGGCTGGTGTGGCCCCGGGAGGGTGGCTGGGGGCCGGAGCCAAGGACGGACGGAGCCTTTCCCCCTTTCATACCCTCTCAGTCTTGTGAGTGTGCGTGTGTGCGTGCCTGTGTCGAAATGGAACTCAGCCACTCCGTCAGCGTGCTGCTGTCCCGTGTCAGCTGCCGCCGCCTCCCTCCCGCTCCTAACTGACCCCGCTGTTGGGATGTTGAGAGGTGCCCGCTCTGTAGGGGCCATGGTGGGCTCCCGCTGACCCCTCTCGGCCCTGGGTCCCAGCTCTCCTCCGTCAGCCCTAGGGGGGTCTCCCTTCCAGATCCCCAGGCCTGCCGCGGCCTCCTGCCCCAACTCCAGCCTCTCCACCCTGCCCCACGGAGCCTGGAGTCTGAAGTTCCTCGGTCAGACCTGGGATCAGTTCCCCGACGGCACCTCCTTTGCCTGGTTTCCGTCCAGATCTACCCTGCCTAGCAGCATGTGGCCCAGGCTCCCTCCCCACCGGCGACCAGCCGGCAAGGTCATCCTGGCCCTAGGCCTGGACGCCCGCCGCCTCCATGGCCTCCTCAGGCAGGGGCCCCTCTCCACCTGCCGCTCCTCCGTCAGACGTCCCGTTTCAGTCCTTGACAGCGACCCCACACCCAGCAGTGCCCTGTCTTCTGTCTGTCCCCTGGCTTTAGCTCCATGCACGGGGGGTCTTGCCACTTCGCTTCACTGTGGAGTCGGCCCCGTGACCGGTTTCTGGTGTTGAGTGGCTGCCGTGGCTGGGATGCCAAGGGGAGGATGTTTACCATTTGTTTGCCGTTCGCCCTCTCCCGCTGAGCCCCGGGAATCACACGGGTGGACGCAGCACCCAGCCATGCCCTGTCTTCCCTGCGCAGGGGCATGTTCGCTGGGGGGCTGAAGGAGATGGAGCAGGAGGAGGTCCTGATCCACGGCGTGTCCTACAACGCCATGTGCCAGATCCTGCACTTCATCTACACATCCGAGCTGGAGCTCAGCCTGAGCAACGTCCAGGAGACGCTGGTCGCCGCCTGCCAGCTTCAGGTGAGGCTCCGGCCTGAGAGGAGGGAGCCCTCCCTTCACCCCCCGCTGCCCGGCTCTGTTTCAGGTTTAATGCGCTGGGCTTCTCTGCAGCGTTGATTCTCAAGCGAGTCTTACCGGGTGTGATGCTTCCAAGTGCGCGGCCCCCGGGTCCTGTTTGTCGGTGTTGCCAGTGACGGCTGGTGGCTTGGCCCCTGCGTGCTGGCCCTCCGAGGTGCCCCAGGGACAGGGTCCCAGGCCCGGACACCTGGCCTGGGCTTGACAGCCCGCTCTGTCCTCAGATCCCGGAGATCATCCACTTCTGCTGTGACTTCCTCACGCCCTGGGTGGACGAGGACAACATCCTTGACGTCTACCGGCTGGCCGAGCTCTTCGACCTGAGCCGCCTGACCGAGCAGCTGGACGCCTACATCCTCAAGAACTTCGTGGCCTTCTCGCGGACTGACAAGTACCGCCAGCTTCCCTTGGAGAAGGTCTACGCCCTTCTGAGCAGCAACCGCCTGGAGGTGTCCTGCGAGACGGAGGTGTACGAGGGCGCCCTGCTCTACCACTATCCCCTGGAGCAGGTGCAGGCCGACCGGCTCCCACTGCACGAGCCGCCCAAGCTCCTGGAGACCGTGCGCTTCCCCCTCATGGAGGCTGAGGTCCTGCAGCGGCTGCACGACAAGCTGGACCCCAGCCCACTGAGGGACACCGTGGCCGAAGCCCTCATGTACCACCAGAACGAGAGCCTGCAGCCCAGCCTGCAGGGCCCGCAGACCGAGCTGCGCTCGGACTTCCAGTGCGTCGTGGGCTTCGGGGGCATCCACTCCACGCCATCCACCGTCCTCAGCGACCAGGCCAAGTACCTGAACCCGCTGCTGGGGGAGTGGAAGCACTTCACCGCGTCCTTGGCGCCCCCCCGCATGTCCAACCAGGGCATCGCGGTGCTCAACAACTTCGTGTACCTGATCGGAGGGGACAACAACGTGCAGGGCTTCCGCGCCGAGTCCCGCTGCTGGAGGTAGGGGTCCTGGGCGGGGCCGCCCGCGGCATTGGCTCCTCCCACTCCTTGCTCCTCGCCCCGGAAAGCCACCCCCCCGAGACGCCCCCGAGACACCCCCGCCGTCTGGCGGGCGCGGGGCTGCAGGGAGCGCCTGAAGCGGGGGTCCGGGCCTGGGAGCACGGCCACCCTGGCACACTCCTCTGCCCTCACAGCCCGGCCCAGCTTCCCTGTCCTGTGCCCTTAGCTCCGCTCTGCTAGCTGCCCAGCCTCCTTGGAAGGTGGCTGCCTGTCACCCTGCTCCCCCAGCGCACAGTCTTCAGCCCGGGGCCAGGGCAGGCCCACAGGCCCCACTGCACCTCAGGCCAAATCCCCCCACCCTCACCTCTGCCATCGGCCGTGTGCCAGGCGCGAGGTCCTGGAGCATGCTGTGCGCTCTCTCAGTCTGTGGGGCTGGCATCTTCCAAGCCTGTTACTTTGGGCCAGAGCAAGGAAAGCAGGGCAGGCCCCGGGGCCTCCGCTCCTGGAGGCTTCCAGGCTGGTTTCCGCATCTGGGGCCTCTGGGAAGCTTCCGCCCCCACAAGCGGACAGGCGGCCCGGCAGACACAGGTTGCTGGCTGCCTCAGGCAGCTGTGAGCTGGTGCCCACCTTGCTCAGGGGCGGGTCTGGCCGGCTACACCCCCTGGGTGGCCTGGAGCCTGGGACTCCGGGCCGGGAGGAGACAGTCACAGAGGCCCTCAGCCTCCCCTGCTGTCCCTGCCCCAGGCTGCAGGGGAGGCCCAGAGCTTGGCACACTTTGTGGTCATATGGGAAGTGGGTGCTCAGTTCGGAAGGGAGGAAACCATGCCCTCGCCCCGGCCACCCATCCCGGCTGGCCCTCCTGGCAGGGGCGGTTCTCAATGGCAGCTCAGGTCTCAAAGGCGGCCACCAGGGGCCCTCTGTGGCCCCGCCCTTGGTCCCGCCCTCCCCTCCTTGGCCCCGCCCTGCTCCCCAGGAACAGGCTGACGGCTGCTAGGCTCCCTTTGGCCTGTCTCCTGACTTGCAGTGGAAGGAGGCCCTGGGTGCCAGCACAAAGGGCCATGATGTCCGCCCAGTGAGTGACCGGCTCCAGCACTGATAGCCTCACTCGGCCTCGTCTTTCCTGAGCGGACAGAGCGTGATCTGCCCCGAGCCAGGTGCTCTGGGGCGCAGGAGCACATACGTGGGCCACAGTGCTTTAAGAGCCTCGTCACACGTGTTGCCCCCGCGGTCCCTCGTGGTAGCTTCCCTTAGCAGGCAGCGTCACCCCACCAGGCACAGAGCCGAGCGGACGTCGGGATAGTAAAGCTGACGCCCAGATGCGCTCACACCCGGCTGTATGTGGTCTTCATGGTTGGCAGGGAGGGGCCGCAGCGAGAAGCAGCGGCTGCTGAGTGCATTTCACTTGTGTTTGGGGCAAAGGCTAAAAAAGGGGGTGTCTGGCTGGAGGCCGTTGTGCCCAGGCGTCTAGTCGAGAGACGATCATTGGGGGCCTCCCTGAGTGAGCAGAGCCGTGGGGGCCTTGAAGTGAGACGGTGAGATGGAGGTGCTGTAGGAACAGCCATTGGGCAGCTCGGGGTGGACCCCAGAGGGTCTCAAAGCCGCCGTGAGTCCACCTGGAGGGCCTGGTGCCGCCTCCTCCCACCCAGAGGCTCCTGGCCCCGCCCTCCAGGCTGTGGGGGCGTGCTGGGGGAGGGGCCTGCTCCGTGACGCGCTGTCCCCTGTCCCACAAGGTACGACCCGAGGCACAACCGCTGGTTCCAGATCCAGCCGCTGCAGCAGGAGCACGCGGACCTGTGCGTGTGCGTCGTGGGCGGCTACATTTACGCGGTGGCGGGCCGCGACTACCACAACGATCTAACCGCTGTGGAGCGCTACGACCCCGCCACGAACTCCTGGGCCTACGTGGCCCCGCTCAAGAGGGAGGTAAGGAAGCCCCCCGAGGGACCCCTCCTAGGTGCACAGAGGGAGCGGAGGCCGGGCCAGGGACCCAGGCCCAGGACCAGAGAGCCCTCTTGCACCACGAGCTGTGCCCTGAGCTTGGGTGGGGGCCCCCTGAGGCTGAGCCAGCGCGTTGGGAGAGACCCCTTCCCGAGTTCCACCCCCTTTGGGGTCTCGTCACCTTGGCCCCCGGCAGCTGCTGTAACCCTGCAGTTCAGTGTGGACGGAAGCTTTCCCCTTGCCTGTCCCTTGGCTCCACTGAGGTGAGCCGGGCCGTCTCCAGAGGGGATGTTAGACTAGAGGGAGGGACGGGAGAGTCAGGACCCCACACCACAGCCTCAGACCCCCAGAGGGCAGGCCCTTCACGAAGCCAGGAACCTTGCAGAAGTGCTGTTCTTCCTGTTTGTGTTCCTGTAAATCGTGTGTCCTGCAGTACAGTACCTTGTTTTGTTGCAGCTTGAAGATGTTAACCTGTTCATCGTGCAGAGGTGATGCTTTAAGGGGGTGTTTCTCTGAGCTTATGGACTTGGGGTGCTGAGACCCTGGCCCCCAAACCAGACACAGGACCTCAGGGGAAGAGGGGCCCTTGCTGGTCTGTGCTGCAGCCTGGTCGCAGCATCTGTGAGCACCTCTGGGCACCGCACAGAGCAGAGGAAGGATGGCTGTGGCCGGCCCGAGGCCTCGGACAGATGAGCACTCTGCCTCCCTGCCCCCGCCCCGCCCCGCCCCGCCCCTCCCCCTCCCCCTCCCCCTCTCCCTCCCTCCCCCTCCCCTCCCCTTCCCTCCCCTCCCCTCCCTGACCTTGTCCCTCCCCTGCCCCTCTCCTCCCCGCTCCTGCCCCCGCCCCCCCCCCGACCCTGCCCCGCCCCGCCCCGACCCTGCCCCTCCCCTCCCCGCCCCGACCCTGCCCCTCCCCTCCCCGCCCCGACCCTGCCCCGCCCCCGCCCCGCCCCTGCCCTTCCCCTCCCCTCCCCGCCCCTGCCCTTCCCCTCCCCGCCCCTGCCCTTCCCCTCCCCCGACCCTGCCCCTCCCCTCCCCGCCCCCCCCCCCTGCCCTTCCCCTCCCCGACCCTGCCCCTCCCCTCCCCGACCCGACCCTGCCCTTCCCCTCCCCGACCCTGTCCCGCCCCGACCCTGCCCTTCCCCTCCCCGACCCTGTCCCGCCCAGACCCTGCCCTTCCCCTCCCCGCCCAGACCCTGCCCCTCCCCCCCCCGACCCTGTCCCCCCCCCGACCCTGCCCCTCCCCGACTCTGTCCCGCCCCTGCCCCTCCCCCCCGACCCCTGCCCCTCTCCCGCCCCTCCCCGACCCTGCCCCTCCCCTCCCCGACCCTGTCCCGCCCCTGCCCCTCCCCCTCCCCCCCCCCTCCCCGCCCCCCTCCCCGACCCCTGCCCCTCCCCGACCCTGCCCCTCCCCCTCCCCTCCCTCCTTGTCCCTCCCCTCCCCCTCCCCTCCCCAACCCTGCCCTTCCCCTCCCCGACCCTGCTCCTCCCCTCCCCGACCCTGCCCCTCCCCTCCCCCCCCCCGCCCCTCCCCGACCCTGCCCCTCTCCTACCCTGCCCCTCCCCTCCCCTCCCTGACCTTGTCCCTCCCCTCTCCTCCCCTCCCTGACCTTGTCCCTCCCCTCCCCTCCCCGACCCTGCCCCTCCCCCCTCCCCTCCCTGACCTTGTTCCTCTCTCTTCTCTCTCCCCCTCCCCTCCCCTGCCCCTCCCCTCCCCTCCCCTCCCTGACCTTGTTCCTCTCCTCCTCTCCCCTCCCTGACCCTGTTCCTCCCCTCTTCTCCCCTCTTTACCGCTCCCCCTTCCCTAGCCCCCCAGCTCCCCTCCACAGCCTGTGTGGCTTCACGGAAGGCCAGGACTTCCCACCAGGGCTCCTCCCAGGCCGGGGAAGCCAGCTCCCCCCCCACCCCCCTGCCACTCTGGGGAGGAAGCCCTTTGGAGAGCATTCCCTGCTGGTTCAGGAGAAGGGGGCATATTGTGCTGGGGAGAGACCGGCGTCCTTGAGACGCGGCGGACCCCAGCTCCCACGGAGGGGAGAGGGGGAGGGGCTCCAGGGGCTCTTTGTCTGGACCCGGGAGGCTGCGCTTCTCAGCCTGGCCGCGGAGGGGCAGCCTCGGCCTTCAGCCGGCGCTTCTCCTGGCGGCCTGGCTCCTCACTTTGGGCTGTTCCTTCAGCAGCGCCTGATTGAGCACCTTATGGATGCAGAGCCCTGGGAATCCAGTGATGGCAGTGACTGAGCCTCTGAGCCTAGCGGGAGAGAGCGCTCTCGGTCACTGTGCAGATCCGGAAGGGCCTCGGGCCGAGCCCAGCGTTTTCGAGGAGGGGCTCCCGGGCCAGCCTCGCTGGACTGTTTGTGGGGGCGGGGAGGTGTCAGTGAGATCATGTCCAGGAAAGAGGGCAGCCATTGGGAGAAGCAGAAAGAACCTTCTAGGCTGGGCGGAGGCGTGTGGAGAGACGGGGGTCGAGGGAGCGGGCCCGGCCCGAGGGTGGTCCAGGTGTGGGCTGTGGGAGGGAGTGCACAGACGTGAGCCGCCGGGCACAGCCGGTTGGCAGCCAGGCTTTGGGAGGCCAGACCCGAGATGGAGACGTTTGTGCAGGGCCGTGCTGGCTGCGTATAGCCCTGACCAGCTCGGGGGCAGTGCCAGGCCAGGGGCCCCGCAGGTCTGCAGACGGGGTGTGCAGCCCCTATAGGGGCCTTCAGGGTTTCTGCAGGGCCTGTGGCAGGGCAGGCCCACACTCCCACCTATCTCAGGGTCCTTCCCACTTTCTCCTGCTCAGTACTACCCGGAACTCTGGATGTGTGTGTAAAACTTGGAAAATTCAAAAAGTTGCAATAAGATGACAACCCAGCCAGGGACCTGGGGACCCTGATCCGAGTGAAAATGGAAAGAAACATGGCGAGTTGTGTGGCTCACCAGCTGAAGCTGTGCTGAGAGGGAAGCTTGTATCACTGAAAGCATTCATTAGGGAAGAAAAAAAATCTCACATGAGTAATCGAAGCTCATCCCTCAAGAATCTAGAAAAGTAAGAGCAGAGTGAACCCAAAGCAGAAGAAGTGAACAGCGGAGTGGAAGTCAACAGAGCTGAAGGAAAAACGACAGAGAAAAGGCAGTGGAACAACCAGGTCTTCACAAGATCAAGGAAATTGACAGACCTCTAGGAAGCCTGAGGAAGAAAGTGAAAACAGTTTAAAGTATCAAGAACGGACAGGGGAGGGGGTTGCATTACTAAAACCCTGTCAGAAGGATAGTAAGGGGCGACTGTAAAGAGGTCTACACCTGTTCGAGCCCACCCAGGGACGCCAAAAAAAAAAAAAAAAAAAAAGAGGTCTACACCTGTAGATCGAACAACTTAGATGAAACACACCAGTTCCTCAGAAACACAATGTGCCACAACACCCACAAAACCAAGCAGATCGTTTGAATGGCCCTGTACCTGTTAAGGAAATGATGTCCAGGCCCAGGTAGTTGAACTGGAGAATTTCACCGGACTTTTAAAGAAAATACCGGTGCTTTTTTTCCAAAAAATGGAAGAGGGAGAATACTTCTCAGTTCACCTTATGAAGTTGTTGTTAAATTGATACCAAAACCAGAAAATACAGCAGCCTCTCCCCCCAAAAAGAAGAGCAAGTGTGTCATAGATACAATTATATATGAATATTCATAACTAAGTATTAGCAATATTCCCCTCTCCCTCCAAAAGGAGTTCATGACTAGATAGAGTTGATTACAAAGACTGGTTCCATACTCGAAATTGAACCAGTGTGATTTACCATATTTAAAATCACAGGATCTTAGCAGAAAAAGGAGCGCATAACAGGCCTGCAGGGTTGGCGGGCCCTGGGGGTCGGGGACGGGGGTGGGGGACAGCTCTGTGAGGACCGGCCTGTGATCTCTGCTTCAGGGAGGGTGCGGAAAAGAGGGATTGTGCTCTCCTCTTGGGGAAGCACAGCATCGCCTCTGGGCCCTGGAATCATCTTCCGTGGGGAAGGTGGTGGACGGGACGGTTCGTCCAGCGAGAGCCCGGGCAGACCGCGGGGAGGCGGTATCGGGGTCCGCTCGGCGCACGCGCACATGCCGGCTCTCCCGGCCCGCAGGTGTACGCCCACGCGGGCGCCGCGCTCGACGGGAGGATGTACATCACCTGCGGCCGCCGCGGCGAGGACTACCTGAAGGAGACCCACTGCTACGAGCCGGGCAGCGACAGCTGGCACACGCTGGCCGACGGCCCGGTGCGGCGCGCCTGGCACGGCATGGCCACCCTCCTGGACAAGCTGTACGTGATCGGCGGCAGCAACAACGACGCGGGCTACCGGAGGGACGTGCACCAGGTGAGCGGGGGGGCCCCCCGCGGGCGTCGGTGAGGAGCCACCGCAGCGGGGAGCGGGGTGTGCAGAGACACCGCCCGGTTACCAGACTGCATTCCCTAGAGCGGCTTCAGCTTCACAGCCAAGCCAAACAGAGAGCAGCGCGGTTTCCCGTGGCCCCATGCCCACCGCCTCCCGCACTGCGCACCCCCACACAGCGTGGCTCTCTACAGCTGATGGCTCGGCTGGCCTGGGGTCACTCCCGGGGGGCATCCTCAGGGTTGAGACAGATGGCGCGTGTCCACCACTGGGGTATCACAGAGAAGAGTGTTACCTGTCTGCACTGTTACTAAAAGCTTTGATTCTAGAGTTAGTATCACCACATTGCAGAACGCTGGGAAAATGGAGAAAGGGGACAGGAATTCCTTAAACCTGGCCTGCGGCCCAAGTGTTTGTTAGCCCTCCTGCCTGTGCAGGGCTCCGCCCGCTCGAGGGCAAGAGCGTCCACCCACCCATCCCTGCTCCTGGCGCTGTGGGTGTGCCGTCTCGTTTGAGGACTGCCCCACCCCACCCAGTGGCACTGCAGAGTTCCATCAAACTGGTGGCACTGGGGTTGGTCGAGTTGTGGCCATTTCAGGTAACATTTGAAGCAGCGTTTGCTTTCTGGAGCTCTTTGGGTATCTTGGGTTGTCTCCTGAGGTGAGAGCTGTGGTTCTCTAACCGGCTCCTGAGCCAGCAGCACCCACATCAAGAGAGAACTCCAGGAATGCGGATTCCCTGGCCCTCAGACCCACCTCGCTGGATGTTCCCGGATGGGACCCTCCAGCGCTGAGAACCAGTAGGCTCCAGTGTTTCATTTTCTGTTGCAGCTGGGACAGACCACCACAAATGCGGTGACATAAGCCCACACGAGCATGTGGTGAGAGTCTGTGGCTCTCACTTGATGACAGTCCAGGGGTGTTTGCTCGGTGGGGCCCAGGAGGGTCAGCGCCCCGTCACCAAGGGCGTCAGCAGAGCTCAGCTCACTGCGGTAGGGCCAGGTCCCGCTCCTCGCCGCTGCGGGCTGAGGCCCTTCTTGGCTTCTGGAAGCCTCCGGGCCAGCTGCTCAGGCCCCTTCCTCTTCCAAGCCAGCAGCTCCCCTCCCATCTCGGGCCTTCACACATCTCCTGCTGCTTCCAAGGGCTGTGTGATTGGGGGTCCCCCGAGGATTAGGATAGCCCGTCCGCCCGCGTCCACGTCCCTGCACTCACCCGCCTGCAGAGGCCGTACGGGCCCCTGGCGGCCAGGCCTCCTCCCGCTGGAGGAGCGGAGCCGGCGTCCCCATGGCTCTGGATGGTTGTGCACGTTGCCGCCCTGACTGGTCAGCCGGGTGCCCAGGACGGCTTCCCAGCCTCGGCCAGTGCCTTTTCTTCCCCAGCGGCCGCTCGTTAACAGCTGACGTGTGTCCCTGGGGTTCTCTCTTGCATTTCTGGGATTACTAGTAGGTTGAACGTTTCCCTGGTTCCCACATTTACTGTTTAGGGTAACTTTGAACACAAGCTGGTTTTTTTTTCTGTTTTTGGCTGCATCGCATGTCTTGTGGGATCTTGGTTCCCTGACCAGGGACTGAACCTGGGGGCCCCAGCAGTGAAAGCACAAACCTGCCCCGCTGGGCCGCCTGCGTCTTCCCAGGAGAACGTTGTTGGTCATCGCGACCGTCTCCTTATTTTATCTGCGCCACCCCCGGGGTTGCGTGCGCTTGGCTTCTGAGTTTCTGCTTCAGCGGTGGAAGGGAGTGAGCCAGCACCCCCAGGCCAAAGGGGAGACACCCCCACGCCTGGGGCCACCGGCCAGCTGAGGGACCGGAAAGGAGGCACAGAGTGGCAGCCTGGTCGGAGCCCTTCCTCTGGGGGTCCCTCAGCTTCCTGAGAGCCTGCACCTTGCCTTGCAGGTGGCCTGCTACAGCTGCAGATCTGGGCAGTGGTCCTCCGTCTGCCCGCTCCCGGCCGGGCACGGGGAGCCGGGCATCGCTGTGCTGGACAGCAGGATCTACGTGCTGGGCGGCCGCTCGCACAACAGGGGCAGCCGCACGGGCTATGTGCACATCTACGACGCGGGCAAGGACAGCTGGGAGGAGGGGCCACAGCTGGACAACTCCATCTCGGGCCTGGCCGCCTGTGTGCTCACCCTGCCGCGGTCCCTGCTGCTCGAGCCGCCCCAGGGGACCCCTGACCGCAGCCAGGCCGACCCGGACTTTGCCTCCGAGGTGATGAGTGTGTCTGACTGGGAGGAGTTCGACAACTCCAGCGAGGACTAGGGTCCTGGGGGCGGGGGTGACGGGGATCCAGGGCGTCCCCCCCTGCCCGTCGGCAGGTGGGCAGGTAGGTGTTGGGGGCTCGCAGGCCTGTGGCAGGAGCCCTTTGGGAAGGGCAGCAGCACAACTGGGGACCGGGGCTCTGCCACCAGCCAGCCTAGTCCCTGTCGGGCAGAGAGGGCCCCCCCCCAGCCCCATGGGCAGGAACGGTACAAGCTGGGCCCATCACCAGCCCAGCAGCTCCCGGGGACGGAAGTGGGGGCAGAGCGCCAGCCAGGGGCGAGGCTGGTTGTGATAACAGGGTCTTGCAGCTGGGCCTTCCCGCCCCCGTGTTGTTGATAAATGAAATAAAGCACCTTCCACGAGGCGCGTTGCTCTCCTTCCGCCTGGGCCTCGCTTCCGCTCACAGCTCCGGGGGCGTGGCTTCTGGGGGCGAGCCCACCCCCGGCTGGACGGTGTCACCAGGACAGCTGTCCCTGTCAGGTGACCCTGGCTGGAGCATCTCTCCTGCTGAGGACCTCTCCTGTGAACTGAGGTTCCGGTGGCCATCTTAGCACCAGGGAAAGCCCAGCACCTGGGGAGGAAGGGTGGAAGAGCCTCGGGGGGGCGCCTGTCTCCTGCATCTGAGCGCGTCATACGGACAGGCCTCTGTGTTTTCTCCAGGTAACCCTCAAGGACCCTCCTGAGTGGGTGGGACCCGCAGACGAGGGTTCCAATGCCATTTTTTGCACTGCCCAGCCTCTGAGAGAACACTGTCCACTCCTTCGGGGTCCTCTTACCCCACCCCCACAGACCCCACCACTCTGGGTCTTTGTCTTTGTCCCCGCGTTGGAACCTCTAAGACCTGGGCAGCAGCCTGGCCCTGCCACAGACCAGCACAGCATTGGCCCATGGCCAGCAGCCCGTTCGCTCCTCCCTGAGCCCAGGCAGCTGCTTGCCAGCTTGGCAGGCTCTTCAGCCTGCACTCGAGCCTTCATGCCACCCTCTCCCTTCAAAGTTGGCCTCCTCCGGGAGCCATCCCCGCCAGGCCCAGGCTCCAGGCGTCCACTGTCGGCCTGTGTGCTGGTCAGTCATATGGGCCCTTCCTCATTCTGGTATTCACCTGGCACAAGCCAGGCAGACGGACGGTCCCCCACTCCGCCTGTACGCAGACTCCCAACCGTGTGGGTGGGGGCTGGTAAACTCGCCATCGGGCGTGAGGTGGGCCTGAGACAAGGCTGGGGACGGTCCTGTCTTGCGGGCAGCAGACACAGGTGGCAGATGGCCAGGGGCGGGTAGAGAGTTGTAGCATTCAGACAGTTCTGGGGTGCCCGTCACAGAGCTGGGCCTGGAGGGGGCGGGGAGGTGATGGAGTCTGAGGTTGCTGTCCGTGAACCCAGTCCAGCTGGGCGACGCCTCTAAAGCCAGGAGCAGGGCAGACAGAGCAGCCACACGGACCTCTGCTGCCCGTCCTAGGGTGCAGCCAACGGGGGTTCCGTGGGAGAGGCGAGGGCCCTGGGAGATAGGGCCGTGGCCTGCAGAGCTGCCCGGAAGTGGTTGGCCTGTTGGCTTGCCCCAGAGAAGTGTTTGCGTTCATGACCACAGGAGAGCGACTTCCCCGCCACCCTGCCCGTGGCCGCCCCTGTCCTGCACCAGCGGGGCTCCCGCCCACCCCCCCTGCCGCCAGCCTGGCAGTGCCCACAGCCTTTGTTACAGGCCCCCTCCTCCTTGATGGGCCCCCACATGACTGAGGCAGGAGCCCTCATGGGGAGCCTGCTCGCAGCCCGCCCCCACCCTGGCCCTGCCTCCGGCTCTGAGGTCCCCAGAAGCCCAGCTCAGTTCTGAGCTGGCCGCCCTGCGTCCGTCCCCTCCCTGCTCCTCGGGCCCGGAGCTGGGTCTGACCCCTCTGCTCCCCTCTTCCTCCAGGTCCCCAGGCCCCACGCACCCTCTTTCTCTGCAGCCCCTGCTCTGCTCTGTCCTCGCCCCACCGCTCTGGATTTAGGAGCCTCGGGCCTCCAGGCCTGGCTCCACCTGGATTTTTTCCTGGGGGACCAATGGCCTCTCAAGCAGAATCTCTCTCCCAGGCCCCTAGCGCACCTTCTCACCTTGAGAAGGGCTTGCAGGCAGGGACTCCGACCGGAGACTGTGCCCGGCTCGAAAGGCGCTGACCGCACCGCCGGGCGCGGGAGGGCCTCGCTGCGGGAGCTCCTGCTTGACCTGGCCGCTCTCGCAGCGGCGCCTGGCACCCGCCTCCCGCCCCCGGGGCGCCCGTCCGCAGGGCCCGCTTCTCTGGTGGGTGTCTAGGGAGGGGAGGGAGGGAAAGGCGCGGCCGGCGGCCGGGGATGCCCCGCGCCGCATGGAGGGCGCAGGGCCCCGGGGGGGCCGGCCTGCCGGCGGCGCGGGATCAGGGAGCGATGTGGAATTTCCTGGGCCCGGCGCCCCTCCTGCCGAGTGGCCGCAGCGGCTGCTGCTGCTGCTGGCTCTGGCTGCTGCCCGGCACCGCGGCGCCCCAGGAGCTGAGCCCGCGCGGCCGCAACGTGTGCCGCACACCCGGGTAGGAGCCGGCCGCGCTGGGGGAGGGGGCCGGAGGGGACGTCCGGGGCCGGGACAGCGGAGGGGGCGCCGGGGGCCGCCCTGCGCCGAATGCGCGGGCCCCTCTGGCGGCCCTCCCCGACGCCGGCTCCGCTCCAGGCCGAGCCCGGGCGCCAGGCCACGACGGTGCGTCCGAGGATACTTCGGGGGAGAGGAGAGCGGAGGGCATCGGGCGCCAGGCGGGCAGAAAAACGGGGCCCGAGATTTCAGACCCAGAAAGGAAGAACCCTTGGGCCCGGTTGGGAGGGCCCTAAGAAGACGGGGGAAGCTCATTCCAAGCCTGTGGCAGGGCATGTGCCAGGGCCCGGGCACACGAGTGTGGCCGGAGCCGGGAGGGAGGGAGGCTGAGAGGCCCGCGGGGCTCTCCTCCCTGCGAGGAGGGAGCCGGGGAGGTCTCGAGGCGAGTGGGAAGCCCAGATTGGCGTCTTAGGAAGAGCGGACGTGGGTGGGAAGAGGGTGGTCACGGAGCGAGGCGTCGAGGAGCCTGCGCTCCGAGTGGGCCAGGAGCGGGAACAGGACAAGGGCGTGCGCCGGCCTCGGGAGGATGCGGACCCTCCCGGGTGGGATGCGGGTGCCCCGAGGAGCCGGCTAGGGAAGCCAGTGTGGGCCGGGGGAGGACAGGCCTTGCGGCGTGGGGGAGTGGGGGACAGGGAACCGGGGCCCAGGACCGTGCTCGGAGGATCGGGAGCGCGGGCCAGAACCCGGGGGTGGCGCCGGGGTCGGAGGGCCGGGTCGGCCTGTCAGGGGCCACTGCGAGGTCAAGGGCATCTCCGCGCGGGGGCGGGGAGCCGGCGTGTGCGGGTGCTCTGCGGGAGGCGCCAGGCGGGCGGGGAGCTGGAGAGGCGGCCACCGACCCCCGGCAGTGGGGGCGCCCGGGGCCGCAGGGCCCAGGGAGGCTGCGTCCGGGGGCAGGGCGGTCGCCTCAGACAAGGGGCTGCGAGGGGCCGCGCGGGGTTTCCGAGCTCGCATCCCGAGGCGCGCAGACCCCTCCCCGCTGCCAGCCCCGCCCCCGGGGCGGGGGCCGGCCTGGCCCGCCATCTGCTTCACATCGACGCCGCCGCCGCCTCCCGGGCCTCCCGGGCCTCCCCGGCCCCAGGAATGCGGCGGCGGCGGCGGGCGGGGCTGCCTGGAGGGGGGAGGGCGCGATCGCCGCCGGCCTGTGCCTCTCCTCAGCCCTCCTTCCCCGTGGGGGTCCCTACCGGGGACCCGATGGCCGGCCGGCCCCTGTCTCCTGCCCCGGGCCTCCGCATCGGCCAGCCTGTTCCAGTAGCCGGGAGCCTGGGCTGAATTTCAGATCGCGGGGCCTCGGCATCCGAGTGGCCTCGGGCACATCCCTTAAGCTCTCCGGGCTGGGCCCTGCTCCTGACAAATGGGGTCAGGGGTAGCACCCGCCTTGGGTGGAGGGGGATGACCCTAGTCCTGTGTGGGGCTGGTTAACAGGAACGATGGCCACTGGGGGCCTGCCTCCCTCCCCAGGGTCCGGACCATCTCTTCCATGCCCTTCCCAAGGCTGGGCCTTTCGAAGCTCCACTAGCTGTTTCCTCTGCCTGGAGGCAGGAGGACCGCGGAGGGGAGCAGCTCTGTCAGTAAAACCCCAGAGGCTTTCTGTGTGCGGGCCTGGCAGTGCCAGGGCACAGCTGTCCCACGTGTGTGTGGGGGGGAGACTTACCACAAGTCATCTGACATCTGGCAAGGGCTAGGGAGGAGGTATTCAGCTAGGAGACCCAACTGGAGGTGATGAGTGAGAGAGGCCAGGGGAGAGGAGCCCGGAGCAGAGCTGGGTGGCGTCGGGGGCAGGCCCTGCGTGCTGAGGGCCTGTTGGAAGCACGGAAGGGGCCTGGGTGGCTGGGATGGGGATGGTGGAGGAGAGACCACCCGAGCTCTGCCCTCTCCTGAGAAGACTGAGGTCCCGGAAACCCCGGGGCAGGAGGGCAGGAAGTGGGAGAGAACCAGGCAGGATGAGGTGGCCGGGGGGGCGGGCAGGGGCCAGGTGGCCTGTCCATCCTGGATCGACTCTGGAAGGTCGAGCCGGGTGTCTCTCTGTTCATCGTCTCCGGGAGGGCACGGAGTCCCAGTCTCCCAGCCTGGAAAGACAGGCCTTACCCTGAGATAGAGCCGACTCGGGGTGGGGGCTCGTGGGGAGGAGGCCCCCGAGGCATTGCCAGTGTCTTGCTGGGACTTGGGGAGCCTCGTGAGGGAGCCAGAGTGGACAGAGCAGGGGGCGCAGAGGAGGGGGTGCCCATGGCGGGGCGGGAGGAGAGCCGGGCCGTCGTGGAGTCCCAGGGGGTGTGGGGGCAGAGGACGCGCCCTGGCTGCACTGGGGCAAGGACAGGACAGACGCAGGCACAGTGAGTGGGCAGTGTGCTTGGGCGAGTTCAAGACCAAGGTCTAAATCAGCACAGCTCCAGCTGCAGTGATGGCGCTCCGTGGTGGGGGCACCGCCTGCTTGCTGAGGGGCCTGGACTGACCCCCAGGGTCCCACCCGAGTGCCGGAGCTGCCCTGTACCTGGGCCCTGTACCTGGCCCTAGTTCTTGACACCTCACTTCCGTTAGATCTGAGACAAGCGGGCTGCCAGCCCGTCCCATCCTTTTCTGCCGCCCATCTCAGGAGGAGCGGTCCCATAGCTCTTCCTCTACCTGGGCTCTGTCCTGCCAGCAGGTGGGGTTTTTGGCTCTGTTGGGTGGGACCTGGGTGCCAGCCATGCTGGGGGAGCTTCCTGGAGCCTGTTCGGCATGGGCTGAAGGGCGCGAAGCAGACCTGGCTGGGTTTTTGAGCTGTGCTTAGTCGCTCGGTCCTGTCCGGCTCTGTGACCCCGTGGACTGCAGCCCGCCAGGCTCCTCTGTCCATGGGATTCTCCGGCAAGAAGACGAGTGGGTTGCCATGCTCTCCTCCAGGGAACCTTCCCCACCCAGGAATTGAGCCAGAGTTTCCTGCATGGCAGGCGGATTCTTTACCAGCTGAGCTACCAGGCAATTTCCTGGGTGACTTTTTTTTGGGGGGGTGACTTCTTGGTGCCAAAAGCTGGACACATCTCACTCTCTTAATCCTCCTGCCAAACCTATGGGGACCCATTGTACAGATAGAGCGGCTGGTGCTCAGAGAGGTTAAGTTCTGTGCCCAAGGTCACACAGCAAGTGGCAGACCCAGACATTCAATACACATTCGTGTGGCCCTAAGGACAGGCTCCCAAGCTGGTCCCAGAGCCAGGCAGCCAGGTCATCCGGGGCAGAAGGCGGGCAGTATTCCCAGGCCATCCCAGGCCGTTCTGGTGGGGCCGCCTGCAGGAGGACCGGCTCCAGAGGCTCTCCATCCAGAACCCGGGCTCAGGCTGGGAGAAGAGGCAGGGGGTGATGGGCACCCAGACTCGGGTCTCCCTGCAGATGGGCTCCTTGCAGCCCCAGGGCAGGGCCGGGCTGGGTGGGTGGGGACAATGGGGGGCAGGAAAAGCCAGGCCTGCTGAGCATTCCTGTCTCCGGTTTCCAGTTTCATTTGTGGAAAACAAGCTGGCCCATTCCTTGAAGTCTGGGGTTTTACGGGTCCTGTTCTCCAGGTCCCATATCTTTGGCCCAAAGGACAATCCAGCCCTTTCCGGGGAGTGACGCTCTCGGGGTCCTTGGTGCTACCCGGGGGTTAGTGATCATCTCGAGCTGGGAACGTGGAGGGGAATCTTCCGAGGGGCCTGCTGAGGGGGGCTCAGCCTTCCCTTTCCCTGACACCCCACCCACCAGGGCCATCAGGCCCCTCCACCTCCTCCACCAACACATGCCAGTTCTGGGTTCCCATCCTCCCCGAGAGGCCCTCTCCTTTGCTCTGAGCTTGGACGGAGGACATGTGCCTTTAGGATCTGAGACCCCACAGACCTGCAGTCTCAGTGTCTGTTCCTTCTCGACCTCCTTTGCCCGCAGCGTGGGCACACCCCACCTCAGCCCTCATGACCCTTGCCAGGGGCCGTGGCTTCACTTGGGCAGGGCCACCAAA
This sequence comes from Okapia johnstoni, assembly GCA_024291935.2. Lineage (NCBI taxonomy): Eukaryota > Metazoa > Chordata > Mammalia > Artiodactyla > Giraffidae > Okapia > Okapia johnstoni. The sequence goes on along the minus strand of CM044310.1, from coordinate 602,756 downwards.
CCTCTGTGTCTGTCCACCCCGTCAGCCCAGGGCTCAGGAGGCTGCACCCCCGCAACATGGGGCACTTAGGAAGTTCTTACCTCCTACCGCACCTTGGAAAAGTCAAATAAAATTGAGGTGTCATGAAATTTCAGAGAGGACGTCCCATTGCGGCCTCCCTCTAGCCCAGTGCTCTCCCTGGTGCTCTGCAGCCCTCACGCACACTTTCCTCACCAGGACGAAGGACTCCCTGGGTGCCCCCTCCCTGTCCCTGAGCAGACCCCTCGCCGAGTCCACCTTGCTCAGAGGCTGCCTGTTTTAGCCCCAACAGGGCATCCTGATGTGCTGCCCGGCCCAGCAGCCAGTCCTGGCACTGTCTGGGTCTGAACCCCTGACACCCATGGGGCCAGACTCCGCCCCACCCTGGGGTGCCCTAGCCTGCCTGGCCTGAGCAGGTCCTGGAGACCCAGAGACCTTTGCCCCACCCCCACCTCGCCACTGCCCCTCCTCGGCCGCGTGGGGTCTCTTCTCAGGCCTAGCGGGTGGGGGAAGAGGGCCCAGATCAGGAGAGGCAAGACCCCCACGTAGAGGGAACTGTGAATTTCTTGGAAGTGGTCTGCGCTCTGCCCCCTCCCAGGGTTTGCTCTGGATGGCTGAAATTTGTGACTTACTCTCGAGTCCCCTGAACCTCTAGCAGCGCCTCCAATAACCACCTCCCGAGGGCAGGGTGGGGGTTGCTGGGGGGTCCCAGTGCCAGGGGCTCAGACTCAGGCGCCAGTCTCTCTATCTGCAGCTCCCAGGAGCTCTCGTGCTGCGCCGGCTGGAGGCAGCAGGGGGACGAGTGTGGGATCGGTGAGTGGGTCACCCTGGGATCGGGGCCGGGGCCGGGGGGTGCACGGAGAGCAGGAGACAAGTGCGGCGGCTGGACAGGGGACGCCTCGGCCCGTCTCGTCCGCAGCTGTGTGCGAAGGCAACTCCACGTGCTCGGAGAACGAGGTGTGCGTGCGACCCGGCGAGTGCCGCTGCCGCCATGGCTACTTCGGGGCCAACTGCGACACCAGTGAGCGCGCGTCCGGGCGGGCGCGGGGCGGTGGGGGCGGGGTTCCAGGGGGCGGGGCCTGCGCGGGGGGCGGGGCGCCGGGCGGGAAGCTGGCGGGCTCTCTCGCCAGCGCCTGGCCCTGCCCACCTCTCCCCTCCTCCTGCAGAGTGTCCGCGCCAGTTCTGGGGTCCCGACTGCAAGGAGCTGTGCGTCTGCCCACCCGCACGGGCAGTGCGAGGACGTGACGGGCCAGTGTACTTGTCACGCTCGACGCTGGGGCGCACGCTGCGAGCATGCGTGCCAGTGCCAGCACGGCGCTTGCCACCCGCGGAGCGGCGCGTGTCGCTGCGAGCCCGGCTGGTGGGGCCCGCAGTGCGCCAGCGCGTGCTACTGCAGCGCCACGTCGCGCTGCGACCCGCAGACAGGCGCGTGCCTGTGCCACGCGGGCTGGTGGGGCCGCAGCTGCAACAATCAGTGCGCCTGCAACACGTCGCCGTGCGAGCAGCAGAGCGGCCGCTGCCAGTGCCGGGAGCGCACGTTCGGCGCGCGCTGCGAGCGCTATTGCCAGTGCTTCCGCGGCCGCTGCCACCCGGTGGACGGCACGTGCGCGTGCGAGCCCGGCTACAGGGGCAAGTACTGCCGGGAGCCGTGCCCCGCCGGGTTCTACGGACTGGGCTGCCGCCGCCGGTAAGCGCGGGCCCCGCCCAGGGATGGGAGGGAGGGACAGGCCGCCAAGGGGGCGGGGGTGAGGCGGCCCGAGCCCCGCCTAGCCTCCCGCCCCTTCCCCAGATGCGGCCAGTGCAAGGGCCAGCAGCCGTGTACGGTGGCCGAGGGCCGCTGCCTGACGTGCGAGCCCGGCTGGAACGGCACCAAATGCGACCAGCCGTGCGCTGCCGGCTTCTACGGCGAGGGCTGCGGCCGCCGATGCCCGCCGTGTCGCGACGGGCACGCCTGCAACCACGTGACCGGCAAGTGCACGCGCTGCAACGCGGGCTGGATCGGCGACCGGTGAGCGACCCGCGTGCGTGCCTGCCAGACACGTAGCTCCCCGCCGCCGCTCCCCCCCGACCGCCTTCCGCGTTGGGTTCTGTGGGCTTCGGGGTCGTTGGCCCTGTTTCCACTGACGCCCCCTCCTCGCGTTCCGAGGTGTGAGACCAAGTGCAGCAATGGCACGTATGGCGAGGACTGCGCGTTCGTGTGCGCCGACTGCGGGAGCGGCCACTGCGACTTCCAGTCTGGACGATGCCTCTGCAGCCCGGGCGTCCATGGGCCCCAGTGAGTGCCCGGGGACGAGAGGTCTGAGGAGTCAGTATCCGGCACAGGGCTCCAGCCAGACCCCAGGTGCTGTTGTGTTGGCGACCAGGCGGGACCCAGGCTTGGCTCTCAGCCAGCTAGGGAGCGACCAGGGGCTCTTGAGGGGCAGTTTCCTGCCCTGGCCTGGAGCCGGCGTTCGAGCCGGATATGGCAGCCAGGTCAGCCTGTGGTCAATGGGCTCCCCTGAGCTGATGATATGAAGTGAGCAGGGACCTCCACGTACACCCACGGGTCTGGTCCGGCAGCCTCTCTTCCCAGTACACAAGAGTCAGCCCCCGAAGTGGGCACCGCGGCCAGTGATCTCTCCCGGTCCCCCAGACTCCCCGGCGCTGGAGTGCACCCATTCGTTTCCAAAACACTGATCGCCCAGGACGTGCTGGAGGTGGGGGTGACCGCAGTCCCTAGAGAGTGGAGCCAGGGAACGCGGGGCTGGCCGGCCGTGGGGTCGAGTGCGGGGGGGCGTCACGGAGGGCAGCTTGGCGGCGCCCCCAGACCCCGCCCGCCTCCCTGACCTCGCGTCCTCGCAGCTGTAACCTAACGTGCCCGCCCGGGCTCCACGGCGTGGACTGCGCCCAGGCCTGCAGCTGCCACGAAGACTCGTGCGACCCGGTCACCGGTGCCTGCCGCCTGGGTGAGTGGGTAGGGGCCACCGGGCGGGGGCGCCGAGGTTGCTGGCCCCCGCTCTGATCGGGCGCTCCCCACAGAGACCAACCAGCGCAAGGGCGTGATGGGCGCGGGGGCGCTGCTCGCCCTGCTCCTCGGCCTGCTGCTCTCATTGCTCGGCTGCTGCTGCGCCTGCCGCGGCAAGGACCCAGCGCGCGGGTGAGGCTTCGCGGCCCGGCCCTCGCCCGGCGCGCGTCGCGCGGGGTCTGCGGCGAGGTGCGCCCCTCCCGGCCCCTCCCCGGGTGCCCCCGCCCCGGGTTAGCTCAGGCCCCGCCCCTAGGAGGTGCATCCAGTGTAGGCTCCGCCCAGGTGGCCCCGCCCCCTCCGCTCAGGCCCCGCCCCGAGGGGCCGCGTCCACTGTAGGTCCGGCCCCGCCCCGTGGGTGGGCAACCGCTGGCTCGCCCCGCCCCTCCGGCCAAGGCACGGCCGCGCCCCCTTCGCTCAGGCCCCGCCCCACGCAGGGAGCTCTCGCTGGGGAGGAAGAAGGCGCCGCAGCGCCTGTGCGGACGCTTCAGTCGTATCAGCATGAAGCTACCCCGGATCCCGCTCCGCAGGCAGAAGCTGCCCAAGGTCGTAGGTAAGGATGACCGGGGAACACTGCCGACGCAGGCGGCTGCCGGGAAGTGGGCGTGACCGGGTCAGTATAGGAACGGCGGGGCCTTTATTGCCTATGGGAGGGGCGAGGGGAGGTACGCCCAGGGCGAGGAAAGAGGATTCGCGGGTACGGGGGGAGCCCTAGAGGAAGGCAGCGGTGGTGGCCTGGACGTCCCGTCGCCCCGCAGTCTGCGGGAGTGAACGCACTGTCTGTCCTGGTGCGGAGCCGCAGGTGGACTTGGGACCTGTGCGTGGGAATGCTCTGCCGCAAGAAGCCCCCGCCCGCGGCCTAGATTTCTGGCAGCGCCCAGGGTCTTCCCTGGAAAGGGGGCAGGCTGACCCCTGGGCCCCCACTGCTGTGTCAGGACGGGCCAGCTGCCGGGCATGCCGTTTTCCCTCCTCCGTCTGCACTGATTCACACCAGGGTGGACGCTCTGTCTTTCCCACTTGTTTCCAAAGATGAAGGGGACGAGGTGATGAAGTCTCCTGGGAGGTAAAGGTGGAGACAGCTGAGAAAAGCCACGCTGGGCCAACTCAGCATGGTGGGGTCTATGGACACGGATGTACGGGCTGGAGCCTGCCTCCTGTTTGTGTGAGGGGAACAGGGCGGGCAGCCTCTGGGATTCCCTGTTGGTGGGGTCTCCATCTGTGGAGGCCGTGCCTGGGGGTGGCCACCTGAGACAAAGGGTGGCCTCCCCGCTCCACATTTGCTCTCAGAAACTGCTGCGGGGCAGGGTATGAAGCGCGGCCTGGAGCGCCCGAGGGCCTCTCCCAGCCAGGCGCTCCCTGTTGTCACAACTTTCGGCCTGACCTTCGTCAGCGCCCTGGCTGCTGGGAGAAGCCTGTGGAGTCGCCTCTCCTACTCAGAGTCTTGGGGTACAGCTCGTTGGGTCCCTGCCTCACCATGGCAGGAGGGTTGGTGAGGGCCCTGGCTGGGCAAGGCCGGGCCCCCGGCAGCTGTGCCTCCCTCCTCCCCAGTGGCCCATCACGACCTGGACAACACACTCAACTGCAGCTTCCTGGAACCGCCCTCCGGGCTGGAGCAGCCCTCACCATCATGGTCCTCCCGGGCCTCCTTCTCCTCCTTTGATACCACGGATGAAGGCCCGGTGTACTGCGTACCCCACGAGGGTGAGTACGCCTCCGCTTGGGGTGAGGACCCCTGTTGCTCTGACCCAGTGACTCAGTATTCTCGCTGAAAAGATCTCTGTGCTCGGAGGGACAGGGAGGAAGGGCTGGTGATGCTGTTAGATGGCGGGGTGGACACAGAGCTGAGGCTGCAGGTCAGGCTTCTGTGCTGCCCAGCACCAGACTGGGGTGGGGTTCTGGGGAGGTAGCCACAGCCAGGTTCACATCTGGGGAGACCAGGCAGAGAGAAGTTTCTGGGCTGGAGGAGGAGCTGGCAAGAGGAGATAGGAAAGGGAGTCTTTGGGGTCTGGAGGCACACTTTCATGGGAAGCCTTGGCTCGCAAACGTCAGGAAGCAGCCTCACTTGCTGGGCTTCTGGCCCTTCTCCTCCTGCTACCATCCCCGTGAATGATCCTGGGCAGGTGACCAGGTGACCCTGAGCCTTGGAAGGCCTTGCTCTTAAAGAAGGATAAGGAATCGAGGGTCAGATGTCAAGGGTCAGATGTGGCGATGGTGGCCCCGAGGCCGGGAATGGGGTGCAGGGGGCCGAGATGGCGCTACGGCCCAGGAAGGAGCCCCTCCTCCTGCCTGGGGGCTCCAAGTCTGCGGTCAGCGCGGGGAGCTTACCAGGCCTGTCTGGATGCCGGGACCCCCGAGGGCCAGCGGGGCGGGAAGAGGAGGGGAGGGGCGCCGGCGGGGTCTTGGGCCTGGAGGCTGGAGGGCCCAGCTTTTTCCGCGGGCGGTGATCGGCCCGCTCTTCCCTTGTCAGAGGCGGCCGCTGAGAGCCGGGATTCAGAGGCCCCCGCCGGGGCGCCGGTGACCACGCCCTCGGAGGAGGCGGCGCCCCTCCCCGCGTCCTCCGACAGCGAGAGGTCGGCTTCGAGCGGCGACGGGCCCGGAGGGGCGCTGTATGCGCGCGTGGCCCGGCGCGAGGCCCGGCCGGCCCGGGTCCGAGACGAGGCCCGAGGCCTGTCACTTTCGCCATCGCCCGAGCGCCGGAAGCCGCCCCCACCAGACCCCGCCACCAAACCCAAGGTGTCCTGGATCCACGGCAAGCACGGTGCCGGGGCCGCCGCCGCCGCCGCCCGTGCGCCCTCGCCTCCACCCGCGGGCCCCGAGGCCGCTCCCAGCCCCAGCAAGAGGAAACGGACGCCCAGCGACACGTCGGCGCGGCCCCCTGGGCTGGCGGAGGAGGGGGCGGCCCTCGTGGCACCCTCCCCGCCTCGGGCTCGGGCTCGGGGCCGCGGCCCGGGCTTCCCAGAGCCTACGGACGCTGGCGGGCCCCCGCGCAGCGCGCCCGAGGCCGCCTCCATGCTGGCCGCCGAGCTGCGCGACAAGACTCGCAGCCTGGGCCGCACCGAGGGGCCCCCGGGCATGCAGGGCCCCCGAGAGAAGCCGGCGCCCCCGCAGAAGGCCAAGCGCTCTGTGCCTCCCTCCTCGCCGGCCTGTGCGCCCCCCGCGCCCGAGGCCCCAGGGCCCGAAAAGGCGGCAACTGGCGCCCCCGGATCCGACACCCCCCGAAAGAAAAAAACCCCATCCAGAAGCCACCCCGCAAGAAGAGCCGGGAGCTGGTGGGCGAGCCGGGCCGGGCGGGCGCGCGCCCACGCTGTAGTAAGGGCGGCCCCGCGGGCCTGCAACTTCCCCGCTTAGCAGCGCTGCTTGGCACCCTGCGCCCCACGCGCCCCGCGTCTGCCGCGGGGGCCCCAGCCTGGAGCCGCCGGGCGGGAGGCTGCGTCTCGCTGGTTCAGGCCCCGCGGCCCTCCTAGACGGGACCGTGCTCGCTGTGGCAGGAAGCCCCATCCTGGCTGAGGCCTGACAGGTGCTTCGCTGACCCCCTCCCTTCCCACGGCCTCCCTGGGGAGGGCTCCCGTCTGCCCGCAGCTCTCCAAGGCCAGGGGCAGGAGTGCTCTGTCTAGAGAACACCTCCCACTGGCCCAGAGTGCCTTGGCTGGGCCACCTTCTCACTGGCTGGGGCCAGAAGCACTTCTACCGGGATGTCTCTCCGGGCAGGGCCTGGCGCCTCTGGCTGGAGGCTCCCTCCCTGTGATCCTGGCCAGAGGCTCCTTCCAATGGCTAAGCCCCAGGGCATCTGGTGGACAGGAGCCTGGGGAGGAGGGCTGGTCTCTGCTCCTCAGGGGGCTTGGCTGTCCCCCACCAGTCCTCCCCAGCCTCCCCAGCCCCCTCCGCTGTCGAGCTGGTTTTGATGGCCTCCCAGCACCCCACATGCTTGGGAATCCGAGGGGCAACTCCAGTGGCCTGAGGAGACGTATTTATAGGCCCCCGGCAGGGCTGCTCCCACCCCCCTACCCCTGGGGGACCCCAGGATGGGCTCCTCTCATCAGGGGCTTGGCCGAAGCTTTCCGAATAAAGTGCCTCTTCCCCCACCCCCATGGTCTGCCTGCTTCCTCTCTGCTTGGCTTCTGACAAGGATGTCACCCCAAGAGACCTGGCACCCCTCGACCCAAGTGGCGTCTGGGAGCCCAGGTGTGGGTCCCCCAGGACCATGTGGGAAGTGAGTCCTGTCCGTCTGCCCAGCCTTCATCTTTTTATCCAATGTGTTGGGCACCCACTCGGCCCACCCCTCCCTCCACTGGCAGCCGGTGATGCCGGGCGGGCAGGAACAGATAGGGTGGTTACGAGGAAGGAGCCGGTGCGTGGCTACTCCTGCCCTGCGCCTTCCCCACCGGCCACTGCTGTTACGCTTGGGGCCCCGAGCTCTTTGGTGCATCTGGGGCGGGTCAGAGGCTGGGGCCAGGGGGCAGCAGGCCAGGGGCACAGCCTCCAGCCAGGCCACGTCTGGCACAAACAAGACCGTCTGGCACTGCACAGAGCCCCGCTGTCCGTCTCAAAGGGCTCCCTGTCCTCAGCCGGAAACGCTCAGCCGCCCACCCTGCCGGCCGTGGGAGCTGGGGGGAGGGGGGAGCACGTCTGGCCCAGAGCCCTGGCTGGCCCCACAGGCAGCCCCCCGCTGCCCGGCCCCGACTGGCCCCTTCTCTGGCCTGGCCTTCTTCCTGCGGCCCCTTATTCCTTGTCTTCAGGGCTTGTGGCCCCCAGGAGGGCCTCGCAAGTGACCTTCCTGAGCTCCGAAACCTCTCCTCTCTACGGCACGCACTGTCCCCGTCCACCCGGGCCCCTCCACGGCCCCGCCTCTGCCTGGTGGGCCTCTTCCTCACCCCTGCTGCCAGCTCTTTCCATCGGGAGATCCCGCCAAGACGCTCCCAGCATCTTCCCAGCCCTCCCTGCGGATCCTGGAAAGACCAGAGAGTGACCAGTGCTGTGGCTCAGGGGTCCCCCCCGGCGGGTCTCCAGTCCTCTGGCTGGATGCCACCTGGAGGTCCACGTCAGTGACCCGTGCAGGGGCCGAGCCTGCTGAGTGGAGACGCCTCATGGCACGGGTGGACATCTGGTGTGGATCCCGTGGCCGTGGTCGCTGCCTCTGGCCTGGTCGGGCCGCACGTGGAAGGCAGGCTCCCGGGCCCTGGGCACGCAGCTTCCCTCAAGCCAGCCGGGCACCCTCCCAGCCGTGGCCCTGCGCCTGGCCACAGCCTTATCCCTTCCTTCCGGCACCAGGCCATGCTGGCTGCCGGGCAGAGACCACAGCCTTAACGTCGGCCAGGAGGGGCAGAGGCCCAGGGAGGGCAGGGCAGTGACTGAGGAGGGCGGTGGAGGGCAGGGCGGTGGATCGGGCAACCGTGGCTGGGCACCCCCACTCACCGTGCCCACCCTGTTGCTCCCCGACCCCCCAAGCCCTGCTCCAGAGGGCCCGCTCCCTGGCCTGGATCAGCATGGTGTGGGGCGACCGGAGGACTTGGGCCCCATATCTCACGTCCACCCGGCCTTCCCCGGGGCCACTCCTCCCCCTGCCCCGGACCCTCCAGGCATCGGACACTTTGAACTTCAGGAGCCCCTCTATGTCGGTGCCTCACAGAGCAGGGGCACCTCCAGCACTTCCCGCAGCAGCCCTGCCACCAGCGCCCTGGGGGCCAGATGCTGTGGCCTGGGGCACGGGGCCAGGAAGCCCCGCAGGACGGTCTAGGTAGCAGCCTGAGGAGGGAGCTGCCGGAACCCGCCCCCCAACCCCGGCCCGACACTCACTCCCCCCGACGGGCCTGCAGCAGCGCCAGCTCCCAGGGCAGGCGCCACAAAAGGGAACCGCGGCTGCTGGAACCTCCGTTGCCATGGGGACGGGGACCACAGGACTCACATCTGGTAGCGATTGAGGAGGAAAAATTATGAGTCGTGGAAAACGCAAATATTTTTTTGTAGCACAGAGCACAAAGGAGCGGGAGGAATGTGGGACTGGAGAAGGCCTGAGCCGGAGCACACACCACACAGAGGCCGAGCTACACGCACACACGCGTGCACACGTGTGCACACAGACACACGCCCTGAAACACACCCGCACCGAAGCCAGACCAGCAGAGACCGAGAGACGCCGCCAGTGCCCCGCCCCCGCCGACACGCACGCACAGAAGGGCTGAGGCCGGAGCCCGGTCACACGGCGCGCAGAGCAGGAGGGCCAGGGAACACGGGGGACGCACACACTGAAGCAGACACGCGTGTACGGGGGAGCGCGCTCTCTCGGCGAAACACACCTGGGCCAGAGACGGCTCAGCAGCACACACGACAGCAGCAGGTGCGGGACACGGAGACGGCGCGGACGCGCAGCACAGAACAGCCCCCACTCAGAGGGGTGGGGGGAGATGCACGCACGCACACAGCCCGCGGCTCACGGGAGCACCCGGAGCGCTCAGTCCACCACACACGCTGGAGGCGGACATGGGACGACGCTGCTGAATTTCTCTGTGTCGGAGGTCGCACCCCACTGTGCGCCCAGAGCCCGATCCTGAAAGGCCGAGTGGTCCTGGCCCGTGCCAGACCCCTTCGTCCATTCTCGCGACTCCCTCGATCACCTGGCTCTAGCAAACCCCAGCTGCGGCCTCTCCTGGTCCATGTTCCTTGTTAGCGAATGTTCCTCCTGCCGCCATCGCGGGAATAAAACCACGCGCTGACTGGTACATCTCTCCGTGCGGTCCTGCAGCCCTGGCCCTTGTCTCTAGGTCCCGGTCACTCCTCTGTGCTAACCCTCGCCCCAGGGAGCCCCGGGCCTGTGCACCGGGGCCTCGTCTGTTGGGAGCACAGGAAGGATTTTATCTTTTTGAGGACTCGGTTTCTGGTGTCTGATGCTTTTGGTTTCAGGGTCTGACCATTTTGTCTGTCTGTGTGTCTGTTTTAAGCTTAAATCAATTGCGTTGGCAGCTGCTGGGAAGATGGTTGGAGGTGGGCACAGATGGAGAGAGCTGTGTGGATGCCACGGTTTCCTTAAGGCCACAGGGTAGGGGCGCCCTTGACCTACCCAGCAGTCGGTCCCTTTGGGGAGGCGGACGGAATGCAGGGCCCCCCCAAGAGGGCAGTGGTGCTGGGGGTGGGGTTAGGAGAGCACAGGTCTGAGAAAAGACAGCCAGAGTCGAGAGACAGGCGGGGGTGTCTGCAGAGGCTGGGGCCCTCGGAGGACAGGCAGGAGGGCGCCTGGGCGCGTGAGAGGGCGTCTGGGTGGAGGAGACATCGATGGATCCAGTGGGGCAGGTACCCTGGGTCCTCATGGGGACGGTCATGGTGAGTGAGGTCCTCGTCGGATGAGTCCAGCTACAGGGCTGAGTCACCTGGTTTAGTCAACGGGTTAGTTAGTTTCACAATAGCGAAGCTGCGGAAACAACCTAAGTGTCTGTCGACATATGAATGGACAGCAAAGTGAAGTCCATTCATGCAATGGGATATTACTCAGCCTTAAAAAGGGAAGAAATTCTGACACATAATACAACAAGGGCGAACTCTGAAGAGTTCATTACGCTCAGTGAAAATGCTCAATGAAATCAGCTCATCACAAAAGAACACATACTGTATACTTCCGCTTACATGAGGTATTTACAAGAGTCAGATTCGCAGAGAGAGAGAAAGTGGGAGGCCGGGGTGGGGGAGGGGGGTGGGCAGTTAGTGTTTAGTGAGGACAGAGCTTCAGTTTTACAAGATGGAAAGGGTCATCAGGATGGCTGGTGGTGACGCCACACAACAATGTCACTACCGCACAATTGCACTCATCTCACACGCTAGTAAAGTAATGCTCAAAATTCTCCAAGCCAGACTTCAGCAATACGTGAACCGTGAACTTCCAGATGTTCAAGCTGGTTTTAGAAAAGGCAAAGGAACCAGAGATCAAATTGTCAACATCTGCTGGATCATCGAAAAAGCAAGAGAGTTCCAGAAAAACATCTATTTCTGCTTTATTGACTATGCCAAAGCCTTTGACTGTGTGGATCACAATAAACTGTGGAAAATTCTGAAAGAGATGGGAATACCAGACCATCTGACCTGTCTCTTGAGAAACCTGTATGCAGGTCGGGAAGCAACAGTTAGAACTGGACATGGAACAACAGACTGGTTCCAAATAGGGAAAGGAGTACGTCAAGGCTGTATATTGTCACCCTACTTATTTAACTTATATGCAGAGTACATCATGAGAAATGCCGGGCTGGAAGAAGCACAAGCTGGAATCAAGATTGCCGGGAGAAATATCAATAACCTCAGATATGCAGATGACACCACCCTCATGGCAGAAAGTGAAGAAGAACTAAAGAGCCTCTTGATGAAAGTGAAAGAGGAGAGTGAAAAAGTTGGCTTAAAGCTCAACATTCAGAAAACTAAGATCATGGCATCTGGTCCCATCACTTCACGGGAAATAGATGGGGAAACAGTGGAAATAATGTCAGACTTTATTTTTCTGGGCTCCAAAATCACTGCAGATGGTGATTGCAGCCATGAAATTAAAAGACGCCTACTCCTTGGAAGGAAAGTTATGACCAACCTAGATACCATATTGAAAAGCAGAGACATTACTTTGTCAACAAAGGTCCGTCTAGTCAAGGCTATGGTTTTTCCAGTAGCCATGTATGGATGTGAGAGTTGGACTATAAAGAAAGCTGAGCACCGAAGAATTAATGCTTTTGAACTGTGGTGTTGGAGAAGACTCTTGAGAGTCCCTTGGACTGCAAGGAGATCCAACCAGTCCATCTTAAAGGAGATCAGTCCTGGGTGTTCATTGGAAAGACTGATGTTGAAGCTGAAACTCCAATACTTCGGCCACCTGATGGGAAGAGTTGACTCATTGGAAAAGACCCTGATGCTGGGAAGGATTGGGGGCAGGAGGAGAAGGGGATGACAGAGGATGAGATGGCTGGATGGCATCACTGACTCGATGGACATGGGTTTGGGTGGACTCCGGGAGTTGGCGATGGACAGGGAGGCCTGGCGTGCCGCAGTTCATGGGGTCGCAGAGTCGGACACGACTGAGCAACTGAACTGAACTGAACTGATGCACTTGAAAAGGGTTAAGATGGTAAAGTTCATGCTATGTGTATTTTATCACTCGAAAATAAGAAAGAAAAGAAAAAACAGTCAGGAGGTCAGGGCCTCACTGGGTGAGCTGTGACATTGGGCTGAATACTGGACTTGAGGCAGCTGGTGGTCTGGGAGCCATGGAAACACGTGACTGTGGTTGGGTAATGATTTTGGGGGTGCAATAGGCAACAGAGTGGCCCCCACTGGGTTAAACCCCAGAGTGCTATTGCATGTGTTGCAAAGTCAAAGCTGCTTGGTAGAACCTGGTTTAACAGAAAGACAAAGCTTGTGCTTCATCCTACAGGTTTCAGAACCCATTTTATATTCCCTTGACCCATTTTTCAGAGATTTTTTTCCTCCTCACCTTGAATTATTTTTCTAAAAAATAATAGTCTTTATTTTTTTTAGAGCAGTTTCAGGTTCACAGCAAAATTAAGCAGAAGGGACAGAGAGCTCCCATACACCTCCTCCCCCTTGACCCTCACTATCATAATCTTCCCCCCAAGCGGGACATTTGCTGCAATCGGTGGTCCCCCCACGAAGTGGGACACTTGTCACAATCGGTGGACCTGCAGTGACAGGCCAGCATCCCGCAGAGCCTATGGTTCCCATCGGGGTCACTGATGTACATGCTGTGGGCAAACGCGCGATGACCCGTGTCCACCACTGTAACATGGTCCAGAGCAGTTTCTCTGCCCTAAAACCCTTCCTTCTCCCGCTCTTCAGCCCTCCCTGTCTGCCCGGGAGACCACCGCCCATTTCCTGCCCCCACAGTCGTGCCTTTTCCGGAAGGTCGCCGAGCTAGACCGGCTCCGGGCCCCCGGCCCTCACTGCAGCCCTGCCCGCGCGTTCGTGCCAGGCGCTCGCTGTGGGTGCGCGCCTGTTCCTCGCGCACCTCCCGGAGGAGGGCGCTGCGTCTCCTCGTCGGACGCGCCTTCCCGGGGGCGGGGTGCTGGGGGCAGGGACCGGGTAGGGGCCTCTCCGAGGAGGCGCCCTGCTGCCCGCGGAGCGGTGGGCGCGCGCACGAGCGCGGGGTCCGCGCCGGGACTCGCGCCCGCGAGGCGGTGGCGCCATCTAGCGGGCGGCCGCGGCAGTACCCGGGGCGGGGCCCGAGCCCGGGGGCGGGGCCCTGTGTGGGGGCGGGGCCCGAGGCCGGGGGCGGGGCCCTGGGCGGGGGCGGGGGGGAGGGAGATCTCGTGGGAAACCTGTCCAACCGCACAGGCGGAGGCCGCAGCTCGCCGCTCCCTGGTGCGTGCCCCGGGCGTCCGTCCACCCACTCTGCCCTTCAGGTACCGCTGGCATAGGCAGGGAGTGCGCTGCCCCTTGCAACCAAATACGGAATTTCTGAGGCTTAAAAAAACCCACAGGGACTTCCCTGGTGGTCCAGGGGTTAAGAATCCTCCTGGCAATGCAGGAGATGCAGGTTCCATCCTGATCCCTGGTGGGGGAACTAAGATTCTGCAAGCCACGTAGAAAAAATAGAAGAAAAAAACTCAGTGAAATTGATGTTATATGTTGTTGTTGAGTCCCTCAGTCCTGTTTGACTCTGCAACCCCATGGACTGCAGCACGCCAGGCCTCCCTGTCTTTCACCATCTCCCAGAGCTTGCTCAAACTCATGTTCATTGACTTGGTGACGCCATCCAACCATCTCATCCTCTGTCGCCCCTTCTCCTCTTGCCTTCAATCTTTGCCAGCATCAGGGTCTTTTCCAATGAGTCGGCTCTTCCCATCAGGTGGCCAAAGTATTGGAGCTTCAGTATCAGTCCTTCCAATGAATATTCAGGACTGATTTCCTTTAGGATGGACAGGCTGGATCTCCTTGCTGTCCAAGGGACTCTCAAGAGTCTTCTCCAGCACAATTCAAAAGTATCAATTCTTCAGTGCTCAGCCTTCTTTGGGGTCCAATTCTCACATCCGTACTCGACTACTGGGAAAACCGTAGCTTTGACTGACTATACAGAACTTTGTCAGCAAAGTGACATCTCAGCTTTTTGCATTTTATCATATTTACTGTATGAAACAAATGTGAATGTGAGTGGAGACTGGCAGCTGCTGGAATGGGGCCTCTGTGGAATATATTAGTGCGATGGTAACAACGGTGGATCACTGCTGCCAGGGCCACTTTGGCTGTTGGGACAGGGCCTTACCTGACACTGGTTCAGGTCATAGCAGTTCACCACAAGGTACCAATCATCCTTTCTGGGTTGAAAACTAGGCCATTGGACTGTTCACTAGAGAAAGAGGGGGGATCATCACCCCTTCTCTTAACATCTTATGTAACAGATCTCTACCTTCAAGTCCCTGTTTGAACGAATTTGGGGCCATAGTAACAATTTGACTGGCTCAGGCATGTCCGCAGTGTCTTAGGCCAGAACTAAGGAGCAAAGCTTTATTTTATTCCAATCAGAGCACCTGTCTTGATGTGGGCAATCTCAGAGGAGAGAGAGCCAGACCCTGGAAGAGTCAGGTGAAATTTTTCCTTCCAAGGTCTGAGTACTGGGGAAGCCCAGGTCACAATGTGCCCACACCAGGTGGGGGCAGCCAGGGACATTCAGACCTGGGGGCTTTCCTTGGTGGGAGGTCTTGGTGCTTCGGGCTGAGGGGACCAAGTTGTAGGTGTTCCCCAGTAATTCCCGGTCACCTAGGGCCTCCGTGTCTGCCGAGAGCCATGGGCCCGGTGCCCATCCCATTCACCCACCACACTTTCCCTTCTCCACGATCTGCAGGAGGAATTGGCCAGCTGCAGCCCAGGGCCAAAATCTGGCTGGAGGCATGTGTTCATAAACAAAGATTGACTGGCCCAGCCCTGCCGCCCACCTCCAGGAGCACTCATCACAGTGCAGAGCCCTTGGGCCCTGCCAGCTGCTTCATAATCGGCATACCGCCCTGAAGCAGCCACTGGGTGAGGGCAGGTCTCTTTCCACGCCACGGGGCTGGAGCAAGGGACACACCTGGTGGCCGCTGCCCAGCTCAACACCAGCACCCTGGCCCCAATTCCCCACTCCCAGCCTGAACTCAGGTTTCTCATCGCCTTGCTCTGACCCTGACTAGCACTCATCTCAGGCTCAGGAAGGAGCCCTCCACTCCCCGGGACAGGCCTGCTGCCCGCCTGTCACCTTCCAGCTCTGCCTGTGGCTCCCTCCACCAAACCATCACGGAGCGGGAGGAGGTGGCCTGGCTGGTCCCTCCCCGCCCCCTGTCTGTCACTCCCGGCTCTGGATACTAAGGGAGGAGAGTGTCACTCCGGAGCAGCACCATGGAAAACCTATGGCCCCTGCAGTTTATCATTCAGGGTGGAAATTGCTTTTTGTGCCGATTACAGAAGTAACATGTCTGTAATTTTAATAATTCAGAACCAGACCCATCACCTAGAAATCCAGTGCATGTATTAGGGGTCCTCTTGAGTTCCGTCCCAGCCCCCACCCCACTTCATTCTTCCTTTCTTGTTCTGTTTTTGAGTGAGCAGGAGACCGGCCCCGCAGGCGAACCTGAGCTCAGGCCCCTTCCCACTCTGGAGCAGGACCAAGGCCACAACTCGGGTGGTTGTTTCCCAGCAAAGCCAGAGGGACGTCTCAGGCTCACCGCTGGGCAGCCTGGCTGGCAGCACTCCCAGTCCACACACCCTAAACGCTAGCGCACCGTTGCCAAGCAGGGTTTATTCCAGAAACACAAAGACGATGGGCCTGTTTGCAGTCCAGCTGTGTCTCCACAGGGAGACAAACCTGCAGCCATTTCTGGGGCTGCCGAGGGGTTTGCTCACTTCAGCATCCAGCACTGCTTTTCCAGAGACTCAGCAAACTAGGCTCATAGAGGTAGTTTATTTACCTATTTACCTTTTGAATTTTATTGAGACAATTGTAGGTTCTCATGCATTTTTAAAAATGTTTTTGTTTTTGGCGGTAGTGGGCTGCTGTGCAGGCTTTTCTCTAAGTGCCTTGTTGCAGTGGCTTCTCTCGTTGAGAAGCGCAGGTTCTGGGCACAGGCTCAGTACTTGGGGCACACATGCTTAGTTGCTCCACGGCGTGCGGGATCTTCCTGGATCAGGGATCGAACCCGTGATCCCTGCATTGGCATCTCCTGCATTGGCAGGCAGATTCTTTATCACCAAGCCACCAGGGAAGCCCAAAGATAGTTTATTAACAGGGTCAAGATCAGTCTTGGCCAATGGTCGGCATTTCACCCGATACTGAAATATTAGCCCTGTCACCCTTAAGTTGGGATGGAGACCTGAGCCCATGGGTAATCAGCCAAGTTCATTCCACCGGCCAACGCAGAGCCACGTGGGCTTAAGACATGCGAGGCCTCCAGGTGGCACGGAGCCTGAACAAGGAGTTTGCCTGACTCGTTTTCTAGGTGTCTGGAGTCAGCTGCGTCTAGTTTGAGCTGAGCTGGTTAAGCCCAGCTGGGACCCCCCACCCCGCCCTCTGGCTGCACCTGCCTGGCCCCCGCGGCCTACCCCACGTACCCCACGCCAAGGCCATCCTTCTCCTTCGTCCTGCAACCACCCTAGTGCTGGCCTTTGAGGAAGCGGCTCTGTGGCTGGTTCTCCTTGCTGTGGCAAACTCGGTGGCTCAACTTCCAGGGAACTAACAGCGGCCAGCGGAGAGGTGAGTCCAGATGGACCTTCTGCTGAGGTTCATCCGAGGCCAGTACTGAGAAGCCATGGCCGAGTCTGGGCACCGGCCTGGCCCCTTTGCTCCAGGACCGCCCCCGGACTTTATCTGTGGGCGCTGAGACCCTGCTCACTTACTTTTGTTTTGCAGTAAAGAGGTTGGGATTTGGAAATTTGGGTTTGGAAGACGCTTTTGGGTGAATATGAGCTTCCCTAGTGGCTCAGGGGTAAAGAATCTGCCTCAATGCCGGAGACACAGGTTCGATCCCTGTGTCGGGAAGATCCCCTGGAGGAGGCCACAGCAACCCACTCCCATATTATTGCCTGGGAAATCCCATGGACAGAGGAGTTTGGCGGGCTGCTGTCCGTGGGGTGAATAACCTCACTGTAGAAGCATGCCTGTGCCCAGATTGCCTGGCACTGTGTCCAGGGTGGAGGCTGCCAGGGCACCACAGGCCTGGGCCATAGTCTGGGGCTCTGGGCTTTTCTTTTTGTTCTGGTTTGTTTGTCTGTATCTGATTGTCTTAAAGGCTAAGAGTTGGCTATTGGGAATTAAATAAGGACCCCTGGGGAGCGGCGGCTGTGCAGCGCTGGAGCAAATTAGAGGAGATACCCCATGTCTAAGGGCAAAGCAGAAGCCTCAGCAAGATGGTAGGAGGGGCAAAATCACATTTAGAATCAAACCCCATACCAGCCAGACGCTCAGAGGGCTCAAACATACCTTGGGCACACCAGGACCCAGAGACCCCCACAGGGGCCGAGACAGAACTGTGTTTGACTGTCTCCTGTGGAGGTACGGGTCAGCAGTGGCCTGCCGCAGGAGCAGGGGCTCTGGGTGCAGCAGACCTGGGTATGGCATAAGCCCTCTTGGAGGAGGTCGCCATTAACCCCACCATAGAGCCACCAGAACTTACACAGGATAGGGAAACAGACTCTTGGAGGGCACAACAGAACCTTGTGCACCAGGACTCAGGAGAAAGGAGCAGTGACCCCATGAGACTGACCCAGACTTGCCCGTGAGTGTCCAGGAGTCTCTGCTGGAGGCGTGGGTTGGGGGTGGCCTGCTGCAGGGCTGGGGGCACTGAGTGCAGTAGTGCGTGCTTGGGACCATTTGAAGGAGGTCACTACCTCCACCATAGTTTGGCCTCAAGTCAAACAACAGGGAACACAGCCCCACCCAAACAGAAAATTGGATTAAAGATTTGCTGAGCATGGCCCCATCCATCACAACAAGACCCAGTTTCCCACAGTCAGTCCCTCCCATCGGGAAGCTTCCATAAGCCTCTGATCCTTCTCCATCAGAGGGCAGACACACTGAAAACCACAATCACAGAAAACTAACCAAACTGATCACATGGACCACAGCCTTGTCTAATTCAATGAAACTATGAGCCATGCCGTGTGGGGCCACCCAAGACGGACGGGTCACAGTGGAGAGCTCTGACAAAACATGATCCACTGGAGAAGGGAATGGCAAACCACTTCAGTATTCTTGCCTTGGGAACCCCATGAACAGTATGAAAAGGCAAAATGATAGGACAATGAATTACGGATTCCCCAGATCATTAGGTGCCCAATATGCTACTGGAGATCAGTGGAGAAATAACTCCAGAAAGAATGAAGAGACGGAGCCAAAGCAAAAAAATACCCAGTTGTGGATGTGACTGGTGATGGAAGCAAAGAGTGAAAAAGCTGGCTCAAAACAACATTCAAAAAACTAAGATCATAGCATCTGGTCCCATCACTTCAAGGCAAATAGATGGAGAAAAAATGGAAACAGTGACAGACTTTTTATTCTCTTGGGCTCCAAAATCACTGCAGATGGTGATTGCAGCCATGAAATTAAGACACTTGCTTCTTGGAAGAAAAGCTGACAAACATCAACAGTATATTAAAAAACAGATATGTTACTTTGCTGGCAAAGGTCCATATAGTCAAAGTTACGGTTTTTCCAGTCATGTATGGATGTGAGAGTTGGACCTTAAAGAAGGTTGTGCGCCGAAGAATTGATGATTTCAAAGTGTGGTGTTGGAAAAGACTCTTGAGTCCTTGGACTGCAAGATCACCAATCAATCCTAAAAGAAATCAATACTGAATATTCATTGGAAGGACTAATGCTGAAGCTGAAGCTCCAATACTTTGGCCACCTGATGTGAAGAACTGACTCATTGGAAAAGACCCTGATGCTGGGAAAGATTGAAGGCGGGAGAAGGGGATGACAGAGGATGAGATGGTTGGATGGCATCACTGACTCAATGGAGATGAGTTTGAGCAAGCTCTGGGAGATGGTGAAGGACAGGGAAGTCTGGCATGCTGCAGTCCGTGGGGTCGCAAAAAGTCAGACACAACTGAGCAACTGAACATTTTCAAAAGGTGTCACTCGAAGCGGTTAGGTGCTGCCGTCAGCTGAGGGTGCCAGCAGCCCCTCAGCAGGGCAGGCAGCAGTAGTGTGTGTATGCAGGGGGCGGGGGTAATTTGCATGTGAATTTCTTTTAAACTGAAAGAAATAAGTATGGTAACAATCAAAGCTAGATTCCGCTTGTCTTTTGCCAATGAAGTTGTCAGAGCCTCCTTGTTTGCCACAGGGAAGGGCTTGCAGCCAGCCCCAGGGATGCTGGAGGAGCGGTGGGTCAGCGCCGATGGCTCAGAAGCCAGCCCTGCAGGACCAGCCCGAGTCTCCAGGACCGGGTGGTGCCCGACAGCTGCTGCTGGCTCTCCTCACACTGAGACGGTCACTTTATTCTCACACAACCAAAACCATACTGGAATGATGCAGTTCATTTCCTTTATCTCAAAACTGTCACTTCTAGCAATCTACGTACCGTAGGACAATGTTAAAGAAGAATGCAAAAAGATGGTGTATGAAGGCTGGTTTATAGTAGTGACAGCTTGGAAATAACTTCCGCATCCAGTGGAGGAGCAGCTAACAGAACAGTCCAGCCTGCCCAGAATCTCAGCTCCAAAGACAGCAGGGCTATGCTGGAGCAAGGCCGGTCATGCGGCGAGGAGGCTGTGGGGCCATGACGACAGGCCGCACACAGCGTCTACAGAGACGAGAGGATGCATCAGACAGCAGAAGGCGACCTGCCGAGGTGCGAGACGCGGCTTTATTAGGAATTACGGGTGTCTCTTCCCTTAATTCCCTATTTCCTGAAATGCGGTTATTCAGCCTCCACACATACTTCAATAGAAGTGTGTGTCATAGACGCCAGCGCTCTGTACAGATGTGAGTGGGCAGCTGGTCTCTGCTTTAAACTGAGCAGGACGGCCGAGCCGTGACTGAGGCCCAGAGGGACGCTGTCTTTCCCCCTTTGGGACCACCGAGCGTCTCCTCTTGGGGGCTGAGCACCGTGGAGTCTGGGGCAGCCCCGCAGGTGGCCTCACCAGCCCGGGGTACGAAGCCTGCTTCCGCCATGGACGGGGTGGCCAGACGGGACGCTGGCGTCAGGGCCCAGCTTCGCGGACGCTGGGCTGCACGGTCACTAACGTGTGAGTGTGGCGAGTCCAGGGAATCTGCTTCTTCCCAAAGGCCCACCATCTGAGCCTGTTCTCCTCTCCCGGCACAGAGTGTTCACTTAGAAGTAATGCTGTTTGTGATTCTGTTTTCTCTTTCCGTTAATTATCACGTTAAGCACACGAGTTTACAGAAGAAACTCACGGAGGAGCCTGTCCAAGGACGGAGGACAGGGCCCCCTTCACCTAAGGAGAGCTCCCTTCCCGCCTTCCAAACGCCAGGGGGGAGGGCAGGACTCCCTCAGACGGCCCAGCTCTCCCCTGCCCGCTTCCTCTCCAGTAGCCCACACCCTCGAGGTGTGTTTCAGGTGGCAGGTGGGCGTGTCACACACACACACACACACACACACGAGTTAATTTCCGGAGTCGCTCCCCAGGGGGAAACTCCTGCTGGCCGAGGGTGGGGCCACACCCAGGAGCTCGGCCACGTCCAGGGCATCGACCGGGCCCACGTCGCTCCCGCCCGAGGCCCCTGCGCCCAGCAGGCCGCCGGGCACATAGTAGGTGCTCAGCAAGCGCTGGTCCAACTGGACGGCGTAGGGCTTCTCCCCTCCGTGGAGCCTGCGGTGCTCCGCTAGGGGCCCGCTCCAGCGGAACGCCTCGCCGCACTCGTGACACTTGAAGGGCTTCTCCACCGAGTGCGTCTTCTGATGCTTAATGAGACAGTGGTTCTGGCTGAAGGCCCGGCCGCACTGGCCGCACTTGTAGGGCCGCTCGCCGGTGTGCACGCGCTGGTGCACGATCAGCGACGAGTGGCAGCTGAAGGCCTTCCAGCAGCGGCTGCAGTCGAAGGGCTTCTCGCCCGTGTGCACGCGCTGGTGCACGATCAGGTAGGAGTGGGAGCTGAAGGCCTTGCCGCACTCATCACAGCGAAAGGGCTTCTCGCCGCTGTGCACGCGCTGGTGCACCACCAGGTAGGAGTGGCAGCTGAAGGCCTTGGCGCACTGGCCGCACTGAAAAGGCTTCTCGCCAGTGTGCGCGCGCTGGTGCAGCGTCAGGCGCGAGCGGCTGCTGAAGGCCTTCTGGCAGTCGCCGCAGCGGAAGGGCTTGTCCCCACTGTGCAGCTTCTCGTGCGCCGTCAGTGACGAGTGGCAGGCGAAGGCCCGGCCGCACGCGCCGCAGTGGTAGGGCTTCTCGCCCGTGTGCACGCGGTGGTGGCGCGTGAGGTGCGTCCGCTGGTTGAAGGCCTTGCCGCACTCGCCGCAGCGGTAGGGCCGCTCGCCCGTGTGCACGCGCAAGTGCATGCCCAGCAGCGAGCTGCAGCTGAAGGCCTTGGCACACTGGCCGCACTTGTAGGGCCGCTCACCCGTGTGCACACGCCGGTGCACATTAAGGGACGAGTGGCAGCTGAAGGCCTTGCCGCACTGGCCGCACAGGAAAGGCTTCTCGCCGGTGTGCACGCGCCGGTGCTCCAGGAGGTTAGTGCTCCAGCTAAAGGCCTTGCCGCACTCGCCGCACTTGTAGGCCTTCTCTCGCGCGTGCCAGCGACGGTGCAGCGCCAGCGCCGCGCTCCGCTGAAAGGCCTTGCCGCACTCACCGCACGCGAACGGGCCGCTCCCCGCGCCCTGGCTCCGGTGCCGGCCAGCACCGGCCCCGGCGGACCGCACCCTCCCCAGCTGGCCTTCCGAAGACGCTCCTTCCGCGGGAAGGCGGGGCTGGGCCGGCAGGGCGCTCTGCAGGCCAAGTACCTCCTTGGAGTCATAGTGGCGCCGCTGGCGCCCCTCAGCGAGCCCATCACCGGCGTAGAAGGCTTCGCCTCGGGTCAGAGCAGTCGCCGGGCGCCCCCAGGGACACCCGTTGCCGAGCCCGGGGTTGTGGACACCGGACCTCGCCAGCCCGTCTACGATCGGCTCCCAGGGCGGCTCTTCCTTGTAAACGAGCGTCTCCTCCGCCTCAACCCCCGGCTCCTGTCCTGGTTCTGGAAGGAAGGGAGAGGCCACCCTCTGAGAGCAGGCCGAGGGATTGGAGCCAGGGCTCAGGGCGGGGCGCGCCCAGAGCGCAGGTGAGCGGGGCGCGCAGAGGGACACGGATGCAGGGGTGGGGCGGCAGGGCAGGAGGGGCGCGCGGAGGCGGGGCAGGGGGCGGGGCGGAGTCTCGCAGAAGCCAGGCCGCGGGGTGGAGGAGCCCTTGGGGGCTCTGAGTCCACACTGACAGCCCCACGTGTGAACACTCCACGTTCAGATGCTCCTTCTGTCTCCCTCCAGCTCAAGGGAACCGGCTGTACCCGTTCTGTTCACTGTGGCCCCAGCACGGTCCCGGCACACAGTCGGTGCTCAATCTGCGCTCTGGGAAGGGACTCAGGAGGGACCGAGCAGGCGCAGAGGGAGCCGGCACCGGACCGCAGGGGCGGCGGGGAGGGGTTCAGCCTCGGCGCCCCGCTCACCTGGACCGGGCCCCGCAGGCCCGTCTCTGGGAGCCCGCCAAGGCTCCTCGCCTCGCTCCAGGTGGGAGATGACGTCTGGCTTGCAGACCGGAGGCCCTGTGCAGGGAGGAAGCGGCGCGGCTCTGGGCGCTATGAGCACCAGCCCTGAGGAAGGGGGCTCAGACGGGGAACCCGCAGGGACTGACGCCCCCTGCGGGGCAGGCTGGGCTCCCGGGGCCTGTCCACCCTCTCCCGCTCCTCCAGGCCCCACCTGCAGGCAAGAATGCCGATGGCACCACATGGGCCCAGGGCAGAGACAGGAGCCCGCGTCCTGCCAGGCCCAGCCCCGAGGAGAGATGCCTACCAGGCCTCTTCAGGTTAGGCACCATCTTACCCAGGGAGAGAAGGTTCTGGTAGTTTTCCAGCATCACATCCCGGTACAGAGCCCTCTGGGGGGAGTCCAGTTGGCCCCACTCCTCCTGGGTAAAGTCCACGGCCACATCCTTGAAAGTCACGGACTCCTGGAAGGACACACACGTTCTCTCTCTCACCCAGGACGGCGGAGGCCACTTGTGTTCCTGGGTGACAGAGGACCTCAGCATGGGAGACCTCGGGAGCTGTCCTGAGTGTGGCCGGAAGGCTGTGCTGTAGACACAAAAGGCCGCAGTCCCGGACAGGTGCCCGCACTGCGCCCTGAGGGCGAACCCCAGGCCCCTCCGTGTACTTCCTGCTTGCCCCCAACTTCTTCCCGCCAGGCCCCCTGATCTCCCTGGGCCACATCCCTGGCCTAATCTGCTCCCACCCTCCCCTAACACTGGCCCCTGGTCTGCAGTGCCTCGTTCGGTCACTCCAGCTCCAAGCATCCTGAAAGCCCCAGTGACTCTCCGTGTGACTCTGGTCTGGAACCCCAGTGTTCTGGGCAAGATTAGCCGGAGATTAAAGGCTTCTCTGGGCTCACACCACAACCTAAAAGCCTCGGAAATATCCAACTACATACTAAGTAATTTCACCGCATCCCAGCATATGTAAGGAATTAAATCCAGCACTCAAGAAAGTAAAATTCAGTCTGGCTAGAGAACATACGGACACCGAGGGAAAAAGGGACACAGTGGGAGCTTGGAGCCGACGCGCACACATCGCTACAGAGAAAACCCCACTAAGGAGCGCCTACCCCACAGCACAGGGGACTCGACTCCGCGCTCTAAGGCGGCCAAAATGGGAAGGAAATCGAAAAAGGGGGGCTACATATACACGTATGGCTGAGTCCCTTTGCTGTACAGCAGAAACCAACAACATTGTAAAGTAACTACACTGCAGTAAAAGCTTCAAAAAGTTCACTGTGTCCGGAATCCGACGAAATAACTAAAAGGAAAAGCTAATAAAATCGGGAGAATTAAGCGTTTCATAAACAGCATTTGTTCACCTCAAAAGAAGTGTTAAGGGCGAAACAGAATCAAAAAGATACAAGATGGAGAAAAGCAGCAGCACAACAGCAGCTGCAGATTCAGCCCCACCGACAATCATGCGAAATGCGGAGAGTCTGGACACCCCAAGCAAAGCTGGGAGACTGTCAAAGTGAAGGCAAACAGCAAGACCCAACCACATGCCCGCCACACAATCCAACTTAAATACAAAGACTGAGACAGATTAAAAGTGAAAAAAGAAAAAGACACGCTCTGCCAACAAGAATGAAAGGAAAACTGAGGCGGCTGTATCAACATCAGACAAGACTTCGCAGCAGGGTCACCAGAGATAAATCATGATTACCTGATTATGTAGTGATCGTGACCACAGCATCAGCTCATGAAGCGCTCACAAGAATCACAAACAAAGACGAGCCCGTCACCCGATCCCGAAAGGACTGAAAACAGGGACTCTGCCTCCGATGCAGGAGACACCGGCTCGGTGCTCGATCTAGGAAGACCCCACAAGCCGCAGAGCAGCTCAGCTCGGGGGCCACGGCTCCGAAAGCCAGGGCGCCCTCGGGCCCACACGCGACAGCAGAAAGCCCACGCAGCTCAGCTCGCGAGTGACCCTCGCCTGCCACAACCGGACAAGAGCCTGTGCAGCGACAAGCGCCCGCACACAAAGACGCATTTCAAGAGAAGACACGAAAAGAGAAACTGACAACCCACAGTGACAGCAGGTGGTCTTAACGACAGTCTTTCCCCGTGAGCGACACTGCACACAAGCAGAAAAGGCCAGGACATGGGACACCCGAGCAACACCGTGACTCAACTCACAAAACACTCTAGCCGACAAAAGCAGAATACACATTCAAGTGCACACAGAACAGCTACCAAGATAACCCATATGCTGGGTAATAAAGTCAGTCTCAGCAAATCTGAAAGATTTCAAATCATACACAGCTCCTCCTCTGATTACAGCAGAATTAGAGACCACACAAGACCCCTGCAAAGTCCCCACCCAGTGAGAAGTGACAGACTCCTGAACAACGCGGAGCTGAAGGAGAGGTCGCCGAACACTGCAGAAGCTTCTCTGAACCGAAAAAGGAAAATAAAACATGTCAAAATTTTCAGCATATACCTAAAGAGGACTTAGAATCAACTTTATAGCAGTGAGTGCTATGTGAGAACAGGTACTTAAGTTTCGACTTAAAGAAACCAAAGCGAAGGAAAGAAATAAGACGAATCAGAAATCAGTGAAAAGAGAAAAGCAAAGCAACAGAGAAAAATCAATGAGACCAAAGAGGGCTCTCTCCGAAGGTCAGCGATTAAACACGTATTCACTGTGCGACTCAGCCATCCCACTCGGGCATTTACGCAAAAGAAACAACACCCTTGTAACATGCACACCAATATTTACAGTAGGCGTATTTGTAACAGCCTAAACCTGGAATCAACCCTAAACGTTCATAGCTGGTGAGCAGATAAACAAATGGTGGCGTGCATATGCAACGGTGTTATGCGCGGAACTGTGTCCCCGCCACATTAGTTTGTTGAAGCCCTAAGCTCCAATATGTTAGAACGTGACTCCACTTGAAGATGGGGTCTTTACAAAGGTAACTGAGGTAAATGAGGCCATTAGAATGAGCCCCGACACAAGACTAGTGTCCTGATAAGAAAATGAAACTTGGACACAGACATGTACAGAGGGAAGGACACGTGAGGACACAGAGAAGCACCGTCTACAAACCAAGGAGAGAAGCTCCTAAGAAACCTACCAACACCCTGACCTCAGACTTCTAGCCTCCAGAACTAGGGGACAACACATGTCTGCTGCCTGAGCCACCGAACCTGTGGCATTTCGTTAAGGCAGCCCAGCAACCTAAAACGGAGTGGAGTCTCATTCAGCAATCAAAAGGAACAAGCTGCTGACTCAAATCAGGACATGGATGCAAAAGCATCACGCTAAGTGAGATAAGTCAGCAACAAAATCATGCACATAATTCCATGTGAAATTCTCCAAAAGGCAAAATTATTTTGGTTGCCAAGGGGACAGGCGGAGAAGATGGACTATAAAGGGGCATGAAGGGACTTTCTGGGTGATGGGAAAGTTCTGTCCTGACTGTGCTGCTTACACAACGATATGCATGTGCCAAAACTCACCAAACCCTACATGTATAAAACTGGAGAGCTCTTCCTGTGTATAATCATACCTCAGTAAGTCTGACCATAAAGAAGGCTGAGCGCCGAAGAATCAGTGCTTTCGACTGTGGTGCTGCAGAAGACTCGAGAGTCCTGTGGACTGCAAGGAGATCCAACCAGTCACTCCTAAAGGAGATCAACCCTGAATATTCATTATAAGGACTGATACTGAAGCTCCAATACCTTGGAAAGACTAGAGATCTCTTCAAGAATATTAGAGATACCAAGGGAACATTTCATGCAATGTTCCAACCAGTCTATCCTAAAGGAAATCAGTCCTGAATATTCACTGGAAGGACTGATGCTGAAGCTGAAACTCCAATACTTTGGCTACCTGATGCAAAGAACTGACTCCTTGGATAAGACCCTGATGCTAGGAAAGATTGAAGACAGGAGGAGAAAGGGATGACAGAGGATGAGATGGCTGGATGGCATCACTGACTCAATGGACATGAGTTTGAGTAAACTCCGGGAGTTGGTGATGGACAGGGAGGCCAGGCGTGCTGCGGTCCGTGGGGCTGCAAAGAGTTGAACACGACTGAGCGACTGAACTGAACTGATTTCATGCAAAAACAGGCACAATAAAGGACAGAGAGAGTAGGGACCTAACAGAACCAGAAGAGATTAAGAAGAGGTGGCGAGAATGCACAGAGCTGCACAAACAGCTCTTAATGACCCGGCTATCCGTGATGGTGAGGTCACTCACCTAGAGCCAGACATCCTGGAGTGTGAAGTCAAGTGGGCCTCAGGAAGCATCACTATGAACAAACTGGAGGAGGTGATGGAATTCCAGCTGAGCTAGTTCAAATCCTGAAAGATGATGCTGTCAAAGTGCTGCACTCAATATGCCAGCAAATTTGGAAAACTCAGCAGTGGCCACAGGACTGGAAAAGGTCAGTTTTCATTCCAATCCCAAACAAGGGCAATGTCCAAGGATGTTCAAACTACCGCACAATTGCACTCATCTCACAAGCTAGCAAGGTAATGCTCAAAATCCTTCAACCTAGGGTTCGACAGTGTGTGAACCGAGAACCTCCAGATGTACAAGCTGAGTTTAGAAAAGGCAGAGGAATCAGAGATCAAATTGCCAACTTCACTGGATCATAGAAAAAGCAAGAGAATTCCAAAAAACATCCAATTATGCTTCACTGACTACACTAACACCTTTGACTGTGTGGATCACAACAAACTATGGAAAAATCTTAAACAGACGGAAATACCAGACCACCTTATCTGTCTCCTGAGAAACCTGTATACAGGTCAAGAAGCAACAGTTAGAACCTTACATGGAACAACGGACTGGTTCAAAATTGGGAAAAGAGAGTATTCTTTTAACTTACATGCAGAGCACATCGTGCAAAATGCTGGGCTAGATGAATCTCAAGCTGGTATCTAGATCGCTGGGAGAAATATCAACAATCTCAGATGTGCAGATGATGACACTCTATTGGCAGAAAACAAAGAGGAACTAAAGAGCCTCTTGATGAAGGTGAAAGAGGAGAGTGAAAAAGCTGGTTTAAAAGTCAAGATTCAAAAAACTAAGATCACAGCATCCAGCCCCATCACTTCATGGCAATTAGATGGGGAAAAAATGGAAACAGTGACACTCTAGTTTCCTGGGCTCCAAAATCACTGCAGACAGTGACTGAAGCCATGAAATTAAAAGACAGTTGTTCCTTGGAAGAAAAGCTATGACCAACCTAGACAATGTATTAAAAAACAGAGACATTACTTTGCTGACAAAGGTCCGCATAGTCAGTTATGGTTTTTTCAGTAGTCATGTATGGATGTGAGAGTTGAACATTAAGAAGGCTGAACACAGAAGAACTGATGCTTTTGAACTGTGGTATTGGCAAAGACTCTTGAGAGTCTCTTGGACTGCAAGGAGATCCAACCAGTCCGTCCTAAAGGAAATCAACCCTGAATACTCGTTGGAAGGACTGAAGCTGAAGCTCCACTACTGTGGACACCTGAAGCGAAGAACTGACTCATTGGAAAAGACCCTGATGCTGGGAAAGGTTGAAGGCGGGAGGAGAAGCTGATGACAGAGGATGAGATGGTTGGATGGCATCACCAACTGAATGGACATTAATCTAAGCAAACTCCAGGAGACGGTGAGGTCCAGGGGAGGCTGGCGTGCTGCAGTCCATGGGGTTGCAGAGTCGGACACGTCTTAGCGACTGAACTGAAACAACAAGCCTGATGCAGAAACCCCCCAGGACTTCAGGGAGACAAGAGGCGGGGAGTGGGGACACATGCGGAGACTGTGTCCACAACCGAGGCGCGCAGGGATGAAGCAAGATGGTGAAACAGAGAGAGAAGGCGGGAAGGGGCAGAAACAAGACCTCAGAGCGTGGTGCTGGTAACAGAGCTCTCGGAGGCCACATGGCTTCAGTGTGGGGGTGTCAACAGGCAAGAGCAGGATCTGAGCCACGTTGCGGCCTTTCTAGGGGTACTCCCAACCTACCAGAAGCCCACATCCGGCGGGTCTTCACTTTGCAGGGCAAGGAGCAAAAAGGGTGTGGAATCAAAGGCAGACGTGGTAATGCAACCTGCAGAGGAGTCAGAACAGACCACGGGGGATGTCCCGGCCGGGAAGAACCTGCGCCACAGTGCGAGACTGCTGGGGGAGGAGAGCACTTCAGAGAGAGGACCAGCTATTCAAAGCCCTGGGAAGCTGGTGCTTCAGAACTAACATCTGTGCACAAGAAGGGGAGTGCCTCCGAGGTGGCGCTCTCAACACAGCCCGCTTTTTCCTCCACTGCAAGGTCAGCTGCAGACATCAGAACATCTCAGCCTACATTCTTCAGCCTGTACTTCCCATGGATGTTCTCTACACAATTACAGCACCATCATCAAGCCCACGAAGTTAAATACTGACACAACGCAATCTAAAATACATTTCCAAACGCCTTTGACAGAATTTTTGGATCTATGACCCACTAAGGACCATGTATCTATCGCCTGTGCTCGCCATGTCTCCTGAGTGTTTTACAGAACAATCTAACATTACAGAAACTGGGCCCGTCTCACCATACATGTTTCACAGTCATTTCTACCTTTCAAGTGACAGGTTAACAGAATTATCAAATCCTAAAAATGACAAAGGACTCTCAACTCTCCAAGCCTTTCATCCATACTGCCTCTATCAACTGCACCTTTCTGAACACTGTGAAGCACAGACAGGTGTAGGTGGTGGAATAAAATGATGAGCAAAAACCCAAAGTCTGTAAAAGGAGTGATTTCTGCTTTGCTCAGCTGCAGAACGGAGAAGGCAGTGGCACCCCACTCCAGTCCTCTTGCCTGGAAAATCCCATGGACGGAGGAGCCTAGTAGGCTGCAGTCCATGGGGTCGCTAGGAGTTGGACACGACTGAGCGACTTCACTTTCACGCATTGGAGAAGGAAATGGCAACCCACTCCAGGGTTCTTGCCTGGAGAATCCCAGAGACAGGGGAGCCTGGTGGGCTGCTGTCTATGGGGTCGCACAGAGTCGGACACGACTGAAGCGACTTAGCAGCAGCAGCAGCTGTAGAAGCGACACCAAGGCCAACTCCCTTCAGAGCTCCCAAAGTCTCTGTAATTCCACGTTTTTCCACGAAGGCCTTGTGTCAGGAACTGGGTACAGAAAAAAAGCATATCGGGACGCACGCTCTACCTTCACTCTGACCCCCAGCACTGCAACCCAGCCCTCCTATCAGCCGTTCCATGTCCTCCTACCTGACTTACTCCCAGAAAACGCCCCCAAACAAGGATCCACCGTAACAAACACCCCGTGGGCCTGCGTGTGGAGATGAGCCAAGTGATCTCATGGGAGCTGTCACCTACTAGGTGTGGGTGGCACTAAAACCACCACCGAGAACTCCTGGCACAGTGCTGGGCACACAGCAGTCCTGAGCAACGGACCCACGGCTGGGCTGTACGAGGCCGGAAGCGACACTCACCTGGAGGGCGCACCCGGGCGCCACCAGACCTGCCCCCACCACCCAGACCCAGAGCTTCCTGAGGACCGGAGCACAGGCACCCAGATCGGGAGTCCCTGGATGACTGCACGGCCTGGGTGATGGAAGGACGATGCCAACCCTCCTCATAAAGAACAAGATGTTCAAAAAAAGAAAAAAGACAGCCACTCACCTCGGACCTGGCTTCCAGGAGACCCTGAGGCAACGTATCTTCTGGAATCTCTTTGAGGGGACCAGCAGGATCTGGAAAGGACGAATGAGTCAGCGGGGCTGTTCTGTCCACAGCCACCAGGCACCCCCGACCCAGGGATAATCAAGGGGAGTGAGAGGTGAGCCCCAGCTTCGGCACAACCAGAAAGAACCCGGGGCTAATTCTGCTACTCGGAGTCTCGGACACCCCACTTAGGAGGAAACGCGCCGCCGTTCCCGTCCCCGTGCCAACCGGGAGGAGGCGGCGGCCTGACTCCGGGGCGCTTCCGGGGACCCCGCCCGCCCTCCCCGTGCAAACCCAGGCCCGCGGCCGACAAGCCAACCGTACTCCCGCCCCATGGCGCGCCCCGCCAGCCTGTCAGTCAAGCCTCCCGGGTGTGGTTCGTGTGTGGTTTGGTGTGGTGTGTGTTGGTGGGGGTGTGTGTGTGTGGTGGGTGGGGGGGGGTGGGGGGGGGGGGGTGTGGGGTGTGTTTTGTGGGGTGTGTGTTGGGGGTTGTGGTGTTTGGGGGGTGTGGGTGGGGGGGTGTGTGGTTGGGTGTGGTGTGTGTGGGGTGTGTTGGGGTTGGGTGGTGGTGGGTGTGGGGTGTGGGGGGTGTGTGGGGGGGTGTTGTTGGGGTTGGGGGGGTTGGGGGTGTGTGGGTGTGTGTGTGTGTGGGTGTGGGGGGGGGGGTGTGGGGTGTTGGGGGTGTGTGGTGTTGTTTGGGGTGTGGGGTGGGGGGTTGTGGGGGGTGTGGGGTGGGGGGGTGGGGGGGGGGGGTGGGGTGTGGGTGTGTGTGGGGTGGGGGGTGTGTTTGGTGGGGGGGGGGGTGTGGGGGGTGGGGTGGGGTGGTGGTGGGGGGTTGTGGGGGGGTGTTGGGTGTTGGGGTGGTGGTGGTGGGCCTGGTGGGGTGTGGGGGGGGGGGGGGGGTGGTGTGGGGGGGTGGGGGGGGGGGTGTGGGGTGTGGGTGTGGGGGGTGTGGGGTGTGGGGGGGTGGGGGGGGTGTGGGGTGGGGGGTGGGGGGGGGGTGGGGTGTGTGGTGGGGGGGTGTGGGGGGGGGGGGGTGTGGGGGGGGGGGGTGTGTGGGGGGTGGGGGGGGGGGGGGGTGTTGGGGGGGTGGTGTCTGGGAACCTCCCTGTGAGGGCTACTGTGGGCGCGGGGTCCGCTCGAGGAGGGCGCGAGCGCGGCGGGCTGTCCTGGGGCGGGAGGGCCGGGGCATCCGGGACGTCGCGCTCAGACCCGCGCTCAACTGCGGGATGACGGAGCCTGAGGAGAGGCTCAGGGAACTCGTGATCTGCCGCTATTCGGCCAAGAGCCCGGGCGTCTGAAGAGGGTCGGGGGTGGTCGTGTGGGCCTGAGCCCTCACCTGGGGGCTGTGACGCCGTCTGGGGCGGACAGTGCGGGCGGCGCGTCGGGTCCTCACACACCCCGCTCGGGCTGGAATGGTTCCCCGGGAGGAGCGCCTGAGCAGGGGGGCGGTGCCGTCTGTGGAGGGAAAGGAGACCAGGAGCGCAGGGCGCGGCCGCGAGCGGGCTTTCTCCACAGACGGGAGCACCGCAGGCTCCTCTTCACAGCTTCCTGGGGGCGACCTTGGCCCGGGGCGCGAGCGGGCAAGCCCCTGGGGCGGGCCGGACCCAGCCTGGGCTTTGTGCGGGGTCGGGGGGTGGCGGGCAGCGGGTCGGGCCGAAACCGAGGCCTGGAGAAGTGGGCCTGGGGGAGGCTCTGTGCAGGGTGCCCGCGTGCGCCGAGAGGCGCCGGGGTCTGGGGCGGCCCACAGGGCGTGGGCAGAAGGGCACGGCCAGCCCTGTCGGTGCAAAGAGATCCGATGGGGACAGACGGGTGACCCCTGGCCACGGGGCGAGGTCACAGCCACACCCGGCCAGGCAAACACGGCCATCACCGGGTACTGAGGTTGGCCAAGGTCAACACTGGCTGGTGAGTTGCTCCCTGCAGAGCCCCTGACCCAGGGCGGCTCCCAGGGAACGCCGGGGCGGCCAGGGCCTCCAGGAGGCCAGGGCCCAGTCCCAGGGCCTGGTGGGCAGGGGGCGTTCCAAGGCACGGCGCGCCCGGGTCCAGCCCCCACAGGAAGCCCCGTTCCTGCCCTGGGAGCCTGGGCGAGGCCACTCCCCCTCTGATCCCGTCTTTAAAGGAGGCGCTGTTCTTGGAGGGGGTATCCCTTGGGCCTCAGGCATCCTGGGCTCCGACGTGGGTGGGCCCCAGGGACCACCAAGGCCCGTGAGGCAGGACGAAGCGGCCTACTGTGTGCGCGGCGGGTCGAGCCAGACCTGCAGCTGAGCCCGCCGAGGCCCCGCCACGCGACCTGCACGCTGGGCGCTGTGGGGCACCATAGACTTGCCTTCCCTCCGCGAGGGCCCGCGGTCCAGACCCCGCCAAGCCGGCCTCGCTTGCTCACCCTCCAGAGGCCCAGACGGCCTGGCCAGACGGAGAGTGCCACCCCCACCTAGAGCCCGGGCCACACCGCCACCTCCAAGACCAGCTCCAAGACCAGCCCCCACCGCGGGTGCCCTGCTCAGGGGTCCTGTCCCGCTCGGGCCCCTGCTGCTGGGTCTCCACTGGCTTCAGGACCTTGGGCCTCACCGCGTACACCGCTCTGGTGAGAAGCCGACGGGCCTGAGCCTGGTGGGCGTTCAGCCACTCCCCCTCTGCCTCCTAGAGTTGGAACCTGGGCACCTGCACTTCAGATATGCCCTGAGGACCTTGAGGTTACAGCCCCGTGGCTGACCCTGCCCCCCCGGCCACCAGAACCTGTCAGCAAGCAGCCACCTCCTGGCTCCTGACTGCCCTTGGACCCCAGGAAAGAAAACCTCCAGGCTGGGTGGCTGCTCTGAAGACAAAGCCCACGGGTGACTGCAGGGAAGTCCCAGGGCGTGATGCCCCCCTTCTCTGCACGGAGAAGCCCAGGGCCCTCTCTCCTCCCTGAGCTAATGGGCAGCTACTCGCCCACTGGGCCTGGTTGGAGGGCCAGTGTGGAGGCACGAAGCCGGGCTGGGGACGCTGGAGCTGGTGGCTGACCACGGACATGGCTGGCCTAGCCTGGCCCTGGGACTCGGCCCTGGGAGCACGGTGGGGCAGGAACTGGGCCTGTCAGCACCTCCGTGCAGGGGACCGCCCCCCCCCCCACCGAGGAGCTCCTGGGGGAAACTGGAGAGCAGGCCTGGGTGTGGCCCCCCGCCCAGAGCTCTGTCCCCCGCAGGGACAACAGCCGCAATCACAGCCTGGGTGTGGCCCCCCGCACAGCCCGCCCCCTCGCCCCAGGCCTCGCCTTCGCCCTGGCCCTGCCCAGGCCAGGGTCCCCACAACCTGACTCTCACTGAACGTGGCCTCTGGGGATCAGAGCTGTGCTGACCGCCCGGCCTGTTCACCCTGCCCGACACCTCTGCGACCCCCCCAGGACCCGCGGGGCCCCCAGGGCCTCTGCTCCTGTCTGTCTTTGCCCCTGTCACACCCGACCTGCTGGCCTCTGTCTGCCCGGGGTCCAGGCCGCCCACCCTCGCCCCTCGTGGCTCTCACACTCCCACCTGCCGGTCAGCAATGCTGGAGTCTCCCCGGCGCCCGCTCCCACCCTCGGGGCCTCTCTGCGGCCCCCTCCTGGGGATCTGAGGGCCTCCTGGGTGCCACGGGCGAGATTCAGAGAGGGCAGAGTCCTGGGTCACACAGCCGGCCCAGCGGGCCTGGGGACGAAATCCACGGCTCCTGTGTCAGCCGTATTTTAATTACGGAGGGTGAGCATTCAGCCAAGGACCCCGTCTGACGACATCCAGCCCGCTCAGGACCACGGGGCGGTGCTGGGGACCCTGCTATGGGTGGAGGCAGACAGAACAGAGCCACTTAACTGGGACGGCCAGGGTTCTGCGGGGGAGGGGCCCGAGTTACCCGGTGGGGGGAGCTGGTCAAGGAAGGTTGTCCCGCCCCAAGGGGATGCGTGAGGGCAGCCAGGAGAAGGGGGGCCCGGGGGTTCCCCCCAGGCAGGCAACGCAGAGGCCTAGGGGGTGGAGAGGGTCCCTGGGAGGAGGACGGGGCCAGTACACAGACGGCAGCCCCCGGAGACCGAGGCCCAGAGAGGGCGCCAGGACCCTGCGGAGCTCCAAGGCTGGGGCGGCAGTGCACGAGTGAGGGCGTCCCAGATAGACCCTGGACCTGGGGTGGGAGGAGGGGCTTCGGCCAGTGGGCGGGGCTGGGGCCCCGGACCACACTCGTCTTCCTGCCCTGACTGGAAGCAGTGGCTTTGAGCAGAGGATGTGAGCCCTGTTCCCTATTTGGGTTTGGGTGTCTCCACGTCCCCATCGCCTCTGTCTGACGCCTGCCCAAGCCCACTGTGGGGACCCACTGACAGCGTGGTCTCGCGGGCAAGCCCTGCACACTTATACCCGCGGCGCCATTCCCCTGGCTCCTTGGGTCTCAGGCCCGTCGGGGTTCCCCGGGCCCCAGGCTGGATCCCGCGAGGCTTCCGTCGTTCCCACAGCCGTCCCCCCGGGGCCCTCTCCACGGAGCGTCGCCCGGGCCCCATTGGTCGCTAGGCTGCAGGCTGGGGCTCAGGCCCGGCCGGGCGCTTGAAGCGGCGGTGGAGGTGGCCAAGCGGATGGCGGTGGAGCCCCGGCGCCCATGGGTCCAGGCGCGCAGCGCTTACGGCGCCAGCGAGGCGCTGCGGCGCGCGGTGGGCCGTCGGCGGGACCCCGGGCCGCAGCCCAATGGGCCGGGCCCAGACGATGCCCGCGCCCCAGGCCGGCTGGCTCACTTGCGGGGCCCAACTCCAGGCTGAGGCGGCGGCGCGGGTCGACGCGCCCCGGCTGCTGCGGCTGGTAGAGCGCGCGGGGGCCGCGGCGGGAGCGGCGGAGACCGGGGAGCAGGAGGAGGAGCGCAGCCGCCGCTCCGTGTGTTCGGTGTGCGGCGAGCCGCGCGGCGGGGCCACCTACCCGGTGGGCGTCCTGGAGGTGAGCGAGCGGCGGCTGCAGGAGGGCCTGGCAGCCCTGCGCGCGGAGCTGGGCGCGGGGCTGGAGGCGCTGCGCGCGGAGCTGCGGGCCGAGCTGAACGCCCTGCGTGCGCTGCTGCCGCCTCTGCCGGCCGCCCGCCGCGAGCCCCGCGTCCCCCGGGGCCAGGCCCTGCT
This sequence comes from Okapia johnstoni, assembly GCA_024291935.2. Classification (NCBI taxonomy): domain Eukaryota; kingdom Metazoa; phylum Chordata; class Mammalia; order Artiodactyla; family Giraffidae; genus Okapia; species Okapia johnstoni. The sequence continues at coordinate 567,274 of CM044310.1, read as the reverse complement.
GCGGGCACTGGGCACCGTGAACGCCTTGGCCGCGGGTGCGAGGCCCACCGACGACGCCTCAGACGGCCCGGCCGACGGTGGCGCGAACCGGGCCCTGGCCAGGAAGAACCTCAAGAAGACCCCGGTGCCGTCCGGGGCCCCGCAGGGCGGCGGGGATTAAGCCCCGGGCGAGGGCCTGGGGCGGCGCCGCTGGTCGCCCAGCTTTGCCACTCCGAAATGGATGAGGGCTCGTGGGGCGTGGCTCGGAGCGAGAAGGGTCTTCCGACGCTGCTCGCTAGTGCCGGGGCACCGAAAGGGGCTGGAGAGCGCGGCTGGTCCGGGCAGCGCTGGGGAAGGGCTAGGCGAAGGTCTGTCAGCCTCCCGGGGACCCAGGAAGAGCCCAGGGTCCCCCGCCTGGGGGAGGGATTGTACGTGTGTTTCCTTGAAGGGTCTCAGGGAGGAGACCAGCTGGCCGGTGCTGGGGACAGGTGGGCTGCAGGGACAGCCCCCTGGACACCAGCTCACCCAGGACAGTGTCGCTCGGACACACCACGCATTCTCCTGCGGGCCCCGGACAGCGGCCTGACCCGAGCCAGCTTCACTCCCCCGACCGGCCCCACTTGCTCCCGGACGCGGCGCATCTGGTCAGTGTCTCTAGGACCGTTAGCTTCACTTTGACAGCAAGGCCACTCACGGACCCTCACCGCAGGCCGTCACCTGACGGCGGAGTCTCTCCAGTGTCAACCCACAGCAGACTCCACGGCATACTTTACCCAGGTGCCGCCTGGGTCGGGTCTCACTTGGTACAGAAGGCCCGTCACTCACTGTCTGTGTCCCCAGGGGCCGCCTGCCCAGTGAGGCCTCCAGCACAGACCCAGGAGCCGGCAGCCTCTCATCTCCCGGCCTCAGCGAACTGGCAGCCGGAGGCATCAGCAAGCCACATGGTGTCCGGGTCGGGCAGCCCGCTCCTTTGTAGAATAAATCGTGTGCTTGCAGGCACTGACTGGCAGGAGGCCTTTCTCCTTCCATCTCACCGGGGGACTCAGACATAAAGTGCAGGATGCCAGGGTGGGCACCTTCTCACCCTGAGAGGGACTGGGGCAGTCTGGGCTTCTGGGTGAGGCTGGGGAGATCGGAGGTGCACCCAGACCGTCTCACCGCCCAGCCACAGGGGGCCAAGGTCACTGCGTGCCTCTTTTACTGTGGGAAGGGGGTCCTGCCTGCATCCCAGGGGCCCTGCCAGAGCCCCAGGCCCAGCAGAGCCCTGCATCTGCCGACTTGGGGGGGGGCTGCCCCGCGGATCAAGGTGCTGGGGGAAGCGAAGACCTTGCATCCGCCGAGAGGCTGCGGCCCAAAGTTCTCCGTGCGTGGCTGGGGGAGAGGGACCGTGTCCTTGAAGACTGTCGGGTGCACCGTGGGTGCACAGCCCGCCGTGGTCAGCGACCGCGCCATAGCGGTAGATGTGCGAGAGGCCAGAGGTGCGGGTAGCAGCGAGACCAGCGGGAAGGTGGACACTAGGTTCACGGAGGCCCATAGGTGGGGGTGGCGGTGAGCTGGAACCAGCTTCCCGCACCCGGCGGTCCCAGCCCCTGCCGCAGGCAGACATGGTCTTCAGGCCCCAGATGACCACCCAGAAGTTGGCGTTGTTGTCAGACCTGCTCCTGGGGAGGGGGCTCCAAGTGAGAGGTTGGGTGTGTGTGTGGCTCTCAACAGGGGGGACACTCAGAGGGGTGCAGGGGAGACCAAGTGGGAACAGAGGAGAACGGGGCCTTGCTGGGGGCAGAGCCACTCCCGCTGACCCTGCAGGTCCACAGCTTCTCACAGGCCACCCGCCCCCAGACCCTGTTCATCCCAGAGGCCCCGATGGCCCAGCCAAGACCCCTTGCTTGCAAGCTGGTCGTCACATGGCTGGCCCAGCACCCCGTCCCCACCAGGAGTCACGCTGGCCCGCCTCACCGCCAAGAGTGCGGCCAGCCGCACCTCCCCCCTCCGTGGGGCCCTCAGGGTGTCCCTGGTGTTTACGTGGACCACGTGCATCTGGGGAGACAGCCTCTGGGAGGTCCCCCGCCGCCCCCGCCCTGCTCTCCCCGCCCGGCCTCCGTGGGGCACTCTGGCCACCCCTCCCCATGCCCGCCCCCACCTCCGTGGGGCGGCGCAGCCGGTCCCCGCTGTGCTCTGAGCCCACTTGCCCGGGGCCCCCCCCCAGGGGAAGCGGAGCTGCAGGGCGTGGTAGGCAGGTGGGGTCCCCTGGTGCCCCGCATCTCCAGGCGGCTGTGCGGGTCTGCGCCCACTGGGAGGGGCACCCTTACCCACCAGGGCACACGGTGAGAGCAAAGGTCCCCGGCCGGCCGGCCCGCTCCCTGGCTGGGCCTCTGTGGAACCATGACACACAGGTGTCCAGGCCTCCCTGCTGGCCGGCCGCGTGGCGCTCCATGGACGGTGGGAGAAGCCCCCTCCCTGCATGGAGGTGGGGACTCTGGGTCCTGACCCACCTCAGCTCCGTGACTGCGGGCTTGCGGTGACTCCGAGGTGCCCCAGGTGTGCTGAGCTCTGGGTACGGCCTCACCTCTGTGCCTCGGGGGACAATGGCCGACTGCTACTGGGGGGGGCCCTGACCTTTGCTGGGGACTCAACCACTGTGTGGGTTTCTGTGCTGCTTATGGAGACTGGTTCCTGTGGGGGCATCCCATCTCTAATGTAGAGGCTCTTCATCCATTTGTGGGCCTTCCTGACCCTTGTGTGGGGGTCTCTGGTCCCTGGTTGGCGCCTCATCTCCTGTGTGGGGGTTCGGATCCTTGTGCAGGAGGCTGCTGCTCCTGTCGGGGGGGTGGGGTCATGACCCCGGGTGCTGACCTGTATGACCATCATTCTCCAGGGTCCACGGGCCTGGAGGTGCCGAGTCATAGCCTTGGCAGATGAAGGGCCGGAGAGTGGGGTCCCACTGGATCCGGTGAAGGTCGATATTGATGGGGATTGGGCTGGGGCCCCCCGGGCTGGGACCGTCGCTTCCAATGGGTGGGGCTGGAGGAACAGGTCGGGTCTCTAGAGGGGCTCAGGAGACATGAGGGGCACAGAGGAAGGTGGCCCCCACACACACACCCAGGCCTCACCAGACAGGTCACCACTGCCCTCCCCACCAGCCTGGCCTGGCCAGCACCGTTGCAGGGGCAGCCCCTCAGGCAGCTGCTCCCTGGGAGGGGGCGGGGAGGGTCTCCCGGCACGAGACCACGGGTCCACCCCAGGGGCCTCCACCACTGCTCATACTTGGGCTGACCACACCGCTGGCTCACAGGTCCACCTGCTATAAGCAGCCTGGTGTCCTCACCATGCCTTAGGGCCTGGGAGTCGTAGCACCAGGCACCTGCTGATGGAGCTGACGCAGGCCACCACGGCCTGAGGGCCTGAGCACCGTCCCAGCGGGGCCCAAGGGTGGAAGCCACGTCTTGGGCCAGCGGATGCCAGGCAGACCCTGGTCTCCTCGTCCCTGATTCCAAGTTCCTTCTCAAACGATGCCCCCCGCCAGGGGCAGGGCGTCACGTGAAGAACAGGGAGCACACCTCGAGGTGAGGATAAGAGACGGGCGGGTTCAGAGTCAGAGGGCACACCGCCAGCCGCACCGCGAGGAAGCCTAGCACCAGGGCCGGCCCACGTGGTGCCCACGTGGTGCTGCTGCCAGCGGCAGAGGGCAAGGGCGGTGCATTTATTGGGAGGGTGGGCCAGGGGCGTGGCTGAGGCCTAGGGGCTCCAGGCCCGGGGAGGACCGCAGGGGCGGCTCCTCCAGCCGGGGAGACAGCTGGGCCGGGCCGGCTGCCAGCAACCACTGCCGGCCGGTCTCCACCTGAACGACTCACTTTCATGGACGCCCCCTCCCCCATTAGTCCTAGGTCGGGGGGTGCTATTATCATGCCCCCTTACAGACGAGGGAATGGAGGCTGGGGACCAGGAGTGACACAAGGCCACCAGCAAGGATGACATTCGATGGGGAGGGCATCTTGGGTCCCAGCGCCGTTGACTTTCGGGGGGCTGGCTGGAAAGGACGTCCCAAGACCACAGCTGCCGGACCAAAGAGTCTGGGAGGCCACTGTCCCCCACCCATCCCTCCGCGCTCAGGCCCCCCGCTTCCGCAGCAGCTCCGGAGGCCTCGGCGACCAGCGGACCCCGGGCGTAGGACCCCAGACGCTCCGGAGGATCGGCCGGCGCCCCCCCCCCCCCCCCGGCGCTGTCCGCGGTGCTGACGGGGCTGCCCGCCGCTCGCACACCCCCAGGGCCTCTCCCGACCCCGCGCGCCGCCGGAGGCTGGGTTAGGACGGCAGCCCGCTGGGCGCCCACTGGTCCCCACACCAGCAACTGGTGAGTCACTGTAAAGAACACGGTCAGTGAACAGAAGGGCCCGAGTCTGAGCCCCACGCCTGTCCCGGCTTCCAGAGGTGGCCAGGGCCTCCCACCCCAGGTGGGGTCGCACCAAGGACCACTCACACTTCCAGAACACAGGTTTATTTGGCATTGGATGAAATGGTTCTCACAGCATCTTAAGAAAATAATTAGTGCCAACCCAACCAAAAATAAACCCAAACTAGAAACCCTTAGTGAAAGGAAAACATGGACAGGCCTTGACAGTGGAGTGTGGACACTCACCCGCACAGGCAGCCAGGAGCCCTCACAGGCGCATGGGACGCTCAAGCAGGGCTGGCCAGGACTCATCCGACCGTGGCCCCTGCAGCTGCCCTAGGACACCCTCACCCACCTGACTGGCCCGGAACCCTTCGGTCCCCACACGTTCTGTGCGCATGGGTCTCAGGCCTAGGCCAGGACCCTCAGGGTGCCCACCCCAAAGCAAGAGTGATCATGACCCTCACTCGCACCAGCTAGGCCTGTGGTGACCTGTGCCCAGCACACAGCGGCGGCAGGATGCACCTTCTGCTCCCTCGTGAGCGTTTTGGGCCCTCCGCGGGGGTTGCAGGCCTGCACGGCCTCCAGCACTGGCTCCTGTGGGCCAAGCCCCCCTCTGTGGGCAACGTGAGCGTCTCATGCTGCCCAGGAAGAACGAACAGTCCCCACGGGAGTCTGTGCCGGCACTGCCCTCTTCGTCACCCCCTCCTTGCTGCTGGCCTCAAAGGCTGCGGGGGCCAGGGAAGGGCTTCCTGCTCTCGGTAGAGGGCCCTGCCTTGGCGCCCCCCAACACACCGCGGCTGGCCCGGAAAGGGGGCCCCAGGCGGGACCCCGTGGATGGCCGCCGCCTGCAAACACATGGACACAGACACACATGCACCCAGAAAAGGAAAGATCCAGACACTCAACGTAGAAAAGATATGGATGTGCTAAAAATCGCACAAAACCCGCTTAATCTCCAAACCTCAGAAATGCTGAAAGCCCCGTGTCAGGAGACAAGACCACTGCCCAGAAGCGGGCAACAGGGACCCTCAGTCAAAGGCGCCCTGGGGCAGGGCACCCAGCACCCTGCTGCTGGGGACAGGAAGGTGGCATGCGGCCCCCGGGCTCCGGTGGTGGCGGTGGTGGGCAGGAAGCGGGCTTCCGGGTGGACAGCCCAGGATGTGAGTTTCAGCCCTTCCCCCCAGAGACACGACCCTTTATGGTACAAACAAGGTGGGGTGGGGGCAGGGTCAGCAGGAGGGGGGCACCCAGGACCCAGCCGCAGTGAGGCCCAGGGTGGGACACCCGGGCAGGCTGGAGGCCTTGGCCTGGCTCCAAGGCTGTGGGGGGCACCATGCACTGGGGGAGCCTCAGGGCGGGCGTCAGGCTTCACAGAGCCCTGCGGGGAAGACAACGCAGAGCCGGCAGCTCCACCTCAGGGCCTCGGCAGAAGGGCCCCAGGCCAGGCCCACCGTGTGACAACAGGAGCTGGGGGCGGCCCCAGAGGAGCCCTGGAGCAGTCTCCAAGGCGCCCGCCCAGGCCATCGACAGTCCTCAGGGCAGGCGTGCCCACGCGGTGGCCAACACTCCAGCCCAGCAGAGCCGGTGTGACCCTCCCCACTCCAGCCCGTGGAGCCGCCTCTGTTCGTGAACTCTGCCAGCTGTCCCCATTGGAAAAGAAAGACAGGGACCCAACGCTGCCCATGTCTGAGCCCTTGCCGAGCCCTGGGGGAGGGTGCTCCCTGGGAGCCGCATGTGTGCCGGCGTCCAGGCGTGCTCGGGTCCTCACGCCACCCACAGGGACCAATGTCTTCCTCGAGGGCACACGGGTGCCCCTGCCCATCGGGGCACGGGCCGTCCTCTACACCACGGTGCTGAGGGAACCTTGGCTGTGCCGGCCGCCCCCTGGCAGCACCTCTGGGGCAGGGGTGCCCCCACTCGGGCCAGGCTCAGGCGGCGCCAGGAGGGCGCTGCTGCTGTCGGCTGAGTCTTCCAGGTCGGCCAGAGGGGCCCCGGGGGTGCACTCCGGGCGCTGGGGCACTGTGCCCTCCCCGCTGCCATCCCCAGCGGTAGGAGGGGCGCCTTCCGCCGGCTCAAAGGCGTCATCATCTGCAGAGGAGACAGGGGTCAGTGGGGTGGGCGGCTCCTCCCTGCAGCTGCACCGTGTGGGGGCTTCATGGGCAACTGGGGTCCAGCTGTGAGCAGACCCTGGTGGGTGTGTGCAAGGGGGAGGAACATGCCTTGACAGGAGAACAAAGGGGGGCCCTCACACGCATGAGGCAGGGGTCCCCAGAACAGCCTGGCCTGAGAGGGAGGCAGCAGCCCCCTAGACTCCCACAGGCGTTCTGGATGCTGGGGCCCGAGGACCCAGGCCCACGCCCTACGGGCGCGCGCTCCTGCTGCCCGCCAACGGAGGTGTCAGGGACCAGCTGCCCCAGGGGCACCCCTCACTCTTCCCTGGCCCGGCCAGCAGGCAGCGACAACCTCTCCCCAGGGCAGAGGTCAGGTCCGAGTGTTTCCTGTCTGTGGGGGCCACACCTGAGGGGATGCTGACCTGACAGACCAGGTCACGGCAGCACCGGCCTTGCAAAGCCCGCCTGCTATGTTGTCTGTGCGTCTGTGTGTGTGAGCACACGCACGTTGAGTGTGACACACAGGGACTCGGTAGGGACGCCTGTGTGCACCCGGGACAGGGCCAGGCCAGGCTGTGGACGGGCAGCCGGTGTCCCTCTGCTCCACCCATGAGGGCTGGTTTCCCACAGCGTCAGACACATCAGGCTCACTCGTGGACCCGCTTCTTGCTGGGCAGGAGGGCCCACCACGGGGCTTGGCCTCAGCTCGCCACTCGAGCACCCGCGCCCCAGGACCCCCTCCCCACAGGGCCCAGCTGAGGGGTCCCAGGAGGGAGGCAGGGGCAGGGTGAGTCCGCCTACCCCGGCAGCGGTGCCACCCTAACTAGAAGCAGGGCTCACGCCGCGGCTCCCGCGCCCCGAGGGTCACCTGCGGGGTCGTAGAACACACTATCCGGGTTGATGGAGGCCTCGTAGGGTGGTGGCGGGTCATCAGGCTGGTCGATGTCCGGGTACTTGTACGCGGTGTAGGGCGGAGGGGGGTCGTGGAAGTGGAAAGTGCCGCCTTCCCCGTCGTCGGAAAGATGCAGGGGCGTGAGGCCCGTGCCGAAGCCGTCGGGGCCGTAATCGAAGCCGGGGATCCTGCGGCCGAGGTTGAAGTGGTGCACTGGCGGGGGAGAGGGGTGCGGGCCCGTCACTCCGGGTGGACCCCTCAGGCGCGGAGCCGCACACCCCGGCGGCCACGCGCCCGCACCGGCTGCCACCTGCCGACCCAGAGCCCTGCACCCGCGCGCACCGTCCTCAGCGTGCCTGCTGCGACCCCCGACGCCCCGGCTTGACGCCCACCCTGCAGCTCCGCCCACAAGAGGGTCGCAGAGAGCCTCGCTGCCCACGTGAGGCAGGCTCTTCACAGCCGAGGGCCCGCGCCCCCGATCCGCATCCCAGCCGCTCGCTCTCCCCCGTGAGGCGGGATACCGGAAACTGCGCGACGCACCACGGACGCACAACCATGTGCGGGCCACGCTCCCAAGCGGCCAGCAGCCACAGGCAGCCTGGTCTCCGCCCGCCGCTGCCCACACGGCCTGGGGGCCGGCGCCCCCTCCCACCACACGGACACGGGGGCCGAGGCGAGCAGCGCCGCCTCCCTCCTCAGACGGGGGCCGTGGCCGGCGGGCCACTGGGCGGGCGGGACACTCACGGTTCGCCCCCGATCAGGGACTCGATGCGCTCGCGGCGCCTCTGGCGCAGCCGGTGGACCATGAAGAGCAGCAGCGAGAGGATGAGGAAGGACGACACGCAGCTGACGATGAGGCGCATCCCGCTGGCCATGGAGTCCAGCAGGCTGCCGCCGTCTGCGGGCGGGAGGGCAGCGCTCAGGGGCTCCGCGCCCCCGACCCCCAGAGCGCGGGGCTGCAGCCTGGCCTCAGCTCTGCCCCACCCGCCCACGGTTACCAGGCTAAGCAGGACCGTGTCGGCCGCAGGGCCCGGCAGGGAGGACCGTCCCTGGGCAGGGAGCTGAGGTCAGCGGGGCCATGTCAGCGTCTGAGCTTAGGCCTGGCCACAGAGCTCTCTGCCCGCCTCGCACCGCAGTGCTCACACAGAGGCTGGGCTCGCCTGGAGCCCACAGGTGATCAGAGGGTCTGGGCAAGCCCCTGGGACCCCAGAGTCCCAGTTCCCAGCCCCCACCTTCCCTCTGCCCACCAGTGGCTCTTCGGATTCCTGACTTCCCCGAGCCTACGCTCCTACTGGCCCTCTCTGGGGGCGGGGAGCTGGGGCCTCCGCGGGGGCTTGACCGTGCACCGCGGGTTCCATAGGAGGGAGACATCCTCCCCCGGGGCCCCTGCCCCTATCTCTCCCCCGGGTCACAGTCTGACCCGATCAAGTCTGGCAGCCCCTGCTCTGGGGCAGCTCCCGGGGGCTGGATTTGGCCCTGCACCGGATGCCTCGGGGTAGAGGCTCCAGTGGGCGCTGACCCAGCCTGCCAGCCCCTGGGAGGCGGCTGCTGCACGCTGCTACGGGCCGGCGCCTCTGGACCCTGGGGACCCTGGCAGCGTCTGGTGACACCTCTGGTGGGTGTGGCGGGGATGCAGCTCAGCACCCTGGCGGCACCGGCTGGGGGCCCGGCCACCTTGCCCGATGCGCACCAGTTTCTGCGATGCGCACCAGGGTGTTCGGGGGCAGAGGGCAGGGCCGGCAGCCCCAGACTCTCGCCCACGCAGGGGTCACGCCCACCATGTCACACGATCCCAACACCTGCCCCTGGACCCAGTGTGGAGACCAGGGGGCTTCCACGGCAGGGGCAGCCTGAGTGCAGGAGCCTCCAGGTCCCATCTCGACTGCCTCCCTCTGCCGCACGGGCAGGCACCCAACCGCAGCCTGAGGACACGCTTCATGGCCAGGCTCACACAGGCTCCCCCCGCAGGCTGTGTGTCCTGCTGAGAGGCCAGGGAGCAGCCATGTGAAAGGGTACAGCCCCTCCAGGTCCTGCCTCTTGGCGGGGGTGGCCGGCGCAACTGCTGGCCTGTGGTCAGCTCAGCGGTCCCAGCAGGGGGAGCTCCCTTCCCTCTCCAACGACGAACCCCTACTCGGCCCGAAGTAGACCCCAGGACACGGTCAAGGCCCCCGACGGCCGCCCCGGGCACTCGGCAGCAGGAGGCGCCAGCAGGCAGACAGAGAGCAGCGTCCTCAGGGACAGAGGCCCCCCTGGCCCTGTGGGACTCAGGCCCTGCCCGGGGGGGCTGCCCGCTGTCGTCTGGGCGCAGGTGGTGGGCATCCGGGGCCCGGCCTCTGAGGCGGCTCTGGGACGCACCACTCCCCTCCCGGCCCAGATGCTCAAGGCGGGCGGCAGCCTATTCTTCCCTGCGGCGGCTCGTTTGCTTAGTTTTCAGGTGAGACTCTTTCCATACTCTGCACACAAGACCTTCGCGGTCTCATCTCTGTCTCTCTGTTGGTGCTTTATCTTTCATTTCCTCAAGGGTCTTCAACAAGCAGAAGTTTCTGATTTTGATGAAGTGTGATCTATTAACGTTTCTTTTAATCTAAAAATGCTGTGTATCCCAAGGTCACAAAGATTTTTCTTGTTTTTTCTTTTAAAAGACTTAATTTTAGAAGAATGTAAGCTGGGGAGGCAGCAACTGACACATACAGACCCCTGCATGTTATTATAAAACATATAACAACGTACTGTACAGCACACGGAACTCTGCTCAGCACCCGGTAACAACCTACTGGGGAAAGAACCTTAAAGAAGAAAGTGGACGTACGTGTAACTGACACACGCTGCTGCACACCCGAAACTGTAAATCAACCAAACCTCGGTAAAAATTTAAAAAATTAAAAATAAAAGAACGTGTCTTTCTTCTGGAAGTTTTATGAAGGTGTAGACGGGTGTGTGGACATTTTCGGCAATGATCCTGCACACAGCAGGCAGTGTAGTACAAGGGTCTTTTGTTGCTTTTTTCTGGCTCAGGGATTCCCAACTGTCCCAGCGCCCTTTGTTCCGAGCCCATCCTTTCTTCGCTGAATTGCTTTTGTGCCTGTTACGTATCAGCCGACTACAGCGTGAGGACTATTTCCAGGCTCTCTTCTCTTCCGCTGATCTACGTGTCAGTCGCTGAAATCACCATTTCGATGACTGCGACTATACAGGAAGTCTGACATCAGGTACCGTGAATCCTCCAACTTTCTTCTTTCCAAAAGCTGGTGTGGCTTTTCTATTTCCTTTACCTTTCCACATAAATTTTGGAATCAGCTTGTCAACATCTACAAAAAACTCTGCTGGAATTCCGGTTGAGACTGTGCAGAGTCTAACTCATAGGAGAATTCACCTCCTACTGGTAACTGAGTCTTCTGATCCACGAGCATGTATACCCATGCCTTTCTTCCATCAGCATCTTACACTCATGGCATACATATGGCGTGCCTACTCTCTGAGACTTACACCTAACTTTAAGGAGGTGGAAGGACAGGTCACCACATACCACCCAGCCACTGGCGTCCACCCAGGGGGCACCCCCGAGCGGGCAGGAGGTCTACGTGGATAACGCCTCATCTTTTTCTTAAGCTTCTCCACAGCACCACATGCAGACACAGAAGTGCTCCAGCAGAGACCAAGCGGGAAGCCGGCTCCGGGTGAAGGGGAGCCTGGCGCAGCCCCAGCCGCGGTGGCGCGGGCCTCACCTGGGTCCAGGCACATGAACTTGCAGCACTCCTTGGGGTCCTTGCGGTACTGCTGGCAGCCCTGCGGCCGCTCACACAGCGCGGCCACGCACATCTCGGGCTCCCCGCCGTGGCAGGTGCAGCTCAGGCACGGGTCGTCCCCTTTGGGGGTGAAGTAGAAGCCTTCGTCCACCACATTGTCCTTGATGTCCACACACGTCTGACCTGCGACAGGCACGGGGCAGGTGTTGGCAGGACGGACCTGCACATCAGCCGCCCGGGAGAACCCCGGCACCACAGTCTGAGGGGCGCTGAGGGTGCGAGGAGACTGTGGAGAGCAGGGGAGGTGAGGAGGGAGTTGGGGCTCCGGACACATGCGGTGCAGCGGGGCCTCTGGCCGCCACTGTCTCCTCACCATGCAGGCGGGAAGGGCCTCCATTTACCCTGGGAAGGGGCGAGGGGTCACGGGGGACACCACCACCCAAGCCCCAAGCGCCTCCAGGTCAGGAGTGCGAGGCCCCCCCAGAGTCGGGTGCGCTGAGGCCCTGCAGGGTCGGGTGTGCGAGGTCCCGGGGGTCAGGAGTGCAGAGGGGTCCCTGTGGCCCCGGGGGTCGCATGTACTGAGAGGCCCCCCGGGGTTGGGTGTGCTGAGAGGCCCGGGGTCGGGTGTACTGAGAGGCCCCTGGCGTCAGGCCCCAGGGAGCCCGCTCACTCCGCTTGCACAGGAAGGCCGACTTGTCCTGGCAGCTCTCGGCACGCCAGCTGTGCAGGTCGTGGTGGCGCAGCGTGGGGAAGCGGAAGCACTGCAGCTGGGCACAGAACACGCCGTCACCCTCTGCCGGGGCCGCCGCCAAGACAGGGTCTGGGGGCAGCAGCACCTCCGAGGAGCCTGCGGGGTGGACAGACGGATGGATGTCGTCACAGGGACCGCCCACCTCCGCTGCTCCGCGCGCAGCTCTGCTCGGGCCTGGGGGGGCAGGGACATGCTTCGTGGGACAGTGGAGGACGCCCCTTCCTCCCCGGGGGGCCGCGGTCGGCGGGCAGCCGTGTGAAGACCACAGCGGGCCAGGAGGCTCACGCGGCCCCGATGCTGCTGGCTCTCTGCGGTGGGGGATGGGGCCCAGCAGCGGGGAGGGGTGGGGCCCTTAGGGCTCTGTGTCAGCCCGGCCCCCACACTTGCGGCTGCCCGTCAGGGGAGCTTGGGCAGCTGGGCTCAGCGCCTCTCCGCAAAGGCCAGGGAGCCTCACCTTTGGATGCCACCTCCCAGTGTCCTTCTAAGGAGCGGTTCCGGCCGGTGACGACGTACTGGTAGCCGACCCACAACCTGCAGGAAGGCAGATTGCAGGAGGCGCCCGCTCTGAGTGCGCCTTTAATACGTATGCTGACCTCTACAATGTGAGCCTCAAAGGCATGAATGACCTTTTCAAGGTTTGATACTTAATTTTAATAAAATGTATTAAAATTATATACAAATTCACCGGTCAGAAAAAGTTTGTGTCCTGGGGGACTCCTGCCAACACTGCTCTCATCAGCGGATCTCATCAGACAGATCCGCATCTAAGCAAAACCACCCTCAGGCCTATGGGTGCAGGCCCTGTGGACCCCAGCCCCGCAGCAGCGTGCCCCCAGGCCCTGCCCGACTGGCACACTCCCCACCACCCTCGGGCAGCACACAGGGCGCCCCGCCCCGGCCCTGGGGACGCCCGCGGCCCCCTGCAGCTCCCACTCACAGCCACCCAGAGAACTAGGCGTTTCCTACTTTGGCACCAAGGTTAGTGGCAGACCCCTGGAGCCCCCGCCACAGTCCCTGTTGCAGCCCCTGCCCTCGTGGGGTCTGCCAACCCTGCAGTCCACGCCCCGTGGGGAGCACGCCCCCCGTGCCCCCCCACATGCCCCGCACGCCCCGCACTTGTGCTGGTCCTGCCGGGCGAAGCCGCGCTCTGGCTGCTCCCACTCCTGGGTCAGCACGAAGCGCAGCTCCTGGTCGGTGGAGAAGGTGGCCAGGGAGCCGTTCACACGCTGGCAGGTCTGGGCAGCGTCCCAGTAGCTCTCCCCGCTCAGGTACACGCGGTAGCAGCTGGCTGTGCCCTCATAGTGGTGCCACCCCGTGGGGCACTTCCCTAGGAAACATGCAGGACGGGGGGCGGCCCCAGTCAGGACCCTCAAGGCCATCACACAGCAGCGTCTGCACGGCTTGGGGGCCTTGGGGCAGGAACACTGAGGCCGGGGGGACACTGAGGCTGGGGGCGGGGGCTCTGCTGCTGGGAGGCCGCGGCAGCCGTGAGGGTCAGGATGGGCTGCTGCGCCCAGTGGGTGATGTGGTGGACGGTACAGCAGCCCCCGGGTGGGCGGCGGGAGCGCCCCCCAGGCCCACGCCTGTGCCCGCGTGCTCATGGGTCAGCTGTGCTGCCGCCCGCCCATCTCAGTCTTCCCGTGCTCTTCTAAAATCCTCACGCTGCAGGAAGCTCACTAAGTAACTAGTCACTAAAACGTTTTTTAAGCAGAGGCAGGGCGGCCTCCTCCATGGACCAAAGGGCGGTCGGTCCAGCTGGGCTCCACGTGGCTAGCACCTCACAGGAAAAGCTCCAGGGCCTGGTGCTGGTCTCAGCTTCCCCGCCCGGTGGGGAGGCCTGAAGGGGCAGTTTCGAGGGACCCGTGGGGGGGGGGGCCCCCGGTTTGTCGCCAGGGCAGGCCTGCAACTTACTGCTGAAGCGGACGGGGCTGCGCCACGCTCATGGCCTGCAGGTGCGTGGGGTCGCCGCCGCGCGCCCGGCCCGGCCGCGGGTCCACAGCCTCCTTCGCATGGTAAGGACGCGCCTGCCCGCTCACTGCTGAAAGCAGAGAGAGCAGTGGCTGCAAACACATCGGAGGGCAAGGCGCCAGACAGCCGCGGGCGGGCAGGCCGGAGGGGCCGCTCAGAGACCCCCTCTATTCAGGCTTCCTCAGAACCCTTCCACCGTGCAGCTCACGCCTCATGGGTCACACGCACATCTCACTGAGTGTGCCCTGGAAGTCTTCCTTCCTCATGAAACAGGGCCTCCCTGCTGGCTTCCTAACAGGTGCACTCAGCCTTCCTGCTGAGCCCCAGCGTCTCCGGGCCAGGGGTTCCCTGCAGAGCCCAGGCGGGGCCCCTCTCTGCCCGCCGGCTCCTCCCTCACCCTCAAGGCCAGGCTCCGGGCACCCACGCAGCCCTCCTGCTGCATGGCCCAGGTGTGAACACAAGGTGCAGGGGGAGGCAGAATGCTAGCTGTGTGTGGTCCAAGAGTGACTTGCAGGCCTGAGCAAGGAGGCCCAAGGGAGTGAGATTTACCCAGGGAACGGGCAGGACCGCCAGAGGCCACATCCCCGGGGTGTGCACCCACCCACGGGGCCCAGCAGAGGACACAGCTGCAAGGTCAGGACAGCGGCACCGTGGTCTGCAGAGACCCCACACACAGACACACAGACACACACAGACACACAGACACACACAGACACAGACAGACACAGACATTCCCAAATAAATACTTGAGCAACACAGAAGTCTGAAAAGGGGAAAACAGACCAACTGTTACTGCTGAAGTTGAGGTGTGACAGCTCCATCGTCTCAGACGCGGGAAGGTCTTGTCTGCCAACCGCGCAGGCCCAGGAGGGGTTCTCTGACGCGAGAGCTGTGGGGCTCCCCTCAGCTCCCGGTGGTGGAGAGGCTGTGTCTGTGCCCCAAGACCGCAGAGCTCTGTGCCGTGTGCCAGCGGCGGGGCGCTGTTTCCTCAGAGCTCCCACAGCCCGTGTCAGAGACGGAGGGATCAGCTTGCCTAGCACCCCACCCATCAACGGCGCCCCCAGGCCCGAGAGAGGCCCCAGTGCCCTCCTCCCACCCGGGGGCAGGGGCTCCTGCTCTCCGTGACGCGGGGCCCCAGGCACACACCTGGGCGCCACCGCTCCCATCCCGGGGCTGGGGGGCTGCGACCAGCAGCTCTGACACAGGGTGAGGCTGCAGAGCCCGGGCCCAGGGCGGCCAGCAGAGGGGCCGGCCGGTCCCTGCGGGGCTCAAGGGTATGCAGGGCACAGCGTGGGCACGCCCGGGACACGCCTGGGGAGGCTCGCCCCAAGCACCTGCACTGCACACTCCCTGCTGGCCGCTCCAACGAGCAAGACCTGTGCTTCCACTGGGTCCCACCACGCAGAGCCCTGGGCACCCGGTCAGGACCGGTCAAACTGCTCAGAGACAGGAATCTGGGGCAAGGGGCGGGGGGGCCCAGCCCTGCCGGGGGCGCCGGGCGCCAGGTGGCCAGGAGGCAGCCTGTGGGGAAGCCATCTGCAGCCTGCGGAGGGCGGGGCCAGGCGACCCAGCGCGGGGAGCATCCGCATCGTTTCTCTGCACATCAGCGCCCATGTCTCCCTTCCTGGCTCCCCGCTCAGCGCCCCCCACCCAGCACACACGGCCCCAGTGTCCCGGGAGCCGGTGTGTGGGGGGTTTTCACCGAGTCAGCGCCTCCCAGCCCTTTAAGGCCCTCTGACAAGAAAGCGGGTTTCCTCTGAGCCCCCACACAGCACGGCAGCCAGGCCAGAGCGCAGGTGTGGGGCTCCACCGCCCTGAGCAGTGCGGGCTCAGTCCCAGGATCCGGCAGCCGGGGGCCCTGAGCCCTGAGCGGGGGGCCTCGCTCCCAAGGTGCGGCCGGGGCTGCTCCGAGCCTGGAGTCCAGCCCGAGCCCAGCCCTGACAGCTCCAAAGGGGTGCTCCTCTCGAGACAGCCTAGCCGGACTTGAGGACAGCCACCCGGGACTGTGGCAGAGGCTGCGGGGCCCTCGGCTGCTCAGAAGTGAAGAGGACGTCTAAGTAAAGGACAAAGCGTGAGTCCACTTTGTGTCCAGACGTGCCTGTGTGGGCTCCAACCGCGGCCCCATTGGCACCCCAGGCTGCAGGCACCCCTGCCACTTTCCTGTCTCACACCAAACAGGTCAAGAATTGCGGTCCAAAATCCAACGCCTCGGTTAACCAGCACAGGCTTTCTGAAACTAGAGAGCCCACAGATACACGGTTACTAACGGTGTTTCCGTCACGCTGCAGCTGCTCCTGCACCTGATTCTCTCTGCCCTCAGCTGGGTCAGGCACTGTGCTCGGGGTGGGGGGGGGTGTCTCACAGGTTTGGGGGAGCCCAGGGCCACCACCTCTGTCTCGCTCCCTCAGGGACACACCCGCATGATGTGGACAATGTGTGCGGCACAAAGAGAAAAACTGCAAACACAAAGGAAGTTCCAAGTCCAAAGGCGGCCTCCCTCCCCCACTTCTGGTCCACGAACCTCTCAGGTCTGAGTCCACAGAAGGGGCTGTACCTTCCGCTACTGCCTGTGATGGGCGCAGGAGCACTGGGGGAGGAGGGGGCGGTATGGAGCGGGGAGCACACGGGGAGCACTGAGGGGAGGAGGGGGAGGAGGAGCGGGGAGCACGCGGGGAGCACTGAGGGGAGGGGGGAGGAGGAGGGGGAGCACACGGGGAGCACTGAGGGGAGGAGGGGGCGGTATGGAGCGGGGAGCACATGGGGAGCACTGAGGGGAGAAGGGGGCAGTATGGAGCGGGGAGCACCTGGGGAGCACTGAGGGGAGGAGGGGGAGGAGGAAGGGGATGTATGGAGTGGGGAGCACACGGGGAGCACTGAGGGGAGTAGGGGGAGGAGTAGGGGGAGGTATGGAGCGGGGAGCACACGGGGAGCACTGAGGGGAGAAGGGGGCAGTATGGAGTGGGGAGCACCTGGGGAGCACTGAAGGGAGGAGGGGGAGGAGGAGGGGGATGTATGGAGTGGGGAGCACATGGGGAGCACACGGGGAGCACTGAGGGGAGGAGGGGGCGGTATGGAGCGGGGAGCACATGGGGAGCACTGAGGGGAGGAGGGGGAGGAGGAGGGGGAGGTATGGGGCTGAGAGCACACAGGAAGCACTTAACCATGGTAACTCTGGTCAGCATCACAGCATCCAA
This sequence comes from Okapia johnstoni, assembly GCA_024291935.2. Lineage (NCBI taxonomy): Eukaryota > Metazoa > Chordata > Mammalia > Artiodactyla > Giraffidae > Okapia > Okapia johnstoni. Next base: position 550,241 of record CM044310.1, on the reverse strand, counting down.
GTCTATGCTCCTACCATTCCTGCCGAAGACGCTGAAACTGATGGTTCTGTGAAGACCTACAAGACTTTCTAGAACTAACACCAAAAAAAGACGTCCTTCTCATCACAGGAGACTGGAACGCAAAAGGAGGAACTCAAGAGATACCTGGAGTAAGAGGCAAACTTGGCCTTGGAGTACTGAATGAAGCAGGGCAAAGGCCAATAGAGTTCTGCCAAGAGAACGCACTGGTCACAGCAAACACCCTCTTCCAACAACACAAGAGACGACTCTACACATGGACATCACCAGATGGTCAACTCCGAAATCAGACTGGTTATATTCTTGCAGCCAAAGATGGAGAAGCTCTATAGAGTCAGCAAAAACAAGACCGGGAGCTGACTGTGGCTCAGATCATGAACTCCTTACTACAAAATTCAGTCTTAAACTGAAGTAGGGAAAACCACTAGATCATTCAGGTATGACCTAAACCAAATCCCTTATGACAATACAGTGCAGATGACAAATAGATTCAAAGGATGAGATCTGGTAGACAGATTATCTGAAGAACTATGGCTGGAGGTTTGTAACACTGTACAGGAGACAATGACCAAAACCAGCCCTAAGAAAAAGAAATGCAAGAAGGCAAAGTGGTTGTCTGAGGAGGTTTTACAAGTAGCTAAGAAGAGAAGCGAAAGGCAAAGGAGAAAGGAAAAGATACACCCAACTGAATGCAGAGTTTCAGAGAATAGCAAGAAGGGACAAACCCTAAAGCCTTCTTCAACAAGCAGTGCAAAGAAGCAGAGGAAAAGAACAGAATGGGAAAGACTAGAGATCGTTTCAAAGAAACTGGATCTGTAAAGGGAACATTTCATGCAATGATGGGCACAATAAAGGGCAGAAATAGTAAGGATCTGACTGAAGAAAAAGAGAGGTACAAGAAGTGGCAAGAATACACAGAAGAACTGTACAAAAAAGGTCTTGTCTTAATGACCCGGATAAGCACGATGGCGTGATCACTCACGTAGAGCCAGACATCCTGGAGTGTGAAGTCAAGTGGGCCTTAGGAAACATCACTACAAACAAAGCTAGTGGAGGTGATGCAATTCCAGCTGAGCTAGTTCAAATCTTAAAAGATGTTGCTAAAGTGCCGCACTTAATATGCCACCAAATTTGGAAAACTCAGCAGTGGCCACAGGACTGGAAAAAGTCATTTTTCATTCCAATCCCAAAGAAGGGCAATGCCAAAGAATGTTCAAACTACCGCACAACTGCACTCATCTCACATGCTAGCAAGTTATGCTCAAAATTCTCCAAGCTAGGGTTCAGTAGTACGTGAACCGAGAACTTCCACATGTATAAACTGGATTCAGAAAAGGCAGAGAAGAACCAGATATCAAATTGCCAACATCCACTGGATCACAGAAAAAGTAAAAGAATTCCAAAAACCATCTACTTCTGCTTCACTGACTACGCTAAAGCCTTTGACTGTGTGGAACGCAAGAAACTGCGGAAAACTCCTGACGAGATGGGAATGCCAGACACTTTCCCTGCCTCCCGAGAAACGCGAGTGCAGCTCCGGAAGCTCTCGGCCACGGCGGCCGCACTGGCGCCCCCTCAGCAGCGCCCAGACTCAAGCCGTTCCCAGGCTCTCGGCTCCGCGCGGCGAGCGGCCTGAGCACAGGATGAGCATCATTTAACCAAGAGTATCACCCGCCTGAGCACCTGCCGAGGGGGCTCCCTGTCGTCTGGCCACACCGGGGCAAAGCGTCTCTCCCTGCCTCTGCACCATCCTTGGCGGCTGCTCTGTGACACGCCTGACCAGCTCTTGTCCCTTCGCAGGCATTCTCTCCGTTTGCTGGACTACAATCCTTCCTGGGCTACACCATATCACTCGGAGGCTTGCCTGTTCACATTCTTTATCAGCACTATTTGATAAAAGGGAAACTTAACTTTAATCTGCTAAAACCGGTCGTCTTCACTGCATTTATTTTCAGCTGTGCTGGGCCTGTGTGGCCACCTGGCCTTTTCTCTGGTGAGGTGCGGGCGTCTCCCTGGGGTGGCCTCTCCCGTGGTGGAGCCTCGGCTCAGTCATCGTGGCGCACGGGCTAAGCTGCTCCATGGCACGGGGCATCTTCCCGGATCAGGGATCGAATCTGTGTCTCCTGCATTGCAGGCAGATTACCCCTGAGCCACCAGGGACGCCCTGTTTTCATTTCGAAGTTAACCTTTTTTGTGACTTGAAAATGACCCTTCCCTACACCGAGTTCATACAGGTATGCGCCTCTCCTGTCTTCCAGGAGCTTCTCTTCAAGTAGCCTGCAGCTGATCTCTGTACAGGGGCAGTGGGGACCCCAGCGCCCCAGCTGCGGCGCGGGGTCAAGGGCGCCTCCTGCTGCACATCAACTCTCTCCACCTTGTTTCAGGCAGCTCTCCCACCTCACAGCCAGTCTGGTTTCCCCGAGCCAGCCGTGAAGGAAGCCCTGTGCTCTGACTCTTCTCCACGAGCCCACCTCAGGACCGGATCCTTCCAGATGTCTCAACTGACTCGTCCCACTTCCCCAAAACCCTTGGGAGACGCACTACACCCACAGACTAATGGGCCCATAGGAGCTCCCCCAGCTGAGCTGTCCCTGCCAAGAATGGCCTCTTCATCCAAGTCTTTTCTAATGCCTCTTGATAAAGCTGTAACTTCTCCATTAAAACTCTGACACACTGTTTACATCTCCATTTGCATCAGAGATTGCTCACTCAGAACAGGAACCATGCAGCTATTTCCAGCAAAAAGGGGTTTACAACAGGGAGCCTGTGCTTTCCAACAGCTGACAAGGCTGGAGGAAGCACGCGAGAAACACACGCCCCCTCCAGCCGTTAACGACCCTCTGGGCTGCAGCTCAGAGTGGGCAGGGCTCTGCTGCCCACCGGGGAGGGAGGCGCAGAAAAGCGCTGCCAAGAGCACCGCCACCCCGCAGGCCTGCCATGCCCTGTCCCTCACGCCTTCCCAGCGCCACGGGAATGCCACCCTGCAGGCCTGCCATGCCTCCCCGTACCTCACACCTTCCCAGCGCCACGGGAACGCATCCCGGGCTCAATGACACCAGCAGCCGAAGGCAGGGGCTCTGGGCACAGCGGCTCCCACCCCCGGCAGGCAGGCTGTCGGGAATGCCGTCTCCTTCTTGTCTTCCAAAGACACCGCTGGCATGACCAAGCCCTGGGTCGTCTTTCCCCATTTTCTTGGTCCCTGTGGTTTTATGTCTTTAGCTGTAATTCTAGCAGGCTTTCAGCAGGACAATTAAATAATCTCCTGTGGTCACTCCAGGAGGCCTGCAGTCCAAGCTCAAAAGCCGCCAGGCCGAACGTGGCTAGGATTCCCCACGGATGCACTCAACCCCCACAGGACGGCCTGGCAGAGCCCCGCCCGCGCCCGCCTCACCCCACACTCACCGGGACAGTCGGCCTCGTCACTCCCGTCCTCACAGGTCACCAGGCCGTCGCACCGCCAGGGCAGGGGGATGCACTGGATGGCGCCGCTGCGGCAGGCGAACTGCCCGGGGTTGCACCGCAGCTCTGTGGGGCGAATGCAGGAGGCCCTGAGCGCGCGGCCCTGCTGAGCAACGGGCCCGGGAGTGCCCACGGTTCAGGAGGAGCGCAGAGCCCGCAGGAGGAGGGGGCGGGAGGGGCTCAGGCGGACGGTGCTCGGACCTCCACGCGGCCGGAGTGCGACCTGCACTTCAGGAAGGACAGAGGCCGGAAGCGCCGGGAACGGACCCGACAGCACATAAGGGCCTGGCTGGGCCGGCGCCTGCCTCCCGCTCGCCTGGGCTCCCCGCGGGGGTGCTGCTGCGGAGTGACCCAAAGCTGGACATCCTAACTCTCGAGCTGAGGGCCACCCCAGGAGCCCAAGCAGACGGCAGTGAGGGCGGATCCTGTCTGCCAACCCGCAGGAGAAGCAAAGTGCCTCGGCCCAGGGGAGCGGGGGCAGCAGGGGGGCTGGACCCCTGGCCCGCCAAGCTCACCAGACAGAGAGGTGAGCGGCAGGAAGGCAAGGCCCAGGACCTGCAGAAGGGCCCTCAGGGCCGGAGGAGCGGCAAGGGTCAGACACTGCCCAGGCCAGGAGAGCCCGCGCTGAGGACGACAGCCGGAGCTTCACAGGCACAAAAGCGCGGCTCTCAGAGTCCAGACCAGAGACGCCCAATTCACGGGCGCGGGGTCAAGACGCGCAAGAGCCTTGCCTGACTAGTGGGAAAACCTGAGTCCAGGTCAAGGGCTGCCCTAGTCCTGCCTAAGCAAGCCGAAGACAGAACCGAAGAGACAGCACTGTTTCCCAGGCACGTCCCAGAGCAGGGCGCGAGAGCACACACGCAGACTCAACAGTCAAAACGCAGTCCGTCATTCAATAAAAAGTCATCAGACGCGCAAACAAGCATGGGTGATAAACTGAACTTCTTCAGAGTTAGTGACTTCTTTGATCAAAAGCTCAGAGAGCACAGAGCCCAGAACACACTCGCGCTGGCACGGCCAACTGATCTTTGACGGAGACACAAAGACAGTTCAGTGGAGAGAGAACACTGCAGCAGGTGGCGGCGAACGACTGGAAACCCACACACACGTCAAAAGAGGAAGCTCAACTCTAGACGAGAGAGCAGACTCAGAGCTGCCGCCGGGGGCGGGGAGACCAGGCCCACCCCTGCTTCCTGCTGTGCTCCGGGGCGCGGCGAGCTCTCAGGAAACAGGAGCAAGGGGTTCATCAGTGGAGGGTCCTGTGTGTGCAGACGTGCTCCATCTCTGGTGCACACACACACGCACAGAGCACGCAGACCTGGGCTGAGTCAGTGTCGCCATCTGTGAACCGCAGTGAACAGTGCACACGGGGAATGCACGGTACCAGTCCCGCAACTTTCCCAGAGGCGTGAAATGTCCCCAAAGTTAAAAGTTTTGGTAAAAGAATGAGGCAATAACCCTCCGCCTCCCTCTGAAGGAAGCTGTTTTGAAACCTCAGTTCTTTTTGGAATAAAAGGCTTCCCAGGTGGCTCAGTGGTAAAGAATCTGCCTGCAGTGTGGGAGATGCGGGTTCGATCCCCAGGTCAGGAAGATCCCCTGGAGGAGGGAATGGCTACCCACTCCAGAGTTCTTGCCTGGAGAGTCCCGTGGACAGAGGAGCCTGGTGGGCTACAGTCCGTGGGGTCGCAAAGATGTGGACACGACTGAGCAACCGAACCACCACCACACGACAATAAAACACGCGGATCACCGCGCCTCAGGGTCTGAGTCTGCCCTCACGGCACCTCCCAGCCAAGCGACCCTGTTCACGTCAGAGCTCCTCTGCGTGGTCACTCTGGGTCTTAGTCCCCCGAGGTAAGCGGCCTCACAAACCCGAGTGACAGCCTCACGCAGGTCAACACCGCGAGCCGGCGCGGGGCTGCGCAGGTGACTTTGGGTCCCCAGCACCTGCTGCGCCTTCTCCCACAGGGCCGCCCTCCAAACCACAGCTTCTGGTTGAGGGCAAGTTTTGATAAGAGGTCTCCTGGGAGGTGCCCTGCGGGCAAAAGACTGAGCAAAGTTCTCATAAAGGCTTGTTCGAGATAAGAATGACGCAAAGCTGTGCTGACTGACCTACAGGCCTCCTAAACACTGCCGAGTGGAAAGGCAGAACCAGTGTACACAGCGTCTAATTTCATTCGTGTAACACTGGATACGCATGACCTTCTCTAAGTGTGGGACACTGTGCTGGGCTTTCCCACAGCTCACCCCGGCCTGAACCCCTTCCCGTGCAGGGCTGGGTGGTGGAGGGCCCCGCAGACCCCTTCCAGGCCCCCGCCCCATCCTGTGCCACCGCAGGGAGCGGCAGGTACCCCACCAACCCAGGGGCCACATGAGGAGGCACCGGCGCGCGGATGCTGAGCGCACCGGGGCCCCAACACCGTGTATCTCCCGCTGACCCGCCAGCAGGCCCGCATCCAGGGCCCTGGGAGTCCCGGGCACTCCCCATAGCATCCAGCTCCTAAGCAAGGTGCCCAGGGAGGAAAGCTGCCTGCAGCAGGGCAAGCCTCAGGGTGGACGCAGAGATCCTCAATGTCCAGCATCCACACAGGCTCTGCTCTCAGACCCACCCTCTCTGGCATTGAGCTGTCCACTGAGGACAGACAGACAGCAAGCTGCCAGGCGCCCAGCAGCCAACCTACAGAAAAGGACGGGAAAGGGGCTGAGGCACTGGGCACGAGGGCCAGCCTGGGGGCTGGGGGGACGGCTGTGCCAGGCAGACAAGTGGAGGGCAGGAGACAGGGCCAGCGGGCGCGGCCATCGGAGGGGCAGCCCGCCCCCCACGCGCAGCCAGGGACACTGATGAGCCCTCAGCAGTGAGCAGCCTCGCCCACCCTCACCTCCCAGGGCAGCTCTCGCCCCTGGGAGTGACCCCCCGCCCTGAGCCCCGGGCCAGCTGGCTCAGTCCCCGCTGCCCCCACCAGGCAGCTGCGAGGCCCACGGGCGCTCTTTATATTAAACATAAGGAGCCGTTTGTGCGTCGGCTCCCTCACCGATTTCCAAGCGCCCCTTCTGTGCCAGACCAGACCGGAGCCCCAGCTCGAACGTGCCTGAGCGCGAAGTGCGCCTGCAGGAACAATCCCGGCCCTGTCCACGGTGCAGGGTGTCCAGGGCGCCCGGCCAGCACCCCCCCAGCCTCCAGCCGCAGCTGGACTCACCAGGTGCACACTAGGTGACCGCACAGCCCAAGCCACTGAGCTTGCCGCCTGGGGATGCAGGGCTCTCCTGAGAAACGCATTCTCATGAGCCCACCTCTCCTCGCATGGGTAACGCCCACGGCCCTTAGGGAGCATCTGTCCTTAGGGAGCATCTGTACTACGTCAGACAGTTCTCAGAACCAGAAGCCAAGTCACGCTGAGCCTGTGTCCCCATGAACCGCGTCCAGGTCGCAGGAGAGAGCCAAAGACAGTAAGCAGGGGGCTCCGCGCATGGCTCTGCGCTCTCGAGCCACCAGGCCACACTCGCCTGGACCCGGGAAGCAGGCCCTGACCTCAGCGCCCCTCTCCTGTTGAGGCCTCGCAGCCCCCAGGACCTCGGGCCACCGCCCTCCGCCCTCCGCCCTCCCCTGGCCTGAGCCCGCTTCCACATAACAGCTCAAGGCGGCTGTGAGCCACGTAGGAAACCAAACGCGGTCTCAGGTGATGACCTCCTGCAAGCCTGCCTGTCACTCTGCAAACACTCAGCTGGTTCGAAGTCGGCTCGGCAGCCTGACGGGGGGCAGCCCCACGGCAGCCAGAGGGGGAGACTCTGGGCCCCAGGGAAGGGCACCCCGTCAGCATGGCTGCTCCCGGGGCCGGGGGTGAGAGGACCACGGAGGGCGGGCTGTGCCGACAGCACCCTGGGCCAGAGGAGCCACAGAGGGGCGTGTGCAGGTGCCCAAGCACAGCAGCCACGCAGGCTCCAACCCCGAGCGGAGTCACCGGCGGGGCCCTGCCCTTAACCGGGCCCACGGCTGACCAAGCCCTCACAGGCTGCCTCCTCGGGGAGCAGGCCATGACACCCGCCCCTCGCTCCCCAACAATTGCACGTGCCTGTGTCAACGCACATGCATGCACAAGGGGGCGGGGGGGGGTGCCCAGTGGGGTAAGGCAGATGAGGCCAATCCATACCAGGGAGGGCTGGGCAGAGGGTACACTGGGCTCTTTGAGATCATTTTCTCCCTGCAACTCTTCTGTAAGTTTGAAAATAGTCCCAAACAAAAGTTTCTTCACTAAAAAAAAGGCTGGTGAGGTTGGAAAGAGCATTACGCTACCTTCCGAGTTAGAGAGAAGCCAAGTGTCCAGCCCAGGGCTCCGGAGGGCCGTGGGACCAGCTCCGCAGTGGTGCATGTTGGGGCTGAGCGTGGGCTCCAAAGTGGGGCGGGGCGCCTGGCCAGCCCCAGCGCAGACCCCACGGTGTCCACCTCCGTCTGCAAGCCATGAGCGCGTGGGCTCGGGAGACATCCACCTGCTCCCTGGTCCCAGCCCAGGTGCTGTGGCCACCGGCCAGCTCCTGATGACGTGTCAGGTCAGCCCAGCCAGCAGGTCCCTCAGGGTCCCCAGCGGCACGGGGAAAGGCCGCTAAACCAGCAGGCAGCCCCTCCCCGGGCCCAAATCCAGTCCCGTGGCTCCCCGGAGAGGCCTCAGGCCCATCGCTGGCCTCTCCCAGCAGGACAGTACCCATGTGCCTCAGCTCACCCAGCAGGGCAAGGGGGGTGGCGGGGGTGTCGCCCGGACATAGCTGGGGCTAAAGCCATGCAGGGTCTCCTTCCACAGCTAAAGCGAGAAACAGAGTTTTACCAGCGCGCCTGATGCCGCATTCCTGGAGGACGGGCTGCAGACGGAGACAAGTCACTGGGGTGTCCAAGTCAGACACTAAAGGTCCCTTTGCCGTCTGTCCACACATGCTGCCAGCCTGCAGCAGTTCAGAAAGCATCTTGGCTTGCCGTGGTTAGGGATGCTCACGTGAAGAGAAGGTCCCTCCCACTCCGTCACCCCTGGGCAGAGGTCCCGGCCTTCTGGTCTCACCAGCTGTCAGTTGTGATGCCCCCTCACAGCGGGGACCCAAGGGGAGGGCAGTTCTGGCCCTTGCTCGGATGGAAGACGGGCTGCAGACCCACCGGGAGAGCCTCAGGTGGCTCTGGGAGCAGGGGGCCCGAGGGGAGGGGCAGTGGGGCTGCCGGGGAGAAAGGCCAGGGAGCGTGGTGCCACAGAGACCAGGTCTCGGGACCAACACCTCCCCAGAGCTGCCTGGGTCTCCAGCTCTATTCTGCGGCCCCGCCTTTAAGACGGAGCTAGCAACAGGACCTCTGCCACAGGGACCACCAGAGAGCCCTGGCACCCAGCCCATCCTCAACCACTAAGACCACACGCTGCCCAGAGCCCCGCTCCGTGAAAGGACGCACACCCAGACTGCGGCCCGACAGGCCACGCGCGCTCCACCTGGCAGGGACCCTCCAGGGAAGTACGGGTGCCCGTTTTTCCCTCCTCACCCCCCAGTGGGGGTCTGAGCCAGGACTCCAAGAAAAAGCAGGCAGGCTAAGACTGGCAAAGCCCCTCCCAGCTGCCAGCCCGCAGACAGACCCCGGCCTGGCAGGACAGAGCGCACACAGGCCCGGGGTTGGGGGGGGGGGGGACGACTCTGCTGGCTGCTGAGCCAGAGTCAGGCAGCCAGCTGGAGCCCGTGGGTTTTTCAGGGCAACTCCAGACACCCACAGGGGTTGCTGTGAAGGTCTGACCTGGGCAGCCACGGGCACACAGGACAGCCTTGCTCCCCACCCAGTCACCTCCCTGCCCCAACTCCGGTCTGCTGCGGGCCCACCCCTCCCCACCTCTGCAGCAGCTGGAGGACCGATTTCCCCGTCCCTGCTTCCAGCTGAAGAGCACGCCCAGGAGGAGGGCACCTTCTCTTCACATGAGCATCCCTAACCACGGCAGGCCAAGATGCTTTCTGAACTGCTGCAGGCTGGCAGCATGTGTGGACAGACGGCAAAGCAGAGGGAGTTGGGGACGTCGGTCACATCCCTCAGAGGACCCAGAGGCCCCCGAGGACACAAGCATGGATTCGTTCCGCCCCTTGGAGGCCAGCGACATAACAGAGGACCCAGGACTGGGACGGGATGACTGCGCCTCCCCACAGGTGTAGACGTGTTTTGTGAAGAACGTAATAACAAGCATGCACAAACCCGTTGGCTCTCGTCCCTCAGAGCCCATATAGCACTCTCCTGCACGGATGCTGGCTTCAGTTTCCACCGAGACCTCCCAGCAACCAGTCACCAAGCCGCTCCAAAAGCATCACTGGCCCCTCCAGCTGAATGTGGGCCAGGGCCCTGGCTGCCGAGTGGACCCCGGGGAGGAGGTGGGGCGCTCCGCGGCAGATGGCGAAGGGCAGCGAGGTGCAGCGTGCCCAGGCGGGGAGCGCGCCTGGGGCCTGCACACCGCCGTGCTCCCCGACCTGCTGGAGGCACGCAGGCCTGACAGCACCCACACAAGGGGCCCTGGCCACTGCTGCCTGCATGGACCTCTTCCTCCGCTAAACAGGGTCAAGAATCTCACTATGCAACCGCATCGATACAAAAACGAACGCATTTATACGTGCATGTTACAGCATCTCCTTCAACTTGAACACTCAGGGGCTCCTTCCCGCTGATTTTAGAACATCTCTGCAAGCCACCAGAGCACCGCGAGCCCCGGCCTTCTGCCCGACGGGCGAATCGGCCCTGCGTTCGGGGCCTTTATTTCTCGCGGACAGAGCGGCGAGGCACATCGGAAACAAGAGGTAAGGCTCGTGCGGGACCTTCTGCCGCCCGGATCCCACTCCCCACCCGGGCTCCCCTCAGAGAACGCCCGCCTCGGCGGCTCCACACGCGTCGGAGGGTCCCCCGGCGCCCGGCCCGAGCCCGCCGGCCGCGGGGCGAGCGCGGGGTCCCCGGGGCGCCCCGGCCCGGCCGCCCCCCGGCGCGCACCTGGCCGCAGCGGCTCGGTGACCGTGAGCACCAGCAGGAAGAGCAGCAGGAACGCGCCGCTGTCCGCCTTGGGCACCATTTATCCTCCGTTCATCGTCCCCGGGGCGGCCGCTCGGGCCGGGCCGAGGGGTCGGGCCGGGCCGGGGCCGGGCCGGGCGAGGGCGCCGCGGGGAGGGGACTCCGGGGGGCCGCGGGCGGGCGCGCGCTCTCGGCCGCCGCCTCGGGCTCTGACTCCGGCTCCGCGCAAGATGGCGGCCGTCCTGCTCGGCCCGCACCGCCCCGCCCCCGCCCGCGCCGCCGACGCCAACCAATCAGCGCCTGGGGGGCGGGGCCTGCGCGCTCCGCCTGCGCAGTGACCGAGAGGGGCGAAGCCCAAGGGCGGGGCGGTGGCGGTGGCGGGGCGGACCCGCCCGGGGCGGGCCCAGGAGCAGCCGAGGGCTCCATTGGCTGATCAGAGAAGGGCGGGGCTCGGGGGCGGGGCCTGAGCGGCCGGGCCTCCGCAGGGACTGGCGGAGCAGAAACGGCGGGGCTGGGACAATCAAGGCAGAGGGCCGGAGCGGCGCGGGAGCGCGGCGCCGAGGGAGCCGAGGGCGGGGGCGCAGTTGGGGGCGGGCCTGAGAAGGGCCCTTGGAAGAGTGCGTCCCAAAGTGGCGCTTTAAAGGCAGAACCGCTGCGGAGAGCGGGGAGGAGACCTAGAGGAGCTGGAGAACCTCCGAGATCCCGGGAGGCGCTTCCGCAGGTGCGGCTTCACTGGCGCGTGCAACTGGAGTGCTGCAGACGGACGAGCAAGCAGGCTCAAGGAGGGTCCCGCGCGGAGAGCGACAGGGACGCCCGACCCCCTGGAGAGGGGGCCCCCCCTGCACTGTGGGGGCGGAACGGGGCCGGGGTGGGGGGAAACGCTGGCGCAGCTGCCGCCACAGCAGGCCCTTCCGCACGGAGGGAAGCGTTGGCCGCGCACCTGTCACCGCGGGAGGGGACCCAGCAGATGGGGAGTACCAGGGAGGGAGGAGCAAGCCCTCCGAGGGACAGACCACCGGCCACGTACACGAGGCCCAGGCCGGGACGTCAGGGTGAGAAGTGTGAAGATGGGAGCGGAGAAAACAGGAAGGGCAGAGGCGGGGGGTGGGGGGGGCACCCAGACCATCAGCAGCTCGCTCCCCAGGAGCAGTCACCCTAAGCCCCTCAGGGCATGATCCTCCTGAGCACCCTGGGATCCCAGCCTGGGACATTCAGGGTCATCTGAGAGAGGCACCCGCTCCAGATGCATGGATGTAGCCAAAACCGACCCCAAGGCTCCGCCGGGCCTGCCTACTCCTGCCCTCCCGTGCCACCCTGCCCTTCCCGACAGCAAGGCCCAGAGCAGAGAGGACCCACTGCTGGTGGGAAGGGTGGTTCCCATTCAACACCGCCCTGTTTGCCTGTTCTCAGAGGGCATTTCCAGGAGCAGCTCCCAGAGGAGTCCAGGCCCACCTTCTCCCCTACCCCCAGACCTGCCCTGGGAGCCCAGCCAGGGCTACGGCAGGGCAGGCCCCCAGGAGGGGGCTCACAGCCAAGGGCAGAGACCCAGTCAGTTGTCCCCAGCAGAGCTGGCCAGAGAAGGTTCAGATGAGGAGAGCCACACGGGGAAGTGAAAAGTCCGGTCAGACCAGGCAGCAAGAGAGTGGAGGGGACCCTTCCTGCCCCACACCCCTTCTCAGCCCGCCTGCCTGTATGGACATTGTGGAGGATTTCCAGGGCTGCAGGGAGCAAGAGGTCAGGGAGGTTTTCCCCAGCCCCCTCCCTGGGGAGATCACCTAGGTCACTGCCTTGGTCAAGGCGGCCCTCCCAGCACCACTGTCCCCGGGTTCCAGAGACGACCGTCTCTTCGTCCGAGGGCCCATCACCCACTCGGGGTTCTTGACACGGCTCCGTGTGGGGAGATCATCCTCTTGTTAAACCCTCGCAGGCAGTCCTCACTTGAGTGTCTCCTGTTTGCTGCTGAGACCTAGACGGTTGGGACAGTTGCCCTGGGTTTCCAGGGACGACCAGGGGTGCAGGAAATCAGCTCATCGCCACCCCCCAGCAGTCCTGGCTCTGGTGTGGAGGCTGGGGCGAGCCGATGCAGTCCCCGTGGCCCCCGCGTACCTCGGCCCCCCGCGCTCCGCAGGCCCTCCGCCTGCTGCGGGTTCTGAGTTTGAGTGGCTCAGGCCGGAGCCCCATTCCGCAGGGCACGCCTCCTTTATGACTTCACGCACTGGCGTCACCCGGGAGACAGTGCCCAACGCTCCACCCCAGAGTCTTGGCCTCTAGGAGGCAGGGACGGGAGGCCCGGGCAGCCCAGAGGACTCTGTCCCCAGAGTGGATGAGGACGCGCGGGCCCATGTCCCGCAGGGATGTAGAGGGCAGCCTCAGGGGCACTGGGCGCTCCCAGCACCATGGATGACGCCGCCGTCCTCAAGCGACGAGGCTACATCATGGGGATCAATTTGGGAGAGGGCTCCTATGCCAAAGTCAAGTCCGCCTACTCTGAGCGCCTCAAGTTCAACGTGGCGGTCAAGATCATCGACCGCAAGAAAGCCCCCACAGACTTCCTGGAGAAATTCCTTCCCCGGGAAATTGAGATTCTGGCCATGCTAAACCACCGCTCCATCATCAAGACCTACGAGATCTTCGAGACGTCAGATGGCAAAGTCTACATCGTCATGGAGCTCGGGGTCCAGGGCGACCTCCTCGAATTCATCAAGACCCGGGGGGCCCTGCAGGAAGACGACGCTCGCAAGAAGTTCCACCAGCTGTCCTCGGCCATCAAGTACTGCCACGACCTGGACGTCGTCCACCGAGACCTCAAGTGCGAGAACCTTCTCCTCGACAAGGACTTCAACATCAAGCTGTCCGACTTTGGCTTCTCCAAGCGCTGCCTGCGGGATGATAGCGGCCGGCTGACGCTGAGCAAGACCTTTTGCGGGTCGGCAGCGTACGCGGCCCCTGAGGTGCTGCAGGGAATCCCCTACCAGCCCAAGGTGTATGACATCTGGAGCCTGGGCGTGATCCTCTACATCATGGTCTGCGGCTCCATGCCATACGATGACTCCAACATCAAAAAGATGCTGCGCATTCAGAAGGAGCACCGCGTCAACTTCCCGCGCTCCAAGCACCTGACAGGCGAGTGCAAGGACCTCATCTACCGGATGCTGCAGCCGGACGTCACCCGGCGCCTGCACATCGACGAGATCCTCAGCCACTGCTGGGTGCAGCCCAAGGCCCGGGGCCTGTCCTCCGGAGCCATCAACAAGGAGGGCGAGAGCTCCCAGGCCGCCGAGCCCCCGTGGAACCCCGAGCCCAGCTCCGACAAGAAGTCTGCCACCAAGCTAGAGCCCCGGGAGGAGGTGCGGTCCGAGCCCCGGGAGGAGCCCAGCGCCGAGGAGGCTGAGGCGCCGGTGCCAGTCTCCCGACAGTCGGAGGCCGTGGGTCTGCCCAGCGAGCAGCCCAGCAAGGAGACAGAGGAGGGGGCGCCCCCGCAGCCTTCAGAGACGCACGCCTAGCCGCCTCTCGCAGCCCGGGCGGCCGGCAGGGAATGAGGCTGAGCTTGCGGCCCCGAGCCCGAGCTCCAGAGAGGCCGCGGGACCAGCCGAGAAGGAAGACTGTCCCAGATGAGCCGCTATTTTCGTCAGTTTCTTCCCCTCCCTTTGAACTTGGTAACTCACGTGGCTAAAGAAGCAATAAATCACTATATTACTGCAGCCCCTGAGGTCACTGTGTTTGCCCTGCCAGCTTCGGTCACCCAGGGAGAGGACCCTGCAACCCCGCGGCCCCCTCCTTGGACCACGCTGTGCTTCACCTCTCGCTGGGGAAAGAGCCCCACGTGTCCAGCCCTGACGATGGCCTCGGGCCCTGGACCAGGGAGAGCCGAGCAAGGAAGATGCTGCTTCAAGTGGGGGGCCCACAAGCACCGTGCTGGGCGGGGAGGCGGCGTGGGGGGTACAGGCCGGGCGGCCGGGGCAGGGATTCTGGGCCCTGAACCGCCCCACAAGGCTGCCTGCCTGTGGGGGGGCCTGCAGAGGTGGGCCGGCCTCCCTCAGGGCTCCTCCCCTCCTCCTGCTCTGGCTCCAGGGTTTCCCCCACACCCAGCCAGCACCTGGTTCCCCGCAGCACCCCTGCCTGGCCCGCCCCCCTGCCTGCGTGTCCCCCAATCACTGTGCTCTGACCCTCCTGCTCCTCTCTGGTCCCAGCTGTCCCAGGGCTGGTGCTCCCGCCAGTGCGGGTAAGCGGACACTGGTGAGCAGGAGGGCACAGGCCTCATGTGTGACCGGGGTGTCCGTGGGGGGAGCAGGCCTGTGGGGGTACTGCCAGCCGCGGGGACCCCACCCACCGTGTGGCCCTCACCTGGCCATGTGTGGCCGCCACTTCCTCTTCCGACCTGCCTGTGCTCCGGACACGCACGTGTACCTGCAGGTCTGACCCACCGAGGGAACGGGGCCTTCAGACGGGCCCCTCCTCCCACCCCTGCCAGCGTCCAGCAAGGGCTCCGCCCTGGACCCGGCCCCGCCCCCCCACCCAGCCGCTTCCCGGCCCCGTCCATGCACCCCTGGAGTCACGGGGTGGCTGCCGCTCGGGCCCCACCCGTTTCCCCATCACCTCCCGCGGCAACTGAGGCCCCCCTCCTGCACCCAGTCCAGCTCCCCTGCCTGTGGGGAGGATCTCCACGCCTGGCCCCTGAAGTCCTCCCGGGTCTGGCCTCCTCGTGGCTGCCCGGCTGCTGGCCGTGCACCCCAACCCCGCTGGCGGACAGGTCCCTGAGCCCCTGCCCACCTCTCCAGGCTCTGCCAAGGGGCCACAGCCTCCACACACGAAGCCTCTGGGAGTCACTGCCTGGGCAGGCGGGCGAGGGCCCAAGATGGAGCAGTCCTGGTGGTGGAGTCACACGCCCGCCCGGTGGTGGAGTGCGATTCCAGGCTGTGTGGGGCCAGAGGGGATGCAGACGCCCCGGGAGGTTTGAAAACTCCTTCCTGCGGTCAGCAGTGGTCATCAGGGCCTGGGGGTGAGGCTGCAGGGAGGGGCCTCAGGAAGGAACACCTGCTGTGTGCTTTCCAGGCGGGGGAACCGCTCAGAGAGGGCGAGCGGCTGCCTGAAACCACCCAGCGTGGGTGAGGCCCTCCCGAGGTGGCCTGAGGCACCGGCTGCTCCTGAGAGCCGCCCCACCGCCCCAGCCCCCGCAATGACCCCCAGGATGTTCAGCTTGGCATCTGGGCCAGCCATGCACCTCCCACCTGGCACGCTCTCACCACCTGGCCTCTCACACCCACACCAGCACCTCTGTCCCCATTCTCCGCGTGGCTTGACCTCAGCCCTCAGCCTCCCCGAGCCCAGACCCAGCTCTGACCACAGCTCCGTGCCCGTCATGGCCCAGCCACAGGGCACTCACACCCTGGGTGACATTGAGCCACTTCGGGCCCCAGGAAGGCAGGGCCCGCTCCTGTCACCCAGGGCCTGAGGCCAACCCTCAAAGCCCTGAGGGCAGCGTCCCAGGGCCTGCAGGTCTGGCACTCACAGGCCTGTAGCGGGGAGCACCCTGAAGCCTGTCCAGTTCAGTCTGACCCTGCCCCGAGGGCCCCGGCAGTCCTGCACGCACTTTCTGGGCAGGGCCCCTGCTGCTTGCCAGAGTCTGCAGACCTGAAGTCCCCGGAGAACCAGAGGCCACGCATCCTGGGTGAGGGAGGGCGTGGGGAACAGGAGCCACAGCAAAGGGCACCCCCAACAGGGCCCTAGGGGCGAGAGGGATGGGCAGGGTGGGTGCCTGGCCTGGGGGTGAGAGAGATGGGCAGGGCAGGCACCTGGCCTGGGGGCCGGCCCCTCTGAAGCTCCAATGGTTCCTCCCGAAGCCCCCAGGAGAATGCAGGCATCCGGCAGGTCCCTGCCGCTGGCCTCTGGGCCCGGCTACCCTGCCCAGGGGCCTCCACATGGACCTCCTGCCAGGAGCTCCGTTCGCCCAAGGCAAGTGTGCACGCTCACCTCCCAGCAGCTGGAGAGCCCTGCTGAACCCCGCACGGGGCTTGTGGGTCACTCTCACCCACCCAGACACAGGACGCCCCCCTCCCTCTGAGCACCTGTCCTGGCGACAGGCTGCAAGGACAAGAGGACATCGGGGTCACGAAGGACCTGAGCCTACGGGGTCCGCGGTTCCCGAGGCAAGAACAAAGGGGGTTGACGCTGTTTCCAGGTGCAGAAACAGTCTAAGATGCGAAGGCAATGTGCCTGCCCAGGCTCCCGGCGCTCATAAAGGCCCAAGTGACGTAATTCAGGACACCCTCCGCAGCCCCCAACCCCCGCCCCAGGCCCCGCCCACTGTGTGCCCTCCCCACAGGCCAGCCCCCGCCAGCCGCCCCTTGCCCGGTCACAGGCTCTGTCCGCCCTTCACTACAGGCTCTAGTAGGACCTATCGTAAAGTGGGGCTTGGATCCCGGCAGCTTCTGCAGCCCTCACCCCCCCAACCCTCTCCTCCATGTCCCCCACACCCCGGCGCTGGGACCCATCCATTCTCACAACGTCCCCCAGGCCCTTCCCTGCCTGGACCTCAACTCCTCTGGCCCTTGGAACGCCAGCCCACAAGGGCTCCAGGCCACCGGGCGGGGCACTCAGAGTCCGAGGTGCCCTCCACCCTGGGCGGCCACCCTCGCCCCCAGGCCTGGAGCCCCCTGCAGCCCCTCCCAGGCATGGCCCCAGAGGGCGTGCTGGTCCCACCTAAAGGCAGTGTCAGGAAGGCAGCCCTCCCTCGAGGGACAGGATCCATCAGCATCAGTCCCCACAGCCAGGAGAGGGAAGCGGCAGGGGGCAGACTCGCTGGCTGGAGCTGGGCGGGCCGGGCCTGACTCACAGAGGGCGGCCCGGCATGGTCGCCGCGGTCCTGGGCTCCGGCGTCCTCCCTTCCGGCGGCCGGCGGGCCTCTGCCCAGCCCAATCAGGCTTCCAGGGCTCCAGGGCCCATGCCCCCCAACCCCAGTTCCCACTCCGGGCAGCCTGGCTTTATGACTTCACAGGCTGAAGTCACGAAGGGACAATGCTGGGCGTTCCACACCTCCAAGTACAGGCCCAGCCTGGCCAGACGGCTCCCCACACTGCAAATGAGGACGATGCCCGCTGGCCCGCGTGGGGAGGGGATGTAGAGGGCAGCGGTGCAGGCCGCTCTGGGCACCATGGATGATGCCGCGGTCCTGAGGAAGAAGGGTTACATCGTGGGCATCAACCTGGGCAAGGGCTCCTATGCGAAAGTCAAGTCCGCCTACTCTGAGCGCCTCAAGTTCAACGTGGCGGTCAAGATCATCGACCGCAAGAAGACGCCCACTGACTTCGTGGAGAGATTCCTGCCCCGGGAGATGGACATCCTGGCAACCGTCAACCACCGCTCCATCATCAAGACCTATGAGATCTTCGAGACGTCCGACGGCCGCATCTACATCGTCATGGAGCTTGGCGTCCAGGGCGACCTCCTTGAGTTCATCAAGTGCCAGGGGGCCCTGCACGAGGACGTGGCGCGCAAAATGTTCCGGCAGCTGTCCTCGGCCGTCAAGTACTGCCACGACCTGGACGTCGTCCACCGAGACCTCAAGTGCGAGAACCTTCTCCTCGACAAGGACTTCAACATCAAGCTGTCCGACTTCGGCTTCTCCAAGCGCTGCCTGCGGGATGGCAGCGGCCGGCTGACGCTGAGCAAGACCTTCTGCGGGTCGGCGGCGTACGCGGCCCCCGAGGTGCTGCAGGGCATCCCCTACCAGCCCAAGGTGTACGACATCTGGAGCCTGGGCGTGATCCTCTACATCATGGTCTGCGGCTCCATGCCGTACGACGACTCCGACATCAAGAAGATGCTGCGCATCCAGAAGGAGCACCGCGTGGACTTCCCGCGCTCCAAGCACCTGACCGGCGAGTGCAAGGACCTCATCTACCGGATGCTGCAGCCGGACGTCACCCGGCGCCTGCACATCGACGAGATCCTCAGCCACGCATGGCTGCAGCCCCCCAAGCCCAAGGCCATGTCCTCCGCCTCCTTCAAGAGAGAGGGCGAGGGCAAGTACCGGGCTGACTGCAAGCTGGACCCACGGCCTGGCTCGCGGCCCGACCACAAGCTGGGGGCCAAGACCCAGCACCGGCTGCTCGTGGTGCCTGAGACCGACGACCGGGTGGAGGAGCGGCTGGCCGAAACCCCCAGGGCCAAGGACCATCACGTCTCGGGAGCTGAGGTGGGGAAGGCGTCCTAGCGGTGTGGAGGGCCCGGGGGGCTAAGTAGGAGGTAGGAGCTGAAGAAGCCACAGGTGCAAGAACAAGTAAAGTCCGTCAATTAAACCGCTATTTTGATTACCTTCTGTTAGCTTTTTTCCACTTAGTAGCAGAGACCTTAAACCCTGACCACCAAATAAACCACAGTGTACAGCAGAGAGGCGCGCGGAGTCTTTTTCTCTGGGACTCAGCATCCACTCCCTGCGGCCTGGGGGCTCTGGGGAGCCGGGCCTCGTGGGCACGGAGTCCGCAGCCTCCCACCAGGCCCCTGCTACCTTCCCACTCCACCTGCGCTCCTCAGGCAGCCCGTCCTCAACGCCTGCCCGCCCTTGGCCCTTTAGAACTTCTGGTGGCGGCCCCCACCCCGTGGCCTTGCCTGGAGAGTGCTCTCTGCATCTCACTTGGGCCCCCCCGACCTCCAACCCCACTTTCTGGGGCTCCCTCAGGCCCATGCCCAGCCTTCCCTACTGGGATAAAGAATCAAAAGCAGCCCTTTCCTGATCCCACGGCCCCAGCCCCGCCCTGGTGCCCAGCCAGGGCTCCACCCAGGAACTTGCAGGAGCTCTGTGGGGAGGAGCACAGACCTGCCGGTGCCCAGGCAGCCTCCAGGGAGCCCGAGGACGGCCTGCTGGGGGAGGCCTGCTCCAAGCGCGAGGGGCTCGTCTAAGCGGACCCCATGCTGCCTCTGTGAGCACGACCTGACCCCACCTGTGGCTTAAAGAGCCCGCTGGGACCCAGCCCACCTCCCTGGGGAGCTGGCCTCGAGCAGAGGAGTGAGGGGACGAGGTCAGCCCTGCCCCGGCTGGAAGTCAGGCGCTCAGGAGGCGATGGCTGAGGCCACTGGGAAGGGCCTCCCGCGGGGAGCAGCCGCGTCCCCAGCAGACCACACGGGCCGGGCCTGGCCAGGGAGCCTATGGACCTGCGGGCACAATGGCCAAGGGCTCTGCCCCCCGAGAGGAATGGAAGTGGGGGGCATGGGGGAACGACGGGCTGACTCAGCTCAGAAAGTGGCCCCCAGCCTCAGCAGTGCCACTGGAAGCCACGCAGGGAAGGCTGAACACCCCACCTCCCGAGCTCACCACCCAGCAGCCCTGGGCAGGCGACGCAGGCAGGAGGGTGGCCTTGGGGTGGAGAGGCAGCCCCGTCAGGCCAGAGGCTCTCTTTAGTGACAGGTAAACAGAACAGGCAGGGTTCGATACAGCAGGCTATCAGCCAGGTGGTCCCGGGGCCCCGGAAAGCTGGAGTCCCGTGCTGGGCAGAAAGCTGCCCCGCAGGCTCCATGGAGCTCTGAATCTGGCCCTAGAAGAAGTCTGAGGCCTTGCGCCGGGCGGGGAGCTGCAGCAAGTTGTCCGTGATGCAGGCCGGGTCCTGGCTGAGTGGGGTGCGTGTCGCCGAGCCGGGGGCCGGCGTGCTCGTCGGGGTCTGGGGCCCACTGGTAGGGGTCTTGAGGTGGCTGGCGCGGGTGGGGGACGGGGTGTAGCTGGCCCGCAGGGCTCGGTCAGTGTACTTGCTGGCCGTCCTGCTCACCAGGCGCTGCAGGGCCGGGGACATGGCGGGGCTCAGGCCCTTGGGGGTGAGGCTGCAGTGGGAAAGGCGTGGTGAGAGGCAGGGTCAGGCCTGCCCAGCAGCAGGGCCCCTCAGTCCCCCGGGAAGATGCCTGGGGGACGCGTGCTTGTTCCGGGCTGGGATCCTGAACGGCCACGCCCTGGGCCATGGGGCTGGACGGGACCCCAACCCTCTCCAACGGGGGTGACGACCCTGACTCCACGGGCAGGTGGGAGCTTACGGGGGACACGGCCTCAAGGTGCCCCTAGAACGTACGAGAAGGGGGTCTAGGGGCGCTTGAGAGGTGCTGCAGACGCAGAGAGGGCCCGGCCCAGAGCCGCACCCACGGGCCCAGACCCCGGTGCCAGCGTGCAGCCACAGCGCAAGGCCCACCCCTCACCTGGCCAGGTTCTCCGTCACCCTCCGCAGGGCCTCCTGCTTCTTGGCCCGGTTCTTGGCGGCAGCCTCGTTGGCCATCTTCAGGCCAAGCCGCTCCCTGCGGCCCGGCTCCAGGATCTGGAGGAGGGCAGGCGGGCTCGTCGCAGGGTGCCAGCCTCCCCACCCCTAGCCCGAGGGGCCCACCTCCAGCCCCCTGAGCGGCCCACACCCAGGGCCCAGGTTCTCGCGAAGCCAGCACTACCCAGTCAGGCACTAGGACCACGTTTCAGGAAAGGGCCTCTTCAGGCTGCTTCCCGCTGGTCACCAGGCACGATGGAGTCTGCGTTTAAAGAACTTCGAGATACGCATCCTGGGCTCGTCTTCCTCCTGATCTTGTACCCCCTCTCTCGTCTGCGCAGCGTGCTGGCTATATTAACACACCCTTCCGCTGTCTGGTTGTCGGCTTGCAATCGGACCCTGGAGTGCTCCCGCTGTGCTGAGAGGGGCCGAGGGCCCAGTGCCCACTCCCTCCCGGCCGCGTGGACACCCTTTTCCTGCCTCCCTGGCGTGTGGGCCTGAGGCTTCCGTTCACTGTCTTAACACTCAGCGTTTCCGTCTCCCTTGAACCTGTCCTGCCACGCACTGAGGACCCAGCTGTTCTGTCTCCACACGCCAGCAAGGAGAGGGCTCTGTCGCCCCCTCGCCCCAGACTTGGGGACCCGGGGCTGGGCTTGGTCCTGACCCGCCGGCCGCAGGGGGCAAGCTCTAACACCTCAGGGCACACGGTGCTCCTGAAAGCTTTTCTCAGCCGCTGTCGTGTCCCAGGCTGAGATGCGAAGCGCCCGGGGCCCCGCAGGCGATCTGGGGTCCGGAAGGATCACCGCTGTATGTTGAGTGCCTGCCCCTCGGCCTCTCAGCCCCTGGTGTTGCCATGGTGACTGACGGGGACCCCGCCCTGCTCCAAAGACAAACGTGGACTCCAGACCCTGCGCTGGTTCTTTGGGATTTCAAAGCAGGTGAAGTGACCCTGAACCCTTCCGTCTCAGGGGCGCCCCCCACCCGCACCTGACAGTCCTCCCGAGGCTCCGGGGGCCTCCCCCACAAACCACACCCAGAGCTGGGTTACCCCACAAACCGCGTGAGATCGGGGACCTACCTTCCCAGAGCCACTGGGGCCCTACCAGCCGCTCGCTGGCACCTTCCTGGGCCTCCCCATCCCCACAAACCACCTGCCACCCAGCTCCCCTGCCCGCCTGGCCCACAAAGGGCCTTCTTGCAGGGGCCCGGCCTCAGGAACTCCCACTCTGACTGCTCCTGGGACCCTGGCTGGGGCCTGATCTGGTCCCCTGTGACCAGAGGCCTCCCTCTGCAAGGACTCAGCCGTCCCGAGGGAACAGCCATGTCCCACGGACACTGGGGTTTCGGGGCTCCTCCCCGGCTGCAGACTGAAGCACGTGGGGGAGCTCCTGGCCCGAGACTCCCGTCTCTAAGCTGCCCCGTCCTCCAGGCCTGTAGGCTCACAGGGGCCACGGCGGCTCCCCACCCGTCTCCCTACCCGGCCCGAGCCCTGCCCACGCCTGTTGTCAGTGGAGGCCCAGATCCCACAAGCAACCACGGCGCCCGCCCTGGCGTAAGGCCCGTCCGCCACGTACAGCCTCGGGAGCGCAGCAGACCCCGCGTCCACCCGTGCGGCCCCCACTGAGACGCCCACCGTGCCGACCCACCTTGAAGGCTGGCCCCGGCGTCCTGTCCACGTAGGGCGTGTCCGATCCTTCCACTCTCAAGGGTGTGTTCTCCACCTCCCCCCAGGTCATCAGCGGGGACTCGGTCACACCTGCGCGGGGAGAGCCCACAGCTGCCTGAGGCCAGGGGCCACCAAGGTGGGCCGCTGGCCCCCTCTCCTTCCCAGGGTGGGACCCCGGGTGCATCTGCCTGTGAGAGGGTCCCCGCGGTCGGCCCGGGGCCTGCTCCGCTGGGCTGAGCCTGGGAGAGGGGCCTCCAGAGAAGCTGGGCTGGGCGGCTGGGCCCTCAGACTAGCACAGGGCCAGGGAGCCCCGGAGGATACCCACGGGACCCCGCCCCTAGGGAGGAGATCCGCAGCCTTCCAGGTGAAGGCCTTACCCTGAGCCTGGCCAAACCGTGGTGCCTTCCCAGGCCCGGCCTCGGCGCGGCCGCCAGTGGCCCAGAGGCCGGCACACGCCCTGGAGACCACCCCAAACCTCAGGACCTCAGACTTCCATATGTCAGCACCACACACATGCTGGCGCGAGACCCATGACCGAGAAACGTCACCCCAGGACTGACAGGGAGCCCCGGCCGGCACCCAGCGGGAACACGAGGGAGCGGCCTGAGAGAGGCGTACACGGCCCGCAGGATCCCTCAGGCTCGTCCTGTCCACCCAAGGGGCCTCACGCAGCTTCCTGCAGACTGAGCCTGGCTTCCACCCACGTCCCCACAGGACAGTGCCCGCCCAACGCCCACTGCACCACTGCTCACCGGGGACCAGCCGGGCCTTCCCTCGCCAAGCCAGCCTGTCCTCCGACCTCAGGCGAGGCACAGGGAGGGTCCACCCCGCAGACCAGCTGGCCCCAGGCGTCTGTCGGGCCCATCTGGGAGCCCAGTGCCCGCAGCCCCGCTCAGCCCTGGCACAGCATGGATGGGATCCTGGGCCACAGGGTGTGGGCAGGCCCGAGAGGCCGCGGCGAGCCAGGCAGCCCCACTCCCAACAGTCCTGCAGAGGGCGCGTCTCTCACCAGGAGCAGGAGAAGGCGTGGCGACGAATCCAAAGCCGCCCACTCGGGGGGACTCATGGGGGATGAGCTCCTTGCCGTCCGGGCCCACCTTGCCCTGTTTGTGCTGGAGCCAGAGGAGAGGCAGGGTCAGGGCAGAGCCAGGCCGCGCCGCAGGCTGAGGTGCAGACACTGCTCAAGCCCACGGCAAGGGAGGAGGAGCCCAGTGCTGCGAAGGCCTGAGGACCTGTCAGAGCAGTGGCCAAGGGATGTGCCCCGGCCTTCCACGAGGGCCACTCCTGACACGTGCTACCCTCAGGGGCCCCTGACTTCAGGCCTGGGGCGGGGGGTGGGGCAAGGAACCTGTGGAGACTTCCAAAACAGTGCCCCCACCTCCGGCCTTCCCTTCGACCCCCCGGTCACTGGAATCACTGCCCTGCATAACTCCTGGGGTCAGAAGCTCTGCGGTCCGCCACCCCAAGCCCGGCCCAGCCCACACGTCCGGCTCCACGCTGCCTCCCTTCTCTCCTGCCCCTTCCCCACAGCCTGGCACACACCTGACCCACCTGTCTGACCAAGATAGGACCTGACCTCAAACCCCTGGACGGAGAACAGACCCCGCTTCGCCCACGCCACCGAGCCCTGCTGAGCTCGAGGATGCCTGAGCAGAGAGGTGCTGACCCGGCCCTCACCTGGGCATTGAGAGCGGCCGCCTGCTGCAGCTGCGACCTGCTGAGGGCCTGGCTGAAAGGGTCCTTGAGAAAGCGGGTGTTCTTATGCACCACCTGCCGTGGCTTCTTGAACAGCTGCTCTTCGTCAGGGACACCTGGCAGAGAGCAGAGCCCTTGGCATCAGGGGGGCAGGCCCGAGGGAGACGAGCCGGTCCCCATGGAGCACAGCCTGGGTGCGGCCGGGGTGGGGGTGCACACCCAGGCTGACTCCAGACACAGACCCCCCCGCCCTGAGAATTGGGACCCCTGAAGGCCCAGAGAATAGGGAGCAGAGACACACACCCCGGAGGCCAGTCCGCCCCGGAGGCCCGGTCCCAGGCTCACCCTCTGGGTAGTACATGAGGGAGTTCTTGGCCTTGTACTTCCACGTCTCTACTCCGGCCTGGCCGCTCTCGACCGCCTGGTGCTCGGCTGACGGGAGCGCGAGACTGTCCTTCTGCCTCTGTGTCACGTGGGAGCGAGGGTCAGGGAGGCCCCGAGCCCTGGCCCAGGAAGCCCACCCTGAGAAGGCACCACCGCCCTGCCCCAGGCACCTTCTCAAACTCCTCCTCAGCCTGGTAGAGCCACGCGTGGCGCGCCCGGCCCCTCTCCTTGGCCACCTCCATGATCTCCCGGAAGGAAGCATTGTCCTCGCTGGTGTACCGGCTCAGGAAGACGTCCAGGCTGGGCAGGGGCTCCGCCGCCTCCTCCTCTGCAGCCTCTCCTGTCCAGGGCGCCACGGCATGAACGCCACTGCGTCTGCTCAGTCCCAGGCACCCTCTGCCTGGCCGTGGGTCTGTCTATGAGACCCCACACCACCAGACAATGCCCCCAGGGGTGGAATCAACACCCCCAAGCCGCCCACCTCCCCATCCGCTGGACGCCGGTGAAGCGTGCGCTCTGACTCGGGCTGAGATGGGGTGTCGGGCGTTAAGAGTCACAAGATCACAGCGGGTCCCTCGCGGCACAGTGAGTGGCCGGGAGACAGGATGCACGATTCCCAAGGGACAGATGAGGGCTGGAGGCTCACAGGACTGCCACGTCCAGGAGCTGGACCCAGACCCTCTATCTCCTAGGCCCCATGGGTCACCCTTGAGGAAAGAGACCCTCACAGACGACAAGGGACCTGTGTCTGAGACACCCCAGGCAAGCCAGATGGCACAAGGGAAGCGGGATGCTCACTCACCGTCACCGTCCTCCAGGCCGTGGCCCCGGACCCTGGCCTTGCTGCCCACCACGCTGGGGCCCGTGTGAAGCTCAGGGGTTTCAAACGTGGCTGGTGTGACATCTAGGGGAGAGACAGGGTGGGGTTAGGGGGCCTGAAGCATCGGTTCAGCAGGCAGCCATGCCCGGCCCCACGGGACTCCTCTCACAGGGTGGCGGGGGCTCCCGGGACATCTTGCCCAGGGCGGAGCCGAACTTGATAGCAATCTGGCGCATCCGCTCCAGGTCTCCGTTCTCCTCAGCCTCCAGATACTCCTTCTGTGCCTGCAGCTTCTCCACGTCGGGAAAGAAGTCTCTCTGGATGACCGTCTGGAGGCCCTGAAAGACAGGTCAGAACACGAGTCAGAGCCTCTGTCTGCCTCTCCTGGCCACTTACCCCACGGAGTGCGTGCTGAGGCCCCAATCTCCATCCAGCGCAAAGATCCCCAGAGCTTGGGAACACTTCCTTATTTCCTTTTTTGTTTGGCCAAGCTGTGCGCTTGTGCGATATGGGATCTTACTTCCCGATCAAGCATTGAACCCAGACCTGTGGCAGTGAGACCATGGAGTCCTAACCACACTTTCAAAGTCTTCTCTCTGCCTCAGTTTCACTCTCCTTTGCCGCCTCCACCTCCACATCTGCTGAACCAACCTGGCTGTTGCCACCTTCAGCCTCCTATTTCCAGCCAGTCACCCCACCACCAGCATGGGTGGAGATTCCCAGCTTCGGATCTCCGGCTGGACTCGCCCCTGAGCTGCGCCTCTGCGCACCCAGCTGTCCACTAAGACCACAGTCTGCCCACCCCACTGGCCTCCCAAACCTGAGTGACTTCCTCGCACCTCCTGCGTGGCCGCGGTGGGACGGTGGCAGGAGGCGTACCCGCTCATCGATACGGCCACCGTGGCAGCCGGCTTGCGGGGCCCCCAGCCCTAGCTCCCACCACCACCGCTGTCCAAGAAGGCCTCTCTGCCTCTGTCCAGACCCCTGCTGACCCCCTGACAGATCCCTGTCTCTCCGGCCCCTCACCGCGTGCACACACCCACCCCTGCGGCCCCCCGACAGCCCGGACAGCTCGCCCGACACTCCGCCGGCTCGCCCCCCGCCTGTCCACACGCTGGGGGCGAGGACTCAGGCTGCCCCATCGCCTCAGGGCGGAGCGCCGAACGTCGAGACCCGGCGGGGAGCGCAGGGAGGGGAGCGCGGAGCCCGGAAGTCGCGGGTGCCCGCGCCGAACGCTACCTCAATGTACTCCTCTTCGTCCAGGACCCGCTGCCGGCCCGTCGCAGCCCCAGCCTCGCCGGCTGCGCGCTTCCTCCGGGGCCCGGACGCCGCAAGCACTAGCTGGGGGCTGGCTGGAGGCCCCGTGGTCGCCATTGCTATCCCAGCAGCGCCCGGGCGGCGCAGGCGCGGCGGGGCGGGGGCGGGGCGCGCCAGGTGCGCAGGCGCCTGAAACAGCCGCCCAATGGGAGAGCCGCGCTCGCCGACGTGCTGACGTCACAGCGAGCCCTGCGCCTCACGGGAGCTGTGGTCTTCGTGCCGCCCCGCTCTGGTCACGACTGTCTGGGCTGTGGACGCCAGAGGGCGCTGTGGTAGGGGCTAGGACCGTGTGGTTCCCGCTAACCCTGAAAAAGTCCAGTTCTGCGGAATCCGAAGGCCTTGAAATTCCAGTTTCTCGCAAGAAATCACTATATAGGCTTCCCTGGTGGCTCAGGTGGTAAAGCGTCTGCCTGCAGTGCTGGAGACCGGGGTTCGATCCCTGGGTCGGGAAGATCCCCTGGAGAAGGCAATGGCAACCCACTGCAGTATTCTTGCCTGGAAACTCCCATGGACAGAGGAGCCTGGTGGGCTGCAGCCCATGGGGTCACTAAGAGTCGGACACGACTGAGCGACTTCACTTGTCCTTTTCACTTTCATGCATTGGAGAAGGAAATGGCAACCCACTCCAGTGTTCTTGCCTGGAGAATCCCAGGGACGGCGGAGCCTGGTGGGCTGCCGTCTATGGGGTCGCAGAGAGTCGGACACGACTGAGGTGACTTAGCAGCAGCAGCAGCAGCAGTATTCTTGCCTGGAGAATTCCATGGACAGAGGAGCCTGGTGGGCTACAGTCCACGGGATCGCAAAGTGTCAGACACGACTGAGCGACTTCACCCTACCCTAATCACTATATACACTTCTATGTTATTAACAAAGACACACGCTTCAGAAACGTTGGCTGTATTTGTGCTTCAAAGTTTTTATTCAAAGTTTATGCAAGAAAAGAAATGTCTGGTCCCTGAATGCCCAAGTTGGCTTCCCAGAAAGCTGATCCTTATTGAAATGGACAAGAAAATTGTTTGAGCATTTTCCAGGAACGATCATTTCTTTCTGAAAGGAGGTTGTAAATTACGTCAAGCAAGTTCTGCCCCAGAAGGATTCAGTACAGTTCAGTGAGGACTCCACGGTATGGTTCCTGCCCTTGTAGATCTGAGTGTGAGATGCAGAAGACCACCCCGCAAACAAACAGCGGGCAGGCGCAAGGAAAACGAATTCCACCCAGGGGGCATCTTACCCACGGGGCATCTACCTAAGGAGCATCTACCTAGGGGGCACTCGGGAGACATTCCCCTGGAAGGGAGTGGTTGCAGACCCAAAGAACAAACAGGCATTGACGACCACGTGGAAGGGGAAAGCGTGTGCAAAGGACCAGTGGGAGGAGACACAGAGTGCAAGGAACAGCGGGGTGGGAGCCCATGCCGGAGGGCCAGGCTGCAGGGACCTTGTGGGTTACTACCCACGGGTCGTGGGTCACAGCGAGTTTTGTCTTTGTTCTGCAAGCCGTGGGAGCCCTGGGAGTGCTGTAGGTAGCGGAGAGGCAGGTTCAGACTTGCATCCTGGGTTTTATGAGAATGAATCACAGAGGAATCGGAGTGGGTGCATGTGGACCAACTGGAGGCAACTGCAACAGCCAAGGCAAGAGGGGACAGCAGTTCTCATCAGGTTGGTGCAATTGAGGCTAGGCAGAAGGCAGGTTCTGGGATTGTTTGGGGAAGTCATTGCCTTGGCCTGGGCTGTGTGGGTGATGGAGGGGAGGAGGCAGGATGTGTGCCCCTAGCTCTCTGGCTCACGTGCCTGGGATGCCTGGCAAGAGCTGCCGGGGACAGAGTGACTTGAGAAGCCCTGTGCTTCCAAATGGAGCTGTCAAAGGGACAGCTGGATGTAACTATCGCACAGGGGAGAGGCCTGGGGGCAGGCGTAACCGTGGGATTGGAGCTGGGACTAGAGGCTGAGAGTGGAAGAGACAGACCAGGGAGCGGTTGGAGATGAGCGGGAGAATATGGGCTCAGCCTCAAGGACCCCTGTGTTCCCGGCAGCTGAGGGCCGGCCTGCCCAAGACAGCTGGAGAGAAAGGAAGAACCAGGAGGGCAGCATAGGGGCTGGTCCCTGGAGCGCAGGGCTCTGATCACACCTTGACAAAAAGCCAGCCAGCCAGCAAGGGCTGGGACCAGGGGGTGGGGTGTCCCAGCTTGGGGGGAAGCCCCGCGGGCAGGCTGTGCAATCGCCAGGGATAAGGCCAGGGGTCAGGGACACAAGCTCTGTGACAGCTGGAAGTGTGCATCCTGTGTGTGTGTTTGGGGGGGTGGTGGTGGTGGGTAAGAGCTGCTGTCCTGGCCGGGGACCCCACGCGCCCTGTGTTTTCCAGGCTCACCTACGTTGGGGGGTCCTGGGAGCTGCAGCCCTGGCTTCTAGACCTTCCATGGAGGGACTGTGTTTCCCACCAGATGCCGCCCACCCCCCACTCCCTCCAGGACCTGTGAGGAGGCAGAACAAAGTCCCCACACCAGGTGGCGCGGGTATCAGGTGCCAGCTTGGGGACGGAAGCCTTGCCTTCACGCTGTCTTTCACCCTGGGGGCAGATTGGCAGAGGGGACACCAGACACTCTCCAAGGGGGGTGGGGGGACCCTCCCCAGTTGAACTGGCCGGTCCCCACAGGGTGACGGAGGCTGGCCGCTGGGACGGAGGCAGACACACCTGCATGGAAACCTCCAGAGTGAGGAATCAAGGACCCCCCGCCCCCGAGAAGCAGCTCCCGGAGGCCAGTGCAGGGACCAGGTGCTGGGCCGCGTCCGTGGGGCCGTCCGCTCTGCTGGGGGCACCCTGGCGAAGGGACGGAGGAAGCACCGGTCCCCACTCCCTGGGAAGGAGAGGAGGGCCAGGTCCCCGCTGGTGTGGCGTGCAGCCATGGAGGACTTCGGCCCGGACTGCTTTTCCCATCGTTTCAGCAGCTCGTTTGTTTCTTGGGATCCACACAAGACTCACAGGACTGAGGGGTGGGAAAGGGCCTCCTGGAGGTGACCTCACCATCCTTCTCGTTCTAGGGGTCGGGGCGCCCAGGCCCTGGACGCAGACACCACCTGCCCGGCCTGGGGAGGGCCGTGGCTGGGTCCTGGGGGCCGAGTCCCTGCTGAGTGGAGCGACCCCCCACAGGTGCTGGGTGCCGTGTTGACAAGCGGCGGCTCGTGCTCTGCGAAGGGTGATGGGGGTGAGGAGGTTGGCCTACTCTGTACCCCGATCTCCCCAGCGCTCCTGCCCAGTCCCCCTTGGGAGGGAGGGTGCACAGCGCATGGGGCGTCTGCCCTCTGAAACCCACCGCAGGGGGCACCAGTTGCTCACCGAGGGGCTCCCGCCGTCAGCTCCGGGCCCCGGGCTGGAGGATGGCATCCTCTCCCACCTCCTAT
This sequence comes from Okapia johnstoni, assembly GCA_024291935.2. Lineage (NCBI taxonomy): Eukaryota > Metazoa > Chordata > Mammalia > Artiodactyla > Giraffidae > Okapia > Okapia johnstoni. The sequence continues at coordinate 520,251 of CM044310.1, read as the reverse complement.
GAGGGTCGGTCTGTGCGCTCCCCGGGCCGGCCCCAGAGGACGCCTCCACGCCTGGGGTAACTCTGGAGCCGTCAGCAGCCCTCCTTCGGGGGCTTCTTGGGTTCGGACAGGAGCCGCGCGGCCGACGACGAGCGCTTCTGGTGTCGCCACTTGGCCCGGCGGTTCTTGAACCAGACCTGAGGAGAGGGGCGCTCAGGCAGGCCCAGCGCGGACCCAGGTCCCGCGCGGGTCCCCAGTGGACCGGCCGGGGCTTCCGGACGCGAGTGCGGGCCGATGGGGGTCTCCGGGCAGCTGCTCCACCGTCTGTCATCCGCTGCCCAAGGCCCGGGACCGGAATCCCTCCCCACCCCGCGCCCGCCGGCCGGTGCCCCTCCCGCAGCCCCGCGATCTTCCCAGCCCCCCGAATTTCGGGGCGCGGACGCGGGCTGGATTCGTCAGGGGCGGGTGGGGTGTTTAAAAACTAAGGGAGCCCGACCTCCGCCGCGGCCCCTCCCCGCCGGCCGCCCCTCAGTCCCCGGGCCTCGGTGCCTCCGCCTGCAGCGCGGAGCCACTCTCCCGAGGCGGCGGGCACCCACCTCCACGCGCTCCTCACGCAGGCGGATGCGGCCGGCCAGGCGCTCGCGCGTGCCCACGTCGGGGTACTGGTTTTGCACGAAGAGGGCCTCCAGCGCCCGCAGCTGCTCCTCGCTAAAGATGGTGCGGTGACGCCGCGTCCGGCGCGGCGGGCCCGGGACACCCGCGCCTGGCTCTGCCCCGGGGACCCTGGGGGGCGCGGCCCAGGGCAAGGGCGCCGCGGGTGTCAGCCTCAGCGGCCACGCCAGCCGCGCGCCTGTGGGGCGAGGGCGCGGTGAGCTGCGGGCCGGGGGGCCGGGCTCCCCTCGCCCCGCGCCCTCGCCCCGGGGCTCTCGCGCCCACCCACCCAGCCGCGCGCCCAGTGTCCACTCACCCAGCCGCGCGTCCGTCTCCGGGGGCCCGCGGGGGCCGCAACAACAGCAGCAGGCGCAGCGCGCGGCCTCGGGCGCCCCGCGCTCTCCCGGCTCCGAGGGGCTCTGGCGGTCAGGGGCCTGCGGCGAGTGGGCGGCCCGGGCCGGGGGGCTGCGCTCGGGCAGGCCGGAGAGGATGTGCTCGATGGAGAAGGGGCAGGGCCGCCCGGGTGCCCCGCGGCCCGCCGCGCCCCTCGCCGCCGCCATGCCGCCCTCCCGCCGCTGCCGCCGCCGTCGCCGCCAGAATATATCCGTCGGGGGGCGGGGTGGGGGGGTGTCCGCGCCGTAATCCCTGGGCCGGGCGCCGCGTCCACTCGGGCTAATCCGGCCGCGCGGCCAGGAGCTGGCTAATCCCTGGCGGCGACGGCGGCGGGAGGGGCAGCGGGGAGCCCCCTGCCCCGAGCCCGTGCCCCCGACCCGCAAGGCTGTCAGGCGCGCCCAGGGCCGCCCCCACCGCCCGCCGGTCCCGGCCCAGCAGCCGGAGGACACCCCGACCCACCGGTCTCATAGCCACCGCCCCCAGGGCTGGTTCTTCGTCCCCTTTGGCCCCCTACAGGGGCGGAGGAGCAAGACTGGAGAACCACCAATGGCTCAATGTCCTGAGCTCCGACGTCAAACGGCTGCCCAGTACCCTGGGCAACTGTCCGCTCCCATACTCAGGATCTCAACCTCGGGGAGGAGACAGGGCGCAGGCGGAAAGCTGTGTCTGTCCATCCCAAAACCTGCAGCCCGTGCCTTCAATTCTCTGCCTTCTCTCCTGGGTGATGGAGCCCACCCGGCGCCATCAGGGGCTCCGCAGAAACGGACCCTCTGCTTTCCTGTGTCCCAGAATCCACCCCCAAACCATTACCACCCCCCACCCTCCACAGAGCCAGGCTTCCTGGGAGCTGACTGGTACCCACACCCCCACTCTTCAGCCCCCCTCAGGGTCATTCGGTCCAACATCAGTGGGGACCCACCCGCACTTTGCCAAATTCCAGGAAGCCTTCATCTATGCAGCCTTGGACAGCCGCTGGGACTTCTGCTTCAGGCCGTCTCCAGCCCGCTGAAAAGTTAGTGTGCAGCTCGCAGGACAGGGCCACAGACAGCGTGGCTTCTGCCCCAGCTGTCCCTTCCAGGCTCCAGGAGATGTTCCTTCAGCTCACCCCACCCCATACCTCGGTGTCCCGATCTCTGATCTCTAAACTGACATCATAGCAACCTAACTCTCTCAGATGCTCCGAGGGCTCAGCCAGTCACTGTGTGTGAGGCTAGAACTCTGCTGGGCAGGGGCCTCCGGGAATGGAAGGTACCATCAGGGGGGCAACACGCAGTCTCGTGCCTCTCCTCTTGCCTCACACGCCCTTCCTCAAACTCCCCTGTTGACTCCACTCTGGTGTCAGTGAGGACTCTGGACTTCCAGCCACAGAACCCGCTGACTCGCTGTCACAGAGTCCTGACACAGGCTGCCCAGGACTCATTAATCTGGAAGCTTCAGGAAGGAGCCCCCACCTCTGTGAGTGGCCCACCTCATGGTTGCAAGATGGCTGCCACCACTCCAGACCTCCCATCTCTTCCCATGTATCCCTTTGGATCACCCTAGAAACGTCTCGCAGCCAACTTGCCTCACAGAACCAATAGATCAGAGAGGTGCCTGGGAGTCAACAACCCATCAAAGTCACTTCCTCAAGGATGGGGGCTCCGGGACCAGTGGCCTGGAAGGCTGGGTCCTGGCTGTTCCTTCATCCCTCTCCACCCTCACCCTTGGTGGCCTCCTACAACCTTGAAGCTTCAGACGCCACCTCTGTGGCAGGGACTCCCCAGGTGATACCTCCAGCCTGACTGTTCCCTCTGTTCCAGGCTGACATCTCCCTAAGCACCTGCTCCATGTCCCATTTCAGCACCAAGACCCATTCAGTCACTATGCTTGGGACGGACTCAAGATCTCCTGGAAACCTCCGTCCCCTGCCTGGTACTCCCCACCTGGATAAATGGGTTACCTATGCACCTACCCACCTAGGTGGATGTGCCATCTCTCCACCAGTCCACCCAGCCGTGTGATGCTCTTCAAACCTGTCAGCAAATCCTTGGACATGCATCCCTTCAAGAGGTGAAATCTAATCCCCCCTTCTAAGTGCGCTGGCTTAGTCTCTTCTGAGCGCTAGGAGGCAGAAGTGGCTCTGTGCTTTCTGAGGCCAGGTCCTACAGCTGGGGGACACAGCTCCTCTCCCACCCGGGGGCGCTCCCTGCAGCAGCCACGGGAAGGGGACATGCAGAGCAGCTCCAGCTGAAGGACCGGCCCCCGCCCTGCGCTGGGCAGCTCTGACGTTCATCCCTTTTCAAGTTTGTCTCTGATGAAGGTAAGGATCCAAGTTTCATTCTTTGCATCTGGATATCCAGTTGTCCCAGCCCCATTTGTTGAAAAGATTCTTCTTTTCCCTGTTGAATTGTTCCCCCCACCCCGAGTTGCAAATCAATTGACCATTAATGTGAGGACTTATTTCTGGATGCTGAGTCCTGCTCCATTGATCTACACGTCTATCCGTATTTTTTTAAAAAACTGCTTTATTATTTATTTAGTATTGGCTGCCCTGGGTGTTTGTTGTTTTGCACGAGCTTCTCTCTAGTTGCGTCAAGTGGGGCTTCTTCCTGCAGTGCCCTCTCTTTTTGTGGGGCAAAGGCTGTAGGCACACCGGCTTCAGCAGTTGGGGCTTGCAGGCTTGATTGCTCCCAGCATGTGGCACCTTCCCGGACCTGGGGTCAAACCCGTGTCCCCTGCATTGGCAGGTGGATTCTTATCCACTGTACCACCAGGGAAGTCCTTACCCGCACTGTCTTGATTACTGGAGCTTCGCGGTTGAGATTGAGATTTGGAGGTTTGAGATTGAGAAGTGTGAGTTCTGCGGCTTTTTCTTTTTTCAACATTGATTTGACTATCATGGTTCTTGTGAACTTTCATGTGAATTTTAGGACCAGCTCGTCAGTTTATTCAAAGAGACCAGCTGGAATTTTGATAGCGATTGCATTGAATCTGAGGATCCATTTGGGGAGCCTTGCCATCTAACTAACATTAACAATCCATGAACACAGGACTCCTTCCGCTTACTTAGGTCATCTGGAATTTCTTTCAGTAGTGTTTGTAATTTTCAGAGTACACTTTTTTTTACTTTTTGATTGAAGTTATCGTTCAGCGTTTTGTTCCTTTGGGTACCACTGTGAACGAAATGTTTTTATTTCATTTTCGGACTGCTCACTGCAGACGTATAGAGATACAAGTGATTTTGTATATTGATCTTGGATCTTGCAACCTGCAGAAGTTGCTTACTCTAATAATTTGGGGGGGGATTTAAAAAGCTTTTAAATAACGAGATGACGGCATTTGTGAACAGAGACTGGACTCCTTCCCTCACCACCCTGACGCCTCCGCCTCGTTCTCTTGCCTAAGCTCCCTGGCTAGTGTGTGCATGCTCAGTCGTGTCCGGCTCTGCAGCCCCGTGGCCTGCAGCCCACCAGGCTCCTCTGTCCATGGGATTCTCCAGCAACAATACTGGAGTGGGGTGCCATTTCCTTCTCCAGGGGATTGTCCTGATCCAGGGATTGAACCTGTGTCTGTTGCCTTGGCAGGTCCCTGGCTAGAACCTCCAGTAAATGGCTGGACAGCAATGGGGAGAGTGGGCAGTCTCATGTTGTTCCTGATCTTAGAGGGAAAGAATTTGGTCTTCATCATTGCCCCCCGCCCCCCAAAAAGTATCAAGCAATTTACCAATTTAGCAAAGCCTCAAAAAAGATATTTAAAATGAGTGAGCCAAGTGACACTTCTCGTAATGGTAGTCACTTGCTTTGGACTAATCCTCCCATGGATAAAAATGATAAACTCTGAAAAATATATTTTAAAGAAAACCTGGGAACACGGGGTATGAACAGGTAGAATCCAGAAGGGGGTCAACATCAAGGCTGAGGACTTCAACATCTCTTTTGCGGGGGACAGAGCAGGAGCACGGGGTGACTAACTGTCAAGGTTTGCACACTGCGAGCACTGCCTGTTGGGAAGCTGACCAAACGGGGGACGTGGGTGGTCAACCTGGCAGCGGGACAGAGCCGGGCGAGGGGCGGGGAGGCTCAGCAAGAAGGAATGCGGATCAGGGGCCGGTGTCCCAGGAAGCCCCCAGGAGGCACCAGGACCAACATGGGCGGCTTCAGATTTCAAGTCTCCAGGATGCAGGCTCCAGCTTTGAGTCCCCATGATGCGTGTGGCCCCATCACCCAGGCAATGCTCCCAGGGGGACGAAGCTGGGCCGCCACTGGGCGCTAACCAGAAGCGCAGGATGGGCAAGCCGGGCACTCGAGTGGTCGGCACAGAGCCCTGGCTGCCTCCACGATACCATCCACTGGTCCACACGCACCCACTCGTCCCCCTTGGTAAATGGCCCGCCGTTCCACCTCACCACCTGGGTAAACCGCGCCTACACTGCAGTCCACCTTGGTAAATGCACACCTGCCTACCCAGGTAAGTGGCCCAACCAGCCACCCACGCGCCTCCCTGGCACCCCCCTGCCCTCAGACCTGCCTGAGCACTGCTCCTTGCGGGACGCAGCCCCGCCCACCCCTGCACCTCACTGGTCCTAACGCCGCCCTCAGCGCTGGTGCCAATGCCGGGCCACCTGGGTCCCACACCTGCCTTCCGACGCACTCCTGGCCACTTTCCTGGCCTGACCCCCTCTCTCTGCACACAGATCCAATCACGGCTCTCCCCTGCTCAGGATAAGAGGATCAGCCGCCTCTTTGCGGTGCTTCTCTGGCCCCTGGACACCTCTGTCCCACTGCCTCCTCCCTCCCGCTGCCCAGGCGACAAACCAGCTCCGCCAGCGGCCCAGCGCTCTCGGCCGGGTCCTGGGGTTCAGTGTGGCCTCCGCAGAGCGGCCTTCCCCGCTCACCCCACCTACCCCTTCCCCTGCCCACCCCTCTCCACGGTCCCAGTGGCTCCTGGCTGCCCTCACTTGTCTCCCGGACTGAAGAGCAGACTAAGTTGCTTCCAGGACTGGTCAAAGCTGGTCAGTGCCAAACAGGGGGTGGATGGCGGGGCGGGAGGAGCACCAGGGGCCAAGGGCCGGGACCTCAGTTCCCAGAAACCACTGGCTTCGGACAGTCAGAGGCTGGGGCACCAGGCGGGCCCAGCAAGGTCCAGGGCGAGTTTGGGAGTCAGGCCCCAGTACGTGCGAACGTGCAGCTACAGTGGAGACTGCGAGCACGGCTCTTCTGCCGCCAGGAAGGGTTGAGGCGGGGGAGGGTCCCGGGCGCCGCTCGCGGATGGGGAAAGCGGCCGGGACGGTGGTGGGGCGCGCCTCCCCCGTAGCGCGCACCCCGCCCCCTCCCAACCGGGCGGCCAGGCCATCAGGACTCCCTGATTGCTTTCTTTCATGCCGGTGCCTTTCTCTGCAGTGAACGCCCGCTAATGCCTCCTTTATCACGGAATTAGGGGATTTAGGGCCGACGACACAAAGGGGTCCTCGATAGCGGCCATAATCAAGCGCCGATCGGCCGATCTCGAGCGGGCCCGGGAAGAAAGCGAGCGCGGGGATTAGCGCCGCGGGGCCGAGATAGCATCGCGCGGCCGCAGGCTGGGGCCGCCGGGGAGGGCCGGCCGCGCCGCGGAGAAAGGCCGGCTTAGCCGCCCGGCGCCGGGGATTCTGAAGCCATTAGCGGGGATTAGCACTCGGGTTAATCTGCTTTGGCCGCTCAATTGTCAGCGGGCCGCTCGCGTGGTGGACCCCTCGGTGGCGCGGCGGCGGGACCTCTGCGGTCCAGCACGGGGGCCGGTCTCGACTTCCCCAGCGGTCACCGGGCCAAGCCTGGTCCCGAGTCCCAGAGGGCGGGATGTACCCCCTCGGTCCCTCAGACCAACGGGCTCCGCGTGCACTTGGCCCGGAAGGTTGGAGTGGGGCCCGGCTCTTGGCTGCAGCTTGTGCTGGGGATCAGGGCGCAACTGGCCCCTGCCCATCCGCGAGGCCCCCGCCCTTCCGGCCAGCTCCTCCTCTGCACTCCCGGCTGGCCCTCAAGTGTGGTTCCACAGCAAGGCACACCCTCCCCACATCGCAAGGCCAGGGTGCCGGTCCTGCAGACCAAAGGGAGGCTGCCCGAGGCCATAACAGGAGACAAGGTCTGCAGACCCTCCATCCCTCCTGAGGTCCCATCCCAGGATACGGACCCTAGCGCCGGCGGACGTGGTCTCACGGCTGCCTCCCCAATCCCAATCTTCAGCTCCCTCACTGAGGGAGCCGGGCTGGGGGCTGTGCAGACCTGGCTCCCACAGGCCCCAGGCAGGCTCGCTCTCTGCCTGGGGTTTCCCATCTGAGGAACGGGGCTGGCCGAAAGGAGGAATGGTGATGGCAGGAGGCCCACTGTGCGGGTGTGCTCCCTGTGTTCACTGCTGTTTGCTGCAGGGGCGCGCCCCGGCCCCACCAACGATGGGCTCCGCGGGTGGGGGACTCGGCGGGCTGCGCCTGCACCACGAGGCTGCCCGGGCCTCCTCCTCCATGGGAATGGGGCATGGGCTCCGCGCCCTACTCGAGCCCGCGGGTGGAAGCAGGTGCCCGGACTGGAGCTGGCCAGCAGCGGGGAGGCTGGCGGCCCTCGCGGCCCCATCCCGTGACCCCGTCTCCTGTCCCGCGGCTGGCACTGGGTACTCGGGAGCCAAAAGTTGCGCAGGAGGAAGACACGGGCGCGAGCCCCGGGCCAGCGCGTCAGGAACGCCCGTGGCGGCGTCCAGCGTCAGCAGTGGGTCTTCGGGGAGGGTGGGCGATGGCGGTGGCGCCGGACAAGCGCCGAGAGTTGGAGGCGGCCCCCGCGGCGGTGCGGCCCGAGGACCGCATAAGGCGACCTTCCAGCAGCGGGCCGAACGCACGCGCGGGCCTGCGCCGCCCGGGCGCGCCGTGACGCCATCAGCGCGCGCCGTCCGACTTCCGGGCGCCGGCGGCCCCGCCCTCACCGGCCTCGGCCGCGCCCTGAGGGCGCCGGGGGCCGGCGCGCCGCTCCCGCGTCGCCCGTGACTGGGGCCGGGGGTGGGGCTCCTCCCTCACGAGCGGGCCTGGAAGGCTTCTTTGGTGTCTCCGGGCCTCCGGGTCGACCTTCAGCCGACGGCCTGCGGGCACAGCCCCTCCCCGGGTCACAGCCCCGGGGGCGTGTGTGTGTGGGCTCCCCGGGCCCGGAGGACAGCGGCCGGCGGCGGGTCGGAGAGCTAGAGCCCGAGGCCGGTTTTCAGCCGGGGGTTGGGCGGCGAGCCGCCGCAGGCGTCTGAGCCGAGGGCCTGGGATGGCCCGTGCTGGAGGTCACCTCGGGAGACAGCCACTCCTCTGGCCGAGGGGGTCTCAGGTCCAGGCCTGGCCAGTGGGGGAATAAGTGGGTGTGGCGGGCCCGGCCGAGGAAACAGAAGTGACAACGGGTGTGTATGTGGGGCGGGTGGGGGTGGCGGTCAGGGCCTGGCCCCGTCTGCGCGGAGGAGGTTGTTCTCAGATAGTCTCGGGTGGGCGTGGAAGAAGGCGAGCTCCCAGGCCACGGCCAGGGGCCGCCGTGTTTTCCTTGCGTCACCCGCTTGGTCGGCCTAGGCCACGTCTGTCCGCGGTCCTAGCTGTTCTCTGTGGTCCTCCCGCCGTCCTTTTCGGCCACTTCTCTGCTGTGGCCGCCTCTCTCTCCGGCCCTGTTCCCAGATCTTGAGGGGGCAGGTCCTCAGACCCCCGGATTCTCTGCAGGGAATCTGAGGACACGTAGGAAGTAGAATGTCAGCGAGGGAAGTAGTCTGGCACCCTCAGCTCTGATTGTTTGGTGTGAAGGCTGAGGACAACCTGAAACAGAATTCTCTTTGTTGGCTAAAAGGGGAGAGACCCATTTGTCAGGAGCGATTCTGTGTGTGTACTAAGCTCTGCTTGCCGTTCATCACCTACACAAGGACATGGAAAAACCCAGGGTATGCCCGTAGGGTAGTGGTGGAGGTGAGGGTTCGAAGAAGTTGGGCAGGGGGTCCTGCCTAGAGGGGGGTAGGACACCCCTCCTCAGCCACACAGTGGTGAGATGGGGCTGGAGGTTGTCCAAGAGCTGCCCCGGGAACGGCCACCACCTCACACTTTGCTCCCTTGGCCTGTCTCTGAGGCCACTGTGCTGGGCACATTTCCTGATGACCCCAGGCCCGAGGATGCCAGGTGGTGAAGGTTGCTTAATGCTGACTGGCTTCCAGTTGGGCTCAGATGTTTCTGCCCGTGGGCCGGATACCCTGACCCAGAGTCTGCACTCAGCTCACGACTCCTCTGATAATGCAGGCGCAGCTGCCCCCAGGGTTCTCCCCAGCCCTGGCCTGTGTGTCCAGGTTGGCCAGGGTGGGGCGGGAGAGAACCACACTGGAAGTGGAGTTTTTCGCCCCTCAACTGCTCGAAGTTCTGCCCACGTCATTCTGCCCACGTCATTCTGCCCTTTGGCCCAGTGCTGTAAGGGCAGTGTCCCCTGCCATCGGTCTCCTCCCTGCAGCTCTCCAGATCTTGATTAAGTGCCCTGGGCTCTCTGCAGACGCCTGCCTGCCTCCCTAGCCACTCTCTACCAGCTCACTTCCCTCCGGCTTTGCTGACACATTGTTTCCTGTCAGCCCTGAAGGCAACAGCTCCAGGAGTGGGACTTGCCTGCTAGTTGAGCCAAGTCCTTTGTGTGGCTTTTGCTATGGAGTCACTTGGACCAGAAGGTCCCTCTGCCCCTGCACAGCCTTGGGCACCTCCTCCACTTGGCTCGCAGGTGGTTTCCAGCCAGATCTGGCCCAGGGGGACCCTCCGGTTCAAGGCTCTCTGGCCCTTGTGCTGGGCTGGGCTCCCAGCTGTGCCTGGGCCCTGGGGGAAGGTGGGCTCCAGCAAGGGGAACACCTTACTCTGAGGTTCAGTGCTGTGGGGTGAGGGTCCCAAGTGCCCACTACCTCCCAGCCTAAGTAAAGCATCAAGGGCCTCCTGCTCAGTCTCAGGGCACCAGAAAATGGTCACCCCAAAGCAGTTCCCCATGAGCAGACCACCGGGAAACCATGAAGGAGCAAGGTGGGCCAGACCCCAGGCTGCAGGGTGGACAAGAGCCCAAGAGCCCCTTCTCCAGGCCTGACAACCTGCCACCCGCCAGGCGACCCCCAAGGACACGTCCTCCGGCGCCCCTGCAGGATCTTGCCTCCTGGTCACAGGCAAGGTCTGGTGCCAGGCATCCCAGGGGTTGGCACAGCTCACTTGCCCACCAGCCTGTCCCCCTGGCAGTGTCCTCGGTGAGGAGTGGGCCTGCCCTTGGCAGAGGCGTGGGCTCACAACGGGGACAGGAGGCTGCAACAGGATCCGGTTTATTGCCTTGGAAGGGTGGTCCTAAGAGTGGCAGGTGCCACCCTATCCCAGGCAGAGGGAGGCCCCGAGGGCCATTAAGGCCAGTGGCGGGGAAAGCGGGGGCCACGCAGCCCCTGGAATGCAGTGAGGCCAGGCTGAGGCCCGGAGGCAGCTGTGGTGGGCCAGGGCACTGCCCCTGCTGCCCAGGGTGGAAGGCACCGGGCTGGGACGTGACCCCGGCCACACGGGCACCCCGGGAAGTGGGGCACAGGGTCACAGGACACGAAACATGAAACACAGGCACACAAGTAAGCACGTGGACAAGTGGGCACAGATTCACAGGCCAGAGGGACACCCAGTCTCAGCTGGACACAGACACTGTGGCCGTGGTGTACAGACCACAGAGGCCGTGTGGACCCGATGGCCACAGGGGACACCCAGGCCATGGACTACGTGGGACAGGGAAGGGGCCTTTTGGCGCGACTGCACTGGAATCGTAAGAAGGGGGCACTGGGGGCGGCCCGCGCGCACACCCTGGGGTTCAGTCCGTCTTCCACACTTTGTTGAGAAGCTTTACCACCTCGTCATAGATGACGAACACGATGGCCACATCCAGGCAGACCCGGCCGAGGCGCGGGACGGTGCCCTTGTAGAACCTGGGGAGGGAGGCGGTGGAAGGGCAGCTGAAGGCACGGCTCTGGACAGGGCGCGGGTGGGGGTTGTTGGGGAGGGGAGTCAGAGATTGAGGAAGCAAGAGCGGACCCCTTTGGGGATGCCCGGAATGGGGGCACCGGGGTGCGGGGGGCCCGGGCGGAAGGTGGGGAGGGCCTGGGGTGCAGAAGGCAGTGCTGCCCCTCGCCCACTCACGCCTTGAGTCCCTCGTTCCTCAGGATCTGCAGGCCGCAGTCCCACGTGTTCCGGTACTTGTGGGCTTCCAGTCCCTGCAGGAAGCCAACAGCCAGGAGCCTCGGTAACCGGCCCCGCCCCCAGACCCCGCCCCTGGCCCTCCCGGGCCCCGCCCCCACCTGCATCCGGGTCTTGATCACGTCCAGTGGAGTGTTCCCGAAGACACTAGCTGCGCCCGCGATGGCTCCGAACACACCAGTGATCAGCGGGTTCATAGGCTTGTTGGGGTTGTCCCCTGGATGGGGGTGAGGGCTGGGGTCAGAAGGGGACAGCGGGCGAGGGCAGGGCTCCAGGCCTGGAGGTGGGGTTTTGGGGCGCAAACACACCTCGGTACCAGTTGCGCAGGGAGGTCATGACGAAGAAGCGGATGGCTTGGTTGGATCCCTGCTTCAGTACGGTGGCCGTGAGGCCTTGGTATGTCCCCTTCAGCCCTGGGGCAAGCAGGCACGGCCGTCACACCGACGGCCTCCCGGACGAACGCAGGAGCGCCAAGGCAGGAAGTGCCGGTGGCGGCCCTGGGCATCCTGGCCCAGGTCCCTGACCCCACCAGAGGGCAAGGCCGAGCGGCTCACCTTGTTCCCGCACGATCTCCCTGACCCCGTGGAAGAATCCTCGGTATTTGGGGCTGCCAGAGGTCTGGTCATGGATGAATTTCACCTGAGGAAGAGGGGGCAAGGCACTGGCTTCCAGGGGTCAGCGCATGGGCGCAACCGGCCGCCTTACGGAGGAGCCTCTGCCGTTATGTTTCCCTTATGTTTACTAGTTTTTCAAACAACTTATGCAGCAGACACGTGTTACCTTGATTTGTGCTCCTAAGTTTTTTTAAGGCAGTGTTATCTTCCCACTGCCTCAAGAATAGAATCCAGCACCCAGGAGGCTCTTCCGGCGGGGCTTCTGCGCCGGGCTCCCCAGGCAGAACCCTGCCCACCTCGACGGTCTCCGCGGGGCACAATGCCACCACCCCGCCGCCCCAGTACTGTCTCACGCCTTGTCTCCTACGGGGACCTGCCCACCTTGATGGTCTCCATGGGGCACACGACCACCACGGCCTCGGCCACTCCGGCGCCCAGGCCGCACAGCAGCCCGCGCGTGCTGTCCAGCCGTCCCTGGGCGTCTCGCATTTGGTTGCTGAGAAATTCGAACGTCCCGAACCTGGGAAGGGAGGCTGAGGCGTGAGACGGGCCGCTGCGGGGCCGGGGCTCGCTGCCTCCCTCTCGCGGCCCCCGGGGCACGAGCCGCCTCACCTGACGGCCGCCTTGGGGATGGAGCCGTAGAGCAGGGAGCTGAGGCCGCGGTACAGGCCCAGGACGCCATGGCTGCGGACCGTCTGCCGTACGCAGTCCCCTGGGGGAGGGGGCGGTCAGCGACCCCGCCGGGCCCCGCCGGCCCGCCCGCCTCCGCCGGCCGCCCCCACTCACCGATGCCCCGGTAGCGCGGCGGGTGCGAGCGCTCGTCCAGCTGCAGCTGCGTCTTCACGTACTCGGTGGGGAAGGTGATGCAGATTTCGATGCCGCCCGCCAGGCCGCCTGCGGGTAAAGACCGGGACCCGGACGGCGCTGAGACCCCTCCCCCGCCCGGACTATGCCCGCCGCCCGGGGACCGGGCCCGCGCCTCCGCCTCCCCCGCGGTCCCGGCGAGGCGCCCGAGGGCCGCACCCGCCCGGAAGCGCGGCGGAGCCGGTACCCCGGGCCCGCCCGGAAGCGCAGTGGGGTCGGGGTCCGAGTGCGCGGTCCGCGCGCCCCACCTGCCAGGATCGCCTTCCCCGGGTGAGTGAGTGCGGCCTTCCCGGGCGCGGGCGCGGCGGCCGCCAGAGCGCGGGGTGCGGCCATGGCGGGCGGGCGGGGCAGGGGCCCGGCGGCAGCGGCGCGGCGGCGGCGGCGGCCTCGGGTCCGAGCTCTCGCGCTCGGTCGTGGCGGCGGCGGCGGAGCGGGTTATGGGCCGGGGCGGAGCCGCCGCTTCGGCCCAGAGCTCCGCCCCGCGTGGTCCGAGCTCGGCCACGCCCCCCGACCCGCCCCGAGCCCGCGGGAACGTGAGGCCGGGCGGCCCTGCGGCCCAGCCAATAGTCGCGCGGCTCGGCCCGGCCCCGCCCCAAGGCTACGCCCCCGCCGGGCAGCCCCGCAGCCCAGCCAATGGCCACGCGGCTCGGCCCGGCCCCGCCCCGAGGACCCGCCCCCGGCCGGGCAGCCCAGCAGCCCAGCCAATGGCCGCGCGGGCCAGGACCCGCCCCGCCCCTAGGACTCGCCCCCTCGCCCGGAGGGCGGGGCCGCCCCTCACCCGACGCGGCACGTTGTTGCCGCGCCCCCCAGGACTCCCGGCTCCCGGCGGCGCGCACGGGGGCTGCAGACTCCCGACACGGCCTGCTCGCCGGCCACCCCCCGGCCCCGAGGAGGCCCCGCAGCGCTTCGGGCCTCGCCCCCTCGCGCCAGCCGCGAAGGGAAGCGGGGACACGCTGACTTTCATTTAACGTGCGGGGCTCACGCACTGCACAGCGGGTCCGCAACGTGACCCGGAGGGGCAGCTCCCCGGCGCGGAGTGTGCAGGGCGCCCTGCCCCTGCGCCCGGGAGTCCTCGCGCTCCACTCCCCAGGAGGGCGGACTCCAGCCAGAAGGCCCAGGGTTCGGAGTCCACCTCCCGCAGTTGCTTCGAGCAGTCCGTGGCCGCCCAGGGCTCCGGCGGGGCCATCACTCACTGGACCCCGGCAAAATGAACTACGCCCTGGCGCCCCCCGCCCCCCCATCCCCACCCTCGGGTTCTCTGTGCTTCCTGGTGACGCGCTCCTTGGGGAGTTTAGGGACCCGTAGAGGGCGAAGGTGAGCCCGGGAGCCAGCGGGAGAGCCGGCAGGCCGCGCCTGCAGCGGGCCTGCGGTCAGTGGAGCGGCGGCCGGCGATGGAGAGGCCCGGGTGGTGAGCAGAGCTCCTGCTGCCCCCGAGCGGTCAGGGGACCAAGGAGCAGGGTGTCAGGCCAGCCCTGAGCACACAGAAGCCGCATGGACACGGGCCTTGTTGTTGTGGGGTCCCACCCAGTCACATACTTAGCCGAGCCCACTGGGTACAGGAATGCTCATCAAAATAGTAAGAAATAGGCTGACCTTCCTGCTGGGGATGGAGGACACGTGGTGGGAGGCCTGAGGCTCGCGGGCTGCCTGTCCACACACCTGGCCAGTGTCCCTCCTGCAACCTCTGTGCAGAGGACACAACCACTGTCTGCTTGAGGTAACGCCGCCCAGAGCAAAGCCAGCGAAGCCTCACTGCACGAGGGGGCCAGTCAGGGCTGGAACATCGGCAGTTGAAGCTGGGCAGCTGCTGGGCACGAGGGTCAGCGACAACGAAGGCAGTGCGGGCCCAGCAACCTTGGAGCACTGACCCTTCCACGCGGGAGGCCTGCTCCACCTGGAGCCCAGCTAGGGGAGGGCAGGGCCAACAGCTTCCCTACTGTCCTCCCAACCCCGCCCCCTGGGACAGGGGACTAGGGGCTACCAGCTGCCACCTACCACGCAGGAGTGGGGTGGGGCTGCAGGCTCTCTGGGGCGCCCAGTCTGTCCATCTGCAAAGGGGGGCGGGGTGCTGAGCGCCTGCCAGGGCCAGGCAGTGAGCACGCAGCCTGCGCGAGAGGGAGCGCTGAGGACGGACGCCCGGGGTACCGACCGTGACCTCTGTAACCAGGCAGAGATGGGGTGGCGGCCTGATGAACCCCAGCCTCCGCTGCTGTCTTGGGCCTTCAAGCGGACACTAGGCCACCAGGGCACCGGAGCAGTGGCCTTTGACCACGGGTCACGAGTACGGCCAAGTTCTCTGGACGGGGCAGCACTTCTTGCCTTCAGCCAGCCCAGGCCGCCCACCCTTCCTGACAGCAGTCACCTGGGGTGGGGGGGAACGGGGTTAGGTGCGGCTGAGCGGACACACACTGTGTTCTCGGGACAACAGCAACTGTGTGTCTGGGGCCCCACACACGCACCGGCGTGTGCCCAGGTCTAGGAGGGAGCCGGCCGGCCAGAGCAGAGCCAGCCCTGCCCTTCCTCCACGGGGGCTGTGCCCACGGACCCCCTGGGTGAGCTGGCGTGGGGGGTTGTTCCCAGAGAGCGGACCCTCACCAGACGGGAGGCCCAGGGCCTGGGTCGCCACTGGTGAAGGGGGGGCCTGGCCTTCTTGTCGGGGCCCCTCAGTACTGTCCAGTCGGCCTGGCCACCCCTCAGCTCATCCCAGACCAGCTCCTGTCCTGCTTTCCAGCCAGTTCCCCTTTAGTCTCCGCGATCGCTGGTGATAACCCTGTTCCTGACATTCAAAGCCTCCGAGCAGACAGTCCACCTGGGCTCTGGTCACCCCACTGCCCATCCACATGCACGCAGGGATGGCCGCCCCTGCCCGCCACGATCAGCACCAGGCCCTCACCTCCGGCCCCGCGAGAGCAGCGTCTCGCTGCAGTGACCCCTCTTGGAAC
Organism: Okapia johnstoni; assembly: GCA_024291935.2. Taxonomy (NCBI): domain Eukaryota; kingdom Metazoa; phylum Chordata; class Mammalia; order Artiodactyla; family Giraffidae; genus Okapia; species Okapia johnstoni. The sequence goes on along the minus strand of CM044310.1, from coordinate 504,616 downwards.
ACTGGGCTAGTCCCTCCCTTGAATGTCCCTGGTCCCGGCCCCTGGATTTCTCCCGGAGTTGCCTTGACAGTCCCGCCGTGCGAAGGCCCCCACCCTGCACACATCACCCCCTCCAAGCACTGCCCCCTGTCTGTCAACATCGCCGAATGCAGATTCGACCCAAGAGGCTTTTCTGTTTTGCCCACTGATAACCACTGTCTGGAATAACGCCCGCCACGCAGTAGGGGCTGTAACGTTTGCTGAACGGTGCGTGTTTCACTTACCAGTTGTGGGGCGGCTTAAACGCCCTCCCTGGTTGCTTTACAATTTGCTTCTAGGACTTCTGCACAGCAGGAAAGCGCCTATCACTGGACCTCGGTGCTATCCACCTGCACAGGCCCCGAGCCCGCGACTCAGTTAAGGGCCCCCCAGACTCATGCTCCCGTTGCTAGGGGGGAGGCTGGGGCTCGGGGTCCACGGGGAGCACTGCCCAACAGTCCCCTCTCCAGGCTGCCCAGAGCAGGCTGCCCCTGGGACCACAGCCCCGTGGTGGCCCGTCAAGCCAGGAACGCACACCGAGGCGTCTCCCGGCCAAGTGTCCAATGCTGTGTCCACGCACAGCACCCACAGGAAGGCCCCACCCTCCCAAAGGTCCTGGGCCCCCCTGCTGGACTCATGCGCGGCCCCTGACCCCAGGGCCCCAGGGGGTGGCTGTGGCTGTCATCGCCGACCCAGTGGTCTCAGCACGTCACTCAAAGGTGGTCCCAAGGGTGGCCCCTGGGCACCGACTGGGCTCCTGAAGGTCCAAGGAGCCGAGAGAAGGGAGGGCACCTCGAAAGCCCAGTCCTGGCTGGCGATGGGGCACCGGCTGGCTCAGCTACTCGCCTGCCCGCCACACGACCCCTATGCCCGCAGCGCCGAGGTGCTGGCTCCACACTCAGCAACAAGGGCTCCAGCCAGAGGGGGACCCTGGACGCCTACGTGGAGACAGGCCACACGAGGCTGGGGGGTGGAGCCCCTTGCTGACCCACAGCCAGGCAGGCAGTGGAGACGGGGCCAAGGAGCACCCCAAGCCCGCAGGCTGGGCCAGCAGGCGGGGCCGGGTGCAGGGTCTGCGCTGGCGATGGTCTGAAAGTGCTTGTGCCCCGGCCCGGCCGCCCCCAGACGCGCTGGCAGAAAGCCAAGAAAGAGCCCCCAGTCCTTCTCTTACGTTTTGAGAGCTATGCTTTATTCTGCAGAAATGTTTCAGACTCCAAGTCCGGAGACGGCGTCCCAGGAAGCCCTGAGAGGGCTGCGAGCAGGCGAGCGCGCGGAGCAGGTTAGAGTCCGTTACAAAGGGCGGGGAGGCTGGACGGGAACCGTGGATTCAAGAGAACCCGAGAACCACGGTAGGGAACTTGGCCAGCACTTCCACACGTGGGAAGACGAGACAGTCGACCGTGGCAAAGGCCCGAGCCGTTCAAGGTCACGCTGGCGACAGGAGACAGTCAGGAGGACTGGAGGAAGGGCAGATGGGGCACGAGGGGCCAGCCGTGCCCGTCAGGATGTCGCGTGGGCAGGTGCCATCCTTGACACGCCCGGAAGAAACCACAGGCAGAGGATCCGAGACACTGGTTGGGGAGGCCGCACGGAGGAGACGGGAGTGAACCTGGGGGACAGTGGGTCTGGCTGGACCGACAGAAGGGGGGTCCCGCTCCGAGGGACCGCCACCCTCTGGGCCTGTGCCAGGCCAGGGCAGGGCTGAGGGTGAGAACGAAGGGGCCCAGGCCCCTCTCTTGCAGACCACGGCCCCCACCCCGGCCTGTTCCTGCCGGCATCGACAGCTACGCGGGTGAAGAGGCTGTTCAGGCCGGGCTGGCACCTGCAGAGGCAGAATCCCCCCTTGCGCCCTCACCCCCGTCCCGGCGTCCCCAGCGCAGGCGCCCGCCAGGCAATTGCGCCCACCCCCGAGCTGTGCCCCGTGCTTCTGGCCGATGCACCAACCAGACTCCCTGAAGCAGAATCACCTGCTCAGCCGTAAGGTCCACTTTCCTCTCCTGGCACCAGACGGAACTGCTCAGGAGACGGCGTTCCTTTCTCAGGCCTGTACGGGCGTGCACACGCTTTGGTGGGCTCCAGGGACGAAGTCACCCGAGCGTCTCCCTTCGAGACTGCTCAGATGACCCGGGGAGACGCTGGGGGACACCTGGCGGAATTCTCAGCCTGACTACTCGTGACCTCGCCCTGGCCCCACGGGCGTCTCTGCCTGTTTTGCGAGGCTGCCGCACTATGCCGGCTCTCCTGCCGCGTGGGCTCTCCTGCCGCGCTCGGGTTTCCTCCGGCCGTGGTGCCCGGCTTCTCACCGCGGGGCTTCTCTGGTCGCCCTGGGCACCTGCCGGTTAGAGGGCCTTGTCTAGGGACAGCAGCCTGAGTGGCCTGTCAAGGACACCCTCGCCCCCCACCCGGGAATGAGCATTCTTTGCACCACGGGACCACATGGTCGGGAAACACCTCCCCAACCGTGCTGAAGGGAGGGGCTGCCACGCGGAGCACGCTGCCCACCAGCCAGTGCTGCTGCCCAAGGAGCAAGTCAGCACCCAAGCGGCTGGCGTGCCTGAATGGAATTCAGGGCAAGTATCTGGACGGAGCACTTTGCGCCCTGGGAAAACGCAGAACTGGCCCTCGAGAGACGTAGACATTTTCAGGAGAAAATTTTTATGCATGTTTACTGCCTCATCGCATACTTGCTGCTGTTTCGGTTATTAAGTCGTGTCTCACTCTGCAACTCCATGGACTGTAGCCCGCCAGGAGCCTCTGCCCATGGAATTCTCCAGGTAAGAAGACTGGAGTGGGCTGCCATGTCCTTCCCCAGAGGATCTTCCTGACGCAGGGATCGAACCTGTCTCTCCTGTTCGGCAGGCGGATGCTTTACCCTGAGCCACCAGGGAAGCCCCTTCCTATAATTTCAGTTCAGTTCAGTTCAGTCACTCAGTTGTGTCTGACTCTCTGCAACCTCATGGACTGCAGCACGCCAGGCCTCCCTGTCCATCACCAACTGCTGGAGCTTGCTCAAACTCATGTCCATCGAGTCGGTGATGCCATCCAACCATCTCATCCTCTGCCGTCGTCCCCTTCTCCTCCTGCCTTCAACCTTGCCCAGCATCAGGGTCTTTTCCAATGAGTCAGTTCTTCACATCAGGTGGCCAAAGTATTGGAGTTTCAGCTTCAGCTGAATAGTTATAACCCTATAATTAGAAAAGCGCTAACACACCATTCCATGGGGTCGTGAAGAGTTGGACACGAATGAGCGACTTCACTTTCACTTTTCATTTTCATGCACTGGAGAAGGAAATGGCAGCCCACTCCAGTGTTCTTGCCTGGAGAATCCCAGGGACGGTGGAGCCTGGTGGCTGCCGTCTATGGGGTCGCACAGAGTCAGACACGACTGAAGCGACTTAGCAGCAGCAGCAGCAGCAACACATCATTAACTAAGATAATGTGTTCTCCTGAATAGCTGTTGGGAGCCGTTTTGGAACTACTGCCGGGTGACAAAGTCACAGCACCACTCAAGAAGAAACTGCACAGCGGTTTCTCTCCAGGATCGGGACCTTCCCTCCTTCCTGTTTCTATGCTTCTGTTGTGGCTAACTCGGTTTCATTCTCTGATGGCTGGAGTTGTAGGGGCTTCCATGATGAGGTCATGAGAGTCCAGTAAAAAGAAAAATGATCCCTTGCCCCAGAGAAACATTCTAAAAATGATTAAACCTACTGAGGCCCCTGACTGGTGGGTCCCTAGCATTCAGCCAGGGAATAAGGCCATGATCATTTGGAAAACAAGCCCTAAGCCTATTGTGACCTGGCCTCACGAGGAAATTGTTATTGATGACTGGAAAACTTGGGTCATGTATCAGGGAAAGTTACAGAAACTAAGCCAATTGCCTTTTCCCCTCAGAATCTAAGCATAAACGGAAAAGAAATATATAAATTGTATTGTAAGTAGTTTCTAGGTAAACTGCAAGAGACTTCCCCCTGCCAGAAACAGTCTTGTGGTATGTGGGTAGATGGTAAACAAGCCACCGCTGACGATGGCTGTACTATGAAAAACTTTGCCCTTAGCCACCGCTATAGTACTTATTCACTGAAGCAAGACGCTGTACTCGCTGTAGTAGCAGGCTGCACAGAATAAGTAGATGGAATGATATGATTCATAGACTATGTTTTAGTAAAATAAAAATAGGTTTCGGGGTAAACATGTAACCAAAATGTGACAATAGACTAGGAAAGAACTTAACACATCTTAGAATCAGGGGATGTTGATCTGAATGGAAAAATGTTGTAAGAATCATTACGTAGAAGATCATGTGCTGTATAAATAGAGACTAAAGCGATAAAGGTCGTGGTCCTCGGGCCATCGAAAGCTCTCTGTCCCCTTTCTTTTCCGTTCGCCGACGCCGTGCATCCCTTGGGGACCCCTGGACCAGCTGGAGCGGGACTCCGGCAAATAGCAGTGACCTTCTACCCAGCTGGGTGCTTGGTTGCATGTACCCTTTTACCAAATCATGTATATACTGACCTCCCCTTTTTCTCTTTTTAAATTTTAATTTTTTTAATTAAAAAAGTTTTTTATTGGGTTGGCCAAAAAGTTCGTTTGGTTTCCCAGTAAGATGGCTTTAGTAGCGCTTGTCTTTAATTTCATTGGAGACAATTGTGCTATATTGTACTGTGATAGCTGGCATAGCAGTGTGCATTAAAAGAAAAAGAACAAACTTATCACAACTGGTAAATTTTTGTGTAGCTATTTTAATATTGAAGATGGAAGAAGAAAACTACATTTTTGGCATATTATGCTGTTTTATTTCAAGAAAGGTAAAAATGCAACTGAAACACACGCAAAAGATTTGTGCAGTGTGGGGGAGGTGCTGTGACTGATCCAACACGTCAAGGTGGTTTGCAAAGAGGACTGGAGGAGGGGCCCCTTCTTACTCCAGGGGATCTTCCTGGTGCAGGGATGGAATCCGCGTCTCCTGCATTGGCAGGCGGACTCTTCACCACTGAGCCAGCAGGGACGAAGGTGATGTATATGGTGGGAGTGGAAGGGAGTCCTCTATTATGAGCTCCTTCTGGAAAACCAAACAATTAATTCCAACAAGCACTGCTCCCAGTCAGACCACTGAACACTCAACAAAAGCATCCAGAATCAGTCAACAGAAAACACATAATTTTCCATCAGCAAAACACAGGACTGCATGTTTCTTTGATGACCAGGCAAAAACTGTTACAGCTTGGCTGCGAAGTTCTGACTCATCCGCCATATTCACCAGACACAGCACCTTTGGAATTCCACTTATTTTGGTCTTTACAAAATTCTATTTAAAAATTTTTTTAAAAATCTTCCTTTCTTTATTTGTGCCAGGTCTTAGCTGCAGCACATGGGATCTTTAGTTGGGGCACGTGGGGTCTCGTTCCCTGACCAGATATTGACCCCAGGCCCCCTGCATTGTCAGTGCGGAGTCTTGGCCACTAGACAGCCAGGAAGTCCCTGCAAAATTCTCTTAATGGAAAAAGTTTCAGTTCTCTGTGAAAGGACTGTTAAAGGCACGTGGAAGAGTTCTTTGCTCAAAAAATTAAAAAGTCTTGGGAAGACAGGATTATGACGTGGCCTGAAAATGGCAGGAGGTAGAGGAACGAAGGGTGGAACATGCTGCTCAGTGACGTCGTTGGTGAGTGCGGAAAACGTGTCTTTTGTTTTTACTTAAAAACCAAAGGAACCTTTTGGCCAGCCCAACACAAAGACAAGCCCAAGCTCAGAAGGCTTTCACTGTAGGGTTCTCCCAGATAATCCAAGAAGTTGTGTGTTCAGTTATAAATAACAAATCTTTCACAAACATTTTCAGAGAATAGGAGGAACCACTTCTTATCTCATTCTGTAATGCCAATACTAACCTAATTATAAAGTCAGACAAAGACATCACAAGAAAAGAAACCACAAACCAACTACCACAAATACAGACTGACAATATCCCTAAACTACGACTGAATCCAATCTAGCAACACGTAAAATAAATATCGGGACCAAGAAGCATTCGGCACAGGAATGCAAGACTGCTTAGCCCCAGACATCAGCTCACGGCGCTTGCCTGGGAGTCCAGTGCTTATACACCTGCCTTCTGATGCCAGGGACGTGGGTTTGATCCCCGGTTGGGGAACTAAGGTCCCACTTGCCGCAGCTAATCCAGCCCACCACAACTCCTGAGCCTGAGCCGAAACTATGGCCAGAGGCAGCCCAAAATAAATAATAAATAAATAACTTTTAAAAATCAATTCACAGAATACATCACAGTAATAAAGGACAAAAACCATGTTGACCGTCTCAACAAATGCAGGAAAAGCAATTGACAAAATCTGACACTTTTTCACGATAAAAACTCTAAACAAAACATATAGGAACTTCCTTGGCTAAATAAAGAGCTCATCTACCCAAATGCATAGCCAACATCATATTTGATGGTGAAGATTAAATCCTTCCCCGAAGATCAGAAACAAGTCAAGGATGTGCGTTCTTGTTCTCACCACGTCTATTCAACACTGTACTCGGTTTTCCAGTCGACGCAGTGTTGAAACAAACGTAGAAACTGCACCAAATCCAGATTAGAAACTGCCCGTAAAACTGTCTGCATGCAGTTAACCATGAGACCGCGTGTCAACACTCGAAAGAAATCCACTAACTGCGCTAAGAACTAACAAATGAGGTTAGCAAGTTCACAGAATACAAATAAATGTGTGCAAATTATATGTCAATACACCAGCAACAAGCCATCTGACATGAAACTAATGAAACAATCCAGGACAAACTGATGTAAAAAGAGAATAAAAAGCAAATTTAACAAAAGAATTTTGGCGTCTGTGCTGTGAAATCGCAAGACGTCACAGAAAATGAAGAGAAAGACATTCCGGGTTGAGTGTCCAGAAACTCAGTATTGCCAAGATGACAAGTCTTGCTAACTTGATTGACAAATTCACCTCAGTCCACATCAGTCTCCCAGTAGGCTCTTCATAAAGGTGACAAATTGATTCTAAAATTGATGTGGAAATTCAAAGGACCTAGTTTCAAAGACTGTTTTGGAAAACGCAGTTGGAATGCCAGCAGCATCTGATTTCAAACGTGCTACAAAGTCAGTCAGTCATCGGCATAAGGTGAGCACGACGATCGAAGGAACAGGAGTAAAATCCTAGAAATAAGGATTTATTCTTACTGTCAATTCATTTCCCCCAACGGCGCCAAGAGAGCTCGATGGGGAAGGACCATCGTTTCGGCAAACGGCTCTGGGACAGCTCAGTGTCTGCGTGCACCCCTTCAGGGGGAAAGGAGAGCAAGAAAGAAAAACCTCACCCCTTTACCTTGCACCATACCCAAAAGTTAACTCGAAATAGACTACATACCTAAATATAAGAGTTAAAACTCCAAAACCATGAGAAAAAAAGTACAGAAGATCACCATGACCTGGGGTTAGGCTGGTGCTCTTAGGCTAAGTCTTAGGACTCCAGAAACATGATCCATTAAAAGAAAAAATTGATAAGATGGATTTTACCAAAATTAAAACTTTAGCCCTTCAAAAGATACCATTAGGACAATAGGAAGACAAGCTACAGTCTGGGAGAAAATATATGTAAATCACATAGCTGATAAACAGCTTCTATGCAGAACATATAAAGAACCCTTAACATTCAATAAGACAAGCAAGAAACAGGCGAAAGGTTTAACAGACTCTTCTCCAAGCAGATACACGGACGCAGCACTAGCGAGCACATGCAAAGACACAGCACCGCTTGTCGCTGTTCAGTCGCTCAGCCGTGTCCGACTCTGTGCGACCCCGGGGACTGCAGCCCGCGAGGCTCCTCTGTCCATGGGATCCTCCAGGCAAGAAGACTGGAGTGGGCTGCCATTTCCTTCTCCAGGGGATCTTCCTGACCAGGGATTGCATTCACTTCTGCTGGGCAGACACATTCTTTACTGCTGAGTTACCAGGCAAAGCTAGCATCACTGGGCGTTAGGAAACTGCAATTGAAACCCATAATAAGGTACTAGTTCACAGTCATCGGAGCTGCTATAATAAAAAGACAGCATCAACTGCTGAGCCTCACACATCGCTGGCGGGAACGTGAAAAGGTACAGCCAGTTGGGAAAACAGTCTGCTAGCTTCTTCAGAAGTGGAACCACTTTACCACGGGACCCAGCGATTCCATTCCTAGGTATTCGCCCGAGAAGAATGTAATAAGGTTTGGAAGAAGCGAGTGGTCACAGCGGCAATATTCCTAACACCCCCAAACTGCAGCCAGCCCAAACGTCCACAAACTGGCGAGTGGCGAAGACCCGGGCTGCAGCCGTAAACTATTATCACACAACAGAAAGGAACCGACTCCTGAGCCTCGGACGGCCCTGCTCAGTGAAGGGGGCCAGACAGAAAAGGTGTATATTACACGAGTGCGTTTGTCTAAAACGCCCAGAGAAGGCGGCTCTGCAGGGACAGCAAGCCGCTGGGGCTGGTGGGGCGGGGAGCGGGGGTGACCCACACAGGAACGGAGGGACCCGGGGGCAGCCGGGGCCCCACAAGTTGATAAACTGACTGAAGAGTGCCCAGCTGCGCCCTGAGCCTAAGGGAGCTCGGCGGCCTGCAGGTTCTACCTGAGTAACGCGGTCACAGACCAAACGGAGGCCGGGCTGCAAGCGCGAGTCCAGGACGGGGCAGCGCTCCAGCACCTCCGCCCACCCTCTCCAGCAGGAGACGTCATCCGGCTGGCATCCTGGTCAGAGGGCAGGCTAAAAATAACTTGCTTGACGCTTGTGGCACAAAATACCCAGCGTCACAGAAAGGGAAAAACAAAACAAGGTCCAGAGCTCGTGCGGAACCCACCTCAGGTGAGACCGAGGTCCTCGAAGTGACCGCCAGGGGGCGGCATCCCGCGCCCGCAGGCCCCCAGACGCGGAGCGAGCCAGGCGAGGGCTGGGCAGCGAAAGGGGAGCAGGGACGCCTGGGCTGCGACACAAAGGCACGGAGGACAGCCGCGTACTCAGCCGCGGGGCTGGGTTTTCGAAACGGTCACTTTTCCTTAGTTTGGGGATCAGTGTTTGGTTAAGACGGCGATACCGTGCTTTCAGCTCCAAACCCCATCAAGAGCGTCTCCCCAGCCCCGGAGGGTCTCGGAAGCCAGCGAGGGCCGAGCCCAGTCCCTCAGGTAGGGGCGCACACACGCAGTCACGGAGCAGGGAAAGGCCCCACAGATGTAAGAGGGCGTTTCATCGCCTGAGAACCCTGGACCCGGGAACGAGGCGGAGACCACGAGGACCAGGGCGGGCACACGGCGGCGCCCAGCCGGGCCAGACCCCGCCGTCCCTGGGAACAGGCGGGGGCGGCTGTGACTCCAGGCCTGGAGGCCCTCCACGCTGCGACACGGACCCTACACACAGCACAGCCCGCCCCCGAACACCGGACACCCCGAGCTTCACCCCAGGCGCCGAAACAAGAGTCCGCAGAGGCGGCGAGGTCACCGTGGGCGCGGCTTCTCAGAACCCAACACGCTGTCAGAGTGACTGCAAGCAGACAACACAGTCTTGGCGATCCTCTGCGTTCTCTAGGTCTGCGATGAAACAAGCCCGGCTTCGAATCTGACGCTGAGGAAAACGTGGAAGAAACTCATCTGAGGGGCCTGAGGCTGCCGCAGCCCGGGCGGGGGGCCGGCAGGTGGCTGCCGGTGTCAGAGAGAGAGGCGCCCCGAGGGCTCAAGCCCAGGCTGCCGGCGGGGGCTCCCGGCCAGGCCCGCCCACTGAGGACCCCGGGGCCCCGCACACGGGTGTGAAATAAGGAAGAGCAGAGAAGGGCCTCGTTCCCGGCAGGCAACACCGTGTGTGGCTCAGGAGCACACACTTCGCGGTTCACACTCATCGGCAAGGCTCCTCCTAGGCTAGAGGGAGCGCTGCAAACAAGGGCCCGCGGCGAGCGGCGGTTCTGAGGTCTTTCCTGGAACTCACTTGGAATTCTAGGACTGGCTCAGTCCAGCACACTTTCAAAGCGACATTTATAGTGCCTCACAGACCTCTCTCAAATGACACCTCTGCGTGTTTTTTCTATTTTAACACCGACGCTTAAGACCCTATATTTATCCGGATTAAATGTCAACTCTGTGGATCCCAGGCTGTCGGGATCTGCCTGGATTCTAATTTTGCCCGAGAACTTCACCCCCCAGCTCTGGGGCGCCCTTCCTCAGCCAGCCCAGGTGGGCGGTATCTCCCGGGCCCGGAGGGTCCGGCGGGCCTAGACTGAGAGCAGGGGACCCGGTTCCAGACGGGGTGACGGGGGTCAGCAACCCCCGTCCCGGGGAGGTCAGTAAGCGCCTCTGTCCAGCACATGCTGGGATCTGTGGGGGACTTTAAAAGAAAGAGCATCAATCCCTGTTAAGTTACAAAAGCAAAGGCCGGGAGAGTAGTTTTACTATGATACTTTAAATCAGTTTTTGAAAAATATAATGCTTACCTCAGGCTTCCCGGGTGGCTCAATCAGTGAAGAATCTGCCTGCACTGAAAGAGGTTCTATGGTTCTATCCCTGAGTCGGGAAGACCTCCTGGAGTGGAAATGGCAGTCCATCCCAGTACCCTTGCCTGGGAAAGCCCATGGACAGAGGAGGTGGGCTGCCGTCCACGGGGCCCCGGGACTTGGGTATGGCGGTGACTAAACCACCACCGCCACCACCACGATGCTAACCTTGATAGTTTCTTGCGGGTGAGAGACCCCGTGGTCGCACAGCGTAGTTTTCACTCACACCTTCTACCTAGGGCGATTCTTCCAGGCACACGAGCTACTTTATTTAAAGCTCCTTCCAATCACTTCTGCCCCAGCGACAGGACGCCAAGGAGCCTGGGGAACTTGGCTAGGATTACGTAGGACATGATACCACCGTCGACCCAATTAACTCAGAGGAGCCGGACACTGTTGCACTTTTGAACGTGACCGTGTGCTCTGCGGGGATGGCTGGATTCTCCAGAGAGGCCCGACTTGAATCCATCTGCTGCTCGGTCACACCCACCACACACGCACTTCGTCAATGGTAAGTGACCGGCCCGGGATCCACCTCCAGCACAAGGACCATCCGTCTGCCAACAGGTGAAATTCAACAGGTCACAGGAGACCTCACAAAAAGCTCCAGAGACACGTGGAAAGGCAATCCTAGGACCCGGCGAGGCCTCTGCTGTGCGTCTTAGAGTCTGCAAAGTGAGCGGTCGACGTAAACCAAGTGTGTCCTGCGTGCGAGCACCAGGCCCCTAGGGGCCCAGTGGACTGGGCACCCGGCGGACCCCGCACCCACCCGCAGTCTCCGGCGCTGAGAGTCCTCAGTTTCAGCTCAGTGCCCACTCGGAGTTCTGCCTTCTCACCTCACGTGACAAAGGCTTTGAACATGAACTGCTCTCTTTAACTGCAGATAACGACAAACCTCTAGCAGAGGACTTCACAGCTTTGCTCGGAAACCAACACCGCTGAGCAGACTCTGGTCCCCACCCGGGGTGGCCCCTGGCGGTACTGATGAGTCCCAACGATCTGAGCGGTGCTGACCAAGACCAGAGACGCGAGAACTCGTCACGGCCCGAAGCCAAAGTGGAGGGGACACCTCATCACGGCGCAGGAGCCGTGACTCGCGTGGCCTCTGTTCGCTGCTCCTGAGAAGCAGCGGTTCCTGCACGCGGCTTTCTGTCCCCCCCCCCCCCCCCCCCCCCCCCCCCCCTCTGTAACAAAGTATTGTTTTTCCTCTGAGGAACTTTAAAAGCAGAAAAAAATTAATATTCTAACAATCAGATCATTGGTAAAGCGTCTGGAATTATTGTTTATACGTGGCACAGAAACAAAGATCTAGAGGAAAACCAATTTAAACAAACAGAACCGGGGTTTCATGTCCTCCGCCTCCGAATACTGTGCATCTGGAGAGCGCACGTCCCCTCTCTAGCGGGGTCCCGGTCCGCGGAGGACCAGGCGGACACAGCGCCGAGGGGGTGGGAAGGCGGCGGGCGGCGCGCCCCGCACCGGCCGGCACACCGTCCTCAGCGTCCTCCCGACACCTGAGCGGCCGCCGGGAGAGCGTCTTCCCTCCTTCTCCGACCCGAGGGCCTGCTCCGCCCCAGGCCGCGGGGTGCCGGGCTCGCGGTGACCACGGCACGCGAAGGGGCGTCCTCAAGGGAGCCCTCAGGCCACGGGCGCGGGGGGGGGGACCCTCACCCCACGGGCGTCGCCAGGGCAGAAACCGAAGGCTAACCGGCCCGGGGCGGGGAAGGCGGGGCAGCGGCGCGGCCCCGGGTCAAGCGTGGGGGCTGCGGAGCCGGGGAAGGGCACGGGGCCGCCCGCCGAGAGACTGGAAGCGGACGCGGGGCTCCGAGAAGGCGTCTCCGCCGGGGGCTGGGCGGAGGACGACGCCCGGGGATCCGCACAGCGCCGCCACCGCCCCCGGAGGAGCGCGAAGCCCGGGCCGGACAGTCGCGCGCGCTCTCCGCGCGCCAGGAGGCTCGTGCGGGCGACCTTCGCCCTCCGCTTGCGTCCAGGTCCGAGCCCCGGGGGCTGCCCAGCCCGGGGCCCCCGCGCCCCTTCCGCGCCGGGCGGGGTCTGCGGCGCCCACAGCTTCCCGGGCCTGAGCGCGCGCCCCGGCCCCGCGGAGCCCGGGCCTCACCTGGAAGGTCCTGGAAGCCCGCGGGCCCGCATGCGCGCTGACCGCCGAGCGCGCCCGGGGGGACTCTGCCCGCGCTCCCCGCGCCGCGCGCGCGGGGCCGGCCCGTGAAAAGCAGCCTGGCGCGTGGCTGCGGGTCCTCCCCGCCCGCGCCACCAGGAGCGAGTCTGCTCGGCCCCTCTGGTACCCAGGGCGGGTGAAGGGGTGCCGGCAGCCCCGGCAGGTGCCAGGGTGTCTGCGCGCACGCTCTCCACTGACGGGGTTCCAGGTGGAGTAAGCCCAGTTCGGTTTCTGCCCTGCGCCCCAGCCTCTAGCCCCACCCCGTGCAGGGATGGAGGGCAAGGGGGAGGTCTGGACCGTGGAGTTCAGTGACACTTTTAAATTCAGGCACGGATGGCCCCCAAACATCACAAAAGCAGCCTGGGGAGTGCGTGAGACGCGCCCTGTGCCAGGCGCTCCCCGAGGGCGCTCCCTTCCTGGTTCTAGGATGTCTGGACGTTTCTGAGTCCGGACGTGGGTGCGAAGCTGAGGCGGGTGGCAAAGCCGCAGGCGGGGGACATAGGTGGCCACGGTCCGTGGTGGCAAGTCCAGCGGGCGGCAGGCGGGCCCCGAGGCGCCGTTTGCAGGTGTTTTGCGCGCAGGTGGCTCCTGGCACACAGGATGCTCGCCAGGGAAGGCGAGGCGCAGCATGCGCCCGGATCCCAGGTGATTTTAAGAAATGAATGGGACCCCGAGAATAACACAGTGATGATGCAATTATTTGCACAGCAGCTTCACATTCTAGCAGCTCAAAGCTTCTTAAACAAGAAATCAGACTGTTTCAGTTCAGTTCAGCTGCTCAGTCGTGTCCGACTCTTTGCAACCCCACGGAATGCAGCACGCTAGGCCTCCCTGTCCATCAGTTCAGTTCAGTTCAGTTGCTCCGTCGTGTCCTACTCTGCGACCCCATGAATTGCAGCATGCCAGGCCTCCCTGTCCATCACCAACTCCCGGAGTTTACCCAAACCCATGTCCATCGAGTCGGTGATGCCATCCAACCATCTCATCCTCTGTCGTCCCCTTCTCCTCCTGCCCCCAATCCTTCCCAGCATCAGGGTCTTTTCCAATGAGTCAACTCTTCGCATAAGGTGGCCAAAGTATTGGAGTTTCAGCTTCAACATCAGTCTTTCCAATGAACACCCAGGACTGATTTCCCTTAGGATGGACTGGTTGGATCTCCTTGCAGTCCAAGGGACTCTCAAGAGTCTTCTCCAACACCACAGCTCAAAAGCGTCAATTCTTTGGCGCTCAGGTTTCTTTATAGTCCAACTCTCACATCCATACATGACCACTGGAAAAACCATAGCCTTGACTAGACGGACCTTTGTTGGCAAAGTAATGTCTCTGCTTTTTAATATGCTGTCTAGGTTGGTCATAACTTTCCTTCCAGGGAGTAAGCGTCTGTTAATTTCATGGCTGCAGTCACCAACTGCAGTGATTTTGGAGCCCCGAAAAATAAAGTCTGACACTGTTTCCACTGTTTCCCCATCTATTTCCCATGAAGTGATGGGACCAGATGCCATGATCTTAGTTTTCTGAATGTTGAGCTTTAAGCCAACTTTTTCACCTTCCTCTTTCACTTTCATCAAGAGGCTCTTTAGTTCTTCTTCACTTTCTGCCATAAGGGTGGTGTCATCTGCATGTCTGAGGTTATTGATATTTCTCACGGCAATCTTGATTCCAGCTTGTGCTTCTTCCAGCCCAGCATTTCTCATGATGTTCTCTGCATATAAGTTAAATAAGCAGGGTGACAATATACAGCCTTGACGTACTCCTTTTCCTATTTGGAACCAGTCTGTTGTTCCATGTCCAGTTCTAACTGTTGCTTCCTGACCTGCATACAGGTTTCTCAAGAGGCAGGTCAGGTGGTCTGGTATTCCCATCTCTTTCAGAATTTTCCACAGTTTGCTGTGATCCACACAGGCAAAGGCTTTGGCATAGTCAATAAAGCAGAAGTAGATGTTTTTCTGGAACTCTCTTGCTTTTTCGATGATCCAGTGGATGTTGGCAATTTGAAGTCTGGTTCCTCTGCCTTTTCTAAAACCAGCTTGAACATCTGGAAGTTCACGGTTCACGCACTGCTGAAAGGTGGCTTGGAGAATTTTGAGCATTACTTTACTAGTGTGTGAGATGAGTGCAATTGTGCGGTAGTTCGAGCATTCTTTGGCATTGCCTTTCTTAGGGGTTGTAATGAAAACTGACCTTTTCCAGTCCTGTGGCTACTGCTGAGTTTTCCAAATTGGCTGGCATATTGAGTGCAGTACTTTCACAGCATCATCTTTTAGGATTTATTTATAGCTCAACTGGAATTCCATCACCTCCACTAGCCTATTCGTAGTGATGCTTCCCAAGGCCCACTTGACTTCACATTCCAGGATGTCTGGCTCTAGGTGAGTAATCACACCATCGTGATTATCTGGGTCATGAAGATCTTTTTTGTACAGTTCTTCTGTGTATTCTTGCCACCTCTTCTTAATATCTTCTGCTTCTGTTAGGTCCATACCATTTCTGTCCTTTATCGAGCCCATCTTTGCATGAAATGTTCCCTTGGTATCTCTAATCTTCTTGAAGAGATCTCTGGTCTTTCCCATTCTATTGCTTTCCTCTATTTCTTTGCATTGATTGCTGAGGAAGGCTTTCTTCTCTCTCTTTGCTATTCTTTGCAACTCTGCATTCAAATGGGAATATCTTTCTTTTTCTCCTTTGCTTTTCGCTTCTCTTCTCTTCCCAGCTATCTGTAAGGCCTCCTCAGACAGCCATTTTGCTTTTTTGCATTTCTTTTCCATGGGGATGGTCTTGATCCCTGTCTCCTGTATGATGTCATGAACCTCTGTCCATAGTTCATCAGGCACTCTGTCTATCAGATCTAGTCCCTTAAATCTATTTGTCACTTCCACTGTATAATCATAAGGGATTTGATTTAGCTCATACCTGAATGGTCTAGGGGTTTTCCCTACTTTCTTCAATTTAAGTCTGAATTTGGCAATAAGGAGTTCATGATCTGAGCCACAGTCAGCTCCCGATCTTGTTTTTGCTGACTGTATAGAGCTTCTCCTTCTTCGGCTGCAAAGAATATAATCAATCTGATTCGGTGTTGACCATCTGGTGATGTCCACGTGTAGAGTCTTCTCTTGTGTTGTTGGAAGAGGGTGTTTGCTATGACCCGTGCGTTCTCTTGGAAAAACTCTATTAGCCTTTGCCCTGCTTCATTCTGTATTCCAAGGCCAAATTTGCCTGTTACACCAGGTGTTTCTTGACTTCCTACTTTTGCATTCCTGTCCCCTACAATGAAAAGGACATCTTTTTGGGGTGTTAATTCTAGAAGGTCTTGTAGGTCTTCCTAGAACCATTCAACTTCAGCTTCTTCAGCATTACTGGTTGGGGCAGAGACTTGGATTCCCGTGATATTGAAGGTTTGCCTTGGAAACGAACAGAGATCATTCTGTCGTTTTTGAGATCGCATCCAAGTGCTGCCTTTCGGACTCTTGTTGACTATCATGGCTCCTCCATTTCTTCTGAGAGATTCTTGCCCACAGTAGTAGATATAATGGTCATCTCAGTTAAATTCACCCATTCCAGTCCATTTTAATTCGCTGATTCCTAAAATGTCGACATTCACTCTTGCCATCTCCTGTTTGATCACTTCCAATTTGCCTTGATTCATGGACCTAACATTCCAGGTTCCTATGCAATATTGCTCCTTACAGGATTGGACCTTGCTTCCATCACCAGTCACATCCACAACTGGGTGTTGTTTTTACTTTGGCTCCATCTCTCCATTCTTTCTGGAGTTATTTCTCCACTGATCTCCAGCAGCATATGGGGCACCTACCGACCTGGGGAGTTCATTTTTCAGTGTCCTATCTTGTTGCCTTTTAATCTCTTTCCAGGAGGAGCAGCGACCTGCGCAGACCGTGTGTTGGACAAGAGCAGCCTCCTCTTCCGACTACGTGGACTCTTGCTGTGGGTTGTATCACATTTGCCAAAGCTCTGTTTTGGCAGTAATGCCTATGACCCCAAGCACCCTTCACCCTAAATGTTGTAAAAACCCTTCAGCATTTGTACTTTGTCCTCCCCTAAATCACCATCTCCCTATCCCACCCTTGGCGCTATGCCAGGGTTTTTGGAGGACAAAACTACAAACTCGCACCCCAAAAGAAAAGGATTTTAGGAACATTTTATGCAAAACGACAGGTTATTTAATAAGTCAGGGCCTTGCCCGGATGCATGAAGGGACTAAACATCTGATTTGAAAAGGACTCTAATATTCTCACTGCTGGTAACTTGACAAGTAATCCTGAAAAACAATCTTTCAACCTTATCTTCTCAAGAGAAGTGATGAGCTTCTACAGCTCAGTAAGACCAACAATCAAACAGAAAAGTGGGAAACAGTGTTTGAACAATTAATGCATGGAAAAGAAATGCGACTGCTTCTCAAAGATTGAAAACAAAAACCCAACTTCACTTATAAGCAAAAGACAAATTCTAGCTGGTCTACAGTTATCCTTGCAGACCTTCATCCCACAAATAAAACTCCCAAGGAAAATGTGCAGCTCATGGGTACAAGGCGGCTAGATTTGTAGCAGACTGAATGATCAATCCTCTGTCTTCATCCCCTGGGGTGGTGCCTTTGTTCACCCTCCCGCCGTGGCTGTGTGATGAGCTGAGGTTGTCCCTTTCCCCGAGGTCCAGACATGGCTCCACGACTCAATACGGTGGGCTGTGAGCAGGATGACACCAGCAAAGCAGTGAATGCCCTGCGCTCTCTGCCTCCCACCTCGGTGTGTGGGAGGGCGTGTTCCCAGTAGCCGCTGCCGTGCTCACCTGAAGCTCAGACCGGGCCACGTGAAGCCTGGGAGCACGGACTGAGCCAAGTTCACCCAAACCCCAAGCGACCCACGAGCCTGTGGGCGAGGGGAAGAGACTGTGGTCATGAGCACGGATCATGAGGCCATGTTACAGGCAGCGTTTGTTGTCGCTAGGTCACGTCTGACCCTTTGTGACCCCATGGACTGCAGCATGCCAGGCTTCCCTGTCCTTCACCATCTCCTGGAGTTTGCTCAAACTCATGTCCATTGAGTCCTCCTACATATATATTCCTGTGTGAGAAATGGAAACAGGTCCACACAACTCGTTCACAGATGTTTAAAGCAGCACTGTTCATAATCACCACAAGCTGGAAACAAGGCACATGTGTATGGGTGGCTGATTGGAGAAGCATAGTGAGGAATACCCAATGAAATGTTTGTCCATAAAAAGGAGTGAAGGACTGCTACATGATTGAATCGTGTCAACATTACACCGTGCAAGAAGCCAGTTACAAAATACCACTAGTCTACTTATGGGAGATATTTGTAGGAGATATTTAGAATATAGGAAATACTTATATTTATAAACATAAATAGGAAACATTCAGAAGAGCTAAGTCTATGAAGACAGAGTAGATGGGTGGTTACTTATGCAGGGGTGGGGCGTGATAAAGGGCACAGGGTTTCTTTTTGAGGTGATGGGAATGTTCTAATAGTGACGATGATGATGGCTGCACACGTGTGGCTAGTCTTTTTTTTTTTTCAAAAACTTCTGTTCAAAGTTTATTCATTCTTCCAACAAATATTTATCAGTGAAGTGTTATATAATACAGCAATCTGCAATTCACACTCCCTACTTTTCAGGCAAGAAAATGAGCAACTACACCACAAACTGACGGTGCTGAGCAGGAGGATCAGCTCTTGAGAGTGCACCTCCTCTCAACCAATGCGTGCCTTTTGCAGGCTGAAACTTTAGTTGAAGTAGACATTACACGTCGACTCAGATTTTTTAGCATCATACAAATTTCTGAGGAAACATCACTTATAGTATAGCATAGCATCACTTTTTTCACCAGCAAAACCTCACTAAATAATTTTCGGGCCCCATAATTTTCCAGAAGTATGTAACGCATTACATTATACCCAAGATTCATAGACTAAGACATACAAATTCTTAAAAAGAGACCACTTACGGTAAAACGGCTCCAGTAACGGGCAATTTCCTCCATATTTCTTGCAGGTTTAAATAAAAAATACTTCCTCCACTCACCCCAATCCGCCGTCAGTGACCCATCAGCATCCAAGCTCCTTTCGAAGACAATGGGCTGCTTTTCTGGGTACCTGATGTCCTCTGCCGGCGTTCAGAAGTTGTTTTGTGAAGTTTGCTCAGTGTTCAAATGTTCTTTTGATGAATTTGTGGGGGAGAAGGTGGTCTCCCCGTCCTATTCCTCCGCCATCTTAGGACCGCCTTGCGTGGCTATTCTAAAAACCACTGAATTGTACATTTTAAGTAGGTGAGCTACATGTTATGAGAATTTTATCTCAGTAAAGCTGTTATTTTTTTGTTAAGGGAAATATGAGATAGCCTCACGATGAAAAATGTTCTGTATCTTCAAAACAAAGCCAAACCCAAACTTCAGAGTGCAATACTCGGTTGTCTGACGTGCTCAGCTGTGTCCGACTCTGTGACCCATGGGCCACAGCCCACCGGGCTCCCCTGTCCATGGGGTTCTCCAGGCAAGAACACTGGAGCAGGTTGCCATGCCCTCCTCCAGGGGATCTTCCCGACCTGGGGACTGAACCTGAGTCTCTTGTGCACCTGCAGGCAGATTCTTTACCCCTTGAGCCAGGTCCTCTGATGAGTGTATGTTTAACTGCACAAGGAAACACCCAGCAGTTTATCAAAATGACTGCACCTCTGTGCCCTTCTGTAAGCAGTGTATGAAAGCTCCGGCTGCTCCACATTCGCCGTATTTTGAGTATTTTCTTACATTTAAGATACTCTAATAGGCATGTGTTATTGCGGTTTTAATTTGCATTTTGTAAGTGACTGATAACACTGACCATCTCTTTTTTGTGCTTATTTTAATTGCCATCCATGTATCTGGTGAAGTGTCCTATAAAATAAGTTACTGAAGAACAAAAATTAAATTTCACAAAAATCAGCAGCTTAAATTAACACAAAAAAATAAGATTTAGAGAGGAAGAACAACTGAGAAACTGCTTGCCACACGAGCAGACAGGGGAGACAGAGCTAGCGTGGGAGGAGACGCTGGGCGGGTGGCGCTGCCCACAGCACCGGGCGGGCTGGGAAGAGCGCTGACTGCTCACACCGGCCTGGAGGCTGAGGCAGGAGGGGCCTGGGGCAGTTGGGGCAGCACTTGGAGACAGGTAGGGGTCCTCGCCCGAACACAAACCCGTGCTTTGCCTGCAAACGAGGCCAGCAGGCAGAGGGGCGGTGAGGAGCATCAGTGGGCAGGGTGGGAGGTCAGCGGCATGGCGTGAGGCCTGGGGGAGGGGAAACGGACAGAGGCAATGAGGTCGCCTGGAGGGGCACAGGGCCGGGGGTGGGGGCAAGGTTCTGTCCATCACCCCCTCCTCTGAAGACTTGGCGCGAGTGCATGAAGCTATCTGACGCTGTCCCCTGGCTTCTGATGCCCTTTCCCTTCTTCCTTTGGATTTCCTGTCTTGGAGCATTTTTATCGTTATGCCTTCAAGGTCACAAATCTTTTCTCCTGCAATCTCTACTCTGCCATCAATCCTATTCCATGCCTTTTCCACCTCCACATCATCGTTTTTCGTCTCTAGAAGTTTGATTGCAGCCTTCTTGGCTACAGTCTTCTGTGTCGTCACTTTTTGAAATAAGGGATACTGTTATAGTGACTGTTTTAATGTCCTTTTCTGCTGGTTCTGACATCCAGGGAACTTCTGGGCCCGTCTCGCCTGAGCAGTCAGACGGACTCTTCTCCTCACTTTGCCCCGAGCTCCTCCTTTGCACGCCTGGTCATCTTCGTGTGGACACCAGACATCATCAACTTTCCCTTGCGCGATGTTGGGCACCTCTGAGATCCCCCTGAACTCCGCTATGTAACTAACTTCCTGGAAACAATTTAGTTCTTTTGGGTCTTGTTTTTTGTTAGATGGATCGGAAGACGTTAGTTGCTCAAGTTGTATCTGACTCTGTGCGACCCCATGGACTGTAGTCCACCAGGGTCCTCTGTCCATGGGATTCTCCAGGCAAGAATACCGGAGTGGGTTGCCATCTCCTGCTTCAGGGATCTTCCCGAGCCAGGGATTGAACTCGGGTCTCCTGCTTTGACAGATGGGTTCTTTACCATCTGAGCCACCTGGAGATCCCAGATGGATCTGGAGGAGATGGATCTAATTATTCTCCAAAACGGAGGAAGACTTCCCAAGTCCTCTCCTGCCCCAAGCCTGTGAGCTGTGAGTTCTTCTAGTTCAGTGGGTACAGACACTATACGCGGCTCTGGGTGACGACCCTTTTGGACGGTTCTGTGGCCATTTCCTCACTGCAGGAGCACCAATTCGCACGCAGCTGGACGTGCAGAGGCGAAGCTCCGGGGTTCCATCCTTGGAGCCCCCTCCGGTCCCGGGCTTGGAGCTTCCTGGGCTCTCAGTGCCACGTCAGACTCCAGGGTTCTGCTGGGCCCTGCCTCAGCTTCCCCCCCGGTGCTGAGGCCAGGAAGCTCTCTCCAGGCGGGAGGTGGGCAGTCACGGACTCATCTTATTTCCCACTTCCCAGGGACCACTGTCCTTTCTGGCATCTGGCGTCTCAAGACCGCCGTCTCGTGTTCTCTGCCTGCCTCCTTTGACTGTCTCAGGCAGAAGGGTCAGTGTGGTCCCTGTCCATCTGTCTTGGCTGGAAGCGCAAGTTTCCAACTCGTCTCTCTGCTCCTCATCTCCTCTCTTGTCTGAGCAGTGGTTGTCGATATAACAGTAGCTGACTGTCAAGGCTTCTTCAAGGGAATGTGTGTCACGTGCCGTGACTTTGCTTCCATGAACCTGGCTGGTCCTCACAAGCACGCGCGTCTCCTTAACCTCATCTCCCTTTGACAGGCTGGAGTGAGCCTCAGGTCTTTGCTGGTGTGGATCCCAGGCAGGCCTGCCTGTTCTCAGGCCATGCGCGTCCTGTGGCTTCTGGGGTGCTCTCGCCCAAGTGCAGTGTGTATGCTGGCTCTGTCGGGCACGCGCGTGTGCCTGGTTCTCCTTTAGCCACGAGACTTCCCAGTGAGACAGGCAATGGGACAACCACCCGGCGGGGAAGCAGTCAGATGGGATGTCAGTGGCCAGAACCATCAGGCCTGCTTTCCAGGCGCGAGCACAGAGCAGACTCGGAGGTGCAGGCGAGGTCCGGGACCAGAAGTTGGTGCTTAGCCCTCAGCAGACCGCCAGTTCCCGTGATTCCAGCCGTCTCTTCCTGTAGGTAAGCGCTGGGACTGCCGCCTAGGAAAACCCTCACGTCTTGTGTTTGCTGATTTCCATGGGGCCTGCGGACAGAACCCAGGACCTCCGCAGCCAGCCCGGAAGAAGACGTAGACAGGCCGGCCCGCCAGCTCGTGAGATGCTACACGATGCTTCGCATGGAGGGGCCAGGGGTCAGGTGACATCACGGATCCCTTTCTGGCTCTGCTGTGTCATCATTGCCCATTTTAGGACAGGGGTCCACGGTGCAGGGAGGGCCTGGGAGTTGGAAGGAAAAGGCTGGGGAAGTCAGGAGCGTTTGGTATCCAATGCGTGTCCATTTATTTTACACTTACAAAAGAAATTGCCCACCCTCTGCCCCATCCCCCAAAAAAGTCTCTTTTTACAAACATTTAAAAATTAAAACCGAATGAAGATAGACAAGTTAATTTCAGTACAATTATTTCTCAATGGAGCTGTCATAATTAGAGTTTAAATTTCCTACAAGTGACCAATGTCCAAGTGACTTATAGGGAAATCCTGATTATTGGCCATTTTACAAGTTAGCAAATTCTAGTACAAAAATAGTCCATGTGCTGGAATAGGCTTTCCTGTTACATAGGTCTCAGGCCAGTCTACTGACCACATAATCCACGTGCGTCCCGGGGCTCCCCCTTCACAATGGCTCATTCATCGTAGCTGAAGCAGCCTGGCACCCCCCACGGTGGCGGGCCCAGTTCCGCCTGGGGCCACCCTGGCCCTGGGGCAGCAGGCAGAGCCCAGCTCCGCTCTGGGCCCTGGAGGGCGGGCCGCGCTGCGGGCAGAGCCGCCCCCTCTGAGGGAGCAGCAGCCCGGGACGCAGGCTGTGCGGGACGGCCTGCCTCCCACCGTCTCGGCGTCCCTGGGGCTCAGTGAGGGCAGCAGTGGGCCTTGCGGGTGGGGGCCCTTGGGGCGGGGGTGGGCAGGCAGGCTACTTGTCCCGCAGGAGGTCCAGCTGCTCCTGGCACTCGGTGAACAGGCGCTGGAAGCGGAGGTTCTGCCCGATGACCGGCAGCAGCTCCTTCAGCAGGTCCCGCTTGCGCAGACCCTGCGGGCACAGGGGAGGCAGCTGAGGGCCCTGGCGGGGCTCCCCGGACGGGAGCCATCTCGCCGGGAGGTGGGACGGTTGAACGCAGAGCGGCAGGTGCGGGACACAGCGTGGGGGCGGGAGGACCCTAGGCAGGTTCCACTCGTCTGGGCCCCCTGTGGCCGCTGGCATGGGCACCACTGGTCTCTGCACTAGTCAGTGGCCAGAGGAGCCTGGCCTTCCAGGGTGGGATGGGAACAGGGGGCCCTCCTGGAGGGGCGGCTCTCCCGAGGTCAAGCCCAGGGCAGAGGAGGGGCCTTGGCCTCACGTTCTGGGGTTTCTGCCTTCAGCGCTTCCCACACCCCTTCCACCCCTGGTGCACGGGCACCAGGTCTGCCCAGGCCCTCGTGTGACGTGCACTGCCAGGCAAGGTCTCCATCCACAGACCCCTGAGGAGCACAGCTGCTGAGAGGGGAAAACCCCTGCGGGCAGTGCTGACCACGGCAAGAGGAGGCCTGGGCGTTACAGGCGTGGAGCCCGGATGAGGAAAGGAGCCAGCGCAGCGCGCCCCATGGGAGGAGGGGCTCCAGGCCCGGATGCAGCTGAGGCCGAGCTGGGCGCGGGGCGGACCGCTGCCACAGAGGCCTGTGGACGACCGCAGAGAGCCCAACATCCGGGTAACGGGTTCCTCAGGAGACACAGACAGTTACAGAAGAGACATGGGCACATTTCACACAGTTAAAGGCTGAAAGGCCCCGCTGGGGGCTGACAGGTAATGTGGAAAAGTTGTTAAGCAGACATGTTGGAATAAGACAGAATTTTCAGACAAAAGGCAGAAAAATTCTGAAAACTTCCCAAGATTAAGAACATATTACCTATAAAGGAGGACATGCCAAGATTCATGATAAAGTGTTTTTTGTTTTCTTTTCTTAACCACAGTTTGCAGTATCTTGGCTCCTGACCAGGGATTAAACCTGGGACCGCATGGAGTCCTAACCACTGGACTCCCAGGGAAGTCCTTGGTATTTTTAATACACTGGAAAAAACATTGCCTAGTTTTTAATCCAGCTAAACAATTATTCACATAAGAGATTATCATAAGAAATGTTTTATTCAGGCTTGCAACACCTCAGAAGGGTTACCCCAGGGAAAATCCACTCTGAAAATGTTTTGGAGGAAATACTCAGAGTGAGAAGAGGTAAGTCCAGATGACGTTACAAGGCATATCTCTTGCTAAAGCCGATGCTGGTCTTCAATGCTAACGCACACATAAGGAGACAACAGACCTAAGGGGCTTGCACTACTAGGTGGTGCAAAAACAGCTTGTCAGATCAAACAAAAGCTGGCCACACCAGCGCTGGCAAGAAATACACAGACACGTATGCAGAAAAGACTGAAAGTTAAAGACGGAGAGAGATATGCTGGTGAATAATGAAAGCAGTATTTTACAATTATCAAACACTGCAGACTTTGTGACAGAACCATCCCTGAGAGGGTACAAAGGCGCCAGCACACGCCCTCGCCCGCCTTGCGTAGCAGCCCAGACGCGGCTCACAGCCGCTCATCCGGTCAGGGACGCAGGGCCTGAGACGGAGACTTCGATGGATGAGGCTTCCCTAGAGGGCCCGGCAGGACAGCTCAGGCCCCGGAGGGCAGCTGCTCCGAGCCCACCCTCTGCTTACCGTCTGCCCCACCCCCCCGACCACCACCCTGTACGCGTGGAGCTTCGACCTCTGACGGCAAGAAGCCTGGGGTCCCCTGAGGTGCACTGGGAGCGCCTACCACCAACTTCCCAATACATAAAGAGTTGTTGCAAACCAGTAAGAAAAACAAACCACACCGAAGTATCCCAACAGGAAATACAAATGGCTCTTAAACACGTGAGATGACGTCGTCCCAGGAAGCCTCCTGGGGCCCGTGGACCCCACACCATCACGGGCAGCACCTTCCAGCTGCCCACCCTCCTGGGGACCAGTTCCACGGGAACGGCCAATTCTCACCGAGAAATTCAGCAAGAAGGCAACTCATCCCCACCCCACCCAACATTCAGACGAAAAGACAGGAGAAATATTTTTTTAAAAAAGGCATCAGTTCAGAAGAGTGCTGGGACTTTCCTGGTGGTCCAGTGAGGGGCCTCTGCACCTCCCCTGCAGGGACTCGGGTTCGACCCCTGGTCAGGGAACTCGGAGCCCACAAGCTGTGCAGGGCAGCCTCTGCAGGATGCGCTTTCTGCCCTCAGGCCACACCCCCCTGCTGATGGCATGCCAGCCACGGTGGCCTCCCGGGCCCAGCTGGCGCACTGCCACCCCCACCAGCAAACCCCCCGGGCCTCCCCACCTCCACTCTGCTGACCCGACGGCTTACTCGCCCAGCCCTGCCAGACCAGACGGCGCCTCACTGCTGACAGACAGAGTGGAGGCCCCCTTGGTTGTGCTGTGAGGACGAGTGGGCACTGTGCCCTCACTCTGAGGCCAGGCCCCGTGACAGCGTACTGGACAAGGGCACCAGGAAGCTCTCATAGCACCTTCCTGTAGGGGTAGGAGAGCTGCACCTACCACCACTGTGGACTCCCACTGGCTCCCAGTGGACGTGTGAACTGGCCCCAGCAGGTCCTTGCATATTTCCCGGAGTCGGTATTCAAACCCTAGTTACAGAAAATACAGACAGGAACACGTCACAGAAAGACCAGAAGGCCGAGACCACAGCAAGTTAGTGTGAGCGTGAGAGCCCCAGGGACCAGTGTGTCGCCTCCTAGGGCCTCGCACCTCGGCTCCGGCCCCGACGCGCCCTCTCCCTGGGCACAGGAGTGTACCGGCGTGGGCTGGGCCGGGACAGACCACAGGTGTGGGCCGTGGGGGCTGTGGGAGGAGGGGTGGACAGGGGCTCTGCTGGAAAGGGGGCAGGCATGCCAGGTCAGGGACACGGACGGGCCCTGGAGAGCTGGGCTGAGGGCCAGCCCTGCTGGGCGGGAAGGGCTCAAAGGAGGAGGACAGCTGCGGATCTAGGAGGCTCCGAGGGGCGGGGGGTGGGGGGGCTTCCAGGCGTGACGTGACCTCCATCTGCACTCTGCCCCAGCCCTCCAGCTCACGGCGGGGCTGACCCGGTGGCGGGCCTCGGGAGGGTCTGGCAGGGGCGGGGCCTGGGGCCGGGGCTCACCTTCGTTCACGAGGTACCGTGCGTACAGGAGCAACCAGTGGCGGTACTCGTGGCTGGAGCGCAGGGTGAGTGCCGCGGCGACCTGGCTCTCCAGGTAGGCCAGGGTGGTCTCCTGCTGCACCACATGAGGCACGGAGAAGAGCCGGGCTGCCTGCCGCCCCGAGCTGCGGGCAGGGCACGGTCAGCAGGCTCTCGGCCGGCCGGCCCCAGGCTCTATTCCGCACTGCCCACCGGGCCCACCTGGCCCGCTGCCCGCCTCTCCAGTGACAGGGCCTGCCCGCGAGGTAGACAGCAGTCCAGGGGGGGCCTGGCAGGGACCGCACGCGCACAGCCACCCTCTTCCCGTGTCCGGCACCTACGTGGAGGCGCGGCCCTGGACTATGGCTAAGGGTCCCGAGCACAGCATGGCGTCCTGGGGCGGTAGGCTGCTCCTGAAGTCCGCGCACTGCGCCAGCGAGTCCTGCTTGTCAGAGACCAGGTTCCTGGGGACAGAGGGGCAGGTGGGGCTCAGGGAAACCGAAGGCAGCGATGGCGTGGGCAGGGCACCCTGCACGCCCACAGGGGCGTCCTGATGCGGGCCCTGGCCAGAGGCCAGGCTGGAAATGCCCGTGGACAAGCCCAGGAACAGTCAAGTGCCTCCCCGGACAGGATGCCAGAGAGTGAACAGTGGGAGCACAGGCCCCTAAGCAGGTCCGGGTGTGGCGAGCTCACCACGTGGACAGCGACGGGCTGAAGCAGTAGGCCTTGCCGTCCGACAGGTTCATCACGGGGATCCCGTGCTGCGTCAGCAAGATCTGAGACACTGTCATGTCGCTTCCTGGGGAGACACGGAGAAGGTTCCCACATGTCCCGGTCAGCGGGCACCAGACCCCTCAGCAGCAGGGCCCAGAGCCTGCTCTTCACCTCGGCCAGCAGGCCCGTCACCCCAGCCCTGACCTGGGCCGCCCCCACCCCGCCGAGGGCCCTGCGCACACCTGCCAGGATGGAGTGGAGGGACTCCTCCTTCACCACCACCACCTGCCTGTGCACGTCCCAGACAGACAGCGTGGCGGCGGCGGTGAGCGCCATGACGTAGGGGCCGGTGCAATGCAGGGTGGAGATCGGGGACGGGAGCAGGATGGGGGGTAGGAGGCGGCGGCCGCAGGCGGAGAACACAGACAGCATCCGCTTTTCACAGGCAACGCACACCACGTCCCTGGGGGCGGGGCAGGCGTCAGGGCCCTGCCTGGGGCCGGCTGCCCTTCCCCCGCCCAGGCTGCCCTGGGAGCAGGCCTCAGGACCAGCGCCCTGACAGCGAGCACCCCCACGGCCCCGGAGGGCCCTGCCCCGACAGGCTGGGGGCCGCGGGGCACGCATGGCAGGCTCAGGCCTTAGGACCAGGCGGGGAGAGGCGCGTCGCCCGAGCGGGGAAGGCCTCAGCACGGGAGTGGGCACCGTCGCGTCCCCCTCTCTGAGCAGCCGCGGGGCCCGGGCTGTGCCTGGGGCTGCAGGCTCTGCGCCCCAGTGGGGCCCCACCACAGGCTGAGGAGCGGCCGCGGGGCCCAGCAGCGGGCGGCGGGTCTGCACACCAGGCCAGGGCCTGGCTGGCTGCTCGGCTATTCTCTGCAGCCTGTGGTCACCGGGAGGCCGTGCTGACACCCCCGCCCGGCCGGCCTCGGACCAGACCGAGGGCAGTCCAGCAAGGGCAGGGGGCTGCAGCACGTGTGAGGGCATCGCACAGGCGAGCTCAGGGTAGAGGGCCTGGCCTGACACATCGAGCGTGCCCGTGAGGGACTGTGCACGGCCCCGACCGGGCCCTTCCCCCCGAGGAGGTGTGTGCGGGGCCCCTCCAGCGGCCCTGGAACCCACGGGAAGACACTGGGGCCGACCGCCGAGCAGAGCTCCCCCCCAGGGCGGGATCTGGAAAGGGCCGGCCTGGGGACTGGGAGGATGGCCAGAAAGCCATGCTGACTTCCCTGGACGAAAGCTCGGGTCCAGAGAGGCAGCCAGCAACGGTCAGAGGCAGGCAGTGCAGCCTGGACACAGAGACTTCAGGAGCCTGGCCACAAACCCCGGGGTGGGGTTTCCCTCCTGAAGCGCGTGGGTGACAGCGCCACCTTCGGGGTGCCCCAGGGACGCAGCGGGCCCGGCGTGGCCAGGGGCGCCCTGCGGGCAGTGGGCCAAGGCCCTGCCCTTACCCGCTGCCGGCGGCTGTGAGGATGCGGCCGGGGAGCACCGTCTCCCACTCCTTCCCCTCACGGCTGCACTTCAGGCGGCTCAGCTTCAGGCCCCCACCAGCCGTCACCTCGTTCTCCACCTCGATGTACATGGAGGGGTCAGAGCTCACCTGGGGAAGGCAAGACAACAGACGTCTTGGGTGGAGCGGGCCTCAGACGTGGGCCCTGGGGTGGACGGAGCTGCCAGCCACTGCGTGGGGGTCAGGAGGGGTGGTCACGGGGACAGGTGCCGGAAGCGGGTGACCACCGGTCCTCCGCATGTGGAGTGTAGACGCTGGATCATAGCTGACGAGTGAAGCCTCCAGATCCCGCCACCCCCGCTGAGCAGAGAGGACGCAGAGGCCACAGGGAACTGGCCAAGAGCGCAGAGCACGGAAGGACCCTGGCTCGAGGGCAGAGTGAGGGGGACACAGGTCTCCCGACTGGAGGTCTTCAATGGCTGTGGGTGTGGCAGGCACAGAGGCCGGCCGGCTCCTGGAGGAAGGTCTGGGAGGCCTGAGGTGCCCAGCGTGCTCACCAGAGCCCGCTGTCCCCGCAGGTGAGCGCGGGGAGACGGTGTGGGCTGGCGTCGGCTCCATGCGGGCAGACAGGAGTGCCGGCACTCAGGAGGCCACAGCAGTGGAGCTGGGCGGAGGGCTGGCCAGGACCCCAGAAACCAAGTCAAGTCCCCCCTGGCGCTGCAGGGAAGGCCCGGGGTGGGGGACCGGCCACGTGTGGAAAGAACCAGGGGCCCCGCCCAGAGACGCCGAGGGCCAGCCCGGGCAGGGCGGCGTGCCCCGCTGGCACGGGGGCCCCAGGGGGAGCGGACAGCATGTGAAGCTGGGAGCCAGTGCTGGGCTGAGCAGCCGGGGCCTCTGGGCGCCGAGGAGTACGAGCCCCAGACACGTGCTGCAAACGGACCTCACACACCCTGCTGGCCGCGTGCGCCAGGTGCCGGGACGTGGACGGGCCAGCGGTGGGTCGGTACCCCGGGCACCGAGCCCAAGGCCCAGAGCCAAGACAGAGGCGGCTTCTGGGAGAAGGGACACATGGGGTGGGTCTTAAGGAGCTGGGCGCCCAGCGGGGGCAGCAGGCTTCGGAGGGCAAGCCACTGGGGGTGGCGAGGGGTCCCCAAAGAGGCGAGCCTCTCTGTAAGACCAGGTGGCTGCTCAGATCAGCCACAGCTCGCCCCGAAGGTGATGGGCCACGTGGAAGCAGCCGAGTCTGTGACGGCTCAGGGCGCACGGCCCGGGGGGCTCACCTGGAGGGTGAAGGCTCGCTGGGGGCCCGGCATCGGCAGCCTCAGTGCAGGGGCTGGGACAGACACACACACGGTGTCCTTCTCGGCGCTCAGGGCGGCGGGGGACTGCAAGAGCAGAGACGTCCCTGAGCCCGAGGGGCAGCGCCAGGCGAGGCTGGGTCCCTGAGCGAGGCTGGGCCTGCTCCCCCGGCTTCTCCTCCCTGAGGACCGCAGGGCAGGCGCGCACCACAGAGAGGCACGCCACTGCGGGCACGAGGCGGCGGACGGGGGACTGGAGGGCTCCGGGGAGTGGGGCGGTCCAGGCCTCCCCTCTCCCTGGCGCGCACCGGCAGCCTCACCTGCACGGACAGGGACATGGGCAGGAGCCGCGCGTCCTTGCGTGGCCGCCCCTTCTTCTTCTTCTCCACGGTCTCCGCCTCCAGCTCCAGCTTGCGCTTGGACAGCGAGGGGGGCTTGGCCACCGGCGCCTTCTCGTCGCTGTCGCTGCTGCTCTCCAGGACGTCGCGGGGACGCGGCTCCTTCACCAGGCTCTGCTCCTTCAGCCTGCATGACACACACCCGCGGCGTTTCCCCAGGACCGCTCGCTTCAGGGCAGCCCATCGGATGCCTACTCACCCCCAGAAGCTGACAATCGGAACAAGTTAGGAGAGGGCTTCCCTGGTGGTCCAGTGGCTGGGAGTCCAGCTGGGAATGCAGGGGCACGGTTCAACCCCTGCCCCAGAAGGACCCCGCGAGCCGTGGGGCAACTAAGCCCGCACGCCTAGCGTGTGCTCTGCGACCGGAGAGGCCACTTCAACGCAGGGAACCCCTGCCAGCCGCAGCCAGAGCAGCGAAGGCCCAGTGCAACCAAAACTACGCAAGTTAAATACGAGCATTAAAAAAAAGAAAGAAGGAAGCTATCAAATCATGAAAATGTGTGGAGGAACCTTAAACATATTGAGAGAGAGAAGCCCACGTGAAAAGGCTGTGCCGTGGTCCTGATGACACCTCTTGGAAACACCACGCTAAGAAGCCCGAGGCTGTTCTGGGAGGAGGGGAACCCCCGGTGCGGGCTGCTCAGGAGGGGACCTGCCACGTGCGGTCTGGACGCCAGCCTGCGGGCATGTGCGCTCACTGGCACTTCCTCTCATAGTTTTGGGTTGTGGACTTTTACGTATTCTCCGCCACCGTCAAGGGAGATGGTGAGGATGGTGGACGTGGCGCCTCACCCCACGGGACCTGCTGGGGCTGTAAGTGTCTGAAAGGCCTTAAGGGACAGGGCTGACAGCTCCCGAGGGAGCTGGGTTAGTGGCCTCGGGGCCCAGGTCTCCCTCCCGTGTCTGGGGGTGGGGGGCACCTTGGCGCTCCTCACTTCCTGTTTAGGGACATGTGTCTCATCTCATCAGCTTTCCAGAGCGTTCAGCAGCGGGAGGCTTCAGATCCTCCACACTGCTGACCGCACACCAAGGTCACAGGCCATGCTGGCCTGCACGACAATGCCCCACGCTGTTCCCCGAGGGTGAACCCTGCCCAGACACGCGGGCTCCACACTGGGTGAAGCCCCAGGGCAGCACAGGTGGCTTTAGCTCCACGACCCCGTCCACAGCAAGAGCGGGTCTCGTCATAGCTGCTCCCTGCTCTGGGCACCAGCGGCCGGGGGGCTCCTGCAGGTCTCGGGCCCCCATCCCTGACATGCTGATGGGGACGCAGGTCCAGGAAGGGACTGGCGCTCCTGGCCTGTGCCCAGGCAGGTGGCCCAGCCCCACTTGGAATTCCCCAGCCCTCGACTCGCTGGACCAGGCAGTGAGCTGTGTGCCACAGAGGACTCGCTGTGAGGCCTCCCTGGGGGCAGAGAAGCTCCAGGCCAGTCGCAGAGGCTGGACTGCTCAGCCGGCCGGCTCATGAGGGTGCTGGCGCCCGTGGGGCTACTGCCTGTACTCAGGGAGGCGAGGACAGGCTGCAGGGCCTCCAGTCCCTCACTCTGCCTCTGCTCCCAACCTCCCAGTTGGTGTGAGCAGGGAGCCGGCATTAGAGGCTGGAACCCACCCGTCCCCATCTCTGGGGCCCACGCAGCCACCACCCACCTTTCCACGGCTGTCGGGGTCACGCTGGCCAAGGCAGGAGTCCCCGGTGTGGCTTTGGAGCGCTCCGTGAACCGGGAGTCGAATGCCTTCATAGGTTCGATCTTGGACGGGGTTGTCAGGACGGAGGGGGACGGTGTGGTGGGAGCAGTGGCCGTGTTCACGCTGGGGTGAGTGGAGGGAAGGCCACGTCAGCACAATGGCCAGGGCCGGGAGTCTGGGCTCTGTGTGCCGTGGAGCCCAAGGAGCCAGACACAAACATCAAACTTCCATAAACCATTTCCCTGACTTCAACATCCCCTCACATTACCTTCTGGAAGGCAGCCCTTCCGGCACCTGGCATTTGCGAGGCTGTGAGCAAGTGCCTGCCACGCCCTCTGCACAGTCCGAGAGCTGCTGGGGGCACAAGGCCGGACGGCGGCTCCACAGGCCCTTCCTCGCCTCGGGGCCGTCTCCACCCCGGCCCGCTCTGACCACAGGTCTAACCGGAAGCGCACAGGGGCCCGAAGCCACCGTCCTCTCCTGCCTCCTTCCCTGGCCAAGCGCTGCACCTGGGCGGCCCTGCTTGCCTCTGAGGCACGGTCAGGTGCCCCTCGCCACCCCAGGTCCGGGCACGCCCCACACGCTGGTCTGAGGCTGCAAGGCCTCCTCCGGGTTGACCCGGGCCTGACCTGCAGCTCTCCCAGGGCCTCGTGTGGGCCCAGCACCCCACCCTTCCCCAGACCCCTTCTCCCTGACGCCCGGCTTCCTGAGTGGCCTGGCGGATCCACCCTGTGCTCCCTCCTCCCCTGGTGCAGGCCTCCTGGCCGCGACGGCGGCAGAGGCTGTGGTGACGCAGGGCCCAGGGTCACCGTGACTGTCGGGCACAGACCAGGGCAGCAGCTGAGCCTGGGCACCTCCCGGCGGGGAGTCCTGGCCTGTGACCGCACCAGGAAGCCAGCCTTTCGTCCCGCGCCCCCCATCCACTCCTCAGGGGTTTGGGGCTCTGCTCTTGTGGCTGTGACCCTGTGGCCTGGCTCAGCCTTAAAGAGAGACTTCCAGAGACCTGCCTGGCAAGGCCCTCAGGGGGCCAGCTCCACAGTCACAGCCCTCTGCTCCTTTCCCAGAGCTAGCGTGCTATCCAGGCGGTGGGCTGTGGCCTCCCTCAGCAAACATATTCTGAGTGTGGGGGGAGTTGGGGCCAGGGCACACGAGCAGACCGGCTGAAGCAGGGCTGGCCCTGCGGCTGGTGACACGGAGCCCTTGGGACCCTGAGCACCGACTCCTCTTCTGAGCAGGCCCCCATCTGAAACCAAGCCCATTCCCTCTTCACCTGAGGCCGCATGGCGTCCCCGGGACCCGCCCACGGCCCAATAGACTCACCCATCCTTACTGGCGGCGTCGCCCGCAGGCCGGGTGCCGGCTGCCGGCTCGGAGGAAGGCTTCGAGGTGCTGAAGGGGACTGGCGTGCCAGGGTCCAGTGGCAGCAGTGGCGGGCCGCTGTGGGAGCTGAGCATGGTACCCGCCAGGGAGCCCGAGAGCGGGATGCTGTTGAAGAAGGCCGTGGAGAAGTCCCTGTAGCCGAGAAGGGGAGAGTCAGCCCAGACCGCGGCTGCTGCGCCAAGTGTTCACACATCCTCGACGCCACAGTTTCTGGTCCAGAGGCGAGGCACTTTCAGGGCAAGCGACAGAGGAGTAAACAGGAACGAAAAACCACCCCGCACACGACCCTCAGCCGGAGCTAAGACGAACCAGGACATGATGTGCCACTAAGAAACAAAAACTGCAACCAACTGTTAACTGTCAGATGCCTCTGATTTTAAGATGCACCCTGACCTGAGGGGTTAGCCGGGCAAGCATGTCTTGGGGCTGGGGAAAAGCAGCGCACAGGGGCCTCTCTGCCGCTACGGGCGGCCTGGATGGGCCATGAGTCACTCAACCAGCCTCTTCCGAGGAACGGCCGACAGTTTCCTGGCGTTGCTGTTAACACACCGCAGGGCTCTGCTGAGGGCCTGGGGTGCCTTCCCCACCCGCCCCGTGGGGCCGCCGTCTGGACTCACGCACGCCCCGAGCGCGTGATGAGGACAGCATGCGGACATGGAGACGCCCGCCGTCCTCACTGTCACCCCACCCTGGCTTCACGCACCCTGGGGGACACGTTCCTAGGAGGGACCGCAGGAGCAAGCGGGACGTCCACAGACGGCTCTGGGTAAACCGTCCTCGGGGTCCTGCTCCGACGTCCATCTCACAGCTGTGTATGGCTGCGCATTTCTCCACACACTCACCACCGGTTTCATCAATGTCTTCACCTCTGACTGTCTGAGGGATGAAAGCAGTATCTGACTACAGCTTGTTGTCATTCGGTCGCTCAGTCCTGTCTGACTCTTCACAGCCCCACGGCCTGCAGCACGCCAGGCTTCCCTGTCCCTCACCGTCTCCTGGAGTTTGCTCAGACTCACGTCCACTGAGTCGGTGATGCCGTCCAAGCATCTCATCCTGCCATCTCGTCTCCCCTGCCTTCAATCTTTCCCAGCACTAGGGTTTAATTTACAATTATTTTGATGCAGGGTTGAAAATGTTTCATCTAGAAATATCTGACTTTTTCTGCGAACTGTTTTGTTCACTTCTGTCATCCATTTTTCTATTTTTTTTTTCATCCCTTCAAAATGTATCGAGCGGCAACACTGTGCCCAATGCTGGGAATGCAGCAGTGAGGAAGATGGCATGGTCTCTGCCCACACGAGTGTAAAGCTCGTAGCCAGCCAGCCAACTGCATCCATAATTTTCACATTACTGTTGTAGTAAGTGCTCAGAGTTCGATCATGCTAAGACATTTAACAGCAAGTCTTGACCCACATTAAGACCTTGTTCTATCTGATTACTGGTCTGTATCATTAAGACCGACTTAACGTATTTTTAAACTTCCTATATGGACAGGAAATATTTTCCCCAGGATATTGTTTTGACTGCTTACCATGTAGTTTTCCTGCAAACACATGTTGTTATCTGTATGGTCTAACTCCTGTGTAATTTGTAGGAAAGATTTTTTTTACTTCTGAGGTTATTGAAAAAACAATAACTGAAACGCTCGGACTGTCCTTCTCTGACACCCCTCTGAGCCGTCCGAGGCTGTAAGTGCTGAGACGGGGCTCCGAATTTCTAAAAAGTTCACCTTACTGAAGTGTAGTTGATATACACTGTTGTGTTTATTTCTGCTGTACAGGAAAGTGACTCCGTTACACACGTATATCCATTCTTTTCCATCACGCTTTATCACAGGGTGTTGAGTACAGCCGCCCATGCACGCCAAACCCTGCCGTGTACCCAGCCCACACACACAGCTGCGTCCGCTAACCCACACCCCCCACTACCCCCTCCCCTAACCCTCTACTTGGCAAGCACACCTCTGCTCCCTATGCCTGCGATTTGTTTCTGCTTTGTAGGTATGTTCATTTGTGTCCTATTTTAGATTCCACGTGAGTGGTATCATCTGCATCTGTCTTTTCTGAGACTCGCTGCACGTACCGTGGTAATCCCCAGGCAGACCCATGTTGCTGTGAATGGCATTATTTCACTCCTCTCAGATGGCTGAGTAGTATTCTGTTGTAGAAATATACTACATCTTCATCCATTCATCTGCTGATGGACGCTTAGTTTCTTCCCACGGGTTGGCTATTGTAAACGGTGCTGCAGTGAACACGGGGGTGCATTATCTTTTTGAACAACAGCGTTCTCTAGGTATGTGCGTGGAGTGAGCTTGCTGGGTCACATGGTAGTTCTATTTTAGTTTTTTGAGGAACCTCCTCACTGTTTTTCATAGTGGCTGCATCAATTCACCTTCCCACCAACGGTGTAGGAGGATTCCCTTTTCTCCCCACCTTCTCCAACGTTTGTTACTTGTATACTTTTTAATGATGGCCATTCGGACCAGCGTGAGGTGATAACTCACTGAGGTTTAGATTTGCATTTCTCTAACAACTAGTGATGTTGAGCATTTTTTCATGTGTCTGTTGGCCATCTGTGTCTTTTTTTGGAGAAATGTCTATTCAGGTCTTCTGCCCATGTTTGGATATGTTTTAAAAACTGCGTTGTATGAGTCCTTTGTCTACTGTAGAGGTTAAGCGCTGGCTGGCTGCGTGTCTGCGTGTATTCCCCGCCCCGTCCACAGGCTGTCTTTTCATTTTGCATAGTTTCCTTTGCTGTGCAAAAGCTTGTAAGTTTGATTAGATGTCACTTATTTCTTTTGATGGTTGAGTATGGTTTATTAAGCTGGGCCTTAGTATAGACACTGGGGCTTGCCCATGGTGCTCTTAATGTACAAGGCCCTGACATTCTCTCAATTTTTCTTGAGCTACGACACCAGGAGGTTGACAGCTAAGTGGATGTACGCAAGCTCAACATCTGTCATCTTCACGTGGCTGACAGCGCCTTCTTCATCTGGACTCGATCGTGGACTCCACCTCATCGACTCTGGCCACCATGTTCTCACTGTGGGTCAAGCAAGGAAGGGAACTGGCCAGCCTTGTTCAGGCCTGGGCCCAGGACTCATGGGCTCTGCCTGATCAGAGACTCTGAAGCCAAATGTTGAACACGGAACGTGAAAGTTGCTCAGTCGTGCCCGACTCTTTGCGACTCCAAGGACTATCCAGTCCATGGAATTCTCCAGGCCAGAATACTGGAGTGGGTAGCCTTTCCCGTCTCCAGGGGATCTTCCCAACCCAGAAATCAAATCCAGGTCCCCCGCATTACAGGTATATTCTTTACCAGCTGAGCCACAAAGGAAGGCCCCAAAAGCCCTCCTATTTCTTGGCCTCCTTCTTATTCTTGTTGAGTTTCTTCAGCGCCTCGATGTCCACCTGGGATGCCCATAGCCTTGGCTGCATCACAATGCTGCTGGTCCCCCAGGACACACACGGAGAGCTCGGGGCGGGGAGGGGACTTGAGCCTGATGGTGCCGGAGAAGCGTCTGCCCTTCTCAAGGCCCAATTTCAGGCTAATCTGAAGCCCCACCGTCTCCAAACACTGCCAGCGGGTTCCCATGCAGGACCGCCCGCAGCGCCTCATAGAGGGTGTCACAGGAGACTTTGCTGCTCATGGTTCCTCACACCGTGATAACCGGAAAAAAGAGCCATTTGTTTATTTTTGTTGCTATTTCTGTTGCCTGAAGAAAATGCTGGGATAGCGTATGTCAGAGAAGGCCGTCCTACGTTCTCTTGTAGGAGTTTAACGGTTGTGTGTCTTTTGTTTAAGTCTTCGAGCCGTTCTGAATTAATTTACGTGCTCAGCGTGAGAAGCGCTCTGGCTTCACTGATTTACATGCGCTGTCCAGCCTTCCCAACACCACCTGCTGAAGAGACATCTCTCCTCCACTGCATCTAGTCTTGTACTAATTGTTTCTAGGGAGTATCATGCCCTGACTTTGACTGAATGAGATTATGATTCATCACAGATGCAAAACATGCTGTAAAATTCTCTAATGTTTGAGAGTATCGCCGAGTTCCACTGTATTCCACTGTTCTGTGTAAGCACGTCACTACCGTAGTTACAGCTTCTAAGTTTCCATTCCTAGTGGGGCTAGTCTCTGATTGATCTTTTCCAGAGCGCTGCAGCTGCTCCCTGTGTACTTTCCCGCATCACTTCAGAGTCAGCCGTCTTCTGCTGAAAACTCCTGTGGTCTTCTGCATTGGCTCATGCTATGTTCACAGGCTGAGAAAGATATGTCATCTTCACGAGACCGAGTCATCCGATCCAGGAAGCACTCTGCATTTCTAGCTGTTTCTGTGAATCTTCTTTTAGGTCTAGCAGTCGAGTTTAAAACTTTGTCTTCATAAAGCTCTCCTGTACTTGTGACACTTCTAGGTGCCGCACTGCTGAAAATGACTTCTCTCTTCACACCTTCCAAAGGTAATGGGTGCTACTTGATGGCGCTCGGCTAGTGATACCCACTCACCTGGTCTTCTTTTACTGACGGTGGCAGCTTTTCCAGTTGATTCTCTTGTGGATCACATCACCCTTGACCAACAACGTGCTTGCCACCTCCTTTCTAATTCTTTTTCTCTTGTCTAACTGTGTGAGCTGGCATTGCCACAACAAGGTTAAACTATCGTCACAGGAGTGGACATCTGTTCAGTTTTCAAATCTCATTTGAAATAAGTTTATCAAGTTTAATAAACACCTATCTATTCCTATCTAAGTTTTAAATAAGAATGATATCGGGCTTAATAAAAATGCCTCTTAAGCATCTACAGAGATGACCAAATAATTTGCTTTGATCTATTGAAAGGTAGGAGTAAGAACCGTTTCCCTGAATCGTCTGAACCATCTCACTTTCCTGAAATAAATTTTACTTACTTATAGCGTATTAGCATCTTAGCCCATTGTAAGGTTCAGTTTGTTACAGTTTATTTAGGATTTTACATTGACATTTGGAAATGAGATTGATCAGAAATTTATTGTGTTATCTGTCACATTTTGATTGTGAAATTTCAATAGTGGTCATTAAAAAAAACGATTCTGCAAGTTTTCCTTCTTTTTCTAAGCACTAGGGGTATTTTCAATAGTATTAGGTTGGTGCAAAAATAATTGCGGTTTTGCACTGTTGAAATTCGTGATTTGATATTGGAATATATTCTAAATAAAATGTGATTATGTTATATATCATTTTAACGTGCATTTCTCACTTTATCTTTTTGCTAATGACTTACTATTTGCTGTGCACTTTTTGTTTATTTTAGACTATGGAAACAATGTTAGACACAAACAAATTTGAGAGATTTCCTTATTTGAGTTCAAAATGGGTTGTAAAAGCAGTGGAGACAACTCACAACATCAACAACACATTTGACCAGGACCTGCAAACAAACGTACAGTGCAGAAGCTTTGCAAAGGAGACGAGAGCCTTGAAGAGGAGTCAAGTGGCCGTCGGAAGTTGACGACAAGCAAGAGCGCCCCTGAAGCTGATCCAGCTGGAACCGCGTGAGAAGCTGCCGGGAACGCAGCTGTGACCACGCTATGGCTGTTCAGCATTTGAAGCCAACGGGAAAGGTGAAAAAGGTCGATGACTGGGAGCCTCATGAGCAGACTGGAAATCAAAAAATCGTCGTTTCCAAGTGTCATCTTTGCTTATTCTACAGAACAGCAATGAACCATTTCTCAACTGGATTGTGACAAGGGACAGAAAGTGGACTGTATACAACAACCGGTGCCGACCAGTTCAGTGGGTGGACCGAGAAGCTCCAAAGTAGTTCCCAAACCCAAACTTGCACCCAGAAAAGGTCATGGTCACTGTTAGATGATCTGCTGCTGGTCTGATCCACTACGACTTTCTGAATTTCAGCAAAACCATTACAGCTGAGAATTATGCTCAGCAAAGTGATGAGATGCACTGAAAACTGCAACGCCTGCAAACGGTGTTGGTCAACAGAAAAGGCCCAATTCTTCTCCATGACAATGCCTGACTGTGCATTGCGCAGGCAAGGTGATGAAGTTCGGCCTCGCCCGCACATTCGCCGGACCTCTCGCCAAGAGAGCAGCACTTCTTCAAGTGCCTCGGCGACTCTTTTGCAGGGAAAGCGCTTCCATGACCGGCAGGGCGCAGAAAATGCTCTCCCAGTTTGCTGAATCCCAAAGTACGGATTTTTATGCTACAGGAATAAACAAACTTATTTCTTGTCGGCAAAAATGTAATTGTTGATTGTAATGGTTCCTATTTCGATTGATAAAGATGTGTTTGAGCCTAGTTATAAGGATTTAAAATTCAGGATCCAAAACTGTAATTACATTTGTACCAACCTGATACTAGAATGCTTCGTTCTTTGCAAAGCTTGTTAGAACTTTCCCGCGAAGCTGTCTCACTCTGGTGCCTGACAGCTGTCCTCTATTTCTTCTGTAAGACTTCATCTGTATAGATTTTCTTCAGTTTCGTTAACTTTTGTTTTCCTCAAAATAATCCATTTTCAAATTTATTTGCAGAGTTCAACAAAAGTGTCCGTCATGCTTTTGGTTTATTCTTTATCTGCGATTGCTTCCCACATTTTTCCATTTTAAATCTTTGCACTTTCTTGTTTTTTCTTCTTAGTTAAGCTGATAATTACCTAGTCCGTTGTTATTTCTTTTGACATGCGCATCAAGAGAAGAAAGTCATTAAGATCAAAAGCATCGAGTCTGGTGCAAGAAACACATGACCCTGGGCAGCACCCGCCTCCGCAGCAGGTGGGCCTGGAAGGACTCACAGAAGCCCCCCGCTGCGTCTCCCACCTATACAGCCCTCCCTCCGGTGGTTCTGACATGGTCAAGCACCGCACACGCTGGGTTTCACCTGGTCCTGAGAAAGGCGGGCAGGGGGCGGTGCCCAGTAGGTTAGGGGAAAAGGCTCCTTCAAGAGAAGCCACCCTGGGCGAGGAGGCTGGAGGCTGGTTCCGGCTTCACCTGGGGCTTGGTGCTTGCACACCTGACCCCAGGAGGGTGTCAGGGCGTCACGTGACTGAGGGTCTCCGCGGCCCTCGGGGAGATTCAGAATAGCCCGGGGAGGAGGGCAAGCGGAGCGCAAAGCACTGCTGCGCACGGTGCCTGCGCGGACAGGCTGAGGGGAGAGGGTTACCCTGACCTGTGGCCTGTTCTTCCACATAGGGCCTTATCGTCCTCCGGGTCCTCACTACGGGAAGAACGACCAACACAAAAGCCAGCCTGGCCACGTATGCCACGACAGCAGCCGACGCCCCCCGAGTCCACTGCCCGTTTCCGCCGCACCCTGCACACCTGGGTCTGGGAAGTGCCCTGAGGGAACAGTCAGAGCAGAGCTCAGACCACGGACGAGCACAGCGCTCCACCCACACCGCACGTCCACGGGCACGGGGCAGCACCTGGGCCCTCCGCAAGCTAGTGCTGCAGAGGGCCAGTTATCAAAGTGGACTCAAGGCCAAGAACCAGGGACAAACAGCAGGATGCCAACAGTGATCAAATCCGAGACTGGACTGTGGGTGGCACTTCCGTCCTTTGGGCCTTACTGTTTCCAGGAATAGGTACACATTTCTCTCCTACCAAGAAAGAGGATGCTACGAAAGCATAAACAGACAGAAGCAAGTCGGCCTGATTTTTCTCGCCCTGGCGTCTTCAAGGAAGCAGGGCCAGCTGCGTGGACATGGTAGAGCCACGGAGGCGCCTCCACGAGCCCACCTGTAGTGCCGTCAGGGAGCGGGGCTCCGAGGAGCTGGGCTGAGCTCACTCTGGTCCAGACTCGGGCAGGCGGGCCCACGAGCCTGTGAAGGCTGGGCTGTGACAGAGTTGCCTGGCGGAAGGAGAGAGGAAGAGCGCCCAGAGAAGGCAGAGAAGGCGCGGGGAGAGCGAGTACCCGGTGTCCAGCTGTGCTATGCAGAGAGGTGTGATTCTCCTCCGACCGTCTGCAGTCCGCGTCTCAACCTGCTTCTTTAAAAGGTTCTGGCAAAGGGGAGACAAACAAAAGGAAACGCGTCAGCGCGTGCGAGCAGGCAAGGCCTGTAGGGAAGCGAGTCCCAGCTCCCCACGCTACGGCCTTTCGGACACAACTGGACGAAGCCTCTGGTTCAGGACGCATGCCCGACCTCCCACCCTGAGGGGCACCGGTTCCAGCAGCCCCTCGCCTCCACCTCCAGTTCCCACCGGACCGAGCCTCCAGGCGGCGAACATGTGCTGGGCCAGCCACGCGCACGCAAGCGCAGGCTCCACAAGGAGTCTCCTACTGGGCGAGACCTCAACTGCTCTCTCTAAACTATGGTTTGTAAAAACATCCCACTGAAGGCTCATGACCGAGGCCTCCAGTTGCTCCCCGTGTGTACTCCACCCGGGGCGGGGTGCCCTGCACGAGGGTCTGTGGGCGGCTTGAGCTCCAGCTCTGTCTGTGTCCTTCCCACCCCCTCAGCCGCACCCCCAGGGCAGCATGGCGCCCAGGGAAAGACGCAGAGCCGACAGTCTCCGGAGGGCAGGGCCTGAGGCCCACTGCCCTGTGTCCAACCCCCTGGAAAGGTGATGGGCTGTGTCCTCGGGGCACCGGACCCGGCCCTCACCTTCCTGATGTCCTCCAGACTCTCCCCGTTGACGACGCCGGCGACTGAGGTGGTGGAGCCCGCATCCCTGGCCGAGGGTCCGGTGTCTCTGGTCGCGGGGCCCTTGTGGTCCAGCTGTTGCTGTCTGCGCTGGTACTGCAGCATCTCGGGGTTCTCGATGACAGCGGTGGACAGTTGGGCCTCGGTCATGATGGCCAGGCTCTTGCCGTAAGTGGACTGGTGGATGCGGCTCTGGGAAAGGCCGAGTGAGGGCTGTTGACGCTGCCCACCCGTGGGCGAGCTGTGAGCGGCTCCCCGCTCAGAGAGACAGGGCCCTGGGCAGGGTCCCCGAGCCCTCCCGCCGTCTGGCTGCTGGTGACTCCATGTGTCAGGAGCGGCCCTGCACCCTCCCTGGGGCTCACAGCCTTCGGGGCGTCTACACCTGGGGATGCAAGTGAACGCCTGACCCTATGACAGGTCTGATGCAGAATGAACAGCAAGAAACTCTCGCTGAACTGAAATCGAGACCCTTGGGTGGTACGATGAGGCTCTTAAGCCACGGCAAGGACCAAAGGCTTCTGGGAACCAGGTCCCAAAACCTAGAACCTCCTCCCACAGCCAGAGGAGCCTCCGGAAGGCCTGGCGTGCGGGCTAGGGGAACCCTTCTCTGCCTGCACGGCTCCCACCACGTCCTAACTGTCAGGAGCAGGGCCTGCCCACCTTCCCAGACCTCAGCAGTCCCAGGCCCAAGCCAGCCCTTGGGAGTGGGGACAGTGGCCTCAGCACGTGGGTGTGGCTGGTGGGACAAGCAGAAGACACACACTGGGTGTGCTAACGACCAAAGCAGAGGCCAATGGGAGACCTGCCCGGCAGGAAGGACCCCAGGCAGGGTGGCCTGGGGCCACAAACCCCTCCCTGGGCCCTGGAGTCTCAGATCAGGATTCGGAGCTCAGCCTTAGCGTTCCTCCAACACAGGGGCCCTGCCTGCACCCAGGCGGGTCACGGCTCTCGAGGGCGACAGGAGGTCACCCGGAGATGCTGACCAGGGGAGGGAAGAGCTAGGGTGGTGGACTTACTCGCCCCCCACTGGTCAGGACCGTGGGTGCCAGGCTGGCCTGGGCCCTGAGCCAGGCAGATCCCAACGCCCAGTGGGCAGCGTTGTAGTGGGGTCCCCACAGAGGCCTCTGAGGGGCTCCCAGCAGCAGCGGCCCCTAGAGAGGAAAGCTGGTGTGGGCCTGCTCGAGGGACGCGAGTTCCGAGCCAAGGCAGGGAAGGCCGCGCCGGCTCACGCAGAACCCCAAGGATGCGCCGGCGCCCTGTCTCGGGCAGGCCACACGTGGAGAAGGCCCAGCCCAGCCCCAGGCGGCTCATGCTTCTGCTCCCAGACCTCAGGCTCACCAAGGAGGGACTCGCTCATGGGCTAGCGAGACGGAGCAGCCCTGCCTGGAGGGGTGTGGATCGCACGGCCCTGGGCCTGGCACATGTAAGTGCCAGGAAAGGGGACCCTCCCTGTCCCGTGGCTGGCCCGGGGCCGTGTCAGCACAGGACACGGGCAGATGAGCGCCGGGCAGCCCCTCTGCACGCCTGGCGGGAGCACTGCTGGGGCGGCTGTCGGCTCAAGGAAAGACGCCCAGGCCCACTCGTAACTGAGATGGACTCTGGATAAATAAAGCTTCATCTGTGAGGGCGACAGCCTGTAAGAGGCTGAGCCCAGGGACTCTTCAGGAAGCAGTGAGTCTGTGCAGGCTGCAGGGGCCCCAGAGCCACGTGGCTCCTACCTTCTCCTCCTCGCTCAGGGGGTCGCCCAGCTCGTCCTGGGAGAAGTCCAGAAACGCCACGGAGCCGTCCATGGAGCATACCAGGATGCCCAGCCCATTCAGAGTCCTGGAAGAGATGGCCATCAGCATCCAGGGACAAGCCTGCATGTTTCCCGCCAGAGGAGCTGGGGGCACAGGGCCTGGAAAGAGGGCCCCGCGCCCCGGGGGGAGGGCACAGTCCCATCCCAGAGGGCTCCAGGCCCTACAGTTCTCTGTACACGTTCACCTGGAGGTCTGCTCCGGCTGCGACCCTGGGCCCAGCCACTCAGCCCCGATCACACTGGAGGCCTCGGGCTCCAGCAGCTGCCTCCCCCCGCCAGACCGTCCCTCGAGCTGAGAGACCAACTTACCAGGAGATGTCCATGATAGATTTGTCGAACAGCTCGTGGATGACCACCAAAGGCCGTTTCAGGCACGTGAGCTGGAAGGTAAATGGACGAGTGAAACCTCCCCGTCCACTTGGTTCAGAGCCACCACCGGACCAGGAGCCTTGGTCCCGCTGCGCTGACACACAGGGCGTCTCTAACTCCACTCACCACCACCAAGACCCCAGCGGTGGGCCCCCCCAGCCTGCCAGACACACACAGCCGGGGTGGGGACACGGCTGCACACACACACGACACAACCAGCGACGCCGGGGGGTTCCAGAAGGCCTCTAGAGCAGGGATGGGGCCAGGGCCGCAGGGGAGGAGGCAGCCAAGGCAGGTCCCGGGACAGTACAGCCTCAGGGAGGACCAGCTCTCTGCGCGTATCCAGGCTCCGTGGGGGCAGTGCCATGCACCTCATGGGCTCACGCTGCCATAGACCAGGCCCCGGGTCGCCACTACTAACCCCCTTTCTTCTGTCTTGAGACAAACATCGTACTCTCTTCAAGTCAGGAACAGGGCTGCCTACTGAAGAGTGTGACGCAGAGCGGGTGTCACAAACATCCTCTGCAAGCCTGTGTCTGAGACTGTGCTTGCCACCTGACCCACACGCTCATGCCCGAGCGGGCTCCCCTACG
Source organism: Okapia johnstoni (assembly GCA_024291935.2). Lineage (NCBI taxonomy): Eukaryota > Metazoa > Chordata > Mammalia > Artiodactyla > Giraffidae > Okapia > Okapia johnstoni. The sequence continues at coordinate 460,132 of CM044310.1, read as the reverse complement.
CGGCCAAGCGCAGGTCCACACGTCCAGAACATCGGGCTCCCATACACGGGGCTGGCCCGTCCGGCCTGCAGGGCCTGGGAACCCACCTTGCGGGCAGGAAGCACTGCGGCCACCCCGGTCCTGAGGATGGGGCTGGACTCTGAGCCTGGAGCCCATAGGAACCTTGCCCTCCCTGGGTCCTCTCTCCAGAGAGACCCAGCCGGGCCCTCCGCCCAGTCCTGCCTGCAGACCCTCGGAAGTGGGAGACCTGTTGACCTGCGGTCCAGCACTGAGTCTTTGCTCAGAGCACCAGGGATGGAGCCCAGGGCTGGGGGTGCCCAGGGAGCATGCACCTGGACCGCCCCCGAAGCCCCAGGTCCAGGCCTGGGACAGGGTCTGGGACTGCTATGCCATCAACAACTGAATGCAGCCAGGGGATAACCTCCAGACGCACTGTTCATAGGGAGTCAACCGTGGGGGATGAACTCGTCTTAACGCAGAACACACACAAACCTCCACCACAGCATGCCAAGTGAGAGCTAGACAGGGCACAGACAAGTAAACCCTGGGAAACTGCATTTGCATGAAGCCCCAGGCACGTGGCCGATGCTGCGGCGAGGTGCCCGGGCATTCCAAGGGGCAGGAGCGGCCCGGGCTACACAGAAGCCACACGCCTGATGATCTGCACGCTGCAGGTGGCTGCCCCATGGGGGCTCCGTGTTGACACAAAAGGTCTCTTAAAGGAAAAAAAGGCCGGCGCTCCCTGCGCCTGGATCCAGGGGCCGCTGCAGGCGGCAGCAGGCCAGCGTCTCCTGGCCGGGCCCCGCGCAGGGCAGAGCCCGCCGCCCGTCAGCAGAGTGGGGCCTCCCCTCCCCCCGCCGCCCCCGCCCCCGGCGGCGAGCTCAGGCGGGCTCACCCAGACGGACAGTGACCGGTCCTTGCTGCCCACGGCGCAGCAGCAGTACGGGCAGCTGGGCTTCGTGGAGCTGCCGTTCTTCTGCTGCTTCTTGAAGATCTTCGGATTGAATTTCTGAAGCCAAACGATAAAGGCGGTTAGTAACCAGTTGAGCATCAGGCGGGCGCCCTGCCGTGCTGGTCCTCGACCTTTTTGGCACCAGGGACCAGTCTGGTGGAAGACGGTCTTCCGCAGACCGGGTGGGGTGGGGTGGCTTGCGCTTGTCCGAGAATGTGCAGGAGGCAGAGCGCAGATGGGGTGCAGGGGGAGGGGAGCAGCGTGAACACAGACGAAGATTTGCTCGCTCATGGCCCGCTTCTTAACCTGCCACACAGTGGTCCTTGGGAGCTGGGGACGCCTGCCCTACACCAAATTTGAGATGCACGCGGGTGGCCCAGCAGGGTCTCGTCCCAGAGGCAGGCAGATGGCCAGCTGCAGGGAGACGGGAGAGCTGCAGCAGAGGCGTGGGCCCCCGGCCAGGCAGCTGGGAGGCCTTGGGGCGAGTGTCCCGCAGAAGCACCTGGCCAGCCATGTGGCGAGCCCTGCAACGGACCTGGCCCCGAGCTCCCAGGCTCTAACTAAATCCCACCTGAAGCTGGTGTTACCAACGCAGGTATTCTTACTTGTTTAAGACATCTAGTTCAGATCAGAATATCTAACGTTTATCATCATGCGTTGAGAAGGACGAGCCCGTTGTGATGAACAGAGAGCTGAGATCAAGGTTCTGCAAAATCCCCTGCCCTGTCAGCCTCAGATGCCCTCTGCTTCCTCTGCTCAGTGGCCCACAGCTGACCAGGTCAAGCTCACACAGGCTGCCCCACAGCCGGCCTCGGGCCTGTGAGGACGCCCTCCAGGAGGCTGACTGCCACCACCAGGCGGGTCAGCTGACTCACGGCACGGCCTTGGAGCTGCGCAGGCCAGGGATGGGTCTTGGAGAGCTTGGGGAGGGGCCACTCGTCAGGGCCACCAGCCTGAGTGCCTGAGGGCAGGCCCCTGCGTGTGAAAGGGCCAGGGTGGGCCCACAAGCAGTCCTAATCAAAGTCTGACTCCGGCGATATTCATTATCACGTCCGTTTGGCAATAAAATACACGGGCTGTGCTCTCTGTTATGTAACTAGCTTAAGCGAAAGAAGAACCGGACGACAACGTGTGCTGACCCGCGGAGGCTGCCGCCTCAGTCCCACATGTGACCCGGGCCTGGGGAGCACGGCCGGGCCCAGGCTGCGAGAGTCCCGCTCGGGCGGCACTGATGGCCGGCCAACCAGAGGCCCAGCGACTCACCACGACAGTCACAGCTTTCCGATGCCCAACAAAGTCCATGTTGGTCTTCCAGCCCTCCCGCTCAATGATCTGGGCCGTGGGGCCGGAGTTATTCATGGCGTGGGCGGACACCAGGTAGTGCCCGTCAGGTGACCAGCTGAGCCGCAGCACGTGGGTCGTCCCTCCACACTGCAAGAAGCATCTGTGCTTGAATGGAGCCCAAGGCCCAGTCCGTGACCAAAACCGGCCCCAGGACTCAGGCTGAGCGGCACCACACGGCTCTAGGGCAGTCCCGCTGCCCCACTGCTCAGCCCACAGGCTCTGAGGGGCCGGCCAGACGGCACCTCTGTCTACTGCGACTGCACGGGCCCCAGGCTTCTGAGCACAGACCCTCCTCCGCCCAGCACTGGGGAGCCCACAGGGGTCTGCAGAGCACGTGCTGTGGCTGCCGCAGAGCCCTGCTGACCCTAGGGGGTCTGGCCGTGAGCCTGTCCTGGCACGGCAGCGGGGACCACGAGGGCCCGGCTGCTCTCCTGAGCCCCCTGCTCCCTACAGCCTGGAGACGCCACCAGCCAAGGAGAGGTCGGCAAAGTCCACACAAGCCACAAAGGGCACAGCAGAGGGGCGCTGCTTCCCGACCCAGGCAGCCCTCACACCAGGTCTCCTGCGGCGTGAGGGGACGCTGGCTGAAAGCAGCTGCTGAAGCTCAGGGTCAGCCCTGGGCGCCCCGAAGGCTGAGGGGGGCTAGGATGCAGGCTGTGCAGCCATGGAGGAGGGCTCACCAGGCAGAGCCCGAGTGCAGTGTGGAGACACACCTGCATCAGGACGGCCGGACACAGGAGTGTGTACACACAGAAGTGCTGAGGAAGGGCCTCCCGAGCCACAGCAGTCCCCACTCTGACCCCACGTGAAAGCAGAGCTAGCACGAGGGAGGGGAAAGCACCGCGCGAGCCGCTGCAGTCGCCCCTCTGGACGCTCTGCACTGGACAGCTAAGGCCCTGCAGAGGCTGCCCGCCCACAGGGCGGGGGTCGGCAAGCACGGCCGCGCCCCAGCCGGCACAGGAGCTGCCTTCACCCCCCCACCCGGCGGCAGCGTGCCGCGCACGCTTCAGCTCTAGGCCGCACAGGCCTCTCCACCTCAAAGGTGGATGCTCAACAGCTCCCGAGAAGGGACACTCTGGGCGCCCCCAGGACCGCGTCAGGAGGGGCGGGGCAGGGGGTGGGGCCTGCCGGCCCTCACCTCGTCGAAGGGCTTGGTGATGCTGGTCTCTAACTGCCAGTCCAGTGTCCTCCACACCTTCAGGCTGCGGTCGTCAGCTTGAGAGGCGATGTATTTACCAACAGGATCCCAGGTCAGGCCCTTCACCAGGCCAGAATGGCCTCTCAGAGTGGCTAGGATTTCTGTGAGGACAGATAAGAGGGGTTGGCAAGATGTCACCAGGGGAAAACTCTGTCTAGCAACATGGGCAGGGGACTGGCCGGCCAAGAGAGGGGCTTCAGGAGCCGTCCCAGCCAGGCCCCGGCCCGGACACGCGCAGAAGAGCCCTCAGGCTGCTCTCACAGGGGAGGAGGGCCCCAGCGCCACCCCTGCAGCCACGGCTGCACACGCCCTCGGGGGCAGGGGCCGGCGCTGACCCGCGCCCCTCGTCCTGCTGGGAGCGCAGCCCTGCCACTGGACTCCCTTCTGGACAGGAGCCCACCCCGCCAGAGCCGCCCTGACCATGCGGGGCCGGACCCTGCACTGAGGGGGTCCCTGTTCGTCCTCACTGAGGACAAGGGTACGTGAGACAGGACCTGCCCTGACAGAGTAGGGACAGGAAGCACCTCGTGGGCTGCAAACGCAGCGCTGGCCGGGGCTCTGCCATCAGGAGGTATTTCAACCCATCAGAAGGAAGATCAGCTTTCCGCCGAGGGAGACATGTTCTGCCCACGCCCAAGGGCGTCACAGAGAGACGCCGGGGGTCAGAGGCCGAGCCCGTGGGGACGGCACACCAGCTGGCCAGCTCCAGCGCTGGGCACACGCCTGCACGGCCACTCGGTTACTGCTTTCTTTAAAGTCAACTTTTAAACCTTAAACACGGTCAACAGAAGCCTGAGCTACCGGCAAGACCCTGAGAGGCCAACCAAGGGGACCCAGCCCACCCGCTGCAGCCACCACCAGGCGGCACCATGGCCAGACTGCCAGGGCAGTGGCGGCGCGGACCTGGGAACTTCACGGCGTTCCAGATGACCACGGTGTTGTCCACGCTGCACGAGGCCAGCCAGGCGTCATGGGGGGACCACGCAACATCCATCACATCTGGAAGACAAGGACAGGCAGTCAGTCTCTTACCGCGGCATGGGCGCAGACACACAGCTCCACCCTGCCCGCCAGCCGGTTGGTCGGTCAGCGGCCCCGGGCTTCTCACGGTTGGGTAGACTTGACCCGAGTCCACCATCACTAGACTTTCCAAACCATCCCGAAGCACTTCCCACTCAGGTCCTGCAACTGGCCAGGAGATCTGGAGCACCCAGTGGCCCCGCACTGCCCCGCCCCCCTCAGACCAAGTGCGGAGGGCCCGCTGGAGCCGGGCGCCCATGCTCTGCCCCTGCGTGCAGCGGCCCCAGCAGAGCAGGCAGGATGGCCGAGGGCGCCCTGTTTCCTCCGAGCGCAGCGCCGGGCTAGGCGCGGGCTGTGTGGAGGAAGGGCTGGGGGTGAAGACAGAAAGAGCCGCCACCCAAGAGCCGTCAGGCCCTCTCCTCCAGCGCCGTGAGGTCCTCGGGGGCCCCGCACTCTCCCACCGTCCCACTCTGTGCTGCATGGCTGCGGGCCGGGACCAGGCTCCGGCTTCTCCAGCGCATTGGCATCCAGGGCACCCTCCACATCCCGCACGCCGGGCGCTCCTTCCAGACGGACGCGCCCTCTCCCAGCCCCGGGGTGGGAGGGGGCTCCGCACGCGCTGCAACCACAGTGTCTGACTCAGAACTCCCTTCTTAGTTTGAGGATGGCTTCCCTTCTAACCCGCTGAGTCTATTTTTGTTTCCTCGGCCGAGGCAAGACCACCCGTCAGAGTCTGAGGCCGTCTGCAGGCCTCCCCTGCTGCCCCCCGTGTGCTGGGAAGAGGCTGCGGGTGGGTCTAAGGCGAAGGCAGGTCTGCAGCGGCAGGCACAGGAACCTCCTCCGGTGTCTGGAGAGATGCTGGGGGCCTCCATGCACACCCCAGGCCCCTGTGCTTCCTGAGGCCTAGAGCAGAGGCCCACCCAAGTCAGGACTCCGGAAGGGAGGCAAGTTTCCCAGCAATTTCCTGAACTGTGGATAACACAGACGTTAGCCGCCAATTCCATCGGTTTCCCTTCCTGTAGGAGGTTATTGTCGTCAAGTCTGTTATTCTCCCTTGTGGTGTTTTTTAAAATTATTACTCGTTTTATTACTTGTTATAACTGTGAAGAAGCGTTCACTCTGCCGGCGGTCTGATGAGTGCGTGTCACGCTGTCTTCAGCTGAGCTTCACGTGGCCTCCCTCTCCCCCGCCAGCCGCTGCGTGGCTGCTGACCCGTCACCCGCGGAGAACGACGCTTTCCTCCAGTTCCGGGTCCCTGGCGCCGCCTTGAACTCACAGCCCCGAGTCCTCAGGAGCACCGCGGGCTCCTCGACGTCCGTCACACTGTGTGAGCTTCCCACGCGTCCTGACTTGCCCTACCAGATGCCCAACGGGGCCACCGCCAGGCCTGCGGTCAATCCACAAGGGACACAACCTCCCCGCATGCCAGCTCTGAGCGCCTGCCTTCAGACCGCGCACCTGAATCCCTGCCTTCAGAACATGCACCCGGGGCCCTGCACTCAGACCACACAGCCGAGGCCCTGCCTTCAGAATGCGTGCCCAGGGCCCTCCTCGCCCCTGCTGTCACGCTCCCCAGCTCCCCAGTATCATTTCGTTTCTGGCGATTCCCAGAGAATGACTTGTCTAACGTCCTTAAGGTCCTCCACCTGCACCAAAAAGACCTTAGCTTCCTGGCCTTGGCCGCTGTCCTCACGGCCACGCCCAGGAGCCCTCCCTGGTCTCACTCCCACTGCTCCCCGAGACTCTCCGATGGCTCTTCCAGCCATGACGGCCCGGCCGTCCCACCTCGAGGGCCCGGCGCTCACCCCTGCCCGTGACGGCCAGCCCCGTCCACCTTGAGGGCCTGGCACCCACCCCTGCCTGTTACAGCCCGGTGCCCGTCCACCTCGAGGGCCCAGCGCCCACCCGCCTGTGACGGCTCTCGCCCTGTCTCTGCAGGAGACCAGCCAGGCCCCATCCAGCTCCAGGCCCAGGTCTCTCCTAAGCCCCGCCAACTAGGCCTGTACCTGACTGCACCCACAGGAACCACACCCGCCGAGGCCGTGGCCGTGGCCTCCACGTGCAGCCCCGCAGCCAACCCGAGCCCTGGTGCCCAGGCCCCTGTGGGCGGGGGTGGCGGGGGCTCGCCCTGAGGCTCTCATCCTCACTGCCCCCTCCCCCTGCTCAGCCGCGCCCTGGCCTCCAGCCCTGCCTGTTGCCCCTCGCACCGACCCCGCGACCAGCTTGCAGGTCCGCCCCCACCCCCAACCTCCGCTCTGCTCCCGGGATCTGCCCGACCACCCGCCCTGAGTTCACTGCGATGACCCCCGCAGCTGAACAGGCCCTCACCCGGACGCCGCCACAGGTCCCGCAGCATGGCTGCGGCCCCCACCCCACAGCCCAGGACTCTGTGCTGCTCCGACTCACTCAGTCGAGTGCCCTGGCCCCAAGCCCACGCCACGGCCACAGCCCGGGGTACTGCCCCGTGGTCCCCTCCGCCTGGTCGGTCCACGTGCTTGCCCCTCCCCGCCCTCCGCTCTCCCCCGGACACCACCTTACAAGACCTTCCTTAGGAATCTGAGTAAAACTGCAAGTATCTCTTTTTATCACTGGACACTCCAATTGTTACTTTGGCTACTGCTAACTTTTGGCTATTGCAAGAGAAAGCCAAAAGTATTCTTACATGAGGCCAGTTTAGTAATTTATTTTTATTAGTCTGAAGTGCTTTTCAACGCTTTGTAAGTTCTAAGAGCTTCATTCCTCACATCATCTCACTTTTGTATCATTTTCCAGTTTGCGTACTTTTTCTTTTTTCTCTTTTTTTCGGTACACCACATGGCTTGAAATGATGGGATGGCATCACCGACTCGATGGACATGAGTTTGAGTGAACTCCGCGAGTTGGTGATGGACAGGGAGGCCTGGCGTGCTGCAGTCCATGGGGTCGCAAAGAGTCGGACCCACCTGAGCAACTGAACTGAGTTGACACGGCTTGCGGGGTCTCTGTTCCCTGACCAGGGACAGGACTCGGCGCCCAGCAAGGGGGCTGCTGCGTCCTCACCGCGGGGCCACCAGGCATCCCCTGTGCAGCGCGGAAATCCCACAGGAGAGACGCAGTGGCAGCGCCCCTGCCCGTCTCCTCTCCGTACCAATGGGGCAAGGCTCATCTGTGACCTATGTTTGCCCTTGCTCCCAAAGACCCAGGGAAGACCTTATCGCAGTAAGGCAACAGTTATCTAAGGGCATTAAAAAGAAAGGATTAGGAATTGATGCCGGATAACCTAATACTCATTTCAGAATGCCCGAGGATAACCCTGGCTTCCCTCCCCTAACTTCTTAGTATGTTAACATACGTGAACAGAGCACCACACACAAGTCGTCTGTCAGAAATCATATTCGGTTAAAATGAATCACTGCTTTTAAATGTTATTAAATGAACAAGTATTCTGGGGTTTCTGATTTTTCCAGCTTTGTTCATATTTGTTGCAAATGCAGGGTTGTAGCTTCCTTTGAAGAGCCAAGAGTTCTGTTTCAGAATAATTCTTAACAGTCAGAAACCGTGCCTCAGCAGATAATGTGGGCTCAGGAGGCATCTTCTGAATGTGACTCCCAGCCTCCCCCACGGTTACCATTTGCTCAGGTTTTCCTAATCCCGTGGTATCAACTGTGGAAACGAGAACTTTCCAGCAAACCCTTCTTTTTGTGTTTTGTCTTTAACTCAACACTACACATCACACTATACTCTGACGATTTCCACCGAGGTTAAATGCCCTCCTAGACCTTTCACTTCTAGTTTTATCAAGGTGTTTCTCCCCAACCTGGTTAAACATGCTCAGTACATGGTTTTCACACATTGCTTTTCAAGACCCAACGCTTTCCACCCATCTATTTCTGCTTTCTTGTGGATCCTTTTTCTTAAATGGTTTTACTCATACCTGCTGCCGGAGGTGGCAGGTGCCCCCACTGAAGGTGGGCAGCCCTGCCTGCCCGTGAGGAGCCCTAGGGGTGGGCTGAGACTCAGTCTCAGGTGAGGGCCCATGGAAGTCCTCTCTGAGCCCCCTACCTGGATAACCTCACGGGCAGCTTCCTGGGTTCCAGAGAAGCCCAACGAGGCTGCACTGCCGGCAAGGCGGTAAGTTACGCAGCTGACTCCGTCAGGGTGACCCAGCGGCCCTCCCTCAGCACAGTCTGCAGTAGGCCCCCCCGCGCCCCCCCAGCTGCAGGCTCCCCCACCAAGGGCTCGGGACACCCCCCACCCCTGGCTCTGCGGGCTCCAGCTCGGGCTCTACCCCCTCCCCTGCTCTGCCCCAGGAAGCTCCCCCGTCTGTCTCCTCTCAGTGAGCGCAGGCCCAGCTGGGCCCTGGCTGTCTCCGCCTAAGCCCAAGTTCGCCTCCTCTGCCACAGCGCTGCTGGAGGGCCCCTCTCAGGCCCCAGGGCTCTAACAGCCCCATCAGCAGGACCGGCCCTGCACACGCAGCCGGCACCCCCAGATGCAGTGGGTGAGACGTGGCCAGCTCACCGCCAGCCCCAGCCCCCTGGCACTTCCCGGCCAGACTGCAGGCTCGCGGAGGAAGACTGAGCTGCACTGACTCCGGGGCCCCTGGCCTCTGACCGAGTGCTGTCCGCCTCAGTCCAGACCTGAAAGGTGCCCGCTGAGGACACTCTAAACACACTCAAGGTCAGGGAAGGAGCTTTCCAGCGGGCCCCCGTGTGCGGGTGTCTGGGGAATAAAGAAAGTGCGCTTACGGACTTAGCGATCCACTGATGGAGGCAGTGACTCAGTTCCCAGGATAAACAGCGGAACGTGGGGAGTTCTACATTAAAGATATAAACACACAGCCCATGAGGGCAGGAGGGGGGCACTGACGCCGCTGGAGGCAGGCAGGGGGTCGGGGGCGGCCAGACCCAGGGCTGCGCTGAGGCCCCACGGTCCACGGGGCCGCTGAGGTGCCCCCCACGGGCAGCCCACTCACCGCCTGAGTGACTCCGCAGGATGGAGACGCATCGCCACTGCTCCACGTTGGCAAGCTTGCCACTGGAGCCGAACACGGTGCTGGGCCCGATGTACCTGTGCGAGAGAGGAGTCAGCGGGGGCCAGGCCAGTGCCGCGGAGACAGACAGACAGACAGCGGCCGGCTGCACGGCGGGGGCTGAGCGGGCAAGGCCGCCTCTGCACCAGGTAGATGCTCACAGCCCAACTGACCTCGGCAAAGTGTCCACGAGACAGAATGACGTGACGGCCACAGGTGTGGACGTCACACAGAACAAGGTCCCTCAGGTCATCTATGCTGGAGCATGGCCCAGGACCCACGGAAACACAAAAATACAGCCTGTGGCTGCCTTTAAGTGGTGGGATTGTGATTTTTTCCAGTTTCCCAAACTGGGTACTATATATGTTATTCTACTTTGGGTAAAGCCACAGAATCCGAGGCCCTCCTGCAAGGCTGTGAACACCCCTGCTGGGATGCTGGGGCCGGGACAGCACTGGGGTGGTCCCCAGGCCCCGCAGGCGTGCCCCCGCTAACACCCTCCGTCCGGCAGAACCCGCCCAGGCTACAGGCAGGCTCACGGAGGCAGCGCGCTGGGCCTCTGCTCTCCTAGCCGCAGCCCCAGGGACACTCCGGCTGGGCGGGAGGGCATCTGATCCCTAGCCTGCCTGGCCCAGAGGCCCAGGACCAACCTGGGAGACCCCAGGAGGCAGTGCACTGTGGGTGCAGTGCCAGCGCTCGGGGCGGGCGGGGCTGTGGAGCCCTGGGTGAGAGGGGGCAGGTGAATGCCAAGGAGGGCGGGCTCTGGACCCCACCGCAGGACCCCGTGTGTGGGGAAGCCTCACTCAAAGGACAAAACGAGAGAGGCCACCAGCGCCAGCCTAGGGGGGGCTAAGCAGGTCTGCAGGCAGGTGGGTGGCTGCCCGCCTCCACGTGTACTTCCTGCCACCCCTGAAGCTGGAGCTCTGGGGACCTCAGTGCCAGGGTGTGATAAAAACCAGCAAAGCAGCTTCTAAAAACAAGGCGGAAGAAAAGAAACAATGCTTACGTAGCCCGCTTCCACACCATAATCAGTTTGTCGTCTCCCCCGGAAGCTAAGTACATCCCACCGTTTGACCACCGCACACAGTTCACACACGCTGGGGAGAGAAACAGAGAGGTCACGCGTCTGCGGGGCCGGGCGGCGGGGGCAGCTCACGGAGGCCGCTCTGTCGGGCCAGGAGAGGGCGCGCGGGGGGCACCGACCATGCCCGCGTGAGCGCCCACCCAGGGCGGGGTCCACAGGGGTGCTCACCTCCGGAGGTCAGTGCCAAGCACGCGCTCCGGGAACTGGGAACTTAAACCCCTCACGTCAGCAGGGCTGCGGCCTGCTGAGACGTGTCTCTGACCAGGGACGACCCTCCACAGGAGGGCTAGTGAGAGAAGGCCGAGAGGCCCTCTCCAGAGCATCCAGGGAAGCGGCTTGGTAGAGCATCAAACTGGCTTCAAGCCACCTACCAGCGCCTTCCCAACTGCAGGCAGACTGCCCGGCGCGACAACTAAGCCGGCAGAGATCCCGGCCCTGCTGGTTGGAGCCCCCGGAGTCCCATGACACAGCCCACTGTCCAGGCTGTGGCCCTCACGAGTGCTGTGGGAGGGGCTCAGTGCGCACGGGGACGCGCGTAACTGCGAGCGGGGCATCTCCGGGGCAGCTGGGCGGGCCTGAGCTGGGTACAGCCCCCTGGCACTCCAGCGGGAAAGGAGACCACAACCCTGTTGGAGAGCCCGAGGGCCTGGCAGAGGCCCCGAGGGACATGGCGGCTGTCCCAACGTCCGCTTAGCTGTCTCGTGGGCACCCTTCCCCAGAACCCTACTGCCTCCAGGCCGCTGGTCCCAAAGCCCCGTGGAATCAGGCAGGAATGACTCGTGAGCAGGAAATCACCGGAGGTACCTGCAGACTGTCCAAAGGTGGTTCTGTGGGCAGGCCGAGTCTTCTGCTGAATAACTCACCCAGGTGTGCAGCCAACATCTGCGCTTCAGACAGCAGGCCAGGGGAGCTAGCGCCGCACGGGCCTTATCTCTCTAATCATAAACACACGTGCTAACCTTGGGCACTGTGCCAACACGCAAAGCCTGCAAAGGGCCACCCTGTAATACCTAAGTGATTGTCCATCTGGCAAAGCATCTTGGGGACATTCTCGTCCTTCTCGTCATCCTCCTGGAGGACTGGAGACATATTCCAGATTACAACCTTCCCAGAATCCTGTCCTGGAACGGAGGAGCAGAAACAACTCGATGAGTCTGGAGTGGGCCGAGTCAAGCTGACCGGTCAGATGAACGGAAACAAGCGCTGCTGGGGCTTGGAGGCCACGGGCTCTGCCCTCGACTCTGGCCTGGCCTCCAACACGGGTCCACCAGGGGCCCAGGAGGTCCTTGTGCCACCCGGGACCCAGACCCCTATCTGGGACAGCAGAGGCTGTGCAGGGCACCCTGCACCTGCCCCCCGCCAGGGCTGCCCCCGCCAAGCTGACCGGACGCTTTGAGAACTGAGCCTGAAACGTCCCCTCGACGGGAAAAGGTTCGTGACTTCCCTGCGTGCCCTGTGCCATCACCTCCAGGGGGGGACCGCCTGGAAGCGGGCACTCTGCTGGCACACACAGCTGTGCATCTCGGGAGGGATTCCACTGCTGGGAACTGCCAGAAGGGCAGCCCCTCACTACCTCTCTAGTGCAGAGGCCAAAACCAGTAAGGGCCTGGAAGTGGACGTGTCAAAACCACCACACAGCGCCCCTGAGATGGCCTCTCAGCCAGGATGTAAAAACACTTCCTCATCAGCCCTGGACCTCACGGTGCCAGCCTGGTGAGCAGGTGCGCCCCCGCGGACGGGGACGGAGCCCCGGCCCCTGGGGAACAGCACGGAGCTCCCCCGAGCCCAGAGATGGCCGGTGACGGCGGACTGAAGCCCTCGGCCAGCCCCTCCTGCTCCGCCTGTGGGACCACCAGCCTCCCCGCGCTCAGCAGGCGGGGGGTGCAAGCTGGCTTCAACAGGAGTCCACTCAGCAGGGATCAGAACATAAACCTGCTGCCAAAACACTCAGAGCGCGCGCTGAGCCCCCGGGTTGGACGTGACCCGCCACGGGCGTGCTGCAACGCGGGAGGCGGGCGAGGGTGGGTGCAGTGCCCTGCTGCTCCTCTGAACCTACCTTGCCCTCCAGTTGCGAACTTGGTCCCATCCGGGTGAATATCAACTGAAAAAATTGGTTTGCCTGGGAACACAGAAAAGAAACACATGGTAACATACTGACACACGCAAAATGCCAGTTACTCCAGTGCCATCCCTCACCACCGCTCCGAGGGAAAACACAGGCTGCCGACAAGTTCCGCCAGTTAGCGGCAGCGCAAGCTGCTCCTCACCCTCCCCGGGACACAGAGCAGCCCGCAGTCTGACAGTGGGCCGACGTCCTGTCCCCGCAGGCTGGGCCTGCAGACCCCGCACTCACACCCAGGTCCACCACCAGGCGGGCGTGTCGGGAAGGCCGCGCGCTCCCAGGGCCGACAGCCCGGTTCATGGAGGCACCTCGGCCCACCCCGGTCCCAGGGGCGGCAGCGATGGGCACCACCTCCCTCTTCGTGACCCCCCTGGCCCCGTACGACTGGGCCCCATCGGCGTCACGGAGTCGTCTCCGCCAGCACGGCCCCACGATGCGGTCAGTCAGACGGCAGTCCCTGCTGGGAAGCCCAGGCCCCACCGGGGGCCGCGAGGCTGGAGCCGTTTGGGCAGACTGACCAACGAAGGTGCCACAGCAGACTGTCTGCGCCCGTGGGCGTCTGTCGGCTCTCAGACTCCTTCAGCCCCGGGCCTGGCCCAGCTCAGAGACACACGGGCAGCCTAACAGTGAGCTGGGCGTCAGCGGTCACCAACACAGACGTGGCGCGGTCGCCAGGGGTCTCTCAGCTGAGGATGCTGTCTCCATCACCCCAGAGGGCGCGGGGGACAAGGGCCTGAGGGTCAGGCTCTGGCGTCACGTGACAGCAAGTGGGGACCGAACGGCAGTGGGGCTCCCCACAGCGCCTTCTTCTGGAGGCCATGGCCATGGTGACGCCAAGCACACGCTTCCACGAGACCAGGGAAGGCCCCGCCTGGTCAGGAAGCGGTGGCGGGGAGCGGCGGGGCACAGGCGCCAAACGCACCTGTTCTGCGCTCTGGAAGCAGCAGTCACTCCACCGGCAAAGCCTCCACCCTGGGGCCCCGAGCCGGAGCTCTGCCGTGACACGTCAAGTTCAGTCCGGCAGCTGCGGGCTGGTCCCTAGCACGTGCAGTGTGTTCAGAGACGGGCGCCTGTGAGTGCTGGTCCCGGGCGCACAGGACAGCCCTGACCTGGCGGCACCCGTCTGTGCGCAGCAGCGGGCGCCAGAGCTCATCCCGGGCACAGACCTGCACAGGACCCTGCCACCCTCAGGAGAGCCCGGACGCTGTTCCCTGCGTCCCCGGGAAAGCAGGCGTGGACAGCGCGAGGGACGTGCCGCCCTTCCCCGCAGGCGGAGGGGCTGCAGGGAAGCCGCTGTGAAGGCGGTTTCCTGCCATCTGCACCGCAAGGAAGAGAAAGCACACGTGGGGATAAGAGACCCTAAGACGCCTGCTCCTCCGTGTTCTGCATAAGGCAACTCGCCTGGGCAGCTGCCATCGGAGCAGACGTAGTCCCAGCTGAGCTGGCACCGGTCGTAAAAGTGGTCACCAGCGGGGAGCACCCACGTCCCCGGCTGGAGCACAGCACGCTCACCTGCTTCCAGACCTACCCAGAGCACCCGGAGCCTGGGCCCGCGGCACAGGCACAGCCTTGGGGAGGCAGGGGCCATGGACACACCGAGCCTGGCCCCCCAGGGGGCAGGATGCAGGGCAGAGAGCTGCCCCGCGGGGCCCAGGGCGGAGCCGCTGAACTCAGCCCAGGGCTTCTGCAGAAACCACTGCCACCCTGAGCCCCCAAGGCGGAGGGTCAGCCAGAGACAGGGCACCACCCAGGAGTACAGACCCTGGGGCAGGGGCAGTAGCGGTTCCCACGGAGAAGGGACTGTTGAGCTGGAGGACGTGGGGATGGCAGAAATGGGGGGTGGGCCCAGCCCAGGGATGGACCCTCAGCCCTGCTGCTCACCAGCTGCAGAGCCTCGAGGAAGGCACTTCGCCTCTCTGTGCGGTTCCCTCATCTACAGACGGGCGGCCGGCCCCCTCGTCTACAGATGGGCGGCCGGAACCCTAATCTAAGACAGACAGATGGCCCCCTCGTCTACAGACGGGCGGCCAGTCCCCAATTTACGAGACGGGCGGCCAGCCCCCTAATCTACAGATGGGTGGCCGGCCCCCTCATCTACAGACGGGCGGCCGGAACCCTAATCTAAGATGGATGGACGGCCAGGCCCCAATCTACAAGACGGGCGGCCGGCACCGTAGGAGACAGATGAAGACTCAGCCACAGGGCCTCCGAGGCGTACATCCCAGTCTAGAGTCTCTCAGAGCAGGGTGCGCCTGAGCTCAGTGAGGCTGGCACCCGTCTCCTCCGCAGGGACGCCTCGGGTCAGAGGACGCACGGAAAGACCCCCGAGGGGCTCTGGCAGTGGCGCTGGGGCTGCAGTTTGAGAAGCTGCCATGAGCCAGAGATTCGTCCCGACAGCCTCCAGAGCCCACCCCTCCACAGAGACGGCTGTGCGAGTGAGTGACACCCCGGGAGCCGCCGCAGCCAGCGGCCCACCCTCGGGCTCCGCTCCCGCATGGCCCTAACCCTCCGCCCCCGGAGCACCCTGCTCCCCTGCTCCTGTCTGGGGGTGCCGGTCCGAGGGCCGCAGCAGGCGGCTCGCCACTGGTCAGGAAGGGAGTCAGCTACCGAAGCCGGTTCTGACCGGGGCGCTCAGACAGAACGCCCCTCCCAGGCCTCAGGAGGCCCCCGAGTCCTGACCTTCACCCAACACCACCTACAAACACAGCACAAGACGGGTCCAGGGCCCAGATGTTGAACATGACGTCATGAAACTCTTAGAGGAAACAAAGGGAGAAGAGGCTTCGTGACACTGGATTGGGCAGCAGTTTGTGAAGACATGACAGCAAAAGCATTGGCATTGGGAGAAAAAAGGGTCAACCTGGATTTCTTGAAAACTTTCACCCATCAAAGGATACTATCAACAGAGTAAAAAGGCAACCCACGGAATGTGAGAAAATAACGGTAAGTAACATCAGATGTCCAGAATATACAGAGAACTCCTAACACTTAATGACCAAAAAACCGTCCAAACCTTGATTCAAAATGGGCCAAGGGGGACCTCCCTGCTGCTCCAGTGAGTAAGAATCCACCTGGCAACGCAGGGGACGTGGGTTCGATCCCACATCCAGGAACTAAGACCCCACGTGTCACAGGGCAGGGCAACTAAGCCCTCACATTATAACAAAGGCCCCACGTGCAGCACCTGAGGCCTGACACCACAGCCAAAAACAGATAAATGTTCGCAAATGAGAAGATCACATACACCTTTAAAAAAATGGGCAAAGAACTCAAACAGATATTCTCCAAAGGACAGCCACCGTAAGAAGAAAGGAGAGAAAAGACAAATAGAGACCAGGGCCAGTGGCGAGGAGGTGGAGAAACAAACCCCATGCGCTGGTGGGAATGAGAACGGGTGCCGCCCCCACGGAAGCCAGCACGGCAGCTCTCAGGAGACCACAAACAGTCACCTGCGCTGGGCTCGGCTCAGCTGCTCAGTTGTGTCCGACGCTTTGTGACCCCATGGACTGCAGCCCGCCAGGCTCCTCTGTCCCTGGGGATTCCCCAGGCAAGGATACTGGGGCGGGATGCCACGCCTTCCTCCAGGGGATCTTCCCGACCCAGGCATGGAACCCAGGTCTCCCGCACTGCAAGCAGACTTTACCATCTGAGTCACCAGGGAAGCCCGGACGCCCTACGATCCAGCAATTCCACTTCCAGGTTTACGCCCAAAAGAACTGAGAGCAGGGTCTCGAGGAGGCATTCGTACCCCACGTTCACAGCCGCTTCATCCACAAGAGCCAAGGGGGCACACAGCCCCAGGGCCCAGCAGCAGATGACGGACGAGGAAACGTGGTACGTCTGCACAAGGGAGCATCGTTCAGCAATAAAAAGCGAGGAAACCCTGACACAGGCACAGCATGGATGAACCCTGAAGGCGCTGTTAGTTCACGCCAGCCAGTCACAACAGCACAAACACTATGCGACTCCACTTGTAGAAAGGTCCAAGAGGGGTCCAATTCAGAGACGTGAAGCAGAATGGCGGTGCCAAGGGTATGGGCAGCTTCAGCTTTGCAAGATGAAAAGGTGTGGGGATTGGCTGCCCCACAACGTGAGCACACAGGACAGGACTAAGTAACACACGTAGAAGATGGTTAACACGATAAACTGTACGTTCATTTTCTCACAGCTTGAACAAATACCAACCAAAACCGAACCAGACCGGGTAAACACAGGCGGGCGGGCATGGGAGGGAGCTGGGCACGCTCGTACAGGTGCTGGGACCACGTGGCCGTTCCCGCCGTGGACACACGTGAGCCCGCACAGGCGGAGCCACCACCACCTCAATAAGCGAGAGACACAGACCCTCACAGCCTGTGTTCTAAACCCGCGTGCCCGTCTGTGAGATAAATATGAGTGTCAAACACCTGCGGCTGCCAGCAGCACGCGGACACGCTTCCCACGCAGGTGACAAGTGTGCACGGCCGTCCCGCAGCCTGCACTCTCTCTGCAGAGATTCGGCCGCCCGCCTGCCAGGCCTCTCGGCCCACAGGGCCCAGCGCCCTCCCTCTCGCGCCCACCAGCTCTTCCCTCCGGCCCCTGCTCCCCTCACGGGCTCCCCCCACCCCCAGTGCCTGTCTGCTTTCCCAGGAACAGTGTGGCCGCCTTCACGGCAGCCGGTCCACTCTGCCCAGCAGGATGTGGACCACGAGGGTGGGGTCGCTCGCCTGCCTCCTCAGGGTCTCCTCAGGCCCGCAGCGCACAGCAGGCCCCCCTCAAACACCGACAGTCGCGAAAGGCTGGGCAGTGGCCCCGCATTCTGACCCAGCTGCCGCGTCACTAGCAACCCCGTCCGGGGACGGCGGGTCCTCCTGGCTGGGAGGGACTCATGCGGCGTCCCCGCCAGGGCAGCAGAGCCCGGGTCTCCCAAGTCAGCACCGCCGCCAGACACCTTGGGTGTCAGGTGCCCGAGACGTTGAAAACAGCACACAGGAAGGAAGCTGGAGAATCGTATCGTGCAGCTATTGCTGGGCTGGTTTTGGTTCTGGCTTTTCTGTGCCATGAACCAGAGGTGAAGAGAGTGCAGGCGTATTGTTTACAGACCGCTGTCCCCTTTCCTATGAATTTCTAAAGCATCATCCCTTCTACCCAGACCCATCAGAAAGGTAAGAGCAGTCAAGTACAACATTCCCATAGAGGAGAAAAATCTGTTTAACAATCTAAGAAAAAAATCACATTATAGTGAATAATACTGTACTGCATACGTGAAAGCTGCTAAGACAGTAAATCTTGGAAGGTGTCATCAAGAACAGGTAACCCTGTAACTGTGTGAGGTGACACGTAAACTACGCTTCCTGCGATAATCATTTCTGCAACGTGCACACATTGTGAACCATCACGTTGTCCACCTGAAACAAATTAATGTTTGGGGTCACTTTAAACAAAAAAACAAAACCCCTACAATATTATTTAAGTGGAAAATGCCTGGTGACACTTTAGCTGTCTGAAGGGAGGCTACAATAAAAACGCTGGGTTTGCTGTGATGTGGGCCTGTGGCTAAGGTCTTAAACGGCCCAGGCACCTTTATGATGTAGTCTATACACTAAATAAAACCTGTGCGTTTGTATTTCTTTCGGCCGTCCCACGCAGCACGAGGGGTCTAGTTCCCCAGCAAGGACTGAGCCCCGGGCCCCTGCACTGGGCCAGCAGGGGGTCCTGGAGGCGTGTGTGTGTGTGTGTGTGTGTGTGTGTGTGTGTGTGCGCGCGCGCGCGCGCTCCTGTTCTTCCTTTCTTTTTTAGCCGGGGGAGGTGTGTGTGTGTGTGTGTGTGTGTGTGTGTGTGTGTGTGTGTGCGCGTGTGTGCGCGCGCACGCGCGCTCCTGTTCTTCCTTTCTTTTTTAGCCGGGGGAGGTGTGTGTGTGAGTGTGTGTGTGTGTGCGCGTGCTCCTGTTCTTCCTTTCTTTTTTAGCCGGGGGAGGTGTGTGTGTGTGTGCGCGTGTGTGTGTGCGCGCGTGCTCCCGTTCTTCCTTTCTTTTTTAGCCGGGGGAGGTGTGTGTGTGTGTGTGTGTGTGTGTGTGCTGAGAAGCGCCGGGTCGCCCAGGCGCCTTTCCCAGCGTCTGAGAGGCCGCGGTCAGAAGGTTTAACAGTGTGCTCTCGCTCTTGCATTTTCTAACTTCTAAAGAAAACAGGTCTTCCTTTTCTCAGAAAAACTGTTTTATATTTTTCGAATGACTAGTGCAAAACCACAAAGCACGCCGTCACCCAGACCGCACGCCTTCCCCATCCCCGCGCAGCCCGGCCCGGAGGCGGACACAGCCACCGAAGCCACCCCTCCTGCTCCGCAAAGGCGGCTCCAGGCAGAGCCTGGCGCTTTGACAAGGCCCGCTGCCGCCCCGTCTGTTCCTCCACAGCCTCCCTGAGCCTGGGGGTCGCGTTCACCCCCACCTCACACCCCGTATTCCACCTGGCGACGCTGGGGAGGGGAAAACACTCCCCATCTCCAGCGGGGAGCAGATTACAGAGCCTGCTTGCTGGTCAAACTCACCATGTGGGAAGCTCCCTGTCTGTGCAGTTCACTATGTAAGTTACACTTCAAAGCCAGCATGAACGCCACACCCACACCCACGTGCGCTCACTGCACGGTCACCACCCTGGCCGCCTCTCGCGTGGCTCACGGCCACAGCCTCAGCCCAGGTCCCTCGGCTCCCACACAGGGCCCAGGCCCACAGCCTGGCCGAGCCCCAAGGCCGCAGCCAGGAAGGCCCCTGAGGCCGTGCCAGGCAGACTCCTGCACCCACACGAAGCCGGCATGCCCCTCCTCAGGCCCGCCCCACAGGCGCGCTCAGCTGGCAGAGGGCCTGGGGGTGGCCCCGGGGCCTGTGCAGGGGCCCCAACCCCAGCTGTGGGCTGTGTGGACTGCTGGCGGCCTGTGACCGCTCCTCAGTGGACGAAGGGCTTCCCTAGATCAGATCTCCTTGCCAGGCAGCCTGGGGGAGTACAGAGGCCTGCGCACCTCGTCCAGCATGGGACAACTCTGAGGCCCCCGCAGGCGCAGCCCCAGGCCCTCAGCCCGCAGGAGGGGTCCAGGAGAAGTGGGGCCGGCCTTCCAGTCCTCCCCCCGCCCCCCCGCCCCATCCTACTGCCCCTGGAGGGAACGGCGTACCTGCTGCTCCCCAGGGCGGCGCTCGAGGCCTGCCCCTGCAGCAGAGGGCAGGCACGCGGCAGGCACCGCGGAAGGCAGGTGGGCGGCCAGGCTCTGCGCCAGGCCCAACAGCCTGCTCCGACTCCAGGAGCTGTGCTCACCTCCGCAGGACGGTGACATGTGTTTGCACCAATGCTTACCCCAGGGCTCATTCCAGACCCAGGTTTCAGGAGCCCCACACCGACAGTCCATGGGCAGACCCCTGGAGAGACAGAGGCGACTCGCACCTCTGGGGAAAAGGAGGGGTTGAGGCCGACAGGCCCCTCGAAGTCAGGGCCAGGCAGCGCCCGGAGGCCCTCCTGGCTGTATGACCGCAATTCTACTCGTAAGGCGAACATAGCTGTCTAAGTTAAGAGAGGTGTCTGCAAACACTACTTCCTAGCCTCCATCTCTCCTGTTTTCTCAGCATATTAAAGAAATCCACTGAGCGTCTCAAATCCACAGTCACCTGCCTCTACCTGTCTCACCTCCACCCCGACCTCCTGCCTCCACTGTGTCTCGCACCCAGACCTAGAAGTGCCTCCCTGCAACACCCAGCCTCCTCAGGAAAGCCCAGGCACCCCCCAACGCCCCAGGAGGAGCCCACGCTTGCAGGCAGGTGCCCAGGGCTCCAGCCCACAGCCCCAGCTGCCGAGGCCTGCGTGGTCCCCGCACTGACACGCTCGCCCGCTCGAGCCCACTGGGGCCTCCACTCCAGACACTCCCCAGCAGCAGCATGTCCTCCGCCCCCCCGCCCCGTCCTCCCGAGGTCGACTCAGGCCTGCGGCACGGTGTACCCCAACCCCGCCTCTGCCCTGAAGGCTGCCCGCCTTGCACTCTGGACAGCGGTCTGTTCCCCACTCTCGCCCGGCACACATTCACCTCTGACCCCACAGGACTTCTCTGCAGGAGGGTTCAGTTTAGGGCATAAACCCCAAGTGCATCATGCAGAGCGGAATTCCACCCCGTTGCTTCTGACCCCTCTTCAGACGTATTCTGGTTACTTTTCAAAATCCACCTACTGTCTCCAGGCGTAAGCTGGCGTGTGTGTGTGAAGAGTGCACACTTCCTGAGCCTTCACAGGCGAGCTGGGAGCAGGTGAAGCACGTGTTACCTGCTTCACTCAACAGAGCAGCTAAGAGATGTCAAGAGCCTTCTGGAACACACGTCTGACAAGCAGCAGAGCAGAGACTCAAGAGGAGGATCATCTGACTCCAAAATAAAAGGCAAAACTCTTGTCCTCAAGCAGCTCACAATCGAGTGGGACGGGGGCACAGGTCCCCAACAGCAACCTCCGAGAGACACGCTCACCCAGAGTGGCCCCCCAGCATGGGCGGCGGCGAGGCCACAGCGCACCGACCGCCCACCGGCTCCCAGAGCCCCATCCCTGCCAGCGGCGGAAACCCAGAATGTCCCCAGACACCAGCCTGTTGGACTGGTCTGATCGGGGCCAACAGCACAGGTTACGGGAACGACCACGGCGGTCACAAAGCGTCACGCCGGGTTCCTCCCAGCCTGTCCTCAGAGCAGCCGCGCTAGCCTTTCCGCACCCAGGCGGCTGCGGTACCGTCCCCCTTCCCTGCGTCTCCCCTTCAAGCTGACGTTCTTAAATGGCAGTAAAAGGTCTTAAATCCTTTGCGGGATGAGAAGGGGTTGCAGACAGGAGAAAAACACACACCACAAAGCAAAGGGACAACTGACAAACTATCCCGTTGTTAAAAATTTGCCAGACACCTTTTTACAACACTGCCACCAAAGTGTGAGCCAGAAACCAAAGGAGGATGCGGTTCCTTCAGTCCTGGCCCTTCCGGTTGGAACGGGCTTCACTCAAGGGCTGTGCATGAACGCCACAAGGGGACAAAGGCTCAGGGAAGGGAAGAACCATGAATCTCCAGTGAAGTTTTCTCAACATACAGACTACATTTTCCTACAACCGAAGCATAACTGCGCTCCTTTTCTGACCAATACACGGTCATGACCCGATTAGAGAAGAACCTTATCTTGGCCAGGCCTAAAACAAAATACTTTGGCCACGAGATGCAAAGAGCCAACTCACTGGAAAAGACCCTGATGCTGGGAAAGACTGAAGGCAGGAGAAGGGGACGACAGGGGATGAGATGGTTGGATGGCATCACAATTCAGCGTTCGTGAGTTTGAGCAAGCTCTGGGAGATGGTGAAGGACAGCGACGCCTGGTGTGCTGTAGTCCATGGGGTCGCAGAGAGTCGGACACAACTGAGCGACTGAACGACAATAAAGGAACAGTCTCTCCAAGAACACAGAGTAAAGCGCGCGCACGCACGTGTGTGAACCGTCCCTAGTATGTAACCTCTACATACGTGACAAACCTCACGAGCTCCTGTAACACGCCTTAGCTGAAGACAGCCTTCCAAGTCTGGGCACAAGATCAAACGGCAGGGACGGATCTCACCAAGGCCCGGAAGGTGGAGTCAAAATCCCAAGAATTCAGTTAATAAACGATAATGTCTTGAACCCGGTCTGACCCCATGTTCAAAGCTCATTTCTGTGACACGATTTCATGATTTAACTCACCTCCTTAGCACAGCGGTTCTCACCTGGAGGTTCTGCCCTGGCCGACAGGGAGCCCTGGCAACGTCTGGAGACAGGTTCTATCGTCACAAGCGGATAACGTCAGCGTGTGTCAGTGTGTGAAGGTGCCACTGCCGCCGGAGGCCAGAAGCCAGGGACGCCGCTAACATCCTACAACACTTGGGCTGGTCTCCGCGCAATCACGTGCCCCACAATGTCAGCAGTGCTGAGACGGAGAAACCCTCCCCTAGAGGAAAGGCCTCACCGCTTGTCAGCCCGGAAAAAGAGGACGGGAAAGCACACGGGCGCTCAGCAGACGCCTGCCCCCACGGAAAACGCAAGGCTCTCTGCGCCTCCCCTCTTTGGGCTCTGAGACCCCAGAAGTATATTCAAGCTGCATAATCAGTCAGCAGACGGAATGCAGAGTCAGGACATCAGAGAGCGCACTGACGTACTCTCCAAAGCACCTCGACCTCTTCGGTTTGTTAAACTGAAGTAAAGGTGGCTTTCCTGGCCACCATTCACCACTGGGGTTCCGAGCAGCTCCCGCCATTCACCAGTCTTTGCAGGACGGCTCAGGCGTGGTCCGGACCACCAGGCAGCCTGCGCTGCAGGAGAGCCGTCATTCACCAGCAACAGGCCATCTGAACACTCCGTGAGACCAGGGTTGATTTCAGGAGACTTCAGAAGAAAGGAGATGTGACAAAGAGCAGGTCTAACAGAGGCTCAATTTCTTTTATCATCACCTTCCAGGTTTCTAATGCACTTCAGACTCTGCAGAGCCCTCTGGCTTCCTCCCCAAGCAAACAACCCCAATCACGCCACGACACAGGCAGGGCAAACACCCTGAGGCTCTCCGTCCTCCAGGCCGGCAGAGAGGCCACAAGCTCCTTCCCAGCTGCACCTGAACGAGATCGCTTAGGCATCCCAACCTGCTGGTGCTTATGCAGCGTGAAACTCATGTCCCACAAAGCAGCTGATCACGAAGGGAGAGATTACACAGCGGGAGGGTGTACTACACACACAACCCAATCGAGCAGTGTGTCAAAGTGAAAATTCTCTCAGGCTTTACTTGCACAGCAACTAACTTTTCCTTTCCTGACTCACATGCACACTTTATAATTACTGAACATCTGCCCAGTTCTGCTGGGGGAGACCTCACCCTACGCCTCAGGAA
The DNA here is from genome assembly GCA_024291935.2 of Okapia johnstoni. Classification (NCBI taxonomy): domain Eukaryota; kingdom Metazoa; phylum Chordata; class Mammalia; order Artiodactyla; family Giraffidae; genus Okapia; species Okapia johnstoni. Next base: position 436,520 of record CM044310.1, on the reverse strand, counting down.
ATGCGCCTGGAGAGAAAGGCAGGAGAAATGAAACTAGAGTTCACTGCTTTTGCTTTCATGTGCTGAGCTTAGTCAGTTACGGCCACCTCAGCTCTCACCTGCGTCAGCCAGCATTATCAGACCCTCTGTGTTGAAGGCACAGTTAAGTGTGGCAGGGGATACAGAGAGAGTCAGGCAGTCCCCGCGTTGGGGGCACATAAAGTGCCCACCCTGGGGCTGGAGAGGGTCTAGTGGAGTAACTCAGGATGAAAGGGAACCTCACCTGGACCCTGGGAAATGGCAAAGGCGTGATGCGCTGCAAGAAGGTGGAAAGGGAGAGCGCTTCCGAGCCAAAGAACAGACTGGCGTTCAGTTCAGCTGAGGCGGGAGGAGGCGTCCTGAGATCCAAGTGCAGAAAAGTAGGGGAGGTGAAAGCACCTCCCTGACAAGCTCTAAAAGAACACTGCAGCTCCCTCTAGGCGCCTGGCTGAGCAGAAATGAGGAACAGGACAGACGCAGCGTGACTGCCTATCAGCAGTCAGACAGCCAGCGGTGGCAGCGAGGACCTCCAGCTGCCAGTGGCGGTGGCGGCTGGCTCCCCTCCCGTCCCCAGGGAGCCAAGGCCAAGTCAGGAGCAGGTGTGCGCACCAGGTAGAACTAGGCCAGCAGAACCGGTCACCGCACGCGTCTCTGCACCAGTCTCTTCTCACCCAGGGCACTGACCAGTCTGCTCCGGGTGTGCCGTGGGGCCCCGACGGGCCCTCTCCGAGCACACACCTGTGCCCCGCGGGCCCCACCCGAGGGGCCCTGACGCTCCAACTCGGTGCGAACGCAGTCCCGAGGGCTGCGGGGGCCTCAGCCCGGAGTCAAGGGGCTCCAGCCGGAGGCCGAGTCAGCGGATCCAGCCCCAGGGACGGCAGGACGTGCCCCTTCCACGTCTACACGCCGCCAGCGAAGGGCCGCCGCGCCCGGCAGTCACACGCTGGCCCGGCCCGGCCTGCGCCCGCGGTCGCCTCCGCCGCCGGGCTGCGACCTCCGCCCGGGCCGCGGGGGCGCGGCCGAGGGCCCCGCGCACGTGCGGGGGCGCGAGCACGTGCGGCGCCCGGGGCCCCCGCGTGAGGACGGAGCCCGCGCGCGCCGGACCCGCGGCCCGGGCGCCTCGCGCCGGGGCGAGGCGGGAAGGCCGGCCCGCGGCTCCCCCCGCGCCCCAGACCCCGGCCCGGCCCGGGGCTCGGGACCCCCGCGCGCACTCACCATTGTGGTTGACCCAGGTCGGCTTCAGGAGCTTCATTGTTCGGCCGCCGCCGCCGCGCCGCCGGGCTGAGGCGAGAGCCGCGTCCCTCAGCGCGCCCGGGCCATGGAGCCGCCGCCGCAGCCCGCCCCCCGGCCGCCGCCCGCCCCCCCGTGCCCTCAGCGCCGCCGCGCCATCGCCGGCCCGCGCCCCCCGCCGCCGCCGCCGCCGCAGCCGTCCTCCGCGCTCGGCCGCCGCCGCCGCCGCCACGGCCGCATCCCCCGCGCCGCTCCTCCCGCGGCGGCTCCCGGGCAACGCCGGAAGTCACGGCGCGCACCTGCCAAACGGCCCCGGCGGGAAACCGCTCCCCGCGTGCTCGGGCCGCGCGGCGCCCGGGCCGGCCGGGCGGGCAGGAGGGCGGCGCCGCTTCGGGTCCGCCCCGGGCGGCGGGGGACGACGGTTGGCCGGCGCGAGGCGCGCGCGGACGGGCAGGCGGGGCCGGGCGGGGCCGGGCGGGGCGGGCGGCGCCTGGGGCGGGGGGCGGCCGCTGCGCCGCCGCTGCCCGGCGGGCTAATTGGCGGGCTCCGCCGCCCGGGGCGCGCTCTCACTGGGCGCCCGCGCGCGAGGGCCACGTGCGGCGCCGAGGCCCGGCCCCGACGCCGGCGGACAAGCCGCGGCGTCTACCGCACGCCCGGCTCGCCTGACGCGCGAAGGCCCTCGGCCTCCCGAGCGCCGCCGGCCTCACCGCGCGGGACGCGGCGCGCCGGCCCGGCGGCCCGTGGGCGGTGCCCGCGGGAAGGGGGTCCCCGAGCGGCTCGGGGTGGGAGGCGCCGGCCGCGGGGCGGGGCCGCGGCGGGGGCGGGGCCTGGCGCGGCGGCGGCCGGAACGCCGGGCCGCGAGGCTCCGCAGCGGCCGGACCGGAGAGCGGCGCACCGGGTCGGACGGCCGAGGGGCGCGCGCCCGGAAGCGGCAGCCGGCGACCCGGGGGCATGGCGGCCGCGGCGCTGGGGGCGGCTTGGCGCGCGCTGCGCCCCGCGAGCGGGTGAGGGCGGAGAGCGGGGGCGCGGGTTGAGAGGCAGGCCCCGGGGCCACGAGCGACCTCACGGGGACGCGGGCGGTGACGCGCGGCCGGTCTCTTCCAGGCTCCTGGGGGCGCGGCCGACGCCGACGAGGGACGCGCGGCGGCGGGCCTCCCTGCTGGCCTTCTGGGGACTCGTGCCCGTGAGGTAACCCGGCCGCCGGCCCGGCCTGGGGGGTCGCGCTCGGGGAGCGAGGGCGCGCGCCGTTCGGTTTATGTCTAACCAGGTCAAAATAAGTGCAGAATGGTTCGCAGACGAGTGAGTTCGTGTTGAAGGGAGAGATGGGGGAGGCGGGAGGGGCCTTGCTCCCCTGGGACTCGGGACAGCTTCTACGGCCGTTAAGCCTGAGACGCAGTCTCGATGCCAGAGGATTCGATCGTTCTTAATAGTAGCTTCTTGGCACAGCAGATGTGTTCGTCAGGGGAAACCAGACTTGTTGGTGCTGGAGGATGAGGAAATTGGTTAAAATACCAAACGCTATAAACAGGAACTTGCCAGTCATTTTCATTATACTGTTTCTTTCAGTCTTACTCATGTTTATAAATCACATATCTATTTAAAATGGGAGTAACAAGTTTTTAATGGATAAACAGCAAGGCCTAAGTGTATAGCACAGGGAGCTAGATTCAATATTCTCAGATAATCTGTGATGGAAAAGAATGGAAAAAAAGATGTATGTATATATAAAAGAATCACTTAGCAGAAATGAACACAACGGTGTTAAACAACTATACTTCCGTTAAAAAATGCATAAAAAATATGAGGGATGAGCGTGTCATTCATCAGTTTGGTATTTTCAGATTTCAGTTTATCTCAAGGCCTACCTGAACCCTTGCACTCAAGATGGGCACTTCTCTTTAATTTATACCCTGACACCCCGTGGGGTTTTTCCACCCCTTCCTGGGTTGATCATGCCCACTTGGCTCTCCTGAGGACCCTTGCTGGAGGCGGTCCCAGGAGGCCAGCCCACACGGTTCTTCCCTATCGGAGAGCACAGTTCCAGTGTGCGGGCCCTTCCCCTAGCACCAAGTTTCTGCACAGTCACGAGACCACAGAAGAAGATGTTCAGTGTCTGCCTTGTGCTTTAGAGCAGAGCCTCTGCGGAAGAAGAAGAAGGTGGACCCTAAGAAAGACCAGGCAGCGAAGGACCGCTTGAAAAAGAGGATCCGGCGACTGGAGAAGGCGACCCAGGAGCTGATTCCCATTGAGGATTTTATCACCCCGGTCAAGTTCTTGAATCAAGCGAGGTAAGGGCCTCTGGGCTTGAGGTCTTGGGGCAAAGCAGTCCTGTCACCTTCAGGAAGTGGTGTCACGGGAGCTTCACACTTGTCGTGGGCAGGGTCATAGCCCGGGGCTGGCCTGGCACCATGCCGAGTCCTCTTCTGGAGAAAGCACGGGCGCTGCTCCTGAATGGCCGAGTGTGGGCGGGAAACTCCGGGCAGGGGTTGAGCGGGTTCGAATGTGGCCCACAGCCCCTGCCCCTCCCAACGGCAGGAAACTTTCAGCCTCCTGCTCCGAGATGCACGTGCTCGAAGCGGGTGTGTGTGGAGGGGGTGGGCGGGGTTGCTGCCTCATCAGAGCCCGTTTACAGCAGTGCCTCGCTGGGTCAGTAGGGCCCTGCCGTTCGGGGTCTCCAGGGCTGATAACAGGCTCTCGAGTCCCTGGGCTATTGGTGTCTGTTTTCACGATGCCGTTTGACTTTTCCTCAAAGCTGGCTTTCACCACAGTCTGCTGGGGGCATTGCTGTTTCTTGTCTCCACGTAAAGCAAACGGCAGGGGTTCCCTGCGTCCTTGCTGCCACACCCACCGTCCCGCCCCTTGGTTTGTCCCTGTGTCCCACACTTGGGTCCCTTGCGGTTGGTCGGAGAGGCCTGTGCCTCCAGGTCACGCCCTTGGCTCTGCGGGTCCCCAGGCAGCGGCCGCCGGTGGAGCTCCCCTTTGAGGAGAGCGAGCGGAGAGCCCTGGTCCTGAAGAAGTGGTCGCTGTACAAGCAGCGCGAGCATGAGCTGGAGAGGGCCGCCATCGCGGCCCTGCTCGAAGCCCAGCGGGAAGCTCTGCAGGAGCTGGAGCTCACGGCCCCGGAGCTCCATGCCGAGGCCATCAAGCGGGACCCCAGCCTGTTTCCTTTCGAGAGACAAGGGCCAGACTACACGCCGCCCATCACCAACTACCAGCCCCCGGAAGGCAGGTACCAAGACATCACCAAGGTGTACACACAGGTGGAGTTCAAGAGGTAGAGATGCGGGTAGCCGCCCTCAGGACACACCGCCTGGTAGAGCCCACCCAGTGGGCTCCGGCCTGCTGCTGACCGCTCAGGCCTGTGAATAAACGTGTTGAACCCCATGTCTCTGTCTTGTTAGTTAACCCGCCTGAGGATGCCGGGGGTGAGGGCCTGCCCTTGCTTGCCTGGCCTGGGGAGTGGAAGGCCCCACACTGACTGCTGCCCTCCAGTGACCAGGACAGGGCGGAAGCCACCGGCCGGAGGTAGTGACCACGGGAGTGGAGCTGAAGGACATGCACCTCAAGGAGAGGCAGGGCCAGCTCTGGTTTGAAGCTGGGGCACAGGGACCCACTGGTCAGGCGGTGTGTCCTCCAGGATGGCTGGCAGCTGACCCGGCGGAGGCCACTGTCAGCGTGGGGTGGGGGGGCGTGAGTAAGGTTGGCACCAGAACAGGCACCAGAGACCAAGGGGCTGAAACCACTGACATTCATTTCTCTCAGTTCCGGGGCTGGACGTCCCAGGTCCAGGTGTGGGCAGGGCTGGTTCCTTCCAAGGCTGCTCTCCTTGGCGTGTAGACGGCCATTGTCTTTGTGTGTCCCTGTGTGCTCGTTCCATGCCGATTTCTCGTAAGGATGCCAATCACTGCATTAGGGCCTGCCCACGTGACCCTGGGCTTCCCCTCTGGCTCAGGTGGTAAAGAATCCGCCTGCAATGCGGGGGACCTGGGTTCGATCCCTGCGTTGGGAAGATCCCTTGGAGAACAGAATGGCTACCCACTCCAGTATTTCGGCCTGGAGAATTTCATGGGCTGTGTAGTCTGGGGTCACAAAAATTCGGACATGACTAAGTGACTTTCACTCAAGCAATCCTATTTCACCGTCAGTCAGTTCAGTCACTCAGTTGTGTCCGACTCTGCGACCCCACGAATCGCAGCACACCAGGCCTCCCTGTCCATCGTTTACCCAAACTCATGTCCGTCGAGTCAGTGATGCCATCCAGCCATCTCATCCTCTGTCGTCCCCTTCTGCCCCCAATCCTTCCCAGCATGAGGGTCTTTTCCAGTGAGTCAACTCTTTGCATCACGTGGCCCAAGTATTGGATTTTCAGCTTTAACAACATTCCTTCCAATGAACATTCAGGACTGATCTCCTTTAGGATGGACTGGTTGGATCTTCTTGCAGTCCAAAGGACTCTCAAGAGTCTTCTCCAACACCACAGTTCAAAAGCATCAGTTATTTGGCATTCAGCTTTCTTCACCATCCAACTCTCACATCCATACATGACTACTGGAAAAACCATAGCCTTGACTAGACAGACCTTTGTTGGCAAAGGAATGGCTCTGCTTTTTAATATGCTATCTAGGTTGGCCATAACTTTCCTTCCAAGGAGTAAGCGTCTTTTAATTTCATGTCTGCAATCACCATCTGCAGTGATTTTGGAGCCCAGAAAAATAAAGTCTGACACTGTTTTCACTGTTTCCCCATCTATCTCTCATGAAGTGATGGGACCGGATGCCATCTTAGTTTTCTGAACGTTGAGCTTTAAGCCAACTTTTTCACTCTCCTCTTTCACTTTCATCAAGAGGCTCTTTAGTTCTGCTTCACTTTCTGCCATAAGGGTGGTGTCATCCGCATATCTGAGGTTATTGATATTTCTCCCGGCAATCTTGATTCCAGCTTGTGCTTCTTCCAGCCCAGCGTTTCTCATGATGTACTCTGCATATAAGTTAAATAAGCAGGGTGACAATATACAGCCTTGATGTACTCCTTTTCCTGTTTGGAACCAGACTGTTGTTCCATGTCCAGTTCTAACTGTTGCTTCCTGACCTGCATACAGGTTTCTCAAGAGACAGGTCAGATGGTCTGGTATGGCCATCTCTTTCAGAATTTTCCACAGTTTATCGTGATCCACACAAAGGCTTTGGCATAGTCAATAAAGCAGAAGTAGATGTTTTTCTGGAACTCTTGCTTTTTCAATGATCCAGCGGATGTTGGCAATTTGATCTCTGGTTCCTCTGCCTTTTCTAAAACCAGCTCGAACATCTGGAAGTTCACGGTTCACCTATTGCTGAAGCCTGGCTTGGAGAATTTTGAGCATTACTTTACTAACATGTGAGATGAGTGCAATTGTGCGGTAGCTTGAGCATTCTTTGGCATTGCCTTTCTTTGGGATTGAAATGAAAACTGACCGTTTCCAGTCCTGTGGCCACTGCTGAGTTTTCCAAATTTGCTGGCATATTGAGTGCAGCGTCATCTTTCAGGATTTGAAATAGCTCAATTGGAATTCCATCACCTCCACTAGCTTTGTTCATAGTGATGCCCACTTGACTTCACATTCCAGGATGTCTGGCTCTAGGTAAGTGGTAGCACCATCATGATTATCTGGGTCGTGAAGATCTTTTTTGTACAGTTCTTCTGTGTATTCTTGCCACCTCTTCTTAATATCTTCTGCTTCTGTTAGGTCCCTACCATTTCTGTCCTTTATTGAGCCCATCTGTGCATGAAATGTTCCCTTGGTAAATCTAGTTTTCTTGAAGAGATCTCTAGTCTTTCCCATTCTGTTGTTTTCCTCTATTTCTTTGCATTGATCGCTGAGGAAGGCTTTCTTATCTCTCCTTGCTATTCTTTGGAACTCTGCATTCAAATGGGTATATCTTTCTTTTTCTCCTTTGCTTTTCGCTTCTCTTCTTTTCACAGCTATTTATAAGGCCTCCTCAGACAGCCATTTTGCTTTTTTGCATTTCTTTTCCATGGGGATGGTCTTGATCCCTGTCTCCTATTTCACCTTAATCACCCCTTTAAAGACTAGCCTCCAGATACAGTCATGCTCAGTAGCAAGGGTTGGGGCTTCCCCCAGTGGCTCAGCAGGAAAGAACCGGCCTGCAATGCAGGAGCCACGGGAGATGCAAGTTTGACCCCTGGGTCAAGAAGATCCCCGGGAGTAGGGCATGGCAACCCACTCCAGTCCTCTTACCTGGAGAAAACCATGGACAGAGGAGCCTGGCGGGCTGCAGTCCTTGGGGTCACAAAGAGTTGGACTCCACCGAAGGGACTTAGCAGGCACAGAGCAGCAGGGGTTAGGCCCTGCCCAGAGGAACTGAGGGGTGGGCATGAAGCAGCCTAGCAGTGAGGGTCCGTGGAGGCGGAGGCCCACCTCAGGGCAGGCGCACCAGGAGACGTTTCGCCCGAGTGAGCACTCGGCTTGTGCACCTGCCTAGAGGACCCTGGCCACTGGCTCCGGCCTCGTCACCACGCGGCTCCTTCTCAGCCTCACAAGCCTCCAGCCTCCTCCTCGGAGAGGGCTAAGCTCAGACAGAGCCTCCCACCACCCCACCCCTCGCAGGTGCTTTTCAAGCCTGCAGCTTTCCTCAGTGAGGTTGGACAATCAAGTCAGTAGGTCATGGCCAGCTCTTTTGTTTCAACCTTTTATTTGGAGGTCATGAGAGGCTGGCAGGAGGCTGAAGATGTGTAGGGAGGTGCCATGCATGGTTCCCCAGAGTTGCGTCTCACGGCCAGTCTCACCTGCACCAGAGGCCAAGGGTGCTGCCCGAGTGGGTCCTGGCTCCCCGCCCGGCTGCCCTGCCGCGAGTCCATGTATCACAGACTCCCCAGGATGGCGCTCCGCCCCTGGCCCCAGAACCGCCTGCGTCCCTGAAATCACGGTCCTGCGGGCCCTGGCGGGCGCTGCACCAAGTCACCGCCCCAGCGGCTCGTCACCGTGGGCTCTGTCCCCAGTTTGAAAGACGCTGCCCTATTTCAGTCTTCACAGCTGACCCCTGAACGTTCATGTCCGTTCCCTGAACTCAACGGGACAGAGGCCATGTGTCCGTTTCAGGCTTGCGGTCCCAGGGCGTGTGGACAACCGTGGACACAGGCACACTCCCCCGCACTGGAGGCGGCTCCGCGTCCGAGCAGGCGTGGAGCTCCTGATGGCGCCGGCGCCCCGCCGCAGGAATCCCAGGAGCCAGGAGGCGGCCACCGTTCCCAGCACGCAGCCCCCCACAGGGGTTTCAGACCCGGGGGGACCCAGCCATCCTCCCTTTCCTTGCACAGCAACGCCTGTGGGCGGAGCTGCAGCCACGGCTCACAGGCCCTGGTTGCCAGAGGGGGGACCCTACACCTTCTTTATACTCACCTCTGCTCCGGGGGTCCCGTGCGCACCCCGACTGCTCATAGTCCCAGAGGACTCCTGGGGCACACGGGGGGTACCCTATAATGAACGTCCTTCTGAAGGGGTGGGTTATTCTGTCCCCAAAAATGGGTTCCATGATGCAGCGCCACACCTGTGCCCCGACTGGGGCCTGGTGGGGAGGCGCCGAGACGCCGCAGGCCGGGTCCACAGCACCAGGCGGCGGGTTGGCCACGCGGCCCCAGAGACTACATCATTTCAGGAGAAGAAAGAGACCTCCAAAGAACGAAGGTTCCCCTTGGTTCAAGGACATGTATTTTAAAAGCATCTACAAGAATGTAAGAATACAAAATTCTAACACTGCTCGCATCTAACTCTTTCAATATTAAACCCTGGATGTAATTTACGGTTTCTATTTGGAATCAAAACTGTGAAATGTCTTTTGATATAGTCCCCGTTTTCTAAAAACAACTGGGGGACATTCCGAGGGAAGGAGCAGTGAGCGGCCGTGGCGGGAGGGCACCGTGGCCGACATGCGTGGTGGTCACCAGAGCAGGGCCAGGTGGGGCCTCCTCATTCCACCCTGAGTGTCCCCATGGGTCAGAGCTGCCCAGCCCATGGGACGGCCTCTCCTGGGCCACTGTCCCCAGGCCTGCGCAGCTGCCCGCAGGCAAATCACGGGGGGTGGACCGGCTCCAAGCCTGGTGGTGACAGCGGGACAGGTGAGACTGGAGGTGAGGGCTCCGTGTCCCACGCTCGGCGGAAGCTCCCAGGGGCCCTCTGGACTGTTTGGGCCAGTCACCCGTCCTTGTCCTCGGGCAGAGGGAGGTGCCAGTCTTCGGGGGGGCTCTGCCTGGGCGCCCACACCAGGCCGTGCTTCCGTGCAGCCCGAACTCTGGCCCGCTCGCTCTCACACAGGGACCGCTGCAAAGCAGACTAGGTCACGGGCATCCCCACACGTACCCGCCCACACGTGCAGCCCAGCACACACCGGATCACTCCCCTCCAAGCTACCGTGAACACCTATCGTGTAGGCCCCAGGAGAAGTGCTTTCGGTTGACCTAATCAGCTTCACCAGCTAAGACGGGTTGGGGGCTGAGCCGTGAGGAGACGTAAGCCTAAAAGAGTGGCCAGAGGCAGGGAAGAGGCCAGAGACTGAGAGACAGCAGGCGCCACCCCCACTGGTAAACTCAGGGCAGCAGGTCACAACTCCGATGGGGCCTGGGGTTTTCTCGGCGCTGGCGCTGTGCTGGCCGCTTTACATGACCCACGCCCCCGTTCGAGGCCCGCCCCCTGCGCCCAGCGCCTCTGGTTCCCGGCCTTCCAGGGCTCGGTGGGCCCCGTCGGGCCCCCTGGGCCTCACCTGGGCTTCGGCGCTGCGGCGCTCCTCCCACTCGCGGCAGCTGGCCAGGTCGCGCCGCCACTGCCCGCAGGCCGGCCGCTCGCCGTGGACGTAGTAGTGGCGCAGGAAGTGCCCGGCGCTGCGGCAGAGCTCCCACTCGGCGCGGTAGGCCTCGCACGGGCGCGGCGGCTGCAGGGGCAGGCACGGGGGCGTGAGCGGGGGACCAGGTGCCCGCCCGCCCGCTCCGACCAGCGGACTCGGCCCCCCGGGCCCCCAGCGCCCACGGAGCTTACCCGCCAGCCTTCGCCTTCCGCCATGTTCCGGACCCGCCGGACCCGCCTCCAGAGGCCGCCGCCGCCGCGTGACTGACGGGCAGAGGGGCCAATGAGCTCCGAGACTTGGCCACTAGATCCTCGCTCCCGCCCTTGAGACGCGCCAGTGAACGGGACATCCGGGTTGGCAGCCAGTAACAGCCGGGGGCGGGGCCTGAAGCTCGAGGTGGGCGGGACCGAGGCCGGTGAGGGCGGGGCAGTGTCTTCCGCGGCTTTCAGTCGCCTCAGAGGTCCGGTCCCTGAGCCCCGTCAGCGCACCCGCGCACCAGCGCCGCGCGGCCCGGCCTGCGGCTGCAGCTGTCCCGCCCGTGTCCCCTCGACGGCGGGGTGACTCCCGAGGGCGTCCAGGCAGGCAGCGGGGCGGAGGGGCGCGGAGGCCGTGCGGCCCGGGAGACGGCAGGCCCTGCGGGCGGGCGTCCGGAGGCGGCGTTAGGGGTGAGGCTGTGCTGGGGCGGGGGGGGGAAAGCTCGCCCCTGAAGGACGAGCGCGAGGCCGCGGCGGCGACGGGAAGGAGGCCGAGGGCGCCTCGGGACTGCCCTGCGAGCGCCCCCCACCCCGCGGCGGTCTGCCGACTCCCCCCGCCTAGCCACCGCCAGCTCCCCGCTGCGTGAGTCCGGGCCAAGGCCGAGAGCTGGTTTCACCAAGGGGTCCCGCCGCGGTGGCCCACAGGCCCAGCTGCCCGCCGAAGAGGGCGTCTGCGTGCGCCAGCGAGCCGAGACGGCTCGAGGGTCAGGCAGGTCACAGCCTGCCCACGAGTTCCGAAACCACGCCCACCGTCCAGGGGGTGGGTTTGGGTCACAGGGCCCAACCCTGGTCATCACGATGAACCCTGATGCTGCTCCTCTGAGGACTCGTGGTGAGCGCCGCGGCCGCTCTCCCGCGGGGGACGGCCTCCTGAGTGTCGAGGGAAGCCCGTCCAGAGCTGGGCCTCTCCCTGGAGCGGGGGCAAGGGGAGCCCCTGCTGGGCCCAGCGTCAGAGAACCCCCCCCGAGGAGTCCTCCCCTCGGTGCAGACGCACTTTCCAGCAGGCCTTCCTCCTGCCCAGATGTCAGCCCCATATGCTGGTACCTAATCAGACGCTTAGAGGCAATTCAGGTTTTGGTCACTGCCTGTTTTTATTTGAAATTCATAATTGAAAATTATTTTCATGGAACAAGAGGTTAAAATGATTGAGTTAACATGTCAAAAGAACTATTATATAAAGTGGAGACCTGAAACTAAATTAATACTAGTAAAAAAGCCAGCAGAACTTTGGAAAATTTAATACATTTAAAACTGGGAGTGGGGGGTAGGTAGGAGAAGGCATCTTCAGCTTTCATCTGTTCTAACGGTTACCTTTGTGCTTCACCAGGGAGCTGTTTTTACAGAAGAGACTAAAGAACCCGTTATTTCCAAATGAAATCAAAGTAAAAGCAGAAATGCTTTTTTGTTCTGCGGCATGGTTTTTTAGGAGAGAAAAAAAAATCAACGTGTAAAAGAAAAACAAACACCCTTCCTCAAATACTTAACGGCAGCCAGCATAATGGGACGACCGCTATTTATTTAAACCCCTTTTTTCCCCAGCCCAAAGGCAACGGCTAAGTGTGACCTGGGAAAAGGGTAAATGGAAAAAAAACCCCAAAGAGCACAACTTAGAGCAATCCAACCCCTTCACTGTTTGCAGCAGGAACTAGGTAGGGCACCCGGCTTCAGCTGAGCAGTGGGTACGGGCATGCGAAGAGGCCCCCCACGGGGCCCGAGAGGCCTTCTCTGCCCCAAACCCAGCACCCGTAGCCGCTGTCCCGCTGCCCTCTTCCAGGTGACTCGAAGCAAACCCAAAGTGACAGAGCATCCCCTCAGAGCCAGTAACTAAAAGCCAGCATGTCGCAATTATTTTATTTTCCAATCAGTCAGCAGTCCCAGCTTATGGCTTTCTTCCCTTTTTACGCAACGACTGTCCTTCTCCAGAGAAAGCAACGAATCTGCCTCCGGCTTCATCCTGTGAAGAGAAAACACCATTTTCAGAAACTGCTTGGAAGTTTACTAGAAAAGCTTTCTTCTGTTGACTCAGGTACCATCCTGCCATCTTCCTTATTCCCACTTTACTCCTAACAAGAAACATCTTTGAATTTGGAATAGAAATTAAATTAGCACCTACTGAAAACAAAACCAGAGGCACTCTTCTGTCTACCAGTCTTTTTTCTCAGGTTGAACATACATTGTTTCGCAAAGGCACCCCACTTTCAATGTAGAAAATACAAAATATACCCCCTAGAAGAAACATCATCCCCCAGACACACTTCCAGTCCCTGCTGTGCGCCTCCACAGACACTCCCCCATCTCAGGCCACGCATCTCCTCTCGCACGAATTCCAGCCCAGGTCGCTGTCACTTCCAGCTTTGCGGCACTGAAGCTGCCTTGGTGAGCAGTTCAGTGTCTGCAGTTTTGACTTTCCCTAGAGGCTCAACCCCTCAGTAGAAGGTGCACTCGGTGGAATGGTGACTCGGCAGCCCTCAGTCTACCGGGCTGCTCTCCTCCCAGCAGAAAGACTGCTGGTCTCCCGGAAGCCCTGAAAACAGCAAGCATCTGTCCACGAGCTCTGCTGCTAGTCGGGAGGCACTGCCGGCGGAAGAGGACCTGAGCTCCCAGGCACCCAGCCAACGCTGACCACCACCCGGGGCAGCTGGGGTTTCTTGGGGGCCCGAGCAGGGTTCTCGTGGTGGCGACCACACAATGGCACGCCGAGGCCGAGCTAGGCAGCGTTCCTTTCCTGCAGGCCCCCCATCTGTCCTGCGTCGACACCGAAGCCTGGCTCCTCTCACGTGCACAGGACCGACTGCAGGAGGGCCCCTCTGACTTCACCTCCTGAGGAACCTGTCTCCCAGGCGCTCTGGGCTGTCCCGCCTGCATGGGCCCACGCTCCAGGGCTGCACACAGCTGTGGGGATGCCCTGCTTCCTGGGTCGCAGGCTTTCTTGTTTCTACCTTATTTCCTCGTTTCAGTGGTGTGTCACAGCAGCCTCCTGAGAGGGCACATGAGGCGGCCTTTCAGGGAGCTCCTTAACAACTGAGAACATCTCTCTTCTCACGGTTCACTGATGGGGGGCTGGTGTTAGACTGCTGGGGCCACCAGAACACAGGAGCACAGGCGGGCCCTGAGCACAGACACACCTCCTCACAGCGGAGGCGCGGACCCAGAGGGCGGCAGCGTGGCTTCCCCGTAGGCTGCGGTCGAGGCTGGCAGGTGGCTGCCTTCCGCTGCGTCCCCACAGGCCTCTCCCCGGTGTGTCCGCGTCTCCTTGGCGTGGAGCTGGGCCCACCTAGCGCCTCATCCCACCTCACCTCAGGAGAGGTCGCACCTCCAAACCCAGTCACGTTCTGAGGTTCGGGGGTGAGGGCTTCGACACAGGAATTTGCAGGAACCAGGCACAGAAGTCTGAGGACCCTGCTCCACCGTGTCCTGGCTTCTGCCCAGTTAAGCCGCTGCTGTTCCTGGCCCACGGCAGAATCTCCACCTCCTGGGAGCTTTACTGTCTTCCCTCTGCCCCAATCTGGAGCTGTTTCCACTCACTGTGCTGGACGCCTGGAGGGCCCCTCTGCCTGGGGAAGTTATTTCCCTGGTGCTTCCTGCCCCTTTGGTGTCTCTGAGCTCCTGGGACTGGGGTGCTGGCAAGGGAAGCCTTCCGACTGCAGTCTTCACTCGGGGAGTGGGCTGGGACCTTCCCTGGGCTCCGCCAGCGAAGCTCCTCCAGCTGCAGCCAGCCCAGCCTGTGCGCGGGAGCCTGGTAGGGCAGGACCCAGGGACGGACGATCACCGCCACGCTGAGGGCCATCCGGGGACCGTGACGGGACGCTCGTCCCTTCTCCTGGGGGCGGGGCCGAGTGCCCTGGGACAGACGCTCAGTCCTCAGCGCAGGTCCTGCCCCCCGCCCCAGCAGGGCTGCGGCTACCTGGTCAGGCCTTGGTCTCCTGCTCTGGGGCTCCCCCACGACCTCTGTGTGTCACCTGTGTCCCAGGACAGGCAGCGGGATTGTACCTGACGGCCACCCCCATCACACGCCGCGGCCTGGACGTCCGTTTGTGCACACCTGTCTCCCCACCCTTCCGATGCTCAGGGATGAAGGAGCCAGAGAATGCCCATGAGGCTGGCAGGCCTGGCCAGCAGCTGGGCTGGGGCGAGCAAACGCCTGGCAGGGGGACCGTGTGAGCGCCTCTCAAGTGTAGCAAGGTCTCAACATGGTGTCAACTTGAGGAGCATTAAGGCCAGGAGGGGCTGAGTGGGTCTCTGAACCCTCCTTGGTCCCCAAGGGACCGAGCCTCGAGGAGGAAATCAGGAGACCGGGGGTCTGAGGTGGGGCTAACCACCCAACCCGAACCCAAACCAGCAGTATAGTCACAGCGGCTGGGTGGCAGCCGTGTGGGGATTCTGAGCCAGTTCCCAGTACCCAGGAGAAGGGCCGGTAAGACAAAACCTCCCCTCCCTGCCCTGGGCCGAGGGACGCCATGTCTGGAGTGTGGAGGTGCTGGGGTGGCTGCTGAGTGGTCAGCTCTGCCTGAGGCGTGGGCACCCTGAACACCCCCGTACCCCCACGCTCCCTTTTGTGAGATGCAGACGCTCACAGCAGCTGCCCTGCGAGACTGTCCTGGGGTGTAAACCTTTCAGTGCCCAGCACACGGAGCCTGGGCTGGACCCGCACATAAGTGCAGGAGCTGAGTCCTTGCCCACCCCACCACGGAGCCGGCAGAGTCCACACGGCTTCAGCAGGACGGTCAGTCCATGGGGAAAGGGGGCCGGGATGCGGGACACATGACAGAAGACCCTCATTCGCGAGGGGAAGAATCCCCTTGTCATCAGTAGCCAAGGAAACTTGTCATGACTCACAAAACACTCACCTCCTCAACCTTTTTGACCAGCGGACGTGAGTTTCTGATGAACGTGATCTTACCAAGTTTAAATTCATAGTTGGGAATTCCTCTATAAAGAGAGAGCAGGAGAAACGTTCGTGCCAGGAGATGGGACTAGCGTCCACTTGTGAGCACGGGGAGGAAGCAGGTCCTCCGTTTCAGCTTGGAGGCTGCACCCACTACACCTCATGCCAGGCAGAGGGTGCCTCCCTGCCGACTCCAGGGGGAGCAGAAGGCATCGGCAGGGCAGGGTCTCCGGGGACCACATCAGCGTCCTCCAGCCTCTCACCCTACATGCACTTCACTCCCTAATGGGTCGGGTGCAGACCTGTCTGCGGGTCTCACACATACATGCACTTCACTCCCTAAGGGGTTGGGTGCAGACCTGTCTGCGGGTCTCACACGGTCAACGGGGACACAGCTCAGCTCTGCTGTCACTGCAAGGGCCGCCAGAGCCAGGACTCGGCCTCAAGTCCCTGGACCGAACGACCGGGAGAGGCGGCCGGGCGGTCCCTGACGGCACGTCCAGAGTCGGGACGGCCAGGTTGTGGGCAGGACAGAGGTCTGATGAGGTCCGCGGGCGGCCAGGCAGCGCCTGCGACCCTGCAGAGCGGGGCAGAACGCAGGCCTGGGGCAGGGGGAGGGGGGCAGGGCCAGCACACCCACCTCTTGATGTCTCCAGGCCTGACTGGGGAGGGGCTGGGCTCCACCCCCTTCTTCTTCCCGTCCAGTCTGTTTCCGGAGCCGGAAAAGGCCTAGACAAGTAGACCGGGGCTGAGAGGGGCCCGGGGCAGGGGGCAGCAGTGCAGGGTGTGGGCGGGACCGCCTCGGGACCGCAGCGCCCAGCCCCCGGGGACTGTGAGCTCAGGGGGAGTCCCCCCCCCCGGGGAGCCCCCCCCCCCCCCGCACCACGCCACCCAGGGCACTGGCCGCCAAGGACGGGGCGATGCGCCTGGCTGGGCCCACAGCTCAGCTCTGTAAGCTGCTTTCCGGCCCCAGGCTGAGCCTTGCCCACACTCCCCCGCTTCCCCAGGGACGGCAGCAGTGCAGGAAGCCACCATGTCCTGCGGGACACGGTCCACAGAGACCACAGGAGAGCACGGGTGGTGAACCCACGCGAAGGGCTTATGTGTGTCTGCTGTACTATTGCTACTTTCTGGTAAGCGAGAAGTTTTTAAGAAGTCGGGGCTGCCTGACAGTTGCTGGGAGGATCCAGGAGGAAGCGGATGGAGAAGGGTCTGGAGACTGAGAAGGCGCCACGTGCACGTGTGCGGGGTCCCCTGGCCCGGGCCTGGCTGAGGTCCCTGGGGCATCACAGTCACGTGGCGGCACTCACGCGGAAGCCCAACTCCCCGGTGTAGCCACTGTGGTCAGCTTCGCCTTCCTGGGGGGACAGGAAAACGGGATGGACTTCTCAGCAGGGCCCCAGACGTTCCCTGGCCCCCTCACTGCCCCTCTGCCAGAACTGAACAGCCAGGACAGACGGGGCCCGGGAGCCGGGCTGGGTGGGGAGGACACAGCTGCATCGGCACCAGCAGAGGCGGGACCCCGCGGCGGGCGCGTGGAGCTGGGGAGGGACTCGGGAGAGCGACTCACGGCTGACTCCTCGTGCTGGGCCTGCCTCTCCGGCTCCTTGTAGCCAAGCGGAGCATCGAAGTCCACCTGTGCCCAGGAGGAAAGCACGATGGCGCAGGGCTGCACGCAGCCTCTAAGCTGGGGCAACATGGGCCCAATGCAGCTGTAGGAGCCACACGGAAGGGGCCACTTCCTCGATGGTCACGGTACAGTCACAGCGTGACTTTGGCACCGCGACCCCGCCCTGTCCAGACCTCCCAGTTCTCTCACTCACACCCACACACACACGCGTGTTCTGTTGTCACTATCAGCATCACTGCAGGTCAGTGCACCCACCCCAGCTAAGATCCAGAGCAGTGTCAACACCACAGGGACCCCTCCCACCCTGTGACTGCACGGCCCCATCCCGGCAACCGCTCCTCTGCCCTCCGTTCCTGAAGGCTGTCATTTCAAGAAGGCCACATAATGGACCTGGGCAGATGGAACCCTTCTGCTGGGCATCCTGCCCAGAAACCCGGCATGCCGGGCCACTGTGGGGACCAACAGCCCCTGCTGGGAATTGAGTAGCCCCACCTCAGCCTCCAAGGAGACAGGGCCCTGGCAGGGCTGATGTGCTGGCGGGTCTGGCCATCTCAGGACTGACAGCAGCCCTGCTGTCTCAGGTCAGCAGCCTCCTCGGAGGGTCTGGCAGCAGCTGCTTGCCTCTCCCCAACAAACCCAGGGGCTGCGTGACACCTGCCCAGGGCACCAGCCAGCAGGACCCCGACACCCCTCCTCCCACGGCCACTCACGTTCATGTCGCACTCGATGATGGACACGGCCTTGTCCGGCTTGGTCTCCATCACCCGCAGCTCGTAGATCTGGCAGGAGAGAAGGGGTCGGCTCCTGGCAGCTCTGGGCCCGTCACACTTGTGTCACCACTCCCGCCCTGCACACACTCACGCCCCTCATGACACCTCCCTGGCCACACCTCCCACTGCAGACAGTGGAGTGGGTGCCCCCAGGGCCTGTCCCTCAGCTGACCACCCTCGTAACTGACTCAAATCTGACAAGGCAGTTAGGCAGCAAATTGCAAAAGACCCAATGTCTATCCCAGAAAAATTCACTTCCAGGAATTAACTGTCAGCAGGTAACGAGGTAAATGCTGAGTGAGACGGTGCTGAGAGTGCCGCCTCCAGCACTGCTCATCATGGGGTGCACTGAGGCTGCCCGCTCCAGACTGGTTACGTGGATGCCATGGATTCGCGTACGACAAGTCAGAGGCACCAGGGGTTCCCAGGCAGCCAGGGGGAAAGGAGGCTGGAAACCAGCTGTGGTGTGTCGGGGATGAGGTTGTTTGTAGAAAACGCGCACCAAGTCAAAAGGACAGGCGCAAAAAGTGGCTTTCTCCTGCACTGCTTTAGGCTCTTTCTCTTTACCGAGCAAACGTCTTGCTTTTATAATGAAAAGTTGAGACAGTTCCACCACTGAAAACAGTGAATATGAGGGGCAAGTCCCCAAGCACAGTGAGAAGGCTCAACACCCCGAGTCTGGCTTGCAGGCCCCTCCCTAGTGACTGACGGCAGTGAGCCTGTGTCGCCGGGGGTCCGTCTCCCCATCTCTCCACATGGCCTCAGGCGCTGCTGCTGCCGTGATCAAGGCTGCATGAACATTCATGTCTGTGCTCCAGGGCACATGCTCACCTTTCTCTACAGCTGTTTTCAAACTGCAGGTCACAGCTAACTAGTGACTTATGAAACCAACAACACTGCTACCAGAGCTAGAAGAGAGAAACCTAAGCACTGCTCTTGAGCCTGTAACAGTCCCAAGGGCACCACTAAACTGGAGTGCGGCTTCCAGAGAGCCTGGCACAAGGGGAGCCACCTCTGCATCTACTAGGCCCCTTCAAGGGCCCAGGTTCCCGGGGAGGCCCTGACGCAGACCTCACGCCACACACGGATGGGCAACCAGCCTGCCGAGTCTTCTCGGAAGGGCCCTTTAGAGGATCCAGTCTCCATATTTCCAAAAACAGAGACCCTGACATACATCTCAATTCTATGCAGACCTGAGTAACTGTCCTTCCCTTTAGTTCAGTCACTCAGTCATGCCCGACCCTTTGCAACCCCATGGACTGCAGCACACCAAGCCTCCCTGTCCATCACCAACTCTTGCTCAAACTCATGTCCATTGAGTTGGTGATGCCATACAACCATCTCATCCTCTTGTCGTCCCCTTCTCCTCCTGCCCTCAATCTTTCCCAGCATCAGGGTCTTTTCAAATGAGTCAGCTCGTCACATCAGGTGGCCAAGGTATTGGAGTTTCAGCTTCAACATTAGTCCTTCCAATGAACACCCAGGACTGATCTCCTTTAGGATGGACTGGTTGGATCTCCTTGCAGTCCAAGGGACTCTTAAGAGTCTTCTCCAACACCGCAGTTCAAAAGCATCAATTCTTTGGCACTCAGCTTTCTTTATAGTCCAAATCTCACATCCACACGACCACTGGAAAAACCATAGCCTTGACTAGACGGACCTCTGTTGGCAAAGTAATGTCTCTGCTTTTTAATATGCTGTTTAGGTTGGTCATAACTTTCCTTCCAAGGAGTAAGCGTCTTTTAATTTCATGTCTGCAGTCACCAACTGCAGTGATTTTGGAGCCCCCAAAAATAAAGTCAGCCACTGTTTCCGCTGTTTCCCCATCTATTTCCCATGAAGTGATGGGACCGGATGCCATGATCTTAGTTTTCTGAATGTTGAGCTTTAAGCCAACTTTTTCACTCTCCTCTTCACTTTCATCAAGAGGCTCTTTAGTTCTTCTTCAGTTTCTGCCGTAAGGGTGGTGTCATCTGCATGTCTGAGGTTATTGATATTTCTCCCGGCAATCTTGATTCCAGCTTGTGCTTCTTCCAGCCCAGCGTTTCTCATGATGTACTCTGCATATAAGTTAAATAAGCAGGGTGACAATATACAGCCTTGACGTACTCCTGTTCCTATTTGGAACCAGTCTGTTGTTCCATGTCCAGTTCTAACTGTTGCTTCCTGACCTGCATACAGGTTTCTCAAGAGACAGGTCAGATGGTCTGGTATTCCCATCTCTTTCAGAATTTTCCACAGTTTACTGTGATCTACAGTGTCAAAGGCTTTGGCATAGTCAATAAAGCAGCAACAGATGGTTTTTCTAGAACTCTCTTGCTTTTTCGATGATCCAGAGGATGTTGGCAATTTGATCTCTGGTTCCTCTGCCTTTTCTAAAACCAGAATGAACATCTGGAAGTTCACGGTTCACCTATTGCTGAAGCCTGGCTTGGAGAATTTTGAGCATTACCTTACTAGTGTGTGAGATGAGGGCAATTGTGCAGTAGTTTGAGCATTCTTTGGCATTGCCTTTCTTTGGGATTGGAATGAAAACCGACTTTTTCCAGTCCTGTGGCCACTGCTGAGTTTTCCAAATTTGCTGGCATATTGAGTGCAGCACTTTCACAGCATCATCTTTTAGGATTTGAAATAGCTCAACTGGAATTCCATCACCTCCACTAGCTTTGTTCGTAGTGATGCTTCCTAAGGCCCTCTTGACTTCACATTCCAGGATGTCTGGCTCTAGGTCCTTCCCTTACCACGCAAAAACGTCACTATCTTTTATCATCAATTTTTTTCCAACATTTTTTTTCTGCCCTTATTCTTTAAGAATAATAATGTTAAGGCTGTCTGTAATCTAAAAAGCTTAAGGGAGACAACACCTGAAGTGTCTCCACGAAGCTAAAGGGAAAAACATTATTCCTTAGTGTACGTAAAAATACAGAAGTGTGACTCAAAATCCGTAAAACTGAACAGTAACAATTCTTAGGGCTGCATGTCTTACAGAGGGAAACTCTCAAAGAGCACACTGGATCCACAGGAGACACTGCGGAGTACTTGGCGTCCGACCCTGAAGAGCCTGTGTGTGTCTGTGCGTGTGTCTGTGTCTGTCTGTGTCTCTGTGTGTGTCTGTGTGTGTCTCTGTGTGTGTCTGTGTGTGTCTGTGTGTGTGTCTGTGTCTGTGTGTGTCTGTGCGTGTGTCTGTGTGTGTCTGTGTGTGTGTGTGTGTCTGTGTGTGTCTGTGCATGTGTCTGTGTCTGTGTGTGTCTGTGTGTGTCTCTGTGTGTGTCTGTGCGTGTGTCTGTGTGTGTGTCTGTGTGTGTGTCTGTGTGTCTGTGCGAGTCTGTGTGTGTGTCTGTGCATGTCTGTGCGTGTCTCTGTGTGTGTCTCTGTGTGTGTCTGTCTGTGTCTGTGTGTCTGTGTGTGTGTCTGTGCGTGTCTATGTGTGTGTCTCTGTGTGTGTCTGTGCGTGTCTGTGTGTGTCTGTGTGTGTCTGTGCGTGTCTGTGTGTGTGTCTGTGCGTGTCTCCCCTGCTCGCGGGGCCGAGGCGCTCACCTTCTCGTTGTAGTTGATGGCGATCACGTCCCCGGTGGT
The DNA here is from genome assembly GCA_024291935.2 of Okapia johnstoni. NCBI lineage: Eukaryota > Metazoa > Chordata > Mammalia > Artiodactyla > Giraffidae > Okapia > Okapia johnstoni. The sequence continues at coordinate 415,323 of CM044310.1, read as the reverse complement.
CAGACACGCGAAGTTTCTCAACGCGTTTTCTAATCTGTGGACACAGGCGGTCAAGGCCAACAGAGCACGATGGAGCCCTCGCGTCTGAAACAAGTGCCCATGAGGGGTTCACAGCGCCAGGCCACCCTGTGTTCTGGACGGTCGTGGGCCTAGTTGGGATGATGACTCAGCACCAAGAAGGAAGCACCTGTAACGTGTGATGACGAGGTGACCTCACTCTCCACTGAGGGAAAGAGCCCGCCGTGGAGCAGGGAGACCCCCCCAAACCCTGAGGAAGGCAGATCTCTGATGTCTGAGGTGGGAGGCAGCTAGGCTTCTGGGGCCAGGGGTCAGCTGAAGACAAGAAAAAGGGCGCACAACCATCCTTCTGGGGGGACGCATTAACCAAACTCGCTGAAGTGTGCGCTTGGTTGCATGTAAATTACACCTCGAGGAGCTGACTGTAACAATCCTGTGGGAGAAAAGAGTGAACGGGACACAGGTAAAGCGCCCTCAGAGCCGAAGACGCTTTCCGTTACACTCCCGCTGTTCCTGCCTTTCGCGTGCTAACGTAGTTTGCTGTATGTTTTAGACTAGAAACATTTACCAATAACAATTCTAAAAGAACAACTAGCCTGTAAGCCCCCTTTAAAAAAATACTAAATAACAGTTCTTAAAACCGAGTCATCTTGAGTGCCCAGACAAGGGATTAAGGCCCAACACACAGCATGCTTCATCCTCAGCAATTTACTGATCTGCATTAAAGACAAAGGTCAAACACAAAGCACAGCTCCAGACGCACCATGGGCTTCATTCCAGGGTCACTGGAGGAAGGTATACCTGCCCTCTGGGCGGGGTCCGTGGAGCACCCAGCATACGCATCCAGGCCCCCAAGCCATGTGGACGCACTGGCCCAACACCAGTGTGCTCACGTCACAGTGTCAATCACGACTGCTGTGCAGCCCCACAGCAGGCATACCCCACGGAGGCTGGCTGTCACCCGCCGCCTGCACAGCTCCGCCCGCAAAGAACCTGTCCGTCTTCAGAAGGATACACAGCCTTGGGGTTGGTGATGTCCAGGAAGTCAGGGCTCTGCGGCTGGAACTTGGAGTAAGTGGCCACCTGCAGGTTGACACTCTCCACCTGAACCAGGCCGCCCTCCTCCAGCAACAGGTTCTGCATCATCTGGAGGGGAGCAGATGGGACACAGTAGGGGTGCGTCCGGGGTGGGGGGCACTGTGGGAACACCTGGGGCAGCCAGTCGCTGGAAGGGCGGCAGGCGAGCCCCCGACTGCCAGCTCCAGGCCTCCCCAGGCCAGAGCCTTCCCACAAGGACTACCCCCCACTTCACCCAACCCCCAAGGCCCCGGGCCACCCTTTCTACACTGTTCGGGACACTTCATTTCCACATAAAACCTTGTAAAAACAACATCTCTCAGGTACCTTCAAAGCACCTACAACACTGACAGCAGTTGGCAGTCACAGAAAACAGTGCTGAATGTCAAAGGGACAGAGCGGGGCAGCCATGGGGCCCTCACACCGGGGGTGCTGCAGCCCAGCCCCCCACTCCCACCAGGACTCCTGGCTGCCACGGGCCCCGCCCTGCAGTGCAGGTGTGGCTCTGCGGCCTGTGGACGGCCCTGGGCCAGCCCGAGTGCAGAGAGGCTTCGTCCCCACGGCAACAGGGCCGAGTGCTCCGGACAGACTCAGGTACAGGCAAGTGTACATACACACAGAGGACAGACTCAGGTACAGGCATGCACACACACACACACAGGACTCAGGTACAGGCATGTGTACACACACACAGGACAGACTCAGGTACAGGCACGTGTACACACACACAGGACAGACTCAGGTACAGGCATGCATACACACACACACACACACAGGACTCAGGTACAGGCACGTGTACAGACACACATACAGAGGACAGACTCAGGTACAGGCATGTGTACACACACACACAGAGAACAGACTAAGGTACAGGCACGTGTACACACACACACACAGGACAGACTCAGGTACAGGCATGTGTACACACACAGGACAGACTCAGGTACAGGCATGCATACACACACACACACACAGGACTCAGGTACAGGCACGTGTACAGACACACACAGAGAGGACAGACTCAGGTACAGGCATGTGTACACACACAGGACAGATTCAGGTACAGGCATGTGTACACACACACACACACAATAGGGAGAAGAAAACGGATAAAAATCTAAAACTCTGTATTCAGATCATTTGAAAAATACTCCTACTCCATCCCTTAAAAAAAGCCTGACCCAGGAAATGCTGGTTGCACAGCACAGCAGCGGTCTCCAGGTGGGTCCTGGCGCCCCCCGTCCACGGCCACACAGGCCGGCCGCTCACCCAGTGCGGGAGGTAGCAGATGCCCTCGTCGGCCACGAACTCCAGCACCCCGCAGTGCGTCACGCGGTCCGAGTTCTTATTGGTCAGTTTGAACAGCATGGGGTAGGTGATGTTAAGTCGGCCTGAAAAGAGCGAGGGATGAGGTTCTGCTTCTTCCAGGAAGAGAAACCCTGTCCCTAGACCCTCCCTGTGGAAGCCCCCACCCCCGGAAGGCGCTAGGACCCTCATGGGGCTAAGCCCCGCGCATCTGCCCACCCAGCGGACCCAGCGTCCAGCTAGAGCTCAGGACACGTGCTAAGACAGGAGCGCAGCACCACTTATAGTCGTGCTCGTCTGAAATCCCAGTTCTAGATGGTGATGTGTCTGCACACTTATTCAGTCTGTGTATTAACCAGGTGCTGAGCAAAATCCCCCTTCAGAGACTTCCACTCACAAGGCCCAACAGCACCTCCAAGAGTGCCCAGATGCTCGTGCCAGAGAGGCTGCTGGGGGATGCGAGGCTGGACACCCAGGGACTGGGTGGCAGAGGGGCCGGCAGCAGGAACAAGGTGCCTCAGGCACCGGGACCTTGTCACCAGCGTGCCCCAGGCTGCAGAGCTGTGCAGCGGACTGAGGTGGGTCAGGGTCAATGGACTGATCAGGAATCCAACCTCGGGTCTGAGATTCTCGCCATTGAAAGAGACCCTCGTGTTTCTCAATCCAGTAATTTTCAAAGTACATCTTGTGTTTTGAGAAGTGCCTCGGGGCAGCTTGTGCACCCCCTCACCTCCCCTACCCACGAGATTTCACCCGGACAGTTCCCCCCATGACTGACGAGGTCTGTCCAGCACCAGCCTAAGCCCCTGTTCAATCGACCCGAGCCTCCTCTTGTGTCTGTGTGCCAACACACAGTCCCTGGTCTCAACCCCAGGTCGGCTCCATCCACGAGTCAGGCTCCGGGCCTGCCTCTCCTCTGATGACTGGGCCTGCCTAAGGGCTGTGCCCTGGGTCTATTCACCCCCTGGCTGAGCTGAGCAGAACGCCAGGCCTCCCTCCACCGGTATAGCGGCTGCAGCTGGCGCTGCCTAAGGGCCAGCCCCTGCCCTAGCCCGGTGCCTCGGGGCCCTGGCTGTTTACACAGCACAGGCACCATCCAAGAAGCACTGCTGCCATGGAGCAGCCCCACAGATGCCTTCATGTGTCCTGTTTAAAGGTGAGGACACCAAGGTCCAGAGAGTCGCTGGTCTGGAGTCAGGTCCGGCAAGGTGCAAAGCCCAAGCCAGCACTCGGCCCCCACTGAGCTGCCCAGTGTTCACCCGACAGTGTGGATCCCCCAACCCCAAGGGACTCCATGTCTGTGGTCGGGGTCTCCCTAGTTCCAGGAGTGGGGCTGGGGTGTAAGGTCTCCAAGTTGCTCCAGTTGGAGGAGAGGTCGAGGGAGGGAGAACAGTGTGGCCTTTTTTGTCCCTGCTAAGAGGCAGGCGGGGGTGGGGGAGCAGCTCCTGGAGTGGAGGGGTCAGAACTGTGGCTGGAGCTGAGGCAAGAGGCGCGGGGAGACGAGAGGCCTGCTCGCAGCATCCTCCCTGGGCCGCCACCGTCCTTGAGGGGAAAATCCCGTGCCTCTAGCCAAGGGCATCAGCTACCCCAGCAGCGTGAATGGCCCCAGAGCTCACACCCGCCTTTAGTCTCGATGGGACCTGAGGTGTGGGGGCGCTGTCAGAGGAGCACCCTCCAGGGATGATCCCCAGCCAGCCTTGCTGAAGGGTGCTGCTACCCGGGTGGTGAGGGCCTGCACGTGGTCCCGGCGCCCACAGTCACATCACCTCTGTTCTCAAGTCAGGGAGGAAGTACTTACTGAGCTGGTCGAGGGCTGAGGGCGGCATAATTACTGTGGAAAGAATGTTTAAGACATGTTAAGAGAAGAAGAACGAACAGACCAGGACGAAAGCAGAGTGCACTTTCTGTCACGTCTAAACGGAAGTCCTCAAGGAGACTAGTGGGGCAGAATCTCATACTGCTCCGTACAACAGAGCTGGCCGGCTGGGAGTCATCCGATCTGACAGGACCACACGGCCCTCAGCCGTGAATGTGATCACAACAGGACCCTCACCCCACCTCTTAGCCGTCCGGGGCCGGTGACACCATGAGGGTGACCAGTTCCTGTTGACATGCAGATGAGGGCTGCTGAGGACTAGGGCCCTGCAGGCTGGGGCGGGAAGGGTTACAATTCAAAATAAAACAGCACATACTCTTCCCTCCTTTCTCCACATCTGACCTGTCATTAGGCCCCGCGAGCATGGACACGGAGAAGCAGCGGTACTGCGTGGAGAAGCGGCTCTGGAAGACCCGGGGCATCGGGTGGTCGAACATGTTGAAGGAGAACTAGCAGGAGGAAACAGACGCTGCCGTCAGCACAGAGCACACGCCGGGCCTCCCGTTCGCAGCCGAAGCTGGTCCGAGCGGCACGGCCCAGCCGCCACCTCCCAGGAGTCTGGTGCACCTTCCAGCAGCTTCCACCAGCTGCCGTGCCCTGGCCTTCTGCCCAACGCGTCCCCGCTGTTCTCAGGCGGTGCCCCCAGCAGGCCTGTTCTTCACCTCTTCCAGCCCCGGGGTCCCCCCCCAGCAGGCCCCAGGATCTCCTGGGATGGCCACCCCCCCACCCCCGCCAGGCTACTCCCCCGGCCTGGACCACTCTCCTCTCATCCCGTGTTTAGGAGCGCCACCATCTGCTGAGCTCTGGTCTCCAAGCACCAGGGAAACACCACTAACCAAACAGCTACAACCTCTGCCCTGGCAGAGCTGATGCTCAAGACAAGGGAAACAGGAACAGGACACCAACCAGGCGGCAGTGCTCTCAGCACAGAGAGGGAGAGGAACCTAGCGCTCTAGGAGCGCTGTTTTAGGAGGAGGATCAGGAAAGCTCTCTGCAAAGACTCGAAGTCGGGAGCCCTCCCCCTGTCCCTGGCTCCCAGGACCACCCTAACCCTTCTCTGGAACCTCCTCTGCTCCACCCAGGCCCAGGGCTCACGCCTCTCTCACCGGGCGCTGCAACACACCACACCCCTTTCTCCCACACACAAGTGAAGCCTAGACACGGTGCCACCACAAACATAAAATCCCAGCTCTCAAACTGCAGGTTACAGGGAGGCTCAGAACACATGCTGCCCAGCAACCCAGGGTGTTCTCAGAGTACTGCGACTACTGTGAGGTGCCAGAGAGGAAGACTAGGAAACTGCACAACAGGATACCTACTCAAAGGAATAGGAATGAGGGTCTGAAAATACAGATGTACACTCACATCCACAGCAGCACTCTTCACAACAGCCAAGGGCTGGAAGCTATCCCAATGCCCACCGACAGACGAACGAATAAAGAAAACCTGGTCCATGGAACATTGTTCAGCCCCAAAAAAGGAGGAAATTCCAACACGTATGACAATGATAATGAACTCTGAGGACATTGTGCTTGGTCAAATAAGCCAGACAGGGAAGGACAAACACTGTAGCATTCCCCTTAGAGGAGGTGCTGAAGGCAGTCAAGTTCAGACACAAGAAGAAAGGTGGCTGCCAGGGCTGCCGGGACGCTAGGAGTCAGCAAACTAAGATGGGCCGGACCGGGGGACTGTAACTCAGATGACCATTATATCTACTACTGGGGGCAGGAATCCCTTAGAAGAAATGGAGTAGCCATCACAGTCAACAAAAGAGTCCGAAATGCAGTACTTGGATGCAATCTCAAAAATGACAGAATGATCTCTGTTCGTTTCCAAGGCAAACCATTCACTATCACGGGAATCCAAGTCTATGCCCCGACCAGTAACGCTGAAGAAGCTGAAGAGTTCTAGGAAGACCTACAAGACCTTCTAGAACTAACACCCAAAAAAGATGTCCTTTTCATCACAGGGGACTGGAATGCAAAAGGAGGAAGTCAGGAAACACCTGGAATAATGGGCAAATTTGGCCTTGGAGTACAGAATGAAGCAGGGCAAAGGCTAATAGAGTTCTGCCAAGAGAACGCGCTGGTCATAACAAACACCCTCTTCCAACAACACAAGAGAAGACTCTACACGTGGACATCACCAGATGGTCGACACCGAAATCAGACTGATTCTATTCTTTGCAGTCAAAGATGGAGAAGCTCTATACAGTCAGCAAAAACAAGACTGGGAGCTGATTGTGGCTCAGATCATGAACTCCTTATTGCCAAATTCAGACTTAAATTGAAGAAAGTGGGGAAAACCCCTAGACCATTCAGGTATGACCTAAATCAAATCCCTTACGACTACACAGTGGAAGTAAGAAATAGATTTAAGGGAATAGATCTGATAGAGTGCCTGATGAACTATGGACGGAGGTTCATGACACTGTACAGGAGACAGGGATCAAGACCATCCCCAAGAAGAAGAAATGCAAAAAAGCAAAATGGCTGTCTGAGAGGCCTTACACATAGCTGTGAAAGGACGGGAAGCAAAAAGCAAAGGAGAAAAGGAAAGATATTCCCATTTGAATGCAGAGTTCCAAAGAACAGCAAGGAGAGATAAGAAAGCCTTCCTCAGCGATCAATGCAAAGAAATAGAGGAAAGCAATAGAATGGGAAAGACTAGAGATCTCCTCAAGAAAGTTAGAGATACCAAGGGAACATTTCATGCAAAGATGGGCTCAATAAAGGACAGAAATGGTAGGGACCTAACAGAAGCAGAAGATATTAAGAAGAGGTGGCAAGAATACACAGAAGAACTGTACAAAAAAGATCTTCACGACCCAGATAATCACGATGGTGAGATCACTCACCTAGAGCCAGACATCCTGGAATGTGAAGTCAACTGGGCCTTAGAAAGCATCACTACGAACAAAGCTAGTGGAGGTGATGGAATTCCAGTTGAGCTATTTCAAATCCTCAAAAATGACACTGTGAAAGTGCTACACTCAATATGGCAGCAAATATGGAAAATTCAGCAGTGGTCACAGGACTGGAAAAGGTCAGTTTTCATTCCAATCCCAAAGAAAGGCAATGCCAAAGAATGCTCAAACTACCGCACAATTGCACTCATCTCACGCGCTAGTAAAGTAATGCTTCAAATTCTCCAAGCCACGCTTCAACAGTACGGGAACCATGAACTTCCAGATGTTCAAGCTGGTTTTAGAAAAGGCAGAGGAACCAGAGATCAAATTGCCAACATCCGCTGGATCATCGAAAAAGCAAGAGAGTTCCAGAAAAACCATCTATTTCTGCTTTATTGACTATGCCAAAGCCTTTGACTGTGTGGATCACAATAACTGTGGAAAATTCTGAAAGAGATGGGAATACCAGACCACCTCACCTGCCTCTTGAGAAATCTGTATGCAGGTCAGGAAGCAACAGCTAGAATTGGACACGGAACAACAGACTGGTTCCAAATAGGAAAAGGAGTACGTCAAGGCTGTATATTGTCACCCTGCTTCTTTAACTTATATGCAGAGTACATCATGAGGAATACTGGGCTAGAAGAAGCAGAACCTGGAATCAAGATTGCCGGGAGAAATATCAATAACCTCAGACATGCAGATGACACCACCCTTACGGCAGAAACTGAAGAAGAACTAAAGAGCCTCTTGATGAAAGTGAAAAAGTTGGCTTAAAGCTCAACATTCAGAAAACTAAGATCATGGCACCCGGTCCCATCACTTCATGGGAAATAGATGGGGAAACAGCGGAAACAGTGGCTGACTTTATTTTGGGGGGCTCCAAAATCACTGCAGTTGGTGACTGCAGACATGAAATTAAAAGACGCTTACTCCTTGGAAGGAAAGTTATGACCAACCTAAACAGCATATTAAAAAGCAGAGACATTACTTTGCCAACAAAGGTCCGTCTAGTCAAGGCTATGGTTTTTCCAGTGGTCATGTATGGATGTGAGAGTTGGAATATAAAGAAAGCTGAGCGCCAAAGAATTGATGCTTTTGAATTGTGGTGTTGGGGAAGACTCCTGAGAGTCCCTTGACTGCAAGGAGATCCAACCAGCCCATCCTAAAGGAGATCAGTCCTGGGTGTTCATTGGAAAGACTGATGTTGAAGCTGAAACTCCAATACTTTGGCCACCTGATGTGAAGAGCTGACTCATTTGAAAAGACCCTGATGCTGGGAAAGATTGGGGGCAGGAGGAGGAGGGGACGACAGAGGATGAGATGGTTGGATGGCATCATCGAGTAATGGAGATGGGTTTGAGTGGACTCCGGGAGTTGGTGATGGACACGGAAGCCTGGCGTACTGCGGTTCATGGGGTTGCAAAGAGTTGGACACGATTGAACAACTGAACTGAACCGAACTGAACTAAGGCAGTCAAGTTCAGACACAAGAAGAAAGGTGGCTGCCAGGGGCTGGCAGGAGAGGCAAGTGTTTCACAGGGACAGACTTTCAACTTTTCAAGACCAAAAAGTTCTGGACGTCCACTACACAACCTGAATACATTTTACACCAAGTTGTACACATAAAAATGTGTAAAATTTACAGTATATGGTTTTTTACACGTGAAATAAAAAGCTTCTTAACAAGACAGCCTGTCTTGACTGCATTCCCAGCACACATTGTTAAAAGCAAACTCCGGTAATGATGACACAGTTTACTAGCAATTCCAGAAAGAGCAAGCTGGGCCAACTGTCTTCCACAGACGCAAACGCAGCTCCTGCTTAAACCTCTGCCGGTTCTCCACTCCCTGCAGCGCCGCATGGGAGTTTTCCAAACCGGGTCTCTGCTCCTCCTTCTAGGCAAGACTCTCTGTTGGACAAAATCTGAGCCAGAAGCCTAGCAAGCACAGGCGTCTGGACGAAGGGAGTGGACTGGGGGGTTCTGTCCACACCTTTCCCCATTCCTCCCCATCGAAGCCCTGCGTTGTCTTCCCAGCTCGGAAGAGGGCATGGGCACCACCTGTCCCCGCCCCGCTGCCGTCCACGACCCGGCGCCAGCGCACTGCGCAGCGCCCGGCCGTGTTCCGATGCCGGGAGGAGGGGCCCCCCCCCACGGACACACTCGGGACACTCGGCGGCGGTAAAGCGGCCGGCACGGTGCTCACACCCGCCCTGTAGGCAGACCGGCTTCCAGTCCTAGAGGCGTGCGTGCGCCGGGGCCGACACGGCGCGCCTCCCTAGACCCTGCGTTCCCGAGCCGACGCGCCGCCCGGGCGCTGGGGCGGCAGGCGCGAGCTCTCGGGAGCGGCCCGCACGCCCCCTCACGCCGACAGCCCCAGGTGGACCCCGCGGCTGTGCGCTGGAGGCCCACACGGGTCCCGACCGCGAGGCTGCGCTCCGTCCCAGACGCCGGCGGGCCAGGCCGGGTGACTCGGCACCTCCGCGGCCCCCAGCGCGCCCGCCCGGGCCGGCCGCACTCGCCCGGCCCACTCACCATAGCGGACGCCTCCGCCTCGCCGCGCAAGGGCGCTCCGCCGGGAAACGTTGCGGAAGGGAGCCGCCGACGCGCCCCTCACAGCCGCCGCCACCGCAGACGCCGCAGCCGCCGGCGCCGGAAGCCTGGGCCTGACGGGAAGTGACGGAGCAGCACTTCCGGGCGGGCGCGCGCGCGGGGGCCGCTGCGAAAGCAAGCGCGGCTGAAGCGCGAGGGCCGAAAGCCCCGCCCAGAGCGAGCGTTCAGAGACGCCTGCCTCCCGCGTTCGCGCTAGAGCACCTTCCGCGGTTTTGACAGTGTTCCCTCCTGACCAACTGCGGGGGCGCGCCCCTCACTGCCTACACTACCCCAGCACGCGGCGTCACTGCGGCCCCTCCTGAGGCCACCGAGGACCCGGGCGGAAGTAGGCCGCACTTCCGCTCTGAGCTGGGCCGCGCCCCTTGACGTCCTAAGCTGACGCCCTCTTCTGACGTGTCGCCAGGCTCCTCGGTCCGTGGGGCTCTCCAGGCAAGGATACTGCAGTGGGTAGCCAGCCATTTCCCTCGCCAGGGGAGCTTCCCGACCCAGGGCTCGAACCCGCGTCTCCTGCGTGGCAGGCGCGTTCTTGACCACTGAGGCACCTGAGAATTCCTGAAGTGAAACGTAGTGAAGGTGAAGTCGCTCACTCGTGTCCGACTCTTGGCGACCCCAAGGACTGTGGCCCACCAGGCTCCTCCATCCATGGAACTCCCCCGGCCAGAGGTCCAGTGGTTAACACTTCACCCCCCAGTGCGGGGGTTTCGGGTTCGATCCCTCATCGGGGAGCCAAGATCCCAGATGCCTCGTGGCCAAAAAGCCAAAACATGAAATAGAAGCGATGTCGTCAGAAATTCAATAAAGACTTTGGAAAAACATCAAAAAAAAAAAAAAAAAGTACTCGAGTGGGTTGCCATTTCCTTCTCCAGAGAATTCCTGAAGTGTACGTGAATTTAATTTGTGGCGAGGTTTCTTTATCCGGGAGATCCCAGTTGGAGGTGGGGAGTGGGCATTTTTTCCCCCAAGGTGAGGCAGTGGCACCCCGCTCCAGCACTCTTGCCTGGAAAATCCCAGGGACGGAGGAGCCTGGTGGGCTGCCGTCCATGGGGTCGCACAGACTGGGCGACTTCACTTTCACTTGCATGCACTGGAGAAGGCAACGGCAGCGCACTCCAGTGTTCTTGCCTGGAGAATCCCAGGGACGGGGGAGCCTGGTGGGCTGCCGTCTATGGGGTCGCACAGAGTCGCACACGACTGAAGCGACTTAGCAGCCGCAGCAGCAAAGTGTACCGAGTTCAGAGTCGCGCTAGACTTGCGCGACCCGCAATGCGCGCAGCCTGTGGAGGACGCTCCTCTAGGGGCGGGCCGGAGTAGTCCTGTCGTGAATGGCCTAGCGTAAGTGTCGCTCCCAGCCCGGGCCAATCAGAGAAGCGGAGAGGCGGGGACCAGAGTCGCGATTGGCTGGACCCCGGGGCAATCGGGGGAACCCGGACTTGGCGGGAGTCTTGACCGCCGCCGGGCTCGCAGTCTCGGTTCTAGCCCGGGGTGTCCAGGCGCCGCGGTCATGTTCGTGTCCGACTTCCGCAAGGAGTTCTACGAGGTGGTCCAGAGCCAGGTGAGCCCTTCCTGGGCTCCGAGACTGGGGGAAGGGACGAGGGCGCGCGACCGTGGGGGCCGGAGGGGCCGGGGTTCGAGGAGCCGCTCTCAGCCAGCTCTCCCCCCGACAGAGGGTTCTTCTCTTCGTGGCCTCGGACGTGGACGCTCTGTGCGCTTGCAAGATCCTTCAGGTGAGACCTGCTGGCCGGGACGGCGCGGGGCGCGGGGGGCCGGGGGCAGGCGCGAGGGGAGGAGCGGGGCGGGAGCTCGGCCTGGGGCGGGGACTCCCGCCAGGTTGCGCCCTGGGAGGGACTGCGTTAGGTGGGTTAGAGGAGAAGCCAGCCAAAAGCCAGAAGCTGGGCACAGAACGGCTGCGCTGGAGAGACCCGTAGACCTGTGGCGCCTTTTCGCCTGTGGGGTTCGAGGCAGAGGAATCTGGCAGTCGAGAGCACTGGGGTGTCAGCAGGGATTCCGCAGATACTGATTCCTTAACCTAACAGGAAAGAGCGTTGTTGTTCGGTCGCTCAGTTGTGTCCGACTCTTTGCGACCCCATGGACTGCAGCACGCCAGGCTTCCCTGTCCTTCACCATCTCCCAGAGTTTACTCAAACTCATGTCCATTGAGTCAGTGATGCCATCCAATCATCTCATCCTGTTATCCCCCTCTCCTGCCTTAGATCTTTCCCAGCATCAAGGTCTTTCCCAACGAGTCAGCTCTTCTCATCAGGTGGCTGAAGTATTGGCACTTCAGCATCAGTCCTTCTAGTGAATACTCAGGGTTGATTTCCTTTAGGATTGATTGGTTTGATCTCCTTGCTGTCCAAGGGGCTCTCAAGAGCCTTCTCCAGCACCACAGTTTGAAGGCATCAATTCTTCGGGGCTAAGGAAAGATCTTTGTTCGGTTTTAAATATGGTGCAAGTCTTCCCCTATGACTCAGCATTAAAGAATCCACCTGCAATGCAGGAGATGCGGGTTTGATCCCTGGGTCGGGAATATTCCCTGGAGCAGGAAATGGCAACCCACTCCAGTATTCTTGCCTGGAGAACCCCATGGAGCCTGGCAGGCTACAGTCCATGGGGTTTCAAAGAGTCAGGACTGAATGACTGAGCATGCAGCCACGCAAGCAAGGTTTACATGAGCTTTGGTCAGGCCCTTGGGTCAGGAACTACTCACAGAAAACCTAGAAATACCAAGTTTTTCCGCAGTGTTTTCCTTTGGTGATTGATGTTCAGCAAAGCTGAAGAATGGTTCAGTGAACGTTCGTGCTCCCATCGCCTCCTAGCTGACGCCAGCATCTCACTAACCTTACGTTAGCGTCTGCTGTCTCTCGGCGCATCTTTTTCGTTTTATGTTCACTTTAAGATGGATTGCTGTCACCCTAAACACAGCAGGTTTCGAAAATACTCTCTCCCCAGGCCCTGTTCCAGTGTGATCACGTGCAGTATACGCTGGTTCCCGTTTCTGGGTGGCAAGAACTGGAAACTGCATTTCTTGAGCATAAGGAACAGGTATGAGAGATGCATTTGAGAGTGTTGGGCTGTATCTCTTAACTGCAGCTTCTTAACACGGAGCATTCTTTCTGTTTCTACGACGGGGCTTCCCAAGTGGTGCTGGTGGCAAAGAGCTGGCTGTTTCTACAGTGGCTTGTGTGCATTCCTAATTATCGGCTTCCTTAGGTGACACAGAAAAGTGAGCTCTATGTGTGGGTGACTTACCCTCCAATCGCAGAAGCAAATTTGACAACAAAAACAAGTTAATGAATACGGACAATCTCGCTTTGAGCCTGTGTTTGGACACGTTTCTCTTTCAGGTGGTTGGAGTTTGGCCGGCTGTTTCTGATACTGCCTGGTTAAAGTTACTCTACATCAGACCATTATTTCACGTTTATTTCTCCAAGAAACGTATCCCAGTTTCCAACTGGAAATTCAGGAACATGCTTTCTCCCTTTGGAATTTAAGCAGTAGAGACCAGGTGTCTTCTCAGCTCTGCATGGAGCTATGATGAGAGACAGGATGTCTGAGACCCTGCCGCCCCCCAGGGAGGGGCTGCCGTCTGGAAGAGGATCCCAGAGGTTCTGGCCGCAATGAGGACTGTCTGGCAGAGACAAGTCCTCACCTGGTGCTCCTGTCATCATGAGAGGGACCTATGCCAGTTCAGTATTTATGAGGAAAGAGTTTTCTGTAGTGATAGGATGTAACAAAAAGCTTCAGTTAATATTTAGTGTTAGCTGCTCAGTTGTGTCCAACTCTTTACGACCCCATGAACTGTATCCTGCCAGGCTCCTCATTCCATGGGATTTCCAAGGCAAGAATACTAGAGTGGGTTGCCATTTCCCTCTCCAGGGGATCTTCCCGACTCAGGGATTGAACCCGGGTCTCCTGCATTGTCAGGCAGACTCTTTACCATCTGAGCCACCAGGGAAGCCCCCCTTAATATTCAAGATGCTTGTTAAATGGGAGCTACCTCAGACTTGCGGGAATCTGACCCGGTGCAGTGCTGCCAGCACGGAGAGGAGTCTGTCACAGTAGAGAGAGTGACAGGTCGGGAGGGACCCCGCTATGTATGGAGAGGAGTCTGTCACAGAAGCGAGAGTGACAGGTCGGGAGACCCCGCTATGCATTTGAACTCTAGGTCTGTCCACATCACCTTCTGAACCCCACGCCTGAGGCCAGAAGAGATTCGGCCTTTGCCTACTCCTTGTTGCCGGGACAGTCATGGTACCCGCCTCACGATGTCATCCTGGAAATGAACTTGTGCATAGGGTTGTTAAAGCGCTCGGCACAGGCCAGCTGTGGCCACTCCTGGAGCCCTTTGCCAGCAGGGCCTCGCCGTGCATCGGGCTGGACGAGTCCCTGCAGGACTCCAGCCTGGTGCTGAAGGCAGAAGGCCTCCCCTGTGCAGTAACTCACCGTCTTCCTCTCCTTTGTCCAGTTCCGCTATTTTGTCCTCATAAACTGTGGCGCGAACGTGGATCTGTTGGATATCCTTCAACCCGATGAGGAGGCCGTGTTTTTCGTGTGTGACACTCACAGGCCAGTCAATGTCGTGAATGTGTACAACGACACCCAGGTAGGCCGGACTCCCCGAGCTCTCGCTTCTGTCTGTCTGTTCCTTTTATGCCACAGCGTCAGGCCTGGTGTTCTTGGCAAGGCATGTGTCCACCTTGCCTATAGGAGCTGGAGCAGCCTGAGGACAGGGCCTGGTCTTGTCCATCTTTGATGAGAAACACATTACCTCCCCTTGGAGGGGCTCAGAAGGCATGTGTGGAATTCACTGGACCCAGGAGGCACAGGGTCCGGAACCTGCTCCGAGTCTGCACTCCGAGCTCAGGCCAGCCGGCTTTATTGACTGTCGGGGACCTCAGGCACCTGCCCTCTAAATGGGGCAGCACGCTCCCTGGCTACCTGGGTGGTGTGGGGTCCAGGAGGGTTGTGTGGGGCCACATGCCCTCTCACATGAGCTCTCTGAGCTGCCCGTGGCATGCACCCACAGTAGCCTCAGACCTGAAACTCTCTCACAAAGGACCTCTTTTAGGGACAGGAGTTTTGCTCACTGTGAGGTCACGGATCTCTGTGTCCTTGGTCGGAGGCTGAGGTGCAAGGTGTTTGTTTTGTTGGCTGAGTGTGGGCCTAAGAGGGAGTGTTTTATCCAGACCTAGGTGACTGCATAGTCGTTTCGTCTGCAGGCCCCATACTATCTGTTCACTGAGTGGGCTGCAGCTTTGGGAGATAAGATTCTGGGAGAGAAAACGTGTGATGGATAGTTTTCCATCAAGGAGAGGGGAGGTTGATGGCTTTCTGTTTTAATCGTAGATCAAACTGCTCATTAAACAAGATGATGACCTTGAAGTTCCCGCCTATGAAGACATCTTTCGGGATGAAGAGGAGGATGAAGAACATTCGGGAAATGAAAGCGATGAGGGGTCAGAGCCTTCTGAGAAGCGCACACGGCTGGAGGAGGTGGGTTTGGGCCTTTCACCACAGTCCTGAGGAGCTGGTCACTCCCGAAGGTCAAGGGTCATCCCAGAGCCTGCAGGCCCAGGCAGAGCTGGGAGGCAGCAGGTGAGGGTACTGGCTCGGGGCAGAATGTCTGTTTGCATCCCCTGCCCATTTTTTGATTGGGTTGGTTTTTTTTTTTTTTTTTTTTTTTATATTGAGCTGTTTGAGCCCTTCTGACCAGCCTGGGAGTCCCACAGACGTGAGGGCAGGGCACAGGATGCCACTCGGCACTGTGGGGAAGGTCAGAGAGTCCTTTGTTAGTCTACTGACGAGACCTGGGCATTTTGCGAGTCAGCTTTACTGAAGTGTAACTTCCACATGATAACGTTCACCGGGTGTGCAGTTCTGGGAGGTCTGACAGATGTATGAAGTCATGTGATAAGGAGGTGTTCCAGCACCCTCCAGAAGGTCCCTCGTCAGGACCATCCCTTGCCTTTTTAAACTGATTCTGATGTCACTGCAGATCCACACGCAAGTGTCTGAAATGAGCTGAAAGCACGTGTGTGCTTTGCCCGTGTCCCCGACGGTGACCTATCACAGCCACTGAAATAGTCGGGACACGGGACACTCCCGTCACCACAGAGACCCCTCCTGGTGCCCCCGCCCACCCGCTGGCCCTCCGTCGGATCAGAACCCTCCCAGGCTAGGCACTGAGTTCTTGACTCTTTCTCAGCCCTCTGTTCTCTTTGTCACGGTCAGGAGATCGCAGAGCGAACCCTGAAGAGGAGGCAGTGGAGAGAGTGGGAGGCCCGGAGGTGAGGATGCGTCCAGTGGTGGGAAGGCGGGTCAGCGATGCCTGTCTCTTCTCCACGTTAGGGTCACGGGCTTACTTGAGAGCCTCTGGGCCAGCGCCTGCAGGACCGTGTGTGTGGGCCCTGCACCGGGAGAAGCTCTGGGCCCCTCTGTTTCTCCTCTGGTCCCACAAGGGCCAGGCCGGGCCCCCAGGTCCCCCAAACATGCCGTCCATTAGGGGTGACAGCCCTGGTCCTTTGCTATCGTAGGTTTCTAAGTACAGATACTTCTGTTTACAAATCCTCACTGATTGGATAGATGGCTGTTAGGTAAAACATCTCACAGGGAAAAAACAGCTTAAAAAGGAAACTAAGTTACCCAGACTTCCTCTTCACACTGCAAGCCATGTTTCTTGGGCACTGTCGGATTTCAGCATCTTCCCCAGTGCTTTCTTCCCGTTGTGCTTCCTGGTGAAGGCCCCGCATCTTGTGTCCTTACAGGAGAGACATCCTCTTTGACTACGAGCAGTATGAGTATCACGGGACGTCGGTGGGTACGGGGGGCGCGGTCACGGTCCTATCTGCACTCTGGGGCCCCTGTCCTAAATCAGGAGGAGGACGGCGCACGAGTTTGGGAGTCGCTCCCAGCCCTGCAGCCTCCTCTGTGTGGCCGGGGAGGGGTGAGCCTCTGGGCCTCTCCTGGGTGAAAGGTCCCTCATGCCAGGGGTGCCCAAGGGAATGGCAGCTGTTGTTTCTGTTCTTCGTCAGAAACACGGAATGGGCCTGTTAGTCTGTACAGGGGGCTGGAACTCTGGACTCGCACAGGCCCGTCAGCGTCCGTGTGTCCTGGGACGAATTTTATACGGAAGACACATTGCGTCAGCTTGGGGTCTATGAGCACAACTCAGGACCTTGAGGAACCCCAGAAAATAGGTTTCCAGTGAAGCATGCTGTCAAGTCTTAGGGTCTGGTCCTGGGGCCCTGACTCTGAGCCCGTATTTCCAGGGCCCTTCTGTGGTCGGGGCCCCGCTGGGCTCTGCAGGGTGGTCCTTCTGTTCCAGCAAGCGGAGGGTGCTGAGGCGCAGGCGGGCGGGTGGTCTGGGAGGGGACGGACGCCTGGCCCCTCAGATGCCAGACGCTCCCTTGGAAGCCAGCCTCCTTGGAGCTGCAGAAGGAGGCCCGGAGTCTCAGGGCAGATGGGGTTTAGGGCTCCTGATCGGACCCTTCTCCCCCACCCCGACTCCGTGTGGGCCAGGCCCTGCCCTGAGCAGGACTGCCAGCCTCAGGCCCGTCTCTCTCCTAGGCGGCCATGGTGATGTTCGACCTGGCATGGCTGATGTCCAAGGACCTGAGCGACATGCTGTGGTACGTGGGCCCCTCTGAGCAGGCGGGTCCCCCGCGGCCAGGCCAGGCCCCCCGCCAGTGCCGGCTGTGGCCCCATCCTGCACTTGTGCAGGGCCCTGGCTTCCTTCATAACCGCGCAGCCCTCACTGCGCACGGACTCGTGGAGGTGGGCAGCGGAGCGTCACGGGCACAGGGGGTCCGAGGGTGGGGCCCGGGCTGTCAGCCCCTCCCAGCTGCCCGCTTGGCCCTGCTGCCCAGCAAACTTGAGAGTGAGGTTTGAGCAAGGCCTCTTGCCGCCTGGCACCTTGGCAGCCCTGGCAGGCGGTGAGCTCCAGGGCAGGGGCGCCATGGGCTGCCTCTGGGTCTGCTAGGGGCCTGGTGCAGTGGAGTGTGTGGGTCAGACTCCGCGGGGCAGAGATGCCCGCGAGTGCCGCCCACCTGTTCACGGCTGCGTTCTCTCCCTCCAGGTGGGCCATCGTTGGACTAACGGACCAGTGGGTGCAAGACAAAATCACCCAGTAAGGGCGCACCCCCGGGCCGCCCGAGGTCGGCCGCAGCGGGTTTGCCGTAGGGGCTGGGGGGCCGCGTCCCTGCAGGGCCCTTTGAGGAGGAGCTGTCGTGGGCCTAGGTCCCTGTCTGGACTAGACCTCTGGCAAAGTCGTGTGTGGCCTTGTGTGGACACTCGGGTGGGGAGGGTGCCTCGTTTCTCTGTGGCGGGGGCGGGGGCCCCAGGCGGGGCGGCGAGCCCAGGCGTGCTGTCCTCCAGGGTGAAGTACGTGACCGACGTGGGCGTGCTGCAGCGCCACGTGTCCCGGCACAGCCACCGGCGCGAGGACGAGGAGCACGCGCTCTCTGTGGACTGCGCACGCATCTCCTTCGAGTACGAGTATCCTCACCACTCAGCCCCTGGGCTCGGGCCCCGCCCGTGTCCCCAGGACCAGAGACTAGGAGAGCCCCGGGGGTGCAGGGGGAGGGCCCGGGGGCGCACCGCCCGAGTCCCCAGGACCAGCCTGGGAGGGCCCCGGGGGCGCAGGGGGAGGCCCCGGGGGCGCAGGCCCCTCTGCGGCTCTGCTGTGTTCAGGAGCTTCACGTGTCTCGGGCCAGAGCTGGAGACTCCCCGTGGGGCCTCCAGGTCCTGTGTGGCCACAGGGTCCCCTTGATCTCGCTGTGCGTCCACACCTCCCAGGCTCTCTGTCCGGGTCGAGTCCCGCGGAGAGGCCCAGGGCCCCGGGGCAGCTGGGGGTGCAGGTGGCGGTCCCGAGGTGGGGGCGGGTCACCTGCAGCTGCAGCTCCTTGACGCCGCCACAGCCTTCGCCTGGCGCTGTACCAGCACTGGTCCCTCCACGACAGCCTGTGTAACACGTGCTACACGGCGGCCAGGTTCAAGCTCTGGTCCCTGCACGGGCAGAAGCGGCTGCAGGAGTTCCTCGCGGACGTGGGGTGAGTGTGCCCCACGGCACCCCCCACTCCTCCTCGGAGCCCCGAGTCTGGTCATTCTGGAGTGACCAGGCTGGAGTGGTGGCCAGGGGTCGCGCCGCCCGTGACCAAGCGCCCCCTCCCCAGTCTCCCCCTCAAACAGGTGAAGCAGAAGTTTCAGTCCATGGATGTCTCCTTGAAGGAGAATTTGCGGGAGATGATTGAAGAGTCTGCAAATAAGTTTGGGTAAACTCACGTTTCTATGGATTAAACTTTGTCAGGGTTTCAGCTTTAGCCACTATAAAAATAATGCAGAAAATGAGAATACGCAAATAATTGGGACCCTCCCTTTGGGTTAAAGATAGGACCTCTTAAATGGCCTGAAAAGTCTAGAAGTGGGGCCGAGATGCAGACATTTGCGGTCAACCCAGCCTATCTGTCTTTGGACACTGGGATCCCACTGGGGTCAGGCTCAGGAGAGGTGTGCCCAGCGGGTCCTCCAGCCCTGCTGGAGGGCACGGGCCTGGCTGCTCCTGGCACCCTGGGACCCCCCCCCCCCGCCCCCTGCACACACACAGCCAGCTCCTGCCACGCCCCACGAGCTGATGACCTGGTGCCGGGCGCTCAGCATCCCTGCCGCGGGGCTGGTGTGCGGGCCTCCCATCCTGCCCGTTCGCTGACCGGAAGGGCTGTGCCATGAGAATCCATGGGGGCAGGGAGGGTGCCGTTGTGCGGGGCTGCCCCGAGCACACGCAGATGGCCGCCCCACTGCTTCCCCCGCTGCAGCATGAAGGACATGCGTGTCCAGACTTTCAGCGTCCACTTTGGCTTCAAGCACAAGTTCCTGGCCAGCGACGTGGTCTTCGCCACCATGTCGCTGATGGAGAGCCCCGAGAAGGACGGCTCCGGGACAGACAGCTTCACGCAGGCCCTGGACAGCCTCTCCAGGTAGCTCACGGCTACAGCCCACCCCACACCGGCCACTCCCGCTCCCAGCCCCGCCCTGCCACGGAGAAGGGGGTGACGAGGGACGCGGGAGGCGCGTGGCCCGGCTTCAGTGGGAATGCTTTCCTTCCTTTTGATTTTTAAATTTCTTTCTCACCTGCCGTACCTCTTCAGCGTTTCTGTTATGTGTGTTCATTTCCGTCTCTTTTAGTCAAATCTTTTCTGAAATAGTCGTCTGTTCCTGATGTTTCCCTGTCCCACTTCCTGAGGTGCACTGTCTTTTAACTGTGTTTCAGCTTGTTTTGAAATAGGGTGTTACCGTTGTGGTCCTCTGAGGACGCGTCTGTCTAGCTGACCTTCCTCCTCAAGAGCGAGGCCATCCTCCCTGTCCTCTTCCTGTTGGTGACTGTGACCAGATCAGACCATTTCTCATCTGTTGCGAGTTTACTCTTCCCGACTTTTTCAGGGGGAGCCTGCCCTGGCCCCCTGGACTTTGCCACGACTCCCGCGTGGCCCCCGGGGCCTCTGTCTGCGGCTGCCCGGATCTTCTGTCTTAGGCCTCTGCTCCTCGGCCGCCCCGACTCTGATGCTGACAGTGCATCTGCTGGCCAGCTGGGGGCCTCCTGCCGCTGCTTTCAGCTCACGGGCAGCAGTGCGGCTCGCTCCCTTGTCTTCTGAGTGTGAGTCTTAGAACCAAAGGTCATTGGTTCTATAATGTCGTTGCTCCGTCTTTATCTAGAAGTATGGGAAAATCCAAAAGCCATACTGTCGACCGTTTCCACCCATCTCAGAGCTGATGGGCCAGTCTCAGCCATTGTCTGCTGACTTCCTGTCGCAACAAAGAGCATTCAGCCCCTTCTGTACGCCTTCCCTCCTGTCCATACAGTGCTGCCTCTATTTTTAGCTCCTTCTTAGCTTTAACATTCTCACGTCTTGGTCTTCTCTCCCCAGCCAGTGAGGAAGTGTTGTTGGCATCCCTCATTTTCCCCTCCCCCGCACCTCCCAAGCTGTGAAAATGCTTCCGTGTGTTCACGGTTGATAACTGTGGGGTAGAGGGCCGAACGTGAGCTGCCTCACCTTTGGCTGTAGGTTGATTCTAAGGGATGAAGATCAGTGAACAGGGGTTCGTGGTTGGACTGTTAAGATGTCCCAGAGTCACTAATGTGCAGGGCGTGTGTGTTAGTCACTGAGTTGTATCCCGTTCTTACCGGCCCCATGGACTGTACCCGGCCAGGCTCCTCTGTCCGTGGCATTCTCCGGGCAAGAAGACTAGAATGGGTTGCCATTGCGTCCTCCAGGGGACCTTCCTGACGCAGGGATGGAACCCGCATCTCCTGCTTTGCGGGAGGACCCTTGATCGTCCGAGCCACCGGGGCAGCGACCGCGTTCCTTCCGGCCGCACAGCCCTTGGTTTTCCCTGGAGCCTCCTTACTGTGTCCAGTTTCCCAGCTCTCATCCCCTGAGCACCTTCTGTCCATCAGAGCCTGGGGCTCTGACCTCCCCGCCAGGCCCCCAGGCCTGCCGCCGACCAGCCGGACGGGGCCGCTAGGGCGGCCCCAGCGCGTCCTGGCTCCTCGGCCGTTTGCACGGCCTCGTTTTGCAGGAGCGTGATTCGCAAGCAGCTCCTAAAGAAAGGGCTGCTGAGGGGAAGGTTCTGCACCCTCGCGTGTCTGACGGTGCCCCCTTCGCCCTCAGCCGGGTGCTGGTCTGGCTCATGCAGAATTCGGGGCTGCTCCCCGCCTCCCAGCAGCCCGTCGTGCCGATGAGAAGTCCAAGCCGTTTGGTTCTTGTTTCTCTGTAAGTGCACCCCAGACCCCACCAGAAGTTTTCGGGACCTTTTTCAGGTCTCAGTGTGCAAAAGGTCTAGTGGTGTGTGAGGTCGATACCATTTCCTGCATCAGGCTGAGCTTTTGGGTGAGTCCGAGGGAATGCTTTTGTAGTTTCTCTTCACTGTCCCCCTCCCCGCCCCCCGCCAACACGCCTGTTTCTTGATCTTTCTGGGCCTGGAATAGTGCTCAGTCTCACAGTCTGGTTCCGCCTTCTGTCTCCCACACGTCTGTCCTGTCTCTGGTGAGGAGCTCGTCTGGATGTCAGCCTCCAGGGAGCTTCTTATGTGCTGCAGCCACCATTCTTCCACAAACTTCCCAGTTTCCGATTGTTCCTTTTTTGTAGCATCCTATTCTTGGTTTATGAATATATTGCTCAAATCTCTCTGAAGACACCAGCTAGACTTCATTTTAAGCATTCTTTTGGTTCCAGATTATTTCTAGTTTCCTCTAGGGCCATTTTTCGGGCCACAGGTCTTTCTCAAATGTCTGGTGCTCCTCAGTCACCAGTTCCAGGGCTCAGGGTGGTGCTGTGGACGCCCAGCGAGCCCTGGGTCTCTGGGGACGACCTGCTGGTGGAAGGCATGGCCTCATCTTGGCAGGTGGGGAGCCAGTGTGGCATTTCGGGGTCCTCACCTGCTGGGTATGGAGGTTCACTTGAAGGGCTCACTGCTTCACAGAGGGGACCCCCTTGGAGTGGGAGACGGGCAGAAACCCGTCTGCCAGGCAGCGGGGTCCCTGGTGCCCCCCACACCTCCCCAGTCAGAGCCCTGCAGGGCACCTCGGCTCGCTTCCAGTCTCTTGTCCTCCGACACCAGCCCCTCCCCGTGACGTCCATGCATGTGGATAAACACTCCGTCACTTCCTCCCACGTGGGAGCGAGCTGGGCAGGAGGGAAGGGAGTCCGTCCCCACGGCCCCTCCACGCGAGCCTGTGGCGCAGCCACGCATCTGCCGTTGCAGGGGTAACCTGGAAAAGCTGTACCGCGGCCTGGAGCTCGCCAAACGGCAGCTGCGTGCCACGCAGCAGACCATCGCCAGCTGCCTCTGCACCAACCTCGTCATCTCCCAGGGGCCCTTCCTCTACTGCTCCCTCATGGAGGTCAGCTCCCCCCGACGTGCGCCCCCTGCCAGGCGTGCCGGCTGCCCCTGACCGCCCGTCCCGCACCCACAGGGCACCCCGGATGTGGCGCTGTTCTCCAAGCCCGCCTCCCTGAGCCTGCTCAGCAGACACCTACTCAAGTCCTTCGTGTGCTCGGTGAGGGCGGGGGGCCTCTGGGGCTGCGGTCGTGTTCAGCAGAGGCAGGTGGGGGAGGCATGGGCCTAGGAGGGCCTCCCGGAGGTGGTGACAACCGCGTCAGGACCTGAAGCAGGGGGTGGTGGGGGGAGCAGCCAGGGGCCCCGGAGGCTGGGGACGTGGGCTGGGGACGTGGACGTCTCGGGGCTCCTGGGCGCCAGGGGCACTCGCCTGGGCACAGGCCATGATCGAGGTGTGCGTCCCCCCGGCAGACAAAGAACCGGCGCTGCAAGCTGCTGCCCTTGGTAATGGCTGCCCCCCTGAGCACGGAGCAGGGCACCGTGACCGTGGTGGGCATCCCCCCAGAGACCGACGGCTCGGACAGGAAGAAGTGAGTCCAGGCGGCTGGGTCTGGTGGGGGTTTGGCCTCGGTGCCAGGCCAGAGACAGCCTTTTCCACCTCGAGGCAGGTGGGCGGGTGCTTACATGCACGGGCGGTGTGTCCCTGCGCCCCGTCCTCTCCCCTCCCCCGGCCCATCCCACCCCGCCGTGCGTGCCTGGGACCCCACCCCACACAGCTCCGCGGGGCGTGGGGGGCGCTGGGGGCACGCCTGCCCGAGGGCTGAGCAGGGCTGGCTTGTAGCGGGACGAGCAGCGGCCTCCCAGAGGGGCCTGAGGCCCCGGGACAAGCAGCGGCCTCCCGGAGGGGCTTGAGGCCCCGGATGGTGCCGGCGAGAGTGCCTCTGTGTGTCCGCAGCTTTTTCGGCCGGGCATTTGAGAAGGCGGCGGAGGGCACCAACTCCCGGGCACTGCACAACCACTTCGATCTCTCGGGTGAGAGTCCCTGCACAGCACCCGCGAGGCGCCCGGGGGCCCTGCTGGCAGCCCTCTGACCTCGGGCCTGCGCCCCGGCCCAGCCTGGGGCCACTTCCCCCGGGAGCCCCGAGGCTGTCCAGCGGAGGCGGCAGGGGCCGACCCTTGGAGGCCACCAGTGCTCACATCACCTGCAGTCTCCTGGGCGCCGGGGTGGGACAGGTTCACGTTTGGCCTCTGCACGATGTGAAGCCCTGGTTGGGGGGCTAGGAGCCCACATGCTCTGGCACCCGTGGGCCACGACCAGAGGTCCCTCACGAAACAGACCTGACACAGCCAAGCCAGGCAGCGCCGTGGGGAGGAACTTGCCTGCCGGTACAGGAGATGCAGGAGACGAGGGTTTAATCCCGGGGTTGGGAAGATCCCCTAGAGCAGGGCATGGCAACCCACTCCAGTGTTGTTGCCTGGAGAATCCCATGGACAGAAGAGCCTGGCGGGCCACCGTCCATAGGGTCACAAAGAGTCAGATGCGACTAAGACCATACAGACCTACCAAAAAATCTAAGCCCACCTCCAGGGATAGTCACGTCCTGAGGTGCTGGGGTCCGGCTGTCACAGCATGTAGCGGAGGGGGTCCTCCTGCTGCGCCTGGAGCCGCCGGGTCTGGAGCCGCCGTCTTGCCGCCAGGCCATCCTCGTGGGCTCGTGGAGCCGGCCCCCCCAGCAGCAGCTCCTCCTCCCATCTCACCTGAGGCTGGATAGGTGGTGCTGGCCGGCCGGCAGGACGCCCCAACCTCCCCACGCTGGGGCCTCTGGGGGCCGAGCTGCTTGGCGCCCCCGCTCCCAGGCGGGTGGGTGGCTGGGGCAGAGTGCCCCAGGCAGCCAGGCGCTCTTGGAATGTGCGGGGAGGTGCCGCCCCGGCCCTGTCCCAGCAGTGTTTTCCCTTTCATTACCGCAGTGATTGAGCTGAAGGCTGAGGACCGCAGCAAGTTCCTGGACGCGCTCGTGACCCTGCTCTCCTAGGGTGAGGCGGGCAGGCCATGCTGGAGCTTTGCCACAGAGCCCGGCTTCTGCTCACTCTGGAGGCCAGGCGGGGCCCTGTGGAGACGGGCACAGCGCCTTCCCCGGGGCCGCCTCCCCGGGCTGGCGGGGCCACAGCGGGGCGTGCTGAGGGGGCTGAGCTCATTAGGCTCCCGGGGTCCCTTCAGGGGGAGCCGGCGTCTGCCTCGCTCTGGCTGCCAGGTGCGGTCAGGCCCTGGGCGTCTGTGCAGCTCTGCTGTGCTGGACGCGTGAGGGGGCCCAGCCCGCGGCAGCCGCCCAGCAGGGGAGCCCAGCGCGGGAGCCCAGCGCACGCCGTCACTGACAGTCCAGATGCCACTCGGCCACCCCTGCCCCGGTGCCCTGGGGCCACCTCTTCTCCAGGGCCCTTGGGCGATGGGCTGGGGCCTGCTCTGTCCAGGCCCCCCAGGCTCCCTGCAGCAGAGGCCCGGCCTGGCCCCTCCCTGAGCCCTGGCTGGGACGCAGGCCCCGTCCAGGCTCTGGCATGGGTGTGGGGGTCTCTCCTGCCAGCCCCAAGTCTCCAGCCCCCGGTTCTCTGCTGACCTCAGGGCGTGGGAGCCCCAGTGGCTCCGCTGAGAACAGTCTGGGGCCTCAGGGACCCCAGCCCCTCTCGGTGGGGGCCCGAGACTTTGGGGTCAGATTTGGGTCTCCTGAGCAGTCTGCGGGGGACCCTCACCAGGCTGCCCCCCTGTCCTCATCTGAAACAGGGCTGACACCCCTTGGGCCTGGAGGGCGGGGCCTCAGCAAGGGCCCTTGGGGGCTTGAGTCAAAGCTTCCAAGTGGGGGTCTCTGCAGCGGGGTGGGCATTTGGGACAGACCCCTCCCTGCAGCCAGCCCGGTGATCATGCCGCATCCTGTGTGAGGCGCACGGAGCCCGGGTGGACCAGCCTGGGGAGCCGGGGGGAGCACTGGGCGGGGTCCACAGGGGAGGAGGTGCCGGGCCGGGTGGCCTGCAGTTCTCAGGCAGGCGGGTGGCAGGGACCCCCACCCGTGAGTGCTGGGCCGCTCGGAAGCAACCACTTGGCTAGAAGGCCTGGTCGCTGTGTGTTTGATCTGGGAAACCATAAGAACTGTTGACATTTAATTTTTCTTTTCTGTCTTTTCCAGGGTTTGATTTCTTCAGAAGTAACCTCCTCCTTCTCCTTATTTATGTTAACTGGCTTTTATTTAGGTTGTAAGTTATGCACGTGGTTTTAGACGCCGGGACAATGGTTTTTAATGGAATAAAATGGTGCCCTAATCTTGGGTCTGGCCACAGGGCCAGTATTTGGTTGTTCCCTGAGCCTTCTGTGTCCAGAGAGGCCTTGGTCCTGTGTCCCAGGCACCCTGCCGCCCAGCGGGAAGTCCACGTGGGGAGTGACCTCCGGGCTCCCTGGACAGCCGTGGGTGGAGCCCGGGCCCCCAGCGCCCGCGCTTCCCACTGTGGTGCCAGCAGGACTGCCCGCTCCACCCGCCCGCCGCTTCCTCAGACCCACGCTGTTGACCACGCACCCATCCAGGCCCACCCTGCCACTCACCCCAGCCCCTGTCCAGGCACCCCTGCTTTGCGGGCACCCTGGGTGGGGACAGTGAGTGTAACGCCCAAGTTCGGGAAGGGCCGCGGGCTGAGGGGCCTCGCGGTGAGTGTCAGCTGTGTCCCATCACAGAAGGTCCAAGCTGGGCAGGCCTGCAGCTCTGGAGCCATGGGCTGGGCTGTCCCCGGAGCACCCGCGAGGGCTGCGGGTGGTCAAGGGTGCCGCCATTCACACACGTGGCTGACACTCTGGCCTCTGCCTGGAGTTGAGGGCCCAGGGAGCAGGCAGGCTGGAGGGCTGCGGGCAGGAGGAAGCACAGTGGTTTGGGCAGCCATTAGGTTTGTGGGAAAAGCCCAGAAATCAGGTCCAGAAGTTGAACGTAGAGGGGGGGCCGGATCTCAAGGTAGGCCTGGGGGAGGGTGGTGGGCAGTGCAGCCAGCTGCACTGGGGCCATGTGACTCCTCTGGAGTGGAGTTCGCCCCAGCCCAGGAGGGTCGGGGATGGCAGCCTGGCCCCCGGGGGCCCTCACGCTCCCCACCCTGGCCATGTGCAGGAGCCAGGGCTGGGCAGCGACCATTCAGGATCCCAGCTGGGGCCTGGGGCCCTGCAGTCAGCTCAGTACAGTGTCCACGTGCTGTACCCCACAGCGGGGCCCTGTGGCCAGGGCAGAGGGGCTGAGCCCAGGACCACACACGCCCTGTCCTGGGGGCTGCTCCAGGTCAGGCCCAGGTGGCGATGCCACCAAGGCTGCTGGACCTCTGCCCGGGGGCCCGGCCCTCTGTGCTCGTCCCACTGTTGGGGACTTGGGCCCCCAGACAGTTCAGCCTCCCCGGAAGTCCTGGGACTCGGGGCCGTGTTCACAGCCACTGCCCTGAACGCACATCCTCATGTTCTGCCCCTCCCCACGGGGCAGCCTGGCCAGGCCTGGGAGACTCCTTGCCTCAGGACCTGGCCCAGGCCTCCTGGACATGAATTGGGGTAGATGCCACGCCCTCCGCACTGGCGGGTCTGGAGCTCCTCCAGCAGCCCTGCTCCCATCCGCTGTCCTCTCCTGCCCCGGCCTTTGGCAGACGGTGAAAACGCATTGATTCAGAGTGCTGAGAAGAGGGCTGGAAGCACTGACTTCTTGGTGGCTGTCACAAGTCTGGCCCACTCTGCCCTTGTGGGGTACCCACCCAAGGTGCCTGATTAGGGCCGGCACCGGCTCCCGGGGGCCCCACCCACAGGAGGAAAGTCACAGGGTACCCCCAGCAGGGGCTGACACGGACATGCTGACAGCTGGCCGGAGTCTGGGCCGGCTGCCAGGACACCGGGGTGGGCGCAGGCCTATGCAGGGAGCCAGGAGTGGGGGGCTGGAGCTCCATCTGGGCAGCCAGCTGCCAGAGCCTCCTCCCCATGGCATTGTGGTTGTCGACCTGCAGCCCCCTCTCCAGAGCCTGGCACCCACCCTGGACTTGCCTCTTCCCGCTGCATGTTGGCAGCAGGGACCTAGTCAGTGTCGTACAGATGTCTGCCTGTGGGAGCGATCCAGGGATGGATGAGCCCCGGGAGGGCAGGCAGAAAGCACCTGCCCGGTGGTGCCTGGCGCCCAGTCCCCTCGGCAAAGTCAGCAGCCCTGGCACTGCCTGCATCCCAGGACCCACCCCCACCCCCGCCGTCGGCTGGGTCCATCTGCAGCATCTGCTGGGGTCCGCCTTGGCCCCTGTGCCCACCCCTCCCCCGAGGACTCAGCAGTGGCCCTGCTGGCTGCTGTTCCCACCCAGTGGGAAGGTGACCAGATGGCAGGGGACCTGAGAAGTGGCTGTGGGGTCTCCCGGTTCCCAGGGGGCCAGCCTTGCTTATTGGGAAGAAACCGGTGGGTGGGTGGATGAGAGGGGGCTGCTGGGCACAGGGGGTGGCTGCACAGAGGACAGGACACAGGTGGGAGGGTATCCAAACCATTTACTAAGCAGACTCGCACACCCCACAAGCTGCGAAGGCGGGCAGGGTCCTGGCCCCACACCCAGGATCTGGTGTCTGTAAGCCTCCCCTGGCAAAGTCCGGGGCTGAGACAGGGAGGTCCAGCCTGTGGGTGTCGTCTAGTCTGGCTGTAAACGTCTCTCTGGCGGTCCAGGCTGGGGCCCCTGGGCTCTCGGTCTGTCCCTCGGAAATGTGGAGCCCCTGGGGAGCCAGCAGCATCTCCAGTCCGGTGCCCACACAGCTGAAGGAACACGCGCCCTACCCACATGATCGGGGCCAGCACCGCGCACGAAAGTCACTGCGCGTCCTCCCAGGCGCGCATCGCCGTTACAGGGTAGGGCGCAGCCCAGGCTGGCCAGGCGGCGGGAGAGGACAGGCCGCTGGCCAGAGTCCAGTGTGGGCGCAGAGCCCCGAGTTCCGCGGAGCCGGCGCGCGGCACACCCCGGCGGAGGCCGATCCCCTGGCCAGTCCTCCCTCTCGCAGCCCCGCCTCAGACGTAGTTCTTCTTGTCGTAGTCACCGGTGGCCGTCGGCCGCCGCGACGCCGAGTACTTCACCGGAAAGCTGAAATCGGGGCGGCCGGTGCAGACCCAGGCGCCGCAGCACACGAGGCCGCCGCCGCACATGAGCAGCGCCGAGGCGGCCCAGCCGATGTAGAGCGCGGCGCCCAGCTCGTACTTCTGAGACATGGGCACGGTCGGGTCGTAGAACTCGCGGACCACGATGTTGGCGAACCAGCAGAGCGGCACCAGCGCCAGCAGCCCGCAGAGCGCGTAGAGCGCGCCGCCCGTAAGGGCCACGCGCGCCTTGGCCGGGCCGGGGGCCACGCAGGTGGTGCACTGGGCGCCCGCCAGTGTCACGAACAGCGCGACGAGCGCCAGCAGCACGGCGCCCACGGTGAGGGCCCGCGCCGCCTGCACCTCGGGGCTCAGCGCCAGCACCGAGTCGTACACCTTGCACTGCATGTGCCCCGTGCTCTGCACCACGCACGACATCCACAGCCCCTTCCAGGTGGTCTGCGCCGTCACGATGTTGTGATCCAGGAAGGCCGTCACCTGCCACATGGGCAGCCCGCACGCCAGAATCAGGCCCACCCAGCCCACCAGGCACAGCACCAAGCCGAGAATCTCCAGCGCCGCCGACCCCATGGCTGGAGACGAGACGCGCGCCCGACGGCCCGGGGCCTCGGGGCGCGCGCGGCTCACTCTCTCTGTCTCCAGGCCTCACGGCCCCGCAGTGCAGCCTCGGGTCTGCGGGCGCGTCTGGAGGGGCTTCCCTTTTGAAGGTTCGGGGGCGGACTCTGCCCCCCCCGGCCCTGCCCCCTGCCCCGGGCAGCCAATCCGCGCTCGGGCATCCGTCCGCAGCCAATCGCTGGCACCCCCGGCCGCCTGAGTAAGAGAAACAACTGCGCCGAGGGGTAGCGGGCTGCGGGGGCGGGAAGAACCGCTCGGAGCTCGGCCCGCCGCTGTCCTGGTCTCGGCCGATCCCGTTCGGGGGTGGCCTGGGGTGGCCGCGCACGCTCCGCGACCCGCCTCCCTGTGCGCCCCACCTTGCCGTTTCAGGAACTGCACGACCCTGAATCTGCACCGACTTCCCCCGACACATGCCTGAACGAGCCGGTCAGTCCCTGTCTCCGGGGCCAGGTCCGGTTTCCCTGGCCCCGGTTGACCGGCGCCCCCTCCATCGCCACTGCGCCAGGGCCTGCGTTGGGGAATTCCTCGGCCCTGCTCCCGAGTTAGCCAAGCATGGCTCGACTTGATCCTCCAGGAAGCTCGCGCTGGAGTCCAAACCCAACCCAGGCCCCTTCTCCGCAGCCCGACGGCGATGGCCCTCCAAGGGTCGACAGAGACTGTCTCCCCCACAGGCCGAGAAGCCAGGAGGGCCTGCGTGGGTCAGGGTTCCACCTCTGTCCAAGTTCCTGCCCAGCGGTACCGCGTCCCTGGGGCCTGAGGCTCCAGCACTACACAACGGGGCCTTCCCACGCCCCCCCCCCCCGCCCAAAGACCCCCCACTCTGCCCTTGCCCCAAGGGCTTCCTCTTCAGAGGAGCCGCCCACCCCTTCCTCTGAGGCTCAGCTCAGGAAGGCCCCAGGGCTCTGCAGTGACCTGCGCACAGGTGGTCCTCCAGGATTTGCTCTGGCTCAGGGCTCAGCTGCTCACCCCCGCTCGGCCTCAGACCAGGCGCTGGGGAACAGCTGGGGCGGGGCTCTGCCCTTCCCCTCGTGGCAGCGGCCCTGGCACCCTGGCTTCCAGGCCCCCCTCCGGAAGCCAACATGGAGCTTCCTGACCAGGAGGAAGAGCCCCCATCCTCGCTAGAGGCGGGAGGCGAGGGATTTCCGGGCATTCTTCTGCACAATGGTCCAGCCAGCTCTCCAAAGGCCCACTGGGATGCACACTGGGCCCCCTGAGGCTCAGGGCAGACCGGGTCCCTTTCGGCAGCACTCCCCTCCATCTGCGCCCCTGTCTGCAGCAAAGGCCACCCTGGAGTGGGGCTGCTCGCACCCAGCTCGGCCCCCAGTCCCGGTCCTTGACTCTTGGCTCCTCTTCCTCAGGTGGCTGAGGACACCTGTGGTCCCGCGTGGGGAGGCGCCTGAGGCAAGTCTGCTGGGCCCTGTGGGACTGGAAGGACAATGTTACCCCTTCACCCCAGCCCCCTCCCTCGCTGCAGGGATGGAGCCCCGAGGACCACTGCCTCCCAGACACCCCTCATTCCCTTCTTCCCTCCTGCTGCAGACCCCTCCTGGACGTCCCCTCCCCGTCCATTCCGGGGGGCCCAACCCTACCACCCACACACCCACCCTTCCAGTTTAGCTTCCCCATGGCCCGAATCCAGGGACCTTGCCCAGAGTCCCCCTACCACGTTCACCCTGCCGTCCCCCGGGGTCCACTGCTGTGGCCCCCTCAGATCACCTAGGCCCCCCTCTGGGGTCAGGCTCTGCCTGGAACCCGCTGCAGCTCGCCCTGCCTGTGGACAGAGCGCCAACTCCAGGAGCGGCCAGGGGACGTGAGCCAGCTGCACCCTCCACCCAGACCTGCCCCCTCTCGGCCTGCAGGCTGGCCTGTCTACACCCACAGCCTCTTCTGTCTGCACTGCCATGTCCCTACTAAGGACACGCACCTACTAAGCTGTGTTGCCAAGGGACTTCCTCCCAGATGCCTCTCTGCCCCCAAGCTGCAGCTGCCCGTCTGTGGCCACCTCTCACACCCTGATTTCCACCCTGACGCCGCTGTTGGTCGTGGGCCCAGCCCGGCCCGTGGGGGCGTGAGGACATGCCAGCCCCCCTTCCGCTCTCTGGAGCCTCCTGAACACCTCCTGTGCATGAGCATCGTCCCCAGGAGAACTGCTGCCCTTGACCAGGGGCTGGCCTTTTAGGTGCGCCCTCGGCTGGAAGGGTGACACCAAGTGATGGAGGGAGTGATGCTTCAGCGCCAACCCAGGACAAAGTCCGGCACGGGAGCCCAGAGGCAGGAAAGGGCAGGAGGCGGCCGGCGGCCTCGGGGTGACGGACGCGGCGGGCCCAGGCCCGTAGGCCAAGGTTCGAAGGGCGCCGGGATGGGCGGGCTGCGGAGCCCTGATTTCTGGCGAGGGGGCTCCCAAGCCAGCCAAGGCCACCTGCTCCTCCGCTGCTATTGTTCTGCCTTCCCAGGGGAAGCGCGGCGGGCCTCTTTAGCCGTGTGGGGAGGCCTGACTCGGCAGAAGTCAGTTTATCTCGAGCAGCTGCTGGCTGACCCTGCACCGCGGCCACCCGGTGACCTTCCAGGGACGATCTAAATTTAGGCTCCAAATTTCAGAGGACTGGGCTGTGGGAAGCCCCGAGTTAAGGAATTTTGCTTCGGGGAGGGGGGAAGTGAGAAATAAGATGGCTTGTGTCTTTTAGCTTTGAAATAGTTAAGGATGTTTTCCTCGGAGCACTGAGCACTGCTGGGCCCTTTCCTGGCCCAACTGGTGTTCCTGAGGTAGCTCCCTGAGCGCCAGGCTTGCCCCGGGCCCACGGTGCCCTGCGTGGAGGGGGCGGTGAGGGGGCCGCTGTGCCCATCCCACGGTGCCCATGACAAACAGCTGGGAAGTCCACAGTTCAGATGAGGGATCGGGGCTCTCCCTGCCCGTCCCGCTGCTGATGAGAAGGAAGCCCCCCACGGTGGAAGCCGCAAGGCTGGAGGGAAGCAGCCACTGACCCTGGGTCCTCTGAGGCCCTTCCTGAGCCCTCCAGGTCCCTGAGACGCCCTCCCCGGCTCCCGTGACCCTCGCGGCTCATCCACGTCGCTCCCGTCCTCAGAGCGGGCACCGCCGGCCGGTCGGCTGGCAGAACGGGAGGGCACTGTGGCTGCACCTTCCCCAACGGGTAGGGAGCCTCCCGGCGGCAAGGGGCCCTGCCGGAGTCTGCAGCCCCTGTGCCCGCGCGGACGGCACTGGGTGGGCCTCTGGGGGCTCCACGCACTGGCAGCAGCAGCCTGCACTGCCTCCTGGCCTCGCTGCTCGCCTTCCCGCCCCAGCCACCCCGTCCTCTGCGGGCTACATTTTGCAATCATTTCATACTCTCTCCACTTAAGATCAGTCGAGGGATTCTGGGTCCTTTTTCATCCGGCTTCGTATTTTAACACAGCCGGGATGGAACCCTCTGCCTGCCCTGGCCCGGAGGGGCCTGGGACCAAGCGTCCCAGTTCTGTAAAATGGGGGTGTAATGGGCTCAACATCAAGGGCTGCCATGGTGCTTAGAGAATGGCACTTCCTGGCTCAGGGTGGACGCTGGATTCACAGTATATTGGTGACGACCATCTTGGTAATTATGCAACCATCTCTGAAGACACGTTTCAGAAATAACAATCCTTCTATTGTAAATAATGCCGCAGGGAATGTCATTATTCACGAGCCTTGGTATTTGGGATAATTTCCTCAGGAAAATCTCCTCCGAGTGGCATTTCTGGCTCACACCCCGGAGGGCGTGTCCCCTACACCCTTGTCTGCGGATGAAACTGCCCTGAGTGTCACTGGCTCTAGGCAGTCACGGCTTTTAAACTTGACTGCACAGGTACACAATGGCAACTCACTTTAATTTGCATCTCTTTGCACAGCCGTGAAGCCACATTGTTTTCAGTTTATGCCGCTTGGGTTTATTTCCTCTTTGGTGAAGTGTCTGTACCCACATAGAGCCTTGGTGTTTTCCCGAAACTTTACATGTTAAAGACATTACTTGTTACAATATATGTGGCATATACTGTTTTGCTGTTTTCTACTTAATCTATTAGTGATTTTTTTTCAAAATGTTACAGATGCTTGAGTTTTTGAGTGTTCAAATCTATTAAGGTTTTCCCTGGGCACTGTTTTTCTTTAGCCATCAAAAATGCCGTGTGTATCCAGAAAATACAAGTAAGTTATGATTTCTTACAATTTTCTCCTATATTTCCTCATGTCAAGGAGGGCATCTGATTCTGCCCACGATGCAGAGGACTAATTGGAGAGTTTTGCTCAGGAGCAAAAACGTGCGGGGGGTCGCAGAGAGGAAAGAATAATTTAAAGCTAGGACAACGGGATTATTCCATTTGAACAAGATTTTTTTTTTTTTTTTTGAAGGAACTTCTGTTTTAGTTTCGACATACGAACTCTCAGTCGCGGCGTGTGGAATCTCATTTCCTGACCAGGGATCAAACCCGGGCCCCCTGCATTGGGAGCATGGAGTCTTACCCACTGGACCACCAGGGAAGTCTTGGTGGTCACCTTCGAAAGGCAGTAACCTCCCGAGTTCCTATCCTTGCCCTGCTGCCCACAGCTCCGACACTTTAGAATGTGTAACCCGTCACCCGCTGCAGGCTCCCACGCTACTGTTCCTCTGCTGTTGTTTCACACACTCAGGGCTGGTGTGTGTGCAGGGTCTACCCTAGAGGATGCCCCCAGCTCCTGCCTCCTCGGACAGTGACCACGCCCAGCTTGCCAGGCCGAGCGCAAAGGGCAGGGAGGGGCTGTGAACACAGGCCCGCGCCCCCGCGGCTCCCAGGAGCCGGTCCTCAGATCCTATCACAGGCTCATGCTTGCATTCTCAAGCCCTCGGGAGCTGGCATCCAGACCAGCACTGGCCCAAACACAGGGTGAGTCAGAGCTGGACGTCCAGGCCCGGGTGGACCACACCAAGGACGCGGGGCGGTGCTCGCAGCCACAGCCCTTCCCGGGAGGCCGGTGTGGAGCACGTGAACTCAGCTTCGGCTGCCCGGGTCACCCCCTGCAGACACCCCCTTCCTTTGACACTTTCCCTGAACGTGTGTGAGCTGGGGCTGTCCCAGCGGGGCCCCCCTGCAGCAAATGGTGGCCCAGCATTGTCCACAATGCCCAGGACGCAGCCTCAGACAGCGTCTCTGGCTCTCATTCCCCACAGGCCGTGGGCAGAATGCAGAAGAGCCGAACGCAGGGACACAGCTCGTACCCAGCAGGCCGGAGGCCTTATAGAGGAGCCACCCCTCACACGTTTAGAGGAAAGAGCAGTTCACCAGGGAGAAGGGGCCATCAGGCGTCTGGGGAAAGACAGACCCTGCGTGAGGGCAGGGGCAGGCGCTGGAGGACCCCTGTGGCTGGGCTCTGGCTGGCTGGGACTGGAGAAGGGCCCCTGGGAATGAAGCTGGGGAGGAGAGAAGCCACCACTCCAACAGGCGCATGGTCATGGTTGGCTGAGGGAGGCGGCCAGACTCTGAGAATTAACCAGAGTGGTGATGATATAAATGCGTATTCCTAGATCCCACCGCAAATCCCAGTACTCATGGCTTGGGCCTGGGCAGCTGCGTTTAGGCAGGTGCTCTGAGGGCCCTGTTAGGAAGCAGTGGACCCAGAGAGTGAGAAGTAATAAATAAGCCTCCCTTTCTGGGAGGCTGCGAGGACACCGCGGGTGCCTGTGCTGACTTCCTGGAACGGAGCCAAGAGAACCTGGGTAGAGCTGAGAAGTCAAGACATGGAAGGTACTCAGGGCTCTGCGCTTCCCCTTGCGGGTGGGGGTTCCACCCCCGGTCAGGGAACTAAGGCCCCACATGCTGCAGGGCATGGCAGGAAAGAATAAGACACGGGCGTGCGTTTTCGAGTTATGGAGGTAAGAGCTGGAAACTGGAGGAAGCAGCCTCCAGGGAGGCCTGGAGCAGCACAGGCCAACTTGGACTTCATTCTTCACAACCTTAACTTTCTTTTCTCAAATAGAGCTGTTACTTTTATTATTAAAACAACATCAAATACAAACAGAAGTGATGGAGAGGTCAGGAGGAGGGGCGACCGGCCCACAACCTCCCTCGCTTCCTCGGGGCCTTGGCCAGTGGCTGTGCCCGCACCCCGCAGCCTGGCACCCCACCATGGAGCGGGGCTCCCCTCCTTCAGCACGGGCCACGCCGTCACCACCACCCTCCAGAGAAGTGGGCACTAGCCCCTGAGTGCCCGCAAGATGAGGAGGGCACTGTGGTAGGAGGGAGTCCAGAACCACCGCCAGGAGTCATACAGCCCTGACCTCTCTGGGCTGCAAGGGACCTTCCCGGGGTTGCACAGCGACCCAGTCCTTCCTGGAACCAGTAGTCTTCGTGGCTTGAAAACATAAGCATAAAATAAAGAGCAAACCTTGTTGGGAAGCTGGCTATGGGCAGTCGGCTCGGCCTGCACCGTGGACTCAGCAGCCAGCTACTTCAGAGGTCCGGGTGAGGGCCACCGGACACGATGTGCTGGGGAGCCACGAGGAGACGGCTGCTTCTGGGAGATGGCTGCTGACGACAGCCGTGACCCCGGACAGCTGAGGGCTTGGCTCCCACCGGGGCCCCGGCTCCGTAGGGCTGTTTTCAGGGTGAAGGTTATCAAGTCCAAAGCCCTCTCGTCCAAAGCCAGACAGCCACTGTCCTGTCCACAAGGTCGACGGGGAGGTGTTTCTCCTGCCCAAACATCCTGTGCCAGCAAAGGACATGCTTCCAAACACAGGAGTCCAAAAATCTCCCCTTCCCTACGGAGCAGGAGTGTGGAGGGAGGGCTCAACGTGGGGAGCCTGGGACCTGAGCCTCCGACACCTCAGCCAGGGTGACGCTGTGGTCCACTGAGCTGGTCAACCCCTGGGGGAGTCAGAGGGGGCTGCTGCAGTGGAGAGGCTGCTCAGAGGACACCGCACAGGAGCGGGGCCTGGCGGCCAGCAAAGCTCTGGGGCAGGGGGCAGGGGGCATCCCTGTTTTCCTGCACAGCGCCGCCACGCAGGCCAAGCCTGCCTCGCCAGGGGACCCCACAGGCAGCACCGGAGCTGACCCCCCCCCCCCCGCCCGCCCGAGGCCAGCTCCCAGCCCACAGACTTCTCACCCTGGCCTCAGGAGTGGGGCCAGCCAGCTCTGGCCCATCCACCACGGTTCGTGGCCAGGTGTGGGTCAGTACCTCCCACCTTCAGCTTCTTTACTTACCTGTCAAGCGGCTGATGGGTGTGTCCCAGGTGCCTTCAGCATGGCACCAAAACCCACACCTGCTCTTGCTGGAGCCCCAGCCTCAGGAGCTGCGCTCAGGGCTCAGCTGCTCCGTGGCACGTGGGATCTTCCCGGACCGGGGGCTGAACTGGTGTCCCCTGCATTGCAGGGCAGACCCTTAGCCCCTAGGCCCCCAGGGACGCTAGCTCTGCCCTTCATTTCCTGATGTGGTCTTTTCAAAGTTGATTTTCTCCAGGTTTCCTGAGAGACTATTTACAGAAGTTTCCCTAACCCTCTCTGGGCTGGAGCTCCGTGAATTCCACCGCCACAGCGGATCGTGAAGAACGGGCTCCTCCCGCCGCCCACCGGCACCTTCCCCCCGGGTAGGCCTGCTCTGCAGCCCCGGGCCAGGCTCCGACCGCCTCTGGCCGCCTCCGCCTCCGTGCCCCACTCGTAAATCGCAGGGCAACAGGAAAAAGCCTATTAAACGTCCTGCTAGGCGCGCTAATAAAACCAGTAATAATGACACCAAAACGCTAGCGGAACACCCTCCACCCCCGCCCGTTCCCTGCTGACCGCCGGGCACCGAGCTCGCCACACGCCTGCGAGGAGCCACCGCGACCCTTCGCAGCTGAGGAGATCCCGAGCCCGGCCCTCCGGGAGCCGCAGCTGCGGCCTGAATTCCTGGTGGCGCCGGGCTGCCCACCCGGGGAAGCACAGACGACCGGGCCCCCGGGAGCCCAGCGCTGAGGGACGCGCCTCAACTGCCCCCACGCCGCCGCCTCAGGGCCAGGGCGCGTCCCCGAGCCGGGACTGCGCATGCGTGCGCCGTGCGTGGGGCTGCGCGAGGCGTGCGTGGGGCTGCATGGGGCGTGCGTGAGGCTGCGTGAAGCGTGCGTGGGGCTGCGCGAGGCGTGCGTGGGGCTGCATGGGGCGTGCGTGAGGCTGCGCGAGGCGTGCGTGGGGCTGCATGGGGCGTGCATGAGGCTGCGTGGAGCGTATGTGTGGCTGCGTGAGGCGTGCGTGGGACTGCGTGTGGCGTACGTAGGGCAGCAAAGGAGCGTCCAAGACGCGGGGAGCTGTCCAAGGTGCGCGTTTGCGCCATGGAGTGGAAGCCGCATTGCTCCGGGGAGAGGTGGGGTCGCGGGCGCCACCCCCTAGGACTCCGAGGGTGCCCACCGTCGCCCTCAGCGAGAGGCCTCAGCCAGCTGTGGCGAGTGAGGGTCTAACCGACCGGCCAGGGCCCAGCCTGGTCACCTGCAGGACGGCCACCTGAGCGGGCGGAGCCGCCAGCAGTGTTGGTGGCGCAGTAGAGGACTGGGTGGGGCAGGCCTGAGTCCTGCGTGGAGGAGGGGGCATCCGCACTGACTCCTCCCGGGGGCAGCCCTCCGAAATAAGCCTCGGAAGGTGGGCTCGGGATGCTCCCCAGCAGGGCATCGAGCTGGCCACCACACCAGTACTGGGCCATCGAGTGGGGAGCAGTAGGCAGGCCTGCACGGGGAGGTGGCGAGAGGGCGTGCAGGGCCTCGGAAGCTCCTGTGGGTGGGAAAAGCTGCGAGGGTCCTCGGGCATGGAACTCACGTCAGATATGTGCTTCAGTAGTCTAACTCAGGAACCAGACAGGAAGTGTAATTGTACAAGGGGATGTTGGAGGAAGGAAGCGAGCCTCATCGTCCCGGGGAATGATGAGGGCCCAAGCCTGGAGGGGGTGGGGGTGTGTGGAGGCCGACGCAAACAGGATTTCAGAGAGATTGTGGAGGTGATAATGGTCAGGTTTCAGCACCCCCCCACCCCACCCCCCCCCCCCCCCCCGCTTCACAGCTGAGCGTAGGATGACATCTGGGCCTGGATGATCGGGGGACTGAGTCACTAAGACATCTGAGCGTATACTGAGTACAGACCTCGTGCCAGGCACTCAGCAGCTGAGAGATCTAGTCTCTACCCTCCAGGCGTTTGTAGTTGGATGGAGATGATTATATCTTTATCCGTGTGGGGTAGAGCATTCCAGGTGTTTCTGCCTGAGCCTGTTATGGGGGCAAGGAGGGCTTCCTGGGAGGAGGTAGGCCCAAGCTTCAGGGAAACTAGAATTCCCAGGCACTGTGGGTATCTGAGGCACAGAAGGCACATGAGCAGGAAGGCCAGGTCATCTGTGATGTGCTCAGAGTACTAGAAGCAGGTGCCAGAGCCTAAAGCGAGATGGACTAGAAGAAGGTCATGGTGGAGTCTGAAGTGGGAGGTTGAACCTGAGTTTCATTCCCCAGGCCGGGGGGAACCATCACAGGGCCTTATGCGGAGGAGGATTTGTTCACACTTGGCTTGGGGCATCTTGTGTGGGGGCTTGTGGGTAAACAGCTGCAAAGGGAGAAGCTTGTAGGGAGAAGCTGTGGCAGGAAGTGCCAGGGACTGAGCCGGGACTGAACTTGGACAGTGGTGGCCAGGAGCAGGGTCGCCATGGTGAGTGCAGGA
This sequence comes from Okapia johnstoni, assembly GCA_024291935.2. Lineage (NCBI taxonomy): Eukaryota > Metazoa > Chordata > Mammalia > Artiodactyla > Giraffidae > Okapia > Okapia johnstoni. The sequence continues at coordinate 376,291 of CM044310.1, read as the reverse complement.
AGACAGCCAGCTGGTGTGGGAGCAGTGCGGGGCAGGGGGAAGGAGGAGGAGGGGTGCATGGGGTGCTAGGGACATCCCAGTGGAGATACCTAATAATAGTTTACTGGCCAAGCAGCATGGCAGGTCACTTAAACCTTAGAAAGCTTGTCTCTTCTCATGCAGATGGCTGTGGCTGCCCCCGCCTCATAATGTCATGTCCTGAGCGCTGGACCACTTCAGTGTGAAATGCACAGGAAATACGGGGGGCCCAAGCAGAGGTGCAGGTTTGGGTGTCGTTCACATGAAGCTCCCAGCAAAGAGGCAGATGAGCACAGAGTGCAATTCCTCCAGCTGCAGGGCAAGACAGAGGCTGCCTGGAGACAGTGCTGGTGGCAGGGGAACTGAGTGCTGGTGTGTGTCTGGCTGGCCTTGGCAAGGCCAACTTTGAAATAAGAGACTGGGCCTTTAAGCTCTTCTGTGGTGCCGGAACCTGGTAGTCATGTGCATGCCTCTGTTCTGTGCCCGGAGGAGCTGACTCTGAGATTCTCAGACACTGGCTTAATCCAGGAAGGCTGCAGTCCACCTGCCTCCTGGTACCCTCTCCTGTTCCCGCAGTCCAGGGGGCGGCAGGGGGTGGGGTGGTCGTGGAGACATGCTTAGCTCCCTGTGGTCCCGCTCAGTATATCTGGCTGAGGGAGTCTGTTGGAAGAAGCCATGTGATCTGGATGTGTGAAACTGTGAGCACGTTAGTCCCTCACTCGTGGCCAACTCTTTGCAACCCTGTGGACTGCAGCCTGCCAGGCTCCTCTGTCCATCAGATTCTGCAGGCAAGAATACTGGAGTGGGTAGCCATTCTATTCTCCAGGGGATCTTCCCGACCCAGAGATCGACAGGTCTTCCACATTGCAGGCAGATTCTTTACTGGCTGAGCTATCAGGGAAGCCCAATCTGGATAAGGCATTGGCCCTAATAAATCTCTGAATAGGTTATTGGGCTTTAAAAAAATACACCTTTTCTGTGTCTTTAAATATTGACTATTAAAAGATCTTGTTGCTATAACTTGTTTTTCTTCAGACAGTGTATCTCGGGGGCAAGGGTGTTTGGCTGAGCCAGAGGGCTGTGGGAGCTGTGTGCCCCAAGGCCCTGCTACTGCACCACGGTCGCTGCCAGAGGTCACAGCTGGGGAATGATTTGTGACCGCTGAGGATAAACATATTTGTCCCTGTCCGTTACAGAACCGCACGGGCCATCAGCCCCTCCCCGTCGCTGCGGTTTACCCTCCGCACTGGGTCTCCGCACTGGGACCCGTGGCTGCAGGGCCTGTGGCTTCATTTGTACCCTCTGGGGCCCCAGTTTCGAGTCTGGGCCCTGTGTTCAGGGGGCCACGGCTGCTCAGCCCCTGCAGGACCAGGCTTTCCTGTTGTCATCATTCCCCGTTTACTCTGCGGGCGCCCTTTGTGTGGGGAGAAAAAATACCCACGAAGGAAGCCCCCCGGAGAGTGAGCGGGTGCGCAGGTCAGCCAAGTAGGCGACGCGATGGGGCGCGTCTCTTTGTGTTTGTCCGGGTCGGAAGGGTGTGACCGCGTGCTGCGCTCGGAGCGATGCGGCTCACAGCCAAATAACTTTTCCACCTGAGCCGCCAGGCAGCCCTGCCGGGGGTCCAGCCGCAGCCTCTGGGGCTCACAGCAGGCGGGCCTGGCGCTCGTGGCGGCTGGGACGCTCGCTCGTCATGTGCTCTGGGCGCCCTGTGAGTATCTGCACGCAGCTCCTCAGCACACGCACTCGTGTGTGTGAAGGTGCATCCGTGCACACGGGCATGGGGGCGGGTAGACAGCGCGCCTGCGCTACTGCAGCTGGAAGGCTGCCACCTGGGCGTTCACGGGCTCCTCCCTCTGCTTTTGTGTACATTTGAAAATTCCAAAATAAAAAGGTTTAAAAATATTGTTGTCGTTCAGTCAGTCCTGTCTGATTCTTTGTGACCCCATGGACTGCAGCATGCCAGGCTTCCCTGTCCTTCATTATCTCCAGGAGTTTACTCAGACTCATGTCCTTTGAGTCAGTGATGCCATCAAACCATCTCATCCTCTGTTGACCCCTTCTCCTCCCACCTTCAATCTTTCCCAGAATCAGGGTCTTTTCCAATGAGTCAGCTCTTCGCATCAGGTGGCCAAAATATTGGAGCTTCGCATCAGTCCTTCCAATGAATGTTTAGGGTTGATTTCCTTTCAGTTCAGTTCAGTCACTCAGCAAAGGAGAAGCCCCAGCAGGATGGTAAGAGGGGCAAAATCGCATTTAGAATCAAACCCCATACCTGCCAGAGATGCTCAGAGGGCTCAAACGTACCTTGTGCACACCAGGACCCAGAGACCTCCACAGGGACCGAGACAGAACTGTGTTTGAGTGTCTCCTGTGGAGGTACGGGTCAGCAGTGGCCTGCCACAGGGGCAGGCTCTGGGTGCAGCCGACCTGGGTATGGCATAAGCCCTCTTGGAGGAGGTCGCCATTAACCCCACCATAGAGCCACCAGAACTTACACAAGACGGGGAAACAGACTCTTGGAGGGCACAACAGAACCTTGTGCACCAGGACCCAGGAGAAAGGAGCAGTGACCCCATGAGACTGACCCAGACTTGCCCGACTGTCCAGGAGTCTCTGCCGGAGGCGTGGGTCGGCAGTGGGGGCAGTGAGTGCAGTAGTGCGTGCTTGGGGCCATTTGAAGGAGGTCGCCATTATCTTCATCACCTCCACCATAGTTTGGCCTCAAGTCAAGCAACAGGGAACACAGGCCCACCCAAACAGAAAATTGGATTAAAGATTTACTGAGCACGGCCCCACCCATCACAACAAGACCCAGTTACCCTCAGCCAGTCCCTCCCATCAGGAAGCTTCCGTAAGCCTCTGATCCTTCTCCATCAGAGGGCAAACACACTGAAAACCACAATCACAGAAAACTAACCAATCTGATCACATGGACCATGGCCTTGTCTAACTCGATGAAACTATGAGCCATGCCGTGTGGGGCCACCCAAGACGGACGGGTCACAGTGGAGAGCTCTGACAAAACATGGTCCACTGGAGAAGGGAATGGCAAACCACTTCAGTATTCTTGCCTTGGGAACCCCATGAACAGTATGATTCCCTTTAGGATTGACTAGTTTGATCTCCTTGCTGTCCAAGAGACTCTCAAGAGCCTTCTCTAGCACCACAGTTCGAAAGCATCAATTCTTCAGCGTTCAGCCCCCTTCATGGTCTGACTCTCACATCCATGCGTGACTACTGGAAAAACCATAGCTTTGCCTAGACGGACCTTTGTTGACAAAGTAATATCTCTGCTTTTTAACAGGCCATCTAGGTTGGTCATAGCTTTTCTTCCAAGGAGCAAGCACCTTTTAATTTCATGGCTGCGCTCACCGTCCACAGTGATTTTGGAGCCCAAGAAAATAAAAACTGTCACTGTTTTCTTTTATTCCCCATCCATTTGCCAGGAAGTGATGGGACTGGACGCCATGACCTTGGTTTTCTGAATGTTGAGTTTTAAGCCAGCGTTTTCACTCTCCTCTTTCACCTTCATCAAGAGGCTCTGGAGATGTGTGCAGACCTACGTGCAGAGCCTGATGGGAGGTGAGGGCCTTGTGGAAGGGGCACGCAGTGCAGAGGAGCTGCAGCGTAGCCCTTCATCTTAGGGGGCAGGAAGGGGAGGCTCACAGAGGGAGGCCAGGAGGCCTCCAACACACACATCCTGTGATGGCAAAGCCAAGACTGGGAAGGAGTCTCCCCACCCGCTTTTCTCTGCGCACGCGCTTTAGGAAGCGCAGTGGGGTGCGTGGCTTCGTGCCAGGTGCGTGCAAAGAGCCTCGTGTAATCACCTTAATGGTGAGCCAAGCCCGGGAAGACGCCGCAGGGGCCCTGACTGCAACCTGAGTGCGGGAGCCCCGTGGCTGGATTTCCTCAGGATGGCCTTCAGCAGTTCAGGGCCCAAGGTCACAGGATGCGTACGTCTGTCAAGATCCCCGAACCGGCGCCCGGCCCCCAGGGAGTACCCGGCCGTCCCTGGCGCCATCACCTTGTCGTCAGTGCTGTCCCTGCAGGCTGGTTCAGAGTGAAGACTCCCGGCCTGATCCTGCGATGGAGAAAACCCTCAAGCCTTAGACCTTCACGTCCAGAGCGCTGTAGATTTCCGCTTTCTTTAAACTGACATTTCCCCTTCACTAAACCTTCTGGGGTCATCACTTGATGATGTACAGAAATGAAACCGTTATACCGTGCACTTTGAGCTGAGATGGTGCTGTGCATTAATATCTCAGTAAAATGGGAGGAAGAAGAAACAAACAGGCATTTACTAGGTGAAAACACATATGCTGCACGGGGGGCCTGCGGCGTGCTTCTGGCGCTCTTCAGTCCTATGTGCCTGCTGTCCTTTGTGGTTCCCCTGAGCTCCCGCCTGGCACACAGGAAGTCTGCCAGGAAAAACTCTGCCCTCGCTAGCCCTGGTGGGAGCTGCAGGTCACTTCCTTGTTCTTTCCTATGATTATTGTTTGTTAGGTTTGAATGCTGCTGATGACCGTGCATTGAGGTAGTTTCTCTAAAACATCCTTTTTAATTATTAAAGGTTTATTACAGCAACATCTGAAAATCAAGCAAACAAACAGAAAAAGATCGCGTCACTCATATTCCCTCCATCCTTCCGTAAGAGCTGCCTTCGTTCCCCAGATTTCCCTCTAGTCTTTGCACTCACACGAATGCACATTTCACACTGTTGGAATCACTACATTTGGACAATTTAGAGTTTGCTCAGCTCATACATTTTTTTTTCCCATGTGACATTATTGTTAATAATTATATGATAATCTGTCAGGTTAATATATATAATTTATCCAGACACTCTTCTACAACTGACAATTTTCCCTAATGTTTCACCATCATGAATTTCATTCTATTTAACTCTTCTTGGCTAAAGGGCTTCCCAGATGGCGCTAGTGATAAAGAACCCACCTGCCGATACAGGAGACGTAGGAGACGCAGTTGAATCCCTGGGTCGGGAAGATCTTCTGGAGGAGGAAATGGCAACCCACTCCAGTGTCCTTATCTGGAGAATCCTATGGACAGAGGAGCTTGGTGGGCTACAATCCATGGGGTCATGAAAAGCGGGACACAAACTGAAGTGACTTAGCCTGCACGTGATTCCTGGTTAGCGCAGCTTGCAAACATACAGGTGTAAGCCTAAATGTTTAACTAAAGCTAGCACTGGAGTCAATCAATTCAAATCGCTGGAGTGATTGTGCCGCTTTATTACTGAGAATCCTGTCCGTCACTCGTCCTCGGAGCCTTCCCAGGCGCGTCAGGCTCAGGTTCTACCGCCATCCTCCTTCGTCCCTCATCCCCGGCTTCTGGGAGAGCCCACCAAGAAGGCTGGCAGCCGCGTTTCAGAGCCACAGGCCCGATAGGGCTGGACGCACGGCTCTCTGGGGCGGTGTCCCTCGGAGGCCGGGGAGCGTAGGTCTTGACTGGATGGCCCGGGGTGGACCATGTCAAGGCCGCGTGAGTGGCAGTGGATGAGGGAGCTGTGTGGCACATCCTCTGCTACCCAAGCAGCTGGCAACCTGGTGAAATACAAGAATCAAGTGTTTTCAGACATAGAACAGCAGGCAGCACAGAGCTGTGGGCCCTGAGGAAAGGGCCCCTGAGCGTTTGGGGGTTACTGAGCTGTGCGTGCCTCTGTGTGAGACCCGGTGGAGCTGGACCAAGAATGGCCGCAGGAGCTGCCGGGGGCGACCGCAAGAGCTCAGCACCGTGGACAGTGCTCGCTGGCCCCCAGGCGCGCTGAAGAGCCCCCAAGGGTCCCGTTAGGTCACTGCGGATGAACCGCCATCGAGTGAGGGCGTGTTCGACTATCCCCGGCGAAGCCTGGAAACAAGACCCAGAAGATTACGCCAACCTGAAGGTCGTGCAAATGCCCGCCTAATTGGACTCAGAGGAAGGGAAAACCATGGATGGTCCTGATGAGGCCTGACGAGAAAATCCTCCACAAAATCTATCGTGTCTGTTCGGCCAGGAATACATACAGCACCTTGCGAGCAGTAGGGTTTGTCCCAGAAACGGAAGAGTGGCCGCACATTCGACAGTCCATCAAACGGCTTTCCTCAAGGAGGAAACGTTACGATCATCTCAACAGATCCAGAAAGCTATGTACTAGCAAAGAACTGCTGGAAACTGAAATTTAAAACATTTGCATTCACAACAGAACAACAACAAAACCATAAAATACTTAGGAACAAATCCCGAAAAATATGTATAAGATCTTTCTTTTGCTGAAAACTCCAAACACCAATGAAAGAGAGGAGCGAGTTCCTAAACAAACAGAGACGGGTATCGTGTCTGTGGACTGCAACAGTATCAGAGAAATGTCAGCTCTCCCCCAGTGGATGCAGAGTTTAAACCCAGTCCCAACCGCTGAGGGACTGATCACCCAATCAAAAAGTCCCAGCAGGCCTCTTTGTAGAAATTCTCTGTTGTTTTAGTTGCCAAGCCGTGTCCAACTCTCTGCGACCCCATGGACTGTAGCCCTCCAGGCGTCTCTGTCTGTGGGATTTCCCAGGCAAGAATCCTGGAATGAGTTACCATTTCCTTCACAAGCTGATTCTAAAATTCCCACGGAAAAGCAAAGGTGAGGGAATCCACAGGACATCAGAGGAGGGTGTGGCCTAAAGACACACAGCATCTGGTTCCACGACGGACGGCGAAGCTGCAGCCGCCTAGACAAGGTGGTGCCGTGGGAGGCTGGACGCGAGGTCAGGCGGGATGGGACAGAGCCCAGAGACAGGGCCCCGGGCGTGCGCACCCTGTGAGGTTGCCTCGGTGGGGAGCAGGTGGACTGGGTGGGGTTGGAAGTCCTTGCAGGATGAGGGGCAGTCAGAAGGACAGGGGGCTGGAAACTCGGGGAGGGAGCGTGGGCCCCCAGACAGAGTTTGGGGTGCTACTGAGGGCTGGGGAAACAGAGGCATGGGGGGCTGTGTCCTGCTGGGTGGGCGGATGGGATGGAGGAGGCACGGACGGTGGCCTGTGTCTGGACAAGGGTCGGGAGGCAGACACAGACGTCTACCTGATGGGGAGCTGCTGCCCGGTCACACGAGTGGGTCCAGGTTTAAGGGATCGGGAGTCCATTTGGGTCCCGGCGGCTCAGAGGGAAAGAGGTGAGGGGTGGAGGGCACAGATCAAACCGTGGAGACAATGACCACCACCCTCCGCTCGGCACGGAAGGGACCTGGTCACATCAGCAGCCTGAGGTTTCCCTCACGAGTGGCTCTTTTGAAGTTTGGGGCAGTTTGGGGTGGTCTCCCGGTGCCCAGCGCTACTCCGAATGCTTCCAAAGTGCCGCATGTCTTCCCCTTATACTCTCTCAGGGGGCCCTGGTGTCCCCATCTCACTGATGGGGAAAACGAGGCACAAGACCAAGTGTGGGTTGGAATCATAGGCTTGAATGTGCAAGGAAAAACGCCTCTAAATGTTGAGGCCTGTCCTTCTGGATGACTTCCTCTTCCGCCCAAAAGAAGCACAGAGTTATTTCCAAGTTATTTTGAACAGGGCAACCTCTTAAAAATCTGCATACACAGCGTCTTGGGATGTGTGCTCAGGGAGGCACTGGGGGATTTTCTGCTGACAAAGAGACCGGCTCCCCGTTTTCAAAGTCACCTGGTATTTTTGATCGTCTGTACCTTTTGTAACTTCCTCTGAATAAGAGGAAATATGGTTGCCAGTTGTGTTTAATTTATTTTAAACAAATCAAAGCACTGATTTCTGCTTCCTGCCTGTGTAATACTTGAGCTGCAGGCGGCTTCAAAGGGCAGAGTGAGTGTTGCTGAGTGATTGTGGGTCTGTTGTATTATAGCATAAACAGTTCAAAGCTCTCATTGTATAGGGCCAAGGGCGCAGCTCCGAGATAGCGCTTTCTAGGGGGGTGGGGAGAGCTCCAGGGGACGTTTCGATTGGCCCCGTGCTAGTTAGTGGACTAAATGTGGATTTCGCTAGGATATACATCTACGCAGAGACTTGGAGTTTGTCGCTCGTGTTTTCTCTAGCCCTGCGCAGCATTTTGTGAAGCCTTTATCTCCAACGCCAGGTTGCTGCAAAGGCCCAGCAGAAAGAAAACTAAACACTTACTCATCACTTGGTTTTCTTACAGGTTCGTGCGGTTTAGGAAACTCCACCGAGATTAGCTGTTTGTCTCGTTCGGACAGGCCTCCCCCCAGAACCTCTCTCTTCTTGGGCCGAGGGCACTGGGGCTTCAGAATCCAGCTTTCCCAGAGCCACGCAGGGCAGGTGCCGGGGAGCAGGTGTTTACAGCAAAGATGGCACACACCCCCGCTCCCTGGATTCCTGAAGCAAGTTGACTTGTTGTAAAAACATTCCCAGGGCTCTGCAGCTCTGTCTCCCCGACTCCCCCGCGCCCCCACCAGCCGCGACAGCATCCGGGCTTTCTGCTGCCGGACCTTAGGCCGTGCCCGGGCCTCCGGGCTGGGTGGGAGCCCCGTGGGAGACGCCCTCTCTCCCGCCTGACACGCGGGAACAACACGTGTGAGCGCCTCGGGGGCCACTTGGGGCGGCCGCACGCCCTCAGGGCCTGGGCTGCCGGGCACACGCATCTGCAGCCTGCACCCCGGCCCGGGGGTCCCCCCACCCCCCACCGTGGGCAGACGCTGGCAAGCGCGTCTCGCGGGAGGCCCTGCCCCTGGGCCCCGCGGTGAGAGCTCCGCGCCGCGTTCCCGCTGCTGGGAAGTGCTGATAAGAGGGGAACAGAATAAATCAAGCGCGAAACTACACGTTTCCTGGCTGAGGAAGCAAACTAGTGTGACCTTGGGAGTCCTCCCGGACACTACATTTAAAAAAGTTTGTTCCCCACGGTGACTTTTCCTTCTTCTTTTCTCAATTGTGGTAAAATTCATATCGTGCAGAGGTGACCATCTGGCCATGTCTAAGCGCCCTAAGCGCCGGGTACCCCGCGGCCGCCACCGCATCTCCGGGCGTCCCACCGGCCCTGCCAGCGGCGCCGCCCGCCCCGCCCGTCACCCCGGAAGCGGCTCCCGCGCCCCGCACCCCGGGCGCTGCCGGCGCCACGCTCGGAGGCAGGGAGGGCGACCCGGAGCGGAGCTGTCTGGGGAGAGCCGGCCTCTCCTGAGGCGGGGTCCGTCGGGCGGCCGTCTTCTCTGTAGTGTCGCCGGTGGCGCTGGCGCAGCTCTTGGCCTTCGGGAACCCTGCCGCATGGCGGGGCCTGGGGGGTGGTTCCCGAGTTGTTTTGTCTCCACCCCTGAGAGTACCCTGAGGGCACGGACATTTCACCCCCGTTCCGCAGATGTGGAAACAGGCACAGAGAACTTGAATCAAGGGTGTCTTTCTGGATCCCGAGGGGTGGAGGCAGGTGGCGGACTGGCTGCCCGGTGCCTGTGGCTGAGGGCCCGGGCCTTTGTCACCAGCATCACGGAGGGAGGGGCGTCCGTGTGTCCACCTTCCCGAGGCCCGGGGTGTGCTGAGCGCGCCTCGGCCTTCCCTCCCGGGGACGGTGGCGGGCTGGGGCCATCTCTGGGCTCCTTTTCTCACGCAAAGGCCCACTGTGGGTCTGTGCAAAGTGAACCATCTCTCCGGTGTTCGGGGCAGCTCTCCGAGGGACGACGTCAGTCCGGGCTCGCGGCCAGGCCGCGCGCGCGTGGCCACTGACCCTTGGCCCCGCGGCCTCTGGCTTGTCCGCACTGTTTCCTCCACAGCTGATGTCACTGCGGCTTCACCCTCTGCCCAGGCTGCTCCCTGGGGGGAGTTGGGGAGGGACGCTGTAGACGGACCCCACCCGCCTGACCCCCGCTCGGGCGCTCAGAGTGGCCGCGTTCCGTGCTGGGAGGAAGCTGAAAGGAGGTGTCACCACTCTGTCGTCAGGGTCCGTACACAGCTCTGCGGGGACATGGTCACCTGGGGGCCGCGTGGCCTGCAGAGCCGGAAATGCTTCCTGTCTGGCCCTTCCCAACCCAGGCCAGGGGCCTCCTCCCCGCCGCGACGGAGATCAGGCGGGTGGCAGCAGCTCACGTGGTCAGCCCTCTGGCCGCTCCGGGGACTTCCTCAGAAACTGAGCAGATAGGGAGGGGCCCCCCTCTGCCCCCAGCGGCCTCTGGGTGAAAAGTGAGGGCGAGGACAGGGTGGGTTTGGACACATTCTCTGCCCCCTCACTGTGTGGCTTTAAAAACTGTGGTAAAGTATGCAGAACATAAAATACATCACCTTAAACATTTTTCCCATTGACAGATGTTTACCGAGTGCCTTTCACGTGACACCGATTTCACGGTCAGCCGTAAGACGATTAATACATGTTTACTCTTAAAGCTGGGGTAAGTCTGGGGTCTACTTGCCTACAACTCTGAAAACCAGGAAACTCCTTTTTGTTCAAGCTCAGAAGATCTGAAAGCTTACACGTAATAAAATATCATGATGCAAATGTATTGATTTACAGGGAGCCCAGGTCAGTTGCAATTTTATTTTCTTAGGCTCCAAAATCACTAGCCAGCAACTGTAGCCATGAAATTAAAAGATGCTTGCTCTTTGGAAGGAAAGCTATGACACACCTAGACAGTATATTAAAAAGCAGAGACATTACTTTGCCAACAAACGTCCCTATAGTCAAAGCTATGGTTTTTCCAGTGGTCATGTATGGATGTGAGAGTTGGACCATAAAGAAGGCTGAGCGCCAAAGGATTGATGCTTTTGAACTGTGGCGCTGGAGAAGACTCTTGAGAGTCCCTTGGCCTGCAAGGAGATCCAACGAGCTAATCCTAAAGGAGATCAGTCCTGAATATTAAAGGACTGATGCTGAAGCTGAAGCTCCAATACTTGGGCCACCTGATGCGAAGAAGTGACTCATTGGAAAAGAATCTGATGCTGGGCAAGATGGAAGGCGGGTGGAGAAGGGGGTGACGGAGAATGAGATGGTTGGATGGCATCACCAACTCAATGGACATGAGTTTAAGCAAGCTCTGGGAGTTGGTGAGGGACAGGAAGCCTGGCGTGCTGCAGTCCATGGGGTCGCAAAGAGTCAGACACGACTTAGGGACTGAAGAGTAACAGCAACAGTCGGTTATGGAATGCCCATCTTGGTGTAAAAGTGCACTGAAAAGATTATTATCAGAAGTTGCAGTGGTGGCTGACTGCAACAAGACTGTACAGGATCCAGCCAGAAGTCTGAAGCCGCAGCCTTGCTGGCTCTCTGCCTGGACACTAGTCCATTAAAATATCCTTTCTTCAAAAATGTCCACACACTTAAGAACCACGGTCCCCAGGGGCCGCTGCAGTGCTGCTCAGAGACATGTATTTGCCATCACTCTGGTTTTCTTTGGTTTGGGGCTTTCTTTTTTTTTTTTTTTTTCAATTTTTATTGTGGTAAAATACACTTATCATAAAATTTACATTTTAGCTATTTTTAAGCATGCGGCTTAGTGGCATCAAGTACGCTCATGTTGTGCAGCCATTGCCACCAGCATCTCCAGAACGTTCCATCTTCCCAGACTGACACTCAGGCCCCATCAAATGCCCACCCTGCCTCCCCACAGCCCCTGGCCCTCACTGTCTACTTTCTGTCTCTGTGAGTCTCAGGGCTCCAGGGACCTCATACACATGGGCTGACGAAGGTTTGGTTTTCACTGAGGGTCATGTCCTCGGGGATCATTCATACTGTAGCAGGCGTCAAGCGTTCCTCCCTCTTTGGGGCTGCGTAATATTCCACGGTGCGTTTGTTTTACGTGCTCTGTTGCAGCATTTGGCTTCATCATCCACCCAGTGCTGCGCACTGGGGCTGCTGCCACCTGTTAGCTGTTGTGACTGAAGGGGCTGTGAGCGTGGGGGCACAGATGTCCCTTCAGGACGTGGTTCTCGTTACCCAGGGTGCACACAAAGCTATGCAGGGGGTTCCGATTTCTCCACATCCCCTGTGGAGCACTCGCATTTTCTGTTTTCTTAAATACTAGCCATCGTAATGGGTGGGGGGCGGTTTCAGGTTTGCTTTTAAATGAGGCACCATCTTAACCCAGTGAAATCACAGACCTCATTTCCCACCAGAGGAGCTGTGACAGTTGAACACTGTCCAGAGAGAACTTTTCCAGCTCCGGGAAGTTCCGCGGGGTCTTTCCCATCAGTCCCTCCCACCCGCCGCACGTCGCCATCGCCGGGGAGGCCGGGCCCCTCCTCGCTGTCCCCGTGGCTGTCCCCCTGGACGGAGCCTGTGCCAGGTGTTCTGTGACCTGAGTCGGCCTCCCGGGCCCAGCGGGGTCAGGCCTCTCCCCACCGGAAGCGGGGTGCCATCGGGGCGGGAGAGAGGCTGCTTGCAGCGGAGCTTCCCTGTTCGCTTTTGGAGGACGCGGTACAGGATGCCCCATCCTCCTGGATGACCGGAAAGTGATGTCAGCCCAGGTGTTTCCGAGCCCAGGGCCGGAAGGGTGGGGGAAGGTTCTCCCAGTGAGGGCCAGGCCTGGGCTGGCGACACTTTCCCTGAACGTGCTCACTCTGGAAAACAGTGCCGTTGGCTTCATGGGCAGCAGGTTCCTGAAAAGCTGGGTCCAGCCCGGTGCCTGGGTGACCTGGGTCTCCTCGCGTGCCCCAAGGATTTGCTGAGTGACCACGGATGAGCCTTCTTCTCTATCAGAGCCTCGCTTTTCGTTTGTCTGTGATTAGTTCTTCCAGGCACTCGGGAAGCAGAACGCGCGGGCCCGAGGTGGCAGGAACCCCTTGGGCAGATGATGCCTCATCACATCAAGCCTGCCAGACCTTGATGGGGAGGCGCATCCAGGTGGGGGATGGTCCGGAAGGGTCCCTCTGAGGGAGTCACCCCTAAAGCATGGGCAGGATTTCCCATGACCCAAGCTGAGGCAGCTGAGTGTCGGGGGCTCAGACTGCACGACCCCCAAGGCGCATGCAGGGGCTCCGCGTTGGCCCTTCGGCACGGGGGTACAGTCCGGGGTGGGTACCAGCCTGCACTGGTTGCTCCTGAGCTCGGGGTGCAGAGGACCTCCTGGGGCCACAGCCGTCCTTCCGAGCCTCAGTGGCTTCCAGGGCCTTCGACAGCCTGGGTGAGAAGAGGCCTGAGTTTCCGCTTCAGTTCTCTTTCCTAACACCAGCTTTTCTAACAGTGGCCCTGAGGGTTTGGCAGTCTCGGGTGCTGGCAGTGGGCTGCCCCATCTTCACGTGGGGACTCACGGCGTCCACATCTCACGTACCTCCATCTGCGGGGAGTCAGTGAATCGACGTTCTCCGGGAAGAAGCAAGGACCCAGCAGGAGGCAGAGGACCAGCAGGCTCCCCCCCGCCGGGTTCTAGCGTCAGGGTCTCTGCTTTCTTCTCTCTTCAGCTGTGGGGACGTGGTGTCTGAACCGCGTCTGCGTGCCCAGCCCAGGAGCACCGGTTGTGCCAGCAGCCTCGGCTGTCCGCCCACTGCAGACCCGGGACCACTGCCGCCTGACCCCGGCGCTGCAGGCGGCGTTAGCGGCACCTCATGCTGGACCGCCTGCCTGGGGAGCTGAGGAGAACCCCAGGTCACGCTCTGCGCTCCCGCTGAGAGGTGGCTGCCCCCACACCAGCAGGCAGCCGCCTCAATCACGGTGCTTTGGGGTGAATTCTTCTGCTGACCTTGCATTCCCAGAGGAGTGTGGTGTCATTTCGGAGAAGGCATCACCGACTTGATGGACATGAGTCTGAGCAAACTCTGGGAGATGGTGATGGACGGGGAAGCCTGGTGTGCCGCAGTCCGTGGGGTCGCAGAGAGTCGGACACGACTGAGGGACTGAACAACACTTTTTTGAGAAGCCTCCATATGCCTTTCCATAATGGCTGTTCTAATTCACATACCCACTAAGACTGCACAAGGTTTCCCTTTTTTCCCACATTCTCACCAACACTTGTTTTCTTGAAAAAAAGTCACAGCCGTCCTTGGGACTTCCCTGGTGGTCCAGTGGCCAAGACTCCACGCTCCCAATGCAGGGGGCCCGGGTTCCATCCCTGGTCAGGGAACTAGATCCCACACGCACGACTAAGACCTGGAGCAGCCAAATCGATAAATAAAAATGTGCGTTGAAAGGTGACCGTGACCGTCCCACCAGGTGTCAGCGGATGCCTCACTGCGGTTCCGATCTGCCTCCCCGATCGTCAGCGATGCCGACGGGCTTCTCGTGTAGGGCGTCTTTGAGGAAGGCCTCCAGGTGTTTCGTTCCAGTTGGGCTCCTGGGTTTGTTGTTGCTGGGCCCCTGGAGCTCTCTACGTTCTGGAGAGCGACAGTTTATCAGCTACGTGGCTCTCCTTCCACGGGTTCTCTTCTCCCTGTTGAATGTGTCCTGGGACGGACCGGGCTGTCGTTTGATGTCGTCCCCGTGGCTTGATTTCTGTTAAGCAGGTGCCTGCGGGACCCCACACCCAGGAGGCTCCCCTGTGTCTGCTGACACGTGGCCGAGCCGGGCCACACTCTCGTCACGGGGCCCGGCTTTCCGAGCCAGAGCATGGAGAGCGGCAGCAAGTCGGGCGCTGTCTGCTTCTTTCACGGCAGCAGAAAGGCACGACCTTTGCCCCCTGGTCGTGCGCTGAAGCCCCCTTCCCCGCCAAGTTTATGTGCCCTCACAGTGTCCCAGACGGGCCTGTATCTGGAGATGCAGCTTTAAAGAGACGATTAAGCTAACGTGAGGACTTCCCAGGTGGCGCTCATGGTAAAGAGCCCGCCTGCCAGTGCAGGAGACCTAAGAGACGCCGGTTCAATCCGTGGGTCGGGAAGATTCCCCGTGGGAGGGCAGGGCAGCCCACTCCAGTATTATTGCCTGGAGAATCCCCACGGACAGAGGAGCCTGGTGGGCTGCAGTCCACGGGGTCGCACAGAGTCGGGCACGAGTGAAGTGACTTAGCAGGCCAGTGAGGTAAAGTGAGTCCATCAGGGTGGGGTCTAATGCAGCCCGACCGCCATCCTTACAGGAAGCACTCAGACACGCTGGGGTCCGACCCCTTGAGGCTGCAGCGCGAAGACGGCTGTGTGCACACCCAGGCGGGGGTGATCAGGAGGGGCCGTCCCCACCGACACCTCGCCCTCGGCCACCCCTGCTGTGTCAGCCCCGCTGGCTGGTGTGGCGCTGGGTCACAGCGGCCGCCTCCCACCCCATCTCCCGGCGGTGTTCCCCTTGACGGTGCCCATGGCTGGCTTGCGGCTCTGGCAGGTGCCCGGGGCCTGGGAGCCCGTGTCCGGACGTGAACCGCGGATGGTACCGGCCTCCTTGGCTTGCCACTCGGAGCCCTGCTTCCCGGAGCCCTTGGCCGCAGCCCAGCTTTATGTTCCAAATAGGAAAAGGCGGGTGATTTAGAGGCTCAGCCGTCGTTAGGCGTTACCTTGATTTATGTAAAAATAATATTCACTGGTTGAATAACAATGGCCCTGCGTTCACCTGCGGCCTGGGAGCCTCATAAAATGGGCACATTCATCTCCATTGCGATGACATCAATTTGCACCAGCCGTTCTTCCAGAGAAATGTGTCATGTTGTTCCAAGCGTACCTTCACTCGGTCGTGTTAAGTGGTTCCAACAGACCAGAGTGTATATTTTCTCTAGGGAAAGGCTTGTCTATTATTTCAGCTGAAAACATTCCTCGGACACAATGACTAATCAGGACTGCAGATCAGCGCTGGCCGGGCCAGCCCACCTGCTGCACCGCGGCCGGGGGGTGGGCGCCCAGGTTCCGCTGGCCTGGGGGTGCTGGGAGGAAGCAGGCGGGGGGCTGTTCCTGTTTCCCTTCCCTGGAACTCAAGGGTATTTTGTCAGCCTTTCCCCCACTTGACTCGAGAGGGTCTGGCCTATGGGCTCACACGCTGCCCGGAGGGCTGGCTCCCAGGGCGGCTGCTCCAAGGGGTGACCTCATGCCAGGGGGGCCGGTGTTGCCTGTTGCTGCTTTTCTTCTCGTTTCCCGAGGGAAGGCTAATCTCCAGGAACACAGAGCCTCTGGAGGCCCGTAAAGCCGAGCCCAGGAGGAGCGGGATTGTTTCATTGTTGCCGCCCCGAAGCAGAGTTTGTTTTCCTAGCGGTTCTCTTCCCTTCAGGAAAGCGCTGGCCCGCGAGCCCCGATGGGTTATTCTTGCGCGCCTGGTCCCAGCTTTCCCCCCATTGTTCCCGCCGCTTTTTATCACCGAGATCGCTGTCAAGTTCAATGCCCTTCTCGGGTCCTGTGCTGGTTCCCGCCACTGGGATGCCCGCCCACCGGTTCCCTGGGCTCTGAGGGTGAACGCGCGCGGCCCGGTCACCACTTCTCAGGTTGTGACCCATCCTGAGCGGCCCTGAAACCCGCCCGGGGCATCGGCAGGACGGTCCGCTGTTTCCATGACTTGGCGTCCCCCAGCCCAGCGTCCGGGCGGCTCCCATCTCGGGTGAAAGCCCGCAGTGGCCGCCTCGACGGTAGGGCTGGGGGATCAGGAGAGGCGGCAGAGGCCCCTTCCTGACTGACCACCGGGGTGACTGGCCGTGACCCCATGGCTCGGCCGAGTCGCCCCCTTCCCCCAGCCTCTCTGGACTCGGTGCTGTGTCAGTACCCGCGGTCGGCCTCCAGGACGCGGGGACCGTCCAGCGCGTGGCCCACAGGAACCTCTCCCCGGGCTGAGGACGGGGGCCCAGCCCGTCCTGGAGGTGCTGGGTCTGCAGGCCCCCTCAGTGAGGCCGCAAGACGCCGAGAAGGGACAGGGACACTCAGAAGGTCACCCCTAAGTTTAACAAACACACCTGCACCCCGGTGCGCATAGCAGTGCCACTCACAGTAGCCAAAGCGTGGAAGCAGCTGAAGTGTCACCGACAGATGAGTGGATCAAGTGTGGCGCACGCACGTAGTGGGCACTGCTCAGGCACTAAAGCAGGGAAGTGATGCCACGGGCGGCAACGGGGGTCGTGCTAGAGACGATCACGCTGAGTGAGGTGAGTCAGAGAAAGACAGATGCTACGCGCTCTCACTTACACGTGAATCTGAAATACCAGACAAACGAACGCGTCCACGAAAGAGAAACAGACTCAGAGACGTGGACAGCACATCTGTGGCTGCCAAGGGCGCGGCAGGGGACAGAGGGAGGCACTGGGAGTCGGGAATCAGCAGAGGCAAACGCGTCCTGGCCGTCCGAGCGCGGCGTGGGAAGAGGATCTCCAGACACACAGGATTTCAGAAGGGAGTGAGTTTACTCGGGGCAAAGAGCAGAGATAAGGAGGGCGCTGCGAGTGCCCCCGGCCGGGGGAGCCGACGCTTTTCGTGGGGGGGGGGTGTGAAAGCCTTAGTCGCTTCGGTCGTGTCCGACTCCTGCGACCCCTTGGACTGTAGCCCTCCAGGCTCCTCCGTCCGAGGGATTTTCCAGGCAAGAGTACCGGAGTGGGGTGCCATTTCCTTCTCCAGGGCATCTTCCCGACTCAGGGATCGAACCCAGGTCTCCCGCATTGCAGGCAGACACTTTACCATCGGAACCACCAGAGACAATTTTTAAAAATAAAATTTAAAAAAAAAGGAAGGCGGCCTGTGCTGTTGGCTGAGCTGGTCTGGCCCGGTGGGCGGGCTGCACTGCCCTCTAGTGGTGACCCGTGGCGGGACACGCGGGCTTTCTGGGAAGCCGGTGACCCCGGGGCCACCCTCCCGTGGGCACTACCCGCTGTCTCAGCTGCACACGTGCTTGCGCGTGTTCTGTGTCCCACGCTGCGGGGGGACCGGATGGACACAGCGTTACGGGCTGTGTTGTGTCCTCTGGATATTCATCCGCGCCGCCCCCCGGACGCCCAGCACCATGGCCCTTGGAGTCGAACGAGGTCCTTGGGCCGGGCCCTGATGCCGCGTGGCTGGTCCTTCCTGAGAAGAGCGACGCAGAGGGACGACCGCGTGAGGACACGCGAGGAGCCGCGTCTCACGAAGGGACGGTCCTCTTCAGGGGCTTCACCGCAGACCCGTGTCCTTGGGGGCTGGGCAGCTCTGCGGCCCCTTTGGTGCTGGGCCTGAAATTCAGGCCTGCCCACCCCCGACCCTATCTCAGGTCAGGCGCTTCTCTGCGCCCTGGGAGGGTCCGAGGACCCCCCCCCTGCTCTGGGTGCTGGCGAGGGCACCCCGTAGGGCCTCTCCCCATCCCCTGGCCAGCACACCACGCACATAGGGCTTGCCCAGCCCTGCCGGCCGGGAGCCACACCCCAGCTCCTGGGGCCGAGCCCCACCCACGTGGCTCTCACGCTGGAGCAGGCCTGAGAAAGCCCACGGGCCACCGAGCAAGGCTGGTCCCCAGCTCAGGTGAAACCAAATCTCATCAGGCAGGCCTGGGGGATCTGTCTTCACAATGCATAGAGAGCTTCTGCAACTCAGGAATAAGAAGAGAAACAACCCAGTTTAAACACAGGCGAACGACTTGAATAGATGTTTCTCCAAAGATACAAAAATGGCCAATAAGCACGTGAGAAGATGGTCCATGACGTTAGCCATCAGGGAGACGCCAGGCAGAGCCGCAACGAGATGTCGCTTCACACCCACCAGGACGGCTTCAGTCGCAAAGACGCACGGTGATGAGTGTCGGCAAGAACGCTGGGACATGGGACCCTCACGCACCACCGTGAGAATGTGGAACAGCACAGCTGCCGGGGAAAGCGATCGGACAGCTACTCAAAAAGGTAAACACAGTTACTGTGAAACCCAGTCATTCCACACCCAGGCACACACCCAAGAACACTGGAAATGCGACCACTCACACACACTTGTACACGAATGTTCACACCTTGTTCCTAACAGCCCCAAACGGAAACGATGCAAATGTCACCAACAGAAATGTGAGTAAACAAAGTGTCACACATGTATACATGCAATGTGTGTGCAGGTACACGCATGTATACATGCAATGTGTGTGCAGGTACACGCGTGTATACATGTAATATACGTGCGGGTACACACATGTATACATGTAATGTGTGCGGGTACAAACATGTATACATGTAATGTATGTGTGGGCACATGCATGTATACATGTAATGTATGTGCAGGTGCACACGTGTCTACATGTAATGTATGTGCAGGTACACGCATGTATGCATGTGATGTATGTGCACACACGTATACATGTAATGTATGTGCAGGTACACGCGTGTATACGTGTAATGTGCGTGTAGGTACACACATGTATACATGCAATGTATGTGCAGGCACACACATGTATACATGTAATGTATGCACAGGTACACGCATGTATACATGTGATGTATGGGCAGGTACACGCATGTATACATGTAATGTATGTGCAGGTACACGCATGTATGTATATATGCATACAATGGAGTGTCACTCAGACATATAAAGGAAAGAAGTCCTGATTCGTGGGGCAACACGGATAAACCTTGAGACCCTGATGCTGAGCGGGAAGAAGCCCGACGCCAAAGGCCACGTATCATCCTGTTTCTGTTTACATGAATGAGACGACGCCGGGGCTGGGGGAGGGGACAGTGGGCAGTGACAGCTGATGGCACAGAGCTGTTTTGGGAGGTGATGAAGATGCTGCGGAGTCAGGTAGTTTGTGGTATTGCATAACTTTTAAAATATACCTGTTGTTTAATTAATCAGGCGTGTCTGACTCTTGCAACAGCATGGACTATATAGCCCATCAGGCTCCTCTGTCTATAGGGATTCTCCAGGCAAGAGTACTGGAGTGGGCGGCCATGCCCTCCGCCAGGGGATCTTCCCCAGCCAGGGATTGAACTCATGTCTCTAATGTCTCCTGCATTGGCAGGCGGGTTCACCATTAGAGCTACCTGGGAAGCCCAATAAGAGATCAGTAACGTAAAAATCACTTTGACTAAAACAATTTGTATTTCTTTCTAAACTCTTCTCCCAAAGTAAAATAAGCATCTTTCTGGTTGTGAGCAGGTTCTGCAGGAGTGTGTCTGTTCCGGGTGGGGCTGAGCCCCTCCCACCCCGCCCTTCCTCGCGGAGCAGAAGGAGCCACACGGGGGCGCTGTGGCCCTCACTCTGCTCAGGGCTGAGGCCAGGTGGCCTGGTCCCCAAGCAGTTGCAGTCGGGACCTGGAATCCTTGTACCTCAAGGCTGAGGGGCGCCCGGGACCCTCAGGGAGAAGCGGGGGTCAGCTGACTTTGGGCGGCTGAAAGGAATCGTGTTTCACTGTGTTTTATGTTGTCAGATGTGATGAGGATATGGTGATCATAGTTTAGAATTCTCATCTTTTAATATGTCCCAGAATATTTAAGAGTAAAAATGTGTCTGGTCCATGCTGGAAAATACTTTAGCAGAGGGCATGAAAGAGATGAGGCAGATATGAACCAAATGTTAAAAATTAAAAATTTCACGGCTGGGCGTCATTGTTGCCATTTGGCCGCTGAGTCGGGTCCAGCTCTTTTGCTCCCTGCGGACGGCAGCCTGCCAGGCTCCTCCGTCCCTGGGGTCCCCCAGGCAGGAACACTGGAGTGGGTGCCATTGCCTTATTCAACGTGCATCTAAGATCTTTATCCATGTATCTGTATCTATCTATGGATGAGATAATAGTAGATGAAACCCTGTATGTCCGTCAGCTGATGAGCGTAAGGGGGTCCATTTCATATTATTTTACTAGAATGTTATCTCATGCGTCGACAGGTGGTGCTTGTGGTAAAGAAGCTGCCTGCCAACGCCGGACGTGGAGGGTTCGATCCCCGAGTCAGGAAGATCCCCTGGAGGAGAAAAGGACAACCCACTCCAGGATTCTTGCCTGGGGAATCCCAGGGACAGAGGAGTCCATAGGTCCCAAAGCGTCGGACACAACTGAGTGACTAACACTTGCACTTTTTCACTTTTTCACGGGTTGTTGAGATGAACACACAGAACATCATCCCCCAGCTGCCCCAGCTGTTCATCCAGGGGCGGGGTGACAGCTAAGCTGGTGACGGGCTGTGAATGGGGGTTTAATGGTGGCCACGTGGGGACCCTCTCAGGAGGCGCCTGGCGGAGGCCTGAGGTGGGCAGGTCAAGTGTGTCTGGGGGACCGGGTTCTGTCAGCACCGCCAGGCAGGACAGCTTATTTGCTGCCTGTGCCGTCCAGTCAAATGGTGCAGAGCAGCTTGTAGGAGGACCTCTTGGTGTTTGGTCAGCCGCCTCCCCCACGTGAAGACAGGTTGGGCAGGTTGCCGGGTGGCCCAGCCTGGGACACACGCCTCCCAGGAGAGGCTCGTTTATCTGATGAACAGGTGAAGGGTCAGAGAATCACTGGGGATTTCCATTTTCTTCTTCATGTTTTCCTTTTAAGTTTTCAAGTTTTCTGCAGAGACATTTCATACTAAGAAAATAAGCGACTGACACTAACGCTAACATGACGCTGTGAGTCGTTACACTTCAACAGTGAACGCTTCGCCTCGGAAACGAACAGAGATCGTTCTGTCGTTCCTGAGACCGCACCCGAGTGCTGCATTTCAGACTCTTCTGTTGACCATGATGGCTGCTCCATTTCTTCTAAGGGATTCCTGCCCACAGTAGCAGATATGATTGTCATCTGAGTTAAATTCACCCATTCCAGTCCATCTTACTTCTCTGCTTCCTAAAATGTCGATGTTCACTCTTGCCATCTCCTGTTTGACTGTTTCCAATTTGCCTTGATTCATGGACCTAACATTCCAGGTTCCTATGCAATATTGCTCTTTACAGCATCGGACCTTGCTTCCATCACCAGTCACATCCACTACCGGGTGTTGTTTTTGCCTTGGTTCCGTCTCTTCACTCTTTCTGGAGTTATTTCTCCACTGATCTCCAGTAGCATGTTGGGCACCTACCGACCTGGGAAGTTCATCTTTCAGTGTCCTATCTTTTTGCCTTTTCACACTGTTCATGGGGTTCTCAAGGCAAGAGTACTGAAGTGGTTTGCCATTTCCTTCTCCAGTGGGCCACATTTTGTCAGAACTCTCAACCATGACCTGTCTGTCTTGGGTGGCCCTACATGGCATGGCTCATAGTTTCATTGAAAGTTCCCATAGTTCCCAAAGAAAGGCAATGCCAAAGAATGCTCGAACTACCACACAATTGCACTCATCTCACACGCTAGTAAAGTAATGCTCAAAATTCTCCAAGCCAGGCTTCAACAGTACGTGAACCGTGAACTTCCAGATGTTCAAGCTGGTTCTAGAAAAGGTGGAGGAACCAGAGATCAAATTGCCAACATCCACTGGATCATTGAAAAAGCAAGAGAGTTCCAGAAAAAAACATCTATTTCTGCTTTATTGACTATGCCAAAGCCTTTGACTGTGTGGATCACAATAAACTGCAGAAAATTCTGAAAGAGATGGAAATACCAGACCATCTGACCTGTCTCCTGAGAAACCTGTATGCAGGTCAGGAAGCAACAGTTAGAACTGGACATGGAACAACAGACTGGTTCCAAATAGGAAAAGGAGTACATACGTATACAGGGAAAGGCTGTATATTGTCACCCTGCTTATTTAACTTATATGCAGAGTACATCATGAGAAATGCCGGGCTGGAAGAAGCACAAGCTGGAATCAAGATTGCTGGGAGAAATATCAATAACCTCAGATATGCAGATGACACCACCCTTATGGCAGAAAGTGAAGAAGAACTAAAGAGCCTCTTGATGAAAGTGAGAGAGGAGAGTGAAAAAGTTGGCTTAAAGCTCAACATTCAGAAAACTAAGATCATGGCATCTGGTCTCATCACTTCATGGCAGATAGATGGGGAAATAGTGGAGACAGTGGCTGACTTTATTTTTTTGGCTCCAATAGCACTGCAGATGGTGATTGCAGCCATGAAATTAACAGACGCTTACTCCTTGGAAGGAAAGTTATGACCAGACTAAATAGCATATTTAAAAGCAGAGACATTACTTTGCCAACAAAGGTCTGTCTAGTCGAGGCTATGGTTTTTCCAGTGGTCATGTATGGATGTGAGAGTTGGATGGTGAAGAAAGCTGAGCGCTGAGCGCTTTTGGACTGTGGTGTTGGAGAAGACTCTTGAGAGTCCCTTGGACTGCAAGGAGATCCAACCAGTCCATCCTAAAGGAGATCAGTCCTGAATGTTCATTGGAAGGACTGATGTTGAAGCTGAGCCATCTGATGCGAAGAGCTGACTCATCTGAAAAGACCCCGATGCTGGGAAAGATTGAAGGCGGGAGGGGAAGGGGACGACAGAGGATGAGATGGCTGGATGGCATCACCCACTCAATGGACATCAGTTTGAGTAAACTCCGGGAGTTGGTGATGGACGGGGAGGCCTGGCATGCTGCGGTTCATGGGGTCGCAAAGAGTCGGACACGACTGAGCGACTGAACTGAACTGAACTGATACTCAAATATAAAGTTTAAAAATTTAAATAATAATAGTAACTGCTACTTTCAAAAGCAAATGTGTGAGGAGCGGCAGGAACGTTCACTTGTGGCTGGTGGGAGTGGAAACGGGCCTGGCCGTGCAAGAGGGCCTGACACGACTGGACACACTCCTCCCCGACGAGCCACAGCTGCGCTCCTTGGTGTTTATTTGCTCAGAGGAGCTGGAAACGTTGTCCACACAACCACTTGCATGTGGGCGTGTGTAGCCGCTGCTTTATGTGTAGTTGCCGAAACTTGGAAGCACCGTTCCAGGAGGTGAGTGGATAAAGAAACTGCACAGACAGACAGCAGAACAGTGTTCCACACGAACAATAAGTGAGCCATCGAACCACGAGAAGAGGGACTTCCCTGGCGGTCCGTGGAGGGGGTACTGGTTTAATCCCTGGTTGGGGACCTAAGATCCCATATGCCTCCTGGCCAGAAAATGAAAACAGAAGCGATATTGTAACCAATTCAATAAAAACTCTAAACGGTCCACAGCAAGAAAAAACTTTGAAGAAAAACAGGAAAAGACACAGTAGGGCCTTAAATGCAAATTGCATAGTGGACGAGGCCGGCCCGCAAAGGCCGCACACGTGAGTCCCAGCGCACGGCGTTCTGGGAGAGACAAGGCTGCGGAGACAGTGCCATGACCGGTGGTCTCTAGGGGTCGGGGAGGGAGGGCTGAATGGGGGGGAGGGGGGGGTGTTCAGGGCAGAGACACCGTTCTGCACGGTATTGTCGTGGGGGGCATGGCCATCACACAACTGTCCCCACTGGCGTGTGCAGGAGCTACCCCGATGCAGACCGAGGACCCTAGCTGATGCAGACACGTTGGCGGGGGCTTGTCAGTAATCGCGACGTGCTGCTCGGGGATGAGTGCTGGGGGGGGGGGGGTGGGAAACCGCTGTGCTTCCTGCTCAGTCGTGTTGTGACCCTCAGCTGCTCTAAAAATAAACCCTATTAAAACGTTTTAAAAATAAAAGTGAATGTGAGCCCTCAGAGGCTGGGTCTCAGTGCGGCCCCAGGCCCAGAGCAAGAGCTGGGGCCCTGGGCGTGGGCAGAGTCCCCTCCCGGCCCTGCCCCACGGCGGGACCCCTCGGTCGCACAGCGTGTTTGAGTCTTGAGTGTTTTTCTTGGCTTGGATGGACAGGGTAGGTTGCACTCTTTGTCAGTTTTGGAATTGAAGGTATTTTTAACAAATGCAGCCAGGATCGTGGGAACATCCTGAAGCCGTTGGCGTGTCTGGAGTCTGCAGTTGGCCCCTCCCGCCCCCTCTAACCTCCCCCCTCAGCCTCTGCCCTCCAGCCTCCTCCCCCCGCAACTCCGGGCTCCTCCCCCGCAACTCCGACTGCAGCTCAGTGCCTGGTGTGTCTGGAGTCTGCAGTCGGCCCTGTCCTGCCCCCAGCCTTCCCCCTCCCCCTGCGCCCCCCCCCAAGGCAGCTCAGTGGACGTTAAAATGAAACACACAGGCTTCCCGGGTGGCTCAGTGGTCAAGAATCCACCTGCAACGTAGGAGATGCAGGTTCGATCCCTGGGTTGGGAAGATCCCCTGGAGGAAGGCATGGCTACCCACTCCAATATTTTTGCCGGGAAAATCCCATGGACCTAGGAGCCTGGTGGGCTAAAGTCCATGGGGTCACAAAAGTCGGACAGGACTGCAGCAACTGAGCATGCTCCCGCAGAATTAAGCACATACCATTTGAAATTCTTCACAAAATGAGCTACATGCAAATCTAACAAAGCATGCAGGGAACATGGGCACAGAAGACCGTGCAGGGCTGGCGGGAGAAGCAAGAGCGGGTTATCAACAAGCACAGCCACCCGGCTGAGCCACCAGAGAAACGCGTGGACCACGGTCCTGGAGGGCTGGACGCTGCAGGCAGACCTTGCAGGGACTGAGGTCTGGTTCCAGACACTGAAATAAAGCGGATACTGCAACAAAGTCCGTCACACGGAGTGTTTGTTTCCCCAGTGCAAATAAAAGTGGTGTTTACACCAGACTGTAGTCTATTACATATGCAACAGCATTATGTCTTAAAAAAAGAAAATGTGCAGGCCTTAATTCAAGAATACTGCTGAAAACTTCTAACCATCATCTGAGCCTTCAGTGAGTCAAAGTAGCAACATCACAGGTCACTGACGACAGATCACCCTGAAAATACAGTGAGGATGAAAAGTTTGAAATCTGGTGAAAATTACCAAAACGTGACATAAAGACATGAAGTGAGGAAGTGCTGGTGGAAAAATGGCCCAGTAGACTTAATCTACTCGGGGTTGCCACAAACCTGCAGTTTGTGAAAAAGAAAAACAAGAGAAGCCGTTTATCTGTGAAGCTAATAAATCAGGGTGTGCCTGCACACCGTCCATTTTCACTCATGTAACTGTTGAAATGGAAAAAATAAGCATGGAGAGCAGATCAGCGGCTGCAGGAGGCAGGGAAAGGTGGGGCAGGAGGGCGGTGGGCGGGGCTCTGGGCGGAGCCCTCACCGCAGTTCTGCAAAATGTAACCGCGCGTGTCTTCTCCGGGTGCAGGCCGGGCTCCCTGTGGGCTCACAGTTGCCAAAGACGTGCATTGCACCACGGCGCGGGCTCCACCCTTTGGGGAGCAGGGCCCCAGGACCTGCTGGGGGTGGGACGTGGTCCCCGAATCCCCTCCCGCGCTCGCGACATGCCCTGTGCAGACCCCCACACACACCGGCCCGTGTGCTGGATGGACGGTGTGGGGGCCGGCGGGGGACACCTGGGTCCTTAGGAGGGCGGAGGAGGAGGGCGGAGGAGCGGGGCTTCGTGGCCGCCGCATCCTCCTCGCGCCTGCAGTTTGCCGTTCGGTGTGGAAACCGCAGCGGGCCGGGCTCCAGCGGCGAGGCCGCAGGGTTGCTTCACGTCCCTGTCCTCACTCCGCGTCTCACCATCCTTCCGGCCCGCCCCGCTCCCCCTCCCCGCCCTCCCCGCCCGAGGACCTGCTGTCCGCTGCCACCTGCCTCTGGGGATCTGGGTGCCTGCTGACCGAGCCATGTTACCCCCCCAAGAACACCTGGCCACACCGCCCCAGAACCACCCTGGTCTGTTTCAACGGGTCGCAGTGGGGCCCTGGACCTCTCCAGACCGGCTCCCCTGACCCCACCTGGCAGCTCTGGGCTAGGACTTGGTACCGTTTCCAGCCACCGCCCAGCCCTAGGCCACTGACCCTCCGGCCTGCTCTTCTTCCGGGCTCACGGGCCACGTGCTGTGTCCCGGCATGACCCTGACTCCCACCCCTCCCTTTTTGGTGGCAGGGTTTGCAAGCCTGTCTTATCCGACCTTCCCAGGTGACTCAGTTGGCTAAGAACCCACATGCCAATGCAGGAGACATGGGTTTGATTCCCTGGGTGAGGAAGATCCCCTGGAGGAAGAAATGGCAACCCACTCCAGTAGTCTCGCCTGGGAAATCCCATGGACAGAGGAGCCTGGCGGGCTACAGTCCATGGGGTCCCAAGAGTCAGACACGACTGAGATTGAACCATCACCTTATCCGGCAGAACAGAGCCTTCCGGCACCCCTACCCTCGGGCTCCTGCTCTGTGGCTCCGGATTGTTCCAGGCTCGCGATGCCAGCTGACGAAGACCACTGTCCACGTGTCTTCCCACTGCTGGACGTGCGTCCTCAGGGCACATTCCCAGAGAGGGTAGCAGGTCCCAGGGGAAAGGGATGTCCCATCTCCTCAGATGCCGCCCAACCGGCTTGGGCTGCCCAGCCTGTCCCCGCCTCTGGCCTGAGCGGTCCACCATGCAGGGCCGCTTGCTTAGCCTCCCCCTGCTGTGAGTGTGTGTGAGTGTGTGTGTGCCCCGCCCCGTCGGTTGCATCTCTCACGCCCCTTTCACGGTGGGCGGGGGCGCGAGTTTATGTCTTTGAATTTGTGCCTTTTATCGTGTGTCGAGTTTCGAGTCCTCACGCCCCGTCTGTGAAGGAACCGGCCCGGGCTTCCGAGTTCAGTATTCTCTGGTTTCACTTGTCAGTGTTGACCTTTGCTACACTGCAGTTTCACTTTGTGACGGTGTGCGGTGTGCAGCCAGGGTTCCCTGTCTCTGTGTGACCCCCCAGCTGTGTCCCTGTGTCATCTTATTTTCAGAAGAGCCCGTCACTGCCCTGTCTCCGTTATACACCGCATCTCCAGATGAGCTTGGGTCTGCTCCTAAATTTTCTATCAATGCAAGTTACGTTTGTAACTTAAAATTTTCTAGGAACCATAGTAAAAAAAAAAGAGAGAGAGAGAAACAGGTGAGACTAATTTTATTTTTTTAAATATTTATTTTTACTCATTCGGCCACACAAGGTCTTGGTTGCCGCCTGTGGGATCTAGCTCCCTGACCAGGGATCGAACCCAGGCCCCCTGCATTGGGAGCACAGAATCTTAGCCACTGGACCACCACGGAAGTCCCTAACTGTAATATTTTTTACCTGAATCTTCCCAAACATCACTTGGAGGTGCGGTACAGACACGTGATTACTGATGCGTCGGCTGCTTTCGGCCTGGAGACTGGGCGTGTGCGGCCCTCCATCAGGACATCATGTCCCCAGGGCCAGCGGCTGCTCGGACGTGCGCCAGCCTGTCCCCCTGCCCGTCCGCTCGGGGCTGCCCTCGTGGCGGTCACGGTGCGGGTGTGCAGGCTGCGGGTGTCCGGCGGGGCCTTCTCCGCGCCCAGCCAGGGCTGCCGTCTCTCTCCCCAGAGAACAGTCTCCCCCTCCAGCGGGGAACTGTCCTCTGGGGGGCAGCTGGCATTTCAGTGAGAAAGCATGAGAGATCCCTGTTTGTTCGGGAACTTGTCCTGGGAGAATTTGTCTCTCTCGCTTTGCTGACTTGGAGGTCGGTTCATCTGCCAGGGATCGGGAGATGATTCTTCACTGAATATGGAATTTCCTCCTGCTTCTACCAGCCAGCTTTGACGCAGCTTCTTAGGAAATGTGACAAACTGCGAAAATAGAAATAAAAACTGGTGACATACCCCCTTCCTGCTGCCTCATTTGCCGAATGCCCGGCTCCTCCAGCGGCGGGGTCGCGGATCCTGAAGGAAGCGGGCTGTATCTTTCCTTTCGGGGCTCTCTCTGTGAGCTCACTTCTCTGCCTCGTGCCCGGGAGACTGTAATTGCTTTTCCGCAAACCTGGCTTTTTCTGTTTGCTCCGTGTCACTCTTTCCGCCCTAGGACAATCCTTCCCCGTGAGTCGTGCCCAGCTGAGCCGCAGACGGGCCTTCCAGGCGGGACTCGGTGCTCTGGGCCCCAGAGTCCGTCTGGGGAGGCCTAGCGCTTCCTGCCGGGATTCCAGACTCTGGGCTGGCCTTCAGTGCGAGGAGGGAGGGGAGTGCAGCAGGCGGGGCTGGGGACACCATTAGTCAGCCGTTAGTCAGCCCACACGGAACGGGCCCTGCAGGTTCTCACGGGGCGCGGGGCAGGGCCGCAGTGTCTGCACGGGAGCTGGTCTGGGGCAGGGCCGCCCGCCCCTCCCTGCCCAGCGGAAAGCCCTCGGCGGGTGGGGCCGCCAGCCCCGGGGGTTCCTGCCCTTCCCTCTGCTTGGCCTCCGAAGGCAGCCCTAACCCCAACCCCAAGCCTGACCCTGACCCTAAACCCTAGCCTAACCCTGACCCTGACCCTAAATGCTAACCCTAACCCCAGCCTGACCCTGAGTCCCAGGATGCTTCCAGAAAGTTCTCACATGGAGAACCCCTTCCTGTCGCCCGCTGAGCGACAGCTCCTGGGTGTCCCACTGGGGTACCTTATGCATATGCCAGCCGGTGTGTGTCCTCTCGGGAGCTTCATGCGTGTTCAAACACACGTGTCTGCCTTCCACACACAGGGCAGGGCGCAGGCCTGTGACTTTTTTTTCATTATTATTATTATGATAAAACCACATCGTGAGTTCTGCTCTCTTAAGAAGTGTCCCACGGTTACGTTAACTCCGGGGGCTTCATACAGCAGATCCTAGAGCAAAACTGAGACTTTATACTGGACTATTTTTATTACTTATGTTCGAAAGGAGTTACCGTAAAATGTACGTAACACGGGTTTCCCAGGTGGCTCAGTCAGTAATGAATTCGCCTGCAGTGCAGGAGACTCAGGTTCAATCCCTGGGTTGGGAAGATCCCCTGGAGAAGGAAATGGCAGCCCACTTCAGTATTCCTGCCCGGAGAATCCCATGGACAGAGAAGCCTGGTGGGCTGTAGTCCATGGGGGTCTCAAAGAGTCGGACACAACTGAGTGTGCATGCACACACATCATAACACAAAGCTCACCATTTTAATCACTTCTAAGTGCACGGTTCAGAGGCACTGAGTCCATTCACACTGTTGTGCAACCCTTCCCACCATTATCTCCAGAACTTTCCGTCTGCCCAAACTGATGCTCTGTCCCCCCCCACCCCGGCCCCCACCGTGCACTTCCTGTCTCTGTGAAGCTGACAACCCCGGGGCCTCACGGAGGATCTGTCCTTCTGGGTCTGCTCTTTCCACCGGGCATCGTGTCCTCAGGGCTCATCGTCGTCACAGCCTGAGTCACACGTCCTTCCTCCGGAGGCGCACTGTGTCCCCCCGCAAGCCCTGACCGCACGAGTTCACTGTGCTCCCGACGGGACCCGGAGGGGCAGGAGGAGGGGGCCGCTGAAGCTGTAGGAAGAGCTGTTGGAAGCTGACTCTTAGTGGCACTAGGGGGTGTGCCCGGGTGCCCTCCTCTCTAGGCCAGCCCATCCTCATTCCACACACAGTGGCCACAGCGCTGCCCTGGTGCCTCCTCCCTCCCGGATGGAGGAGACAGAGGATGAGCCCAGGTGATCAGGGAAGCAGAGCGACCTCAGGGTCCAGTGACTCCACTCCCTGGACACTTAACTCCACAGGGGCGAAAACGCGTGTCCACACAGGGATTCGTCCCGACTGCTCACACCAGCCTGTGCACATAGACAAAAAATGGGAACCATCCACGTGGCCATCAACACACGGGCGGACAACACACGGCCCATTCACTCATTGGAACGATGTTCCTTCACAGGCCGCCGCGTGGCAGGCCTCGCGACCTGGTTCTCGGAGAGGGCTGTGTATTGTGTGCAACATCCAGAGCGGGCAGATGTGCAGACCAGTGATGACCAGGGCCCGGGGGGGCGGTGCCCGCGAATGGCCTTCCTCCGGGTGATGGAGGCACAGCTTTGGAAGGTCCTGAGGCCCACGGAATGGCACCGTGTGTAAGGGAGGGTCCCTGGTGTGAACTGTGCCTCCGTAGGATGCCTCCTCACTGTGCTTGTGGCAGTGGCCCCTCAGCCCTCCTCACACCCTGGAAGCCTCTGAACACACATGTAGGTAGTGAGCCGTGTGGTGATGAATTGTCTCAATAAAGCGCACGGCCAGGGGCCTGGGGTGAGCTCGGTGTTCTCGAGCAGAGGCGAGGCGGCCTGTCGGCTAGGGCTGGCCTGGGAGCCGGGGCTCAGCTCCTGGGTGGGGCTGTGCGCACGGCAAGGGTGCAGCTTGAGGCCTGAACCACCCAGGGGTCTCAGGGGTCTCCCCCTGCGGAGGTGGGGTGAGTGTGGGCCAGACCCAGGTCCGAGCCCGAGGGGCGCAGACCAGGTGGCCTTGGGTGGTGTCGTGGGCTGAGTGGTGTCCCCCAGTTCATGTGCTGAAGCCCCAACCCCAGCGCTCAGAATGTGACCGTACTTGCAGATGGGCCTTGAAAGAGGTGGTTGAGTGAAGAGAGGTCACTAGGGTGGCGCCCCAACCCAGCAGAACCCGGGACCTTTTGAGAAAGGAGGTCGGGACACAGACACGTCGGTGCGAACGCCGGGAGACGATGGTGGACATGTGCCAAGGAGGGGGAACGCCCCAGCCTCAGGCTTGCAGCCCCCAGACTGTGGGGAAGGGACCCCCGCCGACAAGCCCGGTGGGGGGCTGCTAGGCACTGGGGGAGCCCCGTGAGGAACTGCGGGCACATTGCTGGAGAAGAATCCACTCTGGACATGGAGCAAGAGGGGAGGGGACGACCAGAATGGTTTGGGATTCAGATCTGAGCCACTGGCGGTGGGGGGGTACCCCACATGTTAGACGGTAAACTGGTCCGCTGGGGGCCGTCCAGGGACCCCAAGACCATCCCCAGCCGCTGCCAGGGCAGTCAAGGACCCAGCAGCCCCGGGCGGCCCCCAGCTCCTTCTGCGGCCCCCTTCACGGGCTCCAGCGCCAGGCACTGTCTGCGCCGTGGCAAATGAGAACAAAACCCAGAGGCGCCTGGGGCTGAGCAAAGACCCTGTGGTGGGAGGGGGAGCAGGCGGAGCGCAGGGGCCGCTGGAGGTCGAGCCCGAGGTCCCCAGAGCACCTCCGCCGTCGTGGGGAGGACCCAAGGGCCAGCAGTTTGCTGCAGGCAGCACGGCTCCTCTGAGGAGAGTCCCGCCACTTGACCCCCGCTAGCAGGGGCTCGGAAGGGCCTCCTTGGATCCATGAGTGGGGAAGCGGAGGGGGTTGTGAACACAGGGAGAATGGAGATGGTGCCAGATTCTCTGGGCCCTGGAGCAGGGTGGGTGTCAATGCCCCAGAGAGAGCCCCCGAAACACAGCCCGGTGCCTCCCCGCCGGCCGCCCCGACAGTGCATGCTGGGCTGGTCCTCAGCAGCCAGGCTGTCTGGCGGCCCTGACCTGGAGTGTGCCCTCTCACCCAGCGGCCCCCCCCCAGAGCCCGAGACGCCGCCCTTGGCTCTGACGTCCTCCCCGGAAGGCCCAGCCAAGCCAAACACGCCAGTGTGGGGCTCCCGGCCTGAGACAGAGCAGAGTGGCCACGGACTCTCCTGTCCCTGAGCCTGGCCACCCCCACCCAGCAGTCATCGGCCCCTGATGCGACCCCGTGGGGCCCAGACCGCACCCAGCTCGAGGCCTCAGAGGCACGTGGGGGCTACAGGTCCCCTGCCCGCCCCCACACTCAACCACGTGCCTCGGACGGCCACTCCTCCGCGCTGTCCTGCAGGCTTCAGGGTAACTCACCTCGACGGGGCTGTCCCCCACCCCGCCCTAGTCCACCCCTGACTGCTGGCCAGAGACAGGTCAGGACCCATCATCCAGGATGTGAGCAGAGAGAGCACTGGCCAGGAAAGAGGAGCGTTTCCAGAGTTTATTTTTCAAAGACGGGCGTGAGCAGCCTTCCAGCCCACACCTGCTCCGGGAGCCGCGACGCCCCATGAACGTGAGAGTGTTCACACGTCCCACCAACAGCGGGTTACAGGACAGGCGACGCTGCACAACCTCCCTGAGGGCTCAGGGCCCCCGCGTGGTCAGGATGTGGGCCAGGCCCCCCAGATACGATGGGGAGAAGCCCCAGGACTTCACGGAAGGGAGGCGTCCAGCCAGCGGCCGCAGCGCCAGATGCTGAAATCACACAGCCGACTCAGCTGAGCCCTCCCAAGGTTCTGACCCACAGGAACCACGAGAGGTTAAAGAATGACTACGTTGATGTTGGACCATAAAGAAGGCTGAGCGCCGCAGAATTGATGCTTTCGAACTGCGGTGTTGGAGAAGACTCTTGAGAGTCCCTTGGACTGCAAGGAGATCCAACCAGTCCATCCTAAAGGAGATCAGTCCTGGGTGTTCATTGGAAGGACTGATGTTGAAGCTGAAACTCCAATACTTTGGCCACCTGATGCGAAGAGCTGATTCATTGGAAAAGACCCTGATCCTGGGAAAGATTGAGGGCAGCAGGAGAAGGGGATGACAGAGGATGAGATGGCTGGATGGCATCACCGACTGATGGACATGAGTTTGAGTAAAGTCCGGGAGTTGGTGATGGACAGGCAGGTCTGGTGTGCTGCTGTCCATGGGGTCACCAAGAGTTGGGCATGACTGAGAGACTGAACTGAACTGAAATTGATGTCTTAAGTCACTAAGTTTAGAATTGTTACACAGCAACAGACAGTCATTCCAAAAGAGACTAGAATTCAGAACGAGATCCACGAGAAAGCTAAAATCTTGAAATTCAGCAGAGGTGTCACGGCAGTTCAGTGGGGAAGGTTAAATTTTTTCAACAAACGGTGCTAGAACTATTGGATAAACTTTGATCTCTACCTGACACCATACACACAAATTAATTCACGATGGATCACAGTCCTAAAGATAGTGCTGAAACTATAAAGCTTAGAGAAGAGACAGGAGAGATTATGTTCATGACCTTGGAGTAAGTAGGCAAAGATTTCTTGGAGAGAACAAAAGAAGCCTGAGGTAGAAAATGAGAAATCAATAAATTGGAACTTACCCAAGTTACAAACATCTGTTTCTTTTTAATCGTTTTGCCATACCACATGGGATCTCAGTTTCCCAAGCAGGGATTGAACCCAGGTCTCCTGCACTGCAAGGCAGAATTTGAGCCACCAGGGAAGTCCCCCGACCAAGTTCAAAAGCAATTCAACGAGGAAGGAGGCAGCAAATGCTTTGGGAGCAAGTGCACACTCACAAGCCATCAAAAACGTCAGCCCTCCTCTTGTGCCTCATACAAGAATGAACTCAAAGTAAAATCACAGACTTAAACTAAAAATTTAGGGGGAAAAGAGAAAAGCTTTAGTACCCAGAGCTAAGCAGCAGGTTCATAGACTTGGCGTTCCTGCTACCTGTGCTGCTGTGTGACGCCCCCGCAGGGCGCCCGCCGGGAGGACCCGGCCCAGCTGTGCGTGTGGTGAGCGCTCCGGGGTGAGAGTCGGTCCAGGACCCCAGGGTGTGCCGGCGCCTGAGGGTGCTTGTGAAGAGTCAGGGCTGCAAAAACCAGCCTTCGTCAAGAGCTCGCGGGAGAGGAGGGGGTCCCGGCAACACCTGCCCCCTGGTGGTCCCGCTCGGGGGCCCCGGGTCCAGCTCCCAGCGCGCCTGGGATCTGGCTCATTCAGCCGGGCAGATCAGTGGGCAGAAGCACTCAGGCTGGGCTCCCCCAAACTCTGAGCCACTGGTGACGGAGGCTCGGGGGCTCTTGCTGCCCCCCACTAGAGGGGCCCAGCGTGGCTCCCCTCAGTCAGCTGCCTGGGGTGGGCAGAGCTCTGCATAGGAGCCCCCACGGCCTGCGGCCAGAATGAGGGGCAGGAGGGACTAAGCCGTGATCCCGGGTCCTTCTTGCCCTTCCTTGGAGCGGCCAGGGCCGGCCGCCTGCGAGCTTGGGGCGGGAGTCCGCCCCATGGCCACGTCCATGCTGTTCCCTCCCAGGGGCTTTTCTTACCTGTCTCTGGCCTGATGACCCCAGGACGGATGTGGGGCTGGGATACTGCGGGCGCTGGGGCCCGCCTTTGGAACCCCAACACGCAGCCTTCCCTGGAGTGCAGAGGTGGTCCCTGGGGAGGGCAGGCCTGGGTCTGGGTCACCATGAGGCCCGAGAACTGCCTGCACTTGGCGGGGGGCCCTGGCCCTGGTCGGCAGCGCCCACTGGCTGAGTCACGCTGCACTCCGTCGTATTCTGGACCCCGTCTCATCAGGAAGGCGTGGAGGCCCCCCGTCACCGGCCCTCGCCATGGAGGGGCGCCCGCTGCTGCTCCGGGTCTCCAGGCTGGGCCCCTGGGGCCAACTGCAGGCGTCCTCTGTCCCTCTGTCCCTCGGTCCAGCTGTCCAGTGAACAGGGCTGCGGTGTCAACCGAGGCTCTGTCTCCAGCGGCACGTGGCGGGGCTGGCGGTGCCCTTCTGGCCGGACAGCTGCCGTGGATGGTGTGTCCCTTGGATGGGCCTGCTGTCCACTGGACGTGAGAGCCTGCTCGCCCTGACCCGGCACAGCCATCTAAGGGGAGGTGAGGGCAGGGTTCTCCACGGCCCCTGGCTGCACACATGAGCCCCTCATCCTCAGGGTTTGGGGGTGGGGGAGGGTGACTCACCTTTCTGCACACTAGGAACCCTCTGGGAGAAGAGGACCCCTGGACCCCAGCCTGGACGCCCCCCCCAACAGTCCCAGCATCACGCTGAGAAGCGGGGACCTCAGAGGGGGACAGTACTGAGGCAGAAGCCGGTGGGCACTGCACGGCACGTGGGGCGGGATGTGGGAGCCGTCCGGGCAGTGGGGGAGGGGCCGGTCTCGGGGGTGCTCACCGTGGGGGCCTGAGCAGAGTGCCCCCATCTGTTGGAGCGGCAGGTCCTTCTCAGGCCAACACTGAGCCTGACCGGGGCCTGCTCTGCCCAGCGGTTCCACACCTGGTCGCAGACTGCATGAGTGAGTGACCCAGGGGACCCCCCTGGGGCCAGTCGGGGTGGGCTGCGGGCATCACAGCCCCTGTGTGCTGAGCGGGGGGTGAGTCTGTCTCGAGCCCCATGCTGTCGCCGAGGACGGGGGGCCCCAGCCTCGAGGGGCCTGAGGGCCCTGAGGGGGGACCGGGATGGAGGGAGGGGACGCTCTGCTCGCCAGGAGGGTTCTTTGCTGACAGTGGGTGGCTAAATGCGGCTCTGCTTTGAAATAAAGAGATTTTTTTTGTTTGTTTTTCTGAAAAGCCCGCTGGGGCCGCAGCCCGAAGCGTCACTCACCCTGGCAGGGGGGGCCTTCACACAGAGGTGCCTAACCCAGGGGTCCTCAGCCGTCCTGTGGTGGGATGCGCGGGACATCAGCTCCCGGCCCCACCTGGGCTCGCAGCCCGAAGTCCTCACCCTAGGCCCAGAGGAGGCCTGCCCTCGCGCCATCAGCTCCCGGCTGGGTCTCCAGGCCTGAGAGCTGGGCTGTAGCCCACCTCTGAGGACACCCACCCTCCCTTGGAGCACACTCAGATGAGAAAAGACCCTGCCTCTGTGAGACCCTGTCCCTCCCTGCCTCTCATGTTCAGGATTGTTTTCAAATCCATAATCTGGCCAAGTCCAGTCCCCTCAGGGCCGAGTTCAAACCCCGACCTGGGGCTGTGTGGAGCCCCTCCCAGACCCCCAGGACAGGGCGGCTCTGCCGCGCCCACGAGTCCCCTCCCGAGTCCCTGTGAGCACAGGCTTGCCTGGGCCAGTTGCTGCTAACTGTGGAAGTGTCCTTTCTCACTGCCCGACTGGGCCGCTTTGCTAAGCTCCACTTCCCCGGAGACGGGGTTTCCACAGAGGCCCCGGGGCTGGTGAAGGCTCAGAAGTCCTGCCTCGCCCTCCGGGTGTCCCCTCCCGCCCCACGCCTGCCTTTATCCACAATCCTGAGTGCCCTGAAGCTCTGAAAGAAAGGTTTTCAAAATCTGGTGACAAAGCCAGTCCTGAACCAATATATACGTCTGCTACGGTCTGTTTTTATTCCAGTTTATGGGAACAGTTGTGTTTCACTACCAAAATGTTAAAACAAAATTTTTTTAAATATTTCTTTTGCTGGCATGGCATGGGGGTCCTTAGCTTCAAACCGCGGATGGAACCCGAGCCCCCTGCAGTGAAAGCACGGAGTCTCAGCCACAGGGCCACCAGGAAGTCCCTCAGCAGGAAAACTTCAAGGTGCAGCCCCGGGGCCCTTGCGGTATCAGGTCATCTGTGATGAAAGTCCTGAATTCCAAACGCTCTGGCCCCAAGGCCTGGGGCGGGGTGGGCGGTGGACTGGCCCCACACCTCGTGCTGCACCAGGCGGAGGCCCCAGGGGAGGGGACGGTAGTGAAGGTGCTGCCCCCGTGGCTCTCACACTGAGAGGGGAACAGTCTGCCCAGCGCTGGTGCTCAGAGATGCGGGAGCCCACAGGCCAGCAGAGGGCTGAAGGGCGCAGGGGGGCGGGCCAGGGCGGGGCTTCCTGCCTGTGGAGGGGCCCTCACCTGGGGGGCTGCGGACCCCAGGCCCGAGGTCCCTCCCTGAGGGACTGGACGCCCCAGACCTGCCTCCCAGGGGGCACTCCGGGGAGGCCCAGGCTGAGGGCACCTGGGAGTGTGGCAGTGACCGACAGAGACAGGAGGCACCAGGCCTGGGGAGACCTCAGCCTCAGTGGGGTGCAAACCATGGCCTGCCTTCACAGTGCCCGGAGAGCCCCTTCTCAAGGTGGTGTCAGCAGGTCCGGCTGTGGCTGTGCAGAGAACAGGGTGCTGGGGTGGGCCTGGGGTGCAAGGTTGAGGGTGGGAGCCCCTCCTGTCCGGGATGGCAACTCATCCCTTACCAACGACCCTGGAATCAGGGCGGACTGACCGCCCAGGGGTGTGCTCTTGGAGAGCCCAGGACAGCCGTGAACAGCTGCAGGAGAGGAGCCGGGGCTGGCCGCACGCCAGGCATCAGGCTTTTGGCAGGGACATGGCCAGGAGCCGGGCTCCGCAGGCCAAAGCCCCTGGTGTCCATCCTGCTGAGGGGGCGGGGTGGGGGGCATGCCCTGACCTCAGCTGGGCAGAGCCTGCCGGTCGTGGGTGGTGGTGGAGCATGTATGAGGCCTGAGCCTCAGGGGGCGGGCTTTACGGGGGGGGGGGGGGGGAAGGGGGGGGAGACCAAGGATGATCAGAGGTCAGGTGTGGACAGGGGGTCCCACGAGGGCGGAGGAGTCAGAGCCGGGGTCTGGGTAGGGGGCCGGGGATCGGGCAGGGACGGTGTAGGGGGGCCGGGGCCTTTGGGCAGGGAGGAGAGGGGGGTGAACTGCAGCCGCGGTCACGGGGCCGGGCGCAGTGCGGGTCTCGGGGGGCCCCGGCGCCCGGCCGGCAGGAAGGGAGGGCGTCGCCCCAGGCCACGGGCGCGGGGAGGTGAGGGCTCCCGGGTGCCCGCCCCCGTCGGCCGCGCCGGGTCGCGCGTGGGCGCGGCGGGCGCCGATTGGCTGGCTGGCGCGCGGGCGGGGCGGGCGGCGGCGCGGAGGGGCCGGTCACCCCGCAGCCTGGCCTTGGCCTCGGCTCGTCGCCGCCCCGCCCGCGCGCACGTTCCCCCGGCGGCCACCATGAGCACAGGCCTGCGGTACAAGAGCAAGCTGGCGACCCCAGGTGAGCCCGGCGCCCGCCCGCCCGCGCGCGCGCGCGCGCGCGCCTTTGTCCCCGCCGCCCGCGCGCCTCTCATCGTGTGTCTCGGTCTCTCTCCCGCCGCCCGCCGCCGGCCCTGGACCCCGACCCGCCCCCCTGACCCGACCCGCACCCGCAGAGGACAAGCAGGTACGCGTGCGCCGCCGCTCACCCGGCCCCCTGTCACCCATTGTGCCAACAACACCGCGGCGCCCCGGCGCGACCCCGCCCCCGCCGTCATCCCGCCCTGTCGCGATAGCCGATCGTCAGCCCGGGTGCCGCGGGGCGGAGGGGGCGCCGTGCCCGGGGCCTGGATCCTGACCCTGGCCGGCTGCAGCGTGCGCCCCTCTCCGATGGGGGATGGGCCGGGTGCCCCTTCCCACTGGTCCAGCGCCAGCCTCCCCTTGTTGAACTGGCCCGAGGCCGCGTGCTGGGGTCCTGAGCGAGCCCCTGGTCATGGAATCCCACGGCTAAGGGAGGGGTCTGCATCCAGCAGCCAGGGCCGTCCCAGAGCGGACCCACACGAAGAGGGCGGGCAGCTGCTCGGGCCACCCCACCCAGCCTCTCTGCATCCTCTTACACTGAGCGATGTGAGTGGGCTGACCTGGGGCCTCTTCCCCAGACTGGGAGCCTCCAGGGCCTGGTCTGAGTCATCCCCCTGCCCAGCACGGGTCTTCAGACCTAGGGGGTACAAATGGGTTCACCCAAGGGCCCGCCTGGACCCCACCCTCCAGATGCACAACGCTGGACAGGAGGCCACCTGGACACCCACTGCGAACCTGGCTGAGGTCAGGTTTAAATATTGAGGAGACCCCACGGAGTGGGGTGCATTGGGGGAGCTCGGGGCCCTGGGGCAGCCCTGCCGGCTGAGGTCTTTCTGCTCAAGTGTTTAGGGTAGAACAGGAAGGCCCGACTCGGGCACCAGGCAGGGTGGCCTTGGCAGCCCTCGTCAGGGATGGGGGTTCACGCCCGGGGTGGAACCCCACAGTATTGGCCCAGGTGCTGCACGTGGGTGGAGCGGCCCGGCAGGTGGGGCAGGGGCTGGG
The DNA here is from genome assembly GCA_024291935.2 of Okapia johnstoni. Lineage (NCBI taxonomy): Eukaryota > Metazoa > Chordata > Mammalia > Artiodactyla > Giraffidae > Okapia > Okapia johnstoni. The sequence goes on along the minus strand of CM044310.1, from coordinate 337,078 downwards.
AGTCGCCGGCTGCACCCTGGGCTGGGCGAGGCTCGTGGGGAGGGGCCTGTCATCTTTATCCTGCCAGCGAGGGGCTCCCCGGGGAGCCGGGGCTGGAGCTGCCTGCCCCTGCTGCAGGTTGAACAATGCAGGAGACGCAGGGCCAGCCCGCTAGCCCGCCATTGTTCAGGGACAGACACGGGGAAGCCCTGGGAGACTGGACCCCGGCTCCTGGGCCGGCGGGCACTCCGGGGTCTCCTGCTGGGGCTCCAGCCCCTCTGGGCCGGTGTCTGCCCCACCTGGAGCTCAGCTAGGACTGGCCTCACCCATGCGTGCCCCCGGGGCCCGAGGCAGAGGGCGTGAATCGGGTGGGGTGTAGGGTCCCCCGGGATCGGGGCCAGGAACCAGGCGTTTGGGGCGGGCTCCCCATGGGTCTTCGCCGTTCTGTTGTTGACGTTCTGAGCCTCAGCCTGTCGCCCCTCCAGCAAGAGGGGGCTGCATGGACCCGCTCTGTGCCCACCATCTCAGGCACCGGGGGAGGGGGTCTCTGGTGGTCCTCTGTGTCCCCCCATTGCACCCCGTCTCAGTGCCGGGGCAGGGGGGGGGTGGCTCCACTGGCTCTGGCTCCTGTCCCCAGAGCTGATGGGGAGATTCTAAGAATGAAAACACCTCGAGAGTGTCAGGCACCAGGCGCTCGGGAGGAGGTGGGTGCAGCACATCTGCAGCTCCGGGAGTCCTCAGGAGCATCTGCTGTGCCTCGGGGACCAGACAAAGCGGGTGGCAGGGCCCTCTCCTTGGGGACCCCCGGGGAATCCCCAGGCTCTGTCTGGATGGGGTGGGAGACGGGCCAGGCCGGCAGGGGCTGGGCTTGTCCCCTGTCCCGGGCCTGCCTAAGGCTGTGCCTTAGCAGCGGGCAAACTGAGGCCATCTGGGAAGAGCACCCTTCAGGCTCCAGGGTGTGGGGCGCTGAGGTGAGGCCCGGCTCTGTCCTCGGAGGTGCCCCGGGCCCAAGATGTCAGCTTGTCCACCCGGAGGGAGCTGGGCCTAAGAGCCGTATCTAAAGTGGCCTCCGGGGTTGGAGGCTGGGGGATACTCAGCCCGGAGGCCCCCCACAGGTCCACGTGGTGGATGCTTTCTCAGAGCCAGGGCGGGGGGCCGGGCTGCGGCCTGTGCCCCCCCGCCGTCCTCTTGGATGAAAGGCGCCCCTGTTCCCAGCAGTGGACCCACCCCTCCTCCCCAGGTGCCAGCGGCCTCCAGGCCCCACGGCAGCAGCTCCGGCCTGGACAGGGGACAGAGGCCCCTTAAGCGGGGAGCCAGGAAGGGAGGGCGGGTGGGGGTGTGGGGGCCTCCTGGCCCTACTGATGGAGTTCAGAGTGCGTCCACCTCTTTGGATGCCCAGCTCCTTCCCATTGGTCTGGCCTGTTCAGATTCTGGTGGGGGCCTGCCGGGTGGGAGTGAGGCTGGGTTTGCGGGCTCAGGAGACCCCCGTGGTCCCTGGCATCGCGGCACAGGCGAGAGGGCGGAGCTGGCTGGAGCCCCCCAGGCCCCCTGTTGTCCAGTCCTGGGGCTGAGCGCAGGGTAGAAGCTCAGATGGAGTGCCTCCTGGGGAGGGGTCCACTCCATCAGCCCCCCTCGGCTGGCAGCAGCTGTCTGGCCAGCAGGGCTGGCCAGCGGGTTTGGGGAGCCACGCACCAGCCACAGCTTCCGCGTTTGCAGAGGGGATGGGGGGCGGGCATCTAGGGCTCTGACCGCCCCCTCCCGCCCGACGCAGGCCTGGGTGGGGAGCGGGGCTCTGCCCTCGCAGGTTCCCCGCTGGTCTCGGCGGCCGCGTTGGTAAGCATTCTCCGGACACACGCGGGGGGCGGGCCGCGCAGGGAGGGGTGCGTCTGTGGGGAGTTTCGGGGCGCCGGGCGGGAGCGCGCGGATGGGGCTCCCTCTGGCGGCGGGCGCGGCGGCGCGGACCGGCCGTGGACCGGCCCCCACCGTGCAGTCGCGGGGCTGACGGCCCGAGCCGCGCCGCTCCGCGCGCAGCCGCCCGCCCGCCCGCCGTGCTGGGCCCTGCCCTCCTCCGCTCCCGTGGCTCCGCCCGCGCGGCCTCATTTCCAGGCGACCGTCTCCCGGAGACCGCGCGCTCCCGTCCGGCGCAGGGACCCGCCTGTGCCCGGGCGGGCTGTCTGGGGCCGGACCCACGGCTCGCGGTGGGGGTCTCGGGGTCGCGCATCGCGTGAGTGCCGTCCCGCCCCGAGCCCTGGTGCCCGCGTCCCTGCACCCCGGGGGCGAGAACACGCCTGGCGGCAGGCGGCCTGACCCTCTGGGCCCCAGCGCGGCCCGCTCGGCCCCAGGCTGGCGGGGATGGACTCGCTGGCAGCACCCCAGGACCGCCTGGTGGAGCCGCTGCTGTCGCCGCGGACCCAGGCCCAGAGGCGGCTCAAGGTGTGTGTGGAGAGGGGCGTGGAAAGTGGGTCAATGGCGCGCCCACCCCGGTGCTCGGACTGGGGATGCGACGGGGGCCGCAAGGCCCTGGGGTCCAGGAGTGGGGGGGTTGGCGCTGTCTATAAATAGCCCCAGCTCCACTGACGCTGCCGCCAGCCGCCCCCATGGCTGGATCGGGGCCAGATGGGGCCTCCCACCCCCTACTTTGGCGGAGGGGTGAGTATTGAGGTGAGGGCTTCTCCGGCCTTGATGGGCCTTGGGCACATCTGCGGGGTCCGGGTCCTGGTGCCCTCTGCCCCCCAACCCAAGGACACGGGCCTCGCCGGATGTGCCTGTTGCCCCCACTCTGGGCACAGAGTCACTGTGAAGCCCTGAAGGCACCACCACCCTCCACACTCACCTGCCTCCCACCTCCACCTGGGGTGGGGGGGCCTTTGCCCACAGACCCTCACCCGCTGCTGCCACTGAGATGCCCCTTCCCCGGGGGACCCTGCCGGGCTGCCCCCTGGCCTGAGCTCGGTAGGGGCAGGGCCCGGGGCTGCCCCGGGAACCGCAGCGTGCTCCTGACCTGCCCCGCCCCATCCAGGACATCGACAAGCAGTATGTGGGCTTCGCCACGCTGCCCAACCAGGTGCACCGCAAGTCTGTGAAGAAGGGCTTCGACTTCACGCTCATGGTGGCCGGTGAGGGGGCCAGGCCCCAGGGCGGGCAGGGGCATGGGCAGCCAGGCTCCGTCTGGGGCCTGGGACCTGACCTCCCCCACTGCTCCTGTGGGCAGGGGAGTCAGGCCTGGGGAAGTCCACACTGGTCCACAGCCTCTTCCTGACCGACCTCTACAAGGAGCGGAAACTGCTGAGTGCCGAGGGTGAGTGGCCCCACGCCCGCTGCTGGGTGACCCCTTCGAGGGCTCTTTCCAGGTGCAGTCCCGATCCTCTGTCCCCGAAGCGTGGGTGCAGACCACCGCCAGGCCACGTAACCGGGGAGGGTCTGGGATGCCCGGGGGTGGGAGTCAGGGCCGCAGAGGCCACTCTACACCCCCCAACCCCCGCCCCAGAACGCATCAGCCAGACGGTTGAGATCCTAAAGCACACAGTGGACATTGAGGAGAAAGGGGTGAAGCTGAAGCTCACCATCGTGGACACGCCGGGCTTCGGGGACGCCGTCAACAACTCTGAGTGGTGAGGAAGGCTTGCCCAGGGTGCCCCGGCCCCCGGCCCCCAGCCTGGCTGGCCTCACGTGCCCCCCCCCCCCCCAGCTGGAAGCCCATCACGGACTATGTGGACCAGCAGTTTGAGCAGTATTTCCGAGACGAGAGCGGCCTCAACCGCAAGAACATCCAGGACAACTCGCACGGGGTAGGTGGCACAGGGGGCCTGGCCTGCCCGCTCCTCGGGCCACCCCATTCATCTCCCCCCTCACAGGCTGCGGCCAGTGGACGTAGGCTTCATGAAGGCCCTACACGAGAAGGTGAACATCGTGCCCCTCATCGCCAAGGCCGACTGTCTTGTCCTCGTACCCCAGGCCTGTGCATGCCCTGACTCCCAGAGTCCTGAGCTCTGGGGGAGGGAGGTGGCTTTGAGTGGTGATGGAGAAGCCAAGCTAGGGACAAGTGGCCACCAGGCCAGGACCAGGGTAGGCCCTTCACCCCAGAGTCAGAAGGGGTATCACTAACAGGCGGCACGGGCTCCAGTCTGGAGAAGGAGGGGGAGAGGTACCAGGCCAGGAGGGTGCATCTGACTGGGCACAGCCCGGCAAAAGCCTTCCATATAGGCGGCACCAGCTCTGGCTTCAGCTGGCAACAGAGAGGCCCGAGGTGGGAACGACAGGATCTCTTTGGGGAGAGTTTGTTGTTGGGGACACTGGAGGGGCGGACCGAGTGCGGTGTGCCCATGCGCCTCTTGCACCGCGGACCTCGCACCCAATGCTAACTGGGCATGAGCCCTTGCACCTCCCCCCGCCCAGGAGAGCGCACCCTTCGCTGTTATCGGCAGCAACACGGTGGTGGAGGCCAAGGGGCAGCGGGTCCGGGGGCGTATGTACCCCTGGGGGATCGTGGAGGGTGAGTCCAGGCCTGGGGCACAGCCTTTGGGTGGGAAGGCTCCCTGGGGCCGGCGGTCCACTCACTGGGAGCCCCTGCCCGCAGTGGAGAACCAGGCGCACTGCGACTTCGTGAAGCTTCGCAACATGCTGATCCGCACGCACATGCACGACCTCAAGGACGTGACCTGCGACGTGCACTACGAGAACTACCGCGCGCACTGCATCCAGCAGATGACCAGGTGCGCGCCCCGCCCCGCCCGTCCCCGGCCCCCGCCCTGGGTGTGGGAGCCGCCGGGGCGGTGCTGGTGTCGGGGGTCAGCCCGGCCCCCAGCAGCCTTGTCCCCGGTGTCCCCCTGCAGTAAGCTGACGCAGGACAGCCGCATGGAGAGCCCCATACCCATCCTGCCGCTGCCCACGCCCGATGCTGAGACTGAAAAGCTCATCAGGATGAAAGATGAGGAGGTGGGCGGGGAATGGGGGGGGCAGAGCCAGTCTGGGTGGGCGGGGAGTGGGGCGGGGCGGGGCGGAGCCAGGCTGGGCTTGGGGGCAGGCCCCACCCACCTCTCGCTCACCCCGCCCCCTGTCGCTCCTGCCCTGCCCTTCCCCCAGCTAAGGCGGATGCAAGAGATGCTGCAGAAAATGAAGCAGCAGATGCAGGACCAGTGACCCCGTGGCAGTCCCACGTGCCATGACTATACTGCCGACTTCCGGGCTGGCCCTTCCCACCCCTGGACCCCGACGGGCCTGGACTCGACGCCGGATTCGTCTGGATCGCCCATAGGCCCGGGCGCGACCCCCCACCCCAGAGTGGCCCAGACCTGGTGTTTTCCCTCCTGTTCTCAGAGACGCCGGGTCACAGCCCCCAGCCAACCCTAATTTATTCTCAGCATCGGCCCCTCCCCTCATGTGTATCGGCTTCCCAGGGGCCGGGACGGTGGCCCCCCACATCCGGCCCTCTCTGGCCTTGGGGCGCAGGATCTAAGTTGGGTGGTGACTTCCGAGATCTGCCCCCGAGGTCACTGCACTAACTCCAGGCCCTACTCACATGGGTGGGAGAACCAAGGCAGAGCAGGGGGTGGGGGGGTGGGGGCCGATTCCCAGGACCCTGGCCTGTTTCGCCACTCGGAGCCTCCCTTTGGGCCCGCCGTGGGCCGGGTCCTTCTTACCCCTCCCCCACTCACCAGGCACCTCTGCGCACAGGTTGGGAGCGGAAGCGATTAGGCCCCGCGCGTTCCGACCTAAGGAGGTCAGCTGGCTGCTGGGGGCAGTAACGCGGCTGGGCTTTGCAGTGAATGCCCACGCCCCTCCCCCACGGTCTGGCCTGGCCCCGGGGGGCTCCAGGAGCAGCGCGTGGTCGGCAAACTGGCCACCCCCGTCCCTGGCCCACCCTTTGCCCATCGGTGGCGGGAGGCCCGCTCTCCCCAGCAGCATTGTCGCTCTGGGTTCCCGAGCCCCTGGTCCCCGTCCCTCCACCCGCATGATCCCTGGCCCCGAGCCCCATTCTCCAGTGTGTTCCGTTGTGAATGCTGCGCCCTGTCCTGGTGACAGGAGAACAATGTTGGTGAAACGTCGAAGAGGGTGTCCGAGTGGTCTGTGCGCCCGGGATCTAGGGGCCGGAAGCCCGGTCGGGCCGGCGGCCTGGCGATAGCGCTCTCTCTGCGCGGGCGGCTCGGCCTCGGGGTTATTTTCTGGCGGGGTGGCCGCGTTGTGGTCCGGTTAGGCGGGCGCGCCAGGGCCGGGCAGGGGCGGGGCAGCCTTATCTCCCGGTCCTGCGACCGCCGCCCTGCGCTCCAGAGCTAGCCCGGTCGCCGACCTCTCGCCCATGGGCCTCGGTGAGTCTGGGGTCTGCCCGGGCCCCGCGCTCCCCGAGGATGTCCTGTGGGGAGGCTCTCGGTCCTCTGGGCTGCAGTCAGAGCGGTTCGGGGCAGACTCGGAGGACCTTCCAGCTGGCGGGCGGGTGGAGAGGCTCGCGGGCGGTGGCGATGCCGCCAGGGGCCCCCGGCGGGCCGGGCTCACCGCCCAGCGCTTCCCTTCCAGGGCTGCGCACGGCGCTGAGCCTGCTGCTTCTGCTGCTGCTCGCGCCGCCGGGCTGCCCGGGCCGCGGGCTGTCCCGCCCCGTGTCGCTGCGCGGGGACGCGCGTGGACTGCGGGCGCCGCGGACTGACGTGGGCCTCGCTGCCGGCCGCCTTCCCGCCGGACACGACCGAGCTGGTGCTGAGACCGGCAACAACCTGACGGCGCTGCCACCAGGGCTGCTGGACGCGCTGCCGGCGCTGCGTGCCGCGCACCTGGGCGCCAACCCCTGGCGCTGCGACTGCCGCCCTGGTGCCGCTGCGGGCCTGGCTGGCCGGCCAGCACGAGCGCGAGCCCTACCGCGACCTGCGCTGCGCCGCGCCCCCCACGCTGCGGGGCCGCCTGCTGCCCCTACCCTGGCGGAGGACGAGCTGCGCGCCACCTGCCCGCCCGCGCGCGCTCTGCCGCGGGGCGCTGGCGGCGCAGCTCCTGCTGCTCGCCCTCGGGCTGCTGCACGCGCTGCTGCTGGCGCTGCTGCTGTGCCGCCTGCGGAGCCTGCGCGCCCCGCGCCACGCGCCGGAGGCCGCCGAGCACCCCGCTGGCCGCCGAGCGCGCGACCCCCCCCCCCCCAGCCGAGCGACTGGCGCTGAACCGTGCGGCCGGTCCCCCAGCTCCGTCATCAGGATCTCCCAGACCTGTCACCCTCCGCCTCCCCCGCAGCTCCGCGCAGGGGCCCTACTGCTGCGCGCACTGCTGGCCACACGCACCCACGCCCTGGACCTGGACCGAGGAGGGCCTGGAGGAAGGCGCTGCCCAGGCTCGCGGAGCACCCCCATGCTACCTGCAGTGCCAATAAACCCTGCTCCCCATCCGACCAATCTGCACCGTGTGACTCGGAATCCCCTTCCCAAACCCAGAAAGAGCTCCGGGGGGGTGGTTCCCACATGGTAGTTCATACACCCCCCAAATCACTTCCTGGTGGGGGCACGGGGGACAGCGAGTGAACTCGCCTGCCCGGGACTCTCCCCAAAGTTCAGGTGAGGAGGTGTGGAAGGGCTGGAAGGACAGTGCCCACCTGGAAGGACAGTGCCCACCCTGGGGGGGATGAGGACAGTGCGGGGAGTCGGAACCCCCCGGGTGGTGCATGTGCCGAAAGCACATGCTCAGAGTAGAGGTTTCTAGGCGCCAGGGCAGGTCTGCCAGGCGGCTCCAAGGGTGGTTCAGGGTGTGAGGTGCCCCAAAGCATCAGGAGTGGACCAGGGATGGTGAGGGCGGTCGGGGGCCCCAGCGGCACCTTCCTGGGCATTTGAGTCAGAAGGTCTGGAGGGCAGGCGAGGAGAGGGTGAGCCTTGCGAGCTGGGGTCCACAGAAGTTCCCTGCAGGGGTGAGGTGGCACAGGGGGTTGCAGAGTCTCTGAACTGTGTCCTCCATCTGGCTGCCACCTCCTGCAGGAAGGCACCCTTGACTGCTTCTCAGGCCTTGGTCTCCTCTGTCCCAGCCCTGGATCCAGGCCGAGCCACCGGGGCCTGGAAAATCCTGAGTACGTGCCCCAGTGTGGCTCAGGCTGCTAAGCTGGGCCTGGTGGCCCCAGAGAGAGGGCGATGCTTTCCCCACTTCCGCTCTAGGTGTGGCCCCCACCTGTCTGGCCCTGTGAACAATGAAGGCCGCTGACGAGGAGCCTGGGGCCTGAGCCCGGGCTGCCTGGCCCAGGAAGGCCCCTGGCCCCGCTGACCCGGTCGGGGAGGCTGCCACTGACACGGTCTTTGTCTCAGCCTTTGTGGGACAAGACGGATGGCCCTCCGGCCGGGCCGATGCTATCTCGGGGCTGCCGGTAGGACATGAGGCAGGAGCCACCCCCTCCTTTGTGGGCAGGTGCGTGGCATCCGGCCCATTGTGGGCTGCAGCTGACTGTCCGCTGTCCATCCAGACTTATCACCAGATCTGGGACAGCGGCCCCTTCTGCAGAAAGAAATGCCCCCTGCCTCCCAAGGAGTGGCAAGGAGCCCTGGTCGGGGTCAGAGGTAATAGTTGTCGTGCAAGGTACACAGGCCACCCCTTAAACTCAGCCCCAGTGCAGTGCAGGAATGGGGTGTCACCCCTTCTTTCCACAGCAGGAAACCTGATTCCGAGGGGGGTCTCCCCACTGGGCCCCAGAGCTTTCTCTGTGGCTGCCCTGGGAGCAGAGCCTAGGCAGGCCCCTGGGACTGCCTCTCCTCCTCACTGAGGCCTCTGGGGGGCAAATGCAGGGCCCAGAGAAAGGGGCCTGGGGGTCCTAGGTGGCCCCAAGCTAAGACAAGGAGGCCTCCCTGGGCTGTGGGACAGGGTCCCAGCAGGAACTGGGAGTGACCAGTGGTGAGCAGGAGCCCAGCTTCCCAGCCAGTGTCCTGTTGAGGGGCTGGGTATGGGGGTCCTGGGGGCCAAAAGCTGCAGAAGGCTGGAACTTCTGATGGAGGAAAAGGCCAGCATCATGGTGTAGTCAGATCCGAGGAAGAACTTCCCACTCGGATGACAGGGCAGCAGAACCCTGTGATTGCTCCAGGCTTGCCCCGCCCTCCTGCCAGTTCCCCGTGATTTCTAGGGGCTCCGGCCAAGGTACTGACCACTGGGGGCTGCCGGCCCTGACCCTGAGCTGACTGACGCTCCATATACGCACCCTGGGGCCTCAGCCTCTGGGGTGTGGAGAAGGGGAGTGGTCCCAGCTGGGGACCCTGACCGGCCCAGAGCATGGGGGGAGCGTAGCCCCTCCGCCTGCCCCAGGGTCCCTTCCCCACTGACAGGCTGGTCCCCCCTGGGGCTCAGACTCCACCCAGATGGGAACAGCCCCTCCAGACCCTCATGCCCGCAGCCGGGCAATTCTGGGCCCCTTGCCCTGCAGCTCCAGTCCTCTGACCAAATGGGTCCCCAGCTTCCTGGGGTGGCAGGAAGCGGTATGAGTCCCAGGAACACCAGCCTCAGATCAAGGCTGGCTTCTCCCGGTGCAGGCCCGAGCTTCCTGCTGCCACTCTGTCCTGAGTATCCAAGGCCTCCCCGATGCGCTTCGGGGCCTGCCCTGCCCAGACACGTGCTTCACCACCTCGAGGCCGCCCCGACGCTCAAGCCACATCCTGGCGACTAGAGGACGACCGAGGGGATGCCTAGAGCGCTGAGTCCCTGCAAGGCCAGGAGGCGGCCCAAGCGGACACAGCCCTGACCAGCGCGCGGAACCTCGGTGTTTTCCTCCCTTAAAAGGGCAGATGCCGCGGCCGGTCCTCCCCGGAGCGTGGCCTCAACCCGGCAGCAGAGGGCGCTCGCGACCTGCCGAATGGCTCGCACGGGGCGCACTGGGCGGAGGACGGCGCGGGGGCGCAGGAGCCCAGGGGCGCGGGGGATGGAGGGGTGCGGGGCGAGGGGAGTATGGAGGGGCGCGGGGGGTATGGAGGGGCGCGGGGCGGCGGAGGGGCGCGGGGGGGGGAATGGAGGGGCGCGGGGGGAATGGAGGGGCGCGGGGGGCGGAGGGGAGCGGGGGGAATGGAGGGGGCGCGGGAGGAATGGAGGGGCGCGGGGGGGCGGGGGGGAGTGGGGGGAATGGAGGGGCGCGGGGAGTATGGAGGGGCGCGGGGGGCAGAGGGGCGCGGGGGGTAATGGAGGGGCGCGGGGATAATGGAGGGGCGCGGGGGTAATGGAGGGGGCGGGGGGCGGAGGGGCGCGGGGGGGAATGGAGGGGCGCGGGGAGTATGGAGGGGCGCGGGGGGCGGTGGGGAGCGGGGGGAATGGAGGGGGCGGGAGGAATGGAGGGGCGGCGGGGGGAATGGAGGGGCGCGGGGGGGGAATGGAGGGGGCGCGGGAGGAATGGAGGGGCGCGGGGGGGGTAATGGAGGGGCGCGGGGGGCGGAGGGGCGCGGGAGGAATGGAGGGGCGCGGGGGGAATGGAGGGGCGCGGGGGGCGGAGGGGCGCGGGGGGGGAATGGAGGGGCGCGCGGGGAGTATGGAGGGGCGCGGGGGGCGGTGGGGCGCGGGGGGCAGAGGGGGGCGGGGAGGAATGAGGGGCGCGGGGGGGGAATGGAGGGGCGCGGGGGGCGGAGGGGCGCGGGGGGGAACGGAGGGGGCGCGGGAGGAATGGAGGGGCGCGGGGGGCGGAGGGGCGCGGGGCGCAGAGCAGGACTGCGCGCGCTGGCTGGGGAGGCCCCGGGGTCCGCAGGGCGCTCCGGGGCGGGGCGGGGCGGGGGACGAGGGCGCCCCCTGCCCCGGATCGACAGCCGGTCGCGGTCGCGGGGAGATAAGGGGCTTCCTCCGCGGGGCGGCAGTGGCCCGGGACTCAGCCCAGTGAGCCCGCGGCGCGGCCGTCCGCCGCTCTTCGGCTGGGTGAGCACTTATTGAGTCCCTGCTGTGTGCGCTGGGAGCGGGGACGAGCGGGCGGGGGGCGGCGGGGGCGCGCGGAGGGGGCCGTGAAAGGCTGGCCTCGGGCCGTGCTGGGGGGTGGGCCGCCGCCCAGACGGAGCAACAACATTGGTGTGGGTGGCGGGGCCCTGGGGGCCCATAGCTCAGCGCACCGTCTGCGCCCACCCCCGGCGTTTCCGATGGAGGACAGGCAGCGGGTGATAAATCACCAGAGCCCACCCCCACCCACCCGGGCGGTCGTGGGGAAGGGGGGCTTCGTGCGACAGAGACGGGCCTAGAGCCGCGAGCCGACTGACCGCAGAGACAAAGCAGCGCCAGCCGCCCACTGACCGCCCGGGACCCTTTACCGACGGCCCCCCACCCCGGGCGCCCCTCCAGGCGCCTTTCCCCGGCCCATCTGGAAACCAGCTGAGAACCACCCCACCCCAGCCTGCTGACCCCCAACGAGGGGGAGGGGGGAGCAAGAACAAGGCCTCCGCAGCACAACCTCCTCCCTGAGGGCGACCGTAAATCAGCAGGGGGCTCTTGCCACACCCGCCAGGCTGAGGGGGTCTGTGGAGTCCCTGGCCCCGGTGACTGGGCCCAGCCCGGCTGTGTCCCTCTGTCCTTGAACTGTCCTTGGCAGATTCCTCCGGCCAGCTCTCTGCAGCACAGTCACCAGCCCTGCGCTGTCTATACCCGGTACTATCTACACTGGGGCTGTATATATCCCATGCTGTCTATACTTGGTGCTGTCTCTACAGGCGGTGCTGTGTATACCCAGTGACATGTACAGCAGGTGCCGTGTACAACTGGTGCTGTGCACACCAGGGCTGTCTACACCAGGGCTGTGTACACCTGGTGCTGTCTACACCCGGTGCTGTCTACACCCGCTGCTATCTACACCAGTGCTGTCTACACCCGGTGCTGTCTACACCAGGGCTGTCTACACCCGGTGCTGTCTACACCAGGGCCATGTACACCCGGTGCTGTCTACACCCGGTGCTGTCTACACCAGGGCCGTGTACACCCGGTGCTGTCTACACCAGGGCCGTGTACACCCGGTGCTGTCTACACCCGGTGCTGTCTACACCAGGGCTGTCTACACCCGGTGCTGTCTACACCAGGGCCATGTACACCCGGTGCTGTCTACACCAGGGCCGTCTACACCCGGTGCTGTCTACACCAGGGCCGTCTACACCCGGTGCTGTCTACACTGGTGCTGTCTACACCCGGTGCTGTCTACACCAGGGCCATGTACACCCGGTGCTGTCTACACCAGGGCCGTGTACACCTGGTGCTGTCTACACCCGGTGCTGTCTACACCAGAGCTGTCTACACCCGGTGCTGTCTACACCAGGGCCATGTACACCCAGTGCTGTCTACACCCGGTGCTGTCTACACCAGGGCCGTGTACACCCGGTGCTGTCTACACCAGGGCCGTCTACACCCGGTGCTGTCTACACTGGTGCTGTCTACACCCAGTGCTGTCTACACCAGGGCCATGTACACCCGGTGCTGTCTACACCCGGTGCTGTCTACACCAGGGCTGTGTACACCCGGTGCTGTCTACACCCGGTGCTGTCTACACCAGGGCCGTCTACACCCGGTGCTGTCTACACCAGGGCCGTCTACACCCGGTGCTGTCTACACTGGTGCTGTCTACACCTGGTGCTGTCTACACCAGGGCCATGTACACCCGGTGCTGTCTACACCCGGTGCTGTCTACACCAGGGCCGTCTACACCCGGTGCTGTCTACACTGGTGCTGTCTACACCCGGTGCTGTCTACACCAGGGCTGTCTACCCCCGGTGCTGTCTACACCCGGTGCTGTCTACACCAGGGCTGTGTACACCCGGTGGTGTGTATGCTGTGTACACCCGGTGCTGTCTACACCAGGGCTGTCTACACCAGGGCCGTGTACACCCGGTGCTGTCTACACCCAGTGCTGTCTGCACCAGGGCTGTGTACACCCAGTGCTGTCTACACCTGGTGCTGTCTACACCCGGTGCTGTCTATGCTGGATGCACACCCTCACTGCCCTCATCGTCTCTGTCTGCAGACAGGAAATGTCTGTAGGGAGACATTCTGTCGCACCAGGAGACCCCTGGCTGGCCCGCAGGAACTCGGGGTCAGCCGCCTCCCCAGCACGGCCTCCAGGGGTCCTCTCTGCCCCGGGAGAAATGCTGTCTGTCCCTCCCTCCATCTGGGTTTCCTGTCCCCGCTGCGCCAGCTGCTGAGGGCCAGCGAGACAAAGAGTGCTGAGAGATGGGCCAGGTGGCCCCGCCGCAGGTGCGCGACCCTCTGGGCTCAGGATGCTCCCGGGACCTGCAGAGGGGCCCAGAGCCCGGCCTCGGCAATGCCTGCCCTGGGCGTCTGTCCTCTGCCCTGGGCACAGGTGGCAGAGATAAGGCCACCTGTACACAGGTAAGCCGGCAAACGTCCACCATGACATCTTTCCTGGCTTGTCTCAAAGGGGTGGGCGTGGGGATGGGGGCTTCCTCATCTCAAAAGACCTTTGGCGCTCTGGGAATTCAGTGCCCGAGAGAGGCCCCGAGGGTCCCGGAGGCTGGCCTGGGCCTCGTCACACGGACGGTGCCCTGGACGCTCAGAACCAACCCCCTGAGCCCTGAGCCGGCGTGTGGAGGCGGGGCCAGGGAGGGTCTCGGACCGGAGGAGAGGGCGGGGGCGGCAGGCGCCCTGGTCCCAGCCTGGGGGGGGGGGGAGGAGGGCCTCCCCCTCACTCATTCCCACTCGCCTTCCGCTTGTGGGCACCCCTGCCTGGAGGCCGCCGGCGGCATGGGGCAGGCTGGGTGCAGCGCCTTGGTCCTCAGACCTCCGCCCAGCGGAGAGCACCCCCCGGCCGCCCAGGCGCTGCTGTCTGTGCCTCGTGCCAGGCCCACGGGAACCCTCACAGGTGGGGGGGGCTGGAGGGGCTCCCCCAAACTTTGCCTGCTGGCCTCCCCGGGGAGTGGGGGTGCAGACCCCAGGGGAGGTAGAGGGTTCCCATGGCGCTCCTTGTCCCGCCCAGAGTGGCCCGGCCCGGCACGCCCACCCTGAGAGGGGGCTGCAGCCTGGGGCTGGGGCTCCCGGCAGTGTGCACGTCACCCAGGCAGTCGTGCCCCCTTGGCCTCTGCGGGCCCCCGTGGGAGACCGTGCGTCTACGCAGACGTCTATTTTGATGTGGTTTGTGTTGCGGCGTTTGCTTTTCTCTGGGCTTTGTTTGTTTAAAGATGCTCTTGAAGAATTCCAGCCCGTCTGCAGGTCCTGAGGATGGGCTTCTGTCTGGGCAGGGCTGGGGGGCAGGGCCCTGACAGCCGCCTGTCCCAGCATGCCCGCCCGTGCCCCCTGCCCACCGGAGCAGGTGGGGCCCGTGACACCACCATCGAGGGCTGTTGCACCGCGGGCGGGGGGGGCAGTGTGCCTCTGTATGTATGAGGAAGGCGGGCTTATCTGTGTGTTGGGGCTCTGGGTCCGCTGGTGCTAAATGCCTCACTGAGGCACACCCCGCTTTGTGCGTCCCTACCGTGTGGGGTCCTACTGTGTCATCCCTACTGTGTGGGACCCCTTCCGTGTGGGGTCCTACTGTGTGTGGTCCTACTGTGTGGGTCTCTCTACTGTGGATCCCTCACCCGGGGCCCCAGCTCTGCAGGTCTCTTCTCTGTGGGTCCCTGGTGTGGGAACCTCTGTCAGGGGCTCAGCGCTGCCTGTCCATATTAGGGGTGACATGGCTCAGCCGCTGTGACGTCTGGGTCATCCGTCGGCCCCTCCTCCCTGAGCTGAGGGTCTACCGCTGCCAGACTCTCCCGGGGCCGCGCTCCTGAGCCTCTGCGGTGAGGCTGTCAGCAGGGATGGCTGGAGCACGGTTCTGTCCCCAGGTCGTCTGTGGACAGTGGGGGGTGTGGATACCGCAGGTAGCCTCGCTCCACGACGTGCTTGAGCCTGGTCAGTCTGCAGCGATAAAACTGGGAGCCCACGAAGTCCTCCCAATCTGCCCTGGGCTCCCCGGGTCCCCTCCGAGTGCCCCCCGAGGCTCCGTGGGCCCGCCCGTGTCTCAGGCTGCGGTGGCTGGACCTGCACTGGTCCCAGCAGGTAACCGAGTTTGGTGCCAGTGGGCCTGGAGCCCAGCCCGCCCCCCAGGGCCCTGTGGGCGAGGGTGGCGGGCACGGCTGTCCCCGGCGTCACGGCAGGACCATGAAGGGTCCTCCTGCACCGTTCACTGTAAGGCCCTGAGCACCCCCGTCTGGGATGTGTTCAGAGGCAGGAGGAGTGGGGCCGCAGGCGGGCCCAGCAGGACAGAGGCCCAGGCCCGTTCTGAGGTCCTCTTCTCCCAGCCTGTGGGCGCCCCGCGTCCGAGGCTGGGCCGCTCTGCCCCTGCCTCCCTGTGCAGCGGCCCAGGGCCCCTCAGCCGAGACCCACCTCGAGGGCACAGAACCTGGCGGCCACCTCCCCACGCGTGAGCGTGCGTGGAGGGACAGGACGGTCCCCGCGTGCGGGCCTGGTCCTCACACCTCCTGTGGGCACACGTCCCGCCACCAGCCGTGCCCCGCGTGCCCTCAGCCACCGCCCCTCCCTGCCTGCCGGTCTGTGTGTACACAGGCTTGTTTTCCCTGCCTTATGGGCCAGGGGTGTGCTCGTAAATCCTGTGGCCGATGACACATTTATCCCACAGGCGGCTGGCGGTGTGAATTTATGGTTGCCCGTCCTGGCCGAGGCGGGACAGGGGTCCGGACACCGCGCGGGTGGCCACCTCCAGGGGCCGTGGGGTTCAGGAGCACCTCGAGGCCCGGCTGCTCAGAAGCCCTGCAGTGCCCAGGCGGATGGGCTCTGCCGGGTGCGGGCTGGGTGGGGGGCTGCTAACCCACCCACCTCAGTCTCCCACCGATGACCCGGGTGGGACGGAGGGGCTGTTCCCCTTGACCGTAGACTTGCTGCTGCTAGGCCGGTGGGAAGCGTGGCCGGCGGGGAAGGACGGTCGGGGAGGGCGGGAACCCCACGAGACCCCCGTCCTCCTGCCCCCTGTAAAGATGGGGAAACCGAGGCCCAGGGAGGCTCGGGGCCTCAGCACCCAGATCCCGCCCCAGACAGTCCCTCTTGTCCTTCCTAGTCTGCGGGCTGGCGGAGATCATGGGAGCCGGGCCCCCTCGGGCCACAGTGGGGGAGGGGCCGGGGGGCTGTCCGTCTGTCCATCCATCCGTCGTCTGCGTGACGGCCGGTCCTCCAGGGGACCCTCTGTGGGCTTTCGCGCTCTCCGCCTGGCCCCAGGCCCCCCTGCCTGCCCGCCTGTCAGGATGAGCGATGGTGGTGGCCACCCCCTCCCCGCCCCCCGGGCCCTCAGCCCCAGGCCGGTTCCCGCTCATTAGCTGCTGACACTGTTTGCTTTCCCGCCTGGGACGCCCACCCCGTCACAGGCCATTTCTCCCGGCGCCCCCCCACCCCTGTGGGCCCGCCCAGGGGTCCAGGGTGCCAGGCAGGACCTGCCTTCAGCTCCCAGGGATGGACAGAGGCGGCACAGTCCTGCTCCTGACCTTAACCCCCACCCCTTCACCTGCAGGCCAAGGACCGCCCGCCGAGCACACAGTCAGGCTGCAGCGAGGGGAGGCTGGCTGGCCTCGAGGGGACACTTGGGGTGGGGGGGGCTCGTGATGATGCCAGTTCACACTCCCGCCTCTGCCCCTCTTGGCCACTTGCCCCTGCTTCTGTCTTGGCTCTGGTCTTGCCCACTGCCCTCCTGGAGTGGCCCCGGAGCCCCCAGCCCCATAGAGAAGGTGCCTCTGTCCTGCAGGCAGCCCTGGTCCATGGCGTGTGGACCAGATGCTGAGTCTCCGATGCCAAGGCTCTGGGGAGAAGGCAGGCGGAGGGGTGCCCTGGGTCCTGCGCTCCAGCTCTGAGCAGGGGAGGCATCACGTGGACCTTGGGGGGCTTGGCGCAGGCTCAGCCTGCAGGCAGGGCAGAGCACAGGCACGCCAGGGGTGCCAGTCTCTCCTGCCACAGGCCGCCTGTTGCCCTCGCGCCCCCTCCACACCCTCCCCCACCCCCACCCCCACGCAGTGTGGCCACAGCTGGGCGGCATCAAGGCCCGCAGGCCGGTGGCAGCCAGTCCTTCACTTAAAAATGTGTTTGTGATTTGGCGGCGGGGCAGATAACGGTGACTAATGGCCCGCCTGCCCCTCGGGGCCCCAGCCCATCTGGTTTGACTTTGGCCCATCCCTGCCCTTGGGCACTGCCCTCGAGGGGAAGCCGGCCCTTGTGGGTAGCCTCTGCAGACAGCGCCCCTCCAGCACAGGGCCCCGCGGGGAGGCCTTGCTACCCACCGGGCACCAGCCGGGGCCGCAGGGAGGCCTCACCCCAAGTGGGCTGTCCCTCTGCCAATGCAGAGCCGTGGGCACCTGGCTGGAGAGCGGCAGAGGGGCCTGTGGGGGCGAGCGAGGCCTGCGGGCAGCGCATGTGGCCCTCGTCAGGAGGGGTTTCTGACAGGCCTGCCCACCCTCCCGAGCCCCCAGACCATCGATTATCCCTGCACAGCGGCTTCCGGGTCCAGCCCGGGGCTTGGCCAGGGCAGCGAGGTCGGCGAGCCCCTCTGCCCTCGCCCCTCCCTTCCGCTTCTCTCTGGGCGCCTGGAGGTGGGCGGAGACAGGGTGGGGGTGCCTGCCCCTCCCCCCCCGCACCCCCTCCCAGCCCAGGCCCTCAGAAGCCGCAGGGATGCAGGGATGGTCATTGTCCGCTCCATCGCTCTGGCTCTGTCGGTGCAGCCCAGGGACCCAGGCTGCTGTGTTGCCCAGGTCACAGACAAGGTTGGGCCCTGTCCTCAGTGGGACCAGGGCGGGCTTGGGGGTCCCCCCACCGTCTCAGGGGCCAAGGGGTGGGGTGTGGGGAGGGCACTCCAGGCTCAGGAGCAGAGCTGGGGTGGCCACCTCCACCCACTCGGAGGTGCAGCCTGGACCCCTCTGTCCCCAGGAGCTGTGTCCTGGTCTCTGGGGCCGCAGCAGGAGAGGCAGCCACCTTCACGCTGCCGTGGTCAGCTAGGAGGACTCTCCTGTCTCCCACGCCTGGTGGGTCTCCTGTCTGGCAGGTCCCGGAGCCTGGCTCACCTGAGCACCCGCATCACCCGTCTGCCTGCACCTGGTTCCACGCCCGGGGCCCAGCCCACACGGCCCTGCGTCCAGCTCCACCAGCCTGGCCCCAGCCTGGACCCTCAGTCTGGTCCTTCTGTGCAGGGACCCCGACCACCAGAACCAGGCCCAGCTTAGAACTCCTACTCATCCTTCAGGACCCCATGCAAGTGCCCCTGTCCTTGGGAGCCACCCAGATGTGGGCCCAGCACCTACCTGGCACCACCCTCTGTCCAAGGCCCCTCCCGCGTGGCCGAGGGGATGAGGCTGGTTCCAGAGCCCTCTCCCCATCCGGCCCATCCTTGGCTGCGCCCTCCGTGGGCCCTGCTGCAGGGAGTTTATTCCCAGGGGGACTGTGCGCCTCCCCCAGCGACGGTTCTGAGGTGTTGAGGGGCCCCAGAGAGGCGGGGTTTGCTGTGGGCACCCTGGGGGCTTCCCCTGCGGGCCCTCCCCCCACCAGACCGCCCCCCGATGCTCGGCTGGCTTCGGCCAAGGGCCTGGCAGAGAGGCTGAAGGGTGGGGCCTGGGGGGGCGCAGGGGGATCCTCTCACTTCTCAGTCCCTCCTGCCTGCCCGCTGGTCCCCAGGGAAGCCCGTGATGCGGGAACCTGATATTTTAAGACTTAAAGCAAATGTTTCTGGAACCCAAGCTGAGCTGAGGCGCCCGCCCGGGGCCTCATGGAGGGGGAGCAGCCGCAGAGGAGGGGACCCCCGGCCACAAGCCAACCCTAGCCCCCTGGGCCACAGTTCCTGGTGCTGGGGGGTCACTGAGCCCGGAGCCCCCTTGAGGGGCCAGACTCAGCAGCTTCAGAACGTGGTGGGGCTGGTGTGGGCCCCCAGCCTGCTGGCCCCTCTCGCTGGCCTCCGGCACCTTGTGAGGCCCACCAGGAGCCCCGGATCCCCAAGGGTTGGCCTCTCCTGACCTGGGAGCAGGGTGTGCCCGTGGTCTGCCCTGCCTGGTCGCCATCAGGGTGGTGGGTCCATGGGCTGCTCTGACCCCTGGATGAGGAGCCCAGGGCTGAGGAACCCCAGACTTCGCAGCCTGTGGGGCAGGAGATCTGGGGTGGATGGAAGTGCCGGCCTGGGCTGCAGGTGTGAGAACGGGGCATCTGGGGTGTGGGGAGCAGCCTGGGGGCCTCCCCAGGGGTCCACTGGTCACAGAACCCACCTTGCAATGTGAGGGACGTGGGCGATTCAGTCTGTCTTCTTAACCTCAGCACAAGAAGGCGCCCCAGGGCCCGGACGCCGAGGGGCCCAGGCCCGTTGTGCTCAGAGGGGCCATCTTTCTCCCGAGCCCCCAGCGCCTGGAGCAGCGCCTGGAGTGTGGGGGACACAGCAGGGCGGAGGGCTTGAGCCCCGCTAGGGCGGATGGGCATTAAGGGCCCCGGCTCTAAGACGTGTTCAGGGCGCTGGTGCAGCCGGGCCCCAGCCCTCCAGGCACCTGTACTGAGTCCCTGGTCTGGTCCCAGCGGGTGGGGCTTGGCCACACCCCCAACCCCACACCAGGGGACCCATCAGGCACAGAAATGCTCCCTACCCGCTCTGTCAGGCTGCCCTCACTGCCAGGCCTGGACTCCTGCTGTGCGGGCAGACACACTGCTGCCGTGCCTCCCGGCTCTGAGATGGAGAATCCGTGGTGATGAGCCCCGGGTATCCTGAGTGCTCAGGGGGAGATCTGGTTGGGCTGCCTGGAGGAAGGGCCGCCAGCTGTTCAGGGCTTCCACCTCTTACCAGGCCCCGCGGCAGGCCAGCGGGCAGACTCTGCCTGATGGCCCCGCCGGGCTGTGGCTGGGTGGCTGTGCCCACTGGGGTTGAAGCCCGAAGTCCAGTCCCTCCCTGGAAGCCACTGGCTCCGGGTGGTCAGAGTCGGTGCCCACCGCTGCTCCAGGAGCCCCCAGGAGTGCTGCGATGCTGCATGGGTGGGAGGCCCCAGTGGGAGCTCCACACTCCAGGGCCCCGGGTCACTGCCCCGTCTGCCATCCCTGAGGGGCCAAGCACCAAACGCCTGCTTTCTGGAACTTGCCGGCCGTCCTGACCCCGTGACCCGGAAGCCCCATGGAGACTGGGCCCCAGGGCCTCTGTCCGGTGTGGTGGACGGGGGTGGGTGCGGAAACGGGCGGCCTCGGGGATGTCCACGTGGTGGCCGCGGGGCTCAGGGTGGGTCTGCAGGTGACGTGGGTGTGGACAGGAAGGGGGGGACAGGCGGGGCTCGGGGACGGCCTGCACCCAGGCCCACCCCTCCCCTTGCCGCTCGCCTGGCCTGCCGGCGGCCCCCTCCTTTCCCGCCCCTCGTCCCCAGGCCCCCAACCCTGCCTGGGCTCCCAGGCTCCAAACCAGAAAAACGGGATGCAGAGCAAACAAGCAGGCTCGGGTGCAGCCCTCGCCGCCTGCGTGTCCAGCCGCCAGCGCAGGTCCAGCCGCGGGGCTGGGTCCTGCCCTCCTGGGGCCCTGAGGGTCAGGGTGGACGGATCACCCCCGGGGGTGCAGAATGCTGAGCCCCTGACTGGCTGCCCCCAGCTCCAGGGGGTCCGGGGCTCACCTGGCACGGGGACGTGGTGCTGGGCTCGGGACCTGGGGCAGGGCCTGGGGCCCAGGACGTCCTGAGGGGCTGGAGAGGGCAGCGGAGAGGTGAGGGGAGTGCCGTGGACTCAGGCTGGGCTCCGGCCATGGACCAGGCCCCTGCTTCCCCGGGAGCCCTGACCCCTGGGCGTGGGGCCAGGACCTCACCCATCCATCTGGAGCAGCTCGAGGCTGGGACGGGGGGTGAGGTCCAGAGAGGTCCAGCTCCAAGAGCCTAGAGGAGCTGGGGGGGTGCGCAGACACATGGGTGGGGCCTGGGGTGGAGAGCACGGGAACGCTGCAGGGCAAGGGACACCAGGGCGCTGGGCAGGCTCCGAGCGTCCACGCGGCCGGGCCGACGGCCTGTCGCCACGTGGGGCCAGAGGTGCCCAGGCCCCAGGGGCAGAGCCCAGCACACCGGGCCGTCATCCACGCACCCGGGCGGGGGCGCCTCAGCCTTCCTGGGGCCTGCCGCCCCTCGGCCGTGGGGCGCGGGAGAGGGTAGTGGCCGGCCAGCCCCGGGCAGCACAGGCTGGACACCCAGCTGTCCCAGGAGGACACGCTGCCCCCGCCGCGGCCTCACCACCGGACACTCACATGACCTGCGTCTGGCGGCCCGCCCTCCGGGCACCCCGCCAATCACACTGACCTTCTCCCCACCAGCACCTGCTGGGGGCTGACGGAGGTCTCTATTCCCGGGCAGGCGCCTGCCCAGGTTATATTTAGGCCGTGGACAGCGGGCAGTGGGCTGGGCTGCCTGCCCAGGCTCCACTGGTGGCTCCGCTGTGCTCCGAGCGGCGG
The DNA here is from genome assembly GCA_024291935.2 of Okapia johnstoni. Lineage (NCBI taxonomy): Eukaryota > Metazoa > Chordata > Mammalia > Artiodactyla > Giraffidae > Okapia > Okapia johnstoni. The sequence goes on along the minus strand of CM044310.1, from coordinate 315,786 downwards.
GTCGCTGCCCATGGGCACTCTGGCTGCTCCTGGCCAGGGGAGGCCCAGCCTGCCTTCCAGCTCCAAGGCTCGGCTGTCCACGAGGACATTCCCTCCCGGGACCCCCCAGGGCCTGCCTGAGGGGACGCCCAGCCCTGGGCCCTTCCTGCCGCCTGGACTGAGCCGTCTTCCCTCCTGCCGCCTGCCGGGCAGGATGTTCCCGGGGAGGAAACAGCCCCGTGGAGCCCACCCCATCCACACTGGAGCCCAGGGCCACACTTCCTGCCCCTGGCCCAGCAGGGACGGGCCAGACTCCCCTGCCCACGGGCCTGAGCACCCCAGCTCTGGCACCTCCTGCTGCCACACAGCCTGCCTCCCAGGGTGGCTCTGACCTCGGCGGTCCCCGGCCTGGCCCCGGAGGCTGCCCGCTGCTTCAGACCATCTCCCTGGACACGGCAGAGGTTGGCCTGCCTGGCACGCACAGGGCTGGCCCTGAACCAGTGGGCCTGCCTGGGTCTCAAGGGTATGAAGGAAAAGGTCACGACCCTGCCTGTGGGCAGCCTCACCTCTGAGGGGAGGGCAGGCCCCCCACCTTGGCCCAGCCCTCTCTCTGCCCGGGACCCTCACGCCCCGTCCGAAGGGGTTTCCTGCCCCTGCTGACCCCAGATCAGGGCAAGTCGCCGGGCCACCCCACCCCCCTCTGCCCCAGGAAGCAACGCAGCTGGAGGTGCAGGGCCTTCTGGCTGGCTTGGAGGCGTCGAGAGCAGGGCTGGGGGCTCTGGGGGGAAGTGGGCGGCCCCAGCCTGGCCCGCCCTGAGGTTCAGGAAACAGGGGGTCTCAGAAACTTCCTCTCGGCCAGACGAGCTCCCGGTGGGGCCGGACGGCCGGGGGTCAGAGGCCCGGCCCCAGCTGCCCCTTCCTCTCTGGCCGGTCATCAGCCGGGTGGCCTGGGCCGCGGCAGGCTTCAGGCGGGTGTCTGGGCATCCCTCACGCCTGCAGGTGGCCGGCGGTCAGTGCCAGAAGGTCCCTGGGCCGCCCAGGCTGGAGGAGTGTCCGCCATGGTCTCTGCGAGGCCCTGCCTGTGGGGGTCACCATCAGAGGGAGTGGCAGCTGTGCCTGTGGTCCCTCCCGCCGGAACCCCGGAGCCTCGGTTCCCCCGTCTGTAAGACGAGGTGAGCATCCTGCCCGGACGCAGACACAGGGCCTGCCAGGGAGGCTGGAGCTGGAATGACGCGGGTAGAGGCTCTGGGGCCTTGCGGGCGGCACCTGGATCCGGCTCGGTCTCACCCTGAGAGCCGGGGCCCCCGCCGGCTCCCTGTCAGTGTGCACGCCGCACCTGCCCTGAGTGGGCTCTCCGAGCGGGCGCCGGGCCCTGTGGCCACTCTCTGGCACACACAGGTGCTCACCTCGGCCTCGGGGGGCCAGCCTGGCCAGGCCTGAGTGCAGAAGGCTGGGGAGGGGGCCCTGGCGCTCTGGGAGACAGCTGGGTACCCTGGAGAGGCCGTGAGGACCCAACAGCAGACACCTTGCCTTGTGCTGGGTGCACATTGGGGGACCGCGGCCACGACTGACCGGCCCGGGGCTCGGTCCATCAGGTCGTGCGGCCTCGGAGGGTCTCAGGGTGGGGTCAGGCCAGCCCCACAGCTCGCGAGGGTGCATCTGTGTCCGGAGCCTCACGGGCCCCTGCCCCTGGCCCACACATGATGGGCGGCCGTCCGTCAGCACGGCCAGCCTCTCTGGCCATCCGTCAGCGGCCGCGGCTGCAGGAGCAGCGGCCTGTTTGTTTTGCCAGCTCCGTGTCGCTCCCTGGGGCGTGAGCCGGAGGAAATGGCCGTTCTGCCTGGGCGGGCAGTGGGCAGCGGGGGCCACTGCGGGCGGGGCCGGCAGGGCCCCTCACCGGTGCCCGAGGCCTCGCCCGCTCTGAGGCTCAGTCTCCCCCAGGCACCCAGGCGAGGGGCGCTGGGCTTCTCTGCCAGCCCCCATGGTGGCCGTGGCCAGTCAGGTCACTCACCCCTGCCCTTGTCCCTGGGCCGGGGCTCAGGTGTCAGCTGCCCCTGGGTGGGGTTGCCCTGCTCAGAAATCCAAGAGGCCTGATGCTGGATGTCCACACTGGCTGCTCCAGCTGCTCTGGGCCTGGGTTCAGGCCATAGGCCAACCGGCAGGGAGTGGGTGGGGGGTGGGCTGGTCTGGAAGGGCCTAGGCACCTCTCTGGAGACGTCCGGCAAGATCAGAGCCAGGGACACCGGGGCCACTTCAGAAGAAACCGCACACGTGGACTGGAGGAGGCCACACGCTGCGCAAGGAGGGCGGGGTCCAGGCCCCCAGCCCCTTCGGGGCGACCGCCACGGCCCGGGAAGTCTTCACACCGGTGCCCAGTGCCCCGGGGTCACCCATCGCTTCTCACAGCCACCCCGAGGGCCCTGCAGACCGAGCCGGGACGCGTCCGTCCCCAGTGCAGCCTGGGGCTGCCCTCACCCGCTGGCTACATCGCCGGCTACACCGCAGTCACTCCCCTCTGCCCGGGCCTGGGCCTGCGGATGAGGGAGGCAGGCTTGGGAGGCCACAGCGCTGGGGCCACATGTCGTGGGGCAGGCCTCTCGCAGAGAATAGGCTGTGTCCACGAAGCCAGAGGCCGAAAGCTGGAGTCGGGAGACACCCCCAGACCCTGTCCCGGCCCTGGCTGTCCAGAAGCGTCTCCAGCGGGAGCAGCATCTCCCTCCCGCACGCTCCTCTGCTGTGCCCGGGGCGCCCACCCGCCCAGGGCAGCCTCTGCAGGACACCCGCTCCTTCCATCGCCGGCAGCAAAGGTTGGGAAAGAACCTGCAAGATCCCCTCCACGGTGAGGTGAGCGTGACTAATAGCGTCCCATCCTGAGCGTGCAGGGAGGGTGAGGCGCTCAGAGCAGCCACGTCCGAGGCCACGGGAGGGGACGCCATGGGGGCTGAGCCCGGGGTTCCGGGAGGGCAGGGCCCAGGGGCACAGAGGGGGCAGGGGGGACACAGGGCGGGGATCCCACCAGCAGGCGCTGCGGAGAGGGGCGGGCCGGGGCCCGCGGATGCCTGAACACCACGTGGGCTTAGCCGGGGCTGCCTCAGTCTCCCCAGGCAGCACCTCGGAGGCTCCTGCTGGCCCCGGAGCCGGGCCGATCCCAGCCGGGCCTGAGACAGCCCGGCGCCCGCTGACACCCCGCCCAGTGAGGGCGGCCCGTGCGCTAGGTTCTGGCAGGCACCCTGGCGGGAGGGGCTGCTGAAAGCTCGCATCTGTCTGTCTGTCTGTCTGCACAGCTGGTGCCAAGCGCCCGCTTCGCTGGATGGGGCGTCCACCTGGCCCGCCTGGGCCCTCGGGCTCAGGGTGCCCACCTGGGAGGCCCGCCCTGCACCCCTGCACCCAGCCGAGGACCCCCTCGGGGCCCGACGGCTTTCGTGGGGCTGGGCAGCCCGAGTCGGGGGCTTCAGGGGCGACCGCGGTAAAGGCTGGCCCTGGGGGCAGCCCAGAGCCCCCCTCAGCCTCGTGGGCCACAGGGGTCGGTCCGTGCTGGGGGGGCGCCCGCGGCTGTGGGAGTGGGCCCGCACGCAGGGCCCCCAGGCCGCCCCCTGCCCGCAGCTGTCTCCTGCCCCTCAGCCGCCGCCGCCCCCGCCCACCCCGACTCCTATTTCACTGAGGGGATTAAGACCACCTGGCGAGAGTCCCCCCCCACCCCGGCCCTCGCTTCCCCTTACCCCGCCCGTGGGCCCCTCGAGGTGCTCCCCGGGGGCCCACCCCCACGTTCCCACGCACCCTGGGCCGCCCCCAGTGCTCACCCACGGAGCCCCCAGCCCGTGGGCGGCCCCACAGCGGGCTCTGTCCACATCCGGGGTCCTCTCTGCCCCCACGTGGCCTGCAGCCTCCGGCTGTCCTCGCAGGGTCCCAGGGGCTCAGCCGTGGGCCCTGTCCAGCCTGCCTAATGCCGCCTCAGACAAGACAGGAGGAATCTCGGCTCCTAAAACCGCAGCTCTGAGCTGTTTGCTTTTGAGAAATTCCAACCTGGTTCAGCAGAGCTGCGGAGGAGGAAAGGGATTTGTCTGGCTGTGGCGGAGTGGGGCGGGGCCCGCAGACACGGGAGAACAGGGCCAGTGTCGACGCCTGGGCCCAGGCAGAGTGGACTCGAGTGGGCCTTGGGGGTAGAGCCAGGCACCCCTTCCCTGAACCCCTGCCCGGTCCGAGGCCCACAGATGCAGCGGCCGCCCTCCCCAGGGTTCCAGGGGGCCGCCTGGGCAGTGGCGGGCCCTGGGCAGAGAAGCACCGCTCAGGAGCCGGGGGAGCTGGCTCAGCCCGCACATGGGCATGCAGCTCTGTCCCGCCTCTCAGGCAGAGACCCGGAGGCTTGGGGAGGGCAGCGGCTCAGGCGGCGCTCGTGCCTAACCCTGCCATGGTGCCAGGGCCGCACCATCCGCCCCAGCTTGGCTAGCTCGAGAGGCCCGTCCCCTTCAAAACGCTGACCTGCCGTCTCCCAGGCGGGCCCGTGGCCAAGGGGCCTGGCTGCCCCCGCCACCTCCCCAGGCCCGGCCGCCCATGGGTCCAGGGCCCTGGAGCCTCGCCCGCCAGGCCCCTCTGCCTTCACACGACTCCACCGTGACAGCAGGGTCCCCACCACCTGCACAGTGTCCCCGGGCAGGCCAGTCCGCCTACCTGCTGCCATCAGACCCCACACACTGGGTGTGGGGAGTGCGAGGCGGCCTGCCCGGGGCGCTGGGCATAGCGCTCAGACACCAGGCCTCTGTGCTGGGCGAGCTTCTGAGTGAAAGGTCGCCCTGGGGGACGCAGGAGGGCTCCAGCTTGGAGCCAACCCTTCACCGACTCAGGCCAGACTTCTGCCCGGGGTTGTCGCAGAGAGAAGAGCTTGAATTTTAATTACTAACTGGATCAAGCGTCTCATGAAAACTCCGAGTCTGATATATTCGGTTATTCTAACTGCTCTAAGTTTGGAAACTCAGAGTTGCAGCCCTAGGTTATGGCCCTGTAACCAGAGGTGCCAGGCCCAGCGGTCACTGTCTATCACCTCTGGCCCTGCCCCCAAGTCTTGCTTCCCGGAGCGCATCTGCCCACCAAACCCGACTCGGGGCTGTGGCTTGAGCTGGGAGGCTGGCCTCCTGGGGACCTACCCGGCAAGGTCCCCGCAGAGTGACCAGCTGCTGTCCCCGGGGTCCGGGGCATCATCTCAGCCGTCGGACCTGCCCTCAGGAAGGGCATGGTCTGAGGGCATCACCTTCAGGAAATCATTCCGCAAGAACAGACTGAAACATTCGCACCTTCCTTCACCGTGGGGTGTGCAAGCCGGGTGAAGCTGAGGCCCCGACTCCCTGAGCTGAGCACTGGACAGTGACGATTTGCCTCGGGCCCTGTGATCCTGTGCGTACATGTTCTACACGAGCCTGTGTGTGCACTCTGGCCCGTGTCGGCATGTGTACCTGAGTGTACGGCGTGCACGCACATCTGTGGGTGTGTTACATGTGTGGCGGGCATGCACTCACCAGCGTGTGCACGCAGTCAGGGTCCACCGCCCACCAGATGGGCCTGAGGAGCCGGTCTCAGGCATCCAGCTTCCCGCCCCTCGCCCTCAGCAGAGACCCCCAGCGGGGCCTGCCCCTCCCCGCCCTGACCATGGAGGCGGAAGCCTCGGGGCCTCAATCTAGGTCCCTGGGGCCTTTGAGCCCCGTCTCTGCCTGACAGCGCCTGGGGTGGAGGGACCGGTGTGGCAGTAGATGGACAGACAGATGGACAGCCGGCTCTCCAGGCGGCTGGGTCTTCCCGCCAAGTGGGCAGCTAAGTCAACAGGCCCAGAAATCGGAGCAGGCGTCTGTTTGTTTGTTCTCGGGGGTGGACTTCCAGCCCGCGGGGGGCGGGGGCGCCGTCACCCGGTCTGGCCACAGCCCCATCGATCCCGTCCAGCCCCCCTCACTGTCTCCCCGGTTCCGTCCTCCTGGGCCTGGAAGGAGCACCCTCAGGGAGGGGGCGGAAGGTGCACCCAGCGGTCACGGCGCCGTGAGCCTCTCTGCGCTGCCTTGTTCATACCACAGTCACCCGCCCCCCAGGGGCCAAGAAGAGCTCCAGGTGATGCTGCAGAAGGGGTGGGGGCTGCCCCCCAGACACGGCTCAGCTCACCCCACCCAGACACCTGCGAGCCAGCGAGGAGCACACACCAGGCTGCTGTGGCGCCAGCCTTCGCCAGCACCTCCTTGGATGCTCAGGCCCCACACGTGAGCCCCAGTGTACACCTGGGGCTCAGGGCCCGCATGGGGCACCCACCCGACCTCAGGGTTAGAGCCCCCCACCCTGGGGGCTGGCAGGGACGTGCGCTTCAGCTGGGGGTGCCCCTGGGGAAGGGCCTGGGGGCAGATAGGGACCAACAGAGCCACCCCTGGTCCCAGTGCAGGGAGCCCCCAGGCTGGCGGGGGGCACTTCCTCCAAATGCGGGTGGTGTCACAAGAGACCAGGTCAGTGGGGGCGGGGGGAGGGGGTGGGGGAGGGGAGACAGGTGGGGGGAGGGGGCGGGGTGGGGGCGGGGTGGGGAGGGGAGACGGGGGGGGGGAGGGGAGGGGTGGGCTGGGTGGGGGAGGGGAGACAGGTGCGGGGGGGAGGGGGAGTGGGGGCGGGGTGGGTGGGGGGAGGGGGGCAGGTGGGGGCGGAAGCCACCCTCACTCGGGATGAATGATGCAGCTTGGCTGCCAGACACTCCTCCTAGCCCCAGCCCTGCCCTGGGGCCCGAAGGTCTGCAGCCCCCTCCCCGATGGGCTGATCTCGCTGGGCCCAGAGGCCGTGAGCTGGGTGTGAGGGCGCCCCGGCTCAGGCTGCGCCTGCTGCCCTACTACGAGCAGAGCCCAGAGTCCTCTCCAGCTCCTCCAGCCTCAGCTGTGCTAGGGGAGGAGGGGGCCTCCTGCCCGCCTCCAGGATTCTGGGTCACTGCCCATTCGTGCCCACGAGGGCCACCCAGAGAGTCACCTTTATTGGCATCACAGCCCCAGCACCTTGGCTGGAGGGAGGCAGATGGGACGTGCCCAGGGGCCAAGGTCCTGAGCGAGGCACCTACGGAGGATGGGAGCAGGGAGGGGGAGGGAGCCTCCCCGGCTGCAGCGAAGGTTGGACCCCGCACCGCCCCCCGCAGGGGAGTGACTCTGCAGGCCACTCCAGGTCGGCCTTTCTGCAGGGCCAGGAGGCTGTCCAAGCAGGCGTGGGGAACGTTCCCAGCGAACCAGTCCTGAAACGGAGGAGCCGGGTGGAGGAAAGCCCGCCACGCTCTTCCGGAATGCCGTGGTGGCCGGAGACCCAGGTCGGGGCGCAGGTGGAGCCCACTGTGTCTCCAGGAGCTCTCAACCACAGCGACACCCAAGGGCCCGCGGTCCTTCCAGGGCTGGGAGCGCAGAGCGCCGGGCAGACGCTGTGGATGTGCCTGCACGGTGGTGGGAGTGACGCATGGACCCCGGTGTGGCCAGCTCCCCTGGCGACCCGCGTGTGCTCCGGGGAGGAGCTGGGTGCCGCCCAGACGCCCCGGGCTGCCCCTCGAGAGCTGGGGAGTGAACCTCGGACACGGGGCTGGGGATTCTGGGGCCGAGGGTGAGTGCGGCTGGGGCTCACCCAGAGCAGCCCCCGGAGAAGCAGGGAGTGGCCGCCCCGCTCCGTCCCGCCGCCGCCTTCTGCCCTTGGCTGCACTCCTGATCCCCACCCCCATCTTGGGCTGGGGGTCCACATGAGCCTTGCTTCTAGGGCCTGTAACGTGGTTTCATCCTGGTTCCATCCTGCTGACCAACACGGGGAAACGCGGTCCTGTCTTCAGTCTGTGTCCCAGGTGGCGGGGCGCGTCATGCCCTAAGTGGGCAGAACTCGATCAGCCCTGGGCCCCGGTGGCGCCCGGCGAAGATGCAGCCGGCAGGGGGAGCGAGGAGGAAAGGAACTGAGGCTGGTCCAGGTGAGGGAGCGCGGATGCAGCGTGCAGGGGGCACTGCAGGGCACGAGCTCCCACTGGGCGGCGAGGGCACCGGAGCTTTAGTCTCTAATTCTTTAGTTAAAGCGAGGAGTGGCGGGGGGCCCGGGTACGGGTGAGCGCATCCACAGAGGCGCAGGAGGCGGCTACCCCGAGGGGTCTGGTCCCCTTTGTTCTTCAGTTGCTCAGTCATGTCCGACTCCTTGCGACCCCATGGACTGCAGCAAGCCAGGCCTCCCTGTCCATCACCAACTCCCGGAGTTTACTCAAACTCATGTCCATCGAGTCGGTGATGCCATCCAACCATCTCATCCTCTGCCGTCCCCTTCTCCTCCTGCCTTCAATCTTTCCAGCATCAGGGTCTTTTCTGATGAGCCAGCCCTTCCCATCAGGTGACCAGAGTGTTGCAGCATCTTCAGCATCTCTGGCCCCAGCAGCTGGGCACCAGCCGGGCCGGGCATTGCCGCTGGGGTTCGGGACCTGCAGTGGCTGGAGTGGGCAGTGGCAGCGGGGGAAACAGCTGTGAGTTCCAGGAGGAGCGCCCTGACCTCATCCGTTGTGCTCGCAACCAGAACTGGCCCACTCCGTCCTGCTCTTTCCCCATCTGGCCTGGCTGCCCACGTCCCGGCTCAGGCACCAAGGGGTTAACGGGAGCCGAGAGGACCCCTGGCCTGTCCCCCACCTCGGACTCCTCAGAGGGCCAGGGCCCTCAGGACAGAGCTCGCGAGGCTGACCCTGCAACTCCAGAGGACCCGGGGTTTTCACTTTCACTTCTGCTCCTTTCCCAACGCCGGCGTCTCCCTCGGACTCAGCACCTGCCCACTGCCCAGGTATATGGGAAGGCTCCTCGGGTGCATAGGACACAGCCACCCGCAAACGTCAGGACAATCGCACAGCCCGCCCGCCACAGTGCCCCTGGGGATGCCCCACGCGCCCCTCTGGGTGCTGACCGCCACACATGCTTGCTTCCCGCAGCAGCGCCCCCCCCCCAGCCGGCTGTCCTTGGACCACTGGGCTCCTGGCAGCCCCGCGGCTGGCCCTGCTGCGGGGGCGGCCAGCGGGGCGGGGGGCGGCAGGGAGCTCAAGCTGAGCTGCTCCCCCTCATCAGCATCACGGGACTCCCTGGACCTGCTCCTGGGCTGCACAGATCACAGCCACAGCCACAGCCACTCCTTGGGGAGGGCATCCCCTGGCCACAGTGCGCCTTCCCAGCGTGGTCCACGGTGCTGCAGGGGCCGTCCAGGGGGAGGGGCAGGGCTCAGCGCTCACAAGGTCACGGTCGCCCACCCTGTCACACAGCAGGGCCCACATGCTCACCGCCTCCGCTCCAGGCCGCGCCAGTCCTGAACCTCAAGCCCAAGAGCCCCGTGCTTCCTGCCAGAGCGGCTCCCAGGCCCCCCCGTTTCTGGGCCAGCACGCCCTCCAGCCTGGGGGTCCAACTACCCCCCAGAGAGGCTGCTGCCTCCCCCTCCATCCAGGCGAATCAGCAGAGGCCCTGGCAACGAGGCCTGAGGGCCAGAGCCTCAGCCCAGGGCCCAAGCAAGGCCTGAGTCACGGAGGCTTGGCACCCTGCAAGGGTGGGTGTCTGGGCTGGGCGACCATGGATGCCCCCAACTGGGCAGAGGCGGCCCGGAGGCAGGCGGTGCGGGGAAGTGCAGGCCACGTCAGGCTTAGCATCTGGGAAGCCTGGGCTTGCAGGCCCAAGTGGGCAGCCAGGCCTTCCAGGAGGGCAGGCAGGCCACGGGGCGGGCGAGGGGCAGCGAGCAACCGGACCCGGCTGCGGCCTGAATTCCTCCGATGTGTCCTCGGCTCCCTTGGCCAGTCCAGGCCCCGCCCCCGGCCCTCCCTGCGCCCTGCCGGTGCTCAGGGAGGTCGGAGGAGCGGGCACTGCCCACCCTCCGGATGTATAAGCGTCCCGGCCAGGGGCGGGCGGCGCGCGGGTGCGCGTGACGCTCGGGTTCCCGGGCTGGGCGGCCTGGGCGGTGTCCGTCTGCTCAGGGTCCTCGGGCGCGACTGTGAGCTTTCCACAGGGGCCCGGGAGCCGCTCGCAGGGCTGGGTCCCGTCCCTGGGCACCGAAGAAAAGGACGACCCGGAGGCCCTGGGGCTGTCCGCCCGTGGCCGCTGCCAGAGCCTGGACGGCCCTCTCCGCGCCCAGGTGCAGGGACAGCTGGGGAGGCGGGAGGAGCCCAGGGCAGGGCCCGGCCGGAGCCCTGCGGCGGCCGGGGTCTGGGGCTGGGGGCTCCTGCTCTCGCCTCCCCTCAGGGTGGTAGAAGCCTGTCTTCGCTGTACAGAGGGAGCCCAGGCCTCAGGGAGCCGCGGAAGGTCCAGGGGTGCTGGCCATGGAGGCCCCGGGGAGCTGAGGCGAAGGGCCAGGGAGCTTGAAATGCAGGAGGGCCCGCACCACCCCCTGGGGGGCTCCACTCGTCAGGGCCCCCTCGGCCCAGGGTGGGGGGCCGTGACGCCATGTCCCCTGGGCGCAGGGCCACGGTGGTGAGTGGCACCGCGGGCTCCCCGCCCCCGGGCCATGGGCTGGGCCGGCCTCCGTGGGGCCGGGTGTACGCAGTCGGAGGCGGCGCCGGCCAGGCCGCCGGGCGCCTATGGACGCGCGGAGCCCACTGTCTCCCCGGGCCAGTGCGTTCAGCATCGCCTCTCTGGTTGCAGCAGAGGCTGCAGAGCGCACTGCGCGTCCAGCCCCCGGGTCCTCCGAGCCTGTGAAGCCGCTGGGATCCCCGGCCGGCATGCACTTCAGCACCGTCACCAGGGACATGGAAGGTGAGCCTCCCCGCTGTGTCTGGGCAGACGGCCGCCAGACCCCTGCCCCTGGGGCCCAAGCAAAGAGGGCTGGCAGGATCGGGGGAGGATGGTGAAGGCAGCACTGGAGGGGTGAGCGCCCGACTTCCAGCCTGACTCTGGGGCGCAGAGGAAGGGCGGCATCCTGCCCCGATCTTGTGCCCCCTTCTCCCGGGGACCCTGCAGCAGAGACCCGTGCAGCTGAGTCCAGAGCAGAAGGGGGCGTGGGAGGTCGGAGGGGACAGGAGAGCCAGCAGCAGGGGGACGGAGAGCTCGGCGAGGTGGGGGGACAGGAGGGGAGCCCCAGAAGCCGCGGGGTTCGGAGAAGGAGAGACAGAGAGCAGGAGGCGGTGGCGGGAGAAAAAGGAGAGAACAGGACGCCCCAAAGGGGAAGACGGAAAGGACGTGAGGAGAGCCGGGACCAGAGAGAAGCCCGCGGAAGAGAAGGAGCCAAGTCGAGTCTTCAGAAAAGGAGAAAGTCAAGGGAAGAGTTGTGTCTTAACTTACAAAAAAAAAGTTAAAAGCCACGAATAACAGAGAGACGCACACAGAGAGGAGGGGGACAGGCAGACCGGGAGGGAAGACAAAGCGCGGAGAGGCCAGGAGGAGAGAGGGGAAGAGGCGGAAAATAAACCAGAAAGAGACGCGAGGCAGACAGTGCAGGGAGGCCCGAGGATGCGGAGGGGAGACGGGAGGCGCGGGGAACAAAGGTGAGGGGAGAGCAAATCGCGGCGGCCCGCGAGGGCAGCGTCGCGCGGGAGGGCGGCCGGCGGGCGCTCGCGCGCTCGCCCGCCGCCCGGGGAGCCGGTCCGGGCGGTCGGGCGCGGGGAGGGGGCCGGGAGCCCATTGTCTCGGCGGGGGCGGGGGCGCGGGGCGGGGCGGGGCGGGGCGGCTCCGCGGGCGGCGGCGCGGGGCGGCGCGCGCCCGCCACTCGGCCCGGGGCCCGGGGCAGCGCTCACCTCGGCGGGGCGCGCGGCCCCCGCGGGCCATGATCTCCGCCGTGTCCAGCCCGTGGCTCACGCAGCTCTCGCACTTCTGCGACGTTGCAGCCTTCACGGCCAGCAGCCTGAGCGGCCTGGGGGCGGCGGGGGGCTTCCCCGGGCGCCGCGTCGCCCGGCGCCGACCCGTACGGCGCGCGCGAGCCCCCCCGCCGCCGCGCTACGAGCCGTGCTCCGCCGCCGCGCCGGGCGCCCCGGGCCCGCCGCACGCCTACCCGTTCGCGCCGGCCGCCGGGGCCGCCAGCAGCGCCGCCGAGCCCGAGGGCCCCGGGGCCAGCTGCGTGGCCGCCGCCAAGGCGCCGGTGAAGAAGAACGCGAAGGTGGCCAGTGTGAGCGTGCAGCTGGAGATGAAGGCGCTGTGGGACGAGTTCAACCAGCTGGGCACCGAGATGATCGTCACCAAGGCCGGCAGGTCAGGGCGCCCCTCCTCGGCCGCGGGCCGCCCCAGGCTGGAGGGGCCGGCGAGCGGGGCGGGGGCATGGCCGGCTTCTCCGCCCCGGGTCCCCGCTCCGGCGACAGCCGCCTGGGGAGCCGGCGGAGGGGTTAGGGGAGAAGCGGGCCGCCGGGGTCCACCCGCTGCCCCCCCCCCCCACCCGCGGCCCGAGGGCAGGGGCCAGCTCGGTTCTCCCCCCCCTCCCGACTGGCAGATCCCGGTGGATCCCAGCTTTTCAGAGGAAACTCCCGTCTCTGGTTCCCCAGTTCAGTCCATCCGGGCTAGATGGAGGCGCCGCCCGGCGACGCGGCGGTGGGTGGGAACCGCTCTGGGACAGTTAAGACCCTCCTGGACGGGCTGTGTTTTGGGGGGGGGCCGCCACCCCCCCCCCCTCAGGCCTACGTCTCTGCCGACCGCGGGGCCTGGCTCTGCCGCTGGGGCTGCCGCCTTCCGTTGGCCTGTGTTTGTTTGAAGGGCCCAGAGAGAAGGGGAACGAGTTTTGCGATGCAGCCGATGTGACCGGCAGACAAAGGCGGGTGCCGGTCTGTTTCTAATGTACACAGGAGACACCGGCTCTGCGTCCGCATGGCCCCGGGGGAGAGCTCAGGGCCTGTTTGCAGAGCCTGCGTGGGGCTCCTCCTGCCCTGTCGCCGTGTCTTCCCCCAGGGAGCGCGGGGCCTTCTGCCGGCTCTGGGCGCTCAGCCTGCCCGAGGGGACCACCCCAGCCTCCCGCCCGGCTCAGCCAGCATTCTGCAGCCCGCTCTGGCCTGCAGGGGCAGGGGGTAGGGGTGGCTTGTCCAGGAGGGCTAGCGTCAGCCCACCACCTGAAAGGAGGTGTCTGTAAGAGGCGGCGGCATGACGGGCGGGAAGGGGCGGCCGGCACCCGCGACTGGACCGGCCTGTGGCCATCGGCCCGAGCTGGGGTTGCGTGCAGGGCGACTTGGAGCTCGGGAGGGGAGGGTCAGGGGACCCCAAAGACACAGGCCCGGCCTGGCTGGAGTAGCTGTGTCTGGGGAACTTGTGTGTGTCCTCGAGGAAGGTGGAGGGAACCCCAGGACCTGGCGAGAGGCCTCAGAGCCAGGGCTGTAGCCTCCACAGCTCGGCCTCTCAGGGGGGAACCGGGGAAGCGGCCGCAGACTCAGCCGCAAGGACCGGGACTCCTGGAATCCCTCGGTCGTCCGTCCGCTTTCACTTTGTTCGAGCCGGGAGCTTAAAGCGATGGCTTAGATCAGGCGGTGGGGGGAGGTCCTGCTGAGGACCGAGGACCCGCGACTGCGTTGCTGCGGCCCCCTGGGGCTGACCCGGCCTGGGACAGCCGGATCGGCAGTCATCTAGGCCAGGTCTACGCGGGTGGAGGTGCAATGAGAAGCCAGAGGCCGAGGTCAGGGCCTGCAGGCCCGGCTGGCACGCTGAGTTAGCCGTTTCTGTGTTTCTAACCAGGGCGGGGAGGGGTGGGGGGCAAGGGGCTGTCCTGCTGTCCACTCGCCCTTGGTGGGGCAGGGGCCCAGTCAGGTCAGTCAGGCAGCCGGGTGAGGGGAGATAGGACCAGGGCCCGGCCTGCCGGTGGAGAGGCCGCGTCCTGGGCCGCTGGAAGCGGGCGGCCTGCTCTCCCCACCTGAGCCGACCGGGTCTCGCCGCCCCCAGGCGCATGTTCCCCCCCCCTTCCAAGTGAAGCTGTTCGGCATGGACCCCATGGCTGACTACATGCTCCTCATGGACTTTGTGCCCGTGGACGACAAGCGCTACCGGTGAGAGCCCTACCCGGCCCAGCGGGCGAAGGCGGGAGGCCCAGGACGGTCGGTCATGACCGGTGGCCAACTCTCCGGTCCTGCCAGACCCCAGCCCCACAGGCCCCGTCCGCCCCCAGCGGTTCTGGGGACTGGCCCTCGGGGAGGGGGTCACGCGTGCCAGGGTCCCCCACCAGCCTTGTCCGTGTCCCCCTCTCCTGCAAGGTGAGCCCTTCCCTTCCCCCTCCCCCGGGACGCCGGCCCCGGAGCCGGCAGGAAAGGTGGGGTGGCTGGGAGAGATTACGCTGGGCGGGCCTGGCCGCCCGGACAATTAACAGCAATTAATAAAGACAGCCCGGTCCGCCCTGCGCCCTAGGCCCTGGCGGGCCCAGATCCAGGCCCCCCCACTCCCTGCCGCGCCGGCCGGCGACTCGGGAGGCTGTGGGCTGGCGGGACCCGCGTGCGGCGAATTGTGGCTCCAGGGCCGGCAGCCTCCCTTGCAGGCGCTTCCTGCCTCCTGTGTGTCAGGACGGGGTTCCGTTTCCTCGCGGCCCCCCTGGGCAAGCCCCCGTCCGCCCGTGGGAGCCTTGGGCACCTCGGGCTCCCTGGGCAAGGCCCTCACCTGGCGTGTCGTGGCCCCCGCCCGCCTCCCCGCGGCCCAGGTACGCCTTCCACAGCTCATCCTGGCTGGTGGCCGGGAAGGCAGACCCCGCCACGCCGGGCCGCGTCCACTACCACCCCGACTCGCCAGCCAAGGGGGCCCAGTGGATGAAGCAGATTGTCTCCTTCGACAAGCTCAAGCTGACCAACAACCTGCTGGACGACAACGGCCATGTGAGCGGCCCCCCCGGACTATCGCCCCATCCCCCGGCAGGCCGAGGGGGCCCTGCTGACCCGCGCCACAGCAGAGTGTGGATGATGGATGACGGACGGGCCAGGGAGAGCCAGCCCTCGGGTCAGGGGCCTGGGCCTGGGAGAGAAGGCCGCGCTGGTCCCTTCACTCCACTGCTGGGCTTTTGCCGGAAGAGTTTTCCCTGGAAAGGGTGGGGGGCCGTGAGGTGGGGTGGGGGCAGCAGCCTTTGGAATCTGGTGGCTCCTAAGAGGCCGGCCTCCTTGGGGGAGCACGGGGTTGTGCCGGGGTTTTGGGAAATGCGCTGCCTGTCTGGGCCCCGCTGGTCTCCGAGGTGAGCTCAGACCTCACCATTTCTCTTCCAGATCATTCTCAACTCCATGCACAGATACCAGCCGCGCTTCCACGTGGTCTACGTGGACCCACGCAAAGACAGCGAGAAGTACGCCGAGGAGAATTTCAAAACCTTCGTGTTTGAGGAGACGCGCTTCACTGCGGTCACCGCCTACCAGAACCACCGGGTGAGGCCCCAGGGCAGCCCGCTCAACACCCCTGGGAAAGGGTGATTCTCTGGCTGCCTGGGGAAGCCCAGCCAGGATGGAGCCCACCCCTCCTCAGGGCCTCAGACTGCCCCCTCCTCTGTGTCACTGGCCTGACCAGCCTCCTATCAGGTTGACCCCTCAAGCAGCAACTGTCACTGTGGCCTGAAAGTTTGTTTCCCAAACCATTCCGGAAGCTCTCACCGGGGGCCTGATGCACGGTCTACCCAGATTCCTGGGGTGCCCTCCACTCCAGGCCTCAGCGGGTGGGGGGTGGACCTAACTGCATTGCTAACCCAATCTGGGGGGCACTTGGGGTGCAAAAGAGGAGGAGTTTCTTAGCGAAAAGGAGGGCTCCCCAGCCCCGGAAAGGGGCAGCCCCCTGCGGGGAAGGGAGCGGGTGTGTTCCAGCCGTTTCTGGTGGAGAACGGGGTGGGGGAGGAGCAGAGGAGAGTGGCAGGGCTCCTACCGCTCCCTCCCCTCCGGATAAGTCCCTCGGCCCCCAGGGCACTGGGGCTCACGGCCCACTTCCTGCAGATCACGCAGCTCAAGATCGCCAGTAACCCTTTCGCCAAAGGCTTCCGAGACTGCGACCCCGAGGACTGGTGAGTGTCCCCCTAGGCGAGCGCGAGCTCGCGGGCGCCCCAGCGGCGCCCCTGATCCCCGCCTGCCTCCCCCGCGCAGGCCCCGGAACCACCGGCCCGGCGCCCTGCCACTGATGAGCGCGTTCGCCCCCCCGCTCCCCCAACCCCCCGTGGCCTCCCCCACGCAGCCCAACGGCGCGGAGAAAGGTAGGCCGGGGTCGTGGGATCCGGGCGGGCGGCCCCGCCCGCGCCCGGCCTCGCCCCCGCGCCGCAGGGGCGCTCGCGGCCTTCGCGCCGGTTGCACAACGACCGCGGCGGCCGGGCAAGCGCACACTCGCCCGCCGGCCCGACGGCTGCGCCCGCCCGCTCTCCCCGCCCCGCCCGCCGCCGGCGGGCGCGGGCCCCTGGGGAGGGCCCGGAGCTGGGTAGGGGCGCCGGGCGGGGGCCGGCGCGCTCTCGCCGGCTTCTCCGCGGCTCAGCCGTCGGCCCTCTCCGCAGACACGGCCGAGGCCCGGCGAGAGTTCGAGCGCGACGCGGGCGGCCCGGCGGGGCTCGGGGGACCCGGCGCACCCGCCGCAGCTGCTGGCGCGGGTGCTCAGCCCCGCGCTGCCCGGGCCCGGGTCCCCGCTGCCCGGCGCGCCTGGAGGCCGGCCCAGCCCCCCGCACCCCCGAGCTGCGCCTGGAGGCGCCCGGCGCGTCGGAGCCGCTGCACCACCACCCCTACAAGTACCCGGCCGCCCCCTACCTACGACCACTACCTCGGGGGCCAAGAGCCGGCCGGCGCCCTACCCGCTGCCCGGCCTGCGCGGCCACGGCTTCCACGCGCACCACCGCACGCGCACCCGCACCACCACCCGGCCGTGAGCCCCGCCGCCGCCGCCGCGGCCGCCGCGGCCGCCGCCGCCGCCGCCGCCAGCATGTGTACTCGTCGGCCGGGGCCGCGCCGCCGGGCTCCTACGACTACTGCCCCAGATAGTGCGCGCGCCCCGCCCGGCGCCGGGGCCGCCCCCCGCCAGCCCCAGGGCGGCCGAGGACCCCGCTCCCCGGCCCCGGGGCCCCCGGGGCGCGCCGCCAGCGCCGAAGTGCGCGTTGCGCGCGGGGAAGGAAGTGGTATTTATTGTTCTCGGCGAGGCCGCGACGGCCCCTGGCCCGGCTGGCCGCTGCAGTGTGGACGACCCGAGAACCCCGTCTGCAGGCGGTGTAGATACTTGTAGATATGTGTAGATAAACTGTAGATACCGCGCCGGCGCCGCCTTGATAAACGGTTTCGCCTCTTTTGGAAGCTGCCTGAGTGTCCATTTCTTTGTGCTCGGTTACATCGCGCGGGGTGTCTGGGGAGAGCCGGACTCCGGGACTCACGGGCTCCCCTGGCCAGGGATCCCTGCCTCGCGCTCCCGACCCCCCGCCCCAGGCCCTGCGCCCGCGCGCCCCGCCCCCCACTTCCACCTGGGGGGGGGGCCCGGTTGTCTGGCCTGAGCGCCTCGTCCCAGGTGTTCATCCGGCCTCGGTGCTGACATTCCTGCCTTGGCGGCTGTCCCTCTGCCTAGGACCCGGTCTCCCACCCCTGGCCCGTTTTCAGGACCGGTGCCTGTCCTGTTTTTCCATGGAAGCTGGGATAACAGTCCTGGTCAAGCAGGATGGACACTGTCCGCTGGGGGCTGGGAAGGGAAGAAGCCCTGACTCTGATCGGGAAAGACAAACACAGGAGCTGCGCTCTCAGAGCACTTCCCTGGCTGGCCCCGGCCCAGGCCTGTGTTCTCCCTGTTTATTGACTCTTTGCTGCGAGGGTCCCCGTGGGGTGGCCTGAGAGAGGCCACAATGACAGTGCTCATGAGTCATCCTGAAACCTGCCTGGGAAGCGTTTTTCCCAGGCCAGGTGGCGTGGGACCTCTCCCCATCAGCCCGACACCGGACCTTTGATGCGGTCCCTTCCTGAGTCCAGGCAGGAAGAGCCAACCGCCCGTCAGCGTCAAGGCTGCCGGCCTGGACTCGAGAGGAACGGGAAGTGCGAGTGGCCGAGGCCCCGTCCCCTTCCGGGCCTGACCGCGGAGGCCACCTGGCAGCGGTGGCCTGGGCCACCTCTCCCAGGGCACGGCAGGCGTTTCTGATGCCTGCCCTGGGCCGACCCTTTCTTTCCGGACGTGTCCGCCCTGGAGGCAGTAAGTGGAGCTCAGTGATCGGAAGGCAGGAGCCATTCTCGTGAGCCCGGTCTAGGATGGGACGTGGTGACCACGGCTGCTGAGGAGCGATCCTCGCAGGGCACCTGGCGCTGGGCGTGGAGACTCCCGCAGCGTCCGACTGAGTTGCCAGCAGGCTCGCTGGTCAGAGCTTCAGGAACACAGCCCTGGACGCCGCCCCCGTGGCTCCGCCCTAGTGGACAGTCTGCCCCCAACCCCAGGTCTGCCTCTGAGTGAGCCAGCTGTGCCCCTGGCTTCCTTGCTTGGGGCCACAAATGCAGCCTGCCCTCCTCGTCCTGAGAGGAGAGACACGCCATGGTTTGCTCTGCCCAGCCAGTCTCCGCATGGCGCTCCGGCTTCCTACGCCCCGCTCAGACCAGGGAGAGCCGCGGGTGCAGAAGTGTCTGTTTCGGGTTTGTTCAGAGCTGAAGTGAGGACACGTGTTCCCTGGCGCCCGGCATCGGCAGATGAGAGGTGCCTGAGACCGCCCCCTCCCCAGACTAGAGCCTGGGTCACTGCGCCCACCGCAGGGTGGGCCCATGCCAACAAGCGGGACAGAATAAAGGTGCACACCGGGCTCCCACCAGCTGCTTTCGAGAGCCGGGCACCTGTGGCTGGGCTCTGCAGATGCTCGCCTGCCCTGGGGCACGGCCCCCACCCCCAGAGGTGTGTTTTCTCCTGCTGCCCCCGCGGGTGAGTTGGCCTGGCTGAGACCTTGTCACAGGCTGGGTGTGAGCCAGGGGCCCCCGCCGGCCACTGCAGACCCGCATCCAGACTCACGTGAGGGGCACTCGCTTGTTCTCGAGTGGGTGCTGGGCTGTGCTGTGCCCACACGCTGCAGGCACCCTGCTATTCATCCTGGCGTCGGGGGGAGGCCTGGCTCAGGTCACCGGGCCTCTGAAGGGCACTTGGGCCTCTTGGCCACTTGTCCCCAGGTGCAAGCACCTCCCTGGGACAGGCCGTTTCCCCCACACACACCAGCCCCTGCTTCCCACTCCGACCCTTCTCTGGGAGGGGGGCCTGGGGTCGTCCTCGGGGGCTCCCTCCCAGCTGTCGGACACTCTGAACATCCTCCCTGTATCCCCGCTGGCCCAGAGGCCCTGTTCCGGCCCCGCCTGTCTCCAGGGCCAGGGGGACCTCAGAGACCTGGTCCAAGGGCTCCAGACCCTTCAGTCCCGAAGTGCTTTGAAGAACCTCGACGCCCACCGCGTGAAGGAGGTAAAGGCAGGAGTGGAGGGAGGAGCCCCCGGAGCTCAAGCACCCCGGGGTGTGGGAGACGATGTCCCAGGGTGGGCGGGTCCCTGGTCCTGCGGCCTCCCGGGGCTCAGGAACTGCCTGTCCTGGCCCCATGGCTGCGGTTCTGGTGACTCGCCCAGCGCCACTTCACCTGGGTCCCCAGAGGCCCACTGTAGGAGCCCCGAGACTCCGCAGACCTGACCCCGCCGCATGAGGACGCGAGGCGGACCCCCTCCATAATGAGGTCCTGGCTGTAGTGAGGGCCCTCAGGAGGTCTCTCTGGCAGCCGTGGTCTGGGTCAAGGGCTGGTGACGCGGCCTCCCAGGGAGGCCTCGGTGGTGTAGCCTCTGGACGATGGAGGTCTGTTGGGGTTCGCAGTCCCGTCCCTGGGGCCGGGGAGGCCCCCAGAGTTCGTGGGCCACGTTGTGGGGGAGCATGGGGCAGGTCTGCTACAGATCAAAGCTGCGTGCAGGCTGCCAGGGGGGTGGGCCCGGAGCTGCTTTGTGGACTGAAGCGGTGATCCCAGGGAGGCAGGACCGTGGCCCAGCTGGGCTGGGTGCGGGGCGCCTGGGTCTGCAGCTGGGGTCTCGGTTTCCCTGCTGTATGACGGTGGGGGGGGGCTCCTCCTCAACCTCCCATGAGGTTCTGCGAGTCCCGGGGCAGAACCTCCGACCAAGCTTGGCCCCGAAAGCAACCTCCCAGCCGGGAGCAGGCCGGGGGTGGGGGCATGGGGGGTGCGACATGGCCCTGCCCTTGGAGGGCAGACGCGGTGTTCGCTGGTCTGCCGCACACGCGCTCTGTATTTAGAAGAACGCCGGTTGTGCCTTTGATGCAATTCCCTTTCCTGCTTGTTGTCTTTCTTCAAACCAGATGGGGACTCGTGGAGCCTCCACTCAACTGCTGCCAGGTCTGCGTGTGGGAATCGGCAGAACCAAAGGGGTTCTGATGAAAGCAGCCTACTTTGGGGGAGCTTAGGTCTTAATAGCAGCGATTAAATGATCTTCTTAATTATAAAGGGGAATGCTGACATCCCTTCTCCATCAGCTCTCCATCGCAGGGAGCACATGCCCAACCCCTCCTCCTAGCACCCCCCTCACCCTCCCCACTCCCCCACCCCCCTGATCCCCCCACGGTCGGCACCATCCACCCTGGGGCCCCCCAACCCCCACCCCCTGTGGTTCCCCCCCATGGTCCCCCCATCCCCTGTGGTCCCCTGTGCTAGCGAGAAGCCTCCAGCCATTGAAGGTGGGGCCCCTGTCTCCATGGGGCGGCTGAGGTGAGGCCACGGGCCCCACATGGGATGCTGCCCCCTGGGCTGCGGGGCCGGACGGTGCTCCTCCCCGAGCAGGCGGGTGGTGGCCTGGGGGCTGGGGGTCCTGGCACGTTCCCCCTCCATGGCCCAGATGAGCAGGCCCTCTGTGCCTTCAGGCGGCCGGCTGGGGAGGTCCCTTCAGTGAGGGGGCCTAGGACGCCGTCGGCACCTGCCTGGGGAGATCTGAGAGCCGTGCCCACAACGTGGCAGGGCGAGGCCCAGGGCTGCCACGTGCTCGTCCGGGTCCGAGGCCACGGGGGCCGGTCCTGCCGCTCTGCCCGGGCGTCCTGACCACCCAGCACCACGCATGCTGGGAAGGGGCCCGGTCTGGGGTGGGCTGGACACCGGGACCTGCGCTGGCAGGGCAGACTTGCCTGGGAGGCTGGCCCGGGCTGCTCTCTGCTCCTGGGTCCCTCCAGTGGTCAGCGGCTGCCAGGCGAGTGTGCCACCCCAGGGAGCCAGTTCCCAGAAGACGGGGATCCTGTCATATGCACACCCGTAGAATAACCGAGGGTGAGCGTGAAACCTGGACTGGAGCACGGCAAGGAAGCAGTCACACCGACGGGGGCGGCTCTCAGCCACAGAAACTGGCAGCAGACGGCCAGCGCTGGCGGGACCAGAACTGCGGACGGCTCATCAGTGGACGGAACTGCTCAACCGATAAACGGACAGGAGGCCCGGTCTGTCCACACGGGGGGATGAAAAGGAGGGACGTTCTGGCGCCACGACATGGATGAGCCCCGAGGACCGCATGCCCGGTGAAAAGCGAGACACAGAAGGACAAACCCTGCGCGGTTCCACCTGCCCGAGGACCCGGGGTCGTCAGCTTCACAGACAGGAAGTAGACGGTGGGGACCAGGGTGGGGGTGGGGGTGGGGGGCGGGGCAGAGCCTCAGTTTGGGAAGTTCTGGAGATGCGCTTGCTGACCGCTGCAGGACCCTGTGTGCGTCCCTGATGCGGCCAAGCCGTGCACCAAAAAACAGCCAAGACAGCAGTGACTTTTAAGTTTATGAATGTTTAACAATGTATAACCCCTGGGTTACCCACAGGCTATTAAAACCATGCTGTTATCTCGAACTGGTCCAGTCTTCGTACATGTGCGCGCTCAGTTCTGTGCCTCTCTGCGACCCCATGGACTGCACCCCGCCAGGCTCCTCTGTCCATGGGATTCTCCAGGCAAGAAGACTGGCGTGGGCTACCATGCCCTCCTCCAGGGGATCTTCCCGACCCAGGGATCGAACCTGCGTCTCCTGCATTGGCAGGCGGGTTCTTTACCACTACGCCACCTGGGAAACGCCAATAAGTCCTCACGTGTCTGTAATCAGCAGTTTTTCCCAGGGTAGTTTCATGTCTGGAGACACCTGCCAGTTGTCACCCTAGGCGGGTAGAGGCCAGCCAGCTGCGGGCACAGGAATCTTGGGGGCACAGGGTCGGGGTCAGCTCAGAGAGCCCCGTGGCCTGCCTGACACTCAGCTGGACAGCAGCTGGACGGGTGCACGTCCCTCCTGTGGGAGCCCCTCTCTTGGCTGTGTGCCCACCAGGCCAGGTCCACCCAGCCCTCCCAGCCCCCCTGTGCCCAGGGGCCCAGACTCACCATGAGGCAGGCCGTCCAGCTGCGGGCTCCAGCTGGGTGGGGCTGAGGACCCCCAGGGGAGGGCCCCTCTAAAAGCCCGAGCCTGGCCAGTCCCACTGGCTCTGGAGCAGAAGGGGCCTGTGGGGCAGGCCTGAGGGGGGCACCCTGAGAAAGGTCCCCGAAACCACCAGGAAGGTTGCTGAAGTGCCACAGTCAGAGCCTGTGCTGACCCCTGACCCTGACCCTGGGAGCCGGGGGTCCTGCTGACCCCGCCCCCTCCTGGCCCCCCCAGCGTCTTCCCCTGTGTGTGGGGCTCCCACCCTCGACCCTTGGGGCCAGGCCGGGGAGGGGGCCGGGCAGAGCGACACCTCCAGGCACATCCAGCCCCACGGCGTCCTCGGAGAGTCTCTGCACCCAAGCACTGCGTGTGCCTGGGGAAAACAGTGACGTCCCCCAGGATGGGGAGCAGCCGTGCTCCGGCAAGAGCAGGGGCCCAGGACAGGCTCGGGCGGGTCCAGGCACCGTGCTCAGGGCTGCGCAGGGCCAGGCTGGGCAGGAGGGGGCCTCAAGGAGCACGTCCACCACGAGACGGGTGGATGGACGGGGACGTGCCCCACAGGGTCCCTCCGTCCACAGGGCCCGGCCCAACGCGGGGGGACGGCGGTGTGGACGGCTGAGCACGTGTCCACACCCAGGCTGGAAAGGGCAGCGCTGGACGTCAGGAGGAACGGGGGGCAGCGGGGCTGCAGCAGGTGCCCCGTGGCCGTCTGCCTCCGCTCTGGGCCGGGCCCACTCGCCCCCCGCCCAGTGTTCCCCCGGCCCCTCCTCCCGTCCCTGAGCTCGGCCGTGCAGCTCGGGGGCTCAGTCACTCCCTGAACCGTCTCCTGCCGTCCTTCCCCAAGGAGTGGAGAAGGGCGTCGAGGCCCAGGGTTGTGGCCCAGGGAAGTCCCGTGGCCTCGGCTCGCCCAGGCCCCCCGGACGGACTCCAGAGCTGGCCTGACACCTGGAGGCCAAGGCCTCACGCTGAAGCCGGGTGTTGGCTCCGTACTTTCCCCCTTCACTGTGCTCTATGCTTGAAATTTCCAAATAAAAACAATGTCTGTTGCTCATTCTCCAGACCGATCAGCTGGATCTGTGCGGTGACAACTCCCCACGCTGTCACACCCCACCTCCGCTCAGGAATCAGTCTACGGCTGTGATAAAGCAGAATTCCCCAACACATCAACGCTGGCTGCGAGTTCAGTAAGAACGCTCGTCAGTATCTAACCACAGGGCTCTCCAAGGACATGGGTGCCCCTCAGGGCTGCAAGGGGCTGCATCCTCTGGGGGCGGGGGGCCAGTCTCACGTGAAACCAACCCCCTCGGGCCCTCCTGCCAACGCCCCACACGGTGCTGGGATGTCAACTGCACTTGCGTCCCTGCCTCACCCCACCGGCCAAAGCTCGCCATCCTCGGCCCCGTGCTGGACCTGGAGGCCAGACCCTGCGGCGGGGCCCTGCCCTCGCAGCGCGGCGTCCCGCCACCTGGATGCACACGTGTGCTCCAGATGCTGGCGAAGGCCAGGCGGCCCTCCTGGAGCGCAGCCACCGCGGGCCCACCCTCTCGGACCTGTTGGGTAAACCACAGTGCAGGGCGGGGGTCCCGGGCGCCCCTCGGGGAGGCTCCAGGGCCACGGCCAAAGCGGGGACTCCTCCCTGGCCAGGCGCCCGGGGGCTCCTTCACAAGGAAGCTGGTGGTGGGGCCGAGGGGCCTGCGGCCTGGGCTCCGCTGGGGTCTCCCACAGCCCCCACCCCCAGTGCCAGGGTCTCCTTCCTCCCTGCCCACAGCCCTGCGAGGAGGGAGAGAAGCTGCCGGTGGGAGGAGCCGGCGGCTGCCCTGGGCGATGGCTGCCACAGAGCCCCCGGTCCCCATCCACCCGGCAGCTACCCTACAGCGGTCAGCTGCCCGTCAGCCTCACTCCTGGGCTGAGCCCTCCTCCTGTGACCCTGCTGCAGGCCTGGCCCCCTCCCCACGCCCCCACTGGAGTCCTCTCCCCGGGGCGCGCTCTCAGCCCTCAGCCCCGGCTGTCTGCAGCGGCTTGGAGCCCGGGACCGCGACCCCCACCCCCACCGTGCTGTGTGGCCGGCCACCTGCCTGGGGAGGCTCTGAGGACGGCCCTGGCTCTGACGCTCCAGGGAAGCAGGGGTTGCCTGGGAGAATTCACACCACCAAGCTGCAGGTCTGGAAACAAGTTTATTGTCAGGCGCTCAGGGAGGCCTCTTGCCTGGATGGCAGGCGCCCAGTGTCCAGCTTGGTTATGCCGTAAACAGCACACCAGGGCCCACATGCTCTGTTCATGACGGGGAGTCGGCCCCGGGCACGAGCGGGCCTGAGTGACCTGGGGGCCCAGGACCCGCGCCTGTCCCCGCACCCCCTCCGTGCTGAGTCACGTGGGCGGGTAGAGCGACCAGACGCTGATGCGCTGGTCCCCAGAGCCTGCGGCCAGCAAGCCCGCGGCATCGAAGGCCACACAGTGGACGGTGGCGCTGTGGAAGGCCAGCACGGCCAGCGGCCTCATCGTCCGCCACTGGAACACGCGGACACGGTGGTCCCAGCCCGCGGTGGCCAGGATCCTGCTGTCTGGCCGGATCTTGAGGTCGGCGATCCCGGGGTTGGTGAGCACGTGGGTCCTGCACACCTGTGATCAGAGGCGCAGAGAGACGTCAAGAGGCTCCTTAGGTTGGCTCCTGACGCTCCGCCCCCAGGACGCCCCCCATCGCAGGACACTCCGCCCCCTGGACGCCCCGCCCCCACCCCTCCCCCTCCCCACCTCCGGGCCGCCCCTCCTCCTCCTCTGTCCACGGTGACCAGCAGTCCCGCGGGTCCCATGCCCTCTGTCCCTCTTGCCCAGGAATTCAGGCTCGGGGCTCAGTGCCCCAGCACCAGAGCAGCCGCCCCTCTGCTCCACGTGCAAGGCCCCGCGGGAGCAGGCAGAGTGTGCAGAGTGGGCCTGCGCCCCAACTCTCACGGGTGAGGACCTGCCCCTGCCTCTCCCAGGAGCTCTAGCCCTGGGATCAGAGCGGTGGACGCGCCGGAACCCATGTGGCCTGCTTTGGGGGGCTGTTAACAGTGGGGACTGGGAGGGGGTCCCTGCGGGGCGGGTTGTGTCCAGGCCAGCGTCACTGCCTGGGAGGGACGCGGTGGGCAGGGGGGACCTTCTTCCTCCTCCTGGAAGCTGGGAACGCCCGGGCTGGAGGAGACGGGCCGTGCTCCCTGCTGGCATCGGGGATGGTCACGGGGTCAGAGCCCGGTCCCTGGTCCCTGGACGTGTGGGCAGTGTCTCCCACCCACCAGCCTGTGCATCCTGCTGCCGGCTTCAGTGGGGAGCCCCCAGCAGGGTCAGGGAGTGGGCGGCGGGCCACGGCCAGCAGCGGGGGCGAGGGGACGCCTGGCCGACCAGCCCGGGCGTGGTGGGCGTAAATCAGCCTCTTCAAGGCTGCGGACCTGCCCGAGGCGGGAGGAAGGCCGGTCTGCGCACCACCTGTCTGAGGGCGGCCACGGCCCAGAGCCCGCCCGAGCGGGTAGAGCGGGGACCTGCAGGCAGGCGGGCACCTGGCGTCCCGGTGAGGGTGACCCAGGGTCCGGGCACCGTGGGCCCCGCCGAGCCCACCCGGACCAGGACCCTAGGCAAGGACCCGGCCACCAGGGCTCACTCGGCGCGTGACCTCAGGTGCCAGGAATGCGCTGGGCCCATCTGGTTCCCATTACCTCGCTCCGCTCCGCGCGGAGCCCCAGCTGCGTCCGCAGCGCCGGCCCGCCCGCCTGCCTGCCCGCGGGGAGATTGATTTGGGCTTGTTGGAGCTGTGGCCGGGAGGCAAGGCACATCTCTGCCCACGTGGTTCCAGGGCGGCACCGAAGGCCTGCCTCTGGCCCGTCGACACCAGCGCGCCCAGGCCCCCGAGGCCTGACCCCTGCCCTAGAGGCCTCCGGGACCGCCGGTTCTGGAGAGGCAGTAGCAGGTGGTCGGGAGGGGGCGTGGGCCCTGGGACGGCGCCGAGTGAGGCCCAGCCAGCCTCCACCAGCCTCCCTGCCTCCCTCTGCTCTGAGTTCCCCATTCATCGGCAAACAGCACCTCCAGTTTTGCGCTGGACACGCCCCATAAAGTCTGTCTTAAGTTTCTGTCACCGTTTCCCCCACAACCCAGGACAGATCAGGCCGACTTGAGCCAAGACAGCAGGAACAGCCAGGGAGGGGGTCCTGGGGGCAGGGCCTGGGGTCGCCGCGGTGGGTATGGCTCTCCGGGGAGCCACCTGGTCCGCAGGCCTCGGCCAGTTGGCTGAAGTCCAGGCGACACCCAGAAGGGGTGCAGCATCCCACGGTGTTGGGGGGGCTGCCTCGGCCACAACAGGCAGGGGCAGAGGAGGAGGGGACCCTGATGTCCACCTGGCGGGCCCTCCGCCCTCGACGTGAGATGAGCACGGTGCGGCCCCGCCCACCTCAGTGACATCCACTCCCGCCACCCGTATCCGGGACTTCAAGGCCCTGGTGACCGGAGAAGCCCTACCCCACAGCAGAGTGCCCAGTGGGGGTGTGGTCTGCCCCACTGCACCGGGCGAGGGCTCGCTGGGACCAAGGTCTGGAAGACGGCGAGCAGCCGCTGTGCCGGTCTGCGGGGGCGGGACGGTGCCAGGGGACCTGGGGCGCCCGCTCTGTCCGTGGGTACACAGGCCCCGGCTCAGACTCCAGCCGCAGTCCCACAGCCACGGCCACTCGCTCTGGTTCCAGCTCAGGCCTCCCGAAGACGCGCTTTTCCAGAAGCTGGTGCCCCTCCAGCTGCTGGAGTCCAGCCTCGGCGCCCCCCAACCCCCACTCCTGCTTGGGGCTCCACCCTGGCAGCTCTGCCCCGCGGTCCTGTCCCCCGGGGCGGCGATGCCTGCAGGCATGAGGCTTGTCCCCATCTCCACCCAGGCCTGCCTCCCCAGATACAGGAGGTCCTGTATCTCCCCGGCCATGGGGGTCCTCCTCCCCGGGTACAAGACCTGCTCCCTGGCCATGGGGGTCCGGGCTGCTGGGCGAGGCCCCCCTCCAGAGGGTCTGAGAGACACCCTCTTCCTGTGGCCTCCAGTCTGCGGGGAAGCCTGGGCCACACCACCCGGGAGGACGCAGCCTCTGTCCTACATAGCTTCCCCCTGCCCCGGGGCCCTGCTTCCCCAGACCTGCGTCCTCCGAGCTGGCCGTGGACAAGCCTCAGCCTCCTGAGACTTCCTGGCTAGTGGGGGCTCCTGCCCCCCCAGAAGCCAGCGTGCACCCAGGCTCCCCACAGGGCTGGGCACTGGGCACCCAGACGCGGCCCCAGGAGCTCTGCGGCCACGGAGGGCAGGCAAGGCTCCGGTCACTTTGCCCCGAGGCCCCTGCCCCCCCTGCCCCCGCCGGGCAGCATGCTGACAGCTACAGGGCCTCACTGGGGGGTTTCTCCATGTGCGGTTTGGTTTTTTTCTCTCTTTTTTTTTGATTAATCAGTTCCTTACTGACCAAATTCCTCTGAGTTTTCAAACAGGCTTGCACAGCCCGGATCCTACATGCCTTTCCTCTAGATGGACGAGACGTGACCGCTGTCGGCTGAGGCCGGAGAGAAACCCAAGCCCTGTGAACAGCTCAGAAGCGCTGGCCCCTCGCCTGCCGCCTGCCCGCGCTGGCCCCGATGATTAATTAGCCGGGGACCTGCACCAACTCCTCTTCATGCCTAAATATTGTTTCAGCCCATCAGACTGCCGGCGCGGAGCAGGATGGATGAACCCGCGGCCGGGCCAGCTGACCTGAAGTGCCTGCTGCCCCTCCAGGGTCCAGACGGCCAGCACCTTCTCCGCGGAGCCCGACACGCCCCTGGCACTCCGCAGGTCCAAGGCCAGGCCCATGACAGGCTCCGAGTGGCAGGCGACGCGGCTGCACATCTTCCGCGCGGACACGTCCCACAGGGCCAGCGAGCCGTCCTCGTAGCCGGCCAGGAGCAGCGGGCGGGGGGCTGGACTCGGCCTGTGGGGGACAGCAGGGTGTCAGTTCCGTGGGGAGAAGGGGCTGGGGACGGCGGCCTGCCCTGCCGGGCCCGCGGGCCGACACGCAGTTTGGGCCAGCGCCGGGGGATGTGGGGCACAGGCCGGCCCTCCAGCTCCTTCCCGCCATTGACGTGCGCGGGCACCCCTGGGCGGGGCTGGCCACCTGTCTGGCAAGCCGGCCAAAGAAAACCGCGAGCTCTGTCTCCATGAAAAATGAACCTTCTGCACTTTGTCAACGTCGCCGCGAGCCCCCCCCGCACAATGTCAAGCCCGCAGAGTCAGCGCCCTGCCCGCTGGCCCGCTGCGTGATGGATGAGGCCACGGGTCAGAGGCTGCGCAGCGGCCGTGGGGGGTGGGGGGCGAGGGGAACCCAGGCCGGCCTGGCACCAACCGGGAGTGGCTGCCCTGCGCCTGGTGGCTGGCCCTGGGACCGCTGGCCAAGCTCCCTGGGCTCAGAGGTGACCGAGCATGCCCGCCCCTCACCTGGGCCGCGGGACTTCCCAGGCCAGGAGCTCAGCGGCCGCCCTGGGCCCTGGAGAGCCGGCTGGGTCAGGCCTAGGGTTGCAGCAGCCCCGAGGAGGGAGGCTGGTGCTGGACGTGGCCTGGGCCTCGCTGGACACAGCTCTCCTGCAGGCCCAGGGCTGCACCGCACGCGTGACCTGAGCTGAGCTGCATCCTCACCCACAGGGAGTGGAGCACGTTGAGCGTGACCTGAGGGCTGCTAGGGACGGAAGGGATCGGGGAGCCCCGCACGGGCCCACGCGGGGTCTGGAGGGACGGGAGGACCCATGCGCCCAGTTTTCAGATGACCACACGAGCTCCCGGAAGTGACAGCAGGAAACTCCGAGAAAGTGGCCGTGAGGACTCCTGGCCCTGGCCTCCTGCCACCCCCGCCCGCATGTCCCCCCTTCACTGGAGGCTGCCCTGCTCCCGGCCCGGGGGCTCTGAGGCTCTGGCTGAGTGAGGGCTGCACGCCGCTGACCTGCCCAGACCCCGCGCGGCGCTCCCAGCTCGCCCCTGTGCTGAGGCCCCCAGGTCCCCCGCCGCACACAGGTCCCTGCGGGCAGGCCCATCCCACTCACTCGGTGTCCCCGCCCGCCCCCGGGTGTGCCGGCCAGAGGGGCCCCAGTGCCTCCAGGTTCCCTGGGGAGCCTTTGGCTGGAGGGCGGGCGTTGGAGGGCCAGCTTCAAGGTCGGGTGTGGATGACCCCTAACCTCCCACGTGACCATCCTCCTCACATCACAGGCCGTCCGTTCTTGGGAGCTGGACAAGAAGGCCTCTGACTGACTGGTCAGGCCCCTGCCACACTCAGATCCGTAAGCGGTAGGCAGTCAGAGGCTGGAGAGACGTCCAGGGCCGACTCCCTGAGCTGGGGGCTCTGGGCTGGATCTGCATCAGCCAACGCAAGTCAAGTCGGCGTGTCCTTCCGTCAGCCGTGTCGGTTACCTTGACAAGTTTGTACATCCTGTTTCTACACGTGGTTCTCATGGAATTCTTCCACGATTAGGCAATGACGCTGCCAGCGTCTCTAGAGTGAGCGGATGCGACGCGTCCCCTCTGGGGCCTGTGAGCACCCCCCCCCCCACGCCCTGCGGGCCCCCGGCGCCCCCCCCCCCACCCCAGCCCCGCCAGCCCTCGGGACCTACACCTCCCCATGCCCCCGGGGACTGCTCTCAGTTCAGAAGCTGCAGGGGCAGCAAGTGTGAATAAGGGCAGGGCCCTGGAGGGCCGGGAGTGGGGCACACAGGCCCCTTCACCTTGCGGGGTCCTGTCTAATCGTGGGGTGGGATGGCGTCCCCGGTCCTGGCAGCACAGGAGAGCGGCCCCAGTCAGCGACCCGCTCCTCACGGCTTCTGCGGCAGCAAGGACGCTGCCCAGACTCTGGAGCGCACGCCATGGACTGTCTACTCACTGCCGCCGGAGCAGAGACACCGCGGCGACCGAGGCCGCCCCCATCCCGGCCCCAGCCTTGGAGACGCCTCCTGACTGCGTGCGGCCAGCAAGATCATCCGAGAGAGGAGGACACGGCCGCTGGACAGCGGCACTGAAGCCCGCACGGGCTGGAGAGCGACCAGCTCATCCCGCGGGCAGAGGCCATGGGATTCGCACAGCTGGCCAGCACCCACCCCGGCCCCACGCAGAGGGTAGCATGTGGCTCCCCGGGAAGGCGGCCGCTGTTCCCTACAGCCCACAGAGGTGAGCACGAGCCTGTGTTCTACGGGGTCTGCAGGCGCCCTTGCAGCGGGAGCGGGGCCGGTTGGGGACGGCAAGGCGGTGGAGGAGGGGGGCCAGGAGCCCCGACCTTAACGGGCATGACTCACGCCCGGAGGCGTGGCTGGGGCGTGGCCGGCATGGGGCCTTACCTGCCAGAGCTGCAGGCACATGGGCATGCCCAGCCTGGCCCCCGCCTCGGGCTTCAGGCAGCTCACTGACGTCTTGGACGGCAGCTCCAGAACTTGGACCTGACAGTAAGAAAACAGGCGGATCTGGGTTGGAGCCAGCTCGAGTCTGGGCCGCACACGCAGGAGGCCTGAGGCTCAGCTCCGCGCTGAGGGCCTGTCTGCGCCTCCGCACAGCCCCTGGTTCCCAGGCCGTGCGGGACGCACACGTGACTCCCCGGTGACCGGCGGGTCCCTCCAGGGCGTCGTTGTCCAGTGGCCGCCTGGGGCCTCCCTCATGTTGACCTCCTGGCCGGGCGGGCAGCTTGGCCCCAAGTGCTGACTCAGCGCCTTCGGCCCCCGCCCTCCTGGCGCCCTTGCTGGGTCGGGCCTCACACGCGGACGGCCTGGAGCCTTCTGGGCTGTCCTGGGCCCCAGCGCCTGCCACTCCGCCCGCATGTGGCCTGTGCTGAGTCGCCCAAGACAGCATAGACCCTCCTGGGTGCCCTGCCCGGTGGCCACTCTGCGGGGGAGGTGCCACGGGCAGCCCAGGTCTGCAGATGGTGAGGCCATGGTCCGCACGCTCTCAGGGCATCGAGAGGACCGGATGCCTGCTGGGCTGCTTCTGACACCGGACACAGGACCCCCGGGAGGGACTTTGGGGGAACCAGAGGTGCAGACGTGCGGTGCGGGGGGGAACGCTCTCACCAACACCACACATGCGCGCGCGTGCGCACACACACACACACGTGACACACACCCTCCACACTGTCATGCCTGCAGGGCAAGCTTCGGCCCCGCACACCTCATCCTCACTGCCCCAAAGACGTGGAAGAAGACCTGAACCACGAACAGGTCGCCCCGCCACGCGTCAGAAACGCGAGAAGCCCCTGTGGCAGGCCTGAGGCTCAGGAGAGGCGCCAGGAGGACAAAAGATGTTGGGGAGGACGCAGAGGCCCAGGGTGTGGCCTGGAAGTGACCCTCTCGGGGGAGGCCCCCAGGCCTCAGGCGTCCAGGCCCACCCCGGGGTTCAGGGCCTGCTTCCTAGCACCCACACACGTCAGGGGGACTGGCCAGGGGGCAGCGCTGGCTGGCACGTGAGAGCATGTGGCCGCGGTCCCTGTGGTCGGGGTGCGGGGGCACCTCCCACACACCGCTGCTCCTGCCTGGCGTCCCAGGGCACGTTCTGCTTCCAGAAAGATGTCTGGTTTGGGCAAGCGTGGCCACCCAGACGGCCAAGCCCGGCGGGGTGGGAGCACGTCCTGGGCGCATCTGGCACCCCCGGGCCTGCGGCCTGAGTCCAGGCGGGAACACGGTGAACAGCCCGCTCCCAGGAGGTGCCCAGCCCTGGGCCCAGACCCCGCCGCCTGCTCAGGAAGGGCAGCCGTGGAGGAGGCTCAGCACCGTCTAGCTGCTGCCGCAGGAGAGAGCGGAGCCCACTCTTCACATTAATAAAACTTTTAACAGGTTTTTGGCAAATTGGCAACAAAAGCGCATGTAGCTCCTAATTGGAGATTTAAGCGCCTCGGCGAACAAACAGACGCCTGTTCCTGCCTCGTTATTTATGAGCTGGGTCTGCACTGAGATTCACGGCTCCTGCTGGGCGCTGGCCAAACTTCCCGGGTGCAGGGCTCGAGTGCCCGCCCAGCCCTGCCTGCCAAACGGCCCTCAGGGAGCAGGGACACAGTGGGGGATGGAGGGGGTGCCACCCCCTGGTATGAGGCTCCCACCCCCGCACAGGCCCCCACACAGCCCCCCCAGGTCCGGCTGACCAGTCCCTGCTCCGCCTGCGCCCCCGACAGTGACCCTGGGGCCCTGCTGTCTGACGTCCCCCGTCCTGCGGTTGCTACCACGGTGTGTGTCCCCCAGCAGCTCCCCAGCCCTGCCTCAGGCCTCACGCTGGCGCCCAGCTCTGACCCCGAAAGGCCGCCTCCCTTGCTGGCCCGGCTCTGAGGCCCACCTGGACCTCACAGGGCCTGCCTGCTCCTGATGCCCTGAGGGCCTCCCGGAGACCTCGGCCCACCTGGGCCCCCTGTCCGAGCCCACCACCAGGGCCACCCAGGCAGCCAGGCCATGGCTGGCCGGAGACCCCAGAGCCACTTGGGGCTCACTCACCTCATCACTGCCTCTCCCAGGCACGGCCAGCATCCAGCGCTGTGGGCCCTCAGCCAGGACGGAGGCCCTGCAGAAGCCCACGCTCTCCAGGCGCACGGTGTCCACCACGGCGTTCCTGCCCTCTGCCAGGTCCCACACGCACAGCTGCAGGTCGCGGCCCTGGCTGCCAGAACAAGAGGAGGCGGGCCGTGACCCTCCCAGGGGAGGACACACGTCGGCCGGAGGCCACAGGACAGCAGGGGTTGCCTCGCAGGGAGGGCGCCGGCTCCTGCGCTGAGAAGGGCCACACTCACACCTGCGGCCCAGATGCGCCGGCCTGGGGTCTGCGACAGACGGGGGCAGACACCACGGACGGGGCGCAGGAGCCCGCCCACCGCCTGGCACTGACGCCCCCCTGCAAGGCTGGGCCCGCCGACAGCTCAAGCCTGCGTCCCCACAGCGGCCCCTCGCTGGCCCACGGGTCTCACGTCCGAGGAGCCCAGGAGGAGAGGGACTGTCCCTGACACGTGCACCGTGCACACGGCCCCAGGAGACGAGGCATGGACGGGGCGGCTCTGACCCGAAGGCCCGCCTCAGCAGTCTGACCTGAGAACCCCGGGGGTCCTGGGAACGTGAGGCCCAGCCCACAGAACCCAAGGGCCAGCCACGGTGCAGGAACACGGGGAAGCACGTGGGCACGGACGGGAGGGGCCGCGGAGGGGCCGGGACAGCGTGTGGGGCTGACCTGGGGGCTGCACGTGACCCCCTCCGGGCCCGAGCCCAGATCTGGGGGGAGGAGTCGTGCGTGGAGCCGGACAGCGCACGGGGCGAGGGCAGCGGGGGCGCGGGGGCGGCCAGTCTCTGAGGGGTGAGGCAGCGGGGGCGCGGGGCGGCCCGTCTCTGAGGGGCCCAGGGCAGTGGGGGAGGCGCGAGCGGCCCGTCTCTGAGGGGCGAGGGAAGCGGCTCCTGCCCCTCGCCCGGTCCCCCCTCACTGGCAATGCTGTCCACGCGCCTGGCTGCCCCATGGCCTCCACGCCGGCCCCGAGCCGAAGGACAAGGCACAGGCCACGCGACTCATCGCCAGGCTGGGAGTGGCTAGCTTGGACTCTGGGCGAATGCTGGCCCGCAAATGCTCACCAGGCCCGCGGACTGGGCAGGCCGTGCCTCTCCCTGTCCGGTGTGTGTGAGTGTTCCCTGGGTGTCACCCCCAGGGTGGCCTCCCACACTCAGGGCTGACAGTGTGGGGATGACCCTGTGCACGAGGCCGACTGCCCCCCCTCAGTCCTGCAGAGAAGCGCTCGCCAGGCACATCCACTGAAAGCCCTCCCCCTGCAGCGGGCACTTGTGGGGATGACGGTGACTCCCTGGCACACGGCCCCTCGCCTCTGCCCTGCCCTCCACCCGTTCCTGTGTGGCTAACGGGCCGTCGCCCACGGTCCTCACTGACGTTTGTGTCCTGACGACCCCAGGCTGGCCGGCAGGGGCCTCTTCAGACACCGGGCCGCTGGGCTCGGGGCACACCGGGGCCCCCGGGAGGCTGCTTGAGCCTCGTCCACACCAGCCCCAGGCAGGCAGCTCCGCTGCCCACTGGCAGAGGCAGGGCAATGGGATGCACGCGTGCAGAGTAAGACAGGCCCTCAAGACACTGCAGCCGCACAACCTGGCCCGTCCCACCAACAGGGTGGGAGGAAGCTGCTCGGCGTGGCTCTGTTTACGTTAAAAAAAAAACCCAAAAAACATAAAACAAGTCTATGTGTTTTGGAGATGCCTGTTCAGACGGTCAAGCAAGAAAGTGGGGGGGCTTCTTTCCAAGGATACAGAGCAGGGGCCAGGCGAGTGGGGGCGGGGAAGCAGGGTCCCCGCGACCACACGGCCGCACTCAAACTCCCGGGCCTCTTTCTGCAAGCTCGTCACGCGGCCCACAGCAGGAGGAGGGGTGCACCCAGGGGCACAGGCACGGCCAGGTGCAGCCTCGGGCGTGCGGGCCAGGCCGGGGGCTCTCTGGGGCCTGGTGAGGCCGCCCAGGCCCCAGCTTTGTCCTCCGGCCCCTGACGTGAAAGGGCACCTTCCCCTCGAGGGCCACTTTGGAGGCCAGACTTGCAAACACAGCTGGGCCCCGGCCGCCACTGCAGCGTCG
Source organism: Okapia johnstoni (assembly GCA_024291935.2). Taxonomy (NCBI): domain Eukaryota; kingdom Metazoa; phylum Chordata; class Mammalia; order Artiodactyla; family Giraffidae; genus Okapia; species Okapia johnstoni. Next base: position 280,989 of record CM044310.1, on the reverse strand, counting down.
CACACCTGGCACCTCAAGCACCTGTGCGCCCTGCGTCCTGCCCGGCGGGGCCACTGCGGGCCAGCCATCACGCACGCACACCAGCACCCCCACGATCCCCGCACGCATCCACAGGCCAGCCGTCACGCATGCACGCCAGCACCCCCATGATCCCCGCACGCATCCACAGGCCAGCCGTCACGCATGCACGCCAGTGCCCCCCATGATCGCCTGCATACATCCACAGGACAGCCGTCACGTCACGCATGCACGCCAGCGCCCCCCACAATCACCTGCACGCATCCGCAGGCCAGCTGTCACGCACGCACGCCAGCACCCTCTATGATCCCTGCACGCATCCGCAGGCTGACTGTCACGCACGCATGCCAGCCACCCCCACGATTGCCCGCACGCATCCGCAAGCCGGCTCTCCAAGGGGCCCGCCTCCCGTGGGGGCTCCCCCAGGACAGCCCAGGGTGCTTGGGGGAGCAGGGAGCCCAGAAAGGCCTACACCTCCACTCAACACCCAGGAGGAAGGCTGGACGGCTCAGTGGGTTCCTTGGACGTGGCCCCTACTCCAACCATCATGGAGAGCGCAAAGCCCATGTGCAAGGGGTGCATCTGGGCAGCTTGAGGGATGGGGTGAGGCCGAGAGGCTTGCGCCCAGCACAACAGTGCTTTGAAGCCCCCTGGGGCCTAGAGGCCTTGTTTCCTGGGGACTGGCCTCCATGGTGCCCAGGTGCCCAGGCTTCAAGTCTACAGCTGCAGAGCCAACCTGTCCAGGAGTGCCAGGGCAGAGGGTCCCTAGGAAAGCCCTCTGCCCTCTCAGCTATCTGGGCGGGGGTGACCCCTGAACACGGGCAGAGAGCCCCAGACAGCAGTCACTCTGGCAGTGGGGCCCCCGTCCTGGCCCTGCCCCGCCCAGCCTGTGCCTCTCTCCAGGGGAAGGCGGACGCCCCCAGCGTGCCCCGCGCCCCCCAGCACCCTCCGGTCGCCTCCTGGCCAACCGCCCAGCTGGGGCACGTCCCATCACCTCCGTGGGCCCCTGCCCTCCTGGGACGCACAGGCCAGGCCCACTGCGGCCTCCACACACATGGTCTCCTGCCTGGAGGCCATACTCCTCGCTCTGCCGTCTCCCACCCCCAAGCACACTGCAGGACCTTCTGGCACACCCCCAGCAGCCACATTGAGGGCAGGGTGGGGGCAGGGCCCAGCCCAACAGCCTGCTGAGCTTCAGCGCAGGCTCTGCGCGCCGCCCGGGGACCAGCCGCCCCCTCGCAGGAAGGCAGCTGCGGAGCGGGCATCCTGATACCACGGCCCGGCCTGCAGGGGGTGGCGGACTAGGGTGGGCCCTGCTCGGGCCAGGGCAGCGGGGCGTGGACTCAGCCATCCCGGGCGTGCGGCGGCTCTTCCTTTATCTTCAGTATTCGCTTTATTTGCTGGTGTGGCCACGTCTGGTCTTCGCTGCAGCACATGAGGTCTTTCTTGGCCTCCCACGGGCTCCCTTCACGCGCCACCCTACACCCTAGCACAGACCCCCGGTGCTGGGGCTGCCCTGGCAGCTGGGCCCCGGGGCGTCCATGGGAGACCTCCCACCCCCGGCTCACCACCACCATGACCCACCTGAGCAGCTGGGGCCCCTGGGGCAGCGTGTGCAGCCAGGTCACACACTGGCCTCCATGGCCGTCCAGGGTGGCGAGCGGCCTCCACGTCTGCAGGCTCCAGACGTGCACCAGCCCACGCAGCGACCTGTTCAGATGAGCGCAGTCAGGGCCAGCCTCAGGGGTGAGGGGGCGGGCTGGAGTTAGGCTCAGAGTCAGGCTGGGCTGGAGTCAGGCTTAGGGGGGTCAGGAGTGGGCTGGAGTCAGGCTCAGAGTCAGAGTGGGCTGGAGTCAGGCTTGGTGGGGTCGGGGGTGGGCTGGAGTCAGGCTCAGAGTCAGAGTGGGCTGGAGTCAGGCTTGGTGGGGTCGGAGGTGGGCTGGAGTCAGGCTCAGAGTCAGAGTGGGCTGGAGTCAGACTTGGGGGGTCGGGGGGCAGTCTGGAGTCAGGTTTGTGGGGGTCGGGGGTGGGGTGGAGTCAGGCCTGGGGGGGTTGGGGGTGGGCTCAAGTCAGGCTCAGAGGGTGGGCTGGAGTCAGGCTTGGGGGGGTCGAGGGGGGCTGGAGTCAGGCCTGGGGGTCGGGGGTGGGCTGGAGTCAGGCTTGGGGGGGCTTGGGGAGGCTGGAGTCAGGCTTGGGGAGGTTGGGGGGGCTGGAGTCAGGCCTGGGGGTCAGGGGGGCTGGAGTCAGGCCTGCGTGTGGGGTAGGGGCCGGGGGGACAGCACTCAGCCAGTGAGCAGGCGCTCTAGCCAGCAACTCGCAGGGGACGGCTGGCCACACAAGCCCTGGAGAAACGCTCCGCTTGCAGGAAGGGCAGGGGCCTGGGGCAGGTCTCCTCCGGGGAGCGGGGGCTGAGGGAGACGGTCCCTGCGTGCTTGCCCCGGTGCCGGCAGCCTGGGCCCTCCCCACACCTCCTCCTGGTCTCCCGGGCGGGGCACTCACCCCGAGAGGAGCAGCGGGCGCCCCTCGGCTGCCTCGCAGAAGTGCAGTGCGTGCACGGCCGAACGGGCGCCACGCAGGACGAACTGGGGGTCCGGCGGTGGGGGCGCGGGGGGCTGCCATGCGCTCGCCTGCGGACAGAGGGGGGCGTGAACGACCGCATGCTCCTCCAGGACCCTGCCCACCGGCACACCGTCCTGACGGGCGCTCCCCGCCCCCCAGATGGCGGGCCCCCCTTGCCCAGAGCCCCCGCCCTGCCCTCCATGTCTCCCGGGGGGCCCATCCTGACCAGCCCTCCCCGCGCAGTCGGAGGCATGCGGGTCCAGTCCTCACGGGGCTGCAGGCTCAGCCTGCCCCCCTACCGCCCAAGCAATGGGCCGGCCAGTGGCCTCCTCCAGGCTGCAGACCCTGCACGCCACCACCCAGGGGTGGAGCAGCAGCCCCTACGGTGCATGGGCAAGATGTGGGCCCGGTATCCTGCCACCTCCCGGGAGGGCCGCTCTCACAGAGGACGGACCCTGCCTCAAATCCCCGGTCTCGTAAGGCCTGCGGGCCCCCCAAAGGAGGAGCTGCCGGGGCCCCCTCCGAGCCGCCTTGACCACCCTGTCCGTCTGCCTGCAGGTCCTGGGCCAGGTCGAGGGCACAGCCGGGAGCAGAGCCCAAGGCACCTGAGGGGTCATCCTGCTGGGCCCCGGGACAGTCGCCCCCAGTCTGCACGCAGCCAGGGGGCACACAGCAATCAGAGTGCCATGTGCGGCAGGGGCCGAGGGGCTCCCACAGGGCAGGCCTCCCACAGGGCACACAGGCGGGCACGCACGTGCACGCATGCACGCACGCAGCGCCAGCAGAGGCCCAGCCTGCACTTGCCATCCGCCCGCGGCCTGATGGGAGTTTCCAGAACCTGCGCGGGGCTGGCTCCAGCGGATGAATCAGGCCCCCCACCGTTTCCGGACTGACGCGGGGAACAAACCCATCACGTTGTTGTTGTTACAATAGCCGGGGCCAAGACGAAGCCTTAGCAATTAAGGGCTCCATCATTTCAGGCAATTAAAGTAAACGCTTTATTTGAAAACTAATTAATTCTAGCTACATATTTTTCCCATGACAATACCCCGTGATGACTTGATTTATGACGTCTAATTATTCTTTATTAATCTAATTAAGAATAATCACATTATCCCATCTCCTGGCAGCGGGCCGCCCCGAGTGGTGAGCACCGAGCGCCCGGCGGCCTCGCCCCTGGACTGTCACTCTCCCCGTTGGCGGGCAGAGGGGCCCCACACCTGATGCGCAGAGCACAGCCCTGGGTCTGCAAGACACAGTCTCCAAAAACTAGAGAGAGAAAGCCTGACGGTTCTTCCACCACCGCGACAAACACCCCTGGAGGCCCCCAGACGAGGAAGCCGCGGGGTGACGCCGTGTGGGGTCCCAGACTTCTGCAGGTCCCCCGCCCCGTGTGGGCACAGTGTGGGGGCAGGAGCCTGCAGCTGACCCCTGGCCTGCAGTCCTGGCCTGCAGGGGACAAGGCCCACAGCCCTCGGGGGCAGGTCATCTCACAGGAGCACCCCCTGCAGGCGAGACCCCGCTCGCCCGCGCGAGCGTCAGGCTGAACTGGAGCTAGAGCTGCGCCCAGAGCTGCCCCGACGTCGCCCCTTGGAAGCTCTCAACCACCTCGGGGCCCAGAACTGCAGCCTGTGCGTCCCTCTCGAGGACCCAAGACCAAGCCTCGGCGGTTCACATGGAGCGCCCCGAGGGCCGGCCCCCGTCAACACTGTGAGCAGACGTGGAGGCCCAGCCCTACAGGGGGGCCCTGCAGGGGCCACAGGTGCGGATGCGACCCCCCGCAGAGCACGCAGGACTGGGATGGACAACAACGCTGCACAGCTCTGAGGATGGAGAGACGGCCTGACCTACAGCGAGCGCGGCCCCGCTCAGATCCGGAGAGACTTGGCTGCGGAGAGGCTGCTGGGGGCAGGGGGCGTGCTGGGGGTGCAGAGGAGATGCTCCGTCACGGGGGACACGCGAGAACAGGCCGCCCGTCCACCACCTCCCAGGGGACACACGAGGACAGGCCGCCCCGTCCACCCAGGCCTGCAGGAACCTCCCGACACACCCACAGGGGCCCAGAGAGGACATTCGGCTCAGACTCAGGGCAAAGATCAAGGTCAAGAGGAACAGGAGGGCAGCTCTTCTGAATTCAGAGACTAAGGAGCACGCTGCCGACATGCCACGTGTGGACTTCGATGACGTCCTGGTTTACATCGAGAGCCCGAGATAAAAAATGATAAAACAGACTCAAACATTCACAGAAAACTTCAGCACGGTAGCAGCAAAGAAAACCAGCAGAGAGAACTCAACAGTCTCCGTGTACAGAGACAGTAACCCATTAGAGGAAATTCCATTTACAGTCCCAGCTAAGGAAATAAAAGACTTAACCCTGAACTGCTCACCTGCTGGACATCAAAAGAGCCCGTCCAAGGCACGTCCAGGGTGCGGCATAAAGTTATTCCACACACAGAACCGGGAAATGAGGTCGATTCTCGGAGGAAACGACAATTTACAGATGCCAACCTTGACGGTTCTGACGTTGGGAGCATCAGATAAGGGTTTTAAGCGGCTTTTATGATTGTACTCCAGGAGGCAAAGGTAAGCACGCTTGAAACGAATGCAGGGAAGTTCCCAGCAGAGAGGCTCCTGGGGCTTCCCTGGTGGTCCTGTGGCTGAGACGTCAGAGTCCCAATGCAGGGGCCCAGGTCTGATCCCTGGTCAGGGAAGATAGCATGGCTGCAGCTAAGAGCTGGTGCAGCCAAACAAATCCAGATAAATACGTGTGTGTGTGTATCTTAAAAAAAGAAGATATGAAATGGCAAAACAGGTCATGAGAACAGTCACCGGCCCTGTGCACCAGGGAAATCTAGTGACAGACGTGGCCACGTGCACTGCAGGCTCACGGGAATGGCCACTGTTAAGACGGGCCACACCGCCGGCCACTGGGACGCGGGTGATGCGGGGAACCCTCCTAGGAGTATCCTGGTTCAGTCCCTTTGGAATACAGTTTGGCTGGGTCTCTAGAAAAAGGCTCCACACCAGGGGTGGTCCTAAGACCCAGGGAAGCTGAACACACGGTGCTGGACCCCTATGCCCCAGCAACGCAGCGCTGATCAGGCCTCCCCGCGAGGCAACCTCAAAATCGCGTAAAAGCAGCCAGTAGAAGAGAGGAAATACCGTGACGCTATTTAGATAAAATCCTAGAAAGGGCGAGCCACCCAGCGGCCACGGGAAGCGGCTGAGGGCACCTGGGGAGGGCGCCACGGGGAGCGGGAGGCCGTGTGAGGTCAGAGGTCGCGAGGCGGCCCTGGGCACGCCCCCAGGACGACAGGGGCGCGTGTCTCAGGTGCGGCAATGCTTACACAGGTGCTGGAACTTATCCAGTTATCTACTTTAAACGTGTGCGCTTTGCTGTATGTCTTTAAAAACACTGAACAGCACCTAAAAAACATGTGAGCAGACACTCCACCTGCAAGATGCGCAGGCGGCGAGCAGCCAGCTCAGCGCCCTTAGCCTCGGGGAAATACAAACAAAACCGCCACAGCTCAGGTGAAGCCGGCAGACCCAACGCGAGGATGCAAACCACACGTGAGCCCCACAGCCAGCCAGGCAGGCCCTGGACCGGGGAGCAGCAGGGTCACGCTGCCAGCGCTGCGACCGCTGGGCGTCTGCTCCAGAGAGATGAAGTCGTACCTACAAATGCCTGTGCCTGACTGGTCTGTTCAGGATATCGCTCAAACACAACAGGACCCAATGACCATCCACCCTCGAGCAACAGTGCAGGAGCCAAGTATTGAGGAACGCGGCGCTGTGGGCGCGCCCACGGAGAAGGGAGAAAGGACCAGCCCACACCGTGCATGGCCCGGCTCACCGCACATTCTGGAAACGGCAGGTGCCAGGATTGGGGGTGCGCAGAGGGGACGGGCCTCTGAAGGGGTTTCTGCTTGTGCGTTGGAACTCCCCGTCAGCACGTGTGGTGAAGATCAGCCTGAGGCCATGGTGATGAAGGAAACAGCCGAAGGAATGGGCCAGCAGGCAGAGACCCACCAGGAGGTGGGCCGAACCCCACCCTGGAGGCTGCCTTCCTCTGGGGAGGTGGGGCTCGTGTGGACGGACGTTCGCTGGGTACGACGCGTGCGATGGCCCTTTATCTGGGAGGTCCTGCTCCCCGAAACCCAAACCCCAGGCCCGTCCTGAGGAACACAGGTGGCAAGTCCCAGCTGAGGGGACTCGCACAGAACTGTCTCGGGCGCCACAGCCCAGGGGAGCCCCCACGGATGTGACAACCGAGGGCCACATCCCGGCTGGGGCCCTGGGGAAGGGCTGGAGGGAAAACGAAGGACGCTGGAACATGCCCGGGACGCGGGTGGACCCCAGTGCACGAGGCCGCTCATCCCGCATGGGCCTCAGCGCCAACCGGGAGCGAGCGCCCTCCCGGCCAATCTGCAAATAACGGGCAGCAGGCACTGTTGGGGGGCTGCTGCTCCTCAAGCTACAGCGAGCGGGTATTTGACTTACCACCAAGATATTATGAAAACTCCACTTCCTACCTACATTTTCTGGTTTTAGAGCCAATTTCTCATTCCAGTTAAGGTGACTTTAAACAGACTCACTGCCAGTTTTTCAGTGCTTTTCCTATGTAAAGTGATTTCCCACCCACCCTATTTTTGCCCTAATAGACTTAGATCCTAAAATGGACTGGAATGGGTGGATTTAACTGAGATGACCATTATATCTACTACTGTGGGCAAGAATCCCTCAGAAGAAATGGAGTAGCCATCATGGTCAACAAGAGTCCGAAATGCAGCACTTGGATGCGATCTCAAAAACGACAGAATGATCTGTTCGTTTCCAAGGCAAACCATCCACTATCACGGGAATCCAAGTCTCTGCCCTGACCAGTAACGCTGAAGAAGCTGAAGTTGAACGGTTCTAGGAAGACCTACAAGACCTTCTAGAACTAACACCCAAAAAAGATGTCCTTTTCATTATAGGGGACTGGCATGCAAAAGTTGGAAGTCAAGAAACACCTGGAGTAACAGGCAAGCTTGGCCTTGGAGTACAGAATGAAGCAGGGCAAAGGCTAATAGAGTTCTGCCAAGAGAATGCACTGGTCATAGCAAACACCCTCTTCCAACAACACAAGAGAAGACTCTACACATGGACATCACCAGATGGTCAACACCGAAATCAGACTGATTCTATTCTTTGCAAAGATGGAGAAGCTCCATACAGTCAGCAAAAACAAGACCGGGAGCTGACGTGGCTCAGATCATGAACTGCTTATTGCCAAATTCAGACTTAAACTGAAGAATCTGGGGAAAACCACTAGACCATTCAGGTATGACCTAAATCAAATCCCTTATGACTATACAGTGGAAGTGACAAATAGATTTAAGGGACTAGATCTGATAGACAGAGTGCCTGATGAACTATGGACAGAGGTTCATGACATCATACAGGAGACAGGGATCAAGACCATCCCCATGGAAAAGAAATGCAAAAAAGCAAAATGGCTGTCTGAGGACGACTTACAAATAGCTGTGAAAAGAAGAGAAGCGAAAAGCAAAGGAGAAAAGGAAAGATATTCCCATTTGAATGCAGATTTCCAAAGAATAGCAAGGAGAGATAAGAAAGCCTTCCTCAGCGATCAGTGCAAAGAAATAGAGGAAAACAAGAGAATGGGAAAGACTAGAGATCTCTTCAAGAAGATCAGAGATACCAAATGAATATTTCATGCAAAGATGGGCTCAGTAAAGGACAGGAATGGTATGGACCTAACAGAAGCAGAAGATATTAAGAAGAGGTGGCAAGAATACACAGAAGAGCTGTACAAAAAAGATCTTCATGACCCAGATAATCACAACAGTGTGATCACTCACCTAGAGCCAGACATCCTGGAATGTGAAGTCAAGTGGGTCTTAGGAAGCATCACTACAAACAAAGCTAGTGGAGGTGATGGAATTCCAGTTGTGCTATTTCAAATCCTGAAAGATGATGCTGTGAAAGTGCTGCACTCAATATGCCAACAAAGCTGGAAAACTCAGCAGTGGCCACAGGACTGGAAAAAGTCAGTTTTCATTCCAATCCCAAAGAAAGGCAATGCCAAAGAATGCTCAAACTACCGCACAATTGCACTCATCTCACACGCTAGTAAAGTAATGCTCAAAATTCTCCAAGCCAGGCTTCAGCAATAGGTGAACCATGAACTTCCAGATGTTCAAGCTGGATTTAGAAAAGGAAGAGGAACCAGAGATCAAATTGCCAACATCTGCTGGATCATCAGAAAAGCAAGAGAGTTCCAGAAAAACATCTATTTCTGCTTTACTGATTACGCCCAAGCCTTTGTGTGGATCACAATAAACTTTGGAAAATTCTGAGAGATGGGAATCCCAGACCACCTGACCTGCCTCTTGAGAAACCTGTATGCAGGTCAGGAAGCAACAGTTAGAGCTGGACATGGAACAACAGACTGGTTCCAAATAGGAAAAGGAGTACGTCAAGGCTGTATATTGTCACCCTGCTTATTTAACTTATATGCAGAGTACATCATGAGAAACGCTGGGCTGAAGGAAGCACAAGCTGGAATCAAGATTGCCGGGAGAAATATCAAATAACCTCAGACATGCAGATGACACCACCCTTATGGCAGAAAGTGAAGAACTAAAGAGCCTCTTGATGAAAGTGAAAGAGGGCAGTGAAAAAGTTGGCTTAAAGCTCAACATTCAGAAAACTAAGATCATGGCATCCGGTCCCATCACTTCATGGCAAATAGATGGGGAAACAGTGGAAACAGTGGCTGACTTTATTTTTTGGGGCTTCAATATCACTGCAGATGGTGACTGCAGCCACGAAATTAAGACTCTTACCCCTTGGAAAGAAAGTTATGACCAAGCTAGACAGCATATTAAAAAGCAGAGATATTACTTTGCCAACAAAGGCCTGTCTAGTCAAGGCTATGGTTTTTCCAGTGGTCATGTATGGATGTGAGAGTTGGAGTATAAAGAAAGCTGAGCACCGAAGAACTGATGCTTTTGAACTGTGGTGTTGGAGAAGACTCTTGAGAGTCCCTTGGACTGCAAGGAGATCCAACCAGTCCATCCTAAAGGAGGTCAGTCCTGGGTGTTCATTGGAAGGCCTGATGTTGAAGCTGAAACTCCAATACTTTGGCCACCTCATGCAAAAAGCTGACTTATTTGAAAAGACCCTGATGCTGGGAAGGATTGAAGGTGGGAGGCGAAGGGGATGACAGAGGATGAGATGGTTGGATGGCATCAGCGACTCAATGGACATGAGTTTGAGCAAGCTCCGGGAGTTAGTGATGGACCGGGAGGTCTGGCGTGCTGTGGTCCATGGGGTCACAAAGAGTCGGACACGACTGAGCGAGTGAACTGAACTGAGACTTAGATCCATCAGTAGTGGTCCCCACACAAGGTAGTGTGCACTCAGCTATGCAGCTGCCTGGGAACCTTCGTCAGCACGCTCGTGGCTCCTCCCGGAGCAGAGGGGAGTCACGAAGCAAGAGGCCTCCCTCACGTGGCACGGCCCCACTAGAGGGAAGGCCATGAGCGGGCCGGTCCTCCAGGTGGGAGGAACCAAGATCCATCCCTCCAGGCCTCCCGGGTTGCAGCTGGACAGGCCATCATCCTCCACCATCCTGATCAGCCCTGACTATGGCAAGGCCCAAATCCAGAACCGGCTCCCAGAAGTCATGTCACACCTGCGGAGGCCTGGGCGGTCACTGGACAGCCTCCTGGCTAGACGGGGGATCTGCCCACCACCCCGAGGCAGTCCGCGACATGGCATGGCCCTCCTGTCGCCGAGGCCCGTGGGTCAGCGTCCTGTTCATGGCGCTGGCTCACTGAGGGGGGCGGCCCAGCCCTGCGCCGCCAGGGAGGCCGGGCCTGCCTATGACACCATGGGGAAGCCTTGGTCCAGGGCAGAGCCCGCCGTGGTCCCTGTAGCTCGCTCCCTGGGCCCAGGAAATGCGCCAACCTCTCTGCCCGCCGAGGAGGCCCTCGGTGGCCCACCACGCCCATGGAGCCCTGGCCCGGGCCGGTACAATGGCGGGTCTGCCTGGGACCCCAACTGCACAAAGATGTGTCTCTGGGATGGGCGGCTGGCCGTGGAGTCAAAGGCGTGCATCACAGCCCTCCCCGCCGGGCCCCTTCCCCTTTGAAGCCTCGGTGAGTGATTGAAGCGTCTCCTTTCTGAGGGCAGATAGCGCCGCGTAACCTGACTCTAAGCCCTGGGATAAAGGTAGTTTGTTCACTCTCAGCCAGTCTGTCAACACCTCCTCAGTAATTAGCCCTAATTATTACCGAGGGCCGGCCCCCATTTGGTTATTAAATCAGAAATAGTATCGTGGCCGGCTGTCTGTCAACACCCGCTGGGCGACCTTGGATTCACTGGATCCTCTGTCAGTATCCATGGCTTCAAAGATGCAGGCCCGGGAGGGGCTCGGGCAGGCAGCTCGGGGCCGTGAGGGGGTGGGGGCCAGGCCGGTGCCCCAGGCGGCTTCAGGGCCCGGAGGGCAGGAACCAGGCACCCAAGGGCCCCAACCTGCACCCCCCCCCCCCCCCCGTCCTCGACCCAGCCACGCCCGCCTTCGGGCCTGGTGTGGGCGTGCGTGGGGAGGGCGGTCAGGAGCAGCCTGGCGGCCCTGCCTCAGCACAGCCCCCTCCCCGAGTGCCTCCGTGGCCTGGCCTCACCTACACGAGTCGCAAGGGCCGTCCTGCAGCCGTGGGCGTGCAGCTGCCCATCAGACACCTTGGGACGACGGGCCAGGCCAGGAGAAAATGCCAGGGTGAGGGGCTGCTGGCCCAGGAGTCGGATGCGGCAGGAAGGCAGGCGACTCGGGTGTGCTTAGCCGGCTGCTGGCACTTATGGGCAGGGTGGGACCCCAGTCAGCTGCAGGCCGCTGGCCTGTGTCCCCGGTGTGAGTAGGAAAAGCCCCCCATTGCACAGGACATGGGCCCGTTCCCGGGCGCAGGCCTCTGGGCCCCACTCCCGCCAGGAGGTCTGCTCCCCAGGGCCCGGCAGCCCAGGGCTGACCACGGTGCCCGATGGCACTCCACAGGGTCTGGGATGCGGCTGACGCCCATGGGCTGGCACCAGGAAGCTCCGGGGAACTCGGAAGGGCCCACGCCCGCGGGGGTAAAGGACGCGCCCATTTGGGGCCCCTTGGCGGCCAGAGCAGGCTGCTTCCACGTAGGCAGGTGCGAGGGCATGGGCTCACCCCTGCTCAGATGCGCAGGTGGACAGGGAGGGGCGGCCCCGTGACGTGGAGACAGAACCGGAAGGGCAAGAACTGGCTGCTGAGGCCACCTTGCAGGCCAGGCGACCTGAGTCACGTGAAGGAAGAGCGTTCAAACTAGGGGTACAGGGTGGCACCCTCACAGCCGCTACCTGGGGCTGAGCAGCTCGGCGCGCAGGGCGATGTCGGAGGGATGCTCACGCCAGCATCCTGAGACTGCCAGGATGGGAGACCAAGCAATCCACGTCCGCGTCGGCAGGTCAGCTGTGTCCCCCAAGTCCACACATCGAAGCTCCGTCCCAGCCCCTCAGACGAGACTGCGTGCAAGGCTTCGGCTTCACAGAGGTGACCGAGGGTCGGGGGGGGGGTCACAGGCTGGGTCCGGATCTGACAGGACCGGGACCCTCGGCCTCCCCCACCCCATGAGGACCAGCGAGTGCCTCGGCTCGGGGCTCAGCTGCGGCTGTGGGGGTCAGCGCCGGGGGCCTTGCGGTGCCCAGCAGAAAGTCCGCGTGGACCCCCGTGCTGCCCTCGCGACCTTTCCCTGTGAAGTCTGTCGCCTGCCTGGAGCACAGCTGGCAGGGAGTGGGAGGCCCCGGTTTCACGGGTCTCCAGATGACTGACCAGGGTTCCGAGTCCCCTCACTGAGGGACCGTTCTTACCCCTGAGAACCGGGTACAGCCCCGCGGCGTGAACCGGAGCCCTGCCTTTACTGCCCAGTTCTCTGCTTGTCCATCCACACTGACTCCCTCTGCAGTGTCTGTGTCCTCAGCACTGCCAGGGTTAGCTGTCCCCTGGACGCAGGCGCCAGACAAACCCTCCATGGTGTACACCTGTCTGAGTTCCGGGAAACGGGGCCTCGGGATCTTCCAAGGGCAGCGGGTCAGAGACATGATGTCTGGAAGGCGCGCCCTGCCAGACCGCCCTGTCCCGCATACCCCGAGCCCCCTCCTTCAGGAGGGCTGCCTGCACGCACGGAGCCCAGAGTGGACACAGACCAAGGGCCTTCTCCCCCGAGGCCTGCTGGGCCATCATACTCGCCCAGAGGCAGGCTCGCTGCCGCCTAAAGGCAGGCGGGCACTCCAGCAGTGCAGGCACTGCCTATTGGAAAGGCCAGGTCAGCGCCCTCCCAACCCACAGCAGGGCAGGCCACGGCTGACCGGGCTGGATGGACGCAGTCCCACCGGGGCCCACAGGAGGAGGGCCGGGGGGCCTCAGTGCCAGCAGGAGGGGCGGGAACATCCAGATTCCTCCGTTGGATCAGAGATGAGACGGCACTCGCTTCCCGTCTGCTCGCCTGCTTCGCTGTGGGGCTGTCAGCCTCCTCCCGCCAGGCTTCCCAGGTGGCTCAGTGCTCACGAGTCCACCTGCAGTGCAGGGCGCATGGTTCAACCCCCACGTCAGGAAGGTTCCCTGGAGCAGGAAATGGTGGCAGTGGCAACCTGCTCCAGTACTGCTGCCTGGGAAATCCCACAGACAGAGGGGCCTGGGGGGGGCGCAGTCCAGGGGGTCACAAGTCGGACACACCTGAAGGCCTGAACAGCAGCCTCCCCCTGCCTGTAGACGCAAAGCTGTTTTACTCACAAGCTGTCTGGGCCATGAAATAATGCACGTGGACCCAGAGGCTTTTCCAGCACGGTACAAAGTGAAATCATCCCAACGTCCATTTTACTTAAAATGGTTTACCAGCTGGTTATCAGTTTTTCCTAGAATGACCTTTCAGCTGCACTTAGGTTTCGACTTATTCTTTCGTCTTCTCCAGAACTCTAAGACCCACGGGGCCCTAAAGCGCCGGCTGACCCGCCTGTCTGTGCTGACCGGGCTTGAGGCACCTCAGCGCGCGTTACCAGGACCCCCTGCCCCAGCCCCGAGCAGAGCGGGCCTTGGTCACTGCGGCCCGGCCCCGCGCCGCACAGCCCTGGTCTGCGGCCCACTCCCCCCCTTGCCGCCGGCCTGGAAGCTGGTCCTCGGGGCCACACTCCTCCTCCTCCCGAGCCCCCCTGGTCCCCCGGTTCAGCCTCTGCGACGCCCACGGCCCAGGCAGGAACCTCACCTGTGACGCTGGCTGGGTGCTGGTGGCTGGCCCGGTTCCCTCCCACCACGGACAAGAACTCACACTTGGCCATGGACCCAGCACACGTCTAACAGCCCTGCCCGTGTGCCGGGGACACAAGGCCGACTGCTGGAAGCCCCGCCAGCCGTCACAGCACCGGGCGTTGCGGGCGGAGGCAGGAGTGGGCGGGGCGGCTGGGAGGGCAGCACCGCCCAGAGACCTGGGAGGGAGCCCACCAGGTGGGCTGGCAGCTGCTGAGCCCCTGGGGGCACCCTTCTCCACCAAGGCCCTCCGGCTCCTACCCAAGACTGAAAACAGCCACTTCCTCCAGGCAGCTTTCTTAATTTCCTGCCCCGAGGACGGAGCACAGGGGCAAAGCCTGGGGCAGCGGTCAAAGCAGATGCCACGCAGGAGTCAAATGGGCAGGCACGCAGGCCCAGGCGTCCCGACACTGAAGGGCTGGGGACCAGGACGCACGGATGTCCGACAGGGATGATCCAGGGACCTCGGTCCACCCGCAGGCAGTGCCCCCCGCCAGGTGCGGGGACCCCCGGGGGCTCTGAGGATGAGGGGCACAGGGCAGAGACCACCACGCCGCTGCAGCTCACTCTGGGGCAGGCGCGGGGCTCATGGGGTGCTGTCTGTGCCCAGACACCCCGAACACATGCACCTTCCACCCAGCGGTGGGGCTGGGGCCCAGGCACCACCCGGAGCCTCACCCAGTCGCCCTGCAGGGCCACCCTGCCGTGATGGGGGCACACAGGCCGCTTCACCCGGGTCGCCGCCACACCCAAACGACCCATGCTCAGACGGGGCCGCAGACGGGGCAGGCACGGAACGGCGGCTCTCCTGCAGTCTCGGCGGCATCTACCGCCCCCCAGGGGAACCTCGGGTGACTCTTGGACACCCTGGGTGAGAGGGACCTGTTCTCTGGGCAGGGGCTCGGCCGATCCTGTACGTGTAGGGGCAGCTTTGGGGGCGCTGGCCCTGGCTGCCCCCCCCCCCCCCGTGTGCAGAGCTGGACAAGTGGGTCTGGGCTGCCCTCCGTGGCCAGTACCTGTTCAGAGCGAGTGTTTCTGGATGTGGAGTTGAACTATGAACAGCAGGGGGCCCAGAGCAGTGGGGCCAGGCCTCGGGGGAGCACCCGTGTTGCAAGCCGGGCCTCTGAGAACCTAGATGAGCACTCTTACCACGGGCAGGCATGGGGCCACTGGTGGCCGGCTTGAGGCCAGAGGCAGAGCCCAGGGCACTGCAGCGTGGCACTCGGCAGGGCTGTCTGGGGCTTGATCAACCTCCTCAGGATCCTGGGGGTAGAGCCCATGGTTGTCCCCGGTCCCCGTCAAGGCAGAGGGCTGCCCATGCCCGGGCTCGGCCCGTCAGGTGCCTGAGGTTGTCCCATGGTGCTCGAAGCGGGAGGACGGGTAACTGTCCAGCTGCGCCAGGAATCGGTCCAGCAGCCAAGGCGTGCCGTCGAAGGCACCCGGGGCCAAGCTGGGCACACAGGGGCAGCCTTGTCTGCGACACAGCACCGAGCTCACCGCGCTTGTCTGCTCCACAATCGTGTACACACGCAGGGTCCCCATATTGGACTGCTCAATCCAGGGATCCGTTGGGGGGGGGCGTCCACGACCCTGGGAGAGGCCCCGTCCATCCGCGGCCAGGGGTGTGCATGGCGCAGCTGGCCGCCACCCGGACAGCACAGCGAGGGCCCTGCCACCGGCGACAAGGGCCGCTGGGAGTGGACGGGAGCTGCCGTGCCAACCAGAGAGGACGCGAGGAGAGGGGCCCAGAAGGCGGGCAGAAACACCGGACACACGGGCAGAGGCGGCTGTAGAGGGGAGCTCCAGGCAAGTGCTGAGCGGGCAGCCGACCGCGGCCGCCTCAGGAGAGCCCAGGAGAGCCGATGGGACCGTTAGCCGCAGGCCACCATCCGAGGCGATCTGTCCAAAAACAAGGCGGGAGAAGTGGGAAGAAGGCCCCACCATCGCACTGGGTGGCCGACCCCGGGCCCCACTGGGCCTCTCCGTGCGAGGAGCCTGGAGGCCCGCCGGGGAGGCCAAGACAGCAGGCAAACACCGCCTGGCCCCTTTAAGAACAGGGTGTGATGGCGGCCATGTCCACCCAGGAGAAGGAGGGCCCAAGTCAGGTCCCCGTGGGCTTCCTCGGACAGCCTGGATGGCTCTCAGGGGATTTCAGGAGGGGGGTGACGACAGCAACCATCACGGGAGGCTCTATTCACGGCGAACACTGACCCCGCCGAGGCCGGTCCTCTCGCCATGCCTGAGGTGCGGCGGTGAGTGAAGGCACTCGTCTGCAGCCACATGCCAACCACTAGGTGAAGATGCAGCTGATCCTGGCCTGCTCCAGCACACATCACCCCCAGCCAGCCACGACGCGTCCCGGCCCCACGGACCGCTGCTCGCCACCCCCGCCCTGCACGGTCACCTGCAGTGTCATGAGACCCCAAGAGCATTGCAGCTGTTACCCGCGTGCCCTCCAGCCCACCCCCACCCCCGTGCAGACCCCTGTCCCTACTCACAGGGCAGCCACCCCGACCCCAAAGGCCTTCTGCCTGCATGCCCTTCCCTGTCAACAGCCAGGCATCCAGCCCCTCCCTGCCGACAGCTTTCGTTCCCCTTGCTGTGTCTGCTCTCACCATCCCAATGGTCACCACGCAAAAGGCCAGCTGCTGGGGCGGCCCAAAGAGACACAGAGCGGAGAAGAGGCGGTTCCCATCAGATGCACGGGGCCTGCCTGAGGGCCACCTGCTCCCCAGTCTCCTTGCAACAGGACATCCACTGGTGGTCGGCACAGCGCGCCCCCTTCACTCTTCGGGGGGCAGTTTCCTCAACAAGGCTCCACACCCGCCCCCTCCACCGCCCCTCCACCTGTCGCCCGCGGACGCCGGCCTGCACTCACCTTCGGGGCAGCTCCCCGCGAGTCCGCCTGCCCCCCGTCTGCTGGAGCTCCTCCAGGGAGCACGGTCTGTCGGTCCATCCGCCCCGCACCCCCGGGTGGCCCCCGGTACCTGCCTCCGCACCCAGTCCTGTGCGAGTGCGAGTCGGGCGGGGGTCTTGCACCCGAAAGCCCGTCCCATCCTGACCCTAACACGCTGGGGGCGGCAGGTGAACGCCGTGCTCGGCCCTGCCCAGCAGCCCAGAGTCCCACCGGTCGCTGACAACGCGCTGCCCACGGAGCACTCCGGCCCCGGCCCCGCGAGGGGAGGGGAGGCGGCGGCCGCGCCCTGGGCCGCTCCGCCCGCCCACGCTGCCTGAGGGAGCCAGGTGCCCAGACGCCCGGGGCAGCGCCCGGACCGCGCGCCGCCGCACCAAGCCCACCTACCTGCGGCCGCGCGGCGCCACGACGGTGCCGCTCCCTCGACGGCACGCACGGAGCGGGCGAGAGACCGGCCGCGCGAGGCCAGGCCCGCAGGGGCGCCGGCCGGGGTCGGGAGAGAAGGAAGGACACGGACTCGGCCCGCCGACCCTCTGAGGACCGGAGACCCGTGCACCCCTGCTGCCCTCCCCGCCGCGACGTGGGCCACGCCCCCTGCGTGCGCGCGGCCGCCCCTTACGACCCCGCGCAGGACGCGGCCACGCCCCACGCCGGCCTCCCGGCAGCGCCCGCGCCTGCGCCCTGCGCCCTGGGGCCGCGAACGCGCGGGCTTCCGGCCCCGCCCCCGGGCGGCGCGGCGCGGGGGTTGATGGGAGCCCGCCCTGCCGTGCGCCCGGCGGAGCGCCGCGCGCTGGGGGCCGCGTCCGGCGGCGGACGCGGCGCCGGGCTGAGGGTCGGCTCGCTGCTGAGGGGCCGCGGCGCCCCCAGGCGCCGTCCCTGCTCTCAGTTCCTGCCGAGCGCCAGGAGGGGTACTGGGAGGGTTGGCACAGGAGGGCTGCGTGTCCCGCCTGCCGGACGGCGTGTCCGCAGAGTGCCCGTCGCGGAGGCCCGGCCAGGGCCGAGCGCGGACCTGCGCCCCGGAGCGACGGGGCGGGGCTGTCCAGGGGCCGTCCGCCGTGGGCCGTCCGCCGTGGGCGAGCCGGGGGGAGCCGGCGCGGGCCCCGGGAGCGCAGCTGCGGGGGCCGCCGGCGCTCTCCGAGCGGACTCCCCGGGGCCGGCGCCCCGTGCGGGCGGGTTACCAGGGCCGAGGTCACCGCGAATGGTGTCACACGAGCCCCCTCTCGGCCCTGGTCTAGCGACTCCTTTCATGAGACCGTCCCTGAAATGTTATCTGCGTTTGCACCCAAGCTCACTTGCTTTGATCCTTGAAACGGAATCAAAGGTTACATTGTACCTTCTCAGGGTCTGTGGGCCTTTCAACAACCTCGCCAAAAATAATAGAGGTGGCACCCAGCCAGGAAACGCCTCCTGGAAGTGTGAATGAAACTTGTATTTTTCGGTTGTGTCTTTCCTAATTGACCTGATAATTTAAACTTCCTGCTTCAGAGGAGAGGGGGAGTTCCCGACGGTTTGGCAGCTCAGGGAGGTCGGTGGAGAGAGTGGGCTGCTGGCTTTGTGCAAGGCACTCATCCAGCTGGGCCATGCCGACAGAAAACACATTTTTAGGTTCAAAACGCTTTTTTTGTTGTTGTTCAAGTCATCTATGTATATATATTTTTTAATTGTAAAATGTAATAATGTAAAATTTATCATAACTATTTCTAAGTATACACTCAGTAGCATTAAGTACATTCATATTGTTAGGCAAACTTCACCACCATCATCTCCAGGACTTTTTCATCATCCCAAACAGGCACTCTTCCCCATTAAACACTCCCCCCAACCCCTTTCCCAAGCCCCTGGGAACCTCAACTCTACTTTGCGTTAGTTTGCCTGTTCTGGGTAACTCGTGTAAGTGGTGTCACATATCTGTCATGTCACTTAGAAGAATGTTGTAAAGGTTCATCCCTGGTGTGGCACCTATCAGAATTTTCGTTCCTCTGTAGGGCTGGCTAGTATTCCTTTGTACGTATACACAACATTCATCTGTCAGTACACTCGTGTCCCTCCCGTCCTTTGGCTGTTGTGACTGATGCTGTTGTGAATGTGGGTATACAAATGTCTGTTTGAGTCCCTGTTCTCAGTTTTTTTGGGTGTATGCCAAGGAGTGGCATTGCTGGGTCACGTGGTAATACTATGTCTAACTTTTTGAGGAACTGCTAAACTTTGCTACAGTGGTTGCATGATTTTTCACTCCCACCAATAGTGTATAAGGGTTCCAATTTCTCTGCATCTTCACCAACAGGTGTTCTTACCTATTTTTTTTTTAATAATAGCTGTCCTAATGGGACCTTGTGGTTTTGATTTGCATTTCCGTAGTGACTAGCGATGTTGAGCATCTCTTCATGTGCTCATTGGAGCTGGGTGTGTGTTTTGACTGGGAGGCCCAGAGGCAGTGGTCAGCCTCAAGTGTTCAGTTGGTGTCAGGTCTGTGGCTCCCCAGAGTCAGGGCAGCCGGGAAGCAGGGACACGCACAGCGAGGCAGAGGCTCCAGGCCCCGGTGTGGGCCTCTCCCTGGCAGGACCCGTACTTGTGGCCCTGGAGGGTGGGTGGGAAGGCCTCCCGGTGCAGCTCCTCCCCTGGCGTGCCCAGCCCCGGGCGCTGGTGGGCACACGCCTCTGGGAGGAGGCAGGCGCCAGGCGGGCCTCCGACCTGCAGAGAACGGCTGATGGGAACAACACTGCACTTGTATGACGTCTCCCCTTTGAAAACCAGATACTCCCTGAGTTATGGAAACCCAACCGCTGGCTGAGCGTCGGGACATTATTATTACAATCATGCGGCCCTATTCCAGCCACTGGGGCAGGACAATGCGCCTTTGAGGCCGAGCAGAGGATTCGCCTCTTGCCCACCCTCTCCCACAGGCAGGGGCCTGGCTGTACCTACGCGCCCCACGGGGCTCCTGCCCAAGGGAGATCTGCTCATTGGTCTGTCTCGTCAGGTGGAGCCCGAAGGAAATGCGTCCAGGTGTTGCTTTGACTGCCTCCTGTCCTGTCCCATGTCTCCACCATGCCAGGACCTCAGGAGCAACTTAGGTCTGCTTGCGGGAAACTTTCGGGTGTGGAAAAGTCTTCAAAGACACGAAGACCACCAGGGCCTCTTAGCCATTTTCACCATTATGGGCTGCGTGCCTCGCTAACATCACTATGAAAAGGGGCCCGTGGGGGGCATTCCTCCCTGGGTCAGTGACTGGCAGCTGGGGCAGAGAGTGGGGCGTGCGGGCTCCTGACCCCCAGCTGCTATGTAGCGAGGCCACAGAGCCTCTTGTTCTTGGTCCCACTTTATTCCCAAGCTTTTGGTGTTACTTGATCATCAGTTTTAGGCCATAAAGATCCTGATTTTATTAGGAAAAAAAACCCCAACAAACATAATCTTGTGGAATTGCAAGGCGGGATCACCTTCCCATGAAACCCTAGAGCCAGAGCCTCGAGGCTTGAGACAGGCCTGTGGATGCTCAGTCATGACTCTGCGACCCCAGGGACTGTAGCCCACCAGGCCCCTCTGTCCATGGGATTCTCCAGGCAAGAATACTGGAGGGGGTTGTCATTCCCTCCTCCAGGGGATCTTCCCGACCTGGGGCCTGAACCCACGCCTCCTGAGTCTCCTGCACTGGCAGGAGAGTTCTTTACCACCGTGCCACCTGGGAAGCTTGAGACAGGCCTCCCTCTCCTGTTTGCTTCTGCTGTCGCCGCTGGGCACCCTGGGGAGTGGATGGGGCAGAATGTGCAAGGCAGCGAGGGCTCCACGGTTCCTGAGTTCATCTGGGTTCGTCAGGGTTGGGTCTTCACCCTGCAGATGCCCTGATTCCACCGGGGGTCGACTCCAGACAACAGGCACGTGGAGGGAGGTGGGGGTCCTCCTGCTGCTGGTTCGACGGTGCTGGGACCCCAGCTTGGTCTTTGGGATCAGGGACACCTGAGCACCATAAGGGATTAGGCAGGCTCAGCTCTAAGAGGCTCTGCTGGCCCCAGGGAGGCACAGGTGCTTGGCTGGGGCCCAGGGCATGCAGAGATCCCAGAGCTCTTGGGGCAGGCCGGGAAACCCGAGAGCCCTCCAGGAGCTGGCGATGGAGGAGTGGGCCTGGGGAGAGAAGATGGGGGTCTGCAGGGGCGGACCCGCTGCACTCCCTGAGGGACGTCAGACCCAGGTCTGAAGGCTGTGGCCCGCCTGTCCTGACGCCGAGCATCTCATGGTCTCCTCCCTCCCAGGGTTGCCCCAGAGACCTGATGGGTCAGCAGGAGCAGGACCCTGGCCCCTTGGAGGCAGGCTGCACACTGCTGTCCTCTTAGTCCCCAGGCACTGCAGGAGGTCTGAGGTCCAAGGGGTGCGGTCCGTGGCCATGGGGATAGGGCGTTGGTTCCAGCAGAGACACCTGACGGGGCCAGGCCAGTGGCGTGGCGTGGCGTGGGACCTTGGTGCTACAGCGGGGGCAGGACAGGGACACTCATGGGGCTGACTGGGCTTGTTCACCTCAGGCCCAGACACCCTGCTGGCCTGCTCGCCGGGGTGGAGGCACCTCCCAACCTGTTTCTGGCAATGACCTGGACCCAAGGGTGGGCTGAGTGGGACTAGCGGGCGTGGGCCCAGGTGAGGGCACCCACGGACCCTGGGCCAGGCAGGGGAGGGAAGTGGCTTCCAGGGGACTCAGGGACAGGTGGGTACAGCCCCTGACCTGGTAGGAGCTTCTCGTGGAGGACTCGTTAAGGATCAGATGCTTCTGAGAGTGACGTGAGCGGGGCAGGCCCTGACTGGAGTGGGCTGGGTGCCTGGAGCCTGAGCAGGGTCTGCAAGGCTCAGTCACATGGCCTGGCAGCCCTGGCCTCTGGACGAGCACACTGCTCAGCCAACTCACAAGTCCCTCTTGCAGGGCCCGGGGCCCCCTGGCAGTTCTGCGTCAAGGGATGAGCAGTGGGTGAGGGTCTCAGGCCAGTGCGGGGCCCTGCTCCAGGCCAGGGCATCACCCACATCTCTGAGCTGCTGCCTGGCGTGTGGCCACACACCCTGACCTGCAGGTGCCGCCTGATGCCAGCTGTTGTCACAGGATGTCTCTGTCTGGAGGGACCCTGGACATGCCTGGCGGGTACCTGTTCAGCCAGGCCTCTGGCCACAAGAAAGCGTGGCTGAAGCACGTGTGGGGTGGGTGTTCCCTGCTACCCACCCAGGGATGCTGGGGGTCCCAGCATGAGTGTGGGATGCTGGGGGCACCCTTGGCCTGCACAGGTTGTGAGTCCTCAGCACAGCCCTGGGGGACAGGTCACTGTCCTGTCTTACTATCCACCTCCCCGAGGACCCAGGACCTTGGGGACAGCACCCCAGGTGGCTGGAGGGCTTGGCAGTGGAGGGTGAGGTGGGGGAGGGGTGGGCTGGCCCCGGCTTTGGCAACTCCTCTCATATCCCTGCACCACCTGCAGCCATAAGTGGAGGAGCGCAGGACGTCCCGGGGGTAATTGTAGGTTATATGAAACAACCGAGGAATTAAAGTCATATTTTCATTGCACCATAAAAACATGCCAAGGCGCAGGAGGCGGCCCTGGGCCCAGGTGGAGAGCACCTGGCCTGTGGGGTTCTGGCCCCTCCCTGCGCCCTCCGGGGGGAAGGGTGGGGCTGGGCCGGGCCGGGGAGCAACTTTGGAGCCAGGCAGGCCTGAGGGAAGCCAGGACAGGACCCCCTGCGGCCCAGCTCGGGCGTGAGACCCAAGAGCACGTGGGAGCCTCCGCGAGCGGGGGGCAAGGGAAGGGGGCCTGGGGGGCGATGCTGTGGGAGGGAAGCCTGGGTCCACGCAGCCCGCCCGGCTGGAGCCCCCAGGGCAGGGTGCAGTGGGACGGGGCCAGGCCCTCTTAGGCCCTGCGGCTTGCGAAGGGGCTAAGCCCCCGCCCGTGACCGAGCTGGGGGGCGGGGTGCGACTGAGCCCCGGGCCGGGGAGGGCCTCCAACAGGCGGCGCCCCAGGGCTGGCCCGAGCACCGTGGGGGGGCTCTGCTCTGTCCTCGGCGGCCACACCAACCACGTCAACCGGCCCGGACGCGGATGCCACAGGCACAGCTGGAGCAAGGCCGCCCAGCTGGGGAAAGGGGCTGCGGAGCACCGAGGTGAGGCGGCCGCCCGGCTGCGCCACCCGGAGTCACGGGAAGAGGTGAGGCCCCCTGCGTCCCTCGCCGGCCCCACACGGGAGGAGAGGCCCCGCCCGCCCGGTTGGCTGACTCGTAGACCCCGAGCCGGGGGAGGCCACGCCCAGAGGAGAGGCCCCGCCCACCCGATCGGCGAACTCGTAGACCCCGAGCCGGCGGAGGCCACGCCCAGAGGAGAGGCCCCGCCCACCCGGTCGGCGAACTCGTAGACCCCGAGCCGGCGGAGGCCACGCCCAGAGGAGAGGCCCCGCCCACCCGGTTGGCTGACTCGTAGACCCCGAGCCGGCGGACGCCACGCCCACCGCCGGGGCCCCTCCCACGGTACCGCCCGCCGGGCGTTAAGCGGTCGGCTGTTCTCGCCCGAGGCCCGGCCCTGGGCGTCTCGCTCGGGCGTCTGCGGCGGCCGCGCGCGCTTCGCGCGAGCCCATCCAGGCGCAAAGACGTTCCTTTGTTCGCTGACAAGCAGGGTCCCACCCAGGGCTCCCGGGCGGCAGACTGAATGATGTTTTCTTAGGGAAGACACGAGATTAACCGCCGCTAAAGCCCCAGCGCAGTGCAGGGCCCTGCCCGGCCTGTCAGCGCCGTCTGTCCGCCTAACTGACAGGTGCCGGGGGGCCTCGCTCCCCGTCGGCCTCCGTGCGCGGGATTAAGCCTGAGACCAGCCGACAAGCTGGCTGGGGCCCCGGGCGAGTGGGCCGCTCGGGGGACGGGGCCTCAGCGCCGGCCACCGCCTGTCACCGGCCACGCCGCTAGCGGGTGGCTCTGCGCCGAGCCCGTGTTCCCGGGAGATCCCCCGTGGCGGGGCTGCTGGGGGCCCGACCCCACCCCTCCCCTCCAGCACCGACCCACTGCCCCCACCCACACACCGCCACCCCTGCGCCCACGGCAGGGAGGTGACGGCGTGTGGGAGACATCACAGGCTGGGCATGCTTCGGGAAAACAGCCTCTTTATTTGCACCAGGTAATGCCAGGGGCTCAGACATGCGCAGCCCGCGGGGGGTTTCCGCACAGGTCCTCATCATCTGGCAGAGTCCCGGGTGCGCGGTGCCGGCCTGGGCCATCCTTGCCGGGCGCTTGGCGTCAGTCCAGTGTCCTGCCCAAGGTGGGGGTCAGTGGGGGGCAGCCCGCGTCCCCACACCCACCCACACGGAGGGCCCCTGGGGGGTCAGATGAGACAGCAGGCGAGGGCAGCCCTGCCTGATCAGGTGGGGCATTGTTGTTAGAAATGCCCTGAGTTGATGAGGCTCCTCAGAGGCTGTCACAGGGCTTTGTGAAGGGACCAGTGTCTGAGTGCCCAGGAGAGGCCAGGCCTGGCCTGCTAACTCTCGGCCATGGCTCAGCCTGCAGAGCATCTTATGGGCACTCACTGCTCTGTCCACAGTCCCCCGGGGCCCTGGGGAGCCCAACCCAGGAGGGGGTGAGGGCCGGGGGAAGCCCCTCTGGCTCACAGGCAGAAAGGCCCGGACCACAGGCACCCTGTTGGCCAGGAGCAAGGAGGGGTTTCCTCCAAGAAGAGGCTCAGGACCAATGGCACACCGGGGCTTCCAGCCGCCCATCTGGCCAGTTTTGCCAAGCCTAACAGAACCAGACTGTGTGTCTACTTTCTGAGCAGAGGGAAAGGACCTGGTGGCTCTGGGTGGGGCAGGTGGGAAGGAGGTCTGAGCTTTCCCCACCCTGCGTCCCCTGCCCCCCGGGACAGATGCTGTGGGTGCGCCCGGCCTCCAGACACCCCTGCTCGTTGGCAGCCTGGCCGGGGTCTGGAGTGTCCGGTGGGGGTGGGGCCCTCAATGGCCTCCCTTCTCAGCCACTTCTCCGGCCACAGTGGCCTGGGCACAGGGCCCACCTGCCTGATGTCACCTGCAGCTGGAGAGCAGTTGGCGGTGGCACCCAGCCCCCCTCAAACACAGGACCGGCCCCGCACGCACACCTGTCCATGGGGGCAGCAGTGGGCCGAGCGCCCCGGGCTGCGGATGGCCGCCTAGCCTCAGCAGCCGGTCACCGTGGGGTCCAGGCCGGAGCGCTTGGAGATGCGGAGCTTGGTCACCTCCTCCGCACAGGTGGGGTGGATGCCCACTGTCCGCATCACCTGCTGGTAGGAGGCCCCACACCTGCACGCCGGGACGGGGGTGGGGGATGAGTTAGTGCAGGGAGGCATGTTCGCCACCCCCCCCCCAGAGAAGTCCCCGGATGGCAGGACTTGGGGGAGGACTCAGAAGTCACGGTCCTCACTGCCCTCCAGCCCCGGCCCTCACTCTCTCTTCTCCAGCCGGCAGCCAGGAACACCTGCCAACTCCACCTCCCACACGCCCAGCCCGGCCCCCTGCTGCCCCTAGGCCCACACGGCCCTCTGAGTTCAGCCCGCTCCCCTCTGCCCTCCTGCCTGACAGCCCTCGCCAGCTGCCCAGCCCCTTCACTCCCAGAAATCCAGCCCTGCCGGAGCGGCCACAGCATGGGCCCTAGGACCCCGCCGTGCACAGCCTGCAGCCGGGGCTGGCCCCAGAGGATGTGTGCCCGCTGGGCGGCCCTCCCGGTACATGCAATGCCAAGCTGCTCCCGACCGCCTGGGCACTCATTCTGAGCAGAGAAGACCCACAGGGACCCCTCGGCTGGTCAAGGACACAAGCCTGTCCCAGAGATGGACATGGCTGCGCCCCAGGTGACAGGATCTGCCCCATCGGGTGGACACTCTGAAAACACCACCCCATGGACGAGCGGCCGGACATGGCAGACGCGACGCCCAGGTGGCCGGACACGGCAGACGCGATGGGCGGCCTGTGAGTGGCGTATCGGCCAACATTCCTGCAGACTCACTTGATCCCCAGGGCAAATCCCTGAGTAACTTCGCCTGCATTGGGGCCGAGGAAGTGCAGGCCCAGCACCAGCTGTGGGGGCTCCCGCAGACACACCATCTGAAAGGCACATGGTCAGTGGGGGTGGCGGGGGCCTGTGCACCCAGGCCAGGCCCATGGGGACACTCACCTTTATGTAGCACTGAGATGCGTCCCGCTGGGGGACAGTGAACTCCAGTGGTTTATAGAACGCGTGATAAACCTGGGTGGCAAGACATGGATTCCCAGGTCAGTGGTTGCAGCACAATAAGCCCCAGGGCCTCCTCAAGCTGGTCAGGCTGTGAGCGCAGCGGGGGAGCCACAACCACCCACTTGGCCTGCAGGCCGTGATCCGGGCTGAGGACGAGGCCCTGCTGGCCTGGAGGCAACCCGCCCCCCTGGGCATGGCAGCCTGTGGACAGACTGCCTCCCAGCAGGCCTGAGACCCCGGAGAACTGTGGCAGCGAGGCAGGCTGCCCTCTGACCTGGGACGCTGCCCAGACTGGGCGCTGGAGGGGGCCCGGCCGCCCGTCCAGTTTCCCTGGGCCCCCAGTGTTCTCCAGGCCCTCACTCCAGCCAGTGGGTGGGGGGCAGGCACGGCCCCCACTGACTGCCGGAGAAAGGCTTTCCGTGCCCGAGAAGGGCCGACAGCGTGGTCGGGGCTGCGGCCGTGTAAAACATGAGCAGGGCACTCACATGTGCCGCACAGCCGTTATTAATGAATGCAGCTTTAGAGACTATTGTTCTAACGAAGACAGAATTGAAAGGAAAACAAACAAAGGGCATTTGGCCGTTCAGCACTGAGACATAAAACATCACAGAGCGCCGCGGACACGTCCCAGGGCCTCGCGATGAATTAAGCAAAAATGGCAAATACAGCACAGTTGATGGAGGTCGGGGCAGGCCCGGGGGCCCGGGGCTCCCTCCCAGAGGGAAGCCGGCCGCGCTGGTGGCCACGTGGGGCCCGGTGCCTCCCGGCCCGCCTGCAAGCCGCCGCAGAACCCGCAGCCCGCCAGGCCACCAGGGGCACGCGCTGCAGCCAAAGCAGACCCCAGAGGCACCCGTGTGGTGCCAAGCCCTCCCTCTGGGGTGACGCCCACACTGGGCTGGCGGAGGCCTGTGAGGACCAGAAGTGGGCAGGACGGCAGGGGGGGTGGCGGGCAGAGGGCAGGAGGAGACTTTCCAGACAGCGGGAGACATGCACGCCACTGAGGGGGCCGCTGCTCCAAGGCCCCCTGGTCCCTGCCATGCCTGCCGACACCCCCAGCCCGTTGCAGCTGTCGTGCAGGGCCCCATGCCGTCCTGCCGAGCCTCAGGCCCCGGGAAGCAAGGCTCCGATATTCCCGCTGGCCCTCCGGCCTCTGTGGAGGCAGCTGTCATCGGGGTGGGGGCCACACGGGCCTGCATGCTGCCCCCCCGGGCCCGGACTCACCTCCACGTGCTCCTCTCCATGGCGAGCCACGGCTGCCTCCTCTGACAGCCCCACGCAGCCGTACTCCAGGGGGGTGAAGACAGTTGTGGGGACCTGGAGGGCAGGCCCGCGTCAGGCAGGGGGGCTGGGGTGAAGACCCCCCAGGGACACCGAGAGCGTCCGGTCACATGTGCGTGCTCACGCACACGCTCACACGCACGTGCCCCTGAATGAGCTGCAGCCTCGTGCAGGCTGGACGTGGCCCTGGAGAGCAGAGGCACTCACGTTGTCGTAGTCCATCAGGTCTGAGGTCCGGCCGCTCAGCCGCTGGGCCAGGAGCCTCCCGGCCATGATGGCCGTGGGCGTCAGCTCCGGCCGCCCCTGGAAGCGGGGAGCGCGGGTTATGCCAGCACGGCCCACGGTGGGGGCGCCGCCTTGCAGGGACCCCCAGATGCGGGCTGCCTCTGTTGCTCTCGTCTGCCCCCCTCTGTCCCACCCTGGACAGCTGCCAGTCTCCCTGGAAGAGGCGATGGGCTGCCAATGAGCCCGGACACGCCAGCCACGCTGGCCACAGCAGCGGCACCGCCCACATCCACCAGGGGCTTCTCTCGGGGCCCCACTTCATGCCAGTGCCCTCAGAGAGCATTTCCACAGCAAAGCCCAGGCGAGACCTGCCGCCGTTCACTAGTTCCCATTGACTAGGATTCAGGCTAAGACAGGCCCAAGGAGCACTTGTGGGCCACGACATGCAGCCGGTCTGGCACGCCAAGCCCAAAACAGAGCCAGGATCGGACTGCGTTCTGCGGAGGCCCCTGCCCTGGGTGTCCTGCCAGGGAGCAAAGCTGGCACAACCCCGTGTCCCTGCGCGCATCAGCCTGGGACTAGGGGCTGATCCCCAACAGCGGCAGGGAACGCCGATGTCCAACATTCTGGAAATGACGAGAATCGGCAGCGAGAGAGCACCCCACCCGCCTGACTGATGCAGACCTGACCACACAGCACACGTCTCCCCGGACCTCAGCCGGACCCTGGGGGTGGACGCTTCTGGCTGCTGAGCAACTTTTAGTCGTGACTGTTTTAATCAATGGTCTTCCCGGGTGGCTCAGCGGTAAAGAACCTGCCTGCCAATGCAGGAAATGTAGGAGATACAGGTTCAATCCCTGGGTCAGGGAGATCTCCTGGAGGAGAAAATGGCAACCCACTCCAGTATTCTTGCCTGGGGAATCCAATGGACAGAGGAGCCTGGCGGGCTGCAGTCCATGGGGTTGCAGAGTCAGACGCGACTTAGCAACTGAGCACACATGCGCATTTTAACACACAGCAATGCCTAAGCAGCCAGGTCTCGGGGCAGCGAGCATGCGTGAAGCCTCGTCCACAGCAGTGGGCTGACGGGGTGGCCAGGGTCAGAGGGATAAGCAGCAGTGGGCGCCAGCCGTACCTCTGCCACGTCTCCGATGGCGTAGATGTGGGGGACGGAGGTGGCTTCCTGGGCATCAACGAAGATCTTCCCAGTGACAGGGTTCATACGCACACCAGCCTTCTCCAAATTCAGACTCGCAGTTGCTGGAACTCGGCCTGAAGGACACAGAGCAAGGTGGAAAGTTTCCATGAGAGATTCTGACCAAGATTCCGGGTTTATTTAAAACCCTTCTCAGAAAGTCCACTTAGAATTGGTAAGATATCAAGCACTGACAGCACCAAGGGCCTCAGACATGCATGCACACATGCATGCACGTGCGTGCGCACACCTGCACATACATGTATATACGTACACATGCAAACACGTACACCCGTTGCACGTGTGCACATACATGCAGTACGCACACACACAGTATGAGCATACATATATGCAGTGTGTACACACAGTGTTTATGTATGCATGCACACATGAGTACATGCGCACATACACATGTCTGTGCACACATGCACACACATCTGCACAGAAAGGATGGTGCAGGAACAGGAGGAAGTGGGGCAGATGTGCAAAGTCAGGAATAAGACCCCGTAAACACACCCTACTATACAATTTTGGTTTTTTAAATTATAGTCATACATATTCAAAAAATAAATCAAATGTGGAAAAAAAAAAATCCCTATAACCAGTGAACAACCAGAAACAAAGGAGCTTATTGGTTTTTTTGTTTGTTTTTTTACTTTTTATTTTCAAAAATATGTACTTATTCGGCTGTGCCAGGTCGTCTTTGCAGCACATGGAATGTTTAGTTATGGCACGCAACATCTGGGTTGTGGCGCGTGGGATTTAGTTCTTTGACCAGGGATCGAACCTGTGTCCCCCGCATTGGCAGGTGGATTCTCAACCACTGGCCCACCAGGGAAGTCCACAAAGGGGCCTGTGGTAACAGATCACTCGCTCAGGAGACCCGGGAGGCCCACCCTGGAACTGCACCTCTGCGGGTCACGTCTCAGCAAGTGAGATGCTAACAGGTCCTAAGTCTTACTCAAAGAGGATATTCAAGCCCCATAACGCTGACTTGGTGCTGGAGAGCCATGATTTCTTTCGAAGGTGCCTGGCTCTGACAAGAGAAATGGTGTAGAAGCAGCAGCCAAGCGCGACGTGCCCCCAGCCCCAGACAGGATCCCTAAGCCCCTCCCCACTGACGGGGCTGTGCTCCAAGAGCCAGGGACCCCAGGCCACGTGGCGGAGCAATGCGGGTGAAGGATCAGCTCAGCTGCAAACAGAGCCCAATGGGGCCACGCAGCCTCCGAGCCATCGGCCCGAGGGCAAGTCGGAAACTCCGGCCCGGCCCTGCTTGCACCTCTTGGTGGAGGCATCCCAGGTGACCTCCCTGGACTGAGGCGCCCCCCGACACTCCTCCTGGGGCCCCTGCCCTCTACCTGCCAGGTCACCCCCATCTGCCACGAGGCTGCGTGTGCAAGACAGGCGGTGCCTCGTGCCCCCAGACCCTGGCAGGGACATCCCACCGATACCCGAGCAGGGTGAGTAGACCCAGAGGAGGCAGACGGTGCGCACGACCGCGTCCTGCCCTGGGTCTGGGACAGGCCCCCGCTGCTGGCAGCCCCAGCTCCAAGGCGTCCAGGGCCGGCAGGCACAGCCGCCCATCCTGGGGGGCCGTCAGCTTGTGGACCGGGCCCTTGGAAAGAAGCCAGGAGGGGGCGCTGCTGGGCGGACACCCCAGCACTGCCACCCATGTGCTCACAGCCCTCTCCCCCTGGTTCAGACGACAAGGCCTCTTCGAGAGGGGGTGGCAGTGGGGGGGGCGGTGGGCGCCCCGTCTTCCCGGGGCCAGGCGGGGGATCCGGCGGCGGGAGGCTCGGCTTCAAAGGAACGGCTCCCACGGCTCCCACGGCTCAGGCCCCCGGGGTCGGCAGGGGCTGGCGGAGTGGGGATGGGAGCCTTAAGTCTCCAGCTGCTCTCCCCGCAGGAAGTCAAAACACAGGCTCAGCTAAACCTCCTTCTCCAGCGATGGCTCCGGCTTGGCCCCAGGGATCAGGGGCTGAGGGGCTGGCGCCCTTCCCCAGCAGACCAGACATGGGCCACACGAGGCCGGGAGGGCCCCGCCTCTGACCACACCGATGCTGGCGCTCCAGCCCTGATGGAGGCCCATGAGCCTGCAAAGTGTAACGCGCCACCTGCCAACATCCTGCCTGGGGCCTGGGGGCCCAGTGGGCCCCTGGGAAGAGGTTGGACCGTGCTCTAGACAGGAAGAAGTGGGCCCCACGGGCGGGATGGGCGCCATGTGCAGGCAGGGGCTCCGAGATCAGCCCCTGGCTTCCTCCCCAGGTCCCAGGCCCTGAGCCTCCCAGGGACACTGGGCTGGGCCGACAAGCTGCAAGCAAAGCGGGCAGCGCCCGGGCCAGGCGCTCCGACGCAGCCACGCCGCCCCCAGCTCGCCCCTGCACCCCTGCCCGGCTGGTGGCAGGAGGTCTGCAGAGCTTCTTCCCGGGCCTGTGGTAATCATGGTAACTGCGCACCCTGCAGAGGCTAGCAAAGCGCATCTCCGGCCCCGAGGGAACAGAGAAACCTGAAGGCAGAAGCGGGAGACGGTGGCCATGTGGGCCCCCGTGGCCCAACTCGAAGCCAGGATTTTACAGAACGCGCTGCCTCCGTGAGCTCAAAAAGCACGTGGAGCGTGAACCTGGCCACGGGTACAGGGAGTAAGTGGCTGGACATCGCCGGGCGGCAGCAAGACGCAAGCACACGTGGCAGGCTTCCAGGACCAACGGTGGAGGAAGGGAGGCCCTGGACAGGGCTCACGGAGGGTGGACGGGTCCCCGGCCTCCGCCACACTGCCCCGTGTGCTCCGAGCCGCGGGTCACGCTCCCCCTCCAACAGGCCCGGAGCCCCAGAGGCAGAGGCAGACAGAGAATGGGTGCGGCCAGCCGCTCGGACGCCTGTTCAGACCAGCAGGCGGTCACGCCGTCCTCCACGGCCTCCCCAAGGGCAGGCATCCTCCCCATTGCCTGCTCACACGCCACCCTGTCCAGCCCGCGGGCTGCCCACTCCTCAGCCCCGTGTGGGGTTGGCAGCTGGTCCCTGGGGGAGGCCCTTCCGAGCGGGCGGCCCCCTCGCCCTGGGCTCTGCTCCTTGTCAGGGTGGGGGGCTGTGAAGGTTCAACATGGGCGTCTTCAATGACTAGTAAAACGCAGTGTCCTTTGGCCACATGTTAACAACCTGTGCTTCCTCCTGAGGATGACCGATCCGGCCCTTTTCATCCGTTTATACGACCCTGTGAGCGTCTCCTCAGGACGTGCATGACTTGCTCCACAAGTCACTGAGACCCCAGTCACACACCCTGCCTTGGGGCTGCCCCTCGCCCGCTGGCCAGAGTCCCTCAGGGGGACCGCGTCACCCTTGGAGCTTGGACGGCCCCCATCCAGCGCTGACCACCCAGGACAGAGCTCTCGGGGGGCCGGGCCGGGCCAGCCTCCCCTGGTGGCGCTGGGGGAACCACCTGCTGGCCGTCACAACCTGCTCCGCGCACCCGGGGACACAGAAGAGCAGACACACCACGTCACAGGAAGACGGGCCTCCCTGGAGCACGCGTGCTGATGTGCAGGGGATCGTGAAACGAGGGCAGACGTCAGGGCCGGCAGGAGCCTGACAGGTGAGCGCGGACTGCGGTCAAACAGACCCGGGAGGCCGCATGGGCAGTCCCGGGTGCGGCGCTGGGAGGCTGGGCTGGGGGCCTGGTCAGGCCGCAGCGGGGCCCCCACCTGGAGGGCAGAGCCCCATTCGGGTGTCCTGCAGCCGCAGCAGGACGCAGTTCCGGGGGCAGGCCCGGGTGGCTGCGTCACTGCTGACACCACCAGCACCTGCGAGGCCTCCAGGTGGCGGTGCTGGACAGAGGGCCCTGGTCACAGCCAAACTCGGCGGCCCCCCGGCCCCGGCACGGTCTCCTCCAGCCTTCGTCCCGGGCTGCGGTCCACGTGCGCACCAGCGTGGGATGGTGCTCAGAGAGGCTCAGGGCCTTCAGGACAAGGCCAGCCAGAGTGGGCAAGCTGGGGCCCACGGGCTTGCTTCCCCCCATGCTGGAGGCTCCCATGTGACACAGGAGAATGGCAACCGCCCGCTGCAAAGAAAACGCCTGAAGAAAAAGCGCCGGCTTCAGGGGCTGACTGCCCATGGAGTCCCGTGGCCTCTCCACCCGTGGGTGGGGCTCCTGTGGCCGGAGCCTTCGTCCAGGGCGGACACAGAGCCTGGCCTGGAGGCTGCCAATTCTGGGGGACGGGGATGGGTGGGTGGGGCTGGGGACTGTTTTGGCTCTGGGTTTTCCCAAGGCCAAGGTGCTCAGGCCGTTCTTAAATACAAGAGGAAGTCACGGGTCCCTGCTCAGAGGTGTCCACGGGGCTCGCCAGTCCTGCTCCGCGCAACCCCCCCAGCCGGGATCCAGGCCACAAGTGGTTAACTGCGGCGGCCGCGAGCCTGCAGGGCGGGCTGATTGTCTTCACTCAGCAGGGTAATCGGCGCATCTGCAGACAGGAAATCCTCCTCCCCAGCTCCCGGCCTGTTATCTAAGACACCTGGTGTGAGCGGGTGATTCACAGACAAACAATGAGCTGGCCCCCTGCACAGCAATTAACTGCTTTAGCTGCTAATGTGCTTAATCCACCTCGTGGGGATCAAGGCCGCACCGCGGAAGAGGCTGGCAGGCTGCAGGCCAGGCCCACGCCGGCGTCCGTGAGCCGTCCACGGGCACGAGCCGCAGCCCGCCCTTCTCATCCGTGACACGTCAGGTTCGGTGGGGGCCCCGGCGGACCCAGGGTCTGCCAGCTCCTGGCAGGCGTGGTGGACCCCCAGGACCACCCTTTACTGCATGCAGAAGTAATGCCCAGTTCCAGGCTCCCCAGGTAAAGGGCAGAGAACGCTCCGGTTGCTGAAACGGGACGCGGCTCTTGGATGTTTACAAAACCCGCCGCGAGCCGCGCCCCGCCAGCACTTGCCCGCGGCCGGGAGACGTGCCGGGAACCGCTGCAGCGCCGCCTTGGGAAGCAAGGTCAGAGGCCAAGGACTGTGAAAAGCCCCCACCCCCGGCATCAATCACACCAGCAGACCGTCTGGGGGACGCTCTTTTTGAAAATACAGAAAACAAAACGGACTCCCGGTGAGGGAGGGCTCCCAGGGCCTTGCCCTGCAGCCCACCAGGGCCTTCTGGACGCGGGGAGGACCTCGAGGGCCTGGCCGGGTGCAGGCTCGCGCCCAGAGGCGAGGGGCCAAGCAGGAGGTGGGGGCGGGGGGCCGCCACCTTGGCCTTTAGAAAGGAGCTTAAAACAAGGGCCGTCAGTTTCTCTCTCTGGGTCTGAACACTTGGACAATCCTTCACAGGGTTCATCAAAACAAACCCACTTTAGGTCTACTCTCACGATTTGATCAAGAACATTTCCTCTGGTAATTTAGCGAATCTTGGCCAAGAGTTCACTCCGGGGCGTCTCAGATCTTTGCCTCATTCCTAAAACCTGCTCGTGTTAAGCTTCAACGGCCAGGCACTGACTCCTCTGGGGTTTATTGCCTTTTCCGATTTCCACCCGTTCTGAGCATTTCAGAAGCAGCAGGCTTCTCAGAAGTGCGCCCCCACCCTGGCCCCACCTTGGGGCACACGGGGACCCAGGCAGCTGGGGTGGACAAGTGCCAGGGACAGGCCCTCTGAGGGCTCCGTGGACACGTTGAGTGCCGCGGAGCTGGATGTGGGGTCTGATGGGTACAGGGACTCAGAAGCCAGGCCCGGTGGGGAAGGGGGATGAGAGACTGAGGTCAGCAGAGAGAGGCCCGCGGGCTGGAGACACGGAGAGAAGACCCTGACTGTCCCCAGGTCTAAAGTGCACACGGACGGGTTGGGAAAACGGGTTCCGAACGCACGGGCCAGAGGCCCCAAGGCAGGGTGTCAGGGCTGGTGGGCCCAGCGCCTTCTGTGCAGGGAGCCCCTGGGGCAGGCCCGCCCCCCACCCGCCGCTCTGGGCTCCAGGCTGTGCCCTAAGGGCCCTCGCCCCTCCTGCAGGGACCCTCATGTCTGCTCCCCACCCTCCACGGGGGCAGCCGGGTGCAGGAGGGGCCAAACCTTGGAGTGTGTCCCACAAGGTCACCTATGAGCTATCTGCGTTGCCGCCCAACAGCCTTTAGGATGGGGGCGCGGGGAGGGGCGGGGAGGGGGCGCCTGGGCCCCGGGGCTCGCACAGCCACGTGGCCCGCGCGTTCTCACCTATGGCCCAGAGCACGGTGTCAAAGGTGCCCGCGTCCTTCCTGTCTGAGGCGAGGTCCACCCAGGTGACGCGGAGCTGCCGGCCTGGGAGCTTCTCCACCCTCTCGGGGGTGCAGCCCCGCAGGACCCGGGTGCCGTGGCCAGCCATGTGCTCGGTGACCAGCGAAGCCATTTGCTGCAGAGGATGGAGAGGGTGCAGGGTAAGGATGCGGCGCTGTGGGAAGGTCAGCAAGTGGCCTGCAGAGAGAACCTGCCCAAGCGGGCCCATCCAGGGTGGGGTCAGGCCTCACGCCCCTCTCTGGGGACCCCTGCTCTCTGCGGAGCTGAGGACTAAGCCGGCAGAGCTTCTGGCACCCCCCCGTCCCCCCAAGTCTGTGGGCCCAGGCCCCTGGGCTACAATGGTGTGACCTCTGGACACTTTTAGGCGTTAACGAACAGAGTCCTCTCTGAAGGGGCTGAGACCCGCCGCTGCCCCTCTCCTGGACTCTGTCTGCCAGATTCTGCCAGGCATGGCGGCCAGGTAGCTGGGAGCAGACATGGGCACCTCTCTGCCCCTCTTCTAATCCCTGCGGGCCTCTGTCTCTCAGGCCCTCTCTGCCTGCATCCAGCCCGAGGCTCAAGGCCATCCCCGGACGTGTGTGCCAGAGGCGGGCACTTGGATATGTCTGTCCAGAGGGTGACAGGACCTCGGGGGGCATCGACCTGGAGCCGCGGTGCCCACTGCTGGGCAGACATCTGGTGTTCTGACAGCGACAACCCAGACCTGGGCTTTAAAGCGACATCTCCTGGGAGGGATTGTGGCTTAAGAAGAAAGTACACATGCTCATCACTTGGGCACGTCCACCGTCACCAAGGGTGCCCGCGCCCTGCGGCTGGGAGGTCGTGGGGCCGCCTGCGTGGTGGACGGGGAGGCCGCGGGGCCGCAGGGGCCCGGGTGGAGGTGCCGGCCCGGCGTTACCTGGTCAAAGGCCCGGAGGGGCACGCTGCGTATCATGACGGTGGTGTCCAAGCCAAGCCCGGTGAGGAGGCCCGCGCACTCCAGGGCTACATCTGCCAGGCCGCTAAGGAACGCT
Organism: Okapia johnstoni; assembly: GCA_024291935.2. Taxonomy (NCBI): domain Eukaryota; kingdom Metazoa; phylum Chordata; class Mammalia; order Artiodactyla; family Giraffidae; genus Okapia; species Okapia johnstoni. The sequence continues at coordinate 245,010 of CM044310.1, read as the reverse complement.
AACGATGACGACGTTGGGGCCAGGCAGCAAGACCCCGCGCCCCGCCAGAAGCCCACACCCCAGCTGTCCCCACCAGCCCAGAGGAGAATCCGACCCGGCCGCGGAGACCCCTCCGGCGCCCATCTCAGACACACGTCAAGGGCCAGGTGGGGGCTCCGTCCACGGGCACCGTCCACACCCCCTGGAGGTTCACCCCGGGCCAGGTGGGGACGGTCGGGAGCCGGCGCCTGGACCTCATGCCTCCGTCTCCCTTGGATTCGGCCCCTCCCGGCCCCCCCCCCCCCCCCCCACGCCCCGTCTTACTGCTCTGTCTGAAGGAACCGGCCAGGACAGGGCTGTCCTGTAGGAGGACCACCTGCCTCACGGCTGTGTCCAGCTGCCTGGCCGGTGAGCAGCTCGGGAAGAGCCTCCTGGCAGCCCCAGACTCAGAGGTCAACCTCGGAGTGTCCCCTGAGCACAGAGGACAGAGTAGGCCTTTACATGCTCGGTTGCTGGTCGCAGGGGGCAGCCCCCACGGGAGGGGCGAGGGCGGGGGCCAGGCCCGAGCATCCGCTCTCAGGACGGCGAGCAGAGCCGTCCATCTGTCCATCACCCACACGCAGCAAAGGATACAGCTGGCCCCGACCACCAACCTGTTGGAGGGACAGACAGAGAGAGACACACGGGTCACAGGGGCTGCCGGCCGTGAATGAAAGGCACCCGGCAGCTGACACGCCACTGCTGCGAACTGTCCAACAGGCCTTCCCGAGGGATGACACCCACTCTTCAGGGCTCCTCCCGCAGTGACAACCAGCTGCTGGATTGAGAAACTGCCTGGTGGCGAGGAAGGGACGGCTGGTGACAAACCAGCATGTCCGGGGACAGGCCCGGAGGCAGGACCGAGGTGGGCCAAGCCCAGGCGTTGCAATCTTCCCCTTGTCTCCTGAGTGCCTTCCGCCGAGGGTCCCACTGGACCCCCGATGCCAGGCTGCAGACAACCAGGGAGGTGCAGAATGTGGGCAGAACACTCCGGGGCCACGGGGGCCGGGCGGACGGCCCACGCCTGCCTGCCCCGCATCCCCACAGGCAGAGGCTGGGAGAGTCAGCACGGCCACCAGGGAGGGGCCACAGGGACCCAGCAGACCTCTCCTGTTACACACCCTGCGTGCACACAAACCTGAACATATGTAAACACACGCACACACCTGAACATGCGTGCACACACACGTTTGCACACGTGCACAGAACTGAACCTGAGCGCAGACTCCTCGCCCAGGAAGCATGTGGGTGGGCTTGTCAGATCACCCTCAGCCTCTGAACTAGAAGAGGTGACGCGGGGGTGGATCAGTAGATGTCAGCTTGATCCCGGCAGGTACTAATGATATAATTCCATTTCAAACAGACGCTCCTCCCGGGAGGACTGCTGCGGCGCCCTGAGGGGAGCTGTTGGCACCCAGCTTCCTCAGGACGGGTCGGGGCGGGGGCGTCCGTGTGGGTGAATGTGGAGAGCTTGGTGTGTGGGGCACAGACACAGGCAAGCGCACTCAGGGCACGCAGGCAGGCACGCACTCGGGGCTCGCACACAGGGCACACAGGCACACACTCGGGGCAGGCACGTGCACACGGGGCACACACACCCCCACACATGGGGCCACGCAGGCAGGCCGCCCGCACTCCCCCACGCACTCAGGGCACACCCCCCCACCCCCCCACCCAGGCAGGCCCCCGCACTCGGGGCTCACACACGCGGGGCACACCCCCACGTGCACCCGGGGCACCCCCCACACCTCCACACACCACGCACCCCAGGCCCCCCACACATCCCCATGTGGGCACACACCCCACAAGATGGCCCCCTCCCCCCCCCTGTTTGGACATGAACCCCCCCCCCCCAAGCCTTCCTTCAAGACCCCCCCTGCCCCCCTTGGGCTGCCTTGAACATCCTGCCCCAGCGCCCCCCCCCCCCCCCCCCCCCCCCCCCCCCCTCCCCCCCCCCCCCTGTGCCCCTGCGAGGGCCCCATGGCCTGGGCGCCCCCCGTGCCAGCCCCCCCCCCCCCCCCCCCCCCCCCTGTGCAGTCCCCCCCCTGACCCCCCCCCCCCCCCCCCCCCCCCCCTCCCCCCCCCCCCCACAGCCTGAAGCCCCAGCCCCCCTCCCCCAGAGCACCAACCCCCCCCCCTGATTTGGCAAAGGCCCCCCCCCCCCCCCAGCCCCCCCCCCCCCCCCCCCCCCCCCCCCCCCCCCCCTCCCCCCCCCCAGCCCCCCCCCCCCCCCCCCCCCCCCCCCCCCCCCCCCCCACCCCCCCCCCCCAACCCCACCCCCCCCCCCCCCCCACACCCCCCCCCCTCCAAGCCTCCCCCAGTGGGAGCATAAGGAGGGCCACCCCCCCCCCCCCCCCCCCCCCCCCCCCGGGTGAAACCCCCCCCCCCCCCCCCCCCCCCCCACCCCCCCACCCCCCCCCCCAACCCCCCCCCCCCCCCCCCCTCCACCCCCCCCCCCCAGTTCATCAAACCCCCCAATTTGTTAGCAAACC